>JAFFJZ010000006.1:19970000-29970000 GCA_018340375.1 Gonatopus flavifemur
AACGATTAAGAATAGTTATTGTTGTGTTTTTGTTCATCACCGTTGCCACCAGGCACGTTGAGATTTCCTCCCGTTGTCTGATAAGTCGCTCCGTAGCCGGAATCTTGATTCGCTAGCTCGTGGAGACGGCTTGAACTCAACGCCCGTGGTATAGCATTGCTAGGTACCCCATGAGGCGCCAGGTGCGTTGCTTCCGCCACCTGATGAGGATCCTCGGTTTGGGGCAAATCTGATATAAAGCCCGTATCTTTCCTGTAGAAATTGATGAAGATGAAGGCTGCTAAGACGAGGACGCAAATGAGACCGTAAGCTCTAAAGACCGTCGTTGTTCCTGAAAAATTTCCAAAATATTTCTCAACCATTCTCGATATGTTGAAATTCAAACTCATTGGCCTACCGTAAATTGCGACGAACATTCCCCCGACCACCGCCCCGCAACCTCTTCCCAAACCATGATGGATTCCTTGAAGAACACCTTGTGCGCTTGAACGTAACTGAGATGGGGTGTTATGCGCTATATAACTGCAGCAAGCAGCCCAAACCGCGGCATGAGTTATTCCCTGAATGAATTCAAACGGCAGTACCCACCATGGATTCGTTAAATAAGATATATACAAGAATCGCAAAACGTTGCCTCCTAAACCCAAACATAACACCTGTAAAACCATGAGAGTAGTTTTTCAACGCTCGATCTGAGGACGAAATGAATATGAAGTTTCAATGAAAAAAACCTATACCTTGACGTGACCGATTTGTCGAATCAATTTAAAACTGAAGAAATAAGCGAAGATCTCGGAGACGTGATTTATAACCGAGGCCACGCCAAACAACGTGGGGGAACCGCCATAATCTTGTAAATGCCAGAAAAGGAAGGTGAAGATCAAACCGATTCCGAATCCCATGAACCAGGCAACGAAGAGGAATGAGGCGCACTTCAAGTCTTTGAATTGTTTCATTACGGTGACCCATTCCGGAATCTCTCTCGTTGTTTGAGCAAACATTTTCGTCTACAAACACAGAACATGTATTACACATTAGACAACAAAAATTCGACTAGAGACTTCTTACTTTGCCCTCCGGGGGCGGTTGTGGCTTGGGAGGGTCTATGTTACTTTGCAACCCCGGAAGATTCAATTGTTGAGAAAGTTGACTTTGCAGTTGCTCTTCCCTCGTTGGCTCGGCAGGCGGTTTTATCACCTCCTGAGAATCGAGGAGGGTTTGTTTTATCAACGAATATGTCCCTCTTTCTTTGGTTTCAATTATCATTACGTCATGAGCTTACCGGCTCCACTTCAGGAAAGTCATATTTAAAAGTAATTTGAGTTGCCGTGATCAACGCGACACCCATCAACACGCTGAAAATGGCGAAACAAATTGTATAGTTCTTCTCCCTTGGGTCTGGCTCGCAGGGATGATCCGGAAAAGCGGTGCTGTGGTCCAATAATATTCCAACGAAAAACATAGCGAGACCCCATCCCAAGCTCCCAAACATACGTTGGTGACCGTACCTGTAGGGGTGATAATTTTTGTTGTAGTAACATTTATATTTTCCCATCCTTATTCCAAATGTCCGACAGATAATTTTCTGTCAGGATTTGGTCGGTTTTTTTTCCCAGGCATGATGATTTCCGACAGAACCAGACAAAATTTTGACTGGAATCCGTCAGGTTTTGTTTGGCTTTGTCTGATATTCCAGTCTGTGCAGGATTTGGCCGGCTTTTGTCCCAGGCATGATGATTTCCGACGGAACCAAACAGAATTTTGACTGGAATCTGTCAGGATCTGTCGGACATCGAAAGTTTGCTGTTTTTGTGCAGGTTAGGCTAACGCAAAATGAATCATCATTGCTGGGAAATGATTTGGACAAGATTTCCCTGAGCATTACGGACAGCGCTAGTTAGGACCCGAACAGGATCAATGTGTTGAAATAATGTACCTAGCGACACCTATCGTTCTGAATGTAAACGTTGTTGCTATACCGGCCACGTTCTCACCCATGTAGCACAGAATATTCTGGGAATATTCTGATAAGATGTGAAGGACTCATAAAAAATGTCCATAGAACGTTTGAGTGAGACTGTTTCAAATGTCCATAGAATATCCATAGAACGTTCTCAAAACGTTCACAATTTTCTACAGAGCATCTATGGAAAGTCTTCAGAATATTCTCCTCTAGTATATTCTATGAACGTTCATAGGACGTTTGAAACAGTTTCATCGTAATTATTCTATGTATGTTGACAAAATATTCATGAAATATTTTAATCCATAGAATGTTCTTACGCTACATGGGCAAATACAGCCCAGCAAACACGACTGCTGGTGTTTCAGAGGGCCAGTGACGGCTCTTCAACGGCATTGCCGGACCATCAGCGGCCGATTGAATCGCCAGTAATCATTGTTTGTAGGGAGTGTTGTAAAGTTTCACATGCTCCTAGAGAACATGAAGATCCAAGGAACGTTTTGCTCCCAGGTTCTGCGTGGGACCCTTCAGAGTCTCGTTCGGGAGGTTGCGAGCCTGAACTATTTAAGTTCCTTGAATATTTATAGGTCCCTGAGCGGACCCGACGGGGGTTAAACTGACCCTGAACGCGACCCGCGCAGGTCCTTTGTGGTATCCCGACTGGTTCCGGGTGGCAATTCGGGTCTGCATGCAAATTTCGCGATCCCATTCATCCAGGAATTTTCAATAGGGCACTTAACGGGATACCAGCGTACCATCCGAGTAAACATTTCGTCCGCCAGATTTCTCCGGACTGAATTTATGAACCAGTCTGAAATTTTCAGGGCATAATCTTTGATACTTATTTATCAATCGCGGTACATCGCCCGAATTTCAAATTTTTAGAAAAACTGTCTGTTACGGACTGAAAAAGAAATTTGTTGTTTGAAATTTCAAATTCGGGCGATGTGCCGCGATTTATTGAAGCATTTCCTGGAAATTTTAGACTTTTTCATAAATCTAGTTCGGAGAAATCTTGCAGACAAAATCTTTATTCCGTTCAATTGACCTTTTAATTACTTGATGATTACGTTCCTGAAGTGTTGGTACTTGAGAAATGTATCGAAACCGACAAGGTCCAGGGGATGAATTCCCAGTTGAAAATCATTAGATTTACAGTGCATATGCGTTCACAAAATGAAGTACATGAAATGGCCTCCCAAAGGATCAGTTACCTGTCCGCATCTTCTCCGAGTAAAGTGATGACCGCGGAGTCGGCTAATGTGATAGCGGGAGCTGAGAAAAATTCACCCACTATCACCAACAGTAATAGGAGAAAGAATGTCTTTTGTATATCCTGAAATAAGAACAATGTATAACGATTATTCGGATATCATCAAACGTGAAGAGAGCGTCCTGAAATTTACATTTTAGTCATATTTTCCCGGAAAATCATAGAGTTCTTGAATCTCTATGTGAATGATAATGAAAAATCCGAATGATAAATTTGAGGACCCTCAGTGGGAGAGAAGTACCAAAGAGAAACTCACCGGAAGTCTGTATACGATGGAACTGAAGAGCGGTTTGACCCACCCTTTGTTATCTTTGTCATTATAATTCTCAGCAAATCTTACCGACAGAGGACTCTGACCGATACTTATGTGAGGGATTTTAATATTCCGACGATGTCTTATGAGGGGAACGTTAATGTAATCTTCTTTCTTTTCAAAAGCCATCAGTCTTCTGGTATTTTTATATCTCGTAGATGACAAAGTTCGCTTTTCCACGTCGTTGAGGATCTCGTTTATTCGAGACCGTTTCATGGATGTTTTTTCCGTGGTAAGCCAAGAATTTGGGGATTTCGCGGTCAAATACCGTTGCTGTGGCTGTGTCTTCTCGAGGATAGCTATATTCTGGAGTGCAAAAATAAAAGTGCAATTTGTAACGAATGTAACAAAAACGCTTTGGATTCCAACCTGGTTTTGTGGAAACGGAACACACTACTTTTCACACTTCAAAGTGAACCAGGCTGGATTCTAACGCTCTCTAAAGGGATTTTTGGAATATTTACTTGAAACTGATGAGTCTGTTGAGGCAATAACAGAGATGAACTAGTGGAATTCTCCTCGTTCTCCTTGGAAGAGACCAAAGAACCATTTTCCACCTTCTTTTCATTATTGAGGAAATCTTTTTTATAATTTTCATTACTATTTTTAACATCCAACAACAGTTGTTTCCTCATATTATCGTTGACCCCACGATACTTTTTGGCATTCCCATTTTGGCTATAATGGTAATCGGTGTCCCTTCGTAATCTCTCGAACACGACATTGGATGCGACCTCCAAATCCTCCTCTCCCTGTTGTTGTTGATGCTCATGGTCGTTCGATCGAACGAATTCCTCAAGGGCGAGGGAATCGATGGATCTCTTGACGATCCTCTGTTCCGTGTTCGAGGCTTCGAGATAATATATAGTATTGTTTCTTCTGACTAAGCAAGAAGTGGCGGGAGGTTGAATGAAGCCTAGAGGTAAGGTAAATATGATCCAACAGGATAACGAAGCTAAGAGAATGATTTTACCCTTTTGCCATCTGTATGAAGAGAAAAACAAAATAGAGAAAATAGAGTAAAGAAAAATAAAGTTGAGAGGAAAAGATTCTCACCTGTCGGCGAGGGATCCCCAAAACGGGGCGCTAAGGAATTCGATGAAAGGCCTGAGGCCTATGAGAAGACCGCACTGGCACGCGTTCATTCCCATTTGCTTGAAGTAGACCCCCATCAGGGGAAAAAGAGAGCCAAAAGCCGCGTAAAAGAAGAAATAAAATGTTTTAACGGTTAACAGTTCTTGATCGACCGCGCCGAATAGGTACTCGATGAAGTCACTTTTGCCACGAATTTTGTGAGTCGCTTCTTTGGGTTGGGGATAAAGATTCGGATCGACTTCGCCCAGGGCCTCGGGATCCACCATAGGTCTCACACCCGGAGGATGTGGCAATTCTCTTCCTCCTCCTCCTCCTCCTCCTCCTCCCATTCTACCTGGTGGTCCTTGCGTCGCATCGTATCCACCGCTGTAATCCTCGTGCCCGTAATTCTCCATGACTGTGTTCTTTTTTTATCCTTTTATCTAATCGACACCACTAATTACACATGGGGAGAAACAAGAAGAGACACGGACGAGGGAAAGCGAAGGAAAAGAAAAAACATGAAAATCCTTTTGACACCCAAAGAAGAAGAGGAAAAGAAGAAGAAGAGAAGGATGTTTCGCCGTGATACACTCGTGACGAACAAAACTAGTCCTATCGTTCTTCACCACTCACCACCGATATCTTTGATTCTTTATTCCTTCTGCCCCACAATCTTTTTCTTTCTTTTCTTCCTTTCCAAGAGTATCACAGCTATGTCAGATCTGTGTGACACTCTTCCTCATGAAATCGATTACTCGGGGAATACGCTTGCGCAACGATCGTGTCGAAACATCGTTCTAAGGGTAAAAGTAGTAGAAGGGGTGGTAGTAGGAGTTCGCATTTCACGAGTTCCAATATCTCCACTCTGTGTAACAATATCGTCTGCTCGGCTATCTTTGGAAATGTGCAAAATTTCATGTCGCGTTATTACGAATACAGGTATTTTTGGTACACATCTGTTTTTCCCTCATCGATAATGGAGAAAAAGATGAGAAGATCGATCAATAATTCCTGGTCCCTTTGTGGCGAATAAAGGAGGAAGAATAATATATAATGCGGTTGGGAGATCATTTTTTTTTCAACGATTGCTTCAAATTATGTGAACGGCACATTTTTGTAACGGAGGACGTGCGCGCGCAGTTGTACCTCTGAATAAAAGTACATGTACGGATGTTCGTATCGAGCGAATGTTCAATATTCAATTAATTGAAAAGTTGATGAGTCTTTCTGAATTTCCATCATTCATTCGTTGCATCGATCGATTCCAAAGACCCGATCGATAGGAATAAGTTTCAATTCAGAGATGAATCTAAATTTTCAGATGTGCGAGAAGAATTCGGATTCCCCGTGTGGAAATATTTCGCTGAAAAATGTCTGCAAAACTATGAAAAATCTCTGAAAAAAAATGAAAAAACTCTGAGAATCTCTGAAATTTTGATGAGAAATCTAATATTTTTGGGACATTCTTTACAGACTTTTTTCAGACTTTTTTCAGAGTTTCTCAGAGTTTTTTCATACTTTTTCAGAGAAATAGTAACGAAATTGCACTCTGAAAAAACTCTGACAAAACTCTAATAAATTGTTGACATTTTTCTGATTATTGAAAAATCCTGAAATTCAATAAATACATTCATATGCCGTATTCAAATATCATGTGTGAAAAAGTGTTTGAAAATTTTTCAATTTTTTTCTAAAAGTCAGAAAAATGTTAGCAATCCATCAGAGTTTTGTCAGAGTTTTTTCAGAGTGCAATTTCGTTACTATTTCTCTGAAAAAGTATGAAAAAACTCTGAGAAACTCTGAAAAAAGTCTGAAAAAAGTCTGTAAAGAATGTCCCAAAAATATTAGATTTCTCATCAAAATTTCAGAGATTCTCAGAGTTTTTTCATTTTTTTTCAGAGATTTTTCATAGTTTTGCAGACATTTTTCAGCGAAATATTTCCACACGGGTCATCATTGGGTTTATCAATTCTCCTTGTGTTTTGCAGATAATTGGTCTTATTGGAATATTCCAACCGATCGTGATGGTCCAGGGAATAATTATTATCTATTCGAATTTCAAAATATCATTCAAAAAATTGAAGGTATTGTAGGAACTCGGTTATTGCGCCGCACTTTTTTGTATATCTATGTGTACAAATGCGTACACGGAGAAAACTTTGTAGTGAAAATTAATACATTTATATCGTAGCCGTAGCCGTGGGAAAATACTTTATTGTGGCGGAAAGAACTACGAGTATGCGACAGATCACCAATATGCGGAGGGATAAGAAAATACAGAGTTGTAGTTCCTGTCGTCATAATTGGGTATATCCCCCCTGGTTAACAAAAAAACCATTGATTCTCGTCAAATCTCATTGAATTTTGTATAATGTTCCGATCCATAAATCTTATTAAAACATTTGCCAATGAGATTTAATCAGATGAGAGTATTGTTTTCAATGCCCAGGTGGAAATATTCTATTGAATCCTATTACGAATGGTAAAATTTCTCATTGAATATCATTGAATTTCATTGAAACCTATTAATTTTGCTATTCGTCAATGAGATTTTATAGATTATTTGTAACAGGGTGTGATTCTGATTGAATCTTGTACAATGTTGCGACCAAATCTCATTAAATTTCATGTCATCAGATTCTATGGATTTTTTTAACCAGGGCCACTGGTACGATACTGTGTCTGATAATCTTGAATATAAAACTTTTCTCTGTGTACACATTTTCCAAATATTCTTTAGACAGGTTTTAGATATCTTGGAAACTCGTCACAAAGATATCTTTGATATGTTTTGCAACTAAAACTTGTCTTTTGGACTAATAAACTAATCTTTCAGACGAGTTTTGGACAAGCCCGTACAGCACAACCACCGATTCTCCACCCAGGACTTCGGTGGACTGGAGGTGGAGAATCAGTGGAGAAATGAGAGCCGTGGAAATAAGGGAGAGTCTCCGTTGAGGCAACGGAGAAGCGACGTGGATTTGTCCGCCCCCTTTATTTTCAATAAAATTTATGTTAGTGGATTCACTCATTGAAATTTGGTTGTGTAAATCGACAAATATGAATTTTATTGAAAATAAAGGGGGCGGACAAATCCACGTCGCCTCTCCGTTGCCTCAACGGAGACTCTCCCTTATTTCCCCCTTATTTCCACGGCTCCCATTTCTCCACCGATTCTCCACCTCCAGTCCACCGAAGTCCTAGGTGGAGGATCGGTGGTTGTGCTGTACGGGAGAATTGGTCCCGAAGGGAATTTGTTCCGGAATTTTATATCTCGAGATTACATGTCTTTGATAAACGGTTCAGGGCGTCGAATTTCGAATCAAAGTCCCTATAAAAACAACCAAGTCAGAATGTGGCCAAATTGACGTGATTTTGACTAAAAATTGGTCAAAATCACGTCAAAACAACATCATTCTGATATCAAAGCTAGCTTTGGGGAAAGGGTCCATTTTATCATGTTATACCACGTCATTTTTGTCCTCTGGGTCGGATAAAAATTCGTAGAAAGATACAAAAATAGGATTGAAACAGATAGGAATACAATCCACTTTTATTCGTTTTAATCCTATTTTTGTATTCTTCTGCAAACTTTTATCCGAATCTATACACGTTTTTACCAGGGACTCCAGGACATTATCCCAGCCACTCGTATGGAAATATTTTACTGACAAACTTCTGAAAATTTCTGTGAAATCTCTATAAAAAAAGCCTGATGTCTCTCTGCAAAGGTCTGATAAAGTCTAAGAAACTCTGAGATTTCGATGAAAAATCTAATATTTTTGCGACATCATTCTCAGACTTTTTTCGGAGTTTATCAGATATTTTTCATTAAAATTTCAGATAGATGCTTATGAATTCATCCCTGATGGAACTCTGAAAAAAGTATGATACATGCCCGTCCCAAACAGCAAAAATTACCCGTTTGAATTCTTGATGACTGCTTAATGAGTTCTTGGAACAGTCCCCGTTATGTCAGTGAAAATGAATTTAATATGAATTCAAAACTGATACATGTTGAATGTCTGGAGAATTCTTCATGAACTTGCAACATGAATTCTTTCTGAACATCAAGTTGTCCATCAAGAATTCAATTTGAATTCAAAGTATTCATAATGAATTTATGTTTACTGTCATAAAAGAAGCTCTTCGTGGGGACTCTTTTGCTGTATGGGGTATTTTGCCCGAGAGCCATAAAAAAATCATGAAATATGAATAATTGTCAGAATTTTCTCAGATCTTTTTCCAAGTTTTTCAGAGATTTTTGATCGAAATTTCAGATCTATGATTATGAATTCATTCCTGACAGAACTCTGAGAAAAATGTGATAAATCGCTGGTCTCCTGGACAGGGAAATATACAAAGTATCAAAAGCGAGTAATTTTCAGAACTTTTTTCGTAACTCTTGAATAGAAACTAGCAGCCTTAAATTTGGCAAATGATTGTTCTGACTCTATATTAAATTACGTCAAATGTTACTCATGTTTCATGAATTTTGTGTAGTTCTCGGAGAAAACACGGACATTTATCATACTCTGTTTCAGATTTTTATCAGGAACGAATTCATAATCATTAATCTGAAATGTCGATGAAAACCTCTGATAAACTCCTAAAAAAATCCGAAAAAATTCTGACAATTACTCGTGTTTCATGATTTTCCTACAGCTCTCGAATAAAACACGGAAATTTATCATATTTCAATAAATATCTAAATTTGCCTGAATCTTTCTGAATTCTCCTGAATTTTTCTGAATTTCCTTGAATCTCTTTGAATCTCACCGGATTTCAAATATTGAGAATTCACCCAGTCAGCACAAAAGATCAATTTGAATTCTTGAAGACTTCTGCAAGATCTCTTGAATAGTCCCCGTTATGCGACTAATAATGAATTCAATATGAATGCAATGAATTCAAAATGGAAACGTATTGAATGCCCGAAGAATTCATTGCGGAATTCCGATATGAATTCTTTCTGAGCATTAAGTTGTTCATAAAGAGTTCATTTTGAATTCAAAGTATTCATAATGAATACATATTGATTAGCATAACGGGACTCCTTTGTGGGGACTCTTGTGCTGTATGGGCAAAGCTTACTCTGAAATTGTCTGAATCCTTCTGTAAAGTTCCATGGTCAATTTTCCCTAATTTCCGGGTCTCTGCCCTAACAGCACAACGTGTTTCTGGGACGTTTTCTGAACGTTCAGGAAACCTTCCCTACGTTCTATAAACCTTCAATGAACGTTCCAGTGGCACATTGTGCTGTCTGGGTGAGTTTCTCTAAAACTCCCTGAATGCCTCTGAAATCTCGCACCAAAAATTTCACTCAATTTATCTCTCTCTGAATTTCTCTGAATCCTTCCGAAAAGTTCGACGCACAATTTTTCCTAATCCACCTGTTCCGGAATCCTTCTGAATTTCCCTGAATCACGATGAATTGCTCTGAAATCCTCTTAATTTCTCTGAAACGTGAAATTTTCAAAGAGATTCAGAGAGATTTTTTTACCAGGGAAAACTGACAAAATTCCATACCCTGATGAAAGGGAAGCGTGTAATAGAAAGTGTCGGGAACGTAGTTGGAAAGTATTTGAGCGTGGATTTGAGCGTATACCGAGCGTCAAGTGGAACATCAAAAGTGGTTCGAGCGTATATTCGAAGTCTGTAACGCGTATCGGAAGAAACAATAATTTCATAGAAACCGGGCTTTACGCCCGGAAGCGTTATTGAAGAGTGGATAGGAAGCATGCAAGAAGTATTAGAGAAGTAATCTGAAACATTCTTACGCTTCCGTCACTCTTGATAACACGCTTACCTTCCACCAGGGTACTTATACCAAAAAATAGTGTTCGATATTACTTTTTCGTATTTTATAGAAGAAAATCATTTTTCTTTTCTCCGAATAGCTTTTGTTCGTCGAAATAGCAATTGATTATTATTTTGAAATGCTTTTTCATCATATAATGTAAGAAAAATATTAGAAATTCAATTATCACTCATAAATGACATAAAAGTCTATTTATGAGTTTCAAATCTCCCTCTTAAAAGTGTCATTGAGCCTCCAAATTTAGGGTCTTCGATCAGCCTAAATTCGTCACAAAAATTTTGTTTTACGAAGCAGCGTCCTCCCTATCCAATGTATACCCAGATAACACACGAAGAATTCTTCTTCAAGAGCAAGAACAGAACTCTTCAAAAACTCTTTTCGAACTAATGAATTCATATAGAGGTCTGGAGGAGTTCAATCTGTCGGACATTAACAAGTTCTTTGAGAGTACTCAAACAATACTTCTGATATTCTCAAAGAGCTTGTTAATGTCCGACAGATTGAACTCCTCTAGAGCTTTATATGAATTCATTAGTTCGAAAAGAATTCTTGAAGACTTGTATTCTTGCTCTTGAAAAAGAATTCTTCGTGTGTTATCTGGGTAGTAGAGATCAGCGCTAGTTCACCCTAACTAGGCGATCCTGACTCAGGCTAAGCTCCCGTGTTGCCATTCAAAAGCTGTCACTTCTTTGTGATTCGATGATTCTTATGAAACTACCAATCATGTTCTCATCTCAAGTGGAATCTATCAATCAACAAGAAGTGACAGCTCTTCAACGGCAACACTGTGCTGAAAATGCCAGGCAAATCCGGACAAAAAATAGTTCTCACCCTTTGAACGGTTCTTGTACTTGGAAATCCGGTCAAAAACTGCAAAATTTTCATCTGGTCTCGTCCGCAATCAGGCCCTTCCGACCAGGGGGCATAATCTCGAACAGAAAATTTTCAAACGGATTTCAGCGCCGCCATACGGTATTACAGTGAACTATTTTACATGTATACACTAACACTAATTCGAAAATCGGTATGATTTGTTCATTGTTTGTGTTAGTTGTATCTATGGCGAATAATTCACTGTACTACCGTACGGCAGCGCTGAAATCTGTTTGAGAATGTTGCATTTGAGATTATGCCCCCTGCTTCCGACTCATGCAATTTCCCCTAGAAATCCGGTTCAGGCTTCTCTCCCATGGATCGGAATTTTTAGGGGATTTTCAGGGAATTCTTGTAAGTTACTATCTACGAATCAATTGGGTCTTCAAATTTCGTTCCGTTCCCTAGAAATTCCGGTCCATGAGAGAGAAGCTTCACGTATTGACCAAGAAATCCCCAAGAAATCCAGATGGCGATTTCATCTAGTTGGCCGAATCATAACCTCAAAATATCAACGTTGCGAAGTTTGGCTCCTTGTGGGTTCAAAGTTTAGAGATATAATTTTCGCGATGAATGATTTATTTTACAGAATCGATAGGCCAACTGACACGCGGAACCCTCTACAGCTTTTGATCAATATGGAAGCTTCCGAAGTAGTTGATCCTGATCCGATCATTTTTCAACCAATCAAAAAGCCGGAAAAGTGATCCAAGGATCAGGATCAACTACTGCGGAAGGCTCCTAGACAGTCGGAGGGGCCTGTCCGCAATCACTGAACATGAAATGTTCTGTCAAAAATTGACAAATATTCCATGTTCAGTACTTGCGGACGAAACGGCAAACCATACTTAACCCGAAATCAGTAATCCCGAAAAATAACAGTTTGTTACTAGCCGCATGCGAATGGAATAAAATATGACTAAACTGTTTTCTGAATTACTGATTTCGGGTCTACTGCGCTTTGAGTTAATTATGGTTTACCTCTCAAGTTACCCCGACTTGTTCCAAGTATTTCGGATTCGCTATTTCCAGTTATAGAAATGAATTGATTGGTTTGACACAAGTTGGAGCAACTCAGGACGGTAAACGATAATCAACCCGAAATCAAAAAACTCGAACGGCAGTAATCCCGAAAAAAGTTTGGTCATATTTTATTTCATTCGCATGCGGCTAGTAACAAGCTATTATTTTTCGGGATTGCTCCTATTCAGGTTTACTGACTTCGGGACTACCCTGATAACAGACGAAGAATTCTTTTTCAAAAACAAAAATAGAATTCTTCAAGAACTCTTTCCGAACTCATGAATTCATAAAGAGCTCTTGAAGAGTTCAACGTTTGAGACATTAACGAGTTCTTGGAAAAGGCTGAAAGTATTGTTGTATTACTCTCAAGGAACTTGTTAATGTCCCAAACATTGAACTCTTCAAGAGCTCTATATGAATTCATTAGTTCGAACAGAGTTCTTGAAGAATTCTATTCTTGTTTTTAAAAAAGAATTCTTCGTGTGTTATCTGGATACTGTACTTCGGGACTATTGCACTTCGGGTCAATTATGATTTACCATTATAACTCATCCAAAATGGGAAGAGACGAATGTTCATTATATTCCGAAAATTCATGTTCCGAACGCTGATAGACCAAAAGATTATTATGCAGAATGTATTTGATTGGATGAAAACTGCAATTTCTTGTAGATTTTATAAGACTAAGGAATCTAATTGCGGTCTATCAGCGTTCGGAATATGAATTTTCGGTGTAAAGAACATTCGGTGTATTGAAGGTCCACCTCCACTGTCCCTTACAGCACCGCAGGTCCACAAGAATTCTTAAAGAATTCATAAAGAATACCATCAGTTCAATAAAAATATCCATCGTTCATTGCCGTTTTTGTATTTCCGAACTCGCCCAAAACAATAACGTAGCCATTGTTTTTCTTTTTCGAAGACCTCACTGTTCATCGATCAAATCTCACGATATTTATTTTATTTTTCACCGATTCGACTTCGTGTACTGAAATGAATATACCGTGAAAACAATCCCCAATCGAATCGATAATGTCAGACGCTATTGCCAAAAGAGAAGCAAGAAGAAGAAAGATATTAGAAAATTCTCAAAATCGCTTAAAAAAGATCACTGGCAGAGATGAACCTAATTTATTGGAAAGTAAGTGACTTTTTTCAATCATCTTCTCACATCTTACTTTAGGTAACAAACCTCGTCTCTTTACAGATTTCGACGCAAACGAGAAAGAAAATTCTCACAATTTTCCCCATGAGGGAACCCCTATCGAGAACCCTCTTCAAACGTCGGATGATTCGGCGATCTATGACGTGACAAAACATAGCACTGATATTCTACACAACGAATTCCAAAGAATACCTCCTCCTTTGATAGAAGATAAAAACAGTCACCATGATATTCCAACAAAATATTTTTCCAACGGGGATGTGCCATCTAATTTTGAAAATAAATCTCCGTCATCCTCCTCTCTTTCTTCCTCTCCTAACGCATTCGACTTATTAACGAGTCGTTTAAATTACATCCTATTGGCTGCTCTTGTAAATATTCTTCTTGTCGCAAAGTTGGACTACCTCTATGGAACTGTAAGTCTAAACCTTTCATTTCCAATTCTCTATATATTTTATATCATTATTGTTTTTTTTTTCTAGTCTGTCGTCGTTCCATGTTTTATAATCGTTATAACAAGATTGTGTTTCCTTCGAGTAGTTCAAGAAACAGCAGAAGGAAATATCCTAATCGCGGCCTTACTATTGAGTAACGTCAAACCCGATTTGGTTTATAAATTAAAGAAGTTAATGACTATGTTGAAGATTATCACCTATGATTTGGCTTTTTATATCTTCTGCTTCACGCTTATGCGGTCGTGTACTTTGTACATCGATAAACTCTCTTCTGTCGTCTCGTGATTTAATTTCAAAACATACGATATTATACGCGTACGTAATTGTAAATAAATCACGATCATTTTTGTATATACGTAAGTATTATGTATATTTTGTCTTCTGTGATTGAAATATAATAATTTGTGATAAATCAAATTCACGCCTTCTCTCTATTTCAGGTATTCAATTGTTATTTCTTATTTTATTTTGTATGTGGGTGGATTGTTGAAATTGGTTTTCAACATTTGAAGTGAATTTCTTAGAACCCTAGGATAATTTATACTCGATGAAACCAGTTTGGTACTCTTCAAGAGAATATTATGAGTGAAAAATTCTGATTAAATTGAACATTTCAACACAGTTTCATTCAAATACATTTTTCACATTGGAAAATAGAAATTCCTTTTCACGTAAAAGTTCCTTGGTTTGCGAGGAACACACTGATGTACGACACTGGTGAAACTTTTTTGAAATTTCAATCTTCACCCTTGAATAAAGATTCAAAAATAATCATATTCCGAGGGTTTGTGCGATACAATGAAAAAATACAAAGAAAAATTTCGCTTTTTTCTTCTATTCGAAAGGAAATAACACTCGCAGATCGTTTTGACGAGTTTATTGTTTTATATATTCCAATTCCTCTTTTTATTAATCAATTTTATCTACCAAAACGAACTTTCCAGCACATTTTCACACTTCTCAACACTCGATAAAATATTCACAAGTACTCGATTGCTTTAAAATTAAAACATTATTCGATAAGGAAAATATTTTCATTTGTCGTTACAAATACATCATCAAAATGGAAGACGTTTTGTCTTTATATATCGATGTATCTACGTGTAATATATATTCATTAGAATAACTCGCGTGCTTTTGATTAAATTCTAGTACCGAACTGGAACACATGAGAAAAACGAAAAACTGGAGAATATTGTTGTCATAATTATTTTGATCGTTTCTTCTTCACGCATTCATCCGTGTAATAACGGTTTTTATTTATTGCTATCGATTCCCTCTGTTTCTTGTTCCCTCGTTATGCATTTTCATATAAAATAATATATTCCATTATCGTTACAGATGAATAAGACAGAGGCGACAGATAAAATGAGTGGATCATTCGCATACATAGCGTGGAGACACCCTGACCAAGAAAATTTCTCTAAATTTCACTGAAAAATTCTGAAGTTTTTCGAAAAACGCTAGAAATCCATGAAATTTTCACCAGGAAAACTTCCTTGTATGGAGGACAAGCACCGATTCTCCATTTTGGGCTTTGGTGGGCATGGCTAGACACGTGCCCAGGGCCCTCATTGATGCTCCAACTCCAAGTCCGTTGGAAATTTTTCCCTCATAAGGGGGTCTCTACAATTACGAGCCTAGAAGCCTCCCATATGTTTAACCCAAGCGTGTTGTTAGGGGATCATGGATGGGAAATAAGTGGACAACCCTGGCGGAAAAATTTTGTTGAATTTTGTTCACCTCCGGCACCGCATTATTTCAACAAAATTCAATAAGAATCCTCAAACTTCAACGAACTTCAATAGAAGTTAACAAATTTCCCTGAGAATTATTGAATTTTACCAACATTTTGTTGAATTGAGTTGGATGTTGCTAATTAAAACCGATTTAATTTTCATTAAAATTCAATGAAATTTTTCCATTAGGAGAATAATGTTCTTCAAGCGTAAGAAAAATGTTTATCGAAATCAGGAAAACGCCTAGACAGCGTGATCTGTGTCAATTAACCCTTTCTGACAGAAAGTGCGATAAATAATAAGCATTCATAAAAAGTTGGCGCACGGTTCAATCCTGCGCTTTGTAAACGTTCTGAAAACTCAACTGAAATCACATTTTTATACGCTTTTCAAACATTTGATATTCTCTGAATTGACTTTGCAAGCGCTTGTCCTGCACTCTTAGTTCAATTGCACGATTAATTCTCACCAGAAACGTGGACAAAAGGAGACTCGATGTTCAGGCAACGAAGATACAACAGAAAAATGTCCGATTCTTTGAAAACCCATGTAACAAATTTTAGACTGTATAACATATTTTGAATAATCTCCGTTACTTGAACGTCGAATTTCCTTCCATCCATCTACGATCCACCGAAGCCCAGAGTGAAGAACCGGTAAGTGCCCTGCACAGGCAAATACATTGTAGAGAAATATACAGGCAACGAAGAATTATCGGATTAATTCCACGTAGACGTGTTACAAGGCTGTACCCTGGTTAGAAAAACCTCTAAGATCTATTTGGCAAGACTCAATAAGTTTTCTATCGAATCCAACCAAATCATACCCGGACATTTCTCATGACATTGTTTCCGTTGTTTTCTCCCTGTAGGTGTCTCGCGAGGTGACACTAGTTGTTCTTCACGTCTTATACACACAATCGAATATCGAAACAAACGCAATGATTTTTTATTTACAAAGCCTAATTTTATAGGTATATCTTTAATTGTGGAATGGACAGATCATAATATTATATTTTGGATTAATTTATCTTTGGATAAAAATAGTGTACAAATGTTTTTTTTTTTTTTTGTTGCTTTTATGTATTGCGCTCATAGTAATTATATCAATGTGGTCCAAATTGATCGAAAGCTTTTCTCCTCTCTTATTCGTGGCCCAAATTTAATCTCCGTAGAGGAAATATTACACAGTAATATCTCTTTGAATTTGAACTATGAGAAATTACGAGTATTATTTCCGCTATGGTGTTGTAGAAATTCTACAAAAAGTGTGAAAATCCGTATAGGATCGCCATTTGATTCTCCACTTGGAGCTTCGGTGGATAAATGGGCGAGGAGGAGATGGGCATTCATCATTTTTCATGAGACTCATGCGTGTGTGTGGATTCGAAAGTTATGCTCGTTCGGGAAGTTCAATCTTCGATTTGTTACGCGACTTTACGATCGACTTATCGTCCACCTAAGTTCAAAGTGAAGGACCGGTGGCTGATCTGTACAAGAATTTACCTACTTCTCACGTTAAATAACATTTTTTATTGCTTTGAAAATTCATTTAGTATCTGAAAAATGTATTTCTAAAGTTTCAAGCCCTAAGAAAGGAAGTTATAAACTTTTAGTGGTGGGCAAAGCTTCAAATTTTTCAAGTTTCATCGAAGCCAAGCATTGTTGGTATTCGAAATTTTTAAAGCTTCCAATTCCCGCCGAATCACAATCAAATATTTCAAACTTTTGAAATGTCGACTTCATTTTTAATTGACAGTTTTTCAATGTAAATCCAATACTTTGGTGTTAATTTCTCACATCCTTTGTGTCAATATTTAACACAAATTTTGAGTGGACCGTTTGAGACATGCGCGTATGTTGAAACTACAAAAAACTCTACTTTGCACAGATTCTTACCCTTGACCCTCCAAGTACACACATCCTTTCACACCTTCGGATTAATAACTCGGTTCCTGTTCGACCAATTTGACCTTTCCTTTTCTTCATCCGAAGGAGAAACTGTACAGATTAACGTGGTATAGAAGGAAATTTACGAATATTTCATTTGATTAGTGGAAAAAACACAAGAATAAAATCCATTTTTTGACATGATTGGTGCGAATTTGCACCTGTATATACTTGAAGGGTTGAGGATAAGAATATAAGCATCCTAAGTCTCTAAAAATCATTTGATACTGTGGTTTACAATATTATAAGCCTCTTGTAAATGTTGGAAAGATTCGAAAGAAGGTGAATCCATCAGAAAATCCACTAGAACTTCTTATGTTACTTGATATAATAAGGATAATTAAATAGGATCTAATTAGAACACACGTGTACAATAGAATCTGCAGATGCTTCCAGGCAGATTGCAGGTATTTATAGCCCCCGGGGCTAAGGATTTTTGCAATTGGAAGGATCCCGAATGTTCCTACTATGATTTCTATGATGAAAAATTCTATTCCAACTGCTTTAGATGGATTTGGCTTGAAATAAACTATAATCTATGTTATATTTTGACCGTACTTCAAGGTGTCATATTGGATTTCCTCAGAATTTGACGTATGGCTTCCATTTAATGATTGCACGAAACAAGAAAATTCGTTTTGGGGTTCGCTTCGCTTTGTACGAAAACCCCGCTTTGCCCACTTCTATTATAACCACGCCTAGAAAGTCACCAAAGTGATCCTGAAATTCATTAAAAGAACCCAAAACTGCTCTAAAAGACAGCCCTGGGATCACAGTCTAAGGGTGTGCAAATCGTTCAAAGTTCAAACAACTTAAGGACCATGGAGCGCATCAGAAAACGAATAAAATTTTGCTACGTAGTTTTTAAGCGACTAAATTTTAAATATGCAACAATAAAATAGGATTATTATGCTCTGAATATAAATCCAAAAGCCCAAAACATATTCCTCAACATGAGAAACCAAGTTATAAAAATGATTTACATTTGTAGATTAATATATTTATAATCGTTTGCATGATTTCGAGGAATCATTTGCAGATGCAATTTCATATTCAAAGCTCAATTTTAACAATGTACTTAATCACTGCAAATTGAAGATTTTTGTTCATTGCTTAGTTGTTCGGAAAGTACATAGCAAAATTTCGCCTATTGCTTAAATAACCGGAAAAGTTCGGTGCGGTTTGGCCATAAATTGCAACGAATTTACAACGCCAAAAGATTCCTCAATTGACATAAATAACAAAAATGAACAATTTCATAAATGTTTCAAAAAAGCAGCAATTTAAAATAACGAATGCTTAATTCTTCATTCCCTGGTGCACTCATCCTACTCTAACGACTGACTTTGAATACAAAGTTACAACAGTTGACCGATGATATCTGCGAAGTCATAAAAACTAAACAATGTTTTCACTGAATTTCAGTACCCCAGTCAAATTATTTTTGTGAGATTTCTCCAAAATTATCGCTCTGTACCCAGGTTTCAAATTCACAACAAAAATACAATTACAAAAACCAATTATAAAATATCTTTTAAAACATTATTTTCAGCACTTTCAGTGAATTTGAATCATTGTATACAATTGTTTGTTTTTTTCGATTCACGATCATTACCCTAGAATAATAATAATAACAATAATAAATCGTATGAGCGTAGATTGATTTTTCTTTCTCTAAAGATCAAAGAAAAGTACAAATACATTGTTACTAAATAATATGTATATGTATATATAAAAAGGAGAATGTTTCTTTTTTTTTCCTCGAAGTGGAATTCTAATTCTCTCTCGTTCGAAATCGGATTACTTTGATAAAAAAAAAAATCACCCGAGGGAGAGAAAAATAAGAATTCCCTCGCGTCGTTCCAAGAGTTTTATTTTCAAATCCTCGATGGAAGAATTTTTGCGAAGTGATAGCGTTTATAAGCGTTATCGTGCCGGCAAATTACGAACAACTAACTAGTCGTGAGATCTTTGGGTCTGTAATCTTAAAACTCCTCGAGTTTTCGTACAGCATTGAGCGATATAATCAAAAAGTTCACGCCCTATAATTCTCATTCGTACAACTTTTCCGAAAAAAAGAAAACACAAGGAATGTTTCTTGATTTCCAATGTAAATCTTGAAATATAATTATAGTAAAAAAAAAAGCAAAGTGTTGTATATTATAATATACCTATGTATAAAAACATTACATGACGTACAATTCTATACAATCGACTTCACTTCATTTTCATTCTCTTAATAAAAATTATTTTATGTGATTTATATTTACATGATTTATACATACATATAATATTTATATATTTATACTTTCATCGGATTTTCGAATAGCGTAAGGTAACTGAGAATTGAAAAAAAACAAAAAAAACACAGAAGAGAATTAAAAAAAAAAACATTTGTATATACAGGGTGTATCATAATAATGGGTGGAAACGAACAAGCTTTGCCTCTGAGGTTTAGTTTTTGAGATATGGATATTTTTTTCTATTTTTCGAATCAAACAAATATCTTCAAAATAGTGCAATTCATGTTTTTTTGATTTTTGAATTCTTCTTAGAAACGAAACGAAAATTTAAATCCACAAAATTTAATAAATCTTTGTCATTTATCTTCTCGAATGAAGTGCTTGGAACTGGAAAAAACGTTTAAACGTAAATATTCTGCAAGATTTTGAGTCCTTAACTGTTAAGCAACATGGATTTTTCAGCAATTTGAAATTTCTTGAATTAAAATTTAGAATTTCAAACACTGGGACAATTCAATAATCGTTCTTCCGAAAATCAGCCATTGTTCAATTTGAAAAACAGTGTTGAGAGATATAACGCCTCCACCTCCTCTTAAATTTAAGATGTGGATTGCAATATTTTTGAGACATTTGGATTTTTTGGAAAAAAAAATGTCTGTATCTTGAAAATTAAGCTTCAAAAGAAAAAAAGAATATTCGTCTAGGGTTGTGCGGTTAATCTATCAGTCGAATAAAATGAAGAATTCTTCCCGATTAATCGATTAACAATTATTCGTTATTTTTTTTCGATTAACCGATTAACCGTACAGCTCTGGTTTTCATCTGAAAAAAATACACCCTTGTATTATATACACAAATGTATATGTATATATATATATATAACAGAGAATGTTTGAGTTGAATAATCATAAACCTTAAACCATCTGATAAAAATTCTGAGATAATCATAATTAAGGGTACATTATTAAAACTTATCGATTATCGCGATAAATCGTTACACCTGCTTTTCTTTGTTTTATCGTCGTTTCTTGTCGTCACATATAAAATTACAAAGTATATAATTTTCTTTCGTTTACTACGCACATGGCCTCTGTTTCTCTTTGACACATTTATCAACAGAAGAATCGTAGTACCAAGTTACAAGGGATAATGCCATTTCGCGAAAGAGCTTTTGTTTTTTGTTTCCACTAAAATTGAGCACACGACCACCAACCGAGATGTTCTTCCTTTCGTTTCTAACGCTACAATTCAATAAATTAAACATAAAAAATGCAATGAAGTTACGATATAAAAATCCTTCTTCTTTCTTCTATAAATTCATGATTACTTGACGTGTAAAAAGGTAGGCAATACGACACGAAAGAGCAGCAGCTCGATCCTCGCAGAATCCCATCATCCCTCTAAATACTACCAACGGCAACGAACAGACTTTGGGATGAAGGAAAAATTGACTAATACATATATCACAAGTCGATTTTGTTTTTGATTGAAGAGAAAAAGAAAGGTATAAAAGCGAACAACAATAACAACGTATTCTGCAAGCAAATCGATTGCGTTCAAGTTCAAGCTCTATTTACAGATAAAAAAAAAAAGAAGAAAGATCCTTCCTTTTCTTTTCTTGTTTTTTCCTTTTTCAATATAAAACTATGACGAAATCTAATAAATTCACTCACGTTACAGAGAAACGTGTGAAATTGATTTCTTCATTTTAGGACAGAATAGCGATGCTACGTCTAGGTCCTCCTATGCATATATTATCTAAACTGGACCACTTCTTAATACCGGTTCTTAAAGCTTCAGCCGTGACTTTATCTTCGTAGACTCTCGACATTGCCTCCAATTTCTGCGCTTTCTCCTTACTGAGAGGCTCGCTGGGGAACGTCAATTCGTTTGCCTCGGCAAGCGTACGGAGATCGAAATAGTATTTGGCGTAGACGCTCGAAGGAACGTTTATATTGAATTGCAACATTTCTAAAAATTGTCTTTCCAATTCGTTCCTGTAGTCAAAACATATTATTCATCGTTATACATTCGTTTAAAAATAATGTATCATGTGATACTTACATGTCTTCGACGGTGATATCTTTCAAGATTTGACAGTAATCCACGTTCCATACCGCTTGATCGTCCCAAACTTTGGAAGCCAGGAGAATAGCTCCGAGAACTATTCTTTTCCAATTTGCGGGCGTAATATCTATCTCCGCGTATGTAAGTAATCGCTCTAAATACACTAAAGTAATGATGGCACATTCGGCCGTCAATTGCGCCGCGTTGAATAGGGTCCTCACGAACTTGTATATCTGTTTATGTTCCGGATCGTGTTTGTCGTAATCTTCCACCACGCCGTCCCTCTGTAAAAGTACACAAATTGAGTCGGTTTGATCGACCGTTTGGGTTTGGAATAATGAAAAATAATCTTCACCGTCAGAGGATGAAGTTTTTCATCAAAAATATCTATTTGTCGTTGCGAAGTTCTGTTTTTAATATGCCAATACACAGCCAAAGCAACGCACTTGACGGTGTTTTTCAAATTCGGTTGCGAAACAGTACTGTCGTCTAAATATATCGTACTACAACTGCTACTCTTCTTCAGAGGTCTCGTATCGGCTATTTGATGTTGACTCTTCTTTCTGACCATACCATCTAAACAACAAATAGAATCCAACAAATAGAATCCAAACACATAGAATATTCAATTGAAATATCGATAGTTTATATTTACTTTCTATAGCCTGTTTGGAACGTTCCATGAAAATAGTACCGGCGCAAGGATGTAAAGAAGGATCCGAATCCCAATCTTCGGGCTCTCTTTCGCTTATGTGTTGTAAATTATTGATACTAACTCCCCCCTCTGGAAGATGTTCTTCCAATCCTCTGGTGACTTCAGGTCCCAAGTCCTTACGCCCAGATTGAGGACTGGAGTAGACGCAACAACTGTTTTTATTACCCATAGCGGATACTTACGAAACAAGTATTTTCCTTTGACTTTGACTTCGAGTTGTTTTCCCTTGTCTCATAAGAAGCATCTGAGAGTAGCGACGGCCGAACAGTTTGGAGAACTCATGTTTATCGTTGCCAACGATCAGCTGACGGAACTGTCGTTACGAATGATATGTTTTGTCATCCAATTTCTCTTCATTTCGACATACATACGCGCCGTACGTATCATACGGTGTTCTTTAGTGTTCTTTCTCTTATTACTGGAAGGTGTTGGTGATATCTTCGGGGATTCGATGCTCGAGAAAAGCCAAGAAAAAAAGGAGAGAAAACAATTTATGATCCGAGCCTTCTTTTCTTATTAATTTTCACGAGCTTTCAAGTGAAAAAAATGACAACGCCTCTTGCGCCGGTTGACGACGATGACGACGACAACGACGAGTTTTCTAATTTCGATTCCGAACGGATGTTGCTCGGGTTATTGGATTCATTCTCGTTAACGATGATTCTCATTATTGATTGATGATTCGGACGGTTGATCGATGAGTATTTCATTTAAAATAAATAGTTGCTTTGAATAAAATATATACATATAATAACTTTCTACTACTGCGGACCCACCATGATTCTTCTTCTTCTTCTTCCTCCACTTCTTTAGCTACCACCACCGTGACATTACGAAGGATCCACATCGATCCACACAACGACAAAAGACATTCAGGGATGGAACGGAATCCAAGGACCCAATTGGTTCGTGGATAGTAACTCCCTAGAATTCCCCAAAAATCTCCTAAAAGTTCTGATCTTCGTGGGAAGATAACCTCACTCATTCGTTCGTATTCGTCATTGATTCGTACTAATTTGTAAACTCGCTCAACTCGTTGGAACCGTCACCCTGTATACTTTTTAATTTCCATTGCATATAATGCTACAATCGGTTTGTTCATATACGTCGCTGTATGTACGTCGCCGAAATATTCAACGGTATATAACACTTGGATAGTGTGGAATGGTAGAATTGGTTAGATTTATCACGATATGGCCGATGTGAGTTTAAGTTTGGATGATATAATTAAAAAATCTAAACCCGCAGTAATGAGAAGCAGAGGAGGGTGAGAAAACTTTCTATCAAATATTATTCACAAATCTATGGATTTTCCGTCTCCCTCGCGTAACCTCAATCCAACATCCTGCTATTTATTCAACGATTCATCGATAAAATTAGTAAACAACTCAAGTTAACGCTATCGAAGTTGATCATGATCCTTGGTGGGGAGGTGAAAATCATTTTTCCTAATCAAAAACTAAACTATTTTTATTTCTTGCCAGAGTTCGTAAGGGTGTCAACCGAGGTGCTCGAGCCAATGGATCTGTCAGAGGTCGTGGCAGTAATCGAGTGATCACCGACGCCAGGTTCAAAATTATCCAGAAGAATAGAGAAAAACTCAAAGATGCCAGAGATAAACTTGCCGAAATTGCAAAGCAGAGCGACGCGAGATTAAAGTTAGACAAAATTCGTGCGTCTCAGATGAAGAAGAATACCACCCAACACTCGGGTATCTCCCGTAAAACGAATCGCAATGGTAGAATTTCTCTATCCACCAACAAAATATCGTCTATGATGCCACACATGATGTCTTCGTCCAATAATTTTCATCCACCTCCCGCAAGAACCGTGGGTTACAGACCGCCACCTCCGACAAACCCGGAACCTCATTACATGTCGGATATAAATATGGATTATCCAAATGGTATCGGTACTGTTGCTTCGTCATTTTATTCATCTTTCGTGTGGATATTGTTTCTGTTACCGATACTTTGATTTATAGATTATCTGATGGATTCCGCGTCTCTCAGGAGAACCGTGAGCAACGAGTATGCACCCACACCTCCTCCTCCGCCTCCCGTGTTCAGTATTAAGCCTTCCTCTCCTTATACTTGGATAAAACCACCGAGTGGGAACAGTATCGGAAGGTCCGGTCCTATTCGTAAAGCAGAAATCGAAAGGGATCGAGAAAGAGTGAGGGATTTCAAAGTTGTAGCGCGTCCTACAATGGTATGGCTTTATCAATCACGACGTGAAATTTTATTATTCCTTTAAGTAAACATTTTTTATATTTTCAGGTTAAATCCAGATCTCCCTCGTACAAACACGACTGGAGCTTCGGAACAAAGTCGAGGTAAGTTTCGTACCACCCTGAGACGATTTTGATTCACTCGAATCACATTTGCTTTTATTTGTCCATCCTAGGACCATTTTAGCTGAAGATCCGGTAGAGAAATACTACGAAGTTAGAAGTCATAGAGACATTGGAGTGAAATCGAGACTCGACTCGATGCCCAGCAAATCACGATCCATGGGTGTTCTATCTCGACCTAAAGCGAATACAAGCTCGAGCTCGCAGACCACTGGTTACCGAATCGTAGTATCAAATTTACAAGCCAACGTCACCCAAGAGGATATCAAAGTACTTAAAAAGTTACTCTGTATAAAAGGGAGATGAATCAGATGTTTCTACGATATCATTATTTTTAGGAGTTGTTCGAAGACGTTGGAGAGTTGCTCGTGTCGAGATTGGTGAGACCGGGCACGGCGGAAGTCATTTACAAAACTCTGAAGGATGCTACCAAAGCGGTTGAAACGTACCATAATCGACAGTTGGATGGTCACCCAATGAAATGTCTTCTCGTCAATCCCAGACCAAAAAATAATCCCACTGGACCAGCTGTTAGACCTATGGAGTAAGATTCATGTTCGTTTATTTCTGCAATTCTTCATCCTCGTTATCATTAACAATGTTTTTTTACATCATAGATCGAGAAGGAATACTAGTTCGAGCTACGTACAACCAAGCTTAGGAGCCGTACATCGCGCATTGTTCGATGACTCTTAATCAAACAAATCCATAATATTTCAAATTATGATAATTCTTATCATAATTACGCTGTTAAGCGTAAAAATAGGAACGTAAAGTTACAAGAAACAAAGAATTTGACGAAGAAGAACAGGAAGGAATTAATCACGTTTAGCATTTAAAGTGAACCATGAGAGACAATGGCTGTTCCAACAACTGTAACGGATATTCGAGATCGTTCAGTCTCTTTTTTTTCATGAATCAATTGTTCGAATTTTTTTATTCGAATTCAATTCGTCAGCCATGTCGAATAATTTCAAATGAAATAATGTATAATCATTGGAATCCGAATGATCTAGCTTTTAAATCAATATCTGTGAAATTTCATCACATATTTATAGGTAATTTTTATTGGAGAAAGATCTACCTATTCCTTTGTAGCTCATATTCTCTTGAAAGGAGAAATGAATTGTCATCTGGTATCACGTTTTATATTGGAATGATCATGATCTCATAACAAAAGAATACAATTTTAAGAGGATACGAGAAGCGTTACAAGAGCGAGGATCTCACGACGTGGTTTGTCTATAACAAAATCTCGAAGAATAGTTCGATTGAGATACAAAGTAGGATAGCGAAGCTCGCGTGGTGACGCCTCTTGAATAGCGTGGCTTGACAAAATATTGCAACACCGTATTTTATGTTTTATCTTTTACCCGTTGTCAATAGATGACAAAAAACAAACGATACCGCGATTGAGTATTTCCAATCGTTGTTGATGCGCGTTTATAATGTGGTTACTGTATCATGTGGTTCGATTAAAAGGATTTATCAGTTGAATGTATTACGTTTCATATGGAAAAATATTTGTGTTTTATATGCTTCGCAGAAGCGCCGAGCGTATACAGTCGGAACTCTCTATATCGAACTTCTTTCTCATTCCTATCAAAGGCAATGTACAAGAGGAGGAACAGAGAGAAGTTGCATATAAAGAGGTTTAATTGTAATTATTATATACTCGGGGCTGAATAAGAGAAATACAGTATCCAAATTATATCAGTGGCGGCTTGAATTGATTTCAATTCTTCAAGAACGTATCGAGACCTATACTCGCATGAATTTTTGTACAGCGTAGAGAGAATTTTGTTCGACAAAAGTAAATAGACTCGGAAAGATATTGAATCCATTTTTGGATATATGCATAGAAGAAGGAGCATTTGTTTTGGTTACCGATCGGTTTATCGAATACAGTATCCTTGTACATTCAGCGTATTACAATCTGATAATAAAATGATGCATCATTATTGAAATGATAATAATAAAAATAATCACGCATTTGAGATCTCTGGTAGAGAAATTGTTCTTTGTTGTTTGAATATTTCAGAGAAGTTATGAAAGATCAAACCATTTTTGTGGATATGAGGAAAGTTCTTTGAAAGATATTTAAAAAATTCCCTTCTTCGTCAGGGTTGAATTTTTGTAAACAATAATTTCTCAGAAGTATGCAATAGAATCTAGTCGACAATGACATTTATTGGTATTTATGGGATAATTTCGGATACATTGAATCCCGCGAATTTGATCACGATTATGCAGACTGCTAATATGCTATAGTTTATGGCACCTCCAAGCAGTAATGTAGCAGTCAGAATAATTTTCCATCTTCACAATAACATCTGAAAATAATTGAAATTTTTTCCAAGTTCTTTCAACGAAACAAATCACTTGGAATTTGGAATTCATCATTCATTATGATTAGAAACATCAAAATGGTACCGCGTTTCTTAAAAACCTCGAAGGCACCTCAACAGGGGGCTTGAACTCTATACGATGACCCTAAATCATATTTTAATGAACGTGTTACGAGCGGTATAATTTTTATGGAACAAACTACAAAACAATGCGTGCATTGATTCAAAATATCTCTCTGTACAGCACTTCTTCAGCCTCTCAAGAAATGCTAATATGTAGTTTGTCCCGAAAAAATTGACGAAAGCACAGCCACTCGTATCCCCTTAAAGACAAATTTTCTAATATGGTGGCGCTTTGATCGTATTGAATCGAGATAACCTCAAAATTATGCTTATCAATTTTTATTTGGCAACATCAAAAGTATTTCAATAACAAATTGTGAACAACAATTCTAAGAACCAATTATACGTATTGAGGTATAATTTAGCTTTAGAATTTTCTCATTTTCACACTCGATTGTTGAAATACTATTGGTGTTTCAAAATCGGAATAATTTTGAGGTTACCCTACTACACGAGGCCGCCATTTTAAATTTTAGTTCGCATGAAAGTCCCCGCTTAGAGGGAGCAGAAAGCAGAAATCAATCCAAATTTATTTCACTTTTATAACGTCGTGCAGCTTTCCGAAGTGTGTGACCAGGGTTGGGTACGCATAATACGGTAGGTTTTATGCAAGGAATAATCTGCGCATAAAACTCATGCAGATAATGCAGATAACTGAAGGGGGTTTTCTGCATCATCTTTTTTTATGGTCGAGTTGGGTTATAATTTTAAAACTATGAATTGTTTACCATTTCAACACTCATAGATATCTATTTCATATATTCTGAATTTTGAATTTCAAGTCGAAATTAATTTTACAACCCAGATAGAAAAATGTCTCAGTAATGCCATCATAATGGTGACATGCACGCCAAGACATGTTTGCATCATGGTACCAAGGTGTTCCCGCATAAAGCATTGTTATTGGTAGCAAAACGAGGTGATGGTACCATAATGAAGACATAATAGGTTCGTTCGTTCTACGTGCCCTGAGTCGCTCCAACTTGTACCAAACCAATCATTTCGTTGCTTAAACTGGAAGTAGCGAATCCAAAATACTTGGAGCGAGTTGGGGTAACTTGGGACATCGGTAAACAAACTTAGCTATAGTTTACATTTTATGCATCATTGCAAGCTGAGCGAAGTTTATGACAGTATGTTAACGGCACATTATGTTAAAAAATATTTAGGGCATGGTTTTCTATCTGGGCAATGTTTTATGCATTTTCTACGTATTCTACATGTTTTATGCATTTTCTGCGTATTCTACATGTTTTATGCATAATCTGCGCATAGTTAACGCGTTAACGCATATTACTTATCGCACGCGCACAGAACCCATCCCTGTGTGTGACCCAGGGCGTCAGGGGCGTGGAATAAACCAATAGGAATCTGTAGTTCACGCCCCAGACGACCCGGGTCAAACTCTCCGGAAAACTTCTATGCTATGCACTATCCGGTGTATATTATAGATCAGTGACGGTACATTGCCCAAATTTCGAATTTAAAAAAAAACAATTTTTTTCTCAGTCGATATCAACAAAATTTTTTTTGAAATTTGAAATTTGAGTGATTGTACCGCACTTGATGAAGTACTCAAGATTATTTTCTGACAATCTCAGCCCTTTTGATACATTCTGTTCGTAGTATTCTTGCCAAAAAAATGTTCACCCAGTCGGTGAGCTGGTATCTCCTTAAAGATTTTGAAATTGATACGTTTGATGCAGAAGCTCCCGTGAAATGGTACCTTGAGAGGATACTAGAACTACCATCGTAGCAAGTTTTTTTTGCAATAAAATACTCGAAACTGAATTCAAGAAAAGATCTGAAATTTTCAGGAATGATTCTTGAAACCTTTCCTGAATTCAATGGTAGTGCAGTCGTGCAGTGACGCCAGACGCCAAATTTTGTCCCCTCCATCAAGCCCCATCTATATAGAAATCTCACACACACAATAAAACTTCCGACAAAAGAAATTTGTTTGTGTGGTGGGTATGGAGGGGGTAAAAGTTGGCGATTCTTGAATTTTCTGGCATCACTGCGCCAGATTCGAGACCGAGACAGTAGTATATGCTCTAAGCTTAAGGGAATACCAACGATCTCCGCTGATACAACCCGTCATACATAATTACCGACTGAGTAAACATTTTCTCGGCAAAAATCCTCTGAACTGGATTCATGGAGAAGGGTGAAATTTTCAGGAATCAATCTTCAATCCTTGATCTACTGCTGTACATCGCCCAAATTTTGAATTTCGAAAAGTAAGTTTATATTACCAACTGAGGAAAAAATGTTTCGGTGAAATCCAAAATTTGGGCGATGTACAGCAGTAGATCAAAGATTGAAGATTGATTCCTGAAAATTTCACCCTTCTTCATGAATCCAGTTCAGAGTATTTTTGCCGAGAAAATGTTTACTCAGTCGGTAATTTTGTATGACGGGTTGCATCAGCGGGGATCGCTGGTGTCCCCTCAAGCCCGACCGGATTATAACCCGAATGGCAGTTGACCCGACTAGTTATAAAAATATAATCAAATAAAATGGAAATTTAATCGAAATCAAAGCTTATTCAACCTTTTACTGTAAAGATGTATAGATTAAAGGTTAATTACGCTTTGATTTAGATTAATTTTCCATTTTATTCGATTATATTTTTATAATTAGTCGGGTCAACTGTCAATCGGGTTTAAATTCGTTCGAGTTAACGGGACACAAGCGTCGGTAACTCACGTCATTGGTTAGAAAGGGACAGAATCATATGATAGAAAGAGAGGTCCGTTACCGGCGCTAGTGTCCCGTTAAGAGAATACCAGCAAATAGGTGGCTCCATCTGGTGGCAGTTTTGTTTCCGCAAAAATACTCGAAACTGGACTTATAAAAAGGTCTGAAATTTTCAGGGATGAATCCTTGAAGGTTAATCTAGGTCTGTAAAGAACCGGAATTTCGAATTTCGAAGAAAAGCAAAAAAAATTTTTTTTGCTTTTCTTCGAAATTCGAAATTCCGGTTCTTTACAGACCTAGATTAACCTTCAAGGATTCATCCCTGAAAATTTCAGACCTTTTTATAAGTCCAGTTTCGAGTATTTTTGCGGAAACAAAACTGCCACCAGATGAAGCCACCTATTCGCTAGTATCCTCTTAGTCGGGCTTAATTGTCATTCGGGCTCATTACCAGTTGGGCTTATTGCATACTACCTCGTCAGACATTAACGAGTTCTCTTAAAACTCGATGAGACGTCTTTAAGAACCTCAACGGAACTCGTAAATATCTGGAAAATTCTTTGTAACTCTGTAGGAACTCTTTGTACTCTAAAAGAGTTCTTGAAAAGTTCTTTTTCCAGAATCTATTGAGGATTTTTGTGTGACATCCCAGATAAAACACGAAGAATTCTGTTTCAACAACAAGAGTGAAATTCTTCAAGAACTCTTTTCGAACTAATGAATTCATAAAGAGCTTTGGAGGAGTTCAATGTTTGGAACATTAACGAGTTCCTTGAGAACGCTGAAAGTATTGTTTTAGTACTCTCAAAGAACTCGTTGATGTCCCAAACATTGAAGCCCTCCAGAGCTATCTGTGAATTCATTGGTTCGAAAAGAGTTTATGAAGAATTCTATCCTTGTTTTTGAAAAAGAATTCTTCGTGTGTTATCAGATAACTGAGTGGTGGGCATAAAAAATCCATGCTCGTCTTTTGTCAAGAGAGGTTGAGCGGGTGAGGCCCCAGACAGCACACATGAATCTCAAATGAATTTTGAAAAAAGACCTCTTTTAGAATACAAAGTGTTCCAACAGAGTTTGAAGAGAATTCGATTCGTCAGACGTTTGCAAGTTCCGAATTCTATCCCAGATAGCACAAGTATACCTCATGAATTCATATGTAGCAGTATAGGTGTTCCTGAACAGTCCCCGTTATGGCCGCAAAAAATGAATGCCTTATGAATTCATCTCATATCAAACGAATTCATAAAGAATACCCGAAACACCAAATGAGTTCAAAATAAATTCGTTTGGTGCGGCCATAACGGGAGTTCATTTGGCACTGCGTTGTGCTGTCTGGGATAGGACTCCTTTGAGAATTTTAATGAAACTCACAAATGTCTGACGAATCAAATTCTCCTCAAACTCTCTAAAGACACTTTGGGTGCGATAGCAAAACGCGTGTCTGAAATTACATTTACCCAAAAGACAATCATTTGTGAAGCCGAGGATAATTAGTAGAAGTTCCTAGCTAGGGATCCTTTAATGAGGGATCGGACAATCAGTCGCCATTAGTGGGATACTTCCGGTTTTTTCTATAGTTTAGTTAAGCATGCATAGTGTATGTTATTTTATTAAAATCATTTTTCTCCAATGTATTTACATGCTTTGTTCGAAGAATGTTTCAGATTCACTTAATTGTAAGTATTATACATGAATAAGCTGACTTTAAATATGTATCTCGAATATTTTCATAAATATCAGTACCTATCCCACTAATGGCAGCCGACCAATCCGTAATCAGCAGTCGATTGTCCGATCCCTCATTAAAGGATCCCTATTCCTAGCCCTCTTCAAATAGCCACAGGTTTCACCGCTTTCGGGTAAATGGCCTTTCTGGCGCTCGCTACCTTCCCAAATAGCAAAAGTTCCAAAAACTAGATCTCATTGAATCCTTTCGGAATCACAAAATGAACTACTAAAATGTCAGCAGAATAGAGTCCTTGGAGGATTCAATTTAGTATGATAAAAGGCAAATTGAATTCTCCAAGGACTCTATTCTGCTGACATTTCAGTAGTTCATTTTGTGATTCCGAAAGGATTCAATGAGATCTAGGTTTTGGAACTATTGTTATTCGGGCTTACCAACCCTTTGTATTCTGAAAGAGTTCTTCAAGAGTTCTTTTTCCAGAATTTATTTAGGATTCTTGTGTGCTGTGTGGGGCACCAATCTCTCGAACTTCGGGATATATTCATTCGGTGGTCGTCTGGCGGTTGAATTTGAAAACTACGATTTTTCAAAATCCGTTGACCGTTTTGCATTGCGTCACGTTGTCAACACTGGCAAATTCAAAATACAACGGTATTCCAATTACTCGGTCTGTTGTTCTGTTTGCACGATCAAGTTTTCGTTTGTAAAATTGTTGTGAATATGGAAGAATTTAAAACACCCACAACTAAGAAATGTAGGAGCAGAATAACACACGACACCGAATCTAATACTCCTCTCAAAATACCTGCTTCTCCATTCTTGAAACAAATTGGTTATGGATGTGGTGAGTTTTGAAAACTAAATTCAAATGTAACTTCGATTTGGCCTCCAACATTTGCAATGAAATTTTATGATTCTCTATAACAACAATTCATATTAATATTCATTCTTGTAGGTAGTAAAATACTCACACTGGAACGTTCTCCCAGAGTGGGATTCGTACGATCTCCATGGGCGATAAAAAAACGAATGGCAAAAAAAGCTGAATCAAAATACAGTGATCGTATTAAATTTGAAGCACAAATTCTCAGAAAATTGAACCATCCGAATATCGTTGGTTTTAGAAGATTCGTGGAAGAACCGAACGGAGAACCTTATTTGGCTATGGAAAAATTGGATCTATCTTTAGGTATATTTTTTGACATTTTTTATTATATGTATAAACATTTTCTCTCTTTTCATCCACTGAATCCGTCATTTATATTGTATCCAGAGATAGTAACAGAGAATTTATGTTATTGGGTTTATTTGTTCATTTATTTATTCAAGTATTTACAGGGCATGACCCCTATTAGATGCAAAAAAAAAGAAAAATGGTAATACAGATGTACGACATTCGGACAACCGATATAATAAAATTTATAAGTCAATATTTTAATTCTTATATCTCTTAAGCTTAATAATACTCAAAGATTCTACATGAGCCAATATAGTGCACTATTATACAAGGCTGACCATGATGCACATTCATTTAAAGTCCCACTTATTCGCAGCACAGGAGATTTAAAGTGATACTAGTGGCATGGCAGCAGCTAAATCGTTTATAACAAACTACAGGCAAATGCTTCAATTGAATCAAAATATCGTTTTGTACAGCATTTTTCTGACTCCAGTGAAAATGCTGTACAGAACGATATTTTGATTTAATTGAGGCATTTGTCAGTAGTTTGTCATAAACAATTTGGCTGCTGGCACTCCGTTAGTATCCCCTTAAGCTCAATATATAATGTGATACTAAAGGCAACACAAAATCACAGTTTCTGCATCGCAGAGATCCAAAACGCCATTCAAAACTTGAAATGCGAATCCCTCCTCTTCCATGAGAAATTCAAATTCGGTATATTGAACTCAAGAGCAATTCCAGAATAATTATATTATCATATAAATCCATTTATAGCAATGTTTAACAATTACATGGAGCGTACTTATCTAATAGTACCGCCACCGATGAAACAATAGAGAAATGGCCTCGGTGTCGCACATACATCGCTTCTATACCTCATTTGAAAACTAAGAAATCATTTGTCCCTTGCTCTAGGTGATGCAATAGAAGAAAGATTGGAAAACGAAGCAGATCCATATCCAGCTAACAAGATATTATACGTTGGACACGAAGCGGCAAAAGGATTAGAATATTTACATCATACAGCTGGTATTTTACATGGAGATTTGAAAAGTTATAACATATTGGTATCAAAAGACTTGAACGTAGTGAAATTGTGTGACTTTGGTGTGTCTATACCTCTCAATCAAGATTTAGAAATTGATACTTCGAAAGGTGATATTAAATACATTGGAACGGAGTGTTGGAACGCGCCTGAAATTATATTTGGTACATAGTTTTTTTTTTTTTTTTTCTATAATAAACATTCAAATTCAATAAACACATTTTCATATGTTTAGAGGATGGGCCGATAACAAACAAGACAGATATTTGGGCATATGGATTGGTTCTGTGGGAGATGATAGCCTTGTCGCCACCTCATCTTGAAGTTAATGACGAATCCATGATCGATTCTTCATTTGATGATTCTAAATTGGATAATGATGATACAGAGAATAAAGAAAATATTGACAAAGACGAGAGTATGGGTGAAAACCTAAGTTTTTTGGCAGATATAAATGAAGATAGCTATGGTGAGATATTTTGGGACTTTATTTGGGATTCCTACTGTATCATTGGCAATAAGGAGGAATTATATAAATAATGTATCTAATTGCGTTGATACGTGTCTTGATTATTTTTCTTTTTCTAGTCGTCACTTGCGATGCTACTGATTTCATTCATTTATTTATCCTTCAATGGGTAAACACCCATTAAATACAAATTACACAAAAAAGTTGCATGTAGTAACAGAAACAAAAAAGAAGCAGTATAGCAAAATTACATTATTGTGGTAAGCTCCTATAAAAAAAAACTCTCGAAAAAGAGCTTAAACTAGAATTACAGAAATCAAAGTTAGGTGACATATTAGCTCTATTACCAATACGACACAGTCTTGACAATGGACAGTTGTGACTCTCATTAGAAACTGACAAGGGACCCTTAAACGAATACGGAGGGTTCCTCAGCACCCTACCTGGAACATGAAAATTCGATAGTAACCTCAACAAAGAAGGCAAATCGATGAGGCCATTAAGTAGTTTGAAAAGAAATAGGGCATTTCCTCTTGTCGTCAAGAGTGCGAAGATTTTGGATGAATAAATAAATGAATGATAATTTATTATCAACCTCACAAACAAGTGATCAATTATTTAGAATATTTAAAATACACATGCCGGATAATGAGAGCAAAAATTAAAAAATTAGAAACGCGTTTTTTATTTTTAATATTCCCATATTAATGAGTATTCTTTCAATTTCAGGAACGCGTCCACCGTTACCCGCAATTGATTTGGGTCAAGAATATGGCCAAGTATTGGAACTGTTCTATGCATGTACCGATACAGATTATAAATCAAGACCAAGTGCCAAAGGATTAATGATGTTTTTTGAAAAATGGGTAATTCCTAATAGAAAGTTGTAGAATAATAGTTCTCCTGAACTCTAATAATGTCGTTGAAATTTGAATCGTTTATAGAAACAAATTTAGTATACAAGATGACGAAATTTCATCCGAAATTGACGCCAGTTTTGAAAACTTGATTCTCTCCAATCAAAAGTAGCAGTTCATTAGACATGGTTCAGAAGAAGAAGTTTGTTTCGATAAACGATTCAAACTGCAGAAACTACATGTATACAGATAGTGTAAAATAATAATTTTATACCTTGAATTACATGAAAAATTCTTCTATGTAGATTTAATTTAGTAAATAAGCAATTCAAATCATAATTAAAACTATGAGAATAACAATAATGATACATATGATGACGTACAATTTGAATTTTCTCTGAAAAATAGAAGAATCGCATGAAAGAAATGTTGAACATATTGATTTGATGATAATTACCTTTCTATATTTACGAGCTTTTCGTTCCGCTTCCTTCAAATCGCGTTTTCCAGCGTAAACGTTATCGCTAGTTTTCCCAGCAAAATATTCTACGTTAGTTATCTGTTCACCCTAAATAAATGAAACGTAATAACGTAATCACATTGTGTTTGTATCTACACACAAAATATCCACACATACTTACTTGTTTCTCAACAAGGAAAGCCATTTCCGTAAACATATCTCGTACTTCCTTAATCGATTTTTCTAATTTCAAGACTTCGTTGTGCCTTGTCTGTATATCAGATAATTGTTGTCTTGCGATTCTGCTATCTTCTAAAATCTACGGAATATTTAAATTATCTGTAAAAGTTCATGAATATAATATAATGTCTGATCGATGATCACATTATTAAAAAAAGTTTCATCGATTCGAATCATAGATCTATTATTTTGAGGAATTCAAAATTGTTGTATTATCAAAATTCGATTCATTTCTAAGTTTTTAGTACTTACATTATCAATAAATAAATTACTCTCCTCGGCATTTAGTATCTCATCAAGATCTTGACTCGTGATACGTTCCTTTACTAAACCCAAAAATATCAATCATTTATATTTCTTGTCTTTTCCGGTTAAAGAAAACTCATTCATTCTGATCAAATCTCATTAAATTACTGACGATCGGACGCTGATGTGAATTTTTCATCTTCTATGGGGTCTAACGAACAATCTCTTGCGAATACAATTGAATAAGCAATGTACAGATGGAATAAGCGGAACTCATTCATGCTTCCGCTCTGCTTAAGAAACTGGATCGGATAGCTATACATCCCTGTTCACCGACACCACCACACCCCAAGAACTGGGTTCAATTCTCGTTGAATGATTTTTCAATAACTCAATTGTAAGTTGAAAAAGTGAATATCATCTACGATGCTTATAATATTGAATTCTAAGATAACATTTTGTTTTCAGCGCAATAATGGAGATCGCAATTTTTGAAATGGATTCCTACCGAGACTCGATTAGATATCCATGTTAGTTGACGGATGAAACCAAATAAAATTTCAGATCCATCCGGATGTCATTAGTTTTTTGAACAGCGCATCATATTCTTTAAACAATCCCAATCGTGAGCTCTTTGTTTCTTCTTTTTTAAAATGACAATCGCCCGACTAGCTATCTCATTGAATTCAACAGTCGTTACGCATGCGATTTGGTTAATGAAATTCGATCAGAACCGATGAAGCTTTTTTTAACCTGGAGACAACAAACAATAGTATTGTCCTTTAAATTCGTACTTATCAATTTTTGTTGGTATAATAACTGCAAACTTTTATCATGATACCTCAATAAGGATGCATTATATTCTTGCATTACTGTAGAATACATTTGTAACATAGTTGTGTATTGTAAAAACTTGATTCTCAAGTGAGCGGGACCATCCGTCGTGCTGTTAATCGTCAACTCATCGCTAGATGTGATATCTTTTCCCATATCTACAAATACAACAGACAGAATTACAAAATTTCGCGCCTTCTTTGGCTTCTTCTTCTTCTTCTCATCGTGATTCCTGCGCACGCGTCATCATTTTGGATCGCGAAAATTGTATCCGATTGGCGAATGTGAGACCATGTGAGACAAGTTTTCACAATTCTAAACAGTCGATCGAAGTGATTTTTACAAAGAAAATAATAACCGCAACAATAACATATCGTCAGCAATTATGTAGAAAGAGATGGTAGTACTTTCAGCGATGCTTTGCATCGTTCTGCACGACTCGTGATTATTTTATTTCTGTTATCATATATCCACATATAATATACACGTTTGGAATTTTGAATTGATAAACATTTTCGTGTTTTATATACGAATAAGTATGTACATTAAAATATATGTATGTAATATATAATTTTTGATATCGAAAATTGATGATTTTTTGAAGATTGTACATCTGGTAGGGTTTTATTCAGGTTTATGTTACCGTAGGAAAGTTATGAAGTTTGAATAAGTGAGGTTATGTTTACATTTAATAACTTGTACTGTGTTTTTTGAATAGTGACTTAAGTATCCTTTGAATGAAATTATTACTAATATTTCAACGGATAGAAGAATTTTCAAACAGTGTGACAACATGCATGGATACTTCATAAGTTTGAATAACTATAAACCAATGGATGACGATTATGTGAATTTTTAACGATATCTGTGTTTTAACTTTTGGTTTTAATTTTTTATCATGGAACCTCTGAGAATATTCGACAATTTCAAATTGGACGATCTAGATCGCGAGTGGATCAAATCAGTTTGGGATAGCGAATTTCTCAATTTTAAAGACATGCCCGATGAGTATTTGTTGTTCGTCGAAAGCGAGGATATGAGATTTTTGTTGAAGAATTGTTGTAACGTTGTTAAAGAAGCTGCCAAGGATTCAGAAGAGTTTTGGCAAACTTTGTTGATTTTAGATATCAAATTATCAAGTTTACTCGCAGTTTTGGGTTATATAATAAAGAGCGGTCAGAGTATTAAAGCGGACGAAGATTCCAGAGAAGCTTGTCTCAGAGCAACCAGTTTATATTTCATGTTACTAGGTATTCCCGGGAGTAACGCTTTCAACGCATTCCATCCAAATCTTTATCTCAGAGCGATGGAAACTTTCAAAATGTGTGAATATTTAATGCCCCCGGGTGAGTGAAGATTCATTCGACTCGAGAGCTTTCTAATGAGTTTTTTTTAATTCGTTTGGATTGAATTTTAGCAAAGAAGTCTCCTAAGATGATGGATTTAGAGAGTTTGTATTACAACGACGAGAATAACGATTCCAATAACGCATTGACCAATGTACAGAAGATGACATTAACCAAAGGTTTGAATAGCGTCATGTACGAATTGATGCTTATGACTAAATCATTTTGGTTCAAAGAACATTCTCAATCTTTGGACAACACGATTCGAACTCTGATGGAAGTAACGCAACTAGGCGCGGACGTACATCAATTTGACGCTAGATCGAAGAGAAACGACGCTTCGTTGGCTTCTTTGTCCCACAACGCTTTTTGCATATTGCAAGAACTTTGCGATAACAAGCACGGTTCAACGGATCTAACTATAACTTTAATAGCCAAATACATGCTGTCGAGATTCCTATGCAACCACGCGGATGTGACTTCGAAAACCATCATCAACACCCGAGAAACCGCGATATATTTTTTAAAAGCTTTATTAGAATCCCACGACGAGGATGCAACGAAAGGTATAATAATTTTAATACAACATCTCATGATGAAATGCCCCGAAAGGGTGGAGGCACGTCAAAAACAAGCAAACATTCTAGTAAAATTGATCATTGCTTGTAAAAAACCACTCCTGCCTGATATTTTAAAAGATCTCTTGTTCCTCGCTCATCACAATAAAATAATGTACAGAATATTCGCTCAAGAAATTATCGGAAGATTGTTAATCGAAGTTTTGTCAAGTGGAGTGGAGTTTGATGGAATTACCGACACACGAGTGAAAAATATCCTCCTGGCTACGGTGTTGAGTAGATGTACGGATTCTTCGAGTATGGTCCGAGGCAGAGCTATGGCTACTCTCTCGGAATGCACGGATAACAACGAGACGGTATTGAAAATTATATTCGAATCAACAATCTCGGATAACAACATTATCCCGACCGTGGAGGAGTTGGTAAACTCTTTAACCGAAGATACAAATCCTTTACCCGGAGTAGACGCTATCATTGAAATTTTATTACATAGAATCGAAGACGAGAGAGCATTGGTTCGCAGGAGCGCTTTGAACGTTCTCAAAAATTTCACTTTGTATTCTCCGACTTTGATCGACGGCGTAGCTCCGATAATAAGTTACAGATGCAGAGATCCTGCGATGTTGGTGCGCAGATTCGCGGTACAAATTTTATCCAGTTTGTTAGAAAAGTATCCTGACAATTCCAGTGTTCTCGAACAATGGATCAAATCTGTGATCCCACAAATATACGATATAGAGAGTAAAGTGCAGGAAAAGGTACTCGAATCCGTTCAAAGTCTCCTTCTGGATCAAATAAAAAATCATAATCAAAATCACCCCAGTGCCGTTGACATTCATTGTTTACCATGGAAGATTTTAACCCAATTGACGAGTTTCAAAATGAGAAAACATTTATCGAAAATTTGCAGTTTGTGGGTGAAAAATGGGATTGTGACGAATCGGATCGTGAAGGATATTCAATCGCATATCGATAAGGATAACGACATTCCCGCTTGGATTTTATTGGTGGCTTTATCGGAGCATAGAGAATTAAATATCACGGAAAACATCGCTGACTTTGCTAATTTGTTACATAAAAATGATTTTCACTCGAGTTTAATTTTGGAAGTACTGAGGAATTCTTGGAAAACGATGAGAACGGATGATATGAAAGAATTTCGACATCAACTCTACACTTCTCTTTGCGAATTTAGAATTGGGATACCGTTGATAGGGATCTGTATCGATATCATGCAACAAATGTCTAAACATTTAGACACGGAAACCGACATTTCGAATTTGATTAAATTATCGGAAGGTGCGATAGAGAGGATAATGGAGAACAACGACAACGTGGATAACGTTGTCGAAGGAGAAATTTATGTGAGAGCGATGTCCACTTTGGGGCATGTCTCATTTTTCACCACCCGTCAAATTTCTTCTTCGACTTTGAGAATACTTCAAGGATTGTTATTGGAATGGGAATCCGTGGGGAATGAATTGAAGAGGATTAAGGGATTACGAGCAACGTTGGTGGTCGTTCTTGGACAGCAAGCGATGAGAGATCGTGGGATCGCGCAGGAAGTAATTCCGATATTCGGTCAATTGATGAGACAAGAGAGCGAAACTGCCGTTCGAGTGAATGCCGCTAAAGCATTGGCCGACGTTTGTAAGAGATTCACTGCTCTAGTCGAGCCTTACTTACCAGACATGTGCGTTAGCATGAAAGATCCGAATGCAGCCGTCAGGGAAGCTGTGGTTGTTATCTTTATACAATTATTACTCGAAGATTTCATCAAAGTGAAGGGTCCTTTTTTCTTTCACATTCTAACGATGTTGTCCGACGAGGACGAAACGATACGAGAATTGACGATCTTTTTGATCGAGGAAAGATTGTTAGCTAAAAACAAAACTCTCGTATGTCAAAGATTTTTAGAAAGTATTTATCATTACAACAATTATCAGCCCCGGCATCACAAAGTTCGCGACAGACAGGCAGGAAAGTACCTGCGCGACAAAGAAAAGAAAGTCCTCACCTTCCCCGGGAATAAAAATCAAAATAGACGTAGAATCATTTACGATTTTATGTTGGAGAGATTAGATCCGCCTGGAAAGTTGAGAATTCTCGTGAAATTGACGAATCAAATCGTCAACGGGATCTGCACCAATTCCATAGATGTTAGAAAAGAAGAAGGAGAATGCGTTTTGAAAGATGCTCTTTACGTTCTCGTTAGCGAACATTTGCAACCCTCGTCTATTGGAAAACATTCTCAAGATGATTCTCAGGATCAAGACCCCAGCCAGGAACTACCTAGCAATACTGCTACCACCTCGTCGTCGCATGTTCCATCCCACGCCAACAACGTCATTATCGAGGGAATGAAGAAACACAGTTTGGAAGTTCTCCTACCATCTCTTCTCAAACTCAAAGAAAAATTGGTTTCTATAAAATCTCCGTTGATCACCGACGCGCGGAAGGTTTTGTTCAAGACTTTGTGCGATTACAACAAGGATCAACTCTCCAATCTTTTCATCGAGTATCCAGAATTAGAGAAAGAAATGGATCAGCAAAAGTATATTAATTTTGAAAAAAAGTTTTGTTTTTAAATCAAAGGAATAATTGATTTTTGTTTGCAGAAAAACTATGAGGGATCAAACTGGCAACGAAGGGGTGGACGAGGAGGAGATGGATGTGTACAAAACTCCCAATAAGAAGTACGGTAATGGTAGAGGAGGAGGAGGAGGAGCAGGACCGAGGATCATTTTGAGAAGACTTTCTTCGTTGACTTATTCCGGTATATCGCCGATAGACTGGAGAAGTCCTCCCACCAAATCTATGCAATCGAGTCAAATTTCAAATTCTGATGCTACTTTTGATTTTGAAATGAACGATTCCAAGGATGCGATGGGACAAGCTGGTCCGAGTAATAGCACTCCTAAATCTTCGAGATTCGATAGCGGTAACGTTTCTAGTCCCATACAATCGGGAAGTGAAACGGATAAGGAATTTACTTTAGGTAGAAGAGTCCCACCTCCGCGTCTTCGAATCGACAGCGATTCGGATTGATTTTTCAAAATGAAATACCTTACGTACCTCTCAATTTACTTTGAATACGAAATGCGGTTTGAGATATCGTGTACGTTCGATTGTCCAACTCCTTTTGCATTCCTGATAAAATATTCATTCGTATTATAATAGTTGAAACGAAAACACCCACCGCATGTTGTATATTGTGTATTATAAATTTTCAAATCTTACCTTTATCGGTATGGGACAGCACATCGTTGTGTACATTTTTCACTATTGCAGTATTTTCACTCAACAGTTGAATCAGTCTACGAATTTCTTCCGCCTATAAATTTTGGAAAAAATTCATCAGCGAGTCGTGAAGTTTTAAGATATTTTTTATATACATACTTCATCCAGTACTTGGTCGATTTTCTTGTTATGAGATACTTGAATGTGAACGTTCTGTAAAACTCCTCTGCCGAATTTTGTGATATTTTGTCGGCCCTGAAATACGCGTGAAACAAAAATCTCAATTCTCAAAGAAAAAAACACAAACTCAGGATATCAACGAATAACTTTTTCATGATTTCTTCTTTCTATCCGTAATAGCTTATTTCGTTTCTTATAAGATTTCAAATATTTCTATGAACAAAAGCGTGCGACAGTGCCATTGAGGAAATGCATACAAAAAATTCCTCACGATAGGAATTTTTCCAATCTTATAAGGAACAAAATGAGCCCTCGTAATAGATGGTGCTTGAAAATAGATTGAAGAAAAAAAGAATTTTTCTAGAAAGAAAATTTGTTGACATTTCGAGTTGATTTTGTTTCTCTTTCATAAACAAGAATATAAACCCCGACTTTGGATCCCTGCCTTGGCAATCACTTTTTCAAATTAGGCAACCTACCAACTACCTACCTTGAAAAAAGAAAAGAAATCTAGTTGAGGTTTAAAACGAGTAAGATACTAACCGCTTGTAAATCCGACATACGATCGCGTATCATTGTGAGTTCGATATTTAGAAAGTTTTTCGACTAAACACATTACAGATGTGAATGATCGCACATAGCATTATATTTTCTTATCTATCTTATCAGTGCACTGAAAAGATAACCGATAAAAATTAATTTACTTTGAAATGGTTAGTTATTACACTAAACATGGATGGGACAAGAACTACTGTGTCACACTTTGGTACAATCATCATAATAGAATAAGATTATTGAATCGTTTTCGGTTAGAATTCTTTTGAATTCATAAGAAAATAGTACAAATAGTTTAAACTATCCTTACATACTGTTACTTCTTTTATCATCGATACTTGTTTCAACACTTGGGTAAGGTATTCTCTGCATGTTGGATTGTTTCATAGGAAATAGTCACTTAGCATCTGGATTACAAGGTCATAGTTTTAAGATCAATCCTTTGTGTACTTAACGAGAAATGTTTCACTTATTTTTACACAAACTACTACTACTGCTGCTGCCTAGTCATAACTAATATTTTCATATATATATATATTTATATATATGTATACATATTATACATCCAAAGAGATCGAAATTGTTGATTGTTTTGGTTTTAAATTGTGAGGCTAAAAAGGAAGATTCTGTGATACGTTATCTTGATGTTCGATAGGAAATTAATAAATCATCAAAATAATATTTCATACGAAGTTGTTCGTATTTTTTTATTAAACTTTGTAGAGTTTGTAATGGAGATTTAACAATGTTTAAAGAATCACTTATATTCTATATTTATTTCAGGAAGACATTAAAAATACTATTGAAAAATACATACCCTCGAATGAATGAAGCTTTGAAAACTTTTCCTCAAATGCAAGGAATTATTTCATTATGTAATGAAGATGATGGCGATGATGATGATGATTTATCACTTCAAGGCCAATCAGTCAGTCTTATAAAATTTCATAAGATGAATTTATAACGCGGAATTGATAAAATATATTATTTTATTAGACTGCTGATTAACAATTTTTTCTACGCATAACAGTATTTTCATTCGTCCTCCGGAATTTTGTATAATTCGTGGTCGTGTGAAATGTGATTCGGGAATGTCAATGTTGAAATTGTATTCAAATGAAACGAAAATTCAGGAACCCTGTTGACTTTTGAACTGAAGCAAAAGTACAGAGCGACTACACGATAAGGAACTAAAGAGAGGGAGAGAAAAACATTATAAAAATTATATGGCGGGGTTTTTCTTTTGTTTCCAACAATAAAAGTTTAAAATTTAAAAACAGTAGCTATTCTATCAATAAAAACTCTAATTTATACTTATCATTGCATTATGCAGTTATGAAAATTGCACTTGGTTCATTGTATGTTTTTTTGTTGTTTTTGTGGAGTACATAAAAGATACTCTACAAGTACTATACAAGGATAAAAGAAAATTGAATCGAGTGTTAGCACGTGTGCACGTTCTTGACATTAAAAAACAAAAGCAGAAATTTCCAAAGATTCTTGGCTTTTCCCTCGAATCGGGTTTGAGATTTCCCCTGAAATAATATAAAAAAAAGAAATTTCGATAAAATAAGAATGTTGTAGTTTGTGTGTTGATATATATTATGAAAATTGTGGAATACGGTACCTCGTCAACAAGAAACAGTTCGTGATCTGACTTTATCTTTGAAGTAACTGACGACTTGAGTACGAGAATGACGCATCGCTAATTGTAAAGGAGTGAGTCCTTCTTGGTTTACCAATAATGGATCCGCTCCTGCTCCTACGAGTTGTCTAACCACCGCCATGTGACCCATTAATGCCGCCGCGTGTAGGGCACTCTCGCCATTCTGTAATGATTCGTTCGAGCATTCAATCAAAGGAGATGATCATATCGATCCTAATGTTAATACAGGGTGTCTGATACTGGGAAAATACTGGGATTTGAAATTTTGTTCTGAGATTTTTCCAGTGATATTCGTAATAGGAAAGGAATAGACAAGGCATAATTTTATGGAGCCGAGAAAAAAATTCAAAATTTGCTGAATTCCATGAGAAATCTATGAGAATCTAACTCAAGAGCTTTGACCAAATACTATGATGAATTGATGAAAAATTCTTCATGAGGATATCAGAACTTTTCGAACGTACCTGGAATACAAAAAACTTGAACGAGCTTGTTTTGTAGGGCTCAATAAAATTGTCAAGAAGAATATAAGAGCGTTTGAGAAAATAGGCACGTGTTTTGAGTTGACTAAGAGATTCATTTTTCGTGTAGAAAAACAACTATGAGAAGTCAATTTTATCACAATAATAGTAACATTTTGAACAATTATCTTGTATGTAGGAGAATCAATTTGTGATCCCTGTTGAAGAGATCTCATCAATTCTTATAAGGTCTAGTTATTTCTAGGACAGAAACCGTATAAAGTCTTGTAACCAATGATTCTCGATTCTACAAGTTTCTATGAAACTCTACAAATTAATCTCATTAAATCTAACAACGTTCTTATTCTTGAATTCCAAAATTCATGAACACAGACCGAATATTCGAAGAAGAATATTAAAAGTCAAGAAAATTGTTTGAAAATTTATCAAACAAATTGGTGAATTTCCAAATGATTTGAAAATTTACGAACCCATAAGTTCTTTGGGATTCTATTTTTCTTGGAAATCTATAAATATTTTTCACAGTGAATATGAAAAAAAATCTTGAAGCGTGAGATTTGATGGTTTTCCCATTGAATTGGAAGGAATGATCCCTTAAATTTCAGCGATTGTACATCAATGTTTTGAAAATTATCCCCTCGTTCCCTCAAAATTGGAATTTCACGTTAACTTTTGAAGTAATATATTTTTAGTGTTCTCATTAATTATTCTTCGAAGTTTTTATTTTCAAATCACGTTGCACATTTTGGTTCCATCCTTGGTGTTAGTATTCTATTTAGTTCTTCGAAAATTTTCAGAAGATATTTTCAAATTTTTGCTGAAATTTCGTTCAAGAATTTCTACCAAATCCAAATATACACGATTTCAAATATTTGGATAAATTATCAGTACATTTATAATGAATTCACTAAATTTTCGTCAAATAAGAACTTTGGAATTCTATATAACACATTTTTTCTATATCGACATTTTAGATTGTAATAAAATATGTTGTAGAAGAATTTCAACGTCAGTGTTATGCCAGAAAAATATAATAACATAATTTAAACACATGTATCTCTGATCAGTTACAAATGTAATCATTGATCTTTTATTGATGATTTTTTAAATTGAAGGGATAACAAATCTGAGGAAATTCACACTTCTTCCCATCGTAAAATGATCATAAATTTATTTAGAACACTAATGCTAAAGAATTGTATGATTTATGGAATATACTGGAATTTTGCCGAAAGTATGATAGAAAATAATGTTGCTGAAGTTTGAATTGTTTATTGAAACAAATTGGTAAAGTAATAACAAAATCCTGGGCTGTTACAGATCCGAAATCTTGCAGTACATTTTTTAAACGATGTTCCCAGTTCTAAGGGGTTGATTGGAGAAGATAAACTTCGACGATTTCTCAAATTTTCCCGCTTAAGAAATCTTATTACAACCGATTTACAACGCCCAATCGGAATGTATCCGGATTTTGCATCGGAAATTTCTCATTAACTCAATTCTTATTCAACATCACCGAATTTCCTATTCCAGGGGAACTTTCTATTCAGATATTTCCGAACCAGTCTGATTTAAAATGCGCATCTGATTTATTCCCATTGATTCTTATTCATCGTAAATAAGAAATTTTTGGCGTCCGATTATTTCTTATTACCACCGATTTGTATAATCGGAATTCAATCGGTTTATATCAGTTTTAATCAGATTTTTGAAGCACTCAGGGTTGACGCGTTGGAGTTTTCATTTCGATTCGATGAACGATTCAAACTTCAAGAACATGGAAAATACTTGAAATATACTGAAATTTCATCAACTGGCTTCAGTAGACACTCTGTAATAACGAAGGATGTAGGTAAAGAATCTTTTTACGAAAACTTTTGAACATTATTTATATGAATATGATGAGAAATTAATATTAATTATGTATGTATGTATTCACAGATTCCGAGTAAAAAAAAGGAGTCCGGGAATGATTCAAAGTACTGTGGAAATGCACATGCGAGTATATCGCATTCTGGACTACCTGGACTAGAGATTTTTCAACGGATATTCAACACAAATACCAAGATAATGGAGCCTATTGGAAATTTTATCCTTATTTTGGACGATTTCACAAGAAGAATGGATTTAAGAATGTAGCTTCCACCCAGACGTGAACGAGATTCAAACGAGATCTCGTAGTTTCAATGTTGTAGGGTCCCCTGCTAAAAAGCTCCCTTAGAGAACGATAAAATTCTTCCTATCGGTTTCAATGTGGTTTCTGAAACTAAAATTCCCGATGCTGTATCGTGGATTTACGATGTAATTCTATCGATTCTTATCGTATTATACAGGATTTAAGAGTTATGTATCTAGTTTTATTGTGAAATTCCTATGGAAGATGTACCACTTATTTGCAAGGAAACAGATGATATTTTTCCAAATAATTAATACTTTTTCTATGGGAATTTCACGATAAAACCAGATACATATATCCTCAATCCTATGGAATACGATAAGAATCGATAAAATTCTATCGTAAATCCACGATCAGCATCGGGAATTCCAGCTTCAGAAACCGACAGGAGAAATTTTATCGTTGTCTATGGGAAATTTTTAGCAGGATCTAGAGCTTGAATTTCAATGAAATTGGGAAAGAATTGACGAAATTCTCCAAATAACATCTAAGACTTCTTTAAGACATCTTTCCGGATTCTATAAGATATCTTAAGGAAGTCTTAGCAAGACATCTTAAAGATTTCTGAATGTTGGCTGGGATGTCACCCGAAAGTGTGTGGAAAGTCCGTGAGGAGAAAAAGACTTGGGATGGACTTCTAGTGGATTTTAAATCGACTTCTTCGGTTGTTTTGATGCTCGAAAGTGCGTAGAAAAAAGTACAGGGGAATCCGTCGAATTTCGGAGAACTACCGATGAGAATGTTTAAAGAATGCTCTCCATATGACATGTCATGAGAAGTTGCATTTAAAAAGAGGTTGCGAGAAAAACAAAACGTTGACAAACCGAGAGCAATCAGATCCCTCATTCTTGTAGATTCCACAATAAATTGCAGCTTCGATCCAATCGAATATTTTCGGCGTAATAATCCTTCGGTCTATCAGCGTTCGAAACGAGGATTCGGTATATCGAAGGCCCACCGGCAATCTTCCTCCAATAAATCAGGAAGTTTTGCAACAGTGGTTTGAATTTGTGAATGTTGGAAAATCTCCTTCTCTCCATGAATTTTATTCCATTCGAACAAATTTGAGATAGTCCGAAATGGAGTACTCGTATACGCAAAATATGTGTGGTACTTCCACAGTACTTTGTACAGCGCCGTAACTAGAGCAGGACAACACGATCAGAAATCGAAATTCCCGAAGAGAACATGAAGCTTCAGCGAACGTTCAGATTAGATCTGTATAGATCGGATCGAAGGTTCATGAAAGCTAACTTTTAGATTCACAAACGTTTGCCAAAGGTGCTACGAACGTTGAGATGTCCGCCTTGAAATACTTTCAGGAAACATAGATGGAACGTTCATTGAAGGTTCATCGAAGGTTTGAGGAAGCTTCACAAAAATATCTATACTTAGATTAATTTATAATAATTTATGTTCATTAATTAATTTATTTTTCATATAAATTCATCAAAATTAATATAAGTATAGATATTTTTGTGGAGCTTCGTTAAACCTTCGATGAACCTTCAGCGAACGTTCCATCTATGTTTCCTGAACGTATTTCGAGGCGGACATCTCAACGTTCGTAGTACCTTTGACGAACGTTTGTGAATCTAAAATTTAGCTTTCATAAACCTTCGAGCCGATCTATACAGATCTAATCTGAACGTTCGCTGAAGCTTCATGTTCTCTTCGGGTTATGTTGTTTTTGTGTGACATATTCGGATGGTTTTTGGAGAATTCTTTGACGAATCTCTATTGCTGTCTGTGTACCATGATATATATATATATATATAGAGAGGCGGGAAAACTAGAATCCGCCCGGAGCGCAAGAATTCCAAACTGCGGCTCTGACTTTTCACAATTTATTTCACTTTTTGTTTTTCGGAACCAATTCCATACTTGTGTTTTTATTCAGGAATTTTACCGGTAGAATGCCGAGGGATGGACGGTATTTAAGTAATTCTCCGATCACAGATGCATGTCCTTTGTGGGAGGCTTTGAACAAAGGCGTTGCTCCATCCTTGAAAAATAAAAAAAACATTTTTATCAACTTTTTTCTATCGAAATTTCCATTAAGAATGTAAAAAAGAAGTTCATCGATATTCGGTGCTTGTTATTATTCTTCCTGCTAATAATTTACCATACGGAATGATTAAGGGCGTCCCCTGGTCAATGTTTTCCCCAGAAACCTACCAGATCGTTTCAACCGTTTTACATTATTAATATTCATACTCATTCATACATTATTAATATTCATACTTCACACTTTAAGTGGGGGAAGATATGCGCTCACCCAAGTAGCACCAGAATATACTATGAACGTTCTTCGAATATTCGGAATATGTTCTATGCACATTCCGATGAGATCGTTTCATAGGTGCTATGCATATTCATCGAACGTATGTAATCGAATATACGACGGTACGTGAATCGAACGTCGATTGAATGAATATCGTACATTCCGCATGTACTATGTACGTTCTAAGTATATTTAAAACAGTCTCATTCGAATATTCTATGAACGTTCATTATATGTTCTTCGTATCTCATTCGTACATTCTATGAACGTGTCTATTTCGTATATACTTGGAACTTCTGTTGATGCTTGGCAGCAGCAGTGGAGCGGAACAAATATGAGCGAGGCTTATAACCAGCCCCAATAAAAATATTTCTCTTCAAAATTCTTCAAAATTCTTCAGATTTTTCTACATAACTGTCGGATTTCGGACGCTTTGAGAAATTTGCAGAATTTTTAACCATAAATATTACTCTACAAATTTCTGCATTACTCTGCAAAATTGTACATAATTCTTCCAATCTTCGTAATATACAATGAATTTCTCCACGAAATTCGTACAAAACTCGCCAAATCTCCATATTACATTAAATACTTCTCTGCATATTTCCGCATTACTCTACAAATCTCTGTTTTATCTATTCACTTTTGCTTGAGAAAAAAAATTTTTGTTCAGAGTTTATCTCTACAAATCTCCTTCCGGTTCGACTTGAATGACATTACGGAAGAGACACCGCATTGAAAGTCCATTTTTAGGAACTTTCCTCAGGGAGGATTGAACCCGGATCCTGCGAGTGAGAAGCAAAGCCTCTATCACATCAGCGGATCTCCGAGATGACTACAGTAATCTTAAAGTACCACTTATGGGAATCATCGCAATGGGAAATTTTGAAAAATTCGTTTTCGTGAGGTATAGACCAATCAATTCAGAATCTTCTGAAACGAAAAATGAATAGAACGTGGAAGAGGGGATTTTTTTGACCTCAACTTGTAAATTTTTCCAAGTGCTGAGTCAAATCGATAGAAAATTTTGAAACTTCGTCCCTGTAAGATATAGACCAATCGATTCAGAATCTTATGAAACGAAAAATGAGTAGATCGTGGGAGAAAGGTTTTTCTTCGACCTTGACTTGTAAATTTTTCCAAGTGCTGGGTCAAATCGATAGAAAATTTTAAAAAATTCGTTCCCGTCGGATATAGACTAATCGATTCAGAATCCTCCGAAAGGAAAAATGAGTGGGTCGTGGGAGAGAGGTTTTTTCAAGACCTACTGGTGAATTTCACTCAAGTTGTTTTGAGTCGATTGAAAAATTTGAAAAAATTCACTTTATCTCCGCAAATGCGATTTGAGAAAAATGCATGAATTTGTATAGAAAACTCAACTCTCCGCCACAAGCCGTAATATTCTTGGAATAGACAAATAAAGAGAAAATTCACATTTTTTTCTGCAAATGTAGTTTGCAGAGAAATGTATGAATTCGTGGAGAAAATTCCTTTCCTCGTCAAATGTTTCCACCATTTATCAAGTAGAAAAATCTTAAGAAAATTCAACATTTCTCAACAAAACAACTTTGACCGATAAGTTGGAAATGTACAGAGAAACCTTTACTGGCAATAGAAATTTTCAGAAATATGCAGAATTTCACAGAGTTTTGGAAGATGAATCTGTTGAAAAAATTCTTTCTTTCTCTAAGAATTGCGATAATGAAGTTTTGCAGAGAAATTGTTGAAGTTTTGAAGAGAAATATTTTTAATGGGGCAGAGTGAACTGTATGTATGATAAAAACTGAAACAACTCATACAACACCGAAGATTTCATGAGAATTGCAGAAATCTAATGTTCGAAGTATTGAAATATTCCTGTGATGTTGCTGTATGTCACAACTGAGGGTTCAAAGTCCCTTCAGAAACCTTGCAATGTCTGCTAATATTACGTTTCAATGCAATATTTCTGAAATATTTCATTGTAATGCTTCTTTTGTGATATATCTGAGACATTGCGAATATGTAACATTTCAATTGATAGATCTTTGACATATTCCTGTGAAAGGATATTGAAATATAATTGAGACATTACTGCAATCTATGGTGTTGTATGGGAAGTGATCGTTCATGGTAAATACACGACTGAATCCGATAGAAATTCATCAACTTTTGTCGTGAACATCATGAATTTTTATCATTCGAACACGGCAATCATACACTGAGAAAAAAAAGTCATTACATCAAAGAAATACATTTTTTTGAATCTGGCCCTCATTGAACTGAATACATGTCCTTTCAAACAATGATGATTCAATAGAAATAATGAATTCTTTCGTTAAATGAAAGATATTATTTTATTGAATTCAGTTTCCTCCGATCCAAGAAACATTCTATTGACACAAAGATTAATTCTTTAGATTAGTCAGACCGCGAAGTGCAAGACATGATTCTAATTTCATTCAAAAACGATTGAAAATTCAATAACTTATTTCTTCAATTCTATTACGTCACGTTTTGTAGGAAAAGCTCGAATTTTCAATTCAAGGTGTACAAATTTGTTAATAACAACGTTTTCGAATCAATACTATACTGCTTGGAATGAAAGTAATATTTGGTAAGCATGATTTTGTATTTCTTCAAATCCACAGAATGATTTTTATATTCAATGATTTCATTCATCGATATGAAAGTAGGTGCAATTGATTCTAAAGAAAATTCAGTAAGATAAAGAAATGGATTTTCGAAATCACGTTACGTTTTAGTTACTTAGACGACTTTCGGTTGGTTCTCGCAAGGTGTAGTCACTTTCTCACAAGTTCTCTTTCGACAGTATGGTTTGTATATAAAGAATTAATCACTCTGTCTTCTTAGTAAGTATTACTTCATCCAAATAAATATCTCTTTCAGATTATGGCATTGAATCACAGGTCCCGCATGGAGTGATAGGCACTATTCGCCTAACAGACGGCATGACTGAACGATCAATGAAGTCTCATTTGATCCAAAGTGCTCAGAATTCCCGGTTATCGACAGATTAAAGGAACACCAGAGTGGACTATGAAAGCTTTACAAGTGTGATAATTTTTTTTTACAGAAAAAATCTGATATTGTGCTCAATGACTTCTGAAACATCATTTATTGAATCAGGATGGAATTCACGAAGTCAAAAAAGAACATCTTGAAGTTGATGATTTATTTCGATGGATTGAAAATTTTCCTAATTGATTCAAAAACTGTCTTTTTTGAATGTTTGAGTGGTTTCATTCTTCCGAAGAAATAATTAATTGAATCAGAGTAGGTTTATTTTCACTGAAGAAAGGGTATTTGATTCAAAGAAATGTTTCTTCAGGCTCAAGAATTTCAGATTTGAATACATTGTTTGCATGAATACTCAGATTGATAAGTCCCATGAAATGATTTCATTGTCACTATTGGATGAATTCATTTCCTTGGCCGGAAGAAATATTCATTACGGTCATGACTTTTTTTTTCTCAGTGTACAAAAGCCGGTGCACAGAGAAAACAAATGTGTTAAAAAGTCCCATAATTTATTGATCACGATCAGCGCCAGTCTCATAGTTATTTATTTGTATTTACTTCTAAGAGTACCACAATTATGTATTTTTATTAAAAATAAAAAAATGTCCTATCGGCAGGGTTTGATTCAAAGGCCCTCGTAAAATGTACATGTTTATATGGAGAGAACTATTAAAGAGCGTGAAGATATGTGTCATACGAAAGTGCGTTTTTAAAGATCCTCACGTGTCTCGTGGCATCGACCTTGGCACCGGCTTTTAAAAGCCTCCTCACGACGTGGTCGTGTCCCATTTGGGCGGCGATCCAAAGCGGCGTAGCGCCATCGGTTCTCGCCGCGTCTGTTTTCGCGTTATGTTCCAAAAGTAATTCCAAAATTCGGACATGGCCATTTTGCGCGGCAATGAACAACGCTGTAGCTCCATCCTATTAATAATAATATGAATTGTATATCGAATCCCCTTGGTTGAAAAAAACCCCACATACGCGATGAACGATGATATACCTTCATATGAGAGTTTGGATTAGCACCTTTGTCGATGAGACCTTGGACGACATCCAGATGACCGCATTGGCAGGCAACGAATAACGGTGTTCCGCCATCCTAAAAATCATTCAAGTTGAATTTCACGTAAATAATAAATTCCTCATAAAAATTGTCCTTACTATGCTGCAGGAATCGACGAAAGCTCCGTGTTCCAAGAGAAGATTGGCGATATCCAAGAAGCCACCTTGGGCCGCAAAGAACAGAGCCGTCGTTCCCGTCTGTGACGAATACAAACAAGAAAAAAAATCAATTTTTATCAACTACATATTTCTTCGCTTACTTTGTTGCAAAGTAATAAATTCAACTTTCTCTTCTTAACTCTATATTCTAAGGTCGAAACGGTAAATTTCATTTGTATGAAGAAACCGGTTTGTAAGAAAGCTTACTTTTCTTCTTCTTCTTCTTCTTTTTTTTGTTTTCTGTGTGTTCTTCTGTGGGTGACAAAGATTTTCTCGACGGAAAAACAAGTTTGAGATTATATATGAAATATCTATTTTAGAGATTCGTGAAAGGAGGTTTTGGTATCGGCGATGATGATTTTGAAATAAAAATAAGTAACGGTGGTTTTAAATTCATGGTACGTTGATCTGTAAGTCCTGTGGTATAAAAGTTTTTATGTGTACGCTCAACGAACCACGGGCGACTCACCTACACCTATTCATTAAAGCGACCACAGACATTCGAGAACGATCATCGACTCGTAATATTCAAATCGGAATGAATCGCTGATCTATTTGTACGCAAAAATTATCTCTCAATCAAATTATATGTTGTTCCAGAGATCTTCGAGGGGATCCTTGTTGTCAAATTTGTCAAATTGATTGTTAAATTTCAAGACAAATGAACACAAACCAGCCTCTTGGCGTTGGAATTCGCGCCTTGTTGAAGCAATTCGTGAACAGCATCGAAATGTCCAGCGGCCGCTGCTATAATCAATGGAGTGGTACCATCCTGAAAATCAAAGAAAACAATTCAATCCAATGAATGCTTCATTCGGAGTATAAAAAATTCAATAGAATTCACGATAAAATGTTCGTCATATCAACGAAGTAGTAGGAAAAGTAGTTCACGAGCTGAACTTGATTTTATTTTCGCTGCTGTGTCAGTCTTATATCTAGACACTCCTGTTCATTATTCCGTAAGTCAAATCGAGAAAGATTGTTTCTTTTTTCTCTCTCTTTCTCTCTTTCTCACAATGGTACAAAAATATGTATTACGGAGTATAGAGTCTTGGAAGGGGAGTCTCTTTCGAGAGAAAGAGAGCTGCCTGCGATGTTGTTTTTTATTTTTGTTTATACGCATTCAATAGAGTAGGATAATCTCATTGATTTCGATGCAAAAGGAACTATCGCAAACCTTTTAACCCTCTGGAGATACACTGGGTCAGTTTGACCCAAGTGTTTTTCGATAGCTCATATCTCAGCTTTGAAACATCGTAGAGCAGGATTTTTTTCCTTGAAATTCATCGCCGAAGTCTGCAGAATACGAATATATACGAATCCGAAACCCACTTGGCTCTACGCGGTTGATAATTTTTTCAATATTCAAAGAAATGTAAAGCTACTTTTGCAGAGATATACAACTCTTTGAAATGAAGGATGGGTCATTTTGAGCCAGTGTATTAACCCAGAGGGTTAAAAATTAATTTTTAATATGATATTTCCAGATCAGGGAAAGAAGCCAGGAAATTATCGTGCTAGCAGCTATTTACTCACCTTATCCTTACAATCGACGTGAACCCGGCCTGAATCTAAAAGAATCTGTAAACGTTTAGCGTCACCTCGAGCTGCAGCGAGATGCAACGCTACGTCCCAAGGTGATTCCTTCTGAAAATTCATGAAAATAATAAATGTAGTCATTTCTAAATTCTCAATTCAAAATATGTTGCTGAAGTTTGAATCGTTTATTGAAACGAATTGGTAATCGAATAACGAAATACTCAGCTGTTGAAGACCCTAATTTTTGTAGTATACTGCATATTATCTTTCAAATGATATTCTCAGTTGCAAGGAGTTCATTCGAAAAGATGAACACCGATGATTTTGCGGGTTTGAGATTTGGTTCCGTTTCTATAAACGATTCAAACTTCAGGAACATTTCAAAATGATATATGATGGATGCCTGGTAAAAACCCTGTTGAAAAATTCTCGTAGATCCTGTGACAAAACGACATGGGTTTCAAATTGGAAATTATTTTCTATCGACATTCAAGAGGTTTTACCGATGGTACCAATAAAAACCAATAGAATTTTGACTCCCACATAGAATCCGATAGAAACCCATTGCTTCCGATAAAATTATATACATCTATATCGGTTTCTATTGGAATTTTTCAATAGGGAATTCTTCGAAAAATTACTCTGCTGCAACTTGTTAAGATACATAATAATTCACAGTAATATTTGATAAAAAAAGGTTTCTTAAATGTCCCTAATTTTTCAAATAAAATTCTTCCGGTGTAAATATACACGAATCACGTATCTTTCGCATGCAAATGATGTATGTTATAAAGTTATTACCATGATCTGCAAACGAAACATGTGTGTGCTCGTTGATACGTTTGAGAAAAATCAGTCTGCGACGCACAGACCGTAAAGTACAAAACCGTATAGTAAAACCGCGTATAACGAGCTTGTAATAATAAGTGTTAATTCGAGTCAATAAAATATGACGAAACACACGTAATAGAACAAGATATAATAGTTTGAAACCTAAAAACTATCGTATGAATTTCTTGTTATAAGTACGATTGCTATTCTCTTTATGGAAAATATCGATTTTTATGTAGGGTTTTCAAGCTCACAGATATAATTAATTGGGTCGTTCTAAAACGAGTAACCCAGTTACGGATTATTGGCGGCTTCCCGTATTTCAGTCATCTTCAAAATGATGAGCCAGAGAAGCAAACTATAATCTGATACAATTAAGTTCTTGTTCTTTAAGCTTTATTCTTTGAAAAAGTTAGTAGTTACCACTTCTGCGGTGGAAAAATTCGAAAATGAACGAATCAACGTGTCCCGCACGGGAATATTTCATCGAAATATCCATAAAACATTGCATCTTGTTTTTGCGAAAACCCTGGAGAATCTCTGAAAATTACTGAAATTGAACTCCACATCAATTTTCGTGTAAGACCGAGATTTCCGTTTTTGGAAAAAATTGTATAACTCCGACAATTCTCGATCGATTTCAATGAGAAACGACTCATTTCACACAGAATTGAACACACTTCAATACTATATATGTTAAACCATTGGTTCTCAAAGTATAGTCGCAAAAAAATGCTTTTGGAATAGAAAAAATGAAAAAAACAGGTGAAAATTTCCACTAAGTTCTATTGATTACTCAAAACCATATACATGTCTCGAAATTGCCAACGTTCTTCTTTCAGAACCCGTTTGAAATTTTGAAATTGGTCAAAAAATGGCGGAGTTAGAAATTTTCAAATGTACGAAATCACCAAAAATCAGTTTTTTCACCATAACTTGAAAATTTGAAAGTGTAAACAATTTTTCAAACATGGTTTTGTGTTGTATTCGACCAGACCAACAACCTACACTAGGGTATTTGAGGAGTGTCTTTAATTTTTTCTTTTTTTTAGCACTGTGTTATTGCTTGCTCGTTTAGAGGGAAACTTTGTGATCGTTTCGAGGAGCCGAAAATAAATTCAAAATCTCCTAGATCAAAATGTTTCTCAGAATTCGGGGAACAATTTTGTTACCGTGTCTCTCAGTCTGTCTGCTTGTGTGGCTGTAGCCCCCCTAACACAGTAAAAAGTCAAACTTAAAGTGATCCCGAATATCAGCTTAAAAATGCAGCCAAAAGTAGCGCCTATTCCAACTGAAAGTAAACAACGAAAAAGACTGAATTTCAGTTAATTCCATCTTACTTTGGAATTAAGATAGAATTCCATCTTAATTTCCAAAGTAAGATGGAATTGACTCGAATTCAGTCTTTTTCGTTGCTTACTTTCAGTTGGAATAGGCGCTACTTTTGGCTGCATTTTTAAGCTGGTATTCGGGATCACTTTAAGTTTTACTTTTTACTGTGAAGTTTCGTCCGCGCATATCTCCCGTTCTGCTTATTCGATCGTTTCAAAATGTTTATCACAGTTGTGGACTAGGGTGATAGTGGTCCCATATAAGTTTCAACCTGATTCATTCAGAAGAATTGGGAATTTTCCTATTAGTATTGGGAAAATTCTCAACTTATGATGGTATTTTCCCCACTCTACACAGTAAAAAGTAAAACTCACTTCCAACCTTAATATCGGCTTATTTCAAGATGCCAAAACTAGCCCTATTTCAGCTGAAAGTAAGCATCGAAAACAAATGCCGACACAATGGAAAAGACTGAATTTCAGTCAAGTTTTCAAGTAAGATGCAGCCACTTTCAGTCGGACTTTTTACAATGTACCATATGGGAATTTTCCTATTAGCATTGGGAAAATTCTCAACTTATGATGGCATTTTTCCTACTCTACGAGATGGAGATTCGTTTGTCCGGAATTTGCACTAGAATCAAATCGGTTTACATAGGTTTCAATCAGATTTTTCAACCAGGGCTGTATCACTCAGAGAGTGAAATCTCATTCTAAATATTTATTCTAAAAATGAATATATTCCAGTCAATATTTTTAACATTCATTATGTTCTCTAAATGATATCAGGAAGCTCTCTAATGCGTCGATTTTTGATATCATTGAAAAGAACATAATGAATGTTTGAAATGTTGAGGAGGAAAGTGTTCACTGGGGAATAATCAGAAATTTGTCAGCGTTGTCTCAGAGTCCCGGGTCGGAAAATTTGGATTGTTTTGTTCTCTTATTTCATTTTTGAACTGATTTTGTCCTGATTGGTGAATAATACGGACGAAAAGAAAGCATACTGTTTCCAGGATTTTAGTGTAGATTTCTCTTCAATTACTTCTATCCGCTGGACGAGAAATTCACACTAAAATCTTGAGGAAGTACTTTTTTTGTCCGCATTATTCGATAATCAGGACAAAAATAAGTCTGTCCGGAATGTTCCGAATGTATTGGATTTCTCTTCAAAATTGCAGTAATTCTCAGAGATTATTGTCAGGGTTTTCGCGAAAAAACATTGCGATATTTTTTCCAGAGATTAATTCATCATGATTATTCCAGCGAAATATTTTCGTACGATTGAAATTATGCTGAAACTTTGAATGTCTTTGAAAAAGAATCAGTTCCAATGAGTAATAATTGTGGAGTTCTTGTAAAATTCTTGAATAAATTCTGCGGAACGTTTGATTGAAAAATGGTATTGAAAGTTTTGGGCCAAACTTTACGTTTTCAAATAAATTTTGTGAGGATTTCTTGAGATATCAGCCTTGTTGAAAAAATTACATCAAAATGGATCGGATTGTTTCTAGTAAACGGTTAGAATCTGAATTTCAAATGGCTTTGTCTACATTCCAATTCACTCCATATACAACAAAATATTCTGACAAAACTCTGAGCAAGTGCTGCTGATTGTTGAAAATCTTCAAAATTATACAAATGCATTCATATTTTATATTTCAATATCGTACGCGGAAAAGTGTTTGAAATTAAAATACAATTTTTTTCAAAAATCACACTGAAAAAAAAAATTATTCCAGTCAAATAAATATTTATTTGTCCTGTACCAAAGAAATATTTATTAGAATTGACAAAATATTCTTTGGAACCAAAATAATTTATTGGAATCAAATAAACGATTAAAACCATCTATTTAATTCAAATAAATTATTTTGGTTCCAAAGGATATTTTGTCAATTCTAATAAATATTTCTTTGGTACAGGACAAATAAATATTTATTTGTCTGGAATAAATTTTTTTTTCAGTGCAGAAAAATATGAGAAATTTCTCAGAGTTTTGTTAGAATTTTTTTGAAGTCCAATTTCGTTTCTATTTGTTTGAAAAAAAAAACATTCAAAAACTCTGAAAAACTCTGAATATGGTCCGTACAAAATAATTCAAAAATGTTGGATTTATCATCAAAATTTCAGAAATTTTTAGAGTTTTTCAAAACTTTTTCAGAGAAGATGCAATGTTTTTCAGAGATTATTCATGGTTATTCCAATGAAATATTCCCATACGGGCCGACTATTCTGCTGATTCATTTTTCCAACAAGACGAACATTTGAAATGTAAAATGAAGTTGAAGAATTAATGACCTCTCCTCGAATTTCCAAATCGGAAAATTTGTGTTCACAGTAAGTAACTTTTACAGGGTTCAGACAAGTTTTGTTCAATCAATTTCCCTGAGTTCTCCCTGTGATTTCCCTGAGTAAAATTCTAATTTCCAGACATCGTCGGATCATGAATGTGTCCCTAAACATTTTTTCCTCAGTGTATAATTTGCAAGATTCCACGATTAAAAATTAAGAAAATATGTTGTAGAGAATGAAAAATAGAATAAATGAACAAATTTCTATTTTGATAAAATTTTAGTGATTTCCCTGAGAATTCCAGTTCTGTCTGAACCCTGTTTTAACACAACATTACAGTCATAATTCCCCTTTTCATTGAATTTTATCCAAAATTGTATCAATATTTGGTGAATTTTGTTCTGTTTTGTCACAACTATTCATGAAACTTAAAAATACATCAATATTGATTCATTTTTATTCATTATAACAAAGATTTCATGAAAAATTTACACAACAATTGATGAAAAAAATCAAGAGACCTCAATAAATATTAATATTACACGGAAAAAAATTCTGTTGATATTTGGATCACTAGAAATTAGTTATAGCGGCTAAATTTTAGCTGTTGCAACAATATTTTAAGCTATCCAAACATCAAATACACGAAATAATCAAAAGATATCATCCCTGCCGCAAATGCCAGACAAATGCTGATGAATCCTAGCAGTTCCCGCACGCAGAAAAATATATTTTTAAAATTCTCATAATTCATTGAGGATCAGCGCCAGTCTGTGACGGATGAAATTATTTACCTGAATATAGCTTCCCTGGTTAAAAAAATCCATTGAATCTAATAAGTGAAATTTCATGGGATTTGGTCATAACATTGTACAAGATTCAATCACATTTGGCAAGATTCAATCAGAATCACATTGAAAAAAAAGCATTCATCTGATTAAATCTCATTGAAAAAAGTTGAATAGGATTTGGTCAGAACATTGTACAGGATTCAATGGGATTTGGCGAGAATCAATGGATTTTTTTAACCAGGGTTCGAAAGTACCATAATTTCTTGTAGAAATACGTCTAATTATGGGACTTTTTAAAAGTACCCATATAAAAATTTTGAGGTTTCACCAATGCTGACAATAGAATATAGCTTGGCGCAATGTTGACAGGCGAGGCTTGGCAATCTATGAATATTTAATGTTGATTAACAACAAATAAAATGTTGCGCCGATATCGGTGTTCAACGAATTTCGGTTGTCAGCCTACCATTGATCCACAATTCCGCCAGGCTTGGCGCTTGCTAGGCTCATCCTTGGCCCAACATTGACTGAACGATAGATTCTATTGAAAATTAGGATCATTTGAAACGTGGTCGAATATTGCCACAACGATTGATCTAGTCTGGGTAAAAATGAGTTTTCAATGTAGCGCCGATCATTGGTAATAACAGGGCTCAATATTGGCATGCTCCTTAATTTCAACATTTGATGGCTGAATTGCTAACTACAAGTTACTGATCAAGTGTTTCTCGCGAGTAGGGAGAGGTGTGTACGAGGAATATATAAGACTCAAATAATTCTCTGGAAGAACAGTCAATCGTTCTTTGTTACAGGTTACACCAGAGGGCTCCTACTGCTGATCCATACTATGTGTATACTTCTCATGACAAACTTTGACGACAAAAAACACCGAGTTGTTTACAGATAAATAAGGAAAACATAATAAGATCCCAAATAACATATATTGGAAATTGTGAAATGCGCATACTTTTTACATATTTTGGGGTTGATTATTTTTTAAAGTTTTATCATCGGCGCAACATTGATAAACAAATTTTTCTATTGTTTGCCAATGATGGTCTATTTCATTGCCACTTCTGCACCAATGATGGGGCTACATTGGAAAAACACATTGATAAATCATAAAATGATGTTATCATTTCAGTGTTGCGCCATGCTTGGTTGCCAAGCCTCGGCCATACTTTATCTACATTGCGCCATGCTAGCGCCAATGGTAAATATCTGCATGGGTAAATTCAAGTGGAAACTCTATCTGTCAGAGACTGGCATCAGCTAATCCTCAATAAATTATGGAACTTTTCAACACATTTGTTTTCTGCGCGTGGGACAAATATACCGAGCAGTTCCTGTCCAAATCTGCCTGCTACGGGAACCGAAAGCTGCACCGAAAAAAAATTCTTCCCAACCAAAAAAATAGTTTATTTGTCCTCTCTCCACAAAATATTCCTTAGGATCAATGAAATATCTAATCGAATCGAATAATAGAATGCTCGCCCTAAATAAATTGGTTTTCCAAATGAATAATTTATTCCCCACAAGTAATCACCTTTTGCATCTAATTAGGTATTTAATTTCTACGAACAGGGGCGTCATTACCGCCTTGGTAGCCCTGGAGGAACCAAGTCTCGCTCCAGGTCAGCCAGAAAAACTTGTTTTTCAAAGATTAATTTTTATACTTTTATTGAGCTTATAGCGAAGTTTCTTAGAATAAAATCACATCGTTACTTCACATTCATGACTTTTACCCGCATAACTCTTGTAAAAACGATTGAAATTTCTAACTCCTCACCCTGGTCACTGACCATCCAGGACTCGCCAAAAAATGTAATGACGCCCCTGTCTACAAATAAATATTTTATGGAGAGAGGACAAATGAATATTTTTTTTCCAGTGTAGCATTCATCCGGATTTCTGCTGTACCAGGCACAGGAGCGGACTATGGCCTGTGCCAACGGTGCCATGGCACAGGGGCGGCAGGCCGTAAAAGGGCGGCAATCGAGTCGGAAAAAAATTTTTTTTAATTTGAATAATTTAAAAACAATTTTTAGGAGAATAATAAATTCCAAGCGATAAAACGACATTTTTTTGGTAATTAGGGTAAGGCCGGGTAATATGCCACCTCGGGTAATATGTCACTTTTCGATAATTTCATGTTCAATACACAGATATTTTTTAGGAATACGTTAATTTGTTCATTTTAGTGCTTGCATCCATATGACAACAGTTATTTGTTTGCATGTCTTTGTTTATTCGGGAAATTGACGTAAGTTGAAAACACAATGTCCTCATGTAATTTTATGCTGTAATTCAAAAGTGAATTTTTCGTTAATGTTTATTAATTTATAATTGAAAGATGAATGATGACAAATTATCCCATCTAACAAATATTATAATTCCACAAACCATTAAGAATATCATTAATGGCGTAGAAAAATTCCTCATCATGATTTTTTTCGTGTATAGGGGGTAAATGCCAGTTTTCAATTTTGCTAATATGCCACTATGCCACTGGTATCAATTACCCCTAAAACAAATTATACAATGCAGATTTAGCAAAAATGTAACGTCAAATTCCTCCAAGTGTGATATTTCAATGTCGTTCGAATATTTTTTTTAATAGTTGATAATTTCACTTTCTCACATCAATATTCTACAATATGTGTCTATATTATACATTGATGTTATATTTTTTAAGGATTTCTTATAATTATTCATTTCCATAGATTTTCGATCATTTATTCTCATTCAAGTCATTAGCCCAACGCTTATGGCATTTTACCCACACATAGGGGGTAAAACGCCACTTTGGAGAGTTTTGGGAATTTCGATTTCACCGCTCAGCTATGAGAACCCTGAAGCTGTGATGCTAATCAAATAAACATTAATAATTATACTTTCAAATGGTATTATTTTTGTTTCTATAATATTTGACATTTAGAAAATATTTTTGTTGGAACATTAAGTGTGGCATATTACCCGACCTCACTCTAATATTTTTGTGAAAAATTAATATTTGCTGCCATATAAGGGGCGGCAAAAACCAAAGTCCGCCTCTGACCAGGCAAACAAATTGTCGACTCAATTTTTTTCGAAAATGACCCATACAGCAAAAGAGTCCCCACGAAAAGCTCCCGTTATGACAGTAAACATGAATTCATTATGAATACTTTGAATTCAAATTGAATTCTTGATGAACAACTTACTGTTCAGAAAGAATTCTCCAGGCATTCAACATGTATTCGTTTTGAATTCATTGAATTCATATTGGATTCATTTTCACTGACATAACGGGGACTGTTCCAAGAACTCATTAAGGAGTCTTCAAGAATTCAAACGGGTTATTTTTGCTGTCTGGGGAGTTTTTCATATCATTCAATTCAGGGAAACAAGGTGCGTTCAATTGTGTCAATATAAATTAGTTATCGTTCCTAATTTTTGCACAATAAACATTTCTCTTCTCTGAAAACGAGTCGAAAATTAGACGATCATCAGAAAAAAGCTGTACCTTACATCAAAATGAGAAGAACCATCGAATACGTCACCACTTTGCCAGACGAAAAGATCGTCATTTGAGTTATACTGTCTTTTCGCTCGGTAAAATCAGGGAGGAGCAAATATCTCGTACTATTTGAAAAAAATCTGTTACACTGACAGAAAAACAATCGTGGTCGCAATAACTTGAAATCTGGTGCGATCCGCCAGGAAATGTGATTGTGATGTCCAGAAAAAGTGGTTGAAGCAAAAATTAACTACATATTCTGGTTATCACACCAAGAAAGGAATCTGGTTCTTTTCTGGACATCACAATCACATTTTCTGGTGAATCGAACCAGATTTCAAGTTATCGCGACTACGGATGTTTCAACAACGTCGTTTTTCTGTCAGTGTAAATGGAAAAAAACCGTAACTCGAGTTAACTCATTTTTTCATCTGTTGTTCCCAGACAGCACACAAGCAATACATGTGGGAGTTCTTGAAGTACACATAGAAAATGCACGAAGTAATTCGTAAAGACCACCCGTTATGACAGTGAATATGAATCTTTATGGAAGTTCAAAATGTAGTCCTGTGCTGCCCAAAAGAATTTATAACGAATACCATGAACTTCGATCAACAAGGATTCAATCAGAGTCTTCCTGAATTTGTAAACGCCTTTGGACAAAAATAACGTCCAAGATACAATTAGTAGTATATTTTCTCTTATGAATCGATTGAATAGGTGCGTGTACGAGATTTGGAGAGTGATTAAGAAGTGAAGTGAATTATTCAATGTATCGATCAGTTAGTAATTCATTTCAATGCAAAAAAACATATAATATGTGAGAGTAAATGACATATCATATGATTTTAAGGTTAAAGTTTCGTATATAACAAAATGATGTAACTCTAAAGAAGAGAAGTGTGTAAAAATTCATGAATTGCTTGTGGATAATGAAGTAAATTATTTATTAACTCAAAATATGTGAATATCGACTGTAAAAATGCATTCATACAAACGATCTTTTATGTATGGAAGAACTAATCGATTGTATCGAGTATGGAAAATCCCTTATAGAAAACGATGAACAAAACTCTATGATCTTTATCTTTTTCAATAGGAAATTTGTAAAAGACTTGATATTCAATTATAAAGGTTTATTGAATTATGAGAAAGTTCAGAATGCCTGTTTTGTGGTGTGATTTATTTATACTCAATGAATTCAGATGTAAATGCATTATGAACTCTTTTGCGCAGATTACGTGTTCTTTCTGAACTTCTATATGTTTTCATTTCTGCTGACATACCGGGCATACTTTTGGAATTTTTTCTGGATTCAAATGAATGATTGTGCGTATTCTTAAAGAGTTCTCTCAAAAAGCGAGTCATTCTAATGGTATTCTCTAAGAACTGTTTGAGAACCAGTTGTGCTGTATGGGTTATCAAAGACATTGATTCTTTTTTTTTAATAATCACAAACAGCGTCCCTTGTTTGCCCTAGAACCGTGTTAATATTGTCAAAATATTAGTTACATCATACAATTTTGATGTGGTATGGTTTTTCTCGGTTTTCTTCGTTCGAACGAATTTGAAGTTAACAACTTTTTTTACCCTGGACGGCAGATTTGTCTGGCATTTGCGGCAGGGATATTTTCAATTCTTGTGCCAAAACTGAAAAAAGAATGACAATATTCAAGAAATCTCCCAAAGGATTTTCCTTCAATTGATAATATCATTGAAAAGCCTTCGCTTAAGAATAATTGTTCTTCCAAATGAATCTATCTTCTTGAAATTCTCGAATAAAGAAGAGTGAAGGATCGAGGGTTGTTTCATACCGCTGCTGCGGTTTCTCGCGAGATCCGTGAAATTTATCATTCAAATTTGAAAACCATTTTTCAATTATTTTTATCGTTCTCTCTCCCCGCACCCTAAACTGAGATTTATTTAAACTTTTTCGATTGTACAAAAAGAGGGAGGGAGAGAAAGAGAGAGATCGTTTATCGTACACAAACAAGAACAAAATCCAGGCAAATTGCCAGCTATAGGTCAACATTCGACACATGTACTTTGACCGCCGTTTGCTGGCACAATGTTTCTCAAAACGATCGAAACCGGTATTCTTACATCATCATCATCATCGTGTATATAAGTAAAAACAATCAACCCACACGGCACCATTGTCCCAAAAGAATTCATACAGAATTCTTATTGAATTGATAGTGTTCTTTATGAATTTTCTAAGAATTCTTCTGGAACTGTGGTGCTGTGAGGGAAATCGAGAAATCGAATACCTAAATTCAAATTTTTACTCCTCTCGCACAATTTCTAATCAGAAATTCTGTTGTTTTTCATTTTTCATGAAACAAAAATTTCATGTTACTTTATCGAAAGATGGAATAAAAATGAATAAACAAAAAGCGACATTAAAATATATGTATATAACGTTATTATCGATTTTTACCTTCATGGACATGTTGAGATGGATCGTCGATTATGAATATTTAAATACGATTGATCATACACTATTTTGGAGACGGCGAAAACCGCGGTGGGGGGATAAAGTTGATAGTGTCTTGGTATATCGAACACAAGCATAATTCTATTTTGTTCTCACTTATCGATGCATGTTATGTTATAACAATCGCACCTCTTGATCTCAACTTACGCAATGAATACTGAATTTCTAGTGTCAACGGTTTTTCTTTGTTTTTGTTGTTCTTATATAATAAACGTGACCATATGTCATTCAACGATTCGGAAAACAACGTATCGGCGTTGTCACGATTTCGTGGTGTTGTGCCGTACTGACAACACTGACAACTTTGACAACTGCGAAACCCAGGTAGCGGTTTGAGAGGTGCACGTATCATCGTGATACGATTTTACTTTGTCCAACGATCGCGCGATAGCAGCACAATCCAAATGTAACGTGTTCGAGGAAGAGTAGTAGGGACGTACAACCGTACAATGTACGTACGTATCCGCGGAGTAGTATCACGTTTCGCTGAAATACTCCCTGATACGAATAATCCGTAAAATCTCATTGACAAATGGACAAATAAATAGGTTTCAATTGAATTCAATGACATTGAATGAGAAATATCACCATTCGTAATGAGACTCGATAGAATATTTTCATGTAGGCTTCGATAAGACACCAAATTTGAATTTTGCATAATACATTTACTCGTTCGAAGCAAGCAATGGATAGCTTGTAGTATCTCTTGAGAGTTTTTACAGAAATATTCAAAGATTTTCAGTAGAATGTTTGATAAGTTTCTCTCAACCCAGGTAGGAATATTCTCTTGAATTCTATTACGAATGGTGAAATGTTTGATTGAATATCATTGAAACCTATTCATTTTCCTATTCGTCAATTTCCAAAATTATCTGTCCCCGAATAAAAAAGCTACTTATTTTGCACTGCCCATATTTCATTTGAAAAATATAGTATAAATTCCATTTGCATGTTGGATCCTGATGGAATTTGTTTCAATTTCCCACCTAAATTAATGATAAGTCTTCTAATACCACCTCTCGAAAGGATTACCCTTCTACCATCGTGGTTTGAATTCTAGCCAATCGTGGAGAGGATTCAAAAGCATGAACAAATTGGATTGCCAATTCTTCTAGAAATGATAACTTATAAATTCTGAATTTAGCGCAGATGAAGACGCAGTCAAGGTAACTTTCCATGCGCGTTGCACAGTATGCTGCCAGCGGCAAGCATGGGAGAAAAAGAGAATAAAGAGGGTTTTCGACAATACCTGTATGCACGTACAGGGTGTGCATATAGTGCGTGAAGAGGTGCTCAATTATCTGAGATATTCATTGAGCACCGCTTTGTACACTGCTCGCAGGTACTGTCAAAAAATATTCGACGAAGAACTGTCATTTTATCTCTTCTCAGAGGCGGAGTATCATTGCCCGTAGCCCAACCGGGCCTGCGTCACGACTCGGGGTTCCTCATTTGTGATTGAATGAAAAATAAGCTCAGTCAATTTTTAATCCTTGAAAAGTCAAGTCCCTAACATCACATTCACCGATTTCTACGTCGCATCTCCGTGGACTCCACGTGGAGGGAACGTAGAAATGTCCGGTGCTGTACGAGGTGTTTTTTGACACCCTTAAAAGTCCGGGAAATGCAGGATTTCAACTGTAATTTTAAACGTTGCAAATGATATATAAATCATTAAAAACTCATGGCAAAAATACCTTACCTACTATTTTCGAGGTTGCTCTTTCGGTCGCTGAGGTCAAAATTACCTTCAGATGGCGCTGGAATACCGATATGGCCGATTTAAAATAAAAAGTCGACAAAAAATTGGAGGATATTTGACTTTGTGATTTTTTCACGGGTTGAAAATGCACTCGAAATTATTCAAAACATCAACCAAGGGTGCACAAAATATCGCAACTTTACGATAGAATTTTTTCCCAGACTTGAAGGAGACCTAAACTCTCTGAATTTACCATATATTCACCAAAATAACTCACAATTCTGAGAATCTAGAGAAAAATGACAGAACATATAATTTTATTCGTTCAGTATTCTTCGAGAGAAGTACCCGGAGGTTTTTCAGGTCGCTGACTACGAATCGAACATCAGATTTTCAAAATTCAAAATGACGGATCCAAGATGGCGGATGAAAAGTCAGAAAAAGCCTCGAGAATGGATGAAAATCGGTATGCTGAGGTTTTTGAGGTTCCTGATTACGGATCCATTATCAGATTTTCAAAATTCAAGATGGCGGACCTAAGATGGTGGACGAAAATTCGAGAAAACTCTCGAAGATGGATGAAAATCGGTATACCGGGGTTTTTGAGGTCACTGACCACGAATCCAGCATCAGATTTCCAAAATCCAAGATGGCGGATTCAATACGGCATACAGAAATTCATAAAATGCTTCTAAATCACGAGAAAATGTGTATACGAGGAGATTTTTGGGGTCGCTGTGTAATTAGACTGGTGACACGTGATGAAAATATTAGAAGTGAATATCAGTTATTATTAGGGTAATTAAATTTGACATTATCATCAAGTGAATCGGAGAAAATAAAGACGAAGTTTATCGCATGAAGAACTGAGTTATTGGGGAACATACAAGAATATAAACTTGCTACGTGGTTTGACTTGGGAAACGTGCACATGCAATAATTAACGTACGGGAACACCCAATTTTCTTGCGGAAACTTCACGCATAAACATTATTGCATGATTTTGAGTGATGTCATGAATTTAGGTAGGCCATATTGAATCCGCTATCTTGAATTTTGAACATCTGATGCTGGATTCGTGGTCAGTGACCTCAAAAACCTCGATGGATCGATTTCAATCCATCTCCGAGGCTTTTTTTGACTTTTCATTCACCATCTTGGGTCCGCCATCTTGAATTTTGGAAATCTAATGCTGAATTCGTAATCAGCGACCTCAAAAACCTCGATGGATCGATTTCAATCCATCTGCGAGGCTTTTTTTGACTTTTCATTCACCATCTTCGGTCCGCCATCTTGAATTTTGAAAATCTGATAATGGAACCGTAATCAGGAACCTCCAAAACCTAAGCATACCGATTTTCATCCATTTTCGAGGCTTTTTTTGACTTTCCGTCCGCCATCTTGGATCCGTCATTTTGAATTTTGAAAATCTGATGTTCGATTCGTAGTCAGCGACCTGAAAAACCTCCGGGTACTTCTCTCGAAGAATACTGAACGAATAAAATTATATGTTCTGTCATTTTTCTCTAGATTCTCAGAATTGTGAGTTATTTTGGTGAATATATGGTAAATTCAGAGAGTTTAGGTCTCCTTCAAGTCTGGGAAAAAATTCTATCGTAAAGTTGCAATATTTTGTGCACCCTTGGTTGATGTTTTGAATAATTTCGAGTGCATTTTCAACCCGTGAAAAAATCACAAAGTCAAATATCCTCCAATTTTTTGTCGACTTTTTATTTTAAATCGGCCATATCGGTATTCCAGCGCCATCTGAAGGTAATTTTGACCTCAGCGACCGAAAGAGCAACCTCGAAAATAGTAGGTAAGGTATTTTTGTCACGAGTTTTTAATGATTTATATATCATTTGCAACGTTTAAAATTACAGTTGAAATCCTGCATTTCCCGGACTCAATGTGTTAAATGATATAACACGATAAACAAATGGAAACGTGGAGAATGGACTGTTTCGTTAAAAAATTCACATCTTCTGATCAAATCAATATTTTTTGAAATTTCCAACGGGAAATTGAAGCTCAAAAATAGCATTCCGAAGAGAAAAAACTCTGCCAATCGGCGCATAGCTTTCTCGTTATTGTTGAGAAAAATCGTGAAAGAATGGAGATTGCTAAAAAATTGTTTTTCAGCATCTCTCAACCGATTCAGATGAAACTCATTTGGGACGGGTATGAGACCATACCGGAACCGTGGTATGCATTGCATTGCATGACATGCTCGAGTCTCGTCAACAACATCGCCACCAACCCTGCCAAAGATTTCCCATAGAAAAATGATAAGATTTTTCCTATCGATTTCAATGTGGTTCCTGAAACTGGAATTCCCAGAAAGTCATCGTGAATTCACGACAGAACTGTATCGGTTCTTATCGTTCTTTATAGGATTTAAGAGAAATGTATCTAGTTTTATCGTGAAAATCCTATACAGGAGGTATTAGTTACTTGGAGAAATATAATGATATACTTTTTTGAATAACTGGTATTCCTTCTATAGAAATTTTACGATAAAACCAGATACATTTCTCTCAAATCCTATATAAAACGATAAAAACCGATAGAGTTCTACCGTGAATTCACGATGACTTTCCGGGAATTCCAGTTTCAGAAACCACATTGAAACCGATAGGAAAAATTTTATCGTTTTCTATGGGAAGTTTTCAGCAGGGAAGAGACCCGGAAACAATGTTCTCGCAATCCATAATATTTGACAATATTTTGAAAGTATATTTTCCCCGTGTCCGTATCATCTGAATTCCGCCGAAACTCATATATTATAAAACCATCATAAAGCTGTCAGATTGACTTCTTATTAAGAGTACAAATTAATTCGGTCCGTTTTTTTTACAATTAAAGATGCGTTTATTTCAGAAGAACATGAATTATCAAATTAATCAAAGTATTGTCCATCGCTGGCTATCACTTTTTCCCATCTTTCGGGTAATTTTCGAATCCCGTTACGGAACAACGTCTCGTCTTTCAAGGCGATCCAAGTTGGGAGCCAATTTTCGATTTCTTCGACTAAAGTGAACCGGTGGCCTGCCAAATCGTGCTGCATCTGTCGGAATAACCAGTAATCGGAAGGAGCAATGTCCGGCGAGTACGGCGGGTGCGGTAGAATATCCCACTTCAACGTTTCCAGATAATCTTTCACTACTATTGCGACACGAGGCCGAGCGTTATCGTGTAAAAGAATAACTTTGTCACGTCTTTCCTTGTATTCCGGATGTTCTTCTCGTAACGCACGACTCAAACGAATCAATTGTAGCCTATACCGATCACCCGTAATAGAATCACCAGGCTTTAGCAACTCATAGTATATAACACCCTTTTGGTCCCACACCCGATACACAGCATGATCTTTGAAACATGAATATTCGACTTTGGTGTCGATGTTGAAGTCGAGGGCAACGACTGACCGGGCATAGCATAGTATTTTCCATCTTCAAGAATTTAGGAAAAACGTTTCAAACAAGAATTCCTCATTTTTTCGCGTACAATCATGATATGCGATAAAAACTAGGAGTTTACATTTTAAAAATTGAAGTTGACCTCATTTTTACCGCCCACAGCGCCATCTACTATGGAACTGATATCGCCATTGTGTCGTCCCCTCTCTTAACAACAAAATTCGAATGAGATATTTCGGCTCTTGGATGCATTCCTCAAGATATCCGCATATTGTTTCATAGACTTTATTTTTCATCAATTGTGGCGCCATCTTCAAATATTTAGAAAAACGTTTCAAGCAAAAGTTACTTAGTTTTTTGCGTAGAATCAAGATATGCAATAAAAAGTGGGGGTTCCCGTTTAAAAAAATGATGTTGACCCCATTTTAATCGATCATAACACCATCTATGATGGAACTGATATCGTAGTTTTGTGGCCCCCTCTTTGTATAACAACTTTGGTATGAAGTACTTTTGGTTTAAGATGCATGTTTTTGAGATATTTGCATTTGAAGATTAAAATGGGACACCCTGTATACTTGTCCAAAATGAATACGATATTTGCGATAATAAATTAAATAAGAGACAAATTCAATAAAATTGACAACTTCTTCAAGTCCACCTTGAAAGAAAAATGCGGATCGCAAAAGAAAATTTTCCACAGTTTTCAACCGATTGGGATGGAGCTCATGTGGGAACGCTATCGGATCACAGCTAGAACGTGGTAAAAATTCCATTCCAATCGGTTAACAGGAAGCGAAGACATGCACGGTCGCAAAATCACAATTTTCGATTACATGTTTTTTTTTTCCCTCTCCCGTTTTTCTCAGAGAATCAGGTTGAAATTTATATGGGACTGCGATCCACACTGCATAAAGCTGTGGTGAAAATTTCATGGAGATTGGATGATAGGAACGGAAGTTATCCGCATAATAACAATTTTTACGAAATTTTCAAAGTTCATTTCAAGCCTACCATTTTCTTCCCTCAATCCCGATTTGTTTGAAACTTACACCGTACAACTAATCCCCCGTAAATTGATTATGCTCCAAGTTTCATGGCATTTGGATGATACCGACATGGGGAAAGCAGGCTTTCAAAATATTGTCAAATAATTTGAATCGCGAAACCAAAATTTTCCACAGTTTTCAATCAATTGAGATAAAACTCATATGGAACCATCATCAGCTCGGGCGCCAACTGTGGTAAAAATTTCATGATGATTGAATAATAGGAACGGAAGATATGCGCGGTCGCGGAATACTTCATATCCCCCACAGACAGACAGACAGACACAGAACCAGAATTACTCCCTGAGCTCCGAGGAACATTTTGGTCCAAGAGGTTTGGAGTTTGGAGACAAAAAAATTGTTGATCTCTCGAAACGATCACAAAGCTTCCCTCCTCTAACGAGGAAGCAAAAGTAAAAAGCACGTTTCATTCGCTTATGAGACTCAATTTATCCTGGTCTCACAGTGAATTTTATAAGTGGAGATCACCGTGTATTGTCGATTGCACGTGATAAAATATGAAAAATTTCCAAAATGAAAAAAAAACAAGTCTTTTACTCACCCGTAACTTTTGGCATCCTTAAAAGGTAAAAACATGGGTCACTCGTGCCTTTTGACTCGCTACTACCGCACTTGTTGGCACACTTAACCATCAGCGCTTCGGGAGCTGGTAGTCGACTATTATACAATTTTTCTCAATATAGTTTTGCCCCGCCACTACCCCCCCTCCCCCTCCCCCTGTTGAGCTAGCAAAGGGAGAAAGTTTCGCCGAGGCACGAATGACTCATGTTTACCTTCCCTGGTTAAAAGAACCCATCGATTCTGACCAATTCTCATTAAATTACAATTAAACGTGGACAATGTTCTGACCAAATCTCACCGGTGATTTTTCAATGAGATTTGATCAGAACTTTTATGTGAATCTCGTTGAATCTGGCCAAATCTCACTAAATTACGATTAAACTTGGACAATGTTCTGACCAAATCTCATTGAATATCATTTGTCAGATTCAATGGATTCTTTTAACCAGGGTTGTAAGGATTAAATTCAATTCTTTTCTCATGAAGGGCTCAGGCTCCCTCTCCCACCAGGGTTAAATCTTTGATTCTCATCGAATAAATCGTTTTATTCATATTTCAGATGATTAGATTTTCATCCGCATCAGCTAAAATCAGGAAGGTGCAACTCACCTAATCACCTTCAAATGTTTCGCGAAACGTTTTGTCACCACAGTAAACTTCACTCGAAGTCCGTGAACGGCGCTGTCTGTAGCTAAGTCAAAATCACGTGATGTTTTTTTTTGTACACTACGTACATGATACGAGTGTCAGTATCGTCATTATCATATTCGGTTATGTGACATATTCAAGAATTGTATGTATATATCAACACCATTATTGATATGATTTGTCAAGCGATTTCAAATGCAAAATTAGGCGCCGGAAAATTATCGTATCACGTGACTTTTTCTGATAGTACAATCAGCGTCTCTTGCGGACAGTTTGGGAAATATCGAATGGTGACAAAACGTTATGTATAGTTTTTATCGAGTTGCACCCCCCTGGCTAAAATTTAGCTGGGACCATTGAATTTTAATTGCTGCAGCTAGGTGTTTTTCTCTCCATGTGCGTCTCATCGAATGAGCGATAATACATTTTTCACTTGAAATAAAACTGAATATTATTCCTTAAAAACACTAAATAACGTTCAAATATGAAAATACAAAATATTTGAATTTGCGAATTCTCGCATCGTCGCAAATTCTTCCATGAACCCTTGCTCCAACTGTTTTCCTCTTTTCAGCAAAGTCCTTACTTGCGATATTAATTGCACCATATTTATTCTGTTCGGAATGTGAATTTGAAACCATAGCGAGCTTTATGGTTCAAACTTTGTTGTTCGGAATCTTCTTCTTCAAAATAACCGAGATCGAGGATACTTTGACGATCAAAAACTTTGAAAGGATTTCTGAAAAGTAATAAATATTTGAAACATGGTTTTTGAAATTTATAATTGAAAGATTTAAGGAGTAATCAATTTATTTTATTCACCAACCTTTCGTACGTGGAAATTTGAATGTAGGAATCCTTGGAACAGCAATGTAGCCTTACCACAATTCGCATTTAGAAGGTTTTCCATATCAGCATAAAAGTATTCTATCGATATACAAAAGAATGTTTAATTCTTTTGAAGCACGGGAGATAGTTTTGTTATTGATTTATAACAAAGTGCTAATGATTTCCTCATATTATCATTCTGTTATGAAAGGAATTGTGTTTTTTTTAATTGCACTAAGTTCCGGTTGAATGTTTCCAATGTGTACTTGATTGCTGAAGTTCGCATTGTTCAAGCTCAACCGTTTGCACACTTGCCGATTTATCATTCGCAATTGTTTACGTCTCATTGTTTTTTTCACTCGACGACAAAATTTACACCGTTCATTATCACTGAGTAACGGACAATTTTTGTGCCTCCTTGTTTTATAGCGATCTACGAATATTACGCTACAATCGATGCCTTTTAAATTTTCGCAAAATTCAACCCCACGGCAAATATTCGTCGAATCGATAGAAAACAAAATATCTTCGAGCATTTGCAAGTTTGTGATAAATTTACCGAATCCATACTGAGATGTGTTTAATAGAACATCATTGACTTTTAATTGTAAGTGCATATCGTGTAACACGAATAATTGTTTACAGCTCACTTCTTCGATCACTCCATCGATACTTTTGAAATCCAACAATGAAAATCCTGCTGCTTTTTCATTTTCAGTTTCATATACGTGCGTCGACCAGGATACTGGTAACGATATCGGATCAGTCAATATATCTTCTATCGTAAAACCAGTGGTTTCATGTTTCACATTTTCCGTCAAGTCCGTCGTTAGGGGATCCGCCGCAGGTTCAGATTTGTCGATTTCATCTATGCGCTCGTAGGGTTGTTCGGGTTCGGTCGACGCATCATCTTGAGGAAGCTGATACCATGAGAATGATATAGTTGTTGGATCGTTAACAATTTCAGGGAATGTATTTCTGGAATAGATCGACGGATCTTCCGCGGTCTCGTATTTAACTATCTCGGTTCCAAGCTCCTGAGGTACTTCGTCTTCGGTCGACGGAAGATCTCGAGGCTCGGACCACGGGAAAAAGATGGGTACCGCATTTGGACGTAATCGAGGTACCTTGTAATTACTCTGTAACGAAAAGGTGATAACAACGAGTTGGTTATGTATTCTTAAATGTATTGGATGTTGACTTACCACTCCAACGACAGTCCCATCAGGACCTAGAAGTTCTCTCTTCCAAATTATATCTCTCGAAGAGAAATGTTTTGTACATATCCGATGTGTGGATTTAATCCCAATATCTGATTGACGGACAGCACTTTGCCACTGTTGTCTCAAATATTCGTTTTTAGGCACGGAAAAAAAATTGAGTCTTTTCGAACTCGGCTTGTATCTCGATGTACATCCAGGAACGATGCAAACAGCCGGCATTTCCACTTTAATTAATAAGATTTTTTCTGTTGATTATTTTGTATTGTAATCAGCTTTAACCTCAATTCGATTGTCTCCCTCATCTGATGCGAAACAGCGTGAAACAGCGCGAATGCGCCAAACGATCACCTAAGGTTTTAGAACGCGACCAGCGACCATTACTCGAGAACGCACCTTTTCGTGCATCGTAAACACTGGTAAACTCCCATTAGTGAAGAAAACGTTGCTGGTACTGCTGCTGCTGCAGATGCTGCTGCTGGTTCAGTTTGTCAAGTATTGACTTGACGTTTACAGTGTAGTTGATGTATAACATTACTTTCTGATGATCTTTCGAAAAAGAGAGAACAGTTTCTTAAATCGGCTCAACAAAATCCCCAACACTCCTGTCTAGATTAACATCGCGTTTAATAGCTTTAAAAAGGATAAAACAGAATTTTTCAGTCATGTCCGACACCATTGACGAAAGGTGCACAATCGTTATCCCGCAACTCTGTTTCGATGTTTACAATGTTTCATGAATATTTTTCTCCTTTTCCAGAGTGACGGACGAAATCGAAGCTTTGAAAGCAATTTTATTGGACAACGAGTTGAATATCAAAGAAAATGAAAAGTACGAAACTTCGGTATTCTTTCATATCAAAATAAATCTGACATTTCTTTTCGGTACAATTTCATCATAACGTTCCTCAAATTGAATATACAATCACAATTAGTATTTTCATTCCCCATCTATTCATTAATTTTATCAATATTCCACTTTATGTCTGTTCAGAGGTGAACCGGAATGCATAGAAACCGTGGTATTCCCATCCACGGGAGAAGATTCGCAATCGCAATACGTGTGCGTTACGTTAGTTGTCGATCTATCTCCAGGATACCCGGATGTATCTCCGACTATTAGTTTAAGAAATCCTCGAGGATTGCACGAAGATACCGTTCGATTAATGCAATCCGAGGCTGAAGCGAAGTGTCAGGATTATATTGGTCAGCCCGTGATGTTCGAATTGATCGAGGTGAGTGTAATTCTTCATCCTAAAATCCAATTCTCTGACAATTTCGATCATTTCTTTTATCACATATTTCGCAGTTGATAAGAGAACATCTGACCAAAAGTAATTTACCTACCGGTCAATGTGCCATATGTTTGTACGGTTTTCGAGAGGGCGATGAATTTACCAAAACCGAATGTTATCATTATTTCCATTCCCACTGTCTCGCGGCGCATGTGGCTGCCACTGAACGTTATTACAAAGAAGAGCAAGAAAAATTACCACAGTGGCAGCAGGATGCCACCAATAAATTCCAGGTGTGTATCCGTTAAATCAAAAATTATCAGAATTGGCGAAATTCATCTTTCTCGTTCGTTTCTTCTAGGCGATATGTCCTGTTTGTCGAGAACCTATTAATTGTAATGTAGAAAGTTTATGGTCGGCTCCTCCCCCCATCGACGTTGAAGCAGCCACAGATTTTTCCATCACAGCGGAATTGAAAGAACTCCAAACGCGAATGGCAGAATTATTTTTACGTCAACAACAGAAGGGTGGGATTATCGATCCAGAAGCGGAAGGCGTTAAAATGTTACTCCGAACGGAAGACGATACTCCTACCCCGGCCGAGGGATCGAGTCCACCTGGGACCAGTTTAAATACCATCTCATCTAATAACTCGACGGTAGTACAGGCTGTTGCTTCTATGGTAAGGAATCATTCGACGCTACAAATAATAATACGCTATATTATTGTGATTTATAAAATTCTTACAGCACCTGCCACAATCGAAACAAACTCCTGCCCAGCAACCGCAACAAACGCAAAATCACGTTCGTCAATTACATCATAACAATCATCACGGCCATGATAATAACTTCCACGGTCATCATCGAAGCAACAGAGGACGTGGTAATCGATCCCATTACCGACGTCACTTTGATAGAGTCAAACAGGTGGAATCTACTCCCAGATGACAATGGGGGATTGTTGAAAAACAAGTCCTCGATGCAACAATTTGGCTTCTCTCTTTGCTAAGTGTATTAGACACAATCAGCATTATTAGTAGTACATTCATTAATCTATTCAATATTATTCATGTACATATACGAAGTAACTATTATCACTTTTTCATTACAAAATTATAGGTACCGTTCGTTCAGCAACATTATTCCCATTGCGAACGGTGTATAAGATGGGATGTGTTGAAAGTATTTGCAAGGATTACATCGGTTACATGCCAAGTTATACAGGTACAATCATGTTATTTTTTTATTCTATTTCCTTTTGTTTTCTTGAGGAATATACCGAGATATTTCTATCAAAGTATCACTGTTAGGGTAATCGAAATATGCGCTTGATCGTCCGCGCACAACACACATGTCCGATGTCTTCTACTAGAAAAAGTCAAATCACATATTTTTGCTACCCTGTAGTGATATTTTTACTCGAAACAAAGTTTTCTGTTACTTCTGCGAAAGCTGTGGATATTCTTTGGAAGGAAAGCATCAACAATCGTGTCAAAACTTCCACTCGAATGTGATAATTTTAACAGAAAAAAAGGGTAATAGGATAATAAAAACTGAAAAAGCGAGTAGAATGAGAAAAAAATTCTTCAGATCGGTAACGGTATATCGACTTCATTTTTATAGGGAATGTTTTGATGTTCCTATCGATTGAATTACAATAACGCAATGTATAGTACACGCGTGTAAATATTCAATTTTAGTTATTTCAAGTGAAACGACTGTGGTGTCATCTCGTGAATTTTTTATTAATTCACTCCAAACAAAATTCTTCTGAATTTTAAGAAACTTCAAATAATTTTGGAAACAATTTTTGAATTTTTTTACAGTTTACTGAACATCTTTATTTCTTTTTTTCATTCATATTATTCAAAATTCTAGTCAAATCGTTTCTCTAAAATTATTGAGAAATCTTATAATATAATGAAAATATCACTTTACGCTTGCATATTTCTACAAATATGAAGAGAGAGCAATATTTTAATTATAAATCAAATGTTTTTTCAATTATCTTGCAAGGATACTCGGAATTAAGTTTATAAAAAATATGAAATTATTATAAGACTGAGAGAAACGTATATTTAATATACGCACGATCAGTCTCTGGGAATGAAATTAGATGTCCTATCTTTTAAATTAGGTGCCTAAACTTTTTGCTCTGATATTTTTCTTTTCTACGATAAAGCACAACGAATTTGATACTCGAATTTATTCAAAGATGAACCGAGGTCGTTTTAATATTCCACATTTATACACACAAGAACCCCCACCCTAAGTTTATCTGTGATATCTCAAGAGAAAAATAATGATTTCGCATTAAAAATGCATTGGACTGTAATATCGTGTACATTTTTATTTCATGTTTCATTGCAATGAATCAATTTACAATCCATTTCTCACGAAATACTATGAAAACAATCCCCCTAAACGTTCGAACCGCGTTACGCGTGTGAGCAAAATTGTTACAATAGAATCCTTTGAAGCAACATAAATTTCGATGCATACCACAGTCTACACAGTATGCGACTACACATAATTAGCGCACTATTATTCTTTAAATTATTACCTTCTTTTAGTTCCCAGTGAAAGTTTGAGAGTCTTTTTTCGCTATTTTTATACTATTATATTATATGTTTACTTTACATTCTGTTGAAATATAAATATTTTTTCTTATGTGTATGTATACATACATTGTAAGCTCAATGAAAAAAGAAAACATGATTACACTTAGATTAATACGCGTATAATACATTTGAATTAATGTAAAGTGAAGGTAAAGAATCGCAGTGTTGAAATTAACGGACCTCTGTGGTTTATAAAATTTAAGTTTATTTTATTTGTATCGATTAGAAAAGAATACTGATCAACAAGATTTTGAGGAGACTTGAATTACTTTTCATTAACTAGTCTTGAAAACAGTGAAAGTCGAGTCAAGTTTTCTCTCTCCACTTTCCTCGGGAAAAAAATCGACCCAAGGGCAACGAAAACAAGTTTCATTCGATTAATTTCCAGTAAAGTGGAGACAAACAATTTGAATTTGCAATTTTTAATCTAGTAAATATACAATACACTCTTATATCTCGTATTCGATGAAGAATTCGGTGTGTAAGACAGAATGCTCGAAGATTTGTACAAACAATATCATTTTTCTCATTTTAATTTCAAACAGAGTTTTATGGAACAATTTTTATTGACCTTTCATCACTGTCTCCTTGGAACATCTGGAAATCTTTCTCTTTTTCGTTCCCCCCGATAAAATCAATGAGAAATGTTGGAAGAGAAATTTGAGCGCAATGCTCCCATATTATATGCCGTGCCATAAATGTTGCCAAATTTGCAAAGAAGACATCTTCGAGTTTAATTTATAAGGATGATTAATAATAATAATAATAATACTAATAGTCATAATCAACGAATTCCTTTATCGCTAATCAATCGCGTTGTTATTGCCATTGTTCTTTTTTGATTTCTGTAAACAAGAAAAATTGCAATTTGTTTCGAGGGGAGGCTGTATTTTCCGACCTCGAAGATCACCAAATCAAATATTTCACGTAAAACAAAAGAAAAAGCGAAACGATGCTATTAGTCCTTATCTTGAAGGTACCCTCCCTCCTCGTTCTCCTCTTTTTACCCTTTCCCCATGTGTTGGTCAATGAATTATCATGTAGTTGTGTATATAAATATTATCACACGATATAAAACGAGGTGTGTTGTCTACTGTAATTGAGAATCGAACAAATAATCATTCTTTGTGTTTTCACGAATCGCAATATTTATTGAATTGAAAAAACATGATGTAAACCTTCTTTTTTTCTTTCCTTTCTGTGATTTCATAGAGTTAAGAAATAAAATTTAGATAGTGAACATTAAATAAAATGTAAAAACTTTATATTACTCTAGAAGTGAAAGAAAAAAATGAAATAAACAGATTTATGAAAACGAACGATTGGTTTTGTCGACTGATCCTCGTGTACTGGAATGGTATGCTGTTACGTATCAAGGGAGGAAAGTAAGTACTCTCCTACTTATCTCCCGTAATACGTATACTATTTTTTAAAACACCTCGCGCGGATTAAACCTGCCGCTGTGGGTCCTTACCCTGTTAAAAATGACGGAAGTGTGCGGAAAGGTTCGGAAACCAATTGGGACAAAAACCCACATCAAACGGAATGAATCGTAAAGATTCGCAACTAAAATCTTTCCGTTTATTTCCGTCATTTTTAACAGGGTAACCAAACAATTGAATTTTAAAATTGACTGAGGGTGCAGTTTCTGAAAGTCTACACAATTCATATACAGTGGGTGGCCAAATTATTAGGCCACAATTGAGATTATTGAGATTACTCCAAAGTTGAATATCTCAGTGAAAAATTATGTTTTATGACTTGTAATTTTGAGACGGTTAAGGGAACAAAAAATTTCCTTGGAGGAAAAAGTTTTGTTTTAAGATGTATTATACGCAGAAAATACTTTTGAAAGCAATCAAAAACCTCTCGAAGTATTTTTTTTTCGTATAATACATCTTAAAACAAAACTTTTTCCTCCAAGGAAATTTTTTGTTCCCTTAACCGTCTCAAAATTACAAGTCATAAAACATGACATAACTCCGCTGAAAATGACTCTACCAGGAAAATAAAAAAAGCGTTTTGGAGCTGAGGAAATTCTCTACAAAATGTTTATTTTCGTGTTTCCATGTTTTAATCTTCCTGCGAGCTCCTTCTGTTTGAAAAACTGAGGAAATATCGAGCAAAATGCTCATACTTAATGCGATGTAGGTTGTCGGGCAAACATGATAGACCAAAGAGGTCAAATGATGCTCAAAGAGTAGACTTTGCCCTTGAAATTGCGTATTCATTTGTTTCCTTACGATAATTTTTCACTGAGATATTCAACTTTGGATCAATCTCAATAATCTCAATTGTGGCCTAATAATTTGGCCACCCACTGTAAAATAATGCACATTTAATATCTTGAAATCAAGAAATAAAACTTGCTTAGCTTTGCTCCCTAGGGAGGAAAAGGCTCTTTCCTGCCTAATGTTACGAAAAATCAATTCCCTGAGTGAAAAGAAAATGTAAGTACCCCGTTTTAAAGGTCCCATAGTACCACATAGATCGTTTTTATGGGTTTGTATTCAATTTCATCAATTTTCATGAGATTCCAGGGGCGGTTACCTAACGAAATATCCTTGGTTAAAGTATCCGAGACAAAATATCAATAACAGAAATTTTGGGCATTCCAATACCTCATAAAATATTGGAAAACTCAATGCATACCAGTGCCGTCTTTCATAATCCAGAGACCCCAGGCTGAAAATTCTGGCGGGCCCATGTAAGGAAATTTTTTGGCTTATATAATTATGCAATTTGCATATCCGTAGCTCATGTCTCACTTCTTTTATTATTTTACCGTTAACAAATTTCTCCCTTGTGAAATTAGAAAAGAATTGTGGTTCGAAGAGTCAGGGGCCCACATCAGCGTGGGGCTCTAGGCTCGAGCCTACAAAGCCTATGCAGAAAGACGACAGTGATTCATACGTTTCTTTAACAGATAATGTTTTTATATTGCTTTTATCGCCACTTCAAATTTTTTGGAGTATAACATTCTACCACTCATTCAAATAACACAACCTGAAAGTTACCCCAATCAATTATTTTACTCATTATCACATACGCATACGTCACCAATTGAGACATATTTATAAACATTTTACTAATCTACGGATATTCTGGCACGGAAATTTCGTCTCGGATATTTTGACCAAGGATATTTCGTCGTGTTGTGTTTCTGTTAAAACAGCCAAAATTAATTTTTCAAGGAATTTGCGTTGTTGGCGTAGGCGACAGTCCGCTCCTGCGAGGTTCGATATGCGTATTCAAAACAGGATCAAACAGGATCGATTAGGTTTATATGCTATTCTTATTTGATATATATTATTTACAATTATTTGCCTATTTTATATATATATATATATATACATATATGTATGTACATGTAATTTAAGGGCCATGGAGTCTTTGAAGAGATTAGCGAAATTTTGCTATGTACTTTTCGAACAACTAAGCGATACATGGAAATTTTTCATATGCAGTGGTAAAGTACATTGCTAATATTGAGCTGTGAATATCAAATTGAAACTACAAATGATTACTGGAAATCATACAAACAATTCTAAACATATTAACCTACAAACGTCAACAATTTTTATAACTGTCACACGCCGAAATCGAAAGTTGGAATTTCGAAAATTGAAAAATACTGGGCGATAGGTCTTGAGAAATCAATGTGAGTATCCCTCTACGTTTTTTTCTCCTTGATCAATAGTTCTCGAGATAAGAAACAAAAACTACACATTTTTTGTATCGAAAATCAATGTTTTTTTCAATATTATTTATCAATTATTGAATATCCTAACATCCATTCATTCCTCAGAAATGAGAAACTTTCTTTGCCCCCAATTGGAATGATGTTCTCCCAATATCAATAGTTAGTTGGTTTGTAAAGACGTTTTAAACAATTGAATTTTTTATAATGAAGAATCGATTATGAATTTCGCAAGAATCCTTTGATATGCGGATTCTCCGACTGAAAAAAACTCAACTTCACGTCGAGAAATCGAGCGAATACATTCTTTGCTGCGGACGCTGATATTCATCCGATAAACGACGCGAACTCATGACAAATTTCCGTTACGCGCTAATAAATAAATTGCTATATCTCAACAACTGATAGTCCAATCGATCTGAAATTTTCCACAAAGTTAGTTCATACATTAACGAACAACTTTGTCGCTGGGAGTTTTTCGTTGCTCATACTTTATCCGCTTCTTTTTTAATCTAAAGCATCAAGAACACGGTTTTCACCTTGGATTAAAAATTTATCAATTGATTGTCAACTTTTACAAATTTTATGGACATCATCGTCTTCGGGCAGATCTTACGAACGAGAATTGATCAAGTTTTTCTTGATATCTTGAAAAATGACTGAGTTAGAACGAGTTTAATATTAAAAAACATTGATTTTGATATTATGTAGTTTTTATTTTTTATCTCAAAAACTATTGATCAAGGAAAAAAATCGTAAAGGGATACTCATTTTCAATACCTATCGTCCAGTATTTTGGAATTCTCGAAATTCCAACTTTTGATTTCGGCGTGTGACGTCACGGCTTGGACAATACTTTTCCCCACGTTCGAGCGCTCGGCGAGTTTTTCGATCCAGTCGCTCAATTTGTTGTTCTATATTTAGGGAATTACTATGCGCTTTGAATTTATATTCGAATCAGTGTAGTTTGATCACTGCATGTTTGAAATTGCTGATCATTGCTTGGTTGTTTAAGAAATATGTAGCACAGTTTTGCCCGACTTTTGATACTCTATGGCTATTAAACAGAATTCAAGTACTGTGTCATCTTTTATCTTCTAATTCATTGAATTCCAACTCTCCGTGAATGAAATTCGTGTAACAATTTGAGACGAACTCTTCAACTGAATTCTGAATTCTTTTCCAAGTGTTGCACTTTTTGTTTTACAAGTGACGCAATCGCAGAATTCTAAAGTATTCGGTAGTCGGATTAACGAGCAAAAAAGAGACCTTGGAACAGCGGTTTATGGAATCGAAAGATCAAAGTATCACATTTTTTTTAGAAAGTTAAAAATGACATAGCACTAAGAAATCTTTTGTTTCATTTACAAAGGTGAAGTTCACAAGTTTCATTTGATTCAATGAATACTAATAAAATACTGTTAAGTTTACACAACTGGAGACACGATCGATGTACTTTCATGAGCTATGTTATGTTTATTCATGACAACGGTACACCGATCTCTCAATGTTTCCATTTTTAACTTTAACTCGTCGAGTTTTGTTTGCACAGGTGTTAAAAAAGTTCGATTATTCGATAAAATACTGTTCACAGAATGAAGTAATAACGGATTCAACGGAGGTGGAGATGGAACATCTATTGCACTGTAGTTGGATATTGGACTGAGTACGCTGCTATCTCCGTATCCTTCGTCTATGCTTTCGTCCGAGGATTTAGTCAAAGATTTCAATCTCTCGTTCAAATCCTAGAAAATTCACATGAATAAGAATATCGCATAGTATCCCTTAAGGAAATATTTCGCTAAAATAACTACGAATGATCATTTTTGAGAGATGAATTGATGAGAAATCTAATAAATTTGGAACATTCTTGTAAATAGGAACTTTATTCATTGAAATAAATCCGAAATTCGCAAGCTGATCAAATAGTTTCAACATATTTGCCGCAAATCATCTGAATTTCATTAACGTTCTAACGACCAAATGTGATGAAATTTCACCTCGATTTCAATCTTGTGCTATTTGAAGAAGAAAAATACACCAGAATTGGGGAATCGATATTTTAGAATTTTAAGGTCGCTTTTTCGAAATTTCCGGCAAATAATATCTTCTCCCCTTTTGTATTATGGGGCAGAAAAGATCTTTTTTTCCACTTGGAAACCCCATCATCCTCAATCATTCCAATGGGGCAAGATTGACCACATCTTCGTATTCAGCAACCCAAAAAACGTTGGCAAACGTTGAACTCTCATCCCAAATACAAGGTACTGGGAAAATACAGGGCTGTTTTGACTCATAATGCTCAATTATTCTAAAATCCTTATGCGATGGGACAAGAACGACCACATTTTCGTATTCAGCACCCCAAAAAACGTTGGAAAAATGTGCTCTCATCCCAAATGCAAAGTACTTGGAAAAAAGAGGGCTTTTGTGCCCCATGATCCTCAATTAACTCAAAATGCTGACATATTGGAGCAAGAGCGACCACATTTTCATATTCAGTACCCCAAAAAACGTTGGACAAGTGTATTCTCATCCCAGATGCAGAGTACTTAATTTTTTTATAAACCTTTGTCATTAACTCAGCCATATTGGATCCACGATTTTGAAAAATCCATTTCAAATTTGAGTTCAGTTATGTTCCAAATCATATATAATACCGATTGGCAAGAGCTGCACCTCTTCGATCTGTGATAAAGCTCAAAATGTGAGCTATTTTGTCTTCCCACGTAGGTGCTGCCATCTTAAAATGCCATCACATGAGCTGATATTGTTCTCCTCAATCAGAATGAATGGCCCATTTCTTTCGATTGAGTCATGAAAACACGTGAAACATCCAAAAAATTGAGACATTCTAATGAAGTTTGGCGTTCAGACGCCATTTTGAATTCGAAAAACGATAAAAATCAAAATTGTCCGACCATTTTTTTCAAGTCGAAGTATCGGGAACACGTTTCTGATACTTTAGGAGATGCCAAAATAGCGGGATGATAGTGAAAAATTCAATTGAAAAGAAAAATCGCATTTTTTCGGGATATTTTTGCAAAAAAAAAGGGAAAGATGTTATTTGCCGGAAATCTCGTTCACGCCATTCGAAAGAGCGACTTCGAAACTATAGGATATCGATTCCCCAATTCTGGTGCATTTTTTTCTCTTCAAATGGCGCGAGATTGAAATACAGGTGAAATTTCAGCACATTTGGTCGTTAAGGGGATACCAGCGTACCGACCGAGTAAACATTTTCTTGGTAAGAATTCTCCGCGCTAGATCTATGAAAAGATTTGAAATTTTCAGCGAATATTCTTTAGTATTTCATTTATTGCGGTACATGACGCAAATTTCGAATTTCGAGGAAAAACTTTTCTTCCCAGTCGGTAAAGAAAATTCGTTCATTGAAATTCGAAATTTGGGCTCTGTACCGCAAAAGATAAACTACTAAAGATGATTTTCTGAAAATTCCAGACTTTTTTATGAATTCAGTGCGGAGAATTCTTGCCAAGAAAATATTTACTCAGTCGGTACGTTGGTATCTCCTTAAAGGGTTAACGGGACACTATCGTCGGTAACGGACCTCTCTTTCTATCATATGATTCTGTCCCTTTCTAACCAATGACGTGAGTTACCGACGCTAGTAGCCCGTTAAAATAAGAAATTCATCAGAATTTTATCAGAGCGCAATTTCGTTCCTATTTTTCTGGACAAAAAGAAAATGGAAAAATTTTGACAAACTGTGATTATTCATAGTTATTTCAGCGAAATATTTCCATACGGGTTTATAAAAATGAATAATGAAGTAACATCGTCCAATAAGTCCCGGGACTGATCCACAGGTAGCGTTCGAGTGACACGTATCCAATTTTCACGTCAATCGGACCATAAACGGCAAAGCTATTGGGGTGAAAATGACGCTCCTTTTGCATTTGTGTGAAAAATGAAAAAAAAAAAACAAACGAATTTCGTGTGTTGATAAAATATTGCTATTCAAGTGGATACGAGCGCATATGTGGCTCCATCTGGTGGCATTTGTTTTCAGACAAAAATACTCAAAACTGGACTCATAAAAAGGTCTTAAATTGTCAGGGATGACTCCCCGAAGGTTAATCCAGGACTGTACAGAGCCAGAATTTTGAATTTCGAAAACAAAATTTGTTGACAGACTGGGGAAAAAACATATTCTATCTCAAAATTCAAAATTCTAGCTCTGTACAGACCTGGATTGACCTTCGAAGATGACGGAGAGTCATCCCTAAAAATTTTAGACCTTTTTATAAGTCCAGTTTCGAGTACTTTTGTATGAGACAAATGGCACCGGATGGACCTCGTATCCTCTTAAGAGCATACCAGCGCATAGGTGACTCTATCTGGTGACATTTTTGTTTTGACTAAAATGCTCGAAACTGGACTCATAAAAAGGTCTGAGATTTTCAAGGATGACTCTCCAAAGGTTAATTCAAGTCTATGAAAAGCCAGAATTTTGAATTTCGGAGAAAAGATTTTTGTTACCGACTGAGAAAAAAACATTTTTTTCTCGAAATTCAAAATTCTGGCTCTCTACAGACCTATTAACCTTCAAAGATTCGTCCCTAAAATTTTTAGACCCCTTTATAAGTCCAGTTTCGAGTATTTTGGTCAAAACAAAAATGCCACCAGATGGAGCCACCTATGCGCTGGTATCCTCTTAATGGGAAAAAATACCGTGCAAGCTCAGCAATGGTTTGAAAAATGTTATCCGAACCCTGTCAGTGGTGTGCTCTGCCGTACAAAGCAAGAAAGCCGTAACTCCATTCATTTTTTTTTTAATTTTTTCATGTCATTCGATGCAGTGAAATTTTCTGAATCGAATGGTACATGAATCTCATTTTCGACAAAAAATTGAGTTACGGCTCTTTTGCTTTGTACGGCAGTGCTGATTTCAAACGCGATCGCACTGACGTAAATGAAGCAGTAACTCTGGAAAATATTAGACAAGTTTTGGAAATCTTGATGAGTGACTGCGAACCAGCCCTATGCCACTCCAATACAAAACTTATTTCGAAAAGAGGCCACTTATTGTCGTTGAAACTAGACCCGAACCAGGTGGCGCTTCATGTTCAGTGGGTATGGAGCGAAATAAACATACATGCGAAGTTAACCTTTCAAGTGAGGATATAGTAGCTTCAAAAATATTATACGTGTTAAACAGAATAGGAAGAATAATTGGAATAATTTATTGGAACAATATCACCACTGCTTGGAAATATTGACCTAAATAATCTTTTATTGAGGTTATGTTATGAGCTCTAACCCAGCCCTATCCGACTCCCTGACTAAACTATAGAAGACTTGGTATTCTTAGTGTAGCCAAAAACATTAAACCGATAGATTGCGCCACTTGCGTTGGTGGGCTATTCCTTTTAATTTGATTGAACGACTGAATAATAGGTATATTTCATGCAGCCCACCAAGACCATCAGCGTGATATGCGGATTAGTTTCATTTGGCGATAGTAAGGAACACAAAGAGTGGGGGAGTTAGAGAGGGCTGCTCCAGCCCAATTCCTGCGTACCCAGTGTACTATTAGCGACATCTCGTGGCGAAAGACGATAAAAGTCCTACTTCAAAGTGGCAGTGGCATAGGGCTGCTGCGAACTGAAAGTTCGTGAGATTGCCGAGATGGCTCAACTGGAAGTGCGTCTGCGATTTTACACGAAAAATTGGGCATGAAAAAAGTATTTTCCAAACGGGTGCTGTGTTTGCTCACAATGGAATAAAAGCCACAACGAGGGGACGATTCAGAGAGTTTTTTGTCCCTGTTTACTCGCAATAAACAGGACTTCTGAACATGGATCCACCATTTCACTCCTGAAAAAAGAAAATCCATGGACAGCGAGTGCTTTTGAGGGACGAAATTGCAAGAAACGACCACCCATGAAGAAGAAAAAAATCATCTTTCATCAACACGATGCACGAGTTGGGCTTTCATCCACTTCCCCACCCTCTATAATCTCCAGATCTAACCCCCAGCGACTAACTCTCTTTGCTAATCTCCAAAAGATGCTCCAGGGACAAAGATTTGGCTCAAATGAGGAACCCTTGGATAAAAGAACCCATTGATTCTGACCAATTCTCATTAAATTACAATAACACGTGGACAATGTTCTGACCAAATCTCACCAGTGATTTTTCAATGAGATTTGGTCAGAACTTTTATGCGAATCTCGTGGAATCTGGCCAAATCTCACTAAACTTGGACAATGTTCTGACCAAATCTCATTGAATTTCATTTGTCAGATTCAATGAATTCTTTCAACCAGGGACTGTAACTGAAGCTTATTTTGAGACCAAGGACAAAAGCAAACGTGTGAAACAAACGTTGGAACGATTGTACCGCACTCGAAGTTGATCACGTTGATGATGAAAAATAAATTTTGCGAAACAAATGTTGTTTTCTTAGTTGGTCCCGGGACTCATTGAACGATGTGTCGCGTGTTGCATAATTACTTTATTCCTGGCCAACGCTTGCTTCAGACATATTATCAAAGAAGGTTCCATTTTATTTTTCTGAAAATATAAAAGAAGCATAAATAAATTTATATAAATTGATATGAAAAATTATTATTGACATTACCACGTTTCCAATGAATTGTTCATTCTCCTTGTAGATCCTCCTCTCGAGAAATTTGTTCTTCCTCTTTTCTTGTCGAAGTTTCTCGATGAGGGAAGCGTTTGCCTTATGCGCGAGGGTTTTCAATCGTTTATTCTCGTCGACGAGATTCTGCATGGACACCAATTTCTCATCCAACTCTGTATTCCTGGATTTCAACAACTTATATTGCGCCAACATTTTAGTCAACTGAGACCTCAATTGATTGATAACGTCTTCTATCTGTCTTTGTTCCTGCTGGGAAGAAAGTAGAGAAGTTTGTAAAAATTTATTCTCGGATGTTAATCTCTGGACATCGAATTGAGCTTTATGCAACATATTAGTAGATTCGTTTCTCTCAGCCGCGTCTCGTTGAATCGTTTCCTCCATGTTGGAGATCAAAGCTCTCTGTTTACTCAAAACATTTTCCAATGATAATTTGGCAGCTTCGCTGGTCAACAGCCTCTGCTCCAAAGATTTCAATTCGTTCTTGGTACCGCGTAATTCGTCTTCGGTTGTTTCCAACTTGGTTGACAAATCTGGATGAGGAGAGGATGGAATTTCCTCTTCGACGACGTCGGGGCGGAAATTTTGTAACTTCAAAGTTCTTATTTCACCTTGTAATTCTTGTTTTTCACGTTGATGTTTTTGCATGAGTTCCGTATAATCTGTATTCAATTGTTTATACCTTGTTGTTAAATCTACGACAGCCTGTTGTCGTTGTCTAAGGATTCTTTGATACGTGTCGATCTCCACTTGTAGGCTCTTCCTATCCGCTTGAGCGTTATGTAACTGAGATTTGTACCAGTTGGTCGATGTTTCTGCGGCTGTTAATCGACTGTTCACCTCCATCAACGAATTCTGCAGTTTTTGTTTGTCTTGCATAACGGACTGAACTTCGACGTATAATTCAGTAATTTTACCCTTCAGACCTTGATTGGCGGCGATTCTGGCGTTCAAATCTATACGCGTGTTTTCTAAATCGATTCTAAGCCTTTCGTTCTCGAGTTCGAGTAAGGCGATACGTTTTGATAATTCAACGTTAGATACATCTGGGGTGAATGCATGTTTCAAACGAAATTCGTCGGTTATTAATTGGAGTGATTCCGATGATGTCACAGAGTCCAATTCTCCTCTCAACGAGTCGGATAGATTGTCCATAATTTTAGAAGGTTATCGAATTCTTTTGATTCTCTCTTCTTAATACGGTGTGGTATTTTGGTATTTACACAGGTGAATTTTGAACGCTGACGTATATCTGTCGTATCTCAGCTGTTATCAGGATTATGGCAACAATAATTTTGGTCGAGTGATTCGAACAGAGGAAATATTTTCATAACAAAACATACCTGATTATTTATAAATACTGGAATTCAATGTATATTTGCAGCATCCCACCTGCTGTATTATTGACGTTTGGGATAAGTCCATGATGTCATGGTATTTAAATGTCATCTCTTCTGATCAATTAGGTCGAGATAAATGTATGAAGTGTGATGTGTGCATAGATAATGGAGTGGGGAAGTCTCTAGGAATCGTGTAAACGCAGGATTCCCATTCAGAGAATTTGTTCTCCCTCCGATTCGTCATTCTAACCAAAAGGATCACGTGATTGAGTGATTTCGTTGGAAGAAAAAGTAGAAATATTCCTTATCCAATGGAAATTAATCGTTTGCCAACTGCAGGTTCTTCTGATTGGTCATTCTGTTGGATCTAGAGATTTGTTGACTCAGTCGCTATCATTTCTTTCCTATATGAACACCCTATATATAACGCGAACCGGTTGCTGTCAACAACGTTTTACGTTTTATCAAAAACAAATTACATACCATGTACGATTGCTATATTTGGTAAGAAAATTTTGTAATCATTATTATAGCATTCAAAGCAGCGTGGTAAAAAGTGATTCTTCTTTCAAAAACGAATGTTATAAAAATATTTCCAAATTCACAGAGATTATTTGAAATTGTTATTTTGTAAGTATATGAATTCATTTATTTCAACTGTATATTGCATATAATCTTTGTTTCCTTTTGAACTCTTGCAAAATAGAAACACTTGAATATGGATGCCGTCTTACAACAAAAATTGGCGGAAGCTGCTGCTTACGTGGAGAATCAATTGGACGCAGAGTTGGAGAAGTTGGATAATCTCGATATCAATGATATAGAGAAGTTACGTGAGAATAGATTGAAACAGTTAAAGCAACTTCAACAGAAAAAACAACAGTGGCTCTCTCAAGTACTGTCGAGTCTATCCGTCGTTCACTACATTTTCATAACGTACTGAAATCTATGCTGTTGATGTCAAATTTTTTAAATGAATGTTTAATGAATTAATTATCCTTGTAACAAAAATGAAATAAGAGCCATGGATTTCAGTATACGACTGTGTTCTAGAATTCATTGCTACAGGTTTTTTCTTTTTACAGGGACACGGCGAATACTCTGAATTGACGGATGAGAAAGAATTTTTTGAAGTTTCCAAAAAATCTGAGAATATAGTTTGTCATTTTTACAAAGATGATACTCCTAGATGTAAAATTGTTGATCATCACTTGAAAATTTTAGCTACCAAACATGTAGAAGCTAAATTTTGTAAACTCAATGTTGAACGATGTCCATTTCTCACCCGTACGTATTGATATCTGTTTGCATATTGGAAAATTTTTCAATCATATGAATAGTGTTTAATTGAAAGATCAATCGTTGATGAAGTTTTCATCGGTACGTATACGTATTTCGTACATATTTTTTCATACGAAAAGTTTTGAAAAGATGGACAAACGCCAAACCGAAGATGTTTCAGAGCAAAAACTATATTTCCACTGATTTTCAAGATTTTCTTATGAAAAAATTCATACGAGTACCTCAAAACAAGTATCGATGAACACTCTTTAGTTTATTTCAAAAACACATTGTCGATATGACTGAAAAAAACCTTTTTTTGCCACACCCGCACGGGAAGTTTTTTATTTTCAAAGCTATTTTGAGTGAAACAAAAGCTCAGTTCGTTTAGCGGTGTTTTCCATGTTCCCCCAGTTTGCTGCAAATATTTTGGACTCGCTATTTCGAGTTATAGAAACGAAATGATTGGTTCGTTACAAGTTGGAACAACTCGGAACACGCAGAACGAACGAACCTAAAGTATACTCTAGGGTACTAGAGTGCGAGGAAATTACTCACTTTCTGCCCTAGAGAGGAAAATACTTCATTCGGGATATCCCTTCTGGTTTGAAATACGCAGTTTATCAAGTAAGAGCGTGTACGGTCCCAATTTCTTCTCTGACTGAACTACAGAAAAAGAGGTATCTTTTTTATTGCCAAAAACATCAAACCAGTAGCGAGCGCTAGTTCTGGTAGGCTGTTCCTCCTAATTTGATTGGATAACTGAACGATAGGGGTATATTTTATGCAGCCCCAACATCAGCGCTGCAGATTAGTTCAAACGATAGTCAAAATGAAGCTTTTTTTTATACTAGAAATCCATTAGGCGGTGTTCCACTGAATATTCTTTTAAAAGTTATAACAATCGGCTGGGTCAGCTTTATGGCTGCCAGTTTCAGCTTCATCGATAGTTCAAGTGTTGAATTAGAATTCAGCGAAAGCCATTTTACCATCATTTTGTCGGCTTTAAGGACACTCAAGGACCACGGAGTCCTTCAAGAAATGGAAACAATTTTGCTACGTACTTTCTGATCAACTGAGCAATAAATACGAATTTTAAATTCACAATGATGAAATAAATTACTTAAATTGAAACTGCAAATGATTGCTTAAAATTATGCAAACTGTTATAAACATATTAACCTAGAAACGTCAATAATTTTTATAATTTGTTGTTTCATATTTAGGAAATTATTTTGGATTTTGAATTTATATTCAAAGCAGTGTATTTTGTTTCAACTGCATGTTTGGAATTGTCGATCATTGCTTAGTTGTTTAAAAAGTATGTAGTAAAGTTTTATCGCTGCATCCAGAGTTACCAACGAATGTTTTTAAATATTTCATGCACTCGACAACCGCTACATAAGATATTTTTAAACCTCCCGGGTGGATGCAGAAGAACACAGCCTCGTAAACGCTTCACACGTTACATACATTGCAAGAGTTTAATGTAAATTGAATTTTTCTCGATAAAATACATCGAAGAAAGAACGACAGTGAATCCTTCATCAACTGCTAATTGTGTCGTACACGCTCTTCACGGATTACACAAAAAGTACCCTTTTCCTGCAGGTGTAGGGAAAACAAAGATAGTACCTTCACTTTGCGGAAGGTGGGAAATTTCACACACACAAATTCGTACTAATAATTTAAGAATCTCTTTCCAGAACGTCTCCGCATAAAAATAATTCCAACGATCGGCCTGATAGTAGACAGCAAAACAAAAGATTACATCGTAGGTTTCACGGATCTAGGCAATCGAGATGATTTTTCCACGCAAACTTTGGAAGCCAGAATCGCAGCTTCTGGAGTCATAAATTACGACGAAGCTACGATCGAGAACGATACAAAACGAGCCTGGATGTCCCAAATAAAAAAATCAAAAACGATTAAAGGAAAAGCAGACGACGATTCCGACGACGACTATTAATTTTCTTCTCTCATTCCTCCTCGCTTTCACGCTTTAATGATATTATTATAAGCTACTGAACAAATAATACTCTCAAAAATAATCTTTGATCATCCTCCTTCTTTTTGCTTTGTTTTTTTTGTTCTCTTGTATACATCGAATGTACATGTTACCTATCATCATCATTATCATCATCTCTGATACATTATTTGGCGTAAATTCGCTACGGATAACTTTATAGGAGAATTACGTGTGGTCGATTCGAGAATCGAAAAAACCATCAATTCTTCTTCTCCGCTATTTTGAGATATACATAAAATTAAAATGAATTATCGTATATTCGTGCGTATATTTTTATAATTTTTCGTCTTTTATACGTGATGAAAACAAAATAATCCATCCAGTCCAATCAATGTATAATTCTAATTCGAAGAGTCGCTCGTATAAACCATGACATAATTTCATAAATAATCAAAATTTTTAAATAATAGAGAGGATTCAAACTTTTCAAAACTTTTGATGATATACAAAAAATATGTATATGTATATATATATATATTTATATATGTAATTAACGTATGGCAACTCACTTGTGACGCAATCAATCACGTAATCGAAATTTTTCATCATTCGTTTGTTTTTTCTCTTTTATATATTCAGCCAAATGACTTATTCGCTAAATCTTATAACTTATCGATCACATTTATCATACTTATGAAATAATCTGTACATGTTTTAATAATATTCTATTCAACGTTATTTATCATAATAATAATGATAATCAATCGTCAATGATCTAGGAAAAAGAAAGATTTGTCTAAAATTAAATCTCTTGTTCGTACTCTCTTTTTTTTCTCTTCTCTCATTTTCAATCTCCAAGTTGAATTGGGAATACAAGACTGGTGTGTACATACGATTATTTTGTTATAAAAAAATATATATCCCGACGGAGGGTGCGACAATCGCATTTTCATACTGTACTTTAAGAAGGAAAAAAAAGAATTTATGAAAATATATAATATGCGTTTTTATACTCGTAACGCAACTTTTCTCTTTCCATATTTTGCGACTGTTGTAAAATAAAAAAAAAAAGAAATATTAATATAATAAACTTTTGTATCAACGTATTTTGAAACGTATCCTGGTTTTAATGAATTTCATTGAACACTCTTTCGTTGAATCGATCGAATCGATCCAACGGGCTCGTTAAAATTTATCCTCTCCTTTCATATACAATAATATAAAATTTTCAATTGAATTCATAATACGATTTTAAAAATCGATATAATAATAATAATATTCATTCTTGTATTCACAATGATATTATTTTTCAACGACTTAAACTTATTACGTTCTTTTTATATAATATATAATAATATACAATTAGGAGTAACTTCGTGTTTATCGTACTTAGTTTTCATTCTGAAAACATGTATATATACATGTGGGGGTGTGCGTGTGGGTGTGTACATGGGTGCCTTACGTGTTTTTTTCCTACGCATCGGGGTGTATCAGGGTGTGTGGATAGTACTCGAAGAGGAGAGAAGTAAAAAATAAAACTGATCATTCGAAGAAATCATAAATCGGCAATCAATTTACCCGAATGATGGGTATTTTGATTGGTTGAAAGAGTCACATCAGTATATTTCTTCTACCTTTGATACGGTTAACGAGATTACAAATCTTCAGTGCTGGGCCTAGCTTCAACCCCATATACTTCATCATCATATCAGAGTTGAGAAGTAGCAAAGCTTTGCCATCGATTTCCTAAAATCAGAAAATCAAAGGTCTGATATCTCTACGGAACACGGTATCATTGATTGGTAACATTAGTTGAGCATGAATTACACGTACAATCAAAAGACAATGAAGAGAGAAAATCATTGATAAAATGCTGCAAATGAGGGAAGAGTGAACGAAAATTGATTCATCTGCCAGCCGCAGAATCATAACTTACCGTATTTGATTATTGTTTTCTTCCCCAACGTTGATACAGTACACTAAAAAAAAAAGGACCTGCACCAGAACTATGAGCAAATTCAGCCACCCCAAGCTTCGAAAGCAGAGATTTCAAGTTTCATTGGATTGAGAAGATGATTATCGAGATATGGGATTCAAGGTTTCCCCTTTTTTTGAAACTTGTGGCGCGGCTGAACTACTTTGAGATATCTAGAACTACAACATATCCAATGACATTTTTTCACATAGTTCTGGTACAGGGTCCTTTCTTCCAGCCAAATAAATGTTCATTTGTCCCAGGGGGATGACACTCTTGCCGTGTCTTTGCACAATAAAGAAACGTTCAAAGCTGAAGTTGTAGTTTTGCAACTATCCATATGATTCACATATCTGTATCACTGCATTATTTCTTGAAATTTAAATAAATTGATTGAATCGAGTTAAAGAAAGACGCATGAGAACAATTTTGATCCATTAATTAAATCCACTTAAATCATCTGTGATTTCACAAAAATCATCACCTTTTGTATGAAATAACAATAAGAAAGAGATTTAATATTTCAAAAACGTTTCTTAAAAGAGATATGTATTACATACGATAGAATTGTAAATATATGAATAGATGTAAATAATACATTTGGCATTTACAAAGATAACCTGAAAATTCGATTCTGTAGATTTTGAATTCAGGCCTTCCTGGGAATCAGGGTTGCCAGTCTCCTACATTTTAAACTCCCATTCAACAGCTGAATGTGATATACCGATTCATGGGAAGAACGTAGGAGTCTGGTAACGCCGCTAGGAATCCTCCAATCCTAGGATAACCAAAAAGTAGATACCTAATTTATGCGTGATCCCATGAATAAAACTGAGTAATCCATCGAAAATATAAAATATAAATTCCAAAATAACTCCTATCCCATTAACGACGGCGAGTAAAGAGCTAATTGTCTTATCTCTCGTTGAAGGGTCTCCAGGCCTTCCACCGTGACAGCGCTATGAGAATAATCAAAACTATGGCTTCCTGATTGAACATTCATTTAAATGCTCAGTATCGGGGAGTTGATTTGTCCTGCACCAGAGAAATATTTATTAGAATCAACAGAATATTCTTTGAAATCAAAATAGTTTATTTAAATCAATCCCTGCTTAAAATGCCAGGCAGAAACAAACAATGCCTGTGTTGTGTCTGTGGAATGCACATCAATTCCAGCCCTGATGTGCAAACACCAGGGTCAACATTTTTCATGGATTCAAATGGATCAATAAATATTTCTGTGGTGCAGAACAAATAACCATTCATTTGGCTGGAAGAAATTTTTGTTCCAGGGTACAATTTCTTCTACGATAAATCTCAATTTTTGAAATAACTTGTGAAGAAATTTCTACCAAGTTTGGTGAAAAAATCGTACCAAATGTTGCGAGTTGTTTCCACTGAATTTATCAGAAAATTCGATGATTTTCACTTTTTCACATCAACTTTTGGATGTGTTTAATCATCCTTGAGCGGTAGAAATCTCTGAAATTACATGACAACAAATCTTACGTGTTTTCTAAATAAATCCGCGTGTTGTCCCAAAGCGGGATCGGTGATGGCTATGTAATTGATCACATCTTCGATCGTCCATTCAGCCGGTTCCGTCGTTGGAATGCACTTGACTGAATTGTCAGTTTGAGTCGTCGAAGTTGCAGCTTCTAACTCTGTATAATAAAAAAGAAAAATGAGTTTGAAAGAATAAAGTAGAGATAAAGAAAAAATGTTAATTACCAGGAACAGATTTTCTAGGTTGTTTCGGTGGGGTGGGCGACGATACGCTGTTACACATAGAATTGTTCGTACTTTGTACAGGAACCGGTACTTGGACGGGTGGTTGTGAAGGAGGAGGAGGAGGAGGAGGAACGTGCGTTGGTTTTTGTTGTTGGGATACCGGAGAGGACTGGGGAGAAAGAACATGTTGTTGTTTTGGTTGTTGTTCCCGTTGTTGGGTAACCGTTGTCGTAACGCTAGTCATAACCACTGTCGGCGCTGTTGTGGTCGTCGTCGTCGTCACCATTGATGTGGAATTTTGTTGACTCGGTGAGGACCATCGTCGTTTTTCCGCGCTACCACCGATGATGCTTGGTTCGTCGGTGCTGCTCGTTGTCGTTGTCGTGGGTGTCGATCTTGGTTGTTGAGGAATCGGACACTTCGCGCAAGCCTCTTTTCTTCTGAACAACATGTTTTCGCAAGCGCACAAGTGTTGTAATTGTCGCCTGATATATACATAAAAATCCTCCGTTTCCATAAAAGTCGGCAATCTAACGGACATCGGTTTGCTTTCCAATATCAAACTAATGACTTCGCCTTCGCCGGATGTCAACAAACTCAACATCTGTCTTGGACTCATAGCCGCCATTAAAAAAGCTTGAAATATATCCCGTACTACGCTCAATATCGGTCCCGTGCCAAATTGCGCTGGCATAGCTTTGACTTTACGTGGATCGAAGTATGGACCGCAAGTGCAGTTGTGGTTGACGTAAACGGTAACTGTTGTAACACGTAAATATATAGTTACTTTGTTATTTTTTTCATATCAGGGATGCGAGGAAATTTTTTTCATTCGTGAATACATTACCATTTTCGAGAGGATGTGGTTTGGTCGTTGCAGCTGTACTGGTATCGGGCTCGGTAGCGGGTTGAGGAGGCGCGCTTGAGCCAGCAGGACTCACCAAAGCTACCGCTGGTTCCCCGTTGGTGCCGCTTCCGGATATCGCCATTACCGGTAATACGTTGCTGGTTCTTGATTTAAATCTGTTAGGTCCAGTCGCTTTGTGTAAACAAAAATTGTTGTTCTCATTATTCGAATCGACGATACGCGTATATAAATCAAAATTAACATACATTTTTGTCTCGGGGGTTGTAAGGGATGCCCACTTTTGGAACACCATCCCGCTGGAAATATATCTCTAGAATTGTATCGACACCAGTAATCGAAAGCACCACGCCAACCATCGAAAGTGATATGAATCATGTCATCTTTAACAGCACCCACCGTTGCCGTACAAATCAATTGAGGATTCTTTTTATCAACCGCTTCTAATTTGTGTCCTACTTGAAACATATTGCATCGCGGGGTCTTTGGTTCGCGTTTGAACACCTTGGATGGGGCCATCTCTGCCCCGTTTAACGTTCTTAGAAGAAAGGACGGCCATCCGGAAGCGTTGGTACGAAAACCCAAAGGAGGCTGCAACATGCCTCCAGATTTCTCGCAGTGACCGATGGGATGTATCTCGTTACAATCCACCAATCTCCAGAAATCATTTTTGTTATCCGATCCGTCTAATCTTAGTCTCAAACGAGGCCCGAGAACCCCCACCACCGTGGCTATACAAGTCGACGTCACGTTACGTGGATCCGATGCTTCTAATTTCATACCAGTTTTGAATTCGTTTACAGGTGGAATTTCGTGCTGTGTAACAAAAACATAATATTTATCATATATCAAGAGAATTTTGAATCAAAGTTTTTCCTTTACCTGTTTGAAACAATCCGCGGGAGCCGCAACGCTGGTCGTTTCTTTTAGATATGAATCCCAATCGAAGGTTTGATAGGATTCGTACTGAAGAGGACCGGTGGACGTAGATGGAGGCTGAGACACGTTCGTGAGATTGTTATTGTTGTTAGTGGTGTAAGATGGAGCGCCGGATGGGACATTGTTGTTATTATTATTATTGTTATTATTGTTATTGTTACTCGGGAGACCGGATGGAGCAGGCGATGGAGCGGGTGACGGTCGATCCCGATTATTATCTGTAAAAAGAAAACATACAAATATTATCTTGAAAGATTTATTGAAATCGATAACTCACTTTTCTTTGACTCTATTTGATTATCCTTCTTTCTGTGTTTGTTCAAGCAAAACGAAGAACAGAAATCTTTAGCAGGACCGTCTTTGCGTTCTAATCTAATAGGAGTTCCTCTGATGACATTGTCACACTGTACGCAAGCTCCACGAACGTAAGCCTTGCGAAATTCGGACAAACAAGTTTCCGAGCAGAATTCTTTTTTCCCGTGCTGCGTCGGGAGTACGTACTTCAAGGGTTGCTTCGTCTCTCCGCACCAAGTGCAAGAACTCTTGGATTTGGGAGGCCGTCCTGGACCTATGCATCATCGAAAAACAAACTCTCACTCTCAAAGTAATGCTGATATACAGATATGTAGATATTTTTGTTTAATATAGAATACTGCACAAATAAGGTTATTTTTTTTCACACTTCACCTCGCATTTTGCTCTGCGTCGAGGACATGATCGTTTTCCTTGGCCACGAGTTGTAATAATCAACGTATCGTGTCGTCCAACAAAACTATGAGCACAGTTTAAAAATTGAATTCATGGTTTTTTCTTCTTTTTGTTGGGGGAACCAAATATAAAAGCCCTCCAAACGCAGTAGCGGTTTTCAGAATGGAAGTAAACAATTAACTCCGCCGAAGATGAAATTTCATGGTACCTGCGTCAACGGTGTCCTCGGGCACGATTTTCCGTACAGAAATATCGATTTGATCTTGTTACGATTACTTATTCACAGTCAAAATAAGTAACTTCAAGATTATTAGTTTGTGTCTTGTCAGTACGCCATATTGCTTTGATACAGTTTAAACCGAGGATTTGTTGATTGCACGTAGACAGAAAACTTGGACTTTTTTCCTCATGGATCGGGATTTTATAGAATCATAGCAAATCACTATGTCCTAGCCAATCAAATTTTAATACATTCGATCCATGAGGTGGTACTTCTGATGAGTTTAGGAATTATATAAAAAAATCGGCCAATGATGCACGATGATCCAATAGAATTAGCCACTTGGAATCTAGAATTCCTAAACTCATCAAAAGTACCACCTCACCGACTGTAGATTTTTAGAACACAGTGAGATTTAGTAACATCAAGCAATTTCGAACGATTCGTCTCACGCTCTGAAAAGGATTTTTGTTTATTTATTCAAATTTTGTTGTATATCAAAGAAGAAAAAATATGCCGACGTACGAAATGCCGATACTGCTTCGAGTTATGACAAAAGTATGATTTTGAATCATCGTTCTTCTTTATGGATAGAAAATTTGGTTTTTATTAATGTTTAGGTTATGTTTTTTTTCTATGAAGTATATTTTTATAAGACCGATTAGAGATTTATTTTGATTGAAAATATTACGTTACAATAGAATTCATAAGGGAAAATAGTCATACAATATATATATTATATATTAACATCACACTCTTTCATACACCTCTTTTATTGCAACCGTTTCTGCCATGAAATGAAATATTTCCATTATGCAATGCAAGAATAAAATCTGATTACAGCCTGAAACCGTAGCCACTTTGAAAAGAACAGCCCAAGCGATATTCGATAGAGGAGGAATGATTCGAAAAATTGAAACCTGGGGACAGAAAACTCTTCCGTGCAAAGCTCGTGCGCATGGGAAAAGTTTCCGCGAAGCAAGGTGAAATTCAGTGTTATTTCAATATTACTCTCACTTCTAGATAATACATCGGAAGAAGTAACAATCTGCAAAACTTGAGTTCGATTTAACATTCTCAATTCTTTTGAAACAAAATAATATCGATATTATATTCAATTGAAATGATTACCCGATATTGGTTTGTAAACTCGATAATATTTCAATATTTATTGCTTTCAGTCATTTCTTATTTTGTTTCGACATCCCGCCAAGAATTTTAGATGACTTCAAAGAAGAATGCACCCGAGACTTGGATGTCATCAGAACTAGAGTCTACAAAACCTCCGAGCCCAGCCAACAGGAGTGTACCTTCCACGAGGAGATGCTACCCCCCGCTTATAGGTTTGACATTTTTTATTTGAAATAGAACAAAGGTAAAGAAACCTAATTCATTATTTTTCTTTGTTTCTCTTTCAGACCTGAAGTAATTAAAATGGTGGAAGTTGCTCAGAAACAGGAGAAAAAGAAAGAATTCGATCCTAAATCAGGATTAACTTACTATCCTTTCCAGAGATAAGTTTAAAGGATTTATCTGTTGTTATTATTACTTTTCGATGTAAATGTTTTTGTTTTATTTAGCTTTATGTCATAAAAGTCTGTTAGAATATGAATATTCCTACCCATTTTTTACTATCCCTGTCTCGGATGGTGAATTCGATAGAGTTGGATTACTGCGTTGTTTTTTTTTCTCTGATTGAATGAAAATTGGAAGCGCATATAGTAATCTTATTGTACTCTATACAAACAACAATCGTGTACTATTTGTCATCATGATATTACATCATGTTTAAAACCTATAGTCTCTTGTTTTTTGTTTTTCAATTATTCTATCAGTTTATTAATTACCGGTTATCGATGAAAAAAACTAGAAATCGCGGTACATCGGACATTGTTTCAGAGTTCAATTGATAAGAGTGTGCTTTGTTTTATCTATTTTCCAAGAAGACATAGCTGGATAAGACAAATCTGTCTTTAGTCAGATTATCTATTTAAATTGTTTTTTGTAATTTTCCGGTGGAAACAACCCAATGTGATATATATATATATATATATATATATATAGGAATTTGTCGTTCCTCTAGAACCCAAAAGAATCGAAGATTTCTTCCGCGGGCGAACCAAAAATGCTAAATTGGAGAGAATGGGTTTGAATTGCCATAGGAATTTGAGCCTAATTAGAGTATTTGACTGAAATTGGAGTGGCGAGTAGGTGAGAGACAAATATAAATGCGAGTGTCACAGGGGGAATCAATCGATCGCTTGCTGGATCGATACACACAATCATCGGATGCTGCTAAAGATGCGAAACGAACCTTGTAACACACGTGTAACATGAATGTAACAAACTTAGAAAAGATAATCGCACGAATCAGGAGAACCGAATGTAGACTAAAATGTACACAAGCTATTATCAATTCGACAGATTTCTGAATTATATGAAAAGCGCAAAAATTCAATAACTCGTAAATCGCTAGAAACTTGATTCAATCATGGAATTATTTTGGACTCTTGAATGTATCATAATTAAACTGAAGATACTAAGAAAATACAAAACCTTCAAGAACATCCTTGAAGAACCATGGTGAAAGTGGAGCGTATGGAGCTTATCAACCCCGTTTGAATTGCCAGTTTGAAAGAGATTCGATTCTGATCTGTTTTTATCCGTTTTGATATGGTTTTTGTCTCACATCTTGGAGTTTTCAGATAGAAGTGTATTTAATTTGGACCTGCCTTGATCTGGCGGGCGTGGAAGAGTAAGCGGAACAGTGTCAAAGCATGTAGGAGCGGAAATCGAAGCGTTTTTACATTTCAATATTCAATTTCGCGAGCAAAAATGTTCACTCTTTGCGCCTAAATCATGTGAGTCCAAACGACAAAATTACTAATACAATTAGGGTGGCCTGGAGGTCTCATTGAAACTTTTGCCAAATTCAAGAAACAGCCTGAACAAATCTCAACTTTCATAATTCATTAAAAAAATTTCACAAGCGTTATTCTGCGGTCGAAGTGCATTAATCAGGTAACAACGACAACATCGTATGATTGAGATCTGTTCCGGATTCCTGTTCAAGACAGTTTGGACAGATTCCAGTCACCTATGGTGGGGAAACCATACATTGTTTTGGATTCCAGACTGGTTGATTCTTACGAACACGCGTTACGTATTCGAAATGTTTTTATGAATTTGAAACTACCAACGAATTCATTCAGGCAATGGTTGTTAAGCTCCGGAATTACTCAGTGTTTCTCAAGTTGAATTTAGGTTGGAATAAGGGAAACCGCAAGGTGAAAATAAACCATTGAAGCATTACTGGGCTTGAAAATCACTGCCCAAATGAATCAATTGTTATGAATCCGTTGGTAGATTCAGGGTCGTATGTTTTTAATTTTCATTTTCTTCTACGAATTACTTGAATGAACTTTACAATTAATTATCGATAAGATTATGGAGGCACTCGAGAGGCAGGGAGAGAAACTCATCTAATACTTGAATTGTAATGAACAGATAAGAGATATGTTATTTATCTAAAAGCTGTCCGTTGCATAAAAGGTGCAATTCGCCGATTATAATCGTCATTGTCTCCATCGTTCATTTCGAGGATCAATACGTGCCTGAAAATGGTTGAAGCAATGAGGTAAGTCTTTACCTTTTTTCTCCAAACAAATATACATATTTCACATAGAAGTGTTATTTTTGTCTTCGTTGATTCAGTGGAATGTTTTTGAATGAAGAAAAAATTCTATTCTTAATCTTGTTGCAACGGTTTGCTGTTGACTTTTGTCAATCTATTACAATCTCGATATAATGTTTATTCATTTATTTAACCATAGAGTAATGTTATCCTGCACCCTGCTGGTCTTATTAACGGGAGTGGCAACGGCGCAAGTAGTGTCCGTTAAAAAATGTCCAAGTCAACCCCTGCAGACTGATTTTGATTTAATACAGGTGAATAATTGAACAATCTTTTTACAATTAAATCCCTGGTTGATAAATCCCAGTGAACCGATTGATTGCTATTGATTCCGATCAATAGGAATCAATCAGATTTTTCAACCAGGGTCCCAGATAACATACGAAGAATTCTTCGTGTGTTATCAGAAGTAACATTAACGGATAGATAATGAAAATTGTTTGTTATCGTTTATTTACAGTATGCGGGAAAATGGTACGAGGCTAAAAGATTCTTCGCCCTTTTCGAAGTTAATGGAAAATGCATCAGCGCGAATTACAGTATGAATGCTGACGGCTCTTTAAAAGTTCTGAACAAAATGGTCAACAAGCTGTGAGTATCGCGAGCCAATTTTGTATGTAAGAATTTCATGGAACGGGGACACCGTTGGGAGAGTTATCCCAGCCAGCTGAAAAGATCAATTTGAATTTATAAAGACTTCCCAAAGACCTCTTGAATAGCTCCCAATATGAATTCGAAATAAAGTCTTGATATTCAAAAAGAACTCATATCAAGACTTCGGGGACTATTTTGAAGAAATCTTCATGAATTCAAATTGATAATTTGTGCTGGCTGGGTAGAAATTGTGATTAATTAATTATCCAAAATATTGATGAAGAATTTGTTTTTCAGAACTGGAGTAACTTCGAGCATCGAAGGTGTCGCCGTCCAAGTGAGCGCAGTCGGTGAACCTAGATTCACTGTGAACTTCCCATCTTTGCCAATCCAAAAGGAAGGATCTTTCGAGGTTTTGGGTACAGATTACAAATCATACGCCGTCGTTTGGAGTTGCAAAAATATGAAAGTTGGAAGGTAAGAGACTAAATTTGTACTTACTTCTAAAGAAGAGGAGAAGGAGGAGAAGATAATTGAATATTTTTTCAATGTTTACAGTAAACGGTATGCATGGATTTTGACCAGGGAACAAAACCCACCTCCCGAAGTCATTTTACAAGCACAATTGCTCGCGGAAGAATACGGCGTGGCTCCCATGTACTTCATCAAAACTGATCAGGCCAACTGCCCAACGGAATCATAATCTGGAATAGAATGAACGCACTGATGATACTTTCAAAACATATTTGGAACTCTTGGGATAGCTTGCGCGTTTAGCCCAGCCACCTTTGTAAAGCGAACATTTTTTGTATCTCGTAATGATATTTGATTAAATATATCTGTGCTCTCAGAGAAAATACTTGTTTGAATATGCAGACACCTAAGAATGTTGAAAGTATGTATTACGTATGTCATACAAAGAGTATTCTATTGTTTTTAAGAGATCCCTATTCCAAATGTCCGACAGATAATTTTCTGTCAGGATTTGGTCGGCTTTTGTCCCAGGCCATGATGATTTCCGACGGAACCAGACAGAATTTTGACCTCAATCTGTCAGGATCTGTTAGATATTTTTAATAGGGATATTGTTTTGAATATCAATGGGACATGATTACTACCCTGACAGCAAAAGTTGCAGTGCAACTGTTGCTGCACCAGTTTGTGTTTTGTTGTTGAAGAATTCTTTGATGTCAAGTATTATATGGTTTCATGTATCCAAAAATCTTCGCAGCATCATGACAACAATTTTAAAGTTTGTTGCATTTTGCTGCGCAATTGGCGACGCAAACTCCTAGCAACTTTTCTAGCACTTTCCTGTCTGGGTGGTCTCGTTCTGACATTCTGAGAATCCCGTAGCGAAATATTCTGGTAACAAAATCCCATAGGAGATAATAGACTTACGAAGATGATTGACTCTGTACGATATATCTTGAAACCGATAGAGAGATGCTATCGTTTTCAGTTGGGTTTTATCATATTCGGATTTCATCGTTACAAAAGAATACAAATTCTTCTTTGTCTAATCTTATTTTATGATCCTAGTTACTTGTTATTGAATGAACTTATTACCGATAGTTTATCATAGTCTATGCGACATTGTAAATACTGTTTTCTGTCACATAGAATGTAAACGTTATCATAGACAGTCGTTTTTGATAGTGAATCGACACAATCGTGATCCATGTAGAATACATAACATCTGTGAAAAATATCGATAAATCTATAAAAATTAGAGATTTTTCCATAAAAAAACAATCGATCGAGTTCAAAGATCCCCTGATAACACACGAAGAATTCTCCTTTTTCAAAAACAAGAATGGAATTCTTCGAGAACTCTTTTCGAACTGATATATTCATAAAAAGCTCTAATAGAGGAGTTCAATGTTTGGGACATGAACGAGTTCTTTGAAAATGCTCAATGTATTGTTATAGTACTCTCTAAGAACTCTTCATGAATTCATTGGTTCGAAAAGAGTTTTCGAAGAATTCTATCCTTGTTTTTGAAAAAAGAGAATTCTTCGTGTGTTATCTGGGTTAATCCTTTTTGACATCACTCTACGAGGAATGTGAGTCATAATCCTGGCGGGAAGATCTCGATGAATATTGTTGAAATAAAGTGAGAAACATTTTACCAAATTTCAATGTAAATTAACAATGTTACTTAACAAACTTCACTATGATATATAACACATTTTTTCTATATTGACATTTTAGAATGTAATAAAATATATTATAGAAGAATTTCAACTTCAGTGTTATGCCAGAAAAATATAATAACATAATTGAAACACATGTATCTGTGATTAGTTACAAATGTAATCATTGATCTTTTATTGATGATTTTTTAAATTGAACGGATAACAAATCTGAGGAAATTCACACTTCTTCCCATTATAAAATGATCATAAATCTATTTAAAAAACTAATGCTAAAGAATTGTGTGATTTATGGAATATACTAGAATTTCATCGAGTGGCCTCAGTGGACATCCTGAAATTGTATGTTCTTGAAGTTTGAATCGTTTATGGAAACGAAACGAAAATTGAAACTCACAGAATCTAATGAATCTCGTTATTGATCTCCTCGAATGAGTCCTTTGTATATTTTTACAACTGAAAACATCGATCAAAGAATGTAATGCAAGATTTTGCGTATCCAACAACTGAGTATTTTGTTATTTTATTACTAATTCGTTTCAATAAACGATTCAAAACTCAGGAACATGAAATTGTTAATAATTTTGACAGTATCATATTGTTGCCAGTTTATCTGACGGTCATATTTTTACGATATTTATTGTGGGTTGATATACAACAATATTTTATCATCGATTCAGCAATATTATTGTTAGTTTTTTTCCGTGTTCCCTGAGGTGAAAAATCAGCGTGCGATCAACGCCACAATAAAGTTGAAGCAACGTGCAAACGGCGTGCTTTGCACCAATTCTCTCTTTCCAGTCAGGAGTGCAATAAACTTCCATAGAACTTAAGTTCACGCTTTATACATTGGCACGTTCAACGCACGTTTCTGAGATTTTTTATTCACTCCTACTTTCTTCGACTGGAAACGAACGTTTTCTGCACGGTTGAAAAGAAATCCTACATGTCCCAGATAGAAAACCATGCCCTAAATATTTTGTAACATAATGTGCCGTAAACATACTATCATAAACTTCGCTCAGATTGCAATGATGCATAATGATGATGAGATATGGTACCATCACCTCGTTTTGCTACCAATAACGATGCTTTATGCGGGAATAACACCTTGGTACCATGATGCAAACATTTCTTGGCGTGCATGTCACCATTATGATGGCATTATTGAGACATTTTTCTATCTGGGTATTCTAATGATTTTCACACCTCCGTAATATACTTAACCCGTTCACTGCATCTTTTTTGCTGCTTTTACAAAAAAATTTTCCTACATAAAAATAAAGAAAAGTCATAACTCTAAGACATTTTAACGAACTATTGGTATCAGGGAACCTTATAACAGGCTGCAATGAACTGTTCACCGCAGTGGACGATGTAGTGGTTTCCGCGTAACTTAGAAATTGTTCTCAAGTGAAAATACTGAGAAAAAATCATGTTTCCCTCCTCAAATTGATTGCAAACAATCGCAGGAACAGGAGGCATCTTAGAATATCAATACGGCAATTTTCAACACTATGCTCTGTGAATGTAGATTTGATAAAGTATTGAATTTGTTGATTCGACACAACAAAATGGCCCCAAATATACATAATAACAAACCGATTTCCGTACTACTGTTATTTTCGTACTCTACAGATGTCGTTTGAAACATTTTCATCGCACCGATTAATTTGAAAGATCATCGATAATTTTTTTGGCATGATGAATTACGTGTCCACTGTAGTAGACAGATGCAGTCAACGGGTTAACGTGATGAAAATGTATATATTATGTATAATGAACATTTTTCCATAGCATGGATAGTAGAATTTCTCACACGTTTCAACAGCAGGAAATAACATTTTTCATATCTGTTTAAAATATTTGAACAACTTGGTTCGACTTATCCCAAGATAACTTGAAAATGTTCTCAATAAAAAGATTTCAATATCAAAGTAATGCTGCATAACATGAAATAGAAAATGGATGTGTTTTTTTAACCACAAGCATGGAATGAAAATTATAACCAAGAATAAAAATAAGAAATCTTTTGCACGCTTTTGACACGTTAAATGGGCGAAATTGAAAAAGCTCTATGCAAGCTGTTTACACGTCATGTTGCAAAATTTAGTCCCCTTCATTGCACGCTCTGGAGCGCCAATTTATTCTTTTCACACGCTGTTGGTATACGTTTCATTTACTTCCCTGTTGGAAAAACCCAGCTGGACCAACTTAGTTCCACTTAGACTGACTTGGTAATAGACCATGATGTTTCGTCCAACTACCAATACGCGACCCACACTTGGTTGCAACTGGTGCTAGTTACAGGCCATGTTGGCTGACTCAACAACCAAAATAGGATCAACTAGTTCCAGCTAGACTACACTGAAAAACAAATTTCTTTCAACCAAATAAATAGTTCGTTCGTCCTCTCTCCATAAAATATTTCTTAAGATTATTGGAATATTTAATCGAATCAAATAATGGGATGCTTGCCTCAAATAAATTGGTCTTCTAAATAAACAATTTATTCGCCACAAGTAATCAGTTCTTGCATCTAACTGAATATTCAATTTCTACAAATGAATATTTGATAGAGAGAGGACAAATAAATATTTTTTCCAGTTGTACCAACTCGTATCAAATCGTACAGGAGTTCTGTTCTACTGGAATTTCCAAGATTCATTTATCACTCTTCGAGGCCATACCAAGTAGTCCAGTCAAATTAACTAGGAACAAATTAGAGAGTAGCCGACAGTGGCCGTTCTATGGCTGAATACCTTCATTTTGGTGTCATGGATCACCCCTGAAAAGTCCCCGCCCGTAAAGTGTGTGCAACCCTTTTTTGAGGGGTTGAAACAAGTAAAAATCACTGATAAATCGGTTTCAAATTAGGATTTGACTGTAAAGTCACGAGAGAGTGGCCGTGTTATGAATGGATACCTTTGTTTTGGTGTCATCAATAACCCCTGAAACATCCACCTCCGTAAAGTGTGTGCAACCCTTTTCTTAGCGGCACAGAGAGAAATGTATAATAAAAATAGAGATAGCAATAATTTTATGATAACACCTTATCAGATATATGATGAAAATTATTATATAGATTGTTCCCTGACAACCTATTACACTGAAAAAAAATGTATTCCAGTCAAATAAATATTTATTTGTCCTGTACCAAAGAAATATTTATTAGAATTAACAAAGTATATTCTTTGGAAGCAAAATAATTTATTGGAATCAAATAAACGATTGAAACCATTTATTTAATTCAAATAAATTATTTTGGTTCCAAAGAATATTTCGTTGATTCTAATAAATATTTCTTTGGTACAGGACAAATAAATATTTATTTGACTGGAATACATTTTTTTTCAGTGTATAATACTCTTTATTATGTATCTGATAAGGTTCATTATAAATTATTGTTATCCCTATTTTCATTGTACATTTCTCTCTGTGGGGTTGAAAAGAGTAAAAATCAGTGATAAATCGGTTTCTTAGATAAATCCAGTAAAGGATCAGGTTTCCCGCAAAAAAAGCTTCTTTTGAAAAAAAATTCCCTTATAAAATTGGCTACATGAAAGGTAATTTGGTTTGTTTTCATGAAATCAATAGTTTCAGAGCAAAACACTTCTGAAAGTTTCGAATATTATATGCACAAAATGTGTGTGTGTGTGTGTGTGTGTGTGTGTGTGTGTGTGTGTGTGTGTGTGTGTGGTAGGGAGGACAGCTTAGAAACAATGCACCTAGCACTCTGCTTCTGCGGTGGTGTGAAAAAGAGGGCATTTTATGTACGTAATATAATATACAAAAATTTCAAAACTGTTTGATTCCGAAACTATTGAGCTTAACGGGACACTAGCGTCGGTAACGGACCTCTCTTTCTATCATATGATTCTGTCCCTTTCTAAACAATGACGTGAGTTACCGACGCTAGTAGCCCGTTAAGGAGAGACCAGCGATCCCCGCGGATGCAACCCGCCATTCATGAAAAAGCATGAAATTCTCAGGAATAAGTCTTCAGCCCTTTATCTATCGCGGTACATCACCCGAATTTTGAATTTCGAAAAAAAATTTTGTGTTGCCGACTGAGAAAAAAATATTTTTTTGAAATTCAAAATTCGGGCGATGTACCGCGATAGATAAAGGATAGAAGATTTATTCCTGAGAATTTCATGCTCCTTCATGAATTCAGTTCAGAGTATTCTTGCCGAGAAAATGTTTACTCAGTCGGTACGCTTGTATGGCGGGTTGCATCCGCGGGGATCGCTGGTATCCCTTTAAGAAAGAAGTGGGATAACGTTTTTTGTAGCTAATTTTATGAAGAATTCTTTTGAGAAAAGCTATTTTTACGAAAAACCCGATAGTTCAGGAGATATATTCACCACGTTTAACCCCTGAAAAAAGGGTTGCATCCACTTTACGGAGGTGGATTTTCCAGGGGTTATTCACGGCATCGCAACAAGGTATTTATCCATAGCATAGCCACTCTCCCGTAACTTTACAGTCAAATCCTAATCTGAGACCGATTTATCACTGATGTTTACCCTTTTCAACCTCTAAAAAAAGGGGTGCACACACTTTACGGGCGGGGACTTTTCAGGGGTGATTCATGACACCAAAATGAAGGTATTTATCCATAGAACGGCCAATCTCTAATCTTGTCCACTTAAAACTTTAATTTGAATGAAACTCGTGTTATTGTGAGCTGGAAATATTTGTCGGATATCAATACAATAATAAGACACCGCTGACGTGATGTCCCTGGTTGAACAATCCGATTGAATCCGATAAAAAAAAATTTTATCGGAATGAATTGAGTTTCTGCATCGGAAATTTCCTATTGATACCAATAAGATAATTTTTAATTGGATTCAATCGGTCTTTCCCCTGGTTGAAAAATCCGATTGAATCCGATAAAAAAACATTTCATCGGAATGGATTGAGTTTCTGCATCAGAAATTTCCCATTGATACCAATAAAATAATTGTTAACTGGATTTAATCAGCATTTTCCCTGGTGAAAAAATCCGATTAAATCCGATAAAAAAAACTTATCGGAATGAATTGATTCCTGCTTCGCGATTTTCTTATTGAATTATATTGGTTGTTGACCCAAACAACGAACGGTTTATATACATTATGTACGCGAATTTTATATCAATCAAACAAACACATATATCATTTATTCAATCATTACGTATGACAAATTAGTGCTGAAATAAATTCAAACGATCATTTATGTGTTGTTAACATGGTGATCACCCATCCACCCTGTACCGCAGTTGTCGTTGCTTAACCTTGAAGATCGATCTGGAACACCCGCTCGCTCGATGCCGTGGTTCGCTTCCTATCAATGTGAACTAAATGACTGTCTTATGTCAGGGATGGGTGTCCTATAGTAATAAGATCCAATTGGTAATAGTCCATTGGACATATGAGGAATTGTATCGGTCTTAATGGGAGCATGGGAGTTCATTAATAATAAAAATCGCAATGAAGACCAAGAAAATATTTTCCAATTGGATCAAATCGGTATTTTATGATGGATGAAAAATTCCGATTTATATCAATACAATATTTTTCAATTGGATTGAATCGGTATGTTATTGATTATGAAGATTCTAATTGATACTAGTCAAATATTTTTCAATGGCATCTAATAGGTATTTTATCAATAATAAGAATTCCTATTGATACCAAGAAAATATTTTTCATTTGATTAAATCGAGATTTTATTGATTATTGAAATTTTAATTGATATCAGTGAAATATTTTTCAATTGAATTCAATGGGTATTTCATTAATCACAAAAATTCCAAATGATACCGAGAAAATATTTTCTAATTGGATTCAATGGGTATTTTATGGTTGATAGAAAATTCCGATCAATACCAATCAAATATTTTTCAATTGGATTGAATCGGTATTTTATTGATCATGAAAATTTCAATTGATACCAGTCAAATATTTTTCAATGGGATCCAATTGATATTTTATCAATAATGAAAATTCCGGTTGATACCAATACAATATTTTTCAATTTGATTCATTCGGAGTTTTATCAATCATGAAAATTCTAATTGATACCAGTAAAACGTTTTTCAATGGGATCCAATTGGTATTTTATCAGTAATAAAAATTCCAATTGATGACAATAAAATGTTTCTTATTTGATTAAATAAGTATTTTATTGATCATTAAAATTCTAATTGATATCAGTGAAATATTTTTCAATAGAATTCAATGGGTATTTCATTAATCATAAAAATTCCAATTGATACCAAGAAAATATTCTCTCATTAGATTCAATGGGTATTTTATGGTTGATAAAAAATTCCGATGGATACCGATAAAATATTTTTTAATTGGATTGAATCGGTAATTCATTAATCATGAAAATTTCAATTGATACCAGTCAAATATTTTTCAATGGGATCCAATTGATATTTTATCAATAATAATTATTCCGATTGATATTAATGAAATATTGTGTGATTGCATTCACTTCGTATTTTATGACCAATGGAAATTCCGATTGATTCCAATACAATATTTTCCAATTGGATTCAATCGGTATGTTATTAATCATGAAGATTCTAATTGATACCAGTCAAATATTTTTCAATGGCATCCAATAGGTATTTTATCAATAATGAAAATTCCAATTCGTACGGACACAATATTTTTTAATTTGATTTAATCGGTATTTTATTAATCATTACAATTATAATTGGTACCAGTAACATATTTTTCAATGGGATCCAATGGATATTCCATCACTGATAAAAATTCCGATTGATACCAATGAAATATTTTCTAATTGGATTCTCTTGGTATCCTATGATTATAGTTTCCTATTCCAGCACCTTTCCCATTAGTTCCAATACATCGAGGTCACCAGGGATTCCGATAAAAACCAATGATCTGATGCAATGAAAGAAATTTAAAAACTGAATCGGTTATTGCCGGTACATACCTATAGGACTTTAGAATCTGTGAACTTGTCTATTATTTCCAATAAATTTGAATGTTGGAATAATCCAATTAAAACCCATTGATCAATGAAATCGATACATCCTTAAATGCAGTCAGAAATCTCCCATTAGGAACCCATTCATCATTCAATTTCACAAATTTTCCCATTAGTTCCAATAGATTGAAATTGTGGAAACTTCCGATAAAAACCGTTTGCCTGATGGAATGGAGAAAATTTCAATCATCCAATCAGATATCTCTTATACAGACCAATAGATTATGTGAAGTCTGATTAATTCCCATAAAATGCAGATTTTTTAATTGGTGAATCCCCGATTGAAACCTATAGAAAAGAGATTCCGATAAACTCTTATTGATTTTGAATCGGGGATTGAACTGTTCCGATTGATCCTATGCAGTCCGATTAATTCTGAATCGGTTTCTATCGGATCTTATCGGATTTCTTAACCAGGGGTGTCGGTAACTGCATCGACATCTAGCGCCACCTATGGGCAAATTCCGGTTTCATACCTACACACCTGGTAGTCGAACCTAGCTGGAACTCAGCTAGGATTTTTCAACAGGGTTTTTATCAACTTTCAATCAACTCCATAATAGATACTCTTTTGGCACGCTCAATTGCACGCTTCATTTTCACCAGGGTCACTTGGGGATGGATCTCCCCAATCAGAGACAGCTGTCCCAGCATTCTTGAATCAAACGTGAATAAAAAATTGACTAAATTGCCGGTGGGGTATCATTTTAAATAATTTCTTGTTTTTTTTTCTTTTTTATTCATAAAAGTGTACAAACTGCAACCAAATCCGATTATAAAGTTTGAAATCGGCTTTCTTTAACCATAGATTCATGGAAAATATGATGAAAGGTTCTTGGTTCATTATGCTGATCGCACTTATTCATGAAATTGATGAACCCGTACCCGTCCAACAAACAATCTATTCTGATTCATTCTTATAAACACGCGTTACGTATTCGAGATATTTTTTATTCTCATATGATTCTACGAATTACTTTAATCAACTCTACAATTAATTATCGATAAGATTATGAAGAGGCACGAGAGGCAGGGAGAGAAACTCATCTAATACTTGTAATGGACAAATAGAGATATGCTAGTTATCGGAAACCCGTGTCTCCTATAAAAGGTGTTATTTACCGATCACAATCGTCAATTGTCTCCATCGTCGTTACGAGGATCAATTCGCGCCTAAAAATGGTTCAAGCAACGAGGTAGGTTTTCACCTTTTCTTACAATTATCCCACAAATATCTATACTGAATTTCTTGAAAATCCTTTCCCGAACAGTGAAAATATTGCAAGTCCAACAAGAGTGAGATTCTACTCCCGAAGGGTGAGTTTTTACTTCATTAGAGTGAATTTTCATTCCCTTGAGAATTTCACTGTTCAAAGCGAGTTCAAATTTGAAACATTCAATCATTTTTATGAAGTGAAATTTCACTCTTGTGTTGGATTAGCATTATTTTCATTCTGTACCCTGGCGGAAAAATTCTGTTGAATTTTGTTCACTTCTCGCACAGCAATATTTCATTAAAATTCAATAAGAATCCTTAAACTTCAACGAACTTCAATAGAAGTCAAGAAATTTCACGGAAAAATTATTGAATTTTATGGAAGTTTTGTTGAATTCAGTTGAACTTTGCTTATTTTGAATGAAAACCGAATGTGACCAACAAAATTTTTCACTCCAAGACAGGAGCGGCAGGCCGTAAAAGGGCGGCAATGGGGTGGAAAAGAATTTTTTTAATTTTTATAATTCAAAAATAATTTTTAAGGGAATAATAAATTCTAATCGATAAAAGAAAAATTTTTAGTAATGAATATTTTCGTGAAAAATGTATTGTTGCTGCCATTTAAGGGGCGGCAAAAACCAAAGTCCACCTCTGCTCCAAGAGATTTGAAGAGATAAGTGTTGGAGATTGTCCCTTCAATGGTTCGATGAAAAACTGTCGATTAAAGAAAACAATTTCCTATTGAAACTGCTTAATTAACAAACCTCGAAAAACTGGGCAGATCCGGACAGAGTTCCTGTTAGCATCTGCTTGGCATTTTCAGTATGGTTCGGTTCCCTATTCCAAATGTCCAACAGATAATTTTCTGTCAGCATTTGGTCGGTTTTTGTCATCCCAGGCATAATGATTTCCTGAAATCTGTCAGGATCTGTCGGACATTTTTAATAGGGTTCTCAAAATTGCAACTCTTCGCTATCAATTTCTATCAATCTATTACAATGTTCATATAATTTTTAATCATTCATTTAACCATAGAGTACTGTCATCCTGCGCCCTGCTGGTCTTATTAGCGGCAGTAACAACGGCGCAAGTAGTGTCTGTTAAAAAATGTCCAAGTCTTCCTCTGGACTCTGAATTCGATCTAAAACAGGTGAGGTCTTGAGAATAATCTTGGCTAACGAGGGTAACGTCAACAGGTGGATCATACAAATTGTTTGTCATCTTTCATTTCCAGTATGCGGGAAAATGGTACGAGGCTAAAAGATTTTTCGCCTTCTTCGAAGTTGGTGCAAAATGCATCAGCGCGAATTACAGTGTGAATCCGGACGGTTCTTTGGATGTTGTGAACAGAATGGTCAATAAGATGTAAGTATTACCTAACAATTGCATAGAAGATGTCGAAATGTCCTTCTTGAGAGTTCTGAATCCTATCTGAAAGATATCACGAATAACTTTCAGATACCATTTAAAACTCTTGAAAATACGTCAAAATACGATGGCAGAAATTGACGTATGAGAAACTCTTATTATACATTGTTCGCTAGGAATTATGATTAATTTGAAAATATTGATGGAAAATTTGTTCTTCAGAACTGGAGTAACTTCGAGCATCGAAGGTATCGCCAGACAAAACAGCGCAAACGGTGAACCTAGATTCACTGTGAACTTCCCATCTTTGCCAATCCAAAAGGAAGCATCTTTCGAGGTTTTGGGTACCGATTACAAATCATACGCCCTCGTGTGGAGTTGCAAAAATATGAAAGTTGGAAGGTAAAAGACTATATTTGTACTTACTTCTAAAGAAGAGGAGAAGAAGGAGAAGAAAATTGAATATTTTTTCAATGTTTACAGTAAACGGTACGCATGGATTTTGACCAGGGAACAAAACCCACCTTCCAAAGTCATGTTCCAAGCACAATTGCTCGCGGAAGAATACGGTTTATCCACCATTCACTTCATCAAAACCGATCAGACCAACTGCCCAGCGGAATCATAATCTGGAATGGAATGGAATGAAATGATGAGACTTTTTCAAAATATTTTCAAAACATATTTGGAACCTTACGGATAGCTTGCGCTGTTAAGCCTGGCTACCCTGCTAAATCACAATATTTCAAGTGGACATTTTCTGTACCTCGCAATGATTTTTGAATAAATATAAATAAGCTTCGAAAAAAAGTTCTTCCTCTCAATACGCAGACATTTCATGCACAGAAAAAAGTAATTAGACTTATAAATTCTGTTCGGAGAAATCCTACAATAAAATGTTTATTATTATTAATGAACTCTGATAAAATGTTTCTATCAGAGAATTCACTCTCAACATGGAAATTTCTCGAAATTGTATACTATTCCGGAGAAATTTGAGAGTTCCTCGCTGAGATGGAGACCCTACTGCTGAATAAAGTGATTACACACAACTAGGCTTGTGTTCCAAAACTTTCTACATCTCTCTGATCAACTGAACAAAGCTATGCTGTTCATTCGACCGGCTGATACCGCTAAACTGATATTCAGAGTATAATGGTGGAGTATTGTTACTTTCATCAGAAATATTAAGCGATACCAATAGCACCCCTATACTCTCTAAAATTGTTAGAGTGGTATTTCACTCTTTAGCCAGCCAAAAGTGAGCCTGTTGAAATTTCGAATGAAATTTCCACTCTTTTAGAGTGATAATCCTGGTGAAAAAAAATCTATCTGGAAATTCAACGTTTCAGAGAAATTCAGAAGGATTCAGAGAGAAATATAGATCGATTAAAATTTTCAGTCTATAATTCCAGAAGCATTCTAGGATCGAGTTTCAAAGAGATTCAGACACAGGTAAATTGTGGGAAATTGTGCGGTGGACTTTTCAAAGGAATTCAAAGAGATTGCCACAAATTTAGAGGAATTTAGAGAGATTTGGACGAATCCAGAAGAAGATGCGGAATTTCAATAAATACAATTCTGAAGAATTCTGAAAGATTCCGGGAAATTTCTAAATTTCTATCAGAGAAATTCAGAGAGTTAGAAGAAGAGTTGAATAGATTCAGGATGTGTCACTATATCTGACATGTTTCTAACTTCCTCTGAATCTCTTTTTGAAAAATGTCCCAAAATATAGAGAGATGCAGAGAGATTTTTTCACCAGGGAATCTAAGGTTTGAGGTTATAAACTCACAGCCACTTCAATTCTAGAGTGAAATTTTCAGTCCAAAAGAGTGGAGGTCCACTCGAAACGAGTGAAAATCCCATTCGAAGCGGAGTGGCTCACTTCCAGATTTAGAGATCAGGCGAAAATGAACATGAAAAATTATGAGATCATTTTCGCCAGGGGATACAATTACAAATTTCTTTTCGTGCGAATTCTGATGAAACGCGTAGAGATTCAATAATCTAAAATCAATTCAACATTGTTCTCTTGGTGCATGGACGGCAGTTCCTCGTTTTCGTCTACAAAACTGCGCCGATCGAACCTCATTCATAAAAAGTTAAAATCCAAAGTCCCTGTCGATTGCTTCGAAGTGTTGTTTGCGCGTTCTCCACATCTTGTTGCATACTTGTTCATCAGTTTGCCGTTGAGAGTTCTTCGCTAATTCAGGAAGATTTGGCGGGGAATATTGCGAGGGGATGAAGGAAAAACTTTCGAAATAATCAATTCTCATATCAATTTATTATTTTCATTCGCCTGGTCATTTCGTTTCTCCTTCACATTTCGTTTCGATTCCCGTTCTTGCGTGACAAAATATATATACGTTTTCAAACGAGTTTTCAATCATTTTAATATCGAGATAATTGTCGGATGAACCATACAATTTTCAGATACTTCGTAATTTTGTTTTTTCTGTTCCGTTTGCCTTAAAATTTCCTTATTCTCATAGAATCTGATTTATATCCGGTCATCACGTCATAGTGCCGTTCGTAATAGTTCGAAGTTTGTTGATTTCAGAATGTTTCAAACAATACTGTGCGAGAGAGAGTTGTCGTCCTGCCACGTGTTTGCTGGAAAATATCAAAACAAATATCTCCTATCAGATCCACGAATTCGCTTCCCAGTGAACACCATATGTAAATGTTACATAACACAGAAATCACAAGTTACATAACTTTGTTACGTATATATGATGTAATAATTACATAACAATTTACGCTCATATTAAGTCACAATTTGTTATTTCTATGTTACGTTTTATTTACTTCATATGCAAGGGACCTGAAGACAACATGATTTTGAAAGTTGATGTTATGTATTAGTTATGTATTTGAGTTACCAAAATAAGAGTGTACAATCAACAGAGTACTTGGGTACGTAAAAATTACGTCAATGTTACGTTCAGCGTTATTGCTGAGAGGATAGGGAAATTGAATTCTCATGTAATAAAAATTTTGTTTCCCAATACAGCGTTCTGCCATCGGCATTATATTGCAGTTATATATTGGTTACGTAAAGATCCTACTTCTTTATGTAAGTAACTGCAATGTAACATTGTTCCTCACATGGTTACGTAAATGAGTAGGAAATTGTGAGTCACATGTGACTCCCAAGTTACGTAACCAGTTACTTGACGTTATGTAGTTTTTATGTAATATTTACGTAACTGTGTTCACTGGGTTATTTCCTTCGCTACAATTGAGAATTCACTAAATTTCCATCCGCGCATAACAGAATCAAGCAAGGGAATCATCTTTGATCAAATTTTGATTACATACCTTTTTAGAAAAACAACACGTTAAATTAAAAAATTCTTTGTTCTTTTAGATATACAATTCCAATGAGAACGTTAAGTACTTTGGGGAATATACACATTTTGATTTCCCCTCTTCGATCGACCGCAAGAACTAGAGAGTGGGTGTTTCACGCATTAAACTTCTGTTTGTTCAATGTTCATCAGCGTGTTTACGTTCGTATTCGCATAATATCATTGTGGACGTGAACGATGATGAAATTACCTCTGTAGTGTATTTCTTGTGCCATCGACGGACAATTGACGTTTGGAAGCTGGAAAAAATATGAAAACTATTATACAATTTCTACGCGGGGAGATCGATTCTATAATCAAACGAAATCTACCTTGCGGAAATTGATGTTCGTTCTTATGGTCCTGTGATGAAGACCCTGCAGGGGCCTCGAATTATTTCCTAAAGGTGCTTTGGGGATGGAACTTGTACCCTGCATAAGTTTTCTCAACGCGTACAGCTGTAAGAAAAGATACATTCAATTGTTTTTTCCCGACAATTTGGAGACTCGAAAGCAAAAGTTCGCGTTACTAACTTCTTGAGGAGTGATGTATATTGGTTTATTGAAGATCAACCAAATCGCGGTTTCCCAACATCCAGGATGCGTCGTACTACCCTCGTAAGTCATGTAACCGTCGGTGTTTGGAAGCAGAGTCTTCAACGATAAATGACGTATAGATGCCATGTCGCCTGAAACGAAAAGTGAGTATAGTATATAAATTTTATAGAATAATTGATACAATTTTTGTAAGAACGAAACAACATGTGGAGTGATTAATTTCCTGTACATTCATCCCCCTCGCAGTTCAACGCAGTTACCTCGCGGGATCGAATTCCATGGAATTTGTAGCAGTTCATAGAAGGAAGATTGGCCTAAGGGTTTCGAGGAATTGTAGCAAACTCCTCTCTCTCTTCGTACCAATTGAGTTTGGTTTCCATTACGTTCCCTACAACTCCGGTCCATGGAAACGAAACGCCACCAATCCGAAACCAAGTCGAATTCGTACAAAGTTTTTTTTAGCTCTGAGCTAAACACTCGAGTTTATCATAATCAACGAATTTCATCCAGTGAAACAAACGAATCCACGCTCCTCCTCTCGTGATCTAATAATTTGTTTCAAACGTATGTTAACGTAACGCACGAAAGGGGGTGGAAAAATGCAGGAAATTCTCGAAGCGAAGCAACTTTTATTAACAAATTTTCCTTCCCCTACATTCGCGCATCCTCAAATATCATTAATTAACACGATATTCCATGAAAAGATGTAAACTTTTCACCATCATTCACAGAAGTAATAATAAGATCACAAGATATATATATATATATATATCTATTCCTTTAACCTTTCACATCTCGCACGGGAATGAATATGCATTTTGCGCATCAAGTACGGCATAGTATGCTTCAGCAAATTAACATCGGATGATGAATAAGAAGCTCTTAGAGTCGAGGAACTGCTTTCCAACTGCTGGTATTACAAAAAAAGAGAAAGGGGAAGAAAGAAGAAGGGAAGAAAAAAAGGAAAAAGTGGTCCACAAAATAAGCTGGTTTGCCGCTCATATATGAAGAGAAGAAGTACGCGCTAGGGGGGGGGGGGGGAGAAAAGTCAAGGGTCGTTGAAAAGATGGAAAGAAGAAGGAGATGGATTGAGCAGGCAAGTGAGGGAAACGGTTAGAACGACTCTTGAAAGAACAAGTCACTTTACCTACGCGAACGTTCGCGCGAATTCCCCTCTGTCCTCCTTTTTTTTTACCTTCGAGAAATCATTGATAACTCGATATAGGATCTGTCTATGATGCTTGAATTCAATTAGGTTCTCAAGAAACGTGCATGTGAAGAGGAGCGAAGCGTGGTAAAGCTTAAAGTTCGATGATCACAACACATCGAGGACTTTGATCTCGAGGATTCGATCGCTTTGGATGTTCATTGTTAAATATTTAGAGAAAATATAGAGGAGAACTGACCTCGATATATGACTTGATTGAATGTACTGGTTATGATCCGTAGTTCGGGGTTCGGCATCTCTCCGCGCTAAAATCAATCGATACGATTAAAAGTGATGAAAATAAATGATATAATAAACTTACCTGTAACATCAACGAAATGGCCACCAATCCTTGACTCTTCTGTTGCGCCTCGGTCATATTGTGATAAAGCTCGGCATTGAAACCATACACTTGCATCTACGACAATAAAAAAAGAATGATAAATTCATATACGTGGATGTCGAATGTGCTGTAAGAAAGAGTTGTTGTGTATGTGTGTATATATAAACGTGAAGAACGATGACAAATATTCGTGAACGTCAGTACTGTACTGTACCGCTAACGACATTGCTGGATGGTAGTAGATGCACAAAAAGGAGGTGAAAGAGGGTGTTTCTTTTTTTTTTCCTTTCCATCTATTGTACGCACAACATATCGTTACGTACATTTCTCAAATACTTGAATAGGGAATATCGAAAAATTCTGTGCGGTGAATGCGAGTAGAATTCAGATCAGAATATTAATATCAGGGCATATTCTAAGGAACTTCAAGAACTAAGCCGAAACAGGGAACACTCGATTTTTAAAAAACGAAAACATTTGTGTGACAAGTACCGGGAAAGAAGATTATTACCCATTTGAGTATGGAGCCCAAACTTGGCCCAGGCTTGGGAATGAAGATATCAGGACAAGCGTGGGCCAGTTGTATTGCCAGGCCCGGTCCAATTCATTTACCGAGCATCAACCAATGCTTCCTCAGAATACCGTACATGAATTATCTCAAAACGACAGAAAAATATGATCATTGGAAAATTTGCGTTCTTTGATATTTCAATCAATTTTGATTCTACCATTGATAAGATCTCACTGAAATATCATAACATAAATCTTATAATGATCTGATCCCGTACGGAATCCAACATTTGAATCCCCCGAGTCACCTGAAAAACTGATGCTTTATCTTCACGTGTATATCATCCCTAGTGAACATAACTATCGATCCAGGCCTGACTCGAGCCTGCCCCAGAGTGGGCAGCCTTCGCCCAAGCTTGCCCCAATAGTTATAACTTTATAAATTTACAAACATTGTGCCACTCATGTGGGCAATATTGGCACAATTGTTCTCAACGAATGCTCGATTGCTTACACTTGTGCCAAGCTTGTAACAAATGTAGTGACCATTTCAAAAATATTAACAAATGTACCATGACTGACTGGATGGTCATCCATTGGGAACAACCGGACAATCATGGAACAATATTTAGCCAATTGTTCTTGAGGGAGGTTTGTTTCTGACACATGTGCCAACCTTGGGACAAGCTTGGGTTTTTTTTTACAGTCTTGGCAATACCTGCATGGGTAAATCTAATGAAATCTACCCAAATAGCACTAAATGTCTCAGAAATATTATGAATGTCTCATTTGAAATGTTCCCAGAAGTTTGCATAAATATACGTATACAATGTTTCATGCTAAATATTCTGACAATCTTCTCTTTGAAGTATCGCATATATTAAATTTTGAAATGTTCTGACGATGGTATGATTAAAATATTCTGTGAATGAAACATTTTTCAAAGTCTGGGTCCAAGATGAAGTAGGAGACCCTCTACCCGATCAGGGACCAGAACCCGATCATTTTCATTACTACATAAATTTACGAATAATTCAGCTAGAAGTTTCAGATGAAAGAATTAATTTTCGATCCAATAATTACAAAACATGTTTTGGTTGAACCACAACTAAACCACAAAAAAGCCTAGAATATAAGGACTGATCGGGTGGTATAGGGTCTCTTACCTTACCCTAACAGCACATCCACCGATTTCTACGTCGCATCTCCGTGGAATTTAATCGTTGATAAATGGTGGACGTGTATAGAACGTGGACGAACGAAGATTCCACGTGGAGGCAACCCCCAATAAAAATATTTCTCTTCAAAATTCTTCAAAACTCATCAGATTTTTCTACATAACTGTCAGATTTCGGACGCTTTGAGAAATTTGCAGAATTTTTAACCATAAATATTACTCTACAAATTTCTGCATTACTCTGCAAAATTGTACATAATTCTTCCAATCTTCGTAATATTTTATGAATTTCTCCACAAAATTCGTACAAAACTCGCCAAATCTCCATATTACATTGAATACTTCTCTGCATACTTTTGCATTACTCTACAAATCTCTGTTTTATCTATTCACTTTTGCTTGAGAAGAAAAATTTTTGTTCAGAGTTTATCTCTACAAATCTCCTTCCAGTTCGACTTGAATGACATTACGGAAGAGACACCACATCGAAAGTCCATTTTTAGGAACTTTCCTCAGTGAGGATTGAACCCGGGTCCTGCGAGTGAGAAGCAAAGCCTCTATCACATCAGCGGATCTCCGAGATGACTACAATAATCTCAAAGTATCACTTATGGGAATCATCGCGATGGAAAATTTTGAAAAATTCGTTTTCGTGAGGTATAGACCAATCAATTCAGAATCTTCTGAAACGAAAAATGAATAGGTCGTGGGAGAGGGGATTTTTTTGACCTCAACTTGTAAATTTTTCCAAGTGCTGAGTCAAATCGATAGAAAATTTTGAAAGTTCGTCCCTGTAAGATATAGACCAATCGTTTCAGAATCTTATGAAACGAAAAATGAGTAGATCGTGGGGGAAAGGTTTTTTTCGACCTTGACTTGTAAATTTTTCCAAGTGCTGGGTCAAATCGATAGAAAATTTTAAAAAATTCGTTCCCGTCGGATATAGACTAATCGATTCAGAATCCTCCGAAAGGAAAAATGAGTGGGTCGTGGGAGAGAGGTTTTTTCGAGGCCTACTAGTGAATTTTACTTGAGTTGTTTTGAGTCGATTGAAAAATTTGAAAAAATTCACTTTATCTCCGCAAATGCGATTTGAGAAAAATGTATGAATTTGTATAGAAAACTCGACTCTCCGCCACAAGCCGTAATATTCTTGGAATAGACAAATAAAGAGAAAATTCAAATTTTTTTCTGCAAATGTAGTTTGCAGAGAAATGTATGAATTCGTGGAGAAAATTTCTTTCCTCGTCAAATGTTTCCACCATTCATCAAGTAGAAAAATGTTGAGAAAATTCAACATTTCTCAACAAAACAAATTTGGCCAATAAGCTGGAAATGTACAGAAAAACCTTTACTGGCAATAGAAATTTTCAGAAATATGCAGAATTTCACAGAGTTTTGGAAGATGAATCTGTTGAAAAAATTCTTTCTTTCCCCAAGAATTGCGATAATGAAGTTTTGCAGAGAAATTGTTGAAGTTTTGAAGATAAATATTTCTATTGGGGTGGGTAGCTAGAAAGTTGGAGAAACATTATTTTGTTATTTATGCTAATCGATTCGAACTTATTCAGAAGTGTGAATATTAGTCCATTACAAAGATGTTCTCCTCAGATGGAATTTTCCTGTAAAAGAAAAATGAATAGGGTTTGCGAGAGAGGCAGAAGCGGCCTATGGCCTGTGCCAACGGCGCCATGGCGCAGAGGCGACAGGCCGTAAAAGGGCGGCAATGGGGTCGGAAAGAAATTTTTTTTAATTTTTATAATTCAAAAATCATTTTTAAGGGAATAGTAAATTCTAATCGATAAAAGAAAAATTTTTAGTAATGAATATTTTCGTGAAAAATGAATTGTTGCTGCCATATGAGGGGCGGCAAAAACCAAAGTCCACCTCTGGAGAGAGGATTTTTTCGATTTCAAACGCTCACTGAGAAGGAAAATTTGTTTTTGTGAATGAAAAATTTTGATCAACCAATTTTCCTTGTCAAAACAAATGCTTATCTCACAGTGGAAGACAAATGGTTGGCCTGGAAACAAATCCCATCTTCTACCGGTAATCAAATTATTTCATTCCACTAAAAAAATCTGATTTATTACGCTGAAAAACACATGATTGATCAAGAAAATACCTACGCAGCCCAACTATTCAAAAAGGCCTTCTCAATGAATTCCTAGAATCGTTCATCCCTATGGAAACAATTTTTCGAAATTCTTATATCAATTCATTCTGACGCTCGGTAAAATTTGCAAGAGGGCTCTTCAAAAAAAGCGGCTCTCAAGTGGTATTCACTTAAGGCCTTATATCTGGTTGGAGCTCAAAAAAAAGGCCTTTTTTCATATTTTTTTTTGGAGCTCGTTTTCAAATTAGCATAAATAAATAATATATGAATCGATTAAGCAACTCTTTGGGAATATAAAAAAATTTTTTTATTGGTGAAAATTTACAAAATGGCGGCTATTTGTCAATAAATGTAAAGCAGTATTTGAAAAAGTATCTCTGCGGGACGCAGTAGAAGTCCTCTGGATCACCTTCTCAAACAATAAAAAAAATTGTTCATCAACTACATGAGCTTTGCGGTTGAAGTACACACGATTATATTTTCAGGAATTTTCTTCGCAAAATGGCGGTTGTTCAAACAAAAAATTGCATTTTCGACGAAAAAAATCGACTTAAATTGTTTACAACTTTTTAAATTGTTTATCGATCGTTAAAATCGTGTGTACTTCAACGGATAATCTAAGGAAGAAGCTACAGTTGAAATTTCAAGTCAATTGGATGAAAACTCATCGAGTTCTACTGCGTGCCGATTTCTAACCATAGGTTCCAGCAAAACCAGCCACCATTTTGCAAAAAATTTTCGATAAAAAAAGTTTGTCTCACTCTCGAAGAGCTGCTCAATGGATTGGCGTATTGGTTGCTCATGATTATCATAACGGAATGCTCAAAAAAATTAATGAAAAAAGCTTTTTTTTTCAGAGAATAAGGGGGATATAACTCCCCCGAAGAGAACATGAAGCTTCAGCGAACGTTCAGATTAGATCTGTATAGATCGGATCGAAGGTTCATTAGAGCTAACTTTTAGATTCACAAACGTTTGACAAAGGTTCTACGAACGTTGAAATGTCCGCCTCGGAATACGTTCAGGAAACATAGATGAAACGTTCGCTGAAGGTTCATCGAAGGTTTGAGGAAGCTCCACAAAGATATCTATACTTAGATTAATTTATAATAATTTATGTTTAGTAATTAATTTATTTTTCATATAAATTCATCAAAATTAATATAAGTATAGATATTTTTGTGAAGCTTCGTTGAACCTTCGTTGAACCTTCAGCGAACGTTTCATCTATGTTTCCTGAACGTATTTCGAGGCGGACATTTCAACGTTCGTAGAACCTTTGTCAAATCTAAACGTTAGCTCTAATGAACCTTCGGCTCGATCTATACACATCTGATCTGAACGTTCGCTGAAGCTTCATGTTCTCTTCGGGCCTTAAGAAGTAATATCACTTTGTGTCCAAAAAATTTTTAGTCATTTTCTAAGACGTGCCACAAACAATAGAAACATTTTCAGGATATGGGTTTTTTTTGCATATGAAAGTACTAGTCGTTCAGTACCAGAAACACATTTTGTTATATTTTTACAACACAAAATGGCGACACATCAGCGCACTGAAAAAAAGTCTGCAGGTCTTTCACATGGGCGTACCGCTGGAGGTCACAATTATGAATGTAGAACAAAAAACCAAAATTTTTCTGAAAAGATAGTCCAGAATCCAGAAATCTACGTAGGATTTTTTCGATATCAGCTTTTTTACCGATTTTATAGCCGATTTTTTCGAAAAGATCGAAAAAAGAATTTTTAAATCACGCCATTCTCTTCAAAATTTATTTTTCGAAAAAGTCCTACGTGGATAGCTAGATTTCCAGCTATATTTTGAGGAACTCTTTGATTTTTGGTTGTAGATTGAAAATTGTGACCTGTAGCGGTACGTTTGTTTCAACCATGAGAAAAAAAAATTTATTTTGACCGTACTATCATGCCGCCATTTTGGATTCAAAAAATTGAATAAAAAGTGTTTTTTGTACCCAAAGACTAGCACTTTCATATGCAAAAGACCCCATACATTTATAATTTTTTTTTGACTTCATGGCAACACTTTGAAAAAAACGTCAATTTTTCTGTCCACAAAGTGATATTACTCCTTAACATTTCAGAAAATTCTGAATCGATTGGTATATATCCTACAGCAACGAATTCTCGAAGTTTTTCCATCGATCTTACACAGCACTTTGTAAACTTTCAAAGTCGAGGTTGGCTTATATGATAGAAACCTTGACTCTCACTCGCAGAACCCCGGTTCAATCCCCACTGGGGGACTTCACATTCCAAATGTAATATTCTGACAATATTGCAAGGACATCCGGTGCTATGTGGATATGTGGATCTCTTGAGATATATGTGGACCTCTTCAGATCTAAACTTTGGCAAAAATCACATAGCACGGAATGCCTCAATGACGTTGCTAGAATATCATATTTGAAATATGCAATATTCTGACAATATTGCTGAGATCATCTCAGGGATATTTTATACGGGAAAACATCTCATAATTACGTGTATCAACAATGGTACGAAATACTGCTTTTGGTAAGAAAAAAATGATTTGAATGACTTTATGGGAGAAATATACATTGAAAGTCGATTATTGGGAAAGTTCCCTCAGTGAGGATCGAACCCCAGTTCTCCGAGTCATAGACAACGCCTCTATCACCTGAGCTAATCATTGAGATTGAGATGCTCTCAATGCCCTCAAAGTGCCACTCTTTGTCATCATAATAATGTGTTTCCCGATAAATTTGTTCACGTGGGACATAGACCAATCAATTAAGGATCCTCTGAACCTGAAAATGGAATAGGTCGTGCGAGAGAGGTTTCTTTCGCCCTCGACTTGTGAATTTTACCAAGTACTGGGTCTGATGAATAAAAATTCTTACTGTCACATAAAATATTGCTACCGAAATATTCCCAGAACATTGCAGAATATCATACGTGCAATATTTCAATTGCAAGATTCTCAGAATATTTGTTATGAAATATTCTATCCGTAATATCTATGGAATCTCGTTGGAATATTTAACATAGAATATTATTGAGACATTGTGTGCTATGCGGGTATCTAAAGATCTCCATTTTGCAAGAGATCTAGAATATATACGGGGATCCAAAAAGATATCTAGAGATCTCCAGAATTATTTTTGAATCTACCTTTGAAAACCTTTTTGGTTTCCTTCCAAAATTGAAATCTTCAGATGTGGGTAGACATTAGAAAATCTCAGAAATGTTTTGCCAAAGTTGAAATCTTTGAATATAAATAGATATGAAAAGATTTTGTGGAGATTTTTGCCAAAATTTAGATCCGAAGAGATCTACCCTGGTAGAAATTCCCGCTAGTGAACTATGAGGCACTAATCAGTTCATCCTTTTTACTGGTGAGGCACTAGTCGGGAAAACATACCAGTAACCCACCGAGTATTTCAGTTAGAACCTTGCATTAATATTGCATCGATGTCGATGCGATCTTAAAATTACAAGTAAACTGCAGCGATGTTACGTTGTCGGGTGATCTTTCAACGATATTTTTGCAAGTTACTTTTATAATATTGCATGTGTAAATTGAAAGACAAGTAAGTACTTTCAAGATCGCATCAATATCGCTGCAATGTTAATGCAAGGTTCTAACGGAAATGCTAAGTGGGAAATGGCAAGGGATGTAACGCTCTCACCAACGAGGAACCAATCAGGAAAACTAAGCAGGCACTGGCGAGTAACTGATGAAGCACTGAGCAGTAACTTGGGAGGAATTTGTTACACAGAGAAAAATTATACACAATGTCAATTATACATGGATCATGATCGTATAAAGTTTTAAATGACTATAAAATGCTATCATTATTAGAATTTGAACTATTTATTACTATACTTGAACAATCATGTTATTAACTATTCATCGTTCATTCGGTAAAAATATGTTGATTATTGCTCATTGATTGGGAAACTATGAATGTTGAATTTAATCTATAAAGTATGCAGGAATTTTATTCGACTGTTATATTAAATATATATGTTCAAGAGGCTTTATAAATTTATTTATTCGTTGAATTCATAAATAATTTTTCAAGATGAAAAATTCTCCACTGATTTTTTTCTATTTTTCATGACTTGTAAGCAGATAATCTTTAAGAGTCCCTTTTATCCATGGAATGATTAAGAAATAAACATTTTTCACAAGGTCTGTCTCAGAGTATTGTTGTTGGATTTGCTTTCAATTCTACAGTGCATCTAGCAACAACATTGCCTTATCTAATAACAAGTGTGAATAATATTTTTTGCATTACATCGAGATTAAAACCCTCATCTTTCTTCATATCGTGTATACACGCAGTGAAAAGTTGCAGTTAGTCAACAGTTTTATCCTATTATTACTAATTAGTTCAACTTAATAAATACAGAGGTGGGAAAATTATTAGAATAATTGTGATTTCCAAAATTGTTCCAACTTTCCTCTGAAGGAATGCAATCATTTATGGAGTACTGGTTTTATTTCTTGATATAAATGATTTGAACGAAGGAATATTCTATGATTGCTATATAACAATCTCATTTGTACAAAGTTCTTTTTCATTATGAGCATCTTCATATGTCTTTGAATAACTAACAATGTGCAATATTTTGATATTAAGAACTGGTGTTTCATTGCATAAAATTGATATACACGACAAGGAATGATAGTTGAGTTACGATGAAACCCATAAAAATCCCGGTTGGAATTTGTTGTTAACTATTCTAAATTCCCAGCGGGGATCTATCCATGTCACATACCGTTTGGTTTGAGATCGAGGTGTTGAGATCATTGGAGTGAAAAAAAGATTGAAGAGAAAAATTGTTATAATAATTGACTCAGAAATGGAAGGATGAAAAACTATTATATCAACAATCAAACAAAATAGTGCTCCACGGATGAATGCACAATCTGAGGCAAAAGTTGGAGTTATTTTTGGAAATAACAATTGCTCTAATAATTTTTACACCTCTGTAATGATAAATAACTCACTAGTTTTACCCAAACAACACATAAGGAAGAACTTGTGACATTTCTACCAGGGTACATATATCTCAAGAGATCTACATAGATTTCATTGGATCCGATTTCCTTTTCTCGGGGTATTTCTTGAATTATTGAATAATTCCTTGAGTTTAATTTTGGCATAAAGTGTCACTACTAAATTCATTATATCCTTTGATATCAGGCATAACACTCATTCTGTAACAGGGCAATATTGGATACTCGATTTAAAAAAAGAAAAAGGGAAACATTCTACGAAAAATTGGGTAATTTTTTGAGAACTAACTGTTTTTACGTTTTAGAAGTGATCGTTCTCTTTTGGAACTAACTTTTTGGTAATAACTGACCCTTATAATATGTTCTGATTATAAATATTGAGAGAATTGGATACGTTTTCGGTTGATCCATTATCGATCCGAGTTCCAGTAATTATGACTGACTGACTGACTATGACAGATCTATAGTTATGTGCGCGTCACATAGCTATAGAGTTTGGTCTGAGGACAAGCGGACAGACGGACAAAGAGCACTCGAAGCACTTCATCAGCTGGCTCTCGAGCCAGGCTTTTGGCATCGAAGCATCCCGTCGCTCAAACACGCCATTAATGGGTTAGACTCCCTCAAGTACCAAGACACTCGGATTCCTCTTGTTCTTCAGCGTAGCTTCCAAATCGATCTTACACGTTCATCTTTACTTCACCGGGTTCCACGTATCGTACCCTCGTATATTCGTTCCACATGGTTCACCCGAACCCGAATGGTATTGTTTCATCTTTTTTTCCGCGGAATCCTACGATTGATCAATGAAAATTATAAAATTGCTCTCGAGTGGATTGAGCTTCCAAAGCTGAAAACGAATGCCCAAACTATGGGGTTTAATTTTGTCTGAATTTTTGAGGAAGTAGTTTCTCGAAATCTCCTTCCACGAGGGGACAAAAAAGTTCATAAAAGTCAACCGAAGTTCATTTGCGGATAGAGGATGCATTGAAAGTTTATGTCAGAGAAGATTTGATAGATCGCTCGGAGAGGAGTTTCTTCATTTCTCGAGGAAAAATTTGTTGCAATGCATTTTACAGTGAGCTTTACAGCGGACGAAACAATTGTGAATTATTAACCATAGGGAGGAAACGAATGTATCGAAAGATGCCATCATTTATTGAGGAGCGGCGATGGTAAAGTTAATTCAGAGTGGTCAGTTTTGCATCACCAACTGTAGCTAGGGTGACCAGATGATCGTTGAGGTGCAAAACCGGTACAGTTCCCTCAGAGTGGAAGAATATCCAAAATATAATCCATATATATATAATTTTTTATAAAATTCAACATGGCTTATATTCAAATTATATATAATTTTGAAAATGTTTCTATTCGGAACACTTTCTTTTTTTAAGGGAATTCCGAAGTTTCAAAATTACTACAATTTTCTCCCAGTTCGCTCATAGAAAAGAGAGGGATAAAATCGAGAGAGCTCAATAAACATACTCTCTTTGTATCACAGAGACAATGCATGTATCTTCATCATTTTCAAAGAAGATTGCAGTGTGGGAGAAATTCAGAAATTTTTGGACTTCGAGGTGCCCTCGAAAGAACCGTTTGAGCATCAGTGTTTCTCTTTTCAGCATATTTTTCTTTTCATTTATTATCATGCAAATTTCATAGATTCTGAAAAAACGGGGACATTTCGAATCCAAGCCGGGACGCTCCTCGATATTGTCAAAAACTGGGACGTATGGTCACTCTAACTATAGCCCAAAGGAAGCGTTCGAGTAGCTCAAAGTAGCCGATGAATTTTTGTAGGAGCCCAAAAGTGGCTCATCATCAAAATACATCAATGCTCTGTTCCATGATAAGATTTCCAAAAGTTCCATGAAGGATCATTTTGGACATACAGGATTATTACCCTACAAAAAATGATTTCTTGCGTTTCAATGGGCCGTTGATGGTCCGGCAATGCCGTTGAAGAGCCATCACTGGCCCTTTGAAACACCAGCAGTCGTGTTTGCTGGGTAGATAAAGGTCAAAGTATGGTTGAATGATGTCTCAACCCATACATAAAACAGTCTGTACTGTGGGGTATCCTAGAAAATAGTGAATAACAGTCAAATTTGATCTTACCTTACATCAAAAGTCGTAATTTTGTATTATATTTTCTAGAATAATACCCCGTTGACTTATGATCGAAGAGGTTACAAAATCAGCTATAGCACATCTTGAAGAACAAGTTTGTGAAAAATTTGGATAGATACCATTACTAGGATCGTCAATAACGAGGAATCATTTTGGACACTTTTTCCCTATATTCTGAAACATTTTTCAGAGCAATTTCAGAGTAATTCAGAGGAAGTTAGAAACCTGCCAGATAGCGATACATCCTGAATCTCTTCAACTTTCATTGAATCTCTCTGGACTTTCTTGATCGAGGATTAGAAATTTTCAGACATGTTGGTGAATCTCTCTGAATTCTCTCATTTGGAATTCAAAGCTTCCTCTGAATCTGTCTGAATCTTTCAGGATCTTGCAGAATTTTATTTATTTATTTTTCAAAGCTTCTTCTGAATTTGTTCGAATCTTTCTGAATTTTTTTGAATCCCTCTGAATTATATTTATTCAACTCCGAAGCTTTATCTGAATTGGTCTGAATCTCTCTGAATTTCTTCAAATCTCTCCGGATCTCTCTGAATTCCTCAGAATTTTATCTATTTAATTTCGAAAATTTATCTCAATCTCTCTAAATTTTTTGGGATCTTTCAAAATCTTCCTAAATTTGGCTGAATTTCTTTGAATCCCTCACAATGTCATCTATTCAGGTTCCAAACTTTCTCTGAATTTGTCTGAATCTCTCTAAATCTCGATGAATTCTTCTAAATTTCTCTGAATCTCATTTGACACTCCAATTCCCAATTTTCCCTCATTTACCAGGATCTGAAACTTTTTGGGATGTACTTCTTTCCGAACCTCTCTGAATTCCTCTGACTCCTCCTTGGAACTTCAACGCACGATTTATGATAATTCACCTGCCCTTGAATCTCTCTGAAACTTTCCAGAATGCCTCTGAAATCTTGGACTAAAAATTTCATTCAATCTATTCCTCTCTGAATTTCTCTGAATTCCTCTAAAAAGGAGACCCTGTCACGATAATCCAGCTGGGATTCGACGTGGATTCCAGTTCCGGAATTTACCTGCGTTTCCAGCTGGGATTTCTATTTCCAGATGGAATCCCAGCTAGAATTTCAGATGGAATTTCTGATCCTAGGTGAAATCCCAATTGGAATTGGAAATCCCACATGAAATTCAGTTAGGATTCTTAGCTGGCAACGCAGGTTCCAGCTGGATTTTTGTAACAGGGTACCGCACAATTTGTTACAATTGTTCACCTGACTCCGAATATCTCCGAAATTCCCAGAATGTCTCTAAGATCATTGACTAAAAATTTTACGCAATCTATTTTTCTCTGAAACTTTCTGAATGCCGCTGAAATTTTGAATCAAGAATTTTACTCATCGCACTTTAAAAAATATTCGGGATTATCCCATACCTACGTGGAGGGAATTTCCTATACTTGTACGGGAGAAGCGAATTCCTGTACACGTATAGGAATTTTCACATAAAAATATACTAAAATCGCTGTTTTTATGGAATTTTTACTGCAGATTTATAGAATTTTTCCCAAAATTTACGGGAAATTTTCTATCCATGTACGTGTTGGTTTTACTTCACATACACGTATGTGAAATTTTCCGTGAAAATTTTTCACGGTGTGTATTGTTTTCTGAATCTTCCTGAGTTTCTCTGAATCCCTCTGAAAAATCCACCGCCCAATTTTTCACAATTCACCTGTCTTCGAATGTCCCTGAAATTCCTGGAATATCTCTACACGGAGAAAAAGGTATCTTAAAAAGTACCATAATTTATGGATTTTCTGCGCTGGTCAGACCGAGTCTAAATATTTACCTAAAAACCTCTAAAAGTACCATAATGTCTTGGACTTTTATACGGAAGGTACCATACTTATTTCAAAAAGTCCAAGAAATTATGGTACTTTTAGAGATTCATGCAAGTGAATATTCCGACTCGGGTCAGACCAGCGCTGAAAATCCATAAATTATGGTATTTTTCAAGATATCTGTTTTCTCAGTGTAAAATCATGGACTTGAAGTTTTACTCAATCAAATTCTCTCTGAATTTCTTTGATTTCCTCTACACGGAGAAAAATGCAGGTCGAAAATATAGTAATTTTAAATAGAAAATTGGAGAATATTTCTTAGAATCTGAGACTATTCCTTAAGTTTGTAATAAAGGTGAAACAGTTCAAAAACAATGATAATATACAAAAATTTCAATACTCAGCAGATCGTAGAAGCTAATATGAACATTCCAAAAGTCGTGCATGAAATTTTACAAAGTGAATAACAATATTTTGACATCTGATTTTCGAAATGTCGTTATTCACTTTGTAAAATTTCATGCGTGACTTTTGGGATGTTCATATTTGTTTCTATCGTCTGTTAAGTATTGATAGTTTTTCATTGTTTCTCAACTACAAACTTAAGAAATATTTTCAGATTTTAAGAAACATCCTCCAATTTTCTATTAAGGGACCGGTAGTTCCGGTTAGAATTTTGAAAAAATTCATTTTTTTTTTATAACATTTCATGTAACCTTGTACCTGCAAAAATCACCTCCTAAAATTTCATAATGAAATTCGAAAAAAGTAAGAGAGTTGCAGGGATGGGCAACCGGGAGTATTTTCGTACTCCTGGAGTATTTTGAGTGGGGTACTTTCTTGTCTTGTGTAAAATATGTTGTCATATGGGGTCAACAAGAAGTATTCCTTACTGAAAATACTCCAGGAGTACAAAAATGCCCATCCTTGGAGAGTTTTAGTGATTCAAATGTTCTTAAAATTCATAGTGAACAAACTTCAAACGCGTTTTACCTCAAATAGCATTTTTTCAAACTGCGCTGACTTATTCTCCGCAACCACTAGATAGATTCGTTTTATTCTTGGTGGATTTGTTTATTTTGATCTCCTCTACCGTAATCCACCAGAAAATTGCAGAAAAATTGGTGAGAAAAATTGGGCAAAGGGAAAAAAGGTGGAAAAATACGTGTTTTTTACATCGCTTTTTTCACAAAGCCGTCATTTGGTTTTTTTTTTTTAATTTTTCATAAGTAGGTGGTGAATTACGATGTGAACTACCTTCCTCTTTGAAATGCTCCTTGAAATTTCTGTTTGAGACATGCCAGTTTTGAGATTATCTCAACGCAGTGTGAGGGTCTCATTTTCGAGGACTCGACTTTGGCGCCTTGTAGTAAATAATGATCGATAGAAAAACAAAAGGGAAAAAAATTTGTATACACTCCCAAAAGATGTACAAATTGAAGGCAAAAGCTTGTATAAAGTTTTGTAATAGAAGAAACAAGAAACAAAAAGTCCAAATATGGGTGGTTTTTTTAGTTTTGAAACCGGTACTAGTCCCTTAAAGATTATTATATTTCCGAACTGCAGCATTTTTCTCCGTGTGAAAGATTCAACGCACAGGTTTCCCTACTTTGCCTTTCTTCGAATCTCTATGAAAATTCTTGAACTCCTCTGAAACTTCCTGAATCCTTCTGAAAAACTCAACACGGAGAAAAAAGATCTGCTAAAAAGTCCCATACTTTATAGTGTTTGGGCATCATTCTTGTCCAGATCAAATTATTTACATGAAAATATCTACAAAAGTAGTATACTTCTTTAGGACAGTCCAAGCCATTATGGTACTTTTACAGGTATTCCTACTATAAAGTATGGTACTTCTTAGCAGACTTTTTTTCTCCGTGCGTGCACAATTTTTCCAAATCCACCAGGCTCTGAATTTTTCTAAATCTTCCTGAATCAATTGAAATTTTCAGGGAAATTCGTATACCAGGGAATCATATCGGTTTCCTTTGGATTCAATGGGATATTGGAAACAAGCATGAATCCATTCACGTCCAGACTGTCCAGCGTGGACTGCGTCTCAACCTCAAACTTCATTCCGAGCTGGACTCCTTGATCCTCCGATGATCCTCTTTGCGCAGTCACTTCCAAATCAAATATGAATGCAAGGTTCTTTGTTCGGAAATGAAATTTAAGTTATCTCATAACTCCCAACTAGATTACGATGATCCAATTATTGTCTTTCCGAATCAGATTTGGAGTTCACCCACTTTCGCGAAGATCCAAGTCTGTCGTGATAATTGTTCAGGAAAAGGAAACTTTTTCTAATTCACAATAATCCAAGTGAAGTGAAAAATTATCTATCTAAAAAATCTTGTGGAAACCACAAAACCTTCACCACCCGATGAATCGATACATAAACAATCATCTACACGAGATACCTTAACGCGAAACATTATTTAAGAGAATCCCAGGGAACAGCTGGTGCATGAAAAGTTTGAGACGTTATGAGTTCAATTTTGCTTAATTTATGTTATAGAAAAAACTTTCGCCAGCGGATCGCGCCAACTGTTGACCGCGGTAATCTGAATTTTAATAATTTAATTAATCGATTGAAAATAAAATGTAACGTAACAGGATATAAATACTCGAGAACAACAATGACACTTTTATCGGGGTAACGTATTCACACGTGTTCTTGTTTTGTTTCTTGTTTTTCACGCGATAACGGTTATCTCTCTTACCTCTGCTGGGAAAGCATGATTGTTTACGCGATGTTCCGAACCATGATCGTCATTTAATCCATAATGAATGTAAATCTCTTCGAACTGATAATGATACGCGAGAGGTCCTCCGGTTATATTGACTCGTATTTTCGCTTCCTTTTCCGTCCTAAATACCAGAGATTGGCCGGTATTATATAATCTCCCAGCGACCTGTGAACAAAATAACAAAAAATGTATGTGTTGACGAAAAAAAGATAAATGACGGTATCTTCTCGGCACGATGTATTTCTCAAACATTTAATTTCCGTTCACGGTCAGTCAAAAATAAGGGATCGATACTTTTGTAAAATCTATTTGACGATCGAAAGAGAGAGAGAGAGAGAGAGAGAGAAAGGAAGAAAGAGAGTTGGAGGAAATTAAGGCAATGAAGATAATAAGTTTGAAATTAACGTCTTAAGGATGAATTATTTGATTTCTCTTTCTCCTCCCTTTCTTTCCTCTGACACTACCAAGTTGGAAAGTATCCTCGAAATTGAGGAACGAGATCGGTCCGCCGATAGATTCTCTACATGTACCGCACCGCTCCTATCTCTCCAATCTCATTGTTAACAAACGGATTGATGTCAAAATTTATTATGAAGTATATTCCTCGGTTCAGATAATTATCACTTTACGTTGAATTTATATTCCTCGAAATTAATGTTCAACTTTTTTATTGAATTAATGTCAGGTGTTCTTTTTCAAAACTCTTTCGAGGGTAATGCAAATCAATCGATTTATTTATTGTTAACAATGTAGCGGCAAAAAATGTGTGCCATTGTGTGTATAATACTGAGAATTTTGCAGTGTCATTGAAGGCGAGCTTCAATTCTTGATTGTTGAAATCATAAAAAAGAATTGAACGGAAGATCTTCCAAGTTTGAAACAGGGTTCGCCGAATTTCTGCCACCCCAGACAACATTGAGAGTTCTAAAAGAATCCTTCCGGAGCACCAAAAGTAATCGAAAGAATTCTGGTAAAATATATTCAGAACTCTGAAATGTCCAACCAATAGAGCATTCTTGGTGTTCTTTTTCCATCATATTAGAATTCATTATGAACTCACTAGAGAATTCTTTGAGAACATTGAAAGTATAAATAAAGAGCAAATTAAGACTTTTCAAGAAACTCGTTTCTAAAAGGAGTTTTTTTGAATTTCAAATGTATCTGTTAATTGCAGAGTTTCATAAATTGGATAATATAAAACTAGTTTACATTGGGTACATTGAAATCAATAAACAGTTTTATCCAACCACCTATTTGAATGATTTTTTATTCGTTTGTTGTTAAATATTTTTCCCTGCCTGCACATAAGAAGAATTTATATTCAACATTGGAATTTGGGAGAATTCAACGTACATTCTGATGTATAAGAATTTAGTTTTGAATGTGGACAAATTTTTGTTTCAAAATTATTCTTCAAAGAAGTGTAATTGCAATCCCTATAAAACTATCGTCAATTTTTGATGTCAGTTATTTTCGAAATATTCATATTTTAAATAACACAAATCTCTCGGTATACCGATGAAATCACCCCCCGGAACGTTTTATTTGAGATTTTTTAATATTTATTCAATTTTTCGTATCGATAACGATTATTTATTACAATTCTTCATGAAAGCATGAATATTAGTGCGATAAGAGAACATGAATTACTTGAATCTTAGGGTGAAAAAAAGAAACCCCAAAAAGATATTTAAAACTTCCGCCAATAAGTTGGTTTAGCATGTACGAACTGAAAAACATATATGATCTTATTAGCTCCATCTACATTTTCAACGAATCCGCAAATAATTCTTCCGGATTGAATAGAGAACACCGCACGAGTCAATATCATTGGACATTTCAGAATTCTTAAATCGCATTTTAAGAGTTGTTTTCGAACATTTTACAAACTTCCTGAATCATTCAGAAGAATTCTTTGAGAAGCCCATACGTTCTAAATGAATACTGAAAGAATTCAATGCTGAGAGTTCTTGAGAAGTTCATGTTGAGAACTCATATGGCATTCTTTCGAAACTATCTCGCTGTCTGGAACCTGTGGTTTTAATCAGGGTTTCAATCTATTTAAACTGGCCTGGATTTTTTGAAAAAATTCTGGCTAAAATACACCCTGAGAAAAATGAAAATAGTGAAAAAACGATAATAACAAGGAAAGGAATTGATTTTAAATAGTGAACTGATTATCATACTTTTGTTCTTTTTTTTTTCAATATCACTATAAATTTTATTTTAATTAATCTGTATTTATTGCCTGTAAATGAAAGAACAGCGAATTGATATTCATTAAATATTCTCAGTCAATAGGAATCAAAGTTCGTTTCAGTGAAATAATATTCAATTATATTAAACAAATATCCCAGACAGCAAAAATAACCCGTTTGAATTCTTGAAGACTTCTTAATGAGTTCTTGGAACAGTCCCCGTTATGTCAGTGAAAATGAATTCAAAACGAATACATGTTGAATCCCTGGAGAATTCTTCATGAACTCACAACATGAATTCTTTCTGAACAGTAAGTTGTTCATCAAGAATTCAATTTGAATTCAAAGTATTCATAATGAATTCATGTTTACTGTCATAACGGGAGCTCTTCGTGGGGACTCTTTTGCTGTATGGGATTTAGTTCAAAATATTTTTCCAATATAATCAAACTGTTGTTTTCTCGGTGCATGTGCATTCATTACCTCAAAAGGGAGCAGTTTTGAAGAGTGAAAAGTCCATTGCGTTTGTGTACCGGTTACCTCAAAGGTTCTGCTTCATATTCAGGTAACTGTAATGTCCCAGACAGCACCACCACTTCACGAAGAATTCTCGAAGAAGACATTTAGAACGCCTCAGTTTTTGGGAGAATTCATTTTGTATCCCCAGAATCATCCAAATTAATTCCATGAGACATCAACATGTACACCCGTTATGCGACTAAACATGAAGACATATGGAAGGTTAAAAAGAATACCCAGTCCACCCAAGAGAACTCATATTGAACGCCATTAGGGATACATTCTGAGCACATAACGTATTCAGTTTTGAATACAATTTACGTGCATAATGATATCGGTTTTGAATCCATTTTGCGTGCATAATAATGGTATCAGTTTTTAATGCTCGTTGAATAAACAAATAAACGAATGAAATAGTTACTTTGATGATGTTTGAAAAAAGCAGACTCAACGGTTTCAAAAACTTTCGCTTTAAAAAATAATGTATACCATTTTTCAAAGGTTAGTTATGGAAAAAATTCTAATTTCAAATATGGAAATACCGTACAATGTCTTTTTTCAGACTTTTTTCAGACTTTTTCAGAGGTTTTCAATTTTTTTTCCAGACAAATAGGAACGAAATTGCACTCTGAAAAAACTCTAACAAAACTCCGAAAAATTTCTAACATTTTCCTGATTATTGAAGTAAAATTTTTTCATTTTCAAACATTTTTTCACATATGATATTTGAATTTAGAATATGAATGTATTCATATAATTTTGAAAATTTTTAATAGTCAGAAATTCCTCAGAGTTTTGTCAGAATTCTATCAGAGTGCAATTTCGTTCCTATTTGTCTGAAAAACTCTGAAAACCTCTAAAAAAAGTCTGAAAAAGTTTATACAGAATGTTCCTAAAATATTAGAGGTGGGCGAATCTTGACGAAGCGAATCTTTTGTATAAAATACTTATCGAGTTTTGATAAAAATTTTGTAGAATTCGATACAAATTGAACATTTCTTTTATACAAAAGATTCGCCCACCTCTAAAAAATATTAGATTTTTCATCAAATTTTCAGAAATTCTCAGAGTTGTTTTTAGAGAAAAAGCGGAGTTTTTCAGAGATTGTTCATGATAATTTCAGCGAAATATTTTCGTACGGGACGTCAGGAACTTCTTCACCTGCGCTAAGTATGAACACTACCAAATTATGGGACCTTACAATGTTCAACGCAGAACTTTCAAAATTCCAACGTATTTTCCCTACGTTATACATAACACTTTCAAAGCATACTCTGATTTTCACAGTTCATACTGGCAATTCAACAGAAACAAAAAACAACGCTTTATGCATTATAATTTCATGAATTCCAAAAAGATTCAATGAAATGAATGTTCGCTCTGAATTTCATAATGATCAAAATGAATCCCAAACTACTTTTGTCTCTCAACTATTATTAAAAATTTTGATACAATTTGAAAATAGCATTCATCTTTTTTGCCCACAGTAAATCCTAACCTCAAAATATTTCATCATAGTATTAAAAGCGGCTCCATGGCTGACTGGTTAGCGCACTAACTTTCAGACATGGTTGTCCGTCAGGCTTGGGGGTTCGAATCCCTGACCAATCAGTTGCCTTTCTCGCTAGCGGTAATGCCGCGACAGGAGAAATGGCGGTTGGTGCGTCAACCAAAGTTACCCCGAAAGCGGATACCACACCGTATAGGGGAGACAGCGGTTGATAGGTCAGGGAATCTTACTTCTGCCGCGTAGGTTAGGTTGGAGGTTTCCTCCCCCGGTCCAATTGGTCCTGGCAGCGTAAGGTGACCGGGTTAGCAAAAATTGATTAAAAAAAAAAAAAAAAATCATAGTATTAAAGAGTTTGAATGTTATTCCATTAATGTCAATAATTATAGAATTATTTTATTTATTGCATGTTATTGCAATGAAATCAACTACCACTACACTTTGGTATTTTATCATTTATTAGCTTTTATACTTGGATAAACAAAATCAATTTAAAGATTCCAAGCTTTGAATATGAATATTTTTACTCATTTTAAATGTCTGACATTTCAATGAATATCAAATAACTTCTGAAAGAATTCAAGTTCTTGCTTTCATTTTATGTTCATTTGGACGAACTGAGAACACATCTTGAACTTCCGTGGGGATTCATGTTTTGTCGCATAATGGGTGTTCTTTTGGAATACCGTATGTGGTCTTGATGAATGTTTTGCGAGTTCTGATATGCACTCAATAAAAATTCTTTTTGGAGTCTTTTGGTACTGCATGTATTCTTTCAAATGACATATTGAATTCTCAAAAAAGAGTTCTCAAAGCATTCTGTTCTGTGAATTTTCTGCGAATTCAAAAGGGACTACCGTAGTGCTGTCTGGGGTAACATTGTTCCTCACGTGGTTATGTAAGTGAGTAGGAAATTGTGAGTCACATGTGACCGGCTACTCAACGTTATGTGGTTTTTATGTAACATTTACGTAACTGTGTTCACTGGGTGAATGCTCATGCAATATAAAGCCAACACGTTCTTTTGATATTTTGACGATGTCAGCTAACCACTGATATAAATACTATGGATACGAGATCGCTCGGTTGGAATAACAAATTCTTGTACCTGAAAAATGTACAAACCGCAGCCCCGCCTAGCAGGGGGGTGTGATACTTTCTGATAATATGATACTATCTGTAGTATGATTTGTTCATGTTCATGTAACCAAAAAGTGGAATGTTATAACAATGGTATAAGGAAAGAAATGTTATGTATTGTTAACACTGATCTGTGATTGTTAATCAAGTCAATTAATAATAATAATAATTTTATAAAAACGGTATTAATGTGTACATAGGTTCAATTTTGACCAAAATTTTCAAATTTACCGCGTTTCATTAGTTCCAAACCCCCCTGCTAGTGGCGCAAAACGGTCCTCCAATTAGGGACAGGAAAATGGCGGCCATCCCGTATCCATAGTATAGAGATCAGTGCAGCTAACTCACGCAACTCCACTTTTCGATCATTCAAAACGATTTTGTGGATTTTTTTCATGTTTTCTGGTGTCACCGTCTCATTTGGACGTCCACTGCAGCGTTCTGCATCATCGGTGTCTCTACGACCACGTTTGAAGTCAGCAAACCAAAGTTTTATTATGGTTTCTGATGGAGCGGAGTCCCTATAACACTTTTCAAGCCATCGCTTCGCTCGAACGGTATTTTTTTCCCATCAAGAAGCAGTGTAAAATTACAACACGAAATTGTTTTTGATCCATTGTTTCCAAAATAACCAAAGTAGCGTCACTCTTAGTACAATAACTCACAAACCAATGAATAGAATATCATGAAATTTTGACAGCTGTCTTTTGAAGGTTAGTACTAACTGAAAAACAAGTGAATGCAGTGAAATTCGCGCTCGTGTGTTAGATATAAAATACTGAAACTTTCTTATACCCTACCAATAATTGGAGTCAAAATTTAAAATTTTACCACCGAAATTAAAAACAGTTATGTTGCTGAAGTTTGAATCGTTTACTGAAACGGATTAGTAATAGAATAACGAAATACTCAACTGTTAACAAAGATCATAAGCACCAGTTTGGTTTATAAAATGAATTTTAACATTTATATTATTTCTTTCAAATCAATGAGATTTGCATGATGTATATCACATAATGTGTGTAATTTGAAAAATTGTGAATTCAATAAAACATTTTAGTATTATGATATGTATTGATTATTTGGAGGAACTTTTCTTCGATTTTCACCACAAAAAGTTCAATTTGTCATTTACTTAAGGGGTAATATCACCTTGCGACTTTTTTTTTCACTTTTTTTTTTATTGGCTTAAACACTTCCTAAACTATCTCAGAATGATAGGAAATGTCGATTATAGGGGAGAAAATATTTTAAGTTTATAAAAATAACGATTTTTTGCGCATAGTCGAGGAGCGAAATAAGCGATAGTTAGAGAGCGCTGGGGTTTTTCGGTAAGAGTTTTGAAATTTCGTTTGTATGGAATTTACCGATAATTTCTACTTCCAAGCCTTCAATTTTGAGTAATAGATGTCTCTACTGATCTTATGTGGAGACTGAAAGAGCATTTGTTTAAACAAAATACGTTACAAAGGTCAAAAGTACGTACTTCGCTTACATGGCTCCTAAGACCATTTCTAGTGGCAAAGTGGTTCTCGATACAGCTGTATTTCTTGCTGTTTTACATTTCAATGATGGCTACAGAGGAATTCTCAAAGTAATGGAGCAATTGGGCATCACAATTGGAGATGAATGTTATAATTTCTGCTCGGAAGCCGACGCGGTCCGTATTTCGCTTTCCGAGCGCTCCCTCACTGAAAAGGCTAAAGCTGCTCGTAAGGATGCAACTTCGTCCAGAAAAGATGAGAATCAAGAGAATCTCAATTTAGAAGGCCAATTGTATGGGGCAGGCATCGCGGATTAGAGGTAAAACAAAAATTTCACTACAAACATACTACTTGAAACTTTGAACGCGTTTATCTCAAAACCATATCTCTGGAGTTGGCCGTACCGATAACTCTGCCAATTTTCAACCGATTGCTTTGAAATTTTCACTATATCTTGAAAACATGATTATCTATAGAACAACGTAGGATTTTTTCGATATTTGGCGTTGAACCGATTTTATAGCCGGTTTTCGATCGATTTTTTCAGAGAAAACAGGTTCTTCAACTTCAAAACGATGCCATTTTTTTTAAATTCATTTTTCAAAAAAATCCTAGGATGTTCTATAGATTTCACCATATATTTTAAGAAAATCTTTGGTTTTTCGTTCTAGATCAAAAACTGTGACCTGTAGCGGTACGGCCGAGCAGGTGTATGAAAAGAAACGGCTTTTTTTCAGTCTACTTCCAAGCCTCTATTTTTTATTTAAAAAATCAAATAAAATATGTTTCTCATATCTAAAGACTAGTACTTTCATTAGTACAAAACCTTATATTAAAAAAAAAATTTTTTGACTCCACAGTAGGCCTTTGAAATGAAGCTCAGTTTGTCTGGTTACAAGGTGATATTACCCCTTAAATTATGCAGCTGTTTCCCGATTCGCTTTCAGCAATCCCATATCCTTTTCGAAGTATTATTACCAGAGAAAAATGAATGAAGGTGTATATTATTCTAACCGTAGTGAAAGAATAAAGATGACTTCCTGTCTCTATCAACAAAATAATGATGGAAGCCTGCCGAAACTCTAAGCCAAGGATATATATAGCTGGGAAAATTTTCGGCTGGATTTGTTCGATACGAATTTCACCGATGCATGAATTGCGTTGATTACACTCCATTAAAAATCGAAAAATTTTGATATAATTCGAATTAAAATTTTTCTAACAGAAGGGAGAATTTAATTTTTGTATGATTTGGAGTAATTTTTTATTTTGGCCATTTTAGCCGGCAATGAAAGCAATTTTTGCCCCTGGCTGGGATAAAATAAAAAAACAGTCGGTTTGTTTTTCAAACCCTGGGTCGAAAGGCTCGCAAATCATTGAAAAAATTTCCTTGTGCGAGGGAGGGAAGTTTGTAACGCGTATTGATTGAGAATCCACGTAACAAGTTTTTCGGAAGATCACACAAGTTTTATGTGCTCGTGTGAACAATGAAAGTCCATTCGCTCGACTCTCTTCCATCTTCATTTGAAGAAGAGCACTGGATGTACCAGCGATCCTAAACGATCGGAGATGAAATTTGAACTTTCTGCAAGATTTTATTTGTTGTTGACTGGTATACGTACGTATGAGGTATACCACACACGTGTGGTAGGAGGACACTTTCCATACTTGAACTAAGGATTCTTCCCAATAGGGGAATACGACTTGATAGATTACCCTGTGTTTGTCCACGTGTACCGGTCTCAAATGAGGGTCGAATAGTAACTTTTCGGGCTCGATGTTGATAGGACTTTGCCGTCTGCCTTTGGTGCAGAGGGACCACTGTGGGTTGATCAATCCCCAAAATGATGGTCCTGGACATAAATCATATACGTTATCATTAGTAATTAATTCGAGAACGTCGAGATGTAATAATTTCTAAAAGCATATGGAATAAATTTGATCGAGTATTGAATTTTGTTTTGTCCCTGATCATCAATCCAACGTTACAACGGATTCTAATACACGAGGCGAGGTCTTATCCTCGAATTAACCGATGACGTTACCACCACGTATCCTCTCCTAATGGATATTCAATAGTCGATTGCGATCGAAGCAAGGGTGAAGCAAGGTGAAGGAATAGGGAGAGAAGGAGAGAAGGATTACTGAAATTTCACTACAGAGATTCGGGGGAAAAAAGGTAGACAAATGAAAGGGTTTTGTACGTATGCTGCTGCTGGTGTTGCTTCTGCTGCTGCGAAATTAATTGACATCAACTCACAGATATTTAAAGCTTATTTCTATAGAATTGACTTTTCAAGGGAAATAGAAAATTCAGTCGATTCGATTCGATTGAATTCTCCTCCTGGTACGTGCTCCGAAAAAGAAAGAGAAAAAGAAGAAGAAGGAGAAGAAGGGTAGTTTCAAGCTTGGCGAGTTCTAGCAGTAACAGGTAGATTCTTGTATTGTTTCGAACGAATTTTTGATGCGTCAGTATTCCTTTGCCATCTTCGTACCTTTGATCGTCATATATTAAATAAGTCTGTATCATTTGATGTTACAAGATGATGATTTTAGGGTTGACAGAAAGAGATGTAAAATGAAGAGAAGTTTTACAATGATCTGGGTGATAAAGGGAAATTAGTACGAGAAAAGATAGGGTGAACGACGGAAAACGTAAGATAATAAGGGTGTCACGACGCGATCTGACGGGCGTTGAAGCAAGAAGATAATGAGTGAAGGGGATGATACGGGGACATTTTTTGCATCCACGAGATTAGAACACGGGTAGAATAGAATTAGATTAAATTTACTATGCAGTACGGAAGATCGTTGAAGAGCTGAAATACTATGTAGAAAACATCGGTGGTGGCGGTGAGAGGGAAGGAAGAACAAATGCAAAAATACTTTGATCATGTCGGAGAATAACTGACGAGGGATTAGAAAATATGAGAAGACAAAGGAAGGATAGGGAAGAGAAAAGATGATTCGAAGAATTTGAGAAAATAATAGAACAAGAGCAGATTGAAAGATGAAGAACCAATTTGCTGTTTCAGCGATTCTTTCTCTTTCACGATGGCCAGAAATGATACATGGAATCGTCGAGGGGAAAATGGATATGGTTCAACAGGGCATTAGATTGCGAGATAAGATGTCGGATAAAAGCAAATCTTTTGATAAATAATCGATGGGACGGTTCGGTTACTCGAAACGATTAATATTAATTGCCAAGATTATCACGCCCGACAATTTTGATGCCTGACATCCTAAGAACATGATTCCATTCCTCCGTTGTATTTTTTTTTCTACGATAATAATTAAAGACCAACGAGAGAAGTAGTGGTTTCAAATTTCGATATGTTGCAAACAGAATGTGCGTATGATGTCATATTTAACCCTCTGGGGATACACTGGATCAAAATGAGCCATCCTTTATTTCGAAAAGTTGTATATCTCTCGAAAAGTATTTTTACATTTCTTTGAATATTAAATAAAACTATCAACTGTAGAGCAAAGCAGGTTTCGGATTCCCATTCTGCAAATTTCGGCGATGAATTTAAGAAAAAAAACATTGCTCTACGATGTTTTAAAGCCGAGATATGAGCGATCTTGGGGAAAGAACACTTGGGTCAAACTGACTCAGTGTATCCCATGTGTGAGTGTATTTCCAGAGGGTTAACTGCAGTAGAAATCACCGTGATCAAAATTCACTCCGAATATTTCAATGTTTTTTAGTATTCAATTTGAAGTAATTTAGAGAGAGAGAGAGAGAGAGAGAGAGAGTGGCAGACTTGTCACGCAGCGATGGTATCCTGAATTTCTTAAATTTTCTTTAAATTTCTGCGAATCTCTTAAGATGTTTCTGATTGGGATTTGAAAGTTCCTCGAGGTGTTTTTAAAAGCTTTATAAATTCCTCTGAATCCCTCAGAATTTCATTTATTTAGATTTTGAAGCTTTATCTGAATTTGTGTGAATTTGTTTTCTAAGTCTCGTTTAGATTGTTTGGATCCTTTCGTTTATGCGGATTTCAAAGAGCCTTTCTCCAAATTTTTATGAATCTTTCTGCATTCTTGAGAATCATTCAAACTTAATTTCCAAAGTTTTCCCGCCGATTCTCTGAGTTTCTCGCAAAATGTCTCAATTGTTTCGAATTACTTTGGAATCGAAGATCAAAAATTTTGGCAGGAAAAGAACTGTATTCTGTAGTTCTGTATTCGTGGAGAACTGTATCCTTGAATGTCTGTATTTTTGAAGAATTTTCTTCTCAAAGAACTGTATTCTTTAGATCTGGATTCATGAAAGACTGTATCCTCAAATATCTGTATTTTCAAAAAATTGTATTCGCACAGAATTGGATTCTTAAATATCTCAGGGTTAATGATCCTTGAATTTCTTTGTTTTCTTATTAGGTAACCTATTCAACAGAAATTTGTGATTGGTCAATTCTGTTGGGGTTCAAGGCCCGCTATGAAACGTGTATCTGTATTCTGAAAAAACTGTGTCCCTTAAGAACTGTATTGTTGAAGAACTGTTTTCTTGTAGAACTGTATTCTTCGATATGTTTATTTTCCAAGAACTGTCTCCCTAAAAAACTGTATTCCTTATTTCTGTATTCGTGAAGACCTTTATCCTTAGATATCTGTATTCTCAAAGAATTTTTTTTTTGAAAGAACTGTATTCTCACGAAATTGGATTCTTAAATATGCGGATTCTGGAAAAACTGTCTCCCTAAATAACTTTATTCATTATTTCTGTGTTAGTGAAGAACTTTATCCTTAAATATCTGTATTTTCAAAGAACTGTATTCTCACGGAATTGGATTCTTAAATATGCGGATTCTGGAAAAACTGTCTCCCTAAAGAACTGTATTGTTGACGAACTGTTTTCTCGTAGAACTGTATTCTTCGATATTTTTATTGTCCAAGAACTGTCTCCCTAAAAAACTGTATTCCTTATTTCTGTATTCGTGAAGACCTTTATCCTTAGATATCTGTATTCTCAAAGAATTGTTTTTTCAAATAAGAACTGTATTCTCACAGAATTTGATTCTTAAATATCCGTATTCTGGAAAAACTGTCTCCCTAAATAACTGTTTTGATTATTTCTGTATTCGTGAAGAACTTTATCCTTAAATATCTGTATCTTCAAAGAATTGTCTTTTCAAAGAACTGTATCATCACGAAATTGGATTCTTAAATATGCGGATTCTGGAAAAACTGTCTCCCTAAAGAACTGTATTGTTGACGAACTGTTCTCTTGTAGAACTGTATTCTTCGATATTTTTATTGTCCAAGAACTGTCTCCCTAAAAAACTGTATTCCTTATTTCTGTATTCGTGAAGACCTTTATCCTTAAATATCTGTATTCTCAAAGAATTGTTTTTTCAAAGAACTGTATTATCACGAGATGGATTCTTAAATATGCGGATTCTGGAAAAACTGTCTCCCTAAAAAACTGTATTCCTCATTTCTGTATTCGTGAAGAACTTTATCCTTCGATATCTGTATTCTCAAAGAATTTTCTTTTCAAATAAGAACTGTATTCTCATAGAATTGGATTCTTAAATATCCGTATTCTGGAAAAACTGTTCCCCTAAATAACTGTATTCATTATTTCTGTATTGGTGAAGAACTTTATCCTTAAATATCTGTATTTTCAAAGAATTGTCTTTTCAAAGAACTGTATCATCACGAAATTGGATTCTTAAATATGCGGATTCTGGAAAAACTGTCTCCCTAAAGAACTGTATTGTTGACGAACTGTTCTCTTGTAGAACTGTATTCTTCGATATTTTTATTGTCCAAGAACTGTCTCCCTGAAGAACTGTATTCCGTATTTCTGTATTCGTGAAGAACTTTATCCTCAAATATCTATATTTTCAAAGACCTGTATTCTCACAGCATTGGATTCTTAAACATCCGTATTCTGAAAAAACTGTCTCATGAAATAACTGTATTGTTGAAGAACTGTTCTCCGGTAGAGCTGTATTCTTCGATATTTGTATTGCCCAAAAACTGTCAACCTAAAAAACTCTATTTTTTTCGTGAAGAACTTTCTCCTTACATATCTGTATTTTCAAAGAACTGTATTCTCGCAGAATTGGATTCTTAAATATCCGTATTCTGAAACAACTGTCTCCCTAAAGGACTGTTTTCTTGTAGAACTGTATTCTTCGATATTTGTATTGTCCAAAAACTGTCTCCCTAAAAAACTGTATTCTCAATACCTATATCTGAGTGAATGACTATTCGAAAGTTGTTAATTGTTGTCATCGAATTGTATAATTATTGTTGTAAGCGATCTTTATTATCAATTTCCATTTCATCAACACCTCCCGTAGAAAAGTTTTCCTTGTTCATATCTATAATTCTGCCAAATTCCATCTTATTGTCCATGTTTTGAGGAAACAATGGGGAAAGGGTTAAGGAAATTTGGCATGGACGAGGAAAACTTTTGTACGGACTTCTCAATGACTATTCGCTTGAATATAAGTATTAAGAATACAGCTGTTTAGGAAGACAGTCCTCTGAGAATACAGATATTCAAGAATGAGGTTCTTCAAGAGAACAGTTCTTCAACGACACATTTATTCAGGAAAATAGTTCTTTGAAAATACAGATATTTAAGAACACAGTTCTTTGGAAATAAAGATATTTGAGAATACAGAAATGAATGATATAGTTCTTGTTCTGCCAATATGTTTTGAGATTCATTCCTCTCTACGATGTAGTAAAATTCATTACCCAGTGCATTTGTTGAAATATTCCAGCACGTATAGTGGGATTTCACTACGAAAATTGTGATTTTGCGGTACAAAATCCGAAAAATTTCAGTGTTTGTACTAGAGAATGAATTGACTGTGATATTCCAAATCTTTCAAACAATGTAAATTCTTTTGTAAATCGTTGAATTTGTGGAAAGTTTTTCTAGCCCTCATTTTCAGCTTCGTTAGCTAAATTTTAGCTAATGCTGCTAAGAAATTCTAGAAATCTCCTCGCGCGAAGTGTTCCTGGATTTCATCGCGATTCCATAAGCATCGCAGATGATTTAATTCGTTCTATCAGCAAAGAAAACTACGTTGAATCCGAATTATTGAAAGTCAGGTGACATCTTAACCAATTCGACTACCCGAAATCTCAATAAAACATAATAAAATTCACTTTTCCGGTTTCCATTGATTATCCTTCCGTCAATTTCACCCTTGGTATAATGAAATTGCTCAAACGATACATATAAATCGCGATACCGTAAACGATTCGATCGTCCCACTCGAAATCTGAAATTCTGTAATGTACCAATCAGGATATCCGCTTGTTATTCGAACACGAACGTGTGCACACATATGGGTCGGAATAGCGTTATATCGTTTCGCATCGGGTTCGCGATTGCAATGCGTATACCGAGGGTACATGAATTTGCTCACGCAATGTCGTTGTCGCACTTGTAAATTCGGTAATTAAAGACATCGTTTCTGTATTCGCGTCGCGATGACGATGATGACGATGGCGCGTCGTCGGTATCGCTGTCGTTCGATATCGTGTTCCCTTCCGGTTGAGAATTTTCATTTTAATTCAGTTTCCTGCGAAATTAGAAACTTGGTTTTCGCGTTCAAGGATATAACGAGAGAACGATCATTCCATACACGACGCATCCATTCGAGTTGGTGATAGATTTTTCAATGCGGTACCTCGGACGGCATTGTTCTACAATTAATAATAATAAATTATACGATTAGAGTAGAGGAGGTCTGGGTATTATAGGCTCCAAACCATAGAAGAGACCCTCAACTTGAGACTCCTGTAGTAGTAGGGACGTTATTCAAGCAACCGAGGTGGGTTTGAATTAATCACCGTTGTCTAATTAATCAACGTCAGTATGACATTGAAAGTGGTTTAGATTATATTCGCATAAGATGGAATTCTGATATCATAATCATATTCAATCCAATATCAAACAGCTAAGATCCTTTCGAACATTCGAGAGGATAGATGGGAAAGATTATTATTATTATTATTATTCTAAACGTCCGATGAGATACGAACCTAGGATCGTTTATCAAAAAAGAAACAAAAAAAACATCATGAAATTCGTGAGAAAGTTTATTGCTTCTTCCTCATATATGAGTTTCGCGTCGCAAAATTTCAATACGTGGAATTCGAGTGGGCTTCTTTTTGTTGTTCTTGTATATCTCTCGTGTATGTCATAAATATGGAGGTTTTTTTATGAAACCGTCTGAAAGAAAACCCTTTGAATAATGCATGTATTTAAAGTGATTCAACGACAAATATCTATTTGAAAACAGGGAGGAAAGATGAAACAGTGATTTGCTGCATCCTATGAAAAAATGAGAATGATGAAACAGAAGAACAGAATTGCATCGCAATTCATTCCAATCGCTTCGATAATCGATTCCAAAGTTTTTCTTTACGTATCGTTATTATTAAGGGAGTTTCATTCAACGACAAATTTCAAACTACGTATATATGTAATTCAAATATTTTTCATTCGATTACAGATATTTTCTCTTGATTCGATGAAACGGTAATGAAATTTCCAGCAAAATACTTCCCCGTACCGTAATAAATGGAATAAAACGTCCAACGACTTTGCCTTGTCTTGGAGGATGCAAGAGAAAACGAAAGAAAATACATGTGGGAAAATCAAATTTTCAAGATAGAGGATAACTCGATAAATAGAAATACGGGAAAGAGAGGATCATTTGACTTTCAGACAATGGAAGAGGAAAAAGGAAAAGAGAGACAGAGAGAGAGAGAGAGTCCAATCAAGATGTTTTTCAATGCTGAAATTCATCCCAGGGATCAGTATATTTAGGCGTAAAGCTAGATACAGTTGGCCCACCGCCGGTGTTGGTACGGAATTCATATGCATATATGAATAGATTTGACTGTTCCCCAATCAACTGTCTCGTGGGACGCTGCTGTATAGAATGAGAAAGCTTGTGACTGGCAAATAATTTTTCATCAAATAATCAGAGAAGCGATGCAGAGGAATTATCATCACTCACCAGAAATTCCATCGTAGGTCCACCATTCGTCCCAGCTCGCTTCCAATTCTGTAATCACAAAACAACAACAACAACATTACAATACTTTCTCTAATATCCTAATTTACTCTGGAATTCTTGAGCTCATCGATTGTGGAGAAACTTTTCTCTCGCTAACTCGTGGGTTACTTTCAATAACGTGAACAGGAGAGAGCAAAGAAGAGAAAGAGTTCATAAATAATTGTTTCAGATGTACATAGACCGCACGACGAAATGCTAGAAAAAGGAGATTTTTAACGAGAGTTGATGTTAAACGCATGTTTTTCCCTCATTATTTGTTCAGTCCTCGGTGAAATTTAACACTAATGGTTTCGGAGTTTTCAACATGTTTGTTGAGTATCTTTTTCCATTTAGCATGGAGCGCGCGGGCTGTGCATTATCACGTCTCCCGACGAGATCTCTGAATATTTCTAGTGAGAAAAAAAAAACATAAAGGTTAAAGAGAAGAGCGAAAGATGAAAAACTAGAAAGCAAAAAGGGCAATGCATGGTTTTGTTTTTTATTTCTATGCGATGATCGTTGTTACGATCGAAGGAGCAGAGGAGGGACGTAGTCGTCAATTTAGAATAAAAATATCTAGAGTTTGTTCCACGTGTTGAACGCGGAGGGTGGTGGTGTTGTCGATATCGTGTAAGAGACAACACGATAATTTGATACCAACGCGGTTCTAGACTATGGAAATGCGTGATGGACTCGAGGATTGAAACAACCCTCGAGTCCACCAACTTCCAACGGCAGCCTGTTTGAAAACAATTTAGTATGTTGCCTGGTACAGGGCACTCACGAGTCTATACACTTATGATCCTCGTAAATGGATGCTCGAGAACTACATATAATAAAGATATAATTATTTTCAAAATATAAAATATAGTATTCAACAATTTTTTCATCGACCTATATATATCAAGGCCCAAGGCTGAACCAGCAAAGGGGAGAAAAAGAGTAGCATTTAGATTCTTGGGATACCGAGGAGCATGAAATTGCGATCGTGAAACTTTGAAAGAAAATTATTAATTGAAAATTTTGGAAATAAATGACAGAAAAAGTACCCATGCAGGTATTGCCAAGACTGAAAAAAAAACCCAAGCTTGTCCCAAGGTTGGCACATGTGTCAGAAACAAACCTCCGTTAAAAATAACTGGACCCATGATAATTGGTTTCATGAATGTCCCGTTGTTCCCAATGGATGTACAGTCAGTCATGCTACATTTGTTAATATTTTTGAAATGGTCACTACATTTGGTACAAGCTTGGCACAAGTGTAAGCAATCGAGCATTCGTTGAGAACAATAATTGTGCCAATATTGCCCACATGAGTAGCACAATGTTCATAAATATTGACTGAATTTTGAATTTACAATGGCTGAAGACTTGGGGATAACCATCGGGCCAGGGCTGAGCCGATCTTCCTGCCATAATTAATCCTACACACTATAGTTTAAACTAATTAGTTTGAGCATAATTCAAAAATAGAATCAAAATTGATTAAAATATCAGAGAACGCTAATTTTCCAATGATCATACAAGCCTGTCACACTGTAAAAAAAAACTGGAAATTTACTGTGCAACTGGACTGGAAATTTCCAGTGCTAGTACTGGAATATGGATATTCCAGTACATGTACAGAGATTTTGTTGTTACGTTACTGAAAATTTACCAAGCATAACTGAAAATTCAGTCATTGTACTGGAATTTTCAAGTTTGAGATGATGTACTGAAATTTTGCCATGATTTCGCGAAAATTTTACCGGCTCGTACTACAATTTTATAGTTCTTGTGCACCAAAAAAAAATATTCCCTCAAAAAGGACTTGAGAAAAAATTTGGAATTTAGAAAAAAAAACCTAATCGTTGGTATACTGGAATTATACAGGTTTTTAACTTCTCAGGTTTTGTGATGGAATTTTCCAGTTACTATGCAATTGAATTATACAGGTTTTGAACTGCAATTTTCAGGTCGTGTGATGGAATTTTCCAGTTGCTATGCAACGGAATTTCATCACTGTTGCACTGAAATTTTCCACTTCTATTGGACTTCGTCATTTCTGGCAGGAAAAATTTCAAGTCTTTATATTAAAAATTTCCTGATTGAGATTTTGAATAATAATTGTAATTGTAGCCAATGAAATTGATATATGAGGTTTTTCCAAGACTTATCCTCTTGTGTTCTAGATATGAAGCATATGTAGTAACCCAAGCTGGCCTTCCAACATGTCGCGCTATAGCTCATCGGTTAGGTCTTAGGTTTCAGTTGGTAGGCAGGTAGAAAAGTGTGGGTTCAAATCCTGTTAGGTAGACATGAGTTTCTGTCCATCCAAATGAACGATCAAAAGTTTCTCAATCATCTTGGAACACAAGGACCCTGCAAAATCACTTTGCGTGAGCAATTTTTTTTCAATTTTCATGGATATTTTCAGCATTAATTTTCCAGTACATGTCCTGGAAAAGTCCAGCTCGTGTACTGAAAAATTCCAGTACCGAGGCTCAGAAAATTTCCAGTTTTGATGCGGAAATTCCATAACGTTTGCACTGAATTTTTGCAGTACAAATGTGCTGAAATTTTCCGGTACATGTACAGGTTAATGACTTCCAGTACATGTACTGGAATTTTCCGGTGAAATTTTTTTACAGTGCATGTACGGTATTCTGAGGGAGAAAGTCATGAACTGAAATATGAATCTGCGATCAACGAAGCATTGGTTGATACTTGATAAATGAATTGGACCGGGCCTGGCAAATCCACTGACCCGAACTTGTCCTGATATCATCATTCCCAAGCCTGGGCCAAGTTTGGTAATTGTTCAAGACAAGTTTCGGTAGATCTTGTGCCAGGCTTGCTCCATCATTGGTCCATTGGTCCATACACACATGGGTAGTTTTACGTCAAAACTAATACCGCCATTGGGTCTTTGGTAGAAATTTGTTTGGGCTTCCCATTTACAATCCACGTACTAGATGGGACCCACATGGGAGCAACTGGATAACACATTCCAGCCAATTTGACTTTAGTGCCCAAACATTTAGTCGATTTATGTAGATTTTTCTTGCGTCAACTGATCGTACAGTAACATTGATGGTCCATCAACACGGTCAGAGGAATAAAAGGACGCCCCAACGTTTCAATTTGTCACTCGGGATTATTTGATGGAAATAAATTCAAAAGCAACGTTCTTGGCTGGAGATTACATATTAAAATACATTGTTACCTCATTCATAAATGTGATTTTACATTTTTAATTACCAATTTGAACAACATTCCAGCAATTCCCTGGGACTTCTGGATGGGCACAGGCCAGAAAGTGCGTTACAAAAGTAGCTGGGAACCAACCCAACATCTGGGGTCCATCTGATGCTCGATCATATTTTCTACTAGGGGTTCTACTAGAAGAATCGGTCGAGAAACATGTGTAATATTCTGACTTTGGATCTTTCAATTGTTTCAAAAAGATAATAAATAATTATTGTATATGTAATTTATTCATTCCAGTCCATAGCTAAATTAACGGAGATGAGAAAGGAATGGGAGATGGATTCTTGGGAGTGTACGAGGTGTGTTCAAAAAATAACGAGAATTTTCGTTTTATGAAAAAAATATTTATTTATTCATCAATATCTATTTTGTCCCCTCCAAAATAATCCCCCTTGGATATAATACGCTTGTGCCAACGCTTTTTCCAATCCTCGAAACACTTTTGAAACTCGATCTTTGTAATAGCTTTTAGCTCTTTCAGCGATTCGCGTTTAATGTCATCTATGCTTGTAAAACGACGGCCTGTTAATGTTCTCTTTATTTTTGGAAATAGAAAAAAATCACATGGAGCCATATCTGGCGAATATGGAGGCTGAGGCATCGTTACAGTTTTGTTTTTGGCCAAAAATTCACGAACAAGCAATGAAGTGTGAGCAGGTGCATTATCGTGGTGCAAAAGCCATGAATTGTTTTCGCCATGAAACATTCGAAAAAATTTCATGGCATGAGCCGACTGATATGCCAACATCATCATCGACTTCTCTGATTGTGATTCGGCGATCGTTCATAACCATTTCTTTCACTTTTTTCACGTTTTCATCGGTTGTTGATGTGCTTGGGCGTCCGGGTCGTTCGTCATCTTCAACGTTTTCGCGGCCATCTTGGAAACGCTTATACCACTCGTAAATCCTTGCTTTACTCATAGCAGACTCACCATATGCCTTTGTTAACATTTTACAAACTTCACTACACTTTATTTCATTTTTTACGCAAAATTGAATACAAATTTTTGGATCCATTTTTTTTCACAAACGAAAATCGCCGAGCTCGAAAAAACACGTCTAACGTTAGCGGCTGCCACTTAAAAAGTAAGCAATGAATATTGCTGAAAATGTTATCGTACTTCAGGGGCATGTGTACCAACATAATAAAGAAAAATTTTATACAGGCGGACTCTCCAAACCCGCGAAATTTAAAAATTCTCGTTACTTTTTGAACACACCTCGTATGCATTTGCAATGAAGAAATTTGAAAAAAAAATCGTTGGAGGGGCTATTGCATGGGTTTCAGAGGCCAAAAGAGCCCATTTTCTCGATTTTTTCACACACAAGGGATACAATTTATTACCTAAACTTTTCAGTGCATGTAAAATAACTTTTAAAGTATATTTTGCCAAATTTGGATGATAACATTCCGAGAGTACAGCCATTTTTTCGGAGACATCTCGAAAAAAAAGGTGGTTTATGGTGGATAAGATTTCTCGAAAAATACTCGACAGATTTTGTTAAAATTTTGCGGAATTTTTAATAATATTTTTTAGTACTTGAACGAAGGATTTACAAAAAAAAAATAGAAACTTGATTTTTTGGCAGAGGGTTTGGCACAAGGCGCATTTTCGGTATTTTTTTCATTGTAAAATTTTTTGTAGTTGAAGGGAGAAAGAATCTCCTTTGCGAGAGTACCAGAAAACGTGATTATAAAGGAGTATGCGAAATTTTAACGAGATCGGTCGATTAGGTTTCGAAAACTCTTGTCCACCATAAACTACCTTTTTTTCGAGATGTCTTCGACAAATAATCACTTTGACTGATCTAATTCTTGAAATTTTACTGTGAAAATTTGGCGGAATATAGTTTGAAATTTATTTCATATGTACTGAAAAATATAAGTAATAAAGTGCATTCCTTGTACCCAAGCGTGTATTGCTTATAATGATAATGGGCCCAAGGCTGGTTCAATCTTGACCCTGTTGTGCTTTCCCATACAATCATGGTTGGTAAAAAATGGAAATAATGAATCTTAGGACGGGCACATTTGAGCTCGGCCCCAATTTGGACCAACGTTAGGCCAAGATTGGGGTGAATTTATATCCCGAGCATGTATGTACAATCCTCAGCGTGTATAAATTTTGATCCCACTTGGATCCAGCCTCGGGCCCATATAGGCGCGATCGGGCTCAACACTAGGCCCAAGACTGGGCCAAAGTGGAGCTGAAATTCATGTCCGCTGAGGTAGAATTCAAAGTGATTTTCCGACTTCAAGAAAAAGGAAGGGGCAGTATCGATTGCCTAGTCCAGGTTCATGTTGAGCCCATGGTGTTACCAATCCACGGGCAAAGCAATACAGCCAAGCTGGGAACGATGTTATCGTCTCAGGGTTGGCCCCACGTTGGGCAGCATGAGCTCCCACCCTACACTTATAGATTGGGCCCGCCGTTAATACACACTTGGGTGTATTTTGCGGAATAACAGTCCAATCGATCTGAAACTTTCCAAAAAGTTTGTCCATCCCCTAGCGATCAATTTTGTCGCTGGAACTTGTACTTCTCCACCATTTTTTTCATCCAAAGCATGAGAAAGATAATTTCGACTTCGGATTGAAATTTTATGGATTTGTTATCGATTTTCACAAACTATCACGACTTCTTCGTCATTTGTCTTCGGCGGAGTCTCACGAATCTAAATCCGCAAGGTTTATTTCGATACATCCAAAAGAATGATCAAATTAGAACGAATTTGATTGTTGAAAAACATTGAGTTTGGTGCGAAAAAATAGGAAGTTTTCATTTCCTTCCCCGAAAACTATCGATACTAGAGAAAAAATTATCAACAGATACTGATATTCATTTTTCAGAAAAAAAATCACGTGTAGATTCTGCGTTGGTTGGTGTGATTGGAGTGAAATTGAAATTGGAACCAATTTTATGTGTACATCGCTACTGAAGTCAACGGTAGACGTGTTGCCATGGTAACCATAATAATAACAATGTAAATTCAACAGGACTCTCTGGGGTAAATTTTACATCAAATCCACACCGTACCCACATAACAATTCATGTCTTGCGATGTCTTTTAGATATATTTTAGACCAAAGAAGAGTTTCAGACATCTAAAAGACACCTAAATGTGTTGCGCAAGACATCTTAAACTTATCGAAAAGACATCGCAAGACATGAATTGTTATGTGGGCAATCATAACTTCACTTCTCATGTAACCCTGGTAAAAAAAATCTCTCTGAATCTCTCTATATTTTGGGACAAATTTCAGAGAGATTCAGAGTAATTCTAGAGTAATTCAGAGGAAGTTAGAGGCTTCCTCTGAATCTCTCCACATATCACTGAATCCCTCAGAATTTTATATATTTAAATTTCTAAGCTCCCTCTGAATTTCCCTGAATACCTCTGAATTTCTCTAAATCTCCCGGAATCTAATGTATTCAGATTTCAAAGCTTCCTCTGAATTCCTCTGATTTTCTCTGAATCTCTCTGAATTCCTCTAAATATCCCGGAATTCAATGTATTCAGATTTCAAAGCTTCCTCTGAATTCCTCTGAATTTCTCTGAATCTCTCTGGATCTCTCTGGATCACTCTGAATATTTCTAAAAAATTCCACGCACAATTTTCTTCAATTTATCTTCCTCTGGAAGTCTCTAAAACTTCCAGAAAGCCTTTGAAATGCAGGACCAAGATTTTACTGAATTTATTCCTCTCTGAATTTCCCAGACTTCCCCCGCATCTCTCTGAATTCCGCTGAATCTCTCTGAATCTTTCTGACAAATCCCACGCACAATTTCTCCTAATTCACCTGTGTCTGTGAGTCTCTGACACTCCCTGAATACCTCTGAAATCCTAAACCAAAAATTTAGCTGAATTAATTTCTCTCTGAATTTCTCTGAATTACGCTGAACCTTTCCAAATTCTTCTGAATATTCCTGAAAAGCTCTACGCACATATTTTCCCTAATTCACCTGTCTCTGTGAGTGTCTGACATTCCCTGAATACTTCTGAAATCCTGAACCAACAATTTTACTGAATTAATTCCTCTCTGAATCTCTCTGAATTCCTCTGAATATTTCTAAAAAGTTCCACGCACAATTTTTCTTGATGCATCTGTCTCTGGAAGTCTCTCAAACCTCCAGAAAGCCTTTGAATTGCAGGACCAAGATTTTACTGAATTTATTCCTCTCTGAATTTCCCAGAGTGTCCCTGCATCTCTCTGAGTTCCTCTGAATTTTTCTGAAGAATTCAAAGCACAAGTTGTCTCAATCCACTAGTCTCCGAAATCCTCTGAACCACGCTGAATTGCTCTGAATTTCTCTGATTCTTTCTGAATCTCTCTGAAACGTCAAATTTTCAGAGAGATTCAGAGAGATTTTTTTACCAGGGAATTTTCACGTGGTCATTTTTTTCCGTGCAGTATTTCTAGATTTTCCAAATTTCGACTTTGTTTTCCGATCCTCGACGTGGCTGCTTTTCCCGCTTTTCGAGCACTCAAGTGGTTATCGCATGGGGACCCTGCTCAAAGAATCTCATTGCACCAATTAAGAATTGATTCCCAATGTGTTTGAATCAGTTTTCCGCATCGGATTCAATGAGAATCAATCGGTTCAATGAGATTCTTTAAGCAGGGGGACTCATGTTGCTGAAGTTTGAATCGTTTATCGAGACGAATTTTCTCAACTTCTGGAGACTAAAAATCTTACAGCGGATTCTTTTGACGATGTTTCCAGTTTCAAGTTGGAATTTCCGTTTCATTTCACCCTCAATTTTTCCTTAAAATTTTTTAATTGCAATTTCATACACTCCCCAGCATCCCAAAAATCCATACGCTCCGTTTTTTTTTCATTCAGCCATAGACCTCAACGAGTTCATGAAAATCATTTTCGTCCTAAATTCGATAAGGACGATAATAATCGAAAGTTAAATATAACACTACACCAAATTCCGTTATAGTCGAACAAAATCGGGTATATAATGTGCATTCATACATGCCTTGCACACGTAGCAAAGTTGCGAATAATTCAATCCACGCATCGCTTAACTTCCGTATAACGAATGAAATTCCAGAATTTCCTCCTGCAAAATGCCATCTTCTAAACACATAATAATATAATATATAATCTATTATTTGCCAACAGAAGATATATTTTAATTGTTCCGCAATGTTATCTCGAACATATTTCATCCCTATTGTGGGGGTATTATATGTATATTTAGTAGGATAGCAGTAGCCAAATACCACGAGTGGTTTGACTCCGATCAAATACGTTGTGATGTGATTAATAATCGACCCACAACTTTCTATGTATATATATATAAATCTTGTACCGTGAGATCGGAGAGAGAGAGAGAGAAAAAGAGAAGCAACGAACAAACAAACAAATCGAGACAAAAAAGCACGATAATTGAAAACTTGTTGGCAAAATTGCCACGAGGATTCAATTCGATCGATATCATTAGCAGCTCCCAAATAGACTTGTTCGATTGTTACCTCGTTACACGATTGGTTTCCCAGTTCACCTCTTCTTATCAATTGTGAGCAAGTAAGCCGAGCGAAATTAATTGAAATTATGAGTCAAATTAAATTCACACGTTCGATAAACTGAGGTAACCGGGGAATGGGATTTAACGGTGTTAAACGAGTATTGTTTGACTTTGAATTTATCGATATGACTTTGCATGCATGAATCCCTGAGAATCTTCATTATTAATTCTACGGAGGGATAACATCTTGAATAGGGGTGGAAAGTATTGTTTTTGTACGCATGGAGAAACAAAAAGTCATTCGTTGTGACAACGAACTATTTGCTATCACAGCGATTTTGTTGCAATTAGCTGCCCTGGTTAAAAGAACCCGTTGATTCTGACCAAATCTCGTTGAATTTCATTTGTCAGATTCACAATGGTTTCTTTCAACCAGGGTGTGGCAGTATAAAATGTTTGAGCCTCCAACAAATTTTGCTGGAATTCGCTGATTCCTGTTGCAGCGAATTTTTTCCTCCCCGTGCATTCATTTTGAAAGTTCCGGGTGAATTTGAGGTTCCTAATTACCCCCCTTTTTGAATCTGAAAAAAGAACGAAAAATCGATCATGAGGTCTTGGTTGTTGGTATGAATCGTTGTCTTTCCTTGATCATGCGAAAATTCTAAAAACATCGGTGTGCTATGTTCGGGATATGTTAAAAAAGGAAGAAATTGAAAGAATTTGAAGAAAGGGGAAGATCAAAAGGTTCAGGAAATTTTTCATAAAATCTCGGTGAAGAAAATTTGAAATTTAATGAAAGTCATGAAATCCCCTATTAACGTTGATCATACAAGTTGGCGAAAGAAAGTTAGGTACAGAAACCATTTCGCATAATTTTCCAGGCACCCAGTATAAACGCGTCATCTACTTATCTCACGTATGTCACTGGTGCACGTGCACTCAAGAGCAGAGATTGGCGGGGACAAGAGAGTAACTTCGTTTAGGTTAGTGGTGATTCGATTTACTTGGAAGGCCAGCGGGACCAAGTGTATAGGGCAGCAATATGTAATCCACTTTAACCACATTTTCCTCCTCCCGTGCTGAACATCTGCCAGTACGTCACTTGTTTATCTACGTTTAGATTTCTCGCTCCACCTCCATCTCTCCGTTGCCATAATATTTCCTTATGAATTTTCCCCAAGAGTTATCGAAATAACAGACCTAACTCTTTCTTTTTTTCATCCGCGAATGACAATCGAATGATCACGGGACCTCACGATCCTTTATAAATTCTTACTCGACGCAAAGAAGCTAGAAGAAGAAGAAGAAGAGGGAAAATTAATCAATCGTGAAACGGGAGAGAGAAAAAAAAGGAGAAGAAAAAAGAAGGCGGCGGTGGCGGTCAAAGATTTTACAAGAAACCACGCTTGCCCCAACTCATCAGCGTAATTGTGTACTTCCAAAAAATAAACAAAACTATAAAACTTGCGGCTTGGATTACCACTCTTCCGCGCGTTCACTTTTCCCGCCCTCTTCTTTGCTTTCACAATTTTCTCTGCACCTCATCTCTTATTCTCTTCATCCATTTTCCTTTCTAAATGCGTAACACTCAATGTCTGTGTACACTTACATTTATATACTCCTTCACCGGCTATACAAAACCTCATTCACCTTGGTGGCTGTTGCTTTTTATTTACCCCATTGCCGCTTTTGTTTACTCAAGGACCATCTCCTCCCTCGTCTCTATCTACTTTTTCCTTGCATTTCCTACCTCCTCTCTTTTTATCTCCTCCTCTCATCGCCTTCCCTGGCAGCAGCCGCCTATTTCTTCTCAAGTACATCTCAGAGCTGGACCGTGTATAGAGTAGAGAGTTAGAGCAGAACGAAGTCAACCGTCTTCGACGACTACCGCACCCTACTTCTCTACTTCAGTCCATAGTCTCTCCCGGGCGAACCGATAGGATTAAAGGATGATTGAAACGGCACAGTGTCGACGGAATTCTCAATGGCGTCAAAACCTCTACCATCCGCTAGCTAGCTAGCTTGCTTGCTTGCTCGCTCGCTCGCTCGCTCTTTCTCCACTCGAGCAGGATGAAAATCTCAAAATAAGCAGTTGTATACGTATATATGAACAATACCAGCACCGTTCCTCCCGCTATACCTCCCATCAAGGGATCAAGTGATCCAGCGAAAAGAATTCTTATTTCTTCTCTCTTTTACCGCACTCCCGGAGTATCTTTCGAAATTAGGAACGCGAAGAAAATCTGGCGACGATACGATTTTCCATCGATTCGCCATCATTCTAATACCGGCTTTCAATCGTTCGATTTAGATCCAGAGTTCCTAGGATATTGATTTATCATTCTAAAATTCATCCAATCGATTCGATTACTCGTTTTTTTGCTCTGGAAATATCCCATCAAATGGTTTGACCTTAAGTAGGGTAGACTCAAGGAGAAAACATGGTTTGCTACTATAGCGCCTACAAAGAAATTTGTTGTCCTTGCAAAAATATTCACTCCAGCAGCTTAGGACGTTAGTTCTGTCAACAAATTTTTTTATGTCAGCAAATAAGTTTACTTGTGTCAATCATTCTTCTTGCTCTTCCAACTAGTTTTTTTTGTAGACGCTATAGTAACAGGACTGCTTGTTATGCCAGCAATACTTTTTTCTCCGTGCTAGGGATGTTCGATTCCTGAAGAAACGATTCAATGGGTGATGGCAAATTATATTGAAGGCATTCAAGCATCAGAAGAAGCGAGCCAAATGTTGCGCCAACTGTTTCTACCCCTACAGCACAAATCATTCATTATGAATAGTTTGAATTCAAAATGAACTCTTGACGAATAACTTAATCTTCAGACATAATTCATATCACGAATTCATAAAGAACTATTCAGGCATTCAACATGTATGCATTTTGAATTCATTGAGGTCATATTGAAATCATTGTTACTGTCATAACGGGGACTGTTCGAGAAATCCTTCCAGAAGTTTTTGTGAATTCAAAATGATCATTGCCCAGAACTGAATGAATGATGTGCGTTATGATCATGTTATCTTGTTTTTCCAGTAGTTGGTGAGATTATGTGAGCACTTACACGTTAAAAGAGTGTAATTGATAATAAAAATGACCGAAAAACAGCGACCCTGATAACACACGAAGAATTCTTATTCAAAAGCAAGAATAAAATTCTTCAAGAATTCTTTTCGAACTAATGAATTAATAAAGAGCTCTAGAGGAGTTCAATGTTTTGGACATTAACGAGTTCTTTGAAAATGCTGAAAGTATTGTTTTAGTACTCTCAAAGAACTCGTTAATGTCCCAAACATTGAATTCCTACAGAGCTCTTGATGAATTCATTAGTTCGAAAAGAGTTCTTGAAGAATTCTATTCTTGTTTTCGAAAAAGAATTCTTCGTGTGTTATCAGGGGAATTTGCTTATCTTGATCCGATTCACTTCGGTCTACCCCAGGGCATATTCTAAGAAAATTGAGGAACTAACCGAAACGCTGGACACTCGATTTCTAAGAAAATAGGAAAACATTTGTATGACAAGTATTTCCCTAATTTTACTTTTGGCGTGAAGTCTTATTTTTTGAGAATTAATATCGCTTCTGAGCTCACTATACTCCTTGATATGAGGCGAAAGGCTCATTCTGTAACAGCCCTTGTTGAAAAAATCAATAGAATCTGACGAAATTAAACTTAATGGGATTTAGCAAGAACATTGTGCAAGGTTTAATCAAAATTACATTGAAAAAATACACCAACACCTGATTGAATCTCATTGAAAATGGTTGAATATAGGATTTGTTTAGAACATTGTGCAAGATTCAATCAGATTTGGAGAGCATCAATCGGTTCGTTCAACCAGGCAGGGCAATATTGGATACTCAATTGAAAAAAAGAAAAAGGGAAAAATTTCACTAAAAATTAAGTCTTTTTTAAGAATTAATAACCGTTTTTACGTTTTAAAACTGATCGTTTTATTTCAGAACTAACCTTTTGGTAAGAACTGACCCTTATATGTTAATATGCCCTGATCTACCCTACGATTCTCTTTACGGAGTCAAGTAAACTCGAATCATTTCCATGTTCACATCGATGGTGCGTATTTGAGCCGAGAAAAGTCATTGAAAAGCGTCGTTTGAGAATTCACAAAACAATGAAATAATCCAACCGACGCAATGCCAACGCCGTCATTTCGATTTCTCGAATTCCACCTTGAGTCAAACGTACCTATATACGGAGGAATTCAATGCTTGGTCTTCAATACTGAACGAATATCAACTACACGTTCGAATGATTATACGAGGAATACGAAACGACACAAATAATTTCGAAGCGATTATTTTACAACACGTATCCGAACTACACAGTTCCAAACTACGCAAATAAATGTGAAATGCGAATTATTCCCGTGTACGGTTCCGTGAAAGAAATTCCAAGTCGCATAACTGCGTCGCTGTTAAATATTCTGATCAGGAGATGTCGTTGAGTGAGTTATCTGATCTGGCTATTGAAATAGGAGAAATCTAATCTCGAAGTGTATTTTCGGTAAAAACTGAAAATATTTAAGGTTGTGCGTTGGTGTGAATTGAAACCTCCAATGAAGAATATCAAAGAAGGTTCGTTGTTTGCGGTATAATTCCGGTATGAATTTTTATAGCCCACACAGCACAAATGTCTCCAAAATGTCTCAGAATATCGCTACGACATTACAGAGACATTAAAAGATTGCAGCGATACTTTGACACATTACTGAGACGTTCTGTGCTGTCTGGGAGTGTTTTCATAGTTTGAATTTGTAAAGACACCAAAATATCATTGATCTTACACTCAATCTCCATCGACACACCATTTATATTGGAGGAACTGTTAAAAATTTCTGGACACAACTTCAAATACACGTAATGGAATCAATTTCCAATCGCGTAATACACCGTAAAACATTGAGGATGTTAGAAAAAATTCACATCTATTATTTGGTGTCATTGTCACATGGTAGAGGATCATTCCAACACCATTATGTTATGGTTATGTTATTTTGACACCGATTTTGGGGTGGACTCCTAATATAATCCACGTGGTGTTAATTCTGTGTTAATTCTGACACCATTTTGACACCGTTTTTTACAGTGTATGCATATAATGTGTAATGCAATACGGTAAAAACTTAAGAGTTCAATTATTTGTCAATGAATTTCCAATTCAAATCCTAAGAATTTAAAATTTCAGTTACAAATGTAATTGAAAAACTTATGAAATTTCAAACAATTTTTAACAGTGTGTGGTGCCCTACAGTGTCTATTTGTTGGAATTCAGGGTGGAATAGATAGGCTTTCGTATTTTTGTGGATGAATGGTGCACAGAAATTTCGAATGTCCTGGATAAAACGTTACACCGTGTTTTTCAGCGTAAATGTAGATCAAGCCGATCGTGAAGCCGATGGTATTTCGGTGTTTTTTGCAAATTCACACTTCACAAATACGGTGTACTTTTGAATTTTTTACACCCAAAGATCACACCCACCCAATCCACATTCAATTTCTCATCATCTGACATCAAAAGAAAAACAAAGAATATACACTGTGGAAAAAGCGGTGTCGAAACGGTGTCAGAATTCACACAGAATCAACACCACGCGGGTTCTATAAGAACCCACCCCAAAATCTGTATCGAAATAACACCAAACAGTGTCAGCATGACACTTTATGGTGTGAGAATGATAACACCATGTGGTGTTGAAAGAACACTATTTGGTGTGAATGTTGCCAACACCGCCAATTTTTCTGCAGCCAAAATGCAATAATATTCCGCATGAGAAAACGTTTTTTAAGACTTTGTTCTTAAGATATGAGCATTTTTAATAACAATTTAAAGTTGCTGATTTCCGATTGGCTAAAACCCAAGAAATTTCAAGATGAAAAATAACAGGGTAGTTCAATTTTTTCCCAGGAATCCGCCGTGTTCCAATTTAGCGAATGGTGTCAAGTTCGAGTATAAAGCACACAACGCTTTTAAGCGATTTGGATTTGAAAAATAACCTGAAAATGCTCATATCTCAAAAACAAAGGCAAACAAAATTGTTTTCATGCCGAATATGCCCTTAAAATATAATCCACTCGACTCGAGTCACCCTGTACATCCAATTCGATCAAAACTCCGACTAAATTAACACCCAATCTACACTCAATTCTACCGACCATACACGAGGAATTCATCACTGGTGAAAATTAAGCCAGATGGAGCGTAAAAACGTTTCAATTTCTGTTTCTTTCGTGCTAGGATACTGTTTCATTTACTCTTTTGCGTCGCTCCATACGCTCGATTTCCCCTCGGAATGCGAATGTCAGACAAAGCACTGAATTACACTTAGTGCACACTCACAAAGCCCGTACAAATTTTCGATTGGGATACAGGTACACTGGATTTCCACTTAATTCACATTATTCCATCCACACTCGATCTCTACCGATCGCACACCAAGAAGAATGCAAGAAATCAAGAATATACACTCGATTCCAATTGGTTTACACCGAGGGATTTCGCATCATAATTGACACCAGAATCACACGAAAAACAAGAGAATATAAGGACGCCGATTGAATTGAAAACGAAGTCCTCTTCGGGAGAAATTGTTATAAAAGATTATAAAAGAGAATTAGGTGCTCTTTGTGGGTCGATTTATTGCTCTCCCTGATAAAAATGTTGCACCCTGTGGAAACCGTGATTATTTGGTGTATTTTGTGAATTTTTTACACCGTATTTTACACCGTGGTTGATTCAACATCGTGGTTTTCTGGTGTATTTGTTAATTTTTAACACTATAACTACACCAAAAACCAGTTTTACCCATTTTACATCAAGCGATCAGTCTGAATATTCTCAGTTGGAGCACAGTTACACCGAATTCACAAATACACTGTGTCTTCATGGAAAAGTACCAAAATACCACTGATTTTCCACGGGATTTGCACTGACACTGAATTTACACCACAAAAACGCAATGTAACATTTTTATTAGAGTAATTTTCAATCGAAACACGAATACACCGAGTGGGATAGCCTTCGGTGTGTTTTCAGTAAAAATTCAGTGTCAATTCGGTGGAGACTCGGTGTATCGGTATCCAACTACAAAATACCGGGGGTTGTTCTTCAGGGTAAACTGGGTGAGGAGGTAGCTTTCGGTGTATCGTGGGTGTAGTAATTTTATACAATATTGATAAAGACTACAGATAAAAATCTGATATAAAATATCGTGCATCATCGCGTAGTTGTAAATTCGATGTGGATAGGTTGATTAGAAGTTTCTTCGGTGTACAGCGAGTGAAATAGCTTCTGGTGTACTTTCAGTGAATATTGGGTGTCAATTCGATGGAACCTTCGTGCATCCGACGACAAAATACTGGAGGTTGTTTCTTACCCCAATGAGAATGTTACACCATGTTTTTTTGTGTACATTCGGAGACGGTGCAAATCCAGTTGGGAATCAGTGGTATTTTGTTATTTCCTCATTAAAACACGATGTATTTATGGATTTCTTAGTAGGAAAAATGAGCGTGGATTCGGTGAAAATTCGGTGTAACTACTCCAACTTGGAATATTCAGTGTGATCGCTTGATGTAAAACGGGTAAAATTGGTTTTTGATGTAGTTATGGTGTTAAAAATGTAAAAATATACCAGAAAACCACGGTGTTGAATCAACCCCGGTGAGATAGCTGTCAGGTGGTACCGTGGATGTAAAATAAGAAATTCACAAAATACACCAAAAAATCACGGTTTTCACACGGTGCACAGTTGGGAATTTTGTGTAAATGTGTTAGAAAATCCGTGTATGATGAATTTTCTGTTAAATATTCAACACAAACATGTGTAACTTCTACAGACGCTCCTTGTGTAACCAGGTCTCCACTGATTTATAACACCGATCAACACGATTTTTGGGTTTCACTTCTGAATGTCGAATTTTGTTTTCTTCTGCACTGAGAGAAAAAATTTCCGGGAACAATAAAACATTTAGTTGAATAGTCGCCATAAAATACTTAATTGATTTGAATAAACTTTCATTGACTCAATAAAATAACTGTTTCAATTGATGAAATATTTCATAGCATATTAAATATTTGTTTGATTGAATGAATATTTAATCGAGTCAATGAAAGTTTATTCAAATCAATTAAGTATTTTATGGCGACTATCCAACTAAATATTTCATTGTTCCCGGAAATTTTTTCTCTCATTGTGCGTTACTAATGGCGCTAAAAATAATTGTCTGCTTTTGTAGAAACCAGAGCAAGTTTTTGAATTTAAAGAAAAATAACTGATTTTTTCATCATTTCGCTATAGATTACAATCGGAGAAATTTTTGCTGAACATCGATCGAAGTCTTTTTAATTTAAGAGTAAGGATTAGTAATAGCATACAAATGTAAAATAATATTATACAAAATCTGGTTTTTTTATGTTTGTATGAACTCTTTCGTATTAAACCCCAAACGTAATCTCCCATCACTTTGAAGCAAACTTCAAAAGCTAAGAATGGATATTTTTGTGTTTTTCGAGGCCTAGCATGAGAATTTATGCATGAGAATAGAAACCGAGAAGAAAAAATTGTTTTTTGTCGACTTGTCTAATGTAAAATCATTGAAACGAGTGGAGAAAAGTGTGAAAAATGAGACAAATTTTATTCAACTCAAGATCTGACATGAAAATTGTGTTATTCTCAATTACCAAGGGGAGATCGCCAGGGGTGGGTGCTACTTTTTGATGAAAGATCCATATACGCGTAACTTTGGTACTCGTCATTCATTTTGGTTCCAATTCCCATTCTAATGGGGCTTAATTTTCCAGATATGCAAATCTGAAGATCGAGTACAAGTTGATATACGCAAAGAAAGTACTCCCATCCAAGTGACGGAGCTTCAACATTTGGTCTCGGCCTTCCGTGTTCAATTCTCATTCAAGACTATTTTTTTTAACTTATTCTTATGCATTGTTTTAACATAAACAAAAGTGCGATCTTTGCATTTAATTTAAGTAGAAAAAATCCATAAATTCAGTACTTATTTTGAATGTCATTTGACAGTACTTATGTGTTGAATTTACACGATTAGAAATTCAATATAGAAACTTAATCGGTTTCCTTTCGTGTCATATTATTGACATCAAGCTTCGGTTATTAACTCACACAAACACATGATGTTGAATCGGCACAAAAATTTGTGTAGACATGTGGAATGCGTTGAACTTAACACAAAATTTCCAACTGGGTGCAACATTTCCGTCAGAGGAAGCAATAAATCGGCCCACAAAGAGCACTTGAGCAATCTTCTCCACCGAAAGTTATTCAATTTTCATTGTACTGATTTGGCTGTGCTCGATTCAAATGGTTTTCAATTCAATCGGCATCCTTGTATTCTTTTGTTACAAAAATTGAATGTTCTTCAATCGTTCATGCGTTATCGCATTATATGACGAACATAAAATTTCTTGGATTAAAATTCACTCTCAAAGAATTCTCGTTCCTGAAAGGAATCGAATCTAGAAGAATCATAACAAAAATTGTTCTCCGAGCGTGATTTTTTTGGGTTTCGGTTAGTCATCGTTTCACATTTTCCAATATTTCTGTAATTTCCGATAGACCACGATACACTTTGGCCTCATTCCCTTTGGTCTCTGTAATTCCAAATAGCAACCTCAAATTACTTTGGATCATCTTCCTATCCCTATTGAAACAATTATCCCGGATAACACAGGGATGGTTGTAGAAATCAACGATGAGAGTTTCTCACGAGCCAAGGGCAACAACGTCACATTATTAGGGGAACAAAGAACTTAACGGTGATAATAATGGTATCAATTCCGAAACCTATTATTAGGAGCAAGAATAGGAAATTGTTCCATGAAAATGTGGAGCCTAGAAAACTTCGAAATACATGATTCCCCCGAAAAACAAAAGAAAAAAGAAAGAAACCTAATGAAAGAGGACGAGATTCGCGGCATTTCACCCTCAACCGCAGGGTGGCAATTAAAAAAAAAATATATAATCATCATCGCTTACATAAATTGGATAATTTTCTATTACGGGGGATAATGATTTGCATTTGAATTGATAAAAAGGAAAACAAACAAAAAGGAATATCTTCACTTTGTGCAAGGTTGTATTTAACGCTGACAGATGGATAGAAGGTGCTACTGATGAACGAGTTCTTCGTTTTCTCTTTCTCCCTTCCTCATTCTTTCTCGCTTCTGTCTTTCCCTTCCTCCACCTCTCTTAATGATAGGAATGGAAGAGTGTGAAAGAGGACGAAGAAGAAAGAAGGAAAGAAAAGAAGAGGGTGGCCAAACGAGTGGCCAAATGTAATTTAAAGAAGGAGCGAACTTCATTCCTCCCTTCCCACCCTCGACCGTCTCTAGGCAACGACGAGCGAAGGAGCCGGAAAGTTCAGTCCGGTTTACAATTCAGCCCACATAGAACCAACCGAACCACCCTCTTTCACTTCAACCGCCTTTACTTTATCTCCAGCGAAACTGTGTTCTCTCTAACGTTACCACCTTTTCGTCGTATATAAAACCAATTTGACTCTTCAACTTGAACTGATAATGATAATAATAATCATAATGACGATAATAATAATGATATCGTAGAGAGGAAGGTCCGGGATAATTGTAAAAACGATTCATTTTCTCCCGATTGTCAAAGGGAAAACGATTACCGATATGAAAATGATGTATTTGTAAAAGTAGATTTTTAAGCGAGAGGAGAGAAAAAGAAAGGAATCGATTGAGAAATTGAGAGATTGAGATGATGCGGTGGATGAGGCGGTGGGTTTCCCTTCGTCTCGCCCTGATAAAATCCTTTGGAGTTTTCTTTGATTGGCCTTCAGAAATTTATGTTCCCGAGGATAGTCATTTTCGAGGGAATCTGGGCTGCTTTTTCATTATTTTCGAAAGGATATTTTGGTCCGTTCGGTGATCAGGACAAAACGTGTTACACGTTTAACACGGATATGGGAATTCATACGATTTTCTAGTTTTATCAAGAAATCTCATAGTACTTCTTATATACGCCCTCGAGCTCTGAATCATCGAATTTCTACATCTTGAATCCTAAAACCTTTCTCTTGAAACTTTTAAAATTACAACCTGCCAACTCCACAAATTTAACTCTTTGGTCTTGGAAACTTTAACCTACCGAACATTGATTTCAAAACTTTGAACTTCAAGTTCTTACCATAAGCGGATCGAGGAACCTTGCGTTTGAGTTCCGTCTCTTCGAAAATCAAGAATTATCAAATCTGTTAAGCTTTCGAATTTGTAAACTCACGTGGATCATTGGTTTTCAAGCGTTTCGAATGGGGCTTCTGAGCTACGAATTTGTAGACTGTTGAATAAGAAATTTCAATCCCATAAAATATTGAGGGTCTATTCTTTATTAACTCAACTTTCAGTGAATTTGGAATTAATGTGACAGAGAATTCAAAATCCCCAGGTCTTGGCTCGACTAAAAATTTAAGACTGGGACGCCTTAACTTTGAGAGTTTAATTACAGGGACCTCTTATGGGATCCATGTTATTCCAGTAAGGTAAACAAAGGGAAACAAAGATTGCATCCAAAATTTTTAATCACCCTGCTACATTGTAAAAAGTCTGACCAAAAGTGGCTGTATCTTACTTGAAAACTTGACTGAAATTCAGGCATTACAGGCAGGGGATACCAGCGCCGGGGCATTAGCCAAATTTATTCCGACATTTTATTCGAAAATGAAACAATAAAATCTAAATATCGCTCTATACAGACCTTCTTGAATTGATAAAGTTGTTCCGTATAGAGCGATATTATGATTTTTTCGCTTCATTTTAGGATAAAATGTCAGAAAAAATTTGGCTAATGTTCCGGCGCTGGTAACCCCTTAAAATAAGCCGATATTAAGGTTGAAAGTAAGTTTTACTTTTTACTGTGTGAAAATGCCATACAGAACCAAGCAAAAAATTGTTATCAGGCTTTGAATGATCCGGTTGAAACCTGACAAACTTTATCACCGGTTTCATCCGCACAGCCTGTCAAAACCTAACAGAGATATGTTTCTCACTTTTTGACCGAATTTTATGTGGTGAAAACCGTTCAAAGCTCAACAACAACAACAATTTTTACCCCGGTTCTGCCTAGCATTTTCAGCAAAGCGCGGGCCCAAAGATATCCCGAGGACCCAAGCTTCGATAAACGATATTTCTCATCTCAATATGGAGGTTAGATTTTACATTTGCATGTAGCAATCGACTTCCCTGGTGGAAAAAATCGGATGAGAATTCATACAAAACCCCGATAGACCGTTATCTGCGCGTGAGTACAGGTATCGCCTAGTATAGGTGTACAACGGAGCCTACCCTGGCCCAAGACTGGGCCGAAGTGGGTTCGAAATTCACCCACGTTAGAGATTCTTTATCTAATTCTATTCGGATCCGATCCACATTTTGGGACTGGATTTTATTTGGAATCTCGAATGAAAAATTCCCAGTAACCGGTAATTACATCTCACAAATTCCACTCACAGGTTTCCGGTGTTGCTGCTTCCGAACATTATATTACAAAATTGAAATTTCCATCTCGGGAGATTCTGGAAACATTAACCCTTCCCGACACAAACCTATATTCGTGGTGATGTGTTCTACGACCTTTTACGGTACTTCAGAGGCGAATCAACTCAATTGGCACCATTTTTTCCCATTTGGTAATGCATTTACTAGAACTTTATCAGGGGTGAAGTTAATGTAAATGATCGATTCATATTCTACAGTTACAAACGCATTAAAAACATCGTCCCGTGTATGGACTAAGTGTCGGAAAGGGTTAAAATCCTGAAGATACCTCAATAAACATGAATGTCTTGAAGATACATTTAAGATATCTTCACAAAGAAGATATCTACAAGATTCATCAAAATGATATCTTGAATTCAAGAAATGAAATTGGGATATCGAATTTGAGATGGACACAAAATGTCTTGAAAACATCTCAACTGAGATATCTTTGTGATACATCTCAAAAATCTCTCCCGGATATCTTGAAGTGATGGAATCGAGAGATGTCTTCGACAAGATCCTTGAAAAAGACACCAGTTCCATACATTCACAATGGCATCCTTAAAATGTATCGTGAAGATGTCTTGAAGATAAATTTGAGAAATGGAATCAGGATACCGAATTTGGGATGGATAAAAGATGTCTTCGAAAAATCTTAATCAAGATATCTGAAATTTATGAATCAAAATATATCCCACTAGATATCTGAAAGGTACAACGGTTTTATATCTTCACAAAGATGTTTGAAAAATGAATCATAAAGATACCTTGGAGATAACTTTGGAAAATGAAATGTTAAATGGATACAAGATGTTTCGAGAACATCTTGATTCAGATATCTCCGGAATACATCTCAAAGATATCTTTTAGAAAAAGAAAAAGATCCTGTACGATATTAGATGGAACATTTGATTCATTTCTCGAAAATTCCTGACCTTTTCATGGATTACATTCCGAGGAGTTTTACACAAACGAAAATCATATCAAGTGTATCACGTTATGAGCATAAGTCATAATAAGCCTCTACATAACCATAAGGCGCGTTATCTTAAGCTGTTCAGACCGATTCTTTATAGGTAGGTGATAATCCCTTCCGAGGGATAAAAATTTCTCAGACAGGAAAAGCATATCTCAAATACTGACCGATAGGGAGTACAGTAAAATTCTGGGAAGAATCTTTTTTCCATGTTCTTTGAAAAATATTATCCGATTACGTTGCATAAGATATCTTCTATGTATTTTTAAGATAACTTTACGAAAAAATCTCAAGATATCCCAAGATCCATTCATGTATCTCAAAGATATGTGTTCAAGATATCTTTTTGTTCATAACTTTGCAACAAGAAATCGTATGTGAGTAGTCAATAGCCTATTCTGGAGGGTGAGAGTAGTATTAACCCTCTGGGGATACACTGCGTCAGTTTGACTCCAGTGTTTTTTGATCGCTCATATCTCGGCTTTGAGACATCGTAGCGCAATGTTTTTTTTTTAGATTCATCGTTGTAGTCTGCAGAATGGGAATCCGAAACCCGCTTTGCTTACAGTTGGTAGTTTTTTTTAATATTCAAAGAAATGTCCAGGTACTTTTTCAGAGATATACAACTTTTCGAAATGAAAGATGGGTTATTTTGCCCCAGTGTATCCCCAGAAGGTTGAATGATGAAATTACAAAGAAAGACATCGCATATCTGAAAATCCTGACATCCTGGCCCAATTCTAACTTGAAAAATCTATGCAATCCGGTTGTATTGTATTGCCCTTTGATGACCTGGTTAATCCTCCCTGACAGCATTTAAATCATCTAATCCCTCTCAATCCTCCCAAAGACCCGTCCCCCGCCCATTCCCGTACAACCTCTCCAGATATTTATCTTCATAGCGTGAAACACCGAATTCCCAGCCGCAACTGTCATTTTGTTTCTATTTCAACCTTTCCTCATGAAATTTCATTTCCAAACAACTAGATTCTGGTACGTTGGGTTGTTACACCTTCCATATCAATGAGACGTCCTATCAAAAATTCAAATATCAGTCGGATCTCCCCTTTATATTTCCCTCCCTCCCCACCTCATCAATTCCGAGTTCAAAATTTTATAGATATGATTGATCGAAAGGATGAGGAGACGCTACGATAACTCTCGTACTTTAACGACACGACGTCTCGAATGAAGTCTCCCGATTTCTTATTTACTCTTCAATTCCGTAAACGAAAGAGGAAAAGAGAGGGCGACTAATTTCACAGGTGAGATGCCCTCCTCTTCCCGTGTCCTCTTCGCTATAATAATTTGAAGCTTCCGACCCATCGTGGGAACACGTGGCATGAATTATTGATAACTTTGTGGAAAATTATTCTAACGATCTTGAGGCGACTCAGCGGTTTGTATGCAAAGACAGGAAGATAGAAGAAGCGGAAAAAGGAGACTCTCTCCGTCGGGAGAACGGCTTCGAGCACGAGGATAATGACTACGAAACGGAATACGGCTTCTATCGATTTGTATGGGAACAAAAATTTGCTGAGAAAGAATTTTCCTGTAACTCGAATTCGTATTTGTCGGGGAGAAGGGGAGGGGGGGGTACAGAGAGAGAGGAAAGAAAGGAGTTACAAGGGAGTTCCTTGATGCTTCTTCTTCTTCTTCTTCTACTTCTTCTTATCCCTGATGCGGGGAAGCCACAGAGTTGTGTGTATGAAATGTATTTTATTCTTTTTCCATGGTATTTGATTATCATCGTTGTCATCGAATGACATACGTTAACCGAGTATTCCTCTCCTCGTTTGTATGCAACGTTGATGCATAATAATAATTATTCGGGGTGAGGAATTGACGATAATGAAATGACGTAACGAAGGGAAATCGTAACGCGTGGAACCAATCACTATCATCCCGCTATATACGTCCAATCCAAGTCGATTATTATTCCAACGATTAATAACATCCCCTGGCATTCGTTGATCGAGTTTTCAGAAAATTTTACACCCAAACGAGATAATTTCTGCATATATAACAACTCCTCGTGTATAAACTTCTTCGGAATATTTTCTCTTCGGTTTTATCGTTGCATCTCCTGCAACGTTTGTTTTATTATTATCCGTAAAATCCGTAACTACTGTGAGAAAAAAGATAAAACGTTGACGCGTTGCACTTTAAATCACCACTCCAATTACATTTTGGAGCTCTCAAATCAGATCTCGTTTTGACGTAGTTTGGCTCTTTGTTAACGCGCGTACTTCGAATGGAATGACCAGAATGGAACAGTCCAGATTGAGATTCGAATTTCATTATTATTTTCATAAATGTGATAGAAATATCTGAAGGGTCTGTATAGTTAGTCTGTTGTCTGTTTTCCAAGGATTTAGAATGTAGATGTCTTATATATGGTTCTTCGGGTTCGAATTGGGAGATACGTGGGAGAGTGTGTGTATATTCGTACGGAGAGTAAGTATACAGTAATAATAGGCTTTCGATATGTGGGGTTATTATATCTCAATATGTTCTCTTTGTATTGTTCCTTTCATTCCTCTTAATCTTCCTCAGATTACGGCGTTTTCTGCATTCATACAAATAGCTGTTAGCGAGGGTAGACGGTAAAGCCTAATATTCAAATTGCGGCAATTTGCAGTAGGTGATAAAGGTAACATAGTGGTTGCCAGTCTGGTATCACCTCACCCCTACTATTCTCTCGAAACCTCTACTACGAGCGAACTCACATTGAGGTGCTAAGCTCCTAAATAGCTTCCCCATTCGGTGAATTGAGAGAAGAGAGAGAGAGAAAGAGAGAGGAGGATGAAACAGCCCGTTACCAACCTCTCTCCCTGAAACTGGTGAATTTGGTTCATCCACAAGATTTCCGAGGATTCCTACCATAATTCCTTCAGAAACAGATTGCATTCTTTGGTATTTCAATAATTATATATCATTTTGGTTAATTGAATGTGCAAATTATTCCAACAGTTTCATCAACTTGTTTCTTTGTATTTCTAATTAAGCAATAGAGTTGTTCGATGATAAAAAAAAAAGCATCGATTATTATTAGATCCACAGTGCTAAATTTCCAGGAAATAATTCAGGAAAACCTGGGAAGTGAGTTTGAAACATCTTCGACGTAGAGAAGGAAGGAGAAATTCACTGTGACAGCAAACTATTTGTTGTCACAGAAAACTTGTCAACTAGGACAGCGATTTTTTAACCTGTGGCAGGAAAAAATGTTTTCTCCATCAGCAAATTCTGGTATCATATACGGAATAGCAAACAAATTTTCCTGAGGAAGTGAACATTTTTCGCTGCCATAAGCGCACAAAATTGATGTCACAGCAAAGAATGTGCCAATACACAACGGACGGAGCTTCAATCCGGAAGCTCGGTTCTCTCAACGTCTGACTTTCGTGATATTTGGCAAAAAATCGCGAACCCCGCGACGATTCACAAACAGTTCTGAATTGAAAAAAAAATAAATACGTCACACGAAATCTGTAACTCATCCGAGCTACAGATCAAAACGACGAATAAAAATCTTCGATTGTAAAAGCTTGTTACGTCCCAATAAACGGAAAGATATTTGTAAGATATCTGGATGGATTTTGAGATATCTCAATGTTTTTTCGTGAAGTTATCTTTGAGATACATAAAAGATGTCTCAACCCATGTGTGTATGGACCAATCGTCCAATGATGGACCAAGCCTAGCAGCAGAACTGCCGAGACTTGTCTTGAACAATTGACCAAACTTGGCCCAGGCTTGGGAATGATAAGATCAGGACAAGCTTAGGCCAACGGTTGTGTCAGGCCCGGTCCAATTCATTTACCAAGCATCAACCAATGAAAAAAGTAATTGATTCATATTTCAGTTCGTGACTTTCTCCCTCGGAATACCGTACATGAATTATCTTACAACGATAGAAAAAATGTGACAAGACTGGGACAAGCTTGTATGATCATTGGAAAATTGGCGTTCTTTGATATTTCAATCAATTTTCATTCTATTGTTGAATTATGCTCAAACTAATTAGTTCGAACTACAGTGTGTAGGATTAATTATGGCAGGAAGATCGAGCCAGCCCTGACCCGATGGTTATCCCCAAGTCTCCACAGCCATTGTAAATTCAAAATTCAGTCAATATTTATAACCATTGTGCCACTCATGTGGGCAATATTGGCACAATTGTTCTCAACCAATGCTCGATTTTGACACTTGTGCCAAGCTTGTACCGAATCTAGTGAAGATTTCAACAATATTAACAAATGTACGATGACTGACTATTCATTGGGAACAACGAGACAATCATGGAACAACGTTGGGCCAATTGTTCTTGAGGGAGGTTTGTTTCTGACACATGTGCCAACCTTGGGACAAGCTTGGGTTTTTTCAGTCTTGGCAATACCTGCATGGGAAGCAACATAATCGGATAACTTGAGGGGGGAAATACAAGCAAATGTAGCTTTCTCTTAGAATTTATTACAATTCATTGGTTGGAGATAAAATGATGAAATGAAATACACCTCGAGATATACGTTCAACACTATCTTTACAATTTTCTTTCAATTTGTCAGGACAAACATATTTCTAAATGGCGGAGATACGAGTTGGTACCTCGTTTTTGCGCCGTGCAACCTACAGGTCTCCATTTTCATCTAAAATCCAAAAACCAAAATTCTATCGTCAAAGTATATCAAAGCGCACAACTTGATGGAGAGAAAAACAAAGAATAAAATTAATTGACATTGCTTTTTTTAGTTTTCAAATTAAAAACAAAAGTGTCCCTTTTCAAAACGCTTCTGAATTTTCAATTTTCCTTTTTCATTCGTTTTGACTCTGTCAAATTGTTTGTTTCCACATATTCTAACGATAGAATTTTGGTTTTGAGAAAAAAAATTGAGGCCTGTAGGCTGCATGGCGCAAAAACGAGGGACAAAGTTCTAGCAGCTGTAGCTCCGCCTTTTTTGAATAATTTTTGTCTTAACAAAATTATAAAGATAGTTTGAAACGTAGACTTCGAGATGTGCGTTGTCTCATCAATGGATCCTCAGCCAATTTTTCGTAATGAATTGAAAGACGGTACGTTTATATGTGTTTTCCACCTTGAAGAGGTCCTTTGAGATATCTTTTAAGAATCTTTCGCAGGATGGAATTAAGATCATCGTAAGGGACCGTCCATAAACTACGTGGCCCTATTTTTGCAACCCTATGACCCCCCCCTCCCCCATGTAGCTCTACCATGGCTTTTCTTTGAACCCCCCCCCCCCCGCGTGGGAACGTAGTTTTTCACATTCAACTAAATTGATTTGAATCAAATGAATTTTTATTCAAACATGACCTTAATAAAATAAAAATTAACTGAAATGAAAGATTTATTTTATTAAAATAAAATTTCTCTCATTGCAAATGAAATTCACTTAAATGAAGAAGACTCTTATTTGATCCCAACTAATATATACCCGTGGAAAAATTCTCCACGCCTGATCACGGCTGATGACTAAAGCCTACTTAGGCGTGATCAAGCCTCAATTTTGTACCCGCGCGATGAGGACTAATCATGCCCAATTACGCCCAATCTCTATTATACATGAGAAATTCATACAAAATCAATAAGTTTTCCATAAGGAATGAAATTGTAACAATGTTATCAAACACTAATTCATTGTCAATCATTTCTACTTATTGTGCTTATGCAGCTCCCATTTTCTAGTTTCCAGTTTTCAGGGATGATCATGCGTGATCAGGCGTATACGCCTGCGTTTGGGACCGATTTAGCATGATCAAGCATGTGTAGTCGTGATAAAAAAATCAACACACAGTCATTTTGTATGAATATTTCTCAGTTGGTGAGATTTTGCATGATCACTGGCGAGAATGGTTCGCCTGGCATGATCAATGGAGGTTAAGCTTGATCCCGGGTTTCCACGTGGGTACAAAATTGAAGCCTTTGAACTGAAGACAAGGCTCAAAAATGAACGACCAGGTGTAATCAGACTCACTCACGTGCAGTCAGTATTGAACACGAAAAATTTTGCCGAAAAATGTCCATGATCAGGCTTGAACACGCCTAATCAGATCTGAACGATTTTTTCACGGGTATCCATTTGTTATATTCGAATAGATCATTTTTCTGGATATTTATATAGAATTTCCTTCCAAGTACAACATAAATAAAAAACCACGTAGCTTGGAACCGACCTCCACCCCTCCCCCATGTAGCCTAACGTAGCATTTCATCTCACCCCTCCCTCCTTCTATATTGGCCGCGTAGTTTATGGATGAGCCCTAAAGACTCTTAATTCAGACATCTTTGAGATATCTCATAGTTGTCTCCAAAATATCTTCAAGATATTTCGAAGTTATCTCTAAGATATCCCAAAGATACTTTTAAGGAGATCTGTTTGAGAGGATACCAAAGTTACCATCGGAGCACGCTTTCTTGCACTAAAATACTCGAAACTGAATTCATAAAAAAATCTGAAATTTTTAGAGATGATTCTTTGAGACCGAATCTAGGTCTGCACAGAGCCCAAATTTTGAGTTTCGAGGAAGAAATTTTTGAGAAAAAACATTTTCTCTCGAAATGCAAAATTTGGGCTCTTTACAGACCTGGATTGAGTCTCAAAGAATCATCCCTGAAATTTGCAGATTTTTTGATCAATTCAGTTTCGAGTATTTCAGTGCAAGAAAACGTGCTTCAACATAAAAACAAGACTCTCTCCAGAATTTCACTGTCCTTCCTGGCTATCGGTACTTGAGATATCCTTTTCCTGCTTGAGAAATTTGTATTCCTTGGCAGGGATTCGAACCTGCCTACTTAACCTATCACCTACCCAAAAACTCCGATCCTTAACAGCCTGAGCCAACGCGCCATATAATTAGGTAGTGGCTTATTATCGCTTAGAATCATGACGTTATACAACTAGTGAGATTTTTCGTTCACGTAAAACTCCTGAAAATGTGTTTCATGAAAAGGTCTGAAATTTTCGAGGAATGAATCCAATATTTCATCTATGGTCGTAGAAAGAACCCGAATTTCAGACAAAAATTCCCTATGAAAATTTCTTATAGAAAATATCTTGAGTTCATCACTTCCCAAACAGACCCGAAGATATCTTTTAGAATTCTGAAAGATATCTTCCAAAAGTACAAGAAGTCTTGAAGAATTTTCTAAAAGATATCTTTTCGTATTCGAAAAGATGTCTTATGCAACATGAATAGATTTCTAAAAGATGTCTCGGAGACTTCTCTAAGATATCTTTAAGATATCTCGCATGGTCGTCTTGGAGATGTCTTGAATCGAGACATCTTTTAGAAATCTTGCACAAGATGTCTTTCCAACACTTCTGAAAGATATCTTTAAGAACTCTTCAAGAACGTTCTTGAAGATCTCTCAATTGAGTATTCTTTTAGATATCTTCAAGAACTGCGCGCTGTGTGGGTTGGAGATATCTAAAAGAGATCTTTGAGAAGTATCCCAAAGATATTTCAATTAAGATATTTCTACGACGACATCTTGTTTCCATCTGGAATTCGGCATCCTAATTTGAATTCTCAAAGTTATTTTCAAGATATCTTTACGATACGCCTTGAAGATATCTTTGTAAAGATATGCAACTTCTGCATCTTTCGAGTATCCCAGTGAACACTTATGAGAGGAAGAGCACTTTAAGAGGTCTTTTGAAAGAGTTCCGTCGATATCGTCATATTCATATCTGAATGATATCATTTTTCTGAGATCTCAGGAAAAAAATCCCCCTAAAGAGTTCGTTTGGATAACATTTTGGCAATCTCTTATTTTCCTCCGAAATCGACGCATCTGCACTGAAAAAAATTATTTTGTTGAGATGATAACAGTTTCTTGTTGATATACTAAATCAAATTTTGTGGAGTGAACACAAATTTGGTTAAAACAACAAACACATTTCAACAGAATAATTTTTTTGAGTGTGATAACATTCTGATGTCTCAGAGCTCTCGACGATAACATATCGTTCACTGGGATCTTGCGGAAAATATCTTGATTTCATTACTCTAAGATATCTAAAAGAGATCTTTGAGATGTATCACAAAGATATCTCAATTAAGATATTTTTACGACAACATGTTGTGTCCAACTGGAATTCGGCATCCTAATTTGAATTCTCAAAATTGATTTGAGGATATCTTGAATGTATCTTTGAGACATCTCTATGTTGATCGGGGGGGTAACTTTGTTCGCACATTCTTATCATTTCCTCCGCGGTAGCGGAGCCGTAAACATCGAGAGAAGAAGATCGAAGAGAGAAAAAAGGGAAGCAAGTTAACTTAATCGTCGTCCACGGGCACATCCGGAATTAGGGGAATTGATTCTCATCGTTTAATTCGAAGATTGATTTCGAATGGTTGGAGACCGATCGATCATTGGAAGAAGAGAACATGGGATTTTGAAGAATTTATCGTCGGGAAATTTATGATATAACGGTACTACTGCGAAAAACGCTGAATGTTGAAGAATAAGTTCCGCATCCTACAAAAGACAGGAGGAGAATACGTATAGAGTAACGTGGAAGGAAAGACAGAAAGAAAGAAAGAAAGGGTGGGAGAAAGAGTAAGGAGGGAAAAGCGAATAAAAGCGTGAGTCTCAGAATTTTTCTCTCGTGCGCCGACGTCGCAGAAATAAAGCTTGCTGAACTTCTTTCTATAGATAGCCATTATATTATATACTTTGAATTCCTTTACTGCCTTTGCAACCTCTTCTTTTTCTTCTCTCATTTTTTCCAATGTATTCCAACTTTTTTTCTCTTCTCTCCTTCTTTTCGCCTTCTTCTTTTTTCCCCTTCTTTTACAGTCGTTATTCCTCTTTTCCTCTCCAATCTCCAATACTACATTTCTCACCCATTCTACTCTCATTTGCCGTTTTGTTTGTTTATTTTTCTTTCCGTTTTACCGCCGTGCAAATCTTTTCCCCTAAATTGTTGTTTATATTCAATATCCAAGTACATCAGGTCTCAAATTTAAATCTCAGCTTCTTCATCCGCTTCCGTTTTCGGGAATTAAAATAATAATAATAACAATGATGATGATGATGGAGATGATGATGATAATACCATAGGGGATGTTGGATCGTAAAGACTCCCTCGCGTCAACCTTTTGAGGTAACACGATAATGCGATAACAGAAGAGATATAATAAACCGGGTGTTTTGTATCGAATCGGAGATAATTTCCTTCTAATTAAGAAGGGTTTCGAGGAGAGGAAATTTGTATTCGATAGATTGATAATTAATAACAAATTTTATCAGGATGGATGTGAATTTCCACGGTTTCTCACGTCAAGTTCAAACGGAGAGGCTTTGCGCCTGATTTCGAAACGTGAGATATGTTTTTAAGAGATGATCTTGAACGGATAAGGGAATGTATATAGCTGTCAAGGAAAAAATTCACGAAACTGTTGGTCTGAGGAGGATATAAAAGTTTGCATGGGGATGTGCGTTTTTGACTCGCCGTACAATCAGAGAAGTAGGTCATACGAATGTAAATTTGTAAAACCCTCTTTCGAAAGACTGTATGAAAATATTATCATCTCGTTCAATGCTTCATGGTATTTATGAATTGTAAGGGATTTCACTGGTCTTCGGTACAACACAAATCTAAGTTACAGCAGGGAGGTTAAATGGAATGTTGAATCGCACTGAACGGCAGAACGAGAACTGTATTCTTCATTTCTGTATCCGTCAAAAAATGTATCCTCTAATATCTGTGTTCTTGAAGAACTGTATCTTAATTGATTGTATTTTTGAATATCTATTTTCCTAAAGAACTGTACTTCGCAATTTCTGTATTCTCCAGGAACTGTATTTCTAATACTTATATTCGAGTGAAGGACTATTGAGGGTTGTTAATTATCGCTATTGAACTATATAATTATTATTGCAATAAGCGATTTTTTTTATCGATTTCCATCTCATCAACAACACCTCCTTAATAGTCATTCCTCTAAATACAGGGATTATTCAAGAATGAAGATATCCAGGAATACAGTTTTTTGAGACACAGATATTGAAGACGATGGTAAAATTAGTCTGAGAAAGCAGGCCGATTTTAGTAATTTCAACAACAATTCTTTGAAAATACAGATGTTTGAGAATGAAGATGTTCAGAAATACAGATATTGGAGAACATAATTCTTCAAGAATACAGTTTTTTAGGAATACAGGAATACAGAATACAGTTCTCGTTCTGCCTTTGAGGAATAAAGCTTAGGAACGTGGATCGTAATTCATATCATCCACATATCTAATTCTAATCAAGTCCTTCACAGACACGCTCGATTCTAGATAACCTTGTCAGATCGTCGTGAAATATCAGGTCAACCTGATGATAATTTCTAGTGGGATTCGTCCATTTTCTCTCGATGTAGTTCAGACCTGTGTAGTGAAATAATTACATCACGTTGATTTGTGTACTTCAGAACTGTGTGGTTCAAATCCGTGCAGTAGGAGAACAATCATTTGATTTCATCTTGCGCAGTACTAAGAGACCTCGCAGGATTTTCCTATGCTTTTCTCATTTTAATTGTTTTTGAAGCTGTTCGAAGCAGCTCCTCCAATCGAAATAGTTCAAAAGGATCGATGATTATTTCCTCATAAATTGAACTTGTTCATAACCTTTCTTCCTCACACAACCCCTCGGAGCGTATTTTTTTTTTTCCAAATTGAAAGCAAAGGTGTAGTTTTTCACTGTAGGATGAAAGTAAGTTCCTCGAAGATCACAAGGTGGAATCCAGCATCTTCGGTAGAAATAAAGAACTCTGTCATAGGGTCGGAGGTGTATATTGTATATTATATTTCTTTCGAGGAAGGAAAATGTATTCCGATTTATTTGCAAGGAATTTTGAGGTCGAAAATTCTAACGACAACAGATGAACCGGTTGTTCCATTTCGCTCGGGGGTTTTCGGGCTCGCTGATCACGAATTCAACGTGACAAATATCAAATTGAATATTGTAGGTAGTAAAAATGTTTACTTCCAACGGATCTCATTAACACTTGATGCTCGAATGTTTTTTGAAGTTCCCCTGTAAATATATACGAATCAGAGATCAAAGTTGTGGAAATTGAATATAGGGTGCATCCAACGCACAGCTACCAAATTTGATTCAATGTTTTCCCTCCATCCACCAGACGGATGATGGGGTGTGTGTGTGTGTATGTGTGTATTTTTTTTTTCTCATCTCCGAAGCGTGGACGGGAAAAACGAATCATCAAATCCACGGTTTAAACTATACATACAAGAATTTGATAAAATATTATGAATTTTCCTAGTTGGGATAGCGATGCTATTCGTTCCTCTCTTTGTCTCCTTCTCTTCTTCCTCGGGCAGACGAGATTGTTAAGCCTGCATCATCTAAGTATTCCAAAAAGCAATTATTAATGCAAACATCTGATTCATATTGATGCTGGACGATCAATAAAAGCATGAGAGAGAAAGATAGAACAAGTTGTGAGAGTTTCAAGGAAGTTGAGGAAACATGCTCCATCTCCAATTAGAGCGTAGCAAGTTTTTTTTTATTTTTATTTACTACCATGATATCACCACTCGTTCTTCGTTTCTAGTATATTATTGTTATTGTAAAAGAGAAACATAGATAGAATGCATTCTCTGAGGATATAAAACAAATTCAACTAAAAAAAAGAGAAGAAAAAAACAATGCACACACGTATCACATTGAATTATAATTTTATTTGTAAAAGCTTTCTCTCTTTTTTTTTTCCCCAACCTTCTTCTTGCAAAATAGAGACCGCTTGGCGAAGCGATAACGAAAGACGAGTGCTGACAAAAAATGTCGAACGACGTTAATCTCGTGCGATGTAGAGTACTCAAATCAATTTCACGTAGAGAGCACTGACTGAAATCGCCGTGAGAAGCCATTCAACTCCCCAGGGGTGTGTATAAATTAGATGAGTGTAAATAAGAAACTTATACGAAAGAGGATAATTCATCGAGATTTTTTCATTCAAATCAACTAGGTTGGAAAATTTCGATGAGAGATATTTTATTGCTTTCTTTTTTGCCTGTCTTTTCTTCAAATTAATTTGAGACAAGATTTTCTAGCCCTTATTTGGTTCACGCGGATTGAAGAAAAGAGAAGAAAGGGTGGTATGAAAGAGGAACATTATTGTAACTATCACTCGTTTGCAACGGATTCTCAAACGCGAGATCCCCACAAACACTCACCCACGCGCAGCACGTTTAAATGGTCTGAGAAGCAATCATTTTGTATATCTCCTAAAATCTACATGAGGTTACAAAGGAAATCAAATTGGTCGAGGAGGAACGGAAGAAGAGGGAGGAGAAGCACGGGACATTTGTGTTACAACATCTTTGTGTAAAGCGCTTCAATTTACATGGTGTCTTTGAACGAAAGACTTAGTTTAATTATTCAAATGTGACATTGGAAATGCATCATCAGAATGTTGGATCGCGAAATTTGCATTGAAATACATTGACCGGCGGACGAGAAAGATGCTGCGAAGCGAGCTTTTCAAAAGTATCTCTTTTCGCTTTTGAGTACATTACGTTGAAAATGTCGATGCATTGTGAGACAGAGAGATGAATATTTCGTGAGAGTTCTTTGTGCTCCCTGGGCATCACGGATTCCGTCAAGAGGGGATTAATTGTTTTTGCTATTGCCTGATATTCAAGGACAGATATTTCGGAGAGGTTATCAATCATAGCGGTGAGAATTTTGATGTTTCTCTGTTCTTTTTATACACAGTTTGCATCCTAAAAATGTTGAAGCGGGATGAAAGCGTAAGCCAAGAGTCATCTAAGCGGAATTTAGGTGGGGATTAGAAGACTTGCATGCTTCATTTGTTTCAATACCCACGTGAAAATTTCTCGCTTCCGCCAACGCTGACAATAGAATATAGCTTGGGGCAAGGCTGACTGCCAAGCCTTGGCAATCTATGTAGAGTCAATATTGATTGAAAAATGACAAAATGATGCACAATGATTGGGAATTAGTGAATTGGTTTCGTGAATTTATGATTGTCTCAGCATTCGTTCAGGCTTGGGGCAAGCTATCGCCAATCCTGAGCCAATATAGACTGGATGAAATATATGAGTGTTGCACCAAGCATCGTCAATAGCTAGGCGCAATCTTGACCGCAATCGTCAATCTTGGCCCAAGCTTGGTCCATCATTTCACCAATGTTTTGTTGGAAAACAGGCTTGGCAGAGCGAAAATGATGTCATCATTTCACAGTTGCACCTTCCTAATGTCGAAGATTGGCCAATCTTGAGCTACGTTGCGCCACCTTAGAACCGATAGTCAATTTTTATCTGGGTACCTGCTTCTTTGACTTTTGGATTTTCACCAGAATAGAACTCGCGAGTGAAAGGATACATGTAAAATATTCCATATTGGTGATGCCACGAGAAGCGAGAAATTCGAGATGAAGGCTATGGCGAGAAACGAGACGAGACGAGATGAGAATGAGTCGATGAGGAATAAAATTTAGTTTGAAGGAAAGAAAAACGATATTGTCGAGATTTCGAGACGAGACGAGACAAGAACAAGCTCATTTCTCGTCTCGTCTCGCGGCATCACTATTCCATATTCATCGGCTGGAAAACACCCTCGCTACCTCAGATACTCTCAAATTCGACAGAATAAGATCTTAGAGCCTTCCATATGGAGCTGAAATAGCTGATTACCCACCAAACACGACTGCAGGAGGTTCAAAGGACCACTAATGGTCCTTCATTGGTATTGCAGAGCCATCAGTGGCCCATTGAAACGCCAGTAATTATTATTTGTAGGGAGACCGAAGTAATTTCATACATATTGAATTAATTTTTCATTCAATAAGAACAGAATGAAAAAAATATTTCAAAAAATATGAATAAATATGAAATATTAATTAAAATTAAGGGGATACCAGCGTATCGACTGAATAAACATTTTCTCGGTAAGAATTCTCTTCTCTTTGAAGTATAAAAAGCTCTGAAATCCTCAGGAAATAATCTTTAGTACTCTATCTATTGCGGTACATCCCCCAAATTTCGGATTTCGAGAAACAAATTTTTTTTACCGACTGAGAAAACAAGTTTTTCTTCGAAATTCGAAATTTGGGGGATGTACCGCAATAGATAGAGTACTAAAGATTGTTTCCTGAGAATTTCAGACCTTTTTATACATTTAGTGCGGAGAATTCTGACCGAAAAAATGTTCACTCAGTCGGTATGCTGGTGTACCCTTAATCGAATTCGATTATTTTAAATGATTAAATTGTGATTGTTAATCTATCAACGTTTACAGGACGGACTTTCGACACATGAGTTCAAGCTTTGACCTTATAATGAATTCGGAAATCACTATTCCCTGTTTTGAAGGGTGCTTTTGCCAATAGGGATAGTTAAAAGTCCCCCCCCCCCCCAAAAAAAACGTTTAAACATGGAAATCCAAAATTTGAACCAAATATACGTAATTTTCCCTCATTGTATTGTTTTTTGCCATATTGTATAACGAAAAAACCTACCCAGATCGCGTTCTCAGGTTCCTATGGATTCTAAAAAAATTGTTGATAATTCAAGATGACGCTCGAAATGAAAATTTGTTCCCAAACCCTGGTGAAAAAAAGTTATCTGAAAAATTCTGACAAATTCTTGCTCAGAGACACGTTTTTCACCGAAAATTTCTCTTTGTTTGTCTGGACAATTGTTTGCAAAACCGTGAAGATCTTTGAAACCCTCTGAAAAAACTCTTCATTGAAAACCTCAGACATTTCCAGATACATTTTTCCACCAGGTTTGAAGGATGTGAACCTTGATAAAAAATTCCTCGAAACGGAAATATCTTGGAATCTTTCAAAGAGTAGGTACTCTTGAACTTCGTCAAATTTTTTGAAGACGTTTTTCGAAATTTTGATTCCGTAACTTCGCGAGGAATTGAAAATTGTCTCAGAAAATTTGGAAAGAGTTTTGGAAGTACAATGAAAAAATTCTCATTGAGGCTGCTATTTTGATTGACCAAAAATTGTTTTTCTTCGATCATCGATTTGTCGGCAAACCACCACCAACGGATGGTGACTATTTTTCTGATAAAAACTCTGACCCCCAGAGTGCCCTGCTCAGACTGTTTTTTGAAGATTATCTTTAAGCCATCCTAGAGCCGCCATTTCGCGATGAACAATGACGAAAAAGAATTAGTTATATACTTTGATATCACGTTAACAAACTCTGGAAGTTTAATTGTAATTGAATGAAAATTTGCTATTGATAAAAGAAAAAAAATGTTGTAAATGAGTCTTTTTGGCTTTTTTAATTATATCGACCCCTTCCCAGACAGCACAAGCCTGATGGTTTTGAGATGACCATAAAATAACCGAAAAATAACGGTTGCTTTGTGCGCTTTCGTAACCAAAAGATTACCAAAAAATTACCAAGTTGTAGGAGATTGATTTCGGTAACGTTTTGGTCATTTTCACAAAAGTGACCGAAAAGTGACCGTTTTGAGGAAAAATTTTATTGGTGAATTTTGGGTAATTTTTGATAGAACAACCAAAATTGAACCATTTGGGCGGAAATTGTTTCGGTAACGTTTTGGTAATTTTCACGAAAGTGACCGAAAATTGACCGTTTTCAAGAGAAATTTTATTGGTAAACTTTGGGTAATTTTTGAAAGAACAACCAAAATTGAACCATTTAGGCAGAAATTTTTTTCGGTAACGTTTTGATCGTTTTCACGAAAGCGACCGAAAATAATTGACCGTTTTCAAGAGAAACCGTTTTCAACCAAACCAAACCAAACCAAAATACAACCAAAATATAATCATAATATAACGGTTATTTTTTGGTAATTTTTCGGTCGTTCAGTCAGGTTCTAACTTTGAATTATTTCAGATATCCCTGATTGATGTGATGAATATTTTTGGTTATTTGTTGGTAAAAAATCGGTTTTTCATGCGGAAACCCTAATGCAACCAAAATACAACCAGAATATAATCATAATATAACGGTTAATTTTTGGTAATTTTTTGGTCGTTGAGTCAGGTTCTAACTTTGAATTATTTCAGATATCCCTGATTGATGTGGGGAATATTTTTGGTTATTTGTTGGTAAAAAAACCGGTTCTCCATGCGGAAACCCTAATGCAACCAAAAAACAACTAAAATATAACGGTTTTTTTCGGTAATGTTTTTGGTTCAAAAAGCGCACAAAGCAACCGTTATTTTTCGGTAATGTTTTGGTAAAAAACCTTTGAATTACCATTTTTTCACCATAGTATTACTCAAACCAAACCGAACCTCAAAATGACCGAAAAATAACCAATTTTTGGGTTATTTCGAATTCGCCAGGGAACAAGCCACTGGAACGTTTATGGAAGGTTTATAGAACGTAGGAGAGGTTTTCTGAACGTTGAGAAAACGTCCCAGAGACACATTGTGCTGTAAGGGTTTCATGTTTTTCATCAGAGGGCTTCAACTCTATAGGATGACCCCAAACCATATTTTTACTTTTGTATTGAATCGCAGTAACCTCAAAAGTATGCTGATCGATTAAAATTTTTGAACATCACCAGTATTTCAACAATAAAGTGTGAAACAACAAATCGAAAAACAAATTACATGTGTTAATATATAATTTGGCTTTAGAATTTTCTCATTTCCACACTTTATTGTTTAAATACTAATGATGTTTCAAAATCAGAATAATTTTGAGGTTAGGTTGCTTTACCAAGTCGCCATTTTGATTTTTAGTTCGCATGAAAGTCAAACTTTCAAAGGGCGCGTGAATACCCCTGGCGAAAAAACGGCGTGCACATAAAGTTCAAACAGCGTACCAATAACGTGATTCTGGCCAATATACGTTCAATGCACGCTTACTTCAATATAAGCGTGAGTACAGCGTGCATGAACGCTTTTCTTCACGCTCGATCCACGCTCAACTGCGCCAATTGACTCTTAATACACTCTCATGTGACGGTAATAACACTCCTATGCGACGCTCCAAATGCACGCTTTATTTTCACCAGGGACGTCCAAAGTATTTTCATTGGAAATGCAGCTCCCCTGTTTTTCATATTGCTCCACAGGGTGTTTCAGAATTCATCATTTAGATTTCTGTGTTGTATTCTGCAGCCAAAATGCAATAATTTTCCGTTTGAACAAACTTTTTTGGACGCTCAGTCTTTGAGCTATGAGTATTTTAAAATTGTTCTTCAAATCCAAATAACTCGGGAGCATTGTGGTCTCCATTCTTGAGTCCAACACCATTCTCCGAGTTGGAAAACACCGGGTCTGGAGAAAACAAAATTCAATCATCCTATCATTCTTTGTCACGGAGCTACACTCACAGACAGGATTTCTTGGAATGAGAAAAATTTTTCTTGTCGCTGGGACAAAACCCATTTTTTTCTTGAGCCTAGAAAATTTTACTTGAATCAAGAAAAGTTCGTTTTCCTAATTCAAGTAAAATTTTCTAGCTTCAAGAAAAAAATGAGTTTCATCCCAGCGACAAGAGAAAATTGCTCATTTCAAGAAATCCTTTCTGTGAGCGTACAGCGATTTGAAATTTTCTGGCTTCCAGCCAATCAGAATTCGGCAAATTTGAATTACTATAGTTCCGAAACAAAGAATGATAGAATAATTGAATTTTTTTCCCAGAAATCCAGCGTTTTTCAACTCGGAGAGTGGTGTGGTAGGCTCAAGAATGTAGAACACAATGCTTCCGAGTTATTTGGATTTGAAGAAAAAATGTCAAACGGGGGATTATTGCATTTTGGTTCCAGAATACACCACAAAGAATCGAATGATGAATTCTGAAACACCCTGCATACATTTTTCGAACCTCAAGATTTTTGTTCCCATGAATGTTTTTGCCTGTAAAAAAATGTGTAATGTCAAAGGTATAGCTATGAAAACTAATTTTTTCCCACTCTTTCGTGCTTTGCTTGTACAATCAACCAATTTTCAGAGTCAATTTTATAAATTGAATTTTCGATAATTCGTAATAGGCTTCGAAATGTCACTGTCGTTACAGGAGTAATTTGACTTTCGAGCAGCGCGATGAATTGACCAAAATGTAGTACGACAACCTGTATCCCGCGTTAATTGCTCGCTTCACGCACCTGTCACTTATCCAAAGAATATCGTTGTTCAGAGTGAGATAATTATTCATATATTTTATCATTCATTGCGGGTATCAACAAAAATTGAATATATAGATTCTTAAAAATCTTCCTACAAGGATTAATCCATAGACATGATCATCTGTATCATCATTCCGAAAATTCCCTGTTTAACTCTGTCCAGTTTCCATCACACAATTCGCTAGTTCCCGTATGGAAATATTTCGCTGAAAAATTTCTAAAGATCTCTGTGAAATCTCGGAAAAACTGTTATTCTCCTTTGCAAAAGTCTGATGAAGTCTGAGAAACTCTGAGATTTCGATGAAAAATCTAATATTTTTGGAACATCGTTCAGAGCTTGTCAGACTATTTTTGGAGTTTATCAGAGATTTTTCATTGAGATTTCAGATAGATGATTATGAATAAAACTCATGTATAAAAAAACCATGAAACATGAGTGACAAATAATCGTTTGCTGGACTTTTATACGGCTGCTGGTTTCCACTCAGAAGTTACGAAAAAAGTTTGAAGCATTCCTTGCTATTGATCGTTCTCACTTACGTGTGCAGGAAAACAGAGATTCATCACATTTTTTTCAGAGTTTTGTCAGAAATAGATCCATAATCATCGATCTGAACTTTCGAAGAAAAATCTCTGATAAACTCGGTAGGAGATCCGAGAAAATTCTGACAATTACTCGTATTTCATGATTTTTTCGTAGCTCTCGGAGAAAAACCCCAGCATGTATCATACTTTTTTCCGGGTCATATCGGGAATAAATTCATAATCATTTATCTGAGGTTCTAATGGAGAATCCCTGATGAATTACGAAAAATATCAGACTTTCCATCGGAATCTCAGAATTTTGTAGAGGAAAATCAGCATTTGTCAGAAATTTTCAGAAATTTTTTAGCGAAATATTTCCATACGGGTTATCATCCGAATTTGTAGAGTAGCTAAATTGTCGAAGTACAAAAAACATTCTTCCCTCAACCCAGCTTCCCTAATTTTGGGACTTCCGAATATCTCTGTGGAAGACCATTTCGAACATCAATGTCTCTCTTTATAGCACCACTTTCTTTCTGTTTGTAATGTACGATAAAGTAGATTTCATAGCCACGGACGAAAAACAAAACATTTCGAATAAAAATCGGGACGTGTTCCAGTGAAAAAACTGTAATGATAAAACTGTTCGGGGTTTCTTTTTCCGAATTTGCGTTGATCCTACATTCGCTTCTATTCTATTCGGAATCCCAAATGAAACCCGAACAAGAAACCAAACGAGTGATATCCGAAACATCCGGATGGGACCGGATGAAGAAGCACCGCAGAATCCATATTCGCGCCTGGATATCCTCGAATGTTTCATCCGAGGTGTGAAAATTTCCTCCAATTAATCAGGAAGCAAAACAGAGTGGAAGTCCCAGGTTGAACCCATTACAAAAAACAAATCCCCAAGTCCCCCCCGTCTCCTCAATTTTGATCTGCATCACCACAGCTCCTAATAAACATTCTTCAGCCCCGTATATTGATAATTCCTCTTCAAAGAATGCATAATGTAAGAAGACTCTCTCATTCTTCTCTTCCAATTTGGTTCACATTTTTTCTCTCATCGAGATCAATTCTTCTGAAAACAATTCATGTCGACCCGATATCCCCATCACAATCCCACCTTTTTTTCTTCGGCTCACTTCGACAGCTGGTAATAATACTCGAATCCTATTCGAATCAATGTCTTAGTTGTCATCTCCTCCATCTCAGTTGAAAGTTTAATTAATTTTTCAACACTTTCAATCCCTCGAATGAAATCTATGACTATTATTCTATCGGTGAAGTAACGGGACCGATGGTTGACACTTCAAAGGAAGAAATACCGTACAGTTTGGTAGTTCGAAATTTGGTTTATTTCCAATAAATCGTTAATGAAAACTGACAGAAATTCTATTTTCCGTTGAATCATTTCATGAATTTTTTCATTCTAGAGAAAAATGAATAAAAATGTACTCACCATTGACATCTACGATGACAGCGATTATAAGGAACATCCAGAAACACGGCACACGCATTTGGCACTTGCAGTACTCCGTGTGGCGGCGTATCCACAAAAAAGTAATAAAAGTACTGAATTAAACGACATACATCGGTATCACTTCTATCACACCGTTGGATATGCAATGGATTCTTCATTAAGCGCGCATCACTCGCTTCATCGGCACTATCGTTTTTCTCATCTTAATTGATATGTTTTAAATGATGATGCATCGTTCACGCGTTCACGTTATGAGACAGGTATTTCCCATCGGATATGTTTGGTCTATCAATCTGAAATCAATCGAAAGATACGACTCTTATAATTGGTGCAACGTTGCTCCCCGTCATCCTTCAACTTCTCATATACTCTATCCGGTATGGCATTCTGGCTCACGATAGGAACATGTTTCCCCCTTTTTCTCAAATATTCCCGAATAGAAATTTTCCTTTTTTTAGTTTCGCCGAGAACAAAAAATATATAAACACGTCCAGATTTCCCCCAATTTTGTTCTAGTTTGTACGGAGTATATCATGAAATTAAAATTCCTCAACTCAGATCATGAACACCCCAACAGTGAAGATATTTAACAATATGTCCGGATTTCAAGTCGAAAATCTGGGGTTATTTAACTTCCGTAGGTGGCAGCCCTACTTGAAAGTGAAATTCCATTTCTTGATGGTGGCAATTCAAGGAGATCAACGTTCTTGCCCTAATTTTGCGTAGATTTCAGCCATAAACTCTATCTGCTCGGAAACTGGGAGGGAAAATCGTGAAGACTTCGAAACGGGGCAAAATACCCCATGAGGTCTGTTTCGAATTGCACTATTTTAACTTTCCAAACAGTAGATACCCTGCTGAAATTTAGTCTCAATGGGTTTGAATCAGTTTTCTGCGTCGGAATCAATGGCAATTAATCGGTTCAATGAGATTCTTCAAATATTCCCAGGTATGTGTTGACAAATGTACCAAGCTTGGTGCCAAGCTTGAGCCAATGCTAGTCAACATTGGGCCTAGCATGGTTACCAACATTGGCACCAAATTAGATTAATGTCTGGGATGATAAAAATGTTCAACGCTTGGCATCCAAGCTTGGTTCAATATCAAGATTCAATATTAGTTGTATGTTCTGAATCGATATTGGTGCCACGATTGATATACAATGAACCTCAACGAATAGGATAGTTTTCTTATTGGCATCCAAGCTTGATTGAATATAATATATTCCGACACATGAAATTTCGGAATATTGGTTTTCGACACAGTCACTTTAGTCTAGATAGCACAAGACTTCTAAAAGAGTTCAGAATTGGTAGAATGGATTCATGCAGAACTCTTTTAGGACTCTTGTGCTATCTGGGAAGAGATTGAGAGGATACCCGTATTTGGGCCGACGTACATTCAAGCGTATAATCTTTCAAGTTTCTGAAATGCGAATAAATTCCAAGTCCACGTCATGTGGCTATATCTAGGCTTGGTTGACGAAGAATAAATCAAACGCAGCGAAATATGTTAATTCTAGCATTGATGTCTGAGGTGCTATTAAGGGTTGGTAAACTGTGACGGGCCAAACATCAGTCGGGACTTGGTTAACGAAAATTGAATCAAACACGGCAAAATATGCTCGGTCCTAGCATTGGCATCTAAAGCTCTATCAACGCTTAGCCAGCTACGGTGGGCCAATCACTGACCAAGACTAGGCTAACGAGACTTGGCATACCAAGCTTGACGCCAGTCATGGTCCACTTGTCAGTCTTGGTATGACTTGCCTGGGTTCCTCCCAAATAATACTAATTTTTGTCAAACTTTCCGCCTTATATCTCTCAATGAAAAAATCATGTAAAGGATGTATGGAACATCATTTCTTACAGCTTTTGACCTTCTCTTTCAAACGGCGTTGAGGAAATTTTCCTAAATCGTTACAGGCCGTTTTTCTGAAAAATGACCAAATTTTTCACGTTTTTTTTCGAAAAAAAATTTTCAAAGACATTTCCACCACTGCAAACGGTGTGATAGATGTCCAATCTATAAAATCTCGTTGGTTTTATTTTGGAATTCGAAATGGCAGTCACAAAATGGCGTCCGAAAAGGACACATTTTTTTGTCAACTTTGCCAATTTTATCTCAACAAGTAATTATTTGTTTGGTGAAAAATTCTCAGGAATTCAAATGTCTCACAATTAGTTTTTCAGCCTGATTTTACAACATTTTTGAAAATTTTTCGTTACCCCTTCGGAAAAACTAAAGATTATCTTTAAGAATTATGAAAAAATCCAAGAGTAATGCTAATGTTGTGTGTCCGGAAGGGACTGAAAAATCAACTATTGATGATTTTGCAATGAATATTGTACAAAATTAATTGTCGGAATCAAAATTAGGAAATCATAATTATCACAAAACTGATATTTATAGGGAGTCCTTATACGATTGTGACAAACGTAGTTTCTGGTATTGCAATGAATGCAATAAATACATTTGTCAAACATGCTGGAGTGAATCTCATACTGTATAATAACATTTTCACTCTGAGAGCCTTTTATTACCATCACATAATACAGACAAAAATTTCATAAATTTAAATAAATCTATAAAATTAGGAAAAAAATTTAAAAATTTGAGAAAAAGAAATTTTTTTTTTGAAAAATTACAAAAACTATTCTAAAAAAATAAAAAAGACTCTTCAATTCACGTTTACCTGCACGCGGTAAGAATCGGGCAACTATGAAAATATTTTGGCGTGATACTCGCCAATGATGTAACACGTTTTTCTGAAGGTGCGGAACAAAAAAATTTCAAAAATGTTGTAAAATCATGCTGAAAAATTCTGAGATATTCTTTGACTATATAATCTCAAGACATTTTAATTCCTAATTAAAATACTTTTTGAGAAAAAATTCGCAAAGTTGAAAAAAAAATCTTTCCCTTTCGGACGCCATTTTGTGTCCGCCATTTTGAATTTAAAAATAAAACCAAGGAGATTTTATAGATTAGACATCTTTGACACTGTTTACGGTGGTAGAGATGTCTTGGAAGATTTTTTACCATTTCAAAATAAACTGTTTGAAAACCAAAAAAACGTGAAAAATTCGTTAATTCTTCGGAAAAGCGGCCTATAACTCTTCCGGCTTACGATTTAGGAAAATTTCCTCAACGCCATTCGAAAGGGAAGGTCAAAACCAGTAAGAAATGATGTGTTATACATTTTTTACATGATTTCTTCATTGTGAGATATGAGGTGGAAAGTTTGACAAAAATCAGTGTTATTTGGGAGGAAAAGGGTTAAGCGGGGTAGCCCCTTTGAGAAATTCATAGAACAAAATCAGGCAAATCAGATTGAAAATTAACAAGAAACCAGAGTTTCGTCCCAGGATCTGCTGGTTCCCATCTCCAGATCCGAATGAAAAATAGTTGTCAGGCCTTAAACGCTTTTTATCCCAGAATATCCTATCTAAAACTGAACTGACATAAATGTTTCCCTGACAGGATATCCCATATTTGTTGATTCCGGATGAAATCAGGTAGAAATTTCATCAGTTTTTGATCGGGACAAAGACCGTTCAAAGCCTGTAATCCAGAAAATTCAGTATCCCAAAGGTGCATAGTTTCGGTAGAATTTCAGTAACCTTGAATAGAATTGATAGAACTATACTTCTATCTTTGGGATTGTAAGGAATATTATCCCTTTCAAGAACCTGAGAATAATTAGATACGAATGCCTTGAATGAGAATGAAATTATTCCATCTAAATCTGGATTTGATAACAAAAGCTCTGGAAATTTTTGAAAGAACTGCACGCTGGATTGAACATGGGTTAAAAGTTGCACAATCTGGAGCAATCTTCTTCCGGTTTTCTAAAAATCAGAAGAATCCCTAAGAACTCGGAATCGAAGAACGAGTTACAAGAGAGTTTTCTAAAGAAGAAATTGTCAACGCATTTGAAATTACAAACGACTGCACTTTGGAAAGTTTTTTTCAATAATCGGAATGGCGATTCGAATCATTTCTTCTGTGCATTATCAATTAACAATGTTCCCTTTGGGTTATACGATTCCGAGACTACGTGCATTCGGTTTGATAAATTATTCGATCAACGAGATCGTCGCTTACTTCCTCTCCTCGTTCCCTCCTTCCTCTCCTTTCCGCCCGCCGATATTCCAAGAAAATGTATTTTTCCCATAATTGGTTAATCAACACAGTGACAAGCGTTCATCTCCCGATAACCAACTTCTCTCATTACCAATAAACCATTGAATCCTCTGATTCAAGCGATAGAGGAAACCACATCTATAACGGTCTTCTTCCTTTTGTTCTATCCTTAATTGGCGCGTGGAGAAGCCAATCAGGCTCGATTGCTTGGCGGAACGTTATGGATGCAGGAACTTATTACTAATTAGATCCATTTCGCTAAGCGAGCTGATTTGTTGATCCTGTGTATCTATTCTCTCCTCGGATATAACCTGTTCAGAGAAGATTCGATCTTCTCAAATGATTTTCATTCATTTTCCATGTTCTTTCTTCTTTCCTTGGTATATCGTCTACTCTCTGGATTACTACTTGGATTTTTCACTGGCGAATGGGATACAAGAATCATCCCAACAGCGCTGCGAGAAATCCAGACGTTTGCGAGGCAATCGAACGAATCGGGAAAAGATTTTTGGTACGAATGGGTCGAAAAAAACGAGCTTTATTTTTTAATCGCTCTGTAGATAACGATGTTACAGAGCTCACCCTCTTTTAATTTCACGTCACAGTCAATGCGGGTCTCAATTTACTTATCTACCTGTAGTACGATCTGAGGTAACGTCAATTAATACGGACAAAAAGTACCACTGTCAACGTGGAAGTTGGAAAAAAACAACAACACTTTGTGTTTCATGTAAAACGATGAGCAAATCGATTAGAATTGCTATCGACTCGAGTTCCTATTGTCTCAGGATTTATCGTGTTTCAAGAGCGACGATAATAATAATATGAATTGAAATTCTGATAGTCAAAGAGAAATTCTCTCGGATGATAGATTTTATTCGTTCCGCTTTTCATTCGTTTTATTCGATGATAAAATAATAATAAGAATTCCTGTTTTTCCTACGACATCCGTATGGGAATGTTGTTTCTGTTATTGCGACGGAAAAACAGACTGTCGTCGATGTTTTTCTGTTTTTCCTCGATATATTATTATAATAATTTTTTTTAATCTCTCGTTGGTATTGTTATTTTTTTTGAGAACTTTTCAAATTTCAATACTTCAGTTATTGTTCATTTCACGCTATTATTTCGATTTCAGAGAGACGGAGACGTACCGAATGCAAGAATTTATGCACTCACAGAAAGGATTCCTTGAAATGAGAAAATTTTTCTAGTCGCTGGGACGAAACTCACTTTTTTTTCGAGTCTAGAAACAAGTGAATTTTGTCTCAGCGACAAGAAAAATTTTCTCATTTCAAGAAATCCTTTCTGCGAGTGTGGCCTTAAATCCAGTTAGATGGAAAATTCAAGGCATTCAAACGTCTTTCTCCGCGATTTAACACGAACTTGCATCCGGGTTGAAAAATCTTCAGAATTATATATAATTCAACAGAATTTATAAAAATTTCATATGAATTATTGTATATAATTGTTTATTCAACTTTATAGATATACAGACTCCCAGAAAATTTGCTGAATTAGCGAATATCTTGCCAAACACCTAATTTTAATTGCTTCAGGTAAATTTTCATTTTAAATAAATACAAATTTATTCGGGTGAAATAAATTGTTCATTTGATACAACTCAAACCCTAGTCGGTTCATATTTGGATAGAAATTTAGTTGATTCAAACAAAATTTGGTCAATCCAAATGAATCCAAATATAGAATTTTCTTGTTGAAGAAGCAAGATTTTTGCTGTAACAGCAAAAGCTTTGCGACACTGACATGTGAGAGAAATAATTACTGATACCAGGGGAATATATTCTTGAATATTTTCAAGAATACATTCTCTTGAGTGCAGCTGATATGTTGTAGAGCTAAGAGAAATGTTCTAAAATCAAGAAAATATTTTTTCAATTCGAAAAATCTATGTTTGATACCAGAAAAATTTTCTTGAATCAAGAGAGAATATTTTTGGAGAAATGAATTTCCTCGGAACAGAAAAATATATTGTTGATAAGAGTAATTATTTCTGCCAATGCGCGTACAACGTAGATGCCGTGAATCCATGGTTTAAAAATTTATTGGATCCCATTAATCAATGAGATTTAATACAAACTCCCTGATAGAAAACATTCTAGCACACACTCTGGCGGGAGTACTATTATTATAACAGTGAATAAACTATTCACACTTGTTCACATCCGTTGAAACCGATTAAATTATTGGAATTCAATGGGAATGTGATAGTTTTAATTGGTTATTCACCGTTGCAAAGTTTGGATTGAATTTCATGTTGCTGAAGTTTGAATCGTTCGTTGAAACGAATTAGTACTCCAATAACAGAATATTCAACTGTTAACGACCAAAAAATCTTGCAGTACATCTTGAAACGAGGTTTTCAGTTTCAAGGAGTAAAATCGAGAAGATAAATGACAATGATTTATCAGATTTTGCGAGTTTGAATTTTCGTTTCCTTTCTATAAACGATTCAATCTTCCACAACATTTGGATTTCATGAATGAATGGATTCCAATAGACTTTTTCTTCACCAGGGATGTCTCAGACGAGAACTATTAATGATTAATCAACAAACCAAATTCATGACAATTTACGATATGCAATGACTAATAAATATATCCTCTCTATTCCTAATTTCCAAATCGCTCTTTGACCACCATATTAAAAATTAAATTGAGCCCAGATAACACACGAAGAATTCTTTTTCAAAAATAAGAATAGAATTCTTCAAGAACTCTTTTCGAAGTAATGAATTCGTAAAGAAATTTGGAAGAGTTCCATGTTTGGGACAAAACAATACCTTCAGCATTCTCAAAGAACTCGTGAATGTCCCAAACATTGAACCCCTCCAGAGCTCTTTATGAATTCATTAGTTCGAAAAGAGTTCTTGAAGAATTTCATTCTTGTTTTTGAAAAAGAATTCTTCGTGTGTTATCAGGGAGTACACTCTCGCAAATGGGCCTCTCCTGTTCTTTCTTCGATGCAAGGCGACAACCGTTGAGTGCAATGTAGTAAAAATATTAAGAACGATGGTTTTTGTCCCACTTTTTCCCGCATCTTTCCGACAGTCGCGTCATAGTTCATGTATTGTATGAACTAAGCGGAATCTATTTCAAACAATGATATTCCACTTTTTATTTAAAAACACACCGGATGCCATCGGAAAATTGTGAAGAGAGCAGAACCATTGCTGTTTTCTTTTTTCCGTGTAGTAACTAATAAAAAATTTTCTTAGAGCACACTGTAAAAGAAAGCACGGTTCCCTTAATTAAAGAATCTCAGTGAATCGATTGATTCTCTTTGATTTCGATGCAGAAAACTGATTCAAACCCATTCAAAGTTGATTCTCGATGGGTTTCAATCATTTTTCTGCATCGAAATAAATGAAGATCAATCAAGATTTCTATAAAATCCACGTGATTTTGACTTTGATATCGCCTTTTTTTACATGGCAATACTCAGAATATCTTTCGTTAAAGAACCCTACACTGTTGAAAAACCCTGGTTAAAAGGACCCATTGATTCTGACCAATTCTCATTAAATTACAATTAAACGTAGACAATGTTCCAACCAAATCTCGCCGGTGATTTTTCAATGAGATTTGGTCAGAACTTTCATGTGAATCTCGTTGAATCTGGCCAAATCTCATTAAATTACGATTAAACTTGGACAATGTTCTGACCAAATCTCATTGAATTTCATTTGTCAGATTTAATGGATTCTTTTAACCAGGGAAAACTGGAATTTTCCGGTACTTAAGAACAGTTGTTTATAACGAATTTTTCAGCTTACGTACAAAAAAATTCCTGTTCCACCGGAATTCTTCCGTATTTTACATGAATATTCATGTTTTTTACTTCAATTTTCCAACATAAATACAGGAATTTTCATGATTTTAATGTAATTTTCCAGTACAAATGTACAGGTTAATTGCTTCCAGTTGAACGGTACTGGAATTTTCCCGAAATTTTCTTTACAGTGTATGAAGGATACCCAGATAGAAAAATGTCTCAATAATGCCATCATAATGGTAACATGCACGTCAAGAAATGTTCGCATCATGGTACCGAGGTGTTTCCGCGTAGAGCATTGTTATTGGTCGCAAAACGAGTTGATGGTACCATAAATTATGGTGTCCAGCGTCGGTGTATCTCTGAATTCCCTGACTATTCTAAAATTCGAAAATTTTTTGAATTATAATTCATCTTTTACACTATCTTCATATTCAAGAGGATTATTTGAATTAAAAATTCTTTTGGGGTAAAAAATTATACCTCTTATACCTTAAGAAAGAATGACTCCTCATTCTCATAATTGCATATACTGTATAAATACAAGGAAAAAATAATGGAAAAAATCCCTTTTTGACCTTTTCCCTGATTAAATATTTGTTAAAAATTTCAGATTCCACAAAGCATGGAAGACATATGCTTTATTTGACTGAAAAACTAATCAAATCGAACGAAATAAGCTATTGACTAAGATTTCCTCAGAACATTGGACAATTTTTAATAAGATTCCATGAAATTCAATAGGTACTTTTATCCAGGCTAATAAAATTGATTCTATTGGAATAGTGCATTGAAGGCTTCGTAATGAATTTGACACCGTTCAAACACTTATAAACTGTGAAGCTCCTCAAAATCACGTCAACTGTAAACCCCGGCCTGACAGATCGCTATACCTTCTTCTTGATTTTCAAAGTTGTTAGAAGTGGAGGACACATTTTTCCTGCTATTTTCCAGTGAGATATTGTAATATTCTGGGAATATTACTGACACATTGAGTACTATGTGGGTTATAAATTGTTATTTGAATGGTTCGAAAAATTATAATTTTTCTTAAAAAGGACTTCCCTGACCGCTGGACATCCTGCATAACGAATACATAATGTTTACATTTCATGCATCATTGCAAGCTGAGCGAAGGTTATGATAGTATGTTCACGGCACATTATGTTACAAAATATGGACAGCATGTTTTTCTATCTGGGTATTCAAGAAGAAGCCAGAAGAAGCGAGTCAAACTTTTGCATGAATTATCCGTTCGATGGAAATTTGCAACGCACAATAATGATATACACGAACAGGATCGAACTCTGAACATAAATTTCAGTCTCTTTCTGATTTCCTAGTCAATCGAGGTGTCTAGCAAAATATGATTTTGGAACTCCAACTTTTTCCAGGATATTTGGGAAATTCCCGGATCGAAAATAAAATGCACACACACACATGAATTTCAATTCACATTTCTGATGGCATAATACAATCTAATAAGAAAAATGAATTCACATAATTTTGAATTATTGAGCACAAAATTCAATTCTTATGGATTCATTATTGTGAATTCAATTATAGACATCTGAACAAAGTCGGAAACAGACTATTTCACGAACAGTCGCAAGACCTCTGAGAGAATATTTGAAACAACTCTCAAGTTTCTCCCAGGTAGAAATATTCTATTAAATTCTATTACGAATGTTGAAATTTCTGATTAAATATCATTGAATTCCATTGGAACCTATTCATTTTCCCATTTATCAACGAGATGTTATAGATTATTTGTAACGGGGTCGGGAAATAGGACTTCTTTAGTGGTGTAAGGTTTTGGAAATTCTGTAAGAATTCAAAAAGAATGTTTTTTCGAGAATTATTCAGTGAATCATTCATTGCTGTCTACACCTGGCTGAAGAAATTATTCTGAAAATATCTGAGAATCTTTGCATAACTCTCAAAATTATAACAAAAAATATCAATATTCATTTTAATTAAGATTCAAAATAATCAATTATTCATCGGGGAAAACTTTTATAAATTCTGCACACACAAAGATAAAAATATAATTGAAAATTCCCCGGAACGTTTTCCCGACGAAAGTACAATTCCTGACTAACTCCCGACTGCTAAACACCCTGGGTGGTATAAAAAGATTTCAAAAGTCATAGCAACTGTCAAAAATTCTTCATGATTTCGTTTTCCAAAATCTACAAACCATGAGGGAACCCAAATTTATTTCCAGAGTCCAATCTCAAGTATACCTTCAATTATTTTCTATTTTGAATTTCAATTTATCAAATGATTTATCAAAAACAATATTTCGTGCAAAGTTTTATCCGTTTCTCCTGATATTATTGTGCCCTCAAACTCTATATAATGATCTGATCGTATAGGGGATTTGTTTCTTCATCGAGAACCCTCAAGAAGAGAAGATTTTTCCTCCATTTTGAGGAATTATTCCGTTTTTCTGGGTGTTGAATCCTCCAAACAACGAGAGAAACCTCCACCGAATCAAGGTGCAAAATTCCTCATTCTTGGTGGAACTTTGCCGCTACTAAATATTCATTGAAAATCCCGGCAGCCTTTTCACAATGCAATTTGAAGATCTTCAATGAGATTTGGTTAGGTTCAATGGAATATTTCGATGGAAAACTCATTGAATCTTGTCAAATCTTATTCGAACTTAGACAATGTTCTCAAACGGAGAAAAATCTGATTTTCCTGGGTCTCTTTTGCTGGAGTAGGAATTTTTTCGCTATGACAGCAATCTATTGAATATCGCAGTCATTTTATCAGCTATGACAGCAACTTTTTGGCTGAGGCAGCAAAATTCGCTAAAAAATCGGTTTTTTAGTTGACAAGATTTGCTGTGATGACAAATAGTTTGCTGTCACGGCAAAAACGACCCCTCAAAATTAGATTTCGCTATCATAACAAATTAATTTTTCCTCCATACATAAAACTTTCCATTTAATTTGATTTGTAAGCGAATTTTATACATTTTCCTAATCAGGAATTCCATTTTTCCACGATGCAATCAATTGTCACGATGTAACAATTCAATTCGAGAAATTAGGGTTATCGAATCGCAGAGTTAATTTTTCTAACGAGGAGAGTGGATAAAATATCTTAAAGTCGTTGCTGTGATTCCAGCATGGTCGTTTATTAAGGTAATGAACCTTCCTTTGTATATAAAATCATCTATATTCTATGAATCTGGAAATTGAAATTCCGTTGATTGCATTGATATTGCATTTAAAAATCAGTCACTTCAAAGCAGAGCATCAAGAGTCAACTTCCCTCTTGAAAATTAGTTGGAATTTCAATTCTTATCACGAGATTTGCAGTGTTTTCGTTTTCTCAAGACAAATTCACCACTCCAAAGAACAAAAATAACATCTTTCATTTATAAATCTCATCTTCGCTTGTAGAATCATTCGAAACGAACGCGAAAACAAAAAAGAAAAATCTGGAATCTTTTTCAATCTTCTTCCCCCGTTATGCAAACGAATCATAAACGATCAATCGATTCCGTTCATTGCGCAATGAATTCAAAATATCGAGATTTATGCATACAAGCGAAAAATAGTCAGGGAATTTTCGCAACGATAACCAACAAGTTAACATAATAACTAAGAATTCATTTATTCACGCTCCCTATCTCGTTATTCGCAAATTTCTTCTTCTTTTTCTTCTTGTTTCTTTCGAACTGAAGCCGTAAGTGATGACAAGTTACTAGGAAGCGAGGAGAAGCGATAAGGAGAAAGAACATAATAAGTTAAGCACAAATTAATGAAATAATTGAAAAGTAATGCCATCTAATGATGATACACAATTTTCCATGGCAGCGGAGAGTTTCGATTTAATTAATTTAAATATCCATTTGCGGAGTTGCGAACAAATCTTTGCACAGACCGACCGATCAAGCCTTAATTATTTCATTTGAAATTCATTAAAAACAAACGGAATAAGAGTGGAAATCGATTGAAATGAATTTATTTTGGAAGAGGAGTCGAGTTATTTTCATTCTTTTGATAAAGAGATACGTATCGGAGACCGGAGAAAGGTATTTTTCTCTTTCAACGATTCAGTTAAAATTGGAAGGAATCAAATTTTTCTGAGTCCCTTCGATCGATCGATCGGAAATCAACTGGATCCAAAATAGATGGACATAAATGAAAATTATCTATGGTATGAAGTATGAATTTTCCCTGCTATCGTTTCATTTTGGTTTTGAATACGAGAAGAGAGGAAAAAACATCAGAATCCTTATCAGCCACGAATCGATTCAAATAGATTTCTGTTGTTGTCAGTTTTTAATTGATAGGAGAATCGATTAATGAGACGGACAGATCATGCTTCCAGCGAAATGTCTTTATGAATTTTTTCAATTTTATTGATCGCTTTGGTTTTTTCTATTCGGATTTCTGTGTTTGATTTGGGAAAAAGTTAGCACCATGGAAGAAACCAAATTTTTTGCTACACTGTAAAAAATTTCGGAAGTAATTAACACAAACATGCGCGAAATTTACTGGAAAATGGTAGTGAAAATCCCATAAAGTTCAGAATTTATGCTCAATTTCATATATATTTGTACCGAAAATTCTCCGATTGTCACGTTTAGAAAAATTCCGATTTTTTTCTTTACGGTGTGGAGTAGCAAATAATTTGCAACGTCAATTGATTATTTTGCCGTAGGGGTTGTAGGGGGTCTGACGTCCTCCATGGGAAATATTTGTCAATTTCCAGATCATTCGGGAACCCACAAGGAAAAAAATGACCTGTAATTTTACCGGAATTCCGGTTACCGCACTGTAAAAAATAATCGGAATTTTCCTGTATACGGCCACCAGAAAATCCCAATCATCGGATGGGGAATCAATTTCTGATATACACGGAAAGACCGGGTCTATTAATATTTAGAAAAATGACTGTCGATTTAGGGAAAACGAGGATCGCTGGAAAATATTCGTAGTGAGTCTACTAAAAATTCGTAGTCGATGTATTAACAATTGATAGTTTCACTGTGAAAAATACCAATGAAACTATCAACTGTCAATATTTTGACTACGAATTTTTGGTAGACTCACTACGAATATTTTTCAGCCATCCTCTTTTTCCCTAAATTGACAGTCATTTTTCTAACCGTTGATAAATTCTTTCCAAATATTAATAGACCCGGTCTTTCCGTGTACAAGTATAAAATTTTCCATAAATTTAACTGAAAATTCTAAATTCTATGGGATTTTTACTATCATTTTACAAGAAATTTCCGAACAAGTATGGAACCATTCCTAACGCCTGTATATGTTGATTACTTCATGTAAATTTATAGGAATTTCACCGTGGAAATTTTTACAGTGCGTATAGACAGCAAGGAATATCTGCCACCTTTATCGGAATAATTCTTGTAAACTTTGTGGAAAACTTGGTCAATAATTCAACCCTTGTTCCATTCAACGAACAGATATTCCTTGCTGTCCATTTTGGAATTAACAGTTCAATTTTTTGCCGTGCACAAGATTTCTGTGGATTTCCAAACAATTTTCGTCACTTTTCAGAAAATTTTTGGTAAATGACAAAAATTGTTTGCGAATTTAGTCAAAAATGTTAAGTAAAAAACTTCTCAACTTTCTTTACAAGAGAAGAAATCCCGTTAACCATGAATAATCCCTGGAAAAGCTCGCATTCTCTCTGGAAAAATCTCAAAAACTCTGGGAATTTCTGAAATTTTGATGACAAATCTAATATTTTTGGAACATCTTAACGGACTTTTTTTAGAGCTTTTTTTTTCTCAGACAAATAAGAACGAAATTGCACCTTGAAAAAATTCTAACAAAACTCTGAGAAATTTCTAAGATTTTTCTGATTATTGCAAAAGATTTTTTCATTTGCAAACACTTTTTCACATATGATGATACGTTTGAAAATTGGTAATAGTCAGCACTTCTTCAGAGTTTTGTTAGAATTTTTTTTCAGAGTGCAATCTCGTATCAATTCGTCTGAAAAAAACTGCGAAAAACTCTGAAGAGTTCTGAAAAAATTCCGTACAGAATGTTCCAAAAACATGAGATTTTTCAGCACAATGTTCACGTACGGGAAACAGGTGTAAAAAACAGGTTTTTGTCACAATTTTTTCTGTCAATTTACAAAAATTATTCCAGAAATCTGGAAGTCCATAAATTTTCCAACGTACACGGAATTGAATATCTTAGCATCATTCACAGGGCAGTTAATTCATTGCCAACGGTAGCCAAACTTTCACGGATGGAGGTAAACATTTTGCTGCCGCAGCTAAAATTTAGCTACGGAAACTCAAAAAATGGCTCTCCTTTTCGCGGTTAATCAACTTTTTCTATGTACTTTCCTCTTTGAAAATCTACAACGACTTTTTCCCGTGTATTTGTGATCGAGAATTCATCATTTTCATCAAAGACGGGACCGTAGGGAGAAGTTTTTAATGCAAAATCTAAGAAAAAATTCAATTGATTTATTAATTTCAATTTTTTTTTGTGATATATTGAAAAATAATAGAACTATCCTTCTCCAATTTTGTTGACAGTACAAAATACACACTCCGTTGCCGAAACAGAAAATTTGTCTATTGAATTCACGATACACAGAGGAGAATTTTAGTCCTTTTTGTTCTATTCTAAACCGTTTGTTGTAGAATGTTTATCGCTTTTGGGAAAAAGAAGTGTTACACGAGGGATATAACGAAAAAGAAGAAAAATAGACAGACCGTTACAAGTTTTGTAAACTGAAAATTTCAGTTGTTAAAATTGGGAAGAATTTCACTCCTTCCGTGACAGTGAATTGTTTTTTGTCGTCCGCATGAAAATCCAATTGGGAAGAAAATGAAGAAATGTTTCTATCAAATATCACATCGTGTTTACTCTCGAATGTTCAAAGAAGAGAGAAAGAGAGAGAAAAGGAGAAACGTGCAGAGAAAAGAAGTTGATTTTCAAATCGTTGAACCCGCACACGTTCGTACATTCGTTGGGTCTACGCGTTCATATTCCACGAGGGAACTATTTCTTTTTCTTTGCCATCTTTTTATCCCTCAATCATGAGAAATCGTGAATTCAAACTTGTTGGAAAATTCTTCCCGAATCATACGCCAATCGTTGGAAATTCGTCTTCGTTCGCGTCCTACACTCTTTGTTTACATAGATCGTTTATAGATTGAACGATCATCGGAAGACGAGGAAAAAACCGCGCGCGCTTGACGAATCCTTTCAAACTAACAATACCATAATCTTATTTCTTGAAAAAAATTATCTTTTTTTTTCCCAAACCATTGAAAAAAAAAAAAAATAAATAAATAAATAAATAAAATTGAAAAAAAACTTGTTTTTTCTTCCCCTTACTTACGTGTTTTGTTAAAAGAAAACAAAAAAGAACAAACGTGTGTGACCATTTATGATGATATCGAAATATGAAAAAAAGAATTTGTTCTCCCCCTTGCAATGGGGGAGAAACCGATTAATAACAATTTAAATACAAAACAATCGATGAAGATGATTACAATAATGGTCTTCCGATCGCGGTAAGCTCGCGGCGTTTACTGAGCGATTTCACAACCCCCAAGCGTTGGTGGCGGCAACGACGACGACGACGACGACCACCACGACCACGTTTCCCATCCCCACAACCTCCGACGACGACGACGACGACGACGACCACGGCGACGGCGGCGGCGACGACGATGGCGAGAGGAGAGAAGGCACACCACCGCTTAACGTCAAGTAACGCGTACGATGCGCGGTGATTGGTCGGGCATGCGCATCCCCCTTAAATGTCACATTCGTTTTTTAGAGAATCATCACCGGGACACCTGAGGTAGACATTTTTCGGTGATGGCATTTCTTCGGCCGGGGGTTGACGAGATATTGAAAAATCAAACTTCCATATATCTCTTCATGTATCGTCATCGATAGAGTGCATCATCCCCTATCGTTCTCGGTTATAAAATAGATTAAAAAAGTTTCATTTACTTTCTCTCGGTTACGATTTTCATTTTCTATCGTCATTTCGGGAATCATCTCCGTGTAGTAGTTACCATTTTTTTCTCCATGGTTTTATCGGGAGGAGAGTACGATGATCTCTTTTATTAATTGTTGTCTTGATTTAGAAAAAAGAACTGTCAACGAAAAAAACAATTCGATACGAGAATTGAATTTTTCTTTTTCTCTTTTCAAACCACGCGGAAGATAAACTTGTGCGGAGCTGATTGTAGAAAAAAGATTGATAAAAAGAACGAGAAGAATTTCGATCGATCGATCGAGTTCGATGATAAATCGTAACAAAAATGTCTGGAGTTTTCGTGTGGTTTTTCAGAATCGCTAATATTCGGTAGCGAAATAATAGTTGTCGCGAGTAGAAAAAGTGGAAACTTTTACAGAGAGGGATGAATTTGTATCTAAACGAACAATTGATTATCTTCAACCAATGACGTTTAAGGGGATACTAACGGTGTGGCGGCAGCCAAATCGTTTATGAAAAACTACGAACAAATGCTGCAATTTTATCAAAATATCGCTCTATACAGCACTTCTCTGATTCAAGTAGAAGATTGGGCTGCTGTCACGCCGCTAGTATCACCTTAAGGGGTCTTGCTGGTTAAGATTTTCAAAAATCAGATTATGGAAGAGTTTTCTCTTGACACACTGATTGAAAACAAAAAATGCAAATTATTCCTTGTTTGAGTGGCTATCGCGTGAACCAAAATCGTTTTGATTGTCAAAAAGTTTCCGATTTTCATCCTGAATAGCCACTTCTTTTGAAAAACAACCGCCATTTTGTTATGTTTTATTTCAAAAGAAAAAAAATGTAGTTCACGCGATAGCCACTGCAACAAGGAACCAGTGTGTTTTCATGGTGTTTTGTTTTTTAAATCAGTATGTTAACAAAATTTGTCTTTACTTAAAAAGACCACTCAAATAAATGAAAAAATATTCCGGTTTTTATGCATGAGTCACCAAAGATGCAGTTAAATATCCCCGAGGGTTGACGACTATTGGGGCAAGCTTGGGCAAACTCTGAACCGATGGTTATGTTCCTCACAGTTATTTTTCAATGCAGAACAATGGATGTTTCTGAAGTTTGAATCGTTCATAGAAACGAAACGAAAATTGAAATTCACAAAATCTCAGAGAAATCATCGGTGTTTGTCTCATAGAATCAACTCTTTGGAACTGGAAACATCGTTTGGAAAATGTACTACTGCAAGATTTTGGGTGTTAAACGGCTGAGTACTTCGTTATTCAATTACCTATTCGTTTCAATAAACGATTCAAACTTCGACAACATGAATAATGGATTGTTGCTATTACGCCAAGCGGTGCGGTGGTTTGATCCCCAGAAATATTCGGTTCAAACGTGATTTGGTAAAATCACTCGCTCAAACGTAGCGAAATTTTGGTGAAAGCCACTAAAACTTTCAAGTATATTATAACAATAAAACAGTTGTATAACGTTAGTAACGTTACTTCTAAACGAACATTAATATTTGCATCTAAAATAAATCTCTTTTTCGTATACCAGAGTCAATTATTCCGTATCGAAATATTTTTCGCGCCAAAACAAGAGCCAGAATAATTTCTACCAGCAGCAAAAAAAGAATCCCAGAAATTAGAGTACTTTATTTATCGTATATAAACGCCGAGTCTCAATAAAAAGAAAGAAAAACGTTGAAAACTATAACAGTACTTTGCGAGAAAAATTGTTCTCTTTTTTAAAGAGTTTGATGAATCCGTATTTCTATCGGTGACAGTACACACCGGCAAATATGGTATCACAACTGGTATCATTTATCTAAGACGAGTTATCTGAACCAGCTCTTGCGCAAATGGCGCGAACATCCGCGAGGTACCTTCCTAACTTATCGTCAAAGGAAGTGGCCCACCCGTGCTTCTCCTTGAAAAAGCTTTATTCCTCCTCCCTCTCTTACACTCTTCTCTATCATTCTATGCCTCCTTTTTGGTTTTCTAATATCAGTAAAATTCTTTTCTCCTCTACAAACCCTCGAGGATTCTTTCCCCTCTTTGTCCCTCTTCTTCCCTCTTCTTCTTCTTCTATCGGCGAGTCGATACAGATATTAGTTTAATTCATTAAACGTAATTTCGCGTAACGAGTTTCTTCCTCATTTACGCTTAATTATTTTGGTATTCGAGTCCCTGGATCAGTTAAGAATTTCACTCAGATTCCAGATTAGTCTGTGAAAAGGAGAAGCCTCGAGAGTTGCCTGATTTTCCCTTGTTTTTAAAATCAACACGAATTATTAAAAAATCATGAAAAAGTATTAGAAATAGTATTGGTACGTTCATAGGGAAAAAATTGCTGTTCCAGCAAAAGGTACCCAGTGGAATCAGTGATTTCGCTGTCGGCGCTGTGAAATGGACAGCCATTTTTTCAGCTCATATAGCTAAGTTTTAGCTGTTGCAGCAAAAGTTCTAAATTCATCAACGAAATTTTAGCTAATGTTGCAAAGAAATCACCTGTCCTGTGCACGGAGAAAAGTCCAGGTCAAGAATATGGTAAACTTGATTGAAAATTTGAGAGTATTTTTCTGGAATTTTATTCGAAGAACACTGAAAAATTATCAATACTTAACAAACAGTAGAAAAGAATATGAACTTTTCAAAATTTTATGTGCAACTTTTGGAAAGTTCATATTCTTTTCTATTGTTTGTTAAGTATTCATGATTTTTCAAATAAAATTCCAGGAGAAGGTGAACCGTTTGATCTTTATTACAAATTCAAGAGATACTCTCAAATTTTGAGAAATATCTTCAAATTTTATAAAAGATTACTATATTTTTGACCTGCATTTTTCTTCTTGTGAGTGTTGAAATATTTAGCGGTAATAGCTGAAATTTAGCTGATACAGCTGAAAATTGGTACGACTTTTTTGAGGGTTCAAATGAAGCCCTGCTCAAAAAATCTCATTGAACCGATTGATTCTCACTGACTTCGATGCAGAAAACTGATTCAAACCCATCGAGAATCAATTTTTAATGGGTTTGAATCGGTTGCCTGCATCTGAATCAATGCGAATCAATCGGTTCAATGAGATTCTTTGAGCAGCGAGGCTGAATGCATTTTTTTCAGGAGTTACCAGGGTATCCTTCGACTAAAAATTCACTCAATAAGAATTCTTCGAACTGAATTTCTGGAAAAGTCTGGAATTTTCAGAAAATATCGTGGTACAGAGTCCAAATTTTGAATTCCAAAAATATGTTTTCATCAAAATTTTGGAAAAGAAATATTTCTTGCTCTCTAAATTTGGAAGAGTGAAAAATCATGCATTTCACTCCACCAAGTCTCACAAGTGAGTCACAGGCATCTGTATAGAAATTCCAAGCACACGATGAAGCCACCGACAAAAGAAATTTGATTGTGTAGAGGCAAAATGTCTTGATGGAGTGGGCAAAAGTTGACAAAAGTTGAAATTTCTGGCATCCCTGGTCACAGGCTGCTTCGAGGGAAATTTCTACTCATTTTTAGTAAACCTTCACTCTTTTAGAGTGAAAAGGCCACTCTGGAATTGGAGGGACTGTGAGTTTCTAACCTCAAACCTTAAACTGTCACTCAAAATTTCGACAAGCTCACTTTCAGCCAGCTAAACATTGAAATCTCACTCTCAAAATCCTAGAGAGAAGGATTCAAAATTTGACGCTCAATACTCCACAATAGATGAAATATTAGAGATTATTTCCCAATAATTTCAGGCCTTTTGATTTCTGGAGTGAAATTTCACCGTTTAGCCAGCCAAAAGTGAGCTTATAGAAATTTTGAGTTCAATTCCCACCCTTTTAGAGTGATGGTCTAAAAAAAAGGTTTGAGGTTAGAAACTCACAGCCCCTCCAATTCTAAAATAAATTTGTTACACTCTGAAAAAGTGAAGATTCACTCGAAACGAATGAAAATCCCACCCGAAGCGACTTGGCTTGCTTCTGAGACTGAGTGGAGTGAAACATATGAGATTGTTTACTCTTTCAGATTTAGACAGCGCTCATTGCGCTGATATTAGAATGCGAAAACTTTCGAAATTATATACAAACTCCATATGAATTTTGAATGATTTTGAAAATTTGTCCACTCCAGTACAGAAAAACCAAAAGCAATTTTGATTTTCACCCATTATTCTTCTATGCGAACCAAGAAAACCCAAAAAAATCATGAAATTCGAAATTTCATCGAGGTTTGAAGAAAGGAAAGCTCCTTTGGGAGGAAGAACAATTATTTAGACTTGATATTAAAGTCCCACATAACAATTTTGGATCACTCTTTTGGATCATTCTGAAAGATATCTTAAAGAATTCGAAAAGATGTCTTATGAAACACCAAAAGATATCTTTTGGAAGTCTTCATACGAGATTTCTTGAAGTTTTCTGAAGGTATCTTTTAGAATTCTTAAAGATATCTTTTAGAATGTTCCGGAAGAATTCCTCAAAATTGTTATCTGGGGTTGCTCAGACACGATTTTCATTAAATCTCTTTGATTCAAATAGAAGAGAATAAGAAACTGAAAATAACAAGCTTTGGTTCGTTTCAATTTGATGTCTATTTTACGTAATCAGTTTCCCACACAGCACTCGTTGTCAAAAAGATATCTTCAGAAATAATTAAGATTAAGAATGCAAGAACCCAACAAACACCGAAGGTCTTGAAGACATCTATAAGATATCTTCAGGAAGACATCTTTTAGATACATCGAAAAGATATCTTTTACACATCTTCGAGAAATATCAGAACCACGTCTTGAACGTATTTTTTCTTTTAGATGTCGAATCAGCAGAGTCTACAAGACATCTTGAAAGAGTTTCTGAATAATATCTGTTGCACATCTTTTCGTGCTGTCTGGGATGTTCCATTGATCTCAAAAAGACACCTCAAAGATATTTAAAACATATCTTGGAAAAATCTGAAATGTATCTTAAAAGAATCAACAACATATCTTGAGACATCTAAAAAATGTCTTCGACATATCCAAAACATATCCTTTGTTAGACGTTTTTGAGATATCTAAAACTTGTTCCCACATAACAATTCATTTCTTGCGATGTCTTTTCGATAGGTTTACGATGTCTTGCCCAACACATTTAGACATCTAAAAGACATGAATTGTTGTGTGGGTTGAAATTTGTTGCATAAGACATCTTTGAGATATCGAAAAGATATCTTCACGAAAGTCTTCTAAGACATCCTTTAGATACTAATAGATATCTTTTTGTTTGTTGGGAAATCTTATGCGACACGAATAGACATCTTTTAGAAGTCTCAAACTGTTCTTACTTCTAAAAGACATCTTTCAGAAATGTCTGGAAGGTTTCTGAAAACGTTCTCGAAGATATCTTTTAGAGATAAGAACAGTTTAAGACTCCTTGCATTGTTTTTAATTATTTCTGAAGATATCTTTTAGACAACGAGTGCTGTATGCGTTATAATGATTGTAAAAATGAATACTGGGGAAAACGCGTTTTATTTCATTATTTCTCATTGGAAGACCCAAAAAGTTCGTTTTATTCAATTATTCTTTCCGTATCTAAAAACATTCTCCAAAAAAGCGCTTTTTTTATGCCTCCTAAAGCAGGATTCTCCCATAATTTCATTGCACCTCATTCACAATTCGATATTTAAAAATGAACTTGCGATTATGATCGATATTGTATCTTGTTGGATAACAATTTGAGTCAATGGATAACGAATTTTGAAGAAATTCTCATTTTATCCACTATCGAATTCTTATTATCGTACAGTGATAAACAGCGTACACATAATTATTTCAGTTATGATCAAGTGGATATCTGCATTTGATTCGGACCTCTTTTTCTATCGTATAGGTTTGTCTTTTTCTACCCAACGTGCTCGGATGGTAACGCTTGTATCCTCTTAAGAAGATAACAGCGTAGCATCCGAGTAGAATTCCTCCGAACTGAATCTATGAAACGGTCTCAAATTTTTAAAAAATCATCTTTGACACTTTAACCACTGCTCCCACAGAGCCCAAATATCAAATTTCGAATAAACATTCTCTTCTCTGTTGGCAAAACATGAATTTTGTATTACCAAATTTGAAATTTGAGTTCCATAGTGCAATAGATGAAGCATCAAGTGGTAAAATGTTTACTCGGATGGTATGCTGGTATCCCCTTAAGATTTCCCCTACGTAATCCCTTTGTGTCCAAATAATTACTCATAGGATCCCCCTTACGACCACCACGAGAACGAATATTTAAAAAGAAAGTATGGAAAAAAGAAATCACATCACACCGATGATCCACGATCAACCGCGGAAGGAGATAAACAGTTTTTATCAATAGAACGTGACACGCGAAATGGCGTACAAAATCAAAAAAATCTAATACCTGTTAAATTACCCTTTGCTATTCAATGACGTAGGAGTTTCCTCCCATATTTGAACAATCGTTTTTACATCATTCTCGACAGATTGAATGACACTATGATTTTTGTGTTGTTGCTTCTTCCAGTAATCAATGTTTTTGCAACTTAATATGCTCTGCATGCAACTTTGTTTCAAAGAGGTATTTTTCGTACAACTCTAGTCACGAAGTGATCTTTCCATCAACAGGCAAGTGAATTGAAAAATCATTCATTACCACCGTGACCATAATGAACAATTTTTCAACTGTTCTATCCATCAGAATCATTCTAATTTTCGTTGTGCTTTTTTCTGATTATTTTATTATCCTTATCATTCGATCAGAAAATATTCTAGAATGTGTCTTTCGCTTACGTGACTTGGTATGCGTTCGCTGGATCGAACTATATATCGCGTATGCGTGTGATGTATTGCATTGTACGTCATGTTACACGTACAAAAATATGATGAAACGAAAGGACTTTCCAATAAATTATCAAACACGTTAAGGAGATCCTAGCGTAACGATTGGGGAATCTCTTGTTTTCAGTAAAAATTTTCTGAACTGAATTCATGCAAAGGGTCTGAAATTTATAGAAAATGTACTACGTATTTTTGAAACAAAAACAACAGGGAAGTGGACCAAAAAAGCATAATTTCGATAAAAAGAGAAAGGTATATCAAAGTTCTACGACAATTTTTGTTTATTGCCGGGTCACGGAACTTTGATATTGTTCTCTGTTCTTTTTTTTACGTTATATTTCGAGGTATTATAGACTTCCTATGACTCTTTCTTTCCTGCTCTAGATTAAGAGGATACGAACACAGATGTGGCTCCATCTGGTGGCATTTTTTTCACACAAAAAATACTCGAAACTGAACTGATGAAAAAATCTGAACTTTTCAAGAATAAATCTACAAAGGTTTGTACAGAGCTGAAATTTTGAATTTTGAAAAAGAAAAGAGATTCTTTTACCGACTGAGAAAAAAATTGTTTTCTTCAAATTCAGAATTTCGGTTCAATTTTGAGTAGTTTTGTCGGAAAAAAATGCTATTCTCTTAATATTTCTATGCTGGGAACCGTAAAATTATTCTAAAGGAACACAAAACTCCATTCAACAAATTCATTTCATGAAAATGAGGTAAGGCAATGGGGAGGAGGATTTCATGTTAGCTCTTGCATCATTCACAACATAAGGTTCCGACAAATAAATTGATTACTCCGTCAATCACTTATTATACGCACTGATATTTTTGTTGTAGAATATTCATCGAACGCACAACCATCCTGAAGAGAAATTTCTATATCCGAAAGGAAAAATGCGGTATACGAGAGATACGGGTCGTTTGGGCCTGGCGAACAGACAATTTTATGAAACCTATGGGTACCTAGTGATTTCGAAGCTTATTCCTCAAGAAATACTTGAGAAATGTAGCAAAAGGTATGATAAATTGTATTTATATATTTTAGAGATTCAAATCTACGGATTCCTCATTATTCTCCATTCCAGATTCGACGATATAGTTAGCAATGAAGTATCAAAAGGTTCAATAACTGTGATGAAAGACGTGGTGGATAAAAAATCGGTGAATAAAGTGCAAGACATACATCAAGATCCCGTGTTCTTGAAATACATACAACATCCGGATCTTTTGAACATCGTGGAAAATGTTACGGGACCGAACATCCTGGCAGTACACAGCATGCTTATTGCCAAGCCACCTGACGTTGGAAAAGGAAGTTCCAGGTACAATACCGCTCAAAAGTTTCGATACATCTTTGAAAGGGAAGGCAAAAGTTTGAAGTATCATATCTCAATGGAAAATGATGATAGGAACAAATAAAAAAGACTTTTATAAAAAGGTATTTTGCAATACCTCTCGCGAGGGTATGCAATTTTACCAATGCAAGTTCTACCCTCATGGGTTAGGTTCGGACCAAATTCTAGACATCGGAATGTCCATTTGTTTCAAATTCTGGACCAACGTAAGTACATCTGTTCATTACTTGTCCAACGGATGTCTACGGATATCCAGGGGGCGTGTCCGAAATCGTTCCCAACTTCAGGGCCGACAAATGCCATAACATCCGATTTTAAACTCTGTTCCGGGGTCGTCCAAGTTTTCCAATACACAGATAATTCTAGTTTCTCCATAATCCGTCCGTGAATATCTCCGGTCGAAATACCAGAGTTTGAAATGCGTCAAAGTGTTGTCTGAATTTTTCTATAACAGAAATAATGTTTTCTCGTCCGTACTTGGCCCGAAGTTGTAGAAAACCACTGCATTTTGCCTTAAGATTTTTCATTCGCAGAGTTATTGAATATTTTTCGTTTGAAAAAAAAATCATTCCGTAGATTTAAAAGTTGAAAAATCAACGTAGAATTCTTTGAAAATTATAGACATCCACCTCATCAAGATCTATGGTACTTTCCTTTCCGACCGGCAGATCGAGTGGTGGCGGCATGGACCGCGATAGAGCCTTGCAATACCGAGAACGGATGTCTCTTCGTAGCTCCTGGAACTCACAATCTTGATCGCTTGTATTCCCACGGTTATCCTCCGGATGCCGAACCAGGCACGATAAACAAATTCTATCACGGTATTTTGGTAAGAAATACATCAGATAGCCGATATGTAACATGAAAGAAACAAACGACAGAAACATTTCATATTGTACCGATCGTTTAAGAATGAATCAGTAAATTTATCTAATTATCTTGATTTCTGGAGATTCCTTGAACTCTGTAGAATCTGTAAACGATAATTTTGAGATAAACATTCTTGTGAGCGGCATATTTGTGCGTCGTATAATTCATCTGCAAGAATCCGTAAGTCGTAACACATCAAATATACTGAATAACGATTATCTATTTTTCAAGGACTTACCAGAATCAATAGAGTTTCTGGATTTGAAGATGGATCCCGGGGACACCGTGTTCTTTCATCCCCTTCTCGTACATGGTTCAGGCGTAAACGTATCGAACAGAACCCGGAAAGCGATATCTTGCCACTACGCGGCGGCTGAATGCGAATACATTGACGTAAGTACTTCATTTTAAAAGATAAAAATCATTGTTCGTGAACTCAGGACAACTTTAATACATTTCCCTACTTCGTACGTTTGCTGTATTCTTTATCTTCTCTATAGATGAATAATACCGGGCAAGAGCTAATTCAGAACGAGGTACTGGAAACTGTGAGGAAACGTTTTCCTGGAGTGGATCTCAAATACACGGATATATGGCGTTTCAAATCGACATTGGTTCGTGGAATCCGATCGACGCTGTAAAATTTCAAGACCGTTGTACTACTGGTGAAGGGAAGAAAGAGAAAAATAATATGAAGGAATGAAACAAAGAAATGATTGAGAGATAGCATCGCAGAAGAAGATGTAACAACGTTGTTATTATTATTGTCGCTATGGCCATTGATCGGATTCGAATCGCGACGTTGTCGTTGATTCAAATACGACGACTGGAAAGTATAACAATACTTGGAGTGTGGATCTTTATATGTATTCTCGTGTCGTACGCTGGCGCTGGATGTACGGCAAACCGCGAGACACGCTTGAAATCGATCCAAGTTACGAAATCGCAATTTTACTATCTCTCCTCCTCTTCTCGTTTTCAAATTATCTGGATGAATTTTGATTCTCGTCTGTAAGAAGTTGGAAAAATGCAATATTTTTGTATAAGTTCTAGCATTTACATAATATATATATACATGTGCTGTCATGTATTGTTAAACGATTAGCAAATACAGTTGTTTCTTCATTTCAATATTACCTTAGCGGGATGCAGACAACACGAAACGCAGTATTCATAAACGGCGCAACATCCATGATTGTTGCAAGTTTTGCAACTGTATCTTTCTTTTTTTACAGTCGTCGGAGGAAGATCCTGCGTCGTGGCGATCGGCTGTCTTGACTCAAGAATACAACAACCGTTAGGTAATACCTCGTTTCTAGCACAAACCACGCCACGTTCGTCGACTATCAATGTTTTACCCTAAAAACCAACCTTATTCGAGTACATAACTCCAAATGTGTTACGTTTTTTGGTGGCAATTTGAGATGCAGAGCAAATCCCTTCATCTCTTTGAGGAATACATACATTTGAAAAGTATTTTCCAAGAAAGACAATGAATACCTGAATAGAATTTCGACATTCCTGCCCTAAGTTAACGTCGCTATCATTGAGATTAGGTATCATTTGTGGTTTATTATTTTTGTTGTCATTGTTATCTTTTTCCGCTTGCCACACAGATGACTTATCCAGAGCTTTCAGTTGTTCAGCTATTATGCCATAGTTATCGGAAATCATATCCTCGTTATCGATCATCGCCATCTCATCCATGTTCTCGACCTCTGTATCCAATAGAGCTAATTTTTTCTACAAAAGGACAATCGGTACCGATGAAGCACTTCTTTCGTTCAGTGTAAATAAACATGAGCATACTTTGATCATCTAATTATTCTAATTATAAATCAATTCTTATGGAACTTACTTCATTTCGCGCCAATGAAAAGATACAATAAGTGAGAGATAAGGTGAATATCAATCCCAGAACGAGACGTCGTCTAATTATTCTGACGAGAGTTGCGTAGCTTGGCATTTCTTAGCATTTTTGAATTCCTGTTCTACCGAATTCTTGGGAACACAACAATCGATTGGCAGATTGATACATTAAGATTCAAGGGGTTTCATTGTTTCTGACGGGGGCACGGAAATAACGTATTCAAATAGAATAGGGATTGAAAAACAGTGTGAGAATGGTAATTGGCAACTTGAATTGAAAGTGAGGTTATGTTTATTTTTCTCGTATGATGAGAGACGTTCGTAAAAACATCATAATTCGTTAAATTCGTTTGTAGATCAATCGCATGGGTAAAAAAGCCTTGTGGTCTGGTTTCCAATTTCGCCCATTTGAATTCTTGCATTGGAATTTGAATAAAAAAAAATGTTGAAGAAGTTGTTTGTTTTCATTCGTAAAATACGTCTATAAAGTACTGCACGGAAGTTATAAATCAGCCTACATATTCACGAGTTTGAAACAAGGAATAATGTGATTGAAAATTCAAGTCCTAAATTTACGTACCTAAATTTATATCAAAAATGCACGTGTTCGGTGAATGTTTATTGTTATTGTAAGTTTAACCAAACTTGGACCAAACATAACCTCGAAGCATATATTATACATCCCGCTCTGAAGTAACAAATTTAAATTCAAAAACAAAACCAAAATGTCATTCATCATTATATTTGTACTCACTATGCTCTCTCCACATGCCTACCTCCTATCGCTAAATGTCGATCCTTCTCGGACAGTTGTTTGGGGTCCAGGATTAAAACCGGACTTGATAATTATGCGAGCAAGATATATTTTCTTACAGCTCCAAGATAACAATGGAAACAAGTAAGTTTCTGTAGATTTATGCTTAAATTCATCCTCGATGTTGTACCAATCGAACTGAATAATTCCTCGATTGCAGTGTAACCACATCTCCTGGCACAGATATCGTCTCTGCCAGGATACAAGGTGTGAAACCTAATGGTCAATCTTGTCGAGTATGGACTCAAGTTTTGGATTGTCAAGATGGAAGTTTTATCGTTCGTTATAAACTTTTTGACACTTGTTTCGATTTGAATCTCAAATTGAGAGTTAAAAATCAAGATGTGCCTCTCCACACAACAACTTTTCAAGGTAAAAATATCATATGAAATTTCAACTCTGCAATTTTTGTAAAAATTCTTAACAAGAATGCAATATTTATACAAAGTATAGATCAAAAGAAAACAAAAACAACATTTTTACAGGTCCAGTGTACGAAGATGACTGTTACTGTCCAAATCCTTCCACCAAGAAGTGGTTAAATACATACGAATGTGTGCAAAATTTTACACAAATGGATCAAGATCTAAGCCATTTTGGTACCATCGATTTTGATCAAATTCGTGATAAATTGATTCAAAAATTTCACAGACCTCACAGTATCAGTATTTGTCATTATGTCGTTAAAAATAACAGAGTAAGTATTTCATCATTCTCGTAGATATGATAATAATAATTTTTGAGTACAAATTAACGAGCTTTCTCGTCACATAGATTTATAGAAAATGTTACGGTCAACACGTGGGATTTAAAATATTTATGGACGCCATCCTGTTATCCTTGGCACGAAAAGTAACGTTACCAGACCTCGAATTTTTTGTCAATCTAGGTGATTGGCCTTTAACCAGAAAAGACGACGACGTTCTGTATCCTATTTTCTCATGGTGTGGTTCTACCGACGCTAACGATATCGTAATGCCAACTTACGATATTACAGAATCTTCTATGGAAGCAATGGGCAGGTAACAAGAAACATCAAATGCATTCCTCCTGAGAAAAATCTCATTGCTTTAACGATGAGAAAGATATTGATGACGTATCACGTGACAGGGTAATGATAGATATGCTGTCTGTACAAGGTAACACGCACGAACCATGGGAAAACCGAATCGAGCAAGTCTTTTGGCGCGGTAGAGATTCTCGCCGGGAACGCTTGAATCTGATCGACATAGCCAGAAAATATCCAGATCTCTTCAACGCTTCGATTACCAATTTCTTTTTCTTTAGAGACGAGATTGAGAAATATGGACCGGGTACAAACCATATATCGTTCTTTCATTTCTTCAAGGTATTTCTTTCTATCAATCCGAAGGATACTAGGGAGAAACAAATTCTTCATTTTTTTTATCCTTTCAGTACAAATATCAATTGAATATCGATGGTAGCGTAGCGGCATATAGGTTCCCGTACTTATTAGCTAGCGACTCCTTAACTCTGAAACAAGATTCCAAGTATTACGAATTCTTTTATCGGGATTTGACACCCGGTGTTCATTACGTACCTGTGAAACAAGATCTTTCCAATCTTGTTGAGAAAGTATTATGGGCCAAGGAACACGATACGGAATCACGAAGAATAGCAAAAACCGCCAGACAATTTGCACGGGACAATCTATTGCCGCAAGATATTTTTTGCTATCACGTAGTTCTGTTCCACGTGAGTTATTTTCATTTATTTAAACTTGGAACATTCGTTCAATATTTTTCTTTTTAATTTATTATTCTTATTTCGTAGAAATGGAGTAAGCTATTGAAGAGCAAAGTTAGAATATTCGACGATATGGAAGAAGTTCAAAGGTTGGATCATTCTTGCAGTTGTGTTTCGAACAAATCCAAAGATGAACTCTAAAAGGAAAAGATACCCTTTTTTAGACATATTTTAGAAGTAAGGACTGTTTTGGTGTTGCATAAGACATCTTGAACTTGTCTTAGAGTTACCATCGGAGCACGTTTTTTTTTTGCAACAAAACACTCGAAACTGAATTCATAGAACAAATTGTCAAGGATGATGCTTCGAGACTTTATTTACATCTACTTTTTCAAAAACTCTGTAAAAAAGGAATTAGCTGTTCGAGGGTTAAATGATTCTATAAATGAGTTTGAATCATTTTCAATCAGAAATTTGCACCATCAATTCATCTGAATGATTTCATTTTTTGTTTTGCTCTCTTCGGCAATTCAAGCGTGGTATAACATTCAATTTTTCGATGAACCTGTAAATCAGCACCTTCTTCAATTTTTCGCGGATAAAAACATGTCCTTCTATGAACGAGGAACTCTGAAGTTTGCTGGAAGATGACAAAAGGTTATTGAGCAAAATGGGCAATATATTATTGACTGAAATGTATTTTTTGTATCATGGAATACATGTTGAAAAACAGATCGAATGCGTCATGATTTGGTCTAGTAGTTTTATAGGGAAACAATCGACCAGGGAACAACTTTAAAAATTTTACAAAAAAAATCAATGACACGAATTCATTACAAAAATGGTACATAAATTATTCGAGTTCCGAAAGTGTACATCTAAGATGAATCTCTGTCCCCTAAATGGATCTAGAACTGTTGAAAAATATATGTGTGTACGAGTATGGACGCTTGTAGTACGCTAAATAGAAATGTACATATATGATAATTTATAAATATACATGTGCGTATGTTTCTCTAATTTCTTCTGATTTATGAATATAATTGTCACACCATGAACATAAAAATAAATTCTCAACATATTTTTATGGAGGAAAAATATTTCATAAGTACGTACAAATGAAAAACACACCTCGATGAGTTAATTCTTAAAAATTGAAACAATACAAAACAATTATGATCCAAGACTAAATTAACTAATTTCATATGTAAATTTATATTTATATATATATGTGTATGGAGTGTGGGTTTGGTGTGTATGTTCGTGTATCTGTATTATATCTATAAAAATTTCATAAGCGCAAAACGCAACCTATCAACATTTATGAAAATCATGTTGCTGCACAGGGAATCTATAGTTACCCAGCGATTTCTGTTTCAGTCTCATTTCAAATACCTAAGAGTGAATAATAAGTCATCGAGTAATTGAAAATCCTAACGATTAAGATGAATCGTCGAGGGCCATCGAGTCCTCGAAGAAATAGACGAAATTTTGGTACGTACTTTTTGAGCGATAAGCACAAATTTTTAATTTGAAATTGGAATTGCAAATCCATTCCTCAAAATCATGCAAAAGAATATAAACAACATATTAACCTACCCAGGTGAAAGTCTTCATTTGTTTCAATATCCGTTTCCTTCCGCTTTGAATTTTCACTAAGACACAAATGTGAACAATTTTTATGATTTGTTTTCTCATGTTGAGAAATGTTTTTTTTGGCTTTGGATTGATATTTAAAATTTCTGATAATGGTTGAGTTGTTTGAAAACTACGTAGCAAAAGTTCGTCTGTTTTCTGACGCTCCATGGCCCTTAATTTCACGACAATCTTAAGACTTATCAAGAAAATATCAGTGCTCGAGCTATAGCGTCATTTGTTGGAGTATTATTGATTACTTTAAAATGAATTTTTCCAATATTTCAAACCTTTTCGTGGTCAATTGAATTCATGACAATTTTGAGAACAAAAAAATTTCACGAGAAAGTGCCTGATCATTGATATCCTCTTCCAGAGAATCAAATTTTAAAAAATCATTCCATTTTATGAATTTTCCCAAATAGTTTTTATCAATTATTCTATACATCAATCATTTGTTATAAACACTCCCAAGCTTGGAACAATGTCTATCTTTCTATAATTCTTTCTCAAAAGTATCTAATCGACTTAAACATACAAAAGCACATTCAGCCGCGATATTTCCGTAAAGAAATTCAGTACTGCCTAGCAACAACAACCAGATTCCCAATCTCTTTTCATTAGTGAATACATTTTAGCTGATACATTGAGACGTACGTATCCACTAATGAAAATCAGTTTCATTCATTTACTCTGCACCTAATCAACAATTTCAATCAGATCAATTAGAAACCATATAACGAGTTTAACATCTAAAATCGAGAATCTCAATGAAAAGATATTGAGATTCAAGAGTATGAGCATCTTAAATGATTCTATCTGTTATTTTGTAGAATTCTAAAGGTGCTTATTATACACGGGCAACTGATGCTGCAGCAACACACGTGAGAGAAAAGATGAAAAGATTAAATTCTTCGTTACTCTAATTGCATATTTACCTCTCTCTCATGCTTGCTACTGACAGCATGCTGCGTTCGTTGATCTATTTCAACTGTTTCTACAAAACCGTCTGTAAACTTTAACACTTCAAAAAAGAGAATTCGTACAAGAGAAGACAAATGAATAAACGATATTCCGATAATACCGAATATGTGCCACGCTTTTTATTACGATACCATTCTTTTCCACGCGGTTATTTCGGTGAAGATCTGGAGTGTAGATTGATATTCGTCAATTTTCACTAGCGCTGTCTCGAAATCTTTTATACATATTTCATAGCACCTTACGAGTGAACAATAGATGTAGATTAGTAGGATGAGGTATCACAAATAAATCTTATTCCATCAGAATATAATTTTAGCTAAAACATTGAAAGATGTTTAATGAAGAACAAAAAGAAAAAAACAAAGGAATAAAAAAAAGGATTTATTGTTTTAAAATCGCACCGTATAAATATCATTTTGAATAAAATAATAGTGTGAACATTACACAACGATTGTAATACATTCTACATTTAAAAATATGAATTGATCAATTGGATACGCATTTCCAAGCTTGGAACTTAATTACCCTCAGTCGATCGAAACGAATTTACCTGATGCAGCATCATTTATTGCGGAGGCGGTTGATAACCGTATCCGTATTGATTAGGCGGGGGAGGTCCTTGAGGACCAGGCGGAGGTGGCATATGACCACCGGGTGGTCTTGGAGGATATTGCGGATATCCTTGACCCGTTGGAGGCGGAGGATAACTCTGAGGAGGGTACTGTGGATGTCCGTAATGTTGCGCACCTTGGGGAGGATGGGGCGAGTACACCTAAAATTCATTTAGAAAATCATAATTTGCTATTCATTAACACAAATTATACACAAACGTTATACACACCTGAGGTTGTCCGCTTGAATTGGGTGGAACGTAAGTTTGAGTGGTGGCTGGTCCGTAACCTGGCTGTGGTTGTCCTGCGCCGGGAGGTCCAGGAGCGGGTCCTTGGGGAGGACCGGAGGGAGGCTGGAAACCGCTAGGTGGATTAGGTGATTGTTGCTGTTGAGTGGGTTGCGGAGGTTGATTCTGCGGAGGTTGTTGTTGTTGTTGTTGTTGCTGTTGTTGTTGCTGCTGCTGCTGTTGCTGTTGCTGCTGCTGTGACTGCTGTTGTTGTTGAGGTGAAGGATGAGAAGGTTGATGCGGCGAGGGTTGATGAGGTGGTTGTTGATGAGACTGTGGAGGAGGATGAGGAGGATGAGGAGCTTGATGTATCGGGTAACCGGAAGGCGTAGGACCTGGAGGACCGGTATTGTAATTAGAAGCGCTTTGCTGGGAACTGGGTGGCGGAGGGGGTCCACTGCCAGGTGGATAAGTTTGTGTCGAAGCAGATGGAGTGCTCGTGGGTTGCCCGCTTTGAGCGTAAGTATTTCCCCCAGTGGCTGTAGATCCGCTAAACGGAGGGGACGTCGATGTAGGACCAGGACCATATTGACCGGGTGGAGGACCACCGGGACTGGGACCCTGGGGCCCTCCAGGACTCGGTTGACTACCGTAATTCGATTGAGTGGGAGGTGCCGAACTTGGTTGTGAAGCTTGAGGAGGTTGCGCCGAAGAAGACGTCGGTGCTGGTGCATAGTTTTGCGGGGGAACACTGTTAGGATAAGCTTGAGACGATGGCGGAGGATAATTCCCAGGCTGATTGCCGCCATAAGCATTTTGCGGAGGTGGTGGAGGTGGGGGCTGAGATGGGGATTGTTGATAATTGGGTTGCGGACTCGGACTGCCATATTGACCAGGTTGTTGTCCTGGTTGACCGCTGGATTGGAAATTTTGTTGAGAAGCGTTGGCAGGAGGGTATCCTTGTTGATTGGGAGGTGGAGGACCGTATCCAGCTGGAGGTTGATTCGATCCGGGCGGGGGATAACCTCCTGGTTGAGGACCATAACTGTTAACGGTCGTAGGAGGACCGTAGTTTGGTTGTCCTGGGGGATTATAACCTTGCTGTTGAGCGTTTGGCGGCCCATATTGATTCGGTTGACCGCCAGGGGGGTACGGAGAACCCTGTGGTCCTTGATAATTCGTTCCAGGAGTTTGATTCGGATATTGAGCGGAATAACCTTGTTGAGTCGGTTGTTGAGGATATCCTTGAGGTCCTCTATATTGTTGTGGTCCTGGAGCCGTTGGGGGTCCTGTAAAAGTAGTGAATTAACAGAAATTCGAATTACCGATTTCGAAAAATTGTTCAATTAGAAGCAAAATTTACTATTCATGGCAGGTCCTTGTCCAGGCATAACGGGTCCTCTGTAACCGCTTTGGGTCATTGGTTGTCCTTGATTAAAATTGGGCATTGGCATATTGGGTTGACTATTGGGTGGCATCTCTCCTTGATTACCAGGTGGTAATCCAGGTCCTCCCGGTGGAGGTCCTTGAGGGCCCATCATTCCATGTTGTGGACCATTTGGAATACCCTGAGGTGGCTAATTAAAATAATAAACCAAAAAAAAGGAACAATTGTAGTGAAACACCTCTGTAGATTATTTTTGAATATACGTTATTATCGATTATCTATCTCACCGGTAATAATGCTTGAATATTTTGATTGGCATCTGCGATCGATGCAAGATATACTAAATTGCGGTGTAATGCCTGCTGATACCTATAACAGGATGAAATGTCAGGTCACGTTGAGACATGTAATTGTACTACACTGTAAAGGAACTTTTCGAATATTACCCACGCCGAGTATGACATTTTTACAACTCTATGTAAAATGTCTACACTGCGCATAGAATAAATACAATTTGGGAATGAGATGTACAAATTTTGTCCAAATGTGGCCAATATAGTACAATTTCATACCCTCGAAAATGTAATTCCACTATGCTTGGCGTGGTAATATTACAAAAACTTTCTCTGTGCTAATACAATCAGAACTAGTAAAGTTCGTTTAATTTTTTACAGTGTATCGATTACTTACTGTATACATTCCTGAGATTTTCCCTTGTTTTGATATTCTTGAATGGTTTGTATAAGTTGGCTATTCTCATCCAGCATCTAAAATCAAACCCAAACAAGAACATGATTTGTCTATTGATGTTTCGAAGGAGGAGAAGACTCGTTTTATTTCAAGGATTCATCATGCATTGTTGCATGTAAACCAACTCTGTCTTGAGTCGGTAATAGAATATACCTACTTGGGGTGTTGTTTTTAACATTCGTCTATGACAAGTCAAACCTGTATCGCTTGACTTGGAATTGAAGACATTTTTAAAACATTTTCAAAGGGTGTTAGTTTTGGAAACTGATATTTTAATATCACAGCATCTAGTATGGGAAATAAGAACGAATGAACAAAAAAATTCAGACAGATTTTTGGTGTCAATTTGTATCGATGCATCGAGTGTCGGAGAAAAATTTATAGGTGAAATGAAAAAGCATATGTCGATTTGAAATGTACCTTTTGAATTTGACCTGGACTTGGAGATGGTCTACCGCGTGAAGCGAAGGTTACAGACATTTTCACGATTCGAATGTATAACCGGCACAGATGATTCAACGAAAGTAGTTTTCAAGTATCCTTTCAAGGCAAAAACCGATGTATTTCATTTAAGCACCTGTTGCACATTCTAAACATCACAGTCCTTTAAATGACGGTCAAATATTTTGCCTTTTCACTACAACACAATGTTATTAAAAATCCAAACACTGTACGCGACTCTGCGCAACAAATAACTGTAATGGCGGAACATTAGAGCTAGTGTTCAAATTTAATGCTGGAGTTCGACAACGACGACGATGTGTGTTGTTCCAGTGTGTTCGTATAAAGATTTGAGGTCCGTGTCACATAGAGCTGAAAAAAAAGGGCAAAAAGTGAAGCGCGGAAAATCTGGTTGAAAAGAGAATGAAATAATCACCTCTCTCTCTCTCTATTCAACCAAGGATTTTCACTACGCTGAAAAAAAAGGGGAAAACGTGGAACTCTTGGTTGAAAAGAAAGGCAAATAGTGACCCTTTCTCTCCAACCAAGGGTACCGCGTTCCGCTTTCCGCGAGTCATGCGATACGGCCCATAGCCACCACCGATTGATGAAAATTCGATTGCATGAAATATGTCTTCTATCTATATTGTATTTTGTATATGTTCTCCGTGCCATGGCGAAATCACAAATTCATTCGATTTATTCCAATGATATGCCGTAATACAGTATATTATTATCAGTCATTCAACTTGTTCACGACAATTCTAATTTAATTTCCATCATTTTATCAGTCTTTGTTCGATAAATCCAATCCCGTAATTATGAGTTCAGTGAAAAGGGTGTTTTCCCCATTTTCTCAAATCATTGCTAAACTTTGTTTCCAACTAACGTCAGAAATTGAATAAATAACACGTGAAATTTGAGACCCCTGTTTCTCGCCTTGAAAAAGTCATCGAATTTTCTTCGAAAGCCTTTGTTGCGGTTAGTACCGAAGAGTTTTTTCATTTATCAGATCTTAGTCTTTTATCTAACCTTATTTTTTACACTACCCTTCAACTTCTTTTGAATTGTGAATTTATAACTTTATATACAATTTTTTAAACTCACATTACAAACATCGATATAAAATTTTGATACATGATTACAGAATTGACTCGTCATGGAGAGATCGATTCATGAAATGTTGAAGGATGCCCCTTCTCTAAACGACAGTGATAATGCAGTTCATACGGGCACTCCTCCTCCGCGAGTGTCAAATAATTGCAATGCCGAAAGTCAACCCAGACCAGCCACCATCGATCTCACTCACGCAAACTCCAATATGCAAACTTGTAAGCATACTTCGTAATCCTTCATTTGAAATATCTCTCTCTATCGTTCTCTTTCCATTCGCAGCGGTGTCGATATCTCCGACCACACCCGTTCAGAACGGCGACGCGCAAACCATGCGTACCTCGCAAAGTAAAATCGAAACTATCAAGAATTGGAGTATCTCGACGTACAAGTGTACCAAACAACTCATGTACGAGAAGCTTGGGAAAACGTCGCGTACTGTGGATTCTGGTAAATATCTTGAAATTATACCTTCTGTGGGTGAGAATGAAATTCATAACGAAATTAATACCATTTCAGAACTCGAAACGCAAATAGAATTATTGAGAGATACTCAAAGAAAGTATTGTAACATATTGCGATTATCGCGAGCTTTGGCGTCTCATTTTCATCACGTAGTTCAAACGCAACATGCACTCGGGGAAGCGTTTTCCGAACTAGCGCAAAAGTCGCCCGAATTGCAAGAGGAATTCCTCTACAATTCCGAGACACAGAGGAATTTAACGAGAAACGGGGAAATACTTTTGGGGGCCTTAAATTTTTTTGTCTCTTCTGTGAATACTTTGTGTAATAAGACGATCGAAGACACGTTACTCACTGTCCGACAATACGAAACCGCAAGGTATTTTCAAATCCTTTCTTGGTTTTCAATTTTTTCTGTTATTTTATAACTTAATTTTCATTGCAGAATAGAATACGATGCATATAGAACGGATTTGGAAGCATTGGCGCAAGCCGCGAAAGCCGATGGTAACAACGTGGCACGATTAGAGGAAGCACAAGCCAATTATGAAGAACATAAACAAAATTTTGAAAAACTCCGTTCCGACGTGTCGATCAAACTCAAGTTCCTTGACGAGAATAGGGTAAGATTTTTATTTTATTTTTGTTCTCAATCTAGTTTTGAAATTTGTGATAAAAGTATTTGTTCGAAAATATTTATTATTCTTGATTTATCATTGTTAATTTGATATTCAGATATTATATTTAACATTTATATTGATACTTTTTTTTTAAACGCAATTTGATCTCGATATTTTTTGTTTTGTTTATATTTTCTTATCATTTGTGGATCATTTCAATTTTTGTTGTTCATATTGTAATTGGTGGACCTCCGGAATATTAGCACACGCGCGCAGTTCATCATTTTAATACCTTTTTTGCGATGCGAGTCAGACTCTCCCCATCTCACCTTGGATAAATGACATCTACTGTACTTCCGCGTTCCACTTTCCGACCTTTGACGTGATAATTTCCACAGCTTCAGTGTTATTTTTCAAACCCTCCACAGACCACCCCGAATTTCGCTGCCTGATCAGACTACCTGGATCACTGAGAAATCATTGAATGTTCAGAAGAGACAATGAAATTCTCAAACATTGAGAAGACTTCTGATACATTCTTTCAACCTTCTTCTTTTTTTTATACTTGCATTGAAGAATTTCAAAACCCAAAAAACTATGTGGGTCTTCGAATCGCCAGGTGGCCTGCGAAGGGTTAAATTACAGACATAAGAACCCCTGCCAACTCTGCCCCGAATACATCATTACTTGACTTATATCTAATCCAATTTGTGATTCGATTATAGATCAAAGTGATGCATAAACAATTACTACTATTCCACAACGCAATATCCGCTTATTTTTCTGGGAACGGAACAGCGCTGGAGGCTACGTTAAAACAATTCAATATCAAAGTGAAATCGCCTAACTCGACGTTACCTTCCTGGCTAGAACAGTAGTTTATCACTCTGAAATAATAAAATGATTTTGATATTATCACGTGAATTATCAGGGCAAGAACGGAAGAAGGATAATTTCATTTTGCTGGAGTACGTTAAATGTAATATCATGTGGTTTGTTTTTCGAGACAATGAAATCTCATTGAATAATTCCTCCTTGATCGATGACTCAGTGTTTCGTCAAATGAAATATCCTTATCCATACATAAAATCATTTATAATCACAATGCCGCGATCAGCGGGTACCGTGTGCTGCGATAGAATACACTTCTTTCAATGAGCTTAAATCTTTACTTGAAGTCATCGAGTCATCGATTTATATCTTAAATATATAAATATATAGATATATAACATTTAAGATATCGAATAGCTGCCGTGAAATCAATTCTAACATTTAACATATTGAACATATCGCCTGTTCAAATTACCAAGACTTGACTTTTGTTTTATATAATTTTAATTTTCCACAGTAGATTTTTTTTTATCGTTACTTAACAAAATGACCGTAAACTGTCTTTTTAAGCACTAAAGGGAGAACAAAAGACGGAATATTGATGCTTGAAGAGAGAGTTCACTGTATACAGTTCAGGAATTGAGGAACAAAATTTAAGAAATTATTATTAATATGTATTCATATATTTATTTATTTATTTATTTATTTATTTATTTATTATCTTTTGTGAGAAAAGAAAAGAGAGTTTTCCTTGTAGTGAATTTACCTTGGCACTAAATTAAGTAACCAAGGTATTATTCGATTCAATGGAATCGAATTCGAAAGGATAACGGGAAATCGCAAGAGGGAAAGTGAAAATGTTGAAAAACATGATGGAAAAAGCTTTTGAAGAATCAAGGGACAATAGATATTTAAATTTTATACTCAAACCATTAGAAAAATCTCGATGTAAATAAATAAGTGATGGTCTCTTGATGAACTGAGGCTTACTACTAGATTAAGATGCAAAAATTGAATGTAGAGTGTTGAGTTATCACCGGTCCAAGGATGGATTCTTATACTTTCAACCCCGTTGGAGTACTAAGAGTTCATCGTGGTAACTCCAATTGCGATTATTTTAATCGTGCCCTGTTTCTCGCTTTTGCATAACGATTAATTGTAGTCATGTTGAGAGGGAACGAGCAATATGTGTAAAGCGCTACCTCTAGGAAAATTTCAATTTGTAACTCTTAACATCATTGTTTTATCCCTCGGTAATCTAGTCTAAGTGCTAAATAACAATTTTATTGACATGTTTTCAAAATCCCACGTCCACATTTTAACTGATTCTTCTTTTTACGTTGACGCTAGTCGAGAAAGAATGCTTCATTGTGTTTTGAATTTTAAAAACTGTCATTAAAAATGAATTTTCGTTGTTTTCACAGTTGCGATCAAAGAATGATTATGCGTAGGACTGAAATAAAATTTTTCATTTTACCAAACAGTTTTTTGCTGGATATGAAACAATTTTGAATAGTTTTAATTATATTTGAATTTTGTCATCTCCGATGACACCCCGATTTATTCACATACTTTAGTTTTAGAACTTCTGTTTTCAACCATATACACATTCCAAAACATATATTGAGATTTTATCATTCCTGAGGCCGCTTTCATTTGCGTGGAATAAAAGAAGAATTATAAAAACAAAAAAAAAACAGAAGGATATTGTAGTCGATGTCGTGTTTGAAAGAAACACGTTAACACGCGTGTATATTATATGTATACAAATTCTTAATAAATGGCATATGCTTATTATTAAATAACATTATTATTACAAATAATTTCTAAATCAATTCATTTATTTTGTTACACTCTGTAACGAAGTAGTATCAGTTTTGTTGTCCGTTTGCTGTTGATCTTCCTGCGTTTTTTTATTAGCGTTATTCATCTCTTCCATTCTCCTTTGTGCCAAAATTGGTTGCATTTCCACATATATTTGCATGACTTTGTGATTAGCGCAAATATGTTTAGCTGCGCAATTTTTCACGCACAACGCCTAAAATGAGAGAATAAAAATGAGTGCATTCCAGAATGACTGATTCAAAAGAAACATCTCACCTCATCTGTTTCTATTTCTCTAGAATTAAATGTATTGGCGCATCTTCTAAAACAGGTCTCCGATATTTGGTTGTAAAGTAGAATGAAATCCCTGTACTGATAAGTTGTTCAATGATCATTTTATGCTCATGGCTTGAGGTACCGGTACAATTCCAAACAAGCCCTTTATATTTTATAAGCAACAAAAAAACTCGGTTCATAGCTTCAAATATAAACAGGGGGGTCTCTACGATCGTGCCATCATTTGAATATAATTTATACAAATTTTACTTGAAACCCTATTGATCTATTTTATTTGTAGATTTATCATTCTTTGAGATATAAAATAACATACATTGAGAATGATTGAATATAAAATTGAAGGATAGAGGTAAATGATGACAGGATTTTTGGAATAATATCAACACTATATATCGATAATGAATAATGAAATGAAGATGAAGTATGTTCTTGAAGTGTGAATCGTTTAAAGAAACAAAATGAATATTCAAACTCTTGAAATCTCATGGATGATCGTTATTCATCTTCTCAAATTGGTAACATTTGAAGAATGTACTGCAAGATTTTTGGTACTTGACAACTGAGTGTTGTGTTATTCGATTACTAATTCAAACTTCAGCAATATGATAAAATAGATATTATTGGTAATGAATAGCGCATGAAGATCCAAAAGGGTAGAACGATTTAGATTTGTACATTCTCGCTAACAATTAGAATCCTGAGCTGTGTGATATGGCATTATAAATGGAGTAAGATTTCTCAATGATCTGCTACCCTTTTAGCATCGCAACGAATAAGACACGTATTTAATAAACAAAACAAATTTTAAGAAAAAAGATAAAGTCAAGTACATTTCTCAATTGTAGATCCATATTTTAGGAGGAAGTTGTTTGATAATTGATTATCTTCGAGGAACTGTCTATCAAAACATTTGTCAAATAAGTACATACACACGATATTTACAGTTAATTAATAATTTACTTTATTGCTCGTTAGCAATACATAGAGGTTGACATAGAATATTTACAAAATGCACAGAGGTTAGAAACACATTACGCATTTTCACTGCGCCCAACAATTGTTTTTAGAAATAAGCCTTCAATTGAACGACACACAGTGATGGTGGTAATATTATGAACGTGACCGAAAAGAAAATTACAATTATGAAGCACAAAGTGAATAGAAAACTTATAAAATTTTGAAATGTACACATTATTGCATGGACTCTATAAATATCTCGTTCAAAAAGATGAATATTTTATACTAATATTGGGTCTCGATAATGCAGGAAAAACGGTACGTGATAGTTTCGATTTATCGTTAATAAGGTTATGTTTGTGATTAACCATAATTGATACATTCTTTCCTTTTTAGACTTACTTAGAAGCTGCTAAAACTAAATTTACAAAGAATTATAAGGGTATGAACCCAAGTAAAATTACAACTACGGTAGGATTGAACATTGGAAAGATTGACATTGCTGGGGTGAGACTTAATTTTTGGGATCTCGGAGGTCAAGAAGAACTTCAATCGTTGTGGGATAAGGTATGCAAGAGTTGAATATTCTTCACAAATGCCCAAAATGAGTAAACAATACAGTATTTTTATCAGTCTTCTATGCTCTGAATGAAAATTCACATAAGTGAAATATACCCTACTCTCGAAGCAAGTTAATTATCGGTCTGGATCTATCTATGAATTCATATTTTCCAAGTGTAGAGTCGAAGCTTTGAACGTATAAATGCTGTATCATCTAAGCAAGCACATATATATATATATATAGAACACACACATTTTTTTCCCATGTAAAAATGCAGAAATTCAATAAATTTCAATTTCTAATATTTAAAGTCTAATCGAATTGATGAAATTGAGAAGAATAATTTTGGATAATTATTGTTACGTTATTATTACAGTATTACGCGGAATCCCATGCTGTGATCTATATCGTTGACTCGTCGGATCGCGATAGAATACCAGATTCCAAAGAAACGTTCGGTATGAATCCAATGGTACAATTATCTCTGTGAAAATTGTAATTTCATTAAGAACGCATTCTATCATGTTTTAAAAATGTAGATCGCGTGATATCGTCGGAACACCTGATCGGCGTACCTCTTCTAGTATTAGCCAATAAACAAGATGTACCGGATTGTATGGGGGTGAGAGAGGTGAAACCGATATTCAATCAAAACGCGCATCTGATCGGTCGTAGGGATTGCATGGTAATGCCCGTATCAGCTCTGAATGGGTACGTAACGTCATGCAATTCTCACTTGATGTATCATGCTATTTTATCGCATACTTGATATTTTGTATAAAACAGAGACGGAGTAGACGAAGGTATTCATTGGCTCGTGGACTGTGTCAAACGAAACTGTGATGTTCGACCACCCCGTAATCAAGACGATATTTGTTTATCTTAACAATAAATACAACATTCCTACCTTACTGTTAACCGTTGATCAAGTATTACATCTCGTTGGATGCTTTTGAAGAATCACATGCTTTTGATTACACCATCCCTTAAGATCCCCGCGACTTTTTCGCGATTTTTCAACGCAGAAGTACTCCTCTGATCTAAACATCCCCATGGAGCAGCTGAAATAATGGAAATCTAGCAAAGAATTCGGTAACAAATTTCATTTTCTTTCAGTAACGTTTATATACTTTTTAGACATATTTCGTATGAATTGAAAAATGAAAATCATCATCGAAACATTAAAACAGAAAGTAGAGCGGTGGCTCTATTCGAGTCCCGTTTCTTAATTCTCGTAAACGTAATATCGTTGAAACTAATAAAAAGTGTCGATCATGGTATGAAAGAAGCTTTCAGTTGATGGAAAAAACATGTATATGTGTATGTAAATATTAGACTACGTGAATATGCACTTTTATCGGAGATTTTAAAAAGAATGATGATGATACGATATTCGAGATCTATGTTGAAATGGAAGGGAACAAAAAAAGAAGATGAAAAGCAAGTAAAAATAGTAATATATGGTTATATATATGCACGCATGATTGGTTCGGTGTTCAAACACTTGGTACATCAGATATCAAGGTAGTAATTGAGATAAGAGATAAAACCAACAACACCTCGTCTCTTCTTTTTCCCGTGTATATCGATGTCAACGTGTGCGGAATGGTGGCATCGTTGTTAGTTTAGCTGTTACCTGATTTTATTATTACCTTTTAGTGAATCGTTTGAATTTGAATTTATTTTTTTTTTCTGTGTCGTGATTGTTTGATTTTGCGGTGAAATCATGTGGTTGAATTACGAAGTTGAGGATTGGAGCGTGTTACCACCTGGATTGAACAGAAGGTAAACGCAGTTCCACTGATAATAAGGAACCAAAAGCTCAAAGTACTAAATACCTGTTTTTTTCTTTTCTCATTTTAACAATCATTGAAAGTGTTTCTCAAATATTTTGTTCCTCTCTTTTCGAACCTTACTTAACTGGATGTGAGGTGGTGTTGCACGTTATCGGGACTGATTAGGATTAACCGTCGAATTTCTGTTTTTTTTTTTATCAAAATTCGGAGGTTTTATATCTTCATCTCTGTATTTGTCTTTTCTTTGAGAAAGGAATTACCAAACTATTTTTAGATCATTTTTACAACAGAATTTAATGATTTCTGATAGGTGTTTTCTAAATGGAGTTTTTTTTATTGTTTTGTGAACAACAAACAACCGTTGGGATGTGCAAATCCCACTCCATCAGTATTATGAAACTTAATCCTGAAAACACGTAACATTCAATATAATTCTTCATATCAATCGTCGTGTGATGGAAAAAAGTAATTAACGTACATTCAATCATCGCAATCAGACAAGGTCGAATATTGTACTTTTATATACAGGATGACTTATAACAAGAGGTATTTGTATTATTTATATCTCTAAAATGTTCTGTTTACATATGAATTCCCTCAAGTGATTATAAACTCTGATATCTTTAATTTCATTTGATTTATGAGAATTTTGAAAATCTCATGGGGGAAATTGAGATATTTGAATATTCGGGGATACCAGCGGCTCCTGATGTAACCCCAATCCAATCTTTTCTAACAAATTATTCGAAAATGAAGCGATAAAAGGATCGTTCTATACAGACCATCTTCATTGATCGAAAAGAAGGTCTGTAGAGAGCGATAATTTTATTTCGTTCCTTCGTTTTCGAGTAATTTGTCAGAATAGTTTTGCTTGTGTCCTTTTTTAACCAATGGCTCTGGTTGCATCTGGTATTTCATCCCCTTAAGGGGATACCAGTGATCTCCGCTGATGCAACCCTCCATACAAGCTTATCGACTGAATAAACATTTTCTCGGCAAGAGTATTCTGAACTGAATTCATGAAGAAGTATGAAATTTTCAGGAATCAATCTTCAATCCTTTATCTATCGCGGTACATCATCTGAATTTTGGATTTCGAAGAGAAAGTTTGTGTTACCGACTGAGAAAAAATCCCCCTTAGCGGGACACAAGCGTCGGTAACTCACATCATTGGTTAGAAAGAGACAGAATCATATGATAGAAAGAGAGGTCCGTTACCGACGCTAGTATCCCGTTAAGGCGATACCAGAGTACCGTCCGTGTAAATATTTTTCCTGCAAGATTTCTCAGAACTGAATTTATGAAACAGCCTGAAATTTTTAGGGAATGATCTCTGATACTTAATCAATTGCTGTACAGAGCTAAAATTTCAAATTTCGAAAACAGAAATTTCTCCCAGTCGGTAAAACAATTTTATTATTCGAAATTCAGGCTCTGTACAGCAATCGATTGAGTATCGAAAATCAATTCCTGAAAATTTTAGGCTGTTTCATGAATTCAGTTCAAGGAAAAAGAATTTTGCAGACAAATGTGTTCCATAAAATCATAATATTTTCATTACACTTTTTTGAAGGTGTGGTTTCTCCTTCATTATTTGAGAAATTATATGCTTACCCTGATAACACACGAGAAATTATTTCTCAAAAACAAGAATAGAATTCTTCAAGCTCTGGGGAAGTCCAATGTTTGTGACATTAACGAATTCTTTGAGAGTACTAAAACAATACTTTCAGCATCCTCAAAGAACTCGTTAATGTCACAAATATTAGACTTCCCCAGAGCTTGAAGAATTCTATTCTTGTTTTTGAAAAAGAATTCTTCGCGTCTTCGAATATAAAACAATCTCATTATTTCAAGTTTGAAAATGCTACATTGTGTAATTATTCGAATTCTTGAGTGATATAATTTTCAAAGTCATGTATGATTTTCATAGAATTATGTATAATTCATGCATGAACTATATTAAATTATATATAATTTTTCCACTTGAGTTTTATTAGTGTGTAACCGATGTAAAAAGTTTGTCAACAGTTCTAACGGAAATATCTCTATGAAATTCGTGATTGATGTTATTTGAGACTTAGTGATTTATCAGAATGATAGAAGAAACAAACATTCGTGATGATATGCACAGTCAGAGAAAAATATTTGAAATTCATCAATAACAATGTATTTGGAGATATATCCGTTGAAACTGTCGACGGACTTTTCACACTAACTATACACAAATTTTGACAATAAATTTTGTTGCACATTGTATGGTATATTTTCGAAGCTCAACCAATTTTATTGATTGTTTGAAAGAGTTCAGAATTCATCAGTGAAAAAGTTGCAGCGATGTGAAAAGAGACACGAGAAGACTATTCGAATTATGAATGCATTTTCAAGGAATTTTTGCTGATATCGCTTGGGGACTCCCCGCAATGCGGAGGCGACGGGACTTCCCCTACGCAATATTCTCATTTTCGTTCTTCTTACGATAGAGCGTATTAGCGTAGAACGTATTAAAATTGGCGTATAGGCACAGTCAGGGTTGGGCTTATTACGTGATTTTTCAATTTCTTACGTATCATACTTGGTTTCTGACACGTAATAGATGTAAGATACTTGGACCCTCCTGTCCCCCCAAAGGCAAGGGGTTGATTTTATGCGTAAGATACTCGGTTTCTTACGTGTCGTAAACTATGTAAAATACTTAGAAGTATATTACGTGCCAACCCTGGGCACAGTGGTGCCTCAGCCATTTAAAAACAATAGGTTCGTTCGTTCTACGTGTTCTGGGTTGCTCTAACTTGTAACAAACCAATCATTTCGTTCCTATAATTGGAAATAACGAATCCAAAATACTTGGAGCAAGTTGGGGTAACTTGGGACACCACTCAACGAACTTAGCTAATAAAGCTGCCAATTCATGGGGCGTCGAGCATTGAGTGTCCAATTATTTCCCCAGATTTTTTAGACGCTGAATTGCGAAATGCCACAGGTACCTTTTCATGGAGCGACAAGCATCGAGCATCAAAATAGTAAATTCCAATTCCAACATTGACACATGACCTCATATGCCAGAAAGGAATTAATTTATATGCTGATTTGATGTATTGCGGTTATTAAGCAATAAAGTAAATTACTACTAAAAAGGAATTAATTGGACCAGGACCAGGAATAATACTCGGTATTTATGGAAATCAATTTTAACGTTGGAAATGATGAAAGTTAGAAGAAACCAACTTGATAAATTTCAACGCTGGAGCGTCGAAAAAATCTGGGGAAATAATTGGACGCTCGATGCTCGACGTCCCATGAATTGGCAGCTTAAAACCAATTCTTACGATAGAGTGCCGTCAGACCAAATCCCTATAAACCCAAATTGTTCGAAGTTGAGCCAAATTCTCAAATCTATCTCTTGTTTGTGTCTTTTTGGTAATCATATCATGATAAACGAAAACAAACAAGTAACGTCTTCCATATAAACTCAGCTTGAGCTGAAAAATTTGGGATTATGAAACTTTGGGCTCAGTAAGGGGTATAAACTCAATTATACAGCTATACAGGGTGTCCCAGAATTTGCGGACCGGTATATTCTGCAGCCAAAATGCAATAATTTCCCGTTTGAAAAAAATTTTTTCGACGCTTAGTTCTGAAGATATCAGGATTTTTAGATTTTTTTTCAAATCCAAATCATTCAAAAACACTGAAATATTTTCATTTCTTTTCGGTCAGAGGGAGAGATAAATGTTGGACGCATGGTATCTGCTTCTAACAAATGCGTTTTAGAGAGAGGTAGGAAATATGTTGGGAGAGTCGTACTCTCTCTTGCTCATGCAATAAACTATATCACTCTGACCGCGCCAATCTAGGGAGCGCTCATTCCAGTAGGTATAGAGTTCAATGAATAAAATGGAAAATTAATCGAAATCAAAGCGTAATTATCCTTTAATCTATACATCTTTACAGTAAAAGGTTGAATAAGCTTTGATTTCGATTAATTTTCCATTTTATTTGATTATATTTTTATTACTCCAGAATTCTTCACAGAATGAATTTAACTACCCTCGAAGAGCGGAGACAAATGAATGATCTCCTATTTCTTTTTAAATTGATTAATGGTTTTCTTGATTGCGAGTCATTCCCTGCTCAAAAACCCGGATAGGACCCGGATAAGGTCCCGGTGACCATCGGAACTTCATCCGGGTCAATACGACGCTTTATCCGGTTTTTGTGTCCGGGTCTCATCCGGGACTACCCGGGACTCGGTCGGGAATTTTCCCACGAATTAGACTTGAGACCCGTATAGGATCCGTGTAGGTGTCGGAACTTCATACGGGTTCATTCGGGAATCAATCGGGTTCTTGTATTCGGGTCCTGATCGGGTTCTATCCGGGTCCATCTAAAAAATTTCGATCTATATTTTGTGCAGAAAAAAATTTTTGTGATAATTCGATTTTATAAGTGTTGCAAACGATTTTTCTTATTCTAATTACCGATGAAGATCAACTTACAATTGAATTGTTGGAAGTTCGCTCAGCGAGAATTGAACCCGGGTCCTGCGAGTGAGAGACAAAGCCTCTATCACATCAGCGGATCTCTGCGATGACGACAAAACACTTACAGAGTCTTTTATTACACCCTGGTGAGGAAAACCAGATAAAGACCAAATAGAACCCGGACTGGGACCCGAACGGACTGGTATCCCGGTGCATACGGGTATTATACGGGAAAGGTTGTTCTTTTCGGGTATATATTCGGGTCTGTACGGGTGCAGTATCGGGACTGCCAGGTTCATTCAGGTTATATCTGGAAAAATTTTCGGGAATAGGTTTTGGGTACGGGTGTATCCGGGTAGTGGCCGGAAACTTTGAGGCTTAAGATGGATACGTATTCGGGTTTATCCGGGAATGATACGGGAATAATTCACCGAAATCTATTTATAAGTCTCAATCGGGATCCATTCCGGGTCTATCCGCTTCTATCTGAGACAATTTCAGGAATATGGTTTTATGCACGGGTCTATTCGGGCTAGGCTCGGAAACTTTGGAGCCCAAAACGAATACGTATCCGGGTTTATCCGGGAGTAATACGGGAATAATTCACCAAAATTTATTTGTAAGTATCAATCGGAATTTATTTCGGGTGTATCCGGGTTCTATCTGGGACAGTTTCAGAAAGATGGTTTTCTATACTGGTCTATTCGGGTTGTGTCCGGGAATCTTGGAGCTGAAAACGGATACGTATCCGGGTTTATCCGGGTGTAATACAAAAATTCATCATCGAAATTCATTCACAAGTTTCAATCGGCATGGATTCCAGATTTATCTAGATGCGATGTGAAAAAGTTTTCGAAGAATGGTTTCATATACAGATTTGTCCGGGCTGCTACTCGTTGACTACACCGCTTAAAGCAGATATATGCTTGGCTTTATCCAGGTTCCATCTGGAAAAGTCAAGATGTATTCTCGTAATACTCCCGGACGAACCCGGATACGTATCCGCTGTGAGCTTCAAAGTTTCCGTGCACAATCTGGATAGACCTGTATAAAAAACCATGGGTCTGAGACTGCCGCAGATAGAACCCGGAAAGTCCCGGAATGAATCCCGATTGAGACTTATAAATGAATTCCGATGAATCGTTCCCGCATCACTCCCGGATGAACCCGGATACATATCCATTTTCAGCTTCGTAGTTCCCGGCTACTACCTGGATAAACCCGTATACAAACCCTATTCGTGAAAATTTCCCCAGATAGGACCCGAATGAACCCGGATTCATGTCCGAATCCCACTTCGCAGTCCCGGTACTGCACCCGTATAGACCCGTATATATACCCCAAATGGGAAACCTTCCCCGTGTAAAACCCGTATGCACCCGGATATCAATCCGTTCCGGGGCTAGTTCGGGTCCTATCCGGTTTCTATCCGGTTTTTTTACCAGGGTTGCTGAGTAAAGTTAATTTTAACATCCCCGGTAGACCAGTTAGGAGAGCGCTTTTATTTAGACCTGTACAATTTAAATCTAGCCCTCGTGGAAATGTATCTACGCCAAAGTACGCCAAGAAGTACACCATTTTATGCCAAAACCTACGACAAATTACGCCCAAAACTACTTCTAAGTCCGCCGTTTCGAACACATCTGTAGATTGGCGTAGTAAATTACGGTGCTTCGATATTAGTTAGAAAACTACAACTTTCCACGCTCGAATACTTCAAATTATTCAGAATTACTACTCATTGCGTAAATCAACGCCCAAAGCAATAGTAGTACTTTACATCAATGAGAAGTACTGTTTTCTCAAAGTCCCCACTCAGTCGTAGAAATTCTTGGAAATGCGTAGAAAATGGAATTTTCTAAGAGGATCTATGGATGAGTACGTTAGTGCAGTGAGACGAACGAACACTCATACCGATGATGATCTTAGTTTTTCGTAGAAATCGGTAGTTTCCAAGCAGTTGGTTTCATGTTTGTGTTGTAAAAATTCTTGGAAATGCGTATAAAATCTATGAAACACTTTGTTTCCACAACGGGACAAACGAAAAATCTTGGTTGTTCGTAGGAATTCGTAGTTCTCAATCAATCTGCTTCACGTTCAGGTTTTCATGTTGAAAAGTTTTCAAAGTTCCTGCACGGTTGTGAAAATTCGTGAGAAGTTGTAAAAACCCGAGCTTTCTACTGAATTCTACGCATAAGTCCGTCTCTCAGTGAAATCAGTGTCATCATATTCTTGAATATTCCTATATCCTTCATACTTGTACTCAAACACATGATCATCTTTTGTCGTTTATACTCCTGACTACTCCAAAATTACGCTCTTTCAGCCCCGTGTCGTAGTCTGGCGTACTTCTGCATTAAACCACGTATATTTTTCTACGTTATTTTACAACTTTTTATGCCATGCAGGTAAGCCTAATTCCGCGTAATTATCCGTACTTTTGGCGTAATTTGGCGTAGATATATTTCCACGAGGGAGATTTGGAAATTATGATCCGATTTCTCGCATTTGTGAATTACCAAATAATTTCGATGGGTCGATGGAATTGTTTGGTGTCTCCTGGAATCGGTTTAAACTGTCGGTTAATGCATGACCATATTGTAATTGTATTTTATGCGTCTTTGGACGCTGTCTTGTATTGACTCTGTATTTACTTTTTATATCAAAGGGTGCTAACCCGTATATTGCAATAAAAAAAAAATAAAAAAAAATAAAAAAAATTACTAGTCGGGCTTATCGCATACTACCGCCTGTCGGGACACTTGTTTTTTGCAACGTTGACGCTTGAGGCGAGAGTCCCTATGAAATGAGTCTTTCATGCGACATCGGCTTTACGACACTCTACCGAACGCACCCAAATGAATTTCGAACGTGCGCTGAAATTTGAATTTTGCCCTCGCCAAGGCATACCACCGCGCTAATCAAATACTCCAATATCACCCAAGGGAATAGATCAATGGCGTCAATCCTAATTCCGCACAAGTTATCTCTCCGAGTCGAATGACGACAATCGTTAACGACCATTGACATGATATCATAATGAAATTTTATCGGTCAACTATCGCACGCGACTACAAACCAGAAAATCAAATCAAGTGTATAGGAGGCCATCTTAATTTTTGCTCACACGTATAATATATAATCTGTAAACGGAAGAAGGAAAGAGACATAACCAATACCACCACCTCCACCACCACCACTTTCGTACATAAGATTCGTACATCGGTGTCCGTGCTCGGCTCGGTCGCGAGAAAGAGAAAGAAAGAGAGAAATTCGTGTCGATAGGTTTTTTTGTACGTTATCGTTGCACGATCGCATCCTAGTCACATATTTAATTATGTCCCTGAATTTCATCGAAGTCGACTAATTCTTTTGTTCTTTATCAACGTCCTCTCCCCCTCTGAAACGCAAGGGTACGTTTTTAAACATTATTATCATTTCAAACAAAAAAGAAACACAAGAAAATTAAGCCTACGAAGAACAAGTCGGTGTGCAAAATAAAAAAAAAAAATCCGAAACCCAGGTGCGGCGGCAGCGGTGACGGCGTGTGTGCGAACGTATAATGTTAAAACCGTGTACATGTGTGTGGGAGGGCGCTCTTTATTTTCTATGAACCAAATTGTATTTGTCACACAAACACACCGCACGCGATAATAGGATATCGGGTGAACAAATTATACTTATTATTATTCTCATTTTTCTCTTCCTCCTTCGTCCGTCGTTACCAATCGATCGAGAAATCATTTAGATCTCAAGGCCGATTAACGTTTTTCTCCTTCGATCATTTTCTAATCATGTACGAATAGTGTGTAAATAGATCGAAAGAAGGAAGAATCGTGGAACATCGTTTCGTTTCTTCTCTCCTCGTTATGAAAATTTGACCGAGTGTGTTGTGTTTTTTTTCTCTCTACGTGCGCTCTTTCGTACATACGTACGTACCTGCAGGTGTGCATACATACGTATGTACGAGGAGGGAAAAAAAGGAGAGAACGAAAAGTAGTGTGTGTCATATTAAAGAAGAAGGTACGTTACGTGACATGGCAACAATAAACATCGGTTTTTCTTTCAAATTGACGTGTATGGACGTTTGACAGCTGTGCGATGTGAACACGAAAGCTTAACCCTTCGATTTTTCACGTCTTCGATTGTACACCACTTTTATGTAACTTAAGATTTCATCTCCTATGCAATAGTGTTTCACAATCGACGTTGTTTGATTATTACGTGTCATGTGTGTAGGCCGTTTCTTAGATTTCCTTTTTTCTAACATGCGTGTGATTGCTTCTCACTCAAGAACAAAAATCAACAACAATGGTTCCATCCACTGTTGAATGTAAACAGAATTTTTACTTCTCTCTGTTCAATCTTTGTTGTTACTCTTTACGCTCGATAAAGAAATTCACAAGAAAATGATAGAATCCATGCGAATGTAGGAATCTCATACACGCAGATTATGTTTTTACGAACATTCTACACGTACTTGGCTGATAAGACACAGAGCTTACTATTTATCAAGTATTATTTTCAAATTAGTTAGACGATTGTTAAGATATCTTTTATGGACAACTACATTTCATAATACACTATTCCTAATTAATACAGGGTGGAAAAGCAGCTTGCGTGTACAATAATCGACCATATTCCATTTTTATTAGCGAAGATCGTCGTGTATAATTAATAATACCAGAGACTGAAGAAACATGAATGCCTCAGAACATGGGTAAAGCTCGATACGTGGCTAACTTCTATAAGTTTTTTTATTGTTCATTTTTATTATCAATCCACTATTAACGAATAGAGTAAAACTTACAATTTTGCATTTCAATTTTTAGTTTAAATTTGGTTGTACTTTTTTTGTCAATTAATATAATTAGAGGCAGTGAAATTGCATGAGTGTGTGTACCGTTCTGCTCTGTTTTCAGGTTTAACCCAGCTTTTAACATGGCCTCTATAAAACAGGCTTTCAATGAAGCGGTCGAAAGAGGTGGGTATTAGGTTCTTTTGTTTCCTATCCTTGAAAATCCAATGGAATATCGTTGATCCTTCTTCCGCTTGTGCATATCATCTCATCATTCTTCAGTTATTCAGCTTTAATAACGATATCAGTGGAATTTTGCATATATTTTGAATTTATCGTTATATTTGAATATTTATACTATGAAATTAAATCGATTGCGGTACTCTTTAACGAGCACTGTATTAAAATTGTTATAAACCGAGTACACGTTTATATCGCATTGCTGAAAAAGGATGCATCCAATTCAATTAACTTTGCATTACGCAGTTTGTAAGATCAATATTTTATTCACATTTGAATGTTCGAACAACCGAGAAGCTGATACCGTTTCATGGTTATTTACCATGAGTTATTTGTTTTCATGTCCTCGTAGATACCATACCTGCTTTGCTCATTAATTCTCTAAAATTCCTTCTAACTCGATTATTTTGATAATTCATATTCATACTTTATAAGTCTCAACAGTGAGAATGCCGGCTCCTACGCGGTTGCGGGATCTCATCAGGCAAATAAGAGCTGCCAGGACCGCGGCTGAAGAGAGAACGGTAGTCAACAAAGAATGCGCTTACATTCGATCCACGTTCAGAGAAGAGGACAGCGTGTGGAGATGTCGTAATATCGCCAAATTATTGTACATCCATATGCTTGGGTTGGTTTGAATTTGAATAATTTTTTATATCCTCCAACTTCATTCTCATTTACATTCGCAAATATATTTCTTTGTAGATATCCAGCTCACTTTGGTCAGTTGGAGTGTTTGAAATTGATAGCATCGCCAAGGTTTACGGATAAAAGAATCGGCTATTTGGGAGCTATGTTACTTTTGGATGAGAGACAGGACGTTCATTTGTTAATCACCAATTGCTTGAAGAAGTAAGCAGGTTTTATGCTCCTAAGAGTTCATTCGTTTTCTTGCAATAATCACATACGTTCTAAATAAGAATGGTAGCGCATTGATCAGTCATGCGTGTACCCTGAGAATTCAATTTTCGATTATTTTATTGCAAAAAACGTGCTCACATGGTATCTCTAATTTCTATCTTTTCAAGCGAATGTTAATGCCATGATTTTTGCTATTTTGTTTGTTCAAAAACACTTCAAAATATCGTTTCGTACAGCAATTCTTTAGAACATTTAGATAGAATTGCTGTACAAAAGAGCTTATATTAAATTTGCAACCGCTTAAGTGTTATGTTAAAAGAGTTAACTCGCAGTAAAGAGTTTTGAGACGAGCAAAACCCAACAATTGTTGAATTTCAAAAAGAAACTGTGCCGTTGGGGTGAACCTCACAAACGATAGCTACCGAAGGGAATGCGACAAAGAATGAGAGAAGGTTATAGAGCACCTGTTGTGCCATTGTCCAGTTCTGGAAAGTAAACAACAGGTCATAGCTTTCTGAACGGACTTTTGATAAAGTGGAAACAAAAATAGACATCCGAAAAATATTAAGCTTTGCAAGAGGCTATAAATGCTTCAAGGCAAAGACTTGGGAACAGGGTGAATGCAATGTAATGGGCCTGAAGCCTCTGAGCGGAGAGTGGGTACTTGAGTATTCTCGTATGGTGGTTCATCATAAACCAAAAAGCTCAAGTCCTGGCGCTGGTATTAAAAGAATACGAGCGGCTGAACTTTCACCAATTTTTGTAGAGGCAAAGTACGTAAAAATGCGTACATTGATTCCAAATATCTCTCTGTATATCATTTTTTGGGACGCTAAAGAACTGTTGTACAGCAGAATTGGGTTGATTACGTGATTTTTCAATTTCTTACGTATCATACTTGGTTTCTGACACGTAATATAGTATATTACGCGCCAACTCTGCTGTACAGAGAGATATTTGAAATTAATGCTTGCATTCTTTTGTAGTTTGTCCTGTAAAAATCAAACCACTCGTATCACGTTGAGTTGCAAATTTTGACCATTCGAATGATCTTAAACGAATGATGTTTCAACAGTGATTTAGGAAGTTCAACGCAATTCGTCATTGGATTGGCACTATGCACTTTGGGCGCGATAGCATCGCCGGAGATGGCGAGGGATCTGGCCTCAGAAGTGGAGAGGCTTATGAAATCACCGAACGCTTATATTCGAAAAAAAGCAGCTCTGTGCGCATTTCGGATCATCAGACGCGTACCGGAATTGATGGAAATGTTTTTCCCTGCGACACGGAGTTTGATCACGGAAAAGAATCATGGAGTTCTCATCACTGGGGTTACCCTTATCACGGAGATGTGTGAAAACAGTGTCGACATGCTCAATCATTTCAAAAAGGTACCACTCCGTGTTCCTTTTGTTCTCTTTTTTTTCCGTCTACGAATCCATAAAATTTGATCAGAAAAGTCAAGCTATCGTTTTGTATCTTATATTTCAAAATTATTATCAATAAGTTTGAGATGAAAGCTTGGCCTTCCTGTCGTAGATTTTGGTGAAATACTTACGGAAAAGAATGCAGTATATTTTTATTTACCATTCGAACAGTTCATATGATTTTCATAACAAGAAGTATAAAGGGAACATTATAATACTACCATATGGTTTTATCTTCTATAGGAATGCGGCCATTTAGAGGTAAAAATATCACACAAACTTCTCTTTATGTTATTGCATGAGAAGCTTGATTGACATAAAATTGTCATAATTATTATACTTTCATGTTTGTTTTTTGTATGGGTTTTTTTCCTTCTTTTCTTCAAAGTCGAAGGAAAAGTGTAAAAAGTATGGAAGATTATATATTTCGTAAAATATTCATTGGTTTGTCTGTTCTTTCTTTGTAATTTCTTTGTTTAGTATTTCAATGTTACATAACGATATGTGTAGTGTTTTTTCTTTCTTCGTAAGATCTTTCTACAATCATCTCGATGTTCTTTACTCGCTGCAATGATGTATGTATCTTGAATATGTGGATACTTTCTTCTCCTTTCGGTTCAAACACAGAATTAATAGTTGAAAAATTCACGATATATGAAACTTTTTGAGCGTACAGCAGGAAATTATTGAATATTTATTAATTTTGGGTGAAATTTGAACATTACAAGAGAAAGACAAAATAACCAACTTCAGGGAGATGAAATTTATCACCTCGTTGTGGTTTTAACGCAACAGAGGGTTGAATTTCATCAGCAGCTGTTGTTACTTGGAATTATTTTTTCATATAATCAGGCTTATAAAAATTGCTACAAACACAAACACATATACACATTTACACACTTTCATTTTACAGAGCTTTGGCTTAAAATCTTGTAGATATTTAAATTTTCTTGGTGTTTAACCGAAGTATAAGTTTCTTTAATATCAAAAATAGAATCAAATCGAATCAAATCTCGATAGACTTTTTCATTCAACTAAAACTTCGTTCAACTCCAATGAGATTTGATGAGATTAAGGTGATATCAGCGACCACTGAAGATGCAACCAGAAGCATCGATTAGACAAGGACACGATAAAAGCTATTCTGACAAATTATTCAAAAACAAAGGAACAAAATGAAAATATCACTCTGTACCGACCTTCTTCAATCGATGAAGATATTTTCCTTTTATTGCTTTATTTTCGGATAATTTGTCAGAAAAGATTTGGCTTAGGTTGCATCGTCAGAGGCCCAGATCAATTCTCGTTATCACGACTTCGATGCTATGAAAAGAAATTATTGACAAGTAATTTTGTATTTTTGGGTCATCTCGTTGAGAAGATAGGGCCAACGTTAACAGACACTACATCTCCTCAAAGAGAGAAACAGAAGAACGATTGTATTCATGCGTCTGCAATGTAATTTAAACTAAAATTCAGTACACATTCACACATCCATACAACACTCACACAAAAACACATAGCTGCATTCTTTTCTTCCAGCACAATCCTATTATTATTATCATTATTTCATAATTAATAAAAGGAAATTCGTTATTTATGTACTTTCTTATTTTATCGTAGAATAATATGTTATTATTTTTTACAGATAGTGCCAAATCTTGTGAGAATCTTGAAGAATTTAATACTGGCCGGGTATTCGCCGGAGCACGACGTGTCCGGGGTATCCGATCCCTTCCTTCAAGTCAAAATCTTACGACTCTTGAGAATTCTGGGACGTAACGACGTTGACGCGTCCGAGGCAATGAACGACATCCTGGCGCAAGTAGCGACAAATACGGAAACGAGTAAAAACGTTGGAAATACCATATTGTACGAAACCGTCCTCTCGATAATGGATATCAAATCCGAGAACGGATTGAGAATGCTAGCGGTTAACATTCTGGGACGATTTTTATTGAACAACGATAAAAATATACGATACGTTGCCTTGAATACTTTACTCAAAACGGTTTACGTTGATACGAATGCGGTACAGAGGCACCTATCCACTATTTTGGTAAAACAACTGAGCAACTATTGATTTAATTTTGAAATATCGTTGAAGCTGTATTCGTATGAGGAGCGAAGGTTACAATTTATACGTATTTTAATGTTCAATTTTGTATGGTTTTTGTTTCTTTTTTTTTTACGTGGATGATGTGATTGTAACTTTTACTCCACGCACGACGCTTTAATTGTGTTTCAATGTAAAAATTTGATACACTTTTCTTCGACAATATACACATAGTATATTTTGTTTTGCAGGAATGTTTGAAAGATCCCGATGTCTCTATAAGAAGACGTGCAATGGAATTGAGTTTTGCTCTTGTAAATTCTAATAATATTCAAAAGATGATGAAGGAATTGTTATTATTTTTGGAACGTGCAGATCCTGAATTCAAAGCTCAGTGCAGTAGTAACATAGTCATGTCCGCTGAAAGATACGCCCCGAATAAACGTTGGCATTTAGAAACTTTATTCAAAGTTCTCGTCGCTGTAAGTAATTCTTCATGTTTTTTTTGTGTGTTTGAAATCGTAAATTCAGTGAAATCGATCAATGAAAAAAACTCTTTGATCGTCAACAGGCAGGTAATTACGTACGAGATGATGTCGTCGCGTGTACGATTCAATTGATTTCGGAAACTCAACCCCAGCAAAACTACGCCGTTAATGCTTTATGGAAAGCTTTGGAGAAAGATACCGCGGACAAACAACCTCTAACTCAAGTAGCTACGTGGTGCATCGGAGAATACGGAGACATGCTACTCTATGGTCCACCTTTAGAAGAAGTCGATTCCCCGGTAAATGTGAGTTATATTTAAGTTGGAAATTTCCCTTTGTACGATAATTAAAGGAGAATCGATATTTCAGTTAACGGAAGATGATGTGATCGAGGTGTATCAGAGATTATTATGGAGTTCTCAAAATACAGTGGTTACTAAACAGTACACTTTGTTGTCCCTTACAAAACTCAGTACGAGATTTCAAAAAGGAAACGAGTACGTAAATTATAACTATTACCTTCTCTTATTCGATTATTTTATTTTGTTCTTTATTTAATTTTCTATTAATTCAAAAATTTTGTTTGAATTTGTTTTTTTTTTCAAGGACTGTCTCCCCTTGTTACAGAAAAATTCGACAAATAATAGATACGTTTGGTAGTAACTTACATATCGAATTGCAACAAAGAGGTACCGAATTTTCGCAATTGTTCAGAAAGTACGATCATTTGAGACTCGCTTTATTGGAAAGAATGCCCCCGATGGAAACAGCGAGACCGCAAGCTAATGGTATTATCGGATTAGTTAATGGAGAGTCTGAAACGGAAGAGGAGAAGAACAGTACTATTTTAGAGACACCCGTGGCTGCACCGGATTCGGTAAATATTCAGTAAAATTGATTAATATTGAATCTATAAAATCTGTGGCAAAGAAGAAATTGTATGTGATATGTTTGTTGAATGTTTGTAGAGTGCGCTTCTGGATTTACTTGGAACGGCTGATTTGGGTATGACAGCACCACCCGTGAAGAATCCATCTACCATCACCACTCCCACTAATAATGCGGTTATAACGAACAATAACGATCTTTTGGATTTACTGGGAGGTCTCGATTTGAACACTCCAACGTCTCCCGTGATGCCAACGTCTACCCCTACTATGCAAATCTTCAGTCCATCTGGAACTTCCAATTTGCTGGGAGATGGGTTGCTCGATTCTCCCGCGATATCAAACGGTGAAGAATTAATATTCATGCTTGTTGTTTCACTTTGAATTCACCTGAAGAAAAAATACAAATATTTGACAAAAAATTTAAGAACGAGAATTTAAGTTTGCTCAAAATGAGGTACAAAAATTTGTATAACAGGTTTTTTCTTTCGTTTAGAGTCATCGAGTTTGATAGTTCTGGATAAACAAGGTCTCAAGATAACATTCAAGTTGGAAAAAGGAACGGACAATCCAGATATGTTAATTATAAATATGATGGCAAATAATTCGGGACTTACTCAACTTACTGAATTTTTATTTGAAGCTGCAGTTCCTAGAAGGGTAATAATGGAAATTCGTATATTCAAATGAATGTACTAAAATCGATAATTTGGATTTTATACACGTCAATTTCTTGTCTGTTTTCTTTTTCAACAGGTTTATCAATTACAAGTCCTACCACCCTCGAGTACCGTAATTCCCCCATCCGGACAAATCACACAAGTTATGAGAATTTTAAAAGTTACTAATATTAATAAAGTAAGTAATTACTTTTGATGTTGAAAAATTTGAAGATTTAAAATAAAAATTCGGCAAAAGAGTTGATTTGGATGGTACTTGTTTACAGGTACCATTGAGAATGAAGCTAAGAATTTCATACACCGGACCCTCGGGGCCTGTGTTGGAAGAAAGCGAAGTCAATAACTTTCCCGCTTGGGCATCTCAGTGACACTATACGATACAACAGCTGCAACAACAAAAACAACAACCACACCAACTTCAACAACAAATTGTACATATGCCTGCCTAATAAGTAATAATCGTGTCTAAAATAGACTGAAAACACACACAAACATTTTATCGGTAGAATAATCTATTATGTATGCAGCAAAGAGAACAACACACTATTTTCCGAAGGTGAGAAAATTAGATTTTGTTTGTTAGGATTTAATCATTTTAAGAACCATGGAGTCTTTGAAGAAATGGGCAAAATTTTGCTATGTAATTTCTAAACAAGTGAGCTTTATTAACTACTTCGAGAGTGAAGTTTTTACCGATTTCATGGCAAATTTACAAACTTGTTATTACTGTAATATGTCAATATTCAGAGTAGTGTATTTACAAAAGTTTTGCGAACATCCAACTTTGGGCTGTATTTCACCTGTGTTCTTGAAGTTTGAATCGTTTATTGAAACGAAATAGTAAACGAATAACGAAATAATCAGCGATTTGAGACCCAAAATCTTGCAATATATTCTGGGAATGATGTTTTTAGTTTCAATGAGTCAATTCGAAAAGATGAATAACGATGAATCATCCCAGTTATATTTTGCCCATATTCAAAATAGTGATATTACAAATTTTTTAAAATTAGATTTACAACGGGAAATCTCGTTTTTTAAAGTTTAAAGTACATTGCTAAAGTTGAGCTTTGAATATGAAATTCAATGAAATTGAAATTGCAAGTAACTCCTCAAAATCATGCGAATGGTTATAAAAATATTAAAAATTTGTAACCATCGCTTAGTTGTTTAAAAACTACCCTAGCAAAATTTTATTAGTTTTTTAATGCTCCATGGTCAGCATATGAACATTAGAAAATAAGGGTGATATTCGTTAAAGAAGTGATATTGTAAGTTCGGGAATCAGAAATTCTTGCCACATCAGAGAAAAGGAATACATCGATAAATCTCTTGATAAATTTGAATTTTAAATTGATAATAATTAAGTATATAAAAGGTTTCTTCGTGGTTTGTAGATATTGGAGAAAACAAATTACACAGAATTGTTGACAGTTGGAGGTTATTACTTTCAAAATCATCTCAAGATCGCCAGGAAATCAGTCAAAGACTAAAAACTTGTATTCAAAGTCTAATTCTAGTCGTGGATTTTATGAATTATTCACTAAAAATTTCTGTTGAACGCATAATTTATGTATGAGAAAAGTTGGCGCAAAACTTGACTCGCTTCTGTTGGTGCTTCAGTGCTCTCTTGAAATTATAATTCCAAGCCAGTTCCCATAACAGTTTTGATGAGTTTGAATTACTCAACGTGTACGTTTATGAGTCAAGATTCTTCCAGTCGACTCCTACATTTATCCCTGAATTCACAACAATACTTTTCTCAACGAATTTCACACTTTCTTTTAACAAAAGCCACCGCGTTGTTGGTTTCCCCTCTTGAGTTAGTATCAATATTTTGTTTTTTTCATCAGAAAGGAGAAGGAATGACTACTATATGGAACAACAAAATTAAAGAGACACACACAAAAGAAGAAGAGAGGGTCGTCGCTGCCTTCGAGTCCCCAGAGAGCGCTTTTCTCCAAGAAGTTTTGTTGGGTCCTTGCTGTAATACTTGGTTTTTTCTACTATCTATATATTTGTAAGTAATAAAGGAAAACTGATTGCCTTGTAAATAATATATATTAAATAGAAGAAAGAAGAATAAGAATAAGAAAAAAGAACAGCTCAAAAAAAAATCAATGTTCTAAGTTGCGCGTAAGGGAATGATTGGAAATTTTCTTTTTTCTTCGTTCTCAAGTGTTGGTTTATCAAAAGTACTAAACATTTGTGTGCAAGAGTGTGTGTAAATGAATGCATGCATGCGAGTGTAGGCACTATATCGTACACGTTCTTTTTTTTTATTCTTTCTCGTTGAAGAAAAGAAAGAAAAAACAACATATTCGTGTAATTACGAGATAAGGCGCTTGTTACGTAAATTCACATTTCCTTTTCTTTTTTCTAATTTCTCCTTTTACTCGAGAAAGAAAAAGAGAAGAAAACAAATAACATTGGAGGGCTGAGCAACTCAATATAAAACCATATTTCATATTTTATTACGAGATTTTCATTTTGCATCACGTTTCTTATGGACCAATGTTTATTATTACAAAATAAATATATATATATACATATTACACACATTTTTTGAGGGAATATCTCTTTGTCGATTTCAAACGATAGTTTTTATTCTTAATAATCATAAAAACTCATCTCATCGTTGAATATGACATAATGGGACTGCTAGTAGCGTGTTGTAAAGAAAGAAAATGATGAATTATATCAACATTTTATCATTATCTTACTATCATCATCATTAATGAAAAGGATGACAGTTTCATATAGTCTGTAAAACACTAATGAAACTAAAGTACATGAAAATTGTATATTTTATTGAATTTTCTTACATGCGTGACGTGCTTTGTTTGATTTTTCTTTCTTTCATTCGATTTTTTTTTTTTTTTTTTTTTTTTTTGATTGATAGAAAATTATTCTCGATTTATTGTCTGTTGATTTTGAAAATGATATTGAAATAGATGTTTTTAATCCTCAAGTCATAAATATGTGACCAGAACAAAATAAGAGGATAATGTCAGGAATTTGGCCATGTTTTTCCTTCCTTAATAGACCACTAAAATTTTTCATGACCCTGATCTCAGCGGAAGATGCTCTTCCGATTAAAATAATCTTTCACGCTTGCCCATGAAAAGAACTAGAAAAGAATCGTGGAAAATTTTGAATCGGTCGTTTTAGTTTCAGTTTCAGTCAAGTTGACTCGCAAAACTCAAATAAGCAAGTTTTATGACGATATCCACAGGAGCTAGCAGATATCGGTTTAAAACTGATGATCAGGGGTCTACAATTTTTAGATACAAATTTGATGTTGACGTGGAATCAGATTCTAACGGTCGTTAATCTAAAATTTGTACTCGAGTTGCAGGCTCCTGCTTGTGATCCCACGTAATCATCATAAATCTCGTTACTCTAATGACGTTCTTTTGACTCTTTCTTCTTACAATTATTGTACTTAACAATTCCCGCCTTCATCTATTATTAACGTTAACATAATTTTGTTTATTCCGTAGCAATAATGAAATTTACCCGAGAGTATTGTCAACGTTATGAAAGAAATATATATATACGCATATTTATATATTTTCTTCCATGGTAATCAATCATGTTTATTTCAACATCACCGGTTTTATATGATATATATTTATATATGTGTATATCGCAAGAGTATAAGTTGATAGATATATAAAATTATGTGCATTTTAGCTCCGTCCCATTATACTTTTTTTGTGATATATAAAAGCGTTGAGGATGTATAGCGGAACAGAGATGGATTTGTTCTTTATATCGCTTCATCTCCAGTCGATCTATAAGTTTTTATTTGTCGAGAGCGAAAAATATCAGCCCTTCAATGAAATAGAGAGGTGAGGAGGGGGAGAGGAAAGAGGATTTTCCGCGCGATCTTCAGCGCTGTCAATGAGACGCGCCGAGTATTGTATGTTTTCAAAAATTCAGCAGTTTGTGTGTATGACAACGCTGCGGATCGTTCTTAAGATTTTGTTCTTGAGACGACATCCTCTGGTTTTGTTACAACTACACGCCTACCTATCTACCTACTCATTCTTCAATTTATATATCAATTATCGAGTTTATATAAATACGATACTGTCTTTTATGCTGACACAAAATACAAAGTTTTCGATAAAACACAATAAAGAGTCAGATGAATAAATTCGTTGTATTTGATTTCAAGGTGGGGAGAGATATTATTTCGAATTGTTTATATACACGCTATGAACATGCTGCATAAATGACAGAATCGTATGGATGATCTATAATATACATACATCAACTATAAGAGTAATGATTTACGACAAAGATATTGTGTATATACTTTTTAGCGAAGCGAGGTGTGAAATAAAGTGTATTTTTATTCGACTATATTCTGATGATATTTGTCAAATGATGACGATTATGATAACCGATAGCAACATTTTAGGGGAGGTTTTTTTTTTTATATAAAATAAACCTCTGAACCATTCTGAAAATACTTGAGATATGGAAAAATATCCTTTGAGGATGTAAATTATGAATGGTCAATTGAGGAGAAAGCCACAGAGTCAATGATTTATGGTTGCGGTAACTTGAAATCTCGTTACGATAACCAGAAAAACAGAACAAAATCACATAAATCTGGTTGCAGCAACTACAGTATTGTGCGAATTAATGGAATTATTGTGAAATTTTTTAATATTCGCTGTTGGCAACACTATCCACACATTTGACAGCTGTCTAAGCATTGAAAACATAACCTCAACATAAGTTTACCTTTTTAGTTTGGTCGAAATATAATTTTTTTACTAAATAAACTTTTTTTCTTCAAAACAGCTTACGATTCCATTAATTTGCACAATACTATACGTACAATGCTCATTAGCAGAGCCAAAATTAACTACGTTTTTTGGTTATGTGAACTAGATTTGTTGTTTTTTTTTCTAATGTGATGTCCTCTGAAGAGGAAAACCAGATTAGAAGGTGTATCTTTTAGTGGTGGGCGAAGCTTTGATTTTTCGAAGTTTCATCGAAGCCAAAATTCGAATTGCTGTCGAATATGCAGAACTTTTGAGATATGGACATCATTTTTATCTTTCATATACACGGATTCGTACCCTCAAGGACAGTATAATATGATAATAAAGAATGCTTATAGTATCATTTCATAATAGCATTCAAAGTCTCTAAAAATCTTTTGTAAATGTCGGAAAAATTCGCAAAAAGGTGGGTTTGTCAGAAAATTTTCTAGAATAGGATATAATAAGGATAATCGAATAATTTTCATTCGATGAAAAATTCTATTCCAATTGCTTCAATTGAGTTTGACATGGAATTAAATAAAATTAGTGTTGTTTTTTGACCGCACTTCAAGGCGTCATATTGAATTTCCTCAGAATTTGACGTACCGCTTCCATTTGATGGGTGAATTTTTTCATGGAACTTTTTATTCGCAGAATCATAAACACTGATGATTGCAGGGAACAAGAAAATTCATTTTTAATTCGCTTCGCTTCGAAAATTCAATACAAGATTCGCTTTGTACGAAAACCCGTACCTTTGTCCACCACTATTTTGTTTCTTTTTGTACTTTGTGAATTTTGCTGAACGGAAAGAAATTATTGGAATTGATTCGAACTGCGAGATCATTGTTCAATCATATTTCAAAATGTATCTCAGAATTTTTTCAAGTATTTTTCATGGAACATTTCCAAATTATAAGCTGTTGTTCATAGAAATCCATCTTCAGGGTCTACTTTTTACGTGGAATACAAATTCAGGTCGCAAATTTCATCTGAAAACCACGGATAGAAATTATTTCACATTATTCACATGTGTTTTCATTAATTGAATCAATTTTTAGCTAAAAATTTTGAGATTGAAACAAAAATGGATGAATTTTCACATTTTGTTTCGTTCTTTTTCCAAAATCAGATTTAATAATTATTGTAACTTTGAATTTTGGTTGCAATGAACGTTGATTGAACTGGAAACTTGAGTCAGTAATAAATTATATGAAGCGATTACATTTCAATCTGCGATTCCTGCACCAAACAGGATTCCTTCTTTTTCTTCTTCTTTTTTAGGTCTTTTTGACCCGGTCCCCACCCAAGCGGTCAACTCGCTTAGCTCGCTCTGTTCCACACTCATAGCATACGAAAGACTTTGAATTTCGCGAGCATACTTTTGAATAATATCATGAAGATTTAAGCGAAAGAAAAAAACGATTTCCTTGACTAATGTGATTTCCCTTCTTAATTTGCATTGTTTCAACGGTTTCAATTCTTCCATCCATACTTTGGTTCAAGAAGGAAGGAGGAAACAGGAAAGGTCCAGTGAAAAACATTTCATTGGTATAAAAAAGTGTTGAATTTTGAAACAATATTGTTCATCTGAAAAAAGAAATAACTCTTCAATAATTAAATACTCGAAGTATTTATAATTCAGCTTTTCTTTTTTTTATTTTGAAAAATATAATCTGAACAGTGAAAAAATTGGAGACAAAAGACCCGTATTTTACCAGCAATGTCATCATTTTTTTTAATGATATTCAAGAGAAGAGGTATCTAAAATGGAATGTTCCTTGTCACAGCCGTGATACCGTTTTCCTCCATCGATGACACGTACGATAATTAAACATGTGCTAGAATAACAAACAATCAGAAATCAATGAGAGAAAGTCAAAAGAGATAATGAGAGATAAAAATTAATTTATTTGATAAATAAATGATTGTGAATAAGTTTGTTCTTCAAAAGAGAAAAAAGAAAATTTAAAGTATAGTGCATGAATTACGTTCTAAAGAACTTTGATTGACGCTAGCTCGATCCCTTTCCTCCCAAATTGTGAGTCCATCGCAAGCGCAAATTTTCTTGGTGTTTTGATACAAGCTGGAAGCTCGGGCTATGATACTGCAAGCTAATCTATTGAAAATAATAATAATCATTACACGACTTATAGTTTTGAAGGGAAACAACGGTATTTAACGATCTTCTTATTTTCTTACCGATTCCCACTGTTTCCATCAATTTTAGACTTGGGATCGTCACCTTTTCCCAAATCGTCCGGCTTTTCGGTGATAACGAGAGATCTTCCAATGACATTAGATACCTCTAATAACTTATCTAGTATCCTGAAAATGGCTCTTCCTTTATTATCCGCTGTTATGTTTCCAAGATCTCCCATGTGCTGAAGTTGATGAAAAAAAAGAAAAATATACATATCCGCATATAAATGTGGGAAATGTAAATTCAATGTATAAAAACGTATACTCACTCTATTACCAACATCGTCGTTAGGTCCACCGTGAAGGGTGTTGTGGGGATTGAAATGATCCCCTACGCTGTTGAGAAATATTTTTGAATTTCGTTATTTGTTGCAATTGAAATTGATGTATACCTATCGCATCCCTGAGATATATCCCCACATTCGTGAATGTGCATCCCGTGGAGTCCAGGTGCAAGTCCGTCGATAGTACCATCTATTATACATCCGTCGTTTGTCTGTACAAATCGAATGACGCCTCTCAGAGGACCGCTTATACTGTACCCAGAATCTCCACCGAACATTGAAACCGCGCTATAATTATTTTCTGTTTTAACAAAATCCATGTGTGACACTAGAATGTATTCTGCGAGAGGAACAAAAAGAAAATTTATAGCAATTGCGTTACCCACCTCCGTATCCTTTGAATACAGCTTTCTTTCCTGATTTTTCAATGGTCTCTTGAACTATGGAATGTGGAAGATTTGTTTCAACAACGACGGTCCCGCGTTCCAAAGAGACATCAATGTTGGAGATTCCCTCGATGTTGGATAAACTATCGTGAACCGCGTTTACGCATTTTTGACAAGTCATGGGAACTGCGAATTCTACCTGTAACGATGATTTTGTTTTTATAATAGCTCTTGGATGAAACGTAGTTAATCGTATTTTGGGATTATTTACTTTGGTGAAGGACATGGTTGATCAATTTGGTTTGTTGATTTGTAATGTCAAATGATGTTATGATGAAGATAAATTCTATTTGTTGTGCGTTGTTTTTGAGGGGGTTGATTCTATTGCGGATTCAGTAATACATGGAAAATTCAAGAAAATTTTCAAGTTGGAGCGTGAATCGCAGGTGGAGGATTAAGCGTCGAGCGTCAAGTCTTTGCGTTTCTTAAGGCGATTCACCACAAGCCAAGTTACTAGATCTCTCTCCCCCCAGTTTTCTCAGTAGTAATCAATGAATAGAATCAATTTTAATAAGCAGGTGCATCTTCTTAGGCTATTGACAAAAATGCAGCTACTCATTATTTTTCATTTTATGTGTTCGTTTCTGAGAAAACTGGGGGGAGAAATTTGGAATCTAGTAACTTTTGCAGGGGAGTAATGAATCCCCTTAAGGGTGTCCCCTGGTCGATTTTTTCACTAGATCGTTTCAACTATTTCACGTCATTAATATTCAATTAATTACATCGACCTTGAGATAAAAAAATCCAGAATAAATCAGAGATGCCGGCTCTGGTCTCAAAATAATTGTACATGGATTATATTTGTTATAATATCAAAAAAACTGAATAGAGGTTTCTTATTGGCTGATAACGAAATTTCGTTCTAATTATTTATGACGAGTTAGTTGTTGCAGAGCCGAATTTAGAAATTCTGTTTCCCTTTCCGACGCACGTATAACAAAGGATAAGTGATAGGCGGGCTGGCCTACTGTTTATCTTTTGTTACACATTGATTGAAGAGGGAAACAAAATTTCTGAATCCGGCGCTGATTAGTTGAACAACAAATAGACCAGACCCGGATTGTTTGATTGATTCTGAATCATATGATCCAAAGTTTAATGCAATCGATTGAATATTTTTAACGTAAAATGGTTGAAACGATCCAGTAGTTTTTTGGTGAAAAAATCGACCAGAGCACTCCCTTAAGCTGAAATTGCATAGAATGTCGAGCGTCAGAGGCAGACCCCAATCAAAGGGTTGTCAACTAAATTATCGTACACTGCGTTCATTAGTCAATTCGCATATAACTAGGGATATGATTGGTTAATCTTAAAGAATTGATCAATCAACGTCGTGTACGATAATTTTGTTGACAACCCTGACCCCAATAGACCCAAAAGACAATCAGCCCGATATACGATAGACCCAAAGACGAGCGTCCCGAAAGTCAGTTGACCCGAAAATTGAAACCTCATGGTGCGTTTTTAGGATGGGGGCCAAATTGACGAAAAACCAAATCAACGAAAAGTTGGTTGAAAAGAGAAATACGTCACACTCTCTCTTTTCAAACACTGATTTCGTCGATTTGGCCCCCATCCCGTTTTTACACCCGTAACCATATGAATATCTTTGTTCATCTGTCAGCCGCAATAATATGTAAACACAGCATGAGGTCTCAGTTTTCGAGTTAACTGACTTTCGGGACATTCGTATTCGGGTCTTTCGGGTCAGAGGAGAGTATATTTGAACTCTGTGAAGCGTATCGGAAGAAACAATAATTTCATAGAAACCGGGCGTTACGCCCGGAAGCGTTATTGAAGAGTGGATAGGAAGCATGCAAGAAGTATTAGAAAAGTAATCTGAAACATTCTTACGCTTCCGTCACTCTTGATAACACGCTTCCCTTCCACCAGGGCGGTGTGACAAGTCCGTTTACAGTTCTAACGGAAATATCTTTAAATACGTTGTTATTAATGAATTTTTAATATTTTTCTTCGATTGTATACTTTCCTTGCCTAAATTCTCAGATAACAGCAATAACGCATATTATATCAAAATATTTCCGTTAGAATTCAACGGACTTGTTACACCGACTGTACATCCACCGATTTCTACGTCTCATCTCCGTGGACTCTACGTGGATAAATGGTGGACGTGGATAGAACGTGGATGAACGAAGATTCCACGTGGAGGCAACGTATAAATGTCCGGTGCTGTACGGGCTTTTCTAACCAATGGGTCTGGTTGCATTCTCAGAGATCGCTGGTATCACCTTAATAAAACACATTGGAAGGAAATGTTAGTATAGGGAAAATAATTTAATCTAATTAGTTGCTTCAAATTTGAGAAATATTAATTAATTTCATCTAATTATCGTTTACTCGCAGTTTTTAGCTTTTTTTATGAAGACCATAGAGTGCATAATCCGCTAACTTGCAAGACAGGACAGGATGGTAGTGTGCGATAAGCCCGACCGGATTATAACCTGAACGACTTTCAACCCGAATGACAGTTGACCCGACTGGTTACCAAAATATAATCAAATAAAATGGAAAATTAATCGAAATCAAAGCTTATTCAACCTTTTACTGTGAAGATGTATAGATCAAAGGTTGAATAAGCTTTGATTTCGATTAATTTTCCATTTCATTTGATTATATTTTTATAATTAGTCGGGTCAACTGTCATTCGAGTTAAATGCAGTCGGGCTTCAGTCTCATTCGGGCTCATTACCAGTTGGGCTTATTGCATACTACCGACAGGATCACTGATTCGATCAATTCTATAAATTTTTGTAGTCGAGTACCACTGTCTAGGGATAAATCTTCACTGATCATTCGCCATTAATACTCTAAATCACAGGGAAATCACAAAACAGGACTTCTCATGACTAGTGGTTTTTTACCACAGTGAAAACTCACTGTGGGTTTTTTCACCACCCTATTAGTCACTTAATAATAATAATGTTACCTCCTTAAACAAATAATCCCAAGATCTAGATAAAATGCCTACGGGTAATTTCTTCCCACAACCCCTTTCTTATCTCTCGCTATCTCTCTTCGGAGGAGGGTCGACAAGATGTCGGAGCTGCGCTAGGGCGGAGATGAAAATTCTTTGTCTCTTCACTGGCGCAGCAACGACTATTGTAGGTTAGCGACTCACTGGCGGGGGCGTTGGTTGGGGCCCCCCCTCCCCCCTTCTTCTTCTTCTTCTTCTAAACAGGACTAGTTTTCAACGAATCAAGAAATTTCGGGCCAACACGCTTTCGGGACAATCTCGCGGTCTACCAAGAAAAATAGCGATACGATTGTGGATGTGGAAATTCACCAGGAGGTTTCGAACTGACTTTCGGGACGCTCGTCTTCGGGTCCATCGTGCATCGGGGGTGTTTACGGCAAATGATCGGTTCAGGTTTATCCCTAGACAGTGGTACTCAATTACGAAAATTTCTAGAACTGATCGGATCAGTGATGCTGTCCTGTCTGGTAGGGGTCAATAGGCCCGAAGGTAAATAGTCCCGAAAGGCAATTGTCCATAATGAAATAGCCCCGAATGAAATTACGCCCGAAAAAACCCCACGTGTTTCCAGCCGTGCGCCAGTCACCGTAATAGTTACCAATTTGTTTTCGGGGCTAATTTCATTCGGGACTATTTCATTATGGACAATTGCCTTTCGGGACTATTTCTTTTCGGGTCTATTGACCTCTACCGTCCTGTCTTAGGCTGGCCTCCCATGGACCGGAATTCGTTCCAGCGGAATGACTTTAAACCAATCGCTTTCACAATTTCTTTTAGAGCGTTCTATCAGAAATCTATAAAAAATTGTGCATTGGTTCAATTTTCATTCCGCCGGAACGAATTCCGGTCCATGGGAGGCCAGCCCTAGGCTACTCTCCCATGGACCGGAATTTTTGGGGGGTTCGCAGGGAATTCTAGTAAGTTACTATCCATGAACCAATTGGGTCTGTGGATTCCGTTCTGTTCCCTAGAAATTCCGGTCCATGGGAGAGCAGCCTTACAAGGCGGGGTTAACGTATCTTTATGAAATAAAGCGGGAAACTGGAGGTGAAAGATAATTAGGTGGCATTAATTAATATTTATAAAATTTGAAGGTACAAATTATCATCTTCGTGCTAAAAAGTAATTTCAAATTGTTTCGTTAAGCCAATATTGATGAAAATACTTGATTATTTATTATGAAAGGAGTTCTAACCTTAAATTCACAAAATAAATTAAGATAATTTTTATGTATTGCTTTTGTGGCAATAAAGTGAATTACTACTAAATAAATAAGATCAATGTTTCAAAGTGACAAATTATTTTCAATATTATTTTATATTAATGTTCACAAAGCTTGAGAAAATCAAATTTTCATCCATCAATTGTAATTGTTTACAATTTAAAATAACATTCTTTATTGTAGCGATTCCTGGATCTTTTTCAATCTCAAGAACGTTTCTTCAATAATATTCATTTTTCTATTAGGTACAAGTTGAATTATTGGACTAACATGGTTTTCATGGATTATATAATCTATTTTCTGAAGATGACGCAGAAGATGAATTTCTTGAGCACCGTAGAATGCCATTGAACACGTTCACGTTATAGCTGGTTATAGCCAGCAATGACTTGTGAGACAGGACGGATCACTGATCCGATCAATTCTAGAAATTTTTGTAATTGAGTACCACTGTCTAGGGATAAACCTGAACCGATCATTTGCCGTAAACACCCCCGGGTCAATTGTCTTTCGGGTCTTATTGAGGTCTATCCAGGGGTATGACACTTCCTATGCTCACCGTATAAAAATGAGGGTCGCAATTTGTATCCCCCTCCCCGATCCCCACTCACCCGCGCGGCAAGGTGGCGCCACTACACTTCGTCAGCAGCAAAGTTTGTTGTCAACATTGGATCAAAAACATGCAGAAATATTGGTTATGATCGGTTAGCCTATTCAACTGCTGACGAAAACGGGTGCTGCCACCTATCGGAGCGGGGGTGAGAGGTGCGGGGGGGATTATATCGAATTAAGAACACATTTTTCAACGGAGTGTCATACCCCTGGGTCTATCGGTCAATTTAACCCGTGAGGTGATCCTTTTGATGAGTCTAAGAATGATAAAAAATCGACCAATGATGCAGAAGAATCCAATGGAATCAGCCACTCAGAAACTAGAATTCCCAAACTCATCGAAAGTACCACTTCACGGATTAAATTGACCGACTATATCTTTAAGGGGATACCAGTTTTCTTCGGATCTCTTTTTCTATCGAATAGGTGTGTCCTATTCCAACCAATCTGCTCGGACGGTACCGATCGTTTCCCCTTAATCCATTGTTCACGTGTGTGTACATCGGACACGCGACCGGACATGAACTTCAAGAAAAAAAATAAACATCATATAAAAAGAAAAAATCCATTCGAGATGATTTAAAGCCCTCGTTCGCATGTGAGACTTCACACATGCATAAACGCACGCACGCACATACGTCCTCCACATCCACACAGAACTCGTAATGGTATTCAGTTGTATTGGTGTTTGCCTCCTAATTAGTTTTTTCCCTTTAAAAGTGTAAAGCCGGGAAGGAAAATAGTAATTCTTGTGTACACCTTGAAGAATAAATAGAGGAGAATATTTTGGTGCTATATATGTGTTTGATGAGCGTTGATCGATATGTGGGTGAAGCCACAGGAGGTTTTACTGGCCAATGCATTTTGGTAAATGTCATATGTGTACAATCTTCGTAAATAATGTTTACATTTGTATGTCAAATACAGCTGATAGATAAGAGCACCTTTCACAGATCAATTCACACCAATGCCCGAGCGTTTCATTTTCTTTCCTGTACACCATCTCATTATGCTTTTCCACCATACAATTATGAGCATAACTATTATCTTTCCAACCGTTTTTATTTAATGATACGATACGACGATGACGCTCGTTAACAAAATTTCCGTATTTCGTGTTCAGAACCTGTAATTTTATCACACACTTATGACATACGATAAGAAAAAATGAGCATGCTTTATCTCGTTGCTCGATGATAAAATATTTTCATAATAACTCATATGATTTTATATGGTAAAAGTATTCATCTTTGCATCTAAGCTATTCAAATTAACTAACTATTATTATGAAATCACGTTGACGTAATTACATGTTTACATGTGTAGCATAAATTCCACTTTGCTATCGGTTTGAAAAGAATTTATAAATAATTCGTATGTCGATAGGGTCACAGAACGTTCTACGATATACTTTGTTTTACAACGGCGTAAGGGACATGGCAAGACAAAAGGTCTTACTTCTATATTGGTGGGAACACTGGATAGTGTTTTCGATACCAAACCAGCACCTTTTAGAATCCTGCATCAAACTCCTACATCCGAAGTTTATTGGGGTAATCGTATAACAACTAATTGATATATTATCTTCATATCAACTAGCACATATGTATATATATATATATCTTTGTTCTTTCAGAAATAGCGTGTTCTCTCACGCATGAAGAAATAGTCAAAAATTGGGAATGGCTTCATTCGAATCTAATGGATACTCTCACCTCTTTTGACACGGAGGAGGAAATAACAGAATTTGTATGTTGTAAGATACAATCTATCATCGCAAACAGTGTTCCAGATTGTCAATTTGCCGATGGTAAGTCACAGAGTATTGAAATTTTATAAACACAAATTCGAGATGAATTTTTGAATTTATATTACAGAAGAAGATCCGGAGTCTTTTAAAAATGTTTCATTTAAATTCCATCAACTCTTTAATGTACCGAAAGAAGATAAATTGGTCAACTACTATTCCTGCAGTTATTGGAAATCTCGATTACCAAGGCAAGGATGGCTATACCTGTCCGTGAATCACATGTGTTTTTATGCATACATATTTGCAAAAGAGACAAAATTAGTTATAAGATGGACCGATATAACGCAGTTGAGTAAAACAAATTCCATAGTCTTTCCAGATAGTATCCGTGTGGTGACACGAGAGAACAAAGAGGTATACGATCGTTTGAATCACCATGCTTTTCATTCCACCGTCAAGCGAATGTTTTCATCATATTCTTTCATCTTTACAGCACTATTTTTCCATGTTCCTCCACAAAGCGGATACTTACGCATTGATGGAACAGTTGACAAATATAGCTATGAAGAGGTGAAATTTTGTTACCTAATTCCTCCAAGGATGAATAAATTACAGTTAATAACGAGAATTAATTCTGTATGTTTAGATTGATCGACGAAAAAAGTGGATTCAACGAAGACAGAGATCTGTTGAATAAATTAAGGTATTTTAAATATCATCATTGCAAAGTTGTATCAATATTTTGTTGAGTTTGATTCGCATTTCAGTAAAAATGTACCTAAAAAGCCATCGTTCTTGAAAAGAGATCTCGACGCTCGAGCTCATTCCGAGACGTATAGATTGCAATTTAGATTGCCAGGAAACGAAAAGTTGGATGGCAGTATTGACGCGACATTGTGGACACCTTATAACAAAAGATACGTTTGGGGAAAGATATTTCTATCACAAAATTATCTATGCTTCGAAAGTAGGGTAAGGTTTACGATTTTGGATCTTATGAATTTTTTACTCCTCGCATTGACAATTTTTCGATCTTGTAACAACTCAGGCAAGAAAAGTGGTGAACCTGGTAATTCCGTTGAGAGAAGTAAGACTCGTTGAATCGGTAGACAATCAAACTTCCAGCGTGGCTGGAAACAAATCTATATTAATTACAACGTCACGTTCGTCATTTCTATTCGCTCAAATACACGACAGAGATTTCGTGGTACAAAAGATCTCTGAACTCTTAGCAAGAACGAAACTGAATCAAATGTAAGTAACGAATGTTCCATCACCGATAAACGTTTTTTGTTTTTTTTTTCAATTGTTTTGAATGTCAATTCATCGATTTTTAAGCACAATCGGAGAACCTTCGAGTCCCGAAGATTGTAGTGGTACGACAAGTAATCATGTTGTATGTGAAGAAGTTGAGCCCGTAGAGACATGGAAATTGCAACCCCCGTTGATGACGCTCTTCAAAATCTCATTGAGTCTCGAAGCGGCGTTGAAACAAGAGGCCAAGGAGAAACAGTGGGAATTGCATTTCGCTGAGTACGGTAGAGGCGTGACGATGTATAGAACTACGGAAACGGCTAAACTTATCATTCAAGGAATTCCTCAGTCTCTCAGAGGAGAGGTTTGGTTGACTTTTTCAGGTAGGTGACAATTATTTCGAAGAATATGTAGTATTTTTTTAACACTGTTGTTGGTGTTCTGATCGCAGGTGCTTTGAACGAAATGGCCATGAGTCCAGGTCTTTATAGATCTTTGGTCGAGAAATCGTTACGTAAATCTTGCCAAGCTAACGAAGAGATAGAAAGAGATTTGCATAGATCTTTACCGGAACATCCAGCTTTTCAATCGGATACGGGAATAAGCGCATTGAGGAGAGTTTTATCGGCCTACGCGTACAGAAATCCACAAATCGGTAAGTTTTTATGATGATGTTATTCTTAATTATGTGAATTACTCTCTCTCTCATATATATCTTCCGTATAGGTTATTGCCAGGCGATGAACATAGTTGCTTCGGTATTGTTGATTTATTGTTCGGAGGAGTCAGCTTTCTGGCAATTATGTAACGTTTGTGAATCTTTATTGCCCGATTATTACGATCGTAGGGTGGTTGGTGCTCTCGTGGATCAAGGCCTCCTGGAGGAATTAGCTGCTGAACACTTGCCAGCGTTACACGCTCGTCTACAAGAACTCGGTTTGATCAAAGTCATTTCACTCTCTTGGTTTTTAACAATATTTTTAAGCGTTATGCCGACCAGCAGTGCTGTAAATATCATGGATTGCTTCTTTTACGATGGAGCAAAAGTTATTTTTCAGGTTCGTATGGATATTTTCAAACACCGATGATCTTGTAAATTCTTATACCTTCGTTGTTTTTTTTTACAGATAGCGCTTATGGTACTCGATTGGAATCAAGAAAAGTTGTTGAATTGTCGAGACGATGGGGAAGCCATGCAGTTGTTGACAGATTACCTCGGTGGGGTTTACAACGACGAAGGACCAGTTTTTCCCCGACCTATCGACAGCACTGTTCCCAATAGAGTATTCTCTCTTTTCTCTTTTTTTGTTCATCTCTTGACGCAGATGTGTGGATATCTTTCTTAATTTATTCCTCACAACTACATCAAGATTTCATATATTTGAATGACTTATCGAATGATTTATCGAATGACGAATACTAAAATAAATGATATTCTCTGTTCAACGTTTAGAGTATATCGGTTCAAACTTTGATATACGAATCCTACGTGAGGTATGGATTTTTAACGATTGGTGGTATAGAAAGACTTAGATTGAAACATCGACTCAGAGTGGTTCAAAGTTTAGAGGAAGGAATCGAGAAGAATGTCATAAGAAGCGTGATAGTGGACAAGTACATGACCATGGAAGAATTACAAGTAATTGAAAACTTTGTTTTTATTTTTGTAAAAATTAAGGTAACCGTACAATAATAAATCCCCTTTATTTTTGATTCAGCAATTGTTGAGTTTGGTGAGAGAAGAATTGATGAGTCAGAAAAAAACAGAACCAGATCGTTACGATCCCACTCAACCACCGTACGAAGCTTACAAAATAGATTTTGAATTATTCAGAATACTATTCGGTAGCTTATCTCCGTGGGGTAAATGTACTCAAGCTGAATCTCTTGCCGCTCGATTGTTCCGAGTGAGTAGAATAAATATCGTCATTGATAAAAGAAGAATAAAAATCAATCGATTAACGTTAGTTGTTAGATCGCAATCACGACGGTATGTTGAACTTTCGAGAACTGGTGCAAGCTATTGGAATGACAGCGACAGCCGACCTTACGCAAAGGTTAAAACTTTTATACACTCTGCATCTACCACCGCTATTGACTCCAGTTGATTTTGAATCGCCAACCCGCTCTGGTAAAGTGCTTTATTATATCGTATCAATTTAATTGAAATAACAAAAAAAAAAGAAGAGTAAATATATAGGTATGATCGATTTGAAATAGATGGAGCTGAAGTAGCTGCGGAAGCAACAGATTTCTTCGATAACATGGAACAAAGTGTTGCCTCGTTAGAGATGCCTGTGAGCTTGGCAGAAGAACCGAGTATCGGCAATCTGTCCCGTTCGACGAGTTTGAATAGCCAACAGGGAGAACATTCCTGGGAAACACAGAGTATGGGGAGCTTACGTTCCATGTTGACGTCGAAAGACAGTCCCTTAGATCTGAAAATTGTTCCTAAAATGTCGCAAAGACATTTCATCGCATTATGGAAGACTCTGTACGATATGTTTCCTGCACAGCCAGAAGAGCAAGAAACTTATCATTGTATCGCTTCTATAGGTACCATAATTAATGCTTGTATTATTCATTTACAACTCAAAATAGCAACTAAAAGTATTATTGCGGTGAGCTTTGATGAAAAACTCTCGAAAAAGAGCTTTAACTAGAATCGAAGGAGTCAAAGTCGATTGTGACAAATAGGGCATCACAATATTTTCTTCTTTCGTCAAGAGTGTGAAGATTGGCGGTGCCCTTTAACGCAATAGATAAGTCATGATTTCGGCAACCCCACAATGAGTTCTCAATAAGTTGAATATCACCGGTTACAGGGAAGAATATAGGGTTTTAAGAGTATCAGCTTGTTCCTTAAAACTAAGCTTATTATTAAAAAATCACTCACAGTATCAGATTGAAACAAAACAACATCCCCAAGTTAAAACGCTTAGTAACAGATAAAAATTGACATTTATTACCATTTTACGTTTTTCACGAAGGATAATTTGTGCTCGTAGGAACTTTGTTACTGCAATTGGGTGACGTGGGGAAAAAATTCTTCGTGGATCGCGATGAATCTGAAGACAGTTTACTTTTAGCTGCATCTGCTGCACAATCCTCCATATTGGATAAGGTATAAAATTGAAAGTTTTTTCATTGGGATTATCTTTATTCGATGTGGTCCAAGAAAACAAAAAATGATGAATAAAAATTGTTTTAGTCGCCCGATCGAAATGGAAACCCCTCCCACGTTATATCTTCCGCCGATCCAGACTGGTCGATCACGGTGGAGCAATTTTTAGCGTCTGCTCTGACCGGGCAACCGATAGTGGACTTTTTTAGTAAGAGAGCTGATCTTTCCGAGGCGATATCGGTTCTACGAAATCGTCGATTCAATCGTGTTCATTCCTTATCGGATACTCCGGTGATAAACGTATGATATCCGATATCAAGTTTTCATCGGAACGATCGATGATGTTTATAAGATTTCCTATGATAAATCAAACATGGGTATGAATTTTGGATTAATTTCTCATCACCTTCTCTACTTAATTTTTCCTTTTGGAACAGTTGAAAAATATTAGTTGGATATATTTGATATTGATACAAATTTATCTAGCTGATTTTTTCAATTTATTTTCATTTTCTCTTACATTTCAGCGAATCGCTATGACCGCATGTAAAACGGCTCCTTTTAAAAACAAAAGAAGGGTACAAGTTTCCGTGAAAAGGAGTTAAAAACGTGTATTGGTATCGAATCAATGATATCACACATTTGTAGTATGATCCTTGATCGTATATTGAATCATATTGGCCAAATTATTTCATATACGTCACCAAAAATGAGAAAAGATTTAATACTCAGGGTGGATATTTTGTTACGAGGAGTAACAAAAATTTGCACAAAGGTAATCAATCTCTTGAGCAAATTTGTGTATTTTTTCCTTTATTTTTGATCATTCGATTACTGTTACAAAGTGCAATATATATATGTATGTTATGAAAAACTAAGTTAAGAGTAGAACACGTATCATTGTTCGCAAACACTCGAGTGGAATATGGAAAAGAAGGAACAAAAAAAAAGATATATTTTAGAACTTTTCCATATTGAATATTTTTTACAAATTCATATGAAAGAGAATAACGGCAGCCAGAAATATCGATTGCAACATATAAAGGATTTACATTGCATAGGTTTATCGAAACAAATTATAGTATTTTTATTTTTAAATTGTCACTCTCGAAGAAGTATTTTCTTTTTTATGGAAAGCAGTGTGTCGTGTAATAATACACTTTTCAATGTTTTAGTAAAACCAAGGTTTATTTTTATATGAATCTATATATGTTATTGACATTTATTCAGAAGGATAATAATACAATAATCCTGTTATAGAACTTTCATTTGGCCTTGTGTATCATATAATGTAAATAAAGTTTAGAAACTTTCATTTAGATAAACTGAATTGTAGCATAAAACATAATAAATTTCTTACACGAAAAGTATTTTGTTTTCTCAAACAACCTATCTATAGTAAATATAATTATATCTAACATTGGGAGTAGAGTTCAAAGGAAAGACGCAAAAGATTTTATATCATGGTTTTAATAAAAATAAATGTACATTAGAAATTTTTTGGTAGAATTTCATCGTTCTTTGTGAGACGAACTAAACAGTCATCCGATTCACCCTGTAAGAAGAGAGATCACGATTGATATAAAACAACATTGTTTTTACACAGGTAAAAGATAAGCGATTGGAATCTTACCATTCGACGAATCGCTCCACATATCGCATACATTTTACTGCTGTCGGTCATGCGACCGGTTTCTGGATCTATGTCTGCGAGAGTCAACTGAATCGATGCATGATCTTTCGCGTGGATTATGCGGTTGCTGGCAGAACTAATGAATCAGAAGTCACAAGGTGAGTAATTCATTGAATACATAACCTCTTTTTGGAGGAATAATTTTTTGCAAATGTTGAATCAATACCATCATTATTACACATTATCAAAAGAGAAAGAAAAAATTAGGTTTGTGAAATGTTTATTGAATTCAATTGGAAATATTTCCCTTGGAGGAATGTTTTGTTGAAATATGCGTGATGCTTACCATTTTCTTGGAATGTAAAGATCAACCAGATTTCCAGTATCGTTTTCCATGATTTAGCTGTAAAATGTATTGAATGTTCGTTTTTTGTTAGAAATAGTAATTGAAGATTGATGAACGCTAAATATCAATAATAAAAACTCACTTGCGAAGTTTTAACCACGTTTTCCTGTGACAAAACGATTGAAAAGGATTTAAACCAGGATTCCGAAACTCAGATGTTTTTTGACCAGATACGATGTGTTCGAAAACCTCATTATTCTCGCTTGAGATCAGTCTGTTGCTTGAATTTGGCGAAGAGGCTTCTCATAGAGACTCTGCTTTGTAATATTTTCGATCGTCTCAACCTCAGTTTACTTTCTAAAATTCTCTTTTCCTTTTCAGAGGAACTTTTTGAGCAGTTATTAATAATTTTAATGTATCTAAAAAGCTGTGAATAATAATTTCTAGCAGTCGGTGGCATTGGTTCGGGACAATGCCAACGCTCCAACTACTAGATATCATAACAACTTATAAAGAATTCATAATGAATATATAATATATTTTCGTTCTGTCTGGAAACATTGAGATTTCTTGTATTTTACCCAAAAGAAATGAATGGAACGAGCATCGCGGATAGCAGAATTTTCAAAAAGTATCCTTTTTGAATCATTAATGAATTCTCACGATGTCAATGAAGTAGAATTCTTGTAGAATTTCATGTCTCTGGAAGTTTAGAAGTTTGAAATGAATCCTCCAAGAGCCCTATTTGCCTGATATTTTATCTATTTAAGGATTTTGTGTTCGCTAACAGGGAAGATAGTTCAATAAAAACACTTCTTAAGGGGAATCCATGCTTTGAATTCTGAATTTCTCTCAATTCGGAACTATTGTATCAATTAATTATTGAAATTTCAGGGTAACGTCTCTCGGTGGTGAATCTTGCTGGTGGTTTGCGCTCAATTTCTCGCAACATTTTCCTGAAGGGAAAAAGGAGCGGTGAAAAGGTTGGTAATCAATGAAACTTAAGATGGTATGTTCACGATTGAACGAAGTGATTCTTATTTCATCGATATACAGAAATTAATATAATAATTGTTCAAGTAAAATTTTTATTACGGAAATATAAGGAATCTGTACCAGACAGAACTAAATTAACCGAGTTGAATTTGGTACTACCGGGGTTTTAATATATTTAATAATAATGATAATAATAATAATAATAATAATATGTATATACCTGTGACGTATCATAGCGTGTTTGCGTGGATCTTTTTATCCGATTTGATCATCGTATCATCTAATTAGATTGAACGTTTATAAGTACAGAAACAATAATCCAAGGTACGCTCACAGTCTATCTCTTCCAAACACTTCTAAAACTAAGAGGAGAATTTTCATTTGTTTTCTTTACTAAAACCGTAGTATTAATCTCTTATTTTTTTACATTTACAATATTAATATTAAATTTCATTTGTCTATTTACAAGGTTCATCGATCAAAGATGCTGCTACTAGAAGTGGATGACGATGGTCCCTGGGACCACCCCTCGAGGAAGGAAAAGAGTAAGAGGTAGGTACAAAGAGGGAAAGGAGGATAAAAGATAAAGAGAGGGACATGTCGATTTGATTTTTATGTTTATGTACAATTCTTTTATACAAGAAATCCGCTCAACAATTCATATTTATAATATTAGTATTCTCCCAGGGAACACCAACTCCCGTGCTCTTTGTGCATTCGAGTACGCAGATTGGTGCCCTCTCAGAGCGTAGTTCTTTCTTCTTTTAGAATAAAAAACAAAACATCGAAGAATGAGAAAAGAAAAAATCAATGTGAAGAAGAACTGTGTGTTTTCTTACGTGTCCAAAATTGTTGTTTTTTTGAAAAGGAACAATTTGTAATATTATCAAATCTTTATTTTCTCATACTTTGAAAACATCTGATGCGATCATTATCGAAATAGGAAAGCTTTGTTGTAACAAATAGTATTCCAATCGATGAAAGAATTCGATAGCCATTCGTATAAATCATGTGTAAATACTTCCATCTTTTTGGTTTTTCTTATAAAATAAGAAACGTGTATCGTGTATTACGAGATAGGAAATAGTTTTTAGAAAATCAAATTATTCACAACGCGTTGGAAATGTTTCAGAAACAATCTAGCTTCGTCACATATAAGAAGAAAAGGAATGAATTTCCTGTTTTCAAAAATCATCATCATCAGTGTCGGTAGTTCTTTTTCCTGAAGAAAGGAGGAGAAAAAGAATACAGAAAAAAAAAAGGTATAATTTACGCAGTCTAATAATACTATATGCTATAAAAAGTACAAACCTAAAAATTTTTATAATAGTTATTGATTCATAATAAATAAGCAACGTATGCATAATTATGTAACTTTTACACGTACTATATATATTTATTCATTCATATATCACGGATTTACTGGTTCAACTGGGGTGTTTTTGTATATATACGTGCACTTACAAATGAATATTCGGTGCATCTTTCCAAATTTACACTCTCGCTCATTTTAAAATAGGAAAAAAAGCTTTTTTTTTTTTGTTTGTTAAAATCTAAAAATTTGGTCTCTTACTGGATTCGTATAGGTAGAAAAGATTCTTTAACTCGAGACAACAACAGAAAGGGAAGATGTATATCAATGAAGAATGAGAGAAATATTTATAACAATTATTATTATTATTATTATTATTATTATTAATCTCATCTTTTTCGTTTTGTTTTTTGAATTTGATCAACACACGGCGGTCTACTTACTACAAATTGTTTTTCTTTTGTTTTTCAACAGGTCATCACTGCCATGGAGACTGAAGAATAGAAGGATGATTCGTATTTATATAAATGCAAAATTTCGGTGTTTCAAAAATTCTCAAAGTTACTGGATTCAAGATTCGTGGTTTCTGAAAGATTTAGATTCTATTCAGGAATTGCGTTTTCAACTTCCATCATGCTATTTATGGGAAAGAATAGGGGGTTTACAACGCTGTTTATGTTGCTGAATTTTAAATCAATTGGAACCGAAAACATCGCTCAAGGAGATACCAACAATTCATGCCAAAACTTTTCTGACAAATTATTCCTTCATTTTCGAATAATTTGTCAAAGTAATTTTGGTTGTGTCTTTTTCTAACCAATGGTTCTGGTTGCATCTTCAAGGGTCGCTCGTATCACTTTGAGGGGGGAAATCCCTCTGGAACTGTCTTTTTTTGCTTGAAAAATTGATAATTTTTTGTAAATAGAAGGCTTGTTGTACGATCTTCGCATCGCAGACTGAGTTCAAATAAGCATAAATTACTATAAATTGTACTTTTAACGAACGAAAAATTAAAGTGCATTCTTCTCGAAATGCATTTTTTCTCGCGCCGTGCGACGTAACTCAGAAACTAATGAAGCTGTCGACTTGAAATTTAGCGCAAATCACTCGTTAACTCATTGGCCATTGCACGAACTTGAATTTTTTTTTACTAAATTTAGGTTCATGCAAAGCGTACTAACATATTTTAATGGAAAACATTTTCCCTTTTGATTACAAATAATTTCCTGGACCTGGACATTGCACGGCGCAAACTCGAGGCGTCAACTTTGAAGGGCCGCCATTTTGTTCTTTTTTTACTTCAAAAAAATGGTATCAATACTTCATAATGTCAATAATATCATGTACTTTTCCAAATTTCGATAAATGCTTTCAGTTTTTCATGAAAAATTATTGAAAAAACAGTAGTCGTTCAGAGGGATTGAAGGATCCCTTGAAAGGATTAGTACTGCAAATTTTTGGGTTTTCAACAGTTCAGTGTTTCGTTACTCGATTCAAACTTCAGCAACATCGGTGTTTCTGTATTTCTGGGTTTGAAACTCCTTACAGATGTTTTGAAGAATAATTAGAAAGAACGGTATCGTTTTAAGGATGAATTACATGGACCATCGCATCCCAAAGTTAACGAAAATCATGATAATAATTGAAAAATGAAGAAATAGTCATTTTTTTTATACCTTGAGTGATGATTCACCAGATTTGGTATGAATTTTCCACCAAAACTGATAGAAAATTCTTTTTCAAAATTATATCGAGATGAAATATAAAAAATTGAGGTTACCCTGGTTAAAAGAATCCATCGATTCTAGCCAAATCTCATTTAATCTTGGACAAAGTTCCGATTGAATCTCATCTGGCGATTTTTCAATAAGATTCGACCAGATGAATAAATTCCTTCAATGTGAATCTGATTGAATCTTTTGTCAGATTCAATAGATTCTTTCAATCTGGGTAAATATGGAAAAAACAGCACTGTATCAACGTTAATGAGAACAACCATATCGAATGTTGTGAATTATCACTCAGGCTGTCAGATGAAAATTTAAGCAAAATTTTGCTACGCACTTTCTGATCGACTAAGCGATAAATACGAATTTATCAATCCACAATGATGAAGTACAATACTAAGAATCATGCAAACGATTATAAACAGAATAATCTACATATGTTAATCATTTTTATAACTTTCCTTAACAGCGTTTTGCGCCCAAATGCAAAGATTCGGATAAAAATTTGCAGATTGATACAAAAATAGAATTTCAATGGATAAAAATCCAATCCACTTTTATTCGTTCCAATTAATTTTTTTGTATCCATCGGCAAATTTTTATCCGAATCTATTCGCGTTTTCACCAGCCCAGTGAACACGTATGAGAGGAAGAGCTCTTTAAGAGGTCTTTTGGAAGAGTTCTGTCGATGTTGTCGCATTGATATCTGAATAGTATCATTTCTCTGACATCTCAGAAAAAAATCCTCCCAAAGAGTTCGTTTGGATAACATTCTGATATCTTTATGTTCAATTTCTGAAAGATCTATCGAACCTCTCGATGATAACATATTGTTCCCTGGGAGGGCACGTGCGTCGCTTTCTCTTGACATATTACTGCATATTTAAAAACTACGTAGCCAAATTTTATCCGTTCTCTGATACTCCATGGCCCTCAACTTTTCTTTTCGATAATTCATCCTCAATGTTGGAGAGTTCAAAGTTTCTTGATTTACCCTCCACTGCACTGCTTTGAATCAAAGATTTGCTTGGAATGATTAGAAACATTAGTTGAGAACAATTTTCAGTTGATTCATTCCAGTGTTCAATACAATATTTACAAAAGTTTCCAATTTTTCTGTACCTGGGTTGAAATTTATCAGGCCAATAATACAACAAATGAAAAGAATCCCTTATTTATTCATCAATACTGATTCAAAGCAGTAAATTAAGGTGTAAACCTTTATTCCCTCTATTCTTCAAGTTCTCAGAATTTCTCGAATTATATGAAACCGAAGACAAGAAAAGAACATATTTCATTATCCATTGACAAAAAAGTGACGTATGTCAAGATGTACATACATACATACATACATACATACATACATACATACATACATACATATATAAATTTTCTTCTTTCCAGCAAAGCTAAAGTCTATTAAGCGTCTTTAAAATATAATAATGAGAAGAAGAAATATTTCTATTCTTTTCAAATAGATACTTTGGATGAAAATTCGTACAAAGTATTATACCTTTAAAAACAAACCCATACTTGACATTAACGTTGACGTGCTTAAAATTAAACGATAATAGTCAATAATAATGATACAATAATATTAATATTAATATCTTTTTTCGATTTTTCAAACTGTCTTTCGGTCAAGTTCTTCGAACTTTAGGATTTTTTTTAAAAACGTAAATCCTTTTCAGTTTGCTACGTCGAGTTTCGAATTATGAGTTACACGTAGAAGTAGCAATGATGGTGGTAATAGTAGCAGAGCAGTGATAATAGTAGTAGTAATGGTAATAGTAGTAGTAGTAGTAGTAGTAGTAGTAATAATTATAATAATAGTAGTAATATTTTTTTACATTTTCCCATTCAATGTGAAAATAATTTATATTTACATGGGCTTTTTATATATATAATATTTATATATATATATATATATATAGGATACAAATTCATTTTATGTTTTGTTTTTCAATAGATATCGCTTTTAGGATCCCTCTCTCGAAAAAACCCCTTTTCAGTCTTACATTCCCTAATGGTGACGGTTTTTAAATTCACTGTGACGTCGGTAATAAACACTTGATCGGCAACGGGATTTCGAGCATGCCAGTAGTCCGTGCCGGGACTCGAAAGGGGAACGTATAGATCTGCTTTTGTCATTTCACCGCTCTGTTTAATACTTGGGGTGTTGTTGTTGTTGTTATTGTTGTTATTGTGATGACCATTCACGATGGACGATAACCTATTGTTATTGGTGTAGGAGTCCGTGGGACTCGGCGATTTGTGACCATTCGTCTCCACTACGACCGCGTTATTGGTCACCGAACCGTTAGGTTTGTCTTGTTTCTCCGTGGATAGGGAATGCCTTTTCTTCAAGGACTGGTCCAACGTTGGGGTGTCTATTTGAGGGGATAAAGGGGCAGATGGCGCCCGAGGTAAAGACGGTGGGGGTCCGTGGGGAACGTCCGCTTCCGGCCGTTTTTCATCCTGCACGGCCGGGGCTGGAGTCGTTGGCACCGCCGGAAGAGGTTCTTCCGGAGTGGATTTGACACTAGACGAGGATGGCCTCCTGCCATTGACTTTGTGGTTCTGGAATAACAAATCCAAAGTTTATATCAGTCTTCCCTTCTCGATGAGCATACATCAAACAATTATTCGATGTTTATTCAAAATTTGAAACTTTTCAGATACCATAGAAAAAACTTACGTGGTAAGACGGTGAAGTGGAATTACTTTTCAACGGTAATAATCGTGGAATTTTATTGGGTGGAGGACTACCACTTCCGCTACTTGGACTACTGGTAGTGATAGTAACGCCAATCTTTCCCGACTCTTTACTAAGGACTTCGGCCTTTCTCTTTGTACCGGCTGGTTCTCTCCTTGGCAATAAAGGTATGTCAATGCTACTATTTGAACTGTCGGAGTCAACACTGAATGCAGAAGCAGATAATTCAGGTGGTGTGGGAGATTCGTGACCGTCCAACGAACTTGGAAGTGTGTCCTCGTCGGGTGCAACGGGATTTAACCGAGGTGCTGAAGTGCTTCCAGTTGTTGATTCGTCTTGACTATCTTCACCTACCCTCTCGTCCCCACCAGGTTCCTCTTCGACTACAAGATTGGCCAAAACTTGCTCCTGCGTGAGAGACAATTTCGAATGAAATATCACGATTTTTTCGTCGCTTCGCTATAATAATATGATACTTTGGTGGAGATTATTCTTACGTTATATCTAGTATCTCTGCGCCTTGGTCTCCTGGTGGAAACATCTGCACCCTTTTGACTCTCCTCGTACAATTCGATTAACCTTACATCTAAAATATTCTCCTCCGGTTCCCACGTGTTATATCTGAACAAGGGAATATTAAAAATGACATTAACGATCTTCTCTTACAATCACAAAATCCTCCTCCTCCTGTGAATTTTTGAAAAAAATTACTTACTTTTTACTCCATCCCTTCCATTTGACGAAGTATTCTACTTTGCCCTGTAAAGGAAACAAAAATTCCAAATTAGAATAGGAGAAAAATTATTCTTATGTTTTTTAGGAACAGAACATTGCGGTTGAACAGATAGAAGCGGAAAGATGTGCCAGGTGGTTAGCGAATATCAATAATTCAACATGCCAATGAGATAAGTTGAGATAATTAGAATCATTGACGTTTCATGTATCGTGCAATTATAAATGATATCTTAAATTTCCATAACATCGAAGCCAAGTAAAATGGATCAAATGGAATCGGCTCTGCATATCCTTGCGAGTGAGACTACTGAAAATGATGAAGAGAAAGAGGAGTATCAGTCACGTGTTCAAGAGTGGGGAGACCTACGCGAGTGAGGCGGTGCACGTACCGCGACGTTAGCAGTGTTAGCTGTTAGCACGCCGCTTCAGTCAACGATCGAATGCCCAACTCTCGCATGCACATGTACCCAACCTACCCAACGTTCCTTCGACCGTCTCGGAATCAAAGATTTATAGATTTTTCATGGGTTTTTGCTGCGTTTGTGAGAACAAGTAATCTGACGTTGAAGCTCAAAATTACCCAGAGCGATTCCCATGCTTGAGAAAGATGATCGTCAGTTTTGATGAAATTCATTACTATCCCTATACCAAAATTAATGCCTCGAGTGCTCTCCAAGATAAAGATATTGAATAAGAGCAAAACATTATTCGAATCTGTGCATTTTGAGGACAGTTATCATAAACGGAAGTGTCTCTACAGAAGGCGGACCTCATCCTCTCACGCACTTCTCGACTCTTTGAAGGTTTTCAAAGCAGCACTTGCTTTATATTATTCCGAACTTGGGTTATGGATTTGACGTTTTCGACCTGAATCATGTTCTCGAAGTTTGAATTGTTTATAGAAACGAAACGAAATCTGACAAATTATCGTCATTTATCCTTGTGAATTGATTCCTTGGAACTAGAAACATCACGCAACAGCTGAATATTGTGTTATTCGATTACCAATTCGTTTCAATAAACTTCAGGATGTTTCCTGAATCAACTTTGATTTGTTGCGTATTACGGAGTAAATCATTTTCAAGAGTGGTAGAACTATGAAAGCTGTTTCATTCAGGATTATAAAAGAGCCTGGATAGCTACGCTGTAAAAAATTTCTATGTGCACAACTTCACATAAATGTTCGGAAGTAATTAAGTCATACATGCGTTGGGAATTTTCCGTATTGTACTGAAAATTTACTGCAAAATGATGGTAAAAATCTCATAAAGTTCGGAATTTTCAGTCAAATTTATGGGGAATTTCATATACATGTATCGGAAATTGATTTCCCATCCCATGACCGGAATTTTCCGAATACTGCGTATAGGAAAGTTCCGATTATTCTTTACAGTGTACTGATTCATCAATTCCGAATAGTGTTCCCACATCCCTGCTCGAAGAATGTTCTCGAAGTTTGAATCGTTTATAGAAACACAACGAAAATTAACCCTTAGTCTGTAAACGGGGGTCATTTGTGTCCGCACATAAATTTGTTCCCTCCATATTTTTTGAAATAGGAAAGGGAGGGGGATGAGACCATGTTGTGAAAAATTGTGTTAGGTTATGCTTTCAGTTCCCTAAGTATCGTTATCCAATTCGGTAAACACTTGTCGTACGAGTAACTTCAAATTTTTTGTGTACACAAACGACCCCCGTTTACAGACTACGTATATCAGAAATTCTGAGGTAAAAAACAAATTTTATTCTATAGAACTCAAATCATTTATTATACAATACTGTCTTATTGTATACAATACAATAAGAAGACAAGAAAACATCGTATTGTTGTATGAAATGCAAAAAACCTGTATGTGAAGACCATCGATTAACTTTCTGTCGAGACTGCTCTATTTAATTAAATCAAGAAGCAATTATTATCATTTTGTTTATAATCAAAATTTTGTGAATGATCTCATACTTCAATATTTTTCTTTGATTGAAAGTACTTGAAGAGTCATAATAATATGTATTTTATAAAAAAAAAAATCTACATTAAGCGATTCAAATAATCCCTATTTTCAAGTTCAAAACTTGAGCATTTTTTTTATAAATACAAGATTGTACTAATTTTTTCCTGGAAAATACAACTTCTCAACTTCAATTCCTTTTTTGAATTTTTTTTACTACGTTCATTTGTTCAATAGTTATGATTTTTAGAACAAAGAACTACTTTTCTCATTTTTTACATTTTTAAAATTTATATAGTGTTGAAAAAATTTTTGTTCTCATAATATCAAGATAGATTTTTATAATAGAAAAGTTAAGAAACCTACATGAATTTTTTCAGATTTTTCCTCATGGTTGATTATACTTTTTCATTGCCTTGGACATAAATGAACCCCGTTTACAGTTTACGTGTACCAAAAAAACGTTTACAGACTAAGGGTTAAAACTCACGAAATATGATAAATCATCGTCACATATCTTCTCGAATCGACTCTTTGCCCCTGGAAACATCGCTCGAATAAACTACTCCAAGATTTTTGAGCTTCAATAGTTGATTATTATGCGATTCGATTGTTAATTAGTTTCAATAAACGATTCAAACTTCAGCCAAATGCTTAACCCTCTTCCGTACAGTTCGAAATGATCACAGATCCGTACAGTTCGGGCTTCAAAGACTCGGATAAAAAAGCAATATTGGAAATTCGTGATCTGTTCATTTTTCAACATTTTCTCTTGTCTTTATTTTCCTCCAGGTCATTTTTTCCCTAGAGGAGAAAATGAGGGAAGAAATGATCGGTCTGCAATCGGGCCCTTTTCTCCCTCTAAACAGGCATAGAAATTTGAGCTCCCCGAACAGACGAATAGTTCTTTATTCTATAACTATCGCAGTGTTTTTATGAATTCGTTCAGAGCTGTAAACAACAAAATGGCGTCTCCTCAGTGTTTTTCCCAAGGAGTATCAGGAGGGAACATAGCGGTGATAGAGACGAAACGCAAACTCACACCTCCAAGATTTACTTTCTGATGGGTCCAATCAATGAGAGCCCAATTCTAAAAATAGACTGAGAAAAAAAACGACATGGTCATAGGAACCATCCTTGCATGGTTAAGGACTCTTCATTGTGGTGACCTGAAATCTGGTTATGTTGACCAGGAAAACAAAACAAAATCACGTGAATCGGAATGGTCAAAGAAAAAATCAACTACGTCACCTGCTTATGAGACCCAGATTTTTCTCTGAGTGTAATAAGTGAATTATACTACTATGTTCCCTCCTGATACTCCTTGGTTTTTCCCTGGACATTTTTTTTCCGTGGCCAGACAAATAACTCCAGCAAATTTGAAGATACCAATCCATAAACCAAGCTACAGCTATACGTGGGTTTTTTTTCAATTGATTCTTGCCAAAATCGCGGGTTCTTTAAGAAAATTTGCTCAAAAACATTCGCACGTTCTGAGAATGTTGTGAGAATATACGTTGATGATATTCGAATATTCTACGAAGACTCTTATTACGTGCGAATATATTCTACGCACATTCTCGGAATGTTTGAATGGGACTGTTTCGAATATTCTCAGAATATGATGCCACGGATATTGTGGGAATATTAGAAAAGAATGCTGTTAAAATAAGAATTCCCGTCGATATAAACTTCTGCATGTCACCAAAAACTACTTGACAATCAATTTTTTTTATCATTAAACATCTGTAATCGTGAATGGTTAGCGATATTATGAATTCACATAGATCCGAAGAGAACATGAAGCTTCAGCGAACGTTCAGATCAGATGTGTATAGATCGGGCCGAAGGTTCATAACTTTTAGATTCACAAACGTTTGACAAAGGTTCTACGGACGTTGAAATTTTCGCCTCGAAATACGTTTAGGAAACGTTCGCTGAAGGTTCATCGAAGGTTTGACGAAGCTTCACAAAAATATCTATACTTATAATAATTTTGATCAATTCATATGAAAAATAAATGAATTAATAAACATAAATTATGATAAATTAATCTAAGTATAGATATTTTTGTGAAGCTTCCTCAAACGTTCGATGAACATTCAATGAACGTTCCATCGATGTTTCCTGAAAGTATTTTGAGGCGGACATTTCAACGTTCGTAGTACCTTTGACAAACGTTTGTGAATCTCAAAGTTAGCTTTCACGAACCTTCGATCCGATCTATACAGATCTAATCTGAACGTTCGCTGAAGCTTCATGTTCTCTTCGGGTTATGATCGCAACAGGCAATCATAATATATACGGTATTTCTCAATATTTCATTACACTTTTGAGGATTATTTTTCACACATAGCACTCTCAGAGAACATTTGCGATATTAAAATGCACCTTTCATAGATTTATTATTCTCAAAACAAAAATTAAAATAATATATTATCCAACATTATCCGCCATTAATGAATTCATATCATCACGATACTTGCGCATGCGTTGTTCATCAATCTCCCTACAAACTTTGTACGCATATTGTACGAACGTTCCTAGAATATTCGAAACAGTCTCATTCAAATGTTCTAAGAATCTTCTGAGAATATTTACGAATCTTCCACGCTCTTTGTGAGAATATTCGATCGAGTACATTTCACGAATGTCGTGAGAATATTCTCAGAATATTCTGTGTTACACGGGCTATGTATTAAAAAAAAAAAAATCCTACGTTCTGTTGTAGCTGATGTCATATTGAATATAAATTTTCTCGGCTTATGTTTGTATCTTCAAATTTGCAGGAATTATTTGTCCGGCCATGAAAAAAAAAGTCCAGGGAAAAACACCGAGGAGCCGCCAATTTGTTGTTTACAGCTTCGAGAGAATTTAAAAACACATTTCAATATTCATATAATATAGGAAAATTCCCGGAAAAATTTTCTTTTTATTTCCGGCCTCTAGAGTAGTTTAGCCCTTTAACTTACAGTTATGTTAAAAACATGCAAAATTCTTGGAAGGAATCAACTATTTTCATGTAATTCGATGAAAATATTGAAAACTTCAAAGGCACTAAGCGTTCCAAGTAGCACAACAGGTTAGAAATGCTAAGAAGGTTCTTTGAAGTTCTGAGTATATTTTATGAACATTCATAGAATCTTCGCATGGGACTGTTGCGGATAAGTATATTCTATGCGTATTCTTAGGATGTATTTTTCGAATTTATCCAAAACAGTCTCACTTGCACATTCTATGCATGATCTCAGAATTAACGCAGAATGTTTGAAATGTTCTTGTGTTACTTGGGGTGGTTTAATATTTCTTTGGTTTAAATTATTCATATAACTTTTTAACTACTTGGGCCCCGAAGACCCGAACTATACGTTTACGTCGTCGCTTTGTTTGTTATTCCAATTTCTGCTACAGCTGCACGTTGAAACAACAGCTGTAATCATTTTTTCCCAATGCCTTGTGGGTAGGGATGAATGTCACAAACAATCGGTCGATAATAATGATTATAAATTGATATTGAGACTGCATACGTAATTCCCAGAGCCTAAAAGACCTGATCTGTACGGATAAGGGTTAAAGAAAGGGTTGATTCTCATTGATTACGATGCGGAAAATCGTTTCAAACCCATTGAGAATGAATTTTTAATGAGTGTGAACCGGTTTTCTGCATCGGAATCAATCGGTTCGATGAGATTCTTTACCCTGCTTAAAAAATCCGATTCAATTTTCTTATTTGATCTCATTCAAATATAATCGGTTTGAATAGGAAATTTCTACTCAATGGAATAAAGTCAGTCAATTCGAATGTACATGATCCAAATTTCCTGATTATATCCCATTGAGTGGAAAATTTGCTCTTCATACCGATTCATACCGATTGACGAGTTAGTAGGTTTGAATCGGACCTTTCAAGCAGGGTAAGCAGGGATCGCACTGTTGAACTGCAAGAACAAATCTTTATTTTGTGGGGTACGTGGCGCGAGGTATTCGAAAATCAATTGGAAATTACCATTGAATGGATTTCAATGGCAAAGCTCTTAGATACTTATTAACGAAGAGGAGTGATTCATGACAGGGAATGTAATGAGATTTCAAAGTATTAAGCTTCAGATTTTGATTCTAGAGGTTGCGTGATGAAGTAACTAATGGGATTCAACGATCTTCCACATATTTTCCCATTGAATTTTAATGACAAAAACTGACAAAAACACAAACTCTCATTTGGGTATCGCGAAAAGATTCAACGAGGTACGAAAAAGAGATGAATATTGAATAAGAATAAATTCTGTGCAGGATACATCGAGTCTTCGTTTTTATGAAAACTCGGGGAGGAAAAAGCGTAGTGAATTCTACCGATGCCTGATGCAGTTCGGAAATAATAATGCAGTTGCATCGTAAGGATACCATACCATCATTTACCGATGAATCGACCAATCAACCTCTGTATAGATAGTGTAAAGTGGTATTAAGTATCAAGGAATTATTGATATCTCAATTACCACTAAAGCGTTTGATCGTTAAGCTGAAAAATATACATGAACGGATCAAATGCACTTCAGTCCCATCAAGAGGATATCAAAGCGGCTGATATATGTATCCGATACGCTAACCCTTAACGGCAGATGAACGTATGCGGTAAAGTAGATAACGGAGTCGTAAATCTTGCATAATGTAAACAGTTTTTTGTATTATTTATGTACGGTATGCAAAAATTCGTCAACTGCGACATACGGTACAAAATTTAGGGAACAGGGGGACGCGATAAATCACCTTTCGGTGTACTCTTCGTGTACTTGGTTTATGCCTGTCCAGGTGGTTTCTTCCGAGATGAAGTTTTAGATACATTTTTGATTTTCAAATTCTCAGTACACACTGAGGAAAACGTATGGGAAATGTTTACCACAATAATGGCAGTTTTGGGACACACGAGCATTCATCTTTAAGCACTTTTCCTTTAATTATGGCAATCTATGCCTCATTTTGGGTAAAATAACTTTGCATCTGATACATATTACTATAAGTTTTGAAAAAGATACCACAAATTAAAAGAGGAATGTTGATAAACGCTCATAAGGAATTTCGTATCAAATTCAAGAACTTTCTGAACGTGTTATCACTGTAACGCAATGCCAAAAAAAAAGGAAGCCAGTAAAACCCTGGGTTTTTTTGCAACCCTGATTAAATTTGAAATCCTCTCATATTCGCCAAAAAATCAGTAAAAGACTGAACCTTATATTTAGAGTTTTAAGCATTTATTAGTCTAATCCTGTTTGAGTCGCTTCTTTTGATGCTCGACAAGTGCCCTTAACACTGCTCTTAGGATTCGATTGTCCATTATCGAGGCACGCAAAGTCACATAACTCGGTATCACTACGAGATATTCAAACGCAATCGTTACTATCCTACAGGATAACGCGAAAAGTACATGATTTGCAAAATGCAAACATGCAAATTCTTTGACTCGGAAATATTTGTTAGCCAAACGGAGATCAATAAAACGGACGACGTTGATTCCATGAGAACCATTTGTAGACTATTCGGTTTTGGCTAACGGCCAGAATGAAACGACCTATGATGAACGGGGAACAACGAAGCGGGACTGCAAGGCTGAAAGATGTGCAGTCAATGATGACAGTCGAGGAACAATATTTCTGAGCAGGTATAGTAATAAAACAAACAACAGCTTCGAATCGTTGAATGTAAAGAGATACATGGCGAGTGAAAGATTTTTCTCTCGTTTCGTGTGCTTCGTTTTACGACGCGATAGTTTGGATCTCGTTGAATATTTTCATAGTTCTAGTTTTTCTATGAGTGCTCGATCATTATACAGAATTTTTAACGAAATTATGTTTTCTCTTTATCCTGGCAACTTGATTCTTCCGTTCAATATTATAGGCAACAAAAAATGCATAGAACTGTGATGCGAGTGAGAGTGGGCTGCTTCAAAATGTGTACAGGTGCAACTCTCACCTGTCTACAAGCTTTTACTAGGACTCTGTGAGTAGGAGAGAGGAGGTTGCGTTTGATGATACATCGATATCTCATTGTATGAAAAATGTTTATAGACATTGTAATACTTTAGGATGAATATTCAAAATTGCTTGTAGAAAATTCAAAGGTTTTCTGAGTTCTTATAGGATTTGAATATTTATTTGAGCACCCAGGTGGAAATATTTTATCAAATCCTATTACGAATGATGTTCAAATTTCTGATTGAACATCATTGAATTTCATTGAAACCTATTATTTTATAGATAATCTGTAACATCTGTATTTTAATTTTGTGCCACAGAAGGCCCATTTAGAGTTCGTGTTGAGAACAACATATCAAATTCTGAAATTCACAGATTTCCAGGGTAAATTCAACATAAATCGCGAGTGGACCTCCTGGAACATACACGTGTTGATGTTCTCGAAGTTTTGAATCATTGATAAAAACAAAACGAAAATCCAAGCTCATAAAATCTGATAAATCATCGATGTTTATCTCCTCGAATTAACTCTTTGGTACCGCCCATACAGCGCAAAAGTCCCCGCAAAGAGCTCCTTTTATGATAACAGTAAACATAGTTTGAAGTCAAAATGAACTCTTGATGAATAACTTAATCTTCAGAAGGAATTCATAAAGAACTATTCAGGCATTCAACATGTATGCATTTTTAATTCATCAAGTTCATGTTGAATTCCTTTTTTGCTGTCATAACGGGGACTGTTCAAGAAGTTCTTTCAGAAGTTTTTGTGAATTCAAAATTTGTGTTGTCTGGGCGGAAACATCGTTTAAAAATTTTACTACTCGTGAATCGATTACTAATTTGTTTCAATAAACAGTTTCAGAAGAGAATCGACTCTTTTTGGCAGTGTGGTGTAATAATATCCCACAATATTCAGTATGTTGCAATTAAAACGCCGATATAAAAATGTCACTTTTTAGAAAATGGTCAGTCAACGGTTGGCTGCTTTTGAATCTCTAACGCTAGCAGCTGTCGCGATGGAGACCATCCAAACAAATGAAGACATCAGGTATGTCTTGGTTCTTTAAATAAGGTTTCCATCCCCAAACATTTGTTCTTTTTTTTCTCGTATTCGACCAGCTTCGAGAAAACAACTGCTCTCAGCGTCAGTCATATCATTGAGGGGGGTTATATCTGTTTGAAATTTGTTCTTTCCCCATTTTCTTTTTATTGGCTTAAATGATGTAAAAATATCTCAAGAATGATATCAAACAACATTTATTGATGCAAACATTTTTTCAAAATTCCTGAAATATGAATTTTTGAAGCAAAATGACAAATTCTGACTTTCTCAATCATGTAGCGATTTTGAATGTTACCAAAAATCGCTAAATCGTCCAAGAAAGAGCTGGAGAAGAGTTATTTAAACTTAGAACGGCAGTTATATGGTGCTGGGATCGCAGACTAAAGGTGAAAAATTCAGCAAGCCCCTATTTTAAGAATTTCCTATCGTAAACTCATTCTCAAACTTCAAACGCTTTTTTCTCGAAAGCACTTTTTCAAAATCGGCCGACATCGGAACTCGAGTGATTTTCATCCGATTGACTTGAAAATTTAACTGTAGCTTCTCGGATAGATTATCCATCGAAGTGCATAGGATTTTTACGATTGATGAATAATTACGATTTTTATTAACAAATTATGGTCGATTTTTTCGTCGAAAATGCGATTTTTTTCTTCAAATTGATGCAAAAATTGCAAAACATCAATATTTCTCAATAATCCTACGTACTTCTGTAGCAAAATTCGTGTAGATTAAGAAAAAAATGTTGTTTATTGTCTTAATTGCAGACGTACGAGACTTCTGATGTCGGCCGTGGAGCGCTTTCAAAAAATACGCTTCTTTTGTATACACAACTGAGCTGCCATTTTGTTCTCAATATTAAAATAAAAAATTTTTTTTTCACCTCAAGATATGTATAATAAATTATTAGGCTTATTTTCAGGCTCCAAACAGATATAACCCCTTAATATATCATGCTATGAAATTTATATATAAATTATATACAATTGTCAAGATTGGCAAAAACTTGGATCTTTCTGAAAAAGCCCGACCCACATCATGTGTTTTTTCAAAAATTCGGGGCTTTTTCCAGGTTTTTTGGGTTTTTTCAATTACTTAAATAGTTTTCAAGTTCCATTTGAAGTTCCTGATTACTCGATTTTTTCTATTTGTTTTTGTGAACAACAGTTTATGAATAAAATTAAATTAGTAAGAAAGCTTGAAACTGTCGCAGTTCATCGGAAATCGTCCATGGGTTCTTCGTCATTCTCAAGGGAATACGAACGCTGAGACATCAGCCAAATTTATTCTGACATTTTATTCGAAAATGAAGCAATAAAATCAAAATATCGCTCAATGCGGACGTTCTTGAATTGATGAAATTGGTCTGTATCGAGCGATATTTTGATTTTTATGCTTCATTTTTGAATAAATTTGGCTAATGTCCCAGCGCTGGTAATGTCCCCTCAAATCGTATGAAAATTCTAGCATTTGAATATAAAATTATACTGTAAAAAGCATTTACACTGCGGGAATTATAGAAAAATTTGTCAATTTATCGATCATGAGGGATCTGTTTTTATCAGAAGTAAGGGAAGTATCCCCTTTCCCAGAGGAATTGCCTTTGAAAAACTCTTCTGTCCTCTGTCGTTTTGAATCACCCTTGCTCTCTCAAATCTTTAGGGTGATACTTCACCCTTTAGCCAGCTAGAAGGGAACTTGTCAAATTTTCGAGTGAAATTTTGAGGTAAAAGTTTGAGTCGGAAATTCACAACCACTCCAATTCTAGAGGGAATTTTTCACTCTACAAGAGTGAAAAGTCACTCGAAGCTGATCAGCTCACTTCTGACGCTTGGTAGAGTGGAACGGGTGATTTTTCACTCTCCCAGATTGAAAAAGTATATCATCATTTTCTAGTTTGATGAAAAAACCCAGTGGGTTAAACCAGGTTGGGTTTTTTCGAACCAACCTTGTAAGAGAACGTGTACTGTTAAAAATTTCTTGAATTTTAATGCACTCTTAATGTACCAGTGTACATGAAATTTCAACTTGAAGGTACATGGAATAATATTCAAGTATTATTACATTAATTTTCCAATCATGTGGAATTGAATTACAATTTCAAGTATCGGTACAATCAAAATGAACTTAGACTAAATCGATAGAGATTTGAAAAAATAACATAACCATCAATAATGTTTGAAATTGAGTGAATAAATTGAATAATTATAATCTTTTTGTGATTATAAATTTTGAAATTATTATTCTCAATCGCATTAGGTTACACTCTACGAGTCTTGTCGTTGAGAGTGCTTGAACGACACTGAACCCCAACAGAACCTAAAATTTGTGTACGTCCGGGAAACCTCCGAAGGACGTCTGAGAAACCTATTTGGACGTTTCTGTTGGGGAAGGGTACGAAATTTTCCACGAAATATTTTCGTGGACCACGTGAGAAATAAAAATTCTATGAACACGATGATAAAATACATCCTTGGGATTAAGGATTTTAATTTCATACTGGTTCTGAAACATTATGGGATCGATGGAAAATTCTTACGATTGAAGGTTATAATTCAGAAAATTTGGCTTCCTATATTTCAGAATCAATATGGAATGAGAATTTGCATTCACAGTGCGCAATCCCATGCATGTACTTTATTATCACATATTTGAAATTTGTAATTCTTACATATTCTATGAAAGAAGGATGCGAAAAATATCATCTGTTTCGTCTGTCGCTTGATGGTCCTTCATTTTTAGATCCTCAATGAGTAAAATTTACTGGAAGTTTTTTTCTGAAACGCGAATGAAAATTCATATACAAATTTCATGTATTCATACATTAAATTTAATATATGTAGGCTTGAAATTTGTGGAACCTGTACATGAATTTTCAGTTACGTACTTGGAAAAAACTTCCAGTTGATTTTGATAAGATTGTGTTATAGATTCCACAGCCGAAGATTATTATCCAAATCTTTTTCACTATTCTTGAAGGTATGTACAGGGTGCACAAAATTCTACTCTTACCCTCCAATGTAAAGCTATCGACCGGCCATCTACGATTCTTTCTTGTAAAGTTACGACCATTCCGAGTGATGAAATATATCTGAATATTCCCTGGGAGTTGCTGATTGTGAATTTCATGTCAAAGAATTGAAATTTTTATTTCCAAAATGGCAGATTGCAAATAGTGCATCACAGTTTACAAAAAATCATATCGGTATTGAAAGCATTGTAATTTTTTGTGTTTTCATGTTGTAAACCTTTGAATTGTTTATTAAAAAACAAAACGAAAATTCAAACCCCCAAAATTCGATGAATCATCGTTAGATGATCAGATCCCTGCTTGAAGAATCTTATTGAACCGATTGATTCTGCATCGGAATCCATGAGAATCAATTTTTAATGGGTTTGAATCGGTTTTTTGCATCGGAAACAATGAGATTCTTCAAGCAGGGATGATCGTTAGAAGATTTTTTATCTTCAACTGGGGATTAGATCCGAGTATTTTGTTATTCGATTATTAATTCGGTTCAATAAACGATTCAAACTTCAGCAAAATGGGTTTCTTCTTGTATTTGCATCATTGAAGACCACCTTCATTCTTGATTTGCATGAGTTTCCTTGGATCTCACGAGTCATGTGCTTGAATTACGTGACTTGCCTCGCCTCTCTCGTGTCTTCCGAATCAAAGACCTTAAGTGTAAGTCAAATACCCACTCGGCATATATCCTCTGGTGACGTTCTCAGGATGTCCTGAAGACATGTCATAACTTTGCAAGAAAGAAATCACGAGGGACCGGTCGGTAGCTCATTTTGAAGGGTGAGAGTAGTGTTGAATAATGCAACTGAACAAAATTTTGTGCACTGCCTGCTAAATTTTCCCAATAGAGAACGATACAGAACGATACATTTTTTTCTATAGTTTTCAATGAGGTCTCTCAATACGGAATTTACAATGTTATATCGTTATTCAACGATAGAATTTCATCGTTTCTTATCATATTCTATAAAATTTATCATAAAATGTGTGTGATATTATCGTGAAATTCCTACACTGAGAACCCAATTTTTTAGATTGAAAGAACATTTTCTTTGCCCTCATTTTAATAAATATTTTTTTCAATGGAAAAATTCTTCATCAGATTGAAACAGAAATATATTCTTTCTTTTTTCTTTGAATCTAAGCACAACAACCGATATTCACGTCGCATCTTCGTGGACTCTACATGGATAAAAGGTGGGTGAACGAAAATTCCACGTAGAGGCAACGTAGAAATGTCCGGTGCTGTTCGGGAAAAGTACCACTTATTCCGGAACACATGACAATTTCTTTCAGATACATAACTGGTACTTTTTCTATACGAATTTTATGATAAAACCCCATATATCCTGTTGAATCCGTAAGTACGCGCGCGGGGTGTTTCTCTTTAAGAATTGTTTTCTCATAAAATAGCAAAATTATGTAATTTCTTTTTTTATTTTTCATTGTTAACGTATTCGAATTTTATCAAATGCAATTGATAAATTTGAAAGAAGTTGAGTTCCCTAGTAGAAATCACTGTGGTAATTCTCCAGGCGATTACAAGGCCTTACGAGGCCTTGGCAAGTCCCTGGCGAGGCCTAGAGTATGACTAGAGTGATTTCTGCTAGGGTTAGAGTATAAGAGAGAATTTTAAACTGTTCAAAATGATGAAAATTTCTATTCTTTCTGACCAATCATTTGTTGGGGTGTCTGAGACACCCCGCGCGCGTACTTACGGTTCAATTTCATAGAATACGATGAAGAACGATAAAGTTCTATCGTTTAATAACGGAATAATATTGTAAATTCCGTATTCAGAAACCTCATTGAAAACTATAGAAAAAAAGAATCGTTCTGTATCGTTCATTATTAGGAAAATTTAGCAGGGCTCCCGTACAGCGCAACCACCGATTCTCCACCCAGGACTTCGGTGGACTGGAGGTGGAGAATCAGTGGAGAAATGAGAGCTGTGGAAATAAGGGACAAGCGACGTGGATTTGCCCACCCCTTTTATTTTCAATAAAATTTATATCTGTCAATTTACACAACCAAATTTCAATGAGTGAATCCACTAACATAAATTTTATTGAAAATAAAGGGGGCGGACAAATCCACGTCGCCTCTCCGTTGCCTCAACGGAGACTCTCCTTTATTTCCACGGCTCTCATTTCTCCACTCATTTCTCCTGGGTGGAGAATCGGTGGTTGTGCTGTACGGGCTTTGTAGTGAAAGTCCTTGAAAGTAGCGAAAAAATCCGTTTTTCGAGTACATAACCTCGAATATCTCAAAATTCTGATGTGATGGCTCGATTTTCATTTTGAATTTAGATTCTGTGCAACGAATTATTTCAGAAATCACTTCAAAGTGCCTAACAACTCAATCTTATAGATTTGTAGAACTCTTTGAGGGGGCATACCAATGTGAACGCTCGAAATTTAAGTGATTTTTGAATCTAGGTCGTAGTTGAAAATATTCTATTTCAATTTCCAAGTGAGCAAAAAGACAATCCTTGAAATGTTAACGGAGTAGGGCTGTTGGAGAATTCATTTCGAGCGTCAAAACTTTCCTTCTTCTAATATTGCTAGAGCAACAGACCCTATACCCGATCAGTCCTTATATTCTAGGTTTTTGTGGTTTAGTTGTACAAAAACTCTTCAGCCAAAACATTTTTTGTAATTAATGGATCGAAAATTAACTTTTTCATTTGGAACTTCTAGCCAATTCACTTCGTGAATTCATGTAATCATGAAAATGATCGAGTATAGGGTCTTTCAGGGCATATTATAAGTGTCAGTTCTTACCAAATAGTTAGTTCTAAAAGAAACCGATCTCAGTTGTGAAACGTAAAAACTGTTGGTTTTTGAAAAGTGACTAAATTTTTGGTAGAATGTTTTCTTCTTTCTTTTTTTTTAAATCGAGTATCCAATATTGCCCTGTTACAGAATGAGACTTCCGCCTCATATCAAAGGGTATAGTGACCCAGATACCACACAAAGAATTATTTTTCAAAAACAAGAGTAGAATTCTTCAAGAACTTTTTCCGAAATAATGAATTCATCAACAGCTCTGGACGAGTTCTTTGAGAATGCTGAAGGTACTCTCAAAGAACTCGTTAATGTCCCAAACATTGTTCTCCAGAGCTCTTCATGAATTCATTAGTTCGGAAAGAGTTCTTGAAGAATTCTATTTTTGTTTTTGAAAAAGGATTATCCGGGTGTTATCAGGATGAGTTCAGTAGTGATATTCATACTGAAAGAATAGGCCAAAATCGTGCCAAATTAAAATTAAGGAAATATCAAATAATTCAAGAAATACTCGTCACACAAATAATGTTTTCCCTTTTTTCTTTCATTTCAAAAAAATCAAGTGTCCATTGTTTCGGATAGTTCTTAAATTTCCTTAGAATATGTCCTGGGGTCTTTTACCTTCCAATTTCAATTCTTCCAACGCAATTTTATAAAAGAATATTGTATAGCGTACAACTCCTTTCTTACGTGTAAGAATGTTTTTGTTTACATTTTCAGTTGGCGAAGTTCATTTGGATTCCATAACAATAACACATACACCACCAATTCATGTGAAACCAATGCAGTATCGAACGACGTGTTTTGAAACTTTGGCAACATCTCATCGCGAGTTGAAGCGATGTTCGGTTTACAAATTTTGTCAACAGTATTAGTACGTACGCAAGAATGAGGGGATTTTTGATACAAGAGTGAGCAGCGTATTTACCAACAAAAAAAACCTTCGACTCCGGGAAAGTGGGAGAAGTGAAGCATCAGTCTGTTTTCATTTGTCTTTCCGTTGAGACGCGTTTAGTGTTTCGCCCGCGAAAATATTAATGCGTCGTGTCAATGTGGTTTCGAGTGGTTTATATCGGGTTTTAACGTGTCATACGAGTGTCAAGTGTTGCGAAAGAGCGAGAAAGTGGAGAGTGTAGTCACAGTTGTGGGTTAAAAAAACAACCTCGGAGAATTTGTTTCGATGAGTTGAGGAAAATCTCGAAGAACTTGAAAAGTTATGGGTTGATCTTGAATAGGAAAAGTGGGTGTGGATGTTGACAAAATTTATACTCGATTGAAAATCCAAGATGAATATAAAATGTGTATAATTTACTTTTAAGGGCACTTAAGTACCAACAAAAGCGAGCCAAATTTTGCGCCAATTTTTTTTTTTTCATAAATTATGCGTTCAACGGAAATTTTCAATGGATAATAATCAAATCCACGACCAGGGTTGGACTCTAAAGTTAAGTTTCAGTCTTTTTCTGATCAATTATTAGCGAATGTCATTGGAATCAATCAAATTGACCAATGATGGGAACCAATCCATGGTTGGTCGGGCTTTGAAAAAGATTCTCAGATTTTTGCAGAGGAAATGCGATGTTTTTCAGAGATTGTTGATGATTTCATTATACGAGTAGGCACTTTTCTTCAACTCTTCGGTGACTTTTCCTGACGTTCATGCATCCCCAGATAACACAAGAAATTCTTGAAGAGTTCCTGAAGAACTCGGCATTTGTAAAAAGCATTCATCAAGAATTCTAGAGTAATCGACAAGTGTTCTTCTCAATCACCCTGAGAAGTCGTTAATGTCCTGTTGATAGAACTCTTGACGAGCTCGGTCCATTAATTGACAGGAGTCGTTGCGAAGTCTTGACATGAATGATTAAAGAACTATCACGGAACTCGTGCGTTTATCAAATACAAAAATCATTCTAACATATTATGTGTATATGGATAATTATTCAATGATTGATTCATCTGATCTTCTACGTTCATCGAGCTTTTATTTATCGAATGATCATTCAATTAACAGAAAATATTGAAGTTCAGGCACTTTTTAAAAATACAACCTAGAAAATTGATCATACCAAATCAATCATTGAAATTCTTAGTATCGAGTGAAAAACAAAATATATATTAGTTTTTTGTTCTCATTCAATATTACTAATTACATATTTCTTTATTTTACAGACTCGAACCAACCATCATCGCTTAATCATTCTTACTAAACGGTTTTTCACAATCATAGAAATCTGCGGAAATTCAACATGTACATTGAATTCGTAGGAAGTTCTTCTTTAGCAGGGACAGAGCTTCATAAGAGTTCTAACAAGCGGACATTAAAGAGTTCTTCGAGTTATCTCAAAGTGTTCTTTCAATACTCTTACAGAACACCCAAGGGATTTATTATAGAGTTGTCAAATAATTCTTTTAGAAATCAAAGAACTCTTTGAAAACTCGTCAAGAGTTTGGAAAAATAATTCTTCCAGAATTTAGTTCAAGAACTCTTTTGGAACGGCTCACGAATTATTGTGTTATCTGGGTTCATGATGTGTGCGGTGTTGGAAGTTTTTGAAATGCTAACAAGACTTTTCGTGCATACATTTTGATCGATTAAAAATGATATTATGTTGAGGTTCATTTTATATCTGTCAATTAGTCGTTGAGCTAAAGACTTTTTTGTTCATATTCAAGAAACAATTACGGATATGAATTCTTAAAGAACAATTGTCTTGAATCGTCGTATTGTAATTTTATGTTTGACACGTGCAAGATGCTTGAATAATTATTTTGCACATGTAATAGTTATATGCAATATTGCGATTGATTGATTCGTAAACGTTGAGTTCGAAGGATTGTTTTGATTGATATAGAGTCGCACAATCCCGAATTTTTTTAGCCCAGCTGGATTCCTATGGGAGGCTCTAATCGTTTGTCCTTGTTCATCGTGATATGATGACCGTTCCACCGGTCCTCTGACGATTGGATCAGTTGGAGAAGTTGACTCCATGCAATTTTATTTTCTACTAGTACAAAATCGCGCATTTCTTTTGTATACTTATATCAATGTATACTTGATTGAAATAATCTTATCTATTGATATTGAATGCATATAATTTTTCATGATCGAATGTTCCATCCGATAAGAGGGCGCTTTAAGGGGCAACACCACAGTGACCTCTCCAAAAATAACGCTTCTTTCAGATTCTTTTCTTCGAAATTTAGAAAGTTCCTACATTTAAGTACAAAATAATTTTTTTCTGGAATTTTATTGTGAAAAATGGCGGCTTGAGAGGTGAATGACTGGAGCACTGTGAAAATTCATGGTCGTGCGGTGGGATAAATAACTCAGTCCAGAATTGACGTAGAACACAGAACCAAAAATAATTATTTTCTGTAATCCAAAAGCTAGTGAAATACGTATCCGTTTTAAAAAATGTGCATTTTCCACAAAATTGCATCGGTTTGAAGAAAAAAGTAGGATTTTCACCCCAAATTTCGTTACTTAATGTTGAATAAAAACCGCAAATATCAATATTTCGAAAAACCCGTACGTATTTCACTAGATAATCATATCACGAATACAATAAAAAAAAACCCCGAGGTGATTGATTGAAAATTGGCGAAGCTAGAGCTCCCACCGACTTTCGACATACTGCTTTGAAATAAACGCGTTTCAAGTTTTTGTAACAGTTGAGTCGTGCGTGTTTAGTCGGACCTATGTTTGTAGTTTACGGTATATCATTTTCGGGTCCTCAAAGAGTACTTTGAGCCAAAAACAAGGGGGGAGGTACAATTAGAAGGCCAAAAATCAAGCATTTTCCAAACTTTTTTTTTTTTTACTAAGAATTTTTGATTCAATTCCAACCAAATTTGGCATGATGTTTACTAGATATCTCAAGATTAGAAAAGTATTTCTTTTGTTTTTTTCCATCAAAAAATGGCGGACTTATGGCCGCCCAAAGACACCGGGTTTGAATATGAGTCATCGATCTGCGTACATTCTGGAGGCCACAATTTTTATTTGAAACAGTCCAGCAAGAAAATTCATGGTAATTAAGAATATATCTTCTATATGAATCAATAAAAGTAAAGAAAAGTGAAAAAATCAAGAATTGGCACAAATTTTCTCGAAATAAATTGAAAATTCACCAAAAATTTTCGACTTTTTTGCAACAATTATCATACTTTGCGAAGTCGAATTTCATATATATTTGGTTCATATGGAAGCTCATCATATAGAGGAGAAACCCTATATATATTTAATCGGTTGGGAACTTTTTGAGATATCGTGTACGCAGATTGGGATTCAAAAAACCTTCATCATGGGGGTTTTTTGAAATGAGTCATCATGACACTGTCACGCGCTTTTGTTTATTAATATTAAAATACATTCCCATAAACAAAAGCGTGTGACAGTGTCATGATGACTCATAAGAAAAAAAATTCCCCATGGTAAAAATATTTTAAATCTCACAAGGAACAAAATGAGCCCTCATCAGTCATAAACGGATCAAAAATAAAAATGTTTAAAGAAAAAAACCATGTGAAATTTGGCGTTGTTGTTACAAGGTTGTTTATTTATACTTCCAGTTGGTTCTTTTTTTGTCATAAATGAGAATATAAGTGCCAAGGAATATGATTATCGAATCCCTTCAACCTTGGTGCTCTGCTTGACAATAATTTTTCTAATTTGATCCTGAATTCTCCCGGAGAACTACCTTAAAGTTTTGAGTATCGGAAAATGATATTTATAATCCTCTATAATTGTTGACCACATACATCCTTTTACATTTCATAGAATACGATAAGGAACGATAGAGTTCTATCATTCAAGAACGATATAACATTGTAAATTTCGTATTCAAAAACCTCATTCAAAACTATAGAGAATTCTTATCGTTTCGAATCGTTCTTTATTGGGAATTTTTAGCAGGGTTACTCCAAAAAAAAATTAAACATACTTATTATCTTTCTAAAGCAGGCCGAAGCACGTTTCCTTGAATATTAAAAACACTTATCTACGACACGCTTCCATGAAAATTAGAAAATTAAGAGCATGCTTCCAGATTGATTACACAAATTTTTATTCTTTTTATTTTCTATAATTGAAGTAGTAGAACGCTTTTACACCCGCAAAATGACTCTCCTGAAACACTTCTAACACTTTTCATCGATCCTTCGATTACCCTTACAGCACTCTTTAACTATAACTCTTCTCAGCACACTTCATTCTCACCAGGAAAACGTAAATTGTGTATTGAAATTGAAATACAAAAATTATTCATGTTATTTGAAAAGGGAGTTCATAAAAGAATCGTTTTAACCCTTTCAGGACCGCTGGCACATATTTGTCACATGAGTTTCGAAATTTTTCATGAAAAGTGTATTCGGTGAAGGTCTTTTTTGATTATGGTTTATCTCAAAGAAAAGGGTTCCAGTATGCACTATGGATTTTCCTCGCAGAGAAAATACATGTTTGAATGAAAAAAAAACTCAATAAATTCATCAAGTTTTGAGAATGATCATTTTTGTTTTTAGTAAAATACCAATATAAAATGTTCTTCTCAAAAGCACTTGGAGGCAATAACTCGAATATCCTTGCACTTTTCAATTTCAGTAACAACAATATATGACAGAAATTTGTGGTATGAAACCTCTTTTCAGGACGACAACCCCAAATACGTACCGTACTGTATCTGATAAAATACATGAGCTAAAAATCCTAATGCAACAGATTTATCCTATTGGGTGGGGTGTAGATTAAGAAAATTTCCATTCTTCTCCTCTACGAACAGCCGTTATCTTATATGGTCGTGAAAAGGATCAACACGTAAGTATACATTTTTCATTTCCTTTTGTTACACACAATGTCAAGTTGAGAATTAATTGAATGTTTCATTTTTATGCTCAAAGGGGGAGGTCTCATGTGAAATTCATTCACCATCTAATGAATGTATTCCCAAAGTGTCTCGAGCCCGAACGCAAGTCCTTAAAGTCCCTGGGAAGTCATGAAAATCGTACACTGAAAAAATGTGTGGTGCGGATACCAATAGAATAGAGATTACAACCAGAAGTTAGGCTATGATACCTGTATTATAACCTCAATCTTTGAATCTGACTGCAATCCTACTGTTATTACCACCATATATTTCTTTTCAGTGTACCCTCGAAAGGTACCGAGAGCAGGTAAACCAGATCGAAGATCATTACATTCGTCGAAACAAGCCAGCCAAGACCCCTCTAAAAGAGAAAAAAAAAACAGCACAGGAAGATGGTTTTTTTGAAGACCCTGGAACCGCAGAATAAGCTTGGATAACTATAAATCACTCTAAACTTTAGTTTCAAGACTGAACACTTCGAACGCGTGTTTCTCGAAATGTGTTTTTCTTCCGCGCCGGGGGACTGTCACTCAAAAACTAATGAACCGATCGATCAAAAAATTTCATCAGATATTCTTTAACTTACCGGCCATCGAATGAGGTGAACACTATTTTGTTTTAAACATTGTTTTCCTAATGAAAATGAATTCACAATATCATACATGATCCCTACTTTATATAATTCGTATACAGGACATGTTTGAACCCTACACGGAGAAAAACATATGGGAAATGTACACGGAAAAAACAAAACACTACTGGTTACTGTGAATGACAGCGATCGGTTGAAAAACAAATGAAAACACGCCTGGATAATGAGGATTAGCGTATCATCACAGTGATGAGTATTGTAATAAAATGCCTCAACGCTGACTGGACAGTAATGAGGACTGGGAAACGCAGTACTGCATAGAATGTATTTGACTTTCAATGTATTTTTGTGACTCACAGTAACCATTGCTGTTTTCTTTTTTCCGTGTATAGCAGGGTTTACCATAATAATGGCAGTTTTGGGACACATGAGCATTTAATTATGGTAATCCATATCTCATTTTGGTGAAAATAACCTTGCACCTGACACATATTCCTATAGGTTTAAAAAAAATTACTACGAATTGCAGGAGAAATGTTCATAAATGCGTATGTGTCTCAAAACTGCTATTATTATGGGGATCTCTGCTACAAATATTTCTCCGAGTATGGGGATTTTGGAGTTCCAAGAAATCCCAAATTTCTCCCCCTACTTCTCTCGAAAACGACTGAATGAATCAACTCATGGGAGAAGAGATTTGGAATTTCTTGGGACTTCGGTATCCCCTTATAAAGATTGCATAGTCATATGAATTTTGTATGGTATGTTTCTTATATGATTTATACCTAGATAGCATAAAAAGAATCCCTCAAATGTCAGTGAAATAGGACTCTTTGAGAATTCATTTCGAGCTATGTAGGCTCTTAGGGGCTATCCATAAATTACGTAAGACGATTTTAGGCGTTTTTTGACCCCCCCCCCTTCCCCCTTGTAAGACATCGTAAGATTTCGTGGACTCCCCTCCCCCCTTACAGTAATGTAAGATGAATTCAAAAGTGCACCAAGAATGATAGTTTAATATGAATTAATAAGTTAATAAAAATGAACCATTTTCTTATGAATTGCTATGAAACTTTAACCAGAAAAAACATTTGAAATACTGTTTACTAAAAATTTGGTGTTTCTAACAAATTGTGCTGTATATTGCCCCTTTCTGCACATTTACGTGTTTGTGGCTTTCTCCATAAAAAAGTATTTTAGAATGCTATCATAGTTCTGGTTTCGTGGCGTTCATCGAACTTGAACTAATACTTTTAAAATCCACTGTACGAATTCTTCTCGAATTTGTTTCCCGTTCAAAAATGACATGCCAGTCAACGAAAATTTGGATGACTTATTTGTTCTATGCTCCTTGGGAATTGTATGAGAGAGAAACATTGACTGATCGCATATGTCTGCAACTTGGATATCCCAAATCAATTCTCAAAAAATCTCCTAGAAATTCCTGCCCATAGGAGAGCTCACTGAGTGTTCGATTTTTTACAAGAATTTTTACATATCCATGATACAATATATAGTAGACGTCAATGATGTAGACAGATCGTTGAAGTTGGAAATGGAAAGCACTCCACAGATACATTACACTGTAAAAAAAAACTGGAAATTTACTGTGCAACTGGACTGGAAATTTCCAGTGCTAGTACTGGAATATGGATATTCCAGTACATGTACAGAGATTTTGTTGTTACGTTACTGAAAATTTACCAAGCATAACTGAAAATTCAGTCATTGTACTGGAATTTTCAAGTTTGAGATGATGTACTGAAATTTTGCCATGATTTCGCGAAAATTTTACCGGCTCGTACTACAATTTTATAGTTCTTGTGCAGCAAAAAAAAATATTCCCTCAAAAAGGACTTGAGAAAAAATTTGGAATTTAGAAAAAAAAACCTAATCGTTGGTATACTGGAATTATACAGGTTTTTAACTGCAATTCTCAGGTTTTGTGATGGAATTTTCCAGTTACTATGCAATTGAATTATACAGGTTTTGAACTGCAATTTTCAGGTCGTGTGATGGAATTTTCCAGTTGCTATGCAACGGAATTTAATCACTGTTGCACTGAAATTTTCCACTTCTATTGGACTTCGTCATTTCTGGCAGGAAAAATTTCAAGTCTTTATATTAAAAATTTCCTGATTGAGATTTTGAATAATAATTGTAATTGTAGCCAATGAAATTGATATATGAGGTTTTTCCAAGACTTATCCTCTTGTGTTCTAGATATGAAGCATATGTAGTAACCCAAGCTGGCCTTCCAACATGTCGCGCTATAGCTCATCGGTTAGGTCTTAGGTTTCAGTTGGTAGGCAGGTAGAAAAGTGTGGGTTCAAATCCTGTTAGGTAGACATGAGTTTCTGTCCATCCAAATGAACGATCAAAAGTTTCTCAATCATCTTGGAACACAAGGACCCTGCAAAATCACTTTGCGTGAGCAATTTTTTTTCAATTTTCATGGATATTTTCAGCATTAATTTTCCAGTACATGTCCTGGAAAAGTCCAGCTCGTGTACTGAAAAATTCCAGTACCGAGGCTCAGAAAATTTCCAGTTTTGATGCGGGAATTCCATAACGTTTGCACTGAATTTTTGCAGTACAAATGTGCTGAAATTTTCCGGTACATGTACAGGTTAATGACTTCCAGTACATGTACTGGAATTTTCCGGTGAAATTTTTTTACAGTGTACTATATATCTGAACATTAAATTTACCTCCTAAACCAAACAGAACCAATAAATTAGATAAAAATAATTTATTTAAATCAAAATATTAAAAGGAACAAAAATTCAGCTTCAAAGTGTTTGTTTTTTCATGTTCCTATATTTCGTTTGAACTGGAATTGTAAATAGTCAAGTGACAAAACTCATAATAATGTTTTAGATACTCGGAAGTTGAAGGAAAGATTATGTGGTTCAAAATAATTTCAACTATTCCTTATTATTCAGTTGCATTGTCAAAACTCTTCATCTTACGTAAGATTCCGGTACTACCCCCCCTCCCTAAGATCTGGTAAGAATTTTCTGAACCCCCCCCTCCCCTAAACGTCTTACGTAATTTATGGACGACCCCTTATTGGATTCTCCAAGGACTCTATTTCACTGACATTTCGAGAATTCTTTTTTGAATTCGTAAATGATTCAAAAAGGATGCTTTTCTAAAATTTTGTCAACTGGGATATACAGGGTGTTTCATAATTCACTGAAAATGCTTCAGAGGCGTTCTTGTGCAGCCACAATGCAATAATTTCCCGTTTGGAAAAAATTTGTTGCAGGAAGAATTGAGTGAAGAATTCGGCAATATATTTTGTAAAAATATATTCAAGTTGGAACACGCCGGATCTCTGGGAAGAAAAATTTGATTATCCTATCATTCTTTGTTTCAGAGCTGCAGCGATTTGAAATTTTCTGGCTTCTAGGCAATCAGAATTTAGCAACTTTAAATTACTATAGCTCCGAAAGAAAGAATGAGAAGATAGTTGAATTTTTTTTCCACGCGGAAAGACTGGATCTATTAATATTTAGAAAGAATTTATCAACGTTGGGAAAAATGAGTGTCAATTTATCGCTGAAAAATATTGTATTAGTGAGTCTACCAAAAATTCGTAGTCAGAATATCAACAGTTAATAGATTCATTGGTATTTTCCACAGTGAAACTATCAATTGTTAATACATCGACTACGAATATTTTTCAGCGATCCTCGTTTTCCCTAAATCAACAGTCATTTTTCTAAATATCAATAGACCCGGTCTTTCCGTGCAGAGATCCGGAGTTTTCCAACTCAGAGAATGGTGTTGAGCTCAAGAATGTAGAATATAATGCTCTCCGAGTTATTTGAATTTGAAAAAAAATCTAAAAATGTTCATAAGTGCAAAACTAAGCCTCCAAAACATTTTTCCCAAACGGGAAATTCTTGAATTTTAGATGCAGAATAACCCCTCTGAAATTAATAAAAAAAAGTTTTTCTTCTTCGAAGTGTCCTCAAATTTTCAAATTAAATTCAAATCAGTTCGAAGCGGAATAACTTATTTTGATGAAAAAATGTAGCTCCGATGGATCGCGTTAATTACAAGGACCTGGACATTCCTCGGCGCAGAATCAAGAAACTCATTTCGAACAGGTGCAGTGCCGCCATCTCGTTTTTTCTCATTATTGAAGAAACTTTTTTTTGTACATCTTTAACCGTGAATCAATCCAATGATCTCTTCCAGTTTTTCGTAATAAATCATCGAAAAACAGGTCGTTTAAATGAGACTCCCTCCTTAATGGCGCACAAGTGATGAGTTATCAAGATGAAATCTTCCAAAAGCGGAATGAGAAGTGAAGACAAAAGGGTGGGTTGGTAGGTTACCATTAGTAACAAGCTCCACGTGTTGAAGTCCGAGGTGGTTCTCGTTTTATCACGATTTTGACTGATTAATCACTGTTACCCGTGAAAAAATATTGAAGACAAGAGGTAAGTTCCAGATCATTGCACAGTGGTCGAATGTAGGATTTTGCTAGTCCTTTAGATTAGCGTCCTCTAAAACAAAACACTTATTATGCGTGTAGAAAATTTCAGGGGGCGTTGAAAAAATAATTTGATTCATTTTCCATACGCAAAATCGGGATGAAAACTCAATTTTTCAGAAGTATAAATCGAATATTAACTCGCATAGCGAGTAAAATTTCAAACATTCGCTCAGTTACCGTTTTGTCGTTGTTGCTACATTTTTTTTTTTGTATTTTGACAAAGGAAATAAGTACACTGTAAAAAATATGGGCAGTTTTTCTTAACACTGTTGGTGGATTTCGTCCCCTTATTTTTCCAACACTTTGAGGAATTATTTCGTTTTTTTGGGTGTTGAATCCTCCACAAATGAAGGAAAAGTCCACGAAATTATGGTGAAAAATTCCCACATCCATGGAGGAACTTTGCTACCACCATTTTTTGAGGAAAAATAAAAAAATCATCTCTCACAGTGTACTTGAATCGTTTGTGACGGCAATTATTGTGTACCAATATTATGCTCTTTTCATGGATTTATTTAATCCCGAGAAAAAATGGATTGGACCTAAAACGATCTAATGTGATCATCTCATTTGATCTTTGTAGATCCAAAACATGGAATACGGTAGATCTCTTTGGGTCTGAATGAATGTAGATATATCTATGCAGATCTCAGCACAAATCGAAGCTCCTCTTGCATTTAGATCCCTGTAGATCTGAATTGATCTAGGTCAGTTCACAACATTTTTCATTCAGATTCACGTAGATCTATTGTTATCCGAATGGATACATCATTTAGATTTCAGCAGATTTACCTCATTCCATTTGTTTCATCTGAAGGGATCCAATTAGATTTAATTTGATCACCTCAGATCTAATTAATTTTTTACTACACGAATAACGATTCTCAAAATAGGAAGAAAAAGAATAGTTTGATGATAGGGTAAAACTTTTCGATGGATACTTCTGTTTAATATCAGACTGCTATTGAATCCAAATGTTTTTGGGACATCGCATTTATTAGTTTAATTTAGGTACTTCCTGTGTTTTATTTGAACAGAATAGACAGTGTTGACGCGAGCCGCAGAATGAGCCGCGTTGACTTTTATGAGAAATTGTGAGATCATGTTCGCTAGGGATCACTGAAAACTAGAAAAAACTGCTCTTTGTTTTGTCCCAAACATTGTTTCATTATTCGCATACAATAAATACAAATTTGAAATTTGTAGTGATGAAGTGCATTGCTAAAATTGAACCTTGAATATGAAATTGGAACTGCAAATGATTCCTAAGAATCATGCAAACGATTATAAACATATTAATCTACAAATAAATTTTGAGCTTCCGGAGTGGAGCCGCGTCTTGTATCGGTTGGTTGCCGACGTTTCGCCATCATTGCGGTTGGCTTATTCAGGGCGGTAGAAGCCAACTGTAATGAAGGCGAAACGTCGGCAACCAACCGATACAAGACGCGGCTCCACACAGTGCGTTGATCGATAGACAAAAATAGAAAAATGGACACAGAGTTTCGCGATAATCCTTAACATTGGGGTATTCCGAACTCATCGAATGTATGTAAATGAATGATAGAAACCAGATTAATCGTTGTTCGCGCATCTTCAATTTTGTCCCTCGACGTTTTTTTTGAGCTCTCTTTGAAGATATTGCACATGATTCAATAATGGATAATTCAATTGGAGGTATGTACTCTTAATTCTGGACGTGTCATAGTTTTCCTAATCAATTTTAAGTTCACATCATCAATTTATATTTTTTAATATTACGAAATTATAAAGATCAAAACTTCAATTGAACTTTGCTCAAAAAAGGTGAAACCATTGTTGGGGTCTCAATGGGAAACTGTTCCTAGGATGGTCCTCAAGAATATTATTGAAGAACATCTTGCCCCAATCTGCCCCTTTGAATATAGTGATCATTTTTGGATTATTCAACTTCCGATTATTCTGATTAACATTTTTCTAAATTTAGATTCAAATTTTGAATTCAGTATGAATATGATATGAAATAACTACTATGCTTCATTGTTGCGTCCTATACTTGAATATATAGGTATATAATCGTAAAATCCTATCCGTTGATTCGACGCACTGTGCTCCACTCCGGAAGCTCAAAATTTATCTAATTTTGCAAGCCGCGGAAGACCGCACTAATCTTAATCTACAAATGACAATAATTTGTATAACTTAGTTTCTCATGTTGAGAATGTTTTGGGCTTTGACTTTATATTTAAAGCCAAATCCAAGTAAAAATCATAATCATTGCTTAGTTATTTCCAAACTACAAAGCGAAATTTTGCTCGTTTTCTCTGTAAAACTTGGAATTCCATCACTGTGTATCGATATAATGCATTTATAGGAGAATGACCTGCAATTCATAATCGAATCCAAAAATTCTCATGCTCTCGGGATGTCCTCTCGTATTGAATTATTCTTCTCCTTGGCAAATGACATGACAAAACTCTGAAAGAAACAATACCTTGTTATCGGGTGAAGGAGTTTTCGTTAGAAGAATAGTTCGATTAAGTTGAAATGTCAACGAGAAAAGTGCATGGGAATAAATGCAAGTCGAAAATATACACAGTGAAAAATTTTGTGTAATTTCAACGCACGTTTATGTGCTAGGAGGTCTACTCGCAAGTTGTTTTAAATATCAACACAAAAAATGTTGAATTTACATTGAAAATCTGGTATTTTTGGAATTTATTGAGTTATTTTCAACACAAGCTCTAACAAGTGGACCTTCCCCGTGACACAAAATTTATCGCTGTGTAGTAATCTTTACTAAAAATTTGAGGGAGGGGCTATTCACTTGTGAATCAATGAATTTCAACAAGAGCAAGCATTTTCGAATAAAGAATTGAATCAAAGAGAGTCATTGTTCCCTAGAAAAATCCGTAGATTTTTCGTGATTGGACATTTCGTTCCAAATTGGAAACATGATTGGCTGGTTGTACAAGAAATGACCAATCATCAGATGCTACGGATTTTTCTAGGGAATAATGGCATCGCTGGGTAGGAGTTACATCGAAATCACTAGCGAGTCAGTGCGTGTCACTTGGCAGTCACTTAACTCCCAAGTGAGTCGCACTGGGTTGCACTGACTCGCATTGACTCTCAAGTTGTTCCAACTGCTGAATCATTGAGAGTCACTCTTCAAGGTGATACCAGTGCCGGGACATTAGCCAAGTTTATTCTGACATTTTATTCAGAAATGAAGCAAAAAAATCAAAATATCGCTCTATACAGACCAACTTTATCAATTCAAGGAGATCTGTATAGAGCGATATTTTGATTTTATTGCTCCATTTTCGAATAAAATGTCAGAATAAATTTGGCTGATGTCCCGGCGCTGGTATCACCTTAATGTAGAGAATCATCGACTGAAATGACATGACTTCAATGCATTAGTTTCATGACTCGCAATGAACAGCCCAGCGAAATTTGAGAATATTTCTCTATTTTCTAATAAAGATGAACCGATTCAACTTTTTGTTGAATTTTACTTGAAAAAGAATGAAAAATGATTGATAGTTAACAAACAACTGGGGAAAAAATATGAGATTTCACAGGGAAAAAATCAGTGATCCAAATTTTCGTTGACTAGTATGTCACACAGTAAAAAAAATTCCGTCATTGTGTAAAAAAGAAGTACGTGTCAAAATTCAAGTGTTGAGTATTTAACACTTTTGTGTGTTCATTTAACACACTGATCAAATGCTGTTCGATCGATTCATTTTCAACACATTCAAATGTTATTCGAGTTCAAATTAACACTTTACAAGTATCACTCTGGAATCAACACACATTGAGTGTGAAGAAAAATGGTTAACATTCGCTTGTGTGTTGAATTTGACGAAAAATTTCTTACTGTGCACTTTTGGACGGTGCACAATTTGGAGAAGAATTCGTACACTGGATTTCAATAATTCGTTGACTCTTTCCATTATTTATTCGTATAGTGAACACAGTTAACGAATTATTCAAATCCAGTATACGAATTCTTTTCAAACTTGTGCTCCGTCCAAAATTGCCGTACTATCCAACGAAAATTTGGACTACTTATTTTTCCCGTGCACGAAGTGAATAACAGAATTTTGAAATTTTATTGTTGATCAAGCATTGATAACACAACAAAAAACATTCTTTTCTCCGGTGCGCGTGGTCTGGTAATTGATTTGGAGTGCTTTTGGTGTGGTGAATGCGAAATGGATATCAGATTTTTTGCATATAAAATCTCTATAATTGATCAATTTTATACATAAAAAATGATTAAAAAACGAGATAATCCAACTCTCTAAATTCCTTGGAGTGAAAAATTCATTTTCGAAGAGTGGAAATACAGGAAGAGTGAGATTTCACCCTCAAAAAGTGACTTCTCTTCTCACTCCAGGGTCCCCCCAGACATTAAAAGTCAGGGAAAGTCAGGGAACGTTTTCAAAATGCCCCATTAGTCAGGGAAATCCATTGAAATTTATAAAAAGTCAGGGAAAATTGAAACAGTTGATCTCACTTGTGTACTTTTTACCCAACCAGCACAAATGATCACTTTGAATTCATAAAGACTTCCCAAAGACCTTTCGAATAATCCCCGTCGATAATAACCAATAATGAATTCAATAAGAATTCAATGAGTTGAAGATGAAAACTTATCGAATGCCCGCAGAATTCATCATGAAATCTTGATACGAATTCTCTCTGAACATTGTTCATTAAGAGTTCGTCAAGAATTCAAAATATGTGTTCATAATAAATACATACTCGAGCATAACGGGAACTCGTGTGCTGTATGGGCGAAGAATACTTCTCTTTATCTGCACCTGAATAAGTTGAACAGCTTTTCACTTGATTTATAAATCTTAGAGATGTGAATTAAAAATATTTAACATTGATTGATTAATTTTTTGACTGAAACTATTTGAATAATCGTTTAAATGAATGTAGATGATCGTAAGTGGATAATTAGATTTAGTATAATTTATAAAACGGTTTATTTTATTCAAATGTTAATAGAAGTTCGAGACAGTTTATCAATGAAAAAAATTGGATTTGATATATATTATTTTTTTCATGTACATTTTGTATGTCAATATCAATATCCACATACAAAACCTCGCGTTGTATTTGACGATAAAAGATTCAATGAACTCCACTAATACCGAACTGTAAAAGAGTTTTAATATTCCAAGATAGCATTTTGTATTCTTGAATGTCTGGAAACATTGAACTCTTCCAGAGCTGTTCATAAATTCATCAGTTCGAAAAGAGTGCTTGAGGAATTCTGTGCCTGTTCTTGAAGAAGGATTCCCTAGTGAAAGAAGAACTTCATAGAACTTCATGTCAAGATTTCGCTCTATGCAAACTTTACAAAATTTCTATAGAACTTCGACAAATAATTTTGTTCTCCATGAATTTTTATGGAATTTTCTATCGTGCTCGCGTGTGCTATCTGGGTGTACTTATTTGAAAGTGAGGGGGAATTTTGAACACGGTCAGTGAAAATTTGGGGGGAGGGGGGGGGGCCTGCACTCCAACATAGTGAAATTTTAACTCGGTTCAAAAAATGAAATCCTCACTCCAAGAAATTTAGAGAGAACACATCTGATGTTGTTTTTTCGCGTTCAGTGCCCTAAAACTACTCCGAATCAGTTTTCAAACCTCAGGAACCAAAATGGCTGTTTACCATTGTAATTTTTCATGTTTTTCAATGTTTTTCGAGGTGAAATCCAACAAAAATGTGAACCGTTTCATCTTCATCACAAACTTGAGAAATAATCTTCAATTTTTATTCAAGATTCCTATGAGATATACTAAAACAGTGTCCCTTTGCTTGATTTTTTCCATGTTATATAGTATTGTTATATCATCGTCCAACACTGTGAAGAATTTTATCGGAAAATTCCTATATTAACACATGCATGCGTTAGGAATTTTCCCAACTTGTCCGGAAATTTTCAATTATTATGGAAGTTTCGAGTCTCCAGTTTATTTTCTTCACACATTTTTCCTCGAATAGCAAAATATTATCGGACGAATGAATATTGTGGAATATTAAAAACAGAATCCATATGTCCATGCATTTATCAATCTATACGTTGCACAAAAATGTTCACCGATATAAATAAGTCGTTTGTTCGTAAAAGCAAATGGCGTACCAGTATGGTTCTTTGCACGTGTCTTTTTTTATATACAAGAATTGTTGGTACATAAATTGTATGTGTGAATACATATATTTGTACGCGTATACCCGCATGCGCACGTTAGTACGCATGATTTTGCGGGAGCTGGAACGCCTAAAATTGATTGAACAAAAGTGAAGATTCTATTGTACGTGAGAAACACGTGTAAATATTCACTTGTATTGGTCGAACGAAAGGAAGAGCGAAATATGGAAGATACACATCCACAAAAGGAAAATCATTCGAGATCTCTTGATAACTATACTTCTTTCTTTATCATTTTTACATATCAAGCAGCAGTGATATACATATTTGTGTTTCAATATGTCACACTAAAGATAATAATATTACCATAATATAATACACTTGTTTTTCTATGTTTTGTTGTTGTTTAAAAGAATCAATTCCACATTAGATGTTAATGAGTTCTAAAATTAAAGAGATGAATATTTGTTGCATCAATCACTAGAAAAACAGTATGCAGAGTGTTTTAGAATTCACTTATTCAAATTCAGATCTGATGTTCTCGGGGGTGGATTCGACAACATCCTACACTGTAAATAATATTCGTGAATGTCCAAGCAGAAAAGTATGGTGAAGAACTTACAGATTGGTAAATTTCCAAACAATTATTGTGATTTCCCAGAGAATATTTGTTAATTGACAAAAATTGTTTGGTAAAAAACTTCCGAACCTTCTTTTGGAAGGTTTTTTACAGTGTCAATCAGAGTAAGTTCGTCTTGAGTTGAATTTTGGGGATATTGAAGTTGTAAGACGATGAAGGATGCTGCGAATCTTATCAGAATCGAAGATATCTTATCTTCGAAATAGAAAAAAATAATTGGTTACCTTTCATCTAAATCAGTTCCAGCAACTAAAAACAGTTGTTGATATTTGGATAACTGAAACAGGCGTTGGCTCATTTCCACACGGAGAAAAAAATATACTACTTTTTCTTATTTTGCTTGCTAAATCAGAAACAGGAAGATTTGTAAAATGGATTTTTACATAGAAAAAACGAGAGATTACGAATGTTTAATTGAATTTTACTATGCGCTTTATAAAATTCAACCTTCAGCGTTTAAAATTTCAATCCTACCTATTATTCCTTCTACAATATTCGTAATCTTCCGTATTCTTGTGTAAACATTCATTTTACAAATCTCCCTGTGTCTAGTTCTCTGAGAAAAATAAGAAAAATTCTCATATTTTCGAGGAAAATTTTTCTCTGTGCATTGAGCATGAAATAATATTGAATTTTCAATTTTGAGATACCAACAACATGAAATATTCATATGATCTTTGGAAAGATTGATTTGTTTCTTTCACCATTTTAATATATTGAATTGCTTCAATTTTTTTCCACATTCGTGACCCTGGACTTTATTCAAAAAATTGATTAATGATATTCGAATATAGTTCAAACTCTTTACGTGTAGTTTCAACTTTGAAAAGCTAGTTCAGATTTTGAAACAACCCTAAAATAAGACGTTGCTCGTTGAAATTCTTTTTGATACAAAACATCGGAGACTTCCGTAAGAAATTCAGGCGAGGTGATGCTCAGTCTTGACTTCGGGCGCTTGAATTTTCAATTAATAAAACTAAATCAGGGTAATTTATTCTTTATAATAATCAGAATGAAAAGAAAAATGCGGAATAGCTTTTTATCGATCACCCTGAAATATAGGAATTGGCGGATCGCCATATCTTTGATCCTATCATGATTAGTTTGAACTGGTGCCATACTGTGCTTTTTTTCTTCTCTCTTCTCCACTCTCTGGCATGTATTTTCTTTGGTTTTCAATCAATTAATTATTTTATTGACTCATTCATTTACGTAGACAGAAAAGAAGGAATAGTTGCAGCAACTATTCATGTAATTACAGTAATGATTTAGTTGGTTGGTTCAACTAACACGATAGTTGCGGTACACAAGAGAAATTTTCTTGAATCAAGAGTAAATATTTTTGGAGAAATTAATTTCTTGGAACAAGAAAATATATTGTTGATGATAGTAATTATTTCTCTCTGTGTAATTATCAATGTAAATACCTGGTAACTAACGAAGGATTCAAGTCAGTAAATTTGTCTTGATATTGATAATGATAATATCAGGCCACGCTTGAACCAATTGTTTCGCTAAACCAGGTACAATTGATTCTCCGAGCGTCAATGAATGCTCCTTTGATCACAGGCATTGTGGTGAAAACAGTAAGTGATCAATCTTTTAGTTTATGAGGTTTAAACCATGGAACAAAAGTACCAAATCTGAGACAAGCTTATACCTTATTGTAAAGCGGTTTGTTTTCCACCTGTGTACCTAAGCTTGCTCCAAGTACAATGCCCGTTCTTGGAACAGTACGAATGTACCAAACAACAGGGCAATTATAGTACAATATCAGCTAGCACAATTAATTGTCCTTAGTCAACAATTCTTCCTGGAACATGTAACAACCCCTGGAACAAGCTTGGATCGTTTTTAGTCTTGTCAATTACCCGCGTGAGGAGTTGCTGCTGCAACTATTCCTTTTCTTCTTCTTTGCAGTTATAATTATTGATGGAGGAATTTTGCCTTCGAAATCACCGTGGAATTTCCACAAAAGTAACGGTAGGGCGGTCAAAAATCAAAGTAACTATCAAAGAATATACTGATATTTTATTAGTTAGAAACTTTCATTTGATTTTCTAAAAATTCGAAAAAGGTGCTGTTTTGAAGAATTTTGTTATCTGGATATTGAGAATGGGGATGAAAGAAAAAAAAACAATAAAAAATGATGCAAAAACATTTCCTGAGATTTAATAATTTGGAAATTCAGAGTTCTCTTCTCAAAATTCACCTTGGCGTTCTTGTTATTTTATTAGAATCATCACTGTGCCTCTCAGGGTTGGAAAAAATCCGGGTTTTTTTCTTTAAAACCCAGCCCACTGGGTCCAATCGGGTTTAATCGGATTTAATCAAATCAGACCAAGTTTTCTGTAATAATTTTTACTATGATCTACTAATTCTGAATTTTTATCGTACGGGTTTATAGAATAATATATAATGATGACATAAGATGATATATTATTATGTATCGCCATAATTTTGGGATTAGTAAAATTGGCAAGTGCAATTTACTCAAATTGTAATGAATGTCACTGCAGTTTGATCTATTCCTTGTGTTTATCCTAAAATTTAGCAATACAAAACCCCCATTCATGATAAAAACCGATTGAATATTGTAATTAGTTGACCGCAATCATAGTATTCTGTTCCAATCATTTGCTGAATGTATTCAAAGAAATAAATTCGTAATATTATACAAAATACAGAATGATTCCAAAATTTACTGGTTGATTTGATTCATATGAAATTACCAAGATATTATGCCAAAACATCCATTGAACGTTATCAGTCCATTCTGATAAATATGACAAAAATTCTTGTCATTATTGTTTGAGTTATGTAATTATCACGTTCTCAATCTGTGAAATTTGAGTCGAATAAAAGATCAAAGTACATCACTTTTGCTCATAATATCCCTGATGGGACATGATATTTATATAATATTATCAGATTATTATACTAGAATATTCCCTTTGGAATTCTATGCAACTGAATCTGTTTGAATTAGAGCTGGAGCTGGTGACTCAATGTAATTTTATATGAAAATTGTATCAAGTTTCTGAAGAATTTGTATAAAATATGGATTGAAATTTCATTCCTAATAATTCCCAGATGAATAAAATATATTTTGAATCGTTGGAATCTTTGGTCGTTAAGAAAATAATGGATATTCATTGATTACGTTAATGATACGTCGATTCTTTTTTTATAGAAAAAGTATTGAGTTATCATAGATTTGTATCAAACATAGGTGAAAATTGGATATATTCTGTATAAAAAAGAATCGGATATAGAAATGAAACGAAAATTCAAACCCACAAAATTTGATGAATGATCGTTATTTAACTTTCCAGATCAACTCTTTGGAACTAAAAACATGGCTCAAAAGAAGTAATACAGAATGTTGAGTCTTTAACAGTGAAGTATTTCGTCATTCAATTTCTAATCCGTTTCGATAAACAATTCAAACTTCAGCAGGAACTAATTTTACCCTGTCTGATATTTATAACGGTCGGATGAGTGTACTAAATAAAATAAACATCCAATCAAATGCCTCAGATGGAAAAATTTTCCAACTCATATTTAATGTATGTAGAATTATATATAAGATATATTGAATTTTATATGAAGTATATATAATTTTGCAAATATTTCCCCTCTTGGATTTTTTCAACCCGTACCCACCCTAAAAAACCCACTGGGTGCAATTGGGTTGGACCCACAGGTGCTGTCTGTACGCTATTTGGCTCCATTGTTATGAAATAATGAGTGGATTCGTGTAAACATAGACCGTATAATAAGTGTCATGTACCCTCACGTGGAGCGAAAAAGTTGTATTTTCATATGAAACTAGATGATTTCACGTTATCCCAAAGAAATTCTTTGATTCTTTTTCATACAAAAACGAGGTTAACTTGAGTTTTTTTTTTTGCATGAAATTCGAATATGTCTTCTCATCGGTTCTTATAAGAAGCCCTTAAAATTTCATACCATCTCGTTGGTTTTGATTTCTTTTTGTGATTTCATGGAAATATACGAAGCACGTCTCTGAGACCGCAACTCAGACGACATCATCATTGTCTCGTTATTCCCTTAGATACGTATTCCGCATCGCGTGAATGGGAACGCGATAGTACTACACCCTATGTTCCAATTCTAGCTGAACAGACACTTCCTGTCTTCCTGTTACCACATTTTCGACTGTACCGAATTAATAAGTACTGATTAATTACGTTTGTCGCATAACACTTGGACGGAATATTATTGATTTCTCAAACGTCTTTTGTAAACCGGATTTGTCTTCTATATTTCATAAATTCAGTAGAAGTTTGATGATTAAAGGGTTAATATCGACTTATGATACTGTAGAATTGGTTTTTCGCGGTATCGAAAGACTCGGATGTGCATTCTCCAGAGTTTTGTCGTATTTCAATGATAATGAGTCTTCTGGAAACTAGAAATGGATTCTTTACAGCCCCATTTAGGGTTACCAGAATGTCTTTTTGAAAGAGAACATGTCCTCCTTTGTTCTTTTTCTCCTAAATTCAGTGTGAGGAAAATAATAATTGATCAAATTAATTAATTTTTCCACTTTTATGCAAATACTCATAGATAAAAACAAATGATATATATATTTAAACTCCAATCAAATACACGTTGGAAAAGTATGCGAAAGAATTGCGCACTTTAATACCATCAAAAATTAATAGCGTAGCATTGAGCTCTATGACTGTGAGTCCATTTTTAAAAGAATTCGCATTCCTGTACGTTCTTACTTTTGAATCTTCTTTACAATTAACTGGATTTAGAAAACCACGATGGAAGAAAAGTGTACTACAATATACTACTGGAGTGCGCACTCCCCAGATATTCAATAGAAATCTTTCTGTCATCAATTGCAAGTTCTGAAAAATAAGCGTTGATGCAACTTCTATGATTTAATTTTTCGTCAAATCTAATTCTAATCACAACTCCAGAAGCAAAAAATAATTTCGAAAAATGAAAGCTATGTGTTTTTTTGTAATACAAGAAATATTATTATAAATTTTATATAATCTATCTTAGTAGCAAAGTGTTTGATACAAATTAAGGAAAAGTAGTTTTATTTTGACGAACTGTCCTGATATGTGATTTATATTATAAACGTTTAAGGTTACGATTCACCACAAGCCAAGTTACTAGATCCCCCCCCCCCCCCAGTTTTCTCAGTAATCAATGGATGGAATCAATTTTAATGAGCAGGTGCATCTTCTTACTTCAGCTACTCATTATTTTTCATTTTATGTGTTCGTTTCTGAGAAAACTGGAGGGAGAAATTTGGAATCTAATAACTTTTGCAGGGAGTAATGAATCCCCTTAAAGAATGGAAAAACAGGGTTCAGACAAGTTTTGTTCAATCAATTTCCCCGAGTAAAATTCTAATTTCCAGAAATCATGAATGTGTCCCTAAACATTTTTTCCTCAGTGTATAATTTCTAAGATTCCACGATTAAAAATTAAGAAAATATGTTGTAGAATGTGAAAAATAGAATTAACGAACAAATTTTAGTGATTTCCCTGAGATTTCCAGGTTTTTGGGAGTTTTTGATCATTTCCCGGAATTCCAGTTCTGTCTGAACCCTGAAAAATCAATTTAAAGTAATTTTTTTGCCCTTTCCACAGTGATGGTTTGATTCACTATAAAAAAAAATCCCTTGTAAATTACCCATATCTGATAAACAACTAATTCATGTATGAATTGTAAAAAATCAGAATTTTCTGTGAAAGCACTACATTCAGTTTAGCAGGAATCAATTTTTATTGCAGAAGTCTTACACTCAATGTAGAAGAAATAAAGAGTATTTTTCCACCTGTTTTCTGGAACCGCGAGTTTCAGGTTCAAATACAGGGGATACCATTTTCCGGTGAGCATAACACTGGTTTTGGAGGTGAAGTAGTATCAATTTTCGATCAAGATTATATAAAAATCTATAAGTTTTCTATAGAAAAGAATCGGTGGTTCTGTCGATTTTTGTATCTCTAAAACCATTGTTGCGCTCACCGGGAAATGGTAGTGTATTCCCTTGCAAATGATCGACATAGGGTATTTTTCAGAATACATTCCAACCTGAAACTCGCGGTGCTAGAAAAACAGGCGATTTTTCCGCTTTTACTCTTTCTTTTTGGAAAAGTCTCATGCTCGGTGTAGGAGTATTACACAAGTTTTTCAATTACTCACATCCAATGTAGGTAATCAAATTCGCTACACTGTTGCGTGAACAATTTACAAACTTGTGTAATATTCCTACACCGAGCGTGAGACTTTTCCAAAAAGAAATATATTTCTTTTACGTTGAGTTCAAGACTTTTACAATAAAAATTGATTCCTTCTACCGACAGGGGTGCCCATCCCCCCTATAATACATGGTGCGGGAATCCCCCTTTAGTTACCAGGCAAAAAAAGTCCCTTCTCCACTGGAAAATTTTCATAGGCTTACATGAGTTTTGAATAATATCTATGCATTATGTTTCGACATTATATTTATTAATATCTAAATATATGATGTTGTAGAAGGGATGATATTTTTAATTTGATAGTAGTATTGATTGCCGATTCTTGAAGGAAATGGCAAAACTTTGTATAATACAGGGTTGGTCCGAAAAAACCCGACCCGGTTTTACCCACCGGGTTTTTTCAAGTAAAACCCAGTCAAAAACCCGATGAAAATAATTCCTGATTGATGGCTTAAAGAACAATAAAATGAAATTCCCTCAGCAGCATTAAATTTTTTTATTGAATATATAATCTAAAAAGTGTGCTTATATACTTGATATGTCTATCTCACCATTCATTTTGATCAGTAGGAGTATTATGATACCTATACAATTGGACTAATTTGGTAGCTTTTTCTACACCTAATCTATTCCGTACATTGGACCATACATGTCCGAAAGTTGAAAAAACTCTTTCTAGTCCCGCTGAACTCGGTGGAATACTCAACAGTTGGTAGCAAAATTCACAGAATCCGTTCGGGAGTTTATGTGTAGTATTAGTTCTGGCTCCCATCAGTTTCCACCATTTATTGGGAGTGTTTTCATATAATTTTTCAACTTCTGCTCGAAACATTGAAGTAGGATATAAATTATCATCTTCGATCTTGAACGCGATCATTGCTCCTAAAAATTACTGGTTTTTTTTTCATTAGATGAGGGATATACTTGACATGAAAACACAAATTGTTGCAAAAAAGCAGTACTTTCCCATACTTAGAAGTTTGAAAATCGAAACTAGTGCGAATTCATCAAAAACAGCGCAGCTAACACAAATTATCAATTTGAAATCATGAAAACTTCTCAAATACCTTTTGAATAGTCTCCTTTATGCGACTAACAATGAGTTCAGTATAAATTCAATGAATTCAAAATGACCACTCACTGAATGCTCGAAGAATTTATTATGGAGTCTCAATATGAGTTCTTTCTGAATATTATCTTGTTCATGAAAAGTTCAGTTTGAATTCATATTAAACTCATTGTAAGTCGCATAATTGGAGCTGTACACGGAAAATCTGGTGCTGTCTGGAATAGATTGCTTATGACGCAAATTTAGGAGAGAACCTTTCAATTGATAAAGTTGATACAAAGTGAAAACCTTAATATTGTCAACAATGATCTTTGGCTTCAGGGAAAGAAGTAAGATTCTCGATTATAAAAAATCATGTGCGACGCTGGTGATGGGAACATTTTTTGCAGTTAAAATAACATTATGAAAGATCAATGATCTTTCTCAACAATTTTTCATCTGTTGTCAAGTACCTATATTATTCCCTATTTGGGAATAAGAACCAGTCATTTTTATTCCCGAATTTCTTCCAACGTAATGACTGGTTTGAACATACTGATCCTATACTTTTTCCATGATGTTTCAACTCATGAAACAGATATAATGCTCAAAAGACTGTAAACATCTTGAAAATATAAGAGATAATAAGAAAAAAGACGAAGATGTTCGAAAACTATAAATAACCCGAAAAAACCCGGGTTTTTCCCAACCCTGGTATAATATTATCATCGCATATCTTATCCAATATATCTTTTTTACTGGCTTTAATCTTTAATCATTAAGTTCTTAAATTGTTTTACCGTGCTCATGGACACCAAGTTATAAAGATTATCGGGGACATTTTTTCTATTGTAGGCAAAAGTTTATGGAATTTCTACAGGAATTTTTCCAAAATTTGAAGGAATTCAGCCTTTCTAACAAATTGTTTGGAGGGAAGGGCACAAACCACCTAAACTCGGGGTCCGTGAACGCGTTGCATAAGATATATTTGAGAATCATATCAGATGTCTATTTTATCATGCTCATTCGCCAGATACTTTTTAGAAGTCTTTGTGCCATGTGGATAATTAGTTTCAATAAACAATTCAAACTACCGCAACATTCAATTTCATTTGAAATAAGTAAATTTTCATTCGAATCCCACATAGTATAGAACACATTTCCTTGGTATGATTACTTTTAATGAACAATTCTCAAATTCCCCGCTATAAAAAATCTCCCCCCAAAAAAGTTGCACCATTGCACCGTGACTTGGGCACCCCTGCTCCTACACTGAATGCTTTAGTGCTTTCACAGAAAATTCTGATTTTCCAATTCATACTCTCTAAATTCTTTGGAATGAATATTCACTCTTCAAAGAGTCAAAATACTGCAACTCTAGAACGGAGTGGGAGCTCAACTCTTGAAGAGTGAAATTTCACTCTTTAAGAGTCAATATTCACTCTTTTTCCTAAGAATGAGTGTTTCACTTCAAACACCAGAGTTGATTTCCACTCTTATAGAGTGAAGTTTTTCACTCTTTCGGAGTTGCAGTATTTTCACTCGGCAAGAGTGAATTTTCACTCCAAGGAATTTAGAGAGCATGTGGGTTAGTTGTTTATCAGATATAGATAATTTACAAAGGACATTTTTTACAGTGTTCCTCTTCTTTTTTTTTTGGTACATGTTCTCTTTTCCTATACAATGCTACTGGCAACCCTAGCTCCATTTCAGTGACATTTCAAGGATTTTTCTTCCTTATTTGAGTGCAAATAAAGATATCATTTCATTACACATTTTTTTTATTTTAATTCAATTGTTTGAAAACAGTGTCGTACTGGCCCGCCTGGCTCCCCGTTTCAGTTTTCAGTTTTCTTTTTTCTTTGTAGGAATTATGATGAAATCTTGGTTTTTCCAAGAGTGTGCCTTGATACAAGCCAGACCGACACTGTTTGAAAGTAAACTGCTCATACAATGAGATTGTATTGATTTTCTAGAATGGAAAAATTTTGAAGATTTTCCCCCTGGACTGATAATTTCATTCGTATTTCGATTTCGCGCAGAGATGATTCCATGGTAGATAGAAGCATTCATTCTGGTGTCATTTCGTGTTAGTAATTTGTCGATATCTCGAGCCTACATTTTTTACTCTTGTTGTTGTTATTCTTCTTCTTCTTTCTCTCCTCCTCTCGAAACAAATATACTGGATTCCTCTTTGACATTGGGTCTCATACGTTTAGGGTTTGTCCATACGACAATCGGACGTATTATTCGTCGTTGAATAGATGATTTTGTACCTCTCGTAACGATCGACATTGTTTATCCTGAAAAATTCCACTTCCCTTCAAGACATCGACGTATGCTTTTCATCCAAATAACCTCTCTCTTCCCTGAGAATATTTTTGAAGTTCAAATGGTTCTCACAGAAGGAACATTCAAACTCACAAAATCTGATGAATCCTCATCAGTAGTCATTTACCACCCCTGGGAACTGAAAGCAGGGTTTGAAGAATATAAAATTTTACTGCAAGATTTCGAGTTTTCAACGACTGAGGATTTCCATATCAATAAATGTTCCTGTTCCTGAGAGTGATTCTCATCGAGATAAATCATTCCAATCCAGCCTCATGTAAGCATCTGATCAGAATTCCAAAAACCATATCGATTACTCTTCTCATCGATGCTCAAAATTCATGCAAAACACACCAAAAATCAAAACAATGATATCATTATTATAATGGATTAAAAAATCGCAAAGCCAAAGCAGCAATTCTCTATGAACTCAACGTATTGATTTATTTTCCTCGAGTATCGTGTATATAAGATACAATACATGCGACCAAATGACAATTGATTTTCGATAGTATTCACACAGAGTCAAATTGAAAACTCATCTGACGTGTAGTATCGACAGATCTACAAGAAGCCGCAAACTATAGGACGAGTATACGTAGGAATAAACTGTTTATTCATCCTTTGTAATTTACAAGAAGCGAGACAAAAGAAAGACAGAAGAAAAAAAAACACAGTGGGAGATGATCGCGTCCGAGTGAAAAGTATATTTTAACGATGGCATGCGCGTAAAAGTAGTCCGTGGTAGTTGATGTGTCCTAATTATGTAAGAAAACCAAGTGGGTAAATCAAAGGCTACTTCTTCCTGTTGGCATTTAACGACTGAAGTTGTAAGAAGGTACTGTACACGAAACATAAATCGAGCAACGAAAGAATAAAAGAGAGAGAGAGAGTTAAAAAGGTGGTATATATCGGAGAGAACGGGGTGAGGCGAGGTAGAAAAGGAGAACAGAAAGCAGTAGTGAGTGCGCAGGCAAACATTCCGTACGATGGCGACGCCTGTCGGTGCCGAATGAAATGACGGCTTACCCGCTTTTCCCTCTTCTTGGTGATCCGCTCTGCGGCATAAACCCTGTCACCCAGATCCATAATTTCCTGAAATTTTTCCTTTTTATTTTTCGCTAGATGAAACACTCCTGTTAATTCATCCAATACGAATGCGGTATGGAGTACAATAACACAACCCGATGTAACACCATATGTACAATTTTTTTCTCAATAATAACAACAAAACGAAGAGATATATCCAACACTGCGAGGAACAACAAACTACGATTATGATTACTATTACGTGCGATGATAACGAGACTTCATCAACATAACACACGTGTTATTCGATCACACTATTACATTTTTCAATTTGACGAAACTATCACTTGGCCGCACAAACGACGACGTATGATATTTGTTTTGTTGATTTATATATAACCGCGTGTCGTTTGTTCTAGATTTTGCCAACCCAAACGACAGATTGAATGTTTTTCGAAAACGAACGGACACCGAGGATCAGAAAAGACGATTAGACGGTACAACCGTCTGCTGCTATTTCAACAACGTTGTTGAAAATACAGCAGTAGAGTAGCAGTAGCGGTAACGACAACGAAGTCGATGTTTTTGAAAAAGGATAGTAGTCGCGGCAGCACTGCCGGCGAACACGAGCGATGTGTCGTTTCTGTACACTTACGTCTTTTTCTCTCTCTCTCTCTCTCTCTCTTTCTCTCTGCCGTCAGTTTTTAAAGAGACAATTATAATACACGCGATAGGAATAACGTGACACTCGTGTGCGTTTGTGCGTAAAAGGATGGATCCCGTCTGTTCTTGGGTTTTTCTCAATATATAATTCTTATTCCGTTTGTGACGAAATGACGGTAGTAGAGTAGTACTCTTCTTCTACTTCCACTTCGAGTGTTGTGTATATTGGTATAAGAGTATTAGTCGGCAACACGTTTTCCGCTACTGCTGCTGGTGCTGCTGCTGCTCCCTTCGGGCAAGATCGGCGGCGCTTATGACGTCAGTAAATCCCCTCGCCTCGTAAACACCAAACATGGCCGTCGTACGAATGTACGCGTCGTTAACCGATGAAGAAAATTAACACGATCGCAAGGTCAACGGGATCCTGGAACGTTGTTCACAATGCACAAGTAAGTTTGTTCGAACAACGCGAGTTGAACACGGACAAAACAATGTTCATGATTGTTACGATTATTTGGAGCGATCGTTTGGTACAGCGCGTCTAGTATATTCTGTGGATCGAGGCCAACTAGAGCCGAGGTCCGCCGAACTCCCCTTCGCAAGCCCAGTGTTATGGACTCGTCCGATATACCGTGAGAGAGGAAGAAAGACCAAGGAAAAAAACAGAGAGGGAAACATCAGAGTTTACGCCGGGAGTAGGGGATTCGGTAGCGAAGAGAAAGGTAGGGAAGGAGGGATGACGACGGAGAAGCTCTCGAATACACGACAACGACGACGACGATGACGGTGGTGGTGGTATGTAGTAGGGTACGTATGCGACTGACGAAAGGAAAAAGATGGAGAGCGATAGAGTGTGATTGAGTGAGCGGCGAGGGGAGGAGAGAGTGCGGTAGTTGTAGTAGTAGCAAGAGAATGAAAAGAGACAACCGCCGGAGCGCCGTCCTCGGAACAAGAAAGCCGCTTGCCACCCCAAGTCCCCTATTAGGTATGTGTGTCCGTGTATGTAGCCGATGCAACGTTGTCAAATTTACGGTTTGTCGATAGCAGCATCACGGCAGCACCAAATGTCATTGGCGCAGAAGCAGGAAAATCGCTGAGGACGATTCCACGTTTCGATAGACACGAGCATCAATGCCATCAATGTCAATCGAACATTTGATTTTTAATTCTTCGGCACGTCGTACGGATCTCGATATCCTGAGATTGCATTGTGTCTAAATCGAGATCCGACAACACTGTATCTTTTTACGACGTACTATACACGTACGTGAACACCAACACTCACGCACGCACACTCGTGCTCACAAATGTACAGTTGTCGTCGTTATTCACGCGTCTACGACAAGGTCACGCAAAAAACAATAGTCACTTTGAATACATTTTGTCACAAAAAAGCGATAACGATTTTTTTCTCCGTAGACTTCTCCGTTGGATGGAAATCTTAGAAAAGCGTGTAACCTTAACGGATCCCAAAACGAGAGTGTCCTCTCCTGTAGACACCGTCGATGAAGAACACCACACATAGACTCAACGGTGGGGATCAAGGGGATCCAGGGGGAGGGGAAAGGGACGAGAGAGAGAGAGAGAGAGAGCGTTCTAGATGGGGCACTCACTCTTCACCGTCCTTCGCAGTCGTCGTCGTCGTCAGCGTCGTCGTTGTCGTTGTCGTAAATACAGTGAGATAAAAAAGCTACCTTCGGCTTATTCGATTGGCGGGATTCGCTAAGCGCCACCGACGTCGTAAACCCCCCTACCTAGAGCCGGCCAATCGCTCACTGGTACAGCCCACAACGGTTCCGTACGGTCCGGAGAGAAGGCGGGAACCCGTACAAATTCAACGGCTGGTTACATTCAGTTCGTCGCGCTCAGGATGCCCTGCCACCGTATAGTCTATTCTCTTTCCTTCGAATACCCTTTTACCAGCCTTAGGAGAGACTGATGATTCTCCCCCTCTCTTTGCGTATCTCACCGAGAAAGAGAAAGGTGGTATACCAGAGCGATCCCTTTCTTTCTCTTTTTCTTTCTTCCCTCGTACAGGAAACCCAAATAGCAGAGTGTTGCCGCTACCATACGAACCACTCGTAGATCGGGAGTCTATCGTAGATTTGTGTATATATATATATATACCCCCACATGCATGAGCATTATTCCACACATATCCGTACATTATCCCAAGTCCTGAAGGGTAGGCGGGCGGGTGGAAGGAAGGAAGGAAGGACGGATAGACGGACGGACGGACAGGCGAGGGGAGAAAACAAGGAATCCTATCGCTATATGTGCGCAACGAGCTATGATGTGTACCGAGAAATATACTCTCTGCACCCAACGTGTGTACGTATACACATGCACACAGTTTTCCCTCTCTCCCCTTCCATGTTTGCAGCACCGTTGGTATTGAAATATCCTGACTCTCCGAAGAGTAGAGTAGGCAGCCGTGCGACGATGCCGCTTTTCTTCTCTATACAACTCTCGCGCTCTTTTTCGATGGAAAAGAGAGGGAGGGAAGATTTTTTTCCTCCTTCCGTGCTCTTCGTTCCCTCTCCTCGTTGCTTCATCGAAATTGTCTACTATACTACCTCTCCTTTGTTCCCTCTTTTTATACTCTTTTTGAAAAATTTCCTCGAGTATTTGCTTGCTCTCCCCCCCCCCCCTCCTCCTTCGCCCTTGTTTTTTTCAAAAACACGAATAACACGTTCCATCGATGATACTCGGAAATTAATGGAAATTTTCATTCACCCTCGATGACAATATTTCATGTGCGATGTGCGAGGGAGGGCGGTTTTGAAAAGAAGAGAAAAAAAAAAAATATGATACTCGTTGGGAATCGAGCGAGCGTATTGCGCAATTATGGACACACGTATTATCATGTACAGCAGTGGGAAGATGTAGATGGCGTGCCACGGATGTGCGTGCCCGGTTTAGTGTAACTTCCTCCACCTCTCCTCCCCTTTGTTCTTTGTCGACGTTGCGGCGTCATTGCTGCAGGCTAAACTCGAGAGTCAAACTTCGTGTGTAGTATTCACGATAGTGTGGGCAAAAGAATTCGAGTTTGTTTGTATAGTGCGATGATGACGATTCGTCATCCACGATTATACAATCGAGTTTATCGACACGACGATGTTAACACTAATGGTCTATGCATTACAGAATCCAATTGGTAGCAAGGTCAATTGAAACGGCTACGTCGATGTATTCGCGAATTACTCTGGCAATGTTGAAAGGATGACGATTAAAGCGTCGATGAATGATCGGGTAGGGCTTGAATTTTCGTCAAATAAGATTCCGATGGGCGGACTCGGAGTAGAGACTTTATTGGAGAGCCAACAGAGCCATTTTTACGCACGTATTATACGTAGGAGCCATCGCTCGTAGATCCCAGAGTTTCGCTCTGTGGATCGCTCTGTGGTTTTCTCGGATTGTTCGTATTTTTAACATATTCCGTGAAGATTCTCAAGAGATTATTACAAAGTCTGTAAATAACGAGAGTTTGTAAAAGTTTGGAATTGGGATTCGTGTGTCTCGGCTCTGGATGGATTTGGAATGATTCGTGAACGTTCGAAGAACGACTTTATTCTAAATGTTATAGGAGTTAGGAGGGGGGTGATTATTACGTACACCCAGAAAACGATAAGCTTGGAAAGAGCATGAGATTATGCTTAACAGTTAGAAATCCCAGAAATGCTTATTTTTACTCTAGTATGCTCATTTCAAAACGATGTTAATTGCAAAAGAAATATAGAATATCTTCAGAACAAAATTAAGAGATATATATATATTCTTAAATTCAGCATAAAATATTCTATGAGAAACGATATTTGATTGAAAACTATGAAGCGCAACGCAAGTTGACGTTATTCTTATTTTCACGTTCTTCTCAAGAATGTGACATTTGGTTCAAACGTACGTTATGCTTGACCTATGAAATAAACATAACAAATGACGCGCGAGGGGGGACGTGAGAAAATTGTTTCATGGGGATCGCTACTTGAGAAAAAAGAAAGGCAAAATGGATGTAATCCGTTCGGTGTTGACAGCAAAGAATTCGCGAAAGACTTATTCAAGAACTCTTGAAAAATTCTTGAGTGATCTTTTGTTGATTAGAGTATTCACGACGCCCTTCTTGCAACCAATTTTCCTTATTTCCCATGCAGAAAATGCCGACTTCCAACCAACCATAACAATCGAAACAGTACTGGTACAACACTGATTACCAGGGTTGGTTGCCAACGTTGTAACGTGGTTGAAGTAACAACCAGTACAATGTTGTTGTAACGCCGATAGTCAATGCTGATTTGCCAACGTTGATTTAAAACTCGTTCAACGTCGTCAATTATGTGTGGTTTAATACGGTAAAATTTTGAAGAAATTATTATTCATGTTCTCGAATTGACTTCTTCACATGTTTTCGGATTATTCATTCGTTTCAAGAAACGATTCAAACTTCAGCAACATACGAACAGATGTGTTATATTTTTTACTTTCGATATAACCATGGACATTAGCTGAAAATATATAATTATTTTCATTAGCTACGTACAAAGGCTTAAATGGATTACCATCACCGGTTGAAAATCAATTGTCAATGTTGGTATACAATGAAAAACCAGTACTGATTCAGGGTTGATGTTAACGTTGACCCAGTATTGGTGAACAACGCCGTACCAGTGTTGATCAGCGTTATCATTCCGGGTATATTCCAACGTTGTTTGCCAACAGTTGGCAGTTGGCAAATAACGTTATTCCAGTACTGGGTCGTTCGTCAATTTCTGCATGGGTTGGGATGTATATTGAGTCTACACACTCCAGGCAGTGTATGGCTTCAGAAAGAGTTTAGAGTGACATAATGTCAAATTCACGGAATTCAAGTGAATTCTTTCTCAACTATTTTTTCACAAATGGATAAAAATATACCATTGGAAGTTGTTTTTATCATTCATCTCGGACTATACTTCATCTAAATGTGATGATTACAATTGAAAGGTGCGTTTTTTCATACATCGTTTAATTCTACTATATTGTTCCGAAACATGACTACTTCTAATTGTAATAACACGCAAATGTCAAGTATATTCAGACTTTGATGATAAAAACAATAGTATTTGTGGTGTTTTTTTCTGAACCTAAGAATATCCCTGAATTTTATTTCAATGATATCTAAGATTGATTCAAAAATACTATTAAACTCAATATGAAAACAATTTTAAGCTAAAGTTGAACTGAAAAGGAACATTCCAAACAAGAATATCGTGTTTGAACGAAGATTAATGTATCCTTGTTTACAGGGTGAACAAATTTGTTTGATTCTAGCATAGAATATATTTGAAGTGAGTGCGATATGTTTGGGGAAATAGAAAGAATAAATTACGCTTGAATGAAGCAGACTACGCTGAAAACAAGCATAACGTTTTGTGGGTGTATTATTAATTATTTTCAATCCTACGAAAGGAACGAAAATTTATCCTCGAAAAGGTGATGAAGTTTGAAATGCAGGTACAGTTTTCGTATCGCTTTTCTTCGAGACGAAAATGCTTGGTGACGATTGAAACACGTACCCTGAACCGCAATTGTTCAATCAATATTCCATACAACGCAGCATGATGTGACAGTAACATGTTGAAAGATTACACAACTTGGAGTAACACGTCCAAAGAGAAGTACCATAGGATTCACGTTCCCGCTCTTTCATATTGAAATGGCGGTAATTTGGGGCAACGATGTAGGGTGCATACGATGAAATTACCTAGGTGAAAATTGAAGATTGGCACTAAGATGGCACAACACTGACAAAGATTGGCCGAGCCTTGGCGGTTAGCAAGGTGCAAGCTTGGAATAATAACATCGTTACAGGCTCCATTGATGTATTCTGCCAATTACGGACCAACATTGGGACGATTATGGCAGTCAAATCAGCCATCATTGGCAACCCATGAAAAAATTTGACGCTCGATCTAAATCCAAGATTGGATCATGCTTGTACTCATCACAAACCAAGACTGATAGAGGAATTCTTTTATGGTCTGCCAATGGTCAGATGTTTTATGCATTGAAAGGAGGTACCATCATTTATTACACATAAATGATATTGACTGCTAAATTTGAGTCAATACTATAATCGTACTGAACCAATATTCGGCCAAAATTGATTCAACGTTGCGTCAATGTCGCTCCAACGTTGAACCAATGTTGCGCTTATGTTCAACTGTATGTTAAACGATTGCGAAAATATAATACAAATTCAGTCATATATTTCCGACATCGGTTGCTTCCCCTCCACACAGGTTAAGATGTACAGCCCGAATCTGAAATATTTTATACAACCAGGGCCAGAGAATATCTCTGTACATTGAAACAAATAAACTTATTTGAATAATTCAATACAAGATGTGTTTATAAGTTTAATATAACCTAATGATTACTGGTTACCTTACAAATCAATTACATCGATTATAATTCAAATTCTGATGTCCGCGAGTCCATGGGTCTGCACAGCTGAAATCTCTCCTTCGATGGAGGACCTGTGAAGAAGACAACAATCTTCCAACAAGAAGGTTATATGATGCTCATATATCAACCGCATAGTTTGTTGAGTGCTTGCGAGAAACGAACTGAGCGTTGGAAACAATACCGAAGGGTGGCGCTTTGACATTGTACGCGGGAATTCTTGTATGGAAACGTATAATTGAGGATCGTGGCTAGCCTGAGCCCAGCTTTGACCAGGCTTGGCCCTACAGTGGTTACTCATTTCTTCCCAACGTTGTCAACGTTTGGATTAATATTCAGCTGTGCTATGAAATTGTTCGTATGAAGTCAATTTCTTTCTTCCAAACGATATTGGGACAACGATGAACCATGATTGGCACAATCTTGAGCCAATGATGGATTGATCAATGGAAATTATGATTCCCAACATTGGTGCAACATTGCGTCAATTGTCAGTCAACGTTGGCTCGATATAGACTTCCAAGCCTTGGATGTCAGTATTGCGCCTATCTATTTTTCATCTTCAGGATTGGCGCAAGCAAGAAATTTTTACGTGGGGAGTCTACTAAAGATTCGTACTCGATGTATCAACAATTGATAGTCTCGCTGTGAAAAATACCAATGAATCTATGAAATGTTAATATCTTGACTACGTCTGGATAAAAATAGATTTTCAATGTAGTGCCGATTATTGGTAATAACATGGCCTCCTTAATTTGAACTTTTGATGGCTGAATTGCTAGCTAAGTTACAGATCGAATGTTTCTCGCGAGTAGAGAGAGATGTATACAAGGAATATGTAGGGTTTAAATAATTTCTCTGGAAGAACAGTCAATCGTTCTTTGCTACAGGTTACACCAGAGGGCTTCTACCGCTGATCCATATTGTGTACACTTCTCATGGCAAACTTTAGCAACAAAAGTCATGGAGTTGTTTACAGATAAATGAGGAAACACAATACTGTCCCAATAAACATATATTGGGAATTGTAAAATGTGCATGATTTTCATATATTCTTGGGTTACTTATTTTTTACGGTTTCATCATTGGCTCAACAAATTGAATAACCAAATTTTTCTATTTTTTGCCAATGATGGTTTATTTCATTGCCATTTCTGCACCAACGATGGGGCTTCATTGGGAAAACACAACGATGTTATCATGTCAGTGTTGCGTCATGCTTGGTTGCCAAGCCTCGGCCATACTTTATCTACACTGAGAGAAGAGCGATTTGGAGGTTCAGTAAATAGTACTATATTTGATCGATAAATCTGAATATTACTGAACTTTCAGCGACGTTTCACGAAATTTCAAGAAACATTACTGAAATTTTGCTTTACATTACTCAGTGTTCTACAATCGTTATTATAGAATACAATATTCATAACCAAATTTGCTGTGTAACACTCAATTACTAGACGTTTAGGAATTGAGTGACACACAGCGAATTTGGTCGTGAATATTGTATTATATAATAACGATTGTAGAACACTGAGTAATGTAAAGCAAAATTTCAATAATGTTTCTTGAAATTTCGTGAAACGTCGCTGAAAGTTCAGTAATATTCAAATTTATCGATCAAATATAATACTATTTACTGAACCTCCAAATCGCTCTTCTCTCAGTGTACATTGCGCCATGCTAGCGCCAATGGTAAATTTCTGTAGAGGTCGGGGAATTGAGCCTGTCTTTGCGTTAAAGTAAAAAAAAAACTCTCAGTAGCCAAGGATGAAAATTTGTGTGGCAAGGGTCTCTTTGAAATGATTTTCAACGTATTATAATTTCCACCCCGAAAACCAATGTCCGAGTAATTCCTTTGGAAAAATAACACACAACACGCGCGTCTATAGTTTCTGTCTCGAGAAACAAAAAGAAAAATTTGAACTGTAATTCCTGTCGCTCTGTATAAGATGTCTTTTGTTCCTGTTTTAGAATCATTCGATTCTTTGCCTTGAAATAGATGCGACGAAACTTGTGTGAAAGACCTTTCCCGTGATTTTCATCGGTCTTTGAGAAGCATCATTTTGCTTTGTCGCATGCTTTCGAAAGTGTTTATTCCTCATGGTATGTGGGGTGAAAGAAAAAGTTATCTTTCGACCTGAATTTTTCTCTAATTTTACACAATTGTATTTCATTGGTATATAATTCAGTGTTGAAAACACATTTTGTATATAACTTATGTAGAATTTATATATAAATTCTATGAAATTAACTCTCAATGGATGATTTTACATAATGTTTATACAGTTTATATAAAAAATTTTCTTGGCAGATACTTTTTTGTATCCATTACATTCGAATTTTCATGTGTTGTTGGCAATGCGCGCAGTTAGATATTTAACCTTGCACGGAAAAAAGTCCTATGTAAATTCTACATTGGTTGTTGTTAATTTTGCATAGCTGCTCACATAAATACAACACAGAGAGAAGATATACTCGCTCATGACGATAGGAGCTATAACTTTGTATTCTCTTATGACTCCGCGTATTGAAGTCAAAAAGAGTTGTGGTAATCTATCGCATACTCATGGTTCTTTCCATCACAATAAAGTTTATCCTCCGGCTACGATATAAATATATTAATTTGTACTACAAAATTTTCTCCGTGACTTGGTGTAAAATTTACATTGGAACCAATGTTATATTTACATTGTTACCAAAGTAAATGGGAGTAGTGTTGCTGTGAAGTGATAATTTCGATAACAATGTGAAACCCAACAGGACTGTGTCATAAATTTTACATAAGATCCACACTGTAATCGCCATCTAATTTTTCATATAATTTTTACATGAGCATTTTTTTCTATGCGGGTAATAACTTCTTCGTCTGAAAGTTGGGCCATCCAAGGCCTTGAGTGGGCCCAGACCACTCTAACTTGAGCCCACACAAGATTTTCATTCCTACCCAGGAATGAAATGAAATAAAATTCAGATTAGTTAGAATTTGGAAAGTTTTTAAGAAGGTTTCTTCTTTCAGAAGTTTCACAGTTCTTATTCGAAAAGTTTGAGTTATTGATTTGCAATTAATGCAGCTGAAACTAGCGGTGAATGCTAACGATAGAAAGGGGTACAAAATGGAACTCAACAACTATATAGAGTATTTCTTCTTGGAAACTAGCGGCGGATTGATGTGACTAAAAAGGTTCATATGATTAGCGATTTTCTTGAGGTTTTAGATAGAAGTTCGGATTAATAATTATGCATAAATAATTAGGACGTTCACGGTTCGATGCCTCACAATGGATTATACCATTTTTTCCTAATCCCTAATATCCATATGCTAAGGAGTATAATCCAGATTTTAAGAAGTAAAATACAGATTATAAACAGTAATAAAAAGTTATCATAGACTAGTATCCCAATGGTATAATCTAGATGCTTGACCCCAGATAGTAACCCGTATAATATTTCTTATCCTCATTCGTATCCATTTTTCCCCGTGCATGGATTGCTGAGGATTTTTTCCCTATTTTTGTTTTTCATGTGTCAATTATTTCAAGACTTTTCAAAATCTTCTCCGTACCATTCTGAGATTACACCCATTGAATTTCTCACCTTAAAATGTACAGAAAACCCCCTCATTCATATTCAAATCATTTTCATTTCGTATGTTCTTGATACTCACTTCCATTCCAACATGTGCGGGGCCGCTAGTTTCAGCTTTATTCATAATTGAGATTGAAAATTTGAAAAAACAAACGTATTCCGGAATACCAAATTCCATTGAAAACAATCTATTGGATCTTCCAAGGATTTTTAATGACTTATATCGGATGTTACACGGAAAAAAGAACAAACAAAGTATTAGGAGTTGACGTGTACTGTGAGTCACAATACTTATTTTGAATATTATCTAATCTTGCAGCAGTCACACATATAATTCAGTCAAAGCATTCAGAAACATCCGTTTATTATTGTGGCGTCATTTTTATATTTCCAGCTTTTCTTATCTCGGTATTTTGCTGAAATTCGATGATAAATATTACGCTAGTTTGTAAGCATTTCAACTGTTATCATAGATCATTTGAAAAAATATATACAGTTGGACATAACAGATGAAAACTGAAACAGATGTACTTATCAAAAGTATGTGAGGGGTACGCCTCGTCACTAAGTTTGATGTACGTACCCAATCAAAAGAATCCGAATTATACCAATGTTGGCAACAGGTGCAGTACAGTGCCAGTACACGGAAAGACCGGGTCTATCAATAGTTAGAAAGAATTTATCAACATTTAGAAAAATCACTGTTGATTTAGGGAAAAAGAGGATCGCTGAAAAATATTTGTAGTAAGTCTACCAAAAATTCGTAGTCAAAATATTAACAGTTGATAGTTTCATTGGTATTTTTCACAGTGAAACTATCAATTTTTAATACGTCGTCTATGAATTTTCGGTAGACTCATTACGAGTATTTTAGACACGGTTTTTCCGTGTATTAGGTCTCCAACACTTGGCTAATACGTATAAGATGGGTACTTGATACATAGAAATACAGTACTACCCATACTGCCAACTGCTGGCAAACAACGTTGGAATAAACCCGGAATGATAACGCTGATCAACAGTGGTACGGCGTTGTTCACCAATACTGGGTCAACGTTAACATCAACCCTGAATCAGTACTGGTTTTTCATTGTATACCAACATTGACAATTGATTTTCAACCGGTGATGGTAATCCATTTAAGCCTTTGTACGTAGCTAATGAAAATAATTATATATTTTCAGCTAATGTCCATGGTTATATCGAAAGTAAAAAATATAACACATCTGTTCGTATGTTGCTGAAGTTTGAATCGTTTCTTGAAACGAATGAATAATCCGAAAACATGTGAAGAAGTCAATTCGAGAACATGAATAATAATTTCTTCAAAATTTTGCCGTATTAAACCACACATAATGGACAACGTTGAACGAGTTTTAAATCAACGTTGGCAAATCAGCATTGACTATCGGCGTTACAACAACATTGTACTGGTTGTTACTTCAACCACGATACAACGTTGGCGACCAACCCTGGCAATCAGTGTTGTTCCAGTACTGTTTCGATTGTTATGCTTGGTTGGAAGTCGGCATTTTCTGCATGGGTATGTCTGTACCGATGAACCAGTTTAATGTCGGCCAGGTACTGATCCAGTACAGGCGCTGCACTCATTGCGAAAAATAATATTAGTACCAAATCCTCAGTACAGAAAAGCGTTATCATCCCAGAAAAATGCCAGTACCTTGCCAGTCTTGGCCAGTACTGGTGCAGTACTGCTCCTGTTGTGAATTTATGGTTGGGTATTCGAGTCATGCAACAGACAGATGTAAATGGTTTCTAGTTTAACAAATATCTGAAAGTCTCCGGTACTGAGTGCCGTCTCTCGTTAGAGGATTTTTCTCTACTGAATTTTACCTCGAATCAGAAAAATTTCGACAAATAAATGTTGATACAAAAAGTGTGTCCGTGTTTAGTAAGTATTGTCCGGTAAGTTTGCTATTCGTGTTTGCTTGTAGCACTTTGCGAAGAGTACTTCTCGCAGTTATTCCGACCGGCTATCGGTAATGGTCGTTGTATTATGCATGAAGGAAATAATATCTCAAACATTACTAGACAATATTACAACTTTGAGATATACTTTGAGCAGCTTATATTGTCCACTAGTTAGTGTACAAAACCAGTAGCGGTAGTTAGAAAATTCTCTCCGCGCATGAGAAACACATAATGGCGAACGCAATCAGATTTATCGTTCCTATTTTCATATCATTATGCTATGTGGTCTGTAATGGCCTTTGCGAGATTCTTCTCTCCGTGTAACGTATCAAAAGTAGCGGCACAAAATTTAATTGCAATTACTACCGTGTATATTGTATATTCATAAATGTATATTGGAATATGATTAGTCAAGAAGGTAATAAAGTGTTCATTTATTGGAATGATTTGTCTTGAAATCATTCGGTTGGGGAAAACGTTTATTGTTCGTGTGTAAATTTGAAAAAAGATTGGATGTTAGGGCTCCATCTGTTACAATATTTGCACATCGTGCAGGTGGGTAAATATGTAATTGATTGTCTTTTTTTCGTATAATTTTTTCAAGTATTCTTATTTTCATGTTACAACGATTTTCACTGCTTGTAGGAGCAATCGTTGAACAAAACGAACACTCCAGCTATCAATGGCCCCTCATCAACATTGCAAGACCATCAGCGGCCCATTGAAACGCCATTAATCATTGTTTGTAGGGATCCTAGTCATGCATTTGATTGTGCCAATTCAGAACTACGGAAAGTACACTGTTGATGTTATAGAAGTTTGGATTTAAATTGACAACATTTCAAAATTCGGCAACATGATTGTTTAAAAAACTTGACACTGAATCGATGACCTTATATATACACACACACCGGGATTATGTAGAGATTATACTCCAATCGATGCTGATTTACAAAATACAATACAAATCTGAGTGAAGTCAACGTAAATCGGAAATGAAATTTTGACGCAGAATTGATGGATGCGTATAAACCACAAAGAGTGGTTACGGGAGGTCAAATTTTCAACAGAGTAGTCGATCAAATTTGAGGAAAAAACAGTCGTACAGCGTATTGGAGCTACATCAATGATATCTGATATTGTCTCTATACAGTACCCGGAGAAAAACATATGATAACCATTTTCATACAAATATAGTAATCGGAGGAAATATTAGAATGGAATATTTCAGAAATATCGTGTGAAATTTAACATTAGCGAACATTGCAATGTTTCTGAAAGGGCTTTGAAATTTCAGTGTGACATACAGAGCAATATCACAGAAATATTTCAATGTTTCAAATGTTAGATTTTTGCAATCTTAATGAAATCTTTGGCGCTGTATGGGATTTGAGGTTAATACTACTACTTCTACTCTTCGAAAGAAACCAATGATCGGCCATCTACGATTTTTTCTTTCAAACTTACGACCGTTCTAAATTATTCGATATATCTCTAGGATTGTAATATCCCCAGGATCTCCTGAGACTGTTGTCAGGCGATGTGGGAATGAAAATTTCGATTTTCTGACATGATATTCGCAATCAGCGACTCCGCAAACCTTCGAGTGAAATTTTTTAGACACCAATATTGTTTGTTTTTCGTAAAATTTGATGCATCATTCTAAATTTGCCATTTTGGGAATGAAAATCCTGATCTTATGATTCCACGTTCGTACTCAGCGACCCCAAAAAACCCCCAAATACGCATATTCGAAGGGAGTTAGCCAGGGATGGGTTCTGTGCGCGTGCGATAAGTAATATGCGTTAACTATGCGCAGATTATGCATAAACATGTAGAATACGCAGCGAATGCATAAAACATTGTAAACTTAATTCCGACTTAAAATTCAAAATTTAGAATATATGAAATAGATATTTATGAGTATTGAAATGGTTTAAATGAAACAATAATTCATAGTTTTAAAATTATAACCCAACTTGACCATTAAAAAAGAGGATGCAGAAAACCCCCTTTAGTTATCTGCATTATCTGCATGAGTTTTATGCGCATATTATTCCTTGCATGAAACCTACCGTATTATGCGTACCCAACCCTGGAGTTAGCCAGTGAAAAAATGGACGCCTCAGAGGGAGAATAATGTGGATGCTCCAGATCTTGTTGGGATACATTCGATGACTTGGAATGGTCGAAAGTATGCTAGAAAAAATTGTAAATGACTGGTTAATAGCTTATTTTGAAGGGTCAAAGTAGTGATGAATGATTGAATCAGAAAATAAGACCAAATGAATTTTATGTGCCCTGTACATAACCTCAAAAGTAGCAAACAATCCCATTTTTCGAAAACACAACCTGAAACATCACAAAATTTTGACGTAATGACGTGTTCAATTCTAAATCCGGATTCCTAGCTGTCCAACAGCAATCATGACGCAACTTTTTGCAGATCTGTGATACACAGTGGAAAATTTGGTGTATTTTTAAAACACCTGTATGTCCCAGGAAATCTATTCGCAATTTATGTTGAATATTAACACAAAAAATGTATCAAATCAACACAAAAATGTCAAATTTACACTGGAAATCTGTGAATTTCAGAATTTAATATATTGTTCTCAACACAAATTTTTTCCCTGTGTATTAATTAGGCCAATTCATTGGTCTTGCTCAATCAACACTACACGGTGAGAAATTTAGAGTTGAATTTATTATGGTACTTTGTAACCAAGGAACGGATTGAATTTACAATAAAATTTACTATGACGAGACAATAGAAGAAATCCATTAGAAATTCAGTCTGTTCCTCGGCCGTAATAATTCCACAGTAAATTCAACTACAAATTTCTCTCCGCGTAGAAGTGAATTTTCACTGCAAGAAATTTAGAGCTTGAATGGTTGTTCTTTTACATTTTCACAATGTGTTCACCGTGAAGTTCAGGAATGTGGTTTTTCGAAATTTCTACACGTTAGTGAAACCATATTCGCTTTTACCCAATCAGAAAAAACCGGAGTATGCCAATGTTGACAACAGGCGGAGTACAGTGCCAGTATTGAGCCCCCAAGAGTCGGCTAGCACGTACCCAGTATGAAAAAGCGTCATCATTTCGGACAAATGCCAGTACTGCTGCAGTACAGACCACCAGTACCCCGCCAGTCTTAGCCGGTACTGGCGCAGTACAGCGCTACACGGAAAAAAGAAAACAGCAATGGTTACTGTGAATCAGAAAAATACATTGAAACTCGAATTCATTCTATGCTGTACTGCGTTTCCCAGTTCTCGTTACTGTCCAGTCAGCATTGACGAATTTCATTACAATACCCATCACTGTGATCACGCTAATCCTCATTATTCCAGCGTGTTTTCATTTGTTTTTCAACCGATCGCTGTCATTCACAGTAACCAGTAGTGTTTTCTTTTTTCCGTGTAGTTGTGAAATTCTGATTGGGCGTATTGCGCCGGTACTGAAGACCATTACCGATTACCAGTACTGTGCCAGCACCAAGTACCCAGTACGGAAAAGCGTTATCATTTCGGACAAATGCCAGTACTGCTGCAGTGCAGACCGCCAGTACACCGCCAGTGTTAGCCGGTACTGGCGCAGTACTGCGCCAGTTGTTGAATTCTGATTGGGTAGCATTAAAATTCACGTCCCTCGGCGTTTTTAGCTGCGTTTGAGGAGATAATAATTGACGTATATGACATATCAATTCGATCATCGTATTTTATTGCGAACGGTGATAAGTCGGATGACATCTTCTTCATGTTCTTTGCAGAAACTTGGATTGGTAAGTTGAATCTTTGCGGTGAAAGAAGCAATTCACTATTCCCAATAACTTTGTGGAATGTTTATAAGCTGGGGCAACTAAACTCAGTTGAGGGTTAGCACACTTGGAATTTTGTTGGACATTCATTGATTTGGTAAAAAGGGAGCAAGGGATGGTGGAAACCAATTCTTACAACAAAAGGTGCTGCGCAACCGTTGCTCTTACGTTGTTGATCAAGTTGACGCAAAGTTGCTGGGCATTTGCTACGCGCGTGATTGAGAGTTTCGTGAAACCGAGCAACTTCCTAGCAACACGATTATGACAACTCAAGTAAAAATCCTAGATTTACAGCATATTGTTGCGCATTTGGCGACGCAACGTCCTTGTAAATTGGTTCAAACTGTCGTTGTACGTTTTCCACGATTCACTGCACATTTGCTCAGCATTTTGCTGTCAGGGAAGGTGCATCAGATAAACGCTACTGATGCGAATCCTCGAAATCGTAAACGCGTTTACCGAGATATTGAATTCTTTGAGTCAAAATTTACATGAGATGATATTGACTTTTTTGATCCATATTATAAAATCTCACACCAAGTGAAAAGCAGTATATAGAACTGATCTCCGAGAACCTGAAATTTTATTGACGAATGTTCAATTATGCTTATCAAAACGTTTTTCTCCCCTTTCAAATTGAATGAGCGGTTTCAAAGGTGCAGTCCTCCACAAACTGCAAAACAATACAAAAATTCTTTTACCGATTTCAGTTGAACGAATAAAGTGAACTCATTAGTTGGAATTAATTTCATTGAACCTAATGATCGATATTTTATGTATAAGAAGGAGATAATTTTTCTACATAAGAAAGAAAAACATCAATTTTGAGCATTCAAAAACGTAACGATCCTTTATTCAGATCCATGCTTTATTTTCGCCAGAGCAGATACCAAGATACTTGATTCTCTATGAACCGGGGTCGTTTACCTTAACGTGTCGCTAACCGCCTGAAAGAATCGTTGCACGCGTCTTTTCCTCTGTTTCTTCACCAGTCCATCCTCCTGCTCTTTGCTCGTCGGGCTCTCATGAATTTCGCAATGTCGCCTTGTATGAGATTTACTACGATAATTTGGATTTAAATTTGTTAGTATCATCATTAATTTTTTTCTCTTTTCTACCGAAGATAGACATTTATTTGAGCCAATTATCGATCAAAGAGAATCGATTTCTTTTAGAAAAACAAATTCCCTGAAAGCAAAATGAAATGAAAAATTGATTATCAATTAGCTTAATCACTATACAGTCGGATCAACACTGTGACAAATCGAAAACGAGATTTCCTGTTCCCAATTGTAAATTTAATTTGAGAAAATTTGTAATATCGTCATTTGGAATGTAGGCAAAATAAAAAGATCAAGTTGAATTTTTACAAAAATTTTGTAAATACACTGCTCTGAATATTGGCATATTACGGTCAATTTGTAAACTCATGAGGAATAAGTGTAAATTTATTAAAAACTTCACTTCCAAAGCAGGTAATAAAGTTCCCCACATTGAAAGTGACGTATTTACAGACGGTTGTGAAATGACAGATTTTTTATAGAATCGCCACACCGAATGAAGGGAATTCGCATTTGTTTCGCTATGAATTTTACACTCATAGTGGTGAATTCACATTCATATTAATGGATAAACGTCAGTTTGGAAGTAGGTAATATTCGTGAATTTCAAAAGAAAATTTCTTACAGTGAAGTTCCATATTCTCAGAGAATTATTTTTCTATTTTTAACCCTCTGGGGATACACTTAGGGATACCCTGGGTCAGTTTGATCTGTTGGAAGTGTTTTTTGATCTCTCATATCTCGGCTTTGAAACATCGTAGAGCAATGTTCTTTTTTTTTAAATTCATCGCCGAAGTCTGGAGTATACGAATCCGAAACTCGCTTTGCTCCACAGTGGATAGTTTTTTCAATATCTAAAGAAATGTAGAAGTACTTTTTCAAAGATATACAACTTTTCGGAATGAAGGATGAGTGATTTTGATTCAGTTTATCCCCAGAGGGTTAATAATTTTTCCATGGTTCGTGCAGTTTTGAGCGATTCAGGAGTCTCTTGTTTCTCGTTGATGATTCTCTCTTTTCAAACAATATGTAGCTATTTGTTAAAGATCGGTGAACTTCATATTGATTAAAATATCGCTCTGTACAGCATTTCTACTTGAATCAGATAAGCGCGATACTGTACAGAGCGATATTTTGATAAAAATGAACCCTAACAACACAATGTGTCTCTGGGACATTTTCTGAACGTTCAGGAAACCTCTTCCACGTTTTATAAACCTTCCATAAACGTTCCAGTGGCACGTTGTGCTGTCTGGGAAGCGTTTGGCCGTAGTTTGTCATAAAAGATTTGGCTGCTGCCACTTTGCCAGTATCCCCTTAAGAGTTCATTGTTGCCACAATTTTATCCAGAAAAATATATTATGATTCGCATTCTTTGATTGCATTTCGTTGTTCTTTCATCACCACGGAACACTCGAACGATGATGTCATCTGCAAGAAAATATTTCAATGAAAATCGAAAAAAATGTACGAGCATACTAAAACTTCTATTCAAACAAAAGAAGAGCCTACTTCTGTTTGAGTGGGGAGAAGGGTTCTCAATGATCTCGTCTGTTCTGGTTTCCGTATGTATTGGTAGGAACGAACACACTACCGTATATTTTACGACACGTAAGCGAAGATACCCGTAGCGACGCGATGCGCGTGCCTGTACACGTGAGGCACGCTCGTATTCCCCTTGCTCGAGATTCGGCAATCATCGTCATATTTCGCGTTCGCTTTTAGTTTTTATGTAACGTCGGTGGAACGAGAACCAACGACCGAGGAGAAGTGGTGGTGGTGGAGGTGGTGGTGGTGCTGCTGCTGCTGACTTCACGTCAACCCGTAGAACGAACTTGATTAATGAATTATCGATCGTTTTTCAAGTCGATCTGTTTCGTCCCCCCCCCCCCCACTCTCTCTCTCTCTCCCCCTCGTGACCGCTGAAGAGAATGGATCGTGAAATTAAACCTCATTCGATTTATAGAATATCAAGCATGAAGAGATATTGAATTATTATCACTGCAAAATATTTTCGAAACCTAATATGCTCTTAATTGACAAGTTCATAGATTTATCGATGAACGGAAAGGAGTGATCATCAGGAATATTGGAATTTTAAAAAAAGACATCCTGTACCCAGGTAAAAAGGCGCAACACTCACAAAGATTGGCCGAGCCTTGGCGGTTAGCAAGGTGCAAGCTTGGAATAATAACATCGTTACAGGCTCCATTGATGTATTCTGCCAATTACGGACCAACATTGGGACGATTATGGCAGTCAAATCAGCCATCATTGGCAACCCATGAAAAAATTTGACGCTCGATCTAAATCTAAGATTGGATCATGCTTGTACACATTACAAACCAAGACTGATAGAGGAATTCTTTTATGGTCTGCCAATGGTCAGATGTTTTATGCATTGAAAGGAGGTACCATCATTTATTACACATAAATGATATTGACTGCTAAATTTGAGTCAATACTATAATCGTACTGAACCAATATTCGGCCGAAATTGATTCAATGTTGCGTCAATCTCGCTCCAACGTTGAGCCAATGTTGCGCTTATGTTCAACTGTATGTTAAACGATTGCGAAAATATAATACAAATTCAGTCATATATTTCCGACATCGGTTGCTTCCCCTCCATACAGGTTAAGATGTACAACCCGAATCTGAAATATTTTATACAACCAAGGCCAGAGAATATCTGTATACATTGAAACAAAGAAACTTATTTGAATAATTCAATACAAGATGTGTTTATAAGTTTAATATAACCTAATGACTACTGGTTACCACCTTACAAATCCATTACATCGATTATAATTCAAATTCTGATGTCCGCGAGTCCTTGGGTCTGCACAGCTGAAATCTCTCCTTCGATGAAGGACCTGTGATGAAGACAACAATTTTCAAATCAGGAAGTTATATGATGCTTATATATGAACCGCATAGTTTGTTGAGTGCTTGCGAGAAACGAACTGAGCGTTGGAAACAATACCGAAGGGTGGCGCTTTGACATTGTACGCGGCAATTCTTGTATGGAAACGTATAATTGAGGATCGTCGCTAGCCTGAGCCAAGCTTTGACCAGGCTTGGCCCTACAGTGGGTACTCATTTCTTCCAAACGTTGTCAACGTTTGGATTAATATTCAGCCGTGCTATGAAATTGTTCGTATGAAGTCAATTTCTTTTGTCCAAACGATATTGAGACAACGATAAACCACGATTGGCACAATCTTGAGCCAATGATGGATTGATCAATGGAAATTATGATTCCCAACATTGGTGCAACATTGTGTCAATTGTCAGTCAACGTTGGCTCGATATAGATTTCCAAGCCTTGGATGTTAGCATTGCGCCTATCTATTTTTCATCGTCAGGATTGGCGCAAGCAAGAAATTTTTACGTGGCTATTGACATGTTATGAGTAATTGACTGACATTCGATGAAGAAATTTCAGCGCATTTCTCAAATAACAGCAGCGGTCTACTTATTTCCATGAATCGTGATTTCAAGCAATCAAATATCATATATTCTTATAAGAAGAATATTGTGAGAATATTATAAAAAGAATATTGGGAGAATCGATAAAAAGTTGTCTGGAGAATATCGCTGAGATTTTCAATCTAATCTGATTCGGTGCTCAGAGGGAGAACAATGACACGTAATTTACCAATTATTATACCACATAGGCTGAAAAGTCCCGGGTCTAACAAAGAGAAGACAGTTTTTTTGTTCAAAATTAGCTTTATTCATCAACTTAATCTCCATCAAGAACAACGCAATCATTCCAGCGCCGCTCTAACATTTTAATACCACTTTTGTAGAACGATTTATCTTTTGTCTCAAGATAGGCCTCAGTTTCAGTGATAACCTCTTTATTTGAGTGAAATTTCTTACCGGCCAGCATTTTGTTCAGGTTTGCGAACAGCCAGTAGTCGCTGGGAGCCAAATCTAGTGAATACGGTGGATGTGGAGGCAATTAGAAGTTCAATTCATGTAGTTTTGACATTGTTTTGATTGATTTGTGACATGGTGCGTTGTCTTGATGAAATAAAATTTTGTTCTTTGCCATATGCATATGTATGAGGTGCTAATTCGACTAGCAACTCGAAATTGAGAGATTTGGGGTTCTAGTTTTTCGTTGGGGTGGGTATCATTACTAGAGGAATTTCTTTACCACATAGTAAAAAGTAAAACTCACTTCCAACCTTGATATCGGCTTATTTTAAGATGCAGCCCCAACTAGCCCTATTTCAGCTGGAAGTAAGCATCCAAAACAAATGCCGACACAATGGAAAAGACTGAATTTCAGTCAAGTTTTCAAGTGAGATGCAGCCACTTTCAGTCAGACTTTTTACAGTGTGAACAATTTCCTACTCTTTCAAATTTTTAGAGTGAAATTTTACCCTTCATCCACTGTTCAAAATGTTGCGAAACGTTTCTGACACGCCCCAGAGACTGTTAAAGCCCTACCATCCCATACAGCACCACAGATTTCAGTAATGTCTCAATTACATTTCAATCTCTCACCTTCATTGCATTTCAGTATACTTTCGCAGAAATATGTCAAAAATCTGTTGACTATTTGTAATGTCTCAGATATATTACGAGAGAAACATTACAATTAAATATTTCATAAATATTCTTGAAACATTGCAGAAAGAATTCAGAACCCATGCAGAAAATGCCGACTTCCAACCAAGCATAACAATACTGGAACAACACTGATTGCCAGGGTTGGTCGCCAACGTTGTAACGCGGTTGAAGTAACAACCAGTACAACGTTGTTGTAACGCCGATAGTCAATGCTGATTTGCCAACGTTGATTTAAAACTCGTTCAACGTTGTCCATTATGTGTGGTTTAATACGGCAAAATTTTGAAGAAATTATTATTCATGTTCTCGAATTGACTTCTTCACATGTTTTCGGATTATTCATTCGTTTCAAGAAACGATTCAAACTTCAGCAACATACGAACAGATGTGTTATATTTTTTACTTTCGATATAACCATGGACATTAGCTGAGAATATATAATTTTTTTCATTAGCTACGTACAAAGGCTTAAATGGATTACCATCACCGGTTGAAAATCAATTGTCAATGTTGGTATACAATGAAAAACCAGTACTGATTCAGGGTTGATGTTAACGTTGACCCAGTATTGGTGAACAACGCCGTACCAGTGTTGATCAGCGTTATCATTCCGGGTTTATTCCAACGTTGTTTGCCAACAGTTGGCAGTTGGCAAATAACGTTATTCCAGTACTGGGTCGTTCATCAATTTCTGCATGGGAAATATTGCATTGAAATGTAAGATTAGCGGACATTGCAATATTTCTGAAGGGACTTTGAAACCTCGGAAATGTGACACACAGCAATGTTATAGAAATATTTCAATGTTTCAGATGTTAGATTTCTGCAATCTTAATGAAATCTTCGATGCTGTGTGGGATTGTAACGTTTCGAAAGAATCCTTCCAAAATAACATTTCAGAAACGTTGCAGGAACGTTTCATGTTTCAAAAACGGTTCAAAGATGATATTTTGAAATATTTCATTCGTACAAAACTACGAGACCTCTTTCTTTTCTAACTATATAACGAGAAAAAGGGATTACTTGAATACGAGCCAGTTAGAGGATTCGATTAAATCGTTAAATAATCATTACTATTATTGATTAATAATTATTCAACTTAATTGAATGAAATTTTCCTTAGTTTCTTTTCGCATGCAGGGATCAATGGGATCAATCGATCGATTTCTAAAACGATGGCTGGTCATCTCACCTCGTCAATAAGAAGTTTTTGATATGTGAATTTAACAATCATTTCATTGCCCGATGAATGATAGTCTGCCTTCAATGCAATGATAGGTGCGATCACAGTCATACCAAGGGTTGGCTGTTTGCATGTTTACCGGTTCCACTAGCATTTGGCCGACGGTTTTTGTTCGCTAGAACGGAGGCGTCATGTTCTTGAATCGTTTATAGAAACGAAACGAAAATTCAAGCTCTAAATTCGATGAACCATTATTATTTTCCACCTCGGATTAACTCCTTTGAATTAAAAACATCGTTCAAAGGATGTACTGTAAGATCTTTGGTTTCTATAAACAATTCAAACTTCAGCAACATGAGGCGTCTAATTGTTCAAATTATTTCACCCTGGTAGGATTTTCATTAATAAATCATGCGGTGGTCATCAGTTTATCCTTTTTATTACCAAGGCACTAGAAGGAAACATTCCCAAGTAACTGGCGGAGGATATCGCTCTCACTGAGAAGGGATTGATCAGGAAAATTAAACAAGCCTTAGTGAGTAACTAATAAGGCATTGACCGGGAACTAACGAAGGATTTGTCACGATGAATATTATACACAGAGATAAAATTGCTGTAATTATAGAGACATCATTAAATTGCTGTAAAATATGCCGAAATTCCTGTTCACTCAACCATGGTCTCCGATAAAAATAAAAGTCTGCTGCAGTGGTCACATGAATTGCGATAAATCTAATAGATATTGTGGTATAAATTACAGCAATTTAATGTTATTCCTATATTTATCGGACATAAGGTACATTTCACAGCAAATTTTTCTCTGTGTACTATAGTCGAAACCAAAATTCTTCTTTGTTAGAATATAGATGAGAAGAAGGGATATTAGTTTTTCAATCTTGGAATGGAACAAATATTGTTCGTAATTGTTATCGAATATGTCAGTATTGTTGCTCGATTCGTACTCATTTTTGAAGTGAATCTATCATGTTGCTGAAGTTTGAATCGTTTATTGAAACGAATTGATAATCGAATAACGAAATACTTAGCTGTTAGAAACCCAAAACCCCACATTATATTTTTTGAACGATGTTTCCATCAGTTTTAAGGAGTTGATTCGAGAAGATAACCACCGATGATTTATCAGATTTTGCAAGCTCGAATTTTCGTTTCGTTTCAATAAACGATTCAAACTTCAAGAACATAATCTATCGACAATACTGTCATTCCCGATAATGAGTGCGGGGAATATTTGATTTATTTTGAGATTCACTGTAAAAAAATTTCACCGGAAAATTCCAGTACATGTACTGGAAGTCATTAACCTGTACATGTACCGGAAAATTTCAGCACATTTGTACTGCAAAAATTCAGTGCAAACGTTATGGAATTCCCGCATCAAAACTGGAAATTTTCTGAGCCTCGGTACTGGAATTTTTCAGTACACGAGCTGGACTTTTCCAGGACATGTACTGGAAAATTAATGCTGAAAATATCCATGAAAATTGAAAAAAAATTGCTCACGCAAAGTGATTTTGCAGGGTCCTTGTGTTCCAAGATGATTGAGAAACTTTTGATCGTTCATTTGGATGGACAGAAACTCATGTCTACCTAACAGGATTTGAACCCACACTTTTCTACCTGCCTACCAACTGAAACCTAAGACCTAACCGATGAGCTATAGCGCGACATGTTGGAAGGCCAGCTTGAGTTACTACATATGCTTCATATCTAGAACACAAGAGGATAAGTCTTGGAAAAACCTCATATATCAATTTCATTGGCTACAATTACAATTATTATTCAAAATCTCAATCAGGAAATTTTTAATATAAAGACTTGAAATTTTTCCTGCCAGAAATGACGAAGTCCAATAGAAGTGGAAAATTTCAGTGCAACAGTGATTAAATTCCGTTGCATAGCAACTGGAAAATTCCATCACACGACCTGAAAATTGCAGTTCAAAACCTGTATAATTCAATTGCATAGTAACTGGAAAATTCCATCACAAAACCTGAGAATTGCAGTTAAAAACCTGTATAATTCCAGTATACCAACGATTAGGTTTTTTTTTCTAAATTCCAAATTTTTTCTCAAGTCCTTTTTGAGGGAATATTTTTTTTTGGTGCACAAGAACTATAAAATTGTAGTACGAGCCGGTAAAATTTTCGCGAAATCATGGCAAAATTTCAGTACATCATCTCAAACTTGAAAATTCCAGTACAATGACTGAATTTTCAGTTATGCTTGGTAAATTTTCAGTAACGTAACAACAAAATCTCTGTACATGTAATGGAATATCCATATTCCAGTACTAGCACTGGAAATTTCCAGTCCAGTTGCACAGTAAATTTCCAGTTTTTTTTTACAGTGTTGAACAGTTCATCTCAATTTTCTTAAACTATACTCTGAGTCAGTACTTTTCATTACTACAGACGCTTTTACTATATTAATACACAAATCTGCAAGATTCTGCTGTTAGGCAACAGTTTCCGTAGTAATTTGCTTTGTAGAATCTTGGTTTTTTTTCATATTTGAGGTTATTCACTCGGAAAATGGAGTTTCAGAAGTAACGTACAGGGCGCACAAAATCATTTTGGTCCTTTTCTTCTAATTGCATCATTTAATATTACATTAACCCTTCAAAATAAGCTGTTGATCGGCTACCTACGATTTTTTCTTTCAAAGTTACGACCGTTCTAAATTATTCAATATCTTTGGGCTTGTAATATCCCCAGGATCTCCTGAGACTGTCGCCAGGCGATGTGGGAATGAAAATTTCGATTCTCTGACATGATATTCGCAATCAGCGACTCCGCAAACCTTCGAGGGAAATTTTTTAGATAACAATCCCTACAAATAATGATTACTGGCGTTTCAATGGGCCGCTGATGGTCCTGCGATGCCGGCAAAAGGCCGCCAATGGTCCTTTGAATGGCCTGCATTCGTGTTTGCTGGGATATCGTTCGTTTTTCGTAAAATTTGATGCATCATTTTAAATTCGCCATTTTGAGAATGAAAATCTGAATTTTATGATTCCACATTCGTACTCAGCGACCCCAAAATACGCATCCCTATTCCAAATGTCCGACAGATAAATTTCTGTCAGGATGCGGTCGGTTTTTGTCCCACATGGAGAAAAAAGGTCTGCTAAGAAGTACCATACTTTATAGTGTCTGAGTATCAGTCTTGTCCAGATCAAATTATTTACGTGAGAAAATACCTCTAAAAGTACCATACTGATTTGGATTTTCCTACAGAAGTATACTACTTTTGCAGATATTTTCATGAGTATAATTTGATCTGGACAAGACTGATGCTCGAACACTATAAAGTATGGTACTTTTTAGCAGATCTTTTTTTCTCCATGCAGGCATAATGATTTCCGACAGAACTAGACAAAATTTTGACCGGAATCTGTCGGGATCTGTCGGACATTTTTAATAGGGATGTTCAAGGGAAGTTGGCCAGTAAAAAAATGGACGCTTCAGAAGGTTAATAATGTGGATGCTCCAGATCTTGTTGGGATACATTCCATAACTTGGAATAACTGGAAGTATGCTAGAAAAAATCGTAAATGACTGGTTAATAGCTTATTTTGGAGGGAAAAAGGAGTGTTGAATTTTGTGTGCCCTCCCAGATAACATCAGAAGTCTTCTGAACGTTTTAGCAACATAACCTAAGTTCTGCGCGGCTTGATATCCAGATCTTGTTGGGATACATTCCATAACTTGGAATAACTGGAAGTATGCTAGAAAAAATCGTAAATGACTGGTTAATAGCTTATTTTGGAGGGAAAAAGGAGTGTTGAATTTTGTGTGCCCTCCCAGATAACATCAGAAGTCTTCTGAACGTTTTAGCAACATAACCTAAGTTCTGCGCGGCTTGATATCCGGGAAATAGGTTTTGATATGTTCAGAAAACCTCCATTTTTAGTGCACTCGAATACGCTCCCGGTACGTTCTTTTCATCTCACACGGAACGTCCTTAGTATGTTTTCCAAACGTACTTTCATGGAAACTAACCTTTACAAACATATGTGTAGTATCGCAGAACGTCATTGACACCTTTATTGAACACATCCCCAAAACGTCGCTTGGTGAAGATAAATAGAACATTACGGAACATTTGTATGTCCCTGGGACGTACATACGACGTTCTTAGAACGTCCTGGGATCTCATTTGAACGTTCTCTGCGTGAGCAAGTACGTTTTGTGAATGTTTAGAAAACCTCCCGATGCTATCCGGGCTGTACATAACCTCAAAAGTAGTAAAAAAATCCACTTTTCGAAAAGATAACCTCAAATATCACAAAATCTTGACATTGAGTATGCATGTAATTCCTTTTGCTCAATAAATTGATTGAAATTGAATTGAAATCTCGACATAATGATGTGCTCAACTCTGACTCCAGATTCGGATTCTGTGTAGCAAATTAATTCGGAAATGACACCTAGTTGTCCAACGGCAATCCCCAGACAGCACAACGTGCCACTGGAACGTTTATGGAAGGTTTATAGAACGTAGGAGAGGTTTTCTGAACGTTCAGAAAACGTCCCAGAGACACATTGTGCTGTTAGGGTCATAATCTGTATGAATCAGAATGAATCTAGTAGTAATTCAGTAAAATACCAAATTGTGATGAAAAGTGAACTGAAAACATACCGTATACTTTTGAAATTTGTATACTTGAAGTATACCGCAATATTTTCAATCATTTGGTATTTATTCAGTACAAATCTTTGGTATAAATCAAGTCTGAACTCGGTAACAGTATCATTCGAGTATAATTGAGGTATGAACAATTCCCAAACATATCGGACAATTTCAGTATGATCAAAGTATGATCGCATTTGCTAGGGTTAGGGAATGTCATTATGGAATCAATCTATGTTGTTGGCTGGGTTAGTTTTTCCTCTTTAGTGCCTCATCAGCCACAGGGAAGAACTTGTGACATTCCAATTAGGGTTTATAAATGTTTCTTCTCGCGATTCTATTAGAAATTTAAGTATTTCCAGTATCATCAGATCCCTGGCCATAGAACGAGTACCCGGAAGCTTAGATATCTATACCTTCTCCTATCTTCCTCTCATCAATATTTATCCTCGATGATCCAAAATGTGATGATGGTTTTGGCGTCAAACAGCGATAAAACTATTCGATAAAACACCTTTGTGCAGTGATAATCACTCGAGGAAAAGTCGTTGAATGACTTTTACACGAGCATGTGTACGTGCGATCAATTATTGGCGTTCAGTCACTCCGATGAGAGTTACGGTTCGAAATCCATATACAGTTTCGTTTTCTTCTTTGTTTTCCCTTGCGATGTGACGTGTATGTGCAAACTCCGCTTATCGATAAATAAAGAAAATTGCTTCAAGGAAAGCAAGACTAGAGCAAAAACTCTTAGAAGAAGGAATGCCGCTCCACTCACTCCATCGTGAATCAACTATCTTTATCACATACGTTGTGTCGTCGTTGTTGCCTTCGTCGCGAACGATACCTCTCTATCGTTCTTAGGGTATGAACAGTGAGCTATCGCATTCTACCGCTTGAACGAGTCTGTCGCTCTTCTCTACTGAATTACAGTCTTTCCTCGATGCATGGCAGAGGCGAAATACAAGGTCTATGTGATCCCAAATGTCGCATCGCTCTGATAATTGTGTTTTTATGTTCCTCTCTGTTTCAGTAACATACATCTGATCTTGTTTTCCGATGTAAAGTAACGCGAGCAATCGATTCGTCTCTCATTCAATTTTGAATTTTCCTCCAAGTTATTAGAGTTCACGATTCGAGAGTAGTATTTCCCACTGAATTATTGGGAACATAAACGAATCATCATTTATCCACTTAGAATGGTCTTCTGAAGTTTCAAATGGAAGGTTTATGTGGGTTTCGATGGATAGAAAAAAAGATTCCGTTTTTATGGATCGTGCTCCTTTGTGCCAGAGAATAAATGGCCGCTATCTGAACTCTTATACCAATCCTGGTTCCACTCGTGAGGTTCTCTATTATATGCTAGCTTCGATATACATACAGCACTCGTTGTCTAAAAGATATCTTCAGAAACAATTAAGAACAATGCAAGAAGTCTCATATGTAACATGAATAGATATCTTTTAGAAGTCTTAAACTGTTCCTTCTTTTAAAAGATATCTTCAAGAACGTTTTCAGAAACCTTTTCGAATGTTCTCAAAGATATCTTTCAGAAACTTCTCAAAGGTTTCTAAAGACGTTCTTGAAGATGTCGTTTAGAAGTAAGAACAGTTTAAGACTTCTAAAAGATGTCTATTCATGTTGCATATGAGACTTCTTGCATTGTTCTTAATTATTTCTGAAGATATCTTTCAGACAACGAGTGTTGTGTGGATTGTCATTTGAACTCCATTTTTCTTTCTAACGATTCACGAAGAATCGAGATAACTCATTTGATCATTTTTGTTCTGAATCATCGTTGAAAAATCTTACAAGAACGGATTAACTGATATGCATCTTCGATTAATAAACACGAATTTGAAATATAAGAAGTCAAAGGCGAGTCAGTTGAGGGCTCGAGTGAATAATTAACTAAGAAGTGACTAACTCGGTATGCATGAATCGTTGAAAAGACTCGAAGATAAGGAGTTGATATTCCACTTAGTATCAATTCATTATCATTTCACTGAGTTCCGATATTTCATTGGATTGAAAAAAAAGAATTGTTGGTAATGTGAGGATCGATTAGTCAAGAAAAACGAATCAATCCTATGAAATGCAGTCACACCTAATTGCGTTTTAACATTGAAATAACAGCTGAAGGTCATTTTGTGTGCATTGTTGCGCGACGATTTAGCTGCGTGCTGTTGAGATACATGACGACGATATATGAATATGAAGGCCGTGGCAAGACAATGGACGCTTTGTATCATCTTGGCTTCATTCCGTCCATTTATTACACCTCCGTAATTCTGCAATTCAATCCAACAAAGAGATCAGTTTGTTTTAAGCGTAATCTAGGTAATATAAACATATGTGTTTTAGATTGAATAAAAGATTCTTCCTTATTTTTATAGATTGTTCGTTATTGAGGTTTCAACAAAAGTTTGTTTCGTGTTGATATAATGTCACGTTCATGGAAGAACCATTTTAATGTAAAAACGCATTATATAAAACACATCTCACACGAATGTTCTACGGAAATCACATTCTTATCCATCCCGATGTAAAAATCAATGAACAGTTCGGTACTTTGATTTTGATAGAAACAATTTGGGAATTCCTGCGCCATTATTTTCTTTTTTTCAACTAGTGATATTTATCTGACACATTTCGAATAACAATAGAGTTTCAAACGTTGACAGAGTCGTGGCAGAACAGGAAGATACGTTTTTAAAATGTTGTTGGAACGTTTAGGGAACTTTTTCCACGGTTTTTAAGGGATAACACCATTTTTGAATCGTCAAATGATGTGTAAGTTTTGAAGCATGGAAGTAGATGTGCGCATAAGCACTGCGACTTTCGAAATGAAATCCTGAACTCATTGGCATCGAAGATTAGAGGTAATTCTTATTTGAATCATCTTTAATTACGAGTAAACCGTTACGAATACTTGAAACGTATTTTTCTCAACATTGTTCTTTGAATTTCGAATAGTGAAATCTCACTGATTACAGAAACGTGCCTGATATTCAATCTTTTCCATTGTGTCGGCATTTGTGACGAAGCTGAAACGGGCAGCCGTAAAGTTAGCAGCCGATTGTTATAATATTTTACAAAGAATTTTTATTTAGGATTTAAGCATTTGAAAAGGGTAGTGACACGCTGCTCAATCGATTTCTGCACAGAGAGAGCATTAAGTTGCTATAAAATATACCGAAATTCCTGTTCAATCACACTGCAAACTGAAGGGTAATAACATAATAACACTGTTTATCCGTGTTCACACACATTATCCGTGTTCTTGTAGTCAATTTTAAAACCCTTCTGTTTGCAGTGCAACCGAAGTCTCCGATGAAAATGAAAGTTTGCTGCAGTTGTTACATCAATTGCGATAAATCTAATACATATTGCGGTATAAATCACAGCAATTTAATGTTATTCCTATATTCATCGGACATGTGGTAAATTTTACAGCAAATTTTTCTCTGTGTGATATAAAAAAAAGCTTTGACAACGTTTGATCAAAAGTTATAACAATCGGCTGCTAGTTTCAGCTGCTTCATGCATTTGTTTTCGGTGTTGACGTTCTTTAAAATAAGGCTAGTTTTGGTTGCATCTTAAAATCAGTTCATTTTCAGGATGGAAGTGTGTTTTTATACCGTGAAGTCGACCTCTGCAAAATAGTGCATGTATATTGCGGAATCGGTAAATATCAACTGATTTTGGCAGTGAAACGTCATTAGTAAGATGTACTTTTGATTACTAAATCAGCGACTATCCATTTATTATGCAGAGAAATTTCGCTGATTCCATTCAGTGGTCAACCTTCAATTGAAAAAACAGTGGGATTTCACTATGCAAATTTACCCTGGTAGAAATGTAACAAGTTCTTCCGTGTGAACCGTGAGGCTCTGAAGGGGAAGAACTAATTAAGAAAGATCAGCGAGGCGCTAGCCAGTAACTGATACGTTGAATCCAACCAGCGTTGGTCGAGCAAAACCGACAAGTTATTGGACTAATTAATGACACAGATCTTCAAACAATGGGGTCATGATTGCTGTTAGACAGTTACCCTAGTAGAAATGCTCTAGTGATTGACAAGTTTTGTAACGCTCAACTATAGCCAAAAACTACCCGCAGAAAAATATATTTTGAAAAGTTCCATAATTTATTGAGAATCAGCGCCAGTTTGTGACGGATAGAATTATTGACCTAAATATAGCGTGAAAAGTACCATAATTTCCTGTAGAAATACATCTAATCATGGTACTTTCAGAAGGAAAGTATCATCCTAGACTGGCGCTGGTCCTCAATAAATTATGGGACTTTCCAACACTGACCAATCAGAAAAAACCGAAGTATGCCAATGTTGACAACAGGCGGAGTACAGTGCCAGTATTGGACCCCCAAGAGTCGGCTAGCACGTACCCAGTATGGAAAAGCGTTATCATTTCGGACAAATGCCAGTACTGCTGCAGTGCAGACCGCCAGTACCCCGCCAGCGTTAGACGGTACTGGCGCAGTACTGCGCCAGTTGTTAAATTCTGATTGGGATTAGTTTTCTCCGTGTAGACGCTTGCAAGTGCCTCGTAGGGTTCTGATGAGGTACTCGCCAGTGTCTAGTATTTGGAGAGTTAAGCGTTACAAAACTCGTCAATAACTAGAGCATTTCTCCTTGGGCGTGGGTCATTCCCAAATTCCTCGGTAGTTTACTGGCGAGTGCTTTATGAGTTACTCGGTAGTGCCTGTTCAGTTTTTCCGATTAGTTCCTCGTTAGTGAGAGCGTTACATCCCTGATCAGTTCTTTGGTAGTTTTCCCGTCTAGTGCCTCCTCAATAAAAAGGATGAACCGATGAATGCCTTATGGCTTATTAATCGAAATTTCTACCAGCATAAATTTGCGTTTTCTATTCAACATCGAGTAACGAAATTGATGATAAAACATTACACTTTCTTTGAAATCTATACCATTTTGTGAAAAATGCACATTTTTCAAAAATCCATTATTTTTGGTTTATTTTTTGAGATCAATCCTGGATTGAGTTATCGCTCCCACCGCACAACCATCAATCTTCGCAACACTCCACGGTCAGTCTCCTGTCAAGCCGTCATTCTTGCTAGAAAAAATTCAATGGTAGCATAACACATTCCCGTACTTGAATTTTAATAAAAGCTTTTGAGATTTCAAAAAAATTTCAAAAAGCGTAAGTTTTGGAAGGGTGAAAGTGGGGTGACCCTCTTCAAACATTCCTTGAGCTGCTAGGCGTCAAGTATTCAGCCAAAGTGGATCATATTATCAGGTGATATCCGCGTCGATATCGTTTCGACTGTATCAACTAAATTTCATCTATTATACTTGAATATCATACACTGTAAAAAAAAACTGGAAATTTACTGTGCAACTGGACTGGAAATTTCCAGTGCTAGTACTGGAATATGGATATTCCAGTACATGTACAGAGATTTTGTTGTTACGTTACTGAAAATTTACCAAGCATAACTGAAAATTCAGTCATTGTACTGGAATTTTCAAGTTTGAGATGATGTACTGAAATTTTGCCATGATTTCGCGAAAATTTTACCGGCTCGTACTACAATTTTATAGTTCTTGTGCACCAAAAAAAAATATTCCCTCAAAAAGGACTTGAGAAAAAATTTGGAATTTAGAAAAAAAAACCTAATCGTTGGTATACTGGAATTATACAGGTTTTTAACTGCAATTCTCAGGTTTTGTGATGGAATTTTCCAGTTACTATGCAATTGAATTATACAGGTTTTGAACTGCAATTTTCAGGTCGTGTGATGGAATTTTCCAGTTGCTATGCAACGGAATTTAATCACTGTAGCACTGAAATTTTCCACTTCTATTGAACTTCGTCATTTCTGGCAGGAAAAATTTCAAGTCTTTATATTAAAAATTTCCTGATTGAGATTTTGAATAATAATTGTAATTGTAGCCAATGAAATTGATATATGAGGTTTTTCCAAGACTTATCCTCTTGTGTTCTAGATATGAAGCATATGTAGTAACCCAAGCTGGCCTTCCAACATGTCGCGCTATAGCTCATCGGTTAGGTCTTAGGTTTCAGTTGGTAGGCAGGTAGAAAAGTGTGGGTTCAAATCCTGTTAGGTAGACATGAGTTTCTGTCCATCCAAATGAACGATCAAAAGTTTCTCAATCATCTTGGAACACAAGGACCCTGCAAAATCACTTTGCGTGAGCAATTTTTTTTCAATTTTCATGGATATTTTCAGCATTAATTTTCCAGTACATGTCCTGGAAAAGTCCAGCTCGTGTACTGAAAAATTCCAGTACCGAGGCTCAGAAAATTTCCAGTTTTGATGCTGAAATTCCATAACGTTTGCACTGACTTTTTGCAGTACAAATGTGCTGAAATTTTCCGGTACATGTACAGGTTAATTGCTTCCAGTACATGTACTGGAATTTTCCGGTGAAATTTTTTTACAGTGTAGCACCCACACGACAGCTTATTTCTTGGGAACATTAGCTAAACTTCCGCCGATAAAGCGTGTATATGAAGCTGGAATTAGCAGCCGTGAAGCTAAAACAAGGTGTCTACTACCCTTTATATATCCTCGAATCCTGGGAAAGACCTGGGATCATTTTTACCTCATCCTAGAAAAGTTGAAATTGTGTTTTTGATTGAAAACTGCGATATTTATATTACTATTGAATACCTGGGGCTTAAAACTTGATCGAATATGTTGTCCAAATGCGAAATGAAATATACCTGTTACCAATATTCATCAAAAGAAGCATTTTCTTCAAGTTTAAATTTTATTCCATGACCATTACTCGATGAAATGGAAATTAATCAGTGAAAATTTTATCCCCGTTGAAATAAATGTCTCATGAAACGTACATGACGATTACTTGGCAAGATCTGATTGAAATATTATAAGACTTTGGATCTAGTTTCGTTGGACATTGCAGAAGTCAAAAACATGATTCGAATGATCGAAGAATTCCATCGATAGATGATATTTAATCACGAGTTGATATCAAAATCCGAGCTGGTCGAACTTTGAAGAGAAACAGTATCGAAGAAGGTTTAAAGTTTAGAATTTATTCCTCCGTGTCGGAGAAAAGCATGATAAAATTGTGTAGATACAGGAAATCAATGAAAAATCGGGAATACTTCTGATATTATTAGATTTAGAGAATAAGAGGTAATATATGGAATAATATTCGAACAACCTGCGAAGAGTGAAAAATAATACAGCAGGGTTTGAACAAAATAACCCAGCCCAGTTTTACCCACCGGGTTTTTTTTTGCGAAAAAGCCCTCTTGAAATATTCCCCCTAAGAATTATTCAAAATTTACCTCTATAATTATGGACATAAGAAATTGCTTCTGAAAGAAGCAAATGCGAGTGAAGTGAAATCCAAAGGATAACTATGTATAAGTACTGAATCATGTTGGAATAAAACGCATTTCCAATCAATCTTATAGTTCATAAATAGAATATATATATATAATGTTTAGTATCAAAATATTTCGAAATCATTTAAAGAAAAATATTGAATTGAAATGTGAAGTATAATTGTAGAATTTCAATTACGTATTTCACTTGTCATATCAAATGTACGTGATATAAACCACAATGTATCGCATATGACAAACAAAAAATTCTTTTCCAAGAATGTGAATAGAATTCTTGTTGAACTCTTTTCAGACTGATGAATTCATTGAGAACTCTAAAAGTGTGAACTCTATTTTACATATATCAACGAGTTCTTTGAGAGCAATGAAACGATCTAAAAAGCAATTCAGAAGAAATCGTTGATGTTGATGGGATAGAACATTTTCAGAATTCTTCATGAATTCTTAACTTCGAAAAGAGTACCACAAGAATTCTATTCATATTCTTGAGAAAAAACTTCTTCGAGTGTTATATGAGATGTGAGACCATTTTATGAACGAACGATCAATTCGGAATTTAAATCAACAGAGCTATAAAATGATTCAAAACTATTAAAAATATAAATCTAATGATAATAAGCCAAATTACAAGAAACACAAAACTCCCCCGAAAATCCACTCGATTGTTAAAAAAAACGGCCTGGGTCGGGTTTTTTCGAACCCTGTAAGACAGATATTGTCTTTGTAACGTTGTTCACACGTTGTATTATTGCTGGGTCTGTCCATTTTACCAAATGCTGGTTCGGACCTTCGAAAAATTTGCGAAAATTTGTTTTCATAAGGTACAGACCAATCGATTCAGAATCTTCTGAAATGAAAAATGAAAAGGTCACGAGAGTGAGGATTTTTTCAAACTTCACTTGCAAATTTCACCAAGTGCTGGAGCAAATTGATGAAAAATTTGCAAAAATTCGTCTTCGTGAGATACAGACCAATCGATGAGGAATTTTCCGAAATGAAAAATAAATAAGACTTTCAGAAGAACCTTTCTTAAAAAGTGCACTTGCAAATTTGCAAATCTGTATACACGTTGATGTGTTCTTTATCTCTTTATTCGACGTCTAACAAGCTCATCTCATCCTCAAAGATGAATAACGAAAAACAAAATGATCACAGTCCTATAGAACTTTTCAATCGATTGTCCTCCTGGAAACTCCTGGAGAAGTCCTGGAATCGAATTTCTCGGTAACAGTAGACACCCTGTAAAAGCCAATTATTTTAACTTTTGATGAAACGTTGTTGAAGCTCATTTGCTCATATAAGAAATCGATTCAACAGCATTTCATTCAACGTCTCAGATGCTCAAATCCTCGACGAAAGTATCGTGTGAGAAGTTATGGAAATCGGCTGCTAGTTTTCTCAGCTTTATACTCCAAGTATCAGATAAGGACCCCTGACAAATCGAATTTTCATTGAAATCTATAACTATAATTATATATTTTTTATATGTATAGAAAGAAAAAGAACCGTTCCTTCTCTAAGAACCCTATCAGTACCGTGCGATGATTGTTCGTTTTCAACTCCGGCAACGACACTGCAGTAGCAGCGTGGGATTGAGTTTCAATTCCCACATGAGACGTGATATTACCGATACGAGAGAAAACCATGGTTGGAAGATTAGTAATTTTTGAATAATCCGTTATTCTCATATGTTTGGAGAAAAGGTGGCTCTTTTTAGACTCCTGTGAGAGCCTCACTGAAGATTTGCCTGGTATATTTGCGAGTATTTAGTGCTTCCAGTTTAATTCGTATGATAACAAAGTGGGTTTCCATCATTCTTCAAAAGCTAGAAAGAGTTCAAATTGGAGGGTGGTTTCGTTAGAATACAGCCATCTCTCAGGATCACAAAAAAAAGCCACTGGAATTATTAAAAATCACTCAACTTTCGAACCGAAATTTTGGATTGTGCGAAGCATTGCTTTACATAAACAAACATGTTCCTTTCTTTTTTTAACTGGACTTGCAAGTCAAAAATCAGGGTCAGCCGGAAAAATAATCAAAAGCTACGAACTGTGAAGAAACCCTTTCTACTTTGAATGAAAGTAAAATGCTCGAAGAAGGATGCGTAAATGGAATTAACTCTCATTTACGAAGGAAAACGTTGGAACACAATTGAGTGTGATTCCGGTGCTTTGGTATCATCTCCTTAACATCGATTGTTTTGTAGCATACGTTTAACCGGAGTTGAATGTGCCGCAGCCAACTTAACTCACACACAGAGGGGACAAAAAAGGAGGGACGGTTGTACCGTTTCATTGAATGCTCGAATCCCCCCTTCTTCCCTTCTCTCGCACATTTGTGTGCTCGGATTAAAGAGAGAGGCGAGGTAACACGGTCGTCCCTTTTTCTTCTTCTTATTCTGTTTTTTCTCTTCTTCTGTATATCTCTTTGTCTTGAAAGACCGCTCTTCGATGACGAAGAAGCTGTATGTTTTCGGTTAGCGTTAAGCATCCTAATGCAATATACTTGAACTATCGTGTAATATGAAAATTTCATCAGACCCCCAGCAGCCTAGCTCTATAGAAATACTACAGGCATTGAGAGGCAAGTTTATTGGTCTAATGACAAAGAATCGAAGAATATTTGCATCTATATTTTTGTCCTTCTAGAAACTCCAGTTCGAACAATAATTCTTCACATATTATGAATTTGAAACTATACCAACGGAGTCATAGCAACGAATTCATTTAGGCAATGGTTCTTAAGCTCCGGAATTACTCAGTATTTCTCAGGTTGGATTTAGGTTGGAATAAGGGAAACCGCAGAGTGAAAATAAACCATTGAAGCATTTCTGGGCTTGAAAATCACTGCTATTCAGGGTCATTTGAAATTGTGATTATAAATCTTATGTTGGTTGCACGAAGACACGAAGAAAAATGAAATTCTTCGTTCGATTTTTTAGATGTGGCAGCAAAAAATTCTGTACCCTGAGAAACCAATTTCTTAGACTGAAAGAAACTTTTCTTTGCTCTCATTCTAATCAATCTTTTTCGCAATGGGGACAAAATTTCATTGAATGGACAAAGTTTTCATCAGATTGCACGGAGAAAACAGTATTGCTGGCATAACAAGCAGGTCTGTTGAAAGAGCAAGAAAAATGATTGACACAACTAAACTTATTTGCTGACATACGCAAATTTGTCAACAGAACTAACGTCTCAGCTGCTGGAATGAATATTTTTGCAAGGACAACAAATTTCTTTGTAGGCGCTATAGTAGCAAACCATTTTTTCTCCGTGTGGAATGAATAATTCTCAAACTGAAACAGAAATACATCCCTTCTTGAATTCGAAAAATGTGATTTCAATTCAATGAAAAATGTTTCCTTTGCCAATAAAAAAAATGGGAAAAGAAAAAATTTTAAACAGATATAACCCCTTAATATCAACAACTGTATCTAGTTGCTGGAACTAATTTGGAGTAAAGGTAACTGATTATTTGTTTTGGTGTAGCAGCGAATTCTTAGCTAGGCCAACAAATTCCTCCTCTCAATATAAATAAATGTACATAAATTGTTTGAATCAACTACTGTATTCTTAAGAATTGAATACTGAAGTACTTTCCTTGGTGGAAATTTTCGCTAGTGAATAATGCGGCACTTACGAGCCCAGTAAACACACGCACGTTTTAAAAACGTTAAAAACAGTCAGTAACCACACGTTGTGAATTAGTAATATTCTCGCGTTGATTCAACGTACAAATGTCGCGGCAGATCACGTGTTTTTCAACCATAAAATAACGTCATATCAACGGTCTAAACATCGTTCAAAAGACGTCAAATATTGACGTGTCCTGATGATGGTTCTAAAACGTGAATTGAATCCAACAAATGTTTTTTTGAAAACTTTTCATTCAATATCGAGAACAATAGTATTTCTGAGTATGACAGAATTTGGAAAGTATTCCACACTACTTACTATCTTGCTCTTTGTTGAAATTTTAATCATTGTTCGGTGTCGTTCGACATTTTCAGCAAAATATCTTCAGTTGAAGTTCAAACACAAGGTGTTATGAACACATTCTAAACGCGTGATTCAAACCCGTTCAAAACACGTGTTTTGAGGACGTCGTTTGATGGTTATTTTTTAATATTAGTTTAAATTACACGTCATCAGAACGTAATTCCTGGTCGTCTATTTCCCTATTAAATTTTGACCAAAAATCAACGTTATGAAATCAACGACTCACGTCCGTTTGACACTCTAACGTTCTTTCAACGTTGAAATAACGTGTGTGTGTTTATTGGGTAGGGAGGAAAACTCACAAGGCACTCACTAGAATGTAACACTCCAACTAACTAGATTCCATTTATAAAAACTAGTGAAACAATCATCATTATTTAACGAGGAACTCATTAGAAACTAACAAACATGGCGCTTGTGAGAATAATGAGGTTAAAAATAAAAATTTATTATTCAATTTATAATTGATTCAGATATGTTCTTAGTTTGAACAAATTTGCTTAAACTCAGAGAATTTTGTTTTCTGGTAGTAATAACATTGTTTTATTGCATCAAAAGAACACTGTTCTTTCTGGAGTCTGGAGAGGATGCCATTTTCAGAATAGAGACACATGTTTTCAATTTGATTGATCATTTTTTTCAGTGTACATGCCTGAAACATGTTTTTACCAGTCATCCAGAAAAATTAATTAATCCAAATATGAATCTAATGAATAATATTGATCTGATAAATAAAACTGCTGATTAATGATTTTATTTAATAACGTTTGGATTAACCTTGCAAGAAATTCACAAGTTTTATCCAAACATCACTATGTAGTCAGATAAGATTTACAAGTGATTCATCAGTCGCTCACTAGTTCTATTTTAATAAGTTTTTCCCTGTGAATAACTCATGAAGCACGAGGAAGAACTTGTGATATTTCTACTAGGGTTTAACTCACAATAATTCAGAATATAAAAATAGTTTGTGATATTTCAATATTATTTTATTGAAATAAAACCAGATATATCGAAAGAACATTCGAAATATATATACTTTTTCTCGATACATTATTACATCCACAGCAGATAAAATTTCGTTGAAATATTTTCCGAGGTGAATTTACACGTAGAATATTCTAAACGCACGTCCTAGTCATATGTTTCATGTTTCAAGCATCGGAAATCTTTATTGAATATTCATGGAAGATTTCGCTGTGTGTACTGTTAACATGCATGGATTGCTGACTAAATTATTGGAAAAAAAGCCCAGGGTGAGAGTACGTGCGATCGATATGTATGCACATATACATTATACAATCGAACATACAACTCGTGAATGCAGAAAACTTTGTTGTTGACTCTTTAAAATCAAAACTCTATACTTTTATTCGAATAAATTTTCACCCTGCAACAGAAAATTTTTGCTTTGAAAATCCAACGATACGTCCTTGTAAAAGCATTCAACGGGATGAACTATGTAGAGAATTTAATTGACTTCGTTGGTATCGTTCCGATAACTCCATTTTTAAATGTTCAAATAATGAATTTGATAGGAAAGGAAAAGAGTTTGATAAAAAAAATACCTTGTTGTAAACTCAACAACGTCCAGAGGGCCCTGCTCGTTAAAGCTGAAGGTACAGCTGCAACCTACATTATTGAATTTACATACAATAATATATGCAGAGTGTATCAGAATTCGAGAACAGTCCTTGAGCACCGCACTCGTGAATAGAGATGGGCAGGAGAGTGTTCTTCCCAGTGTACGAAGGTGCGAAACACAATATTGTATTTTAATTTATAATATTGAATATGAATTATCGTAATTACATGATCATGACAATGTTTTCACTTTTTTCTTTTTTACTTTTGATCGAATTTTCGGAACTTCGGAGGTTGGAATAAAATATTCATTTCAACACGGAGAAAACGGGAATTCGATGTGACAGCGAAATCTAATTTTGCTGGGTTCCTTCTGCTGGAATAGGGAATTTTTTACTGTGATAGCAAACTATTTCACGGAGAGAAAAAATTTGCTGACGCAGCAAATCGAGGTATTATATATAGAATAGCAAAATTTTTTGCTGACCTAGCTAAAAATTTGCTATAACAGCAATCGTGTTAGCTACGACAACAATTTTTTAGCTGTGACAGCAAAAAATGTTTGCTCCGCCAGCAAATTTTCAGTATTATATATAGAATGGCAAACAAATTTCGCTGGGATAGCAAACATTTTTTGCTGCCACAGCGAATTCTTTTTTCTCCGTGTTGCTATTGCAGCAGTTTAGTTCGCTACACGGAAAGATCGGGTCTATTAATATTTAGAAAAATGACTGTCAATTTAGGGAAAACGAGGATCGCTGAAAAATATTCGTAGTCGATGTATTAACAATTATTGATAGTTTCACTGAGAAAAATACCAATGAAACTATCAACTGTTAATATTGTGACTGAGAATGTTTGGTAGACTTACTACGAATATTTTTCAGCGAACCCCTTTTTCCCTAAATTGACAGTCATTTTTCTAAACGTTAATAAATTCTTTCCAAATATTAATAGACCCGGTCTTTTCGTGTACGATATAGCGATTTTTTAGCTTTATTAGCCAAAAATCTTTGCTCCCCCAGCAAAATTTGTTTGCTATTCTGTACACTGTAACAGGGCATATTATAAGGATCAGTCCTTACCAAAGAGTTAGTTCTAAAAGAAAACTACCTGTTCTGAAACCTAAAAATGGTTAGTTCTCAGGAAATCACCTCATTTTTAGAGAAATGTTTTCCTCTTTCTTTTTCTTCTTTTAAATCGAATATCCAATATTGCCCTGTTACAGAATGGTCCTCTCCCCTCATATCAAGGGGTATAGAAAGTTCAGTAGTAATATTCATGCTGAAAAAATAAGACTCCATGTGAAAAGTAAAATTAAGGAAGTATCAAATAATTCAAGAAATACTTTCCACGCGTATGTTTTCCTTTTTGTTTTTTTTTTAGAAATCGAGTATCCACCGTTCCGATTAGTTCTTAAATTTCCTTAGAATATGCCCTGCATCGTAAAAAATGCTTGTGGAATTGTCCCCCAAAAAATGGTGGCAGTAAAGTTCCTCCTTCACCATAATTTGGTGGACTTTTCCTCCATTTGTGGAGGATTCAACAGCCAAAGGAGAAAATAATTCCTCAAAGTGGTGGAAAAATCCCCTATTTTTGATGGAAAAAATGACTTGTTACATTTATCATCTGATCGACGAATTATAAAACTGAAAAGCTTGCTGATATAGTTAATTATGTTGCTGTCATAGCAATCCAGTTAGTTTGGGTAGCGAATTTTCAGTTAGGTTAGCAGAAAGATTCTGTGTATAATACCTCGATTTGCTGCTTTAGCAAATTTCTTTTCACCGTGAAATTGCTTCTCAATATTTCTCAACGAGGGATTTGAAGGTTCACGAAAATAAACACGAAAATACAGATTTGAAACACGGAGAAAAACGAATTCGCTGTGGCAGCGAAATCTACTTTTGCTGGGTTCCTTTTGCCAAAGCAGCAAATTTTTTGCTGTGACAGCAAACTAACTGTGTTAGCTGCGACAGCGAATTTGTAGCTGTGGCAGCAAAAAATGTTTGCTATCCCAGCAAAATTTGTTTGCTATTCTGTATATAATACTGAAAATTTGCTGGCGGAGCAAACATTTTTTGCTGCCACAGCTAAAAAATTGCTGTCGTAACTAACACGATTGCTGTTATAGCAAATTTTTAGCTAGGTCAGCACAAAATGTTGCTATTGTATATATAATACCTCGATTTGCTGCGTCAGCAAATTTTTTCTCTCCGTGAAGAAGGTGGAACACTATCTTTTAACCAATTTGTATTGGACTAAAGATTGATGATAGCTTGAACGAATGTTGGAGCGATCTTCACTGAATGAATGCTGTTGTAAACATTACCGTGAAATTTCAATAATCGAAGGACAAGTGAAAATTCTTCAAAAAATTACTGTGCCACTCGTAAAAATGAGTGAATTTCTGAACAATTGAGAGTGATATTTTCTACAACACTGTAAAAAAAATTTGTTGAATTCCAAACAAAAATGCTTGGAAATTTACAAACTTGGTTTGGAAAAATAATTTCCGAACCTTTTTTGTAAATTGCCGAACAAAAGTTTGTGAATTCTCAAAAATCTTCGTAAAATCACAAAATTTTTTGAATGTTTACAAACTTTTGTTTGGTAATTTACAAAAAAAGTTTGTGTAAAAAACTGCCAAACTTCTTTGGCAGTTTAGGAAGTATATTTTTTACAGTGAAGTTTGACAGAATGCACAGTAATATTTTGAAAAACTCCCACTCGTCCCTCGATCACTGGAACTCACGGTAATTTTTGAAATAAATTTCTTTGGATTGACGAAATGAATTAGTTATTTACCAATTATTCTCGATACTGATACAGCATTCTCAACGCTCCTTAAATTCCTCGGAGTGAAAAATTCACCCTTGAAGAGAGAGATTCCATTCTGAAAGAGTGAATTCTCACTCCAGCAGAGTGAAGGTTTAACTCGACTCAAAGAGTGAAATATCACCTTTTCATAAGAGTGTATTCCTCACTCCAAGAGAGTGAAAATTCACTCTATAGGGGTAGAATTTCACTCTTTGGGAGTGGATTCGCACCCCAAAAAATTTAAAGAGGCTGTCTCAAAAGCTTGCATCGATCTATACTTTTTTCCCGTATCTCGCTATATTTTTTCTTCAAAATTACAATAATTTTTCTGCACATGTTTAGGTTAATGAATTGAAGTTTCTGTACTCTATATGGTGTTTTTTTCTGTTTTACAGTGAAGTATAGTACTGACAAGAGCAACACATCCAGTTCCCATGAAATACAATATTTTTCAACATATTTCTCCTTCGTGTAGAAATTCTGTTCCGTCAAATAGAAAATGCCTCTCGATTTTCCTCTAGGAAAACGTTCATACAGTACCGTGAACAAGTTCTCTGAATCACCTTATATAAATAACTTTTGATGTTGTACGCCGTTCTTCAACTATACGCTATTTCTTCGAAAATGACTAAACGCATGGTAATGAACGATGAAGAGTAGTAAGTCCTGAGGTTGACTATAAAGATTAGAATGCGGGATTTATAATCTTGATAGCTGATCCACTTCATTCCCTGGTGGAAAAATTTTCAACTCGATTCCACAAAATTTCGGTAAAATTCAATAACTTTTAGTGAAATTCGTTGACTCTCATCAGAGTTCTCAGAAGTTTGAGGATTCGTATTGAATTTGATTGAAATATCGCTGCCAAAAGTGAACAGAATTCAACAAAATTTTTCCGCTACACTGAGAATCCAATTTCTTAATCTTGAAGAAAATTTTTTTGTCCTCATTCTGATAAATCTTGTTTCCGATGGAAGAAAATTCATTTCAATGGAAAAAATCTTCATTGATTCAAAATCACATTCTTCGAATTGAAGAAGAATTATATTTCTGTTTCAATTTGAGAATTTTTCGTTTCAATCCGATGCAAACTGAATTTTTTTCCATTGGAAAAAAGATTTGTTAGAATGATGGCAAAGAAAAGTTTCTTCCAGTCTAAGAAATTGGGTTATCAGTGTAGAGTTGAAAACAAATAAAAATTAAATATCTCTCGATAACGACTCGTTTCAAATCCAAGAGTGTATTATTTTGATTTACAGTTCAATTTGCAATGTATACACAGTAGAAAAATTTGTGTATTTTCAACAGAGGTGCTGGTTTCAAACCGTTCACTCGAAATCTGTGTCCGGTGTTGACACAAAATGTATGAAATTGAGAGAACTCGAGCATTAAGAGGTGGGAGTGTGGAGTAGATTGAATAAACACGGAACAAAAATAATTAGCGATTACACGGATAGAACTCGCGAGATCTACCACTTAGTAATTTTTCATTTCGAATTGCGTGAAAAAACAACACAATATCGGAGAACATAAACCTCTGGGATCCGATGATATTATTTCACCGTGGAGTTGGAGATCTAACATTTAGCAGTTTGGTGATGTAAAATCAAACAGTGGCAAATGAAAGAATCTGTTTCACGTTAGTTATGAGATGAAAAGTCACAAAGGTTAGGTGATTTCTCGCGAATTCTTTCCGTGTAGCCAATGGATTGCTGAGAATTACACGGAAAAAAAATTTTTAGCTGTACCAGCTAAATTCTATAGCTGTTGCAGCGAAATATCTAGCTATGATAGCTAAAATCTAGCTGCTACAACTAAACATTTTTTTCCGTGTAGCTAAAAGAGCTGTTATTTAGCTGCCACAGCTACTCCCTTACACGGAAAAAAGAAAACAGCAATGGTTACTGTGAATCGCAGTAATTCATTGAAAAAAAATGAAAAATCCAATTCACGCTGTTCATTACTGCGTCTCCCAGTAACCGTTAATGTCCAAGCAGCATGAAGCAGCATTGACGAATTTCACTGCAGTATATAGCATCACTGTGATCGCGCTAACCTCTATCATCCAAGCGTGTTTTCATTTGTTTTTCAACTGATTGCTGTTATGGACGGTAACCAGTAGTGCTGTTTTCTTCTTTCCGTGTAGCGGTAAGAGTAAGAAAATTAGTTGCAGCAGCAAAAATTCTACAGCTAAATTATTTGTTCGTCCAAATATTAACCACAAAATCTGTACATTCACAGCTACGATTTTCTACTGTAATAGCTAATAAATATACTGAGAACCTCATTTCTTGAACTTGGAAAAAAAATGTATTTCCCCTCATTCTGATAAATCTTGTTTCCAATAGAAAAAATAATCCATGCCAACGGGAAAATGTTTCATTGAATCGAAATGACATTGTTCGAATTCAAGAAGAAATATATTTCTGTTTCAATTGATGAAAATGTTTTCCATTGAAAACAGCATTTTTCAGAATGAGGGCAGAGAAAATTTTTGTTGAATTCAAGAAATTGGATTCTCAGTGTAGCTGTCGCTGCAATGATTCTAGCTTCAGCAGTGCCGAGAAAGAAAGCTAAGAGAGTGAGCAGCTACCATACTTATTTCATTTTTTTTTGCGTGAACTTTTTCAAATTCACATATTACATTTGAGATTGCGCACTGCCGAAAATTGTTTCGAATTTCGCAACAATTTCTGAAGGCTCAACAATAAAGTTGTACAATATTAAACGCCCACAAACATTATAATTATATTTTCGAGTATTTAGATATCTTTGGAAGATTTACGCAATCAACGGTAAAACTCACTCTCATCCTGAACGTAGCTTATTTTGAAATGTAGCCAAAACTAGCCCTGAAAGTAAGCACAATAAATAAAATTCTGGAACGGCTAACGTTTGGACATTGGACAACAGTTGCATGATGTAGGTGAAAAAATGGGATTGGTAACCATGGAAACATTCATTCGCATCAGCTGTTGATGCTAGTGTTCACTAAATATCGACGACAATAAAATCGACTGACATCGATGTTTTACATCTTTTAACGATGGAACATCGACCTGATTGATGTTTCAATGTTTTTTTAAAAAAACTTTCAAACATCAAGACATCGAATAAGAACAATCGAATGGGATGATGCTGAATTTGAAATGGCGCTAGATCCTACAATTGTTATTGGTAAAATAATAACCAATCAGGTTTTGGCTGGATCGATGTTCGCGATGTCAAACATCGATACCCGTCCACAGACACCAGTCATTGATGCCCAAACGTTAATTGTTCCAGAATTTTGGTTTCAGTGTCCCAATTACGTTGTTTCTAAGAAAATGTTGCGCAAAATTCGACTTCCTTTTTTTCTCCACCTCTGGATACTCGAAGGATACAGAAGTGTGTTGAGTTGACATTTAAAAGCTGTCGATTTGATAATGTTTTGGGGAATTGGTGGGGGGGGGGGTGAGTAGTTATTTTTTGCTTGCGTCAAAATCTATCGGGTACTCGAAAACTTTCCATCCAATGACTCTTCGAGTAACCGATGAATTTTTGAAAAATTTTTTTGAGGTTTTATCTTCTCTCTGATTTGTAGAGATTCTATAAGAATCGATGGAATATTTTGAAACATCCCGAGTAGCTAGAAAAATTGGGGTACTCTCTCAACTGAAAAAAGAATGAGATTTCTACTCGAAAAGATAGGTTCCCTTCTGAAATTTTCCTCTGTTGGAGTGAGGATTCATTCTTTAGGCGGCCAGAAGGGAACGTATCTTTCCGTTCGAGTGAGATTTTCACAGAGAGTAGCTCAAAAGTTTCGAATAGTGGAGAATACTCGAAAAATTAGAGTATTCGCACGGAAAAACAGACATCGCTATGGTAGCTGGCAATTAGCTGTGACAAATATTCCGTGTATTTAATATTTGGATAGCTAGAAATATTGCTGCAGTAGCTAATTTTCAGCTACTATAGCAAACAATTTTGTTACCAGAGCTAAAAAAATAGCTACACTGAGGAAAATTATCTATTATAAATTACTAGACTCGCTAGTATATTGAGGATATACTTGCATTTTAAGGTCATGTACCAAACGTTCTCTTCAAAAGTACCAGACTTTCTATTATATAATGTTATTATTCTACCATTTATTGAAGAGAATGTTTAGTATATAACTTCAAAATACAAGTATATTCTCAATATCCTAGCGAGTCTAGTAATTTATAATAAACAATTTTTTTTCGTGCACCATAGCCAATTTTTAGCTGTCCAAATATTAACAATATCATTTTATAATTGAAATTACACTGAAAAAAAAATTTATTCCAGTCAAATAAATATTTATTTGTCCTGTACCAAAGAAATATTTATTTGACTGGAATAAATTTTTTTTTCACTGTATTAATTAATTAATCATTGATTCATTCATTTTTCTTCTCATTTTTTCGATGAATTGTCTCCCAGAGTAGTGACCGAATTGAGAATCCACTTACAATCAGTCGATTTTTCCTTTTTCTTTGTTGAAATTTTTTTTCAACCAAAAATCAATCTGTAATCCCGGACTTGACACGTTGGTTAATCGAATTTACAAGATTGCAGAATCTAGAAGCTTCCCTGAATATCCTGCTATCGAAGTCCGATGTTGAAGAATCGTTGAAATCGAGTTTGCATTCACAATATACGCGTTCTTCTAACCTTTCATCAGTTTTCAATTACATGAAATTTTGTAATCTAAGTTTGTAAATATGTTACGTCGTTCACAGAACGTCTGGAACCACTGAATTCGTATTATTGGATCTCATAATTTTAGAAACATTCCTCTGGTATCAATGAGAAGGGACTTCTCAATGTTTTCTATAAGGGATTTACGTAGGTTCCAGAGGCCGAAAAAACATATTCTCTCAATTTCTTGTAGTAAATAGTATAAAATAATAATTCTCGATTCAAACTTTGAGGCACCTATAATATATCCATTAATTTTCAAGGACAAATTTTGAGAACTCAACCAATGAGACTTGATTTTCGAATACTCCTCCATAAAAAAAGTCTTCTCGCGGTGGACACGATAATTGAAGACAGCTTTATCTTAATTCGAAGAACCCAAAATTTTCTGTCAACAGATGACTGTAACTCGTGATTCATCACAGGAATTTGAAAAATAATTAAATTTGAATCGTTCACAACGTTGAAAACAACATTATCGCGACTCAATTCTTTTATAAAGTAAATTGTAATTATTCAAATAAAAAATCCGATTAATCATTGATCATTAGTCAATCTTATCTACAAGAAAGAGAGACATTGCGTTCACTCATTTTAAAAACATGGTTTTGAGAAAAACGCACAGTTTAAAAAATAATTGTGGAATTTCTTTCAAAAATTGTTAAGATGGAGAATTTTTCTTCATTTCTAGAGAATTTAACAGTAAAAAAAAACAAAATAATTCTTTGAAGTGTTCGCACAGGACGGCGCACTCCCTAAATTTGTATCAGTGAAATCTCATTATTTCCACAGTTCCGTCTAAAACTGTTAGAGTGATATTTCACTCTTCACAGTAAAAGGTTTCGTGTTGGAAACGAACCACACAAAATAGGTGTTGAAAATCAACACAGATGAGTGTCAAACTGACAGATTTTCGATGTAAACTTAACACTTTAGTGTGTTAATTTTACACATTCTTTGTGTCAATACTTAACACAAACTTTGCGTGGACTGTTTGGGACATGCAAGTGTGTTGAAAATACACACAATTTTTTACTGTGTTCAGCCAGCCAAAAGTGAGCCTGTTGAAATTTCGAGTGAAATTTTCACTCCTTTAGAGTGGTAATCTAAGGTTATTATAAACTCACAGTCACTCCAATTTTAGAGTGAATTTTTCAGCCTAAAAGAGTGGGAGTCCATTCGAAACGAGTGGAAATCCCATTCCAAACGAACTGGTTCACTTCTGAGACTGAATGGAGTGAAACGAGTGATTTTTCACTCTTTAGAGAGTTGATATTTGACCACTGAATGGAATCTCTGGATTTTCACTGCATAATCAGTGAATAGTTACTGCTCATGCAGGTATTGACAGGACTGGGAAAAACCCAAGCTGGTCCCAGGATTGGCACGTGTATCAGGAACAAACCTTCGTCAAAAATAATTGGACCCATGATGATTGGTTTCATAATTGTCCCGCTGTTTCCAATGAATAGTTAGTCATGGGACATTTGTTCGTATCTTTGGAATGGCCAAAAACTGCACTCTGTACAAGCTTGGCACAAGCGTGAAAATCAAGCTACGGTTAAGATGATAATTTAAGCCGATGTTGTCCACATAAGTGGCACAGTGTTTGCAATTAGTGACCAAATTCCGAGTTCACAATGGATAAAAACTTGTGCATAACTATCGGGCCAGGACCAGTCCAATCTTCTCCCCATGATTGGCCCCACACTTCAGTTTCATACACTAAGATAGATATATTTGATCTAAATAAGAATAAAACTCGACTCAATGGTAATAGGCTGCTTTTAAATGTGATCATACACGGAAATCAACTGATCTTGAAGAACTCTCTACAGGATTTCAAGATGTTTTTCCCATGCAGGGATTAACAAGATTGGGAGAAACCCAAGCTCGTCCCAATCAAGACTGCCAAGGCACATATTTAATCTATCGTTTTAAGATGATTCATGTACGATATTCCGAGGAAGAACTTCGAGCTGAAATATGGATTCAAATTATTCTTCTCATCGGTATCTGTGATAAAAGAAGCATTGATTGATGCTTGGCGAATCATTTGAACTAGGCTGGAACGAACCATTGACCCAAGCTTGTCCTGATCTTATCATTCCCAAGCCTGGGCCAAGTTTATTAAATTGTTCAAGACAAGTCTCGGCAGGTCTTATGCCAGTGGGGTTATGCAGTTGAGAGTCCTTCTCCCTAATTGAAGCAGTGACATCTCACCGCCAAGATCAGTTAATATTCACTGATTGTGAGCTGCATACGCACCAATTCGCAGTGGTCGACTTTTCATTGCAATCAGTGAGATTCTACTGTTTCAAATTAAGAGACTGAAGAAGACGGATATTTCAAAAGGTTCTTCCTCCTGGACTTTTTTGAAACTTTGGAAAAATATTCTTGAAGTACCGCAAATTGATTCTTCGAAATTTTGAAAGTTCTACAATCTTTTGTAGACTTTTGAAGAAATTTGCATTGGTATATAATCCGTTCCCCTACAAAGAACGAACCACGAACTCCCTATTTCTTCTGTTTCGAATTTCAAGGGTAAGGGATGAAAGAAAACATGAAAAAATCTTTCTTGCTTTGTCGCACTAATTCATTGTAAACTCGATAAAACACGATGTACCCCGCCAGTTGAGGAATAATAATAATACAAAACGATAAGAAATGAGTTCTCCAACGAATACTTTCATAAGGTGATATCTTATTCGCACGCAGGACATTTTATAATGCTTTTGAAACAGGTTTCTAAGAGATCCTATGAAATAGTATATAAATGAAACCGGATTCCTGGATTCAAAATGTATCTCTCATATACCCATCGACGTGACAAGATTTTCGTAGGGGAGAGAACACGGAATCGGAAGCGAGAAGAGAAACGTTACGCATACTTATTCTTTTTTTCTTTATTTTTGATTATTTATATTCCGATGATAAAACGAAATAACGAGGATTTGAGAAGATTTCAAGAAGGATTTCAATCGACTGATCGATCGAATGCATTACATAATCGACAACAACGTTGTTGTTGTTGTCGCTGTATAACAATAAAGATATAAAAGGTGGTGGTGGTGGTTATGAAGGTTCGTGTAAATACCACGTGGTCTGGTCAATGATAAGCAAGAGAAATTACATTAGAATCGAGAGGAGAATAAATTAAGGTACGCGCAGTGAGATAGAGTTAGATTGCTTCAATCGTGATTATCATCGACACGCAACAGAGAAACAGAGTCCCTCTCTGTCGTGGTTATATGGCTATATGGCAACGTTGTAAATAGGGCGTGGCTCCGTTTCATCATGAACACACGACTAACAATTTGGAATCGGGCTTCGCCGCCTGTATTTGGTAATAAAACATCATCATCCGTATCGGTGAGAAGAGGGAGCATGGTGGTGTTGTGGAACCACTCGGGGAAACAAAAGAAGGAAAATTTGCGGCAAGTCTCTTTCTCCTCTTCTTCCTCTCTTTCGCTGAATAAAAGTCGTTTCTAAAATTGGCATGAAATGACGTTTCACCGTCGTAAGAAGTTACGTCAAAATCGAAGGAGCGAGATAATCTTTCTCTCTTGAAATGTTACGTAAATAGTATGAAATTTCTGATGTAATTCATTAACATATAATCCAACGAGTCTTTCGTCATGTCGTCGTATTCATTCGATTTGATCTGGTTAAGATCGAATGAAAACCATCGTGGACGTGTTATCTTTTATTTATGTTTGTTCATTGCTTATAAACGTTGACGGGCTCATGAATATTTTCATTCATTTCGAAGGAATGGAGATGAAAAACAGTACTTTTGAAATATCTTCGCGATTTGATTGATCAATTCACAAATATCCTGTTCAAAGATCGCTCTTTTTATGCACAAACAACGGTTGAGCAGTTTATGTAACCGAAATCGTGGGTTATTTTTAACTTCTTACTTCAGAAATTACCGTGATGTTTCAGGAACGAAAGGACGAGTATATTATCAATGTATGGTATGTTGTTGAAGTTTCAATCGTTTATAGAGACCAAACCAAAATTTATACCCAACAAATTTACACGGAGAGAAATTTGATGGTTGAAAGTGGTCAAATACGTAGGTAATATCATCATCAAAATTGTTAAACCGAGACTATTGGGAATAGCTTGGAAATAAAATTATCACGATGGTGAACCTCACTTTGTCAAAAATTTCAAAATTTCTTCAGGAAAACTAACAAAGGTGATATCGATGATTCCAGGGAGTGCTAATACTTTTCACCATCAGCGATCGCGATGCTTCTTTACACTTTATTTCAAGATTCTCGCAAGCAAGAGCTCTAAAAATCGAAGCAAAGGCAATCATTTTCACCAATGAAAAATATTACATATTTTCAGGCACATTTGTTAGTTCATGTTGTCCAACCTTCGAGTTATTACCATCATATTTGTTGATTGCAATCATGTTATTTTGAATACATTCTTGAGTACAGTTTATAATGAAAAATCCTAATTACGCGGATAAACCTTACAATTAAAGCCGCTTTGCTGCGTTCGCACTTATGAATTCGCTGTTTTGAAGTTTCATTGAAAGACTAAACGAGGTAACCTAAACTGGACAACTAACTCGTTGTGTGCGATCATTGTGAGAAAATCTCAAGCGCTGTTGGAAAATATTACCATCGGCGCTTGTATTCTACCGACCCTTCATTGGTAGTAAATGTGATTCGTGGCTCCCAAAATTCAGAATAGTTGTTCAAACAAAATCTATTGTTGTCAAGTGGTGATAATTTTCATTAGAAAAGGTATTTATTTCGTTTCTTCATAATTGTTATTACTGAAATATATTTTCTCACGCTGAATCTTTATTTTCATCATCGTAGCTGACGATTATTTACTACGTGCGTATAAAATAATACACTCAGGTTAAAAATTACTGTCAATATTTTCCAATAATACTAGTTTATCAAATTTTCCCTGCAATCAGTGAGATTTCACTGGTTTCAATTTAGAGAGTGAAAAACTTCTCTTTTGACCGATTGAGAGTTTATACTGAATTTTTTATATAATAGACAGCGTGTACTTTTGGTTTTCCTTTTATCAAAATTTGAAATTGGCCAAGATACACTGCAAACTGGAGTGTGTTAAAATTGACTACAAGAACACGGATAAACGGTGTTATTATTAATGTGTTGAACACACATTCACACACATTATCCAGGTTCTTGTAGTCGATTTCAACACACTTCAGTTTGCAGAGTACACTCGCCAAATGTGGGTGAAAATGACTGTGTACCGTTGTAGGGAATGAATATCAACCAATATTGGCCCATGAAAGTTGGTAATCATGCGCCAGTACTGCACGAAAGTTGTTTGATAAATACTGCCGGTGCAATGAATCGAAATCATGCCAGCAGGAAGCTAAAATTGATAATAGTCTCGAATTAACAGAGTGCCATTATTTGACTAGTAACTACTAATTTCGGAATCGATATACAACCGATATTGAATTTATCTTGCATCAATCTGTTTGTTTCACCCAACGGAACCGTACCATGAGTGTGCCGGAGTCGATGATTGTCGCTCGATTCCAACAGTATTTTCCATATAAAGATGCTCTCTAAACTTTGTAGAGTGAGATTTTTTTTCACTTTTCAAAAGTGATTTCCCAAGGTTCGAGTTTTAATTCTACACTGAGAAAAAAAATGAAGTGAGCTCAACTTAAGCGTGTATTTGCACTGTATATAGTTACCACGAAGGAATTGTATTTGAACTAAACATAATTTCGTTGAGGCAATCACACAAAATTACGCTGATGTCGTTCAGCCAACTACATCACACTGTTATAGTAACATCAACGTTTATTTTGTTCAAACATCAATGTCATTCACTGGAGTTATAGTTGTAGTTGAATCAATTCAGTTCGTTAGTTGAAACAATTGTGGGAGAAATGTTATTGAACGCATTTTTAGCTGTAATAAAGAAATAATTATTTGAAAATCACCTGATCAGAGATGGTAGAATACAGGGTTATGTAGTACATTAACAACTTTTGCAAGAGTAAAATGCGAAGCGCGCTGTAGAGAAACGGTTAGGACGTTAGTGTCTCAGATAGATCTCAAATGAAGATTAACTTTTTGATTTACACATTTTTTTTGCATAAATATATTTATGATTTGAAATGAAATAGTCTTGCATTAAACATCTTTTACACTTGAACGGATCCTTCTATTGAGTTGATTGGAATAATTATTGAATCTAATGAAATACGGTACAATTGATCGTAATAAGTATCATTTTTATGTTAAAAGAACGATGTATTTGATCAAATTGCCATTTAGTTTTGTCAACTACATCTGTAGTTGATGGGAATCAATCTTTACAAACATACAATGTAGTTGACGGAACTATTCCGTGAGATTCACCGTATTTAAGCCCACGATGTAGTTGAAAGAAATAAACCGTCTTTGAGTTCACAATCTTTTTTTCTCAGTGTACAGTGAGAATTTTTCACTCCGAAAGAGCGAGATTTTCTTGGTAAGTAGAGAAAATATCAATCGAAACGGTAAAAGCCCACTGTTGAGACTCGATAGAGTGCAGTAGATTTAGTAATGACATCATAATTAACTGTGGAATGCGTGGAGATTCGATTCGATTCGTTACTGAATATCAGATATTCGAAGATTTCGAATTGACAAAGGCAGAGCAAACACCAGTGGGAAATTTTATTGAATTACCAGGTGTAAAAGTATATGGAACCGGAATTTTTCGTGAAAATCACACGTTTGTTGTTTGAAAATGATAAAAAATATTCTATTTTATTTTATTCTATGGCGGAGCGAGCACCGTCAGTCCACAAAGTTGCGAGCGAAGCAAGTACCATGTCTCACCCAGTTAAGAAAAACGCGAGCGAAGCGAGCGTTATTAGCATCGTAGAAGTGCGAACCTACCGAATTTCAAACAAACAGAGCGCCATGATCCACAATGGTGAAAACACGCGACCAGAGCGTGACGGTTTTCTTAGAATGGAAGGGAATATAGGGCAAAAATATTCTCCCTGTCTTTGACTGTCTTCAAATAGTTGGAATATTATATTTGCAGGGAGAATATCGCTACCTGGAAGCGTCGTTTTCTCAAGAGTACAGTATTTTGAATTCTAAAATCTCAAATTTTCAATGTACCGCATTATTCTGGACTCTACAATGCAGTGAACTAAAAATCCTATCCAAAGTTCCAGTACAGTAGAAAGTAAAACTCACTTCCAACCTCAAGACCTTGTTCAGTTCAAGATCCAGCCCAAACTAGCCGTGTTTCACTGTAAAAAAAAACTGGAAATTTACTGTGCAACTGGACTGGAAATTTCCAGTGCTAGTACTGGAATATGGATATTCCAGTACATGTACAGAGATTTTGTTGTTACGTTACTGAAAATTTACCGAGCATAACTGAAAATTCAGTCATTGTACTGGAATTTTCAAGTTTGAGATGATGTACTGAAATTTTGCCATGATTTCGCGAAAATTTTACCGGCTCGTACTACAATTTTATAGTTCTTGTGCACCAAAAAAAAATATTCCCTCAAAAAGGACTTGAGAAAAAATTTGGAATTTAGAAAAAAAAACCTAATCGTTGGTATACTGGAATTATACAGGTTTTTAACTGCAATTCTCAGGTTTTGTGATGGAATTTTCCAGTTACTATGCAATTGAATTATACAGGTTTTGAACTGCAATTTTCAGGTCGTGTGATGGAATTTTCCAGTTGCTATGCAACGGAATTTAATCACTGTTGCACTGAAATTTTCCACTTCTATTGGACTTCGTCATTTCTGGCAGGAAAAATTTCAAGTCTTTATATTAAAAATTTCCTGATTGAGATTTTGAATAACAATTGCAATTGTAGCCAATGAAATTGATATATGAGGTTTTTCCAAGACTTATCCTCTTGTGTTCTAGATATGAAGCATATGTAGTAACCCAAGCTGGCCTTCCAACATGTCGCGCTATAGCTCATCGGTTAGGTCTTAGGTTTCAGTTGGTAGGCAGGTAGAAAAGTGTGGGTTCAAATCCTGTTAGGTAGACATGAGTTTCTGTCCATCCAAATGAACGATCAAAAGTTTCTCAATCATCTTGGAACACAAGGACCCTGCAAAATCACTTTGCGTGAGCAATTTTTTTTCAATTTTCATGGATATTTTCAGCATTAATTTTCCAGTACATGTCCTGGAAAAGTCCAGCTCGTGTACTGAAAAATTCCAGTACCGAGGCTCAGAAAATTTCCAGTTTTGATGCGGGAATTCCATAACGTTTGCACTGAATTTTCGCAGTACAAATGTGCTGAAATTTTCCGGTACATGTACAGGTTAATGACTTCCAGTACATGTACTGGAATTTTCCGGTGAAATTTTTTTACAGTGAAGCACCATGTCTCACCCAGTTAAGAAAAACGCGAGCGAAGCGAGCGTTATTAGCATCGTAGAAGTGCGAGCCTACCGAATTTCAAACAAACAGAGCGCCATGATCCACAATGGTGAAAACACGCGACCAGAGCGTGACGGTTTTCTTAGAATGGAAGGGAATATAGGGCAAAAATATTCTCCCTGTCTTTGACTGTCTTCAAATAGTTGGAATATTATATTTGCAGGGAGAATATCGCTACCTGGAAGCGTCGTTTTCTCAAGAGTACAGTATTTTGAATTCTAAAATCTCAAATTTTCAATGTACCGCATTATTCTGGACTCTACAATGCAGTGAACTAAAAATCCTATCCAAAGTTCCAGTACAGTAGAAAGTAAAACTCACTTCCAACCTCAAGACCTTGTTCAGTTCAAGATCCAGCCCAAACTAGCCGTGTTTATCTCGAACAGTTCTTAATGCCAAAAGATAACTCAAAAGTATCTGTCAGAAGATCTAAAACTTGTCTTCTGGGAGAAAATTTTTGAGATATCTGCTGCTATTGCATAAAACATCATGAATTTGTCTTGAAATATCTACATGGAGTGTTATATGGGTTGGATTGATTGGTGAACTTCAGTTATTCTTTTTATCGAAGTCTAATCATTCATCGAATATTCAAGACTATTGAAAACAGAAGCTCCAAAATATTTTATGCATGTTCATAGGGTTTAATTATTTGAAACTGAATTCTTCGAATGTACCGAATATGTTCATGAGGTGTCATTGGAATCTTCTGGCACTCTGGTTGGATTCAATTCGATCCGTAGTGCAAGCACAACACACGACTCGCACGCCTTTACCCCAGGAAAAATGATTCTAACTCCCTTATAGTTAACGTTAAGGCCAAGGTCAGGGTGCTAGACAACCACTGGAATCATTTTCACTAGGGTAGCCATTAACGGAACCTGTAAGTTCTGTTAGTGACTTTGGATTTTCTGTGTTAAAAATAAAGATCCTGGTTAGAAAAATCTAGCCAAATCTCATTAGAAATTCCTAAATTGGCTCCAACTAGAACTTTGTGCAGAATTGAATTAGATTCTACAGGATAAAATAGATTCCTTTAACAAGGAAATGCGACAGAATGTTATACACTGTACAAAATGTGGAGAATTTTTCTTCGCAATGTTGGTTGATTTCGCCATCTTATCACGGGGAGAATTGTTTTTTTTTTTAATCAAAAATGAGCGATTTTTCTACCACTTTGAGGAATTATTTCGTTTTTTGGTTGTTGAATCCTCTACAAATTATATTGAGAAATTCCCCATCTATGGAGGAACTTTGCTGTCACCATTTTTTGGAAGAAATTCCACAATCATTTTTTACACTTCAATTCAATTAAGTCAGTTATTCTGGAACACAGTTTTAGTCATCAGAGAATATAATTTTGAGATTTCAGGCCAGAAATCGGCATCATTTCGCTTCATTATTAATCCCACATTATCTTCTAGAAATGAACCTTGGATGAGCCATTATTAAATGTCACACTCGGAGAAAAATCTGATTCGCGTAATCAGACTATGTGGTCAATTTTGGCTATAATCATTCCATTTAGTTGTCACAATTATTAGATTTCAGGTTACTGCAATCGTAAGTCTTCAACCCTCAGCCTAGAAACAGGGTTAGCGTAACTCAGTAAGGATTTGAAACATGCGGAGTTTAAAAAGAGTATGAGTTTCAACGTCTACATCTTTGAAGAAGGTAACTTCAGGATGAATCGATGGATTAATACCACTTTATTATTGAGGGAAAAAATGCGAATTTATGTTGAATTTCGTGTAGGTCAATTTAAAGGATGATTTCTGTAACCACGTGTTCTGTTGCTTTCTTCTCAGTATAATCACCGTGTTATTAACGCCACCTATGGCTCAGTAATGTGCCATTATTGGGCCAATTGATGAATTCTTCTCATCGCATTGTTTTTTGAGTGAAATTCTCATTCGTTCGGATTTCGAAAGTATCTGTCAAACAGTCCATGTGTGAATAAACATTAAACCAGGCTTGTACCAAGAACGGTTTAATATGTTTGTGCACACATGGGACGTCGTTACGCTGTATTTTTATTTCTCTTACACTCTTCTTATACTTTTTAGAAATCACGAAGGGATCCTAAAAGTAACATTTGAAAGATTTATTCTCCTTTTTGCCAACCGTTTGTTCGCATTCACTCAAAAAGACAGCATTCAAGGGAAAATTGACAATCTCGTACCGCTTGAGTACCCACACAGCTGATCTCAGGAACAGATATAAAAAGAATGTTCATGTCTGTACGAGTCGTATCCAGAGCCGGTATATATGCTGTCATATGCAGAATCGAACATTGTAATTATAAATCTTGAAACCCAACTAATCAGTTGGTCTTTCCACGTTCAAAGTCGATCAATTTCGCAAAGAATGTATTAAAAAAAGCGGTCAAGCGAAAGAAGCAACCTATCCTATTTCGTGGTGTGCGTGTCGAAGTATTTTACCCTAACTTTCTCGTGGTCAACCGAGGTTCTTCCGTCGTCCCCTCTTCTCTCTGGGATCCCCCTCTCTCTCTCTCTCTCTTTTTCTCTCGCTCTCCCTCTTTTTCTTCACACAAAGTAATCCTACGTAACCACTCACATCCAAACACGAGCCCACTACAAAACCAGATACTCGAATCTTCCTCGTTCACCCTCTCGCTGACTTCACGTCCGATTAATGATCAATTTACTCATTCGCTAATGTTGATTCGTTTCAGGACTCTGTGACGCATATTGTTTTTTATTCAATTGAGGTTATCGGTACAAAGCAATGACTCGGTGAGTAGCTAGGAAATGAGAGAAGAGAGAGTGGGAATGGATGTTGAATTGTAGATCCAAATTGTGTTATCCCAGTCATGAAGAATTCTTGCTGTGGCAGCTAATAGACAGCTATAGTTGCAATTATTCTCACTGTAGCAGTGGAAACGAGGGAAAGAAATGACTCAAATAGTGCGTAATTCGAAGCTGCTGAATCAAAGATTTTTCGAAACCTCCGCGGTCCGATGCTACTTTCAGCTTCCTTTGAAAAATCTCGTAATTTATTGAAGATCTGAATTCTTCTGGAGGCGTTTACTCAATTTCGGTACCTTATTTTCTCATTGCTATAGCTATTTGTTAGCTGTGATATGTTAACATAACCTTGGTTCTGCGCGTTTCGTCTTCGGGGAGTAGATTCAAATACGTTCACAGAACGTAAATTTTCTATGCATCTGAATACTTTCCAAGTACGTCCTTTTCATCTACAACGGAACGTTTTCGTTACGTTTCCCAAACGTAGTTCCATGAAAACTAACCTTTACAAACATATGCGTAGTATCGCAAAACGTTATTGACATCTTTATTGAACATGTCCCATGCGGAACGTCGCATGGTGGACACAAATCGAACATCACAGAACATTTGTATGTCCCTGGGACGTACATGCGACGTTTTTAGAACGTCCTGAGATTTTATTCGGACGTTTTCTGAACGTTTTCAGAAAATCCCCCCATGCTATCCGGGTTTGCTGTGGTAGGTATATTTTTAGCTATTACATCCAACGGATTGACTGCAACGTCTGAAACATAGCTCTCGTAGCTACTTTTCAGCTATTCAAATATACACGGGAAGAAAGACGAAAAATACTAGTCGCTGTGAATGACAGCAATCGGTTGACAGACACCCTGTCCGAAAAGTCCCATAGATTCCCATGGATTCCCATAGGTACTGTGACAATAACCGCATAGAAACCGATAAGCTATTTTATTCCTATCAGAATTAATCAGGTTTTGCCGATCATGCTGATAGAAACCCATGGAACATCAGATTCCACTTAGAATCTCATAGAAACCCTTGGGTCCTGTGACAATAACCGCACAGAAACCGATAGGATATCATTGATTCCATTAGGATTTGGCCTATCGGTTTCTATTGGTTTTTTCGCACAGGGAAATGAAAACACTTGGATAATGAGGATTAGCGCGATCACAGGGATTAGTATTGTAATGAAATCCGTCAATGCTGACTGGGCAACGCAGGACTGCATGGAATAAAGTTGAGTTTCAATGTATTTTTTGTGATTCACAGTAACCCATTGCTGTTTTCTTCTTTCCGTGTATCAGCGAATTATTTTTTCGCACGTGTGGTACATTCGAAGGTGAATAATTTCATCCGTCGCCGACTGGCCTTGATCCTCAATAACACAAAGAAAACGAAATTCCCTGTGTAACTCTTTTCCAACGTAGCAAATGATTTCCTACAACAGCTATTCATTCAGTCGTAACTGCACATTATTTGTCGAAGAAGCTAGATTTTTAGTACCATATAAGGAAAAAAACATGGCAAATAAATTTAGCTGGGGAAGTGGAAATAATTATTTTCAATGGACGATCAAATGGAAGATCCTCAATATAACTGCATTTGTTGAAATTTGCCGTTGAAAAGAAAATTCACACACTCTGTAACAGTTTGTAAACCTTGGATCATGATCATTACATTTCCTCTTCGTGGATTCGTAAAAATATATGCGTAACATGAAATATCCCTCAGGCTGTACTGGAAATTTTTCAGCATAGGAATGAATCTGCGAATCATACACAAATATTTGATGATTTTCGTGAAACCAGAAACGCCACAAAAAATCCACAACTGGAGAGTTTGAATGAATTTAATAAAAAAATAAGTGGACGTAAGTACTGATCCAGTCTCACTGGTATCCCTCCCCTTCTCCTCTCTCTCGTCTCGTTGCTCGTTCCCCTCTACCACAGAATGCCGATGCTTATACTCGTCTGAGCTCCTCACGGTCACGAGAGTATAGGGTAGAGAGAAGACACGATAAAACCAAGGCTCTCTTGGAAATACTGTACGCTATCGCAGACCGCTGCATGCTAATGCCGAATGCTGTGTGCCGTAGCCGCACTGCATCGTGCTCGAAGATCGTTGGATAAAAGAATATCTAACATCTGAAAGCCTAAGAACTTAGGAACCTATTCGATAGAAAACACGCTTCGCGTAGCGTCTTCGAAGTGTATGCATGCATTATAGGCGAAGATTTCTGCATCGACTGCACAGCAACTCTCAGTCGCATTCTCGGGTTAAGTTAATCCACTTACTATTGAATACATCGAGGAAGTGCATAAGTAGGATACTTAGAAGAATTCTACTCGATCTTCTCAAATATACGTAAAAAGAGGGATTTGGAGGAATGGAAAAGGAAATGATACAACCTACACTGAGAAAAACCAATTCGTTGGTTAAATATGGTCCAGCCAATTAATTGCTTGTCACAATCAATTCTGTTGGTTATGATGAACACGTCAAAAAATGCAGTTGGAGCAACCAACGAAATTGGTTGTTACAACCACATAATTGGTCATGGTAACCAACGAATTGGTAATTGCAACCATACATTTTTCTCCGTGTATAGTGGATTCTGTTACGTTTTCAAAGGTCGTTTCTTTTGTACTGGAAAGGAATTATAGTTTATTTAGTAACTGGTCAATTGTTTTCGAATAGAGAGGGAAGGTAGGGGATTGATTTTTAACTCAAAACAAAGACGATTGGGAGAATTCATTGGTATCCGGGTGGTAATTACCGGGAATGAACAAATGGTCTAGTACCCGGAGAGAAGTATATGGTAACGGTTACTATGAAGAATAGTAATTTGGTGACAAATATTTCAACATTGTAATAAGTACCATTCAGAATCGGAGTGAGTGCGCTAAACTGTTTACGTTACCATGGAAACGGTAGATGAATATCGTAATGATCACCAAATTGCGAGTCGTCATTCAGTTCCTATTTTAAAGTCGCGACGAGAACTAGAGCGGATGGTAATCAATCTCATATAATTTTCTCCGTCTACTGGCGAGGATTTATTTGCCAAATCCTAGCAGGAGACAATTGAAACGTCTTTGAACAACCCCTGTTTTTCCATTAGTGCAATTCGTCTGACAGACATCAAGGAACCCTAGCAAACCTATTTTTAACCGCCGTTTTGATGAGCTTAGGTCATCCCAGTGTTGATATGTATTCCAAAGAATAAATATCCAGAATTTATTCAAATTTTTCCGTCTGTAACGAGATTCTTAACCTTTTGATATCCCGTAGAAACAGATACACGGAGAAAAATTCTGCTCAAAAATATAAGATTTTTTGTTATTTTTCTTAGTGAAGTAGAAACAGGAAGGTTTGTAAAATGAACTTTTACACAAAAATACGGAAGATTACGGATATTGTAATAGAAAGAATAGTAGGTAGGATTTAAATGTTAAACGCTGAACGTTAAATTTTATAAAGCGTATACTAAAATTCAGTTAATCATTCGTAATCTCTCGTTTTTTTATGTAAAAATCCATTTCACAAACCTTCCTGTTTCTGATTTAGCAAGCACAATAGGGAAAAGTAGTATATTTTTTTCTCCGTGTATAGATATAGTCAGATTTTGAATATTTAACATTCGAGTACATTTCAAATACGATCATGCGAAATTATACACTGTAAAAAATTTCCCGTAAATTTTGGGAAATATCCTATAAATTTACAGTAAAAATCCCACAAAAACAGCAATTTTCATATATTTTTATATGTGAAAATTCCTATACACAGGTATGGGAAAATCCCGAATATTTTTGACAATGTATCCAAGATCTTCTTTGAACCATAAAAACAGTTATTTGATTTGTATCTCTACACTGTGAGAAATAATCGGAATTTTCCTATACGTGGTAACCGAAAAATTCCGATTATGCGATAGAAAATCAATTTCCTATAAATATATATGATATTTACCATGTATTCAACTGAAAATTCCCAATTTTATGGAATTTTTACTATCATTTTCCAGCAAATTTATTTTGCTGAAGTTTGAATCGTTTATTGAAAAGAATCGGTGATCGAATAACGAAATACTGAACTATTAAACCCTCAAAATCTTTCAATACTTTCTTTTAGCGATGTTCCATGTTCCAAGGAGGTAATTTGAGAAGTTGAATAATGATAGTTTATCTGATTTTGTGGGTTTCAATTTTCGTTTCGTTTCTACACTGAAGAAGAAAATTTTGGTAATGATAAAAAGCATGTTTTGTTGTTCGATTTCTCATGACCATACTATATAATTTGGTCAAGGGAACCAAAAGGATGAATCATTTTGTACCTCGAACTATACTGATTTCAATTGTTTGGTTAAGATCAAGTACATTTCTCGGTTACCCACATCCTTTGAAAGAAACATATTCTTTGGTTGTTTCCACAAAACTTACGCGGTTTTGTTCCGCAAACAAAATAATTTTGTCACTTCATAATGACTTCATCTTTGTAGTGAAAATATTCTTTTACATTTCTGAAAGGTAAATTCACATGAAAAGTTTTGTGTCGTTAATAAAATATTACATTCCTGCATGGAAGAATACTTTGATTTATTACAATCATATAAACTCGTGCACCGAGATGCATTGTTAATTGAATCTTACAAGGAGATGTCGCGAGAGCCTGGAGCTACTTTTCGATGAAAGTCATGTGTACGTGTACAATAGATGTTCGTGATGAAAATCATCCTCACTTCAATCCTAACACGGCTTAGTATTTGAAGTTCGAGTTTGAAACATGAACACAACTTGATATATGCGAAGAAAGGGTCCCCATATCCAAGTGATCGGCAGTGGCTTGAGTGATAGACCCTCCGCCTCCAGTCCCGAAGACCTGTGTTCGAGTCTGCTGGTGGTGATTTTTTTTTCTCAATCTGAACCATGATTTTCTCATCAGGACAAAATATTTTCAGTCTGCAGACGATATGATTTGGTTTCCCAAGCAAAATGTATTTACCTAGAAACCAAAGGTGTGCGACAAAGGAATAATATGGTTTTCAACAAAACATTTGGCCGATCACATTTCAACAAAATTCTTTTGTTGTTTTAACAAAACATTTTTTTCGGTGTATAAACGATTCAAACTTCCGCAGCATGCAGATTTCTGGTAAAATACGGAATATTCCTGACGCATGTGTGTGTTAATTACTCCCGAACATTTATGCGAAGTTTCCCATTGAAATATTTTACAGTGTATTTTGTCATCTGGTTGATTAAATGAACCGATCCTCGTTTGGTATTGGAATCAATCATTCTTGGACCAGATCAATTAGAACAACCGGGCCATTGAAAACGCTGCGATTGTAGCAACATAGACTCATCCCACACAGAATTTCAGTTCTAAAAGATATCTCAAGCCGAATTTAAGAAGTATTATGCAACATGAGAAGATATCTTCAAGAGATCTACAACAGTTCTCACTTCTAAAAGATTTCTATAAGATGTCTAAAAGATATAATCTCGGAAGAAAAGTTTTATATCTTCTAAAAGATATCTTTTAGATGTTTTTTTAGAAGTGAAAACCGTTTTAGACATCTAAAGGATATCTTTTCATGTTGCATAATACTTCTTAAACTCTTCTGAACAGTTCCTCAAGATATCTTGAAGACTAAAAGTGCTGTATGGGATGGATATAGCCGGTATCGGCACCTAATAAACATTTCATGTCTTGCGATATCTTTTAGACGTGTTCAAGATGTCTAATACAACAATTTTAGATATCTTTTAGATGAAAGACAAGTTTTGGACGTCTCAAAAATGTGTAAAATTGTTGCGTAAGATATCTTCCCACTGAGCATTTCCGTTAGAACCTTGCATCCACATTGCATCGATGTTAATGCGATCTTGAAAGTACCTGTTATGAGAATTACAACAGAAATATTACAACATCCAATTACAAGTAAATTGCAGCAATGTTACGTTGTCAGGTGATATTTTAACGATATTTTTGCAAGTTACTTTTGTAATATTGCATTTGTAAATTGAAAGACAAGTACTTTCAAGATCGCATCAATATCGCTGCAATGTTAATGCAAGGTTCTAACGGAAATGCTCAGTGGGTTGAACATGTCTGAAAGATATCCTCAGACATGGTATGTTTATTAGGCAGTTATACACAGAGACTTTCTGTGATAACACTCTCGGACGCTTTCTTAAGACTCTTTTCAGCCACTCCATTCGGTACAAAATGCAGGTTTAGAAGGTTATGTTGATTCATTTGACAGAAAACATGATGTTTCCATTGAACAAAGTTTTTCTTTCAATATTTTGGAAATCAAAATCCTAAAGAAACATCCTTAGCCAGTGAAATTTCCTAGATTTCAAGATTCACAACCCACGGAATGACTGATATCTTGAAGATATCTCAAGACATGTTTAAGATGTCTTAATCATGCAACACCAAAAGATATCTTTTAGAAGTTTGAAACCATCTTCACTTTTGAAAGATACCCGGAAGGTATCTTATTTTAAAAGTGAGAGCTGTTTTAAATATCTAAAAGATATCTTTTGGTGTGGCATGAAACATCTTGAGCTCGTCTTGAGATATTTTCAAAACCAGGGTTGGGTTTATCACACGATTTTCAGTTTCTATACGTAATACTCAGCGTAATATAATTGGTTTCTGACACTCAATATACGTAAAATACTTTGAAGTATATTACATGCCAACCTTGTTCAAGATATGGATTGTTATGTGGGGAATTAGTTTTTGTTATAAATTCAAGATGACGAATCCAATGTGGCAACTAAAAGCCAAAATTTTATGTTGTGTCCATAAAGTGTACTCAGAAGAACATTCCATACGATGATTACGAATCTGTTATAAGATTTAGCAAATAAAGTTGATAGGCGGAATATAGTATCGCTGTTGCCTAAGAGATTCCTGTTGGATGTCTGAACGATTCCTTACGCCACAGTTTCCACTAGCTTCAAGATGTCTTCTTTTAAGAAATCTCGTAGACATCCTGTGGAAATTCTGCAGACAAAGCAAAATTTTTACTGTTGGGAAGTATTTTTAGTTCTTTTTGTTATTCTTTGGGATTTGTTTTTGTGTTTTTGTTTATACATCCAACAATGTTCTTCAAGTTAAAATTGAAATTTAAGTTAGAAATTAAATGTTGAGACGCCATATTGAATGCGCCATCTTGAATTTCAAAAAACTAACCTATAAATTTTGAAATTGAGAATTCATGGGAGCGGAAATTTCTTTTCTTCAAAATTTCGTTACGAAAATATTGAGAGCAAAAAATCCCCAAGAGAATACAAACCTTCAGGAACGTTGATTGAATGTTCCGGGACGTTTGCGGACGTTCAATGAACGTTTCTGAAGGTTCGTGTTGTCTTGGGGATGATAAAATCATGTTTTTTTTCTGTTGAATCAGAGAACATAACCTTTTGAATTTGCATTATTATAAACTCGAGACAATTTTACGTAGGCAAGCATTTGGGTCGAATTTTTTGACGTTCGATTCTATGCCGAATAGAGTCGTTGAAATGAGTCTTGACAAAGCGTCCGTTCGAGCATTCATGGGTTGAATCGCTTCCCCAATGCTACGATTTACGTTCGAGATTGCAAACTGAGATCAGGAAACAATTTTGTTCCCTTTTTTCGAATGATAATCGAGTTGCAAATTGTCTTATTCATTCATTTATTTATTTACAGCTGGCAAAATGATACGAATCTTGGAATAATAGGGAATAGGATTTACCGTTCCTAATATTCGACTTATAAACATCTTTCGAAACATGTAAAATACGCTGATAAAGGAATTTTCCAACATCTTCGTATACACTAAGAGAAAAATTAGCTTAATCTCAAGAGCATGTTTTCTTGATCTGAGAATATAAATTTATTTCTCATCTAAGAAGATACGTCAGAAAATTTTCTCCATATCAAGTTGTATAGCTCCAAGCTGAGTTAATGTTTTCTTCGTTTGAAAAAACGTTTCTTGATTCAAGAAAATATCTGATTGGACTCGGGCAATCCAATATTTTCTTGGTTTGAGGTTTTTTTTCTCTCAATGTATCGAGATGAAATTCTTGATTTTCTTGGAGTGAAAATTCCCTCTTATCACTGTTCAAGAGTTGGATTCTCATTTCAAGAAATTCAGAGAGATGCATAGAATGTTTATAAACTTTTCAACAAAAATTTAAGATTTTGTTGATCTGTCGATACTTCGATAGAAAAAACAATCATATGTCATTTTTAAATATCTAAAAATCATCGATTTAGGAACATTGGACATATTTTCCTCGAAAGAAGGATCTAGAATTGCACCTAGAGGAGGAGAGGTATCGAATATCGAGGGATCGATTCAAAGCGAAAAAAGCAGCCACGAGACTCTCAATCGTATTCACTGCGAACAAATGAGAAGTTTTCTTCCAGTGAACGTAGACAGGTGGTCTGGCGCTCGGGTCAGTGTTCCCCAGATAAAGAAACTTGTTTCAAAGACTGTACCCTTGTTGTATCAGCTACGCAAGCCTTCACGAGAAATATTTTAACGAAATTCATCGATTCTCGCTTTGAATATTCTTCTGTACATTATGGCGTTAAGTTGATCGATTAGTTGATTAATTCGTTGATTAATCATCATTCCGTGGGGCGTGAGAAAGCCGAAATTTGAACAATATATATAGCCTTAAATCAAAAGGTCATAAATCAAAAATCCCATTGATCATTGAGATTTAATAAAACCTTTGTAACGGTGGAGAATCATTCAAAATTGTTCAATCTCGTTGAAACTCATTGGAATCGATCAAATTAATGACATTCAATGAGAATTCAATGGGTTCGAATGGTCATTCGTCGTTGCAATTTACCGTTTGTATCGAACAGACTTTTTTTTTCATCAAGGAAAGATTTCTTATCTAAATTTCTTGGAGTGAAAATACTGCAACTTTGTTCAAAGTGAGAATTCCATAGCGTGAGAGTGGATTCTCACTCTATTGGAGTGAAATTGGAACTCGAAAATATAATCATTTTTATACAAATCTGAGACTTTTTTTGACATGGAGAAAAAAGAACAGTCGCTGCAACTACTTAGTAGTCAGGACAAGTATCACGTTAGCTGCCTCAACTCACTCGATAGTTGCACTAATTAACGTAAATACCTGGCAACTTACGAAGTATTTTAGTTAGTTGAGGCAGTTAACGTGATACTTGTTCTGACTACTAAGTAGTTGCAGGAACTATTCAAATCGACTATTCAAGTAGTTGCTACAACTATTCCTTTTTCTTCGTTTAGTGCTTTAATAGATTAGAAACGATAAGATTCAAAGAACGGATATTCGCTCCAAAATGCACGGAGAAAAAAGTAACAAGCAGATCTGTTACCATAGCTCCTACAAAAAAAATTAGCTGATGAAGCAAGAAAAATGCTTGCCACAATTACATGTCTTAGCTGTTAAAGTGAATATTTTTGCAAGTACAACAAATTTGTTTTTAGATATTCCTGAAGTTTGAATCGTTTATAGGAACGAAATGAACATTGAAACCCACAAAATCTGATGAATCATCGGTGTTTACCTTTTAGAATCAACTCTTTGGAACTGGAAACATCATTTAAAAAAAGGAATTACAAGGTTTTTCGTCTCCAACAGCTGAGTATTTCGTTATTCGATTACCAATTCGTTACAATAAAAGATTCAAACTTCGTCAAAAGTAACAAATACATTTGAAATCCCAAGTACCGAACAGTCAAATTTTATTATGCGCTTTATAAAAATTCAGCATTCAACATTTTAAATTTCAATGATATCTGTTACTTTTCGCACAATATTCGTAATCTTCCATATTTTCATGTAGAAATTCATTTTCTAAACCTTATCGTTTCCAATCTTCTATTGAAAAACCAAGAAAAATTTTTAGATTTTTCATGAAACTCATTATATTTTCGAATCCCATTTTTCTCTATGTGCTCCAAGGAATTCAGGGGAAAATTGTAGGCAAACTTTCGAAATTATACACAATTTATATATAATTTTGAAAATTCTCCGAATTCAAATTCTTGGAATAAATACGCATTCATTATATTAGTTCATGATTAGTTTTCACTTACAGTTATATCCAGGTATGTTTCTGGAGAATAATTGTTCTAATTTCAGAATGGATGATTCATTTCATAGTAGATCTACTAAATGAATTCAATCTCATAACTCGAAGAGTCATTCCCCAACAAAGATTCTATGTCTTATCAATGCAATATCTTTTAGACAAGTTAAAGATGTCTTATGCAACAATTTTAGATATCTCAAACTCTTCTTATGTCTCAAAGAGAGTTTTTCTTTGTCTCTCTCGCTTTGGGATGATAATGTAAGAAAAAACCTTGCGGTAGAATTCAATTATCGAGCGGTTGTTTATATCAATAGATGCTTATAAACTTCCACTCTCCGTTATATCATGTCACGTCACATCGCGTTGAACAAAAATCAAGTTCTCGTTGCTCTTTAAACTGACATCGTGTATCACATTCGTGAATTGGGATATTATTTTCCGCGAGTGTCAGGATTATGGAAATCTCTCCATGATCGATCATCGATAAACGTAATCGTGTCATTGTGGAATAACCAAACACCAAACACCGAAGGAAAGAGAGAAGGGAAGGAAAAGGCAATAAGCGAGTTGGTTGATTTGTCACGTATCGATGCCAGATTTTACAGCCATAATCATAATAATGAGAGAATGACCGGAGGAGCTTGCGGCAAAGTGTTTCCACAAGCGAGACCCGGTCAATCGTCTTTCGTATTCGTGTATGGACAAGTTTCGAGGGAAGGCCCCGAGAGTTGGGACCTGCCAAGCTAACAAAATGGTAGGACCCACCGGGTTGGACCGGACTCCAAATCGAACAACAAGTTAGAGTAGGCTGCCGCTGGCGTTTATAGGGTGTACCGTAAAATAAAGAATACGGTTAGAATTGCTTGGGAAGAATCCGATTGTCAGTCTTTCTTGTTGTACCTTCTCTCCGCGAAGTGAATTGGAAATTTATTGTCAGGGGTTTATAAGGTTATTTTCAAGTTTGATGATTTTTATCACTGCCGGTAGCGAGAATATTGTTGGAGTGTAGCTTTTTTCGTCCTCGAGCTGATGATGGAAATGGGATTAGGAATCGGGAAGAGTTATTGGATTAGTTATCAGTGGGGGAATGATAGCGGTATACGGAGAAAAAAGATCATGGAATGATCACTAGAAAAGATACACTGTCAAAAATAATCGAAATTTCCCATCAATTTAACTGGAAATTCCAAAATTCATGGGATTTTTACTATCATTTTGCAGTAAATTTCCGGTAAAATACGGAAAATTCCTAACGCATGTATGTTTTAATTACTTCCGACCATTTATGTAAAGTTTCCCATAGAAATTTTTTACAGTGTAGTAACCTGGTGACAATATGGTATACCAAAATAAGAACCATTATTCATCTCTGTTAGCGACTGTGTACAGAAATTTGTAGTTGTCACCAGTTTACTATCTTGTCTAGTGATCATTCCTTGATCCTTTTCTCCGTGTAATCAATGCTCACAATTGGCAATCTTTGGTTAGAGCATAGGAAGTTTATATTGAGCCAACGTTTACCTACAACAGATGTATCATAATTGAGAACTCTGTGAGAACAGCTTTGGTGAGCATCAAGTAAGCTGGGGTTTGCATTGATTTTATGATAAAATATCTTCGATCTGTGGTAATAATCTTCCGCCACCGTTGCCTCAAACGTCACCATGGAGACTCACTGATCGCTCGAACGATATTCTCATTCCCAGAGTTGAGTTGAAAAAACACAACTCGCATAAGCGCATATGGACCCTTTTTTCCATTGGAATGACAGCCAATGCATTGATTCAACCAATTTCAAATAATTCACTGACAAAGTTAGTTGAATCAGCGAAAAAAATTGTTATTCTAACGAAAAAAATAGGTCCAAAAGCGCTTACAAGTTGAATAGTCATTTCAACTAATCTTACTAACAACTGACTTGGAAAAACCCAAAAACACCCAATGACCAATTAGATTCAGAAACGAATATGAGTCATCATGCTTTCCTAAACGAGACACACGGAGAAAATAATCCATCATTTTTTCATGTAAAATACAATATTTTTTACTGTGTTTCATATCAACGCTAGACCGAGTTTTAATTTTCATAAAGATTTGCATTTCTACATAGTGAACTAGTTCAACATGGAGAGGTTTTCAGGAGAATTCCTTATTCAGTGAATATTGTACTGGACATTATTATAAATAACTGTGGAGTTTTTTAGAATTGGATGAAAATATCATAATTTTTCTTGTCAATTCCAATCTGATCCGTGGATACTAATTTCAACTGTCAGGGTGTCTAGCAGTCGGGAATTCCGGGAAAGTCGGGAATTAGTCGGGAATTGTATTTTCGTCGGGAAAAGTCGGGAAAACGTCAGGAAATTAAACAAATTCCGGGAAATTTTCAATTATATTTTTATTTTTGTGTGTGCAGAATTTTTAAACTTAGAAAAGTTTCCCCCATCGACGAATAATTTATTATATTGAATATTGATCATTTTAAATCTTAATTGAAATGAATATTAATTATATGGAATATTGATATTTCTTGTTATAATTTTGAGAGTTATGCAAAAATTCTCAGATATTTTCAGAATAATTTCTTCAGCCTGTCTAGACAGCAATGAATGATTCACTAAAGGATTCTCGAAAAAAAATTCTTCTTGAATTCTTATGGAATTTTAGAAACCTTACACAACTCAAGAAGTCCTATTTCACGGCCCTGTTACAAATAATCTATAAAATCTCATTGACGAATGGGAAAATGAATAGGTTTCAATGAAATTCAATGATATTTGATCAGAAATTTCACCATTTGTAATAGGATTTGATAGAATATTTCTACTTGTGGGAGATTTTAAAGTTGGATGTTGTATCATTTGATTCAAATGCAATTAATTTTTATTCAATTTAAGAAAAACACTATACGACCACACCGAGGGAAGAGTTGATTTGTACTTGATAATAAATCTTGTTTTGCATACGGTGGAATAAATATTTATTACATACAAACATCTCTATTACAAATGTTCTATAAAACATCATTGGCGAATGGGAACACCAATAAGTTTCAATGGAATTCAATGGTATTTAATCAGGAATTTCACCATTCGTAATGGGATTTAATAGAATATTCCTACCAGAGATGACTCATTATCCTCGGATGAGGGTTATTAACAGTTAAAAAGTGTCATCTGAGGTTTTTTAACAGTTAATGAACTTCATTTATAGTTAATAAGCCGTATCTAAAGTAAGCTTCATTAAATACAAATGAAACTGTGAATAAAAATTCAGTTGAACCAAATACATTTCATTCCTCGCAGCTAAATTTTTCATTCATTCCCATCGAATGAACTATTTTATTCGTATTTTGGGAAATTAGATTTTTATTTACGCTAACTAAAATTCAACTGGGACAGGTTGGTGCCTTTCTCTCATTGCAGGAATGTCAAAAAAGGGGTTGGCATTCGATCCAGGATAAGCGAGAGTTGGATTAGAAAATTCGAGTTAGTGTTCTAAACACGAACAATCGCTGGTTCGTGAACAAGGAAAATTGATTGATAAAGATATAGGTATGCATACATGAATGTATCATATTTTTTTCAAATACCAATCCTATGACGATGAGGAGGTATTGTTCTACGTAAGGAGTATACGTTGTGCATTTAAGTGCGATGAAGTCAGTTCGCACGATAATACGCACCCGATAACGCAACATCGTCATCGTACCGCTTGGTTCGTACACGCTGGTGTTATGAACACCGAGCTTAAATGTATGAATTCCCTACACATGTACGTAGCATTCGTGTAAGCGTTGCCTGTACTCGATGGCCCGAGCAGCCGAGCAGCCGAGCAACCGAGCAACCGAGCAACCGAGAAGCCGGCTCTCTCAGCGCTCAACGCGAAACTCTCTACGACTGTGTTTAAATGAATCTATATATATATATATGTGTATATATGTACATGTGTGGACGCGTGTGACGTGTGTATACACACTATATATATATATATATATATATATATATATACGTAAAGCGGTGCAATGCGCCAAGCCTCTGCGCGCCCTGGCACCCGACACGCTGAATTAATAATCGAACTTACGTAGACGTATAGGTGGCTGTGCATACATACGTCCTCGCTCGCTCACCGGGTGACTCCGTACATTTACGTTCTTCAAGAAGTACATTTTATACCCTCAATTTTCGTAACGAAGTTTCATCAATTATTCCACGTACTTTCGTTGAATGATAAAAGAGGCCTCGGTTTCGGTGTTATCCATCAACGATCATTCCTTCCACGTCTATCGAAAATTGATTTCAGGTTCATTTGATTCTTCTTTGTTTTTTTAATTTGATTTTTCATCTGTTTTACATGGTAATTAATATAGTTTATGAGTCATGGAATCTGCATAAATTTCATTGGAATTGAACAAAGGGCGTCTTTCAAAGGGATCCTAACAGACATGGAAGGTCTCGAAGACATCTAGAAGATATCTTTAGGTAGACGTCTTTTAGATATCTAAATGACGTGGCAGAAGAGGCATCTTCAAGATATATAATGGAATGATATGATCCTTTAGACATCTTTGAGAAATGTTGGAAACACGTCTTTGAGGTATTTCTAAAAGACATGTTTCAGATGTCGAATCAGCGGAGTCTAAAAGATATTTTGAAATAGTTTCTGGATGATATCTGTTACACATCTAGAAAATTATCTGAGTAAGAAGGTCGAAAGTCACGCTATGTTTCCATGTGTGTATGGAACAGTGGTACAATCATGGACCAAGCCTGGAACAAGACCTGCCGAGACTTGTCTTGAACAATTCAATAAACTTGGCCCAGGCTTAGGAATGATAAGATCAGGACAAGCTTGGGCCAATGGTTCGTTCCAGCCTAGTCCAAATGATTCGCCAAGCATCAATCAATGCTTCTTTTATCACAGATACTGACGAGAAGAATAATTTGATCCATATTTCAGCTCGAAGTTCTTCCTCGGAATATCGTACATGAATCATCTTAAAACGATAGATTAAATATGTGCCTTGGCAGTCTTGATTGGGACGAGCTTGGGTTTTTCCCAGTCTTGTTAATCCCTGCATGGGAAAAACATCTTGAAATCCTGTAGAGAGTTCTTCAAGATCAGTTGATTTCCGTGTATGATCACATTTAAAAGCAGTCTATTACCATTGAGTCGAGTTTTATTCTTATTTAGATCAAATATATCTATCTTAGTGTGTGAAACTGGAGTGCGGGGCCAATCATGGGGAGAAGATTGGACTGGTCTTGGCCCGATAGTCATGCACAAGTCTTTATCCATTGTGAACTCGGAATTTGGTCACTGTGCCACTTATGTGGACAACATCGGCTTAAATTATCATCTTAACCGTAGCTTGATTTTCACGCTTGTGCCAAGCTTGTACCAAGCGCAGTTTTTAACCATTCCAAGATACGAACGAATGTCCCATAACTGACTGATGATCCATTGGAAACAGCGGGACAATCATGGAACACTACACCGAGGGTAAAAATCGCCGGGAACAATAAAATATTTAGTCACCATGAAATATTTAATTCATTCGAATAAACTTTCACTGACTCGATTAAATATCGATTCAATCAAACAAATATTTAATATGCTATGAAATATTTCGTCAATAAAAACAGTTATTTAATTTAGTCGATGGAAGTTGATTCAAATCAATTAAGTATTTTATGGAGACTATTCAACTAAATATTTTATTGTTCCCGGAAATGTTTTCTCTCAGTGTATTAGTCCAATTATTTTTAGGTTTGTTCCTGATACACGTGCCAATCCTGGGACAAGCTTGGGTTCTTTTCCAGTCCTGTCAATACCTGCATGGGTTCCCTTTTCAAAACTCATTAGATTTCAAAAAAACATCCTAAAGACATCTAAAACATATCTCGAAGATATTCAAAACGTATCTTGGAAAAATCTGTCTTCCACAGATCTAAAACATCTTTTCCAAGACCTTTTTGATGAGACATCTATTAGATATCGAAAAGCTATCTTCACGAAAGGCTTCCAAGACATCTTTCAGATACTCATAGATATCTTTTTGTTGGTTGGGATACCGGATTATTCAAGCTTGGTTCATTATCCCTTGAATGAACGATTCAAAAGTGTACACGGAGAAAAAGGAATTCGCTGTGGCAGCGAAATCTACTTTTGCTGGGTTCCTTTTGCCAGAGCAGCAAATTTTTTGCTGTGACAGCAAACTACTTGCTGTTCCAGCAATCTTGTTAGCTGCGACAGCGAATTTTTAGCTGTGGCAGCAAAAAATGTTTGCTATCCCAGCAAAATTTGTTGGCTATTCTGTATATAATACTGAAAATTTGCTGGCGGAGCAAACATTTTTTGCTTCCACAGTTCAAAAATTGCTGTCGTAGCTAACACGATTGCTGTTATAGCAAATTTTGAGCTAGGTCAGCAAAAAATTTTGCTATTCTATATATAATACCTCGATTTGCTGCGTCAGCAAATTTTTTCTCTCCGTGTATGCATTGTAAAATAGATCTACTGGAAGCAATTGATCTCTAGATTTGTGTAGGGAGATTATTGAGGAATCGTGAAGAGAATTATTGTACTTCCGCAGGACAAATGCATTTGTCTGCAGTAAGAACATTGCGGTAGAATCCTTCAGGTGTCTGTTGATAAAGAATGTGAAAAAATTCAACCTGGTTGATATTATGCATATTTTAAAGTCACATGATTTCAAAGTCAGCGTATAGAATCCGTCATGAGTCGCTGAAAAACACCGCGTTTTTGCTCATCTCTATTGAAAACTTCCAACAGAAACCGATAGGTGTAATCTTATCGGAATCGATGGGTTTCTATCGATTTTCCGTGTCGTTTTGTCACAATTGCTATCGGTTTCTATTGGATTTTACGTGGAAGTCAATGTTCTATTGGTCTGGTTTGGTATAATCGGTAAAACCTGATGAATACCGATGGGAAATAATTTCCTATTGGAAAAACATGTCGTTTCGTCACAGGATCTACGGGAATCTATTGGAATTTTTCAACAGAGATGGCAAAAGATAATTGTGCTCGAAGTTCGCCTTAAAAAATGGTGGCAGTAAAGGTTCTCCGTGGATGGGGAACTTGCACACGTTAGGGAAAACCTTTCACTTCTGATGGAAAAAAACAAGAGAAATTCTTCGAATCCTTCACAATCGGAGGATGCATGGAAAGAAATAATTCACTGGGGTAGCTACTTCGTGTATTTGATATTTGGATAACTGGAATTATTGTTGTAATAGCTAAATTTTAGCTGCTGTAACAATAACTTTTGTCAACACAGCTAAAAAATAGCTATCACATCGCTAATTTTTAGCTGACAACTACATCAGTTGTTTTTTTCTTTTCGTGTGCAATCCATCACCGTACACTGAGAACCCAATTCCTTAGATTAAAAGAAAATTATCTTTGCTCTCATTCTAATCAATCTTTTTTTCAATGGATGAAAATCCAGTTCAATGGAGAAAAGTTTCATCAAACTACGACCAAGAATTTTCAAATTGAAACAAAAATATATACATTTCTAAATTCGAAGAATATAATTTCAATTCAATGGAAAAGTTTTCCATTTCGATGAATAATGTTTTTCATTGAAAACAAGATTTATCGGAATGAGGGCCAATAAATTTTCTTTGAATCTGAGAAATTGGGTTCTCAGTGTAGGAAGGAGACACTCCCTTCAAATAATTTTCACCTATTAAAATACTATGATGTATATAAATAGAATATAATAAGAACACACCTGTGCCGGCGGATCAACATTTTGATTGAAATTAACGTAAAGAAAGGAAATGGCTGTGGTAGCTACTCACTTTTTTACCATCCTTTTTCCACCGCTGTAGCTGGAATAATTGCAGTTCTAGCTATTTTTTCGCTACTGCAGTGGGAAAACGTGACCGAATAATTTAGCTATTGAATTTTCGCTGCGACAGCTACATTGATTGCTGCTATCGCTAAGTGAGTAGCTGTGACAGCCAAGAAATAGCTCCCGTAGCTAATTTCCAGCTATCCAAGTGCACAGAGGGAAATGTGGTTTGAAATATTACTACATTTTGTGCTAAAGTAGCAGCATAAATGATATAGTATAATTTGTACAACACGGTGTAGTAAAAATTAATGCTTAAAGATTCAGAAAATCGGTCAATTTCGCACAACTCCACATCACAAAGCATGAATCTTCACTACACTGTGTTGTAAAAATTATACCATGTCACTTATGTTGCTACTTTGGTACAAAATGAAATCAAATTTATTTGTCTGAATGACATTGTTACACGGAAAAAAATCATTAACCATTATTTGGATAGCGAAGAAGTAACTACGGGAGCTATTATTCAGCTGCGACAGCTACTCGCTGAGCGATAACAGCAAGAAATTTGGCTGTCGCAGTGAAAACTTCGCAACTAAATTATTTGGCTGTCCAAATATCAACGAATAAACCTTTGCTACGATTTTCTACTGTGCTAGCTAAAAAATAGCCGCAGTTGCATTTATTTTAACTATAGCAGTGGGAAGAGGGAACTAAAACGTGAGTAAATACGCCACAGGGTTTTCACTTCTTTGCGTGTAATTTTTGTGAACTGATAGTAATTTTATTCATCGAAAACAAATTTCTTTTCAAGACCCTGCCTTGGGTCAAGTTAGGACCTTGAAAGGTTCAATTTGGAGCTGAGGTATTTTCAAGAACAGCAAATTTTTTGCTAACGTACCAAATAGTTGACTATTTATCAGCTATTTATTTAATCGCAGCAGCGGATTCTTCGTTGAAGTAACAAAATATTCAGTATTATATACAGAATAGCCAATAAATTTAGTTGGAAAAGTTGATGGTTTTGGCTGTCATAGCTAACAAGATTACTATGATCGCCAAATGGATTATTGTCACAACAGAAAGTTGCATGTTCCAGCAAAAGGGAAAATCAGATTTCGTTGTCGCAGTGAATTTTCTCTCCTTCGTGTAAAAAATTCAAGACGTATGAACTGAGGTACTGCTTGTTTTCACAGAAAATATTGGTTGAAGGAACTAATATTTCGTTAAGACAACTAAATTTTTTTAATTCGATGTCGTATTTCAGTTTTCTCAATCCCCAAATTTGTCGGAGAAGATTCCATGATTATTTTCTGGAGTGCAATGTTGTAATCAGTTTTACGACTGGTTTGATGAAATCCTTGCAACCTTGTTCATTATCCGCCAAACGTTTAATTTCTACATATCTACGACAACCCTTGTCTTGTACAATTTTTTTTCATATAACTTAATATAGTTCTACCATTTCTCTTTCCAATATTGTGTTTTCAATGAACTAGCATGCCTCAACGTGTGTGCCATTCAGATTACCTCTTCCTTCAACGACATGTTTCAGAAGATTTCTTTTTGTATTTGCCTTCTCAAGTACTTCCTCATTTTTTACTTTCTCTATTCATTTTATTCCAAGCATCCTTCTATAACACTAAACTTCAAAAGCTTCGAGTCCTCGTTGGTCAGTTTTCCCCATTGTCCAAGTTTCGGAACCATATGATGCTTCAAACTTGACTCTTCAAGAATTTTTTTCCTTACTTCTGAGATAAGTTCCCTTGTGTTATTCTTGCTCTTATATATCTCTTTATCTTTATATAATAATCAAATAGATGTGATTTCACAAATGAATCGTTAAAGTATGACGCGGGGCGTTATCGTTGATTACAAGCAGAAATTTCATATCTTGAATTATCGATACGCCAAAAACAAATTCTGTAATATTTAGATGGCCAAAAATTAACCACGGGAATTATTTTTTTCAGATATAACAGCTATTTTTTCAGCTATAACTGCAAGTAACGTAGCTGTCACAGCAAAAATATCGCAACTAAATTCCTTCCCTATTCAAATATCAACCACTGTAAAGAATGTTTGTGAATTTTCTAGAAACAAAGTCTGATGGAAAATTTATGGATTCGTGAATTTTTTGTGAGTTTCCTAAAGAATTCTTGTGATTTTCCAAAGAATGTTTGTCGACTGACAACAATTTTTGGTTAATTTACTGAAAAATGCTTGGTAGAAAACTTGCAAACCTTTTTTTTAGAAATTTTTGTTTACAGTGTAAAATTGTGCTGTCGCAGTCACGCGAATTCTTTTTATAGCAGCCAATGAATAGCTCTATCATTGCTATCAATTTAGCTATAGCAGCGAAACTAAAGAGCTCGGAAAGTGATTGACTGTTTCCGTGCACGAGAAGAAACAACCCTGACAAAAAACTTGTTCGGAAATAATAATCGAAAACTGTCTGTCAATCGCATAGAAAATCAATCTTCGCTGTATGTAAACCGAGCCCGAAGAAAATTGGTTCGTTGCTACAGCGTCTACAAAAAAATTTGTTGTCCTTAAAAAAATATTCACTTTATCAAGGAAGACGTTATTTCTACGAACAAATTTGTTTATGTCAGGGCAAACAACTTTATTGCGTTAATCATTCTTCTTGCACGGAGAGCAATTTATAGTTAGATTTACTATGGGACTATTGCGGCCAAGGAACAGACTGAATTTCTGATGGAATTTACTGTGAAATATTGTAAATTTGATCAGGCTTCTATTGTCTCGTCATAGTAAATTTCATTGTATTCATTGATTTCTCTTTGTAGGCGCCATAGTAACAGTTTGTCATGCGAGCGACACTTTCTCCTTCGTGTGGAAGACATTTCCCGTGAATTTATTTGACAATTTATAACCTTATGGAATTTTCACGTCAGTAAATTAATGAGTAAGTGGTTATGAATTAGCTGCGGCGGCTACTTCGTGTATTTGATATTTAGATGGCAAACAATATCGCTGCAACAGCTAAATTTCAACTACTGGTAATAAACTTTTTTTTTGCCATAGCCAGAAAAATAGCTTCCTTAGCTAATTTTTAATCATCCAAATATCAAAAATATCATTCAAATAACGATATTCATTCAATATCAATAAAAATATGAAGAAAAGAAGCAAGAAATACTATATTTTGAAGAAATGTTTGTGGAATTCGACTTTAAAGTATGGCAGAAGCAAAGTTTTTGCATGGATGGGGGATCCTTTATTATGATTTGATGCATTTCCCCCTCACTTTTTGAAGAATTCAATACTTAGAAGGTGAAATACAGTTTTCAAAGCGGGGAAAAAGTCGTTCGTTCTTCCATGATCAGGAGAAGGCATCACCAACGAAGCGAGGAAAAATTCCTCACATGACGGATTCAAAGAAGATGATAAGAATCAAATATCCGATCAGCGATAATCATACCACAGGTTGAGGAAATCGTACACGTGGATTTATTCTAGACGAATGTACACGGAAAGACCGAGATTATTGATATTTAGAAAGTATTTATCAATATTTAGGAGAATGACTGCCAATTTAAGGAAAAAGAGGATCACTAAAGAATATTCGTAGTGAGTCTACCAAAAATTAGAAATGAAAATAGTAGCAGTTGACAGTTTCAATATGAAAAATAACAATGAAACTATTTGAACTCTTAGTATTTTGACTACTAATTTTTGGTAGACTTGCTATGAATATTCTTTTGCGATCCTCTTCTTCCCTAAATTGGCAGTTACATTTCTAAATGTTGATGAGTGAGCTTTTCAAATATTAATAACCTCGGTCTTTCCATGTACATTTTTGGTAGAAAAAACCGGACAATGATCTGGATAAAACCCGGATGATAATCTGAATCAAATCCGGATGGAACTTTTCGGGATTACATCTGAGTGTATCCGGGTTTCAATACGAATTTCGCGGTGATCTTTAATAGAAAATTGGAGAATATTTCCTAAAATCTGTGAATATTTGTTACAATCTGAGAGTATTTCTCAGGTTCGTAATAAAGATAAAACGATTCACATGTTTGTTGAATTTTATTAGAAGAAGAATGAAAATTCATCAATACCTCACAAACAGTAGAAAAAAATATGAACTTTCCAAAAGTGGCGCATGAAATTTTACAAAATGATGATTAGGATTTCGAAATTTTGTCATTTACTTTGTAAAATTTCATGTACGACTAACAACATCTCGAAATTTTATCATCCACTTTGTAAAAGTTCATGCGCGACTTCTGGAAAGTTCATATTTTTTTCTATTTTTTGTGAGGTATTTTTGGTAAATTTTCATTCTTCTTCTAATAAAATTCAACAAAAATGTGAACCGCTTTTATCTTTATTACGAACTTAAGAAATAAACTCAGATTTTAACAAATATTCTCAGATTTTAAGGAATATCCTTCAATTTCCTATTGAAGATTACTACACTTCCGAACTCCAGTTTCTTTGAGAACCCGCAAAATCCGTATCGGAACTCGGATACACCCGGATGAAGTCCCGGAAAGTCCTTATCCATTTTCATCCGTTACAGAATCCTCAAGAATAAAAGTCTCCTTTGACATACCATGATGGAAATTCTGATCGATTGCACTTTAAATCATGTATTCAATTCGAAGTTGAAGGAAATCAGTGTTGTGACGTACGTGAGTACCTTGCTTAGAGGTGAACTCGAAACTGTCGATCGAAAATGACAAATATTACTTATGCTCACGATCTTGAAACAGAAATTTTCACATCGAGTTAAGGCTGAACAAGTTGAAATCCTGGGTTCGGAAGGATGAAATTGATCCCATCGTGAAGATGAAACAAATTGTTTCATTCGACAATGAGGACGAGACTTGTTTCGAGACTGCATCGAATCCTTCAAGGAGTTATCCATTGATTCGGTCGATTTTTAATTATAAACTGAAGATATAATTTGTGTTCTTTCCGTTCGAGAGTTTTGAGCTCACCTCTGACCTTGCTTAAAAAATCTAATACGAACTGGTCTGTTTCTGATACAAATTCCAAATAAACGAATTGGTGATATTAAGAATTGATCAGACTTTTAAAAGGGTCGTCTAGAAAAAAACTCGGCTTTTCAGTATTATTTTCAAAAACTTGTTTCGAGGAATCTGAAGGATGTATTTTGTTGGAACTTTTATATCATATTTATTCATTTCTCAAGACTATGTATAAATTTGTACAGTTTATACAACTCCAAGATTACGCTGTAAAGTAACAGTGATGCACGATATTTCACGATATATCCATATTTCATTTACGATTTGTGTATAGTTTTTATCAATACTTTATAAAATTCCATATGAACTCGATAAAATTTCTGTCTATGGTACCCGAGTTGACTCGACGGTAACTTATCGAGTTCAATAAGACTTAGATAGGTCATGCGTTGCTCTAGGCGAATGAATAAAAAATGAAAATATACAGGAAAACATGCTTAATTGGAGTATGCACGTATCTCTTTCTTGAGAAAGTGTTAATGCCACACAAATGTAACAACTTCAACCACTTTTCCGCAGAAAACTTGAAACAACGTTTCGAGTGAAAAATTGCACGGAGGAGAAAGTATTGCTGGCATAACAAGCAGGTCTGTTACTATAGCGCAGTTACAGACAAAACACAACTACATTTTTTTGCTGATATAAACAAATTTGTTAACAGAACTAACGTCTCAGCTGCTGGAGTGAATAGTTTTGTAAGGACAACAAATTTCTCTGTAAACGCTGTAGTAGCAAACCATTTTTCCTCCGTGTACGTTGCACCAAGTCTGTTGTTTTGTCTAAGTAATCAAAATGTCTGCTGCTCCTAGTTCAAGCGTTCGCTAGCAAAATAGAAGCAGTGATCAGGGAAAAATTGAGGTTACCGGTTTGACCCGCCTACCTGGTTTTATCCGACTTTTTCCACCATGAATTTCAATTCTTGATGATATTTATTCAAATCAGATCCAAGACAACAGGTAGAAAAAGCAGCTGATACGTCTTTATCTTAGCTGGCATCGAGCGTTGAATATTTAAGGTTCTCGCGATGTCTAAGTAGTTAACAAAATTCTATTGTTACGAGAAAATCTTTTACTTTTTGATTTCCAAATGAAATTTGCTTCCCACAAGGGTCACACACTGCACGGAGAAAAAGATATAAGAATGCTTACTATTTTTCATGCTAAACCTCAAACAGGAAGTTTCTAAAAACAATTTTTAACATAAAAATATGGAAGATTATGAATGAATAGCCAAATTTTAATAAGCCTATATAGTAAAACTTCACCAAGCGTATAGTAAAATTTGGCTATTCATTTATAATCTTTCGTATTTTCATGTAAAAATTGATTTGACAAGCCGTCCTGTTTCAAGTTGAGCATGGAAAATAGTAAAAATTCTTATATCTTTTTCTCCGTGTGTTGCTTTTTATGTTCTGTACGCGGGAAAAAATGTTTGGCTGTATCAGCTAGATTTTAGCTATCATAGCTAGATATTTCGCTGCAGCAGTTAGAATTTAGCAGGTACAGGTAAACATTTTTTTCTGTGTATGAAAATTTTCAATCTTCGCATCTTTGGACATTTTTCAAACAATCAATGTATGGAACAATACGAACCTCGAAGACTACACTGACAAATTCTTTCAATGAATTAGGAAAAACCGCTTCCTGATCCAGCAAATCGGCATTGTAGATATAAAGACTGCTAGAAAATTTGCTAAATTAGTAAATATTTTGCAAGAATTTTTCTCTGCGTGTATTTTAGTGAAAATAATCGGTGGGAACAATTTGTATTATTTAGTTTGTCGGTATCGCAGCGTGTTGAGGTGAAGTTGACATGGTTATCAATATGTTTTGTCATCAGAGATAATTCAAGAACTCGTGAGGATCTTATCTCTCTGAACCCGGAAGAGTGAAAATTTCACTCACGAAGGAACAGAATTCACTCTCATAGCGAAATCTATGCTCCCTAAATATGAAAAAGTGAGGATTTAACTCTTTTGGGGTGAGAATTCACTCTTTATGCAGCCAAAAGGGAATGAAAATCTCACTTTTTCCAATTTAGAGATTCATTTTCCTGTAGACCTTTTACCGAAATGGCAAAGTTTTAGAATTCATAGCCAAAAAATTTCTCTGTAGGAATTTCATTTTGTTGCTGTAATAGCTCAATAATCAAGGCTTTTCTCGTGCACCCATGTGTGCACAAACATTGAGCCAACTTCAGCCCTCTCCTGCCGCGAAATTGGCCAGCATTTGCCACGAATGGCCTGAAATTGGCTCTATGTTGCTGCACTTAGGAGCATTGACACAGAAACGGGCTTATTTCTGACTGTCTAAGGAGTAAATTCACACTCCGAGGTGTAAAAGTCCACTATTTGGACAGTTAGGAATGATTCTATCTTCTCATTGGAGTGAAGTACCCACTTTCGGATTCAAAGAACTGACATCGCAAAAATCGGTAATTTTCTCGCAAGGCCCTATCGTAAAAAACTAACGCTGGAGTTTAGCTTTTTCCTTTGTGTCCGCGATTTGTTTTCGCACTTACATTCGATCGCATCTCAACTTCAATCAAGAAACGATGAATATCGCTTGACGTTTTTCCTTTTGCCGCCCTTGATATAGGCCTTTCAGAGTTCTATTTAAACACGGTAGAGGAATTTTAATCATTTTCTTCCACATTCAAGGGTTAGATCGTGTGCGGTTGCATTTACAATATTCAGAAACGAATGAGGAAATTCGGTTATCGGTGACTTGACCTACACGGAAAAAAGAAAACACTACTGGTTACTGTGAATGACAACGATCGGTTGAAAAACAAATGAAAACACGCCTGGATAATAAGGATTATCGCGGTCACAGTGATGGGTATTGTCATGAAATTCGTCAATGCTGATTGGACACTAATGAGGACTAGGAAACGCAGTACTGCATGGAATGAATTTAAGTTTCAATGTATTTTTTGTGATTCACAGTAACCCATTGCTGTTTTCTTTTTTCCGTGTAGGAATACACTGTTCCCGATATTTTTTCCACTTCAGATAACTCGAGGACTTCAATGTATTCCCAAATCTAATACAAATGTACTCGCCGCACAGATGCCGCTTAAGTTTCATTCTTCAATGGAAACTCTTAGAATTAGGACCTAAATGTATGCAAATGTGATGCCAAAGACTGTAGGAGCATATGGTCTCGTCGTATCTGCCAAGCTCATTCAAATTCTGTCAACTGAATTTAAATAAACTGACTGAACTAAACTAAAATGTACTCCCCAAAGAGAACATGATGATCGTTCAAATTAGATCTGTATAGATGGAGCCGGGAGTTCATGAAAGCCAACTTTTAGATTCACAAACGTTTGACAAAGGTTCTACAAACGTGCAAATGTCCGCCCCGGAATACTTTCAGGGAACATAGATAAAACGTTCGTCGAATCTTTAGCAATTTATATGAATAATCAATTAATTTAATACACTGGCAAAAAAACGACCTAGTTGAAACATTCGTGGTCGCAGTAAGTTGAAATCTGGTTCGATTCACCAGGAAATGTGATTGCGATGTCCAGAAAAAGCGGTTGAAGCCAAAATTAACTACATATTCTGGTTACTACACCAAGCAAAGGATCTCGTTTTTCTAACCTGAAAAATCCCACATAGCACTGACAGTTCTCTAAACGTTGTCAGAACCTTTAGAGAACTTTAAACGTTTTAGAAACGTTCTCAGAATGTTCTCAAAACTTTCATGCTATGTCCTTAACAGCACTGGGAGGTTTTTAAAACGTTCCAAGAACGTTGGGACGTGTTTAAAACATTCTCAGAACGTTTTCAAAACGTCCAGGGACCTTGGTGCTATTAGGGGTGGAATGTAGTTAATTTTTACTTCAACCACTTTTTCTGGACATCACAATCACATTTGTTGGTGAATCGCAACAGATTTCAAGTTATTGCGGCCACGAATGTTTCAACCAGGTCGTTTTTCCGTCAGTGTAAACATAAATTGAAATGAAATCATATAAGTATAGAGATTTTTGTGGAATTTCATCCCCATACAGCACCGGGAGGTTTTTTGAAGGTTCCGAAAACGTACTTGGTTACAAAGGGAACGTGCAAATAACGTCTCAGGATGTTCTAAGAACGTCACATGTATGTCCCAGGGACATGCAAAGGTCCCGTTTAGTTCATTCAAGTCCACCGTGTGATTCTGTGTTTTTGAAGGGTAGTTTTCATGAAAGGACGTTTGGAAGACATGGCGAGAACATCCCGTAGTAGATAAAAGGGAAGATACTTCAAACGTTTGGAAAACCTATTCCATGGAGACCAAAACACGCAAAACCAAGAGTACGTTTCCGAAACATACAGAGAACTTCCTGTGCTGTCTGGGATCAGACCTTCGATGAACCTTCGATGTACGTTCCATTTATATTCCTTCAAAGTATTTCTAGGTGGACATTTTAACGTTCGTAGGACTTTTATCAAACGTTTATGAAACTAAAAGTTAGCTTTCGCGAATCTTCAACCCGATCTATCCAGATCTAGTCTGAACGTTCGCTGAAGCTTCATGTTTCTTTCGGGTCGCTTAGTAATGATATATCTCCCTTCTCCAGCCATTTTTTCTCATTTCTCGATCATCTCGTTTCATCTGTCAATCAATTTTCCCTTCGAACACCTTAATTTCCCCAATCCATGTTTTTTTCCACGTCAAGAACATCGAAAATACTTTCTCACGTCAATCACCGATGTCGAAATGAAAAAATATTCACACATATTGACGATATATCGCGATTTCGATATCGCACGGCCTCGCAAATCATCGATACAGAAAATCTCTGTAACTCTGCTACCCGTGGACGGATTTTCTTGAAATTTGAAAGATATGACGGCGAAATGGTCTAGAATCGTTTATGACAAGAATTTTGTTGATATCTCTTATAGATCTCGAGTTATAAGTAGTCGGTTTTTAGTCTGCGCGACGTGAGGTGGAATTAACCTTGGTCTGCGCAGCTTCGTCTCTCTCTCCCTCGTTACTTTCCTCCCTCTTTTCCCCGCTGCCCTCGCTGCCGTTTCGCTTCAAAGCGAGTGGAACTTTCCACGCTTTACGACCACGACAACAACTACAACTACAACTACAACGACGACCACGAAGACCAGATTCAACGACCTCGAGCGCGTATATTCGTATCGATATCTCGAAACAAGATCATCGTTCTGTGATCGTTTCTTGCAAACCATATTATTGCACGTGCAGTATTGAGTTGACTGTTCGAACAGTTTATCTACAGATTTATTCAAATTCTTTTGTAACTAACGAATCGTTTCACTTTTATTTCTTATATTTCACGTGTTTGAACAGAATAATAATCCCACCATCCGATTTACTTCACCCTCACTTTGACCTAATGAACAAATTCAAACAAACAATTTCTCATCTTTCCGAGTCCACAAGAGCGAGAATATCATTCAAACGAAGAGACTCGCGGGCTCCACTTATTTCAGTTGTAAAAAGAGTGAAAATTTACTCTTCGGATAGTTCAAAGCGCTGTGAAAGGATTTTTTTAATGATTTTGTAGTCATTTGTCTGTACAGAGAATTTAGAGGTAAAGATTCTTTCTGATTTCACGAAGAACAGCTGAAATGAACCGACACCTCGTGTGAGAACTGATTAAAAGAACATAGGACGACGACAATGCAGTTATTAACAGTAAATTCCGATCTTCCGTGAAAAGATGTACAGTTTTGAAATGAGATTTCAAAAGAGGGACCTTGGAAAATAGTGAATTTTGCAATTTCACAGGAAATCAGGGGTCCTAAAAACCTCTGTATACCTAACTTGAGAGGCAAAACGTCCCCCGCTGTGACGCTACGTTTGACCCGCATACCCATGTTTCAACGCTCACGACGACCATCCTTCATGCCTAAACTTTTTTGCATACCGATTTTCTAGTACGTTGAAAAACCGCAGTCGAAAAAGAGTACCCTGTGTACCGTCTGGCAACCGTCCAAGACTTGGTCTCGGTATCATTTTCTCTCTATATTTTCAATTGATATTCGACGGTAATGTATATTACGAGATACAAAGAAACATAATTACGATAATTGAATGTTCTCGGAGGTACGCTAAAAGAGGGGTACGAATCTTTCTCCCCTCGTTTGAAAGGGAAGAGCAAAAGTAGAGAAGAAGAAAGTGCCGGGAGAGTGAACATGTTGCGAAATTGGTGGTCGCGCCAGAGGAAAAAGAAGAAGAGGTAAATAAAAGACGAGAAGAGAGAGAGAAAAAAAAGAGGAAGAGGTCCCCTATGCACACCCTTACACAGTAATTCCGGTTTCCATGGTAACACCCCTGAGGCGTCCCTGTGTGTCAGTGGCCACCCCCGCACCCCACGATCCTCCTCCACGACGATGATGACGACGACTACGACTACGACTACGACTACAACGATTCAACGACTACGACGACGACGAGTCCACCAGGAACCGTATCGATCCGCCAACGCGCCACCGACGAGAGTTTCGAGCTTGTACGAGAATATACTCTCTCTACTACAGAATGCTACTGACACGACGTTCTTCTTCTCTTCTTCCCGTCATCGCTTGTTTCCCATTTTTCCTCTCTTTTTCTTCATACCTACTCTTTCATTTAGGAAATCATGTGTCGTCGGGTCTCCTTTTTCTAAATATGCAATGCCTACGGACAATGTATTTGCACGTGGCCAACTTGTCTTTCATTTTTCGTTACACTTATCATTCATCTTGTCACAGATGTCGCCTTCGTCGTTGTCTGGAAGTGGTCTGAAGAGAGATGAGTGAATTTAGAGTGGAGAAATGGTATAGGAGAATAAAAAAGAACAGGACTTTCGATCCGATACCCCAGACTTTTCTCCCCGTCGAGAAATTGGCGAGTGTATTCGAAACGTGGATGATTGAAAATATTGTAATTTTTGAGAACAATTCAAGAACATTTCGTACTTTGAATTTCGACAGCTGCTTCGGTTAATCATGTTGCTCTCCCGGCAATCTAGTTAGCCGTGGAAGCAAAGTTCCAGCTAGGCTGGCAAAAAGATTTTGTATTTATATATAATCAGCAAATTTTGTTTGCTCCACCTGTTGAATTGTAGCTTCATGGAGAAAAAATGATGCGGTTGACAAAAATTTGGATAACAAAAGTTATTGGTATGGTTACCAAAAATCCAGCTATTAAATACACGACTTGGCGACCACCACAGCAACCCTAGTAGAAATTTTGGACAGGAAAATATCAGGGCCTGACGAGGTATGTCTGATTTCATATCAGGTTTCTTTACGGGGTTCCCTATTTCGCTTCATTTTGTGGAAATCTCATCCGCACCCTATTTTGACCTCACTTTACAACCCTACACACTGAATCCTACACTGAGCAAAAAGTGACATGGTCACAGGAACCATCCTTCCATAGTTAAGAACTTTTGGTTGCAGTGACCTGAAATCTGGTTATGATAAACAAAGGAAAATCACGTAAATCTGGTTGTGGCAACCAGACAGAATGGTCAAAGACAAAATCAACTACAGCGCCTGGTTATGAGAACCAGATTTTTCTCTGAGTGTATTAGAAAAATTAGATAAGTAGGCCTTGTGAATGTTCTTGAAGTTTGAATCGTTTATAAAAACGAAACGAAAAAGAAACCTGACAAAATCTGATAAATTGTGGCTGTTCATCTTCACAAATCAACTCCTTGGAACTAGAAACATTGTTCAAAGGATGTACTGCAAGATATCAGGCCATCAACAGCTAAGTATTTCGTTATTCGATTTCCAGATTCTAACCCAATCAGGACCTTATTGAAAATAGGGAAGGAAGAGAAAAAATGTTCAACTGGAAATGAAGTTCAATCGAATGGAGTATATATTCCGAGGGAAGAAACTTTTTTTTTAATTCTCCGTGTGGATTGATTCAACTCCGCTGCAGGTGAAGAAAGTGAAAAGAGAGTCGGACGTTTAGTCTCTCGTAGTATCCGACATTCCACAACTATTCTCTCCCCACGCGTGAACGGAACGTAGTAGTTAGCTTCTCGATTTACAAATATTTGCCGAAGGAGGATGTTGTTGTTCGCGCCGTATAAACGCGAAACCATATAAATTCAATGAAATTCGTAATCGAATTTCGGTCTGTATATATCCACGTGTCGGGGAAGAGGAAGCAACAGTTTGTCGAATACGAAGCGTGGAGTTGGGTTACGTACACATTCAATGTGCCACACGTCGGTCTTTGTGCATTTGGCGAATGACCCTTTTTGCTTCAGGCTCCGACCCTTCGTTTGCCGTTCCTTTGCCACCACCGGGTACAGGATATATAGCATGGATATATACAGGGTGTCCACATTCTGGAAAATGAGGGAAAGTTTCGGGAGAAGCTCTCGGAAAATCTCTCTGGTGGAGGGATATCATGGAATTTCTTTCCACGTGCGTCATTTCTTTTCCCTCATAATTTTGATTACTCATTAATCATTGGTTGTTGACCAGATTCTGGGGAAAAATGGTTCAGTTGAGTCCAAAAAATGAGACTATTTTGGATAAATTCGCCAAGATATTCTATGAATGTGCATAGCACATAGTTACCTGAAACAGTCTCATTTGAAGGTTCCAAGCACATTCGTAGGATTTTCCATCTCTTGTGTTGCTTGGGTTGAGTTATGTGATATTTTCTCACAAGTTTTTTTTTTGAAATATTATTAATTTTTTAATGAAATGATAGGGAATGGAACAACACAGGCCTGCGAAAAATGGAAATTCTCACCCCTTTGCAGCCGAGGATCATTTTCTGGAGTAATTTGCCGCGCAGAATCCGAATCCGGAGCCAGAATTTGTCTATCACCGAAACATGCAGTTTCTTGCCACTTTTGAGCCCACGCAAAAAGTTTTTTTGATGTTTCTTCCCAATTGCATCACTTTATACCATTCTTCCCCTTCAAAATAAGCTATTGAACGCTTATCTACGATTTTTCCTTGCGGAGGTAGGACCATTTCAAGTTGTCAAATATATCCACGAGATTGTAATATTCCTAAAATCTCCTGAAATTCCCCTTGAACATGTGTATTTGGGAGTTCTTGGGGTCGCTGAATAAGAATATCATATTGGAAAAATGGAATTCTCATTCACATACATCCTGGCATCATTCTCAGGAGATTTTAGGAATATTACAATCTTGGGGATATAACTCCGCAAGAAAAAATCCTAGATAACCGCTCAGTAGCTTATTTTGAAGAGGAAGAAGGGTATAAAGCGATGCAGTTGGGGAGGAAATTCTTCATTGAATTGAAATCACATTCTTCGAATTGAAGAAGAATTATATTTCTGTTTCAATTTGAGAATTTTTCGTTTCAATCTGATGCAAACTTTTTCCACTTAACTGAATTTTTTTCCATTGCAAAAGAGATTTATCAGAAACCTTCTTTCGGTCTAAGACATTGGGTTCTCAGGGTGACTACACATATAATTTAACGATGCCAATTGAAAGATTATTTATTTATGTGAATTTCTATGTAAAGTAATGGAATTGAGATTCAAATTTGAAGAGGATTGAAATGAACAAATTCTCCGTTATGAATCTTTTACATTGAAGATGATGTGATTTGAATTACACGCTCAAATTAATTTTGGAAAGACATCCTATGTGGATCATATTCACCTGACAACTTCTATAATTGATAAAAGATTATCGATAATCGATAATGTGTGTCAAACTTACTTCAAAATGTACGGATAATATCTTCCCATATGATATATTATATCTGAAGAGGTTCGTTAATTGTTTCTTGGTGATTCTCAATTCCCTCGTCGTTACGAATCCTCAATTCAAAGTATCTCCATCAATTGCAACAACAGTTCATACATGAAGAATTGTATTACAATAAGCATTATTTAAACGATGAAAAATGCAATCCATGATAGTACAATTGTCAAATAATCCATTAAGTCCGGGAATTACATCTCTTCGTTGTATTTTCCAACGGTTGTACTTTACTGTAGAAAATTTCCTTCTCAAAACTCGGAAAGTGTATGTTTTGAATTTTCAGAAGAATTTTGCTAAATTCTAAGAAATTTGACTCAATATTTAAAATATACTCCGAAATTTAGTCGAAGTTTCTTGAAATTCAACAAAATTTTTTGCAAAAAATTAAAAGAAAGTGGCTATGAAAAATTACAGTCACATTTTCTGAATATCCAAAGAGAATTTTTTTACAACGTTTCTAAAGAAAAGTTATGGAAAATCCACCTGTAACGATCTATTCAGGGTTTTTCCCAGAAAAAAACTTGGGGATTCTGAATGTTTTTGAAGTTTGAATCGTGTTTACACAGAAAATAAAATTCTGGACATCAACGGTTGATGTACGTGAAAAAATGAAATTGGTAACCATGGAAATATTACTGGCTCAGTTCATTCGCATCAACTGTTGATGCGCAATTCATGACCCACCCTGCTCAAAGAATCTCATTCAACCGATTGATCTTCATTGATTCCGATGCAGAAAACCGATTTAAACCCATTCAAAATTGATGCCCAATGGGTTTGAATCAGTTCTCTGCAACGGAATCAATTAGAATCAATCGGTGCAATGAGATTCTTTAAGCAGGGCAGCGATGTACCGGTGAATAATCGCAGATCTTAAAATTGTATCTTTCGCAGACAACAGCCATTGATGTCCGAACGATAATGGTTCCAGAACTTTATTCTCAGTGTAGGAACAGAACGAGAATTCGAAATCGCGAAATCTGATAAATCATCATTATTCTTGAATCAACTCTTTGCAACTATAAACATCGTTCAAAGAAGGTATTGCAAGATTTTTGGGCGTCAATAGTCGAATATTGTTCTATTCGATTACTAATTCGTTTCAATAAAGGATTCAAACTTCAGCACACAATGTTCAAATTGTTTTTTTTTTCTACATCTCATGTTTTCACATTGAAATCGTTCCAGAATTTTTGTTGTAGTTACAGGAACTGCGTCAATATATCGTGAATTTCAATTGATGTATTTGACATTTGCAAAATTCAATGTGAAAGGAAATAAAATGGCGACTTAAACTTGGAAAACGATTGATTCTAGAAAAAACTGTTGCTGAACTTTTTCCCTACAGCCCATCTTTTTCGAATGAAAAATCCTTGAGATTTTTGACGTTCTTTCCACGTTTGAGCCGCCATTTTCATTGTTTCCGCATTGAACGCTGCCACAGCTAACTGGATTGCCAAGAGAGTAACATGATCAATTAAAGTAACGAATTTGTTGTTGGACTGGCAAGATTTTTTAGTATTATATACAGGAGGGCAAACAAATCTTGCTGGAGGAACAAACATTCTTTTCTATCACAGCTAAAAAATCATTGTTAGAGCTAATAAAATTGCTGTGATACCAAAGAGATCGCTGTCATAGCGAATTCTTTTTTCTCCGTGATTATATGTTTGAAAAGATGATGATAATTTTTGGTTTCCCCAGGTAAATTCAAAGCGTACTTGATCCAACTTTTCAATCTTTCCCTTATCACTTCCTCGACACGCACAATTTCACGGGTTTTTCGATCAGAGTCGAGGATAGTTCAGATCCGCTTTAGATAAGAACAAATTCATCCCTCCTCTCAAGTCATATATTTGGGTTTGGGGATTGATTTCGAGCGGTTTTGATGTGCTAAATATGCGGACAATGACATTCAAATATCCTGGATTAGCTCAATCTCTATAATTCTTTATATATAATCCACGCGGAAAAGGAAAAGAAGGTTTAGGTTCATTACGAAGATTTCTCGGTATTCCAGCTAAATGATATCGCTGGATTTCGTTGAGACAGAAGTTTAGGTGTAGTAAATAAACTTTATCGCTGATGAAATATAGTTTTGACCACTAAAATATTTAGCGATGACGTCTGTACTTTCACTCCAGAAGAGCGACTGGATTGTATGGGTGCGACAACTAAATACAATTAGCTGCACAATCTAGCTAACTAATTTAGCTGTAACAGATAGAATTTTTCACTGGTGTTTCCAAATGGGCGCACATGGCAGTCGAGGCTATGCATTTTCAAAAGTATTCTGAAAGAGACGTTTAAGATATTTTATGCAATATGACATCTCGAAGATATTTACTGAGAATACTTTTGGACCTGCCTATAACCTCTATCGCTGTGTAGGAGGTGGTCATAAATTTCCACTGAAATATGAACATTTTGTTTGCAGCATTCTTCCATCCTGCTGAAACGCTATCGGTTGGTCCGACTTTGAATATCTTGAAATGATATTTTTCAATATCATAAACATAAACATGAACTAAATTTCAAAGTGAACCGCAATTCTTGGATGCTTAGGCTAACCTCGATTTGGAATGTCATAATCCGAGCCAAAAGCTTTTGCACTCCTAACTGGGAGCTTATTTCTATACTGATCGAAGGATTGCACATACTTCGGATAGATTCAATGAATTCCAAGATATTAGTGGACAAGATTTATTTCTAGATTATATTTTTCCATTTTGCTGAAGTTGGGATCGTTTGTTGGAACGAATCAACGCTCGAATAACACAATATTCAGCTGTTGGAAATCAAAAAATCTTGCAGTGCATCTTTGAACGATATTTCCAGTTCCTAGAAGTTAAATCGAGAAGACGAATGACGGGGATTTATCAAATTTTGTGAGTTTGAATTTTTGTTTCGTTTCTATAATGGATTCAAACTTCTGCAAAATATTTTTCCATGATTCGCGATGTCTCAGTTTTTACTGTCACGACCAACCAAATACTTAACCTCGATGGAACTTCAATTCACGACCATCTGGGAATTTATTGGATATATTCAAAGTTGAATAATCAGTTTGATCAAGTAACATAACATGAGAATAAACTTTCGATTGTAATGTCTTTGAAGAAGTGAACACTTCGGGATACAAGCTTCGTGTATTACTGGCGTAAAGTGGTAGAAACCAAAAGAACATTTGAAAATTAGCTATCCTCGTTTAGGTGTAGTTCCTAAACCAGGAAGCTGTGCGAGTCATCCCACACAGCACAGGGGCTCCCACAAAGAACTCCCGTTATGCGACTAACAATGAGTTCAATATGAATCTGATGCATTCAAAATAAACTCTTGACGAACAACTTAATGGTCAGAAAGAATTCATATCGAGGTTAATATGTTCTCATTGTGAACTGTTTGAATTCATCTTGAACTCTTGTAACTCAGTCGCATGACGGGAACTATTCAAGAAGTCTTTGAGAAGTCTCCATGAATTCAAAATGATCATTGGTGCTGGCTGGGATATGATAACCATTTTGGTGCCTGGAGTTCGAGAACTGATTCAGAGTAGTTTTAGAGCACTGAATACGAAAACAACATCAGATTTGTTGGACCAGCTCGTTTTTTATAATCGTTTATGTATGAAATTCATCAATTATATAGATAATATATGAGAATTATTTTTAAAAGATACTGGAAAGTTAGCCGATCCAAGGAATCTGATATTCGTTTCGCATTCAACCCATCAAAAGCCTTCCGAATCAGTTACCAACGCTCGAGCACCAGAGAAACAATTCTTTTCTGTTGACCTGTGCAATAGGAGTCACTTAGAATTATGCTGTATTTTAATGATCAATAAACTGCATTGCAAACAGGGATAAATGAGTTTTTTCAAATTTGTTGTGAATGACAGTTGAACGGTTAATGTGTTATCATTATTTCTTCTTGCAGTTGTAAATGAATGTATTGTGAGTCTGGCTATATTGCTGCGTCAGCCATATATTTCTTTCCATTACAGTGAATTGATAAATTTTGTATATAAAAAATCACAAGCATAAAGCTAATTCGATGAATCTGACATTATTTCTGACCTCAAGAACCAGAATGGCTGTCGGACAGGGTTATTGAGTTTACACACTGAGAGAAAGGATATATATTCAAATATTCGACACCTAGGAAATTGAGTCAGTGTAAATAAAAATTTAGTTGCGGCAGCTAAATTTCATTTGTCATAACTAAATTTTTTATTCCCATTGAATGAACCATTTTATTCATATTTCAGACAGCTAGACTTTTATTTACCCCAACTAGAGTCTAGCTAGCGCAAATAAAACCTAGCTGCGGCAAGTAACATTTAGTTGTCCCAACTAGGTACCTTTCTCTCAGTGCAGGTAACTTTTTTTCAAATATTTGACATAATTTCCAGATAAACAATACCTAAATACACTTTTTTCCCCACTTCAGGGTGGATTCGGTCCCTTTTTGACTCCCTTTTTAAGTGAAGTCACTCTAAATAAAAAAACTTCCGAAAAAAGGTTTGGGTAACATTTTTTGGTAAGTTCACAAACATAGTGGGTGAAATTACAAACAATTTTTGTCAATTGACGAATCTTTTCTGGAAAATCACAAAAATTGTTAGGAAATTTACAGAAAATTTGTGAGTTTCCAATCAATTTGGAAATTTAGCAATCTGTAAGTTATTCGCCATACTATTTTCTGCTTGGAAATTCACGAATATTTTTTTACAGTGTAGGGTTTGAAACTATGAAAACCGTGTTTCACGTGAGATAGGGTGACAAAAATTTGGATCGTTCGTCGAGAACTTCACCGCGTATTTGTAGTTGTAGCGACGACGAGACTCGCAAAGTGTAAAAAGGAAGAGAGTGAGCATGGCATTGTGTTATAGGCTTAAGTCAGCAGCGACGTGTCGACGTTGCGGCTTTTGCAACGAGACGAAGCAGCTGAGAGCTCATCGCGCACTCGGTGAAAGCCAGCGGGACGGATGAGGCTCGAAGAAAGAAAAAGACAGGTCAGAATCTCTCTCACAACGTTGATTGTAGTGGTACTAGAGATCATAATGATAATAATAATACCGATGATACCCAAGTTACACCGGAGTATACTACGAATGTTCAACGAATATTCGATATACATTCCATACTTATACGATTCAGATCGTGCTTTACGTTCCACGTAGGAGTACATCGATGGAACAATCTGAGATTGATCGAATGGTTCTCGTGTCTCAAAATAATTCGAAATGCCTCTAAATAATTCTTGGAACAATAATTTACATACCCTGGTTAAAAGAACTCATTGATTCTGATCTTTCAATGAGATTTGGTCAGAACTTTCATGCGAATCTCGTTGAATCTGGCCAAATCTTATTAAATTACGATTAAACTTGGACAATGTTCTGACCAAATCTCATTGAATTTCATTTGTCAGGTTCAATGGATTCTTTTACCCAGGGACATCTTTTTGAATTGTATATAAATTGTGTATACACCGATTTGTCAAGTAATAAAAATTCGTGAAACCTTCTGGTAATTAATATGCGTTGAACGTTCGAGTAAGATGAAAGACATTTGAAATATTCAATACTCATTCGATCGGCCTTCGAATAGACGTATTCTATGAATGTACATGGAATATATAAAATATTTCTTAAGCATGGTTAATATATTCTGGCGCTACTCGCGTTATCCTCAATGTCAAAAAGACCATTGCGATTGAGATATGGTAAAAGGTCTTCTTCATTCTCGAAGACATAGTCGCTAATGTGCATGTTCGATGATAGGGTACACGGTACACGGTACACGGCTACCTCCACACGCGCCAAGTTACAAAACGTTTATGTAAACGTGCCAACTTTTATTCGCTGATACTTTAAAGACTGGGAATATCGTAAACCTGCCTCTTTTTATTACCTCTGATCGTAGGGTATTAGATGCCGTGTCGTAGTTGGACACGTTGAAGTTGTAGAAGCATTTCCTATATAAACTTTCTATTACCACCTCTTTTACTCTCGTCTAATACATAAACACACACATGTATATATAAATATACACACAACGACCTGCTATAAATAAACGAGATGCACTCTCGGAAGAAATTTATCTTTTGCCAGAGATTGATTTCTCCGGATTTTCTCTTAGTTTCCAGTTTCACCGGTCACGATCGGAATCGTTTGTCCGAGGGCTTTAAACTCATTAAGAGCACGTTGGATCGCTTGACTGTCAAACTGCATAAAAGTCAAATGGCTTTATGCGATTCCAGAAGATATGAATCACTTGGATATGTTAATACGAATCTATAAATCATACATCAAAGGTTTTTGCTCGACTGATAATACTGATCGTAAAAGCTACAGGTTGTGGATTATATAAATTTATATTTAATATTCGATATGATCGTAGAAAATTTATGGGACAGAGGAGAGCGGTTCTTGTGACTCCAAGTTCGAAGAAATAATCAAAATAACTTTATACAGTGTAACTCTTGTAAAGACAAGCCGGATATCTATTATAATTATTCACTTATCCATCTATACATCGGTTCCCATTCACGGGATATCGATTTCCTATTCCTCCGCGTGGTGGTGCATATAACCTTGCGAGAGTGGTGTCTATGTCAGCACTCGGCTTCCTAATTTTATCCACTGCGAAGGTATTGAATTCATTTAAAGGACCCCTGGTCGAAATTTGTCAGGTTTTCTCACTTACCATCGATGTACTAAATGGGACCCCTGTGGAGGCAACTAGATAACACATTCCAGCCCGAGTCGAAACATTTGGACGGTTTTTGTCCTGATTGTTGAATAATGCAGACAAAAACAGTGCTTTTTCATGATTTTAGGCAAAACTGGTTGAGGAGAAATTAAAATTAAAATTATGAACAAGTACTGTTTGTATCCGCATTATTCAACAATCAGGACAAAATCAGTTTAAAAATAGGATAAGAGGACAAGAACCGTTCAAATTTGTCGATCCCGGAGCCAATTGCTCATGCTTCAACCGATCGTATAGTAACACTGATAGTCCATGAAGACGGTTAGGAGAATCAAAGGAGGCCCAAACGTTACAATTTGTCACTCGGGAGTATTTTATGGAAATAAATTCAAAAGCAACGTATTTGATTTCGAATTACATCTCAAAATACATTTTTACCACATACATAGGTGTGATTTTACTGAAAGAACTTAATTAGCAATTTGAATTACATTCCAGCAATTTCCTGGGACATCCGGGTGGAGGGAAAAAAGAAAATGGAGAAATTTACCTTGGCTTTGAGTCTTTGAATGGAAATTTTTACAAAATATTTCATCAAATAATTCACATTATAAGACAAAAATAGATTTTTCTCTTATCACGTGAATTATTTGACAATATATTTTGTAAAAATTTCCATTTAAAGACTCGAAGCCAAGGTCCTACAAGGTGAATTTCTTCATTTTCTTTTTCCAGTGGGGGCACAGGCTAGAAAGTGCACTGAGAAAAACATAAAAGTGCCATTATCCGCCACGCGTAGTTGAAGAATTTATGAATGAATCAACGAATTTTTAGTTGAAATGACTTGGAAATTGTAGACTCAACCTATACGCCACCTTTCATCGTCTCAAACATATCACAACGTCAACAAATCACAGAAGAAGTTTCATTACAGCTGCAATTATTTGAACTATAGCAGTGAAAAAAGGGTAATAAAAAAGTGAGCAGCTGCCACAGACATTTCATTTTTTTGCGTGTTGAAATGAAAGAAGTATTATTCGCAATTGTTATTAACGAATGCGTCAGTATTGTTGCTCGATTTGTACCCAGATCGCACACAAAAATCTCCAATGAATTCTGAAACAACAACCCTTCAAAAATTCTTTTGGAATAGAATGTGTTCCGAAACACTTTCAAAAAGGAATTCGAATCGTCAAAAATTTGAGAGTTCCGTCAAAATTCTCAAAGATGTTTCATACAATTTTAAAAGAACTCGTGAATCTCTGACGAATCGGATTCTTTTTGAAATTCATTGGGAACTTTTTGGGGTTCTACAAGATTTTTCAAACAGTTCTTCTTTCGGAATTCATTTGGGATCCTCGAATGCTGTCCAGATACTCATTTTCGAAAGGAACCCGTATGGAAATATTTCGTTGAAAAATTTTCTGAGAATCTCTGTGAAATCTCTGGAAGACTTTGATTTCCCTCTGCAAAAGTCGGAGAAAGTGTGAGGAACTCGGAGATTTCGATGGAAAATCTAATTTTCTCAGAGTTTTTCGGATTTCATCAGGAATTTTTCCTTGAAATTCTAGATAGATGATTATGAATTTATTCCTGATAAAATTCTGAAAAAAGTATTGATAAATGTCCGTGTTTTCTTTAAGAGCTACAAAAGAATCATGAAGCGTGAGTAACATTTCACGTACTTCAATATAAAGTCAGAACAATCGTCTGCTAGATCCGCTTTTGGTCATTTTTACTCACCTATCCAGGAAAACAGGGATTTATCACATCGTTTCATAGTTTTGTCAGGAATAAATTCATAACCATCGATCTGAAATTTCGATAAAAAATCTCTGAAAAACTCGGAAAAAGATCCGAGAAAATGATGACGCTGAATCTACCAGCGGATTCATATCAACTGATTCGTTTGGGCAGTGATTTTCAAGCCCAGTTATGCTACAATGGTTTATTTTCGACCTGCGGTTTCCCTTATTCCTGAGTAATTCCGCAGCCTAAGGATCATTGCCTGAATGAATTCGTTGCTATGAATCCATTGGTAGTTTCAAATTCATAGAATATTCTGACAATTACTCATATTTCATGTTTTTTTTATCGCTCTCGGACAAAACACGGACATTTATCAATACTTTTTTCAGAATTCCGTTAGGAATAAATTCATAATCATCTATCTGAAATTTCAATGGAAAATATCTGATAAACTTCGGAAAAACTCTGATCAACTTTGAAAACACTGTGAGAATGATGTCTCAAAAATATTGGATTTTTCATCGGAATCTCAGAGTTCCTTAGACTTCATCAGACTTTTGCAGAGAGAAATTTGAGATTCTTAGAGATTTTACAGAAATTTTCAAAAATTTTTCAGTGGAATATTTCCATACGGGAATTCATCAACAGGGCTCAGACAGAACTGGAATTCCGGGAAATTCGGGAAAACTCAGGGAAATAAACATTGAACTCAAAACACCGGGAATCCTCGAGGAAATTATCAAAAACTCCTGAAAACCTGGAATTCTCAAAGAAATCACTGAAATTTTATCAGAATAAAAATTTGTTCATTAATTCTATTTTTCATTTTCTACAACATATTTTCTTAATTTTTAATCGTGGAATCTTAGAAATTATACACTGAGGAAAAAATGTTTGGGGACACATTCATGATCCAACGATTTCTGGAAATTAGAATTCTACTCAGGGAAATCACAGGGAAAACTCAGGGAAATTGATCAAACAAAACTTGTCTGAACCCTGATCAACAATACTGTCATTTTCGTTAATCCCTGGTTGAAAGAATCCATTACTTCTGACAAATGAAATTAAATGAGATTTGGCCAGAACATTGTCCGAGAATCAATGAGATTTGGCCAGATTCAGTGAGATTTGGCGAGAATCGACTGTTCTTTCTGACCAAATCTCATTGACATTTGTTGGATGAGATTCGGCCAGAACATTGTCCAAGTTCAACTGTAATTTAGTGAGATTTGGCGAGAATCAATGGTTTTTTTAAACCAGGGGAGTGTGGAGAATATTTCGTTCGTTTTTTAATTGTAAATTTTCTCTCTCTCTCCTCAAACTATACCCTGAGGAGATAATTGTCATCATTAGAGACGGTTTCACCATATCGATACATAGATTTGCAAGATTCTGCTGTTAGGCAACAGTTTCCGTAGTAATTTGCTCTGTAGAATCTGGATTTTTTTTATATTTGAGGTTATGTACTCAGATAATGGGATTTTTGGTTACTTCAGAAATAACTTACAGGGAGCAGAAAATCATTTTGTTTCTTTTCTTCTAATTGCATCATTAAATACTACTTTTACCCTTCAAAATAATTTTGATTTTTTTCAGAAAATTCACTCTTGAAGAGTGAAAATACTGCCAGTCTACTAAGGAAGAGTGAGATTCCACTCCTAAAGAGTGAATGTTCACCCTACACGGAAAAAATTGGTGATCCAAATTTTGCGTTGACTGGTATGTCGCCTTTGGACGAGGCACAAATCCGAGAAGAATTCATACACTGGATTTTGATAATTCGTTGACTTTGTCCATGATTTCACCGATGAAATTCACTTTTCATTTTGATTGTCGAAATAATGGAAAGAGTCAACGAATTATTAAAATCCAGGGTACGAATTCTTCTGGAATTTGTGCTCCGTCCCAAAGTGACATACATTGTCAGTAATATCTGGAAGTTTTTTTCAATCACGTACACGAATTCAAGTTAATACACATTTCACATTAAAGTTAATGTTCAAAAACATGAAAAAAATATAGATTATGCTATACTTTACATTAAATTTCACCTAAAATGTGTAGGAAACTCAATTCATGCACGTATTTGAAAAAAACTTCCAGCAAATCAATTAAAATTAATGCAAAGAATTATAATAGCTCACGTAAAAATTTCTTGCTTGTGCCAATCCTGACGATGAAAAATAGATAGGCGCAATGCTGACATCCAAGGCTTGGAAATCTATATCAAGCCAACGTTGACTGACAATTGATACAATTTTGCACCAATGTTGGAAATCATAATTTCCATTGATCAATCCATCATTGGCTCAAGATTGTGCCAATCATGGTTCATCGTTGTCCCAATATCGTTTGGACAAAAGAAATTGACTTCATACGAACAAGCGATTCATAGCACAGCTGAATATTAATCCAAACGTTGACAACGTTTGGAAGAAATGAGTACCCACTGAAGGGCCAAGCCTGGTCAAAGCTTGGCTCAGGCTAGCCACGATCCTCAATTATACGTTTCCATGCAAGAATTCCCGCGTCCAATGTCGAAGCGCCACCCTTCGATATTGTTCCCAACGCTCAGTTCGTTTCTCGCAAGCCCTCAACAAACTATGCGGTTGATATATAAGCATCATATAACTTTCTTATTTGAAAATTGTTGTCTTCATCATAGGTCCTTCATCGAAGGAGAGATTTCCGCTGTGCAGACCCAAGGACTCGCGGACATCAGAATTTGAATTATAATCGATTGTAATTGATTTGTAAGGTAACCAGTAATCATTAGGTTATATTAAACTTATAAACACATCTTGTATTGAATTATTCAAATAAGTTTCTTTGTTCCAATGTATACAGATATTCTCTGGTCCTGGTTGTATAAAATATTTCAGATTCGGGCTGTACATCTTAACCTGTGTGGAGGGGAAGCAACCGATGTCGGAAAAATATGACTGAATTTGTATTATATTTTTACAATCGTTTAACATACAGTTGAACATAAGCGCAACATTGGCTCAACGTTGGCGCGAGATTGACGCAACGTTGAATCAATTTTGGCCGAATATTGGTTCAGTAAGATTATAGTATTGACTCAAATTTAGCAGTCAATATCATTTATGTGTAATAAATGATGGTACCTCCTTTCAATGCATAAAACATTTGACCATTGGCAGACCATAAAAAAATTCGTCTATCAGTTTTGGCTTGTAATGAGTACAAACATGATCCAATCTTGGATCTAGATCGAGCGTCAAATTTTGTCATGGGTTGCCAATGATGGCTGATTTGACTGCCATAATCGTACCAATGTTGGTCCGTAATTGGCAGAATACATCAATGGAGCCTGTAGCGATGTTATTATTCCAAGCTTGCACCTTGCTAACCGCCAAGGCTCGGCCAATCTTTGTCAGTGTTGCGCCATCCTAGTGCCAATCGTCAATTCTCACCTGGGAGTGTACTAGTCAACGAAAATTTGGATCACTAATTTTTCCCGTGTACCAGAGTGAATTCTCATTCCAACGGAGTGAAGGTTCAACTCGGTTTGAAAAGTGAAATTCTACATTTTATAAGAGTGAAATCTACAGAGCAACATATCAGCTACTGATTAACGCCTCGCCAATTTTCCTTAATCAGTTTTTCCTGTTTAGTACCTCATCGGTCACAGCCCACACAGCACCAGAGTTCAGAAAGAGTTTATAATAAATTGATTCAAACTATAAGAATTCAAACTGAATGCATTAAAAATTCTCCCTGAACTGTGGTGCTGTGTGGGAGGGAAGGATCGATGACATTCTTACCAGGGATTTCTCAATCTCGAAGCTGTTCAATGACAAAAGAATTCCCAAAATATAAAGAAGTTTTGAAATTTCGCAAGAATGAAACATGAAAGGATAAAAATAATCGTACAATATTGGAAGACCGATAAATCCAACAAAACCCATTACCGGTCAAAATATAATTCACTCGGATCGAATTTTAAGTGACTCACGTTCAATTCAGGTCCAATCGTTTGGTTGGTTGAGTTGTCGAGAAAAGCCATTGTTACGCTCCTATGAGTATCCTCCTCTATCTTTTTCTCTCCTACGTTTTTCTCTGTTACTTTCTGTTTCTCTTGTTCGTACGTTGTTGCGTCCCCATCAACCAAGTGAAAGAACGAGTGACAGAGATAGATTCCCAACCGAAGAGCACGGGAGAGGACGAGAGGCAGGAGAAGAAGATGAGAGATTAAAATTACTCGGTTATTATACGCGCGTGTGTGTTCAATATAAGAACTGATAAAAGTACATCCTGCTTCTCGATTTTTCATCACCTTTTTATCGTTTCACACAACTTTCGTTTCTTTTTATATATATATATATACATATAAAAAACTTGAATCTCTGAAATAATGAGATGATCATCCGTGAGGATTTTCAAATAGACATTTCTCATTGATTATTACAATAGATATATAACTCGTATAAAGTAAATGTAATTCGTGCGGTGCTCGGAGCAACATGTATAGCATAATGAATGTCATTTTTTGTGACCTCGTTAGCAATTTTTAATATGAAATTGAACACGTGTACTCTGTTCCGTACGGAACATATGTATCCTTGTCAAAGATGTAGAAGGTGGAATCTTTAATTTAATTTAAAATTGAATTAGCAACAGCACTTTTAGGTATCACAAAAAGGTCGCATGGAATGTGAAAAAGTAAATTTTATCTCACAGAAAAAAATCTTCAAGTCCGTTTAAAAATTCGCTAGACTGTAACAAATGAGGGGAGTTTTTCTTCACATTGTTGATGGATTTTTTGTTTTTTGGGAGTTGAATACTCTGCGAATGAAGAAGAGTTCCACCTAATTATGGAGGAACTTTGGAACCACCGTTTTTCGGGGTACACTTCCACTATTATTTTTCAGAAGGCAGGTTTCGTTGAGACAGAAGTTGAGCTGTCGTGAGTTGATTTTGTTCTTGATGAGATATAGATTCAACAACTGAAATTTCTTATTGTAACCATTACACTCTCAGTTCAAGAGAATGATTGGATCGTATGGGTGTGACACCTAAAAACAGGTTTGACTGCACAGTTTTTTAAACCGATATAGCTGCTGTTTGCAAGTGTGATTATCATGAATTTTCACTGGAACATAAATTATTATAATGTTTGCTTGAAATCATTATCTTTTTATTATACACGGAGAAAAAAGATCATGGAAGGATCATTAGAAAAGATACACTGTAAAGAATTTTTGTATGAAATTTCATAGAAAAGTATGTGAAGCAATTAACACATACATTTGGTTGTGAATTTTCAAAGAAACAATTTATTAAAATTCAAGAAGAGGTTTTGAAAATGTGTGAGTCATTTCATGTTAGTATGAAATTTCAAAACGATTGTTGAATTTTCAATGAAATCCTTTTGAAAATTAATTATGAATAGGTATCAAAATTTCAAATGATTATCGTAAATTTTATAACCTATTAATTGAACTTTCATATACTGGGAAGTATGAAAAATCAAAATACTAATTTTCATATTCAGTATTGATTTTTTGACTATCGTATTTTCAATACAATTCGCATATCTGTATTATAGATATGTAACATTATTTCTAAGTTAAGGAATTAACTTCCGGAATTCTGGGATTGTGAAATCTCGATTCGGGCTTCCTTCATATTATTGTACATCTTTCTGATATATAAATATATAAATATATAAATATCTTTAAGAACTTTCTTGAAGAGTTCTTAAAGATATTTCTGAGAAGAAAATATCGAGTTTTGAGCCGAATAAGCGTCATTTGCGGGAACTTTGAATTGTTTTTTCTTCAATTTGAAGATATTTGCAGCTGAGACAATTACTCGTGAGAGCAAACGATGAGGCTGGTTTCCCTGGTTAGAAGAAACCATTGATTCTCGCCAAATCTCATTGAATCTTGTACAATGTTTTGACCAAATCCTATTCAAGCATTTGTCAATGAGATTTAATCAGACGAATGTATTTTTTCAATGTGATTCTTATTGAATCTTGCCAAATCTGATTGAATCTTGTACAACGTTCCGACCAAATCCCATTAAATTTCATGTCAACAGATTCTATGGATTTTTTTAACCAGGGTTAAACAAGAGAAGTTGTCGTGAGTGGATTCGAAAGTCTACGGATGGTGAATTTGACATCGAACATAAAGAACGCAGCGGAAGACCGAAAGTGTACGAAGCTGCAGAATTCGAAGCATTATTGAATCAAGATTTGTGCCCAATGCGAGAAGAACTTGCACTCATATTGAGAGTGACTCAACAAGCAATTTCACATTCATTGAAATCATTGAGGATTATTCAAAAACAAGGAAATAGGGACAACTATTCAATCATTTGAAAAGTGTTGTCATGGTTTCCCGAGGAGATGTTACTGTAAAAAGTCCCACTGATTTGATAACTTGACTGAAATCCAGTCTTTTGCATTGTGTCGGCATTTGTTTTCGGTGCTCACTTTGGGTGCACGCAGAAGATTCGAAACTTTGGATAGAAAAAGAGGTCAGATGCTGTGTCTCTTTTCAACTAAGGATTCGAATCTTCTGCGCGCACCCCTCACTTTTAATTGGAACAGGGCTAGTTTTGGTTGCATCTTAAAATCAACCGAAATCCAGAATAAAAGTAAGTTTTACTTTTTACTGTGATTCACTCTTGAGTTAATAAATTTTAACACGAGCTCTCATTTTCAAACAAAGAACTACCCACACAGCATTTCATGTCTAAAAGATATCTCAAGACAAATTCAAGAAGTCTTATGCAACACGAAAAGATATCTTCAGGATATCTAAAACAGTTCTTACTTCTAAAAGGTTTCTGTAAGATGTCTAAAAGATATCATCTCGGAAGACAAGTTTTAGATCTTCTAAAAGATATCTTTCAGATGTCTTTTAGAAGTAAGAACTGTTAGAGACATCTTGCAGGTATCTTTTTCGTGTTGCGCAAGACTTCTTAAACTTTTCCAAATACACTGAAAGAAAATTCCATTGTGAATTGTACTATTTTGATCAGTAAAACGTATATTAGGTACAGTCACTGATGCATTAGTATATCTGCATGATCATAAAGTGGAAGTAACTAATTCAAAATCGTCGGAGATGCTACAAAAATTTGTGAAGAAAATAAAGGTAGTTGGAACTTGTTTCTTAGTAAAACTTTCTACTATTCTTGAATAGTAAAATCAACTCCAAGAACCTACCCACTGAGCATTTCCGTTAGAACCTTACATTAACATTGTAGCGATATTGATGCGATCTTGAAAGTACTTGTCTTTCAATTTACAAATGCAATATTACAAAAGTAGCTTGCAAAAATATCGTTGAAATATCACCTGATAACGTAACATTGCTGCAATTCACTTGTAATTGGATGTTGTAATATTACTGTTGTAATTCTCATAACAGGTACTTTCAAGATCGCATCAACATTGATGCAATGTTAATGCAAGGTTCTAACGGAAATGCTCAGTGGGTATTCCTATTTACAGTTCAGACTACTTATTTTTGATTAGCACACAAAAATTCGCTTAGTCAGAAACATGAGTGCTTTCCAAAGTATAAGATTCGGCATAATATCTACCATCTATTTATAGGTTAATTTACGAATGCTTATAGTAAGCTTTATAATTTCGATTAGTAAAAAATATATTGAGCAGAACAACTAACTTTATATGAGTAAACTTGAGTAAGTTGATACAGAGAGTTCAATTACGTAGGAAAAATCCGAGACTATTGAAATTATTGATGGAATCAGGGCAGCTGTGCTTTGGCTTTTATCCTAGTGTGGCTCAGTTTTCGAGATGTTCAAGTTTGAAGAATGAACGTGAGTTGATATACCCAAAGAAGATCCATCTGCTCAAGCGACCGGTGGAGGCTTGAGTGATAGAATCTCGGCGTTCAGCCTCAACGTCCTGTGTTCAATTCTCGTGGAAGCGATTCTTTTTCCCCATTTATCCTGATATTTTTTTCAACTACACTGAATACTAAAAAAAATAGGTAATCTGACTAATGTTTAATAGCAAGGATCTTTTGTGCTCTTACTATTCGTAGTATGGGAGTAGTAGTTGATTTTATTACCAAAAAATAGTAAAAAATGTTCTCTTCTCGATGGGTAAAATTAAATAGTTCATTCTACAATCAATACTTGGTGGAAAAATATGATATTTTTTACGAAGATCAAACAGAGTCATCACCCAATAGTGGGGGTCAGATAGAAATCACTGACGAGTTAGTGGGAGTCACTTGGCAGTTACTTGGCTTCAACTGACTCGCAAGTGATTCCTATCGCTGAATCATCAAGAGTTACTCTTTGATACAGGGAATCATATCGAATGGAGTATCATGACTTCAATGCATCAGTTTCATGACTCACAGTGAACAATATTACTTATTGTAATACACCGACAGAGAAACGACTTGTTTGAAACATTCATGGTCGCAATACCTCGAAATCTGATTCGATTTACCAGGGAATTTACTCTTCGAAACAAGGATTCCAAATTTATTTCAATTTTTTTATTTGATCCAAACGGTGATTTTTTCATAATTAATAAATTTTCGTTGTTCCAAACAAATTCTCGTCTCAGTGTAACTGCACTGTAAAAAAATTTCACCGGAAAATTCCAGTACATGTACTGGAAGTCATTAACCTGTACATGTACCGGAAAATTTCAGCACATTTGTACTGCAAAAATTCAGTGCAAACGTTATGGAATTCCCGCATCAAAACTGGAAATTTTCTGAGCCTCGGTACTGGAATTTTTCAGTACACGAGCTGGACTTTTCCAGGACATGTACTGGAAAATTAATGCTGAAAATATCCATGAAAATTGCAAAAAAATTGCTCACGCAAAGTGATTTTGCAGGGTCCTTGTGTTCCAAGATGATTGAGAAACTTTTGATCGTTCATTTGGATGGACAGAAACTCATGTCTACCTAACAGGATTTGAACCCACACTTTTCTACCTGCCTACCAACTGAAACCTAAGACCTAACCGATGAGCTATAGCGCGACATGTTGGAAGGCCAGCTTGGGTTACTACATATGCTTCATATCTAGAACACAAGAGGATAAGTCTTGGAAAAACCTCATATATCAATTTCATTGGCTACAATTACAATTATTATTCAAAATCTCAATCAGGAAATTTTTAATATAAAGACTTGAAATTTTTCCTGCCAGAAATGACGAAGTCCAATAGAAGTGGAAAATTTCAGTGCAACAGTGATTAAATTCCGTTGCATAGCAACTGGAAAATTCCATCACACGACCTGAAAATTGCAGTTCAAAACCTGTATAATTCAATTGCATAGTAACTGGAAAATTCCATCACAAAACCTGAGAATTGCAGTTAAAAACCTGTATAATTCCAGTATACCAACGATTAGGTTTTTTTTTCTAAATTCCAATTTTTTCTCAAGTCCTTTTTGAGGGAATATTTTTTTTGGTGCACAAGAACTATAAAATTGTAGTACGAGCCGGTAAAATTTTCGCGAAATCATGGCAAAATTTCAGTACATCATCTCAAACTTGAAAATTCCAGTACAATGACTGAATTTTCAGTTATGCTTGGTAAATTTTCAGTAACGTAACAACAAAATCTCTGTACATGTACTGGAATATCCATATTCCAGTACTAGCACTGGAAATTTCCAGTCCAGTTGCACAGTAAATTTCCAGTTTTTTTTTACAGTGTGAGATGTCCAGATAAAAGTGGTTGGAGCCAAAATTAACTAAATTTTTTAGGCTAGCAAAACCAGATTCTTCTTCTTAGTGTAATGACCAGAATATTTAGTTAATCTTGGCTCCAACCAATTTTTCTGGATGTCATAATCGAACTAGATTACAAGTTATTGCGACCACGAATGTTTCAACCAGATCATTTTTCTGTCAGTGTACTATTCTTTACTGCCTTGTTATTCGAATTATTTTGTAACAATCCCCGGGAAACAAAGAACATCCCAAGCAGTAACGGAAGTTCAAAGTATATACGAAATAGAAACGTTCGTAGAATGTACGAATCGGATACGAAGAACATATAATGAACGTACATAGTACACATTCGAAATGTACGATATTCATTCAATCGACGTTCGATTGACGTATCATCGTATATTCAATTACATACGTTCAATGAATATGCATAGCATCTATGAAACGGTCTCATCGGAATGTGCATAGAACATATTTCGAATATTTGAAGAACGTTCATCCCTAGCGGATCTGGGTGAACCGACAAGCGACCTAAAATTTCGGTTCCATTTTGGTAAATAAATCTCGGTTTTGATAACTCGTTGGCCTTTTAAGACATTTTTTTCAACGAAAATTGACCAAAATCCAACAAAAATTCAACCAATTCCAATTTGGTGATTTTTCGGTTATTTTGTGGTGATTTTCTGGCTTTTTACCTCAAAAGATTCCAAAAACGGACCACATTTTTTGCTGGCAGATTTGTTCTAAGCAATCATTAGTATTCGTTTCGGATAGTTAAAAACCATCTGGTTAATCATTTTCTGACCTAATTTTCACCAAACCAAAAAAATTGGTCACTTTGGAATCGCTAGGGATTATGCAAAGTCTCATTTTGTGTGGTTAATAAAAAGAAAAGAAAAAGAAGAAACATGCCAACAGCACGCGGTGTTCCCAAGCGGTCACCCATCCAAGTACTGACCGCGCTCACTGTTGCTTAACTTTGGTGATCGGACGAGAACCAGTGCGTTCAACAGGAAATGGCCGTTGGCTTGAAGATAGCTGAAAAAAATTTACAATTTATGTTTCACGAGTGGAAACTGTTACGTGTTCTTTCGAAACTGAGAATTCTAATACACACTTTATGGTTTTATCGAGTTTCATACGTCAAATTTGACTATTCTTTGAACGGTAAAAATGTTTCGGTTCATTATAAAGATTTCTTGCTATCAAAATAGTCTTTTTTACTTTTTTTTTTGGAATATTCATTCGACTGCACGATGTCTCTGCATTGCTGCCAACGAATACCCAAACGTAAACATACGTTGAAACGATACTTTGAATTAAAATTTCATAATTGGGCTAACAAAAAACGATTCAAATAAGTCCCTCGATCTTCCTCTCTTTCGTTTTTTTGGAATTGTATTTTTCCTTTTGAAGCATTTTCCAGTCCTCATTAATAAGAATTTTCTGCTTTCAGCATTCACCGCGCGATCTCTTGTACACGTTCGAATGAAGTATTATGGAAGAGATAAAAGAGCGAGAGAAATGAACGATTCTAATTACCCGCCTCTTGCGTATACAATCTTCCTCTCTCATTCCTCAATGCCGGTTGTCTACTTGCTTTCACACTCTTGGCACCAAGTATGTGTCCGTATACTGTGCGCAAACATAGACTGGCAGCAGCTTGTATGTTTGCTCATACATGATACATATATACGTCCGTACATACACAAAGAGCCACCGAAACGAAGCACGCAAGATAGAGAACAAGAGTTAAGTGACCCAACACGCTCGTTCACGTGACCTCCTCCTCCCCCTCCTCCTCCTCCTCCCTCTTCTTTTCTCTGTGTAATGAGCCGCTTCATACTCACACTCCTGTACGGAAAGAGGTAACCTCTTGGCGTTATTCTTTTGTTCCGTTCGTGCAAATAACTAAATCAAACTCCGACCAAGCCATCTGTTATATATTATTTCATTGAAATATTGTTATCTCGATTGAGGGATTCATTTTTGAAACAATGTGCTTGAGGGAATGCTGCTATTCGACGCACAATTTATGTAGGTTTATGGAGATTTCAGCTTAAAACGGTACGATCTCCTTCCTTCGTGCTTTGCTTAAATAAAATGGAATGGTCGTTGGAGTGGCTAGAGAAGACCAGAATCCTCTGTATCTGTCTTCATATCCTTCTAATCGTTCATTTTATCTTTATAATTGAATCTGAGAGCAGAATATTTATTTCTACATTTTTGTATGTTCTAGTTCTTTTATCCTTCTGATTTACTTGCTTCAAAATTATTTTTAGAATGAGATTTCACCCTTTAGCCAGCGAAAAGTGAGCTTGTCGAAATTTCGAGTGATAGTTTGAGGTTTGAGGTTAGAAACTCATATCCATTCTGAGTCTAAAGTGAATTCTTCACTCTGACAGAGTGAGGGACCACTCGAAGCGGATTCGCTCACTTCTGAGACTGAGTGAAGAGTGAGGCACCCCAGACAACACACAAGTCCCCATTCCAAATGTCCGACAGATAATTTTCTGTCAGGATTCGGTCGGTTTTTGTCCCAGGTATAATGATTTCCGACAGAACCAGACAGAGTTTTGACCGGAATCTGTCAGGATCTGTCGGACATTTTTAATAGGGGTTCCATCCCAGATAACATGTAAGCTTGTCATAACCCTGTCACACTTGTCATTCGATTGTTTTTGGCTTGTTATTGACGACCTTGTTAGTGTAAGGGTGCTACAGCCCTGCTGCAAGGGTTCTGTAAACTTGTACCCTTGTCGTGTGTCAACTAGGAGGCTTGTATCAACCTTGTCACAAGTTTGCCTGACAACATTGTAGCAAGGTCAAATTGCTATTTGGGATATGAATTCGGAATATAGTCACTTTTTTTAATTCTAATAGAATTATCACATTGAGTGAATTCGTAAAGAAGTCTCATAGAATTCATTTGATTCGGAACGAGTTCTGCTGGAATTGTTTTGGAATTCTCAGAGTATTCTAACAGAATTCAAAGGCAGTACTCAGAGAATATTCGTTATGTCTGCCTGAGAATATGCATAGCGGTATTCAAATAGAATCAGAATTCAATTCAGGAAATGATTGAAATGAATTCTGATGAATAGTTCGCAAAGTACACGTTCAGAATTCATCTCTTGAAATTTTATAGGTTACGTCTTTAAAAGTTAAGATGTATTTATTCTACTCATCCAGATGCTAATCATAATACCATCCCAGAATTCTTTTTCAAAAACAAAAATAGAATTCTTCAAGAATTCTTTTCGAACTAATGAATTCATAGAGTTGTGGAAGAGTTCAATGTTTGGGACATTAACGAGTTCTTTGAGGGTACTAAAATAATACCTTCAGCATTCTCAGAGATCTCGTTGATGTCCCAAACATTGAAATCCTCCAGAGCTCTTTATGAATTCATTAGTTTGCAAAGAGTTCTTGGAGAATTCTATTCTTGTTTTTGAAGAAGAATTATTTTTGTGTTATGTGAGGGATAGATATTTGTTGATGTCTATAAAATTTGCATACACGCGTGGAATCCTTTGTGAAAATATTTTTACGCCAAATTATGCCGAAAACTACGCCTAAATACTGTATTTCGGACACTTCCGTAAAAAAAAACGTAGAAAATTCTACGCACTTTTACATCAAAGTACGTCAATCTATGACGAAGAGTTTTACCCGTATATTGTGACGTAAAAAGGTGTAGAAATACGTAGAATGGCATAAACTCTTGGACTTTGTACGCCAAATTTCTCCCCTGCTTGAATTTCGCGTATTTTCGGCACAAATATTCACATTTTTGTCTATGTCTAATGATCCCGTATGGAAATATTTCGCTGAAAAATGTCTGTAAAACTATGAAAAATCTCTGAAAAAAAATGAAAAAATTCTGAGAAACTCTGACAAACTCTGAGAATCTCTGGAATTTTGATGAGAAATCTAATATTTTTGGGACATTCTTTACAGACTTTTTTCAGAGTTTCTCAGAGTTTTTTCATTCTTTTTCAGAGGAACAGTAACGAAATTGCACTCTGAAAAAACTCTGACAAAACTCTGATGGATTGCTAACATTTTTCTGACTTTTAGAAAAAAATTAAAAAATTTTCAAACACTTTTTCACACACGATATTTGAATACGGCATATGAATGTATTTATTGAATTTCAGGATGTTTCAATAATCAGAAAAATGTCAACAATTTATTAGTTTTGTCAGAGTTCTTTCAGAATGCAATTTCGTTACTATTTCTGTGAAAAAGTATGAAAAAACTCTGAGAAACTCTGAAAAAAGTCTGAAAAAAGTCTGTAAAGAATGTCCCAAAAATATTAGATTTCTCATCAAAATTTCAGAGATTCTCAGAGTTTGTCAGAGTTTCTCAGAGTTTTTTCATTTTTTTTCAGAGATTTTTCATAGTTTTGCAGACATTTTTCAGCGAAATATTTCCACACGGGATGTAAAACTATGCCAAGCTGTGGGATGTAGATTGACGTAATATGTCGTAGTTTTTGGCATAATTTGGGGTAGAAATATTTCCACAAGAGATGTTTACAGCAAAGGAAAAGATTACAGGGTAGAAATAACTATGAATTGTCTTTTCTTTGATTGATGGTAATGGTATTCACTACAAGCGCATGATTAATGATTTCCTTTGGATTTTGAGGTTAGGTTTTATATACATTTTGAAAAATGGCCTCGATGTAATCTTCGTTATGTTATTTGTGCCTTCTGAATGATTTTCTTCTGAAATATTTAATATTTTCATGATTTTCAATGAAAGGGGGTCTGGTATTTGCATGAAGCTTGTTGGTACATAACCTCAAAATCTTGATATATTCTCAATTCGATATGAAGTCTAGGGATTTAACATACAAAATTTATCTCCGCGTAAAACAATATAAGGAGTTTTGCATATCTTGAACATTCATCCAATACATATTCAATTATATATACTGTAGAAAAAGCTAATAAAACATTTTAATTTGACATCCGGGAACAATTCATGATGAATTCTAAATATATTCTGATTGCGAACTCAAAACTGATTTCTTTTAGAATTGTATGGTGAATACAATTGGTTGTGAAGATGAATTCTTTGCGAACGCATGTGATATGTCGATTGAATACCACTACGAACAGTTTTAGGCGGACATAACTGGTATTTTCTTTGAACTTCCTATGAATCCATTTTAAATACTTCCGATGTTCGCGAATAACTGTTTCGAAAATCTTGGTATTCCAAACGAATTCTTATGGAATAACTTGTGTTGTCTGCAACGTCATTTTTCACTCTTTCAGATTTAGAGCTGTCTAAATTTATTGGAGTGAAAATACACTCCCAAAGAGTGAAAATACCCGAGTCCAAAAGTGAAACCTAATTTAGTTCTGACTCGTTGCGTAATACGGAGTGGATCAGGGGGAATTTTATTTTTCACCCTGATCTCGCTCTGTTCTTAACTTGATGCTTGCTTTCAAAATTCTCATGGAAGCTGATTTTCACCTTTTTTTGACCTGATTCGACTCGGGATCGTTGCGTATTACGGAGTTAATAAGGTGTCAAAAGGTATTACAATCTTTCGACTCGGATATTGCAAGCCCTGCTCAAAGAATCTCATTGAACCGAATAATTCTCATTGATTCCGATGCAGAAAACCGATTAAAACCCATGAAAAATTGATTCTCAATGGGTTTGAATAAATTTTCGGCATCGGAATCATTGAGATTCTTTGAGCAGGGAGTCAAACAAGAGTGAGATTCCCACTCTCTTGGAATGAGGATTTCACTCTTTTGAAAAAGTGAAATTTCACTCTTCGAACCCAGTTGAACCTTCACTCCATTGGATTGGTAATTCACTCTTCGAAAGTGGCAGCTCCCTCTTCCTGGACTTGCAGTATTTCCACTTCAAGGAATACAAAGAGAGAGTGCAACTTTGGTAATATTCAAGCCAGAACTGGTCTATCAACTTAAACCCACTTGATCTTCATGCGATTCAAATGATTTTTCACGCTCTCGATGTTTGAATTCTTTACAAAAACGAAACGAAAATTCCAACTCACAAAATCCGATGAATCATCGTTGATTTATCTTTCCGAATGAATTCTTTATAAATTTTGTTATTCGATTATTCATTCGTTCGAATGAACGATCAAAACGATCAAAAGTTAACCTTATTCGTACATTCATCGAAAATCCCCCTGCAATTAATAAACATCGTAGCCAGAAATATTATTGTTTCGAAGAATGGGAAGATTTAATGGCAATGAATCGTATATCACGTAGAGAATTTCATTCATGTCTTTGAGATATCCTTTTTTTTCTTCTTTTTGTTTCTTTGGCGCGGAGACTGTGACCGAGCACGAGTACACTTTCGTGCGTGAACAAATATCTTTTGGACCATCTCCAGAGAGTGGAGTTATGTTTTTGCGGTCTAGAACAACCATTGACCAAGCTAGAGTATCGAACAACTAAATCTAGCACTATGCGTCTACTACGTGGGACAACGAAAGAACAACAAAAGTATTTCTAATTTAGGAACCTCAACAACGTCAACGTGGCGTTTTACAACCGTAACTTATGCCACCTCTGAGAATCATAAAATCACACTTGAATGTGTGCATCGTGTACGATGTACGTCAAATTATACACTCGTACGTGCGAAATTTATATTCTAACGTATATTACGAGATTGCGCGTATGGTAATATCAAGCGTTTTGATGTAATGCTTTTACGAGCCGAAGCATGACACGGTGATGTGAATTCTAATTGATATCATTGCTATTGCTGAAAATTCTTCGGTATTGAAAAATATGCATCGTTTTGTTGCTTATAACGAGATCTTCTTGCTACGCTGAGAGAATTTTATTCGGGAAATTACTGTGAAATTCCAGTGATCGAGGGAAAAATTTAACTGTGCATTTTGTAAAACTTGTTGAAAATATCACTTCCAAGTGTTTTTAAACTCACTCATCTTTACAGCCTGCACAGTAATTTTTTCAAGTACTTTTACTTGTCCTTCGAGTGCTGGAATTTCACGGTAATTTTTAGAAGGTAATTTTTCCAGTGTATGATCCCATGGAAATCTTTAGACCGTTTTCACGTAATTTCTTGGCGATGATGGCATTGATCTCATCGTCAGTTCAATTTTGGTGTTTGCGGTTCAAGTGCGGATTTTTATTTTCTCTTGCCGGTGCACAAGAAAAACTGATTTGTTAGATTTATGGTAGCACTGCGATGGAATCGAATGCTGTTGAATCCACAAGTACACGGAGAGAAACAATTCTCTGGGATAGCAAAAATTTCGCTTGTCATTATGTGTTCTCCACGTTCGAATCAGTGAAATCTCACTACTTCGGCAGGCCAAAGTCGATTGCTGAATGAAATCAGTGACATATCAGGGACTAGTCACTGGTTATGGAACTCAAAGTGTCCCTGACTAATTGCATCAGAGAAATTTCACTGATTCTGCATCGCACATGCACTAATTCGTAGTGGCACCGTAATCAGCGAAATTTCTCTTTTTCAAACTTGAAGAATCCACTGAAATGATAATTTAGCTGCAACAGCTGAGTGACTAGCACGCCCTGCTTAAAGAATCTCATTGATTCCGATGCGGAAAACTGATTCAAACGCATTGAGTAGCTATTTTTAATGGGTTTGAATCAGTTTTCTGCATCGGAATCAATGAGATTCTTCAAGGACACGGACAGCTATGAAATTAGCTCCTGTAGCTAAATTATTTTTCTCGTGTGGACAGCACGCAAGTTCGTTAAAATGAAAGACAATTCATTATTTTAGCGAATCAAGCTTTGCAATATATAAATTTATATTGAAATATACATATATATAAATTATAAGAAAATGAAATTTCGGTCTTAATTTGTGTGTGGACATTTCTGTGGTACCTTTGCGTTGCTTCTGCAACGACTCCGACTTCAAAGCTCTAGTTTCTCCACCGATTCTATTCATCCACATATTTTCTTTCTGGATTCCACGTGAAGGCGACGTACTTCATCGGTGGTGGTGCTGTATGGATCCTGAACTCTGCAACGACCCAAGACTGTACATTATCTCTACAAGAAGAGGAACAAGGACAATACCCATACAACAAGTGCAGTACAGTCCTAGTATTTGGTCCCCAACACTTGGCCAACAAGTACGAGCTCAGTACTGGATACATAAAAATACAGTACTATGCCTGTACTGATAAACCAGTACAGAGAACTTAATACCGGCCAGGTACTGCACCAGTACTGGCCCTGCACTGATTGCGAATAATGGTATTAGTACTCAATCCCCAGTACTGAAAAATGTTATCAATCCAAATGTCAAATGTCAGTACCCTGCCAATCTTGGCTAGTACTGGTGCAGTACTGCGCCTGTTGTAAATTTCTGGTTGGGGAGATTCTTTTCAGAGAAAATACGTCGAGCGAAAAACTCTTCGAACTTCCCGCGTACGCACGCCAGTGCGCATCTCCACGTCTTTTCCCTTCTTTCGTCAGAGTGTGTAGCCGTTGGTACCCACACCGTCGCACACTCAATTGTACATACGAAGAACCGATACGCGACGCTTCGCCAACACACACACACACACACACACACACACACACACACACATGGCGCTTCTCTTTCTCGCACGGACGTGTCGCTGTATAAAGAAGACACCCCACATGCACGTACAGTCTTCCAGACACATACCTCGCATCATCGAACCTTTCCTTTTTCAACCTTTCCCCCTTTTGCTTTTATCGTATTGTAATATGCACGACTCGGGACTATATTTTCCAATAACTCCACGTTCTTCGGAAACTCTTTCCTTCGGCAAATCCTTCTCCCGTTGTTCTTTGGCTGGCATCACACGTGATCGTGATTTACGATCGTTGAGATCAGCAGAAACTTAGAATCTCTCTCGCACGTATTAGGTGACGTAAGGTGATAACGGGCAAACCGGGCTTCCACCTCACGAACTTGGGGTTGAATTCGAATGCTGCGTCAGCTGAGATAAGAAATCTTGTATTCCTGTGGTTTAGTTTGTTCTACGCTTCTTCTAATTATTGTTATTCAGGTAACGTGGAAGGTACCAATTCCCTGCAGTAGTTGCAATAATTAACGTGCAATTTGATATTGTGAAGAATTATGAACAAATCTTCCAATACACTTTTTCATCGGTATTCCCACGGAGAGAACAGAATTCGCTATCACAAGGAAGGCTGATTTTGCTGTTACAGCAATCTTGTTAGCTACGACAGCGATTTTTTAGCTGTGACTTTATATGTCCATATTTGGACCACAGAATTAAGTTCGATTTTCCAAAGAGCAAGAAAAGAGAGAATTTCAGATGGTATAAACGCAGGGGTAGGTCTATCCGATGGGATTTTTTCCAGGCTAAACCACTCTAAAGTGGAATACAAGAATGCTGAATTTTCAGGGAAGAATATTCAATTTGTTCGAAAACAATTCATTTCGTCTGTGTACAAACTTCCAATACACCTTCAAAAATTAATTCCTAAACTTACACTGATCAGAGGAGTACTGAGTACGAAGACCATATTACATTTGTTGGAACGGCGCAATGTTTGTAATTTCTTATATTAAAATCTAGATTATATATGAAGAATGATACCCGCAGGAAAGTGCCTTTTTGGAAGATAGCAGAGTTCACTATTTAATATAGCAACACATGTTTCTAATATGTTTTCAGTAGAATAAGCTATGTAATTTACTGATTATGTGATGTGAAGTATTACCAAGTGCAATGCCACATAGTATCTTTGTGAATCACTATATGAGAATTAGCAATTCCTGTAACTTCCATCGCTGAATTTGAATTTGATGTGCCTACGAATCAAAATGCGACGTGATATAATTCACTATTTCACATATCGGGGGCGGCTGTGCTACCCCCCACAGCACCACTGCACTCCCAGAAGAATCCATAAAAAATTCTTATGGAACTGATTAGGTTCTTCATGAATTCTTTAAGAATTTTTGTGGAACTGTGGTGCCGCGTGGGACGTATGACAGCAAACTTTACTATTTTTTGAAGATCTCTTTTCTCCGTGTAAGCATTTAGCTAATTCAAGAAATATCTGATATTGGTTTCGCACACAGAGAAAAAAAAACAGTGAATGATTGCGAGAAATACGAGGGATCATTGCTAAAAAAGGTTAGCAAATTGGTGACAACTGAACTTTTCTATCAACAGTTCTTTATGCGGGGAGTAGTAATAGTTCCTATATCTTCAGATGAAGATCACTGCTAATTCATTTAGTTTCTGTTACAATATGAACTAAACTATCCTCAAATATTACGCACAAAAAATTAATTCTTTTAGAATTCATACTTCCACGGCGGTTTCTCGTCCGATTGATTCGGGATGCAAGGCTGTGATAGAACGAAATTTTTTTCTCAGTAATGGGGATTCGATCCTACCTACCTAATCAACCTAACTTAACCGAAGTAACGCTTATACCGACTTAGCTCTACCGCACGCTTGAGATTTTTAACTCACTGAAAGTTTATCAATCGTTCGTAGATTCGTGCTGACTTTGCGAATGATCTTAGTGATGTATGGCACACAATGTAATGGTTCTATTCTTTTTTTCTGTGTTGGAATCTACTCTATACATTGCTTGGCAATCATTGCCTGAAAATATTATGAATCACTCTCCACGCCGGGCAATACAACGTTTCATATTCAATTTCATGACGTTTTTGTAATGACTGGGGGAACCATCGCTAACTCCGTTTGTCGCTGAATGCTTCACAGCATAGGCATGGTTGATACAATTTTTCATTACTATACACGTTAGTACCCTTTGCTATTTTTCTATTATTCATCCCTATCATCACAAGCAATCATTGCTTATTTTTCAAAAATTGACTTCAATCCTAGGCAAGATAGTGATCATCGCTACGAATTTCAAAATCATTTTTCTCCGTGCATTGAACACACCAAAACTACTCCACGATTCCCAGATCTCAGGGTACAGAGAAAAAAGTGTTTTTTGTTGTCTTGTGTTGTGATGTTATCCCTTAAGGAAAAACCCGATATCGGAATTTCATCGTAAAATTGTCAGTTGTATTAATACTATCCGAAATCTATCGTGTTGTTTCATTATCGTACAAGTCCGATAAAAATACGATATCTACGATAATTATCCAATATAAACCCGATATAGATATTTGTATCGGATAATGTAACTGGGGGGTGTATCGACCCCGTTGGTTATATCGGCCCCCCGAAGTTTGTTTCATATCGGCCTAGTGTTCACTAAACATCGACGATAATAACATCGCCTGACATCGATGTTTTACATCGTTTAACGATGTAACATCGACCTGGTTGATGTTCCAATGTTTTTTGTAAGAAACATCGAAACATCAAGACATCAAATAAGAACAATTGAATGGGATTATGCTGAATTTGGAATGGCGCAAGATCCCAAAATTTTTATTGGTAAAATAATAACCAATCAGGTTCTAGCAGCATCGATGTTCGCGATGTCAAACATCGATACCCGTTTATTGGATGACACATCGATGTGCCATCGATGTTTAGTGAACACTATATCGGCCACTATTTTCATACATTTTTCTTGCATACTACGAACTTTACATAACGAACTACACAACGCAGGATAACTCTTCGATGTTTCAAGAACATAAAAGTAAAAGTTATAAATGGCTTGTATTCCTGCCTAAACAGAAAATTGTTTTTGTCAAGAAGTTGACTCGCGTCCTTGAACATGAAAATTTGTCAACACAAGCGGTCTTAACCTCGAAGATTGGGAAGTAAGTACGTTTGAATAAGATATTATGATCGCTTTTGCCATTTTTTCAAATCAACATACGATGAAATAAGTCAGGCCGTTTACCATAATGCATTCTGCAAATCATTTGTTGTCATTGACGAAATGAAAGTTTCACATTAATGAAAAAATTTTTGAGTTCGCAAAACTGATAAACCCGTTGAGTGTATCGGCCAGGTGTTCATTCACATTTTCAACTTCAAAACGCATGTTCTTTTGGCAATTAATAAAAATCAAAACGCATAATAAAACATGTATGTTTTGGAGGAAATGGCATCTAAAAGATTACAATATTCTATGGACGATTCAAAAAAAGCTATTACCCAATCAAACAAAAAGACATCTTTGAGGTATCTAAAAGATACCCCGCAATTTTGAAAGATGTCTTGCAAAAAGGTCTCGAAGATGACTTTTAGAAATCTAAAAGATGTCTTACGCGACTGATTTAGACAAGTTTAAGATATCTCAAAAAGGTCTTGCGGAAGATATGTTTTAGATGTGATCGATCAAGTCTTAAAAATGTCTTGAATAATTCATACACAGAGAAAATGTATTGACGAAAGATTATCCAAAGCTGAGTAAAACGGGGACATAGTGGCATTCCCGCGATGTTTACAATCCGGTTGACTTCATTTGACTCGACTACAGATGAAAATTCATTCAGGTGGGTTTCAATGGTATTCAACTTGTGAAAATAATAAAAATATTCCGATTTATTTTCATTTGTAGTCGAGTAAAATGAAGTCAACCGCATTTCGAAGGTCGTGGGAATGTCGGTATATCCCCTTTTTATCCAACTTTGGGTAATTTTTCGCCAATACATTCTCTCCGTGTAAAAGGATGTCAGAAATCTTGAATGTGTCTAAAAAAAAATTCCCCCCTCTTTCCCTCTTCTTCCTTTCCTCTTTTCTTTTATCATCCCTTAGGGTTACCATATGTGTCCGGGGAAAAACCCGGACATGTACTCTTTTCAAGAATGCGGGAACATCCGCCAGGGTTTTCGACTTGTACTCTCAGTACTCTTTTGTTCTCTTTTTAGAGAAGGAATTAGATCTACATTTTAATATCGGAAAACCCGTATTATAAAGAGTACATGTCCGGGTTTTCCCGGACGTATGGTAACCCTAATCATCCCTCTTCCACCACTCCCGTGTATCTTACTTAAGTTTAGGATCCTTGAGGTTGCGGGATTCGAACCTGGGCATTTTACGACGTACGCACGCTTCATTGACCTGAGCCATACAGACAGTTTGACGATGGTGCTCATAATTGTCAATATGAAATAGTGAGATATAATGTCAGAGGTGTTTATTTTCAGAGTAAAAGTGATCTTTTGAGCAAGGTGTTTGTTACATATACAAATATAAGATAAGTTGATTGTGCTTAAAACTTGAACAGTTTGATGAATTTGGTGAAATATATTGAAGTACATGATCCAGTGATCGTTAGTGTCTGATGAATATCATAGATACTTCTAAATTATTTTTTTCTCACTTTTATTGAAAAACAACTTATTGATAAATGTGAATGAGAATTTGATAAAATCACCGTACACGAAGGCCGCACATAAAATTCAGCGTAAGAAGTTCGATAATTCACAAAATATTGTGACTTGGAGATTCGTTACTTTTAGTGCTAGCACTGCAAGGTTACGGAATCGTACTTTTCACAAAATTTGTTGGTATTTACATGGATTATTCAAACTTTTAATTTATGAACGAATTCACCTTCTTTGCAATTTGATTGTGAACAAAGACATTTGGAGTGTTATCCATATGCACTCATAACCTCAAAACTTCTGATCCTTATTGAGATACATTTGGCAAAACATCTTAAACATATCTTTTGATATGTCTTGTAGATGTCTTTCAAAAGATGTCTTCAAGATATCTTGAAGATGTTCATGTTTATTGGGTATTTGAAGTGTGTAAAGCGTATCCGAAGGAACACCAATTTCATAGACACCGAGCTTCACGCGCGGAAGCGTAGTTGAAGAGTGGATAGGAAGCATATAAGAAGTATTAGAAAAGTACTCTGAAACATTCTTACGCTTCCGTTAATGTTTATAACACGCTTCCCTATCACCAGGGAGGGTATCGAGAGAACATGATATGCGAAGAGATCATTTAAAGCCCCCTCCATCCTGTCGCATAATCCGGAAAGGCAGGGACTCTAAAATTCCAATGAATTTTTATTTCAACCAAATCATGTTGAAAGTATGGTTTTGTATCAGGAAAACACACTACACGGAGAGCTCATCTGAATCATTGGCGAGATATCACGTGGATAGTAACCCATGTGTGTATGGACCAAGCTTGGCACAAGATCTGCCGAGACTTGTCTTGAACAATTTACCAAACTTGGCCCAGGCTTGGGAATGATAAGATCAGGACAAGCTTGGGCCAGTGGTGTTGTCAATCCTATGGTCCAATTGATTCGACAAACACCAACCGAGGCTCCCTTCATCACAAATATTGATAAGAAAAGTAATTGATCCATATTTCAATTTGACTTTCTCCCTTAGAATACCATACATGAATTATCGAAGAACGTTCTTCAGAATTAGTTGATCTCCGTGTATGATTACATTTAAGAGTATTCTATTACCATTAAATGAAGTTCTATCCTTACTTAGATCAATAAAATCTAGCTCTTGTGTAAAACTAGTGTGTAGAATTAATTATGGCAGGAAGATCGCCCTGGCCCGATGGTTATCCCCAGGTCTTCAGCCATTGGAAATTCAAAATTCAGTCAATATTTATAAACACTGTGCCACTCATGTGGGCAATATTGGCACAATTGTTCTCAACGAATGCTCGATTTTTAAACTTTTGCCAAGCTTTTACCAAATGTAGTGACCATTTCGAAAATAATCACAAACGTACCATGACTGACTATCAATTGGGAACAACGGGACAATCATCCAACACGGATTGGGCCAATTGTTCTTCACGGAGGTTTGTTTTTGACACATATGCCAACCTTGAGACAAGCTTAGGTTTTTTTCAGTCTTGGCAATACCTGCATGAGAATGGCAAAGATTCAACCAAGTCGCAGTTTTGGTTTCGTCTTTTCAACTCCCGATTTTGATCTTGATAAATTCATAATTTCGTCCGAGTGTTGACAGTATCGCATCAGTCTCTGGAAATCCATATCCCATCAACTGCAAAAGTTGCGTGGCGACCATTGCTCTTATATTATTCTTCCAATTTACGCGAAATTGCCGTCACATGATAAAACGTAACAAGTCACGTCTTTGAATGATGGTTATTTTTATAACAAATGTTTCTGATCGTCCGCTGATCGTGCTGTCTCATAAAACTGGTATCAAATTGTTTGTATGAACCTTAGCTATCTAGATGAATTCATTCCGAACGATAATTCAACTTCCAAAATAATGGAAATTTAGAAAAAATGAAGGAATTCTGTAGTGACTTGTTACGTTCTGTCATGTGATCGAAAGTTTCATGATTCAGAACAACTTCCCAGCAATTTGGCATTTAGCGAGGCGACGTCTTTGTAAATTGCTTCGAAAGCGTTATTAATTACAATCTTTACAATCAATCAATCAACCAACCAACAACTAGAAAGAGAGATCCTTCTGACTTTTATTACCCTCTCTGTCGGCATTGAAGAGACCGGTCTTGTAACATTATTCTGATACGGAAGGCTCGTTCCAGTAGTTTATACTCTGAGATATGAACAGAAACAGATAACATTTCTCAGTATTGATTATTCATTTCGCACATTATTGCAGAATTATTTTCAGCTTCGCGTTAAATGTTAGTTCTACTGTGCTGCTTTTATTTGAATTCGATTGATTCAACTTTGTAACCAGATAGCAGAGAAAGAATCTTTGCAGTGTCAGCGAATTTTTTGAAGAACTCATTCCGAGCCTCCAGGTTTTCAGAAGCTCTTTCCAGTAGACATTTTGCGTTTCGCGATATCTTTGAGACAGGTTTTAGATATCTTGCGGAACCTTGGTAGAAGGAAATGATAGAAATCGATTGGAAGAGTTAAAAACCGTATATTCGATTCGGATTCTATCTGTTTCTGTACGGTTTCGGACTCTTCCAATTGGTTTCTATCGTTTTTTTTTCCCAGAGGACACTTTTGGATAAGATGTAGTTCAATTCTTGTCTGAAACTTGCCTTCAAGATATATCTTGTAGATCTTGTTGTAGACAAGAATGGGTCTGAAACTTATCTCAAAACTTGTCTCCAAGATATTTCAAGACATGAAATGTTCACTGGGTTACCGGATTCACTTGGAACTCTACTTCACTGACATTCTGAGACCTTATCCCAGCTAGGATCAAAATATACTATGGACGTTCTTCGAATATTCGAAATGTGTTCTATGCACATTCCAATGAGACCGTTTTATAGGCGCTATGCATATTCTTCGTACGTATGTTCCCAGACAGCACAGAAAGTTTTCTGAACTTTTCGCAAACATGCACTTGGTTTTGCGTATTTTGGTCTCTGGGAAGTACATTTTCCAAAATTCAGAGGCATCCAGAATGCAGGTACTCTAGAAATTTTGTTCCCAACGTACTTTCATGAAACCCACCTTTTAAAAACATGTGTGCAGCTTCGCACAACATTATGAAAACTTTTATTGAACACGTTCCCAGAACGTTGCACGTTGCATATAAATAGAACTAACCGGGACATTTGCACGTACCTGGGACGTACATGTGACGTTCTTAGAACATCTTGAGACGTTATTTGCACGTTCTCTGTGTAACCAAACACGTTGTCTGAACGTTCAAAAGACCTCGCGGTGTTGTATGGGTACGACAATCGAACGTGGATTGAATAAATATCGTCCATTTCGAATGTACTACGTACTTTCTAAGTATATTTAAAACAGTCTTATTCGAATATTCTATGAATGTTCATTATATGTTCTTTGTATCTTATTCGTACATTTTATGAACGTTTCTATTTCGTATATACATTGAACTTCTGTTGCTGCTTGGGATTCTGGATTCAATATCGATTTAAACAGCATTTTTTTTCAAAATTCTTATCACAAGAGAAAATAAACCTAAAGGAACGTTCATTGACTGCATTGAATGTTCCTTGTGCATTTCTAAAGGCTTGTGTTCTTTTGGCGCATATCCGGGACAACGTAGGGTTATAAATTTCTATCCACCATCTCGAGAGAACCCGAAAGTTCAAGGAATGTTTGATACAAGTGCATTGAACGTTTGTACATTCGAAGTTCCACTGAATATCCCCTGAATGTGAATTTACGTACAATAAACCTACGTTTAACCTAGAAGGTCTGTGTTCTTTTGGGGCAACAACATCAAATCGCGGATGTATCTCGCGAACGAAATAATACGAAGGGTAAAAAAAATCCGCTTTGATCTGATGGATGAATCCTTTTGTGATCTCTCCATTTATCTTTACCTTACACTGAATAATAGATACGTAAACAGTTTTGTGACGAATTGGGAACTTGAGGCGCCATTTTCTCGTTGAACCGAATTGTCAATTTTAGCGGTAAATTTAAACTGTATGAACATATTTTCAGCAAAATCTGCGTTGTATATTCATTCGTCCTCTCCAATTGCGTTTATATTTGAATGAAATCATGGAATATTGCTTGTTATTGAATATTCTAACTTCAGAAAAAGAAATGTGTATCTCGAACTTTTTGTTTTACTGAATTTTTCCTGACTTCGCCACCAAAAATAAACTTTGACTCATTGCATTGCAAAAATTTATATTTGGTATTCAGTTTATAGTAGTATTTCAATAAATTTTTGAAATTAAGAGTATTTCATATTTTGCGCAGATAAAATCTTGTAAGATTTGTCAAAATATTCCTAGTAGTCGGTCTTAAATCTTATCATTCAATCAGTTCTCATCTCCGGATATTGTTGAGGATCGGCTAGGATTTATCAATCTAGGATTTAGAGCGCATCAGCGGAAGCTTAGAAGTCGCAAGGTCATCGAAGAAATTTTCGCACACATTGTTGATTGGTCAATTATTTTTGAGCAACCAATCATTCCTCCAATTCTATAAGAATTGATCGATGAATAAACTGTGTATGTACGATAATTTGATTGACAACTCTGGATGTTTTTGATATTATTCACAAGATTGATCGACCTTTTGTAACTATTGTTGCTATCGGCTGGGTGAATTTCATTTTCTCGACCCACATAACGTTTATAAAGGACTGAATAATTATTTGGATAGTATCGGAAACGCCCTCTGTCTGTGGATTTCATGTTTGATTTGATCAGGTCCGTGCATCAAGCTGGCAACAGGGTAAATAGTCATTTTACGCACATTCAAAGTTGTGTGAATGATACTCGGTAAGTGTTACCGAAATGAACGAATGTTATCTCATTGATGATATGGTGAAATCCGCTGAAAAATACCCACGGCGATTCGGTGGTTTTCATCCACTGTTCAACGATATGAAATTCATGGGAATCATTTTTCGTTCAATCTACCATCCACCGCGCGTATGCACATTCGATTCTAACGATGTTGCCATTTTTCCATCGCGTGACTGGAGTCATGTTCCGGTATGTTACTCTTTTCCTCCAGAGTATTGGTTTTAGTTGGTCCCCAACACAACGAATACTTTTTGTACCGAATACTCATTGTGCTGAAAATCCAGTAAACAGCAGTTATCCCGACACAAATGACCCAAATTCCAATGTCTCGAAAGGTCAATATCCCGAAATTCATGAACTTCCAGTAACTTACTAGAGGTTCCAGAGGAATTAACTAATCAGCGAATTTCGGGATATTGATCTGTCGGACGATTGAAATTCGAATCAACTGCCCTGGGGGTCGTTTGTGTGTGTGGAGTATCGTTAGCCCCAAAATCATATTCCCGTATTCCAGAAGCCCGAAGTTGCATAACCCCGAATAGTAAATTATAGGTTCGTTCGTTCTACGTGCTCTGAGTTGCTCCAACTTGTACCAAACAAATCATTTCGTGGCTTAAACTGGAAGTAGCGAATCCAAAATACTTGGAGCAAGTTGGAGTAACTTGGGACATCGGTAAACGAACTTAGCTATTGAATTTGAGTATGAATCAATTGGTAGTATGCAAGAAGTCCGACTCCACTATTATTGGTTGATCATTAGGAATATTTAGTGATTTTACTGGGAACCACCAGTTTTCAGCCAATGAAAAGCAGTCAGGCTCATTACCAGTCGGGCTTCTTGCATACTATCAATCAATTATTAGATACTTTCATACAATTTTGAAGTGAAACATGCTCATGTCGATGGTTTTTCGATGCTTCAAATCATATAAAAATATATGATGATTGATTTATACTAAAATTCATAATTTTTGATCCGGGGTTAAGCAACTTCGGACTTCTGAAATTCGGGCGTATGATTTCAAGGCTCATGAATTTTGGGGCTTACGAGGTAGTATGCGAGAAGCCCAACTGGTAATAAGCCCGAATGGCACTCAAGCCCGACTGCATTGAACCCGAACGACTGTAAACCCGAATAACAGTTGACCCGACTGATTATAAAAATATAATTAAATAAAATGGAAAATTAATCGGAATCAAAGCGTAATTAACTTTTAATCTATACATCTTTACAGTAAAAGGTTGAATATAAGCTTTGATTTCGATTAATTTTCCATTTTATTTGATTATATTTTTATAACTAGTCGGGTCAACTGTCATTCGGGCTTGAAGTCGTCCGGGTTATAATCCGGTCGGGCTAACACCAGTCGGGCTTGAGTGCTATTCGGGCTTATTACCAGTCGGGCTTCTCGCATACTACCGCTTACGATACTCTACCATTTGTGTGTCGGGATTACTAATGTCTACCGGAAAACCATATTCCAAAAAGGTTCCACTTTCTAAAAGCAGGTTACCCCATGAGAAGCCAGCTTAATGTTGAGACAGAATTCCGGTAGTATGCAAGAAGCCCGACTACTAATAAATTCAATTGCTTGTCATTTGCTAAAAACTGGTAGTTTCTAGTGAAGTCACTAAACATTCCTAGCGTATAATCATCGATAGCTGATTTGGGTTCATCACTAGTGAGGCTTGTTGCCCACTTGTCACACTGATTTTCTGACAAATTCACTCTCTATACGCTCGTCTGGATGGGGGCCGAATCAACGGGAGGACAAATCAACGAAACCATTGGTTGAAAAGGAAGAGATGTATAATGTATGATGTCTTATTCTTTCCAACTAACGGTTTCGTTGATTCGGCCCCCATCCGCTCGTCTTCGAGTTTACCATGTGTCAGGCCCAGTGATGTAAGCCCGTCAATTGACCGGTCAAATAAATGGCTATGGGCCGCCATGACTATCACTTGACGAGGAAAACTCCTCCCCCCTTCCCCTAATCTCACGTGAGATTTCTCAAAATTTGTGTTTTGGATGTAGATGCGTTGGATTATTAAGAAAAAAGAAACACAATTCGTTCTATTGGTTTCCATTTAGGACTAGCAAAGACTAGTATTTGACAATATTACCGTAATTTGAAATCACAGTGATGACATGAAGTTTTTCAAAATGATTTCACGCAATTTCACACCGTTTTCTGCTAGAAAAAAACTGACGTGATATTTGCTAAGGTCCCCTCTCACCCCCAAGTGAGATTTGGGAGGATCTAGCTTGATCCCCCCCCCCCTGAACCCCTCACGTAATTAATGGACGCCCCCTTACATTGACCAGTCAGAATAATCTTTGACCGTCAAACTAAAATATGAAAATTATCAAAATTTTTTCCAAGTTCTTTCAATAAAACAAATCACTCAGAATTTGGAATTCATCATTCATTATTATTAAGAACATCAAAATCTTACCGCATCTCCTGAAAACCATGCCCTAACAGCACGACGTGCCCCTGGGACGTTTTCTGAACGTTCAGAAAATCTCTCCTACGTTCTATAAACCTTCCATAAACGTTTCAGTGGCACGTTGTGCTGTCTGGGTGGGTACTTCCGACATTCTCGCAAATTTCGCAAAATTTGAAGTTTGCAAAATTCGCAAAATTTGCACGAATGTCGGAAGCATCCCATGAAGGCACCTCAACTTAGTTGATATACTAGTAAGTAAGTTGTATGAAAATATATGTGTTCCTAAATTCATCAACTCATTAACCATTCTTCAATCGGCAACTTCTCATAAAATCAAAAATATGATTGGCGGTTTCATGCGAGTGAACGATTACCCTATCAACGTTATGGTACAATCCTCTTGAGCCCACACGGTACTTGGACAAAACGTGATTTGCAATGAGAAATGTTCGAAGTTCATATTCAAAAAGTTGGATAAAAATCATCAATATGACTGGTTGTTCCTAGTCGGATGATTATTTGACGGTCATTTCCACTTACAAACTATGAAAAACTGACCGGCAATTTGTTATGACTAGTCATTTCACATCACTGGTCGGGCCCAGAGCAGAGTTGCCAGAAAAAGAATCAAGAGTACGATTGGTTGGTTATACCAGGAGTAGTCAATCATCATATTCAGGCTACTTTTCACTTTTTGGGCATTGCCGTTGAAGGGAAATGTACTATCATCCCACGTATATAAGTCACATGTGTGTATAGGTTTTGTATGAAGGCGAGATTGTGTATATGGACGATGGCAAGGGTACCGTTCCCTTCAATGGCAATGCCCACCTGGTAGGGGGTCTTTTTGCCGAAAAAGTTTTTCGCCGAATAAACTTAATTCGACAATCGCTAGTCATTTCTAGAGATCACTACGAAATCTCCTAGTGATTTCTAGAGGTGACTATCGATTGTCAAATTACAGTGTATTTGGCGAAAAACGTTTTCGGAAAAAAGACCTCCTACCGCCCACCTGACAGCTCTGGTCGGGCCAGGCCCCTAACACTTCAATGATTTTTCACTAGATCCATATCCATTAAATGTCCTCTATCCGCTAGGAGCGCTGGATGACATGTTGGCGAATTTGGAATGAACGTAAGAATTAATCAATGCGCAGATACTCCATCGAACTCGTACGCAATTTCATACGCTCAAGTGAGAAGTGTCCATTGGATGTATTGAAAATTCCCTGCCAGAGTTAGCGATGGCACAGCCAGCGTCCCCAGGACAAGTTTTGGACAAGTGAAATACGGGATTGTCAGGGACCTGGGTCGGGCCGATTGACTTTTGGGATCATTAGGGGTCTATTAGATACGTGCGACTATCGCATGCGACAACCATAAGAAGAGAAGAAAGGTCCCTCGGACCTCTTTTTCCTTCTCATGTGAGATATTTTGTCCCATGCGACAATTGCATGCGTATAATCGCACCTTCAAAGCTACTATTACATGCGTGCGTTTGTCGCATGCGACATCATTAGATGAAAGAAGAGGCAAACTGTTTTTCCCTAGGACTTCTCCTTTCATCTAATGATATCGCATGCGACAGACGCACGCATGTAATTACCAATCAACAAGAAATTAGCGGTTTTTGCTAGCAGCTTTGCATGCGACTATGTTTTCACCAGGCGTAGATAAAACAGGATTGAAATGGAATTATCTAATCGCGATCCAAGCGTTCTCTTGTAAAAAATTTACTCGTCTGTTGAATGGTCATTTCCTGTGGTTCAATTCTATTCTAATTCTGTTTCAAGTCCGGTAGAGCAGCAGTCACTGACGATCCAGCAATGTTAGCGGAGTCGGGCTTATTACCACTCGGGAGCTTTCCGAAGTGTTTGACCTGGGGCTTCAGGGGCGTGGGATGAACCAATAGGAATCCATAGTTCACGCCCCAGATGCCCTGGGTCAAACACTTCGGAAAGCTCCTCGGACATGTTGCATGTTCCCGTCTACCCTACGGTTGACGTCCGTTAGCCTGAATTTCCTAAATTAGTCAAAAAGTATTACTTTTTAGTGATTTTCTTGAAAAGTATTAATTTTCAACGAATCAGGAGATTTTGGGCCACTGATTGTTGACCCCGCCCTACGCCGAAATCTCTAGAGGAAAGAACGATGTTCAGAAATCTCATTGGTCGATAACTAGAACTCCCCATATATCCCTAACATTCCGATGAATATAAATCCAACTCAACCTCCTGCAAACGCAACCTCCACCACAGTGTTGCCAATTTTTTTCGGTGTCCATTCAGTTGTCAAAATGTGATATGAATTTTTCATCCAACAAATTTTCTTTTTATACTCAATGTAATTCTATTCGGAAGTGACACGAACAATGGGTAATTTTTTTGGCAAAAAGAAACAAGTCAGTCGTGTCACGGAACATGATAAAGCGATATTGGTAAAATTTCTAACCTTTCTATCAATCGATCTCGTCACAGTTTTCCAATAATGACTTTTCTATCACTTTTCACAGCAATTGAAACAAACTCGTGATAAGATAAAACAGTACCAGAAAAAGATCGAACTATCTCTCGAAAAAGAACGATCCTTAGCGAAGAAACTTTTACAAAATGGACAGAAAGAGTAAGCGAATTTATAACTTTTCTCTTTTTTTCTCGTCAATTGACATTCAACATTTCATTCCACATTTTTCCTCTTTCTGTAGACGAGCTCTACTTTTGTTACGCAAGAAAAAGTTCCAAGAGCAATTATTAACCAGAACGGACGGTCAGTTGGAAAATTTGGAGCATATGACGCACGATTTGGAATTCGCTCAAGTCGAGATCAAAGTCGTCGACGGTTTGAAGGCGGGTAATGTCGCTTTGAAAAAATTGCACGACATATTGTCGGTAGATGAAATCGAAAAGGTACTGGACGACACCAAAGAGGGCATAGAAAAACAACAAGAGCTAGATCTAATATTGTCGGGCGCTTTATCGGAACAAGACGAAGAAGAGATCGAAGCTGAATTGGATGATATGATAGCTTCGGAGATCGAAAAGATGATTCCCGAGGTACCAGAGGAGGTTGTATTACCCGATGTACCTGAGGAGCTGCCAAAGGAGGAAAAACTGGGTAATCTTTTCTCTTTCTTCCTCTCTCTTCCCTATCAATTTCAATCGATCTATTCATTTGTATTCTAATTTTATTCCTCTTCAAAGCAGATGTCGTCAAAGAGAAGAAGAGAGAAGCAATAGCGGTTGAGGCATGAAGACCATTTGGGTTTGTGATTAGGTCGAAGGCTTGTGCAGTGTTTTATGTATATATGTACAGTAAATTTTATCCTCTCGAAGTCTATGGTTTTCACCGAATCATTGTTTCCTATGTCTAATCGTTGAGTTAACTGTTAAGGTGTATCTAATTCAATTCACTAACCATAACTTTGTATATCAAAGTGCATAGTTGGAACACATCAAGGTGATGCAAAAAACTTAATTATCTTTCTCTTATGCAAATACTTTCACTGTCTTCTGTGTATGTTCAAATACATTGATTATATTTGTATTACTCTTGTACATGTAGGTTATTTGTGTAGTCCAATTACCATTTATACGACAGAATAGTGCTTTACGATGCTACTTAACGTTCATAGACTGGAATGTCCGGACAGTGCTACACAGTTCAAAACGAGTTTCTTTTCTCAAGTTCTAATATTTGAAAACAGGAATTTTTCCAACTCGGAAGTGAAATTACATCCAAGGAACTGTTGTATCCTTTGAAAGGCTTGAACTCTACCACCCTCCTCTTCTCTTCCCTGTGATTTCTTCAATTTGAAGGTTTCGCAATGTCGAATGCACATTTATCATGCGATGATTAATTCAGAAAAATTGAAGTTTCATCGAAACTTGATTTTCAAAATCACAAATCACAATGAATCGGGTAATAAAGAAAATGTACTCATTTTTTTGTTTTCTTTTTCAAGTTTATATTTTCATTTTCATTTTATCGTAAAAAAAGTCTTATCTCACAAACACGTATTGACGTAATAGCAGTCGACTGGCTTAATTTTTATACATTAAATGTACGTATACATGTATCACAATAACATTGGACCCAAGTAACACTAAATCATTCGTTCATGAATTTTTTCCAGGATTTCAACCTCAATGTTATTAATATTCGTTCGATTAGCAAGAAGACCAATTCACACGTGAGTCGTGTACGAATTTTGTGCATAAACTCCCAAGATTTGTGCATCAAAAATGCTTTTACGAATTGAACAAATCTACTTCCCATCTATGGAAGATATAAAAATGAGGATACAGGAAAACCATACGAATCGGTTGAAATTTAAACCAATGTCATCGATTTCTATACACACAGGGTATCGCAACAAGAAAACAAGAATCGATCATCAATCGATTATGTAAATATAAAATACATTGGTTTTTCTTTTTTATCAATCTCTTAATTCTCTCTCTCTCTCTCTCGCTCTCTCTCTTTCTCTCTCTTTCTCTCTCGTGAGATAAAATTGCAAAACCAAACTTTGAAAAAATTTTTCCATCATTTATTGCATTCGTTGTAACAAGATTTATCATTGAAAAAAAATCTCTCAGTGGAAATATAATAACACACTCACTCTCACGCATACGTAAATAATTTATCATAATATTTATGTGTGTCTTTAATGAATCTTCAGAAAAATTGAACGATGATTGTATTGTATTGTTATTTTTTGCTTGAAATATTGTGTTCTTTTTGTTTATCATTCTAGTTAACTCGAGTCATTGTTTTCTTTTTTATCATTATAAATACGTATTGAATTCTACAGCATATTCTTCCTAAATTCGAAAGAAAATAGAGCATCATCGCTATTGGTGAGTTCCGGTACGCTATTCAATGCTCAGAAAATAAAGTTGTACTTCATTCGTTTTGGTTCGTGAACACTCTAGTGTTTTTATCTTACAAACATTATGTGATTGTTTATTATTATAATGGAAGTTGTTCCATCTATTTCGAAAGAGAAATACTCCTTCTGAACGTTGAAAATAATATCAATAGTGAATTAAGTAAATACAATTCCACGCGTCGAGTGTTACGTTGGATCTAAGAGTTTTAATTAAATCGTTTTGTATTTGTTCAGCGTACCACCGGACACTTGATGCTAAGAAGATATTTTTCCTAGAGCATCGTTGATTCGTAGATCGTAGAACTATCTCTTTTTTTTTATTAATTTATCGTACATAAGGACTAGAAAGAAAATTATCGTCGTGCGGCGCGATCGACTCTTCACCTTACGATTGGATATATATCTATCGTATCTAGACTTCCATTCGTTGATGTGTTTGCTGTTTGGAAGCAGAACGGTTTTGATTTGTACAATTTAGATCCTTCCCTCGGAGCTTTCAAGCCTTTTAGGGGCAATACTCGAATCCTTTCTTCATCGATGCGTAACGAGCGATGCATCCATCCATCGTTCGTTGATTTCTTTTCCCTCCTTTTCCAGAAATATTGTCGCGAGTTCATTTGTCAGCGCATCAAGTAGGTGGAAGAAGACAATAACGCGTACCCTCTTCGGTTCTCAGATTCACATGCCTTTGTTCGTCTTCCCTCCTCAAAGGAGACCAAAGTACGTCGGTTCTCCAACGCGCCGCATCCCTAGTTCGTTCCAAACACCATCCATCGGAAATTGATTCTCACCTGAAGCAAAAAATTGAAAAATATCATCAGTTGTGAATTTTGTTATTAGGAAACTGTTGCAAACGTTAATGCCCTGCTTAGAAAATCTTACTTGACCGATTGATTCTGATGCCAAATCAGGATTCAAACCTACTTACAAATGAGTTTTAATTCTGATTTCGAAACGAATTCGTTCATGTGAAAGAATCACTCTATGAAGAGAAATGCTGGTTCAAAACTATCAATAAGAATCTTTGATCAGATATCTTGTCTTTGTATGTACGTCGAGTCAATGCTCACTGTTTGATAGATTTCTCTCAGTTCTCCTCTCTTCCAGACAATTGCCATTTGGAGTAGGGAATGGCAAGTGCAGGAGCGAGCGTCTTCAAATTTGACAAACGCAAGGGCCATTTGGGGCATCAAAAGGCGAGCGGAGTGGGCGTTTTGAAATTTGAAATGAATGGCGAGCGGAGCGAACGTCCTCAAATTTGACAAACGCGAGCGCCAAATGGGGAGCGGCGCGAGCGTTTTCGAATTTGAAAAGAGCGAGCGCCATTTGGGGTATTGAATGGCGAGCGGAGCGAGCATCATCCAGGACCAGAGATGGGCAACTTCAATAACTTTTTGTACTTGAAGTCAGCGTGTCCAACAAAATCCTACCAAATTTCACTGATTGATCAATAGAAGAACCAACCACTCATCATCAGTTAGTGGAATTTTTTGGCAACGCTGCTTGAAGTACTTTTTCTTGTCAAGTATTTTCAAATTTGACATGCGAAATCTCTGTGCTTCATGTAAATAAAAAACGTACTTCACAGAAAGAAGGAATTGAAAAAGTAATTAAGGCTGCCCATCCCTGTTCAGGGCATTGAATGGCAAGCGGAGTGTGGACGTTTTTTAAATTTGAAAATTTGAAACTTGAAGCATTAACTCATCAATACGCAAAACGACGATTTTGTATACGCATTTTCAAGGATATCATAGGTATACAAAAAGCACGTTTGATTTTCTTCGAACGTGGGTTTTTGAGGGTGCTCTTTCAGAATTCGGGATTCGTTTTTCAAAAACACATCAACAACAAAGTGAATTTTGCAATTAAAAAAAAACAAGTGGTGTGTTTTGAAGTTGATTTTTTATTTTTTCCCCTATTCATTCAATCAAAATAACACGAGGAACCGTGGTCCTTAATTTTTCCGAAATTGCGTTTTTGTGCCATGAAGCTATTCAAATATCCGTGATTATTTTTACCACAGAACCACGAAGTAAGATGAAAGGAGACGAATCTCTTATGGAATTGAATCGAAAAAGTGGCACATTTTTTTGGGAACTATTGCAAGTCAAATCTCGCCACTCGTGGCGCTGTTGTTCCCAGTAACCCTACGAAAATATACATTATATATATTTTCGTAGGGTTACTGGGAACAACAGCGCCACGAGTGACGAGATTTGACTTGCAATACTTCCCAAAAAAATGTGCCGCTTCAGTTTTACGGAGATGAGTCTCCTTTTATCTTACTTCGTGCACAGAACTATCAACTCTACGGATAAATATTATAATAAATATTATGCTTGGGTACCCTGCGCATTAATGGGAGCTGGAGTTTGCCGAACGAGCGCCCTTGCGTCAGAGGGCTCTGATGTTCTCACTAACATAAATATGGTTTAGTATCCCTGTGTGCACACGGATACTAAATCATATTTGTGTTAGTGAGAACATCAGTGCCCTCTGATGCAAGGGTGCTCGTTCGGTAAATTCAAGCTCCCTATAATGCTTGGGTACCCTGACAATGCGTAGAACTGGTGAGGGAACACGTGTGAATTTTTTTTCAGAATTTTTGGACCACGTTAGGAATTTTGGGATCAGACCATATTATTTTGAAAATGCCATAAATGTCATAACCCTTTCAGGGGCATCATTTTCCTGTGGTAAGTACTTCATCATGAATATAGTGATTGAGAAGGTATTTGGGGTTGTCGATTACGAATTTGAGGTCGGATTTTTAAAATTCAAGATGGCAAACTCAATATGGCGCACGCAATTTTGAAAAAGTAATGGACTCAGACCAAATTCTTTTGTTATGGGTTTTCAAGGTCGCCGATTGAGAATCTAAAGTCAGATATTCGGAATCCAACCTGGCGAACACAATTTTCACAAAAGTAATAAATATTGACGGAATTCTTTATACAAGGTGACCCGAGTGGGGTAGATAATATTTTAACGACATATTCTGCAGCCAAAATGCATTAATTTCCCGTATGAAAAAATTTCTTTCGAAGCTTTGATCTTGAGATATAAGCATTTTTAAGTTTTTTTCCCCAAATCTAAATCGATCAAAAGCGTTATGTGCTACATACTTGAATCTGACCCCATTCGCTAAGTTGGAACACGGCGGACCTCTGGAAAAAAAATTGAACTACCCTGTCATTTTTCAATTCCATATCAGAAATCAGCAACTTGAAATTGTTATAACTCCGAACCAAAGAATGACAAGATAGTTTTATTTTTTTTCCAGAAATCCGTCGTGTTCCAATTTGGCGAATGGTGTCCAGTTCATGTATGCAGCGCACAACGCTTTTGAGCCATTTGGATTTGAGAAACAATTGAAAAATGCTCATATCTCGGCCATATTGAATCTCTGCCAACTTGAATTTGAAAAATTCGACCTGAAAACGGTAACCAATCACCCCAAAAAACCCACAAAGAAGGAATTTGGTCAAAATTTTTGACTTTTTGAAAATTGTGTCCGCTATATTGAGTTCGCCATCTTGAATTTTCAAAATCCGAGCTCAGATTCGTAATCAAAAACCCCAAAAAGCCTCTCCAATCACTGATTCTGATGTGAATACATCAGGAAAATGTGCGCCTGAAAGGGTTATGACATCTTTGGCCTTTTCAAAATGATATGATCTGATTCCGAAATTCCTAAATTGGTCCAAAAATTCACACGTGTTCTCTCACTAATTATAAGCATTTTTTATACCATAACATTTCTTCGTACAGTTCAAAGTTTTTTCCAGTAAACAAAGAATAATGGATACTTTGATTGCTACATGTGACGAAACCACGGTGTAAGAAGAACAGCCCTGGTGAAAGGGAAGCGTGTATTAGAAAGTGTCAGAAACGTAATCATAAAGTATTTGGAACGTGGATTTAAGCGTATATCGAGCGTCAAGTGGAACATTAAGAGTAGTTTGAACGTAAATTTGCAGTAGGTGGAGTATATCGGAAGAAACACCAATTTCATAGAAACCGGGCTTTACGCATGGGAGCGTAATTGAAGAGTGGATAGGAAGGGTACAAGAAGTATTGGAAAAGTCATCTGAAACATTGTTACGCTTCCGTTACTCTTTATGACACGCTTCCCTTTCATCAGGGAGGTGATCGAACATCGTCGAATTGCAGTGGTGGGTGGTGGGGATGTGATTATTTCATCCGGTTTACAGTTCTCGTTCTCAGATGTCGTTTGTGTAGGACATAGGTTTTTGTAAACAGTAATGGCGGCATGTTTATACATATTGATAACCTCAACCATTCCAAATATTTGGCTTCCCTATCATATAATAAGAAATGTAATTTCTTATTGCATGTATTATTATATGAATTTGAGAATGCGTCAATATATTGAAACATTCAACTAAGATATCAAAAAACAGAATAAAAAGAAGACAAAATTATCTAAGTTAGTTAATACATGAAAATTATACATTGAATTCGAAGTTTGAAGGTTTCTTTAAAGTGTATTTCAAATTGGGTCCGAGGCACCTGGGACAAACGCTAAAGATATTGAGATGAAAATGAATATGGAGGAATTCAAATCTAATATGAAATATAGAAAAATTTAATGCTTGAGAATTAAAAATACGGATTATGAACTGCATAAACAAAGTGTGAATACTCATTTTGCAATGTTTCTTTATTCTATTCAAAAATTATTTGAATAAACCATTCAACAACACGTTCACAAAAATATTCTTACACATTGTGTAGTCAAGTACACAAGATTAGAAGATTTTGCACATTTTTTGGAATATAACTCCCATAGTGATTCAGATCTCAATGAATACAATTTTAAATGTATTATTAAATTAAAAACTTCTGAAACAGTTGGGTTGTGTTTGTGTATGGGGGCAGCCATTTTTGTTTACATTTACCTATGTCTGGCGGAATGAATAAACCGGATAAAATAATCACACCGCTGAATTGAAGTTGTATCACCTATTCTTCTTACACCGTAGACGAAACCGATATTTTGAAAAAATCGAGGCGTAAAAAAAAATCTGTTATACATCGTTTTTGAAGGTTGAAACACCCGAACCACGATTCCCGATGTTATTTTGATTAAACAAATAGGGAGAAAAATGAAAAATTGACTTTGAGAAAAACAATTTATGTTGAAGAATCAGAGTTTCACCCTCAACAATCCCTGGTATATAGGATTTTGAAGAAAATTCAACGTACGCTCGAAAGTAGGTGCACAAAATTGTCGTTTTACGCAGTCATCAGTTAAATTTCCCTGAATCCTTTTGAATTTCGTTTTATTCGGATTTTTCCAAATTTGTCTAAATCTTTTTGAAGTCCTGTAAGTTTCTTTGAATTATTAAAATTAGGTTTTAATAAGTTTTTTCTGGAATTTTTCTTGGGGTTTAGCAGAACCCTGTTGGAAAAACCCAGCTGGGTTCGACCATGCTGGGTAGGACCAGTTGGAATTTGGTTACATGGTCGAACCATGTCAGGTGGGACCATGCTGCGTAGATGAGTAACCTACATGGGTCCTACCTAGGCTGGTACTACCCAATATGAGTCTACCTAGAGATCGGTACTACTCTGCATGGTTCTCCCCAGTCTTAGTATCAACCAGCCCTCTCTAACTCCCCCACTCTTTGTGTTCCTTACTATCGCCAAATGGAACTAATCCGCGTATCACGCTGATGGTCTTGGTGGGTTGCATAAAATATACCTATTATTCAGTCGTCCAATTAAATTACAAGGAATAGCCCACCAACACAAGTGGCGCAGTCTATCGGTTTAATGTTTTTGGCTACACTAAGAATACCAAGTCTTCTATAGTTTGGTCAGGAAGTCGGATAGGGCTGGTATCAACCTGGACTCAGACTATGCTTGGTATGCCTCCAGATAGTTATGGACGAATCTTGGAAATTCCAGTAGAACAGAACTTCTGTACGATTCATCCATAGTTTTGACATTTTCATCAAATTGCGTCACAGTTTGGTCCCACTGGCATTTCGAGATTTTTCTTCAATTTATGATTAATTTGAATTAAGGCTGTTTGCATTCAAAATACACTTGAATTTGTTGATATTTTTTTGATGACGTCCTCCAATCAATCCTGGTATAGAAAAAACGTTCATCATGTTGATTTTTCAAAATCCCTCTGATATTAGTGCACTTGAAATGAGTCAAGTTTGAGTTGGTACGATTGGGATAAGGTGAGTCTAGCTGGAACTAAGTTGATCCTATATTGGTTGTTAAGTCAGTCGACATGGGCTGTAACTAGCACCAGTTGCAACCAAGTTGGTCGCATGTTGGTTGTTGGATCAACCATCGTGGGCTATAACTGGCACCAGCTTGAACCAAATTGGTTCCATATTGGTTGTTGGGCCAACCATCATGGGTTGTAACTGGCACCAAGTTGGACCATGCTGGGGTTTTTTCAACAAGGAAAGCCGGATTTTAGTATTGTTTTCTCCGCCATTGAATAAAAGAGGTTTAATGGTGAAAATTGGCTACACACTCTTCCTGTATGTTTCGAAGTTCCAGTTTCTGATTTAGACAAGATCTTGTCAATTTTTTGAGGATCATAAATCAACCTGACAAGGTTCAAAGGATCAATTCCCAGTCGGGTTATAAAATATGAATAAAGACTTCGAATAGGGAAAGGAAAAAACGAAACACAACTGTTTTACCTGGCGTAAGGAGGTGGAGGTGTCGACCCTGGATTTTCCGCGACCATTTGAACGTTTCTCGACGCGTCGTGGTCAGGCGGTGCGGATGGAGAATTACTACAAATGCTAAGTCGAGCTAGGTGACTAGGATTCAATTTGATGGCGTCATCGTAACTAGGCGGAGCATCTATCACGGCCTCGTAATCCGGTGGCTTTTGTCTCGAGCCGCTAGATGGTTCCTCGATCGAAATCACATGGATCGGGTCATCGATCTGCAACAGACGTGACAAAATATTTTGTCGATCATTTAAAAATTCAATCTTCGAAGATGCATATTACACTTGTTGCACTGGCATCATCGTCACACTTCTGCGAATGAGAATCGTCAAGCTTTATCGCAGCGACTAGACTACTACATTCTTATATAATTCTTCGGAGATACTTGTTCTTGTTCTTGTTCTTCTTCTTCCTTATTCGAGCGTTGAAATTGTTGAGGTCAATCTTATCTATACATATTTTTATCTTACAACATACGCGCTCGTACACCATTGATCCGATTGCATCAATTCATTTCCAGTGCTTGACGATTCAATTAGAATGAAATCTTGAGTCAATTGTCGGTTGTGTAAATCTTGGATTAAAGATGAATTATGCTAAATGCGAATGCATATAAATAAGTTTCTACGATAATACGTTTGAGAAATGGATAAAAACTTTTTATAGACCGTTCATTGTTATTAAAATCGAAAGGGGAAAGAAGTAGCGATAAAGTATAACTCTTATGTCAAGTATGACGCGGGTAAGGTTCCACATTTGTACCTGAGTTGCGATAATACGGCTTAGGTCGAACTATTAAAACCTCTCTCTCTCTCTCTCTCTCTCTCGATGGACAAGTACGAGACGACAAGTACATCTATAGGTCGCGGACTTCAAATATAGCAATGGAGTTAGTCTTCCGGGTTAATATCCTTCATAGTGGTGACGACATACTACATAATCATTACGAGCACCGACCTCCTTTCTCAATCTATAGTTAAATAAGTGGGGCACGTTTATGTAGTTGCGTGCGCGCCTGGTTTCGGTCTATCGAACAAATGTCGAGGAAGAGAAATAATAGAATAGAACAATGAAATATAAATGAAGAAATTCCCTATGATAATGGATTAGCGTACATATTATTGTAATTAACCGTTCTCAAAAGGGAGAAAAATGAACGGATATATGCTTATGGGATCAATAATCATTTGTTATAATTTACGTTATACTTTGTTATTTATACCTTTCGTATACGTGTTGGTTCATTCCATTTTTATCCAAGATTTTTCCTTCGAATTCAGATTTTTGTTGTTGTTACGAAAAAACAGTGATTTCCTTATCCTTCGTATCCCACACACAATGATTCGATACGTTTCTTTCACAGTTGAAAAGTTATTTATGATTTTTTGTGGTGTATATTTTAGCTGGGAGGAGGTTTAGCGAGAAGAAGATCGAATGGTAAAGTCAACGATGCAAATACCACAGATTGGAGATGAATAAGACATCTTTTCAAACAGAATTGTGGAATTCATAACACTTCTTTGTAGTGAAGTTCCATAAAAAATCAAATTATCCTGATGAATTTTCTCGATCAAAGAAATTAACCACCCATTGATTCTAGTTGAATTTTGTCAACACTTGAATCAACCAGATTCATTTTACGCGCGCGAAGTTTGACCCTGAGAAGCCGTGCGCATAGTTTGCCAATATTTCCCTTGCTCGAAAAACTGAATGGGTTTCGCATAGATCTGGGATTTTATTTGGTTCCACTTGGAGAACAGTATAGATTTTGTATCCAGATTTCAAACCGGATTTGCACCCAAGCAACACAGGAGGTTGAAAATGCTAAGAACGTGTTTGGAAAGTTCTACGAACACGCTGGAAAACCTCCAAACGAGACTGTATCGAATAATTATGTGCTATGCATCTCCATTCTTTTCACATTCAATGTGTCATCATAGCATATTTGGGAAGTTCTTGTGTTACTTGGGGGACCAACCATAACAACCGCAATTATTAACAGAACTGACGCAACGCTGCTCTCTGAAATTTTTACAGTGAGATTTTTATCCTTCAACCACACTGTAGAACAAATCAAATATCACGCACAGCACTCGTTGTCTGAGAGATATCTTCAGAAATAATTGAGAACAATGCCAGAAGTCTTATGCAACATGAATAAGAACGTGCTTCAAGAACGTTTTCAGAAAGATGTCTTTCAGAGAAGTACAGAAGAACAGTTTGGGACTTCTAAAAGATGTCTTCTTGCATTGTTCTTAATTATTTCTGAAGATATCTTTTATACAACGAGTGCTGTGTGGGATTTTTGTTAATTCACCGAAACTTTTGATTTTCTCCGAATTTTTCTACAGTGCAGCAAAAAGTGAGCTCGTTAAATTTCCGAGTGAAATTTTCCCTCTTTTGGAGTGATACTCCGAGGTTTGAGCTGAGAAATTTACAACCACTTTAATTCTCGAACGAATTTTTCACCCTAAAAGAGTGAGGGTTCATTCGAAAAAGATGAGCAAGTTCACTTCTGGGACCTGATGGATCGAAGTAACTTGATTGAATAACTATAAGAATTTATTTTCAGTCGATTATTGGACAAGCGAATGAAATATTATGAATAAAATTGGGGTATTCTTATAAATGTTGGATCAAATAAATGACAATTTTTGGACTCCGCCAATGCCGACAATAGAATATAGCTTGGCAATCCATATAATAAATATTCGCTATTGATAAACAACGAATCAAATGTTGCACCGATGTCGGCATTCAATGAATTTCGGTTGTCAGCCTACCATTCATTCACAATTTCGTCAGGCTTGGTTCTTGCTTGGCTCATCCTTGTTGCAACATCGACCGAACGATGGATTCTATTTGTGAGTGAGGATCATTTGAATGAAAATGAATTTTCAATGGTATTAGCATGGCTCAATATCGGCATGTCCCTTAATTCTAACGCTCGATAGCTGAATTGAATGGTTGATTTGCAATTTCAAGTGCAAGTCGATAATTAACCACACATTAATAAGTTGATTATAAAACATTCAATTCCTATCCAACCGTATACAATATTTTTGTTACGTTAGCGATCTTCTGAACTGTGATTCTTTGTCACAGGATTACACTAAAGGACTCCTTATACCGTTGATCCACATTTTATAATACTTCTCATGGCAAAATTCAGCGACAAAAGACACCGAATTGTTCACAGATAAATGAGGGAAAAACAATAAGATTCCAAATAATATACATCAAAAATAATTTTGAAATTCGCACATTTTTCATATATTTTTGGGTCGATTATTTTTAACAGTTTCATCATTGGGGCAATATTGGCAAGAAAGATTTTCCAATTGTTTGTCAATGATGGTCTATGTTGTCATTGCGATTTTTTTTTATCAATAATGCGACTTCATTGCAAAAGCACATGGATAAATTATAAAATGATGTTGTCATTTCAGGTTTGCGTCGCCCAGCCTCGGTCATAGTTCGTCTACATTGCGCTATGCTAGCGCCAATGGTGAATTTCTGTATAGCATAAGTTTCGAAATAAAGAAAAAATTCTTAAAGAATCTCATTGAACCGATTAATTCTCATTGATTCCGATGCGGGAAACTGATTAAAACCCATTGAGAATGAATTTTTAATGGGTTCGAATCGGTTTTCTGCATTGGAATCAATGAGATTCTCAAGGCAGGGATGGGATCGCAAAATTCGCATGCGGAACCAGGTTCCCACCAAGAACCCGCGAGACTCTTCAGGGTTCCTTAAGGGGGGGGGGGTAGGGTTAATTCGAATAAATACACGCTTAGGGTGTGTGTGTGTGTGTGTGTGTGTGTTCATTGGGTGATTAATGTTTTGAAGAGTTTAAGGTATGGAGTAGGAGCGATAACAGTGAATAATCAATTTACGCGGTAATCTGGTTAGGATTTCAGGGGTCAAGAGGGTCAAAATCGATGGATTTTAACGAAAACGATAGTTTTCGAGATATGGCATATCCGTGCAACCTCTTGAGTTTTGAACTTTTTTGACATTTTTACTTGAAGTACCCCAAGCGTGTATTGCCTTTAATGACAATGGGCCCCAGGCTGGGTCCATCCTCTTTAACCCAGTCTTGGGGAATGACGATGGGGCCCATGTTGGCTCAATCTTGGCCCTGTTGTGCTTTCCCATACAATTATGGTTGGTAGAAAATGGAAAGAATGGGACTTGGTGCGGGCACATTTGAAATGGGGCCCAATTTGGCCCAGCGTTCGGTGAATTTATATCCCGAGCATGTGGGTACTATCCTGAGCGTGTATGAATTTTGGCCCCACTTTGGTCCAGTCTTGAGCCTATATGGGCAGGCTGAGGCTCAACACTGGGGCGAAGACTGGGCCAAAGTGCGGTTGAAATTCTTGCCCGCTGGGGTAGAATTCCAAGCAATTTTCCAATTTCAAAACAAAAAAGAAGGGGCAGTATTGATTGCCTAGTCTGGGTTTATGCCGGGCCCGTGGTGTTACCAATTCTCGGGCAAAGCAATACGGCCAAGCTGGGAACGATGTTATCATCCCAGGGTTGGCCCCATTTGCCTGCCCAGCTTGGCCCCACGTTGGGTAGCATGGGCACCCACCCTGAGCATAGATGGAGTCCGCCGTTAATACACACTTGGGACAGAGTATACAGGAGAAGTGTCCAAGTTGCACGTGAATATTTTATTCTTTCTCTGTCCACACTTTTTTTGCGTTGTTAATTTTTACACGGCTCCTCGCTTCAAATACATTTCGAATTCGTTCTATTTCATCTCTGCTCGCTCCCCGTTAAGGGAATACCAGTCTTACCACCCAGCACACAGGAAATAATTTTTCGAACAAATCATTCGAAATTGAACTCGTAAATAATAAAAAAAATGACGAATTTTTTCGAATTTTTGTCCGGTGAGAGTTCAAATTTTGAATTTCTGAGAGTTTGTTTGTCCTGATCTGGAGGAAACTTAACTGCTGTTTTCTAAGTGTCAAATATTCCAGGAAGTGAGAAAAACCTTCACCAAATGATGAAGGAAGGTCCCCCCCCCCTCGTGGACAATTTTTGCTGCCATCATGTTGTGGAGGCTAAAATGTCTCGGTCTCACTTTTGTCTCGAAAAAGCAGTATCAACTCGAGTCGAGATTCTCGGGGTTGATACCGAGACTGATCTCGATCTCGTCCGAAAAACTACACTGTTCAAAATGTGGGGAGTTTTTCTTCACACTGTTGATGGATTTCGTCCCCTCGTCGTGGGGGAATTGTTTTTCCATCAAGAATGAGAGATTTTTTCACCACTTTGAGGAATTATTTTGTTTTTTGGATGTTGAATCCTCTACAAATGAAGAAAAAGTCCATCGAATTATGATGAAAAATTCCCTATCAGGTGGAGGAACTTTGCTGCCACCATTTTTTTTAGGGGAAAATTCCACAATCATATTTCACAGTGTAGTGGCCTCGTTCATGCCTAATGATTGCACGTGAGTGAGCCTGATTTTTGAGCTTTGTCATCACTTCAAAGGCTTCGATACCCACGTGGAAACCCGTGATCAAGTTTAACCACCAGCGATCATGCCAGGCGAACCATTCTCGCTCGTGATCATGCAAAATCTCACCAACTGAGGAATGTTCATACAAAATGACTCTGTGTTGATTTTTATATCACAAATACATATGCTTGATCATGCTAAATCGGCCCCAAACGCAGAGGCGTACGCCTGATCATGCATGATCATGCCTGAAAACTGGAAACTAGAAAATGGGAGCTGCAATAAGTAGAAATGATTAATAATAAATTAGTGTTTGATGACATTGTTATAGTTTCATCCCTTGACAAAAAACTTATTGATTTTGTATGAATTTCTCATGTAAAATGGAGCATAATCAAGCGTGATTGGGCGTAAAACGCCTGACCAGGCGTGAGCAAGCGTGCACAGGAAAAAGTCTTTCTTTGAATCTAAGTCCAAATAAATATTTCTTCAACAAAAATGAATATTGTTTCGATACAAACAAATTTGTTATTCAAATGATGGGTCAAATGCTAAATTTGTTTACATGAACAAAATATTTATTCTTGTCAAAGACATATCTATTTGGAGCTATTCAAATAACAATTTCTTAGATTCAAAGAAATACTTTTTTCTGTGTGGACAATTTTTTCACGGAGGAGGCAAATCTCACCATTATCTTTCCTTCAGAGTGTAACGTTTAATCGTCAGGCATCGATACTTTCGAGCATTCTCTTTGAATTTCACGTGATTTGGCAATCCCCAGAATGAACAGGTTTATTCGTTTCAAGGGACATATAAAGAATCGTTACCTGGGCCGTCATTGGATGATTAGGATGTTGAGTGTGAGTACTGGTTCTGCTTGGAGGTGCGTGAAGCCAACAACACATCGCAAGACATATGAGAAAAGCACCAGCTATGATACAAGCTACGCCAACGTATCTCACTGGTTCCACATAGTTTTCAGCTAATCCGAGCCAGTTGATTAGAGCGCCTACGCATAGCAGCATCATTCCGTACCTATACGGACGTTGCGATCGTCTTGACTCCTCCAGGGACATCGCTGAAACAAACAAAAATCAAACAATCATTGTTTAATCAATCCTCATACATTAATTCAGTCCGAATCTTAACAACAACCAGAAAAATGAAAGAAGAAATCAAATATATATGCATTCACAGTTATTCACAATTGGGTATAAAATTCTTCCTCCTGACATTATTTTATCCGACCTTGAACATGTGATAAGTTACGAAACTGTCCCTCAGTTATACATATTCATACAAACGTATATATGTATATATTATATCACAATAAAAAATTGAAAATCACCGTTCTCTTGAAGAATATACTCGCCGATACAATTTGTTTCCTCGACCATTTGTCATCGATCAATTACGAACAAGCGTTTCAATTAAAACGAGTCGATACATAATAACGGATCGTTAAAATTGTAAATGGCTGTAACGAAACATTGTTCAACCACTTGTCAAACAGAATTGCAAATCGTCGATGATGATGATGATGATGATGATGATGACGATGACGACTACGATAACTCGTGTACCGTAACCCTGAATAAAATGATCTACATAATGATGTCACTGTTGTTCTTCTTATTACGGAGACATAAAACGACGTATTCTCACGATTGATTAAATCGTATACAGTTATTATTCACATCGACGAAGATCGGCTACGGGGCTACGGGGCTACGGTAGTGGCGCAGGCAATAAACGCGTGCCCGCATATCCTTTTTGCAACGCTCGAGAGTCCACGTGCGTGTGCATTATTCGACGGGGCAACTGAGGCAAGAAGTTCTATGCCACCGATGATTGTTGTAGAATCTCGTGCGGTATGAGATAATATAATTCGCTATAATTTTATTTACGCGTTCAACAGAATGATATTCAAGGACGTAAAAGGGAAAGAAAAAGATCTACTGTTTACCGTTCCACGAGAGGCTCGGCTTCTATTCTTCTTTTGTTTTTCATGATAATTATTATGTAAGAAGTGTGAATGGGAAATAAGGAAACGTTATGAGCTTCGAGTTGTAGTTCCGGTGTTTTATATAGCGATATCATGTGGCAGGGATTGAATTCAGTCTTTTCATTTATTCCAATTAATTACATTTTTTTGTATCCGAATACCGTTGAATTTCATGGTTTTGAAGTTTTTATCGTTTACAGAAATTAAACGAACATTTAAACTAGAGGTGCACGATATTACGCTCCATCGATATTTTATATACAATTTTTATAAAGTTTTCATCGATGTTTTATAAAATTAATTAAATACTTGACAAATCTTGATAAAAATCGAGGTCTTGAAGATACAATTGAGGTTTCTTCTTTGAGGCGGATACAAGATCCCATGTATGTATGGACCAGTGGCCCAATGATGGACCAAGCCTGGCACAAGACCTGCCGAGACTTGTCTTGCACAATTTACCAAACTTGGCTCAGGCTTGGGAATGATAAGATCGGGCCAAGCTTGGGCTAGTGGTTTTGTCAGGCCCGGTTCAATTCATTTACCAAGCATCAACCAATGCTTCTTCGATCGCGGATATGGATGAAAAAAGTAATTCATCCACATTTCAGTTCATGACTTTCTCCCTCAGAATACCGTACATGAATTATCTTAAAACATGAATTATCGAAGAACATTCTTCAGAATCAGTTGTATGATTACATTTAAAAGTATCCTATTACCATTGAGTGAAGTTCTATCCTTACTTAGATAAATAAAATCTAGCTTGGTGTGTAAAACTAGTGTGTAGGATTAATTATGGCAAGAAGATCGGGCCAGTCTTGGCCCGATGGTTATTCTCAAATCTTCATTCATGAGTCAATATTTATAAACATGGTGCCACTCATGTGGGCAGTATTGACACAATTTTTCTCACCGAATGCTCGATTGCTTACACTTCTGCCAAGCTTGTAAGAAATGTACTGACTATGACTGACTATCCATTGGGAACAACGGGAAAATCATGGAACAATATTGGGCCAATTGTTCTTGAGGGAGGTTTGTTTCTGACACATGTGCCAACCTTGGGACAAGCTTGGGTTTTTTTCAGTCTTGGCAATACCTGCATCGGATGTCTTGAAAACATCTTAATTGAGATATCTTCGGGATACATCTCAAAGATTATTTTTTTTGATATCTCAACGTGATACGAGCGGTATAATTCCTACGAGAAAAATTATAAAAATTTGCTTGCCTCAATTCAAAATATCTCTCCGTACAACACTTCTTTAGCGTCTCAAGAAATGCTATACAAAGAGATATTTTGAATCGATGTACGTACTTTTACGTAGTTTGACTCGACAAAATTTTTGAAAGCCCGCAAAATATCTCAAAAATGCGACAGTTTGATATCTTCAGAGAGATATCTTCTAGATGTTTCATAAAGAGGATGTCGAATTTGAGATGGGTTCAAGATGTCTTGAAAACATCTCAAGTCAGATATCTTCGGGATACATCTCAAAGATCTCTTTCCGATATCTTAAAATTATGAAGATATCTCAGAGATCTATCTGTAAAGAAGTGAGAATCTCCTAAACAAGCAAAAATTTATCATTGTCTAAAAAATTTCCACTGGATATCTTGAAGATGTCTTATACAACAGTTTTCACTGTCTTTAAGATATCTTCTGTAAGTAATCCAAAAGACGTCTAAAAGAGATCTTTTAGATTGTTTAACCGAAGATATCTCAAGGACAGTGAAAATGGTTGCATAAGAAATCTTTCAGCCATCCAGTTGAAATTTTTGAGACAATCAAAAATTTGTGCTGTCTGGCTTGTATGATAATCTTAATTTCTTCTTACAAAAGATTCTCAAAAGATTCTCAAAAGACATCTTTTATGTATCTCGAAGATAACTCCATGAAAAAATTCAAGATATCTCAAAATCAATCCAGATTGATCTTCAAGATATCTTTCTGTTAATTGAAAAGTTTCTACAAAAATTATCGATACCGTGAAATATCATGCACCTCTCATTCAAACCCACAAAATTTGATGAATCATCGGTGTTTATCTTCTTCAGGGGAGGAGGTTTTCATCTAGCGGATCCAAAATAAATTGATTTCCTCGAATTTTTCTTCCTGGAAGGAAGTAAATAAAAAACTCGGGGATTTCCACGCTTGTCAATTGAGTCTTGAGTACATAAAAAATTTTTTGTTCCGTGAAAAATAGTACCATGGGAATTGTTGATACGCGTTGGAACATAACCACCAACCCGGGAAAAAATGATCAGATCTGACCAGATCTAAATTTTGGTCAGATCTAAACAGATCTATTAAGATCTGAAAAACTGGGATTTTGGCTTGTGTTGGTCACAATATATGTGCAAAATCAAATTCATATACAGACAGATATCACAAAATTTCTGACAATTGAACCAACAATTGCTCATTGAGATTTAATCTAATATTCAATTCAGATCTAACGAGATCTACTCAGATCTAACCAGATGTGCCAAGATCTGATCTTTTGAACCAGATCTGACCAAAAATCAGATCTAATCAGATCTATTTAGATCTGAATAGATCTAATGATTTTTTCCTGGGAAGAATCCAAAAAAACCAACAAAACAAATGAAGAGTCCAAAATTGAACAAATGACAGACATGCAAAGACATCGGTAGAGTTTTTTCACCTGTTTTTCGCTCTTTGAAGTACTATAAAAAGAAAAAAAAGGCAGAAGTCATCTCCATTTAGGTTCTCCAATAAATTCAATCAGCTTCAAAATACAACAAAAAAAGAGCGATCCGTTCAGTAGTTTTTGAAATATCGTGGAGCCAAACTTGAAAAACATGGTTCCGAGAAAAACGCCTTTCCAATTTCGGGATACGAATCCTTTAACTTGAGAAAACTGTTTTCATTTACTTCCAGACCCATTCAATGAGTTTCAAATAACTCGAGTTTTGAATTTACTCCCTTCTTGAGAAAACAAATCAGAGCAAATCACCTTATTTCGGAATTCGCTTGATGAGAACCTCCCCTTACATTGACTTCTTGGAACTGGAAACATCTTCCAAAGAATGTACTGCAAGGTTTTCGACAGCTGAGTATTTCGCTATTCGATAGCCAATTGGTTTCAATAAACGATTCAAACTTCAGCAACATTAGATTTCTCGAAATATTTCAAAATTTCTTAAAACTCCTCAGGAGTTTATATAATGACTTGTGTAGGCATCATAATTCATAGTCCATAATTATTCACGATCTAAATTGAAGACAAGTGAAATTCTGAGGCGGCATTCACAGAGTTTAGAAATATCCGAAAAATTTAAGAAATTCAAGGAAATTCAGTGAATTCCAAAAACCTTCCAACGAATCACAGAAAGCTTCAAAATGTAATTGAGCGGAATTCAGAGGCATTCAAAGAGATCCTGGCAGATTTTAAAACAGCTTTCTAATTTGAAGATTTCAAAACTTCCATTGAATTCTTCCGAATCTTTTTGAATGTCCGTATTGAAACCCTGGATGCTAAAATATTTAGCTGATATAGCTAAAAATTTCTTCCCGTGCTCTGTATTCCTGTCAAATTTTGAACCATGAATTCTCCTGAGTTTACTGCTCTCTCAATGTTTTTGAATTCTTCTGAAAATCTTCTGTCAGCACTTTTTGTCCCTGAATTCCCATCTAGAAGATGAAATTGTCATTATCTTCTCCATTCATATACCGGACTCATGTAAAATTAATCGATAACGTTGTTAACGTATTATCCATCTAAACTTTCATTCAAATAAATTATCCAAAGTATATATAATTTATATAGAAATGGTATATAAGTTATATTCAATTATGGATGAATGACCTTCAATGAGCAGTACACTTTTCTTATTTTTTCATTGAACAGCTTGGAATTGGTTCGGTAGGGATTTTTTTAGACAGGGTAAATTCGGTGATTGATCGGTTCGTTCAAATTCACCGTGTATTTTATCGAGAATTTCAGCGAAATTGTTAGGTCTAAGAACTTTGCAAAATAGATTCGAGTTGCACTACCTACAGGGAATCCAAGAGCTAATCGAGATCTAATCAAGTGCTTGATTCAAACAATTGGATCTATAACGGTATTCGCAAAATGCCAAGGTTCCAGGAATGCTGGAGCCTAGGACAAATCCAGGGAAATCCAGACGGTTGACAGGATTGCACCCACAGTGAATTTCAGTTATGATACTGAAAAAAATTGCGTTTTACAGCTAATTTAATCGCTGTCTTCGTCGGTGCCAGACACTTCGCTGCTGCAGCTAATTTATTTATATCCGCTACTAGAAAGAATTTTGAGAACACTGAGAACCAATTTCTTGAACTCGAAGAAAACTTCTTTGCCCTCATTCTGATGAATCTTGTTTCCGATGGGAAGAACAGTTCATTTCAATGGGATCCTTCGAATCCAAGAAGGAATATATTTCTGTTTCAATTTACGAATTTTTCGTTTCAATCTGATGGGAAAAGATTTATTAGAATGAAAGCAAAGAATAGTTCCTTTCAGTCCAAGAAATTGGGTTCTCAGTGTACCAGTGTAGGGAAGAAAATTCGTGGCCACAGTCAACTGAATTTCCGAGAGAGCAACATCATTAACTACAGCAGACAATCTTTCGCCAAATTGGCAAAATTTTTCCGTATTGTATCCAGAATAGTGATGCGGCGAGAAGCGAGAAATTCGAGACGAGACAAGAAAGACCCGACCCAAGAAATTCACGAGACGAGATGAAAATGAGTTGACGAGAAATAAAACTTTGTTTGAAGGAAAGAAAAACTATATTCACAGTAAAAAGTAAAAGTTAAAGTGATCCCGAATATCAGCTTAAAAACGCAGCCAAAAGTAGCGCCTATTCCAACTGAAAGTAAGTAATGATGGAATTCTATCATAATTCCAAAGTAAGTAAATTCATTGCTTACACGGAAAAAAGTCTAATTTGAATTCTGAATTATTTGTGGTTAATTTAACATAACTGCTGACATGAATGCAATTGGAGTAGAATTTACATTGTAAACAATGTTATATTCACATTGTTACCGAAGTAAATGAGAGTAGTGTTGCTGTGAAGTAACTATGATCACAATGTATATTCGACAGGACTGTATAGTAAATTTTACATAAGATCTACACTGTAATTTTTACCTCACTTTTCATGTGATTTTTACATGGGTGTTTCTTTCCGTGTACTTACAGTTGGAATATGCGCTACTTTTGGCTGCATTTTTAAGCTGATATTCGGGATCACTTTAAGTTTCACTTTTTACTGTGTTGTCAAGAAAAAATGTCGAGATCTCGAGACGAGTATCACTAATCCAAAAGGTTAGACAAATATTTGCTGAAGGAGCAAACGCTTTCCTGCTGCCAGAGCGAATTTTTTTTCCTCCGTATGAAATACAACCAATGGAGTCTACATCGGCCCAAGTGGGGCGAATGTCGCAGGAAAAACCTTCGATTCTCGAGGAATTTTATTTCCCGTACCGAGCAGATATTCTGAAAAATCATAAACCACGTGCAGTAGCAGCTTAATAATATCAATCTAATCGATAAATCAATTCATATGAAAAATCGCCAAGAGAGATACATTCAACAATCGCATGATTTTAATCGCAACGGTGGTTGTCCTTCAATATTTATAGAAATCATTCTTCTTTGGAAGTGTAGATAACTGTTGATCGCAATAAATATTACTGCACTGCAAATTCATTCTCCCCGTCTTTTTCTTTCTCGCGCGCCAAAAGGAGACTTGGAGGCAAAGATATGAGGAAAAATAAGCAAAATTGTCTCAATATAATTACGTTGATCTTCTCTGTAACTGCGTTGCAAAGTTGTGACTCGCGATCATAAGCGAGAGAGTTGAAAATCGAGACGACAAAAGACTCGCACTATGCGCATAAGTTTCTTCTTCTTCTTTCTTCTTCTTTAGTTGCCACGAAAGCATATAAAATCGATTTTACACGAGAACGAATCGGATACAATTATCAATGCAATTAAATTTGATAAAAGCGATCGTCGATTTTGTAGATACTTCCAATATCGATGCATATCGATAAACTTCCCTAAACAAAAAATTGATATAACCTTCGTACGGGTGATAATGTTACGCAAATACAGAGTGTTTTCGAATTTTTATATTATGTTTTCAAATATATACATTGTTCTTTTGTACATTCGAAAGTTACGAGCTCACAAAAAGAAGCGTATCATATATGCGAACGATAAAACAAAATTCTAAAACACATATTTGATTATTCTTATATCAAAATAATTGTACGTCGTGTGATAATTTTTGGGTAGGATAATTCAATTTGACGCTCAAAGACGTATCCATTGAAATTTTGATTATTTGTTTACCCGAACGATACTGGAATTATTATCAATATTATCAAAAATAATCATTTCCCCAGTAATTTTGGAATTTTTCAAAACTGTATTCGATATTTAAAATAAAAGAAAAATCCATCATAGCATCGAAATATATATTTGTATTCGAAAAAATATAGAGAGGTTGACGAATGATAGTGTGTTATTATTCAAATATATCCAGTTTTTGTTTGTCATCGAAAATCTCTGTTTCGAAAGAAGAAAGAAAACTTGAAATTTTTTTTATTTCGAGATAAGAATGTTAGGAACCAACCAGATTCGAAATTTCTCTGCGAGGACGATGATGCTGCGTGAGAGGACGATCGATCGTTGGCGCGAATCGCACACATGACTTCTTCTCCACTGCGGAATCGCATGATTAGAATTTGTTTTTCTCCTCTTTCTTTTGGGAACAAAGCACTCCGACATCGAAGAAAACAACAGGTTTCGCGACACGACAAAAACCGCGCCCGACCTCGTCGGAACGTCGCGCGAACTGAACGAGAATCAAATATAATCGACGAAGGTGGGAGAGGATGCGAGATAAGATGAGGCTCCAAGAATCCGTATGTTCGAAGAAGGAAAAAACAACAGAAAAGAAAAGCGGAGACGTTGCACAAATGTTATTGATCTGAAAGAATAACAGGTCGATCGAGTACGTTCCACTGTACAGATATTCAATGATAATTTCCTTTCTCAAAAAATGTGCAGTTTATTTATCGAAGAATGTGAGGCTGGAAGAATTTCATGTGCGTATGATGTTTTCATACAACACGGTGACGTGGGATGTACGAGTTCGAGACCAAGACTGGTCCAAGCTTGCCGCAACATCAAGCTGAGTTGAGTTGGTTATTCGACAACCCGTACCGCAATTTTCACCCATTAATTGTTCCAGAGTTGTCCCAAAAAATTCACCATTGAAAGATTTGTTTGCCAATGTTGCGCCAATGATGCAACTATAAAACAATAAATAAAAAGTATGCGCATGTCAAAGTCATCTCTGATATACGTTGTGCGGAATCTTATTGTTTTCCTCTCATTCAACAATTCGCTGTCTTTTGTCACTAAATTTTGCCATGAGAAGTATATAAAATGTGGATCAACGGTATAAGGAGTCCTTTAGTGTAATCCTGTGACAAAGAATCATAGTTCAGAAGATCGCTAACGTAACAAAAATATTGTATACGGTGGGATAGGAATTGAATGTTTTATGATCAACTTTTTAATGTGTTGTTAATTATCAGCTTGCACTTGAAATTGCAAATCAACCATTCAATTCAGCTATCGAACGTTAGAATGGAAGGACACGCCGATATTGAGCCAGACTAGGCCAAAGTTCGTGGCAATACTCAACCCCATCTCAAATGATCCTCACTTCAAATAGAATTCATCGTTCGGTCGATGTTGTAACAAGGATGAGCCAAGCAAGAGCCAAGCCTGACGAAATTGTGAATTAATGGTAGGCTGACAACCGAAATTCGTTGAACACCGACATCGGTGCAACATTTTGGATATTTATAGGTTGCCAAGCCTCGCCTGTCAATACTGCGCCAAGCTATATCCCACGTAGAAATTGACGGATGGTCCAGTACCGGCTCTATGCAGGCTGCCAGCGTGCAACCGCAATGATAACGCCAAATAACTCTGATCCGGTACCGGTTACCAACATCAATTCAGTACTGGAAATCAGTGTGGTTCCGACATTTAGAACTGATACTACTAGTATTGATCGCTATTCAAGTACCGACGACTGTTACTCAACCGTTATTTGCGCTGTTGTACCTTTGGAAGGTTTTGAATGCATTATCAAAATGTCTGCACTAGGGGGAATTTAGAGTGAAATTTACTATGGGATGATAAGATGACCGCCAACGGTTACAAACTGGCAGCCTGTATCAAGCCGGTACTGAGCCATTCGTCAATTTCTACGTAGTCAATCGAGTCTTCTCTCAAAGTACACGAAATATTTATTCACATTGGTTCGGTACCGAATCCGCTTGTGTACTAAAATTGTGCCGTTGTTAATCCAACATAGGTGGAAATGTGGTCAATAACGGTTTGGTCGAATATCGAACCAGTACCGACACGAACTTAAAATCAAATCGTCAAAAGTACCGATCCGCAATCGGCAGACAACCGTTGGTGGCCCATACCTTCTCAGTACCGATCTGTTCGTCACCAACCTTCAATATTGATGTAGCCCAGAAATTTTTATATGGGAAATCACGCGATCTGAATATTTTTGATTCTACGTATAGAATAAAGGTGAAGTTTACGAGAGTTTTCTACTCGGTTTATCATTTAACACGGTAAAAACACGACTAGTTTTGGTTGCATCTCGAAATCAGCTGATTTCCAGGATGAGAAGTAAGTTTGACTTTTGACCGTGAAGATATATAAAATATAAAATTCATTCGTATACACGGTAAAAAGTCTGACCGAATGTGGTTGCATCTTGAAAACGTGACTGACATTCAGTCTTTTCGATTGTGTCGGCATTTGTTTTCGCTGTTGTTGGCGCTGACTTTCATCAGAACCAATTGGAACAGGGCTGGTTCTGGTTGCACCTTAAGGCGATTCACCACAAGCCAAGTTACTAGATCTCTCCCCCCAGTTTTCTTAGTAATCAATGAATAGAATCAATTTTAATGAGCAGGTGCATCTTCTCAGGCTATTGAAAAAAGTGCAACTACTCGTTATTTTTCATTTTATGTGTTCGTTTCTGAGAAAACTGGGGGGAGAAATTTGGAATCTAGTAACTTTTTGGGAAGGTGGTGAATGCCGTTAAGGACCGTGGAGTCCTTCAAAAAATAGGGAAAATTTTGCTACGTACTTTCTGATCAACTAAGCAATAAATACAAATTTTTCAACAATATTAAAATTGAGCTTTGAATATGGAATTGGAACTGCAAATGATTTTTCAAAATCATGCAAACAATTATAAACATATTAACCTACAAATGTCAATAATTTTTATAACTTATTTCCTCATATTTAGGAATATATTTTGGGCTTTGGATTTATATTTAGGGCCGAATCCTAGCAGTCCACTCTATCGCTAGATATTTAGAATTTTGAATCAATGCTCAGTTATGTAAAAACTACGTAGCAAAATTTTGACCATTTCTCAATGCTCCATGGCCCTTAAAATCAGCTAAATTTCAGGATGAAAGTAAGTTTTACTTTTTACCGTATATCATCGGGGGAAACGCGGTTCAATGTCCTGATTTCTAGTACAATGACTATATAATACTAGTTTTTATTCCCAAATGAGTTCTATTACGCGAAACATAAAGATACGTATGGAAGATTACATTGATCGTGTATGTACAGAGATTTTCTATTGCATCGTGACAGCGATGCATGTACACTGTATATACATTGATGTGAATACTGCGTGTAACATGTCGAAATGCATGTCATTATGATCCAAGTGCTATTACGAAATAAGGTCGATGATTTTCATTGTTTCTAATAAATAACGGCGAAAAGTTTGGCCGATCCAGAGATATCGAGCTGACATCAGAGACTCGTACATGAAGAAATTTTAATCATCGTTTCCTCTTGGCCCCAATGTTTACGGATATATAAGTATATAAACAACTCATAATTTTCCTTCTTATCTTGGATTTAAAATGAAGCTAAAGCTGAAAGATCTGAGTTAGCCGACTGGGATTCTGGCTGAGTGTACAATTTTCAAAGAGCACTGTAAAAAAATTTCGCCGGAAAATTCCAGTACATGTACTGGAAGTCATTAACCTGTACATGTACCGGAAAATTTCAGCACATTTGTACTGCAAAAATTCAGTGCAAACGTTATGGAATTTCCGCATCAAAACTGGAAATTTTCTGAGCCTCGGTACTGGAATTTTTCAGTACACGAGCTGGACTTTTCCAGGACATGTACTGGAAAATTAATGCTGAAAATATCCATGAAAATTGAAAAAAAATTGCTCACGCAAAGTGATTTTGCAGGGTCCTTGTGTTCCAAGATGATTGAGAAACTTTTGATCGTTCATTTGGATGGACAGAAACTCATGTCTACCTAACAGGATTTGAACCCACACTTTTCTACCTGCCTACCAACTGAAACCTAAGACCTAACCGATGAGCTATAGCGCGACATGTTGGAAGGCCAGCTTGGGTTACTACATATGCTTCATATCTAGAACACAAGAGGATAAGTCTTGGAAAAACCTCATATATCAATTTCATTGGCTACAATTACAATTATTATTCAAAATCTCAATCAGGAAATTTTTAATATAAAGACTTGAAATTTTTCCTGCCAGAAATGACGAAGTCCAATAGAAGTGGAAAATTTCAGTGCAACAGTGATTAAATTCCGTTGCATAGCAACTGGAAAATTCCATCACACGACCTGAAAATTGCAGTTCACAACCTGTATAATTCAATTGCATAGTAACTGGAAAATTCCATCACAAAACCTGAGAATTGCAGTTAAAAACCTGTATAATTCCAGTATACCAACGATTAGGTTTTTTTTTCTAAATTCCAAATTTTTTCTCAAGTCCTTTTTGAGGGAATATTTTTTTTTGGTGCACAAGAACTATAAAATTGTAGTACGAGCCGGTAAAATTTTCGCGAAATCATGGCAAAATTTCAGTACATCATCTCAAACTTGAAAATTCCAGTACAATGACTGAATTTTCAGTTATGCTTGGTAAATTTTCAGTAACGTAACAACAAAATCTCTGTACATGTACTGGAATATCCATATTCCAGTACTAGCACTGGAAATTTCCAGTCCAGTTGCACAGTAAATTTCCAGTTTTTTTTTACAGTGAGTGATAAAACCTTGCATCTCTGAGCTGTTCTTCATGGTTTCGAGTAGTGGGAATCGATTGGGAAAGATTCGAAAGAGTTGCGCGGAGGATTTAAGATCTAAGGTAATGGAATTCTAGTTCAAATCCATCGGGTTTCGCAATTCTGTCGAATTTTTTGAAAAGCTCTTATGCTTCCCACTGGGTCATATGCGGTTTCAATCGCACGGTAATGCACCGAAAAAAATAATTAGTTACCCTTAATCCAAATTAGTTCCACCAACTAGATACAGTTGTTGATATTTGGATGATCAAAACGGGCGTTGGCTCAACTAAATTCAACTTTAATTTCTCTGACTTTACTTGCTGTTACTAATTTGACGTTGCCTTTATTACAGTTTTTATGACCGGCTTCTATCCTTTTATTACTCGGAACTAATTTTCACAACTACCCATATAAAAATCTTCAGGCTCCGCCAATGCTGACGACGAAATATAGCTAGACGCAAGGCTGCCAGTCAAAGCTGGGCAATCTATGTAGGGACAAGGATGGTTGACAATGGTCTAAACATTGTACCAATATGGGAAGTCATAAATCGACTTCATTGATCCATCATTGATCATTGGCTGCGCCACGCTTGGCCCATCCTTCAACCAATATTGCTTGAAGGAAAAAGGATGCTTTCAACAGAGGCTCTCTAGGGCTTGGCGGGACACTGCTCCAAGCATTAGGCAACTCTGAATGACAATGGATTCTCATGTTGCACCAAGCATGGGTCGTAGCTTGGTCCAGCTTGGGCAATAGCTTGGCTCAGCTTGGGCGATGGCCTCGCTCAGTTTAGGCGTTAGCTTGACTCGACTTGAGTAATAGCTTGGCTAAGAGTGAAACTTCCTTCTCAAACAGCAAATTACAATAACTCTCACCAGAGTGATGCTTGTTTCCTGCGAGTGGCGAACCAAGCATTCAATCAATATATAAGTCTCCTTTGAAGATTCCATGACAGAAATAATTCTTCATCTGTTTCCAGACCCGCCTACTTCTACGCCAGGACCACCAGATTTACGTCATTCGTCAGTTTAAACTAATCAGAAAAATTACATGTTGAAATTCTCCGACATTCATTTCGTTCAATCGAAATGATAGAATGGATTTTTTATTTTATTTTCAATTACAATAAAAAATAAAAGTGACCATTGGCATGAGATGGGCGCAACCCTGCCGCAAGATTGCTACAGCGTTGGCTCATCCTTGGCGAACAAATTTTTGTATGGTCTGCCATTGACGGCATATGCTATCACAACCCTGTTTCCAGTGTTGGGTCTTGATTGTGGAAACAAATGGGCTGAGGCTGAAATGATGTTATCATTTCAGAGTTGCGCCATGCCTGGTAGCCTAGGCTCGGCCCATCTTGGTGAGCCTTGCGGCAACCTAGCGCCCATGGTCAATTTTTACCTGGGTAACTTCAGTTCATTCGGTCAAATATCGATGATCAATTAGCGGGCCATATAATATCAATACTCAATACCCTAGTAAAAATCAGCCCAGTCATTTTCTAGACCTTGCAGGAGCTGATAAAATCTTGTAATAACCTAGAGAATGGTTAGAACAATTGCGATTAAGCTATAACCACACCGGATCATGACTGCATTCCAGAACAATCAGCTTGCTTTTACTAGAGATAAGATGAGATCGCTCACGGCCGGGGTTCCATTGCTAGTAAGTGGATCACGTGAAACAGACCCACCGACCCCCTCTCTCATTTTTGCCTTTTTCAATTCATGATAATAAAGAATCATATCCATTCGGTATCGATACGTGATTAAATTTTGATTAAGTACGTATTGAAAAGTATTCAAAAGAAATGGGTAATTTTCGGTTATTAAGAAATAAAATCGCTGTAGGTCTACTTTCATGATCCAACCGCCAGGAAGCCAGTGGAACTTCTACCAGTGGCGCACTCTCCTCTTCTCTCTGTTTTTACCCTCTACATTTCTTGGAGTGAAAATTTCACTATTTAAGAGTGAAAATACTGAATCTTCACTCTACCAGAGTGAAGTTTCAACTAACTTCGAAGAGTGAAATTTCACTCTTTTATAAAAGTGAAACCTTCACTCCAAGAGAGTGAAAATTCATTCTTTAGAAGGAGTGGAATCTCCTTCTTCTTGGTCTTGCAATACTTTCGCTTCTCAGGAGTGGACTTTCACTCCAAGAAATTTATAGATCAAGCCTGATGAGTTGTAAAATATGATTCAAAACTCTCGTCCACTTTCTTCAAAGAAATCTGTCATTTCAACTGTTACAACATCGGAAATTGATGTTTTTTCAGAATAGATGCACCGAGAGAAAACATTTCCGGGAACAATAAAACATTTAGTTGAATAGTCGCCATAAAATACTTAATTGATTTGAATAAACTTCTATTGACTCAATTAAATAACTGTTTCAATTGATGAAATATTTCATAGCATATTACATCTTGAAAAACAATGAAAAATTATCAATACTTAATAAAAAAAATAGAGAAACATATGAAGTTTCCAAAAGTCGCGCGTAAAATTTCACAAAGATAATAACAAAATTTCAATATCCTACTCTATTCTTTATTAAACGTTGATAATTTTTTAATGTTTTTCGAATACAATTCCACAAACAAATGGACAATTTTATCTCCATTATGCATTTTAAAAAAAACTCAGAAATAACTCTCTTTTAAGAAATATTCTCAAACTTTTATCAAAAATTACTATATTTTCGACCTGCATTTTTCTCCGTGTAAATGAATTCTGATTTCAATCGCCAAGAATTGGAAATTTCATTTATAAAGGTACATGAAAAATATATAATCAATTTAAAGATATTTCTGACAGTACAACTGAAACTCTAGTAGGTTTATATTGGAATGGAAATTTAGTTGATTCAAACAAAGTTTAGTCAATCCAAGTAAATTCAAATACGATATTTTCTCAGTGAAATTTTCTATTTGAATATTTGACAGTCACCATATATCAGCTAATTATTGATTGGGTTTCCTGTATGGGAAGTTTGAGATACGCGGGAACAATACTTTACCAATGGACGATGAAAAATCTCTCCCTATGGTTTTGGGGATGAACTCTCTAAATTCTTTGGAGTGAATATTCACTCTTCAAAGAGTCAAAATACTGCAACTCTAGAACGGAGTGGGAGCTCAACTCTTGAAGAGTGAAATTTCACTCTTTAAGAGTCAATATTCACTCTTTTTCCTAAGAGTGAGTTTTTCACTCCAAACACCAGAGTTGATTTCCACTCTTATAGAGTGAAAACTCACTTTCGAAGTTGCAGTATTTTCACTCGGCAAGAGTGAATTTTCACTCCAAGGAATTTAGAGAGAAGAATCGATTGGAGGACGTTCCGAAGAGATACGTAGTCATTAATTGGTTTTATTCGAAGTGTGTAGTATTTAGGAACGACAAAATTGTTGTTCCAAACTCAAAACTCCAAGTAAAACTATATAAAACAGTCGCATATCCACCGCGCGTCCGCTAGTTTCAGCTACATGGATATTAAATTCATCTTCCACCGTGATACGATACATACACGTTAATCATACAGTCAAGTTACACGCGAATAACAACACTCTGGAAAGTTATTTTCTTTTTTCTGTGTTTGTTCAATCACGAGATAAGTTAATTTTCACGATTCAATCAAGATTTTTGTGTTTTTTCGAAAAAATTTACGTAAGTAACGCAGATGTTGGTGCAAGTAAAAACAAAAAACTTACAATCAAAGCGAGCGTTGTAATCTCAGAATGTTTCAATGTTATGTTTTTACATCATAACTCTTTCGTATCGTCATCAACTCGCGAGATATATCAGGGAAAATATTCGGAGGATATTTTAAATTCATTTTTCTAATAAGTTGCCGGTGATGTCCCGGTTAGTGTTTCCTACGTGTTGAAATACGGTAATGATAGTTCGAACGAATGAATTAATTCTACGAAGCGAAGCAAATTATTACACGATCGAGAGATAACCTGCCGAATCGCGGCAAACTGGTGCGTGTCGGTGCACGAGCCGGTGTGTGTGACGACGGGGATTCCCCTCCCGTAACAAGATAATCCATCGATAAGTCGGCATGTGCTATCAACGCTACGCGTGCCAGATTTTTTCGAGGATTTTTATAGACCACAGCGATTACGCACGGAAAAAAAAGTATTACCACATTTTTTTGCTAACATAAACACATTTGTTAACAGAACTATCGTCTTAGCTGCTGGGGTGAATATTTTTGCAAGGAAAACAAATTTCTTTGTAGGCGCTATAGTAGCAAAGCATTCTCTCTCCGTGCGATCGAGATTATCGATGCAGATCGGAAGTTATTCGGAGCAGTTGGAGCGATATGAATATTAATATATGAGCATATACGGAATAGCAAATCTTTTTGCTGACCTACCGAAAAATTCGCCACCACAGCGAACTGAATTACTGGAAGAGCAACATGGTTAGCAAATTTTTCGCTGGAATCGCAAATATGGCTGTCGTAGCTAATAAAATTGCTGCTCCAGCGAAATCAGGGTTCGCTGTCATAGCGAATTTTCTTTCCTCTGTGCGGAAAAACTGAATATTAATAATTCGGGAAGTGATTATCAATTAGGGAGAAAGAGCATCGCAGAAAATTATTCGTAGTCCGTTTACCACACTGAGAGATATCGCTCAATTGTGTGAGCAACAATACTTTAGTTGATAATCTTTTAGTTTGTTTGAATAAATCTTCATTGGATACAAATAAAAATTTGTTTGCGTTAGCAAAAACAATAATTTGACGTCTATTAATTTTAAATACACGAGTTTAGTTAATAATAGCATAAGTAATTTATATGTGACAACTAATAATTTATGCGCGTTGAATAAATCGTTTCATTTCAAAAATGTTTACACAATGCAACTCAAAATATTTATTTAAATGAGTTCGTCAATGAATGGAATCTGATTACGCATGCGTTCACTACCATTTCATTATTTTCAATGGTTTCACCGGCATTTCCACCCACGCCCACACGGAAAAAAAAGAATAGTTGTAGCAGCTACTTAGTAGTCAGAACAAGTAACACGTTGGCTGCCTCAACTAATCCAAAATACCTCAGGTATTTACGTTACCCTGGTTAAAAGAATCCATTACTTCTGACAAATGAAATGAAATGAGATTTGGCCAGAACATTGTCCGAGAATCAATGAGATTTGGCCAGATTCAGTGAGATTTGGCGAGAATCGACTGTTCTTTCTGACCAAATCTCATTGACATTTGCTGGATGAGATTCGGCCAGAACATTATCCAATTTCAACTGTAATTTAGTGAGATTTGGCGAGAATCAATGGTTTTTTTAAACCAGGGTAGTCAGTGCAACTATTGAGTTACTTGTCCTGACTGCTAAGTAGCTGCAACTATTTCTTTTTTTCCGTGCACTTTTCAACGACACGCCTGCAACCGCGTGCAACGGTGATACGGAATTTTGGATTTTATTTTTGGAAGAATAGATTATTCCATAGCAAACATTTTCAATTCCATTGGTTTTTCGATTTTGTGATCGTTTTGTCTGAAGAATATTCGTACATAATCTTTTTTATGCAGTGAAATTGTGCTAAAATATGGAACAAGTGGAAATGCAGAAACTTTTTCAGAATCTCTTTTGACTAAAATATTCTCAGTAGAAATCACTCTAGTTATCCTCTAGGCCTTGCTAGAGCTTACGATGCTCTTGGGAGGGACTTTCAAGGCGTAGCAAGGCCTTGTCATAACCTGGAAAATCACTGGAGACATTCCTAGTAAGGTTGTTTAGTGATTCCTAGTAGGTATTTGATTTTCAATAATTAACAATATTTCAGTACAATCATATTTTATCGACTAAATAATTTAGTTGGAATAACATTTTGATTGAATTGAAATATTTGGTTGTAACAAGGTCAAAATATTTATTTGTGAGAAGTGACAGTTTTATTCATCCCAGCTAAATCCAATTAACTAAACAAAATGCGTTGATTTGAATAAAAATCTGGCTGTCTGATATACGAATTAATTATTCAACTGCTGTGGATAGCATTCAGTTACAGCAATTTTGTTCTTTCTTTCAATACAAAACTCATTCGTGGTGAAAATAGTAAAGTTGATGGTTTCATTGTTATTTCCTACAATGAAACTATCAGCTAATGATAAAATTCACTATGAACATTCTTCAGCGATGCTCTTTGTCCCTGAAGTTTATAGAATCTTTTATAGAAACGAAACGAAAATTCAAACTCATGAAACCTGATAAATCATCGGTGTTCATCTTGTTGAATTAATTTCTCACAAATGAAAATTGGAATTTTCCTGTTTACATCAACCGGGAAATCCCAATCACTGATTAGAAAATCAATTTCCGGTACATTTATATGAAATTTCCCATACATTTATCTGAAAATTCCAAACTTTATGGGATTTTTCCCAACATTTCACAGTAAATTTCCGGAAAATTCCTAACGCATGTCTGTGTCAATGACTTCACATAAATATATATAGGAATTTTCCGATTAAATTTGTTACAGTGTAATATGAAGTATACTGCAAGAATTGGAGGCGTGAACAGTTGAGTATTTCATTATTCGATTACCAATTCGTTTCAATAAACGATTTAAACTTCAGCAACATGAATTCACAGCCATTTTTTTTCTAAATATTAATCATTCCGGTCTTTCCGTATAGATGAGCGTTGATGGTACGTAATTTCTGTTCATTGAAGCTTAGCGTAATGTTCTATACGACTTTTCACTCTTTCACTCTTTCAATTCCTTGGAGTGAAAATCAACTCCCAAAGTGTGAAAATACTGCAAGTCCAACAAGAGTAGGATTCCACTCCTACAGAGTGAGTTTTCACTCCATGAGAGTGAATTTTCACTCTTTAAACCGAGTTCTCTCTAAATCCGGAAGAGTGAAAAATCACTTGTTTCACTCCACTAAGTCTCAAAAGTGAGCCAGTCCGCTTCGAGTGGGATTTTCACTCATTTGGAGTAAACAATTCACTCTAGAATTGGAGTGGCTGTGAGTTTCTAACCTCAAACCTTAGACTGTCACTCTAAAAGGTTGGAAATTTCACTTGAAATTTCGACAAGCTCACTTTTCGCTGGCTAAAGAGGAGTGAAATCTCACTCTAAAAATTTTAGAGGGTTGAACCTGCACTCTGTTGGAGCGAGAATGCACGCTTATGGAGTGAAGGGTCACTCTTCAGGAGTGGAATCTCACTCTTCCTGGACTCGCAGTATTTTCACTTTTCAAGAGTGAATTTTCCATCCAAGGAATTTAGAGAGAACCCTATGGTATGGCGGTCTGTGATGCCGCTGAGGGAAAAATTTCAAGCCCACAGATCTTTAATTTAACTGAATTCAAGGACATTGCTCTCTAAATTCCTTGGAGTGAAAATTCACTCTTGCCGAGTGAAAATACTGCAACTCCGAAAGAGTGAAAAATTTCGCTCTTAAAAAGTGAAAAATTTCACTCTTAAAGAGTGAATTTTCACTCTATAAGAGTGGAAATCAACTCTGGTGTTTGGAGTGAAAAACTCACTCTTAGGAAAAAGAGTGAATATTGACTCTTAAAGAGTAAAATTTCACTCTTCAAGAGTTGAGCTCCCACTCCGTTCTAGAGTTGCAGTATTTTGACTCTTTGAAGAGTGAATATTCACTCCAAAGAATTTAGAAAGTGTGTATCCATACATCACTGCATTCAGGACGTCTTCGTCTCATCAACTTGGAAATAGTCCTGTGGAATGAACTATGACTGAATTATCCACATTTGAGAAATTTTCACGTATATAACGATACCAATTGAAGGTTGAATTCGGAACAGTGAATTCTCACTGATTACAGTGAAAAGTGGACCACTGCGAATATGCACTGTACATATGCAGTGAACAATCTGTGATTAATCACTGATCTTTCCGATGAAATGACACTGATAATCAGGGACTCTTCACTGATTGCAGAATAAAATCGCACTAATTCCATTCAGTGGTCAACTATTAGAAATAGTGAGATTTCCCTGATTTGAATTTGGGGGGGGGGGGGGGAAGAATGTATCCGAAACGCAGGACTTGGGCATAGTTTTGACGATGCGATCAGACCCCTCCGACTGTCTAGAACTTTTGTTCATATATTGATCAGAAAGTTGTAGAGGGCTCCGCGTGTCAGTGGGGCTATCGATTCTGTAGAATGAATCATTTATCGCGAAAATTCAAGATGAATAGTGAGAAAATGACCAATAATTACAGATCATACTAATGCATTTATAAATTTTTAACCTACAAGGAACCAAACTTCGCAACGTTGATATTTTGAGGTTATGATTCGGTCCACTAGATGAAATCGCCATCTGGATTTCTTGGGGATTTCTTGGTCAATACGTGAACAGGATTTCTAGGGGAAAATGCATGAGTCGGAGGGGTCTGGATGCGATGACGCTCGCTCCGCTCGCAACTTTGTAGGGTGACGGTGCTCGCTTCGCTCGCATTTTTACAACCTTAATGATGCTCGCTCCGCTCGCAGTTTTGTAGACTGACGGTGCTCGCTTCGCTCGCAATTTTACAACTCTAACGACGCTCGCTTCGCTCGCATTCTTCTAATTTGATAGTTTATGGTGCTCGCTTCGCTCGCCACTTTGTGGGCTGCCCTGGCGAAAAAACGGCGTGCACATAAAGTTCAAACAGCGTACCAATAACGCGATTCTGGCCAATATACGTTCAATGCACGCTTACTTCAATATAAGCGCGAGTACAGCGTGCATGAACGCTTTTCTTCACGCTCGATCCACGCTCAACTGCGCCAATTGACTCTTAATACACTCTCATGTGACGGTAATAACACTCCTATGCGACGCTCCAAATGCACGCTTTATTTTCACCAGGGTGACGGTGCTCGTTCTGCTCGCATTTTCCCACCTCAAAAACGAAACTCGAGTTCATAAAATCTAATATATCATCGATGTTTACTTGCCTGAATGAAATTCTTGAAACTGGAGGCATTGTTCAAAGAATATGCTGCAAGATTTTGAATCTTCAACAGCTGGGCATTGCGTTAGTTCGTTATTAATTCGTTCCGATAAACGATTGCAACTTCTTTAGTATCGTAATTCATAATTCAGTTACGTTGTGGTTTTCTAGTGGGCATTCGGAGTTTCAATTCTCTTCAATCGATTAATCAATTTTTCAAATGTTATCGGAATAGCGAGAACGGGAAAAAAGATCGAAACAAAATTGTTCCTCCATTATATTTCATAAAAAGTCGTATGTGCGCGTGTATACGTATAATCACATGTAAAGCGTTTAGGGTCATGCAACAAAACGCTCGATAACAGCTCGTATGAAATCGTGATGTAGAAAATAGAGAGGTGTACGGAAAAAAAAACCACAGAATCGATTGTTTATGGCACGACAGAGGCTCGCATTGACCGCAGCGGGTTCTATACGCAAGAAAGTTTTTTATGTTTGTTTTTTTTTTTATTTTTAAATAATATCTGGTTTCCGATACGTCTGTACGCATGCATGAATATCGTACACATCGTACGATGGTTCGCATTGACCGCAATACACGCAAGTTATTTACGATAGGACGAGAGATACGTTAACGTGATAAGGGAAGACTCTCTGATGGATGTCAATAATAATGGATACACTATATATTTGCTTGCTCAAATGTACGATATTTCGCGATACTTGGAACTAGGTTAAAGTAATATGCACTGACCATTTAACAGGTGTGAACGGACTTTTATCGACTGCGTGCGTACTGAACTCACGCAGAATATAGCGGAATATTCATTTTTCGTTCTGTACTGGTACCATGCAACTTGAAATTATATACGAATAACTTTAGCTTGTAATTGCAGGTTCGTCGATCAAACTCAGTTATTGGAACTCCGATCTGAAGATGCCACACAAACATTCCCTGGTAGAAATGTCACAAGTCCTTTCCTATGACCGATAAGGCACTGAAGAGGAAAAACTAATCGGAAAAACCAGACGAGGCGCTAGTTAGTAACTGATAAGTTTGATCCAATTAGCGTTGGTTGGGTAAAACTAATGAGTGACTGATCATTATTCAATAAGTTGAACTAATTAGTGTTGGTTGTGCGAAATTGGTGAGTTACTTATCAATATTTGATAAGTTGAACTTTACATTAATCATGATAGGGTAAAACTGTCTTCAATAACTAAAACTCTTTGACTGTGGGTATACACGGAATGCAGAGAGATCAACTCCTTAACTTTCAAATGAATCAAATATTATTCACGCTTGTAATCGAATATACTAGCCCGTTTGAAAAATTCTTCTATTTTTCTTTTTCTCATACGTTTTCCTAGAAGTTTTCTTATTATTTTTCTTAATCTTTTTCTTAGATCAAATCCAGAAGTTCTTGCCAAGAAACACTCGTGTATCGTGTTTCTGTCTAAAGAAATCAGTGCTGATTTGACGTATGATTCAATATTGATTAAAAAAATTCATGAGGAATGCTTATGATTAGAAAAAAAATTTGTTCCCACTTTCCCACAAAATATTTTATTGTTTCTGGAAATTTTTCTCTCGTTGTAACAGAGCCACTGCTCAGCGCCTCATCAGTTACTAATAAACGCCTTAGGAGCTACTGGTAAGTGCCTGATCAATTACTCACCAGTGCGTGCTTAGTTTCCCTGATTAGTCCCTTGTTGGTGCGAGGGTTACATCCCTCACCAGTTACTTGTAAGTTTTCCCGATTAGTGTATCACCAGTAAAATAAAAGGATGAACTGATTAGTGCCTCATGATTTACTAGCGGGAATTTCTACCAGGGTTAACATTTCACCTTGGTACAAAACTTCCCGGTTACCAGGTTATTTCATGGTTCGTACAGCCCTTGAGAACCCTTGAAAACCCCTTGGAAATCCTTTGATTTTTTAGTATGAAAATTGAAAAAAATTGTACGAAAAACTTGAAATGACATCACGGTAAATATTGACAAAATACGTATAAGCATTAAAAATATTTTTATTCTCCAGCATTAATTCCACCACTTATTAATTATTTTGATAGTTAAAAATATCCAATAAACATTTTTTTATTGAAATATTTGGTAATTATCGGGTTTTAAATTCAACCAAAACCCTTAAATGCAGTGACAATATAACCGCATAGAAACAGATAAGATATCATTCATTCCGATTGGATTTAGCCTATTGGTTTCTATTGGTTTTTTCACCCGAGGATTCGTTCATTAATCAATATTCATCGAATGATGGAATATTTTGACAAATTCCGGTTACTGGTTGTCTTCGGGGATCAATGATAAGGCCGTATATCAAATCTCAAGTTGTTCCAATGACTTCCCAGACAGCACAAGAAGTTCCATAAGAATTCGAAAAGAATTCTCCAAGGATATTGAAAGTAATCGAACGAATACTCGCAGAGTACTTAGAGAGCTCGCAAATGTCTGAAGAATATCACTCTTTGAGAATTATTTTTTCGATCGAATATAATACTTTTGGAATTCATCACAGAATTCTTCAAGAGTTTTCTAACACTATGAAAAGAGCTTCAAAAATACGATCGGAATTCTTATCCTGAGCATAATTAATTTTGAAAAATCAATTAAATTAATGAAATAAAATTTTGGTTATATTCAAAGTATGAAGAAAAAACTACATTGAAACATAAGACTGTGTTATGTAGAAATAATTCGATTGTTCACTCCAAAAAGGTTTACTCCTTTAAAAAAAAGAATTATTTGATCTTGAACAAGAAATTGAAAAAATTGATATTTTATGTTGTTCGTTTCACTGTAAAAATTTTTATTCCAGTTGAATTCCTCATGAAATGTACCTAATTGATACTATATTTGAATTATTATAAATATTGAAAATTTGTACTTTATACTAACATTAGATATATATATGTATGAATATGTGAGTTTCATCAACACTCCGTACAAAAATTTTTACCCCTCGAAAAGCCCTTGATTTTCGTTTTTCAATAGCTGTACAAACCATGGATTTTTATTTTTTTTTTTTTTTTTTTTTAGAAAAATAACCAAAATCTTCAATTATCTTTACACTTTTGTTTATCAATCGAGAGAGACTTTTTTTTATAGAATTGCTTGTAGGATATTTCAAAAGAATTTTCACTTTTTTGTATTTTTACAAAAACTGAAATTCTTTTGATGTTCCAAAAATTTATTTTTTTTCGTATATTCACTTTCAAATATTCCATTTTTGACTTGGATTCATTGAGATCACTGGCGATCTGTTTTCTATCGAATGATATGTTTGAATGCATCTTGGCGCTTCTGGCGCTCCTTTTATATGGTATCCCGCTGACCTCTGTAATTCCCTAAATTTCGATCTATTGGGTTTTTCTAACATGATTTAAGATTAAAATGCTTATTCGAGTATCCTCAATAAAATGATTAATTTTGTAAATTCATAATATTAGATTTTTGTTTAAATGAATTTTTCACCTTTTGATATGAAGGAAAAATTTTTCCAAAAATAAATGTTATCAACTTTTCATGATTTTTTATTTCAATGGTTATGCTTGATAATGCCTTGAGATCGGTGATGCGAGCTCGTCAAATGACCGGTCATGTGAAGGCCATGACCGTTACTCGACGGGGACAATTTATTTTTGTCAGTTTTGACGGTCAGGTCATACCGACCGGTCAAAAAACTTTGTGATAGTCAAACTCACAGCTAAAAAATCATCAAATAATTTAGCGAAAATTCCCTTGCAATAGAATTTTCATAATTTTTTTCACAACTTTTTCTCATAAAATCTTATAATTTCTCAAGATTTTGGAACATTATCATGAGAAATAATATTCTCTCATAATTCTTTATAATTTTTTCATCAAATTTGATGATTTCTTGGGATTGTTTATTTGAAACTTTCCAACTTGGAACTTTAGGAAATTATACTGCTTCAACGATTGATGGATTTTCGAGAATTCATGAAGAAAATTAATAAAACTTGCAATAAACATGGTAAATTGTATAATCGTGTGTGATTTTTCATAGAGCAGCAAGGAAAAAATCTATAAATATAGCTATATGAAATTTTTTGAAAAATTTGGTGTGTAATTTTGTTCGTGAGGATTATTAATTTTTATGAGAAATTATGACTTCTTAGGTAAAAACATATATCATAGTCAAATATGTTCACTGAAAAAAAAATTTATTCCAGTCAAATAAATATTTATTTGTCCTGTACCAAAGAAATATTTATTAGAATTAACAAAATATTCTTTGGAACCAAAATAATTTATTGGAATCAAATAAACGATTAAAACTATCTATTTAATTCCAATAAATTATTTTGGTTCCAAAGAATATTTTGTTAATTCTAATAAATATTTCTTTGGTACAGGACAAATAAATATTTATTTGACTGGAATAAATTTTTTTTTCAGTGTTGTAGTTTAAAATTAGCACGAACATATATGTTATAGTCAGCATTTATTTTATGAAAAATTATGAAAACACATAAGAACATATAATTTAATTCATGAGAAATTATGACTTATTACGATAGAATATTTCTCATAATGAATGTTCCAATTCCTTGAGAAATTATGAAATTTTATGACATTTATGAAAATGTATGAGAAATTATGAGAAATATGAAAAAAAATATTGAAATACATGAAAAACTATGAGAAACTTTCTCGTCAGGGTTGTTTTCTCTTGAGAGATTATTTTTTGCCCACTTATTTTAATAAAACAAATTACTTTTGGAGTTGTGAATTCATGATTTCAAATTAATAGAAAAGTCAAGATGTTTTTATGTCCTTCGAAATCAGGGAAGCCACGTTGATCTCCCTGGTGAAAGGGAAGCGTGTAATAGAAAGTGTGTGGAACGTAGTTGGAAAGTATTTGGAACGTGGATTCAAGCGTATACCGAGCGTCAAGTGGAATATTAAGAGTGGTTCGAACGTATATTTGAAGTGTGTGAAGCGTATCCGAAGGAACCCCAATTTCATAGAAACCGGGCTTTACGCACGGAAGCGTAATCCAAGAGTGGATAGGAAGCATATGAGAAGTATTAGGAAAGTAATCTGAAACATGCTTACGCTTCCGTTACTCTTTATGACACGCTTCCCTTTCACCAGGGCTAGGACTCCTAGACTATGACCATGTAAAACAAGCCATATAACAATTCATGTCTTGCGATGTCTTTTCGATAAATTTAAGATGTCTTGCGCAACACATTTAGATGTCTTTTAGATGTCTAAAACTCTTCTTTGGTGTAAAAGATATCTAAAAGACCTCTAAAAGAGTTCTTCGAAGACATCTTTTAGAGGTCTTTTAGACCAAAGAAGAGTTTTAGACATCTGAAAGACATCTGAATGTGTTGCGCAAGACATCTTAAACTTATCGGAAAGACATCGCAGGACATGAATTGTTATGTGGGAAGTCCACAATAGTCCACACCCTGCTAAGAATGTTTCAATATTTTACCAATATACCGAACTCCGAAACCTTCACAGAAAAAGTGAATTCGCATACTGTACACGGAGAAAAATAAAGTTTAGAAAATTACTACACGGAGAAAAAAAATTCGTTGGAATAGCAAGAATTTCGCTGTCTTAACCAAACTCCCTTGTTATTATACGGACAGCAAGCAAGACTGCTGAAGTGAACGGCGATTCGTTGTTTCAGCGAATCAAGCTTCGTAAAATTAGCGAAGGACTGATAATTATAACGAATCAGTCAGTAAATACAGCGAATTAGCTCATTAACACAGTGAAATATTATCGTTAGGTTATTCAATCCGTTCAGCGAAGACGGATTCGTTAAAATAACGAAATCTTTTTTCTCCGTGTACGTTCCTACTAAATTGGCAAGTTACGAGAAAACATGACTGTAATTGTTACACAGTGTAGTAAAAATCTGTACTTGATCATCTGTAACGTTGCATGCTCATGACAAAGAGTTTCAGGCAAACCATTCATTTTTACTACATTGTCTATCAATAAAAGTAGTATTTTCTCGTATCTTGCCAAATTAGTAGAAAATGTAGTAATCTTCTAAACTTTATTTTTCTCCGTGTACTCCAAGTTTGATACCAATAGTTATTTCATCACTATCCTAATAGTACATGATATTTATATAATATTATACTAGAATATGCATAGAATGTTGTATGTCCAATCTAATAAATATTATAGGAATATTTCTCATTATCTTTTTTGTTATAAAATCACATTTGTCTTGTGAAATTTGAGTTGTATCAGAGATAAGAGTAAACTATCCTCTATCCTCCCTAAAACTTGATCAAATGTGTGACTTGATAAACAAATATAATACTTATAAGGGTGGATATATAATGTTCTATGAATATTTTGGTATAATATTCTAACAATATTATACGAATTTTATGTGCTATTAGGGCAATCTTTTGTGAAGAAGAAAAGAAGATAATTTGTAATGAAAAAAAATATTCCAACTTTCCCATATAATCAGAAAAGCTTTTGAAGTACATTTTGGTAAAGCATTTAAAACATATATCTTTGAACCTTTCTCAATTTAATCTATTCGGAAAGCATTTTGAAAGCTTTTTTGGTTTGGAATTATTATTCGACTGGTCATGACCGGTCAAATGATTATCTGACGGCCATTTTTATATCCAAACTGTAAAAAATCTGACCGTCACTGACGGTCATATGACAGTCATAATGACCATGACGTCACCGAATTTTTTATCACCGGTCATTTGACATCACTGCTTGAGATCAAAATGATTAGTCTTGGTGAGCAATTGGTGTCTATTTCAACCGTTTTTCGATTAAATGCAATGGCTTATCAGATTCTCATGTCTATCTATATGGGAAACCATATGATCAACACCTTAACAGGTGTTATATTCACCCAAGTTTCAATAGCAACACCATCGAAATTCTATAGTAATTTGTAAGGCTATATGTATTGTTACAATTCAATTTTGTGGAAAATTAAGGGTCCCCGGTTCTGATTCGAGCATTTTCTTTTGCAGACTTTTAGACTTCTTATCTCTTATTCCTCGCAACCGATACATAAAATGATTTTATTATATGTATATACATATTTGAATTCACTCGAGTTAACGCTAGAACGATCGATTAACAAACACCTGTTGGAAAAAAATCGTCACACGAAAGGAGAGATCAATCGAATTATTCGACCGATCGATGATGGAAGAATTATTTTTAGGTTTGTATAGTATAAATGTATTGACACGTGGTTCTCGTGCGTGAATCTACTTATCCGCGGATTAACCGCCTTCGCTCGAGAGGCAAAGAGAGAGAGAGAGAAAGAGAGAGAAGGAATCCAAGTATGAGAGTTTCATTGTTATTTACTTGTTTGTCGAATTCATTCATCAAACTGTTCGTTTCTTTCGCGGAATTAATTTTTTTGTTTATCACGATCGATCCGTTGATAACCGATCAACAGAAAAGCATTTTTCAAGCCGCTATTTCCACCTGTTTTCGTGATGAAATCCGGTTAGATTCATTCTTTGGTCATCTGGGAAGAATATTCGTGGTAGAAATTTTGATTTATAAACCATGAGGCGCTCATCGGTTCATTCTTTTGAATGGCGAGGGACATGGCGAGTCGAAATATTGCGTCTACTTTGCTGCTAATAATCCTCTTTTCAGTAGGAGCATCAGATAGTAGAAAGTAGGAGCTGTTTCAATGAGACGTCATCTCCTGCTTTGCCCCTAAAAGTGGTAGACATTTCCTATTCCACCATTTGTAGGAGCAAAGCAGGTGCACACGGAGAAAAATGCAGCTCGAAAGGATAGTAATCTTTGATAGAAAATTGGAGAATATTTCTTAAAATCCAAGAATTTTTCTCAACTTAAAAAATCATAAAAATAAATATGAAGTTTCCAAAAGTCGCGCATGAAATTTTCACAAAGTGAATAACAAAATTCTGTAATTTGAAAATAAGATTTCAAAATTTTGTTATTTACTTTGTGAAATTTCATGCGCGACTTTTGGAAACTTCATATTTGTTTTGTATGAATTGTCAAGTATTGGGAATCTTTCATTGTTTTTCAAGTAATATTCAAGAGACATATTCTCCAATTTTCTATTAAAGATTACTATCCTTTCGAGCTGCATTTTTCTCCGTGCAGGATTTACCTCCTATTTTGACCCTACCGCCTCTACACGGAGAATAATGCAGCCCGAAGATATGATTTTTTTCCATTCTTTCAGTAAACTAGGAATAGAAAGATTTATAAAATGAATTTTTGAATGGATAGAAAATGCGCTTCATGTAATATTATTATTTAAAAAATCCAACACATACGCTGAGAGAAAAAATTTTCGGGAACAATCAAATATTCCATTGAATAGTCGCGACAAAATATTAATTTGAATGAAGTTTTATGGAATCAACGGAATATTCATTCGATCAAACAAATATTTAATATTGTACAAAATATTTTGTCAATGAAAATGGTTACTTGATCGATTCAACGAAATTCCATTCAAATTAACTAATCATTTCATTACGAGTATTCAAGTAAAAATTTTAATGTTTCCAAGATTTTTTTCTCCCAGTGAATCCAGAAGAATCAAGTTCTATATAAGGTGACAGGCCCCATTAATGAACACCTTAACCCCCATTAGCGAACAATCGTTTATCTATTATATCTTTCCTATGGCATATTATTCTGAATTTATTTACATAACAGCGGTTGATTTAGTATCCAGTCAGTCATGCTTGGATGAAATTAAAGCACTAAATGCAAAGTACTATGAATCAAAAACCAAAACGTTCATTAAAGGGGTCGCGTTCATAAATGGGGTCATCTACCTTAGGAGAAATAGATTGTGGAGTAAGGAAATAGAATCAAAAAATATTCGGAGTGGGAAAGTAGGACCAAGTGGTTTTTGTAGCGTGGAAGGAGGAGTAATTTCAGGGACTGGATCGACAAAGCAGGGGCAAAATTTCGACTCGGGATATTTTGTCATTGAAATTACTATACTTTCCAGTGAAGAGTGACAGAATTCTGTTATTTATTGATATAAAGTATAGTAATTTCAATGAAAAAATATAATACATCACTCCAAAATGTGATTTTGTCCCTACTTTATTGTAAAGTGTAGTAATTTTTTAGGTAAGTTTTCTGCAGACACTAGTGAGTAACTAATAAGCCCCTGAATAGTAACTGACAAGGGATTTTTTATATTTAATGAATACTATACTGTAGTGAACTACAGCTCTTCTTCATTAGAATATAGATGAAATGAAGAGAAATTAATTCACTTTTCAATCTTGTAAACAAATCTTGTTAACCAATAAAACTCCGGTTTTTACCGTCGCAAGCGCTATCAGTGGTAAAATTATGAACTACCTGGATCATAATATCATGGACACTTCCCGTTGGAGGAACCAGGCTTTGATCGTACTCTTTTTCTCTATTCTCCATGCGCATGAGCTACAACTGTCCAACGACAATTATGATCCCATTTTTTTTGTAGATTCCGCCAATTTGACCTCCAAAATTAGAAAGTAATACGGAATTTTATACAGAAAATTGTATACACCAAATACATTAAAATATAATAAAAACAGGGAAGTATTCTAAAAACCGCGTGATTCGATGGTACCATAATGGCTCCAGGAACAAATGAATACCAGGTTCAATTTCACGACAATGAGAGATGTAATGGAATTGATATTTCCTGCAGACAACACCATTCGATCGTCATGAATCCCGCATGTCTCGGGCGGCTGCTCGCTAATGCGATGCGTAGTAAACTTTAAACGCTTCTGAGTAATGTGTATCTTTCTTTCTTTTTTGTTGTCCACTCGTTCGAGTGGTAGTCCGGAAATAAACGTGGCTTCAGCTGGTGAATGAATTCAAATGTCAAAGACAATGATAAAACAACAATATTTCCTTTTCGTTTTTCATAGTTTATATCGATCTTTTTTATGAGTTATAGAATCGATCCGATCCTCATTCAGGATTGACATCACTAATTTCAGCTTCAATATGTAAAACGTATTTCTAGGGGAAAATGCATGAGTGAGAGGAGACTGGTCACTGGATACAAGGGGAAAAAAATTGGCTATCGCGGCAAATCGAGGGATTGTACATAGAATAGCAAATCTTTTTGCTAACCAAGCTAAAAATTGCTGAGATAATTAACTGGAGTAGTAATTTTGTCACCAAACTAGGAACATTTTTAGTATTATATACAGAATAGCAAACAAATTTCGCTGGAGGAGCGAATATTCTCTGATGCCACAGTTAGACCCCTACAGCACAACCCAGCAAAGATTCTCCACCCAGGACTTCGGTGGACTGGAGGTGGAGAATCAGTGGAGAAATGAGAGCCGTGGAAATAAGGGAGAGTCTCCGTTGAGGCAACGAAGAGGCGACGTGGATTTGTCCGCCTCCTTTATTTTCAATAAAATTTATGTTGGTGGATTCACTCATTGAAATTTGGCTGTGTAAATCGACAGATATGAATTTTATTGAAAATAAATATTTCCACGGCTCTCATTTCTCCAGTCCACCGAAGTCCTGGGTGGAGAATCTTTGCTGGGTTGTGCTGTACGGTAGAAAATTACTGTCGGGGCTAACGAGATTGCTGTGACAGCAAATAATAGCGGCACAGATTTAGAAAAGACCTTTTTCACGCCTAAATTTTTATGTAAAATCGTAGACGCACTTTCAATTGATATGTTCACCATCTGAACAATCTCATGAACTTTCTGCAGTTCGCAGTCATCCATCACGATTTTCAAAACTCGCTTAATATTTTCTAGATCATTTGTATCATGCGATCGAGTTTGGAATCAGCATACCCTCGGTAAATCGTTGTTTCGAACAGAGCAGCCCTGTTTCAAGAATCTCATTGGTTCTCAATGCGTTTGAATCAGTTTTCTGCATCGGAATCAATGAGATTCTTCAAGTAGGAAGAGTCCTCATAACATATTTCCAGCTATTGTTGAGCTTGCATGGCATTTTTTCTCATTGAATAACAATGTTTCATGAATACACGAAATTTTCACTTTCACAATACAGTAGCTTTGCCGTTTGCGGTTCGATTGACGTCAAAATTAGACACGTGTCATTTGAAGGTTAAGCGATCCTCTTTCGAAAAACCAAGTGGATTTGATATTACTAACGCCATATGTGAGTTAGTCCCGCGACTTATTGGACGATGCCTCACAAGCAGTCAATGCACAAAAGTAAAATCGTATCAGTTCTGTTACGATTGATGCCTGTCGCGATGCTTAATCACGATAAGAAGGGTTACTAATTTATTCAAAATTTGAGACCGATAACGTGGATCTCTTTGCTTATCATAAAACACACTACATATATATATATATATATATATATATATATATATATATATCCTTGAAATATCTATACTTATCATCATAGAAATTCAATTAGAGTCAGTTAAAAAGAGCTGTAAGCCGTAGCCGCGAAGAAATCTTGGAATCGTTGTTCGAAATTCTCGCGATGACCGGACGCGTCAACAACAACTCTCATAGATCTTCTCGTCGATTTCTTCGTCTGGAGACACCTTTCGAACCGAAGAATTTGCATCGAGTGATTTGTCGGTTGCGTCAATTCCGATACAATAAATACTACTCGGTTGTACAACTGTTACATGGTTATAGTCTGTTACATGGCTTAACCTTCACCCGGTTTCGCACTTTGCCATGAAAGGCCAGACGACAGTGTATTACAAGTGATGAATAAAATTCCAAATCTCTCGTCGAAAAGAACATACCAGGCTTGTTGGCTGGCCACGCGTATAGTATCTTGTGTATTTCGAAGGAAAGAATTTTTCCAACGCTCTGTTGCATCGCGTTGTTTGGAATAAAACAATTCCTAGACCGTCGTCTATGTTCTTCTTTTTTTTCTGCTTTTTGTTTTGTTTTATTGACTCGACTCGAGACTCGATTACGAAGCGTGTTGTTCCGGTCAAAATGTCAATTGGTAATCACACGTCTCTGTTCGCACAATCATCTGTGTATCATTCATCTCGTATTATCGTTATACATTTCTCTTAATCGCTGATATCGCCAAACCGCACGTACGTACGAGGACAATAAATTACGTAAGGTGTGATTATCGTTTAACGCAGCTTGAATGAATTTCTTGAGTGATTTATATTTTCGTGTGGGGAGAGGGAGAGAGGAAGGAAAGCTGGTTTTATTGTTTCTTAAATTTATCGTGGTTATTCGATTCGAAGGAGTTTCATTACTCGAATAAAAGTTTCTTCCTCTTATCGACGCGAGAGGATAGGATTGGTCGATTCAAGGGTGAATTCATCCAGTCTTCCCCGGTGAAAATCTCATTTGTTCGAGATTTTCTGAGAATCTCTGAAAAACTCTCAAAATTCGAACATTCTCTGTAAATCTCTGTGAGTCTCCATAAAATTCAGAATAATCTTTGAAAATATTCTGAGTATTCCTCAGAAAATGGAAATTTCCACTAGGGTTGAACGGAACATGAAAAAATAACGGAAAAATCAATTAGTCGTGATTCTCACAGCCATTTTTTCAGCTGTCACAGCGAAATTTTTGCTAATGTTGCTAAAAATATCTAGTTCTAATAGCTAAAATTTAGCAGGTGCAGGTAAAATCGATGATATTTCTTCCCATATCATCGATTCTTAGTTCGATTTTGGGGATAACGCTTGATTCAAACCCTTTCGCTAAGTTCGCTTAATTCTTCGCTGGAAAAAAGGGTTATAGTTTATTTATTATAGCTCTTCCTACTGTTTTCAAAGAATAAAAGAACTTGATGAATTCCCGACACGGTTTGAAAGTCCAGAAATTCAATACCATCATCAGATTCGGCTTCTATTTCTTCGACCGAGTCGAAACGATGTCCACGGAGTTGTCTATCGAGTTTAGGCTACTATTGCCGGAAGTCACTCTTCGTTAAATCATCCCGAGTTGAAAAATTATAATACCGTAATCCGCAACGATTCAGAGTTCAATCGGGTCGAAAAAAGGTTAACATCAGGTCGAATAAGAATGTTGAAAGCACAATCAGATTGAGAACAGGGCGAGATCAGGGCAAAAGATCGGGTGCAGATGGTAAAAGTTCGGAACTGTTTTTCTGAACCGATTATACCTTCTTCGGGAGTGCCCCAGGGATCCCACCTTGGTCCACTTTTATTTTTGCTATTCATAAATGACATTGGGCAGGTTCTCAATGATTGTGATTTCCTGGTATTTGCTGATGATCTAAAAATCTTCGAGAACATAAAATGTCTTGCGGATGTTCATCACTTACAGTCAGTATTATCGAGATTAGATTCTTGGTGCACCCGTAATTCTCTGCATCTGAACTTAGAAAAATGCTGTGTAATGAGAATCTCGCGGTCAAGGAATCCTCTCATATTTTCCTACAAGATTGCAAATGTTACATTGAATACTGTTAAATCTTATGTTGATCTTGGTGTAACTATAAATGATGAATTGGATTTTTCTGAGCATTCTGTGAAAGCTTGTGGTACTGCGCTGAGAAATCTCGGCTTCGTCAAAAGATTTTCTAGTGATTTCAAAGATGTTAGGTCCTTAAAAGTACTATATTCCTCTTTAATTAGACCCAATCTCGAATATGCGTCCCCTATCTGGTCTCCGTACTTGAAGAAGGATATTAGAATGATTGAGAGTGTGCAACACAAGTTTTTACGCTTCGCTGCTTTTAGAATAGGCTGCCCTATGAGATATTCTGACCATGATTACTCCAGAATTCTTCACAGAATGAATTTAACTACCCTCGAAGAGCGGAGACAAATGAATGATCTCCTATTTCTTTTTAAATTGATTAATGGTTTTCTTGATTGCGAGTCATTGCTGAGTAAAGTTAATTTTAACATCCCCGGTAGACCAGTTAGGAGAGCGCTTTTATTTAGACCTTTACAATTTAAATCTAGATTTGGAAATTATGATCCGATTTCTCGCATTTGTGAATTAGCAAATAATTTCGATCGGTCGATGGAATTGTTTGATGTTTCCTTGAATCGGTTTAAACTGTCGGTTAATGCATGACCATATTGTAATTGTATTTTATGCGTCTTTGGACGCTGTCTTGTATTGACTCTGTATTTACTTTTTATATCAAAGGGTGCTAACCCGTGTATTCCAATAGAAACAAAAAAAAAAAAAGATGAAATTAAACTTGATTAACTCCGTAATACGCAACGAATCAGAGCTAAATCAGGTTTCACTTTTTCACTCGGGGTACGAATAAGGCCTTAGTGGAAATCATTCTAGGCCCTCCTTTGCCCCGGACCTGGCCCTGATATGGGCCACTGAACTGCCTAATATGATTTCTACCAGCAGGGTGGTTGTGAAGCGATAGCCAATCAACCGACGCAGGTTGAGCCGGGGACAAAAATCAAGGATCGTCTTTCCATAAATCTGAGTTGATCAATCCTTTCGAGATGCCAACATGATCGCGCGTCGAGGTCTGTTATCGTTGATCGACGAATTCGATTGACGTGTTGTTCTTTGGTTGATCGTTCGTCGTCAATGCTTTCTCGAGTCTTTATTTAGTGTCGTAAACACTTTTTTGCGACATAAACTCATCACTAAAGGCCTCCCGTGACATTCTCAACGTTTCCACGGCAGAGTATTCATCCCGCAAACAAAATTTCATTTCAATTCTTTGCTCAACAAAATCAGGTAAAGTGAAAGTCACTTTCTTACGTGCTCTCTAAATCTGAAACAGTGAAAAATCACTCGTCTCTAGGGCTTCGCACGAGACTCTCGTCTTAAATTGAAAAATGATCTATATTTCTTGTTCTGAAAATTTAAAACATGAAAATTTTGAATAGAATGAAACTTCTACCTCAGGTGGAACAAAATCACATAGAATTCCGATTTCATCGAAGAGGATAACTAAGATGGCCTCTCAGTCTCGGAACTAGTCTCGGTATCGGTCTTCGTGCAGGTCTTGTTGCATATTTTGATATATATCTCTGCTGCTTTTGTTTGAATGATCAAGGTTCCACCCCATTCCGTTGATCCCATTTATGCTCTTGATCATCTTGATATGACAAGAGATTGGAATCATTATTGGTAACTATTTTATCTTTCTTTGACGCGAGTCTGGTGCGAAGCCCTACTCGCTTTCACTCCACCAAGTCTCAGAAGTGAGTCAGTCCGCTTCGAATGGGATTTTCACTCGTTTCGAGTGGACTCCCACTCTTTTAGACTGAAAAATTCACTCTAGAATTGGAGTGGCAATGAGTTTATAACCTCAAACCTTAGATTATCACTCTGAAAGAGTAGAAATTTCACTCGAAATTTCGATAGGCTCACTTTTGGCTGCACGGAGAAAAAGGTATCTTAAAAAGTACCATGATTTATGGATTTTCTGCGCTGGTCTGACCGAGTCTAAATATTTACCTGAAAAACCCTCTAAAAGTACCATAATGTCTTGGACTTTTATATGGAAGGTACCATACTTATTTCAAAAAGTCCAAGAAATTATGGTACTTTTAGAGATTCATGCAAGTGAATATTCCGACTCGGGTCAGACCAGCGCTGAAAATCCATAAATTATGGTATTTTTCAAGATATCTGTTTCCTCAGTGTGGCTGAAGAGTAAAATACCCCTCTAACAATTTTAGTGAGTATATATTTGAAAAACTACGAGTACACTGTAAGAAAGGCGGTGTCGAAAAGGTGTTAAAATTAATACAGAACTCACACCACGTGAATTTCATAGAAGTCCCCCTGGTAAAAGAATCTCTCTGAATCTCTTTGACAATTTCACGTTTCAGAGAGATTCAGAAAGAATCAGAGAAATTCGAAGCAATTCAGCGTGGTTCAGAGGATTTCAGAGACTAGTGGATTGAGAAAACTTGTGCTTTGAATTTTTCAGAAGGATTCAGAAAAATTCAGAGGAACTCAGAGAGATTCACAGGAATTCAGAGAAATTCAGAGAGGAATTAATTCAGCTAAATTTTTGGTTCAGGATTCCAGAGGTATTCAGGGAGTGTCAGAGACTCACAAAGATAGGTGAATTAGGAAAGATTGTGCGTGGAATTTTTTAGAAATATTCAGAGGAATTTAGGGAGATTCAGAGTAATCCAGAGAAATTCAGAGGCATTCAGAGGAAGCTTTGAAATCTCAATACATTAAATTCCGGGATATTTAGAGGAATTCAGAGGAAGCTTTGAAATCTGAACATATTGAATTCCCGGAGATTCAGAGGAATTCAGAGAGACTCAGAGAAATTCAGAGAAATTCAGAGGAATTCAGAGGGAGCTTTGAAATCTGAATACATTAGATTCCGGGAGATTTAGAGAAATTTAGAGATATTCAGGTAAATTCAGGGGGAGCTTTGAAATTCAAATATATAAAATTCTGGGGGATTCAGTGATATGCGGAGAGATTCAGAGAAAGTTGAAGAATTGAGAACGTATCACTATCGGAAAAGTCTCTAACTTCCTCTGAATTACTCTGGAATTACTCTGAATCTCTCTGAAATTTGTCCCTAAATATAGAGAGATTCAGAGAGATTCAGAGAGATTTCAGAGAGATTCAGAGAGATTTCTTTTACCAGGGCCACCTCAGAATCGGTGTCGGCGTTGAAATGATAATTTACACCGTCAATTTTTTACAACGTATGGCAGCAGCAATTGAATATATTGGCTTGCAACTCTGCATAAATATCAAGGACTGTACTAAGGTAAATGGCTATATCTTCGCCCCTGGATATTATTTCGTTCGAATATTGATAAAATTGATAATCAAGCAATTTTGAACAAATTGAGTATGTTTCGCATAATCATAAGACGCATTTGCAACGTTTTCTACCAAAAGAATATCCATCATCCATTCACAAGCGTTTGTTTATCGATTTTAAAACGCTCTGACGAAGTCATATACGGGGAAAAAAGGAATTCGCTACACCAGCGAAACTTGATTTTGCTGGGTACCTCTTGCTGGAACAGCAAATTCTTTGCTATGACAGCTATTCCTTCAGTTACGAACATAGACACCGAAATATAGGGATCGAGCGTAAACCTCCTTCATGGACGCGGGGAATAAAGGTATTCCGGAGAGAACGACGAGGTAAAGTTGCGCACAAATTTGATTGGCCATGCATCTGCACATGCGCTGTAATTTAAACAGTTGATCGTTTCACGAGTTTTGAAAGCAAATACCAAACCTCTCAATTGCGGTCATCTTTTACTATTTTTATTTGTTCCTGAGGAACGATGAAGTTAATTACGGATAAGCTATTACTTTCTACTACCAACTTGAAATAAATAATCGTACAAAAATGGTAGTGTTGTGTCCCTGATTGCAAAAATCGATCCGACTATCAAACTTTGGCATCAAGAATCCAAAATAAGAAAATTTCTTTGCATGAGTTCTTTGTATAATCATTCACAGTATTCACAGTGTATAGAATACAATGTGAAGGAAATGTGGTTTTCCGTGTAAATTTAAAACGGTTTTTCGTTCGAGATTACCAAGGATTGTGCATTTTACAGGGCATATTATAAGGGTCAGTTCTTACCAAAAGGTTAGTTCTGAAAGAGAACGATCAGTTCTAAAACGTAAAAACGGTTAGTTCTTGAAAAATTACCTAATTTTTAGTGAAGTTTTTTCCAATATTGCCCTTTCTGGTTGAACGGACCGATTGATTCTTGCCAAATCTGATTGAATCTTGCACAATGTTCTGAAGAAATCCAATTCAACCATTTTCAATGAGATTCAATCAGGTTAGTGTATCTTTTAAATGTAATTTTGATTGAACCTTACCAAATCTTACTGAACCTTGTACAATGTTCTGACTAAATACCATTAGATTTAATTTCGTCAGATTCTATGGATTTTTTCTACAAGGGCTGTTACAGAATGAGCCTTTCGCCTCATATCAAGGAGTATAGTGAGTTCAGAAGCGATATTGATTCTAAAAAAATGAGACTTCATGCCAAAAGTAAAATTAAGGGAGTACTTGTCACACAAATTGTTTCCTTTTTTTTTAGGAATCGAGTATCCAGCGTTTCGGTTGGTTCTTAAATTTTCTTAGAATATGCCCTGGCATTTTACATTTTTTCCTACTTTTTCAAACTATAGCAGTGTTGCACATGCTCAGATACATAGCCCATAACAGTTGTGCACAATTTTACCTCGTCGCACCCCTTGTAATGGCTTAGCTTCACCCTCGGTCCCTATATTTCTATGTCTATGGTTACGACAGTGATTTTTCAGCTGTGGCAAAGAAAAAATCTGTTGTTTTAGGTTAATCATTTTGCTCTCTCGGCAACCCAATTACGTAACGAGGTAACGAATTTTTAGCTAGATTGGCAAACAAATTTGCCATTCCATACTTGCTGCTCCAGCAAATCTTTTTCTTCGTGTATATAAGAAGTGGAGATATTAAAATTCATGTTCTTTCTCGTTTTAGAAATATTGCTATCAATTTTTTCCAAGAGATAGATGTGATTATAAACTTTTTTGATCGTAAAGAAAGGATTCGCAAGTAACCAATCGTTATTAGATTCTATTCCTATATAAAGTATGGCATGAAACCAGAGGAAAATAAGTGGAAAGTGAATTTATCTCCATTGTGAACGATGTTGATCGTCGCAGCACGTATATTAACCAAAACGGAAGTATCGGTGTGAAAAGTTTCACGTTCGAGCAATGAGCTCCGTTCATTGTCCACGCGAAACAATTGGCGCTTCCGCGCTATTGAAATGTACATTCTAGCAAACGCGGACCGAAAGTGAATATAAACATTATTGTATCTCGAATCGACCACGATTAGAACGAGTTATATATTTTTCTTGTCGTTTGGCGATCAAGATGATTCGTCGCGTACAATGGAAGAAGCGACAAGACCTTCCCATACGCATCTAAAAATAAATACAACATACATTCTCTTGTGGGGATGATAAAGCCGACTCACGATGATGAATTAGAGTTCTGTTTACGGAACGCTATTACTGTTTCTTCGGTCTCGTTGTTCACACGTCGTGATGATTAATCAATGAGTAATCTCAAAAACAGAACAGGAAAATTATCGATCAAAATCTAATCGATTTGCGATAGAAAAAATAAAGGTCAGATTTAACCGTATCAGAGCATAGTTTATTTTATATGATACAAAAAGTGTGTGCGCAATTGAAGGACTTGTACAGTAATTCCCATTGTTACATCGTACGCGTTTCCTCGCGTGCATCGAAGCCTGATTAATCAAACTCGCATATTTTGAATCTCTTAGTGTATTCCCTGGTTTAAAAAAACCATTGATTCTCGCCAAATCTCACTAAATTACAGTTGAACTTGGACAATGTTCTGGCCGAATCTCATCCAGCAAATGTCAATGAGATTTGGTCAGAAAGAACAGTCGATTCTCGCCAAATCTCACTGAATCTGGCCAAATCTCATTGATTCTCGGACAATGTTCTGGCCAAATCTCATTTCATTTCATTTGTCAGAAGTAATGGATTCTTTTAACCAGGGTTTCACATACCCTGTCAAAAAATCTACGAAAAACTTCCAGTATCGTACTGGAGGCAATTAACTAAATTGAAATGAAAAACATGATATTTTTTTTTATTTTTCTACACTGAGAAAAACAATGGGGAATGTGTAGCAAGGTTTCCCATAACAATGGCAGTTTTGGAATACATGAGCACTCTCCCTTTTATTATAGCAATCTATACCTTATTTTGGTGAAGATAACTTTGCATCTGACTCATAGTATTATAACCCTACAAACAATGATTAACGGCGTTTCAATGGGCTGCTGATGGTCCCGCAATGCCAGTAAAGAGCCGTCATTGGCCCTTTGGAACACCAGCAGTCGTGTTTCCTGGGAAGTTTTAAGAAAATTACCATAAATTAAAGGAGAAATGTTCATAAACGCTCATGTGTCCCAAAACTGCTATTGTTATAGGGATTTCTGCTACGTAGTTCCATAGTTGGTACCGGGATATTCCAGTTTTTTCAACAGTGTACTCTGTGGGGATTGCCATAAATCTACACGGAGAAGAAAATATACTACTTTTCCTTATTTTGTTTGCTAAACCAGAAACAGGAAGGCTTGTAAGATGGATTTTTACCAGGGTTGCAACGATTTTACCCAACCCAGAAAAACTCACTCGGATTTTTTCAATAAAAACCAGCTAAAAAAACCCATATCATCACCCCAAAATAACCCAGTTTCTATTATTCGCTGACACGCTATGATATCAAATTGAAACTACGGTGTTTTTGTTGTCAGAAAATCAAGTCAAACTTGCGTTTCATTAATTTTAGTGGAATAATTCATTATTATTGATTTTCTTTGTCCTCAATCGTTTACATGTTGAAAAAATACACTGTAAAAAATGTGGGAAATTTGTCTTCACACTCTTGGTGGATTTCGTCCCCTCATCGCGGGGGATTTGTTTTTCCATCAAAAATGAGGGATTTTCCCACCACTTTGAGGAATTGTTTTGTTTTTTGGATGTTCAATCCTCTACAAATAAAGCAAAGGTGCACCAAATTATGGTGAAAAATTCTCCATCTGTGGAGGAACTTTGCTGCCATCATTTTTTGGGGGAAAATTCCACAATCATTTTTTACAGTGTAGCGTACACCCATGTGAAAATGAAGCGTTGAACCGCGACGAAAGCGTAAAGAAATAACCACAGAAATAGTGAGATTTCACTGATTTGAATTTGGAGAGTGTGAGAATCATAGAATACTCTACTGCAGCGATTGTGGCACCTTTGAATGAGTTGAATTGTAACTCTGCTTTTGAATAGTTTTTATATATGTATCAAATGCCTCTCTCTTTTTACATTTCACATGGCAGAAACAGAAATATAGTCTTCAAAACCAATGTTTCATTGATTTTTATTTGACTTTTCCATAGATCAGATTCCCATTTTTTTCCAATTTTCAGAGTCCCAAATGAATAGACTTTTCTGGCAGAACATCGTGATGCTATTTTCTCTCTCAAAACTTCATGTGTCCTCTTCAAAATCTCGTTGGAAATTTGAAAATCAGTTGGTCACAAAAATAGTTATGAGTTTTTGTTTGTTAAATGACGTTTTGACCGTGTTTTGGCACTTTTAGCTATTGAAATTGATTTTTTATAACCTAAACTTCAGTAAAATTGAATTTACTCTTCACCGATCTCTTTGTCATGAAAGAACAAAGAAATTCATATACTTATGAGTCAAATTACTGCTTCCAGAACGATTTTCCGAGCGGGTGAATATTAACCCCGGTTTGTAGTTTACGGGTAAAAAAAATGGGTTTTTAGTTCTAGGGTTAAAGAATTATCCATTGCTTGAATAATGGATAACGTATTCTGAAAAATTATCCATTACTTGAATAATGGATGATATATTTGCAAAAATTATTGTCCATCAATTAATTTAAGTAATGGATAATCAAATTAATTTTGTATAAGAAATTGATAATGAACTGATAGATTATTCGGAAAATGAATCCTATATCATTTTTTCCCCTTAATTTTAATAACATGAACATATTTATCAAATTTAATGAATAAATGTTCAATATCAGTGATGAATTTTGAAATTTCATCACCAACATTGAATGTATGAACTATTATTAAATTTAATGTGGAAATGTGACATTGCATAAAGAATTTCGTATTAAATTCAAGAATTTTTCCGATAGTGTTGTCATTGTGATAACTCAGGTGAGTTGGTTTTTTTTAACCCGGATTTTTACATAAAAGAACGGCAGATTAGGAATGAATAACTGAAATTCAACATTCAGCGTTTGAAATTTCAATCTCACCTATCACTTTTTCCGCAATATTCGTAATAATCTTCCGTATTTTTATGTACAAATTTATTTGACAACCCTTCCGGTTTCTAGTTCACTAAGAAAAATAACAAAAGTTCTGATATTTTCGAGCGGCATTTTTCTCCGTGTAGATGAAAATGAAATGATTATCAGCTCACCCCGCACCAGAATGGTTTGATAAATATTTCTAGATATAAAGAATCAACAGGGTGACATTAATGAATCATGACCCGTATACAGCAAGAATGTTGCTCTGTCTGAAAGATTTCTTTTGGATGTCTTATGCAGTAACAGTTTTCACTGTCTTTAAGATGTCTTACACTGTTAGAAAAAATTTGTGTATTAAATTCACTACAGATTTCATGAGATTCAAACCAATTTTAGACCATTTTAAAATAATATTGTGTTTGAATTTCAATAAAAGTGTGGGAGATTTTATACAAAAATATGTGTGTTAATTGCTTCCAAACTTTTGTATTAGAATTAATACAAATATTTTTCACAGTGTAGTTTACACGGGGAAAAATAAAGTTTCACAAATCACTAGATTCCTACTGAATTGTTAGTAATTTATCATGCAGAAATTCGCGCGCTCGCACTAAAGAATATTTTGTTAATCATTCATTTTTACTACTACTACACTGTTTATCAATAACAGTGATATTTTCTCATATCCTGCCAATTTGGCAGAAATGTAGTAATTTTCAAAAATTTATTTTTCCCCGTGTGAGAAATCTAAACAATCTTAAGATCTAAAAACATCTTTTAGATTTCTTAAACGAAGACATCTCGAAGACAGTAAAACCTGTTGCATAAGAAATCTTGTATATATATATCCAGTGTTATAAATGTTATAGAAAAAGCAAAATTTTTGCTGTATCGGGACTTATTTATTTCGGAATTTATAATAAATACCTTTCTCGAATACTTTGCCATCCAGATAAGTGGACGGGGATGGATTCATGTTTTCAATTGTTCTTCTGATGTCTAGATTAATATTTGAACGACTACGTTCCATCGTTGAAATAAAGAAAAAAAACACCATCATTGTTGTTGACAAAAATGTTATTCGTATCTCGTTGAGATATTAGCGGGGGTATCTATTCGATATCGACTGGAAAATGAGATACAGAAATAATATGTTTACAAGACAATTATTTGTTTCTTGATTATTTATTTCATTTTTTCTCGCAACGTGTTCCAAAGTTCATAAGTCACGCTATCGTTTTATGATTTCTGATAGATATCAAATGTAATATCAGGGCATCGTTCAGGTATTGCAATTCCCAATTGTTTCACGTGCAACGTATATCAATTCGAGAAACAAAGAAGACTTCGGTCTACGTTCTCGGTCCGAGTACCAATAATCATCATAACATGACATCCAATGGCCAGAGTTGAAGGCTGCTGAATAGGTTTTTAATATGAGCAAAAATTACCGAAGAGAATGAGATAGTCGTCAAAAGTTGGATCAGAATTCTATAAAGATTCTATGAACGTTCGAACATTTGGAGATCGTGGTACATGGCCCCTGGTAGAAATGTTATCCCCAGACAGGGTAGTTCTTCCCCGTCACCGATGAGGCACTGAAAAGAAAAAATTAGCGAAGCCCTATCACTGTGAAAAATTTCTATGGAAAACTATGGGTTACATGGGTTTCAGATTTTCAAAAAATCGATTTTTTTAGTGGATAGTACAATTCTTCAAGAATATATTCCCAAAATTTGGAGTCGATCTGACTAAAACTCTAGGAGATATAGCATTTTAAACTTTCCTACACAGCACCACAGTCCCAGAAGAATTCATAAAGAATTCTTATTGAACTGATTGTGTTCTTTATGAATTCTTTAAGAATTCTTCTAGGACTGTGGTGCTGTGAGGGTTCCTTCTGATGACTGCGTGGCACCCGTTTCTCTCTTTTTTTCTTTGACTGTGTGGAGGAGCACATATTGTAGTACAGTCCCGAAGAGAACATGAAGCTTCAGCGAACGTTCAGATCAGATGTGTATAGATCGGGCCGAAGGTTCATTAGAGCTAACTTTTAGATTCACAAACGTTTGACAAAGGTTCTACGGACGTTGAAATGTCCGCCTCGAAATACGTTCAGGAAACATAGTTGGAACGTTCACTGAAGGTTCATCGAAGGTTTGACGAAGCTTCACAAAAATATCTATACTTATATTAATTTAGATCAATTTATATGAAAAATGAATTAATTAATACACATAAATTATTATAAATTAATCTGAGTATAGATATTTTTGTGAAGCTTCCTCAAACCTTCGATGAACCTTCAATGAACGTTGCATCTATGTTTTCTGAAAGTATTTTGAGGCGGACATTTCAACGTTCGTAGTACCTTTGACAAACGTTTGTGAATCTAAAAGTTAGCTTCCATGAACCTTAGATCCGATCTATACAGATCTAATCTGAACGTTCGCTGAAGCTTCATGTTCTCGTCGGGGTGTGTTATATTAGTAGCCAAGCCACGAGGTATTTTTGAGGTTATATGTGTGAAAAATAGCTTGTATACCGTCAGTGTAACAATTCGATCCGTTTACAATTCTAACGGAAATATCTTTAAATATGGTGTTATTAATGAATTTTTAATATTTTTCTTCGATTGTGTACCTTTATATATGTTCCTCCTATCATTCAGATGGATTAGAAATTCTCAGATAACAGGAATAACGCATATTATATAAAGATATTTCTGTTCGAATTCAACGGACTTATTGTTACACCGACTGTACACAAGTATTTTAATTTTTTCTTTTTGCGATATGATAAAATCTAAAATTCCCCGAAGTGATAAAGAAAAGTGGCTTGAACGCGTTTTTGTCGAAACACACTTTTCGAAATCGGAAGTCAAAATTTCTCGGAAATTAATCGTTTGATCTCGCCCAAATTTTGAACACTTCTTCGAAATATCATTTTGTAGTCTCTGAACGGAGGATTTTTTTTCCTTCGACTACAAAAAATTTGACATCGTGATGAATACCAAGAATTTTACCGAAAAAGTGACACCCCTGCCAAAAATTCAATTTTCATGTTTTTCTCAAATCCTTCGTTCAGGGACTAGTTATACTCTAATGATAAAACAAAACATTTTTTTTTTATTTTTCAGATGAAGCAGTCGCAAGTCATTTTGACTACCGCAAACTGCCCTTTTGTCGAGGCACCTCCGAAAATCGACTGCCATCAATTCAATTTATCATATTTTCTCATCAAAATTTTTTCAAATGTTGTTCAAAAGTTATCTAATAATATGCAAACAAAATGAATACAAATCTCTTCTGTAGTAAGACAAAAAAAATCGAGAAAATTAGCTTTTTTTGGCCTCTGAAATCCATGTAATTTTCCGTATTTGACCGCAAATTTACTAGAAAATCATAGTAAAAATCTTATAAAGTTTGGAATTTCTTAGTTGAATTAATGGAAGTTCTTGAAGTTTGAATCGTTTATCGAAACGAAACAAAAATTCAAACGCGTCACATTTGGAAAATCATTGATATTTATCTTCTCCAATTTCCTTTTCATTGGCTTAAATGATGTAAAAACATCTCAAGAATGATATCAAACAACATTTATCGATGAAACGATTTTTCGACCCGGGCAACAAATTACCCTTCAAGGTTTTTGAAGGCGCTGATGGCGACCCTGGTAAAAATGGGAGCGAGAAGGAAGAGTAAACGAAGCGTATGCCGAAGGGTAACAGAAACGTTGATGGAAAGTATACGAAGGATACAAAGAGGATGTGAAACGGGAATTGAAAAAAAGAAAGCGGGAAAAATTCAAGAAATCTAGATAAAAAATTGAACCCTGTGGTGAGAATCGAACCGATGATTTTTACTATGCTAAGGTCTTATCCACTGAGCCATGGATCGTCGTTGACATCGATTGCTGAAAGATGTTATGTAAAGTCAGAATAGGTATGATTACACTGTAAAAAAAATTTGTTGAATTCCAAACAAAAATGCTTGGAAATTTACAAACTTGGTTTGGAAAAATAATTTCCGAACCTTTCTTGTGAATCGCCGAACAAAAGTTTGTGAATTCTCAAAAATCTTCGTGAAATCACAAAATTTTTTGAATGTTTACAAACTTTTGTTTGGTAATTTACAAAAAAAGTTTGTGTAAAAAAACTGCCCAACTTCTTTGGCAGTTTAGGAAGTATATTTTTTACAGTGTAGCATACGCTCCATATAACCTACTATTGAAAACCCTAATAGCACCAAGGTCCCTGGACGTTTTGAAACCCGAAGGGAACATGAAGCTCCGACAAATGTTCAGAATAGATCATGATAGATCAGACTGAAGCTCTGTTGGAGCTCAAGTTTGGATTCGTAAACGTTCGACGAAGGTCCGATGAACGTTGAAATGTCCACTTGAAAATAGTTTGAATGAACGTTTATAAAACGTTCATCGAACGTTTGCTAAAGGTTCGTTCGAGTTGCAATTTTTCGATCAAAGTTTTTTTCAAAGTATATTTTTCCACGAAAAAATGAAAGATTGGGGCATTTCTAACTATAATTGTAATTCCGTCTGAAACATAAAAAACTGAAGGTTGAATGAATCTTCGTAGAATCTTTAATAAACGTTCTATGAACCTTCATTCAAGCTATTTTCAAGCGGACATTTCAACGTTCATCGGACCTTCGTCGAACGTTTCCGAATCTAAACTTGAGCTCCAACGGAGCTTCAGTCTGATCTATCATGATCTATTCTGAACGTTCGTCGGAGCTTCATGTTCCCTTCGGGAAACGTTCTGAGAATGTTTTAAACACGTCCCAATGTTCTTGGAACGTTTTAAAAACCTCCCAGTGCTGTTAGGGGTTACATGAAGCATATGCGAAACGAGATCGGAAGTTCATGAAACATGTACAGAACGTATGATTTGATGACTTTCCAGCAAGCGGGTATCATACGCTCCAGAAAAAGGGAATTCAAACGTTTTTCGCTTCGTATACGCTTCATTTTCACCAGGGGGATATCATATTAGAAAATTAGAATTGTCATTTCCACATCGCCTGGCGACATCCGCAGGAGATTCCGGGGATATCACAATCCCAAGGATATATTTAATAATTTAGAACAATCGTTTCACGTTTACCGTGAGTTTCAGAAACTGCCCATGTAACATAGAATATTCTGAGAATGTTCTCACAACATCCGCAAAACATACTGTATCGAATATTCTTACAAAGAGCGTAGAAGCTTCGTGAATATTTATAGAAGATTCTGAGAACATTTGAATGGGACTGTTCCGAATATTCTAGGAACGTTCGTACAATATGCGTACAAAGTTTGTAGGGAGATTGATAAGCAGCGCATGCGGAAGCATCTTAATGACATATGAATTCAGTAATGGGTAATAATGTTGTTGACAGGCTACAGACCCTTGGATAATATATTATTTTAATTTGTATTTGGGGAATGAGAAATCCATAAATGTGCATTTTAATATCCCGAATGTTTTGAGAGCGTCATGCGTGAAACATAACCCAGACAGCACAGAAAGTTCTTTGAACGTTTTGAAAACGTGCTCTTGGTTTTGCGTGTTTCGGTCCCGCTGAAGCAAGTTTTACAAACGTTTAGAGTACCTTCCCATTTGATATCCTTGAATACGTTCTAAGAATGTTCTTTTGATCCACTACCAGACGTTCAAATCATGTCTTCTAAACGTACTCTCATGAAAACTAACCTTGAAAAACCACAAAGTCACACGGGGACATAGATATAACTGACCGAGACATTTGCATGTCCCTGGGACATACATGCGACGTTTTTAGAACATCCTGAGACGTTATTTGCACGTTCTCTGTGAAATCAAGCACAACGTTCAGGAAACCTCCCGGTGCTGTATGGGAATCTTCAAAAGTGTAATAAAATTTAAAGAAATATCGTATATATTATGATTGCTCGTTGTGATCATAAGTATCTCACCCATCCATGTGAATCCATGATATTGCTAAGAACCCATGATGATAGATGTTTATTGATTGAAAGAATTCATTGTGAATTAGTTTTCGGTTACATGCAGAAGTTATATTAGCAGGAATTTCTATTTTAACAGCATTTTTTTATAATATTCCCACAATATTCGTGGCATAATATTCTGAGAATATTTGAAACAGTCTCATTCAAACATTCTGAGAATGTGCGTAGAATATATTCGCACTCCTTAGAATATTCGAATATTCTCAACGTATATTCATTGGTTGAAGATTAATAGGAGAAAAAAAAGCTTTATCGGAGTTGTAAAGAAAAAAGAATGATCTTGCCAACTTCCTGAAAGATAAATATAATATGAAATGCAAATGTTCCCAGATACGGTTATATTAGATCGAATGTGTGAGATTGAAAATCATTATCTCACCATTTTTCAGATTTACCCTGCTAATTCCGATATGAGCGAGAATAATATGAAACGTTTCTGCAAACAAGATTACCGATTGGCGTCCTCTAATATTTCCTACTCCTCTCAGTCTTTTGTGCAAAGAATAAAAGCTAGGAATAAAGTGTTTTGTGTATACAACGTACATCCTAATTCCTCTAAGAGACCATAAACTCGTGTGTAGATAGTATATTTCCCGATCATATACGCAAGCATGAAAACGACGAAAGGAAAAATATGACGTGTGACGATTCTCTCAATAATCAAATAAAATATATCGTGTAAATATGATTTCTAAACATTCACATGCTTGATGTTTTCAATCTCGTTCCCGGTACCTGTTACTTTTACAAATTATTGTCATAACATTTCTCGAAGTTCCGACAAAGCTCCGATCGAATGAATGATATCAAAGTTTTATGCAATCAAGCGTTTTTTTAAGATAAAAAACGCTGCCGCTTCTTTGTTCATAAAGTAATCGAATCGACAGAACGTAATCGCTGTTTTTCGTAGAAAAACCAATGTCAAGTAAAATCCCCGTTAATTGATTTCATCGTCGCAATAACGCTTCCATTATTTACATATGCAAGAAATATAAATCTCCTCGATCCGGATAAACGATTATCGAGACTCGTCATTCTGGAATTGCATGATTTTAGCTCACGTTACCTTCAGCTTTTCCGTCTTTAATCTCCAATTGTGGATTTCGATTGAAAACTTCCTCCCGATATTTGTAGAAGATAATCTACGTGAGTTTCCTCACGTTGTAATCAATTTTCAAGTTTATCATGTGGTGTCTGGTGTGGAGAGTATCAAGGATATCAATTACGAGACGATGTGTAATCGACTCTGCAATGAATATGTAGTGGATTATTTATAATATTTCCCGGATTTGTTACATAGTTTTTCAACAAACTTTGAAAATTCATGTTCCTTGTCGAGCCTCCTTGATTCACGACTTATCGAAGTTCTACCGGATACAGGTGATTCATGAAAACGTTGAGAAATACTGCTAACTTCGAGGAGAATCCTCTTCGCGATCATAACGGAATATGACGTTTGTGAAATCAGTATTCCTCGGAACATGTGTTTATGAATAACTTTAGAATTGACTCATTAGATGAATTGATTTATAAACGTTGGGAAAAAAATCCATTGACGTGGTATTTCTGTGGAGGAAGTATATTATATGACGTCAGGCGTGTAACAATTACGCGTAATTGAAGATGAGATTTTATGAAGTCGTACGGAAGAAAGAATCCTCTCATTCCGAATAGATACATAAATTTATTTAGATTCAACTAAATATATATATATATATATATATCTTGTTAGAAGTGGAATGAATGTTCATTTGGATAAGGAAATTTGATTTTCTGGAACCACTTCCACAGAAAATTAGAGGGAAAAAATGCAACAGAAATGGGCGATGATGTTCTCTAGGGGAAAGAGAGCTGCGATTTCACGATCATCGGATCATGATAAACATGAATAACACACGGGATAGCACACAGCATCCTCAAAATAGTAAGCACAAGAGTTTATCCAAGCGCATAAGCACAACACCCAAAACTGATCATATCATCTTCCGTTTGTGTTTGTATTTACGTGAAATCCATGCTTACTTCTCAATAGATTTCTCCGAGTTCTTCTAATTGCCAGAAAATTAACATTTGGAACGTTGAATGGCGAGCGGAGCGAGCGTCTTCAAATTTAAAATAAAAAGCGAACGGAGCGAGCACTATTTGAGGCATCGTATGGCGAGCGGAGCAAGCGTCCTCAAATTCGAAAAATGCGAGCGAAACGAGCGCCATTTGTAGCGTCGTATGGCGAACGGAGCGCGCGTCATTTGTACACACACTGAGGGAAATTTGGCGCTCCCTCTATACTTGAAGTTCACTGGCTGCACACTTTAACCTGTTAGCGGTTACTCCGATCAGCGTACACTGTGCACAATGCGGAGTAGCTTCTACTCCGATAACAAGTATAGCTTATACGCGGAGTATTTGGAATAGCAGTGAGGCATATTAAACGCATTAGCTACTCCGTTTCAGCGCGTAGACCACTCTTGCCGATGGGTGCTGCTGCAGCTGCTCTGAGCCGAGTATAACCTGTGCGCCAAATTTCTCTCAGTGCAGTAAAAAGTAAAACTCACTTTCAACCTCAATATCGGCTCATTTCAGCTGAAAGTGAGCATTCAAAACAAATGCCGACACAATGGAACGGGCTGAATTTCAGTCAAGTTTTCAAGTAAGATGCAGCTACTTTCAGTCAGATTTTTTACGGTCCCAGTGAACACACACGCACGTTTTAAAAACGTCAAAAACAGTCAATAACAAAGCAGATCACGTGTTTTTCAACCATAAAATGACGTCATATCAACGGTTTGAACATCGTTCAAAAGACGTCAAATATTGACGTGTCCTAATGATGGTTCTAAAACGTGAATTGAATCCAACAAATTTTTTTTTCAAAACTTTTCATTCATTATCGAGAACAATAGTATTTCTGAGTATGACAGAATTTGGAAAGTATGCCACACTATTTAATATCTTGCTCTTTGTTGAAATTTTAACCATTGTTCGGTGTCGTTCGACATTTTCAGCAGAATATCTTCAATTGAAGTTCAAACACAAGGTGTTATAAACACATTTTAAACGCGTGATTCAAACTCGTTCAAAACACGTTTTTTGAGGACATCGTTTGATGGTTATTCTTGAATATTAGTTTAAATTACACGTCATAAAAACGTAATTCCTGGTCGTCTATTTCCCTATCAAATTTTGACTAAAAATCAACGTTATGAAATCAACGACTAACGTCCGTTTGACAGCCTAACGTGCTTTCAACGTTGAAATAACGTGTGTGTGTTTATTGGGGTGTAGCAGTAAATACACAGTCAAAAGTGAAACTTCCTTCTATCCTGAGTATTAGTTTATTCGAAGATGCAGCCAAAACTAGACCTGTTTCAGCTGAAAGTAAGCACCAAAAACAAATGCTGACACAATGGAACGGGCTGAATTTCAGTCAAGTTTTCAAGTAAGATGCAGAGCCACATTCAATCAGACTTTTTACAGTGTAGCGAATGCAGCGAAAACAGTTCTCTTTTGCATCAAAATTTCAATCATTTATGATATCCCGAGTAGAAATTTTGGACGGGAGAATATGAGGGCCTGACGAGGCATGCCTGATTTCCTATCAGGTCCGCACCAGGTTTCGTCACGGTTTTCCCCCTTTCGCTCAATTTTATGGAAATCTTATCCGAACCCTATTGTACCCTTGCGTTACAACCCTATTTGAATCTTATTAGGGAGATCAGGTAGTAAGGCTCTTGTAAGGGCCTGATAAGATTTTCCTTATTCACGGTTTCCGGATTCTAACCTGATCAGGACCTTATTATAAATATAGAACGCCCAATCAAATTTTTACTAGGGATCCTCTAGTGGATGTCGAAAATTTCTCCATTCCGTCTCCATTTTTGGACATCTTTGGGATGTATTTTTTGCCAAACCTAGAAATCAACAGGGAATCGACGCAGATTACTTTCTGATGACTCGCAGACTCCAATAGCACTTACTTCATAAGAAACGCATCTGGAAGATCTCCAAAACCAAGGCATTAGAAAACTTTTTGACATCCACTAGAGAATATTATGAAAGTTCGAAGAGTCGAGGGGGAAATGTTAGATGATCTTCAAATGATACGCAAAGCTCGAACGACAATATGCCAGGCAAAGATTATCCCATAATTAGCACAAAGGTCCCCGCAAAGAACTCCCGTTATGACAGTAAACATGAATTCATTTTGAATAGTTTGAATTCAAATTGAACCTTGATGAATAACTTAATCTTCAGAAACAATTCGTATCACGAATTCAGAAAGAACTATTCAGACATTCAACATGGATGCATTTTGAATTCATTGAGTTCATATTGAATTCATTTTTACTGTCATAACGGGGACTGTTCGAGAAGTTCTTTCAGAAGTTTTTGTGAATTCAAAATGATCATTTGTGTTGTCTGGGATGATATACCATATGGCAAACCAAAACGATCAGTGACTATCGGGGAAAGTGGAAAAATGTGCAAAAAACGAACAATCTGGCTATTCTCTGAACAATATCAAGAGTTCTGCGCGAGTGAGTTTATTCTTTGGTAGAAGCCCATAACGTATCTAGACAGTTTGTTGAGAAAGAAGAAAAAGTCCTTGAATACGACTGGTTTAAGATATTTTTCAGGTGACGGGCTATCAGTTTCCCGTGCTCCGAAGATGTTTCAAGAAAGATTTTCAAATTGTGATGATTGTCTCAAGTTATCCTTCTTGCAATGTTACTATACTTCGAGCGGCATTTTTCTCCTTGCAAGGACGCTATTTACCGTATGATACAGAATTTTATATATTTTAGGAGAGAATCGGATAAAACCGGGTAGGTGGGTCAAATCGGGTACATCAATATCTCCCTGATTAGTGTTTCTTTCTGACAGCAAACGCTTGGAGACTAGCAGCAGTTGGATAGAACAACAGCATCGATGCAACGCTCTTTCTCACTTAGAACGTCGTTTCAAGTTTTCTGCGAAACAATTGTCAAACTTGTTGGATTTGTGTAGTGAGTTTCAAGAAAAATGCACGTACATACTTCAATTGAGCATGTTTGCCTGCGTATTTTCATTTTTTATTAATTCACCTAGAGCAATGCATAATCTATCCGAGCCATATTGAACTCTCAACAAGTTACTGTGGGATCAAACCGGGTAGGGTAGACCGGGTACGATTGGAACACAGGACGGTTGGAACAGAACAAATATCTCGCCAATTTTTGATAATGTGGGAAAAAGATCCAGGGAGGAATGAAGTGAAACCGAAGTCTCATCACGAATCTCAGTGTCGCATCATTCACCACACATTGCGTAATTCACTTATTACGAAAACAATTAGCGGAATATTTGTGGCGTTCCAACCGTACCCGGTCTCCCCTACTTGAGATTTTACCTTCCAATTTGAGAAATTTAACAAAATTTGTGTTTTTATTCTAAAATAGTCATCAAAAGATGTTCATTCTTGAAGATCCCTTTGCGTGTGCTTGCGACTTTTTCTTCTCAACTGAGTTGGGCGCGAAAAACTTTTTGCTCTGAACAATTTTTATCGAATTCAACAGTTGGTGCTAAAACTTTTACAATTCAGAAGTGTTTTGCATTGATTCAAGCGAGTACCCGGTTTTACCCTACTCATGGAGTGGAACCGGGTTTTTGTACCCTTCGACTAGAACGAATATAGAAAAAATTGGATCAATTTTACAGCAATATACGAATAGTACGTTGTTAATCAATGAATAAAGAAACTGAAGGCTTTGGTTGGTTAATCTATTGTCAATAGGAACTTCTCTATGACCGATTGAAGTTACGATACCCGGTTTTATCCGAACTTCCCCTATACATAATTTCTATAAAATTGTAAGATTTTATATAATTTTTATCAAGTTTATATATAAATTCTTCAAATACTTTTCTGACATTCCTGACAAGAATTCATTGTATAAAATTACCTGATCAATTGATCAATTAATTTTTTTTTCAACTGTTTCTTTGTACGAATGGCATAGTTCTTCTCAAACCCACGACCCTGGTAAAAAAACCGGATGGGAACCCGACTCACACCCGAATGAAATTTCCGGGGTTCTTCATCCGGTTTCATCCGGATTTTAATACTGAATATTTTTCGAAACTCTACACGAAATTTGGATAGAATTCATCCGTGTCCTTGTTCGGGTTTTGTTTGGGATTCCAAAAAATATCTTGTCCCAAAACCCGGATAGGATCCAGATGGAAACGGATAAAGGATCACCGCAAAACCCGTATACGCGTCCGGATAGAATCCCGGAAATTTCATCAGGGTTTGAGTTGGATTATCATTCGGATTTTATCCGGTTTCCTATCCGTTTTTTTTTTTTACCAGGGGAGGCAAAACAATCGTCAACGATATCATTATTCAAAATAATGCTGATGTACGATGACTGATGTGTGATGTTTTGTTATTATAAACCCGCAGGACACTCATCGAAACTAGTAGAGTTTCTATTGTGGTCTCAATTCGATAGTCGATTGGTTCCGCCTGTAAATGGCGGATCCAATCAGAATTATAAAACATCGTCATAAAATTGGCGAGATGTCAATGTATTTGAAATATCCAACAAATGCGCTCAAAGCTTGCCGCCTTTTCAGACTTGACGATGTAAAATCGTTGGCCAAATTCTGTTGCAAGAACTCTAAAATCAAAATGATCTAAAAAGTTCATGAAGCTTGATGATACACAGTCGATATTTTTAGATCATTTTTAGACCAATTCTTGTCCAAAACTCGTCTAAAGTCTTTTAAAACATAAATTTTCAAAACATGTGGAGAGAAGAATTGCCGCCCATTTTTTGGAACCGCGAGTTTCAGGTTGAAATGCATTCTAACAAATCTTCTATGTTGATCATTAGCGAGAGGATACCATTTTTTGATGAGCATGACACTGGTTTTGAAGATGAAGTAGTATCAATCGGTTCTGTCAAGAATCTATCGATTCTGTCGATTTCTGTATCTCTAAAACCATTGTTGTGCTCGCCGGGAAATGGTATTCCCTTGCGAATGATCGACATAGGGTATTTTTCAGAATGCATTCCAACCTGAAACTCGCGGTCCTAGAAAAACAGGCGATTTTTGCGCTTGCTCTTTGTGCGAGGCATTTAAAATCTATTTAACCCTCAGCCTCCACACGAGTGCGAATTCGCACCACCAAAAATTGGATAACCAGTAACTTTCACATTGAATTTCGACGAACAGAATACATCACCTTCTCTTTCACATATTACCATCGGAAAATTTCACCTTGAATTCATGTAATTTTCACGAAATTACACAGGATGAAAATTGGAAAGCCCAATTCGCACTCGTGTGGAGATAGTGTTTGCGTGGAGGCTGAGGGTTGAAAGATATCGCAAGGACCGCAAGGGGTTAGAAACGTTAGGAATCAACATTTTCAATTCTTACCATCTTTTATTTAAACATTTCTTAGAATCTCTACAACACTGTTTTGAATAATTATAGATATTCTACGCGCGCATACAATTTTTTGTTTCCAAATTTCATTGAAAACCGCGCGAATGGGACTATTTTGAATGAATTGAAAAAACATTCTAGAAAAATATCCATAAAATTTCCAACCTTTGCGTCACATGTGTCGGCTATCAAAAGAAAAACTGAACAAATCAAACCTATTCGTATGAATTGAAATAAATGATGAATCAACCTACCGGGGCTGAATGAAACCGTGGTATTAGGCAGCTTGGATGATTAAATCGTAGACTGGATGTTGTGTAGTAATTATTATTTTGTTGCTACGTTGCTATTGCAACTCGATCACACTCTCACTCGTTCTCTCGAATATTTCACTTTGACCATTAATAACAGTAACATTGATAATCTGACCGTAGTATTTGACTTCTCCTACTACGGTACTTGTTTGTTTTGTCGAATCGGTGATTAAAATCTTTCTATACATCGGGTTCAACGAAACCAAACAACCGTAGGCACTGGAATTATTATTACGCGTACGAAACTAAGCCTGGAACACGCGGTGGTGTTGCGGGTGTTGTCAATTTCAAACGATGCACAGCTCCTGCTCGGAGGACTCCGCGCGACTAAACTACGGTCTACGGTTACCGTTCGCTGTGGTTTCACGGTCTTCTTTTACTTACCACTCGCGCTATTGCCACCGTCGTCGCCACCACTCGAGTCAACACGACGACGTAAGTGTGCGCAAGTGTCGATATCTTATTATGTTACGTTACATTTATGGTCTGATAAATACATGCGACGATGACGCTCGGAAAGAAACACTTTTCAAAACGTACTTCACGCTTGGTATCGGTACAACGCATTCGAACGCTCATACGATTACCCTTGTATCGTTCTGCCAACGTAGGAAGTATCATTCTCATCATCAATGTACATAGAATCATTAAGTGCTTAAGAGCGAAGATCGCGGTAATATTGATAAGCATCTTACAATCTTGTGAAAGAAACCGAAGAGAAATAATAACAAAAAGAAAATCATTTCTAATGTATCAATGATGGAAGTAACTCATGTAATAATTTACCAGTGGCGCAAGGCTGACCCAGCCCTGACGAGCATTGGCGGAGCCTTGGGACCCAGGCTCGTAATGCCAAGACTGACAATTGCACCATGATCGACGTCAAGCTTGGGATGCCCAGTCTGGTTAGCCTAGACTTGACTAAGCGTTGATAGCGTCTTGAACATCTATGCTAGGACCAAGCATATTTTATCGTGTTGGATTTCCGATACATGTATATGAAAGCTAAGCATTGGACTAGCTTGATAATATTGTTGGTAATTAGGCTACACCCGGTGATAACTAGCATTGACTCTAACTTGTCACCAAGTTTGGTCAATCACTCAAATGTAAATGTTCAAACTTGGACGCCAATGACAAATCTATTCTACTCATTTAGCTCAAATTAGTATTGTATATCAATAATGGCAACAATATCGATTGCAAGCATAGAACCAATATTGAATTTCAATATTTAACCAAGGTCGGATGCCAAGCATTGAACATTGTTATCATCCCGGACATCAATCTAGTTTGGTGCACATGTTAGCGAGCAAACTAGGCCCGATGTTGACTAGCATTGACTCAAACTTGGCATCTAGGCAATCAACGGGCCTCAATTTTGACGTCTGAGGCCAACAGTGGTGAAAGGTCGCCAATGTTGGCGTAGGTTTGCTTCAATGGTTCTGCCATAATTGGCCGACACGAAACTTTCGCTATAAAACCAATGTTGGTTCAATCCTGAACCAATGGTGCCACAAATTTGTGCCAACACTGTTTCAACACTTCTTATCTTTTTATTGCCGACACAGGCACGATATTGCCTCTATTGTCAATCAACGTTGATCCAATATGAATCACCATTCGAGTATTGAGATGTATTTTCCAATATGAATATTCCTCATTGATCATCGTCGGACTGTTAAACGTAGTTTAGAAAAAAAGAAACTGCGTTGTTATCGTGCATCTTTTGACGATGAAATGCGCTTTCCATGTAACACACAGAGTTCGCCTTGTTGGAAAAATCCAGATGTAAATCCATACGAATTCCCATTTCCTAAATAAAGACCCAACGGAAACAATCAATTGAAATCACGTCAAAATTTTTGCCGAAGTGATCATGCTTTTTAACAAACTGTTCAGAAACTTTCGATTTTGGAGCATCAATTACCAAGAAAAAAAAGTTGTAAAATTTACCTCTCGTTAAGTAAATATATGGATGGTTGAAATATAATTCGAGCTGCTACAATTTTGGTTGATTTTACCGCAGGGAATGTAATATTTTTCACATCAGCTGTGGTATATTTAATATTCGTTGTTGTAAAATCGACTGAAATTGTGGTTACTTGCACTATCCCTGGTGAAAATGGAAACTGAAATGAAGTGCAGACGAAAAATATGGTGGAGCGTAACAGAAACGTTAATGAAAAGTGAAGAAAGAGTGAATGGAACGATTTCGAAGAGTACTTGAAGCGAAGTTTGGAACAAAGAAAGCGTATAAAAGTGAAAGAAGATCAAAATTACCCGTTCCGATACTCGAACGTAACAGTCCTCTTCCCAAAACGGCATTGAACGTTTACAAAGCGTATTGATAACATATAATTTCAGTACTCTACAGCAATTAATTATTAAGCGCTCCGGCAAGAGAAGGTTGGAACCTTTTTAGGCACTCATCGGTATACGTAGTATACCAGCACGGAGTGCTTATCTCACTCGCTATCGGACGCTCTGACCGTATCTTCTGAAGTATTTGAGTAATCCAATTGGAAGTTGGATAGTTTTTCATTTCATGCAATACTGATTGATAATTCGTGGGGTTGTCTGTATGTCTGTCTATCTGTATTTGGGATAACTCTGGACCAAGTGGACCAAATTGGATGAAATTTATAGAGGACCTTCTTCAAACCCTTCCCCAAGGACTTTTTTTTTTTTATTGCAATCGGACAAGTCCTTCTATTTTGATGTGTCTTGTCAACTTCGAGTGCGCTTACTACCAGCGTATATTTTCACCAGGAATATTCTAAATCATCCATATATTTACTCAATGAGGAAAAAATTTTACTTTTTTTTGGCTCTGTCTAGAGACACGCTAACCTGTCTCTAACTTTTAAATTCGAGACACGTGAGATTTTTTAATCCTCGTGGATATAGTGAATTCTTGAGGGGTTTTCTACAAAAAGGCGAAATTTCCCGTGTCTCGAATTTTTGGAGACGGGAAATTTCGCGTGTCTGTAGAAAGTCCCTTAAGCGTTTACTATATCCACGAGAATTCGAAAATTCAAGGTGTCTCGAATTTTGAAATTGAAGACAGGCCTAGCGTGTCTCTAGACACAGCCTTTATTCCCTCAGTGATGCAAAATGGGGCCTCGCCTGGCTCCCTCTCTCTCAACAATTTCTGAACATTTTGTCAAAAAAAATCATGACTTTGGCAACAATATTGACATGATTTTGACTCATGACTCTGACTCTTTTGGAGTGAGAATTCATTCGTTAAGCCGCCAAAAGAGAGCCTCTCTTAGATAGCAATGCTAGCAATGCCTCAGCTTTGCTGCAATGTCGTCAGGTAAGTTTGTGACAAGATTGACATACGTCTCCTAGTTGACACACGACAAGGGTACGAGCTTACAAAGACCTTGTAGTAGAGTTGTAGCAACCTTACACCGACAAGGTTGTCAATAACAAGTTCAAAACAGTCGAATGACAAGCTTACATGTTATTCTGGGTATCTTTCAATTCGAGTGGAAAACTCACTCTTTCTAATTTAGAGAGCATGTTCTCCTGTAGGAAGTTCGGATGGTTTCTTGTAGATTTGTTTAAATCCCATGATTTTCTAAGTAAATTCCTGATTTCTCAAATGGGAAATTTTTTCCACGCTAGTGGGAGGAATAACAATTTTTCTCACGCTGAGGTCATCGGTCGTGCTTTCTAAATCTGAAAGAGTGAAAAATCATGTGTTTCACTTCACTAAGTCTCAGAACTCTGTCACGAAAATTCAGCTAGGATTCGATATGGATTCCAGATGGGATCCTCATTTCCAGATGGGATCTTGGCTGTGATTCCTATTTCCAGGTGGAATCCCAGCTAGAATTTCAACTCCAACGTGGGATTTCAGTTGGAATTTCTGATCCCAGGTGGAATCTCAGTTGAAATTGGAAATCCCACATAGAATCCAGTTGGGATTCTTGATTCCAGGTGAAGTCTTACCTGGCAACGCAAGTAAAGTTCGGATCTGGAATCCACGTGGAATCCCAGCTGGATTTTTGTAACAGGGAAGTGAGCCAGTCCGCTTCGAGTGAACTCTCACTCTTTTAGAGTGAAAAATTGACTCTAGAATTTGAGTGGCTGTGAGTTTCTAGCCCCAAACCTTGGAATATCACTCTAAAAGAGTGGAAATTTCACTCAAAATTTCGACAGGTTCACTTTTGGCTGGCTGAAGACTAAAATCTCACTCTGTTTTAGGTTAATCATGTTGCTCTCTCGGCAACCCGAGTTAGCTGAAGTAACGAATTTTTAGCTAGGTTAGCAAACAAATTTGCTATTCCATACTCGCTACTGCAGCAAATCTTTTTCTTCGTGTAAGAAGTGGAGCGACATTGAGATCCCTTTTCTTTCTCGTTTTAGAAATCGTGCTACCGATTTTTTCGAAGAGATGGATGTGACATAAAATATTATTAAACATTTTAGAGAGTGGAATTGATTATTTCAAACCTCTCCTAACAGGCGTTCGAAATCGCGTTTTTCGTGCGAATTTAAAAGAAGGCTTTGTCTAGAGGCACGGCCCGTATGAAAATATTTCGCTGAAAAATGTCTGTAAAACTATGAAAAATCTCTGAAAAAAAATGAAAAAATTCTGAGAAACTCTGACAAACTCTGAGAATCTCTGGAATTTTGATGAGAAATCTAATATTTTTGGGACATTCTTTACAGACTTTTTTCAGACTTTTTTCAGAGTTTCTCAGAGTTTTTTCATTCTTTTTCAGAGAAATAGTAACGGAATTGCACTCTGAAAAAACTCTGACAAAACTCTGATGGATTGCTAACATTTTTCTGACTTTTAGAAAAAAATTAAAAAATTTTCAAACACTTTTTCACACATGATATTTGAATACGGCATATGAATGTATTTATTGAATTTCAGGATTTTTCAATAATCAAAAAAATGTTAACAATTTATTAGAGTTTTGTCAGAGTTTTTTCAGAGTGCAATTTCGTTACTATTTCTCTGAAAAAGTATGAAAAAACTCTGAGAAACTCTGAAAAAAGTCTGAAAAAAGTCTGTAAAGAATGTCCCAAAAATATTAGATTTCTCATCAAAATTTCAGAGATTCTCAGAGTTTCTCAGAGTTTTTTCATTTTTTTTCAGAGATTTTTCATAGTTTTGCAGACATTTTTCAGTGAAATATTTCCAAACGGGGGGACCCGTGTCTCTAATTTTTTTTTTGGAGACACGGGTCTCGTGCCTCTAGACAAATCCCACACAGCAAGCAGTTCTTCAAGACGTCTAAAAGAGTCCTGAATTCATGTATCTTCAAGACATTTCTAAAAGACATCTTAAAGATGTCTTTTAGAAATGTATGAAAGATCTCTTGCTGCGCGAGTTCTATAAGACAACTGTAATTGAGATATATTCAAGAACACTCATAAACATTCCTTGAAGATATCTTCAAGAGCACTTTTAGAACAATCCCAATAGACCAATTAGATCAAAGAGAATTAGAGAGGACATTGCAGTAATTCACGTATAGTTATTCACAGTGTCCCGCGCATTTGTTTCACGTGTGCAGTGAGGAACGACGACGCCGATAATATTGTGCAATATTAATTATATATAATTAATTATATATACATAAACATTCAAGATCCAATACTGGATAATAAAAGTATTGCCGCAGAAAAGAAACGTGTAACCAATTACATTACAATAATATATTTTCTTTTGTAGCGAATGATCCTATTTGCAAAAACTAACCTATCATTATGCAGAATCATATATTAGAGGAATATTAATTTATTATTTTATCCATTGTACTTTATTTTTTATGTACGTACGTGAATTAAATTTCCATCAAATTTCACATTTTTGTGCAAGATAGAATGTATCGAAATTCAGATTCAAGTGAATGAAATTGAATGTTAAAATATTTTGAATTTAGGTTATATACAAGACATTTTAATAATACTTTCAAGAAATCTTCAAGAGATATTTGAGAGTTCTTCAGAAAGTCTTCAGGAGGGATTTAAGAATTCTTCAAAAAGGATTTAAGATCTCTTTAAGAGCTCTTAAAGACATCTTCAAGAAATCATTGACAATTCTTAAACATTTCTTGAAGATGTCTTTTAGATTTCTTGAAGACAACTCAAAGATATCTATTGGTGTTGCATAAGACATCTTTTCGCTCACGAAAAGAGATCTTTTGGAAAGGTCTTGCAAGAGCTCTTGCAGTTTTCAAAGACATCTTTTAGATATCTAAAAGAGCTCTTTTTGTCTGTGTGGGAGCCTTCAGAAAAATATTTCCTACAGTTAATCCCAGAAAACAAAACGAACGAGTCCACGGTCACTCTGATGGACATAATAATGATGCATGAACAATTGACCAATGGTTGTACCATCATAATGGCCAACGCGTGAATACTATCAATTATTATTGTACAATCATTGATGCACAACAATTGCAATAGTCTTCAATGCATGCATCATTGGTCAATAATGTGTTAACTTATCGTATAGTTAATTGTAAAATCATGAACGACTTCAAAGTGTCCATGATTGTACAATCATTTAACCACTTTGTTTTCTGGGATCTTAGTTTTCCACTGACTTGATATAATACTCATTTTCATCATTCTCCCACATAGACAAAAAGATATCTTTTCGAAATCTAAAAGATGTCTTACAAAGTGTTTTCAAAGATATCTAAAAGATGTCTTATGCGACAGTTTTAGACATCCAAAACATGTCTTGAGTAAAACATCTTTTAGAACTCTTACTAGATATCTAGAAGATATCTTTTAGACTTCTTCAAGACGAGTTTTAGATATGATGCAAATTTTTCTTGGGACCTCTTCCCTGATTGATAAAAAAAACCCATTCCTTCCTATTAAACGTGCAGAATTCGAATTTTAATGTGAATTTATTATATTCAATAGGAACGAATAGGTTTTATCAACCACGGTTGAAGCACACTTTCAGATGATCTGAAAATGTCTAGCGAATTATATATTCCATCCCTGTAACTTCCCCAAGACACAGATCTTTTAGGTGAAATTCACGTTCATTATACGTACATTTATGTTCGAGGAATGTTCGAACCATCCAATGTCTGGACGTTCAATGCACCTCCACTGAATATTCTTTGGACCTTCGTGTTTTTTTGGAATTACAAACTATGAACGTAGAATTTTCTCGTACGCCTGTTCAAAATATCTCATTGAACCCACTGATTCCGATGCGGATTCTATTGGTTCAATAAAATTCTTTAAGCAGGAGTACTTGAACGAATTAAGTTTTCAATCCGTTCAATTCGTTTATTTTGTTTTAAGTTTAATCGAAGAGTATAAAAACATTCTCTACAAGTTTACTATTTCGAATTGAATTTTTTTTGTTTTTAAAGAAGTTTCATCGATAGAAACAAGTTTTGGCAGAAAACCAGAAAAGACCAGAAAGAAATTTTTTCCTTTGAAAGCATGTAAATATACTCCAACTTCTAAGTGTGTTTGTAATTAACAAAGTATTCATCCAAATTCAAGCGAATGTGCGTTTGGGATACGGTAATCAGTAAATAAGTTCAATACATGATGGAAGAAGCTGATTGCAACACTCCTGCTGAAAATATCAAGCGAAACCTGATAAAAACTTATGGATCCTATGAAAGATGCAAGACCCGCAAGGTTTCATAAGGCTTCATAATGAGGGTCGCCAATTATTTGATTTTATAGCAAAATTGATATTTTTTTTAATTCAGGCCTATAATCATTATCGGTATATTATTATAATATTAATATTATTATTTTGATTTTTAAGATATCTAAAAGATGTATTTTATTAAATCTTTAAAGACATCTTTGAAATAAAATCTATTAGACATGAATGTGGGGAGCTCCCATATTCCTAGCCCATGGACATATTTTTGAAAATGCCAAGAAGGTAGAAACCACATGATACAGCGGAACACTTATCTATGTAGAAATCAGGTATCAAAAATGTATGTGATTTGTATAGATATAATTCACACATGAGTCATGCAATTTGATCGTATCTGAAAATACAATATGTTATATACGCTGAGAGAAGAGTTAGTTTGTGACAAATAAGGCTCATTGCAATCGTAAACAAACTATCTTTGGGTCAAAAATAAGATTTATTAATCAATTTGTTGAATTTTGAATACACTTTTCTCAGTGCGATAGAAGAAATATATCACTTGAGGGAATATTGACGCAGAAAAGCTGTATTATTTAGAAATGATTTGATAAGATTCGTTCAAAGGATACTAACGATGTAAGCAAGAATAATCGAAGACTGTATTAAAGGCTTACATACCCCAGAATATTACATTACGAATGTACCATATGCTTACGATAAGTTTCTCGCGGGGACCAGAAGATCGTCGATCGTCGCTCATCAGCGACTTATTGAATTTCTTTTCCCCGTTGATCATCGTCGTCATGGCTCGTTCGCAGTGGATACAGCCAGTTATGTTCAGACCTCTCATCTCATTCCTTCATCCGGACGAATGAATCTAAAAAAAAAAAAACGGTTCTAAAATTCAATTCAATTCAATTCTGTCCTCCGATATAACTTCGAAGGAGAATTCTGTTTCAATTTAATATCGATTTAATTTAAGATCGATAATTGGATTGTGAATTTGTTTTTTCGCGTGAGTCGAAGGACGATAATGAATGGAGAAGAAAAAAATGTAACAGGAATGCGTAATAAGAGCGCCGATGAAATATCATACGAAATGAGAACTAGGGGAACAAGATGAATAATCGAGTCAATCTTGTTTACGAGTTCAGAAGATAACGCACTCTCGAAGCAGGAAGTATCAGTGTTCGTGGATAATATTAATTTATATCTTTGTTGATAAAATTGTAACAAGGATGATTATAATTTCAGGTAATCGTCAAGTTTTTTTCCACTTTTTTTCCAGGTGATTCAGATCTTTTGAAGAATATCAAAAAAAAAACGTCCGGTCGTACTCTCTACATTCTTTGGAGTGAAAATCTCATTCGACTCTTCAAAATCCCATGAAAACAGCTCACCCTCGTTAAAAGAATTCATTGATTCTCGCTATAAATCTCATTGAATCTTGGACAATGTTCCGATTGAATCTCATCTGGAGATTTTTCAATTAGATTTGGTCAGATAAATAAATTCCTTTAACGTGAATCGGATTGAATCTCTTGAAATCTCATTTGTCACCCTGAAAAACAAATTTCTCTCAACCAAATAAATAGTTTGTTTCTCCTCTCTGCATAAAATATTCCTTAGGATTAATGGAATATTTAATCGAATCAAATAAATTGATCTTCTAAATGAACAATTTATTCGCCACAAGTAATTAGTTTTTGCATCTAATTGAATATTTAATTTCTACAAATAAATATTTTTCCCAGTGTAGATTCAATTGATTCTCTTCACAACACGCAGAAAACAGATGTGTTGAAAAGTCCCATAATTTATTGAGGATCAGCTGATGCCAGTCTGTGACAGATAGAGTTTTGACTTGAATTTACTTTTAAAAACTCCCATAATGAGATGTACTTCTACAAGAAATTATGGTACTTTTGAAGCTATATTCAGGTAAATAATGCCATCCATTCCAGACTGGCGCTGATCCTCAATAAATTATGGGACTTTTAAAAATATATTTTTCTGCGTGAAGGGCAGTCAAAATGACATATCAATTTGATATGAATTTTATGTAATTTCGACAAGCTGTTCACATTTGGGAATGAATTTTTCCCTACAAGAACTTCAGAAGGCAATCAATCCTGCAACGATACGATCGAATGAAATCGAATATTCTTTTCATTAGAAAAGACTCGACGCAACTAGTTCATACGATTTATACTGTACACGTGTTATTACGATCTGATAATACACTTACGTATCACACGAAGATTCAATATTTATTGTACCCCCTATCCGTATCAAATAAAATACATCTGTTACAACAATCATTGTGACAGGGATTCGAAATTCGTTTTGAATATACAACAACAATAACAACGTCCTTTCCCTTTCCCTCGTACAAGAAAAAACAGAAAGCATATCCAACCGAAAGATTCGCTACTTTCATTCCAAACAAAACTAATTCGCGTAATGTGTTTTTTTTTGTCCAAAGTTTATCGAAAGCACTTTGCCACCGGTGAACACATATTTGAGGAACTCGAGTTCCTGTTTTCTTATTCATTGATTAAAGACGACTTCGATTTCTTCGACTTCGATGGTAAATATTGAATGTTCAAATCCCAATCTTGGCTTTCTCTCAATTTATAAAAGATAATATAAATCCAGACAGTCAGCGAACTTAGGATTATTGCGACCGATGCGGAGGATTTCATCGACAGAGAGATCGATATCTCTATACCGTTGTTCTATGTTCCTCGAATAAACGAGTGATCAAAGTATCCAACCAACTCGGTGACTTTTTCTTTTCTCAATATATACATTTTCTTTCTGCAAATGAAGATTAAACGTGCAAATAGATAATGTATACTAATAATAATCGACCAAGTGTTATTTTTTCACCTTGTTTCTCAACGCGTGTTTAGTTTAGCGAACAATTCAAACACGAGGAGATTGTTTTTCCTGCTAGTGAAATTTCAATTAATTTAAATCCTGTTGAAAACTTTTTATTAAAAAAACCACGAGGCACTCAGCAGTTCATTCTTTTCACTGGCGAGACGCTAGGCGGGAAGCTTTCCCATTAACTGATAAGGCATTAAATCCCAATAAACATTTCATCTCTTGAACACATCCTTTAGACACGAAATTGCACATTTGAATCGTTTTTCAAATATTTTTTTTGCTCTCAAAAGTGCTATACAAAAAGGAAATATAATTTGCATTCAGACTCCAATGAATTAAATCTCACTTAAAATAAAAAAGAAAAACCAAAAAAGGCGACTCATAGAGCAGTTTTTGAAACATTATGGGAACTGATTTTTCAGGAAAACGCGTTTAAAGGTTCGATTAACCGCTGTTTGGAATGGAAGTGCGTTTCATTTTCCTGTGCAATCAATTTTGAAGAGCATCAATTGTATCCAAGAAAGAATGTTATTAAATAATTGAAAAGTGTAATTCTGTAGTGAAATTATCAAGTTGTACGATAAAAGTTTTTCTATACAAAATAATTTATATAAATACCTGTTGGCAACACTGAATACACAAGTGAATATTGTATTTGATAATAATGATTTGTATTTGAATGTGATAACCAGCAAACACTTATCTTATCAATGTCAACACGAATAATTTATACTATGACTTCGATATTTGACCTTATATTTTTCTTTCTCTCCATTTCTGAGATATACATATAGAAAATAAAAGTTTGAGTAAAAAGCTGTTTCACGTTGAATGCACAAAACACAGAATTCATCGCAATTTTTATGGAATTTTTGCCATGGATTTTAGCATTCGATAGAAGCTTCAATTGATTATTCAGGAACACCCTGTTACAAAAATCCGGCTCGGATTCCAGATCCGAAATTCACCTGCGTTGCCAGCCAAGAATCCACCTGGATTCCATGTGAGATGTCCAATTCCAGCTGAAATTCCACGTTGGAGTTGAAATTCTCGCAGAGATTCCACCTGGAAACGCAAGTAAAGTTCGGAGCTGGAATCCACGTCGAATCCCAACTGGATTTTCATGACAGTCATGGCATTCAAAAGAATTATTTTATTGAAATTCGATCAACAGAAGAATTTTATTAAAACAACCAAAATTTCTTCGCCCTAATTCTTCTAATAAATCTTGTTTTCAATGTATAAAAACTGTTCATCAAACTGAAATTATATTCTCTCGAATTTGAAAAGGAATACTTTTTACGAAATTTTACTTCAGTCAAAGAAATTGTCTCAACAAAATTAAAATTTCACAACTTTTCCTCTTACTGTGGTAAATATCATTTTCTTTGAACACGTTTTTGATATAATACAACTGACTAATATTTAACATTCAATAAAATAAGATAAATTTTTATTAAGAATCGTACGCATTCTTCTCAAAGTTTTCCTACTCGTGTGTTATTTGTGCTGATAAAATCTGCCACTTTCTCGAAGCTCGTGTGTCATTTTCACCTTATTTTTGATAATTCTCCCCGTCTTACCCCGAGACGATATTCCTCCGCATTATCAATTTATCAGAATGCACGCTATGGTATCAAGGTTTCACGTGCAAAGTGTCACGCATAGAACTTTCATGAAGATACACATAATGCAAAACACGTGCAATTCTATTCGTAAAAGGTGAGCTTATCAGTTGTTGATTTGCTATCTTTAGAACGGTGTTGCACGATCTTTTGACAATCGATTTTCTTCGATCTGAAAAATACAGCTCTGAAAAGTGAAAATAAATTTCCTGGATGAAAAGACGGACGGGAATCCACTCCCATTTTTTCGATGCATTACAATAGCTTGGAGGTACTGATTTCCGCCAGAAGTATGGAGTTATGAATGTTCGGAAGAAGTTTCTGTGAGTAAACTAGGGCGTAGAATCTCGCATCAAAGGCAGAAGGAGAATGGAGCTTTCATTGATATGTAGCATGCCGAGACAAAGAACCAATCGTAAGTTAAGCTTCTTGATATGTCGGTCGTAATTCCCTCACGTCTTAATACCAAAGCGTTTCTCTTTAGGCTTCTTGCAGTTATTCATATCCGCATGAGAATCCAGATCGAAAATTTCTATGTGGCCCTCGCTTTACTTCTACGTCGAGCCACATTGTAAAAAAACCTAGAAATTTACTGCAACTTGGAACTGAAGATTTTCAGTAAATTCATTTTTCAGTAGATTTGTTGAAATTTTAAGGATTTTGTACTGAAAAATCCCAATTTACACAGTAACAACATTCCAGCAAATGTACCGGTTAATGCCTCCCAGTGAAAGTACTGAAATTTTCCAGTAAATCTTTTGTTACAGCGCATCGTTTTTTCACCGATTCACATCATCCATGAATTTTCTTCCTAAATTCTACGTGAAAACGAGGTACCTTATCGATGGCATCGCTACACGAGAAATATCTACTGGTTTCAACTTCTTCAATTTCTTCTTTCTCCCATATTCACTTATTCTTCATTTTTTTTCTTCCCTTGTTGTTGCCTTCAAATTCTCCTTTTCTCAATATCCATCTTTTTGTCGAGTCCATATCATTCCTCTTCTTCTTCCTTACTATCCTGTAGAAACGAAATCATTAAAACCCTCGAAATGGGACAGATCTTGTGTTTCCTGTATGAAATTTCAATAATTTCTCATCGTTTCATACAAGACATCATTCAAATTTCAACAAGTAAATACGAGATCTGTACCCATCATTCCATCGATTTTAATGTTTTCTTCCTCACAGGGAGGAAATACATCCTGTGAAAATCAGTCCTGCAAAAACAATCAGAGATAAAAAAAAAACAGTTGACCAGGAAATGAAACAGCAAAGAGTTAATAACGTGATTCGGTAATTTTATTAACTCTATACATGGAATCACAAGATAACATTCATTTGCATACACGTTACCAAATAATTGATTGCTAAATTAAATTACAGTATTGTTCAATTCTTGACGTTTATTCATCTTCATAGCCATCGGGCAAAGGATTCACACGAGGATTGTGGAATAAAGTACGTTTACCATCGCCCCAAGGGTAAGGCTGTAAAATACAAATACATATTCAATCAACTTTCAATTTTTCCGAAAAGAATATCAATTTATTGATGTATAAATAGTTTGAGAATACGTATATTCTCACGTAAACATCAATTTCTTTGATTTGAAAGGGAGAAATTCTGATTTGCCGGACCCTTTTGTTTAATTAATTTGGAGAAATTCAAGTCTGAGGAAGAGAGAAGTTTTTGTCTCGAATTGTGTATAGATATTATAAATATACACTCTAACAGCATTCGAAGATTTTTCAAAGGTTTCAATACTGTCCGAACGTGTTCCAAACAGAACGTTTTAAAAACGTCGAAGGAACTTCGTTTTGCTAGGGGGTAATTAATTGTCCACATATGTATCAAAACGTTGTTGGAACGTTTCACCAAATTCTTCAAAAATTCCTCTTCGTATGATTAGAGATTTTATTAATTTGATATCACAACTTGACTCATTAGTTCCCGAAGTAGAGCAAATTTGAAAGAAAATGTTGGAAAGAATGAGCCCTTCTTTTACATATTTCAAGTACTTTTAGGAAGCTTGTTCGAAGGAAGCAAATTTAATCAAATGCGTCATTGATTAGTTGAAATTATTTTTGGAATTCTAGAATTTATTTTCAGGAGTTTCTTTTGACGTATTGTACGTTAGGAGCATTATAATTAATACTTTTTGGCAATAACATAATAATTTAGAATGAACAACATGAAGAAAACATGGCAAACACATTGGAAAAAGAATCATTTGTAAGATAAATGAATTTAGAATATGAATAAATAGATAATAATACTTAGGAACCTCCAAATGTATTCCCTCAAATATTCAACTTGAGTCAATGACAATTCATGGACATAATTTACCTTCATGTATTTCAAAACCTCCAATAAGAATCCACTTCTAGAATTACAACGCAGCCAAGTGATTCATAAATGACAGAGTATTTTGCTAAAAATATATAAAATGCATTTAAAAAATTGAAAATTCTTCCCCCTGCTCTCAGACTTCTCGTGTGAACTTCACGAATGTGCTTTCAAATCATATTACCACCGGTGGGTAATCTTCATGCAAATCAGCTGCATTCTATCGATCACCTTCTCAAATATGAAGATAAAGCTGGCAGATTTGAGCCAGCAGACTTGAACTCTAGCTGATCGTAGAATTGTTGAGATTTTGGAATCACAATCTCTGAAAATATGTATTTTGAAAAAAAATTCAAATCTACATTAGCTTAGTTCATAAACACGGTCTGCTAGTTCACGTCTGCTATCTTTGGCTTCATCCTCTCAAATCTATGGAACAATCTGATACCTATACATGCTCTTGACGCTAAACATTCTTTTTGAAGTCACTGTTTGATACTTTTGCATGTACATAGCTATCAGAACAAAATTGCTGATTTCAAAATAGAAAGCATCTATCATTGATAAATGATTTTTGAATTCTGGGGAAAAATATCATCGAGTTATAATATATTTAGAATGAAATTAAATTTCAAAGAGTAATTTGTTACGAGTATGATACTCGATACTCATGAAGCGCCCAATGCCAATCATTTGGGATGTATTTCTGGTACACACCTTAGTTATGATCCTCAGATACGGGTAAGGAATGAATTCGGGTCTTTCATGAGGATGTCGTGTTTCGTGCAAATAAGTGTTGATAGAGGCAATGATAACTGCTGGTAGCGCTCCAAACAAAGATATATTTCTCCATAACTTGTAGGATCCTGTCGAAAATAATCAACGTTATATAACACATGTTCAGTTGATTCAACTTCTTTTTTTTTAAAGAAACTTTTCATGTACACATTACAACGTTAAGTGATAACAAATCGAACAACATCGATACAGATTGAATTAAATGATGAATTGTGTGAAACCTAATCCATATACTGTACTAAGAATATATGTACGAATAACCAAAAATGATAATATATTTGGGGGTAATTTAAAATGTCTCGATTGTGGTTGGTTCATTATTGAAATTTTGGTAAGAAGAAAACCACTTGTGATTTTAATTTCACACTCACCATGACCTTCACTTTCGTGCGCGCTCGATGCGAAGTTTCTCACAATCGTTCGAGAGAACTTCGAAGTGGCCATATTTACTTTTTGTTACAATGTTTTGCATACGAACACTGATAATCCTTTGGATCTTCAGCAATCTTTGGGCAAGAACGGCATTGCTTACAAAATTATATGATCACTTGAATACGAATGAATACGAACAAGAGCGGCATCTATCTGTAATTTTACACATCCTTCTAACCGCGGTATTTGAATGTGGAGAAAGCTGTGAACTTACCCAGATAACACACAAGAACCCCAAATGAATTTTGATGAGAGAACTTTTGAAGAATTCTTTGAGAATATCTTAGAGCATATACTACTGGAGCGAGCATTGCCTATGATTTCAATAGAAATGAGTGTGTGGTTAAATTGAGAGAGATCCGACTTAGGCAGTTGTCTCTCTTTTCATCCAATGAGATTTAAACAAAGATAGCACTGCCTAAAAGTCGGAACTCTCATTCTATCTTTAATTCAAACTAACCACACACACTTCTCCGTAGCCTTTGCTCGCTCCAGTAGTATATGCCCTAAGGAGAATATAAACAGCTCTTGGAGAGTTTCAAAAAGAATTCGATTCCTCAGATATTTCCGAGTTCTGTTGGAATTTTATCACCTTAGAAGAACTCGGAGATTTTTAGAACGTTCTAAGAACGTTCGAATGGGTTTGAAACATTTTCAGAACGTTTCAAAAATGTCCAAGAAATTTTGTACTTTGAGGAAAGATTTCTTTGAAAATTTCAATGGAACTCGCAAATCAGTAAGATACCCTACCCAGATAGCACACAAGAATCTCAAATAAATTCCGGAAAAGGGACTCTTCAAGAGGTCTTTTGAAACACAAGAAGTTTTCAGAGAGCTCGGAGAAGAATTCGACTTGTCAAATATTTACGAGTTCTCTTATAATTCCATAAAGCTGGAAATTCATGGTAGCGACTGTCGCTAGCGACACCATTAGAAGAAAGGAGAAGAAGGATGTTTTCAACTCGGATCTCTTTTTTTCTCTGATAGCGTCACTAGCGACAGTCGCTACCATGAATGTTCAGGCCAAGGCCCACGTCACGTGTGGAGCTAAAAAAAAGGGTTCCACGTTCCGCCCAGGCAGACCCGCACAAAAAATAACCCAGATAGCACAAGAGTTCTAAAGGAGTTCATAATGAATACAATGTATTCATATAGACCTCTTTTGAAACTCTTGTGCTATCTGGGAATTGTTAGGATTTGATCGGTTTTTGTCCCAGGATATCCAGTCAAAAACTGACAAAATTTCTACCTGGGTTTGTCCGGAATCACCAAAATGTAATATCCTGTCAAAACCTGGCAGAAAAATTTTCGTCAGTTTCCCATACAGCACCGGAAGGTTTTCTGGATGTTCCGAAAACGTGCTTGGTTACACAGAGAACGTGCAAATAACGTCTCATGATGTTCTAAAAACGTAGCATGTATGTCGCAGGAACATGCAAATGACCCGTTTAGTTCTATTCATGTCTTCTTGCAATGTTCTTGGGACGTATTCAAGGAAAGGTTTTCACAACGTTCCGTGGCGTTGCACATATGTTTTTAAAAGGTTAGTTTTCATGGAAGCACGTTTAGAAAACGCGGAAAGAACGTCCCGTAGCATATGAAAAGAACGTGCTCGGTACGTATTCATGTGCATCAAAAGCGAAGGTACTCTAAACATTTGGAAAATATGTGCCTTAGGCACCAACACACGCGGAGCCAAGTTTATGTTTATAGAACATCCAGAGAACTTTCTGTGCTGTCTGGGTTTTGACTGGATACAGTGTTATTAATCTATTACGTTTTTCTGATGGATCAACCTATGGCAAATGATATTTAATTAGAAACGCCAATAGAACCTTTTAAAAACGTGATAGATTAACAACTATGACTGGATATCACAGTCTGCGAATTCCAAACAGAACTATCGCAAAACATTCCTGTCAGTTTTTGACAGGATATTCCAATTTGGTGATTCCTGACGAAACCAGGTGGACATTTTATCAGTTTTTGACCGGATTTCCTGGGACAAAAACCAATCAAATCCTGACAAATATTCTTCGTCCGGATTTGCCTGGCACTCTCAGCAGGGTAGTATTTCAGCATATTTAGTGATTATAAGTGCAAACATTATAAACTGAATGCAGTTGATTGTGTTGATACGATTTTATTTCTTTACTTCTCGCCTCAGGGGGGTGTAACTCAACGTTATAAAAGTAAAATAAATTTGGACTGATTTCTGCGCCCTCTTAAACGGGTTCTTTGATGTGAACTAAAAATCAATATGGCGACCTCGTGTAGCAGGGTAACCTCAAAATTATTCTGATTTTGAAACATTAATAGTATTTCAACAATAAAGTGCGAAAATTAGAAAATTCTAAAGCCAAATTATATATCAAAAAATCTAATTTGTTTTTAGAATTGTTTTAGAATACTGTTGATGTTTCAAAATTAAAATTGATCGGCATAATTTTGAGGTTACCTCGATTCAATACGATCGAAGCGCCATCATGCTAGCGACTGTCGCGCGCGACATCATTAGAAGAAAAAAGAGATCCGAGTTGAAAACATCTTCCCTCTTTTTTCTTCCAAAGATGTCGCGCGCGACAGTCGCTAGCATGAGTCTCCGGCCTTAGTCCATACTTATATTGTCAAAGGTTCTGAGATAGTACGCAAGAAGCCCACTCAGTTAGCATACGATGTTCAAAAAACATTGCTTTCATATGTCCAAGATCTCATCGAATCAAAGTAGCCGAATTTCATGAGGACTGTTATTATGGGTTTGAAGCTTTAACCTCAAACAATTTTGTCATCTCAATTTAACTTTTTTATATTATTCATTAGATTAATCAAACTTCTATCAATAGTGTGTATCTAATAATCAAAAATAATGGAAATAATTTTGAATACTTATGAAATGAATATTAAAAATGAATGCTGTTTTTCAGTCACTGTCAAATAGTCACCAGATAATATCCCGAAGAGAACATGAAGCTTCAGCGAACGTTCAGATTAGATCTTTATAGATCGGATCGAAGGTTCATGAAAGCTAACTTTTAGATTCGCAAACGTTTGTCCAAGGTACTACGAACGTTGAAATGTCCGCCTCAAAATACTTTCAGGAAACATAGTTGGAACATCCATTGAAGGTTCATCGAAGGTTTGAGAAAGCTTCACAAAAATATCTATACTTAGATTAATTTATAATAATTTATGTTTATTAATTAATTTATTTTTCATATAAATTGATGAAAATTAATATAAGTATAGATATTTTTGTGAAGCTTCGTCAAACCTTCCATGAACCTTCAGTGAACGTTTCATCTATGTTTCCTGAACGTATTCCGAGATGTACATTTCAACGTCCGTAGAACCTTTGTCAAACGTTAATGAATCTGAAAGTTAGCTCTAATGAACCTTCGGCCCGATCTATACACATCTGATCTGAACGTTCGCCGAAGCTTCATGTTCTCTTCGGGATACAACATGCACGAGTGTTATTTAACCAGTAATATTTGGTAATTTCGCTAGAAATATCTAATGTCATAGTGTTGCGTTTTCGAATAGCATAAGAGTTCTAGCACAGTTCTTCATAAATAATTTGTATTCATTATGAACTCCTTCCGAACTCTTATGCTATTTGGGAACGCAACATTATTTTCAGGTAGGTTGAGCACTTTTGTTTTTCAATGTAGGGAGTGTCCCATCATCGAATTCGGTCCACATAGCATACAAAAATCCCGAATGAGTACTGGAAAAAGAACTCTTGTAAGCACACACAGACTTCTATATATTACACTAGACTGCTAACCACGGGATCACGATCTGAAGCCGGCCGTCATTTGTTGTGCATGAAGACTATACTATAGAATTCTTCAACACATGTTTGAGAATTGACATCAGTGTGTCGGTAGAGTATCATAATACCGAATTTGCATAATACCGAATGTGTCATAGTACCGAATGTTCATATTCCCGAATCCTCATAGTACCGAATGCTCATAAGACCGAATGTGCATAGTCCCGAATAAAAGAATATAAATTCTGGAATGAATCCAAAAATCCGCCACTTCCGCCATAAAAAATTATTCGTTTACGCATATCATGTGGGAACGATCAATTTTTTATGACAGAAATAGTCCATTCTTTTATTTATTTTGAAATTCATATTTTTTTATTCGGGACTATGCACATTCGGTCTTATGAGCATTCGGTACTATGAGCATTCGGGAATATGAACATTCGGTACTATGACACATTCGGTATTATGCACATTCGGTATTATGATACTCTACCCAGTGTGTCATGCTTGAAAAATGGCGGCCACGTATGTATACAAATATTTTGTGTATATGATTGCTTCAGTCTCCCTCGTAACAAACTATATCATGTTAGCAGTCTATGTATAGAAGTCTGTGCTTGTAAGACACAAAGTGTTCTTGAGATAGACCCCAATAGACCCGAAGACGAACGTCCCGAAAGTCAGGTCCCCCGAAAATTGGAACCTCATGGGGCGTTTTCACACCCATAATCATATCGCTATCTTTGTTCATCTTTCAGCCGCAATAATATGTAAACACGGCATGAGGTTTCAGTTTTCGGGTTAACTGACCTTCGGGACGTTCGTCTTTGGATCTATCGTGCATCGGGCCAATTGTCTTTCGGGTCTATTCGGGTCTAAAATGGTAAACACCCGTTGGACCGAAAGCCCGTTAGGCCGAAAGACCGTTGGACCGAAATTTATTTTACCGAATGACAATAATTTGAAATCTTACTATACGTTACTAGTCGTGTGCAGGGGGCATAATCTCAAATGCAACATTCTCAAATGAATTTCAGCGCTGCCGTACGGTAGTACAGTGAATTATTCGCCATAGATACAACTAACACAAACAATCAACAAATCACACCGATTTTCGAATTAGTGTTAGTGTATACATGTAAAATAGTTCACTGTACTATCGTATGGCGGCGCTGAAATCCGTTTGAAAATTTTCTATTCGAGATTATGCCCCCTGGTCGTGTGCGAATAAGTCAAAATGTCACCAAGACTTTTTCGCATTATTGTCATTCGGTAAAATAAATTTCGGTCCAACGGTCTTTCGGCCTAACGGGCAGTGATCAGCGTTGCCAGTATTCCCTAGAAAAATCTTCAGATTTTTTGGCATTGGTCATTCCTTTTCAAATTGTGAATATGATTGGCCGGTTGTACAAGAAATAACCAATCATCAGATGCTGAAGATTTTTCTAGAGAATACTGGCAACGCTGCTAACGGGCTTTCGGCCCAACAGTCTGACCTCTGATTGAGAAAATAAGGCTGGCCTCCCATGGACCGGAATTCGTTCCGGCGGAATGAAAATTGAACCAATGCACAATTTTTTATAGATTTCTGATAGAACGCTCTAAAAGAAATTGTGAAAGCGATTGGTTTAAAGTCATTCCGCTGGAACGAATTCCGGTCCATGGGAGGTTAGCTAAGAGTCTGACGAAGGGGGAAAATAAAACCAAAGGACTGTAACCTCACAATCATCATTGGAATTGTTTAATCATTTGTAACAACAGTATTATTCCTAAAATAAGGAAAAGCTCGAGCAAAAAGTTTTGTTCAGTGCCCGACTATTGAATATACAAAACATATGGCATATCGGTGTATTATTTTCTGAGTAATAACAAGTTTGATAAAATTTAACCTATCTTTTGCTGAACCATATAAATATATATATATATATTTATCAATGTTTTTGTTTTCCCCCTTGGATGAGACTGCTATCTTGAATTCTTCAGGATCTGCACTGCCCTCTATAAGGTCATTTTTTCGCGGATCGGGGTCTACCGTTCTTGAACAGTTTTTCAAAAAGGATTCGATTCGTCGGAAATTCACGAGTTTTGTTGAGATTCTCAAAAATGTCTCGTACAATATTCTGAAAGAGTTCTTTTTTCAGAATTCATTTGGAATTCTCGTGTGTTATCTGAGGGGATATTAAACACTTAGGTAGTAGATGAAGTTCAACCCCACACAGCACCACAGTCCCAGAAGAATTCCTAATGGATTCATGCAGAACACAATGAGGTCAATTAGAGTTCTTCATGAATTCTTCTAGGACTGCAGCGCTGGGTGGGACTCCACTATCATCGGTTGATCGCTAGGAATGTTTAGTGATTTCATGAGAAATCACTAGTTTTTTGTCCAATGACAACAAGTCAGGCTCATTAAAAGTTTGACTTTTCCCATACCATCGGCTCGTTCCGGGTAGAAAAGGATTCCTCAGAGAATTCATCAAGAACTCCTTAAGAATTTAAGAAGAATTCTTTTCCAACTGGACTATCGGAATTGTTCATGCTATGAGGATTTCGGATTCGCTGTTTCCAGTTATAAGAACAAATCAATTGGTTTAGTTGAAGATTGAGCAACTTAGGGCACTCGGAACGTAGCCTCAGCCATCAGCGATGAAGCGATGAATCGTTCAAATGGGTATTTGACTTTATTATTTCTACTTGTTTACTCTCATAAGTTTCCGGAATCAATCAATCGACTATAATATAGAGTGCTGAAAATCATAAACCTGTTCCACAATCAATAAATTTATAAATTCAAAAAAATTAGCCATCACCGCATACATACAAAAACACACTCAAAATTATTATTTACTATCACAATTGAACCAACGAAAAATCGTTCCAATAAATAGGTTAATAATAAATAATCCCCGTACTCTAATTCAGTTCACCGATCTACCGTTCTTCTTCATCCTCGAATTTTTTTAAACCGAATTAGTCGTGGCGAGGTGTCTATCAATCCAGCGCGCGCGCGTGCATATCTGTATCGCGTGCGACACAAAAAATAAAACCTGAAAAAAAGTCAATCGAGCGGATCATTGTTATCGTGAAGCCAAAAAATATATTCATTCATCGTTGTTTCTAACGAACATCACTGATCGTCGCGAATGAGCATTATTATCGCGTGTGTGACTCTAGTAGTGGCTCTAATCGCCGATATCTCTTCTTCTTGCTCTTGTTCTTCTTCGGCTTACGACGACGATGATGAAACTGGCTAACTGACTCGAGGGAACGTGTGGAGGTGAACCGTTCGATTTCTAGGTTTCAAATGTCCACGTACAAACAAAACGCTGCGTCCCTAACCTGGCCCTAAAAAAAGTCAAGTTATTATCGTGTGTCGGGCAGGGCGGTGATACTCCCCCGGGAAGTGTCGTCGTTATAATCATACTGGCCTCTCAGAATGGTGGAAATTGTCGAACTGCAAAATGTGGAAGACGTTTGCAGGTTGTGTTTGTCGCCGGACGAGCCTAAATCTTCGATCTTCGGAGTTGAGGGTTCCGTGGTCCCACTGGTTGACAAAATACAAGCTTGTCTATCCATACAGGTTAGTATTCAATTTTGGTCTCCGAATAGCTCAAAATATCACAGAAATTGAACTTATTTATTTATTTTACATTGTGTATACAAAATTTCGATGAGTAAAGTTTGAAGGTTATGCATGAATTCTATTTTATTGTCATTTCGATTGAGCTACGATTCGGTGATTAATCAGCGACTCATGTTCGTCTTGCATCGTTGCATGGGTTCTGATGTTCAATAAGTGTAATAGGTGATACTCATTGCGCTTTTTCTTGCTTTTTCAAATTCCAGATCAAATCTACCGATAAATTGTCCAAGTTGATTTGTAAGGAGTGCATACGGAATGTCAATCAATGGCATAATTATAAGGAAACGTGCCTGCAGTCTCAGGATAAACTTCGAAAATGGCTAGCACGTCAAACTCAGTCGGCTGCTCCAATGGTATACTTGAAATTTAATTTTGCGATCTTATAATTCTGAAAAAATATCGAATCGATACAGCCAAAAATCTTCTCACTATACTTCAATTCTATTATACTTATTATTTCTGAATTTGCAGCGAATTGATGTTAAAATTGCAATGGTTCGATGAAATTATCGCCTTTGAAATGAAATTATTCGATGGTACAATATTATTCCCTCTCGCTAACAATTTTATCGAGTAATCGACGCAATGTTTAACAATCGACTTACACAAATCATTGTGAAGTTCGATCGCTCTCAATACTTTGGAATTAAATAATCTCATAAAAATATTCTTGAATTCCTCAGATCTAGGGACATTAATGTTTCAGATATGAAACAGAGGTTTTACCATCCATACTGTCTCCTGATAAAAATAAAATGTTCTTTGATAAACGAAATGTTCCACGTATCTGATTGTAATTCTCTTAAAATAGGTACGCGTGAAGGAAGAACCTGTGGATATAGATTTCTGCGAAGACAACATTGAAATTCTATCGGAGTCCACTGAATTAACCGAATCTGTAAGTACCCTCACGATGCATAATCTATCCCCCATCTTGCCCAATACTTGGAAAACAAATTTGAAAAAAACAAAACAACGTTATATTTCAGCGGACAGGAGAGAATCAATTGAACGCAGGGGAGAAACGAAACGCCAACGATAGAATGCGGATTGGCGAATCGAGCACCGCCACTTCCAGCCCCGTGCAGATCGAAGTTACGGACAAAGAACCAAGAAATTCATTACAAGTGCAAGTGTTGAGCGACGATGAGGCTAAAAGCACCCGCGCCATGCGTAAACGAAAAACCAGCGAAAAACTCGTGGCTGAGAAGGGAAGACTCAAAGAGAAAGAACTGCGTATCAAGAACGAACCGCAAGACGATTACGATACCGATTGTACCGTAGAAATAGAATCCGTAACTGAAAATGACTTGATGTCGAGTTCCGGGGCGACCGCAACTTCCGCTGGGCAAGAAGATCGAGTGATGGAGGCGGATTCCACTCAAAAGTCAAGCGCCACCGCCTCGTCCGCGAATAAGAAAAAGTTGAGACGCGGACCGCACACGCATTTCCGAGGAGCCCGACTTTTTAAGAAGAAATGCGCCTATTGTCGCATCAATTTACATTCGAAATGGTCGTACAGTCAACATATGAAGAGATTCCACAGTCAAGCTACGGAAGAGAATAGTTCAAACGCGGGACAAGATTACGAGATGATCGAAGACGTCGAGGAGGAATTGAACAGTATGGAGAAAGATGCTCCCTTGACTCAAGTTCAACAGAATATTATTTCTCAATTGAAAACCTTTAGTTGTTACGAATGTCAGCAATCGTTCCCCGATAGAAGAAGTACTTTGAATCACATTCGTCAGCACATGCCCGATTTGCGACCTCATTGTTGTATCGCTTGTCTAACCGAGTTCCCCGACGCAGCGATGTATAAAATACATTGCGAAGCATCCTTCGAATGCGCTATGAAAATTGCTTTGGTCGTACCCAAACAGGGGGTGGAAAAGTACTTCATTTGTAATATGTGCTTGAAACCGTTGAACAACAGGAAGGAATTGTTGAGTCATTTATCTCAACATTCGGACAAGCAGTACGAGGAATTGATGTCACCCGTGAGATCACCTCCCAAGCTACAACCAATGACTTCCCTGACGTCACCGAAAATACTACATCACGCGAGATCGCAAATTCATATTCCAAGCCCTTACAGAAACGGGGATCCCGCTCATAATCACGTGTGCGATTTGTGCGGTATGATTTACAGATACAAACCAAACTTGGTGAAACATCGAGAGCTTTGCGAAAGAATTTCCCCGGACGTGAGAACCTCGTACAGATGCGTGAACTGTGGCATGACATATCTCGTATTCAAAAAGTTCCATTCTCACATAACGCAAGACCACAAGAAAAAGGATTTGGTTTGTTCGAAATGCTTCGCCAAATTTAAAGAACCCAGCGACTATTTGGCCCACCACGAACAACATCGTACGACGGGTAACAAGAAATCCTTCGATACTAACTTTTCTATTAAAAAATCTGACCATTCGCAAGAGATCCACAAAGACGACGGGAGCAGCAGTAGCGGCTGTACGATGCCGAAATTCTGTTGCGCTTTGTGTAGTCAACAATTCCAAACCAAGGCCGAATTGAGTGAACACAGGAATCTACATTTGAAGGTGAAGATTTATTCTTGCGTGATCTGTCGAAGTATGTTCAGCAGCGCGGGTGCGTTGGAGATACACATGAAGGATCACGGAATCGAGGATCCCAACGAGAGAAACGCGAACAGCTCTTGCGTGGAGTACGCTAGAATAGACGAAAATTCTCAAGACGCCAATACTTCGGTGACCTCGGATCCCGGGGGCAAGACAAACGAGTGCGAAACGTGTGGCAAACTCTTCTCGAATATGGCAAACGTTAAGAGACATATTAGAAATGTTCATGGAAACGGTAGCGGATTTCCGTGCCTCGAATGCCCTCTTACCTTCAAAACTAAAGAATTGTGTAATCAACATGCAAAAATCGAACACAATCAAACAACTAAAACGTTGCTCCCTTGTCCACAGTGTCCAAAGAGTTTTGTTTTCCAAGCAAACCTGGATCTCCATTATCGGAACGTTCATAGTAATGACGACGAGGAGAAGAGATACGATTGCAATATATGTGGTAAAATGTTCATGGAAGAGGCGTCTTTGAAGATACACAAGAGCTGGCATAGTCGAGCCAATTCCAAGTACAGTTTGCCAAATATGTATCCGACGAGACAAATGTCTATGAACGAACAACCGCCGTTGTCCCTTGGGGAAATGAGCCCGGAGAAACCGGCCAAAGCGAGAAAATCCTTCCCCAATCGTCCACCCCCGAAACCCGAAGGCGGATTGCAGTGTCAGGTATGCGACGATAGATTCTTCGAAGTTACGGAATTGAGGAAACACTTATGGGATGTTCACTGTGCGCGCAACAAACCGGAAAAAAGTTTCTCCGGGGATGAGTTGCAATGCGAGCTATGCACCAACGTGTTTCCCGATCAGGAAACATTGAAAGTACATATGCAATGGCATAAAGCGAATCCGATTCTAAGTGATTTACATAAAGAAACCTTTCCCTGCGATATATGTCACAAACATTATAGTTCAAAGAAAATATTGTACAATCATAAAAAACTTCACAAAGTCACTTCGATGGTCAATATGAAATTCCACTCGTTGGTAAGGAAACCGTTAGGAAATCATTACACCTGTACGATTTGTCGTAAGATATTTGCTAGTTTTCAATCGTTGAAACGTCATAGATACAACGTTCACGGTGACCTTAACGCCTTAGAGCCTCCTCCCATGATACCAATTCACAATAAACAACAGCACGTACCTTTCGAGGAACCGATGTTCAAGAAGCAAAGATTCGATATGGAGGAAACCCTGAAAATGCCTTTACCGGTAAACGCTGCCGGCGCGACCGGTAAAAAACCTGTCATGTGTCACGTGTGTAAGAAATTATTCGCCAACATGAGCGTTTTGTATAAACACAAACAAATCATGCACAAACCTTCCTTGCACAAGCCGCCAGTATTTTCAAATAAAATGATAAGCGTTCCGAAAGCCGCGAGTTCGAATTCGCAAAGCGATTACGTTCCCCTGCAGAGTAGAGACGGCAAAGGAGTGGCGTGTAACGTGTGCGGTAAACAGTTCCCAGGACTGCCAAATTTGAAACAACATTTCGTTAAACAACACAAGAGACCTCCGAAATTTAAATGTCAATTCGAGAGTTGTCGTATGGCCTTCCCAACTCCGACGAATTTGAAGAATCACGAGATGACTCACGTGAGCATGATGTATAGTTGTTTGCTCTGCGATCGACATGTATTTAACAAAGGTGCCATGTCGGATCACATGTATTCGGTTCATAAAACAATTTACGACGTCGATACCAATAAAAACTTCCACAGGGAAATTGATCTGACCTCGTACGTCGTGGCAGGAGCGGTTGGATCCTTCTGTCCTATATGTAAAATTAAATATCCAAATAATCGAGCGATGAAGATACATTATTTCAAATTCCACGATAAAGCTAACTACACTCCCGCTTCTCCCGCCGCCAACACCGAATCCGTCGCCGAAGAGATGTCCTAAAATTCGACGAACAGGGAGCGGAAAACAATTCAAAAGACCATTCAAAGACATCCATTTTTTTCAATAACGATGAAAGATTTCGATCTTCGGAAACTCAAGCAAACGTCGTGTGGATGACAATGGAGCAACAATAACATCGTTGTTCAATGTTTAGAACATTAATCTACGAAACTGCGAGGAATATTCTATTTGATACTAGAATACTTCCCAATAATTTGGTATACTATTATTCCTACGATTACTACTACCACTTCGTTTGATAGAGAAGACAAAAGGAGCGAAGAAGAGAGTATATTATTTCAATCCCAATGAATAACTTCTTCCATCAAAGGATATAAACGACCATATATTTTTTTCCGCCGATTAAAATGAATTATGTAAATAGCGTATGGTTGAAGTGAAATCGACCGTCGCGAAATTATTAGTAATGACCAATTATTGAAATTATAAGTTTAATTATTATTATTATTATTATCATTATTACCATTGTAGTTTATAGTTACGCTTTGTGTCTGATTTGTATGTTTTAAACAATAATCCGGGCGATAATATCGTCAGAATTGATTTGTTTTTTCTTTTAATCATGAGAGAATTCAATTACATTGGAAATCGATCAAAATCATTTTAGGTGAAAGAACAAAAAATGATTGTTGAATCGCTCGCAAACTACGATACATAATCTGTTTCTCTTCCCGATGATCGTTACGAAACAGCAGTTACGCATAATTTTGTAATATTACGAGGGTTCATTTCATACCGATTCGAACGAATTCATTTTAGGGCCAAGTTTTTCAATGGGAGTAACGAAGAAGAGGGAGAGAGGTTTCAAACGTTGAGGTTTCTTTTCTACGAGGAGCAGAGAAAATTATATTATGTATAGAAGATAAAGGAGAATACGCAGAGTTATTTTATCACTGCATTTAATTGTAAAAGAGACTATTATACTACTTAATTTGAAAAACCTTGAATAATAATAATTATTGATTTATCGTTGACATGGTTCGTTGAATTTTCATCATCGACGTTTTCATACAATCTTGAATAAGTTCTTATGATTTTCTTCTTTGTAATCGTTAAAGGCACAGGGAGGACACGTTATGTTATTTTTCGAAAGCATAATATATGCAATGTACGAGCTGTAGTATTTTGAATATATAAATATGTATGTATAGTATTAATAAAGGATACATTGAATTCAAAATGCGGGAGTTGTGTTATTGAAAAAAAAATGTCTTCGGCGAAATCTGTTGGATTTGATAGGTTTTTTTTTAAACATGTTGCTGAAATTTGAATCGTTTATTGAAACGAATTGGTAATCGAATAACAAAATACTCGGCTGTGCGGAAGACCTAAAGTCTTGCAGCACATTCTTCAAACGTTGTTTTCAATTTCAAGGGGTTAATTCGTGAAAATGAATAACGATGAATTCATCAGATTTGGTAAGTTTGAATATTCGTTTCTTTTTTATAAACCATTCAAACTTCTACAAGATTTTTAACCCAGGGTTTTAATTGAGGGGATTGTAATATTTTTTTCAATGATTTTTTCTATCTGGATACTAGAAATCTTGAATAATTAATTCACATTAAAATAGCGAGAATGAATTATTTCTAAAGAGAAAAAAGAAGTTGATTCAAAGTATTACATTCATTCAAGATCCTCAACAGGTTGAACATGTGTATTTTGTACAAGGGTAAAACAAAGCTTCGTGGATTTGATGATTTATTTAAAAAAATGTAATAGATGTATCAACTCTTCGATGAAACTCAGCTGGACGCTTCACCAACGTTCTCTGGAAGAATTTCTTCGAAGTAAACATCTCAACGTTCTTTAAATCCTGGTTTAATATTTGCGAACCTGAAAATTAAGTTTCATAAACTTTTAGTTCGAGCTTTGCAGGTCTAATTGAAACGTTTGCCGAAGCTGCTCATTCATCTGTTTGGGTTGAATGCAACTCGTCCAGTTGAAAACATTAAGCAAAGTTCGTTTAGTACCCTCCCTAGTGAAAATCGAGGATAGAAATGGATAGAAAAATTTGTATTCGCTTCTATCCATTTTCAACGTCATTTTCTGCACCGCTTTTTGACATTGACCTGAATCTGGTTTATCCATTTTAATCCAAAAAAATGGATTAGGACAAGGAAAAATCCGACACGAAATTGGATTCACTTATTCACAAGGATAAGTATTTGCTCCATCCATTTCAATGCATGAAAAGTAGAAGAAAAAAATTAATTTTGGTGTCTGATGATGGTCTATTGGCGAGAAATGTGGAAGTTTCAAACACTAAAAATCTGCCTGTGCGTGGTATCTTTCATTTACCTATTTTTCACCGTAACTGACCGACCAACCGACCACCCATCCGAATACCAAACCTGCCTCCTTAACGCTTAACCTACGCTGCTGTACAAGAATACATGTTATGACCTGGATAAAGTGCGTCTATAAGCACCATGCTTCTCTAGTGGGAATCGAAAAAGGAATGAATTGGATTTCTATCAACTTAAAACCATACGAATCTATTTCTGTGACGTTTATTCCAAGACGAATGAAAATCATATCCAAATCAAGCCAAATTTGATCCTAATATAATTGTATTCCTGAAAATGCAATCCATTTGAATCTTTAATCCTTCCGAATACTGAATTGAGTATATCATTTTTGATCCATGTATTGAATTTTCAAGTCGTCATCATTCTATTCATTTTCATACTGATTGCGGTATAGACATTGAATCCGGTCCAATTATTTTTCATTCCCCATCCATCCCGTATGGAAATATTTCGCTGAAAAATGTCTGCAAAACTATGAAAAATCTCTGAAAAAAAATGAAAAAACTCTGAGAAACTCTGACAAACTCTGAGAATCTCTGAAATTTTGATGAGAAATCTAATATTTTTGGGACATTCTTTACAGACTTTTTTCAGACTTTTTTCAGAGTTTCACAGAGTTTTTTCATACTTTTTCCTTTTTCAATCGGATTCCTTAAAACCGATGATCCGTATGGATTCCAAGTGAAGAGACAATCCTATCCAATTCAATCCAAATTTCATTTCAATATAACTTTGTTCATGAAGGTGTAACAAAATTTAATACATTTCTATCCATTTGAATCTTCATCCTCCTTAATTCAAAATTCGGTATATAATTTTCGATCTATGTAATGAATTTTCAAGCCGTAATTGTTCAATCCATTTCTATACTGATTACGGTATAGACATTGAATCCACTTCAATCATTTTTTATTTCCTATCCATTTTAATCATAGATTCGGAATACGATTGTTTTTCAATCGAATTCCTGAAAACCGATAATCTCTATGGATTCCAAATGAAGAAAAATTCTATACAATTCAATCAAAATTTGATTCCAATATAACTTCATTCTTGAAAGCGTAAGAAACTTGATTTCATTTGTATTCATTTGAGTCTTCGATTCATTCCCAATCCTGAATTTCATGACATGGAATAAAAAGTATACACTATACAGGGTGGCGCAAAAGTCTAGAAACACCCCCATAACTTTTGAACGGGGCATGATAATTGGATCACGTTTTTGAAATGAATTGCAGGAGGGGTCAGAGGCTATCTTAACGGGGGACTTTGAGTTCCCCAGCCCTGTAGGGGACGATGGGAGGGGAAGGGGGGCCAAAATCTTAAATGAGACGGGAGGGCTTGTGATACGTCATTCGATAGGGGCTTTCAACCCGAATCCAGTGATTCTTTGTTTTTTGAAATCGGATCATTTTCCACTGAGTTATTGTAATTTTAATACTCCGATGTGGCAAAGTCTGGAAACACCCTCATAACTTTTGAACGGGGCATGATAATTGCATCAAATTTTATTTAATTGGAGGTTTTCTTATCCCAATCTCCGCATTACCCAGAATCAACGGCGTGGACGTGGCGGGAACCTGATTCCTTGTGTGTGTGTGTGTGTGAGGAGGTGAGTGTGGGTGTCGGTGTGTGGGATTGTGTGTGTGTGAGGGTGGGTGGGTGGTTCGGTCGTATGGGCCTGTGCGACCCACACACAACCACCCATACCCATACCCACACACACCTACACCTACACACACACACACACACAAGGAATCAGATTCCCGACACGTCCACGCCGTTGATTCTGGGTAATGCCAAGATTGGGATAGAAATAACCTCCGATTCGAAAAAAATTTGATCCAATTATCATGCCCCGTTCAAAAGTTAAGGGGGTGTTCCCGTACAGCACAACCACCGATCCTCCACCTGAGACTTCGGTGGACCAGAGGTGGAGAATTGGTGGAGAAATGGGAGCCGTGGAAATAAGGGAGAAATAAGGGAGAATCTCCGTTGAGGCAACGGAGAGGCGACGGAGAAATGTCCGCCCCCTGTATTTTCAGTAAAACTTAAATTCGTGAATTCATACATTCGGATTTGGTTACGTAAATGCACCAATAAGAATTATATCGAAAATACAGGGGGCGGACATTTCTCCGTCGCCTCTCCGTTGCCTCAACGGAGACTCTCCCTTATTTCTCCCTTATTTCCACGGCTCCCATTTCTCCACCAATTCTCCACCTCCAGTCCACCGAAGTCCTAGGTGGAGGATCGGTGGTTGTGCTGTATGGGTTTCCAGACTTTGCCACATCAGAGTATCAAAATTACGATAACTCAGCGAAAAATGATCCGATTTCGAAAAACAAAAAACCGCTGGATTTGGATTGGAAAACACTATCGAATGACGTATCACAAGCCTCCCCGTCTCATTCGAGATTCTGGCCCCCCTTCCCCTCTCATCGTGCCCTACAGGGCTGGAGAACTCAAAGTCCCCCGTTGAGATAGCCCTTGACCCCTCTTTCAATTCAAAAGAAATTTGATCCCATTATCATGCCCCGTTCAATAGTTATGGGGGTGTTTCCAGACTTTTGCGCCACCCTGTATATTTAAATTTCAAAGCTCCATCTGAATTTCTCTGAATCTCTCTGAATTCCTCTAAATCTCCGGGAATTTAATGTGTTCAGATTTCAAAGCTTCCTCTGAATTCCTCTGAATCTCTCTGAATTCCTCTAAATATCCCGGAATTCAATGTATTCAGAATTCAAAGCTTCCTCTGAATTTCTCGGAATCTCTCTGGATTACTCTGAATCTTTCTAAATTCCTCTGAATATTTCTAAGAAATTCCACGCCCAATTTTTCTTGATTTATCTTCCTCTGGAAGTCTCTGAAACTTCCAGAAAGCCTCTGAAATGCAGGATCAAGAATTGTACTGAATCCATTCCTCTCTGAATTTCCCAGACCCGCCCGGATCTTTCTAAATTCCTCTGAATATTTCTGAAAAGTTCTACGCACAATCTTTCTGAATTCATCTATCTCTGAAAGTGTCTGAAACTCCTCGAACGCCTCTGAAATGCAGGACCAAGAATTGTACCGAATTTGTTCCTCTCTGAATTTCCCAGAATTTCCCTGCATCTCTCTGAGTTCCTCTGAATTTTTCTGAATCCTTCTGAAAAACTCAAAGCACAAGTTCTCTCAATCTCCTAGTCTCTGAAATCCTCTGAACCACGCTGAATTGCTCTGAATTTCTCTGATTCTTTCTGAATCTCTCTGAAACGTGAAATTTTCCCAAAAATTCTCGTACCATGCTGAAGCATCCTCGTTCCGGAATTTTTTCCAGATTCAAAGATGAGTCATTATTAAATATTGATAATATTATGCCCATTTCGGTGGGTGGGGAGGGGGGGCTCCACCCGCTCACGCATAGCCACCTCCGGGGTTTCCGCAGCTGCTCAATCTCATACTTCTCTTCGTATTGTTGTGACAACATCAGTTCTCACCAAAGCACCCCGTATGGAAATATTTCGCTGAAAAATGTCTGCAAAACTATGAAAAATCTCTGAAAAAAAATGAAAAAACTCTGAGAAACTCTGACAAACTGAAATTTTGATGAGAAATCTAATATTTTTGGGACATTCTTTACAGACTTTTTTCAGAATTTTTTCAGAGTTTCTCAGAGTTTTTTCATTCTTTTTCAGAGAAATAGTAACGAAATTGCACTCTGAAAAAACTCTGACAAAACTCTGATGGATTGCTAACATTTTTCTGACTTTTAGAAAAAAATTAAAAAATTTTCAAACACTTTTTCACACATGATATTTGAATACGGCATATGAATGTATTTATTGAATTTCAGGATTTTTCAATAATCAGAAAAATGTCAACAATTTATTAGAGTTTTGTCAGAGTTTTTTCAGAGTGCAATTTCGTTACTATTTCTCTGAAAAAGTATGAAAAAACTCTGAGAAACTCTGAAAAAAGTCTGTAAAGAATGTCCCAAAAATATTAGATTTCTCATCAAAATTTCAGAGATTCTCAGAGTTTGTCAGAGTTTCTCAGAGATTTTTCATAGTTTTGCAGACATTTTTCAGCGAAATATTTCCATACGGGACTCCTCACACCCCATCAATATCGAATTTTTCCGTTTATTGTTCTTCTTTATTTCGGATATGTTGTAAATCGATATGAATTAGAGAAATTCACGCCCAGTTTATCAGCTCTTGATTTCAATTGGTTTCTGGGAATCAAGATATTTGGGACAAGGATATTTTGTTTGGGAGACTTCGGGATATTTTAGACGGGAATATTTCACCCGGGATGTTTTGTTCGGATAATTTGACCAGGGATGAAACGCACCGGGTTCGCCTGTCCGCATCCCCACGAAGGGTGTGTGAAACGGGATTTTATCATTTTACACGTTTCACGAAGAGGGAATTGAAACATTTTTCGCTTTGTATGCGCTTCATTTTCCCCATAGGGATGTTTCAAAATTAGAATAATTTTGAGGTTACCTCGTTCCACCGGGTCGCCATTTTGATTTCCAGCGCAAATCCTCCCCAAGTATTCTCAGCTATATACGACGGATGCTTAGAAAAAAAGGACAGGATATATACACAAAGAAAAAATAATTGAATTCCAAGAAACGCTTCGCAATTGTACATTTATTCATTCTTCCTCATTTTTCCTTCAGCATTGCGCATGTGTGTGGATCCGTAAGTGACATTGTCCTAGTAGCACACCTGACGACAGACCGGTAAAAATGAACCAAATTTCAATAATACTCCACATAATAAATAATACATAAAATCATTTATTATCCATTTATCATCAACACATATCATAAAATTCCTCGAATGTTACCCGACTGTTATTTGATCTTTGTCCGCCATTGTAGGTGTTCTTTTTTTCTTTCTTTATTTCCAATAACAATAATAATAATAATAATCATAATAATATGTATGTATGTATATAATATTCTCGCGAGGTTGCTGCTCAATCAAAATGTGCTACTAGATTTGTATACAAAAGAAAACTATAACGTAGCGGTAGTGAGTGTACATATATATATATTCATATTTATTACAATTAACTTCATATTCATATATATATGCACGTGTCTCTACGTAAACATGCATTTTCAATTTACGGGCAATAATGAGAGAGAACTCATATATTCCGATGGACAAGAAAAACAAATCCATTATTATTAACAGACTAATTGTAGTTATATCAAACCACTGTATTAACAAAAATATATATATGTATATATATATGTATATATTATATATATGTATATAATATAGCAGTATATATTATCATCATTTTTCTGGCGCTCTTCTGGGTATCTTTGTTTTTTTTTTTTTTTTTCATAATAATCGCGCTCTTTCGTCTCATCCCCCTACGTAACTCACTTCTCCTTCTTCTTCTTCTTCTTCTTTTTTTGTTTCTCCGTATTATCATACAAAAACAACAATAACAAACTATTAAAAAAAAGGGTATTTAAAATAAAATCATCTCACTCCTCTTTCGCACTTATATATATATAATATATATATTAATATAATAATAATATTCATCCATCCATGCTCTCGTTATTCCCTTAGTTGCTACCATGTGACATCAATCGCAATGAAAATTCATCGTCGATCATTGTACAATAATAATAATAAAAAATAAAAATCATAATAATCATCATAATTATAATAGTAACAACAACAATAATTTATCTATGTGTACATTTATAGAATAATAATAATAATAATAATAATAATAACTTGGTAATATAAAGAACGATTGGTATTTTATTCTCGATGTTGTCGCTTGAATTCACGTACAAAAATAAAGGAACAAAAATCTAAAGCCAACGAAAATACATTTTTTCGATGATATTATTATATATATATATGAAATAATTATACGACGAGACAAGAATAATAATAATAATAATAAAAATTCAAATAAAATAATAATAATAATAATGCAACACAATCATCAATAATAATGATATAATAGAATTAGAGATGTAGTACTAAAAAATCGATAAATAGTTAATAGGTAATATATTATTAACAATTAATAGTTGGTGAGAAATGGACCTATATACAGGTAAATAGTAGACATGTACATATATAGGCGCGCAATGTCTCTGTTTTTTTCTTCTTTAATATTACTTTTTCTCTCTTCTCTAACAGGTAATAAGTATACACGTATGTGTAATGCGCTATTATTGTTATATATAATATATATATACGCATTATGTAAAAATCATCATCAAAGTAGGATCGTAGGAGTGTACGTGTATGAATGTGTATGTATTTATGTATGTATGTATGTTGAATTTGACTACAAAAATCGATGAATGTAAAAAAAGGCCAATCTTTTGTCAATGTTATTCTTCTTTTCATGCACACACATCTTTTTTTTTTTATCAATATATTTATATATATATTCATATATATCATATAAACACAATGTTCACGAGAAACCATATTTTTCTCGTGATTTTTTTTTTTTGATTTTTTTCTTCGTTAAAATTGGGACAATTACTTTATTTTCTCAACAATTACATTTATTTATTTATTTATTTATTCATTGAAAGATGCACTCACACGACTGATTAATAACACCGAGAAAAGTGTTTTGTTGTTGTTGTTGTTGTTGTTGGTGTGTGTGTGTGTTTGTGTGTTTTTATGTACTTTATATGTGTGTCTCATCCCTCTTTTTCTTCTTGGGGGTTCTTTGTGGGGGTACAAAAAGGTGAGAAACAAAGGAGATAAAATCCCCTCGTGGAATTCGAGATCTGATGTAATTTCGCATCATCCACAGTTTCGATATTTCCAATATTCCCTTCACCCTCGTACGTTCCATGCCCAGGTGGTATGAGGGGAATACTAATTCTCTTCATCATCGGAAAATAACTATGAAACTCTCGAATTCCAACGGTGAAATTTATCAATTGATTATTATTCTCCTCCGTTTGACGATAAATTGGATAAAACTCTACAGTCGACATTTATTTTCGGTTGATGTAAGTATAGGACCGAAAAAAAATACAATGACTCTTGATTTATCCAAAATTCAATATGCGGTCTCTCTACGTACACACGCACACATATGTATAACGGTCCACGTGTGTGCGTTTATTATATTCTTATATATATATTTTTTCTATTCGTATATATATATATATATATATTTATTATATATATTGTTTACATTCAGCGAGTAGTGAAAGTATTGAAAAATATATATATAATTAATTATTAAATCTAATTATCATCCTTTGTTTAATTTATATTATATTATTACTTGGTAAGAATAATATAGATGGGTTGTATTCATTTATTTATTTTTATTATTTTTTTTTTTTCATTTTAATATATATATATATATATATTTGGGTCTTCATACTGTTCGTGTGATAATAAGATGTTCGGTGTTTGTGGTGTTGTCGCTGTTGTTTTGTCTGGTTCTTCCCATATTTTCATCCGTATAATTATTATAATTATAATTATCATATAAGTTTGTACGTGTAAACGTAGAAGTACATCAGTAACGAATGTTGTTGCTTCTTTTTGCTGTTTTAGCTTTTCGATTCTGTACCGTTTTAATTAATATTATTTAATCCTCATGTATGCTTTCTTTGTACTAGTACATTATTCTTTATGTTGTGTAATTTTTGAGAGTTGCATCAAGGGAGGTGATATCAAGATTATATTTGTGTTCTTCTTTCATTCTTTTTTTTTTTTTTGCTTCTCATATTCAAAATACGTTTTTGACCGAATACAAAATTCTTTGGGAAGAAAACGTGGATTATTGTGATGATGATAATAATAATGATGACGATGATGCTCTTTTTGGAAAAATTTATCGTTGGAGTTTTTAAACGGCAGCAACGTTAAGCGTTGGAAAATACAAACGTGATATTCCAAATGGTGCGAAGAAACTAAAAATCTTTGTCAAATTTTTTTATTGTTCATTATTACACAGCCCGACTCGACGAATTTTGGGTCGCTGAATTCGAATGACATCAGATTTTTGAAAAAGTCTAACCTAAAAGTGCGAAATAGGCGGTTTTGGCCTATTTTTGGGGTTTCGCGTAGCATCGCGACATTCTCCTTCTTCGGAAAAAATCTACGCAGCGTGTGAAACTTCAAGGGTACTAGAGAATTTTTCAAAAAGTACGTAATTCATACAAATTTAAAGTGAATAATAATGAATTACGAACTTGGTATTGCGCCCTGCTGCGCGCACTTTGAATTTCTGAAAAAATAAAACTGTAAAATTTGAACTCCGAATGTCAGTAAATCTGATAATTTCATTTTTGAAACTTTTTGAAACCATTGGAAAAATTCAAAGTGCGCGGCAGTGCGCAATTCATTATTATTCACTTGAAATCCATTACGCCATTTTGGCATAAACATTTCATTCTTCTTCCAATTTTTTGGCGGAAAAGTGAAGTGTTTTGGTCAGAATGAAGTGAATTTTTCTAAGGGCATGCTTGAATCTCTTTGAATACCGTTGAGTTTGCTCGAACACTTTTCTTCTGCACCGAGAAATTTGATTGAAAACATCTTTAAATTACATAAAATACATTCCATCTTCAACCTCTACTCACTCTCCAAATCTGAAAGAGTGAAAAATCACGTGTTTTACTCCACTAAGTCTCAGAAGTGAGCCAGCCCACATAACAATTTTGGATCACTCTGAAAGATATCTTAAAGAATTCAAAAAGATGTCTCATGAAACACCAAAAGATATCTTTTGGAAGTCTTCACGCGAGATTTCTTGAAGTTTTCCGAAGGTATCTTTTAGAATTCTTCAAGATATCTTTTAGAATGTTCCGGAAGAATTCCTCAAAATTGTTATCTGGGAGTCCGCTTCGAGTGGGATTTTCACTCGTTGAACCCTCACTCTTTCAAAGTGAAAAATTGACTCTAGAATTCGAGTGGCTGTGAGTTTCTAACCTCAAACCTTAAAATATCACTCTAAAAAAAAGTGGCAATTTCACTGAAGATTTCGACAGGCTCACTACTGGCTGGCCGAAGAGTGAAATCTCACTCCAAAAACTTTAGAGAGCAACGAAGCGAGCCGAAATTTGATTTTTGTAGCTTTACGAGACAAACATAACCTTGAAATCATATGTTGAATTGAAAATCATTTTCGGCAGGGTGACAACATTGTGTTATGTTTTTTGAATGCTTTCAATTCGTTTGAATTTTTTCTGATGTTTCTTTTTAGAAAATGTAGCCGGACAGTTATGGCTTAAAAATCAGAAATAACCAGGTTCCTGGACTTTTCTCATCCTGGAAATGAGTTTTAATCTAACCTTCGGGAAAATTTACTCCATTCTGACCAAAACATTTCATTTTCGCGTCAATTTTTTGCAAGAAAAATGAAGCGTTTCGGTCAGAATGGCGTAGATTTTCCCAAGGGAAAGTTCCGCTACACGAGCACACTTAGTGTGGAACCTGAGAAAATCTATTTTTTCTTCGAAACGCTCAGCAGGCGCTTATGGAGAAGATGGAGATGAATTAAACGGGCCTGGAATCACAGATTAGCTGCAGGTATGATTTTGATCTATTTATAACAACGGAATCAATAATTGTATCTTCAAACGCGTTTTTTTCGAAACTACATTTTTTGATTTTGCAGGCGTTGTAACTCTAAGACAATTCATCCGATCGCTTTAATTCTTTTTTCTGCTTATTTTATATATGTTTCTCTGTACAGTGACCCTCAAGTTTTTCGATTGTAAAAAAAAATGTAATTCTGGCGGGCCAAAAATCATCCAATTTTCGAGCAAAATTCGACATTTTTTTTTCAAAACTCTACCATTTTGTTAAATTTCAATTTTTTTTTCACAGTCGAGGGTCATGTATAGGCAACACCTTCTAGTTTGATGATATTATTACTCTTTCTTATTCCAGCCACTATACATATAGAATAACTCGCTGAAAATTGAATGTTTTTATTTCAAAATTTTACTGAGAATTCATCATTTATGTATCAATAGCTTTGTTCGTTCTAACGTGTTCTGAGTTGCTCCAATCTGCTCCAGACATTTTTGATTCGCTCTTCCAGTTATAGGAATGAATTGATTGGTTTGGTGCAGGTCGGTGCAACTTGGAACACGTTAGAACGAACGAAGCTATTATATCTCCCAGATTTTAAAACATTTCAGGCAGTAGTTTTCTTTAAAAAGATTCCAAAAAACCACCTTTTTTGTGTGCCCCTTAAGACTCATTCGATAAGTGTCAAAAACCTCAAATTCTTTATTCACTTCCTTCCATGGGGAAAAAAAACCCTCGGTGAAGAAAAAAGTTATTCGAGCATTTGAAAAGGTAATCCCTAACAGCAAAGTACTAAGCAAATCCGCGGGAAATTGTTGAAAACACTCAACAACAGTTAAAAGCGATTTGCAGGGACGTTGGCGTCGCCAACTGCGCAACAATATACTGTGAATCTGGGATTTTAGTTTCAATTATTGTCGTGTTGCTGGGAAGTTGCTCGGTTTCATGGAACTCTTAATCACATGCGTAGCGAATTCCCACCAACTTCGCGTACATTTGTACCAGAACTTTTGTTGCATGGGATACTTGGAGTCTCAAATGCTGCGTACATTCTTTTCTGGAGAAAGAAACATAATCTCCAAAATAAGCCAAACTCATGTTATTCGCTCAACTTCCTGATTAGGATTTTTCCAAAATCTGAATTGAATTGAAAAATGACAGCGTAATTTTGTTGTCGAGAAATGATGAATCTCATCCAATGTGCAATTTTGAAATCGGCTTTTTGCTATACTTGGCGTCACGCACTTGACATCTTTTTTTAGACAAGCTTTAGATAGATTCTGAACCAAATCTCGTCCAAAACTCATCTAAAATATATCTCTTGATATCACCATTTGAAATCCACGTTGATTTTCTGAACCACAACATCGCTCACGTTGTTACTACTTCCTTTGCTTCCTCGCCCATAATATAATCAGTGTAATTTTTGTTTTTCTACGCAATATCATTCGCCCGTTCTCCCCTGTCGCTTGATTTCTTTCCCCTAGACGTCGATATTACAATTATTACAATATTTATATTAATGTACTGTGTGGATGATTTGATTATCACTATTACATTATACGATTTACCACGGTTAATTACTTTAACTTGCGTTTTTTTTTGCCATTTATGTAGAAGACAATATCAAATCTTTATTATTATTTATTTATAGACACAATGATACTTTTAAAGACAGATTACTGATTTTTTTTCTCATTTTCGTTATTCGTTTATCACGTAATGTTTGTGTGAAAGTGTAAAAGTGTTATCCGCGTGTACTAAGTACTCTTTTCCCCAGTTTTGTTTTGTTTTTTGTTTTTTAAATATAATATTATAAACGTATATAATAGCACTATAATATTTGTGTATTCCAGCAATTATTTGTTTTTCTCCAACATATTTCATACGTAATCCCACATCTGGTACATCTATAGAAGATTCATTCCTTGTTTCATCATTCATCTTTTTTTTACATTGTGTTTGATTCTGCATTGAGCTGAGTTATTACATTACTATTATTACAATTTAATATTTTGGGAATGAGTTTGATTTTGTAATTTATTGCGGTATTATTGATAAACAAATCATTATTCTTCTCTGTTCTTTTTTTTTCTTTAGATTCTAAGGAGACCATGAACGACGACACGATATTAGATGATGAGATTACTTCACCCGAAATTTGTTCTCTCTTTTTTTAAGGTGACACTACTAGCGGCGTGGCAGCAGCTAACACGCCATATATTAATCAAAATATCGCTTTGTACAGCACTTCTACTCGAATCGGAGATACTGTACAGAGCGATATTTTGATTAAAATGAAGCGCTAGTAGCCCCTTAAGGGAAGAAACATAAGAATTTTGTATCCAATAATTCTGTCCTCGTCTCGTCGTTCTTTAGGGGAAGAAAAAAAACTGAAAAATATACATATCTCGTAATGAATTCGTTTATGAAATTGTCTAATATTTTGAACTCCACGATGAATTACGATGAATTTGTTCTCTCTTTTAATTACGACCACACTAAATATGATTATATGTTATGTTCAATGTATATGCGTGAGTGTGAATGTATGTGTGTTGGTGTACAAAATAGATTCACAGCGTTGGCACATTGTGCCGTTTAATTTTTATCGCTGTGTATAATTGAAACTCGTTTTGACGATTAACGTTTCAATTGTTTGCTTTTCTTCTTCTTCTTCTTTTTCTTTTTCTTCTTCTTCTTTAACAATAGCAGGTACTAGCATAGCTACCACAGTCGTACGTATCGTTTTTTTATTTTATTTTATTTTTTTTCCTTCATTCTTTCTTTAATAATAGTTATTACAATTAGGTTTAGATATTATTTTCACTAGAAAAAAAAGGGTACTCGTGGTTCTCTTTGCTCCATCTCAACTTTCGTTTTAATTAATTTATCTTTATCTTGGTTTTTGGTTTCAGAAAAGGCGTTGAATCCTTCCCGAAAACCTTGTTCTTTCTCTTTGTTTTTGTCCGTTCTATCTCATCATCTCTCTCTTTCTTTCGCGCACCCTATGAGACTAAATCTGCCGATCAGCTCGTCATTGTGCTATAACAACAATTTTATTTTCCTACTATCAATTAAAATCAAGTTCGATCGATTATTTTTGATTTAGGATGATCTTTAACGATCTGGGGATAATTACCTATTTTATGAATTCATAGATTCAGGAACCGGCCTGGCTCTTTTGTTTAATTCCATTACTATTACTCGCTTTTTTATCTCCTTGTTTTTTTCCTCGTTATTATTAATTTTCTCGCTTAACGTCGATCACCGATCAATCTCTTCACAGATCTACGTCCGCGTCTAAAGTCGTTGGAGAAAAATACACAGAGAGGTTTATAAAAATCTGTACAAATATTGTTCTTCTCCCCTAATGTATAGTAGGGTAGGAGTAGTAATAATAGTAGTAGTAGTGTAGTAATAGTAATAGTAATAGTAATAGTAGTAGGGATAATAGTAGTCGGTAGAAAAACAGAAAAATGATTATAAACGTGTAATCTTTATCATAATCATATATACGATTCTATATATTCTATTTTATTATTAATATTAATAATATTATTCTCAATAATCCTACTACGAAGACATTAGCAGACGCGAGATCTTGGTTTGAGATCAGTGAGCCATGTTATTTTTTTGAACCGAAATAAGAAATCAATCTCATTTTTTTTCTATCTTCAATTGTCCTACGAATATCAACTAACTTGAATTAACTAATTTTTTTTTTATCTTCAATATCATCAACACTCTTTCTCCGTACCTGTTTATATCCAATTTATCTAATTTTCAATGCTACCGATCGTATCCCTCTTCAACAACTTTTTCCCTAATAATAACGATAATAAGAATCATTTGCACAACATAAAATTTCATTTCATCTATATAAACAGAAGCCTATCGACAGTTTCAAGGGGCGTGCCACCTCGTTTCTTTGAACACCTTTGAGAGACCATAAAAACTGTCCCTGGGTCCTGGTTTTATTTAAAAACCTTTTTAGCACCTAGCGCTTGGCTCGCTGCAAGATTCGCACAACATTAATCGTTGTCGATGTTGCCGTTGTCTTTGCCAAGGAAGGAAAAGTTCCACGGAGAGATAGAGATATAAAAACCATTGATATAAAAAGTTTCAGTATTCACAATCCCGACTCCAACAATTTTCAAACAAAATTTTTTCCTTCTTTAACTCAAAAATTTCGACATTCAATTCTATGAATTTCAGCTTAAGTACTAATAATTACTTTTATGGAAGATCTATGTACGGATGGCATCAAAAGGGGAACTATTTTCAACCCGGATAGCACAAGAGTTCTAAAAGAAACGAAAAGTCTAAGAAATTTTATAGATTTCATCAGGATTGTGAATAGTGAAATGAATTTTCAATCGATCTCTTTCAGGTGTAAAATATATTTCCTGGAAGAAGTGGGTGTGTTTCTGAATTTTGAATTCAAACGTCCGAAGCTGGGAATCGTGTATTGTTTCTCAAGGGGGAAAAGTGGGAAATTTCCGACGAGTGTGAAGTTTGACGTGTGAAGACACTCGCACGAGTGCAAATTTTTCACTTCTCCCTGAGGTAAACAGACCATTTTTTTCCCACAACTGCAAGGGAAGTCCAAATCGTCTGTATAATTGCATATAAAATATTCATACGTGTATTTCAGAGCGAGAGGACAGTTGCTATTTTCCTCCCGCTGTTGGCGGGACGAGGGTCGAAAGTTGGTGATTGCGGCGAGTTGCATATACTATTTTGTGTAACAAGTGTCTTCAAAGTAATTCCTTCCTACTCGTTCTTGGAGACCAAATTAATTTACTTCTCTAGGAGCTGTCACAAAGTTTTCTTCTTGATATCATTTCTGACTGATGACGCGTGATGGCGACACTATTTACTCACTTCCCTCCCGCAGAGTGATTCCCCTAGGGACGGAAGAGTATATCATTCGTCTCCAAGAATGAGTAAGAAAATGGGTACTTTCGAGACACCCATTACAAGAAATATTTTTCCTCCGCTCTGGAATATTTGGTTGGAATTCAGCACTTCCCCCCCCCCCCCCTCCTAATAATACGAAAAAAGAACAGAATTTTGGATGCTCATGGTAAAAACTCATCCATCCAAATCCCATCGTGTAATACAAACTTTGCAATAACATATGACCATTCAAACTCATTGAACCCATTAAAGAACCGGTTTTTAATGTATTTGAATGGTCATTTCCCGTTACAAAGTTTGTATTAAATCTCATTAGTCTTTTTCAACCAGGGGCAATATAAAACCACGACGAAACGGAAGAAACAGCCGTTTCTTTCCCTTTCGCGGCAGTTTTTGTCCCAAACTCTGAATTCCAACCTTTTTCAGCACAAAGAATCAATCGAGTTGGTTTTGAAATTCTCTTCGAGAGTGATAATAATGCAATTGGAATGAAATACAGGTTCTCTTCAGCGAGAGAAAAAAAAGTTTGAAAATAACGCAAGTATTCAAAATTCAGAAACAAAAAGATAACTGAAAATCTGGGCATGGATCCTTCGGAACTCTGATAACGATAATTGTTTCTCTCCAGTGGTCTTTGTTTCACGCTTCTCCTATTCTTTACTATTTTTTTTTCTTTTTTTAAATATAAAAATAAAATATAAGGATCGTATCGAGAGGACGAGTTTTCTGAACAGTGTATAAAAACTACATTTCCCCTCGTATTTTTGTTTCTCTTTTTACCTGCATCGCTTTTCACGGATACGTGAAATTGAATATGATTTTTTCCTCGTCAAGAGTATAACGGACGAAAATTGTTATTTTTCTTCTGTCACGCGAATTGGAATTAGAAATCGCATGTTTGTCCCCTTTTTACAGATATATAAATTTTACAAGTTCAAAGTTGTGGACTAAATGTGACTTGGTTTTTACGTGTTTCTTTGTAATCTCTAAATCCGAAAGAATGACAAATCACTTTCAGTGACAGTGAGCCTGTCAGCTTGGATTTTCACTCGTTTTGAATGAACTCTCGCTCTTCGAGAGTGGGAAGATTCACTCTAGAATTGAAGTGGTGGTGAATTTTTGAGCGAAAACAGTGAAATCTCACTCTAAAAATTTTAGAGAATACGTTTACGTGATCTAATCGTATCGTGTGTTCCAGTTTCTTGATATCTTATGAATCGTGAAGGATATTTAGAACCTAAGTTTTCATAATTTTATGTAACAGTTTGCCAGTGAACTAGCAAAATCGAATGGCTAACGTAGGGTCCCGATTCTCGATGCCAATATTTTCTTGAACGATATGTAACTGATTGAAATTTAATTCATTCGTGAACCGCGTTTTCCGACGCTGCTGATTCAAGACAATAAAAATCAGGATCCCAAAACTGCGCCCCAAATGAGAATACTTGAGACGTATTTGCGCGCTCTCTCAAAATTCGATTTGCGTGCTTTAACTGAGAATCAACAGTATTTTAACGATAATTCTAAAAGCAAATTATATGTGATTACCAATAATTTGATTTCAGAATTATTTAATCTTCACATTTTATCGCTGAAATGCCATTGATGTTTTAAAATCAGAATAATTTTTGAGAGGGTGTGCAAATACTTCTCAAGTATTCTGATTTGAGTTGCAGTCCTCCCTGGTAGAACAATCCTCTGAAGAACTCTGAATAAGACTTTTAAAGAATTCTTTAGAGAATTATTCCACAAGGGCTCTAATAAAAACGCAACACCTTTGCATTTTTAGCATCCAGTAGTATTATTTTTCCAAAATTATCATATCCTAATCAACTCTATAATCTCGAAATTCCAACGGAGTTTTTCAACAGCATTCAAATGAATGTCGTTCAAATGATATGAGAGCTAATAAACTCGATAAAAGACGACTCTATAGAATAGTTTACAGCGTTCCAAACGTGAGGTTATCAAGTTCGACTAAATCTAACTCACGCTCAGAGTTTACAATAAAGTTGATTAATTCTTAAAGATATCGAGGACAATAGTAATCTTTCTAATTCCAATTCGCGATCTTCCCCTTCGATGTTACATCATTATTCTCACAACTCCGTTATCCCATGCACGGACAATAAGTATACGAATTCCGAATGGTTGCCACCGAAATCCCTATGTATCGTTGATATAATCGATCAAGGATCGAAGTTGTTTCTTTCTGGCAAGTGCATTAACCGAGACAAAACATGAACGTATATAAAATGCATACATATAGAAACATGTATATATTACTTTATACGCTCATGGGACAAAACTGTTCCATGGAAACTCGTAAGTTGAGTGCACATATTTCTTGTAATAATATATTCATATATATTATACGTAGGCTCTACAGATATATCATTTATAATTCTATATATATATTTGTATGTATACACAGATCAACACATTTATGCGTATACATCACGTCTCTACTTGGGTCAAGATTCCAGCGAAGCCGAGAGAAGTTGACAAACCTACAACGTTTCTCACCCTCTCCAATCTTGATTCGACGCAAATAGTAGTTGTGTAGTATATACCCATACGTATGCACGCATGTATACGGCATTAGTATATATTATCATTAATATTATTATTCGATTATGCGAGTGAAAAAATAAATTATTACACCTTGGTGATAATCTGTGTTGTATGCGTCTTCTTGTTGTATGTATCCCCTGGTTCTTTTTGTTTTCTCTCTTCCTTTTCAATGGAATTTTTTTTCTTATGAAAAATTATAGAATTTGCAACACGGTATGCACAACCCGATACAAATTTTCGTAAATACTTTTATCCTTAAATCTATAAATCATAATAATTTGAAACATCATCCGCTGATTCTCATGGAAAATCGTGGAGCGTTTTGTTCACGATGCTGTACATTCTATCACAAATTTTACAATTTTTCATCGATCGTTTATCATTTTGAATGGTATTCAAAATCTTGTTACAAACCCAGGTTGTATTTCAGTGTACATGTGTACTGTTATTGTTGTCGCGGTGGTATCTTGAACACCGGCCTTTTGTCGATCGAAAGATTAGCCAACGCTACACTTCTATCCTTATCATCGAAAATCGAACGATCGCGAAGCCAGCACCGAGTATCTTGCCAAGAGATTGTGATTACACACATGACGACAACAGGAAACTCTGCTCTGTGTTGTGCTCTCTCTTACATATGTTGTTTTTTTTTGTTTTATATCATCGTATGTATATACTTTATGGCGTAAAACGAAACCGTTTCAAAAACATTTAAGAACACACGCACATTTAGATTTCTTCCACGTATTATTATGTGTTAAACGATTCAAATCTTGCGGTTTATTTGTTTCCTTAGCTTAGATACGTACATATATCTATGCTCCATATACTTTTTTTTTTACTCTCTTTTTGTTTTACGGCTATAAAATAGGTTTCTTCTCTCGAACCCCCTAAATAAATTAATAATCGGATATGACGTATCGAAACCCACCTCGGTATAGAAAAGAAAAAGGAGGAACAATTGTCGCTTAAAAAAATTAATAAAATGTATATAAAGGAACTTTGAATAGGTACATAAGACGACGTAAGACGTTATTCTAAAAAACGAGAAAAGATATATGTATATGTACATGTATATGTTATGTATAGAGATATAAAGTTCCGATTTTGGTTTTGTATAAAAAAACAAAGAAAAGAAAAGGAAAGACAAGACAAGACAAGAAAAAAAAAAGGAAACGAGTAATGATAGGTTATAAAAACATTCTCTTGCGTAACGTGATGTAATGTAAAGTCACGTTCTTATGAGTTTATGGGTATTGCTCTGTGTTGTTGTTATGGGTTTCGTAATAATAAGATCACCGAAGAAGAGTGAATAACGAACGTAATAGTGATACTACGCTATTGCTCGAAATTGTCAATATTATCTCTTCTTCATCCGTTAGATACTTGCAACGACGTTGGGGCGTCAACGTGATTGGTGTTGTTGAAACATCTCTGGAGTTGTTGTTGCTGCTGCTGCCGTTGTAAAATAATTGCGGCGGCTGCTGCTGCGACGGCGGAGTATTAGTTGGCCACGAGTAAGTGTTGATACTGACTGGCCGGATAGGGTGTTACGGAACCGAGACCGAAGTTATTCAGACCATCCACCAGGGCGGTCTTGTCGGCCTGATGCTGGCCGCCGACTACGCTCGCGTTGGTACTGGCAGCCGAACCGATCGGGCCGAGGGTCGAGCCGGCCGTTGGTTGGGGTTGTTGAGGTTGCGTAGCGGCAGCGTTGGGACCGGTGCCGCTCGCGGGGGCGTTTAGACCGTTGCTACCGGTGCTTCCGTAAAACTGATGACCGGTCAAAGCCGTTGGATCCAGATACGACGAGGTGGGGAATTTAGGACTCGCGTAAAGATCGGCGGGTAAGTAGCCTCCGTGGCTGGGAGTGTCGAAGATGTTACGGTGAGAGAATTGTGGATGATAAGCGGCGGTCGAGGGGCCGTGTTGGAAGAAATAGGCGTTCGGATCGGCTGCGTGTTGTTGCTGACTGGCCGCGGCTACCGTCCCGGCAGCGACTATTCCACCCGGTGAAAGACTTCGATTGTTTGGCGAACTTTGCGATACGGGAAGACCACCGTTCGTCGGTTGTTGTTGTTGTTGTTGCGGTTGTTGCGGTTGCTGTTGTTGTTGGTGTTGTTGTTGATGCTGTTGTTGATGATGATGATGGTGGATTTGTTGTTGCATAGCACGTTGTTTTATGTAGTTGGAAAATTCGGTTGGGGACATTCTGGAAAATTCAAAACGATACATTAATCTACTAATATTCTATTTTAGAAAACAAAGACCAATGTTTTCACCCTCACCTGTTAGCTCGTTTGCTGCTGGTTTTGAGTTTGGTGCTACCGAACTTGGTTTGAGCGAACGTTGCGGTGGTGAACGTCAACGGTGCGGTGGTCCTTGGGATGAACGCAGGTACAGGACTCGGGGATCCTTTGAACGAGCTGGTGATCGGTGTAGGCGAAGGAGCGGAGGAAGAACCGGAACCGTGGCCGGATTGTTGATTGTTGTTGCTGGAACCGTTGCTCGTGTTGCTTCCCAAAGAATTCGAAAACGGCGAAGTGGATTTAGGACTCAAACTCAAACCTGCCAGAGATGTACATACCGCTTCGATCGGCCTGAAGCATTGAGCTTCGGGATTGAAGGTTTTCGTAACTTCGCGATCGGCTGAGGATTCATCGTGAGGATCGCCGTTTTCCGAATAAAGAATCTTGATCGCGTTCATCTCCCCGATTCGATAACTCACTTCGCCAGGATCTACCCATACGGCCAACTCGGAAGGCAAGTTCTCCAATATATCTTGGATGGGGACGCCGCTTTCTTTGGCCGCACGCTCCAGAACCGGATCGATCGGATCTCCGGTTTTCAAACATCGAAAGGCTGATCCTTTGAAAGGTTTCTCCGGATACCAATGGCCTTTGAACTTGTCTTTCAATGCCTTCTCCAGCTCCTCGCCGAATAAATTCACCCTTCGGCGAGGTAACTTGTTGTATAGATATGATATCACAAAATTGAGGGCCACCTGCACCTCGATGTGCATTTTGGGCTTCGGTGGTAGAATCTTTGGGCTGGCGTTGGAACCTCGCGTAACGAATAGTCAACGAGGATTTTAGCCTCGATGTCGCTTTTTATGCGATCGTAACGGATACCGTTCTTATCCTCGGTTTCTCGATGCGATTCGAATTGTTCGATAACTTTAGGACGGTCAACTCCGGTTGTGACGTGTATATTATAATCTTCTTCTTGCCCTGTCGCGTGCGGATCTGAAAATATAAAAAAAAAACAATATTCTATTATTTTCTTGATAATTCAGATTATCCCACAATCGAAAAATATATTTTCTCAGTAAATTCGGAGAGTATCATCCCCTCTTAATCCAGTACCTTGAATTACCTCGTAAAACAAAGAACGGAGGTATGATTTATCGGGAAAAAGAAAAAGAATAGAATAAATCATGTCGAAGCGTGAATTCCATATGAATTAAGAGATATCTCTCATGAAGTACGACGAGAGAAAACGGTAACCAGAAGCCACGTTTAATCTCAATACATAGCCACAGCCACAGAGCCTCGAAAGAGACCAATAATATAACGGGGCATCCATTGAACGTCGTCAAGAGCGAGAGAATCAAAATCGTATATCCTCCTCCTATCACAGGTTCCTCCTCGAGCCAGGGCCTTTGTCTAATGGAATTTCTCAAGACGAACGATATTCTTCTCTCGACCACCCTCTTCCGCACCCTACGCCCTACCTTTGTGCAAATAACATTATTCCAAGTTCTCTTCCATCGTCAACTTTCTACCCAAGGAAAATATCTAGTCGAATCGAAAGGTACGGAAGAATCATCTAGCCACATTATTCTTACATTCTGATAAGAATTTCATTGGAAAATTCAATTTACCGTCTTTCCTACGATCGTTGAAAATCAATATCAATTTAATTTTTTTCCCCCCCTGTAATCTACATTGCGCGTTTTGTTCTTTTCAACAAATACGGAATGAAATATCAAAGGATTCGTATAGTATTCGTATTCAATTACAACCGCGAGCATTGATTTTACAATTTAAAATACGATGCTTCAACATGAAGAGAGAATTAGGATTCGCTGTGACAGTCAATTTCAAAACTGAATGCTGCCAAGGATTTTCTTTAGAATTCTGTTTTGAATTTCAAGTTTCGCGTAGGATCTATGATCGTTGGCGTTTATTTCCTGATATAAAAACATCGTATTGCTCGCAATTGTCATTGACGATAATAAAAACCTTAAAAGTTCACCTCCAATAAACGCGTGCTGCTTTTTTTTCCTATTTTTTTTTTCCCCAGATGAAAGACTAGTAGGTTCGTGGCATCGATATCAACTTGGCGCAGCATTATGACTAGTCGACGGCCATGAAATCTTTAGTGTACACACATACGCGTATATGACGCTGACTTTTCTCGGTGGTTGGTGGTGGTAGTGGTATCAGACAACCAAGAAATCTTTACCAAGAGTGCGAAAGAAAGTATGGAAAAAGGAAAAAAAAAAGATACGGAGTAGAGAAAAGAGGAACGTACACGGATTTTATGTCTCGCTTGGTGCCATTCAGCGGATAACTTCCGCAATTGCGACGGTATTCCTTGAAGAAGATAGGCACTCATTCGATCGTCGAAGGAGGCAGGTTTGAGGATGAAAGAGAGAGAGAGAGAGAGAGAGAAATGGATCTGGACGGGCATGGATCCTTTTCATCGGTCTCGCGTCTTTTCTTCGAGTAGTAATAAGTTATGTGCGTGTAGAAGAAGTTCACGTATGCATGAATTTCTTTCATTAGTATGCACGTAACTCGATTTATGGAGAGCAAAAAAATTCTTCCGAGTACCGGGGTTTACGAAGTTTACAAAACTTCCGAATAAGTTCGGGGTTCCTCTCTGTCTTTGTTCATTTCTCTCTCCCTCTGTGTCATCCAATTCCAAGTTTTCGAGGTCTTCAGAGAGAAAAAATATGACGTGGAGTGGAGGAAATCCCAAGTACAAGTATTTACATTTGCATTTATGAATTGTACAAACATTTCCCATGTAACAATTCAACGATTTCAAGCAGGTATTGAAAAGGCTGAAAAAAATCCAAGCTTGTCCCAGCGTTGTTAAATGTACCAGGAATGAATAACCCATTCTTTCATATGATCAGTCGATTATAGTGCATTTGTGATATCGCGAGAACGGCTATTGCATTGGCACAAGCTTGGTACAAGTGTGAAAACTAGCATCCATGCTCGAGCACACAAGTGATTGAATTTCGAATTTTTAATGGTTGAAGACTCGTGCAGGACAGTTTGCCCAAGCTTGGCTCAATAGTTGTACACATTCGAACAGATATCATAGTGGAAACACATTATTTTAAATATTTTGGTCCAAAAAATTCCAAATTTTCAGTGAATTTCTGGAATTTTTCGACGGAATAATCGAAAAATTGGCATATTGACCACATTTTGTGGTATAATTATCAAAATATCGGAAATTTTTTCGAGTTTGTTAATTGCTGCGGGAATTATACCGGAGAATTCATAGGTTTTGTCTACCGAGAATTTTTCCCTCAAAAAAATGTAATACTTTCAATTTATTGTATCATTTTTTTATTTTATCCTTGATGCGAAACCAATGCGAAACCATGAAAATTAGATCGGGAGATATGATATCGAAAAGTTGGGAGATGAACTGAAAAATCACCAAATTTGGTATAGCTTCAATGTATATATATTGACTGTTCTAAATTTGAAGAAATTTAATTCAGCGATTTCACTGATGTCAGGGTCGGCGCGGAATGTAAAATGGAATTGAACCGTTTCCATCGTTTCATTCTCATTTTGTTGCATCCCTAAATTGACATCTCTTCTTTTCAGTATTGATACATCTAGTCTCTCCATGAGATTGCTGCAATTTTCCTCCGATAATTCGGGAGATTTTGCAACACTGGTGCGAACATTCATATTAGCTGCGCTACCACTTCTGCAATTAGAATTGTTTTCGCTTCGCTCGATATTCAAAGCCCCGAATGATGATTCTCGTTTAGCTCGCATTTTTCAAACTTCCGGACGCTCACCTTTGAATGTTCCAAATGGCGCTCGTTTCGCTTGCACTTTTTGAATCCGGAAACGCGCGCTGCGCTCGCCATTCAATATTTCAGAATTAAATCTTCGAAAGAAAAGAAGAGTCTCTGTATGGCGTTGGAAGAGCTGATTGAATACGAGTTGTCAAAAATAAACATTTTTTATAAAACATCGGAAATTAAATCGTTCTTTGGGACTTTTTTCTTGAAAAAAACTCAATGGATTTGAATGAAATTTTGATGCTTTATTACATAAAGTCTCAACCCTAGTAGGAATTTTGGATGGGAAAATACCAGGGCCTGACGAGGCATGGCTGATTTCTGATCAGGTTCTCATCAGGTTTCGTTACGGTTTTCCCTATTTCACTCGATTTTATGGAAATCTCACCCGGACCCTATTGTACCCCTGCCTTATACACCCCTATTTGAATCCTATTAGGGAAATCAGATAAGTCCTCTGTAAGGGCCTAATAAGATTTTCCTTATTCACGGTTTCCGGATTCTAACCTGATCAGGACCTTATTGAAAATAGAGAACGCCTGATCAAATTTCTATTAGGGAAGGTACACAAAATAGCGTCATATGGCACTAGGCTCATATTTTTCTCTAGAAAAAATCGGTGTACATCGTGGCTCGCTCCATTTCCATTGGATCAACTTGAAATTTTAATACTATCGTCTCGAATAGATCAACTTCGCAAGCACCTAGGATTTTTAAAATTGATAAATAATTACACTAAGAAGCCAATTTCTCAAACTGAGAGAAAATTTTCTTCGCCCTCATTCTAATAAATCTTCTTCCCAATGGAAAAAAGTTCAGTCGAATGGAAAGAATTCTTGAATTCGAAGAATGTAATTTCAATTTTCCATTGAAATGAATTATTCTTTCTATTGGAAACAAGATTTATTAGAATGAGGACAAATAAATTTTCTCCAAGTCTAAGAAATTGAGTTCTCAGTCTATGTTTGCCGTAAACGATAGGAAGTCGATTTTTTTGCCAAAAGTGAAAAACAAAGATTCAAATAGCTGTTAATTTGCGAGCTTTCAAGAAAATTTTGAAAGCCCAGGTGTTTCTAGAGATTAATGAATGTAAAGTGAGGAAAAAAATGTTTCTTATTCCAATCGGTGTACAAGAGCCGCTACAGTGTAGGAGTGATTTGTTCTCCGGAAGAAATATATCTCTCCAAAAAGTGAGGAAAAAATGCACTATATCGTGGTAAAATGTTCCTTTTTCATGGTGAAACTTTGCTACCACGATTTTTAGTGCACGGAGAAGAAAATATCAAACGTTTCCTCATTTTTCTTATTAAATCAGAAACAAGAAGATTTATGAAGTTAATTTTTACATAGACATGTGGAAGATTCACGAATCAATAGCTTTATAAAATCGAACGTTAAGTGTTTGAAATTTCAATTTTATCTATCACTTTTTCTACAATATTCGTAATTTTCTATATTTTTGTATGAAAGGGGGCGTCCATTAATTACGTGGGTCATTTTTCAGGATTTTTGGCCCCCCCCCCCCTTGGTGAGATTTCGTAAGATTTTCCGCAACCCCCCTCTCCCCAAATCCCACGTGAGATTTTTTAAAATTTGTGTTTTGGGTGTAAATGCGTAAATTAGTGTAAACACTGTTGTGTCGGATTTTGCCATAGTTTATTCTAGAAATATTTTTCACCTTTTTAACTTCACTTTCACGCATATTTACACCGTTTTCTGCTAGAAAAAAAATTACGTGAGATTTGCTAAGACCCCCCCCCCCTTTCCCAAGTAAGATTTAGTGAGATTTAGCTTGACCCCCCCACCCCTAAACACCCCACGTAATAATTAATGGACGCCCCCAAAATTCATTCACCAAACCTTCCTGTTTCTGTTTGATTAAGAAAAATAAGAAAAAGTCTTAGATTTCTGAATTTCTTGGAGTGAAAGTCTACTCTCAAAGAGTGAAAATACTGCAAGTCCAACAAGAGTGAGTTTTCACTCCATAAGAGTGAATTTCACTCCATAAGAGTGAATTTCACTCTCTTGGAGTGAGAATTTCACTCTTATATGAAGATGAAATTTTATTCTTCAAACCAAGTTGAACTTTCACCCTGTTGGAGTGAAAATTCACTGTTATAGAGTGAAAAACCACTCTACAAGGGGTCTTTCTGATAAAGGCTTTTAAGAAAAAATTCTTTTGTCCAAACATCTGTTTCTCATAGAAAAATTGAGATATCATTTTGAAAATTTGTAGGTATATTTATTAAACATTCAATATTACAAAGATATTTTTTTCCAATTTAAACAAATTTTCTTTTTCTTTACACTAATTTAAACAACAAAAAAACTGAAAAATGACGTTGGGAGGGATTTGGGGCGACCAAATGATCTGGAAAAAAAACAAAAAGGCAAATTACTCCTTATTGAAATGGCTATCGCATGAACTTTCATATTTTCGATTGGTAAAAAATTCTTCGATTTCTATCCGATTTTTCACCCTCAAAAATCGTTTTTCTCGAAAAATGGCCGCCATTTTGTTATTCTTTGACGGGAAAAAAATATCCTAGTTCATACGATAGGCACTTCAACGAGGAATAATTTGCCATGTTTTTTTCCTTTTTCAGATCATCATCCGGTCGCCCCAAATCGCTCCCACCGTCATTTTTTAATGTTTTTTTTTGTTTGAAATAGTAGAACCATAAAAAAATTTGTTTGAATTTGAAAAAAACATTTTCTGTAATATTCAATGTTTAATATTCATACCTACAAATTTTTAAAACGATATCTCAATTCTTTCTATGAGAAAAAAATGTTTGAAAAAAAATTTTTCTTGAAAATCTTAACCAGAAAGACCCCTTGAGAGTGGAATCTCACTCTCCCTGGACTTGCAGTATTTTCACTCTTCAAGAGTAAATGTTTCACTCCAAGGAATTCAGAGAGCGCGTGGAATATTGTACAATGATTTTTTACAGCGTACAGAACATACACGGAGAAAACTTCTTGGCCTTGGAAAAATATTCACCCCGGCAACTAAGACGTTAGTTCTGTTAACAAATTTGTTCATGTCAGTGAAAAAATCTAGTTGTGTCAATCATTCCTCTTGCTCCTCTGACAAACTATTTTTGGTAGGCGCTATCGTAAAAAACCAGATTGTTATGTCGGTAATGCTTTTTTTCTCCGATAAAGTCAAAAGATTGTGTTTTCTTCCCAAATGAATGCAATTCCACAACCGAGAGATTTTCCAGGAAACTAATAACAATCAGGGCTCTAAAATTGCGTCCAATCTGATACCCAACCAGAAATTCACAACAGTCGCAGTACTGCACCAGTACTAGCCAAGACTGGCAGGGTACTGGCATTTGTCTGGAATGACAACGCTTTTCATTACTGGGGATTGAGTACTGATGCCATTATTCGCAATCAGTGCAGGGCCAGTACTGGGTTGGTACCTGGCCGGTATTAAGTTCTCAGTACTGGTTTATCAGTACAGGCATATTACTGTATTTTTATGTATCCAGTACTGATCCCGTACGTGTCGACCAAGTGTTGGAGACCCAATACTGGCACTGTACTGCACCTGTTGTCAACATTGGCATATTACGGATTTTTCTGATTGGGATCATCTTCATTTACAGAAGAGCGATTTAGAGGTTCGGTGAATAGTAATATACTTGTTTACATTACTGAAATTTTGCTTCCCATTACTCAGTGTTCTTCAATCGTTTACTAAACGTTTAGGAATTGAGTGATGCACAGCGAATTTGTCCATTAATATTGTATTATATAATAACGATTGAGGAACACTGAGTAATGTGAAGCAAAATTTCAGTACTTCTTCTTGAAATTTCAGTAATATTCAGATTTATTGTTCAAATATAACAGTATTTAAGGAACCTCAAAATTGTTCTTCTCTCAGTGCTGAGGTCGATTTTGTTTCAAATCAGTTGGCAACGGTGTGGAGCGACACGCGGAGCCAAAATACGCCATGTTGATGGCTTTATTTGACGAGGACTGAAGCCCCTGTTCTAGATTTTCTCTCCAACGAATAAAATTGAAATTTGCTCTCGATCAAAACAAGAGAATACAACATTTTTAAATTCATTTCTAAAGGTATACACTGTTGAAAGAAAAAAATTGGAATTTTTCAGGTTACGCACAAGAAAATTCCTGCTGTAACGGAATTTTTCCGTATTTCACATAGAACTTCATGCTTTTCACTTCAATTTTTCAGTACAAATACAAGAATTTTCATGATTCGAATGTAATTTTTCAGTATAAATGTACAGGTTGATTGCTTCCAGTACGGTACTGAAAGTTTTTTGAAGTTTTTTTTTCACAGTGTATTATTTCATATGCTTCTCCATTGATTTTTTCCATCCAAACGGTCATGCTGACAAACTTCTGACGCTTTCCCGAGAATCGAGTTGAGAGGATAAACTTCTAATCGGGGTACACTTTAAAAGTAAAAATATATACGTCTGATTTGTTAAAACATACAAACACCTTGAGTTGGAAATCTTATTTAACTTTATATAGGGATTCCTGAAGCAAGGCTTCAGCAATGCAGTAATTCATTTTACAAAACATTCACGCTGATAGGATTTAGATGCATATGGAGCATAGTGTCGAAAGTATCGATAATGCTAGTTTCAGGTAAGCTTTGATTTGTAGCCTTGAGTTTGAAGGTGACGTATTTCAAGATAGAGAATATATCCAACCATTTTTCAATGATTTTATTCATCTTCGGACTATACATATTTATACCCATTTATAAATTTTCCTCATTTTGAAAATCACGTTCGAAATATGACGAGAAAAATGTTTTCATTCGACCACACACCACTCCGCGACAAATATATTCCTTTCTCATTAAGGCGCGAAAAGCAAAAAGAAAGAGAAGAATTCTGTATTTAATTAGAAAATAAATTATGAAATTGGAGAATACCGTCCTCATTTTATTTCATTTTATATCATTTTTTTTCCCTCCATGACAAAATTACCACATCTCTCTCAAGAGTCGAGGAAAAGAAAAAGGGTGGATGGTTGCTTATGTAGGTTAAAACCTACCCTCTCCGTACCCTTCCACCACGGCTACTTTCAGAAGTAAGTAGACGAAGATTACTACGACGTCGACTACGGAGGAGTTGTAGGTATTGATCCCAGCAGGCAGTACTGCGGAAAGTTCTCTCAAGTTAAAAAAAAATACACCATGTACCGAGCGTTCCTGGCCGCCTGCCTCTCTTTATTTCGTGAATTTTCAACAACGGTGCAGCCTCTACCGTTTTTGGTTTTGAATAAAAGACAAACGGAATGTTTGTCGAAGAAACAAACTGTGTTTCTTCGAAATCATGATTCTTTTTTTTTGCCGCGGCAATTTTTGAGTTGTCGGACGAGTGCATGAATGAATGAATGAATGATGAATGAGCGAATGAATAAAAGAATGAATGAAATATCAGACGACGACAGTGCTAATTCCGAAAAAATTATGAAATCTTCAACGTAACCCGAGCGCATTAGGTTGAATCGAAAACATACTTTCGTAATAAAGTTCTTGACAAAAGAAGGTCAAGTGTATGGGGATGCTTCGCTTTCGTGTTCAACAACTGTGAAAAGATGAGGAGGGATTATTCGAAAAGGGGAGAGAGAATCTTTTGAAGATGGTTGAAGGTGAAAAGGAATCTGATGACACCAGAGTTTTTCAAACAACCATTTTACGGAACATGCTTCTTTGAGGAATGTTGTTTTGTCGACGATCATGAATGGGGAAGGTTTTAACGTAGTAACTGTTAACATGTTTCCGTTGGTAGATGGTTCACGAAAAGAAAATTATGTGGTTGACATTTGGATAGCTAGAAATTAGCTGTGGCCACAAAATTTATTGCTAAAATCTAGCTTTTTTTTTTCCCTAGAAAAAGGTGCCTAGTTGTGACAACGAAATGTTACTTACTGCAGCTAGATTTTCATTTACGCCAGCTAGACTCTAGTTGGGGTTAAATAAAAGTCTAGCTGTCTGAAATATGAATAGACCCTTCCTCGCACTTTGTCGGTCAGCTCCAACATCGAATACACGAAACATCTACCACAGCTAATTCCTTCTCAGCTACCTATTTTTCTCTAGATCTTGTTTCAAAGAGTCATCTTCAACCATTACATCGAAAAATGATTGAATAATATCTTGAGTTATCTGGGTTAATATCCATACATTTTATATGTATTTAAACTCTGTTTCTCACGGATATTAACAATCGAACATTTCTAGAACATCAATTCAATTTCTTCAGCAAGAAGAGCTTTCAGCGTATTTTTCTTTCATTTGTTCCCTTTCGAGCTGGCATACGTGGCGTAGCATAAATGACGTATCCACTACAAATATTTTTCTTCGGTATGAGAAAAGCTATCGAATGACACATAACTTGGAGTCGTTCTACTAACTGTACGTATTGAAGTGTATACACTTCTTTGGCCTAGATTTCAGATGAAAGGGATGAAATGTGGAGAACAAAAGAAGGGCGGCCACCCTTTTTCTTTCATTCACAAGCTCAACGCGTTGTTGCGAAGGATGGCGGCGGGATAGCGATGCTCCGGGAACGCTCACTCGCGTCATCTTTCACCATTTGATACATGCAGTTGGTGCACGGATGAACAAACTATTCTTTTGTCTCACACGTTTACGCCTGTACACGTGTACACACAGCAGGACACAATTGAATACTCGAGGGAAATATAGGGTAAACAAGGGATGCAAAAGGTTCGATATGGGCTCTCGCACGTGGTGTGTTGGACATTTCGATAATTCTAAGCCGTCCCATGGAAGATTCTGGAAAGAGCCGTGAAATATCGCTTTCCCTCTTTGATTAGGAATGTTGTGGATCTTGAGAAAAATTTTCATGCCAACAATTATGAGATTTTACTCCTAAGGAGTGGATTTTCGCCCTTGTATAAGAGGCAAAATTCCTATTTCAAGAATTTCAGAGAGCTGCTCTTGTGAGAAAAACATTTCTCTGAATTTTACTGAAATACTGAGAAAAAGGGTTTAGTTGAATATCAGACAGCTAGGAAATCCAGTCATTCTAAATGGAAATTTAATTTTATTTGTCACAGTTCAAGTTTTTAGACAACTAGATTTTGCACCAACGACTAAATTCCATTTACCGCAACTAAGTGTGTTTCCCCCGGTGAAAACTCCTGCTTAGTCGACACAAATGATCAAATTTTCATTCACGAGGACTTCTCGAAGACCCCTTCGATAGTCTCCGTTATACGACCAACAATGAATTCAAAATCAAAACGGTATTGGATGTCTAAAAAATTAAATTCATATTGAACTCATTATTAGCTCCATAACTTTTAGCCCTATCAGCCCTAACTAATTTTTAAGAATTCTTTGTGAACTTCGGTACCGTTTGGGAACTCTCCACTGGAATAAATCTCTGAAAATTTCAACAGGGTGTAACCTAGAATCTGGTCTATAGAGTTGATATTTTATTTATGTATGTGTTTCCCTATTGGATGAAAAATTGAGGTTATGATAGAGCGGATTTCCAGTTATCGAGCCATGTCGATAAATTGAGTGTTTGAGAACGTATCTAAGACTCTCCATTGATTTCGGCACGTGTGCCGACCATATGAAATTCAGAAAAATTATTTGCCAATCAATCGGTTGCCACGTGTCACAATATGGCGGAGTACTAAACGAGATGGGAGAGAGAAAAGCTTGGAATAAAGATAAATGCGATTGGTTATTGGGGGAGTCGTACCGTATCGTGTGATTTTCGTAAAACTCTATCGGGAACAAATGACGTCACGCCATCATAGCTTCGTCGTTCTCCTTTCCTCCTCCTCGCTTCGCCTTCTTTTCCTTTTGTTTCTGTTTCTCGTTCACCTGAATGACACACTATTACATACCAAACACATACGCGTACCGTCAATATAACAACGACGAAGGACACAGCGGAACGGTTAATTTTATCAAGTGATAAACGTTTGTTTCGAGTCAAGACACTTGGTTCAACGTATAAGCATGAGTGTGTGTGTGTGTGTGTGTGTGTGTGTACATATATATTACGTTATTAATCGATTCTGTGCAATAATTTTGATGAGTTTGATGTATGCAATAATCATTTCTATCGATAAGAGAACGAGTGCTGGGTATAATAATCACCGTGGGGAGCTGTAATGATTATTATCTCGACATTTTGAACTGATAGAGCGATACCCTGTGTGTCGATTTCAAATCTTTCGAACCTCAGAATTTGGGATTCGATTTGGTTTAGATATACGATATCTTTGGGGGAAAGGAGATAAATTTAGGCCCAGTAATTTGCAATAGGATTGACAAAGACTTTCACGTTTGTATGTGTGAATACCTTGTCTCAGCCAGTGATGGTCCATATTCCGGTCGTTCCGATACAGGTTTTTGAAATTTCCTATAAATTTAACTGAAAATTCCGAAGTTTATGGGATTTTTACTATCATTTCGCAGTAAATTTCCGAACATTTATGTGAAGTTTCCCACACGGAGAAAAAGGTATCTTAAAAAGTACCATAATTTATGGATTTTCAGCGCTGGTCTGACCCGAGTCTCAATATTTACCTGAACAAACCTCTAAAAGTACCATAATATCTGGGACTTTTATCAGGAAGGTACCATACTTATTCTGAAAAGTCCAAGAAATTATGGTACTTTTAGATATTCGTGCAAGTAAATATTCCGACTCGGGTCAGACCAGCGCTGAAAATCCATAAATTATGGTAATTTTCAGGATATCTGTTTTCTCAGTGCATAGGAATTTTTTACAGTGTAATAAGGGATCAATCATTCACCATTCAACAAGGACTACATATTGGCCTGTTGTATCGGTTTTGTTTTACATAATTGGGCATTCTGTAGAGAAAAAGAATTTCCTGGAACAGGAAAATGTGATTTCGGTGCCCCACCTCCTGTTGGAACAACAAATTTTTTGCTTCCTTAGGAAGCGATTTTTGTGACTATCATTACCCTCAGACTGCGCACCTGGGTTTTCGCCCTTTTGTCTTCTATCCTTCGCGAGAAGGTATTCAAAGGAACACCAAAGAGACATTTTGTTCAAGCAAACTTGTTCGTGACAAACAATTCAACGCGGCATGTGATGCTCTGGCACAGTAGGTACACAATTTTCTTTCTCAGATAGAATCCGTACAAATCCGGATTATTTTCGGAGGAACCCGGATGTATATCCGTTTTACCTTTCGCAGCCTCCCGGATAGATCCGTCAAGGGAACTCATTCTCAAGAATTTTCATCAGATAGGACCCATATAATGTGGATAAATGTCCGTTCTTAACTTCTCAGCCCACGTACTACACTCGGATAACAGTGCCGAAAAACAAGTGGTAATAATCCACGGGCAGACACTGCCGGATAAATCCATATACAGGGTGATCCAAGTCGGATAGATTATATTTGGGCAGCATATTCTGCAGCCAGAATGCAACAACTTTTGTATTTGGCAAACTTTTTTTTGAGGCCTAGTTTTCGAGATATAAGCATTTTTAGATTTTTTTTCAAATCCAAATCACTCAAAAACACGATATGCTACGTACTTGGGCTTGGGACCATTCGCTAAGTTGGAAAACGACGGATCCCTGGAGAACAATTGCAACTATCTCATCATTGTTTGTTCCGGAGCTATAGCGATTTGAAATTTTTGAGCTTCTAGCCAATCACCGTTCAGCAACTTTAAATCGTTATAGCTCCAGAACAAACAATGATAGGATAGTTGAAAGTTTTCTCCAGGGATCCGTCGTTTTCCAACTTAGCGAATGGTCCCAAGTCCAAGTACGTAGCATATCGTGTTTTTGAGTTATTTGGATTTGAAAAAAAATCTAAAAATGCTTATATCTCGAAAACTAAGCGTCAAAAAAAATTTTGCTAAGCACAAAAGTTGTTGCATTTTAGCTGCAGAATATGCTCCCCGAATATAATCTATCCGACTTGGGTCACCCTGTATATCCCCGAAACGAGGACTTTCTTTGTACACGGAGAGAAATTTGTAGTTGAATTTATTATGTTATTATTGTTTCCGAGGAACAGACTGAACTATGACGAGTTCCCCCATAAAACATAGTAAATATGATCAGCATTCTATTGTTGTACCATAGTAAAAATATGCCCTTCATAGTAAAATCCGACAGAATTCAGTCTGTTCCTCGGAAACAATAATAACATAGTAAATTTAACTACAAATTTCTCTCCGTGTATAAAGTCCATATAAGATCGGATACTATAATAGCTAAATATTTTAGCAAGTGCAGCTAATTTTTCAACAATATTAGCTAAAAATATTGCCGCAGTAGCTGAAATTTAGCTATTGGAGGTGAAAAAATGGCTGTCCATCTCACAGCTCATCACTTTTTCCCGTGTACCCCCTTTGGAACCCAATCCAGTTCTATCCGACCTCAACCCGGTTTCCATCTGATTTTCTAAGCAAAGCTGAACAAGAAAATTTATCACGCAGTACTCCCTAAAATTTGTAGGTCAAGATTTCACTCGTCACCCAACTAGAAGGAAGCTTGTCAAATTTTTGAGTGAAGTTTCACTCTTACAGAGTGATACTTTAAGGTTTGAGGTGTCCAATTTTGGAGTGAGAGATGTGATTCTTCACTCTTTCAGATTGAGACTCTTGGTAGACGATCAAAACTGATCCCTTTCGGAACATAATACCAGACATAATTGGGGACAACATCGAGATATTATCAGGCTCTGAACTATTTTTGTCCCCAAATAACCTGTGAAAAACTGGTGTATTTGCTATCCGGAATTAACAAAGTGGGATATTATCGTCAGAACTTGTCAGGAAAATTTTCAACAACAATTTTCTATCCGCTCGCTCTTGCTTGGGTATTTTCAGCAGAAATCGCGTCGTCGCACGGGAAAAAATGATGCGTAGAGATAGGAACTTCTTGCTTTTTTGAAGATCGATTTATGCTTGCAAAAATCAGTAACTTATGCTTCAGTTATGCTCTTTGCTTCTCAAAATTCTGCTCATATTTGCTGCCAAAATGATTTATTTATATTTCCTTATTGATTATCAAAATGCTTTTCCTGTTAATTTTGAATAATTCATGTGAGTCAATATGACGCAAAACACCCATGAACAATGAATTTTCAGCGTTTAATAACTGAAATGTGAAGTTTCATCATTTTAGTACCTACATTTGGAAGTTGATATTCTGAAACTAAAATTCACATGAATGAATCATGATCTCTGTTTGTGCTAGCTACACTTCTCTACAATTTCAAGGGAACTAAAAGAATGAATACAAACATAAATTATCGCTCATCTCCACCGCTATATTAATCACGGCTAATTAGACATCAAATTATATACGAATTTTTATTTTTATTTCTTTTTATTCTCATTCAGTACTTGATAATTCATCTTTTGTTGGATATATTGAGTTCACTGGGTGGGCCCAAGGGTCCCCCAAATCGCTCCAACTATTTCGGATTCGCTGTTTTCAGTGATAAAAACAAATCGATTGTTTTGCAGTGGGGAATTTTGGTGAATTCATAGAAGAAAATCCACCTTCGACTTTATTCTCATCCGACGTTAATTAATTTTATTTTTGAGTACTCGGAAAGAGTTTCAGTTTGATGGATTACTGCACCATTTTTGTAATACTCCACTCATTCTGAGAAAAATTTCAATCAAAGTTCAAACAAAGGTCTTGATACACTGTAAAAAGTCCGACTGAAAGTGGCTGCATCTTACTTGGAAACTTGACTGAAATTCAGTCTTTTCCATGGTGTCGGCATTTGTATTCGATGCTTACTTTCAGCTGAAATAGGGCTAGTTTTGGCTGCATCTTGAAATAAGCCGATATTAAGGTTGGAAGTGAGTTTTACTTTTTACTGTGTATTGAATTGAATTGATGAATTTTGATGTCCTCATTTATCACGGTACAGAGTCCAAATTTCAAGGAAGATTTTTTTCCAATTCCAGGAACAAAATTTTTCACCAAAATTCCGGGAAAAAAATTTGTTGGAAATTTGAAGTTCGCGATTTTTCAAATGATTATGCATAGCAGATATGCTGAAATCTTTCATTATGCTTGCGAATTTCAAGCCAATTTCAATTACGTAATCCAGTATAATCGGAATATTAAGCTTAAATCGCATTATCTGAATGTATGCTTCTATGCTCCTGGCATAAAGTTCCCATCTCTAATGACGTGGTTCACTAAAGTTGAAATGAAGCTAAAATCTAGCTTGTTCAGCCATTTTTTTCGCTATTCAAATATCAAACATACGGAATATCTACCACAGCCAGTGATGTGAGCCCGTCAAATGACCGGTCAAATGACTGGTCATGTGACGGTCATGACTGTCACTTGACGAGAACAATTTTTGTCAGTTTTGACGGTCAGGTCACACTGACCAGTCAGAAAAATTTTTGACGGTCAAACACTAACATCTAAAGTGATCTAGTGCAGCGGGACATACTTCAATAATGTTGTAAGGTTTTAAGAATATATTGAACTCCGGAACCTTGATGGAAAATTTAATTTTGAGTTGATATACTTACACGAAAAAAGGAATAGCTGTAGCAGCTACTCACGTAGACGATTTTCGACCATCCACTAATAAGCAGTTGCCGAAACTATTTTACGTAGATGGTCGAAAATCGTCTACGCGAGTAGCTGCTGCAACGATTCCTTTTTTTCCGTGTAGAACTACATATAAATATTCATTTTATTATCATTACTTTTGTAAACAGATAACCATGATTCGTAATAAAACATATTCGAGATTTTTATTAAAGAAAGTTTAATAAAAATTATTAATTGTCTGGTCATGACCAGTCAGATAATTTTTTGACGGTCATTTTCACTTACAAACTGTGAAAAATCTGACCGTCAATGACGGTTACATGACGGTCATAATGACCATGACATGTCTGAATTTTTCATGACCGGTCATTTCACATCACTGACCACAGCTAACTCCCGTGCGTACGGGAAAAAATTCATAAAAAGTCCGGCTGCATCTGCCTTGAAAACTGGACTCGAATTCAGTCCTTTCCATTCTGCTGGCATTTGTTTCCAATGCTCACTTTCAGCTAAAACGGGGCTAATTTTGGCAGCATTTCAATATAAGCTGATAATCAGGTTTGAAGTGAGTTTTACTTCTTACGTGGTATCTGCGAGGTTCCATGAGAATGTCATACAAACATTTGTTCTGGGATTTATAAAATTTAATAATAATGGTATCATGAGAACACTGGAAACCCAGTTTGTTCCAGTCAAACCAAATATGGTTGAAATGAACGCAAAGAAACTTTTTGGTTCGCTGAAATAAAATTTATTTGGGCTCAAGAAAATTGGGTTCACAATAATTAATACTTTCATACAGGCAAACAAATTTCGTTTATCTTAAATAAATTTTATTTCAGCCAACCAAAAAGTTTCTTTGCGTTCATTTCAACCAAAATTTTGTTTCGCCGAAAAAAACGTTTGAATTAATGGGCTTATATTTTTCATGCTCAACTGAATTGAGCAAATGGGATCTTATTATTTCCCGAATAGAGCATTTAAAAAGTACAAACAAGTTCATTGTAATTCATCTTTTGATGTAAACTAAAACGTATCTGTGGGACCATCCGTTGTTATTCATGTCGACGCACACACCATCTGTCAATTCCGTTCTCCTACTCGTTATTCGAATATAAGTCAAGGCAAATTTCTTACAAAACTCTGAAACCCATTATTACTCGAGTAACAGGCAACATTCGTCATTGATAACCTACGATTTCGGCGACGATCATGATAATTCAAAACCCGGCAATCCAAACGAATTCATCATCAACAACAATTCCTCGCGACCGAGGAACGCAATGAGGAAAGAGAAACCTTGGTTTTGCGTACGTCATCGTGTAATTCGGTTGTATTCTAACAATGTGTGCATTTGCCACACGTGCTTTTCCTGCTCCGTAAAACGATTTTTTTCTTTTTACGACGATCATATAATTTTTCAGACGGTCGTTATCATGTTCGGCGACGTTACGCTTTTTATTCGTCTGCCTCGCCGACTGTACCTCCTTCTACGAAGAGCGTGAAAAGTACCTGATTCTTCCTATTGCGACCTAACAAGCAGAAGCAAAAAGCAACCTAATGAAAAAGTATTCCTTTCCCGCGGCTGAGTTTAATCAAAATTTAATTATTCGATTATTTTTTTTCTTTCCATCTCCCAGGGGTTCTTCTTCTTCTTCTTTTTCTTCTTTTGCTTCTCGAGTGGAAGAGGCGTGCGTGTGACAGTTCGTTCGAAGCATCAATGTGTATGAAAAACCTAATGATTAGGAGATTAGACTATTGTATATATACACTCCATAGAGTGTTGTTATTATTGCTGTTGTTGTTGTTGTTGTTTCGAAGCAACATGTGAAGAAAACGGCAATCGATTGGAGAATACGGGATATTTCATGGAAGGAAAGAAAGGAAGAAAGAAAGAAATGTATAACACGGTATTTGATTACAAAATCATTATTGCGAGAGAAAGTGTTCATTGAGTTGAAACGAATAATTTTTCTTGGTTTTTTTTTCGTACATCGAGAGCCGTGGAGAGAGAAAAATGTTACTTTTATTCTCTATCTATTGTGTTAAAATTGATTTCTATAATTTCTCGAGATTTCAAAACTGATATGAAAATAATGTTATGATAGATTTCTCGAATCAACCTCTTTTTTATCGATTACAAGGAGGAAAAAAATTCACTAACGCAGCAAATCGAGATATCATTTACAAAATAGTTATTCTTTTTGCTGATCTAGCTGAAAATTTGCTGCCACAGCTACCAAGATTGTTGCTCCAGCGAAAAGCTACTTATAGGACACCACAAAACCACTTCGAATTAGTTCTCAAAATCTCGAAAAACCAGGGAAAAATAAGTTTTCCTTCTGTTGTGACTGTTCTGTTTTCCGGTACCCAGAAACTGGAAAATTTCTGTCCATGAAGAATTTTTCTAGTGATGCCGCGAGACGAGACGAGAAATCAGCTTGTTCTCGTCTTGTCTCGAAAACTCGACATTTTTTCCTGACAATATCGTTTTTCTTTCCTTCAAACCAAGTTTTATTTCTCGTCTCGTCTCGAATTTCTCGCTTCTCGCGGCATCACTGAATTTTTCAGTCTACGTATAAGAAAATTCCTATTGTCCCGGAATTTTCCCATATTTTACATGAATTTTCATGTTTTTTACTTCAATTTTCCAGTATAAATACAAGAATTTTCTGATACGTGTACTGAAATTTCCATGATTTGAATATAATTTTTCAATACAAATGTACAAGTTAATTGCTTCCAGTACGGTACTGGAATTTTCCCGAAGATTTTTCTTCACAATGAACACAAAATTATATCCCATCGACATAACTTGAATGAAATTTCACAGGAACAAATCAAAATTCACCAAATTCACAGAATGTTGCATTAGGAAACGAACAAATTCTACAAAATCTGCGAAGAATAATTCAAAGTGCCTGGACTTTATTTTTAAGATCCTATTATTTTTCAATGATATTATTCAAACGATGAATCTTTCATGCAGAATTTAGAACGGTCTGTCAGAGAAGAGAGGATTCTTCTTGTTCTAACAATTAACTTTAGATATACATCAACGGCAAGAAGACGAACGGTACAACTCATTTGTACGATTAAGAACATTCGCCAGGTTTGCAATCGCCAACAGATGGAGAAGGAAATAAGAGTTGCGTAAAGGCGAGTTTGGATTATACAACTGACTATACAATGGCCACGTGCACATGACGTTCCCCTCTGGAACATTCAAGTACGACTATGCTTCGACGACAACGACGTAATGTTTTTCTTTCTTCCAACTCGAAGATACTAAATAAAAGAGAGAAAAAGGAATAAATAACAAAAAATGAGGTTTCTAGTTCGTAAAATGAAATTTCATTGTGGATTTTCATTGTCGAGATGATGAAAAATTGATGACCGTGAAGAAGCTAGGAAATCAATTATTACATCGTTATGGGATGTAAAAACGTGAGCGATACGATGAGACAGATGATTTTTTTATATCTCCGAGCAACGCTTGTTGTTTTTCATCATGTATTATTATTCTTTGCAGGTTTATTCATTTTGCACTGATTTTTTTCAAGACTATGAAGGTTTTCGCGAATTTCGGAAGTCGAAGGATATATATGTTTATATATTTGACTTGAAAAATACGTGCCTGTGTATGAAATTTCATGAAATTCTATACAATTTGTTTATAAATTTTCCTAGAAATATAAATGGATAAAAAAGAAATTCAGTGTAAGAAAACTTTGGAAAGTTTTTACTCAACTTTTTCTAGTAAATTCACAAACAATTTGGGAAATTCACGAAAAAATGCACAAATATTTTTTACAGCGTTCACTGTGATAGCGAAAACTCATTTCGCAGGATCCTTTTTGCCGGAGCAGCGATGGTTTTTCTACCTGTGGCAGCAAAATTTCTTTGTTATTCTGTATAAAATACTGAAAATTTTGCTGCTTCGACGAACCACGCTGCTCTCTCAGCGACCGGGTTAGTGGGTGAAATTACAAACAATTTTTGTCAATTGACAAATCTTTTTTGGGAAATCACTTTGTGAGTTTCCAAACAATTTGTAAATTTACCAATCTGTCAGTTTTTCACCATACTTTTCTGCTTGGAAATTCACGAATATTTTTTACAGTGTAGCTACTGTAAATTTTCACAGTATAAAGCAGATTTCATGCATTCTCAATAAAGTCAGAAAACCCGATGCTATATTCCCAGCGTATCACTGTAAAAATATTCTAGATATTTCAACGAGAGGAACTGAAATAACAGGATTCAATAATTCAAAGGAGGAAAAACAACAGATCTTGCTAAGCAGAATGTGGTGACGCGGAAAGAACTCGGGGAAAATACGTGAGTCGAGGAAGGGAATATTTCTTGTACATTCAAGTGACATAATGAAAAAAAAATTGAAGCGAAAAGGAGGAGGAATAATTCGAAATATATATTCACCGTTTAGGTTAAATCGTAATGAATATTGTTGCATGTAGGAAAAATCAGTGAGTTACATTTTGTTGCGAATCGTGTAGAAGGTAAGTTAACGGTGCCAGGTTTTGAATACGTTGAACCGCAGATAATGCGGTGACGACCGAAGAGAGACTACTTCCATACCAACGGCATTTCTCAATTTGTCAATGAGAATGATTGACGTGAAACCGCGAAACAAAACATCTTGGCTAATTCCTGAATTTGTTTCTTACAAATTACGCAATTTATACATAAATTTCTTTCTTCCAATACTCAACGATGGTATTAAATGAAAGTTATAATGTCTTTGAAGAATACAAATATTATTTCTATAGAACATTTTACTGCCATTCTAGGCCTTTTCAATTTGCTTTCTGCATAACATCAATCAGTTCCGGATTTAGATAGAAATTTTCATTAATAAACCATGTGGCGTTTATCAGTTCATATTGGTTTTTATTGATGAGGGATGTCACGTCCTCACTAATCAGGAAAACTAACAAAGAATTTGTTATAATAAATACTATACTGTAGTCATACTTATACGGCTTTTCACTTGTAACAAATTAGCATATTTACAACTCTTCTTTGTTAGAGTATATAGATGAAACGAAGAGGAATTAAGTTTTCAATATTCTGTTCAAGTATGTCAGTATTGTTGCTCGGTTCGTACTCATTTTCAAAGGAAATCCATCAATAATACTGTCATTTCCGATAATAAGTATACGAAGAATATTTCATTCATTTGAAAATTGAAAAGTTCATCTCTTTATTCTCAAACTATACTCTGAGTAAGTACTTGTGATTGTTAGAGACGGTTTTACCCGATTATTACACAGATCTGCAAGATTTTGCAGTTAGGCAACAATCAAACTGTTTCCGTAGTAATTTGTTGCCTAAAATCAGGGTTTTGAGATATTTGAGATTGTGTACTCGGAAAATGAGGTTTTTGGTTACTTTTGAAGTAATGTACATAATGCTGATTTTCTTTTTCTAATTTCATCATTCAATACTACTTTCACCCTTCAAAGTGAGCTATTGATCGATAACCTATGATTTTTTTCTCCAAAGTTACGACCGTTCCAAATTATTAAATATATCCCTAGGATTGTAATATTCTCAGAATCCCCTGAGACTGTCGCCAGAAGATGTTTTGTTTTTACATAATATTCGCAATCAGCGACTCCGAAAGCTTGTCAGTAAAATCTGTTGATATAACGGTTAAGAGAGGTGATTCGCTGACTTCAAACCCACGTGAATTCGAGAATTGTTTCGAAAAACATAACGAAAGTCCATAATCGTTTTAGCTGTCCATTCAATTATTCACTCATGAAAAGTTGATGCCAAACTAATTTCGAGTTCATAAACAACAACTTCGACTTTTTTGCACCAGTCTCAACAATATTTTGTTGATTTGTTTGTTTAAGGGAAGCTTCTCATCAAGGGAATTCCGAAATGAGGTAATTTTCTCGAATTTTTTTTTGTTCAAGAAAAAAGTCAATTGAGGGGAAAAATACAAGCAAATATACCTTTTTTTTTAGAATTTATTACAATTCATTGGTTAAAGATACAATAATGAAATAAAGCGCACCTTAAAATATACGTTCAAAACTATTTTTACGGAGCTACGAGTTGGTAACTGGTTTTCACGCCGTGCAGCCTACGTGTTTCAATTTTAATCTAAAATAAAAAAAACCAAAATTCCATCGTTTAAGTATATTAAGACGCACAACTTGGCGAAGAGAAAAACAGAGAATAAAATTTATTTACATTGCTTTTTTCAATTTTTAAATTAAAAACGAAAGTATTTTTTTCAAAATGGTTGTGAATTTTCAATTTTCCATTTCCATTCGTTTTGACACCGTCAAGTTATGCGTTTTCACATATTCTAACGATGGAATTTCGGTTCTTAAATTTCAGAAAAAAATTGAGGCCGGTAGGCTGCGCGGCGCAAAAACCTCGGCCATTTTGAAATATTTTTGTCTCAACGAAATTATGAAGATAGTTTGGAACGTAGATTTCAAGATGTGCGTTATTTCATGTTGCTAAAGTTTGAATCGTTTGTAAAAACGAAAAAACCCACAAGATCTGATGAATGATCGTTATACAACTTTTTCAATTAACTTTTTTGAACTGAAAAAATCGATACTGTAAAATTGTGGGTCTTCAACGACCGAGGATCTCGTTATTCAATTACTAATTCGTTTCGATAAACGATTGGAATTTCAGCAACATGTTATTTCATTAATCGATCTTCAGCCAATTTTTCGAAATAAATTCTTAAAAAACGGTACATTTACGTGTATCTTCCCCCTTGAGAACTATTTGAGTTATTTGAAACTTCTTACAGGGGTCTTAGAGTGGATGAAAACAATTTTTTAAACCCAAAGAATTCGTATTCCGAAATCCCAAAGGCGTTTTTATCGAAACCATGGTTTTCCAACTGGGTGGCACGATATCTCAAAAACTACTGAATACATCGCTATTGTTTTGTTTTTTTTTAATTTCAAAGTAGATTGAATTTGATGGAGATTATATCTGAAGAATGGTGATATTTATAATGGTTTTGTTTTTTTACAGCACTTCAAAAAGCGAAGAAAAATTCGCAAAAATACGAAACTAAAATCAGCATGTCCGCTATTTTTTCAATTTTAGACTCTTCGCTAGTTTTCTCGGTTCAAGCTCCAACAAATCTAATATATTTCATGAAAATTTGTGGTTTTCTGATTTCTAATCATATTTGCAAGTGCTGCAATTCCGCTCTCTTGGATACTTCTTTTGAGACGAACTTGTTTCAGCTTGCGTAAACCTAGAAAATTCACTGCAAATTAGCAAATATTGTGTTGTGTAAACAGTAAATGTTCTGCCAATTCGGCAAAGCAGATTTCTCAAAATCCCTATTTCAACAAGAATTTTTCTCTGCGTGCAGGCTTAAATGAATGCTGAAATAATCGTAGATTGAACCTGAACGGCCACACCTCACCCAGGCCACATGACGGCCACATGGGGTAACTCATTACCCCACGCTGAAAAACCTGATCGGACAAGATGTGTAGATGTTTTCAGACTTTTAACTAATTGTGTCATGTTCGTTGACTGGTTCTTCAACATTTCTGATGGTTTAACTTGGTTAATTTATAGATGACATGTTAAAAACTGTTCATATACAAGTCAAAATTCATGAAAAATTGCGAAAGAATTCATTACTCTGCTATTTTACAATATTAACGACTAAAACTCCAGGGTCGTCTGCACAATATATACCACTACCACAAAAAATAACAGTATCCACCAATTATTCAAGAAGTATATTTAATTTGAGAAATTACTGGAAAGAAAAATGAAAAAAAAATTACAAATTGAATCACTATGTAGTGTAGTGACACCTCACAAATGTCTGTCACCGACAGATGCTGTTTCTTGTATTTATTTGAAAGGTTTGAAACCTCTGATTCCCTTTTTTCAAAGCCTGGGGTAACTCGTCACCCCGTGTGGCCGTTAAGGATTAAGAACACTGATTCACTAACTTCCAATGATGGTACCACATTTTGTCATGTATCGATCAACATTGATTCTACATGGATTATTCCCAAGATTTGGCAATCAGCCCTGCACCAAGCTATATTCTACACGGAGAAAAATTTTGCCCTTGTAAAAATATTCACTCCAGTAGCTGAGATGTTAGTTCTGTTAACAAATTTGTTGACGATAGTAACAACATTTAGTTGTGTCAAACATTTTCCTTGCTCCTTTGGCAGTTTTTGTCTTGTAGGCGCCTATGGTACACCGAAAAAACTAATTAGTTACCCTTACTCCAAATTAGTTCCAGCAACTAAAAACAGTTGTTGATATTTGGATAACTAAAACGAGCGTTGGCACAACTAATTCAAATGTAATTTCTCTGACTCCAGTTGCTATTACTAATTTGAAGTTGCCTTTACTACAGCTTTTATCATACCAGCCTCTATTTCTTTATTACTAATTTTTACAACTAACTTCAGTTCATTCGATCAAATAAGTTATTTTTTTCGTTGTAGAAGACCACCAGTTGGTTAACAATTGAGAACAAGTTGTACCACCACTGGGAATTCATAAAATCCATTTTCGTTCCAAGATCACACCAAGCCAGAATGGGGCTGAATTTGAAGGTGCGCCAACTCTGAAGCCATCTTAGGAGAAGCTTCTACCAAGCGTAGACTGATTTTATATCAAGTTCAGGCGTAAGACACACGGAAAAAAGAAAACACTATTGACCGTTACCGTGAATGACAGCGATCGGTTGAAAAACAAATGAAAACACGCTTGGATAATGAGGATTATCGCGATCACAGTGATGGGTATTGTAATAAAATGCCTCAACGCTGACTGGACGGTAATGAGGACTGAGAAACGCAGTACTGCATAGAATGAATTCAAGTTTCAATGTATTTTTGTGATTCACAGTAACCATTGCTATTTTCTTTTTTCCGTGCACAGTCAAGGGTTATTTAAAAAAAAAATGATGATCGAATATTAAGTGAAGTTATGTTCAAATTTCCTATACTAATAGTGAATTTCTATACGGAAGATTGTCCGATTCCTCATTAAAAGATCCGCACATGCAGACTCCTGTATGAAATTCCCACAATAATTCAATGAATGGAGATGTTCGATCCTCTGGGTAGAAAAAAAATGCAGTAACGAAAATTCACATAAAAAAGATAGTAGTAGGTACATTCATAAAGTAACGAAGAGAGAGTGAAAATAATCATGAAAAATATTACTCGAGAAGTTTCACAGAAGTTTTCACAGATGGGATTCGAAAAAATTTCAGCGCATGTCTATTGGTGTAACTACGGTTCTGGCTTTGAGGATGATCATGGTGGTAGTAGAGTAGATGTAAAGGAAGAAGCAGAAGAAGAAGAAGAAGCGAAACCAGCAGAAGTAGAAGATCAATAAAATTCAACATGATTTCACGGCACTCGATGGCTGCACAAATTTTCATTTCAATTACCGTTGTTCCGAAACAAAATTCCAAACACGACGTCCAATATATTCCGCAGTACTCTCGTGAACTATGACCTATGGATATTATATCCATAATTTTCGAGTCTCGACATCTATAACAGCATCATTTGTTTGAGAATTTTTTAACCAATATATAATGAGTACCTCGCGTGCAACTGGTAACTAAAATATTCGATAATTCGTAGGAGAGAGGAAACAGAAAAAATGTCTACCGAGTTTGTACATTAAAAGAATCTCTCCCCACGTGCTAAATGGGAGGAAAAAAAATCATGGTAATGTTTCGAGGAATCATTTGGGAATACACCCACTCGTTTATGGAACTACCACTTCTTCCCGCGAATTGATTTTTCACGTATTCGAACTCCCCTGCTGCCGGTCGGGTATCCATATTTAAACAGTCAATACGTTAACGGTTGGTTCAGTCATGAAACGGAACCAATTTTAAGATTCATCAACGTAGACTGGGATTCGAAACTCCTCGAGCAAAAGGTATACGTGAAAAAAGTTCTTTCTAAAAAAGGTGTCCTGAAAATAACTCTCAACAATAATTCACGCTGTACACTTATTTACATACTCCCTACCTCTCTCGCCTACACTCTTTTATTACCCCACCGTAGATCGGCGCAGGAGGGATGAAAATGTCAAGTGCAAATGTCACGGCTAACAGTTTTACTGACATTTTCATCATCATCATCATCATCATCATTATCATCGTTGTAAAGTTTCCAAGCTTCAATGCTATTTGGGTTATTGCAAACTGAACATTGATCGTATCAATCACCGACGATGATTTGCCATGATAAATCCATTGATTTGTAAAAATATGTCGAAACAAAGGATGCAAAAAGAAGAATGAAAAAGAGAAGTGTGGGGCGAATGTAAAGTTATGAAGATGAACGAGCATGTACTTTATACCCGAATGGTGGTGGAGGTGGTGGAGATGGTGGTGGTGGTGGTGGTGGTGGTAGGTACTGAGCTGTGATAGACGAAAATAGAAGAAACATAGCGCGTGCGTAGTGAACCTCGTTGCATCAGCGATCCCTCGCTGTTGTTGACGGTCGGTAGGTAGGTAGGAGGAAAGTGGAACAGTATTATAAGTGTGCAAATCAGTTATTAGGTGCCCATGCGATGTCGTCCATAGCGAATGTGGAAGACGGTGAAACAAAATCGATGAACGTAACTTGCACACTCGCTGGTTACCCCACCACAACCACCTCCACCCACACCCAACACATGTATCAACACATCTCAACTTTAGGAATGAACAAGAAAAAACAAAACAATTTACAATTATGTAAAAGGCACAGCTCGTGTGCGCTTGTGGACTTCGAATCGTTTTAATGGAACGATGAATGAAGCGTCGGGATTATTGCACATAGGAAAATTTTAGTGTTGTATATATTATCTTTTCATTCATGAACATTGAGTTCAATGATTCGAACTTCAACTTCGGTACGGCAGTTTTCCTCAGTTTTCATTCAGAGTTCTGAATCTGAATCGTATCAAGGTCCAGACAAAATGACATTTGACGACATTTTGATAACCTGGCGATTCATTCGGGGGTTGTTCGGTCGAGACAAACAAAACTTCTGTTCTAGTAATCATGGAAATAAAACTTGGCACAATTTTGTACAAAAGACCAAAATCGTATTCGAATTGCGAATAAATCGTACGACCGACCGCTAACAGCGCCTCGAACGGCAGGATTAATCGGGGAAACGGGTGACGTCATGAATTTCCTCTCCTTCCTAATTTGACTTCGTTGGGAGAAGGATTTCATTGGACGCAGGGTTGTATTTCCCTCTCACGCAAAGGCAAATCTCAAAGAATATATTACATCGACTATTATATCTCGGCGTATATAAAATCTTGTACATTTCTCGTTACCTCAGCAACGACGACCTTCGTATTCATAGCGTAATGACAAACATCAACTCGGCTACAAAAATTGTTCCTTCTTGTCTCAATATGCCATTGAAATCCAGCCAATCCTCGATTCACGTTCCCCACCAGGCGCAATTGACGTCACAAGCCGCTAAAGAAGAAAAACCTGGCGGTAGAGACATCAGGGAACGTATAGCGTTGTTTTTTCCCCAAGTCCTGTGACGAAAAATCTTCGAGAAAAATCATGGAAACCCTGAAATTCAGGGTCCACGATAATCACGATGATGATAATGATAATAATAATGATGATGATGATGGAAATAAAAATCCAGGGGAGGAAAATTTATCGCATGACCTAGTTTCCTGTGACCGAATTAAAATACACAAGACGAATACAACACCGAGGGTTATAAGACAAATTATTATTCAGGATATGTTATGTATATAGCCCTCTCGTCCCCTTTTTTTTTCTTCTCTTGCTCCATCCTTCTTCACAGTCACGTAGCGCCGAGACGGCACTGGGCGGAGACCCAGAGAGATCAATACACTACACAGCATCCGCAAGCCGGCAGACACAGGCGTGTTTCTGCCTATTCCGTGCTCCAAATAACAAGAACCAGGGGAGGAGGAGAAGAAAGAGAAAAAGAGGCCGAGGATCTGCCCTATAAGCCTCGATTTGAGTAGAGGCGCTCCAAATCGGAAAAGGGGACGACCTTATACTTGAGTGGCGGTGAAAAAGGGAGAAAGGAGGAAAGAAGAGAAAAGAAGAAATAAGAGTGGAGCATCGTAGAGGGAAGAAGGAACACAAAAACGAAGGGATAGATCAGGAGAAAAAAATTGCCAAAGTAACGTGACCTGGGATAAAGTAGATCACTTTGAGCTCGTGATGATTTATATCCATCTTGAATGATAATAGTATTTCTAAGATAAATCCTGATGATTATTGTACAAACTGAATTTCTACATTCAGCCTTCCAATCGATAAGGAACACGTTGTGAGATGATGATTTTATTCTTTTCTTTTTTTATGTTTGTTCGTACAAACTTCCTTCCTCTCTATCCTCGGTAGAAAAAAAAAAAAAATTGAGACCGAGAAGAACTCGCCTCCCCCTCGCCTTTTAACCTCAACTTTTATACACCCTTCCCATCTTTTACTCGATACTTGCACTTCCGATCGATCGCCGTGTTCTCCTCCCTCTCCCTCGTCTTCTCCATTCTTCTTGCCACCCGTGGATAGAAACCATGCTGGCTTGTAGAGCTTAAAAGGACTCAATTTGATATTGGATACTCTTAAAAAGTTTCCTCTCACACGCATTAGAAGAAACGGTTACTCTTTCTTCCCTCTTCGATCATCTCCGCCCGGATATGTGTGTGTGTGTGTGTGCTTATACGTCGAAGCCTGGAAAAACTGCCAAAGTTTTGGAATTTTTAAATCGAGAAAGTATGACGTACGAAATCTATTCGAATGTCGCAATGTAGGACAACAATCATCACGCTTTGATCTTTGTCGTAAAGGTGAAAAGGGAAAAAGTATACCGAGAAGACTTTATTGAGGAAACTTTTCGAGTTACCCTGCTATGGATCAACTTGATTTCAAAGTAACTTCACGTTATCACGTTATTTGGAATACAGTTTGAATCGTGGAATGAAAAATTCAAGTTGAGTCCTGCTATCGCAATGTTTTCAAATGACGAATGAGACATGCATGGAATTTTTAATTCTCTTATTTTCCGCGAATTGAGGAGCTACTGCGCGTGCCCTTTGTTTTATGGGAAAAAGCTTTGGGGCACTCGAAGGAAATTCTGGCAGAGATAATCGGGAAAGACATCGAGTTCAAGTGTCACGATAATAACATTTGGAATAGAGATATAAAATGGAAAGTAGGCATGCCTGATTTCCTGTCAGTCCTGATTTCCATCAGGTTTCGTTGGGGTTTTCCCTTTTTCGCTTGATTTTATGAAATTTCTCCTTGCGTTTCAACCCCTTTTGAATCTTATTCGGTGAAGCAGGTAAAGGCTTTTGTAAGGCTTCCGAATTCTAACCTGATCAGGACCTTATTGAAAATAGGAAACGCCTGATCAAATTTCGACTAGGGATGATACTGAAAATTTTGCTGTTTCAGTTAAACATGTTGCTCTCTTAGCAATCCAGTTGGTTGCCCTAGTAGAAATCAATCTAGCCACTCTCCAGGCCATTACAAGACCTAACCAGGCACTTGTGAGGGATTTGCGAGACCTAGTAATGGCCTGGAGAATGACTAGAGTGATTTCTACTAGAGTGTGGCAGCGAATTCTTGCCTAAGTTACCGAAAAGATTCGCCATTCTATACATAATACCTCAATTTTCTACTTTATCAGGTGGCTTTTCTCCGTGCAATTTTATTTTCATTATATTATATACTTTTCCAATAAACATTTTCCAAATTCAATACACGCTCTCCTGGTTTTACGCCGAAGCACCTCTAGTAGAAATCACTCTAATCATTCTTCAGGTCAAACAAGACTTTGTCATAGCCTAGAGAATTATTGAAAGCTAAAAAATTTTGATTGAAAATGAATCGAATCCATCATTCTATTTTCCCTAACGAGGTAATTGATTCTTATTGATCCTTGGGTAAATTTCAAAATAATGAAAATTCAATTTCTCACTTACGCTGAGAGAAAGGTAACTAAAAGCTGAATTTCAACCGGCGTGAATGAAAATCTAGTTGTCTGGAATATGAAAAAAGCAATTTATTTAATGAAAATAAAGAATTCAACCGTGACAAATAAAATTGATTTGGTTCAACTAAATTTTCTATTTTAGAACCATTAGATTTCCCAGTTTCCTAATATTCCAAAGTTGAGCTCCAATCAATACTCACCAAAACCTCACGAATGGAATAATCCTTACTTTTTAATCATTCCTTTCAATAAAAGAAGTCCCAAATTATGAAAATTTCATTTCTCAACCAAAACTCTGAATCGTTAGAGTTTGACGATGGGAATAACGAGTTTCGTTCGTAATGAAACCATTTTTAAAATACCTATTTCGTACATGAGGCATTTTTAATGCGCTTTCAAGAATGATTTCATACGTTCGCATTTGGAATGGGAAACAATTAGATTCTTCGTATTTTTCACTCCGGATGCATTACAAGATCCATTTTGAGCAACTCTATTCACACGACGATACTACAGCTGTGAATGGTGAACAATTTTTTCCAGTATATAAATAAAAAAGAGTAGGTATAGTGAATAAGTAGGAGAAAAATATATAGTTGATAAAACTGAGAGGGAAGAGTACGCGGGAAGCTGAACGGAATTTACGAACAAATGGAGTGTAAAAAGAGCGTGGCTCTATTGAAAATAACTGGATTGATTCGGTTGAATCAATTGAGAATCCAAGCTACGGAATACACGCCAAGACTAATTTGGATGCACGTGGTGCGATGATACTGATGCTTAGTAGTTCGAGCAAGGTAAGTTTCCTTCCAACAAAGTTCTTCACTTCTTTGCAACAAATTAACACCCCGGTTGAACGCTTGATTTTCAACTTGACCGTTCCTTTCGACAACTCATCGTTTAAAATCTACATCGTCTTCTACAACAATGGTGAGATTCTGACAACTATTACTGTTTCACGATACCAACTAGGGTGTTGGAACATTGTTTTTTGCATCAAATGCATGAATTCACGCGACAAATATTTTTTTCTTCTCGACTTTACAAATGATGAGAATTCTGAATATATACTGGTGGTTTTTCACGCAGTGGAATTTTTCGTTTGTTTTATACACGGAAACACCGAGTCTATTAATATTCACAAAAATGACTATCAATTTAGGGAAATAAAAAATATTCGTAGTGAGTACTGAACCCTAACAGAAATGACTCTAGCCCCCTTATAGTTAATGCCAAGGCTCTTTCTAGTGACTAGCTTCACTGTAAGCGCCTTGAAAGGTGCTAGTAAACCGCTATAATCAAATTTACTAGGGAAAATCCGTAGTCGATGTATCAACATAACAATTGATACTTTCACTGTGAAGAATACCAATGGAACTATCAACTGTTAATATTTTCACTACGAATATTGTTCAGCGATCCTCTTTTTCCCTAAATTGACAGTCATTTTTCTAAACGTTGATAAATTCTTCCCAAACATTGATAGACTCGGTTTTTCCGTGTAAGTAATCTGAATCTCGAATAAAAATGCCACATTTCATTTGAAAAACCCAACTGTGGATCAGAATGATCCAAAAGTCGATGAAAAACCAGGATTTTTTTATAAGAAATCTCAAGAGTTCGAGCATTTCAGAACTGCTACTCACCCTGGTGAATATATTCATTATCAATAAACCATGACGCGCTGAACAATTCATTCTTTTTACCGGTGAGACAGTAGGTGGCAAAACTTTCAAGTAACTAATGAGAGGGATGAAACGGTCTCACTAACGAGGGACTAATCAGAAAAAACTAAGCAGGCACTTGACAGTAACTAATATTGAATTACAACTTTTCAATTGAAACAAGTGAGAACACTTTTTTTGCAAATCTGTGATATTAATTAGTCCAACTCATCGGTTATTGACTAGCACCTCATTAACCGCAGGGAAGAACTTGTGACATTCCTACAAGGAATACTATCTCTCGTTGTTGAAGGATGTCCGTAAACAACGTCTCTGCCTTGCCAAAAACGAGACTCGAATGATTATACAAATCAGTGACTACGTGACTGATAATATTTAACAACAATGTTCATTATGGACACTTCCGTGTTTAAATTCGGATTCGTCGGTACTTTTTCTCTTGTTTTTGTTATTCCTCGAATGCGGTTTCAGGAATGTGTGAATCACGGAGGTAAGAATTCAAAATTCGAATCCGAATGTACACCTGGTGTTATCGAGAATGGACATTGATGTTAAAAATGATCAGTCAGCCACGTAGTTACTGTTTTGTAAAATTATCTGAGTCTCCCTTAACTAAACTCTCTAAATTTCAAACAGTAAGATTTGACTGTTTGCCATGGAAAGTCGGCCACCGTGAATCAGTACATATGCAGTGAAATTTTACTGATTCAACATTAGTCAGGAACACTTCCTTCCCCATCATAATCAGTGACTATTCACTGAAAATCTTCCTGATTCTATTCAGTGGTTGACTTTTAATTGCAGAAATAGTGAGATTTCACCGATTCGAATCTAAGGGGAGGTTCTAATCTAGCAACCCCAAAATGAGGTGATTTTCTCGAATTTTTTTTCTCATGGAAGGAAGTGAATAAAAAACTTGGGGGTTTCCGCACTTGTTAATTGAGTCTTTAAGGGAGGGAATATGATCTCAAAGTTTTTTTATGAATGCACAACATCTCAAGAATGTTGTGCCAGTTTTTTAGAGCGATCGGAGCAAAACTAACCCAGATATCAAATTTTAACCACACTGAGAGAAAAAAGCGTGAAAACCACAATCTTTATTAACAGATCGAAGACAATAGAAGATAATCGCTCAACATTAGTTCAATAAATTACAATTCAAATACATAGTAATTCTTTTTATTGAGGTGGAAATTTATTAAACTGATGTTGAGCGATAATCTTCTATTGTCCGCGATGTCTTCAATCTGTTAATACAGATTCCGATTTTCAAGTGAAAAACTTTAAAGCAATTTTCCCATACTTCACGATTTCCAAAGTCGGTGATCTCTGTAGTTTTGAATCTATCGCACCGATCCTTTTGAAATTTGATACACACTTTCGCTGTATGATTCATGAGGTGACATTGTCGAGTGTTTTCAAAGTTTGTTGTTATTTTTTGTTCTACAGCAACAAATATGCCGATTTTTTAAGCGAAAATCACGTTTTGTGACTTTCCAGTGTCACCAAAGATCGGAAAATCAATTGAAAGGAAAAAACTCAACTACTACTACACTAATAGAATCACTTTGATTTTTTTGTTTCAGATGATTGAGTTATGAGTTATAGCGATCACCGCAAAACTATTTTTTTTTCAAGATGTCTAGGCAGATTTGCCGCTAATGGCTGAGTTTTAAATATTTTGTACTCAAATTTTCACAAAATATTCTTGAAAAGTTGTTTTATAATACTGTGATATTTGCTTTCGATAAGAATCAACCGTATCTTATAAATAAATGTTTGAAAAAGTGTCTTTTTTCACCGTACAGACCGTACCCCCCCCCCCCACCCCTTAAGTGCATAAAAAAAATTGTTTCAGTAAAAAATAATGCCATGGGAATTGTTGATCCCTGTTGAAACATAACCACTTAAAAAAACAGCGATCAATAGGGCGCCCCTACACAGTAAAAAATGTTTCGTCAAATTCAACACACAAGCGAATGTTCACCATTTTTCTTCACACTCAACGTGTGTTGATTCCAGAGTGACACTTATAAAGTGTTAATTTGAACTCTAACATTTTAATGTGTTGAAAATGAATTGATCGAACAGCATTTGATCAGTGTGTTAAATGAACACACAAAAGTGTTAAATATTCAACACTTGAATTTTGACACGTACTTCTGTTTTTCACAATGACGGAATTTTTCTTACTGTGCACTGAGAACCCAATTTCTTAGATTCAAAGAAAATTTCTTTGCCCTCATTTTGATGCATCTTGTTTTCAATGAAAAACATTATTCATTGAAATGGAAACACTTTCCATTGAATTGAAATCATATTCTTCGAATTTAGGAAAGAATATATTTTTGTTTCAATTTGAAAATTCTTGGTTTTAGTTTAATGAAACTTTTCTCCATTGAACTGAATTTTCGTCCATTGAATAAAAGATTTATTAGAATGAGGGCAAAGAAAATTCCCTTTCAATCTGAGAAAACGGGTTCTCAGTGTGTACACTGCCGCACAAAGCAAAAAAGCCGTAACTCCATGTGTTTTTCAAAAATTTTTTCATGTCATTCGATGCAGTGGAATTTTCTGAACGAAATGGTACATAAATTTCATTTTCGACGAAAAATTGAGTCACAGCTTTTTTGCTTTGTACGGCAATATAGCACTTACAAAAATTATAATAAATCAAAAATCCAAAAATTTTGTATGCAATATATTATGTTTGTTGGAGATTGTACCAATAAAACCAATGGAAAGTCAAAAATTAAAAAAAATGACAAACATGCAAACTTTTGGTGGCGTTTTTCACCGTTTAGCACTCTTTAAAGTGCTATAAAAAGAAAAAAAAGGCAAATGTCATCTCCATTTAGGTTCATCCGCTAATAAATTCAATCAGTTTCAAAATAAAAATAAAAAAGAGCGATCCGTTCAGTAAGTTTCTGAGATATCGTGGAGTCAAACTTGAAAAACATGGTTTCGAGAAAAACGCCTTTAAAGTTTCGGGATACGAATCCTTTAACTTGAGAACATTTTTTTCATGTACTTTGAGAACCATTTAATGAGTTCCAAATAACTGGAAAATCACCTTATTTCGGAATTCGTTTGATGAGAACCTCCCCTCAAAATCGGTAAATTTAGCGAGGAATTTCTCGGGAATCAGGCAGCAATGAATCCGAGAGTAATCATGTCAAAGAAACATGATAAATATACCAATTTTTCTGTAATTCTACCGAAAAACGCGATACCCTGGTGAAAAAACAGCGTGCACTGAGAAAAATAATGATTAATATCAAGAATTTGAATTCATGAATACTGCCAAAAATAAAAATTCTTGATTAGAGATAATATGTTATGGGCCTAAGAAAGTTTTTTATGAATCAAAAAATATTTTCTCGATTCAAGACCATTTCTTTTGAGCTAATAACATATCAGCTCTGATCAAGAATTTGTATTCTTGGCAGTATTCATGAATTAAAATTCTTGATATTAATCATTATTTTTCTCAATGTGCGATAAACGCCACAATAAAGTTAAAACAACGCGCAAACGGCGTGATTCGCGCCAATTCACTCTTTCCAGGCAGGAGTGCGATGAGCTTTCATAGAACTTAGGTTCACGCTTTATACACTGCACGTTCAACGCACGTTTCTGAGATTTTTTATTCACTTCTGCTTTCTTCGACTGCGAGAATGAACGTTTTCTGCACGGTTGAAAAGAAATCCTATACTTGTTACATTTATTCATAATACAAGAAAATAGTATTTGAATTTGGTAATATTTTGACAGGATCAATGAATTCATTCTCCCTATAAGATTACTAATAATCTGAAAATAAATGAATTTATGAGAACCATGATAAAAAAGGAGTGGTGTAAATCTAATCTAGTTATAACTCAATGTTTTCAGCATGAAAAAGTCAATCAATGCACGTACATGCTTTAATATTTTATCATTTTGAACTCTGAAAGTACACAGAGAAAAGTTTATATTAAAGATTACTATATTTTTATGGTACTCGTGGAATATACTTTATTATCAGGTTTAGAACTATATTTATTTCAAATCATAACATAATTATCTTCATCCTCACGAGAGAGTATGATGAATGCTCATATACTTGTGGTTCATAACGACATAATCAAGTATATTCCAAAAGTAAAATATAAATATGCTAATATCTAATATAAAATCTGTACTGTGTAATATACCAACGCGATGAGAGTGTATATATTATATAATAATGAACATTTTTCCAGAGCATGGATAGTAAAATTTCTCACACGTTTCAACAGCAGGAAATAACATTCTACATATTTGTTTGAAATATTTGAACACCTTGGTTCAACTTATCCCAAGATAACTTGAAAATCTTTCAAATCAAAAGATTTCAATGTTAAAGAAATGCTGCATAACATAAAATAGAATGGATGTAGTTTTTTAACCACAACCATGGAATGAAAATTACAACCAAGAATAAAAATAAGAAATCTTTTGCACGCTTCTGATACGTTGAATGCGCGAAATTGAAAAAGCTCTATGCAAGCTCTTTTGGGAAATTTAGTCCTCTTCATTGTACGCTCTCATAACTCTCTTGTTACGTTTCATTTACTTTTTATCAACTTTCAATCAACTCCATAGATACTTTTTATTCCTGGTTGGTTATGTGCCTAGTTGAAAATCCACACGGTGAAATTAAGGAAGACGTGGGTTGGTCAGTTCGAAGAAAACTAGGCAAAACGTTCTGTCGAGACGGTATATTTCCATAGATACTCTTTTGGCACGCTCAACTGCACGCTTTATTCTCACCAGGAATAAGTTCATCAAATATTTAGGAATTTCTACCCCCCTGTGATCGGGTAAATCTACCGAAATCTCTTCTCCTTCGCAATAGCACTTCTGTGAAATTTTACTCTAAAAATTTTAGAGAGTGAGTAAATGGTTTATGTTTTTTTTTTTACAAGTAATCCGAATCTATAATCAAAATACCATGTTTTATTCAGAATAACTTCGAAGCCCTGAAGTTGAATGGATTGTTGGATTTTGATACGGGTAGCCTGAATTTCAAACCAATCTCCAGGAACTCAAGGATTCAACTCTCTACTCTAATTGCTTCGGATAAAAAAATGATAAAACACAAAGTCTCTCAGTTCCCTCTCAGGAATGTACTATTCAAAGACACCCTGCACGTTTCCTTTGAGAAAACCAGCGACATCGGGGTTGTTAGGCTGAAACTATTTCCCCACGTTAATCGCAAACCTCCGAAGTTACAGATACTGAATATTCATGTAATCATACGCAACCGTAAATGAATTCACAATTATTCATCCACGTACTCCGAATCCTCAGCATCGATACAGCATCGTCTCCTATCTATATCGAATCAATCACGACACAGATGGATGAATTATGAGCAATCAAATGTTATACAAATGACTTTATATGAAATTCATGCGCGTATCCATTCCACGGTACTCGATACGAGATCATATTTATAATATAATACCGTACACATGTGTCAGTTTCAATTTACCGTACACATACGTATGTAAATGCACATTTACGTTGTACATATACATATTTCAAGTTTATCCTCGGTCGATTGAATTTTTACACGAGCGTTTCGTCAGGCAAAAGATGCAATTTAAAATAGAGAGAATGGAAGACGAGACGCATTCACTGAAATTTGCGACGTATTTTTCCAACGCGCGAAGAAAAGCAGGAAAGACGGAATGAAAAGAAAGAAAGAAAGAAACAAAAAAAGAAATCAACGACGAGGCGACGGAAAAAGGAAGAAAGGGAAAAACGTCGAGCGAATGCTGTGAATCAAATTCATTTTATCCTGTCAAAAAATATTCTAACTGTTTTTTTTTTGCTGTTCTTGTCTCTTTGGGAATGTAAAATTGCGATGAAAATGTGAAAAAGATGTGTGTAATTCGATTCGATACTTGTACCATGAACATGACTTCTTTTACGTTAATATATGTGTTTTTCTTTTATTACCTTGCATAGTTCATGCTCGAGAATAGTCAGAGGTGACATTTGAAAAATTGCATGCATAAGAATTATGCAATTAAGATAAAACACGTGTATGCACGGGAATGTTCGTAAGAGAGGATGGAACGGAGATTTATGTAACAGTCATCATGATTGTTGTATGCGAATTGATTTGTTGTAATGTTGTTATTATTCTTCGTTTCATTGAACTTTTATATTGAAATAAATATTTCAAAAATTGTAGATTCATTCTTTCTTTTTTTTTTCACTCAAAAACGTTCTACAAAGCTATTGCGTTTAATAACACGACAATGATTCGTTAGTTTTCTAATACTCATTGGGAGCTCCTTTCGATGATGATGATGATGATGATGGTTCAATCAAAAAACGTATTGGACACACATCATTTTTTTTATATTACAAAAGAAATATGCTGACAAATACTTATTATGAATATTTGTGACCTTGTACGAAGTAAACGGAAGTACATTCGTAATATTGTATTTTCACATAAATAAGAAACATGACAATTATGAGACACGTGGTGAAGTTCTCGATAAAATGAATAACATTAACAATTTTTCGGAATAATTCGTCACAATGAAGGAGAAAATAATTTTCCACGAATTCAACTGTTCTCATTCAAAACATTTGATTGATTGTTTTATTTGTTTTACCTGTTCGTGGATTTCGTCCCGCTTTGAGGAATTATTTTGTCTTTTGGGTGTCGAATCCTCTGCAAATGAAGGAAAATTACCTATCCATTTTTTACCGTCAAGTATATTTCAAAGAGTCACACGAATACGAAACCAAAACAAGGAGAAATGAGAGAAGGGTAATGAGAAATTAGATGGTAGAAAATTGACGAGAGGTGTTAGTTTTAGAGCTCTACGCTATAATACAGGACCTGTCTAGTTATTTTCTGGTCTCTAATGTTATTGTTTCAAATATAAATTAACCCCAACATATTCATACACACGTTACACGCTTCTCAACGACACGGCACGGTAATACCATCTCTTTGTTCTTCTTTTCTACTTTGTATTAGTGTTCTTTCCACCTGTGCAAGAGATAAAATGCGCCCGACCGTGCGAGTAGGATAAAGATAATTATATAGTGCCGTTAGAGAGATCTGCACAGTATGTTTGTAATACCTTCAGGAATACCTTGACTTTATCCTTTTTTTTTTTGAATTTATAAGAGAAAATACAACTTTCAGGTTGATATTCTGAAAATTACAAGCTCTTGGTTTATTTTTCCATTAGTAAATTATTGTATTGTGACATTTCAAGTTCTAAAATTTAACAGTTTGAGAGTACGCTTTGAGTGCCCCGCTCAACAAACATGGACAAATTTAAAACTGTCTCCATCCGTTGTGCAATGCCGACTGATTTGAAAACAAGTGATATTTGCGTTGGATGCGTTTGTTTTTCTTCTGCTTCATTCCGTTCTAAAATTATCAGCGAGTGTCGAGAACCTCATTTTTAGAGATCCTGTGAAATTTCGGATACCCGAAATGACTGAAGTTTCTCCCGAACTCACGATCACTCGACGATCCTCGTCAAATTGCAGCAATAATTATAACGCGAGAACGTGTCCATCCGAGCTTTTTGTCTCTCCGTTCCAAGCGAAGGCAGAGAAACAAAAAAAAAAGAGAGAATCGTTGGATCCTGATCGACGGTTTGTCACTCGGGATTCTTTCTAACTTGGCAAATGGATGCTTGGCAAGTTTTTGCTCTGAATATAAAATTAGGTCCGTTCGGGACGTGCGCTAACCGAACAAAAGCAAGCCGGGATTTCGCTAGTGAGAAGAGCGCGCGGTGTGTGGACATAAATAGATCAACGTTAGAATGCGGCATACCCGTCTGGAGTGAGTCGCTGCTTTACACTTACGTAAACAGGTCTTGAGGACGTGTGTCTCATACGTACGAGGTCATGACGATTTCATGTTTTCAGTGAAAACGCGCGTTGAATAATTGCGTGGTATAAATGGATGCTTAGGGGGAAAAAATCATCGTTGAGTTTAATTAATGAATCGTAGAATCCTTTGATGGTTGAATATCAAAGGGTGATTATTTATTCCAACGAGAAGGATGTGCAGAGGTGTGATATTCACTTGGTACACCGAATTCATATGTTTGTGCAAAACGAACAAAGCTGGAGAACCTGAAAGGAACAGTTTTTTCAACACGGAGGAAAATAATTCGCTGTAACAGCGGTTTTTCACTGCTGTGGCAGCAAAAAATTTCGACTCCTTCTCAAAATTTGTTTGCTAATCTGCGTATGATACCGAAAATTCGGCTGTTCTGGCGAATCACGTTGTCCCCTCTCAGCAACTCGGTCAGTCGCGGCAGCGAATTTTTAACTAGATTAGCAGAAAGATTTGCTATTCTATCCATAATCAAAGTAGAAATGCTCTAATCATTGACGAGCTTTGTAACGCTAAACTAGGAGCGAAAAACTAGACGCTGGCAAGTGCCTCTTAGGGTCCTGGTGAGGCCCTCGCAAGTGTCTAGTTTTTGGCTAGTTGGCGAATTCTTTTTTTCCGTGAATTGATGCTTGAATTACACACGTAGTTTTTTTTCTTTGGTCGATGGGTGTCATGGAGAATCCAATTATCAAATTTCACGGAAAAGTTCCTGTTCCTACTACACAGAGAAAAAAAAATCACTACACTTTGTACACTTTGCTGGAGTAGCACATTTCTTGCTTCGACAGCAATCTTGTTAGCTATGACAACAAATTTTCAGCTGTGGCAGACAAAAATGATGACTTCTGCAGCCAAATTTGTTTACCGGCATAGCTAGAAAATCCCTATCGTAGCAAATAAGTTGCAGTCATAGTACAAAAATTTGCTGCCCCAGCGAAAGGGACCCAGCAAAATTAGATTTTCCTATCACAGCAGCAAATTTTTTTCTCCTCCGTGTAAGAGAATACGAGTGTTACCATTCGAGCACATTCCTCTCACAACAAAATATCTCCGAACCAAAACTCAGATAATACACTCTAAAGAATATTTGTGAATTTCCGCGCTAGCATGATGCAACGTAGATAAAGTATGGCCGAGGCTTGGCAACAAACCTGGAATGATAACATCATTTCATGATTTACCTACGTGTTTTTTCAATGAAGTCCCATCATCGATGAAACAATGGCAATGAAATATACCATCATTGGCAAACAATTGGAAATTGTGTTTGTCAATGCTGCGCCAATGATCAAAGTAAAAAATATATAAAAAGTATGCGCATTTCGCAATTTCTGACATATGTTGTTTGAAGTCTTATTGTTTTCCCCTTATTTGTTTGTGGACAACTCTGCGTCTTTTGTCGGTAAATTTTGCCCAGCGGTAGGAGCCTTCTAGTGTGACTCATAGTAAAGAGCGATTGACTGGTCTTTCAAAGACTTACTTAAACCTTATATATTCTTCGTATACGCGTGTCACCACTCGCGAGAAACACTTGATAAGTAACGTAGCAAAAATATTACATAGATTGCCAATATTGAGCCATGCTATTTGTTAACGCATATGTCTTTTTTGAATTACGCGCATTACGGTAAGCTTTACAGCGAAAAATAACGTTTGGCAACACTGCCACGAATGCTACAGATGCGCCGTGAGAAAAGAATTACGTAGTAGTTCGTTACAAGTTGTTGCTTCTTCTGTTCAAGACTCGAACACGCTAAGAACAGCGAACAATGTCATTTTAGAAGTAAAAATTTAGCAACATCAACGTGTATAATATTGGTGTTTAATTTAATCACCTTATAATGTTTTCCAACTTAACAAATGAGAATAAAAAGCGTGATGTATAAGTCACTGGGTGATTTTCATTTAAAATCAAAAAGCCCGACCACTATTACCAATGATCGGCGCTACATTGAAAGCTAATTTCTACCGAAACTAGCCCAAAGTTTGGGGCAATATTGAACCACATTTCAAATGATCCTGGCGTTGAATGGAATCTATCGTTTAGTCAATGTTGGGCCAAGGATGAACCAAGCTTGGCGCAATTGTACCACAATAATAGGCTGACAAACGAAATCCGTCGAACACCGACATCGGTGCAACATTGTATTTCTTGTTAATCAACATTGAAGATTTATAAATTGCCAAGCCTTGTCTGTCAACATTGCGCCAAGCTATATTTTATTGCCAGCATTAGCGAAGCCCAAAAATTTTTGTATGGGATAGTGAAAAACTGATGGATTTGTAAATTTTCAGATTATTTGGGAATCTATAAATTTTCTATGAATTTTAAAACAATTTTCGTGAATTTACAAAAAAGAATGTTTAGTAAAAAACTTCTAAAATTTTTTCGGAAGTTGTTTTTCACAGTGTGAATAGAAAATTTCGCCATATCAATATCAGAAGTGGCAAAAGTCGTCATATGGATTTTTATCTCTGGCTACTTAGAAGATCATTATAAATTCAGGTTCTTGAAATTTGAATTGTTTATAGAAACGGAACGAAAATGGAGAAACTCGCAAAATTTGATAAACCATCGGTGTTTTTCTTCTCCAATTATTAATCCTTTGATATTAGATCCAAGGTTTGAGGCATGTACTGCTGAATATTTCGCGATTCGATCATCAATTCGTTTCAATGAACGATTCAAATTTCAATAACATAAATATCAAAACCCAGAATTAAAAAGAAAACCCTTAGTTTGGCGCTAAATCGCCACATTCAGGGCAATCGCGGGATTCGATAAGCGATCCCCGATGGAAATAATGTATGTACTGAGTGTGCATCAATCATCCCCTTCGGTACAGAATGATAAGAATAAAGGTTCTATCGTTGGAATCCATTCAAATTTTAATCCATATTCTCATGAGACATTTTCTCCAATTCAATCAAGAAACTCTATATGAAAAACAAGTTGCGTGCCTTCCACGCGTTTGAGCTGGTTGTATATTCATATTCCGACCCCATAGACATATATTTTTTCATTATCAACATTTGAATATGTAATATCGAAAATATCAACGGTACGAAACTGTTCCTCAGGCCTTTTCACTGATGTTTTTCGGTAAGATAATCTTTCCACAGTCTATAAAAAGACTTTAGCTATTTTTACCGGAACTTGAGTTTGAACTACTCGAATCACTCAGTACATTCACTGATGGATCTTGGTAGAAATAGATGGATGACATAATCTTTGTTTTCAGATTACGTGGGTTCAAACTTGGGATGTTGAGGATTGTGTTAATTGAGTGCGATATTTGATGTTCGATTTGCATGCTCTAGAGACAGGTAGAAGAGAACATATTTGGCATGTGCGTTTGGTGTCCAATGATCTAGAAAATACTGGATATTCTAAATTTGGAAGAATTATCGTGTCCCTGCAAGAGCCGAGATGAGATATCACGTGTTTTTTCATTGTATGTGCCGTGAGAGGAATATCGAATATCAATCATTATTTTTGTTATGAGAAAATATATATGATTTATGGGATGATCGATTCCGTTCTTAAGGTCTCTGAGAACGCACGTAGTTGGGCATTTTGAAACACGAGGCACAGAGAACAATCAAAAGTATCTAGGTTCCTGATAGAAAAGTTTATATTAAAGATTACTATATTTTTATGGTACTCGTGGGATATACTTTATTATGAGCCTCAGAATTATATTCATTTTAAATTATAACATATTTATCTTCATCCTCGCGAGAGAGTATGGTGGATGCTCGTATACTTGTGGTTCATAACGATATAATCGAATGTATCCCAAAAGTACAATGTAAATATGCTAATATCTACTATAATATAAAATTTTTACTGTGGATGATTTGTTTATAATCCACCTTTTATGATTAGAATAGACGACTGAATCATCTTTTTTTGTGAGTGAAAGTAAATTTTTGTCTACTTCATTAATTTGTTTTAGTTGATTTCCTTTTGATTTGATGAATTGATGAATCAAAACGACATGGTTCAAAATTCCCAAGCGGATTCTGAATTTTTCTCTAGAATTTTCAACGTCGCGTCAGGATAAAAATGAAAAGGAACAAGAATTCGAATTCAGTCATCGGTACTCGAAGGGGCTCAAACCATCCCAATAATTTGGCCCGAGACACACGGAGAGAAAAAATTTGCTGACGCAGCAAATCGAGGTATTATATATAGAATAGCAAAATTTTTCGCTGACCTAGCTAAAAATTTGCTATAACAGCAATCGTGTTAGCTACGACAGCAATTGTTTAGCTGTGGCAGCAAAAAATGTTTGCTCCGTCAGCAAATTTTCAATATTATATACAGAATAGCAAACAAATTTTGCTGGGATAGCAAACATTTTTTGCTGCCACAGTTACAAATTCGCTGTCGCAGCTAACAAGATTGCTGGAACAGCAAATAGTTTGCTGTCACAGCAAAAAATTTGCTGCTTTGGCAGAAGGAACCCAACAAAAGTAGATTTCGCTGCCACAGCGAATTCCTTTTTCTCCGTGCAAGGCTTTAGATCCAAAAAGTTTCATTCCTAGCAAGGATTGAGCACTCGGTAATAAATCTATGTATTATAAAAATTATCGAATACGAGTCGTTCAGATTTGGATAATGAATTCCCGAAGAGAACATGAAGCTCCGCCAAACGTTCAGAATGGATCAACATAGAACAGACTCAAACTCCGTTGAAGCTCAAGTTTAGGTTCATAAACATTCGACGGAGGTTTGATGGACGTTACAATGTCCGCTTAAGAATAATTTCAAGGAAGGTTCACAGAACATTCATTGAAGATTTACCGAAGATTTATCAGTTTTTTTCAATTATGCTTTTTTCACGAAAAAACGAAGGATAGATCCCCGAAGAACCTTTGATAAACGTTTCATGAACCTTTCTTGAAACCATTTTCAAGTGGACATTCAAATGTTCATCTAAACTTCGTAAAACGTTCACGAACCTAAAAGTTGGCCCCAACGGAGCTTCAGACTGATCTATGTTGATCTATTGTAAAAGATTATCGAAGCTTCATGTTCTCTTCGGGTTGAGACTAAACTGATCTATTCGGAACTAAAAATCCCCGGGTGGAAGGGATTTTGAATTTTGCATGCTAATTCAAATTCCCACCCAGGAAGGGTAACACTGATTCTGTGGGAGAACACGAGTGCTCCCAAGTGGAAATCTGAAGCGGCATATATGGAGAGAAGAAAAAGTTGCTGTGATAGTAAACTATTCATCACCACAGCAATTTTTTCAGCTACAATTGCGATCGTTTTAGCTCTATTACAGCAGAAAATTTTTGCTCCTCCAGAAAGCTTTCGGTACCATATACACTGAAAAAACGGTTTAGTTGTAGTGATTAAAAATTTTAGTGGAATACGACCTTATTTCAGTTGCCCCAACTAAATATTAGTATAGTTATATCCCCTTCAACTGCAAATTTATATTTCAATAAAGAATACTTTACTTCAGGAAACTTCAATTTTCTACTCGATGTCGTTTTTAATTACTATAACCAAAGATTTTTTTCAGCGTATACAATAGCAAACGAATTTTGTTGGAAAAGTCAATATTTTCAGCTATCATAGCTAAAAAAGAACTGCTCTGATAGCTAATAGATTGTTGTCATAGCCAAAGGAATTGCTGTTCCAGCAAAAGATACCTAGAAAAAATCGGATTCCGCTGTCATCGTGGATTTTATTTTCCTCGTTTACGAATTTAGAAATCCTACAAATCTTCCCAAGTTTGAGCAAATCAAGCCTCTTTTTGAATCGAAAAAATTCATGGATACAGTACTGATACTCTTGCATCACATAGAACAAAAATCAGATTCAAGTCCCTTTTCATTTTCATTCTCTCCCGAAGTTAGCAACCTTTAAATCTTCTTCGACAATTCTGGAAAACCTCAAAATGCGTTTTTATTGCGTGAAATTCATGATTCGATGGTGCAAGGAAGAAGACAAACCCTAGTTCGCCCATCACACGACTTTATCAGCTTCGAAAACTGCACGGAAAAAAAAGATGAGTTGAAATAACTATTTAACTTGTAAGCCCATATGGGCCCACTTTTTCTCGTTAGAATAACAATTTTTTTTGGTAATTCAACTAATTTTCTTAGTAAATCATTTTAAATTGATTAAATCAATTGATTAATTTGTTATTCCAACGAAAAAAAGTGGGCCCATATGCGCTTACAAGTTAAACAGTTATTTCAACTAATCTTTTTTTTCCGTGTGCATATATTTCCGTATTTTAAATAGAAAACAGAAAATATGAACATTTTACCTCACTTCAATGTTGATTCGATCGTGTTCACTCCATCAACCTGAAACAAGTAATTGGAAGAATTTTCAAAAAGTGTACCTTATTATTGAGACAATCGATAAACATTAGAAAGAAACAAAAGGAAATTGAATATTTATCAATCGACATACGATGACATTCTCCGCTGTTGAAGAGCGCGGCACGCACCCTTGCCATATAAAGGAAAAGAAGCTTGTCCTCTATAAATACCATGAGTTACGACACGTACATAGTGGAAAAACCTTGAGAGATAGGAAATTGGAATGAAAGTGAAGAATCTTAAGGTGCGGATCGATCCCTTCGTCAGAGACTTATCCCTGGTTGAAAATAGTCATTCATTCCCATTGAAAAAAAATGTTCTGCATCGGAAATTTTTTATTGAATGAACCATCGATGGGCTTTCATGGGATTGAAGGTTTTATTACAATGCAAAGCGGATGGTCTTTATTTCAGTTTAGTTTTTCTCATAGACACCATAAGGAAGTTGTGAAGATTTTGGCGTGGACTTCGAGAATGAATTACACGATGAGAGAATAGGAATTCAAAATTGCTTGCACATTCCCACAAAGATTGCCCGAGTCTGAAAAAGATGCTCGTTTTGTTCGCACCTTTGCAACCTGGGTTGCATTCGTACCGCTTGCGTTTACGTGATTTAGATGATGGCTCGCGCCTTTACTCGCATTTTTACATTGTACGCTCGTTGATTTACAAGGATAATTCTTTCCAAATGAATTCAAAAACCGACGATGCAATCGATTGGATGTTTCCCGACAAAACTCACTGAAGACTTGAGAATGTTCTTATTGGAGCCAATACAACTTTTGCACGTATCCAATGAGCTATATTACTCATCAATTCCTGTTACAACAACCTCTCCTATCCATTATTATTTTTTTTAAATAAAAACTCGAGGATCTCTCATCTAATTCAATGGGATCTTTTAACCAGGGATGCACAAATTCGTACACAATGAAATGCAAATCCGGCTAACCAACGTTGACATAAACGATGGATAAAACCACTGCTTTGTATTCGAAAAATGATAGCAAAGGATGAACCTCCGCGATGTGTATCGACAAACACGAGAAAAATATCTCCCCCAAGGTCTTCCGATAGGTAGAAAAAATCTTTTTGTTTCCAAGTACAAGCTCGGGAAATCGAACTTCCACTTACAAACTCGGCAAGTAAATAATCTGACTCTCCAATCAACTTATTGCGCAGCTATGAATCAGTTCATGTATAAAATCGCAATTGATGAGGATTATATCGATGACCGAATAGAATTTGCTGTAAAACCCAATAATAGGAAAGTTTAATTAACCCTAGAATAGACGCTTCTCTCATTCAGAGAGCACTCGAAACTCCTCACTCCGTAGAGAAGTGTTCTAGGATTAAAAATATATTTTTCTTGTTGCATGTTTGCGCGTGGCATCAACAATGACAACGTTATGTTGATTTTTTTTTTTTTTTCATGTGACGAGATGGGGACAACAACGGTGGAGCATTGATTTTATTTTCATTTTTCCAATGACTCGGAATAATTGTTCCAGATAGCAAACAAGAACCCAACCGAAATGCGGGAACGAAGAGGTGCTCAAGAATAGAACACGATGGGAAGATTATATATTTATCCAGAAACCACGTGCTCTCATAATTTCAACCATGTGATGATGGAAATTAATGACTTCTCTTTTATATATATATATATATACGTAAGAAAACTGAACTCTAACCTTTTATGGGTTATCTGTTCTATTAGTTTTATTAAGTGATGATACATTATTATTGACATTCTCGTGTTCTCGTGTTTATATATTATTGCATGATATCGTTTCAATCGAGTTACAGCGATCGACTTATACTATAGATAAGAACTTTGGACTAAAGCGGTCTTGCATCAGAAGAAAACAATTCGACGATGATCCGTGCGTGATTCACAACAATTCGTGTATTTACATCCAAAATAAAACATTCCTCTCGTACTTTTTCGTTATTTTTTATGGAAGGTGAAAAATTCATGGCATTACCGATGTACCCATTTTAAATTACGCCCAATCTTTCTGATCCTGGAAGTTGATTGATAAAACTGTATATGAATTAATTCAGTTCTCGAAGAATCCTTTCAGAATTATTGAACTGTTTTCGAAGACTCACAGGAGTCGATATCTTTCTTGTATAGAAATTTTCTCGAATGAAAAGTGGGCCATCCGAGGACCCGTTGGATTGGATCCGAACAGAGCCTGAAGTAGGTTAATATTTCCAATCGGAAACCATCGTGGTCAGCAAATTGCGGTGAATTATAAATGGAAAATAAGTGAATAATAAACAGGAAATTCGACATATTGAGACAGCAAAGATGATTATAAATGCAATTGTTCCATTTTAATGTGTTCCAAGTATCTACACTGTAAAAAAAAACTGGAAATTTACTGTGCAACTGGACTGGAAATTTCCAGTGCTAGTACTGGAATATGGATATTCCAGTACATGTACAGAGATTTTGTTGTTACGTTACTGAAAATTTACCAAGCATAACTGAAAATTCAGTCATTGTACTGGAATTTTCAAGTTTGAGATGATGTACTGAAATTTTGCCATGATTTCGCGAAAATTTTACCGGCTCGTACTACAATTTTATAGTTCTTGTGCACCAAAAAAAAATATTCCCTCAAAAAGGACTTGAGAAAAAATTTGGAATTTAGAAAAAAAAACCTAATCGTTGGTATACTGGAATTATACAGGTTTTTAACTGCAATTCTCAGGTTTTGTGATGGAATTTTCCAGTTACTATGCAATTGAATTATACAGGTTTTGAACTGCAATTTTCAGGTCGTGTGATGGAATTTTCCAGTTGCTATGCAACGGAATTTAATCACTGTTGCACTGAAATTTTCCACTTCTATTGGACTTCGTCATTTCTGGCAGGAAAAATTTCAAGTCTTTATATTAAAAATTTCCTGATTGAGATTTTGAATAATAATTGTAATTGTAGCCAATGAAATTGATATATGAGGTTTTTCCAAGACTTATCCTCTTGTGTTCTAGATATGAAGCATATGTAGTAACCCAAGCTGGCCTTCCAACATGTCGCGCTATAGCTCGTCGGTTAGGTCTTGGGTTTCAGTTGGTAGGCAGATAGAAAAATGTAGGTTCAAATCCCGTTAGGTAGACATGACTTTCTGTCCATCCACATGAACGATCCAGTTTCTCAGTCATCTTGAAACACAAGGACCGTGCAAAATCACTTTGTGTGAGCAATTTTTTTTCAATTTTCATGAATATTTCCAGCATTAATTTTCCAGTACATGTCCTGGAAAAGTCCAGTTCGTGTACTGAAAAATTCCAGTACTAGGGCTCAGCGAATTTCCAGTTCTGATGCTGAAATTCCATAACATTTGTACTGAATTTTTGCAGTACAAATGTGCTGAAATTTTCCGGTACATGCACAGGTTAATAACTTCCAGTACATTTACTGGAATTTTCCGGTGAACCTTTTTTACAGTGTAAATACTGTAGTTACTTTTGAAACGCTTAAAAATTTCATTATAACACACTTGAGCTGAGTTATCAACATATTTGCGCACTTTGAGGCCTATAAAAAGCGACTAGACTTGGAAACTACAACCTTTGAAAAAGTCCTCCTAACAAATCTGAGACTGTATTTTTCGAATGCACATAAAATTCTTTAAAGAACAGTTCTCCCCGAACATTTTTTCGTCGATTGAACTTCAAAATCCACCCACTTTACACCTACGACCTACCGAAACTCAAAAAATAGCGGAGCGATATCATATTCACAGTCTCACATTAATGCGATATTTTCAATAACAAAAATTATGATGTTGAGAATCTTGAAAGAATGTTACGTGTGAAGAATACCATTTCTTTCACCTCGATCAACGCAACTCAACGATTTCATTACAGAAAAGAAATCAAGGAAATCGTCGGCATCGTTGATATCCCCTCATTAATAAACTCAGGATTAAAATAAGCGAGTAATGATTTTACATCGACGGATGGGAAGGAGGAAAGAAAAATTGCATCGGAAAATGAGTGGAAGGAAAGTATTACAATAATAACGAACATTTCTATGCATAGATTAAAATTTGAATTCCGCAGACGCGTGTCCTCTGATACCCCTTATCTCGTACGAAGTTCTAGAAAATTAAACCAGTTCAACCACGTTCGTCGTGATACGCGTCGTTTTTCTACTACGGTTCGTATTATCAAAGCGTAGTCGAGCGCCGACGATAAGAATTCGGACTCTGGTCGTCTTCGTCCATGAAACTTTTTTCGCTTTATTCAAACGGAGAAGAAAAAAAGAAGTTTCTTTTCTTTTCTCTCTTCCATGCGGCTTGCGAATACACAATGTTTCTTTCGTTTTTTCGTGTACTGGATGAAATCGATTACGATTATCTTGGAAAATAATATGAAGTGGGAATACTTCGTTTTTTAATGACCGAGTGTTTATTACACTCGTTACCGTACCACGTTTTCAATTAATAATACATTTCTTTCTTTCCAGTAGATCTTTCTTGCTAATTGATTGTTGATAAAAAAAATCATAAGACCATATTTTCAAGTGAATGAATATGCAGGGGGTAATGTTTCTAGTTCATTTTTAACGGTGAATTCACAACAAAAATCTATCGGAAAGAAGAAAAGGAATTCATTGTGAGTAATCTCGAAATTGCACACGAAAAATATAATTCAGCTGCATTATCGGACGGCCATTAGTTCAAGTCCTGCAGTTGAATTTCAGCTGTTACAGCAAATAAATTAGCTACTGAGCCAAATTTTTTGACTGCCATTACAATCTCACTAAAATTTAGCTTCAAGGACTGATTCAATGGCTGTTTGTGTCCGGGCCAGACACTTTCCTGCTGCAGTTCGATTTTTTGCTCCGTGCAAAAGTCAAGATGGGGGAGGAAAGATAATTTTACACCAAAATTTACACTATATTACATCAAATACTAGCTCTGTCTACTCATAATTACACGCAGTAATCGAGGTATTATGTATAGAATAGCAAATCTTCCTGCTAATCTAGTTAACTGGATTATTGCCGAGAGAGCAATATGATCAACCAGGGGTGCAAATTTTTCAGTATTATTTACAGAATACAGCCGGGAAAATGGCCTTCATGGCCAACAAGATTGCTGTCATTGCGGAAAATTTTCTGCTTCAGCAAAAGGGGCCTAGCAAATTTTGATTTCTCTGACAGAGAATCTAGTCAATTGTAAGAACAGAACTACGCCGAATTACGACAAAAAGTACAAAAGCACACGTACGTGCGAGGTGCACGGTGAAACAAGAACACGGAATGAAAACAGTTAGCAAATTGGTGACAAATGATGTTTTCCATCAACAGTTCCTCATTGAAAAACTCATTGAGAAGAACACGGAGAGAACAGAAATCCGCTGTGACGGCAAAATTTAATTTTCGCTGGGATAGCAAATTTTTACCTGTCACAGCCATCTTGTTAGCTACGACAGGGAATTTTCAATTGTGTCAGTGAAAAATATTCGCCCCTCTAACAAATTTTGCTGGACAAGTCAACATTTTTCACTGCCATAGCTCACAGGATTGCTGTGATAAGAAAGGAACCCAGCAAAACTACAAGAGGATATTGAGATATCAATTCAGAGCTTAACTCCAACTTTCACAACATTTCACGTTAATTACTCTGTTCTTCATATTGAAATGAAAGGAAAATCGATATCCGATTTGTTACAATATATACATTCAATACGTGGCCCGCATAGATTCTTCAAGAACACGGACTGTGCTTTGAAAAATGTAAACAAGCGTAAGCCCGTACCCCGCCACCATATTTCACGCGGATAACCCGAATAACGTCCGCGTGTGGTGTAATTTGATTTGTATGCGCACGCATATACAGGGTCCGCAAAAAATCAGTGCTTGATTAAGAGCCGGGCATGCAACGCAAGACAAAAGTCCACTTTTTCTTCCGTCTGCCTCTCCGTCTCTCCTGATTTTCATTCAAATAACATTTGTAATGCACAGAAATGTTTTGGGTACGAAAAAAATGATGGTGGTGGTCGTGGGCGTGGTAAAATCGACGGAAGAGAGGTGATAATGATAATCTCAACGTATGTGGTTACTCTGTTATTCCATAGCTCTCTCTTTCTCCCCACATTATGCATGTATATATTTTAGAAATAAGTTACGCACACGATGTCCATACATATGTAATCGCGTACAACTATACCAGAGTTGAATGGCAAACTAATTTACATACAATATGCATATTTTAATTTACCTACGTAATTGCGGATGGTGCGGTATCTGTACAAACAGACGTGAGTCTGTAAATTGTGAATACAGTAGTGACTGCAAGAGCAAGAAGAATAAGAAGAAGAAGCAGAAGAACAAGGAAAAACGGATATCCATTGTATGTAATATTTCGTCGAGGATCTCTTAAAAGGGTTATATCGGAATAAATATTCCTGCGCATCACTTGCGGTTTTATTATTAGATTCATATTTGCCGTGGGGATCGTCTTGGATTTCACAGACAATGAGTTGGAAGGTTTGAGAGACCTTGTTAAGGGTATTCGTGGAAATGACAGGGCTACCGGACGGATCTCTCGAGTTGCCCTGTAGTTAAGGGTAATTTCACATCTCCCATTCCATTCTTCCCTTTTAATCCTCATGTATATATAATTTATACAGTGAAAATTTCCAATGTTCATTTTATTATTTTTATATTAAGCTGTCACTTTGTTTTTGCGATGTGATTTTCATTCGGGACTTAGTATCCCGAATAGAAATTCATATTGGGTGTGCGGTTGGGATCAGATCTGGGAAGCCTCGTTTCAAATCAGATCCTGATGTGGAATATAACGAACTATGGAAGATCATGACAAATTACAAACCTACCAGGGCCAGATTTGGTGGGGCAAAATATGGAATTGAAACTGGCGGCTGCACAGTGGGCTGGAGAATCCCAAAATTGGCCGAAACTTAATTTTGGTAGTTCAGCATGCGATGTATGGAACTCTTTTACAAATATATCTGAGCACATTTTATGAAATTTATGTAGCCTTGGATCGAAGCTGCAAATGTAAAGAAGGTACTGTAATTATGTAGGGAACAGTGTACTGGAAAATCACTTTGTATTTCAAACTATTTACCATATTCTCCAAGTTCCAGTGCACAAAGTTCTTCGATATATGTCTATTCATGATGTCATTCGGTAGGAATCATAAAAATATACCGTAAAGTTGAGTTTGAGAAGGAACAAATGCATACTTTTGTTTGGAATGATCAATGTTTATAATCTGCACTGTTACAAATGTTTGTGAATTTAATATACGTTCATAGAAAAAAGTACATTAATTTTCAAGGGCGCTATATGAATTGTATTCCACATTCGGATGTTGAAAAATCAATCACATATTTCATGAACTTCAAACAAAAGTTTTGAAATTCATAACAGTTTGTGAAAATTCATAACTGTAGATATTGAATTTCTGTATTTATTTGAATATTGGAAAATCAATCACATATTTCTCAAATTTCAAACAAAGTTTCTGATATTCACCACAGTTTATGAAAATTCATATCCCGATATATGTGATTATCCCGAAAGTGTGTGAACCTGAAATTCCCCGATCTGTTGAAAACTAGTAGATTTTGAGAAATGACTAGAAAGTACTAGTTTTCAATAAATCAGGAAATTTCGGGACAACCGTGGTCTACCCTTTCGATGTGAGTTTTTGTAGGGAAAATTACTTGTTGTAAAATCAACATCAGTAATTGTGAAATCAAATCACGCAGTTCTGATAATTCGCTCATATATGTATTTTCATTTTCAGAATTTTTTGTATTAATTTTGTAACAAAACATGATGAAGTATTCAGGGGGGATTTTTAAAATTAAATAATGTGGTGTTGAAAATTCATCGTAAAATCAAATCACGCGATTCTAATAATTCATTCATATATGTATTTTGATTTTCAGAATTTTTTGTATTAATTTCACACCATAACATGATGAAACATTTGGGAGGAATTTTGGAAATTAAGTAATATAGTGTTGAAAATTCATGCATTTTTTTACATCGATTTTTATAATGTTGTGGCTTGAATTTCAAAATTCTGTCTATTATTTTGGGGATACAAAAATGTTTGAAAATTAATACACAATTGTGTGTGTTAATTGCTTCCAAACTTTTTACACTAAATTCCAAACAGATTTTTCTAACAGTGTGGCACAACTTATCCTACTGAACATTGTCATCGATAAATCTATTCAGGAGACATATATTTTAAAAACCTGCCAACTTTTGCTAGATTTACGAAATACCTGTGATATTTGAAAGAATTATGTTGAATCCGTATATTCAATGCACAGTGAGACGAAATGCCAAAAAGGTGGGAAAAACTATAAGGAGTCATTGAATTTGCTTGAAACTCCCTACTCGAAGGTTTTTGAGGTCGCTGATTACGAATCCACTGTCAAAATTCCTGAATTCAAAATGGCGGACAAAAATCCGAAAATTCATCGGATTTCCTTCGAAATCGGTACTCGGTAGTTTTTGTTGTCGTTGATTACAAATCCGTAGTCAAAATTCTAAACTTTGAAATGGGGGATTCAATACAGAGGAAAAAACGCCAAGAATCCAACGGATTCCCTTTCAATTTGTTACTCAGGGGTTTGCTTGGGTCGCTAATAACGAATCTGACGTATTATTCAGGGAAAAAAACATCAACACTTCACATCACGCAAACCACACTTATCGATTTTTTATATATGTTCTGTTTACATATCCTTTTGAAAAATTGAAGTATTTGGATTAAATAGACGCGCTTCTTATTCGGGTTCAAGCTAATATTTATGTATATGAAATATAAAGTATAATAAATCAATAAATAAGAAAAAAATAAAAATTGAGTTGATAATATTCATTGCTACCCTTTGAACTGGAATACTGAACTGGGAACTTTCAGGATTAATCTACGCATCTATTAAATTAACTTGAGCTATGATATACGGAGATTGACTTAACACAATTCACTGTATATGTAACTCAAAGTAGAGTACAAATATATTTTTCAACAAATTCAATAGGTAATATTGACAATTTGTTTATTAACTCAAATTCTAAGCGAGAACCTCAATTTATAACTTATCATATCACACATGGAACTCAAACTGTACTACAATCGATTGAGTAGCGTTCCCTTAAACGTTTTAGATGCTTGAATCCGTGATTGAAATTTTCTGTAAAGAAATTATAACAATCGACTGCTAGTTACACGGCTGTCAGTTTCAATTTCAGACCCCAGGCAAACAAATGAAATAGCTGTGGCAGCTACTCACTTTTTCAGCACTCTTTTTTCACTGCTATAGCTAAAATAATTGCAGCTATAGCTATTTTTCAGCTACCACAAAAGGAAATCGTACACGGAGAAAAAATGGTTTGCTACTGCACTGAGAACCCGATTTCTTAGATTTAAGGAAAATTTCTTTGCCCTCATTCTGATAAATTTTATTTTCAATGAAAAGGATAGTTCATTCCAATAAGAAAATTTTTCATTGAATTGAACTATATTCTTCGAATTCAAGAAGGAATATATTTCTGTCTCAATTTGAAAATTCTTTGTTGCAATCTGATGAAAAGTTTTGTCCATTGAAAAAAATATTCATTAGCATGAAGACAAAGAAAATTTTCTTTCGATCTAAAAAATTCGGTTCTCACTGTATAGCACCTACAAAGAAATTTGTTGTCCTTGCAAAAGTATTTACTGCAGCAGCTAAGAAGTTAGTTCTGTTAACAAATTTTGTTTATGTCAGTCAAAAAATCTAGCTGTGTCAATCATTTTTCTTGCTCTTTCAGCTAATTTTTCTTGTAAGCGCTATGGTAACAGACCTGCTCGTTCTGCCAGCAATACTTTTCTTTTCCGTTGAGCTGTAACTGCACAGGTTCTATGGTTGATATTTGGATAGCCACATCATTTAGCTGTTGAATTTTCGCTGCGGCAGCCACATTTCTTGCTGCTACCGCTAAGTGAGTACACGGAAAAAAATGAACTGTTAATTTTACCAGAATTCCGGTTACTATAGGGACAGCAAGGAATATCTGTGACTTTTACTGGAATTCTTGTTAAATTTACCGGAGCCCTTGTTAAATTTGCCGGAGACTTGATTCATTTAACTAGAATTCCGGTTAAAATAGCAGTAATTCTTGCTGTCCATATATTAACCGGAGTATTTTTTTCCGTGTAGTAGCTGCGACGGCTAAAAAATAGCTCCCGTAACTTATTTTTAGCTGTGTTTTTTCGCTCGAGATACTGCTTCGAAAATGATACTGCCAGCATTAAGTTCATCAAAAATGATTGTTTGCACTGGAAAAAAAAGTTTTGTTGAAATGTGAAGAACCAAAAACTTTAGTTATGTTGTTGCAACAAAACATTTGGTATTAGACACGAAATATTTTTGTCAACACATTTAGGAACAAAATAATTTTGTTCAAAATACAAAAATTTGATTGAAGGAACAGAAGTTTTTTGTTGTTCACATATGTTGTGCGTTACAAACGTTTCGTCTAGGATTAACAGAAATAAAAACGATCCCTTAAGAGGTCCTAGTTGGTGTGCCAAGGGATTCCTTGGAGCATCTCATAACATTTCCAGATGCTTCAAACAATTTTCCAATGTGACAGCAATCTGTTTTAGCTGCGGCAGTAAAAAATTTTCACTGCTCCAGCAGAATTTGTTTACTATTCTGTATATAAGACTGAAAATTTAGCTGTATTTTTAGCTAGGGCAGCAAAAAAAAACTTGCTATTCTATACCTGGATCTAATACCTCGATTTTTTGTAAGAAAAATTTTGTGTAACTCTCCAAAGCTCGCGTGAACGTTCGATCTGCACGAAATTCAAAAATATTTTTCTTTTCTTAAATTTCATTCATCGTCCTCTTTACACAAATTTCGTATCCGATATAAATGACTTGATTCTCTTTGTTGAAAAGATATGATATCTTTTTGTGTCTTTTAAATTATATAAACTTATCTTCCATCGCTCACAAACTGTTCAAACATATCGAACGGTTGAAATTCCGACGATGTATAATAATAATCAATCGATAAGTATCATACGAAGAGGTAATATCCATATTTCTTATTATACAGCATTGGCGGTATCTCGCGCACTAACGACGGAGTTCGCAGTAGTTTGAACTTTTATTACTTGAAACTATTACGTATCATTTCGCGGATTGCGATACACGGAGACTCTTTATTATTTGATCAAACATTTGGCAAGTACGAAATAGTTGGAGTTTCAACGAAGCGATGGTAAAGAATAATAATATCCGTGTAACTAGGATCCAACTATTCCAATTCTTCCTGCTATCATTCCCCCTCGTGAACTCGACTTGCCGTGACTGCTTCCAAAGAGTAGATCGATCAATGTCAAGTATTTAAGCGATCATCTTTCGAGTTGTTCGATCGAAGCCAAGATTTGGCCTATCGTTGTCAGTTTTGGTCGACCGCCCAGAACGTCGTGAGGTCAAAATCTCCTTCGCGTGTAAACGTTTCTGAACCACTTACGACACGTAGAGGATCGTCAACAACATTCCCTACCCTCACATGGATATGTTTCGTGACATCGATGACTTTGCGATGCGATCTCTTTTTTATTTCCAAACATATCCACCGTATGGATTCACATAGAGACAAAAGAAATTTGTTGTAACAGCCAAATTGAATTTTGCCAGCTCCCTTTGGCTGGGGCTGCAGCAAATTTTCGCAATCTCGGTAGCTGAGACGGTGATTTTTTGATTATGGTAGCCAAAAATGATTACTGCTCCAGCAAACTTTGGTATTATTTACAAATTTTGCTGGAGAAGTCAACATTTTTTTCTGTCACAGCGAATTTTTCTCTCCCCTTACAATTTCAAATTCCAATATTCGTTTTGGATAGTTTCGGGACAATTTCTTTTTCCCCAGGGAAGGAAATTCGGCAGCTTAACTACATAAGAACTCACAGCTGAGGGATTAATGAAGAGATAGCTCCAAAGAGGTCAGGGTAGCAACAACGCAACAACGGTACTGGCCAGACACATGGGATCCGGAGAAAAGAAAATCTTTCATATCAGCAACAGAAGAGGAGCAGCGCTGCTCTCATTCATCAGGTCTGCGATGAATGGAGCCGAAGACAAGAAAAAACTTCCTAACGAGGAAATAAAATGATCAATTTTCAATTTAACTGAATTCCAACTCTTTGTTAGCTACGACAGCGATTTTTTAAACTGTACACAGGAAAATGGAACTCGGAAATATGATCATTTTTTATAAAATCTGAGACTTTTTCTTACTTTTTCAATAGAAGACTAGAAACGATGAGGTTTAAAAAACGGATTTTCATTCCAAAACATGAAAGATATGAATAAAAAGTGAAAAGTAACAAACACCTCAATCGTACGTGTTTTTTTTCTCTACAGTATTCGTCATCTTCCGTACTTAAATATAAAAATTCAATTTCTAAACCTTATCATTTCCAGCCTATTAAAAATCTAAGAAAAGTTTTATAAAAATTATTTTATAAGAGCAAAGAATGTTCACTCCTTCAGCAAAATTTGTTCATTATTCTGTACGTAATACTGAAAATTGTTGCTCTCTTAGCAATTCATTTACACTGTTAAAAGAACTGGAATTCTCCGGTACTCAGGAACTGGAAAATTTCTGTTCATGACGAATTTTTCAGCAAGAGAAATTTCCTGTTGTACCGGAATTTTTCCGTGTTTTACATGAAAATTCATGTTTTTTACTTCAATTTTCTAGCATAACTACAAGAATTTTCTGGAATTTTCATGATTTGAATGTAATTTTTCAGTACAAATGTACAGGTTAATTGCTTCCAGTACGGTACTGAAATGTTGCCGAAGTTTTTTTTTTAACAGGGTAGCTGTGGCAGCGAATTTTTAGCTAGGTTAGCAAAAGATTGATATTCTTCATTACTAGCAGAAGGATTTGGTAAGGTACTTTAGCTGATATTCCTCGATAAATCAGTTGTGTTAAAAATAATTCAAACTGTTACTTTTTATCCGTTTCTATCACAACTTATCGCGTATGAAACCCCTTTAATTTGAACTCGTTTTATATTTAGTTCGGTAACGATTTTTCCTATCAGATCTGAATTTACCACCCTCGAAATATTATAAGGAAACGGTGCAGCTCAAGGTTCCCTCGATGAGCAAAAGTTCGATCTTTTCCACACCACGTTCTTCGTAAGATGATTGTCCAAGGCCATCTAGGATAGCCTCGAACGCGCATGTCTGCCACACGAGGGTGTCGAGGGTGACAACTGCCTCTCTCGCATGTTCGCTATATATTATGATATTGTCCACTGGAAAGATGATTGGTGGCAGGGCTGGGAATGGTGGTGGTTCGTGTCAGTCGATTTGCTCGTTGTCCTTCAATTATCGGTAACCACGAAAAAAAAGGGAGATGAGCAAATCGTATATAGTTTTTCCATCATCCAAATTCATTCCAAATCTGATTTGATTTCTTCGACGATGTTGCCAAATTGAACCAACGCTTTTCTCACAATATCACATCTAACGACTTTAACCTTTTAAACCGATGTTGTATTAAATCAATCAAACATCATTCATGTATTGTTGTAAGAAACGTGGTCAATTAATTGAGCGATTTATTCGCAATTATAGTTGTTGGATGAACTATTTATTAGATGCTATAGCGAGAATGAAGTGTGTAGCATTTGCTGACGCAGCAAATCGAGGTAGTATATATATCGCTGCCACAGCTAACTGGATTGCTGAAAGAGCAACACGATTAATCAAAGCAGCCAATTTTTCAATATTATACACAGAATAGCAAATCAATTTTGTTTGGAGAGCGAAAATTCGTTGTTGGTACAGCTAAAGAATAAAAACCCAGTTGATTTATTTTCCTATTTCAAATATTGGAGAATTTTATGATTGAAGCTCTTTGGATTCCACTGAACGCGATCGAATTACATTCTATAGAATATTTCTTATAAAGTTTGTAAAACATACAACCGCGTGTTACGAAGTTCAGTTGTTTATTTTTCATGAAGAACTACTATGAATAGCGAAGGAAAAATTAGAAATATTCCTTCACATATGGCAAACAATCGAGATATTCGATAACATAAAAAAAATTGCTGATAATCTTGAATGATCTAGTGACTTAGTTATCATACGATATTGTACACGACCCTTCAAGTTCAAAGAGGTGGTTGTTGAAGAGTAGGTCGTGCACAAGCATCATTGGCTTCCAGACATCGTCGAGCGCAGATGCTTCGCAACTACGCGTCATACGAGTCATAAACATGATCGGTTAACTACGGTAGGCAGTCTTCTTTCTTTTACACCCTTCCACTCAACGAAAAGAATCATACCATTTCGATAAATTCTCGCAGAATTAAAGGATTTCACGCTATAGTAACAGCAATTTGATAGCAGGATCATTATTTTTAGTAGCTAGGGAATGTTGACAGTAATTGGTAATAGCAGTGTGTTGTTCAACATTCAAGTTCTGAATGATCGCAAATCACGATATAAACGAATCTTGACCCTATATCGCACATGGATTAAGCCCCCAAGTCTTTCAAATTTGAACTAAAGTTGTCCCAGAAAACGGTCTCAATTACTTCCAATTCTCCAGACCAAATTCCGTTCGTACTTCAGTTAATCATGAGAAACTAGTAATATTCCAACATATTGCATTCCAAATACTGTAATAAAATCTGAGATGCAAGAGAACAAACGAAACCTCTATGATCGATTTGTGATTCTTAGAAGACATTTGAGAGGCAACTGTTCTTACCTAATTCGTACTGACCTCTTGAATAAAAATAACTGTGTCTGGCAAGCAATGAAATCGATCGATTGAAACTATCATTCTAGGTTTAGAACTGTCCCCTTGGGTACGAACTTATCGTACTCAACGATAGGGGAGATCTTTCAAGAATTGGATCTCCTCATTTCTTTCCCTATGACTCGAATCAGACCACCAAACCGGATTTGAAATTCAGAATCGTAAGATGAGTAGAAAATGTAGTTCACCGATAGGACAATATATAATCCGTGTTGTAGGTTTGAGAACAGAGAAATTGGAACGCCATGTAATGTTAGTACAGGTTGGTAGGAAGCCAAAAGTAAAGGAGTTCATGCAAATTCACCCTAATCAATGTGAAGAAGGAGTGTGAAAGACAGGAAGGTTCCGCCATTTTGAATGTTACGCAGAGAATTGATCGAGAGAAAATAATACCGATAAGAACAAATGTAAAAGGACGAAGAGAATAATCGTAAACAAAAGTAACGAGTACCTATTGAGGGGGGAAAAAGATTTCTATTGTTAGGTTTTCAGTATTTTGCGTGACGAATGAATGGGAGATATCGCGATATATTGATTTATAATCAACAGATTTGATACAACATTTTTCTTCAATTTTATCTGTTTTTGTATGAAATTTTCAGTGACAAATTTGACTAAAAATGATGGAGATATTATTGAAATTTCGAAATTTTGAATGTTTTTTCGAATAAATGTAGAAAAAATTCATGGCGATTCGAGTTTCCAAAAATCTAAGAATTGTTTTCTTCCTAATATTGATGAGAGGATCAAGAATTCCTCGTTGTCACGTTCTAGTATTATTATCAGTGATGATAGCATTATATAAGCAAATCATTTTTCCACTCACGATTTCATTGAGATTAGATATAACGGTATTCCTTGATCAAATAATAAAGATTTCCACGAGTGATTGCGATACTCACCTGCAATATGAGAATTCAGAGGAAACCGTGGATGCTTTATCGTTATTTTTCATGGTGACGATCTGTTATGTTGACCTGTTAATGTTTGAAATGACATGGAACTCACAGTGTTTTCGAGATATTCGGATTTTTCGAAAATGTTCAGAATAAATCTCGAAAAATTGACTTTTGGATCAACAAATTTTGCCAAATAGAAAAGTTTTTTCTCATTTTGAGTGTGGAATATCACTTTGTGGTATAGTCCAACAATTTTGGACCACTTTGGAGCGAATATTTATAAAAATGAATGCAGGTGCACTGAAGAAAAATTTCTCCCAACCAAATAAATAGTTTATTTGTCCTCTCTCCGTAAAATATTTCTTAGGATCAATGAAATATCTAATTGAATCAAATAATGGAATGCTTGCCCCAAATAAATTGGTCTTCTAAATAAATATTTTATGCAGAGAGGACAGATAAATATTTTTTCCAGGGTGTCGAAAAGAGTAGTATGAAAAGATTAATCTTCGAGAAATCTGGCTGAAAATCGAATTAAACCCTAAATCTGGCTAGGGGAATCTCACTCTCAAAATTTTAGATAGGGACTACGGGAACTATTTTTTAATTGGCACAGCTACCAACTTATCATAACAAACAATGTAGCTGCCACAGGAAAAATTTCACAGCTAAATTATTTGGCTATCTAAATATCAACCACGAAACTTGTTCGGTCAGACTCTGCTGCTCTCTGAATCTTGAAGAGTAAAAAATCACGCTTCGAGTGAACCCTCACTCTTCGAGAGAGAAAAATTCACTCTACAACTGGAGTGACTTTGAGTTTCCAACCTCCAACCTTAGCCTCACACTCTGAAAGAGGGGAAATTTCACTCTAAAAATTTTAGAGAGCGAACAGTGTTGCAAAACCTCCCGATTTATTGGAGGTTCATCTTTCAATTTCCGTCCCTGATGGCTGGAATCCCGATTTTAGGCTGAATTTAAACGACTCAATGAAATCTACAATTTTTGGCTCATGCACAAATAACGCGTTCTCCTCCGTAATCTCTAAAATTTTTGGAGTGAGATTTCACTTTTTAGGCAGCCAGAAGTGGGCTTATCAAAATTTCAAGTGAAATCTCCACTCTTTCAGAGTGAAAGTCTAAGGTTTGAGATTAGAAACTCACAGTCACCCCAATTTCAGAGTGAATTTTTCACTCCAAAAGAGCAAAAGTTCTCACAAAAATTCCCAATCGAAGCGGACTGGCTCACTTCTAAGACTTTGTGGAGTGAAACGCGTGATTCTTCACTCTTCTAGATTTACAGAGTAGAAATATCAAATTTGAAAGACCATGTCTTTTGGAAGACAATAAATAATCATTGCTCACTAGATTCCTTTGGGTTCTCTACTTTTCTAGTCACTTGCCATTTTGAACACTGAATTGCGAGTGAAGCGAACATAATTCAGGGCGATCAATGACGAGCGGAGCGAGCAGCCTTCGTCTTCGAATCTAAGAAGTACGAGCGAAGCAAGTATCATTTGGGGCAGTCAATGGCGAGCGAAGCAAGTGAGAAACATTCTAATTCAGAAGTGCGAGAGAAGCAAGTGTCAATTTTCAGACCAATGTTGTGAAATCTTTCGATTTATCGGAGGAAAATTGCAATCATTACCTGAACAGGCTGGATTTATGAATACTGCCCAAGTGTGGATCAATTACTGAGCCAATTGTGGCTCATTCTTGGCAAATACTGGTCAATGTTGCGCCAGGAGAGAGCTGAAGTTGGTTTAATCTTCGTGCACATATGGGTAGGATCGAATCAATGCATGGGCATGACTGGGCTAACGGGAGCCTAGGGCTCCGGGTATTTTGAGGGTGCCTTATAGATCGAATATATTGGAAATTATGTTTGAACTTCAAGTCCGTTAGAAAGTCCGTTAGTAGATTATATATAATTACGAGGCCAGGGCCCCCTACATGCTTTATCCGGCCCTGCACATGGGTGAGGAAACCATTATCAGTTTACAGGTGAGATAAAATGAAAATAGAACAACAGAAAGTGTTAAATTTCATTTCACTTGATAGAGCCTCAATGTTTCGACTCAACAACGTTCTAAAAATTCAATTTCACAAGTTTTCATAGGTTCATCTTCAAGAATCCATAAAACATCAGTGAAATAGTGTAATCAAATCTTTTCGTGATATCGAACAGTAGAAGCATTGAGGCTTTATCAAACTATTATGAAAATTCAGAACATTGAGATACTGTTCTTCTTTTTTAAAAAATTCGTGCTATTGATTTTTCGGTCCATTTCCTGACTTTTCGATACCATATCTCCCGATTTGAATATTCGAATTGGAACGAATGGAGCATAAAAAATGTTCCAGTTCTCTCTTGAATGGCGCTTGGATGACTATTTGGTTTCGTTTCCAGGCCACTCTATACGCTTCATTTTCACCAGGGCACCCACGATTCCTAGCTGTAGTATCTAATAAATAGCTATGGTTATAATCATTTGAGCTATAGCTGTGAAAAAAAGGGAGATGAAAGAATAAGTACCTGCCACAGCTAATTTGTTCTTCAGCGTGTAACTAATCTAGACAACAACAAAGCGTGTAAACAAAGAAAAATCATTGAAAACGTATGAAATTCTCATAACTCTCCGAGTTCAATACGTACAAATTACTTTCACAACTCGTTCGAGACTTTACCCGCATGATTTTCAACTTGGATGAATTGTCAATCGATAAGGTATGAAATCAACCCCCCCCCCCCTCCATTGCTACTTTCTACAACAATGAAGTTCTTCCAGGGAATTTGACACCATTCTACACCTTTTGGAGAACTCAATTTCTCGAAGAAAGAACAGCTTTCGAAAATATTTGAGAATCAAATTAATTGATTGTTGAATAACAATATAGGAAATTTTCACTCGTGTTCAATCGGTCTCTCCGCGAATTATTATTAATTCTCAGAGTCATTGATTGATTCGTGAAAGCTCTGTAATTATTCAATTCCTAATTTTCCCAACACAGAAAGACTTTTATGGGAGAAAAGAAAATTAATTGTGCACGGAGAAAAGAGATTTGCTGTTACAGCGAGATCTGATTTCGATGGGCCCCCCTCGTGCTAGAATAGCAAATTTTTTGCTGTCACAACAAACTATCGCGCAGTCATCACAGCAATCTTTTTAGCTCCGACAGCGAATTTTTAGTTCACGGAGAAAAGGAAATAGAGAAATTTACCGTTTAGGATGACAACGCGTTATATACTGTCGAATAATTCACATGATAAAAGAAAAATCTATTTTTGTCTTGTAATGTGAATTATTTGACAATATATTTCGTAAAAATTTTCATTTCAAGACTCGAAGCGACGCGTTGTGGCAGCCAAAATTGTTTGCTCTTTCATATAAAACATCAAAATTTGCTGGAGGAGCAAACATTTTTCACTGCCAAAGTTGAAAAGTCGCTGTGATAGCAAGCACATCGCTGTCACAGCAAAAAATTTGCATTTGTAGTGAATTTATTTGCGGTAACAGTTAAAATTTAGCTGTCCGTGTCCGTGCTAGCTACTTAGCTGCTGCACGCAAATTAATTTTTCCGAGTGCGATCGAATATCAATTGATGAATGTTGTTGCAACCGATGATTAAATTTGAAATCTTTAAACATCTTTTTCCCCCATTCACACGAATTTACTCATCGTGTACATAAGCGCACGTGTATGAATGTTGTTTTTTTGTCCATCGCCATTTTCTTCCCTCCGTTTCCCTTGCGGCTCGTTCCTCCCGACATCCCACGTCTCCTCGCTCCCTTGTCTCTTATTTTTTGCTTAGTACAAATAATTTCACGTAGAGACACGTGCACTGAAAACGGGGAAGAGAAATTTATTAATCGAGTTGCTCCCTGGCACCTATAATATTCCTTTCTCACTAGGAAGTATCAATTTCAATAACATCGTGGCGACGAGGCGGACCAGACGTCGGGCGTTGCGGTTAATTGTCATAATTTGACGGGTCAGAAAATCAATGAAGGAGGGAGAAAGTGGGATTATTGTTTTCCCTGCTATACAAAAACGAAGAAAGTATTTCAATTCACATTTTAATAACCATTCATCGGACCGTTCTGTTATATTCTGACAATATTTCTACGGAAATAAAGTAACAGATTATTATTAATCGTTGAGGGAACTGTGGGTAAGTATCTGGCAGAGAAATCTTCTTCGAGACTCCTATAAAACTTCTTTTTTTCTCTCTTATCGTTTGAAAACTAACTTTTGATTATCCCTCCGTAAAGGTTGATATCCAATTTTTCCTGTCTCTCAGTAATATCGTCAGGCGCATCGTAACAGTTGTACTCGTTGTTGTTGTTGTACCATACCGCTTGTCAGTCGCCGTTGTAAACAACGAACAAACAGAAAAAATGTAACTGCATTCCGAGGCTCTTCCGACCAATTGCTTTCTTCCTTCCTTCTTCTTTATCTCATATTGTCCACTATCACGTAAGGTAACTTCAAATCTGTGAGAGCTTTTTATCGTGCAAGTTTATAAATAAAGAAGAAGGAGAGAAGAAAAGTGTAGGGAGAGCAAAAAGAGAAGAAAACGTGCGCGTGTTTCGAGAAGGTTTCGTATTATCATCCTCGTCGTAGTCGTCGTCGTAGTCGTTGTCGTCGTCTGTACAAGTCAATGTTCTCATTTTTCGAGGTGAAGGACAAGGACGCGATATAAATCTTGGGGGCATCTTGCGATGAAATTGATATTTATACACAAAGAAAAAATACATACATGGGAGACAAGGGACGTGTTTCCTCTCATATTTTTCAAACTTTTAACTCAAGATAGGAATTCATGGCATGTATGTAATTGTTACAGGAAAGAAATTTTGTTATATATCGTTCAGGGTGAAGATCCGAGAATTTCCTAGGCATTTTACAGTTCAATCTTGGTTTTATGGAAATTCATGACCCTGGCGTACACTGTAAAAACTTTCAGCAAATTTCCTCCACAGGTGGGGAATTTTTCACCATTATTTGGTGAAATTTTCCCTCATTTTTGGAGGATTCAACACCTAAACAACAAAATAATCCCTCATTCTTTATGGGAAACCAATTCTTCCACAATAAGGGGACGAAATCCACCAACAGTGTGAAGAAAAACTCCCCACATTTTTTACAGTGTACAGGAGCATATATTCAATCACTTCTCCCTCTAATTCGAGTTCCGCCTTGTACCCCTAATAAAATAGACCCTTCCATCAGGACAAATAGACTACCGTATGAATTCCCATGCAGGTATTACCAAGACTGAAAAATACCAAAACAATTGGCCCAGTATTGTTCCATGATTGTCCCGTTGTTCCCAATGGATCAAGTCAGTCATGGTACATTTGTGAATATTTTTGAAATGTTCAGTACCTTTGGTACAAGCTTGGTACAAGCTTGGCACAAGTGTAAAAATCGAGTATTCGTTGAGAACAATTGTGCCAATATTGCCCACATGAGTGGCACAATGCTCATGAATATTGACTGAATTTTGAATTTACAATGGCTGAAGACTTGGGGATAACCATCGGGCCAGGGCTGACCCGATCTTCCTGCCGTAATTAATCCTACACACTAGTTTTACGCGTGTAAACGGCATCCAATTGGATGCCGTACGGGATCAGATTATTATAAGATTTATGTTATGGTATTTCAGTAAGATCTTATTAGTTTAGTCTGAGCATACCCCGGTAGGAATCAACAAATGGCCCAAGCTTGGCCTGATCTTGGCCCAATTATGGCTTATATTGGGAAAAGATGAGAAAAGATAGCCCAAGCTTGGTGAAAGCTTGGGATGATAACCTCGTGCCAGGCTTGGTACTCAATATTGGGCCGGAATGCAATGCCAAGCATGGCCCAATGTCTCATGATATATGTATTATGAGTATTTTGGAGCTTGGCTCATACGATTAAACCGGACCTGGCCCAAGTTGTGTATATTAATCAACTTTTGCCATGCTTCAACCTGATTCTTCAAACATACTTCCTGGAGAAAAAAATGACGGCATTTTTCATCCCATCCTTGCTACAAATTTCCCATAGAAAACGATAAGATTTGTAGCAGGGATATCGGTACAACTCTGTAAAAATCACAAACATGGAGATGTGGTATAGATTCTCAAATACCAAATGGTTTAATATTGGGCCGATATTGGTTCGCCATGCTTGGCAGCCTAATGTTTTGCCAATCTTGAACCACTTGTTGTATAGGCATTCCTTATGGAACATGGTGTGGGTTCTCAAATAACAAACGGTTCTATACTGGGTTGATATTGGTTCGCGATGCTTGGCAGCCCAGTATTTTGCCAAGGATGGGCCAGTTGTCAATATTGGCATTTCCTACCTGGGTAATTCAACAATAGAATCAAAATTGATTGAAATATCAAAGAACGCAAATTTCCCAATGATCATACAAGCTTGTCCCAGTCTTGTCACATTCTTGCTATCGTTTTAAGATAATTCATGTACGGTATTCCGAGGGAGAAAGTCATGGACTGAAATATGAATCAGTTACTTTTTTCATCCATATCTGTGATCAAAGAAGCATTGATTGATGCTTGGTAAATGAATTGAACCTGGTCTGGCGAAACCACTGGTCCAAGCTTGTCCTGATCTTATCATTCCCAAGCCTGGGCCAAGTTTGATAAATTGTTCAAGACAATTCTCGGCAGGTCTTGTGCCAGGTTTGGTCCATACACAAATGGGTTAATAATTGTTCTCAGCTTATTGCAAAAGACATCGTAACATCGTATCTCTAGAAACACAACCTCTTAGTCGAATCACACGACCCGACTCTACAACAGTGAGATTATCCGTTTCCTGTAATTTTATATATCGTCAATTCCATCTATCCACCGTTCACACCCAGAGAAATATAGACAAATCAATCTCTTATTGATTTTTCTCCTTCTCCTCTTCAAACATGTGTCCTCAATTTCTTTGACTTTCGATGTAAACATAGAGAGAATGTAATGAACGAAACAAAGAGGAATAGTGGAGAAGCATGTGCGCATGTCATACCGTCACGTCATGAAATTAATCACAGTTTAATTGGAGAATCTGAGCGAACAAACAATGCTGTTACCTCGATTCAAGTCGGTCCATCCAATGGACAAACGCCCCCATTGCGTTTATCGCATTGCTGGAAACCACCACGTTCTTGTACATTCGTGTGCTGAATCTATTCACAAGCGCACAACACTCGGGTCTTCGTCTTCGTCGTCTTCGTCTCCATCGTCGTTGTCGTCAACGACCAACAGGAATACTCGAAGAAGGAAAAAAAGAATCATATATATTGTAACATTATGTATATTTTTGTTTTCGTCGATATTCGCGAATCTCCAATTTCATGAGTCAATGAAATTGAGGTTACCCGTTGTGTATATATTGACATAAGTTATTCCAATACAGAATAAATGTTTCTCAATTAACGATAAAATTGAGAAGAATGTCGATGATATTCTAGCGGTGATATAAACATGACGGATGAGTTAGTTGTCGATCGAACGCTACGCAAATGACTGTTTTTTTTCTGCAGTTGGCAACAGTCGAGCTCGATCAGCATTTGACTACGCATTTTCATTCGTTCTGGTTAAATATTCACAGGACAATTGATTCGTTTCCGTTGTTTCTGGTATCCATTACAGTCATGTCATATGTCGTATAGTAATCGTCTTTGTTTCATTTTTCAAAGTTCAACGACTATTCGATTCAATTCAAAACAAAATTACGATGTTCTTGGGGAAAGAGAGAGTGCCGAGATTATTGTTGGTGTGAAAGGTACTGAAATTTATTCTATAAGATTTGAGTTTGAACAGTGAACGATTGTCCGAGAACTGAATAATTTGATTTGATTAGTGTTTCGGACGAGACCGAGACTGGTCTCGGTATCGACCCCGAGATCGAGACGATACCTACCAAGGCGAAATTCTCGACGATACCGAAACGCAAAGAATGCGTTGTCGAAACCGAGAGGGGCGAGAATCTCGACTCGAGACCGAGATCGAGGCCGAGTCTCAGTCTCGGCGAGACGAGAACGAAACACTAGATTTGATAATTTCCACTTCATTTCCCAAGATTTTGACTTTCCCATTCATTCCTGATTCACCTGGGTCGAAGAATTTTGACTATTTTTGCCCTCACATTCGCAGAAATCAGTACTTCAATTGTCGACTGGTTTTCAGGGGTTAAATTGATCAATTCGAGACCAGGCAGCGTGACAAAAATTGCTACTTTCGTCCTCACGCAGGTGTGGGAAGAGATAGTGTGTTCTTCTCGTAGACAAATTATAATTTCCCTCCTTGGTGAACAATGCATGTATCATTATTTGACTCGCTAGTCTCCAAATTCAAAACAGTGAAATTTCACTGATTCAATTGACCATAGAACACAACACTGGGTTATTTTTGTACCCCAAGGCGTTTTGAAAGTTCTAGGTGAAGTAGGTTTTGCTACATATCGACTCAGGATCATAATTCATAATTCAATTTAGAGTTCTAAAATAGGGAAGAGTTGATTAGACGCGTCAATTAGTCTTTTGATTGCGACTGATAATAACGCGAAGGTGAGCGTGGGGTACGAAATTACCCCAGTGTTGTGGTCACGTCGGTACTTTGTGCGATTGTGTAAGAATTCAAAATTCAAAGGGAAATCTTGGGTTTTGCAGCAGTTGTTGCATAATTCAAGTTATCTGTCATCATTCGAAGTGTTTTTATGTTTAGAAGAAGAATATAAATCAATTTTGTTACCAATGTAACTGATTTTTCCTATTTATGCGGTAAATGCGGACGAAAAGACTGAAAGAAATTGGAAAATGTTTTCTCGACATCTCTCAGTATTATTCTACCAATGCCAATCGTGAAGAATGATATTTTCACGTGAATAAATGTTTTCATAACATTTACATCGATTTTCCCCCTTTTTTGAGGATCATAAATTTTTCAACTTTCCACTTTTCAAATGAATATACTTACTTCTTAGACGAAATCAAAATTCCATTCTATCCATGTTCTAGACAATTGTTGCAAGTTTCAAAATCTTTTGGACGGAAATTCGAAAAGTTATGTTGATTTTTTCGAAAAAGGTCAAATTATCATTTTTGGCAAATTATTTGTGCTTTAAATTAATATTTCTCAACTTTGTTATAACATTTTTGCTTTGTCTTTCATACCATCGTCTTTGTTTTGAAAAGACGAAGGAAGTGGTGTATTGCAAAATTCATTTTTCATCGTAAATATTTGCACAAATCGCGTTCAAAGGCGTGGGGTATAAAAATACACCAGTGTCGTGTTTAGCAGCAAAAAAATAAGTGTTTTGTTCTAGGGTTGATCAAGAACAGTTTTCTGGTGGAAAAATTTCGCTGAAAATCACTGAAATTTTCAGAGGTGTTCATAAATAGTTTCTCAGAGCGTTTGCAGAAAAATTCAGAGTTTTTCAGATCCTTTTAGGTGTTTCCAGTGTTTTTCAAGTGAAATTCAGGGAAATTTTCAGAGATTCTCAAAGAAATTTTTTCCAACAGGGGTCCAAGTGCATAAGCAGCGGATACCCAGTTGAAACTTTCCAGATGCATAGGATTTCCATCCAGGACCAGGCGGATTCCCACCCAAAATCGCGTTGTCCTTCCAGGTCCTGCGCTGGAACCTCCAGGGTACCTTGACTTCCCGGTCGGGACCGCTCAGGGGTCTGTCAAGCAGGAACCCAAATGGTCCTCCCGACCTACAACCTGAGGGACCCCAAACGAGATCGTGAAAGTTCGCGCGCAGGACTTTGAAAGACAACACCCCAGACAGCACAACGTGCCACTGGAACGTTTATGGAAGATTTATAGAACGCAAGAGAGGTTTTTCGAACGGTCAGAAAACGTCATAGAGACACATTGTGCTGTTTGGGACGGGTCCATGGAGGGAACTTCGTATACGTATGTCGCGATCCTATTCATCCGGGAATTTTCAACAGGGCATTCATTGATATTTCACTGATTCCATTCGGTGGTTGACTTCCAACTCTTTGAGTTTGGAGAGTATGTACTTCTCAATTCTTCTTTTAACAAATGAGAACGATGGAGAAGTACCCAAGTATAAATGCTCTAGTTATTGACGAGTTTTGTAACGCTTAACTAGCCAGATACCAGACACTTGCAATTACCTCACCAGAACCCTACAAGGCACTTGCAGGCGTCTAGTTTTTGGCTACTTAAGCGTTACAAAACTCGTCAATCACTAGAGCATTCTTACTAGGGGTAATTCAGAAATGAATATCAAACAAGTTCTGGAGACAGTCCAAATTATAAGGATCCTTTCGATCGAATGTATTCACATTACTCCGAGAAATTCCATTTATCAATTCAATTCAATCCACGCTAATCAAGAAAATCCATTTCCTAATCTTTGCACATCTGTTCCGTGGTGGAATAAGAACTGTGAGTGGGGTTACATGCATTCAATTACCTGGGAATACCCTTCATTTCCCCACATAATGAACATACAACACATCGATATACCAAAGAGATAATCTAAACGATGGGATTTCTCGTATCATCAACTTCTCGGAACGATTAATCTAGTACTGCATTTGCGGAACCGAAGGGAGATGAAATTCAAACACTTTATTTCGTTTCCCAACTCATGCGATAACAATACATCGTCGTATTAAGGAGCTGACATACACATGTAAAAAACAAGTCATTTAATTAATGATTCTACACGTTTGTGAACCTTACGTTGGTGAATTACCAATGTTTAACTATTATCACTCGTCTTGTGTGTACGCGTGTGGTGTGTATTTGTGTGTATAGAAGACGAGAACATTGCGTCTGATGATATATATAGTGAAAGGAATAAATGCATGCACGTTGTAAATGCGTGTGCGTGCGTAAGAGAAAAAAAAAGAGGGAGATAGATAAGTCGCTGCGTCCTCTACCTCTCGTCACTCGTTCACTCGTGCACTCGCTCGCTCACTCGCTTTATCCATTTTAGAAATATAATGTGATGAAACTAGCCTTGACAATAGTTAACAGATGGTGCAAGAATGTATGTACTTCACCAAATACTCCTGACATCTTTTTTTCATATCGTTTCAAGGAGACAAAATGTTATTATTCCTTACATTGAAACCAATTATTTTATTAGGAGTGATTTCACTTTCCTATGAAAATGTTAATTGAGATCAAGTTAATTGTTTCTCAATTTACATACAACTCACGTGCAGAGGTGTGAAAATCATTAGAATACTGGCGAGGTTTAAAATTCTCGTTCTAGGTTATGCAACCGTTTATTAAGCGTTCACGAAGGAGGAAAAAATTTGCTGACGTAGCAAATCGAGGCATTACAATAGATCGAATAACGCCTGGCCTAGCTAGAAATTCGCTGGCACAGCCATTTGGATTGCCGGAAGAACAACATGATTAATTAAAACAGCAAATTTTCCAGTATTATATACGAAGTAGCGAACAAAATTTGCTGGAGGGGTACCCGCTGTTTGTCGCCACAGTCAAAAAATTGTTTCCGCAGCTAACAAGATTGCTTCACTGTCATTGCAGGACATTTTCTGCTCCAGCGAACTTCTTTTGAAATTATTTGCTGGAGCAGCGAAATTTTCAATATCATATATGGAATAGCAAACAAATGTTAGCTGAAGGAGTCGACATTATTTTCTATGATGGAAATAAGATTTTCTGTATTTATATGAATAATTCTTGGAATAATCCATATGGGAATTGAAAGGTGAGCCTGAAATCGTGCACACGGAGAAAAAAATCCACTATGATAGCAAAATCTTATTTTGCGTAATTTTTTGCTGTGACTTTTTGCTTCTTTAGCAAAATTTGTTTACTATCCTGTATATGATATGAAAATTTGCTGGGGGAGCAAACATTTTTAGTTGCCACAGCTTAACCCTTACCCTGCAAACCAGGGTTTTTCGTGTCCGAGCGAAAATCGTTTTCGTTCGTAACTGTCCAGATTTATTTAGAAAAATAAATATCAAAAAATCATTGCTAACATCGCTATTGATATTCCAAATAGAATGTTTGAAGAGATGGCATACATTTTTTCAGATTTTTTGGAATGGTTCAACAAGGTGAAAAGGATGAAAGAACTTTGAAGATCCTGGTTTGCAGGATTAGGGTGTTGAAAAATCGTTTGCATCTCAAGGGTTAAATAATCGCTGTCGTAGCTAACAAGATTGCTATAATAAAAAATAGTTTGCTGCTCCAGGAAAAAGGACCCAGCAAAATTACATTCCGCTGTCAAAATTGTCAGACATTCTTCAATGCAGCGTCAATTCTTATACCAGTATTGATAAAAACTTCTAACTAAAGAACAATATTGGAATTGGAACTGTGAGTCTTGGCATAATACACGTGACAGTACTGGGATTGTGGATGTATCTGCAACTGCAAAACACCGGCACTTTCAAATATGTGCTTGATTTGTTCGATGGAAAAACACTGATAAAAAACTTATCGATCAGTGCACTGGCTGATTCGCCAGTGACATTCACTGATTTTTATTCGAAGACTGAACCAATATTGATTAATATTCATTGAAGAAATGGCAACGACGATCTTTGAAACGGCATCGTCATCTCTGCCAAGCTTTGGCGAGTATATTTTTGCCAGTACCAAGTCATGCGTACACAATTCCAACAACTTCTACATGTGATCTCAAATTTGAGAATAAAGAAACAAGCCATGCGTTTGTTTGTCAAGAAATTGATTTGATAATAATAATTCGAGTATGGAAGAACAATGAGATTTCATCACACTTAACGAAGCGATTGATAAGAATATATATCATTGTAGATTTTACGACGAAGCACATATTCTTCCACTTGAAATTTGAATAAATTTCAATGCCTACAAAATGCGATTGAACGAATGAATAATAAAGGAAAATGAATATATCTAAAAAGAAAGAAACCAATCGTACCTGCATATATTGTGGAGCAATTCAAGGTATACGATCACAGTAATTGTGTTTAATACCAAAATATGTGGAGCATAAATGAGCATGTCATGAGAGGGACATCGAGGCTTACATTTGGGAAATATAACCCGATTCTCGAGTGTATTGGGATTTATGAAATGCTGTATCATGCACTTTCAGGGAAAGTTTAACGGTACAACAAAATTAGTTCATCAGGAAAGAAGAACAAAAAAATCAATCGACCCCATTGCTTTGAAATAACAAAATTTAGAATGACAATCACAAAGCTCAATGTATAATCATTAAAATTCCAAACCGAAGAACCATACAACGGTCAGTAATTTCAAAACTTTGAATAAATAATAATATAATATTCATCGCTCGGGTATCATATAAATCAAAGAAAATTACAATTTGTCAGTATTTAGTCGATAATTCGAGTGCAAATTGTGGGTAACAACAACACCTACGTGACGCAATCAAAACCATTCTTGACGTTCGCAATTACCATCGAGCGAAGTTTTACATTCATGTATTCGTTTTTTCTTACGGATTCATTTTGTAATCTCATTGAATAATCATTCAATGTATCGTACCTATTTATCGTGATTTTTTTTTCACGAGGGAACGGAATGAAAAGAAAGATAGTAAATTGTGAAAAATTGAGATAGAAGCCAAATAGAGAGAAAGAGAGAGAGAGATTGAGAAAATTCGTATCATGTCTTCTGCTTGTGGTTCACGTATTATATATTCGCTCGATAGGTTTGATTTTAGGATGTCCGAGCCACTGTTTGTAACGTCATTTGCAGCTTCCTAAGACGTAACTCGATATACATGATAAATGAAATGTGAAATCGATGTTGTTGTTCTGATCAATTAAATTTCATTTCCCTCGCTCAATACTGCTATTTTACAGTTCCTTAACGAGAGGGAAGCTTCCAACGCGGTATGCATTGGGAAGATATATTATGACAAGTGTACAATGCAAGTACAATTGTCTATTCAATTTTGCACGTGAGGGGATCTTACGGGAACCTGGAATTAGGTTTATCGTTACAATTATCCGAAATTGATGAAGCGTCTCATTTCGATATTATGCAGCATCAATTCTGTTTCGGTTATGAATTTGTTGAGAAATTCTGCTTTTGAACGGTATTTTGTCAATGTAATTGAGAATATTCACTCGAAATATTGAAGATATTGGATCTAAAGGAGGAATAATATCGGGAATAGCAGCAGGTGTATTTTGAGGCCAAAGACAAATTCTTCTCGATGAATAGCGTCGAATTTGACACTCATCTTCGGCAGGTTCTGGGCGGAACAACTTCCAATGAGGAATTTGTTATAACAAATACGAAATCTACCTCAGTCATACCTACAATAATTTTTCACTAAAAACAAAATAACACACTCACAACCCTTTTTTGTTAGAGTATAGACAGTATCGCCTGGAAATTCTGGGCGTCTCATTTGTTATTCCATTCAACGCGAATCTATGATAGGTTGACGTAATGACGTGCCTAGCCCTGGCTCCGGATTCTGCGCAGCAAATCACTTTACGAATAACCCTCAGCTTTCCAACAGCAATCATGAACCCATTTTTTTGCAGATCAGTGTTATTAATTAGTTCAATTTATTGGTTTTGCTCAACCAACAATGGTTTTCTCCTCTTCAGCCGGTTTTCAGATCGGTCACAGGAAAGAACTTGTGATTTTTTCTACCAAGGTTGTTTTATTAATCAGGTCCAGAACTTATTGAGTGATGTGCTCAATCATTGGCATTGAATGCGAATTGCCGTTCTCGCGAATAATATCACCAGTCATAAATTACGAATTTCTTAACGATGATTGTTTTGTCTAAGAAATTAGTTTCCTTGGAAAAACTACATAACTCCTCCCTTTTTCTGTCATTCAATTAATCTTTACATTTGAATCCTCAAACCTCAGTGCACTATGAAAACAATTCAGAAAAATTCAGAAGGAATTTTTCTACAGTGTACATTGAGATTACTGCAAACAACTAATCTCCTTCTCTACTCTTCCAATTCAGGATAATTCCAATCGATAACCCCCATATAATGAACCTCCCATGCCCCCATTCCTCCCAACTAAACAAAATACCCTACAATTCACCATTCACTTGTAACGCAAACAATTTTGTAATACGTATCCAATATCGAACGAAAACGTTATCAATATGTTTATAACAAAAAAAAAAAACCACTCCAATTGCTATGTGAATATTTAATTCGATACATAACGTTGAACAAACTCTGCAACTTACAGAGCGATCTCGCAACGTTGCCAACGTTGGGAATAAAATCGAAATGAAGCTGCTGCATTCCCCACCGAACAATCTCCAAATCGGATTTATTCGTATATCTTCTTTTCTCCTCGCATTCGATGATTCAATTTTCTATTTTGGAACTCGGCTTCGTTTATTTCATCTGAAAAACAAACCCTTGAAAAAGAAATCGTTGCGAGTTCGATAACACGACGACAATATTGTAACGAATGAAAAATCGAATATAAGAAAAGAAGGAAGGAAGGAAGGAAGGAAAAAACTAAAGAATATCGAGAGAGAGTATTAACGTGCGAGGTTTGGATTACGTAAAACGTTACACGCACATTTAGAACTCGAGCGCATTACGAACGTAAAGGAAAATTTTCAACTATCTCTGATGATGCCTTGTGATCCGATATAAATTCAGACTCCGTCTTCCCTCGTTGTTCTTATTATTTCTTCACCAAATTCGAAAAACCGCGACATCACGACGTTTCGGAGTTGTTCTTTTGTTTTCGTTTCTTCGTGACCCTGTGTTTATGTCTTTTACATAATCCTGGCCACTACTTTTTTCATAATCGATTTTCTCCACATCAATGTCAACGGCGTTGTACGAACGTACTGGCTTCTTTACGAACACTCGTGATTACATGGATAATTACGTCACGTATATCGAACAAGGACGATCGTTTCGCGACGTGGAAAAATCTAGATAGAGCCGTGTACCTTTGATCATGAAAATTCACGATCGTTGGTATTATAGGGTGTCTGTAAATTCAGAGCATAGCTCTGTAAGATTCCTTCATTTTCGTTCACTTCCGTTACAGTGAAAAATCACGCGTTTCACTCCACCAAGTCTCAGAATTCGAGTGGCTGTAAATTTATAACCTTAAACCTTAGGCTATCACTCTCAAAATTTTAGAGAGCAATTGTAGATAATACTTTTCCCACAAATGTATGAAAGTTATATATCATCATCCTCCGTTTGACTGACCTCTCCAGACAGTTATCCTCCTCGGTGGTCCAAGTGACATTATTCCAAACCATAATTAGGATTATTTCTTCTAGAGTTGAGATATTGCGAAAATGGAGACCGACTAACAGCATGAAAATGTTGTTTGATCGATTCGAGGGATGAGAAGAGATTCGTTCCATCAAGAGTCGTTCAAATATTTCAAATATACGATTCTTGATTCTTGATGTGAGTATGAAGATTATCTGATGAACGGAACACGATTTTGAAATGATGAAACGAGTTCCGATCAGGGGGAATGGGGATGACAATGACGTCGAGTGGTGATATACTACTTCGGAGAAAAATTGTAGAAAATTCAGGCCTTGCGACAATCCAGAAAGCTGACACACACATTATACACATTATTATTGCGTGTAAATAAATTAACACTGTGATAATATCGTTCAATCCAAGGAACATATTTCTCCTGCGTATGTTTCTCGCTGGGGACTATTGAATCCAATATATCCATAGAAAGCCTACAACGATGAATGTATAATAACGTGTTGACGGAATAACAAGGCGAACGCCGCTAACGAGTTTCCCCCAATTCCTCTTCCTGCGGAATATGCGAACACTGCTGCAGATGACGGTTATTTCCTTGCTTCCCGCATACAAGATACGTGCATTCAATTTCTGTGCCGCTGCTGCTACCACGTAATCTTTAGTCGTTGTCGTTGCTCGAGTCAGTTAATCACACTCTCAAGAAAACAGAGGGCAAAACACACATCAACATTGCAAGTAGACTGCTCAATCTGCACATAGAACGTCGTTATCCGCACGAAGACGATATATGGGACACACAGTTTTCGTTCCTCATCGTGAAGAACATGAAATAAGATATATGCCAGCTCGAATGGGTCGAGTCCAACATCAGGCCTGGCCCTCGGAAACTTCGGAAAATTAACATCACGGTAGCTTATATTTCATCAATGAATTTTTCGAAAGAGAAGTTTTTATTATAAAACCCTAGTAGAAATCATTCTAGCCAGTCTCCAGGCCTCACCGGGAAATTATTGGGATATAATTGGGACTTACTGTTCCCTCTGATAACGTTGATTTTTATATTTCGTAACAGATAGATTCGAATTTGGGAAGTTTGTGCATTGAGAAAATTAACAGAATAATTGAAAATATTGAATGAAAATTCAAATAAATAATACAAGTATTGTTTGATCAGTGGACCAGGTTCTTGCACCCTGAAAAACACGAACACGTTAAGCGTTGTTTCTGATGGTTGCCAAGCGTTATCATCTCTCTCAGAATCCCTGCAAGATCGAAGTTAATTCGACAAGGTTCAGAGGGGACAAATTTCTAGTCGGTCGGGACCTTGGTTCAAGGCCATAACAATTTCTCTCTCGAAGGAGCTAAATTCTAAATTAAGTCATGTCCAGAATTGAAGACCACGCCCGGGTTCCAGGTAAAACTCTACGTACCACCCTAATTCTCTGGGAATTGATCGAGTTTTTTTGCTTGGAGAACTCCTCCTCTCCACTCCTTTTGATGAAATGTCAAATCAATCAATTTGTAACCAAAAACGAAAACTGCGGTAAATCAATTTCAGTATATTTCCTCGATTATTCATCTTCAATAATCTCCCTCGACATCGACGCTATTCACACTATTTTTGTTGATACTTCAATAATTTATGTACAACACAACAACAGTATTTATTTCCCCCCACATAGCGATAACATGAAACCAAACTGTCAACACAGCATGTTACTATGACAACACTAGAACATCACTCGCAGCATCCTGATGTCAAATTCAAACGAGTAAAATATAATATGAAATTTCACCTTCAAAGCTTCACGTCTTCGCGTTTCGATAGATGTGTAGATAGCAAAAGTGTAGGAAAAAGAAGAAGAAGAGGAAGAAAAAGAAGGAGATTAATTATAGTTCATCATAATCGTAAGAGCATTTGCATGAATCATTAGATGATGACGATGATAGCAGGGATGTTATGTAAAACCCCAACATCTTCACACTTTTCGTTTCTTCCGAACCTGATTCTATATCTGGGGATTGAATTGATTATATCATGTGACGGAGGTTGCATCTCAAGCGTGCGTCGCTCGTACCGAGCATGCGGCCTAAGCTTGTCCCACTTTCGCGTTACACCAGTTTTGGTATACGATGATAGCGCCTGTCTTGACCCAGCATTGACCCTATCATTTTCATCTGTAAATGACAAAAGCAGGGCAGGGCGAGGTGCTCCTGGATGAATTCTTTTTCCGCATCCGTGATTGATTTTCATCATCGCTTCGCGTCCTATCGAACATCATTATTCCTCCGTTCTTTTCTCTACACCCTCGAATTATCTCTCGAGAATGAAATTATCCTGCCATTCTGTAAAATTTTTCTACCCAGAGATCTATAAAACGGAATCTCTTGGCTTTTATGTGTCACTTAGGTTAGGGCCGTTGATGCCTCGGTGGTAGTCCTCTGGCACTCGCTCAATAAATTATTCTTGAAATCTTCGTTCCGTTTTTATTGACCAACGATTCTTGAAGGTTCTCCAAATTATTATTCATCGGGCATTCTTTCTTCAAATATTACGTACACGACACTTCTTCTTCTGCTTTTTTTCCTCATTTAACTTCGAAGTTCCACAAATCGGATGCGTTATGAATTCAAAAACACTCATTTATTTCAACTATTTCATTTTTTTCTTGTTGATATTCAATTTTGTCGAGAGTACACGAGTTTTCATTCCACATTTGTTCCAACAACATCGCGAAGGAGGTTGGCTGTGTGCCATATCTCAATCACAACGCGATCAATGCCATATTTACTTCTTTCAGTACATAATATTTCTATTATATACTCGAAATTTTCGATAATTATTTCTAAGAATGTTGTAATCAATTCTTAATTGGGACACGGTATACTAATTCTCGCTTCTATCGTTCATTAGAGTTCATTCATTTGCGTAATAAAAGTGTACGTTTATTCGGAAAAATAATGAGATGATTTCAAAGTCTTCATATCTTTCTGAATAAAGAACGAGTAATTGAAATCAAGGTATTAAAAGCTGAATGAAGTTATGGGGATCAGGCATGAGCGGTACTTTAATCAGAACGCGATCAATACCATATTTTATGAATACACACGTACTTATAAAGATGGTGAACTATACCTCTATTGCATTTTTTTTCTCCCCAAAACACGAGAATTTATCATTCTGGTACTCCATTTTACTTTCACTTGATTAAAACAAAAAAAAAAGGTATGATATGAATTTTGAAATAAAGTATGAAAATTGCCCATCAACCGAGCTTCGATTGCTCTTTATTCGCATACATTTGTCACAATTCTTCATATAATTGTGATCAAAAATGATCTATCGTAATAGCAGTGACTTTTAATAGAAAATCAAAACCGAGTTGACGATCATTTTTCGTGACCTGATTTCTGAAGAATTCATTTTCATATGTTTTATAGAAATTATATATAAATTATATATAATTTTTTGCGATAGAATATATAAATGAAGAATCATCGAACAACAAAAAACATATGATTTTCTTCAAATCAAATGAATTTGAGATTCGAGAATTTAATTGTAACATACCAATCCAACTCGAAATCAAAGCTTGTTGCATAATGAAAACTCATTAGAATGTTTACAATGAAAGATCGAAATGAACAACAGCTTATTATTATGAATAATTATTATACCTTTACTCGATATCTGTTAGAATCAAATATAATTCAAATAATTATCAACTAAAATGACGAATAATCAAATGATAATTAATTCGATCGAGGGTTGAAATGACATGGTAAAACTGAGTGAATTCATGTAGAAAATTATAAAATCAATAACAATACAGAACTGAGTTTGATAATTGTATTCTCGATTGAATGAATATTCACAAATTGATTGAATAACGCGATGAACCCTTTTTTTATCGCTAATTCAATGATAAAACAATTATCATTCGAACTATCAATTAATGGAAAACATAACAAGGATTATATAAGAAATGTGTTGATCGGAACACGTTTCCGAGCTTGAAATTTCATATGTTTTCAATTGATGCTTGTTGTTTCATGTCACGATATATGCATATATAATATTGATAAACTATAAAAAAAAGAACGATGTATACAAAGGGGGGAGATATCTTACTTTCCTCTGGAAACGAATTTTCTACTTCCGTGGTCGGCGAATCTTAATATTACACGTATTATATGTTTCCCGTTGTTGTATGTTTGTTATTTTCCAATCTTCTCTCACGATCCACACTGTGTTGTTATATTACATCATCACCATCAACTTCCTCAATGAGAACCGATGATTAGTGCGGTACTCGCGCAAGGTCGTGAGCCACATGATACTCCATATTATCTTATAAGACGACGAAAAGGATGGCGTTATTATCGTTTTAGGCATTATTATCGTTACACTTGGAATCCATGGCGAGCAAACGCGAGGCCATTACTCTAGTAATCCAGATCCACAACTGTCAGCACTCTCGGCGCAGTATTGGCACATCGGTACGAAAGGTACAGGTCCGTTTGTAAATGTCTCTACTAAATACATCAACAACCCGATACTGGGACATTGAGTAATCAATACTAAGTCAGTACTGTGCCAGTACTGGTAAATCGATATCGTCTCTAACAACGAACCCAGTACTGACCCGATTTTGCTGTCGTCCAAACCTCAAGCACTCGTAGCGTAGCAGCAGCAGCAGCGGTGGCAGTAGTAGTAGCAGCAGCAGGAGTAGTCGTAGTAGTAGTCGTAACAGCAGCAGTGGTAGGCGTTTCAACGTTTATGCTCCTGGAATCTCCTTTTTTTCCGGATATGTTTTCGTCAGGGAAAAGTTCATTTTTTCCTCAAATATTCTCATAGATTCATGAATATTATATAGCGTATTTACATTCATCGAAATAAATATTCACGAGATAAGAAAATCATCGCAATGTTACCCTATCTCTTCAAAAGCGCTAGCAAAAATAATATATGCATCATAATACTTACTTTTATATGCTGCAGATCGAGTTGCTTGTTGCGAGCTACTGCTTTTTCTTCAGCTTCTATTTAATTTCCATAGACGATTTGTGAACTGTTCTTCCTCTTTCTTCTTCTTGTTTTTTTTTCCCGCAGTCCTTTAGCACACAGAGGATTTTATAATATATGCACACACAACTGAAGAAGAGTGAATCCAGTCTGTGAACTTATTATGTAATACACTTTGTTACGGAAACTTATTTATATCCACACTTTGATAACACTCATTCAACTTAATTATTATTAAAGATGATGATGATGATGATGATAAAAAACAAGAGGAAGAAAATCACTCGACAGGAACTTGAATATAAACTACACTATATAATACACTTCTGTAAATTTTCATAAATATATATATGAATATATCTATATGTATCTATATACTTTATTATATCTATACAGACACACACACATATATTAATAATATATACTAATATATGATACAATATAATACTTTTTTTTCTTTTATATAAAAGTGAAAAACGAGAGAATTAAAAAAAAAAATAAAATAAAGAGACCTTTTTATTCTTTGGTTGTTGATTCGAAATGAAATATATATATATATATATGTGTATATATATATGTATGTATATAAATATTTTTGTTTCAATTATATATTTTTTTTATCGACCCGAGCGAAGCACTTGATGGATTTATTATATTTTAATTTATATAATTATTGTATACGAGTCCTTATCGTCATCGGTTGTTATTATAGTAATTGCTCTGGAATTATTTTTTTTTTTTACGTTTTTATTTTTAATACAACGATTGGCCAAAACTTATAAAAAATACAACAATCGATTGCTCGTGGGTGCCGCTGCGAGACTGAAAACCGAGGTAACATGTGCGGCCTCTTACATATTGGGTCGATGGAGGGGAATGAAAAACGACAGAAGTGGGGCTGAACGACAGGGTAGCAGCGAAGCGGTCTTCGGAGTAAGCCGCGGCAGTGGGGACGAAGTGTCAGAGCTAACCGGTAGTGGGAGATTACACACCGCGCCACCTGACTATGTCGTAGGGAAAGCAGAGAGAAAGAGAGAGAAAGAAAGAGAAGCTCTGGCAAGGACGACGCAATAGTGTCGCGATTCGGTAGATACTCGGCAACCATTGGCGAGGTATTGTAGTGTCGTCGTGTGCTCGTGGTTGTCGTCACCCGCAGTCAGGAGTTGATGGATTTTCGCAATGTGAATACAATGATAATGCGTAAGTTAGAATTTATTTACACATAAATGACGATAGGTTCGCGCGAAATCAGGTATTATCTGTATAGTAGATAAGTTTCATCGGAGTTGACATTTTTCTTATTCACAATCTAGGTGACAGGGAAAAGAGATATGGAGGTGAATTTTTTGAAGAATTATGATATCGCGAGTATTGATAGACTAATCTCTTGTTATTGGAATTCATTTTAGGAAAAGTGGATACCTCGTGGAGGCGTGGAAATCAATAGAATTTCCATGTGATTGTACGGTAGGTCTCACCACGTAAAATTACAGGTAAGGAGTTTCAACGCCAACTAAGTGAACTACATAATTTTTCGTAAGTACTCATTTCCATCAGAAATATATAAATATTATTCCATAACCTGCAGCAATTATGCAGAATTTTTTATCGATCATTCATTGATACCCTTTCTTTCCAGTTGAGAGGCCTCAAAGAATGGATGGCTGGGGAAGAAATCCAAGTTGGTCAACTGTGTCACGTGTTTCTGAAATAATGATGGATTGAAATAAATATCTCCCACCGAACATAGTTTCTTACTACATCATAACTACAATCTAGTTTAAAATCACACGCAATATCACCTGTACTTTGCATGCAATGGACTGGTAACTTGTAATTTCACACTCATCAAAAGTCGGTACCACGTAACCAGAATACAATATGTTTCATTTGAGCAACATTGTGGTTTCGTTCATCTGTTATGAGTGATGATATTCACCCCGATAAATTTTTTCAACGCCAGTATTGAGGTTGACCACACACATGTATATGTATGTATATGCGCATGACCTCGAATCTGAGGTGCATATTTTCCAAAATACAAAACGGTCATAACAATTGCATGCACCTGGGATGTAACCACCATGAAAAATGTTGTGTAACAAGGACGTTGTAAAATTACACATTAGCTGCCCATTGCATGTGATTTTGAAGTTACATTATAAATAGGATACAGTTACAAACTGTGGTTGGTGGGCTCCTTACATTAATTTCTCAATACTTCCATAGAATCCATACATAATTTTTATCAAGGTAGGTGAAAAAAGTATAGTAATTTCTGGGAAAACTCTAGGGAATTAATAAAAACTACACGGAAAAAAAGTATGGTTATCGTAACGATTTGAAGTATAGTGAGAAGAGGAAGTAGTAAGTGGCGATATTGTATCGCTATGGTAACGGTTAAGGCTAACCATCTATATCGTTGCTCGAAGGATCTGTTTCGTCATGGCAACGATACTGATATCCCTATACCTTAGACAGTCATGACAACGACACTTTTTTTCCGTGTACTTCAAATCATCACGGAAAAGAATCATCAGCTATTATTTGGATAATCAAGAATGAGCTATTTTTTAGCTGTAACGGGTACTCACTTAGCGGCAAAGTAAGGAATATAGCTGCCACGGCTGAATTATTTGGCTATCCAAATATCAACCACGGAAACTGTGCAGTCACAGCTACTGTAGCTGTACACGGAGAAAACTGAATAGTGATATCAATCAAACCAATAATAACTCGTACTTAATGATTTAGTGAAATATGGACAGACCAAATATTTAGCATTAGAAACCGAATGCACATACAATTCATGTCACCATAACAAGTCAAATTAATTTTACTAAACTTTAGGGGTGTGCGGGTAGCACTTCTTGTCGGGTCGGGTTCGGGTATTTGTATTTCTTTTCGGGTCGGGTCGGGTCGGGTCGGGTACCCGATTAAATCGGGTTTTCCAAGTCGGGTACCCGAATATAATAAAATCGCTTGAATTTAATATTTTCAACTTCTATTTGAAGTTGCAATTGCCGTTGATATTTTAAGGACAAATTGTCTTGAGCGATTGTAGGAATGAGGGGATTTCATATGAATTCAATTCTAATATGAAGAATGCCATATTCACTACCAGTCTACTAGGGTTGTTACTCCATGTAATTGATTATGCAGCGCATTAAGAAATCTCCAAATTGCTTCATGGAATGTTTATATTTATTTTTTAATTCAATTAAAAAATATAATCACATTTATATCTCATAAATAATATATTATCTATTCTCGTATTTAGTAACCACAATATAGAATCTTGAACATCAATGAAAATAAATATTCTTCTTATAAATATCATTCTTTTTTCATATTTTTAAATTTGAATGCAGGAAGCACAACTCTTCCACATGTTTTGATCTTGACCAATCTTGATCGAGTTGCTGTCACAATATTTCCTGCTGAGGAAAACGTTTGCTATATTTGAATTACCCGGATGTAATCGGGTACCCGAAAAACTCGGGTAATTGAAAAACCCGACCCGACCCGACCCGACCCGATAAAAACCCGATGACTTGGGTACCCGCACACCCCTACTAAACTTGTATTTCATCCGATTACTCAAGCATTGTTATTCGTATCAAACAGTGAATGGTCGCATAATTGATTCCACTACACGGAGAAAACTAAATTTCTGAAAATTACTACATTCCTACCAAATTGGCAGGATATAAGAAAATATCACTGTTATTGATAGACAGTGTAGTGAAAATTGATGATTAACAAAATATTCTTTAGTACGAGCGTGCAGTTTTCTGCATGATAAATTACACACTTTTACTACACTGTTAAAAATTTCTGCATTAATTTTAATGTTTTCACTGGAAGTTTTTTTCAAGTGCGTACATGAATTCAGTTTCATGCACATTTTACATGAAATTTAATGTAAACTATAGCATAATCTATAGTTTTTTCATGTTTTTGTACATTAAATTTAATGCAGAATGTATATGAACCTGATTTCATGTACGTAATTGAAAAAAACTTCCAGATATTTCTGACATTGTACACTTCTATATCAATAACAGTGATATTTTCTCTTACCCTGCCAAATTCAGTAGGAATGTAGGGATTTGTAAAACTTTATTTTTCTCCGTGTACACAAATCATCTACTCCGTGGAATGGGCATGATAATTTTTACTAAACAACAATATAAATTCGATTCAATAATGTTTTGTAATATTATGAAGGTTGTTAATGTTGTCTGTAGAAATAATTTTCCAGAACAGCAAAAATTTTTCATTGCTTGACACTCATCACTGTTTAGTCGAGCGTCAAGTTGTAGCATCGAACATCGATTGCACATTACATTCAGGATGCTGAAAGCGGGAATCGAACCTCAACATCCTACCTACCTACCTACACCTAACGCGTATACCACACGAGCTAAACTAAACATACAATTTTTCTGGCTTTGCGCATCTGTTATAAGTGTTCGGAGAACTTATGATTAGAGGATACATGTTGAAACAATTTTAGATTTTCTAAATAAATTGATTTTGTGAAGGGTTGATTATTAAGACGAGAATCATGATAGGCATATTCCATATACGAGTTATCATTAACTGCTTTCCTGCTATCAACACATTTATGAGAAAAAAAAAATCATTTATAAACAAAACCGTGTCGGTAAGCGAGGAGAGTTCGTATATTCGGTTACGTTCGACTCGTTTCGGTTCATTCCGCTCAAGCGCGTTAATTGAAACGAACCAAATAGTTATTACTACTAAACAGCGTAGTAGAGGCAATTGAGTCAGTCAAACTAACTATACCATCCGTAATATTGATCATACATGAACTACTGTACCATACAATTGAAATCACGAATCTTTACTAAATTATATTTAGTAGAATAAAATGATTGTTTAGTGTTTCCAGCGAAACAAGGTTTCACTAAACGATGATGGTGAACGTCACTATTCCAGTTTTCTCCGTGTAGCAGTTGACAAAAGGAGCTGAAAAAGTGAGTAACTGCTACATCTATTTCATTCTTTTGCGTACATTACAAGATTTGGTGCAGCAGACATCCACTATCAGCCACCAGTCTTTGTAACTGTTTAAAGTTTATCCAGGATACCTTTGATACAGGTGGTCAAGTGAATGCTATCTAAGGTAAATAGCTATGATTTCGTTACGTTAGTGAGATAGATATTATTCCGTCAGGATATCATAAAATTGATGAATCAAGCTCTTGTGAGGCAAATTATGAATATTTCTTGGTACAAAATGTCACAAATGTAACTCATGATCACACAAAATATACTCAATTTGTTTACAAATGCTGGATGATCAATTTTATCAATGATCCAACGAAATAATATCCAGTGATACGAAGATATAGGCACTTACCTTACAGTGATTCGAACAGATCCCTTGGTAGGATTGATGATTTAATTTTGATTTCAAAGTTATCAGGATAAGGTATCCCTTGCTCTCTTTTGAACTACATTTGTGATTATTTGGATAATCATAGACAATACGTTGAGATTAGAAGATATTTTTTTTCTAATACCTTTAATATTTCTTCAGGAGTACCTCAAGGATCACCTCATCTTGAAACTTTGATATTTATTTCAATTGTTCATCGACTGTTTGACAGATGGACCTTGATAATATTCATGGAAAGTTGACACATGTCTGGTCTGTTGCTGGAACAGAAGACGCATAGGAATTTTTTGCCTGCATTCTATTGGTAAGGTTGCCCTTCAGGTGCCTACCCTGGTTAGAGATCTTGGCATTTGGTTTGGCAGTTCACTAGTACCATTTGAATACAGTGTTCATAACCGGAGAAAAAATGGTTCGCCTACAAAGAAATTTGAGACGCTAGTTCTGTCAACAAATTTGTTTATATCAGCAAAGAATGTAGCTGTGTCAATCATTTTTCTTGCTCTTTCAGCTAATTTTTCTTATAGGCGCTTTGGTAAAAGACCTGCTTGTGATGCCAGTAATACTTTTTTCTCCAGGTACCCATACAGGACAGTTGCCGATGGAATTACATCGCCTCTCCGTAGAATTAAGGGAGCGCAGTGGATACAACGTGGCGCAACGGGGAAACAGCGCGCTGGAAAAAGGTACGCCATATGTTAGACTGCTTTCCCAAACAGCGGAAAAGCGGAAAGTGGAATGATAACTATATTAGTTCATAGTCATTTTCGAATAAAACCAACGATTGACCAATCGGGGTCGTTTCGCTGTTCCGATTCATGGGGGAGCTCAGAAGAGAATTGAGCGGAGAAAAGCGAGAAACTAGAAAAAATCCAAATTCTGCTTCACGCTTTCCGCTGCATGAGAGAGCAGCCTTGGACAGTGCTGCCGACACCAGGAAACTCAGTGCTCGTTTGCTCTACGAGGTGACGTGCGTACATCGCATTTCATCGTGTATATACCCGCGTAGAAAAAGTTAGTATAGCAGGGATCACAGAGAAATATGGCTAAAAGTCTGATAACAAGCTTGCGAAAGTATCGGAGCGATTGAGGAAAAATTTTGGCGACAGTCTTTTGGAAAAGTCCAGGGTTTGGGACTCTCCTATACTCTTCCTCAGTCTCAGGATATTAGCGCCGGGACTTTAGCCAAATCTTCCGCGTAAGATTTCTCCACAATACTTGAATATTTTCAAAATATCGCTCTATAAAGCATTTCTTGAATGTATGGAATTATTCTCAATAGTATGGAAGGGTCCCAAACCGCGTACTTGTTGAAAAGACTCTGCCCAACATCTTCTTCAAATCGCTCCCCAATACTTTCTCAAATTTGCTACCAGGTTTTCAGGCAGATTTTTCTGAGATTCTTGTCATACTCATTTTTTTTACGCGGGTACCACGTTTCATCGTGTATGAATATGCTTGCGTGAATATGAATAAAACGTGATGTGCGCACCCCACCTTGTGAAGCAAACGAGCATTGAGTTTCTTGGTGCCAGCAGCACTGTTTAACATAGTGCGTATCTTTTTCCTTGGAGAGGCGACGGAGAAATGTAAGGACGGTTTTTTCGAGTGGACATATCTCCGTTACCTCTACGCTGCTTCTTCGTCGTACCACCCTGTATAGATCGATGATCCCTCTTTTCCTCTTTGAGTTCTACGAAGAGGCGACATAGGTGTCCTAGGGAATTCATAGAGCTTTCGATTTTGTCGCGTCCGTGGAGAATCAGCGGAGAAGCCAATGCCCATGTCATGCGCATGGTTTTCTCCATTGCCTCCACGTTGCTGCCTCATCAAACCACTGTTCCTCAACCGATTCTCTACCTAAATTCTACGTGGAGGCAACTTATTCCATTGGTAGCGGTTTTGTATGGATCTGTTGGGTGCACTGAGAACCCAACTCCTTAGGCTTGAATAAAATTTCTTTGCTCTCATTCTGAAAAATCTTGTTTCTAATGGAAAGAATAATTCATTTCAATGGAAAAACATTTCATTGAATTGAAATCACATTCAAGAAGGAATATATTTTTGTTTCAATTTCAGAATTCTTCGCTTCAATCTGGTGAAAAATTTTTCCATTGGAAAAAAGATTTATTAGAATGAGGGCAAAGAAAATTTTCTTCCAGTTTAAGGAATTGGGGTCTCAGTGTGGTCTTTGTATAATTTGTAGCTATTTGAAGTTGGATGCCTTTTCAAATCATTGAACAACGTTGCTCATCGTCTTGAGCTTCATTCCAATCCTTTCCAGTTCTTCCATTCCTACCATTTCACGTAGACATAATCGTCTCTTTCAAATTCCTAGATCCTCTACTAATTATGAGGAGAATTCCTAGATAACTAGGTTTTGCCACACAGGCAAATTTTTAAATGTATACCGTAAAATAGGGTGAGTAGGAACTTTTTTCAACTTTGACTTGAAATTTTTATTGTTCAACAGATATGAAAAATCATAAATTTTCAATCTAAACTCAAGTCTATATGACTACTTGGAAAATTAAGAATATGTGGAGTCATTAATGTCATTTCGTACAAGAGAAAGAAAGCCAGAACACCTTGTTTCTATTCTTGTGTAATGGCGTTTAAAACCATACGGGGTGAAATATATGAACAAATTATTGTAAATGATCTGTTGAAAACAAATTTTCATGGAGAAATTAATATGATTAACTTGTTGTTAACTAAATGCAACAACAATTACCTGAAAATATTTCAAATAATTTTATATAAATGAACTGTTGAGGACAAATTGTTGTATAAAAATTGATATCAACAAATCATAACATCGTGATAACTTGTGCTTAGAACGACACGATTTCGTGAACAATACTTAGAATGAGTTCCGACAAAATCCCCAAGCGCATCACTGCGACCTTGACTCACGAGTTGATTCACGTTATCAACATTTAAAAACTTTTGAACACTGTCTGCCATTTGAATCAACGAAGAAGAAGATTACAATCATCTATGGAAAGCGATTCAAGCCTAGAATCAGAGTAAAAATACCTTTGGGATCTCATTCAACGAGTAAACAGCACTTGTCAATGGTTTCCTACTTTTGTATCACCCTTTCCTCGATTTAATAGGCTGTTGCTGCAGGTTTTTTTTATAGAGAGAGATTCACAAAAATTTAGGCATGTGCATACACTGTAAAAAAACTGAGAATTTATTGTACACGGAGAGAATAATCCATTGGTTTTTCATGTAAGATACAATATTTTTTACTGTGCTTCATATCAACGCCAGACCGAGCTTTAAATTTTATGAAGATTTATATTTCCACACAGTAAAAATTCCGGTAATGAAATTCAGAAGTTGATGGATTTTCAGGAAAATTCCTTATTCAGGGAATATCGTACTGGACACCATGATAAATTACTGTGGAATTTTCTAGAATTAGATGGAAATATCATAATTTTCCTTGTCAATTCCAACCTGGTGCTTGAATAGTGATCTATCACAGTAATTTCAATTGTATTTTTCTCCCCGTGTATCTTTTTGCTGGAAAATTTCAATACATTCATTCGTATCGAAGTAGCCAAATGATCTCTTCAACGTCAGTTTTCTTGCTTCGAACGCCTATCAGGGCCCGTTGAAAAAACTTCCCGTTTCTAATCTATTCCGCGAGGTGCGGATAATTCAATCAAGAATTCAAAGGATACAGTCTTCCGAAGTTTAGACAATTTCTGCGATTTTTTTAGAATTTCTCAACACACTCTAATAGAAATCTTACGGAGTTTGTACAGCGAAGTCCAATGTTACAGTGAAATTTCAGTGAACGTGCTGGAATATTTCTACAAATGTGCTGAATTTTCAATTCAATGTACTGGTTAATGATTTCCAGGGAAACACTGAAGTTTTCCAGTGAACTCGAATCGAAAAAACAGATGAAACTTTTTTTTGAATTTTCTGAGCATCTGTAACGATTTTAGCAGCGAAATCTAGTGAAAATAATTCAGATATTCAATGCAGAACAAGCATAAATGAAACTTCAGCAGGGTTTGGTTTTGAAACATGGAAAATACATTCGATTCATGGATAAAAAAAGATTTATAACTAAGCATTGTTTATGCACGATCTGGTGCAATAACACTTGTCAAATTATGTAATAATCAACCGAAGAATGGTTGATCGATGAAGGAGGAAGAAAATATGGTCTAAAATGCACCATGCTCCAATGATGACTATCACTGTTAGAAAAATCTGCCTGAAACTTTACAAAAATATTATGAACCTCACATAATTTCATAATAAAATATTGAATTCAATGATGTAATTCCTAATTATAAGAATGTTTTTCTCAATATTATTACATATTGACGAGATTTAATAAACAATTGTTACATTCCAGAAAGAAAATTCTAAGTTTCATGAAGAATTTCGTATTGAATTTGAGAAGTTTTGCGAGAAAATGTGAATTATTGATGAAAAAAATATTTGCTCACCAACTTTTTAATCAAATTAAATAAAGCTAGGAATCCATTTACTTATTCATTGCAACAGAATTTTTGTTTATATAATATAATACAGCTTCATTAGCACTCAATTGTTCAACGAAACAAACAATTTACGTGGGAAGATGCTGTTTTTCCATTGAACATTACTAGCAAGTGAACATACATATATTTTTTTTTGACGTCACATCTTGAAGCCGGGGAAAAATATTTCCTATTGTATGTTTGAATATGAAAATAAATAGACATGTTTGATTATATAGTTTTTTGCAAGGGGAGGTTCTTATCAAGCAATTTCGAAGGAAGGTGATTTTCTCGATTTTTTCTCCTCATGGAATGAAATCAATAAACAACTTGAGTTTTTGATCATTTATTCAATGAGTCTTGACGTACACGCAGAGAAAAGTTACCTAAAAAATTACTACACTTTATAGTGAAGTAGAGACAAAATCGCATTTGGGGTTACACGGAGAAAAACGCAGGTCGAAAAAATAGTAATCTTTAATAAAAATTTGCAAGTATTCTTTGAAATCTGAGAGTTTTTCTTAAATGCATAATAAAGACAAAACGGTCCACTTTTTTGTGAGATTGCATTAAAAAAACACTGAAAAATTATCAATACTTAATAAAGAATAGAGAAACATATGAACTTTCCAAAAGTCGCATACGAAATTTCACAAAGTGAATAGTAGGATATTGAAATTTTGTTACTATTTTTGTAAAATTTCACGCGCGACTTTTGGAAAGTCCATATGTTTCTCTATTCTTTATCAAGTATTGATAATTTTTCATTGTTTATCGAATAAAATTCCACGAAAAAGTGGACCGTTTTGTCTTCATTATGCATTTAAGAAAAATTTTCAGATTTTAAGAAATATTGTCAAATTTTTATTGAAGATTACTATATTTTCGACCTGCATTTGTCCCAGTGTATGTATTATACTTCGTCATCAAAATTACCATACTTTCTAGTGTAGAGTGACAGAATTCTGTTATTTATTGATAGACAGTATAGTAATTTCAATAACAAAATATAATTCACAACCCCAAAATGTGATTGCGTCCCTACTTTACTGTAAAGTATGGTCATTTTTGAGATAACTTTGTTCTGTTTGTACGTGAAAAAAGTTTATTACACGTGCTGCAACGTGACAGTCAAAAAAAAAAGAACAAATGTCTAATTGCCGGCCATTCTGGCACTTGCAAAATTTTTCCGTATAGCGACAATATCAATAAAAAGTCGAAAACTGATAAAATGACAGAAATACGGATTTTTACTACCAATTTTTCATTGTTTTTTCACTCTTTGAATGTTATAAAACCATAAAAAACAGTAAAATATATCTGCCTTTAGATGTAAGCTCCAATAAATTGAATGTTCTTGCGAACAAACAAAAGTTAAAGTCGATCGATCTAGGAGTTTTTGAGTTATAATGCCCACCAGTTTGGAAAACATGGTTTCGAGAAAGAACGTCTTTGAAGTTTCGATATACGAATTCTTATATTCGGAAAGAATTTCTGTATTTACTTCAAAACTCATTAGATTAATTTCAAAGAATTCAAGTTCTTCTTCATTTACTTTTTTCCATGAAAGAAACGTGCGAGAAAATCAAGTTCTCGAAGTTTGGATCGTTTATAGAAACAAAACGAAAATTGAAACTCACAAAATCTGATGAATCATCGTTATTTAACTTCTCGAATGAATTCTTTGTACTTTTCTGCTACTGAAAACGTAGATCAAAAAATGTATTGCGAGATTTTGGATCTTCAAGTATTTCTTGATGCGATTGCTAATTCATCTCGATAAACGATTCAAACTTCAACATAGAGAATCACCTTATTTTGAGAAGTTTGTTCGATGAGAACCTCTTCTCAAGAAGAAAATCTTCTCGCTTTTACTTTCAGAGTAGGTTTCTATGAAGATTACTTTGAATTTTATAATACTCTACGTAATCGTATTGAACATGCAGAACTGTAAATTGTATCTTTCGATTCTCATTATTTTGTAACAACATAAATTCCATACATCGTCTATAACGTTCACAAGCACAGTGCATCGAGCGATATGCAATCCGCACACATAGAATATTCATAACAAATATATTCGATACAGCCATACACATGCAATGAAGCTTAAGCTTATAGCTTCTACCGATAGGTCTATATTTAGTCGTATTAGGATTTTCGATTGAAGCAATTATAGCGAAGAGATGGTATTCGCTTAGAAATCGATAACAGAGATAGGGTTCGTATTACAAACTCGATATGCGCATCACTTGTTGTTCATACATTTTCACGAATAAAGTTCCTGGTTCAGAGGATTTTGTTGCCAAATAAAAAACAATAACAGCAAACAACAACAAAAAAAGCACGAAACCCACTATACGCGAAAAAATAAACTCTCTGCTATTGATCTATCAGATGCCAGAATAGCAAGAATTCGTGTACGGAGGAAAAAATATAACACTTTTTCTTATATTGCTTCCTAAACCAGAAACAGGAAGGTTTGTAAAATGAATGTTCAAATGAAAATATACACTGAGAGGAACATACCGACTCCTAATGAAATTTACTGTAAAACATTGTGAATTTGATCAGGTTTCTATTGTTATGGCATAGTAAATTTCATTATATTATAGTAAATTTAATTGGGGAATCAATATGTTCCTCCATTCCTATAATTCCATAGTAAATTTAACTATAGATTTATCTCAGTGTGGGAGATTACAAATGAATGCCTAATAATTGTTACTAATCTGCTTTATGAATTCAACGTTCGGCGTTTCAATTTTCAATTCTATCTATCATTTTTTCTAGAGTACTCGTAATTTTCCGTAGTCTCATATGAAAATTCATTTTGTAAACTTTCCTATTTCTAATTCACTAAGAAAATTTGTCCCCGTGTAGTTATCACAACGCAATTTTAGTGATTGATTCACATTTCTCATTTTTTGCTTTTTTCATGTATCGAAGTAGCCAAATGATCTCTTCAACGTCAGTTTTCTTGCTTCGAACGCCTATCAGGGCCCGTTGAGAAAACTCCCCGTTTCTAATCTATTCCGCGAGGTGCGGATAATTCAATCAAGAATTCAACGGATACACTCTTCCGAAGTTTAGACAATTTCTGCGATTTTTTTAGAATTTCTCAACACACTCTAATAGATATTTTAAGCAAAAAAAATGGGTATCGTTCATCACGTCAGAAGCCGTTTTCGTCGACAAATTGACAACCTACTTCTGTTGGAAATGCGATCATAATAATTCTTATCGATTGCGAATAAGCAAGCTCAAGGCTACCAATCACTCCGTACTACCTTTTATTTGCTGATCTGAGATTGCAAAACGGTCTGAATTGGCTTATTTGAGTTTGTAACTATAGTTTTTTTCCTATCGTTTCGAAATATGTACACCTTATTCTTGAACACAAAAGCAGAAGAATTCACTATTCACGGAGTTTGGATCGTTTCAATTGATTCTGGACAGCAAAAATGATCTGTTTGAGTTCTTGAAGACTTCTCAAAGAATTCTTGAACAGTCCCTGTTATGACAATGAATATCAATTCAAAATTGATACATGTTGAATGCCGGGAGAATATTTTACGTACTCGCCATATGAATATATTCTTTCTGAACGTTAAGTTGCTCACCAAGAAATCAATTTGAATTCAAAGTATTCATGATGAATTCATGTTTACTGTCCTAACGGAAGCTCCTTGTGGGGACTCTTTTGCTGTATGGGATACACAGAAAAAACAAACTATTTTGTATCAAGATAATATTGTTTTCGTTATATATGAAACACGGATTATCTCAGTTCGATGCAATTTGCTTTGAATCGAACACAGGAAAAAACAAAATTCTTAAATTAACAATCCAACATTGTAAAAATTAATTATACTGGCTGGAACACAACGGTCCGACAAAAAGGTGGCCGAACAGTCTCTATCGTAGCAGTTTCAAAAACCATCTGAAATACCCTAAACAAAAATTTTCATCGATTATATGATATTTGCTGAAGCCTGAACCTACAATGAGAAGTCGGAAATTAAAAAAATACACTGTAAAAAGAAAGTCTCAAATTCAGCTCATTTCATGGCTGAATCTATGATGCAAACAAATTAAGCCGAGAAAACAATCGCCCACACAATGGAAAAAGCATTGTCTGAAATTAAGATGCAAACAGATTGAGACTTTCTTTTTACAGTGTAATGAACATTTTAATTTTCGCTGGCATTTTCTTAATTTTTTCCCGTTCCTTTCGAATTATTCTGAAAAAAGTGAGGTTCAAGATCCAATCAATCAAAATTTGAAACAAAGCCGATTTATTGCATAGTTGATGAATTATCGTGAGACCAAATGTGAAAATCATAATTTCGAGAAAAACGCTCTTGAAGTTTCAGTATATGAATTTTTCGATCTAGAACGAATGTTTTCATATGCTTCAAGACTCATTGAATAAGTGTCAAGGAAATTGAGAAAATTGCCTTGTTTTGGAGTCTGCTAGATGAGAGCCTTTCCTCGAGAGGATACAAGCGATCCCCACTGATGCAACATGCCATACAAGCGTACCGACTGCGTAAACATTTTCTCGGCAAGAATACTCTGAACTGAATTCATGAAGCAGTATGAAATTTTCAGGAATCAATCTTCGATCTTTCATCTACTGTCCGAATTTTCAAATTCGAAAAAGATTTTGTTGGCCACAATTTTTTTCACGAAATTCAAAATTCGCACTCTCTGCAGACCTAGATGAAGTCTCAAAGGATCATCCCTGAAAATTTGAGATTTTTTTATGAATTCAGTTTCGAGTATTTTAGTGCGAGAAAACGTGCTCCGATGGTAAATTTGGTATCGTCCTAATGGGATACCAGTGTACCATCCGAGTAAAGATTTTGTCTGCAAGATTTTTCCGAACTAAATTCATGAAACAGTTTGAAATTTTCAGGGAATATTCTTTGATACTTTATTAATCGCGGTACACAGCCCGGATTCCGAATTTCGGAAAGGAATTCTCTTTTACCGAGTGAGAGAAAAAACATCCTCTCGAAATTTGGAATTCGGGCGCTGTACCGCGAATAATAAAGTATCAAAGAATATTCCCTGAAAATTTCAAACTGTCTCATGAATTCAGTTCGGAGAAATCTGGCAGACAAAATCTTTACTCGGGTGGTACGCTGGTGTCCGGTTAAGGTAGATACTAGTGCCGGTAACTCTCATCATTGGTTAGAAAGAGACAGAATCATAGGATAGAAGGAGAGGTTCGATACCGACGCTATTATCAAGTGAACGAAGCCACTCAAAATCCGTTTTTCAAGAACAAACTTCAAACCAACAATCTATTGCATCAAATCATTTCAGAAATGTTTTTGATTTTTCCTCTTCTGCAGCTGTGTGTTACCGACAAAATCGGTAGAATAGGAAAACCAACATTCCAGTTTATCCGTATCGAAAAGATAGGATCATCCGATGATACAGAAAATTCTTGGATAAAATGAATTCATAGATGAAATTCGTATTCTAGTTCTTGAATTCACTGATAGATGGCTGCAACTATATGAATTTCATATTTCGTAAAGTGTTGACTATGATGTTACAAAGCGATTGTAGTAGAGTTTTCTCCAGGCCACAAATCTCGATTTCTCATGGGAAGTTGATGGGAATTATCGAATTCTAATTTTTGTGTCGTCGTCTTTTGTTGTTCGATACGCATATATTCGGTGGATGGTAAAGAAGTTCTGACAATAAAAAGTTGCGACCAGAGAGCTCATTAGCGTTAGTCGCGGTACCGTGTTCTACTGTACCCGAAGTCGATAAGCGAGAAACTATCGGCCCCAATATCGTCACATATTCAACAAGTTTTATACTTTTACCATCTGATTGTGTATTACATTTCTGGTCGATAAGGTGTTGAAAATTACAACAACAACAACGTTTTTCTAAGAACTGTCTAAACAACTCACGCAAAGAACGCAAGAATGTGCAGATTTCATATACAGTTGCTGCACATTGGGTTCTTGCATTTACGTAAACTGTGGAGACAGACCTCCACAAAATCTAAACGTGTGAAGTCTACACCATTTATAGGACGAGATAAAATTGAATTCTACCCCAGAAGTAGTTAGAGACGTGATTTCTTGGATCTACTTTGAATTTGAATTTGTTAAAGATAGTGATTATTATTATAAATAATATACTCGGTGTGTGCGAGTACTCGAAATTTCTGAGTATTCTCGAGTCGAGTATTTTCTACTACTCGAAAATCTTCGAGTAATTTGTCGATTTTCTTAGAATTATCATGAATCATCATTTGCAAAGGGTAGAATATTCTTAGAAAACATAAGGGATCGTTATCCACTATCACATATAGATTATATTCATATTCATATATATGATATACTTTTCGAGTACTTGAAAATCTACCAGATACTCGAAAAATTTTCGAGTACTTGGTGAATTTCGAATATTCGGCTCGACTCGACTCGATTTGACTTGAAAGAATCACTACTCGAACACCCCTACAAATATACAATATTTGTACATCATTGTTCAGAACAGAGGCAGAAAATCATTTCTTAGGATGGGATGTTATAATATTTAGCGTTTATTATATAATTTATTAGATATACAAATAAGTTTTAGGACACTTTCATCGACGTCGGAACACAATATTCATCGTCCCTGCTGAAAATGCGAAGCAGAGCCGGAGAGAAAATTGTTGTTGTGAAGCTTCGAACGGTTTATTTTCCAGGTAACCCAAGCGAAAATTAACGAACTTTTCACCCAATTTGGTCCAGAATTACGGAATTGGAATATCATGTCAAAAAATTGCTGTTCGTTTTTGACAGGAGATCCCAATTCCGTAATTCAGGACCAAACCAGGTAAAAAGTTTGTCAATTTTTTCCTGCATTACCTTGGAAAAGGACTCTTCGAAGCCTAACAACAATTTCCTGGCCTGTTCTGTTTGGCATTCCCAGCAGGGGTAACAACGTCGTTATTGTTGTTTTATCAGTTCGTTTCAGAACTTACTGAGTGATGTGTTATTATTTAATGCAGGAGATTCAGGAAAGTCAAAAAAGACACACACGTTTAAAACAATCCTTCATATAATTTTTAATGATGAAATATACATATTGTCATAATGTACATTTATGTTCACAGAAGAGATTCAATACGAAGTGGCTAGGGAAGGGAAGATCACAGTCCGTTTGCCATTTACTTCAGTGCTGAATGGAAAAGAGGGAAGAATCATTTGCACCTCTAGTCACACTGGCTGAATTACCAATTGAGTATTATTCTCTTCTCAATTCTTCTCCATTCTCCAGCTCAACATAATTTTGGGAATTCAAAAACAAATAATCATTCGCGTGTTTAGTCTAGAATTGAAAGGTAAATAAAAGTATCATAGAGTTAATGACTTTTACAGTAAAAGAATGAATATTAACCAGTGTTGCAAAATCTCACAATCTGTTGGGAGATCTTCCGATTTTAGTGCGTGTTTCCTGAAATACCGATTTTAGACTCAATTTCAACGATTTATTCTTCAATTTTGATTTGATTTTAATTTTTCGAAAATATTTATATTTTTAAAACAGGATAACGATCTCAGAGCTGCTCAATCTGGCGGAGAATAACATGAAAATGAGCTACGAGAATTATTTCTTAGCTACCACAGCTACACTGTGAGGAAATTACTTCTGAAAGATCAGAAAATATGACTGTGATCTTTTACAAACACTTTTTTCCTAATTCTCAGATGAATTCTGCTGAATCTTAAGACGCTTGCCCGAATTTTCAGAATACGCTTCGAAATTTTGTTGAAGTTTCTCAAAATTCAGTGAAATTTTTCAGAAAATGGATGTAAAAAATCACAGTAACATTTTCTGAATTTTCCTGCAGTGTACTAACTCTCAGTGCTAATAACAAGAAACGTACGTTGACAGAGAAACGACCTAGTTGGAACACATTCGTGGTCGCAATAACTCGGAATCTGGTTCGATTCACTAGAAAATGTGATTGTGATGTCCAAAAATAGGAGTTGAAGTCAAAATTGACTACGTTTTTCAGGTTAGAAAAACCAGATTTTTTTTCCTTGATGTGTGATCACCAGAATATGTAGTTAATTTTTGCTTCAATCACTTTCTCTGGATGTCACAATCACATTTCCCAGTGAATTGAACCAGATTTCGAATTATTGCGACCACGAACGTTTCAACCAGGTCGTTTTTCTGTCAGTGCAACTGCCATAGCAAAAATGTAATAAATTATTTAATTATTCAAATGTAAAGCACAAAACCTGTCTAGTCACATCCTGGCCTGGTGAAAATGAAGCGTGCTGGGAACAGTTACGAAAAGGTAGTTAGAGAGTGCTGTGAGATTAATCAAAGGGTCAATAAAAAGTAGTAGAAGCGTTTTGAAAGTGTCATTTTGATCACTCAAATTATAGGAAATCATAATGGAGAGACGTAAACGACTTAAAAGCTTGCTTGCACGTGTTTTCAATATTCAAGAAAACGTTGCCCGGCCTGTTTTAGAGGCGTGATAAAATTTTTTATTTTTCATGTGACCTTTAAAAAAAAATTACCCAATTTCATGAGGGAATTGGAGAAACTCCGATGCATAATTTTGAGTATGAATATATACTTCGAAACTAACTACAATGAGAAGAGTAACCTCAAAAATCAATAAATCATATTCAAAAATTATCAATTCTTGGTTTCCATTCTAGAACACATCAAAGAGGATTTCAAATGTTTTATAAATTCAAAATTTTGCATGAAATGAAAACAATGAAACCAAGTTCCATGATTGTGCCGTTGTTCCCAATGGGTAGTCAGTCATGGTATATTTGTTAATATTTTTGAAATGATCACTACATTTGGTACAAGCTTGGCACAAGTGTAAAAATCGAGCATTCGTTGAGAACAATTGTGCCAATATTGCCCACATGAGTGGTGCAATGTTCATAAATATTGACTGAATTTTGAATTCACAATGGCTGAAGACTTGGGGATAACCATCGGGCCAGGGCTGGCCTGATCTTCCTGCCATAATTAATCCTACACACTATAGTTTAGTTTGAGCATGATTCAACAATAGAATCCCAATGATCGTACAAGCTTGTCCCAGTCTTTTCACATTTTTTCCATCGTTTTAAGATCATTCATGTACGGTATTCTGAGGGAGAAAGTCATGAACTGAAGTATGAATCAGTTACTTTTTTCATCCATATCTGCGATCAAAGAAGCATTGGTTGATGCGTGGTAAATGAATTGGACCGGGCCTGGCAAAACCACTAGCCCAAGCTTGTCCTGATCCTATCATTTCCAAGCCTGGGCTAAGTTTAGTAAATTGTTCAAGACAAGTCTCGGCAGGTCTTGTGCCAGGCTTGGTCCATATACATATGGGAATTATTCTCAACATGTCAAAGATGAGAAGTGTTTTACAGTTCGATGATTCAGTAGAATTATTGTTTAGGAATTGATATATCCTTCATTGTATCTTGACTATGAATGAAACTCTTCAGCCAAACAATTGGTATGAAAAGGATGAAATAACCTTGAAATAATATAATATTCTGTCATATAAAACAAAGGCACAAGAAAGTCCTATAAACGTCTTGAAAACGTCAGAAAACAGTTACTAAAGAGTTGTAGAAGAGTGTCCAGTGAAAAGGGTGCGTTGGACGTTCAATGAAAAGTAATAGCACGCTTGTAGAAATGTGACATAGAGTTATTTGGCAGCCGAAACTTTTCACAAATGCCTCTGTCAGTTGATGGCACGTTTTTACGTTGTTTCGAGCACCTTCGATCTTTACCAGGGTGGTGAACAACAGTGTTGCAATCCCTTCCAATTTGTCGAGGGATCTTTCGATTTCTATCCCTGTTTTCCGAAATCTACCGTTTCCCATTTTTTTGGCCCATTTCTAAATTACTCGTTCGTTCTCCGCAGGAATATCAAATTTTGAAGGCTATTTTTATTACAGATCAATTCATCATCATTTCTTAATATATTTCTCTGAATTCTCTATTTTCCCAGTCACTGATCATTCAACCGCGAAGGAAACGAGCATCATGGCGGCGAAGGGAGCAAAACATTGAGACTCTACTAACTGTATTATAAAAATTCAAAGAATCGATAATCCTTTTTTTGTTCAGACATTGTGCTACCAATTTTTCAGTTCATCTCTCGATTTAAATTTCCATGATTTTGCATCACTGATTAGCCAAAGTATCGCTAACATCACTTAAAATAATCATTCCCATTGAACTCAATATTTGAAATTAATTATGAAACATTGAAGTAAAATATAAATATCCAGTCAATAGGTTAGAAAAATGATGAAGGATGTGTATTGTTTTGATATTTTCGGGCTAAAAATCCTCGGAAGTTAGGAATGTGACATTCAGAATATTGATAAAATACATACATTGGATTGGAAGACTCTTTTTCAGGGGGAATATTTTTCTTTGCATTTCAGGAGAATTCAAGGATGAAAAAATGAGGTGCAACATTCGTGGGTCTCCGATTTTCAGTGATACCTCTATTTTCATCTGATATACGTATACAAAAAATATTCTCAAGATATCCTAAATGCCACATTACAATCCACAAGACCACTGATGTCACAAATGATTGAATATCAAAATATAAGCAGGTTGATAATGATAAGAATAACGATGGTTATCACAGCTGAATGAATGTGAAAGAATAGTGCGATATATTCTACCTACCGATATCTCGATCTCATTTTCCCCATGGCTTGTTCTTGTTCATACAATACAGTTCTTTTTAAATATACTAAAATGAGAATAATTTAATATCACATGTGAATTCACGCACCCACACACACACACACACACACATAAATTCGAATGCAAACAATATGAATATATAACTCTGATTGTAGGGATCCGAATAAATTCGTTTCATTCGAATCTTCTAATCAGAGATTTGAGGTAATAACGTTTTATCAAAAAATATTTTTTCCATCTGTACTTAGTCGAAAATTATCAAAATATATATGTATATAGCACTCATTCAGATCTTTGAGAAAATTTCTTCCAGAACTTTTGTTGTTGTTTGTGATAAATGAAATTTTGTGCGTCACTCTGATTCGAACGTAGCGATAAGAGCGATAATAACACGATCCTTTCGAAACTTTCAAAGCGGTATCGCAACATATTTCTTCCATAAAGGATGGTTGTATGTACCAAATGTATCAAAAATATGTGTCAAATATTCAAAAAATGACGCAACATCCTGCTCGTCTAGCCGGCAAACAACATTGTTTTCCTATTTTATATCAATCATGATAACGCCAATTCATCTCGAAATCGTGGAAATTGGACGAATCTATAGCAGGTTTCATCAGAGAACTGTTGTTTTCCCCTAACTTTTGATCCCCTCCTCGATCGATTTTCTTCCCCAAAAGTTTGAAGGGTGACACCTGAATCATGAGATCATAAGAAATTGATATTCCGAAGAAAGATTGAAATAAACGTTCATGATAACTACCTTTTTTGACATGTAACTTCGAATATCGATACCCATGAAGAAAGCAATTCTTTGCAAACTGAAAATAGAGCGTAATCGAGCACGTGGGTTTGGTTCCAGGAGTCGTTTGAGTAGATCCCTAGCTGCAACCGAGATGTCTATATCGTCCGGTAATGTTCCTGGCACTTTGTGAATAGATTGTTGGCGTTCTTTTCCTTCCTCCGAAGTCGAGGACTCGTAAGCACCGTTGAAAGGAAACTGTAACACAGAGCAAAATTACATGAAGGGTGGGTTAAAGAGGCAATGATAGGTCCACCTTTTGCATGATAACCTGATCGACTGGTAAACCATCGAATGGAATCGATTGCCTTCCTTCAGGAGGTTCTTTAATTCGAGATCCAGTTGGTGCTACCATCACCTTTATCGAGCGAATGGCGAATGGTACCGTTCTTGAAGCGGTCGGTAACTCGTTGTACTACTCTTCTGTACCATACGAATTAGACTGATGCTAAGATATTTGCATCTACAGATCACGTATACCTTTCACGTAGTCCTTTCTTTCCCACATTCATCCATATACACTCATCATTCTCCAAATTTTCCCACTTTCGCAGAGTGGAATTCACTTCAAGCAAAAATGTATTCTAAATGCATTCAAAGGAAACCCTTTCAGGAATTATTCTTCCTCAAGGAGGAGATTTTTTGTCATCCTCTGGTAAAGAACTCAGCCTTCAAAAAATGAGAAGAGTTCCTTCCAAAAACATTGTTTTTGCTTCGAATACTCCACTTTCAAGTGGAGTATTTCTACAAGGGATCCAGTCAGACGGGTTAGCAATAGCGATTTACGAAAGCAATAATTATGAAGGAAATGCGTATGATTGAAGAAAATGCATCGAAGCGGATGTCACGGTCTATGGAGGAAGTAGCAAGGTGGATAGAAGTTGTTCGTAACGGTGTCGATAAATACATTCAAATTACGTTCACGCCATGTCAAGTGTGTATTTATATACTTTCGTCTAGTCGTTCTCCATGTCTTGATTGATAATAATGACGATGATAATTATGATGATAATAATACCATCGTCCCGCTCCGGTTATGATTTTTATCTAATCGAGAGAAAAGATCGATACGTTATCGCGGCTAAAAAAAGTTTTTGAAAATGTCAGACTTGAACACGTGGATGAACTAATATTCTGGCTTTTCAACTATTGACAACACTGATCGAACACGACAGATTCCAGCGATTAACTATTGAACCTCTGAATCCATTCGATGATCATTCTGTACCGTTATTCTCGGTCAAGGTTCCCTCGCTGACATTGAGTTGAAATATCCCGTTCTTTAGTTCTGAAAGCCTTTCGATCATGCGGATAATATGATGTAGAAGTAATAATCGGAAATAGTATGGCGGTGGTCCTTTTTAACGCTCTTCTTCGAATTTTAGATTCTCTTTGTACATCGAGTATCTGGTTGTCAATTGAATTCTGATATATTTGTTTTTGTCCGGTGGAATTTCAAGTACAAAATTTTATTTTGAAAAAGAAATATCAGAGAATATGTAGTTAGAAATTCACAAGAGTGATCTTTTGTGGACGTAAAGCTAGTATACATGAATGTTAGAATATCATGATATACAGGAAAGAACGTTGATGATTTTCCTAGTTTTTACGCGCGTCATCTGTACGTGATTCATATATAATGGATCAAAGGAGCATCCTTTCTGGTAACGTGGAGTTTATCTTCTATGGTTACTTATGATTTGTAAAACAGACTAGATAAAATTCACTGTCAACTGTCTTAATAATACTTTTCTGACTCACGGTATAGCGCATAACGTATGCACGGTTCATGCTGCGCATCACGTAATGCATCCCGAGTGGAAATTGGAACTCAACACGGTTTAGCCACGACCTAGTCAATTCAGAGATACCACAATATCATCACTGTGTAGCAATTTGTGATAGTGAAAAAACAGTACTGTAACGCTCACATCTTCCAATGACTGATAAGGATGAACTATTCAGTAGGTGGATTATAGAAAAGTCAAACTTCTGATCGGTAGGATCGCAAAAAGCGGGTGCAGAAATTCAAATCCTATTCCCACCTATTTGTGCTGGTCGAGATAACAGGGGCATTTGTTCTTCATGAAATTCCCTCCATATGTGAACATTGTGTCTTTACCAATAACAATGTTTCATGCGGAAACACCTTGTACCATCAGAGATGAATTGCAGAGATTGCAATTAAAAAAGCTATGTGGTTGATTGAATTTTTTTTCCTGAGTCAATCAGCATGAGAAGCTAGACCATGGTTTTTATATATTTTTAACAATCTCTCCAACTCATCTCTGGCACCATTATGAATTGCACTATCGCACTGGAGGGAAAAATGCTAATCCAACCTGAAAATAAGGTTGTACTGGCATGAGTAACCAACGTACTCAATTCCATGTGACATCGAATTGATGCTGAATCAACATTGTTTCCATGCTTGGACTACACTGGTCATTAATGCCAACTCAACTATTTTATTTGTTCCACGCTAGAAAAAAATTGGAAGGATTAGCTTTTCAAGAATGCCGTGTGCAGCGCTGCCACAAGCTTTGGGTGATCAGCTGTATCTCATACTGTTCTTCTATTCACCTAAAATGGGAAAACAGACACGTCAATTTGTGGGAACACTGTAGACGGCATTATAGGAAAGCTGACGGTTCCAATACAGTGTGGGACCGTGAAAACACATGACTTTACTCCTTCATGGATGTTCATCATCAACTAGCCAAGTACGAGATGATTACTAGACAATGATTTTCCTTACAACATAGCGACATCTATTATGACCACTATTGTTAGGTTATCTAGCAATCAAAAAAATCCTATACATGAAGCAAAGATTGCACAGGAATGCTAGCTGGTGTTTCAATTTTAGTTTCTACTTGAAACATATTTGTATCTTACAAAACACAGGATAAGTACGATTTATATTGATTTCACACATCATTCGCACGTAAAGTTCACAGATGATCAATTATATTCTTACGAAATTCATATAACTCTTAAACAGACACAAGGCAAGTAATAATATTTGAAAAGTTGCACAGGGAAGAACGAAGTTGTGAGACTGGAATGGAGGAAAAAAGTATAAAGAGAGAAAAAGAAAGATGAATCAGAGTTAAGTTTTTTGTCTGGCGCTCAGCAACCGTATCGAAGCTTTGGAATATATCCATATATGGATATTGCACTGAGCTTGGAAAGAAGGAAGGAAACGATATAAAGGTTCTTAGGAAAACAGAGAAAGAGGAAAGAAGTGGGAAACGTGATGGGAAAATATACAAATTTCCGTGCAATTATTTTCATGTTGAGATCATAGGGTAACATTTCGTATTATCGCGGAATGAATTTTTTTATCAACGACCTTTAAATTTGACTTACCGAATTCTCTGGAAGCGACAAACGCGCTTTTTGTGTATGAATTTCCTGATTTCATCACTTACCTGAAACAAAAAAGATACAAACATTTATTATTGAATAAAAATTAGATGATACAAAATCAATATCTCAATAGATGAAACGATTAATGTTTAATCACAGTTTTAGACATCAGATTTTTTGAATAGTTGCTTTAGTAGTTGGGGTAATTTTGGATTTGGTTTCATTGGACTGGCGCTAAACTGGATAGTCTCCAAAATAAGTGATTGCTGTGTGTTTGGAGGAGTAGCGCTGGCGTGGCTCGCTATGAATATTTAGAAAATGGAAGAGGTAACATCATAGGGTGAGTCGACTTGGGAGAGTTCTCCTCTTCTAGGATAATGCTAGATCTCATCGCCAAAAAGACGTACAAAACACTGGGCTGGGGAGTTCTGTCTCTTCCATCCTATTCCCCGGATGTCGCCCCATCGAGCTATCACTTATTTTCGGCTAGCAATAACTACCTCCCAGGTAGGAAATGTCAATACTGACAAGTGGTTCAAGCTTGGCTGCCAAGCATCGCAAAGCAATATTGGTTCAATATACAACTATTGGTTGTTCCAGAATCCATACCGGGTTTCACAGGAAATTCCAATCAGACAACTGGTGCAAGCTTGGCAAAATAAAGGGTTGCCAACAGTGGCAAACCAATATCCACACAATATAGAACCATTTGTTGTTTGAGAACCCATACCATGTTTCATAAAAAATGCCAGTATAACAAGTGGTTGAAGCTTAGCAAAACAATAAACTGTCAAGCATGGTACATCAATATTTGGCCATTTATTATGCTGAATAGTGACCCAAGGCTACGATGTAAGAAGAATAGGAGAGTTAGCTTCTGTATGTGTTGTGGAATTTTCCTGACATACACGGAAAAAAGAAAACAGCAATGGTTACTGTGAATCGCAGTAATTCATTGAGAAATAATTAAAAATCAAATTCACGCCGCTCATTACTGCGTCTCCCAGTAACCGTTAATGTCCCAGCAGCATTGACGAATTTAACTGCAGTACACATCACTGTGATCACGCTAACCTCTATCATCCAAGCGTGTTTTCATTTGTTTTTCAACTGATTGCTGTTATGGACAGTAACCAGTGCTGTTTTCTTCTTTTCGTGTAGTTCTTGATCTTGCCACTACGAAATTCGAGTAGTTCAGGCCGAAAAAAAACGGCGGATTCAAATTAGATGTTGAAAATACTAGTCCAAAGTGATGAAGAAGAAAATGAAAATCGTGTTATAAGACATAACATCAACAGAGAGGAGTTGTTATTTTTCATTTGAACTCGATTTGAATAAAAAAATTCAAATTTATCTGGCCTAAACGATATTTTCGCCAACTGGTGGCAAAAATTGAAACTATGACAAAAACTGCATCAAAAATTTCCCACACCGACAGGGAAGATAACCCACCCATTCTTCTCACATCGTGCCCAAGGCATGCGTTAAGAAGGGTGCCTGGAGTCGAATGATAACTAATTTTCAAGTTACATTTATGCACATAAATTTTTCGAAAACAAAAAAAAACAAACTGGCAAGAAAGATGTCAAAGTGACGCCAAAAGAGTTATACCACTTCATGTATTTTCCTACACTCAGAGAAAAAATACTGAAGTCAAGTCCGTAAGGTTTTGGATACGGCGAATTTCACCGCGCATTTGAGTCAACTGAATATCGGTTGAAGTGAATTCCCGGTCAATCATTTCAATCAACGTTCAGTTGACTCAAGCGCGCAGCGAAATTCGCCGTAACCAAATCCTTACGGACTTCAACCAAATCTGGTGTTTTCTCAGTGTATTCTTCAAGAAAAGCTCGTTCCGGCGGAAATACGGGATTTATCTGCTATTGGCCGTAAAAAGTAGGCCCTAACGAAAATTAATAAAAGTAAGACCCCTTTTTATGAACTGAATAGTGCCACTAGTAGAATCTAGAAAGTAAGTTATAAATTGTAAGTTCCTCTCGCAAACACTGGTCTTGCGTGGGGATGATCTTTATGAGACAATTTTGTTTTCACATTTTTCAAAATATTTCGTATTTTTAGTCAATAATATTCCAACTTTTTAATAAAAAACGAAGAGAAAAACGTGTGATTGCACTAAGTCAAAGGCCAACTATAAAAATGTTTGCATACTTATGCACGAAATAGTTCAAGCAGATTTGCGTCTAAATAACACTGGATTCGTAGAGTAGCCCAATGTGGCAACTCTGTAGCGAATTCCGTGCTCGCGTCTCCTCTTATACCTCCGTACGAATGTATTTCTAACTTCTGTGCGCGTGGCAGCGACACGCAAAGCCTAGCGTTGAGCAGCGGAACTCGCCGGCTTAGGGCGGACACGTTTGACAGCGCCTGGTACTGCCTTAGACCCATATCACATCACAGATAAAAGTGTGTCTTTGATTCTAGAATTTACAATTATTTGGTTTCGATTCATTTGATTCAAATAAATTTCCTTTCGACCAAGTATCAATTTTTTGTTTCAAATAATCTGAGTTGTTTGAAAATTTTCATTCAAGTATGTTGATTCAAACAATTCAATATATTATTGTTGAATAAATAATATTTTGAATCAGGAGAATTGGAAACATGTTATGTGGATTTCGAAGTGAATAAATTTTCACTTTGAGTCAAGTAAATATTTGTTCGGATGATTTTAAAAACTATTCATTCCAAACAATTATAAGTCGTGCCATTGATCCCATCAGTCACTTCATGGAGCCAGGGAAAAACACATCGTCGTTTCTGTTCATCAGCTATTCTAGATTTTCGACTTATAGATGAACACGATTTTCAAAGAAGAAATTCTATCGACTGAAATTGCACGAATTGAATTCTAACTTGATAACCAAACATTTTAGAACAGTTCATGAGTGATAAAATTGATGGCCTTTTCCCTACCTATCTGAACGTGTATAAATATACATGTCTGAAATTTGGAAGAATTCAGTTTTGCAACATTTTTTGGATCATTCGCGTCTTGGCAATTATGTCTGAAATGAAATTTTTTGAGTGGGAACGTCGAAAGCCGAAAGTATTTTCTTGAATAAGCGTTTCGTCTTTTCTAACCAAAGAAAGCAGGGTAAAAAGTGGCGATTTCCGCCCATTGATGCAGGAGTGAATGGAGTGTAGATTTTTATAGTTTTTGAGGCGCTGAATTAGACAATTAGTGACAACGAGAGGACCGAAAATCTATACTTAAAGTGGGAAAAAATTCGTACTTAACAGGATACACGCACTAAGTCTTGTGTGTCAGTGTGGTGTTTACTTCTGGCTATATAAAATCCACTATCAAATTCAGCTACTCTAAGACGATGAGCGATGTTCTGTACAGGTCAACATGGAACGCTACACACAGTGACATACAAGACTTAGTGAAATGTGGTCTGTAAAATATGAACTTCATAAGATTATCACAAGTTTTTCCCATAAATTTTTGAGCTTCTCATTGTCATTATCGAATAACGAAAAACTATAAAATTTCACACTTCATTCATTTTTGCATCAATTGTCAGAACTTGACACTGTTCACATCCCCTTCTTTTACGTTGAAATCAAGCAAATAGTACCTGTCGATCAAAATAATATTTGTCGATTGAAAACCAAGATATGTTTCACGTGAATGCAACAATGCGGCTTTCCGAATGAATCTTCCATGCTCTCTTACAGAATTCTACATGCGAAACGCATAAATGTATATTTCAATCGAAGGAAATTACATCTTCCTTTCAATCTAAAACAACATTCCATCAAAGTATCGTACTGACTTCGACGAATGAATCGTAGAGTTTGGATATTCAAATAAATCCAAAAGAGGCATTGGATAAATATTTATTTCACCCTATTGAAATAACATATTTATTTGAATAACTCAAAATTTATTTGATTCAACAAAACACTTTTATCTGTGTGGAGCTGAAAAAGAGCGGAAAACGGATCGCGGATCGCGAAACCCTTGGTAAATAGTCACGTTCCTTCGTATCTCCTGGTGGTATCTTCTTAAAGAGGGTTTCAGCCGAAATTGATGAGGGATCTGTAAATTTACCCGCTCACAGAAAAAGATATGAAGACTGAATCACATCAACACAGCACTAGTATAAAAGGTATACAAATTCCTTCTAGTAATTTAGGAAATATAACTGTAATTTTTTACAGTCACTTTCAACGGGATTTTCAGATGAATTTGACTGAATTTAACACGGAGAAAAGGGAATTCACTGTGGCAGCGAAATCTACTTTTGCTGGGTTCCTTTTGCCAGAGCAACAAATTTTTTGCTGTGACAGCAAACTATTTGCTCTTCCAGCAATCTTGTTAGCTGCGACAGCGAATTTTTAGCTGCGGCAGCAAAAAATGTTTGCCATCCCAGCAAAATTTGTTTGCTATTCTGTATATAATACTGAAAATTTGCTGGCGGAGCTAACACGATTGCTGTTATAGCAAATTTTTAGCTAGGTCAGCAAAAAATTTTGCTATTCTATATGTAATACCTCGATTTGCTGCGTCAGCAAATTTTTTCTCTCCGTGAAAATTTGAAAATTTATTCCGGAAATTCAGTCAGGTTTTTTGAAATTGGGCAACTTTTTTTTAATTTAGAAGAAATTTGTTTTTTACAGTGTGTGAGGTGTGTGTGGAAAGTATTTCTCGAATGATCATACGAGAAGAAAAAATGAATTCATTATGACAGCTACTCCCTTTACCTCTTTTTGGCCACTGTAGCTAAAATAATTGTAGCTACAGCTGCTGCTGATTTATACGAAACTTTTAAAGTCCGTAATATCGCGAAGAGTTCTTTGCTTCCAATTTATCTCTCATAAAATCAAGCGACCTGGCTCCAATTTATCGAAATCCTGTTCTTATCGAGTAGATGCTACTTGAGAATGGGATTAGATCTGAAGAAAATAAGTTAAATAATTGCTCCAAATGTATGAAGGTTCCGTAAATGTTAAATAACGGATTACCTGAACCAGCTTATGTTCTTATGAAAAACATTGACAAGAAAAGAAAATTAATTTGTGTTATTCAATAGATTTTGATCGGGCACAATTCGATTGAGACACTTTTCAGCTTCTTTTTTATTTTGTTGAGCAAAGGAGGAGGAGGAGCAGCAGCAGCAGCAACAGAAAGAGAAGAAGAGATGGAGGAAGGTAATTGAAGATCTCAGGTAATCAGTATACACAGACAGATAACGTATTACAGTTTAATCACTTCGCCGATTGATGAGAACAATTTTAATGACTCGCGCCTACGCTACGCCAGTTTCTACTCGATTCAGCAAAACACCCGTTAATCTTGCTATACTCGTGTACCCGTCGTTAATTTAATCACTGTTCTCTCAAATCGAGACACTCCTTGCTGCTCCCGCTGTTCAACGCTATGAATTTACATATTTATTCTGGTCAATATTCATCATATGGAAGCACGGTGGTGAATTGGCGTGAAAAATTCAGAAACGGAATTCCATGAAATCTTGTGAAGACTCGAAAAAAATCATGTTACACGTTGTATATGCGTGTCGTCTTTATTCTTCATTCGCATAAATTTTCGTATAGAAGAAATCCAAATCTTCCGAGGGATTATCGATTTACAGCTTCGAAATACTTCCAACGAATCAAAATATCGATGAAAATACACACGAGCTTGGGAAAATTGTTGAATTCGCTTGAATTTCTCCTATACCTTGTTCCTCCGCAATACCATATCTCACTAAATCAAATTCTTCATGAGTGCAGTAATAAAATTTCTCCGCAGAATCGAAACGAAATAAAAGTCAAGCACGTGAAATGTGTTTCTAAATTTTATTCCTTCGCCTCGAAGCAAGACGAAGTGGATTTTTGTTGAGCATGGATAACTTCACGACGTTGTATCCGTGCTGTGAAGTTCTTCCAACTCTCTAACATCTATCTTCGGAGACAAGAATAACCTCAGTGTTAAGGTGTTTCTTTTTTTTCCACATTTTTTTCTACCTTTTTGCAAGTCTACTTCTGCTTTGAGATTCATGGCTTGGGGCTGTTGCATGTATATCCATACATACATGCATATATCTATCCTATCTCATCTCCAAGTTATTATATCGCTGGTTTAGAAATTCGTTCTCCTCTCCCCTCCCCCTTGCTCTTGCTAGTCGGAGGAGGAGGAGGAGGAGGAGGCAGCCGAAAAAACTTGTTAGCTCGTTAACTCCGTGGAAGCACAAATTTACTGGCCGTTATCCGGTTGGAAATTTCCTGAATAGAAAAGAAGGGGGAGAAAAAATGAGTAATGTGCATGGATTGTGGTAATATTTAAGTGAGACACTTGAGGAATGAGGATTTCTTGCGGAGCATTGTATCCACAATCGTATATCAAGTGCACTTTGCGAGAGGGGGGAATTAAAATTTTCTAAATTCATTGGGGTGAATGAAACATAAAGTTTAGATAAATTGAGAAAAAAACAAAAACGGGAGAGCAAAGTTGAAAAATGAAATGCAAAGAATATTTTATACGCGATGATGTTTGGAATATCAAAGAGCAACCTTAACGAAGAATCAATTTTTTTTATAATATGAGAAAATTAGTATCGCGTCGCTGCTCATCAAGTTGTAGTATCTTCATGTCTGTTCCTAAGGTGCATCGACCAGGTCCGGTTTTCTATTCCCAGCCTGACGGTGTCGTCCGAGTCGTCACCCAAGTCAGTGACTGATAAAATTCTGAAGGGAAAAAGTTACTTAGGAATTTCTTTTTTTTTTCTCCTCTCCTCTCCTCCGCCAACGGTTGAAACATAAAGTAACATAATTTGATGTTTCGGTTTTTTGCCTTCCCGTTTCAAACGTGCGATTGTAAAAGGCTTTATGACCGATGGAGTATCGAATCAACGGTAATAATGTGTGTAAGGATTCCTTGTAAATTATAACATAAATCTCGTGAAATGTTTACGACAACGACGACGACAACAACGTTATCCTGTTGACGATAATCAATTACTCGGAGCGACGATCCGAAACAACCTACACGACGTCTATAAAATCGATATTATTAACGTTCATCGATATCCGCAATATCGTTTTGCACGCATGGAGAGAAAAGGAAAAATAATGAAAAAAAAGGGCAAAGGGAGGAAAAAGAAATGAATTGAATTGTACGTGGAAGTACGACCATCTTCTTTCGATTATTCTCGAAAATCCTGGAGGGAAAATAACGAGAGGGAGACAGAGAAAAAGAGGGAATTTTTAACGAAGGAAAAGAATTTTCTATACACATTCCTCTGCGAAGCGATATAAAGAAAATGGTAAACGATGAGGAATAATATGACAGGAGGGAACGAAAGGAGAGGAAGAAGAAGAGGAGGAAAAAGAAGACCGGTCGTTGCAGTTAGCACATGGCAGCTACCATTAACTACCCATTAACCGTATACAGGTTTTGCCATTCGAGAGCCCGCTGAGCTGGCGCCAGGAGTAATCGTCCCATGTATTAGATGCTCCTGTAATCTGCGTCTAGAATATTCAAAGGGAAGAGAAAGACAGGAGACTATTTATAAACTTGCTACTACCTCGAAGACAACGACGAGGACGTTGAAACACCCCACGTTCATACGCGAAGCGTGACTGTTAAGGAATACGACCACCCTTTATACCTTATTCGCATTCTTCCTTTTCTTGCGAAAATTATTTGATACAGGTTTCAAATTCGCTCATGTTTCTACATCTGTCGTTTGCTTGAGATAAATGAATGATATCCATTCGAACAGAATGCTGAATCCCGAAGATTGAGGGCAATTAATCCAGGTTCACGCGGCTGTGATTATATTCTGATCCATGTAAGTTCAAATTCAAAGCCTAGCCAGTGAGATTTGGGTTCGACCGTTGCAGTTCTCGCGAGGACTATAGGGCAGCTTGAGGTTTTCTCACGTGTTAATATTCTTAAGAACCCCACGAGATATGCTAGTCTTCGTCGGATCCTGTGAATCGTGCTATTCTTCGCGAGAGACGCCAACACAGCATCATTAACAAAATTCACTGGGATAGTTAATTATTTAGCTGTAGCAGCGAAATTTTCTTGCTTTATATATAGAATAGCAAAGAAATTTGGTTGGAGGAGTCGATATTTTTCGTGTTCACAGCTAAAAAGAATCGCTGTGAAAGTCAGCAACATTGTTGTTCCCGCAAAAGGTACCCAAGGAAATCAGATTACACTGTCGCAAAGAATGTTTTTCTCTACGCGAAATTAGCATACCGAGGATAAATAAACAATTGATGTGCAACTTCGCTATAACATGAAGCTGAACTTACCATAATAGAAATGCTCAAGGCATTCACGAGTTTTTCTAGTAGGTAGCAGCAGATTGATGTAACTTTTGAACGAATTGGACTCCTCTGATTTTTATGTCAGGAATTCACTTTTGATTACGCGCGTCATTGGCTACTACTCCACCGGACTTGAAACAGAATTGAAATAGGATTGAACCACAAGAGATAACCTCTCAATAGACGAGTACATTTTTCACAAGAGAATGCTTAAATCGCGATTAGATAATTCCATTTCAATTCTATTTTATTTACACCTGGTGGAAACGTAGTCATTTATCCTAATCCTCATCCTCTCTCCAGCCCTCCATATTCACACGTCTACATAAACCCTCACATCCCATCCCGCCCTTCCAATTCTCTGTTTGTTTTTCCTTCCTCCCCCCACCTCTCCCCCCTCCCAATCTAATCTAACATCCTCATTACTTTATCATGAAGGTTTTCAACTCTTCCCCCAAGATCCCAAGTCTTTTTCCAATATCTTCCCTCCTTCATTTCGTTTGCCATTCAAAATCTCGCTACTCTATTCTTCTTTTACCCCCCCCCCTGTTTTCCCTCCCGCAAGTATCTAGGCCCTTCTATTGTCATTGCATTTATACCATTTGTATTAGTATTTTTCATCCCTTATCCTATTCTATCCCTTACAGCACCACAGTCCCAAAAGAATTCTTATTGAACTGATTGTATTCTTTATGATTTCCTTAAGAATTCTTCTGGGACTGTGATGCTGTGAGGGATCTCTGCTGGCCCTGAACTTGTCTGTCCCTCTCATCTAATACCCTACTCATATCATCCCCGTTTTCCCAACGGCTTTACACCTCTTTCATGTGTCTCCATTTTTGATGAAACTCCCTTCTCCCCTTGCATCTCTTATATTCCTCCCAACGTTCCCTCGTAAATCTCCTCCATTCTCTCTCTCTCTCTTTTAATCTCCTCTTATATTTCATTGTCCTAATTCCCAACCTTCTTCTCATTGGGTCTCTCTTCCTTAATTATATATCCTGGTAGCTTCTATATTTTCCGTACATATTAGTAAAGTATACCCCGGCTCAACCCGGTTGCCCTAAAAAATTCCTTACTTCCTTTCTCTCCTCCTCCCCTTGCATTTTTGCCTTCACCTTTTTTGACCAATTCCCTCCCAACGATATCATTTATAACGTTTATGTCGTATCCAACGTCGTATTTGTCATAGCCGTCTCATGTTTGGATCCGATTTGACTATCCAGTATCATCCCTCCCATTCTCTGTTTTTCCTCGCTCCACTTTCCCCTCCTCTCCGCTTCCATACTTCATTTGGCAATCTGTCATTCTCGACCGCTCCTTCCGTCTTTGAACTTTCAATTACTTTACTCACTCCCTTCCTTTTTTCCTCTCCTTCTTGTCCAGCATTTCCTCCCCCTTAACTTCTTCCACAGCCTTTCTTTACCCTCTCTGTCACGTTGCATCGAGACGAGCACGTTGTTGAATTTAATTATCTCTGAACTGATAGCTTCTTACATGCATTTTGCTTGCCGGTTTCAGGCTTTCGGAATAAGGGAACGCGGAATCATAAAGGGTATTCCAAATCACAAATACCGTGGTTTCAACGCACCGGGACATCGAATCACTTTGTGGAATTTCATCCCCATCAATAACTTGACGCTGATAAAAAGGGATATCCTCTTTTCACACCTATTCCTGAGCAACCCCACTGGATGTGGAGGAATATCCTGCGGAGACCCCGTGCTATCGACGAATGTTAACCAGAGAATACTTCCGCGGTTTGGGCGTGAGACGAAATGCAGTGCCCACCGTTGTTGAAGCATTTTCTCTTATATCTGTTTGGATTTGCTCTCACTTGCTGGTCGCGTGGTAGCGACGCGAGGCGCCTGGTGTTCAGAAGTGGAACCATCCGTTTAGGACAGACATGCTTCGTGCGGCATTATACCGCCTTTGCTACGTTCCTACGTTCATCTCCATTGGTAGGAAACAACAGAGCTTGCCACATCCTCGCTTATGCTATATGTAACTTGACAACGGTATATCGCTCCAGGCTTCGTTGTGCTTAACACGTCCATAGAATATTCTCTTGATTTCTCCACATTTATGTTTCTCTCTTATTTCTTTCATCGTTAACCCTTGTTTATCACACTGGGGTGAAATTCATCACCCCAGCTCCATTCTTCCTCAATTTCAAGTGTCATTTTCTACGGGCACGGCGTTCATAGCAACATTTGTCGATAGCCGAAAGATGCCACTACTTTGTGGCGCAGTAACATCCCGGTGGACTCATTAGTCTGTCTGCAGCAGTTATCGTTCAGTTGTAAATTCAAAATTTTTTATGAGAACACGTAGTTCATTTTCATTCCTCCGAATAAATACTTTTCTATCAACAGTCACTGGAGGACGAATTTCTTTCTCAGACAGTAACATTCCATAAATACCATGTCCAATTCTCAGCTCAAAATATTAAAAAATAATGAAATTATAAATTTTATTGTAAAGTCAGCCGTTTTTCCATTTTTCTTTTCAGACTTCATTTTCTCAGTATACTTATATTTGATTTCCGGCTGTATAATCTATAAGATCTTTTAAAGTAAACTTCAAATCAGTTCTAGAAAAATTGACAAGTAAAAATATTCAATAGTTCATCTTTTATGACAATCTTTGTCGCTGGGGTGAAAATCACCACAGTGTGGCAAGTATGTGATTCCTGTGAAATGTGGTAAACAAGGGTTAAAATACTCCTCCCTTGTCCCTTTTTATTTTATCTCTTTTTTCATTTTCCCACATCCCTCATTCCACTTTTTCTAATTCTCCCTTTCTTCCACCTCACTTCCTCTTCAATCCTCGCCTCCACTTTTTCCTTTATTTCCACTGCTGCCTCACCTTTTCCTCCTTAAATTTCTATCCTGCTCTCATATTTCCTTGCGATTTCTCTCTGTTCCATCCTTTCTCCCAATTTTCTCTACCCTGATAAAGTATCAAAGATCTGTGGTCCAAACCGACTTTATTTCTCACCTTCTCCCACGTCCTCGCATCGCTCTCTTTATGAGATCTATCGCTGTTTGTTTTCTTGATCTTATGAATGTACATTCACCCTCTCCATCCTTTCCCCTTCTCGTTCTCAACTTTCGATCGGGGTATCGAGTAATAAACCAAGCAATAAAATAGAAAGAAAAATAAGATCCGATAAAACAATTCTATCAAAATTGACATCAATTCGTCACCAGTTTTAGCTTCATACTTTGAATCCTTGAGACGCTGTCATAAAACGAAACAAATCTTCACCATCGAATCCACCGATCTATTCATAGAATCTGAACATCCCTATCCTCCGCGAAAAGAATAAAAAGCGAGGAAACGAGTTTTCTCACATTGGTTATTTGAATAGAAAAACAAGAGGAGGAACGGTTACATATATGTGTCCGCATAAGCTAATATTATCAAGGTCAGGAAAAGTGGGAGACATACACGAGTTATCTTACTACTATGCAATTACGTTTGGTTTACTCCTGGAGAAATACCTCTTTTACCTCTTCTGAAAACGATCCTCCGCAAACTATTTATAGATCCTAGATGATTATCTGTGTAGAGATGTGAGTGAGTGAGGGAATGTGTATGAGACGGTATCCTGGGTTCAGCGGCTCTGCTATCGGGGATATAAATGGCCCCGATATTACCTCAACTACGTTATTCCCTGCCACGGCAGAGCTCAGGATACACATACATAATATTAGCTATGCGCTACTCCACATCTGGCTTACCTGCCTGCTCGCTTGAGGACCGATTACACTGTGATCGACGAGACGACGACGACGAAGAAGAGGAAGGAGAAATAGCAGAAGAAGAAGCAGAAGATGAGGACGAAGGAGGAGTAGAAGAAGAAGAAGAAGAAGACGAGTCCGACTTTGAACAACCTCCGTAGTCATGCTGTTATTCGCAAGATCACATTAATATCGACAGCACGAGATTATTATTGGTGTCTCTTTGCCTTCTTTCCTTTCCACACACTATATTCTTCCGAGGCAATTGAGTATTCGTGCAAGTATCATTCTATATTTGGTTTGCCTCTTGGATGTTTATTTTGTTGTTCCTCTCTACCTGCTGCATTCTGCCAGAAGTACTGATTCTTACTTCAAGGATTCGTATATGAGTTGTATTTTTGTTTTCACTTTGAGAGTACGTTGATCCTGCAGCCAAAGAAATGAGATTATTATTGTTTTCGGGAATAAAAAGAATCCTCAGAATTTCAAGAAATTCTCCTAACTAACGTGCCGGTGGATAGATTTGAGAAAACAATAAATTTTCGGGTATTCAAGAATTCCAAAAATACTCTTCCGAGTTCATAGTTCTTCCTTTGCTTTAATTTCTTGTATGAACTCAAGTAGAGGTATGATAAAAATTGCAGTACGCCTAAGAAGAACAATAATTGAATTCTTCCACTCCCAAGGTCTGCTGGCGTTTTCAAGGTACATAAGTACTTATATATCTCTTTCCTGAGGAAACGAGGGAAACGTCATACGAGTTCGTTCTCACATATGTGCACCCTATAGATAATATCCATAGATCTATATATAGTCATGAGTGTAGATAAGGGGGGGAAGCACGCGCAGAGGAGGGAGCGAGGGGCACGCATGAGTTGCTGCAGCACGCGAGGTGGTGTCTTGTGTGATCCTTATACCTGAAAAAGGAGAAGGAAAAAAGGAAAAGGTTGTTTGAGTTGGGTATTCCCTAAGCGAAGAAGAGGTACACCATCACCACCACCATCACCACCGCCGCCGCCAGACTCGGGTGCAAGTTTGCTAGAGATTCTATTTGCGGTCTTGGTTCGCCGACTTTAGAATCAAATTAACTCGAGTTGAGTAGTCGAGACGCGCATACCTAGTGATTTTATGGAGATTCGCTATAGGCCGTAACGAACTGATCTATTTATAATCAAATGTTGAGAATCATGCGCGTACAATATGTATACAAATAACGTAAATTATTCAGGAAATGTGCCTTGTTTTTGAGTCATTCAACTCGACCTCGGATACTTCGAAAAATTATATTCTTCATTATCTTTTTCTCCAAGGTTGAACGATGAAATCATGGTATATTAATGAATGAAAAAATTGTATACATGGTTTCATTTTTCTTTCATTTCTCACGTTTGTTTTTCCAGAAGAGAATTGCAATATCGAACTACCAGCAATTTTTCACAGCAAAATGGTTTAGCTGTGGTATTTTCATTGTAGCAGCTACATTTCTTGCTTTTAGGCCTGCCCGATTGGAAATCATCATAGGGTTAACCTGACATATGATGAGGGCTTAACAAGGTCATTCGAAATACGGTATACCTGCTGAAATCCTAATCAGGATCAAATGTGGATGCCCTATGTAGGGATAAGTCCCAATTAGGTTTCCCTTAAATTATCCTAGAAGGTTGAAATGGGTTTTCCACGCTCTCATCAAGGTCTTGTTAGGTTATCCTGAGATTATGAACATATATGTTTATAAAGTATAGTTTAATCAAGTGAATGCAAAATTGTCTTAACTTTAAATTGTATACTCCTTGGTGAAATAAATGTTCCCTAAATTAGGAAAATATTTCTGAACAAATGTCAACTATGCATATCTTGCAAGTTAGATCTCTCCATGCCGAATACAACATTTTTGGGTTGTGGATTTCCTGTTCATATCCTAATTTCAATTCATTCCGGAGGTCCTCATGTATGTCTATAGGTATGTCCTCATTAAGTCCTCATATTAGTAAAGCGTGAAATGATTCGTCAGGTCCTGACGAGGTTGCCTTACCAGGACTCAGGCTGGATCAAAGTTGACCTGATTTGGTCCATGGGGTAAATTTCTAGTCGGGTGGTAGAGGAGATGTGATTTAACTGTGATAACAAAACAACCTTTTATGTAGATAAACCAAACAAACCGGTGAAAAGTAATACATCGAGAGAAAGGGTTGAATAGTTGAATATTCGACAGCTAGGAAATTTAGTCACTGTGAATAAAAATTCAGTTCCACCAGCTAAATTCTATTTGTCACAACTCAATTTTTTATTCCCATTGAATGAACCATTTTATTCATATTTCTACTAGAGTCCAGCTAGCGTAAATGAAAATCTCGCTGCGGCAACTAACATTCAATTATCCAAACTACACGGAAAGAAGAAAACAGCACTGGTTACTGCCCATAACAGCAATCAGTTGGAAAACAAATGAAAATACGCTTGGATGATAGAGGTTAGCGCGATCACAGTAATGTGTACTGCAGTGAAATTCGTCAATGCTGCTTGGACATTAACGGTTACTGGGAGACGCAGTAATGAATTTGATTTTTCATTTTTTTTCAATGAATTACTGCGATTCACAGTAACCATTGCTGTTTTCTTTTTTCCGTGTAGGTACCTTTCTCTCAGTGTAGAATCTCTTTGCGTTTCTGGTGAAGAAATCATATCTACGACGACCTGTTTTCGTAGTAGAAGTTTTATCAGGGCACTTCTTAGGTCTTGCCAAGAGTTATTCTTATCAAATTATCCTGTTTAGGCTCTGATAGAAATACCAACTCAGAATTATTGCGAGGGAAAACCAGATTTGAACCTTACAACGACCTTGTTTTATCTTGTTATAAGGTCCTAAATAGGATTCCATGACAAGACCTGATAAGATGATTGAAGGTTGTCCACAATTATGATTTCCCTCTTGCATTCTTACCAGGACTATTGTTATTTTATTGCAAACTCATCGGGCTCCGATAAAGACCTGATTCCAACGAACCTATCGTAGTCTTTGCAGGGAAATCAATATTTCAAATAAGAATCACGTGTCAGATCCCGGTGAGGTGCAGATGTTCTTACACAATCATGTTTTGATGAGTGACCGAGCGGATTTCTAGTTGAGGCACAATGATTTCTAGTTGAATGACCTTTTATTAGCACAAGATAACTCAGCAATGTAGTCATCTGATGATCAGTTGATGTACGATTATATTAGATGACAAACGATTGATTGTCTGTCATTGACCGAAGTCGAATATTCCGGATTGGTAATGGGTCTAAAACAAATCGAGTATCCATAGTCCAGAGTTGTGTTCTTTGCTACACCTGCAAAATCATCACAAAAGCTCTTTCGAGAAAGAATCGAGAAACTTGGAATAACTGGCGGTTCAAAGCTTTTGATTTGCTCCTGTAATGATTCGATGATTGATCATGAATTCTGAATCAACTTTGTTCATCTTTTGAACTAGTTTTGACTGTGAATGAACAGGCAGATTTTCTTCTACCTGTGTGGTTTATTACTCTCACAACGCCAAATGTAAAGAAACTTCCTTCGTCTTTCCCTCTTCTGACGCATAGCGTGTATGCAAACCGTGAGTTCATACTCAACATCGAGAAAATAATGAATATCTTAAAAATGATTTCCCACATATAAGCATCTTTTGCTCTCTTCATCTCGTACGGATCGAACCAAGAGATGAAAAAGAATCCCAGAGATACAGAATAGACGCATTCTAAGATGCGAAGAAGAAGAAACAATCATCGATGCCGAGGATCGAGGAACAAGGGACGAAGCTGGTTTGCCTTGTGAAGGTTTTCTTACGTTTCTGTCGGTAAATTCTGGTATGTATCCATGAAGATATATACATGCGTGTGGGAAACCAGAGGGGAAAGAATGGAGAATTGTCCTGTCGGTGCTTCCAAAGAAACGCAGAGACTCGCAAGTAGAGATACCTACCCTGTAGCTTCTCTCTCCTCTCTTTGCTTCTCAGAAACTTTTTATTGCTCCTCGAATGTTACTACTACTACTACTACTACTACTAGTACTAGTAGAATCTATCTGCCGTTTCAAGGGCGTAAAGTTGTTACAATTTCACTTGTTCAATCGTCGAACGCATGTGGTAATTAATTTGATCCAGAGGGTTTTGAGATGATATAGAGTAACAGGAATCTTGAGTTTATTTGATCGATTGGTTCCCGATTTTAGTCTATAGAGTTCAGATCCAAAACATGTTGTATCCGAAGAAGCTTTAGCCGTTGTTATATAGGACAGTGCCAGCGTATTATTCTGTCACGGAATGCTCAAATCTTTCAACGGCCACCTGAATCGACCATTGCTTTCAATGTGGCGTAACTGCGCTGTAACGAATTTCCATCGGAAATTTCCTATACATGTATGTGAAGTAATTAACATATACATTGTATCGAAAAATGTCCATGCGTCGCGAAAGTAGAATTACTATCGTTGTTTCATAATTTTCCTATACATTCATGGAAGAGAATAATATGTTACTGCACAACACCCGCGATCAGGATCGAACCCGGGTCGTTCGGGTCGAAAGCGAGCACGCTACGACTTCAGCTGCGGTGCCGCGCTGGCTTTCAGTGAGAACTTTCAAATACATCTTATACGCGATTAATTTTTTTTCCCCGTCTCTTTGTCGGAAAATTCTAATGCACGTTGGATTTTTAATAATAGTATAAGGGAAATTCATATACAGGTAATGCAGGGAAATTCCGATTATTTTTTACAGTGTGTGAAATGATAAAATCCGCCAAGTTTGGGCAAAATTGACAGTCATAGCTAAGATTAAGGTTAGTCGCTATAAATACCTGGCGCACCCATTACTTATCTATTGTATTTAGTCTATGATAGAGTTGGTCTCAGGTTTGAAAGAATGCTGAGACAATTGTATCCCTACACTGAGAAAAATTATCTATTATAAATTACTAGACTCGCTAGTGTATTGCGGATATACTTGCATTTTAAGGTTATATAACAAACATTCTCATCAAAAACATCAGACTTTCCATTATAAAATGTCATTATTCTACCATAAAGTCCCAGAAAGTCTGGTACTTTTGAAGAGAATGTTTGGTATATAACTTCAAAATGCAAGTATATCCGCAATATACTAAGGAGTCTAGTAATTTATGTTAAACAATTTTTCTCCGTGTAGCGCGTATGTATTTTGACTCATTTCCGCTAGGGCTCCACAGGAGACTCGCGTCAAAGGAAGATAAAATAGTTACCAATAGTTATTCCAATCTCTTGAAATATCAAGATGATCAAGATAATTTGTAGAGTACAAATGGAATCCACGGAATGGGGCGGAACCTTGATCGTTCGAACAACATTAGCAGAAATATATGTCGAAATATGCAACAAGACCGATACCGAAACTAGTTCCGAGACTGTGAAGCTATCTCAGTGATCCTCTTTGATGAAATCGAAATTTCATGTGATTTTGTTACACCTTAAGAAGAAGCTCAATTCCTTTCGAAATTTTCATGTCTCACATTTTTAGAACAGTGAATATAGATGATTTTTCAATTTAAGACAAGAGTCCCGTGCGAAGCCCTAACTTCGGCCTAGTCTTAGCCCCATGTAAGCGGGATGGGGCCCATAGTACACACATGCTACGAATGGTACAGCATTTTGCCATGTTTTGATCAAGATTGGCTGAAATTTGGCAATCAACCTTGCCCCAAGGTATGTCCAACCTACTGTTAGTGTTGAAGAAAGGAGCAAAAAATTTGTATATGGGTATATTAACCTACCAAGTCTCGAGGGATGAATCGGTGATGAAGCAAGTGATTGCAAAAAAACATCAGAGCACCTGGAGAGAGAGATCGATAAAATAAAGAAACGTTGTTAAATGCTGTATTTAATGAGAAGGAGAAACACCCAAACCAAGACCATAGATCCTGAATTCGACGCCAATGTGTTCTGAGTTTACGTAGGGTACGACGTAGACTGTTAAGACACACAGAATCAAGTGAATGTCGCATTGCCCGGGAGGACACCAGTTCTACAAAGAGTTGACTCCTGCTTTTCTATCTCTCTTAAAGAAGAAGGAGAAAGAGGAGGAGAAGAAGAAGAAGAAGAACAAGAAGAAGACGGAGTAGAAGTAGGAAAAGAAGAAGAAGAAGAAGTAACATCATTACGCGGGGTTAGTCTTCCTCTTGTTCTTCCACTTCTTAGCGGCCGCCGATGCTGTCCTTCTCCTCCTCATCTCATTCTTTTTCCTGTGCTACGGCACGATCAACATGTATATCTCGACTGGTCTATTTATATCGACATGGAAAATACACCGGCGTATGAAAACTCGGAAAGAATCGAGAAACCGAATGGCTTTGGAAGAAAATAAGAAACGTATATACCAACTTCTTTATCATTATTATCGTCATTACTATGTTTGACTTCAAGGAAACAGTGTTGTGTTCCTTGCAGGTGAGTGTTTCGTGGAAAGAACGTTGAATGGAAAAACGGTATAGAAAATTGCACAGAGCCATCCTCCTTAAAGGAGGAGAGTACACAGGATGATGGTCTATGAATAGAACGGTGGGATTTCTTCTTGTTGCTGTTTCGTCTTCTTCTTCGTTTTCTTCTTTTTGCTTTTCGTCGTGTAACTAACCACTCGCGAAGAGTGCAGCAGGTAGTAACACGGAAAAGGAAGATACAATGTTTTTATGTTCGTGAGTAATTAGAATCTCCGTGGAGCTGATTCGTGAGAGGATAGAGGACTGGTTGAAAGAAACTGTAAACTTTCCTTCATACCGTCAACGAGATCTAAAATTTCAAAATATGTTCTTCGGGAGTTCAGTTTTTGAGTTTTCTGAACATCAAATATATCGCGAAAGAGTATCCTTATTATTTTTATTATTCAACAAAGTAGAAAAGAACAAGGTTATGATATATTTATATAGATATATAAATCCTTGTTATACCCAGTAAGAGCGTACCAGCGTACCGTTAACGATCACGCCACGCTCCATTAAATTCTCACTTGGCTAATTACCGATTCCTCCTCCAAGTTTCCTTGTATGTGGATTGCGCTCGTGTCACAGAACACCAGCGTGATTCGTGTATACATCGCACTCCAAGTTGCGTAGAAATTACTATATGCCTCAAAACATTGTTTCTAAAATTCACAATTCCAAGAACTTGATGAAATTTGAATTCCAGTCCTGTGGCTCGATTTTTTAAATTCAAATAACGATGATTGGAAACCCATTCCAAGTTCTTAAATAATCATTTTTTTTTCAGAAATACTGTATGCGTAACAGAACAGATACTTGACAAACGATCCTCGTATTCATTGTAAATTCACAATGTTGAGAAAATGGATGAAATGTGAAAGAAAATTACTATTCCATCTTGATAACGATAGTGCAGGATCGAGTGGAATAAACAAGCACGACTCGATCGTCAATCTGGAGGAATAATTTGTTTGCAATTCCTCGTGGTAGTGGAGTTCTAATAACCTACTTCGTTACAATAAAGCAATTAAACCGTTGAACCATAACGAATCTTGAGATCATCTACGTGGGAGTGGCAAGTGATGTTTTCTCTTCATAAGTGGTATGGTAGGTATGGCGAAGAGATAGTATTATAGGTGTATCTCTTATCGATGGGTTTAGCGGATCACTGAACTAACATCCGCTCGAATTCGATGGTATACTTACGTCTCTTAACATGCAGGATGGATTCGCGTTATTCGGTTAGATAATTTTGGATAAAAGTAGCAGAAATACGTTTTCAACGTATCAAAATATAACCCAAACGGAGACTTTTATAGAAACCTTGAACTCGCTTGAAGATTCAAGGAAAAGGCTCATCTGACTGGGCCCGCTTCCCCTTTGACAACGTACACTGACAGAAACACGACCTTGTTAAAACATCCGTGGCCGCAATGACTTGAAATCTGGTTCGATTCACCAGGAAATGTGATTGTCTTGTCCAAAAAAAAAATGCTTGAAGCGAAAATTAACTACATATTCTGGTTATCACACCAAGAAAAGAATCTGGTTTTTCTAACCTGAGAAATGTACTTCATTTTTGCTTCAACCACTGTTTCTGGACATCACAATCAGATTTCCTGGTTGAATTGAACCAGATTCCAAGTTATTGCGACCACGAATGTTTCAACAAGGTTGTTTTTCTCTGTCAGTGTAGAGAAATGACACAGCTGCCCTTCATAATTTATAACACGCATGAAACAGGCTTGAACGATTAATAGGGCAATGATTTTGAAGATATCGTAGGATAAGTGTGCCAATATTGCACCACTTAAGAACTTGCCTCCATTCTTTGGGATAGAAAATTGATGAAATCAAAATTTCTCTCAACTTATACAATCTTATCTCCATGATGAGATTGGGAGAAAATGGATAGTGTATTCGATATTAAATGAACGAATAATGGATAGAGAAAACTTGATATTAAAGATTACTATATTTTTATGGTACTCGTGGGATATACTTTAATATGAGACTCAGAATTATATTTATTTTAAATTATAACATATTTGTCTTGATCCTCACGTGAGAGTATGGTGAATGCTCGTATACTTGTGGTTCATAGCGACATAATCAAATATATCCCAAAAGTACAATATAAACATGCTAATATCTAATATAAAATTTTTACTTTGTCGACAACGTTTCCTCAAATTGCACCGTGTACACATCACATGCCTATCTAGGCGCTCAGATTATTTTGAGTGCAAGGGAATGTATCCAATCAAACGATAGGACATTTTATTACTCAGATTTACCATTTTAAGACTTTAGACTTATAGTTTTACTTGCCATACACTGAGAGGGATAATAACTACACTGAGAAAAAGGATTCGTTGACTCGAATGAGATTTGTTTACAGTAAATAAATCGTATATTTGGATACGAGCAAAGAAATATTCACTAATATTCATTTTATCACATAGTTGTTGAATACACCACATATTTCTTTGAGTCAACTTCATACCGACTATGATTCGATAGAACTGAATTTGACAAGAATTCATATTCATTTACATTAACTCCAATCACTTTGAATCAAATGAATGATTTGGTTATAGTTAATAAATATGAATTTCTTGACTCAACACAATGTTTTAATCAATATGTCTTATTTGTATGAAATGATACTTCTTGAAAATGCTCAACCAAATGCGTTGATTTGTCAGAAGGGAACCTTTTTCTCAGTGTAATACCAAGAAAATGTGTTCTTGAATTTTTTTCGTACATTTCTTCATGGGAAAATAAATATTCGTTTGAATCAAATATATTTAGTTGATAATAAACAAGTGATATTTAGTAGAAATAAACGTTTATTGATAGTTACTAAACCGTATTCGACAGAATCTTGATAAATTTGCATGAAAGGAATATTTATTTCCCCATAAGCAGATAAACGTTTGTTAATTATAAATAATCCTTTTTCTCAGTGTGTTGTAGACCCAAGAAAAATTTTCTTGGATCAAGAAAATATTTTTCCAATTCAAGAATGATATTCTCAACTTCAGAAAAGTTTTCTTATATCAAGGATACATATTTCTTCGAACATGAAAATATGTTGTTGGCGATAGTAATTATTTATCTCAGTGTATAAAGGAATATAAACTCAACGTTTTATCAACACAGAAAATCAACCGAAGATGAGACGAATTTACAGAATTTGCTGTAACTAATGTAAGACACACACCAGCAAATCAAAACTCAGTGACGTGATTGGATTGGAGTTCAAGTTTATGTTTCACTGGCGTGGAGAATTGTGCGCGTTTCCGTTTGACCGATACGCTAATGGTGCAATTTAAGCAATGGTGCAGGTTAGGTGCACTCCCCCTACTCTCCACCAATAAAATCTTCTTTTGCTTGCAATTCTTTTTTTAATTTGTTTCAATAGAAAATTCGGATTTTCTCAATCAGGATGTCTTCTGGAACGTGAAAAGAAGTAACTGATTTCATCAATAGCAATTCAATAAGAATTGTTTTAACTTCTCCAACCTTTGAAGAGTGTTGTATTCAATATTCATACGATACACGTGGTATTAAAAACGTAGGCTACGATACGATATATAGAATTATTCATTATTAAAACTCGCTTCAACGACCGGGTATTATAATTTGAATAATTTTCATAACTCTGTGAGCGCGAGAGGGGTCATCTTGGCCCATCAGAGTCGTAAAGAGAAAGGAAATGACGAATAATTTCAAAAGAAATTCTAATTCTTTTCATCCCACGATACATACGTACGAGATAGATCGTTCCCTATCTGGATGCACATCTTTCTTCTTCTTCCTGCTGCTATCGTTGTGTGAAGCATCAGACACACGTCGACACGTCTGAATAAACGATAGAAGAATGCCGCTGCAATATTACGATAATCGCTCAGAAATGATGGATAATGATTGGGGCGGCTATCTTTCACACCCCCTTCTACATCGTTCGTTCGTCTTCTTCAACTATTCCTCCTCCCCATCGGCCAACCGAATCATTATTCAATTGAATTCAATGTTAGCCTAATGTCAACCATTAGGGAATTGACATCGAGAACTTTCTTTCGGGCGTTCGTTGTCTCGTCGGACAGACGATACTTCCGTCGCAGCGTCCGCGTGGAAAGTTACGAAAGTTTAGACTGAAGAACGAAACGGAAAAAGTCATTGAAAATGTTTATCGTTGTAAGATTATGTATCATACGTAGATATGAGAAGAGCGAATTCATATTCCTGGTAGACATTTTTATTGATAACCCATAAGGCGCTAACATAACATCCCATCAGGGATGTAACGCGCTCTCACTACCTAGGAACTAATCAGAGGAACTAAGCAAGTAACTGACAGTAACTATCAAGGAATTTGTGATGACGAATACTATACAACAGTCATACCTATAACTTTTCGCTCACAATAAATTAGCATACTGACTACAACTCTTTTTCGTTGGAGTATAGAGAAATTAACTTTTCAATATTCCACTTCAGTATGTCAGTATTGTTGCTCGATTTGTACTCATTTTCAAAGTGAGTTCATAAACAATACTGTGATTTTCGATAATAAGTGTGGAGAATATTTCATTCATTTGAAAATTGAGTAGTTCATCTTTCTGTTCTTAAACTACACTGTAAGGGAGTATTTGTAGGTATTAGAAAGAATTTCACCCCATAATTACACAGATCTGCAAGATGTTGATGTTGGGCTGAAGTTTCCGCGGTAATTTGCTGTGTAGAATCTGGGTTTTGAGATATTCGAAGTTAGGCACTAGGGGCATAAGGTTTTTGGTTATTTTTGAATAAGGCTTCGCACGAGACTCTCGTCTTAAATTGAAAAATGATCTATATTTACTGTTTTAAAAAAATGAGACACAAAAATTTCGAACGTAATTGAGTTTCTGTTTAAAGTGTAACAAAATTGAATGAAATTCCGATTTCATCAAAGAGGATAACTAAGATAGCTTCTCAGTCTCGGAACTAGTTTCGGTATCAGTCTCGGTGCAGGTCTCGTTGCATATTTCAATATATACCCGAGTCAAAAAGTGAAACCTGATTTAATTCTGATTCGTTGCGTATTACGGAGTGAATCAGGATGAATTGTATTTTTCACCCTGATCTCGGCCTGTTCTTAACCTGATCTGGCTCTAAAAATTCTCCTTGAATCTGAAGTTAACCTCTTTTCGACCTGATTGAACTCTGGGTCATTGCGTATTACGGAGTTAATCAGGCTTTAGAAGTTATTACAATTTTTCAACTCAGGTATCACTGCTGATTTTGTTGGACTGATCAAGGTTCCACCCCATCCCGTTGATTCCATTTATACACTAAAATTATCTTGATCATCTTGGTATCGTACAGTGAAAAATTTCGTGTTAAAAATTAACACAGATGAGTGTCCAACTGACAGATTTCCAATGTAAACTTAACACTTTAGTGTGTGCATTTTACACATTCTTTGTATCAATACTTAACACAAACTTTGTGTGGACCATTTGGGACATGCAAGTGTGTTAAAAATACACAAAATTTTTACTGTGTACACAGAAAAAAAAAAATAGTTGCAGCAACTATTCGAATAGTCGATTTTTGACCATCTACTTACGTAGTTGCTGCAGCTATTTAGTACGTGGAAAAGAATGATCACGTAAGAATTACATGAAAAGTGAGGTTATAATTACGGTGTGGATTTCATGTAGAATTGACTCCAGAGTCCTGTTGGATTTACATTGTTATCATGGTTACCATGGCAACAGGCCTGCTGTTTACTTCAGTAGCAATGTACACATAACATTGGTCCCAATGTGAATTTTACTCCAATTGCATGCACTTCAGCAGTTATGTCAGAATAACAACAACCAATGCAAAATCCACACATCATTTTTTTCCGTGTAATCAGGACAAGTAACTCGATAGTTGCAGTAACTAACGTAAATACCTGAGGTATTTTGAGTTAGTTGAGACAGCTAACGTGTTACTTGTCCTAACTACTAAGTAGCTGCAGCAACTACTTCAATAGATGGTCGAAAATCGACTATCCAAGTACACTGTAAAAAGTCCGACTGAAAGTGGCTGCATCTTACTTGAAAACTTGACTGAAATTCAGTCTTTTCCATTGTGTCGGCATTTCTTTTTGATGCTTACTTTCAGCTGAAATAGGGCTAGTTTTGGCTGCATCTTGAAATAAGCCGATATTAAGGTTGGAAGTAAGTTTTACTTTTTACTGTGTAGTTGCCCTAGCAGAAATCACTCTAGTAATTCTCTAGGCTTTGCGAGGCCTCGCCAGGCCCTCGTGAGGGACTTGCAAGGCCTCGTAAGGCCTTGTAATCACCTAGAGAATGACTAGAGTGATTTTTACTAGGGTGCTGCAACTATTCTTTTTTTCCCGTGTACAAGAGATTGGAATACTTATTGGTAACTATTTTATCTTTCTTTGACGCGAGTCTCGTGCGAAGCCCTACTTTGGAAGTAATGTACAGCGCACACAAAATCTCCTCTCTCCAATTGCGTCATTTAATACTATTTTTACCCTTCAAAATGAGCTATTGATGGGCCACCTACGAAGTTACAACTGGTCTAAATTATTAAATATATCCCTGGGATTGTAATATCCTCAGGATTTCCTAAGGCTATCGTCAGGAAATATGGGAATCAAAATTCCAATTTTCTGACATGATATATATTTGCGCAATCAACGACTCCGAGAACCTGTAAGTAAAATTTGTTAGAAACCAATATCGTTCTGATTTTGATACGCTCCTTTGAATCCGCCATTTTGGGGATTAAAATCCTAATTTTATGACTTTACGTTCGTATTCCACAACCCCAAACCCCCAGGAAAATACACATGTTCAAGAGGTAAAAATAGACGCTGCAGATGCTCAAGATCTTGTTGGGATACATTGCATAACTTGGAATGGTCGTAGCTTTGCAAGAAAAAATCGGAGACCAAATGATACGCCAAGAGCAAAAGTGGCACAAATACAAAATTGGGTTGTGCGTTGGTTTGTTTTTGATCGAGCTTTTCAGTGTTTCATTTTTGCCCGCAGATTTCTGTGGTTGCTCTTTTGTTCCGAATTACAGGTGTATCGCGTTTGCTCGGAACTTTGGACGTCCCATTCTTGCTCTCGAAAGTTCCAGTCCTGTGTTTGTTTGACAACAATTTGGGTGCCACTTCTACTCTCAGCGTATCAAATGAATTTTGTGCGCCCTGTGCATAATCTCAAACGGAGTCAACAACCTAATTTTTCGAAAACATAATCTCAAATATCTAAAAATCCTGACGAGACGCGAGGATGTTTAACCCTGATTCCGCGATCATGACCCCATTTTTTGCAGATCTGTGTGATCTATTGGTCCAACTTATTGGTTTTGCTCAACCAACGCTCGTTGGATGATTTAGTCTTTCCTCTTCAGCGCTTCATGGGTCACAGGGAAGAACTGGGGACATTTGTACCAAGGTATTCATATCTTTCAATCCAAAATCTTGATGTAACGTTGTTGAGAGGGAAGAAATCTTTTCGACTTTGACTTTCGTTTTCCTCTTCAATCTCGAAAGATACGATTTTGACGACGAAAAAGTTGGATAGAATAAATACGTGACACAACCTGGAAGTATGTGACTCGGGTCATCGGTGTCCAAGGCCCTGGCACGTGCTCCGTTTGCTATCTCTCTTTCTGTGTTTTATTTCTTCCTGAATTGAGTGATTCCCTCGATATTCTGCGACTGGTCGTCGATTTTATTCGAGTCGTGATTTCGAACCGTGACTTTGACTAAGGACGTGTATAAGCACAGTAGCTGGAACTCGTGTGAGACGGTTTTATTATCGTCATCAACAACGCTTAGATGAAGATAGGAAAATAACTATTAGTTTTTTTGTTATGCTCTTCTGAAAGATTTGTGAATTTTTTGTTGATTTCGTACAGAAGATGTATATTTGGAAATAATATAATTCGTTGTTTTTCTACGCTCGCGCGTATTTTCATAACATTTTACAAATATCTCGTCAGAATTGAGAGATAATTGTGTTTAGAATGATTGTGATCATTCACAGTAGAAACTGTGATGGTTTTTGTACTATAAACTATTGGGAGGACAAAGAAATGCACTGACGCAGTGGATGGAGGTATTATATATAGAACAGGGAGATTTTTTTGCTAAGTTAGCTAAAAATAGCTATAGCTAAATTGCTGAGAAAGCAATATGATTAACTGGAATGGCATATTTCCCGCTGGATTAGCAAGGTTTTTAGCAGGATTTACAGAAAAGGAAAGAAATTCTGCTGAGGGAGTCGACATTTTTTGCCATTACATTGAAAAAATTGTTGCCGTAACTAATCAAATTGCTGTCACAGCAAGAGATACTAAGCAAAATCAGGTTTCGCTGTGATAAAGAATTATTTCTTCTCTAATTACAATTTCAAATGAACCCCGAGTAGTGAATTACCTACCAAGCACAGAGAAAAAAATTTGTAGTGACAGCAAAATCCGATTTTGCCGAGTACCTTTGGCTGGAGTAGCAAATTTTTTGCTGTGACAATAACCTTGTCAGCTATGATAGCGACTTTTCAGCTGATGCAACAAACAATGTTGACATTTCCAGCAAAATCTGTTTGCTATTCTACAAATTTTAGAAGTAAACATTTTTTACCGCCACAGTTAAAAAATCGCTCTCCCAGCTAACAAGATTGCTGTGATAATAAATAATTTGCTGTCACAGGAAAATTACATTTCATTGTCACAACATATATCTCTATCTTCCGTGTGGTAATTTCGAAACTCCCTGAAAGATTCTGAATGATTTATAGAACACCCTGTAGATTTTCTTGGCACGGAATTATCATGCCTGCAATTCATGTTTAGAATATGACTGAGAGAGCTTTTATTGAGCGCTAAATCGTTTTCACAGACGTGTCACATGATTAGTGTGGTTCTCCTAACTGAACAGTACAGGTGCAAGGTTGCACGAATCATAAGGAAATGGATGTCATTTCTCATTCATTCTAAATTATTCTTTCCAATGGAATAAAAACTTTCGAGATGTCGCCAGCGAGTATGAGTGAGAGTAAATAGACGAACATAATTCCTCAGTACTTAGTAACTTTGACATTCCCGTGGCGGCTGTTGCTTTTGCCTTAAATGTCAATGAACTCAAGCTTATTTTAATCCAACTCAATATTTTTTTCAAAAATAATTGTTCCAATAATAAAATCTTAAAGGTCGATTAAATCTTGCTCAAGAAATATTCGAATGCTTCATAGAAGATACAGACAGAACTACAAACATGCTGACATTTATTTTCCCCACCACAATAAGAATAAAGAGGTATCATAAGAACCCAAAACTCATTTATATAAGTAAAAAAAAAGCGATTAATTACCATCGAATTTTGATCAATATTTCTGCCGATGTTGGATCAATTCGTTATGGATTTCAAAGATAAATTTCCTACGGAACAACGGTATTTTTTGCTTGTTTTATGTATATATGTATATATACACATATATATATTATATCTCACGTCTATGTCCCCTTTTCTCCATCCACATCTTTCATTCGCCAAATAATAACTGTAAAATCATTCTTCGTGACGTTCCCGAGCAGCACCACGAGCAGATGACAACTTCTGTTATTATCTTGACCTTTTTTTCATCCTTTCTTTCCTCGAGACCACCTCTCCTCTCACGTCGGAATATCTTACGGTGGCAATAATTTGATACAAAATCGATGGATGATCCTCGGAACTGATAGAACTCGAAGACCTAATCCTCACCTTATGGTCAATTGAAAACTATGTCAAGGAAAACTTTTAGAATGAGTGGTCGAATCTGTTTTATGCTATTGTGTCTCCCCTTCCCAATAACAACTCACAGAATTGATAATATAAATCACGCTTTTGTGGATTTTAATTCCAATTTTTATTCTTGCTTGTATAAACTGAGAAAAAAATTCTGAATGCCTGGCAAAAACCGACGTCGTATCGATATTGTTCGAAATGCCTGAATAAATTTTCATCGGTTTCATACAACTGAACTCTACAAGAATTCCATTTCATTCAGGTATCCGTATCTACGCAGGGATATGTAAAGAAATAAATAATTCTTATCGTTCAGCGCCATATATCAAGATCCGATCTCGTTACGCATACATAATACGATACAAAACGACCTTTACGCGCTAAACCGGTTCAATATTAATTGATCTACATCGTACGCACAAATGGAATATTATTACTTTGAGGACTTTGATTTATTATTTTCTCAATTCAACAACACGGGGAATAGAAACCAGAGAACATCGTATGAAATTCTCATATGAAATTCATGATAAATTGTTTTCAAATGATTCATTTAAATTGAAATTTATATACGTACATTTTATACCTACGTGTACACATCAAAATTACGTCGAAGGTAAAAAGTTTTTGCAATCACGGCACGTTTACACGCGCACTTGGAATCTCTTCTCCGTATTTTTCAAGTCCTCAAATGACAAATAAATGAACTAAAGAGAGGGGAGAGGAAGCAAAAGTTTAAGTTATTTGCATAGAATAATATAATATTGTCACGATGACGCTGATGAAGATTCTGAGCATCATCATCCTCTTCTTCTTTTCCTTGGTCTGTCTGGTCGACTTACTTTACCGTAACTCACTTGAGAGGGAGAAAAGAAAAATTTAAGCTCGTTTGTCTTTTGTTTAACTTTGGTGAACCAAGGGTACGATGATATTCTGATATTTGTTTCTACGAGGATAGAAAGAAAGAGGACTTTCCGTGGCCGTTGAAGGATTCTACTACAAGGTACATAAGACTGAGATTCAACGGATAACAATACAAACGTAGACTGAGTTCTTTCCAAGACAGGTCTGACGACGACATCGCTATAAGATACAGGGGTAGAAAATATGTACTGAAAATTTGTGTGATTCATAAACTAATGGGATAAATTCTTATCTTGGTTTCTCGAGTTCTAACTTGACATGGAAAAAATACTTCCCCCCGTGGGAATCAATCCTGGGCATCCTAAGGTAGGCCCTGGCCCCGTAAGGGTATATCTTGAGTATCCAATACAAGGTTGCCTACCCAAGGCCCATGACGGTCCCAGTTGGGGTTGCCAGTATATTCTTGGAATATTTCAATCCAGGTATGCCCACTTACAGCCCATATAGGCCTCGAGTTGGCTACCATTGTTTTGACTGGATATTTGATACCATTAAGAGGCCTAGATTGAAAAGCGTAACATTCCAAGTTGGGGCCACTCTTCAAGTGAGGATTATAAACCTGACCCAGGTCTGAGCTCGGGAGAAATTTCCACACGGGTCTTCACACGGAGAAGAAGGAAATTCGTTGGATCAGCGGAATCTCATTTTCCTGGGACACCAAACTATTCGCTATCACGGCACGCGGAAAAAAACAACGGGGTTTATATTTGGATAACTAAACATCAGTTATGGTAGCTATTTTTTGGCTGTAACAAAAAATAATTGCTATAGGAGCTAAAATTGAGCAGTTACAGCTAATTCCTAGATACCGTGCATTCTTGTTACCTGGGACAGCGATTTTTCAGCTGTGGCAGCAACATTTGTTTGCAAATCTATACATAATACTGAAAATTTTGCTGCTTCAGGTAATTATGTTATTCTCCCAGCAATCCAGTCAACTGTGACAACGAATTCTTAGCTAGATTAGCAAAAAGATTTGCTATTCTTTATATAAATATACTTTGACTCTCTGCTTCAGCAAATGCTTCTTCTCCATGCGCAATAAGACCTGGTGTTGCTGTGGTTTTGATAAAAGTGCGATCAAAATGCTACTATTTCGTGAAATATGTTGTTATTCGTTCTTCCCATTAGTCGAAACAAAAATATTAGAAAATGACTTTGTCGTATTTACGACAATATAATCGCTTTTCATCCGAATGAACTGATTCATTCCTCGTGAGATATCATTAACGGCGCTTATATAAGAATCGTAACTTTAATCTACAAACATTAAAATCTTTGTTCGTTATCCGAAAATGAGGATAACCTGAAAGTCCTTTCCGAATGACTAGGTCATTTGACTGGAACTCTTCCATACGTCTTTGACAGACGAGATTAAATTGGATGAGTCTGGCGCCTCTACCGTGTAAGAGATATTATCTTTCCTACTTCCAAAGAAACTACCCACACAAAGTTTAGAGATATATATAGTATGAGAATTTATTGACTTACCAGGAAACAATTTTAAATCTCCTATTTCTACCTTCGAGCTTCGTGTAATAAACCACAAATAAACTACTATTCTGAAAAAGGAAAAAAAAAATTACTATGTATCCTAGGGGGAATAAACTTTCTTCGACACTTCTCCGAATGAAAATCTGAGAAATATCGATAGTTCGTCATCGATCATCTGAAAAGTGTCATTGACAACGACCCTGAGTAATGAGTGGGAGCGAAATGTAAAAGCGTACGCTCGACGACGACGGCGTCAACGATGCCGACTGTTTAACATCAAGTTCGTGGTCACCTCGTATTTTGTGATTGTGTATGCGAACAACGTCGATTACAAAACAATGATCGGCATCAAAATGCAAATACCGAATGAGAATTGGAGGGGAAAAAAAGGACAGGTAGGAAGAGAAGGAACTACTCCTTCGTCGTGAACGAGTAAATGGAAGAGTGCACTCGGGGATTGAAGAGAAAAGGGAAGAGAGAAAAAAACATGCGATGAGCGTTATGCTTGTGAATTCATTGATAGACGACAGACCGACGATGAGTCACCTAATTGTTGCATTCGAGTATGAATGAAAAACATTGTGTTTCGTCTTGTAATAGGAATTTCCTTTCAACAACGTAATAATCAATGTTAATAAATCTTAAATTCTTTTCAAATCGTTTCACATGATTTTGCTAACAAGATTTTGTTTCAAAGAAATTTTTTGTAAAATCGAAGGAATGGGATTTTATAATCAGATTTCCATTCATTGAAATACTGAGATGTCCCCGTTCCAGGATTTGTTTTTCATTTAAGCTTGAAGGAGATCTTAGTTCTTGATCGAATAATCATTTTTTATACTTATCCGAGAGTTTAATGAATGTCCTCCACAACTGCATTCATAAAATCTCGTTTTCCGATGAAATTATCCGAAGACGACGCTATGGGATGGTATAATAAACTATGATACAATGTGCTATAAGATAAAGTTATAATTCATATTCACAATAGTCGCGACAAAACGAAGATTTTATCTCCGAAGATAAAATGAAGATATCTTCGCTCCGAAGAATAGAAGAAATAATTGATTAATAATTTGTGAATTGAAATATGATACATGGAATGTGATGAACATATTAATGAGAATTACTGCGAATACTTAAACCGATCGTAATTCCGATAATAACGATATTTTCAATTGATTACCATCGCAATTAGGATTCTAATCTGCATGAATATTGTTTATTAAATTAGATATAAATAATCTTACTAATCGTATAATACCGGTTAATACTGAATAAATGAAATTCATATTCTTTTTGAATTCTGTTCTTGAAGGATAGAGTTATCAACAGAAACAGATTTATTTCATTCATGCCCTCTAAAATGGTTGATGACACGTGTAAACGTTTACTGTATGTAAAAAGTGACACAGAAAATTAAATTCATTAAAACAATACATCCGTGTCAGTAACGTACGTTGAAATAACATGCTATGAATAATCCCATATGAAAATTGATCGTTGGCGCAGGAATGGGGCTGAAATCTAGCGAGTCAATTGCTATAACTTTTCGTAGGAAGTTTTTATGAAGTATCCGAACGGGTAAAATGAATATCGGGAACTTCTCAATTGATTTCTACAGTGTGAAAAAAATCTGTGTCAAAATGGTGTCGTCATTGTCACAAAATCAACACCACGCGCATTCTATAAAAGTCCACCCTAAAATCAGTGTCAAAACAACATCAAACGGTTTAAGAATTACACTTTATGGGTATCCCCTGGGAGCCGAAGTTACTAGATCTCTCTACCCAAAACAATCGAAGATGACTGAATAAAATTAATTAAAACAACCAGCCAGACCTTCTGTTGATATGGAAGTAGGTCTAGCTGATTGTTATATTCCATTCTATTGAGTCATCTTTGAGTATTTTGGGAAAAACAATCTAGTAACTTCGGCTTCTACGGGATACCCTTATGTGGTGGGAATGACACCATGTGGTGTTGAAAAAACACTATTTGGTGAGAATATTTGCTAATAACGCCAATTTTTTACAATGTATAGCTAAAAATACCGATTGAAGCCGATGGCTTCAGATTCATCATGTATGAATTTTCCGCCTTGTGGCATTGGGACCTAGACGAGAGTTGACTGGATGGCAAGACAACCTGCACGGAAAGACATAATTCGCTGTGGTAGCTACTTTGTGTATTCAATATTTGGATACGTGAAAATATTGCTGCAATGCCTGCATTTTAGCTACTATAGCAATACATTTTTTTGACGCAGCTAAAAAATAGCCACTATAGCTAGTCTTTAATTATCCAAATATTACCCACATCATTTTTTTCCGTGTAGATAGAATCTGATCGGATAACGTCGAAACCTGGACGAGACACAGTCGAATGAGACACTGTAATAAATGTGGAAAGGTTTTCTCCACACCGTTGGTAGATTCCGTCCCCTCATCGTGGGGGAATTGTTTTTCTATAAAAAAATGAAGGATTTGTCTATGGAGGAACTTTGCTACCACAATTATTTTTCAAAGTGCATGAAAATTGGTCCATCTTCTGTCCGGATGCTATAAACATCCGACCATAACCTACCTGCAGAGCATACAAGCCCGACTGGAAATTATCATCGGGTTAAACCAACATATGATGAGGACCTAGCAAGGTCATCCGAAATGAGGTGTACCTTTTAAGGTCCTAATTAGGGTTAGGTATGGATCACCCATGTAGGCATGAGCTTATTTGGTCCTAATCAGGATTCCCTTAAATTATCCTGAAGGGTTGAAGTAGGTTTTCCTCATCGTATTCTCATCAGGACCTTGTCAGTCCATCTTCTGAAGATGACAAACGTAGTTAAATGGAGAAAATACAGAAATGTGAAGCCTTGATTTTAAATTAAATATTCTTTAAACAAATAAATCTTCCTTGGACTGGATAATATTTCTAAACGGATTTCGACTGTACATATGTTTTTAATTAGATCGATTCATGCCAGATAAGCTATTTTTCAGTGTCGTTGACTGTTTTGATCAGATACTTCAACATCCAATGCATTACATATAATTGAATCTTTGTAAATGTACTTAGAACTGGAAAACGGTTATTTGATACGAACAGATAGTCACTAGGCCTCCGAACACACGAAGAAAGAAATAAAGTATATAAAAAAGGAAAACGGTTACTTGATGTGAATGAAACTGATTTGATCCAGTCAATTTCAACTACGTTGAATCTCTTTTATACTTGGTTTTGTCTCGTATTTCACGCTCATATTATAATTTTGATTCATTTTGGAGGTTTTGGTATGGAGTTCCTCATCAAATCTTAATTAGTCTTTCCTGATAAGGTCTTTATTATGATAGTGAAGCGTGACATGACTTGTCAGGTCCTGGTAAGGTAACCTTATTAGGACCTAGCCCGGATCAAGGTTTGCCTGATCTGGTCCATAGAATAAATTTCCAGTCGGGCGGAAGGTATAATTTATTTGCAACAACGAAGTCGCTAGTACGGACACGGACAACCATTAAATCAGCTATTGCAATTAAATTTGAGTTATGGCAGCAAAAAAGTTGCTTTTATAGCTCATTTATTTGTGATGACAGCTGGAATTTTTCCGCATAGACCGACGTGAAACTTGGCCCGATGACACAGTAACTTGACTCTGCGCCAGTGATTTCATAATGTAGGAACTGGTGGCTCATACTCAGTGTTGTCAAATTCTATTCGTTGAAATACGTGTTCGCAAACCTTAAATTGCAGAACTTGCACTGTCAATGCGGATTCCCACATTGTGAAAAAACAAATCGGTGAATGTACTGAGAAATTCTTTGGTAATTCAGACATTAATAAACCCACAGAAAAATTGCAAAGGTTTTGGTAATTAAATCAAAAAACAATGTGGTAAAAATATCAAACTTTCGAGGAATTCTATAGAAAATTTGGTATATCTACCGAAAAATTCGATAAATTTATCAAACAATTGGAAATTTTAACCCACTGCACTGAGAGAAGTGAAATGCAATGATTACCATGTACAAATAGTAATTGGAGGACAGCTTCGCGATTTTGATTTCGGATACTATAGAGAATCGTAGCAATGCACATGGGAATGATTACCACACTGAAAACCCAATTTCTTAGATTAAAAGAAAATTTTAATAAATCTTTCTTTCAATGGACGAAAATCCAGTTCAATGGAGAAAAGTTTCATCGAACTGAAACCAAGAACTTTCAAATTGAAACAAAAATATATTCTTTCCTCAATTCGAAGGATATAATTTCAATTCAATGGAAAATTTTTCCATTTCAATGAATTATTTTTTTCATTGAAAACAAGATTCATCAGAATGAGGGCAAATAAATTTTCTTTGAATCTAAGAAATTGGGTCCTCAGTGCATTTACATGAAGATTGATACCAAATAACGTAGTCGCCATCATCAACTTAGAGATTCTGCCATTCCAACTACCATGTTCGCATGGTAATGGTTACGGTTCACTTTTCTCAGTGTGTGATTGAGTTATTTGCTTCTCGACAAATTTCGTTAAATTTTTATCGACATTTATTTCACATTGCAGCAGTGGAATTGATAATTTCGGTTTTATTGAGCGATGAAATCATCAATCCTAGTACTAACTACCAGTGGAATTATGAATTTCAGAAGTAACTGCCAGTAATGCTATTAATTCTAGTACTATTGAGGGGATCTCGTACACTGTCGAAAGGAAAATTGAAGTTTCCCTCAGATTTGGTGACATTCAAAAATCTCCTACGTGAGGGAAATCCATCTCCCCTATATTTTGGAGGAATTCTCCTCCATTTGGAACAAAATTCTTTCTTCCTTGAGGAGATACCTGCGGCCCCTGAAGATGCAACCCGAGCCAAACTTTTTCCGACGAATTACACGAAAATAAAGCAATCAAAGGAAAACATCGCTCTGTACAGGCCGTCTTTATTGATCGAAGAAGCTCTGCACAGAGCTATACTTTGCTTTCATTCCTCCATTTTTTGAGTAATTTGTAAAAATAGTTCTAGTCATGTTCTTTTCTAAACAATGGGTTTGGTTGCATCTTCAGGGGTCGCTGGGCTCACCTCAAGGAAATTTTTCTTCCAATGAAGAGAAATTCCTCTAGAATCTAAAGGAACTGAATTTATCCCACGTGGGGGATTTTTGCTGCAACCAAATTGGAAGAAAATTTAACATTTACCTTTCGCACTGTACACGGAAAAAATAATTTAGCTGCAGCAGCTAAGTAGCTAGCACGGACACGGACAGCCATTGAATCAGCTTCTGCAGCTAAATGTTAGCTGTTATCGCAAATAAATTGACTTCACATGCAAACTTTTTCTCCTGTAACAGCTAAAATTTAGCTGCAGGAGCCAATTTAATGGCTGTCCGTGTCCGTGCTAGCTACTCAGCTGCTGCAGCTAAATTATTTTTTCCGTGTAGACCTTAGGAGTCACTATATCTCTCTACCCAAAATAGTCGAAGGTAATTGCATAAAATAGAAAGGATGGACCACCCGGACCTTGCTCCGTACCAACAGAAGGTATAGTTGGTTATTTTTTCCATTTTCATCAATTTTCTCCAACTAACTCAGGACTATAAGACACCCTAAATAAGATTATCAAATTCACTACTATTTTACAGTTGAAATGATTATCAATTGATCGGAAAATTATTAATTCGAGTACAACCAGTCAGCAAAAAAGTTAATTCTAGGTCTAATTGATCGATCATCGATTTAAAATGATCGATATCAGTACTAACTATTAGTAACATTATCAAGCTCAATCCTTTGTGTATGTTGGCATGTGATTCATTGGTTGGAAATGATATTGCGTTACTTTGTTCAATATTATTCTCTTATATATATATGTATATATTATAATTTGTGCAAACATTGAATTTATGCGTGTTATTTTCGTTCACCAAAGTCCTTTCTAGCCATCTAGGAATAAGCCAGTTGAATTTTGCTTTCCAAACGGATAAGATTTTACCACCCAAGCTCACCACCACTTCTGATACTCAACAAACTCATTTTGTTTGAATTTCTCAATGGGGATACATTGAAATGATTCGAATTCAGCGAACAAGAAGCGTCGTGAAGCTCTGCAGACTAATAAAACCCCGGAAATCCCATTTTACTTCGATAATACGAAATATAGGTTCAAACTCTGTAAAAATATTCTACACGGGTACGCAATGTCCTTGTCTAGCAGGCCTGCAATTTTCTAAGAACGCGGTATAATTTACAACATAAATATCCCCTAAAAGGATTCAAAATAATTCATTCGTAGGAGGTTTTTTCATTCAATATGATGTTCTGTTGCTAATCGAAGCCAGAGATGCATCATCTGATGTTTTCTCGAAAGTCTTGAACGCACCACAAGGACGTGAGAGTCAGAAACGACCGGTCGTCGGCCGTGGGCCGATGTGTAATGCGTTACACAGGTATTACAGGTATTATCCGTATTACACGTATTACGAGTATTAACCGTCGTACGTGCGACCTCGAGAAAGCATGAAGCAGAAGACTTCTTTCTTTTCTGTCTCGTCAATCGGTTCTCTCATTCTACTTTCTTTTCTTATTATTTCTCCTGATTGAAATCCAAAGATTTTCACCTCCCGCTCCTCTTCGTTGCGATTATCTCGGCGCTTCGAATAAAAATAATAAGGGTTCGAAGGGTTTTTTCTTGAGGGTAGTTTTTGCTTACTTTTGGAGATCTAAATTCATAAAATGTGGTTGTACATAGAGGACAAATAATGCAGTTTGATAACATATTCTATGAAGAATAGAATAGTGATTCAAGGGATATTTAAAGGAACTCACTATTTCCAACTAGAATTCTCTTTACATTGTGATTGTATATGTAAACGAAAATATATTAGTCCAATGATTTCAGTAAAATCAGGGAACTACTTCAATGTTTTGTTGTGATACAGGGGAAATTTGTGAAAATAATACCATTTATTTCTGTTCATCTTGGGGGGAATATACTTGGTTAGACTCTCGGCGCTGGTATTTCTTTGAATGAATTGAGCCAGAAACAAAATATCCTTGGAGTATAGGTTTGATTAATGCTTCAAGAGTGGAGGAATAATTACACTTGAAACATAGGACAGGTGAGGTGCCCAAACGTTTTGCTTGAGAAGAACGTGTATTGTTTCAAAGGGATGCCTATTTGTCCCGCTTTGGGGAGAAAGAATCAGAAGGGAAAAGCTCTGACTCTCAATCGAGTGAAATATTGAATTCACTCACTCTTTCAGATTTAAATGGAAAAAAATGATAATGATATATGGATAGTTGAAAATTAGTTATGATAGAATGTAGCTGTTGCAGCGACATTTTTGGCTATTCGAATACCAAATACGCGAAATAAATACTACAGCTAATTCTCTGTTATTTTTTTGCGTGTAGAGAGCGAATATAATTGAAACAATGTAGCATTCGCTGTTCGTTCAACAGGAACCGTAGTACATCAGCTGATTATTGGCTATGTTGACATTATTATTGGACTTTGTGTACAGATTTCGATACGCCAAAAAGAATCCAAGAGAGTTGAAACACCTTCTGCTCGTGAGTTCAGAATTTGAACCGTCAAATAAACTTGAAAAGACGCCAGCAGGAAAGAATACAGAATTGAAATTATTAATGAAGAAGGATGATAGAATCTCCCTCATATTCTCTCTCGATTAAGCACACTCAAACGTCCCTGTCACATCATATCTCTCAACTTCGTTGGAAAAAATTACACGGTTGAAATATTAACATGCGGAACGAAAAAGATTTTTAATCCTTCTAAAATCAACTCTAGCGATATTAACGAATTTGTACCCTTCTTTCTCCCCTACGATACAAAAAAGAACAGAACATTTCTATTAAATTAAATCTCAAAGTGATTAATTCCGTTTCTTTTTTTCTTCGAAAGAAGAATATATTATTCTCAACGTTTTTCAACTTAATAATATCTATATCTGTTCTTTCGCGGACGCTCTTGTACTGACAAAGATGTTAATTGACGTGGAGTTATGACGAAGATGGATGATTAACGACGTCGAAGGAGAGATTCTAAGAATTCCGGTAAGAGTAGTAATAAAAGATGTAATTATTATTGAATTTCTTTGATTGTTCTTTTTTCTTCCACCGAGTGGTCTCGATGGTGGTGGTTCCAACGTTTATATAATAATAACAATAAAAACAAAATGACCAAGTAGCGGAAATGTGATTCGAACAATCTTATTCGATTCACGTTCAACATTCAATTTACATTCAAATTCATGTGATCAAAATGTTTTGTATTCCGCCTCTGTATGATCTCGAGGTAACAATAATATTCTCTAGTATTATGATTCATTGGAATTATAATTTTTATTACTGTCGCATACTTGGAAATGAGAGTCCTTGTTCGTTTTTGTGAACCGTCGTGTATCTTTTATATGTAGTTTGTTTTACGATATTAACAAAACGAAGACGTGTATCATCGAGATGAGATGGGTACATATCGATTATCGAGAATAAACTTCCTTCATCACATTTTTATAATACATCATCGTAATTTGAGACTACGAATGATGGTAATCATATCCCATATCCTCTCGGGTATTCAACTCGTGAATTTTATAAAAATCGTATGGAGTTCTTTTTCACTTTTTCTCCACAACAATTCATCCAGAATTTCATGCAGTTTATAGATTTCTGCGGTGATCTAGCAATTTTCTTTCATACTCCGTACGTTGATGATTGAGTTCTTATTAATTTTATGGCAGGGAATTTTCTCTGAAGATCCATAGAGAGATCAATTTATCATAAATATCCTTCTTTGGTAGATACTTTTTTGAGAAAACAAAGGAATTCACCCCCGAAGCAGGGAAAAATCACCCATTATTCTTATAGCGCGAGATTTTTCTTTGCTTGATTTTTAAGAGTAAAGTATCAATTTGAAATAAAAAGAAGAATGATCAAGGTGAAGAAAAAAGGTAAAAAAAAAAAGGAAAGGAAATATTTTCACGGCAATCGCAAGTATGAGATTAATGTATGTATAATTTTCACACTTTATAGACGTAATAAATTTTTTTCCTTCATAATTCTCGTCTTTCACGATGAAATCATCGGTTTTCTAAGATATTCCTATACGGATAATCATAATTATGCATAATCATGAAGAAAAATCGAGGTTCTATGGGGTCCTTGAAGGTACGTTGCACCGTAATCAATAATACCATACTTAATTGAATGTTATCAACGGTGATTCACTATCCATCCTTATCTCATCGATTAATTATATCAATAACGTATATGCATATCACTTCAAGAAGAATGGATTAAAAAACTTATACTGTGGTTTTAAAATACATTTTTCAATCTATAAATGTCCAAAATTCAAAGTGCATTCTCGCAAAATTAAATTTCTCATTTCTCTTATTTTCATCCTAAAAGCTAAGAAGAATGCAACGTACACAGAAAGACCGAGTCTATTAATATTTAGAAAAATGACTGTCAATTTAGGGAAAACGAGGATCGCTGAAAAATATTCGTAGTCAATGTATTACAACCATTGATAGTTTCACTGTGAAAAATACCAATGAAACTATCAACTGTGCTTGTTTTGATTACGAATTTTTAGTAGAGTCACTACGAATATTTTTCAGCGATCTTCTTTTTCCCCGAATTGACAGTCATTTTTCTAAACGTTGATAAATTCTTTCTAAATATTAATAGACCCGGTCTTTCCGTGTAATATAGTTTCCTACCTCACACACATAGGGGACGGGTGTGATACAAATGTGAGCAAAATGTACTCCTTTTTAAAGATCTTTCTGCTTCTTGAGGATCGTTAGCGAATCAAATTCTCACAAATCCCTGAACAATTCCAGAATCACAAGATGTTGTTGAAGTTTGAATCATTTATAGAAACGAAACAAAACGAAACATCACACCCACAAAATCTGTTTGGAACCGAAAACATTGCTTAAAAAAGTACTACAAAATTCTGGACCTTTCGTTATTTATTTACTAATTTGTGTTAATAAACGATTTAATCTTCAGCAACATGATCTCAAGGACATAGAGTACAGTGGGCTGAGATGCCGCACTTTCTCGCTTCATTACAGCTTGAAATAATTCATAAAATTTCATTCGCTTCAAATCTTTGAATCGTCTTTGAGTGAGCGAGATTTTATCTATTATTCAATGCTGAAACGCAGCGGGAAAGTGAATCATCTTACCACTATTTACTCCGAATGTGTAATGAGATTTCAAATAAATATTCACATGAATCCTTATTTTGTTTTTCAAATCCAACAACTTTTAATAAAAATCAAGGATTTACGTAAAGAATTTCAAGGCTCCGAGGACCGCTAACGGCATAGAAAGTTTTCCCTGCACATGAAATTTATCTCACCTATCTTAAGAACACAACAGTTAAAACAGTCGAGAGAAAGATTTTTCTGTATATTTCGATATGACCACTCGGAGGAGAGAAAATAACATTCCATGTATCAGAAATTTAAACGTCTCTTCGTTTGGACATGAAGAAGGATGAGAATAGTTTCCAAAGTATTCCCTGAGATATCAGTAAATTGATTTTCCATCTGGAATCAATCTTCTTCGTTCCTTTATCCAGGAGCAACATCAGACAGCAGCAACGGCAATAGCAGCAGCAGCAGCAGCAGCAGCAGCTAAGAGGTAAAGAGAAGAAGCAGTAACCCAGCAAGAAGGCACCAGTGTGACCAGTATAGTATATACGAATGTATGTATGCGCACGAGGGAGACGAGACTGGCCTGTAGGAACGGGTTGTTGCCTCGCGTTCAGGTTTTGCTTCAAGGGATCGTTAAGATAATCGCTGCTATCCTCTCATCCTAACTTAGGCTTTGGCCGTCGTAGTACTGGACTGGATTCGACTTCGATACACACTCGATTCAACCCTGTTCCTCCTTCTCTCTACGCCCTCCGTTCCTCCGTCTCCTTCCTATTAGTTCTTGTACACACACTCACGCACACAACCACGCACGCGCGCAGGTACCAAGTCAACTGAAAGCTTCCAACATATGTGAGGTATTATTTTCAAAACAAGAATGTATTCCTCTTCACGAGAATGATGATAAAAAGTAGTATTGAAAATTGAAACGACTCTGGAACACGTTCAAGAGAGTATATAAATTTTCATATACCAGACGAATAATTATATTTGATATTTCAAAATTGATTTTGAGAAATCCGAAGGGGGAAAATTATTGCTGGGAGAAGAGGCAAGAGGGAACAAAAGTATCTGCAAATTGCTAAGGACAATGAAGGATTTGTATCCGAAGGTGTGGAGATTAAAAATACATCTTTTTCCATTTTTTTTTCTGTGGGGTATGAAATGGAAAACTTTTACTCATAATTTCGATCTAATCCAGTCTAATCTAATTGAGAGATTCTTTTCTTCAAATAAACAACCCCTACTACATTGAAGATGGTTATATCAAATTTTGAACAACAGGAGTTTCCAGGGATATTTTCCACATGTCTTTCTGTTATTTTATGAAGAAGAATTTCGATTTTTTCTCAAGATTCTAATTAATATGATTCCCTTGAGGAATCTGTTCACTTTTATGAGAGGGATACAGAGAAGAAAAATTTGCGGAGGTAGCGAATCGAGGTATTATATACAGAACAGCAAATTTTTTCGCTGAGAGAGCAACAACAAATTTATTGAAGGAGTATTATATGAGCTGAAAAAATCGCTGGCGTACCTAACAAAATTGCTGTGATAAGAAAGAGTTCGCTGCCACTGCAAAGAAATTGCTGTTTCAGGAAAAGGAATCCAGCAAAATTAGATTCCGATGTCACAGCGAATTTCTTTCATCTCCGTGTATGAGGAATCAAATCACGAATCGCCAATGTTGGTCAAATTTTTCTGTACAGTAAACACTGGAAAAAACATTCATTTGTCCTCTATCCACAAAATGTTTATTCGTAGAAATTAAATATCTAATTAGATGCAAAAATTGATTACTTGTGACCAATAAATTATTTATTTGGGGCATGCATTCCATTATTTGATTCAATTAAATATTTCATTGATCCTAAGGAAGATTTTATGGAGAGAGGACAAATAAACCATTTATTTGGTTGGAAGACATTTTTTTTTCAGTGTACTTTCATAACCTCTAATTAGTATCCAGATTAATAGGTTCCTTATCCTCAATTATTGTTATTCATCTCAACGATCGACGGAGAGAAAAGAAATTCGCTGTGACAACAGACTAGCGATTTTTCAGCTATGGCAGCAAAAAATGTTCGCTTCTCCAACGAATTTTGATATTATTCATACAATAGCAAACAAATTTTGCTGGAGAAGTCAACATTTCTTGCTGCTACAGCTAAAAAGTCGCTGCCATAACGAATGTTTTTCCTCCGTGTCCTAAATCAACCAAAAATTTGACCACAAAAAAATCTTCACAGACAGATGAAACTTTATGAACTTTGATGTTTTTAAAAAAGTCCAAGATTCTTATAAATACAGCTTGAATTTCAGAACAATTGCAGGAATTCAAGGGTTCCAGGCACCCCTCTCCCCACCCTGTTGTTAGTTTATACAATTTCACTTACCAAATTTTGATCGTTCAATTCTTCGAATGGGAAAATCCCAATATACACTTCGTAATCTGACCATCGCTTACCTGAAACACAAGAAAAGATTGATGTATTTCATAATAAAATTCAAGGTTTAGCTTATTCATTTTTAATGATTTCAGTTTTAATTGACTGCACTACGTCATACAGTTTAGAAACAAATAAAATGGCATCCCTCGCAAGATGATTATACCGCCAATATGAATATCCGCAGTTTGCAGAATTATTTCACAATAAAAATTTGATCTTGATACGAAGGGGAATATTTTTTTTTGGTTCGATAAGTACACTCTTCCTCACTTGCCTCTTTACTTCTATCAGCTCCAATACACTTAGAAATACAATACAGATGAGGACGTAGTAACAAAAAGAACCAGATACCACTTCTTCCACGAATCTTTCTTGAAGAAAAAGAACAAGAACAAGATTAAAAAAAAAGAAAGCAGAAGAAGCAGAAGAAGAAGAAGAAGAAGAGTCAATGTTACCATGAAACTGTACCATGGAACTTCAGGTCTCGTACATACAGGTTGTTACCATTACTATTAGTAACTTGGATCATTGTGCGGTTTTTCCCTACCTCTATTCTGTATCCTCGGAAAAAGAACATGTTCTGCAAGCCTATAAATGGATTTTGTCTTTTTACTCTTCCAATCGCTTGAGGTTCTTCGATTGGTATGAGGATATATATGTATCCTTTCTTTATACTTTTTTTTTCCATTCTCTAAAGACGGAAATAGAATCAACAAGAATTTTTATAAACGACCTGACGTTTGAATTTCAATCAAAATAACGACAATTTTCTTCCCAAAATTGTTAATCTTTCAAAGATAATTGAGAGATATTAGAAACAGAAGCTGTGAATAAAAAATTTCAACTACGGAATATTTCACGATTACGATACCGAAACGACACTGCAAAGAAGATTTCGCATAAACGAGATGCAAACACCTCGACTCAATGGAGGATTAGAAAATTCTCTGTTTAATTTTATTGAGAAATCATAATTTTGTATTTGACATATGCTATAGGTTATTATTCACGACCCTACCATCGAAGCGATGTGTAGCGTACGTACGTGATGATGTAGTATGTATGTAGTGTAACGTAGGGTCAACGGAAAGAGAAAGAAGTGAGATAGGTTGGAAAAAAGGGTGGAGCGGGGAGAGGAGAGTCGAAGAGGTAGAGTACGTACAATGGTAGGTACGTGTACATATATATGTATATATATATATATATATATATATACACGTACATATATATATATATATACATACGGCGAAAGAACAATTACATGCTGCCGAGTTAGAGAGAGGATGAGAAGAGACGGACCTTGGGCTCTTTGCGGGATAATCATAACGTTACTCGATCCGTACTACTATAATACCGTTCATGATGTTGGATTTGCACGATGTGCATTATAACAAATATCAAGTCCCATAAATGGGCAACAAAAAATCAACAATATGGAAAAGTTTCATTATTAGAGTGATTTCAGTCGAATTATTATAGTCTGATTAGGTGAACGAGAAGATTTCGTTTATCATTTCTCTCTCTATTTCTATTTTTTTAATTCGGTGTACAAGACTCCATCGACTTTTCGTTGTGAATGTCAAATGTGGTGTAACGTGGTAGAGGGTTTATAATTTCAGTAGCAGGATTGGACTTCGAACATCCGATTGAATCGTAACAGAACTATCTGATTCACCAGCAAGAGTTTCCACATATCCATTTTCACGGCGTTTATTGAACTGAGTTACTGTGGATTTGAATTTTTCACAAATTTTATTGGTCCAAATTAGGAATTTTCAGAATTCTCTATATTCTATGGACGAGATTGCTGAATTCGAGAAGGGACTCAGGGTCCCATTCGGGACTCCTCAGATTCCTGCTAAGCGACAACCCGGGGAGTGTCGGGCGGGAATTTGTTTCGTGTGAAAATTTAGAAATCCGATCTATTCGTGAATGTTTCGGTGCACGGAGGAAAAATGGTTTGCTATTATAACGCCTACAAAGTAATTTGTTGTGCTTGCAAAAATATTCAGTCCAGCAGCTAAGGCGTTAGTTCTGTTGACAAATTTGTTTATGTCAGCAAAAAAATGTAATTGTGTCAATCATTTTTCTTGTTCTTTCAGCTGATTCTTTTTGTAGGCGCTATAGTAACAGACCTGCTTGTTATGACAGAAATACTTTTTTCTCCGTATGGAACGTCCCATGGAGCTGAAAAATAATGAAAAACGGAATACCCCGTACAGCATCGGGAGGTACGGTACTATCAACATCCTTGGAACGTCTTCTGAAACATTGGAATGTTATAAAAATGTTTCGGGACGTTCAGAAAACATCGCATGTATATATATCAGGGATGTACAAAGGTCCGGTATAGTCTTATTTAGGTTTCCATGGAACGTTTATGAAACATGTAAAATGAGAATTTGGTAATGATCAAACTTGTGCCAAATCTTTTCCCATGCAGGTATTGCCAAGACTGAAGAAAACCCAAGCTTGTCCCAAGGTTGGCACATGTGTCAGAAACAAACCTCCGTGAAGAACAATTGGCCCAATATTGTTCCATGATTGTCTCGTTGTTCCCAATGGATAGTCAGTCATGGTACATTTGTTGATATTTTTGAAATGATCACCACATGTGGTACAAGCTTGGCACAAGTGTAAAAATCGAGCATTCGTTGAGAACTATTGTGCCAATATTGCCCACATGAGTGGCACAATGTTTATAAATATTGACTGAATATTCATCACGCGTGAAGAAAGCACCACATCCCTTGTGTGCACAACTATTGGGGCAAGCTTGGGCGAAGGCTGCCCACTCTGGGGCAGGCTCGGGTCAGGCCTGGGCTGATAGTTATGTTCACTAGAGATGATATACACGTGAAGATAAATCATCAGTTTTTCGGGTGACTCGGGGGATTCCAATCTTGGATTCCGTACGGGATCAGATCATTATAAGATTTATGTTATGGTATTTCAGTAAGATCTTATTAGTTTAATTTGAGCGTAATTCAACAATAGAATCAAAATTGATTGAAATATCAAAGAACGCAAATTTTCCAATGATCATACAAGCTTGTCCCAGTCTTGTCACATTTTTCTACCGTTTTAAGATAATCCATGTACGATATTTCGAGGGAGAAAGTAATGAACGGAAATATGAATCAATTACTTTTTTCATCCATATCTGCGATCAAAGAAGCATTGGTTGATACTTGGTAAATGAATTGGACCGGGCCTGGCAAAACCCCTGACCCAAGCTTGTTCTGATCTTATCATTCCCAAGCCTGGGCCAAGTTTGGTAAATTGTTCAAAACACGTCTCGGCAACTCTGGTGCCTGGCTGGGTCCATCATTGGGCCATTGGTCCATACATACATGGGTTAATATTCCTAATTTCGAGGAGATGCAAATGAACTGCGGTTGAGCATGTATCGATAGATCACATTTGAATCTCTTCAATACATTTACATGTGGTGAAATTTTGTTTCGTGTCAATTTTGAGGTTATGTGAATCCTAATATATTAACTCAATCCTTGATAATTCACATTCTGTCAATAGTTCTGAACTCTTGGAATGGAATCTTTCCAAATATTCAATACAAAACATATTTTTATGGTTGTTTGGTACTTTTTTCCCTAGTAAAACTATAAATACACATTTTATAGGTTAGAGATAAAATACTTGGTTTTAATATGTTTCGAGAACGTTCTGAAAACGTACCATAGCACGTGTAAACAATCTCCTCAAAATGTGTTCCCCAACACATTGAATGAATGTTCCTAAAAAACGTGCTTTCGGAAACCAACATCTGTGGGACTTTGGGCACGTTTTTCAAACGTTATGACAACTTTCGGTGCTGTTTGGGACGAAATCGTTGGTGGAAAATTGAGCTAGAACTACCGGTGGGAGGCACATGGAATGAAAGTAGGCGGAGAATGAGATCGAGCCCCAGAGATACACAGAATAGAAATAATACAAGGTGTTAAATACATATTGAGCTCCCGGAGTGGAGCCGCGTCTTGTATCGGTTGGTTGCCGACGCTTCGCCATCATTGCAGCTGGCTTCTTCAGGGCGGTATGAGCCTACGTTCCATTCCGAAGGCTCTTTTATATAGGGTAGGTCATATAATAGAGGTCATGCGTGACTAAGCCGTTCAGTCACCCGTGACATGATGGCGAAACGTCCGCAACTAACCGATACAAGACGCGGCTCCACTTTGGAAGCTCGAAATTTATTTCATTTTGAAAGCCGTGGAAGATTACACAGCGAATCTTCGCTGAAGCAACTAATACAAGGTGTTGTTTTTTGTGTGAAGAATCTCGTACCAGAACTATGCAGAGACAACTCTTGGGTTTGGAAGATATGATGCGGTTTCAAATGTCCTGAATGAACTATGCGATGAGCAAGACCGTTTCCTATGCGTAGTTTTGCCGCCTCCAGGCTCCGAAGAAAGAGATTTTTAGTTTCATTGAGAAGATGATTATTGAGATATTAGATTGAGGGTTCTCCCTCCTTTTGAAGCCTGAAGCGGCTAACCTACGCATAGGGAATGGTTTCGTTCTTTACCTTTCTTAATTCTTGTTCTTTCATTCACGACATCCAGAATTACAACATATCCAAACTCCAGGCAGTTTGGTCGAGACTTTTTTTCACATAGTTCTGGTACGGGGTGTTTTTGAAACAAGGAATTCAATGAGAATACTCGAGTAAAAAACAAGAACTAATATCAATGCAGCTGTGATTATATTCTGATTTGTAATCAGTGAAAATGAATTCCAATCAATTTCAGGCACTTTCAATCAATTTTGAGGATTATTTTGTACCGCGAATTGAATCATACGCGATTTTCAGTCAAACTTTGGAGGACTTCCGAGGGACTTTAGATGGATTCTTCGAAATATTTCGTGATTCGCAAGTACATGAGGGGTCCGGAAAAAACAAAGTATGAAATATTGCCGTTCAAATTGTGGGGAATATGAATTCCAAGTACATTCTAAATAGCATCGGACATCCATACCCAAGTAGAAATCCTCTAGGTATTGACGAGTTTTGTAACGCTTAATTAGCCAGATATTAGACACCTGAAAGTACCTTGCCAGAACCCTACAAGGCATTTGCAAGCGTCTAGTTTTTGGCTAGTTGAGCGTTACCAAGCCCGTCAATTACTAAAGCATTTCTACTAGGGTAGAATGTCCAGTAAAATCTCCATTTCACGTTCTGGACGTCCGTGAATATTGTTCGAATATTGATCAATCGACGTCTACTACGTACGTTTTGTCTCTCCTATTTCTGCATATTAGTCAGAATTGAATGTATCAGAATTATATAAGAATTAAATGTATTGAATGCGAAAAATCCCAAGTTTATGTGGAATTATAGATCTCATTTATGCATAATTCACATATAATGATACATAAAATATACTTCATATAGCATTCATGCAGAAGTTATTCGGACATTTAGGATCCTTAGGTAATACAAAGTCCATACAAAGTTCATAATGACGACTTCAGGACGTTCTTCGAAATACTCTATATTGGACGTTATGTTCTTCTCTATTCAACTATTGAATGGACGTCCGAAGAAAGCCCGCCGGTCCTAAATCGGACGTCCTGTGGATGTTTGAAATGTCCAGTACGGACGTGCGATGGACGTTCATCGGACACCCATGTGCCTATTGGGATGAGAAGTCCAAAGGAAGACAATCATGCAATATTACTGGGGGACTTCCACGGGACGTTTTATGAATAGTTTGGATTGTTGTCGCGTGATATGTAACTATACAAGTCCGAGTCCGGCGGGAGTCAAGCATGCAATATCACGGAGAGACTTTCAAAACAGTTTACATAGACATCCATGCACGTATTGACAGGACTGGAGAAAAACCCAAGCTTGTCCCAGGATTGGCACGTGTATCAGGAACAAACTTCCGTTAAAAGTAATTGAACCCATGATGATTGATTCCATGATTGTCCCGTTGTTTCCAATGGATAGTTAGTCATGGGACATTTGTTCGTATCTTTGGAATGGCCGTTGCACTTGGTACAAGCTCGGCACAAGCGTAAAAATCAAGCTTTCGGTAAAATGATTATTTAAGCCGATGTTGTCCACATAAGTGGCACAGTGTTTTCAATTAGTGACCGAATTCGAGTTCACAATGGATAAAGACTTGTGCATAACTGTCGGGCCAAGACCAGTCCAATCTCTTCCCCATGATTGGCCCCACACTCCAGTTTCACGCACTCAGATAGATATATTTGATCTAAATGAGAATAAAACTTGACTCAATGGTAATAGGCTACTTTTAAATGTGATCATACACGGAAATCAACTGATCTTGAAGAACTCTCTACAGGATTTCAAGATGTCTTTCCCATGCAGGGACTAACAAGACTGGGAAAAACCCAAGCTCGTCCCAGTCAAGACTGCCAAGGCACATTTAATCTATCGTTTTAAGATGATTCATGCATGGTATTCCGAGGGAGAACTTTGAGCTGAAATATGGATCAAATTACTCTTCTCATCAATATCTGTGATGGAAGAAGCATTGATTGATGAATCATTTGGACTAGGCTGGAACGAACGATTGGCCCAAGCTTGTCCTGATCTTATCATTCCCAAGCCTGGGCCAAGTTTATTGAATAGTTCAAGACAAGTCTCGGCAGGTCTTGTGCCAGGCTTGGTCCGCGATTGGACCATTGTTCCATACACACATGGGCATATATAGCTATCACGTGATTTGCAAGTATATGAATCCAGAGGAATTTGAGTCAAGCAGCTAAGGGGTGGAACCCTCTGATTTCCTTCCCTCTTCATCTTCTCTATTGACTGCTCTTGAAGAAATTTTGTGCTGTATCAGCTAAATCTTGGCTATTACAGCTGAAAATATTTTAGCTTTCCACAGTACAGCTAATTTCCTAGCAACATTAGCTAAAAAAATCACTGTCCGTCTCACAACCAATTAATTCTTTCCATGTAATTTCCTTTGTTATCATAAAGGAAAAGAAGCTCATTGTTGTTCTATTCAATTCATTTATATTCTATCTGTAGTAAACCACAATCATTTAAACTTCAGGACATTCAGAGGTTCCGAGGATATTCCTCACAAAAAATATTCCTACTTTTATTTACCACCTATCTGATCATAAACTACCTCTGTATCCTCATTACCTGTCGTATTACCATCCAACACAAACCCTCGATTCCTTCCTCTTTATTAAATCCGATAGTATTTCATCTTTTAGATATTCAAAGTTTCATATATGTTTACGATTCATGTACTAGACCGTTGAAAAAACCGTCTTGCACGATACAAAACTTTGAAAGTCAGGTAAATTACTCACTATGGTACCGTTTGAATCGTTATCGCCTATGACTCGTCATTCTCTTCGTATTTTTTCTTCCCTCGCTCTTGCATCGAACACAAACACACACCTCGTGTGATTCGAACCCACGTTACGCTTCATTGTACGACCAATGCTACGTGGAGAAAAAAATACGTCCAAGAGAAGAATCTCGAGAAGATTTCACCCATGAATCATCACGAATTATTGTGGTGGTTATTATTACTATCATTATTATTAATAGTATTATCATCATCAACATCGTCGTTATACGAAAACTCGGGTCATTCACATCCATCGATGATGATGAGAATCTCAAAATGAGAAGAAATAAAAGATACAAGGATAAAATAATCCCGAAATTTGAATTTTCAATTCTAATTCACTGGACTTTTGATTAACACGGAAGCCGAGGGTTATAATTTTCAGGAATCACGAATTTGTAGCCAGTGATTGTGCGGAGCATTGTGCATCTGTCCGTTGAATTTCATCACCAAAATTCAAACTCTCGATTGAGAACTCAATTGAAGATTCCAGGAATCGATATCTTTGTGATGAACAATTATTACAGAATGATGAATATACTCGAAATGAAATATCCAGTGCAATTGTTGATTAAGAACATTGATATAATTCATAAAAATCAATCGAACTCGAATTCATTCATCGATTGAATATAATTGGATTGTTCACGATGCCACGTGTACAAAGACGATTAAAGCACGGTGAATCAATTTCAAATGACGCGGCCGGATTCCGGATAATTAAATTGAAATTTAACTTTGAGCAAAATCATTTACTCATCGTTCAAGTTTATGTTTTAATAATCAATCAAATCGAGCATGGGAAAACATAATACGATGATTTCATTCGATCTTTCGTTTCACAATTTAACGAATGAGCACCGTGAAGGAAATGATATGGAGGATTGTGTTTTTTGGACTTCGTATCGAAAGTGATGATAATACTGCGCGTGCGGAGTGGAAAATTGAAAGAAAAAGAAAAAAAAACAAATTCGTAACGAGTTTAGAAAAATATAGATTCATCGTTCTATTACGTTATTCAATTATTAGATTCACAGCAAGGGCGTTATCCGTAAGGTGTAGAATTGAGGGGATACTAGCGCCACATTAGTCATTCCAGACTGTTCCAAAATAGTTTGATAAAATATCGCTCTGACTTAATCATATTTGAATAGTTTCGACCAAACGATTTGGCTTCTCACACGGTGCTAGTGTGTCCTTAAAAACAATAATCCGCTTTGCGGAACCCTATAAACCTGGACCATGAATCAAAGTAATCCCAGAAATAATGCAAATCAATTTCGAAATTTCTTGATGTTTTTTTTTTACGAGATATACATTTTTCCAACGAATGAATTCTTTTTCATTTGCTATTATAATCCTTTGAATCTTTTCCTCGTCTTTGCATTGAAATCTTTGATAAATAATAATTAATAAATAAGTATGCACATACGAGATTCCTTTCACTTTCATTTTATATTCTGTTTAATCTGTTACATTATTATTATTATTATCATTACCGTCATCATTAATTAATGTATTCGAGTATTGAATTCGATAAATCAATAAGAGCAATACCAATTTCCCTTTAATCCGTAACCACGGTGGTAATCTTTATCGATTTTCAAATACCTACGATCGAGTACTCCACAAACGCAATTGTTGTTACTTAGAATCACGACCGGCGCAGCTCAAAGCATTACTTTATACTCATTTTTTCAAAATCCAAATCTCTCTTTCGTTATTAACAACCACCGCAATGAAATTCCAGCTTTTATTGCTTGCTCGTCCTTGAGTCGTACACGACGTACGTATGGCGTTTTTATGTATTCGAGTGTGAAAAACCAGAGAATTGATGTAGAAAAATGATAAATCGGCATTAGGATCAGAGATGATCAACTACCGAAAGGGTAAAGAATGGCGTGACCGATTACGTTTTTATACCTGTTTCGTCAGAATCAAAGTAGTCACCTTTGTTATGCAATATTTTGTATTCGAATGCCAATTCCTGATCCGATCGATGATTCAGAGATCGAAAAGAAGATCGTTACTATTCGAATAAAAGAGAAACTTATTCAATTACATTCTTCCATATTCATTTTCATCAGCAAATTGTCAGGAAGTGTTCCATTTTTTAATAAAATCGCGTTTCTTTTCAATTTCATCACAGTCGTTGGAGCCCGAATCCAACGAGTACAAGAGAAAAATCTCGATTATATTTGAGCAGAACGAAACGAATAGAGTTACGGGGTACGGAAAGCAACCACCAGAAGAAAGGGAGGGCGAAAAAGGAGCAGAAGAGAGTTTAGGCAGGTCCAGTCTTGACCTTGAATAGCGAGCCAACTCGTTCTTCCAACTTCATCCCAAAGTGGATCCGGTTTTTCATGGTGGCGACGACGACAGCAGCGATGGTGGTGGTGGTGGTGGTGGTGATGGTTTGGCCCGGTCCTCGCGATAGTAGGACTATCAAATCGTTGCATCAAAATAAGTACAACACGAGAGAGAGAGCTCTCACAAGGGCTTTCATATTAATTGATTGAGCGATTGAAGAAGAGCCTGCAGAGAATCCAGTCAAACTACCCAAGGAACTCTGTATCATTTTTGTTGTTGTTATTGTTGCTGTGTTATGCCTTTTAGAAGGCAATGCATCATCTTTCTTTTTTTCTGTTCTGTTCGTCTGCTGCCGATCGCCGCCACTGCTGCTGCCGTTGCTGTTGTTGCTGCTCCTCCTCAAAAGACGAGGAGGCCATTCGATTACGTGCGAAATGAGAGACCAGATGATATACTTTTTTCTCCTTTTCTTTTCGATAGAACGATGAACCTTGTTGCTATTTATAAAACCACTCGAGTCTGCGGTTTTCGTTTCTTTTTTTTTCTCTTTTCAACTTCAATGAAATATTTCTGAGGAAGCAATTCTGACGAAAGATTTACGGACACAAGAAAAAATTGGAAAAATCTTTGATAATTCAGCAAAATTTGAAAGGGATGATCAATGTTTAGCGCTGGTTTTGATGCAACTCCCATTGACGGTGATTAAGTGGGGAATTTTCAATAATTACTCACACGTACAAGTAGTTGTTAGATGCACACGCGGTTACCAAATACTTGAGTTAGGAAATAATTTGAAAGTTTCTGATTAATTATCCGTGAAGGTGTATAGAAATGATAATTATTGTTGTCGAGGCGTTCTAATGAGAAAAGCCTAAAGGAAAAATGCTGTTTTATGAATTCGTAAGAGTTCGCCAAAGGTCAGTTACGATCAAATCGAATCAATGTGTTTACCTTGAACCGTTCAACTTGAGAGCTCGTTAACACGAGGGTTCAGGATATATTCGTCGAAGAACTACATATACGTTCATTATGACGATATGACGTTCATTAAACAATGACAAATGTCAATTGGGGATTCTGTTACAATGTTAGAGTGGTGGAAAAGTGGTAGCGAAATGAGGGACGTATGTTAATCGTGAGATTTATTCTTGAATCGTCCCTGATATTCGAGGGAATCGAATGAGTTTGTGGTTTCGTTGATTTGGGATGGAGAATAATTGGAATTCTACGAAAATTTTTATATGTCCCAGCAAAAAAGAAGGTTGAATTCGAATGATTATTCCTCGTCAAAGAGAAACAAAGATCATCGTTCCTTCATTCGGACTCCTTCTCATCGAACATATTTAAACGTTTTTAGACAAATCGTAGACCGGAAAGTGAATATTCTAATAATAACCGATAGCACCATTCTCTCGGGAAAATATCTGCATAATTATTATACGCATATATCAGGTATGATATTAATATGGAAGAGACTTTCATTATTAATTGTACCGTTATGCAATTATGTAGTAACTGGATATATATTATACGAGTTCGTACAGAAAACTTCAACTCTTTTTTTCTTATTTCTGAATCCGAATGAACCTGACAGTCGGTGCTGGGTCAACCACCTGATTATCGATGATACACGCTTGTCTATATATGAATATACATATGCGAATTTTTGTTTCTGCCTCTTGCGCGCTCTCGATATTTATGCCAACCGATGAAACTGACCACGACGGGTTCATAGCGTTGTTAGATGTAACTTGACCCGTCGTAAAATTCATTTCTGATTCATCTTTTTCCTTTCGGTGCTTTTAAAATTCTGCATAATGCCCGATTTATCCGTTTTCCAAATATTTTCAACTTTCTGTCGTATACTGGTTCTAAAATCAATTAAATTTTTATATAATTTCCAAATTTACATCATAATTATATCAGAATTGCATAATTGTAGTAATATAACAATATTATATAATGATATATTACTATGATGTGTATTATATGCTCCATTTTGAATACATTTCATTGCTTCGATTCATTCGAAACTCAAAAACACGATTCGTTCAACTGATTATCCGTGTATGTCGACTGTTGTTTTTTTTTTTTTTTCAAGTTTCTATGATGGACACCGAGGAAGTTTCCGAGCGTGGACAATTACAGACCTTCTCAAAGCGGATGCAAATTTTCACACACGCTAAAAAAATTTCTAAAATCACAAGTGAATATTGATAGACCAACAAAGATTATATTAATAGTATGACAAAATCGCCTTCTGTCATGTATCGCAGATCAATGGTTCTTGGATGCTCAATGAGATGGACAGATTTCAAGAAGCACAGTAAAAAATCCCTGAATATGACTGTCATTTTTCACAGCTACTTTCTTCTGAATTTTCAAATGAATTTGACTGAATTTTGCAACGTATTCTGAAAGCTTAGTCAAGTTTCTTGAAATTTGATAAAATTCTTCTGAAAATTCAGGAGAAAGTCGCTGTAAAGAATTACAATTTGTTCACAATGAGAATTAATATTTTGCATTCTCAAAAAACCAAAAATGTGGACCAAGAAGTTTCTACAAACGAGCAAACTGTATAGAAATTCAGAACACCGATCTTGAATAATACGATAAGAGAAAAGAATGGACAGCTTTTCATTTACACTTCGAATCCTCAAAACCCAATACCATTTCCCTTTCTTTCTTGTATCTGGGATCTCCGGCACACCTCTCCTCCATATGAATTATTCGAATTTGAATTCAATGTCCCATTGTGGTTATAAAAAATAACACATGTATCTTCATATTTTATTAAAATCGGTCAATCGAATTCCAAATTCGTCATAGACCCTCTCGATTTGGAAAAGAACAAAAAACCTGACGAATATCCGCTACATTTCTACAATCTCGGAGATGAGAAGAAATTTATAATTTTGTTGGTGAAATGAATGAACAGTTAGATTCATATTCTCGTCATTCATTAGGAATCCGCAAAATCGATTCTCATTGAGAAACCGGTTAAAGAACCCGACGAAAATTCAGAATACGAAAACAAGTGGAGAAGATTATACATATATATACCCAATCTATCATCGAAAATGGTCACAAAAATCGGTCAAGGAAGAATCACGTTATGAGAAAAGTAGGAGGAAGAAAAAATTCCATTCAAATGTATTATTTCGAAAATATGAGGTGAAACGTAATATCGTAGTGGGTCGATGACTTATGAAATAACGAAGGCTCTTGGGGAAAATTTTCCTTCTTCTGCTCTCACACGCTCTTGGAAATTTTATGTTCCAAAGAATCAAGTTTGTGGAATAATGAATTCGATGTTCAATTCATGCGGATCGATTTGAGTTGTTCGGTTGAATTTTAAACAATCATTCGATCTACAATCTCTTACGTGTAGGTCTGAAAAATTGAGGTCGCAACCATGCTTTTTCAGTGACCAGGAGAAGAGAATAAGGTTTCTGTGCTTTATGTGACATATCCAAAGTTGTAGAAAATATAACTAGATATATCGGCGCTGAGCTCTAATCTGTATCCGACCAGAAATTTATCTTCTGAATTTCATTGGGTTGACCTCGATCCTGGTCTTGGGTCCTAACAAGGATGGCTGTGTTCGACTACCTTCAAAGACATTGCTTGCCCGAATCAGCATTTAATCAAGTATTCTAGATCGAAGAATTGAGGTTTGATACATTTATCGATTACAAAGTAAAAAAATGAGTTTTTCTTTCCTTCTTTGAGCAACCAATACATCACTTCATGAATCCCGGGTTTGAAATTGAAATTACGCTACTGATAATGAATCCATAAGATTTTTTGTAGAATGTATGTACTGATCTTCAAACGCCATATGTCAAAATTTGAGTCAAATCGGAATATTGGTTTATAAGTTGCCAGGTTTTAAGAGAATCCATTTCTACAATTTTCAAAACAATGAAGAAATCTGAATTTCGTGTGTAGATGAAGCATTGGCTCGATGAGTGTTATTCAGAAGTGATATGCTGAGTTTAGATGCAGTCGCACAGACACAAATCATGCTGAAATGAAGCTCAAGTCACCTAAATCCGACAGTTTTCCTGGAAAACATCACAAAAGTCTATTAAATCGTTTTGGCCGATCTTGCTCACAGTCCATCAAAAACAACATGTCGACGATTCAGAGCGTCGTTTGTAAATGCTTCAGTGCAACAAACAGGAGTTTCTGCATCGATGTATGTGACAATGGATGGAACATGGATCCACTACTTTACTCTGGAGTTGAATCGGCAGCAAGTTGAGTGGGCGGCAGGTGAAAGCCGTCCAAAGTGATCAAAGATGCAAAAATCAGCTAGCAAGGTTTTAACCTCCGTATTTTAGGAGGCGCAAAGTATTATATTCGATGATAACCGTGACGAAGAGAGAACTATGCATGGAATAATACTTAAACCTCGTTTACTCAAGGAAGATATAAAGATTCAACTAAAATCTTTCAATTTTTCTTAAATGAACGAGATTTCATGTGTCATTATATGCTATAGGGATGCGGGAAAGTGCATCATTTCACCCCCTTTTACTATATACCCCAAGAGAACAAGATGGTCGCCAAACGTTCAATAAACGTACGGACATTTTAACGTTCAAGCAACATTCAGCGAATGTATCTGAACGTTCCATAAACGTCTGGAGATCTTGGTTTTCTTGGGGTACAGCATTATTGGAGCGTTTGAGAGAAGAATTCATTGGGTTCCTACTCCCGATTAAAAACCTGTCCTCTTACGACGGAGGAAGACATTCACCGATGGAGTATGAGAAAAGTCCATGAAGTTAAGACTGGTGGCCAAAACCTAGCAAATAGCTATACATGAATTAGTCCAAAACCACTCGATCTATTTCTGATACAAAAAAATAGTTGAATCAAGTTCAATAAAAAATTATACCCATCAACCGTTAGAGCTTTTGGCTGCCAGTTTCAGCTTCACGGTAAGTCCCCATGATTTTCATTTTAAATATAGATAATGGATATATTCTACACAACGATTTTAAAGTTTCAACACTGGCTCGACTATGCTCGTTCGAAATCAAGTGTAGAACTCCAAACAGTATGACGTGAGATGTGAAGGAGGAAGAAGGCCTCAAACATGTGTCAGAAGTAAGTGAGACTTCCCCAAAATTCGTTGTAAAAATAACATTGTTCGGTGTGGACTTTTTCCAACACTGCCAATTGTTTACCATGTACGTCTATTGTTTTCGTGTTTAATATCTTGCAATTACAGCAGCTGTACAAGTCAAAGATCTAGCTTAACGTTACAACCGTTAACGTAAAGAATATTCACTTATCGAAACAATGGATGGAAATCCCGATCGAGTTTATTCCCACTGAGTTCATTCACATTTGATTTTAGTCAAGTCTTTCAGAACTACACCCGTTTCCGGTTAACCTTGTCAGGTTTTCATGGAATATCGGATCAACCTGACAATAATTTCCAGTTGCATAAATGCAATAAAAGTACATAAGTTTTACATCATTCCAAATGACTTGATCATAATCACTGGTTTCAACGATAACCATTCCTCCCTCCGGGAAAGTTTATTCGCCCTAATTTCATTATCTTATTGTATTTTTTTATGTTGTATTTAGCTTGGACCTAGTGACACGTATAATCGTTATGACGCGTGAAGAAGATAAAGTACTCATTTGGTCTCTTGCTTCACGGTCAAACCTCAAGGTTTTTTTTCTGTTTATTTACGTCCTTTTCCTCTCTCTATCGGACATACTTATCAACATAGATTACGCACATTTGTCGTTCGACACTTCCGTCTGATACTGCTGAATTACGCAGAAACGTCTGGAATTTGTTAATTTCTTCTCAATTAAGAAAACAAGTTGTTGGATTTGTAATTAACTTTGATATGCCGCACTTTGGCGACAATATAATATTTTTATACGAACTGAATATTAATGAATATGAATTGTTTATGTAATTCGCTTATATCGATTGTTTCATTCATATTTCAGACAACTAGACTTCTCAATGCACGCCAGCCGAACACGAAAAGAAATAATTCGCTATGATATCTGGGAATTAGGTGTGATAGCTACTTCGTATATTTGATATTTGGATAGCTAAAAATATTGCTGTAATAGTTAAATTTTAGCTACTGTAGCAATAAATTTTGTTGCTACAACCAGAGAATACACGGAGAAAAATGAGATTTCGACTATCACAATATTTTGTACTAAAGTAGCAGGATAAGTGGAATAGTGTAGTTTTTTACAACACACATTTGGAAATCATTTGTGTAAATGTCAAAAAAAATTTATGTCAACAGATGAGTGTTAAAAACAACTGATTGATGTATGTTACTTTAACCTGATGAATTTATGTGATTCAAACTAAAAATGCTTGTTTTGAAAAATCTCAATATTCAACCCAGACAGCACAATGTATCTCTGGGACATTCTTAAAACATTCAGAAACCCTTTGGAAGGTTTTTAGAACGTTTAAGAACGTCCCAGAGATACATTGTGCTGTTAGGGAACTTACTATATGTGTTATCTGTCTATTACACGAAAAATGTGTTCATTCGACATTCAATTAATGTACTATGATTTATAATGTATGTAAAATTGACATTTTGAATCATGTAGTAAAACAAACGATAGTAGTCATTTATTTACGTCTAAAAATCACATCTGAAGTATGCTGAATGGGTTACAGAAAGGAAAAACGTTAATTCAACATTCTTGTTTGATATAAACCATTTTAGACATGAAAATAATGTTACATTTCAAGAATTTGTTTCAACAGTGCACAGTGTAGTGAAAATTCATGCTTGACGATGTAAAGTGACTCCAAATTCAAAGATTTTTTGATCATTACGCATGAATTTTTACTACACTGTGTTGTTAAAAATTACACAATTTCACTTATCTCCTGCCACTTTAGTACAAAATGAAGTGATATTTGAAATATTATTTTTCTCCGTGTAGCTACCATAGCTAACTTTTGGCTATCCAAATATCAACCGCATCATTTTTTTCCGTTTGTAGGGCGGAATAAATACTTATTTATATTTTTTTTCTGTGTGGTTTATACGCAAAAAAATGAAATAGCTGTGGCAGCTGCTCAGTTTTTTAGCACCCCTTCTTCTCTACCTAAAAAATCACCTCTAATTCACCTCTACACACAGTTGAAAATTTTGTGTGAATTTGTGTTAAAAAATCCGTGTGTCATGAATTTTCAGTTAAGTATTCAACACAAACACGTGTAACTTTTACAGACAGTCCTTGTGTAATCGGGTCTGAACTGATTTATAATGTGAAATCATTCAAACAATTGGAAAGAAGTGTCAAAATGACACAAATTTTATGCAACTCAAGATTCAACATGAAATTTGTGTTATCCTCAAGTACCAAGGGAAGATCACCAGTGGTGGGAGTTATTTTTTTATGAAAGTTCCATGTGCGTGTAACTTTGGTAGTCTCCGGAAAAACTATTCATCCATTTTTATTCATTTTGGTCCTGGCTTTGTAGATATGTAAATTTGAAGATCGAGTGTAAGTTGATATACGCAAAGAAAGTACTCTTAACCAAAGGACCGTCAGGACTCGAGTGATACAGCATCAACATTCGGTCCCAACAATCCGTGTTCAATTCTCATTGAAGTACTATTTATTTCAATTTATTCTTATGCATTGTTTCAACACGAAAAAAGTGTGATTTTCACATTCGATTCATGTAAAAAAATTCATAAATTACACTTGTGAGCTGTGTTGATTCACTACTTATTTTGGATTTCATTTGACAGTCCTTATGTGTTCAATTTACACGATCGGAAATTCTAATCAGAATTTCATCAGTATCCTTTTGTGTTGTATTATTTACATCAAACTTGAGTGACTAGCTAACACAAACACATTATGTGATATCGACACAAAAATATGTGTGGACCGTTTGGGGCATGCGAAATGTGTTAAATTTAACACAAAATTTCCAACTGTGCAGCTTAAATCATTGCAGTTATAGAGATTTTTTAGCTGCTACGGTAGAAAATCTTGGCTACGACTGCGCGGGTTTTGTGATTGATATTCGAATATTCAAATAATTCAGCTATAAAATTTTAGCTGTTGTCGCTAAGTGAGTAAGAAAGAAATAGTTGCTACAACTACTAAATAGTTGTAGCAGCTACTTTTCGTAGACGATTTTTGACCATCTACAAAGGTAGTTCCTACAACTACTACTAGTAGGCTAGAGCAATGTAGCAGCACGAATATTGAAAATAGCTCTCACGAGAAACTTTGACAGTTGTCGTAACTATTAAAAGACGTGCAGAAGCAGACGTTTTAGCCTCAAGAAACTCCGGTATGGAGTTCCTGTGGCTATTTTTTATACTTGTTGTGAGTTACAAGGTTTTACGATATAAGACTAAAAAAATAATGTATCGGATTAAATTGAAAAAAAAATCACCTCTTCAAAATTTGAACGCGAGTCGTTGGGACTGAGCGCCGAAACCCTATCACTCAAGCCACCGCCAGTCGCTTGGATAGAGTTACTTTAGTTGCGTATATAATTTTTCACTCGTTCTTCAAACTTGAATATTTTGAAATTTAAACCACGTTTGAATAAAAGACAAAATAGTTTTTCACAAGTGCTCAAGGTACACGTACACATAACTTTCATTGAAACTAACTCCCGACTCTCGCCACTTGCCTTTGTTGAAAATTTTATGTAGGTCTGATAATTGTTGGAGTTTTATGTAGATTTGAAAATTTTCAGATTCAAGTGAAAAATCGTGTTCATCATATTTTAGGAAATTTCGCTCCGTTCAATTTCAGATTGATCTGTTGTATTTCTATGACAAGATTTTGTTTGTTGATGAAATTTTTGGTGAAGGGACTTAGAAAAATAATTGAAGTTTGACGAACCGCTGTAGAAGCAATTGATTGAGTTGTTGGAAGTAATACACATAGCTCCTTGATCTATTTTAATTTGAGGGTAACCTAGTGACTACAGTTTTGTGTTCCAGTAACTATTTTTCTAGCAACTACATGAAATAGCTGAGGGATCTAATAAGACACTTGGTACGGACTGAGCGCTTATTTGTAGCAGCTATCTTCGCACTTCTCTCAGCTAATTCAAATGCAGCTATGAATAAATAGTTCCAGCAACTACCTCATTTTTTTCCGTGTAAGAGCCGAAAAATACGAGATTCGATTTAATTTGAAATCTCTGAAATAGCTGTGCTGCACAGTGAAAAATTTTTAACACACGTGTATGTCTGAAGAGGTCTACTCGCAATTTATGTTAAATATATTAACATAAAAAATGTATGAAATCAACAAAAAAGTGTTGAATTTGCACTGAAAATCTGTGAATTTCAGAATTTGATATGTTGTTTTGAACACAAACTATGAGTGGACCTCCTGTGACACAAAGTTTTCCGCTGTGTAGCTAGCAAGCAAAATCTTTCTCTCTGCCAGAGTTCATCTACTGAGCTTGAATGATCCAATTCATCCAGGTTCTAGAAAATTCAAAGCGCAAACGTACTGAATGTCTTTGCCATCAGAAATAGTGAATTTTTCTGCTCGGTGCATACCAATAACTGTCTCCCAATGTGAATAATTCGAACTCTATACGAATAAATAGAAAAATTGAAGCACTTTATTGCAATTCACTGATCGAATGTTTTGAACGAAATCCCAAACAGTTTGATGGGAATGTTCAACAATTATTTCGCACTAACCACACATGAACTGTATAAAATTTTATTTCAAAGAATTTATATATAAGCTATATAAAATTTATACAAAATCCCACAATGGAAAATAATTTTATATAATTTGTACAAGGATTCCATATAAAGCGTTGCATTAAATGAGCAAATATTTCCACAATTCTGCAAAAACCTACAAGAAGTTTGTACGATTAAATAAAAGATACCTACACACAGAGTTCGATACGTCAATTTTTTAAATAAATCTCTTCCTCTCTCACACATTCATTCATACGATTCATAAAGGGAGAAAAGAATTAAAATTCATCGTATAAATAAAAGCGAACATGCAAGACACCATCGACGACGATATTCCCATCGTAGATTCATCATTGCTCGAAGGATCGCTAAAAAATCACGGTAAAGGGGAATGAAAAAGAGGAATCGGAGAACTTTCCTATACGTACATGTGGTGTATATACTGGAAAGAAGAGAGGAACAAAAGAGAGGAAAGAAAAAATGAAGAAGACGAAGGAGGAGAAGAAGAAGAAGAAGAAGAAGAAGACGAGAGAGAGGAAGAGGGGCCCCTCTCAGGACAGAAGAGGGAGGCAAAGAGGGCCCCCTGCAACTCGGTGAACCGGCCAGACCCTGTCGGACGTCGGTGGCAACCAGGGTGGTGGGTAAATCAGTATATAAGCGAGGCCCCAACGATTCCATCTCGACACACCGACCCAACCTTCATCCCAAATCCAACGATCTCGCTACTCGACTGCTCGGTCCTTTTTTTGTTTTTGTTTTGTTTCCATCGATTTCACGTTTTTTTATATAAAAACGTACAACGCGCGCGGATATACAAAAATATATATAATCACAAACGTTATATCGGTGTAAAAAAACTATCGGTGACTCTTCCTGATTTTGACCGGTGAAAAGAAACAAGGACGACACAACACCACAGGTGGTGCGAGGAAGATTTCCACACAAAGGAGAGAGAATACATTTAAAAAGACGTGAGTACGAAATATATATACTTATTCTTCTATTTTACAGTTAATAAGATCAATTCTCGAGTTCCGTGTGCAGTTTTACAAGTGTGTTTGTGCATTCGGTGTGTAAGTGTTTATTCTTCCTTCACACTATATTTCCATTCATCACTTTTCGTTTGAACAAAAAAAAACTCTACCTGGCGATGAGCAAGTGGTTGTGTCGTATCGTAGAGGATATTATATCCATAAAGTGCAAATATGATATACTTGAATTCGCGATATGTAGATTCCTCGATATACGAGACACAAACCTTCTTACGTAATGCCTGGTTCTTATTATTCTTTCCTCTTGGTTTTTATATACTGCATTGTCGCGTATACAACACAACCCTGTTCATTGCCAAACACGAATTCGGAGAGGGAGAGTTACTCAATCTTCGACAACGACGACGACGACATCATCATCGTAGTCTCGTGGTGTTCATCCTCCTCCTCCTCTTAGTCTTACACAAAGTTAATCCTGTGGAATAATCACGGACACCTCGAGTTCGTGTGAATGATCATTGTTATTAATCATCGAAGAATTCAGTCTCCCAGAAACTTTTCGTCCTCGAATCTAATAACTCGAGGAGAATTCAATGATATTCCTCTTCTTGTATGTTATTCACGATGTTGTTTGTATGAAGATGAGGATCATGACGATAATAATGCCGATGATGATTTTTCATTCGCACGGTACAGGAAATATTATAAAAGGTTTATTGTCATTGATATGGCTACCACTTGAAAGCTTGTGTGCGTTGAACGTATTCTTTTTAAGCGTATTGTAACGTGCCATTACATCTCTGATGATCTTGATGAGGTAATAGGTGGTGTTCATCATATCTCTTTCAGAGCAGCATTTCCTCTGTGGAGGACGACTCCACTCTCCGATGTTGTTGTCCTATTCTATCTCTTCTTCTTCTTCTCCTCCTGTTATTGTTGTTCAATACGTTTCACAAAGGAGTCAAAATAACAATAAAAATTGAAAACAAAAAAAAAACACTCTGTTAATGATTCACTATGATTCAAACTGTAACATTTTTGGCTATACGATCCCCCTCCCCCCCCCTCTTCTGAATTTATATTCTTAAAAGTGTTTAACAATCGAGAATTGAGGAAACCAATGATCAAAATTACTTTCTAAATTGAATTGGAGGATTAAATTAAGCCGATTGAGTGGAAACTTGAATTATTTCTTCGTATTCTTCAAATACCTACTCATCCAAAAATGAAGATTTTATTGCAATCGGTCATCATTTGTATATACAAATTGTTCTTCCAAATTCAATCCATTTCTCTTCACATGAGAAAATCCGTGTAAATTACGTATGGATGAAACATAATTCGTGAATAATTCATAAATAATTTGCGAATAGTGTCACCGAATTGAGCACAGATTAAATATGAAAAAATATATACAAGTATACTATTTATGTGGATCCATTTCCGTACTCATGTAAATTTCTGTTATTCCCATGAAACATGCACATCACATGACATCTCCATTATTTAATAATAAATAATATAATCGAAATATTCATCGAATTGTTTACATAAAGTACACAACGTCGACTGAATATTCATAAGATTTCTTGCGATATTGTTTTTTTTTTGTGTTTTTACTTTTTGTCAATTAAAACTTGTTGATAAATCTGCATATTTTCAAGTTTCATATTCTTGAATGAAAAAAGATTATACATGACTTGGAATCACATAATGGCATGTAATTATCGAAGTGTTGAGAATTTATGATCATTGACGATTTATAATCCTACTATTCGATTTGCGAGGATAGAGAGAAACTCTTCGAGCTGTGATGGAGCTCGGATAAATTATGAAACGTTGTGATGTTTATTGGATTAATTATTACGTAGAAGAACATTGTGCATTGTGCGCATACGTTCAATAAGAACCGTTGATTCTCGATTTTGTTTTCGAACGTTACAGTATTTTCACGATGAAAGTTCATGAATTCCTCAACCCTGAAAGTATACGGCGGGTTTACAGTGCCTACTATAAACTACTTTATCGATTACATGTAGTCATTAAAACTGTTTCTCTCTCAATTGTGAATTATGATCGATTTGATTGACGAAACTGGGCTACGCTGGAGAAATTGAAAAGAAAAAAAAAAAACTTTTTGCTTTCAGAATAAAATCTTAGAATGTCAGCCAAAAGTTATCATCATACCGTTGAGTTGCCAATGATGTACCACAATTCAATGCACAGTTTGGTGGCCTTAGGAAAAGATATTAAAGATAGATAAAAAATTGTATGGAACCAAATTTGATCGGAAAAACGATTTCTTGTGAATGAATAATAATATTTTATAAGTGAAATAAATAACGCATCGAGTCAGTGATCCCTGTCACATATTTAATCAAAACAATTCCCTGTTAAAGTAATAAACTGTTGATTAAGCTTTCAGCAATATTTAATGAGCCATAAAATACAGATTAATTTTCCACATGACATATATCATACGTCAGGACGTATGTATCATCAAAGAAACATCTTGGCAAATCAATGGTGGGATTATTAACACTTAAGAAATATGAATGTTTCGAACCATGCGCGAGAAACCTTTCGAATAATACACTTTGGTTCTTTACTTTTTCTCTTTTTCCTCCAACAAGCAATTATTCTCGAGTCTCATTAAAATATTTTATGTATACAATATATGAGCATTGCTTATCATGGTAGCAAAATTTGTCACGGCTAATTACAGGTTTGTAGAGTGATATAATAACGTAATTGCAAATGAAATCTTAGATATAGCCATGATTAAAATCATTGAACACTACTGCGTTGTGATCGGTAATGCTTGGGGTTTCACAACTTTTATCGAGTATACACCGATACTTTGTATTATGATGATAATACTCCAACGCCAAGGTATAATTCGATTATGAAAAGTATATAGCACGTTCATATGTGTACCGGAAGACACGATGTTATCGTTTCAAATTGTAACTTCAATTTTTTATATTATACATCTTGAAAACAATTCTCGAATGAAACACCTCGGTAGGACAATTATCGATTATTTACAACGGAATTCTAAGCTATAGCTTTTTGTTTGGAGAAGAAATCCATTGAACTCGTGTGTTATCTTCTTATTAATCGAAAGGAAACAAGTTCTACGTTAACTGTGTTCTAGGAGTGCATTATACCTGTATTCCCCTAATAGCTGTGTCATAAAATAAATAATTCTTGGATTCTACCTGTGGAAAAATACCCCACAGCCTAGGGGAGATGTGTAAACACGTCGGAAAGCATTTTTCTTGTTCAAAGAATTTCACGGTTATCAAGTTCTCAAATACCCAACCACATCAGGTAGGGTGTATACACGAACACATTAGAGATTAAGTGCCTTCATCCCTTGTGAATAGACGAAGCAAACACATATTTCCTGAAATTGTAGTCGTCTATTCAACCGTCGAGACGCGTAAAGCCATAAAAAGAGATCACATAATGTTTGAATGTCAATCAACGTGAAAGATTTACAGTATCACTTCGAATATATATATATTTTTTTTTTATTATAATTTGATGGAATAACACATGTTATTTTTCCAAGCGTGCTGGATTATAAAGAATTTTGGAACATTGTACAAGTTCAGACTTGCACGGAGAAAATCAAATTTTCCTGGTAAAGTAGATTTTTTTCTTGCTACGACATTTGATTATTCAACTGTAGTTGCGAATAATTCGCTGGAACACCTCAATTTTCAAGATTGTACATAGGATAGCAAATAAGCTAGAAGCTTAAAGATCGCTGTTACAATAAAGCTAAGATTGCTGCCATTGCAAGAAAATTTGATGGTACCCAGAGCGAAATCAGAGTTCGCTCTCACAGTGAATTTTTTTGTCTTCGTGTTATGAAATGTAAGTTTCCGCTGATAGATTTGAGAATGTTACAGTATTTGTACTGAGAAATCTGCCCGCGAAAAAAAAAATAGTATGACAGAGTTTAGTGGCAAATTTGCGGAAATATTGGAGGGATTTGGGAGAGATTTTGACGAAAGTCCTTCAAAAAAGTATGGGTTTCGGAACTCTGCTGTACTTTTTGAGAAGACTCTCGTCAAGATCTCCGTCAAGAAGCCCGACTTCCATCGAGATCCTTCACTGAGAGCTCGTGAGTTCCAGCCGAACAAAATTTGAGTTCCAACTTTTTTGTTAGTTGAAATATGACTTGTCTGGGATAAACAAAACTTGGTCCACAATAATTACAGTTTTTTTTCCACAGATAAATGAATTTTATTTGTCTCAAAGACAGTTTGTTTCAAACAACCAAAAAGTTTCTTCACGTTGATTTCAACCAAAATTTTGTTCGACTTGTTTGATAGTTGGTTATAAAATCTTTGTAACCACTATCATCCAGGAATCAATTGACCGTTGATGAATCATTAACACGAGTATCGCCGTATATGGTTCAGTAACGTGTCATGATTAGCTGAATCGTTAAACCCTGTATGGGATCTGAGTATCTCAATAATCTTTCAACACAAAGAACATACAGAATCCCTCTGTTATACGATTCTTAAAATGTCTATATTGTTGGTAATAAGTTTCTTCAGCCAGACATCTGAAAATTTTCATCCCTGATGCTTGAATCTCTTATTAGGCTCCAAATTATCCATACATTGAAATACAGAATTCAGGAGTTTCCACCGACACTTTTCGACCTCTCCTCACATCGCCAGAGTGAATTTCTCAAAGTGCCAAATGAACACTCGCAATAAAATTTACGATACAAATTAATAGGTTTAAAGAGCGTATAAAACACTATTGTATCGCTTCGAACCGATTAAACATACGATATATAACCAATAGAATAGAAATCGATGTAAATTAAATCGTTATGTAACGATAAGATACTGTTGAACAAACTTTGCCTGTTTGGAGTTACGATACAAAGCACGTGTTCAATCGTTGCCGTGATGAGGTTAGTACATGTTTGTGTGCGCCACTAGATTTTCAATGAGCTGTAAATCTATTTAATGATATTATTTCTTGACACCGGTCGTCGAACGAAGGAAAAATATTGCAATTTTTCATCATTTTTTACATTCTCAATCGTATTAGAAAATCCTCAATCTTTGCCTTGGGAAAACTTCCCGTGATTCTAATATCGTAGATATAAATTGAGGAAGGATTATCAGAATTTTCTAGCGATTGTTGTGTGTTCTAAATCCTGGATTCATAAATTTCATTCGATCGTAGAGAAGATTCAAAAGTATGGATATTGTAGAAAAGGAGTCATGAACCTTGTTAATTCTAGTGACAAGCTCAACTTGTAGTCGGGAAGATTTGTCTGGTATCCTTTGAAACAAACATAAGAACTGGGAGAAAAATCGACTCAAATATTGATGTAATATACACTTTCGTCTAAAATAGACCATATAATAATCGTCATTGAATTATTGTCCGTGGATTTCTTCCCCGCGCACGATCTATTCCACAGCTTCTTCGAAGGTGTACGCTATTTATATATACATATATATGGAAGCAAACAAGGAGAAGAAAAGAGCCATCTTCATAGTCCCAAATGAACATTTCTTGCGGTTTTTGCGGTTTGCGGGACGATTATCGTTGCCCCGGTTTCGTAAAATAGTACCTCGCGGATTCGATCCTTCCTTCGTTATTCTTTCACTCTATTCCCCTATTATCTTTTTAATGGACCAACTCGGAAATTGTTATTACGATATATACATGCACGTATATATACGTACATACTACTAGATTTTTAATAACGTAACGTATAATACTAGCGATAGCAAAAGCAGCAGTAGTATTGTGTCACAACGATCGCAATAAATTCTAGTTGGTATAAAAATCTTTCTATCGAGATTTTATATCTGCATATATATATGCATGTATATATATATATATATATATATATATATTGTCCTTTTTCCCAACAAAATATTGCGAATATTCTTCGTCCACTCTCGCTTCTTTTTACAAACGAGAGAATGGTTGCCGTGGATCGAACTACTAATACGATCACCACCACGGGCACATATAAACTCTTTGCTTTCGTCATCGCGATTACATTCAACGGCGAAACGTCGATGACCGTAGGCTACGCATGCACTACGCTATTTCTAATGACGTAATCGAAGCCCCATCCATTTTACTTTACACTATTGTATTGTTGTACGACACCGGGAAATAATAATGACGAACAAATTAATCGTGTTACCGAGCTGAGAGACCCCGAAAAATTTTGAAAACGATTGTTGAAAATGAAGATGCAAAAGATTCGCAATGAATAAATGTTGAACGAGCGAATATACGCTGTTAAGAATTATTGTTGTCTATGTTGGGCTTTTGACCTTTCCAGACTCTCCCTCGTGTTCGCGCGTGATGTATGCATAGACGCCTTTATTTACTCAGAAACAGTCCAACCTACGACAAATTAACATGGAGGAATCGACATTTGTTGCACTCTCAAGATCTCTGTAGGACTTGTACCGTTCGATGAATATTTCATTGGATTCAAAAGAAAGATTGCATAAACAAAGAAAAGAATAAGATCGTTTTATGGTAAAAAATTCTGTCATGAAACTATGAACTTAAAAATGTTTTTTAATAACTTTTATTACGTAGAACGTAGGTAAATATTCACATATTAACAAGAAGTTAACTCTTCATGTTGTCCATCGACCATCGAACATCCGGCGTGCGTTACCGTGATCTGCATTTTACAGGCTCTAGTGATCACCCACCACTCTCAAATGAACAGTATTCTCAATTACATGTTAATTCTCTAAATAACAGAGAATTGTTGCCTTGTAATTTGTTATTCTTCAATACCAAACGATCTTTCCTCCATTCAGGGGATAATAAACTTCTGATTTATCGAATTGAAACTTCGAAAGGTGCAGTCTCGTTCCAACGAACGTCAAAAATATCAAAGACTAATCATAGAATGAAATCTGAAGTTTAGAAATTTTCACTTCTTTGTTCCATTAGAGAGAAGGTTATTGAGTGTTCAGCGTGGCAGTACAGACAGGTGGTACACAATATACAATGGGAGGAAGGAAGGAGAAGAGAAGGGACTGAATATTTCATTCTATACTTCTCCTCAACAACTTTCATTCTATTAATTTTGAATTTAAAACTTCAATATAAACAAATCTAGTGCCCTTATTTTTTAGATAGGTTACATTTTTCTCATCCAGAATCATAGTGGAGAATATTTTTCAACTTCATGGTGCACTTTTGGATACCATCCCATGATAGTTTTCACAAAAACTGAACATTTTATTTTCATGGGTACCAGAAAGATTGTAACCAGGAACGATGTAAAATCACGTATTATTTTGATGGATATGATAAAAAGAAAACAAAAGGATGTTCGTGCTGTAGATTTTCCGACAGATTTCGATTAAAGACGAAGAAAATATGATCGTTTTGATTCATGAAATACATGAATATTCCAATTATTATCGATATTAAAAAAAGCAGAGATTATTTGATTGTTCATTCACGTTCGGTTGAAGAGAATCGCGTTTTTTCCACATGTTGCGTGCTGAAAGTATGTTATTAATTCGATATAAAGTAGGCCAATGAAATGCTTTGAAAATCAACGAATCATCAAATTCTACTGTCAAAGTGGACTGAATTTTTCGAATGTATCACGTATTTTGTGAGATATATGTTGCTCTTCTTGTTTGTATCATTTTCTGTGTTTTGTGAGCTGACCTTTGAACGGTATTTCAATCACAGTGGTACGTGTGAAATTGCGATAAAAGAATTTTATTTGAATGAAAAAGGGATTAGAGATAAATGTGTTGTTACATATTTGTCAGATTTTGATGAGATCGTTGTGTATCCTTAAAAGAGAATGAAAGTATGTGAGAATTCGGAAAACAGTAGCAGGGTCGCGGAGCGATGGGAAGTTGCGTGAATGCATATAAAGTGATGATAGGCATCCTGTTATCAATTGGGTATCATGAAGCTCTCGAAGCTTATTCAATGTATACAGTTCAATGTCACCCGTGTCCCTCTTCCTGTCGGTTTTCAATCCCTTGGTCTCATCCCCTCTTTGACAAAGCATTATTATTATTATTATAACCGCTTCTGGCTGCGACGAGCATTCCTTCCTCTTATTCTTCTCCTTCTGGTAGTACGTGAATATATTCCATTATTACATTCATTCATTCGGTGATACATCCATCCATTCATTACTACATATTTGTGTATTCATTCATCCGAAGAATACGAGCCTTTAAACATCACATCAGTCCTGTACAACCTGACTAATCATTTCTGAAAGACACTCATTCGTATATGTACAGATTTATTCATTATTTATGTGTTACTTATTCTGATTGACAGGCACCATGATGGCGCTGAAGCTTTTATTAGCGACGATGGTGTGCCTGATGGCGGTACCGGGACTTTTGGGTATGCCAGTGGCAGAACACGGTAAGAGCGAGCACCAACACGGCGCTGATCCTGCAGCGCAAAAAGTTGTTCCATTGGAACAGAAACCCGTTGTCCAAGGTCAAGATGAAGCGGTAGCGGTGAAATCCGCTGAAGTTCCACCAGCCGAGGAACGAGCGGTACCGTTAGAAAAATCATCATCCGATCAAGTACAAGAGGAAGCTGGCAGCAAGCCAATCACCGATGCTGCGGCTGTCGTGGCTGCCGCGGCTGCACCTGCGGCTAGTCAGGAATCATCGCCAGCGGCATCGCCCGCGGAAGATTCCGTCATCGCGAAGAGTCAACCCGAACATCAGGAGCAACATGCCGAGCCTCATGAGAATCTTCAAAAAAGCGTCGCGGCGGAGCCACAACAACAATCCGCGGAAGTAGCTCAACAACAACAACCAGCCGAAGCTAATCTCGAAAAGAAGATCGAGTTGGACGATAAGAAACCCCTTGACACGGAAAAGATGGAGACCAAACCTGAGGAAGAGAAGAAAAAGGAAGAATTGGAGTTGAAAGAGGAGGAAAAACTCAAACCTGCTGCCTCGGAGACTCAACAATCTGTTGTTGTTCGTGAACAAGAACCCGTCAACGCTGCTGAAGCTCCCGCTCAGAAATGGGTAAGATTATTTGTTTTTTGTAATATATCCAAGTTGTTAATTTTCTTCTAAACGAATTTCTTTTTCGACTTGTTTATAGGAAGAATCAGTGAAGAGTGTTGTAGATCCCTCTGCGATTGAGAAAGAGGTACCCTTGGTTCTTCGAGAACACGAACATCAGGAGGAACAGCAGAAACCAGTCGTCGTACCCCAAGAATCGTTGGCGAGGAAAGAGGAGACCTTGTTAGCGGCTGTTCCTGAAATGAGCGAAGAAGAGAAGAAAGAAAAACCTGCCGAAGTTATGGAGAAGGAATCATTACCCGCTAAAGAATCCCAAGAACAAATCAAAGTGCCTGAAAAACCAGACCGCGTAACTCGTGAAGCTGAGGAAGCTGCGGCAGCGGCAGCAGCAACAGCGGCCAAAGAGCAATCCGCGACAGCTCCGAAAATCGAGAATGAATCATCTGCTGCCGCCGCCACCCCGATCGCAGCTGGAGCCTTGGACATGAAACCAATCGAACAAGAGAGTGAACCAGCCAAAGAGATCATCAAAGAGGAGGAAAAGAAAGAAATGAAAGAAGAAAAAAAATCCGATGAGCGTAGCACGCGTGGCGCTGACGAAGCAACCGATTCTCCCGTAGTAGGCGCTTCTTCCGAACAAGAAAACAAAGCCCCAGCAGCACCGGTAGACTCTTCCAAACCAATTGAAAAAAGTGTTGCGGATGTTCACCAAGAGGAACATGCCGAGAACGTAGCGCAAGTAGCTAAATCCGAAGAGGCTATAGTCAAATCGTCCCAAGAATCTGAGACACCTCTGGTCAAATCGGTCCAAGAAGAGCAGACACCCAACAAACGAGACGCTCAACAACCTCAAGCCAAATCCGAGGTTCAAGAACCACAACAGCAAACAATATCCGAACAAGCACCCGTTTCTCACATTCAGCAAGTTGCCCCCAGCTCCGTGGAGAAAGTCAAATCATCCTTGACCGAAGAGAAATCCTTAGAAAAAGACGATAAATCCTCCGAGGAAAAAGATGACAAATCTTCCGAAGAAAAAGACGACATCAAATCCTCCGAAGAGAAAGAATCCAAATCTGTTGAATCAGAATCAAAACCCGAATTGTTGCCAAAACCGGAAGAAGTCAAGGATGCCAAAGAGACTGCAGCGGCACTAAGCGAACATCAACAACAACAAAGCAGCAGTTCATCAGTCGTAGCGGCAGTTCAAGCTGACAGTAGTTCTTCTCCCTCCTCGAGTAGTAGTCAAAATTCAAGTGAACAAAACAGCAGCAGCAGCAGCAGCTCCTAAACGCATCATTTCTTCGAGTGCCGCGCTATTTGACGCGGCCTCGTCAAAGCTGGGAAGAAGAAAAATCATGGGAGAAGCAACGATAAATAGAATGTTTGAGTTCCGTGTGAATGATCTCGAGTGATTGAATTGATCGTTTGTATGAAGAGAACCGACAGGGTCCACAAGTTTTTCTTTTTTTTCTTAGGCGCGCTACGATTATGTCAAAAGCTCTCCCCGCAAGAAGAGGAAAAAGAAAAGAAAAAGAAGAGGATGAAGAAGAAGAAGAAGAAGAAGAAGAATTTTACGGAGCGGAGGATGAACACGTATTCAATTTTTCTTGGTGGTCGTGGTTTTTTGGGGAAATATATAAAAGCAAAATAATTTAAATTCCCATCCTCTTATGACAAATGCTATTATTATTATTATTATTTTATTTTATTATTATTATTTTATTATTATTTTTTTTGTAACGGACTGAATATGTGGTCATCCTTTTTTTTTCTCATCGTTTCATCATCTCCCCCCTTGGGACGCGACTTTGAATGATCGAACGAAACAAAGTCGTCGTCGTGAATATCTTTCGTCCCGGTGGACGGAACGAGACGTAATTAACACACCTGTCCACAGGGACGAAATAATTCTTTTATATTCTCCCTTTTATATCCTAAAAGAAACAAACAAAAAGCATACCCTTAAAAATCTCCCCTCGAACTCTCATCATGTCCACATTCATTTTCTGATAAATTAGTTGTATAAGGTCTCGACTCTGTCTTATTAGAGATACGTGTCATTGATATTATTATTTTATTATTATTATTATTATATTAGTACCGGTACCACTATGATTAATATTATTATTAATATTATTATTTGTATTATTGCAATCATCATCGTTATAATAATAATAATTATTATTACTGTCAGTTTTTTTTGGTCAATTTCTTTCTTTTCAACTTCTTCACCTCTTTCACCATTTTTCGTCACGTTTGGATGTAATATATATTCGTAAAGGAGTGTATGAAACTTGACTTTTTCAATTCAAACGCAGTAGGAGAGACCTGGAAACTCGATATTTTAATCTACACACAACCAACGTGGGTATCAACAACATCGTCACACGTGTCATTGATACAGTTTTCGAACAATCTCTTTCTATCTGAAAGGGACTTTATTCAAAGCGAGATAATAAGTTAACAAGATGATGAATCATTTTCAAGTTAACCAGTTATTATTAAGGGAAGAAAGAGACAAGCAACGTATCACTATGATCAGGGGTTTCCGCTTGGACGAGATAAACATCTTTACACTTTACTGACTTGGGAATTCATCATATTATTCGTATGCGTGTCATATATGTAGGGTATATATAATGAGTAATAGCACAGAAAGCGTGCAAACGTACTCAAATTCATAACTTCTCTCGTCTCATTTTTTCCTCCAACATTGCTTCTTGGAAGAATCTATTAGAATCGCAAATACACACTACGACATTTTCTTTAGCTTCACTAGGTGTATCGGTTCGTCAAATGGTAAATGATAAACCAACTTGGGGAGAGTCATTGGATTCATGCAAATGTCAAGGCATGCATGAATTGCAACACGAGTTGGGAATTGCAAATCGTTTTGCTTCATTTCACGTGTATAATGATCTAATCAATGTACGAACTGTTAATAATTTCTGGAAGGATTTCTGTAGTCGATTCTAGCCTCATTTGAATCAAATTTCCGATTCTTATAAGGATAAATATTCGGTTGTGACAACCGAATCCAACAATCTTTCAATTTCTTGAGTAAAATGTATCTTGGTAGTGCAAATGTATTGTTAAACCTCCTCGTGAACTACTAATGAGCGAAAACTGCTCTTACATCCTTCGTTTATATACACTGGCAAAAAAATAAGTGTAAAAATTAAAATCTTTAGTATCCGGAGAAAAAAAGATTTCGCTATTTCAACGAATCTGGCTTTGCTAAGTGGATTGAAAAGCTCGTTATAATCATCAGCCTTTCGCTAATAACGCAGAGCTTGTGATTCGCCAAAACAATGAATTACCGTTCATTTTAGCAAACTTGCTTGCTGTCCATATAATAACAAGCGAAATTCTTGCGCTTCCAGCAAGTTTCTCATCGAAAAAAATGATTAGTTACCCTTACACCAAATTAGTTCCAGCAACTAGATACAGTTGTTGATATTTGGATAACTAAAACGGGCGTTGGCTCAACTAAATTCAAATTTCATTTCTCTGACTACTTGAGTTGCTGTTACTAATTTGAAGTTGCTGCCTTCACTACAGAGGATAATAGAATATACTTCAATACTGATTTTTGTGATTTGAATATCAATTTATTGAACCAATGTTGAGTGATTATCTTCTACTATCCGCGATGTCTTCAATCTGTTGATAAAAATTGTAATTTTTACGTTTCTTTTTTTCGTAGTGTACATATTCTTCTTCTGAAACTGAAACTCAGTACTCCGCGTCCAATGGATTCCATATTTTTAAAATCAGATAATTCAACTGAACGTTGAAGAGGTGAAGGAAACACGTTCTCTTTAGAATTTCATGAAAATAAGATGATAAAGCAAAGATCTGGGTATCTTCTGGATCACGAGATATTGTAAAATGATTGGAAGTGATGTTATAGAACGTTTTGAAGAACCTTATCAAACTATTCACATCAGTGGAGAAGTGTTAAGTCATGCATATTGGAATTGTACATGAATTTGGAGGAGTCTCGTGTAACCATGATTAAATAATCGATCATTACAGTCACTCCAAATCGGGTTTTATTATATAGTCAGAATTCTAGAGACTAGGAATTTTTGCTCGTTCATCGAGGTTTCTTACTCGTACAGGTGAAGGATCACTTTTCAAAACCATCCAACCAGCCATTGCATGCCTTGCTGAGAATTCTTGTATTTCTAATTTTGTAGCGAAGTCTTTAGCTTTGTCTTTCAACAATGGCCCGTATATGTATTTATAATCTTTTTAATATTTTTATTGGGAGTTTGTGGAATTCACTTCACAAGACACTTTTCAACGCCAGGAAATTCAGCAACACGGCTTCTCTTGATATTTCCATGAGTTCATCAGATTTATAATTTTATAGAAGGTAGATTTTGGCAAATCCAACTTACGCCGTATCTCATTTCGCGATTTCCCACTTTCGAATGCGTTTATAATTTTCAGTTGATGTTTCGTTTCGACATGACGTGAATATCTTCCTAAACGATTGATACCCATCAACTGTATTTGATATGTGTATCAGATACCTACTAGATCACTTGACGATCGGAACACTCCTCAAAATTAATCATTGAAAGTAAACAAATACGTTCAATTTGTCATCTTCTCTATAGAAATTCTCGCTTATAGAGGTGCAAGACACGAGATAGGTTTCGGTTACAGAGGTCCAGAGGAGGAAAAAGATATATAGAGGTTCTCAATTTTCTCACTTATAGAGAATTGAAGTCGCTTATTCAAGTTTTTATTGTATTGCCAATATGTCGTCATCAAGAACTATAATTATTCAAGGATTCAGGAATTACGGGAACAATAAAATATTTCATCGAATAGTCACAAAGAACACCTCGATTGATTTGGATGGAGTTGCAAAAAAATATTTTGTTGACCCTTTGAGTTCGAACTGTTGTCCAATTAATTTGAACAAAAAGTACTCAGGAATCACTGGTGATGGTTCAAAGTTTCCCCCCAAAAAAACTTGAACCATGGAAAAATGAAAAATGAACAAACAAAAGGTGATTTTTCGTTGCTATTATATTCTTTTATATGACTAAAACCTATCTATATTGCGTTATCGATGTTTAAACTTAAGATAAACGGGAATACGGGAATTTGAAAATTTTTTGAAAAAACAATATGGCGGCCGGAATGAAAATTTTTCTTTTACACATTGAGAAAATGATGGTAATTTTCTTTGTGTTGGCAGAAATGCCTTGAATCTGATTCCATAATAAGTATTATTCAAATGAGGGACGCTGTGACAAGTTCTTAAGGAACTCATAAAAATCTCATAAAGAACATCAATTAAACGTGGCTCGCACAAAGATGATGTTTTTTCCACAATTCTTTTTGTTACAAAAGTACCCTCAGAGAAAAAGGAATTGAATTTAAACCCAACTCCAGCTCTCCGTCTCCAAACGAAAATGACTTGAAATTTTCAGACAAAATATCCCTGAAGTGATGTACTCTGCCGTACAAAATATCTTTTTCGCCCCTGTAACCCTTTAACCAGAGAAATGGGTAGAAAAATTCATAAATTCTACAAAGCACAGAATACCCTGCGAGAATTTAGTTAAAAAATGCTCCTAATTATTCAATTCTTCAAAAATTTTCTAGAGTTTTTATTTTGATCGTGGTTTTTCATTCATTAATTACACTCCAAAACTATAATGAGGATAAATATACTAGTGTTTAGTGATAGCTTTAAATTACTGTGTATCATAATTGTATATCCATGATAAGATGAAACAACGTTCTTATCTATTCAAATTCTGTGAAAATTTGTAACACGTTTCTGAATAAATAAATGCAAATATATATATTAAATCATTAATGAAATAAACAAATTTTATATAAGTTAGCAATCATCTCTGAGGAATTTGAAAATAATTATCCAACACGTTTACCTAATTATTATCATTTGTTTTTCATGTCACATCTTTCGATTATACGAGCAGTGACGATATTGTAGGATATCCAAATGACGTCTCCATCACCAGCCTCCGTGGCGCAATCGGCTAGCGCGTTCGGCTGTTAACCGAAAGGTTGGTGGTTCGAGCCCACCCGGGGGCGTTTTTATTTTGGTGATTGAGAATATGAAACAAGATTTTTGTCTCAAAATATCGTGTGATCTTTGAATCGGAATTCGATCGATCGTATTTCCGCTGAATAATAAAATTTTCTGAATATAAAAGACAAAAAAAAACTTGACCCCGACGTGATTTGAACACGCAACCTTCTGATCTGGAGTCAGACGCGCTACCGTTGCGCCACGGAGTCGGTTGGGATTGACGATCAAGTTGACATATTATTAGCCTAGATTGTTCATAGAACACAAGTTTATCGTATCGTTGTCATCATCGTACGTAAAGCAACGGGGCATCAGAGGAGTAACTACGTTCTCCGTAGATATGCATTAGGAATTATCTTTTATTTGATAATTTAAATTATACGTATGATATATATATTTTTTTCCTTACCTTATGAGTCAGTAGAACACACGTCAAGACCCCAAGAGTCCACCAATCGACCTCGTGCCCGTACGGTTCTCCCTTCAGTATTTCTGGAGCTGTAATTAATGATTCATACTTATATATGAAAATTTCACATGTAATCAAAAGAATTGATGTATAAAATTATATTACCTATGTATTCAGGTGTACCGCAAGTCGTATTCGTTCGTTCTCCCTTCGGCAACCACTTAGCCATTCCAAAATCTATGAGAACGGCATGACCTTCCTCGTCTAATAAAATATTCTTTCCCTTCAGATCTCTGTGCACGATACCAGCGTTATGCAAAAAATCTGTAAACGTATTTTTATGATCAAAAAATAGAATCTCATCGATATTTGATGATTTTCAAAACTAGGACAGTGTTGAACTAACCGATAGCCAAGGAAATTTCTCCGACGTATATTTTTACTACTTCTTCCGGCAAACATATATATTCTTCGCATAACGATACCAATTCTCCCCCTGCGATGTAATCACTCACTGAAAAATTAATATTCCCTTATGTATATTTTTTATTCCTTTTTCATTCCAACGATTTTATAATAATTCTATATTTTCAGGGCGGAAAGAGAAGAATCATCAATCGATGCGTTTGAATTTTATTTTTGTTGGAACGCTCAAGAAAAACAAACAATCTTAAACTTGAAACTTGACTCCGTTCTGGAGGTGGTTTGGTCAGGGTAGGGTGAAGTCGAGCGTGACCAGACCGCTATGTTTTTACGAATTGATCGCCACAGGGAATGCTAGAAAGGATACGACAAGAGCCTAACCCTTCAATCACGTTTACATACAAATTTTAATGATATGATTTCATCGGTTCGTATCTTCGTAAAAGCGAAATGTCAATGACATTTGAATCACTGATTCGCGCATATTTTTTACTCATTTTTTAGGGATATACTTTTTGTTCGGCCACTGTTTTTTCAAATTTGGTCATTTCAAAAAAGTTATATTGAATGTTATTGAAGTGAAACTTCTGAGATACTCTATTTGCGTAAACAATATAGATATGAATTCTCAATTCTTGAGGCGGAAGAATGAGCTTGAAAAATTGAGGGATTAATCGCGCATGTGCGCCAAAAGTACAAGGAGAGTTAAGAGTTGAATTGAATGATCTTTAAATGAATTTATGAATTTATAATGCACCTGAAGAATTGTGCGCGGATCTTAGTGTTCTTTTATCAAACTCATAATTCGTCAAAATATATAGAGATTGTATTCCCAAGGGGTTTGAAGGATTAAAAAATCACGGAATGCAGAATTGATCGTTCAAGTATGTTGAATGATACGAGTTCGATTTGTCTTCCATACACTGCCTTGAAATTATCTCACATGATTTAAATTGGGTTAACATTACGCTGCTGATATTTTTGGACAGTATTGGTTTTTTTTATACAAAAATACTGTTGACAAAATTTGTAAAAATTGTTATGGATGGATCAATCATCAGTTTTTAGAGAAGTGGTCTGAAAGATGACATACCGTTAAAATTTCATTCATTTTATGTATAGAAAAATATCATACGTCTTAAAGAAATCAAGTTATCATTGCAAAAATATTTAACCATCATTAAAACAATCCATGAGGACAGATATCATTCATTTATAATTTGTTCAACTACATTTTTTGTATGCAGATGTAAACGGTGGATTATGAGATTCGATAAAGATTAAATTAATTGGCTTAGTACGAAAAGTAATAATAAGAAGTATTTTTACAAATTTCAGAATTTTAGAACAACTAATTTTATTCATTATCATTATCGCCATGTACAAGACAACTACCGGTGTACACGTTGCATATTCATGAACTGTGCGTAGATAATGGAGAAATTTGGATATCGGTGGATTCAACATGAAACAGTTACGTACAAATAACGGATAAATACATCCGATCGGTGGTTGTATTTTACGAAGCGTTAATTTTATACACCAGTTATACGAAATTACCGGATCCACTGCAATTTTTTTTTGTAATAAGCTGTTGGAAATTATCAAATTATTCGAATTAGGCTGTGAATGAATGATTAATAAATATAATCAAATATCTCTGAATCAACCAGCTGGAAAAATGTAGTCAAATTCCTGATGACAGAGTGTTCTCATTGATTGTTGAAATGAATTTGTTGTGCAAATTTTTTGATTGAGATTGTTCGAATGTGAAGTAAATGCATCCTTCATTATCAAATCCATGTGGAAACAGGGGAGCTTGTTATATCAGCTGGCTGAAAAATAAAAATCATCAAATTGGAATGATAAAATCGCTGTAACTTGGTTTCCAAAGACGTTGAAAAGTGGACAAAAATTGCAGATGTATAATTTTCTTTTGATGCTTAAGCAATGAATAGAGAAAGTTTGAATGAAAAACCACAAAGCTAGTATTTCTAAATGAACTTTCCTCTTCGGGAGAACAAAAACAGCGATGTTTTGGCCAAATCTTAAGGAGATACTTGTGCCGGGACGCTAGCCATTTCGTATTGGCTAGTTTATTCGGAAAGTACTGGATCAATTCGTACAAACTAAGTTGCTAAAGATTCCTCATGGCTTACAGAATCTTTGGAAACTCAGTTTGGATGAATTATTCAATAGTTTTTGAATGAACTGGACAATACGAAATGGCTAGCGTCCCGGCACTAGTATCCACTTGAGGTGATACTAGCGGCGTGGCAGCAACCAAATCGTTCATGACAAATGACGAGCAAACCCTTCAATTTGATAAAAATATCGCTCTGTACAGCATTTCTACTTGAATCAGAGAAGTGCTGCAGAGAGCGATATTTTGAGTAAATTGAAGCATTTGTCCGTAGTTTGTCATAAACGATTTGGCTGCTATCACGCCGCTAGTATCCCCGCAATAATAAAATTATTAAATACTTCACTACAATTAATAGCGCTGTATATACATTCATTACTTCATAAATGGTTCTGTCGCTGGTATTGCTTTAGAACAATATAATGAAGTATTTAAAATCAAATTTTCTCCTTAAACAGAAAAAGGAATCACTGTGTGATAGTCATTCCCTGATGATTGTGTAATAATTTTTCTTATCTAACGACTCATTCTAAGTACTTCAAATTCAAAAACGATCATTACCATAAAAGTCATCATCATTAAGAGTAATTAGTTTATCTTCTGCTAAATATATTTTTATCCAACTAAGAACAATGGTGTGTATTTTTTTCTTTCTTGATTGTCTCTTGATTCATCCATCCATAAACACCCTATTGGATTGTATACCTTTAAGAAGGATTCCTATATACTCACGAATATATATAGAAGTCTTATCTTGCCAACAATCGCCAAAACTTGCTATGAATGGATGATGACCCACCATCCTTTGTATCGCAGCCTTGAAAAACAAAATATCATATTGAAAAATGACTGTACTAAGTAGTCTTCTAGATTTTCAAAGCTCAAGGACTCTACCTCTTCTTTAGCTTGAATAACACAATTTTCTGCTATGAGAGTCGATTTGCTAATACTCTTAGCTGCATAAATTTTCTTGTCATCTCTTTTTTGCACCTTATAAACTTTTCCATATGCTCCTTTGGCTATATAATCTAAGAACATGTATTCCTTGCTCGAATTGGTCTTCATTTTGAATTCTGGTAAAAATATTGCTTCTGTAGTTGACACGGGCCATGATGTTTTGAGAGATCTTCTTGAATCGTACGAACCATTCACTTCCCATCTGAGAAAATTAGAAAACATTACAATAATTGTCATTCGCTAAGATCGAGTAAAGGTTATCAATGTTTTTACCGTCTTCGAGAGATCTGAGATGACAGTCTGCTGTGCCCAGTAATGGACTTTGTGGAGCCGATGCAAGTTTCCCCAATAACATTACTAAAGTTGTACTGTAAAAAAATTAATCGAATATCTAAGAAGCGTTAATATGATGGATAGACAAAAAGGAACAAGAAGGTTATGAAGTATCGTCACAAAAATATAATACACAAACCTGTGAAGAGTTTTTCGATTGATTCTCTTGATCACTTTTATTATGCGAATTCCCCATTTGTAATCAAATTGTTATACTCGTGAAATATGAATTCCTATCATTTTTATGATGCACAATAAAATAGAATAATTTCATTTTGATTTTCTTTGCTTATTCTTGAACAGAAGAAATTATTTTTGATACTTCCTTCCGATGACTGCTTTCAATTGATACTACTCCTGTTCCTATCGTTTTTTCAAAACGTCGCGGGAACATGATTGTTACTTCACTTGGCAACAATTGTAAAATTGAATGTTTATGTTATGCTGTCATCGTTTTGGTGACAATACGGTGATAGATGCAAGAGACAATTTGATTTTGCAGAGAGATTTTAGGTTGACGAGAAGAAATGATAGTTGATATCAGTTTGATACGATGAATTTAGAATGAAATGATGATTTTTTTCTTAATATTATCGAAAAAAAGAACAATTTTTCTCAAAAGTATGACATACTGTGTTGAGTGTGTAGAATATACGATCGTTTTCGAAGAGAAACTTCAAATTTATCATGTCGATCACGTGGTATTTTGATACGTTTGGGTTACGTTTTCAACATGGCGTCTTTTAGGTGGACCTTTATGGCAGTGTTGCCAATAAATTCTTAAGATAATATTGATTGGCTGTTTCATATGGAGCCAAGCAATGAGGCTGGGGCTGGTCTCCCGTGGACCGGAATTTTTAGAGGATTTTCAAAGAATTCTAGTATTTTTTCAGTCAACGACAAGCAGTCGGGCTTCTTGCGTACTACCTTTGTATTTACAGGGTGATGATTTATAGTGAAATCACAGAAAAGTCCCAGCGCTGAACCAATAATAGTGCATTCGGGCTTATTGCACACCACAGTTGAACGTATGTCTGGAACTATTTCATTGTTCTTAAATAAGGATTGGTAACACGCTTTCTGGTGATACATGTTTTCATGTTTTGACATTAGTTTAAGATGTCGGTTTTTTCCAGTGTTCGCGCGTGAAAAAATTGTTGTGTTTTTTTAGTTTCTGTGTTGAAATATTAACGAAGAATTATTATTGAACGATGGAAGCTGGTGCGAGTACCGGTACTCGTACAACGCGTTTCATGATGGAAGGTGTCGGGGCTCGGGTCATCCGTGGACCCGAGTGGAAATGGGGCAAACAGGTTAGAACTCAAAGTTAACCGAACATTATTTTGATTTTTTCCTAAATATTTATGCTCTTTTTTTACATCAGTCCTCACTTTCTCAAATGATTTTTCTTCATATATCATTTTTCTCTTTATTCATCAATTTCTAATAAATTTGAAATCAATTTTTTTTCAATTCTAGGATTGAAGGTTATTATTTACTATTTACATACTGTAATTTCAATCTTTCTTCCTTTCTTATTGTTTGATCATTTACTCCAATCGAAATTGATTAAAAGAAAATTAGGCATCATTCAAGTAACCATTCCCTCGACCATTGAAGGTTATCTAATCTCACCAAACATGATTATTTTATTTACATGTATATTCCCTTCTTTTAAAGGATGGTGGAGAGGGTCATGTAGGTACAGTGAGAAACTTTGAATCCCCGGAAGAAGTGGTTGTCGTGTGGGACAATGGAACAGCAGCCAACTATCGTTGTTCAGGAGCATTCGATCTGAGAATCTTAGACTCTGCTCCTACAGGTGTCAAGCATGATGGAACAATGTGCGATACGTGTCGACAACAACCTATTTTTGGTATACGTTGGAAGTGCGCAGAGTGCAATAATTATGATTTGTGTTCTATCTGCTATCACGGTGACAAACATCACTTGAGACATAGGTTCTATCGTATAGCCACTCCTGGTAGTGAAAAGGTTTTATTAGAACCAAGACGTAAAAGCAAAAAGGTTCATTTCTGTCTTCCTATTAAACCAAAGTATTTATACATGTATACTGTGATCTTGATTTGTATTTTGCATTTCAGATTGCCATTCGTGGCATATTTCCTGGCGCTAGAGTGGTTAGAGGTGTCGACTGGCAGTGGGAAGATCAGGATGGAGGTAACGGCAGGAAAGGTAGAGTCAATGAAATACAAGACTGGTCGGCAGCCAGTCCCCGTTCTGCAGCATACGTTATTTGGGAGAATGGTGCTAAAAATCTGTATAGAGTTGGTTTTGAGGGAATGGTAATTATTCTATTTGAAAATGTTTTTTCACTTGACTTCATAGTGTCATTGTTTTACATCATTCATTATGTTCAAGGCCGATTTGAAAGTGGTCAACGATGCCAAAGGTCAAACCGTGTACAGGGATCATTTACCTTTATTAGGAGAACAAGGTCCAGGTCGAACAGGGCCTCACGGCTTGCAAATTGGAGATCAAGTAGGAAAATAATATTGTTTTAAAACTATTTGGATCATAAAAAACAAGCGAATATATTTATATGTATATTTTTTCCATAGGTGAATGTGGATTTGGAATTAGAAATAGTACAATCTCTCCAGCACGGCCATGGGGGTTGGACAGATGGAATGTTCGAATGCCTTGGAACAACTGGCACAGTCGTTGGTATAGACGAAGATCACGATATCGTTGTATCCTACCCAAGCGGTAATCGATGGACTTTCAATCCTGCTGTACTCACCAAAGTACAGATACCGGTTCCAGTTAGTAGTTCTAGTTTGGATAATCAAACGTTCGCGGTTGGTGATTTAGTTCAAATATGTAACGATTTGGAAAAGATCAAACTTCTTCAACGTGGTCACGGAGAATGGGCCGAAGCTATGACTCCGGTAAATAAACAATTTCTTTTGTTTTCATCTTTCATGGGTATTCATGGAGATTTATATGCATATATATGTTTATTAGACATTAGGAAAAGTTGGAAGAGTTCAACAAATATATCATGATGGCGATTTAAAAGTGGAAGTATGCAATACGTCTTGGACGTACAATCCCCAAGCTGTGACTAAAGTAGCTGGCAGTGATGGGTGTGTTCCTGGAAACAGTAGTGGAGGTTAGTTGTTGATTCTTGATATTAGTTGATAGAAATTGAATAATTTCAAAGGATCTATTTTATAAATACATTCATTCGGAGAGCGAAAAGATTTTAAGGTATACAGACCAAGTCGACAAGATACACTTGAGTAATTATGATTCGTATACTGTATTGGATTATCTAATTTGAAGAAGATGAATCTAAAAAATTTGTGTTCAATTGACTCCATCAATTCTTCAAATACGTCCGGCGACTCTATGGGCGAGCTATAATCCCTGATAACCAACACCAGAGTTTTGTATAAATACAGAATAGTATTCAGTTTGAAGTTTCGTCTTGGACAATGCAAACTGCAAATGATTTGAAAATTGTAACTCATTATTGAATAAGATATCAAAATTCTGCACAGAGAATATATGATTTAGAAATCAATCATAAATCCTGTAATCAAAATGAACCTCAGGTAAATCATCAATACAATCATAAAACAATGAAAAGCTGAAATGTAATTTCTTTAATCGCGGTGGTTCATAATTTGATACCGGTTACACAAATATGAGTTCAACCAATTAAGTAAAAATTAGTCCAAATTTAGTAGCTGCAATTGAGATGTGAATTTGGAATGTCGGACTGTATCAAATGCTTCGGAAAAATCAGTGAAATCTCAGTTTCAATCTGTGAAAAATCATCTGAAGACCCAGATATGAAATCACAGTAAATTGATAAATTCTTAAGATTTATTTTTAACATAAGCATGCTGTGTCGAAGACATAAATTGCATAAAAAAAATATAATAAGTGTATCAGCCATGATTTTATCAAACATTTTGGGGACCGCACTTATTGTAGATATTGATCTGTAGTGGTTATTATTATAAATTTTTGATGATCATGTTTTGTTTATGATTATCATGGAAAACAATAGGGGTGTGCGGGTACCCGAGTCATCGGGTTTTTATCGGGTCGGGTCGGGTCGGGTACCCGTCGGGTCGGGTTTTTCAATTACTCGAGTTTTCGGGTACCCGATTACATTCGGGTAATTCAAATATAGCAAACGTTTTTCTCAGCAGGAAATATTGTGACAGCAACTCGATCAAGATTACTGACAAAACATGTGGAAGAGTTGTGCTCCCTCCATTCAAATTTAAAAATATGAAAAAAGAATGATATTTATGAGAAGAATATTTATTTTCATTGATATTCAAGATTCTATATTGTGATACTAAATAAGAAAATAGATAATATATTATTTATGAGATATAAATGTGATTATATTTTTTAATTGAATTAAAAAATAAATATAAACATTCCATGAAGCAATTTGGAGATTTCTTAATGCGCTGCATAATCAATTACATGGAGTAACAACCCTAATAGACTTGTAGTGAATATGGCATTCTTCATATTAGAATTGAATTCATATGAAATCCCCTTATTCCTACAATCGCTCAAGACAATTTGTCCTTAAAATATCAACGGCAATGGCAACTTCGAATAGAAGTTGAAAATATTAAATTCAAGCGATTTTATTATATTCGGGTACCCGACTTGGAAAACCCGATTTAATCGGGTACCCGACCCGACCCGACCCGAAAAGAAATACAAATACCCGAACCCGACCCGACCCGATGAAAAGTGCTACCCGCACACCCCTAGAAAACAAGAAATTGAAATTGAATTGTGAAAAGGAATAGATGAGCAGATAATCCAATGTTAGATTTGGACTTAATCCTAGGCGTTGGTTCATCGAATTATGAAATTTAATGATAAGAAAACAGAATTATAGAATGTTAAATGCAACGTTTTAGTATAAAGATTGATTCAGAATCTTCATCTTTTCGCACTGCGAGGGTTACAAAAGTCAGAGATGGGAGATTTGAATCGAATAGTAATTCCGCGTTGCTTATCGCGCGGCGATAAACGTAGCGCGTGAAATAAACTATGAGTGTAATGAGCCAGGGGTGGTTGCGAACAAATGCTCACATGCTTCTAAATTACTCGTTCTACCTAAAAGCGTATAAGGGGAATCTTTTAACATCATAAGTTTGAACCAATTGAATTTACGGAATACTACATGTTGAGTTCAATTTGACTCCTACTCGATGAAAATAGAGTACAGTTACACCAAGGTCCGCGTTACATAGAGCTGAAAAAGGGCGAAAAGCGGAACGCGGAACCTTTAGTTCAAGAGAGAGGCAAATATTCACTGCTCTGTTTAACCAATGGTCCCGCGTTCTGCTTTCCGCCCTAGTAGTATCACTGAAGTAGTGTCAATTGCCAAGCAAAGTGCTGTCCTATTAAACATATCTTATAAAATTCTGTTGTGAATAGTCCAATAGACGGTATTTGAACCTTACCTTTCATAGTAGAATCACCTAATCATTAAATCTTTATAAGGTCTCAAAGACAGTTCACGGAGAGAATCCTTTCAAAGATTACCAAAAATAGCGTAGAATATCCAAAAATTCAACAAATGTAAACGTTTGTAAAACTTTGTTCATAAAATTAATTTCCACAGAACGTTTGTCCGCGCTGTTGAAAAAATTATTCGAAACCCACGTCTCGGGTGATGTCAACGAAGAACTAGTGAAAACCGCGGCCAACGGTGACGCCGCCAAATGCGAGGAATGTTTGAAGAGACCCGAAGCAGATGTGAATGGAGTTTTCGCTGGGCACACTGCGTTACAAGCGGCCAGCCAAAATGGTCATTTGGAAGTGATTAAAATATTGCTCCCTTATAAGGCTGACGTCGAGATAGAGGTATATTATATTTTCATTGCTTTTCTTTTTCAACTTTCACATTTATGTGAGGAAATGTTCGAAATTGATTTTTAATATCGAAAAATAGGATAAAGACGGGGACAGAGCGGTTCATCATGCCGCTTTTGGTGATGAACCCGGAGTAATGGCGCTTCTAGCAGCCGCGGGAGCTGATCTTAATGCACGAAATAAAAGACGTCAAACTGCTCTCCACATCGCTGTAAATAAAGGTCATGCGGGTGTTGTGCGTACTCTTCTCGAACTGGGATGCCATCCGAGTCTACAGGTAAGTGAATAGTTCAATATCCTTTTTATTATGAGAAAGATAGTTGATTGTTCATATTATACCTGGAATTTTGATTATAAATTTCTGCTTGATTTAACTGGTACAGGATTGATCTGAAAACCCAAATTTACTGTATGAAACAAGTAATCTTCTGAATTCTGTAATACACCCGAACTACCGAAGATTCCAAAATGTTTTTTCAAACCCTGAATTGGTGTCCATATAGAGCTGAAACTAGCAGCTGATCGATTCAGTTTCTGATAGAATTGTTCCATAGAATATTCAAGTAGCCAATCGCAGATTTGAAGGCAAAACATTCAACCAATTTCTGATCAGAAAAATATTCGATTCCAGCTTTCGACCGCTAGTTTCAATCTCATTGATGTCCATGGGGGACCAAAATTCATTGATCATTTTTTTGCCTTGATTTCAATGATGGGAACCTAGAAATGTTTTTCATTCAATGAAGAACAATTGAATAAAAATGTAGAGAATCGTAGTAGATAAACTTCTACCTTGAAGGATTATTGAGCACACATCCTTTTTCTAAATACTTTCCTTAGGATCGATAGAAAAGATTTCTAGCGATTGTTCGATTGTCTACTTTGTTTGATTATTCATCAGAGTTGAACTTCAATAATTACGCTTCCGGAGTTTTATGGAAATAATTTAAAACATTCATAATTGTGCGATAAGGAATTGCTTTTGTGTTGAAAAGTATCGCTTAATTTTTCCTTCAGAGTTTGTATTCTTGTTCTAAGGATCAAAATGTCTTTGAATATGCTATGTACCTGTCTTACTTTTTTTCTGAGCGTTCAGTGTGATTTTTGGTATTTCATCACACGTGAAGTTTAATCGTAGGACAGTTTGGATAGACAAAAATAATCTCTAAATCATCTACAAGACAAAATCGCATACACGCTTGATTGCGAAGATTAAGATGAAAGTAGATAGAAGAATCGTGTGGTGTAGAGCAAGAGAGAGAGAGAGAGAGAGAGAACGTTGGTGAAATCAAATCTCGTGAAATATAACCGTGAGGTAGAGGTAGAGGAGGTGTTAGGTCGCATTTCGCAAAGCCACGAGGGAAGGAGTTTTGGTTTCGGGGGAAGAGCAAGGCGTGTTTATTTTATTCTTGAACTGTCTGAAGGTGATATATTTGTTGGTTTTCTTTCACCCTACGATGATTTATGCTACTCAGGTTGTTTCGTCTCAGACAAACAGATTCTCTCCTTCTTGTGCCTCTTGTTAGTTATTTTTTTCTTTATTATACAATTTGCTTCTGAATTTATAATTATAACATTGAAAGCAAACTGTATGTAATAATGTGTTTTGTAAACTGGTTTCAGGTTCAAACTGATCAAACCAAGTAATATCTGTTCTTTTAGTTTGAGGGGATACCATCGGTTGGAATACTAGCTCGAACTATTCAGAAATAGCTTTTAACTCATGATTTGGCTAGTGCAGGCTGAATAATCTTTGGAATATTAATTTTTACAGAGGAAACTTATACAAAAAAAACCACATTTCAAATATCGGCGTGAAGATTCGATACGATGAAGAATCATGAAATCAGAACATGACAAATATCTCGACGTACATGATCTCTTAGTGAAAAAAATGAAAGAGAAAAGAAAATATAGAAAAAGTATATTTTATAATAATTTGATACGATTTATATGACAGGGAAGAAAAAGGAGTGCCGTTTGTTGTCCATGGAGAAAGAGGAGATTCCAATCAGGATTTATTGTCGCATATATTATCATTTCCCTCGTCCTCGTAGTCGTTGTCGTCGTTCCTCTTCGATATTTGAGAAGAACCCTTGAGCAGGAGAGAGTCCTATAACCACCCACACAACCACCCACCCACACACACACACACACACACATGCGCCCACATTTACCTAACAGAGACTTATTATCGACAGCCCTCAGGTTAATTTACCATTTTCCCTTTAAATAGTCAAACTTGACAAACTTTTAATCATTTATAAATCACTTGGATAATTTTCAGCGCATGAAAATAATATTCTCAAAGATTGAAGGGGTATCAAAACGTAACGTTAAATCGAAGAACAAAAACGCACACCCATCCACGTTGTTCGAGTTTCTGGTGCAAGCGTGTGAATGGTAACCAGACAAAAGCCATTATTCAGGGAATACTCTTTTTACGATAGATAGACAGGCAGTCAGACAAACGTCCTACTCAGAGTATTGAAGTTTCATCTACACGCATTATCGTATGTGTAAGAGAAGCCGAGCGTTATCGTCGATATCCGAAAGGAAGAAGAAACGCGAACAACAAAAGGCCAGCAGCGGTGGCGGTAGTGGTTGGTTGGCAGATTCAACGCGTATGCCGAGCACGTAAGTGTTGTTTATCGCGGAAAACGCCTCTGGCTGTCTTCAGGTTCGAATTGTTTCGAAGGAAAATAGGAATCCCACCTATACGCTGCAGTATGCAACCCCTCTCGATTCATCTCGGCGCTGCCAAACCATGACGTAGCAGATATGCCGATATATACCTACCCACACACGTTTTACACGGCGCACTTTGATTATATGCGCGGCACGTATTCTCAAATACAATCCCGCGACACTCGTAACTCGCAGGTGGAATTTGAGGCGATGGGCGGGAAGGGGAGAAGGGTGAAAGTTCCTTCCCCGTCGTCCCTTCCTTCTTCTCTTCTTCCTCTCCAGCCGAGATAACCAAATTAATTAAGTCTCCTGCAAATGAGAAGATACCTACCTAACAAAGGTGAATTAACGCTAATTCACATTCCTGTATGTAACAGACTTGACGACAGGATGAAATAGATGTATAGATAAGGGAGAAAGGGAGCAAGGGAGAAGAACTCTCTCGCGGATCGTTGGACTCGATAAGGAAATAGTTAAGAACTGAAGGGGAGGATGAATGATGCTTTAGTAAGAATGTAAAAAGCAGCTTTTGATGAAAATTATAACTATTTTTTTTTTGAGAATCCGTAATCAGTCGCGGTAGGAAAATTTCATGAGAATCATCCCCATCTTTTTCCATTTTTAGAATACAAAGTTGCACATGCAAGCAATTATTGTAAATTATCGCAAAGTCTTCTCTTCTCCCAACTTCGTCTGCTTTCTTCTCTACTTGTGCGCGAGTTAGAAGAGAGAAGAAGTAATTAAGAAAGTTAGGTAATACTTGGTTTATTTTCATAATACTCGCTCGCGAAATGATGTAATTCAACGATAAACGTGAATCAAAAATGTTTGAAAGTTCTAGCGGGTTCTGGTTGCGTTTATTAATAATAATATTATAATATTCAATGAAATCCTGTCATCGTAGAATGTAGAATTTATGAAGATGAAGAACTCTGAGATGATGATGATGATGATGATGATGAAGATAATAATAATATATTTATCCTTTCCATTTTTTTTCTCTCCATCTCGAATACGTCTTCTCTAACCGTGATTCTTGGAACTATCTTCTTTCCTTCTTTCATTCTTTCTTTTGGTCGGTTAACGGAGCATGAAACTGCTAATTTAATTTCCTGCTTGCTGCTGTAGCAATAAGGAGGTAGCATCCTATACAATACCAGGAAGCTTTTTCACGCAGCGCACAATGTGGATGCATGTATTCCCACTACAGGACGATTCAAAAATTCAACCCCCTTTTTCGTGGTGTTATTATTTTCATCGTTGTATACCTTTTTCAGGCAGGGATGTCTGATTCCATTGGTAGGATTCTTTTAGGCATCTCTCTAATCTGGCAATTTGATTTTGAGTAAAGGAAGAAAGGCTATCTTTGACTTAAAAGAGATCTTTCTTACGAGAAGAAAATAGTTCCGAATTTCGATATGTCGTGGCAGGAAGTCGAAAGAGAGGAGAATGGTATGGATATATAGATGGATGAATAGATAAATGGATAGATGTGTATACATTTATAGGCCGCGCGGCCTCTATTACAAATCCAATACCCGGCGCTAGCTAGGTTGATACCCTCTCTGCGTATGTACCAGCTCTTCCAACACCCTGGTTGTTCCCTTTTTATTTTATTCTTCGTTCTTCCTTTTCTGTTTTTTCGCTTCCTTCTCTTTCTTCGCGGTACAGGATTCTCTGGAAGCAGCAGAAACGACGGTAGCGGCAACAACATCCTCCTTCGGCTGGTTGGCTGGCGCGATGCCGCTATAAAACATATTCGCTGACAGCGACAATATTCCCCTTGGTGCAGACTCGACAGAAGTAACGCTCTCTTTCCTTGGTTATATACACCAACGGGTAGAAGAGAAAATGTCTATCCTACTTGCAAGGTGGGTAAAGATAAGTAGGTAGGTGGGATACGATGACGTTCCAAGATATCAAGGTCCAAGAAAAATGCTTGGAGATGTGATATACCTTTTCCACTTTGAACGTGTAAGTAATTTACTACTTACACATACATTCCAGTAGATACGCGTATTACATTTCCCCTTCGCTCAACGGTGATTGACAAGAAATTCAAGAAAATAAAGAAAAGAGGAAAAATAGCGGTAATCGAGTCGAAGTCAAATCCTGAATCAAGTTCAAATTGAAGAATTGCTGCAGCAACAATAGGAACAATAACGATAAGCACTGTGGTGGTAATTTTGGCAAACAGCAGCGACAATCGGTATTTCGATTAGAAAAGAGACAGACAGGCAGACGGGTGAGCAGACAGACAGGAAAGATGGTAGCAGCAGGATGGTAAAAATTCAACCACCACCCCTTTCTTCTCACGTCTTTTCTCAACTTTTGTTAGCTTCTCGAATCGACTTGTCGGAATTTCGTGCACGTGCCTGCCGGCCGTGCAAAAACCCTGGACTGGTTTTCTTCTTGTCTCTCTGACCGTACGTGATCGCGGAAATTTCATTTCTTCCGGTAAAAACTTCTGTACTGGGTGATTCAAAATTGATTCAAGAGAGAATTATTGATCGAAGGAAATTTCTTATTATATAATGAATGAATACAAAAAAATGATGGAGTAAAAGCATCTACCGTGGTAGGTAATGTAGTTTGAGGCTATGAAGATTCAGGTTGTACTATCCGATTACATTATGAATTCATATATTCAACTAAAACAATTCTGAGTCAAATTTAATGTAACAGATGTTTTATTGATTTTTCTCAGTGGAACGAATTGGTATTTCTGCTTGATCGGGGGCACAAGGAGATGACAAATATTCTTTTACCAATTCGAACAACGACAACAAGGCTGGTGGCATAAAGCGGTGCAACGGAGAGAACCTGCATTTTCAATTTAAAACCGCAGTGTTTCAATAGTGATTCATAATACTCGTAAAACAAAATTTTATTACAAGAGTTACAGAAGTTGGTTCGTTTAGCACCATCGATGACGCATACCGTACCGAATATCTACTGGAATTTACGAGCCAACTTTCTAGACTTGGTTGAGTTTCCGACAAGGGAGGACGTTCTAGTAGAGACCAAAGGTGTGTACATGTGTATATATATATATATACATGTACATGTAAACCTGTACAAAGTAAGCAGAATAAGAGACAGAGAGAGAGAGAGAGAGAAAGAAGAAGTGGGGTACTACAACCTCGAGTAATGCCTGCCAGATCAGACCTCAGCCTCCTCACAACTTTACGAGGACGACGACGACGACGAGGAGGAGGACGACTATACGGAATATCGAATGTTAATACCGAGCGTGATTTTGTCACAAGTTGTGTGTGTCCTAAACTTCCTTCCCAATGTCGAATGTCGCAACTCACGAGACCGTAATACAACGGGGACACTCCGTGAAAATTATTCAGGATCGGCATATATATATATATATATATTCTCACTCCAGATGCTCACCCCACATTCTATCTCTTCTCTATCGATTTGACGTCGAATCAATTGGACGGGAATCTCTTTTTTCGTTGTATTTTATGTTTCATTCTATCCTATTACCGATCCAACAAAAAGAGATGTAGTAGTTGGAGAATATGAAAGAATGGAAGATCTTCTTCCCCCTTGGTGGATATTGTAAATGTGTGAGAAAGAGAAGCTCCTCGGGAAACCGCACGTGCGAGCCAACTGGGAACTAACATAAACAAAGAGCAAAAAAGAGAGAGAGAGAGAGAGAGAGAGAGAGAGAGAGAAGCATAAGTTCCAAGAGGGATAAGAAGATCTTCAACAGTAGCACGGCAGCTTGTCACTTGCATAGGAGGAACACTTCTCTTAAGTACTTGAATACAGTAGGTACCGCATGTTGAGAGTTTGTTGCTGTTTCTTCTTCGTCTGCTTCTTCCCTTCAACGTTGTACACGTATTATCCTATTCCCGCTTAACGTTTTGGGATTCATTGATAATTCATCAGACGAATCTTCGATTTCTACGCTACCATTCCTTTTCCACGTTGATGCGTATAATACAAGTGTAGGGTGTATATGAATTGAGGGATCGAAGTGTTCTAGATTCAACGTCGGGAAACGTTTGAGGAATCCTTCATGAGAGATCGAGCTGAGAACTCGTTGATAAATTTAGCACAGTCTTATCAGAATTCCTTTTATTTTTCGACTATTGATCTTTGTTGTCGATGATGAACTGTGGATAACATCTATGCGGGAACTATTCAAAGTATTCCACGTGCATATATGTTCGCCCTAATACCATCTCTCGAACTTTACTCGCTGGTCTGTTTCTAGAGTTTACGTTTCTCGATAGTTTCTTAGTTATTGATTTAGTTCAGATTCAACGTTTTGTGGGATGAATTCGTTTCATGACAACCACTTTACTGTGTTCGAGAACATCTCTTATGAATATATATCTTGTACTTATTCAAGAAATTCGTCTGGAAATCTGAGAGAATTACTGAGAACCTGTACGCGAGTTCTAAAGTACACATAATTGGGTTTTGTAATACAAATGAATTGTTATTGAAAGATTCCGTATTGTGTGGTTTTAAAAATGATGACTGTTGTGAATGTTGCGAACAGGAATTGTCCAAATTATTCGATCCAGGTCTTCACGAATATATGTAACAACAAATGTCAGGAAAGTTTTAAAACGATAATGAAGTCTACTTCGGAAGTTTACGTTAGTAATTTTCATGTTAGTGAGATAAATACGAGGAATTTTCACGGAAGCAAATTTATGAACACAAACTTTTTGGATTGCTGATCGAGAATTTGAAATCATAAAATAGATTTGGATTGACGGATTTGATTTCCTAATCTTCTGGTACAAAAAATCTCTTTGAATTCCTATGAAAATTTGAAGTTTCAGAGAAATTTAGATTCAGATTCAGATTTATTCAATGTTCTAAGATAAGGCCCTCTAAAAATATCAAAATCAAGCATAATACTACAGCAGATATCAAAAATTGACACAATTTATAACTATTTATAACAAGCCTTATTAGTATAACATAGAAGAGTAATTAGAATAAGATTAAAACTAAAATAACCATAAAAAGCATTTATGTCATGCCTCAAGCACCAATTGATTGATTAAAAAGGAACGTCAAGAGTTCCTTTCTAAACATACCAATGGATGAGCTTTTTCCGGGTCTGATCAGGCAGGGAATTCCAGAAACTGGACCCAGAAATCAGAAAAGAATGACTATAGGTGCTGGTTCTGTGCTGTGTCATAGCCAGAACATCAGCCCCAACCCTGGTTACAGGACCAGGACGGCGATTCAGGAAGATTCAGAAGAATTCAGAGCCTGGTGAATTGGGAAAAATTGTGCGTGGAACTTTTCAGAAGGATCCAGAGGGATTCAGAGAGTTTCAGAAGAGTTCAGAGAGATTCAAAGAAAAATAAATGGGGTGGGAATTTTGGTTAAAAATTTCAATGGTATTCGAGAAGTTTCGTAAAGATTTAGAAATAGGCAAATCAAAGAAACCTGTGCCTTGAATTTTTTAGAGGAATCCAGTGGAATTAAGAGAATTTCTGAGAAATTCAGGAGAAGGAAATTCGATGAAATTCTTGGTCCAAGATTTGAGGGGCGTTCCTGGAATTTTGGAAAGGTTCAGAGGTAGGTAAATTGTGAAAAATTCATGGAGATATAGATTAATCCAAGATTTCAAAGAGATTCAGAGACAGGTGAATTGAAAAAAATTGCGCGTTGCACTTTTCAGAGAGATTCAGAAAAATTCACAGAAATTGAGAGGAGAATAGATCGTGTAAAATTATTGGCCCATGATTTCAAACGCTTTCCGGGAGTCTCAGAGAGATTCAAAGTCAGGAAAATTGTGAAAAATTGTGCGGTAGACTTGTCAGAGGAATTTAGAGAAATAGATCGAGTGAAATTTTTAGTCTAAGATTTCAAGCACATTCTAGAAGTTTCAGAGAGATTTAAAGACAGGTGAATTAACATGAATTGTGTATTGAAATTCCAAAAAAGATTCCATGGAATCCAGAGAAATCTACAGGTTTTCAGGAAAGTTGAGGTAGAAATAAATCGCGTAAAATTCTTCGCATTTTTTTCTCAATTCCAAGATTTGAAAGAAATTATGAGAATCTCAGAGAGATTCAGGAACAGATGAATCCGGAAACATTCTGCATTGGATTTTTCAGATGGATGCCGAGGAATCCAGAAAGGTTCAGCAAGGAGTGAATTGCGAAAAGTTTTTAGTTTAAGATTTCAAACAGATTCAGGGAGTTTCCAAGAGATTTGGAAGAATGCGAAATCTTCAGATCTTGGTGAATTGAAAGAAATTCAGAAACGAACGGGAAAGTGAGATTCAGAGAAATCCAGAGGGATTTAGCCAGATTCAGACAAATATATAAGAGTTCGGAGAGATCTGGACAAATTCAGAGGAAGCTTTTAAATTCAACACGTGAAATTCTGAGGGAACCAGAGAGATCTAGAGAGATTCAAAGGAATTCAGAGAGATTCAAACCAATTCAGACAAAGCTTCAGATTCAAATAAATATGATTCTGAGGGATTCACAAACTCCGGAGAGACTTTGACAAATTTAGAGGAAGCTTTGAAATATAAATAAATAAAATCTTGGAAGATTTCAAGAGATTTAGAGAAATTCAGAGACGTTTGCCCTAATTTAGAGGAAGCTTTGGGTTTCAAATAAATGAAAGAATTCTGAAAGATTCAGAAAAAACACCTAAAAATTCAAAGAGATTCAACAAAATGCAGGATGTTTCACTATCAGTAAGTCTCTAACTTCCTCTGAATTGCTCTGAAATTACTGTAAATCTCTCTAAAAAATGTCCAGAGACAGTGAGTATCTCCGAAAAATATACAGAGGTTTTTTTATCAGTGCCCTGGACTGAAATTTTCTACTTAGAGGTATTTCAATGGATGAAGATAAACTCGGAGAATTTGATACATCAAAGAATCAACACTGAAAAACAGTGATAAGGTTTTACTTCGTCGAAGTTATACGATGTTTTTTTACCAGATCCTTGACATATTTGTTTCAATAATATGACAGCGTTTTGTTCCTCAACCACAAAACAGAGAAAAGGAGCGGCATAAATGTTTTGTTCTTCGAACAAAAAACACGAGAAAGCAAAAAAGAACACCATTTGCCCCATTTGTCTACATGATGTGTATCCTATTCGACCTCAGCGGACCAGATCTTTTCTTCTTTTTATCCTTCTTCCCTGCTTTTCTCAAGCTCGCTTCCTTGCTCGCTCTTCTTCCTCTTGCGCGACTGCATTCGCAGGAGGAAAAAAAGAGTGGGACTCAGGTTGGGGTAGGAATTTAGGAAGAACAAAAAGAGACAGTCGAGAGAGAGAGAGAGAGAGAAGGAACGCAAGGGTTGAGGAGGAACCTTTGTGGTGGAAGAAGTTCTTTGGTCAAGCGAAAAACCAAAGACATACAAATACATATACGTATACAATCCAGTAAATATACGAGTTGCAATATACTCTTTTGCTGTTGTTGTTCTTTTTTTTCTCGATTCTCTTCAAAGTTGCGGTTTGCTTTTTCGCTGCACAAACGTTGTTTATGCCGTTATTGTCGATTGTCTCGGAGATTTCAAATAATCGGTTCAGTCACATTGTTGAGGACAGCGAACTGAATCTGCGCATGATTCAGAATTTTATAAACTTTTCCGATTGAAATTTGAATCCAATGACTGTACCACGAGGCTGCGCTTATTCTCCAACGTCGTGCTTGTATTCATTTCACGACCCTAGAAGAACAGATGGAATTACTTTCAATGTTTTCATTCAAAGTTACCTTCGAATTCCCTGCAGTATATACAAAGATCCCTACCACTTTTCATCCTCCATCTTCTTGCAGAATAGTAAACAGATTGTGTGTTGTGTACTCTCGTTGGTAGTCGAGACTGCTTTCTCAAAGCAATCCCTCATCGTCATTGCTTGGGCTAACTCGAGAGGAGGAAATAACTCGAATGCATATTCTCGATTCGATGGGCAAAGGAAAAATTTTCAACGTAACAAAATTTGATTACAATAAATCTTTTTGCCATTATCATTTCATTTTGCGAGAGTATAGAAACGCGTATATACCTATACAACCGAGTGTGTACGAGTAAAATAAAGGCATTATGCTGATGAGCTGTGGGTACATGGCTCGGTTGATATTTTGCTGGCAGAAATTTACATTTTGTCTGTACGTAGTTTGTCCGCGATAACAGGGAATGTGGCATGTGGATGTGTGTACATATATTTATACACACACTTATATGTATACGAAAAGCATAGTGCACATGAAATGTTGGCAAAAGTGGATCGTAAACCGACCGACCGACCGAGCTGCCGGGAGTATTACGTTGTTACTAGCGAACTACACGAGTTGATTATTTTTACAGTTACGTTCTCTATGCGCTAGGACGATCTACGACGATGGACTCGTTTCGTTCCTGCGAAACGAGACCCCCAGCTCGAAAGATAACCTTGTACCGTATTAAGCGAACCGTTTTAGAGATAATTCAATATGCATGTGCGTTAGGGATGTTTTACCATTTTTTTTCTCTTCTCCTCAAGTATCGAGATTATCCGATCGATGATGTTTGTTCTTCTCATCGATTAGACTGCCGATTGCGCGAGGATCAGTTTATGGTCTTCATACGATAGGGAATCGAATCTCCAGTTCAAGGATTAGTGGAAAGAGACTGCTCATGTCCTGCCTTTGTAATATTCTGAGTGGAACGCTTATGTTATGCTTCGAAATAACATCTTTGAAACGTCGCCGGAAAGTTTCTTGTTCCAGGCACGTTCACGGAGGGAATATTGTGCTACAAATTATTACGAAAAAATTATAACGAAGGACCACACCGCATAAAGTTGAAAAGAAACGTGAAATTAGCTATAAAATACTGATTGAAATTTTTCATAGTAAATTGAACTACACTCTCTAAAATCTTTGGAGTGAGATTTCACTCTTTAGCCAGCCAGAAGTGAGCCTGTCGAATTTTCGAGTGAAATTTCCACTCTTTTAGAGTGATATTCTAAGGTTTGAGGTTAGAAATTCACAACCACTTCGACGCTAGAGTGAACTTTTCACTCTCAAAGAGTGAGAGGTCACTCGAAACGAGTGAAAATTCCACTCGAAGCGGACAAGCTCACTTCTGACACTTAGTGGAGTGAAACGTGCGATTTCTCACTCTTTCAAATTTGGAGAGCACAGAGAAAAAAATCACGTGTGGATTCTACATTGGTTGTTGCTATTTTGACATAACTGCTGAGGGGTGAATGCAATTAGAGGAAAATTACTGAAGTAAACGGCAAGCGTGTTGCCATGGTAACCATGATAACAATGTAAATCCAACAGGACTCTGGAGTAAATTCTACATGAAATCCACACCGTAATCATACCCTCACTTTTCATGTAATTTTTACATGGTCATTTTCTTCCGTGTAAGTTGGTACGATTTAGTCTCACGCGGCTAGTCTGTTCCCCCGTTCGTATTTTTTCATGGTCATTTTGAATATAATATTCTCTCCGTGTTGCGAAGATATTATTTTGAAACATTCTCAGAACATTAGCAGAGTCTGGAATGTTCCTGAAACGTTTTCTTTTTTACATTTCGGTCAGTGACTTCGAAGAAGAAGAAGAAGAAGGAGGGGGATGTGGGTCCCCAGCCAATGCCCCTTCCAGTGAACCGCTGACCAACTATAGTTGTTATCGATCCAGGACCTTAGCTAGCAAGGATCTGCATCGGTCCCAACACAAGTTCGACTCTCCTCAAAGAAGAGAAATAGCGAATAGAGTCATCGTATTTTTAGAGGTTTTACCTTTCGGCATTTGTACTATATCAGGTGGGGGTTGTTTAGAGACGGTAGCTTTTGTAAAGAGTTGATCATAGGGTGGTGAAAAAACCACTGGTCTGAAGTTGTGTGATATTATGTCATGCACGGAGAAAAAGTTATCTTAAAAAGTACCATAATTTATGGATTTTCTGCGCTGGTCTGACCGAGTCTAAATATTTACCTGAAAAAACCTCTAAAAGTACCATAATGTCTTGGACTTTTATACGGAAGGTACCATACTTATTTCAAAAAGTCCAAGAAATTATGGTACTTTTAGAGATTCATGCAAGTGAATATTCCGACTCGGGTCAGACCAGCGCTGAAAATCCATAAATTATGGTATTTTTCAAGATATCTGTTTTCTCAGTGTGGTTGAGTTGAAAGCTACTTAATTATCCTGTAAACAAAGAATGTAAGAAGGGTGTATAGGAGTGGGGTTGAAAGAGAAGGAATCTGTGGAGTAGGAGGGTGAAGATGATTGTTATTTCTAGTATATGTATAAATATAAATGTAACTCGGGTAATTAAACAAGCCAAAAATAGTCAGATTAATATTAATCTCCTTTGTACAAGAAGTCTTCAGGTTTTCTGAACTTCCTCTGTGAGTCAAACATGTATCCACCTAAATTAGAAATCGAATCATATTTAGAGTTCATTGCTTTGTCATAGAACTTTATTGCTTGTTCTTTAATCTGTACTTTCATTTGTGAAATATTAAGTTCTTTATGGATTTGTTCATTTTTTAAATATCTGGGAGCGTTTGCTATTTTGCGTGATACTTTATTTTGTACTGTTTGTACTTTTTTAATTTGTCGGTTAGTCGCTCCACCCCAGACGGTGGAGGCGTAGAGAATTATTGGTCTGATTGAAGTTTAAAATAGGATTACTTTGTTATTTAGGTTCAATTGAGATTCTGGCTTTATTAGCGGGTTTAAAAGGGAAGCTATGGTAGTTGATTTGTTTCTAATCTCGTTGATGTGTTTATTAAAATTTCGTCGCATATCTAGTGTTACCCCTAAATATTTAACTGAATTTTTCCATGGGATTTGTATGCCATTCAGTGTAACTGCTTCTGCTTCTGGTTTGGGTTTCTTCTTTTTGGTAAAGATTATTGCCTCCGATTCACCTGCGTTCATCTTGACTCTCCTCACCTTACACCAATTATCAATCATTTCTAGATTTTGAACTTTCCCCAATCATTACATTAGACCATGACCTCGTATAAAGAACGATGTCATCAGCATAAACTCCAATTTCCACATTGTCCACTAATGGCATGTCATTAATATAAATATCAAAGAGTGTAGGTCCTAATATGCTACCCTGTAGTACCCCAGCCTCTATCTACATTAAATTGGAATTAATTCCCTCTAGTGAAACAAAGAATGATCGATTAGTTAAATATGAATGTATAAATTTTATCAGACAAAGTGGAAACTTGTAGTCCATGAGTTTAAATATTAATCCTTCGTGCCAAACCGAGTCGAAAGCTTTTTCTATATCTAGAAATACCGCGCCTGTGTTCTTTTTGAAGGTGAAGTTACGTGTCACAAATTCTGTTAATCTAACTATTTGGTTCAGTGACTTCGCTCGTGCGATACTTCTTCTCATACCCGTCGGGACTTATTCCTCATGCCGTGGGCGACGGTAAACCTAGCGGTGTACGCTCAAAGCTTCCATCTCAGAATTCAGTCCACATGGTACGCGCTAGTACACGGAGAAAACAACGCAGTAATGGTTACTTCGCCGCAGCACTTGATGTTTTCGGCATGGTCAAGGTTACTGCGTCGACAGGAATCTTCACTGTGCCGACAGAAACGAATACCGTAGCAGAGTAACCATTACTATACTGTTTTCTACGTGTACAGACAGAGTGGTAGCGGTATCGACGCTTGCCATGCAACCGTAACTCATCACAAAGTGCGATAAGCGCGTTCATAAACAGTCCGAGCACGCTAAATTAGGCTTTTCAAACATTTTATATTCATTCGATTACCTTTGCAAACACTTTTCCTGCACTCTCAGTTGCACACTTCATTTTCATCAGGGTAATTTATTCTCTTATCTATGAAATATTGTGTCAGTTCAAGAGAAATGTAAAACCTATATTTGAATCGAAACAATATTTTCTTAATTCAAAGCAGATGCATTTGGGATAAGGAAAAAAAAATATTGTTCCGTTGTATGTGAGACAATGGGTGTTGAATCGAGACAAGTTTTTTTTTCCACGTAGTCAATTCGGCCCGTATTTCGAACAATGCTACATTATTAAAACATTAGTTCAACCACAATTAATTTATTTCTCCATGCGCCTTATCGCAAAACTCATTCCCTCCATGAATTTCATCTTAGAAAATTTTCAATCTAAGCGAAATCTATTATTGAGAAAGGGTATAAAAAACCAATACACACGAGTCGAGAAATTATTTCTAGCGCAAACATAATCGAGTGAAAAAGGATCAAGGGAGTTTAAGGAGAAGGTTGGTTGGTTAGCTGAAATAACAGCGGGTATCAGAAGGCAAAGGTATTATCGACCCTAACCCAGCTTTCTCTTTTTCCAATCTTCTCTCGGTCTTTGATTTTTTTTTCTTTCTCCTGTTATTTCTCTCTTGGTCGATTTTCAAACAACCGACCACTCTGAATATTTTCCTTCACTTCCTCAATGGAATTTCACATATAAATCAATTTCAATTTGCAATTATTGCATGTCATCGCGGGTTATATTTCGTATCAATCGGTTTCAAGATTAGAGGAGTGTTACGGAAACTGTATCTACATGTATCTCGCGTGTGTATACAGCGCTATCTATACGTAGTCAGTGCGTAGAAAGATTCGCAGGAAAAGTTAATTCATCTCGATGTATCAGATCGGATAATATTTTGAGGAACTCGTTAGCAAGGATAGTCGACTGAGCCGTGCGTAGAGTTTGACGTTTGATCAAACGAACTCTTAACGAGTTTAGATAGGCACTATGTCACTTTCGTGTGACGACGTGTTTCAAATTTCCCTGGGGATTACACACGTCAACGATCAAACTTCTTTCGATCTTATCCTCTGTTTTTTTTTCCAACACGACATTTTGTCTCTCGTATTCTCGTGAAAAAAAAAAGAAGAATTCTCAATTCGAGTGGGTACCGCTTTTGGCGAGAATCGATTCATTCATCGGTTTTCTCCTGCACGAGAATTTAATTTTATTTGGAGAATTTGAAAATCTTGAAAAACAAAAGGGGAAATTGAATGGCAGTGGGGTTCAACACAATGCCGTTTAATTTCCCCTCGCGTATTTATCGTAAAGAATAATAATGAAATCTCAAATTGAAAAATTGGATACAACAAATGAGAATAATACAAAGAACTTTGAAGCTCCGTTTCTTTACATCTTTCTTTTCAACGAGTACTTCACGCAAAAAAAAAAGAGCAACCAATGAAAAACACGCAAAGCACTTTATTCTTCTTCTTTCTTGCTTGCTTAAAACGCGCGAGAGTTTTTTCCCCTTTAGAGTGTACAGCTCTTATCCAGTTTTCAGTAGGAGAGTCGGAGTTTCTCTCTTCCTCTGTTTCTCGTTCCTCCCCAAAAACGTGCAAAACGCTAGAGGCGTCACCATGGGGCCGATGATATGGGGGAACTTTTAAAATTACCCAACGCAAGAGCGACCGAACGACCGGGAAGATAATATGGATATGGCCTATTAAGTATATTTGGAAAGATCGGAGATGAAATGGGAAGAAACTCCTCTGGAGAGCGAAGTCGAGTAAAGAGAATTAGTTTTTACCCTCTCTGAATTTTGTTATCCCAACAACTTCTTCGATTTCATTCATTATGTATTCTGTCCGTCATATATGAATGCGACGATGATAGTAATAAGAATAATAATAATATAAAGTAATGATGATATCAGAGTTGAAAGAAAACGTATATATCTTCTGCGGCAACACATCCCGGAAGCCCGGTAAATCTCAACTGAGAAAGGCCAACCAACTAACCACCAACTTTCCTCTTGGAAATTTACGTCGTCGCGTGTGCATGAATGTCCAAACGCAACGACGCAACGTGAAAAGAGTCACCTAAAAGGTCACTTGGGAGATTCTTATACTCGCCAAATAGTGGTGGTAGGTAGGTAACAGTAGGTCGCTCTCTTTCCCTTAAGGGAGGCATTAATCCACGTTAAGTCTCTCGGTTAAATAAATGTTGCCTCACGTTGGACCGAAACCAAAACGAACCTCCCACGTATATACGCACATATATTTCATCCGTACGAGATTGGAATCTCTTCTCGCTGGAGTTAATTAGGAATAATTGAAACGATTATATTTAATGATTCGACAAATGGAGAAGAAGGAGGGACGACAAGCGCTACTTTTTTCCCCTTCCTTTCGTAGAAGCTTTTGACGCTTTGTATCACGATGCGCGTCCGGAGGGTTCGACTTGTGTCTCGCATTAACGGATGAAATATTAATGTCCACCCGTTTCTCTTTGTCCACGTCTCCATAAGGTTCGGTTAAACGCTCCATTGAATCCATAGTGCTTCGAATGGATTCAGGGTTACTTTGTCATGATTCTATTAGCGTTTTTATTTTATTTATATTATATTATTCATTCTTCTTCGTTCGTATATCTCATTCTATTGGAAATTTTTATAGTTCGTTGTAAACAAAGATATATCCACAAACGTCTTTTTTCGCCGAAAAAACTCGAGAGATGATGATAAAGGCTCCGCGTTTTCTGTCTTCTCGCGTTTCACGATCCACCACTACCGCCACCCTCATGCGCCAGCTCTGTCATTAAAATTTCAATGAAATAACATCTACAGTGTTCTCCTCCGTTGGGGAAACTATCAAGATGTCTTACAAGTTTTCAGTATTTTTTTATGTAGCACAGAAAAGGAGAAGAGCATTGAAGTGGGTAAGATTGAAGAGACAGTCAGAGAAATAAGAAACCAAATAGAAGGTTCCTGAGGGAAGTTCATACACGTAGACATATATACTCACTCCCCATATAAAAACGTCACATTTTCTTCAAGAAAATGTATTCCCATATGTAGATATATGTAGATATATTTTGCATTCCAAAGAGTTTATCGATGCCTCGATTCACATCTATTTCTCCAGGGAGGAGAAAAAAAAAATATATATATATATATGTGTGTGTCTCTAAGTATAATTGATGACAATTTTATATTGTGATACTCGATGAGAAGAACAGTACCACTTTCGTTGGTTCTTTCTCATCGTGGTCGTCGGGGTTGTCGTCAGCGAGTTAAAGCGGTGGTGCATATCGAAGCAAAAAGGTCGTGGATGGATACCGTTTTGACGCTTCCTACAATTTTATGAATTGTGTCCATCCACTGAGGGATTTCCATGTGACCAACCGGGGCCACGTCCGCCTCTCTGACCCCTCGGGACCTGGATTTGTGCATGCTACTGCCATTGCCTATGCCGCTGCAGTGCATAGAACGACAAATGGCTCTCGCGTCATGAAAGAAAAAGTCAGACGGGGTGAAAAAGCAGAACAGTAATAGTCGAATATGAAATAAACAAGATATGTAGAGAGGATTACCCTTCGTTTCGATATCTCTGCACACGTATACGTCTATATAGATTTATAAGTTTTAATATGATGATATTTTTGAAAAGCTTTCTGTTACGTTGTAACGAATTTCTTCTATCTCTCTGTTTGACATGGAGATATAAGTCTGTGCTTCGCTGTTCCCTCCCTCTTCCTTCTCGTTCTTCTTGGTTTTACCATTTTTCCAAATGTTTTTTATCTCATATTTCTTCCGTACTCACTTGGCAGAGAGGAGAAGAGACAAACGGAGAAAGCAAGACATAGTTGCGTTTATCTTTGATGAATTTATGCTCCTTTTACGTACGCTCTACGTTCTTTTATACAAACGTGTGTATATATACATATATATATTTATGGGTAGAAATACGCCATTCCTCCCCCCAGAGTCTTTTCTTCTTCTATCCCTGACTCGGTAGTTGAAGTATATCCGGGCTTCATTTCTTTATACCCGGGTATTCTTGTTTATTCGTGCTTCGTGAGGCGGATCGAGATCTCTAGATAAAGAGAGGAAAGGGGGACAGTTTTTTTGGTGGACAGAGAAACGGCCAGACAGACAGACAGCCGGATAGATAGATAGATAGATAGATAGATAGATGAACGGATTTCTTCATGCTCTTAACTCTTTTTTGTCTTTTTATGGATTTTCCCAATGCTCTGAAACGGATGTGTTTATCAAATGTGTTATCGATATTCCTCGATGAGCCGTACGAACGGGATTATGAATCAGGAATCGATTGTCCCATATTAGAAATGAAAACAACGCAGAGAGAAACCGAATAGTGGAAACGAAATAAACGATTCAAGTCAGTAATAAATGATGATGAATATGAATTTTTATGTTTCAATTTTTTCGCATTTTACAAAATGAGATCCGGAGCTGGAAATATTATTAATACTTCGCAACGAGTGAGATCCCTTGACATTTGGTGTGGTGTGCGAACCAGAAACAGAAAAGCAAAAAGAGGAAAGAGGAGGAAGAGGAAGAGAAAGAGGTTGATGGAAGGAAGGACGGTAGGAATGGTAGAGCGACGGGTCAGTTTATTGCACAGGATTAAAGCCTGACGTGACTGGGGCCAAGCTCGGCTGACAAGGCTCCAAGAAAACTGACCCTGTTTCTCTTCTACTTCATCTCTTTGGACACGTATGCACGTACTTCCATTTTTACTTCCCACATCCTCTTAAAGAACTCGCAGCAAACTTTTCTTCTCTCTTTCATTTAATCTTTCGTTTTGATATATGTGATATATATCCTCACAAATCTAGCGTCTTTACGTTATTGTCGTCCGATCTTCCGTACGATTAATATTTCTTTTTGTTTAGAGCTAAGGGAATTTGTCCCGATTTCTAATCTCTTCGGAAGTACGCAATCCATGAAGTCTTCTTTAGAACGACTTTTGCGGCTAATTGTCTCGTTTAACTTCCATCACAGAAATCGAGGATTGATCCAATCGCGAGGAGTCGATCAACAGCTAATTCCCATGTCAAATTCGTTCGACAAAATGCCTGAACTTTTATTTTGTTCACCTTTCAGCTCTCAACCGGAATCTAATACGGTAGAAATGAATCGATAGTTGAGCAGATCGTGAAAAAGTAGTAATCAATTCATTCGTTTACCCAATGATCTGTCAAATATGTCCAGTATATGTGCAGAAATCCGGAAGATGAATTCTGAATCACTCTGACCCCTTCCCAGAATTCAATTCAATAGATTTTAGTTTGCACGTCCAAGCATCTTTCATACAGACTCTGTATAATCAGTTTCCCAATACTTTTATTTCTGGAATTTTATTCTTTTATCTCGAACATCATCCAGGGCTATAATATATTAGAAAAGAAGTTGTTGGATAGGATCAATGAATGATGGTTCAATCGCATTAATGACTAAAAATTCGTCTTCCAAACGCATTTTCAACTTAAAATCAAGAGGAGAGGAGAGTCGGTGGTGAAGAGATGATCGAAATAGCAAAAGATGAAATGAGGTGAAAAGAAATGAAATAAAGGTTTCATTATTTTCACTGGATATATTTCTGGAGACTTAGGAAACGTCAGGTAACGTGACAAACGACGACAGTATTCCTCGGGAATTAAATACACCAACCTCCCTCCTGTTCTCTTTCTCTCTTTCTCGTTAGAGAAGTCACAAGACACAGTACCGTGCGAAGGAAAACGAAGACCAGCAAATAAGAAAAACTTGCGAGCAAAAAGGAACAAGGAACCTCGCAAGTTTATTATTAAGTACAATAATCAACCTGAAATGATGATATTGTGCACCGCTGAGGCCGTTGTGTTGCCGTTGCTACCGCTATTGCTGCGCTTGATGAAAAGCCAATGTAATACCCTTGGAATTACACTCGTCTCGTTTCAAACAAATATCGCAAGCTCGTGACAATCGAATTTCCCATTATCCTCGAAAAAATGAGTTGCTTCGTCAGCGGGCAACGACGACGTGATCTCAGTTTCTTCTTTCTTTGCTAGAATGGCGGCAACTATTTCTTCAAATCAGATTCGAGTGGAGATCGGTCACGTATAAGAGTGATTCCAACAAGAGACCAAACGAGACGACGGGACACAAGCGAAGATCCAACACACGGTAGTTTGCTCGAAAGGAAAGGAAAAAACGGAGAAAAGAAGAGTTGAAAAGTCGGAAAAAATTCAATGAATTTATTATCGAACCGAATTAGTAACAACAATGGAGTGTATAAGTTTGCTCTCTCCCAGATATCCCCATGGTCCATGCACTATCCATTGAACTCAATGAATGGTCTATGCAACTATCTATCGGGTATTAAGATAAAGAGAAGCACTCGGCCGAGTTCACGGCTGCTGCTGCTGCTGCTGCTGTAACAACGGTTGCCATTAAATCAGTGTCAAGAGATAGGTGGTGTTCTGTGTGTAACGGAAAGGATGGAAACTCAATACGGATCTATCGGGTATCTGAATTCTATTTTATTGTACGTTCGCGCAGATATATCGATATGTATACGTATATATATATAGTTCATCGTCGTTGACATGGAAATGAAAAAACATCTTTCAGGTCTCGACAACTTTTTCTATCCAAATTCTTCAGTTGATAAGGACGAATTTTTTTATTATTCAAAATTGTTTTCTCCATTTTATACTGAGAGAAAGGCACTCACATTACGAAATCTATGCCACCCCAGCTAAATTTTAGCTAGCCATAATGGAAGTATAGGTGCATGAAAGATGAATTATTATAAATTAGTTTTATTCGATGGGAATAAAAAATTCAGCTATGACAAATGAGTTATTTTAATTCTCGCAAAGAACCATAGAGAGAGAGAGAGGTAGAGAGAGGTTTCAAGAGTTGCTGATTTTTTTATCAACAGGAAATTTCAAAACTGCTTCACAAAATAATACAGTTTCCACTTGATTATCGAATTGCGATTGAAAAATTTCAATTTTATCTGAGACAGAGTTTGAGAATGCATATATCCCTCGCGTGGTGGTAATCGCAGGGATGAAAAATGTGTGAAAGGTGAGCCAGGGTTCAAGCCAACCAAGCCCTCGTATAAACTCTCTTGAATACTAAATTTCCAGAACTTTCGTTAACGTCATGAAGGGGTTGGATCTCGAACGTTTCATTTTCTCGCACTCGGGTATTGAACTTGGGTGTTACAAGCGGCTTTGGTTGACGTAAAATGCTCCATATATAATAACAGGTCTATATAAAGACTATAAAGTAGAGAAAAAGAATGAAAAAAAGGCCCTCCAGGGATGGTTTCCGAATACCACCATCCCTCCTCCCACTTGCACGAATAGAAGAAGAGCATCACGTGTACCCGTGACTTTATTATTTATTCCTATCTTTCTTCTCTTCGGTATATCTTGGCTCCTTTTGTTTCATTTCTTTCGATTTTCTGAGGAAATATATATATATATATATATATATACACGTATGGAGGAAAAAAAAGTGAAAGAAAAAGAGAATGGATGTCGAGTATAAAATATAAAATAGAAAAAGTTTTCTCTTGAGTCATGATCTTGGACTTTCTGGTACACGTTTATACGTATATAGTTGTACCATAGAGGTGTATTATACCTTGTACTTCCTCCATGTTTCTGGATATATAAAACCCGCTGTCTGGAATATTTCAATTTTCCAACAATAAAAGTCCCATCGACGATTCCTCTCTCGTTTCTCTTCCCATTTATTTATATACCTTTGATATACTCATACATTCGTACAAATGTGTGTATGAAAATCGAAAAATTGTATGAAAAATGGCGAAATTGAAAGATGAGGAAAAGAAGGAGTTTTTGTTGTAGGTAGGTATTCAAGATGGAGGAAGGAAGAAAAAATAAAGAGGAATTAAATAAATGAGACAGGGAACCGATGTTAAGGGATAGAGTGGTGGAGTAACACTTGGTTCATTGGAAACATCTGTTCGAGGATTCGAGAGATGTACGCTTTTTTGTGTCATTGTTGCAGAAGGAAGAGAGAGAGAGAGAGAGAGAGAGGGAAGGAAAAAAAACTTGTCGACATCGTTCTGGGTTTATCGGCATTTTATGGTCTCCTTTACTCTGTCTCGATATGCCGGAGATTGGTTTTCTGTCCCGACACAGCAAGATAAAGATACCCCCTGCTGTCCCTTCCTCATCGCCCTCTTGATGAGCAAAGAAAAGAATATTGAGAAAAAGAAAAGGAAATAATGATAACGGCATAAGAAACTAGCTCATTGGCGGTGAACATTTGTATGGTACTTTGAACGTTCGAGTTGGAAAAAGTACAATTGCTTTCAAGTTCCATTTCGAAGGATACTCAAAAGATTTTAATACAACTTTGCCCCTCGTCCCTCCCGCACCACCATCTTCCACTCGATTTGATAGGTCTTTGGATAATCGACTCTGTCTCTTTCTCTCCCTCAGCCGCTCTTTCATCTTTTTTATCTTTATCCATGTTACCCCATTCGATTCCATTCGAGGAAGACCTCGTAGGGAAAGCGATTTCTTCCTTTTCGCTAATTGGTCGAGTGACTCGAATCGTTTCCCGTTGCAACTCTTAAAGTAATCCACCTTTTCTATCTTCCTTTTTCTATCAAACACAATTTCAGTTAATGTAACGATTATTTTTAGCGTCCTCTTCAGAGCTTGTCCAACAGAGACAATCCAATGTCTTCCAATTTCTAGTTATTACTTCTTTCTTGAGAAGATGGAAGGATCTCATTTATGTGTCAGAGATGTAGGAATATGTGTGTGTGTATAATATTATTCATCCTGTCATTCGAGGCTGTTGCTACCGTTCCTACCATTGCTACCATCGCTGCTGTTACCGCTGCAGGCTGTAAATGCAAATTGATATCGTTGTTGTTCAAAGTCAACGGAGCTTAACGCGAACGCCTGGTGGGCTAAGACGATGGAAAACAGATACCGGAATATCACTAGATACGTTATCTCTATTGTTTAATTCAATCATCGAATTCGATCGTTCAACGTTTCAAGTTTTATTGACATACTTGCGGAATTAACTACACACAGTTGAATGATATTCTCGTATCGAGACGAGAGTCGACAATTATTTTCCCTCTGTCGGAGGAAAACTTTGTTGCTCTCGGTCTATTTCCCTGTGTCGACTCGAGCTTTACTTAAACCAGCAGCTTCACACGTATAATGCTTGCTAGACAGACGCATCATCTCGGTTACTACCACCACTACCACCACCCTCTATCTCTACCTCTTCCTCCATGTGAACCATCAGTTCAGTTGTTCTCTATATTTGCAGTAATTTTACGCTCGAGTTTGTAACACAGCGGATAACGGAGTAAGTATCCCTTTTTCTCCGCTGCCTCGCATCATCCCTTATAGTAGCTTTTGGAATTGTTATGGAAGTCCTCGAGGGCTGACTTGAGTAATGGGCAATGTGCGCACTCACCAAAATTGCTTGAATAGACAAAAAGAATTGTTCCTTGCTCTTTTTTCTCTGTTTCTTCGCTAGAACGAGGTAGGGTGAATTATGTATATGAATATATGTATGCGAATATATTCTTCAAGTAATTTTTTCAAGTACATGTGGAAAACTTTGGATGAAGTTTCATTTTCTGAAATTGCTTTTGGGGAGGTTTCAAAGTAGATGAGCGAATCCGATCGAAAGTTCTTGTTTCGATTTCGGTTTGCCTTGTGACGAATGATTTTTTTTTCTATCTTTCTCGTATGCCTTTTGAGATTTATGAAGTATTTTCATAAACTTGCGTATCGAAGTATAATTTGAAATTGAGTGAGAATTGGCTACCCCTGCGTATGCGTGCACCTTGGATACGAATTTGACAATCAAATGTAGAGTACAGAATGGAATAAGGGAATTGGTACGCTATGCTACCACTACCGACCTTCGTTTGAACTTTCCTCTCACTTAGACTCGAATTTGTGCATGGCTAGACACGATCAGAAGGAGTTATTTGGTACAGAAGAGACGTAGAAGTAAAGAAGAGAGGCAGAGAGGAAGAGAGTGGTAGAGAGAAGAACCGATACCAGGGCGTGGACGTTTCTAGGTTGTAGAAAGAGAGACATACATCTGTAGCGCGAGAGGTGGCTTCTGCAACAACCCCATATTTCCATCCTACATCTCTTTCTCTTTATCTCTCCATCTCTCTGGTACCAACCCAACTCCAACTTTCTCACTCATCCCATGACAGTCTGTGGTTATAACGAGCGAGACGCGTCGCTGCTACCAACTAGGTAGGTAGACAAGTCCGTAGAGGTGTTTTCTCTCTCTTTGTCCTTTCTCTCTCTCTCTCTCTCTCTCTCTCTCCGTTTCTCTCTTTCCCTCCACCACTAAAAGGTACACACACCGTGTACCTCGACGACTATCGTTTAGCAGTACGAGCACGCTCACCGCACCGGTGCTCAACCTACATTAATCTCCGAGCTGCACCTTAGAAAATAATAGCGGAATAGTAGTGGTAGTAGGAACGATAGTAGCAGCAGCACCAGCAGCGGTAGTAGGAGATAGATAGACCTAGTGGTAGTAGTAGGCTGGGTTAGTCCTGTTTCTCCGCTTTCTAAAGCCACCGCCCAAATTTCTACGCGTTACATAATGAATCGATTGTTAAATAATTGAAACAAATATCTTGGACTCTCATTTTTGTTCTTCTTTCTTCTATCGCTATAATTTCTTATAGATGAAACGTTAAAGATTATATACCGTAGGGATATCTTCGGACGGTGATAAAATGCCAAGCAATTTATTCTGTTGGGTCGAAGCCAGCCAGCAAGCTAGCCAGTAGTAGTAGCAGGTCACCTGAGCCAACAGCCAGCCAGGGTTCATGTCCTATGCGTTGTCGACTCTTTACAACCTGCCCTTAAAAGTCTTATATTTACCCGAGGTCCCATTTACTGTATTAATCGCACGGGCAAGCCCGTTCATCACCCATGACGTGTGATCGTTGAACTCGATCTTCAAAAGAGAACCACCGTCGAGACTCGAGCTTTTCGCTGCTTCCGATAAAAGTCGGACGACGAGGTTGGAAAGAGGGGAGAGGAGGATAGGTTCAACTTTGCGGGACCGTAAATCGATTTAACTGAAATCCAAGTTTCTTTGGTGTGATTTTCTTCTTTGAGAAAGAACGAAATCTTTACGGTGAAACTTGTATTCTTCCTGGTGAATAAAATCGCAACAAATGAGGAATGAGATTGTATGCTTAAATTCCCAAATTTCGAAGGTTTGTTGAATTTTCTTTACCTAATCAAATAATAATATTCTTTTAATCTCTTCATTTTGTTCTTGAATTTAAAATTTTGAGGCAGAATAAAAAAATATGTATACATATAAATCTCAATTAGTTGAAAATATGCTCAGTTATTCGCATTGTAAAGTAAACAGAGGAGACGGTAAGAGACGGTAGCGGTGGTGAAGCAGTGGTAAGATATCCCATAAAGCTTTGTAAGTGGCAGAGTTATAAAAGACCGAAGTGAGCGTAACTCACATTCTGATTTGTTGCACTTTATGCATCGTAATGCTCGTTGCTCCATAAAATGTTCAGAGTGCGGAAAGACAAGCAACGGTATCAGCGCTCTATGTGCATGTGTATGTACGAGGGTGTGTTGGTGCGGTATATATCTTCCTCGTTTACTTGGTTGATCTTCGTGCGAAGGGAGCAGGGGAGAGAGAGAAAGAGGGAGAGAAAGAGATGAGACAAGAATATATATCTCATTATTTACTTAAGGTGTAAAATCCAGCGTTTTCCATATCTTCTTTTCTCCCTCGTCTCTCTTTTCTATCTGATTCCTTCAACGCCGAGTAAAATGTATGCCTTGTAATTCGTATCCTTTTCTTCTGGTATCGGTGAAAAATATATTTAGAGGACAAAAAGAGAGAGTCGCAACTGTTTCACGGTTCTTGAGGATGAGAGGGAACAGAGAGAATACTCGTTGAGAATTAATTTCCGCAATTTTCTATCATATTCGAAGACCTGATGTCGATGTTTGTCGAAGGCGTTCATCCGTGGAAATCAATCGATTTTTCATATTGATGATTTTCTGTGTCACTTGGCGTCCGTTCCATCGAGCACGATAGCTATATTCAAAATATTATGGGGGGACAAATTGTTTTGAACATTGAAACGACAACGAAATTTTTTTTTTTCGAGAAACGATCGACACTTATCTGCGTAGTTCTATATTCGTGTACTTGGATGTATAGAAGAAGAAGAGGAAGAAGAAGGAAGAGAGGAGTTACTTGTGAAGAGAAAAAAACGAAGATACGGACACGTCCGGGACGCTCTTTTCATTTCTTCGTTGGCACGTGCTCGGCATTGGGAACTATTCAATGCATAAGAAGCCGAAGAAGATCGAATATAAATCATGGCCTCTTTTGTATTTTTGCCCAATCCGCCAATCCCACAGAGAGACGGTTGAATAATTTCTGAAATTCTCTTGTACGTGTCCTGACGGGGATGATGATGACGGTGGTGGTGGTGGTAGTGGTGGCGATGGTGGTGGCGGCGGCACTGCTGGTACCACTTCCGCCCGAAAAAATATCGTTTTCCATTTTGATCGGATGGCGAGTGTGATTCCATAGCAGCGTCCGCTGAGAAAATGCCGCAATATACAATGTCAGTGGAAAATATATATTTGTCAATAGAGATAAAATTCTAGAAGAGAGGAAGAGAGTTCGTTTTATTCGGAAATTGACTCTATGCTCTGGTTTTATACAACTCTCACGTAGGAAAGAATAATGAATTTCTGTATAGAAATCAATCTTATCAACTAATTATGGTGAAGATAGGATCTTGAGAGGATTAAGGAAACCTCGAGAACTCGACGTTGTATGAATTATCAAAGGAAAGATGAAAGAATGAGATTAGTTCAAATCACTCCCTCTCACCACGTAATGATAGGACGTACGGAGGGAAGTAATGGCGATATTAATATAGTAATTAACTGTAATTGTGATAGAGTCAAAGTTGTTCAAGAATGGATTAAAATAGAATGAGAAATCGAATGAATTTGTGGAGATAGTTTGAAATTTTCTTGTATGTAAATTTTTCCCTCCATAAAAGAACATTTGAACAGGTCGAAGTGGAAACGTGAAAAAAGTGAAGAGTAGGGGAGAAAAAATTAGAAGAGGAGACTTGATTACCCAAAAGTTGCTTACTGGCATGGTCGTTGGTGGTTGGTTAAACCGGAGTTAGGAGAAGAAATAGAAACGGAAGTAGCAGTTGCAGCATCCTCTTCTCCCTCCTTTCAAGGACTAGTCTCTCTGTTCGTTAATTTTAAAAGTCGTAAATCACCCGAGGTATATCTCTTGTAAACGTCAGTTCCATTCCAAGGTAACAGCGACAGCGGCAGCTCAACTCGCGTTCGAAGTGGATTCTTTATGGATCCGTCGCAGCAAAGCGTGAAAATCATCCTCATCGTCATTAACGTTATCTCATTGATTCGGTTATGTATGCGCAGTATCGTTATTCTTCATTTCGTAAATGAAGATCCTCGATCCAAGTCCGTTTGCATTACTCGCAACAGTACACGCATTGATCGAGATATATACCAAGTATCCTCTAACATTGGCGTGCTCTTAATACCCATCGCAAATCCGTTATTAAGTGGAGCTGACCGACGACCACCTCCCAAACCACCCCCTTCCGCTCTTCAACCTATCGCCAATGCGCACGATGAACAGAGAGCAGAAGAAAGAGAAGAAGGGGAGAGCAATGAGGCGACAAATTGACGCGATATCCACATTGATTTCACTTGACAAAGATTTAGTCATCGAATTTAGTGGCGAGCTTTCCTATCAGACTAAACCCTTCCCAATTTTTTCAGCTTTATTTGTTCATTCTTGGATTAAAAATATAAAAGCAAGGAAAAACATTGAGAGGTATGTTGCGACCGATGTTGACGTGGATCGTGAATTAGAGACGAATATTTCTCACGATGGAATCTCGGTGATAATATTTCATCATTATGAGATTACCGGACAAGCGATAAATCAAACGATACAAGTTTGTGTCACCGCAACAGGGAGTGGAAGTAAGAACAGCAACAGCTATTGCATTTTATCGTCCAGTTAAACTTTCTGTTGTTGTTGGTCTTGTTGTTGGGGATGATGATAAGACATTTCTTATATGAATTAAGAAAAGTAGGACACGGGAAAATATACGTTTTTCCCCGTTTTTTTTCTCTTTTCTCTTATCCTTGAGATCGTATATCTTATTAAGAATTTGTGATCCCATGTCACTTGGATTTTGTTCGCGAGTTAGCCGAGGATACATTATCTGTACGTATCCCTCCTCATTAAATTCCTACACTTCCCGTGGCGTGTGCGCCAAATTTCATTAGACGACGCGTTCACGGGTCCAATCCCGGTGATCATAAATTCAACAACAGCGTGAGACGTTACCAAAGATTGTTGTAGAATTTTCTTTATTTTTCCTCTCTTCTTTGTAATTTTTATCTCGACGATGAAGAAGAAAAAGGAGACAGACGTGTCGTTGGGTGGGTTACAGCAGCCAAGCCGAGCTTGTTCAACAGTTAACAGTCGAGCCGCATCGTTCTCACAGTTGCAAATACTTTAATCTCGTTCTCATTCTACATAGCCTTCTTCTTCCGCCGCTCAAATCCACCATCTTACACTCCTCCTCTCCTCCTCACGCCTTATTCCTCTCTCAGACTTTGAACTTGGAGATGGGGGTTACTTCTTTCTTCCTTTCTTCCTTCTTTCTCTATTCCACTGCCTGGGATCGGTAGAAGTCTTTATAAGAACAACCTCATCGTCTTTTTCACCTCTTCAATCTAGCATAGAGTCTGTAAGATTCGATAGAAGAGGAATAAAACCTTCTCTGTTAAGTCTTACATCTCTCCCAAAAAAAGATTAGTAAAAGGAGAATCTCAAAGAAACTTTCGTCTTGCTGATTTTCTCCTCTATTTTACGTAAAAGCGGGTATGGATTTGTTTGCGCAGCAAATTAGTTGGAAAAAATTTTTACAATTCTGCGCCTGAGTGATAAAGAATGGAAATTTACTGTGCCAAGAGACACAGTTGATAGTCTATTTTTGTTATTTTATATGTCATTCCTGACGAAAATTGACATTCGAGACGGAGATTTAGAAGTGCCAATTTCAGGAGCTCGGTGAATTTCAACCTAGTTAAATGTGGGTGGGAAAGACTCGCTTGCTGCTTGGAATTAATGCAGGGAATACAGAACGGAACAGTGGATAGAGAGTCTTAATTTGATCTTCTGAATACGAAAATTTTGAAATATCCTTCTATTCGAACGCACCGAAAAGAAATGAAGGGGAGATATATGAATCAATAGAGCAAGCGAAACCTTGAATATCCTTGTGGAAAATTCGTACACGGTCTCCATAACTTTCTGCCCTTTTTGGCTTTGAGGAAAATTTAATTTAGCCAGAAAGGCAGAAGAAGAGAGGAAGAAGAATGGTAGGATCAAGGAAGAAGGTGAAAGTGAGTAGACAGGCGTCGTCCACTACCACGCGCAGCAGCAGCGGGGCAGCAACACCGCAGAATAGTGGTGGTCACAACAATAACTCCAGGAGAACCTGAACCCTCGCCCCTGTGACCGCAACCACTCGTTGCTTATTGCTTTTGGTATTAACCCCCTCTTCCTCTCTTCGCCATGAGATGCTTTCGTGGTAGATCTTTGTTCCGACAAAGGGACCTCTTAGCCCCGTCCTGCTCCTCGTCGACTATATTTCTTGGTCATGAGAGAACTGTCCTCGAATGAAAGTTGTCATGGAGACGGGATAACGAGACAAACGCGTCCGAAGAGTCATAGTCTCCAAATAGTATATCCCAAAATTCTCCTCTTATCGTACACCTGAGGAAGTCAGAAAGAGGCAAAGAACTGTATCTCCACCTTTTGGTTTGCAAAAGATAAACGATGTCTTCGGTAATACGTCTTACTATTACGCATTCTTCCGGAATGTTTGCGCTGCCACAAACGGGAAACAACATCATCCATCAATGTATCGACTCTCCACCACCATCGCGTGACATCTCTTTGGATACCACCACTTTGCCGTTGCTCCTCAATGAACGAGTGGGAAGAAGAAGAAGAAAAATTGTCGCGTCAGTGTCGATCAGGCCATCAAACTGTCATCGAATATCATCACGTGACGGGAGAATGGCACTGGTAGCGTACTGGCACCAGCATCGTACAATGTCATCCATCAAGAAACGAATCTCGTCCTCTTGCAATCTCATCAGAGTATAGTCGCGTTCTCTTCGATTACGAATTCAACGTTTAATTCAACCGTTCTGAGTTCGATTTCAATTTATAATACAATTCTTTTCGTTCAGAAGAATTTGGAAAGTATAGGTGAGTATATCTTGGATAAAGTTGATCAATAATGAAAGAATATTGTTACGAGATACCATCGAAAGAGCATCCCGTAATGGACATCGTCAAAGTGAATCAATGACTTGTACCTTCCAGAAGAGTCACTCGAACGCGCACACGAAAATGCAATTCGACAGAATTTTATGGAAATAAATGCTCGTGCAACTGAATTGTAGAATATCTTCTTTTATAGCTTTTCCTTACGGTCGAACGATTCGATTGCTGATTCAAAATCGTCCTTCCAGTCGTCGTTGGGAAATCAATTATCAATTTTATTTGGAATACCAGTATGGAGCATTCAAAGCGGTATTAGGGACATCCAGAATGCTCCACTCTTTTACCACAGTTTTTATCTTTTTCAATCAACACCCTTGTTAACTTTCGTTGAAAATCCATTAGATGTTCTGAATTCTCGTTTCTGATAACGCAAGAATTGCTTTGAGTATTTTTCTCCATGGGAATATACTAGAAAAATAATTGGATGAGCGTTTGAGTGAACAACAACTGTACGTAAAACTTGTCCCAACAAAATTATCGCTCAAATACTCTCCAGCTCTCGTACGACAATAGAGAATCGCAAAATTCAATTTTCCCGATTGATATCTCCGCGTGACGATAATAAAAGTAGAGGGAAAGAGACGAAAAAAATGAGGGAATAAAAATACAACGCGCAACTCTCTGATTTGAATTCACAAGTTGAAAATTTTCTTTCCAAATGCACGTACGTGTACCGAATAAAATTGGAGGACGAGAAATCTTCATTAAAGAAAATCGCAAGTTCCTGGAATATATATATGAACGTATGTGTGTATGTATACACGCATACGTGGAGGAGGAAGATAAAAATGCATGACTATCGCTCGATCAAGATCCCGTTCACGGAACGGTGTTTTCCTGACCGACATATTGCAAAGCGTCCAATAGAAGTCTTCGCACGATACACAGGACGGTATTAACTCGAAAATGTGGACGGTTTTATTTATCGTGTCACGTCCGTTGTTATACAGAATGAATTCCTCTTCCCAAAAAAAAGAAACAAGAGTTCTCCGAGACAATGGATTGACTGTATTATGTAAGTTTTGTATTATGTATACTATATATGTGTTTCCCAACGATAATTATCTTCACGTTATCATATTCCTACACTGTCTGAAGCGCAAGATAGGTTATAAAGAGGTGGGAGGTTGGTAGGTTGCCTGCCTCGAACTCGTATAATCTAAGTATAAGTCGTTACAAGGTTGCTCCGACTGAATACCTAATACCTATCCGCTAACACTACCATCTTTGCTGTTGTAACTTCTCTGCTTCTCCTTTTGAGCTTCCATTTCTCGACTTCAGGAGCACGACAACGAAGATGACGTTGGTCATGATCGTTGCACGTGCAAGCTCAGATCATGTGCACAATTCATTGGATCTTCTACAATGGTATCTCGTTGTGTGATATCGAAGGTAGGGGTGGAGTGAAAAAAATCGTGGTTCTAGGAAAGGTTTGGAAGGAACTTGATACAACTTCGAAATGATAACGTTAGACCTTGTCCGTGATTCAATTGATCCTGTCGTAACAATAGAATATCCCAAAATTCAGGGATCATTCGAAAATTTGTTCATCACACCAATAATGAGCTTCAGTCAGGTCTGATGGGGTTCATATCGAGGGCAAGAGACCTAGCAGTGGAAATTTTCGGTTCTCGTAGGATTACTCCTCCATCAGTTACCAAGCTACACCCAACAGGAAGTTTAGAAGACGACGATAGTTCCTGAAATGAATTGGGATTATGAAGTCATTCCAGATTTTCCGGGTTTGAAGTTCCAATATCTGAACTTTCAGGCTTAAACATTATCCCTCATCTGTACCGCTCACATTTCCCAGCTTCCTAATGTATGCATAATATCGTGTATCATGAATAGATCATCGTAAAAATATTATTATGACTCGTGATGAAATTCTATCTACTGGAGCTCATGGTTTCATAATAATCCTCTTCCACGCGTCTTGTATGTAATGTTTTCCAACGGTATCAGGTCACATTGAAATCCACACATTGGTCCGGAATATTCAGTTTTCCAGCTAAGAATTCCTTTCTTTTACAAAACACAATTTCATATCTGATAATCAATAGTGGTAAATCCTGTTTATTTGATGTTATCCAAGTACGGAGATAGATTCCGAAGGTACAGTGAGAAAGATATATACATATACATACGTACCGCTTTATTCGCACGAATACCTTAGCTATGCTACGTGTACCTGTGTGTCTGTCTCGTGTATCTTCGAGTTATCTCTAAAGTATATCTGCTGCATAAATCAGGACCACCCGAGGATTACGTAGTTAAGACTGTGGAAGTAAAGGGATTAACTACATCGCTAGAACACGAGAAGAGAGAGAAAGACGGAGCAGAGAAACGTTCCATCTCTCAGTCTTCTCTTCTCTTTTCTAAATCTTCTCTGCAACACGATACCCATATATTTTCTTCTTTGTTTTTGTTTATTACATCATTCCATTCAATAGGGAACAAGAGTAACCTAAAGCCAGATAGGTATACGTATACATGTACACACAAACCACCTCGAATTTGAATCAATTGTGACCCTGTAGGGATAGATAACAAGTTGAAATTTCTCCGTCCTAGACTTTATCACGATTTTGGTGTCTGCGGTGGGATTTGGTGGACGTTGAGATTTTATGCGGAGAATCTGAATATTCTCACGTTTTGTAGTTATAGGATGACAATGTGGAGTCAAGATTGATAACTGGTGGATTGTGCAAATTTTTAGTGCATTCTCGATTTTCTCAAAAATTGGGGTTTTTCCTTCTTCAAGGTGAGAGATAATGGATTCGGAATCATAATCATTATTTCAATAACAACGTTCTGACGAGTGAATTTCTGAAGATCGAGTATGATCACAGTAATTAGAGGTTAATAGCATATCCAAAGCAATTTAACGATAAAGGACTTCCTCGAAACGTCAATCAATAAATTCTGCAAACGAGGTTTTTCAAGATCAGGTCTCGTCGATACACCACATATCCGATCTTTATTACCTCCTGATGCGAAGCTTGAGCACATTCGAGCGCATACGTTACAACTCACGTACCAGTTTAATACGAGTACGAGTACGGAAGGGAATACATTAACTCGAGCTTATCCCATGGGAGGGGCGATTAAAGTTCTCGTCAAGATTCATGTTCTACGTATACGATCTTGTTGAATCGAAAAGCTGGAAAGGAAAAAAGTAGAAAAAGATATGAAAAGATGTGGAAATATTCAAAACTTGACTCACGTATCTATCCATTTCTGGGTTAGATGTCCCCATAAGGTAGCCAATAACCAAAATAATATGCAATAGATCAACGCCTCTGCCAGAGACGTGCCATCGTGACATGTTTATGGTTCGATTCACAGACAGAGATAGAGAGATGGAACATCAATGCCACTACCACGCTCCTGCTGCTGCTGTTTGCTGCTATCGCCACTAATACTATCATACACCTGTCTCTGATATCTGATTTACCGGAATTAACCTCCTCTTGCCCATTCCTCTATCCCTCTTGGAAACACTAAAGAAAAATACGGATGAAAGTTTGAATTTGAATAACGTTACGATGATGGATCGCCATTATTTTTCTTACTCTCCTCTTTCTACACGAATTTTACGACTAAGGCTATTGTCAAACGTATATAAACCGAGCCGTACAACAAGTATTATACTTCAGATCAATCTCTCTCTTCATTCCTGTCTCCTGGCAGTCAAACTTGAAATGGAAGATGGAAGTAATCTTGAGCAGCTAGCTCATCGTGTTTATGTTATGCCATGTCTATCAAACTGGTACGTGATCTGTACTCCGTTAAACTTTACGAGGAGGAATATAGAGTGTAAATACATATGTATATGTATGTATGGATCTAGTGTTGGAAATGAGAGAGGAGACAAAATAATCCTAACAGGAAGAGTGACAAAATTCGAATTGTAACGATTAGCGCGTACAACGATTCATGTGCCTATAGAGTGAAAAGGAAAGAGGGTGGAAAAATTAAGTCATAAAACTCGGTAACTCTCTGAATGTAGAACTGAACATACATATATACTACGTTTGTGCCATTGGACAACGTATATGGTCAATCGAATCTTGTCTACCACCTCTGTTCCGTTTATGGTGGTAGTTACTGCCCATAGAGTAGCACCTAACTGGAACCACTCTTCTATGATACACATATACCAGTGTATATGTGTTGAATATACATTGAAAGCAACCCTCCGACCGTTTTCATCCCCTCCTCCTATCTTCTGTCCTTCCCGAAGAGTAGTCGTGGAACACCAACAGCAGCAGCAGGGGCGGCACTAGCAGCTTTCAACGTTGAAACGATCCTTTATCACCTGCCAACCAATGTCTATGTGTCGATGTAGAGAGCGATTTTGAACGATAAAGAGTTACCGATGTCAATTAACTGGCGGTGGATAATGGCCAATATGCTGTCATGTATAAACGATAAACTATATGCGCACCACGTTCAGGCATAATATAATAGTTGGTGTTTGGAAAATCCTACTGGCGATTTGGCGGTGGGCCAGATATTTGTCGAATCATTTATGGGAATGAATAATAATGAAGAAGAGGGCCGGGGAGAGATGAACTTGAAATTGTGCTCGGAACAATTCGCATGAGATTATTTCACATTTTTCATTTCTCTCGAGGTTGAGATTTTGGGAACAACCGGTCTCCTAATCCCCTCGAGTGTCTTGAGAATATCCTCAACTACCCATAAGTCATGGGCCCTCCGAGTCACTTTTATTGGGGCAATATCTGGGAGTTCTCGGGAAGTAGATTATCGAACATCTCTTGTGATGAGATCTCGTCCTGGCACGGCATGAGTGCTGGGACAAAAGCGAGTTAGCGGTGCAGCTCATGGGTCCTCCTCAGTTACGGTATTCAGGTAATCTTTTTCAATAGTCATTACCGCAGGAAAATTTTCGAAATTTCGAATTCTCTTCACGTATCATTCTTTTTATTTCATTCATTGAAGAACTAAAAAATCGATGACCCAGGATGGACACAAATGTAATTTGATGTGACGAGATCGTTTTTTCCAAGCACGTAGTAGAAACGATCGATGGCAGTACGTTGGATTATACAACGTATAAAACCGAGTTAAGGAATCCTAACATGTGAAGAATAAAAACAAAGGAAGGAAGAAAATTCTTCAACTTGCAGTCACTTTTTCTTCGAACAGAATTTCCGTTTTTTCTCTCTCAATCAACATATTCCGATGAGGCTCCATGTTTTTCATTGGTTGGAAGGTTCTGCGATGAAAATGAAACAATATGTATATATATTCTGTGGAGGTTCGGGTGTTGGAAAGGGTTCATAAATATACGACTCGCTGAGGACCAGCAGAGAATTGAATAACCAGTCGTTGCACGACCGACGTAACGAGTTGGCCAACTCTTGTTCTTAGCACTTACTTACTGTATCGCCTCCCTTAACTTCCTCTTTTCGTAATCTCTGTGTTTCCGAGATAGCGTGCATGTGTACTTGTATAAGTTAATCTTGCACACACGCGATTCCTTTGAAAGAGGATAGTGATGACTCGTTGAAGTGGAGCGGAGGCCGCGTTATTGCCACCCGCCGCTTCTACCCTTATGCTCGTCGAAGGTGATTGTGGTGGTGGTGGTGGTTGGTACACGACCCGCATATCAGATATTAACGTACAACCTTGCGACTGAATTTTCTTCTCTTAAGTTTGAAAGTACAAACTCGAGGCGGGCAATCAAGAATTTTGCGCACTCATTTCTTTTTCCGTTGTCTTGAAATTCGTTTTTCGACTCCACTTCTCTTGTTCTTGTCCTTCTTCTTCCGCTGTTTCATGGTTCTGTTTGAAGAATGTTCGAGTTGGTTGGTGTTTTGAAGCTGCTGCTGCCGCACGCTGCTGCTCTCTCATTAGCGTCGTTCGTCGTCACCTTCGATGGATCGGATTAACGGAACAACAGGGAGGGATGGAATTAGCTGTGTCAATATTTGTGATGCAATCAGCCTGCTGCTACGAGGTTCTATCAACTATCAACTCGTTTTGATCTCTGTACACACAACTCTCTCCCTGATTGTCATCCACGCTACTCTCCTTTCTCTCGAATCTTCTTGTTATTGTTGTATCATTGTAGCATTGTATGAATCTACCCCTTGTGGAGTAACATTGGCTTCACAGACTCCTTTTTACGAATTTCGTAAGAATTTTCTGTTCTACAACTCTGCATTGCTGTTATCCACAATTAGCTATGTGTATGATTTGAGGTAATGAACAAGGTTCCACGATGATTGAGAAAGTCAAGGATTGAATGATCGATTCATGTAATATTTTGGTTTAGAGAACAGGTTATTTTATTGTTGTTGAGAGACAAAAGGGGGAGAGTTGAGGACTTGGTGGAGAGTTGACGGTGAGGAATCAATGTTTATGTTCAAACTTTAGCATCGTCCCGTGACGGCGATCGTAGTGGTATAGCAGCAGCAAAAGCAGCCAGGCCGCATTGCAAAGTCTCGTCGAAAAGTGGATTACGATGGTTTGGACAACTACCAAGATAAGCGAATAGATAGGTGAACTATTACGCATTTATCTGTAGAATGCAGAAGAGAACCTCTGAATACACGTGAATATACGATGGTCGAGTAAATTCCTCGATGCCGTAGCTATCCAATACCGGTTATCCTCGCAACCTTCTCTCTCTCTCTCTTCTCATAAATCTAGAAATCCGATTTGTACAAACCGTGAACAAATTTTTTCCCCCTCCTTCATGTGAATTTATCGACTCTCCCCATTTGCCCACCCACCCATCCATCCATCTATCTATCCATCTATATTCTTTTATATTCGAAAGATTTCTTACGATTGCCAAAAAACTGTTATCGAGTACTTTGAAAAAGATAAAGATAACCGTAACTTGAAAATTTGAGAACAGCCATAAAATATAAATCCAAAGGAGTGGAAGCGTAGAAGTAAGAGAGGAAGATTCTTCTACAATGTCACCAGCAAAAGACTCGGAGGCCTGTGGAATATGATTTTTCCGTTGGTCCACTTGGTTGGTTACGGCACGAGATGGCATTTTACGGTTTCCTGGTTGGCCCATAACTCCGTACCAGACAATTCATAAAGCAAAAGAGCGGTAGATGGGGGAGTAAGAAAAAGGAGAAGAAAAGAGAAAGATATGTTTTGGTCACGGCCAAAGTGCTCACTAAATTATTCTTCCTGGAAAGAAAGGAGTGGAAAACAAAGAGCGCGAAGAGTCACACAAAGGGATAGGATACATTTGTTGCGAACGAACAATTAATTTAATAATAAAGCTTTAGGTTTTATCTCTGGTAACTCGGATTATTTTGTCCCCATTCAAAGGGTAGAGAAGAGAAAAAAAGAGTTCAAAGGATCGGAAGAAGGGTAGAAAGGGAGAGGAAGTTTTATATTCTTCATCCTCGAGGAGTGCGACAAAACAAAAACAACGTCAGCAACGAAAAGAGAAAAAAGGGAGAACTATGTATTTCACATCGCGAGGGTGGGTGTAAATCAGCGACAGGTGCGACAAGTGTTACTGAACGTTCGAGAGACAGTTTGCAACAATTCCGAGCGAGAGAAAGGTAGAGAGAAAGAGAGAGAGAGAGGGAGAGAGATAGAGAGGAGCTGTATCGATTGTTGCATACGGACTATGCGCATCTAACAAAAAGAACTTTCGGTTACAGCAAAAGGGCTGCCCGATGGAAGGGATTATCCGTCCAAAAGACATCTATCGTTATCATTATTATTTCATTGAATGTATAAAACATAGGATTTATCGACACATCGTTTGTAGGTAATTATATATTGTTCATTAGATTAATTTCAAATATGTGAGTTTGAACAAACAACATTGCTCTTATAACCCCGGATGAAACGATGAAAGCAGAAGGGGAGGAGGTAGGTAGGTGAAGTGGTAATGGTGGGCGTGCAAATATTGGAAGAAACAATATGAAGCTCTGTGAATGGACTCGCTCCTCTTGCTCTCCCTCATCTTCTTATTCTCCTCCCTTCTATAGTCTCAATGAGAAAGGATAGAGGTAAATTTCGAATCCCGTTGAAAAGGAGTATGGAGAGGGAGAGAGAGAATACCGAAAATGGAGATTGAAGACAAGTTTCAGGACTGCTGTAGAGGAGTAGAGAATTACAAGACACCTGAGACCATAGAGCGCCGCCTTCTGTTCCGTTGGACTAAATTTCATCTAGCTTCAGCTAGATACTATGTCTCCGTTATCTCCCTTTTTTGGTCATATCGTATTATAATATAAGTTATATCAGTGCCGGCAAAAGCACGTGAGGGAATTATCTTACCGTGTCTGTCTTGTAACTAGTTGGACTTTATCGTGACAAAGTTCTTCTTACTCGATGATAATATCTCGTACTTCACAGAGTTGGAATTATATGTACCTAGCCTTACGTCGTAAGTATTATTACGTTTAAGAATTCGTCTATCGATTGAATATTATCCATTACCCCCTTTGGCTTGGAGCCGAGATGGAAGAGAGAGAGAGAGAGAGAGAGGAGGAGAGTGGATTTAAAGTTCACACTAGATTACGCAAACGCGAATGATAATGCGAAAGAGAAGAATCATTTCCATCGGAAGCGACAATGGATACCTTACTCCTACCAGCACTCGAATACTCCGATGGATTTTCTGTCTTTCGACTTTTCTTGATTCTCCTCCGTTATTATATGTCGTTCGTCTCGCAAGAGCTGTTCGCCAATATGAGAAAATACCAGAGATACTTGAAAAGAAGTTGAAGTTTGCGAACAATCCGATAATTTCGAAGAATTACCCGATCGGAGGGGATAATAATGATGATGAGGGAGTGAAATGACAGCTACCATCGGGATCATGTGGAATGCGCATTTGCTGACGCAGCAAATCGGGATATCATATACAGAATGGCGGATGTTTTTGCTAGATTAGCTGAGAATTAAGTTTAGTTGGATGCCACAGTTAACCGAATTGCTGAGAGAGCAACATGATCAATCAAAACAAGAAATTTTGCAGTATAGAGAATAGCAAACAAATTTTGCGGGAGGAGTCGATATTCTCTGCTGCCACATAGCTAAATAGCAAACAGACTGTTGTCACAGAAAGAAATTTACTGCTCCAGCAGAAGGTATCCAGCGAAATCAAATTTTCTTCAACCGTGTTGCCCGATTTCAATCACAGAATTTCTAAGCAAAAATTTGAAGAAATAAAAAACTTAGCCTGTGTTTATGCAGCTATAATAAAACTAATGATGCCGATTTAGCTTGATAAATATAAAAATCATTGTTAACTAAATTGAGTTGGACTCTGATGATATTTCACGATTTTTTTGTAGACGTTTTAAATTCCTGCATGTTTCCGGCTGATTCTCGCGCGGGAAAATGAGAGTACACATTCGATAGAGCATAGATTCAGATCTTCAAAATGATCTTCAATTTTCCTGCCTCCGATCATTCCTTCCAGAGTTATATCATTTTTTATGAAAAAGACTTATGGGAGAAATTCGTTTCCAGACGAGGTGTTGTAACTCTGGAAATGCCCCTCCAATCAAATTCCCTGTATGTCAAGGACTCCCCAAATATTTTCTCGTGCAGAGAACACTAGAGCGCAACTTTTTCTCTGCAACAGTTGTTGATTAAAAATGATTAGAGACCGGATTATATGCAAATGCATATTTGCATATTTTATCCACATTCACACTTTTTGCATATTTCGTTTATTATCTGTTTTAAATTGCATATTTCTAATAATTTTGGAGAAAAAGAAAACGATATTTTCAACAAAAAACATGTTTGATTTTTGAAGAATTATTTGTAATCAATGAATATTTAATCACGTATAGTAAAATAAATCTTCATTTTACACAAAGATCATAATTTATTGACGTCAAATTGATTTTTATCAGAGCTTAATGAACCATATTCGGGAAAAATACGTGTTGGCATTAAATGAATGCAACTGTGACAATTTATTTTAACGTACTGCTATCAAATTCGAGAAAAATATTGAATCTATCGGAACTTTTGAATCAACGAAGTAGAAAGCATTTGATGATCCTCCAATTCGGACAAATCTTACTGTACCATGATGAAGAAAAAACCCTCATTCATTCCGGTTGAACGTGCAGAATCCCAGTCAACGCCGATTAATACCTATTAGGTTTGAATCGGAGTGTTGTACTTTCAATAGGAATTGGTGGGATTTTTTAACCAAGATAATCAACACACAACTTCCATATTTTGAATTTGTCATGTGTCAAAACTTGTTGAAGTTCTTCTGATTTGTTACTGCATATTTGGAGATATTTTCTTGCATATTCGCATGCACATTTCGCATTTTTGTTGTTGCATATAATCTGGTCTCTAAAAATGATAGTTCCAAAAGTATAGCACCTTGTTTCAAAACACCTCTTCCACAAGGAATGACATTAATCTGGAACGAATAGTCGAAGGGAGGTAAACTAAGAAGCATTTCTAAGCGAAATATATGCTCTTTTGAATGTATATTTTCATTTTCCCGTGCAAAAATCACCTGAAAACATGCAAAAGTTTGAAACGTGAGCACAGATACCGTGAATTCAACTCAATGCGGCTGATAACAAACTTCAGTCAGGTGACTGAAACTAGAATTTTCTCAAAGACTATACTTTAATCCTTCAAAATGGTTTTTCAGTCTTATCCCCACGATGATTTTTGATCGAGATATCAAACTTTAAAGGTCTTGACATGGCGGATGATTTCTGTGAAAATCCATTCAAATATGATTAAGAATTACCTGGAGAGGGTTGTTGGGTCGCTGGAAACGAATGTGAAGATATTGTTCCAAAAATCCAGATGATGGTTCCAATGTGGTGGATGACTTTTGTAAAAACTCATTCAATTTCTACTGGAATTCACATGAGGAGTTTTTTGAGTCCTTGAAAACAAGTTTAAGGGTACTGTTCGTGAGACAAATTGGTGGATCTTTACTCCCTACCTGCTCAAATGCAGACAAAATAGTGGCCTCCACAAGTAGAGCTAAAAACAGTGACTGTGACAACCGCAGTTTACGAGAATGCTTCGCCGTTTCAGAACCCAACAGCGGTTTTAGCGAAAAATATTATGAGAAGTGAGAGAGAACACGAACAATTCATGATACTTAACGAATACTTAGAACTGTACCGTAAAACGAGGTTCTCTGCCTTCAACAGTAACTTAGGTAGTACATTAGGCCGTTTTAAGACAGCGCCAAAGTACGGTTTCAAAATGTACGAAGCGAATTGGGGTGACCTTGCATGGCGGTGTATACGTTCAAATATGGCGATTCAGACATGTCGTGATCAGAGTTGCCAAATCTACAAATTTTTCTCATAGATCCACGTATCAAAAGACACCATTAAATGGAATCGCCAATGAGGAAAACCGAAAAATCCGTGGATTGGTAATGTGGGTCGCGATCGGGATTAATAGCCCCAGTAGAAATTTGATCAGGCGTTCCCTATTTTCAATGAGGTTCTGATCAGGTTAGAATCTGGAAACCGTGAATAGGGAAAATTTTATCAGGTCCTTACAAGGGACTTATCTAATTTCTCTAATAGGATTCAAATACGGTTGTAACGCAGGGGTACAATAAGGTGCGGATGAGATTTCCATAAAATGGAGCGAAATAGAAAACCCCGTGAAGAAACCTGATGAGGACTTGATATGAAATCAGGCATGCATCGTTAGGCCCTGATATTTTCCCGTCCAAAATTTCTACTAGGGAGGTGTTCGAGTCTATGAATGTTTTGGATTATCTCATCTCGTATATAGGTATACAACAATTGATGAGTTTTGCTTTCAATTTAGAGTTTACACACCCTTGGATTTCGTTGATTCTGTTAGGATTCAAAGACCCATGACAACCACGCAACAATATTTCTAATTCAATTCGACCCACTAGAAATATCAATTACCATAAAATGCAATTGAACGATTCACTTGGGTGCATAAAAAGAAATCTACTCATAATTCATAGTAGAAAATTCTTCTCATTCCAACAGATTTCGAAAAAACATTAGAGCAAACGTTACTCTCCAGTCGAATTCTCGTTCTTCTCAAATAAACGAGACCAAAATGACGGTCGATCACGATGATCAGGATGGATGGAAGGCAGTAGAAGTACCCAAATTAAACTTTCAGGAAGTCATTTGAAAGGAGCCTCGCTCGCATGGAGTATGAATCGAAGCTCATTCGTTAAATTCAAGAGAAAGGGAGAATATAAATGGGTATCTTATAACGTAGGTCATTTGTTGGATTTTTGTTTAAGCATTTTTGTTCGAATCGTTCCTTCGAAAGTCTTGATAATATACACGTGCAAAAGGGTGGAGAGAAAAAAATGATCATGCATACTCGGATATATATATATCTGTATATATATCTATTCATAAGGAAGAGAATGTGTCCCATATCAATACGTCAAGGACATAAACGAGTGTAGATCTAAAACTCAGTTCTCAACGGAATAGTCTCTCTCCCGGTCATCTCTATATCTCTCACGTTGCGTAAATAATAGGCATCGGGCACAGATACTTTATGGGATCAGTTGGAAAAATCCTTTGTATAACTCCAATAACCGTGGAGGATAAATCTGCCGGTGCTGTCGAGAACCACCGGCGCTATCTCGCCATCGCTGTAAATGCCGGCCATGTGTCACGTTGCTGCCGCTGCTGCTGGGCGATGTTGGTGGTGGTGGTGCTGGTGCTGCTGCTGCTGCTAGTGGTGGTTGAGGGGTGAGGCTGAAAGGACAAGGACGCCCGGAGAGAGAATCGTCGAGTGGAGAAACGACGTCGGTAGAGAAAAGGACGTCGGGGGTGGCGAAGCAAATGGGGAATAGCTCGAACAAAGGATAAAGTTCGTCTGGGGCTCTCTCTTGTCTTATTTACCTGATCGTTGGATCCTTTTATGCTCTATTATATTCTTTCACCTTATCCTCGGTGTAGGGAGAAAAGACAGAGATGCTCAAGTCGATGACGGAAATAAAAATGAAGGGACGAGGAAAATGAAAATGAAGAGAATTCTCGAATTTTCTTCTCTTCAATAGTCAATTTGGGTCAATCTTTTTGTTTGTTCGCTTGTTTGTTTGCTTTTTTTCCCTCGATCGAGCGTCCACAGCATCTATATTCCAGTGCTGAAATATAGTTGATTTGCTGTGCGACTATTGTATGTATGTGTGTATGTGTCTTTCTCTTTCCGTATGCTCGTTCGTTCATTCGTTCGTTCGTTCATTCAGAGAGAGATTCGTTTGCTTGTTTGCTCGCAGCGAGTTCTCGTCCCGCATTGTTTCCCATTAATGGATGGTCGCTGTTTCCGTGAATTTTACCGTCGCTCCGTGCTCTTTACCTCGTATGGATCGACCAATCTATCTATCTATCCACCTAGAGTAGTAGGGTACCGGGCTAGATCGGATGATGGTGGTTGCTACCAGTAGGTAACAGAACGAATCAAACGAAGGATTAATTCAGTCCCGTAAAATCTCGTCGAATCTCTATCACGAAATGGATAGGATATAGGGATAGAAGGATGCGAATCGTCGTTGGGCTTTATCCTCATTTCATTCATTGTTATCGAGTGAATCTTGTAGCTTCGGAACTACGTGTACGATCACGATGATAAAAAATATCTGTTGTTGTTCAGAATTATTATCGTACTTGTTGTCATTGCTATTATTACTGTTACATTCTCATAGATTTTCATGTGTTTCCCTCGCGAAAAAATAGGCGAATTTTCCTCGCATCGATTTGTGATCTTTAAATCCTTAACCAGTCTTTCTGCTTATGATTCGAAGTGTTTTTATGGAAATTCAGGATAACATATCTAATACTAGGTGGAAATAATTGGGTGGAAATCATTTTTCTCGCAACTTGTGCTGCAAGTCCTCTATGTTTTACGTGGACTCGGTTATGTACGTAAAGTGGAAGTTTAATCGGCTTTCGACCGATTCGTTAAGTACACAATGAATTGCGTTAGGTGGTGGTGGTGGGCACCAACTCCACACCCTGTAATCCGCGAACGCGACGGCGGCATGGGATGCAGCAACGCGTTGCCCAACAACCAGGTTGGTCCAGGCAATTTATATTAATTAGCACGGTAGTGCAAGCAAGCTATCCGTGTTGAACATAAATTGCCAAGCCTAATGATGAATGCCAGATGTAGTAAACATAACATTACGCGACCACGTAACAGTATGTGTCCACCTATCTATCTCCAACGGAAGGTCCAGTCCCTCGTTGTCACGTTGATACTCGTAACCACTGTTGAGTGTACCTACGTTAAATGATATCTTTCCATCATTGCTTCTCATCCTCAAGCCTCAATTATTCTTCATGAAGCCTTAGATCGTTGGACCATCAACTGCCAAAGCAGTGAGATTCCACTGATTCAAATTTAGGGAGTGTTCTTAATGGATGGATCATACAGTTGTACGCAAAATGAATGTATTGTTTCATCTGGAATTCCATCTCATTGATTCACGCAATTAACTCATGTTCTTATGTTTTTTCTTTTTTTAATCATTCAAAATTAAGTCACGAGAAGTTCAGCTCACTGTTCTTAGGATTGTAATTAGGTCCTGTAAAGAGGCTTTTCATTCTCGAAGCTTCACTCGGAATGAAAATAATGTTTCTCCATCCAATTTGAATAGTTACTTTTGAACGTACCGACATTATACAAAAGAGACTAAGCAATCATTGATCGATCGGTTTTCTGTCATTTTCCAGGATTCCGAGGGCGATACTCCTCTACATGACGCAATTTCCAAGAAACGCGATGATATGTTGGCTCTGTTGTTGGATCACGCCGCGGATATTACCCTGACCAACAACAACGGTTTCAACGCTCTTCATCACGCGGCTCTACGTGGAAATCCAAGGTAAGTTTCTTATTTTCTATTTTTTTCTTCCTTCCAACAGAATTACCATTCTCCGTATTTTTCTGTATTTATTTTATTCCCATTTTCTCTATTTTCTGTCTGTTGGTGTAATCACGAACTGGACCCCTGTTTAGCTATTTCCTTGACTCCTCGAGTTTAATTGACTCGGTTCGTTGAGAAGAGGAGGTCCCTACTACCAACTCGATTTTCACATCCTACCATTTCCTTGTGTTCAATTTAACGGAGAAACTTACCTTCCTTTCTATCTCCCTCCCACTCGAGGCTGTGTCTTTCTCTTCTAAGGAGCTTTTCCCATCCCTGTCCCTCACCATCTCCTCCGCTAAGGGTTATTACTTCCCAGGCAAAGACATGTATGTGTAGTAAGTAATAACGAGAATGGAGAACTGGAGAGGCTAATATCCACGTAGAAACGATATTACGTATCCATGACTGCTGGTGCTGCTGCTACCGCTGCTCGTTGGAATAAAACCTCAATGAGAATAATATTATTACCTTTGACACAACATTCTCCCCCCCCCCCCCCCCGACTTCTTCCATCTCGTTAAAAATGTTGTCGTACAAATTATTATTCCCTGTTTCGTGTTGTACTTTTTCGATCGATGGATTTGATGATTCTAGAATTAAATTACTTCAGTTATTCTTCAGGCTATTACAGGGTTTTACAAGTCCCTCGCAAGGGCCTGGTAAGGTCTTTTAATAGCCTGGAGACTGATTAGAGTGATTTCTATTGGAGTATTCATAAAGCAGTTGTGTTTCACAATCAACCGACTGTTTTTTCTTGTTGTTGAGGATAAAAGTTATCGATAAAAATGCTGAATTGAATGATTCGCGAGTACCTTCAAGAGTTATAAATACGGGTACGCATTAGATGGCTGGACTTCTTTCATAAATTCTACAAAATTCATATTCAATTGATCCCTATGCGGGCGAAGCGAGTTCAAGAAAACTTAGGTCACCAAAATTTGAACGTAGCAAGCAAAAAATCACTCCACACATTTTCTAGGGTATTACAAGATCTGACCCTGATCTGGAGTCGTCAACGTCAATGGATACACATCTAGTCTGGTCAGAACTCAACAACTCGCTCTGAACAATTATTGAAACATTCTTTCCCTTATCCAAGTAAAGGTTGGAGAAAATGTTAACCATAAATAAACATTCATTCAAAGACGCAGAAATATATTTGGAGCTGAGCGGTTACATCGGTGTTGGAAGATACGTTTTCATGCTCGTTACCTCGACTTCTTTTTCCCGTCGGCTAAAAGTATACTTGGATAAAAGGGAGTCTCAAACGAGGATATTCGTCCCGACAGGTCGGACTCGTTCGCATCGGGCAATGCATTCGTCTTCCTTTAGGAGGAACCAACTACTACGGGTTTTTTTCTTTCCTCTCGTTCTACTGCTTCTTCTTGAATGTTGTCCTCCTCTTCTTGTTGTCTGGTGTAGAGTCTGGTCTGGTCTTCTGGTTATAGAGAAAGAGGAGAGACGTCTCTTTACACAATTTCTACAGAGCAGCACCGTTGGTCCTAGCATCAGAGGCACAGCGGCAGAACTCTCTGAAGCTGAACGAACGGACATCCGGAGACGTAATTTCCTGCCCTCACGATGCACCCTTCCACCGCTCTTCTGCCATATACGTGGAGAGAAGGAAAGAAAGAGAAAGAGAGATAGCATCGAGCATTCTCGCACCGAGTTGGCTAAATTCTCCAAGTAGTACACTCGTTGACGAAACTTCTCTCGGTCTATGTTGTCTCTAGTTTTCTCCCATTTTCACGGAAAGAGGATGATGTCTCCTTTCTTCCCGAAAACTACTACTTCTTCTTCTTCTTGTTCCTCTTCTCAAATTACTGAGAGATGTCACGATAAACAGTTACCTCGGATAGAAAACGTGAGATAACATTCGTGTACAATCTTCTCGCTGTTGTGTCGCAATGGGAATTGATTTTTGAGAGAAAATCAAGAGGAGCAGGGAAACAGAAGATATAAGATACGTGTTTGAATATATATAAATGTAAATAAATATCATAGAAGTTGGATGCGAGGTATGGGTGTTTTGTGACAAATGCATGGGTTGTTGGTACAAAGGGGTGAGTAAATATGCCGGAAGGCATTTTGTATGCGTGAAAAGGGATGCATTCCAGCCGATATTGCGTTGTACTTACATCTGTTCCCTTTGTTAAACGATGTATCCATTGTTTTATGTTCAAATATTCATTCATCGATTTATGTTGATATTCATAACAAGAATTTTATCAGTACCGTAATATCAGCTGATTTTTTTCGAATAATACGAAATTTGAATCACAATCCTTTTATTTGATCTCTTGTCATTTAATTTCGTATCTCTGGGAGATATCTGCATTAACAAAGATTATAGCAAACAAAAATATGTAACAGACGAGTAATGTTCAAAGGACAAAAACAAACGATTGATGACGACGGAGTCCCTTAGTTTCACATTGAGAGGAGTTATTTTACATTCAATGACCGCTCGCCCTCAAAATCGATCACATGTTATATCAGAATTATCTAGAAAACATTCCCTACTCTGCTCGAAAAGAAACAGAATTGCAAAAAAAAGGAGCATAAAATAAATACAATTATTCTTACTTCAACAACAGAGTATCAAGCACCACTAGAGAGAAGGATATTGAAAATAAACACGTCATGACGATATCGAGGAGTTCTTAGAAAAATATTTCTCTATACAACGTATCGGATGTTCCTGAATGTGAAAACAGGTGCAAAAAAAGGGAAAGAATAAGAGGAAAAAGAGGCTGATAAAAGAAAATACTAATTTGAAATTCTTCCAGTCGTTTTCTTCGCTCTTCCTTGGAAGTAGATTTTTCTCTTAGGTACCACTACCAGCACCACATCAACGACAGAGAAAATTCTCTGTTATTTCAGCAATAAACGTTCCTCTCCCCCACGTGGGATTGTGGCGGTGCTGATGTTGGCGGTACGTGGTGTGACGTGAGGAGCGAGTACATAACACATATACATATGAACGAGTAGGAGAAAGAGAAGAGAGGGTGCGAAAGTGGCAAAGTAGGTACCTCGTAACCGTGATTGCAATCCCTACTGCGCGCATCCGGCGGTAGCGGTGATGGTGGTGCTCGTAGTGGTAGTGAGGAGTAGTCGTCGTGGTGGTGCGCTGCCGTTGAAGAAAATTGCTATGCGTTTTCCTTATCGAGGATGCCTCGCTACCACGACGATGATGGGACGACAAAGACTACTACGACGACGACGGTGTTGAAAATGGTGAGAGAAGTGTGACTACGGAGGATGCGGCTGTAGTATCGTGCAAAGTCGCCAACGCGAATCGGAGAATCTCCGTTTTGGAATCTATTGAAATTTGCATTCATACGGGGGAAGAAGAGGAATCGTCAAAGCCCATGGAAAAACAATATGAGATCGAGAAACCAGGTCGTGTATATGCGAAATGTTCTCCTGCATATAAATCAGAAAGATTTTCTCAAGGAGCACCATTCAGCGAGCCAACAATGGATCTACACATTCTCTTTAATAAAAGAATACTCAATTTATGCTATTTCATATATGCATTTCATATTTGTATCTCGAAGGATTCGTGTAATGCATGTTCAAGGTAGACTGACGTTTCAGTTGCTTGAATCAGTTCGCTACGAATATTGAATGTTGAGTACGTCATTAGTGGATGGAATGGAGTCCAAACCCGAATAGAAATTCGAAATTTGCACGAATAAGAAACTATTGCAGGCACAATGAATTTATTTATTACCATAGTGCTCGTATATGAGAGGCGATGAAGAAACAAGAAAAATGATTAAATTCGTTTGCTGATGTAAGTTGAAAGCTTGTTAACAAACCCAACGCTAGCTGTTTCAGTTCTTGGAAGCATTTTTCTTAATATGGCAGGTGAGACTGCTGAACTTCTTGCCGATGTCATAGACTTTCTAAGAATTTGAGAAAGTACATATGAATATATTACGTAAATCCAAATCGAAGAGATGTGGGAAATACACGGGTAGTCGGAGACTGGGGATGTGTGGTAAAGTTGTGGCAAATTTTGGCAGAGTTGTAACATAGTTTGAAGAGATTACAGTCAGACGGATGTCCTAATGAACTTTTGGGAAATTTGTGATGAATTCTAATGAGCTTTCGGAAATATTACGTCCTCCGCGAGTACTTGCGACACTTGTGCAGAAAGTCAACTGTGTGGGATTTCGAACGGATGTTCGTAGATTCTCCGACACTGACAAGTATTTTGGGAGTTAATGGAGAATCCAGAACGAGTCAATTATGAAAGATCTTTGGAGAACCTCCAAAGGGATTTTCAGAGGGTCTTAGAAATCTCCCACCTCTGCTTGTTTTGAGATTTCCCATGCATTGTGGAGAGTTCCGCTGAATATGTCTGCATGTTATTTGGAAAATCCACTGGAATTCAGTATTTTCCAGTGGGTTGGCATTTGCTTGCATTGCCAGTTGTTTTCGAAATAATGCTGATCTTTTGAAACAATCGGAGTGAGAGAAAATGCGAAAATGTTGGCCAAAAATAGAAGAATTAAAGTCAGTTGATTGGCATGGTAGTGCTAATTTATCAAGAGGGAGGGATCATCCATTGATTTACGGAAAGCAAAGGATGCTATATTTCGCAGTTATTTTCTTGGGCCAGTCTGAATCTACCTCCCAAGCGTTGCCTCGCTGTACCTTTCTCTGCACCTCAAAAAGTCTGCTGCATTCAAACGCCAATAGAAACTGTTGTGTTTAATTCCAATTATGCGGAATGAGAGATGTTCCTGGAGGTAAATAATTTGAGCTATAATCAACCGAGTTGAAATATGTTTTTGTATATTTGAAGGTGAGTTAATCTGAAGGAGAAGGAATGTGCGGAGATGCTGATGACTCCGGGTACCCGGGAAATTATACTGAGGAAGGATTGAGAAGATAAATGATCCTCAGTAGAAATTTTGGATGGAAAAATACCAGGGCTTGACGAGGCATGCCTGATTTCCCATCAGGTCTTCATCAGGTTTTGTTACCGTTTTCCCTATTTCGCTGGATTTTATAGAAATCTTATCCGAACCTTATTGTAACCCTGCGTTACAACCCTATTTGAATCCTATTAGGCAAATCAGATGAGTCCCTTGTAAGGACCTCATTAGATTTTCCTTATTAACGGTTTTCGGATTCTAACCTGATCAGGATCTTATCAAAAATAGGGAATGCTTGATCAAATTTCTACTAGGGATACTGCAATTGGGGATGTTCGGAGGAAAATAGGTGCATAAAGGCTTCAATAAAAGTCATTCTCTTCGTGGCGGTTTTCCTGAATCTAGTGCGCGGTTATACGTTGTAAAGAACGCGCGTCACAATAGTAGCGGAAGGGATGATTCCTTGTTATCAAGAGCGATAATCGTGAAAACGATACAAAGTAGTGTCTTGAAAGACATGCGGCACGATTCTGATAGACAAAAAGCGGCAATTACAGTATTGAGACCTTGGAAGGGATTTGGATCATCGGTACCCTAGTAGAAATTTTGGACGGGTAAATATCATGGCCTGATGAGACATGCTGATGATTTCCTATAAGGTCCTCATCAGGTTTCGTTATGGGGTTCCCTATTTTCTTCGATTTTATGGAAATCTTATCCAAACCCTGTTGTACCCTTGCGTTACGAACGTATCTGAATCCTATTAGGGAAACCAAGTAAGGCCCTTGTGAGGGCCTCGTAAGATTTTCCTTATTCACGGTTTCCGGATTCTAACCTGATCAGGACTTTATTGAGAATAGGGAATGCCTGATCAAATTTCTACTAGGGTAGTTCGAAAACGATGATTAATAAGCGAAAATAAGGAAAGTTAGAATTTACGATTAAAATTTCATCTACGCGGGGGCAAATAGAATCAGTTGTCAAAAATAGCGAAAAGCCTGGGAAAATATTCTTCGTCAGTCGTCCAAAAATTGTGAGTTACGTGTTACTTGGTAATCTACAAAATTGAGAATATAGTTTGTAGTTTCTGTTTTGAAAATTCGTGAAGAAATCAACCCCGTTTTCCCCCAAATGGGATTTTCATGCCTCTCCACCGTATTATGATGTGGCATAAAGGAAGGAATCGTGAAAGAATTCACAGAATATAGAAGTTATCATTTTGAAAACTTATGATTTGTTTCTTGGAGGCTTTGTGGGTCACAGAAAACGAATTTCGATCGAATGTTTGTATGAAACAAAATGACGAATCCGATATGGCAGTCGATTTTTCGTGAAAATTTATCGAATGGACCAAAATTCACATGAGGGGTTTGTCGGGTTGCTGAAATTTAGAGAAAATAAGGCGACAGATGTTTCTCAAAACTTATCCTTAGTAGAAATTCGTCTGGGCGTCCCATTTACCATCCACGTACTAAGTGGGAGCCACGTGGGGGCAAGTGGATAACATATTTCAGCCAATTTGACTTTAGTGCCCAAATATTTAGTTGATTTATGTAGATTTTGCATGCGTCAACTGATCGTACAGTAACATTGGTAGACCATCAACACGGTTTGAATTTGTCTCTCGAGATTATTTTATGACAATAAATCCAAAAACAACGTTCTTGACTGGAGATTACATGTCAAAATCCATTGTTACCTTATTCATAGGTGTGATTTTACAGAAAACCCATGATTTCACATTTCTAATTACCAATTGGAACAACATTCTAGCAATTCCCTGGGACATCTGGATGGGCACAGGCTAGAAACCAACCTCACACCTGGAAAAACTAGCTGTGGCCCATCTAATTCTCAATCATAATTTCTACTGGGGATTGCTCACTCAAATTGATTGATATCCAGTACAGGAAACCAGTTGCCAGAGCAGGAGGGGCTATTCGGACGAGGCACGTGAGCTTTTTTGTGCAATGAACAATTTCATGCTGATATATACAATTTACTTCTAATTAGAGTGACACAGTAATAGATTTGTGCAATGAATATTTACCGCAGAACAAATCGTTCTATGTATCGTATTCATTGCCGTTTATGAAGAGTCACCTGTACTATGTTATTTTCCAAAGAATCACTGTCAGATTCGTTTTCAGCGAACCGAAAAACTCTGTAATGTGAATTTTTGTCATACTTGAGAAATTTCTTACAAAACGAGGTGCCATATTGGATCCGCCATATTGTTTCATGAAAAATAACCTCGAATTCGTTTTTAGGGATCTGAAAAACCTCACATGTTGTGGGTTCCAGTAGAAATTGAATCACTTTTTGCCACCACCATCCACAGTCATCCACCATATTGGAACCATTTTGCAATTGGAACTGTTGTAAATCTATCTTCAGAGTCATTTTCAATGCCCCGAAAACTCTCTTCAACTAATTCCTAATGATGTAGAAGTTTGAATCGTTTATAAAAACGAAACGAGAATTCAAACTGGCCAAATCTAATAAATCATCGTGATTTATTGTCCCGAATTAACTCCTTGACATTGGAAACATCGTTTTTAAAATTGCGGTTAGATCTGATTGTATGGTTATTCGATTATTAATTCGTTTCAATCAACGATTTAAACTTCTACAACATTAATTCTTAGGCACATCTGAATGAGTTTTCACAGAAGTCATTTGCCGTATCGGCACTGCTACTTTGTTTCAAAACAAAGAAATTACCTAAAATTTGTTTCCAGCTACCCGAAAAACCTCTCAAAGAAGGAATGGAAGTTTCTAAAATGACGGCTTTTATTTTTGGCCAGCTTTTTTGCGATTTCTCCCACTGTGGCAATGTGACAATTGTAGGACAATATTGGTCCGGTGGTTCTCAGTCAAGGTTCGTCCCTGGTATATGCGCCAACCCTGGAAAAAGCTTGAGTTTTTTCTTAGCTTTATCAATACTCGCATGCCCAACCGGAAATTTACAACAGGCGCAGTACTGCCCCAGTACTAGCCAAGACTGGCAGGGTACTGGCATTTGTCTGGAATGATAACGCTTTTCAGTACTGGGGATTGAGTACTGATGCCATTATTCGCAATCAGTGCAGGGCCAGTACTGGGTTAGTACCTGGCCGGTATTAAGTTCTCAGTACTGGTTTATCAGTACAGGCATATTGCTGTATTTGTATGTATCCAGTACTAATCCCGTACGCGTTGATCAAGTGTTGGAGACCCAACACTGGCACTGTACTGCACCTGTTGTCAACATTGGCATATTACAGATTTTTCTGATTGGGTGGGTGAAATTACATGAACTCGGAAGCTCAAGTAAATAAATCTATCAAATCCATATAAATACCCAATTCATTCACAATGCTACCTTTGGAGAGCCACATTAGAAATCATAAATTCAAATCCAAGCTACAAAATGTAAAAATCTTGACACTTTTTATGTACGAATCATCACGAAAAGTCTGGAGTAATAAATACCTGAACTCCTCGTTTATGTTTTTTTAACACATTTTTTTTATTCAATTCTCCATAGAACGGTCATACGAATCCCATCGTGTGCGCGATCGCTCGGAATTACCTCCAAATACCAACCAGAGCCAGCCACATCTAATTTACATATAAATCGTGGAACATCCTGGATATTGTGATTCAACTTCTCTTGTTGGGTTTTTTTTCCCCACCTCGACTCTCCCTACCGCTCTCCTCATTTTGTATCAATCGAATGTGTACGCGCCCATACACGCACACACCGCTACAGATTAATTGAAAAACCATAATCCATTGAAACATAGGGGAATTATAAATGTAACCCAGTTCAACGTACACGTAAAAACCCTGAAAAGAAGGGAAAACCTGAACAAGCGTGAAAGGGACAAAAAATGGGAAAACAGGGGTGAAAGTCATCCTCATTACTTTTATTATACTTTTTTTTCCTCTCTTCCTTTCCCTTTGTCGCGAAGAAAATCGTGTGCCAGATTCCAACGCATTTTATATGTTGAGAGAGATATGTAGAGAGGAAAATCAAATTAAATCTCTTCCCTTCTCCCGCCCCTTATCTCCTTCTCTCTCTCTCTCTCTCTCCCTCTCAGAGGACTCGAATGGATTCCTATTTTAATATCGATGCGAAAGTGGAATAGCTCCCACGAGAGAACGGTGATCGAGATCATTTACCATGGTAATATTACCGGCAATATTGCCGCAGGAATATTAGTCTGACGATTTATTACTGCCCTATCCTAGGCATACCGAGAAAAGAGGAGGAATGATATCGAATGTATGTATGCTTTCCTCGAGGTTATACGTAAGGAAAAGAATATCCGCGATGCGAGGTAGAGAAAAAAGTGGACATTGACATTTTTCGACACTTCCTCGACTTTTCTCCTTCCTTCCTTTTTCCTCTTTCTCAGTTTTCTGCCGAACGGGGAACACAAATGCAACGGGAGAACGAAGATGGATGAGGTAATGGCAAACAAAGTTGGCTGAAAATCCGTAAATCAGCTTGATGTACATACACCGATACGCACCGTTGCTGCTTGGTAATGAAATTTTAATCAAACCAACGGTAAACTCTCCTCGACTGTTACCGAGAGAGACAACACTTTGACTCTCTTTGTAAATAAATGAATAAATAAATGTCGTCTGTTCATGCAGGATGCCCTACTAAACATCATTCACTCAAAATGAGAACATTTTTCTTATCGCTTTTGAGATTATTTTCAAATGGAGATCTGAATTGCAATCCTCAAAAACTGTGAATGTTGGGAGAATTGGATTATCGTCTACAACTCGAGGAAAAAGAGCAGCAAATTTTCATCTGTAGGAGCACAATTTGTTTGCTATTCATATCTATTGCTCTCTCAGCAATACAGTTGGTTGTGGTAGCGAATTATTTTCTCCGTATATTAGCTCTTCTCTTGCCAATTCAAAGGTGGACTGAACTTTTTGGACTATACTTTTGTAATTTCGCATATGAACGTATAGTTTAAATGCAGTTGTTGCATACGAGGAGTGAGACTTTGAAGCTCTGTCGGTTCATTCCAATACAACAAAGAGAAACTCAACAAATCAAACCGAGTTTGGATCCTTTACCGAAATCATTTTCTCTTCTCTCCTTTCCTCTCTGTGATGTATGAGGACAGTAGTGGTCAATTCACAGTGTATGTACAACTTTATATAAGTTCACGTATGTATACATTTACGAAGCAAGATCAAAGCCAACACGTTCACTCCATCCAGAGAATACGCGAGTGTGAGGACATGGAGGATGTATGATGCACACTCGTGTCACTTGGTCCTGGGGAGACAAACGTATACACGCCACAGTTTGCGAGCTACTACTGATGCTGCTGTTGCTGCTGCTTGGTCTCTATCGTGTATATATGCGTCTAACATAATCAAGCCACGCGAAAGACGAAACGACGAGAGCAGGGGAGTAAATAGGTTTGAGTTCGCGCTATGATTTCGTTGAGGCGGTAGAGTCTTTTCTCTCCTCGTATGTATCTACTACCCTGTATTTAATGACCTTTCATCTCTCCTTTGATTGAAATCTGAGAGGAAAAGACGCAAAGGACGGGATTTTCCTAATAGTCGAAATTATTTGATTCTAAAAATCCTCCTAAAAACGTGATTGAATGATTGTGTGGGAAAGTCATATTCTTCTCATTAAGGTATTAATAAGGCTGAGGAAAAACTCAAGCTGGTCTTAGGGTTCGCACATACACCAGGAACAATCCTTGGCTAGACACGCTTTGGTCAATATTGTCCCATAATTTTCCTATTATTTCAAATGATCAGTCGGTCCCGGTGTATTTGTAATAACCCAAGAACGGAACGATCAGGCACGATTTTGGAGTATAATTTATTGCAACCGCCATTGAATCTACTGAAATTTAGTTATGATCACCACAATTTGTTAATAAACGGTTATAGTATTAGGTGTACAAATAAGTTTCCGCGGTTTGTCAAAAGATGGCCCCACCAGAAGGTTATGGAGAAATTGTCAGATGTAAAACGTAATATCCCAAGTTTAGTCATCTGGCAACACCATAACCTTAAAGTACTAGTGATTCCGTATCAGCATCACGTAATTTTATTCGTGCAAAAATGTCAAGTTTTATTCCGAATAAGCATCATTTGCGGGAACTTTTGATTTACTTCTTTAATGTGAAAAAATCTGCAGCTGAGGCGCATCGATTGCTTCTAGAAGCATATGGTGAAGCTGCTTTAAGTGAGAGAAGTTGTCAGGAATGGTTTCAAAAGTTTAAGAACGGTGAGTTTGACGTTAAAGACAAAGAACGCAGTGGAAGGCCGAAAGTGTACGAAGACATGGAATTAGAAGTACTATTGGAGGAAGATTCGTCCCAAACGCAAAAAGAACTTGCACTTACTCTACAAGTGACTCAACAAGCAATTTCACATCGTTTAAAATCGTTAGGAATGATTCAAAAACAAGGAAATTGGGTTCCATATGAACTAAAGCCGAGAGACGTTGAACGCCGATTATGCATGAGTGAAATGCTGCTTGCCAGGAATAAAAAAAAGAGTTTTTTGCATCGTATAGTCACTGGTGACGAAAAATGGATTCACTACGATAATCCGAAGGAGAGAAAGTCATGGGTTAAGCCCGGCGAACCATCAACATCGACAGCTAAGCCGAATATTCATGGAAAAAAACTCATGCTGTGTATTTGGTGGGATCAGCTTGGTGTCGTGTATTATGAATTGCTGAAACCAAGCGAAACCATTACTGGAGCTCTCTACCGAACACAATTGATGAGATTGAGTCGGGCACTTAAGGAAAAACGCGCCCATTACTACTCCAGACACGACAAAATTATTCTTTTACACGATAATGCTCGTCCACATGTTGCGGCGCCGGTAAAAACATACTTGGAAACACTCAACTGGGAAGTTTTACCCCACCCGCCGTATTCACCAGACTTAGCCCCTTCTGATTATCACCTGTTCCGGTCGATGGCACATGGTCTGTCTGAGCAGTGCTTCACATCATATGAAGACACCAAAAATTGGGTAGATTTGTGGATAGCGTCAAAAGATGAAGAGTTTTTTCGACGGGGTATCCGAATGTTGCCAGAAAGATGGGGAAAAGTAGTGGCAAATGATGGAAAATACTTTGAATAAAACGTAATGTACTTTTCCTTTACAATAAATTCCTAATTTTTTTATAAAAAATCGCGGAAACTTATTTGTACACCTAATAATTGTACATATTCCAGAAATTATCGAAAATGCTCGACCACATAAGTGATGCTGATGAGCACAGATTGAATTTCGAATTCTCAATGGCTGAAGACTAGTGTATCACAATTTGCCCCAGTCTGGCTCAAGCTTGGTTCGATAGCTGGGCACATTAGGATAGGTATCATAGTTGACCCAAACAGGAAAAGACCTTGGCGTGATTTTAATATTGCACCGTTAAATGTGATGACAAATAATGATGGACTGATTTTCAAGAACACTGCACAGAATTTCAAGATATCTTGACTTACTTTTGAAACCATTGTTTCGAATATTTTGGTCAAGACATTGTATATTTTCAGCACCTACCTGTTTATGGATCCAGTGTTTATGAAATACACTGTAAAAAAGGTTCACCGGAAAATTCCAGTAAATGTACTGGAAGTTATTAACTTGTGGATGTACCGGAAAATTTTAGCACATTTGTGCTGCAAAAATTCAGTAAAAATGTTATGTAATTCCAGCATCAAAACTGGAAATTTTCTGAGCCTCAGTACTGAAATTTTTCAGTACACGAACTGGACTTTTCCAGGACATGTATCGGAAAATTAATGCTGAAAATATTCGTAAATTGCTCACTCAAAGTGATTTTGCACGGTCCTTGTATTTCAACATGATTGAGAAACTTGATCGTTCATGTGGATGGACGGAAAGTCATGTCTACCTAACAGGATTTGAACCTACACTTTTTTACCTGCCTACCAACTGAAACCTAAGACCTAACCGATAAGCTATAGCGCGACATGCTGGAAGGCCAGCTTGAGTCACTATATATGCTTCATATCTAGAATACACAAAGGGATAAGTCTTTGAAAAACCTCATATATCAATTTTATATGCTACAATCACTATTATTATTCGAAATTTCAATCAGGAAATTTTGAATATAAAGACTTGGAATTTTTCCTGCCAGAAATGACGAAGTCCAATAGAAGTGGAAAATTTCAGTGCAACAGTGATTGAATTCCAGCATGACTGGAAAATTCCGTTGCATAGAAACTGGGAAATTCCATCACACGACCTGAAAATTGCAGTTCAAAACCTGTATAATTCCAGTATACCAACGATTAGGTTTTTTTTTCTGAATTCGAAATTTTTTCCCAAGTCCTTATTGAGGGGATCCTTTTCTCTGGTGCACAAGAACTGTAAAATTGTAGTACGAGCCAGTAAAATTTTCGCGAAATCATGGCAATCACAATCACAATTTCAGTACAAAATCCCAAACTTGAAAATTCCAGTACAAGGACTAAATTTTCAGGACCTTACCAACAAAATCTCTGTCCATGTACTGGAATATCCATATTCCAGTACTAGCACTGGAAATTTCCAGTCCAGTTGCATAGCAAATGTCCAGTTTTTTTTTACAGTGTAGCATTCCAAACATCGTTGGGAGAAATTCATTCCGAATATTCGGAATAATTTCATCCCAACAGAATGAATTCAAATGATATTTCTGATAACTTTATTGATCTTTAAATTGTTGATCAGGCACCATCAGTTTTCCTGGCCAGTTTTTAGGAGAGAATCAGATCATTATAAGATTTTATCATGATCTTTCAATAGAAACTCATTAGTTTGCGTATAATTCAATGTCAAAAGCGAATATTTGAAATATCCAAGAATACGAATTTGTCAATGATAGAACAACCCTGTTCCAAGTTTGGCACATTTGTCTCATACTTCCAACTTGATTCATGAACTAAAATATTAATCAATTGTTGACCTGTTTCATTACAATCTCTGTGACACATAAAACGCATTAGTTGTGGATACTTGGTAAATTAATTCACCCAAGTTTGGCATAACCATCGACTGAAACCTGGCTCAATCTGATAATTCCCAATCCTGGGCCACACTTGGTGAAAATGTTCGTGAAGAGTCTTGACGTCCTCCGCCAGACGACAAAGCTATCTCCATCAAAATATTCGAAAACACAATCTCAACATCATTTTGGTATTTAATAGTCGATGTCAAATGAGAATACACTGTAAAAAATATACTTCCTAAACTGCCAAAGAAGTTTGGCAGTTTTTTACACAAACTTTTTTTGTAAATCACCAAACAAAAGTTTGTAAACATTCAAAAAATTTTGTGATTTCACGAAGATTTTTGAGAATTCACAAACTCTTGTTCGGCAATTTACAAAAAAGGTTCGGAAATTATTTTTCCAAACCAAGTTTGTAAATTTCCAAGCATTTTTGTTTGGAATTCAACAAATTTTTTTTACAGTGTAGTTTCAATTTCTCAAATGAATGAAATCGTGAACTTTCATAACAAATATGGAAAATGTGGTTGATTTTCTTACAGAACAAATTCAAAAAAATATATAAAAATCGAATTTTTCTTAAAGGGAAGGGTTTTACAAATGGATTGATCGAATACAAATACAAGCATGAAAGAGACGGGGAGTTGAAAGCGAAGAGAAGAAAAGGTTGAAATCTACTCGGATCGTGAGAAGTAGAAAAGGTGTCAAGTGAATATATAAAATAGATTGAGTGGTATGAGAAATCCTCATTATGCGAAGTGGGGTTGCAATTCTGTGAAATGAATTGTTAGTATAATTTTATACGAATTCAACTAAATTTATGGAATTATTTTTGTCTGTTCCAGGTATGTATTTCTATGATTCCGGTTCTTCCGACTCAAAATGGTGAGTAGGTTTTGGAAAGTTAAGGAACAACGAGGATAATTTCTGTATTCATAATGAAATCATGGAATTTTATGATACATTCTCTCTAAAATTCTTGGAATAAGATTTTACTTTTCAGCCAGCTAAAAGTGAGCTTATCAAAATTACGAGTGGAATTTCCACTCTTTTAGAGTGATAGTTTAAGATTTTAGGCTAGAAATTCACAGTCTCTTCAATTCTAGAGTGAATTTTTCACTGTGAAAGAGTGAGGGTTCACTCGAAACGAGTGAAGATCCCACTCGAAGCGGACTGATTCAATCCTGCGACTTTCAGATGTGAAGAGCGAATGCAATTGATTTAGACGTATAAAGTTGGATTCTTATATCGTGGTATATAGCAGTCTTGGAAATCCTTGAAATACAGGAAATATTCTGGAATAAACAATTATTTCATCGAATTGTACCAATTTTTCCGATGTACCTTTTCAGAGAAATAAATATTGTATCATGTGGGGACGGCCAAAATGAGTTGTGCCTGATGAGGTCTTTATTGACCACGGGGCCAGCCATGAAGATTCCCTGCCCTAGCAGAAATGATCCTAGCTTTCTTATAGCTAATGTCAAGGCTTTTTCTAGTGATCAGCTTCACTGCAAGCGTCTTGGAAGGTGCTAGAAAACCGCTATAGTAATTTTTACAAGGGTGCTCGAGCCACAAGGTCTCTCATAAGTGGAAAAAAAATTCTCAAAAACGCTATTTGAAACTTTTTTCTCCCCCAGGCTTTGAATTTCATCCAAATGTCCAATATAAATCTCATAGAAATTTATGAGTTTGGTCGGGAAAAGCGAAAATTAAAGTAGTCGGGTAAATTTTTACATGGAAAAGAACTCATTTGCTGTGACAGGAACCTTGTTCGCTACCATAGCAACTTTTTAACTGTAGCAGTGGATTTATAGCTAAATTAGCAGCAAGATTTGTCATTTTTGGGACAGTTTGGTTAATTCAATCCCTCGATATTTTTATCGACGCGTTCCCACCCGCATGAACTTCTTAATTACAACAATCCTCTTAGAACGAATCCTCTTCAATTCAAAATAACATTTGAAAAATGTCAAAACTTGCAACACACTCAGAAGTTTATAAAATATCCAACTCATGTTTCGTTTTCGAGTCCCAATAACTTGACAGAATCCATCGAGCTTATATATCGTATATAGTTCCCTCACTACGCAGGACATGAAATCGTAATTAAAAACTTTCCTTCAAAAGGAATAACTTTTCAATTAATTTTCGTTTCCTCTTTTTCTCCTCGCTGTAAAATTCTCCAGAGTCTCTCCAAACATTGATTCCGTTCCTTTTATTTTCTTCCTTCCATTTTCTTTCTCCAATGTTTTTTTTTCTCTTTTTAATCAAATCAAGGAAATTAGTTTGTGAAATTGAAATACAGGAAATTTACGATTTGAACTGTTCGTGACTGGACGTGTATCGCATGTACACGATAATCACTCTCTTTGCGTACTCGTTACTTACGTACTTCATTACGAACGTGTATATATCTATATACACTTGATATTTGATCAAAATGAAAATTGTTGTTGAACGTTCTTGAGCAAAAGCGATTTTTTTCTCCTTTATACATTATAAAACACAAAAAAAAACAGAAGAAGAAATAGTTGGGAGCTAACTTTTCCCCCCTTAATACATTTCTCATTGATATTCCCAAACGCATACTTCCTCTTTCCCTCTCTCCCTCTTGTCGAGAAGAGGATGGAAGAAATAGAAGAAAGAAGTACAACTTCAGTTCATTTAGTTTCTTCAGAGTTACGAGGAGTTTCCATCGACAGCCATAGCCATAAACTTTCAAATAGTTCTTTGGAATGATTAGCTGCTCTCATTGTTTTCAATTTCGAGAGTAAATAATTCATTTGACGAGAGTAGTGGAATTCACCCTTTTCTTTCCCCTCTTTTCTGTCATTATGGAATCAAAGGGATGCGCTATTTCTTCTCTCATCGATATTCTTAGATAGAAGAACTCGTGTTCGGACTTTGAACTCTACACTTTTTCCTCTCTTCTTTCTCTTTTGTTACTCGTAGATGTAAATGTATATATATATATATATATATATATATATATACAGCAAGTACACGTAGAAGGGGCAAAGAAAAGAAAGAGGACTATATAAACTTTAGCTTAATTAGTCCCTGAGAGTCTTTCGCCATCGGTGCTAACAGCATTTAATCGGTCGAGCTGGTTGGTAGGTGCTCCGTAATTTCGAGTATAATGGAAGTAAATTAGATTTAATGAAAATTGTACGAGTCCTCGAGAGGTGGAGCTCTGGTTTTAGTTGGATGATTATTTCCGTTTTTGTGTACCTATGTGTATATATATATATATATAAATTTTATTCTCATTGAAAGTTGAAATGATTAGTTCATTTTCTCCTCCTTTTTTTTCTGGTGTAATTTTTGAAATTTAATTAAATTATTTTCCTCGGGGGTGGAAATCTTTTGCTGTTTAATTCCCTTCCTCTGCTCTCGCTTTGTCTATCCTCGTGCTGGAAGCAAGTGCCTGTAGGTACGAGAGGACAAAGCTTCCCGAGGGTTGGGCGAGAACTGTGATAGAATTGGGGGAAGTGGAAAGGGGAGCGATAGCGTCCCATTATATCTATATCGAGTTATAATAGCCCTCGTGTTAAATCGCATGAGAGTCAAATCGCTTGGAACTAACCTCGAGTATCTTCCCCTATCCATGTCCCATTTCCTATTCACTTCCTCCTTCGTCTTCGTCTCTCTATTATTATTATTATCATCATCATCATCATCGTCGCAGTCGTAGTCGGCTCTGTTTCAATGTTCTCGAAACGCACTCCTGCTTTTTTTGGTTTGTTTTTTCTGTGCAAAAGCAAAGAAATACATTAACATGCAAAGATTTCCTCCTTCGGGATGAAGACATGACATATCAGGTATAATTGAACATGTAATCCATATATTTCCCACACCACGTCTGAAGAATAATAATTGTGTGAAAAACATCCATTGTCTCTGTGTATTTCAAATCTAGGAAAATTGCAGTTGATAATGACGTGAATTTAAAATTTATTATTCAAATATGAAGAGTAAGATATTAAAAATGACAGACATTTATTCAGAAATGAAGAATAGAGAATGAATATTATTTTTCTTCCTCAAGAAGCATTATTCAATTCAACGTTTTAGTTACAAGAATACATTTCACGAAATATGTCTCCAATAATTATAACTTTCCAACTTACAGTTGGAGACTGATTCTCCTATTTTGAACGTGTTCAATTCTCTTACTCGATCCTTTCCGACGTGGTGACGTATGAAATACTGAATTCCGTTACATTAAGGACCGAAAATAAGTTTCTTGAAAATTCGAGTGAAAATCCATCATCTGTATTTCTCGTACAACTCGAGACGTTGATTGAACAATTCCATTGTGATATTTTGAAATCTTGTGAGAAAGGGTTTTGCTATTTAATTGATTTTCAGTTAAAGATGAAAGAAGAAAATCTCTTCTGAAGTGAAGAATATAAAATTTACATAAACTTGTACAATAACCATAAGAATAATGACAATGTCTGTATTACACAACTATTCGAGACAAGTAAATAGGTGTTCTGATCACGGAGAAGGTAATCTAAATACAGTTGGCTAACTTATATTGAAGGTGTTTGGAAGCTTCTGAGTTCGAATTTCCGTGCCGTGCACGATGCACCACCATTTCCTAGAGTAAATGAAAAGCAAGTACCGTGAGAAGTAATGATATGTTGCGAAGTTCAAGTTAGAACATTGACGATGGAAATTGTATGTCATACTACTCGAAGAAATATTCATGAGAATGGTACCGTGGAGTAGACTTCTGTACGCAGATTCATATTCGAAAGAGTGAACTCGTACTATGATCCTGAAAATATATCCTCAACTTTTTAGTATACTTTGTTACTGTATTGTTCGTTATAGAAATCGATTGCGTAGCTTTTAAATGTTCACTGTATCTACTCGTTTGAATCTCCCACAGCATATTAACAATTCTTGATTTTATCAGCTCGGAAGCCAAGCAACTGAATTCCTTGCTTAACAATTTTAATTTCGGAGCTTATTCTGAAAATTCAGAAGAAAGTGGCTATAAAAAATTACCCTCACTAGCTCCAGCAACTGGATACAGTTGTGAATATTACTCGGAACTAATTTTCACAACTAACTTCAGTTCATTCGGTCAAATAAATAATTTCTTTCGGTGTAGAGCTCTGTGGATTCATCAACGAATTGCATATCGACGCCTAAACGATAATAAAACCCAGCTAGCACGAAGTCAAAGAAAAAAGAGGAGAAAAAGACCGTGAACAAATTCCAATCTACGAGAGAATCTTCCTATATCGTTCGTCCATCGCTTTGATATACAAAAATTGCCACAAGGTTTTACGATTGATACAAAATATCGTATCGTTCCGAATTCAGCGGCACGAAAACGATATGAAATATCTTTATGCGCGCGGTACGTGTGACCTGGAAAGTGATAGAAATACCTCGTAGTGGTGCGCAAAGTTTCGAACGGTTCTTGTTGTTGATGCTGTTGTTATTCTTGTTATTCTCCCACGGAAGAAAACCAGAATTTCCTGTTACCACGCAAATTGTTGAAGTATGCCCTCTCGCGCGCATTTCGTAATTACTCAGCCAACTCGTGGACATTATTTGCCATTTAGGAAAGCATGAATTATCCACCCAACTTCGGTCTCCCGTGTTTTCGTCGTCTCCGTTGTTGTTTGTCGAGATACGAGAATCCTTTACGTAACGCTTGTCCCGTCTCGTGGATGATTTGAAATTTTCTCGATGAGAAATCATTCGAAGAGAGGAGAAAGAAAAGTGTTGGAAAGAGATTCGTTCCTAGAGATCCAGCATCGAGATCTCGAGGAATGAAAAATCACAGGGTCGGACAATACAAAATTGCGACGATCCATCTGGTTCTCATTCCAGGATCGTAAAGAAAAATCACGGTCATTTGGTGTCCCTCTTTTGCTCTTAAAACGGTCGGGTCGTTGGTTCACGTTCGTACATACATACCTACGTACAGACACGAGTGTAAGGGGATGGAATTCAACGCCGGACATTCCTGAAAACCTATCACGGCACAGTTCAAAGCTCGTAAAGCGAATACGTGTCTGTTCACTTTTATATATATATATTAAAGGATCAGGGAAGAATGGTCAAAAGATATGAGGGGTTCCAACTTTTATACAGGGAAAGATGGAAAAGAAAAAAAGCAAATATGATTGGGGCAAGGATTACAGGAAGGATTCTTCCATTGCATTGACGTCACATACATTGAACTCGCTTGAAATGCGTCATGCATTGCCTTGGCCTCGAGTTCTATATCTTTCTCTCCTCCTTAAAACTGACGGAAGAGGACACGGTTTTTATTCTCTCCTTTTTTTCCGTTATACCTTCCTTCCTTCAGTTCGCCATAATCTATGGAACAAAATATCGGAATTAAAGAGGAGTCTCCTTAAACCTAAAGACTTTAAATCTAACTACATAGATGTATACGTATGAGAACAGATACTTAGATGTATGTGTGTGAACTTTCCAACTTTAAAAATCTCTCAGACAATTCTGGAAGAAGGATTCAGGGTGGGTCTTCTTCTTCTTCTTCTTCTTCTTCTTCTCGTTCTTGTTCTTCTTCTATTTCTATCACCATCGGCGCTGCTGGCTACTCCTTCTACTACCACTACCAACGTTGCTTCCAGTTGGCGAAGGGTCGAAGTAAATCTCCGAGCACGTACCTTTCTAACCCGAGGAAGGAATGAAAGAAGAGGAGAAGGAAGAGAAGAGTAAAAAAAATGAAGCTGAGGTACATCCTATTCCCACCTCTTCTTCTGCTTCTTCCATCTTAATAAATTTTCTACAGTCAAGTTGAACTAATTAGAGGCACGTTTGAGGAATTTCAAAGACAAAATCACTTATTCAATCGGAATTTCACTCTTAGTAAAGTCACATAATGAACTAGGTAGTTGAGTCTGTCGTTATACATGCGAAGATGATTCTTTGTGTTCAAAATATTATGGTGAATAGTACAGAATAATGATTTTTTGAATTTTAATTGAATTTTCATCCATAAAATTCGTGCAACTGAGAAATATATTGTGAATTCTACATTGTAATCTTTTAATCTCATTTGTCATTAGATTTCAGCCATTCTCTTTTATGTTCACAAGGACGTGAAAATTCTGTTGAATTTGTAATTTTAATTCTTTGATTTGAGAATTTTTCGAAAATCTTAAATTTTTTCAACATAAATTACTTCTCTTATGAGAAAGCATTGATTCTTCAGTCTTCGAAGTTCACGAATTTTTTTGTAACTTCTGAAATACTGTAGCTTCAACTTCGCAAACGTTGGGAGACAAGGGAATTCACATTAATCAAATACTCCGGAATGTGAGAAGTAAGGAGACTTACGTCAATGATGCACTTTAAAGGGAATTGAAAAATTCCACGTTTACGTTATTGTTTTGGGAAGCGTTTGAAATAGTTCATGGAACCTGTAAAAATTCCGCTACATTCGCCAAGTCGTCGGAAAAAAAAGTTCCCATTGTCTCTTCGTTTGAGGAACCTCGAGCATTGAAATGAACGTAAGATATTATGCGTCAAATTTTATGGCAACTCATGCGTTAACTAAAGAGGTGTGATGCTTAATATTCAAATTAACAACCGGGAATGAACTCTAAATATGAACATCAGTCTTTTACCGATGCCTACTTTCAATCTTGAAAGTATCAAATGTTGATAATAATCTCCAAATATTGACAAATTTTCTTAATTTTTCTTCATCAGTATTTGTGAGTCATGAGGAAACCTAGATCTTTATTTAGAGTTTAACCTCAGATACAAATTCAAATATTATCCATTTCCGATTCGTATTATTTCCTTAATTCATGCAAAAAAAGTTGGTGAAAATTCAACAATGATTTTTTACAGTGTGCAAAATACTTCAGAGAGTAATTGACTCAACAATCATCTGTAGGAATATGAACTGGAGTGCACTCTGTAACAAAATAGGTGTGGAAACGGTGTTAAAAGAACTCCAAACGATGTTAAAATGACACTTTACCGTGTGAAAATGACATCATATGCTGTTAAAAGAGTACTATTCGGTATGAATTTCTTCTAACACCGCCAATTTTTTACAATGCACTGTGAAAATATCCATGGTAAACTCCTTGTAAAGTACTGGAATGAATGAACCCAAAAATTTCGTTGAAATCAGAGCAGACCAAGAATTTAATTCTTTATTTCTGTATTTATAAAGAGCTGTATCCTCAAAGAATTGTCTTCTCAGAGAGAACTGTATTCTTGAAGAATTGTATTCTTAATCCGTATTTTGAAGGAACTGTCTTCTTGAAGAACTGTATTTTTGAATATCTTGATCCTTAAATATCAGTATTCTCAAAGAACTGTATTCTTGAACGTATGTATGTTGAAGGAACTGTCTTCTTAAAGAACTGTATTTTTAAATATCTAGATCCTTAAATATCAGTATTCTCAAAAAACCGTCCTCTTGAAGAACTGTATCCTCAAATACATGTCTTCTTAAGGTGATACGAGCGGCGTGACAGCAGCCAAATTGTTTATGACAAACTACGGGCAAACGCTTCAATTTAATCAAAATATCGCTGTGTACAGCACTTTTCTAATCCAAGTAGAATTGCTGTAAAGAGAGATATTTTGATTAAAATAAAGCGTTTGACCGTAGTTTATCATTTGGCTGCTACCACGCCTCTTAAAGAAATTTATTCTTAAATGTCTCCATTCTCGATTATCTGTATTCTCCAATTTTAAGGAATTGTATTTTTAATATTTACATTCAGGTGGATGACTACTGAGAAATTGCTTACCGTTGCCATTGAACTGTATAATTATGGTTGCAATAAGCGGTCTTTACTGTAGATTTTAATTTTATCAACAACTCTTCAATAGTCATTCGCCTGAATATTGGTGTTAAGAATCCAGTGGTTGGAGAATACAGATATTTCAAAATGAAATTCTTTGATAATATAGATCTTTGAGAACACATATATTTAAAAAATACAGTCCTTTAAGGGGATATTAGGACCGAGACGTTAGCCAAATCTTACACGAAAAATTTGGCTAATGTCCCGGCACTAGTATCTTCTTAAGAGGAAAGTTCTTTAACAATACAGTTATGTTGGAAGACAGTTCTTCGAGGATTTGAGAATACAGATATCTGAGGATGGAGATATTCAGGAATATAGTTTTTTAACCTTTCGCCGCTGCAACAGCACCAAACCGCACGTCCCTAATTTCACCTAGTTCAAGAAACCCATTGATTCTCGCCAAATTTCATCGAAATCGAGCAAATATCCGATCGATCAATTAGACTCTTGTCCAATTTCAGTGAGATTTGACGAGAATCAATAGGTTTCTCCGAACAGGGGTTCTCCTATATAAACAGTGAATGGTAGGGAAAATTTGCAGCGCCAAAACGTTGAGAAGACAGTTTTTTGAGGTACATTCAAGGATGCAGTTCTTTAGGAATACAGGAATAAAGAATACAGTTCTTGTTCTGCCGAAAATTGTTGTATTTACACCGGGAAATTGAAGTGGAAAAACATGAAAGCTTACGGGAAATACAGAAAATTCTAACACAGCAGAAATTTTCCAGTTCCATAGTACCGGGGAATTCCACTTTTTTTTCAACAGTCTGGTTTGGTTATGAAAAACGCCCAGGAATCGAAATTTTGAAAAAACTCTAAATTCTAGTGGTCATTTTAAAATCGTCTGTTGATAGAAGAAGTGTTTTCACTTCATTATCTTCATAAAATACTGAAAAATTGCACGTTTTGTGTTTTCCCGGCTTTGGTGAAAGACCCTTTACACTAATAAAATCCTTTTTGAAATCCAATGGTATCCTGAAAACCCTGGTGTTATTTAATTTCCTTTCAAATTCTCATAACAACATTCAACAAAGCGGTATTTAAAATGATAAAATGATAGTTTCGGATACAGAATCCATGCTATAATGATTCAACACGATATTTCAAAGTTGTCAAAACAATTTGTCCATTGTGAGCATTAGAGCTTCACTCTCGTCCGATTTTGTATAGTTTTGGCACCACACATGTGTTGAAAATACGTATGAAAATTGTATAGAATTTTCATAAAATTCCCATAAAGTAAGCAAGCGAACGTCAATATTTTTTTTCCTCTGTGGGTTAACGAAAATTCTCGCGAAGCGTGAAACAAACCAAACGTTTCGGAACGATGTTGTTGTCGCAAACGTCAAATGGCCTCTCCGGCCAATTACCGTTGGAATTATTCTATGAATTATAGTAGGGCAACGTGGCTCGTGATTTGTGATAATACTGAACAATTCGCGGATCACGTTTAATTCGAGTTCTGATAATTTATATGCCGTATACAGCAGGAGGCCGTCACTGCAGGGAAGGTGCAACTCGCACACCCGAATTGGATCGAGCAGTCGATCGTAAATGATCAATTTATCTGTCTACTATCTATCAAAATAAATACACGCCGTCCTTGTGGCTTATCCATCCACCCTCTGCCGGCGATCCTCTTCCCTGTTCTCTCCAACTGCTCTACGTTCACCGCGACGTGGGAAACTTTGTCCCGTTCTCGAAAAAGTTTTTACCTTAGCGAAGCGCGGATGAAAAGTTTTTTCCCGATTCACGAAGAAGGACAATTGAGAAGAGAGATATAAAATGGACACCACTTCATATCATCCTTGAACTGGCTTTATTTTCTCTGTTGTCTTTTGTCTTTCTTTTTTTTTTTTAGTTTACGAAGATGACGATGCCTCTTTTACATTCCTTTCCTCTTTTCTTTCCCGTGAATTAGTATTCAAGACAGAGACAGACGGAAAGAGGGAGCTTAGCGGTCCAGCGACCCGGAAGCTCTCCCGAAACCTTTGTAGAAGATTCGATAAACGCTGACGTCACTTCTTACGATCATCTCCCGAAATTGAAACGAAGAGTGGGTCTCCTTCCCTCCCCTTCTCCTCTCTTCTGTTACTCCAAGGTGTCGACGATCGTCAAACTACTTTCCTCCGCTTTGACATGCATTTGCGAGGGAACAAAATGGTGAAAAATGATCAAGAAGTTGACCACCAAATTCAGAGAAAAGAGATTTTAATGAAAAAAGTGTTTGTTCCGAAGTTTCTCGTGGTAGTTATATAATAACAATGGTAAGAATAAAGTTATACAACGTGCAAGTTTTAATCCTACAAGGGGAACGTTGTTCGAGAAGAATGAGTGTATATATAAAGGTAAAGGAACTCGAAGGAGAAGAATTGGATTGTTGGGTGGTGGTAGTCCGAGGAAAGTCTTCTTCGTAATCGCAGTTTTCTACTTTTTCTCTCTTTCTCTCTATTCCTCTCTATCAGCTCTCGCATCTCGAGAGATGAAGAGAAAAAGAATGAAGAGGGGGAGGGAACCGGCAATGGGGTAAGGGGAAGACCGTCGGTCGGTGCAAGGGCGTGCTTGAACAGGGATTTACGGAATTTATCACTTGAATTCCCTGTAAAGGATTAGCAGACATTCCCTCCGCTTCGCGACCACCGCCACTGAATTGTCGGAAGGAAAGAAGAAGGACTGTTTGGTCTTTGCAATTTCATACAAAATTTTCTCGTACTTTTTATTCATTTCCTCATGAATCGTGCGGTAAAAATTGATATCGCGGTGTCAAGAATTGAGCTCTCACATACTCAACGCGCAAATTATTTTCAAACCCTTTCTCGCGATACATCCATCGCACCTCAAGTCTGTGAGAGAAAAAAAAAGAACGAAAAACTATGGAAACATTCTCATCGTGCGTCATAATTCATCCATTTTTAAGAGGAGATTTACAAAAGAAGATGGGCAAGTGCGAGACTCGAGAATATTAAATGGAGCGTTGAGAAATCGCAAATAAATTCGTGGTAGGTTTATCGTCTGTGATAATGTACTTTCGATTCCTCTCAATTTCGTATATTGTGAAACTTTATCCACTTTTTCTCGTCGAGATTGCACTTCCGCGACCAAAGTTTTCGAATGTACACATAGATTTCAATGTTTTTCACTTGAAATAATAGCTGAATCTTTATTCTTCCTTGGAAAGTTACATCGAAAATTGAGGAGACAGGTTTTAATTTGAAAATATCACGACTTGAAAATATAAAACACTAAACCGTGACGAAGGTTTCGAAACAAACAAATCTAAAAAAAATAATAACGTAAGAAACATTAGAAGTCTTTCCATGCTTTATTTCAGAGTAACGTTTGGCGAATACGTTGCTCATGTCACATATCTCCCGTAGCATTCGAATTTGAAGAACTTTGTTGAAGTCGCCGATTCTTTGGTTCCCCGTTTCTTCTTGTTCTTCTTCTTCTTCAACTTGTAGTTGAGAGACGAGAGAAGAAGAGTCGTACAAAGAGCACGATGACGAGATATGGTGTGGCAAAAAACTTTTCCGTATACGCGAGAAGGAAAGAAAAATCAAAAGAAGAAGAATCAAGAAGAGAAACTCTTTCAAAGTGAAGAGACGAGTAGTTGTAGTAGTTTCGAAAAGCAAAACACAGAGAGATGGCCAGGATCAGAGGAAAGGGGAAGAGGAAACAGGAAGGATGTTACGTAGGACAACAAAGTCCTCAGTCTTGTTTCGTTGTGGACCGGATATTGATGCGGAGAGAAGGGAACTGAAGAAAAGAGACAACTTTTCTCGCTTTTCTCCTCTTCGCCACTTTTATATGTTTACTCGGAGAAAAGTTGACAGGGTATTGTGATGTTACTATTTCTACTGCTGCTGCTGCTGTTGTTGCTGTTGAAATCTGATGTGCTCTTGAAAGGAGAACGTACGAAGAATCAGATCATACATCTGGATTTTTATCCTTATGTGATATTATAAATCTGTCTTGTTATATGATTTTTCTGATGTTTCAGACATTTTGTATCTCTCTCATTTGTTTTCGAAGTTAATTTTTAGCAGTATTGTACAATCAAGTTTATGGTACTTTATGTAAATGTAATGAATTTTTACAGCCCTAACAGGATTTTACGCTCGGCCCAAATGTGATTCATAGTTGGACCATCGCCAGAATTAATCATGCGATGATGGGACCCATCAATGGTTGACTGCTCGATAATAACTTGGGCCCAACAATGGCAAAAAGCAAACGGCCGATGATAGAATTGATACTGACCCAGTGATGGATCGATTATCTAAGGTTTTCGTATCTGGAGTTTTGTCAGCCAGTGATGGGTCACATCTCGGCCAGCAAAGACCCTTTAACCAACAAGAGCCACATATTGGCCGGTTATTGACTGTGTTTCAGGACTGGGCTTTCTGGTGAGGAAACACAGTCAAATCTTCCCAAAAACTTATCTTCCTCAAGATCCATTCACGTCTCCGATCGTTATTGATGCATTAAAACGCAGATCACAGCGAATTTGCTGGCATGCACCCTACAGCTAAATTGTTGCTGTTACAACAAGAGCTGATTCGCTGCTGCAGCTGAATTATTTTTCCCGTGCAAATTCACACCGATTTAGTGATTTACGGATCGATTGCAATATTGTTCAATATCTCACCTTCCATTGTTATCTATACATCAATCAATATCATTCATGTCGTACAGATGATTTTACATTTCTTCGGAGTCGTATTTTTCACAATCAGATCCATTTGATAAAGCACACTGGAACTGATATAACAATCTATTTCATTCTGCATATAAATGAATGCAGTGGACATCTTTTCGATACATCATTCGGTATTTAGATCAAAGGAGAACAATATACCATTCGAGATCGTTTTGTATAGAAACTAGGTCCCTATTGCGATAAAGTAGAATTAATACACAAAGTAACAGGGTTAAACCGAAGGAAGAAGAAGGAGAAGAAAAGGAAGGCCTCCCTCGGGTCGTTGATTGATGTAAAACGTGAAACCAGAAATAAGTATTTAACCTCGATCTTTCGTTACATCCCTCTCGATATATATACATATATATCCAACTATTTCAACTATCCGTACAAGTATGCAAGTGGAGTAGATAGTAGTTGGCCGATAGTAGATACCAGATAGAGCGTAGTAGTATTGTATGCATTCACCTGCGCAAGAGACTGAGGAGGAAACGTGAGAGGGAGGAAAATTCGCGGCGAGGTTCTTCGCGCGCGCTCGCACCCGTACACCCGTACGGAAAGCCCAAGGGTAGAATAGGAGGGTGAATTCAACCTCGAAGTAGCCTCGGATGGACGGGAAATAGGTCGATGAGAGAGAATCGAGTCGATGTTGTATACAAAGTACAAGTCTTTTCAGGGAAAAAACACTTAACGGGGAATATAGGTGCGTTTGTGCGTCTGCAAGTGTTTGTATGTTTCTATTTGAAATCAAAGGAACATCGGTTCCCTTTTTCCGTTTATATATAATAAACATTATCATCGATTGAAGCTTGATTTTAATAATATACAAAAGTAAAACAAGCATTTGAAAGAAAGTTAAGGGAGGAATGAAAAAAGAATTATAGCCCCCTCATTTTTCTAAATGATGATGATGATGATGATGATGGTGATGGTCTTTTGAAACGACTTCTTTAGAGACCGAAACGAGCGCCATTTGTTTCCTCCCCTTCATTAACTTCTACGATCACATTTTTAATACGAGTAACGTAGATTTTCACCAAGGTGAAAAATGGATTATATCCGAGAATAAGCGGAGAGGAGAAAGAAAATGAAACTTCTGAGGGCTGAAGGAAGGGATAATCCAATTCCCCTCTCCCTTCGCAGTCCCTCAACTTGACTCTCCATGTAAAATCAGAAGGAATTCTTTCTGGAACCAGATTTTTTCATTATATTCCTTTCGTTGATTACGTGTCAGAGAGTAAGAGTGTTTTGTTTTTTTTGTTTTTTTTTTTCTAATGAAATGGGATTTGTGTAGGAAATCAATCGAAAATGAGACAGGGTTCCTAGAAAACCTAGAAATCTCCTGGAATCATGGAATTCTCCTGGAATTTCTTTGTGAACCCTGGAAATCCATGATTTCTCATGAGAATACAATAATGATATTCAATGATCGATACCATAATTCTTAATCCTACATATTTATTTATAAGTGAGTTAGTCAACAATTCTTCGGGTTTGGAATAAATCCTGGGAATTTCATCTTATTTCTCCTGGAATACCTGGAAAACTCCTGAAAATTTTTCTAGGAGAATTCGTAGAAACCTTGAGTGAACGATGTAACTCAGTATAGCAAAAATATCGCAATTGTATGATATGGATTTTGTGTAATGTGGATGAGTATGCGATACGCTTACGTGTATATCAGCGTCCAATTATATTTCAATAAAATTATTCCTCTTGGGAAATTTCTCTGAAAGCATGGAATTGATGATTGAGTGTGATTATAAACAGTTGATTGAAAATCAAAATTCAAATATAATTCATGTCTTATACTTACCAACGTTATTCCTTCACTTTGAAATCATGTTATCGATGTTTAATAATGTTTATGGTGTGACGTTTTTTGGTTGATATAGCGATATATGATTCTGTCGTGATAGAGGAAACCTCCATACGATTGGTTGAATGACTCTATCAAATCCGATGGGAACCAATTAAAATTCAATGAGTTTGAATGGGACGAATGAACAGAGCCGGCACATTACAGCTAATCCAGGTGGCCAGTGCCCACCTCGAAAGAATAATCCTCATGACCAATTGGCAAACAGGAAAATAAGGTGAATAAAAGTCACTGGATTTCTAGATTTTTTCCCTCTATTTCTTCAAGAATGAATCAGAGATATGTATTTCAATCGGTACCTGGTATTTTTAATATACCAAAGGAAGTATAAGTATTGAGTTTCATCCTTCTGATTCGTTAATTTTCCCAGGAACTGGGAGAATGGAAGCGAGATTCCTTGAGAAACTTGAGAAAAGAACAATCGATGAAATGAAATATCGCTCCATTGACGTTTTAACAAACATCCCCATGTGAAAAAAATGTTAAAAAACGTACACAATTGTATACAAATTGTATACAGTTTTGGAAATTTTTTCCACAAGAGTCGATTCACGCTATCCAGTAAACAGTCATTCGTAACCCTTATAATGTCATCCGGAAGGTGTCGAAATGATCTCTGATGCTTTGATTTCTGCTACCTTTTTGATGTCTTCTCAAGAATTCTAAATGCTATTCAAAAAATATCACGGATGACCATTAGATAGCATTTAGAACTCTTGAGAAGACACCAAAAAGGTGGGAAAAATCGTCGCATTAGAGATCATTAGAAAAAGTTATTGCTCTGTAAAAAATTATCCATTCAAGGAAATTGACACATACAAATACAATATAATTTTTGAAATTGGCTGCTCCAACTGAAAATATAATTTGAGAGGTCTTTGTATTCGGGCGAATCAAGACATTCAGTAATTTACATTCCAAATAATACAACTGTTTCAATCAAAATCATAAACCCGTACAGCATAAGCACCGATCCCTCACCCAGGACTTCGATGGAATGGAGGTGGAGAGTTGGTGGAGAAATGGGAGCGTGGAAATGAAGGAGAAATAAGGGAGATTCTCTATTGAGTCAACGGAGAGGCGATAGAGAAATGTCCGCCTCCTGTATTTTTAATAAAATTCATATTGGTGGATTGATGCATTCAGATTTGCTTATGTAAATGCACCATTATGAATTTTATTGAAAATTCAGAGGGTGGATATTTCTCCGTTGCCTCAACAGAGACTCTCCCTTAATTCCCTCTCATTTCTCCACCAATCCTTTCCCGAAGTCCAAAGGTGGAGGATCGGTGGTTGTGCTGTACGGGGAAATTGTGTGATACGGAAAAGAATTCCAATTGAGTCGTCAAAGAATTCAGGATTTGAAAGGAATCTGAAATACATAAATTCCAATGGTCCAGAAGAATTTCGGAGGAATTTATAATTGAGAACAGTTTCGGAAAGAAATTGAAGAACATTAAAATTGAAAGGTCTTTACATTGAATGTTTTCAGTCGTCAAATGAATTCCCGTAGATCATGTGACAAAGCGACATGGTTTTCCAATAGAAAAATAGGAAATTTGTATTCCAGAAAGAAACGCAGAACCTTTCACTGAGCTGCATGGATAATATTTTCTTCGCTAAATATGTATGTATATGAGGTGTGATAGATTATATTACACTGTAAAAAAAAACTGGAAATTTAATGTGCAACTGGACTGGAAATTCCCAGTGCTAGTATTGGAATATGGATATTCCAGTACATGTACAGAGATTTTGTTGTTACGTTACTGAAAATTTACCAAGCATAACTGAAAATTCAGTCATTGTACTGGAATTTTCAAGTTTGAGATGATGTACTGAAATTTTGCCATGATTTCGCGAAAATTTTACCGGCTCGTACTACAATTTTATAGTTCTTGTGCACCAGAAAAAAATATCCCCTCAAAAAGGACTTGAGAAAAAATTTGGAATTTAGAAAAAAAAAACCTAATCGTTGGTATACTGGAATTATACAGGTTTTTAACTGCAATTCTCAGGTTTCGTGATGGAATTTTCCAGTTGCTATGCAATTGAATTATACAGGTTTTGAACTGCAATTTTCAGGTCATGTGATGGAATTTTCCAGTTGCTATGCAATTGAATTATACAGGTTTTGAACTGCAATTTTCAGGTCATGTGATGGAATTTTCCAGTTGCTATGCAATTGAATTATACAAGTTTTGAACTGCAATTTTCAGGTCATGTGATGGAATTTTCCAGTTGCTATGCAACGGAATTTTCCAGTTATGCTAGAATTTAATCACTGTTGCACTGAAATTTTCCACTTCTATTGGACTTCGTCATTTCTGGCAGGAAAAATTTCAAGTCTTTATATTAAAAATTTCCTGATTGAGATTTTGAATAATAATTGTAATTGTAGCCAATAAAATGATATATGATGTTTTTCCAAGACTTATCCTCTTGTGTATTCTAGATATGCAGCATATGTAGTAACCCAAGCTGGCCTTCCAACATGTCGCGCTATAGCTCATCGGTTAGGTCTTAGGTTTCAGTTGGTAGGCAGGTAGAAAAGTGTAGGTTCAAATCCCGTCAGGTAGACATGAGTTTCTGTCCATCCAAATGAACGATCAAAAGTTTCTCAATCATCTTGGAACACAGGGACCCTGCAAAATCACTTTGGTTGAGCAATTTTTTTTTCAATTTTCATGGATATTTTCAGCGTTAATTTTCCAGTACATGTCCTGGAAAAGTCCAGTTCGTGTACTGAAAAATTCCAGTAACGAGGCTCAGAAAATTTCCAGTTTTGATGCTGAAATTCCATAACGTTTGCACTGAATTTTTGCAGTACAAATGTGCTAAAATTTTCCGGTACATGTACAGGTTAATTGCTTCCAGTACATGTACTGGAATTTTCCGGTGAAATTTTTTTACAGTGTAGATTTGTGAATTGGGAATATGTTCTCCTTTCCAATTTATTCAAGTACTCCCAATTTTGTGAATGTGTACAAGTTTCGTGGTTCGGAAAACGTGCTGAAATTGAGCACCTGTATATCAATAATATTGTATTTTTGAATACAATAATGATATTTAATGATTTATACCACAATTCTTAATCCTACATATATACTTATATGTAACTTTGTCAAAAATTTGTCGTGTTTGTAATAAATCTTGGAAATTTCATCTTATTTCTCTTGGAGTACCTGGAAAACTCCTGGAAATTTTTCTAGGAGAATTCGTAGAAACACTGTAAGAGTTTACAATATAAGTCCTATTGTTCCGGTCCTAGAATCTCTCGAAGGAAATCCTCTTCAACGAAAGGAAGAGACGAAGAGGGAAAGACTTGGACACAGGAATGGTGGTGGTGGTTTGCGGTGAGATGCGGTAAGTGGCGATGAATTAATCGCGTGAACAGTGGTCCAGGTTCACCCTCAGACTACTTCTCTCATTTTGTTACATCTCCCTCTCTCCATCATCATCCTCCAAAACCAACCAAAATCCCATGCCACTGCCGCTATTGCCAGTACCCACCTCTATCTACCTCTTCTTTCTCCAGCAAGTTTCTCGTAACCGTTAAAACCCCCTTAAACCCTTAATGCCTTAGACCACAGCAGCCTCCTCTGCCATCTCTCTGTACCTAAAGCTTACACCTTCGTCGTCGTAGTCGTGGCCACGTTGTATCAACAACGTCACACTGTTTCAAATACATATATATATATACATGTATTTCGCTCAAATATATAATACTTTCTCAATTCTCCGTATTTTATTGAATGTACGTATCGAGACGTACACGTATATCTATTTATCGTAGATCCAAATAGATCGAAATGTAACAGGATTTATAGGTGAAGCGTTGTATGTGTGTACGTGTGTGGGGATGTGGCTCTCACGCGAGATGCGAAAATTTGAAATGCAAAACGGAAATGCGACCGACGGTAGGGGCGGTGAGGGGATCCGATCTATAGGGACATTACACGTGAGCCTTCCCTGCGGTTGTGGCAGAAGGGAACAACCACGTACACGATATGTACATATCAAACCAGGTTCCCCAGCCAACCTCCAATTCTAACGCTGAAATGTATATATATGCTTCCGAGCGTATATCCGAGTACACTCTGTAGTATCTATGAGAGTGTTCGAATTTGTCATAACGCGTCGAGCTGTTGGGAACGTCTACCTCAAAGATATCGAATTTTTAGTGAGAATATGTGTCTCACGGCATGACGATAACATACATCTATAACGAAGATTATTCTGGAGTGCAAATTATTATTATATTCAACGCTTTATGTCGTTTTGAATTCGTATTTAAAATCCCCAGAGTTCCAACAGAATCAACTACTCACACATATGCTTTCCTAACAGAGATTTACGATCGGTTCAATAACGGCTCATGACTGGGCCATAGCCGGAATCAATCGTAAGATAATGGCATCCATCAATGATTGACTGCTGGATGTGGAAGCAGCGATGGACTGATTATTATCGAGGGTTTTGATGTCTGAATACCTTATCAGCGAATGATGGGTCATATCTCGGCCAGCAATACGGAATCAATCATTGGCAATTCAACACGAGCCATATATCGTCCGGTTGTTGAATAGATGGAACAAGAAATGTATTTTGCTTTCTCGTTAGAGGGAAGCTTTGTGATCGTTTCGAAGGATCGAAGATTTTTTTGTCCCCAAACTCAGAATCTCTTTGATCAAAATGTTCCTCCAAACTCGGGAAAAATTCTTGGTTCCGTATCTGTCTGTGTGTGTGTGGATTAATTTGCGAACGCGCATATTTTCCGTTCCACTCATCCGATTCCGATGAAATTTATACCACAATCGTAGAATGTGAGGCGATAGTGGTCCCATAAAAGTTTCAGCCCGATTGACCCAGAGCATTCGGGTGGAGAAGGTCATAGATGTGTTGAAAAATTACGATTTTTGCGAACGCGCATATCTCCGCTTCCTATTATCCTATCACAATGAAACTTATACCACGTTCTAGTTATGATACGATAGTGGTCCCATATCAGTTACATCCGAATCGGTTGAAAACTGTGGAGATTTTTGTTTTTTTACGCATGCCTTCTCCCTATGTTCGTATCATCCGAATGCCATCAAACTTTGAGAATATTCAGTTTACCAGATGTTAGTTGTACGATAGGAATTTCAGGCAAATTGGAATTGAGAGAAGGAAATTGTAAGCATTGAATTTTGCAACAAAATTTAAACATTTCGTGAATATCGTCATCATGCGGATACGTTCCGTTCCTATCATCCGATCGTAATGAAGCTGTCATCATAATTTTTTGCAGTGTCGATAATCATCCCAGAAAAACGGGAGAGAGGGAGGAATCATGTTATTGAAAATTTTGATTTTGCAACCGTACGTATCTTCGTTTCCCGTTATCCGATTGTAATGAAATTTATGACACGTTTCAGTTATAGCCTCATAGGTGTCCCTTTGTAAGTTCCATCCCAATCGGTTGAGAATTTCCTTGAGTTTTTTTTTTTCAACGCAAACGAGGAAGATGTGCAAAGTAGGAGATAATACATCAATTTAAAAGAATTCCTTCTGAAAATTCCAAAAATGTGACTGTAATTTTTTACATACTTGTGGAGTTTCAGAGAAATTTGACTGAGGTTTTGAAATATTCTTCAAAATTTAGTCGAAGCTTCTTAAAAGTCAGGGAAATTTATCTGAAAATTCAGAAAAAAGTGACTGTAAAAAGCCATATCCATCGAAGTATTTTCCTGACCTTCATTAAACTCATCGCTTTGTTCGTTGGTCTACAAAAAACATAACCCTATTACAAATTCATATTATTCGTTCGTTTCATGTATATAATCAAACGATACATAGAGCAATGCTCATTCGAAACGAAAAGTTGTCATGCATCGATGCATATCATTATCGTTTAGATATTCCCATTGTCCGTTCCTGACCCTAGATTGAGAACTTTGGCCCCCGAATTTCCATCTCTATTATAATATTTATAAACGACCGTGAAAAATAATGAATAACATTATTTCTCTGGAAATTTTTTAAATAAAAATCATTTAAAAAGATAGAACTTTTTTCTGTCTTGAATGTATTATGTCCGCAAAACGAAGCATGGGGAGAGAAAGAGAGAAGAGGGATAGGATGGATCGAGTTGAAAGTCGTTAGACGTCAGAGCAAGCGAGGTAGGATAAATCAAACTAACTGGGGTCGTAGCGTAGCTGACTGGGGAACGGAGTTGTAATTACCAGAGGGGGTGATTATTCGACGAAAGAGAGGGTAAAGGGAAAAAAGAGGGAGACCGTGGGATGACAAAAAGATAGTGGATTCATGCGACGGGGTGCGCCGCAAAAAGAGCGAACAATCTACATACATTTACATTGCACGGGTTTTGTTATCCAGGACAGGTCTTCCGTCTAAACTAACGACGAGAGCGAGCTAATTCTAACGAGAGACCTTCTTCCATCCCAAGTTTCGAGTATCGTTACATATTATTGAAAGAAAAAAAAATGAAGGTAAGAAAAAAGTTATTAAACCTTCAACTCCCGATACTTCATTTCCTCTTTTCGTCAAACAAAATTTCATTATATTATCATCCACGAGAGGGACCACTTGGATTCGAACGTGTTATCAGAAGGGTTTGCAAAAATGAAGGGAAAAAAATTCTCTCTTAGAGAATAATTTATTCATAAAGGAGAGAAATAAACATATGTGACGTTGAATAAGGAAAAGACAGAGAGGAAGAGAGTTTCTTTAGAAATGATGACTGAGATCAAATGGGCCATCACGATGAGACGAGACTCCATTAACAACCTAATTCATCCCGTGGGTACCTTCGAGAACTTCCCTATAACACGAGGTTCGAGAGACCACAGGGGGAGGCAGTCCCCCAGAGGGAAGGAGGACAAACGTAGAGAGGTAGTAGGCCAAGCAGATTCCGCTGCTCGGGGACTCGAGGGAATACCAAAGCGAGAGAGAGAGAGAGGAGAAGATTTTTGTCAGCGGGCAATCTGCATAGATTTACATCCGTTTAGTCGCTTAGTTGAACGTGTTATCAGAATCGCTCACGCCGCGGCACTCTCTGGGCATTTAAGGGGTAATGTAGGGTCATTTCTCGTATGCTCGAGAAATCCCTTCCTCCCTCTTTCCCTCCCTTCTACGAAGAAGAAGGAGGAGCTCTATAGGGACACTCCATAGAGAGCAGCTAGCTATTCTTGCATCGTTTCAACGAGACCATTTTACACGACGACTACGAGCCTTTGATTAACTTTTCAAAGAGCAGGTTATAACAAAAACTTACTTCTTCTTCTCAAAGTTTCTCTCTCGCAAATTTCATTCTTCAACTCACACTACTGACGTATAATACTAGAAATTTTAATTGATTTGAAAAAATCAAGAGGTGAAAGAAGAAGAAGAAGAAGAAGAAGTTCGATAGGAATGGAATTCGTTCAAGTGTTTCCTCCATATCTTTCCTCTCCGCAATACGTGCAAGTATCAAAGTTTGCCACCAATGTGGTTTGGATTATGTGTACCGTAGGGTGCGGAGAGAGCACTTGAACGGGTCGAATCTAAGCCAAACAAAACTCCTGGCGAGTGAGAAGGAGGGGGAGAATGAAATGTACATTGAAAACTGAAATCAGCTAAGCCAAATAAACTCATCCGAAGCCAGCTAAACGGCAAACTTATCTAATTCAACTTCTCGAGAATTATGTGTACGTATGTTGCAGTATGTTGCGATGGGTGGAAGGGACGAATAAGAAACAAAAGGTTACGCTTCGTTATCTTTTGTGATTGGAAATATTATTATCTCCTCGAAGTCGTTGGGGAGGAGAGAAAAAAATAGAACGAGACAACGAGAGACCGGATAATTCTCCTTTTTTTTCATCCTCTTTCTTCCCCTCTTCTCTCCCTCTTGCCGCTAATTTGACGTGATGAACGATTCGAAGAGAGGATCGTAGCGTGTTATTATCCAGAACACCAGAGTCCTCCCGGTTATTATAACTTTTATGACTTGTAATTATTCTCCTGCAGTTTTGGACTCGATGCCATTTTTCTGTAGATCGAAGCAATTTTCATAAATTTTGTGTTCCTTTTGTTTCTTCTTTTCTTCCCGCTTTTTCTTTCGCCAGGAAAAGGATAATCGATGGAACGTTATTCTGGTGTTGAATCGACGGTGGAATTAAATTTTCTTTCGATTTCAGATCAGAGCGGATGCAGAAGAATCGGTATTTTCGCACATCAAATTTTCACGTGAAAAACGGAATGAATGAATCGATGAATTCTGAATAAATAATTCTATCTCAAGGAGATATGAAAGTATCATAAATTCCAAATATATTGTCAAATTTTTATATGATGAATGACAAATATTTTCATACGCTTCTTGAAATAATCTGAAAATCCATGTCTCGGTATTCTAAAAATTTCAACCCAAACGATGATAGCGACGATGATGGAATAATAAAATACAAAAAAGCATGCCACGTGAATTTGTTGTCGAGATATCTTGTTTCGTCGATCGAGGTCGGAACACAACGCAACGACAACGACGACAGCATTATACATTGTATTATGGTCTTTGGTCCAAGAGGAAAAGATGGAAGAGGAGGAGGAGGAGGAGAAAAAAAGAAGAGTAATTTTACGGAGACCGAACAACGTTACTTTATCGTAACTTCTCTCTTTGTCCCTCTTTTTTCCCTGCTACGAGAATTTAAGTGGTTATTTTCTTGGGAATATATGTGGGACGCGACGGATCGACGAAGAGGCCAAAAAACTGACGAAAGAGGAAGAGAAAAAGGGAAAATAATGACACGAGAGTCGCGGGGACAGAGTTACTAAGCCGTCGTTGCCTCACTGGTCTTTTCTCCTTGCCCTCGCCGTCAATGCTTTTCTTCTCAAACAGGTGGAGCGAAAGTGATGACACGATGCCACCAATACAAAGCGTCCACCGCTATCACCTCCATCCAACTACAAAATGAAAGTATTTTACAAGGATTACGTCCCCTGTCTTGTTCTTTTTTTTTTCTCTTCCTTTCTTTCTTCCTTTTTCACTCCAAACGGGTATTAGTATACACGAATCAATTGGATTTCCACTTGAAGCGTGATGAGGGGCGAATTGCATAACTTGGTTCTCTTACAGAGAACGTTAATAATCACTTAACGGGCTTTAAAGTTGCAGCATCGTCTTGTACAGGGCGATGGCAGCAGCAGCAGCAGCAGCAGCAGCAGCGGCAGCAGCAGCAACGGTAGGAGCTTAGTTTTGTACGAGATTTATGGTCTCGCAGTTTCAAGAACAGTCATGATATATAGATATCTATATAGATATAAAACGCACGTGTAGCTTATGCACGGGTGGTGGTTCTCTCCATTTACGGGAGGCGAATGTCTCAGCGATGCGCTTCTCTTTCTTTCTCTCTCTCTTTCGGTACTTAATGTTAGGAAAGACGTGAGAATATACGTTTATATATACGCACACAAGACCCCACTAATTCCTCTAGTTTCATCTTGACTCTGTCTTAGCTCTCTTTCTCCCTTGTCGTTTACCTGCAAAGTGCTGTGTACGCGATAATAAAGTTTAGAATTAATGAAAAGAGGGTGTTCGATATTTTATGAACGTAGATTTATGATCCATGAAATACTATATCCACTTTTCAGGTGGAGATCATGTTGTTTTGAAATATTCAAATATCAATTTTTTGTCATATGAATCTGCCGGAAAGGGGCCGTCCATAAATTACGTAAGACAATTTTGGCATTTTTTCACTCCCCTCCCACCCCCCTGTAAGACATCGTAAGATTTCATTAAACCCCTCCCCCTCCCCCATGTGGTAAGGTAATATAATACAGAAGTGTACAGAAATTATAAATGACTCAATTATGGTATAACATTGATGATTATTAACTTACTAAAATTGACTATCCAAGGATACTTGATTACAGAACATCATCTTTGTAAAATCTTTGAAAAAGTTGAAGGAAATATGTGTTTTTCGAAATCAGTTGAAATTGAATTTCTTAATATTTAGTTACATCCATCTTACGTAAGATTTTGGTGCAACCCCTCCCCCTCCCCTCTTGTAAGATCTGGTAAGAATTCCATGAACCCCCTCCCCCCCTTAAACGTCTTACGTAATTTATGGACGACCCCAAAGTGCTGGAGTTGTGCGAGGTCTTGGTTTAGAATGACTGTGCCGTTGTACAGAAAGTATTGGTGTTCAGCCGTTGTCATTTGTTCAATAGATATTAACCAAAATCGACGCAACACAATCAAGCGACTCCGATGTACAAGGATTTTCTGTAATTTTTTCTCTCGTGAAAGGAAGTAAGTATTCTTTAAATCTCTTGGAGTGAATAGTTCACTCTTTGAGAGTGGTTTTTCGCTCCAAGAAATTCATAGAGTAAAGAACTTGAGTTGTTTTACACTTATTTAATGAGTCCTTAGGCACATGAAGAAATCTTTCTTAATGGAAAATAATGCCAAGGAAATCTTTCGCACGTGCTGAAACATGACCGCCTGGAAGAAAATTGACTCATCGGTCTGCAATGTACAAATTTGCAGTTGGATAAATTTTTTGAACTCAAAAACCAAAAAATCATGTGAAATATGATGGTTGGAGGTTGTAACGATAAAACCAATAAGACATCCGAAATTAAAAAATGATGGATATGCAAATTCTCGATAGCATTTTTTCGCTTTTTTCTGCTCTTCCAAGTGCTTTAAAGAGGAATAGAAAAGCGAATATTATCTTATTTTAGGTTCAGCTTCCAATAAATTTGATGAACTTTAAAATTGAAAAAAAAAAAACGAAGCGAATAATTCAGTAGTTTTTTAGATATCGTGCAGACAAACTTGAAAACCATACACGGAAAGAAAAGAATAGTTGAAGCAACTACTTAAATAGTCGATTTTTGACCATCTACTTAAGTAGTTGCTGCAGCTGCTTAGTAGTCAGAACAAGTAACACGTTAGCTGTTTCAACTAATTTAAAGTACCTCAGGTATTTACGTTAGTTAGTGCAACTATCGAGTTATTTGTCCTGACTACTAAATAGCTGCGGCAACTACTTGAGTAGATGGTCGAAAATCGACTATTTAAGTAGTTGCTGCAACTATTTATTTTTTTCCGTGTAGGACTGAATCAATACAACTGTTTGTACTGAAAGAGTTCAAATGTAATTTGAACAGTGAGAGTGCAACTTTTTGACTTGACTCGGTTAAAAAATTGGATTGTAAAAGTTCAAAACAACATCGAGATCTTATAGTCACACGATGCGGGCCATTAAATCCAATAGTTTGGTGAGAGAGAGTGCGGCGCTGCGTCGAACTGCGAGAGCTCAAGCGATCGGACTCTCAGAGTCCGAAATCTCGGACTATAGTAGATCGTGTGACTATACACAGAGAGAAAAGAATAGTTATATTCTCAATGTAGCATGGGAATGATTACTATGTCACATGCTCCCGATTTTATGTGGTAACATTAGCCCTGTTAACATAGTAATGATTACCATCTTACATTGGAGACAGTACTATGCAACTAAACATGAATCCAATGCTATAGAGTAATATTGACCATGATTTTTTCATTGATTATAACCTAAATTAAACTATTGACATGTATATACACACAAGACTTTTCAGTGCATGAGGTTATAAATAAATAAATTAGGTTATGAAATGGTTGATAGAAAGAAAAGGGAGCACACAGTCAGAAACAAATTATATCAATCTCCTGAATAATAACTGTGTTCTTACTTGATTATTAATAGTGGGCTGACTACCGTAATAATACGTATAATATATGTATATCTATACACGTCGTGTCGATATTGCCCACAGCGTGCATATTTTCATTAACTGGAATGACAGCTGTTGTAACATGGTAATCAGTACCATTTTACATTGCTTGGAGTTCTATTTGTCTGATTTCTATGTGGTATAGTAATCATTACCAGAAAAATGGCGAAGGATTCTATTCGCACATAGTAACATTTACGATTTTCAATAAAATAAGAACGAATACTATGTTAGCATGGTAAATATTACCATACATTTCTCTCCGTGTACATGTTCAATGTTGTTTTGAACTCTGAAGATTCGAATTTTGAACTTGCATAACCAAAAATAATTGAACTGTTAGAGTTATATGAATTTCGAACTCTTACAGTCCTAAAATTTTTCCCGTGTAGTTCCGAGAGAAAAGTCTCTGAAGTTCTGATACATGAATTTTTTTTATTGTAAAAGAAAGGTTTTTCATGTGCTTTAGGACTCATATAATGAATGTCAAAAAATTCGAGTTCTCTGTTTACTTCACAGAAAAAAAATTTGCGGTAAATTCTGGGACAGGTACAATTTCTATCACCATTTAAAACGAATTGTGATTAATTGAACATAAATTGATGAAGATTTAATGGCAGTTGCTGTGAATTATACCACCATTTTGTTGTTTACAGCTCTGAAAAAATTCAAAAACACACTCCAATAGTTATATAATGCAGAACTGTTCACCAAATTTCGATATGTCTCTAGTTTTTTTTTTTCTAAATTTTTGAAGTTTTTGGAAAATTCATATGTTTTTTCCAATATGATATGTGAAAAAGTGTTTGAAAATTCGAAATTTTTTCTTCAATAGTCAGAAAAATTTATCATAGTTGTGTTGAAAAAATTGAATTAAAAGAATTGAATGCGTGGTGTTTTTTTGTATTCCACTATCATGGATGGGCGGCATCAATTACTTTTCGTTCGTGAAGTACATTAGAATTTTGTGCCCAAAATCTCTGTTTTACGGAGGTGGAAAAGTATAACGAGTAACTGAGGTTGCCCATCTGCGTCCGCTATTTCGCCTATTTCTAATATGTAGGGTCTATATATCATAAGCCCATGGGCCGCCGCCCATCCATCGATTGAATTTTGTAGAGAGATTTTGGGAAACTCTGGATCAAAGCCAGTCAAATCTGTGGGGAACCGTCCGGTTTCTAGAAAATTACTGAGAATTTCGATTTCTAGGAGGCCAAGCTTCACGTTTGACCGATATGAGATACCGATATCCCGAATAACAAATAATTGTTGGATTCAATGATTCTATTGATGTTTTTACTATCATATTCTATTAAAATGAACAATTACATTCATTATTAATTGATAAATGTTTGTTCGCTGTTTAAATTATATAATTGAGGAATTTGTGCATTTACCTAAATTATTGAGAGGTGGACAACTTATCAACTATTTCAATGTAAAGTCCCTGGTTTTTTCATTTTATTACCAATTTAGAAATGTTCTACAAAGTGGTGGGAATATCACGCTCATAGTGCCAGATTCGATAGAAGTTTAATGGTAACACTGGTTGAAGCGCCGATGCATAGTTATGACACCCGTTCGTTTACTTTCACTTGCCAGGCGCGCGGTAGCGCCGCGGAGCTCCTGGTGTCCAGCAGCAGAACCAGTCGTTGAGGGCGGATACGCGTGTGCGATTGCTTCTTTCCCATGGCGGAGACTAACAAAACTCATCTCATACTCTCAATTATGCTGTACGCGGCTTGACAACGAGATGTCGCTACGGGTGTTTTTGTCCATTGAACTGACGGATCCCGTCACAAATGTACTATTATTATGTGATGAGTTTTTATTCATTTCAGAATCGGTTTGCAACCAACGTTGAAATTTCCTCGCAAATTCCATTAGTTTAATCGAACAAAGCTGTGTCTTGAGGATAACTTGTGCAAAAATCAAAATAAGGTGGATAATATACTAATTTTTGAGAAAATCTAAAAATATTTCCTAGTGTCTCATAAAACGGTTTATATTTTTGTTAAATGAAAAAAGAATGAAAAATTAATGATACACTCTCTGAATTTCTTGAAGTGAAAAATTCACTCTTGCAGTGAAAATACTGCGAGTCCAGGTGGAGTGGTTTTCCACTCCCAAAGAGTGACTTTTCACTCCATAAGAGTGGATTCTTACCCCAACAAAGTGAAAGTTCAACTCGGTTTAAAGAGTGAACTTTCACCTTTTCATAAAAGGGAAATCTTCACTCCTATGGAGTGGAACCTCACTGTTGTTGGACTTGCACTATTTTCACCCTCTGGGAGTGGATTTTCACCCCAAGAAATTTAAAGAGCATAATAGAAGTTGAGAAAAAAAAAAACTTTTGAGAAGTCGTGCGCGGAATTTTACTAGTTACTTTCTAAAATTCATCAATTGCTCTCAATATTTCAGCTTTGTTGTAGGAAAATTCCACAAAAACCCGAACCGTTTCAATATCAACTAACAAACTGAGAAATATTCTCAGATTCTTATGAAAAATTACTTTCGTTCTGACTGGAATTTTTCTCATTTCATGCAAAATGCTGTCACGTGAAAGACACTGTACCTCGTGATTTTAAAAGAAAAGTTAATTCAGTGTTTGAAAAAATCGGACTTTATAAGATTGTGGTAGTAAATTTCAGTTCAAACATTCAAAAAAGAAGTTGAAAAATAGAACTCACGATTCTGATTATCGATTTTACATTTTCTGAGGAAACGAAGTGCAGAATGAATGCTTTTCCAATTTTCATCAAGTCTTATTGAATCGATGAGAAAAATCACAAATCCTACAGCTCTTGAAAATCCGATGGTAATTATTCATTTCCTAGTAGTTCTTTTCCTTGTCGATATTTTCTCCGATGAAAAACCTTTGAATCGAAACTGAAATACAGAAAACACGATAAAATGTGTGAAAACTTTCAAAAGAATCTTCTCGGAATTAACAACTCCACGCTGAAGAGAATTTTACATTCATTAAAAACTTGTTGATGATGAATATTCCCATTGAAATTTCAGACACGTTTTTCTTAATTAAAAACAAATTCATAAATCTCTGATGATCGGTCTCCCATCCAGGGACAATCATTTCACTCGTTTCATCCCCCTCCCATCTCTACGATGTTGATCAATGATGTACTCAAGATATATTCATTTTCTTTCCCACCCTTCCATCGCTCATTTCGATTCAAGACACCCCTTATATCATTATCATCGGGTTCACGTTCAACACAATGTTGCGTTTGAATAATTCAAAGTGATGAGTACACCTTGAAGCGATGCGGAAAGAGCATGAACTTGCATGCATTAGTTACCACGTTCCGCACGTGTAAGACTTTGAATAGTATTAACGAAAGTGTGAGAAAAGAACTCACACTTTGAAATTTATTTTTTCCTCACGCCTCATACTTTTACCATCATCATCGTTACAATCGCTTCATCATCGTATTATCATATTGAAAGATGAAATTGAAAATTTACTACAGGAAATGTACCTATTTACGTAACAGAAAAATACTAGATCTTAGAGGGAATGGAAAATGAACCAGAGAGGAATCATGGAAGTAGCAGCGGGTAATAGTAGTAGTCACGAATTCCTCGGAGAAACATTCGAAACACAAGGGCGGAACCGAAACGAAACGAAACGCTTTTCCGGTTAATGTATGTAGATTATCTAGGATCGTAATACGCTCGGCTGCGCTGGCATCGCCGATATTTACGATAATCCGAACGTGGATCCTGGGATTAATGGGAGAAATATATATAAACAAACTCAAAGAAGAACAGGGAGGAGAAGACGCGAAACATTCCGCGACATTCTGTTCGCCGTTCGTATTGTTTCTCTCGAAATAAGAGTGAAATAGTATAGTATATTCCTGAAAAACGAGAAAAAGACTGGGCAATTTTGAATTCGGCAATATCCAAAAGTGCTTTTCTCAGTTGTTCTTCTTATTCTCTTCTTCTGAGAAAAATAAATCATGACACTTCATTTTTTCAATCTGTTTCTTTGAATTTCCTTATCTTCGTGCTCGCGCCTTCTATTAATATTCAATAAAGATTATAAATTCGATTGAACTTCCTTTCGGTATTCATCGTTCAATATTTCATTCACATGAACATTTTTCGAGGTAATGCTGGGTGCTCGTTGGAAATAAGAGAAATACAAAAGTAACGATGACCGTGAAGACATCCGCCAACTGCTGTAACTTCTCATCCAACTTTGTTAGAATATTTTGTTTGTTTGTTATAAAAACCGATTAAGGAGTTCCCATTTGTTCATTTTATCCGTTCAAATGTTTCATAAAAACTTTCTGTCGAAAGTTATAGGGGTTGGCCGACAGGTGAGGGAAGTCAGGGAATTCAAAACTGGTCAGGGAAATCAGGAAAAAGTCAGAGAATTCATTAGAAGGTCAGGGATTTTCCTGCCATAATTAACAGTTTCTTATTTACGTGGAGTATTGAAATAGTCACGAGTCACAATGGAATTTTTCATTTCACTAAACTTCTCAAGTCATATCCTTTATTTTCAGAGAAGTTTCACGCATTTTTCGATACAGATACTATAGATATTAGAAATAAAAAGTCAATTGAAACATGAAATGCAAATCTACTTATTCGTAAATATGAAAAAGTAAATGCAATGGCAAATCGTCATGCTTTTATACCAAATTAATTTTATTATTCATAAAAGTTAGAATTATTTTTTATGAATTTTTCAATTCATTAACAATTCGTTCTCAAAATTTGGCTAATTTGGAAAATTCAACATTTGCATGGGGCAAAATAGATTATCATGGATATAAAAAATATTATATCAGTTAGTATATTTTTTTATTACGCATGAGGACAAGCATCCAGATTATACCTCTTACTATCTAGATGCCAGTCAATAATAACTTTCAAGACATTTTATTAACCATTAAAATCTGGTTTACTACTACAGTCAGAACTCTCTATCCACAGGGTGACTTGAAACGCCCGCAAACCCTCAAAGCAGTGATGCCAGAATGAAGGGCAAGGACCGTCGAAGCTACCCTCTCTCCGTCACACAAACGTACACAAAATTTGATTGTGTGCGTACCAGAAGAGGACCGCAGGGGAAATGTAAAGGAGAGAGGGTAGCCTCGACGGCCCTCGCCCCCCATTCTGGCATCACTGCTCTAAAAGGGCGGATTCCTGAGGAAAAACTGAAATATTTCTCCTTTAGCAAATTTTGATCCGGGTCTTAAATTTTGAATTACAAGGATTTATAGTTGACCAATCAGGAGCGCCCCTAGTATCCGCTGAGTGTGTGGGAGTGTGTGGGGATGTGTGATGCACAAAATGAAGTTTATTCACGTGAAAATCGTGTTTGTTTGCAGAAAAAAATATCAGATGAAAAATTTCATGAGTCGCGCGACCGCCGTAGGGCTTGAAAATTTTCCAAAAAAATCATTTTTTCAAAAATCGTTTCATTCGACTCAGAAACGCCCAAAACATGGAATAAAATTGATTGGAGAAGCGCCGCGCGCTCGTAAGTCGCCAGTCATCACCTCGATTATTTCTAAGATCGCAACATTTTTCCAAGTCCGATGACCGGTGAGAAAAAATGAAAACATTGTCCCATGAACACGTTTATTGGAATAGGCACAAATCCATATCCTTTCCCATCAACATACACTCAGAGGGCTTCAACTGTATAGGATGATCCCAAATCACATTCTAATTAAGGACAAGTCCACTAGCATAATGGCGCTTCGATCGTGTTAAATCAACAGTATTTCAACAACAAATTATATGTGTTCGATATATAATTTGGCTTCAGAATTTCCCCTTCTCACACTTCATTGTTGAAATACTATTGATGTTTCAATATGAAGTTGAATTTTGAGGTTATCCTGCTACGCGAGGCCGCTATTCTGATTTTTAGTTCGCATGAAAGTATACCGCTATGAGGGCGCGAAAGTCAGTCCAATTTCATTTTACTTTTATAACGTTGAGGTACATCCTCCTGCTCAAACTCCTACAGAACCACAATTCAGAAAAAGTTCATAATCAATTCATTTTGAATCCATGCATTTACGCTGTATATGTAACTCTCTCTGTCCCTCCTCTTTTATTTTCCTTGATAGGACTAAGACAAAAGTTCGATATAAAAAAATAATCCGTCGTTCCCGAGCAGTGCGATATGGAGAGTTCCGAATGTAGTTAATAAATGGATATCGAAGGTTATGAGAAAATTTTTATAATACGATTTATACAATCCATTTCTCTCTCAGGGATGAATCTCTCAAGATTCATCCCTGAAAATATCTGAGTTTTTTTATGAATTCAATTTCGAGGGAAAAAATTGCTCCCAGGTGGAGCCATCGATACGCTGGTATCCTGTTAAGAGCATTTCGTCTACACAGTTGGAAATTTTCTGTTACATTCAACACATTTCACATGTCCCAAATGGTCCACACAAATTTTTGTGTCGATTCAACATAACGTGTTTGTGCACGGAGAGAAAAAATTTGCTGACGCAGCAAATCGAGGTATTATATATAGAATAGCAAAATTTTTTGCTGACCTAGCTAAAAATTTGCTATAATAGCAATCGTCTTAGCTACGACAGAATTTTTTAGCTGTGGCAGCAAAAAATGTTTGCTCCGCCAGCAAATTTTCAGTATTATATACAGCATAGCAAACAAATTTTGCTGGGATAGCAAACATTTTTTGCTGCCACAGCCAAAAATTCGCTGTTGCAGCTAACAAGATTGCTGGAACAGCAAATAGTTTGCTGTCACAGCAAAAAATTTGCTGCTCTGGCAAAAGGAACTCAGCAAAAGTAGATTTCGCTGCCACAGCGAATTCCTTTTTCTCCGTGTGTTAGCTAGTAACTCAAGCTTGATGTGAATAATATGATATAAAAGAATACTGATTAAGTTTTAATTGGAATTTCCGATCGTGTAAATTCAACACATGAGTACTGTTAAATGAAATTAAAAATAAGTCCTGAATTAATAGTTGATAAATGTAGTTTATGAATGTTTTCACGTCAATTCAATGTGGAAAATCGCAGTTTTGTGTGTGTTAAAACAATGTATAAGAATAAATTGAGAAAAATAGTCTTCAATGAGAATTGAACACGGATCGTCGAGACTGGACGTTGAAGCTCTATCACCCAACAAACACCCCTGGTTACTTGGATAGGGGTAGTTTCTGTGCGTATTTCAACTTGTACTCGATCTTCAAAGCCGAAACCAAAATGAATGAAAATGAATGAATAGTTTTCTCGACGAGTACCAAAGTTACACGTACGTGGAACTTTCATCAAAAAATATCTCCCATCACTGGTGATCTTCCCTTGGTACTTGAGGATAACACAAATTTCATGTTGAATCTTGAGTTGCATAAAATTTATGTCATTTTAACACTTCTCTCCACTTGTTTGAATGATTTCACATTATAAATCAGTTGTGTTGATCACATGTTTGTGTTGAATATTTAACAAAAAATTCATGACACACGGATTTTTTAACAGATTTACACAAAATTTCCAACTGTGTACATTGTAAAGAAATAATCGGGATTTTCCTGTATGCAGCAACCGAAAAATTGCGATGATGGGATAGGAAATCAACTTCTGATACATTTATATGAAATATGAAATTTACCATATATTTAACTGAAAATTCCGAACTTTATGGGATTTCACCACCATTTTCCAATAAATTTCCGATTGAATCTGGAAAATTTCTAACGCGTGTATGTGTTAATTACTTCCGAACATTTATGTGAAGTTTTCCATAGAAATTTTTTACAGTGTAGTAATATGACTCTATGGAGCCTTCCGAAGTGGCTGATCCAAGGGATCGGATTAGCTTCTCAACCAATCAAACAATTTGAAAAATGATTCAGATCACCTAGATCAGCTGCTTCGAAAAGCTCTTATGGGTTTTCTATGAATTCGCGAATAGTGCATCGGCTGTACATAAGAGTCCGTATGCAAAATTCTGTACATGCGATTTATCAACAATATATTAAGGGAGGGTTTAGATAGAAGTTGTTTCAACGAAAACAGTTGTTATTACCATAAGAAAGGAACTTTGAGAATTTTTTCGACATTGTCATTATTCATTTAAATCAATAAAAATTATGAACAAATAATGAAAATAAATTATAGAAAATATGCTATTCATACACTTGGATGTTCCTTCATGTTTTTTGGGTCGGAGAATCCAAATAATCAGTTATCGTTGGATTTTTATAAAGAATTTAATAATTTTCCATGACGCATGGACAATCCCGAGTTTTGCAAAAGAAACTGGATATTCTGATTCTCCGACCCAAAGAAAACATAAAGAAACATCAAAACGTATGAATAGCAATATTTTTATGACATATTTTCATTATTTCTTTATAATTTTCATTTATTTAAATGAATCATGACAATTATTTATTATTGTTTTAGTTTCAAATGTTCACCTAAATGTTCAATGAATCTTTAATACACTATGGAAGTCCGTATTTTTGATTGAAATCCTATAATTCACTTGCATAGTCACATAATTGACCTAATATATGGTTTTTTTTATGGCTTAAAAAAAAGTCAGGGAGAAAAAATTTGTCAGTCAGGAAAAGTCAGGGAATTTCAATCCGATTATTTTGTCGCAACCCTGCCGATGCACGGTGGGGCTGAACAAAAAAAACTTGAAAGTCGTGTCACTTTAGAAATTTTTGTAAATTCCGATTCTACGTGATTTTCTGAGAGAAAAAATCCAAACTTTAAAATCGCCTATGGTGCCGTTTCCATTTTACGGCACATTTACTGTTTGTATTTTGCTGATTTCAATGTATCTCACCAAGAAGTCCCAATATGTGGGGCATTCGTATGGCTTTTCATTTTAATTTCTTTTTTCACATAAATTACTGTTTGTGAACTGAATTTCATCGCTTCGCAAGGATAATATGTTATTTCTAATAAATAATACATCTTTGTTCAAATTGAAAAATTGTCAATTTTTACGTTTTCTTCTCTACATTCCAGCTTTAAGTAGAAATCAAATGAGGAAATATTGTTTCAAGGTTGGACTATTGTACAAAAATGCCTACTTTATATACGAATTTCATTATGCAAATATTGAGTGATTTATTAACGTTGGAAAATTCAAATTACAAAAACATCAATTCAATTGAAACTGAATAGAATTTATTTCTCAATATCTTCACAAAACATACATGAGAATTGAAGATGATAAGTATCCACATTGATGAAAAAAACTGTTTTACAGATGATTACCATTGTAATCACAAATTGCTCTTAGGAGCTGTTGATTATAATGTTGGTTACTTGCATTTTCAACTTTATAGTGTGCCCAAGTTTTGAGGAAGTCAAAATGCACTGACTCCGTAGCTTGTTCGCTGTAGAACCCCAAGCCGTTTTCAATTTTCGAACAAAAATCTTCAATATGGAAAAAAACGGCATGAACTTTCGGAGTCGTTGAAATCCCTAAATTCAGGTAGCTTTTCTTGAAAATCTGAATTTTTTCTTCATATCCGGGATTCAATTTGTTGCCAAAACAATCTTCAACAACCTCATTGAATTTGCTCAAGGTGTCAACATGCTTCAAAGGTCTCAAGTCCTTTTTTCGCTCGGAGAATATCGAGGTTTTTGAGAAGAGTCTTGCAATCATTTCCATTGAATCCAGAACCAGCATGAGTGTTATCGCGTTTTACACTACATTCTTTAAGCCGATCATTAGTGATTTTTTCGCATTCTGCAGACATTTTATCGACGACTGTATTTACAACGCCGAGCATCGAGTGAAGCTCAGGTGGGGGAATGACGCTCAAAATCTTAGTATTCTCACTGAAGTTACTAGAAAAAATTGGTACATGAATGCAACTTTTGAAATCCCTTGAATGTTTCTTGTCAGCTCCTTGCTCTAACCATTCATTATAATTATGATATGAAGAAAAAATTCAGGTTTTCAAGAAAAGCTACCTGAATTTAGGGATTTCAACGACTCCGAAAGTTCATGCCGTTCTTTTCCACATTAAAGATTTTTGTTCGAAAATTGAAAACGGCTTGGAGTTCTATAGCGAACAAGCTATGGAGTCAGTGCATTTTGACTTCCTCAAAACTTGGGCACACTATAAAGTTAAAAATGCAAGGAACCAACATTATAATCAACAGCTCCTAAGAGCAATTTGTGATTACAATGGTAATCATCTGTAAAATAGTTTTTTTCATCAATGTGGATACTTATCATCTTCAATTCTCATGTATGTTTTGTGAAGATATTGAGAAATAAATTCTATTCAGTTTCAATTGAATTGATGTTTTTGTAATTTGAATTTTCCAACGTTAATAAATCACTCAATATTTGCATAATGAAATTCGTATATAAAGTAGGCATTTTTGTACAATAGTCCAACCTTGAAACAATATTTCCTCATTTGATTTCTACTTAAAGCTGGAATGTAGAGAAGAAAACGTAAAAATTGACAATTTTTCAATTTGAACAAAGATGTATTATTTATTAGAAATAACATATTATCCTTGCGAAGCGATGAAATTCAGTTTACAAACAGTAATTTATGTGCAAAAAGAAATTAAAATGAAAAGCCATACGAATGCCCCACATATTAGGACTTCTTGGTGAGGTACATTGAAATAAGCAAAATACAAACAGTAAATGTGCCGTAAAATGGAAACGGCACCATAGGCGATTTGAAAGTTTGGATTTTTTCTCTCAGAAAATCACGTAGAATCGGAATTTACAAAAATTTCTGAAGTGACACGACTTTCGAGTTTTTTTTGTTCAGCCCCACCGTGGATGGATTTAGATCCATGATGGAGAATTGGAAATGCCGATGTAGTCCTAATTCCCACCCAATAAGGTGAAGAAATTGGAGCAGTATTAATGCAGCTATGAAGTCTGGCCAGTATGGCAGCTGTCGAATTTTTGCGAATATCATCAACTTTCTGTGGATTTAAAAAAGTATTCTCCTCGATCCAACGATTTTGACGCGGCAAAACTTCAGTACAAAATAAAATCCCACGATCTTGACAATTTTCCATTAAAATATTCATTATTTGCTTCATAGCTTGAGCAGCATAAATATTTTTGCAAGTTCTTTTAACGCGTAGTTCCCAAGAAAAGCCTGTATCCTTGGAACATAAAAATACATAGGAGTAATGAAAAATAGTGAAAAAACAAGTAACGTACGAATACACCCGTCACTCACATGCCAAAAACAAAAAAAGTAATCGCGAGGAAAAAGAAAACAGATTTATACGTGTTACAATGAGACCCTGAGGAAGGATTTCCTTTAATTTTTCCATCCCTCCTTCGACCGAAACGTTTCCGTCTGTCGCGTGGAATATCGAAGCTGCCGATACCAAGTACCACAGCAGCCGAGCAGCATCAGCAGCGGCAGTGGCAACTATATAGCGAGAGGTAAAACCGCTCTTCGCTACTGATTTCTATGAACCATGATTTATCGCCTTTCAAAAACTCTACCGCCTCTTCTTCCTCTTCCTTCCTGTCGTCGTTTCTCTGATCGCACGACGACGTGTTCAATATCTCGTGCATGTACGTGTGTGGTATGTACATCGAAAATCCCCATTCGCCACGTTCTCTCTTTTCCGTCTATTTTATTTCATATATCCAAGGAAGAAATCCTTGCCAATGACGGTGATGATGATGACGACGATGATGATGATATTAATGGTAACAATAATTAGATTCGACGATGGATTAATTAATCACACCAACCACGACGAAGGCCAAACCGTGGGGCAAAGCGATTTCATTGACGATAGGGAAATTTTTATTTCACGAAAGAAAGAAGGGTCGTTGAGATATCCCAGGTTTTATGAATCTTCCGATGAATTTTCATCCCCTTGTAATCAATCACTGCTGTATTTTTTTCTTATTTTTGTAACGCGAGAAGGGACACGGTGTTAGATTCGAAACTTTATGTAAATTTGCTCATTCGCAAAAGGAACTCTGTAATCTATAACCATCGAATTGCGGAGAGTATTTCGAATGAAAATTTTTTCGCTTTTGCCAGCGCTGTGGGTGGAATATAAATTGATGCGATTGATGCTATAGTTGTCGAGTCTTGGCAGTCTACGTAGAGCCAACGTCCATTGACACATAGCAATGTCATCAGCTCAGTATTTGTTCAAACTATCGCTCATCTTTGACCTGAAAATACATCATCGTCATTTCATTATTGCGCTGAGAAATTGTCAATGAGTTAGTTTGCTGTCATGGAATTTAGAATTTTCTCGATCAAGTGTCGATTCCTTTCACGGTTTCGTCCAAATCAAGCAAGAGACCCACAATCATTCCCCGCGAATAAACTAATTTGAAATTCCGCAATAATACTTGACCGCGATTTCTTGAAACAAAATTCAGAATTCAAGAGAAAAGAAGAAATCCATCTCTCGAAGTCACTTTGAATTTCAAACGAGGTCCAAAGATATGTAACCCGAGACTATCGGCGGACAACCTATATTTTCCCAAGTCAACTTGATAGTTTAAAATTCAAAGTGACGCTGTAGTAATGGCGGTGGGTTTTGTTCGTCGAGGAACGAATACGTACCTTGTTATTCGTTAAAATAGTCTGCAATTTCATTTGGTTGTATTTGGAATTGGAATTCGAAAGGTTTTTCCACATGCGTGTTGTAACGGAGTAGTAGTAGCAGCAGCAGCAGTCGAGGATGTATCCTCGGCTACTACTCCGTTAGGTAAACGTCAGGACATTTGCATCTAAAAGAGTTTGCCTGTAGTTTGTATGAAAATTCAAAATGAAACAGTATCTTATATTATATTCTTCTCTTTTTTTCTCGCGTCCTTTATGTATCCACACGTACACATCCGTAGCCATTTCATTGGGAGGATATAATAAATTTTTATTATTGAAATACTTTGACACATAAAATTTCTGTTAGAAGACATTGCCGGGTGTTTTTTTTTCCTTTCTCTGTTGATTCTTGTCTGCATTTATGTACGCTATATTCTGTCTGGTGAATAAAAATGCGAAAAGTGATTAGTATATTATAAATATTCACTCACGTAATCGGTAAATAAGCTATTAATCGTTGATTCGATTTTTTAACATTCCTTTCATGAAGTGATAACATTTTCTTCTTCTTCGTTAGTTATTACGTTGTTTTATGTATGACTATTTTGTTTTGTTGTCTCACATATTTTATCTACCTTCCCGTTACCTTGAATTATGCAGTCGTACGTAATCGATTGTACTTGAAATCATGCGAAATACATCGCGCTTATTAATTTTCCGGTGTGTAATAATTTTTACGTTTGTTTGTTCACATTATCGATTTTTGTTTCAGGTAAGTGAGCAATAATTCGTCGCCCTAGGCCGCAAATGTCCACTCGAATGCTAATGACAGACTTGGTAAGTTTGAATCCTGCCAGATGTATGTCGTTTATTTTATACTTTGAGAACATTTTTTGAAACTTTTTTATGCGAGATGAATCCAGAAGATGTTCTGATTTTCTCAAAAGAGAGAAGCAAGATGTTCTCCCGTAAAGATACATATTTGAACACCACATTCGATTTGTCGAAGAAAGATACACACAGCATTTCAGATCGCTGTGTATCGAGAACTGAACATGCTAAAGGAGGAAGAGATTAATAAATACTTGATTTATGTATTTTCTTTTTATTTGATACCGGAAAAATTTGGAAAAATTTCAACTTTGGAGTAATATTGTGCGTAAAAGTTTACTAAAAACAGGAAGAAATTATTTGCATAGAATTTTTTTACTCTATTATATTTATCTACTTTGATAGTGAACATTTACTTAATAATGAGGTTGATAAATATTCATTCGTGTGCAATTTTTGAGGCACTCATCGGTATACGTACACTGAGAAAAAAATAAAAGTGCCATTAACCACCACGCGCAGTTGAAGAATTTATGAATGAATCAACGAATTTTTAGTTGAAATGACTTGGAAATTGTAGACTCAATTACGCCACCTTTCATCGTCTCAAACATATCACTTGATTTTATGAACCAATGTGGTGTGTCACAACGTCAACAAATCACAGAAGAAGTTTCATCCAAAATCTCACGCAGTTGAATCAACCTTGCAGGCAATCGATGCTTCGTTATTTTGTGTCAAATGTATATGGATACTTGACGGGGGGAACTATTTTTCATTGTCCCAATCATTCGCGTAGTTTACTCAACAGAGTCGGCCAACCTGGGGAATGATTCAATGCAACCTCCAGAGTTGGTTGAACGTGTTTAACCTCCTGGCGTAATTGAGTCAACTACGTTCTCGTTTAGTTCACTAATGCCTTTTCTCAGTGTAGTATACCAAGTACAGAGTGCCTATTGCACCAGCTAACGTACCTTCCGACAGTATCTTCTAAAATTTTGAGTAATCAGTTGGGAGTTGGATAGTTTTTCATTTCATCCAATACTGATTCTGCCGCCCCAGGCACAAAAGTGGTTAACTCTCAATTCGTTCGAACGGAAAAAACCGAGAAAAACTATTCCACATCAAAATTGTATGATGTAACTGATATTTTGACAATATTAAAGCGGTTTTAGGGCAAATAAGGGAGCCTGTTTTAAATTATTGAAAAAAAAAATCAAAATTTTGAATAACAAAAATAAGGAAAAACTGAGTCAAGGGTGTTTGGTGAACGAAAATACCTATCAAAAGAACCGTGACTCGAGTTACGATTTTTTTCCATTTAACAGCGCTCGAGCATTATGCTATGATAGCTCGCTTTACGAGCGAAGAAACATGTCAACTCGGTATGCGACGTTCATGATAATTACCATATAATTGAATTCCAAAACTATGGATTAGATATTTCAAGAAGTAATATTTGAATCAAGTGGAATCAGGTGTATTTCTGCCTTTTTTATGTTCACTTTAACGGTTCAAATCCATAAATAATGGCACCTAAGATCTTCATTACGACCATGTCCGAACTGTGCCGAAGCGTACGACCGGATTTACGGCTTTCTTCCTTGGTAAATTGGCTCCGGGCTCAAGGAGTTTACAAATGAAGGAAATCTTAACTCCGAAGAGATTTTTTCAAATAGTACGAGATATTTGCTCCTCGCTGATTCTACCGAGCGAAAAGACCGTAACTCAAATTACGATCTTTTCGTTTGGCAAAGTGGTGACGTTTTCGATGGTTCTTCTCATTTTGATGTGAGTTACAGCTTTCTTCTGATGATGGTCTAATTTTCAACTCGTTTTCAGAGAAGCAGAATGTTTATTATGCAAAAATTAGGAACGATAACTAATTTCTATTAACACAGTTAAATGCGCCTTGCTTCCCTGAATCGAATGATATAAAAAACTCATTTTCGAAAAAAATTGAGTCAACAACTTTTTTGCCTGTTACGGCAGGATTAATAATCCGTGGGGTTATCTGTCTGTCTGTGTTCGGGATAAGTCTAGATCGGGTGGACCAAATTGGTTGAAATTCATAGGGAACCTTTCTCAAACCCCTCTCGAGGGACCCTTCAATTTTTAACAAAATTGGACAAGTCCTTCTATTTTTTAAATATTTTTTTCTCGAAAAATAGGTGATCTCGGAGAAAATTTTCTCCGTTGTATATATGTATATATAACGGAGAAAATTTTCTCCGTTGTATATATGTATATATAAGTTATTTTCTCCGCAGTCTTTGAATATTCGTTATTTTGGCTTGAATCGATGGATTATCATGAAACATGAGTTTTAGGGGTTTCAAGGGCGAGGGATCCACATTTGAAGCGAAAAAAAATGAATTCAGAATAGCGGATCTATCATGGTGGACGTGAATTTAGTAGTTTTTGCATTTATGGATAGACTTTCATAAGACATAGGTGCTAGGGGTTTTCAAGTGCGCCGAATCCAAATCTGAAGTCATAAATGAATTCAAGATGGCGGATCCAATATGGCGGACGTGTATTTAATTGTTTTTCCTTTTATAGACAGATTTTCATAAAACATGGGTTTTGTGGCCGTTGAATCCAAACCTAAAGTGAAATCAAAAACAAATCCAAGATGGCGGATCCAATATGGTGGACGTGAATTGAGTCGTTTTGGGATTCACTAACAGATCATGATGGAATATGGGTTCTAGGAGGCCTTTTGAGGGCGCTGTATCCAAATTCAGACTGTCCAAATACTGTCTCAGAACTTTTGTGAACATGTGAGAGCACGATAAGTGTCTTTTTATGTATCCTCAGATACGTAAATAATATAAGACTTCCGGAAAATAATTGACATTCTATTCTTGAACAGCGAGCGAAGCGAGCACATGTCGTATAAGAACTGTCCAAAATGAGCGAAGCGAATTTTGGGACGGGTTGAGCTGCTGAGCGAAGCGAAGCAGCTAGGGAGCGCAACCCCTTGTTTCTTGCTGTATTGAGATAATATGACGGTCATCGTATGAGGACGGTTTTTTCTCCACCAAATCACTCAGAATTCAATTTTCAGAATAAAATCTGAAATCTTCGAGAATGATCCTTCTAAACTTTATCTGCGTTTGTGAAGGGTTCAAGAAATCCTGATCAATTTAATTTCGAGTGATTTTGTTTTAAAAAAACATCCTCAGATAGTATACGGAAAAAAAAGATTAGTTAAAATAATTATTCAACTTCGAAGCGCATATGAACCCATCTTTCTCGTTAGAATAACAAACTTTTTTTTCCATGTAACGCTTGTACCTCCAATGATCGGAATGATCAAGAATCTGTTTTACCGACTATCGATTGAAAAGAAACACGGATATGATCAGTAAATAATTCATCATTTCGTGAGAATTGAGGAATATCATAATCCGATGAAACAATTTTGTGCTGAATTTGACCTCTTATCCTCTTCAACGTCGTCCGAATCGCAATAACCGAAGCAGAATACTTCATTATTAAATTGTAAAGTAACGTCAGTTATCGCCCGACCTAACACAATTACCTGAATCGAATAGAAAAATTCCATTTCAATTTTCCTTATGACAGTTGGCGACGACGGGATTCAATTAAAATTTCACTTTTCCACAAACAAACACCTCCAAGACGAAGATTATCACGTAGGTTGTGACGTCCCGAAGGAATCGCGGCAGTCATTAAGGACCTCGCCGACGACGATTTCGAAAGGAGGCAAGGAGTGGCCGTGGTGAGAGAAGGAAAGTTGCAGCAGGAGACCTAGGTATCGATTTTTTGAGAGAAAAGAAGAGAGAGAGAGAGAGGGGTAAGAAAGAGGTTGAGACTAACGAGCCCTGCACGTGACGTGAAAATAAGTTGTCTTCGTCCTTGTCGTTGCTTCTTCGTTTATCCGTCGGTTGGTCCAAGTCTTGAAATCACTGAGTGATCATCGTCACAAAGTAGTGTATCCGTCGAAGATCCAAACGCACACGGAGATGACGAGGAGGATGATGTCGGCTCATTAATAAACCTCGTAATGGGAGGAGAAAAATTCGTGGCCGTTACTCTATACTCCAAGAACTAAATGTCTCTCCTCCCTCTCTCAAAGATTATAAGAAGATCCTGCTAAGACTGAACTCGACTCGACCGGTAATAAAACGCAAGTGGGTTAATCCATCACTGATATGGGCTTTGGGTATATTAATGATCGCTCGGGTCACGCCTTAACTTGCGAAACGAGTAGATTCATTTATCACATAAAACTCTGTAACAAAATGGATTCGATATACCGCTAGGACTATCACGCATCGATCGATGGAATATCTTTGAAATGCGAATTCTCTAACTTACATTTCTCCCAATATGGTACGTCATGAGTGGTACTCGAAACCAACTATTCCCAAGGTACAAATTCATCGTTCGCGATTCATCAAAATTATTATAAGAGAGGGAGAGCTTACGGAAGCACCGCTTCTCGTTGTAAAGTTTGAAATGTTTGCATAATATTATTACTTGCCGACGTGCGTCGACCTTATAACAACTATAGTTGTTGCCATGTTTCCGTTTTCTTGTTGTTCCGTTAACTCAGTTTCTGTTCTTTTATTTCGGTGATAGAGATTCAAATGTATGAAATTCAGTTCCTTGGAAAATTCCATCGACTAGACATTTCTCTTCCGCCTTGGTACAACTGTTCTCTTCTTTTCGTTCATTCGAATTAGTCCGATGAGCGATAGTTTATCGATATTCATATAAAAAATACTGAGATTCGATGAACAGACTTAGAGACAGCTTTGTGTTCGTGTTGGCCCAAGCCGTGCTTCAAAAGTCAAGCGGGTGAGATTTTTGATGATCTTTCAGAAGTTCTTCAAGTGACTCATAATGCGCTTCTGACAAGCTTTCGAAAATATCACGAAACCTGCGAGTACAAATCTAGGAAAAATTGATCGACCCTGACCTCATTATTTTCCTTCAAATATTCTTCAATAGTCTTATAATTTTCTGAAATGAAATCAAAAGCAGCAGGAGATGATCATCGTTTCTTTCAACGATTAATGAATGACTATTTGAAACAACAGCGTCACATCGATATTCAAATTCAGAAGTCATTATCAATGCACCTTCGTTCATCGACTTGACAACCGATTTATAAACTAGAGAATGGAATGTTGCTGAAGTTTCAATCATTTATCGAAACGAATTGGTAAACAAAATCTTCAGCTATTGAGGTCTCCAAATCTTGCAGTGCATTTCTCAAACGATGTAATTAGGGAGGGGATAAACATCGATGATTTCTCAAATTTGATGAGTTTGAATTATCGTTTCGTTTCAATGAACGATCCAAACTTCAAGGTTATAGAATGAATCTATTTTTGCATGACTCTGCGAATATCCCCAGTAAACGAGTAGTGCAAAATATTGGAGGCAGTAAACCTTGCGTATCGCGTGAAAATGACAATTTTATCTTGGCGATAATAGATTACGTCGTAATCGTCATCTTCGTCGTTTGTCCAAATTCGACTTGACGGTAGCGTCAACGACACCTTCTCTACGTCATTGAGATGTTAATTTCGGTTAATCCGCATCCCGGAACACACATTGTTCGGCATTCATTACAATTGTATCTCCGAGGGCTAACATTGTGAAATCTGTTCTCGATGTTACATAATTATTTCGTGCCGATGTCAATGTTGACGACCACGACGACGATAATGATAATGAATAAATTCTTTAAATGCTAATCAAAAAAACGTCCAAAACGTGGGAATCGGTGTCCCGTTGGTTCAAATAAAAACACTGGAATCCATCACACGCTTTTCAATCGTAACCGAACATCGTACGGGGTTTAATCCAACAGACCGTTTGTAATCGGGGTCATATTCGAAACAATATATGAGCTCAAAGTTCCATCGTTATGAATGACACGAGGTTCGACGTAAACGTGACACGATCCGTCATGGGCTTTTGGGAAAACATTGATTATTTTTGGAACGAGGTGGCCGGTAAGTTGGAAATATATCATATTTCATGTGGAATTTATTCAGTGGATCCAGTGAAAATATGCATCGATGTTGCATCATAAGGTTATTGTACGCTTGGAGGGAAAGTTCATGTGAAGCATTATGGATTCTAAAATGTGAACATCGAGGAAGAGTTTTATTTCCAAAATATAACGAATTGATTACGAATTTGAAAAGTTGGGATTGTATTGTTGACAATAGTACACTGGAATTGATTCTATTCGGTTCAAAAAATTTCTGATTATTGAAAGAAAAGTTTAAAAATAGAGTTCAGTGTGAATATTGTGAACGTGACCAACCGTGCATTGAGGATTTTATTTGCGAGCGAGAAGAGAGAATAGAGCATTTGAGTATTTGAAGCATTTTCTGAAATAGAATGCTCTCTGAATACCACGAATTGTAACAGTAAAGTCCAAAGTGACAGTAAAATCCAAAGACTCAGATTCAAAATATCTCGGTTGCGATCGAGTGGGTTGAATTGATTAGAATTTTTAGTCTTCGGCATTTTCGAATTTCAAGTTTAGCTTGAAAATAAATCATATTATTTTCATACAAATCATAGATTTATTTGAGTTTTGAATTTGAACTCTGTCATATTACGAACTCACTGCAGAAAGAGAATTTATATTACATAGTCATCAATTTTCACTCCAGCGTACACAGATAGGGGAAAACAATTGATTTTATTCAACATTAGAAACGATTAACCGGTCCTTTCTCTTTCAGATCCAAGAACGAAGGATTGGAGTATAATCAATTCTCCTTTTATGTATTTCTCTATGATATCCGCGTACTTATATTTCGTTTTAAGTTTAGGACCAAAGTATATGGAAAAAAGACCACCCTACAAGCTCACTCAATTTATTAGATTCTATAATTTCTGTCAAATAATTGCTAACGCGTTAATAGTGTACGCGATAATTGATATGGGCTGGTTTCGGGATAAATTGTACTTGTGTTACCACGGATATCACTATTCTTGGGATCCACAAGCTTTGAGGGCGAGTATTTTACAGATATTTTCAATTTCTTGTTATAAAATAGTTCAAAGCACACTTCACAGAATGGTGGTTGATCTTCCTGGAATTGTTCTGAAGTTTGGGTCTTATCTTTAGAAAAATCCTGAACTTGACTTGAACTGAATCCGGATTCTGAGAACCCGGGGTTGTACTTCTTTTTCAAATTTTTACTCTATGTAACTGTAGTAGTTCTGTCAAACTGTGAAAAAATTATGGGGAAGTTTGCACTACAAATAAAAGATTGTCCCTTCGTTTCGAGGGATTATCCCGCATCTTGAGTGCTGAATTTTTCACAAAGTGATGACAGATTTTCAACTTATTTTCAGTATTCTTAGAATAACATTGATATCATTGTAGGTCGCGGAACTAGGATGGTGGGGTCTCATAACGAGACTTCTCGATTTAATTGAGACATGTATATTCGTTTTGAGGAAGAAACAAAATCAAGTTTCATTTTTACATGTCTATCATCATTCCTCAACTCCGTCCCTGTTGTGGATATTCATGAGATACGTAGCTTTCCCTCCTGGACTCTACTATGGTTTATTGAATTGCAGCATACACGTTATCATGTACACATATTATTTCTTGAGTACCTTCGGTCCAGGAATACAGAAAAAAATCTACCCTTTCAAACGGTTGATCACCATCTCTCAAATGGTAAGGTTTTTATATTCAATTAATATCATTCGATTATGAAACAAACGAAAAATACTCTTCGTATAATGAATGTTTTCGAGTATTTGAAAATTTCATTGTTCTCATGAAAAACTTTTGAATCGGATTTATGTATCGATAAATGAAAAGATAAAACGTACTATGGATAGAATCATTATGATGGGAGAATCCTGTGATGGAGTTGCACGATAATGAAGATGCAACTATAATGAAACAAATAATTGCACTGCAAAGCCAGAAGTTTGACTTCAAGTAACTTTTTCAACGCTTTGAAGTAATTCAGTGAAACAGGTGAAACATTTAGTACGAAGTGTTGAATCCGTTTTGTTGACACATCAAGGGTGCATATCACCTCGTGTCCATTGAAACACAGGGGTGATTTTCTTGGAACGATTTGAAATAAATTGAAAGTTTTATGGTCTTCTGATTTTTTTACATTGATCTACAGATCTTGAGGAATAAAAAAAAATTGTATGTATATTAACAAAACAGGGCCGTCGCTGTACATTGTAAAAAAATTCAAAAAATGTGACTGACTTTTTACAGTGACTTTCGTCTGAATTTTTTATTCATTAAAACTTATCTGAAAATTCAGAAAAAAATTTCAGTTACACTTTTTAAATTTTCAGAAGGAATGTTTCCACAGCGGAATTGTTTGATAAAAATATTTGGAGCGAAGGTTTTTTTTCTTTATAAATTCAATCGAATATCGGCCCTGAAATCGGTCATTTTCAATCAATCACACATTCGTCATCATACAGTGATTCATTAGGTCTTGGGAAATATTTTTTGATTTTTCAACCAAATTCAGAATTGTGATGTTTAAAAAGTAATTTCACGGTTCCAAAGTGCTTGGAAATAAAGTCCGATCCGATTTACAGTGTAAAGAAGGACAATCGTGATACATTCGAAGGCCTAGATGCATAAAAATTCCTTTTGAAGCTTGGTCTTTGGAAATGTCTTAATTTTTCGAAGATGCTGCGGGGCTTGCACATATATCTTATAATATTTGAATGTCCTCCATCCTTGAGGAGACCAATTCCTCCCAAGAATCCACCTTATTCTAACTTGGAGATTCGAATCGAGCTCGAACTTGTGAGGCACAGTGTGAGCGTGTTTCAGACATTTGAATTTTTTCGAAAATTGGAAAATCGGAACCAAGCTTCATCTAAAATTCTGACCGTAGAATGTACAGAATGGTTCGTGAATATTGAATCCCGCTTTATACCACACGAAGAAGAGAAATGTTATCAGAGTTGAAGTTCTATTGCATTTTATATGCAGAAATACACAGAAAATAGTATTTCTTCGAATCTAAGAAATTTTTATTTGAATAAGTCTGAATAAATATTTCTCAAACGCATATTAAAAAATTAGACATGACTTAGTTAAAACTATGTTTTTTACATGGGAACTAAAACAAATATTCTTTTTATTCAAACAGATTTGTTATTCGAATGATGGACCAAATAAGAAATTCTTTTGAATCCACAAAACATTCATTCCTGTCCAAGAAATATCTATTTGGATCTGTTCAAATAACAATTTTTTAGATTCAAAGAGATACTTTTTTCTGTGCATCTAAAATTATCCCAATTATTTTATACATAGAAACATCCCTGTATTGAATCCCGTTTCGAATATTTATCAGTTCGACGCAACTTCAGTGACCGGTGATCTCGAAAACCAGACGATCTTGATGTTTTCAAAGTTGCACATATTCAGAAAAGATAAAAAATAACTGGTCTGAAATAACTAGCAATTCAAAAGCACATGTGGTAATTGGGTCACGTTTGTTGGAATTTAAAAAAAAAATCTCGCATTTCCGTATACCGTTCGTGATTACAATATAATGAATTATACAATCGTATAATAATCATTTAGTATAAAATCTCAAGAGAATGATTAGAATTGTAAAATAAGATTTTGTTGGATAATCAGTGACAGTGAAAGCGGAAGGAAAATCTTAATTCAAATATAAAGAGAATCGACAAAAATATTCCAATTCAACTATTTTTATATCGCAATTATGAACTAAACAGGAAAAATATACCGAATCGGAATGTTCTTGAAGTTTGCATCGTTTATAGAAACGAAACGAAAATTCAAACTCAAAAGATCTAACGAATCGTCGTTATTTATCTTCTCGAATCAATCCCTAGTCATTTTTGCAACTGAAAATATCGATCCAAGAATTCACTGCATCGAATAATCGATTACTGATTATTCGTTTCAATGAACGATTCGAACTTCAGCGATTGAGGCTGAATTCATTCAGTTCCAAAATTCAAACTCTCGGTATGTTTATAGAAAAATTATATTTCTAATATGAAGAATTTTCATGCGGTTAATTTATGACTTTGAATTAGGCTTCGCAATCCCCATGAGTATATTATTATTTATCGATACATATTTATCAATTCATGATTTATTTTAAATTTAATTACTTCCAATGGTGATCGTGATTTTTTTCATTCGATAGAATATGGAAGTTTCATTGAAGTCTTGAGTATTCACCGTAGAAGAGACAAAACTGAAATTTCTTTCCATTTGAATCACCTCCTCGTGTTGAATCTATTTGAATTCGATTATTAAAACGACTGGAAGTTCAATGTTCAAGCGGTTATGCCTACTCGTTCGATGAAAAATCAAGGGATTTTCACGATTTTTTGTTGCTGTTTTCAGAGATGTTAAATCTTACAATCTTATTGAAATAGAATAAAAAGTGTCTAAAGGCGCGTGTTGCGTGGGATTTATATGAATTTTGTCATGAGAAAACCTTGAAAACTCAAAGAAATACGGCAAAACACCTTTTTTTCATCATAGATTGTGGGGAGCGTAAAAACTAAAATTCAAGATTTGGTTAAGTGTACAAAAATTCATAACATATAACTGTAATTTTTTACAGCAATTTTTTCCTGGATTTGTCAGACAAATTTTATTCAGAGTTATTTTAGAACTTATTCTAAAAACTCAGTCATGTTTCTCAAAATTCAGCAGAAAAAAAATGGTTTCATTTTTCAATTCTCAGAAAGGATTTTTTTACAGGGTTGGTATATTAATATGAGTTTCTTGTGAACGTAGTATGCTAATTAAAATTTTGATTAAAAAAATGATGACGATCCTTAAGAATATGTAATTTTTTGAGGTACTAAATATTCGAATTTTTGATTCATAAAAATAGAAAGTTTCATTTTAATAAGAATTAATTCGTTCACGAGGAAACCATATTGATGAATTAACAAAGTTTTCTTGGATTTTAGTTTTCTGGTGATGCATTCCAGAGTCATGTCATTGCTCATCGCAATGTTTTATGATAGAAAAAAGAAGGTTTTCCCGAATTTTCAAAATTTCAATACTTGAAAACACGCATTAAATCATTAACACTTCTTGATGTATTTTAATGAAACATTATTAAATTCTAAATATCATAATTTATCGAATAAAGAATTATTGAGATACTTGAAATTTGATCGAAAAGTCTAGAAAAGAGAGGCGAAATTGTAAACGATTATAATAATTACAATATTTGAACATTTATCATCACGAAATACTTTCTCATAATCGAAATTACAGATACAATTCGTATTCATGCTGGTATATGCGATTCACATTGCAAGCCCAGTCTGCAAAATGCCCAAATGGCCAATTGCAGTTGGAGTTGTAGACGTCTTGATCAACTTCTACCTATTCTACATGTTCTACAAAAACAGTTATGGAAAAGCAGCTCAGAAAAAGACGAATTAAAAGTTTCCGTTCTAACAAATTCAGCGCATTTGAACAAAGGAATTAATAGCGTTCACGTCATCTTGTGTATATTTCTATCAATCAACAAACATTGAATTCATCGTAGTTTTCGTATAGCTCGTTTGTATCTCCCACAAGGAGAAATGATGTTTCGGATATTACTGAACATTACATTTTGTACTGAAGGAGCAAGATAAATGAAAGAGTATCATTTTTATTACATTGTGGAAATTAAAAGTGAAGTTCCCCAAAATTTGATAGCAGCAAAAGTCCCCCATGTGGGAGGAATTCATCTCCGCTATATTTTGGAGAAATTCTCCTCTGTTCTCTCTGGAGTAAATTTCTCTACAAATGACAAAAAATTCCCTCCGAATATTAGGGAAATGAATTTATCTCACGTGGAGGATTTTTGCTGTCATCAAATTGACGGGAAATTTCACCTTCACTTTTTACAGTCCACACAATGTAGTCAAAATTCATGCTGGATGATTTGAAAAATCGTTTAATTTGGCGCAACTTCACATCACAAAGCATAAATTTTTACTACCCTGTGTGTGCTACTTTGGTGTGAAATCTAGTAACATTCGAAACCTCATTTTTCTCCGTGCAGGAGCCAACAGGGCGAACGATATTTTTTACTTTTTAGTGTAGTTTAAAAATTTGTAAGATTGGAAATGTTAGAATTCTTCATCCAGGGTGCAAATACGCAGTCAACATTTTATTTTGGAAATTTTATAAATAGATATTTGTGTGTGTGTATATATGAAGAGTGTCCTGGATTGGTGAACTGCACTGTACAGACGAATCTTGGGAAAAATATGAGCCTACGATGGAGTGTCAGAGAAACGTGCAAGAATTTCCATTCCAAGAAAAAGAAGCGAAACCTTGAAACATAAATTTGGATCATTTCATGAGAGTTGAACCCACGATCTTTACAATTGTAGTCCAGCATATTATTCATCGAGTCGATGAATGCTGCAACTCTTGATTACTCGAAAAAAATATTCGGAAAGTCAGAATGTGTAATTTCAGTATTCCACGGCAAAGCAAGTGCTACAAGCTTCAAGAGGAGAAAATGGGAACACGTTACATTCTTTATCCGCTTCATGTATATTCCCTGCGAGGGTAGATTTTCATTAGGAATAATTTCATTCTAGGCTTAGTTTTCGGGATAGAAGTATTTCAATGTTATTCAAGAAATTCACATGGATGAAAAAGAAATTATCTGTGGGAGCGAAATCTAATTTTGCTAGGTCACTCTTGATGGAGCAGCAAATCTTGTTAGCTATGGCAGGGACTTTTTAGCAGTGGCAGTAAAAAATGTTTGCTCCTCCAGCAAATTTGGGTATTTTTTGGTACATTTTTTGCTGTCACTGCTAAAAAGTCGCTGCCATAGCTAACAAGGTTGTTGTGATAGCAAAATAGACTGTTGTCGCAGCAAAGCATTTGCTGCTTCAGCAAAATCAGATTTCGCTAATTACAATATGTCATTTCGACGTGTACAGTTTTTCCAGGCCGATTTCCATTGAAGGAAAGGACAGAACATGATTTTGTCTCTGAACTCTAGATCTTATCGACGTCTGGAGAGCGGATGAGACCTCTTCAAGTCTCAATAGAACCTGGGCAAGCTCTGAAAAGCGCTAGGGAATGCCATGAATCATTCCGTACACTTTGTGCCAATGTATAAAGAGAAAAGTGTATATCAAAGATTGTCAGATACAGTATCGTATCCGTGGGATATACTCGATTATGACGATAGGAACTATAACTCGGTATTTTCTTATTATTCCGCATATTGACTTCAAGAAGAGTTGTGGTAAACTGTCGCATCCTCATGGTTCTTTCAGCCACAATGAAGTACATCCCACGGCTATGATATAAATATATTAATTTTTACTACACAATTTTTTCCGTGTAATTCATACATAGTTTATGAACTGTAGACCTACACGGAGAAAAAAATATACTACTTTTTTCTATTTTGCTTGCTAAACCAGAAACAGAAAGGTTTGTAAAATAAATTTTTACATAAAAATACGAGAGATTACGAATGGATAATTGAATTTTACTATACGCTTTATGCACGGAGAAAAAGGAATTCGCTGTGGCAGCGAAATCTACTTTTGCTGGGTTCCTTTCGCCAGAGCAGCAAATTTTTTGCTGTGACAGCAAACTATTTGCTGTTCCAGCAATCTTGTTAGCTGCGACAGCGAATTTTTAGCTGTGGCAGCAAAAAATGTTTGCTATCCCAGCAAAATTTGTTTGCTATTCTGTATATAATACTGAAAATTTGCTGGCGGAGCAAACATTTTTTGCTGCCACATCTAAAAAATTGCTGTCATAGCCAACACCATTGCTGTTATAGCAAATTTTTAGCTAGGTCAGCAAAAAATTTTGCTATTCTATATATAATACCTCGATTTGCTGCGTCAGCAAATTTTTTCTCTCCGTGTGAAGTTCAACGTTTAGCGTTTAAAATTTCAATCCTACCTACTATTTTTTCTACAATATTCGTAATCTTCCGTATTTTTGTGTGAAAATTCATTTTACAAACCTTCCTGTTTCTAGTTCATTGAGAAAAATAACACAAATTCTTATATTTTCGAGCGGCATTTTTCTCCGTGTAGGTCTATAGACTCAGGTCTATGTCACATTCTCTTCCGCAGGCAATTTGAATATCCTAGTATCACTCGTTCTAGAGTTGATAATAGATAAAAAATGAAGTTCAATCCGAAGATGTATATCCCAGCGTTAAAACTTAATTCTCGAAAACTAAACCTTGAATGAACTCTTACGGAACCAAAAAGGTGTTTCAATTCGGGCGTAGAATATCGCTATGCAATGCGATCTCCGAATTCCAGGACATTCTATGTATTTATCTGAGTTCGGAAGGGTTTCGTAGACCCAAAATTTCCCTCAGCCTACGCTCTTGTTATATTATATACCGTTTTATTGTTTTTTTGTTCACTATTCGGAGTAGAAAAGTATATATATATATATATAGAGAGAGAGAGAGAGATATGAGTTTATGTGTGTGTTTGTGTATGTGTACGTATATGTATGTGTAGAGATGCGTAAGTCTGATGGATATCCAGAAATGATGTAAATATTGTATTCTTCACTTGTATTATTATTAGTTTTAATATTTTTACACACAACGAGAAAATAGTTTTTGAACAAAGAAAGAGAGGAAATTATTTTTGTGAGTATTATTTTCTATTCCTACTTGTTCTTTTTCTGTTTTTCTTGCAATAGTCCTTAGTCCCCACATCTCGTTCACGTAGCCTCAATCTTCACACGAAGGTGAATTTGGCTCTTCTAGATTAAGGAAAATTCATCATTAAAAGCTACTGTTTTTCCCATCAAACGGGGGATATACTCAATTAGAAGTAATCAGCCCCCAGGAAATGCATCTGGCTCGTCAGATTCCAGGGTTCTTCTGGATGAGTTAAGGAATGCGGATCACAGACTATTAAAACAAGACACGAGTTCAAGTGAAAACAATATGATTCATTTCAAGAATCAAGACATAAATTGAGCTGATCGAAGAACTCGTATGAAATCAAGCTTAAAAGCTAATTACAAAATGATAACAAAAGTGAACAATTAATCAATTTACATGAAAGATAAGGACCAAATCGAATTTTCGACTACGTAGTCTGTTTCTTATCCTAAAAAACGTGTGCACACGCGGCCCACGTGTAGGATAGACCGAGGCGAATACGATCACTTTTTTTTCAATGAATAAAAATGATCAGAAGGAGAGTTTTTTCAGTGGGTCTGTGGATAAATTCTAATTGTATACATCTTTGACTTCAGATGTATGCAAAAGAAGAATATTCAAATACACAGTTCTTTGTGCCACAACGAAATCAACATAAAATGGCAAATATCCGATTCGCCCCAAAATCGGGGGTGAAGAGGATAATCAATAAAAATGGAACGTATATTGATGCGAAACGAATTTACATTTCGAAACTCTTCTTTGAATCCTCAATACGTTTAATAAATGAAAATATTTTATTCCACGCACTTGCGGCAAATCAACGGTTCTGTGTGATTTTTCTTGCCGGCACATTTTTCACAAGACCATTCTTCAAATGCACTGCCCTGAATCCAGTCTTCGTTGGCTGAATGTACGGATTTTCCAGAGCAAAGTATACCAGTACCAGTCTGTCGATGCACAATTGTTGCCTCTAAGTCTCATACACGCAGAGAAAAATTCTTGCTGAAAAAGCGATTTCGAAAAATCTGCTCTGCTAAATTAGCAAAACGGTTGCTGTTACAGCAAAAATTCTGCTATTTTAGCAAGATATTTGCTAATTCAGCAAAATTTCCTAGTTGTCTGTGTATCTACAATCTCGGATTGCTGAATGGCAAGCGCTTGTTAAAAGAGCAAGATTTTTGCTGTGACAGCAAAGTATTTGCTAATTCAGCAACAAGTTTTGCCATATCAGCAAAGCAAATCTTCGAGGTTTGCTGTTTCAGCAACTTTTTTTCTCTGAGTGTATGACTCAGAAAAAAACTCATAATTCAAATCGTGATCCGAATCATCCCATATACTATTTGGGAGTGAACATTAATCTGCTCGTGAAGGACATGATAATATTGTCTGAATAATTCACTCATCCAATTCAGTACATTACGAACTATGCATATGAATCGGATTGGCATGATTTTCAACGTATCTTGTCAATCAAAATTTCAAGAACCGCGATAGCGTTTTTACATCAGCGATAAAATTCTCCTCTATGCACACGATGCTACAACTTATATCATTGCCCAGAAATGAATGATGTGCGTTATGGTAATGTTATCCTGTTTTTCTAGTAGTTGGTGATATTATGTAAGCACTTACACGTTCGAAAGAGTTATAATTGATAATCAAAATGATCGACAATAGCCAATTTACTTATTTTGATCCGATTCGCCTCGGTCTGCCCTACGCGATGTTGAGACAGTGATCTGACGAGAGATCCAACGGAATCCACCAATACCCGTCACCCGTCAGTTGTAAAAGATCAACGAAATAATCAATTTCCGCGATCCACGCAATACCCCTGGCAAGTAATACCAAGACTGACAATTGGGCCATGACTGGCGTCAAGCTTGGTATGCCAAGTCTCGTTAGCCTAGCCTTGGCCAATGCTCGGCCCACCGTAGCTGACTAAGCGTTGATAGAGCCTTGGATACGCCAGGACCGAGCATATTTTGCCGTGTTTGATTCAATTTTCGTTGATCATGTCTCGACTGATGCTTGGCTCGTCACAGGTAACCAATCCTTAATAGCACCTCAGACATCAATGCTAGGACTAAGCATATTTCGCTACGTTTGATTTATTTTACGTCAACCAAGCTTTAATCGACGCTTGGCTCGATACAGCCACATGACGTGGACTCGGAATTTATTCGCATTTCAGAAACTCCAAAGATTATACGCTTGTATGTACGTCAGCCCAAATACGGGTATCCTCTCAACGTCCTCCCAAATAGCACAAGGATCCTAAAAGAATTCTTTATGAATCCATTTGATTAATTCTGAACTCTGCCAGAACTCTTGTGCTATCTGGATTAAAGTGACTGTGTCGAAATGCAAATTTCGAAATTTCAGTGTCGGAATATATTATATTCAATCAAGCTTGGATGCCAATAATTAAACTATCCTACTCGGTTAGGTTGATTGTATATCAATCATGGCACCAATATCGATTCAAAACCTAAAACCAATATTGAATCATGATATTGAACCAAGCTTGAATGCCAAGCGTTGAACATTGTTATCATCCCAAACATTAATCTACTGTAATTAGGTGCCAATGTTGGTAACCATGCTAGGCCCAATGTTGACTAACATTGGCTCAAGCTTGGCACCAACGCATATCTGGGACCCGCACGTCATTGACTATCTTTCAAATGGGAACAAATGTTCTGTGACGGTAACTGCTATGAAATCTGATTGGCTCAGATCGAGTTCAATTCTGAGATTATGATCGTCTCAGCCAATGAGGAACGACGTTATTCAAGATTACTAATAGCCTATCGGAGTAGTTGTAAAAAATAGTTGTGTTTATTAAAAGTCAAGTAATTTCGATCCCGACCTTTGGTTACATCGTACAATAAAAATGTATAAATCATACCATCAAAAAATAGTTGAGACGTTATTTTACTAATTTTTTGCAGATAATGGCAACTAATACTCCTCAGTGTACTTGATAGGAGATCATAATTTGATGAGAAAAACCAGTAGAATCTAGTATTTTCAAGAACAGGAATTTCTTATGACATAGTTTGGAAAAAGAAACTTCCAATTCGTGAGATGGATATAAATTGAAAACCATAACATTCTTAAGAATGTTCCGTGGCTTTGGGGAAAGGAGCAAAGATCGTGATCACAAACAATCATTTACGACACTAGCGACGATAAAAGGTTTTTTGTTTCGGTCAAAATAAATTCATGTTATCACTGGTATTTCTCATCAATTTGTAACATCATGTCGAGGATATCCTCCATTTGATGACAACACGGAAAGAAGGAATTAGATGTAAGGTGGATAGCTATTTTTTCAGCTCCTATACCTAAATTTCAGCCAATATTGCTGAGAATTTAGCTGTTCTGTGGGTGCTAAAATATTTATGTATGATAGCTAAAATTCAGCTGATACAGCTAAAAATTTCTTCCCGTGAAAAATCGGTAATTTTTAATGATCAATTTCTCTCAGTGTATTCTCACTCTCTGTAATGTCGTGAAAACAAGTGAAAATGAAATTCAAAAAGTGCATAAATTTGTGATGAAATTTCCTGAGAAATCCATTGATGATAATGAGAGAGAGAGAAATAAAGAGGAAAAATAATGTGTCTTGATAAACCTTCTAGTCCGTACACCAATCTCACAGGCAATGCTTATAATAGCAATCACTGAAATCCAACTCTCATTCAAACGTCGAACTTGAAACTCACTCAATACAGATCATAGACCTTCATTCAAATTCCAAGTGAAGTGATACGGTGAATTCAGCTTGAGTTCATGTTCCGTAAATAAAATAATGAATGAAGCTTGATTTCGTTCACCTTGCCGTGAATTCGATATTCAAATGAACCCGCACATCAGGTATTCAATACCTGGATTTTAAACTTGAACATAGAACAATTACAGATGAATTCGAATGAAAAACTTGAAGCGCATTTTCGATTGTTTCAAACATTTTATTTGAAAATCGTTATTGAAATGAGTGTTTGTTCACCTCAAATTATCTCTAATGAAATCGAACGAATTTATATGTTTATGGGCCAACGGCCCGATTACGGATCAAACCTGGCACAAGACCTGCCGCGACTTGTCTTAAAGAATTCACCAAACTTGGGCCAATGATTTTTTCAATCCTGGTCCAAATGATTCGTGAAGCATCAACAAATGCTTCTCTCATCACAAATATTAATGAAAAAAATAATTCGATCCATATTTCAGCTTGACTTTCTCCCTCGGAATACCATTGTCACGTCCAGAGATGTTCGAAGAATATTTCCTTCAGTAACAACAGGATAGGAATTAATATGAATATTAACACCTCAAAATATAAGGTCCCGTATTTTGCGTCATGGACAAGGGGGGAGAAACAGAGCCATTAGAAAAGACAAGTTGAATAAAAACATTCAATTTATGATAAAAATATCATATTCATCATATTTAAGAGTTGAATAAACCATTATAAGACAATTCATTTTTAGACAGCTTTAAAGATTTCAAATCTCAATCAGAAATTTCACTATTTTTCCAGATATATTCAGTTTCCTTTTCAATATCGGGGATATTTTAGAAAAATACATGTTGTTCTGGATTTGTCAGATTCCATTGTTTCATTTCGAATTGAATATCTGAAAAATCCTCGGAGTCGATTTTTTCCACAGATATTCAATCTTTGATTACTTGAATTCGAATCGAATTTTGCAAGATCCTCGGCGTCGATTTTTCAATAAGTAATTAATTATTGATATTTGAAGATTATCGAACAACATGAATTTTATTCGTAATGAAGGAAACGTCTTTACTTCTTACAAATTGCTACAATTTGTAACTTACAGAATTTTAATACAGAAAGAGGAACAGAACACACTAAATATTTCTAAAGAAACCGACACTGTTCAGATTAAAATTGAGCGGCTGGATCGAAAAACTCGCCGAGCGCTCGAACGCAGGGAAAAGTATTGTCCAAGCCGTGACGTCACGCGCCGAAATCAAAAGTTGGAATTTCGAAAATTAAAAAATACTGGGTGATAGATCTTGAACAATCAATGTTAGTATCCCTCTACAATTTTTTTCCTTGATCAATAGTTTTCGAGATAAAAAATAAAAACCACATAATTTTTTGTATCAGAAACCAATGTTTTTCAATATCAAACTCGTTCTAACTCAGTCATATTTCAAAATATCAAGGAAAAATTGATCAATTCTTGTTCGTAAGATCTGTCCAAAGACGATGATGTCCATTTCCAAAATTTGTAAAAGTTAATAATAAATTGATAAATTTTTAATCCAAAGTGAAAATCGTGTTCTTGATGCTTTGAATTAAAAAAAAAGGCGGAGAAAGTATGAGCAACGAAAAACTTTCATTTATTCCTCAGAACTGAGAAACTTTCTTTGCCCAAATGATTTCCTCCCAATATCAATAGTTGGTTTGTAAAAACGTTTTGAACAATTGAATTGTTTACAATGAAGAATCGATTATGAATTTTGCAAAAATCCTTTGAGATGTGGATCCTCCGACTCATAAAATAAACGTATGTCGAGAAATCGAGTGAATACATTCTTTGCTGCGGACGCTGACATTCATTCGATAATTATAAACGACGCGAATTAATGACAAATTTCCGTTACACGTTGATAAATAAATTACTATATCTTAACAACCAAAAGTCCAATCGATCTGAAATTTTCTTCAAAGTTAGTTCATACATTGACAAACAACTTTTACAAATTTTATGGACATCATCGTCTTTGGACAGATCTTACGAACAAGAATTGATCAAGTTTCTCTTGATATTTTGAAAAATGACTAAGTTAGAACGAGTTGAATACTGAAAAACATTGGTTTCTGATACAAAAAATTGTGTGGTTTTTATTTTTTATCTCGAAAACTATTGATCAAGGAAAAAAATTGTAGAGAGATACTAGCATTGATTGTTCAAGATCTATCGCCAGACAGACTTTCCATTCGAAACAGCAGGAGAATCATGGAACAATGTTGGTCCAATCATTCTTCACTCATTGTTCTGTTTGTTCCTGACACATGTGCTGATGCTGGAACAAGGTTGGGTTTTTTTCAGTCTTGTCAATACTTCCACGGGAATCTAAAGAATGAATTCAAATCATTAGTACTAACCTTCTTTATGGAATCAGCGTTGTTCCAAACGAAATGTTCCATCCTCCTATTATGCAGCGTACAATTATTATCCCTTTTTGATATCATGATCTCTGTTTTTTTTCTCCAGTAGGTTATATACCGTTGTAGTCAGCCATATCTTCCACACAGAAATTTCATGTACCATCGGATCTACTATTATTTGAAATGAAATTTTCGTCAAAATTTGAATTTTCTCTCTATGCTTGCCCTCCGTAATATTCAGTCCATTGGCGGATATAATTTATATCGATTCACCTTAAGTTCGTTGTTTCATTCTTTCCATTCTCCACCACTGAGAATTTCTCACTCAAGCGATGAATGAGGTATGATAAATTCAAGTATATTGGTTCATTTTTCAATTCGATTCGATATAAATGACAACGAAAAATTACGATTCTAATTTTGTGCGGTCTTCTCTTATGCCTTGAGGCCTTCCTTCATAATTATGTATTATTTGGATGTATTAATTCCAGTGCACATTGTACTGCAATCCTTTGATTCCCTCTACTCCGTATGTATATTTGTCTGTTCAATGTGCGGAAACATCACACATTTTCAGTGGTGCATAATTGAGTGAAATTGTATGCCAACGTGAATTTTTAATAATTCGTCAAATGTTATTCAAACGCACGAACAATGTCGTGTATATTTTCAACGATAAAACTTCGATATGCATTTGAAAGTGCTCAATCGAATCTAAATCCTTTACGTGAGTGGTTGTGATTGGTGTGTGGTGCGTTCGAAGCCCAAGGAAGATTACTGTCAACGTTTGATTGACCGCGTCGCTGAACTATGGAGAATAATAATAATGATGGATTCGCTAGCGAGGGATTTGGAGGTGCCGCAAATACCGTGAATAAGAGTTTTTCCGAATTGTGGCATTATTATTGGTACGAGTGTGCGGGTTCGTAGAATTGAAAAACTTTTTAGAATAAATTATATATCAAGGGTATGACATATTTCTGAATTATTTTTATGTTCTCATCCTAGATCCTTATATAAGGGACAAACCTATAGTCAATTCTCCGCTTATATACCTGAGTATTCTAATTTTGTATTTATTTTTGGTGCTCTATTGGGGGCCACGTTTTATGGAAAAAAGGAAACCTTACCAATTGAAGAGATTTATCAGGTTGTACAATTTGAGTCATGTACTTTTCAACGGTTACATGGCGTATACTGTTATATTCGTGTTCAATTGGTTTGGGGATGGATTATGGAGATGTCATGACAAAGGCTATTCCTTCACGGACGATCCTATTCGTATACACGTGAGTGATATTTTCTTTACAATTATGAATAGACATATGAACGTACGTATTTAACTAGATAAACATGTCACGAATACAGTAAACAAAGAATCGAGTCGATTGATTGAAAAAATCCCAACCATTCCCGGGTAGAAATGCGGTTTAGTGATTGGCACGCTTAAGGGGAGGTTCTCATCAAGCGAATTCCGAAATAAGGTGATTTTCCCGAATTTTTCTTCTCAAGAAGGAAGTAAATTAAGAACTCGAGTTATTTGGAACTCATTGAATGGGTGTTAAAAGATGTGAAAAAAATTTTCTCAAGTTAAAGGATTTGCATCCCAAAACTTGAATGGCGTTTTTCCCGAAATCATGTTTTTCAAGTTTGGCTTCACGATATCTCAAAAACTACTGAACGAATCGTTCTTTTTATTCCTTTATTTTGAAGCTGATTGAATTTATCGGAGGATGAACCTGAATAGAGATGACATGAAAGGTTAAAAAACGCTACCAAAAGTTTGCATGTCAGTCATTTTTTCAATTTTGGCCTTTTCATTGGTTTTATTGGTACAACCTGCAACAAATACGATATATTTCATGAAAATTTTTTGATTTCCGATAATTCTTGTAAGTGCTATATTAGCGCTCGATTAAAGATTCAATTAACTAGTGTGAAACCCACCGGGTTCTTTATTCACTCTCTTCCATGGAAAAAAAATTCGAGAAAATCACCTCATTTTGGGGTCGTTGAGGCAACTGAAACTCAGTTGAATCAAACTATCCTTTTTCTCAGTGTATTTAGGGAAGTGCTCTCATTTTTGGGTTAGTGAGACTGTCTTTGATATCCGTGCCAAGGGTCACATCAAAATATTCATCAGTGTTTGAGATACGCTTCATTTTGTAAGCTGCTGAAAGTGAATTTTTCGATTTTTCTAATGTCTGCGTTTGTTGAGTAAAGGATTTGTATTAAATTTTGTTTGCGGACTGAATTTTCTGCTGCTGATTCGTCGAGAATGGTGGAGGAAGCCTTTGGTGATGTGACTATGTCGAAAAAAATGTTTACAAGTGGTAAAAAGAGTCCCAAAAAGGTCGAGAACGTGTCGAAGACGAAAAGCGTTCTGGTCGACCATCAACTTCAACTGACGAAGTTCATGTCCAAAAAATCAAAGCTTTGCCGATGATGTTGGCATTACAAAAGGATCAGTCAATGCCATTTTGAAGGATGTTTTGGGCCTCAGACGCGTCAAATCTCGATTGGTACCGAAAACAACACTGAATGTCCTGGAAAAACATCGTCGCGTTGAAAAGTGTGTGAAACAATGCTTTGTGACTATCAGGACGAGGTGAGACGTGGATTTATGCTTACGATCCGGAAACAACCGATCAATCAAGTGAATATCGCGCTGGAGATCAAGGTTATGTTGATGGTTTTCTTCGATCATCGTGGTGCTGTGCATTCTGAGTTCCTTCTACCAGGTCCAAATGTCAACAAGGAATATTATTTCAGCGTTATGCGTCGTGTACGTGAAGCTATTCGCCCAAAGAGACTGGAATTGTGGCGGGACAACTCTTGGTTTTTGCACCACGACAATGCATCGGCTCAAACTGCATTGATTCTTGGTGACTATTTCGCGAAAAAATCGACCCATATCGTTCCACAACCACCGTATCCATCTTATTTGGTACCATGCGACTTGTGGCTACTTAACAAACTCGAAAGACCGCTGCGGGGACACCGTTTCGAGTCGATAGAGGAGATCCAACCCTTATCGAATCGAAGAAAGAGCTGAAGGCCATCCCGGAAACCGACATTAACAACTGTTTCGAAAATTGAAAAATGAATCACTTTGAAGGCGATGAACTTGATTTGGGAGAATAAATGAAGATTTTTAAGAATGAATGCTATATCACCTTATTTCTTGGACACAGTAGTACTGTGAAAAATAATCGGAATTTTCCTGTATACAGCAATTAGAAAACTCGATTTATTGAATAGGAAATCAATTTCCGATACAAGTGTATGACATTTCTCATAAATTCCAAACTTTGTGGGATTTTCACCACCATTTTACAGTGGATTCCCAGAAAAGTACGAGAAATTCCTAACGCACGAAAATGTTAATACTTCACATAAACTTGTAGGGATTTTTCTCCAAAAATTTGTTAAACCGTGGAGATGGTTACAAATATTGGATGGCAATGATTGATTCAATGATTTTTTTTAAACAATTATGTTCATTGGGAAATGATACACCAGCGACACTAAATTTCGTTTTCAGGGAGTCGGTTTAGTGTGGTACGGCCTACTATTGAAACTATACGATTTGGTTGAAACTTGTATATTTGTGCTGAGGAAAAAACAATCGCAAGTTTCGTTTTTACACGTTTATCACCATGTGACGACCCCAACTCTGCTCTACGTCTTCATGAGATACTTGACCTTTCTGCCATTTGGCTTTCCCCCCATCCTGAACTGTATCATACACGTTATCATGTACATGTATTATTTCTTAAGCACATTCGGGCCAGAAATGAAGAGACGAATTCGTGGCTTCAAACGTATCTTAACGATAATGCAACTGGTAAGATTAATTAAAGCACACATCCATTTGTTCCAAGAAGAATATTTATTCGTATTTCGAAATGATTCACTTTGAAGATGTATCTTCAATTCGTGTAATTCAAAATCGTAATTCTCAGAGCAGCGAGGACTGCATGTAAAAAATATTCTGAAATTTCCGATATCAGATGCATATGAAAATTCTGAAACTTGTAATTGAAATCAAGTTCAATCATGAATTTATGAAATTTAATGCCAAATGTGTGAAAATTCATATGAAAATGCATGAAAAATCATAATTCTGTATGAGATATCTTAAAATTTCATATGAAAAGCCAAAGAAGTTTTGAAAATTCAATACAAAATGTATACGTTAATTGCTTCACATACATTTCTATGAAATTTAGGAAGCAATTTTTTACAGTGTGTGCGGGGAGAAAAATGTCGATCAAAAATATACGAATTTCTATTACCTTTCTTGGTAAACTGGGAACAGGAAGGTCTGTAAAATGAATTTCTACATGAAAATATGAACGATTACGAATATTCAAACGCTGAACGTTAAATTTTATGAAGCGTACAGTACAATTCAGTTATCCATTCGTCATCTCCCGTATTTTCATATAAAAATCCATTTTAAAAACCTTCCTGTTTCTGGTTTACTAAGCAAAATAAGAAAAAGTAGTATATTTTTTTTTCCGTGTGAAGTTAAGAAGTGGGTATTTGTCCCAACGAATTCATTCTTCTACGTGTAACTCAACTGGATGACGTACACTGTTGAAAATTTCTGCATTAATTTTAATGTTTTTGCTGGAAGTTGTTTTTAAACACGTGCATGGATTGAGTTTCTCACACATTTCACGTTGAATTTAATGTACTTCATAGCATAAACATTGAATCCAACGTAAAATCCGTATGAAGCCAAATTGATGTACGAGATTGAAAAAAACTTGCATATATTTCTGAAAGTGTATCTTATTTTGTTTCTCGATGTTCTCATAGTATAAAAAAAAATGGACAGTTTTCGGAGTGATTTGTACACTTCGAACGCACAGTCGTGGATATTTCAACATTGGAGCTATGAATGAACCTTCGTCCAGCGACCCAGCATTTTTGGAATAAATTTTTCGAAGATTGACGGAAAAATGGCGAAAAGATAATTGAAAAACGGTTGGGTTGTTGATTTCCTTTCACAAAAAATTACTCAAAACTGTTTTCTACAAGCGAAGCGCTTTATAAGAGTGAATTGTGTGTTTAATGCAAAAATTCATCTGCTGAATCATTTCAATTCGCATCCGCTCTTGGAGAAAAAGGAATAGTTGTAGCAATTACTCAGATAGCCGATTTTCGACCATCCACTTGAATAATTGCTGCAACTACTTAGTAGTTAGGACAAGCATCATGTCAGCTGCCTCAACTAACTAAAATACTTCGTAAGTTGCCAGGTATTTACGTTAGTTAGTGCGACTATCGAGTTAGTTGAGGCAACTAACGTTATACTTGTCCCGACTACCAAGTAGTTGCAGCAACTATTCCTTTTTCTCAATGTTCGAATGAGGTTACATGATGTGGGAATGAACAGTGATTTGTCTGAATCGAACATATCTTCTGAGCGTATGTGACTTGAGAAATACTCACTCAATACGAATAAATATTCTGCGGAAATAGTTCTTTCTTCTCTACAAATGAAGTGGATGCTCGTTCAATGTCTCACTGATTTTTTATTTTCTTTTTCAGACACAATTCTTACTGATGTTCTTATATCTCTTGTATGTAGCAAATCCAAATTGCAGCTTACCAAGGTGGCCGTACTTACCTGGATTCATAGACCTCGTAATCATTACTTATCTCTTTCTCAAATTTTATAAAGAGAATTATACGAAAGCGAAGACAAATTGAGAATCATTCCCCTTCCAACGTGATTCTTTTTGTGAGAGATTACACATGTGTACTGAAAAAAAAATCCAGTCTTTATTTATTCGTCCTCTATTCCAATAAATATTTGGTTGTCTCAAAGAGATATTCATTTCCATGAAATTACTTCATCTGAGATGAACAAACAAGGTTTTAATTCAATTATGTATTTCAACTCAATGATTCGTTTAGATATTTTAGTGCACTGAGAACAAAATGTAGTTGAAAACGAGCCCAAATACATCTTTAGGCACTGGTTGATACACGCAGTATATCATTGAAAGAGATACTGGAAATTCACCGTACAACTGCACAGATAAAATTGTTTTGTTGAATGAAATAACATTTTAGTCATTCAAATGAATATATTATTTCAATAACTTTTTTGGATTTATTTGAATATCCAAACTGTACAACGCATTGGTCCAAATAAATGCGATACTTGGAGAACTGCAAGGAAGATGTGATTTCCTCCGATTGAATAAATGATTCTTTGATTCAAACATACATTTATTCGTTCTGCATGTAGAATTATCGTTAAGAGAGCATGGAAAATTCATTCAGAAAGCTGCATTGATTCATTCACGTGAAACATATCTTGGTTTTAAATCAAATAAATATCATTTTGATCGAAGAATACTACTGTTTGCTCCATTTCAACGTAAGAGGAGGAGATGTAGAAAGTGTCAATTTCTGCCGATTGATGCAAAAGCGAATGGAGTGTGAATTATTATAGTTTTTAAGACGCGAAATTCGATACTGTCTATGATGAGCTTGAAAATCCATGGGAAAAAAGGAAAAACTTGTGATAGTCATATGAAATCCATATTTTACAGAACACATTTCACTAAGACTTCCATATCACTGTGTAGCGTTCCATACCGACCTCTGTGGAATGCTCTGTGGAAACTTATATATTCATTACAAACACAAAGTCGCAAGCCGAGCCTCGAAAGTGCGCCTCTTCTTACATCAACTATTAGTGTTGCCGCGATCCGAGCTAATCCGAGTTTTGAGCATGAGCTCGGCTTGGCTCTTGTGTTTTACAGTGAGGATCGGCTTGGAGATCGGATCGGAGCTCGGATTGGCTCGGAGATCTCTTTGAAATGGAACATATTTCTGAAACTCTTGAAGCTGGAGTATAAATCAACGCTTTCTCGAAATTTTCATGACTAATTGAATCAAATTTTACAAATGTGTTAATTATAATAACTCAATGAATGCGTCTTCTGATGAATAGGTAGGTAAATAAATCATTAAATGTATCTTCAGAAGATTGGTGAAGAAAAACCAACTTTATAATAGAAAAATATCTTTGTAAATATAGTTTTACAAAATTCCTGACTTTCCTACTAATTGAACACAATATTGTTTCATAAACCGTGGTGAATATGAAAAAACGTACACTCTGACTTATTTCATGATAATCTCAATATTACAATGATTATAATCTCAATATTGTTTCATGAGTAAAATCAAGTAGTTTTTCATCACATGTTTTCTCTGTTTCCTCGTCCGAAGGGAGATTTCTTGAGTGACGATCTAGCTCGTCGATCTCATAGTTCTGGCTTAGCTCGAAACTCGGATCAGCTGAAATTTTTTCAGCTCTGCTCGAAGATTGGCTCGAAATGCCGAGCCAATCCGAGACGATCTTCGATCTGGAAAAATGAATTCCCTTCCTTGAGGGTATTTTTCCAATGTTTTGAAAGATTTTTTTTCCTAGAAGAAATTGTTTGATTTTTCGTTTACAAAAGCTTCTTGATGAATTCAGTCGATCAATTCGTATATAAAGAAAATCGAGACGAGAAGCCTGATTGGATCGAGTACTTTCCATCAACAGAACATGAATTTGATTCTCAATGAGAACATACCACCATCATAGCACAGCTCAAAAATGGAAACGAGTGCGCCACCAGCGAAAAAAACAGAAAACCTGTTGTGCTTATCACAAAAATCTTTGCAACAAACATTGAGCGTGCATAATAAAATATCAGAACTGCAAAAAGAATCCAAAATTGAACGGATCAGACAGCTTATGATTTTCTCCCCAGTAGAAGTTCCTAACCGATGAGACCTAAAGTTGTCCGGACTGGATCCGGCTGTGAAATGAGACGCCCCATATGGGGCTTCACATCTGGGCCTGACCAGGTCCGTGTAGGTAAAAACCTATCAGGATGAGGGTAACCTGATGGTGGTTCTAATGGGGTTGACCCTATGAAAAGGTATTCGGTGCTGATCCGTTTTCCTGATTCGGGGCCGGATGCAGATAATTTGAATCAGGTCCGAATGTGGCTAACCTAATCCACCTAATCCCCAATAAGTAAAACCTCATCCAGTCTTATCCGGATCCAATGATCTTCCTTGATTGGAGGCGGGTGCAGATAATTTCAATCAGATCCAGATATGACTAATCTGATTTGCGTACTGATAAGAAAAGCCTCATCCAAATTCCTTCTGCAATTGATCAGTTTAACAGACGAGATACAAATGAGGGAAATCCAATTCGAAAGAGGTGATCCTCATTGCGGCCCTAACAAGACAAGCTTTTTGAAATCTCATCAGACTTGGATTAGTTTTTCTGATGGAAGTCAGATAAAAATAATGTCCATTGTGTCCTGATGTGGGTAACCTCATCTCCGTTTTGAGGAGACTTATTTTCAATTCTCCACTGACAAACTCCGGGGTACTATCAAATTTTCGATACGACGCTGAATGATTGATGCTTCTCGCGAATGCTGGTTCTACCTATTCGTCAACATATATACCTCGCTTAACCATTCATCTGCCCTAGTAGAAATCACTCTAGTCATTCTCTAGGCAAATATAAGGCCTTACGAGGCCTTGCAAGTCCCTCACAAGGGCCTGGTGAGGCCTCGCAAGGCCTAGAGAATTACCAGAGTGATTTCTGCTAGGGCGTAGCGTGCGAATGGCGATGATGGATCATGTGACAAATATTTCTCAGGTTAGGATAGGAATAAAAATATATCGATTAAATTGTTCACAAAGGACCGTCCATATATTACGTAACGCATTTTTCTCACATTTTCACTAACCATCCCCCTGCCGTTACGTAACATTTGAATTTCTTGAATATCCTACGAATAAGGAATGAAACTGATCAATCAAATCAATCATTCCATCAATTTATTCTATTCTGTATTCAATTATTTACTTAGTCTCGAATCAATTTCATGATTTATTGGGAGCAACGGATTTGTTATATTTCGAGAACTCTATTAATTTCTACTCGTGACAAAATATATTTCAATGAATGTTTGGAAATCGCTTGAATATATATGAATTTTTCTTATTTTTTTCGGTAAACTAAAAACAAGGTTTGTAAAATGAATTTTTATATGCAAATACGGAAGATTACGAATATTGTATTGGGAATTGGAATTATTCCGTAGCGTTTTATTGATTAAAAAACATGATTTATTTCGAATGAAAATCAAAGTATTGTCCATCGCTTTCGACTACTTTCGACCATCTTTCAGGCAAGGGATGAAGCCCGTGTCGGAAGAACGCATCATCTTTGGATGCAATCCACGAATCGACCCATTTTTGGCAATCTTCGTGAGAAGTGAATTTTTGCTCAGACAAGCTATGAGCCATCGAACGGGACAAATGCACGGAGAGAAATGTATTTGGAAAAATTACCATTTTATTCGTAAACTAGAACTATTCGGAAAAAACAGACAATAATTTATAGCATAACTCCTAATCATTGCCAGCTGTGATGGTAAAAATCGAGATTAATTTGGATTTTTACCATCACAGCTGGCAATGATTAGGAGTTATGCTATAAATTATTGTCTGATTTTTCCGAATAGTTCTAGTTTACGAATAAAATGGTAATCTTTCCAAATAAATTTCTCTCCGTGTGGTAATCAGATGGCGCAATATCTGGAGAATACGGCGGATGGGGTAGAACTTCCCATGTAAGTGTTTCGACGTATGTTTTCACCGGTTTTGCGACGTGCGTGCGACCATTGTCGTGCAGCAAAATGACTTTGTCGTGTCTTTTGGAGTATTCCGGTCGTTTTTCTTTCAATGCACGGTTTAAGCGCGTTAATTGTAGTCGGTAACGATCCTCAGTTATGGTTTCATTCGGTTCCAACAGTTCATAATAAATCACACCCATCTGATCCCACCAAATACAGAGCAGGAGCTTAGACCCATGGATATTTGGCTTTGCCACTGATTGTGATAGTTGGCCGGGCTTAACCCATGGTTTTTGCGCTTCGGATTGTCGTAATGGATCCATTTCAAATCGCCAGTAACAATTGTTTTCTGCCGTTGAAACAGCGGTTCACACGTTAAAAAACGCCTCTCAATGTCCCTTGGTTTTAATTCATATGGGATCCAACGTCCTTCCTTCTGGATCATGCCCAAACTTTCCAGACGTTTTCCTACAGTTGATGAATCAACTCCCAATGATGTCAACAATTCTTGAAGAGTTTGACATGAGTCTTCATTGAGCAACGCCTCCAAATCAGTATTTTCTCATTTTTTTGGCTGGCCAGGTCGCTCCTTATCATCCAAATCGAAATCACCAGCTTTGAAACGTGCAAACCATTTTCCACACGTTTGCTCAGCTAGACCATGTTCACCATACACTTTCACTAAAATACGATGGCCTTCAGCAGCACTTTTGTTCGTATTGAAGTAATGGAGTAAGACTCCCCGCAAAAACACTTTATTCGGTATAAATTTTGACATGTTCAATAAGGTATGAAGTGTCGTTATTTACGATGCAAGAAAAGGTTATGTAAAACAAATGACGTCCAATAATAGCTGTTCCACGGTGAATAAATTATTGTAGGTAACAATGGAACAAGAGAAGAATGAATTTTCAAAAATCACTACATTCCTACTGAATTGGCGAGATGTGAGAAAATACCACTGTTATTGTTAATAATTTGCTCAATATTCTTTAGCATGAGCGTGAAATTTGACGCATTATGGAGTAGAAATGTAGTAATTTTCAAAACTTAATTTTTCTCCGTGTTGAAAACTGAAAAGTCAAGGCCCCAATCCACAGAGAGTCCATGAAATCCACAAAAAATCAAGCTGTCCCTGGCTAAACTTCGAATTTGACTATGTATGGATCATAGCTGTAATAATAGTGCAGTTATGTTTCTTATTCGGCTTGCTACAAAAGTTTCTGAATAGATTGACTTCCGAAAGCTAATTCTTTATTCGAAATTCCATTCGATGTTCAAAGAGGAGTGTTTTTGCGAGGAGGAGTGTGTTGAGAATCATTGTTTTTTTTATTGTCATAGAAATGAGGAGGAGGGATGTGTTGTACGTGGTTAAGAGAACGGTTGTGAAATGATTATTATTATATCCGAATTGAATAGATTGCAATTTTTTTTGTATAATAAAATAAACAGGAATTATAAAAACGTTCTTGCACGCAGAATATGTATAAACCTGAATCCATGTACGTGATTGAAAAAAAATTTGTTACGCTTTTATTGTTCCGCGTACAACGATCATCCCTGCTCCACATCATAATCTCTTCCTTTCTCCTACAGAATTTCCACTATTTTCAGCGGGATCTTCAAAAAACAAAGAGGAGAAAAAGAACTTCCGTTTTATTTTGTCTATCTCCTTTTCGTCCCTGTGAAATTAATATTCTCATTTAACTCTTGAAATATAATTTTCATTTTTCTGGAATCGAATTTTTGTGTAAATTGTGATCTTTTTTTATTCTCACGCCCTATAATACTCACCTCTCTGAATAATATAATTTATATCAATAAATAAGATTTGAAAAAATCATCCCTCTATTGAGCAGTGTAGCGTGTATTTGTAATTGCCGACGTTTCGTCCAGCTGATGGACTTTTTTAAGGACCCCGAGCAAGCGTTATATCAGCACTCGCTAGGCCCTTACAAGTTCCCCGCTAGCCACTGGACTCTTCCTAGCCCTTGGCTAGATTCTCGCGAGGCCCTAGACAGTTCCATGGATGACGTTGCTGGGGGACAGGGTCATCGCGAGGATGACACCCCGTTTTCGTGTCTTCCCGTTGCCACAAAAGTATCAAGTTTACATTGAGAATCTGCCAATTTGACACTCACCTGTCCTAGCAGAAATGATGAATGGGAATTAGATGGACCCCGGCTAGTTTTCCCAGATGTTAGGTTGGTTTCTAGCTAGTTTTGTAACGCACTTTCTAGCCTGTGCCCATCCAGATGTCCCAGGGAATTGCTAGAATGGTGTTCAAATTGGCAATTAGAAATGTGAAACCATGTGTTTTCTGTAAAATCACACCTGTGAATGGGGTCACAATGTATTTTGACATGTAATCTCCAGTCAAGAACGTTGCTTTTGAATTTATTCCCATAAAATAATCCCGAGTGACAAATTGAAATGTTGGGGCTTCCTTTTATTCTTCTGACCGTGTTGATGGACTATCAATGTTACAGTACGATCAGTTGACGCATGAAAAATCTACATAAACCAACTAAATGTTTGGGCACTAGAGTCAAAGTGGCTGAAATGTGTTATCCGGTTGCCTCCACGTAGGTCCCATCTAGTACGTGGATGGTAATTGGGACGTCCAGACAAATTTCTACCAGAGTGTATTGATTTTCAACACCAATTTGCAACATAAAATTTTCTACTGAGTTCTATTGAGCAGAGTAGCGTATCAATTCACTTTGAAAATTTAGTTTTTCAGGTTTAATAAATCCAAGTATACTAGGTTCATCTGTCAATCCGACTCGATATAAATGACAATGAAAAATGTCGATTATGTCTTGAGATCTTCAATAATGATATATCATTTGGATATATCAATTCTAACGCACTTTGTATTGGAATTGTTCGCTTCCCTTCTTTTTCCACACATTCGCCTGTTTGTTATGCGAAGGAATCACATATTTTTAGTATTGCATAATCGCGTAATATTCCATGCCAATGTCGATGTGGAATAATTTTTCCCAGGTCATCAAGAATTCATAGACACTATTGTATATGCTTTGAACAATATAACTGCGATACACATTTGAAAGTTCTCAATCCAGTATAAAGCCCAATGAATGTAATCGCATGTGATTGGTGTGTTGTGTATTTTAAGAGTGAAGAAGGAAGTCAGCATCTTAAAGTGTAATTAATTACGTCGTTGGACCATGGATAATAATAAATTCTCAAGCGAGAGATTTGGCGGGGCTGCAAACACCGTTAATGGCTTTAGCAATTTTTCTGAAATGTTGTATTATTATTGGTACGAGTGTGCGGGTCAGTGGAATTGAAAAATTTGTTAGAACGACGTATACGTTCGTATATACGAAGTATGTATGAATTATTTTGATGTTCTCATTCTAGATCCTTACATAAGAGACAAACCTATAAACAATTCTCCATTCGTATTCATAAGTATTTTTCCCGTTTATGTACTTTTGGTGTTATATTGGGGGCCACGTTTCATGGAGAAAAGGAAACCGTACCAGCTGAAGGGATTTATTAGGATTTATAATTTGAGTCATGTACTTTTCAACGGTTATTTGGCGTACAGTGTCGGATTCGGGTTAGATTGGTTCCGAAATGGATTATGGGAATGTCATGATAGAGGCTATTTCTACAATGACGATCCTATTCGTTTGAGAGTAAGTAATATTTTATTCACGCGTTCATAAATAAGTTCATCTCCGTTGTTTGTAACGAATTCTCCAATGGCACTTACGAATCTTTCCATTTTTCAATTAAATGATAGGTACAGGAATTCGAATATAACGTAGGAATGATCGATGCCTGTGTTATTTTTTTATTGCTGAATCAAAAGCGAGCGAAAACGAAATATCTGTGACAGCTATTCGAATAGTTGATTTTAAACCATCCAACAAAAGCACTCGTGCCAACTATTATTGAATTTCATGTGATCCATACATATTTAAACATTATTTCGATTTTCCAAGTGCAGTAAATTCATAGTTGAATTGGATCAAACAAAAAGATTTGATATTAAACAAATGTTTTCGGAATTTGAGGCTTCTTCTCAAACAGTTTCATTAGTTGGTGAATGATACACCCAGTGGAACCAATTTTCTTTTGTTTTAGATAATCGATTTGACGTGGTGGGGTGTACTATTGAAACTGTACGATTTGGTTGAAACTTGTACATATGTGTTGAGGAAGAAACAATCGCAAGTTTCATTTTTACACGTCTATCATCATGTGACGACTCCAACTCTGCTCTGGTTCTTGATGAGATACATGATCTTTGTGCCATTAGCCTTCTACGGTATCATTAATATTAGTGTTCACTTCATCATGTATATGTATTATTTCTTAAGCACATTCGGGCCAAAAATGCAAAGACGAATTCATGGTTTCAAACGTATCATGACAACAATTCAACTGGTGAGATTATTCAAATGCATACATTCATTTGTTCTACGAAGAATATCCATTCGTATTCCGATATGATTTACCTGGAGGATAATTTCAAGTACATGAAATTTCAAAATTATCGTTCTAATTCATATTATTGCGATTCGCATAATTCGAGAGTAGTGAAAATAATGAGATCCAAAAGGGATTAGCTGTTCCAGTGAACTGATTTTTTTTGTGTTCAGTTGAACTTTTTGTTATCTGACAGTCTTGAAGTACTAGAGAGAATCATAGTTTTTCAAGTGATTGATAGACTTCCCTGGTGGAGGATGAGAACCAGTCTGTGCCATTGAATCACCTGTAAATTTTCATCCGAAAATTGGCTATGAAAAAGATGAATGTCCCATCAAAATTGAACCAAAAACAGCAATCATAAGAAACTGCTTGGTTACGGAATGGAGTTGAACAATTCCCGAATCGAAATATTGCCTCTACTTTGCTGCTAATAATCCTCTTTCCAGTAGGAGCTGTTGTTTCAATGAGATATCATCTCCTACTTTGCCCCTGAAAGTGGTAGAAATTTCCTATTTCACCGCTTGTAGGAGCAAAGCAGGTGCAAGGTTTACCTCCTACTTTGACCCTACCGACTCTACACGGAGAAGAATGTAGCCCGAAAATATGACTTTTTTTTCATTCTTTCAGTAAACTAGGAATAGAAAGATTTGTAAAATGAATTTTTACATGAGAATACGAAAGATTACGAGTGCTGTAGAAAATGTGATGGGTAGGATTGAAATTTCATCCTCACAGTTTGTTTAAAGTAATCGTAAGCTTCTGTATATTTTCATGTACAAATTCATTTGACAAATGATCCTATTCCTGGTTCACAAAAAAATGTTGAAAAAGCCATATTTTGATGATCAAGGTTAATGTGTAATCAGTGCCAGTCAATAAGAAAGAACTTGAGTAATTTGATCATTTTGTTGTGAATTTTCTCTTATAATCTCAGTTGGGTACCCTATTTTTTATACACTCGAATAAATCATTCATTCAAACAAGAAACCTCATAGATATTCGCTTGAGTAAAAAAATTTCATATCATTCCAAAAATATTTCATTCCATGAAATGAATGGGTGTTAATTTAAATGGAATGCATATTTCATTTCAATCAAGTAAAATTATTAGATTCGTATTCGAATGGAAAATTAATTGGTTTGACCGACATAATTTGAATGACATTCTCGAATTGATAGAAAATACACTTCATGTAATATTATTATTCAAAAAATCCAACACATACGCTGGGAGAAAAAAATTTCGGGAACAATCAAATATTTAATCGAATAGTCGCAACAAAATATTAATTTGAATGAAGTTTTATCGAATCAACAGAATATTCATTCGATCAAACAAAGATTTAATACTGTACAAAATATTTTGTCAATGAAAATGGATACTTGATCGATTCAACGAAATTCCATTCAAATTAACTGATCATTTCATTACGAGTATTCAAGTGAAGATTTTAATGTTCCCAAGAATGTTTTCTTCCAGTGTGGAAAAATCAGGTTCTATGTAAGAGCAGTAGATTGTGGAGTAGGGAAATAGAATCAAAATCAAATATTCGGAGCGGGAAAGTAGGACCAAGTAGTTTCTGTAGCGTGGAAGGAGGAGCAATATCAGGGACTGGATCGACAAAGCAGGGGCAAAATTTCGACTCGGGTTACCAGCCATAATTTGGTCATTGAAACTAGTAAACTAGTAAATTATCAACCAAAATGAAGTTTCTTTATCGCCCAGTTTCTGGGCAAGTTCCACTGGCGCTTGGCTAATCATTGTTGACATTTCCAACCAAAGTTGGAACGCGCAATTGTAAATCTTCCAACTTGGAAGCCACGAATGATCTTTCGTCGATAGATGATATATAGCGATCCAATATTCCCTCAACGGTGGTCAAAAAATTAACCCGAAAACAGCAAAAAGATGAACGAGAAACGGTGATTCTGTTAATTTTTCTGACAAAAATGATTAAAAATTGTTTTCCATGATATGAAGAGATGAATTTAAGTTTGTTTGGCGAAGTGCCTAAAAGCAGAACATTTTATCAAAGCGAATTGCGTGTTGAATTAAAAATTGGATTATATAACGTGGAATTTTCATCCGCTAAATTTCATTTCGCATCCATCCGAGTGAGGTTTCATGATGCGGGAATGAACAACGATTGATCCGAATCGAACGTACTATGTGAACGTATGTACCCTTTGAAGTACTCTATTGATATGAATAGATATTCTGCGAGAACGTTACATAAATGGTTTTTGTTCTTCCTGCGAAGGCTTCTGTTGTAACAATTCATGACAAATTCTAAAAGATGTATCGTAGACGTAACGAGTGTTTTAAAAGATCAACAGACATCTTCAATTCTTCACCGATTTTTTATTTCCTTTTTCAGACACAATTCTTCATGATGTTCATATTTTCCCTGTATGTGCTGAATCCGAATTGCAGCTTACCCAAGTGGGAGTTCATACCCGGACTCGTTGATCTTGCAATCATTTCTTACCTGTTTTCCAAATTTTATAAAGATACTTACACCAAACCGAAGACAAATTGAGAACCATTTCCACTTGAATATGATTCTTTTTGTAAAAAATTTCACATGTACATTGAACTGTATAAACTTTTCTTCGTGCTCTGTATCTTATAAAGTACCTCCCGAACTTCCAAACTTCACGTTATTGTTCTATTTTTTATGATTCATACATATTTATATATTTTATCCATGGAGAAAAAAGAAATTCGCTGTGACAGCAATCTTATTGTTGGCTATGACCGAACTCTGTTGAAATGTTGACTTAAAATTTATTTGCTATTCTCAATACTGGAGAGTAAACATTTTCTGCTGTCACAGCTCAAAAGTTGCTGTCATAGCTAACAAGATTGCTCTGATAGAAGAAAAATTTTGCTTTTTTCACCCCTCCGTGAGTAATCGACGTTCTCTGAAAATTTCTAACCTTCTTACGAATTACATCCGTATAGTACTTTGGCAGGAAAATATGTTCATTGAGTCGGTACCTTGGTACTTTGATATAATTTAAGACCTATCATTTTTCGTAAACCAAGAAAAATGTATATCAGACCCAACTACGCAAAACAGAAATATGTAGAAAACTAAATAAATTCAAATGCGGTACTTTCTTGATTCAGTTAGATTTATAGTTGATCAAACTACGCAAACTATACTCGAACGAACCTTGTACTCAAACTGAGTTGACGAAGGATTGAACGTATATTCAACTGCCGTACTTAGTTGAGTTCATTATCTTTTTCCTCCCTGTACGAAGCAAATTTGCTTGAGTTTTCATATTTCCATCGAGTATCGTGAACTTTTAATGGTAATTTGAAATTTAAGATCCGGCCAAAGCACCTCTAACGTGAATTATTTACATCAAATTGAAAATTCATATTCGAATTCGAAGGAAACATTGTCATTACACTTTGTGATCTTTATGTTTTAATTGGAATGTTCAAGTACGATGGATGGTTATGAACAACAGGTATCGATGGAGAATTTGTGAAACACCTCTTGCTTTTTGATCGAGTTTATCAAAGTTTTTACGGAAAAGAAGAGCGCACGGTCATGAGGGAAATTTGGTGATTGATTACAAACATTATACGTAACAATCATGACCGAGAAATTTATATCGAGCAGCTTATTCTAATTATTATTGAAATTGGAATTCATCATTCCTAGAATATTCAATATTCATCGCATACATGAACATGCACTCTTAAAAAATTGTGTTGGTATTTTTTTTCAGAGAAACTGTTTTCAATTTTAAACAAGAAATTGGTCCAGATCGAGTTGGTTTGTTCCAATATCACGTGGAGAAATCTGCATCTACTCGTACGCGGGTATTTATCAGCTGATCCGTTGAAGCAGTCAGTTTTTCTTTTTTGAAAGCGTATATAATCGATTTGGCGAGATGATAAAAAATGTGTGTCAGTTTTCGCAAAATCTATCTGTGATGAAATTATGATGCAGTTGAAAGTCCATTCTCTGAATTTCGAAGGATGAGAATTCCACTGGAACGGAAAGATAGGTCTCCTTTTGGCTGCCTCGAGAGTGAACTTCTACTTTGTTGAAGTTTGGACTTGGTCTCTAAGCAGCCAGGAGGGACCAGTCTTTCCGTTCGAGTAGAATTCCTACTCCTTACATTTAAAGCACAGCTATCGATCAGCCAACCTTGGAAGTCCATTCATATTGAATTTATAATTCGAGACAAAAATTACATAACGCTGGGGCTTGCAGCCCGCACCGTGAGACTTCTGGAGATTCCCACAATCCTACCACGTGATCATGTGAAAAAAGAAGGGCAAATTTTTCATCAACGATACGTACTTCTTTCTGAATTCAGGAGCAATTATTTCCGGTCATCAATATTTTCTGTTACAATCAAATCATTTTTAGATCGAACTATGTGAACAACAAACACACCCAGGAAAGAAAGTTGTGAAATTTATATCTTGCGGAGTCAATATTTGAACGATTTCAAAAAATAGTTGGAGCTACAGCAATTTTAGTTGATTTTACAGCTAAGAATGTAAGACTCATCTCATCTGCAGTACATCTCACATTTGCTGTTGTAAAATCACCCATGTGGAAATAGCCAGAGTTGACAAATGGCGCGGTACTGGCAAAGTTGTGTTTTCCAGACTTCAGCGGAAACAACTGTGCCTATTCAGAATCATTACCAGTTTTCCAACTGGCGTGAAATGCGCAAAAATTTTCTTGAACCAGTATCGAGTTAATAGTGTTCGGAGAATACCCAGACCGTACAGAAACGGAACCACGTCAGTACCGAATCAGAGTTGGTATGATGGTGAAATCCGAAAAAAAGACGGTACAACACCAATATCGATGCAACGTTGTTCTTATACGGAATAGATAGTGGATAGGAATTTTACTGTTCTCTTCAATAACACGGTTACTTTGATGAGACAATACTGCGCCAGTATTGAGCCAGAGTTAGTATTAGCATTCAATATGTTCGATAGATGACAATGTGCCGGTATTGATAGGACTCTGACTGACTACGGAATCGGTGGTCGGGTGACATTAAAATCACGATCTCAGCAACTTGGCTGTTGGTGTTCAAAGTTGGTATCATCATTCAATATGTTTGAGAGACAACAATGTGCCAGCATTGGTAGGACTTTATTCCACTACGGAATATATGGTGGATTGTTGTATGACCTCAACGCTCCCATTACAAGAAATGGCAATTTGAGTGATTCGTCGTCAACTCAGAGATCGGCTGATGTTATGGAGACTCAGTTTCTCACTCGCAGGGTCTGGGTTCAATCCTCACTCAGTGAACTCTCAAGAAATCATTTCCAAAGTGCTTTTCTCCGATGACGATAATGAGAACAATGGATCATTCAGATTTGCAAAGTTCAAATTTACGTTTTTTTTTTTCCTTGAAATATGATGACTCCTGGTAACTCCGGTTACCGGTACTGTACCAGTACTGGGTTGGGTTTGAATTTCTACATAGGATGTCATCACCTCAACTCCTTGTCATTTCTCATCCAGCTCTGGCAGAACAACTGATCCTTCTGCAATGCCAGAGTTTCCCCATAGCAGGCTCACATCAAATATCGCTACCGCCATGATGGTGAATGTTATACTGGCCCTCATATGAAATGGTGTTATCATTTCAACTCCTTTGCCAGTACTGGCAATCCAACTGGCTCCATAATGGCCGCTCTAGATTTGTCAGTACTGGCACCTCCGGCAACAGTAGTGAGCCAGTAGCGGCCCGTGTGTCCATGTCCACATGGGCAACTTAAATTCTGGTAGCTCGAACTATTTTCAAAATCGAACAAATATTGATTCCGCAAGATGTAAAATTTATATGTTTTTTTTTCAGTGAATGGTAAAGTCACATTCAGTCTTGGCGGGGATAAGAACTGTTTGTAGCTATGCTATGCTCTCTCTCTCTTTCTCTCTCTGCTTCCAATCAAAAAGACTCATCGCAGGCCTCTCGTTTCTAATTGTTCGAGTTGATAAAAAAAACTACTATTATACCATCCATTACTTACCAAATTATACGATTCAAGTATGAATAGCGTTATCTGTTAGTTACAACAAAATTAGTTTGAGTAGGTAAGCCTGTTCGTAAACGTCTTTGTACGAATTCTCCTACAGTTAACAAATGAAGTTATACATTACAAGAATCAATATTCAGGTGTTAGAAGTAATCTGATGATAATTGTTGTAAACAACAATGTGATTCCGTTATTAACATACCCGTGGGACATAATTGAGTGACATTGTATGCCAATATCATTCTTGAATAATTTTTCAAATGCCAATGAGGCATTGAAGCAAATGATATTATATATCTGTTGAACAATGCAAGTGCGAGGCTGCTTTTAGAGGTCTCAATCGAATTTTCACCCTGAATGTGAACGGTTGTGATTGGTGTGCCGTGCGTCTAAATACCGAAGAAGATAGCTGACAACTTGCAATTAACCCATCGTTAAGTCATGAATAATAATAGTTACGATAATTCCCCAAGCGAAGGATTTGGCGGTACTGCAAACACCATGAATGGCAGCTTCTTCAAAATGTTGCATTATTATTGGTACGAGTGTGCGGGTTAGTGAAATTTGACAATTACTTTTAGAATAAAATATACATTCCTCGGTTACATAGTTCTGAATATTTGTATGTTCGCATTCCAGATCCTCACATGAGGGACAGATTCATCACCAATTCTCCACTCACATTCACGAGTATTATGGTTGTATATTTATTTTGGGTTTTATATTTGGGGCCAGCTTTCATGAAAAATAGAGAACCTTATCAACTGAAGGGATTCATTAGGATTTATAATTTGATTCATGTACTTGTCAACGGTTGGATAGTGTATCAAATCGTATTTGTGACAAATTGGTTTGGGAATGGATTATGGAAATGTCATGACAGAGGCTATTCCTTCACGGACGATCCAGCACGAATAATAGTGAGTAATATTTTATTTACGCGTGTATACTGACATTCATGCTCAATATGTGGATAATTTTTGGACGATATTTACTAACTTTCTCATCGCCCAGCTGAAGGATAGATATACAATGATTTGAGCGAGGTATTTTGGAGTTTGGGATTTCCATTTTAACTTATGAACAATTCAGTCTACACGGAGAACATTTATTGGCGAAAAATTACCCAAAGTTTGAAATCTCATTGACTTCATTTGGCTCGACTATAGATGAGAACAAATTCAAATGTTTTTATTATTTCCGCGAGTTGAATACCGGTGAAAAACTTTTAAATGAATCTTCATCTGTAGTCGAGTAAAATGGAATCAATCGGATTTTAAACTTCGCGGGAACGACACTATGTTCCCGTTTTACTCACCTTTTTGTAATCTTTCGTCAAAATATTTTCTCCGTGTAGAGATCGACCGAAAAAAAAACATTCATTTTTGAGGGAGCATTGAAAAATAGAAATTCGCAATTCATGAATTTTATTGCATTGATTGTTAAGTTATAAAAGTCCAATAGGCAAAGTTGACACTGATAGAATTCAATAAATGTTCATTTATTCTCAGAATGGAAAAACATTCTATCTTGGCTTGAAATTTGAAAAATACGTGTTCTCTGATAATTAGTATCAATTAGATATTCAATCTACTAATATAATGAATCATCCAATTCTCTCAATTAACCAACATAACGACAAAATTGATTTTTCAATACAGATATACAAAATTTGAAGCCACTATTTTGTTCAAAGTTCAACTGATGTGGGAACTTTGAATTTAATAAGTCTCATTGAAGATTGTCTGAGGTTCGAGAAAGTTCTAACTCGATCTTCTAAGGAAATGGGATTGTTCTATCCTTCTCAGCAAATCAATATAATCTTTCAAAATGTGTAATTTTCACTTATTTCATATGCCTACACTGAGAAACCAATTTCTTAAACTTGAAGACATTTCCTTTGCCCTCATTCTGAGAAATCTTGTGTTCGATGAAAAAAATAATTCATTCCAATGGAAAAATTTTTCATTGAATTGAAATGACATTTTTCGAATTCAAGAAGGGATATATTTTTGTTTCAATTTGAGAATTTTTCGTTTCAAACTGAAGAAAAGTTTTTCCATTGAAAAAAAGATGTACGAGGGTGGATTGATAAGTTTCCGGCCTGACCAAGAGATGGCGCCACTAGGCCTACCTTGAGGTGGCGTTCTATAGTACCATCCTTAGATAGCTTGTAGCTATAGTTTCAGTCCGATCGCCATGTTAGTTTAGTTTTGAGAGCACGCTGACCAAGACGCCTCTGTGTTTTTCGTAAAAATGGAAAAGCTGGAAAATCGTGCTGTCATCAAATACTTTTATTTGAAGGGGTTAACGCCGAAGGAAATTAAAGAAGAGATGGACTCAACACTGGGGACATCCTCCCCATCATATTCAACCGTTAAGCAGTGGGTTTCCGAGTTTAAAAAGGGTCGTGTGAGCACCTCTGATGAGCCTCGCTCAGGACGCCCCATTGAGGTCACAACTCCAGATATGATCGAAAAAATCCATCAAATAGTGCTGAAAGATCGCAGATTAAAAGTTCGTGAGATAGCTGAGACCTGTAAGATGTCATATGAACGTGTACAAAATATTTTGCACCAACATTTGTATATGGAAAAGCTCTGTGCAAGATGGGTGCCGCGTTTGCTAACAGTCGACCAAAAATTGATTCGAAAGAACATTTCTACCGCCAATTTGGCGTTGTATAAGCGTAATCCAAGCGAATTTTTGCGTCGATTCGTAACCGTTGACGAAACTTGGGTCCACCACTACACTCCTGAAACCAAAGAACAGTCTAAACAGTGGATTGGACCAGGGAACCAACTCCAAAGAAGGCAAAAACAATTTTTTCGGCGAACAAGGTTATGGCTACTGTTTTTTGGGATGCAAGAGGTATTATATACATTGATTACCTTGAAAAGGGTAAAACTATCACTGGTCAATACTACGCAGACTTACTGCAACGTTTGAGCCACGAAGTGAAAATTAAACGACCTCATCTGGCGAAGAAAAAAATCTTGTTTCATCACGATAACGCACCAGCGCACACGTCAATCGTTGCGATGGCTAAAATCAACGATCTGAAGTTTGAATTAATGCCGCACCCTCCCTACTCTCCAGACCTAGCCCCGAGTGACTATTATCTGTTTCCTAACCTCAAAAAATGGCTTGGCGGTAAGAGATTTGCGGACAATGAAGAAGTAATCGAAGCTGTAAATGGGTATTTTGAGGAGCTTGACGAATCAGTCTATAGAGATGGCATTACTAGACTAGAACACCGCTATGAGAAATGTATCAGCCTTGGAGGAGATTATGTTGAGAAATCAAAAAAAAAAAATTCTTAAAAACGTTGTTTTTCTTGGTCAGGCCGGAAACTTATCAATCCACCCTCGTATTAGAATGAGGGCGAAGAAAAGTTTCTTTCAATCTAAGAAATTGGGTTCTCAGTGTAACCTGTCCTAATTTGAAAATTTACCTTTGAAATATTATTGAATCTTATCAGATTCTTTTATTGTCGGTTTCGGTTTTCGGCCGAAGAAAAAATCCCTTCTAGGTCGATCTCTAATTCAGTCCCTATATTTCTTCAAAATCTTTCTTCAAAATCCGTATGATATAAGCAAAAGAATTTGTTCGTTTCGTGTTGATCGTGAATAATCTCAAGTTCCATTGTTGTGAACCGGAAAGTATAATTCATTTAAACTGAGGAACTGAAATTAGATGTGAGAATTAGTTTTGAGCAGTGGTGGATCCAACAAGAGGGGACGCGCGCCTCCTCTTGCATCCTTCCTCAACCTACCTGTTTGAATGGACGAAGAGAGAGGTAGAAAAATCTTTGGATCCGCCACTGGTTTCGTAATAAAAGTAATAAGGGAGTAATAAAAGAAAATAGAAGCCGGTAGCAAAAGTTGTAAGTAGAGGTAACTTCAAATTGGTAACAGCAACTAAAGTCAGCGAAGTTAAATTTAAATTTAGCTGTGCCAGAACCCATTTCAGTCATCCAAATATTAACAATCCAGTATTGAGACTCGTAAATTAGCACTCGCCACAGGTGGTCATGTCATGAACTAACCGATATGGCCGCTATACCTTAGACAAATACCTCATTCAATGTGATGTATCGGATAATTCAGTGAATCATTGTTTTATTATCAAGTATGAGCTTCGATTTCGATTTCGGTTATTTATTGTAGAGAAACTGGAAATATTACAGAAGAATAAACGGGATTTTTTGTCCGAGGTAACGGCCATTTTTGTTTTTATACACTAGCGCCGCTGTTCCCGCGATGATATTTTTCATCCTTAATATCTAGTTGCCGGAATTGATGTGGAGTAAGGTTGACTAATTATTTTCCTTCGATATGTACATGATTTTCAGAAACAGTCCTGTTACTGAACAAATGACAAACCGTTCGATTGCCCACGTCTCGGAAATTTATAAATCAAATTGGATCCATTGAAACATTTGATATTCAGCGAGGGTTTGCGAGATTTGAGGAATTTGTCTCAGGGATAGGCAGCTCGGGAGTAGTTTCGTCCTCCCAGAGTATTTTCAGTGAGGAGTATGTGTTTTTTTAATCTCATTCGAAAATATGTTTACAGAAGATGAAAAGTATTTCTCGTTGAAAACACTCCAGAAGTACAAGAGTACTCCCTAACAGCACATCCACCGATTTCTACGTCGCATCTCCGTGGACTTCACGTGGATAAATGGTGGACGTGGATAGAACGTGGATGAAAGGAGATTCCACGTAGAGGCAACGTAGAAATGTGCTTTCGAGCAGTTCGTCCCTGGTGTGTTCAATAGGGTAGGTCGAAAAACACAATCTTGTTGTTCGAACGAACTGGACACTGGTTGGAACCAAGTTGGTCTCATAATGGCTGTTAGGCCAACCATCATGGTCTGTAACTGGCACTAGCTGGTACCAAGTTGGTTCCTTGTTGGACCATGCTGGGTTTTTTCATCAGGGTTAATTACAAAAAAAAATTCACATGGGAATGTTTCAAGGTCAGGCGTTTGTAAACCAGGTCTATATGAAGTCCTATCCCGCTATAACCCAAGCGCGCTATGTTGACATTTGTGTGCCCAATTTTTTGCAGTATGATAGACTTCATCCCTAACTAACTTTCGACTCATGAGAATGCTCTTTGTTGCTGTTTCCACGAGCGAACAACAAGAATGTGAGTCTCTGGAAAGTGGCAGGGATAGTTGTAAATAAAATAGACGAATTGTCGAAAAGAGCGTCTATCTCTATTGTCACTGAGTACCGCTTGGTTAACTGATTAATTCCTACCATGACTGTTATTATCAGCTGAGGAAGTCATGCAATAGAGATAGCACGGAGATTATATATTGGAAGGGACAATAAAGAACGAATTTTATATCGGCCAAAATTGATGGAATTTGAGAAAATGAGATTTCTGGTAAACATCAAGTTTTTCCAATGCTGTTCACGAATACTTCACATGAACTCATTTTACATTTCCATACGTTTTCATGTTTTTGTAGCCCTTCACTACTTATTCTCTACTGTAACAGCAAAACAAAAATCAGTTGAACGTTTTACAAAATTCCCAAAGATTTCTTAATTCCAGCTAAATTTTGAAACTTCAGAGCGTTCGCGCAAACGGAAAATACGGATCGGTTTCAAACAGATTTTTTTCCAATTCCCTAGTAGAAATTATGATTAGGAATTAGATGGGCCCCTCCGGCTAGTTTTCCCATAGGTTGAGTTGGTCTCTAGCTAGTTTTGTAACGCACTTCCTAGCCTGTGCCCATCCAGGTGTCCCAGGGAATTACTAGAATGTAGTTCACATTGTTAATTAGAATGAGGTGAAAATCTATTTTGCAATGTGATCTCAAGGCAAGAACGTTGCTTTTGGATTTATTTCCATAAAATAATCCCGAGTGAAAAATTGAAACGTTTGAGCTTCCTTTTATTCCTCTGACTAACAATAATGTTATTGTACGATCGGTTGACGCATGAAAAATCTGCATATAAATTACCTAAATGTTTGAACACTGAAGTCGAATTGGCTGAAATGTGACATCCGATTGGCCCCACACTGGTTCCATCTGGTACGTGGATGGTAACTGGGATGCCTAGACAAATTTCTACCAGGGTTTCTTATTCACACGAAGAAAATGTATTGATTATCCAAAGTTGAGTGAAACGGGGGCATTGTAGAATTCCCGCGGAGCTTAAAATCCAGTCGATTCCATTTTACTCGACTACAGATGAAAATTCATTCAGATGTTCTTCAACAGTATTCAACTTTTGGAGATAATAAAAACATTCGGATTTATTTTCACCTATAGTCGAGTGAAATGAAGTTGACCGGGTTTTAAACTTCGCAAGAATGTCACTATGTCCCCATTTTACTCAACTTTGGATGATTTTTCGACAACATATTTTTTCCGTGTACATAAGAGACAACCTTACCGGACTATAGCGGATCGAAAAAAAATCTTCATGTTTTTCGACCCACTCCAATGTTCAAACACCTGCAGTCGTTGTTGGATGATAACACCTATCAATAATGACTTTGTTTTCAGTTTGTTGAACTATCGTGGTGTGGCCTAATGTTAAAACTATTCGACTTGGTCGAAACTTGTATATTTGTGCTGAGGAAGAAACAATCGCAAGTTTCGTTTTTACACGTTTATCATCATGTGACGACTCCAACTCTGGTCTGGATCTTCATGAGATATTTGTTATTTTTACCAAACGCCCTTTACCCTATTCTCAACTGTGGCGTTCACGTTGTCATGTACATGTATTATTTCTTGAGCACTTTCGGCCCGGGAGTGCAGAAAAGAGTTCGTGGCTTCAAACGTATCATCACAATTATGCAACTGGTAAGAAGATTGAAAGACACATATTCATATACCGCTGAAAGAATATTCATTCAGTCGTATCTCGATATGTTCCGTTTGAAATGAATCTGATGAGATGACATCACGTTAAATATCACTTCAAGAATTTTCCAAATGAAAATCATCATTTTCCTGAACATGGAGAACAAAATCAAGGAAGTGGTGCATGAGTTTTAGTTACCTATCAATTGCAAGAAGTGACATATCAAGTGCCAAGTGACGTTTATTTGAAGGGACTCCTTGGAATAAAAGCGTGCACCTACACGAAAGAGACTCTGGCGCTATCATTGTATGTGTGATTCTCATAGTGTGGTAGCTCGCACGGCCACATACTAGGACAGAGCAACTGCAGACGACAGTTGCTCCAATGGCGAGCTAAACTCGTATGTTACTGCGCAGGCCTCGATTTGCTCTGAACAGCGTATAGCAGCTGGTTGGCGCGGAGCAAACGGGCCTCGGTTTGGGCGCACGCGCTGCTATGCACACCGCCGTACTCCATGGAGTACCAAACCGAGCAGCAGTGATTCCAGGAAAAACGGTGCGGACCAAAAAATCAGCCCCTCCATTGTTTACACACGTGTGACTCACATGTATGCGGAAGTTTCATCGTGTACACGGTAGAGGGGCTGATTTTCTGGTTCACACCGTCTTCCCTGGCATCACTGCCGAGCAGTGATGCCATATTCGAGACCGAGACCGTTTTTACTCACCCCATTGACCGCTTGACAGAGAAAGAGTGACTATCACTCTCTCACTCGCCCGACTTATTCCACATGGCGGGAGAAAGGGGAAGCGGTCGATGGAGAGGGCCAAAGCGGTCTCGAACCCGGCATCACTGAGACCGAGGCCCGTTTGCTCCGCGCCAACCGACTGCTGTATACTGCACAGTAACATAGTTTAGCTCGCCATTGGAGCAACTGTCGTTTGCAGTTGCTCTGTCCTAGTATGTGGCCGTGCGAGCTACCACACTATGAAAATAGCGCCGGAGTTTCCTCCGTGTATGCACTTATCGCATGCCGCGTTAGAATAAGTGAATATGTCTTCTTACGATTGATACGCGATAGGTGCTTGTGCGCTAGTTCCTAGATTTTTTTCCCATGAATTTATGTCGCGAATTGCGTCATCGAGGTTTGAACGAAACTCATCTCAATTCAATGACGCATTGCAATATGTCCCTTGACGTTTTCACATTATAACAAACATCACAAACGTTGTTTCAGCAGGAAATAATGGACTTTGCAAACAAATTAAATTTCCATCCATTAACTCTTAGCTGCCACACTGGGGTCGATTATGACCTCAACTGTAAACGTACACTAAAGCCAAGCTATGCGTACATATGTCTTGAAAAAATTTCAGAAAATACTGAAACTATTCCCATTTCCAATCAAATAATTTCCCTACAGAAAAATTAATTTCGAATTCGTGAGAAAATTATGTCTACAGCACACATGCTTTGCTTGTTTTCATGCAAAAAAATTATATGAAACATGGAAAATCATGTCACACTGGGGTGGAGTAAGGTGAAGAAACTCTAAAGTGGCAACAGATTGCGCGGAGAGTTCGAATGATCGAGTTTCTTCATGGTAATTCAAGATTGAATCATGTTGGGGTCAGTCTGACCCCAGTGTGGCAGCTGAGGGTTGAATTTCATTTCGCATTAATTCTAATGTAGTTTCTTGCCGTGAAAATGAATAGTTATTTGTTAAAATAGACCTGTCGCTCATATTTTTCATTTCTCTCCTCAGGTCCAGTTTGTAATCATGTTAATATTCACCGCGTACTTAGTAAACCCATCGTGCAGCTTACCGATCTGGCCATTCCTACCTACGGCCATAGATATTGTGATAAATTACTATTTATTTTCCAAATTCTATGAGAAAAATTACACCAAAGCCAAAACGAATTAGAAATTGTCGTTGTTGTCATTATGCTTCATATGCATCACAGCACGTTTCGGCACTAAAGAAGTATTCACGAAAATTCAACCTCACCATGTCGTTATAGTGTTTTCAAATTTTGTGATTAATGAGAGTAAGAACATCAACGTAAAAAGTTGTAACCACGTATGTCAAATGAATTGTACTCAATTTTCACAAAGAAAGTAAACATTGTTGTTCATATTGATATTTTGTATTTAGTCTGTCAACCCATCTTCCAGGCAAGTTTTGTTTTTTCACCCTCTCAGAACATTTAGTAACGCCGTTTTCAAATTTTGTGATTCACGAGAACGAAGAACATTAATGTGAAAAGTTGTAACCGCGTATATCGAATTAATTGTATTTAATTTTCATAAAGAGAGTGAATGTTGTGGTTCACATTGATATCTTCCATGGTCTATCAATTCATCTTCGAGGCCAGTGTTGTCTCTGAGTCGCGACTGAGTTGTTCAATAAACATGAGTTTTTCTTTATTCTTCAAAATCCTCGGAGAGAAAAGAATAGTAAACATCACTATTCTCTTCTCTCCGTGTGAGTTTCTCTAAACTTTATATGATCCGGTGAAAATTGTCGTTCATAAACCACGAGGTGTTCGTCAGTCACTAGGCGCACTGAGAAAAATGTGTTTCGTAGAACTAGCAATCACAGAATTGTTGGCATTTTATTGTTGGAAATACAATAATTTTTGTTCTTATAGCAATACATGTTGTCTTGTTAACAATAGAGTTGTCAATTCAGCAATGTTAACGGTCATATTTTTACGATTTTTATTGTAGGTTGACATATGACAATGCTGAATTGTCACATATCAACCAGCAATAAAATTGCTGAATTGACAATTTTATTGTTAATAAGACAACTATATATTGCTACAAGAACAAGAATTATTGTATATTCAACAATAAAATGTCGGCAATGCTCTTATTGCTAGTTCTACGAAACACATTTTTCTCAGTGTGGGAAAACTTCCAAGCAACTGGTGAGAGATGTAACGCTCTCACTAACGAAGGACTACTCTGAATCAAACGTTTTGTCGTGGTCACGAAATTTCCATTGTTTCAATAAAAGGTTGTTGAAATGTGATCAATAAAATTCTTCAGTTGGAGCAAAAAAATTTTGTTCGGTTTACAAAAATTTGGTTGTTATGACGAAATATTTCAATAATAGTAACAACACGTGTGATCGGTGATATGTTTTTCAGTCTATTTAGGAAAACTAGGTGGGCACTAGTAAGTAACTAATAATGCAGTCAGCAATGATCAACGAGACACTTCTTTTCATATAATACTTTCTAAATTTCTTGGAGTGAAAATCCACTCCGGAAGAGTGAGAATATTGTTAGTTCAACAAAAGTGAGATTTCACCCTTGAAGAGTACATTTTCATTCCATAAGAGTTAATTTTCATTTCTGAAGTGAGAATTTCATTCTTAAAAGAAGGTGAAACTTCACTCTCTAAACCAAGTCAAAACTTCACTCTGCACGCAGAAAAATATATTTTAAAAAGTCCCATAATTTATTGAGAATCAGCGCCAGGCCATAATTAAGGCTTTGATACAGACACATAAATTTTGTTTATCCTAAATAAATTGCATTTCAGCCAACCAAAAAGTTTCTTTGCATTCATTTCGACCAAAATTTTGTTTCACCGAAACAAACGTTTTCTCAGTGTGTGATGGATAGAATTATTGACCTAAATATAGCGTAAAAAGTACCATAATTCCCTGTAGAAATACATCTAATCATGGTACTTTCAGAAGGAAAGTATCATCCTAGACTGGCGCTGGTCCTCAATAAAGCATGGGACTTTCCAACACATTAGTTTTCTCCGTGTGTTGGAGTGAAAATTCACTCTTTAAAAGTGCAATCTCACTCTCCTTGGACTTGCAGTAATCTCACTCTCCATTTTCACTCCAAGGAATTTAGAGAGTAAATATTACATTATAGTAAACTGCAACTCTTCATTCAGAATACATTAACACCCTTAAAATTCTTCTTAGTTGAAGTGAAGATCTTGAGAAGAGAAATCAACTTTTCAATCTTGAAATGGGACAAATATTATTCGCAATTGTTATCGAATATGTCAGTATTGTTGCTCAGTTCGTACTTATTCTTCAAAGTGAGTCCATCCAAAATACTATTATTTCTGATAATCAGTGAGGAGTATATTTTATTCATTTCATGATTGACAAATTCATATCTCTCTTCTCAAACTATACTCCAAATGAGTACTTGTAATTATTCCACGGAGACAAACGAAATTTGCTATGGCAGGAAAATCGAATTTTGCTGGGCCCCTCTCGCTGAAGCAGCACATGGTTTGCTGTTACAGCCAACTATTTGTTATCACAACGATCTTTTCATCTGTAGTAGGAAAAAATGTTGACTCCTCCAGCAGAATTTGTGTGCTATTCTACACAGGAAGGAGGAAGTGATCAATATTCAAAAAGTATTGATCAACATTTGGAAAAATGACTGTCAATCCAAGGAAAATGTTAAATGTTGATGGTTTCATTGTTATTTTCCGTCGTGAGACTATCAACTCTTGGTAAATTCATTACAAATGTTGTTTAGCGTTCATCTTTTTCCCTAAATTGTCAGTCATATTTTGAGATATTAATAACCTCTGTCTGTCCGTGTATATTTAATACTGAAAATTTGCTGAGGGAGCGAAGATTTTTTGCTGCAACAGCTGAGAAATCACTGTCGCAACCAACAAGATTGCTGTGATAACAAACAGTTTGCTGCTCCAGCCAAAGGAATCTATAGCGAAATCAGATTTCGTTGTCACAGGTAATTTTTTCTTTCCTATAGAACTTTGTTACAGTGAAATTGGAACACGGAGAAAAAGGAGTTCGCTGTGGCAGCGAAATCTACTTTTGCTGGGTTCCTTTTGCCAGAGCAGCAAATTTTTTGCTGTGACAGCAAACTATTCGCTTTTCTAGCAATCTTGTTAGCTGGGACAGCAAATTTTTAGCTGTGGCAGCAAAAAATGTTTGCTATCCCAGCAAAATTTGTTTGCTATTCTGTATATAATACTGAAAATTTGCTGGCGGAGCAAACATTTTTTGCTGTCACAGCTAAAAAATTGCTGTCGTAGCTAACACGATTGCTGTTATAGCAAATTTTTAGCTAGGTCAGCAAAAAATTTTGCTATTCTATATATAATACCTCGATTTGCTGCGTCAGCAATTTTTTTCTCTCCGTGAAACCTTGTATCTTGCGATATGCCTGTGACTTTCATTATTTTGCGCACACGGAGAGAAAAGATTTCGCTATTTTAACGAATCTGTATTCGCTAAGTGGATTGAATAACCTAACGATGACAATTCGCTGTATCAATGAACTGACTCTTTGTGTTTACGAACCCATCCGTTATAATCATCAGTCCTTTGCTAGTCTTGCGAAGCTTGATTCGCTAAAGAATAAATTACCGTTTGTCTGAGCAAATTCGCTTGCCGTCCATATAATAACAAACGGATTTCGCTAAAACTACAACATTCTTGCTAATCCAGCGCATTTTTTTTTCTGTGCACTTTCATTCGTCGATCACAGAAGATCGTAACACGGATGTTGTCGATCATTTCGGGAGTGGTCACTTCACCTGGTCGTCCCAAAAGATGTCTATCTTTTGTAGACGTATGACCACGTTAAAAATTGTTTACTCGATTGTAAATGTTTGTGGACAGACCAAAAACGCACTCGTTGAAGCTTGGTGAATCAATTGAGCCAACTCGGGTATAATATCATCAGCCCAAGCCTGAGCTCACCTATCATTCTCAACCCTGGGCCAAACTTGGTGAAAATCTTCGCGACGAGTCTCGGAAGGTCTTGTGCCATAAACATTAACATAAAAATACAAGTTGGCCTACAATCTGGCTCAAGACTGGGTCGAAATTCATACACACTGAGGGAATAATGGTATACAATAGAAATCAGTTTTCAATTATGACAAACTGTTCTAAAGTCATTATTGTGAACAGAAACAATGTGATTTCGTTATAATTCATATATCCCTTTATCGTGGGAATTCATAAACAATTTTAGTGCTGCATAATTCAGAAATATTGTATGCTGATATCCGTCTTGAATAATTTTTCAAATTCCAATAAGAATGCACATACAATGAGTATAAATGTCCAACGATTGAACTGAGAAACTCCTTCGGAAATTCTCAATCGCATAGAAACCCTGGATGCGAACGATTGTGATTGGCGTGTCGTGGGTGTGGAGACTGAAAAAAACAAGTCGTAACGTGTAATTAACCCATCGTTGAACCATGGATAATGATATTAGGGATAATTTCCCAAGCGAAGGATTTGGTGGTACTGCAAACACCATGAATGGCAGTTTTTCCGAAATGTTGCATTATTATTGGTACGAGTGTGCGGGTTAGTGAGATTCGACAATTACTTTTAGAATAAAATATACATTCCTCGGTTACATAGTTCTGAATATTTGTATGTTCGCATTCCAGATCCTCACATGAGGGACAGATTCATCACCAATTCTCCACTCACATTCACGAGTATTATGGTTGTATATTTATTTTGGGTTTTATATTTGGGGCCAGCTTTCATGAAAAATAGAGAACCTTATCAACTGAAGGGATTCATTAGGATTTATAATTTGATTCATGTACTTGTCAACGGTTGGATAGTGTATCAAATCGTATTTGTGACAAATTGGTTTGGGAATGGATTATGGAAATGTCATGACAGAAGCTTTTCCTTCACAGACGATCCCGCACGAATAATAGTGAGTAATATTTTATTTACGCGTATATACTCATATTTATGCTCATTATGTAAATTTCATCCCTCAACTGTATTGAGAGAAAGGTGCCTAGTTCGGAAAACTAAATCTTAGTTGCCGCAGCTAGATTTTTATTTACGCTAGCTAGACTCTAGTTGGGGTGAATAACAGGCTAGCTGTCTGAAATATAAATAAAATGGTTTATTCGATGGGAATAAAAAATATAGTTGTGACAAATAAAATTTAGCTAGCACAACTAAATTTTCATTTACAGTTACTAAATTTCCTAGCTGTCGAATATTTGAATAGACCCTTTCTCTCAGTGTGAACCGATAGATTATTTTTGATAGAAATAATTTTTTAAGAGCAATACACGGGAAAACCGAGTCTATCAATATTTAGAAAGAATTTATCAACGTCTAGAAAAATGACTATCAATTTAGGGAAAAAGGGGTTCGCTGAAGAATATTCTTAGTGAGTCTACCAAAAATTCTTAGTCAAAATATTATCAGTCGATAGTTTCATCGGTATTTTTCTCAGTGAAACTATCAATTGTTAATACATCGACTACGAATTTTCAGTGGACTCACTGCGAATATTTTTCAGCGATCCTCGTTTTCCCTAAATTGACAGTAATGTTTCTAAATATTAATAGACCCGGTCTTTCCGTGTAGAATTTCTGATAGAAATGCAATGATTGGAGGTCAAAATTCCCATTCCAATTGATGAACAGTTCAGTCTCTGTATTTCTTCCGCCGAATTTAATAACAAATACGTATAAAATTCGTATAATATCAGCAGAAGGGTTAGACTTAGAAAAATAATTTACTCAAACTCATGAACTGAAGTCAGTTTTGAAAATCAGTTCTGAGTGATAAAAGAAAGTATAAGCCGGTACTAAAACCTGTAGTGAAGATAATTTTCAATTAGTAACAGCAAATAATGTTAGCGGAATTAAATTTGAATGAAGTCGTGCCAACACCCGTCTTAGTTATCCAAATTTCAACAATTGTATCTGTAAATGAAGTAAGGGCGACTAATTATTCGGTGTGTACGTCAGTTCTACGCGCAGAAAAAGGTTTCCTGAAATATTACTACACTTTACAGTAGAGTAAGAACAAAATCACATTCTGGGGATATGTATCATGTTTTGCTATTAAAATTACTATACTTCCTAGTAAAGAATCACAGAATTCTGTTATATCATATTACAATTCCCGAGTCAAACAATTATAATACTCTTTAAAGCCTGATAAACGATCCAGAGTTCAATCGAGTCGGAAAAAAATTTAACATCAGGTTGAATGAGTATGTTAAAAGCAAGATCAGGTTGAGAACAGGGCGAGATCAGGGCGAAAAATGAAATTAAACCTGGTTCACTTCGTAATACGCAACGAATCAGAGCTTCACTTTTTGACTCGGGTTTGATTTCTTTCCTACTTTGCTGTGAAGTGTAGTAATTTTTTATGTTAACGTTTTTCTGTGTCTTGGAACAGTCCTTTTTCTATGGTTCATTGATACCGACATGTTGAGAAGTGGTACTGACTTGATATTCAGCAATGGTTCTCGGGATTTAAGGAGTTTGCTCTAGGTGGCTCGGGAGCAGTTTTGTTTCCCCAAAGTATTTTCAGTAAATGTTATGAATGTTTCTTTGGCCTCATTTAAAGGTATGTCAGGGGATCAAGAGTATTTCTCATTGAAAATACTCTGGGAGTCTCAAGAGTGTTCAAACACCCGCAGTCGTTGTTGAATGATACCACTAGCAATAATGACTTTGTTTTCAGTTTGTTGAAATATCGTGGTGTGGCCTAATGTTAAAACTATTCGACTTGATCGAAACTTGTATATTTGTGCTGAGGAAGAAACAATCGCAAGTTTCGTTTTTACACGTTTATCATCATGTGACGACTCCAACTCTGGCCTGGATCTTCATGAGATATTTGGTATTTTTGCCACACGCCATTTTCGGTATCCTCAACTGTGGCGTTCACGTTGTCATGTACATGTATTATTTCTTGAGCACCTTCGGTCCGGGAGTGCAGAAAAGAGTTCGTGGCTTCAAACGTATCATCACAATTATGCAACTGGTAAGAAGATTGAAAGACACATATTCATATACCGCTGAAAGAATATTCATTCATTCGTATCTCGATATTTTTCTTTTGAAATGAATCTGATGATATAACATCACGTTAACGATCACTCCAAGTATCTTTGGGATGAGAATCCCTAGTTTCTTGAGTTCATCCCGCAAATATCGTCATTAACCTGTGGAAAAATTCTCCACGCCTGATCACGGCTGATGACTAAAGCCTATTTAGGCGTGATCAGGCCTCAATTTTGTACCCACGCGATGAGGACTAATCATTCCCAATTATGCCCGATCTCTATCATACATATGCTCGCATATTATACATGAGAAATTCATACAAAATCAATAAGTTTTCCATAAGGAATGAAACTGTAACAATGTTATCAAACACTAATTCATTGTCAATCATTTCTACTTATTGTGCTTACGCAGCTCCCATTTTCTAGTTTCCAGTTTTTAGGCATGATCATGCGTGATCAGGCGTATGCGCCTGCGTTTGGGACCGATTTAGCATGATCAAGCATGAGTAGTCGTGATAAAAAAATCAACACACAGTCATTTTGTATGAATATTTCTCAGTTGGTGAGATTTTGCATGATCACGGGCGAAAATGGTTCGCCTGGCATGATCGATGGAGGTTAAGCTTGATCACGGGTTTCCACGTGGGTACAAAATTGAAGCCTTTGAAGTAAAGACAAGGCTCAAAAATGAATGACCAGGTGTAATCAGACTCACTCACGTGCAGTCAGTATTGAACACGAAAAATTTTGCCGAAAAATGTCCATGATCAGGCTTGAACACCCCTAATCAGACCTGAACGATTTTTTCACGGGAAGTTTTGAATGCAACCCAACTACACGGAGAAGGATAATGTAGTAAAATAGTATCATTCCGTCAAATGTCGTCACAATTACCTGAACGGTCTCAGAGGCTTTCTTACAGAATGTAGTAAGAATTGTTGCAGTTTTAGTATTCTATTACACATTTGAGGAGTACTTCTCAAGACATTGAACATATAGTATTAATTCACTAGGAAATGTTGTAATTTTTATTGAATTATTTTTCTCCCTGTAAATGACGCATTGCCCCATATTTCTTAACTTTTTCATATCATAACAAGCATTATCAAACGTAGTTTTATCAGGCAATAATGGCCTTTTATTGATGTTTTATTTTCCCACACAGGTACAATTCGTATTGATGTTGATATTCGCAGGGTATATTGCATTGCCATGGTGCAACTTACCAAAATGGCCAATTATACCTACATGCATAAATATCCTGATAAATTATTATCTGTTTTCCAAATTCTATGAGGAAAGTTACACCAAAGCCAAAACGTATTAGGAATAATTCCCATTCTACTATCGTTCTGTGTACAATATTCTCAATGTGTATAAAACTACGTGAATATGTTTCATGCTTCAAATCCATCACAGCACGTTTCAACATGAAAGGAAAATTCATGAAAATTCCAACTAACCATTTACAAATTTGATGATCACGAGAACAAGAACATGAACGTGAAAAGTTGTAACCATGTATATCAAATGAATTGTACTCAATTTTTATGAAGAAAGTAAACATTGTTCTTTACTTTGATAACTCGCATGGTTTATGAATCCGTCCTGGTCTACTGTGCTGTTTATTCATTCTCCTAGAAATAAACAGTCACAGTCCAGAAACAAAAAGCTTGCATCAAGCCGACTATTGCTTCGTTTGACCAATTTGTTTCCCTTCGGAAAGCAATACTTTATCGGTACACGAAATTCAGATTGGTTCATGAAGCTGAAATCAGCGGCGACGAGCTTGCGGCGGATAGAATTGTTTTTTGAAAGATTCGAGTCGTTGAATCCTTCATTTGCCTTGTTGAAGCCTTCCAATCGATTTTCGGTATGAAAAACATTTGAATTGAGTACAATCGAAAGTTACATCAGTCCGCTGCTAGCCTCGCCGCCGCTACACTGACAGAAAAACGACCTGGTTGAAACTTCCGTGGCCGCAATAACTTGAAATCTGGTTCGATTCACCAGAAAATGTGATTTCGATGTCGAGAAAGATTGATTGAAGCCAAAATTAACTATATATTCTGGTTATTACACCAAGAAAAGAATCTGGTTTTCCTAACCTGAAAACTGTAGTTAATTTTTGCTTCAACCGCTTTTTCTAGACATCGAAATCACATTTCCTGGTGAATCGAACCAGATTTCAAGTTATTGTGGCCACGAATGTTTCAACTAGGTCGTTTTTCTGTCAGTGTAGCTTCCATTTCATATTATTGCATCGTCTTGAAAACTGCAGCAGTAGATTGATTGCGAGCACCGCAAGTTGTGAACTAATGCTCCGATTGAGCTGAAATTTTGACACGTGGTGATTAAAGGTTAGTATATTTTATATAAAATAATATGGACTTGTTATTATTGGTGTCATCTGTATACCAACTCCGAGACTTATTGAGTGATGTGTGAGAAGTAGAAGAATGGACAGATTAATTCTCCATTGGGGTGATGCTTAAAATCAAAGGTCCGTACCTTTATATTGTCCTAGGATATGTAACATGCAGTTAATCCTTCAATAATAGTCGCTAACGTACGTTTCAAATAAAAAAAGGGGTTTTTTGTTAAGAAAATAATCGTAATTGTGCTATGCATTTCAGTACATGTTTTATAGATTCATTCATCGGCTGAATTTGAGGAAGTGAAGAGAAGCGATGAGGAGGGATTGCTGTCCTTCTCTGATATTGTTGGACTTTTCCATATGGATCGAGTTATTGATCATTCATCTATTACCACTTTTCAAAATATTCTATCACCGAACAATGGAATAACGGATGCTTTGCCAAAAATTACTGGTCTCCAAATTCTATGAGGCAAGTTATCCCAAAGCCAAGACGAATTGAGAATTATTTTCAATTCATTGTTATTCTTTTTATATATTTCATAGAATGTATGTAAGATTGTGTGAACATTTTTCATGATTTATATCCAAAGCAACACGTTCATATACAGCAGAAATATTGATGGGGATTCCATTGTAATGTGTAACACGAAATCTTAACCACCCATGCAGGTATTGCCAAGACTGAAAAAAAACCCAAGGTTGGCACATGTGTCAGAAACAAACCTCCGTGAAGAACAATTGGCCCAATATTGTTTCATGATTGTCCCGTTGTTCCCAATCGATAGTCAGTCATGGTACATTTGTTAATATTTTTGAAATGGTCACTACATTTGTTACAAGCTTGGCACAAGTGTAAGCAATCGAGCATTCGTTGAGAACAATTGTGCCAATATTGCCTACATGAGTGGCACAATGTTTATAAATACTGACTGAATTTCGAATTTACAATGTCTGAAGACTTGGGGATAACCATCGGGCCAGGGCTGACCCGATCTTCCTGCCATAATTAATCCTACACACTAGTTTTACACACCAAGCTAGATTTTATTGATCCAAGTCAGGATAGAACTCCACTCAATGGTAATAGGATACTTTCAAATGTAATCATACACGGAGATCAACTGATTTTGAAGAACGTTCTTCGATAATTCATGTTTTAAGATAATTCATGTAGGGTATTCTGAGGGAGAAAGTTATGAACTGAAATATGAATCAATTACTTTTTTCACCTACATTTTCGATCAAAGTAACATTGGTTTATGCTTGGTGAATGAATTGGACCGGGCCTGGCAAAACCACTGGCCCAAGCTTGTCCTGATCTTGTCATTTCCAAGCCTGGGCCAAGTTTGGTAAATTGTTCAAGACAAGTCTCGGCAGGTCTTGTGCCAGGCTTGGTCCATACACACATGGGCACGTATATCGAATGAATTGTACATAATTTTTAAAGAGAGAGTTTCTCAGCTATGTTTTCAGATTAATATTCGATTCCCAGAACCTTCGTATACACGTATCGTATCGCTGAATTTTGATTTCAAGAGAGAAATTTCATCTCAACTAGAATGATGATTCTTATCAGTATTTCTGTAAAGGATCTCACACATCCATTAGTTACTAATTGAGAATGTAAAACCAATCAATTTTGAAAGTTTTTAATCACCATTCATCATTACCTATCATTACCAATGAACATGCTGAACTTCCTTAATTGTTAATAGTTCTGAAAGTTTTGTGTGAGCAAATTTCACTGAGAGAAGAGTTGATTTGTACCTAATAAAACTTACTTTGGATACGGCGAAATAAATATTTTCCGCACATAAACTTGACTTATCAACTGCAAATGAAGTTTTTTAACGGTTAAATAACCTCATATGACACTTTTTAACTGTTAATAAACCTCATCCGAGGATAACGAGTCATATTTGTATGTAATAAATATTTATTTCGTCGTATCCAAAACAAAATTTATTGAATACAAATAAACTCTTCTCTCAGTGTTCATTGTTGACGATGATATGAAATTATAGTTATGAATTTGGTTACAAATAATTAGGACCAATAATCGCGAAATAATATTTGGATCCTTTTGGTAAGAATTGATTAATTTCATGCCCTCAGTGCAATGTTGCTGAAAAAATTAGCTGGTACAGTTGAAAATTTCTCCCTGTGCAGGGAAGTACGTGGTTTTGTGTACTCGGTACCACCTCGTGTATATGACACAGCAAGCGACGATGAATGACAATTGGTGATTTTGTATGTCGAATTAATAACGAAGGAATAGATCTGACCCTCTGGCCGGTTGTATGTTATTTCACATGAATTTCCAACAAAAAACCAGTTCATGTGTACTCTGTACACCGTGCAATGCTTCCGCCGGAGGGTTAAACACGATATTTGTGTAGTTTCTTGTTGCAAATATGGTTAATCAAATTTGGGTGATCATCAGAAGGATTATAGTGTGATGGATCAAGTTGTTTGTGCCCGGAAATACGAAAAACTGTTCCTGAATTCCAGTCTGATGTATTTGTTCTCATTAATTTGTGTGAATCACATTGAATACACGATGCTCGAAATTCTTCCTTGCTCTTCGGGGAGAGAAATGGAACTCGAAAATATAATTATTTCTATAAAAATCTGAGAATTTTTTTCAATTTTTAGATGAACCAAAAACGATGAGGTGTGGAAAATGGATTTTCACATAAAAAGATACCGAGGTTTAAAATTCTGAACGTTGAATTTTATGAATCACATAGTGAGATTTGACTGTTCAGAATTGCAAACATTGGTCGTTGCTTTTCATTTCGTATTCATAATTCTTCATACTTTTCATCTTTTTTTACACGGAAAGACCCAGTTCATTAACATTTAGAAAAATGACTGTCAATTTGGGGAAAAAAGAGGATCATTGAACAATATTCGTAGTGAATTTACCATGAATGTGCGAAATCGGTGAACTCATTACGACTGTTTTTCAACGATCCTCTTCCTCCCCGAATCGACAGTCATTTTTCTAAATATTAAAAATAAAATTTTTATAAATAATAAACTCGGTCTTTCCGTGCAGAAAATCAAGAAAAAGGCTTGGATTTTTATAAAAATGTTACATTTTTCAGTTCCATTGTTCTCCGTGCACTCTCACCTTCTCGACACGCGGAAATGTCACACATTTTCATTATTGCGTAATTAAGTGATATTGTATGCCAATGTCAATCTTGAATAATTCTTCAAACATCATTAAGAATGCATAGACAATATCGCATATGTTTTCAATGATAAAACTACGATACATATCAGAAAATTGTCAATTGAATTTGAATCTTATATGCGAATAGGTGTGATTGGGGTGCCGTCGATAATTATCAACGTGTCACACTGAACGCGTCGTTGAACCATGAACCATTATGATAATGATAAATTATCAGGCGTGGAATTTGGTGGTGCTGCAAACACAGTGAATAGCAGTTTGACCGAATTGTTGCATTATTATTGGTACGAATGTGCGGGTTTGTGGGATTGAAAAACTTTTTAGAATGGATTATATATTCGTATATGACGTAACTCTGGATTCTTGTGGGCTTTCATTCTAGATCCTTACGTAAGGTACAAACCTATCAACAATTCTCCGCGAGTTTCTCCAATGGGTTAAGGGCACTCAAACATCAAGAGGAGTGCGTAATGCGCCGACTTTTTTCATAAATTATTTGATAAAATTGTATTTAAAATCGATAATAATCAAGTACATCCCTGAGATTGGACTCTGGATATCAATTTACACTGAAAAAATCGTATACGGGAATTAAAAATATTCCTTTAAAATATGAGTTTTAGAGGATTGATGTGGGAGTTCCTCTGAATATTAGAAGATCTACCACTGGTATTAGGAGGAAAATGTACTAGGCTCATATTATAGAGTAGATTTTCATTCTTAGAATATGATTTTTTGTTTGTAGGTTTCTTCATAGTTTGCAAGTATTGCACAACAAAATTACTAAAAATTCTTGACTAATCCTGGTCGTGGATTTTATTATTATCCATTGAAAATTTCCGTTGAACGCATGATTTATGAAAAATGCTGGTGCAAAATTTGGCTCGCCTTTGTTAGTGTTTGAATGCCCTCAAACTGATTAATAAAACAGTACATGTAGTTATGATGATTTTGTTTTCAGGTAATCAATGCCTCTTGGTTGGCTCTACAACTCACACTGTTTGGAACGCTCATATTTGTACTCAGAGAAAATCAATCGCAAGTTTCATTTTGACACGTTTATCATCACGTGTCGACTGCAACTATGTGCTGGATCTTGATGAGATATGCGAGCTTCCCACAAGTCATTCTGTACTGGGTGCTCAATTTCGGAGTGCACGTTATCGTGTATACGTGTTGTTTTTTGAGCATCTTTGGTCCAAAAATGCAGAGACTTCAGACCAGGAGCTTCAAACGTATCCTCACGATCACTCAACCGGTGAAATAATTTGAACACGTACACGTATTTCTCGAATTAAGGGCCATGGATCATTAGAGAACGAACAAAATTTTGCTACGTGGTTTTCAAATAACGAAATTCTCAAATATATAGCAATAAAGTGCACCACTGGGATCTGGCTTCAAATATGAATCCAAAGCCAGAACATATTCCTAAACATGAGAAAACGTTATAAAAATTATTGACATTTGTAGGGTAATATGTTTACAATCGTTTGCATGATTCTTAGGAATCATTTGCAGTCCTCATTTTATATTCAAAGCTCAATTTTGGCAATGTACTTCATTACTGCGGATTTTAAATTTGTATTTATTGCTCAGTTGATCAGAAAGTACGTAGCAAAATTTTGCCCATTCCTTGAAGGACTCCATGGTCTTCAAGAATATCATTCGTAACCAAATATGCATCATTTGAAATGACTTCACTAACCTCGAATAATTTCGAAGATCACTTCAAGTACTTGGAATTTATTCCATATTGTGTTCCTTGACGTAACAAGAACTTATAATAAACATTAGGAATTTGGTTTCATGGGCCAATAGGAGACATCTCTTCGTATGAAGAGTTGAATTCTCACACTGAGAGACAAATTTGATTCTCATAACTCATAGCCATGTTTTTGACTTCGACCATGTCATGTAGTTGTTACAACCAAATTTATGTGATTTTATTTTGTTTTTCTGGTTATCATACCCAAATTTTGAGTCACTGTAACCATAAATCTTTCACCGTGCAAGCATAGTTTCTGTGATTTTGCTTTTTCCTCAATGCACCGTGGAAATGAATATGGTTTTGTTAAAATCAAACATGCCGTGCACTGAGAAAGTCTTTGTTTCGGCGAAACAAAATTGTGGTTGAAATGAACGCAAAGAACCCTTTTGGTTGGCTGAAATGAAATTTATTTAGGATGAAAAAAATGTATTTGTCTGTATGAAAGCCTCAATTGTTGTGAAGCAAATTTTGTTCACCCCAAATGAATTTTATTTCAGCCAACCAAAAAGTTTCTTTGCGTTTATTTCAACCAAAATTTTGTTTGGCTGGAACAAACTGTGTTTTCGGTGTGAGAACATTTATACACGCAAAAAAATAAAATATCTGTCTCCCTTTTTTCACTGCTATAGCTAAAATGATTGCAGCTATAGCTATTCACACGGAAAATGGGGAATAGTTACAGCGACTACTCGATTAGTCGAGTTTCGACCATCTCCTCAAGTGGTCGCTGTCACTGAATCATATACGATATTTCGTATGTATTTGAAACTTTGTGAACATGTTTCACGCTTCATATTCAACACAACAAATTTCTGATCAAAACAGGCATTCATGAGAATACAATATTATACTGAGAGAAATAATTACAATCGCTAACAACATATTTTCATGTTCGGAGAAATCCGTTGCTGAAGGAATATCATGGAGAATTTTTTTTTTTTTTTTTTTTTATATAGAGGGGGAAATGCTTTATGCACCGTCAGGAAGCTGAGTTGCTCCCCGGTGGGCTGTGTGGGACTCCTGCTAAGGCTGAAGATGACAGTTGCCGATCGCAGTATACCCACTAAAACCCCCTCTTGACAGGCATTGACGCCCCCGGAACTGTTCAACACATTACTTCGGGGGGATGCCCTGGCTTTCGGGCCACGTCTCACTTGACCCCTCCGCCTTCCCTACTGACTCTCGCGTCAAGAGCCCTCTTCTTCCGTCGCAGGACCGACTCTGCGAAGCGAGCGACAACAGTCCATGCGCCCTGACCTAGCAGCATGACCTCAGCGATGTTCTCTGGGGTCACGCTGTCATAAATCTCTTCCACGCGACTTCTTTCTGCCCTCCACTTCTCACACTCAAAGAATGTGTGGAGGGCGTCGTCTCGTTGGGAGTGGCAGAAGACACAGTCTGGTTCCTGCACCTTGCCCATTTTACAGAGGTGGACTTGGAACAGACCTTGTCCCGTCAGCAGTTGGGTGAGGAAGTAATCAACTTCCCCATGCTGATGGTTGAGCCAGATGTCGAGACGAGGAATGAGCCTCGCTGTCCACCTGGCCCGCGACTCCCCTTCCCATCTTTCCTGCCAGGCACGCAAAGACATGCTTCTAGCGTGACGCCTCGCTTCGTCTCTTCCCACGACGGGAGCGCCGTGATGCACGGACTTCCGCTCCTGGTGAGGAGGTCAATTGGTATGACCCCCGCGACGACCAAAGCTGCTGGCTCCGAGACTGTGTGGTAGGAGCAGGCCCCTCTCCGTTGAACTGCGGCCATGCGCTTGCGGTATTTTTCGCACCGCAGCGCATCGGACCAAACTTCGGCACCGTAGAGCATGATGGACTCGGCGGCTCGTAGAAGCAACCTTCGCCTGCAGGGTCGGGGGCCGTGATCTCCTCCCAGAAGGTGAGCCGTGAATCAAGGCACACCCTCAGATACTTCACCGATGCTTTCGTCTGGACCGTCACCTGTCCTACCTGCATATCCCTGATCAGGGGCATACGTTCCTTGGTAAAGAGCATGATCTCGGTCTCAGCCAATGCCAGCTGCAGGCCGTGGTTGTCCATCCAAGAACGGACGCGACGCATGGTCTGGTTGAGTAGCATCTGCGCCTCATCGACGGTTCCAGCGATGATAACCGCTCCGACGTCATCCGCATACCCAACCAGAAAAACCCCCTGTGGCAGCTCCATACGGAGAATCCCGTCATAGGTGGCGTTCCATATATCGGGTCCCAATATGGAGTCTTAAGCAGCACCAGAGGTTAATTCCCTCTCCACCGGGCCATCTTCGGTCTCATACTGTATGGAGCGGGATCTCAGGTAGTTATCGAGCACCCGGACCAGGTACTCGGGTACCTGAAAGTCCCGCTCCATCGCGCCTATGGCGTCGCTCCATCTGACCGAGTTGAAGGCGTTGCGTACGTCCAGAGTCACCAGCAGACAAACAGGGCGGGAATCGTGATTCCCCCGCTCCGTGCCCCTGGCAGCCTCGACTACCTCCTGGATCGCGTGTACCGTCGACCTCCCCCTCCTGAAGCCGAATTGTCTTTCGGAGAGGTCCCCAGCAGCTACAAAGGCTGCGTGAAGGTGAGGTCTTAGGAGCTCCTCCAGGAGTTCGCCGGCTGTGCCCAGCATGCACAGGGGCCTGTAATATTATGGAGAATAGAGGAAAGGACTACGATCACAATCCTTTTGAAGTGTCCTCGAAAATTTAACCTGGATTGTTCTCAAAATTCGCGCTGTCGCACGTGTGTACCAGTATGTACTACCAGTAACCATGGAACCCAAGTGTTCAAACAAATAGACTCAGGTTTTCACCGTCGCAAGCGCCATCAGTGATAAAATTATGAACTACCTGGATCATAATTTCACGGACACTTTTCGTTGGAGGAACCAAGCTTTGATCGTACTGCTTTTCTCTATTCTCGATGAGGAATATGTATCCTTGGTACAAAAAAATTTTTTTGAAGCTGAGAGTTTAATTCTGGAATTGTAAAAATATTTTTTTGATTCAAGAAAATTTTTCTTAGGTCTACAACATGTCAACTGTTTATCAAAAAATTCAAAAATACATTCTCTTGGTATTAGTAATTATTCCTCTCAGTGTACCACGTTGAAACCAGAACACTTACATGGAAAGTTGGGACACACCTATATCGAGAGAATGGTTCATAATTTTCACAAAGAAATTGAACGTTCAAGTTATCGTTCACGTTGATATCTCGCGTGTTCTGTTAGTGCATCCCTCAGACCAGTTCTCTCCTTTTCTCATTCTCTTAGAAATGATAATACGGGTAGAAGAGAGAATCGGCCCATCAAATGCTCCGTCCGGGCCCAAATTGGGGTGATCTGGGCCCAGGTGGACGAGTATGCAGTATTACTTGCATGGCACTTGCATGGGGCTTTGCCTGGACATTTTTAGAAATGTCACGTGATTCGAAAGTACATGGAAAGTGAATCGAAAATTGAGAATGGTGTATTGCTGCGGAACTCTCAAGGAACTCCTGACGGCCGTTCCTCAATATCACGTGATCTGCTAGTACTGCGAGAAGATACTCACGAAACTCACCGTTGGGGCAACCTTGTATTATCAACAGAAATGAAGTCTGTCGCATTGTTGAAGTAACAACGCCAAGCCAGATCATATAAATTGTGAATGAAATTTCCACTCGTTTCGAGGGAACCCTCACTCTTTTGGAGTGACAAATTCACTCTAGAATCCGAGTGGCTGTGAGTTTCAATCTAAAAGAGTGGAAATTTCACTCGAAATTTCGACAAGCTCGGTTTTGGCTGGGCAAAGAGTGAAATCTCACTCTGAAAATTTGAGAGAGTACTACATTGTACCACCAGTAACCGGTAGGGTGACGTGTAGAATTTGAAATTGTTGTGTAAATTTACACCACTCAAGTGATTCATGGAGATCTGAAAGGTCGATTGATTTTATAAATGTAGTTGACCACACTGGGATAACGTTCAAAAGGTCAACCTATTGAGAAGGTACTGAGAACCCAATTTCTTTGAACCTTATTCCGATGAATTTTATTCCCAATGGAAAAAAAAAAATAAAGCATTCGAACGGGAAAATTTTTCATTGAATTGAAATAACATTCTTCGAATTGACGAAGCAATATATTTCTGTTTTGATTTGAAAATTCTTCGTCGCAATTTATTGAAAAGTTTTTTCATTGACAAAAAGATTCATTTGAACGAGGGCAAAGAAAATTTTCTTCCAGTCCAAGGAATTGGGTTCTCAGTATTGAGTTATTAATAGACCGAACTGTTCTTTGCTCCAAATCTAATGGATGATTTTGTTTGCATAAATTTGTATAAATTGCATTTCCGAGGTGAACGAATAGAGAACCATGCGAATGTATCAATTCAAATACACGATGCTCGCAGTTCTTTCTGCTTTTCTCTCACCTTTGCAATACGCGGAGGCATCAAACATTTTCATTATTCCGTAATTGAATGATGTATGCCAACGTCGATCTTGAATAATTTTTCAAATGTCCATGAGAATGTACGGACAATACTGTGTACGTATTGAACGATGGAACTACGAGACTAGCGCGAAAGTTCTCAATCGAATCTAAATCCTGTATGTGGGTGGATGTGATTGGGGTGGCACGCGTCCAAAGATTGAGGAAGATAATTGCCAACGTGTAATTGACCGCCTCATTGAACCATGAACAACAATAATAATAATCATAATAAATTCTCAGGCGAGAGATTTGGCGCTGACACCGTGAATAGCAGTTTTTCAAAATCGTTGCATTATTATTGGTACGAGTGTGCAGGTTAGTGGAATTTAAAAACTTTTTAGAATGAAATTTGAATGATATTTGTGCATGATATATTTCTGAATGTTTTCTATGCTCTTATTCTAGATCCTTACGTAAGAGACAGACCTATCAACAATTCTCCGCTTTTATTGATAAGTATTTTACTTACGTATTTATTTGTGGTGCTATACTGGGGACCACGTTTCATGAGAACAAGGAAACCCTATCAGCTGAAGACGTTCGTTAGGATTTACAATTTGATTCATGTATTGATGAACGCTTATGTAGTGTACAATCAGATATACGTGTTGGGTTGGTTTGAAAATCGATTGTGGAGATGCCATAACAGAGGCTATTCCTACACAGACGATCCTAATCGTTTGATGGTGAGTAATATTACAATTCAAATGTTTTTAATGATAGGTGTTCGCTTGTTGCATCATTGATTGTTCCTGATACTTTGGAAAACTAGTTAATCTTGTGTATTTTTAATCCATTTGCTGTCCCAAACGGTCCACTCAAAGGAATGTGTAAAATTAACAAAAGAGTGATGAGTTTACATTGAAAATCTGTCAATTTGACACTCATCTGTGTTGATTTTCAACACGAATTTTGAGTGGACCGTTTTGTAACTCAAAATTCTTCACTGCGTACAGTTATAGATTCAACCTCGATTCCCTGGGTTTAGGAACTCTGCACTGAAAAAAAAGTATTCGAAATTCATTTATATTCGACCCAAAGTAAATTTGTTCAAATTTAAACTGTTCAAAATACCTTAAAAGTTTCCATTTCTAATGCATTTTTCCGCATTTTACTTGAAATTTTATGTTTTCACTTCAGTTTTCCAGTATAAATACAAGAATTTTCCAGGACAATTGTACAGGTCGATTGTTTCCAATATGGTACTGGAAGTATTCCTTAGATTTTTTTTTATGTATTTAAATACATCAGTTATAATTTGATATGGAACAAGTTTTGCCAGGATTATGCGTGTAACCAGGAATTCACTATCTTTCTTCAAGAGATCCGAATTTGTCGTTGGGAAAAGGATTAGTGAACATAATGAGAAGTTTAGTGGGAGAACTGCAATCGTTGGTGAATGATGATTTTGTTTTCAGATAACCGATACAGTGTGGATAATTCTGTTACTCAAACTGTTTGATTTGGTTGAGACGTGTGTATTTGTACTCAGGAAAAAGCAATCGCAGATTTCATTTTTACACGTTTATCATCACGTTTCAACGTTAACTTTGGTTTGGATGTTCATGAGATATGCCGCCTTGCCACCTTACATCCTGATCTGGACCCTCAATTGTGGAGTTCACGTGATCATGTACATATATTATTTCTTAAGCACCCTTGGCCCAGAAGTGCAAAGACGAATTCATGGTTTCAAACGTATCATGACGATCATTCAACTGGTGAGATAATTTCAATGCATATATTCATTTGTCCTGTTGAGAATATTCACTCGTATCCTCATAAAAATCATTCTAATAACTTTGTTCGAATTTTCGTCACGAATTGCATAATTCAGGTCAGGTCGGAACCCAACTGGATGACGCATTCGATTGTGTGCTTTGAAATTTTCATATCGTCATAAAGAATCGTGGCTTCGTCACGCAATATGAAAAATCCCTTCATATAAAGTCAAATTTTCATCCACTGATTGAAATTTTACATCAATTCCAATACGATATGGAAATAGTGCTATGAAAATATGTATATAAATTTATGAGGTACACTGTTGATACGAATGAATATTCTGCAAGAGCGCTAAGTGGATAGTTTTTCTTTGTCAAGAGTCAGTCAACGTTTGATCAATCTTCCACTCATTCTACATTTTTCACTTTCAGGTACAATTCGTGATAATGTTGATAAATTTTGCGTATTTAACGAATTCAACGTGCAGCGTACCGAAATTGCCTGTCACAGTTTTCTCCATGGATGTCGTGATGAATTTTTACTTATTTCTCAGATTCTATAAGCAAAGTTACACCAAAACCAAGGCGAATTAAGAATCATTTCAACTCCATTATAATTCTTTCCCAGACGAAATTTCATGTGTACATTTCATAGAACTGTTTATGTATATTTCATGCATTTTTTACAATGTGAAAAACAAATGTGGAAGTTTCCTCCAAAATATGGTGATATCGAAGTTCCTTCATAGATGGGGACTTTTTCAACATAATTTGGTGGACTTTTCTTTCATTTGTAGAGGATGTAACACCTACAAAATAGAATAATTCCTCAAAGTGGTGGAAAACTCTTTGTTGTTCTTGAATAAATTGATTGTGACTTGAATTTTATGATTTTTATGTGCATTTAATGGTCTCGACACCGAGTTGTGTCTCCGATAGAGTTTGGTATCCACTGTTCTACAAATCAATACCCTACACTATTTGAATATCACTCATGAAATATTGAATTGAAATTTCATGATTTTACGTCAACGATTCGAAATAAACATTATTTTTGTTCTTCGTATTCTTCTCAAGTTTCCAAAAAACTGCTATCGTTGAAGAATTTGCTCAATCATATTCAGAAATAATTCTTGTTTCGATCGATGTATTCAATAGTCTCACGTTTCAAAATGTACCGATTCGTGAAAACAACAACATGCACTTGGAAAATTGAAACTATCCATTTAAAATAGAATTCAAATGATTTTTCGGAAGAAAAAAAAACACTGTTCATTGTAACGAATTTGTGACTGAGAACAAAAAAATTGAAGCGTACGGGGGTGATTTTTCTAGTGACATTTTTTAATTTTGTATTTCATTCAACAGAACTGATTTTTCAATATCCATCACTGTAATTTAGGCGATATTGTTCATGTTATTTCGTCTATCATGTTACATTCGTGCATATCCAGAGTTAGTTTATTTTTATTCCACTACTCTATTTATTTGTTTACTTCGAAGCTTTGGCGCAATAATGGATCAAGCCTCGCGTGTGAAAATTTCACTAAGCTTGACGCATGCTTGGGAATAATAGGATCAGGTAAAGCTTGGACCAATGGCTCTACCAAACTTCACTGTAGAAAAGAATTGTGGAATTTCCCTGCAAAAAATGGTTGCATGAAAGTTCGACCATAGATAATTCTTCACCACAATTTGGTATAGTTATTTTCCATTTGTAAAAGATTCAACACCCAAAAAACAAAATAATCTCTCAAATTGGTGGAAGACCCTCACACTTTTTACCATGTTGATCAGATCTTCAAATTCCCTGAACCCCTACAAAATCTCTCGATCTATCGGAGGAAAAGTGCATACGAAAAAAATGATTTAGTATCAGTAGCAAAGTGGCTAGCACAGACAGGGACAGCTAGTAAATTAACTCCTGCAGTCAAATTTTAGTTATTTTAGTCTCATTAGGAGTTGAAATTGCGCTGCAGGAGGTAATTTGATGGCTGTCCGTGTCAATGGTAGACATGATATTGAAGACTGGAAAGACTGAGATAATTAATCACAATACTGAAACAATAGTCATCAGTTCAGGGTTGAGACAACCAAAAATAGAACGGTGGGAACGGTTGGATTTCATTTTACTTGGTGGAGCCACAATGTTCCGACTCAACAATATTCTCAGGAAAACTTGTCATAGACTCGTCTTCAAGAATCTATAAGAATGTTTGTGAAATAGCCAAATCGAATTAGTTTGGGATGTTGAGGAATTGAAATATTGACGCTGTACAAAACCCATTATGAAAATTCCAAACAATTTTTCAATCCATCTCCTTTAACTTTCTGTTACAATATCTTCCGATTTAAATTTTCATGCTCTCGCATCACTGCTTCGAATGTATTTTCAACCCGAAGTGCTTGTACCATAACCTTTCATGGATTACTGAGGAACTCTCGCAAGACGACATCACTTTGAGAGTCAACTTTGAGAGATCCTTAAACTTTGAATAAAAAATCCCCTCTTCCACAGTTCCGAAGATCAAAAATCCCCGTCAAAATCATCCAACTCAAGCTCATCCGCAACTTTCTATAAATTTCTAGTGGCCTTTCGAGGGATGCTATTTTTCAAGAAGTTCCCCGAAAGTCTCCAGAAAGTCATCCAAGATTCATTCATGCCCTAATATACACAGACTCACGCCGAATCACTTTTTATTGGTTATTATCGAGTCATGTTCACTCATTCAGTTGTCCTTTACGCGTTTTTCCAATGCGTTTTGTGACATAAAAAAGATTTTGAATGACTTCTATGGACTTTTTTTTCATCTCAATAACTTTGGAGGACTTTGAATGCCTCCTTTTGTTACTCGGAGTACTCTCCGCAAAGTTTAGCGGCTGGGAAGCTCACGTTTGTTTGACTTTTCAACTTAGATTTGTAGTTTTCTCAAAATAAGCAAATAATATTATTCACTCCCGTTTTCCCAATGTTAGAAAATTCCTAGGATTACAGCCGTATCCGAAGGTTTGTATAGGAAAGTGCAGAGAGTGTCTGCGTAATTTCTCAACCTTGGGTTCAAGGGATGGAACATAGAGAGAAAACATTTGCTGACGCAGTAGCGAATTCAGGTATTATACATACATACATACACAGCGTGACAAATCTTTCTAGTAACCGGGGTTGTAAATAATGCATTACAAAGATAATTGGATTAGCTCTGGAATCAAAATTCTTTTTTTTATTTTCTAACTCCAAAAACTCGGGTTAAAAATAATTTTTCAATTTCTAACCTCACCATAAAGATTCAAGAATAAAAAAGAACTTTCAGTCCCAACATTGGGATTCAAAAGTAGTTTCTCAATTTTTATCCGAATGTGAAGATTGAAAAATGGAAAAAAAATTTGATCCAAATCTTTGCATTCAGAAGGTGACAATGATCGTCATCATATATACAGGGTGTTTTATAATTCACTGAAAACACTTGAGAGGCGTTATTCCGCAGCCGGAATGCAATAATTTCCTGTTTGGGGAAAAATCAAAAAAAGATAGAGAAAAAAAATTCAACTATCTTATCATTCTTCGTTTCGGAGCTATATTAATTCAAAGTTCCTTAATTCTGATTGGCTGGAAGCCAGAAAATTTCAAATCGCTGTAGCTCTGAAATAAAGAATGATAGGATAGTTGAATTTTTTCCCAGAGAACCGGCGTTTTCCAACTTAGAGAATGGCGTTGAGCTCAAGAATGTAGAAAATAATGCTTTTGAGTTATTTGAATTTGAAAAAGAACCTAAAAATGCTCATAGCTCGAAAACTGAGCCTCAAAAAAATTTTTTCCAAACGGAAAAGTATTGCTTTTCGGATGCAGAATAACGACTCTGAAATGTTGTCAGGGGATCATGAAATACCCGGTATACAGCGGAGAAAATTTTCTCCGAAATCACCTATTTTTCAAGGGAAAATTTTTGAAAAATGTTCAATTCAGATCTTTGCATCAGAAAGGAACTTTCCAATTTTAAATCCCGACTTTGGGATTGAAAGATAATTTTCTAATTTCCAATCCCAACATCGGGATCAAAAAGTAATGTTTCAATTCTTAATCCCGACATTTGAAATAAAAATTGAAAATTCAATTGTTAATTCAAAATTTTACAACCCTGCTAGTAACTTAGCTCGAAATTCGCTGCCACAGCTAACACGATTCATTGGAGCGTCAAATTTTTCGCTGCACTAGCAAAAATTTCATTATTATATATAGAATGGCGAATAAATTTCTTGCTGCTATAATTGAAAACTCTCTGGCGTAGCTAGCAAATAGGTTACTGCCACTGCCACAGCGAATTTCATTGTTTTTCCGTATAACTTTCCCTATAGTTGATAAATTTTATAAATAATTTTTATTGAGAAACACTCTTCGATACTTTCTGCGAGTCACATACGAGCCGAGTCTTGAATAAGATTCAGCACAATTTCTCTAAGACTTGAGTTTACGGGAGCTGTAAGAATTTGGTGTCCATCCAGTATATCCAATGCAAAAATATCCAATTGCAAGAATGTCCAATGGGTATATCCAATGGCAAAAATGTCCACCCAACCAGAAATTGACAACAGGCGCAGTACTGCACCAGTACTAGCCAAGACTGGCAGGGTACTGGCATTTGTCTGGAATGATAACGCTTTTCAGTACTGGGGATTGAGTACTGATGCCATTATTCGCAATCAGTGCAGGGCCAGTACTGGGTTAGTACCTGGCCGGTATTAAGTTCCCAGTACTGGTTTATCAGTACAGGCATATTACTGTATTTTTATGTATCCAGTACTGATCCCGTACGTGTTGACCAAGTGTTGGAGACCCAATACTGGCACTGTACTGCACCTGTTGTCAACATTGGCATATTACGGATTTTCCTAATTGGGCAATGCCGAAAAAAACCAACGAGAAAAATTTCCAATGACAGAACATCCAGTGAGTTGGAAAAATGACGTATATAGTTTTTCTTCTGTTGGGAGGAGAGAAGTTGTGAAGTACTGCGCGTGTTGAGGAACAGGATTAGGATTAGGTGTTCATTAATAATATGATGTATCGGTTGTAATGAGGTTCTTGAGTGACCATTATAATAAGTTGTATGAAAATATAGTAGTAAGTCGATTTGATGCTGATGATCTGAAAAGCATTCACATATAGAGGTAAGCATGATGCTAAGAATGATTGAATGTTACGGGCATGAAGAACAATATACAATGATACCAGGGAAGGTAGAGCTGCGTGAATATAAATTATTGTTCTAGGGCAATCGGAAACGCAATTAATATTAGAAAATAGTAATATGTAGGGAAAATAATTGATGATTTTTGAAAGGAATAAATAATAAAATGTGAAAGGCGTGAGCAAATAAAGAGTATGCAATTCTGAAGTTAGACATTTTTTTTGTGATTGGGCTTCTTTGTCATTAGATATTTCCGCCGTTGGATGTTTTTGTCATTGGATATTTTTGCCGTTGGATATTTTGCTTGGACATTTTCGCAATTGTATATTTTCGCATTGGATGTTTGTGGGTAGTACCAAAAAATTACAGTCACATTTTCTGAATTTTTAGAAGGAATTTTTTTCACGGAGTGTGTTTTGTATAGCGATGTACTAAAAAACTATTTATAACCGCTTAGATCGTGACTCGAACATAATTACCAATGGCGTACAACTCACTCACACCGTTCACGCATGGATCAAACATAATTTGTAATTCCACCTACAAATAAACATGTAACTCAACTGTGAAATAGAATCGACATTTCCTCACCCATTTCTGTCCTCAAACTGAAACATACATGACCCATATACAACTCATACATAATTCACATCAGGACATTTTCTCCAACAGTACCTCCTTTAATTATCCCAGAATTGTTCGTGTCACCCGAAATAGAGTGTACATTAATTCAGGAATGAGAGGAGACAAAAGATGATTTTCAATCATCGATTCACACCATCATTTATTCATTCATCATTACACTTTGCGCACCGACGAAATCATTATTCTCTCCTCCCGCACATATATTGTGCATCTATAATTTAGACACCATATAATATTTGTTCTCGATCGGTTCTCATAATATTTTCAAAGCGCATACGAACAATGATAATTGATGATCTCGGTTCAATGGCATCGCGTACAGTATAGTTTCGCAGACCATAATTCTACAAGAGAAATTCTACTAAATTCTGTTGGGTTCTCTCTGACGTCATTGCAATATGTACGTCCATTATGTGCCATTGTTCATTACCATAGACCGGGAGACCGATACGGATAAATTATTGCCTTTATTGCAACTTGCTATCTCATTTGAAATCACGATGATTATTATTTAGCTGTTTGATCTTCGACTGTATTGCACTGGTCGTTCACTGAATAAATATCCGATATATTCACAAGTGTAAACATATACGTTTATCCATTTTTTATACAAAGAGAAAATATACATATATCGTATGGGATCGTGTAGGAGAGAATGGGATCTTTATAAAAGGAGTTCCTCTCTCGAATATGTATGGCGGAAGGACAAACGAAGATTTTGTTCAAGTACCGAGCTTAGGTATATATACGTTCAGAGCTAACACATATATAGTTGTATCGTATCGACATACGTGGAAGCGTGTCCAATATTGGCTCTTATCGTCTTTTTATTCTTTCCTTTTATCGCCTTATCCGCAATATTCTTTCCCTCGCTCCCCGTATTTTCCATTTCCCTTATTACCAAAAGCTTTCAGGTTATGGAAACAGAATGGGAGAAAATGAAATAGATCTATGAAGATTATATTAGTTGAAACTCTCTATTTATGTGGAATTAGTAAATGTGAATTAACCCATGCGAGTATTGGCGAGACTGAAAAAAGCCAAGCTTGTTCCAGGATAGACACATGTGTCAGGAACAAACCTTCGTTGAGAATAATTCGACCAATATTGTTCCATGATAGGCAGTGATGGGGCATTGTTTTTTGGATGGACATTGCACTTGAGACAAGCTTAGCACAAGCGGTCGTTAAAAACAATTGAACCTACAATATTTTGTCCACATGAGTGGCACAATGTTGTTAATTAGAGACCGAATTTCAAGTTCACAATGACTAAAGACTCGTGCATAATCATCGGGCCAAGACTGGTCCAATCTTCAGCCCATGATTAACCCACTAACAAGGAGAGGTTGTGAAGAAAGAAAGGAAAGAAGGGGGATGGGGGGGGGGGGCCTAACCAACGCCCCCTCCAGTGGGTTGCTACCTACAATAGTTGTTTCTGTCTCAGTGGAGGTGCACGCATGCATGAACCCTGAGACAGCCCCAACATATTGTCAACCCTCCTCAATGAAGGGAGATAGCGAAGTATTGAAAAGGTTGTGGATAGAAATGACCTAAGAAGGCATTTTATTCTAAATCAAATGCATTAATTTCAAGGAGATGATTTGCTTGTAAATATAAGATACCTTAAAGATGGGTGGTAAAAAACCACTAGTCTGTTGAGATAAATTAATTGTGTCTGATAGCCAGTAGGCCCTTGAGAAGGGGAGGTTGTCAAACGGGGGACACCAATTTAGATCAAACTTTGCTGATTTGTAGGGCTTAGTATAAGACTAAAAACCTCCAAACCATTTGTCGAGATGAGCACCCATTTTGAGATATAAGCCTTTCAAAGATCTGACGTTCTATAGATATGACTATAATTGCACCGTGTACCCAAGCGAGTCTTGGTAGCTGAGCGGTCAAGGTGATCAGCTGCAACACTGTAGGCCCGAGTTCAAGGCCTGAGAAGGGTATACATTTTTTTTACATAGTAGTGTTTCATTCTTTGAATTGATTATGAATAATAATAGGATACAACATAACTCATGTGAATTAGAGAAGAATCAAATCCACTTTTGTATTCATCACACTCTATAATAAATTTTAAGACTACGTTAATCAATTATCATCATTTTCTGTAGGTTCTGTAGAGGCTGCTCCTTTGCAATATTTGGGATGATGATCATTATAAGACCATTTGATAAACAGGTATTCCTTACACCATTCACATTTCACAAAACAAACATTATTGCAAAAACATTCATTTTACAAATATGCTTTCCTATAATAACACTTATGGAAAATAAACGTTTATTTATTAACGTTAGTTTCGTGAAATGTGCAACTGTGAGAAATACCTGTGTTTCATTGTACGAGATCAATCTCTACAGAACCTACAAAAAATGATGATAATTGATTCAAGTGGTTTCACAATTTATTATGGAATGGGGTAAATAAAAAAGTGAAATTGATTCTTCTCTGATTGATATGAGTCATATTGTATTTCATTATTATTCACAATGATTAAGAGAATGAAACACTAGTTGTCAAAAAATGTATACTCTTCTCAGGACTTGAACCCGGGTCTACAGTGTTGCAGCCGATCACCTTGACCGCTCAGCTATCGAGACTCGCTTGGGTACGGTGCAATTATAGTCGTGTTCACGGAACGTCAGATCTTTGAGAGGCTTATATCTCAAGAATGGCTGCTCATCTCGACAAATGGTTTGGAGGATTATACCAAGTCCTACGAATCAGCAAAGTTTGATCTGAATCGGTGTCCTCCGTTTGACAACTTCTCTTTGTAAGATGAATATAGTTGATCAAATAATGCTACTTTTAAATCTGGTCATACGCGAAAATCAATTGATCTTGAAGAACTCTTTACAGGATTTCAAGATGTCTTTCCCATGCAGGTATTGACAAGATTGACAGAAAAACCCCAAAAATCATATTCTGAAGATTGGAATCTACTCTATAATATGAGCCTAGGACATCTTCCTCTCAAGAGGAAATGATCGCATGGGTGACTCCATTTGGTGGCATTTTTTCCGACTGAAATACTAGAAACTGAACATATAAAAAAGTCGGAAATTTTCAGGAATGAATCTTTGAAGGTGTATTGTATCTAGGTCTAGAGAAAAAAATTTTGTTGGCTCTTTTTCGAAATTCAAAATTCCGGCTCTGTACAGACCTAGATACACCTTCAAAGATTCATCCCTGGGAAGTTCAGACTTTCTTATGCGTTCAGTTTCTAGTATTTTGGTCAGGAAAAAAATGCCACCAGATGGAGCCACCTACGCGATCGTTTTCTCTTAATATCAGAGCACGGAGAAAACTGGTATAGTAAAATATGGACGGAACAAACATTCAGTCGCCATAATCAATCGCATCGTTCTTCTAACTGAGAGCATCGTTGGCTCAACTAAGCGTATCGTAATTTCGATTGAGCCGTTTAGTTATTTTGATTATGCAGCTTTCCTTTTTATCCGTGTGGTAATTCTTCTAACGTTTAGAGAAACTCCCACACCAATCCTCTAAAACTCAGAGCAATATGTACTAGCTTCATATTTTAGAGGAATATTCTTAATTTTAGTATACGATTTTTTCAGTGTTGGCACATTCGTTCCATCGTTCGATTATGATTCATGTACAGTATTCTAAGGGAGAAAATCAAGCTGAGATATGGATCAAATGACTCTTTTCATCAATATCTGTGATGAAAGAAGCATTGGTCTTATCATTCCCAAGCCTGGGCCAAGTTTGGTGAATCGTTCAAGACAAGTCTCGGCAGGTCTTGTGCCAGGTTTGGTCAATATACACATCGGTACATCCATTCAAGCCACGTCCGGAGGTGAGAGTTGACCCTCATTCGACTTCGATTCCATTTGCTGCAATCAATTATTCCATCGCAACCATCGGTTCGGCATCGCTCTATCATTGCACATAGCTTATTTATGACGGTATTTGGGCATGAAGAGTTGATAATAAAACATTGAAACCAGAGCGGTTCGATTAGATACGACAACTGATGATTGGAGATTGTGATCCAGTGATCCTTGGCAATCCCTACGATACCCAGCTATCGAAAACAAAGGAAAAAATAAATAAATATCTCTCTCTCGGAAAAATCTATTTGTTATTTGTCCGAACCAAGTATTATTTTTAGCGAAGAGAAACAGGACGAGATTACAGTGATGCGAGATAGCAAAACACAGATAGTAAGACAGCGCGAGCAAGAAAACTCATTATACCTCCATTATAATTTACGTTGTTCTTTGTCGCGTGCTTCTTTACCTTCTCTTTTTCTCCTTTTCCTCTACACTCGCTCTCTCACGGATTTTGTACCACTGTCAACTGGGAAAGATATACAAATGTTTCTCTAATGGACAAACAGAGCATCCTCGAATAACGTAATCGATAGGAATTATTTAGCAAATCATTGGAAGAAACAAAAAAACCCGGACAAACAAAATTTCATTTCAAAATGAAATTGCTCAATTACGCGAATCGTTGAAACGTTCCTTTGTCTTTGGCTTTCATTTTGAATTTGGAATCTCGAATGAGAAATTCCACGGGTGCGAAATGTCCTGTACCACCACCCTCACCACCACCACCACTGCCACCCTATCAACACCTCTCGATGTAATCCTATTGTACTCAAACACACAATGATTGTTGTTATTGTTGTCATACGCCCATATTTGGAAATTGCAATTCCAGATATGCATGCAAATATCACACGCGATGAGAAAGACAACACGAGAGAATCGTGTTTCACACATCAATTATTATTATTTATTTTTCTATCGCATTTCATCGGACAAAAGTGCAAAGATGGTGCAGTGGTGAAACGGTTGGTGGTGGCATTAGTAGGAATAGTAGTAGGTAGTCGCCGCATTAATTCCACAACTTTACGACAATGTTTTCCGAACGTGCGTATCGACTGGAAATCTTGGTGGAACCGACGGCGGCGGAGCGTTGGAAGTAGTTGGGTGAATCGGGTAGAAGGGAAGTATAACTCGGAGATGCTGTGCAACGATCGTTGGTTCTTCGTTCGTTCCTTATGATATACGACGAAAGTTATCCAAAGTCTGCGATATTGGAATTTTAATATACGTTACAATCGACCGGGCCACCGCACACACCCACACTTACGCGCAAGCGGGGGTTCCGTGTGCGAGGTCGACTTTAGCCGACGAGACTCGAGCTCGAGAGCCGAGCTTTCTCTACCACCTTCGGCCTCCCTTTCGCTTTTCCTCTCTCGTACAACGAAATGCGAGGAAAAGGATAGGAGTCTTCGTTTCTTATACGCTTATACACGTGTACACACATATACGCAAGTTGAACCTCGTAGCTTCCTTTCATGTACGACAAACTAAAAAACCTCTTTCTCCCTCTCTATCGATATCAGTACCAAGAGGTGGAGAGACGTGGTGGCTCCATTTCGACCTAAAAAAAGAGAAAAAATTTGCACTCTCCTAAAAGTGGAAAGTGGAACTCAGGTCGATTCTTTTCATCCTCCGATTCTGAATCCCTTCGTACATCATCGTCTCATGCTTTCACGTAATTTGTATGGGAATTGATACTGTGTGTTTTGAAATTCGTCATCGCTATCAAAATTTGGGATCTCACAATGCTGAATTTGAATAGCACAGCATGAAGAGAAAATTTCTCATTCCAGGAATTTACGACTGTTTATATTGTAGAACTTTTCACGAGTTAAATTTGAATTTCTAAAAGTGTTGAAACTTTCCATGAGTTTGATTTTGCTCGCTCGTCCTATTCCCTCGACAAAAACGAGTGAGTGCTTTCAGGTCAAATACTGCAGAATTAATTTTTTGGCTCATTCTGAAATGCAAGAGAGGAGAGAGAAGGATTCTTTTGGGAGAAAAGAAAAACAAATTGGGAATAGAATGCGGTCGTATATAATAGTAAATCCTATTACGTCGAGAAGAAAAGGTATACGAATCGATAAATGTTTTTCTCAACAATGAATACGTTTCCCATCAAGAAGAGTGGAAGAGGGAGGAGAATATATCCCCTCGTAGATTCTTTTTCCTTCGACGAATGGAGAAAAAGAAGGAAAACAGGAAAGAGAAAGAACGGAGAGGGCCGAGGTTTCGCGTATCGCGAGTTTTCTATTTATCGAAAAGGAGGACGGACGGTTTACTTCGACTATAAATCAATTGTCCATGCATGCGATGCATCAAAATGGGTCGGGCTATGCATTCGGTATGCATAAAACGTTCCTCCCACAATACCCGGAGCGAAACGCGTTCCCCGCAACTACCACCCGAGCTTGTTATATCGGCATCCGTGTATCACGCCATCGTACAATGTACTTGGTTTTAGTTGGAGAATGCAAAATATCATACTCCGCAGGGCACTCTAACGACTTCTTCTTCTTCTCCTTCTTCTCCATTCTTATCTTATGTTTCATCGACTCAAATTCAATTATGTTCAACGTTATCAGGACGATGTGTCAATAGAAATTCTATCTCTATTCGCGTGTATACGTTTAGATGTGGAGGCGAAGAAGTTTGCAAGTCGAACCATTTATCATAATCGTTGGAGACCAGGAGTCGGAAGATGAGTCTCTGTCAGAGTCCAGGCATCAGCGGAATAATATGCTTCCTTCGTTCTTTTCTTTCGATATATACGTATATATACAATCAAGATATCAGAAGTTGCCACGAACCAGGAGAACCTATATTTTTGTAACGTTCGCACACGTCAAGAATCTTGAATTATGAATCTAATATCGGAGTCTAAGAACGGAGGAAAAAAAAGGAGAAAAAGAGGATAGAACGAAACATCAGACCCTCCTTTATGCTTTCCTCTCTTCTCTCCTTTGAGTAGGAACGAGAAGTCAAAATCCATTGCTTATGCAAGTGGAGTTTCACCGTTATGACGAAAGACAAACAGACATTATTACTACTCTTTATTCTTCTTTTTCTCCTTTTTTGGGAAATACAATATAATATAAACGAGCATGAAGAATTACATATACCTGTTAGGGCTTGTAATCGAGTATGAAATCTATGTTCCAAACATTTTAACATTGAATTCTTCATTCTTTCCTCTGATTGATTAATCTTTTCATTGCGAAATTGTATATCCTTGCTTCAACTTATAGAAAAGTGTGCAGAATTTGATTATGATAGAACGTTATTTTGAGTATTATGAGTGTTGTTTGAAGAAATGCTCGGGGGAACCAAGTGTGGAATTTTCCTCCGGAAAATGGTGGCAGCAAAATTCTTCCGTAAAAAAACAAAATGATTCCTCAAAATGGTGGATAAATCCCTCACTTTTGATGGAAAAAACAATTCCCGCACGACGAGGGGACGAAGTTCACCAACAGTGTGGGAGAAATCCTCCACATTTCTTGCAGTGTAATCAAACACATTGTGAATTGTTATTTGAAGTAACACGGCATAGTTTCACGAGAATTTGCACCCAAATCTTGATTTGGATCATTTCTAATCAACTCACATCGTAAAAGAGCAAGATTTGTGGATGAGATATCAAGTGCCAACGTACTGGCCAATATCGCACCTCTTGATATACCTACGCGAGTTCATTCTTGCGTGCGGAACTAGCAGTAGCGACGAGCAGGGCCTAGCGGTTGTCGGTAGAACTAGTTTCTTAGAGCAGAGGAGCGCTCTGGCGTTTTCGACGGGTTGGACCATTGCTATGCTCGAATTTCTCATCCAGGAGAAAAGTTGAAATGATTTCGGACTCAATTTCAAACTGAAGATCAACGTTTTTGAATTCGTGAAGAAAAAATAACGGATAAGGATTCGTGAAATTCAAAATGACTCCTATATTGTTCCAAAAATGACACGAGACTGTACATAGATTCGAACAGCGATTCACAGCTGTTGTTGTTATTCAACGTTTTAACGAGGAAGTGAGAATAAAAGTGATCTTCAAGAGAAATTCTCAGAACGAAAAGCACTCACGTCGCTTCAGATACGTTACATGGATGTGTTTGAAGCATACTGTGCGTTCCGGTTTGAGTCGAGGAACAAAACTTCCTCGGACAATTTACAAGTTGAACAGAATCCACTCTGTTACAACAACTTCCGTAGAAGCACCACCGGCAATACTATTTTCCTCTCTTTTTGCTTTTTTGCCATCCTAGAACCTTCGTTAATTTCTTTTCATCTTGGAAGAAATAGTTTGAAGCTTCACTTGTTACTCTTTTCTCTTGCCTCTTTCCTTATAGAATTTCGAATGACCGTGAGAGAAAAAATTCTATGAATTCTCGTATCAATCGTAGCGGTGGTAATACCGTAGGATATATCAAGTCATACCCTTTCAACGATCCGATACCTTTTCTCATGAGTTCGAAGAAGCTGAGGTGAAGGCAGAAGCGAGAAGAGAGAGGTAAGAAGTAGAAGGGCAAGAAGAACAGCGTCGGCAAAGGTCTCTTCTCGGTATTTTATAAGCCTGATGAATGTGGATTAGACTTCTCCCAGGGTTCTTATTCCTCGTCTCTGTCATCTTTTTTTGTTCTTCCTCTATTTCTTTCTCTTTCTCGAAAACTCCTTCAAGATTATGCAGATACGACATCCTCGGTATCCGTCCTCTTACTTTCTCATCTGAAATAAGAAGTTAATTCTAGTCGAGTTCATTTCAACTCTGACTCGGCTAATATAATATTTTTCAAGAATTTCAAACAAATATCGTAGGATCTTGGATCTTCATTTTTTCCTCTGCGACGACTTACGTCGAACGATTAATTAAAGGAAGAAATTGAGGGAGAGAGAGAAAAAACAGCGAATATCAAGAAATATGAGGAGACTTTTCAACTTCCAATTTGGAATGACGTGATTGTTCCATGGGCTGACGATCACGACGTAATTAGCGTTCCTCCTTACCTTTTTCTACCGATCTATGGATAAATTCTCCTTTTTACCGTAGCTATCGTGTACCTCCCTCTCCTTCCAGGAAATAACGAGGAGTCGCTTATCTGGCCGGATGAAAAATGCTTCTTGAAACGCGAAGTGGGTGACACCGGCAGCTGCCGGTTCGAGAACGACTCTCGAGAGGTAGAAGACAGATGTCAAGCCGTTACGTGAGGTCCCGCTAACTACGTAATTACATCATCTCTCCGCTGTCCTCCTGCAGCACTGGACTTTCTTTCTCTCTCTCTCTCCCCTCCCCCCTCTCTCTCTCTCTCTCTCGTACCGTAATCCCACATACATCGTTCTCCTCTGGGACTTGCCCAGGAAAATCACCAAATATTCACCGCGAAATTGCTGACGTGACGTAACTCGTGCCGACGTTGTACATTCGTATCTTTTTTTTATGCCGTCCCTTATCGGCGCTCTCCAAGTATCTCTGAATCTCATTAACAACGTACTGCAGGGGCAGTGGCATCGCCGAACACACGTGGGAAATAACCAATGAAATAATAGAGATAAATATAATGAGTCGACAAGTTCAATTCCAACGATATTAAGAGCATAAATCGCGATAATGAGTAATCGGTAATGGTAGCAGCAACGAAAATTTTCCAATCGCCGTTATTCCCAAAACGACTCCATGGAATATTGAAATTAGATATTTATTCACATGCTTTGTTTTTTTTCTGTTCAGAAGCATTCGGCGAAGCCCCAACCCGGTTAATTAACTATCAGAATTCCTGGTATGAATCAATTCAAGTATATAAGATCGGAAATTCGTTTCTTACGCGTTGCAGCGAGCAATGCACACGTTCGACCTAGTTTTCCATAGGGCGTAGTAGTCGGATAGCGACGAGTTAATTGCGTTTACGTGTAACCAACTCTTACAAAGCGACCGAATACTCGATAGAGACAGCTTACCGCTTTGATTCTACTACGCGTTACCACTCCTTTTCCTTCTCTTTCAATGAACAGTGAAAAACCGATGTAATTCAATCAATGGATTGGATTAATCTCATCAATGATGTAACAAAAGACTTCCTCCAAAACGATGTTCCTGCTACGTTTCATTCACGTGAAAGCGGAGTGAGATTCGAATTGAAATTGGGACATCCATGGCTTTTGTTGTATCTCCTCTCCATTTGTCTCCACTTCTACAATGAATACCATAAGCTCTCGTTATATGGATTCCTACATCCATATATACTTTCTCAATTTTATAAATATGTTATAACTTAGAACACAGTTATGGTGACAACGGTGGGATCATAACTCCGGTCAACTCCTCTTGTAGGTCTCAATGTTGAAACGTGTAAAGCGAAAAATACAAGAAATTCATCAAACGAGGAATTTCATTAATACGAATATGAGATACTGGGATTCAGAATTACAGTCGGCAAACATGATTCTTTCTCTCTCCATATTCATCACTGATAATAATAATAACGATAACGCACCAATTCGCTGTGGAGGTTGATGGAAGGCCGAATCGTCATAATTTATCGCATTGTTGACAAGAGCATTCATTGATTTTCTCTCATTTGCGGTCATGGTTGTATTTGATTTCTCTTATTTCGAATCGAAAAACCGAGAAATTCATTCCTCAATTAACAGGATTACATTGTGTATCGTAGGTGGGTATACGCAGTTTTTTTTCTATCCCATTCGAAGCCCCCTCCCCTCGCCATTCCGTCGAAAGTCATTCGTTTCCTTTATATCGAAGGTGGGGTGTAAATTCCCAGAGGAATTCCATGCGATGGTGGTGGGTGCCTTCTTTTAGCCTTTGCCGCTATCGTCGGTCAGATTCGATGGAATTAAGGATCGAAAGTTCACAATGGCGCCGCACGAAATCGACTATCAGCTTTATAACCGAATCCTTACAATAGATGTTAGATAGTCAAAGAGTATCATCTCTTCTTCTCGTTCCATCTCTTTGTCTGCGAAATCATGTCCATCCCCGGAACGCGAATACCTCCTCGACTTTGGATAGATTTATCTTGCTTTCATTTCCTTTGTGTAATCTGTACATTCTGTTTTTTCCTCCTCAATTTTTTTTATTGTAACTATTATTGCCGGTACCGTTCTTATCCGTAGGATAATCTACGCTCAAACGGTGTATCGATCCCTTCGAAACGGAGTGTAGATTAAATAAATGTATTCTCGGAAGAATAAAACGTTATATCAATAACTATTTATGTGAGAGTGTCAATTTTTATGTTCCACACTTTGAATCTCATGTTTAGAAATGGCATTCTGGGGAAAAGAGGGGTTTGAAATTTAAGGACTCGGGAGAGGTTGGGGGATGATTCACATTTCATCAAAATTTGAGATGTATGAGAATTTGTAGAAGATTCTCGATTGTGGTAAGGGTCAATGAAGTTAGAAAAATAGAGGAGTTGGGACAGGAGCTTGATGGTTGTCATGATTGCAAGATGCTATGGAATTTCGGAAGTTCCGTGTGGAATCTTTCCCTTAATCCAGGATTAAGGGTCCCTCACGATTGAGCTTTATGTCAGGAACTTTTTACGAAATTCCAAAAACATTTGATCTTCGACTTGTCACAAATGTATTCAGGAGTGCTCCTCGTCTCTGAGGAGTCAACTATAGGTTCTTCATTCCCAACTGGTTACGGATGATTGGAGGATCCTTGCAAGACCACATGTTCCGGACAGTTGGTGGAAAGTCTTTGAAAAGTTAATCGTCATCGTCAGGGACCCTCAGTCTGCGAATGTAAGTAGATTTATTACGAAGTTACAAAGAACAAAAATCCTTTAGATGTTAGTCAAAGGGACCCCATCTTCGACATCCCATGACTTCTCTATGGACTTTTGAGGAATCAAAACGGCTGAGGAACGTACTTCGTACCGAGCGTGCGTGAAGAGTTTCATAAGTCATCTTGAGAGATAGAACGCGGCAACACAACGTACGACGTTCTCGATCGTGTCCGCCCTCAATCATTGGTTCTACTGAACGACGCCAGGCACAGCGTGACGCCGTCGTGCGTCCTGAATTAGAAAAATACATCGTGGGATATATCAAGAGATATCAGCGTATGCTTCAGCCAATGAGCCAATCAGCGCGAAACTTCCCGAATGACAAGGAGTTTTGCTCTCATCTACAAATCATTGAATGGGTCGATACAAGCGTTCAATTCTGACTTTTTTGCAGAATTGAATTCACAAAAGACATTTTTCGTATTCAAAAATACGAGTAGTAAACGAATTTGACGAGATTTCCAGTAGTTATACTTCACTACAATTTCCTGCCGAAAAATATCCGGACACGAATCGAAGAAAAAGTAAACCTCGTGAGATGAAAAAACATGTATTCATCATTCCATGTAGTTGCAGATTGTATATCCCAATGGTTTTACGTCAATCATCAAGATCCGGTCATGACAGAATTATCCTTACAAAGAATGAAGGGAAAAAGAACGAAACAAGAGGAAATTCCACCTCACGTGTAAAACAACACAATTTGTCACGGTGGTAGGGTCAAATCCATCGGCTGTCAATTTTAATTTTCCGATAATTCCACGTACGCGTATTGAAAACACGTACCCATATCGTGACGGATATATTCCGATCGACGTTGTATATGCACATTTATTAAATATCGTGTTCAATAAATTTTTTGAATCTCAACTCGAATAAAATGAACATTCGCGCACATTCGTTTCGAAACGAATCTTCCGGTGAGGGGGGAAAAAGAGAAGAGTTCATTTATAATGTACATTTATAAAAATTTCATACCACATCTGTATAATATTTTCTTAGTTATATACTCGTCAGCCACCTGTACGATTCTCTTTTAATTTTCTCAACTCCCCTCATCCTCTCGAGGACGAGAGAAAAGCGAAAGAGCTTTGAAATTAGACCTCTTCCTCCTCATCTTCATTCTCCTTTTTCTCGTTCCATCCTCGTTTTCCCTTTAGAGGTATAATTATAGATTTTTAATCAGTCCGATGGAAACGCAAATATTCTTCCTCTTACTTTTTGCTCTTGGATATATTGCGGCCAGAGTTCTGCTCCCTTCCTCGATCTTTTTCTTCTGCTTTCCGTAACACAGAGATAAAGAGAGCAGAGCAATCGCAAAAAAAAGGAGAACGAAAGAAAGCGTCGAAAGAAAGACAAGAAAAAAGAAAATGACGAGGGCGTGCAGGTTTGCCGCTAGATAGACGGATAGGTGGATAGAGAAGGACTTTCGCGGTGTGGAGAGGAGAGGAGGAAAGAGGTTTGAAATCCGTAATACCGACATAAACTTTCCAGGAAGGCAACGAAATCAATACCTCAATATCCGCAGTAACAGCAGCTGGAGTTAACAAGGGTCTGATTGAACCATATCTACTGGCTGCTAACTTGGCGAATCTCTTCTGGCCCGAGCCGCAGTTTAGAATCCAATACTTGAATACTACTCGAATTATTGGAAAATCAGATACATCCTGCATAGACACATGAATGTGCATAACGCGAGTATCTTTCCACGATTTTCTTTTTGTTTCAACCCTTATAAATCTTCTTTGCGAACACCAAAGGTTAATCGTGTGCAAAATGCTTTTTTTCCCGCGCGGGTAGGGATAATGTGGTGTGAACGGGATGGAAGGTGAAAAGAAGAGAGAGGAATAGAGTCGTAGAAGTAGCGGTACCGCATTTTACGAGCACCGGTAATAAACTCTGAGGGTTATTTGTTGTTAGGGAACAGAGGAAAAGACCTAATGTCCTGTGTCGTGTAAATCGAAATTATATCACCGGTACGCGTTCCAAATAGTTCAATTGTTCATCAAGATACTGTACATCTTATAATAGATTTTTCTATTGAAAGGATCAATTCGTGTATCGCAGTGGACTTTGCTCGGATGTATCTCCGATCAAATAGATGAAACGCAATTCCATTTCGACGGAAGAGATTAATTCTCCACCGTACCGTTCTCGAGTTACAGCACTGAACTCCCACGAAATCGGTGGATAGATATTTGAAAACACGTTTATATGAATTACCAATTAGCGAATAAGTGAGATATGAGAGTATTCGATAACTGAATAATTTCCCCGAACACTATTCAGAATCAAACTCCATGGTTGTTGCAAATCGATAGATTCTATTATTTGGCCATTCCAAATGAAATTTGAAAATATAAAAATTCGAACTAGAGAGAACCTTTTATATACATATTCTCTTTGGAAACAGTGAAAATATTACCAAATAACGACGTCATTGAACATTCCATTCCCGCAAAGTAATATATCCGGGTGGAGAGGAGGAGGGAACTATTTCTAATGAATAAATATCGTAGCACAACAGTCGCGGTGTAATAGGAGCGGTGACTGGGGTGGCGGAGCGCACGGTCGAGATATCATAGTGGCCGTAGTAAAAATATCCAATCTGCATTTTATGAAGGAAAGAGGACGTGACTTGTCACGGGACAAGGACACCCCAATAACCGCTAGGTTAGGTCATATTTCCTCCAAGGTAGCCCTTGTACTCTCTTTCTCTCTCCATTCGTTCCATCATCCATTGTACATCATGCTCTACATAAAACTCTTGATTAAAGTTCTTACCTATCCCTCCTCGACAATAAACAAAAATACATTCTCCAATCATTATCTCGACGAACCAACGAGGGGGGTATTTTATGCAGGGAAAACCGAGAAGAAGAGGACAAAAATCACACCAGAGGTAAAGATGGAGAAAAAAAAATTGTACGTCTGTTCCAAGTATATCTCCTCCATTCATCTTTTCCCCTCATTTCAAATTGCACATTTTCTCTCTATTTTCCTCGTGAAAGCAACGTTTATTCTGATTCCACCCCCTCGAGCGAGCCCATAAACGCCTCTATCTCCCAACACTTGTCTCTTGAGTTTTTCTTTTTCCTCCATCTCCCCTTCTCTCCCCCTTCTTTCCACTTTATTAGCGTGTGAAACTTGTTTCGTGGAGAGCAAGAAGTTTCTCACGAGTCTCCGACCATTGAAGAGGAGTTGGAAAAAAAAGGAAAGAGGTACAAACGTTTTGTTTTTCTTTCATTCTCTTTCCTCCTTTCTCTCCGTCCATTCAACGGAAAATAATTTTTCCACATCCGCTATTAACGTGTCGTGTCGGGCAATCTCTTCCGTCGTCTCTATCCTATCCTATTCTATCCTTTTTATCCCGGATTAACGAAGTTGAGAAGCTCGAGACATCGACGACGCTGTCCGAAAGATCCCCAAAGTTTTCAACTTTAATCCTTAGCGGATCTTTACTTTCCCGATCGAGGAAAACCAAACTCACATATCTTCTCTATATCGTCTAGTTTCCTCTTTTCTGGCATCAGAACTTTAGAGGCTTTGATTTTCAAATGAGACCAGGGAATTACGGAACTTGGAAGCAACTTGTGTGTTTTTTGTGGTGAATCATTTGTTTTGTCATTTTTTACATCTTGGAGAGAACTTTGATTATTGAAATAAAATGTTCTGCAAGAAATTCACTTTATTTTGAATCGGTTTTCATAGAGAATCATTGAATCAGATCTCAGAATGTCCACGCAAACATTATTGAATCTTATTGAACTACTCGAAGAACCTTTTTGATTTTCGAGATTTTCGTACTGAGTCCCAGTAATGGCGCATGATTGGAATCGTACACGGAGGAAAAAAATTTGCTGACGTTACAGATCGAGATATCACACGGAGAAAAAAACTAACAATAATATTGCCGAATTGACAATAAAATATTGTTCTATATCAACCCACAACAAATTTCGTAAAAATATGACCGTCACTATTGCTAAATTGGCAACAATATTATATTGTCAACATTATCAACAATTCAAATATTCAATTTAGCAATATCATATGTATTTGAAAATATCATTTTCAACTGAGGAAAAAAATTTCTCATCCGAATTTATCTCTACAAACATTCTATTACAATGTGGTTTGATTCATATGTGAAGAAAAGGCGATTGTAAGTTCCAATGTTGGAAAGTTGAATCAGCGAGATTCGAACCCGAGTCCTCCGAGTGGGAAACACAGCCTTTGTCACATCAGCAGATTTCCGAGATGACAACTGAATACTTGAAATAACCATGTATGTTAATCCTCTACTTTGTTTAGAGTTGACGATGAAAATAGATTCAAGACAAACATAAAATTGTTCACATTGAATAAATGAATTAAGATTTGAATCACAGGAATTTTTTCAGGAACGAATGAAACTCGTCAAATTTGTTAATCAAACAAGGTTTGTTATTCGATCAAAAATTAGGATTGATTTTTATGTTTGTAAATTCAAGAATGACTTCATCGAAGAAGGGTTTGTGAAAGAATGTATATCACTTGGATATCATTTTTAACTGTCTCCTGAAGTGGATCAAAATGATTTTTCACGGGAATAAAATTATACCGCTCTATACGTTCAGAATATATATGGCTGGTTTGATAATAAATGGATTTTGTTCCGACAATTTTTCTTGTTAACTTCTTGTGTGCTTATTGTTGTCGTTGCTTGATATTGTTTTGTCAAATCAACAATGTTCATTGTCAGTTGGAATGACAACTCATATTGTCATTTTAACCAGTGATTTTCAGCAATATAATTCTTGTTAACAAAACAATCTGCTATTGCTGTACGAACAAAAAATTATTGCATAACCAGCAATAAAATGTTGACAATTCTTATATTGCTGGTTCTATCAGACACATGTTTCCCCGTGTATATACAGAATGAAGAATCTTCTTGCTAACTGAATTACTGAAAAAGCAACGTGATTAACTGGAACAGCAAAATTTTTAGTATCATTTACAGAATAGCAAACAAATTTTACTGGAGGAGGCAACGTTTTTTGCTACTACAGCTAACAAACCATTAAAATAGGAGGTAAGATCGCTGTGGTAGCAAATGGATTGCTTTCATAGCAAAACATTCTGTTGTTATAACCTCTACGGCAAAAATAAATTGCTCAAGAAGTAAGAAAAGTAATTGACAAAATTTGTTAACAGAACTAACTTCTTAGCTGCTAGAGTGGATGTTTTTGCAGGGACAACAAATTCTTCTGTAGATGCAACAGTAACGAATCATTTCTCTCCACGTGACACTGATTAGTCCATCATTGAGGGTTAACTATTGTTAATCACGGAGAAAAAAATTCTCTGTGAAATTCTAGCGAAATCTGATTTTGCTGGGTACCTTTGGTTGAAGTAGCAAATTTTTGCTGGGACATAATATATTTGATATCACGGTAGGCCTAATCTCGTTAGCTATGAGAGCGATTTTTCAGCTGAGGCAGCAACGAATGTTGACTTCTCCAGTAACATTTGTTTGCTATTCTTTGTATAATACCGAAATTTGCTGGAAGGGCGAACATTTTTTGCTGCTACAGCTAAAAAAACGACTGCCGTAGCTAACGAGATTGCTGTGATAACAGCAGTAGTTTGCTACTCCAGCAAGAGGAACTCAACAAAATTAGATTTCGCTGTTCTTTTCTCTTCGTGGTTCAATGATGTAAATCAATCATCGACCACGTATGGAACTACATTCAGAATTTACGGTGTTTGAACGTAGCCCATCAATGGTGGATTACCGGGTCAACTATTGATGATACTCATTTTTTCCGTTGAGGAAAATCAAACACTGCTTTGGAACAAGAACTTCCAATTGGAACGCCGATTTTTGTATTCGATTGATCGTTCTCTCCAATTTTGTGGAATTTTCACACTATCCACAAAGTAGTTGATCGTTCCACAAGTGTATCAAAGAACTATGAGTACTCCATTCGGTCGAGAGCTACCACCAACTCGAGATATTTGATGTTGAAAATCAATTTCGGTCAACGATGAATCATGGGTGGGGCATTTTAATAGTCTTTATATCCGCCGGTTATTGACCACATTCTTACTCAAATTTGACATATGATTGCATATGATGATACCTTTAGATTACGAAATTAAAAATAATTTGGAGAAAATAGTTTCTTTTGTATTAAACGAATAACAAGATGAGAGTTGAAATGAAATTTCACGAACAATAAAGATGATAACTTGGTGCGCAATTGTAGCAGTGGCGTTAGCAGCATTGATGACAACTCTTTTAGTTGTGGTGGAAGTAGCGAGAGGGGAGGGAGCCTATTCTTTGACCCTCTTCTACTCGTCACTGATAATTCAAGAGTCATTTCAAAAAGATTCGCACAAAGAAGGATAATAGAATGGAAAATCCTCGTTGCGGATGAAATTTTCATCTCGATCTGAGACATTTTTTTTCTTCTTCTTCTTCTCCTTTATTTTCTCGAAGAAAGAGAGAGGGCATTCTGAATAATCAGTAAAGTCTGAGAATGAAGGGTCAGAAAAAAATCGTAGATGATGATTCGTTGTACAAATTGTGATTGATATATAAAGGTAATTTTGAACCACGTCGAACGAAGAGTAATGCAAAAAACCTTGAGGGTCTAAATCTCAAGATATGGTATCAAAAAGTTGGGAAATGGAATGAAAAGTCGGTAACATGATTTCTGAAAAAAAGAGACAATCTTAATGTTCCAAATTTTTACTTGATAATAAATGCGATCTCCTCGATGTTGTATATGTGATGCTCCTCGCAGGATGTCGAAACCGGAAAGGGGTGGAGCAAAAACAGGAACAAAAAGAAAACAAAAAACAAACGAACAAAAAAGGACTCGAAATCACTCTTTCGTAGAAAAAGACGATCAGCCTCTTATCGTCGTTATTTTTCCCAAGTCGCCCTTTTAGAAGCCAGCCTCCTTTCCGACTTTATCCCTTAACAGCGGAATGTCCGCGAACTTGGCACGGTAATAATTTCCGTGAAAAGGTCGGAACTTCGACCATTCCGCTTTCCATTAACGTAAGACTTCCCTCCCGTCTTCGACAAAACTTTTCACTTTTTTTCCATCGTTTTCTCACGTCCCGACAAAACAAAAAGCAGAAGAAAAAGCCTGGAGGATTGTTTAGCCCTTCCCGAAAAAAATATATCCATGCAGATGTTATATTACTATATCATATTATATTCATATGAGAGAAAAAAACAGAAAGATTTCCAAATGGAATTGCGAGATTTCAAAGTTATCGGGAGAAAATTTTCTGCCAATGTTGAGTTCCACAAATCTATTTGTCATCGTTATCAGATCCATATATACTTCTTTCGAACAATGCACCGAGGTGATTTTGTCGAGATTTCCCCGAGCTCCAAACTCCATCGCGCGGCGGTAACACTTGAGACACACAGACGCACTCGTATATATCTATGTATATATATATATATATGAAGCTAAAAGTTAAAACTACCGGTTGAAAGTGCAGGTGATTCATCACGAGACACTTCTCGTCCTGTTTAGATAAAGTCCTTTCCACTTTCTTTCCCCTTGGTTTTCGTAAACGAGGGTTTTTTACTTCTGCCATTCGTTTGTTTTGTTTCGCAACGAAAATCGTCGAGAGGGAATTCGGTAACGCGTGGTCCAGTGTTCGAGGGAAGGATGCCAAATTTATGCTCTCCTTTTTTTCCCTTTTTCGCGTATCTCTGTGAGCATTGAAAGTAGAATGAGTTATTTATTTATTCTTTATAATGATACGAGTAACAGAGTAATTGAAAAATATAATTCGATGACAAGAATTCAAGCATATAATTGATGAATGCCATTAGAACGGAGACAGTAATCGAAAAATTGTGACGAATACCTCGTCCTGTTACGAATTGTGAAGCAAGCATGTTCGCAAGGCGTGAACCGCAGGAAGCGCGTAAGTGAGTCTGCCCTAAGGTGGCAGCTACCACTGCAAACCACCAGGCGTCGCACATTCCCGCAGGAAAGAATATACAAGTGGGCGATATAAGAGAAGGTGTTCCGACATCATTCCCCATTCATTATTATCGTGGCTTGTCAACTCACGTGGCGGAAAATGCAACACAAAATCCGAAATGTCTCAATAACCTCAAAGTATATCGAAAGCTTAGCATGAATAACATGTGGTGGAATTTAAAAAAAAAACTTTTTCCAGCTATGTACAGTGAATTTCCAACTTACGTGAAGATTTGACGTGTTCAAGAAAAGTCTGTCAGGAATTCCCACGGATTTTCCACATATTTCTTCATCCCCTGAAATCTCAGAATATTCGTAAAACTTCTGTATCTAATGAGTAAACATTTGCTTAGTAAAGTTTTTCCAAACTGTCGGTGTGGGTGATAGTCCGCGAGAGCAGTGTTTAATTATTGCAAAGAAAACACGTAGTCGGTCGAAATGGAGAAGTTTCGCGTATTTTTATATTCCTCCACTCATGTTCACCGGGAATGTAAGAGAGGTATTCTAATTCATAAGCATACATGAATGTTAACATGTTCACGGTTGGGAGTAAAAAAACCAGTAGAAAAAGGAGAGCTATTATCCATTATACGTATCAAGCCTTTTCTCCTTCTGGGAAATCGCGGAAATAAGGGAGAAATTATTTCTTAGAATCAACAAGATGGTACATTTAACACGACTGCTGCAATACAGAGAAAAAAATGAGAAAAAGAGAAATTTTTCTCCACTTTTTTTCTTCTCATTTTTCACAATTTTTCAGCATAATGTATTTCCGTGAAATAAATGAGGGGATTCGATAACGAACGGATATTATCAAATCAAACGTTTTTCTCCTCATTTTCAAATTCATATTGATGACTTGTCGTTTTAAATAATCAATTAACTTTACAACATCGACACGAATATTCAAATGTTTCAAGTACTTTCAATAATCCATGATTATTATGTACAACGGTATTTGTGTTTTTCTTTCTTTCTCTCATGTTCTTTTTTCGGTTGAAATCAATAATGATATCAATTGAAAGAGGAAAAAAAATATATCAAACAGCCATGGTTATACAAAACTTCGTATCGTAATATAATTAATTGCTCTCGTGCTGATTAAAAAGAAATTAATCCACCGTGATGTTGTTTACCTTTGAGCGCAGTAAAGGGACCTAAGAGCCATGAGAAATATGCAAATTATCTTTGGGATATAATAATAAATGTCAAATATAATGAAATTATATTACAGATACTACAGATTCATTGCATTTCCTTGTATCATCATGACCTACTTTTCGAACGATTTTATTTTGTGCTTTGAAAGAAATCCATGGAAAATCGTTATATACATGCATGATTATAATTTATATTCATTTCTGTGTATCGATTGATTGAAAATAATGTATCCAATATCTAGTTATCTCTCATGAGATATTGCAAAAGAACGTTTACCTCAAGTAATTGATTATAAATGTCAAATTTCAATTTAATCCAAGTTTGAAATTGCAAAACCATCAAAAGCATCTCATTTTGCGAAGCAGCCCTTCAATATTTCATCCATAATCCATTCTAATGAATCATTCAAATTTCCTCAGCATCAGATCATCAACTTCGAATAATCACCGGGTATTTTTCTACTTGTTTCAGGTGAGTCCAAAGTTGCAGCTATTTCAAATACACGATTGAAGAAGATGATTTGGGTAATTAGCGATTGAATTTTATTTGTAAAAACTCTGTTCTTCATTCCTGTATTTTTAAGGAATTTCATTAATAAGTAAAGGATTATCTTCTCAAAGAAGTCCTCTTAGTGAACTGTATTCTTAAACATCTTCAACTTCAAATTTCTGTATTTTTGAAAAACTGTATCCTTCAATATCTCTATTTTCAAATATCTGTATTCTTAAAGGAATGTCTTTCTAAAGAACTGTATTCTGGATATCTACATTCAGGTGGATGACTATTGAAGAGTTGATAATTGTTGTTGTAATGTTCATTGTCGATTCTTATTCCATCGCCAATATATCCTCAATAGCTATTCGCTTCGATATAGTTATTAAGAATACAGTCCAAGGAAAATACAGATATTTAAGAATTGAGATACGTAAGAATACAGTGCTTTGAGAATGAAATTCTTCAAGAATACAGTTTTCTGAGAAGACAATTATTCGAGCATAGATACAGGATTATAGAATAGACACAGGTTTTTGAGGATACAATTCTATGGGACTATAGAAATTAAGAATACAGTTTCTGTTCTGCCGAATTGTATACATCTTTTTTTCATACTTTTTACACTAATTTTACAGTATACGCGTAAAAATTCACAACTCTACTGATTTCTGATTTTTTCGTTCGAATTTATCTGGCAGAGGAATGCAGCGTGTCATGTACTTTGATATTTCAAGCTCATAAAATTCATTGAAGTACATTTAATTTACCGATAAATACCGATGTTCCATTAGTAAAACAAATGTTTCGTGCGAATGCGAGTCTCTTTTTTTCCCTCATAGTCGTATCCACAGTTATTCTTGGAATTATGTTGATGAATCAATAGAACGATAAATCAATACATAGGAAAACAACGCATAACGGTATATAATTAATCCCGAGTTTTTGAAAAATCTGTATTTTTATAAGTCAACTCCCTGCGTCGCTTCCCTGGAAGCCAAAGTTTCATGTCCATGAGAATTGTTTGCACATATACAAGATAGATTTTTCATTTTTCGTTCCATATGGATTGAGTTTTTAAAAAAGAAAATTGTATTTTGTGTGATAATGCGATAGAATGACGAGTGTGAATGTGTATTCGTTCCTTCGATACTGTGCTAATGATATACAAGAGCATATGATCGATATTATTTCCAATTGGCGTGTTAGATAAGGGAATAGACGATAGTGCCTATCCGATACTCTTGAGGCTGTTGTAGCTAATATCTGCCGCTGCTACTGTTGCCGCTACTGCTGCTGCTGCTGCTGCTGCTGCTGCTGTATTATCATCGTCTTGAAGATAAATCTGCATTAATTATTAACGATAACACGGTATATTCTCTCTCCCGGTATTAGTTACCATTAGCTAATCATTATGCTAATGACAACACAGCTCGTACGTACTACTACGAGACGATGACGTAGAATTGGATTGACGTGTGAGGATACACTTGATTATCGTTCTTTGGTCAACGAGCATCAGGATCTATGCGTTGACGATACTGATAATACTAACAATAATAATAATAATCTTATTGGAAGATGAGGAAGAGAGTTGAGATAAGTAACGAACCACGATGTCGTCTCGTAATAGTAATTAGGTTGGCTAATCACCCTCTAACTATGTTATCTTAATGGTTGGCCTGACGTTATACCGAGACATCCCACACGTATACAACCTATTCTCGATTGTTTCGATAGGTTTCTATCCGCCATGCAGTGCATGTTGTTCCGACGCTCCACGCTCTCGCGTAACATATACACCCTTGTAATGTAACACAACGCCTACGAGAATGTTGTTTGCAGGGAATTTATGCAACCAACACCGCCGATGTCAATATAGTTGGACCAAGTACAATGAGGGTTGTTCCTCTCCAAGGACAGAAGCATCGGATACCGTATCTAATGCAATAATGTCTTTTCTCTTGCATATTATCTCTATGTTCACTTCTCTCTCTCTCTCTCTCTCTCTTCTGGTGATTGTGAAACTGGCATAAAATAAAATATCCACGAATGTCATTCAATCCCATACATCCACTGATTATAACCCTTCGAAATATCTATATATATATACATACACACAAACATTAAAAAACGTATTCCTTTTAACTTTAATTAGAAGATAAAAATTCCAAGAGCAACTAATAATAATGGGGATGAAGGAAGACTTTCAAGTGGCGGTAAAGATTTTAACACCTCTCGTAACGAAAGGATGATCATAAAGAGGGAGAGAAAGAGTGATTAAAGGAAAGTTACCGTCAGAATGTAAGTTTGATGAACTTTGATGTGGTAGACAAATAAAGGAAAAAAAAGAAAAATGAAAAAGACAAGAGACTATAAAAGAGTGGCGGAAGAGTGGAACAAAAAAAAAAGAGAACGACGAAGAAATCGATTGACAAGTTTTACGACGGGTTTTACAAAAGTGACTAATTTTCTCATGTATTTTATCTATTTTTTATTGTGTTATTTTTTTTCTTTCCCTTGATGATCTGGAGATCCCTCTCGGCTGGCTCGTTGAAACCGTTGAAGCGGTTTTCATTGTTAAACAACGACGATCTTTCGAGCCAGCCGGCAGATACTTGCCGCCGTCACGTACGGTAGTTCGTGGCTTCCCTCTTTCCTCCTCTTCTCCTTTTTTCTTCATCCTCTTCTTTTTATATATACTTTTGTTCAATACTTGGCATGCAAAAAGCTTTGATATTTAGCGATAGCGGAGGGCTTGAGATACGTGATCGATGACGTTTTAATCGAGCGGTGGGATATTATCCATCATCCGGTCAGTTACTTTTGATAGGGTGAAGTATTTCGTGTTGTTCCGCCTTTATGATATTCGCTTTTTATTGTATTCGATTATTCCTCGGGTCTCGTAAGTTCCCTATGGTAGCTGGGAATTATTTGTGAAAGCTGAGTGGCTCACAACTGCTCGTTCAGTGATCCATGTGCGTATGCTTGACCAATGGTACAATTATGAACCAGGCCTGGCACAAGACCTGCCGAGACTTGTCTTGAACAATTTACCTCGGACCAAGGGTTTTCCGAGCCTGGTCCAATTGATATGCCAAGCATCTTTCACCAATGCTTCTTTCATCATAGATTTTGATGAAGAAAGTTTGAAAGGATTTAATCTATATTTCAGCTTAACATTCTCTCTCGGAATATCTTACATGAGTCATAATCAAACGATGGTACAAATGTGCCAAGACTGAGACAGGCTTGGGTTTTTGTTCAGTCTTATCAATACAATGGGGATGGCATCTCGAAATGTCTTTCAGAGATCACGTTTAAAGGTAGCCTATTATCATTGAGGTGGATTTTATTCTTTATCATAGTGTGTGGAATTAGGATGTGGGCCCGATTGCCATGTGCAACTCTTTAGCCATTGTGAACTCGAAATTCAGTCACCAATCAAAACGCTTGTTTTTTACGCATGTGTCAAACTTGTACCAAGTGCAATAGCTATTTCAAAACTATGTACCATCACTGGCTGATGATTGGCACCGACGGGACAGTTATGGAACGATATTGGTTCAGTTGTTCTCAACTCAGATTCTTCCCTGACACGTGTTCCAACCCTGGGACAAGTTTGGGTGTTTTTTTCAGTCATATCCACACTTTTCCAGAAATAAATATCGAATTTTCAATTATTCAAGATACCTCAAAAAACACACTCGTCTAATTCGCGTCAGATTTTTCAAATGTTTTAAGGAGGACTGATTGGAATTCTCTTTAACGTGAAATACACTGTACAAAATGCGTTTCAAAAGTTTTCTTTCATACTAACCAATCAGAAAAATTCGAATTATGCCAATGTTGGCATAGTGCAGTACAGGTGCAGTACAGTGCCAGTATTGGGTCTTCAACACTTGGCCAACGCGTACGGGATCAGTACCGAATACATAGAAATACAGTGCTATGGCCTGTACTGATAAACCAGTACTGAGAGCTTAATGCTGGCCAGATACTGATCCAGTATAGGCACTGCACTGATTGCGACTAATCCCGAGCAAGAATTTTCATTGGGTGTTCGGTCAGGACCAGATCTGGTAAGCTTTATTTCAAATCAGGCCCTGATATGGAATGTAACGCACCGTTGTATCAAAACCCGATGTAACGAACTAAGGTAGGGCGTGCCAAATTACAAACCCATCAGGATCAGGTCTGGTTAACTCTAATCAAGCGTACCAAATCGTGGCCTTACCAGGACCAGATCAGGCGGGCCAAAGAAAGGTGAGCCCTTTCACTGTCCGATCGGGCGCGTATTGAACATGAGACTGGCCATGAAAATTTTTCTGCTCGGGAATAGTATTAGTGCTCAATTCCCAGTACAGAAAAACGTCATCATCTCAAACAAATGCCAGTACCCTGCCAGTTTTGGCCAGTACTGTGAATTCCTCGTTGGGTACTGATGGATTTCGTTCACTCATTGTGGAGGAATTGCTTTTTCATGAGAAATGAGGAATTTTTCCACCACTTTCAGGGATTATTTTGTTTTTTGGATGTTGAATCATCTAAAAATGAAAGGAAAGTCCATCCAATTATTGTGAAGAATTCCCTATCTATAGAGGAACTTTGCTGCCACTGTTTTTTGACAAAAATTTCACAATTATTCATTACAGTGTACACATCACCCTTCGACCTTTCGGGTTATCAAATTTTCGAGCCCTGCAACTTCATTTCGTTGATTCCCGTTACAAGTTTTTCGAGGAAGTCGACAAGAGCATTAACCACCACTACCCAGGCGAGTAATACCAAGACTGACAATTGGACCATTACTGGCATCAAGCTTGGTATGCCTATGCTTGGCCCACCGTAGCTGACTGAGCGTTGATAGAGCCTTGAATACCAATGCCAGGACCGAGCATATTTTGCCGTGTTTGATTCAATTTTTGTTGATCATGTCTCGACTGATGCTTGGCCCGTCACAGCTAACCAACCCTTCGCTACATTCGATTTATTTCTCGTCAACCAAGCTTTAATCGACACTTGGCTCGCCGTAAGTCTAGATATAGCCACATGACGTGGACTTGGAATTTATTCGCATTCCAGAAACTTGAAAGAGTATACGCCTGAATGTACATCAGCCCAAATACGGGTATCCTCTCAACGTCCTCCCAGATAGTGCAAGAGTCCTAAAAGAGTTCTTCATGAATCCATTTCATTGATTCTGAACTCTGTCAGAACTCTTGTGCTATCTGGACTAAAGTGACTGTGTCGAAATCCAAATTCCGAAATTTCATGTGTCGGAATATATGATATTGAATCAAGCTTGGATGCCAATAATTGAACTATCCTATTCGTTAAGGTTGATTGTATATCAATCATGGCACCAATATCGATTCAAATCATAAAACCAATATTGAATCAAGCTTGGATGCCAAGCGTTGAACATCATTATCATCCCAAACATTAATCCAATTTGGTGCCAATGTTGGTAACGATGCTAGGCCCGTGTTGACTAGCATTGGCTCAAGCTTGGTACATTTGTCAAAGCATACCCGGGTATGCTTTCAAAACGATCCAAAATACACGAGTTACCCGAAAAATGGCAGAAATGTATCTGAGAACGAGGAAGATGATTTTTAATTATAAACATTGTATTCTCTTTGATAATAAGCTAAACAAAAATTGTCATTCCAAGCACCTGGCATCGAAAGGCCACATATTTCTCTCTAATCTGGATATGACGGTATTAATATAAATGCGTGAGTTGGCGCGTAACGAAGTAAAAGGAGGAGAAGCATAAGAAGGAGAAGAAGAAGGGTTCGCGAGAGCTTGCGAGAGGAATTACAGCTAGATCACGTCGTCGGAAGGATTCGTACAGGAAAGGCGCGCACCAAAGGATGAGCACGGCGCTTGAGTCTGAGGAAATTGCATTCCCCGCATCAATCTCTGTCGAAAGTCGTTTCTCTTTCTCCCTCTTTCAAACAGAGGTGGAGGACCTTTGGAATTTTTCAATATACCTATGCCGTGTGTTGTTACTGTTCACTACCGCTGCTGCTACTGCTGTTACTTTTTCTCTCATCTTTGTTTCTCGCAGCGATCCTCGCGTTTCACCTCCTCTTCCCTCCGCTCCACATAATTACTTTTCATTCCACACCGGAATACAATCCCTCTCTCTCTTCCACTCGTTGGGTAGAAACGAAAAAAGGGAAAGAACACTTCTCTCGGTATTCGATTTATCCAAAAGAGGAGGCAAACAAAGGGTAAAGTTAATTCGATAATTCGTCGATTAGTGTGAAGGGATTTGATTACGTTTCTTTGAACACGCTGGGTGAATGGAACGATTGATGAACTCTCGGCTTCTTGGTCTCTCCATTGGATCTTCATTAGTGACCGCTGATACCGAATGAAATCTTTTTTTTCCCTCTTTCTTTTAGAATCTTTTCACTTCGGTATGTGAGAATCTGTGTGTGTATATATATGTATAAAATTGATCGAGAACAATATGACGACGTATCAAACAAAATCCAATATATCGGAGGACAATGGTTACGCTCTTTAGCTGTTACTCTGGTTTCTGTATTTTCAACTCGCAATATCTTCGCGTACACACAAACGCGGATAGCATGGAGTAATAGTTCTTTTATCGTAATACGTTGTACTTTATTATTATCATTATTATTTTTGTTATCGTTGTCGTTGCTTATCGGTTATTGGAAAATGCAACTTCTTTTTCCGATATTGGTATCAACCAACCGGTCTCTCTACGACTTTACCATAATTTTTTTTAATTTTCAAGTTTCGCTACCGGCGGTGCATGATTTTGGTCAGATGTGTCGTATATTGAATCCTTATTTACGATAACATCAAACTCACGTGCGACCCGTTTTTGTTATGAAAAATCTACTGAGTTAGGTAACGAGATTTCACGGTCGTAAATCGTCCCGCGATTTGTATCACAAGTTTTCTAATTCCGAAGAGAATGAAAAAGAGATGAAGAGGGAGGAGGAAGAGGAATACTTGAGTTGAGTTCTCTCTGCGGTTATAATGAGAAACCATAAGCACGTAGGAAAGTGAGACTGCAGGTATCCGCTGTGGGGCCTTATGTTGCGACTTACGTTAGGTACGTGCTTACGGTTTACCCCGACGATCTTTAAGTAGCTCCGTAGCTTCCTCTCAATAGCTTACAAGATGTACGTGGACTCTTGAGGTGAAACTAGAAGCCATCGAGATGTGCATCATCGAAAGTATATGATAGGAATTTGTTATGTGCTTTAGAATTGAATGGAAGATTCATCGAATCTTTCTCGCCTTTTACGCGAGTTTTGTAAATCAATTTTAGAATCCAAAAATCACGACCTCTGTTGGAAGATCAGAAGGAAGTGTACTGATAACAACTTCTCGCTCTTTAACGAGGGGGCCAAGAATTATAGCTGCAGATGGCGCAAAGGTGGAAAATCCAAGCTGTGTTCAATCAAGATAACGATTTGACCCATTTCGCATATACAGTTTATGAAAGAATAAAATAACATGTACAATCTCAGTAAAAAACGACAGGCGTAAATCGTGTGGATAGTTACATCAACATGATTTCCCTTGACAACTGGAAAATTCCTTGTCTTCGGATTAGGGATGAATCTTTTTAATAAAAATCTGTTCTTTTATATAGAAGAATCATCCATATTTTATAGATTTTGTTGTAGTAAATGTCAATGAAAATCCGATGATATATACTGTGCAAAAATTCAGGAAATGTGACTGTAACTTTTTTCGAATTCACTAAATTTTGATGACAATTTAGGATAAAGTGGCTGTTACACATTCTCTGCATTTTCAGAAGAAATTTCTTACAGTGTCTCATTTTTTGGATATTTTCAGACAAATTTTACTGAATTGTAAGAAATTTTAACTACACTGTAAAAAATAATCAGAGTTTTCCTGTGTATGTCAACCTGAAAATTTGGAAAATCAATTCCCGGAACATTTATATAAAATTTTTCCAAACTCTATGGGATTTGTCCTAACATTTAACAGTAAATTTCTGGAATAGTTCGGAAAATTCCTAACGCATGTATGTGTTAATTACTTCACATAAATATATAGGAATTTTCCCATAGAAATTTTATGCAGTGTAAGTTTCTGAGCGTATTCTGACAGACCAGTCAAATTTATTAAAATTCAGCAACATTCTTTTGTAAATTTAGAAAAAACTAGCTGTAAAAAATGACAGTCACATTTTCTGAATTTTCAGAAAGAATTGTTTTTTTTACAGTGTATCAGTTTTGGAATAGAAAAGAATAGATATTCTGTTCAAGAAGACAGTTCAGATAACTTCCAATCATATCGAATCACATTAATTTGACATCATATATATACCGTATACCTGTATAATATTTTCATACACCCTCATCTTCCTTTGAAATCTTTAATCAAGATTCCTTATGTATAATTATCTTACCTCCAACAACGTTTAACTAGGATCAAAGAACTTCAATGGTACTTTCCCATATTCATTCACTTCAAACTACTCCGGATTACCCAAGAGTGCCTTTAATTATCTACCACTCATCCTCCATCAACCTGTGACTAGTATCGAACAATTTGTATACATATATAGGTTCTCTAACCATATTTATTCAACTCCGGGTACCTCAGAATACTTCGAGTTATGTTATAATTTCTTGAAGAATCCTGTATCAAGTTACTTACTTCTTCGAGAATTTGCTATGAACACCAAATATTGAACATTTCATCCTCGTAAGAGGAGTAATTCGATTTTTATTTTTATTTTCTTCCTCACGTGGCAAAAGAATTCTTGTATTTCAATTGTCTTCAACATCCGAAGATTTTCTCGGCAGTGAATTTCAGCATCCAACCCCATATCTGAAGAATCATGAAATCTGATTCGTGGTTGAGTTAGCCGAATCCATCTGGCAGGGTACGATCTTTTTGAGAAATCGAAATCAATTGACCATAAATTCGTAATCTTGACATTCATGAATCGACGATTTTTGGAAATTAAAATCCCATTCAGGGAAAATTGAAGGAAATTGATTGGACCCAATTAACCCGGTTACTAGTTTTGCCACGATCCGAGCTGATCCGTGTTGAGCTTCCCAATCAGAAAAAACCGAAGTATGCCAATGTTGACAACAGGCGGAGTACAGTGCCAGTATTGGGCCCCCAAGAGTCGGCTAGCACGTACCCAGTATGGAAAAGCGTTATCATTTCGGACAAATGCCAGTACTGGTGCAGTACAGACCACCAGTACCCCGCCAGTCTTAGCCGGTACTGGCGCAGTACAGCGCTAGTTGTGAAATTCTGATTGGGCGTATTGCGCCGGTACTGAAGACCATTACCGATTACCAGTACTGTGCCAGTACCAAGTACCCAGTACGGAAAAGCGTTATCATTTCGGACAAATGCCAGTACTGCTGCAGTGCAGACCGCCAGTACCCCGCCAGTGTTAGCCGGTACTGGCGCAGTACTGCGCCAGTTGTTCAATTCTGATTGGGTTTAAGCATGAGCTTGACTTGGCTCCTGTTTCTCACAGGGAGGATCGGCTTGAAGATTGACTCGATAGATTTACTGCTCGGATCGGAACTCGGATTAGCTCGAAGATCGTCGAGCTAGATCGAAGATCCTACCATCTTCGTTCGAAATAAATGCGAATGAAAAATTTTTGTCTTCAAAAGCTCCTTCGAATTGAACATAATTCTGGCATTCGGATCGTATAAAATTATTGGGGACGAGTCGGAGATTGCCTCGGAATTTTGAGCTAATCCGAGACAATCTTCGATCCAGATCGAAGATCGTGGCAAAACTACCGGTTCCTACTCGGGATCGTGAATTGAAATAATTACGCTTAGGGTTCGAAATGACCGGAGAAAGAATATGAAAAAAAAAAACGGTTTATTTCCGGCAACTTTCCCGATGTGTTTTTCTTCAGTAAAGATACCGACAGATGCAAATCTCTTGTCAATTTTTACAAGCAGAAACATGCAGGGCAAAAATATAATGATCTTTGGGGGGGGGGGGTACGGTCTGTACGGTGGAAAAAAGACACTTTTACAAACATTTATTTATAAGATACGGTTGATTCTTACTGAATACAAATATCACAGTATTATAGAACAACTCTTCAAGAATATTTCGTGATAATTTGAGTACAAAATATTTAAAACTCAGCCATTAGCGCCAAATCTGCCTAGAAGTCTAAGAAAAACATAGTTTTGTGGTGATCGCTATAAATCATGACCCAATCATCTGACACAAAAAAAAACCAAAGTGATTCTATCAGTGTATGAGTTTCCCCAGGTAACAACGTCGAGTTTTTTTTTTTTATTGATCTTCGATTTTTGGTGACACTGGAAAGTCAAAAAACGTGATTTTTGCTTGAAAAATCGGCGTATTTGTGACTGCCCGTGAAAAAATCGTCCACGCGTGATCAGGCCTCATTCATCAGGCGTGCTCAGGCGTGACCAGGCCTCAATTTTGTACCCACGTGATCAGGACTAATCACGCTCAATCACGCCCAATCGCGCTTGATTATGCTTCATTATGAATAAAGAATTCAGGATCAATTAGCTATTCGTGAGGAATAAAACTGTAACAATTTTATAACAGACTAATTTATTGTCAATCATTTGTACTTATTGTGCTTATGTACTTTCCAGTTCTCAGGCATGATCAGGTGTGATCAGGCGTACGCGAATGTGTTCGGGGCTGACTCGGCCTGATGAAACATGTGCATTCGTGATAAAAAAATCAACATAGCGTCATTTTGTATGGATACTTCTCATTTGGTACAATTTTGTATGATCATGGGCGAAAATGGTTTTTTCTGGCATAATCGCACGCGGTCAAGCTCAATCACGGGTTTCCACGTAAGTACAAAATTGAAGCCTTCTCAGTCATGACGAAGCTGAAAAATGAACAATGAGGCGTAGTCAGGCTCAACTCCGTGCGATCAGAGTTGAGTACGAATAATTTTGCCAAAAAATGTCCGTGATCAGGCGTGAACACGCCTAATCACATCTGAACGATTTTTTCACGGGTGCGAAACAAAAAATAACAGCAAACTTTGAAAAAACTCGACATTTTCACCTCATGAATTATACAGCGAAAGTGTGTACCAAATTTCAAAAAGATCAGTGCGATAGATTCAAAACTACAGAGATCACCGACTTTGAGAACGTGAAGTGTGAAAGAATCGCTTTAAAGTTTTCCACATGGAAATCGCAATCTTTATTAACAGATTGAAGACATCGCGGACAATAGAAGATTATCGCTTAACATCAGTCCAATAAATTTTCCACCTCAATAAAAAAAATTACTATTCGAATTCTAATGTATCGGACTGATGTTGAGCGATCATCTTCTATTGCCTGCGATGTCTTCAATCTGTCAATAAAGATTGTGATTTTTACGCTTTTTCCTCTCAGTGTAGTTGAAATTTCATATCTGCGTTAGTTTTGCTCCGATCGCTCTAAAAATTTGACACAACATTCTTGAGATGTTGTGCATTCATAAAAAAAAAAAAAAATGTCAAGACCATATCACGCCCTTAATAAAAAATTCAGAATATTCCTCAAATTTGTAATAAAGATGAAACGGTTGACATTTTTGCTGGATTTGACTTGAAAAAGAACGACAAATAATTGATACTGAAGAAACAATAGAAAAAAGTATCAACTTTCCAAAATTCGCGCATGAAATTTTACAAAGTAAACAATAGAATTTAGAAATCAGAAGTCTGTTGAGTCTCATTGATTATTGAAGGTGAATGACCATTCTAACCTATTGAATTATCATTGAATTCCATGAATTGAATTGGTTTCAATGGATTTCAACGAGTTTGAAAGGAGTGTGGATGATTATCTGCCGTTGACAATTTTGTATTGAATCTTATTCGTCGATTAAATTCAATAGATTTTTTGAAACATGGCGAGGAGTTACACTAAATAGAAATTCACGTGTGTCATTGAAATTTGAATCGTTCGTTGGAACAAATTGATGAATTGAATGTTGGGAAACCTAAAAGTGTAATGAAAAGTTTATGATTTCTCAATACCATCTCTATAAATAACATGTCTTCATTGAAGTCTTCCTATCCTCAATTTGAATTTCGTTCTCAAAAATCATCCAAACTCGAGTGATACACTGTGTGTCGTCAAGTATTCGCAACCCCAACATGAGTATCAATTAAAAATCAAGAATCAAATGTTAAAAACCTGATACAACAAAGAATGTGACAACATAATTGATTCAAAACGCTTTTTTTTTATTCAAAATATACACTAAAAAATATTCGGGATTTTCCCATACCTACGTGAAGGGAATTTCCTAAACTTGTACGGGAAAAGCGAATTCTCGTACACGCATAGGAATCTTTACATGAAAATATATTAAAATTTCTGTTTTTGTGGGATTCTTACTGTCAATTTATAGGATTTTTCTCAAAATTTACGGGAAATTTCCTACACTGTAAAAAATTGTCGGGATTTTCCTATACGCAGCAATCGGAAAATTCCGTTCATGGGGTGGGAAATCAATTTCCAATACATGTATATGAAATTTCCTTCAAATTTAACTGAAAATTCCAAACTTTATGGGATTTTTACTATCATTGTGCAGTAAATTTCCGGTAGAATACGGAAAATTCCTAACGCATATATGTGTTAATTACTTCCGGACATTGACGTGAAGTTTCCCATTGGATCTTTTTACAGTATATCCATGTATGTGTTGATTACTTCACGTACATATATGTGAAATTTCCCATGAAAATTTCTCACAGTGTATTCTTCCTGAGAATTTAGAACCCCGATTCCAATTATTCAACCAAATTTAAAATCTTTTTACGTGGCCGAACTCCGAATATACGTCTCAGTTTGACGTCGGAACGCGCGCAAACCGCGAGGGATTATGAAAAAATATGAATTCCAAAGAATTAGTAAACCACGCAAACGAGTTTGTCACTTCCCCGGATAACCCATATACAAAATCTTCACGACACGAAGACGTCCGAGAGGATTGTGTTTAAAAGTGGCCATAAAAGCTCGTGAAAGTTGGGCAAATTGCGTGGCGTGTATTAAATTATGTCACAGCGATGCCTCCCTCTCCCCCGAGTGGTAACCGAGAAAGGAATATATAAAAGGATTCTCTCAGACAGCCTTGAAAGTTGAGTTGTTTATATTTAGCGAGCACAACTGTTACCGCACCATCGCATCATCATCACTCCGGTGGTTTTGTCTCTTCATCCTTGCATGCGACGACAACGACAACGAAGACGACTGCTCTCCTTTACTTTTCTTGCCTGCTGCAAACTTTCCACTTAGAGCTTTTTACCGAGTTGCAATTTTTAGTATTTGTCGCACTTCCGTATATTATCCGAAAGTTTTCCTCGACTGCTACCGTTGCCACGGTTTCCCCTTCTCCCTCTTTCATCCTTTTTCCCCTGCAAGGAGAAGTATCACAGTTTGCGTTCTGCTGGAAAACGATTTCTTCGATACTTTTTTCCCCCTACATATATACACACACACACACATACACACACCTTTTCCCCTCTCTCGTCATCGCATGTATATACCTTCGAGTTTTCCAGAGTTTATTCTTCCAATATATTCGATAATCGAAGCGTGATAACGAAATCAACGAGGAGAGGGAGAAAAATTAAGCTCGAGGTGTGTTTTATGTTATATAATTTGTTTCTTAATGCGGTATGATATATACATTCGAGGGAAATTTGAGAAATTAGCGCCATATAAAATTCACGGCGTTGTATACGGTTAGAGCTTTAATATAGGAACAGGCAGAAGGGAGTCCCTGATACGACCAGGACGATGAGGGTCGTGTCGAGTCCATGGAACATCGAGGGTTGCTGCTTGCTTGCTTGCTTGCTTGCTTGCTTGCTTGCTTCCTTGCTTGCTCAGTGGTAAGTAGGGCCTTCGTGTTAGCGGCGTTTTAATCCTCTCCGTGTGAGCCAGTCGGGGAGAAAGCCTCTTCAGGCATAACTCTTCATTCACGAGGATAGCCTTTGGGTTAGGTTATAACTGTAACTTACTTCCTCCCAAGTTTATCACTGTTAGGCAGCGGCCCTTTATTTTCTCTTCTCCTCCTCTTTACTACACACGTACCTACAAATACGTACAAGAATTTTTCTCTCCGTTTATCTATTCAATTTTATTGTTATTATTATTACCTGTTGCCATTCAAATGCCATTCGAAGAGGAGCAGATATTGCGAGGGAGGAGATAATCAAGAAACCACTCGGATAGTAATTTTAAATGGAATTTGTATTATAATAAGTTATATCTTTCGGCGTGTAGTCGTAGTACGCGAGTGTGCGTGAATTCTCGATTAAACTGACGGTAAGATCGTATTCTCCGAGAGCTTGCAGTATTCGCTGCTGCGACATTCGGCAAGCAAGTTTCTCAGTTCGGATGAGAAAGCTTTATACGGAAAGGGAGTGAGAAAAGGAGAACCTTACAGAATTCCTGTCTCTGTATTAATTACATACATACTACATCAAGGATCATTAGTCGCTGATATCCTTTGGCGTTCTTCTCTACTCGACGCTACGTAATATGTATGTGTACCTATTCCTTTAGCCACCGAGATCCCGTACAATACCTCACAAAAGTTTGTCCCTTCAGCTCGATTATGTTCAGGATAATGTGCAAGACCTTGGATTCCTAATCCAAGGATCTTAGATCTAACCCTCAGCCCCCATTCTCCCATCTTAGCGTTGGATTAATCCGGCAACCTATCGGCTATAACTATATAAGCCCCGTAAGATGGATGAGAAACACCACTAGGACGTGGGAATACAAACCAAGTTTGTACCTTATTCGTACGTAGTATGGATTATATATCGATCGTTTGTTTATTTGAAATTATTCTCAAGTGCAGAATAAGAACAGTATCTTGTATTTTTGTATTCCTGAATGACCCAGGTGAAAACATTTTGTAGAATTCTTATGAGGATCTGGTTCTACACAACTATTCTCACTAAATCATGTTTTATGTTACATTTATGGGGTAGAATTTGTATAGAACCAAATCCTCGCAAGAATTCTACACCATTTTTCCACCTGGGAACTCAATCCTTGGATATTTTTTTTCCCCAAACAATTGTTTTTCTTAAATATCTGTATTCTTGAATCTCTGTATCTTCAAGTTTCCAAAAACCTGCCTTCTTAAAAAACTTTATTCTCAAATATCTGTATTCTCCAAAAACTCTCCCTGCAAAGCTGTAGTCTTAATATCTATATTCAGGTGAATGACTATCGAGGAAGTGTTTTAACAACTTCTTAATAGTCATCCGCCTGAATGTAAGTATTAAGAATACAGTTCTTTATGAAGAGATTTCTTCGAGAATATAGATATCCTAGAATATAGGTCTTTCAATGGAACATTTCTTTAGGGACACAGTTCTCGCAGAATACAGATTCTACAATTATATACGAATACAATAATACAGAATACAGTTCTTGTTCTGCCTTTTCTCGAGTCTATCGCATTCTTCGAAGAACAAGGCAAAATATTTGTGTGATTTGAATGCTCTCTTCACCAGCACACGAATTATCTCCGCTTTATAAAAATCGCCTGTAGTAGGAAAATTACTCAAAAGTTGTTGAGGAAAACTAATTAATCCAGCGACCATAATTTTCAAAATTCCACATCGATCAGAGCACCCTGACGTTTTTATCTTATTTGAAATATTTCAAACACATGAAATATCCTGCAATCGATTTCATAAACGACAGCATTTGATAAATGATCGCGATAGGAATATCACGATAAAACATGCGCGAGAAAAAAATTTTTGTAATATTTTTCACGTTGAACAAAATTTGGATACAATAAATTTTTGACTCGGTAAACTTTGTCGTAATTGAACAATTCTTTTCGTTGTCTCTTCAAGCAGCGGATTTGTTTCGGGATTTTCTTTTTTTCACAGTCATAGATACGTGCATGCATACATTGCTCGACAATGGTCCTTGCTGCAGGAAACGGAGACATACTGCTTGTCTGGACGGTGTTGCCCCTGCTTCTCTGTCTGCCTGGTTTCGAAGTAGAGCGCAGCAAGCGGACGAGAAAGGAGCCAACCTCACCTGTTTCACCCGATATAGGGTAGGCGTGATGATTTAGTTGACACTTTTATGGGATGGAATATAACTGGAATTGTGTGGAGGGTGAAACTTCATTTATATACACTGGGTGTTCAAAATTTTATAACCAATGAACCAGGTAGCTTCCGAAAAAACAGTAAGATTTTGATCGTGTTATGCCACGTTTATTTCCAGAAGGAAAAGATGTATTTTCTAATGAAAATAAATAACAACCACATGAATAATGAATACAAAAAAAACAACAGAAAGGAGAAAATAAAAGAAAAATACTATACGTAGAGAGCTTCACACCTCCGAGCGATGGCACGAATATCCGTTTGCAACGTGCTGGAAAATTAACGTGTGTCCGCTCGAAGGCGTGAACTCTTTGCGAAGGTTGAAAAGCATCGACACACGAAATATCATTTCACACAGATTTCAACGGCGAAGTTGAAATCGAGCGAGTTTATACGGTGTTTCGTGGATCTCTTCACATGTCTCTAGCTGACTTTGGTATGTGTGTTGGGTATTTTTACACATATATGCAACACACATACCGCAACGGATGCCCCACAGATTTTTCCAATCTGACGACTCTGACGAGACTTTGAGAATCTACCTTTTTCTCTCGTTCCTTCCGCGGAAGGTCTTCTCGCAACCGTTCCGCGGTGAAATATTCCTCAACTGCGAATCTATAAATCCAATTTCTCCAGGTTATTTTATTTCGTGGAGTTTTTGATTTCCAAATGACGAGAGTATCGAGAAAGCATTCAAATTTTGATTTGATTTGATTTCAAGTAGGTTGCACGACATATGACGTATCCGTACATCCCCCTTCCCTCAGTGCCATTCCATATCTCGTTGAGCGAGGAAGGGGAGACGAGAAGAAGATATCTTCGACCAACTGACAAATCCATTCCATCTCTCGGTAAAGAGATGCGACAGCACCATGCATTTATATCGCGGAATAGATCCGCGTTGGTTGGCGGATATCAAGCCTCTACTTTGTCGTAAGAAAAACTGCCGTTATAAGATGTTTTTCATCATCTCCTTTTCCTCTATCTCTCGTTCGGTCTTGGCACCAACTTGGCGCCTCGCCGCCCCGTAGTACTTTTTCGACGACGACTCCTCGAGACATTGACTTGAACTCTCAGCTCGGTTGGATGAAACGGCCCTTCTTTCCCAAGATCCTCCTTTTTCCTCTTTTCCCCTCCCTCCTCTTATATAGCTTGCCGAAGTATTAATGCATTGTGGCACCATGCCATTTTCATCTACCATATAATTTTATTTTATTATTATATAAAAGTCTGTTACATGATTTTTGAAAAGGAAAAAAAAACATGAAAACTCTGCTTTTGATAATTTCAAATTATATTTTGTTCGATCAAATATTCATATAGGACGATACGAAGGGGGAACAGAAGAAACTGCTGTACATTTATTCGAGGACGAGAGTAAGTACTTTGGAAAATCGTCAATATTTCATGCGAGCATCTCTCGGAACGTGGTTAAGAATAGAAACGATGCATTAGAGCGGCAAATATTACGTATCGATATTTTTCATTTCGTGTCTATGGTCAAAGAAAGTGAAAGATATATAAGATTGCTTTGACGGTTATGGTGGGAAAGGTGATTTATTAAAATATATATACGCTCTCTTAAAGTAAAACTTCGAATTTGTATGGAAAATTTTTCTTCCTCTCCCCTGGGAAAAATCCCCTGAAGCTGCTCCCGAGTTCTCTTCTCAACCTTGTTCTCAACCTATAGATTTTTCACATGGGATAACAAAAGTTGACAAAGAATTCATACAAAAATATAGGGTATATATTTTTTGTTGTACAGTCAAACTCGTTTGCTGTGTTGGCTCGTATATGTGATCTTATATACGTGTTTGTAGGTAATTAATGGAAATTAGGTATGAGTAATTAGTCTTTGAGTAATTGCCTCAACCCGAGGCTAATTGTTGGAAGCGGAGATTCTCCTCTGCTTTGCATCTTAAAAATGTTCTCCGTTTCTGTTAAATGGCACGTGGAGAAGAAGAAGAAGAAGAAGCAGAAGAAGGGAGGGAAAGAGGACTCGAAAGTGGATGGGAAACTGGGACTACGTCGGTTAAGCATCGGGGAGCACTACTACTGAACATTGTGTGTTATTGTTCGCTCGGAAACACGTCAGATTTACGACGAGTAAAGGGCAGGCAGAGTTAATTATCTCGCAAAATAATTATAGCAACATGGCGTGTACACATTGTGCAAAGCCAAAGAGAGAGAAATAAACATATACGTGTATTATAATTGTATATAAATGTACAACCAGAGACATATTATTCGTTTTTCTTTCTTCATGCATAGAATTTAATATCCATAATTCAAAAAATTTGTCTACGCGTGTACACCCACGCGCATATATTTTATTATTTTTTTATTTGCAGGAATCTTTTGTGTTCACGTGGATGTATACGGTAGAGAAGATTGACGTAACAATATCTGCGAGTGAAGGGCTGCTAGTTGATAGTCACTCTTGCCGTGGCACCAAGCCAAAGTTATTTTGCTTTCTACTTTCGTATCTCTCCCTTCGCGTAAACTTCCTTATCATCGAATGTGTCGTGAATAAAATTCTTCGAGTCAAGATTTTTCTTTATGCGAGAAAAGAGAGAGAGAGAGAGAGAATTCGAATTCGAATATCCCGTCGTTTCGGTCGAGCAAAAATGAAAAGTTCGAAAGAAGAGGAAGAAGAAGAAAAGACACAACGAAAAAAAACGAGTGGGATTCCTTCTTTCGAACGATAGAAAACAATGAGGGATTGTTATTGTGATTATCATAGCTATTCTCGTGTGTGTGTGTGTGTGTTTTGAACATTGAAATGCGTAGGTGGAATAGCGAGGGAGGGAATGTACGAGAAACAAGAAAAAAGTGAAGGTAAGGAACGAAGATGCCCTGTGAAAAAATCGTTCAGGTCTGATCATGGACATTTTTTAGCAAAATTCATCGTGCTCAACGCTGACTGTACGTGACTACGCCTAATCGTTCATTTTTCGGTTGGATCATAATTGAAAAGGCTTCAATTTTGTACCCACGTGGAAATCCGTGAACAAGCTTGATCACGTGCGATCATGCCGGACAAACCATTCTCGCTCTTGATCATGCAAAATCCTCCCAAAGGAGGAGCATTTATACAAAATGACTCTGTTGATTTTTTCATCACACGGAGAAAATATTTCATCAAATACTACAGTGTACCACTGGATAGGTGCGCCATATCGGTTTCTTCGAGAGAAATTACTGTGTGATTGTTTAGAATCACGCAAGATCATGCCTGAAAACTCAAAGATGGAAACTGCATGAGCATAATAAGTGAAAATGATCAACAATACATTAGTCTTTTGTGTAATCAGAGGAAGGATGATGAAAGGAATCTTTTTTTTTGCTAAATTATAAACCTTATTAATTCTGTATGAATTTTTCATGCATAATAGAGCATAATCAAGCGTGATTAGTCCCGATCACGCTTGATGAACAAGGCCTGAGAAGGCGTGGAGGATTTTTTCCTTTCTCTTTTTTTCCTCTATGCGTGAAATTTGTCGAATCCACGTCCATGATTGACAAAGTATCGTCGAAGCATTCAAGAACACAGACTCGAAGATGAGAAAAATCAGTCTCCCGATCGGTAGCGAAGAGGCATAAAAGTTGTACACACTCTCGAGGTAGTGGTATTACTCTACAAGGAAGGTAGTATTATCTCCTCTCCGACATTGATCGTGTACCAAAGCGCCATTTATGGCGTGGTTGGTCCATTCAAGTACCCTCTCTTCCATCCTCTTCCCTGGCCCCGTGCCAAATAGTAGTAGGCACTACAGCGGAAAGCGGAGATTCAGGATACACGAATGATTCGACAACAATTATGAATTCACGTGGTTTTACGATTTGAAAATTTTGGTTGTTTTTGTTGGAAAAATTCTCGTTACGAATCGATTACGAAACTTCAACTCAAACAACGCCAAACGACAATCGTGTTAATCGTGTACATCGCGATCTCTCGTAACGATAATAAATCGGGGATTTTGTTTTTCATTGGACACTTTTCCAATCTGATATGAAATGTTTTCCGCTGGTATACGTCTATACGTATTCGTTATATTCGTATAATCTCGTTGTATGTAGATCGCTATCTCGAAGATATGCGGCAAATCGAAATTGTGGCTCTCAAGGACTCATGTTCTCGTTTCGTCTACGCGTTACGGATTTTAACTGGAGAGACGAGAGAACTTACACCCTCGTGTGGCCTACATTTCCATTGGTTTTAAATGAGATTCGGTTCGTCGCACCCAACGGTTGATTCGCCCGTTGCAAAATTCAGGAAATTTATATTCATTAGTGGGTTATTTGAAATAAATGAGAAGGTTTATTGTCTCTGATTTTAAGATCAATTTTGCTTGTGGAGTTATTGCGGAAAGGGGTAGCTCTTTTGGAAACTTTGAGCGTCGCTGATCTCATCTTCGGGCTCGCCATAGCTTCCCCGTGGCGTATGACAGCCAGAAGTCCAGGCCTCGCGTTAAATGAAGACTTTTCATCTTTGAAAGCTGGAATCCAGAGGCTGAGGAGCTGATCAGATCACCTAGATCAGCTGCTTCGGAAGGCTCCTGATTGATTTAGCTTTTGATAGGAAAGTATCAATTCATTCTCGCGTGGATTGAAAAATCATGTGCTTGATATTTGGATAGCTGGCAACAAAAGTTATTGCTACAGGAGCTAAAATCCAGTTTTCGTAGCAACTTTTCCTGCTATCCGAATACTGAATACACTTAAAATAGTCACCACAGCTGATTTCTAATTACCATAGTGAATTATTTTTCCCGTACGATCGTGGAGAAAGCTGATTGAAAGTTTGGCATCAGTTTTGCGGAGATATTGAATCTAGTCGGGAGAGATTTGATAAAAATCTGTCCATGAAGAAGGGGTTTGGGAATCTTCCATACTTTTCAGAGACTAAAAAAAAGAGTGCCAAACTCCGTATTTAATTGACAGACTTCCACAATATGTCTCCTGAATAAATTCAATATCTCCGCAACTTGACACCAGACTTGCCGCCAGGTATTTTTTCCACGTGGGTTTCCAGTATGACCAGCATCCAAATTTGAAAGTCAACGTAACTGCCACGGCATATCTAGAATCTGGGTCTCCACATTCTGGGAAGTCAAGGATTTCCTCCCACGCGGTACGAAAAAAATTTTTCTCCCTAATTCTAATCAAAAACCATCACTGTGAATTCAAAAAAACCACCTGTTTTTTTACTGATTGATGATTGGATGACAATTTTTATTCTCCATAATTAGTCAATTGAATCCTATAATACATGGGCTACCCCAATTGAATGATTGATTCCAATTTTGTCATTAATGAGTCCTTGTCAGGATATTAAATTTCCGCCACATGAAACATTTACTCCATCTTGGGGATCGTCCATAAACTGCGTGGTTCATAAAGGGGAAGGGGGGGGGGGAGATGAAATGCGAGGCTGAGCTACATGGGGGAGGCGGGGGAGGGGGTTCCAAACTACGTGGTTTATTTATTTATTTTGTCCTTGGAAGATAAATCTATATGAACATCCAGGAGAATGATCCACTTGAATATAAAGCAAATAGATATTTGATTAGATCAAATAAGATTCCATTTGGTTCAAGTGAATTTCATTTGGAAAGAGAGAAATTCCATTCCAATGGAATAAATCTTTCATTTCGCCTAATTGAAATCTTATTAGGGTCATATTTTGGATGAGAATTAATTTGGTTGAAAGTCAAAAACTAAGTTCCCACGTGAGAGTGCGGGGGGGGGGGAAGGGTTCAGAAAAAAGCCATGGTAGAGCTACACGGGAGGAGGGGCAGGGGGGGGGAGCAAAAAGTCGCAAAAACAAATTACAAAAAATTAAAAACTTCCTGATAAAACAAAGCGTTAGCAGTTATCAAATCGTTTTCTGTATCATTCATCAGTTTATAAAGTTTCAATAAATTTCATGGAATATCCTGTATTTGTTCATTGCTTATTTCATTGACTGCCTGATTGACCACACAGCACAAATGTTTTGGAGATAATACAACGTCTTGAGAAGATTCCAAAATATTCCTGAGTGCTTCTGAAGACATTACTGCTGTTAAAATGTATATGAATAAATATAGAATGCCCAGTAAACACACGCACGTTTTAAAAACGTCAAAAACAGTCAATAACCACACGTTGTGAATTAGTAATATTCTTGCGTTGATTCAACGTAAAAATGTCGCGGCAGATCACGTGTTTTTCAACTATAAAATAACGTCATATCAACGGTTTCAACATCGTTTAAAAGACGTCAAATATTGACGTGTCCGAATGATGATTCTACACCCAGAGAAATTTATATTTGGATTTATTTAAATTGACTAAACTGTGAATCAACTAAATTTTCTACTTGAATATGAACCTACTAGAGTTTCAGTTGAACCAAATAAAAAATTTATCCCATTCAAATAAACTTTTATTAATTTCAAATGAAATTTACTTGAATCGAGTAAAATTTCATTGAATGCAATGAAATGTCTAGTAGGTTTATATTCAAGTAAACTATTTTTCTGGGTGTAAAACGTGAATTGAATCCAACAAATTTTTTTTTGAAAACTTTTCATTCAATATCGAGAACAATAGTGTTTCTGAGTATGACAGAATTTGGAAAGTATGCCACACTATTTACTATTTTGCTCTTTGTTGAAATTTTAACCATTGTTCGGTTTCGTTCGACATTTCTAGCAGAATATCTTCAATTGAAGTTCAAACACAAGGTGTTATGAACACATTTTAAACGCGTAATTCAAACCCGTTCAAAACACGTTTTTTGAGGACGTCGTTCGATGGTTATTTTTGAATATTAGGTCAAATTACACGTCATCAAAACGTAATTCCTCGTCGTCTATTTCCCTATCAAATTTCAACTGAAAATCAACGTTATGAAATCAACGACTAACGTCCGTTTGACAGTCTAACGTTCTTTCAACGTTGAAATAACGTGTGTGTGTTTATTGGGTGAAGAGTTATGAGCATTTCAGTACGGAATAATATATACAGATTCTAATGAATAAAGTTCAACACATCAAAAATATCTGACGTTGATTAGACAGTCTATAGAGTCAACTTAGTTCAATGAATTTGAACAAATGAGGAGTGAGGTGCTGAAGTTTCAGAGATAGTTTTATTTTTTGTTACATTCGCTCATGATTAAAAATTCGGTTGAATCACATGGGACCCCCATTATCTGTCAGAAATTATGTTTCTTTCAAGTTTCAATCAAATTTCATTCAAAGACGATAAACTGAAATTCATTCTGAATTAGAAGGAGACTAGATGTATTCATTCAAGTAGCATCTGTTGAAATATTTCAGAAATAGTATATGAATTCCAGGGTCGAAGAAATTGTTTTGTGTTCAAATTCTAAGATATTTTTGTAACTCTACATGAAGAGAAGTACATTTGATTGATTACCATTCGCTCCAGTTCTCTTCGCGACTGTAGGATAGGAATTGAGTGACGACTCGCAATTTGGTGATCATTACGATGTTAACCTATCGTTCCCATGGTAACGTAAACAGTTCACCGCACTCACTACGATTCCGATTGGTACTTATTACACCAGAGTTGAAAAATTGTAATAACTTTTGAAGCCTTATTAACTCCGTAATACGCAATGATCGAGAGTTCAATCAGGTCGAAAAGAAGTTAACATCAGGTTCAATGAGAATTTTTCAAGCAACATCAGGTCAAGAACAGGCCGAAATCAGGGCGAAAAATGAAATCCACCCTGATTCATTCCGGAGCTAAATCAGGTTTCACTTTTCGACTTGGGCAATTTCGAAATATCTGTCACTAAATCTCATAGTAACCATTACCGTATACTTTTCTCCGTGTACATTATATAAATATTTCTCGAAGATGTATCCATGTTCATTCGATCCCATGAAACATTAAAATTGAATCCACTCACTTTTATTCACTCAATAACTTTTTTTGATTTGTGAATCTCGTCAGGGAAATGTCAAGGGAATTTTTATTAAGAATTCTGTGGACACACTGTAGAATAATCATGTAGTTATCGTACTGTATGAGGCTATGCGGAAATCGCCAGAGTTGGCCTGGTACTGGCAAGGTTGTATTTGCCAAACTTTGACAAGAACAATTGTCTCTATCCAGGATCATTATGATTTTACAATTGGCTCGACCTAGTCGACGAATTCCAAACAGTCCTGGTTTGAATAAACACACAGTCTTGGGCCAGTATTGAATCGATTCCGTTTGGAAAAAGGTTGGAATGCCACAGTTTCACTATAGTAGGCGCATACGAACGAGCTGTACTGACACGGTTGTAGGTGTCACACTGGCCCACATCTCAAATGATGTTATTATGCCGATTTCTTGCCAGTGTTGGTAGCTGTGGTAGGTTTGGATTCGCCAGTATCGGCAACTCTGACAGCACACTGACGAAAAAACGACCTGGTTGGAACACTTGTGGTCGCAATAATTCGAAAACTAGTGCTATGTACCAGGAAATATAATTTTGATATCCACAAAAAGTGGTCGAAGGCAAAATTCTGGCTTCAATCACTTTTCTTTCGACGCCACAATCACATTTCTCAATGAATCGAACTAGATTCCAAGTGTAAGCTGAAAGATTTCAATTTTTCTTCCCACCATATCAAAATTGAATAATATAATTATACTTGATGAATTATAGAAATTTGTCTATGAATTAATACTCATTTTTCACAGTAATATACGAATCCTAATGGAACAAGAGCCACGAAGTGTAATGGAGACACGAAAGGGAGTAGTAATAACAAACAACAGGATAGGAGAGGACGAAGTAAGAAGCACAAGTCTCGGAGAGGAAAGAGAAGAAGAAGAGGAGAGATTTGGCTCGTTCGAGAATCAACTTGCCTCAACTTGGTACCTTTTGTTTAACTTTCCAAGTCATTTTGCGGATTCATACTCCCAAGACGTAATTAGCCATAACGAAAGAGAGAGAGAAGGTGAGAGTGTATAGAACGACGTTGAGTCGCCTAATTGAAAAGGATGGTTCCATGAAAGTCCAGATTGAATATCAGACACAGACCTAACCCATCTCTTACTTGCAACTTGATTCGTTAACTTTCGACAACTTTGGTTGCAATTTCTATCATAGAAGTTTTTACTTCTTCCTTTCTTCTCCTTACTCTCAGCTGCGTGAAGATCTAAAATCGATGAAACCAAATTCTCTTACCGGAAATCAGAAAGAATAAAAAGCACTCCCTGAACACAACGCGATTAGAACACCAGAATAGATGAACGTCAGAATAGTCGTAAGAGGGAAAAAGAAGATGCAAACGTAGTAAGTGGTCGTTGATATCGTACCGCTTTTGCCATTGTTCCTGTTATTAGTAGCGCATTTGATGTCCAGCACTCCCGTGGTTCTTCTGTTCCTCCTGTCGTGATGAAAATGGAAGAGCAGAGATAACAAAACTGCCGCAGAGTTATTTGCTTATCCAATTCCACAAGTTTTGATTATTTTTTCACATGTCACTTCACCAGACATTTTCAATAACAATCTCTCTCCATAAATTTGAGACGATGGAATATAATTTTTCCTTCTCGTAACTCCTTTTCCATCGAGCGCACAATGATGCAATCTTTCTCGATCTGTCGTAAGGCACAATGGGAGAGTTGGTGAACTTTCGGAATAAATCAAACAGGACAAAGATAAAATTGTAATGAGCTTTGCGCGGAGATAGAAGAATTTATGTAGGGTTTTTTTCTCTCTTTCTTCTCTCCTCGGGGCTTCAATCTCGAACCCCCCGATTCTTCCAGATGAAAATTCACCGCACCTCTGTAACGATCATCGCGGCTTTCAAGTTTCTTTTCCTTCTTTTATCGAACAGAAATCTCTAATCGTCATCAATTCTCTTCGAACGAAGAGAAAGAGAGGAAATGAAAAACTTATGTATGAGAATATGTATATCATCGCGTGGAGGTGGAGAAAAGAAAATGCGGAAGGACGTTGAAAGAAGTTCCCGGGGCAGTAGAAACAGCAGGTTATGCGTCCAATTTTCATTTCAACTTTTCTCATCTCTGACCGAAGGAGCACTCGCTCGAGAGAAGAAGTTAAATACCGTTACGGTAATGTTCAATCATTATTTTAGCCATTAAAATATTCTCTTGTCTTTTTCCTTCCTTCTCTTCTCAATTCGAGAGTCACTCGGCGATCCCTCCTCTCTTTTATTTCCTAACGAAAAGTCCTGAACTAACGGGGTGTGGAAATTCAAACTCGCTCCGAGCGAGCTTCCACTGGATTTCTCTCCTACCTCTTTTTGAATTCTTAAGAGCTGATAATGAGTTCGAATCAACGGTTTTGTTCGTCTTCTAATCGAATCAGCTAACAAATTTTTTTCCATATCGTATATCCGAAAGATTATGAATAGAAAGGAGTAGAATTTGTGGAATGATGATGATGAGTTTATGGGATATTCAAAAAGATGTACAACAGATCTGTCGTGATACATCCATGATCGTTTTCCCATTTTCCATTGTTCCCAAACAAAAATCACAACCAATTCCTCATCCCACTGAGACGGAACTAATTTGTAGATCCAAGCGATATGGTTGTAATGGTAGAACGCATTAATGAAAAACGCGATTTATTACTTATCGTCCAGATTACCCGAACTCCGGTGTCACGCAAATGAAATTAAATCGATTCGATGTACATACACAAACTCATCCTCCCACCCACGTTTACGCCTCGAATGACCTTTTCCTTTCCCTCCTTCCCCATCGAGATTTGAATATCAATCGTTTTGCATTCTCTCCCAATGTCCTGACACTCAATTCAATTTCAATCAGGTTGCGCGCTTTTCCTGCTCTCACAAGATGAGTTTATTCATTCTCATATATATATGTATTGTTCTGTCAAAACAATATATATATATATATATATATTGGATTTATACATAAAATGTTTCTCGAACGTAGGACGTGAATAATTGGATGAACAGTAGTCGGTCGAGTTCCTATCCCTCCCTCTCGAGATGATCATTACGTTCCGTGCGACCCAACATTTCACTTTGATCTCGTCTTCTTCTTTTTCTTCTCCTTCCTCTTTCTTCGTCATAACGATAAATTTTCTTCTTGGAGAAAATGAAAGTAGAAGAGAAGCCCGCCACCAAGTTTGGGGAATAATTTCTATCGTAGCTCACGCTTCGCTAAATTCATAACGCTGCTGCTGGTGCTACTGCTGTTGGCGTTGCTGCTGCTTCTGCTTCAGCAACAGCACTCTACTGGGTACTAAATTTTGGTGAAGCTCACACTTAATTATATTCCCAAAGAACACAAGACAAAGAAATTCGCTTTGTTCTTCTTATTTTTTTTTCAGTATTTAAAATTATCGTCATTCCCTTATACATTTTCCTCATTATTTCACGATCGTGAATTGAATTCCGAGAAGGGGAGGGAAAAACAATAAGGACAAGATGAGAATATTAGAGTTGAGTGATGACGGTTATGGGTTCTTATGGGATAAACAATTAGTAACGGTATTATAACTAATGAGAGAAAACTCGACTCGACAAATCAACGTCAACGTGACTGCAATGTAATTAATAACGCGGCAGATTTCTTCGCGACTGATTCTATATTTCATTGTTTCATTTTTCCCTCCCTCTTTCTTCCTTTTCTGCCTTCCTTCCTTCCTTCCTTCCTTCCTTCCTGCTCTTTGATGCCGAGGAATTGATTTTTTTTCTCTCCATGCTTTTGTCGGTCTTCACATTTGAAGGTTAACCACGTGAAATGATGATTACACCCGGTTTTCTCAATCTGTAAATACCCAACTACAATGCGAACTTGTCACGAGCAACTTGTTACGAAAAATTGACATTATTAATGATATTTTTGAATGAAAGAGTATCTAATGTTACTTATATAACGATGTACGTGATGGAGAAAACGTTTTTCGAGTATTCTCGTGATTCCCTTTCGAAGTAATTAAAGTCCACCTCGTCTGCACCGACCTCGCAGAACGGAATCAAAAAAACAAGGGTGTTGCGCACCTTGCAGCCGGCGTAGCCGCATCGCAAGTGTCCAAGTGGGTACTCCAACTCTCTTTGACTCGACGACTACTACCCCGATGTTGAAGCGGCGTTAAGGGAACGTAAAAAGGGGAGACGACGACACCTCACCTTCTCTTCTTTCTTCCGCTCTTTCACTTTCCATTCCTCTCTCCTGTTATTGTTCAAGAAAAGAACAAGGAGTAGAAGCAAACCAGCAAAACAGCGAAACAGTAATCACAGTTACAGGCAGTACCGATGTTTTATTCTCTCCTTCAATTTTTTTTTCTCTCCCCCATCGTTTAATCCTTGAAGCTGTTATTTACTCGAGTACAATAATTGTCGGTGGAGGTTTCATTTCTCACGAATCCATCGGTCAAATGGCTTTCGAGCGTTTCAGAACTTTGTGAATCAGCGACAAAGCATCGCTATCGTCCTCCAAGGGGTCTGTTAATACAATTCCCTAGTCTTTCTCGAGAGTTACCTGTCCTCAACGACGACGACGAAGACGACGACGACGACGACAACGATGACTATACGATTACAAAGCAGAAGGCGATGGTTTTCATTCGAAGACTACTACTTGTTCTCCTTATCTTTTTTTCGTCGCTCCTTTTCCGTACCTTGAAATGGGATCCACTCACTTTACTTACCTTCCAAGTAGAAGGGTGTTATGTCCCGTCGAGGATAACGAGCAAAGTTTTCAACACTTTACTTGCAGCTATCGCCCGCGCGAAGAGGATAGTTCTTTAGCCGGATACGATACTAAAAACTTGAGGTCATAAAAAAAAGAGGAGAAGGATATGAAAACAAAGTAGTACAGAGGTTTAGAGGATGAAACTCGGTAGATCGGACTGTGCCAACGCTTGATAAAGAATATATTTTGAAAGTATCTTTTTCCTCCAATTTTAACAGGATATTCAATTCCTGAGACTTGGCTTGTCGATATTTTCCTACAATGAGAAAGCGAGTTTCGTATGATGCGACAGTCACGGTAAATGAATTCATCTCGACTTCAGTGATTGCCATCCAAAAGCACGAAATATGAAATCACTTGTTATTATATTCCTATATTCCCGTGGAAACTTGATTTTCCACGTTCCATAAATTTCATGATTTATTTTTAATTAATACACGAAACCCATGTTTCTCGGTGGTATAATGAATATCCACTTACCCAAATACTCCTGGTTGTTTCTGGTGTAGACTCTTAATAATGGAACCTCTTTCCGCAACGAGACGACGGTGACGACGATGAGAGAATCTAGGACACCATCTGTTAGTAGTCTAGAAACAAGGTACGAGGAGTAGAAGGTTATGTATGTGTGTGTGTGTGTATGGTAATGTGGGTGGGTGTGTTGTTGACATAATTATGATTAATTATAATATCTTCGGATGAAAAGACACGAGAGGTACGAAATTGTTATCTCAACATTCTTCTTATTGTTTCTCTTCTCAAAAATATGTGAGATTGTTTCAACAAAATATTGCATCTGATTCAAATTTCAGTCTTTCACATTTCTTTTCCCTCCCCATTGATTCATGTTTATCACTCAGAGAGATTTAATTATTCAATTCCTGTGTATAAAATCTCATTCTTAACCAGTATTCATGTTTCAATGTAGGAAATATTTCAAAAAATTCACACGGGTTTTTTCAAAAGAAATGCTGTAAAATCAGCAGACATTTCGTCAAGGCACCTACTTTTATATTCGGCAGGAGTCATTCGCTCGGCCGGGTAAACCGCAGTGACTCGAAGCGCCTAGCGGTACCAAGTAGTAGCTGTCTTTTCAGGGCAGACTCAAGGGTTACGTACGGATACCGCGACACGTAACATTTCTTTTCGCTTTTCATATATGTCATAATTTCTCTCAAGATTCTATCCATTTTCTCTAGAAATCCATGGAATCAACTCGATATTCTTCAAAGGAAGTTTCTATTTTCAGTCGCCATAATTTCGACTTCATTTTCATAACTCTATAAATATTTTGAATAATTTATGAAGAGAGCTGCAAGAATTTTTGAAATATTGTACACATGAACCATGGAATCTAGATATAAAAGAGACTGTGAAAAATTATTGAAATCCGTCGTATCTGGAACATACGCGATACGAATGGTTGATGTAGATGGGTACTCATTCTCTTTCCGAGAAGCGAGATGAAAGACAGAACATCGAATTGAGTTGTAGTAAGTTTCTTCCGTTACTCTAAGAAAGAAGCTTTATTGATTTTCGTATTTCCAGTTGTCGATAAAGTCAAATAAAGTGAAGTCGAAGGAGCAAAGCCATTTTATAATGCTAATGCCGACAAGAGAAAACGTTACTGGTGCTGCTGGTGCCACTGTATTACAACAAAAGCAAGTGTAGGCGAAGGTACCTACTGCCAAAGGGTACAACAGAGTACCACGCGGATCTCTCGTACTACCTGTCTACATTGAAAATCATAAGTGATTTCCCGCGGGATGGTTACATCCTCTATCTCTCCTCGCTCTTCTCTTTCTTCTTCTTCTCCTTCTTCTTCTTCATCTGGTTCTTCTCACTCTTTTTTTCTCTTCGGTTCCCCAAGGAGAAGGAGAACCATTGTAGCTGTTGTTGTTCTACTTCTTTCCTTTCTTCTTCTTCTTCTTCTTCTTCTTTTCCTTTATACATCTTTCTTTCCATCACCCAAGAATAGAAGAATAACTCGTATCTCGAGGAACAAGACCATCCCAGCATATCGTCTTTGGTCCCATGGGATGAACGAATTCGTGGATAACATCGTAGAGAGTATCTATGTTTTGCTTCTCCTTGCACCCCCTAATCGTTGACGAGATCTCCCGCTCAATCACAAATTCATCTATCCAGAGAGAAAATACTTATATTTTAGTAATTGAGAAACGTCGCATTCGGCTCGTTCTCGTTCCTCTCATAAAGAATGGATTTGCTTTGTAAAATATTCCCTAAAGTCGTTTCATTTACAAACTGTTGGAGGAACAAAATTACCAATTCATACGGTGCTGCTGTTGCTGCATTTCTCCTCCTCCTCCTCGCCTTTCTTCTTTCTTTTTCTCCTTTTGGTTGATTTTACAAGAAACATCTCTACGACGATGATAATGAAATTTACAATTCGTATAAATGAATCTCTTGGAACGGTGAAAAACTTGTCGAGCGACAAAGTCGTCGTACGGATGAAAGTGAGAATCGATGGATGATTTTTCATAGAGCGTGGGATCAAATTGGGACAACTCTGGACGGAGGAGGAAGAGGAGGAGATACGGTGGAGGCGGCAGAATCAACGATCCATAGAAAGCGAGGAAATAATAGGCACGAACGAGTTCCCGGCCGCAATTTCATTTTATTGCTTCGATACGTGGGGTGGGAAGTGCCATTTAAAAAGCAACTAACTGGCGCGAAACAGACTTTTATATTACTGACAGACCACAATAAAACGCATTACCGTGTCTTCCTTTTTCCCTTTTTTTGATGGTGTTTCGCTTTCGCGTCGGTGCTACCGATGCTGATGCTCGTCCCATTCTGTATTCGTTCTATGTATATATACATTTCTGGTTTTCTGTCTGGATGAACGTTACGCGAATGAGATGAAATAAATATGACGTTGGATCATGTAAGCTTATTTTTTTACCTTCGTAGATAACTGCAGCTCGAGGGAGGTTTTGATGAGGAATTTTACTGTTCGTCTGATTCTTGGAATTTGTATCTGACAATTCGAATTGTAGGGACAATATTCATTTAGATAAACCCACGTACCCTCGTAAGAGATAATTCAAAAATATTTTCAAGTGTTGTACGACAGGAATGGGTAGGAGAGCGGTTCTCAGGTTGGAGGTAAGATTTGTGTAGCACGAGCTAAGAATTGCCGTTCGGGCCATTTGAGAATGAATTGTCGAGGACATTACGGTGAGAATCGGTGGAAAGCGACGGTATTTCTCAAAATTATAGCTCCGTCCATACGGGCTAGCTACTGAAATAAATTTTCCCCTCGGAGCTCGAGATGAATCGTTTTGTATCCGATGTAGTTTTCTGTAAATAATGATTTTGGTGACAGCGGTGGAACATGTATCCACCAACGACCACTCATTGAACGCAAATTAGATCGATAGTAGGATCAAGCTTGGCGCATGACAGAGAGACGGAGGAAAGCCATCTCAACATTCTCCGAATAACGATCATGACGGAACGTTGAACCAACGTAACGTATATTATCATCCGAAGCCGAGTTGTTATCGCACATGTATTTATCGAGACAACAAACCGATTTCCCTAGCGATGCAAACGGCAAAGAAAAAATAGAAAGTGGAAGACAAGGGAAAAGCAGGTATCCGGTTCTCTGTCTCTCTTCTCAAGAGCCCGCTGGAAACGACAACCTTACGACACTTTGAAAATTCTTTTACGATTTATGAGCGTGCATTCAGGGGGGTTGTGTCGGATCTCTCCCTTTTAATGCTTCCCAGAAAGAAAACGGCGGCGTGTTTTACGACACAAAGTGGAAGAAAAAAATTTATTCCATTTCCTAGGACACACGCACGTAAAACTGACGTATAATAATTATCGATTGAATCTAAACGTTTCGAGCTTCCTTTTACATATTTCAAGTTTCATTCGTGAAAAAGATTGCAGCGGGAGATGGATGCATAGAAAGAGGAGAACGAGATGGGCTTGTTTTCACGACCCAGTTGCCACGATTTATGCGGACACTTTGCGAATTTCCGAAAGCGTGCTCGCTTCCTTGCTTGCTTGCAACCCTAGGACACAAGTTTGAAGCTCGAGTCGAAACGCTGTTCCGCTTTGCTCCGCTTCCTTCCTTCCTTCCTTCCTTCCCTCTTTTCTTTTCTCTTCTCTGCTCTGCTCTGCTCCTCTTCCATGTGTATATATATATATATATATATATTATATATGCGCCGCTGCTGCGACTGTCGCTGTCGCTGCCGCCACCGTTTCTTTTCTCCTCGAGAAACGAGAGGAGGAAGAAGAAAGTAAACGAAGAACCAGACAACGAGACAACGTTCTTCTCTTTCTCTCTCTCTCTTTCTCTTTCCCTCCACTCTCGATGATATAGAGAACAAGAACGTTTTTGGCGAACACATATTCTCCTCGTAGGACACTGCTCTAGCGTGCACATCAGCACACACCCTCGCACACAATCTCTCTCTCAAGTTTTTCGGATGAACGAGACGAGAGCAGAATTTGTGCTTTATGGCTAAAGTTCTTACCATCGACGGGAGAAATTCTTCACACGTGGCTAGGCGCACGAAATCTCTTCTTAAAGCCCCTCGCGTGGCACGGCCTAGATATATATTTTTGCTAAAATATATTATTCAACTTTTTTTCCCTCGACTTTTCTTTGTAAAATCAGAATGTCTTTCTTTTTTATTCAAAATCTCGTATCTGAATTCGTGGGAATTTTGCATGGAGAAGAAGAAGAAGAAGAAGAAGAAGTTTAAAGAATATAACCTTTATTGAAAATTGGATTTGTAGGAGGGAGGACAGTGTATCGTGAACTTTGGATGGTATAGTGTATGCAACGATAGTAGCTATAACGTAAAATGGCGAAGGAACCATAGGGTGCTTTATAACACGGAAGGGAGAAAGAGAGATCTGGCGCGCGAGGTTAGTAATAAGTAGCGAGCAAAGTTACATGATATGTGAGATGGCACGGATGTGCGAAACTGCTGCATGCATATCGGATGATAGTCTAAGTTAGGTTATGCATCGTATCTCACGCATCTTGCGCTGGATGGCCACCAACCTCGGCGACCAACTTTAGTGCTTTACTTTCTCGTTTGGATAGTTCACCTTCGATATATGCTATATATAATCACATGTGCATTTTTCCTCCATAATAGAATCAATCATTTCATAATTCGTGGTAACTTTCACCTGACAGTGAACGAATATCATAATCGCCCTTGAATTATCGTCGACCGCTTTCTCCAACCATCATAAACATGCTCCTGAATTCTCGTGTAAATTCTCAACGAGCCGTAACGATAATTCATAACCATCTTGCGGTTTCGTTAATGGCATGTGAAACAATTTCGGGACAGCGTTGATGAGGTATAAAGTAATTTGATGTTAGCAATAATGAGACTCGGTATCACGGTAATCGAGATAATTGGTTCTGCATCGCACAATGATTATACTGTGAAAACTGACTACCGCTATACAATCCACCACCCTCTTCCTTTCTTGCATCATTATTATCATTAACGGCGTAATCATCATGATTATCATCACCCCCACCATCCTCATCGTGGTTGATAAAAAAGAAGGATGTGATATCATATTTTCTATGGATAAAAAAACCAACGTGTGGTGGGTGAAAAATCTAAATATTGGTTAGAAATAGGGGAATATATCGCTTTAAAATATTCATAAAAGCCGCACAACCAGAGCAGAACTTATGGCCACTGTGTCGCGGGGTACTGTGTCCAATTTTCAACGAACACGCTTTACGTGGAAACTCCATGAATTTGGAATGCTTTGGGGCAACGATGGCAACTATCTTTCTATATTTATCTCCCGTACTATTTTTCTTTCCTTCCTTTTCTTCTCGTTCTTCTCTTCCTCCTCACCCTTCTCCCTCCGTGTACCCTCCATCACCGCTCCTACCCTTTCTCTCCCTTTCCTCTTCTCGCTTCTCCCCTAGGCCAAGATACGTGCTTGCGAATAAACTTTCGCGAAAGATACACCTTTGTTACTTCTCGAATGAAAATACTACTCTCGAATCGATATCTATGAATGTAAGAAATGACGTTTATTATAGTCTTCATTGATTCGTTCCTCATCTTTATTCACGTTGTGAAATTTTAAGAGGAAAATTCTATGACCAGAAGATTCCGAATGGGTCGTACGCTATGAAAGGATGTAGAAGGTGAGGATGGTGATATTCCCAGGATAACAAGCGGATGCTATCAATGTACTGATATTCTTGAATTTTCAGAATCATTCTTGTCATGATTTTGAAATTTGAAAGAAACATAGAATCAAGAATGGAACAAGAAATTCCCACGTGAATGCTTTGAAGAGTTTTCAAAGTTCTCCGATGGATTATTCATGAACGCTGACGGAATTTCTTGGGAATTATTTTGGATGATAGAAAGAATCTTCTAAGGATCGATTCCGAATTGAGATATCTCGAGAACCCTTTGCAGGATAACCTAAATTTTCAAAGAAGTATTCTTTAGTTTTTCCCAGGCTCCCAAGCACAACAGCATGATTTTCCATTAGATCGTTGGCCGTTACGATTTCCTCGATCCGCCAGGGGAAAATTTAATATCACCAATCAGAAATTATCACGCAAGCGGAAGAGGTTGCGTACAAACATCGATGAGCTATCAGCTAACATGCCAGTTAGCGTCCCCAGGACGAGTTGTCGGTTGGTGAAACATGGTATTGTCAGGGGTCAAATTTTTTCCACTGTCAGGGAAGACACCACATTCTAATATCATCTTGATTCAGTACTAATTATCATATTATTGTACAAAATGATGAAAAAATTTGGAGAAATTATGATTGATCACAGTTTAAACCAGTAATGCGGGATTATGAAAATCACAACTGGGATAACACGCGGAGCGAAGATTCTCAAATTTAAAAAGCGCGAGTGGAGCCAACAGCGTTTGGAATATCAAATTACAAACGGAGCAAACGTTCCCGGATATTTCGTAAGTGTGAGCAAAATAAATCCCATTCGGAGCATCAAATGACAAGCGGAACAAGCGCCATTTGAGATCCGAACGCGAAGCAAGTGCCATTTGGGGTATTACACTGAGAGAAAGGGTCTATTCAAATATTCGACAGCTAGAAAATTTACACTGTAAAAAAAAACTGGAAATTTACTGTGCAACTGGACTGGAAATTTCCAGTGCTAGTACTGGAATATGGATATTCCAGTACATGTACAGAGATTTTGTTGTTACGTTACTGAAAATTTACCAAGCATAACTGAAAATTCAGTCATTGTACTGGAATTTTCAAGTTTGAGATGATGTACTGAAATTTTGCCATGATTTCGCGAAAATTTTACCGGCTCGTACTACAATTTTATAGTTCTTGTGCAGCAAAAAAAAATATTCCCTCAAAAAGGACTTGAGAAAAAATTTGGAATTTAGAAAAAAAAACCTAATCGTTGGTATACTGGAATTATACAGGTTTTTAACTGCAATTCTCAGGTTTTGTGATGGAATTTTCCAGTTACTATGCAATTGAATTATACAGGTTTTGAACTGCAATTTTCAGGTCGTGTGATGGAATTTTCCAGTTGCTATGCAACGGAATTTAATCACTGTTGCACTGAAATTTTCCACTTCTATTGGACTTCGTCATTTCTGGCAGGAAAAATTTCAAGTCTTTATATTAAAAATTTCCTGATTGAGATTTTGAATAATAATTGTAATTGTAGCCAATGAAATTGATATATGAGGTTTTTCCAAGACTTATCCTCTTGTGTTCTAGATATGAAGCATATGTAGTAACCCAAGCTGGCCTTCCAACATGTCGCGCTATAGCTCATCGGTTAGGTCTTAGGTTTCAGTTGGTAGGCAGGTAGAAAAGTGTGGGTTCAAATCCTGTTAGGTAGACATGAGTTTCTGTCCATCCAAATGAACGACCAAAAGTTTCTCAATCATCTTGGAACACAAGGACCCTGCAAAATCACTTTGCGTGAGCAATTTTTTTTCAATTTTCATGGATATTTTCAGCATTAATTTTCCAGTACATGTCCTGGAAAAGTCCAGTTCGTGTACTGAAAAATTCCAGTACCGAGGCTCAGAAAATTTCCAGTTTTGATGCGAAAATTCCATAACGTTTGCACTGAATTTTTGCAGTACAAATGTGCTGAAATTTTCCGGTACATGTACAGGTTAATGACTTCCAGTACATGTACTGGAATTTTCCGGTGAAATTTTTTTACAGTGTAGTTGCGGCAGCTAAATTTTATTTGGCACAAGTAAATTTTTCATTCCAATCGAATAAACCATTTTATTCATATTTCAGACAGCTAGACTTTTATTTACTCCAACTAGAGTCTAGCTAGCGTAAATAAAAATCTAGCTGTGGTAACTAACATTCACTTGTCCCAACTAGGTACCTTTCTCTCAGTGTAAATAGCGCGCGCAGCGAGCATCCTCAAATTCAAAAAATGTCAGCAAAACTAATGTTGAAAATTCAGAACATTGCGATTCCTTTCCATGTTGAAGAATCTTGCTACCAATTTTTCAGTCCATCTCCCGAATTTTTGATGAGATATATCCTCATGATTTTTCATCCCTACATTAGTTTGTGGAATGTTCTGAAATATTTTTCCCCTTTCTCTCCAATCAATTCGAATCAAAGGAAACATATTTCCTTTGAATTCTTGTAAAAGAGAAGAGGGAAATGAATGACATGATTCGTTAACGCTCTCATTGGAGAACAATCCTTCACAAAGCCAATATAACTGGCTTTTATTCTCATTAACTATTCGCGTTTGCCATGCAGATATCGAGTCATAAGCATACTCTTCCATGAATATACGCTTTATTGTACGCTCATCATCCCTCCTCCATTTCCCTTTTGCAATGTGGACAAAGGAAAGGAAGACGGAAAGAAAGAAAAGGAAATTAATTGCGAGAAAAAAAGATTAATTAAGTGATTCGATTTCGTTATTGAAAGAGAAATAGAGAACAAAAACGAACAGCACTGCGGTGAATTCGATGTTTCGGAATTGCAAACGCATTCGATACGTCATGCATCGAATGGTATTTTAGCTTTCATCGATAACCGCATTAATTACTTAACGCGTACTCGTATTAGGGGTACATTTGTTCCGTATTGAGTTCACACGAGGGATTACACAATCCATCGTAGGCAATCGTTGATTTGGATTGATTCGATGCTGAATTCGTTTGACACAATGATCTGTAACCCTTCATGAGCTATAATTTGTCGATTGAAATCGATATGGCTTATTACGCGCTGTCATCGTAAATAAAACAATCATCATTCGTAGAATGGAAGAGGTAAAAATTTTATGGAATTTTCATTTGTGATTTGATAGAACGGTTATTACTCGATTATGACTTTATTGAACTTCACAACCACTTGATTTGGAGAACCACAATTCTTGATGCCAAAATTCTTGTCAACATCTGGAGTTTGGAGTTTGGAGAAGATCGAATGAAACTTCCATCTGCAGTATTCAACAACAACAGGTTTCGAATAATTCGAAATTTCTGCTGCTTGTAGAACGAAATGGTTATGAAGAGCCTTTCGAAACAACCGACAATTCTAACATGATGAATATTTTGAAACTACATTACCAATCCCCAACAGACAATTAGTCATAGAACGCATTGATGATGAAATCATCGCATTAATTTAACATGCGAACGTATTCTCGGATGAGAATTGCTTTCCGCGCCAAGTCTAAGAGATATGCATTTGCGAAACTGTTTGATTTGAGACTGTACAAACTTGGGAACGATCCGAAGCTTCTGAAATTGCCTACGTGTCTAACTGCGGTTAAGGGATCTGTATGTTATTTGTACACACACGTGCGTGTGTGTGAGTTTGTATGCGCTTGAGTTTACAAGGGGATTCAAAATAAGAGCAACGTTGTTGTTGCGGTTATGATTATTGTATGATTCTTGAGCAAAACTTTGAATTCTAAACTCATTCGAATTACTATACCGATGATGAACCATCAAATGTATCTCAAAGGATGGAACGAATATTCTTGAGGGGGTGGATTTTGCATCCCAGAAATATGCAGCTGTGAATTCGAGTCAAAGCTTAACGCTCGACAGGGATTCGACGAGCTTCAACTTCACAGTTTTCCGAAAAATACAATCCAATTTTGAATTTTGAGGAATATTTGGGGATGAAGGGTGGGGGGGGGGGAGGGGGTTTCATACAAGTGACTGTTAACTGGGAAATCAAATGGGAATTTTCATATGGAAAAGTGAAGAATACATGTGTGTCCTGTGTTTAAGTCAATCATAGGATAAGGATTTTATCTGAGAAGGAATCAATACGTATTTGATAACGAGACAATCCATTATTATGATGCACACAAAAGCCTGGAGATACACGAGTAAGGTGGATATTAGGATCCTCCCAAGGATCCGATGAGCGAACGAACGTGGCGTATTATTATTCAACAACAGGCACAAGCACAACAGCGAGGACGACGACGATGATGACAACGGCGAGAGAATGGACACTTTACCTTCTATCTCTGAACGTAATATTAATATGTTCCTTTAGCGAGAGACGCGATTGAAACAATGGCAAAGATATTGTGTTGAATGCAGTAATCAGACAACCGAGTGCAGGAACGATAGGATAAATTCCCTCAGGAAAGAGATGATTTCGTCAGGTTGACTGAAAGGAGGGAGAGGTACGTTAACGAGTAATATGTACACACGAACGACTCAATTCAAACAATCGAGTTATATCCAACTTGTTCAACGACATTATTTTTCTCTGTTTCTTCTTCGAAGTCGAAAAAGAAGATTCCAAAAGATGTGAAAAATTCAGCTGTTGTGGGACGAACTCGGTATAAGTACCAATGACGAAGGAAAATAAGAGATACAAATAAGAATCGTTTGTTCATTGTCGTTGGAAATGTAAGTACAAAACTCTCGGAAGAAAGGAGACCGTATAAAAGTGGAAAGTATAAAAAGGAAAATTGAAGATGATGATGATGATGACAACGATGACGGCTAAGGCGACTGTTGATGTTGCCGTAGCTGCCGGACATGCTGCACCAAGATGTCGTATAAGAGAGAATGTATTCATCGTACGAGGAGTTATGGAGGCAGTTATCACCCGGTGATAACTCTTATTGCTGCAATAAAGTCGCTTTACCATCCTCGAAGGGTGCCAACAACTCCCCGGAGGCTCTTCTCGTTACCATCCCTTTCCATTTCTTCCTTCCTTCCTTCCTTTCTGCCTCCCTTTCTCTTCTCACCCTCCCCCACGTGTGCCGTTGAATTGAAACACTTGAGATGAAACCACGTTTCTTCATCCCACATCGATACATTATCTCATCCTCAATCGATTTGAATTCTAATAAAAACATATGTTATACATGTATATATACACACGTATACCCATTGTTCGGTACAAATCTTTTTCTCCCAAGTGGATTTCATCGTTTCAACGACCAAACGAACGAATATCGAGTAAATTGTATGTATTGGATACACGTTGGAGAACATCAAACTTTAAACTCGTATGATACACGATTCATGAGATATGAAACGAGTATTATTGAATTTAGAAAATACTGATGACGAGAACGACACAATTTCATACCATCCATGTCAGCGAGCTTTTTTCTTTCATCTCAATGATTGAATAAATATACAAATCATGTATTCGATTACTCGGTTATGTACTCGGTTCGTTGGCGAGTGGGGTGGGACAGATTCGCGTTGAATCGATTTCTTTCCTGCCTTTGTGATCGTTGAATTTCGATGGAAATAAAAGAGAGGGACGATGGTTCAAATATTTGAATAAATAAATTAGTTTATACAAGGGAGAATGAATCTTGATGATTGTGTTCTGAAAATTTCATATCTACTTCTATGATTTTTTAGAATATCTCGGATGGATAAATTTCCCTGGAATTGGAATACGCACTGTAAGAAAATTTCACCGGAAAATTCCAGTACATGTACTGGAAGTCATTAACCTGTACATGTACCGGAAAATTTCAGCACATTTGTACTGCAAAAATTCAGTGCAAACGTTATGGAATTCCCGCATCAAAACTGGAAATTTTCTGAGCCTCGGTACTGGAATTTTTCAGTACACGAGCTGGACTTTTCCAGGACATGTACTGGAAAATTAATGCTGAAAATATCCATGAAAATTGCAAAAAAATTGCTCACGCAAAGTGATTTTGCAGGGTCCTTGTGTTCCAAGATGATTGAGAAACTTTTGATCGTTCATTTGGATGGACAGAAACTCATGTCTACCTAACAGGATTTGAACCCACACTTTTCTACCTGCCTACCAACTGAAACCTAAGACCTAACCGATGAGCTATAGCGCGACATGTTGGAAGGCCAGCTTGGCTTACTACATATGCTTCATATCTAGAACACAAGAGGATAAGTCTTGGAAAAACCTCATATATCAATTTCATTGGCTACAATTACAATTATTATTCAAAATCTCAATCAGGAAATTTTTAATATAAAGACTTGAAATTTTTCCTGCCAGAAATGACGAAGTCCAATAGAAGTGGAAAATTTCAGTGCAACAGTGATTAAATTCCGTTGCATAGCAACTGGAAAATTCCATCACACGACCTGAAAATTGCAGTTCAAAACCTGTATAATTCAATTGCATAGTAACTGGAAAATTCCATCACAAAACCTGAGAATTGCAGTTAAAAACCTGTATAATTCCAGTATACCAACGATTAGGTTTTTTTTTCTAAATTCCAAATTTTTTCTCAAGTCCTTTTTGAGGGAATATTTTTTTTTGCTGCACAAGAACTATAAAATTGTAGTACGAGCCGGTAAAATTTTCGCGAAATCATGGCAAAATTTCAGTACATCATCTCAAACTTGAAAATTCCAGTACAATGACTGAATTTTCAGTTATGCTTGGTAAATTTTCAGTAACGTAACAACAAAATCTCTGTACATGTACTGGAATATCCATATTCCAGTACTAGCACTGGAAATTTCCAGTCCAGTTGCACAGTAAATTTCCAGTTTTTTTTTACAGTGCGGTTAGGGTTCGTGGAAGAAAGGTGAAGATAAATCCTTGGCGGTATGGACGTGTGGACATTGTGAACGGGAGAATAATGTCATCGTTGCTACATTATCCATCACCTCCCGTATCATCAATATTGAATTTGAGACAAAAATTCGTTAATTAATTCGCCGCTCTTCGAGAGAGAATATCCAATAACGTATGTATTCGCGTATGTACGCGTCCCAACGCTGTCACCGATTTCCTTATTACCTCGTCGACATCGTTGGAATAATATATGCGGCATCGACATTCGACAGTACGTAACGAAGAATAATGAAATGATAAAATAATAACCAATGATTATATATTCAATGACCGTCCATATCCCTTTGAATATTAATAGGAAAATTCTATCAGTCGTACGAGGGTTGCCAGAAGAAGTCCTAGCTGATTCAACTTGATACTCGGATAGTAATGTCGTACGTGCAGTGAAATAGGACGATAACTTGGCAGTATTCCTTCTCTCGTTCGTTCTCGCTACGACTGCCCTTCCTGTGATCGAAATGAGAGGGATATATGATGTAAGTCTGACGACGCGATGGAAAAAAGCCAGACTAGTTCGCAGCGACAAATAGCCGCATTGCGACCGAAGGAAGAAACGAAAGAACCCCACGAAAGAACGAGCAGAGTCCACAAAGCCAGATGATGTTCGGTATCGTTCTTTTTTCTCTCAACCCTTCTTCCCTCGTTCCTCCGTCGTTTTGTTTTTATTCATCCCTTTTTTCGTGAACGAAATTCGATTTTCAACGGCCAAAGAAGGTGTGCTGTGCTGCATCGCATTGGTTCACATGCAGTTTCCCCAACAACCAACAGTTCGAGTTAACGAGCTGTGAACTCGTGAACACGCCTTGAAAGCGTTACGACGAGGACGACGACGACGACGACGACGACAACAACCACGATGAAGAAGAGAACGCGCGAACGCGGAGAGAATCTAGCAGGAAGTGAAGTTCGCGGTAAATTGCGCGTGTATAATGATAATGGCGAAGGACAAGGAATCCATCTGGGTTTTGATGACAAAGACAACCTACGGTCTGGTGTCTTGTCAGCGATTGTATTGTCGAATGAATATGTGTATATTTGAACGTTTATGTGATCTTTATTGCCACACTTTGCACTCATCTCGCACTTGGACTCTGTTTGGAAAATAGAGGATTCAATTAATTAATCGATGGAACTCGTACACGAAATTCAAGATTTCTTAGAATGATTGTTCACAGAAACTAAGAGAAACAATAAAGAGCGTGAAATGAACGATTCATTGGAATCGAATTCGACTCTGCACCTCTGCATTTGCTTTCTCGTCGAGAGGTCATCATCATAAATAATATAAAACCAGAATACCACGAGAGAGAGATAGAATTCCACGTATATTCGTATATGCGATCAGAATTTCCAAAGAAGAAAATTCTTATTTTTCTCACCCACCTTCCAAGAAGTATAATATAAATCCTGATTACCGAAGAGACAAAGCTTTACCACCTACCTACCTTCCTTCCTTCCCGTTATGGGCTTGTTCGTGCGGTACGATTTAAAAGTAATTATGGCTGCCTTATTTATATCGGCCGGATATCGGGTTCGTTCTCGCTATTTCACGAGGATTTAGGAAGGGCAATTACAGATAAAATCTCCCTTGGACTGGTATTCTTTTCCTCGTTTTTTTCTTTCTCTCCATCTCTCGTGCAATGGTTTTCAAAGTAACTCTCTCTACTTTCCGCTTTGCGAAAAAAGAAGATTTTTCCCTTGTTTTGTTAGTTCTTCCCTTCTTGCGCTAAATGGAAAACCATAAAGATATAAAGCGAAGGAGAAGTTTTAACGAGTTTTCAATAATAAGCGAGTGCTCCATTTTGGAAATTCTTATGAAAACTTGGTAGGTTAGATGCAAATGCGTATTTGTTAGTTACACCGAGGTGTGCTTTTATTTACAATGAACTTGCTGGTTTATGTTTAACAATGTAAAGTTTTACCATGAGGCTGACCCAACGCTGACGAACATTAGTAGAGAGCTGACTAAGACCTGAAATCAACAAGCTTGGCTCAATGGTTCTGCAACGAAACTTTCAGTGTGAAACTAATGCTGGTACAAACTTGTGTGAATGATTGGCAACCGAAGCACGATACTACTCTACCACCCCTGTTAGTTTGATATAAATTCTTTATGCTTGACTGCTTGTTGTGTTTTTCGAGGCCTTCCAATCCTTCGGTTGCATTTCTTTTCTTTTCTCTTCGGGAAAATAAAGGAAAATGAGAAAGAATCGATGTGATGGAATCACCTGGAACCCGCGAGATCGAGAAAGACAGTACCAGGGGGGTGTTGGTTCTACTTGTAAATTGTCATGTCAGCGGAAGTACTTTATGGTTCCCAAATTACACCGATATCGTATCTAAATGCAAATAGGGCTACGAAAATATTGTACCCGTATGGGTATAAATCAAGCATATATCACGCGCAAAAAAATTCAAAGCGTTGAACGGAAAGGAAAAGCAGAAAGAGAGAGAGAGAGGGAAAGAGTCTCCAGAGATAGGAACGGGGAGTGGTTACGGAAGAGTTGACGACAACGTCGACGAGGATGAGGATGAACCCCCTGTGGGGACCAAGAGTTGCACTGCATTTCGAATAATCTTAAATGGAAATACAATTAAATTCTGAATGCATATGGATTTTTCTTTGTTCTTTTCTCTACTCTCGTCATTAATTCGCGTATAAATCCAACTTTATGGATGCCCGTATCGATTAAATGAAACAATAAAATTCACGTTTGATGCTTGTTTTTCATCGTCCAGTATAAATTCAGCGGAACAGGCCGAGATACGAGAATGGCCAAAGAGAATCGAGAGAGATGTGTAAAAACCTACTGTTACCGCTGTTACTAGAACACAGTCTTGAATGAAACAATTATTTGCAGTTGTATAGTCGATCCGAATGGCGTCGAAACATTTATCCTGGCTCTCCGGGTCGTGCTTTTCAACAACAATTATCCTCTCAACGTTGATAACTTATTCATCATAATTTTCGAGCTATTCTTTTTTTTGTTCTGGGAAACGGAAAGAGAGAAATGGAGCATCGGAGTAACAAATGAATTGTAGAACAAAAATGTTGATCCCCAGAACTGAAAATTTATCTTCGATTCATAGGTACGAGAAAACTACCCGTGAAAAAATCGTTCAGGTGTGATTAGGCGTGTTCACGCCTGATCATGGACATTTTTTGGCAAAATTATTCGTACTCAACTCTGATCGCACGCAGTTGGGCCTGACTACGCCTCATCGTTCATTTTTCAGCTTCGTCATGACTGAGAAGGCTTCAATTTTGTACTTACGTGGAAACCCGTGATTGAGCTTGACCGCGTGCGATTATGCCAGAAAAAACCATTTTCGCCCATGATCATACAAAATTGTGCCAAATGAGAAGTATCCATACAAAATGACGCTATGTTGATTTTTTTATCACGAATGCACATGTTTCATCAGGCCAAGTCAGCCCCGAACACATTCGCGTACGCCTGATCACGCCTGATCATGCCTGAGAACTGGAAACTACATAAGCACAATAAGTACAAATGATTGACAATAAATTAGTCTTTTATAAAATTGTTACAGTTTTATTCCTCACAAATAGCTAATTAATCCTGAATTCTTCATTCATAATGAAGCATAATCAAGCGCGATTGGGCGTGATTGAGCGTGATCAGTCCTGATCACGTGGGTACAAAATTGAGGTCTGATCACGCGTGGACAATTTTTTCACGGGTACATTATCGTGAGAGGACAACAGAGAACCCTAGTAGAAATCACTCTAGTCATTCTCTAGGCGATTACAAGGCCTTACGAGGCCTTGCAAGTCCCTCACGAGGGCCTGGTGAGGCCTCGCAAGGCCTAGAGAATTACTAGAGTGATTTCTGCTAGGGAATAGGAATGACTTCGCGTCAAGTGTAATTCCTCACAGCAAAATCTGTTGTATTTTACATTACGTACATCCTCACTTTCATCGAGTTTATCGTCTCCCAAAGCCGCACACGTTGAGTACATTCCACGAATTCTCATCCTTATTGAACGTATTTCGTCTTGAAGTCACGTTGCATTCCCCCGTTGTTTTGTTTCACACTTTTTCTTCTTTCTCGTCCGACTGTAAATATTCTTCATTCATTCGTCTTCCGCGTGTATGATCGTCGTTGGTTTTACTCCCCTTCTCTTGGATTTAAAGTGATAGGAAAGAAGGAAACTATTCAAAGACCATGGCGTCGTCATCTTCTCGAATCAAGAACCGAGGTATCGGTATTGTGTTTGGAATTGGATAGAGGTGGTGATGTTAATGGTAATGTGGATAGCGGTAGCGAATGAATGAGATGGAAGAGCTTCTCCTTTGACTGGTGACAGGGGGAATCTGCTGTAACGACGAAATAGTAATAGCGATAGTAGTACGTTTTCCAGCGTGCAATGCATAAGAGAGGAACGGAGGACCGATTGAGAGGGAGGGCCACGAAAAGCTTTTGCCTGGAGTGAAAGAGAGGAGAAACGAAGGTACGAGAGTATTAGTAGTATTAGTAGTAGTAGTAGTGGTGGTGGTGGTGGTGGTGGTGGTGGTGTAGTAGTAACAGCAGCAGCAGCAGCAATAGTAGTAGTAGTAGTAGTGGTAGCGGTAAAGGGACCGAAGGAAGGGGAAGGCAGCAGGCAACTGGGTTGGGCGCTCTGCTGCTACGGTTTTCAAAAGGAAAGAGAAGGAAGACCAGGGAGGAGATGGGGGTGGCTAGGTGGGTGGAGAAGGTAGATGGCGGAGGAGGAAAGAGGAGAGGGGGTGAGCAGCGAGTGGTTGGTGCATTATTGATCCCAGTGTGTGCGGGACTGGGCAAAAAGAGGAACCTCCGAGCTTCTCGGCTCGAGAAAGAAAGAAGATCCGTCTTCCCTTTTCCTTCATCCTTCGCAATCACTAACCAAGGCGAGAAACCTAGAGGCTAGGAATCAACGATCGCAGACAGATATTAGAAATGCGTTTGCCCCTGTGTCTATCTCACGCTTCTACCTCCCTTTTCTTATCTTGTCCCTCTTTGTGACAGAGGAGCAAAGCCACGGGCAAAGAAGATGAACAAGAAAAGGAAACAGACAAAAAAAACTGACCTGGACTGGAGAATCTCCTCGATATAATGATGATTAAGATTACGACGATGACTCGAATGATGAGAAATATTTTGATTCAAATTTGATTTTCTAGAAATTCATTCATGAAAATTACTCAAGTACTTATGAAATATTTTTGTACTATCAAAGATATTTTTCATCCGCGTTGAGTAACGTTGAATCGCTCGGCCCTTTGAATGGAATCTCGATTAATTTTGTTTGGAGTATCATAAATCACAAATCGAATGAAAAAGTTCGAAATATGTGCCAAGCTAAAATTAGCTGGAATACGAATCACAAGAATCCAAAAATGATTATTCGGTGTGACGGTTAGGGAGTTACGAACAAGTTGATTAATCAGACGACGAATACGTACGCTGGTCTGATTAAGAATGATGCAACAGAGATAATAAAATTATCCTTGATTAATTATTTTCTCGATTGTAGAGGTTATGTAGAATAAATGTATTACCTCTTTCGTTTGTGTAATTATTCATACAATACTGAAAGATAAATCAATATACCAGCGTCATGGAAATTTCAGGGATGATGAAATCTAGGATTCGTTGTCCTCGACGAATACGCCTTTTTATGGATTTTTATTTCGTTTTTCCCGAAAGTTTATCCTGATGGGTGTTGCTGTTTCCTCTTAATTCGAGTGAATTTGATTGTAATTTTAGCGCGGGGCTGGAAATATACATGCAATAATCGTGGATAATTATGGTACGAATGATAACAGAAAATCAGTGCCTCCTGCATATTGATTTTTCGAAGATTCATAGATAAAATGCATAATCCTGAGAAAATGATTCAGCTGGATCGATTTTCATTGTATAAAAACTGTTGTGGTGTTCCGATATCAGAATAGATGTTCATATATTGCTTTATTGCTGAAAAGAATGAGCAAAAAATTCATGTTCTTGAGTTTCTGCTTCCATTTTCATCAGGGATTACAAAAAGCAGTCCAAGGAATCCATCGTATGAGATTGAATGGCTATGGATGGATAAAAACAGATCCGTGTGAAGATTTGGAATGTCGACTACAATATCACAGCTAAAACCAGACCTTTTTTTTCTATTGTGACGAAGAAATTCTGATTTCATTCCAACTGTTGTATTATACAATACACTGTTTTTTTACTACTTAGAGAAAAACGATAGTTGAGATAAATCTTTGAAACCTTCCCCGTCAGTATTTCTAATAGATTTGTTGGAATAAAAATTATCCGAGACGCCACGAAGATCGATCGGTCGGATGGTTTTGATGGATTAATGCGTTGGAATACGCATGAAGGTGAAACTAGCAGCCAATTGATGTACCTTTTGATCGGCGTTGATTCGAATACTTTTCATGCCAAAAATCGATTGATCCCCTCCCAGTTTTCTGGAAAAAATGTTTGAGAGATGTTTCACCTCTCACTAATTCCAAGAGGGATTTTCGATGGAATTTTTCTTAGCAACACCAGACAGACAATCCATGTTGAATATCATAGTCCATGCATGGCAGCATGCTGCTCCACTTTCGTTCTTTCTTCTTCTTCTTAATCCTGATCCACTAGGTTTTTATCGAGTTTTGTCGAGTTCTAATTAGATTTCATTGAATTTTGTTGAGATTTTTCCAAATTTGTGTATGAAGACTCTATTTGCAAGTTGAATGTTTTGGTTAAATTCTCCGAATAGCGCCCCCTTCGGTCGCAATTTTTGAATATCAAAGCGCTCGCTCGACTCGCCATTTAACACTCCAAACGATGCTAGCTTCGCTCGCACTTTGGTAATTTCAGAACCCTCGCTTTGCTCGCCATTCAATATTCCAAGTAACGTTCGCTTCGCGTGCACTTTTTAAATTCCAAAATTGTAAAATTTACTACTTATAAAATCTATTATATTATTTGGATGGTTTGAAGAAATAGTCCGAGCTACCACAATTTTAGTTGATTTTACAGTTGGAGATGTAAGATTTACATCAGCTGTGGTATATATATCACATTCGCTGCTCCAAAATTAAATTAAATTGTGATAGCTGGAACTGTTTTTGAGATCGTTCAAATATTTGATTCCCAAGATATAAATTTTACAACTTTTTTTCTTTCAGTGTAATATAACAATCCAAAAGATATCTATCAGATATGTCAAAAATGTCTTATGTAACATTTTCTGACAAGTCTCAGATGTTGTGTTTGTTGGGTATATTGAAAATAATCAATTACACTTTGTGCAAATTTCAGGAATTTTTCCACAAATATTGAGTTTGATCATTCTCGAATCTGAAATAAAGTATGACAATCAAATATATTTGACAATTCCTAGTGAGTTCTTTCATAGATTTTTTTGAATCGGGCTTTTCTGTGCGAACCCTGTTCTTGAGTCCCCAAGTATTCTCGCAGCTACTTCATCCAACAGCCGGAAACAGGCACTCAATGTTGCCGTGAAATGTTTTCAAGAACTGATAGAAATATTTTCAAAATATTATTCGCAATCGCATTCAATATTCCCTGTACACAGGCTGTGAATTGACTGAAATAATCCCAAAAAATCCACAAATTTCCCTATCTCCTACACTGATAGTTTCAGAGATCGCCAAAGTGCGCACCTGTCATCAATTCAACCGCGAACTCACTCAAGGTTGGAAACGATTCGATTAACAATCAAAATTTGATTCTTAATTGAGATTTTCTCCAGTTGACAATTGAGATTCAATTCTTGATTCAAATGTTCTTCAATTAACAATAAAATCCAATTCGTAATTGAAATTCTCTTCAATTGACAAATGAATTCAATTGATTCGAAATCCAGCAATGATTGATTGATTGATTTTTTTTGTTTTTTTTTTGTATTTATTAATTGAGAAAACAACAACAAAAATATCAGGAACATCAGTGAATTATTGCTTGATTTTGAATCAACTAAACTTATTTGGTGATTGAGAAGAATTTCAATTGTTAATTGCAAAAGATTTCAACTGAGGATGAAGGTTTGATTGTTGATTGGAAAAAATTTCAATTACACGGAGAAAAAGGTATCTTGAAAAATACCATGATTTATGGATTTTTGGCGTTGGTCTAACCCGAGTCAAAATGTTCACGTGAAGATACCTCTAAAAGTACCATAATAGCTAGGACTTTTATGAGGAAGGTACCATATTTCTTTATCAAAGTCCAAGGAATTATGGGACTTTTAGAGGTTCGTTCACGTAAACATTTTGACTCGGGTCAGACCAATGCCAAAAATCCATAAATTATGGTATTCTTCGAGATATCTGTTTTCTCAGTGTGAGAATTCAATTGTAACGATTAATTATGTTCTTCGTCAACCAACTGATTCACAACCCTGCACTGAGAAAAATGTTTCGTAGGACTAGCGATAAGTGAATTGTTGAAATTTTATTGTTGGATATACAATAATTTTTGTTCTTCTAACAACACATAGTTGTCTTGTTGACAATAAAATTGACAATTTAACAATCTTAAACGATACACGGAAAAAAATGTTTCATAAGATTTACTAACGCGTTCAGTAAAATACGGCACTATTAGGATTTCTCGTAATATTTATAAGAGTTCTAGTAAAATCTATGATGGTCGCAGTTGAAATTACTACCACAGTAGTAGATTTGACTACAGTTCTAGTAAATATTAAAAGAAATTTTAATAGTGCCGTATTTTACCACCCTCGTTGGTGAATTCCATTAAACAAGTTTTTCCGTGTATTTTCACGATGTTATTGTGGGTTCGTTACATAACAATATTTTATTGTCGATTCAGCAATGTTATTGCTAGTTTTTTTCTCCGTGTGGGCTCGCTGATAGGCTTGCTGAACTTTTTTCTAATTTATTTCGTCCAGGCTGACGTATACTTGCACATGATGAGGTATGTTTTTTCTACAAAGATATCTCTTCCTGGAAAGAGCCTTTTATTCGTGCTGTGAAAAATACTGGTGAAATTTGTCTCCACAAAATGGTAGCAAAAATCCTCCATGACAGGGATTTTTGCCAAGATTTAGTGGGGTTTTGCTCTCACTCTTTTGAAGGATTCAACACCCAACAGAACGGAATAGTTGTTGAAAATGAAGGAAAAATGTTCAATTTTCGATGGCTGTCATTTTTTACAGCCACTTTTCTCTGGATTTTCGGAAAGAATTTTTTTTTTTGACAGTAAAAAAGTAACTTCCTCACGATCAGGGTATAGAAATCACATCTGAGGTGAGGAAAAACTCTCCATGTTTTTAAAGGATACAATTGTGAGGTTATTGCTCTGGGAAGAGCAGTTTTCATTCTCTGTTGTGACTATCAGATCTCATCAGATCTAAATTCTGGCAAAGATCTCTACAAATCTGTTCATATCTACTCACATTCGAACGTCTCAACTTCCCAATCAGAATTTAACAACTGGCGGGGTACTGGCGGTCTGCACTGCAGCAGTACTGGTATTTATCCGAAATGATAACGCTTTTCCGTACTGGGTACTTGGTACTGGCACAGTACTGGTAATCGGTAATGGTCTTCAGTACCGGCGCAATACGCCCAATCAGAATTTCACAACTAGCGCTGTACTGCGCCAGTGCGGGCTAAGACTGGCGGGGTACTGGTGGTCTGTACTCTAGCAGTACTGGCATTTGTCCGAAATTATAACGCTTTTCCATACTGGGTACGTGCTAGCCGACTCTTGGGGGCCCAATACTGGCACTGTACTCCGCCTGTTGTCAACATTGGCATACTTCGGTTTTTTCTGATTGGGTTAGGCAACGATCTTTGGGATTCTCTGATATCCACTCACCCCCAAAGATTCCAATTCTGCAAGGAACCCAAAAAAATATAGGAAAATTCAAAAAGATTTCTGGAGATCTCTGTGGATCTTCGTAGATCTCTTTTCGCCAAAATTTACATCCGAAGAAATCCGAATATATCTCAAGAGGTTCACCTAGATCTCAGTAGGTCTAATCTTTATTTCTGAGGTATGTTCTTCATGGAAAAGTTATTTTAATCATAATCGAATGGACCTATGGAAAAAATTGTATCTCCATCCCAAATATTAATTATTAAAATTTTACATTCTACGAATTCTTGCTGCAGCAGCGAATACCCCGGGAAAAAAACCACGTTGAAAACAAAGTCGAAAACTTGGTTCAAAACAACGTTGTTTACCATTCGAAAATGAGAAAAACAACATAGAATATAACGTGGTTCTCCACGTTGTTGCGACGCATCACGAAATGCGTTTTCTAATAGAATCCTCTTAATAGACCCTACTTCCATAACCGTACTTGAAAAATTGTGGGAAAACTACGTGGTAAACAACGTTAAAAACTACACTGACAGAAAAACGATCTGGTTGAAACATTCGTGGTCGGTATAACTTGAAATCTGGTTCGATTCACTAGGAAATGCAATTGTGATGTCCAGGAAAAGTGGTTGAAGCAAAAATTAACTACATTTTTCAGGTTAGAAAAACCAGATTCTTTTTTTGGTGTGATAACCAGAATATATAGTTAATTTTGGCTTGGACCACTTTTTCTGGACATCACAACCACATTTCCTCATGAATTGAACCAAATTTCAAGTTATTGCGACCACGGATGTTTCAACCAGATCGTTTTTCTGTCAATGTACGGTGTTCTCAACATTGTTTTCAACGTGCTTTCCCATGTTGTTTTTATCATTGTTTTCAACGTACACTGAGAGAAATGATCACTAATACCAAGAAAACATATTCTTGAATATTTTTAAGAATACATATTCTTGATTACAGCTGATATGTTGCAAGCTTAAGTGAAATTCCCTTGGATCAAGAAAATATCTCCTCAATTCAAGAAATACATCCTTAGTTCTGAGAAAATTTTCTTGTATCAAGAGTACAGATTTTTTCAGAAATGGATTTCTTGAAACATCACAATATGTTATTGGTGATGGTAATTATTTCTCTCGGTGTAGTTTTTTCCCCTGGGACGGGAAGGAATAATTCACTATGGTAGCTGAAAATCAGCTGTGAGACCTAATTCGGGTGTTTTAGATTTGAATAGCGAAAAAAATTGCTGTAACAGCTAAATTGTAGCTACTATGGCTATCATCTTTGTTGCTACAGCTAGAAAAACAGCCACCGTGACTAATTCCCAGCTATCTGAATATCGACAAAATTTTCCGTGCAGTCGCTCGACTGGGCATTTCCCTGAATCTCATTATATACGGTCTTTCTCTAATTCTCAAAAAGTGAAATGATGATCGTTGCATTGAAAATGCATATCAAATTTGACATTGTGTGGTACACGGAGAAAAAAATATGACAACCATTTTCATATAAATATAGTAATCGAAGGATATGATTCATTATGACGATAAATGACAGTCGGTATATATGACAATTCATCATAACTCTCGTAGCAGTTACTATATTTTTGCTAAACACTGATAGATATATAATATTTGACGTCATAATGAATTATGTCCTTCGATTACTATACTTTGTCTGATAACCATTATCACACGGAAAAAAAGGACTTGGGCATATGAGCTATTTTTGCGTAGTTGTATAAGAGATAGTTGTGATAATAAATCAAATATCTGTCTGAAATAGTTCGTGAGTTCTCACAACTATTTCTAATATTTGTCACAAGTGAATTATATAGTTGTGAAAAAGTAGCTGATCGAATAAGAGAAATAGCTACCTGATCTACTTTACTTTGAGATAGTTCGTGGAGCTACTTCCCATCGCTCCCATCGTTACGCACGTAGTTCCTGCAGCAATGTGAATTTTGTTGAAAACAGTCGAAACGCGGTGAACTCTCGCGTTATTCATTGAGGTTACCTGTCGTGGTTACCGTGTATATATTTCATTTTATAATATTTTCAATACATATTCGTGTCAAATTACTAATTTTCAAAAACCTCGTATGTCCAATTTTATTTTCGGAATTAAATGACTGATCATTTGTAGAATGATAAATCCTCTTTATGTATACTCTGAGTATATGAAAATACACAATCAAAACGATCAAAACAAATCCAAGGCTTTTTTTACGATATAATCAGCGTTGTCGGTTTAGCTGCGAACATTAAGGCATAGGTTAGGTAGATTTAGGTATAGCGTATAGGTAGGTTATGACAGGGGTTCGAAACCCGAGGTAAGTTAACATTGGAACTTGAATGTTTCAACCACCTCCTCCCAAATCTATATGCATTGAATAAATATCACAATCGAAAATAAATTTTTTTTTCGAAATTTACAATTAAATGTTGCAAAGAGTCGACGAGCACGTGCAGAAATAATAGAAGATCTTAACCGTAAACATCAAAACCGGCACTGAAAATTTCTCTTCTCAATTAATAAAATAGTTCATCGGCCTACATATATCGTCATACTTGATATTTTATGTAGATCCTGCATCTTAGAAAAGTAGTTGTAACAACTACTCGAGTTGATATCCCGACAATCTGGGGTACATCTAACAAAAGTACCTGCCACAACTACTTTCGTAGCTGTCCGAAAATCGTCTACGTAAAGTAGTTGGAACAGCTAATTATTAGTTGGGAGAACTATTTTTCTTTCTCTGTGCATGAGCATTCTTTTCTCCGTGTAAATGGGAAAAGTGAAAAGTTGTCACAGCAGATTCATTTCTCTGGTAATATTCTCAATCGATTTTATTTCGGAAATGTGCACCCAGATCTTGAAAAAAAAAAACATCTCGAATCTGGGAAGAAAATGCACAATATTTGCATTACCCGTCCCGCGACACCATACACAAGCACAATTTCTTCGATGGCAAGAAAAAAATCTATTTCGTATGCACATATCGATTCCGAATTGTCATTATAAGGCAGAACATCATCATGAACTCATTCCTTCTCCCTCCCACGATCTAAATTCTCTCTGTGATGAGAAAGGCAGGGAAAGCAAAGAGAATTGAATGGGGAAAGTAGGGAAAAAAAGCTGGAGAAAAATACCCAAACACATACACATAATCCTTTCTTCCTTCATTTCTTCGGTTCATGGATATCCATCGCCATTTATCGGCTCTCATCATTGATCTCATTCACCACGTTGGAATTTGTATTTTTTCTCCTCCCCACGCGTGCACTCGTTCGTATTCGCGCGTGTGTATGTGTGGGTGTGTTCGCGTTCATGTCTTTTTTTTTCCTCTTCCCTACCGCAGGGTTAACTCGCTGCACGGACACTCGTGCACGTTTGTATGGGTGAGTATGCACGAGAGCTTATGTATACCAACATTCTCTCACCGTGGAAATTATACTTCAATATTTGCATTTCAACATTTTTCACGGCAGCACCTGGTGCTGTTACGAGAGAAAAGGGATTTAAAAGCACACCATACGTGGAGGAAGTAGAGTAGAGTACCGGAACGGGGGTGGAGAAAGCGGTTTTTGTTGGAAAGAGAAAGGAAAAAATATACATAAGTACATGCGTGTATCGAGAAAAGTGAAATACAAAGAGAAAATAAATGAGGTTTACGATTATTAAAATTCCTACTTTTCTTGTTTTTGCCTTTTCATTGTCTTGATATCGATACTTCTTTTGGTCTCTTTAAAGCTTGCCTGTTCTTTCTTTTTTCCCCCTTTCTCTTCTTCCACTATTCGTATTCTTCCCTTTTGAAGCTCAATACCAAAAGGATATCATTCGCTTAGCAACTAATGGGCTCCGAGGATATATACAATAGCACGCGAGCACCAACAACGGAACAAAGTTTTATCGATATATAGGGTGAGAGAAAGAAAGAGAGGAAAAGAGAGATTTTAGAGGATCCCGCTCACAATGATCGGTGGTGACGGTGGTACTTAATCTATTTTTATTCCGGTTATTTTGTTAGAAATATATTACCCTCGTGGTGCGAGAATTTTGATTCTTTTATCGATTCGCTCGTTCGCATGGAAACCATTTCTGTATTCCATGAATTTTCAAATCTCAATTATTCTATTTTTCAAATGTTTCATTCAATTTTTTTCAATCATACGAGTGTTGCAAAACCTCCCGATAAATTGGGAAATACCAGTTTTTGGCTGAATTTGAACGGTTTCTTAATTGATTCAATAAAAATCTAGACATGGGATGGATCATGCACATAAGAATTGTGCACTTATTTATTATGCGCATAAAAAAATTGAATTAAATTTGTTCACATATCAATTTTAGTTGTTCCTAATACGTTTGATAAATGTGCACTGATAGTCGTGCACAGTGAATTGTACACATGAAAAAAAATGAAAAATATAAAATGTAAGATTGTGCACCTCACATTTTGCACCTTTGGGAATATTCAATATTGTTTTTTGTGCGCAAGTTTTTGTGGATAAAAATTTTGTGCATGATTACTTGCGCACAAAAAACAATATTGAATATTCCCAAAGGTGCAGAATGTAAGGTGCACAATCTTACATTTTATATTTTTCATTTTTTTTCATGTGTACAATTCACTGTGCACGACTATCAGTGCAGATTTATCAAACGTATTAGGAACAACTAAAATTAATATGTGAACAAATTTAATTCAATTTTTTTATGTGCATAATAAATAAGTGCACAATTCTTATGTGCATGATCCATCCCATGTCAAAATCTACCGTTCTCTTAGCCCATTCGTACATGGATCGTTCTTTCCGGTAAAACTGGAAGCAGTTTTGAATAGTTCGAGGTACCAGGTGTAGAAGTATGAAACCAGAATTTCTCTATGAATGGCACTAGCCATCACACTGAAAAAAAAGTTTTGGTAATGGTAACAAATGTGTTTTGTTGTTTGATTTCTCATGGCTATACTATATAATTTGGTCAAGGGAACCGAAAGGATAAATCATTTTGTACCTCAAACTATACTGATTTCGATTGTTTGGTTGAGATCAAGTACATTTCTTGGTTACCCACATCCTTTGAAAAAAACATATTATTTGGTTGTTTCCACAAAACTTACGCGGTTTTATTCCACAAACAAAATAATTCTGTCACTTCATAATGACTCCATCTTTGTAGTGAAAATATTATCCCGACTAGAAATTTACCCCATGGACCAGATCAGGTAAACCTTGATCCAGATCAGGTCCTGATAAGGCAACCTCATCAGGACCTAACAAGTCATGTCACGCTGCACTATTATGAGGACCCCATCAGGAAAGACTAATTAGGATTTTGTGAGGAATTCCTTACTAAAACCTCAAAAATAAATCAAAACTAATCTATGAGCCTGTGTGAAAATTGCAGTTCGGTTGACAGATGTGAGGTTAAATTTATGTGATCAACAAATGGATGAATTATTTTTGTGAAATGTGTGGTGGTTATTTCTTGAATAATGTGTATCAAAAAGTCTGTTAGTAAGTGCAAAATGATTAAGTAAATCAGTCATAGCTGTTGTAACGTGTCAAAAAATCGTAATTTGTTGATGCAGTGAAAATGAATTTTCTTCAAATACTTACATCAGCACTTCTAGGCAAAAACTCAGAGATCATATTGATTTTGTAAGAAATATGAGTCATGAAGAACTCATTTGATCAAAAATATGTCAAAAGAATGTTCAAAATGAATAACAAAAAACTTGAATTATTCACTTGCAGCTCGTCGGATGGTTTTATTTTTCAAATTGAAGAGCACTCTTGGAGTTGAAATTTTCAAATTTGAGAAAAAAGTCTTATCTTCTGAGTTGAATTTGTTGTTAGGGTGATAATAAACTTGTAGGAAGAGTTTGAAAGTTGAGTGGAATCTATATTGATCAGGAAAGTCCAAATCGTGTGGCAAAAGTTAGAAAATCTGTCAACTTAGCTGATAGCGCATGGGTATTCTATCAGCTTTTCTTTACTAAACCAAATGCTGGCAGGAGAAATTCATCAAAATATAGTGAATTCAAAGTGATGTGAAGTAAGAGAGAACAGATACATGCATTGAATTTTATTAGTTATTATCAAAATGTTGATAAATATGGTAAGGCTGTGTATGACTCAATGTATCGTCTCTCAATATTTTTGTTTCAATGATTTGCATTTTTGAGTGTGCATTTTCGTATCTTTTCACCAGTAACTAGTGTTAGGTTGAGAAAACATGTGTATTGAACCTGTTTCATAAATATAATAACATTTATTTGTAGGAACATGACACAACATTATTGGAACAAAAATATGGGAAGACGACACTTTGGATCTTCTATAGTCTTTTCTTATTTTTTAGAACGTTTATAAGAACGAATAAAATCTAATGAATATTTCGGTCCTCTCTTACTTCACATCACTTTGAATCCACTATATTTTGATGAATTTCTCCTGCCAGCATTTGGTTTAGTGAAGAAAAGCCCATGCGCCGTGAGCTAAGTTGACAGATTTTCTAACTTTTGCCACACGATTTGGACTTTCCTGATCAATATAGATTCCACTCAACTTTCAAACTCTTCTTACCAGTTTATCATCACCCTAACAACAAATTCAACTCAGAAAATGAGGCTTTTTTCTGAAATTAACAAATTTCAACTTCAAGAGTACTCTTTAATTTGAAAAGTAAAACCATCCGTCGAGCTGAAAGTGAATAATTCAAGTTTTTTGCATTTCATTTTGAACATTCGCTTGAAATATTTTTGATCGAATGAGTTCTTCATGACCCTTATTATTACAAAATGATTGGGATTTCTGAGTTTTTTCCGAGAAATACTGATGTAAATTAATATTGATATAGATATTGTCGTTGTTGATATTATCGTATATTTGAATAGAATTAATTGTCACCACATCAGCAACTTATGATTTTTCACATATTACAGCAGTGATAACTGATTCAATAATTCATTTTGCACTCAATAACAGATTTTGTTATGCGTATTAATCAAGAAATAACGAAAGAAGAGTACTTGTTCGAAACTTATATTTGATTATGACGAAACACATATTCATTCAGTTCATATATACTCTTTGAATAATACTCAGATGATGTGATGTGTAGGAAAGAAAAATGATGCTGAATAGTCAATAAATCAACCTTATGAGAATTGTGATAAGTTAAATGAAATACTTATTTCGCTGGTGATGGTTGAACGTTTGCTAAGTTTTTTTCGCTGTATGCATAACGTGGAAAATCTTGTGAAATTTTCATAAGTTCCGCCTAATTAAAACCCAAATAGTTAGTTTTCAATTCACATTGAGAATAGATTGGACAAATTGTTCAACAGTTTTCAGAAGTAGGTAATGTGTTCGGAATGAAGGGATTGAATTTAAAAACAGGCACAGTTGAAAATCGTTCAAACATGTTCTTCTTATTGAAGGAAAATTTGTTTAATCAAAGAGTGTACAATCTGAAATCAAGTCTGTACATTCTTGTATTCAGTTTATCAAACTATGTCCATGATCTTAGGATGACCGAACGAGGTCCTGATGCGGATACAGCGAGGAAAACCTACTTCGACCTTTTCAGGATAATTTGAGGAAATCCTGAGTAGGACCAAATGAGGTCATCCATACGTGAGTCATCCACACCTAATCCCGATCAGGACCGTAACGGGTATTCCTTATTTCGGATGCCCTTGTCAGGTCCTCATCATATGTTGGGTTAACCTGATGACAATTTCCAGTCGGGATTTTGCATTTCTGAAACGTAAATTCATATGAAAAGTTTTGTGTCGTGAATAAAATAATACATTCTTGCATGGAAGAATACTTTGATTTATCACAATCATATAAACTCGTGCACCGAGATGCATTGTTAATTGAATCTTACAAGGAGATGTCGCAAGAGCTCGGAGCTACTTTCCAATGAGAGCCATGTGTACGTGTGCAATAAATGTTCGTGATGAAAATCATCCTCACTTCAATCCTAACACGGCTTAGTATTTGAAGTTCGATTTTGAAACATGAACACAACTCGATATATGCGAAGAAAGGGTGCCCCTTTCCAAGTGATCGGCAGTGGCTTGAGTGATAGACCCTCCGCCTCCAGTCCCGAAGACCTGTGTTCGAGTCTGCTGGTGGTGATTTTTTTTTTTTCTCAATCTGACCCATGATTTTCTCATCAGGACAAAATATTTTCAGTCTGCAGACGATATGATTTGGTTTCCCAAGTAAAATGTATTTACCTCGGAACCAAAGGTGTGCAACGAAGAAATAATGTGGTTTTCAACAAAACGTTTGGTTGATCACATTTCAACAAAACACTTTTTTCGGTGCAGTTTAGGGACAGTAGAACCACTTCTTCCCTAACAGCTGATAATTTGTACTGAAAATTTTTCAAGCCTAACTGGAAATTCAGTCTTTGTACTGGAATTTTCGAGTTTGAGATTGTGTACTGAAATTTTGCCCTGATTTCGCGAGAATTTTACTGGCTCGTACTACAATTTTACAGTTCTTGTGCACCAGAAAAAAGTATCCCCTCAATTAGGACTTGGAACAAATTTCGAATTTAGAAAAAGAAAACCTAATCGTTGGTATACTGGAATTAAACAGGTTTTGAACTGCAATATTCAAGTTGTGTGATGGAATTTTCCAGTTATGTTGCACTTCGTCATTTCTGGCAGGAAAAATTCCAAGTCTCTTTCATATTAAAAATTTCCTGATTGAGATTTTGAATAATAATTGTAATTGTAGCAAATAAAATTGATATATGAGGTTTTTCGAAGACTTATTCCTTTGTGTATTGTAAATATGAAGGATATGTAGTAACCCAAGCTGGCCTCCCAGCACGTCGCGCTATAGCTCATCGGTTAAGTCTCAGGCAGGTAGAAAAGTGTAGGTTCAAATCCCGTGAGGTAGATATCACTTTCTGTCCATACACATGCATGATTAAGTTTCTCAATCATCTTGCAAAATCACTCTGTGTGCGCAATTTTTTTCAATTTTCATGAATATTTTCAGCATTAATTTTCCAATACATGTCCTGGAAAAGTCCAGTTCGTGTACTGAAAAATTCCAATACTGGGGCTCAGAAAATTTCCAGTTTTGATGCTGAAATTCCATAACATTTGTAATGAATTTTCGCAGTACAAATGTGCTAAAATTTCCCGGTACATGTACAGGTCAGTTGCTTCCAGTACATGTTTTGGAATTTTCCGGTGTTTGGAATTCTTTTACAGTATACTTCTACACCTGGTGAAGTCTGTGCTTATTTCTTTATAGATGTTTCTGAGTTTTTTTCATTTTTCCGAACACTCGCTGTTTCCAGCATTAAATTACGCGCAGAACGAAGGTCTTTAACCCATTTCGTCCCAAATGTCCAATTTTTTTTCTTGACTTTCAAGGCTCTAATTTTTGATGAAAACAACTCCAAAAAAAATTATACCATAACGATTCCGATAGCTTGAAGTCTCTTCTTTCGAATGCCGTCACTCAAATTGACGTACGAATCGATGACGAAAAGTTATAACAAGTGTTTTGAAAAAAATGACAAAAATTCCGTCGGTTTTTTTTTAAATTCGATATTTTCAGCATGCAAAAATATTGCTGGACCATTGTATCTAGCATAGATCGTGTACCTAATGTCTGCTCTTTCAAACCCCGTTAGAATTTTCTGGGAATTCAAAATGGCGGCGTCAATATGGCCGTTAGAAATTGGAAAAAATTTTGAGCAATCATATTATTCATGATTTTGACCTGACTTGGCTGTTTTATTTCTATTTTATGGTTGGGAATGTAGGAAATACTCATTCTTAGACTCGTAAGCATCATCATATCCTATAATGAACATAAACAACGGGTTTTGATGGTCGTAAAATGCGAGGGAAGCCTATATATCGCGTTTTCAGCCACCAATTTGATTTGACGTTGCTCAAGGCTCTATCTTTTGGTGTGAACAACTCAAAAAAACACATTATACCATAGCGATTCCGAAAGCTTAGAGTCTCTTCTTTCAAATGCCGTTACCTAAATTAACGTATGGATCGATGTCAAAAAGTTATAACGAGTTTTTTGAAAAAAATGCCAAAAATTTCGTTGGTTTTTTTTTAAACTCGATATTTTCAGCATGCGAAAATATTGCGGGACCATTGTATCTAGCATAGATCGTGTATTGAATGTCTGCTCCTTCAAACCCTGTTGGAATTTTCTGGAAATTCAAAATGGCGGCGTCAATATGGCCGTTGGAAAATTGAAAAATTGTGAGAAATCATATTATCCATGTTTTCGACCCGATTTGGCCGTTTTGTTTCCATTTCACGGTTGGAAATGTAGGATATACTCATTTTCAGATCCGTGAGTACCATCATATTCTAGAATAAACATGAAAAATAGCTCTTGATTGCCAGGAAATGCCGGGCATCCTGGCCTATTGGGAAATCCGGCCCTGCATTCACGTAAAATGCATGTGACACAAGCGCAACAATAATCAAACAAAAACAATCTCACCTATTGACTAGGAACATGGGAATATTGATTTGGAGCCTAAAAATACATGATACTCTCAATACGTTCAAGATCAGATACGGCAATATTCAGATATATAATCTAAATATTGCATAACCACTGTCTGATAACTTCATGTAACTTGAACTCAAGGAGAAGAACAAAATGAAGCAAAATGAAAAAAAATAAATTAGAAGAAAAATTTAAATAAAAAATATAAAAAATAAAAAAAAGGACAAAAGAAGAACAAGAGACTCCTCAATCAGCGTTCACCTCCATGTGGTGGAAGTTGGGCGACGTCAGATAAAGTTGGCGGCTAAAAACCTCAAACCTCAAAAAAGAAGGATTTAAGGTTTCAAATGGCGAGTGGAGCGAGCGTCTTTGAATTCAAGAAGTGCGAGCGCCATTTGCGGCTGGGCTTCCATCAATTTTCGTTTTTGAACGAATTATGTGAAAATACGTACATTGATTCAGACAAAACCTATTTCTTTGAATCTAAAAAACTGTTATCTGAATAGGTCCAAATAGATATTTTCCTCTGACAGAAATAAATATTTTGTCCAGATAAAAGAATTTATTATTTGGTTCATCATTCGAATAACAAATTTGTTTTTGTATAAAAGAAATATTCATTTTTGTCGCAGAAGTATTCATTTGGATCTATTTGAATAACAATTTTTTATATTCGAAGAAATACTTTTTTCTCTGTGTTTGTGTGTCTCTGTACAGCATTTTTCAAGATGTCGAAGAAGTGCTGTACAGAGAGCTTTATTTACTTCATGCGCGCATGTTTTTATCATTTGTCCCGTAAAAAATTATACCGCGCGTATCACATTAAATTTGAACAGTGCGGGTTAAGTGAACGCTATTGTGGGTATCAAACAGCTGGCGGAGTGAAAGCAATCCTAATTACACAAATGGAGCGCAGTGAGGGTCAATTTTCAGATCAGGGTTGACACAGGGCCGTCTTTCATAGTCAAGGGGCCCTAGGCCCGAAATGCTTGGGGGCCCATGTAAGGAAATCTTTTTGCTTATATATATATATATAAATTTCTTTTTCGGAAATTTTTATTGAATGACCTTCGCAGCACAATGACAGAACAGAGATTAAATAGTTTGTCATTAATGTTTATTGAATCTAATGTACTGGATTGTAACGATGTTGAAGCAGTGATAACTGACTTTTCTCTTAAAAAAGTAAGAAATAAAATTATTTGTGAATAGAAAAAATTCGTATCATTTTTTACTTCTTTCATTATTTTACCTTTCAAAGAATTCCTTTTTTTGTAAAATTAAAAAAAATGGTAGTCCAAAGAGTTGGGGGCCCCTATCAGCCTGGGGCCCTAGGCCCGAGCCTACCCCGCCTATGATCAAAGACGGCACTGGGTTGTCAAACCTCCCAATTCATTCTCGAAGAGAGTTGCACGAATTACACAAAAAGACTAGAAAACTGCAAAAATCAATCATAATAGATACCAAAAAAAATAAATGTTATGTCAGTTTAGGGTCGGAACGAAATGGAAATAGAACGATGTGAACGGTTGAATTTCATCCCACTTGATAGAACCTGAAAGTTCCAACTTGACAATATCCCGAAAGTTCAATTCCATGAAAACTTTTTATAGGCTCGCTCGTCTTTAAGAATCTAATCAAATCTTCGCGATATTGAGCAGTCGAACCGTTGAGGCTGTACCAAACCTATTATGAGAATTCAGAACAGCGAGATGACCTTTTGCTTCTCAAAAATCGTGCTACCAATGTTTTTAGTCAATCTTATAACTTTTAGCTTCCAATTGAGATCTCCATCGTTTCGCATCACTGAATTCTACACTGAAAAAATCGTATACTAGAATCAAGAATATTCTTCTAAAATATGAGGCTGATACATATTCTTTCGTTATATTCTGAACGTTAGAAGAATTACCACTGATATTGAAAGAAAATTGTACTAGGCTCATATTACAGGGTAGATTCTAATTTTAAGAATATGATTTTTTGAGTGTGAATAAAACTGTTGAGAATCAAAATTCAGTGAAGAGTCAGAATTAAAAAAAACATTCTGTTGCAAGATGATAGTTGACAGGGAACATGGCTTCTTCTTTGAATAACGTAGTCGTTTATGTAACTCTTCACTCCTATTTTGAGGGAGGTAAAAAGCAACGAGTGAAAAAGCTACTGCCGCTCCCGCTGCTGCACCCACCTCTCACGAAAGTAGGAGTACCAGGTAGAAGAAGGTCGTAAAGAATTTTAAAAATTGAGCAAAGGCTTCCCTTCTATGTACTTCTTAAGGCAGCCTCAAGTGCCTCAGGCTTCCTCTTTTTCCTCTTCTCCCTCTTCTTCATCTCTTTCGCTGGAGACTCCCTCATTTTTCTCCATGCCATGTATCTAAATAAATCCATTCGAACAAGCACACGAACAAAACCAGATATCAATTCATATCACGACTGTTTCGAGTCATTCACCATCGACGAAAAATGTACAAGGTCAAAGATGCTTTATTCGATATTTACCGTCTAATTAAAAGTGTTTTTTTTTTTTAGACCCATTGCTGCGTGGTAGGTTAGTTATTATCCAGCGAAGAGAAGCAGAATTTAATTGGCGTGTTATCGGTTCCATCTCTCTCTCTCTCTCTCTCTCGTATCAATTGATGAGAACAATCGATCCTGTGACTGCACTTTTAACTCTAAAAATGACTTTTGTTTTCCTCGTCAGGGAATACACATGAATAAACTCTCAATATTTTGTAAGTTGAGGTACAAACAATTCCACGACAAAGAGGGAAAAAATATCGAGTAACGTACATTCTGTTTTGTATACTTGAAAAAAATAGCATAGAGAAGTCAATAAAAGAGAAATATGTACGAGTATCCGATACAATCGTATCGATGCGGTTCTGCACCGTTGGTTATCCAAGGAAGAAGAGATGATCAATTTTACGAGCTGATCATCTTTTACGAGTTGATGTCTCCCCAGTACTGGCTTCCCAGGGACTCTTCCTGCTAACCTCTTCTTCCATTATCGTATCTTCCTCTCACCTTTCTCGATATCGGTCACTCGACCATATTGGGAATCGTCCATAATATAACTTCCTATAAACTACTGTTATTCCTCACACATTTTAACATGATGACGGATACATATCATTTACGACGAATTCGTAGAAAAGCGGTAGAGTGTATCTAGTCGAGAATCAATCACCAAGGAACAGAGATATTCTTTTCTCTCAATCCGTTCTTCCACTTCAGTTCTGGGGAGTGGGAATAGGATTTTCCCAACCGGGAGCAGAAGTTTGCGGAAGACGAGTCGTCGTAGTCGTCGTAGTTGTCGTCTCTGTTATATATAGAAAAGTGGAAAATGGACAATATAACTCTCCCTCTCTTTCGCCGCTCGAACTGCATTCCATCCACCGATAGAATCCTCTAATTAAATTCATTCGGTATAATTAGCTTCGTTGAACAATAGGGATTTACAACTGGCTGCATTGCTCTCGTCCATTCACTCGTGCACGTTAAGCCCATAATTGAGCGTTCCCATATTTAATGACTACCATCACTACACCACTCCCATTACTTTTACAACGAACACAATACTCTTCAAGAGCGACCCGTGGAGATATTTCGAAATAAATGATGGTGCATTTTTTATTATTATTCTTTTTTGATGAATTTTGTTTTTCATCCCCGCTGAAGAGAATGTAATAATATTTAATCCGTTTATGATATAACTCGATGACGATGGTGGTGATAGCGGTGGTGAGAGTAGGAATGGTAGGGGTAGTCGTCGTCGTAGTCGTAGTCGTAGTCGTAGTCGTAGTCTTTGTCCTCGTTTTCCTCGTTGTCGACCAGAGTTCCAGGGCTTGAATGTTGGATCGGGATAAGTATATAATAAGGTGGAGAAGGGCTTTTCCCTCTCCCCCCACGTATTCCCATCTCATAAATTGCTGCTTATCTCGAGGCAACGTGATCCACACGGGCCATTATCATGCTAATTCATGATTACCTGTCCTACCCTCTTCACCCCACCAACGAACCCGGCCATCCTTGTTCCCGCGCCCTCTTTGCGCCATAGTAAGTGGCTTCGGCTGTGCCTAGTTATGTTAAATTGGGATTGATGCTGCGCCCGTGTTCTATACACGTATACTTCACCTCCCGTTATGTACGATGTTATATCGTAACTACGATGACGTACGGGTGCTACCGCTAACGCTACCGTCGCTGTACTGTCTCTTAGCTTAATGCTCCTGCTTTCCTCATGCAATTACATTCATATCCCCTTGGTTTATGATCTATGTGTTTAATGTTTCATATTTCATACTATCATCGTTTGCCTGGATGCAACTTTTTATTCATTTTCTTCTCGAAAATTCAAAATAATTTCGCAATTTGAAACTTTCAAGATAACAATCAGTTATGTTGGAGACAACAAAATATTGTCATTCCCTGGTGTCTGTAAAGATGGATCATCAATAGTTCTAGTAACATGTTCTAGCAACATCTCTGAGGTTCTGAAAACCAGGAGAGAACCTTTAAGAATAACAAAAACTATTGTGTTTTTTCCCCAAAATGTTCGGACTGGAATTTTAGGGATTTGTTGGGGATATGATCCCTAACAGCACAATGTGTCTCTGGGACGGTTTCTGAACGTTCAGAAAACCTTTCCTACGTTCTATAAACCTTCTATAAACGTTCCAGTGGCACGTTGTGCTGTCTGGGATGTGGGATTTGGATTTTTTGGGGGGATTTAGTCTTTCAAGATTCGGAAAATTGAAGAAAAGGTTCTGGTAACGCTGTGAGTGAAGCGATGCGCGATTACGTCTGCCCTAAACGGGTGGTTCTACTGTCAGACACCAGGCGCTCTACGTCGCTATCGCGCGCACGGCAAGTAAGATTAAACCCGCGTGAGTATATACCTCACCTTACCTCCTCTTTTTCTCGACTAGGAACCGTGATCAATGCTATTTCTGTATGTCTTATACGTTCTGTCTGTTAAAATTTCTGATTTTGAGATGTTTTTTCATCAGTTTGCATATCCGATTGATTTTTTTCCGTTAGAACTTCATGTTCGAAAGTATTATTTGTCTTCCTTTTGAATATTGTATTTGATTTTTGTTTTATTCTCAATCATAAAAGTTGGAACAATATGAATTATGAATAGCAATATCGTTGTATTATAAGTGTCGGTCAGAACGGGTAGCATTACTATTATCCCCATTATCATCGAGAAACTAGATGTAACTTTCCATCGAAATTGATTCTCTAAATTGGAGAACTTCAGCGGCACACAATGAAAGCCAGCGACTGAAATTTCTACAATGAGCTTTATGTGTAACGATATTAGATATCATATATTTCACACTTTCCCTTTGTACTCGAGGTAAATGATCTTATAACAACTCTGGAATGAAATTGAAACGTTTCGCATTCATTTTCACGAAAGCATCTATATTTCAATATAAACTGTTGGAAATTTCACGTTATGTAATATTTCTTGCTGTTTTTCTCCACTCCGTTTTTCGCCCGGGCTTTCATAAAAATACGTTGGAAGGTTGATAACTGATATTGAAACAACTCAATTGTAGTTTTTACGATACAAAACATCAATCATGTTCCGAAAAGATATTACAACCCTGCAGAAATACAATCACGAAAATTTGTGGATTGTACAAAGAGAAAAGAAATTTAATTAAATATAAAAAAAGAAGGAAATGTATTTTCCAACGATTAAATAATTCATTCCCAATGCGACCCCCGGTACAAGATAATCCATTACCAATGAGAATTTCATTGAGGCTATTGAATATTGAATAACAGAACCGACAGCAACAGCAGCAGCAGCAGCGGTGGTAGAAGCGATAGCAGGGGAAATTCTGTTTCGTATTTATGTGGCGTTGTTTTTAATTAGATTTAGGGCACTTACTCCGATATCGGTCCGAATTACATGGAAAATTTTGTTCACGTACATGTTGTTGAACGCATATTTTCTAGAGCGAACGAACGAACGAACGAACGAACGAACGCGCGAGCGGCGGAAGAGTTGTCGAAGGTGGCGGAGGCGGAGGTGGAGGCAGAGGCGAAGGCTTAGGGGGGATATGATCAATCACCGATGTGAATTGTTCAACGATCGTCGTGTATATACCGTTCTCTCTACACTTTCCGGGCTAAAATTTTCTCTCAGTTATTTATTAAACTCTGTCGATTTTGACAGGCTACACCTTCCCCCTTGCCCTCCAAGAGCAGCAACCAGTCGAATTCTCCCGACATAATTCAACAAACGTGTAAATTTATCGTTATCCGTTATAAATGAGTCTCCTACCGTTTCTCCTCCCTTCTCTGAAAATATATATATTTATATTTTCGAGATGAAACGTTATGCATCGTGACGTACAATAATTCTATGTACCGTGAAGAAATTTCAACTGAGATACGAGGATGAATTGACTATATTCGTCCCTATTAAATTCAATACTCAGAGGAGAATTGTGGAATAACCGAGAAGGAGCAGGACAATCGTATCGAGTGTCCAGTATCCATTGGCATGCATGCGTACAGAGGAACAGGCGTCGTCTCAGGATATAGTCGATTATACGACACGTATAACGGTCTGTAATTACCTCAGCTGTCTTGTCTACGTGTTATGTTTATGAGATGGTCAACGCCCAAAATTAGATACATCTCTGTACATGATTATGCGCTGGAACGATATTGCGAGAACATACTATAGTACAAGTGCACATGTAACCAGGAGAATTTTATTGAATTATTTTCGATTGTTCGTTACTCCCTTTGTGATTTATATTACTCTCTTCTGTGTTGCAGGTACGTGGATTTTTTTCCTCTCGTTTCACGCTGAAATTAACACAATTCCACATTGTTTTCGAGATGGGATACGTGAGTACGAAAAATGTTGTTGTTTCTCGGGGTGTTTTTTCAATACCGCTTTTGTTGAGTGTCGAATTACCGAAAACAATTACACATGTGAACTGAGTACTGGGACATTTTTTTATTTCAATATTCTTGAAATTGAAATAACTCCTACGTCGCCTGTTGCGGAAAAATGGATTGTTTGTTTTTTTTTTTTCCAATATCGATATGAGTTGTAGCAACTTGATAATCGTGTAGCGATTACAGTTCCTTCTCCACGCTTCGAGTAAAATAGAACCGTTTTGAATGTTTGTTCCTACATATCAGTCGAGTTATGAAATACAATGAAATGGTAGTGAATTTTTATGAATGCAGGATGTTCCAAAATGATTTTACCAACTTTGATCGCATATGAGTTGGGAATGGAAATAGATAGAAGAATTTGGTTTGTAGCATTATTTTTTCACACACCTCGAGTTTGAATTTTAGCAGCTGTGCAACAGGATTCAATTATTGATTCTCCAGATATGCACTTAGCTCGTCGGATCTAGGATTGGATAACTCAGGGAACGCGGACCACACACTATTAAATGAAAGGACAATCAAACAATAATAATTCTATTCCAATAAAAGAAAAATCAGTTGAAATCTGAAGATACGAATAAACGTTCGTCACCGATGAAGGTCTATAAATTTGGATCAAGCCACAGTATAAAAATAAAATAATCGGAATTTTCCTACACGCATCGACCGGGAAACTCCGATCGTGGCATAGGAAATCAATTTCCGGTACATGTGTATGGAATTCTCCATAATATAAAGGAATGATTTTTACAATAATTTTCCAGTAAATTTCCGATAAAAGACGGGAAATTCTTAAAGCGTGTATATGTCAATTACTTCCGAACATTTATGTAAAGTTTCCTATCAGCTAATTATCACAGTTTCGATTCAAGTGCTCTGAAAAATTCTGGAAAATCTGTAAGAGTTCTCACCTTATGGGATGCTGGAACCGCCATAACACCAAGTGAGTGCCACTGTCAAACATTTCTGTAGGGAACTTCACATGAAAGTTCGGAAGTAATCAACACATACATGCATTCGGAATTTTCCGTATTTTACCGAAAATTTACTGGGAAATGATAGTGAAAATCCTATAAAGTTTTGGAATTTTCAGTGGAATTTTTGGGAAATTTCATATACATATACCGGAAATTGATTTTCCATCCCACGATCGAAATTTTCCGGGTGCTGCGTATAGGGAAATTCCGATTATTGTTTACAGTGTGTTTTTCTCAACGAGAGGGGAGTAACTGAGTGCTATTTAAGTGAAACAAATCTCCAAATTCCAGAAAAGTCAGGGAAGACAATTCCTAGAGATGAAAGAACGATGAGGAGTAAAAGAACTGAAATTCTGAATACCGAAGGAAACCTTAGAACATTCTCGTGTGTAATGTACGTATGCTGTAAAAAATAATGGAAATTTTCCTGTGTACATCAACCGGAAAATTCCAAGCACTGATTGGAAAATCCATTTCCAGTGCATTTATATGAAATTTCCCATAAATTCATCTGAAAATTCTAAACTGTATGGAATTTTTCCAAACATTCCACAATAAATTTCCGAACAGGTTGGAAAAATTTCTAACGCATGTAGATGTGAATTCCTCCACATAAATATAAGTATAAAAATGTTCCCATACACTGGAAACACAGTTTGTTCCAGACAAACAAAATTTTGGTTGAAATGAACGCAAAGAAACTTTTTGGTTGGCCGAAATGAAATTTATTTAGGGTGAAAAAAATTTGGTTCACATCAATTAAGGCTTTCATACAGGCAAATAAATTTTATTTCAGCCAACCAAAAAGTTTATTTGCGTTCATTTCAACCAAAATTTTGTTTCGCCGAAACAAACGTTTTCTCAGTGTAGGAATTTTGTACGGTGTAATACTTGAATTCTTTTAGGAACTTCCCCCGAGAAGCATGAATGTGAATGGAATTGAATTGAAAACTGATTAAGTGCTCATTGAATTTCAAAGTTCCGATTGAGCTGCTTGAATGCTTTACGGAAAATTTCCAGCGTGGTATAAGTTTCCTTCCAAATCACTTAATGGAGGAGATTCAAGTGTTATTCAGGTGCTCTCGGAAATGAATTCTCGAATTCCGGAAAAGTCAATCCTTGAAAAAACTAAAATTCTAGATACGGAAGGAGGTGGTAAACCATTGTTTCGTGTAATTTATGTAATAATTGATCATTCACATCGTGATTCAGAGCGGGATAATATTCCATGACAAGACAATGGGACAAGTCAGAATACATTATGCAGCAATTCCATATGAATTAGTTCGTGTTTTTGTTATATTCGTATTTGTCGCAGGGAATTTTCGAAAGAATTCGCAATCCTATTGACCTCATTTATATAGAATCGCTTTCTTTGGTATTGTAGGTTGTTCTGTTCCTGCTAAGAATTCCCGTCTAAACTGACCGGTTTTTATCCTCCCCTATCTTCAGAAATTGACTGATCCAGATTTTTGAAACTTGGTATGGCGAATGGAAAACGCTATGAGTATTCTGACGCACCGCGGCAACCTGTATCATATCCAGCTTGAATTATCCGAGCCACCGGATGAGTTGATTGGTCGCTGCTGTGTCGACAGCGAAGCTTGCGCTCGAGGTACACCGAGAACAAAAGCATGTTCCAAATTCAAAGAAGCCCTCCACGCTTCTAACGCTGTTGCTATGAAGTGCTTTCAACGCATGGCAACATGCTTAAAAGACATGGGGACTCATGCACAAAAAGCATGGGCTCATGCATTTAACGCACGTTATAACAAATACGTTAGGAGCGCGAAGTGTTCCCTCGCGTTTAGACCATGCTTTTTCTCTCGGCGTACTTTTAAAATGACTCGTGCGATAATTTGGCTTATGCACGGAAGAAAGAAAATGGAGAAATTCACCTTATAGCATTACAACGCGTCGTTTCGAGTTTTTAAATGGAGAATTTTTACCAAATACATTGACAAACAGTTCACATGATAAGAGTGAAATCTATATTCGTTTTATAATGTGAATTGTTTGACAATAAGGTAACCCTCGCATGTATGTACCATGGGGCCCACTGCGGTCCAGCATGGACCAATATTGGCTCAAGACTGGACCAGAATATAGCCAGAGTGGGCCAGAATTCATACACGCTTGGGGAGAGACCCTACACCCGATCAGGGCCTAGAACCCGATCATTTTCATTATTACATGAATTTACCAAGTAATTTAGCTAGAAGTTTTAAGGCGATTCACCACAAGCCAAGATATTAGATCTCTCCCCCCAGTTTTCTCAACCCAAACGCGTATTGCCTTTAATGACAATGGGTCCCAGGTTGGGTCCATTCTCTTCAACCCAGTTTTGGGGAATGACGATGGGGCCCATGTTGGCTCAATCTTGGCACTGTTGTGTTTCCCCATACAATTATAGTTGGTAGGAAATGGGAATAATGAATCTTAGTGCGGGCACATTTGAACTGGGCCCCAATTTGGCCCAGCGTTCGGCCAAGATTGGGGCGAATTTATATCCCGAGCATGTGTGTACAATCCTCAGCGTGTATGAATTTTGGCCCCACTTTGGTCCAGTCTTGGGCCCATATGGACAGGATGGGGCTCAAGACTGGGCCAAAGTGGGGCTGAAATTCATGCCCGCTGGGGTAGAATTCGAAGCAATCTTCCAATTTCAAAACGAAAAGGAAGGGGCAGTATTGATTGCCTAGTCTAGGTTTATGCTGGGCCCGTGGCGTTACCAATTCTCGGGCAAAGCAATACCGCCAAGCTGGGAACGATGTTATCATCCCAGGGTTGGCCCCACGTTGGGTAGCTTGGGCACCCACCCTGGGCGTAGATGGGACTCGCCGTTAATACACACTTGGGAGTAATCAATGAATAGAATTGATTTTAATGAGCAGGTGCATCTTCTTAGGCTATTGAAAAAAATGCAGCTACTCATTATTTTTCATTTTATTTGTTCGTTTCTGAGAAAACTGAGGGGAGAAATTTGGAATCTAGTCACTTTTGCAGGGAGTAATAAATCCCCTTAGATGAAAAAGTTAATTTTCGATGCAATAATTACAAAAAATGTTTTGGTTGAAAAGTTTTTGCACAACTAAACCACAAAAACCAAGAATATAAGGACTGATCGGGTATAAGGTCTCTTCCCTTATATTTTGTAAAAATTTCCATTTGAAGCCCCGAAGCGACACGTTGTCGTCGCACAAGGTAAATTGAAGGTATAGTTAAATGAATTTTGAGCTTCCGGAGTGGAGCCGCGTCTTGTATCGGTTAGTTGCCGATATTTCGCCATCATGCAGCTGGTTTCTTCAGGGCGATATAAGCCTGCGATCCATTCCGAAGGCTCTTATATAGGGTAGGCAGGGGTGCCATGAGTGACTGAGCCGTTCAGTCACCCGTGACCACTGTGGGAAAGAGAGGGGATGATGGAGTAGGTGATTCTTTATTGTTCATTTTTTGTGTCACAATCGTTGTTACAATGTTTGTTCCTCATCTGTACTCTTTATGGAACCGTGAAGGTGTATTTATCCTAGGTCTGTGGTCCATATTGGGTTTATGTATACTCCACCATCACGGTTGATGTTATTAGGGTGTTTCTGTATTTTTATGGTATAAAAGCATTCGGAATGAAACGCAGGCTCATACCGCCCTGAAGAAGCGAGCTGCAATGCTGGCGAAACGTCGACAACCAACCGATACAAGCCGCGGCTCCACTCCGGAAGCTCAAAATTTATTTAATTTTGCAAGCCGCGGAAGACCCCACAACGAATCTTCGCTGAAGCAACTTTTGAGGGTATAGGTTCGTTGACAATCCGTCACATCATTCTTACGGGTTCTGGGCACAAAATATTGTTCGAATATACATATAATATTCCTAATAAATCCGCCGTATCCCATTGTAACCCCGTTTGATCAAGAAAATTTTATTTCACATTTTGATGATATTTTATTATTGATCCATGTCCCTTTTATTGCTTCTTATTTTTCATATTTTCCTGGATTTATCATTGAAATCGTAGAAGATTATAGATTTATACTGTGTGACAAACGGTTCTCACATTCGCAAGCATACGCAAAATGCCGCGTACATCGAAAAAAACTGGAAAAAATTAAAAATCTCTCAATTTTTGGGATAATTTCTTGATATATTGATAGAAATGTTGAATTTCGAAGGAATTCAACTTCGTGTCAACAAAAATTGTTCGAAAATCCGCCATTTTGTGAGTCAGAATGATTGAGGATTTGAACTAAACCTACATTTTCATCAATCTATTCCAGTCGATCAAGTTCAGATTTAAATATTAGATATTGAAATTCCATTAAAATTTCGGAAAACCAGCGTTACAAAAGGAAATACTTTTCATCTAATCTAACGTCAACTCCAAATCCCTTCAAATGATTCATACCGGTTTGAAAAATTTTTGATTTCCCGTGAAAAAATCGTACAAGGCGTGTTCAGGTCTGATCATGGCGGTTTTTTGGCAAAATTCATCGTGCTCAACACTGACTGTACGTGGTCGGGCCTGACTACGCCTGATCGTTCATTTTTTGGCTTAATCATAATTGAAAAGGCTTCAATTTTGTACCCACATGGAAATCCGTGATCAAGCCTGATCACGTGCGATCATGCCGAATAAACCATTCTCGCTCTTGATCATGCAAAATCCTCCCAAAGGAGGAGCATTTATACAAAATGACTCTGCGTTGATTTTTTCATCACACGGAGAAAATATTTCATCGAATATTACAGTGTACCACTGGATAAGTGCGCCATATCGGTTTCTTTGAGAGAAATTACTGTGCGATTGATCAGAATCACGCGAGATCATGCCTGAAAACTCCAAGATGGAAACTGCATGAGCATAATAAGTGGAAATGATCAACAATACATCAGTCTTTTGTAAAATTAGAGGAAGGATGATGAAAGAAATCTTTCTTTTTGCCAAATTATAAACCTTGTTAATTCTGTATGAATTTTTCATGCATAATACAGCATAATCAAGCTGGATTACTCCTGATTACGTGGGTACAGAATTGAGGCCTGATCACGCACGATGATCGCGCTTGATGAACAAAGCCTGATCAGGCGTGGAGGATCCTTTCACGGGTTATCATCTCAATCTTTTTATATGATTGTTAAATACAGCAAGAGGGTGCTACTGCGGGTTCTGAATGATAACGAAAATTCATAAAAATCCATAGAATTTATGATTCAAATCCTCGAACATTAGTGAAAAATACGACGAAACATCGGGGATTTTATAGAATGGAATTTGTCTCAGGATATAAAGTATTATTTACAATATAAAACTTGATCCACAATTTTTTCTCTCTCCAACACAATTATTTATTATTTTCCCAAATATCTGTCCACAATAATTTCCAAGTACACTGAAAATTCTGTCCTCTGAGAGTCCACGTATTTATTCACCCATCTGTCCATCCGCGTACGTCGCGCGTGTAAATATAATATAATGCAACTGTTGGAAAATTCATTTCCCTCGCTATTGCGATACCAGAACGCACAACGTGGAAGAAACAAATGAAAGACGATGAAGGGAAATAACCAAAAGAAGAAAAAAGGAACAAAGAAAGAAAGAGATAAGACCAACAGAGAGATAGTTCATAAAATTCAGTGGGAATTATTTTTTTCACTTTTTTTTTTTTTATTCTCTCAGTGGATTATCAACCGGGGGAAAATGTTGGTCGGGGTGTGTTGTGAAATTCACAAGAAAGAAAGTTCCTGGTTGACTGGAATGAATTACGGAAAAACATGGAGCGCAAGGAAAAGTGCATGTGTCTGGGTGGGTATGTGATGGTATGTCATAGCTTTAGTTCCAAAGAGGGGTCCGTGTAAAAAGTGTAGCCGGCGGAACGACAAATCAAATTTTCGCTCCTGCCGCACGGGACACCGCCAGGGCTGTGGCCCATTGTTGCTTTTTATATGCAAAGCAGGGTTAAATTATAGCCGGGTAAAGGAGAAGGCGGAGGCTCCCTCCTATTGTGGTGGTACTTGCTGACCGGAAGCATCATTGTACTACTACTACTACCACCGCTACTACTATCACCACCACCCTCTCTGGCATCAAGAGATTTCTCTATTCAAGGACATTTCGTCCACTCTGTTCCATTCTCTTCCAACACCGTTGGTTACGAATTATCCTATCCAATTTCCATAGCTCGTTAAAGTTTCTTCTTGTTTTTTGCGTCCCATCGTTGTTGTTTTCCTTTTTTTTCCCACCCAATGTAATTGGAATTTTTCGTGCGAGCATGATTTCAAAGGTTGCTTTATCGACGTTGTAAAATCGAACGATAAAATACCTTGGCAAAGCTAATACTCGAAGCTGGGTCCATTTTACGAGCTGTATGTGACGATAATAATGATGATGATGATGATGATGATAATTATTAGTTTAATGGTCCGGTCTCAATAATAATGATGATGATGGTGATGATGATGATGATAATCAAGGCGTGACCGCACACTACGTTATGTACAAATGGGCTAGAATTGATACACCCCTTGAATCGTCGGACGCGAGCGCCTGGGGATCGATAACGATGACAGAGAGCGGCAACGCAAGAGCCATTCGCTTTAACGAATTCCGCATAGATTTATTATTAATACCGCTTCGCTCGTCGAATTTCATCATCCTATCTGGTAGAGGTAATAGCAGGAGCGGTAGCGGCGGCAGGAGCTGCAAGTATCTTCCCCGATCACGGAAACCAAGAGGAAAAAGAGCAGAGCAACCGACGACAACGTACATACCTCTATACTGCAATCTGGAAGAAAATATTTATATTAGAGCCCATCTGGCGTCACTCGGCTATCATCGTATTTGCCTCCTTCGTTCTCATCTTTTTCCTCGCTTATATACGAGAGAAGAAGGAGAAAAAGAGAGAGAGAAAGAGAGAGAGAGAGAGTAGCGGTAACGGCAGGAGATTTAAATTTCGCGGGCCTTGGAATTTTCGCCTGCGGCATGCAATCTTATCCGGATAATATCGAAATACGTGTCGCGCGGATTCCCTCTTCCGGAGTTTCTACTATCATCATTATCGTTAGAGGGGAAAAAGTATACATCTACACACACTACCGATGTTTTCTTTTTATTACACGCCTGACGTGTGTTCTACCTTTTACTACTTTCACGAATGTCACACGTGTCCGACGTATGTCCTCACTTTTACTACTGTGGGATCAATTATTCGGTTATGGTTACGTCTGACACGTGTTTCACTCTTCACCACTGCTATGGTAATTACCTGAGATCTAACGCGTGTTTTCCCTTCTTTTCAGAGTTGATTGTGAATTTCAAAGATTTCACCAAATTTTCTTCCACCGCCTATTATCTCAACAAAATAAGAAATTTTTCTTCTTCTTTTAATTAATTTTCTGCTTCACTCTTCTACTCCGATCCTTGAAAAAATCAGCAATGTGGAGTGATATCATTTTGAAACTAAAACTCGAGAAATTCAGTGTCGTTTTTACCTCGGATTTTTTCGACGAGGAATTAAAAATGAGGTGTCAGAATTTGACCTTGTTTCGCATAAACATCATGCCTTCCTCATCGATCAATCTCGAACTGAACTCGACCTTCGGCTGATGCAATCCGAGGAGAAAACAACGAGTCCTATCCAAGTTGATCCATGGGAGATTGAGTTGTCGATATCATGGAGTTTTTAGAAATTATGAGTGCATTGGAGGCGAATTTTCGACGTACTTCTACGACAATTTTCCCATATCGAGAGAAAGTATTAGTTGCCATTATCTGAAAAAATTAGTAAAATCACGTCTCAACTATTTTTTTTCAGTATCACTTACTAATTTTGATGGTACGATGTAACCGAAGGTTGGGATCGAAGTTACTTGATTTTTAGTGAACACGACTATTTTTCACAACTACTTTTTGATAGTAAGCTACATTATAATAGGATAATTTATAAATTCTGGTTAAAATGACTTGTGAATGTGTACAAAATAATAACCTAGATAACAATCTACGAAAATCATATGACAAAGGTTGAAAAAATGACACCAGGGTTCATTTTCGTCTTGTTTTTGAACATTTTATGCACTTTTATCGCAATGTCGACCAGGGAAACTATATCGTTTGATTCCAATTTATAATCTATATCAATATTTGTTACTACGTTTGTACATATAAGAGTGAATGCCTTGTGAAGATACCACTCCCATTGTAGAGAAAAATACGCATTCAAAATCAATTCAGCCTTTAGACCCCCGACAATCTAAATTGCACAATTTAAAGTAGCAATTTTTACAACTTTGACTCACGCGTCCTGTACGTTTGAAAGGAAGGAAAGTGTCCAAAGATAATTGAATACGAAAACAAGCTTCATTATATCGACTATAATTCCTTAGTTGAATCATTCAAATTTTTAGTAGCTGTCATTGAAAATATTTAGTTGAGACGTTTTATTAATGGAAGAACATATACACGAAGTATTATAAGAATATGATCGGAATAGGATATCGTTTTCTAGTGATTTCGTACGACAAACGAAGAAAGGACAGGCCAGGGAAGATACATTTCTTGCACTTTATCTTGGATTCCAGGAACACCATTAAAATTTCATCATTAAAACATAATGTACCTCACAGATAATAAAGTTATGTATCATGCTAGCCCTTTTGGTAAACTGTAATGCTTCAATTTTCAGTATTTTTCTTCCATTGCCGCAAGAAATACCTTTTAACTGAGAATTACCCATATCTCCACAGAAGAGAAGTGTGTGAAAATTCATGAATTGTTCGTGGATAATGAAGTAAATTATTTATTAACTCAAAATATGTTAATATTGACTGTGAGAATGCATCCATACAAACGATCTTCTCCCATGTATGGAAGAATCAATCGATTGTATCGAGTGTGGAGAATCCCTTATAGAAAAAACTCTGTGATCTCTATCTTTTTCGATAGAAAATTTGTGAAAGATTTGAAATTTAATCACACGGGTTTGTTGAATTGAGAGAAAGTTCAGATAAATGCATTATGAATTCTTTTGGGCGGATTACGTGTTCTTTCTGAACTTCTATATGTTTCCATTTCTACTGACATAACGGGCATACTTTTGGAATGATTCTTGGATTCAAATGAATGATTGTGCGTATTGTTAAACAATTCTCTCAAGAAGCTATCCTCTAAAAACTGCTTGGGAACTAGTTGTGCTATCTGGGTCAACACTTAGTCCATATACACTGAGAGAAATATCCATAGTTGCGGCAACTAAAAAGGGACACCCATTTTAGTTTTGTTTTTGGAACTATGTTTTTATAGTTGCTGTGACTATGCGTGGTTTCCATAACTGAAAGAACATTATTACGATAACTAATGTGCTATAACTATGTTTTCCTTATAATGTTAATTATGAATATGTAGTTGGCAGAGATGTGCATTATTTGAAATGATTCGATTTCAAATGGAAATACAAAATGGATAATACCCATTTTCATTTTGTATTTGAAATGCTTATGTTGTAATAGCATTTTCCATTCGCATTTCAATGGTTCTTTGTATCCATTTTCTATTTTAAAATAGAGAACGGGTATAAAATAATCATTGCCCTGTGATTCGAAGGATTTCTTGAGGTAAGAAAATTTTTCTTATCGCTTCCACAAAACTCATTTTTTTCTTGAGACTAGAAAATTTTACTTGAATCAAGAGAAGTTCGTTTTGATTCCAGAAGAAATTTTCTTAGTTCAAGTGGAATTTGCTAGGCTTGGGGAAAAAAATGAGTTTCGTCACAAAACTTTTGTCCCAGCGACAAGAAAAATCTCCTCATTTCAAGAAATCCTTTCTGTGAGTGTGATTGGACCTGTAATAACCTTTAAACTGTAATGTCGGTCCCACAGACCGCCTAATAGAATTTCATTTGTTCATAAATTTATGAATCGTCGCAAGAGATGCTCAAAATCATGAGTACCTTCTTATTTCACATGACGAAACCAAATGCTGTATCACGCGTTGCGCCATTCATCAAGTAGTTTCCATACGGATTGGATTTTCAAAGTGTAGCGGTCTAGCAGACCGATGTTTACCGTTTGTGTGAGTTTTTTTGCAAGGTTGTGCGGATTGATATTTTATCGGCTCATTGGGATGAGATTACATTTCGATTCACTGTCCTATTTTGATATCATTACTTTGATCACTACTAATGATAATGTATTATGACACACTGAAAACTGAGAAAAACAGAGTTTTTAAGATGAATGACTCACTCTGCTTGAAACTGCTGTCAGATTCACTCACAAAATCTTTTTCAGGTCTTGAGAGGTTTTTATCTCTGTAAATCGGTCCACAAACTTGCAAACTTTCTACCCGATTTCGTCCGGAATCACCAAATCCGAACATCCAGTCCAAAAATGACAGCAAATTTTAGGATGGTTCTGTTCATAATCTATAACTGGGATGTCTGGTCAAAAATTGACAAATTTTTCTCGCTATATAGGTTTTGTCAGAATATTGAGATTCAGCAATTCCGGAGAGGATCAAGTTGGAAGTTTGTCAGTTCCTGAAGCAGATTTCCAGACCCAAAAACCACTCAATACCTGACGACTATTTTTTGAACAGATCTGGCAGCAGTTTTCAGCAGAATATATTTTATATTCCTAATATATTGAAATGTGTGCTGATTTTTCTATTGTAGTATCTTTCATAACTTCGAAAATAGTCAAAAACATACTTTTGTAACCTCAAGTTGCTCAAAATCTGAGTAAATAATATTAGCGGTCTGTGAGACCGATGTTTACCAATAGTGTGATTTTTGTTAGACATTACAGTTCAAAGGATAATAATGAAGCGCTACATGCAATTTCGTAATTATTTCTACATTCCTGTTGGATTAGCCTGTAGAACAGTAATTCCCGTCCATGATTTTTCCATCTGTAGAGTGGGTTCTTTTAGGACACATAAAGTGCTCCCTCTACTGATCGACAGACTCAGAAATGACGAATGAGAACACGCCCAGTAAACACACGCACGTTTTAAAAACGTCAAAAACAATCGATAACCACACGTTGTGAATTAGTAATATTCTTGCGTTGATTCAATGTGAAAATGTCGCGGCAGATCACGTGTTTTTCAACCATAAAATAACGTCATATCAACGGTTCGAACATCGTTTAAAAGACGTTGAGAATATTGACGTGTCCCAATGATGGATGGTTCTAAAACGTGAATTGAATCCAACAAATTATTTTGAAAACTTTTCATTCAATATCGAGAACAATAGTATTTCTGAGTATAACAGAATTTGGGAAATATGCCACTCTGTTTACTATCTTGCTTTTTGTTGACATTTTAACCATTGTTCGGCTTCGTTCGACATTTTTAGCAGAATATCTTCAATTGAAGTTCAAACACATTTTAAACGCGTGGTTCAAACCCGTTCAAAACACGTTTTTCGAGGACGTCGTTTGATGGTTATTTTTGAATATTAGTTTGAATTACACGTCATCAAAACGTAATTCCCTATCAAATTTCAACTAAAAATCAACGACTGACGTCCGTTTGACAGTTTAACGTTCTTCCAACGTTGAAATAACGTGTGTGTGTGTGTTCATTGGGATCTATATATTTAGACCTTCGCCTAGGTTGATTGTTCCATACTCGTGGGTACATCATTCGTCACTACGGTTAATCCTCTTATTGGCATCCTTTAGTACAGGTTATTGATAAAAATTTTAATCGACGTTTCAAAAAATTCCTGCTAATGGAATCTTCAGTGAATGATGCGATATTAGCTTCAGTATCTCATCCATTTTTTTAACTGAAATGAGCACAAAAAGACAAGCGAGAATGTGTTAAAGCACTAATATCAACAGAAGTCCGAAACATAAAGCATGTGGAGAAACGAAATTCAGAAAAAGAAATCACCTCTACGAAGCAAAGAGAAAAAGACGAATCATACTACATGTTTGAAGAGGACTCCAACTCATCATTCGCTGATGTCGATACTAATGAGAACGATCTGAAAGTTCTTCAATATCTTCAGAACGTGAACACTTCTCTTGGAATACTACATGCTTATCCCACAATCAAAAAAATATTCTCAAGATTCTATACTTGTCTACCTAGCTCTGCGCCAGTGGAACGCCTGTTTTCATTTTTCAAATTTTAATTCAAAAACAAATAAAATTATTTTCATTCATTCTTCAATTAACTATAGTGTACTTATTTTATTGTGATGAATTAATCAAACACTCGGTAATGATGTAGCTTCAAATTCTCCATGAAAACCAAAAATTCTATTTTCCATATGTTTTATATTTTCTATATCAAATGCATTACAATACCCATTTTGCACATCTCTGGTAGTTGGAATACTCAAACTTAAACTTGTTTTCATAACTGTCTGCACACAACTGGAATGTATTAATCTTTCAAATCACTTTTCTCATAACTGATTACCTGTGACTCACATAAGTGATTCACCTGTTTGATAGATTTTGTGTATTTTTAACACACGTGTATGTTCCAAGAGATCCACTCGCAATTTATGTTAAATATTAATACAAAAAATGTATCAAATCAACACAAAAATGTTAAATTTACACTGAAAATCTGTGAATTTCAGAATTTGATATGTTGTTTTCAACACAAACTCTGATTGGACCTCCTATGACACACAATTTTTCGCTGTGTGACATTTAATTCTTCGAAATTACAAGGGTCCGATTTTATGTTTCAATGACCATGAAAATATACTTTTAATTATAGTTAAAGGGGGTTTGGAAATTACGATTACGATTACGAATGGTTCCGGTTACATTTTTTATCGGTGAATGCTTCTTATTGCGGAGTAGGATGGAGCGAATTTAGTCAATGTTCGAATTTAAATATCCGATAGTGCAGAAAAGGTGCCTGCTTCCACCTTCGGTATTCAGTGTGCAAAAACGCAATTTGGTCAGTCAATTCCTTTTATACTGCCCCAAACGTGTTGAAAAATTTGTGAATTCGGTGGAAAATATCATTCTTAAATGGTGTTTTCAAGATGCATGTTTTAGTGTTTCCTACTTAGGAAGTCGCGATGCTTTTGTTTTTATTCGCTCTGCGAACCAATAGCATGTGGGGAAACACTTCAAAGCCACTTTACATTTTGCAGCAAATACAGCATCGTCTTGCAAATCGTTTTTATATAAACATTCATTTCTCATATTATTTCTACAAGCGAGATTTCACAAAACGCATGTGTTCGGATGTAGTGTTAGAGCACCATAGAAGTTTCTAAAACTATTCTAAGTCCTAGTTCACCCCCAGAAAGAAGTTGAAACATTGGAATCCTCAAACATGCATCTTGAAAACACTATTTAAGAATGATATTTTTTACCAAATTTACAATTTTTCAACACGTTTGGGGCAGTATAAAAGGAGTTGACTGACCAAATTGCGTTTTTGCACACTGAATACCGAAGGTGGAAGCAGGCACCTTTTCCGCACTATCGGATATTTAAATTCGAACATTGACTAAATTCGCTCCACCCTATTGCGAAGAGGTTACATAGACAACAGGACTAAGGTTGACAAACTCCATTCACTCGTAAAACAATAACTTCTTCTAAGTTGCTCTTATAGAAATTCGCGGTATAGCTTATCGGTTGGGTGCAGAGCTTGTAGATTGTTAGGTAGGTAGGTAGGATTCATAGGTTCGATTCCCTGTCAGGTGAGATAGAAAATTTACTTTATGAACTTAGTACTTTATGAAGTCTATGACGTACATTGGATAACATTGTTTTTCTTCATTATACAATCTGTTCAATCTTCTGATCGTGAATATTGATTGATAGTTGTGGTCACTAACTGTTCATAGTTCTCTCAAGTATTCTCAGTAGTTCTAATGACTATTTTTCCCGAGGACATGATGTTACTGACTCGACTCAATTACATTTAACTCATAGTACGTCCAATCCCAGAAACATAGTTGCTTCTACCATGTCATATGAGTTTTTATCAAGAAAAATTTCTAGTTTCTACAACTTCTGTGGTCATTGTGATCCAATTTACATAGTTGAGGTGCTATTCCACCACATTTTCATAGTTGGTAATATAATTTTTTTCTCTGGGTGCATGGAACGATGTTTCTCAATGCGTTTGTAACTGTAGAATAGGAATTAATCATTTACAGTAGCTTCATCCCTGATAAGGTTCTAGTAAATGCATTAGCAAATGGGAAAAAATAGTGCCAATTGATTTGATTCGTCTCTGAAGTACCTTAAAAGGTCTTAGAACACATCACCACGAGTACAGGTTCGTGTCGGATGGAAGGGTTGAATGATCCAAAAGCGCATGGGAGGTCCTTGGAGGGTCGAAAAGTTGGAAATCCATCAAAAAGATGAATAAAGACAAGTGGTTGCAGAAAGACTTGGTTGGACCAAATAGAGTACATCCGGTATTCGCCAGACATCGATGATAAGTAACAAATATCGTTGTTGTTGGTGTTGTTGTTATTATCGCAGTAGTAGTAACGATATTTAGTCAGATGAGGGAAACACACGTACATGGGTACAGGTCAGAACGTTATCGTCGTTGCTCGTCGTTGTCCAATTATTACGTTGTAAATGGCGTGCGATGAAACCTCGACAGGCGCATTTTACTGACGGTAACTATCGTCAAGGGAATAACAGGAAGCTCGCGATCGCAACAAAACAGCGGTACAGTTCAAATACCGAGGAATGTTTCCATTTGCCGTGGGGGAAGAATGTATATATCGTTTTATACCGATAAGCCAGTGTCGTACGCGTTAGTTGTTGTTGGTGTCGTCGTGCACTGTTGAAACACGATCACACAGCACAAATATAATTCTTACACCCACATTCTCGCGCGCGAATGCTAATGTGTAACCAACCGCTAGCTGGCTGGCTGGCTGGCTGGCTGGATGGTTGGTTGGTTGGCTGGCTGGCACGGTAACGACGGCGGCAGGTCTCCGGTATATTATACCGTCGTGGTTTCATATTTGCATTGCCGGCTGTTTCAATGACATTATCTTCGTTGGATGCGTGTAAAGGTGGAATCGTATGTGGTCCATGGGAGAATTTATATGCGTTTCGTTCGTGTATGTTGTCCCACCTGTATAATAAATGCTACTATGTATGGCACGTACCATCCCTTATTCGTTTACCTGTATAACCATTGTGCTCCATCCGTCTCGACGAAAAAACACATATGGATGTAGATACGAAAAAGGGATATATGCATACATATATGTATATATTTAGAGAACCGTGCATATATCTCTTCCACCAACGAACTTGTATGAATAAACAATTCGTATAGAAATTCTGCATTCAAGAAATTAAAGCAATATCACAAAAATATTGATATCAATTTCGTAGATTTTTATATGATCTCCGGTTATACAATTATTTATAACATTCTTTCGAGAGAATCACACAATAACGAATTGCGCTCTGATTCATTGAATTTTGTGCTACGCTTTTTTCATTCCCCTACAGAGATTCTTGTATAAGTTTTATTTAAATATACGTGTTTCGCGTAACATTCTATCTTGGAATTTTTTCGCTCTTGTCGAGCGAGTGGAATGAAAAAGAAGAGGAAGAAATAAAAATAATACCCCTAATGCGAATCGCGATACAAAATTTCTAACACGAAGCAGGAAAAAGAAAAGCAGAGATAACAAATCCGAAATTATGAAGCGTGAAGTTTTTCATTGAAATACAAATGTTGTATATGAAAAAGAAAAGAGAGAAAAAACGCGAAGTACGTAGCACGAAGTGCGAACTTCACTTTCGAATCGATAATTCACGGATGGAACGAGCAACAGCGTACACATAACATACTCGACACAGTTTTTTGCATTTATATATATATATATATATATATATGTATATATATATATGTTCAAGACTCTTTGAATGTAATTCGTTCTTTTCAGGAGTAGTCACGTTAATAGACGACGTTCCCTCTCGAGGGATCTTGAAGAGAGCACGCTAAAAATCACATATACACACATGTATATGCACATAAAACGCACATACACACCGTTCTACAACAAAATTAACGATCGTATATCAAGCGAATGTTCGTGCACTGGAAATTTTCATTCCAACTCTGATGCATCTTTTCCCCCTCTCCCGTTCTTCCTCCTCCTCATCAGGATAAAACTGTGTCCGCTCTCGACGAAAGCTCGGGGAGCCGGAGGCGCACACACACCTGCTGTCGCTTTTAATTTCAGAGGGAACACACCGGCTACGCGAGGCGAGAGCAAAAATGGTGCAATTAGTCGAGAGAAGATGGCTAGAACCACCACCAACCGAAGACGCGCAGAGAGAAAAAGAGAGTGACGGAGGGAGAGAAGAGAAATAGAGGAATAGAGATAGAGTTGCTGCATTCCCTGCTTTTGCGCTTCTTCTTGTTATACAAACAATACACAACGAGTGCTGCTTTCGCTACCGAAAAGGCAAGAGCAACAGCAACAACAGTAGCAGCAACGCACCACTCTATCGCAATTACTTCCACCTTCCTTAATTCTGTTAATTATTTCATTAATTAATAATCACTCCTTCTTTCCGTATCGTCACTCTTTTGGTAGAACGACAGCCACGACAGCCGTGACAGCAGTCACAGAAACCGTATAGAAAATTGTTTCATTGTTACCATCGCGTCAGTATAATACATTGGGGTCGTCCTTGTCCTCGAAAACTTTCTCCAGAGAGAGAAAGGGGCGATAGTAAAATCAGAATAATGGTTTAAAGGTGCGTCACTCACAGCTGCCGACATCGAGTTTAGATTAATGTTCTTCTTTACTTAGAAGCCAATCCCAAAACTTGAAGAGAAAGATGAATGAAGGGGGAGAAAGAGATTTGATTGTTGAGTCTATCGGGGGATTTTATATATATATATATATATATATATCGGTACATATCAATTATCGACACTCCAAATTCAGGGTGGATGTCAAAGATTGGAATGGGATGAAATCGATTTAGAAATATTTAACGGTATACGGTATAGAGGTGGACCGATATCATTCACGGCATTAGCATTCGGTTCAATATCCCTCCTCTTCTCCTTCCCTTCACCGTTCGTTGTTACGGTACAACGGAACATTCACGTTCACGTTCGGGTGGTTCACGTGCACAGTTCGTGTGCATTTGTGTGGAGAAGAAACATGATTCAATCTCTGAGCATGGTGAGTGCATACTCATTGAGGGAGTAGCGTGAATACAGAAACGGAAATTCCATGACGTCGACAAATATTGACACTCGCGAGGAATATCTGGTAACGCTTGAACCAAGTCCATGGACGCTCTCAGATTATATATTCTACGACTTTGTCAATATCTTATCAAGGAATTGCGTAACGATACGTGTACTTGTATCGGATACTTCTCACTTTAATCACATTCTACCATTCTTACGTCAAGTTTCGTGGAGTTTGTGTTATATGAATTCCCTTGTCTGGGAATTCCCCATCAGATTAACCCAGTATTTCATAAAGAGAATGTTGCGAGGACTGGATGTGGATGATTTTGGTGGGAATGAATTCGTTTTAATCGGATCAGAAGTTCCATGCATTGTTACAGGGAGTGAAGGTTTTTTAGATTGAAAGTTAGATTGAGATCCACACGGAAAGGATAATTCGCTGTGGTAGCTAGGAATCGGCGGTGGTAGCGATTCCGTGTATTTGATATTTGGATAGCGGGAAGAATAGCGGAAAGAGCTAGATTTTAGCTCCTATAGCAATAAGTTTTGTTACCACAGCTAAGAAATAGCTACCACATCATTTTTTTCCGTGCAATGGATGGTGTTGTCACCGAGAAGGTAATTCAAGCAACCGCTACCCTAACTGTAACATCACGCTCCCTCGTTGCAAGTTTAGGCGGAAAATCCATCTTGAGGCTCACTCGCACTGTACATTTTTGTCCCTAGGAACTCGGTGATGAAAGCGTATTAGTCCAAGTTCCTTAATTTATGCAACCAACTCAGGCACTTCGTTACAGCTTCTGAACTCGCACTTGAGATTTGTGATTAAAATACATCTGGATCGTTTATAGTACACTGAGAAAAATCTGCACTGTAGAAATCATGTTTCAATATAGTAATGTATTTGACGGTGAAAAATACATTATTTTGGTTATTATTACCATGAGCTAGGTGATAAATACCATCTTTTTGGTGGATCAAACCGAATGTACGGTGAAATTCAACACTGAAAAAGTACTCTTCACTTTTGAAAAGCTGGCTTCAGTTTTCATTTATTCGACGGTTGAAAAATATACGAAATACAAGTTATTTTCCAAAGAAGGGGATCCAAAGAAGCAGTCAAAAACATTAATTCCTCTGAATTTGCTACTTTGATAACATAAAAGCTTTGGTATGCGAACCCTACTTCTGGGACAGGGCTGCACTTTTCCAACGTTTTTTGGGTCGCTGAATACGAGTGTGTGGTCGTTCTTGCCCCCCCCCCCCTTCACATCAGGATTTTGAAATAATAAAGGATAGGGCTGCAACCGTTCTGGTTTTCCCAAATTTGTTCCAGATTTCAAGGCGTCCGGAAATTTTGTGAGTTCCTCACTCAAAACGTGGGAATTCCAATAGTGTGTTTGTATAGATCGCAGCTCTAATGAAGGATTATGGATCGAAAAGGCCCTGTTTTTTTTCCAAGTAACCTGCATCTGAGATTAAAGTGGACTCTTCCAACGTTGTTTGTACCGCTGAATATGAAAATGTGATTGTTCTTGTCTCGTGGCGAGGTAGGTTGCACTTTTATCCGAGATTTAGAGTACCTAGAACAAACCCTAGGGCTCTTATGACCCAGCCAGCGGCACAAAAAACGTTGGAAGGGTGCACTTCTATCCCAGATGCAAGGTACTTGGGGAAAAAGAGACCTTCTTCGACCGGTAATCCTGAATTATTCGAAAATCCTGAGATGGTGGGGCAAAACTAATCACATTTTTGTATCCAGTGACCCAGGGAATGTTGGAGGAGTCCACTTTTATCCTAGATGCAGTTCCCTTGGAAAATAGGGGTATTTTTCAACCCAATTGTTTGTAGCCAAGGTTTGTTCCTGTTGCATATGACAACCCTTTCTAAATCCGGAAGAATGAAAAATCACGTGTCTCACTCCACTAAGTCTCAGAAGTGAGCCAGTCCGCTTCGAGTGAACCCTCACTCTTTTAGAGTGAAAAATTCACTCCAGAATCCGAGTGGCTGTGAATTTCTAACCTCAAACCTTAGACTGTCGATCTAAAAGAGTGAAATCTCACTCTAAAAATTTTTAGGGAGCAAGCTGGAGGTTTTTCAGCTTTATCAATACCTGCATGGTAAGTTTTTATAATCTTCCGTGATTTCGATCTGTCAATCCTGATTTTTATTCTTCAAGAAAGTTCATCCAGTGACTCGAAAGAAGTCTGTACAGATAGAAACAAAATGAAAGCATTCCACAGGGATTCTTTTTCTCTCTCTCCTAACGATATTACTCAAAGTCAACGTCAAAGCTTTGCAGAATAGACTGATTCTATGAGAAATTATCGATACCGTCCGTTGAAATAATATCCATCGTACCTCTATCAAATTTAGAGAACCAACCAAATATCGTGGATTTTCATCTCATCATGAGAAGTCGAATTAGCGGTGGCGATGCGCAATCCCATCGAAACCGCAATGTGATGTCAAAGAGTAAAAAGCTAGCCACCCATCACCGGTTTTCGATTTTTCACATACTCTTTTTTTATCGGGCTCTTCCTTCGTCATCATCCTTGTTAGCGATGACGACGCAAGCAGCACATCCACAACGAGGACCCGTCTCCCGTGCTTTCGTATATCCATACGCAATACACATATTTTTTTTGTTCAGTCTTTTTGCTCGAAGCTTTGTGTCGTGCATCATCATCATCATCATCATCATCCTCATCATGGTAGTAGACGTACGTAACGTACGGTAACGTAACAAGAATAACAACACCCAACAACCTACCGCGCGTCTCCACCTCCTTCCCTCCTCCTCTCATCAAGTTTTTACTCCAATAATTTTATTCAAAAAGCGCAGCCTTTGTTTTCGTTGAAAAACCAACAACAAAATGTATGAATAAAGAGGAACAGAGGGAATAGAAAGAGAATTAACAAAAAAGAAAAAAAAAACAAGCAACAACATTACCACCGGAACGGAATTTAATATTTTATTTAACGTTATTCTCTCGATTCCAATCGGATTCAATTCCTCTTGTTACACTGATTGATTATACGAGTCGGAAACGAAAGGTTCAATTGGCGTGGTCGATTCGATAATTGTCAAATCGTTGGATCTCGTTTATTTTTGTTCAAGTAAATTTTGTTGGGTTGATGTTTTTTGTTTTGTTTCTCAAGCGGATGACGCGGGGTGATGGATTTGATCGACACGGTGTTGGGATGACGGAAAAAGGGGTAGTTTGGAGATACTGAAGTGACAGGAGTTTGATAAATTTTGTTGAGTAACTTAGTTTCATCCTTGGTTTAGGACCTTCTAACGCAAGATAGAGGTATTGATTCCCATTAATAAAAAGATGCTAGATTGATCCTAGAACACAACCCTGGGATATTTTTGTACCCCAAGACGTTTTCAAAATTGTAGGTGTTGCCAAACTCTATCCATAATTCAATTTGAAGTCCTGAAAGAGGGAAGAATCGACTAGAAGCGTCGATTCGCCTTTTGATTGCGTGGAGTACGAAAATACCCGACACAGTTAAAAATGTCTTTGAATTAAATATGTTTTTCATGTACATTTGTAAATGAAATTTCCAATTCTTGGTGATTGAAATGAGAATTCAATTATACGCAACTGAATTCTCAAATTTTGGCTGTATTATGTCATACATTAATATATATTTTCGTAACTGAAATTTCAATAAATTTTTCAGTTACGTGAATAACTTTTGCTTCCAGTACATGTAATGGGAAGTTCAATCAGAAATTTCTAACAGTGCAGTGCTGCGGTAACGTCGGTACTTTGTGCGATTGTATGAAAATTCATACTTTGAAATTTGAGGGAAAATCTTGATTACGCAGTAGTTTTTTGCAGAATGTGAGTTCACTTTCACTATTTGCACAGTGTTTTTGTGTGGACAAAAAAGGTGAATTAACTTTTTCATCAAAATAACTGATTTTTTCGATTTATGCAATGAACATTGACAAAAAGACTGAAAAATACTAAGAAATTGTTTCTCTATATTTCTCAATACTTATTATTCTACCAATGACGATTGTGGAAAATTATATTTTTACATGAATAAAGTTTTTCATAACATTCACATGGACTTTCATTTTTTTCTGAGGATCATCAAATTTTCAAATGAATTTACTTTTTCAAAAAAATCTAAATACTGTTTCATGCGTGTTCCAGATGATTGTTTCAAGTTCGCACATTTTTTTCAGATATTCCAAATTGAATGGACATTTCGAAGAAAAAAAAGTCAAATTGCCATTTTTTGCGATTTATTTTTCCTTGAAACTAATATTTTGCAATTTTTCCATAAGATTTTTGCATTGAAATTCATACTATTGACGTCGTATTGAAAAAACGCAGAAAATGATGCTCCGCAGTATTCACTTTCCATAATAAATATTTGCGTAAATCGCGTTCAAAGGCGTGGGATAACGAAACCACCTGAATTTTGTGTTTAATAGCAAAAATATGAACATTATGGTGTTCTAGGGTTGAAAAATTGAAATCTCGAAATATTCTCATGGAACGAGAATGTCCCAGCTAGGTTCTCTTCCTTCCAATGTAGATACAATCCACGAATAACGTTACTAATAATAATAATTCTTCAACGTTGAATCTTGAATAATCATTCAACCTTCATTGAAATATCCATTTTCTTCCGTTTCATCAATTATGAAGGTACTTGACACTGGCTCCTGTGAGTTGACGAGCTACAATTTAGTTTAACCGTATAATAATTGTTCCATGAATTTGATAATTATGTCAAATCAGATTTTATCGAGAAAATTTCAAATATCAAGTCAAACTTGAACATAATGCGCAAAATGAAACTGTAATAACATAACTATTTGATAAAAGTTCTTTGACGAACGGTTATCTTCTTCAGCCGATTTTCATCCCATTTTTTATAGTCCATAATCAGATGGAATTGAATTTTTCATTCGAGATGAGGATAATGTTTTTCAATGTATGAAGTCACGCAATGTTTATTTATAAACGCGGGATGATGGATTTCAAGCTCCAAATGTGTTTGGATATTGTTTTTCAATTCACACTGAGAAAATATCATCCTTGGATTTATCTGGATTGACTAAACTTTGTTTGAATCAACTAAATTTCTATTTAAATATGAACCTACTAGAGTTTTAGTTGGATTTAGTGAATAATTTATTTTATCGAAATAAATTTGCATTGATTTCAAATGAAATTCACTTGAATCAAGTAGAATTTTATTGGGTGCAATGAAATTTCTAATAAGTTAATCATTCAAGTCAAGTAAATCATTTTTCTGGGTGCAATTTGAAATTGAATCCCCCAATTTCTCAAAGTATACTCACACCGGGGGAAGAAATTGGCTGACGCAGTGAGTGGGAGTATTATATACAGAATAGCAAATCTTTTTACTAAGTTAGCTAAAAATTCGCTACCACATCTAACTGGATTGACGAGAGAGAAACAGGATTAACTAAACCAACAAATTTTTTGCTGAACGCTGGAACTTTCCTGCCTCCAGCAGAATTTGTTTGCTATTCTATATATAATACGGAAATTTACTGGATGAGAAAACATTTTTTACTGCCACAGCTGGAAAATCATAGCTGTCGCAGCGGATTTTCTTTTCTCCGTATACTGAAAAAAGAATTTCTTCCAATCAAATGAATAGTTTATTTATCCTCTCTCCATGAAATATTTCTTAGGATTAATGAGATATTTAATCGAATCAAATAATGGAATGCTTGCCCTAAATGAATCAGTCTTCTGAATAAATAATTTATTCAGTTCTTGCATCTAATTAAATATTTAATTTCCACAAATGAATATTTTATGAAGAGGACAAATAAATATTTTTCCCAGGGTTAGAATTATTATTGAATTTGATAATTGATGAACCTCATATCCCAATAAACACACATACGTTATTCCAACGTTGAAAGAACGTTAGACTGTCAAACGAACGTCAGTCGTTGATTTCATAACATTGATTTTTAGTTGAAATTTGATAGGGAAATATACGACCAGGAATTACGTTTTTATGACGTGTAATTCAAACTAATATTCAAAAATAACCATCAAACGACGTCCTTAAAAAACGTGTTTTGAATAGGTTTGAATCACGCGTTTAAAATGTGTTTATAACACTTTGTGTTTGAACTTCAATTGAAGATATTCTACTAAAAATGTCGAACAAAACCGAATAATGGTTCAAATTTCAACAAAGAGCAAGATAGTAAATAGTGTGGTATACTTTCCAAATTCTGTCATACTTAGAAATACTATTGTTCTCGATATTGAATGAAAAGTTTTCAAAATAATTTGTTGGATTCAATTCACGTTTTAAAACCATCATTAGGACACGTCAATATTTGACGTCTTTTAAACGATGTTCAAATCCTTGATATGACGTTATTTTATGGTTGAAAAACACGTGATCCGCCGCGACATTTTTACGTTGAATCAACGTAAGAATATTACTAATTCACAACGTGTGGTTATTGACTGTTTTTGACGTTTTTAAAACGTGCGTGTGTTTACTGGGATAGAATAGACTTGTTATTATTTTTCCCATCATCAATATAATTCTAAGATTGAAATTCAAGGTTTTATTGAGATAATCATCAGATGAATTTTAACGTTAAACAGTTTTTATATGTATCAAAAGTTCTTACTGAATTTCACTCTCTTCGTTTCTTCCACAACAGGATTGTTTGTAGACAGCGTATCTGTTTGTAGCTGTTTTCATGAATAAAAGGTTTCTGGTTTTGCAGATTCGACTTCTATTTTTATGATAAGAGCTCTACGTAGTGGGTTTGTTTTGCATTTCCCTTCGACGCGCCGACCGGAACTCTAGAGAAAACTTATTTCGGTGATATGTGATCTACTCGAATGATCGGCTCAGAAAAAGAAAATGAAGACCAGTGTTTTGCAAACCTCTCGGTTGCTCGGAAGATCCTCCAATTTTCGCTCTCGTTTCTTGAAATACCGATTTTCAACAGAATTTCAACAGTCACCTGATTAATCCAACAAAATCGTTCGTTAACTTTATGGAATTCATTGAATAAATCAAATATCTGAAAGTTAATTAGCTAATGCATGGATGTCGATGAGCGCAATTTGATGTTTGTGATGACTTATATTTAATGGACCAGCAATTTGTCACGAAATTTGGGTGGAACAAACGTCAGCAATTTTATAGAAACGTGAGCGCATTTTCCTTTGATTATGTGCATAATACGACAGCTGGAATTTGCTTGTGCAGTCAGAGTTTTTGTTATGACAGCGATTGTTCAGCTATGGCAGAAAAAAATGTTTACTCCTCCAGCAAAATTTGTTTGCTATTTTTCACGGTAAAAAGTTCGACTGAATGTGGTCGCATCTTAGGGGAGACTGGATCAGTGATGCCAGATTCGAGCGCGGGACCGTTTTTACCCTCTCCATCGATCGCTTCCCCTTTCTCCCACCATGGGGATTAAGTCGGTTGAGCGAGAGAGTGATAGTTACTCTTTCTCTCTCGCTCAATCGACTCAATCCGCATGGTGGGAGGAAGGAGAAGCGGTCGATGGAGAGGGTAAAAACGGTCTCGGTCTCGAATCTGGCATCACTGGACTGGATACGGTTGTAACAAGGGGGCTGGTTGTAACATTACGAATAACTGACGTTGGGATTGTGGTAGCTCTCCAAGCGTGTATCGCCTATAATGACAGTGGGCCCCAGACTTGGTCCATTTTCCTTAACCCAGTATTGGGGAATGACGATGGGGCCCATGTCGGCTGGATTTTGGCCCTGTTGTGCTTTCCCATACAATTATGGTTAGTAGAAAATGGAAATAATGAATCTTAGTGCCGGCACATTTGAACTTGGTCCCAATTTGGACCAGCGTTAGGCCAACATTGGGGTGAATTTGTATCCCGAGCATGTGTGTACAATCCTCAGCGTGTATGAATTTTGGTCCAGTCTTGGACCCATATAGGTACGATGGGGCTCAACACTGGGCCCAAGATTGGGCCTGAAATTCATGCTCGCTGGGGTAGAATTCAAAAAGAAGGAAGGGGCAGTATTGATTGCCTAGTCTGGGTGCATGCTAGGCCCATGGTGTTACCGATCCTCGGGCAAAACAATACAGCCAAGCTGAGAACGATGTTATCATCTCAGGGTTGGCCCCATTTGTCTGCCCAGCTTGGCCCCACGTTGTGCAGCATGGGCACCCACCCTGGGCTTAGATTGGACCCGCCGTTAATACACACTTGGGTAAACAATTTTCTAGTCTGGCGAAAAATCTGCCACTCTCTAGTTTTATATAGTAGATTTATTGCTCAAGATCAAGAGATCCATACATAGAGTTTCACGTTCACATTTCTCCATAATATTGTTTACATCAGTTCATAACATCTTATAAGCTAACTTATGCTATTATAATTCCTCAACAATCATTGTAATTTCTGATACCTATAATGACAAAATACAGGTAGTATGTAACCTAGTATGTAAAGTAATAAGGTAATAAGTGTAACTACTGTCAGGTTGATAGACGCTCATTTCTCCCTATAAAAGAACGTCGCAATATGCTTTATAAATTCATATGTCTTCTGTACTCACCATTTGTCCGGGTTGTTCATTAAATCAAGCCATACCTCCTTACTATCCCCCTGAGGATTGAAATTTTTGAATAAACAATATCTTTTGTTATTAAAGACAGGGCATTCAACAAGCAAATGAAATGAACCGCATTGAACATAACTATCACAAAATTCACAATTTATGTTATTTTGAAATACATATATTTGTGTGCCTATTATTACTCTTGGAGAGAATTCGTTTAACACTCGTAACTGAGCGAAAAATTGTTAAAGGTAAAGAGACATTTGAATTAGTAGGTACTTTTGTGGACCCTGCACTAGCGTCAGGTGAGGATATATTTGAAGAGAAGAGGCATGCCGAAATCTCTGTACATCTTTTTCATATAATATATTTTTATAACTGGTTATATAAGGTTATCTCTATTTTCCTGGATATTTCGCAAAGATAAGTTATCCCATATCTCCACAGCGTTAGCCATGATAAAGATTTTCCTTTCACTTGCGCTATCCAATTGTGCTTAATCTCGCTATTTTTATCATTTTGATTATCATTTAGGCTTTTCACTTTGAAATAAGATATTTTGGGCAATCTATGATCAGGCATTTTATAAATGTTTTCTAGCCATTTTAGTACTTGACCAAAGATATATGCGCTTAATGGTAGTCGGCCCGTCTCAAGTCTTATTACATAAGCACCCATGTGGGAATTGACGAACGGCCCAGTATTGATTCAGTACCGTTGCCATAGCTGCCAGTGCTGTCGAATTTGTAATTTCATTACTGGCCCAGGTCGTTTGACAGTACTGAACCAATACTGGAATGATAACGATGTCTCACATTAGGCCCATTATTGGCGTTCAATTTTGCCCGTACTGGCATTCAAACGTAGACAGTACTGTCATTTCAACCTAGCTGGAACTGATATTTCAATTGTACCTGAATCGGAATCTCAATCTTGCCTGTACCGGCATCCCAATCCAGCCAACATTGGGATTTCAATTTTCTCTGAACTGGCATTTCAACCGTGGCAGTGTCGGCATTTCAATCTCACCAGTACGACCATTTCAATTCTACTTCAAATGCATTCCACGGGGATTCTCCATGGCGTGATATTGGCACTTTGAATAGCAAGTTCATTGATCCCATGTAGACTCCATGCAGCCAAACTGCATGTGCTGTGAAATTTTGCGCCAACTTATTCCATAAATTATTTGATAAATCAAAATTTGAAATAGATCGTGATCAAACTATTCTCTCAGTGTAGCCATGTGGCCGCCAAGGTAAGTTGACACTCAATCCACAACCGCTTTTGTAGTGAAACACTGTTGAAACATCGATGCTGGCACAGTATCGTCTTTTCGTAAAATTTCACAAGATCGCCAACTCTGGCTCAGTACTGGCGCAGTATTTGCTCACCAAAGTAGCCATTTCTCAGCAGAAATAGGTTGATCCATCAACAATAGACTCACCAACAATTCTGTCGTGAAACAACGTGGCGTCGATGCTGGCGCAGTACCGTCTCTGTGTAACGCTTCAAAATATTACCAACTCTGGCTCAGTACTGGCACGGTTTCGTTTTTCTACAACCTAGGTGTTTTCCAATCAGTGTTTATCCGGTACTGATCCAAGACTGTCTGCTCATGGAAACCAATACCGTCTGGGAACCGTCGAACAATCGGTGTCAGTTGAAAAGAAGTAATGTGCACTGTACGGGGGGCAGTTGTTTTGGCCGAAGTATGACAAATACAAACTTGTCAGTATTGGGCCATTCGTCAAGTCCGGCAATTTCCACATGGGCAGGAGTACATTGGGGTAACAATAACATTTTTTCTGAAGAAAGTACTCTGCAGTTCCTCAATTTGACTCAAGTATCTTAGGCTCCATACTTGTGCCCCATACATGATGATACTCCTAACGAGTATCGAATAATTCTTCAGTGACCATCCACACATCAGTTTCAGTGACTCTATTAGCGCTATCGTAGAGCTTATAGCTTGATTTGCTTTGCGCATGCCACTCTAGTTGGTTGTGTTGCTCTCCCAGCGAATTTTTGAATAGATTAACAAAAAGATTCACCATTCTATATATAATAGCTCGATTTACTTCGACAGAAAATCATAGAATTGTATATAAAATCTCTCCGGATAGATAAAGTCCCCTCTTCTCTCTTCTCATTCTCCCACGAGAGAATGAAAAAAAAAAACTCACATTTTTTAAGCCAAGAAAAAATGATTGTTACACAATCATTCGGTAATCCATGTCATGATTACCCCTGTTCTCAAATTCGAAGTACTCTCTTCAGGAATTGAAACTATTCGCTAATCGAAAATTCAAACTCCACCAAACGCGTCGCATCGATTGGCAACCCCGAAAATATTTCGCATATTTGAAAATCTCGTTTTCAGTATAAATTTAAAACAACTCTCCATAAAACTTGTGAAATTTTTCATTTTCCCTGGCATTCGTATTCACGCGAAACCAAAACGAGAAGAAAAAAAAACAACAACAACACACCGCTCATATTTTGTATTAAAAAAATCACTATGTAAATTTTATTCTCATACAAAAATGTAAATATTCTTTTTTGTTGGTAATTTTTTTATTCACGTTGAAACGAAACGACGACAGTGCGCATCATATAAAATTTATCGTTATTACCTCGTTTGTTCGTTGATAATTTTGCCCTTTCGGTGAACAATTCTTCCCTCCAATGTGATTTTCGTGGCAAACAATCGGAATATAATTCCAGTCGAAAGACAGTTACCGAGAAACAAGGGAAGACATGAAGAATTAAAAGCAAGAGAAAACGTGGGTGCGTCGAATGAAAATTCTGCGACGCAACGGTGTCAAGGAAGGAACGAAAAAAGGAGAGAGGAAGGAAGGAAGGAAGGGATTTCCAAGGCACATTGATTGAGTTAGCGTCGTCGTATCACGCTAACTATCACACAGTCACGAGGAATTTTGTAAATACGGTAACGTTTGAAATCAACGATCTTGGGTTATATATATAATGCATCGTGATACCGAGTTCGATTTTCGTTATATATATATATCAAGGCTCAAAGGAATTTCTTCCATCCCCCGGTCCTACGATGTACATTGTAGGTCATTCGAGTCCCGAGAAAACTCTAGCGAGCAAAGCAGAGAACAAAGCAAAGCGAGACGAGGCGAGGCGAAGCAGAGCAAAGCAAAGCGGAGCAAAGCAAACCGAAGCAAACCACCAAAGAGCCTCGCATTGCGTGTCTAGTCACCGGAAGTGGTTCTCTGGTGCGCTAGGCGTGGCTCCTTGATGTACGACCCCTTGTATCTTACGCAGCTACACCGGGTAAGCTAGCCTTGGCTTGGTACTACGTATCTACCTCGTGGATATATACATATATAGGGTGTCCAATAACCTTTGCCAACCCAACTCCCTTGAGGTCTTCTTGAGAAACAGGATCGATCGACTCGTCCTTGTCTTGCCACAGCTTTTAAAGTTGGCTAATGGTAAACAATCGAAACCACTAATCGCCATCTCTGAGGGATCGATAAGAGTTTCCAGAGTATCGGTATTGAATTCGAAAACAAAAAGAATTGAATTATTTATTCTCATTTCAATCTCATTCAAAATCAACATGAAAAATGTAAATCACAAATAACGCTCGGTAGTTGCAAACATGAATGAATTTGGAAGCACCGTAGTATGAATTTAATGCATCTTGAGTGGCGGATCATCATCAAACGAGTCAGTTCAGTTCATTAGGGATTCTAAAATTTCATTCAGTGTATTCTGTTAGAAATTTCAACAGCTTCAAACAACATATTCATGCACACACTTCATCACCCTTGAACGAATCACTCTTCCCCGTATTTCATTACCTCCAAGTATATTCTCTGTTTAATTCAATTACATCATTGATTACTTCAATACACTCCACACAATTCCCATGAATTCTAATCCATTGAATTTCCACATATATATGCGCTGAAATGAATTTCACTTCACCATTGTAGTCAAATAAACACATTCCAACGTGTATTCAATTACATTCCAATGATGAGTCCTTGAATATTCAAATTACAAACCGTGATTCTTGCAAACTAGAATAAGAAATAGAATTTTCATGATTTTCACTATTTTTTTTATAAAAATTGTATAACAAGATCGACCCTTTTCCTTTGATTCATTTCCCGATATTTATTTGCAACTTTTGTTGATTCAGAAGAAGAAGAAAATCTCAATCGATTCCTTGAATTCAATCAAACCAGAACCAGGTAGATATATATTAATTTTCGAATTACCATCATTAATCATATGGAATCAAAAGCGATCTCTCATTAACATACGAATCTCATTCGAAGCTAATTCATATTCGGTCACCACGCGTCAACGTGTTTCGTTATCAAATCATATCGTTGGGATGATTGATGTTTTTCCCGTCCCTCGCTCGGCGTTTCAATATTCCAATTCGCGTGATATTCTCATTCGTCGATTCACACCTTTTTATTTCTCTAAACAACGATAAACCTTGGTCGCACCTTTGTCCGAGGTAAAAACATGATGCGTTATTTCATATCCGTATTCCATCACCGTTATTTCGCACGCATTCGGATGTATAATAACAATAATAGTTATAGCAAAACTGTATGTTGCGTTATTGGACCTCGACGCTAATGAAACGGTGGCTGGCTGGCTGGCTGGCTGGCTGGTGAAATTTAATTAAAGGCGCAGCCAGATATTTAGATCATCGTCGTGAAGCTGCCACTGCTGTTGCTGCTGCTACCGCCGCTGGTTAGAGATGTTGTATTTACTGACGTTACCAGGTAACGGATTAGAATATTATTGGCGAGCCCCGTCTATATACTCGGGAAATAATTAAAGGAGTAGGGAAAATAAGACTCGTCGTGTTCATCACGGTGGATCATAATAATAATCTCGCTTTTAAGAGAGGAGAGGGAGAAGAAAGGTACGGAAAACGGTTGAGCGAGATAAAAGTTATGTGAAAAATGCGTGTGCGTTTGAAAGTTATGCGGAGGCTTGGAATAAATTTATATTACGAAACGAAAGGATGCGAGGAATTTCTAACGTGTCCTGTCTCGTGTTGTATACACATTCTCTGTGTCTTCCTCTCTCTTCTCTCGTTATACAAGGATGCGATGGGCGGACGACTTTGCGATTCAGTCACATGTTTCGATGTTTTTCTTCTCTGCTTTCGGGAGGAGAGAGACTAAGAGAAAGAGGGCAGAAATTTACAAAAACGTCAAATCCACAGGGAATATCAGTTGTTAGATACAGAGAATTTTTTCACAGCTGCGGATTATGCTGTGTTGTAAGTCTGGTGATTCAGCGAAGCAGGAAAGGTTGGTTTTGAGGTGTGACGATTTGTGATCCAAAAAGCTTTTCATTCGTTCATTTGTTTTGCAATAAAAATCCAATATTCGGACCTTCGATGATAAGTATGATAGGTCAAAGAAATTTTTCTCTAGAAATTTTTCTTGTAAAATAGATTTGTACATAGTTTTGCTTTGAAGAATAATTTTTTGTATTAAAATTGTATATAAATTCCAGAGATGGACAGCATCAACTTTTTGTAATTCAAATACTTTTTCATTAACATTGAATAGGGATTTTGAAAATCACATTTGAAAGTACTTTCAGTACAAAAAATAATTGAGGCTGTCCATCTCAAGAGCTGTTTTGGTGATATCAAAGTCACCTTCAATTGAATAATCAGAGTTGTTCCCGCTCACCTCGCCATTGAATACCCCAGAAGACGCTTGCTTCGCTCGTCATTCAATGTTCCAAATGGGATTCGTTTCGCTAACACTTTGAAGACGCTCGTCCCGCTCGCCATTTACTACTCCAAATTGCACTTTTCGAATTCAAAGACACTTGCTTTGCTCGCCATCTAATGTTCCATATGGGGCTCGCCTCGCTGGTACTTCCATCAATTCGCAGACGCTCGCTCCGCTCGTTATTCGGTGTTTCAAATTCAATGTGTCTGAAAGAGTGAAGAAACTGTAGGAATAAGCACACACTTGACATGAATATGAACATAAGCATGAGCGGAATGCGCAGAAACACCATGGAATTGTGCGTGTGCGCCTCATGTGTCTCAATACACTCTCGTGCTTACCGTTTTAAGAGGATATTAGCAAGCGTGGCACTTACTCGTCCATCTCGAACTATTCAAAACTGCTCTCAATTCTGCTAGGAATAACAAGTAATTTATGAATGCGTTGTCAAAAAAAAAAAAGATAGATTAATTAGGAAACTGTCGAAATTCAGTGGAAAATTGGTGTTTGGAAAAACAGGGGTGATGTTGCAACACTGCGTTTGAGAGAGAAAATAAAAACCATCTAATGGATTCGTTAATATCATGCTCGCATAATTGCGATTGCATAGTAAAATGAAACACACATTATTATTCTAATAATGATGAGTTAGTACATCCTTTGGATGCTGTGTTATTATAAAGAATAATTCATCCATTCAAAATCAAATAATTATAAATGTTGGAAAACCTTTTCTTGGCTACTCGGAAGATCCTTCCCACTCAATAACCATGAAACGTTCATGGAAAAGAAATGTAATTATTATCTCACACTTTATTGATTCAACAAAACACATGAGAAAAAGGAAATTCTACAAAAATACATTTTATATATTATATGTATTTGTAGCGAATATTTCACGATCGGATGCCTCAGATTTTGATCAGCTACAATCCAAAACATGAAATCTCTGTAACTCATGGACGGAGAACATCAGAGTAATTCAAATATCAGTCTCATTCACAATCGCAAAAAGTGTGATATTCGAAGATCTAGTTCGCAACCTTCTCGAGATATTTCGATTTTTCGACAAATTCAAAGAAAAGAACACTGAGCCGCAAATAAAATTGACAGACCAAAAAATGTATCCTTTATTTCTGTGTATTCTGAAAGAAGTGTCCTCTTGAAAAACTGTATTCTCCAATATCTCCACCCTCGAATATCTAGCTTCTCCAAGAGCTATCTCCCTAAAAAACTGTATTCTTAAATATCCGGATTCTCAAAGACCTGTTTCATTGAAGAACTTTATGCTCGAATATCTCCATCCATAAATATCTGTATTTTTGATACTTGAATTCAGGCGAATGACTCTATTGAGGAATTGTTAGTTGTTATCAATAATCTACATAATTATCGTTGCCATAAGCGATCTTGACTATCGATTTTCATTTTTTCAGCACCTCAATAGGCATTCGCCTGAATGTAAGTATTAGGAATACAGTTCTTGGAGACAACATTTCTTTGAGAATACAGATACTCAAGAATACAGTTATTGAGGAATACAGTTCTTGGGGAATACAGATATTTAAGAACTAAGTTTTCCGAGAAGACAATTCTTGGAAAATTTGGGAATACAGATATCTAAGGATGGAGATATTTAAGAATACAGTCCTTAAGGAATACAGAAATGAAGAATATAGTTCTTGTTCTGTCATCAAATTTTGCCAAATGGAGGAAACGATTTTTATTCTGAACATAAAATTTTCATGTACAGAATAGTTCTCTAATTTTGGGAAGCCCTGTATATATTTTGGTGTTGAAAAACTCTAATTCGCCCAACATGCTCGAACAGTTCTGCTTCTACAACCGTTCAGATACGACGAGAAACATGGTGTGTGTGAGACTTGTAACGGGGTGATATCGGTCGCCTTAGTAGAAAACGACAGAATACGCTGGCTACGTAACAACGCGTCTGTCACAGAATGTGTCTGCTCTAAACGGAAGTTTCCACTTCTATACACTAGGTGGTTCGCGTCGCTACCGAGCGCACTGCAAGTAAAAATAAATTCATACGGGTATAAGAAAAGGCGTGGTCCCACGCATCGGCGGGATAGTTGATTTAAGTGAAGTTTTATTCAGGGGATAACAGCGACTACTAACCATTCAACCCGAGCCAAACCTTTTCTGACAAATTATTCCAAAATAAAGCAACAAAATCGAAATTTCACTATGTACAGACCATCTTCATTGATTGAAAGAAGTCTGCGCAGGGCGATATTTCAATTTCACTGCTTTATTTTCGAATAATCTGTCAGAATAGTTTTGAACGTGTCCTTTTTATACCAATAGTTCTAGTTGCATCTTTAGGTTTCGCTGTTATCCCAGTAAATCGAAAAAATATTCAATAGTCTATAAAATATTTTGTCAATGAGAATAGGTATTCAACTTAACCAACGAAACTTCGTTCAAAATTCGATTGTTGGGAGTACTACACTTCAAAAAAAATGTGAATGTTTTTTACCTAAAATTGTTTTGACCAATCCACGAACGATTTTGATAAAATCTTGAACAATTTATTTCAGTTAACAAACAGTTTCCAGATCGTCACAAAAATTGTTTGGAAATTCAAAGGAAATTTATGAATCCCCAAATAATCTGAAAATTAATAAATCCACATGTTTTGCACCATACTTTTTTTCTTGGAAATTCACAAATATCTTTTACAGTGTACAACTCTCAACGTCCAAGTTTTCCATTAGGATCTTACGTTTCATCATTAATCGCTTGCTATTAAAACTTTAGTTTGTCTAATTTCATGTTATATTTAGTTTGTATTATAATGCTTTCCTGATCAATTTAATTAAGAGGATCAAATTCTCACAATAAAAATCATCCAAATCAATCTGTTTTGTTCTCATTCAATAGTTTGTAACGACCGTTCTGTATCCCTTAGAACCTTAGAATTCGGTCTTTTTCGAAGCTAATTATTGAATTAAAAGTGATAGGTGTTTTCAACGCTTTAATTGACAACGAAACTCATAGTACGCACTCAAATCGTGTTCGCAATTTCGTTTATCTCAACAGCAATTTTTATTTCGGTTTTATGTTCATAAGGTTTATGAGAGAACTTTCAATCATATTTATCTTGATCGGAATCCAATGAAATGAATGAAGCGATTATTGTTATATCATTGAATTTAGTTATGAGATTGTAATCCATTTCTCCTATTTACACGGAGAAAAAAGACGTTCTAGTAGAAATTATTGCTCAATGATTTGAAAAACCATTTAATTTGTCGCAACTTCACATCATGAAGCATAAATTTTTACTACATTCAGTTGTAAACATTATACTATTTCATTTATAGCACTACTTTAGTACAAATGCATCACATATTTTAATCACACAAAGAAGAACTTATCGAATTCAGAGATCCGAGATTGCTTCATTCTCAATCCATACGTTGTCATAATCACTCATACGATTATACAATTTTCTATGATTTTTTCTTCTCGATACTCACGATCTGAATGTGGGAGCGGAAATTATTATATCATAAAATTTGTTTATTCCACTTCACACCGATGGTACAAATTTCATTAAATATTAACAATAATCCGTGGCTCATCAATACACTTTCAACATATAGATATTCGAATATTCAGTATGTAGCATGCATAATCGTCTTGAAATTATCCACACCCGATACGATAGTATAATTTTTTTAAATCTTATATATAAGAATATATGAAACATTCGTCATGATACGTACATTACATACATAATTCGCTATAACAGCACATCATTTGCCATTACAGAAATCTTGTTAACTACTACAACGGGTTTTCAGCTGTGGCAATGTCGAAGATAAGAAAAATGTTTGCTATTCCGTATACATATAATAATAAAAATTCTGCTACACGGGAAAAATATTATTTTACAAATGACGATGTGAGATCGTAGCGAAGGACTATATTTGCAGAATTAGTCTATTCAAAATGTGTAACATCGTGAATTGTGCTGTTTTTTGGTTGAATCTTGTTGAATATTACACTGAGAGAAGAGTTTATTTGTATTTAATGAACCTTGTTTTGGATACGGCAGAATAAATATTTATTACATACAAACATGACTCATTATCCTCAGATAAGGTTTAATAACAGTTAAAAAATGTCTTATGAAGTTTTGTAACAGTTAATAAACTTCATTTATAGTTATTAAGCCAAGTTTACGTGGAAAAAATATTTATTTCGCCGTATCCAAAGTAAGCTTTATTAAATACAAATAAACTCTTCTCTCAGTGTACGATGTTCACTCCTAAAAAAGAAGGTTATGAATGTTGCTGAAGTTTGAATCGTTTATCGAAACGAATCAGTAATTGAATAACGAGATCCTCGACTGTTGAAGACCCCGAATTTTGCAGTACTTTTTTCAAGCGATTTTTTCAGTTGCAAAAAGTTAATTGAAAAAGGTTCAAAAACGATCATCCATCAGATTTTTTGGGTTTGAAATTTCGTTTCGTTTTTATGAACGATTCAAACTCCAGCAACATGGTTATAACAGCAATATGTGTCTCTAATATCTGACGACTCCTGCTTTTTCAGGTAAGGTCCTATGCTACGATTTTAACATCGTCATTTAAAAGATAATATTTTTTCCGTGTAGTCCAGGGAAAAAATTTGCTACTTCACTAAAGCATGTTGCTCTCTCAGCAATCTAGTTAGACGTGACAGGAAATTTTGAGCTGGTTTCGTAGAAAAATTTGCTATTTCATGAAAGATCCTTCAATCTGCTGCGTTGGCAAATTTATTTTCTTCAGTGAGTAGTGATACAAAGAGAGACACAATTTTGAGGATCACACTTCAATTTCGCACTCATGTTTTATTCATTATACACCAACATAATAATTCAGTCATAAATTAATTTGATTACATATTATATTCAAATACGTGTTACGAACAAAACACTATTCTCAATAATCAAAACCTTTCGCACATGGAACTTGTTGAACAACAATGAGAAGATAAAACATATAATTCATATAAATACACAAATGATTCAGTAATTACATTAATCACACCAAAAATCATTCGTACGTGAATCGAATGCGTATATATCCACACCCGACATTAGATATTATAATCCTATAATAACGAAAATTGCTCTTTTGTCTCTGAAATATATCGAATTAATTCCACATATATTCCCCTAAAGCAGAGATTCCCTGTTTTGATATGAAAATTAGTTAGGTTATGTTTCAATGTATGCGGAATTCCAAATGTGCTCATCAAATATGGTGATTATAATGCATTCACATTATCGAAATGTAAATTCAGAGATCCGAAAATATGATATCCACAGATACAGTTTTCTCCTGTCCCTATGTACCCTCCCTGGTGCATACAAATATAATACCTACATTCCGATATAACTTTATCAAGGTGACATTCGATTTGGCAAAACCAAAGGTCGGGAGCTGGGTTCGTTCGAACACATTCGAAACGCAATTATCATTTTTTTTCGTCTCTTCTCATTACGACCGTGGTTATTCTCCCTCAATTCTGCGGAGATTTATCCACCGGGAACTGGGATCCGCGTATTTTGGAAGATAAAATATGGATGTTATGAATTCTAATTGTTGCGAATACGAATGGAAAATTGATTATACACGCGGAAAAAATTCACCACTGTGACAACGAATAATATTATTTTTTAGCTATGACAGCAAAAACATTTTGGCTCTTTCAGTGAAATTTGTTTGATATTCTGTATGTGATACCTCGATTTTCTGTATCGGTATATTTCTTTCTCCATGTATATGAATGAAATTTGAAGGATGATGTACCCTTGTAGAAAATAGTAGGAGACTTTTTTTGTAGAGCATTCAACCCCCAGAAGGCAAAATAGTTCCCCTTCGGGTGATCAGGATATCCAAAGGTATTCGAATATCCAATATATTTCTAAACAAAATTGTCTAAAGATCTTGGGAAGACTTGTTCCTTATTCTTTGGGAAATTCAACACTCATAAGCTGCAAGATTGTTTCATCAAACAATTTGGAGTTTAATTTTATGCAGTTTTTGTGTGTCCTATCTCATAGAAAATTGATTTATTTCAAATCCCCAACAATCTGGAAGAATGTTTTCTTATGTTCGGGGGAAACTTTGGAATGAGAAAACAAAAACAAATCTCTCGAGAATGAAAAGAGAATGATATTGTTTGAAGCATCGAGGATAATATGACCCTGAAATTGAAGAGATTGGCTGAAAGAGAAGTTTTTTTTATGAAAGATTCAAAGGGGAAAATGAGAAGTTGGAAGCTACTTAATCGGATCCTATGAGGGAGTTTAATACGAAGTAACAACACTTCAGGGTCATATTAACGATTGCGTTTTCGTACATTAAATCTAAAGTAGCATGTCACATTGTGGAATTTATGAGGAGTTTTACTTCGCTTCAATTGAGGATTTCGTCCCTCAGTCTTGAGAGATTCCTCTCCCAAGGGGGGATTCGAGGGTCTATTTCGCCTTTTAGGTGTTGATGAATCCTACGAAAAGTGAGGGAGAAAGTCTCTTGAATCATCTTTCTACTGCCACCATTCTTTGGTGAAAAATCTCATAATTATTTTTTAGTGTTAAATTGCGACATATATTGACTCAGAGTCTATGGAATCTACGCCCACTTCGGTGTGCACTATCACTATTGCTATCTCTTTTATAACTGCACTGAAAGAATTTTTCTGTACAAATTACCGTGAAATTCCAGTAATCGAAGGACGAGTAAAAACTTTTCAAAAAATTGCTGCACAGCTTGTAAAAATGAGTGAGTTTTGAACAGTTAAAAGTGATATTTTCTATAAGTTTTACAAAATGCACAGTAATATTTTTGAAAAATTCCTACTTGTGTTCCCGGATCACTGAAATTTCACGGTAATTTTTCGAATAAAATTCTTCCTGTGTGTATTCAGAGGAATGGAAAACGTTCCATGTGTGATTTATTCTATCAACGCGAAAGTCAACGTAAAATCCCCAGAGTTTCTGGAAAGAAAATATTGAAACTTCGAATTCAGGTCATATAAATTTATTCTCCTTGAATGCACTCACATTCGATCCTTTTCCAGTTCCTCCAGTTCCTAAAAGACATTCGTACTTGATAATAATATTATTCTAATTATTTCAATTAGACACATTATTTCAATATTTCAGTGGACACAAAAAACAATTCTTGACACCGAAGAAAAACACATAAAATACAAATTTAATCACCACATTATTCACTTCTTCAGCCACCCTTGTAAAGTAGTTGATTGTATGTCATAACTTTTATTGAAAAATGTATAAATGATAAAATAATGTTTACCAAGTCATTGAGTGCCAGATAGAGCAGTACAGATGACAAAGTATAAAAATTTGAACTTTAAAATGAATGCGCGATCTCTGAACTATATCACATTGGCCTCAGCTTTTTGGGGCTCTTATTTATTTACGAGAAATCTAGTCACATTATCCAAATCTGTATTCTATAAACTGGATAGGTCTGAATAAGAGCGCTCTCTTAACTGGCTCACCAGCGATGTGAAAGTTAACTCTACTTCATATTTTCTAATTCGTATTACCTCTGATGAATAATTTGAATTTGTTCGAAATAAGAAGAAGATCGTTTACTTATATTCATTCTGCGAAGCATTCCAGAAAAATCATAGTCAAAGTATCTCATAGGACAGCCAATTCGAATAGCAACGAGACTTTGAAACTTGTGCCGCACATTCTCAATTCACACTCAAATATTATTCCTCAAGTACAAATATCGGATAGATCTTGAAAGAAAATAATGTACTACTTTCAATTACCCTTCGAAATTACATCTTTGCAATTTCGGAAAAATCTTGAACGAAGCCGAGATTTTTTAATGCAGTAGCGCAAGTTTTCGTAAATCAACAAATTCAACAGAATTTCAAATACAGTTCGCAATCTTCTAGGGACATATTATAAGAGAATTTGTTTAATCGCAAGATTCTCATTACACAGCATTTTTCCAAGTTCAAATGGAAAGAATTCCGAATGCACCAAGAATTTGATTTATGTAATATAATATTGACTGTAAGTGATATACATCAGCAAAATATTGTGCATTCTCGAAATATTTTGTAGGAAAATATGTTCAGTTTGCTCGTGCGCTCGTGAGAACGTATATTCGTGACAGTTTTGAATGGAATGTGGAACAGGGACAGTTTTTCAAGTATAATTCACTGCGCCTGTCATCGGATCGGCTCCAATTAAACTAGAACCACTACGATTTACTTTGAATGGTAATAGAAATTGTCCCTGTCCCAGAATTAATTACGTCTTTTTTTTTCATATGTGACTCGAAGTTCCTTTACAAATTACACCTGTTTGAATTTTTTTTCTTTCATTGGTTCGAATGATGTAAAAACATTTGTAGTTGAAAGAAAAAATTGTTTAAATGACCCTTGATGCTAAATTGCAATTTTCAATTTTAATTGTAGCTTCTTGGACAGATTTGAAAAAGAAATACAAGCGATTTATAAAAGTTCAAAGATCGATTTTTGGTGGAAAAAGAAGTTCAAATTCGTGTGAATTTGGGAAAAATCATTGTTTCTTTCATTCCTCATTGATGTGGAATTTCTTTGATAAATTTATGGGGATTATGAGAAAGAAAATTCTCTGTGTCCTAAGTGCATATGTAGAAATGTTATTCATACGTCTAAGTACGAAAAAACAATGAGAAAAAAATATCTCGACGAACTTTTAAAATATTGTTTTGATTGGTTTATTTCAACAACAACAAAATTCCTGGAAAAACGTATGATTTTCGACTATTCAAATAGATGTAACCCCTTAAACAGGAATCTTGACGCAATTTAAAGCTCAATTAAAATTTAATTTCAACAGGCTTTCATTGATTCCATTGAATTGATTATTCAAACATATTTCTCCACAAAAAGAATTTGTCAAGCCCATCGGACATTCCGTCTTTCTCTTTCATTTTCTTGAATAAATTCTTTTGCGATGATTATTTATACTATTTTACATCATTCAGGGTGAACACCTGGTCTGACAAAACAAAAGCTGAGCAGATAAAACGTGATTCAGAAGCGTGTTCTGAACTTCTGATTGATTTTTTAAAGCTCTTCGCAAATGCATATCTTCCTTTCAACCCAGAAAGTTACTTTTTTTGAATCAATGGAATTGGAGGAAGGAAGAATTCGAAAATTTTCTGGGTATTCAACTGTTTCGCTTTTTGAGAAAAATGAAAATAATTTTTAGAATAGTTCTTTTATACCAAATCTTGCAACTCGGAGTGTGAAAAGTAATTGGAACAATGAAAAGAGAACAAACAAATACACTAGGGATCAAAATTGTTCCCCGAGGTTTTTTTCAAAATTTGTTCACTGTATGATTACTTTGGAATCATGCAAAATTACTAAAACCAAAAAATCAATGTAATAAGTTACGGAACTCAAATGAGAGCTGATAATAAAATCCAAGATGTTCAAAAATGCTCTCCCCTCTTGCAGCAAAAATTGTATCTCTCTTCAGGGATTTTCCTGCACCATGGTACAGGGCAATTTCTAGCAGGATCGAATATCGTTCCACATGATTTTGCGATATTTTCTGAATTTGCGTCCGTGCTTCGTGAAATTCTTATTGGTCTCTGTTCAACAAAACTCTCCAAATTCGGAATTTTTGTCACTCTTCCGTTCAAGGAAGGACATATTTTCCAATATTCCGACAATAATCATACAAATTTTCCACAAGATTTTTGTTTTGTTTCGAAACACGAAAATAATGTAGAAATGTTATTCCGAACAAATTCATTTTTTTCGAAAATTATATCGAAGGATTCTTTAATAATTGAATGATATTCGATCATAACTTTTGAAGAATCCAATAAAACCTTATCCATTAGTTCATGAAATTCTTCCAAGCGTTTCAATTTGACGAAGCAAATAAATACTCGACATTTACTTTTCTAAATTATATTTCAAAGCAAAAGAATTATGAAATTCTATTCATCGATCGAAAAAATTGATCAAAATGTATGTATAAAATTTCATGCAGTTCCATTCCATTTATCATTTATTGACAATATATTTTATAAATTCCTTCAACTCAACTTAGACTCAATCCATTGAAGTTATAAAAAATGTTTGTTGAACAAAAAAATAAGAAAAAAAGTACGAGACATCTTTAGGATTTTTTAAAATAAAATATGACATAATTGAATGGAAAATTTTCTTTTCTGATTTAAAATTACAAGATATCCAAAAATCGATTTTCAAACATACGAACTCGTGTACAACAAATATTCAGTTTTCATATTCGATACGATCGAGATAAAGGATGCCAAAAACATGATTTTGAGAGAGTGAGATCAGTTTCAAATGACACGAACTTTCAACAGCTCCAGTTAGATCAGTGATGCTCATTTTATCCTAAAAATACAAGAAAAAGCTCGGAGTTTGTGATATTTGTTAAAATTGGATACAATATTTGATTTGACAAAGGATTTCAGAAACGAAGAGGAAGGAAGAATATATCATCCTTTGTTCAAATTCATGTATTTTGACCGAATATTTGTTGAACTTAGAAAACGAGAATGAATTCATGAATTTGTTTGAAAATTGAAATTTTCGTTAATATTACTAAAAATCCTGTTCCAGAATAATCGAGAGTAAAATTTTAATATCGTGTCGTGATTACATATCATGTGAAGAATCATGTACAAAATTTTCTATGTATATATAAGAAATATTACAATATCTTTACGTAACTTACAAAATTGCAATAGGCCTAGTACAATCGTTTCCTCATTGCAATGTAACATATGAAAAATTCCATTCGACGATGTCCATGGTTACACAAGTACACGTAATCACAGAAAATCCACCAGTAGTATTATATACGCATACAAATATATATATCAATGTATACATCTATATAGAGTTCACTTTTCTCACCATCACGACGCACTTGGATTGAAAAAAAAAACAGCAACAAACACTGTAAACGTACATATGCGTAAAATGTATGCGAATAAAACAAAGATCCCTTCCACTTGACGAGTTGAGAATCTTCTTCATCGAGAGGGGAAGAAGAGAAGGGGTTGAAGTTTAATGTCAACTAAAGCTGGTTGAAGGGGACCAAATGCGTCAATCGTGCGGTATATTTGACCCGTGTTCAACCAGCTAAGCTTAACATTACATCCCATTACATCCCATACGTATACGGTCTCTTCTCACATTTTTTTTGTTCACTTTTCATCATGATATACGTCTTTTTTCAAATTTTCACATCTTCTTCCGAATCTTCTCGAGTTTGATTCTTGCTGAATAACACTCAACCCACACACGACGACGTTGCGTGAAATATAGAAAATGATATATGTATAGTATTTATGTATATATAAATATACTTTGTCCGTCTTTCACTCATTGAAGGCACGTGTAGGAACCGGGTAGAGCGAAACCAAAAAGAAGAAATTGCGAACGAGGGTATAAGCACCTATTCTCGTCCCGACGTAACACGAGACGCGTGTGTTAAATATAAACCAACGACGGTGAGACTCGAGTCGTTGTCCTCTCTCTCTCTCTCTCTCTCTCTTTCACTCTCCATCTCTCATACATAAAATCAAATATATATTTATTTCTCTCTACAAAAAATGATGTGTTTTTAATAAAGGAAAAATCGCCATACCTCGATATCGATGTCTCAACGTTGTGGAATCAATTCTCTCTTTTACACACTCTTTAAATGAAATGATTAAATTTCATCTTCCCACTCGAGAATGATTATGCACTTCTATATCGTAAACATGTAATTCACTGATATATATATATATATACATACATATATATATATATATATATCTAGGGATCTGTATCTCTCACACGTAGGAAGGACTAGTTTTGGTTTTTACTCTTCTCTTGGAGGGAAAAAACACTTCTCAATCATCACAAAATGTAATTAATTATTTTCTTTTATTTTCGTCATCTCATCTCGCTCGAGAAGCAAAAATTATTCCAGATGTTCCGTCGGATGATTTGAATCCGGCACTGCTCCGCTGCTCCTACTATTACTACCATTGCTACTACTACTAATACTACTTTGAACTGCCGCTACTACTACATTTCTGAGACCGACTTAGATATTTTCGGCGACGTTCCATCGGTTCTCGAGCGAGGGAGAAGAAGAACGAGAGGCAGAAGAAGAAGAAGAAGAAGAAGAAGTGGAAGTAGAGTGGGAACGTGAGATGATGTTAAAGAAATCGGTATTCGATCGAAATAAACGTTTTTAAAATTAGAACCGACGGAGAGCGATGAGATAGGTATGCTTGTGTCAGAGAGTCCGTAACCTACGATCCTCGAGTTCAAACGGATTCAAGTTCGTGATCGATTCTCTTCGTCTCTTCACTTCGGTGTCTGACCAATCACGCCACTGTTACTACTACCAACGTTTGACGATCCCCTCGCTGACACCAGAAATCAAACAAATCCTCAACAGTGGACGGAATTGATGAAAATTCCATCCTGGGAATGAATCAAAAATTCATTCGACTCGAGAGATTTGGGAAGAATGAAGAAAACGAGAGAATGAGTGAGAAAGACAGAGAAAAAGGAGGAAAGAGAGAGAGTTTCTGTTTAGGCCGACCAGAACGTGAACGTACTACTTGGTTGGGCGTCCGGGCCCGCACTGTGCAACCGACGGCGGGCGTCGCGACGCTTCCCCGCCCGCACAGCAAAACTGTGCTCCGTGCATAAGGGGTGGCTGGCTGGCTCGCTGGCTGGTATAGCGGCGCAGGCCACAGGCACACAGACAGAAGAGTTGAGAGTCGAGATATTACCTAGCGAGGGTGGGGTGCACGTCAGCGCCCCGCGTCTGCGCCAACCTTACCCTTGCGCTTGGTGCGGAACACAACGCACCTAACCCTGTGTCGTCCTGTTCCCTAAAACCCACCCTTTCTTCTTCTTTTCTCGAGCGAGACTCGATTCTCCTTTCAACCCACCGCCAGCCAGCCAGCCAGCCAGCCAGCCAGCCAGCCAGCCAACCCTTACCGCTTGCATTTAGAATTTGGAAATCCATATATACATATATACACATACATACATTACCTACCCACGCCCTTTCCCTACCTCTTTCTCTCGCTCTTTCTCCCGTCCTCTAACGTTCCATTACTCTCTACGTTCTCCCATACACATCGCCCTATGGAAAATATGAATTTGGGTCAGATACCAGCCGCCGTGCCCTAATGAACCTTTAATGTGACCCATTTTTTCTTTCTTCCCTTCCCTTTTTTCCCTGCCGCTGCCATCGTCATCGGGGTGGTGTCGAAGGTGGTGGTAATAACAGTGGTAGTAGTAGTAGTCGTAGTAGTAGTAGTAGTAGTGGCAACGGCAGTGGCGTTAACTGGCTAGAGTACGCGTGCCTGAAACTGAAAATTTTCTTTCCTCCTCCCGGCGGAGGAACCCTCCGCGTTACGATTCTCTCTTTATCGTGGTCTCCGGTCTGTCTCGACCGCCTATCACCGCTATGTGTTATTCCTATTCGAGCTACACTCGAGGACATACAACTCGGTATCTTAGACTCTCATGTATGCATATATATATACACATAAGTATATATGTATAAATGCATGTATATCTAGTGATATGTAATACGATGTTCAAAGTATATCGTTGGAGAGAAGGTATGGATTTCACTTAGGGAGCTCTAGTTAACAAATCGGTGGTGATGTAATGTGTAACTATTGTGCAACCGTTGGCTTTTCTGGGATTGAAAATCCTTTTTCATCTTGTGAATTATTTTCTTTTTGTTTCTATAAAAGAATCGAGTAAAATCAAAAGAATATCTTTTAAGCGCTCGAATCTCAGGTTCGTGACTGGAAAAATAAAGTCTAATTTCAAAAGTCTTGTGCACGTTGATTTCGTGTCCTGCTGACTGAAATCGAGGGATGTTCTCAAAGCGGTATCAGAGTTTTCGATACGTGGGGCAGGTTCTGATTTTGAAATTCCGCAATGTTTTTTTGTGCTGAAGAAAAGTAGGATTATCATTTGGATCGATGAAATTGTTAGATTCATTTGAAGTTCATCGTTGATTTTCTTTTTCAATCATGGGAAAAGAATGAATTATCATTTTCACCGGGATTCCGGTTCCTATATGGACAGCAAGGAATATTTGCCATGTATGCCGGAATTCTCATTCAATTTAACAAGAATTTTGGTAAAGGTAACGAATGAGGTGAATGGCTATAATTTCAAGCTCTTGTGAGGAAATTATGCATATTTTTCTGTACAAAACGTCACAAATCCATGTACACAATTTGTTTACAATTGCTTAATGATGAATTTTATCAATGACTTGACGAAATAATATCCAGTGACAAGGTTATAGTCATTCATCTTATGTTCCATATAATAATCGGAGCTCCAGCAAAATTAACCCTCAAACGGTAACCATGGGTTATTTGTGCACAGACCAAAGTCCAAAGTTGGTCCATTTGCATTTTGATGTAATAGTCATGTGGAAGCATCTATCGTGTCATTTTCTCGTGTTCTTCTCCCTCGAACGGAATCAACGTAAGAAGGTTGAAGTATCCAGAATCAAGTTTGAAGAATACCCTATTATCCCCCGTTCAAATTTGATACTCTTTCCCCATCTCACAGTAATGTGGTATTTTTTTTCCCAAAAACACACGATTTTTTTGTTTCAAAAATCTTCAAGTGCTTAAAAATCCATGGAAATAACACTTTTGTCTTCATTTTGTGGCACGAATGTTGAAAAATACACGTTGAAATGATAAATGTTGGCGATTCAAATTCTGGGATTTCAAAATAGACTGCTCAAACTACGTTCATAAATTCTTGCAGATTTTTTCGAATATATTGAAACAGTTTGAAATACGCAAGACATGAATGACCCATGGTTACTGTTAAAGGGTGTTGGAAAAAGACGTTACCGTTCGAGGGTTGATACCTGGTAGTTCATTCTTTTCCATGATGAATCAGCAGTGATGTTTAGTTATTTTGATTTGGATAAATTTTTTTTCTCTATCGTCGTTTATCGCATAGAAAAATTCAATACTTTTTACACGGAAAAACAAGGATCGCTGAAAAATATTCGTAGTGTGAGTCTACTAAAAATTCGTAGTCGATGCGTTAACAATTGATAAGTTCACTGTGAAGAATAACAATGAAACTATCAACTGGTCATATTGTGACTACGAATTTTTGGTAGACTCACTAAGAATATTTTCCAGCGATCCTCTTTTTTCCTAAATTGACAGTCATTTTTCTAAACATTGATAAATTTTTTCTAAATATCAATAGACCCGGTCTTTCCGTGTAAAATGAAATTGAAATGTCAAGTGAAAGGGAATTTGAAACGTTGATTGTCGTTGAAGATGTGAAAAATTATAATTTATCGTGAAAATTTGTTCCAGGGCATCACATACAAAACTGAAATTCAAAAGAATAAAATCAGAAGATTCAGGGTTGTGAATTGAAGAATATGTTCATTGAAGATTTGATGAATTTTAGTGTTCATTATGCAGTTTTTCACATAAAGAATTTATTACATTTCATATTAAAATATTGAATTCGATAATATAATTCTTAATGTCCAGAATTTTCTTTTGAATTTTAACAACATATTTATGAAATTTAATGAATCATTGTTACATTCTAGCAAGAAATTCTGAAATTCCGTCACTAATGTTGAATTGAAAAACTATTATTAAATGTGGAAAGATTTTCGTAGTAAATTCAAAAGTTTTTCTACATTGAAGAGTGGTATTCTTGATGATACTCGTATAACAGTATTTAGAATATGAATACTGAATGAAAAATATATGTCATTCGTAAGTTATATATTATTTCTACTCCAGCTGACTCAGGAAAATCGCGAAGAAGTTGAAACTGTGTTCTTTAGGACTCGAATGCGACATGAAATCAAGCATCTTCACATTCTATGTCATAGATTCAGTACGCTCCATTGCAGTTAGGACAATACAGAAGAGTTTGCGTTGAAACTTGAACTTATTTATTTCGCACTTTGTTATTCCATTTTTTTTCTGTGTTTCCAAACCCCCGGTGGATCCAAAAAATAATTCTTCGCATAAAACGTTATGCGAGAACTTCGTACATCAATAATATAAAATTCTGTATCGCGGAGAATTTTATACAATTCGTGTAAAATCTTCTCAAAATATTAACAGTGAGTCAAAAAAAAAAAAAAAAACCCGAGTGGGAAAACTTTCTATTTTGTTGGATTTTTATATAAATTGGATAAAAATTGCATACAATGGGATAGTTCATGTATAAATTACATGTGATTCTGGCTTGAAGAATGATTTTATAAAATTTATATAGCAATTTTGTACAGAAATTGTTAACACATTCTATATAAATTATTTTTAAACACAAATAATATATGAAATTAAAGAATAATATAAATATGTGAATTATTCAAATCAGAAATCAATACAAGTGTTCTCAATTGTAAGTTCTATATGAACTGAATGAATTATTACTATTCAGTACATGATTTCATACAAATTATTTAATTTTCATAAATTCTTTCAACAATTCATGACTATACATAGAGGATTCCAAGCCCAATCGATTATTTCCTCAATATTTTGACATTGCTCAATACCCATTGGAAAACCCTCTCTCGTGAAATTTGAGATATTCTTCATCCTATCCGTTCGAAAAATATCGAATTTAAACGGTTTTTTTTTTCGTTGTTTTACACATAACTTCGTTAATATTGGTTCGAATTGGAAATTCTTTTCAATTTTCCTACAATGAGAAAAATGATCTATTATGAATTACTAGACTTGCTAGTTTATTGAGGATTGAAAAATGTTATTATTCCATCATTAACTCACAGAAAGTCTGGTACTTTTGAAAAGAATGTTTGCAGGGTGTCCAGATTCTGGAAAGTCAGGGAAGTGAAAATCGGTCAGGGAAAGTCAGGGAATTATTCAAAAAGTGGGAAAAGAAGCATTTTTTCTGGTAGTTTTGTATTTCAATAAAATAAAAGTTTTGATTCATATTTTTTCAACTTCAGAAGTTTGTCAAGAAATAAAATTGTGTGTTCAAGGCTGAATTCCAGATACAAAATTTATTACTACACGGAAAGAAAACTAACGAAAATCGCATAGACACTTTCCGTACACGGAAAAAATTAGTCGACCGAATTTTCGTGAACTATGTCACTTTTGGGAGGATCTCAAATTCGAGAAAAATTCGTACACTAGATTTCAATAATTTGTTGACATCGTCCATTGTTTCAACAATGGAATTCACTTGAGTAGAAAATTTCAATGTTATCGTCGAAATAATGAAAAGAGTCGACGAATTATCAAAATCCAGTATACGAATTTTTTTCAAATTTGTGCTCCGTCCAAAAGTGACATACCCAGTCAACAAAAATTTGGATTACTTATTTTTCTCCTGTACTTTGACGGTGTAAAGTTATTGTATTTCAAATACACGAATTTATAACTACAATACTATAAAAGCATGGATTGCAAAGCAATTGATATCATTAGCAAGTTTCACATGAAATCGATGTGATGAAATAAAAGTCAATATATTTTATAATTGCCTGGCTATTATTTTCTGAATTATCTCCATAATATCCCACAGAGCACTCGTTGTCTAAAATATATCTCAAGAAATAATTAAGAACAATGCAAGAAGTCTTATGCAACATGAATAGAAATCTTTTAGAAGTCTTAAACTGTTTTTATTTCTGACAGATATCTTCAAGAACGTTTTTAGAAACCTTTGGGAATTATTAGAAAGATATCTTTCAGGAAATTCTGAGAGGTTTCTGAAAACGTTCCTGAAGATATCTTTCAGAAGGAAGAACAGTTTGAGACTTCTGAAAGATGTCTATTCATGTTGCATAAGACTTCTTGCATTGTTCTCAATTATTTCTTGAGATATCTTTTAGACAACGAGTGCTGTGTGGGATATTATTGCATAATTTATTACAGGTTTTTGATCTCATAGTTGGAGACAAAATAGAATAAGACAGACAAGAAAGGGTAAATATATCATATAATATCAATATTAGAAATAAAACATTTTGGTCAGGGAAATTGGACTTGATAGTCAGGGAAAAGTCATGGAATTTATTTTCTCAAAGTCTGTGGACACCCTGGTTTGGTATATAACTTCAAAATGCAAGTATATCCTTAATCCTCAGTTACCACACGTATTTTCGCATGCTTCCGTTGACCTTTTGTTGTGATTTGCAATCAACCGAATGAAGTTCTTTCCATGATTAAAAATGTACTATGGTTCTTGAACTTGGTCCTTGTTCTGGTTTCAACCCTAGTAGAAATTTGACAGGGAAGTTCCTATTAGAAGCATGGCCCTTGTAAAGTTGCAATAGGGAACTCCTAATTAAGGAAAACTTTTGATTACCTCATCAGGTCCTGACATGGCATCCTGTTGAGGACCTTACAACAATGTAACGCGAGGTTGTTGTTGACAGGTCCCAGTCATATTTTCCCTTTCAGTAACTCAGACATGGTATTCCTACCACAACCTGATCAGGATTCCCTTGACTCATCTGTATTTGAATTGTGAGGTAACTGTCAAGATATCTTGTTCGAGGCTTGATCAGGATTGCCTTGGCTAATCCGTATTTCATTCATGCGATAACCGACAAGACAGCCGAATCAGGACCTGATCAATTCAGAACTATGAATGAATTCTCACAGGACTCATTAGAAATTTACCTGTCTGTTTTAAATGTTCAACTGAGGTATATTTGGATCATCAGTAGAATTTCTCCTGTTGGGGAAATTCCAAAAAATTTGATGGAAAGTGAATTCCATGAAAATCAAATTAAATGTTGGAATACAGCTTAGATGGGGAATTCAATTCCTGATTGGGAATTCAATTACTACCCTAATCAGATCCTAATTGAGAAACGTTTGGTTTTCCTGATCGGGACCTTGTCTTTTTCCTGCGTTACATTTTTGTCAGAGCCTTATCAGATATTCAAGTCAAGCCCTGAACAGAAATCAGGCATCAGGCCTGATCTGGACCTGATGTTTTTCATATCAAAATTTCTACTAGGGAAATTGTACCTCTTCACCCCTATGTACAGAAGATCAGATTTCCGAAAACCTCTGGTGGTTCCCTTTTGACCCCCGTGGGGTAACTGAGGGTTAACATACTAGTGAATCTAATAACTTTGAATAGACAATTTTTCTCCTTTTTTCAACAACTTCTAACCCCAGTCGAATCGTGAAATATTAAGAATTACCATGTTTCTCGTTTTATTCCGATTCATTTTATTTTGCTTTTTGACTTATTTTGAATTATTCTGCATACTCTCACATCGTGAACAGGCGTTGAGAATTGATAATTACCGATGAAGTTCATTTATGAACAACAATAAAAAAAAAAGGTGTATCTTTTAATTATTGTTCATTGAATTTTTCCTTATTGCACAGATTTCACAAAGTTGAAATACAATTAAATCCGAAGGATACTTCTTATAATGAAATTTCAAAGTAACTCGAACCATATTTCGAACTTTCTTCAACCGCATCACGCTATAAAAGCAGCCCAAGTATCGAAAGAAGAAATCAAAGTATGATTACAATACTAATTGAGTGAAATCCCAATGAGAACGAGGGAAACTATTACTATTAATTATCGGGGGGGTAATGGATAGAAACTCTTGTTCGCCACACGACAATGTGGCAACGGCAATTAATTACCGACTCTAAACGCCAAGTTCTCTCACTCATTGTGCGAGGGAGTTCAATTCCGTCGATATGTCGAACCTATACGCCACGGCGACACGACAACGACAGCAACAGCAGCAACAGCAGGGGTCTTGAAACAATCGAAGCGTGGATAGAGGTCTATCTATGGAGGATATCTTCCTTCCATTTTCGGTATCAACAACAACCCGATGATCGGAGTGATTTGAATCAAACGAATCGCAGTTTCATTGGCACATAACTTGAGAAAAACCCCTTCTTCCTCGTTCTCAAATATTGAAATTTGTTCAAATTCAAAGTATACCTATATGTTATATTAGAGAAAATTAGTTTTCCAACTATTCTTGACTTTGACATGGATAATTGATGCCGAGATCCAATAGAAGTGCATCTAATATTAAACGAATTTAATTTCAAGATTATTGATAGTCGGAGGGAAAGAGGATTGCATTAAATTAATCATGAAATTCAATATTGGAAATTTAACATCGAAATTATTGGCTGGACTTCGTTATTAAACTTGGTATTGAAATTGATGTTTAATATAAATATTTAGGAAGTATTTTGTTCATAATCACGCTCGGATATGGTCGTATTTCTCTTATTGAATTTGAATTTTGCATTATTGCAAACTATTTGAAAATACTTCATTAGAATTGAAATATTACTACTCACAGCACTTTTACGTGCTTCAATGAACAATTATTTTATACAGCGATATTTTGTTTGTTATTGAAACATTGCTGAAATGAACGATTTTGCTGGTGCCACGTTTACTGATATCCTCTTGAAAAAGTGAGTACAAAATGGCGAACGAAGCGAGCGTCTTCGAATTCAAAAAATTTGATTGAAGCAGCACTAGTTCAAGCATTTAATAGTAAGTGGATCAAGAACAATTGAATCAGTGTATATAATTTTGTTCCAAATGTACAGCAAATGGTCAGTACTCTATGTGTACATTTCGGAGCGGGAGAGAAATTTATATCTTCGTCCAAGCGATTGAATAATTCCCTTTGTGATATACCTGCTGCTGTACCTCACCCTCACGTATTTCCCACCTCAATTTCAGTTATTTTCTTCTTCCTCGAGAATGAATGGGCCAATGTTGCAGAAGTTTGAATCGTTTATTGAAACGAATTGATAATCAAATAACGAGATACTCAGATCCAAGCTCAGTTCAAGACTCAAAATCTTGCAGCACATTCTTTAAATGATGTTTTCATTTGCAACAAGTCAATTTGAGGTGATAAATAACGAAGAGTTATCATATTTTGTTAGTTTGAATTTCGTTTAGTTTTTATAAACGATTCAAACTCCTACTTAGATCTGAGTTAGATCTTTCCATATCTCGTAATTTTTTTTCCCAGCAGAAAACGGTGTGAAATTGCATGAAATTATTTTGGAAAAATTTGGAAAAATTTCATTCCATCGCTGTGATTTTAAATTACGGTAATATTCTCAAATACTAGTCTTTCCTGGTCTCAAATGAAAGGAATGGAACAAATTGTATTTTCATTTTTCTTTAATAATCCAACGCATGTACACCTAAAACACAAATTTTGAAAAATCTCACGTGAGATTAGGAAGAGAGGGGGGGGGGAGTTGCGGAAAATCTTACACAATCTCATCAGGAGGGGAGGGGGGTTGATAATCCTAAAAAATGCCTCACGTAATCAATGGACGTCCCCTACAATATATGGACCGAGAATATTTCTATATACTGGACCCGAAATTCTAGCGACAACAGAGCAACGAATTCTTAACGCAAGAATTCCCTTAGGTTACCTTCGATTTTCTTGGAAACCGAAAGAGCAAGAAAATGTCAAACTCATGTTAACAATTTAGCGATCAAAATAGTCACAAATTCTGATGTAGATTTCAGTGGCATTCGCCAGTTGAAAGTGTTCCGCAGAAGAGCTGCAAAAATATGCAAAGTGGTGGTGTATCAAAAGCAACTGAAATTTCAAATCTGCTAAATTTGAGAGAAAGAATGACACTCGATGTTGAGTAAAACCTCGTCTGAATCCGGTAAGGAATTCAATGTCTGAGCTTGAAGAGCGCTTTGAATATTTTCGAATGCTTGAAATCTGAAGAAGAATGACGTTTCGCAGATCCATTCGGAGTTCAAAAGAGTTTCTCAGAATCCACTATAGTCAATCGCAAACAAAATCGAACACGAATTTGGTATTAGACACTTGAATTATTTCAGAATTAATTTCGATGAATTTGAGAATTTTACAAAAAAGAAGCAAACAAATCCGTTGTGCATTGTTTGATTTTCTTCCACACCTTCTCCGACCAATGCCACGCTCTTATTGATATTTCATGGAAAAAACAAAACGAAAAAGAAGAGAAACAAAAAAACAAATTAATAACTTTCCCTCTCTCTCCTCCTCGATACATGAATTATTCAAAGTTGAATCGAGACAGATATCTTAACCTGTAACTACGCCAGGACCTCGAAAGGTTGGATTCAATGAGATTATGCAAATCATGAATTACATTCATCCCCCACTATTCCTGGAATTTCCTCATTCCCTGAACCGAGAAAGAGACGTGAATAGTTTCTCCACTCTTCGAGGATCGATTGTTTAACGCGAACACGAATAAATTAACGGAGCGATGGCCAAATGAAATGAATATTTTCATTTCTTTTGATGTAAAATAATAATGGCACGGAAAACAGGGAAACAATGGTTACCGACGTAATTGATGTAATTCGTTCTCTCGTTATTTATTCGAGAATGAAATTGCATTTACAGTATAGTAACGATATACGCGTCACAATCGAACCAAGGGAAATATAGTTCAGGAATATAATGATTTTATCGAACAATCCTCTTACCGTATCAAGAGTTATTATTTCTTTTCCTCCCTTTCAATTTGATCTGTTCTTTTTTTTACAATTTCAATATCTTGAGAATTATTTTTTGATTCCAGGTAAGTCACAGAATGATTTACGAGGCATGGAACGACGATGAAGGTAAAATAATTTATAGTCTTATTATCGATACAATCTTGTATTATCAAGTTCAACGATTTCGAGCCTGAAGTTTGAAAAGTTGAAAACAGACGGTATGGAAAAACAACAAGGACAAATGTTGCGAATTCTCTCCGCGCTCTTCTTTGATTTATCTCTGAAAAGTATAAAATCTTGGCCCTTGAATGATGATGCACGATTCCTATTGGGCGGGAGAAAGGACGCGGTTTATAGTCGAAAAATATACTACTTCCACGCGGGTACCGTGTGCAATTCACAGGGAGCCATTAATATTCTAGAGGTACTGGTTCAGATTTTATTCACACCATCACAACCATCGTAAAGTTTGACTATGACGACGACGAAGACGACGACGATGACGATGATGACGACGACATACGGAAATCCACTCCCGGGAACAGGAGCGTGTATTTTTGTGTTGAACGAGTGCATTCAGATGTTATACAGTGGAAATTCCCTTTCTTCTACACGAGCACAACAAACGACGACAACAAAGACGAAGGTAATGACGAGTTTAAAAATGTTATTACTTCCGATACATTTTATGGGAGATGTACAAGATACACGTATACATATACACTTGTGAAGTTTCTTTCGATTCTGATGGAAGTTGTAATTTAGTTTCAGTTCATCGATCGAAAGAAAATTCTCAAATTTTCTCTTTCCCGTTGGAGGAAAGATGATAAGTTGGCAAGGTGGGAAATGTCACGAAATAACCAGGATTGCCGGTGGTGGAAGCAACGATGGTGGTAGTGGTAGAAGTAGTAGTTCGCTTTCTAAAGCCTCTCTAGACGGTTCTCGCAATGGCATTGGCGGCAGATTCAATTTAAGATAGCGGCGAACTTTGCTCTCTGAATGCGCTCCACTATATTAGAGTTCATACACGAGTTTACTCGAGCCAACACTTCTTGCGTCCACATATATGTACAATACGTTTGAATTATACTTCATGAGATTACAACTATTAACGTATTCCCTCGACCGAGTTTATAAATGTTTGCCCTCAGTTTTGTTTTTTTGTGTTTTTGGTATTTTACGCGTTCAGTGCGGAACGAAAATGATCCGTGTACGTGTAAGACTCTACAACACGAAGGAATCTTTAGCGATCGGCTTCCACTCCGTTGGCCAAGGATCGAACGAATCTATCTCATTACCGCTCGTTATGTATTTCCACTTTACGTATCCGAATGGAAGTTTTCAAAGCGTTTTGGAAGCATCGGAAGTTTCTTCTTTCATAAAATGGTTATAGGTGGATGCAGTATTATATATGAAACTATCGATTCTCCTAAATCGTAGGGGAACGGAATTACATCTTACTTCCTTGACAACACAAACGAGGACACCCGGATGATCGTCTATTTGCTTATCGCAACGCGCTATAACAAGTTATACGGATCGTTGAATCGATGATAGATTCATTATGCGAACAAACAAAGTAGGTAAGTCGAGCGTGTAACTGCGGCACACATATACAAGAGACTCGTATATCCTCACGAGAGGGACAGGGAGTGCGTCGGTGTGGAGATTATGACCATCGGGCTTTGGTTGGATGAATCGCTGAAGGGGGAACCAGTATGATCCACCGCGGCATTTGGTATTATTTCCTATAACATGGATACCGATCGGCTTATCGTTTCGTAATCCTCAATCGACAGTCATAGACGGCGTAATATCCAACCTGATATCCTTTTTGGACTGATACCGATACGTATACGTAACCCATTAACGTACTTTCCTCATCCATTTTGGGGAATATAGATATGTATACGTACAATTTGTATGCGTTTAATGAAAATTCGATTCGATCGATGATCATGGCGATACGGAAAGGAAAAACGGGATACCAGGGGAAGGAAAAAAATTGCAAACTCTTTTGAATTTCAAATTCGATCTTGATTAAATGAACGAGAGGGGTAAACGTCTTCGTATATATCTGTATATTATGTATAAAAATGTGGAAAAGATATAATCTCGAACGTATGCTGCTTAGTTGGGAGGAGGGTTCTTATCTATCCGCTCATCTGTCGAATTATATTATGTAAATTGTGAATAGAATAATTTTTTGTTATTAATTCGGACCGCCAATGGTGTACAGGTACAAAAAAAGAAGTGAAAAAACAAGAAGTAACGAAATCACCCACAACAAGAAATCTTTTGGGAAGAGAAAATATATATCCTAGATTTGTAGTACGACGAGAGGGATGAAGATGAGGTCTGATAGATAGAATATATATATATATATATATATATATATTCGAAAGAGAAGAAGAAGAAGAAGAAACAACTGTGTAAGAGGTCAGTGAGGGTTGTGAGACTGGATGTTGGTAGATTGGATGGTGTTTCAGAAGCGGAGGGATTCGTCAGAACGATGGAGATAGGGAGGGAATAAGAGAGAAACAACAACAAGGGTGCAATTAAGTCTTATCGTCTGCTCCGCACAATGTTCTCTGTTATCATTTACGCGGCTTACACGCGGCGGTTTCTCCCCCTTTTAATCCCCCTGTGGAGGTTTGCCCCAACTGTGTGTATATGTATGTATGTCTCTCCAGTCCCTCGAACCTTCCTCTTTCTCTCCTCCTTTGTTACCAAACCTTCAAATAATTATCGGCCATAATTCAAGCCTCGATACCGAATGAAACAGGATCGGGCAGGAAAACAGAAAAGAGGAGGAAAATATTTGTCGAAACGTGCGATACAGGATGAAAAGGAGGAATCGCGCAATAGAGTTGCCTGGATTGAACGTTTGGAATTTGTATAAAACATTTCTACCTACGGTATGACGGGAACAAAAATACATGTGAATCAATATACTCTTCGAGAACATATAATCTGCATACGCATGGGAATATTTGTATGCAGATATTTTAAAATACTGTTCATAAACTGAGTATCACGATACGTCCTGAAATTGATATCTCGTACGGTATTTTACAATATCCGATCTCTTTTGGTATATAAAGAACCGTATCTCTTTATAAATGCGATCAAAGTACGTGAGGATTCAATTCATAGAGAGATTCATTCGATGTATGGAGTGACAACAGATATGGAAGAATCTTAGAATTCTCTTCGATCTTTGACGAATAACAATTTTTATTGCAACGAAAGCTGATCCTGATACGTCCCTTGGAAAAATTGCACATAAGATCCTGATGATCGATATTCTTTCACATCACATGGAGGAAAAAGTAAAAAAGAGGCAACAAATTTTGGTATTATGTATAGAATAGCAAACAAATTTTGCTGGAAAAGTCAACATTGTTTGCTGCCACAGCAGAAAATTTGCTACTCCAACAAAAGGTATCCAGCAAACTGATATCTCGTTGTCACAGCGAATTTTCTTTCTCCGGGCAAATTCAAAGAATTGATTTTTATTCCTTTCTGATATACGGTAATTCAAAGCTCATGGTTTTAACGGAAATGTACAGTTCTGATGTGAACCACACGCGCACCGTACTCCATAGGCATATTCTTCTACACGGAGAGAAATTTGTAGTTAAATTTACTATGTTATTATTGTTCCCGAGGAACAGACTGAACTATGACGGGTTCCCCCATAAAACATAGTAAATATGATCAGCATTCTATTGTTGTACCATAGTAAAAATATTCCCTTCATAGTAAAATCCGACAAAATTAAGTCTGTTCCTCGGAAACAATAATAACATAGTAAATTCAACTACAAATTTCTCTCCGTGTATAACTCAAAAGCATTCAAACTTCATACTATCGGTTGAGTTGGAAAACGACGGATCTCTGGGAAAAATATTGAACTATCCTGTCATTCTTCGTTTCGGAGCTATAAAAATTCAAAGTTGCTGAATTCTGATTGGCTGAAAGCCCATAAATTTCAAATCACTATAAATTTGAATTGAGAGGTGACAGAATAGTTCAATTTTTTTTTCTCCAGAGATCCGATGTTCTCCAACTCAGCCGATGGTATCAAGTTGAGGTTTGTAGCACACAATGCTTTCAAGTTACTCGGATTTTGGCAAAAATCTAAAAATGCTCGTATCTCAAAAACTAAGCTTGAAACAAAATGTTTTTCCACGGGAAATTATTGAATTTTGACTGAAGAATATGCCCTTGAAGTACGTTCTGAATCATCCTGTATGTGGAGAGGAATACAACAGCTGATGCAGCAAATCGAGGTATTATATATGGAATAGCAAATCTTTTTACTAACAAAGCTGAGAATTTGCTGCTACAGCTAACTGGATTACCGAGAGAGCAACATGATTAGCTGAACCAGCAAAATTTTCACTAATCTATTTAGAAAAGCCAACAAATTTTGCTGTAGCAGTCGAAATTGTCGAAAGTAAGATTTCCCCGTCATACCGCATGGAGAGAAAAAATTTGCTGACGCAGCAAATCGAAGTATTATATATAGAATAGCAAAATTTTTTGCTGACCTAGCTAAAAATTTCCTATAACAGCAATCGTGTTGGCTACAACAGCAATTTTTTGCTGCCACAGCTAAAAATTCGCTGTCGCAGCTAACAAGATTGCTGGAACAGCAAATAATTTTCTGTCACAGCAAAAAATTTGCTGCTCTGGCAAAAGGAACCCAGCAAAAGTAGATTTCACTGCCACAGCAAATTCCTTTGTCTTCGATGATAGGTCGATTCAAGATTCAACATCGTTTTTTTTCCCAGCGTAGTCGAATTTTTTCGGGTTTTGAATCTAAAGTTCGAAGCAAACCCTGACAAATCGAAACTCGAGCCGAACGTTCCCAATGAATGCAGTTCGAAATTTGAACCGAACCGAACTGTTTCTGTTATCCAAGTTCGAAATTCAAACCATACCGAATTTTTTCTGCTAATCAAGTTCGAAGTTCGAACCGAACGGTTCGCGCATCCCTCATTTAATGTTATCCCTATATTTATCGGACCTAATGTGAATTTTACAGCAAATTTTTCTCTGTGAAGGATAGAGACCCCACAAGGAGGAATAAAAATTTGCTAAGATTCGCCAGAAAAATCTAATTTTGCTGTGTTCCTTTTACTGTGACAGCAATTTATCTACTATCACAGCAATATTGTTAGCTATGACAGCGACTCTTTGGCTGTGGCAGCAAAAATGTCAACTTCTCCAGCGAAATTTATTTGCTTTTCCTTATATACAGGGAGATAAAAAATTTGCTGACGCAGCAAATCGAGGTATTATATATGGAATAGCAAAATTGTTTGCTGACCTAGCTAAAAATTTGCTATAACAGCAATCGTGTTAGCTACGACAGCAATTTTTCAGCTGTGGCAGCGAAAAATGTTTTCCCCGCCAGCAATTTTTCAGTATTATATACAGAATAGCAAACAAATTTTGCTGGGATAGCAAACATTTTTTGCTGCCACAGCTAAAAATTCGCTATCGCGGCTAACAAGATTGCTGGAACAGCAAATAGTTTGCTGTCGCAGCAAAAAATTTGCTGCTCCGGCAAAAGGAACCCAGCAAAAGTAGATTTCGCTGCCACATCGAATTCCTTTTTCTCCGTGTGAAAACACAGTTTGTTCCAGATAGCTGAAATAAAATTTCTTCAAGTTGAATGAAATTGATTTGTCTGTGAGAAACTATCAATTATATCGTGGACCAAAGTTTTTTCATTCCACACAAATTTGATTCCAGTCAACCAAAAAGTCTCTTTGCGTCTATTTCAACCAAAATTTGGTTTGGCTGGAACAAACGTTCTCTCAAGGCACAGTGAATGCTTTTCCCTCAGAGCATGCTGAGAGAATAGTATGCTTTGGTGGAATAAACAGAGTTTTTTTCTTGAATCTGCACTATAATTTTTCCTAGGTAAATAAATGGTGAAAGCGAGTGAAACAAATTCTCTTCGTACACCTCTCAGAAGAGAATCTCCGATTGGACGCGATGGCGTCTTTAGATTCGTAGAAAAGTGAGATTTTCACTCGTTTCAAGTGAATCCTTATCCTTTTCGCCTAAACAATTCACTCTAGAATTGGAGTGACTGAGAATATAGCGTTTTTGATCCAATAAAACGTGAAACAGTGAATAGTATTTCGTTATGAATCCACTCTTTCGCATCGATAAAGCATACACTGAGAAAAATCAGATGTGAAAATAACCTCTATTTCGTATATTTTTCACCCGTCGAATAATGAAAACTGAAGCCAGCCTCTCAAAAGTGTAAAGTACCTTTTCAGTGTTGAATTTCACCGTACATTCGGTTTGATTCACCAAAAAGATGGTATGTATCACCTAACTCATGGTGATAATAACCAAAATAATGTATTTTTCACTGTCAAATACATTACTATATTGAAACATGATTTCTACAATGCAGATTTTCTCAGTGATAGATAGTGATGGCCCAGTTAAACTATCGCACGGAGAAAAAGGAATTCGCTGTGGCAGTGAAATCTACTTTTGCTGGGTTCCTTTTGCCAGAGCAGCAAATTTTTTGCTGTGACAGCAAACTATTTGCTGTTCCAGCAATCTTGTTAGCTGCGACAGCGAATTTTCATCTGTGGCAGCAAAAAATGTTTGCTATCCCAGTAAAATTCTGTATATAATACTGAAAATTTGCTGGCGGAGCAAACATTTTTTGCTGCCAGAGTTAAAAAATTGCTGTCGTAGCTAACACGATTGCTGTTATAGCAAATTTTTTCTCTCCGTGCGATACATAAAACAGATGAATTCAAAAATCCTACCACGGTGAAACTTCCCAAATCCACATGCTTCGAGAAAAAATACCCAAGCGGAAATTCAGTATCTCGCACACGATCTCGCATAATCCCGCAAACAGTCTTGTGAATAGTCTCGCAAAGAATCTCGGATAGTCTTGGAAATGATCTTGCAAATAGTCTCGGTTATGAAACAATCTGAGATATGAATGACATCACGCCAATAGTCTCGCTGACAGTCTCATCTCGCAAAATTATTGAAGAATTTTGAGATTTCGACCCAAAATCAAGGAATAATTTTCCTGAAGTTAGATCTTCGTGATCTAAGATCCGAAGATCGAGAAGATGAATATAGTAGACCTTCAAAATTCATCAGAACTTGACTTGATTAAAAATCATTCATAGATAGAATAATTATCCTAAAACCCGAGTCGAAAAATTGTAATACTTCTCAAATCTGATCTACTCCGTAATACGCAACAAATCAGAGCTGAATCAGGTTTCACTTTGTGACTCGGGAACGATTACTTTTCACCAATCGATGAATCTTCTATACGACGTGAAAAATGTTGTTACTGGAATTGCGTTGACAGTACATATTAAATCTTCGTTTCACATCTGAAATGTGAAATGTTCATCTAATGAATTCAACCATAGAAATTTCCATATATCTTTGAATAATTTAGGTTCATGCTCTATCGAATGAGAAAACAGAATAATAAAGAAAAGTCATTTCATGAATTAACTAGAATACGATGAAATACGGATAAGCTATGATCGTCGGTAAAACAATATCATTCGATATCTCCCCATTATTCATCACGGAATAAGTCGCGCCAACTTTGAGTGATTATGACATTTCTTAAACATATCTGAGATGATTATTTTCAGGAAAACTAGAAGAATGATTGCAGAATGAGATTTTTTTGAACAATTGCTCATAATTTATCAGGTTATAGCCTTACAACTCAACTATAGCTTTCGTCAACAACGTTGACGTTACAAAAAACAATCCAGTCTCTTCCCAACCAATGATACGAATCACCGATGTTAGGTAACGCTTCTAATTCAAAATCCTCAATAAATTCTTGAATTACCGATCATATTACCTTCTCGAGAAATATCCGTGATATTTAAGAATGGAAATGTCTTTTCTATAGCGGAAAACTGCACGATCGATTAGTCAAAGATGAAGGATCAATGCATGCGTCAATAAAAATTCAATGAGAAAATAAAATATTTCATACGTTTAGAAGAAAGGGTTAAAATTTAAAGTGATGTAACTACGTTTGTACTTTGTTTTCCAAGAATATGCGAGACTATTTGCGAGATTTTTGCGAGACTCTGAATTTCTGAAAATTACTTTTTATGACAAAATTATTATTTTCCAAAATAGCGAATCCAACTTGGTAACTTAATCTGACACTGAGGACCCAATTTCTTTGATTCAAAGAAAATTTCTTTGCCCTCATTCTGATAAATCTTGTTTCCAATGGAGAAAATAATTCATTGAAATGGAAAAATTTTCCATTGAATTGGAATCATATTCTTCGAATTCAGGGAGGAATATATTTTTGTTTCGATTTGAAAATCCTTGGTTTTAGTTTGATGAAACTTTTCTCCACACTGAGAAAACAGAAATCTTGAAAAATACCATAATTTATGGATTTTCAGCGCTGGTCTGACCCGAGTCGGAATATTCACTTGCGTGAATCTCTAAAAGTACCATAATTTCTTTGACTTTTTGAAATAAGTATGGTACCTTCCGTATAAAAGTCCAAGACATTATGGTACTTTCAGAGGTTTTTTCAGGTAAATATTTAGACTCGGTCAGACCAGCGCAGAAAATCCATAAATTATGGTACTTTTTAAGATACCTTTTTCTCCGTGCATTGAACTGAAATTTTGTCCATTGAAAGAAAGATTTATTAGAATGAGGGGAAAGAAAATTTTATTTTAATCTGAGAAATTGGGTTCTCAGTGTATTTTAAATTCATGTCTTTTCGTCTTGTTCGTGCTACTTCTTCAATGTTTTTGTCTGAGGTGTTCACATTTCTTCGTACTGGAATAGGGAATATCGATCGAATTATACTCCAAGATTGTCCTTGTCTTGAATTTTATTCCAAATTGTGATGAATATGAAAAGTAATTTTTTTGTGTATATATTTTTGTAATGTATCGCAAGATTTTTGGTCTCCCGCAGCTAGGTATTTCGTTATTTGATATTCACTAATTCGTGAAGATATCGATTTTTCACGTCTAAGCATTGTCAATATCAATTCCCCAATATTTCATTACTGATAAAATTCTTTACTACTTTGAATTTTATCAAATTAAACCTGCAAATCGTTTCAAATTCCATTCCCCCACTCAGTGGCCATCCCATGTAACACAGCATTTTCTACCGGGACCAACCCTACACCGAAAGAAAACACCTGGAGTTAGTTGTCAGAATTAGTTCCGAGTAATCAAAGGATAGAAGCCGGTAATAAAAGCTGTAGTAGAGGCAACTAAAGTCAGAGAAATTAAATTGAAATTTAGTTGAGCCAACGCCCGTTTTAGTTATCCAAATATCAACAACTGTATCTGTGTTGCTGGAACTAATTATTTTTTTCGGTGTAACCCGAGCTAAATCTTTCCTGACAAATTATTCGAAAATAGAGCAGTCAAATCGAGATATCGCTGTATGTAGACCATCTTTATTCATCGAAAAAAGTCTTTACAGAGTGTTATTTTGATTCTATCGCTTCATTTCAGAATAATTCAATCTAATCAACTCCAGTCGAACTTTCGTGATCCCTTCTTTGGCAGCGTTCGATCAATTTTCGTGAATTCTCAAAAGAAAAATTGTCCCACTCGTCCAGTCGTGTAACAGGAAATCCTTCTTAAACGATTCCTCCGGAGACACCCCCAGAGGAATCATCTGTTCTTTTTCGTGCCAAAGAACAACATTGTCCAAAAGAAAAAAAAGAGAGAGAGAGATAGCCCAAGCAATGGAATCGCGAAATAAAGAGCAGTAGAGTAAGTCAGTCAACAGTCAGCCAACTTTATTTCACCGCGCGACGTTTCGTATTGTTGTTATTATTATTATTATTATCATCCTCATCATCGTACGTACAAATGTTCGAGCACGTGTATGTGTACACATCGAATGAACGGTAAAGTATAAAGAAGCGTCGGTACCCATCGGGTTACCGACTAACCCCAAAGATCGTAACACAATACTCTAAAGGGGATGTACTACCGAGAAAAAGAGAGGGTGAAAAATTTCTCTCAAGGTCGTAGGAGAAGCATCGGAACTTTAAATTCAACAACTTCCTTTCTCTCTTTTCCTCCACTTAAGAGGGAAGATATGAGAGAACGAGAGTTATGAAAGGAAAAAAGGATAAATATATACACATACAATTCGGTGTCGAGTCTGTCTATCCATTTGGTGGGTAGCAGTGCAGGACGAGTAGCGGCAGCATATGTATGCATATGAGTCAATTAGCATACAAAACAGTCACAGAACAGGAGAAGTCGTGGTAGCGATGCCGTCGTTTTATTAACCGTATATTTCAAAAGCACTACCATTGTATCATTCAAGGCCTCTCACGTCCATTATTCTTTCTCTCTTCTCTTCTCATTCTTCTTCTTTTGATTTTGTTCTTCTCTCCCCTCGTCGTTGCCTTAACGCTCACTCATCCGCATGAAAAAACCGAAGGTCTCTTGTATTTTTTTTGCTCTCTCCTTTTTTACGATCATAATATCGACGACGCTACAAAAAACGGTTAAAAGGAGAAAAAAAACAGTTGAATTTTCTTTTACTTTTTTTATTGAAATCGTTGCAATGAACATAGAAGAGGTGGAAGAAAGAAAGAGATGAGGGTGCTTTGATAATTTCGAGTGATGCCTCTTGTGTGACTCTAATATTTCTCGTTCTGCTCCTCCCACTACCATTATTGCCGCTGCACGAAGAGTGGATTCGTGAAATCGAGTATTAATTCTCTCATCTCTCTATCAACGTTATAGAACGTTATAGGAGGAAAATGACGAAAGGTGCTGGTTTGATGTTCTCATCTTTCAACAGTGATATATTTCAAAATTCACCGGAAAACATTCGGTTCGCGTGTTGCTGTTGTTTCATCATGGTGGAATCACATTGTTGATTCTCTATTGTTGAATTACAATCTCTCCTATCACTTCAAACTGAATCCTTTCTCTAATTTTCTAAACATCAATCCTCTCGTGAACATTTACCGATAAGTCTGCCCTAAGATGGCTGCTACTACTGCGACCCGCTAGGTGTCGCACGTTGCTACCGCCTGCACAGCAGGAAAAAATATCGAAGCTAGGGTATTTGAGAAGACGCTCCTGCGGTTCAGCTTCCAACTCTTTTTCAGCTCCATTGTTGTTCCATTATTTTATCTACTCTCAAATAGTTCACAAAATCCACAAACGAAGAATTATAATGAAGAAATTTTTGTCCCTATTTTTCACTGCTGTCCTTTTCCGATCCTTCTTTCTTACATTCATTTCAAGAACAATTCAAGTAGATGTAGAGCAGCAGCAGCAGCAGCAGCAGTAGCACCGGCAAGTGCCATCGATAGTCAAGGAACAAGTACCCTCTTCTCGTTTCTTTTCTCACAGCAAGTTATAAAATCCATTATCCTCGCGATAAATATTAAACAAAGTTCTTTTCCGTTTCATTCTTCCGTCTCATCAAAGTAGTGTCGTCGTCCTATCATCGTTAATGGCCTTATTCTCGTTATCGATTCGCACAAAAGACTCGTGGGAAATGTACAGAGAAAAAAATTAAATATTCAAAAGGCGGAAGGAGGGAAGAAGGAAAATAAATATAAAGAGCGTACGGATCTTGTAAATAATTTGATTTTTCCCTCCCTCCTATTCACGAACGAAACGCGACAGATAGAGAAAGAATGGAGGTGTATACACATCCGCGCATTTAATTGTCCTCCACTCGGCTCTCTCCAGATTGAACATTTCCAACTAAAAAGCTCCTTTCCCCCTCACCTCCCAACCGTTCCATTCATTTTAATTATATGCTTCTATCTGTGTATTAGAGAGAGAGAGAGAGAGAGAGAGAAGAGAGTCGAGTTGTTTTATATTTATTCCATATCGTTTCTCATCTCTCGTATCACGCGTTCTATTTTCTTTTTTTTCTCCTCGCTCTCATTTATATTGAAATAGATTTGCAACCTAGTTTTTGTACCAGAAGCTTCGTGTTTTATCACTCCGGCGTACACGTATCCACGGTTATAGTCGTATATTGAAAAGACGAAAAATTAAAGAGCCAATAATAGATAAAGAGAGGATTAACGAAGAGAAAAAATGGAGGAAAAAAGTATATTAATCGTATCGGTGCTGGGAGAGACAATGATGATGATCTCATGATGATAATGATAATATAAATCGATAAAAACAACACTCTTGAAAATTGGTAATAAAGTCGGTTTTAATTTACATGAGAAAACGAGGGAGGGGGGAAGATAGTCTCTATCTTTATTGGTGCAAATAATCCACTAGTAGGAGTATTTATTGCGACGGATAATGCCGCTTTATTGGGATGTAAAATGAGGCAAATTCGTGCTGACACGCTTGTTTTCCCGCATCTCCTCGCATCTCCTCGTCTCTTCTCGTATACGGATGTCTCTTGTCCTCTAACGCACAATAGAACGCCAGTGCTGGTGCTGGTGCTGTTACCGTGCTCTCGCTGCCACTGCTGCTCGGTACATTGCATTTTCCCTTTCCCTCTCTTTTGCATTCACAATCGAGTAACTACGACGACTCGTCTCTAATTACAGTTACGATCGGGAACGAAATAACGTTGGAACGTTATATTCTTGCACATTTACCTGAATCGAATATATAAACCCGATACACCCGAACTAACTTTCCTACCCATTATTTTCGTTGGGGAATCTATTTTCCGAGGGTATTTAAAATAATCGATGAGGGGATGATTCTTACATGAAACAGGAGCATTTGTTTTCCTGGGATACGAAATTGAATGAATAAAATGCATAAACGTGTATTGTCAAAGGATGCGTTGTTATCGATGGAGAAACATCGCACATCGATGGGGAGAGTTATAAAACCCTATCGATTTTCATGTTTTTCATAATTGATTAGGGAATTCAATTCGATTTCATGGTTTTGTACGTCACAGGATGAACAAGGTTCCATCGTAGGTGGAATTCGTACGATAGTTCGGGAGTAAAAGAAAGCATTGATCGGGTGTCAAGAAGAATTACTTTCCTTACGAAAAGGAAGATGGTATGCGGTATCATGGAGATGCATTTAGGTCGTAGAGGGGCAAGGCTAATCGAGGTAGAATAGATTTGTATTGTAAAGGTAATTGCAACGTGAACAGAGTACAACAATGTTGTGTCGTGGTTGGCCACGACCACGATGTCGCAACAAAGTGTCCCTTCAACCAAGATCTCTATAAATCACAATTCTCGCTCGTATCCGAGGAGACTCGAGGGATTTCCGGTTGCAGATTATTCCATTACGTCCATACGTGTTCAGCTCTGAAACAGCTCTTCTTCGGGTAGATTTTTCTTCTTTCCTCGAATTCCAAAATTCACATTCCCAACACGAGGGGAAACTTATTACCGCCGAATCGAGTGGGGGGAAACTGATAATGCGTTCTCACTTGAATCCTTCATCGATCGATAATTCATCAAAAGTGACCTAGATTGGAATGGGGATGAAGTCGGTTGAAAGGAAAGAAAAATTTGCCCTCTCGGGGATTTATCTGGTGAATTTAATCCCTATTACGTTAATACGATACGTATCTTCTCTTCGCGGATAGCGTCATATTGTGTGTAAATAAATCAATACAAAACTTTCTTCTATTCTTCTCTTCCCAGAGTAGAAAAGAGCAGAACTTGAATCTTCGCGAGGGTTGGCAACAAGAAAAGCTGACTCAGTTCACCAATCAAAGGAAACTATATTCTTTCGTTGGGAGTTGGAATCGAAACGAGAGAAAAGAAGAAAATAATCTTAACGAGAATCAATTGTCTCATTGTATGCCGTTACTTACCTACAAAGGTACGCTGCTTTGTGAGGTATGGTGAGCGTAAGTACGCGATGGTACAACAATAAATTAAGAAAGAAAGAAAGAAAGGTAAAAAATTAAATGGGAGGAGATAACGAGGAGATCGTTAAAATCGACACGCGATCACTGTGTCTATCCCCCCCTCTCTCTCTCTCTCTCTCTGGTTTAGCATGAAGAAGGAATGGCCAAGGGAAATCAACGGGGTAGCGGGCGCAATTCATGAGGGCCATAACGGTGACGGAATTACGCTTTGCGGTGGTTTCCCTTGTACCTACCAACGGCCAAGCACCGATAAAACTGACCATTTAATCGGAAATTATTAGTCAATCGAAAGTGATTTCAATATCAGGCGAAAATAGAGGAAAAAGAATCTCAGGGATATTAGAAATTATGTGTATTTACGTTGTGGCACTGTTGGAGAGAAAGTTTAACGGAGATGTAATGCTTCCCCAAAGAGAACGCGCACACAACGACAAGTATTTAGAAACGTGCTTACTAATATTCTAGCATTAATATTCCTGTTGAGGCTTTCTCTGTTTAACAAGTATTAAACTCTCATACAAACAACTTACCCGATTAAATACGAGCGGCCCTTGACGTTACGTATAATGAATGCATATGAAACCAAACAATGTTAGGGATGGTTAGCCGTATGTACACATTACTACACGACGAACATATATCTCCATGAGAATTGGGGAAAGGAATGATTTCATTTCCTTCTCTTTGCAAAATCGTTTGTTTTTCACCTTGCCTTCATTTCTATTCGATTATATCCATTATGTGAATTCTTTTTTCGGAAGATTGACGATATGTTTTTTTCGAGTATTCATGCGTTTGTCCAATATCATTGAGAAACTTCGTGTTGATATCCACGCTCAACGCATGGCCTTGGCGCATTTCGCTTGGAAACGGCCACATATTATATCTACCAGCTAACAGCAGGGTTGCCAGAAAAATTTGAATCCGTTTCTTAAGTAGCCAAAATTCGCGAATCGTAAGAAATATTTTCAGATATGAAAATCGTTAATCCAGCTTCCCGCGTGGGATCAAGTTTTTCGAGTGTCTCGGTCATGGAACAATCCAATGCCTTGGCGAGATCTCGCTAATAATCTCGCTTAAAGTCTCGCATAGTGTTGCTTTAACCCTTAGCTGCCACACTTCTATCGAATAACATACCTGCCACACTGAGGTCGTTTCGTACCCCAGCGTTCAAACAGTACATTGCGAAGCGTAGTATATTGTTTTTTTTTCTTAAAAAGTTGTTCTGATATTCTTTGATACTTACTTCGATATATGGGATGGTTGTTTATATGAAAAAATAATTTTTAGTATTGAAAAAAAAATTGTTGCTGCCACACTGGGGTCTTTTACGGCACCACACACTTCCAACGACTGTCAAAAGGATACTGGCGCGCATATCGTCGTACTATGGGTTTCAGAAGGGAAGAGGTAACCCCAGTGATGTGAGCCCGTCAAATGACCGGTCAAATGACTGGTCATGTGACGGTCATGACTGTCACTTGACGAGAACAATTTTTGTCAGTTTTGACGGTCAGGTCACACTGACCAGTCAGAAAAATTTTTGACGGTCAAACTAACATCTAAAGTGATCTAGTGCAGCGGGACATACTTCAATAATGTTGTAAGGTTTTAAGAATATATTGAACTCCGGAATCTTGATGGACAATTTAATTTTGAGTTGATATACTTACACGAAAAAAGGAATAGCTGTAGCAGCTACTCACGTAGACGATTTTCGACCATCTACTAATCAGCAGTTGCCGAAACTATTTTACGTGGATGGTCGAAAATCGTCTACGCGAGTAGCTGCTGCAACGATTCCTTTTTTTCCGTGTAGAACTACATATAAATATTCATTTTATTATCATTATTTTGTAAACAGATAACCATGATTTGTAATAAAACATATTCGAGATTTTTATTGAAGAAAGTTTAATAAAAATTATTAATTGTCTGGTCATGACCAGTCAGATAATTTTTTGACGGTCATTTTGACTTACAAACTGTGAAAAATCTGACCGTCAATGACGGTCATAATGACCATGACATGTCTGAATTTTTCATGACCGGTCATTTCACATCACTGGGTAACCCTCAACTAATAACAGATGACGCCGTAATTTCAATTTCTCAAAAATAGTATGTTTTAGTGTAACTTAATTAGCGCTGGAGTACCCAGCGGCACACAAGTGCAGGTGAGAGTCAATTCTCAGAAAAAAATGGTAGTCAAAGAATGACCGCAAAATCTGCCTGTTTTTTTGGGACCACGAGGTTCGGGTTGAATTGCATTCTGAAAAATACCTCATGTCGATCATTTGCAAGGGAAATACCATTTTTGGAGATGAAGAAATCGATAGATTCTTGACAAAATGGATTCTTTTCTATAGAAAAAAACCTATCGAGATTTATTGATTTTTATAAAATCTTGATCAAGATTGTATACCCCCGCAAATGATCATCATAGAGTATGTTTTAGAATGCATTCTCACCTGAAACCCGCGATTCCAGAAAACAGGCGGGAAAATACTCTTTTTCGCGGGCATTCTTTCTATTCTTCAGTCGCCAAACGAATTTTTTGAACGCTATATCAATTATAAAAGTCGCCAATTTAGGCGCCAAGTCCCCAACTCTGGCAACCCTAATTCGACACTTGAGAGGGGGTATTCTGGTTTATACACCCGGATTTCTGACGTTTTTTCGGACGTCGTAAGAATAATCCAACAAATATTTTTAGTATCCATTCCTTCACTAGTTATCCATTGACACTTTAAGATCATAAAACATCAGGAATATTGGGAACAAAATAAAGATTGTGGAAACTGCAGACCGGCAAAGTGGGGCCTCAGAAAAAATTGTCGTGACCTGGTGTGCAGGATTCCAGTCCACCCAATAATCTGAAAAACATTTTTTTTTTTTGTAAATTCCCTGATTTTTTTCGCCCTTTGGGATTTGAAGGAAAAAAAGACGAAGAGATTTCCCAAAAAATTCCTTGTAGTACGAAATTGAAATGTATGAAGTAGCTCTGTGCCAAATTTCAAGTAAATCGGCCGAGTTGAACTCGAGATATCGTGTACACCGTTTCGAAAAAAGCAGTCTCGAGAAAAACGCGTTTGAAGATTCGAACACAATTTCAAACAGTCTACAAGTAAAGAGTAAAACTTGCTTTGATTCCGTATATAAATTCATTTCAAGATGCAGCCAAAACCAGCCCTGTTTCAACTGAAACTAAGCGCTGAAAACAAATGCTGACACAATGGGTTGGACTGAATTGCAGTAAATTTTTCAAGTAAGATGCAGCGACATTCAGTCGGACTCCTTAAGGGGGTATGCAACTTTTGCATACAAAAAATTTATGTCTTCTTTCGGAATTTTTTTTAAAAAAGCATGTTCATCAATCGTTTTGAAATTTGACATTGTGAGGTATACAAAAAAATTTTTTTTATTGTTATTTGCACTATTTTGTACCCACTAAAGATGGCCCTCGCAGAGGTACGAAAAAGTGGCGTTGACAGCATATCTCCAGCTGGGAACGTCTGAAATCAAAATTTCAAGAAGATTATTAAAATATAGCTCATTGGCTATCACGGCATCGTACCGATTTTCTTTAAATTGCATATTTTTTTGTTAATTAACAATTTACTGAGCAATTTTCCCGAAAAAATCGGTTTTTTTTTTAAACGGCCGCCATTTTTTTTCCAATCAAAATTCAAAAATTTCGTACGATGCCGTAATGGCCAATGAGCTATATTTTAATAATCTTTTTGAAATTTTGATTTCAGACTTTCCCAGCTGGAGATGTCCTGTCAACGCCACTTTTTCGTACCTCTGCGAGCGCCATCTATAGTGCATACAAAATAGTGCAAATGACAATAAAAAAATTTTTTTGTATACCTCACAATGTGTATAATTAAGATGTTAAATTTCAAAACGATTGATAAACATGCTTTTCTGAAAAAAATTCCAAAAGAAGACATGAATTTTTTATATGCAAAGGTTGCATACCCCCGTTAAGGCTTTAGGCCACCCTAGAGGCCGAAAAAAACAGGCTTTTTTGGAAATTTTTTCCAGAAATATTACAAAATAAATCGAGAATACAGAAATGGGACTTTATTATACATATCATTAACTGCATACAATTTTTTTTTTTGAGGCAATTTATTTAAAAATGGTGGCGGTACAGCGTTTTTACGAAGACTTTTTGTTTCTATGCTCCACGGCCGGAATAACAGCTCCTGTAATTTAATGAATTATGATTAGGGCCTGAATTTCTTCGATTATATATAGTATAAGCTAGAGAAGTACGTAGGATTTTTTCGATATATTAATTTTTGACAAAATGGCGCACTTCTCAAGTGGAGAGTGAAAAATTTGCCTACAAAAATCGTCAGATAATTGTTGATAACAAACGAACTATGCAATATATAAGAAAAATCCTACGTACTTTTATAGACAATGTATTTTCGAAGATATATTCCAAATTCCAAGTCAATCGGTTGAAAATTGTCTAAGTTATGTTTCCGGCCAACTACAAAAATGTAGTTTCGGGATAAATTTTGCAATACCTTTAATCTGCGATGCCTGCACCATACAATTGGCCTCCCAGATTATCTTCCTGCTCTTGCATTTCTTTTCTGCTTGATCTTGCAGCGATTTTGGCCTCTTTTACCCGGTCTGATAGCGATTTCTCGACAAACTTTATGCGCTAACAAAAGGGACTCGCTGCGGACCAAACGGCCTTGTACTACAACTCGGAAACGAAGTACTTGAAGATTTTTCTCGGCCATAATCTTTCGGGACATCATTTTTGAGGCCTTGAGGGGCCCGAACACTGTAAACTGCGATTTTTCATATGATTTTTATTTTATTTATCAAAAAAAAACAGACGTTCTGATTTACATGAAACTTTACACATATGTTAATAAATGTTTAAATTATCGAAAAAAAATTTTTTTTTTTTTGGCGGCCATCTTTGTATTCTGTAGCTGATCCAAAATGGCGCCTTTTTAAAATGACCCTTGTCGCGTTGACAGCAAATCAGCAAAACGGAGCCTCCTAGAGCAAAAAACAAAAAAGATTCTTGAAATATACATTACTGGCTACTGTTTGACGTAGGAGATTTTAAAAATATTCATTAGAAAAAAAATGGCGGCTGTTTGAAGAAAAAGTTTTTTTTTTCGCGTAAAATTTTGCACTAAATTATTTATAAAAAAAAAAGTTTGGCATATATCGAAAAACGGCTACGTCGAGCACAAGCGATACTATTCCCGAATAGAATGCAATTCGAATCAGGTCTATCGGATGAAAACTTTTCCAGTTATGCTGTCAACGCGGTCAAAAAACATGGTTTCGTGATAATCGCGTTTTGAGTTTTGAAAGGGGCTGAAAAAAGAAAAAAATTTTTTTTCGATAATTTAAACATTTATCAACATATGTGTAAAGTTTCATGTAAATCGGAACGTCTGTTTGTTTTTAATAAATAAAATGAAAATCATATGAAAAATCGCAGTTTACAGTGATCGGGATTCAAACAACGAAAAAAAATCGATTTTTCGAAAATTCTAGGGTGGTCTCAGGCCTCAAAGTGTAAGTGTTACGATGGTACATTATACTCACATTTTCCGACAAAACCCTCCTGAAAACATGTTCTTAAAAGTCCAAACTACTTATGAAAATATGCAAAACGAAAAAAATAGGTTTTTCCAAAATTCTAGACCAGAATACCCTCTCAAAATACACTTCGGCTACATTGACCAGTATAATCTGGGTTCAATTATAGGAGTTATATATCTCTCAGGACTCGAGAGAAGGTCGAAAATCAAGTTGTGCTTTAATATTTTCCTCAACCAATTAGAATAGTTACTAAAAGTAATCTTTCCTTTGAGGAGAATAAAAAACCTTACCACTTGAATGACCATTTTCCCACTCAATGATCATAAGCAAAGTTTGTTGCTCGTTGACTCATCTCAATTTGTCCTACAGCGTGCATGTTTACGCTCTGCGAATTCTCGTCGTCATCATCATCGTCGTCATGATCATGATCATGATCATGATCATCATCATCATCATCATCATCATATCACCGTGATATTAAATACAAGAGTCAAAGCACCAATCAACCAAACATTCTGTTCCGTGTCTACCGGACATCCCTCTAAACCTTTCGCTCGTTTCATTACGCTAATTAATATTTACTCGTGAAAATGATAGCCAACAGTGTCACAGGGTCTCGAACGTTTCAAAGCATCAGGTCGTTTCCATGATCAATTCCACATCTCGAATCTTGCTTTTTTTCTTATCCTCGCATTTCTCATCCCCCACAACGATGAATATCGTCGTAAATAAATAAGCGATCGACCAAGGTATCCAAGATATTCACCTCATCCTCTCGAACACATTTGTACATATATTTTATTCTCAATCATGAGAATTTTCAGTCTGCCGGGAGAATCCTTCTTTTTCCTTCTTTTCCGAATTCCTCCTTCTCCCGCATGTGAATTCAACTGATCTGAAATTCGAAATAGAATCGAAGAATAAGGAAGAAGGGAAAGAGGAGGGAGAAAAGAGAGTATGATAGATCAATATACGCGCATACAATCTCATCACTTTGTCTCGATTCCTTTCGCCCTTATCCCTGATTCTTTTCCTTGAGCATGTGAGGCGGTGCCTGAGTATGTGAAGGTATATATATACATATATACATATATACTCCTTTTACCTCAGACTGATCCTTTTATATGATAATTGCGACGTATTTGCTGACGATCGAGAGGGAACGAAGAAGAGGCCATACCTTATTGGTATAGCGAGAGACGGTTTATTGTATCCTATCGGCAAACCTGATAGATTTGATCCCGATCTCATCCATTCTTCTTTCCAGTCTCTCCACTCCATTATCTGTTTTTGTTGTTTTTTTTTTACTCGCCTTTTATTCCACTCTCTTACCACGTACAACCTTTTATACTCGACTATAAAAGGAGAGAGCTAGGAAGGAAAAACAAAACATCATCGGACCTTCGATTCCCTGGAAAATCAAAGCTGCGTATCTGTACTGTCATTTGAATGGAACTACCGTTGGTGCAGTGTTGAAATATCTGCTGATTTTCGCTCCTGGTTCTCAAAATGCCGATTCTTGGATAAATTTCAACAGTTTCAACGAAGTCTACACTCAGAAGAATGAAATTCAAATATTACTATTATTTCGTATACTTTTCACTTTTAAAAAAATGATGACAAATGAGGCCAGCCTTCGACAGATGAAAAATACTTTCCCCTATGGTTGAACTATTTTTCACCTCTCCTTTGGTTTCATTGAACAAGCGGATGGTGTTTATTCCGTTAATTACCATGACAACCATGAAAAGAATGTATATTCTACCGTAAAGCGCGTTACTGTATTGAAAAATAATTTCTACAACATTTATTTCTCCCAGTGTACCGCTCATACAGGAATTCACCATCGGCGCTAGCATGGCGCAATGTAGATGAAGTATAGCCAAGGCTTGGCAACCAAGTATGGCGCAACACTGAAATGATGATATCATTTTATGATTTATCAATGTGTTTTTCCAATGGAGCCCCATCATTGATGCAGGAATGGCAATGAAATAAACCATCATTGGCAAACAATAGAAAAATTTGTTTATTGAATATTTATAGATTGCCATGCCTGGCCTGTCAACATTGCGCCAAGCTATATTGTATTGTCAGCATTGGTTGCACTGAGAAAACAGATATCTTCAAAAATACCATAATTTATGGATCTTTGGCGTTGGTTTGACCCGAGTCAAAATATTTACGTGAACGAACCTCTAAAAGTCCCATAATTTCTTGGACTATTATAAAGAAGTATGGTACCTTCCTCATAAAAGTCCCAGCCATTTTCTTCCCCATCCCAGGTACTTTTAGAGATATCTTCACGTAGATATTTTGACCCGGGTTAGACCAACGCCAAAAATCCATAAATTATGGTATTTTTCAAGATACCTTTTTCTCCGTGTGGTGGAACCTGAAAATTTTTATATGGGCGTTTTTTGGCTCATTCAAGAGTTAATCGTTCTTCTCAGAAGAACTGGGAGCGGTTCCACCGTGCTTGGTTTCTATTTATCAGCTGTAAAATAAGGCATTAGGAATATTATTCCAAAAAGATAATAATTTTTGATATTCGTCAAATATTTCAACTTAGAGTTGCCTTCAAATTGAGGGGGAGGGGGAGGGTAAGGTTGTGCATGGACCGGTCAATGATTCTTTTAATTTGTAACAGTATTTCGGAATAAACTAACTTGAGCATCTTTCGAAAGAAAGTGTTGAAGACGAATACCGAGTATGGTAGGTCGCAAGTATGAAATTGTTTGAGAGAAAAAAAGGAGATTTTGTCAAAAATAATTAAATAGAGATGCTCAGGGAGCTCGATTGAGCATAACCTTTCTCGAATTAGGGCAATTATTCATGATTATCATATTGCTGAGAATTTCCGATGTCGTCCGGGGTACCTGTATAAGGAGTGCCATTTGGAATTCGTTGTTTCATCCCAAAAGAGAGCAGAGCTCCAGTGAAGCGACCGAATCGTCATAAAAATTACAAAGTGTTATTCTTTCATAATATCGACCCCAGCAACGTCATCCATGGAACTATCTAGGGCCTCGCGAGAATCTAGCCAAGGGCTAGAAAAAGTCTAGTGGCTAGCGGGGAACTTGTAAGGGCCTAGCAAGTGCTGGTACACAATATTGTGCTCACTGATTTTTTTGAAATTTTTGAATATTTTGATTGATATTTCCTATCTTCATTAAAATCCGAGTTTAACTCGATCGGAAGTGTACTCCTTGCGTGATTTCCAGAGTTGTTCCGGTGTGATTGAACATCAAAGAAGAGGTTTGGTTGTTTTCCCCTCAAAATAACCTGGCGGCCGTGGGAACCGTGGGCCGTACTTTGTGGGTTTTTCATTTCAGCAATATGCCGTGTCGTGTTTTCGGATCGAAATTCATTATTGGTTATTTCAGTTAAACAAGCCTGTTAGTACTGTTTGAATTCATTATTCTGAAAACGGTACTGATACAAGGTTTTCAAGACTGATAAAAGGCATATTTTCATGATGTTTTTCTTGGGGATATGGATAATGTTGATTTCTTCATTTCATATACACGTTATAATATCACATTTGAAGTATCTTTGGCAAAAATTTTCAATTGAAATTATCAATAAATAAGTCCGTAACAACAAATCTCCGAAGGCGTCTCGAAAAAAAAGTTGTTATGCGGTGAACAGCATAACTCGTTACCGGATCATCTGAAACGAAAAAATCGCAATGCGTTCAAAAGGTGATATGTTTCCCCAGGTAATCACAAACAGTTTTTCCTGTTTAACCATTTTTTCCCATTTTATAAGAACAAATTCATCGAAATTTTGTAGCCACAAAATCGCGTTTTTCACTCCCAAATGCTGCTAAAAATAAAAAAATTGAAACAAAAACCATTATTCATATCTTCAAAAAAAAATTATGAAAATATGCTTTTTCCCAGTCTTGAAAACCTTACCCTCTCCTCCCCCCTCCCCCGCCCCTCAATAAAAAGCAGTGGGTTAAGTTCACTGTCTTTCACCTAAGATAAACGATTTAACTTGTTCTACGTTTGCTAGTACACGGAAAAAAATACTCCGGTTAATATATGGACAGCAAGAATTACTGCTATTTTAACCGGAATTCTAGTTAAATGAATCAAGTCTCCGGCAAATTTAACAAGGGCTCCGGTAAATTTAACAAGAATTCCAGTAAAAGTCACAGATATTCCTTGCTGTCCATATAGTACCCGGAATTCTGGTGAAATTAACAGTTCATTTTTTTCCGTGTATCTTGTCGAAGAAGTGAGCACAACATGCCGAGCGGAGCGAGCATCTTTGAATCTGAAAGATGCGAGCAAAGGGAGGTTCGTTCAGAATATTAAATGGCGAGCGGAGCGAGCATCATTGGATCTGGAAAGTGCTAGCAAACCGAGCTGCATTCAGGATATCGAATGGCGAACTGAGCTAACGTCTTTGGATCTAAAAACAGCGAGCGAAGCGCGCCCCGTTTAGGATATTAAATGGTTCCCACACAAGTGGGAGCCTAGCAAGTGTGAATCTTCAGATAATTGCTGCCAAACCTTCCGATTCATTGAAAGAAGATCACATGAATTACATAGAAAGACTGGAAAAAGTGAAAAAATCAGTCACTTCTCTGAAATCCTGCGACCAATTTGTCAGTCCAACTTCCAATCGCTGCAATGATATAATATATCAGTCGTCTTTGAGTATGAATCAGATTTTACCAACGCGAACACAGCTAATCAACCGATGTTCAATACGATAAATAAAAAGGAAAAAATTCCGGAAGATATTCGGGGTTTACTTCGAATTCGGAACTCAGAAGCAGCAGGGCATGAAATTCTCGATCTGCATTGGTTCCCATTCGAATGAGAAGAAGGTGGATTTCAGGGAGTTTCGGACATTACCAGAATATTTACACATGCCATTCGTTCTGGCTTCTTCTCCCATTTACGATTCCCTTTCATTTGCGAAATTGAAGATGAATAATGAAGAAGCCTCAATGCAGGGGCAATGTTGGAAGAACAGTAAGAAGAAAAATGAAAAGAAAATAATGATACAAAGAGAACGGAAAAAGAGTTGTCAACGAATGGGTATTCCGAAAGGTACTCGATAATTGTATCGTTGAAGATGAAAATCAATCCCGTCATTATTCCGATTGTAATTATAAAAGGGACAAAGCTGTTCAAGAGGAGCGAATAGTTCATGTATATACATGTATATATATGTACATCCCCTGACACAGAAATGAGGAAAGAGAAGAAGAAATATGGAAATAAATAAGAGATAACAAGAAGAGGAGACCTTATTAAATCAAGTAGCTATGGAATATCGTAGCGCACAACTTTTACTTGTTGTTGCTGTTTTTTTCGTCCGACCAATCCAATTGTGGGAAGGATAACGATGTAATTGGAGATGAAAATAATAAATCAATTCCCATCATTTTCCCTCGGATTCATCAAATTGATATGTCCTGATTACGCATTCTCGAAGTTATTCCACTCTTACGCTCTAGTTCTCAATTCAACACCAGGTTACAAGAAGAGAAAAGGGAGGAAGCGGGGCATACCGACAAAACATTGATTCGCTAAACTCATGATGCGATACGTTCATTTGAAATGAGCTTGGCAACCGACCAAAATCCCCATCACAAAACAACATATCAGCGTTGGTAAGTAGTAGGAAGGAATCTATCTAGCTAGCTAGTGAATGGGCCTAGAACCTTCCTTCGACGATCGATAACGCTTGCCTCGCATTCAAGGAGTATCTCAAGCTTATGCCTATTTTCCTATTCTCTCCCCCTCATATGCCCTTACCATAATATTACCAAACTCCACTTCCTCTTCTCTATCCTCTTTGCTTTATGAGCATTATTCTTCCTTTCCACGTGTACACTCATATATACATACACGCGCCATTACTAGGCTCCATTCAACATCTCGACCACCAGCGTTGCTGTTACTGTATTATATGGTCGAATGAAATATCATTTCTTCTCTTCTCTTGAAAAAAAGCATAGAGAAAGAAACAAGAAACGCTGATGAAGTGAATGTGAAACAGGAAAATAGATTATTCCTCTTTGAAAATCGACTGATTAATATTCTTGAAGAAGACAACTGGGATTTTCACGCTGCGTTAAAATAATCCACGATTGAATCTGAGGAATGAAATTTCATAAGATTTGGTTAGAATATTGTCTGAGATCCATATTGAAAGAATTCATTTTTCTGACCAAATCTCATTGAAAAATCGCTGGATGAGGTTCAATCGGAACATTATCCGAGATTCAATGAGAATCAATCAGATTTGGCGAGAATCAATGGTTCCTTCAAGCAGAGGATTCGCTTTTCTAAGTCATATCTATAATTACGGAGGTGTGTATGGATACCAAAACCTACCGAGACTTGTCTTGAACGATTCATCAAAATTGCCCCAGAATTGGGAATGATAAGATCAGCACAAGCTTGGACCAGTGGTTTTTTTCAAGCCTGGTCCAATTGATTCGCCAAGCATCAGCCGATTGATGAAAACAGTCATTGATTCATATTTCAGCTTAGCTTTTTCCCTCTGAATACCGTACATGAATCATGTTGGAGCGATGGATTAAATGTGCCAAGACTGGGACAAGCTTGAAGTTCTTCCAATCTTGTCAATACCTGCATGGGAAGGACAACTTGAAATCCTATAAAGAATTCTTCGAGATTATTTGACTACCATCGAGTCAAGTTTTCATTCTTATTTAATCAACTATATTCATCTCAGTTGGCTAATCATGGGCAGAAGATTGGGCCAGTCTCGGCCCCATGGTTATGCACAAGTCCTCAGATGGTTAGGCCCGATTGTTCTTAATGAACGCTTGTTTTCAAGCTCGTACCATGACTAACTGTTGTATCCATTGGAAACCATAGGACGATCATGGAACAATATTTCCCTTAACAGAGGTTGGTTTCTGACACAGGTGCCAATCCTGGCACAACCTTGGGATTATTTCGGTCCTGTGAATACTTGCATGGATGAGTTTTACCAGCTGAAGCCACAGTTTCGTAGATCTGAACGCTGTTCTCCTACCGTGCTCATTTTTATTTTGAAGACATAAAATTGTCAGTCCCTTGAAGCGATCACAAAGCTCCCCTCCAACGAGGAACCAATGCGAGCCATGCTACTGTTCGTGAAAAGGACATTCTACATAACTCTGTCTGTTGGTTCACCGACTGATACCTAAACACCTCGACACACGGAGAAAAATGATTTTGAAATTGGTAGCGATGATCACTATCTTGCCTGGGATTAAAGCCAATTTTTTAAAGATAAGCGATGAGTGCTTGTGATGATAGGAATGAACAATGGTATCAATCATGCCTATACTGTGGAGCATTCGGCGACAAGCGTAGTTAGCGATGGTCCCCTCAGTCATCAAAAAAACGTCATGAAATTGAATATGAAACGTGTTGCCCGGCGTGGAGAGTGCAACACAGAAGAAAAGAATAGAGCCATTGCACGGTGTGGAATCATTCATAACATTTCGAGGTAATGATTCTCAAGCATTGCGTGCCGTACATCACTAAGATTATTCATAAAGTGAATTGCTGAGGTGTAAGCACGTTGAGTTGAGTTGAGTTGGTTAAGTAGGTAGGTTCGAATCTCCATTACTGAGAAGAAAATTTCTTTCTATCACAGCCTTGCATCTGGATCAATTGAGATGGAAAACCATCGTAGAAGTATGAATTGTGAAAGAATTGATTTTTTTCGTGTAATATTTCAGGGTAATTCACGGCATCTTTTTTTCGAATGATAGTATTGATCTCTAAGTTTTGTGAGGAATAGGAAGTATGTTTGTTTGGTTCATATTGTGATAGAAACTAAATGAATTAGCAGTGATCTTCATCTGAAGATAGGAACTATTACTACTCCCCACATAAGGAACTGTTGATAGAAAAGTTCAGTTGTCATGAATTTGCTAACCCTTTTTTGCAATGATCCTTCGTATTTCTAGTAATCATTCACTGTTCTTTTCTCTCCGTGCAGGTGCATTGCGATTCTCTTCATTTCTCTCCATCGATGATAACCAACTAACTCGTCACACGCAGAGAACTGGCGAGAGATTACAATCACCCAACCTTCCTGATTTTTCATCTCGCGGTTAGATGATTTTTCAACATCGGATGACATAAATCTCGAATCTCAGAGATATTATTTCACCGTGAAGTTGGAGTTCCAAAAGTCAAGCAATTTGGTGATAGAAAAATCATCAATCGGTTAGTTTTGTTTCACGTCGATCGCGAGATAAAAATTCACGAAAGGTTAGGGGTGATGTGATATCTCATGGGTTCCCTGCGTTTATACATATCTATTATTAAACAATCGCTTAGATCGAAAATCATCCAAAATTCAAAAGGAAGATGGGTACCAAAGCGTAATTCTGAGCAGAGAATGGTAGTTTATTCTTCGTCAACATTAAACGTCCTTCCTCTCTCATTGTTCCATTTTATCTCCACGTCGAGTACATTGGATATAAAGTAGTACCTTCGTACGAATGTAAACGTAAAAGAGAAAATGTATGTCTCTTAACAAGAGCGAAGAAGAAGAGGAAGAGGAAGAAGAAGAAGGCACAAACATAGAATCATGACTCTGTTATACATATATATGTATGTATGTATGTATATATGTTCATTTGCGACGAGGTAGAAAGAATAAATATCCTTCTCCTACCGGCAAAGGAGAAAAGAAAGGAAAAGAACTTGATGTTGGCTCCGCTCCTCCTTCCCATTTTATGTACCATGTTCACTCGTTCACGAATAACTTTTTCAATTTTCTCGTAATGAATAGTCATGACGAAAGAGAGCATTCAAATTCAAATGGAATTTGTTTCAAAGTCCTCAGTTGATGTTGCTTCTTTATTTTTTTTTCCCGCCCTGTCGCTCCCTCTCCGATGACTCTTATTATTATTGTTGTTTAGAAATTGATTTTCTATTGGGGGAGTGCGATCAAAACAATGAGGATGAGAACGAGAACGAGGGCGAGAACGTGTGAGAGGGTGTTGAAAAGGATTTTTGGTTCTTATCTCACACGTGTGCAATAGAAAAAAATAAAGAGAGAAGAAAGGGGGAATAATATTTCGGTTTGTAGTCAACTGTGCGATACGTGGAGGAGGAAGGAGAATAAGCTATTCGGTAGATCCTAATGACGTAGTTGGCTTTGTCCACGTGCGTCCGAGGATAACCATTATCGTTTTGATATATCAAAGTTTTATTCAGAATCGAGGAAAGGAGAAAGGATTTATATATGTATATAAATATACGATGTATATTGCGAGGATGAGAGGAAGAACAGGATCTACTTTTTGTTCCTGCTTGCTTCTTTTCTCTCATTGTTAACGTTTTCAACGTTTCAGTCTTTCGGTGAAACAATTTTATCGATTGAATGGCAATTGTCTTCCCTTTACCTTGTTCTATCAATATTGTCTTAAGGAGAACAAGAGTATGAAAGTTTCAACGATTTCACGATATCTTCATTCTCTGATATTCTCACGTGTGATGAGATGAGAAAGAAACGAGAATCGTCAAATTTGAACGCGCTCTCTTTCTCTTCTCTTTGAATTCTAGCATTCCGAATTGAAATCGAAGATGAAATTCGAGATAGTTCGGTGACTGAACCCTTCCTTCAGAAATCGGTAAGGACTATCCAATCACCGAAATATCCTGCTCTTTATCTGACAAACTTAAATATGATTCAACAGCGCAGAAATAGCACAAAATTCCGGGATCATGTTTTGTTAATTGACAACACTCCTCCATAGCTATTTCTTAGACGTTGTATGTCGTTCAACGTCTAATTTTTAATAGTCCAACAAACCCAATCCAATGTATGCAACAGCACAAAAACAACACAAAATCCGTCATCATTTTTCAGGCTTTTGGAATGTACACTGATTCTGAAGTGATTTCCGAAGACCCAAAAATGATGTCGTAATTTTGAGCTATTTTTGTGCTGCCGGATCATTCCAATAGTAACATCAACTTCAGATTCAGAGATTTCTATATGGGATATGGCTGTGAGTGGAATAATCCCTTTCGAGACATTCAGGAAGGCAAAGTAGTGGTTGCCCGAAATTGCAGTTACCTGAAGAAAGATGATTACTCAACAGACGTTTTTAACTCTCCTCGAATAGTATCAAACTTGACCGCTTTCGGGTGAATGGCCCTTAAGCCATTATGGCAGGGAGCCTGCTTTTTGTCATTCATGAATATTCCCGATCAATCTTGAGATGAACCACAAATTTTGTGCTATTTGTGTGCTATCCAACCACATGGTCCCAAATTTTTGTGCTACCAACGATCACAATTTGTATAAAATCACAAGTTTTGCAAAAACTTGAAAAAGGAATGACTGTGAAGAGTGATTCTTTTCTCTAATAATTCCAGCACAATTCCATCAGACTTGGAAATGATACTATGATTTTGTGGAACACAGTAAAAAGTAAAACTCACTTCCAACCTTAATATCGGCTTATTTTAAGATGCAGCGAAAACTAGCCCTATTCCAGCTGAAATTGAGCATCCAAAACAAATTCCGACACAAGGGAAAAGACTGAATTTCAGTCAAATTTTCAAGTAAGATGCAGTCATTTTCAGTCCGACTTTTCACAGTAAACCATAAACGTGTGTCATATTTCAATGGCATGGAATTTAGTATGAAGTTCACTCAAGAACTCTTCAGAAAATCTCCGACTACCTACATGAAAATTAATTTTCTCAAAATATGAAGATTCAGTTACAATTTTCATATCTTGTTGAAGTCAATGAGGGTTTTCTCTATTATTTCAAGCTTTAAGGAAGCGGGAAAGTGCGTCATCCCATCCCGCTTCACCCTATATCAACGAGACCATTTTTGAATTATTGCCCAAATGTTTGAACAAATCAGGCGTGGGAAGGAACGGTGTTGGCCCTTGAAATTTGATTTGCGGATCGCTCAAAGGATTCGAAAAAAATCCCAACAAATTACAAAGTGAAACGCAGTTCCCTGCAGGTGTTAGATACGAAGATGAAGAGACGAAGTGGTCTTGCAAAATTAAATGGGCTGAAGGGGGAACGACGTTTCAATTTGAAATTTCGTTTCAAGGATGCTCGGATAGTTCGAAAAATATCTGAACAGGTGAGAAAGTAAAGCGTGGTTGCCTACAGTTGTGGGAAAAATATTTGAACAAATCAGTATTTTAGAGACAGTCAGTCAGTGTTACAAAATTTCTGCTCCTGGTTCCCGAAATACCGATTTTTACGGCTGAATTTCAACGGTTTTCTAAATAATTGAACAAAATTTACCGTTTCTTGGGCGCATTCACAAATGACCTACTCGGTCTTCCCACCAAAACTGGAATCAACTCTAAATATTTCTAGATGCATGCTACAACATTGCTACATACTTTCTCAACAACTAAGCAATGAATAAAATTTTTTAATATGCAATGATGGAGCATATTGCCAAGGTTTGAATTTGAATATAAATTGAAACTCCAAAGTAATACTACACGGAAAAAAATACTCCGGTTAATATATGGACAGCAAGAATTACTGCTATTTTAACCGGAATTCTAGTTAAATGAATCAAGTCTCCGGCAAATTTAACAAGGGCTCCGGTAAATTTAACAAGAATTCCAGTAAAAGTCACAAATATTCCTTGCTGTCCATATACGAGGGTGGATTGATAAGTTTCCGGCCTGACCAAGAGATGGCGCCACTAGGCCTACCTTGAGGTGGCGTTCTATAGTACCATCCTTAGATAACTTGTAGCTATAGTTTCAGTCCGATCGCCATGTTAGTTTAGTTTTGAGAACACGCTGACCAAGACGCCTCTGTGTTTTTCGTAAAACTGGAAAAGCTGGAAAATCGTGCTGTCATCAAATACTTTTATTTGAAGGGGTTAACGCCGGAGGAAATTAAAGAAGAGATGGACTCAACACTGGGGACATCCTCCCCATCATATTCAACCGTTAAGCAGTGGGTTTCCGAGTTTAAAAAGGGTCGTGTGAGCACCTCTGATGAGCCTCGCTCAGGACGCCCCATTGAGGTCACAACTCCAGATATGATCGAAAAAATCCATCAAATAGTGCTGAAAGATCGCAGATTAAAAGTTCGTGAGATAGCTGAGACCTGTAAGATGTCATATGAACGTGTACAAAATATTTTGCACCAACATTTGTATATGGAAAAGCTCTGTGCAAGATGGGTGCCGCGTTTGCTAACAGTCGACCAAAAATTGATTCGAAAGAACATTTCTACCGCCAATTTGGCGTTGTATAAGCGTAATCCAAGCGAATTTTTGCGTCGATTCGTAACCGTTGACGAAACTTGGGTCTACCACTAAACTCCTGAAACCAACTTCAAAGAAGGCAAAAACAATTTTTCCGGCGAACAAGGTTATGGCTACTGTCTTTTGGGATGCAAGAGGTATTATATACATTGATTACCTTGAAAAGGGTAAAACTATCACTGGTCAATACTACGCAGACTTATTGCAACGTTTGAGCCACGAAGTGAAAATTAAACGACCTCATCTGGCGAAGAAAAAAATCTTGTTTCATCACGATAACGCACCAGCGCTCATGTCAATCGTTGCGATGGCTAAAATCAACGATCTGAAGTTTGAATTAATGCCGCACCCTCCATACTCTCCAGACCTAGCCCCGAGTGACTATTATCTGTTTCCTAACCTCAAAAAATGGCTTGGCGGTAAGAGATTTGCGGACAATGAAGAAGTAATCGAAGCTGTAAATGGGTATTTTGAGGAGCTTGACGAATCAGTCTATAGAGATGGCATTACTAGACTAGGACACCGCTATGAGAAATGTATCAGCCTTGGAGGAGATTATGTTGAGAAATAAAAAAAAAAAATTCTCAAAAACGTTGTTTTTCTTGGTCAGGCCGGAAACTTATCAATCCACCCTCGTAGTAACCGGAATTCTGGTACAATTAACAGTTCATTTTTTTCCGTGTAGTAGTATCTAAACATGAAAGAAAATAATTTATGGAAATTGTTGACATTTGTAGGTTATTATGTTTATAATTCTCTGCATAATTTTCAGGAATCTTTTCCAGATTCAACCAAATATTCAAAGTCTGATCTCAGCAATGTGCTCCTCCACCACATATTAAAAATCTTCATTTAATGCTTAGTTGTTGGAAAAGTACGTAGCAAAATTTTGCTTATTTTTCTGGAACTCCATGGGCCTTGAGAAAATGAACAAAAAAATAAATAAAGACGCATAAGACGTACAAAGACGATGCGCAAAACCTACCATGTTGTTTCCAAACATTCCGCTCATGTTTATATTCATTTTTTGTTATCATATTCATTTGAGTCTCTTCATTCTCCCAGACACTTGCCGTTTGCAGCATCGAATAGAATGACGAGCGAAGCGAGCATCCTTGAAATACAAAAATGTTAGTCAAACGGATATTCAGAGCATTAAATGATGAGCGGAGCGAACAACATTTGGGGTGTTAAATGGCGTACGGGGCGAGCGTCTCCGAATCTAAACGATACGATTGGAGCGAGCGTCCTCAAATTTACAAAAGTGCGAGAGAATCTAGCGCCATTTGGGGCATAAAAAATAGCGAACGGAGTGAGCGTCTTCGAATCTTGAAAGCGCTGTTTGAAATATTAAATGACGAGTAGAGTTAGCGTTCTCAAATTTGAAAAGTGCTAGCGAAATGAATGCTAATTACAGCATTAAATAACGAGCGGAGTGAGCAGGATTTGGAGTATCAAATAGCGAGCAGAAGCAGAGTCATTTTGAATGTCCAACGGAGCGAGCGTCTCCGGATCTCGAATTTATCAAAGTGCGAGCATCCTCACCCTAAGAAATGCGACCAAAGCAAGGAAGAACAATTCTTATTACAAAAATCCGAGTGCAGTTGTGTTTCGTTCTCGTCTCGTCGAGACTGACCAGGTCTTGATTGAGTCTCGGAGTTTATCATCTCGTCTCGATCTCGCTTTTGTCTCGACAAAATCAGTATCGTCTCGGTCTCAAGTCGAAGTTCTCTTCATTCTCGGTTCCGACAATGCATTATATACGTTTCGGTTCCGTCGAGATTCTTCTCGACTTCCCGAGTGAAAATTTTCATTTCGGGTTCGCCAAACGGGACTGGTGCAGGATAGTGTTGCGTTTTTTTGCGGTATTGTTGTGGACATCATGCACCCGCACTACATCTGCAACAGTACCGCACGAAAATGCAACACATCCGCAGCAGGTTCCGTTTGGGGAACCGAAATCAACATTTTCACTCGGGTTAGCAGGTATCGTCTCGATCTCGCCCGAAGCACGAGATTGCAGCAAGCGTCAATCTCCAAGTGTTGCAGATCCTCCCGATTTTCCGGAGTGAAACTGTAGGGATCACATGGAAAGTCTGGAAGAACTGAAAAAATCAATCACAATACTGAAGAGAAAATTGCACAGAGAAAAATGATGCAATGAAAATTACAAGATTTTCTATTGAATCAGTAGTATTATATCTCATGTCTTGAGAAATACTCTCCGAATGTGGAATAGAATATTACAACTGCAATAATTCCTACTACATCCTGTAAGAAACCCTCTGAAATTGACAGGTAATTGTGACGACATTCAACAAAATGATAGTATTTCACTACATTATTTTTCTCCTTGCGTCAGCCAAGGGTTGCAACGAAATGAAAATAGAACGGTGGAGATGGTTCCATGTTATTTCACGCGGTAGAGCGAGCCTCAATGTTCAGACCTGACAGTGTCCCGAAAGTTTCATTTCACGAACAGTTTTCATAGATTCGTCTTTGAGAATTTATAAGACGTTGGTGAAATACCCCAATCAAATTTGGATGGATTTTTCAGTGCATCTGCCGACTTTCCGATACCGTATCTCCCGATTTGGATTTTCATAATTTTGCATCACGATACAGGAGAGCGTCTTGTAAACAACCCATTTTTCAATAATTTACTACAAAAAACAGATCGGAATTATCAGATTCGTTTTTGGTGCATAACGCGTTCCACGTTTATAGTCATACAACAAAAATGTTTTTTAATTTTTAAAACAAAACGAAATGGTGGTGACACTGTAACTGTTCGATGTGGGCTCTCTGATTCTGCGCCGGGAAAAAACCATGTGTGAATTCTGCATTGGCTGTTGTTATTTTAACATAACTACTGACGTGAATGCAATTCAAAGTAAAATTCACATTGGAACCAATGTTATGTGTACTTTGCTACTGAAGTAAACGACTTGCCATATTGTTGCCATGGTAACCATGATACCAATGTAAATCCAACAGGACTATGGAGTAAATTCTACATGAAATTCCACACCATCATCATAACCTCACTTTTCATGTAATTTTTACGTGGTCATTTTTTCCATGCAGGGCTTTGTATTCAACGAAATTCAACGGAACAGCATTTTTTTTGTGGAAATACGTTACTCCACTTCGAACCAAACCAAATTTAGCAAAACAAAAAATAGAATCGAAGAATGTGTAAACACAATATGGAATAACAAAATGTTCACGTCGATGGCAAGTAAACTGAAGAATATTTTTCAGAGTTCATTAGTTTTTGAGTTACAGTCCCCGGGGTGGGAACGAACATATTTCAAGGAAAACACTTTTAAAGTTTTCGGTCTTGAAATTAGAGTTTAGAGTAATTTATTGTTATCTGACCTCATTCCGCGATCCCAGGACCGTTGATTAAGCTTCTTTCTCCAGCAAAGCATCTTCCTGTGCTTGTTTTTCCTCTGTTAGAACAGTCTTGACCTTTTTCGACGAATTTAATGAACTTCAGTCTGGTTTATTCGTTGGTACGTTTTCAGGGTATCACTTTGGTGACTTTCTAAAGAAGTTCAGGACTTTCGTTCGAGCTTCAAATATTTGAAATACATTCTCCGGATAATAGATGAATTTTCGAATCAATGAAAAAAAGAATGCCAAAATAATGTCATGGTCTTCTTGCAAATCAATGACAGAAGAAATCTTGCTGACTGATTTCTCCGGATGTTCATAAAGATCCTCACCGAAAGAAATAATTGGTATTTGGATAACTAAAACCGGCGTTGACTCAACTGAATTCAAATTTAATTTCTTTGACTTCACTGCAAAAACTGATATCTTATTCTAAGATAATTTTGTAGTGACTTTTTAAGCATCTCAAAATGTTACTGTAACCATGTTCAGAACACATATTCAGCAAACAAAAATGTTTGAAAGCTGTATGTAGAAACGTAGCCTCGAATTACTATTACGTCAACGTCAAAGTGAAGAACAGCAACGATGTATTCAAAATGTATGTATAGTATTGTGCCATTTTGAAACAAAACTAAACGAGATTCTAATCAACTGTGTGATTAGAAAACATCAATTCAATCCATCTTTTCAAGTTGGATGTGATGAATCACACTTTTATCATCTGATTTGAAGAAAACAAACATGTTTAAAAGGTAGTGCGTCGTGAAATAAGATACTGGTATTTCCAGTTAAAACAGTCAAGTCAACGGCAAGTTTTGCAGTATATAGTTGCTGTTACCGATTTGAAGTTGTCTTTGCTACAGCTTTTATTACCAGCTCCTATTCTTTCGTTACTCGGAACAACTGATTTTCACAACCAACTCCAGTTCATTCGGTGTAATAAATTATTTCTTTTGGTGCTTGAAAATGAGAAAATTTGAATTTCCAATTCCTTGGAAATAATATTTCCCGGAATATGATGTGTAATATCTTCTGTGATGCCATCATAATGACGAAACGTTAATGCAAATCTCAGACTGTGAGAAGCAATGATGAATTCATCTTTCACGTATACGTCTACATATATATAAATCTTCATTTATCTTTTGAACTTCTTGGTTTTGAGTTACCCGTGCACACACATATTACACACCCATATGTGTGTAAACCTATGATAAAGAGCAACGAAGCTCAATGAAGTTCTTCACCACTACCACCACCGCCATCCCTACTCGAGAGGAAATTCGCGTTTTCATGTATTAACAACAAATTGCAAATTATACCGCGCTCATTATGATTCATGGAATATTCCCTAAGCTCGTTGGGAAATACATAGACGAACGAATAGACAGATAGACGTACGTATGTACGTAAGTAAGTACATACATATACATACATACGTATATACATACCTACCTCCCCAGAAGGAGGACTCTCAAGCACGAGTTGTGCCGCGAAATTTCTCCCGAGTCTCACCTCGCCTCGCTCCACCCTGCCTCGCCTTGCCGGATGTGCGGAAACATTGAAACCCTTTTACGTTCCACGCCCGCGCACACGGTAATTCGCTATTTTACGGCGAAATGATAACGCAAGCATCTCTTCACTACTACCACCCCTATTATAACGTATCCTCCTCATCTTCCTCTCTTTTTCTTCTTTTTCCTGTCTCTATTTGCGCCCCAAAAAACCGCGAATTGTCAAATTCTAAACTAAAGAAATATTATATATCAAGATCTTGTATGTGTTATATAATAAACCCCTGGTAGAAATATCACGAGTCTTTCCCGATCATCCGTGAAGGGTTAGCCAGGAAAAACTAGCTCTTAACATGCACAAAACAGGGTCACGGCGACCCTGTTGATTTTCAACTATTTATAATTTTGCGAGAATGATTGATAAAAATATGAAACAATTCAGAAGTTTAGTAGGAACATTGAAGAAGAGGCCTAAATAATGACAACTGATTTTTTTTGCTATCGACATTGCAGAAAAAATGGTTGAGAAATTCGAGTTTTCGAAAAATCATGTGTTTATTGAAAAAATTGTAAATTTTTGAGGCCTAATATTGTACACGTGTCATGTTCAGATGTGTAACTTTGAGGGAAAGAATATTAGAAATGCGAATTCTTATAAAAGTGTATTTTTATTCTGATGATTGCACAACTGGTCTTTTCTGAGGGAAACCCACATATTATGCACACCAGGGTCACCGTGACCCTGTGTGATTAATGGAGTACGTTTTGTCAATGTTTAGGAAACGTCCCATCGTAGTATGGGAATTAATTAAAATCGAGAATATAAATTCGTTTCACTCACCTCGCTGATTGAAAAACACAGTTTTTTCGACTTATAAAGAAGATCAGTTTTCACGTCAATCAACGTTGGATGCACACCAGGTTCACACAGATCCTACGTCAACATTGAATAGCTGTTAAATAAACATTGAGCAGTGAATTCGACCTGTCTATGGTCATTGTCGTCACTTTATAATCAAATTCGATTTTAGATAGCATTATTTATGGAATTTTCAAACAGTAACATATCCCAATAAACACATGCACGTTATTTCAACGTTGAAAAAACGTTGCACTATCGAACGGACGTTATTCGTCGAATTCATAACGTTCATTTTTGGTTAACGTCTGACGAGGGAATAGACGTCCAGAAATGACGTTTCGATAACGTATTACTAAAACTAATAGTAAAAAATGACCATTAAAAAACGTCTTCAAAAAACGTTTTTGAAATGTACTTCAATCACGCGTTGAGGACGTATTGTTTATGACATTTTCAATGCTCGAACATCAATCGAAGATATCGTGTTGAGAATGTCGAACAAAACACAGCAACGTTGGACAAAAATCTAAACGAGAAGTGAAATAATGAATAGCGTGACTTCATTTATGAATATTTTTCTTCTTAAATTTTTGTGTTATCAAAAATCCCTTCTTTTCGCATTAATAGAAAATTTTTCAAATAATATGTCTGGTTTGATTCTCATTTTGGAACCATCATTATAACACGTTATTATTTGACGTCTTATAAACGACTTTTGGACCGTTGTTGTGACGTTATTTTATAGTTGAAAAACACGTGATCTGCCGCGACATTTTTACGTCGAATCAACGGAAGAATATTACTAAATGTCAACGTGTGGTTATTGGGCGTTTTTCACGTTTTTTAGACGTATGTGTGTTTATTGGGATATGTATTATTTGACGCTTTAATTCGTTAACAGGGTCACTGTGACCCTGATGTGCATGTTAAGGGAAGAGTTGGAATCAGTTGGAGAGTTGTTAGCGAATACTTGGTGAGAATTTCACAAATTTCCCCCGATCTATACTAGTGAGAAGAAATAACTAACCTCAAAACCCAAAAAAATAAAACAGATATTGTCAAAGACGAGAAAAAGATGTATAGATTTTCTAACAGCGATCACTGACGATTGCTGCTAAAAATACTTTTGATAATTTCCGCAGCCGATATTTTAAGTCGTATTTGTAAAAAGGTATAAATGGATCCTCATGTTTTTTGTTCTTATTAATTATGGAAGAGAAACGAATCTCAACTCAGCATCGGGTATCAAATTATCGAGAAAGAGAGCAATTAGAAGTGGAGGAAGTATTCCCATTTTCAAAATATGTAAAAATAGATATTCCTTATCAAAACTTGGATTTCTCGATAAGTTGATAAACATGGTGATATATTTATGCATACCTTTCGATCATTATTTCCCAGATTGGATACAAAATTTACATGAAATCTCAGATTTCGATGAAAATACCCAAATTCAAATATTCCTGTTTGAACGTCCAAATCTCGAGATAACGAGCCAACTTCCGATGCTGAATATTCATCTCAGTGGGGTAAATGTACCAATTACTGCGGCGTATGAATCGAGATGGTTGATAAATAGAAGAAAAAAGATGTTCAGATGGAAAAACAATTTTATTGTACATTTCTTAAGAGTTATTGGGATTATTTGAGTGGTATATCGAAGTGGACCCTTCGAAACCTCGAAAAAAGAACACTTGCATTTACAAAACATGATTTTAGAAGAAATGTCCCATGCTGGTATTACTACGGTTTTGCATGAATTACTGCGCACCAATTACTGCTGCATGTCCAGTTAATGCGCGTGTAATACGGTGGTCTTCATTCTAGGTTCAATTGGAATGAATACATATCAGTACATTAGGTAATTAACTTCAAATTATAAAATGAGATATGTTTTAGTGACTTGGCAAGCTCACTATTCCTTTTCATTGAATTGATAATTTCCTCACAATCACCTTCTCAGTAATGATCACAGAACATGGAATGTAAATATACTACCAATAGGATTTTTTCGAGCGTAAAGTGGATTCTGGGGTGTTGTACTTTCTAGAAATCGCTGGGACACATTGTCCTTTCCTAACTTCTTCCATGCACTGATCTATAGTATACACTGGATAGTGCAGAGCTCACCGAACGTGTTCCATTTGAAAAGCTGCATACATCGGTGGAATTGTCCCTATACAACGGAATGTAATAGAATCAACCAATCCTGCGCAACTGTTGATCAGAAACGCGGTAGAATTGCCCCTTCTTGCATTCAGGGCGGCGCCCTGATGGGAACCAAGCTCACGGACGGAAAGGCTTCAGTGCTTCCATGGCAAGCTTAATGTTTTCTTTGAAATAACACACTCTCATCCTTACGGGGTTTCTCTTTTTTACTCTCATTTTGACGTGTTATATAGCCTCAATTGAGGCGGTAGCTATAATAAGGGCACATACCGCTATGTGCCCTTTTGGCAGAGAACGTTGAAAATCAACCACTATTCCTTTCTGAACATACCCTGAAAATTTGGCTTCGATATCTTGTGTCTTGGGGTTGGTATACCTGTTTTTGTTTCGATAAGTCTGTTTGATTTCTGTGTTGCGCTCGTCAGGCTGCCTCACTTGACAATTGCAGTTTGTTCACTGATGGTTTGTCAACGAGTTCATAGATGAAGAGAGCGTAGCTTGGATAGAAATGCTTTTTGAAGAAATGACTGTGAAAGAAACACCTTGTGAAACCGTGGAAGAGATCAGTGATGAAGAGTCTGACGACGAATGACTGACGACATCTACAAGGCTAAAAGCTTTAATGAATATAAATACTTTTTCTTCTTGAATTATATCAAATATGTGCAATTTTTCGATACTAATTCATCAATGTTGATTAAAATATCTTTTTTTAGTGTAATAATGAGTTTTTACTTTAATAATTTCACGCTCACCCTAATAAAATTATCGTTAGCTGTAAGGAGGGCACATAACGTATTTCCAAAAAATTGTATTATTCAACCTTCAATGACACTTCTCACGTCATTTCACGGTGAAATCTTAAACAAAAAGGATGAATCTGGTTGGTTTGTACATTTCAGAATCTTGAAACCATGCTTAACACATTTTAATTATATTCTAAAACTTCAACTGCTGTTTCTGAAATTTGAGTTTTTAGCTATGTGCCTTTCTTATAGCTACCGCTTCAATTCAACTCACCAAGATCACTTGAGAGAACACACATCCCATTGTAGAAAACAAACACATGACCAATTTTCAGGTCACGTTGTCGCATTCGTCAAATCGCAGTAATCCATGCAGAATGCAAAATGATGTACCAAACACTGCTTCAGTAGAAATTAACCCTTCAAGTACACACATTCTTCCACACCTTCGGAGTACACACAGGTGCAAATTTGCACCACGCAACTTTAAGCGGTTCATAACTCGGTTCCTGTTCGACCAATTTGACCTTACTTTTTTTTTCAATTTGAAGGGAAAACTGTGCAGATTAACGTGGCGTGGAAGAAAATTCACAAATGATTCATTTGATCAGTGAAAAGAAACACGAGAATATAATCAATTTTTGACGAAAAACAATCAGTCTTGAAATGGTTGGTGCGAATTTACATCTGTGTGTACTTGAAGGGTTAATACAAGATATGCACTGGGGGTAAGAAAAAAAGATTACTTCATAGAAAAAATGTATGGGAACGCATTTTCCATTTCACCAAACAAGAATATAGTTTTTTAGACTCGTGAACAAATCAGACTCACACAACTCTTCAGTCTCGTGAACCCATGAGATTCAAATCTCAATAAAATAGCAGAAAAAATACTTTTTGTTATTCAATCATTAACAATATTCGTTATTAGATTATAAAATAATTCTGTAAATGATTGCAAAGAGGTTTCAAACTCAGAGGAATCATTATAATGTGTTACTTTCATTTGAAAACGCAATTTACCCCATGCCACATTTGCAGATAATTATTTGTCTGAATCTTTGATCAACGATTGACGAGATGATTGATGTGTCAAGTGATTGAGAACAAAATGACAGATCAAAGATGTTTACTACGGTCCTGACGATGAACAGGAAAGCAACAGTGCAACTGAAGATCCCGATTTTTTAGCTATTACGCTAATACAGCAGACAAGATTCGAGAATGGTTTGTTGTATATTCTCAGAGAGGACAATATTTTCCCTGATTTACCAAAAACATTAATGATTTCTGAAATATGTGATGACAACTAGGTTGATATATTCCAAGTTTTCCATAGGATGCAATAAATATTTGATTATTTTATGTTATTCTCATAGTGTGCAGCGTATGAACAATTCATTTGTGAAAATATTCTTTTGTACGCTTGCCCACTTTGGGCTTTAAAATCCCTAGATAAAGTCGAGAAAATCCAAACGGACTCTTACAAATACGTTCTTTTGCTGCCACAAAAATACGTGTAATACCTTGGTTAGAGCCGAAGTCGGTAGAACCAAATTGGCTTAACTAATCTTGAAATGTGCTTGGAACTGGATTTTAGAAATCTTGAAAATGAGAGACCATCGATTCCCCGAGATATGTTTTAGGAAGCTAATAGATCTTCATTTCAAAAACCCTGACCATAAATATAATTGGATAACCCAGCTCATGAGAATAGTAGGATCGATAGATCCATCCTATACTCTCACTGTGAACAATCGAAAACGAGATTTCCCGTTCCTAATTGTAAATCTCATTTGAAAAAATTTGTAATATCATAATTCTGAATGCAGGAAAAGTACAAAGACGAAGTTGGATTTTCACAAGAATTTTGTAAATACACTACTCTGAATATTGGCATATTGCAGTACATTTGTAAACTTATGACGAATAAGTGTAAACTTATCATGAAATCGGTACAAACTTCGCTTCCAAAGTAGGTCATAAAGTTCCCTACATTAAAAGTAACGTATTTACAGACGGTTGTAAAATGACCGATTTTTGATAAAATCGCCACATTGAATGAAGGGAATTCACATTTGTTTGCGTATAAATTTCACACTCATAATAATGAATTCATATTAATGGAAAAACGTCAGTTTGAAAGTAGATAATATTCGTTACCACTTTGAAAGTGGTGAATTTAAAAAAAAATGTTTACAGTGCTCTTAGCGGAAAAACTTCCCATATAAAAATCTTCAGGCTCCGCCAATGCTGACGACGGAATATAGCTAGACGCAAGGCTGCCAGCCAAAGCTGGGCAATCTATGTAGGGACAAGGATGGTTGACAATGGTCTAAACATTGTACCAATATGGGAAGTCATAAATCGACTTCGTTGATCCATCATTGATCATTGGCTGCGCTACGCTTGGTCCATCCTTCAACCAATATTGCTTGAAGGAAAAAGCATGCTTTCAACAGAGGCTCTCTAGGGCTTGGCGGGACACTGCTCCAAGCATTAGGCAACTCTGAATGACAATGGATTCTCATGTTGCACCAAGCATGGGTCGTAGCTTGGTCCAGCTTGGGCAATAGCTTGGCTCAGCTTGGGCGATGGCCTCGCTCAGTTTAGGCGTTAGCTTGACTCGACTTGAGTAATAGCTTGGCTAAGAGTGAAACTTCCTTCTCAAACAGCAAATTACAATAACTCTCACCAGAGTGATGCTTGTTTCCTGCGAGTGGCGAACCAAGCATTCAATCAATATATAAGTCTCCTTTGAAGATTCCATGACAGAAATAATTCTTCATCTGTTTCCAGACCCGCCTACTTCTACGCCAGGACCACCGGATTTACGTCATTCATCAGTTTAAACTAATCAGAAAAATTACATGTTGAAATTCTCCGACATTCATTTCGTTCAATCGAAATGATAGAATGGATTTTTTATTTTATTTTCAATTACAATAAAAAATAAAAGTGACCATTGGCATGAGATGGGCGCAACCCTGCCGCAAGATTGCTACAGCGTTGGCTCATCCTTGGCGAACAAATTTTTGTATGGTCTGCCATTGACGGCATATGCTATCACAACCCTGTTTCCAGTGTTGGGTCTTGATTGTGGAAACAAATGGGCTGAGGCTGAAATGATGTTATCATTTCAGAGTTGCGCCATGCCTGGTAGCCTAGGCTCGGCCCATCTTGGTGAGCCTTGCGGCAACCTAGCGCCCATGGTCAATTTTTACCTGGGTTAGTGTACGAAAGATGGGCCGAAGTTGAAAAAGATTTGCTGGAGAGATATTAAAGCTTGTTGGATAATCAAGATAATTTTATAGTCGCAAACATTAAATACCTCCAACTTCCAATCGATAGGTCTAACGATAAAAATAAATCCATAGCCGATTACCTGAAACTAAACGTTCCGTGGCAAATCCGCAGAATTATCGTTCAACTCAGATGTGCTACTAAATTTGGTTTCAGTTTATATTATACTTAAATGGTAACTATCATAAATTCAGCTTTAACCAGCTTGCAATTCAGGTAGTAATGACTCCATTGAACATGCGCTATTAGAATGTATACACTTTTCTCCACTCAGAAACTACTACGCAAATTGTAACCACTTGAACAGGAAATCATTGGAAATTGCTGTTATGTTTGAAAATCTCAATGTTCGATCGATTAAAATCTTATGGTATCTTGTGAAAAACATATGCGAACTGACAGCCTTTTTATTGAACGAGTAATTTGAAGGAATCCACACCAGATTAGGTATAATTTCATTGTATTTAGATCAAAATGTATCTGCGATTTCGAAGATTAATATCTAGCAAACCTATGTAACCCCCTTGCTATGGGGACTCAGTCCTTGAATGCAATAAATTTCTATTCTATATTCTATAAATATAATATATTTGCAGAATAAAGCAGTCCACTGTTCAGCAATTTGAGAAATTTGTGCATGAGAACACATTTATAAGGCAGAGTTCAATGGATTATAAACGGACATGAATGAAATGCAAAAGAATTTTGAAGAAGACGATCAAATTAACCGGCAAAGCAAATTTTCTTCGAGTTTAGTAGCTGGATAGCTGTCGAATATTTTGAATAATTATTGCCAAAAAATTTAGAGGCATCTGTTTCTTTGAAAATTATTTATCTCTAAAAATCATATATTAAAAAAATGTGCTATCTGAACTGGAACAAAGGCTTTTTTGCATCAGAGAAAAAAGTTTTGAAGATATTTTTGCGAAATCCACTCCTATTGTAAATTTCAAAATAAAATCTTGTGGATATTGAATTCATGTAAGGTAGGTCCTCTTTGGAAATCGACAAGGAAAGTACAAAGAAAACTAACAAGTACCTTGTAAAATACTAGCGAGCTACTGGTCAGTTTTTCTAACTAGTATTAGACGAGTTAGAGCGTTACATTCCTCACTAGTTCCTCACAAGTTGAACGGGCAAACTCGTAAGTGCCTTATGATTAAGTGAAGAAAATGTCTACCAGGGACATAGTATAAATATATGACTATACACACGCGCTTCATTGGCCAAGGAACGAGCGAGTGTCCGCATTCAGTCGATTCCAAGGATCCTGTTTACGTGCCAAACACTACCCGGAGAGAACCGTATAGAATTCATGGCATGAATACGAATACGAGAATCTGTACCCAAGTTCCCCATCTATTCCGTATCGTGTACACACATTTTTTCCACTCCTGATCGTGAAATTCCCGTACTATATATTATATATTTCAAACAACAAGTGAATTTTTGTCAAGTTCAAGTACTTGGGGTGGAGGAATGTCAGAATCTTTCGTTGAAAATTTCGTGAATGTGGAAACATCTTCGACTGGAACGATATCAAACGTAAAAGACGACACACAAAGCCAACGCTCATCTATTCATCCTTAATGAAATATCTCTGTGAGTCGATTCGAACATTGAAATGAAATTCGTTTTCACATTGATTACTCGTCTCGAAAGCTGTCATTGATCCACAGAGAGAACGGTACACACTCGAGACATACAAATTGATCTCACCGAGGATAATCGATATTCCTTCAAACGTGTTCCATTGCAAAAGAAGGGGAAGAGAGATCTTCCGAAGACGTAAATAAAAAAAAAATAAAAAAAAAAGAGCAGTGAAGCGTTGATCTTTTTCAGAAAGTAATAGAATCCAATACGTTTCTTCTTCTATTTCTACTTCCACTTCTACTTCCCCTTCATCTTCTTCTTCTTCTACTTCTTCCTTTTCCGCCGCTGAGGAAAGATTATGGCGCTTCGTTGCTTACTTAGAACGATTAAATGAGTTGAGTCGGTTGATGTCGAAAGGACAATAGGATAATGGAATTCTCTCCCCCCTTCTCGCTACGAATGATATTCGATTTCATTGAAGAACAGGGAAACGAGGGTGGAAAGGGACTGACAAAAGAAACAAAACACAAACGAGAGAAGAAGAAATCAAAGAAAGAAAGAAAGAACATTTTATATGATTCCTTCTTCCCCCTTTTTCCTCCTCCGATCTCCGACCTCCGACCTCCGCCCTCGCCTCTCCTTCTCTCGTCGTTATTTTAACGGTTGTACATTCGAAATGAAAGCGACAAAGGCGGAGGAAGGGGAGAAGCAGAAGAGAGGCGAGGACACCAACTGGTCCATTCTACGTTGCCCGAGTTCTGGAAAATTCAACGAAACAGAGGGAGAATCGATTTGGTCGCACAAGGTGCTCCGCAGCCGGTCGGAGACAGAAGCAATCAGAAGTCAAGAGGAAATACTGGATGGAGAGAATGGAATGGAGGAAAGAGAGGAGAGAAGGAAACCAAAGAGATAGTATATATATGTATGTACCTTCGCACATACATACGGACGAATACACGTAGGTAGGAGACAAAGAAGGGAACGGAACGAGCGGAGATTAGAGAATAGGTTGGTTTAACTCGCGCTATTTGAGATAATTGATAGCCAGAATGGTCTTGCCTCACACATCTCGGTTGGCCTCCTTGCTCTCGCAGTAACGCCCGTAGGAGCGCCACCACCACACCAAATGCAATTTCCTCCCTACTGGACAGAGGACTGCATTAGGACGAAAACCAAGGCGTCGCTCGAGATGGTGTATTGGCTTTTCGACTTTCTACCTCGGCTACTGGTTATACTAATACCACTACTGCTGTTCCTCCCATCCCTACGTTCGGCATTACCGTTACTATTAATACTTGATTCTATTCTCTCGATACATCTTTGTCCTCTCATCTAAACGTTGATCGAATCTGCAGGATGGACGAGTATATATTTACCAGCGGGATGATTCAAGAATATCAAATTTCTCGATAATAGACGGACTGAAAAATTCATGACTTTTTTCATCTAAAAATGGCCCACGATGAAGTTTCTATCATTGATACAAATATAGTTCATTGCGGTTATGCTGGCTAGGTTTACAAGGATTGTCACACTTTGGTATCATCAGAATCAAAGGATCAAGATCTGATAGTGAAGTTGGAGTATCAGATACTGGTATTCCACAAAATTCACCATATCCCAATCAGAAAAATCTGATTAATGCCAATGTTGACAACAGATGCAGTACTGTGCCATTATTGGGTCATCGACACTCAGCCAACACGTACGGGATCAGTACTGGATACATAGAAATGCAGAGTACTATGCCTGTACTGATGAAACAATACTCAGAGCTTAATGCCGGCCAGGTACTGACCCAATACAGGCACTGCACTGATTGCGAATAATACACTGGCAGAAAAACGACCTGGTTGGAACATTCGTGGTCGCAATAACTTGAAATCTGGTTTGATTTACCAGGAAATGTGATTGTGATGTTCAGAAAAAAGTGTCTAAAGCCAAAATTAACTACATATTCTGGTTATCACGTCAAGAAAAGAATCTGGTTTTTTTAACCTAAAAAATGTAGTTGATTTTTTAATCCTGGTGAATCGAAGCAGATTTCAAGTTATTGTGACCACTAATGTTTCAACAAGTGCGTTTTTCTGCCAGTGTAGTATTAGTACTCAATCCCCAGTACAGAAAAGCGTTATCATCGAAATGACAGTGCCCTGTCAGTCTTGGAAAGTACTGGTGCAGTACTGCGCCTGTTGTAAATTTCTGGTTGAAATACTGAGGCAAATAACTGCAGCTGAATATGAGGTAGCCAAAGTACAGTTTTTTGTTACAGCAGCTATATTTTTACTATCACAGCGATTCTCATGGCTACTCCAATGGAAAATATGGCTACTATTTGTACTACAAAAATGTACTTGGGCTTGTTTTCAGCTACAGTTTTTTCTCAGTATGGATTCACACTTCTTGATTAGGTATTCGAAGCGATAGTTCCCTTCATATTACTGGACAAAACGGTATTTGAGAGAATGAAATATTCAATTCTAGAATGGTACGGTAGTATTCCAACAGAAATACGTTGAAACAAGGAGTTCCAGTGATTGAAAACGGTACTGAATGGTGTTACGACGCAATAAAATGGCAATCATTAACTTTGAGGTCGTGGGTGATGGACTAGCAGGGAATCGGAAATGAAGAATTCTATGGAATTTGAAGTTCTGATAAACATTGACGGGAATTCCAACAGTTTCCACCAGCAATGCATAGCATTGGAAGATTCAACACTGTGAGAAGAAAGCTTTGAATTCAAATTGTGTCATGATTGAATTTAAGACTCGGCCAGAAGAAATCTATTCTGAGGGTAAAGTAAATCGGCACAACGGAAAACGCTGGCTTTCAGGGAATTTTCAAATTCAGACACAGCCAAACCTTAAGCTACACCTTGTACAGTGCAGCTGGTAGCATTGCATCGAATTCGAATAATTGTGACCTGCATTGTTCAGAATTCGGACAGTTCTTGTCAATATTACATGGAATTTGGATAGTTCTGATCAACATTACGTCGATTTCTAGTAATTCTGACTGAAATTGCATAGAATTTGAATAATTGTGATCAACATCCTGCCCATTATTGGACAATTCTCACCAAATTCGTACCCACTCCGGGAAGTTCTGACCATCGTTCCATAGAATTCGGATACTTCAAATTAGCATAACACATGACTCAGATAGTTATGACGAACATTGCAGAGATTTCGGATAGTTCTTTTCAGCATCTCGTCTTAAACAGCCCGGAAGGAATCGAAGATCTTTCCTTAAACACATCACCGACTCCGAGGCGAGTTCTGACCAGCTGTGTACGAAATTCAAATAGTTCTGACTTAAGTTATACCGATTCCAAGTAATTCTCACTAGCTATGCACCGATTCCAAGGAATTTCAACCAGGCCTAGTAGAAATTTTGGACGAAAAAATACGAGGGTCTGCTGAGGCATGCTTGATTTCCTATCAGGCCTTCATCAGGTTTCGTTAGGGTTTTCCCTTTTTTTGCTCGATTTTATGGAAATTTTATCTGGACCCTCAGGTAAAGCCCTTGTAAGGGCTTCGTGAGATTTTCTTTATTCATGGCTCACGGATTTCAACCTGATCAGGACCTTATTAGGAATAGGGAATACCTGATCAAATTCCTACTAGGGAGCGTTCGTAGAATTTGGATAGTTCTGATCAGCATCGCACTGATTCCGAGTACTTCCGTCTCGCGGCGTATGAAATCCACATACTTCCGAACCGCAGTCTGCCAATTCCGAGAAGTTCGAAGACCAGCATTGCGTAGAATTCCAATCATTCTAATCAACATTAAAATGAATCCGAATAGTTGTTGAGAGCATTCACTTAATCCTGCCAGTTCTGGTCAGAACTATCCGAAATTGGCGAAATGCTGATGTGAGCTATTCGAATTTGATCCAATGCTACACTGAGGAGAAAGGTTGAGTTGAATATTAGACAGCCAGGGAATTTAATAACTCTAAATAGAAATTCAGTCAGACCAAATGAAGTTTATTCTGGAGAGCTACAATTTTTATTTGTCATGAATAAATTGCTTCATTCATATCTCAGACAATTTAGGTCAGATCTATTCGAATCGTTTGCAATGCTGATCGGAACTTCTTGAATTCCATAACTATCTGAAATTGGTTGAATGCTTATGAGAAATCTCTGAATTCTATCAAATACTGACCGAAACTATTCAAAATCCGTGAAAATCTTGTCAAAACTATTCAAATCACCTGCAGTTTTTTTCAGAACTATCCCAATCCGTGAAATGTTGATCTAAGCTCCACGAATTCCATAGAACCCTGGTCAGAATCCTCATAAAAATTGACCATTGATTCTAGGATGGCGCAACGTAGCCGAAAATTGAGCGATCTTCGACATTAGAATGGCTCAACTGTGAAATGATAACATCATTCCAACTCTTTTCGCCAGCACAGAACTGACATTGGTAAAACAATGCATCAAATTCAAGCCAAGTCGAGTTTTATCGAGTCTATGCAGGCCCGAGTATTGGCGATAGCTTGCCCCAAACGTGAACCAATGTTGAGACAATCATGGATTAACGGAAGCAATTCCCTAATCACCAATAATGGTATATCATTTTGTCATGTTTTGATTAAGGTGATACCAGCGACCCCTGAAGATGCAACCAGAAGCATTGATTAGAAAAGAACAGGACAAAAACTATTCCGACAAATTACTCGAAAACGAAATCAAAATATCACTCTGTACAGACATCCTTCGATCAATGAAGATGGTCTGTATGGAGCGATATTTTCTTTCTATTGTTTTATTTTCGAATAATTTGTCAGAAAAGATTTGACTCAGATTGCATCGTCAGTTAACATTGACTCGACATAGATTGCCAAGATTTGACAATTAGACTTGCCCTAAGCTATTCTATTGTCAGCATTGGCAAAAGCAAGAAACGTTTATATTGGAACTCTTTGAAATCGTTAGAATACTGCTCTAATGAAACATCGCATCATGTTTTTCAAGTATGAATTTGGTCTCAGTATAAAAATCAAGTGAGAAATCAGTGGTATTCTTTCGTCAAGATCACCCCATTGCCGATTCACCGGAAGAATTCCTTTCTGTTCTTTACATAAACAAACTGTGAAGCAAAATCCTTTTTCAGATACTCTGAGTGCTAACGGTAGCAACAGGAGCGCTGTTTGGCAACGTGGTAGAATTATCAAATATTATACATTCGACATCGGGGGATCGAGTTTGCATTGGACACGATTCTCTTTCTCTTCATTTTCCTCTCTCGGTCTCTACATTTCTGTTTGTTTAGTTGATTTATGAAGCATGGCAGCGACACAAAACACCAACTCCGCTCTCTCCCTCCTGACGCACCAGAGTACATATATAGCCTACATATATATATATATATACACATATGTGTGTGCGTGAAAGTACCCACAGCTTCACAGTTTACAGTTCTCCTCTTGACCCTCTCTTTCTTTCTCTGTCTCACCCTTTGCCCCTTTTTCTACATCTATGTCTCGCGCGCCAAATGTTGTCCGTGGCCGCGAGTAGCGCAAAATAGAACAAGGGAATAGAGGGTACCGGTGACGTCACTAGGGTGTATACACGCTCGCTGTAACCACGCCTATCCCCTCTCGTCGAGGTAGTTCCTACTGTATTGCCCCTGCCGCTGCCGCTCCCGGTGTTACCGTACTTTTCTCTGCCGCACCGATTCTCACTTCGCGAATGCACTTTTATGCATATTCATTTGACGCGTCATAGCGTAATAGCAAACGCACAGCGCCATTAATTCAAGGAGGGTTGAAAGGAAGGAAGGGTAGGAGGTGGATAGGTGCGATGTGGTGTTGTCACGCCTGCTCCAAAATATACCATTTCATAATAATGATCGTTTATGTGGGGGATAGTGAAAATAGAATGGAATTGTTTTTTTTTTCTTCGAGATTGCCGATTTCTTGATGAATAATGTCTGGATTCCTTGTTATGTTTGGAAGGTGGTGTTGAATACTTTGGTCTTGAAACGATCTCAATTTTGAACGTTCGCACTGGTATAGTCTCTTAAGAAGCAGCTGAATCTGAACTTGAAGTCAGAACCGCCACAATTTCTAAGGAACTGTTGTAGAAAATTACCTGTTGGATGGCAGCTGATTTCCTCATAGTTTCTGGCGTCGATTCCAACTTCATAAACGTCCGCGGCATCTTCTCTTCTAGAGAGGAAGAAAGAAAAGAAAGGAGGACTTAGTGTTGTTACCGTAACAAATCTCAAACACAGTAGTGCCGTTCAGATGGTACAGCCCCAACACAATGATCTTGGAAATAGTAAAGATTGTATCCAATAGTCATTGACTCTAAGTCTAGAGTTGTGTTTAGTACGAGGAGATGATTTTACTAATTAAATTGGCTGACCTAAGGGTGGTGAAAAAACCTGGTCATGAAAGTTGTATATTAATATTTGGGTTTCCATTTATAGGAAATAGTTGAGTTTGAGCGGGTGAAAGAGATAGATCATGATTGAGCCCGGATTCGGCAATGGTAATCTTCTCTTCTATCCTAACGCGATTATTTGGAACGACGGGTTAGCGATAGCGCCTGGCGGTTCGAAGGAGAAGCTTCTACTCCAGCGCGGACTCGCTTACGTGGGAGTTAACGCGTTAAATCAACAACGGACGATCATCCCGCGTTTTTCTTCCCCACTAATGTCCCTCGAACGGCAATAAATTCCTGTTGATTTTTGTGCAATCGCTGGATATAATATTTTTATAGAAAAAATTCGCAAAACCAGAATTGTTTGTAGAAATCTGAATTCCAAAGAAATGCTTTTCTCAATCTTCCAAATATAACATTTCACTCGTATCTCAATCTATTCATCGTCTATCGTCTATTTGCAAATGATATAGATATCCTTCTCTCGTCTCCTTTTTCTCTTCGTTTCCCGATTCCCTTTTAAATCGAAAAGAAAGGCAAATACCAAAAGCGAAACGCACCGAAAGATTTGTTAATGGAATGACGAGTCAATACGTAGTCAACGACCCGAATCCCCGACTCGAGTTTTACTTTAGATCTTTTCAAGTGCTTTCATCGTATCGTCCGGGAAGATTCGATTCGGTAGAATCCACGCAAAAGCATTCCATCTCTTCTTTGTCCATTGTCTTTCATCCGCGTAGCCCGTCAAGTATTCAACCGAACGTTCTCTTTCGAAATACTAGCTGGAGACTCGATACGTATACAAAAGTCGATCACTCGAATCGTGCGTTGGGAAAATCAAAATTTTCCCTCTCGTTTTGATAATTCCACCCCCTTCGGGATACTCGGAAACAAATTGAAGGATTTTTATATCCATGGATTGTAATATACGAAATAAACATGCGTCGGTGTATCTTGTGGAACCTTCTGCATAATTCAATGAAATTAATTTGTGGGAAGAGAGGGTGAGAACATATAACGGGGGCAAGATATTATCGGCGATAACGTAACGATGTTACCTTATACATGGAGAAAGGGAGGACGAGAGATGATTACGAGTACAAAGAGATATGAAGAGATGGAGAGGGTGAAGGAGAGAAGAGAGAGGAGAGCCTAGGTTGTAGCGGTGGTGTATAACTGACATACCGTAACGAGACAAACTACTCCTCATTCCGACTGCCATTGAGAAAGTGCCCCTGTTGCACGGCGCCAATGCTCTCCTATGTGATAATGCTGGATGCTCGTAGTCGACGACAAATTGGATTACATTCATCGACACCGCTATATGCAGACTCACGACTTCTATATATATACATATAACTATGTAACGCAATAGCAAATTTCATCCTGGTGAAAATTATTACGTAATACACGGTGTATTCTCTTTATACACACGTACAGTGCTTTTTTTTACTCCAAAAAAGGATATACGAAAGAACGAAAGCATAATAAAATGTTGTTTAAAAAAATATATATATATTTCTCGTTGATACTCATTTTTCTTCTCTCCTTTCTCCCTCTCTCGACGATAACAAGAATTAATGGTCAAAAGAGGACAATAATAATAATAATGGCGATGAAAATGAGGATAATAACAATAATAATAATGGAAAAAATGTTGCGCGTTACTCTACGCTTTTTTGATCGTTTTTATTATTAAATGTGGAACGTTAACTTACATTCGTCGTACTTATCATCGTTACTGCTATGATTATTCTAATGACGTTGTTTCCATACATCGTTGATGGATGTGAGACTCTGATTAAACTTCGAATATCAGTTTGTAATTGGAGAATGGAAATTTATGCGCGATCATGAGAGTCAATATTGGCGTTAACCTCGCGGCATACGTTACATCAATTATATATACGTGTGTATCTTAACAGGAAGGTCCATTAGTGTTTCCTCTTGTAATTCGTTCGTCTATTACAAATATCGTGATTATACTGTTTGTTCGATCATCGTTGGTGTTATTATGAATCTATGTTACCAGGGACATTCGTCCTTCATTTTTCGTTCTCGTGTTTGCCAGAGATCCCAAACTCAACCCTCCCTTCTGATACGGGGAAAATGAATTCACAGACAGCACGTACTGATGAATCCACATTTTTCACGCCCACATTGAGGATCCGCTCTGTGTTCAATTTGATGATAATATCCAATGAAAATTAACCATTTACCGAATAAGGAACTTTTTCGACTTCCAGGGAAAAAGTGTGGAAGGGAAAACTGGAGATTCTTGTGCTTTCAAGGAACTTGAATCGGAAGATTCGAGTATCGAGTAGTCTAGAGACAAACACAGAGAAGAAAAATTCGCTGTGACAGGGAAATTTGATTTGGCTGGAGTAAGAAATTTTTTGCTGTGAGAGCAATTTATTTGCTATTACGGCAATTTTGTTGGTTGTGACCTCTAGTAAAAATATCACAAGTTCTTCCTTGTGGCTGATAAGGCACCAAAGAAGGAAAACTAATTGAAAAAACCTAGCGGGGTGCTAGTTAATAACTGATGACTTTGATCCAATTGGTGTTGGTTGGGCAAAACTAGTGAGTTACTTATCATCATTCAATGAGTTGTACTATATAATTGGTGATAATAGAATAAAACTCTCATAAATGAACTGTCTCATCCTGACGAAATGTAAAAAATATTATTCACACGTGTTATTGGACATGGTAATGTTGTTGCTGGATTTACTTTGAAATTGAAAGCAAATCCAACAACAATACTCTGAGACAGACCTTGCGAAAAATCTTCATTTCAAAATTATTACATGGATTAAAAGAACTCTTAAAGATTATCTACTTACAAATCATGAAAAATAGAAAAAATAAGTGGAAAATGTTCCATGTTGAAATATTGTTTATGAATTCAATTATTCCAGTGGAAGTCTATTCAGCTTGCTAGTTCGATCATTGATATAAAATAATAATAACTAAAGCATATGGATTTTATTTGATTCATACATGATTCTATATAAATTTTATTTGATGCATACTTTATTCTAATGGAACAAACGTTTCGACCCCTAATCTTTCCGATCAGGTCCTAAAAACAGCGAATATATGGACAGTCTCAAATGAATTTCTTCGTTGATTTACCAATGGATTACAGAAAAAATGTTTTATTCATTCCTTCACAGAATATTGTTTTCATATATTTATAATCTTACACAAAGTAATTAGCGATTCTAAACACTGATATTCTTCATGGAAAAAAAGGAATTCGCTGTGGCAGCGAAATCTACTTTTGGTGGGTTCCTTTTGCCAGAGGAGCAAATTTTTTGCTGTGACAGCAAACTATTTGCCGTTCCAGCAATCTTGTTAGCTGCGACAGCGAATTTTTAGCTGTGGCAGCAAAAAATGTTAGCTATCCCAGCAAAATTGGTTTGCTATTCTATATATAATACTGAAAATTTGCTGGCGGAGCAAACATTTTTTGCTGCCACAGCTAAAAAAATTGCTATCGTAGCTAACACGATTGCTGTTATAGCAAATTTTTAGCTATTCGTACTTTCCATGTGTACGCGATAATTTTTACTCTGAGAGAAAAAATATTTCATTGAATAGTCACAATGGAAAAATTAATTGATTTGAATAAAATTTTATCGAATCAATTGAATACCTATTTTCATTCACAAAATATTTTATAGACCATTGAAGATTTCATTGAATCAATATATAGTTGATTCAACAAAACTTTATTCAAATCAACCAAATTTGCTACCATTCAATTGAATAATTTATCCTCTTGGTGTAACAAATTTGTCATCAGTTACTGGTCAGTGTCTGCTCAGTTTTCCTGATTAATACTTCGTTGGTAAGGGCGTTACATCCCTTACCAGTTACCAGTAAGTTCTCCCGATCAGTGCCTCATCAGTAAAAGAAATGAATTCGTTAGTGCCCCATAGTTTACTAACAGGAATTTCTACCAGGGACACCGGACTTTCAACTGTTGCAGCAAAAAGCATTGACTCCTCCAACAAAATTTGTTTGCTATCCTATACACAGAAAGAGAAGAATGGTAATATTTACTATGCTAACATACGCTGTAAAAAATATCTGGAATTCTTGTTCAATTACGTACATGAAATGAGGTTCATACGCATTTTACATTGAATTTGATGAACAAAAACATGAAAAGACTGTAGATTGTGCTCTAGTTTACATGAAAAATTCAATGTAAACTGTGTATGATACTGATTTCATGCACGTACTTGAATAAAACTTCCAGCAAAAACATTAAAATTAATGCAGAAATTTTTGACAGTGTAGTATTCGGTCTTGAAATCGTGATTGTTACCATGTCAGAATAGAATTCTTCATCATTTTTTCGATAACAATTATTATGCTACATATATACTATTTTACCAGAAAAATGTTGAAGAATTCTATTCTTACGTGCACTGTTGAAAATATCTGCATGAAGCTTCAATAACATGTGATGGAAGCAATTTCCACTCACGTGATTGAAAAAGTCCTTAAAATTTCAACAAAATTCAATTATTAAACTGTACTGTTATGAATAATATGATATAGCAAAAATTGAAAATTTAATTACTTGTGATTGAATTCCTAATTCAATTGCAAGAATTGAAAATTTAATTCACAAGTATACTTGGAAAATCAATGAAAATTCAAGAAATTTTGAACAGCGTAGTAACGAGAGGGGCCTTTCACTCAGGAATCGATTCCATATTAAACAAGTTATTCGGTGATTCTCATTGGCGACCTGCGATCTTGATTCAAACGATGCCCGTGTGGAAATTAATTCTTGGTGCCAGTTAGGGCCAAACTAGGCGTCCTTACTTCATTCCAGGCCCTGTTTTGGTTACCTTTATAGGACCTAGACAGGATTGTCACGCTCTCATTTCCAGGGCCTGTACTGTATTCCTAACTTGGGCCTATGTAGGACACCCATGATGGGGCCAATGCAGGCTCTGAAACTAGGGCCTTTGAATGTGTAATAAATTTTAGCATAGATTATCAAATTAGATGAATATCGCAAGGAGAGAATAAAATTCCCATCCGGGTAGAAATGATTTATGACAATCCCCAGTTCCATTCAGGACCTGGTCAGATTTGATCATTTGCTATATTAAAATGATTATTTTGATTGTTTCTTAATGAATCAAGTACCTTTCAGTTCATACAACGTTCCCTTTTTTTATTGTTGCTTCTACGAGTATAAGGTATTAATTATCATTATAATTTTCCATGAATTCATTGATTATAAAATTTTTATCTCATTGAATTTATTCAGTGAAACCGAAACTATTGACTTTTATCTAATATCGAATGGAAAAGTTCTTGCATTTCATTCCTGTGCTCGATCAAAACGACAGAAATTTGGCTATAAAAATGGATCTATGTAAAGACTTCGAATTGTAAATAGTTTAAAACTTTAGTTGAATAAAGAGGTTATATATTGCTGTTTTCAACCAAGGTTGGGTGCGCCTAACTTTTCAAAACGAGGAGAATATTGGTAATGCAGGTCGGCCCTACGAGGGTTGTGTACAGGTGTGCTTAAATCAAAATCTTTGGGAGAATATGGGAAGCCTAGCAAGGCCCTATACGGACTGTAGTAGGGTGCGCCTGAATTAAAATCTTTGGGAGAATATGGGAAGCCTAAGAAGGCCCTATACGGGCTGTAGTAGGGTGCGCCTAAAATAAAATCTTTGGGAGAATACGGGAAACACAGCAAGGCCCTATACGGGCTTTAGTAGGGTGCGCCTCAATTTTTCAAACAGGGGGAAACATTGGAAATGCATCTTGGCCCCACATGGGCCTTGTATGGGTGGCCCTGAGTTAGAAAAATCAGGCCAAATATCAGAAACCCGACTAGGCCCCTTAGGGGTTAAGGCTAGGCCATCCTAAGTTTGGATACCCGATTTAAGCCCATATAGGGCCTATATTCGATACAGGACGCCCGGACAAATTTCCACACGGGTGATTCCACTCAATAAAGTAGACAAGAATCAAGCTGCGAATTCAAAGCATCGATGAAAGTGATTCCATCCGTTTCGAGCTAAAGTTGACACGAGCCCGCTGAGCAGACGCTGACTGCGTAATAATTTCACAATTTCACTGACTCTCTTGGTTATTTTACTTGTATTTTTAACTAGCTGTTCGAGTACAATGATTTTCGTTCTTGATTTTCCTCCCGTTTACTCAGTTTCATGCTCAAATTAATGAAATTGATATATTGCAAAATTGCGGAGTTATATTATTCAGTAATGAAATTTCCAGCTGTAAATTTTTGTTTCTTTTCTTCAAATGCAATTATAACATAAATGGGAACGTAACGAAAGGAAACAATATGATATTATTCATGGTTAAGACATTATTACCTGGTTATTATTTTGAAAAACAAAACATGATTTCCATAGACAAATTTGAAAAAAAATATGATCTAATTTAGGAAGAATACTTTTAGATGAAATGTGGAACGATCTTCACTTGGATTAGAAAACATGCATAGATGTGGCGACTAGGCATCAAAAGAGCAAAAGTGACAACCCAATTGTTGTCAAGCAAAAACAGGACAGGAACTTTCGAGAGCCAGAACGGAACATCAACAGTCCCGAGCAAAAGTGATACACTTATAATTTAAAACAAAAGAGCAAAAACGGAAGCTCGAGCTTTTCAGTGTTTCGTTTTTGCCCGGAGATTACTGTGGTTGCTCTTTTGTTCCAAATTTCAAGTGTATCGCTTTTTCTCGGAACTTTTGATGTTCCGTTTTTGCTCTCGAAAGTTTCTGTCCTGCAGTGATAAAGTGCATTCCTCAAAATTATACAAACTTACAAATGTTAATAACTTTGATAATTTGTTTTCTCATGTTCAGGAATGTTTTGTACTTTGGATTTACATTTAGAGCGTAATCCTCGCAGCGCACTTGATTGCCGTGTTTGGAAAATTTGTGATCATTACTCAGTTTGTGAAAAATTGCGTAACAAAATTTTATCCGTTTTCTGATGCTTCATGGCCCTGTCAAAATTTTTTCTATGGAATTTGTGATTTTTCATGCATTTTTATAAGAATGTTTACACATTTTTCAGCAAATTCCACGAATTCCCGATTGAATGAGATTTCAATTCAAAGTTTCAGATTTTTCATAGTCATCTGCACTCAGAGAAATTTGAAGCCATGGCAACTATGTGAGAGAACAACTATGCAATTATAATTCTTCTAACTCTTCATATAGTTCATGCCATAAACCAGTTACCCTACACGGAAAAAATAATTTAGCTCCTGCAGCTAAATTTTAGCTGTTATAGCAACAAAATTTGCATCTGTAGCTAATTTATTTGCGGTGGTAGCCAAAATTTAGCCGCAGGAGCTAATTTAATGGCTGTCCATGTCCGTGCTAGCCATTTAGCTGCTGCAGCTAAATTATTTTTTCCGTGTAACTATTTATATAGTTGCGGATACTGAATTTGAATGGTTGTCCCAAAATAGTTGATGCGACTATTTAAATTTTTCTCAGGGTGATATATAAACTTCCAGACCATCCTTTACAGTGTAATTTCGACTCGATCAACGCTCAGTCTCATTTTCTACCCCGAAAATCATTTTCAAGGACTACGATCGTACATCATCCATCCGTTACAAGGATGAAGAAAAATCATTTTTCTCGTTAACGAAATTTCTTACTGGAACCTAATAAAAACACGGAGGGATTGAGAAGAAAAAAAACACTATCCATCACAATTTCCTGATAAGATTCGTGATAATTTTTTTCATGAGCGAGATTAAAGACCCCGATCGAATGAAAGAACACACACGATTTGACAGACTCTCGATTCAGCGAAGAAGAAAAAGACGAAGAAGAATGATGTGATTCGTTATACGTGAAACAACAACGAAAAAAAACAAAAACTATCATGAATCTCACAACGCACTTTCGCGGGGACGATTGTCGATACTCGAACTTGGTGGATATTAATACACGATGGTGAAAGACGAAGCAAAAGAAGGAGAAGAAAAAGAGGGTGGAAGATAAGTAAGACCGTGAGGAACGCGTCTGGTGGAACACCCCCCATTGGCTCTTCGGTATGTTGGTCACGCGTGGCATGACAATTTATGACGATTGGAATAACGGCAAGGCCAGTTGAGTCGTTACGTGTCGGAGCCAACGGTATCGGACTGCTAAACCCCGACGAGGGTTGGCGAAAGAGAATGTGACGACGCCCCAACCGTTGGGGAAGGGGCAAACCTTTGCTTCGACAAACTAGTTCAATTAGCGAGAAGCGCGAGGGAAAAGAATATTCGAGGTCGCCCGTTGTTTCGCCGGTAACGAAGTTCTCAAACTCTCTTCTTTCTTCCCGTCGTTTTATAAAAGACGTGAAAAACAGAATATACAATGTTTGAATTTTACAGGATTTGGGACACGAGTTGAGGGTTGACATATTTTTTTCCTATTCTTTCGTGTATTATTATTATTATTATTATTCTCACGATCATTGTGTTTGATTCGTCATTGAAAAAGTGGGAAAAGTAAAGAAAGTTTTCAAAGTGAAGAATAAAAAAAAAAGACTATGTATTGAAGATGAGAAGTAAGATAAATTCGATTCGTATCGTTGGGGGTGGAGGAGTCAGAAAAAGAAGAAGAAGAAGAGGAAGAAATCTTGTTCTATCGAGTTGATCCTGTTTGAAGTATATATATATATATATATACATATATATAGATGTATATCTTATTTGATAATATTTTGAAGAAAAGATGTTATGAGATTTGCTGTGGATATTGTGAAACGTTATTGGAGATCTTGTAAAAGAATATCAAAGCGTAATGCATTGCTATGGAACGTAGATAAATTGTGATTCGATGAAACGATGTGAATCCATCATTGTTCCCATTTCTGAAAGGAATCCTCTAAAATTGTAAACAAATTCACTCCGTACATTCAGAGAACTCTTTGTATTCGATTCGAAATCGTTTGTAATTATTCGTTTCTGGTATAGTTTTGTTAATTCCTCCTGATTCCTGTCGTCTTTCCTATCCGTTCAAGGGTGGTACTCTGCTCTCCACATCCGAAAGAGTGGAAAATCACGTGTTTCCCTCCGCTGAGTCGCTTTTCACTCGTTTCGAGTGAACCCTCGCTCTTTTAGAGTAGAAACTTCACTCTGGAATTGGAGTGTTCTAGCGTGAATAACAACTTCTGGCCCCACTCTAGCCCAGTCTTGGGCCCATGCTGGGCCGGGACGGGGCCCCAAGGTACATACATGCTACCCTCGCAGGAAGGATTTCTTGAAATGAGAAAATTTTTAGCCTAGAAAATTTCACTTGCATCAAGAAAAATTCGTCTTCAAGAGAAATTTTCTCATTTCAAGAAATCCTTTCTGTGAGTGTAGGGTGGCTGTGAGTTTATAATCACAAACCTTAGACGATCACTCTCAAAGAGTGAAATTTCCACTGCTCGAGAGTGATAATCTCAGGTTTTTAATCTTCGGGCTTCCAATCAATCAGAATACAGAAACTTCAAATCATCGTAACTCTCAAACGAAGACTGTCAGGGTAGTTCAATTTTTTTCTCAGAGATCCATCGTTTTCCAACTTGGCGAATAATAAAGTTAGACTCGAGTATGTAGCATATGCTTGCGACTGATTTGGATTTGAAAGAAAATCTAACAAAACTCATATCTTAAAAACTAATCCTGAAAAAAAAGTTTTCAATATGGAAAATTATTGCATTTAGGCTGCGAAAAACGCCAGTGAAGTATTTTCAGTGTATTCTGAAACACCCGGTATACGAATGAAGCAAATTAGAAGCTCTAGAAGCGTGACCCAGAAAGGAATCGAAACACTTGACCTACGTTCTCATAGAAGTTGATTTGAACCAAAAAGAGCACATCTTTACTCCATAGACTACCCACCCTCTCGTGCGCGAAACGAGCACATAAAAATGTTTGTTTCCATTCCTTCCCCATTTTCAAGCTCATTCAGGGAATTTATGTCATCGAAATATTCACATGTACAAATACACAAATACGAAAATGGTATCAATACAATTTATTACAACACTATTACAACAATAACAATGGTACGAAGGAAATAGAAAGTTCATGAGTTGGCGAGTGATAAAAATTTTGAAACGACGCCGATCTCCCGTTTTAAGAATGAACAGAAGGATAAAGAAGAGGTATAGGAGAGAAAAAAAGAGGGGTAAAATTTTCTTCGATATGGCGATTTCAGCATCAGCATCTTTTCTTCCCTTCTTCTCGATCGCAAGCTAGGAAATCACTATTTCGATAGCGATATAAAAATAACGATGGTCGCAGCAATAAAAGTAAGTTTCTTTTGCAGGATACTTTTATCGACCCCTATTTTTACCTCCCCCTTTTCCTCGTTTCCCCTTCCACCTTTGCGAATGTTCTTCTTTCACTTTGTACGCCTTAAACATCACCATCTTGTTGTTATATATTCAGATATCAAAGGGAACGAGAGAGCCCAGGTAGAAAATGGAATTTTCTAACCTTATATTTTTCTTTGTTACAATATGCCAACTCTTTTTCCCTTTTTACGCTCTTGAAGAAAAGGAAGAAGAAAACGAAAAGAATTCATCGTCGAAGCCATTTGGAAGAACGAAAAGAAAAGGTTAGATAAAAACCGTCATTGCAACGTGGACCGGAACAAACGTTCATTTAGATTAGAAATCTTAATACAGTTTGAGGTTATCTTTTCTCTTCTGCTTCCTTTCTTTTTTCTTCTTTTTTTTTTCGTTTTTGCTAGTTTTTTTTTCTCTCTCTCTCTCTCTCTTCACTTTGTTCCAGCGAAACTTTGCCATCGCGTTCTTGAAATTGCGAGACCACTCATCAGATAAATATGCAAACCGAGTTTTAATTTCAAACCATACGACTTCATTTTCTTTCCACGCTTCTCCGTTCTTGTTCCAACTCTTTGTTTTTCTTTCTTATTTCTTCTCACTTCTCCCTCTCGTGCGGTGAGGAGCCAAGATGAGAACCCATGTGAACATTGCGAAGCCTTGCTTCAATGCTTTTCTAACACCCACCTATGTGGAAATGGAAACACGGGCCGCTACTGGCTCACTACCGTTGCCAGTACTGGCAAATCCAGAGCAACTATTATGGGGCCAGTTGGATTGCCAGTACTGGTCGAGGAGTTGAAATGATAACACCATTTTACATAAGCGCCAGTATAACATTTATCATCACGGCGGTAACGATATTTGATGTGAACCTGCTATGGTGAAACTCTGGCATTGCAACAGGATCAGAGGTTTCACCAGAGCTGAATGACAAATGACAAGGAGTCAAAATTATGATATCTTATGTAGAAATTCATATTTCAAGTTAAAAAAAAAACACCTTGAATTTGAACTTTGGAAATCTGAATGATTCATTGTTCTCATTATCGTCATCGAAGAAAGGCACTTTGGAAGTGATTTCTTGAAAGTTCACTGAGTGAGGACTGAACCCGGGTCCTGCGAGTGAGAAACTGAGTTTCTATCACATCAGCCGATCTCCGAGTTGACGACGAATCACTCAAATTGCCATTTGTTGTAATGGGACCGTTGAAGTCATACAATTCACCATAGATTCCGTAGTGGAATGAAGTCCTACCAATGCTGGCACATTGTTGTCTCTCGAACATATTGAATGATGATACCAACTCTGGCCAAATGCTGGCGCATTATTGTCCCTTCGAAATAACCGTGTTATTGAAAAGATCAGTGGAATCCCTATTCACTATCTATTCCGTATTAGAACAACGTTGCAACGATATTGGTGTCGTATCGTCTTTCTTTCGCATTTCACCATCCAACCAACTCTGATATCGGTACTGACGCACCCAGGTAAGAAATGCCAATATTGACAACTGGCCCATGCTTGGCAAAATACTGGGCTGCCAAGCATCGCGAACCAATATTGGTCCAATACACGCCCTTTGTTCATTCTAGAAATCATACCGGGTTTCATAGGAAATGCCAATATGACAACTGGTGCAAGCTTGGCAAAATATTGGGCTGCCAAACATGGCGAACCAATATCAACCCAATATAAAACCGTTTGTTATTTGAGAACCCACGCCATGTTTCATAAGGATTACCTATACAACAAGTGGTTCAAGATTGGCAAAACATTAAGCTGCCAAGCATGGTGAACCAATATCGGCCCAAAATGAAACGATTTGCAGGGTTCAGACAAGTTTTGTTCAATCAATTTCCCTGAGTGTTCCCTGTGATTTCCCTGAGTAAAATTCTAATTTCCAGAAATCATGAATATGTCCCTGAACATTTTTTCCTCAGTGTATAATTTCTGAGATTCCACGATTAAAAATTAAGGAAATATGTCGTAGAAAATGAAAAATAGAATTAACGGACAAATTTTTATTTTGAAAAAATTTTAATGATTTCCCTGAGATTTACAGGTTTTTGGGGGTTTTTGATCATTTTCCTGAGAATTCCCGGTGTTTTGAGACCAATTTTTATTTCCCTGAGTTTTCCCGAATTTCCTGGAATTCCAGTTCTGTCTGAACCCTGATTTGTTATTTGAAAATCTATACCACGTTTCGTAGGGAATGTCATTACAACAATTGGGTGAAGCTTGGCAAAACATTAAACTGTCAAGCATGATGAACCAATATGGGGCCAATGTACAACCAATGTTTATTTGAGATCCTATGCCACATCTCCATGTTTGTGATTTTTACAGAGTTGTACCGATATCCCTGCTAAAAATCTTATTGTTTTCTATGGGAAATTTTGAGCACGGGGGGCATGAAAAATGACGTCATTTTTCTCTTCAAGAAGTATGTTTGAAGAATCAGGTTGAAGCATGGCCAAAGTTAATATACACAAATTGGGCCATGCTTGGCATTGCATTCTGGTCCAATATTGAGTACCAAGCCTGGCACGAGGTTATCATCCCAAGCTTTCACCAAGCTTGGGCCATTTGTTAATTCCTACCTGGGCAGTTCCGTTTCTGTACGTTCTGGGTATTCTCTGAACACTATCAATTCGATACTGGCTCAAGAAAGTTTTGGCGCATTTCGCGCCAGTTGGAAAACTGGTAATGATTCTGAATGGGCACAGTTGTTTCTGTCGAAGTCTGGCAAACACAACTTTGCCAGTACCGCGCCATTTGTCAACTCTGGCTATTTCCACATGGAGAATTTAGGTATTGGCACGACTGAAGAAAACCCAAGCTTGGTTCAGGATTGGCACACTTTTTAGGAACGAATCTCCCTGCGGAATTATCGGACTAATATTGTTCTATAATAGTTAGCAATGGGTCATAGTTTTTGAATGTTCTTTGCACTTGGTACAAGCTTGGCACAAGCGTCAAAGCAATTGTGCCGATGTTGTCCACACAAGTGGGGCAATGTTTTTAATTAGTGACTAGATTCCGAGTTCACAATGGCTAGAAAACTTGTACATTACTATCGGGCCAAGATCTTATATAGTTGAATATAGTTGATTGAATAAGAATAAACCTTGACTCAATGGTGATAGACGACTTGTGATCAAATGTGATCATACACTAAAATCAAATAATCTCTGAGAATTCTTTATAAGATTTCAAGATGTCCTTCCCATGCAGCTATCGACAAAACTGAAACAAACTAAAGCTTGTCCCAGTCTTGGCACATTCAATCGATCGTTTTAACATGATTCATGCACGGTATTTGAAGGGAGAAAGTTGAACTGAAATATGAATCAATTACTTTTTTCATCAATATCTCGTGATTAAAGACTTGAAAGAACCATCGGTTCAAGCTTGTGCTGATTTTATCAACCCCAAGCCTGGGCCAAGTTTGGTGAATTGTTCAAGACGAGGCTTGACAGGTCTTAAGCCAGGCTTGTTCCATACACACGTAGCACAATTCATCTTTGTACTGTTATTGCAAGCACAGGAAATGAAAGCACTCTGTTTTATTTATCCTGAGATATGCAAAAAGATTTGCAAGGGAGTGAATTATAATCAACCGAATTGTTCTTCCTTCCCAGAAATATGAAATTTAGGCAACGACTGTCGGTTGAAGGGATAGCAAAGGTCTTTCTTTGGGAATATTCTTAGACCTCGATTACATTTCCTTTCACTCCGCTCAATCGAATTTTGGCGACACAGGTGGTACGGTTGACATAGAATTCCCCGTATACGAAACATACTGTACAGTTGAGGGAAAACAATACGTTATTTCTTATGATGAATCATACATCCATCTTCCTCCCATTGTACAAAACAAATGAACAAGAAATGTTACTGAATTATACACACATATCTGTACAACACCTTTACCTCGAGCTTTGTTGTACTCCATTGTTGTCATCGTTTCATCGCCTCAAGTTCAATTTACTCGTAATCATCAATCTTATCCTTCATTTGATTCGATCCCTCGGCACCTAACCTAATCTTTGCGGCTTCTCTTTTCTTCGTTCCCTCCTTCCGCGAGTAGCCCGCACACACTTTTTGTCTCTTCCCACATTGCGCCACGATATATTCTTGCGTTGATTTCGTTGTTGGAGAGAGGAAAAGGGCTTCTCCGTATTCCGAAGTTTTTCCCCTTTCCCCGAACTCATCATCCATCAAAGAGAGTATATCGTATTATCGTGTTATCTTGTTAACTTGGTGGTGATTGTTGGAACTCGAAATCGAAGAACCAATACCTCACGCCCAGAGAGGTTGCGTATAAAACAATACGGCGAAAAGTATAAGGGTAATAATATAAATCCCTCTGGGCAGTTCTAGAAGCACAGAATAGAAATAAAACTTGTTGTTGTTGTTGTTGTTGTTCGCTGTAACTCTCCAGCCATTCGTCAGGATGAAATATATTATTAAACAACTTGCCGGAAACCTTTACTTTACATACTTCACTTTTTTTTCTCTCTCTCTCTCTCTACTCGACGGGAAACAAATTCGTACTATACAACAACGACCATGAAGTAACCTCAATTCATCACGACTTTTATGTACCAAACGTTACCATACGACATGTATATGCATTAATTGTACTTTAAATCGTTTCGAATGACTTTTATGTTCGCTTTTTGTGGGAATAGTTTCACTCGAGAATGCCGATTCTTTCTCGGTTGTATTCAAGAATCAATTTTTTATACTGGAGTACTGAATTCCATAAAGATTTACAAACCTCGAAGTCTTGGAAATAGAGAACGTACGGAATTATACACAACTCGTTGAATATATTATTATCAAAATAATGGATTTCACGTGTAATCTATGTATCTCAGGGGTGTAGCTAGGGGAGTGCGAAAGGAGCGATCGCCTGGGGCGCGTGGATAGAAGGGGGTTAAAATAAAAACATAAAGAATACACATTTATTGGAGATGCCGGATCTGTAGGAGAACATCGATTTTTTAGAATTGTAGAATCGTCAATTTCCAATCTGGTTTTTCCGATACATCGCGATAGAAGAATCGAATTCCATGAATCGATTTGCAATGAGAATAGGGAAATCAAACTCCTAGCTCGTTTCATCCTGTGTTCAGGTCAACTGAATTTTCTCTTTGAAGGGATGAAAACAAAATCCAACTAGGGATGAAGATAAATTCACAAAAGAAACCTTAGTGAATTTGATTCTCATGAATTATATTCAATATTGAATCCTGAAAACAATTCAAACTCCCCTTCAACAATTTTATGTAACTTGAACATGAATTTTCTTATATTTGAAAAATGATTTTGTCCATAAAATTCTTTCGTGAAGATGAATGTTATTGTTTATGGAAATAGAAACCAATCTAAATCATGACATTTTGAAATGAAGTTGTGTAGCATTTTGAGAATTAAATACACTTACTTTTATAATCACTCCACAAAAATTTCATCTCAATTTAAAATCCAAGTCACAGTCAGTTTATATTTTTATCCCTATGGTGAATTATTTAATTATTTTAATAAAATAATTTTTCACGTTATTTCATTGATTATGTTTCCTAAATAAACTTTGGAGTTTTTTAATCGACAAACCTCCCAAATAAATATGAAATTAGTTTTTTCTTTAATCAAATTTATTGTGAGTTTAAAATTAACATTACTTAAAGTTCTACACGCTCTTCTGTTGTTTTTGACACATTTAAATATTCTCATTTGAATCACGATTTCATTTAGAAAATTAATAAAGTTATTATATCATTCTTTCATTGATACTATTTTCCGATTGACAAACAAATAATGATGCGTGATCCGCACATTTACCCCATAGAATTTTTTTCTCATAGAAACAATTGAAATTCGTCTTGGGAATTTTCAGGTATATTTAATAAACATTAAATATTATGAAACAATTGTGTTCAGATTGAAAAAAATTTTTTTTCTTCGTTATACCAATTTAAACGAAAGAAACACCAAAAAATGACGGTGGAAGTGATTTGAGGTGACCGGATGATCTAAAAACAAAAATCACAAATCATTCCTTGTTGAAGTGTCTATCGCATGAACTAGGATATTTTTTTTCATCAAAAAATAACAAAATGACGGCCATTTTTTTGAAAAAAATCGTTTTTTGAGGTCGGAAAAACGAATGCAAATCGGACAATTTTTGACCAATCAAAAAGATCCTAGTTCATGCGATAGCCACTTTAACAAGGAATAAGTTGCAATTTTTTTTGGTTTTTTTTTTTTCAGATCATCATCCTGTCGTCCCAAATCACTCCCACCATCATTTTTCAGTGTTTTTTGTTTTTTTAAAATAGCAAAACGAGAAGAAAAAATATTTTTTGTAATATTTGAGTTCTAATAAACATACCTACAAATTTTCAAAACGATATTCCAATTTTTTCTATTAGAAAAAAATATTTGAAAGAAAAAATTTTTCTTGAAAATCTTGAACCAAAAAGACTTCTCAATTCATGGATTTACAGAATCATTTTTTGACAGGAAAGACTTTATATTCGACTAAAAAGACATGTTTTTGTTGAGCAGATGTGTAATAAAACATTGTCTGATTGATAACTTTTGTTTTCTATAAAAATTTCATTCTTATTGAACTTAGTTACAGATATTATTATTATTATTTATCAATAAATTTTGAATATATCAATATTTGTATGAGGGATAGAATTTATTCAAAAATTTTGAGTGAACTTGTTCGAATCGTTACATTCTTTTTGAAACAAATGAATTTTAATTACACTGAAAAAAAAATGTATTCCAGTCAAATAAATATTTATTTGTCCTGTACCAAAGAAATATTCATTAGAATTAACAAAACATTCTTTGGAACCAAAATAATTTATTTGAATTAAATAGATGATTTTAATCGTTTATTTGATTCAAATAAATTATTTTGGTTCCAAAGAATGTTTTGTTAATTCTAATGAATATCTTTTTGGTACAGGACAAATAAATATTCATTTGACTGGAATACATTTTTTTTTCAGTGTATATTTTCATCCACATGAATAACTTGAATATTAAATTCACTTTGAAGATTATAATCTCTGAATCATGAAAAATGATTATTCAGATTTAAATTTCAGACTAATAATCGTTAAAATTCTATTTATTCGTCAAAAAAAACCAAATATGAAGGAATTCAAATTACATTTCGTTACATAAACTACGATTTTTTTAATCATTCTTCAACACTGATCAATATCAACTCATTTTGTTTGAAGAAATCAAATTTGATAATGGGATTTTTTTCCCAATTCCTGACAGATGGGTAGATTGAATTGGAACTTCTTTTTGAAATTTGATTATTATCTCCATACAATACTATTTCTCAGTTCTTTCTTTACTTTGTACTTATTTTTTTTTTCCTTCTACTGTCTCTCGAAAATTGAAAATATTATTTCAATGATGAAAATTGATTTACAATAAATCAATCGTTTAATTTTATATATGATTCCAAAAATACTTTACAGTATTTTCACTGTATTAAGGGGTTATATGCAGTTGAGAGGCGCAAAAAAAGCAATTTTTCAAGAATTTTTCCTAGAAATACAGTTAAATTGATTGATGAAAAAATTTGTACACATATTGAGATAACTTTTAACTGTATTTTAACATTCTTTATTTGTAAAAATAATAATTTTGAGAGCCGTTATAGCTGATCTCCAGGAGCTGCTCTAGAAAAAAGCGCTTTACGGTGACCACGATATCTCGGGACTGAATCTTTTAAAATGAAAAAACCAAACGGATTTCATTAAAGTAATCTATAATCTAGTGATTAATCGAAGAAATAAGCGAAATAAAATTTTTCACCATACTTTTGGCCTTAAATTGTTCATAAAAAAAATATTCATCGGTGAGAAGAAACCTTCGATTTTTACTGAAAAATATAGTCAACAAGCTTGTGTTAGAATTTGAGACTGATCGGTCCAGCCATTTTTGAGATATCTTGGTCACCGACTTTGAAAACACAGTTTGGAGAAGAACACACTCAAAGTTTCGAAAGCACTCGAGATAGAGTGGAAAAATTTCACAAATATGCGTGTAACTTGGACAATAAACGCCAAATTGACTCGAAATTTCCTGTGTGCGTGTACTTCATTGTATGTACATTACGAAAATGAACGGAACTGACAAGCAATGTGTAGTATATATTTGAAAATAACATTCGAATTGGCGAATTTAATAATTTTACTTTCAAATCCATTTTCAAGAAAATTTTTATTCGATCCTCATTCACGAACTAAATCTACTGCAATTCAGTTGAATCTCATTTGTAATTGATATTTCGATCTGAATTGAATTTCAATCGATTTAACAAATCCATCCTATAAATGTTAATCCATAGAACGGAACATCAGTTACTCATTAAATTGCTCGGAAAAATTGAAATATCACAAAAATTTTGTATTCCAATATAATCTGTACCATCATGATCATTCAAAACCATTCTATAAAAATAATTATTTAGAAATAAAAAATCAGATGGAGATGAAAGAAATTAAATATCAAAACAAATATAAATAATCGAATGAAATAGACCTAAAATTTATCCTCTCGATAATAGGTACCAATTGTTAATCACTGACAGTTTAATTTCCATTTTCTTCCCTATCACTTGCATTCTATTTGTTTGACTTTGTTATTCTTTCATTTCACTCCTCTATTTTTATTTCATTTTTCATTTTCCAAATTCAATTTTCTTTAATTGCAGAAAAACATTCCTCATGAGAACTAAAATCCTCCATTCTTTCTCCATCTTTTCTCTGATAACTGAAGAAATCACTCACTCGTGGATCGAATAAAAAATCGAAACAAAAGAATCGATCTTCACGAAAATTGATGCGAAGAATCGAACGTCCCTGTCCTACCTTAACCGACCCAGTACTCGATATTTTCAATTTCTAAATTTATTCGAGCGTTGAAATAATAACACTTGCGAGAAGGAAAACCGGTACCACTTCTGCCGCTCCTTCTCTTAATTTCAAGACTATAATAATTCCACCCTTCTCGTGATGATATGGCATAAAAGTGAATGAGAATGAGAAAGAGCCGAGTAAGAAGAAATATGATTTCGGTCTGGGATAGAGGATTGAGATATTCACAAGATATTCTCACACTCTCGTTGCGAGGAAAGAAGATGATGAATTTTTAATAAATAATTCATTAGAGTGAAATCTCTCTTTCGGAATAGAAGCAGCGGGAGCGGTAGTTGAATAATGGGAAATACGAGTAGAGTAAAAATAATAGTGAGAAAGAATATTTTGTCAAATTCCATGCAAACGAGTTATACAGCGATGATAATCATAACGCTGCTGCTGCTGCTTCTGCTGCTTCTGCTTCTGCTTTTGCTGCTGCCTTGGTAACCAAAGAACAATCGTGAAAATAACCAAGTATAGTTTCAGTTCCGAGAGAGAGAGAGAGAGAGAGAGAAAGAGTTTCATCGGTCGATGTCGCTTTGTAAACCAAGAGATTTGCATTTTCTCCCGTAGAAATAGGTTTTGCGATAAAAGGATTCCGAATAAAATTTAGTCGGGTCGGGTCGAGTCTTGATGCGATGGTAGTGGTATTTTGATTTAGTAGTCGTTTGAGAGTTGGCAAGCTCTTTGGATAACCGCCAACATTTTTACGTTATTTCTACTCTCCCATTCTCTCTTCCTCTCCCCTTCTCTCTCTCTCTCCTTGGTTTCCGTTCTCTTACCCTTGTCCTTGTTACCGTACTACCTTTTTTCCATCCCTTCTCTGTTATTCTTATTTACGTTCTTAGATGAAGAGTTCGTTACTCGAGACAGAAGAGATAGGTCACAATCTATTAAACTATTTTCAAGATTTTACAACATTTTCCTTGACTTTTCTCTCCTTTTCCATCCTCGAAATTGATGCCACACTGCAATTAGCTTGTTTACCGTGGAAGAACATCAGAAAGAATTATGAGATTCACCAATTTTCCCGAGCTAAATTAATTGCGCGAGGAGAGAAATGGGAGAGAGGGAGAGATTACAAGATGGCAAAGGAGAGGAAAAATATGTAGACAGTTTTGGTATTATTATGAAGACTTTTATTATATTACATCGAATTTCGTATGGTACTTCAAGGATGTGTTAGAATGGGTTTAGAAATTGAAGAGAGTTATACAGAATTCAACTACCTCTACTATTATTTTTATGATTCTCTTGTTACCTGGAAACAAGGGAGTACAGGGTTTCCGAAGTAATTCCTCCTGCTCTTATGTACGCGTACGCGAAGAACCTCCCTTGTCATAACGGGTGATTTTGAGAGGGAGATCGTTGTGAAGAGCGCGGCATGGAAATAAGAGAACAGTAGTAAAGGTATAGTATATTTCAGACAATGCGAAGTCGAGATAGAATGTTCGTATTTGTACGTGAAACGTTCTGTATTATATTTATTATTATATCACCAAAACCAAATGTATGATTGATCAAAAGAATACCTGCTGATCCGAGCAGGGACAGAGATTTCTTTGATCTTCTGCGGATTTTTACAAGATAATTACTGGCTGTTTGACTGTTGAATAACGCCTTCCACTTGACATTTTGAATAGCGCTCGCATTATTACGATCGAAATAATGCTCACTTCGCTTGCATTTCATGATAAATTACACTTCAATGCACGAGAAGTTATTAAAGAAATAAAGCATCCTTCGCGGAAATGCTTCAGTCATTGACAAGGCGTGTAACGCTGAACCAGTGAAGAACTAAACAACTTGCAAACTGTGTTGCCAGAAACTGAGAACCAACAAGGCGAGGGTCAAAGATTATTGATAGATTTAATCAACTAGAGTGCTTGAAAAGCAACTGTCTTTCTCTGCTCCACATTGGAACGAACTGACAAAAACGAGACAAGGATTTAAAAAACATATATGAAATTTGGATGTTTTGGAATAGTAGGTTAACTACCCCTGGGGAAGAAATGAAAATCGATCCATTCAAGGCTCTGTTCAGGTCCAAAGTTGGGTGGTCTGGATCAAGACAGGGCCTTGAATGGGCCAGTCGAAAATATTTATATACCCTGACAGTGTAGACTAAGAAAAATCACATAGTTTGCTATAACTAAATGCTAGGCACAGCAGCAACATAATTTATTCATATATCAGACAGCTAGACTTTGATTCAAACCAACTTATTTTGTTTAATTACTCGAATTTAGTCGAAATGAGTAAAACTTTCACTTCTTACAAATAAATATTTTAACGTTGTGACAACCAAATATTCCAATTGAATCAAAATGTTATTTCAACTAAATTATTTAGTTGATAAAATATGATTGTACTGGAATATTGCTAGTTATTGAAAATCAAATATCTACTGGGAATATCTGAACAACCCTACTAGAAATGACTCCAGTCATTTTCTAGGTTATTACAAGGCTTTGCTAAGCCATGAAAGTCCTAGAAAATAACTAGGGTGATTTCTACTGAGGTTATTTTAGTCAAGAGAGATTCTGAAAGATTTTTCGTATTTCCACTTGCTCCATATTTTAGCACAATTTTACTGCATAAAAAAAGATTTTGTACGAATATTCTTCAGACATAACGATAACAAAACCGATGAATCGATTAAATTGAAAACTTTTGCGATGAAGTAATCTATGCTTCCAAAAATAAAATCCAAAATCCCTCATCGCCGTTGCACGCGATTGCAGGTGTGTTGTTGAAAAGTGAGCATGGATGGAAATGCCGGTGAAAAAATTGAAAATGATTCAGAAACTCATTGAAATAAATATTTTAAGTTGCCCTGAATCAACATTTTTGAAATGAAACAATTTATTCAACGCGCATAAATTGTTACTTGTCACAAATAAATGACTTATGCTACTATTAACTAAACTTTTTTATTTAAAATGAATAGACGTGAAATTATTGTTTTTGCTACCGCAAATAAATTTTTATTCATATCAAATACAGATTCATTCGAACGAACTAAAAGATTATCAACTAAAGTATTTTTGCTCGCGCAACTGAGCAATTTCTCTCAGTGTAAGTTGGGCATTTAAGATCCACTTTTGAGAGTTTGCTTTGCATTCACTTTCAGTATCGTTTATAACAAAGAGTTTGTAAAATGATCAACAAATACATTGAAAATCGAAGTAAAATGATGAATATGATGACCTATTATGAATCTACTGAAAAAGTTTGAAGAAAGAAAGTTACGCATAGCTGCGTTTTTCAAAGTTGATCAAAAACCCGAAAAATGTATTAAAAATATTATAAAATCAGTATAAATGATGTTTATAAAGTACATAGGAATAACCCATGCACTGCAACTGTTTAAAATCAAGTACGAACTCTTTCTGAATTGTGTGGTGTGTGGAAAGGAACTCTAGTGTAAAAAATTCTCGAAAATCTAAGAGGCGTTTAGTGGGAAAACTTGTCCACCAAGTAAGAACTTTTCAACGATTTTCAGAGAAATTTTGTTCACCAGGGAAGCATAGGATAAACAATGAAAAAGGAGGATGAATAGAAAGTCTGAATAGATCAGAAAGTCCAGATGAAGATTCAAGAATCACGTAAAGCAACGGACGATCATCGTATTCATGAATTACTTTCCGTTTTATCGGATTGAATATTGTCTCTAAATTTTTTACGGAACGGTTCTCATCAAGCGAACTCTGAAATAAAGTGATTCTCTTGATTTTTTTTTGTTTTTTGTTTTTTATGGAAGAAAGTGGATAAAGCACTTGAGTTTCTCAACACTTATTTAATGAGTCTTTTAAAGTGAATAAAGAAATTTGTATAAGAAACCTTTGAAAGTATTTTTGTTATGAATTGAGATTTTGAAATCGATCTCCAGGATATCTCAGAAATTATGCAATGGATCGCTCTTTCTTTTTTATTTCATTTTTAAATAGATTTGATTGATGAAATCCTCAACCTAGGGAACTTAATTGCGGATGCATAATTGAAAAAAAATTATTTTGTTGAAATGTGATCAACAAAAGAATTTTGTTGTGTCAAAAAAATTCTTCCTTTGAGATTATAACATTCCTTTGTTATTATAACCAATGGATGCTGTTGGTCCAACGGAAGAATTCTATTGACACGACACAAATTTGGTTGAAATAATGAAATTTTGTTAGCATAACAAAATTCTTTTGTTGATCAAATTTTAACAGAATAATTGTTTCGAGTGCGATATATTTTTATATGTTTATTTTTCAGAATACTTTGAAGAGCGAAGGAAAAAGTTAATAATGCTCAATTCAAATGTGCAAAAGTTTTTTCTCAATTTTTAATTTGTCAACAATATTATTGATTCAGGCTCCAGCAAATATCACATAACTCATGAAAAATTTTGCACAGTGCCAGGCAGGGTACATAATTTTTACAATGCCAATTTCCACTGGAAAAAATGTTTTTTCTGCACTTTGAGAGAGTACTGATGCACCGACTGAACAAACTTCTTCTCAGTGAGAATTCTCAGAACGAGATTCATCGAAAGGTCTGAAATCTTCAATAAATAACTTTTAGTACTTACTTTATGCATTACCGTATTCTCGGGCTCTGAACCACGGTGGATGAAGTCAAAACCAAAGATTATTTTCTGAGATTTTCAGGCTTTTTTGTGAAGTTAGTTCTGCGAATTCTTACCGAAAAAATTTTGTATACTGTAAAAAAAGTTCACCGGAAAATTCCAGTTAATGTACTGGGAGTTATAAACCTGTGCAAGTACCGGAAAATTTTAGAACATTTGTACTGCAAAAATTCAATACAAATGTTATGGAATTTCAGCATCAAAACTGGAAATTTTCTGAGCCTCAGTACTGGAATTTTTCAGTACACGAACTGAACTTTTCCAGGACATGTACTGGAAAATTAATGCTGAAAATATTCATGAAAATTAAAAAAAAATTGCTAACAAAAAATGATTTTGCACGGTCCTTGTGTTTCAAGATGATTGGGAAACTTGATCGTTCATGTGGATGGACGGAAAGTCATGTCTACCTATCGGGATTTGAACTTACACTTTCTTGACTGACTACCAACTGAAATTTAAGACCTAACCAATGAACTATAGCGCGACATGTTGGAATGGCAGCCTAGGTCACTAGATATGCTTCATATATACAATACACAAAGGAATGAATCTTCGAAAAACTTCATATATCAATTTTATTTGCTACAATTACTATTATCATTCAAAATCTCAATCAGGAAATTTTTAATATAAAAGAGACTTGGAATTTTTCCTGCCAGGAATGACCAAGTCCAATAGAAGTGGAAAATTTCAGTGGAACAGTGATTAAATTCCAGCATAACTGGAAAATTCCATCACACGACCTGAAAATTGCAGTTCAAAACCTGTATACCAGGTGTGTAAGTATGAAACCGGAATTTTTGTACAGAAAAAACACGTTTATTGTAATGATATGATACAAAGTAACTTATTCAAAGTATTGTCCGTCGCTATCTATACATTTTTTCCATCTTTCTGGCAATTTGTGGATTCCGCGCCAAAAGAACTGTTGCTCTTTTGAGGCAAACCAGTCATCGAGCCATTTTCGTACATCTTCGTAAGAAGTAAAGCGCTGCTCGGCAAGTGCGTGTCCCATCGATGCAAACAAGTAGTAATCGGATGGGGCAAGGTTCGGTGAGTAAGGCGCGTGCTGAAGAATCTCCCAACGGAACGACTCTATCGTTTCCTGGACCTGTTTTGCTTTGTGTGCTGGTGCATTACCATTCCACAAAATCATCTTGTGTTGGCTTTGTTGGTATCCTGGTCGTTTTTCACGCAAAACTCGATCCAAATCGATCATTCGTTGTCGGTAGCGTTGAGTATCGACAGTTTCCCCAGGTTTCAGCAGCTCGTAGTAGATTACGCCCTTCCGATCCCACCAAACACACAGCATTGTCTTTCGTCCGTAGCGGTTTGGTCTTGCCGTCGATGTTGATGGTTCACCCGGAGTAACCCATGACTTTTTGCGCTTAGGATTCTCGAAATATATCCACTTTTCATCGCCAGTCACAACTCGATGGAGAAATGACTTTCTTTGGAACCTGGCGAGCAGCATTTCGCATGATGTTTTGCGGTTTTCCTGCTGTCTTTCGTTGAGTTCATGTGGAACCCATTTCCCCACCTTTTGTATCTTTCCCATGGCTTTCAACCGAGGGAAGATGGCTTCTCGGGTCACCTTTAACTGATCCGCCAGTTGTTGTTGTGTTTGAGCGTCGTCTTCGTCCAACAAGGCTTGCAGGTCAGCGTCTTCAAACTTTTTCGGTGGTCTTCCACGTTTTTCCTCCCTGACGTCAAAATCGCCACTTTTGAACCGTTTGAACCACTCGAAACACTGTGTTTTACCGAGAGTATGCTCACCAAACGCCTCCACGAGCATTCGATGCGATTCGGCTGCGGTTGTCTTCAGATGAAAACAGAAAAGTAGTGCTGTCCACAAATTGTAATTTGTTGGCACCAAACTCGACATGTTTATCTCTAATGAACTAATGCTACTGAATGAAACTCGTGTTATTGTGAGTTGGAAACGTGATGTGTCGGTAACTGCATCGACATCCAGCGCCACCTATGGGGAAATTCCGGTTTCATACTTACACACCTGGTAATTCCAATATACCAACGATTAGGTTGTTTTTCTAATTTCGAAATTTTTTGCAAGATACTTTTTTCTGGTGCACGAGAACTGTAAGATTGTAGTACGAGCCAGTAAAATTTTCGCAGAAGCATGACAAAATTTCAGTACACAATCCCAAACTTGAAAGTAATTCCAGTACAAGGACTGAATTTTCAGTACCGTACCAACAAAATCTCTATACATGTACTGGAATATCCATATTCCAATACTAGCACTGTAAATTTCCAGTCCAGTTGCACAGTATATTTCCAGTTTTTTTTCACAGTGTAAGCTGGCGGTGCTCGCTGCGCTCGCACTTTCACGACCCTGATGACACTCGCTTTTTTCCCAAACTTCATATTACCATCTTATTCTGCATAAAAACTTGATCCACATAGATATTTAAAAATGTCATTGATCTTTGGAAATTCGGAATTTCAACACACGTTCGGTCGATGAGCCAATTTTCCAACGGTCCATAATCGGTGTACCCTTAGTGGCACATCTGGAACTTTTTGTCGCACAAAAAAGCACAAAAGATTCGAATCACTTTGAAAAAAACATCTTTTCCAAATTTTTGGCTGCCAAGTCGATGGAGGTGCAACTAGGTGGCATTTACCCTTTTATAGCTAATTTTCTGAGGATGTTGGTTGAGTGATTCAACTGAACAAAAACTGTTCTCTTTGTCCAACAGGAACGACGTTCATGAACATCAACATGCATTTTAGCTGGCTAGACCTAAATTATGCTCAGTGAATCACTTCGTGCTTTTGACAACTATTATTAGATTAATCAGCGATTTATCACAATATGCGAGTTACATGATTCATTCTTGTTCTAAGATCGTACCGTGCCAAAACTGCACTCGAATTGAGATTGCGCCAACCATGGCGCAAGATAGAACCAAGCTCTGTACATTATAGACTTATAATTGATTCCACAAACAATTCACTCTGTCAAAGGGTCATGATAATCATATAATCCTTTTTCTGTTTCAGGTGAGTCCTCAACCACTTCGCCAAATAAAAGAGAGACCGAGAGTGAGTTTATAGATCATATTATTTATACAAAAGATATATATATTCCACGTTTTGTACAATTATCATTTGGAATTCAGATTCTTGAACGTACATATTCAGGACGTGAAGTGATAATAGTCGCAATAGCAGTCTTGGTAATAGCAGCAGCAGCAGCAGGAGAAGTAGTAGCAGGAACGACAGTGGTAGTGTCCTTTCGGGATATTGGACTGACAGTGAGAACCCGTCATTAAATTTGTAGAGATCCGCATAATATTTGTCAGACCCGTTCGAGTATCCCTTAACGTAGGGGCAAGGCTAACAAGAAGCGAATAGGGAGAGGATGAGGTAGAAAGATATCCGCTTCTCTCTCGAAAGGGATGATGGCAGAGAAAGGACGTTAAGGCGCTGGTGCTACGTTCATTGGCGCTTGGCCATCTAATACTCTTGCCTCTCGCTGTATCCATATATCCTTATATTACTACGTGTTACGTATGCGCATCAGTATGCCAGGAGAGGATTCTTCTTCTTCTCGTAAGTCGTATTTTCCTTAATCACCCCAGTCAACCTGGTCATATTTTCATTTTACATTTTACAACGTTCTCGGAAAGAGGAACTCCAAAAGTTATTATATCGCAACCGTGTGTTTATTTATCCTTCCAACATAGCTCTATGAAAATTCATACCTTCGCTTGGAAGAAAATTTATGAAAAACATCCTTCATTTGATTATTTTTTAATCAAATCTTTTGTACACGCTTCGAAAGAAAATTTTTGTTCTTCATAAACATTGACGAGAAATCGTATTTTTCAGCAGAATTGTTCTTTTCGTATGAAATTTTGCACTGATCGAAGAAATTGACATTCCGAAACAAAAAACAAAAACAATGGAGGACTATGCAAAAGATCGGTGAACAAAATTTGCAATTCTAAAATAAATCCGTTCACGTTCGCATCTCGACACGTTAAAATCCGTTGAAAACTATTCTCTTGTCAAATTTCATCGAATGAATGGAAAAAAAATAAAGATAAAAAAAAAATCTGGTTCACGTATGTACGTACATCCGGTATCAATTTTCATTTTTTATTTCATTTATTGAATTTTCGACTCTCTTTCTCTTTCTTTATCTCTTTTTCCCTTAATCCGAAGTGATCAATCGATGGACTCGATTCGTATAACAAATTATGATTCTTTGCGCGTGTGTGTGTGTGTGTGTGTGTGTGTGTATGTGTGTGTTTTATTCTTTCCTATTTTTGATTATAACTCATGAAGAGATGAAATTCGAACAATGAAGACAGATGAAAAGAAGAAGCCAAGTTTTATAGTGAATGCATCGTGTGTGAAAGAGAGAAAAAAAGACGTTCTCGAGTTTCCTCTTCTATATCGACAACGTAATATCGTAAAGCCGATTTCGTTGCGAAAGGGTGACGTATATAAATACGTATATATATATATTTGCAGTTGGCTTGCGTTGCTGCTGCCGTTGTTGTTGTTGCCGCTGCTATTGGTATTGCCGCTATTGCCCCTACCTCTGTCGCTGTCGCTGTTCCTGCTTAGCTCTTTCTCATAGTATTGGTAAAATAAATTTTGCGGCAACAATTCGAAAGGGATCCACACATACTTAAGAGTGAAAACACTCATGTGTGTGTTTGTATATAGGATATATATATATATATATATATTCACAAGTGGAGAGAAAAAAAAACAGGAGAAAGAGAGAGAAAATCTTTCTTGTCCGCCTGGAACGCCCGGACCCAAACGATCCTCTTTTATCGGGATCGTGGGCTGATGGATTCAATCCCATTCTGCCCCAAATCTATTCCGTTTTATTACCTTTCTGATACATAAATTTTTATTCAATTTGATTTGCCGCCATTGCTATGATAATACCCGACTCTTCACCTTCTTCTCTTTTTTTTTTTGTTTTTTCTTTTCTTTTGAGAGGAAGGAAAACGAAATCTCGTTTTTTTCCTTTTTTCTTTCAAAATCACCTTCGAAAACTAATTAACCAACTCGATTTTAAAGCTGAGCAGCAACAGCGATGGAAGCATCAGCAAACGTCCCGGCAACGTCCTCAGATCTTATTTTCTTCCGAATTCTTATATCTTTCCTTATTTTGTTGAGATCACGATTCGGTAATCCCTCGAATTCCAAGCCATGAATTTTCCTTCTGCTCGAGTTCCACTTTCTTGTAATTTCAGCAGTTTTGTAGTTAGTCGTTCAGGGCCATCTTCTTTCCTTCTGATTGACTTATCTCGGATTCACCTCTCTCTCTCTCTCTTTGCCGCTCTTTCCGTTGCTATCCCTTGGAATCGGAAAACTTGAATCTGAATTTCATTTTCTTTCCTTCCGCTCGTATTTTCGACTCCAATTGAGGATTTATTACTGATTCGGTAAATTCATAATTCATTCAATGTACGTTGGGAGGATGTAACTAAAGAAATACGGGGGAAGAAGAACATTTCCCAAAGTATTTCATGGAGAGAAGAATAGATCAATAGAATAATATCCAAAGTTAAGTGAAATGCAGACATGTTGACTTTTTAGCAAATTTTCACTTTATTTTACTTCACTGTGAAGAAGGATACTTATGAAATGTTCCTGCAAAAGATTATAGCAGCAAAGTTCTTTCATGGATTTAAATCTTTTCACTATGATTTGATGGGTTCTTTTTCTTCACTTGTGAAGGATTCGACTCTGAGAAAGGAAGAAAACTTAATCAGAGTGAAGATAAAATCCTCTGATTTTGATGAAAAACAATTCCACCAATTCCAATAATAATTTACAGTATATACAGACGAATATTTATTCGAATAACAATCCGATCCTGATCCATATTTCCTTTTTCAAATAGTACGGCATTGAAATCAAAGTGAAATCTTAGTCAATATTTGAGAATCTTGTTTCAAAACATCAACACGAATACCTTTGCATGCACGACAAAATTACATCGCGTATGGAAATATTTCACTGAAAAAGTTCTGACAATCTCTGAAAAACTCTGAAAGACTCTGATTATCATCTGCAAAAGTCTGAGAAAGTTTGATAAAGTCTGAGAAACTCTGAGATTTCGATGAGACATCGTTCTTAGAGTTTTTTCAGAGTTCATCGGAGATTTTTCATTCAAATTTCAGGTGGATGATTATGAATTTATTCCTGATAAAATTTTGAAGAAATTATGAGAAATGTTCGTGTTTTCTCCGAGAGCTATAAATAAATCATGAAATACCAGTAATTTTCAGAATGTCCTTGGATCTTTTCCCGAGTTAATCAGAGATTCTTCATCGAAATTTCAAATTGGTGATTATGAATTTATTCCTGATGAAACTCTGAAGAAACTATGATGAATGTCCGTGTTCCCTCCGAAAGCTATAAAACAACCACGAAACATTAGTGACATTTGACGTAATTTAATACAGAGTCAGAACAATCGTCTGCTAGATTCACGGCTGCTAATTTTAACTCAAAAGTTACGAGGAAAGTTCTAAACAGTACTCGCTTTTGATCATTTTTACTTACCTGTCCAGGAAAACAGGGATTTATCACATTTTTCAGAGTTTTGTCAGGAATAAATTCCTGATCATCTATCTGAAATTTCAATAAAAAATCTCCCAAAGAACTCTGGAAAAACTCTGACAAACTCTGAAAAACTTCAAGTCTTATCAGACTTTCTCAGACTTTTGCGAAGAAAAACCAGGATTTTTCAGCAATTTTACAGAGATTTTCAGAAATTTTGCAGCGAAATATTTCCATACGGGATCTTACGTGAAGAAAATCAAATGATTATGAAATTTCTATGACAAAATTGAAAGAAAAAAACAGGTTTGAATCAAATATTTTGAGGTTAAGTAACAATTATTTTGAGGTTAGGTGAGGCAAAATTCTTTATCTTATACTATCTCACACTTACGAATTATTTTCATGTTATGCTCTCTAAATCTGGAAGAGTGAAAAATCACGCATTTCACTCCACTGGATCTCCAAAGTGAGCCAGTTCGCTTCGAGTGGGATTTTTACTTGTTTCGAGTAAACTTTCGCTCTTTTAGAGTGAAAAATTCACTTTAGAATTGGAGTGGCTGTAAGTTTCTAACCTCGAAACCTTAAACTATCGTTCTAAAAGATTGGAAATTTCACTCCAAATTTCGACAAGCTCGATTCTGGCTGATTAAAGATTGAAATCTCACTCTCAAAATTTTATGGATACTGAAATAAACAGGAGAATTATCGCTACGATAACCACGACAGCGATGTAAATTCAACGAAACTCTCTAATGAGATCCATATCGCGATACTAACCTAACTTTCCATTCGACTACTTTTTCCGGGTTCAATTTCACTTTTAAAAAATCCTCCGCAATTATTTTCCACCCAGTTGTTAGGGAGGAAAGAAAACTCGATCCAAACCCTATCTTCTTATGGAATAAAATTCCGAATCCCCCGATAGATCAATCAATTCCTTCTCCCAGAACCCATTATACCACAACGAAAAATGCTAATTATTTCAAGGGGGAAAAAAAAACACTACTGTTTCCATGTTTAATTCATCCACTTGCCTTTCGGTTTCTTCAATCTTCCTCTCGAAAGTCCCTTGCAACCCATCCGAAATCAGCTTTAAGGCATCTCCCGAGACTAGGCGAGGGAGAAAAGAGGGTAACGAAGAACAGCAACAACGAAAAGAAAACAAAACGAGGGATGGAAGGGCATTAATAAATCATGCACCGTGTTAAGACCGCGATGTTTCAGCGTGTCCCACAAATCCTAGCCAAAGAAGATCGCAGGGAGAGAGTGAGAAATGAAAGGAGAAGAAAAATAAGAAGGTGAATCGTATTATTTGTTTTACACGTATATTCATCATGTACGAATGTACACTCGCTTAAAGCAAGTTTAATCCCTTTGGGCGGTTTGTCTTAATTTTCTTCTGCCAATAATAAAGTCGTGCTGGAAGGAAACCGGAGAATTTCGAGAATATGTACATTTTTTCCCTCTTCTTCCAAGAGAGAGAGAGAGAGAGAGAGTGGGTGTATATCGATCTCATCCTATAGCAATTACGAGAAAAGGAGAATACATAGGCAAGAGCAACGACAACGATAGCGGCAATGGCGGTAGCTCTACTATTTGTGATTTCCGAACGCAAGAGCGAAGGAACGCAAACGATTTCCACGACGAATTATCGACGAAGAGAGAAGGGAAATAATAGAGGAGAGGGCGGCACACTAACCGAAAACTCTGCCAGACTTTGGGACGCCCGGCCGAGACTGGGAAGCGCCAACGAAGAATACTACTCCTACTACTGCTGCCGCTACCGCTACCGCTAGTATTGCGAATCGGGAAGGAAAGGGAGACAGATAGAAATAAATAAGAGTTAATACTTTTATCTATCCTTCTATCTATATCTATTCCTTTTACCCTACGCGACGAAAGGACGCGAGAAAAGGAGATAATACCCCACATATACAAATATATTCTCCGTAAGGTGCTATAAATTTAACCTACCCTTCTTTTTGTTTTCACTTCAGTCAAAATCACTCGCACTGTTTCGTTTAATCTACAGTTAGTTTTCTCTCTCTCTCTCTCTCTCTCTCTCTGTGTCCCGTCTATTCGTATCAAAATAATTCACTTTTATTTCCCAACCCTCTTCGCGTGTTTGATGGAGAATTTTATGAAAATTGTCGAAATTTGAGAGCAGGGTGCATTAGGGTGCTTCAGAAAAAATTTTTATTTCATTTTCTCGGCTCTTACCCTTTCAAATGTTTCTATTTGATATAAAAAAAATTCTCACCAAAGATGGGCGCTGTAGCTCAACTTCGAGAGGTCGCTATTTTAATTTTAGTTTTCCCTATGATCGACATAGGAAAAATGTTTCCTTTCATTAAAATTGAATTTACACATGATTAACTCAATTTTGCACAAATAACCGCCGTTATATATTCTTCAAGTTGAGTCTTCAAGCCAGGGCATAATGTAAGGAAATTTAAGAACTAACCGAAACGGTGGACAATGAATTTCCAAATAAAAAAAAGGTACTGTATCGTCTTTATGAATTAATAAAACGGTATATGATAATTAATAAACTTAATATCTATTTATGCATTCAATAAATGATATATCTATCTCATTACGTTTTATTTAATCAAGATTCCTTTTTGATAAACTATGCTGTGAGAACATCAGCTGAAAAAAAAGAAATAGTCTTTCCATTTCGAAAAAAACCCCTTCCAATATGAAGTGAGAAATTAGTGTGACAAGTATTTCTTGAATTATTTGATGCTTCGTTGATTTTATTTTTGGCATCAAGATTTATTTTTTTAGAATGAATATCAAAACTGAATTAATGATATCCCTCGATATGAGGTGAAAGACTTATTTTGTAACAGGGCAGTATTGGATACTCGATTTTAAAAAATCAAAATAAAAAGGAAAACATTTAACTCAAAATTGGATAATTTTTGAAGAACTAACCGTTTATACGTTTTAGAACTGATCGTTTTCTTTTAGAACTAACTTTTTGGTAAGAACTGACCCTTATATTATGCCCTGCTTCAAGCTTTCAAAAAACTCAATGACAACACATGATTATCATAACTGACATATTAATTACAGCCATTTGAAAATTGCTAAATTTTAAACTATCGAGACATTGTTTGAAATGATTTTTTATTTGCATAATATCTCGAATGTTTCACCGTAATTGTGACTAGTGTATTTTTATGCATCACAACTTCCAAAAATGATCGTCAGTACATATTGTAGGTGGCAGCACTGATGATATCAAGAGCATTTGGTACACGGAAAGAATAAGATTTGACTGGTTATGATCCTGGTTTGTACTGAGCCCTATCTATAGTGAACATTTTTTCCAGATAGAAACCACCACGATGTAAATTGTACTGAGTACAATTATTTACGCTCAACTCAGTTCTATCCGAGATGGTACTCAGTACAATCTCACATTGAACTGTCGCAGACGGTAGTGGGTACCGCGCACATGTCTGTGGGTTCCATACAACATAGCAGTGGCTTTCATGTGTTATTGTGCTAGGATCCATCTGTAAGACAGTACCCATTCCTTTGTTACCATTTGGGCTTCTTCAATCTAACGTTGATGGCGTTGCTGTGTAACATTGAATAGGGATCCTCCAGGGAGGGATGAGACAATGGCCGCCATTAATGGGATAACCAAAAAAGAACTAGCAAATTTATGCATCATCCAATGAATAATACTGAGTAATCCATTGAAAATGTAATATAAATCCCACTATTCCGTCCTGTTTTCAATGAATTATTCAATTCTATTCATCGAATGACGCGCAAACTAACCCCTATCCCATTAATGGTGGCAAGTAGAAATCAAATTGTCTCATCCCTAAAATTGAACTCACCACCACGCCAGATTGTACTGAGTACCATCTCTTAAATTATTTTTCTCGGTTGATCATTTCGAAGCAACCAAAGTAATCAAGTAAATGTCTTGGATAGTATGTTTTATTTGGTCCTTCAAACAAGTGAAGTGAATTTCGATAGAAAGAAAATTCTGGTTCTGATTATATTCCTGTTTGATAAAAACACACAATATACATACTTTGGTGTTCAATAATTTTTACAATTCTTTAGGTTAGAATGTAGTACTTTCATTTTTACTAACTTACTTTTTTATATCCCTTGTATATTGTGTGTTTTTCATCGAACAGGAATATGACCAGGACCAGAATTTTCTTTCCATTAAAATTCACTTCACTTGTTTGAAGGACCAAATGAAACACACGATCCAAGATATTTGATTCAGGGGATTCATTACTCCCTGCAAAAGTTACTAGATTTCAAACTTCTCCCCCCGAGTTTTCTCAGAAACGAACACATGAAATGAAAAATAATGAGTAGCTGCATTTTCTTCAATAGCCTAAGAAGATGCACCTGCTCATTAAAATTGATTCTATTCATTGATTACTGAGAAAACTGGGGGTAGAGATCTAGTAACTTGGCTTGTGGTGAATCGCCTTAAAAATACACCGACAATTTAGAAACTGTACCAAATGCTCTAGATATCATAAGTGCTGCCACCTACATTATGTACTGACAATCATGGTGTGCACAATATGTACTGACCAGTGTGCATACACTGTAAAAACTGTGCGGAGTCTTTCACACTATTGGGGGAATAGGGATGCCGAATAACCGGTTAGTCAGTTATTTTCCCCGTAAATAACCGGTTAACCGGTTAACCAGTGCTTGTTTTACTTATACCAGGTGTGTAAGTATGAAACCGGAATTTGTCCATAGGTGGCGCTAGATGTCGATGCAGTTACCGACACATCACGTCAGCGGTGTCTTGTTATTGTATCGATATTCGACAAAGATTTCCAACTCACAATAACACGAGTTTCATTCAGTAGCATTAGTTTATTAGAGATAAACATGTCGAGTTTTGTGCCAACAAATTACGATTTGCGGACAGCACTACTTTTCTGTTTTCATCTGAAGAAAACCGCAGCCGAATCGCATCGAATGCTCGTGGAGGCGTTTGGTGAGCATGCTCTCGGTGAAACACAGTGTTTCGAGTGGTTCGAACGGTTCAAAAGTGGCGATTTTGACGTCAGGAACGAAGAACGTGGAAGACCACCGAAAAAGTTTGAAGACGCTGACCTGCAAGCCTTGTTGAACGAAGACGACGCTCAAACGCAACAACAACTGGCGGATCGGTCAAAGGTGACCCGAGAAGCCATCTCCCTTCGGTTGAAAGCCATGGGAAAGATACAAAAGGTGGGGAAATGGGTTGCACGTGAACTCAACGAAAGACAGCAGGAAAACCGCAGAACATCATGCGAAATGCTGCTCGCCAGGTTCCAAAGAAAGGCATTTCTCCATCGAATTGTGACTGGCGATGAAAAGTGGATATATTTCGAGAATCCTAAGCGCAAAAAGTCATGGGTTACTCCGGGTGAACCATCAACATCGACGGCAAGACAAAACCGCTACGGACGAAAGACAATGCTGTGTGTTTGGTGGGATCGGAAGGGCGTAATCTACTACGAGCTGCTGAAACCTGGGGAAACTGTCAATACTCAACGCTACCGACAACAAATGATCTATTTGGATCGAGTTTTGCGTGAAAAACGACCAGGATACCAACAAAGCCAACACAAGGTGATTTTGCTGCATGGTAATGCACCAGCACACAAAGCCAAACAGGTCCAGGAAACGATAGATTCGTTCCGTTGGGAGATTCTTCAGCACGCGCCTTACTCACCGGACCTTGCCCCATCCGATTACTACTTGTTTATATCGATGGGACACGCACTTGCTCAGCAGCGCTTTATTTCCCACGAAGATGTACGAAAATGGCTCGATGACTGGTTTGCCTCAAAAGAGCAACAGTTCTTTTGGCGCGGAATCCACAAATTGCCAGAAAGATGGAAAAATGTATGGATAGCGACGGACAATACTTTGAATAAGTTACTTTGTATCATATCATTACAATAAACGTGTTTTTTCTGTACAAAAATTCCGGTTTCATACTTACACACCTGGTATAAAGAACTATATAATAAACTACTAAAGTTTGATTGAAAATTGTTATATTTATATCAATAAATATCACACAAACAAATCTAAGTAATTATAAAAACACATAATCATATATCTCTTTATTCAAACACATCCATTTGGTAAATAATAAATTATTTCGAATAAAAACAATATTTGAATTTTAACATTAATTTCTTCAACAAACGATATGACATTGATTTTAATTCGCGCATACAGTGATGGAATGAGATTCGTTGAGTGAGTTGGAAATCATGTCGAAGATTTTCAATCAATTTGAAGTAACTTGCGAAAAATAATTAATTACATATCAAACTTGCTTTTTGAAGAAATATTCTCAACGTATACTCATATATGCTATAAATGTGTGTACAACACTTTCATAACAACTTTGATCAAAACTTTGTGGATGTCTCGAGAACCTTGTGTGGAATTTGAAAAATGTACTAAAAAGTTTTTATATATCTCCAACAATAATTCGAATGGGTTACAAAATTGTAAGATGAGCTTATTCCAAGGCTCTCGAAAGGTTAAAATTCAAAAAGGTTCATTCAGCTCATTTTTGATTATTATAGAGATCAAAATCACTATAGTTTAATCAGTCTTTTATCATTCAGGCACATTCAAACGTGAATTTTTCGAGCTTTTGAAAACTTGGTCCTAGATAACCCAAGTTATCCAATTGATTAACCGATTTTCGGTTAGTTCAAAATCTACCCTGAAGACCGGTTAACCCACGGAGAAAAAGATTTATTTATAGTTGACAAGATTAGTTTATAGTAAACGAACCCTGTATTTGCTTATGGCGAAATAAATATAAAATTATTATCACCAAGCCGCATATTTGTGCAATGCTCTTTAGATAACTTTGACATTCGTTAACTATTGACAAATCATGTTTTTGTATGAAATTGATTTTCAGTTGATTGAAAAATTGAACAATTGAATTCAAAACTACTATGAAATTCTCTGAGTGCAATTTCAATTTGAGAGTAATTTCACATTATTTGGGCTAATATTGAAGAATTAATCAATTGGAGAATAATGTAATTTGAAGGAAGATTATAATGAAGTTGAACTAACATCACGATTCATTGATATAACCATTTCACTCAGTTGATACACATCACTGCTTGCTCAATATTTTCTGTAAAAAAACATTGTGAATGAGAATAATTTCGAATGTTTTGAACCCATAAAATTTATTATTACCTCTACCGTTTTTAATATCATTAGTTTATGCAGTTTTGAATGAGGAACTGTATCAAAATGGTAGTTTATAATAGCGTTAATTAAAAATATAGTTAAATATCAGAAACTGGTATTCTATAATGGCTCCTAATAGTTTCATATGGTGGATTTTAATCTACGTTATTACAAAATGTTATCCCAACACAGTCCTTTTCTCATTCAAAACTATATTATAAATTATTAAAAATGATAGATTCAAAGGTAACCCTGGTAAAACAAATCCATTGATTCTCGCCAAATCTCATTGAATCTTACACTGATTCTGATTGAATCTTGCCAAATCTGATTGAGTCCCGCGTAATATTCCGACCAAATCCCATTAAATTTCATTTCGTCAGATTCTATGGATTTTTTTAACCAACGAAATTATAAGTTCTATGCGTGTTATCGCGCATGCACCAATACTCAGACCGCCACATCCAAATATGTGAAGACAGTAAATTAATATTTGTCACTAAGTGACAAATAAATGTATTTATTTCATGTAACCAAATTCTTTTCTCAGTGCCGGTTTATGGGGGAATTGTTTTTCCACCAAAAATGAGGGATTTTTCCACCACTTTGAGGAATTATTCTGTTTCCTTGGGTATTGAATCATCTACAAATGGACCGAAAGTCCACAACATTATGATGAAAACTTCGCTACCACCATTTTTGGGGTGAAAATTCCACAATCATTTTTGACAGTGTATAGCAGATATGAAGAGATATTTATCGATACGATTATATTACCCCATCATCATTACCGTGTAATTCATCCATTTATAGTCCCAAGAATCTTCAAGATCCCAAAGAAAAATGAGATATCTTATTAAAATTTTGTATCGCACGAAAGTCAACCGTTCATAGGTTCATTCGAAGACGCAAAAGTAGGGATAATAGTGTAACATGGGCCTCGAGCGAGTAGTATACTCTCATACACTTCCATATAGAGAATCATCATCGTCCCTCGATGCATTATGCATAAGGGTTCGATGTTACGTCCGTGTCCAAAGTAAATCCCACCCTCCTCGCAGTTTCCTTCGTCCATTTCTACGCAAGCGTACTGCTACATTCTCTTCTTCATCTTCATCTCCTTTGAGGTACAAAAAAAAAACAAACCCTCTGAAATCCATCAATATTTTGGGCTTTACACACGGTTCTCGCACATGAAAACTGGGTTATGACGTTATTTGCATCGTCATCGCTGCCTCGAAATCCATAAACGTCGCATTTGGGATAAACGTTTCCTATCATTATATACTCCAGTAACGCAACACATTCAGGTCACCGGGCGGTGATTCGATTCTGATTACTCTCTCTTTCTCTCTTTTCCCCTTCTACCCTCTTCTCTCTTTCTTTCTCTCTTCTCTCTCTCTCTCTCCTCCTCTCCTTCATTCTCTGTGACCATATTTCGATTTGCAAATCTGTAAATATTGAATTTTACCTCCTCTACGTATGGGAATCAATAGTGATAGTGATGATAATAATAATAATAATAACGATGGCAACGGTTACAAGAAGGGACAGCGACGATAACAAATCAATCTCTCGTACAGTAGTATTCTATTCATCTCCATTTCGGGGCTTGACTTTGTCAACTGTAACGAGTATGAATTAATAGGCCACAAATCGATCACTCGTTGACGTATCATCATCGTCGTTTCTTGTCGTTAACGAAAGGGACACATTATCGGCTGCGATCATGTTGTTGTTGTTGTTGTTGTTGTTGTCGCCGTCGTTGCTTCCTTTATCCCATCATCGATTCAGTTCAATCTGTTTTGTGTCGTCGTTCGGTCTTGCTATCCGAATATATATATATATATATCATAAACGTACCACGCGGTATAAAGAAATTACACGAATTTTGTGTATGTTTCTCTCTCCAACGTTACGTCATTAGTTTAACTGTGTTTTTAGATATATATATATATGTATATATAATGAAAAGAGTGGGAACGGTGTGGTTGAAGAGGGAGAGAGAATGGGAAAGTTGGCGTGCCAGGACAGCGTAACACATACACTTACACGGATACACACTTACACCACCGTTTCCCATCTCCCAGCTACCCAACTCGTTCGAGCCGTTTCGACCGGCGGCCATCCCCTGATCCTACCATATCACCAGCTCAATACTCACCAGCCCAGAGCGCCGGCTGGTACCATGCTGCATAGTACATAGCGCCCGGATACGCCGGTTGTAGCTGTATTATACTCTGAATGACAATCGTAACGTGGTAACTGCACTTCTTCTTCGTCATCATCTTCTTTCGATGAGAAATCAAAGCACAATGATGAAACTTCCACGATCGGAAACAAATAACAATATCTAAACATTGTAACGTGTATCCATTATTCCTCGTTTCAACCCTGCGAATCGTTGTATATTCGCTTTAAGAATATTTTCTTCTCTCTCCTCTTTTTCCCTATCACATCTATCTATCTATCTATCTCTCTCTTTGTGTAACCCCAATCACCTCGTAACCATTGCCCCATGAAATTGAACGTCATTCACGTGCCAGATATCCATGACTCGTTTTTCCAGCTAGAATACCGAATGGTTCTGGCAAGCAATTGATCAAATAAAGAAGTATCATTGTTCTTCTTATGAATAAATCAAATCATAAAAGTTTTGATCGTCCCAGTTCCTTTTGTTTTCTCCTTTCGTTCTTCTCGAATTTATGTACAAGTGTGTGTGTGTGTGTGTGTGTGGGTGTGCAGTATCTTATACCATTTTGATTCGATATCCAACGTGACGAACAGAAAAATAGGAAATCGAGGATTTTCTTCTTTAGGAAGAACCATAGATCATTCTCTTGGATATATTGAGGATAATAGATGATTTCTCATCTGATATTCTGAATCATTTCAATTCGATACCTGATACCATGTGTGGGGTCAAAAATTTGTATGGCCTTCCTAGTTGAGAATGACACACCGTATGAAAATTTCTTGCCTTTGGCAACGATGATTAACCGTTGGATTTGTGGAATTTCAACGGAATTTGAATCAGAATCTACGGAATTTCAACTTCATAAGGGCGTGTGAGGTATTGAAATTGAGGTATTCGAAATTTGTTACGTAGAACCTAGTGAAAAGTCAACATATATGACCCATACATGATCCATACATAATACATATATAATCCATATATGGTCCATACACAATCCATATATCACCATATATGATCCATATATATAATCCATATATGGCCGAATTTTTTTACATATAGGAAAAAATCTTGCATTCATGGATCATGTATGGATTACATATGATCCATGATCATTGGTCCAAGCTTGTCCTGATCTTATCATTCCCAAGCCTACACTGTAAAAAGTCCGACTGAAAGTGGCTGCATCTTACTTGAAAACTTGACTGAAATTCAGTCTTTTCCATTGTGTCGGCATTTGTTTTCGATACTTACTTTCAGCCGAAATAGGGCTAGTTTTGGCTGCATCTTGAAATAAGCCGATATTAAGGTTGGAAGTAAGTTTTACTTTTTACTGTGTAGGCGAGGATCGATGAATTGTTCAAGACAAATCTCGGCAGGTCTTGTGCCAGGCCTGGTTCATGATTAGGCCATTGGTCCACCCATACATGGGGAGTCATGCCATAGAAATATATTTCATTTGTGTGCTATTCAATGACCTTTATAATATGAATTAGAGTGCACTGTCGCTAAAAACCTATCGTCGGAGAAAAAACACTGCTGAAGATTCTTGCACGAAAAAACATAATGATCCAAATTTTCGTTGACTGGTATGTTAGTTTTGGACAGAGCACAAATTCGAGAAGAATTCGTATTCCAATGATTCGTTGACTTCGTCCATTGTTTCACCAATGGAATTAATTTTCCATTTTGATCGTCGGAGTTATGGAAAGAGTCGACGAATTAGTAAAATCCAGTGTACGAGTTCTTAAATTTGTACTCTGACCTGAAGTGATATACTAGTCAACAAAAATTTGGATCACTAATTTTGACCAGGTGTCAGACGCATGAAAAAAAAGGTAAACACTCCCCTGGAGCAAGAACTCGACGAGTGTAGTACCTAGGCGTGAATCCAGGTTTTCCGGCAATTCTCCACCTGGTTCTATCTGAATCCTATCAGAGTTTTGAGTCCAGAAATTGTTCGGAATCCTGGATAAAACTCTGGCGAGGAACCGAACAAAATCCGGATCAGTCTATCCAGATTTATATTCGAGTTCTACACGGAGAAAAATTGTCTACACTGAGAGAAATGTATCATTAAAAATTACTGATTTTTGTCAGTAAGCGAGGGATATACTTGACATGTGATTACAAACTGATGGGAAATACCAGTAATTTTTCCTAGCGTTATAATAACCGAGAAAGAAAACTTTTATCGTTACCAGCGTCGAACATGATTGTTTGTGATCACGATCCTTGCTTCTTTCCCCGAAGCCACGGAACATTCTTGAAAATGTTATGGTTTCCAATTTATATCAATCTCACCAATTGAGAGTTCTTGTTTTCTACATTGGGTCATAAGAAATTACTGTTTTTCAACATGAATTCCCACTGGTTTTAATTTTCAAACTTCGTAGTATGAGAAATTACTGTTTTGTCTCATTGATTTCTGATCTCATGCCAAGTATATCAAACTGTATGTCAAGTATATCCCCCGTCTAATGGGAAAACCAGTAATTTTTAATGAAGAATTTCTCTCAGTGTATCATAAATTACTATACTCGCTAATATATTGAGGATATACCAAACATTCTCTTCAAAACTACCACAATTTCCGCGAGTTAATGACAGAATGATGACATTTTATAGTAGAAAGTCTAGTACTTTGGAAGAGAACGTTTGGTATACAACATTAAAATGCAAGTATATCCTGAATATAGTAGCGAGTCTAGTAACTTATAATAGATAATTTTCCTCAGTGTATCCGGATTGTCATTCGATTCAAACTTCCTACCCCATTTTTTCCAAAACCACTGAATTAAAAATTCCCCTCTGAAAATGTCAAATTATCAGAATTCCTCAGAGATTTACAGCAATTTTCTATAAACGTTAGAATTTAGAGAAATTTTTAGAGAAAATTTTCTATATACACGGGAAAAATAATTTAGCTGCAGCAGCTAAATAGCTAGCACGGACACGGGCAGCCATTAAAATAGCTCCTGCGGCTAAATTTTAGCTGCTACCGCAAATAAATTGACTGCAAATGCAAATTCTTTTGCTGTAACAGCTAAAATTTAGCTGCAGGAGCTAAGGTAATGGCTATCCGTGTCCGTGCTAGCTACTTAGCTGCTGCAGCTAAATTATTTTTTCCGTGTAGGTATTCGTCACAAAGTTTCTCAATTTAGATTTCGTTTATGAAATATTTCATAAGAATCATATGGATATCAATTTCATCTGAAATCCCTTCACGACCTATGACTATTCATGATGATTTTAAATAAATACGCAACTGACAAGAGAAAAAAGCGTACAGATTGCAATATTCACCACCAGATCAGAGACATCGTGGGTAATAGACAATAATCGCTCAACATTGGTTCAGTAAATTATTATGTAAATCGTAGAAGCAAAAATTTCTCTCACATTGGAAAATTCTTCAATTGACTATTTGTTTATAAAAATTGTTGATAGCAATAGTTGATAATACTGAATTTTGCTAAAATTCCATTACAGATGGTGGATTCAATGATAACCTTGTACCTTTACGAAAGCAAAACACTTTTCTCCCATTACACTGAGAGAAAGGGTCTATTCGAATATTCGATAGCTAGAAAATGTAGTCATCACTGTAAATAAAAATTTAGTTGCGCCAGCTAAGTTTTATTTGTCACAGCTAAATTGTTTATTCCAATTGAATGAACCATTTTATTCATATTTCAGACAGCTAGACTTTTATTTGCCCCAACTAGAGTCTAGCTCGCGTAAATAAAAATCTAACTGCGGTAAATGATATTTAGTTGTCCCAACTAGGTACCTTTCTCTCAGCGTAGGAAACCTCTAAGTTGGGAATTTGTGTATAAAATTATCAACTTTTGTCTTCATTTCTCCGCAAACAACGTTTCTCATGATGATCCCAAGAAACGAAAATTATGAGCTACATTTTTGCATGAGAAATTATTACACTCCTGATTTTTGAATGAAAATTGTTTATAATGATTAAGTCTGAAATTATGCATGATATTACAGAATAGTGAAGAAATTTTGCTGGAGGAGCAAACATTCTTTGCCACTAGAGTCGAAACTTTGCTGTCGTAACTAACAATTCGCTGCCCCGGCAAAGAATATCCAGCAAAATCAGGTTTCGCTGTCATAGCGAATTCTTCTTTCTTTGTGTCCCTGGTAGGAATTTGTCTGGGTGTCCCATTTATCATCCATGTACTAGATGGGACTCACGTGGAGGCAACCGGATAACACACTTCAGCCAATTTGACTTTAGTGCCCAAACATTTAGTTGGTTTATGTAGATTTTTCATGCGTCAACTGATCGTACAGTAACATTGATATTGATAGTCCATCAACACGGTCAGAGGAATAAGGGGAAGGTTAGTTGCTTCAGCGAAGATTCGCTGTGCGGACTTCCGTGGTTTGCAAAATTAAATGAATTTTGAACTGGAGCCGCGTTTTGTATCGGTTGATTGCCGACGTTTCGCCATCATTGCAGTTGGCTTCTCCAGGGCGGTATGAGCCTGCGTTCCATTCCGAAGGTCCTGAAGAAGCCAGCTGCAATGATGGCGAAACGTTGGCAACCAACCGATACAAGACGCGGCTCCAGTCCGGAAGCTCAAAATTGATTTGAATAAGAGGAAGCCCCAACGTTTCAATTTGTCACTCGGGATTATTTTATGGAAATAAATTCAAAAGCAACGTTCTTGACTGGAGATTGCATGTCAGAATACATTGTTACCTTATTCATAGGTGTGATTTTTCTGAAAACACATGATTTCGCATTCCTGATTCCCAATTTGAACACCATCCTAACAATTCCCTGGGACATCTGAATGGGCACAAGGTTGAAGATGCGTTACAAAACTAGCTAGGAATCAACCTAACATCTGGGAAATCTAGCTGGGGCCCACATAATTCCCAATCATAATTTCTACTGGGGGTACTTTCGATACCTTTGGACATTTCCCATTCAACGAGACAAAGAAGCGTGCTGTATTTTACGTTTTGCCTAGAGCGATGTTGCATTATGTTATCATCTTAGAACCAGTTTTGGCCATCAACTGTCCATCGCACTATCCCTTAACTTCCCAAAGCCAAGTATTTGGCTTCATAAGGAACGGAGCATTCTTTTTCCATCAGATCATTTTCAACGAGAATTTTCTGCAGCTCCTTTCCCTTGTCAACACAAATTCTCCTTCCAGCAATTGAAATTGGCATAAAACTCATCATTTCCCTTTCTTCACTGCAATATTTCAATAACTTTCCTGAAATTCCGTACTCGAATACCAGCATGGACGATTTTGAATAATAAAACACCATAAATTTCCATGAATACATATTCCAAATACAGTGTAAATAATCATATAATCGATGCAAGGCTCGTCGTTTCAATTCCAGTACACACCTTGAATCATCCTTCATTTCTTCGGCCCCATTTCAGCTCAACAAAGGTGTTATTATTTATTCGAATCGTGGAACAGTACGACCACGACAACGATATCGCGTTATATCGAAACAATATATTCGTTGCGCGAGAAGTGGAAGAAGAGATTCTAGGTAGTAGCATTTCAATAGACTCAAAAGATAATATGGTATCCAACTTGTACAGGAAACCATAAAATCCTTGATGAAAGAGTCATGAACTGATTACAATAATAATAGTCATGAATTTCTCGCGAACGTAGTAGGGAAATTCTCCAACCTGTGTTTCAAGATTTCAAAGATTTTTGTCTTGCAGTTTAGAGTTTCAAATCATACGTCTTTGTTTTAAAATCTTGTAAAAATAACTTGTTACATTATGAATTGAATGGTTCATATTGACAAATGTGCAATGTTGCACTGTGAGAAATTTCCACGGTGATTTTACCAAGATGTCAATAATGGCAACAGCATTTACCCTTACAGTATCGATAAAATTACATGGTATGTATGATTTAAAAGTACATATCCATATCAAGGAAAATCACTTACACTGTAATTATGTAAAATTACCTTCACCACTTGTACATTTATACAGACAAGAAACAATTATTTTCACCTTAATCTGAGATGTTTGACATCAATGCCTGGGAAACATTTCTCCAACGGGTATCGAACCCCAATCAGAGACCTACCTATCCACAATTCCTGACCTACCTAACCTATGCCCTAAGGATCACAGATGATTTGTTCTTATATTGATTTAATATAAAGCATTGGCCAGTGTTGCAAAACCTCCCGATTTATCGGAAGATCTCCCGATTTCTGTCCTTGTTTCCCGAAATACCGATTTCCGGCTGCATTTTAACGATTTTCTGATCAATTCAACAAAATCTACCGCTTTTCTGGCTGATTCAAAAATTTTTCGTTTTTCCCAGTAGGAATATCAGTTTTCAGCCTGTTTCCATCAAAGGCTAGTTATATCAAAATCTTAATTTCAAAAAATTCCATAGAAAGACTGAATTTATCCATATTGAAGAGACAGTTTTCAATTTAGGGCAAAATTAGCATTGAATACGTATATTGTGAGTGGGAATCTTAGAGCATATATTAGTGGAGCAAGCATTCCATATCAAAATAGTGTTGGAAGACGGTCTCGTCTGTGCGAACAGAAAGAACAATAAAGGGCCTTTTTCATGGCAGCTTCAGCATCAAGCGTCAACATTGGAAGAACAGAGAGAACCTGTTGGACCACTCGTGTCTTCCAATGTTGACGCTTGATGCAGAAGCTCCCATGAAATGGTACCTATAGGCTGGCCTTCCATGGACCGCAATTTCTAGGGAACGGAACGGAATCCGAAGATTCCGGAAAGACAAAGACATTCACCTGCTCAGTTTTTATTGTTTACAGCTATCGCTTTTTATTCGTTTGACGGTCATTTCATTGACTCGTTCCCTCTAGTATAATATCTCTACACTGAGAGAGAAAATTTCCGGGAACAATAAAATATTTAGTTGAATAGTCGCCATAAAATACTTAATTGATTTGAATAAACTTTCATTAACTCAATTAAATAACTGTTCCCATTGATGAAATATTTAATAGCATATTAAATATTTGTTTGATTGAATGAATATTTAATCGAGTCAATGAAAATTTATTCAAATCAATTTATTATTTTATGGCGACTATTCAATTAAATTTTTTCTCTCAGTGTATAGTTCAATTTCCCGAAAACGGTTCACTGTGTTATTTCACTAATCCCTTCTAGATCCTTGAAGAGGAGCCAATGAGCAGTTTTCGAGGAATTGAATTTTCCGGATATATTGAATGAGAATAAGTGATTTCGCGAAATGGTTGAGTGGAGATACCGAGGTTCTACTACTGATCAGTAAATTGTATATATCCCGAACTGTTATTGTCAATTCAAAACCACCCTCCTACCAAGATAGCACACAAGAATCCCAAATGAATTCTGAAGAAAGAACTCTTTAAGAACTTTCTTAGAATTCAAAGAGTTCCCAAAGAGTCTCAAAAAGAATCCGATTCGTCGGACATTTAGGAGTTCTCTTCAAATTCTATGAGACTTCTTTAAGAATTTTAACGGAACCCGCAAATGCCTGCTGAATCAGATTCGTTTTGAGACTCTTTGAGAACTCAGTGTATTCTAAAAGAATTCTTAGAAGTTATTGTTCAAAAATCAATTATTCTGCTGCTTTTGTTTTTTTTTTTTTGGAAATGATGCTACCGATTTTTTACGCCATCTCCCAATTTTTCGCTACCATATCTCCCGAATTTTACGATTCCGGTTTTGCATCACTGGCATTGGCTTTCTTTTGATTTCAACGGTTTCATATCGTTACATGATCGCTTTTCGCATAATAATCGGCAAATTGTGTAATCATTTATTCATATACACCGAAAATAATTCTATAGCAGAAACTTTATGGAAAATCTTTCGAATGTGCTGAATTGATGTCATGTGTGTTGAATATCTCAAATAGAATTGTTTACATTCATTTCGTGACGATCAGGAAGCAAAAATGCGGAAAAACGGAAAGAAACTTCTTTTGAATTGAAAAAGAAGAATAGAAAGAAAAATTTTCCCATCACGAGTCTTGCGGCATTCAACCCAGAATTGATCAAAGTTTTTTTTGAAAGAATAAAATTGAAAATCAAAAATGGCGAACTTTGGGAAAATTTATGTTTTATTTCGAAAAACTCAAAAGTTTCATACTCTTTTTTCGTATTTTTCTTCGGAAAGTGCATCTAAAAACACAAAATTTGGAACAAAAATCGCCACATTGGGCAGAGTTATGAGCATTTGAAAAAAAACACTCTGTTTTTTTTCAACAATCCATAACGTTTTTTTGTTTGGGTGAAAAAATCTGAAACTCAGCACAGATGAGTTTTAGGATCAGGTACGACAACATATCAAAACTTCCGCGAGATCGGAAGGGATCAGGGTAAAAACTGTCCGATTTCGCATGGAATGCCCCATATGTGAATTTACCAATCGGGAAGGGTAATGAGAATTTATTCTGGTACCATTGTAATTTTACCGATGTGAGAGTAAAATTAACACTACACTGTATACACGTAAATTTACCGATCGGGGAGGGGAAACAGGCATTCACTCTTACACTTTTAGGTAATTGCAAGTTACCGTTATATTTTGGTGATATTACTTGTATATGATCCCAGACAGCACCGAAAATTCTCGGAACATTTTAGAAACTTGTTTCTGGTTTCCTAGATTTGATTCTGAAAACATCATATCCTGGATGTTTTAAAAACGTTTTTTTTTTAATGCTTCCTGTTAGATTTTGAAAACATTATTTTCATGTTCTTGAAATATTTTTGGAACATTTCAATAATTGAAAGAAATAAGGAAAACATTGATGTGACGTTTTTAAATCATGTTCGGTAAAATGTTTCCATAACCTCCCTCGAAAACGTAAATAAAACTTCCTAGGACATTTTCACGTTTCCAAAACATACATCTAACGTTTTTAAAATATCCTGGGACGTTTTTTGCATGTTTCGTATATTACCAACCATGTTTTGTGAATGTTCTCAAAACGTTTCAGTGCAGTCTGGGATCAGAGTTGCCAGGTCAAAAAATTAGACTTCATTGAATCATTTCGGAATCACCAAGTGATTCCCTGAAAAGTCAGCAGAATAATATTTTGAAATCAATAAGAATTCAATAAGATCTAGTTTTTTAAACTTCCACTTTTTCGGTCAATATTCCGAAAACTAATCGATTGATTGGATGATTTAATTCAAAAGCGGAAACTAATTGGATTAAGGTTTTTCCGGGACATTGATATTCTAATAAGATTTGGCATAAGTGGGATCGTGATCACGATAAAAAAAGAATGTGCCAGAGTATCAAAAGTTCAATTCCCTGAAGAAACTGGATTGGGTTATGTCACTAATTTCTCATAAATCCTTCAAGACAAGCCAATGAGAATTTGTCGAAAAATCTAACTTTCGGGATATATCCTTCCGGGATAAATTCTTTAAGGATATTATCAAGTCGGGACATTGAGGCTTTCCCAGGAAAAATATTAGAAAATTGGGAAAGTTATCAGTCATCAGCAAACGAACAAGAGAACAACTGACACCTCACCGTTGAAATATGGTTTATTAGTATTCAGCATGAAATTTATATGTTTGATCACCTAAAGAATTTTTAAAGAAAGAAAACTGAAGAAATCTAAAGATACTTCAACCCTGAATCCGAAGATTTTTTATTCTCGAAAACTGGCAACTCTGTCTGGGATATCAGTAAATTTACATGTTTTTTTTACAGTGTATATTTAACCTCTATTATCGGTAAGGAAAAAGAAAATTTTACATTGCACCAAAGTTCGATTCTTCCCACCATGTGTCATTAATGTGCTTTTTTTTCGAAAATAAACCAGCCAAATCAACAATACTTGTAGAGATGTGGTAAAAAGAGGAAAAATTCCCCAATGCCACCGTCGAATGTAACTGCAAATATTTCACCCGCGTCCTTTTCTCTCTTTTTTTTTTTTATTTCACCACCACTGTGGTACGTTGAAAGGTTACGCCAGTTCGTTTTTCTCCTCTCCACAAAGCGACACAGAATTTATGTTCCCGCATCGAAAACTAGAGCTATGACAAATCATTTTGCCGCGCATCTATTTTTTCTTTCTCCTTTCCATCCATATATATATATATACAGAAATATGTGTGTATGTGTGTGTTTCCCTCTCCACTGGAAAACCCTTCCATATTTTTTTACTCTCCGCTCTGCCTGTTTTTCACCGCGGTAGTGGAAGCTGCGGCGACAGCGGCAGCAGCAATAGCAGAAGCAGAAGCAGCAGCAGCAGCAGCAGCTACGGCAGTAGTGTGACTAATGAAAATTCATCCAAGCACTTGTCACTCGTCGCGGTTTCTCGTCATTTAGTTTTCACAACAATAATCAATTAATCTTCGCCACTCCTTCCCCCATCTATCCCTCTTCTTCTTCTTCTTCTGGTTCTTCTGCATCGGGTTGGATGAAACTGTCGGATAAAAAGAGGATCACAAAGCGAAAGAGGAAACAGCACGATGAAAGACAATCATTTGAATTGTACAAGAGACAATAAAAAAAGATTATCCTCGATTTTATCGAGAGAGGAGGCGGGGGGGGGGGGGGGGGAGGGATTGTCCGCTCGTTTGGTTCGAATCTAAAAGCCAGGTTCATTAAGTTTGATAAAGGATCACCTGCTAGGAAATTACCCGATGGCAACGCGATGGACGTTTAACGGTGGCAATTAACGTAGAAGGCTAGAACACGAACTAAGGGTTAGGATAGGTTAGGTATACTCTCTACATCCTACCTTGATTGACGAGGATATACCCCTCCAGGTTTTCTTCGCTCCATTTCTCTTCGTTCTCGATCGAAAAGCTATACACATACACAGTGCGTGGGTGTGTGTTGTATTTATACGCGAGTAAAGAGGGCGAAAAATATCAGATTCGTTCCATGAATTTGAGATTGTTTCTCACCGATACGACGATATCGGGGTCATCAATTCACGATTTTTAAATTAATCGCTGGGAAATCACAAGAGTCTGCGATTGAATCGATAGGAAGATTCATTAAAACGTTGAGTACGAAAAAATACGGAATCGTCAAAGGAGCGGGATGGTTTGTGGACCGGAGGTGCGTGAATCGCGTTTCTTGACCTACCAATCGAATTGAACTCAAGCGACAAAAAAAACGTCCAAGAGACGACTCTTGAATATACTCGGTACTCTCGAAATTCAAATCAGCGAAATGTCTGTTACTATTTCTACAGTTAACCCTTCAAAAGTACACACATGTGCGTATTCGCACCAATCATTTTCATACTTTTCATTTTTCGTCACAAATTGATTTCATTCTCGCATTTTATTCACTAATCAACTGAGATATTTGTGAATTTTCTCCCATGCGACGTTAATCTGCACAGTTTTTCCTTCATATTGGAAAAAAGAAAGGTCGAATTGGCCGAATAGAAACCGAGTTATTAACCCTTAGCTGCTTAAACTTCGCCAGTGTAATATCCTATGTGGAAATTGCCAGAGTTGACAAATGGCCCAGTACTGGCAAGTTTGTATTTGCCATACTTAGGCCAAAACAACTGGCCTCCGTACAGCGCCATAATTTTTTTTTCAACTCGTTTTCAGTCGTTTGACGGTTTCCAGACGGTATTGGTTTGCTTGGGCAGACAGTCTTGGATCAGTACCGAATCGATATCGATTGAAGAACACCTAGGTTGTAGAAAAACGAAACTGTGCCAGTACTGACCCGGAGTTGGTAATATTTTCAAACGTTACGCAGAGACGGTACTACGCCAGCATCGACGCTATGTAGTTTTCCAACAGAATTGGTAGTGGATCGGGGGTCAACCCATCTCTGCGGAAACATGGTTTTTTTGTGAGCCAATACTGTGCCAGTACTGACTCAGAGTTGGTAATATTTTGAAGCGTTACACAGAGACGGTACAGCGGCAGCATCGACGCTATGTAATTTCACGACAGAATTGGTGGTGAGTCGGGGGTCGAGCCATATCTGCGGAAACATGGCTACTTTGGTGAGCAAACACTGTGCCAGTACTGACTCAGAGTTAGTAATCTTTGGAAATTGCACGAAAAGACAATACTGTGCCAGCATCGATGCAACAGTGTTCCACTACAAAAGCGATTGTGGATTGGGTGTCAACTCACCTTCGCGGCAACATGGCTACACTGAGAGAATAGTTTGATTATCTATTTTGAATTAAAATTTATCGAGTATTTTATGAAAAAAGTTGGCGCAAAATTCCACCCAAGGCCACTATTAACCCTGCAGTGATCTATTTCAGAATTACATGTTGGTTAGTAAGAAATTATATATTATATATTATAAATTGTATTATAAAAATTCAATTTTTCCGTTTCAACACAATCGGGACATACATGAGATAATTGGTAAGCTTTTTTGATGTTATAAAAATTACCGTAACAGCACACGCAGTGTAGCTGCGTGGAGTCTACATGGGATCGATAACCTTGCCATTGAAAGTGCCAATAGTACGCCATGGAGAATCCCCGTGGAATGCATTAAAGGTAGAATTCAAATGCTCACACTGACACGCTTGAAATGGGAAAATTCCCTGAAGTTCAGGGAAAATTGGAATCCCAATGTTGACTGGATTGGAATGCCAATATTTTGAACAAATTGAAGTTTTGGCTAGGTTGAAATGACAGTACTGTCTACGTTTGAATGCCAGTACTGTTTACGTTCAAATACCAGTACCGGCAAAATTGAACGCCAATAATGGGCCTTATGTCAGACATTGTTATCATCCCAGTATTGGTTTAGTACTGTCAAACGACCTGGGCCGGTAATGGCATTCCAAATTCGACAGCACTGGCAGCTATGGCAGCGGTACTGAACCAGTACTGGGGCGTTCGTTAATTTCCATATGGGATAGCTGCCACACTGGGGTCGATTATGACCCCAACTGTAAATGTACACCAAAGCCAAGCTATGCGTACATATGTCTTGAAAAAATTTCAGAGAATACTGAAACTATTTCCCAGGAGGAAATTTATTAATTTCGAGTTTTGTAAGAAAATTATGTGTGCAGCACCCATGCTTTGCTCGTTTTCATCGATCGATGGGTATATTTTCGCTTCTAAATGACATTATCACTGTATCATGCAAAAGAATTACATGAAACATGGAAAATCATGTCACACTGGGGTGGAGTAAGGTGAAGAAACTCTTAAGTGGCAACAGATTGCGCTGAGAGTTCGAATGATCGAGTTTCTTTATGGTGATTCGAGATTGAATCATGTTGGGGTCAGTCTGATCCCAGTGTGGCAGCTAAGGGTTAATCGGTACAGTTGGATAAGTCGGAAAAGTTGAGCGCCTAATGGAATCAGTGAAGTGTCAGTGAATAGCCACTGATTATGCCGTTTGGAAGTTTTCCTGGCTAATTAAATGAGTAAGATTTCACTGCGGAGGTCAGGTAATATTGTGGTCGACTTTCCACTGCAATCGGTAGAATTTCACTGTTCTAAATTTAGAGAGTATATTATCAGGGTGTCCACTTAGAACGGGAAATAAAAATTCCTTGGCAATTTCAGGAATTTTCCAGGTATTTTCCAAATTTTTCCACGACAAAATCATCGGACTTCTCAAAGTAATTTTCCAACTTCTCTGGTTAATTTTGTCGTCAACTACCTTTACACAGCTAATGTGTTGTTTAGAATCGATGGCAATATTTTCTTTCCGCTGGAAGTTCTTTCAGTATCTCAAATGTCTCATTTTATTTCATCATAAAAGTCCTCCAACCGGATCAGCGGCACTAGGCACTTTCAGGTGCACTAGACGAAAGATCACGCGCACAACCGATTATTCGATCCGGCCCTTCAATTCATACATAAATTTTGACGAATTCAACATTCTTAAAATATTCAACGTCTGAAAAATTGTCAGATTATTCTGAACATTCCCCTAACGCTTTCAAATTATCTGTGATATTGATATTTGGCGAATCAATTGAACTATTCTTGAAAAAACCATTAGCCCAAACTTGTCCTCATCTTATCTTGTCTTCCCAAACCTGGTGAATCGTTCAAGGTTAGTCTCGGCAGGTCTTGTGCCAGGTGACAAACATGAGTCATTGAATTTCTCCGAAATTTGGTTATAAATTGGTGAAAAATGAATGAAGCTCAACGAAATTCATTGGAGGTTCTTACGAGGACTCGTATACGAATTTTTGATGTTCGGTGTCCCACGAATCGAATCGGATCTTCATGGATTCAATTGAATTCGATTCCCAAGCACTCGCACATCCCTCCTCACGGACAATAGTACATTTCGAACACTCGATCATAGAAAATTTGTACAGAAGCAAAAATTGATACGCTCGATGGATGATGAAGATAAGTCTATACGTGGTTCTTGATAAATTCATCTCAAATATAGTATATATATATATGTATACACACGGAAAGTGAGTTTGTCAGTTTCTGCACGTAAGCGAAACGTCAGCTCTTCAAGTTTTCCTCGCCGTAGGTAGTTGGGCCTCTGCCACCTACACCTTATAACACAACCGCTATCACGCTTCCCCTCGCTTTGACTCTTTCATAGAATCCCTCGATGTTCTTTCTTTGTGCGATGGGCAAACGAGCGAGTAAGCAACGTCCGTACATCTATCCATTTATTTATCTATCTATCTATCTATCTATCTATCCATCTATATAGAGTAGTTCTCGAATCCTCTAAGACCATCTCCAAGGCTAGTAGAGAGGAGAGTTTTGCCACTACAGAGCACCATCATCGCACTTTATTCTTGTCTTTTCTTCTTCTCCTTCTTTTTCTTCTACTTCTTCCCCTTCTCTTTCTCCTTGCTCGATTCAAGTTGCTGAGCATAGGTGCCTGATGACTAAACTCGTTCCCAACTTGATTAATATCTTCTCTTCTCTTCCCTTGGCGTAGGAAAATCGATAGACGAGGGGCTCCTCGTACTTACTCTTCTTCTCCTTCTTCTTGAATGAAAAGAGGAGCACGTGTATTTGTGTGTCTAGAGATGGCTTTCTCTGATATTGAAAGTATCATATACATGTACGATCATGTATATCGTGAAGAAAATTCATCCGAACTCGTTATCGATTGCATAATTTTGTCGCGTTTTGTCGGGAGATTACCAGTTCGTGAGGAACGTATAACAAACCTCTCACCACAGTGAACTTCTCACAAATCCCACGTCTCAACGTACTCGAAAATTGATGAGAAAACTATAAGAAACTTCATTTCATTCCCATAGATCGTTCACAGATCGAGTCCCCCTCAGAGGTCTGGAGTTTGACCTTTCAAAGGGCAATAATGCAAAAATCGCCGGTAAACGAACAATGGGCTTATTACAAAATGTACGAACTCGGAGCGTATGATAAAATTCTAAGAAAGCGAAAAATCTGAAATGAATCGAAGGGAGGAAAAGAGAGAGAGAGAGAGAGAGAGAGGGTGATAGGTTCATGATTGGGGAGGAAGAAAAAGATGGGAGGGAAAGTTGCCTTAGCTGAACGGGCTCTGTAAATCAACCGAAATGCTTGGGAATTGAGTTGTAGTACTCGAGGGGCCTCGCCACAAACTACGGCTCACGAGAAGATGAGGTGAGCTTCTAGTCATACTTCTCTAGTCTTTTCGTTCCAAAGAAAACACAAACGAAAGGTCTCCCGAGACGACCAAAATGCATCAAAGAAAAAAGAAAAATATTTCTCATTTTATTCTTCGTATGCTCTTTTTCTTTTTTTTTTTCTTCTTATCTCTCCCTCAATGACCAGGATAATTAATTCATGAACCAAAAACAACACTATCGATGGAAATTCGAGAAAATTTTCTATTATATTTATTACGTAATCCAGTCACAGATCATATATAATGAAAATGATAATAATAATAATAATATATGGAAGAAAGAAAGAAAACTTTTGTGATTCGGACACAATTCAATAAACTCGCTGAAGTGTGGATTTTTCTGATTAGCTCGTGGAAGTTGGACGAGGGCGCGTGATCGTCCTATTGAAACGAAAGAGCAGAAAGAGAAAAGGAGTTTGGTTTCTTCTTTCATACAGCGGGAGCAGAGCAGGAGCAGAAGCAGCAGCAGCAGCAGCGGCAACGGCAGCAGCAGTGGTAGCACCGGTGGTACGGAGTTTGGAAGCTTTTGTCTCATTTTAAAACACGAAACGTGTTTCTTTCTCAACTCCTCATCGATCGATCGACTTTTCTTCGCTTTTGTTCTCTCCTCTCGATCATTCGCGTCATGTCTCGCAGAAATGCACCGCCTCTCGACACCTTCTTATTCCTCTTTTCTTCTCTTCCCGCTCCGCACCCTGGGCCAAGTTTCAATCGGTGTCGGAGCGATGATTCGTGAGCAGCCTACCGATATTGTCGCTGCTTTTCCACATCTCTCCCCTTTTTCTTCCTCCTACTCTTTCAGATTACAAAATATATCTATCTTTGTGGGTATGGATTTGTAGAGAACGTCTTGAAAGAAAGGTGTATATGCCGGATATTCGATTTATTACGTTCCGAAGATATCGTGTATGGTATCAAATTTTTAATCAAATGGATGGATGATACGAAATGATACACCTGAGAGAAAATTGCTGAGGGTGAACGTGTATGGAAATTTCATCCGTTTATCTCAATGCAAGGAATTAAGTTGATAATCATCCATGCAAGTATTGACACGATTGAAAAAAACCGAAGCTTGTCTCAGAATTGGCTAACGTGTCAGAAAAGAAACCACACTGAAAAGAAAGGTACGGCTCTCACAGCTCTACTATTTATGTGTTCTTGCTGTCAGGAGGTATAAGGATGCCGGTATAGCTCCCACAGCCGACAGATTGCTATGATAGCGACGCGTTCGGCTGTGGGAGTGTGAAAATCCCATGTTATTTAAATGGGAAATGCGAGGGGCCTTTCACTCTGGAATCGATTCCATATTAAACAACTTATCCGGTGATTCTTGTTGATTACCTGTGATTTTGATTCACACGATGATTCCACTCAATAAAGTAGACAAGAATCAAGCTGCGAATTCAAAGCATCGATGAAAGTGATTCCAACGCTTTCGAGCTAAAGTTGACACGAGTACGGGAAAACGGTCTGATTCTCCCTGAGCCCGCGCTGATTCCGTAATAATTTTGTTATTTTACTTGTATCTTTGACTAGCTGTTCGAGTACATTGATTTTCGTTCTTGATTTTCCTTCGGTTTACTCAGTTTCATGCTTAAATTAATTAAATTAACAGACTGAAAAATTGCAGAATTATATTACTCAATAATGAAACTTTTCCAGCTGTAAATTTTTTTTCAACTTTCAAGTACTATTTCATACCAAATTTTCTCTCGGAATCAAGATCCAAGACAAGAGTTTCTAATTTAATTAACTTTCAACATGCTAAAAGCATGAAACCCCTCTCGGTGTGCAGTTGGATTCAATTTCTGCAACTTTTCGAGAACTTATGGCGCTACATGGTTTGTTTATGCCACTGATTTCGAATGTATTCATCAATTATTTATTCGATCAAAACACGTGGACTGATCACGTGTGGACACACGTGGACTCACGAAATTTGTTGAGTACGTACCGATTTGCCTCAACTCGCTCTGACTCGTATAAAAATCCCTTGATCTGGGACTAATGGGAGTGATTGTCGGTGAGTTCGTTGATTCCAACTGATTCCGTACTGTTCCAACTCATTGTCTCGATTCTGTACGAGTCGAATTTGTGTTCTTGATTCCACTGAACCAAGAATTACATCGTTGAGTTCTATAACTGAAGTTCGATTCGGAATCGATTCTGAATCGACGAAACTCAGTGATTCCAGAGTGAAAGGCCCCTCGGGGAAATGTATTATGATTTCGGCACGGGTTAATATGAATATTAAGGGGGTATTCTAGTCTAGAAACTCGAATTTCGAGCGTATTTTGAAGCTTCATAAAAAAACAGCGATTGATATTTTTAGTATGCATTTTTTCATGACTTATTTATTCATATTTCAAGAGTACATGAAAAGATTAAAAAAATAAAAATATCAAAATTTCAGCAAGTATACGTTGTTGAAGTAGAGGGGAAAAAAAAAGCCGTGTCCTGGTCGTCATGATATCTGCCCTCCTGGTCACCTGAAAAATAAAAGTATGGATAAGTTTTGATCAGTATAAATGCCAGTATCGTATGAACCAGAAAAAGTGGAAGAAAGAATTTTTTTCGCAAAATGGTGGCTAATTAAAAATAAAAGTCGATTTTTTCACTCATTTTTCAACTTTCCCGGATTTTTTGAAAATATTGAAAATGAGAAATTTCTAGTTTTTAGTGGTTCATACGATGAAGGCATATATAAAGAATATTCATGCCAAATTTCAAGTAAATCGGTCAACTGGAACTTGAGATATCATGACGACCGCATCGAAAAAAGTAGTTTCGAGAAAAACGCGTTCAAAGTTTTACGTTAAGTTTCAGGCAGTGTAACTGATAGATGCGTACATGTAACTCATATTTTCTTAATCAGCCATCCCAGCTCCATACATCGGGCCTTCTTCTACTTCATATTGCTGATTTTCAGCGTTTCTTTCCGCAAGACGAGCAGCTCTTCCTTCTTTTGAAGCATTTGAAGATCGAACTTCAGAACGTTGAATTCTTACTTCATTGCACCTAACAACAAACCCATGGGTTTCCACACCAATTTTCATCCCCATAAGTTTCATCATATTTGAAATGGGATTAAAGCCTTCATTGAAGATACTGACTGCTAAATAAGTAGCAATTTCGATTATCTGGACTCCAGCATGGATGTGTTTGGGTGCAAACGTCCATATCAAAGAATTCAGTGATTCGTTGTTATTTTGAGTTTCGGAACCCAAACAACGTTCCAATGAAGAATCATCTGACAGGCTTTCGTAAATAGGTTTTAAGACTGTTAAAACTTCATCAGTAAGTGGTGGATTTGCGTGTTGAAAGTCATCCAGAGTTCAAGTAGCCGGAGCCTTCAGTCGCACACTGTTACAGCCGCTTCGCCCAAATCAGTCTGGGTGCCATGTCACTAAAATTATTATAGCTTTAGAAATAATTCGAATTTTGAAAAATCCTTTGAGGGAGATATTCTTGAATGTGTAACCTATCGAAATATGGAAAAAAAAATTTTTGGTTTTTTCAAATTTCTAGACTAGAATACCCCCTTAAGGGCTTATTTGGGTCTGATATTTTTTTTAGGTCCTCAACTAGAAATTGAGGGGGCGTCTGCAAAAATCAAATCAACTTGGGAAATAACGAACACCCTAGTGATCATGCACGGAAATAAATTGATCTGGAAGAACTCTTTACAAGATTTCCAGGCGGCCCTCCTATGCAGGTACACAGTAAAAAAAATTCCGTCATTGTGTAAAAAAGAAGTCAAAATTCAAGTGTTGAATATTTAACACTTTTGTGTGTTCATTTAACACACTGATCAAATGCTGTTCGATCGATTCATTTTCAACACATTAAAATGTTATTCGAGTTCAAATTAACACTTTATAAGTGTTACTCTGGAATCAACACACATTGAGTGTGAAGAAAAATGGTTAAAATTCGCTTGTGTGTTGAATTTGACGAAAAATTTTTTACTGTGTATTGACAAGACTGAAAAAAAGCCTAAGCCTGTTTCAGTCTTGGCACATTTGTTCCATCGTTTGATCATGATGATCCATGTACGGTATTCCGGGGGAGAAATTCAAATTGAAATATGGATGAATTACTTTTTTCATCGATAACTGTAACGAAAGAAACATTGGTTGATGCTTGGCGAATCAATTAGACCAGGCTTGAAAAAGAAAATCGGTCTAAGCTTGTCCTAATTATCTTATCATTCCCAAGTTTGGTGAATTGTCCAAGGCAAATCTCGGCAGATCTTGTGCCAGACCTGGTCCATGATCGGGCCGTTATCTCTATACACACATGGGCAACAATGCTCGTCACTTCCGATGTCTAGAGTCTTCGAATTCCGAGAGCGCACTCAGAGAAAAAAACTTGCTGAAACAGTAAACCTCGAAAATTTATTTTACGGATATGGCAAAACTTGTTGCTGAATTAGCAAAAGATTTTGCTCTTGTCATTTTGCTGAATTAGCAAATCTAAGATAGTAATATTTTCGCTGTAAGAGCAATCGTTTTGCTGATTTAGCGAAACACATTTTTCTGAATCGCTTTTCCAACAAGAATTTTCCTCTTCGTATGCGAGCGCCTTCGAATTTGAAAAGTACTAGCGAAGCGGGCACTGCATGGAACATTGAATGGTAAACAGATCAATTGACAGGTCTGTCACTTTCGAAAGTGCGAGCAAAACGAATACCACTTTAGATATTAAATGGCGAGCGTTCTCACATCTGGAAAGTGCGCACGGATCAAGTGTCACCCTTCAGGTCAGGGTTGCTGTACCTTTCAATTCATCGGAGCACAATTGCATGCGCGATCACATAGCAAAACTCGATAAACTGAAAAGAACAATCACAATACTGAAAAAACAGTTATCAGTTTAAGGTTGAAACAAAATGGAAATAGAACGTTGGAATCGGTTAAATTTTATTTCACTCAATGTTTCGTCTTGACAATATTCCAAATGTTCAATTTCACCAAAACTTTTTGAATCGATATTTCGGAAAACGATGGCGAAAATCGGAAGATCCGCCGATCAATCGGGGAGTTTTGCAACACTGTTGACGATGAAAAAATGAATCGTGTTGGAACAGCATTGACTAGGGGTGTGCGAACCGTTCGACTCTCGAACCGAACCGAACCGAACTCCTACTGTTCGGTTCGGTTCGAACTTCGAACTTGATTAGCAGAAAAAGTTCTGTTCGGTTCGAATTTCGAACTTGGGTAGTACAAAAAGTTCGGTTCGGTTCGAATTTCGAACTTGGATAACAGAAACAGTTCGGTTCGGTTCAAATTTCGAACTGCATTCATTGAAAACGTTCGGCTCGAGATTCGATTTGTCACGGTTTGCTTCAAACTTTAGACTCAAAACCCGAAAAAATTCGACTACGCTGGAAAAAAAAAGACGATGTTGAATCGACCTATCATCAAGTTGATCTGATATCGATGCCAAGTTCAAGTGATGGAGAACACACATACAGGCGTTCCCATGTTGTTTTTGCTTGTAAACACGCAGAAACAACTTGTTTCCAAGTCGAATTGACATGATATTGGGTACTTGATAGACGCAAGTTGATTGAATCTGTGATTTTTCCTGGTGTAGTTTCGAGTCTCAAACTTGAATAATTGAAAAAGTTCATATTTCGGATAACCTTGTTGACAATACTGCGGATTAGATGAAATTGAATATATTCATAATGAATTCTATTCGCAGCCTCATTATTTTGCCTCCTCAGATGCGCGGGATATATATAATGAACCCATAAGTTCTGCGTGATTAAACTATAAAGATATTATACTAGGAGGACGAGACAGTAAACATGGGGTTTACACAAATAAAAAGAGACAGCTGCAAACAAAAGAAAGAGAGAAAAATGCAGTGAGGTGAGTGTCCTTGTCTTTTATGCAAAGAGGTTTATAATCAACGCTACCACAAACCTCAAAATAGTGTTGATTCATCACCATTTTTTTTTAATAGTAGAGTAATCATTCTTGGTAACAGAGTGGTTTCTAATGTGAGTTAATCATGTTCCAAATATTGCATGAGGATATAAATAATTATATTAGGAGGAAATTTTACTTTGTGATTATTGAAATTTATGATAAAAGTGTTCTGCACCCAATTTCAAATTCATCTAGATACGTGGGATATGTTAAACTTACATAAAAAACCACTCTGTTACCAAGAGGGACAACCCTGTTATTCCAGAAATATGGTAACAAATCAACACTAGATTACACTATGGACACTTTTCTGTGATTTATTGAAGAATTGAAGTGTTCTTCGTTACTTGCCTCAAATTTGAGACCATTTTATCAATATTTAAATACTAGTCGCTGCAATTGAACATCCGGAAACAGAGAAAAATTTATCTGCACTCAATTTTAAATTGACCCATAGAATATTCTCCGAACGTTTCTTAATTACCCAAACGTTTAATAAACATTCTCAAAATGTTTTACGTACTTTTGGTGCTACTAGGGTAGACTGTTTTATTACTGCAACATGCTGCATGTGAAACGTCACTTCAAAAAATGAATTCATGATGGATTCTGTTTTCATAAATGTATTTCTAATTTAGTTTTGGCTTTGCGATTAGACGTTTTGGAAGTTGGAAGTAGGTTCGAAATTACAAAGTTCCGTTCAACTTGAAAAATATATTTGCAGTTCGGTTCGGTTCGACTGGGAAAATTTGGAGTTCGGTTCGAGTTCGGTTCGACTTTTCAAAGTTCGGTTCGGTTCGGTTCGATTTGAAAAATATATTTGAAGTTCGGTTCGAGTTCGGTTCGACTGAAAAATTCAAGGTTCGCACACCCCTAGCATTGACGCAAGTTTGTGGCAGCACACAGCAGAAAAGCGAGGCTCGTTGGAGCAGCCTTAATGCAAGAATGATGAAAAATATATGCAAATATAAAAACCGGGATACAAATTTCCAGTAAAAATTAAAATCCACGTAAAGCACCGGAATAACGAGAAAACAAAGAAACGTAGAAGAGGAAAATAATAAAAATTCAAAATCCGATTTGAAAATGTACGGAGCTTCGTGTATGTGGTACTTACAAGTACGTTCGATTATGAGAGCTGAAGCTTTGCCGAGGACAAATTGGTGAGAGATTCATTAGAAGTGATAAAGGATGTGCCACGCGAGGAAATTACACGTCAACCAAGAGCGTGTAGTCTTGTTCACGGCTTGATTCAGTCCCCGTCAATCTTTTGTGCAATTCTGTTGCCGCTGGTATCGCTGCTTACGTGCTCCCACACCGTGCCTCGCGTTTACTGCTTAATGAGAAAAAGCGTGGGGTTAAACTAGATAAAACTATTGTTTTTTCTTCGCTTCTCTCATTATTGTTTGTCATGTTGCTTATTGTTACCGAGGTTGGAAGAAAAAGTGGAAGAGAATCGATACCACATTTCTCTCCAACTGGAGGAAGATTGAAACAACAAAAGTCAATCATTATTTTATACTGCGGAGGAGTGAAGTAGAACGACGTTACCGTTTTCCACTCCCCTTCCACTCGGAAGGATGATAAAGTTGTTTTTACTACGTTTACTTGCTTCAAAACAACCTCTGTCCTCTTCCTCATTCTCCTTCTCCTCCTCTCTTCCACGGTCAATACGCGTTCCGCTTTTGCTTACTCGCTCCCTCGCTCCATGCCCCACTTTTTCTCATCCAGGCAAAAAAAGGAGAGAAAAGAATGTCGGTTTTGAATAAGGAGAGAAAATTATTAATTTCTCTCATCGTTTCGCTACGTCATTCAAAAATTCTTTTGTGATGTAAATTGAAAAATAATTTCAACAAATTTCTACCACGTACCGTGAGGATTTGAGTAAACAATATTCTCTCGTGTGGAGAAATCAAATATTCAGCTCAGTCGATAGAGCGTTCAATTCAGCCTTCGGTCAGGCGAATCGAGGTTCGATTCTCTTTCCAAGTTTACAACCTTTTTTTTTCTCCTTCGAATCCCGGTTTCCCCTGTGGAATATAATCGTTATTTCAAACGCAAATACCCGTAGTCTTGGCTTATCAAAGTTTTGAACGACTCTATTCTTATTCATGGTAGTCGTACGAAATTAATATCTTTCTGAATGGAACATAAGGTTTCGGAAACTAAGCGATACCGTCCTGATTCGATGCGAAATGGCACCACCGTCACCACCAACACCCCTACCACCGGCATCGCCATCGAATCGAACCAAATGTTCAATGCTACTTCGAATGCAACTCGCGGTACCATCTATTACCGGGCTTGCGGCCGTTGCACAGCGTAGCGGACTTCAAGTTGGCATTTGCCGTGAATTATAACTATTGGCTACGAGAACGGTGGGCCGAAGGGGGTGTTACTGCCATGTGAAAACACGTCGCACACTTTCCATCGATTCCGTTCCGTTACGGTTTCGGGGATATTTGTGCGACTTGGAATCGAATATATATATATATATATATATAACTTCACATCGCGTTCACAGCACTCGGTGCATTCGCACACCGAAACTTTTTATATGAGAATATGTAACCTATGTGGACCTCGTAATGTATGTATGAATTTCTTCTTCTCCTTTTGCTCTCTTTTTCTCGGAAAGAATTGTAGTCATACATTTATATATACATATGTATATACGAATATATATATACGAATGTGAATGAAAATTGACAAAAAAATCGTCGTATCAACGAGCGTAATAATTTTTCGATATGTGTCGCAATGTTTGTGGAGATCGTCAATTCGAAAACCGTGTCCCAGTGGTAATTGCCAGGCGAACGATGTGCGATGGGGGATATGTCTCGGTATATCTCGCGTCATTGCTCGCAAACTCGATTGGATCGCTGATTTTAATGTGTCGTAGTAGTACGATCCCCGCTGACCATCCCTCCATCCTCCTGCTCCTCCTCTTATCCACCGTCCCACTTTGCGAACATCGACAATGACGTAGCGTGTGCAAAATCAATTAAATCAATTAGCGGTGCAAACGCAGACGACCATGACTTCACAAACCCCTGCTGTTGTCGTATAGAGGGATGTATGCGTTGCAATGATCTTCCCTACTTTCGCAAACATCTTTTTTTGTTCCAAACTTGTATCACAAAAGTCAAACAAAAGAATGAATTGATTGATCCGTCTGTATTCCTTTGGTTTCAATTTCCTGATTCTACTGGCTCGATTGTGAAGTGAAACAAAGTTATATCGATCATCAAACTAGTCCCAGAAATATAAGGAGCATTCAATGTCGAATCATCAAGTTTTGGACCCGATTCTCTTCGATTTCGCTCATTTTTTTTATATATAGGGGAGAGTCGCCGGTTGTGGGACAGTCAATTTTTTTGACATGTCGTAAGAAAACTCAGGATGTTTGAAGCGTGAAATTTTTCTTACATCATAAACAAGTTTTTGACATGAAACTGAAGTCCATCAACGCACACGTACACCTTTGTATAAATAGCGCGTCAAAATCAAGGAGAAGAAAACAAGTTCAAATATTCAAAAGAGGGCTTTTATTTCAAGTGGATGGAGCAATGACGGAAAGTTCAATATACATTATATGTAGTGTTTTTATCACACTTTCAAGTACCATAGTCAATGGCACGAAAATTTTTTATTCGTACTTTTTTTATGCGTCATTGGCGGTTGAGTGTCATTCCCGGTTGTGGGACAAAAAAGTTCCCGGTTATGGGACAGCCAATTTTTTATGTTTAAAGCGTATGTATGACATAATTATGATCGAAAATCAACTTTTCGTTGAAAAAAAAGTCTTGATCCAGGTTTGTGTGAATTTTTCAGATCATTGATAAAATTTTTCATGGAATTTCTTGTGTTTTTGAACTCAATCGATTGTGAGCATCACTGTTAGAAAAATCTGTCTTAAACTTAACAATAATATTATGAAGTTTTTTACATAAACATTTTATTAAATTTCATACGAAATTTTGTATGAAATTTCATATTTTCGTATTAAATTTAAGAACGATTATGAAATTTAATATAAAAACATGAAATTTAATGTAAAAATATGAAATTTCATACATAATTTCGTATGAAATTTAATAAAATGTTTATGTAAAAAACTTCATAATAGTATTGTTAAGTTTAAGAAAGATTTTTCTAACAGTGATCATTTTTCCTCTGGTGCTAACGTGTTCAAATGGATGATGATGATATTTTTAGGCAGAAAATATGAAAAATTTGAGTATTCGTCTCCTTTTTCTCCATAAAATGCACAGTGGGGTATGATTCATTCCGCCTGGCTGAGAAGGAAATTTTTCAAAGTTAATTGGCTGTCTTCGCTACTTTCTCAACTTTAAAAAAGTTTGAGTGCACATTTGAAAAGGTATTTGATGAATTTTGAGATTCTAATCCACAATACTGGATCCACCATTTTGAATTTGCAAAATCTGACCCTGGATTCGTAATCAGCGACCCAAAAAACCCCCAGATACAGGGTTTCATATGAATCAGCGAACGCCTTACAACGCTTGAGAATTTTGGCCACGGTTTGTGAATTTTGGCCCATTGTGAAATGATCACGGACCAAGTAAATATTGATAATTATTGAATTCTCGATGGTTTTGCTTCAGATTTCCCCATTAGCAGCTGGTTTTGTACCGATATACGTTGATTTTCGTGGGTGTCCCATAACCGGCGACGTTTTTTTTTTCGCGAAAATTCAACATTTTACAACAACGCTTGTAAAATTTGCCTCATCAGCGAGATCAAGGCAAGTCTTTTGGGGAAAGTTTGGGTATGAATCCACCCTCAAAATGGGATATTATTGGGCAGATTATATCGACTCATAAAAAAGTTATGGCTGGGAAACAAAACGTGTCCCACACCCGGTGGCTCTCCCCTATTCCAGTACATATTGAAAGCAAATTTCACCCCAATTCCCAGCCTTTCATTCCATTCATTGTTCAAATTGTTTACCAACAAAATTTTAATTGATCATAGAGCAGTGAAAAATAGGGGGTAATTTTTTTCGTCCTTGAATGTAGTTTCAGGAGAAAAATGCAAGAAAATTATTTGAAATTATTATCACTCAGTTATGAACGTAGTGAAATCGACTTTTTTAAGGAGAGACATTCCAATATGAACGTCGGAAGAAAGCATATTTTCGAGATTTTTTTCTCGGGACTATTGCATATAATCGAATGAACTTTTGTTTCCCTTTGAGGAAATACCAGCGGCCCCTGACGATGCAGCCCGAGTCAAATTAAAATCTTTTCTGACAAATTATTCGAGAAAATAAAGCAATAAAAGGAAAATATCGCTCTGTACGTACAGACCATCTTTATTCATTGAAAAAGGTCTGTACAGAGCGATATTTTGATTTAATTCCTTCGTTGTCGAGTAATTTGTCAGAATAGTTTTAGTTGTGTGCTTTTCTAACCAATCGATGTGGTTGCATCTTCAGGGGTCGCTGCTGGTATCACCTTGAAGATATAATCAAGGAGAGTTGAAAAAAATTGTTGTTGGTCATAAAAAATATTCATTTATTTCTTTATAATATGAAATACGAGTTGTGGAAAAAGAATTGCTGTTTGCGGGGATGATTCCAGCCCTCCTAGTGATCTGAAACAGAAAATCCAAGAAGTTTCTTGATCTATATTGTCGCTCCTACCGCCCTTACCTCAATTATTTCATTTTATCAAAAATTAACAAAATGGTGGCGATTCTTGCAGAAGTGTAAAAGAAACCATCCCTTTTGCGTCATAAATCAGGTGAAATTATAAATTAAAATCAAAATATCAACAAGTTTGAGGTAAGGACGATAGCAATGATAGTGCTGAATACCGTGTGAAAATTTGAATTCGTTACGATTGGTTGTTTTTGAGACATCCATAAACCTTTTCCAAAACTCGAACGTGTGCCGTTTGAGCCTCTTTATTGAAGCGTTACGAGACAGGAAACACCTCAACCGAGTGTAAGATATCAATTTTATGGGTAATAACTATCGAAAAATGCTCCAAAAAAGAATTCGAATTTTTCAACCCATCACATTCGAATGTCCCCTTAAAAAGTTCGATCCTTTCGATTTTTCTCTAAAATTAGCCCGAACTTCTACTCTATATTACACAATTTTTATGCCGCAATTGGGGATGTGGTCATAATTCTTTTTATTCTTTTAATAAATGAATTATCTATAATTTCACTTTCTTCACCAAATATCGTCCAAAGAATGTTTCATTTAATCTTATTATTTTACATTTCATATAATCTTGTCATTTTTCTCATTGTATGATTGCTCTTTAGATTTGTTAATCGACGTGAAAACTCCCCAATTTACAAATTTCTTATCAATTTCTCAAATTGTCGAGAATTAAAAAATAGTCGACTATCGATAATGGGGGTAATTTCTTAGATTTTCCTGAATTGGATAGAGGTTATGGACGAGGGGTCTTTCACTCTGGAATCACTGAGTTTCGTCGATTCAGAATCGATTCCGAATCGAACTTCAGTTATAGAACTCAACGATGTAATTCTTGGTTCAGTGGAATCAAGAACACAAATTCGACTCGTACAGAATCGAGACAATGAGTTGGAACAGTACGGAATCAGTTGGAATCAACGAACTCACCGACAATCACTCCCATCAGTCCCAGATCAAGGGATTTTTATACGAGTCAGAGCGAGTCGAGGCAAATCGGTACGTACTCAACAAATTTCGTGAGTCCACGTGTGTCCACACGTGATCAGTCCACGTGTTTTGATCGAATAAATAAGTGATGAATACATTCGAAATCAGTGGCATAAACAAACCATGTAGCGCCATAAGTTCTCGAAAAGTTGCAGAAATTGAATCCAACTGCACACCGAGAGGGGTTTCTTGCTTTTAGCATGTTGAAAGTTAATTAAATTAGAAACTCTTGTCTTGGATCTTGATTCCGAGAGAAAATTTGGTATGAAATAGTACTTGAAAGTTGAAAAAAAATTTACAGCTGGAAAAGTTTCATTATTGAGTTATATAATTCTGCAATTTTTCAGTTTGTTAATTTAATTAATTCAAGCATGAAACTGAGTAAACCGAAGGAAAATCAAGAACGAAAATCAATGTACTCGAACAGCTAGTCAAAGATACAAGTAAAATAACAAAATTATTACGGAATCAGCGCGGGCTCGGGGAGAATCAGACCGTTTTCCCGTACTCGTGTCAACTTTAGCTCGAAAGCGTTGGAATCACTTTCATCAATGCTTTGAATTCGCAGCTTGATTCTTGTCTACTTTATTGAGTGGAATCATCGTGTGAATCAAAATCACAGGTAATCAACAAGAATCACCGGATAAGTTGTTAAAAATGGAATCGATTCCAGAGTGAAAGGCCCCTCGGTTATGGATGGAGTACGTCATATATTTCCATCAAAATGCAGATGGAATCCCATCAAATCAATCTTCGAATAGCTGATTCAATCTCTCCAATCATCATCGAAATACTTCCCTGGCGAGAAAATCGGAGGAGAATCTGGATGAATTCTGGTTTAATACTGGCACAGTTCCGCTTCCCTGAAACTTTTCTGAGGCTTCAATGAGCGAGGAAGATTTAGGACTAACGAAAAATTGTCTATAGCAATGGAATATTGTTGCCATATTAATAGAAGGTTCGTTCTTAGTTGATAACAAATAGGGTACTCGCTCACTGAACTGACAACTGTTTTTCCACTATTGTGAATGATTGTTTCAGTTTTTCTAGTTTCTCCACGTAATTCGTGTAATTTTCTTTCGATACATCGGCAAGTTTTTCTAGACTAATGATTCGGACGAGATCGAGACCGGGTCATTCTCGACGAGACGAAACGAGACCGAAACACTATTCTGGAACTGATCTAAAGATTGACACTGGCTGCGCTCACACTTCTGTGATTCCCATTGTTCTCGCTCGCTTCACACGCACTTTTTGAATTCGAGAATGCTCGCTCTGCTCACCATTTACTACACCGAATAACGCCCATTTTCCTCGTACTTTTCGAATTCGAGAACGCTCGCTCCGCTCGCTGCTTAATGCCCCAAATGGGGGTCGCTGCGCTCGCACTTTTTAGATTGGTAAATGCTCGCTCCGCTCGCCGCTTACTACCCTTCACTGAAAAAAAAGTGTAGTGGAACCAACCTCGCGGCGAGTTTAAATACGAAGAATCTCGTCACGAAGTTGAGTCAACTGAATACCGATTGAAGTAATTGCTTATTCGACCCATTCAATCGATATTGAATTGATTCAACTTGTTGTCCAACTTGTTGTCAAGCAAAAACAGGAACTTTTTAGAACAAGAATGGAACGTCAAAAGTTCCAAGCAAACGCGATACACCTATAATTCGGAACGATCCCAACCAGAAATTTACAACAGGCGCAGTACTGTACCAGTACTAGCCAAGACTGGCAGGGTACTGGCATTTGTCTGGAATGATAACGCTTTTCAGTACTGGGGATTGAGTACTGATGCCATTATTCGCAATCAGTGCAGGACCAGTACTGGGTTAGTACCTGGCCGGTATTAAGTTCTCAGTACTGGTTTATCGGTACAGGCATATTACTGTATTTTTATGTATCCAGTACTGATCCCGTACGTGTTGACCAAGTGTTGGAGACCCAATACTGGCACTGTACTGCACCTGTTGTCAACATTGGCATATTACGGATTTTTCTGATTGGGGAAAGAGCAACCACAGAAATCTCCGGGCAAAAAAGAAACACTGAAGAGCTGTAGCAAAAACGAACCAACGCACAACCCAATTTTATATTCATGCGCTGTAGTTGCTCTTTTGTTCCGAATTATAGGTGTATCGCTTTTGCTCGGGACTTTTGACATTCCATTCTTGCTCTCAAAAGTTCCTGTCCTATTTTCACTGGACGACAATTTGGGTGGCACTTTTGCTCTTGGCGTATCATTGTTTTGCAGTGTAAATAACGCTCGCTTCGCTCGCACTTTTCAAATTCGAAGACACTTGCTCCGCTCGCCATTGAATGTTCCTCTCACGAGGGAATGAATTCTCATTCGTATTTTAATCTCAAACCGAGTATTGAAATATATCATTATTGTTATCACAATTCTCATCTACACTTGAAGTGATGGAAATCATGGCTAAAAGATCCCCCTCTACACGTACGATAATATTGAAGGTAAAAAGGAATCCTATCGCATTCTCTTCACATATCCACGAACACACGAACTCCCTACACCCTCGCGCATTTCATTCAACATGAATCTAGAACGTGGAACGTCGGTTGCCGTAATAGGTACCAATATCACGATCGCTATATAGATATCGGATATGGATTTTCGTTTGCAAAACTTCAGATCTCAGAATATCGTTATCTCCACGATTATCTTACGAAAATCCATCTAATCACGAAAATGAAGGATAAAGGAACTCCGCATTGTTGCATGGATGAGGAAAAAACCGCGAAATAACGTAAGAAAAGCTCAGGGACACGCATCAACGGTAGCATCGGTAATATCGGCCAAGTATCACGATTTTGAATCCGCGAGATTTCACAAGTGCAATCGACTCGCACAGATCGACTGATGGACGGGCGATTCAGCGGGATTCGATTCCTGCACGCTTCGTGTCCTGCCCGTGTCCACTGATGTCTGATTAATTTATGCACATTGTAGTTTTGCAAGCTGGCATGGAGGATTGTGTACATTGAATTTGGCATCGTGTTCGTTGAGGGATCGTTGTTACTGTCTCGTATCCGATTTTACATTGTAGATCGACGAGTTTTGCACGAGCTTTCAATGGTGATACATTATTCATTTCAAGCGTGTGTATAGAGCAAAAAGGAAATACGCGAAAGGAGAATATATATATATATACATACACGTACACCACTCGTGAAACTACGAAGGGTGCGTCATGAAATTCATTCTCTCCCTTCAGAATTCAAAAAACAGAGAATAATAATAATTGGTCTGTTTGGCCCTATACGTTATTTTCATTCTTTTCTCATCGTTTTGAAAAAACAATAAAAAATACGTGATATAATATAGAATATATAAACTTGTGCAAGCTGATGAGCGGGTTGATTGCAAGAAATGAATGTTCCAAGTTCTTTCGAGGGGTTCTCGGAAAAACTGATAGTTGGAATAAAAATGAGATTGTCACACGAAAAGGAATTTGAACACTTTGTATGTCACTTCAGTGAAGCGCCAGCGTTCAAGGGTGTGACTTTGGACCCAAATCCAGCACAGGAGCTGTGCGCAAGTGATGTATAGGAATTCTTTAAGGAGACACTGTCAGAAAAATCCTTAAACTTGATGCAAAATTCTGTATGAAATATCATATTTTCATTACCACGTGATGATAGTAAGTACTCAAGGTTGCGCCATAAAAAACGGAAGTGAATGTAGTCCGAAATTCGAGTAGAGAGAGTTTTAATTTACTCCAACGTTCCGCCTGGTTCCCAGACTTCTCCAAGGAATATTAATGAATCGCGAAGGCGAGGAGTTTTCCTGCTCCATCGTCATAGACTCGTGTTCGTAAGGATAGGGTGAAATCAAATTATTACGTGATGATAGTACTCGAGGTTGCGCCATTGAAAACGGAAGTAAATGTAGTCGGAAATTCGAGTAGAGAGAGTTTTCATTTACCTCAACGTTTTGCCTGGTTTCCAGGCTTTTCCCGGATCCTATGCGGGTTTGAGTACCAAATATCGGTCGAAATCGAATAGGTTTCGGGTTCAAATCAGGTTCTATCAGGTTCATTATATTTATATTATTGTGCCAAAAAAATTTGTTTCGTCAGAATTCGATTCCATACGCATTGGAGGTGATTTTTTCTTTTCTAATCAACAACAAAAACCAACTTACAATGGAATTGGGAAAAGTTCACTCAGCGAGGGTTGAACCCGGGTCCTGTGAGTGAGAGACAAAAGCCTCTATCACATCTACGGATCTACGAGATGACGATGAAACACTTACAGAGTCTTTCACTGTAACCATCCCGTGGAATGTTCAACTTTCCCAGATAGAACCCGGATTGAATTCTGATTTAGAGTTGTGAAGATATCTGAGTGACTAATTCCTACATTATTTCCGGATAAATCCGGTGACATATTCATTCTACGCCTCACAGTTCCCAGGTATGACCTGGATGGACTCGTATACTCGTAATATCTTTCTTCTAAAACCTGTCCGGATAGGATCCGAATGGAATACTGATCTTCAGTTATAAATTATTTTCGTATCATTGTTTCCGCGTGATTCCCGGATGAACCCGAATACACATCCATCTTATGCTTGGCAGTTCTCGCTCCGTACCCGGATACACCCCTATACGATAGCTACCTTCCAAATCTCGTCCGGATAGGATCCGAATCATCAGTTGTAAATGAATTCCTAGTCTCTATTCCCACAAGATCCCCAGATGCACATCCTTCTCATGCTTGACAGTTCCCGCTCCGTACCCGGATGCACCCGCACGGAAAAAAATGTTTAGCTGTACCAGCTAAATTCTAGCTGCTGCAGCGAAATATGTAGCTACCCAAGCGTGTATTGCCTATAATGACAATGGGCCCCAGGCTGGGTCCATCCTCTTTAACCCAGTATTGGGGAATGACGATGGGGCCCATGTTGGCTCAATCTTGGCCCTGTTGTGCTTTCCCATACAATTATAGTTGAAAAAAATGGAGATAATGAATCTCAGTGCGGGCACATTTGAACTTGGCCCCAATTAGCGTTAGGCCAAGATTGGGGTGAATTCATATCCCGAGCATGTGTGTACAATCCTAAGCGTGTAAGAATTTTGGTCCCACTCTGGCCCAGTCTTGGGCCCATATTGGCAGGAGGGGGCCCATGCTGGCCCGGGGTGGGCCCCATGGTATATACATGCTAGGGTATTTTCCAATTTCAAAACAAAAAGGAAGGGGCAGTATTGATTGCCTAGTCTGAGTTCATGCTGGACCCGTGGTGTTACCAATTCTCGGGCAAAGCAATACGGCCAAGCTGGGAACGATGTTTTCATCCCGGGGTTGGCCCCACGTTGGGTAGCATGGGCACCCACCCTGGGCGTAAATGGGGCCCGTCGTCAATACACACTTGGGTATGATAGCTAAAATCCAGCTGATACAGCTAAACATTTTTTTCCATGCGTAAACGATACCTATCTGCTAAAACTTGCCCGGGTGGGCCCCGAAAGACGCCGAATGGGATACCGATCATCAGTTATGAATTGATTTTGTGTCCTAACCCCGATATACGGCCGTCTTCTGCCTAGTTGTTCCTGCTACGTACCCGGATACACCCGTACATGATACTTATTCTCCAAAACTCGTCCGGGTACAACCCGTATGAAACCGTATACAATACATTTCCCCTTTTTGCAAATCCCGGATAGATCCGTACAATTTATACCCGACACGGAAAATAATTCCCATATAACACCCTGATAGACTCGTATATCATTCCATTCGGGGTTTTATCCGGGCTTTATCCGGTTCTCGCCGGGTCTTTATCCGGTCTTTTTACCAGGAAACAGATAACAACTTCTCAATAGCCATCGGTGTAAATTCCCTATCAGTAATCAGTCTAGTCAAACCGCAGGCCATTACAGGGCCTCACTAGGCACTTGTGGGGGACTCGCAAGGCCTACTCATAACCTGAAGAATAACTAAAATGGTTTCTACTAAGGTTGAGGTATTAGAAATACAATTCTTGGAGGATACGTATGAGTGGAGGAATGGGGAGATGAAAAATGGAGATATTTAAGGATAAAGTTCTTTAAAAAGGCAGTTCCTTGAGAATATAAGTTATTCCAAGAATACAGGTATTCAAGGACATAGTTGTTCACGATTATGTGAATAAGGAATACAGTTCTTCAACAATGTAGTTTTTCAGGAAGACAGTGCTTGAAGAATGCAGGTATTTACGGACGAAAATATTTGAGAATACAGTTCTCCAAGAGGTCAGTTCTTTGAAAATACAAATATTCAAACATACAGTTCATTAAAAATGGAGAAAATTCAAGGTTATATACTCTAGAATGAAAATGTAATATCCGGAATTGTCGATGTTATCTTGGAACCGCGATTGTCTTTCTTTTTCCGAAATGCCAACAGAATATGCACTGTGAAAAATGATTGTGGAATTTTCTCCCAAAAATTCGTGGCAGCAAAGTTCCATCACAGATGGGGCATTTTTTCACCATAATTTGGTGGGCTTTTCCTTCCTTCGTGAAGAATCCAACACCCAAGAAACAAAATAATTCCTCAAAGTGGTGGAAAAATTCCTCATTTTTGATGGAAAAACAATTTCCCCACGGTGAAGGGACGAAATCCACAATTTTTACAGTGTGGTTAACTTCGTGTAATGGGATCGAGAATCCTTGAAAGGATAACTTATTTCCCACAAAACCAACCATGAGTAATTTTTTTCCAATCAAATCCTGCACTCATTTCAATAGGGAAATTGGAAAGAGAAGCTTATTAAAGAGTTCTCCAATAACGCATAATTTCTATGTGACCTTCGCCAAAAAACACCGGCAGAATTCTACCAAATCATGATGAAAACTTCCCCATCCATGAAAGAACTTTGTTATTGCTGTTTATATTTTAACAGGGGGCGGGTTCTTTTCCACATCCACCGATTCTACACGGAGAGAAAAAAATTTGCTGACTCAGCAAATCGAGGTATTATATATAGAATAGCAAACATTTTTTGCTGCCCTAGCTAAAAATTTGCTATAACAGCAATCGTGTTAGCTACGACAGCAATTTTTCAGCTGTGGCAGCAAAAAATGTTTGCTCCGCCAGCAAATTTTCAGTATTATATACAGAATAGCAAACAAATTTTGCTGCCACAGCTAGAAATTCGCTGTCGCGGCTATCAAGATTGCTGGAACAGCAAATAGTTTGCTTTCACAGCAAAAAATTTGCTGCTCTGGCAAAAGGAACCCAGCAAACGTAGATTTCGCTGCCACAGCGAATTCCTTTTTCTCCGTGATACATTTGCCTATTTCTGCATTCGTCTATTCCTACAATGAATCATTTGTTCATGAATGTAGAATTGCTCGTTTCTACATCCGCCAATTCTACACCGAAAAAAATCATTTATCTGACCGAATGAACTGAAGTTAGTTATAAAAATTATTTCCGAGTGATAAAAGAATAGAAACCGGTAATAAAAGCTGTAGTGTAGAGGGAACTTCAAATTAGTAACAGCAACTAAAGTCAGAGAAATTGATTTTGAATTCAATTGAGCCAACGACCGTTGTACTTATCCAAATATCAACAACTCTATCTAATGGCTGGAAAAATGGAAGGATGTACACTGAGCAAACTGTTCAGTTGTCATGACTAATAATTTCGTGAAATACGACATCAAATGAAATATATCAGTTTCTTCAACTAAGAATTATTGTTGAAACAAACAATGTTCCAGTTCAGGCAACTTAAAATTTTTGCATTTTATGTCGTTTTTGGTTACCGCAACTTTGGAACAGTCTTTCCAGTTCAGGAACGGAAAATTCAACATTCAAGACAAATGAGTTGATATAGAACCGGGTGGATGAAAACCGGCCGTTTTAAGGGCAGAAAATCCCTGAACCAACTTTTTCTAATCCCAAAGAACCGTAATTTTCTTTGAATTTCAATCCAACGTTTCATGGTATTCCATAATCATTTATCAAAATCGGTCGATATAAAAGCAGAAGATATATACCGAAAAGAAGAAGGGATGAGGATTTTCTATATGCAGTTCACACTATCTTTTGCCTTTGCAATTCCTTTGACGTGGTGCAGCACGTGACCCTCGTAGAGAGAACCGTGACCAGAAGGGAGAGGAACCTTTTCAAAGCACGTGACACACATATTGCCTACCTTCCTCTCGACTCCCTGCCAAAAACGAGATGTTTGTTCTCTCCTTCTCCACCTTTTTTTTCCACTTCTATTCTATTTCTTTTTTCTTCTCTTCTTTTCTTTCTTCGCTCGTCCACGTTGAACGGAAGAGAGACAGACGTAATAGAAAAACTAATCTCGTAGATTAAATCTCTAATTCGCGCGGTTGGCCGCTCGATTTTATTGAAAGAAAACATGGGAGGAAAAGGAAGGAGGAGAGAAAAAAAAGAATGAGACTAGGATGAAAATAGTTACGAGATTGGCTTTTCAATGAGCAGCAGAAGCAGCGGTGGTAACGGTAACACCAGCAATAGCATTCAATAGAAGAATATCTTCTAATTATAGAATATCATCTAGCCGCCTGATTCTCCTTCTTTTCGTTTTTTAGCAAAGAAATTTTGTAATACACGTAAACTAGCTTCTCTCTTCATATTTACGCGAGGATAAAAATCTTGGAGGTAACCTCCTTTCCTCTTGGTATATACTATACTTTCCAGGGCTTATTTTCCAGGCTTGAAGAGCATCTCTCGAACGAACATGATTTCCCTTTCGAGGATCCTCTCGAGAGGGAAATTGTCGGGAACGGCGTGGCAGGCTTTGAAAACCAAGTCTTTTTTTCCACGTACATATTCACTCACGCGAAATTGGAAGGGCGCTGGCCATTTTCTTCTTCCTTTTTTTTCTCTTCTCTAACTTTCAATCGAAATTCTCCCTCTCTCTCTCTCTCTCTACGATATATATGGAGAGAATTGGAAAAAGAGGCAGATACATCGTCATTACATATATAAAATAGAGGGAAGAGGTCATTGAACGAATGAACAGTAGGGAGATTGGTAGAGAGAAAAAGAGAAGAGAGACGGCAAAAGTTAACTCTCATAGCGAAAGTCTGAATGCATAATGCCAATGTAAATGAGAGCACAAAGGTAAGCTTTCTCGAGGTCTGAAACTTGCCGGAGATGGTTGATTTACCTACCTACCTACCTACGTACTACGTAACCAACCACCCACCTACCAACCTCTTTTTTTCCTCTCCCTCTCTCTCTCTCTCTTTCTTTTTCCGGATCTCCTCCCGTCCCTGTTCCCTTACTTCACCCTCGGTGCGATAGCGTAATCTCATTTGGCGAGGGTGGTCTTGCAGGGCGAAATATGATTACGACGATAGCGGTAACGATGTTACTCTTGCTGACGCAGCCAGAGTCAAAACCATCCATCCCGAATGGGTCCTGCCTAACATTCTCTCTCGCTCTCCGCTCGCACGGATGATTCCGATGGATGAACGGGTAGAGGAACCGTCAAGAACTTAATGACTGATCTACTTTGAACTTTCTTCTGTCGCCAAATTGTTTCGTAGCTCGTTTTTGCTGCAGTTCGGACAATGACACAATTCAGCCAACAGAATTTTTTCTTTCGCGAAAACACATTCTTCTTCTTCTTGTCTTTGATATTCAATTTCTTGATTCAATTTCCTTTTTCGAAATAAAATGTTTCGAAATTACCATAAGGTATTTTTCTTTCCCACCTCTCTTAATGTAAAAAAATAATAATCCGTTATGAGAGAGAAAGAATAAAGGGAGGAAGGAAAAGAGGGAAGGGAGGGTAATAATTTTAGCCGTGTACACTCTATCTCTCCCCTTCCAGCTATTCATACGACGAATGGAGCGGAGAAGAAGGAGACGGGGCTGGGAGAGGAAAGGAGGAAGAGGATTTGCATTTTCGTCATTGTCGCGATTCACATCTCCCGCACAAACGCTAACGGAACGAGATCGTCCCGTTTGTCCCGTTCATTCATTGTCGCACGTAATTCCACAGAATCGGAAGATTTAGTGCAAAGAGCATTTACTGTGCCAAGTATCGAATTACAATTGTTCCAAGTGTGAGATACGAGATTATGGGCATGGATTGGAACTCGTGCCTTTGTCGTCGGTGGGAATGTGTGAATGGTTTTATGGAGACACAGGAAATCGATGAGATCGATTATATTCGAGATCATTATTTTCTTTCTTTCTAGGTGGAAACACGTGTATTCAAGATTCTCCCTTCAATTTTCACAACAAAATCTGATATTTAGTAATGAATATTCAGTTCATTTGATATTTCGACGAGAACAGTCAATAATTCGTGGATTAGCCGATCAATGACCAAAGTTTTGTTCATTTCTGCACTGTCAAAAATAATTGTGGAATTTTCCCCCAAAAAATTCCCGCAGCGAAGTTCCTTCACAGATACGGAATTTTTCACCATAATTTGTGGAGGATTTAACACCCAAAAAACAAAAGAATTCCTCCAAGTGGTGGAAAAATGCCTCATTGTTTTATGGAAAACCAATCCCCCCCTTATAGAGGGGACGAAATTCACCAACAATGTGGAGAAAAACTCCCCACATTTTTTGCAGTGTGGTTCTAAATCCCTCTAAAATTGAATATTTTGAATGATTCATTCTTTTGAACCGATGTTTAATGCGAAAAAAAAAGAAAAGAAATTTCATCCAAAGAGGCGAAAAAGTAGCATTTTTATAGCCCTGTAATCCGCCATTATTCGCCTCAATTCGAAATCATGTCCTCTTATAAATTAATAATTATCAGTTTGTTAATCACCCTGAAATTCACTGAAGATTTGAATATGTTTAGAAAAGTCTTGAAAAATTGTTTTGAACTCCAAGCGTTGTTTCTGTTGATGAGAAAAATATAAATTGTGTTAGAACAACACAGGCACAATTTTGTGCTGCCAGTATTCATCCAGACTCCAACCAACATTGATTTTGTAGCAAAATTTGATTGTTGTATCCTCAGCCGAGTTTGCAGAATCATTAGATTGGACTTTTCACAACGAACGATTGCTAGAAGCTAGAACGATGTTATAATTCCAAGCCCCGACCAAGCTTCCTTCCAAGACTCCGCCAACGTTCGTCAGGCCCAGACCAGTTTTGCCCCTTTGATAGATTTTTACATAAGGACTTGTAACCATTTACCTTGAAAACTTTACCTTAAAAAATGTTGAGCAATTTGCATAATTTGTATTTCCATCCTGAAAATTAGCTAATTTTAAGATGCAATCAAAACTAGCCTTGTTTCGATGAAAATCAGCACCGAAAACAAATGCCGACACGACACACAAGCAAGATGCAACCACATTCAGTCGGGGACTTTTTACCGTGTGAAGGAGGAAGTCAAATATGAATGAATTACTTTTTTCATCGACATCTGTCATGAAAGAAGCATTGGTGGATGCTTGGCGAATCAATTGGACCAGGCATGAACAAAAAAATCGCTTTACACCTTGTCCCGATTTTAACTAAAATTCCCAAGCCCGGGCCAAATTTTTTGAATTTTTCAAGACAAGTCTCGGCAGGTCTTGCGCCAGGCTTGGTCCATGATTGGGCCGTTGGCCCATGCTCAAATTGAGCAATGATCAGCCGATATAAATGTAAACGGCTATGGTAATATTTTGTTATCGCGCGTCAAAATCAATTTTGAAAAACTGTGCAAAACTTCTCCATTTGTTAAGATTACTCTTTGCTCGTACAATTCTACTTTTGGGATAGTGGAAATATCAATAATACGAATCTATTTTGAAAGATTTTCTTCAAGAAAGCAAACGAATGTTTTGAATCACACTTGACAACAACTCATCTGGCCAAATACCAAGTCGATGGTTCTGAAATGTAGTTGAAATCACTACTTTAGTAGACATCACTCTAGGTAGATTCTAAAATATTGCATAATCCTTATTGGATAGGGCTTTTAAATCCTCCACAAGGAGAAGAAAATGCGATTGTGCGAACCATCAATTCAATTTCATACGTGATCCATTATTCACCGCCATTACTGGGCCCACGATGGCATGCAGTAATTAACCATTGATGAGCCTTCGATGGACGTCATTACCGTGCGATGAAAACCGTGTATAGTTCAGAATATAATTCATAGAATATTGATGCCATTGAAATGTCAGTTACGAGAAACATTATTAAAATAATTACGATAAATTAAATCCATCTTTGGAAATATTGAAAGATAATCAACAAGAATATATTACACATGAAAAAATATATCAAAATCTATACCAAAATCCAGACTCTTTGAATGTTTTCATGAATAAATGAAATTCAAATTCCAACACTTTTCCTCTTTCAATTTGGAAGATTTGCACCAATATTTTCAGTGACATCAAAATAAGGAATAACGTATTAACGAGAATCAACAGACCCAAGTCTCCTGGTCCAGTGTTGGCACATGCACTAGGAGGTCATTGCACTTCCTAAAATCTTAGTAAGAACTAGCCTTATAATTGAGAAAAATTGTGGCAATATTGTCCATAAGAGTGATTGCATGTTGATTATTGCGATATTTGCATGGCAATGAGACCCAAACTTGATTCAATCGTAATATTGTATCATTAATCGTGATGATACACCAATGAAAATGCTTTAATTTATACATAATTCAACGCTGGAAGCAAAATTGATGAACACAGCAAAGACACAGACTTGGCACAAATTTTTCATTGTTTCAACATGATTCCCGTACTGTTTTCTCAAGATAAAACTCATGAACTGAAATATGCATCGAATACTCTTTTAATCACAATACCTGAATCTGTTGGGCCAGGTCTGGCAAAACCATTGGCCCAAACTTCATGGAACCAGTCAAGACAAGTCTCGGCGAGTCTTGTACCAGGTCTTGGTCCATGCGATCATTCGAACCAAAAACAATTTCGTTAAAACTTGACAATAAATTCACAATAAAACTAAATTCTGTATTCTCTCGTATTCAATTTTTCCCCTATAAAACTGCTGGAATGTTAAAATTGTCCCACATTAATAATATTCAATTAATTACATCGACTCGTAAACGAGTTCTATTCATTGGAATATAAAGAAAAAAACGCAATTTTGATGTAATTAATTACAATCAGTTTGTTGAACAATCAACAAACCAATGCTGGATCGTTTGACTGATTCTGAATCTTCCGATTCAATATTTCATGTAATTAATTGAATATTTATGAACATAAAATGATTGTAACGTGGGAATTAAAACAAGAATAATTATTCAAAATTGTTACCGAGTTCGTATCTTCTTAACTTACATTCTTGGAACAATGATTATTCTGCTTCTAATTTCAGCTAAAATTTGGCTGTTCATTATCAACGACATTAATTTATTTCGTCATTTGTTCACGTATTTTCTGGAGAGATTAGCTCTGCACGAATTACACAATTACTTCTCCGAGAGTCACAAAAAATACTTAAATTCTTTATATGAAATTTCAGAGTTATTTGTCGTGTGAAAACATAAAGTTTTTACGACGAGGAAATATGTGCTGTTTAATGACATCACTTCATCGCAAAAACACTTCTACTTGAAAATAAAAAGCGTGATAATAATTATACATCAATTCGAAGAATTCATATATAAACTAAATAAAAATTATATACAATTGACATATAATAGTTCTAAAAATTATGCACCATTGTTTCAAGATGGAATAATAACTAATAATAAATCATACATCAGTCTTCTGTTTTGATTGTTCTTCTCCAAATAATCTCTGGAATCTTTAGAATTTTGATGTTTTTTTTATTACACAAGTTCATCGTAGAACGCCTTAACTTGCCACATTGTTAGAAAAAATTTGTGAATTTCACACACAAAATTTGGACGCAATTAAAACGTCATATTTTGTTGCTAGGGGGTTTTCTTTGAAACAAATGAATACCATAGTCAACTTAACGAATGTACTGTTAAATTGACAGAAATTGCACGTAGTTCAGTCAACAGTGAAATTCAGTTGGACATATCCAGCGTTATTCTACCCCAGATAGCACAAAGTTCGTTGGATATTTTTAAAACGTTCTGAGAACGTTCGAAACACATCCGGACGTTCTTAGCACGTTTCAAGAACCTCCGAGTGCTGTTAGGGACTGTTGAACCAATTATATTACTGTTCCCATGATTCCCACAGATTTAATGAGATTGAAACCAATTTTGTTATGGAAACCATTTCAAGATAATATTGTGTTTGAATTTTAATAAAAGTGTAGGAGGTTCAATACGAAAATATGTGTGTTAATTGCTTGCAAACTTTTGTATCGAAATCAATACAAATATTTTCCACAGTGTATGAAATTGATTATTTTGTAAAATTCTATAATTTTGAAATTTTTTTCACTCTGAATATTTCAAGTACCTACCCGGATTTGACAAATTTTCAAAATACCATATAATTCGTATAGAATTATTATGCAAAAATTATATATAATTTAAAAATCTTTCTTACTTGAGATTTCAAATGAATTCTTGCTTTCCTGAATTTGAAAAAATTTTCAACATTGAATATAATTTATATACAATTTACCCCTCAGTGATTTTATCAAATTTATAAAATTCCTGTTTGCGTGCAACACCCGGATATAAAAGAACGATTCATCTAAACAATTCATCTACATTCGAAAACACATTGAATTATATCGAAAAACGTATTACTCAATTTTACCGAGTAATAAAATTAAACGATCATCGAAATATATAATTTTGCTTTGACGAAACTCACGATCTGCACGTACACGCGCGCACATGCACGCTAAATAGACACAGGAACGCATAAATTGGGCTGGAATTAACCGTTCCAATATTGGTAGAATTAAATTCATCGACGGATTCGCACATTCGTGTCAAGAGGCCGAATGATTTTACCGGCGTTGATCGAGTCAAATTATCAAATAACATAATTTCCCAATGACATAATTTATAATAATCGTATGAATTTCTACGAACGATAATTATAACGATAATAAAAGAATAACAGTAAGCATTAATAATAAGAATAAAAGCCAGCGGTTCCGATACAGGCGGAAATAGATTTTGTAATCGGAGAACTTGGTGTCTGGAAATACATCTTAGCTCTGCGAGCCGCGCTGCGTGTCGTTCTATTTTTGATTCTGTCCTCGGGAGAATTTCTCCTCCACTTGTTCTTGTTCTTCTTTTCCTCGAACACACGCGAACGTTACGTATCCCCCTATAATAAATATAGAAATGATTTTCGATTGAAAGAAAAAGAAGGAAGAAAATGATTGAGAAAACAAGGGAAAAAAGAAGCAAACCCTTCAACGTTGGTACAGTTGGAGCCTTCCCACTCGGCTGGGGTCCCTTTCTGAAATGGGTGGGAGAGCTCCATCGCGAGAAATTGAAAAATAATGCGATATGATGTGATTAACGTGAACGTCGATGAGGATGAATTGATGTACATCACACACGTAGTACGTAGTACGCAGCGTAGCCTTTATAATACACACATCATAGAACTATTGTTCTATCACTAACTTAGGATTCTTCTTCCGCTTCTGCTTCTTCTTATTCTTCTGGGTGGTGGGTCCTCGAAACAGCAGAATAAAGATGAAAAGTTGAAAAACCTGGGCGCAGCTCCATACTTCTTTACATTCCATACGTCACATTCACTATGGGAAGTAAGGAAGCACGGAACAGACGTCCGGTGGTGCCCGGGGCTTCCATTTTTTTCGCATAAGTTCGAGGGAATAGATTCCACGATTCCTCGTTAACACTCCCGAAAGTCGATGAGACGAGAGGAAGAGAGAATGATAATCATCCTCTTCGAATGACTTCTTGAAACTGAATGCTACCAAGAGCTTTGAGGAGGTACTACCAGCTGGTTGCTCGTATGTACGTGTGTTAGAGAGGAAGGAAAAAAGGAGCCCTCTAAAAATGGCCGCGCCGATCCCATTGGCCTGCTATGTCTTCTCTCAATGTGTCGTCCCTCGGATGTTAATATGCCCCATGTAAACTTACACTTGAGGCCTACCGCTACCGCGACCGATGGAACAAGCGCGAATGGGTAAAATTTGAAGCTCAAGAAGAAGACGAAGAAAAAGAAGACGAGGATGAGCGCTTGAAATAATAGTACAAGACGACTCGGTTGGGAATAGGAGAATAATGTCTTCTCGGAGAGAGTCGGTTGAATACTCCGCTGCCGGCCAGCTCACTCCAAATTTGTCTTTACCCCAAAAATAGGCAGCGCATTTCCACACGGACGTTACCCTGTACACTTTCATTCGTATGTGTGTGTGTGTGTGTGTGTGTGTTTTTGTGCGTTGGTGGTGGGTACTCGCTGCCACCACATGGCGACTATTCCTGGTTCAGACACATACGCTCTCCACTCCCCTCTTTCTCTGCCTTTCCGTACGAGGAACAGAACAACCGGAATGATAATACTCATTTATATATATATATATATAGCCCTTTGAAAAATTTCATTATTCTGAAATTTATTTTAATTATAGAAAAATCATTTCCTTGAATTTTTTTCGGGACCCATAATGGAATCGAATTACATAATAATTCCCATTCGTGTATCGTCGGGGTGAGCTGGAAATTGAACTTCTTGGTATGGTTATTCCTTTAAGGTGATACTAGCGGCGGGGCAGCAGCCAAATCGTTTATAACAAACTACGAGCAAACGCCTGAATTGAATTAAAATATCGCTCTGTACACAGCATTTCTACTGGAGTCAGAGGAGATTTTGATACAGTTCAGGCGTTTGCCTGTAGTTTGTTATGAACAATTTCGGCTACTGCCACGCTACTAATATCCCCTTAATCCTCGGTTAGAAAGACCCTTTGGTCCATTGTTTAATATTAATAACTAAATTTTGAATTTGTAGGAGACTGCGAATAATGTAATGATCATGTCATATTTAATTGAACACATTATTATATTGCATATGAATTGGTTCAGATTGGAAAGAAATCAAGGCTCAAGCTTGGTTCGATCTTAGGCAGATGATGAGAAAATTACCTAGCTGAATTTGAACTGGGGTAAATGAAAGTCATATTGAATTTTCATTTGGAGTGGCTAAGTTTCCCAGCTGTTTAACATTCGACTAATGAAAAATTACAACATAATTGCATAAACGAAATCAAGGAAACAAAGAATAGCAGAGATATCATGGATACAAATACAATGTGATAAACGACACACGAATTTCTATTCACTTGATCGTATTTGAAACAGATATACACTAAGTAGCAATTCAATTTAATTATACTACCTTGAAATACCTAAATCTGCTCTCCGTCTCTCTTCGTGATCACGTTGCCAAAGTCAACACGTCGGCGGAATGTGCGCTCCTCTGCCGTTAACACCGTTCAGCGCGCAGGGAAAAACAGATAAAGGATAAGGGGACATGGATTAAGAAATATATACATGTCGCGGATCAGAATTTTCGAGGGAAATTAACACCGATAGAAGGAGGTCCCTTCGTACGAAACCGCGAACACAACGACGGTAGTGGTAGACGAATGACGATGACGACGAGAGAATTCGGGGCTAGAACGGGGCGGGAGGATTTGTCGACGAGATTGTCGGTGAACCATACATAAAACGAGACTACGTACGTTTCTCGTAGACTTGGTCTTTCTATTTTTGGAGCGTCGTGACGCCGAAGTCGTCGCCTTCGTCGTCGTCGTCGACGCCACCATCACTGGAAATTCTCACTCACTCGCAGAGGAAAAATTCATACATTCGAGAGAAGAAGAAATAATAATAATAATATCATACATGGATGATCAATTCTTATTTCAAATTTCTACTCCAAATTTGAATGATTTCGTTAGTTAACAAATGCTGCTTCTTCTTCTCCTTCTTGCTTCTGTGTAGAGACTTTGGGGAAAAATTTAGTGTACTTGAGATTGTACTCTCAGAGAGATTTATAGTCTTGGCTACTATTGAATTATAATTTTTCCAACTCTTTTTATAGTTGATGCAAGTATATAAATAATTTCCATTGCTATAAACAAGTTACCATAACTGTTTATATAGTTGTGAAAACTAAATGTGAATGGTTGTACTCTCAGCAGAAGTTTCTCAGGGCGAAGAAATGTCCAAGGATGGACAGACACAAATCCTGCCGAGATTTGTCTTGAACGATTCACCAAACTTGGCCCAGGCTTGGGAATAATAAAATCAGAACAAGCTTGGACCAAGACTGGTTCAAATGATTTGCCAAGTATCAAACAATGCTTCTTTCATCACAGATATCGATGAAAAGAGTAATATTGAGCCATATTTTACCTCAACTTTGTCTTAGGGTACGAAACTAGGGTGAGGAGAAAATAGGGCCAGTCTTGGCCTGATGGTTATGCACAAGTAATTTAGCCATTGTGAACTCGGAATTCGGTCAGTAATCCAAAACATTGTACCACTCATGTGGACTGCATCATTGTTCTGAAATTTCCAAGAATGATACAGACCAAGATTAACCTCCGAAGAATCATTTTTGAAAATTTCAGACCTTTCGATAAGTCCAGATGGAGCCACATGTGGGCTCGTATCCGCTTAATGAACGCTTGTTTTCCATGCTTGTGCCAGGTGCGATATGGTCATTTCAAAATTATGTACCATCACTGATCACTCATCGCAAACAACGACAGAACGAGAGCTGTATTCTTTGGTTCTGTATCCCCTAAGAACTGTATTCTTCAACATCTCTATCCTCAAATTCTCAAAGAACTCCATTCTTGAATATCTGTGCACTGCAAAAATTGCCATCAAAGATATGTTTTAAAATAAGACGTGATATGTTTGATCATTCAAATCAGAAACTTGACTATTTCAACTGAAAAACGTCAGTATCTTATTTTGCGACACTGACGTTTTAATGTGTTTGTTTTCAAAGCAGATGATAGAAGTGTGATTTATCATATTCAACTTGAAAAGATGGATTATATTGGTGATTTTTAATCATACGGTTGATTAAAATCTCGTTTTTTTGCTTCAAAATGGCACTACTTTTTGCAGTGTATTCTCCAAAAACCATCTTCCCAAATAACTGTATTGTTAAAGAACTGTATTCTTGAATATATGCACGGGAAGAAAAGATTAATTGAAATAACTATTCAATTTGTAACCGCATATGGACCTATTTTCATTCGTTAGAATAACAATTTTTGTCATGAATTTGACTAATTAAAAAAATTAATTATCCCAAATTGGTTGAATCAATTGAAAAAATTGTTATTCTAGCGACAAACAAATGGTCCCACATGCGCTTATAAGTTACATAGTTGTTTCAACTAATCTTTCTTTTTCCGTGTGTATTCTCATAGAACTGTATTATCGAAGTAAATACTTGTATTCTTTAAGAACTGTATTCTTAAAGAATTGTATGTTCAATACCTGTATCAAGGGGAACGACTATCAAGGAGTTATGCTTGAGAAGATGAAAATCAATAGCGAAGATCGTTTATTGCTACAATAACTTCTCAATAGTCATGCGCCTGAATGTCAGTATTGAGAATACAGTCCTTCAAGGGAGAAAATACATGTAAATGTATTGACCCTTTTTCAAGGATTTATTACGAAAAACTGGCTGGGGATCCATTAATGAAATAACGCACATCTTGAAATTTACGTTTCAAACTATCTTTGTCATTTTGTTGAAACAAAAATATTTAAAAATGGCGGAACTACAGCTACCCTCGTTTTCGCGACAACGAAAAGCCTAGAGGCCTACATTATTTTTTTCTAAAATCTAAAAACCAAAATTCTATCGTTAGAATATGTGAAAACGCACAACTTAACGGAGTGAAAACAAATGAAAATCAAAAATCGAAAATTCAAGAGCGTTTTGAAAAAACACACTCTTGTTTTTAATCTAAAAATTGAAAAAAGCCATGTAAATAAATTTCATTTTTTGTTCTTCTCTTCGTTAAGTTGTGCGTTTTGATATACTTCAACGATAAAATTTTGGTTCTTTGATTTTAGATAAAAATTGAGACCTGTAGGCTGCAAGGCGCAAAAACGAGGGACGAATTCGTAGCTCCGCCATTTTGAAAGATTTTTGTCTCAAAAAAATTGTAAAAATAGTTGGGAACGTATATATTTCACAGGGTTCAGACAGAACTGGAATTCCGGGAAATTCGGGAAAACTCAGGGAAATAAAGATTGGACTCAAAACACCGGGAATTCTGAGGGAAATTATCAAAAATTCCCAAAAACCTGGAAATTTCAGGGAAATCACTAGAATTTTTTCAAAATAAAAATTTGTTCATTTATTCTATTTTTCATTCTTTACGACATATTTTCTTAATTTTCAATCGTGGAATCTTATAAATTATACATTGAGGAAAAAATGTTTAGGGACACATTCATGATCCGACGATTTCTGGAAATTAGAATTTTACTCAGGGACATCACAGGGAAATTGATTGAACAAAACTTGTGTGAACCCTGTTTCAAGATGCGCTTTATTTCATTATTGTATCTTTAACCATTGAAGTGTGATGAATTCTCAAAAAGAAAAGATACATTCGCTTGTATTTTCTTCTTCAAGGGGTAATATCACTTTGTGGACGGAAAAATTGACATTTTTTTCAAAGTGTTGCCATGAAGTCAAGAAAAATTATAAATGTATGGGGTCTTCTGCATATGAAAGTACTAGTCTTTGAGTACAAAAAACACTTTTTATTCAATTTTTTTCATCCAAAATGGCGGCATGGTAGTACGATCAAAATAAAATTTTTTTTTTCTCATGGTCAAAACAAGCGTACCGCTACAGGTCATAATTTTCAATCTACAAGAAAAAATAAAAAAGTTCCCTAAAATATAGCCCAAAATCTAGCTATCAACGTAGGATTTTTTCGAAAAACAAATTTTGAAGAGAATGGCGTCATTTTGATATTTTTTTTTCCGACTTTTTCGAAAAAATCGGCTATAAAATCGGTAAAAAAAGCTGATATTGGAAAAATCATACGTAGATTTCTAGATTTTGGACTATATTTTCAGAAAAATTTTGGTTTTTTGTTCTACATTCATAATTGTGACCTCTAACGGTACGCTCATGTGAAAGACCAGACTTTGTTTCAGTGCGCTGATGTGTCGCCATTTTTTATTATAAAAATCTAACAAAATGTGTTTCTGGTACTCAACGACTAGTACTTTCATATGCAAAAACCCCCATATCCTAAAAATGTTTCTATCGTTTGTGGCACGTCTTAGAAAATGATTCTTCAGGGAGACGGTTCTTGGAGAAAAAAGATGTTTGAGGATTAGGTTTTTTTACAAGGACAGTTCTTTGAGAATACAGTTCTTTGAGATTACAGTTATTCAAGGATACAGTTCTTGAGAAATACAGATATGAAGAATACAGTTCTCGATGGACAACCATAGAAGAATATCGATCCAATTGTTCTTCACGGAGGTTCATTCTGGACACATGTGCCAATACTGGAACAAGCTTGGTTTTTTCGTCCAGTCGTGTCAATACTGAATTTTCTAAAAGAAACAATGTTTTCTTCTCAAAAATATGAATTCGAAGCCCACATCTGTGAGGGAAAATGATGGAAATTGTTTGAAGAAAAACGTATTTGCGTAATACATTCACGTAATTCGTAATCCCGGGATCAACGAACTAGACATATCTTCTTTTTTTTTTTTCTAACTCATGTTCCGATCTTTCGAATATTACACACGACGGTACTCGATGCACCGAAAAAGTATATCTACACATATACCCGTATGAAATGGTATTCCAACGAAGCCGTTCCCATCTGTTCGCGTAATAGCAGGATCCTTTTTTCCTCTTCTACATTTCGTTTCCTCTCTATCCCTCCTGTTCGCCTTGCACATATGTCCCAGTGTATTATCTTTAACACACGTCGTGTGAAAAATCTTTCATATATAAATTTCTTTTCCATCTTACAAAAGCGTACGAACAAGAAGACGAAGAAAAGGAAGAAAAAGAGAAGGAGGAAAATTTTTCACAAACTCCGGCGATAAAAACAAAAAGACAAAAGAGAACTCGAATGTAAAATTTGCCGTTCGGGAACATGCGAATAGAATGGGATAAAGTTGAAATAGAATGAAAAAAGGAGAAGGCGGTGGAGGAGGGAGAAAAAAGTTTCTCAGCGAGACATAACAGCGCGGCATAGAGTAGCAACGGCAGTAACCCGTGATTTTAATGGCCATAATAGTCCGCCGCTGGTTTGGAGTGGGGCACGTCATTAATTTCGCGAGCTCTTCCAGACTCCGTGCTTGGCACCACTCCAGAAAACCCTGAATAAAAAACAAATCTGTCGAGGGGGCTTTATGGCCGATTTTATGGAGTTTTATCGAGAATGGGAGGAGGTAGAACCATGGCGTTTAATGTAACCTTTCCTTTTGGGCTTCCGTAATTGAAATTGCGATTCCGTTTCGCGAGTGCAAAACATTCTCCGCTTGCATCATCTTTTTCTTCCTCACCGATGCCGTTGTCCATTCGTTTTCCACCCAAACACGTTCTTTCTTCCTATTCTTTCGGGTTTAGAAAAACAGAGGATCCGCTGGAATGAATTCAAATGCATTTTATGAAAAATCTCTCGACCGATAAATTTTTCGATTTATTTACGCCACCTCAACTGTTCGTTAAAAGAAAACCCATTGAATTCGTCGATCAAAAGTCCCTTTCGTAAACCCGAACGAGAACATTCGCAACGAAATCCAGGAGGGAAGGAGGTTAAAGAGAACCCTTCTTCTCTTCTCCCGCTCTTGCGCTTCTGTTCCTCGTCAAGACTCTCAAAGTATATTTTATCCTAGAATCGCCAGAGTCCCGGATCCCGATGGAATTTCATTTATCTTGTCTTCCGTTTGACGGCGCGCGGAAGTCCTTGGAAAGAAACGCGGAGAGAGGAAAAAAAGGAGAGAAAGAGAAAGATTTGTTTGAAAGTTTTTCAGTTTCCTCATCAGTTATTCCCTCTCAACGAAAATTCGATTCGATTCTCGATCAAACTCTCGGAGTAATAAATAACCTGTTCAATTTTCATTTGCACTCTTTCAACTTGAAGAATAATTTGAGAGTCGTAATGTAACGACAAGAGAGAAGAAAATACGTACAAAAAACATATAAACCTTAGGTAATAAGATCATTGGATGACATTGGTTGTATCGTTCGCTTTGACATTCTCCGGTCGAAGACACACACCTCTTATGCAACATTTTTCGTCAAGTTTCAGACGTCATGACTCATGAGTTATTCGCAGGGAAAAACTTATTAAAATAAAACTAGTGAGCGACTGATGAATCACTTGCAAATCTTATCTGACTAGTGATGTTTGGATGAAAACTTGTGAATTTCTTGCAAGGTCAATCCAAACATTACTGAGATTAGATTTATACATTATTAACTAAAATCATGAATAAGCAGTTTTGATTATTTATTAAACTCAAATTTGGATTAATTAATTTTCCTGGATGACTGATAAAATGTTTCATGCATGTACACTAAAAAAATAATTAATCAAATAGAATCCTCTCCAGACAGTGTTTTTTTTTTATACAAGAAAACAAAATTCTCGAATGAAAAAATTCTCCGAATTGAAGCAAATTTGTTCAAACTAAGAACATATCTGAATCAATTATAAATTCAATAATAAGTTTATATATTTATCTTGATTATTCTCACAAGTGATCACATGTTAGTTTCTAATAAGTTCCTCGTTAGATAATGATGAATGTTTCACTAGTTTTGATGAATGGAATCTAGTTAGTTGAAGTGTTACATTCTAGTGAGTGCCTTGTGAGTTTTTCTCCCTAGTGCCTTAACTCGTAAGTGCCTCATTATTCGCTAACGAAAATTCCTACCAGGGCGCATTTGTTCAGATATTGAAGTGAAAATGACAAAGTTGAAGTATTCTCTTTCGAAAATTTTAGATGATAATGTTCGTATACTTTTAGAAAAGGCGACTTATATGGAATTGAAATGACTACGAGCTTCAAAAAGACTATGATTATCCGTATGCCTCTGACTAAGAACGTCTTGATAGTTTCTTAGTCATCAGCGTGACGTACACGAGGTGTGGATGAGTATATAATTCCGCCTTAACCGTGACATTTTTAACCTTCCTTCTCTCATTGGTTGGTACCCCGAGTCATAAGAATATATCCCAATCAAAAGTTTTACCACTACGACGATATCAGAATAAAATCAATAAAATAATGAATTTCTCAACATTATTTATTTATATAATACGTATTATATTTGATATACCCTCCTTTGAATTTTCTATATTTTTTTTCTGCCTTCCCATCCGTCCCTCGCATCTATTTTTCTCTTTCACTCGCACGTATTCGACGTACAACACGAGTAGTTTGAGTTTTGTGTATCGTGTTACTACGAGTATTTGGGGCTTGTTGAAAATAGCCTTTTCTCGTGTCATCGTGCAGAGTCGGTAGCCGACGTTTTCGATTCGAGAACATGAATATTATTCAAATACATAACGATGGACGATAAGCTTTGCGAAATTTCTTTTTTCTCCCTCTTCTTTACTTCCTCCTTTCTTTGTAACGATATAATTATTTATAATAGCACTACAATTTCCACGCAGAGTGAGAATTCTACGTCGAAAGGTATCTTCTCTTCTCAGGTTTAAACCACGAGACAAGACAAATAGCGAGAGAGAGAGAGAGAGAGAGAGAGAAGTCGTGCAGTTGAAATAAAGTTACACAGATTTGTCACGAGACAAAAAGTGGCACGTTTCCTTGCGAGCAACCATCTCTTCCTTTTCACTCCGGTTCCCCGGGGTTGAGAGAAGCAGGCAGGCCGGCGAAGGATGAGATTCGCCGAGTTTTCCTAGTTTTCCAGGCGCCTGAAAAGTGGCTTCCTTCGAACCTCTCTCCTTTTCTTCTACTTCTCCTTTGGATTTTCCCTCTCTTCTCTGCCTCGCTGCCTTTCAAACGATTCACCGTTTCACCAACTTTTCTCCAACTTTCACCCGTTCTTCGCTCTCGACAAACCCCTGTTGTAACCCTTTTCCTTTACTTCAACATCGTTCTTCTTCATTGTGCTTCAATGGGAACAATATAAATGAGAGGACAGATAACTTTCACGGTGAAACAAGGAGAAAAAAAAAGAATAAGGAGTAGAGAAAATGATCGATATTGTGTATATGTTTTTCAAATCGCTGGAGGAATCGAGAGAGGATGAAATGTGTTGAAGGGTTTCCAAATTTTGCAAATTGACAAAATATCAGAGGATTTCACCGAGGGAAATTTATAAGAAATTTAATATTTGGATTTATTTGGATTGGCTGAACTTTGTTTGAATCGAATAAAAAATCCATTCCATCCGAATAAACTTTTATTCATTTCAAATAAAACTTACTTAAATCGAGTGAAATTTTATTGGACGCGATGGAATGTCTATAGTAGGTTCATATTCAAGTAAACTATTCTTCTGGATGTTGTAACACACGCAAAAATCGTCAATTGGAAGATAATAATGTTGCAGTTTTGTTTATTGATTTATGATTGCGTGAGGAATTACATAATTCACATCACAGTGAAAAGTAAAACTCAAAGTGATTCCGAATATCAGCTTCAAAATGCAGCCAAAAGTAGCACCTATTCCAACTGGAAGTAAGCAATGAAAAAGACTGAATTTCAGTTAATTCCATCTTACTTTGGAAATTAAGATGGAATTCTACCCTGGTAAAAAAAATCTCTCCGAATCTCTCTATATTTTGGGACATTTTTCAGAGAGATTCAGAGCAATTTTGAAGAAATTCAGAGGAAGTTGGAGCCCAGTCAGGTAGTCATACATCCTGAATTTTTCCAACTTTCTTCGGATCTCTCTTAATTTTTCTATTGAAATCTATAAACTCTTCAGGATCTTTCTAAATCTTTCCGAATTCTCCAGACTTTCATTCATTAACAATTCAAAGCTCATGCTGAATTCCTCTGAATCTAGTTGAATGTGTCAAAATTTCATATATCCAGATTTCAAAGCTTACTCTGAATTTGCCTGTATCTTTCGGAATTCTCCTGGATTTTTATAAATTCCTCTGAACATCTTTGAATCTCTCCGGATTTCAAATATTGAGAATTCAAAGCTCACTCTGAATTTGTTCAAACCCTTCTGTAAAGTTCCATACTTAATTTTTGCTAAGTTCTGGGTTTCTGATTTTCCCTGAGACTCCCTGAATACCTCCGAATTCTGGAACCAAAAGTTTCACTTCATTGATTTCTCTCTGAATTTCTCCCAATCCCTCTGAATCTCTCTGAATTTCCCTGAATCCTTCCTACAAAAGTTCTGTGGTCAATTTTTCCTAATGTCCGGGTCTTTGAGTTTCTCTAAAACTCCCTGAATGCCTCTGCAATCTTGAACCAAAAATTCCCCTCAATGTATTTCTTCCTGAATTTCTCTGAATCTCTCTGAATTTCTTTGAATCTTTCCGTGAAGTTCCATGCTAAATTTTCCCTAATTTCCGTTCCTCTGGGTTTCTCTAAAACTTCCTGAATGCCCCTGAAATCTCGCACAAAAAATTTTTATCAATGTACCTCTCTCTGAATTTCTCTGAATCTCCCCAAATCTCTCTGGATCTCTCTGAATTTCTCTGAAACGTGAAATTTTCAGAGAGATTCAGAGAGATTTTTTTACCAGGGGACCACGTTTAAATTCAGCAATCCACTTCTCCAACATTTGTCTCGATGGAGCACAGTCCGGAAAATTTTCATCAGGCCATTGTTTGGTTTCCACTGTATTTTTTTTCATCAAAAAGCAATGCTTTATCAAAACTCGAAATTCAGTTGTTTCCATTTTCCTTTCAATAACAAAAGTTGCTTCACACAAAATGCTATAACTCACGAATCAATAGTCAGATTGCTATCAAAATCACACACGTATCGTTTGAAGGTTAGCACTAAATAAAAATCATATGGAAAAAATTCTAGTGACGCCATCTATGTGTCATACTATGGATTTTTTAAATGGTATCTCAATTCCAAAGTAAGATGGAATTGACTGGAATTCAGTCTTTTTCATTGCTTACTTCCAGTTGGAATAGGTGCTGCATTTTTAAGCTGATATTCGGGATCACTTCAAGTTTTACTTTTGACTGTGATGATTATAATTCTGCTGTACCAGGCAAAAAAGTTGACTCAATTTTTTTTGAAAATGAGTTTTTTATATCACTCGATTCAGGGAAACAAGGCGCGTTCAACCGTGTTAATAGAAATTAGTTATCGCTCCTAATTTTTGCATAATGAACATTTGTCTTCTCTGAAAACGAGTTGAAAATTCAAGACAATCATCAGAAAAAAGCGGTAACTTACATCAAAATTTGAGTTACTAGATCTCGTACTATTTGAGACAATCCCGTCGGAGTTAGGGTTTCCTTGATTTGTAAGCTCCTTAAGCCCGGAGCCAATTTACTAGGGGTATGCGAGTAGTGATTTTGAGTCGAATCGAGCCGAGTAATCGAAAATTTTTCGAGTCGTTGAATTAACTAGGAAATCGTTGAAATGCAACCTAAAATTGGTATGGACGAAAATGAAAAAATCTCCTGATCAACCAAGATATTCTGAAACACTGCCCAGTTCTCACCCCTTGGCTTCGAGTGCTAAAAAGAGCCTCTTTTTGTTCCTGCTTTTTTTTACCAAGTTTTTTGTTGTCTTGTTTTCATTTTTTTTCGTAACTAATTTTCTTGTTTCGTATAATTCAGCAGAATCAAACGTCCTACTTTTCCGAATATGATTCACCACATTCACAATTTCCAGAGCAACAAAGTTGATCTCCAAAAAATCAGGTATCAATTCAAAGTTCTTCTCTCATGAAAAAATACAATGGCAATTGCTCGGTTGAACACGCAGTTGTTTTTTTTTTGTTTTCATGAACAAGTGTATTTCAGATTGGATTAAAATCAGCGTTTCCACAAAACAACGCAATCATCATTGCGGATAAAGGCTCTTTCCCTATAGAATTATAGAGTGCTTGTCAAGAACAAAAGCTGTTTTAACCAAAGCAAACGGCCATAATGAAGAATAAATGTTCTTCTCGCAACACAATATGTACTGATATTTGTGGGAAAAGTATCCTTTTCATCATTCTGCACAGAAAAATATAGTCATGATCGCTAACGAAGGCCTCCTCTAAAGAGCAACACACCCATGATTGCGCATAAAAACTTTTCATATGAAACACAATATCATCGGCTTAACTCATGTCCTTTTTTCATGCTGTTTATAATTTTCGGCGAAGACGAGTGTTCGTTTCATAGACGAAAATGATTACAATGGCGAATAATGTTAAAAGTCTTCTCACAAAAACGTTTATAAAAGCGTGCTCTCACGTTGTCGAGTTCAATTTATGTCGATCACGCCTTCCGCACATTTTCCTATCTCCGATAAATATTTTTTTCACGCTGGTCGAGTCTTGATCTTCGATCAAAGCTGAGACTAAAATTTGGTCCGAATTTTCAATTCAGGTAGTTCAACTCTGGCAATATTCAGAATTGAATTTGAAAAATCATTGTTCATCGGGGAAACAAACACTGTTAGAAAAATCTGTCTTAAACTTAACAATAATATTATGAAGTTTTACATAAACATTTTATTAAATTTCATACGGAATTTTGTATGAAATTTCATATTTTCATATTAAATTTCATGTTTTCATATTAAATTCAATAATCGTTCTTAAATTTAATATGGAAATATGAAATTTCATACAAAATTTCGTATGGAATTTAATAAAATGTTTATGTAAAAAACTTCATAATATTATTGTTAAGTTTAAGACAGATTTTTCTAACAGTGAAGTCGAAAGGATTCGATAATCATATTCGTTAGGGCTTTTATTTGATACACAGTGAAAAATTTTTCATCATTGTGTAAAGTGTTAAACTTTGTGTGTAGAATATTTAACATTCTAGAGTGTCGATTCAACACAATCGTTGTTAACGCAAACAAAAAAAAACACGATCGGGTTGAATCAACACCCTAGAATGTTAAATATTCTACACACAACTTTTAACACTTTACATAATGACGAAAAATTTTTTACTGTGTAGTATATGAATTTCATTGTTTTTGTTTCATTTGACAGCAGAAATGTTACAATAGGGTGTAATTTTCATTCCGGAGGTCGAAAATTGATGATTCAATGCAAACGTCTTTTCATTATAAATTAAAGTGGATTTTCAAAGTTTAGATCTTACTCTATACACGGAGAGAAATCATACAATAAAAATTACAACATTTTCTAGTGAATTAATACTATATGTCTAATGTCTTGAGAAGTACTCCTCAAATGTGGAATAAAATACTACAACTGCAATAATTTTTACTACATTCTGTAAGAAATCCCCTGAGACCGTCTGGTAATTGTGACGACATTTGACGAAATAATACAATTTTACTACATTATTTTTCTCCGTGTAAGACAAAAATAGTCGCTGAGCTCGCAACCCCTACATTCCTTAATGAGAGGGGGTTGAAAAAAATGTCTTCCATGGAAGTGACGTACTAAAAGATGGTAACACTTTTTCGAAAAAATACATACCATCGCGTTACAAAATTACTTTTTCTCCCCTCCGGGCGGAAAATGGCAACTTTTTGTCCGCTGGCCAAAACGAAGTTGCCACTTTCCGGCTCAGTCGGGGAGAAAAATAGTATACACACCTCGGGCAGTAAAAAAGAGAGGCTAAGAAAGGTCATTTCTTATTGGGCATGGGAATAAGTTTCCGCCCTCTTGGAAAAAGTGTTGCTGCTGATACTATTTTTGAGTTCACTCAAGTGCTATACACACAGAGAAAAATTCTTGCTGAAAAAGCGATTCCGAAAAATCTGCTTTGCTAAATCAGCAAAACGGTTGCTGTTACAGCAAAAATTCTACTATTTTAGCAAGATATTTGCTAATTCAGCGAAATTTCCTAGCTGTCTGTATATCTACAATTCTGTATTGCTGAATGGCAAGCGCTTGTTAAAAGAGCAAGATTTTTGCTGTGACAGCAAATTATTTGCTAATTCAGCAACAAGTTTTGCCATATCAGCAAAGCGAATCTTCGAGGTTTACTGTTTCAGCAACTTTTTTTCTCTGATTGTACTTGTGATTCGGAAGTGTATATGTAAGATGTCGATTGCGGTAGTTGACATTTGTTACAAGCGTAAACACCATTTTTCATCTGGTGTCAAAAATGACAACGTTTGTCCCGACAAAAAAGCATTTGCGGGAAGTTATGCTTCATTATTTTATTTCGAAGAAAAGTGCCGCTGAAACGTATCGTGTACTGTGCAATATTTACGGTGATCACGCTCCGTCTAATACAACTTGTAAAGAGTGGTTTCGACGATTCCAAAGTGGCGATCTTGACGTGAGTGATAAAGAACGCGGAGGGGCACCGACAAAATTCGAAGATGTAGAACTGGAACAATTATTGAATGAAGATGCATGTCGAACCATAGATGAGTTGTCTGAAGAGTTGGGTGTTGACAGGTCGACCGTCGGTAAACGCTTGCACAAGATGGGAATGGTCCAAAAAGCAGATAATTGGGTGCCGCATCGACTAAAGGAGAGAGATATCGAGAGACGTTGGGTACCGTGCGAGATGCTTCTTGAACGGCAGAAAAGAAAGAGTTTTCTGCATCGTATTGTCCCTGGCGATAAAAAATGGATCTATGACAATAATCCTAAGCGTCGAAAAAGTTTGGGGCTGCCAGGTGTACCAGGTCCATCCACACCGAAAACAAATATCCACGCTTCAAAGATTATGTTGTGCATCTGGTGGGATCAGAAAGGTGTACGTCATTTATTATGAACTTCTTAAACCGTCAGAAACAATCACAGGCGATCGTTACAGACTACAGCTAATAAGTTTGAATCGAGCTCTAAAAGAAAAACGACCGGAATGGGACGGTAGACATGATAAACTTATCTTGCTGCATGATAATGCTAGGCCACATATTGCTCAACCTGTTCAAAAATATTTGGAAGGAGTGAATTGGCAAATCTTGCCCCACCCGCCGTATTCCCCAGACATTCGAATTATCATCTATTCCGATCTATGCAATCAGCCCTTACCGGAGAGCGGTTTACTTCTTACGAAAGTGTCGAAAAATGGCTCAATGGATGGATCGAGTCAAAAGAACCTGCTTTTTTTTCTCCGAGGAATCCGTATGCTGCCTGAAAGATGGGCAAAAGTGGTCGCTTCCAATGGTGCATACTTTGAATAACATTATGTAATAATCCATTGTTTGAATAAAAATCAACTTTGATTGAAAAAGGGCGAAAACTTATTCCCATACCCAATATTATTAATCTCATTAATTTCATTTCCATAGTAATAGTGAGAGAAGGAAAGAAAACAATTAAACCGTCTGATTGAATTTTGAATGAAAGGTTCCGGTCATCCAGAATAACAAAAAATTCATGGAGAAAAAACCAAAATAAGCATTCAATAAAGCGATGTTGATATATTGTAAATTTATCGCTTCCATATGGATCAATATGGTGACTTCCATGGATATATTTTTTATCCACGAAGGCATGGAAGTGACTTTTTATGCATTAAAATTTTTAAAATATAACACCCCAAAATCAGATATCTAGTTGATGACTCGCCTTCCTGTTTATCAAGCAAAAACGCAATAAAATCACACATCCAAAGTTTCATTAATGAAAATTAAATACCTTCAAATAGCTGCACTGAGAGAAAGATGAGGCGAAATGAATATTTAATTATAATTACCGGTATAAAAATTCACAGCTAAGACCTTTGGTTATAATTACCAAACTTTAGTTATTATTACCAAATCTTGGTATTTAAGGGAACCAAATTCATTTGGTAACTATAACTAGGTTCTTTTATCAGTCCGCCATGGTTGTGACCGTTATCCTCGACAAGTTATGAGAATACAACACCGGTATAAACCAACCACTGGCTTAAGATGTTGCCTCAGTACTGTGTCTACAGTCTCTTGGATTTTTTTCCCCGCGCAATATTTTTCAGAATAAGAGGGATGTGACATAAGTCCATGGAAGTGACAAAAAAACTGATCACAAACGTCGATATATGACGGTTCATATGAAAATCTCTGTTACTATGGATATTTTATTCTACTATTAAATGAGTCATGTATCGTAGTTGATATTGGCTCACTTCAAGAGTGAATATTATAGAAGCAAGGTGATCACACCCATAGAAGTGACAGTTTTGATGCTTCAAAGCTTGATAAAAAATTAACTGTGTGGTTTGTTTCCATAAATTTAGCTTGAGAGGATAGTATTTCGTCTGCTATTTATTTAAGAAAATCACCCATCCAGTAATTAAGTACTACAGATTAGAAACACAGTGGTCACACTGATTTTTGTCGAAAATGAGAATTATCCAATAAGGAGTTGCGGATTGCAGAAATAAGTACAATTACAGAATAAAAAAAAAAGATTTGGCGTTATAAAATATATTATAAATCAAAAAGAGTATGTGTAGTTGGATTTGTGTGCAAAATATATTTCACAAATTGGATTGATTTATTTAGGTGTTTTACATTTCGGTTTTCCAACAGAGTCAGTATATCTAGTTCCGTGTTCTCGTCCAAGAGAAGGTCAATCTCGCGATCAATTATCTTGTGGAATAAGTCGTTTGTTTTGGTGCATCTATGGCAGTATTCCTTGGCATCCAATCTAAATAACTTCGAGTCAATGATTAATCTGGGGTTTACTGAGCTTAATAGTCTGGTTTATGCCCAGGTTTGATGGATTTGTCTTGGTAGATGTAACTGTAAGTAACTTTGCGGGTCTCTTTGGAGGTTTATGTATGGATAAAATCATGAGTGTTTGAGGAACTTGACATTTTTCATATAAATATCGTATCTTTCAGAAAGAATTTTTTTTTGCTTGATTAATATTGCGGATGATAAGTTATCCCAGATATCTAGCACCCCGATTTGCTCGAAAACTGTACCAGGTGTGTAAGTATGAAACCGGAATTTTTGTACAGAAAAAACACGTTTATTGTAATGATATGATACAAAATAACTTATTCAGAGTATTGTCCGTTGCTATCTATACATTTTGTCCATCTCTCTGGCAATTTGTGGATTCCGCGCCAAAAGAACTGTTGCTCTTTTGAGGCAAACCAGTCATCGAGCCATTTTCGTACATCTTCGTAAGAAGTAAAGCGCTGCTCGGCAAGTGCGTGTCCCATCGATGCAAACAAGTAGTAATCGGATGGGGCAAGGTTCGGTGAGTAAGGCGCGTGCTGAAGAATCTCCCAACGGAACGACTCTATCGTTTCCTGGACCTGTTTTGCTTTGTGTGCTGGTACATTGTCATGCAGCAAAATCACCTTGTGTTGGCGTTGTTAGTATTCTGATCGTTTTTCACGCAAAACTCGATCCAAATCGATCATTCGTTGTCGGTAGCGTTGAGTATTGACAGTTTCCCCAGGTTTCAGCAGCTCGTAGTAGATTACGCCCTTCCGATCCCACCAAACACACAGCATTGTCTTTCGTCCGTAGCGGTTTGGTCTTGCCGTCGATGTTGATGGTTCACCCGGAGTAACTCATGACTTTTTGCGCTTAGGATTCTCAAAATATATCCACTTTTCATCGGCAGTCACAATTCGATGGAGAAATGACTTTCTTTGGAACCTGGCGAGCAGCATTTCGCATGACGTTTTGCGGTTTTCCTGCTGTCTTTCGTTGAGTTCATGTGGAACCCATTTCCTCACCTTTTGTATCTTTCCCATGGCTTTCAACCGAAGGGAGATGGCTTCTCGGGTCACCTTTGACCGATCCGCCAGTTGTTGTTGTGTTTGAGCGTCGTCTTCGTCCAACAAGGCTTGCAGGTCAGCGTCTTCAAACTTTTTCGGTGGTCTTCCACGTTTTTCCTTCCTGACGTCACAATCGCCACTTTTGAACCGTTCGAACCACTCGAAACACTGTGTTTTACCGAGAGCATGCTCACCAAACGCCTCCACGAGCATTCGATGCGATTCGGCTGCGGTTTTCTTCAAATGAAAACAGAAAAGTAGTGCTGTCCGCAAATCGTCATTTGTTGGCACAAAACTCGACATGTTTATCTCTAATAAACTAATGCTACTGGATGAAACTCGTGTTATTGTGAGTTGGAAATCTTTGTCGGATATCAATACAATAACAAGACACCGCTGACGTGATGTGTCGGTAACTGCATCGACATCTAGCGCCACCTATGAGCGAATTCCGGTTTCATACTTACACACCTGGTAGTTCCTATTTGTAGAGCCCAGTTATACTTTAACTTAAGGGGATACCAGCGGCCCCTGACGATGCAACCCGAGCCAAATCCTTTCTGACAAATTATTTGAAAATAAAGCAATAAGAAGAAAATATCGCTCTTTACCGACTATCTTTATCGATTGAAGAAGGTCTGTACAGAGCGATATTTTTATTTAATTCCTTTGTTTTCGAGTATTTTGTCAGAATAGTTTTAGTTATGTCCTTTTCTAACCCACGGGTCTGGTTACATTTTCAGGGGTCGCTGGTATCACCTCAACATTAGAGTTTATTAAGGTTAGTTGTCTAATCAGGCAAGTTTCTTGGTATCGTTCTTCAGATATTGACAACACCTTTATCAGCCAATTGAGTACTAATCTGAATATTGTTGCACTGAGGTGCACCCTCCCTGTTTCCAGTTTCAATTCATAATTTGGAGTGCACTGAGGTAGACTTAAAAGTCTTTTATAAAATAAGCTCTGAGCTTTCTCAATTTCGTCTGAGTGTCGTATCGCGTACACTGAAAAAAAATTCCTTCCAACCAAATAGATAATTTATTTGTCCTCTCTCCATAAAATATTTCTTAGGATTAATGAAATATTTAATCGAATCAAATCATGGAATACTTGCCCCAAATAAATTGATCTTCTAAAGAAATAATTTAATAGTCACAAGTAATCAGTTTTAATTGAATATTTAATTTCTACAAGTAAATATTTTATGGAGAGAGGACAAATAAATATTTTGGCCAGTGTAGACTGAGGTGGTGTATAACAATATTGATTTGACTAATGACTGAAATAACTTTTCATAAACATCCCATGAGTTTATTTTTAATGAAGATATCAGCGAGAGGGTAGCAGAACTTGCGGCCTTAGCCTTACTAAGAAACTGTTTACTAGTTTTCTCGTAAAGCGCTGACTGAGTTGGAGGGACTCCCAGGTAGATTTATATTTGTATTTATGATTAAAGAAAAAAACTTTATAACAACCATACAGAATTTTTTATGGTTTTTTCTCAATTTGGTGTAGTTGTTGCAAAGTTCGTCCCAATGAATATGATTATCGAATCCCTTCGACCTTGGTCCTCTACTCGACAATAATTTTTTAAATTTCATTCTGAATATTGCTAGAGATTTGCCTTAAAACGTAAACCTTAGAAGAGAAATATATGAACATATAAATTCAGTACACATTTGAGTACACGCAATATGTAATGAAATGGCACTGTGAGATGTAGAAAAGACATGACAGAAACAGTATACGTAGATACAAGTGAAAGAGAGAAGAGAGAGAGAGAGAGAGAGAGAGTAATAGAGGCCCCAGCTGGGTTTATGCATTCACGCATCGAGAAGACAGCTGTCTCGTCTCTTCTTGTCCAGTACCTCGGCAACGAACTCTCCATGGGGTCTCTTTACCCATTCAGATTCTCTCTCTCTCCTCTTCTACTCTACAATTCTCGACGGTTCTCAAATATCCGTCATCAACATTACTTATCTTTATTATTCCATTACGTTGCGACCGAAATATAGAATTAAATAAACACGTCATTTCATAGAAAAGAAATAACCCTGGTTGGAAATGTTCCACGGACTCATTGTTACACGGAGAAAAATGATTTTGCTATTTTAACGAATCCGTCTCCGCTAAGTGGATTGAATAACCTAACGATGAGAATTAGCTGTGTTTACGAACTGATGCATCAATCCTCCGCTAATCTTGATTCGCTGGAACAACAAAGTGCTGTTCATTGTAGCAAACTACACTGACAGAAAAACGACCTGGGTGAAACATTCGTGGTGGCAATACCTTGAAATCTGGTTCTATTCACCAGGAAATGTGATGTGACATCCAGAAAAAAAGTGGTTGGAGCCAAAATTAACTACATATTCATGTTATCGCGCAAAGAAAAACATCTAGTTCTTCTAACCTGAAGAATGTAGTTAATTTTCGCTTCAACCACTTTTTCTGGACATCGCAATTACATTTCCTGGTCAATCGAACCAGATTTCAAGTTATTGCGAACACGAATGTTCCAACCAGTTAATTGTTCTGTCAATGTAAGGATCCTCTAGTGAGGAATAAGACAATGGCACCCACAGCACGCAGTTCGCAGTTTAGAAGATAACTAAAAGGATACTCAATTGAGACATCTTCAAGAATGTTCTTGGAGAGTTCTTAAAGATATCTTTCAGAAGTGTTGAAAAGACATCTTGTAAAAGATTTCTAAAAGACGCCTTGATCCAAGACATCATCTCCCAGACGACCATGCGAGATATCTTGAAGATAAATTTTCGAAGCGTTTGAAAGATATCTTCTTGGAAGACTTTAACAAGACATGTTTCAGAAGATTTTTCCAAAAGATCACTTTTACTCTGAAAATGTTAACCCCTGACACTATTTTACTATGTCATATTGACAATTATAAGCATCAAATCCGAGCCGTCTGCATAGGTCAGGTCACTGGAGCGTGAGTACGTCGTAAGATGCGCGGGTTGGATTCCCGCAACCTCAAGCATCGAGATAAAGTAAACTTCATAAGAGTGCGAGAGCAATAAAAACTTCTTCTAAGAGATATTTATGGATTTTTCAAGACATCTTTAAGAAATCTTGAAGAACTCTTTGAGATTTTCCGATTTCTTCTTAAAGATATCTTTGATAAGTCTCCGAGAGATCTTTTAGAAATCTATTCATGTTGCATAAGACATCTTTTCGAATACGAAAAGATATCTTTTAGAAAATTCTTCAAGACTTCTTGTACTTCTTTCAGAATCCCAGATAACAATTTTGAGGAATTCTTCCGGAACATTCTAAAAGATATCTTAAAGAATTCTAAAAGATTTCTTATGAAACACCTAAAGACATCTTTAAGAATTCTAAAAGATACCTTCAGAAAACTTCAAGAAATCTCGCATGAAGACTTCCAAAAGATATCTTTTGGTGTTTCATAGGACATCTTTTCGAATTCTTTAAGATATCTTTCAGAATGATCCAAAAGAATGATCCAAAATTGTTATGCGGGATTCTAAAAGATTTCTTTGTGTCTGTTTGGGGGCCGCGATTAATAGCATAACCAAAAAATAAGTACCTAATTTATGCATCATCCAATGAATAAAACCGAATAATCCAATTCAATTATTAAATTTTATCCATTGACCGACACGCAAACCAACCCCCATTATCCCATTAATGGTGGCAAGTAAAAAGCCGATTGTCTCATCCATCATTGGAGGGGCTGACTTTTTTTCTCCGTGTACGCTTGGATGACTCTCAGCTTACGCTTTCGTCCCACTCCAACACTTCATTTTCACCAAGGATTAAAGATCGATAAAAGAAAAAAAAATGTTTGATTCACAGTGCTATGAGAGTACTATTATCGAAACTACCGAGACCTTGGATCGTGGACGAGAAGAAGGACGATGGTTACACGGCTCTTCATTTGGCTGCTCTGAACAATCACGTTGAGGTCGCCGAACAGTTAGCGCGTGCCGGTAAAGCCGATTTGGATCTGCAGAATGTGAATCTACAAACCGCCCTGCATCTCGCGGTTGAACGACAACATACCCAAATAGTTCGCGTAAGTATCCCTCTTCCACAATTCAAAAATAAACTTCCAAAGAATCTATAAATTTCATATTCATTCTCCGTAGTTGTTGGTACGAGAAGGTGCGAATCTAAACGTGGCTGATAAAGATGGAGATACACCCTTACACGAGGCCCTGCGCCATCACACTTTGTCGCAGTTGCGTCAGTTGCAGGACGTTCAGGACGTGGGACGTCTTTTGATGGGACTAGGAGCTCAAGGCCAGGACAAAAAAAGCAGCTCCTTCATAGCCTGTTTCCTGGCCGCTCACGGAGCTGATCTGGAATTGAAGAACAAAAAAGGCCAAACTCCTTTGGATTTGTGTCCAGATCCGAATCTATGCAAAACTCTAACCACTTGTCACAAGGACAAAGAATCGTGAGTGGAAATTCAAGTGTTTTACGAAAACTAAGATCAGAGAGAGATATATAATCATCTCTCTTTTCGTTCTGCTTGGCGTTTAATTAAATTCCTCTTCTTTGTTTCCAATTTCAGACACGATATCGAAACCGTACCATCCAGCGCAGCGATAGACGAATGTCTCGTCTGTTCTGACGGTAAACGAGAAATGCTTTTCACTCCTTGCGGTCATGTCGCTTGTTGCAATGCTTGTGCGCCAAGGGTGAAGAAATGTCTCATCTGCAGAGAAAATGTTCTCACGAGAACTAAGGTAAGAAAAAATGAATGGGAAAACGAACCCATCTTCCGGAATGAAAGAATTTCAAAGTTGGTGGAAAATGTAGATTAGATATGGAATATACCCAGAGTGCGCTGGAATTCACTTGGAATCCCTGTGAAATAGATGGAAAAATCTATTGAATCCTATTGATACAAATTTCGCGATGGGCAAGGACCATTCAAACCCATTAACAACCGATTTTCTAATGAGTTCAATGAGTTTGAATGGTCATTTGCTATGGCAAAGTTTGTATTCCTCAATGAAATTTAATCATTTACTTACTAAAATATACTTGATAACACAGGCCAACAAAATTTTGCAAATTTTAGTAACAGAAACTAGTACACACTTTTCCGAAGCAATCTGGCTACAGAATTGCTCCATCACGTGAGGTTTCAGAGATATTTCCACTTAAAAGTGTAAAAAACACTGTTTTTCGACATATTTGAGGTTACTGCAATAAGTCAAGAGGTAATTTCTCTTCACAAAACTAGTAAGTGCCTCTCATAGTATTATGATTCATTCTCTTTCAAGTGCCGTTGAGTTTGCTCAAATATCTGTGTTTTTCATTGAGATACGACAATTTGAAATCAGGGTGTTCACCTATTTACTGAATACATAGACATCAAAATTTCAAATTGTCGTATCTCAATGAAAAAAAAAGATATTTGAACAAACTCAACGGCATTAGAAAGAGAATGACTCAAACTTTGAGGTACACCTACTAGTTTTGTGACATTCCAGGTTTTGGAGATATTTTAACCTGAATTTCAACCTAAAAATCTAAGAAACACTGTTTTCCGACATGCTTGAAGTTACATAAAACCAAGAAGTGATTTTTTTTCACAAAACCAGTAGATGTATCTGAAAGTATAAGTGATTCTCCTCCAAATGCCGTTGAGTTTGCTCAAATATCTTTTTTTTTCATTGAGATACAACAATTTGAAATTTGTGTTCATGTATTCAGTAAATATGTTGAAACACAATTTTCAAATTGTCGTATCTCAATGAAGAAAAAAAGATATTTGAGCAAACTCAACGGCACTTGAAAGAGAATGAATCATAATACTATGAGAGGCACTTACTGGTTTTGTGAAGAAAAATTACCTCTTGACTTATTGCAGTAACCTCAAATATGTCGAAAAACAGTGTTTTTTACACTTTTAAGTGGAAATATCTCTGAAACCTGACGTGATGGAGCAATTCTGCATCCAGATTGCTTCGAAAAAGTGTGTACTAGTTCCTGTTACTGAAATTTGCAAAATTTTGTTAGCCTGTGTAATTTTTAACTGAACCTACTACTGAAGCTGCTATAGTTTGAGCGCCAGTAATGCTAGTATTCCCTCAATAAGATTGGCGAAACGCTGTTCCATGTGAAAATCATTTGATACGATACAGATGTAGCTATTGTCCTCTTTCTGTTTCCATAGATCGAAGAATGTATGGTATGTTCCGATCGTAAAGCCGGTATCCTGTTCCGTCCCTGCTGTCACATGTGCGCGTGCGAGAGTTGCGCCACCCTGATGAAGAAATGCGTCCAGTGCAGAGCTCAAATTCAACACATGGTGCCGTTGTCGATCTGCTACGGCGGAGGAGGTGATTTGAATTACGTTAAGGGATTCAATACCTCAGGTATCGGATTCTAAAAAAAAACAATCTGCTTAGAACACAAGCTCACATATTTTTCCATTTTTATTCCCCTCGAAGGTACGATATCGGAGGTAAAAGCTGATCCGGAAGAGGAAACCCCACCAATCAACACCGCCAACGCACCAGGAGAAACAACAGTCTTGATGAACAACGGTAGTCGAGACACTTCCAGCAGTGACATTCAAAAACTTCAACAACAGTTACAAGATATCAAAGAACAGGTTATTCTTGTGTGATTTTTTTATTACAAAATGTACAAGGAAATAGATGAATTCCGATTTGTTTATTTTTCCCGTTTATTTTGCTGTTACAGACGATGTGTCCGGTTTGTTTGGATAGATTGAAGAACATGATCTTCCTCTGCGGTCACGGTACCTGCCAAATGTGTGGGGATCGAATGTCGGAGTGTCCGATATGTCGTAAAGCCGTAGATAAGAGAATTTTATTATATTGAAATAGGAATTACTTTATATACACATTATATATATATATACATACATTAGTTTTTGTTTGAAAGAATCTACAATTCGTTCGAAAGATGAGCTCTTTCAAAATGAAATCATTCTTCAATCTATAGGTTTTTCAATTTCATTATCGAATGGTATGAACGTAAAACGTAAGAAGGTATACAAAAAGTCGTTGCATAAATATGATTCTCTTGTTACACACGATTTAGTATATCGATGCAATCGAATCTCATCGTCAATTCAGTTTCAAGTGTAAATATCGAATTTATTCCCTTGAAATCCGATAAAGCTCGTATTTGAGAATTCTCGGGATATATTATCGATAAGGCGAAGGTTATAAATTGAGAAAAATGGTATAAAAGAAGTTATAACGACTGGAACAAGAATGTTTCGGGATGAAATAAGCGGCATTAGAGTAACGTCAATGTGAGACTCTTTTCACGCTTTGAATATTTTTTTAACTTAAAATGATATTTAGACTTCCCTCGTCACAGTTGTGTCTCACATCATTGTTGATTATAACGTAAGAAAGGAGGGAAAAATATTGTATATACTGATTCCTTGTTTTTTTAAGAATGTTGCTTGCAAGCGAGAGAACATGGAGCTTCAGGGAACGTTCAAATTAGATCTGTATAGATTGGGTCGAAGGTTCATGAAAGCTAACTTTTAGATTCACAAACGTTTGACAAAGATTCCACGAACGTTGAAATATCCGCCTCGAAATACTTTCACAAAACATAGATGGAACGTTGGTTAAAGGTTTGACGAAGCTGTGCAAAAATATCTATACTTATATCAATTTTTATCAAATCTATATGAAAAATCAATTAATCAATAAACATGAATTATTATAAATTGATCTAAGTATAGATATTTTCGTGGATCTATGCTTCCTGAAAGTATTTTGAAGCAGACATCTCAATGTTCGTAGTACCCCAGACAGCACAAATGATCATTTTGAATTCACAAAAACTTCTGAAAGAACTTCTTGAACAGCCTCCGTTATGACAGTAAAAATAATGAATTCAATATGAACTCAATAAATTTGAAACGCATACATGTTGAATGCCTGAATAGTTCTTTATGAATTCTTTCTGGAGATTAAGTGATTCATCAAGAGTTCATTTTGAATTCAAACTATTCATAATAAATTCACGTTTACTGTCATTCATGTTTGCGGGGACTTTTGTGCTGTATGGGACGTTTTATCAAACGTTTGTGAATCTAAAAGTTAGCTTTCGTGAACCTTTGATCCGATCTATACAGATCTAATTTGAACGTTCGCTGAAGCTTCATGTTCTCTCCGAGTTGAGTTTGAATCATATTTCTGATTAAAAATGTACACCATCGATCGGTTTAAATGATTGAATCATTTACAATCTCAATGCACAGTAGTTTGATTCCTTAAGATGCATAAGATGAGCATTTTTTCGGGTCTCTCATTCTATCCCGAAGAGAACATGAAGCTTTAGCGAACTTAGATCTCTGTAGATCGGGCCGGCGGTTCATCAAAGCTAACTTTTAGATTCACAAACGTTTGACGAAGGTTCTACGAATGTCCGCATCGAAATACCTTCAGGAAACATAGATGAAACGTTCGTTGAAGGTTCGATGAAGCTTCACAGAAGTATCTATACTTATATTAATTTTCATTAATTTATGTTCAGTAATTGATTGATTATTCATACCCCAAGAGAACACAAACCATGTAGGTTATATTTACGTCTATTGTACGTGAATTCACGTTCATGGAACATTCAATGGACCTTCACGTGTCGATCGGACGTTGAATAGACCTGTATTCAGGTTCCCTTGGGGTATAAATTGATGCAAATTACTAAATTGACACTTATGAGGATAGATATTTTTGTGTAGCTTCATGAAACCTTCGATGAACCTTCAATGAACGTTCAATCTATGCTTTCTAAAAATATTTCGAGGCGGATATTTCAACGTTCGTAGAACCTTTGTCAAACATTTGTAAATCTGAAAGTTAGCTTTCATGAACCTTCGACCCGATTTATACAGATTGAATCTGAACGTTCGCTGAAGCTTCATGTTCTCTTCGGGGATTTTATAGGCGTCGCCTTTCGTTACCAACATGCTCTGACGGTAACGCTCGCATCCTTTCAATATATTGCTACCCAAGTAGCGCAGGAACATTCCAAACATTCTTCGTTGATTCCGTTATCATGCATAGACTGTGCAGATGAGACTGTTTTGGGTGAATTCGAAATATACATTCTGAGAATGTGCATAAAATATACCTATCCGAATCAGTCTCATTCGAAGATTCTAAGAATGTTCATAAAACATGCTTAGAACTTCCAAGAACCTTCTTAGCATTTCCAACCTGTTGTGCTACTTGGGTGAAGTTTGAATCGTTCATTGGAACGAATTAGTAATCGAATATTGGGATAGTCAGCTCCCTGTCCGAAAAGTTCCATAGATTCCCATGGATTCCCATAGGTACAGTGACACTAAACGCATAGAAACCGATAGGCTATTTTATTTCTATCAGAATTAATCAGGTTTTGCCGATCATGCTGATAGAAACCCATGGAACATCAGATTCCACTTAGAATCTCATAGAAATCCTTGGGTCCTGTGACAATAACCGCATAGAAACCGATAGGATATCATTGATTCCATTAGGATTTCGCCTATCGATTTCTATTGGTTTTTTCGCACAGGGCTGTGAAAGACCCAAAATTTTGCAGTATATTTTTTAAGGGAATACCAGCGTAACGAATGAGTAAACATTTTCTCGGTAAAAATTCTCTGCACTGAATTCATAAAGAGGTCTGAAATTCTCCGGAAATATTCTTTGGTACTTTATCTATTGCGGTACATCGCCCCAATTTCGAATTTCGAAGGAAAACTTGTTTTCTCAATCGGTAAAAAAAACTTTTCGAAACTTTTAATGAATTCAGTACGAAGAATTCTCACCGAGAGAATGTTCACTCAGTCGGTACACTGGTATTCCCTTAAATGATGTTTCCCCAGGGCCAAGGAGTTGAGGGGTAACGCCACTTGGAACCCTCCAAAAATTATGTTGTTTGAGATTTTCAGAAAGGTGATTTTCCACTATTGAGCTACAAAATAATTTTCTTTCTTAATTTTATTCTCAAAAATGACAGCTTCATAGGCAATTGACTTGAGCGCTGTGAAAATTTATAGTCTTGCGGTAGGAGAGATAACTCATTTCAGGGTTGACCTAAAACGATTAACCAAAAATAATTAGGTCCTGTAACTCGGGTTACGGTTACACCATCTGCACCCATTGTATCTTTTGATTCAATAAAATTTCTGTAACTCAGAAGCTAGTATAACACGTATCGGTTGTGAAAAATATGCATTTTTCACGGAATGGCATTAATTTGGAGGAAAATGTAGTATTTTCACCCTAAATTCCGTCACTTGAGAGAATACTAGCGTTTGCTTCGGACCTCTCTTTCTATCGTATGGGTTTGTCTTCTTTTAACTAATGTCCTCGGATGGTGAACGCTGGTATCCTCTTAATTAAGATCCTTAATTAATGTCCTCTTAACGGCATTCACCACCTTCCCAAAAAGTTACTAGATTCCAAAATGGCCCCCCCAGTTTCCTCAGAAACGAACAAATAAAATGAAAAATAAAGAGTAGCTGCACTTTCTTTGATATGCTAAGAAGATGCACCTGCTCATTAAAATCGATTATGTTCATTAATCGTTGAGAAAACTGGGGGGAGAGATCTAGTAACTTTGCCTCTGATGAATGCCCTTAAGAGGTTACGAACTCACCGACCGAGCCTGGTTTTTTCGACCAAATTATTCGAAACTGAGTTCATGAAACAATCCAGAATTCTCAAGGATGATCTGAAATCCAAAATTTGGGCTTTGCACAGACGTGTTCTGACCCTTCTAGGTTAAATTTACGTCCATTGTACGTGAATTGTTCATGGAATATTCAATGGACCTTCAATTGTCCACACGTTGAATAGACCTCTATTGAACTTTCCTTAAACCTTCATGTTCTCTTGGGGAAGTTGCCCCAACCTACTTCAAATATTTTTGATCCACCCTTCTATTTATAAAAATGAATATATTCTTGAAATTTGAAACGTTTATAGAAACGTAACGGAAATTCAAACTCACAAAATCCGATGATTCATCGTTATTCATCTTCTTGAATCGACACCTTGGGACTGGAAACATCATTCGCAGAATGTATTGCAAGATTTTGGGTTTTAAGGGGATACCACCAGCGTTTACCATCCGAGCACGTTGGTTAGAAAAAGACAAACCTATACGATAGAAAGAGAGGTCTAAAGCAAACGCTGGTATCCTCTTTCAAACAGCTGAATATTTCGTTATTCGGTTGCTAATTCGTTTCGATGAACGATTAAAACTTCAGGAACATAAAATGAATTGATTGGTTTGGTGCAGGCTGTTGGGAAAACCTACCCAGATAACATGCTCTCCCGAAGCGACGCACATGGATAAGCTTCTGCATGCAAATCGCACGCAAACCTAGGGGGGAGCTTCAAATTGTTATCTAAAGCCAAGTTCGTTTACCGATGTCCCAAGTTACCCCAACTCGCTCCAAGTATTTTGGATTCGCTACTCCCAGTTTAAGCAACGAAATGATTGGTTTGGTACAAGTTGGAGCAACTCAGAGCACGTAGAACGAACCTTAAGTTGGAACACGTTAGAACGAATACAGCTACAGTCTCAAAGAATCATCTCTGAAAATTTCAAATTATTTCATGAATTGAGTTTCGTGTAATTTGGTCGGAAACTATCATACTCGGTCGGTAAACTCGTAACCTCGTAAGAAGTTACTAGCGACCCTGGTTAAAAAATCTATTGAATCCTATTGATTAATGAGATTTCATGCAAACTTTGCAACGAGATGAGACCATTCAAACCCATTGAAAATCATTTTTCATTGGTCATTGGCCATTGCAAAGTTTGTATAACTTGACGGGACACTAGCGTCGGTAACGGACCTCTCTTCCCTGGTAAAAAAGTCGGCAAGGAATCCGTATGAAACCCGGATAGGAATCCGAATGAAACCCGGATAGGACTTCCGGGTTTTCATCCAGGTGTATCCGGGTGTGCATACGGATTTTGCGGTGATTCTTCATCCGGTTTTATCCGGATCTTTTCCGGATTCCAATACTGGATATTTTTTGAAATCTCACATCAAATTTGAAAAGAACTCATTCGATTCTTTGTCCCTGTTTTATTCAGGATTTCAAAAAATTTCTGGTCCAAAAACCCGGATAGAATCCGGATGGAACCGGATAAAGAATCACCGCAAAATCCGTAACCGCGCCCGGATATAACCGGATGGAATCCCGGAACGTTCCATCCGGGTTTAATTCGGATTGTTATCCGGTTTCTATCCGGATCGTTATCCGCATTTCATCCGGTTTTCTATCCGGTTTTTTACCAGGGTTTCTATCATATGATTCTGTCCCTTTCTAACCAATGACGTGAGTTACCGACGCTTGTGTCCCGTTAAGTTCATTTACTGGCGTCCCAAATTCCCCCAACTCGCTCCAAGTATCTCGGGTTCGCTATTTCCAGTTATAGAAACGAATTGATCAGTTTGGTACAAGTTGGAGCAACTCAGGACACGTAAGACGAACGAATTTGCCGAATAAAATCGCTTCTAATTGGAAGATGCATCTTCTCTGGACATCAAAGGAAATGCAGTTACTCATTGTTTCCCATTTTATTTATTCGTCTGTGAGAAAACTGGGGGAGGAATTTAGAATTTAGTGACTTTCTAGGGAGCTGGTGTATGTGTTTGAGGGAATAACAGCATTGGTATCGAATCTCTCTTTCTATCTCACGCATTTGTCCGTTTCTAACTAATAATACGAGTTACCGCCCTGGTAAAAAGTACCGATTGAATCTCATTTAGAGGTTACCACACGGAAAAAAGAAAACAGCAATGGTTACTGTGAATCGCAGTAATTCATTGAAAAATAATGAAAAATCAAATTCACGCCGCTTATTACTGCCTCTCCCAGTAACCGTTAATGTCCAAGCAGCATTGACGAATTTAACTGCAGTACACATCACTGTGATCGCGCTAACCTCTATCATCCAAGCGTGTTTTCATTTGTTTTTCAACTGATTGCTGTTATGGACAGTAACCAGTGCTGTTTTCTTCTTTCCGTGCAGAGTTACCATCGGAGCAAGTTTTTTTGCAACAAAATACTCGAAACTGAATTCATGAAAGAATCTCGAATTTTCAGGAATGATTTCTTTGAGCTTCTATCTATTTCGCTAAAGAATCGTCCCTGAAAATTTCAAATCTTTTCATATATTCGGTTTCGAGTGATTTAGAAGAAAAAAAACTGTGCTCGGTCGGTACGTTGGTATCCTCTTAACGGGACACTAGCGTCGGTAACGGACCTCTCTTTCTATCATATGATTCTGTCCCTTTCTAACCAATGACGTGAGTTACCGACGTTTGTGTCCCGTTAAGGGAACACCAGCGATGCCACCCGCCATACAAAATTACCGACTGAGTAAACATTTTCTCGGCAAGAATACTCTGAACTGAATTCATGAAGAAGGATGAAATTTTCAGGAATCAATCTTCAATCCTTCATCTACTGCTGTACATCGCCCGAATTTTGAATTTCGGAAAGCAAGTTTATATTACCGACTGAGGAACAAATGTTTCTTGAAAATTTCATCCTCCTTCATGAATTCAGTTCAGAGTATTCTTGCCGAGAAAATGTTCACTCGGTAATTTTGTATAGCGGGTTGCATCAGCGGGGTTCGCCGATATCCCCTTAATTGCCTATTGCATTTTAGTTCCACAAACAAGGGGCAAAAATTGTAAAAAAACCTCATCTTTTGAACGAATTTACTTTGTTTTTTCTCAACAAAAACTATCATGGGGTGGAGGTAAGTGAAAGAAGAAAAATACTTTCTTCTCAAGATGCCTTAATACACCCTGGCTAAAAACTTCCATTCCCACTGCTCAAGCAACACAGGAGGTTTAAAATGCTAAGAACGTGTTTGGAAAATCCTACGAACACGCTTAAAACTTCCAAATGAGACTGTTTCGAATAATTATGTGCTATGCATCTCCATTATTTTCACATTCAATGTATCATCATAGCATATTTGAGAAGTTCTTGTGTTACTTGGGTGATCCTATGCTGATGCGTTTAAACGCGTTTCAATCGCGGTCATTTACCGTTACCGAGTTCTCTGTACTGATTAAGGAGATACCAGGGTACAATCCGGGTAATAACAATCTGAAATTTTCAGGGAATAATCTCTGACGCTTCATATCTATTGCTATATACAGAGCCCAACTTTCAAATTCTCTTTTACCGTATAAGCGAAACATTGTTCGTTCAAATTTGAAATTCAGGTTCTGTAAAGCAATAGATATGGAATGTCAAAAATTATCTCCTGAAAATTTCAAACTGTTTCATAGATTCAGTGCGGGGAAATCTTGCGGACAAAGTCTTTACCCGGACGGTACGCTGGTATCTCTTTAAGGGCTGACATACCCCTGCACACGCTGAAAAGCAAGTAAATGCAAAAAATTATCATAAAGGGAAAAATGGAATTGTTGATTCCACATTTTTTATCGACTCTTATTAATATCGTTTTTTACGGATATAAATAAATGCAGAGTCCTAATGAAAATCATGGAGCCTTTTCATCGACATTGTAACTTCACCAAATATTATCCGATTTGCAAAATAATAATAGGCTGACTCTTCCAGAACGAAAATGAAGAAATTACAGTACTTCAAACGTTAGTGTGCAATTTATTAAAAAATTGATTAGTTTTTAATAATTTTATACACAATTGTCAAACCAAAAACCTAAAAAACGAGGGAAAAAACCCTCTCGTCGTACTGTAAAGAAAAAATATTGAAAATTGAGTGAGTTATCTTGCCGACATTGTCGAAAAACACAAATGTTGCTGAAGTTTGAAATGAATTGGCAATCGAATGACGAAATACTCAGCAGTCGAAGACCCAAACTCTTGTGGTACATTCTTTAAGCGATATTGGTTTAACAGATTTTGTGAGTTTGCACTGTTGTTTCGTTTCTGTAAACGATTCAAACTTCAGGAACATAAAAACGGATTTAAACTTTCAGGTGAGAACCATGAAATCTCTGTCTATGCATCTTCCTCCGCTATGTATCTTCGTGTTCTTTACAGTGCTTTTTGAAAATTCCAGGAGTATGTGAGCCCTTGATAAGATTTCATGGACGTTTTTTTTCTACCAGGGCGCATATATATATATATAATTTATGTAACTGTTGGGAAATAATTTTAAATACATAAAATGGTTTCAAACGACCTTTCCAAACAGCTGTTGAAACTATGAAATTTTGTTCTAATTATTCTCACGTAATGCATAAGAAATCTTCAAATAACTTGTCATTGATCCATCAAAAGTTCGGATATCATGCATACTCTTTCAGCACAGTAGGAACAAAATTTCATACATTTCAATACGCGCTAGCTCTATCAAGACTATTCATTTCCCTATCATCAAATTTAACTTTCATCAACTCCATGTAAAGTCAACAAAATTCGAACAAAAGCATACCAACGATCAAACGAATTTCGTTGATTCCTTCTTTTCTCCCTGAGAAAGAGAAATTCACTTTCAATGATTCTGACCATTTCTTCTCCCCTTCTCTTCTCGAATAGGCCAAACGAATATATATATACATATATGTATACAAACATAAGCATAAATTATGTATCATTTTCTAATTAAATTTTTATTCTATAATATTATACATATACATATATATATATATGTATATAAATAGATAAATATTTACGAGTGAGAATAAGAAAAAAATATATATATATATATGTATATTAAATAAATAAATTTACTCTATAATCGTGTGATTGAATACAATATAAGATTTTATATATATAATATAAAAAAAAAAAAAATTAAAAACAAAGCTATATTTTTTATTTTGTGCTAAAAAGAGAGAATTGTTTCAACATTCGGAGGAGGAATTCAAATTAGAAGAGGGAAGTTTTTTAGTGCGCGTTAATCGGTCCAATTCGGCGGCAGCGTCGTTGCAAATGGTCGCTTTGTCGATGGGTGGACCATCTGGAAATCATCATTATACATATAAATAAATATGTTATAACGAATGAATAAAATTCTTGTGATAATCATTGTTCGCAGAACTACTACTAACCCATTTTTATTGGACTGGCGCCCACGCTACCTGGCGACCCTGGCCCCCCAGGTGACGCCCCGGTCTTCTTGTATAAGAGGGAATTGAAGAAATTCGCGAGCACACCTTCGCCGGATGGGGTCGTTCCCGTGCCTTTGGGATCCAATTTCTTATTCGGCGATGCCACCTGTGTGTTGGTTTTTCATTTCATTGTATATTATAAATAATTCTTTTTTTTTATTATCATTCTTCACGTGGGATTTTCATCAATCAAGAGCATGGAAATCATCGAGATTATTTTTCGTATGGTTCAAAATACTCCATAGAAAATACTTTTACATTAATTCCTGATCTATAACAGACGATTGTCTCGATGATTCTCATTCTCTCTGCACTTCAAGCTTTCTTTATACTACAAAATGATCGTTGAAATGATTAAATCCATTCACTCAACGATAGAAAATTGCATTTGTAAATGATTTGTTATGAAATGATCGTGTCATCTTCAAATCATTTTTTATGATATATAATTAATGAATTCTACACATACTAGTATGTACAGAATTCACGAACGTGTACCATGTGTGAATTAGAACATGCTCAACGAGGAATTAAAGGGTTAATCACGAAATAATTAAACAACACAAAAACATGATGATGCTGATTACGATACATGATATCCGATGTTAATTGTTAACACGTATGTATGTAACGTGATTGTTGTTGTTGTTGTTGATTAGCATGCTCTAATTTAAAAATGGTACAACCTGAATAATCGGTCCAGGGCTTGCCTGATTTCTCGTTGTTGGGGACCGTGTTGGGTCTTTCAGTCCCGATAGAGCAGCCTGTTGTCTCGCGAGGAAAGCTTGCTCTTCCTCCGCTTGTACCTCTATCTCTCGAGCGACGCTCTACGATTACATTCCCATCGTTATCACTCGAGTATTTTATAACTTTGTAAAGATTAAATTACAAATACAAACTTTTCGATTCGTGGGGGGTTGTGCGATAACATCGCGGTAATAATCATCGGGTTTCATGGATTGTAAATTCTCGTGTAGAATACTGATTTTCTTCATGTTGTCCCAACCTGCTGGACTGTAATTGAAAAACCACAATTTACTTTTTTTTTTCAATTCGTATATGTGAATATAAATTCATGTATAAATATTGCTTTACATGAGAACTGCATCCTTTTCTACCACTAACGCAGGTGTTCTGAAGGGTAGAGAGTAAATTCTGTGAGTTAGATACTTGTACAGCAAATCACAATTCTTATCTTCTTTAGCCGAGGTATAGAACAGCCCAGCTCCGTATTGTAGACAAAATCTTCTGATCCATTGCTGCATGAAGTCGAAATGTTCGTCTCTGTAAAACGAAATGAAATGATGCACTCGACTACAAACACATGAGGAAAGAAATGAATTCTCACTTATAATCGTGTTCTTTCTCGAGGGTGGACATGTAATCGGTTTTGGTTATCACAACAACGATGTCTAATCCTAAATTCGTCGTAAGTACACCTTCCGGTAGGGGCAAACCTTCTGCAGACTCTTCGTCGAGATTCCGACTTGTGCGTCTCAAGGGACTCCCGGGATCCAATTCATCCCCCGGTTCGGTGTAATCTTGCCACTTTTTTATATCTTGGGGAAGAAAAAGAAATGAAAACATATGAAATTGAGAACAATTTTCATAACTTTCTTTTATACTTACTGAATTGCCTACATCTCTGTCTCGTATCATTGTCGATAGGTAATTTATCGACGTGATCTCCCAAAAGAGCTGCCCAAGCTTGTAATTGATCGAGAATGGCCCACGGCGTTGTCATAGCTGCCACCAACATGATCAAGGTATGGGGAAATCTTTCTACGTTCAGGGCAAATCGCAAGAGATTCGCATGACCTGGATCTCCATCCAACACCCACACCGACAATCTTGTTTGATCTGAACAGATTCACCAGTGAATTAAGAAATTCAAAAATTGACTCTGGTTCTGGGTCAACAACTTTGTATAATTACCGTCTCTGTAATCATCTCTCACATCGATGTACGCAAATTCTAAACCAGATCCTTTTTTCGGATCCTCCACTCCTTGTAATTTGGCTATGAGAGTAGTTTTCCCACTCTCGTTATCACCTTGAGAAAATGACGTTAGTTGAATATAATTCGTTATATCTTCTGATTGAATCTACGAAGAATTGTGTGAAAAACTTACCTAAGACTATGACATTTTTATTAGATGGTAGTTTATTATTTCCACTATTTTGTACTTCGGCTAAAATCGAAGACCTGGGAAGAGAAAAACAGGAGAATAGATGTTTGAGGTTAGAAACACTTTGATATGAGAAATCGTGTTCCCGCATATCATTTGATATACGAAGAACTTCTTTGAGAACAGGTGAGAAAAATTTCTATTCCTTTTAGTTGTTCGATCAGGTATTGAAATAATAAATAAGTTTCTAAATTGATATATGAAATTTTGCTCAACTGACGTGTTGAATATTGTTGAAATTTCAAATTGAAATTATTGGAACGTACCACAGATTGTCTTTGTTCTCGAGATCCCCTTTCTTTTTAGTCGTATGGAATGTATTGCTTTGAGACAACATATCAATAGCCATTGCTGCCATTATCCATTTATCATTAAAAGGAAAATGAGTGATATGACATTTGCCTGTGGGTGTGTCTTCATAGGTTTTATGCAGTTTTATGGTTTTTAAATCTTCTGCTACGTTTGCATGAGATTCGGAAACGGAACGGAATCCGAAGACCCACTCAATTGGTCCGCGGCCAGTAACTTACTAGAATTCTCCAAAAATCCCGGCCCATGAAAGAGAAGGTGAAATTGATACACTGGTACTCCTTAAGAATCCTTTTTGAACTTTATTGAGTGCTTTTTCCATATCCCAAGATCATTCGAATTATTAAACATTTTCTAATTAATTTAATCTTTAAATCCTTTTCAATACAGAACATCAGTTCAGAACAATTCATTATGAATTCTTTTCGAACTTCTATACTGTGTGGGTTCTTGCTTGAGCACTTATGATCAATGTTGATGTTGCTGAAGTTGAAATTATTCGTCAAAATGAATCAATCGTTGAATTATGTTTCTAATGGATCTAACGAACAGTCAATCCCCCAACAACATCATACTTTGAATTTAATTCTCAATTTCTATATAAAATTGCAAATCCAATAAATGATGGAATAAATTTCTAATAACAAAGTAATAACCTAAGAATGAAATTATATTAATTTCAAATACATCTATGACAATATTATATACTATGAGGAAGTTTTTGTTTACATTCATCTTCATGTGCCACTTTTGATTCTACAGTCTCGATATTTTCGATATTCTCCTGTACACTATTATGAACTTGATTTCGCAAAACATCGGACGAGTCACTATCTTCATTTTTGCAAGAATTTTCATTCTCTTTGTCTTGTGTTAATATGAAAGAATTCGTGGACGACGTTGATTCCAAATTCGATGCCTCCTTGTTCATGGAAGACATAAGTTCCTGTGTTTCGGATGAATTATTCGCCCTACTAGACGAATCATCTATTTCTTGGGATACATGATTTTCCGAGTCTAATAATTGCTCGGTAGCTTCTGCTTTCAACTCAGAAGACCCACATTCCTGTGTTTCGGATGAATTGGTCGGACTACCGGACAAATCATTCATTTCTTGGGATAAATGATTTTCCGAGTCTGATAATTGCTCGGTAGCTTCTGCTTTCAACTCAGAAGACCCACATTCCTGTGTTTCGGATGAATTGGTCGGACTACCGGACAAATCATTTATTTCTTGGGATAAATGATTTTCCGAGTCTGATAATTGCTCGGTAGCTTCTGCTTTCAACTCAGAAGACCCACATTCCTGTGTTTCAAATGAATTGGTCGGACTCCCAGACGAATCATCTATTTCTTGGGATAAATGATTTTCCGAGACAGATTTCTCGGTAGATTTTTCTTTCAGCATAGCTTTTACATGTTTTTGATATTGGTCCAACAGAGAAATTGTTTGTTCTACGTTTTCCGAATCCATAGTATAAGCTTCCTTAAGTTTGTAGTTAGTGAACTGACGATAATTGAGCATCTCTCGCTCTACCTCTGGATCAAGTTTTATCTTAGGTGCTTTGGTAGTCGCTTTGTTATCTTGTTGCGATCGTACGCCATACTGGAATTTGACTTTCTTTTGATATCCTTCTTGTGATTTTGAATACCTATAACTAAAAATTTGATAAATTAATAAAAAATGAGTATATTGTATCGGGATGTGTAACTTACTCTTCCGCTGAGAAGCGCCGGGATAATTGTCCGAAGCTACCTGGGAACTCATTCCCTCTTTTGTACTCTCTTATTTCTTCAAATTCCTCATCGTACTCTTCAAAGAGAGAATCTTCTTTCGAGACTGCGTTACTTGCGGTATTGTATTTGTTTCCCACTCTCGTGATCTTCGTGTACATTCGCGAAGGTATAAAAAATGCATTTCTGATGGCATTCATTTTCCTTACAGCTAGATAAATTCATTAAAAACGAATTAAAACTTAGGATTCTTGCTCATCACGATTTGAATAATTCAACTAAATCAGTTAGATTTTTAATTACTTACGTAAGAACAGGAATAATCTTTATTATATTGGATATACGGGTAATTACGATTACGTTACGTTCGTTCACACGATGTAAAAGGTCTTCTGACTTAACCTCAAAATCGATTTCGATCTTTGTCGCTCACTTGACTCGCACGCCGTCTGCGTATGAAATCATATGAAATAGAGCGCGGTAAAGGGAAAAATTTGGAATCCCTAACAAATCTGAAATAATACACGAGCTTTGCAAGTATGGGATGATTATTTCATAATAATTATGTAAGGAATGTGTATAGTGTTCTTCTTTAATCGTTGTCTTTCACATTATATTCAACATTTGTTTGTAAAATATGATTGCTCTGGATTGTTCCAGAAACACACGAGCAATTTCTACTACGGCATTTGATAATCTGTCTTCATCGGAGACATCCGGTCTCCGGTCGGAGGTTGGAGTATATTGAATCAAAAATTGATGTTATGACAACTGAAACGAAACGTGACTTCCGTGCGATTATTATTTATTACAACTTTTCGCGTGGTCTAGACGAAAAAATGTGTTTCGAAGAAATGACCAGAACATTTCCCGAGAATTGTCCTTCCATGAGAACTACCGACCGTTGGTATTTACAGTTTCACCGCGGCGTTTTCAATTTAAATGACGATGTTGCTACTCCGGAAAATATCGATGCAAAAAGTGAGCAAAATTAATAGAACTACATACGATTTAAAATATGATTCAGAAAACAATTGCAAGTAAGGAAGCTCTGTACTTGATTTTCAATGACAAGAACTGTCAATGACATGGTGTAAAAAATGCCAAAAATCTCAAAGTCCGGCACTGTAAAGGAGATATATTTCATTGTAACAGGTAATGAAATGTGGATATACTACTATGATGCCCTTACAAAGTTTCAGTCTTCGAGGACAAAGATTAGCCATCGCAAGTTTAACAATCGAAACCTTTTGGCAAGGAAATGGTTGTCGTATTCTGTAATAATGAACATGGAATTATTACAACAGTGTCATCCACCTGGTACAACGAAGTATGTTTATTCGAGCCATTCAAAAACTGGATTCGTCGTATGCTTTCATCCTCCTGGTTTGTACATCGTGACAACGCACCTGCACATCACACTGCAACTACCCAGGAATTTTTAGAGAATTCGAACACAAAATTATTGAATCATCCTTGTAATATAGCCTAGATTTAGCATTCTGTGACACAGACTTTGTTCTGTTCCACCGTAGTCTTCCTAGAACTCTGTATGCAAAATCAATGCTTTTCATCAGATCTGGTCATGCTTTTGGAGAACAATGTAATTCGGTACCCAAAGAAATGTGGAAAAGTGGTTTAACGAGACGAAAATTTAAATGCATGAAATTTGAAAAATTATTGAAGTTTATCTTCTCCAATCGACTTCTTGGAACTGGAAGTATCAAGATTTCAGGTCTTTAACGGCTCAGGATTTTGTTATTACATTCCTAGGTTCTTGGAACAATTTAAAAACCTTTGAGCGCTGTAAGAGATAACTTTTCGATTTTTTGTTTTAATAGTTTTCTACAGTGGATTCTCACACTATTACAAACTATTACTATAATATAATTTCCTCCTTATTAAAAACTACACATATGATTGAAAACTATCCAACAAACAAAGAGATATCTATTAGTATCTAAAAGATGTTTTCCAGAAATACCTTGGAGACATGTTATGACATTTCTTGAAGATTTCTAAAGCAGATTATTTCGATATATTCTGAAGATATCTCTTTTGTAACGTCGTTTGGATATTTCAAAGATGTCTTTAAGTCTTTCGGTGTTTGTTGGATATAAATCAATAGTGAATTATCGATTTAAAACACTCGTTGAGAACCATTGAATTTTTCAATAGTTTTCTGTAGACAATTTTAAGCAGGGAATATACATAATTTTTATATAATTTTGATATAAAATTAATACTCTACATAGGATTTTATATAACGATTATGTGCGTTTTTATCAAACGTTCTTTCTAACAAAAAGAACTTCCTAATTTTTTGGTTTTTGTAATTATTTATTTATTTAGTATTTCACGGGAAAATCCCATTGCAAAGAAAATGATAACGACGAAAAGAAAAAATATAACAAATAGTGTAAATTTAAGGACTTGAAGAATCCAAGTTAACGAGTTAACCAAGAATATATTTCACTGATTTACTCAATTTAACTGAAAATTGCACCTGAAGATCTTTTAGGCTTGTATCGAAAACATCCAACTAAGTACACATTGTGTGAATCGGTGATCTAAACTCTAAAGACCCGGGGTAGAATATCAATTATTGTTCAAAATGTGTCCAAAATATTTTCACGTGTTCCAAATGGGGACCACTTATTTAAAATATTCGACGTAAGAAGAATAAAAATAAAACGATGTTTTACTTGGTTTTACTCTAGTGGCAATTCGTGAATTTTCCACGATATCGTTGTCTTGGCGACGAGAACGCAAACAAACGACAGTCATCGACGCGTTCTCGACCATCCACATATTCATCACAAAATGAGATTCAAAATCACGTTAAAAAACAAAAATGTTCATAAACGTATAGTAACTTGCGTAGCCTGGAGTTCGACGGAAGATATCTATTCTTGCGGGTAAGCGTTCAATGGATTCCTTTAACAAAAAACAAACAAAAAAGTATGAAACCTTTCATCGAATCATCAACAATTCCTAACAGAGAAGATCACTTGTTGATATGTTGGCACTTGGAAGGAGGAATAGCTCATCCCACGATAATCACCCAATTCTCGGACGATTTTTATCCCACGGACATGCAATGGCATCCAAGACCTCTTCACTCGACCGTGTCAACGAAGAAACAATCCCTCGATGTTCTTTTGATTTCCACAGCCGATGGTGAGCTATTTATTCATTGTTTTATCGAAATTTTTTTTTTGAATTTCAATATTTTATAGGTAAATTCCATTTGGTGAATAAAAATGGCCGAATCGAGAAGAGTATAGAAGCGCACAAAGGTGCTACGACCGTGATTAAATGGAGTAGCGATGGCTCAGCATTTCTCACTGGTAAAATAAGTGAAATTGAGATGTTACAGAAGTTTGAATCGTTTATTGGAACTAATTAGTTATCGAATAACACAATATTCAACAGATAAAAACCACAAATCTGGCAGTACATTCTTTGAATAATGTTTCTAGTTCCAAGGATTCCATTCGAGAAGATGAATAACAATATTTCATTTCGTTTCTGTAAACGATTCAAACTTCAACACCATAAATTGAGAAGATATGCGAATAATTTATCACAGTAGTTTTTTCAATTTTCCAGCTGGAGAAGACGGTTTAATAAAAATATGGTCGCGCAGTGGCATGCTGCGTTCCACGCTAGTTAGAAGCCCGTTACCTATTTTGACGGCAAGTTGGAGTCCAGATTGTTCTATCGTTCTCTACTCTCAAGGATCCAATCTCTTATTTCAATCCCTCAATTCTAACTCGAAACCTCACAAGGTGGGTTGTTCATATCAAATTTATACAACAAACACCCGCTCTTGCGTGGAATGGTAAAAAACAAATGAGAGTCGTTGCAGTGGCACGCTCACGATGGATTGATTTTGGTTGTTTGCTGGAATCACAGTCACGGTCTCATCGTCTCGGGCGGAGAGGATTGTCGGTATAAAGTATGGGATTCGAGTGGGAATCATTTGTACAACAGCGGTATTGGGGATCATCCGATAACATCGATCAGCTGGTGCTTTTCAGGAAATTATTTCGCAGTAGGATCGTTCAATACCATTAAATTGTGCGATAAAACAGGAGTGAGTGAGATAATTACTCATTGATTTTGATCAAATCTCATAAAATTGTTGAAAAATATATGTATAGTTATATGTCCCTGGCATATAAATGATCCAGCACCTATACAGCACCGGCAGGTCTTCTGAACGTTCAAAAAACGTGCTTTGTTGCACAGAGAATGGGCAAATAACGTCTCAGGATGTTCTAAGAACGTCACATGTATGTCCCAGGTAAATTCAAATGTCCCATTTAGTTTTATTCACGTGCACCGTGCGACGTTCTGGGAACGTGTTAAACACAGGTTTCCATAACGTTGTGTGGAGCTGTGCACATGTTTGTAAAAGTCAGTTTTCATGAAAGTATGTTAGGGAAACATTATGAGAACATCCCATAGTAGATGAAAAGAACGTATTCAGAACGTATTCAACTTTATTAAGAATGAAAGTGCTCTAAACATTTGAAAAATGTGCGCCTCGGGAACCAAGACTCGTAGAACCTAGGCTATGTTTCTAATAACCCCGTACAGCACCGGACGTTTCTGGGTTGCCTCTACGTTGCCTCCACGTTCTACCCACGTAGATGCGAGGTGGAAATCGGTGGATGTGCTGTTAGGGACGTTCAGAGAATTTTTAATGCTGTCTGGGAAATTCCCTGCACGATGTTGCCGCTCCTAAGGCCAAGGCTTCGTAGCTTTTTACGCACAGAATGCCATATGAATTGAGTCATATTTTAATGATAGTGAAGTCTTGAATGACTTTTAGTTCCTCTTACACTTGAGATTCGTATGGACAAAGGTCTGGCCGAATATAATTGATTCACAAGCCGATAAAATTTGATCAGAATCAATAGGGTTGCCGCAATTCATATAAAAGTTCTTGTTTCATCTTGGAAGTGGTCTCATTCGATGGAGAAGATCAATACCGGGAGTATTTATTGCATAGCGTGGAGTAGCGACAGTACTCAAGTGGCTATAGCTTGTGGAAATGGCAGTGTTTTAACTGGACACGTGATCGACAGGTGAGAAAATAAGATTTCGACTTTATATCACAAAGATTGTTCTTATTTTGCTTTATAGGAGACTAGAGTGGAATAATTATGAAGCCACTTTGATCAAAAGAAAAGTTATCGAAGTAAGAGACGTTGGGAACGAGGTCCGTGAAACTCTAGAAATATCGGATAGAGTTGTTCAATTGGAATTCGGATTCGATCATTTGGTTGTGATAACTCCAGCTCAATGTCATATCTACTCCACTAGCAATTGGAATACTCCAGCGATATTTGATCTCAAGGGTGGTACCGTATCCGCTGTACTTTTAGCAGAAAAGTATGTAATAAATCGATTGATTGATGTTGTATCTTCTAAAATTCATTTTCATTCTTTTTCCTAGACACTTTTTGTTAGTAGAATGGAATACCGTGACTCTGTACAGTTATCAAGGTCGTTTACTGGGTATTCCACGATGGAAAAATATGACTCAGGAGCCTTTATATCCTCCCTGTATATCCTTATGCTGCGATACTTTGGTAGTAAGAGATCAGAGCAACGAGAAAGGTCAGGGACACACCCAACAAAGTATCAAACAATCACATCTGCAACAAACGGTAATACATAACAATAACATTTCAGTTATCCACGTCCTCGAAATTGCATACAACAAACCGATCACGGAGAATCAACCTCATACGCATAATCAAAATATCGTACAATTAGAGCTGAATCATATGGGTGGGAACAACGATCGGCAATTAGCTTTCATCGATGCGAATAAAGATTTGTTCTTAATTTCTATAAAAATCGCCGGATATGGTAGAATTTGTAAAATAGGTACGTTATTCCCGAAGGGAACGTTAAGATCTGACAAACGTTCAGAATAGATCATGATAGATCAGACTGAAGCTTCGTTGGAGATGAATTTTATGTTCGTAAACATTGTTTTTCCTATTTTGCTTGCTAAACCAGAAACAGGAAGATTCGTAAAATGGATTTTTACATACAAATACGGGAAAATTCCTTTTACAAACCTTCCTATTTCTAGTTCACTAAGAAAAATAACAAAAATTCTTATATTTTCGAGCGGCTTTTTTCTCCGTGAAGGTTCAATGAACGTTGAAATGTCCGCTTGAGAATAAGTTGATTGAAGATTCACAAAACATTTATAGAACATTTTCTAAAGGTTCGTTCGAGTTTCAGTTTTTCCATCAAAGTTTTTTTTCACAAAAAATACGAAAGATTTCGACACTTGAAACTATAATCGTAATTCCGTCTACAACATACCCAACTGAAGGTTGAAGGAATCTTCGTAGAATCTTTAATGAACGTTCTATGAACCTCCCTTGAAACCATTCTCAAGCAGACATTCCAATATTTATTTAACCCTCTCCGACACAAACCTATATTTGTGGTGATGTCTTCTAACACCTTTTATGGTACTTCAAAGGCGAATCAACTCAATTGGCACCATTTTTTCTCATTTGCTCATGTATTTACTAGAACCTTATCAGGAGTGAAGCTACTGTAAATGATTAATTCATATTCTACAGTTAAAACGGATCAAAAAACATCGTCCCATATATGGACTAAGTGTCGAAAAGAGTTACCCTTCGAGGAACGTTCACAAATCTAAAAGTTGGCTCCATCGGAGGATTAGGCTGATCTACGATGAGCTATCCCAAACGTTCATCAGAGGTTCATGTTCCCTTCGAGTTTTGGCTAGGGCTGGACTCAAGATTCTCGAATAAAACCAACAAAACTCAATTTCACCAGTTCTAATGCAAAATTCGTGGGGTCAATGTACGAATATTTAAAGAATAAAATGAGAGAAAATTTTTAAGGTTTATTCAAAACTGTCGCAGTCTCGAAAAAAGTCTTGTCTTGTTTTGTCTTGATCTTGAGTGAAAAAAAATTGCTCCATGTCCTGGATGCAATCAATATCAGCGTCTCAAACGTGTTATTTCCAACTATTACATGCCCAATTTATCTTCGAAGATCGTAAAATTGAATAACACTATGACTATTTTTGAATTTTGCTCAAGAGTCTCGAGTCCACCTCTAGTTTTGGTATAATAATTCATTCTATAACGTTTTTCAAATGAATGTTGCAATCGTGGATCTTCCTGTTCAAGCTTCGATGGCTCAAAGTATAGCATGGGCGACGGATGTTAACGTTCTAGCCGCTATGCTGGATGCAACTTTGTCCGTATGGTTATGTCCCAATTGCGTATATTACAGCGATCATAAGATCATCAGACGTACGAGAATCGATAAAGAAAACAGGTACGAATGCTTCCCTCCACGCCTCCAACTTTTTATTAAAATTGATTTTGAATTCATGTAATTTCAGCGAATTTGGCAAACAACCGAGCATCGTGCATGTTCGAAACGGAATGGTAACCGTTAGAAGAGGAGATGGCTCTATAGTAGCTTCTTCTTTTTATTCTTTTTTCACGAGTCTACACCAGCATGTGATGAATAATCGATGGAAGGAAGCTTTGTCGCTGTGCAGGATAGCTCAGGTAACGCACGGTTGTCTTTGTTTGAGTACATTATAATCATCTTTTTTGTTTTTAGAATGAAGTTCTCTGGACTTGTATGGCTGTTATGGCAACTAACAGTAAAGAGTTGAGTCCCGCTGAAGAAGCGTACGCTGCCATCGGTAGATTCGACAAAGTTGATTACATCCAGTACATCAAGGTTGGTTAATTTAGGAGTTATTTCTGAGATAAGTAAAACATGTTAATTCGTCCAAATAATCTCAATAACGTCTTCCGCGAACGAAGTTTCGTTCAAGGATTGAAACAAGGAAAAATCTCCTGCTGAAAATGCCAGGGAGAACTGGGTGAGAAATTGTTATCAGGTTTTGAATGGTTTTTGTCCCTGGAAATCCGGTCAAAAACTGACAAAAATTCTACCCGGTCTTGTCCGGAATTAACAAGTTGGGACATCTTGTCAAATATTTACAGTAATTTTTTGGAACGGTCTTGTTTGAAATTGATCGACTGTTTTAACAAGATGTTTCAATTTGGTAATTCCGGACAAAAACCGTTTATAGCCTCACAACTATTTCTTACCTGATTCTGTTTGGCATTTTCCGCAGGGCTAGTTGGAGCTATGTATGGTGAACACGCCCGGGGGGTGGTAAAACTTCCCATTCAAGAGCCAGTAACGTTTTATTGACTGTTTTACACGAGACCTGCCCTAGTTGAAAGAATCCATTGAATCTGACAAATGAAATTCAATGAGATTTGGTCAGAACATTGTCCACGTTTAATTGTAATTTAATGAGAATTGGTCAGAATCAATGGGTTCTTTTAACCAGGGTGACATTGTTTCTTGTACTAGACCTGTTCCTTTGCCAGTAAATGGACATTTTTGTTCGATTCCTTGGTCAAATGACATTGACTGTTGACGATAGCGATTGCCAGTAACTATCCGACACGGTGTAAGAAGAATAAGTGATCCAACTGGCCTCATTTTTTGGTGGTAGGGATGTGACAATTTCTTAGGATTTCATTGATAGTTAGTTCACCAGATGGCATATGTGCAGCTCAACAAATTTTAACAACAAAAATGGTGTCTTTTTACCAACACATTTGGAAATTAACACGTAATAAAAGATTTCCGATAGTAATTCGTGTGTTGAATACCTGGACGTACGCAGATTTTGGTTCTGTTGGGGAAGAGATATTCAAACTTTGAACTCCAATTGCAGATTATAAAAATACATAACACTATTATTTATTTATTCATTTGTATTTATGAAGTCTCTAATGGGATACCAGCGTACCATCCAAGTAAAGATTTTGTCTACAAGATATCTCCGAACTGTACTGATGAAACAGTCTGAAATTTTCAGAGAATATTCTTTGATATTTCACAAATTGCAGTGCATAGCTCGAATTTCTCAGTCAGTAAGAGAGATTTTTTTCGAAATTTGAAATTCGGGCTATGTAGCGCAATTTGTAAAGCATTAAAGAATATTCCCTGAAAATTTCAGACTGTTTCATGAATTTAGTTCGGAGAAATCTTGCAGACAAAATCTTTACTCGGATGGTACGCTGGTATCCCGTTAATTCTAACGATGAGTAAGTTATTAATTCTGCATATCACAAAATGCGGGACAGAGATTTGAATGTTTTGTTGATTTTATTCAATTAGGTAATTTGTTATAAATATGCAGAGTTTGAGAGTAACTGTTATAATTACTGATTATTTCCTCCCAAGCAGCACCAGAATATACTATGAACGTTCTTCGAATATCCAAAATATGTTCTATGCACATTCCAATGAGACCGTTCTATAGGTGCTATGCATATTTATCAAACATATGTAACCGAATATACGACAGCACGTTGATAGAACGTCGATTGAATGTATATCGTAGATTTCGAATGTACTGTGTACGTTCTGAGTATATTTAAAACAGTCTCATTCGAACATTCTATGAACATTCATTATATGTTTTTCGTATCTCATCCGTACATTCTACGAACGTTTCTACTTCGTATATACTTTGAAATTCTGTTGCTGCTTGGGCTTCATCACGTGAAGATACAACATCAAATTGAGGAGTAATCGCGCAGCTGTCATATATTGTTTTGAGGTTATTTGTGTTCCTTGGAGGCCATTATTGTTTACATTACTTGTCGTGTAATAATAATCACAAACGTCACGCCCCCCTGCTAAATTTCTCCAATAGAGAACGATGCAGAACGATACATTTTTTCTACCGTTTTCAATGAGGTATCTGAATACGGAATTTACAATGTTATATCGTTCTTCAACGATAGAATTTCGTCGTTTCTTATCGTATTCTATAGAATCAATCATAAAACGTATCTGATGTTATCGTGAAATTCCTATAGTAAAAGTACCACTTATTCTGGAACACATGACTATTTTTTTCCAAATAACTGGTAATTTTTCTATACGAATTCCACGATAAAACCCTATATATCCTGTTTAATTTCATAGAATACGATAAAGAACGATGGAGTTCTATCGTTCAATAATGATATAATTCCGTATTAGAGAAACCTTATTGAAAACTATAGGAAAAATGTATCGTTCTGTATCGTTCTTCATTGGGGAAATTTAACAGGGCCCCGTTGGATCACCTCTTCTTACACCGTGCTATCTGACTGGATATCAGAAGTGCGTCACGCCTTTTATAAAAATCCACAATACCCATGGTCGAGAAGTTCTTCTGAAAATCTCTGAAAATTTCAGAGGATTTCCGAAGTGTTCATAGTTTTTCGAACAGTTTCAGTGTTTTTCAGAGATATTCCCGTACAGCCCCGGACATTTCTACGTTGCCTCCACGTGGAATCTTCCTTCATCCACGTTCTATCCACGTAGAGTCCACGGAGATGCGACGTAGAAATCGGTGGATGTGCTGTTAGGGTTCATAGATATTCAGAGAAATTTTCAGTGAAAAACGTACCCAATACGCAAAAGTTATTCAGAATTTTGCAGATTTTTTCAGACTTTCTCAGAGTCATCGATTGAGATTCAAGGAAATTTTCAGAGAAATGTTTTTTCACCAGGGATACACAGCATGGCGTTGTTACAGTGAATATTACGCTTTCGCGTCGATGTTGTAAGTTTGCTGGGGTCAATCCAATGATAATTACGTTTCAGAGTGTTGAGATCAATCCATTTCTCCTCGCCGGACACAATTTTCCATAAAAAAGATTATATATGTTGCTTTTTGTAAAGATTCAAACCTGTCAAGACGGGTATTTTCCCTTTCAGATTTTCTTCCATTGCTTTCAAGCAATAGGACACGATTTGTTGAAATAAATCTTGAACAAGCTCTGTCTGAAATCACATCAGAATACAAATTTCTGGATTTGATATGCCATCGATAAAACCTAGAAAATGATAATGATTTAACCAACCTTGATTTATATCTATTCTTGTATTCACGATGCCTCGATTCCACAGAATTTATCCAACACCACAGAGCAGTATGCGGCGATGTCCCTGCTGGCGGGAGACTTCTTAGCGGCGGAAGGTATACTTTTACAAAACGGATTCGTCAGTGAGGCTATACGGATGAACATCGATGTTTACAATTGGAATCGGTATGACGCAACCCACTGCATTCACGAATCTAACATTTTCTCATTGATTTATGAAATTCAGGGCACTAGAGTTGGCGCAAAGGCATAAAAAATTAATAGAAGAAGTACTTGACGCCAGAAAAAAGTACTTGGAGATCCTCGACAAGAAGGAAACCAATCAAAGCTACCTCACCGCTATCAATAATCTATCCAAGTCACAAGTGAGTTCTTATAAAGCGTGGTTATCAAATTCATTCAATATCGAAATCATTATCGATCATTATATTTTTATTTCTCAGGAACCAAAGAAAATCTCGATTGAAGCAATCAACGAGACGACAAATGAAACTGAAACAGAAATGAAAGAACTGCACATAGAATAAAATATTTATTATAATAAGTGTATATCGAAATATCCGAATACAGTCTTTGTTTATTTATTGGAGATAAAAAAAAAAAAAGGAATTCTTATTTATCAAAAAATCACAAGTTTCAACGCAACCAACAGTACGCCGCCGATCACGGTTGTTACAACGAACAGACTAAACACCTCTTTCATTTCCCAAGTTTCTGTCTTCACGGCGGGTCTGTATCTCGTTATTAGGGTGCTCTGAAATATCAAGTTTTTATAGAAAGGAGTACAACTTTTGATGTACGCTTTGGGTACTTACCCAACCACCATTCGCTTGAATCCACGAAGCCAAGTATTCCTCCAAAACATCCGTCATTCCTGGACATTTAATTGAAAATTTATTACGGATAATAACAATTCCCGCGCAACACAGTAACCGAGAGATTGTTTAAAGGGAGTGTTTGAGGGGAAAACCACATCAGGGCTTATAATTTCGAAATGAAAATACTGGGAAAAATTTTGGGATCGAATAACAAATCACTCGAATTGACGATTTTTACAGAAACTTCTCATTTGAAAATTTTGTATCTCTTTTGTTGCTTGGGAGAACCATGTTGTGCTGTGCGGGATGATAATAATATAAATACGTAGATTGTAACCTCTTTGAATCGCCGTTAAATATTCAGCTTTGCCCTGACGAACGCAATCGACTGCTATTCCCCCCGTGACAGCGTAAATCGCTATCACTTTACTCCAATTCATTTCCCCGTTTCTAAGTATTTCCCGCGAGACATCGGTAACTGCGTTGATGACGGTTTGCTCCGAAGAAAAACTACCGCACCCGATTTGTCTGGCTATGCGAACGAAAAGATTAGGATGCATTTTTTCCAATTCACATCCTATAGCCGTCAGTTCCGGATAAACCTCCCCTACGACCGAACCTCCGGGAAGTAACATGGCACTGCGCATTCGTTTTAAACCCAATTTCCGGTGAAATATTCCGGATCTCTTGAGACGATTTCTAATGTACTGACCGCACAACGAGGACCCCTGAAAAATCAAACCTGTATTATTTGCATATTTTAAACCTTTGCAGGAATTCCTTGACAAACCTGTGATACGGTTAATTCGATGGAAGCGGACACCGATCTCCATCCAATCGTATGAGATATCTTTCTGGATACCACATCGCCGACGTTGCTGAGCCTGCGACGGGCCGAGCCGACCACTTGAAGCGGCGATACCAATTCATTGGCAGTAGTCGCTCCGAAACCGGCCAAATTCGAGTGCAACGAGAGCGCGAGGCTACCTCTTCTGTACGAAGACTGTAAATTGTTGCTCATGTCTTCTGCACCGCGCATCACTACTCCGGACATTGCGAGAGATTCTTCGATACCTTGTCGCCATTCAGACCATTCGAATACCTGCTGAAAACAAAGAAAGAGTCAAGTAAAAACACGAACGAGGACCTTGAATTTATTTATGTGACATTTCTAATCCACTCGTGAAGGAGAAAAGAAAAAATCACGGTCGAATTACAATGTAATATACGTCCTTGCTATTTACACAACCATGGAGATACTCGTCCGATGATACACGATAATACAATTTTTACGTGCGATGAAATTAATATTCGTATCACGCGTACAGGTGTTTTGTCAGTTACCTTCGGTTGTGCGTCGTTGTACGCATCGAATGAATGACAAAAGAAGATGCACGGATAGCGCGTAATTATTCAGTTAAACGAACCCGACTCTGAAAAAGGCGATACCGTGTGCTCGTTCCAAGACATATCACAATGTTGAGAATTCATAATCATTTCGTTTTTTTCAAACTTGGGAAATGGTAATATTCGTGACACGTGTGTGCATATATTTTGTGAGGTGGAAATTGATAATACGGGAAAAGCGACGAATGAGAACAGAGTACTATCGAATTGAAGTCTCATAAAAGATGATGGTATATTTGTAGAGGAAGAAAATGTGAGTAAAATGAGCGGGACTCTGACGGGAATCGAACCCAAGTTATTCCAAAATAACAATATCATTATCATCTATCGCTGTATCGTTTCGCTCGATTCGCAAAAGCATCATCGGTAATCGGTATCAATCTCTCGTTCTTTCTCTCCTTGACTCGTATACTCGTATACACATACATATTCGTTTGAATTATCACTTATCAGCACACACGAAAACACGGTATCCAGTAGTCGAGTTTATCGTTTCAAGAGTGTAACAAATGATTGCGCATGCTTATTTGAACTCTCTCTTCCTCTCGCATGCATCCTCAACACCACATACGATCTTCTAATACGAGATTTTCTTTGGAATCTCGGTGTCGCAATGACAAATATAATGTTATTCTTCGCTGTTTGTGTTATTTTTCATTCTTTACCATTCCGTTCAGATGATTTCTATTCTCATCGTAATCGAGGTAAGATAATTCCCATTTGACGTCCGAAAAGTCGTTGTCCTCCCTCCGATTTGGATTTGCCAAGATTTGTTCACGAAACATTTTCTTGACTCGTCGATAAGTGAAAATAAAACTTAGTAACTATCAATCACACAAGTTTAACGAACGTCACGACGAATCGGTTCCACACGTTTTATCTAGTTGACGGTAGTAGAATCTTTTCTTTTCTTCGACTTTTGTTTTCTCATTTTTGAAGAATTAATTGGTGTGCGTGCAAATATTCATTACTCACAATCAACCTTTTATTCCGTGGTAATGTGTATGTGCATCGATGTAGATACGTACTTGTTATACGTAAGCTAAATGTTGATTATTAAGTACCCATTTATCTGTGTGTTTTTTTTCTTTCTTTTATCAACTGGACGTCGAAGCATTTTTTCGCTTTTCCTGTAACGTTGAAAATACAAATATAAGAGTTCAAACGATCGTGTTTGAATTTTGTTCTTTAAGATTTGATGTCAAAGATGAGATAGCGAGATGTCATGCAGTTGATAGGAAAGTTCATTCAAATACTTTCGAAAGATGATTTTTGTGAAAATTCAAGTGTTGTATGCGATATGTTTGTTTTTTCTATTTCCCGCTTCTGTAATCGCTTATACCGTATTTCAGCTTTCGCAAGGTTAAATGATAGATAAATAGAAAAGATATTTATTTTATGCTCAAAGACAAACTTTATATGCACAATATCGACGTATCGTAACAAGACATTTTAATGTTCACAGAAGCAAGTGGGGAAAAAACACAACCTGTGGCGATAAGTGTCAGTAAACAAATAGAATAATAATTATAAACATAATTGATGAGATGCTCATGGAAGGATAATTGTGAAATACGAAATTTATATTCGTAATGCTTGGATTTATTCTAAATTTATCAAGTCCTCTTGGAGTGCCATCATCTGAAAATCATGAAATTTTGTTACGCTATTGTTAATTAATATGTTGTAGTCAATGCGCGAAACCATTATTTCCCACCAATTGTACAGTTAAATAATAATTATGCTACAGTCACGATACTTGTTCGATACTTTGGTGAACAAAATTTTCTCTGAAAATCACTGAAATCTCTTGAAAAACTCTTCACCGAAAACCTTTGAAAGTTTCAGAGATTTTCAAATAAATTTTCCCACCAAGGGAGATAAAATTCTGTACCAGATGCCTACATCATTTCGTAGATCATATAAATAAGAAATAGATGAATTTCCAAGGAGACAAAACTGAATACGACGCGTCCCACGAGACGCCTCAACTAACTCATTCTCCAAGCACGTCCTGTGTATCTCAACGACGAAGACTTATCCTTACTTCGCACTATTCAGAACATAAAACGATAAGAGACATATAAAGATATCTCTTGAAGACTGAGGAAATGAAACCTGAGAAGACGGATGACAACTACCATTACCTTACCACCTCTTCCGTCGAAGAACAGTAAAACCATACCGAAGCTTCTGTTTGTAAACGACTATTCCTGAAACATTCAATTGCAATTGCTCTTCTTCTTCTTCTTTACATAAGTTAATTACACGATGAATAATGATAATGCGCTCAAGTTTTTTTTCTCATTTCCACGCGACAGTCTCATATTACTATTCGAATGTGACGAGAATTGAAGATTGAAAAACAAAATTCAAAGAATAGTAATAATATATTTCATACATGGACTTATGCAGATATTTCATTTTTTTATACTCGGTTTTGTAATAACTACAAAGTACAAAGAGTCATGTAGGTGTAATTATTTAACAACTCGTACATTTATGTATCCATTTATATAATCATGATGTACGAGAAAACTATTATAATTAATGATAATGAGTATTTTTTATATTTCTCCCATCGATATTGACACACAGGTTTTTCGAAACTTATATATTATATTCATTTTTTCTTTTAATTTCTGATTCATATCTCGGATCGCTTTTTAAGGAAAAAGAAGGGAGTGCGATGCTCGCATCGGAACGAATTTTTCGAGGTATCAATCCATTCTCGATGAATTGGCCTTTCGCCGCCAAGTAATAAAAATGAGAGCGTAAACCTTGGACGCGTTGGTATGAAAAAGAGAACAAAAGAACAACCGGTGTCGGTTCTGGTGTTGATGCTGATGTTGTTGTTGTTATTGATGTTACTGTTACGTTGTCATTCGCGTGGCACCGTCAAGAGAAAAAAAAACCTTCCAAAAAGAGTAGGGTGAGACAAGCATAAAGGATTTATATTAAATTCGCACCTAAAGTGCATGTATCGTGAATATTGATGACATGATTTCAAGAAACACGTATGAAAGAATCCACTCTTGTTGATGATTAAAATTCCTTGAAACTCGTTGCTAAATATGAAAAGTAGAAAGAAACTGGGACAGCAGATATTTCACGATAATATCCTACTTCATATCGTACTTCGGAGACCACCAAAATATGGAAAAATTACTTCTTTTTGTGGTGTATCGCACGACCGTTGAGGGTCGGTGAAAGCATCGAGGATCAGCGTCAGAGCGAATTGTAAACATCTTTTTATTTCAAGATTCGGTATAATGTGGCTAAATGATCGAGGATAATTTTTAATGAATTTAATTACTATATAAAACGATCGTTAATCGATTGAGAGGCAATTGAAAGAACGACCAATCGAAGATGAAAAAGGAAAAGTTCATCCTAACGCAATGTGGCGAAGAATGGATTGGAAAAAAAAGAAAGATCTGTTTGGCTCGTTAAATTAATGGCATCATCTCGAGGGCAACCGTTATTTCGTCCCAATTCATGACCAAAAAAGTTAACATTGAAAATTCAAATCAACTGAAAGCATATTTTATCGAAGAAAACTAATTAGATTGTTTTGCATTTTGTTTACTGCGCCCAGAACGTAGGAGATAATGAATTTTCTATAAAATCATCACCTAATCAATTTTAATGAAATAAAAAAGAAATATTCATCGAGACTCGAACAAGAGATAAAAAAGAGCTAAATTGTCGCTTTATTCATTAAAATAAGTGTGTTAATTATTGTTGAGAATGTTCAATACAAGAAAAAAACTATGAGAAGAATGAAAAATTGCGTATGAATCTATTCGAAAGACACCTTGAAAGACTTAAACCATCTTCGAATGGATTGTATTCGGATTGAAACCTGCGAGACACGTTCAGAAGCGGAAAACCGAATGAATAAAAGATTCTTCGATGAAAATGATGAAGAATAAGGACTTGAGAATATATTTTTATTGTATATGCAATGTGCTTTTGTGTTTCGAAAAGTTGGTAAACGAGAGACAATGTTGGTAGCTAGCATTAACGATGCTAAGTAAAATCAATTGAATTTGCAGAACCATTAGCAGAATAATATTGAGGATTCAAAAGCTTTGTGAGAGGAAATATCTTTTATCTTAATAATAAATCCAGAGTTTGATTATGTATTATTAGTAAGAAAATTATACGCGATCTTATGAATTCAACAGAATTTCATGCAGATTCCAGAAAAAAGACACGAGTTTTGTTCCGTTCTGAAGAAATGAAAATCATCGCATATTGAGAAATAGTATTTATAATCTCATACAAATTGAACAAAGAACAATGTATCTTCAACGCCCTACGCATTCAACTGCACAAATGAGGAAGAATTGAATATACGCGCGCATATCCGCAACGAAGTTTGATAACACAATTTCCAGAGATTTGATTCAACTTGACTGCAACAAACTCACTTCCCTTCTAATTTTCAGAGATTTTCTGCAGTGAAGAGTTTTTCAAAGGATCTCAGAGAATTTCAATAAGTTCCAGAAGAATTCATGGAACATTGAAAAAAAACATGTCCACCGACCAAGATTTTTTCACAATTTTCCAGATTATCTCAGATTTTTTCGAAGTTGTTCAGTGATATTCAAAAATTTGCAGTGGGATTCAGAGAAATTTTCAGAATTTCTCAGATGATCTCAGGTGTTTTTAGAGGTTTTCAGAGTTTTTAGGAGGGATTCAGAATTTGACAGTGATATTCAGGAAAATTTGAAGAGTTTCCCAGATTATTTGGGATTTTGTCAGAGATTTCCAATGAGATTAAGAGTTTTGCAGTGGGATTGAGAGAAAATTTCAGAATTTCTCAGATGATCTCAGTTGTTTTTAGAAGTGTTCAGAGTTTTTAAGTGATATTCAGGAATATTTTCAGTTTCCCAGATTATCTCAGATTTTTTTCAGAGTTTTTCAGTGTGATTCAGTGTTTTGTAGAGGAATTCTGAGCAATTTTCAGATTATCAGAGTTCTTCAGTGTGATGTAGAGTTTTGCAGTGGTCTCCAGAGGAAATTTCAGAATTTCTCAGATGATCTCAGGTGTTTTTAGAGGTGTTCACAGTTTTTAAGTGAGATTCAGGAATATTTTCAGTCTCCCAGATTATTTGAGATTTTTTCAGAGATTTTCAGTGAAGTTAAAAGTTTTGCAATGGAATTGAGAGGAATTTTCAGAGTTTCACAGATGATTTTTGATTATCTCAGATTTTGTTTAGAGTTCTCCAGTGAGATTCAAAGTTTTGCAGTCTTCGGAGAAATTCTCAGAGTTTTTAAGTGAGATTCAGAATTTTGCAGTGATCTTCAGAGAAATTTTCAGAGTATTCCAGGTTTCTTCCAAGATTTTCAGTGAGAATCTGTGTGTTGCAGTGGAATTCAGAGAGATTTTCAGAATTTTACAAATTATCTGAAAGTCTTCTAAGGATTTTTCGTGAGGTTCAGAATTTTGTTGTGTTGTAGAAGTTTGAATCGTTTATAAAAACGAATCGAAACTTCGAACTAACAAAATATGTTAACTCTTCGTTATTGTTCACCTCAAATTGACTTGTTGGGAGTGAAACCATCGGTTAAAGAACGTGGTGCAAGATTTTGGGTCTTCAATCGAGGTTGGATCTGAGTATTTCGTCATTCGATTATTAATTCGTTTCGATAAACGATTTTTAGAGAAATTTCTAGAGCCTTCCAATGAGATTCAGAAAAGTTCTCCAAGGTTTTTAGAATTTTTCAAATTATCTCTGGTTTTCCCAAAATTTTCTAGAGTTCATCATTGAGATTTAGAGAAATTTGCAGAGAAATTTTGTTCACCCCGCATCACGCACAACTTCTTTGATTTGAATCTCGAAACTAATCCTCGTCCTCCCAACTCCCGAGGAAAATCAGTTTGTTCAGACCACTCCGAACAGTTTAATAAATTTCTTCCTCTCCCCTTTCTTTCGAACGCGAACAAATTGAATGATTTAAACCAAGCGATCGCACCATCTCCTTCCTCAAAACTCCACCAACCACAAGTTTGAAATTATTTTGTTGTTTCAATCTTGAAGACCCCAGGGGTTGACATTTCTCGTTCCAAATATGAAAAAATGTGAATCCTCACACTCAGTCTATCTCCTTCGGGCGCTCCTGAAGACTCCCCCACACACACATACATACGCGACAAAATATATATCCTGTTGAAATTATTACTCAAAATAAACGAAGAAAATCATAAATAAAACAAACATGAAAACTCACTCTTTTCTGGAAATTACAAGGTAATGAAATCCAATGCTCCAACGACGATCATGTTCCCCATCAACACTCGAGCGACACTACATTCATTTTTTCTCACCACCATTGTACAAACGAGAGGGAAGAAAAGGACTGCAAAACAAGAAAAAAAAGGAAAAGTGCATAAATATCAAAACACGAAAGGGAACTTTACGAATCGTGTGCATACGACACCGGCATCGTTCGCGTCGAATACGCGAATGACGGTGACGAATAATGCATGTGTGTATTATTACTGTGATGAAAGCAAGCGGAGAGTGTTGTCACCGATCAACGGGGGAGACAAAATTTGCCTATCGTCAGGCGATGAAGAAATAACAATCTTTATATTCATATATATATATATATATATAATAACAATAAATCTATATTCACAACAATGATGATATGATAAATTAGCATCGACGATGGCTTCGGCAACAATAGTTCGTTTCTTGTTCCATGGGAAAGGGAGGAAAATAGTATACAGTATACTACAACTTATACCATGTATGTGATATAATAATTATTGGTATAACAATAACACTTTGACGTTTACACGGAAAGCTATTCGAAGAAAACACTCCATTATTCGATTACGTTTACATCGTTTCGCGATTGAACTGCATCATATCGATATAATGATATACAATATACTTTTATGTTTCATATATAAACTTTCAATTTCAATACTTCCACTTTCTTAGCCATTTCTTTGTATTCGTTGGCATTATAATAATTAATAATATAATTGCGATCATATACAATAAATAAATTATTCGTTGAATCATATACACAATCGTACTAAACATCTATTATCATATGTATATATATATTTATATTTCTTACACATACGTACCGCGCGCATGCACACACAAATTGAAAAAAATGAAAAAAACGCGTTGTTCTTGGAAAACTAACGAATGAATGAATGAAAAAGAAAAATTACACATATATGTATATTAGTACCTTCATATGTATATTAGTAGTACTCTGTACGCAAAAACACGTTTTTACACAGTAATTAACTATTATGATTATCTTACTCCTTCTATGTTTCCTTTGATATGCAAAGATGTTTATCTAATTGTGTATCCCCTAACGAAAAGAAGATATAGTAGTTGCGATTAGTACCGTTCTGCGATGATGATTTTGATTATCAATTTTGGAAGAGAAGAATAGGGAGGGAGAAGGAGGTAGAAGCCAAGCTTGTTGTATTTTTGTGTATTGATAATAATCTCTTTCGTTCGAGTACTTTCTCTTCGCGAGATCTGACCAAATCCTAAATCCCTGGGGTTTTTACAAGAATGTGAAAATAAAAAAACTATAGCTTGGCCCCTCATGTTTTTCTTTACTAAGTTCTACGTATGGAGTGTAACAGAAGATTGTAATAGTAGCAGTACGGGGACGAATTGTACAACAAAATTTATTTTTATGCTTTCTTTTGTTCAACATATAAATTTTAAACCTATAGCAAATTCTTTCTCAACAATTCTGGCATGAATATATGTATGTACACAGGGTATCTTAAAAAGATTTAGAAGGAATTCAATTGAAAAGCGTAGAGAGGGTGAAAATTCAGATGTTTGCTTCGTGGACCAAGTGAGTGAAGATCAAGTTCATTGCGATGTGCAGAAATTTACATGTGAAATGAATTGTCCTTCAATCATCACGGTGTACGTTTTTCCATACCGAATACTCGATCTTGAACCGGGATTTAGCGATACATTTGTAATTGCTCTCCTTTCGTACATTCATAGCTCCATGTTTCAAGTAAAATATGAAAAACAAAGAACAAGGGAAATACCAAGTTCCATTTTGCAGAATAAGAACTGTATTCTTTATTTCTGTATTCCTAAAAAACTGGATCATTGAATATCTCTATTCTAAAAGAACTATCTTCTCAAATAACTGTATTTTCAAATTCTCAAAGGACTGTCTTCTTGAAAAATCTGTATTTTCAACCCTTCAAGTACACACAGGTACAGATTCGCACCAAGCATTTTGAGACTTTTCGTTTTTCGTCAAAAATTGATTTTATTCTCGTGTTTTTGTTTTCACTTATCGAATGAAATATTTGTGAATTTTCTTCTATAACACGTTAATCTGCACATTGTTCCTTTCAAATTGAAAGGAAGTAAGGTCAAATTGTTCGAACAGGAATCGAGTTATCAATTGGTCAAGTTCCGTGGGGCCAATTTGCACCTGTGTGTACTTGAAGGGTTAATACCTATATTCAGGCAACAATTAACAACTGCTCAATAGACATTTGCCTGAATAGAAGTATTGAGAATACAGTTTTCGGAGAATATAGATATTTAAGAGTACAATTCTTTACAAATACAGAAATAAAGAGTACATTTCTTGTTCTGCTCGCGTGTTCGCTCGTTAAAACGACATAGTATAAATATAACAGTTATTAAAATTAATGAAGGTCCAGTTCGATGTGACTGGTTTCGTACAGACATCTCTTAGAATCAGTCGCTTGTATATAACTTTGTAACTGTAGAAGGTCACGTGTACATCGATGAAATACTGCACAAAGAACGATTAAAAGTCTATCTGTTTCTATTTGTTCCTATCCCTAGTAAAAAAACTGAATAAAACTCGGATAGATCGTATCAAAGTATATCCAGACGCGAAACCTACTGAAATTACCAGGCAGGTCTGGATAAAAAATAGTTCTCAGGCTTCGAACGGTTTTTGTTCCAGACAATCCGGTCAAAAACTCACGAAATTTCTACCGGGTTTCGTCTGAAACAGACAAAATTTGTCAGTTGTTGACCGGATTTCTTGGGACAAAACCTGACAACTATTTTTTGTTCGGAATGTTTTTACAATAATTCTTCATCCATCTGTGTTTTCATGCAGCTTTTGATCTTTCCAATCGGTTTTGGTCGTTTTTTTCCCCCAGGGATATTCAACAAGAGGTTGGCGCTGAAAAAAAGCAGCGAGTACAATGAAATAGTGGACAGTATAGAGTTCTAATGTCCCTAGTAGCATCGGAACATCTGGAATATGCCATGCACGTTCATAGAATATTCGCAACGTTTTTTTGCTACTTGGCGTCCTTTCACAGCAGCAAATCATCATCTACTAGACTTCCGTCCACGAATCTGAATAAGTTACTTGATAATTCTAGAGTTAAGTGGTAATATTACATATAATTATCGTAAATCGCTATTATTGCAAAAATATTGCTGTTATTCCCACAGTTTTACGGATAATATAGGCTTTTTAGGACTTCTTGGGATTCAAGATATTTTTTCAACCCCTCATTGCACAGTGTATGATATTTGATAAAAACCCAAAAACACTCCGAAACGCGTTCCTGACGAAAATGTCAGGCAGAAACCGGCTGAAATAAGTTATCTGTTTCTGTCTGGCATTTTCCGCAGGGATGTAACAAATCTTCCAAGAATCCTTAACGATGTAGAACAATGGCCATGTTTCGTTGGAAAAGAATTCATGCAACAAGGGGTTAAAAACCACAATAAATTACATCAGTTGTACTTATTCTTCTTTTTCGAATGTCTATAACGTAATAAAAAAGAAAAACATAGAACAACCTGCTCTAAACTGTGTCGCGTAACATTTGAAATATTCTGTACTGCATGGGAATGAACGTCAATAGAATCAATTTTACGACTAAGTTATTCCACTTGGACTCGAATTTTTTCTATTTCAGAATATTTATTATCCACTTTGTTACGCAATTCTTTCGATATTCAATTAACGAAAATATGTCAACCTTAAGAATTATCTGCAAACGTATTCTCATATTATTTTAAATTCCTAAATCACGTTGTATAAAAGGCATTTTAACGATAGCACCACATAATTCCCGAAGAAGCACGAAACGGCTGGTCATAATTCTGTACTATCTCTACAAATCACTAAGATCCATTGTTCTAGAATCATGACCTTCTTCTCTCAAAAACTCGCCTCTATGTGTCTCGTGTGTCTTTAGGCTTTATCTGTCACTTTCGCACTACAATTGATATAATTTTCGTTTTTTTTCTGTACAATGAGTGTTGAAATACAAATCTGAACGCAACTTAATTGGTGTAGTAATTTATATAATTTTCTTACGATTATATGCAACAGTTGGAGCTTAAACCGAAAGGATTGATATTTGTTCTACCCCAGATTCAACCTTTCCCTGAATTTATTATTGATCCTCGATTGAACCCTTTCAATACAATAGATAGATAGATAAATAAATAGGCCTCGACTTTGATAAAAATTTGGAAATTCCTCATCTGTTTATGATACCCTGCATATAAATACATGTGTATATACATATATATATATATATATATATACTCAATTACGTTAAAATTACGTATTGCCTCATCATCCTAGCTCAACTTTTCAATGGTGCCAGCGCCACTTTGTTCGACACACTCTCGCATAATCGAAATACAACAACACGGTATCAACACGTAACTTGTAATCGAGAAACAAAGCCTTTTATTTCTTTATTTTTCGTTTGAAAGGAAAAGAAAAGAAAAAGAAGAACAGAACACGTGAGAACGAAGAAAAAGAAAAATAAAATAAAAATAAACACAGAAGCAGGTACGCTAAGAGTTACAAAAATCTTTTTACAGATTTTGTTTTTTCATCACAAAGAGAGACAATTATATTGTTTGTTTCTTTCTTCTCACAGAGAGGGAAACCCAATCACAGCTCGCAATTTTTCTCTCTCTCTCTCTCTCTCTCGCTCTCACACACACACACACACACACGCTCTCTAAAAATATCTAACATCCGATTATTAAAGCTAAAAATAACAGCACTAGAGTCAATAATTATATTATAAATCCACATTTTGTTTGTTTGTAGAGTTGTGTCTGAATATGAATACATTGCGCATTCATAATTAACATTAACATTAACATTAACAAATAGCAAAATATAATATGATAAAAATAATAGTAATAATAATATAATAATATAATAATAATAATAATAATAATAATAATAGTAAAGGCATTTATGTATATTTATATACACAGGTATGTATAATAACATCATCTGTTTTGTATTTCTTCAATCTGATTCGAAATTTGAATAATTACGATCGTGACGAAATTATTTACACTTCGTATATATTTTCTTTCTCTCACTCTCTCTCTCTCTCTCTCTCTCTCTCTCTCTCTCTCACACGCATACTCACATTCTCACTAATCGTCATTCCACTTCGATTAAAAGACGCTACACTTTAGCTATTTGATGATCTCGACTGCGATCTGAATTGCATGGTTACTCTTTTCCTTTTTGTTTTTTATACACTTTAATGCTCTCAATTATTGTCAAAATTCTTCTAACGAGAGAGGAATAAGTGGTGATTGTGATGATAATGTAATCTCAAATATGTTAATATATATGTATATGCATGTACATACACAACCGTTGGTACCTTGGGTACTCTTGTTTTTTTTTTTACACTGAGTTCAGTTTTTTGAGCATCACGGGAACGAAACTGGCGAATCAAAGTTACAAGAACGTAGGATACATGAGTCAGACAGTCAAAGAAAACAAAAAAAGCAAAGAGGTGAAAGAGTGTGGATGCGGAAAATCCCTGCGCATCTGCTCGAAAGTGTAGGACAAACTGAAACTCAAGGGAATGCATGAGTGATCAATTAAAACAGCACTCCCACGCTGTTTCTTTGAGAATTCTTGAGAACGCGATGGCTGAGAAGAAGATAGAACATAGCTCCGCTTCTTCGTCGTTCCAACGATCAGAAGAATCAATCGAGAGTTTTAATGAAACACGGGAAGAGAGGTATCGCGTGATTATGTCGTTCGATAATCACAACTGTAATTGAAGTTGTATCTCTTTCTAGCATTTTATAGAGAATTTAATTTTTCCAACAACCTATTATTACCTCGATTTATTCTTAGAAATTCAACTATAGATCAGAGACGGTGCATTGAGTTTCTTTGTAAGTCATTTGTGTGTTGAGGTAAAAAGGAAAATCAAAAGTTAGATTTGATCCATCAAGAATGTCAGGTGTTTCTGTCCTCCGACTCCCAGCGTAACAGGTATTCATTCATTTATTTATTCATGCGAGAGCAATTTCATCCCCGTGATGTAAAGCCTCTGTTTCGACATACTTATATCAATATACATATATGTACGTGTGTATGTTTGTATATATAAATATGAAATAAGAATGAAGAACTTGTACGTACACACGCCCTGCATAACATGAAATATAACACATCGATGTGTATGTACAGGCGCTTACGAACGAACAAATCGTAATTCAGAGGGACGTGACTGTACGAAAACTTTCAATATCGCCAAATTTTGATTGAACAAAATTTGAAGGGAGTGACAGCAGTGTCTTACAACAATAAGTGTTCATTCAACAACAATTGACAATTTTCTTATCATTGTCTTTTCAAATTATGGCATAAAGATTACTGTTTTTTTTAATCATTTTTCATGGGATGATAAGAGATAACCGCATCTGTCTTATAATCCCATACACAATATCTCTTGTAGAGCAGTAATTTTCTCATCCCCTGAAATGCCAACATCCCGTATGTAAATTCATCAACGAGTAGAATAGAAAGTTTTGTAAATTGTGATGTCTGGATAAAACAGACTCCAATAATAGTAGCGTCGAGGGACTGAAAGAACTCACCTACTTAATAACGAATATAAATATAATTTACGCTAAAGATTGACAAAACGAGAGATTTATAGTCGCGATTGAAGAATATTGACACTAAATTGTGACGATGAGATACGATGACTGATGGGAGAAAAAGTTGTTTTATCGAGTCACATCCCCCTGCAATGTTGCTCAAAATGGAAAAAAAAGAGAGAGAGTCGGTAAAATGGCAGTAGGGGGAGAATCGTGAAATTACATATAGACAAGACTGTCTAGGTCTAGATTGTTCTACTACGTATCGCATAGTCTCTTCAAGCTCCCGCAAAACCATACACTTCTAACACTCTAATTTCGAAATCCCCACTCGCGCATAATGGCGGATTGTTGAATGTCGAGCATCTATCAGTTTTCCCAAACCTTATGTTCTCATCCATCCATATTGCCTGACCATCCCTGAAATATACAAAATATGATTACAAATGTGTCTCGAATACTCGTTGCTTTCTTTCGAAATATCATTCACTCGATATAAAGTAATAAACGTGAGTAAGAATGGATGAATTTTTTCAATTTACCCTCCACCGATGGTGATCATCTTCGAATCTGCAGCCATGAACAGTTCGGCGGAGTGATGTACTCTGGTATCGTTATGGGAAGAATCCATACCGATCCACGGATACTTTGCTCGTTCGGGATATAAACTGAACAGGAATGTTTCTCCCGTACCGAAATATGCTTGCCTTTGACCCTTGTCGTCCTTCAGATTTCTCTCGCACCACCGTGTTGAACAATAAGCGCCGAATACCTTACGTCCGCCAATGAAAAGAAAAATGTTTGGATGTGTTTTAAAACAAATGTTGAAATGTAATGAAATTGAAACAATAGATTGAAATAATTACCTCGTTGTTGCATGTTTTTATCATGAGGAGAGTCGGTTCGTGCTGTTCCACTCGAACGTAAAACGTGGTGAGGGAACATCCGTGTTCCTCGGTGGTGTACAAAAGAATAGGCTGATACATGGTAATTCTCATAGGCAGCCACGACCATAACGTGAATAACTGCAATCGAGGAAATAAAAACATCAAATATCTCTCCACAGTCACCACGTTGAATCGAATCTCTTGTTCTCTTCTCTAGATTTGATAATATTTCTTCAAACGAAACAAACAACAATGAAAAAAACCAATGAAACAAAGGGACATTTATATGTTGAAAATATATCAATCAATCAATGACGTATTATTTGATTATATCTAAAGTTCACAACAGCAGCGACAGATCATGCGCTTGCGGCTGAAAAGTAAACAAAATTATAATGTTTCGAATGATTCGAACAATGCGGAAGCGAAAGTGCTGAAAATAAAATTCTTTGTTCAAATTTATTTCTAATGTTCCAATGACTTTTCTGTCGGCGAGATTTCGTTGGAGTTGCAACAGTCAACAATCTTTGTTGAAAATGTGCCGTGTGTTAATAATTGTGGGAAAAAAAGAAAACAAAAACAAAACCCGATCAATTGCCGATTGATCGTCTGTCGCACAATGCAACATTGTTGTTGTTGTTATTATTGTTATCAATATCTCATACTTACATGCATCAAGTGTGAAAGAGAAAAACAAAGAAGAACAACAGTGTATCAACATTCGGTTATAGAGGGAAAAACGATAAAAACAGATTGTTATGATTGTTATGATGAATGTATGTATGATACAGCAGTGATTCAAGCCAAAGAATTATCGTGATCATCTTTTTCCAATCCCCACCCAATACTTGTTTTCTGTTTTTTCCTTCCTATTACAATTTTAAGGTTGTCTAAGGTTGTCTGGACGATGGAACGTTTCAAAGTTTCGCATAACGGTTGGAAAATTACTACCTAGGAAAGAAGAATAATAATTGTGGTGCGAGAGTAGTGTGTGTATGTTTCCATGTACATCGATCAAATATTTACAATGCCTACATGCGACAAAGACAGTACTGTAACGGATATATAATTTATATATGTATATAAAGCTTATCGTGTCAATCGAAACACTTGTCACACGAAAATTCAGTGGATTTCAAAAGAACCAATAAATGTCAATTTCAAAAGTGTAGCCGAGTCATGAAAAATTTACTTGAAAAACTTTTGAATTTGCCAATCTTCCAAATTTTAATTACCGTGATTTTACAGAGAAACTTGGAATCAATAGAAATATTTTGTACGATGAACAAAATTTCTTATCAGATTTTAGAAATTGCATTTTTTTTATAAAACTCAATGTTGTGACTCGTTAATGAAAAAAGATAAAGATTGCTATATTGGTCAAGGCAAGTGACGTAGCGATCTCGTGGCTCTTGAGAACCCTGAAACTTGGAAAAAAAGAGTAAAGAAGGTTCATATTTTGTGCTGTATTCTCTCGTTGGACGGATCAATCCACTTTTCTCAGCTTTTGTTTTTCAAGTTTCATCCTTTTATCAACAATTCATTTACTTTCTAGAAATTTCAAACCACTCTTGAATCCTTCAAAAGCATCCTTGTTAGAACTTCTCATTTCGTTGTACACGTACAAAATACGTTCTGTAATACGGGTGTTGTATTAGAATTCGATCCTAGAAGACCAATGACACTGAATAAGAAGATCCATTGCAACACGCAGGGCGTACACATTAATGCTACCATAGTTCATCGTATAAGTGAAACAGAAACCAGAATATTCTCTTATTTATCTGGGAAATGATTTACCACTTTCCATTGGAAAGAGAAATATTCGTAAGAAACTGAATGAATCCATTGATATTTTGAGTTGTTTTTTTCGGATCCTTGAACAGGATGTCCAGTTCCAACTTGGATCCTTTAAAATCCCTGAACTTCACAGTTGGATCACAGACGGTAACAAATATTTCCTTTTCCAAATCCACTGAATTTGGTGACATAAGTTTGGTTTATGATTAACGTGAAGCACTTAGGATGTATAGTGAAAAATATCAATTCTTGATCATCCATTTCCAATAATTCCATTCGAACAACATAAATGGGTTTCTGAAAAGTATCAAAACAAATTATACAGTTCATTCATAAATGTTGCTGAATTTATAAAACCAATTGATGACGGATCGATATTATCCCACTATACATTTACATACATAATACAAATATATCCGGTGTTGAATTTTCAAAATAGTAAAAATTATAAGAACAATAATATAATTGTAACAGAACTAAGATATATTTGGAACAAGATCTGCGCTTTTCTCGTGTTTCTTTATGTTTGGGTTGACGAGATAAAGTACTTACATCAGGCATATCAAGGATCTGTGAACATATGCTTTGTATGGGATAAACGCCCATGGAAAGAGCGCGTGGTCCAGGACTGTGTGCACCCTATATCCCATCACCACCATCATCATCATCATCATCATCATCATCATCATCATCATCATCATCATCATGATTTTCCAGTAAATGCAGCATGACACAAGACAACAGATAGAAGCCATGAGTTACAAATGGCTGGTCAGTGTGAAGGAGAGTAAGGGCAGGAGATTATTTTTCTTTCTTTCTTTCTTTCTGTTTTTTGTTAATGTAACTAAGAAGGACTCTGTGTTCCTCTTAATATATCTTCCGAAGGAGATTGTCGAAATCCTTTCCTATCGCGTTCAGAAAGAATTATTAGCGACTGCTAAGGGAATGGAAGAGCTCGAGTGATCCGAAGATTTGAAAATAATAACGTAATTTCGACAAATTTGACGTGAAGAAGAGAAAAACTTTACAACAATATCAATTATCGTTCGACCGCTCTTATCCCCTTAAGAGAAAAGAGAGAGATAGATATAGATAGAGACAGAGAGACAGAGAGTGAGCAAGTCAAAGAGAAATGATCACGGATTATTTGAAAAATAAGTAAAGTACATTTTTCAAATATCCTTCTGTTAATACAAGTAAAGGCAAAGTTAAGCGGCTAACTATCTCATGAGAAATATGAAAAGTCATGAAGAATATAATAATAGTGCTTGTATATTTGAATGTATGAGTGTATGTATGTATGAATGAATAAATATAAAATCATGAGTATACGTAGAAACAATTGGAACAATTTCGAATGATCTGGCAGAAAATAAAAGTTCTTTTTTGTTTGAATGAATGTGGTAAAACCCAGATACTATGACGATTCCATTGATTCTTCCATTGGCGGTTGAAGTGTAAAGCCATCCTGCCATTTATAACTTCACCAAGTTCGATATGAAAGTTTTATAAAAGTTCTTTTCCCAGATCAGTCGAGGTGAAACTGCCCTTGCCGGTATACAAGTATAAATATATTCGATGAAAAATAATGAATGAATGCACACTCTTCTGCTGAAATTCGCACGGCGGAACACCAAAACGAAAGCCAATAATGATTTCATAATGATATACCGACTCGGGGCTGGATGAAGTAGAGAGAAGGTTTTCATTGAACAATGATGACCTGATGTATATATATATATATATTATACATTAATAATCATGATAAAACAATGTATATCGATTCTTTCGGATGAAACAGATAGAAAAATAGAGATCGTGTGAGACAGGTGATAGGAAAAAAAACCATAGTAATTCAAGGAGAAAAGGGTAGAGCGCACATGAAACTAACAACACATTTTCCAAAAAGATAATCATACGATACCCTGTCTTTGTACGTGTCTTCACACTCTTTCTGAAAACACAAATTGAATCATTGAAAACAAAAGAGATTCCTTTTCGGTTTTGTTTCAATGTTATCTGACGAAATCCTAAGATACGTTACAACGCGACGTTCTTTTGTTTCTTTCAAAGAAACTACTACTGCTATGATTACGAACAATAATAAGTAACAAAGTATTAAAAATAAATGATGTAGATTTTAAGTGGAGTTCGAATACGATTCGTTGATCGGATACTGACCTCTCTTATGGTGAGCGTATGGGACATCATCTGAATGTTTACTTGTGACTGACTCGTGGGTAGATTGTCCGTAGATCTCGATCTTGCCAACGATCTTGATCCCGTTAGTACGCTTTTACTCTTCAGCGCCATTTCTGTACGTAAAAATACTCTTGATATGTAAGCGGAGCTAAGACCACGAATTCCGAACGCGGTGCGTAAGAATTTAGCTGGGGTTACCTGGAGAAAGGAAATACTGAATAGTATTGTTTAATGGTAAGGATAAGTAATATTTGAGGAATAAAGAAACTATTGAGTTATCGAGAACTGAGGCTTCAGCTTCCGCAGTGCTGATGCAAAAGTGATATGAAAGTACTCTGCGTAGCACTGTCTGGATTTGAGGTGGTTGGGACGTGGAGACAACCCTTAAACGTGAACATTTCTATGTTGTGTCTCATAGGTGATAGCACTGTGCGGGCATTGTCAAACAACTAGCAAAATTGAGTCTTTTTCTTTCAAATTCAAGGACTTTCAGTCACATACACGACTGTTAAAAACCGAAAATTTTACTTTTTTAAGCGATATTTTCAGTTACAAAGAGCTGAATTGAAGAGTCGAATAACGATAATTTATTAAATTTTGTGGATTTGAATTTCAGGCACTTCATAGAAATGCGTCGTCACCTACCGGCATTTGTCTGCAGAATTTCGAAAGAGCAGCATCGATGCCGTTCTTCGTGATTTCCGTCATCCACTCGGAATTTTGTGGCGACGAATGCTTATAGAATAACAAAACTATAGCCATAGCTACACGATAAAAGACCTGCAACGAGAGAAGTAAAGAAAATCAATTACTACACATATTCAATCTCTTTTCTTGGTATAGATAAAAATTATTGATTCTCAATGTAACTCACCTTAATGCCTTCGTGCAAAAAACAGTCCATAACTCTGACTAGATGCTGAAACGGAAGAAGTTGTAGGATCCACCATATCCAATCCATGTAGATCCTTTCTGCTCTCGAGCCGGAGCAATGTCTTGCTAAATGTACTGCAGCTGATTTCTTAGATCGTGAATCAAAGTAAACCGTTACACAAGGTAAAGGTATGCTCTTTTTTACACACGTGCAATCGGAAACATAAATTTAAGATCACAAGCATATGCATTGGTAACGGAAGAAAATCATAACTGAAATAAAGAACTTGTAGAAAAAATTTTAAAAAAATAGAGGAAAAGTGAGAGAGGAGGAGGAGGAGGAGGAGGAGGAGGAGGAAGAAGGTGAAATCGGTGAAGAAAAAAAAAGAACGAGAGAAAGAAGCAGATAAATCCAAGGGGGAAAAAAGGAAGCTACTCTTGCTGTTAAAATTACGATAAAAAATATACATTTTTATATCTATTTACAATCGAGAATAAATTCCAAAGCTACAAATCAAAGAGATACAAAATATATTACTGAAGTTTGAATCGTTTATTGAAACTAATTGACAATCGAATAGCATAATATTCAACTATTGAAGCCCGAAAAGCTTGCAGTATATTATTTAAGCGATGTTTCCAGTGGCAAAAAGTTGATGCGAGAAGATACGTAACGTATCATTCATCAGATTTTATGAGTTTTAATTGTCGTTTTGTTTTTATAAACGATTCAAACTTCGAGAACGTTACAAAATTCCATGCTGTGTGAGAAAACAAAATTAATCCTAGAATCACAAGATCGATGGTGAATTTTCTGTACCTGATATCTTGATTATTTCAACAAATAATTCTTATTCAATTATCTTTGAGGAACTCCAGAGACATTAGACATATTTGCACTTTTGGAATAAAAAATTGTTAATCTCTGGTTAAAGAAAGATCCATAGAATCTGATGAAATGAAATCTCATGGGATTTGGTCAGAAAATTGTGCGAGATTCATTGAGATTTGGAGAGAATCGATCAAATATGGGTTTGTTGGATCAGGGCACTAAAAACTGATGATGAATACGAAATGGTCAGAATTTCGATATCTTCAGTTCAATCGTTTTGACAAATGATGAAGAAATAAAATCATAAAATAAATCAAATTTCGACAATTCTACCAGTGCTTTAGCGTTGATATTTCTTCAGGAAAAAAATGAAACGATTACGATTTTCCTACAGGATGTCATTTTCATGGGATAAAGAAGGTAAAACAGAAAATACTATCGATTGTACCCTGGTAAAAAAATATCTCTCTGAATCTCTCTGAGTCTCTTTATATTTTGGCACATTTTCAGAGGGATTCAAAGTACACTGAAAAAAATATTTGGTTATCATCACAACAAAACTATATGATTGATGACATTTCCTGACAAGTTTTTTCAATGTAATTTCAGAGGAAGTTTAGAGTTTTTCTGATCCAGATTTATAAATTTTCAGGTATCTTCAATTTATTTAAAATTCGAAGCTTTTTCTCAATTTGGGTGAATTTCTTTGAATCTCTTAGAATCTTTGAGAACTTTATTCATCTAAATTTCAAAGCTCTTTCTCAAATCTCTCTGAATCCCTCAGAATTTTATTTGTTCAATTTCAAAGCTTTCTCTGAGTTTGTCCAAATCTCTCTGAATTCCTTTGAATTTCTCTAAACCTTTTTGAACACCTCTGAATTTCTTGGAATCTCTGAGAACTTCACTTATTCAATTTGAAAGTGTCTTCTAAATTCGTCCAAATCCCTGTACATTTATTTGAATCCCTGCATCCCTTTGAATTACTCCGAATCCCTCAGAATTTTATTTATTCGGATTCAAAGCTTTCCCTGAATTCTTTTGAATCTCTCTAAATCCCTCTCAATTGTTCACAATTCACCTACCCTGAAGCATCCTAAAATTCTCAAACCACCTGTCAAATCTTAAACCAAAAATTTCACTGAATTTCCTTCTCTCCAAATTCCCCTGAATTCCTCTGAAAAGTTCAACCCACATGTTCCCCTAATATAGCTATCTCTGAATCTCCAGGAAAGTTCTTGAACGCCTCTGAAATTATGAACCAAAAATTTGTCCACTCAATTTATTTTCCTCTGAATTTCTCTCAATCCTTCTGAAAAGTTCAACGCACAATTTTTCCCAATCCATCAGGTTCTAAATTTGTTTTTAAATCTTGCCGAATGACGCTAAATTTCCCTGAATTTCTCTGAAATGTGAAATTTTCAGAGAGATTTTTTTTTCCAGAGGACTGCAGAGTTCCTCACTTGAATGGATGTTTGTTTCCCCCCCCCCCCCCCAAAAAAAAAACATTCACTGTACAGAAAGTTGATATGGACAGTTAAATTTGCGCATGCATGGAGTAACACAAGCAAACCACATTCCCTGTTCGATTCTACCTTGTGTTTCTAGGATTAATAGAATTTAAAGAGACTTTCGAAGGAATTCGAAGACATTTATCGACTTAATTCCAGTGCTCGCGTGATAAATGTGTCCCAAAAATAAAATCATACACATACGTGCCCATCTTCGAACTCCCATGAATGTCTCTAGCCAAAAATGACAAGATTTTACAGGGATATTATCTCGATCATTCAAATTAATATTTTCATGAAAAGAGATAAAAAGGAGGAAGTCTTCATTCTTTAAAAACAAAAATCTATTCTTTTGCATGAAAAAAATACGCTAAAATACATGCCATCGATAAAAACCAAATAAGACTAAGCTCTAAGTTAGATCTATATGTACATCGAATAAGAAAAATTCATTTATTATTCCACCTACCACGTGTTTCTTAGTTATTTGTTCTACAGTTTTCCACGTGACTTCGTAGAGAAGTTTTGTTTGAGTGATAAACATTTTTTCTTTAGCAGCGACTAAACTAGCCATACAGTGGTAACATTCCTCTTCTGGATGATATATTGAACAGAAAAAAAGACATAATGTATGTGTAGCGATCATTCTGAAGTACTGAAATTAGCAGATTTTTATTATAAAAGATCACTGACCTGGCATGAAATGTAACAATAATGCTGTAATGGGATATAGCGAAGGACTATAGGTGATGTCGGGACAAGCGAATCCAAGCACGGAAACAACCCGGTCTGCCACACTTCTTCCTTTCCTCGTTAAATTATACGATAAACAATGCGTGCTGTCAACGAATGGCGGTAACATGATAGATTTTTCAGGTAACTCTGTGAAAAGAAACATACAGTTTTCAAATTATCATTGGATTAGTTGTGTAAACACAGTTCTACAACACGCGATAAAGAATTTTGTGAAAATCCTGATATAACTGCACAAGTAAATGAATCCAAAGGTCTCTAAGGAAATCCATAAATTAATCTCAAAATGACTGACGTAAAATTTCACTTCACATTATCTTATTATCTACTTGTCTTATTACTATTGATCTCTTTCGAAACCTCCAATTTCATATCTGCATTTTTTTCCTTCAATTCCATTATCATCACTCTTATCCCAGAGCCTATTCTTTCGTGCTACTCAAAACAAATGTATTCAAAATAAACAATGATATTACCATTAAATCGCCAACTTTCGTATCAACATTTTCGTACTTTCGTTTTGAGGCAAGGAAAAAAAATCAAAGATTTAGATAAATTCCTTCAAATAAAAGATATCATCTAATATTCTCTTTCTCGTTATTCTTCGGCCAATTTAAGGAATACAATTATTTCCAACGAATATTCATACGTAACAAAGAGAAACTGAATTCAATTAATTCCTTATCTCAATTTCAAATATAAAATTATACTTCATTCCTTCTGCATTCTAATTGGATAAAATTGTACACATAATCCCCGTGACGTTGCAAAAAATATTCTTTTTCATTTTCAATTACTTTCCAATTCGAAGGAGGATCGATTTTTACTGCCCACGATAACTGAGACAGGATTCATTCGCTATGTTCATTTCATTAATTTAATAATAATCAAATTTCAATAAGGATGTCTGGAGTACAAAACCGATGAATGTTCACAATTTTTACGACAGTTAATCATTCAGAAATATCTTACTAAGAGAACAATATTATTGGTTTGTTCTTCGCTAATTGTGAGACACGAGAATAATCGTACAAGTGTATTTATGATGCTGTAAATAGCAATCTCGATAGCATAAAGAGGTTTCGAGTATCCAATGGAAGTACATCGAAAAGAAAATTATAGATACAATCGCGAATACACCAGACTTCTTAGATGAAAATTCAAAAGTGTCTACTAAGGGCAGTCGGTGAAATTCCAGTATATATTCCATAAATCATACAATTCTTTAGCATTAGTATTTCAAACAGATTTAGGATCATTTTATAAATGTGAATTTCCTCAGATATGTTATGCATTCAATTTAAAAAATCATCAGTAAAAGATGAATGATTACATTTGTAACTAATTAAATAAACATGTATCAATTCGTTATTATATTTTGCTGGCATAATACTGAATTTAAAATTCTTATAATATATTCTATCACATTCTAAAATGCCAATGCAGAAAAAATGTGTTATATAGAATTCCAAAGTTTTTATTTGACAAAAATTTAGTAAATTCGTTATACATGTGCTGATAATTTATCCAAATATTCGGAATCTTGTACATTCGGATTCGATAGAAATTCTTGAACGAAATTTCAGCAAAAATTCTTCTGAGAATTTTCGAACAACTAAATAGAATGCTAAAACCAAGGATGGAACCAAAACGTGTAACATGATTTGAAAATGAAAACCTGGAAGGATAATTGATAAGAACACTCAAAAAATTTTACATCAAAAGTCGACGTGAAATTTCAATTTTGAGGGAACGAGTGGATAATTTTCAAAACATTACTGTACAATCGGTGAAATTTGGATACCCATCAAATCTCACGCTTCAAGTTCTTTTCATATTCACTGTAAAAAATATTGATGGATTCCCAAGGAAAATAGAATGCCGAAGAACTTATGGGTTTTTAAATTTTCAAATCATCTGGGAATTCACCAATTTGTTTGATGAATTTTCAAACAATTTCCACTGACTTTCCAAAAAATGTTTGTCAACTGATAAAAGTTGTTTCGAAATTTACTAAGAAAATTTGTTCACAGTGTTGAAGAAATATACACTAAATCAGTTGAATATTCATCAAGTCCGATTGATATTGAATATGAAATTGAATATTCGGTCTGTGTTAATGAATTTTAGAATTCAGGAATAAGAACGTCTTCAGATTTAATGAGACTGATTTGTAGAGTCTCATAGAAACTTGTAGAATCAAGAATCAATGGTTACAAGATCACAAATTGATTCTACATACAAGATAATTGTACAAAATTTCACTATTACTGTGATAAAATTGACTTCTCATAGTTGTTTTTCTACACGAAAAATGAATTTCTTAGTCAACTCAAAACACGTGCCTATATTTTCTCAAACGCTCTCATATTCTTCTTGACGATTTTATTGAGCCCTACAAAACCAGCTCGTTCAAGTTTTTTGTATTCTAGGTACGTTCGAAACGAACTCAGAGAACAAGATAGTTCTGATATCCTCATGAAGAATGTTCTATCAATTCATCATAGTATCTGGTCAAAGCTCACAAGCTTTGAAATTTTTTCCTCAACTTCATAAAATTATGCCTTATCAATCGACTTTCTTACACTCACGTATTCCTTTTTCTCATAACAAAAGAAAAATCTCAGAACAAAATGTCAAATCCCAGTATTGTGCAGTAGACACAAACTGTAGCTTAAAATATATAACTTATTTGATCAAAAACATGAAAAGATGAAGGTGGGTTAACGCACCACAGTGAGTTGAATTCTTGGACACTCTTATCAAAGATATCATTCAGATAACAAATGAATTGTTCCAAGCAATGGAAAGAAAATTTCTCAACAATTTCATTCTACTCGAGTTTCTCTCCTTGGTACGATGAAAACAATCTATACATTGAACAAGTGGATACAACCCTTTTAAAAATAGAACTCGCGTTTTACTTTTTCTTTTGATATTCCATCGAGCATCAAACCTTCCCTCGCCACCCCCCTTGAGATCCTCCTGCAACATTTGAACGTTGCTAATAAACTAAAACTGGCTCGGAGCGGATATCAAATCTCGCACAAGTGATTTCAGATGGAAAAACTTTGCTTTGATAAATAATTCTCATAATATTTGAATCCTCGGAGTAAGGAAAATCATCACCTGTCGTTCCAAAAACTTGATTGACCATATCCCAATAGAATCCATCGAGCATATTCTTCCCATGCGCGTGTTGCTGGCAAAGCGCCGGCCAGAGTTGCGCCCTGATGCCATTGTTCAAGGGCCAGGCGTTATCGCGTATTATCAATTTAGCTTCCCTCTTCCTCCCGGCCTGTAAAAGCGCATTGACCTCGTTGAACGTTTTCAACGATTGTTTCTTGCTACTTGGCGATTCCGGTTGTATCACAATATTCGTTGTATCGACGTGCGGTGGAAACGCATCGTCTATGTCACCGTTCGTCTCCTCCTCGAGTACCGACAACATGTTTGATTGCAAATTGTTGTCCGTCGGGGAGGATGTCTGCGTGACTAACATGATTAATAGCTTCTGCTGATGCTGTCGTTGTTGAGAGTAAGCGCGTACCCTCCGGCTGTCCCGACAACTACGGTCGTGCCGAAAGACTTCTGCTCGTATCCATCCTTGGCAGTTTTCTTTTCCCCTTCACAATTACTATCCACTTCTCTATCCACGGATCCACCTTCGAATGAAATCCCAATTTCCCGGGAGGATTACGTCATGTCTTGGGACGTTTCAATTTTCATCTGCAACAAAAATTCGAACATTCGTATATTAATCATTTGTGCTTGATTATTAACAATATATTGTTATATTGAAATATATATATATCGTTGTCGTCTGTTCTAACAATTTTCCTTTGAATTCCTTCTCTCTCTTTGATAAAGATAACTTTGTTAACCTTTCGAAAGAGGGAAAAAGAGAAGGAGAAAAATAATGCCAATCCATACGAGGCTGCGATGATGCTCGCTAAAGTTCGTAATCAGACATTGACCTCTTCGATTGGGGATAGTCGAGGACGATTTAAAAACAATGTGTATGTTATTATTTATACGCGTTACCGCACATAAATAATGTACATATATACATATATATACATATGTATATATATATTCATTGCACATGTATAAATAAAAAGTTCAAACGATTTATCTATAATTAGGTTTGGAAAAAGTTGGTACAAAATAATAAGGCGCCGACAGAGACCAGATGCGAAATTGTAAGTAGAAGATAATCTTAGTGTATTTAACAGTTATTAATAAAAGTGACAAGTTATCTTTATGCAAACACGTTTAATGCTTATCAACAACGAACCATGTGCTGCTACACGGAACATTTGCCCCGTAGAGTGGTACACTCATATTCTCGATACGACCAGAAATTTTCGTACATATTCTCAATAATATAGCGCAAATGGGAACAGAAAAATCTGCTTTATCTTATGGTTCATTTTCCAATGAAATTTTCATCTGTCTTGCGAGTTAAGTACATAAATATATCCGTACACGTATTGCAAAGAAAAGAGACTTGCTTGCAGTTTGCCACAGTAGATAAATATTATTACAACTCCAAAGCGCTCGAACCACTTGATAGTATAAATATATCTTTCATCAAAGGCAAAAGAAGCGAGTGCACGGCCTGGTTATATTGTTATATATGTTTTACGAATTCTTCTCGTTTCTCAAAATTATCTTCATCGTTGGTTTTGCAAATCAAAGAGGAGGAAGAGGAGGAGAACGACGACGACAACGAGGAGCAAATGCAAAAGAAAATAAAAATCAAATTCCCTGTCTGAGCGTTACGTAATCTAATCTCTTGAGTGTTTTGATGCCATTTTGCTGTTGTTATTGACGATGTTGTTTTGCTTTTAAACAATATCCCACGTGACACGATCGAAGAATGATTGAGATATCCGAAAGAGAATGATTTAGATGTTTAGATTCGCTTATATTATTAATATTTTTGGTTTGGTATGATGATTTTGATCGCTGAACAATGAAGCGACAGGAATAATTGTTTCAGAGATTTGAAATAGGGCAAATGTTGATAATACAAAAAAGAGATTAGTAAATCATACTTCAACGGTGTTTTAATTGATTCTAGTAACGGTGAATCGAAGGTAAGTTCCAAGTTTTTTCAATTCCCCTACTAACGTACTGAGGAAAATAGAATCCTTTGTTATGCGATTGTTACAGTTAACTACAATTACTATTAATTTCAAAGTGGAAATAAATACTCGCATAACGCTTTGCGAGCAAGCTAATGATTCACTCGTTTTAATTGTTCATTATGTAAACAGTTCTACGACCCGTCAACTTTCCCCGCTATGATTCTTTGTGATTATTCGAGGATTTGATGAAAAAAATAAGCCTAGATAAATGACTGTATCCAAACGTGTCATCCTTTGTTCTTCTTCTTTGCTCTCCACTTATTTACCTTTCATATTTCATTCCATCTTGTGTACACAAAAGATCTGATTATACACAATATTTACAACAAGATCTCTTATATAATATTGATTTTAGACTTTAGACCAAGCACAACGAAGTACAAATTTTCAAATTTCATCTAATGAATAATTCAAAGGATGACAATATCTTGTGTCAACCCCTGGCAATGCGCGCGAGGAATGGTGTGAAAACCGCCAAATTAAACACACTCGTACCTGTTGACAACAACCTTGATAAAAACGAGCGAACGATCTGACGGTCGAGCATTATCATCATCATCATCATTCCATTTCCCTCCTCGACGAAACTTTTGCTTATACTTCTATTCCTCGATGAATGATAAGTTCCGATCCTTCCCTCTATTATTATCATCATCATCATCATCGGTCTTTCTCTTACCCTGAATTCGAATAGATTTGAAAAAATTCTATACTCGTGAGGAATGGAGGAGGAGAAAGAAGAAGATCGTAACAAAAAGTAGTAACCGCTGTATAGCCATAGGAGCACGTGACGGAGTATTGAATGGATATATTTATCGGATGACATAAGCCAGAGGAATCCTAACGCGGGCGGAATGAGAAAAAGTAGACAAAGTTTGTGTATTTTTCCGGTGTTCTTGGACCAACAAATTTCATGTGCTTCCATTAGGGAACGGGGAGGAACGAGGAGTCGGTGTTGAAATAACTACAAAACGCGACATCAAAATAGCCCCGTGCCGGTGATGCTATATATCGCTTCTCCCGCTGATGCAAGACCGAAAAAAAGTCAAGAGAGGAAGAAAAAAAATGAAAGAAATATTGAAAAAACAGTACAGCGAGCAAAGCACGTGAATATAGGTGCAGAGCGGTGATTCTAGTGTGCGAGATCATGTGATTTGGAATAATGCCATCGTAACATCTGATCTATTCGTAATGAAGGGAAATAACGTTGTGTATGTTCGTACACATGCATACGATCAGTGTCTACGACCGTTTGTTAGCACCAACTCGTGATTTTCTCAACGGAAAAAGAGAAAAAAAAAAAACAAGGAGCAACAACAACAGCAGGGAGAAGACAAAAAAATCCAAATAAATTACACATTTCCCACCTCTCCCCTTATTCCTTTCCCTGCGCAAAATACGTAACTGGCTCGATTCATTGGCACGAATTTATGAAATTCAAATTTAACGTCCGCACAAGTAAATATCTCACGTTTAGAATTTGTATTTACCAAGAAATATTCTCTAATGCATGACGCCATTTTTCCTTGTGCATCGATATAACAAACTGCTTTCGATTTGGCACGTTCGAAGCTTTTATTAGAAACCAAAATTATACGCGGATACGATTGTCTTTGCTAAGACATTACGCCGGACAAATTGTTTATTCGTGGAACGTGAAAACTACGTTGAAAGGTTAAAGCGTATTCGATTCGACGAATGCAACGAGTTTCAAGAAAGAATTTCTAAACGTTCAAGTATTTCCGTTCGTCAACAACAACATAACAACGAGGACGACACAACGACGACGATAACAGGGGCGTTGAAAAAATGGCAACAGCTATACGAATTCGCGGGGTAAATCACCCAGCGATCGTTGGCACTAGACCAATTGTTGGCTCATATGTTTATTAAAGTTTGATATATCGAGCGTGGACATAAGAGGAAAGTATTGACAAAAATGTTGAGGAAGATCATGGATGCTTCCGAGCTATCGATCGATTCGACATAAACAATCTCTTCTTGGAAAAAATCATCGATTCCATCATCGTCGGATCATCCATGAGATTGATGTAACACTCTCTGGTATATTATATCGAAGAAAAACCCTAAATATCGAATGATTGAATCGAAAGTATTTCCAAGTTTTGAAATCACTGCATTTCTCTCTCTCTCTCTCTTTTCACTCTTCTCGAAAATAATTGAATAAAATCCAAAAAGCTTAGTAGGTACATAATTTTGGGATTTTGCAATGCTTTCAAGAGAATTCCTCAAACTTCAGAGTTACTGCATGTCTCTATCTAAATTACTCAAACATGACTCAATAAAATGAAAAGAATTAACCAGAAGACAGATCTAAGGTTCGGCGATTTTGTCCATTTTATCGAGTCATCTTGAAGTATTTTGCTTGACACGCTTCCAACGAGTACCGAAGAATCTTTGGTACCAAATTTCGATACCCATGTGGAAAAATGTTCAAAATTATGTATAAAGTGTATCGAATTATACACCAATTGTATCTAAATTTTGAAAATTTTTTCCACGTGAGGAATGCAGTCAATGGCAATTATCAATTTTTCGCTTTACCATAAATGTGGAAAGTCAAAATGCAATACCAGGGAATCATCCATAAATCATTGACAAAACTATTATTTGAATTATCAAAATGCCCCACCAGAGTTGTTTTATTGTTATTTTCAATTAAATATGATAAACTATCGTTATTTATCATCTCAAATTGACTCGTTGAGAGTGAAACCATTGTTTAAAATAGAACATGATGCAAGATTTTGGGTCTTTAACTGAGGTTGGATCTGAGTATTTTTCGTTATTCGATTATCAATTCGTTTCAATGAACGATTCAAATACCAGCAACATTGAATATTAGGGCGTGTATGTTCCAAAACATTCGTTCACGTAGATTGTTGAAACTCTTCTGATGAATTCCGAAAAACCAAAATTTCTGATAACATTTCATGAACACATATAGAATAAAATCTGATAAAATTTGTATAATCATAAACATAAAATTATAACATAATAATACATACAGTACGTACTTGTATAAGATACAAGTAATATATAGAGGAAACAGTTAAAAATTTGGAGAATATGAATTCTACTCTATGAATCTGAATTTTTGAACAGTATTGATTCATCAGAACTCTCCACTAAAATATTTATTTGTAGATATTAAATATTTGATTGGATGTAAAAACTGAACACTCGTGGCGTATAAATTATTTATTTAGAAGACCCATTTATTTGAGGCAAGCATTCCATTATTTGATTCGATTAAATATTTCATTAATCCTCAGAAATATTTTAAGGAGAGAGGACAAATAAACTATTCATTTGGTTGGAAGAAATTTTTTTTTTTAGTGTATTAGTGAAATTTTGCTGATTTCGTCAGTGTATATTGGGTTGTTTCATTTTCGAGCGATATTTTTTCTTTCTCTGTCCTACCTGAAAAATTGATATTTTATGGGGAATAAGAAATATTCTCATTGGAAAAGAAATTTTAAGTGGATAGGAGGCTTAGCTCCTGGATCAATGAAAAAATGAATATAATAGGCTTGTAGGGCATCAAATTTACTACAAAAATATTTCCATGGAATGGAGCTGTACGAGCAATAGTTTTGGAAGTGAACTTTAATAAAAATCAACATCAAAGCTCTTATGATTTTGTATTGATTGATCTTACATGCGGAATTGACTTATAATACACTTTATATGGCTCTAAAATTTATAATCTTAGGAACAACTTATTCAAATACAATAATTAAATGTAAATTTCAATAAATACAAGATTATAGGGGATTTTATGCCGATTTTTATTGAAGTTCACCTTTCAAGCTCTGTAACTCCAAAATTATTGGTCGTACAGCTCTATCTCATGGGAACCTTTCTGTGGCAAATTTTATTCGAAAACAATTCTTTGAACAGCATAAAATCGAGTTGAAACCAAAGTTAACCAGTTTCCTGTGTTATTCAAACGAGGAATCGAATTTTTGAATCAGCAAAGCCTCTAATTCACTTAGAATTTTTTTTCCTACGGGAATATTTTTTATTCTCCATAAAATATCAAATTTTCAGGTAGGACAGAAGAAGAAAAAATATCGCCCGAAAATAAAACCCCCTAGTGTATATGCATTGATCGTACCAGTGACTTGCACCAATAGAAGATTGTAGTATTTTTTACTGATTCCGATTTAGAGAATAGGATCTGTTGTTGGAATCAATCATTACATGTTATGGGAATGACAAGTTACATTATTATAAGGCAATCCGCATTACAAAATTTGATACACTACTCATATCGATGAATTCGTGACAATTTTGATGGAAATAAAAACAAATTTATCCAAAAGTATTCATGAAATACGATCTATTTCTTTCAACTGGTCAAAAGATTTCAAACTAATCGCAACAAATGTTTTTTTAAGAAGATTTGGAATTACACTTCATTCTATTTTCATAAGGATTGCTGAAGCAAAAAAGGGGCTTGATGCCGCAGTTGTCAAATGACACAAGATGGAACTCTCAGTATGATTGTCTCGAAACGTTCATTAAAAGTTTCCACCTATACTCTGAAATTCAAATGGAATATAAAAATGCGGATCCTAAAATAACTTGAATATTAAACAACGTTTGCTTATATAAAGGAGCTATAAATCACCTCAAACAATTGAAAAAAGTTGCTCAAGCTTTAGATAAATTGCAATCTAAATCAGGTAATGTATCGACAACTGTTGAAGTATGGTCTAAATTGCTGTCTACTGAGAATTTAGTAGAATATAACTACAACAGCTATACGAAAACGAAGAGATGAAGCCTTAGAACCTTTTTCTTATACTGCATATTTGATGAATCCCTTTGTAAAGAACGTACAACTTAAGGGGATTCATTACTCCCTGCAAAAGTTACTAGATTCCAAATTTCTTCCCCCAGTTTTCTCAGAAACGAACACATAAAATGAAAAATAATGAGTAGCCGCATTTTTTTCAATAGCCTGAAGAAGATGCACCTGCTCATTAAAATTGATTATATTCATTGATTACTGAGAAAACTGGGGGGAGAGATCTAGTAACTTGGCTTGTGGTGAATCGCCTTAATCAGGAACAAGGAAAAATGGCTGAAGATTGGATGATGGGACATAAACCGGAATGTTTGGGGGCAATTATAGCATTCAAAATCCACGATGAAAATTTATATCCTGCTTCAATGTTCCGTGCAGAAGTTGAAGAGTTATATGAAAATACTCCTAATAAATGATGGAAATTGATGGAAGCGAGGACGAATTCTACAGATGAACTTCCAATCGGATTTTTTGAATTTTGTCACCAATTATTGAGTAATCCACCTAGTTCAGCAGAATTAGAACAAATTTTCCCAACATTTGGACACGTATGGTACAATGTGAGGAACAGATTAGGCGTGGAAAAAGCTACCGAATTGATCCAACTATATTAATACAAACATCATAACACTCCTATTGATCAAATTCAATGGTGAAATGAAAGTATTAATTATGTAAGAACACTCATTACATTATACATCGAATAAGAAATTTCAATTGTATCCATGAAATTTAATTTTATTGTTCTCCAACCCATCCATCCATAATTCTTCTCAGTGGGTTTTATCTGAAAAAAAAAGAACCCAGTGGGTAAGAACAGGTCGGGTCTTTTCGGGCCAACCCTGCCATATCATAAAGGATTCCTCGAGATTTTATTATTAGGAATTAAAGGCGTGTTGAGTTTCATTTTTCTATGTCATCATTGGAAACTTGGAAATAGAAAACCTTTCTCAATGTTCCTGCTCCTTCCTCTCTTACAACATAGTAGTAATTAGTGCGTCCATAACAGTTCTCTCACAACGTTGTTGTTGCAGCCTAATTAGAAAGAGCTTCCCCCACACATCTGAAAATAGTAGGTATTGATACAAACTGTAACAAGACATTGAATAATTCATATCCAATTGTTAAAATATAATCCTGTACTTGTTCCGTTAACAGAGCATCCCATTTCTTGTCGGTAAATGAATCTTAATTAAAAATCACTCCTTCTTAGGACTCTGATCTTCATTGACTCTAAAACGATATGACTTCTAATGTCTTCATAGAGAGACACTTAATAGATTTCAATCTTCTTCTCAACAGAAAATATAGTCCATTTTAGAATCTCTCGGATAAAATAGGAAGTCTCCAAAAGCTTGAGCGCTGCTGGAGATCCACTGCTCGTACGAGTTATAAAATCCTCTTGGTAAAACCGAATATCAGATCTTCTTATAGTTTCGCTGTAGATTGAATGAAATCAACCTGAAATCTACACGGAGAAAAATTTGATTGTGAAAATTACTATTTTTTGTCGTAAACCAGTATTATTGGAAGATATTAAGTGTATTATTTTATACGCACGTAGGAAATAATCGTCAGCTACGATGGTAAAAATGAAGATTCAGCGTGAGAAAATATATTTAAGTAATAACAACTATGAACAAACGAAATAAATAAATACCTTTTCTAATGAAAATGATCACCACTTGACAATAATAGATTTTGTTTGAACAACTATTCTAAATTTTCAAAGCCACGAATCACATTTACTACCAATGACGGGTCGGTATAATACAAGCGCTGGTGGTAATATTTTCCAACAGCGCTCACAATTATCGCACACGACAAGTTGTCCAGTTTAGGTTTCCTCGTTTAGTCTATCAATGAAACTTCAAAACAGCGAATTCATAAGTCCGAGCGTAGCAAAGCGGCTTTAATTGTAAGGTTTATAGGTAGATATAAGTACATTATTCTTGAGTTCAAATCCCCTCCGCGTAATTAGGATTTTTCATTATCAACTGTACTCAAGAATGTATTCAAAATAACATGATTGCAATCAACAAATATGAACTCGAAGGTTGGACAACATGAACTAACAAATGTGCCTGGAAATATGTTTTGGCAAGTACATTTTTTTCTTTCATTTTAGCGAATGATATTATCATCATTGATGGTGAAAATTATTGCCTTTGCTTCGATTTTTAGAGCTTTGTTAGTTTTTTTGAAGAAATTTTGAAATTTTTGACAAAGTGAAGTTTACCATCGTGATAATTTTATTTCCAAGCTATTCCCAATAGTTTCAGTTTACCAATTTTTATGATTATATTACCTACGTATTTTACCACTTTCAACCATCAAATTTCTCTCCGTGGATGCACTGAGAGAAGATTTTATTTGTATTTAATAAATATTCTTTCGGATACAGCGAAATAAGTATTGATTACATACAAAAACATGACTCAATATCCTCAGATAAGGTTAATTAACAGTGAATCAATGTGATATGAGGTTATTTAACAGTTAATAAACTTCATCTACACTTAATAAGCCAAGTTTATGTGGGAAAAATATTTATAGCTTTATTAAATACAAATAAACCCTCCTCCTCTGAGTGTGCTTTTTGGAAATTTGTATTCAATTTTTCCCACATATTTAGAATCTTAAGAGAAAATCGATACGAGACGCTGGTTCAGAGACCACGAAGGAATATTGCGATTCTCGATCACAGAATAAACCTACAACACGAATACTTTTTTCCTTCGCGCACTGTACTTGATCTTAAGAATATCTGTCGGTGGTGGAGATAAATTCTCGTCTTCGAGTTAAATGGAAAATTTAGAGGAGAGATTGGATTGATGAGCTTTTAACACTATTCATACGTATAATCAACGTTTGTTCAAACAATTGTGAATCGAGTTCCACGTTATCATGCAGAAATTACATCACGAGAGAGATTATTCGTTGATTATTGTATAACGAGGGAGGAGGAGGAACAGTGGAGCTTAGCAAGAACCTTGACTTTTAATATTTTGTTTTTCAAATATATTTCAAGAGTGTGCGGGCGTAGTATCGAAGGACCATATTTATTCAACTTTTGTACCGTAACTTTGTTCTTCCTATAAGATTATTATCATCGGCATCAGGATTATCATCATCACAGGCGTCGAGAATAGATTGGTAAATGTTTTTCATCATTTTTTTCCCTCATCGCTATTCGTACCGTATCCGACGCCGAGAGTAGTGAATTGGAAACTTCAAATACGTGTGTTGATAAAACTGTCTATTACATACATCCTTATTTTTATCACATCACGTGTAGCGAAAAGAGGTCAACACTCTATCGATCGCTCCGTAAGAAATTCTTTCACATCCATGTTATTTTTTCTTTCTTTTGCTTTCAAAGAGAGAATTTTTCAAGCAACAGAGTTATGTGATCAATAACATTATTATTCTCATGTTCATTATATAGAACGAAAAAATTGAAAAATTCGAGTTATGAAAGATATTATTATCGTTTCGATAACAGAAGAATGAAACGTAGAAGGAGGAGAAAAGAAATTAAGGTAAACCATTGTCATCATCGACATTTAATAATCGTAATTATTTATTAGGGTGATGTTGATAACATCTCCCAGCCACTCGATAACGAATAACAACATCGCGATGTTGAACAACGATCATGACGGTGATACTCGAGGGAAAGTTGGAAGTTTGATAACAGTTGTGCAGCGATCGAGGAGAGTTTCCCGATACACGCATGTACAAGTATGCGCACCTGTTATCGGAATAATGCTTCTTTTTTTCCTCACTTTCGGTCATTGAAATGTGGAGTTCTGCGAGCTGAGATCCCCGCTTTACGTCCATTTTTCGTCAATATGAAACAACGTGATTATGATAATCCTAATTTGGATCTCTAGGTCATGACTCGACGCGATCTTAGATCTGGTTCCAAATATAACATTCTTTTACGGAATACATCTCTATTCCGTTGACAGAATAATCAATCATTTCACGTATGTGTACGTTGAAAATTTGAAAAATAACAAAAAATATATGTATACATATATGTACGTGATAAAATTCGTTTTTATCTCTATTTCTCCTTCCCTTCGGTTCTCCCCCTTTTACTTGATTTATCCTTTCTGTACCTAATGTGTTCACGGGTAGGATCGGTGTCGTTAAATAACGATGATTACGGCATTGCGCTTTATTGCTCGGAAGTAGGCAGTTCTCGTTTCAGGGACTCTCGACGCGCGTATATTACATGAATATAAGAGACATAACTAACATATTTCATTTTTCGTTTCAGATATCCTTCAAGAGTGAGAAAAAATAAGAAGGGTAGATCCGTTCGAATCGTTAACCGCATCATTTACCAAGTTCATTCCAAAATATACGACCCGCGTAATTGGATAAATTAAACAAAAAAAACTGTAAAGGAATGAGAAAGTGAGAAACCTTGAGAAAGGGGGTGGATATATATTGAACATCTCAAGATCGAGAAAAAGCAAACGAATTCTTCAAACTGCTGAATTTGAAGAAAAGAAAAAAAAAGAGAAGATATTTCACTCCGTTCACCAAAGATAGTTGTTTCTCCTCACTTTTTTCTTGATGTCATATAAATTGAAATTTCTTCGATATATACTTACATGTTTGAATTTCATAATGACAAAAAAAAATAATAATTAATGTCTTTAATGCAAAATTGATCTTCACACCTGTAAAACATGTTCGTTTCTACAACTGTAATACCTCACCATATTTTGGTTTGGGAAAGCATCACCTCTCTAATTCCAATAACACGTACTTTATGTAATACGTAACAAAAGGAAAAATATCATTCTCAAATAAAATATGTATTTTTCTTCTCAACAAACATACGCTCTTCGTTTTCGAAGATTTTATATTTACCGAGACATCAATTTTTGAATAAAGCTGAAACTAGCGGATTTGAGTCAACAGACTTGGAATCAATGAGATTTTTCAATCATAATTTTTCAAAATATGTATTTTCGAAAAATTCACATTGGCTTAGCTTATGAACGTGGTCTGCTATTTCACGTTTGCCAGCTTCAACTTCATAATTTTTCAACGTAGAAAATGTATGCCAAATTGAAACAACATCACGTGACATCAACCGACTTCGTCTGAATGATATTCTTCGATCCTCCGATGCACTTGCTTCCGATTAAAATCATTTCAATGATCGCTTTGATATTGAGATCGACACAAGGGAGGCTAGCTGTTCACAGTTGAAAATCTTACGCTGAAGACATTTTGGTTCAGATACCCGGATTTTAGGTGTTTTTTCAAACGCCGTAAAAAAAATCCAATGAGTATTTTTACGATACATTTCTTACTAGTTATTTATTAACATTTCAAGATTATAAAACATTCAGAATATTGACAAAAAAAATCAAAGTTGGAAAAACTGCAGGCCGGCAAAGTAAAAAATTGACCTGGTGTGCAGGATCCCAGTCCACCCACACGGAAAAAAATGAATGATCCAAATTTACGTTGATTAGTATGTTACTTTTGGACGAAGCACAAATTTAAGAAGAATTGGTACACTGGATTTGATTAAATCTTCGACTTTGTTCATTGTTTTACCAATGGAATTCACTTTCCATTTTGATCGTCGAAATAATGCCAAGAGTCAACGAATTATTGAAACCCAATGCACGCATTCTTTTTGAACTTGTGCTCCGTCCCAAAGTGACATACTAGTCAACGAAAATTTGGATCACTAATTTTTTCATCTGAAAATAATTTTTTTTTGTAAATTCTTAAAGAATAAGGAAGTGGTGATCGCACTACCAAGAGTTTGTTTGAGAAACAAATTTTTCTCATAAAATGGCGGCGATTGAAAAAAAAAGTCACGTATTTTTTCCTGTTTTTTCGCCTCTCGGGATTTACAGAAAAAAAAATTTCTCAAAAAAACTCTTCGTCGTAGTGCGATACTGCAATGTATAGAGAAGCTCTGTGCCAAATTTCAAGTCAATCGGTTGGGTATAATAACTTGGGATATTATGCACACCGTTTCGAGGAAAACGCGTTCGAAGATTCGAGTACAATTTCAAAAAGTCAAACTTGCTTTGATTCTGCACATAAGTTAATTTCAAGACGCACCCAAAACTAGCCCTGCTCTGAAACTAAACGCTGAAAACAAATGCTGACACAATGGAAAAGACTAAATTGCAGTCAATTTTTGAAGTACACTATGAAAAAGTGTTGGGAGTTTTTTTTCTCACTGTTGGTGAATTTCGTTCCCTCATCGCGGGGGAATTCTTTTTCCATAAAAAATGAGGGATTTTTTCATCACTATGAAGAATTATTTTATTTTGTGGGTGTAGAATCCTCCAAAAATGAAGAAAAATTCTCCATCTGTGGAGGAACTTTGCTGCCACCATTTTTTGGGGGAAAATTCCACAATCATTTCTTACAGTGTAAGATGCAGCGACATTCAGTCGGACTTTTCACAGTTCAAGGGTTACAATGGTACGTTACACTCACATTTCCTCACAAAAACCCTCCTGAAAATATGCAAAAAGAAAAAGAATAGGTTTTTCCCAAAATTCTAGACCAGAATACCCCAGTTAAGAAGGTCGATAAATATAAAACAATACTTCACGTTGACTTCACGTGCACTACTTACTTATTGATTCAACATATTTCTTTGAATCGATATTTGGTCCACATTTTGAAAGAAGTTCCCTCTGTGAATGTTTTCTGCATTTTGAACTGTCCTTGATGCGGTAGAACAATTTTAATCGTCACTGGAATTCTGAATTCCTCGAAAATCATGAATTGCACAACTTTGGCATGAGCATCGTTCGATGAGTCAGAAAAAACCGCATTGATTCACACTGAAAAAAAAATGTATTCCAATCAAATAAATATTTATTTGTCCAGTACCGAAGAAATATTTATTAGAATTAACAAAATATTTTTTGGAACCAAAATAATTTATTTGAATTAAATAGATGGTTTTAATCGTTTATTTGATTCCAATAAATTATTTTGGTTCCAAAGAATATTTTGTTAATTCTAATAAATATTTCTTTGGTACAGGACAACTAAATATTTATTTGACTGGAATAAATTTTTTTTCAGTGCAATACTTTGACATTACAATGTCGTAGCTATCACCATTTGAAACTCTTGGGAATTTGGATGTGCAACTTAGACACTCAGAAGATTGGAAGCGAAAAGAGGTAAGCTATATTCACAAATTTTCTTCATCTCAAACTACGTAATAGTTACCGAAGTTTCATTTCACTAAATCAAATCCAAATGGGGAGAGTTGAATGCTTGTTTAGGTTGGATGACTAAAACGGGCGTTGGCTCAACTAAATTCAAATTTGATTTCTCTGACTTTGGTTGCTGTTACTAATTTGAAGTTGCCTTTACAACAATTTTCATTACAGGCTTTTATTCTTTTATCACTCGGAACTAATTTTCACCAAAAACTTCAGTTCATTCGGTTAAATAAATTATTTTTTTCGATGCATGTTTTTGCGAAAAATGTTGATTTTCGAGGCTCATGGAGCTCCAGAAAAATGGACAAAATTTTGCTACGTACTTTTCCAACAACTGAGCATTAAATGAAGATTTTGATTATACAGTGGTGGAACACATTGCCGAGATTAGACTTTGAATATTTGGTTGAATGTGGAAAAAATGTCCACAAATCATTTTCTTTCACCATTAGATATTACTTCGGAGTTTTAATTTATATTCAAAATCAAACCTTGGCAGTATGCTTCATCCTTGCATATTAAAAAATTTTATTCATCGCTTAGTTGTTGGAAAAATATGTAGCAAAGTTTTGCCCATTCTTCTGGAGCTCCATGACCGTTAAAGAAAGTCTTATAACACAGTTATGAATATTTTCACAAGTTTCCGAATGATTAAAATTGTCATCATTATTGGAAATCCGCGATTGATTCAATTTTAAGAGTATACTAGCGGCGTGGCAGCAAACAAATCGTTTATTACAAACTACGGCCAAACGCTTCATTTCAATCAAAATATCACTCTCTACAGCAATTTTCTGATTCAAGTACACGGAGAAAAATGCAGCTCAAAAGGATAGTAATCTTTAATTGAAAATTGGAGAATATTTCTTAAAATCTAAGAAATTTTCTTAAGTTTGTAATAAACATGAAACGGTTCAGATTTCTCTTGAATATTGCTCGAAAAATAATGAAAAATTCTCAATACTGAACAAATCATACAAACAAATATGAAGTCTCCAAAAGTCGCGAATGAAATTTTACAAAGTGAATAACAAAATTCTGTAATTTGAAGATAAGATTCCAAAATTTTGTTATTTACTTCGTAAAATTTCATGCGCGACTTTTGGAAACTTCATCTGTGTTTTTATGATTTGTTAAGTATTGATAATTTTCCATTGTTTTTCGAGCAATATTCAGGAGAAATCTGAACCGTTTTATGTTTATTACAAACTTAAGAAAAATTCTTAGATTTTAAGAAATATTCCTCAGATTTTAAGAAATATTCTCCAATTTTCAATTAAAGATTACTATCCTTTCGAGCTGCATTTTCCTCCGTGTAGAAGCGCTGTACAGAGCGATATTTTAATTATTATGAAGTGTTCGCCCGTAGTTTATTATAAGCGATTTGACTGCTGCCACGCCGTTGGTATCACCTTAAGCAAAAAGTTTGTACGGAAAGAAAAATTTTTAGTGGTAACAGCTGAATTTTAGTGATTGTAGGTAAATATTTTCGCACTCGCAGGACAGTTAATTTCTTATCAATGTTACCTATGATTTAGCTGATGAAGGTAAAAATTTTGCTGCAGCAGTTAAAATTCACGCTGTCAAAAGTTTCCCGTGAATACTGAAGAAAATCCTATGCTTCAATTTATAGTAAAACTCTCATAAAAACAGTAATTTTAATATATTTTTCTGTGGAAATTCCTACAAGTGTACGGGAACTATGAGAAATTTTCTTCACTATGTACACGCAGAAAAATATATTTTCAAAAATCCCATACTTCATGATTGAGGATCAATGCCAGTCTGCGATGAATGAAATTATTTACCTGAATATAGCTTCAAAAGTATCATAATTTCTTGTAAAGAAATACATCTAATTATGGGACCTTCTTAAAAGTGAATTCAAGTAAAAATTCTATCTGTCACAGACTGGCGCTGATCCTCAATCAATTATGGAACTTTTCAACACATCTGTTTTCTGCGTGTGAGAGAAAAAATTCCCGGGAACAATAAAATATTTAGTTGAATAGTCACCATAAAATACTCAATTGATTTCAATAAAGTTTTATTGAATCAATCAAAGATCCTCTCCAAATTCCTTGGAGTGAAAAAATTCACTCTTGAAGAGTGAAAATACTGCTGGTCCAGGAGGAGTGATATTCCACTCCTGAAGAGTGACTTTTCACTCCAACAGAGTGAAGGTTTAACTCGGTTTAAAGAGTGAAATTTCATATTTTCATCAAAGTGAAATCCTCACCCTAAGACAGTGAAAATTCACTCTTATGGAGTGGAATCTTACTCTCGTTGGACTTGCAGTATTTTCACTCTTTGGGAATGGATTTTCATTCTAAGAAATTTAGAGAGTAAAAACTCTTATCACAGATTTGAGCATTTGAAACGTTTAGAGCAACCCCAAGTAATACAAGAACATTTCAAACATTCTGCGTTAATTCTGAGATCATAGAATGTGCAGGTGAGACTGTTTTGGATAAGTTCGAAAAATATATTCTAAGAATATACATAGAATATACTTATCCGCAACAGTCCCATGCGAAGATTCTATGATGTGTTCATAAAATATACTCAGAACTTCAAAGATTCTTCTTAGCATTTCTAACCTGTTGTGCTACTTGGGACGCTGCTTACTCGATTCCTACTCTCCGAATCCGAAAGAGTGAAAAATCACGTGTTTTACTCCACTAAGTCTCAGAAGTGAGCCAGTCCGCTTCGAGTGGGATTTTCACTCGTTTCGAACCTTCAATCTTTTGGGTTGAGAAATTGTCTTTAGAATTGGAGTGGCTGTGAGTTTCTCTCCTCAAACCTTAGACTATCACTCTAAAAAAGAGGAAATTTCACTCTAGAAATTTCAGAGAGTAGTGTCCACCAAGTTTAAGCAACGTTGAATCAAAAGTTAGAACAATCAGTTGCTTCTTTTCGTGTGAAATACACTGCCGGTGTGAAATTTTGCTTATTCAGAAAATTCTGAGATTATTCATGAGACTGAAACACCTTAAATTCAGTCCCTGATAACACGCGAAGAATTCTCTTTCAAAAACAAGAATAAAATCCTTCAAGAACTCTTTTAGAATTAATGAATTCATAAAGAGCTATGAAGGAGTTCAAAGAACTCGGTAATGTCACAAACATTGAACTCCTCCAGAGCTCTTTACGAATTCATCAGTTCGAAAAGAGTTCTTGGAAAATTCTATTCTTGTTTTTACAGGCAAAGAATTCTTTGTGTGATATCAGGGGTGTTCTTGGCTTTTAAAACTTTTTTATAAATACAATAGTTTTGATATTATTGAAAAAGTCTTCAACAAAACCTGTTGAATTTCTTCAAGAATGTTAGTGTTATGGGTTAATAAAGTCATTGTTGGTAATTAGTATTCAGGTTCGAAATACCGAAGATTTAAAAGTTAACGAAGAATTTGTTTCTCAACTTGAAGGTACTTGATAACAGCCCCCCGACGCTCGCCATTTTATATCACTCAGTTTATTCAGTTTAATTAATTCATACAAATTGAGTTTTTAAAGATTCTTTATGATTCATAAAAAAAACAGCTAGTATTCCGGCACTAATATGTCCTCAAGGACATTCCCCACCTAGCAAAAAAGTTACTAAATTCTGAATTTCTCTTCCAGCTTCCTCAGGGACGAACAAATAAAATAGAAAATAGTGAGCAGCTGCATTTTCTTTGATATCCCAAAAAGATGCACCTGCTAATCAAAATCGATTCCCTTCATCAAAGACCATGGAGTCCTTCAAGGAATGGGCAAAATATTGCTACGTACTTCCTGATCGACTAAGCAATAAATACAAATTTCAAATCCGCAGTGATGAAGTACATTGCTAAAATTGAGCTTTGAATATGGAATTCAAACTGTAAATTATGCAAACAATTATAAACATATTGATCTACGAATGTGAAAAATTTTGTCAACTTATTTCCTTATGTTTAGAAATGTGTTTTAGGATTTGAATTTATATTTATTGTGCCACTTATGGGGACAACATCGGCTTAAATACGATTGATTTTTACGCTTGTGCCAAGCTTGTACCAAGTGCAATGGCCATTCCAAAGATACGAAAAAATGTCCCATAACTAACTATCCATTGGAAACATATTTTTAACGGAGGTTTGTTCCTGATACAAGTGCCAATCCTGGGACAAGCTTAGATTTTTTTCCCAGTCCTGTCAATACCTGCATGGGTTGTCTAGTCATAGTAAATTCCAAAATTCTAATTGTGGCAAAACTGTGTAGGTAAAAACGATGAAATCATTTTTCTAGTATGTGGGGAGGTTCTACCTGAGTTTCCATGCAGTTCACAATATAGCCTGGACTAATCCTGGGTCCTGATGGAAAAACAATCGTGAAATTACATCGATTTTTGGGCAATCTAGGCTGATTGTGGCAAAACCGGGGAGGTACAAACGACGAAATGATTTTTCTAGTATGTGAGGAGGTTCCGTCCAAGTTTCCATGCCGTTCAGAACATAGCCTGGACTAATCCTGGGTCCTGATGGAAAAAAAATCGTGAAAGTATATCGATTTTTGGGCAATCTGGGCTTATTGTGGCAAAACTGTGGAGGTACAAACGACGAAATCATTCTCGTAGTATGTGAGGTGGTTCCACCTAAGTTTCCATGCAGTTCAGAATATAGCCTGGACTAATCCTGGGTCCTGATGGAGAAAAAATCGTGAAATTATATCGATTTTTGGGCAATCTGGGCTTATTGTGGCAAAACTGAGAAGGTACAAACGACGGGATTCCACTCTTGAGGTGTATGGGTCTCTGCCTCAAGATCTTACACAGTTCAGGATACAGTCTAAAGCAATCCAGAGTCCTTCTAATCAGAAATCCCCAAAAAAATCGATATAAATTGCTCAAAACTATTTTTCCTCATATCTCCTCCCCCTTTGAGGTACAAACGAAAATATCATCGGTACAATCAAGTACAAACGAAGCCCTTTCAAATGACACCCAGATCGTCCCTATCGGTTCCAGTCACAGGCGGGGGCATAAGCCCCCGGGCCATATCTCCGCCCCCTTTGAGGTACAAACGAAAATTTTTGCGGTACAATCAGGTACAAACGATGCTCTTTCGATTGCCGTATATAAGTTTCAAATCCGTTCCGGGTCCCGGCCAAGTTCACGGAGGTTAAATTCCATCGCAAGTTCAGTCTGTTCCTCAGTTACAAAGTCCCATAGTAAATTCAACCATAAATTTTTCTCCGTGTATATTTGAAAAAATTTGTAATTATTGCTTGATGATTTAAAAACTACGTCGCAAAATTGTGTCCGTTTAGGACGAGACAGTTATTATGCTCAAAAAATATAAGCTTGGAAGTAAGGAAGAAATTCTTGAAAAGTTACGTTTGGAGCACAGCATTATATGGTTGCGAAACTTGGACAATGGGGAAAACTGATCAACGAAGACTTGAAGCTTTTGAAATGTGGTGTTATAGGAGGATGCTCAGAATAAAATGGATAGACAAAGTCAAAAATGAAGAAGTTCTCGAGCAGATAAATGAAGAAAGAAATCTTTTGAAACACATCGTGAAAAGGAGAAGCAATCTTATAGGACACACATTACGGCATGAGAGTTTATTGAAAACAATATTGGAAGGGAAAATGAATGGTAAAACTGGTAAAGGTAGACCTAGAGCAAGTTATATGAAGCAAATCGTACAAGACAAGGGATGTAGTAGATATGTAGAAATTAAACGTTTGGCGGATAATAGACAGGGGTGGAGGGTTTCATCAAACCAGTCGTAAGACTGATTACTTCATGATGATGATGATGACATGGCCCTTAATCGTTGATAAAACCAGGAGGGAAGGGGATCTAGTACATTCTTTTACGAGGATACCAGCGGCTTGGCACTGGCCGAATCTCAAATAACACCAATATGCGGAAAAAATATTCCCAGAATGTTCCTAGCATACTCCCGCACGTGCTGCAAACATTCTAAGAATGTTTTGTGCTATACAGAAAAAATTTTTAAACGATCCATCAATTGATTCTGACACACGGACCATTCCTGTGAAAAAAAAACTTTCTTAGCACATAAATGGTTCATGTGCCGGACATTAATGGTTGATCGTTTTCAAATTTTTCCCGTGTACGTGCTCCGAGTTGCTCCAACTGGTACCAAACCAATAAATTCATTTCGATAACTGGAAATACTTGGAGCGAGTTGGGGTGACTTAGCTTATGATCGATTTTGACGAATGATTCGAAAATTAAGCAATTAAATAAAAAATCTCGCTTGGTACGGACAATCACGATTAATCGAAGGTCTGTACAGAGCGATATTTCAATCATACTGTTTCATTTTCGAATAATCCGTCAACAACGATTTGGCTAACGTCACGGCACTGGTATCGCCTTAATTCAACAATTGCATCGTCCTCCAAGTGACGAAACCTTGAACTTTTGTCAACCAGAATACAATTCAAAAACGTTTTACCTGAACGCGGATAAAATTTCCTCTTCGACCCTGTACATTTGGATATTCCAACTTCAGCGACTTTTTCCAAATCTTTTTCAAAATTCTTTTGAATGAAAAAAATGAAATTCTCATTGAATTCGAATCATAGTATCTCACGCTCATAATAGACAGTGTATATTACGACGAGAACTCTTGTTTGGTGTTAAATGATTTCCCGGTGAAGAAGAATACATCGATGGAATGATGAATACGAAATTAGAAAGATGATGCATATTTTTCTTTCGAACTTGAAACATTTCGTACCGTCGTTTGGCATCGTTCGCAAGAAATATTCAAGATTCCTTACACCTTACTATTATTATTACTTATAGGTGTACAACGATGATGATAATAACGTTCGATAAATCATGTATAGAGCTATTCAACTGCGTTCTCTTGAAATAGTTTTCTTTATCGATTAACACTTCTTTATATAAATCCAAATGACCACCACTACAATATCCATGGAGGTGAAATTGGAGCGCAATGCTTACCACAAAAAGTGTTTATTATTTATTATATATACTCAAAAGGGCTGTTTTCACCGTTGAACCCTTGATTATCATAATATACTCGGCTCTCCAGGTTATACAGGTCGAATGATTAATATTTTGTTTCCATACGACAATGAAATCGTAGTAGGTTATTCAACTCACACATCCGAACTCGTTTGTGTGAGAGTGTGGGCAGTACCGAGGCAATAGCGAGTTCCAGCATTATTTATAGTTTCCCCGCATGCAACAAGATTGCAATTTCTGTTTTTCTAATCCCACGATGACACTTCTGACAGTCAGGATCCGCACACTTTGTTAAATCATCGTATATGCGTGTGTGTATTTTCCCTCTTGAAATTTGTCCGTGGTGGTGGTTGTAGCGGCGACGATTGTGTGTAGCTGGCTCTCTCGAGCAAAGAAAAAGAGAGAAATATATGTTTCGTAATCATACGAAAGAGGATAATGTAAAGTAGTCCCGGAGCAGCGGTAGCGGTAGTAGCGGTAGTAACAGCGATAGGAACAGTATCAACGACAGCTGACGTTTTTCCCTTTTTCGCTGTCAAAATTTCTCAAGGAGAATTTTTGTGTTGATAAGTAATATCGATGCTACACATTCGATCAGGGCGGAGCCTGAACCCTAGATATTTTCAAACACATTTTGATCGTCGCTCTACTTCTGTTTCTCGAGTGTTTCTACCTCGCCTCATCTCTTTCGCGAATCAATAATGGTACAGAGAGAACACCGAGCACAAAAAAAAGGAATAAAAAAACAGATGAAGTAGCAGAAGAGGAACTAGAAATTATATTAACAATTGAAATTTGTCTGAGAGTTTAAATGAAGGAGTTTGGGCGAGAACGAAATGTAGAGATAATTGATAATGCGGCATGTATATATATATATATGTATATATGTGTGTGTGTGTATGTATATGTTTGTAAAATACTTACTGCCAATCTAGGAACGTTGACGATCTCGTCGGATTGCACCTCGATTTTCCTCAAAATAAACCAACAAAGCCTCGCGGGGTACTCACGGAAAACACTTTTATCACTTTTACCGGTCATAAAAACATTTGTACGCGTATCGATTGATATGAAATATGAGGGAGGAGTAGATGAATAGCGAGAGACTGGCGAGGAAATCACAAATTGGCCTCCCTAACACGCACTTTTTGACTTTGCTAGAAAATCACGAAGAAGACACACACCAGAGTTGTTGTACGCACACGCAGTATAATCCCCGGCCGTGTATGTAATTGGCACTGTCGCCACTGACACGTATGTCTGTTTATAGGGTATATAAACTTTGCTCCTCTCCCTGTTCAACGATTATAATAACCGGGAGACGACGTCGACGACGAAAACGAAGACGACGACGACGACGACAATGATCGCATATATCCGCCACTGCGAGCCGAAATCATGAATTACACACGCGTAAAGGTTTATCAACACCGTTGCAAGTATTTTTTTTTCTTTCTTCTGTGTATGTATTTGAAATCGTACAAGATACAACTTTTATTTCTCTTTTACTCTTTCGATCTTCAAACCCTTATGTATCGTCGTCTGCGATATATCCGCGTATACTGACGTTTTTTTCTCCTCTTTCTCGTTTCTATTGAGAATTCCAATAGTAAGCTGTGCGCTCACTGAATCGCAGAAAGTGTAAGAAATCAAAGAGGTGGGAACGTGTGTGTACGATTGTAGTGGGGATACTTGCGCTCTACGAGATTCGCTTGGAGCCAAACCTAAATTGTTCCGTTCCCAAGGAACTTCTTCTATGACATAATTGGACGGAAGTAGCCACCAATAATCCCGACGCACGAATGGCCCGAAGGGCAGTTCACCCGACTTTCAATGTCCCGAAATTCGCTGATTGGTCAATTTCTCGTAACTTACTAGAGGTTTCCCAGGGATTGCCCAATCAACGAATTTCGGGACATTGGAATTCGGGTCAATTGCCCTTTGATCCATTTGTATGTCGAGATCAGGCTGGCCTCCCATGGACCGGAATTCGTTCCGGCGGAATGAGAATTGAACCAATGCACAATTTTTTATAGATTTCTGATAGAACACTCTACAAGAAATTGTGAAAGCGATTGGTTTAAAGTCATTCCGCTGGAACGAATTCCGGTCCATGGGAGGTTACCCTCAGGCCCCTCCATTGAACTCTATACATACTGGAATGAGCACTCCCTAGATTAGCGCCGTCAGAGAGAGAAGTCATATACGCAGTGAATGTACGACAGTCATCGCCTTAGGGGCCGTCCATAAATTACGTAAGACAATTTTGGCATTTTTTCACCCCCCTCCCTCCCCCTTGTAAGACATCGTAAGATTTCATTAAACCCCTCCCCCTCCCCCATGTGGTAAGGTAATATAATACAGAAGTGTACAGAAATTATAAATGACTCAATTATGGTATAACATTGATGATTATTAACTCACTAAAATTGACTATCCAAGGATACTTGATTACAGAACATCATCTTTGTAAAATCTTGGAAAAAGTTGAAGGAAATATGTGTTTTTCGAAATCAGTTGAAATTGAATTTCTTAATATTTAGTTACATCCATCTTACGTAAGATTTTGGTGCAACCCCTCCCCCTCCCCCCTTGTAAGATCTGGTAAGAATTCCATGAACCCCCTCCCCCCCTCAAACGTCTTACGTAATTTATGGACGACCCCTTACCCTGCCCCTGACTACCTTCGCTAAAAACATGGATGATCTCCACAATTTTTGTAGCAAAGGTAGTAAGTGGCAGGGTCAGGCGATGTCTCTTGTACATTCACTGCTTTTTCTCTCTCTGACGAAGAATTTCTATTGAATATCTGGGCAGTGCTCATTCCAGTATGTATACAGTTCACTGGGCCCCTCCGACCAGGGTTGGGTTTATTACGTGATTTTTCAATCTCTTACGTATCATACTTGGTTTCCGACACGTAATATACGTAAGATACTTGAACCCTCCTGTCCCCCCAAAGGCAAAGGGTTGGTTTTATGCGTAACCAGAGGTGAGTTGAAGAAATTGCTAACGAGATATGAAAACCGTAGTCCAGTTTCTGATTGGCAGTATCACGTTTTCCGTTTATCTCTTCATGCTGGTTGGCTTAGAAGAAAAATTCAACTAATCATATATTTTTCTTCGAAAGAAAAAGACGTGATACGGACCATGGATTTTAACATTGCATTAGCAATCTCTGCTACTCATCTCTGGCGTAAGATACTCGGTTTCTCATGTCTCGTAAACTATGTAAAATACTTAGAAATATATTACGGGTAGTATGCAATAAGCCCAACTGGTAATGAGCCCGGTAAACACCCGTTGGTCCGAAAGCCCGTTAGTCCGAAGCGCCGTTCGTCCGAATTATAAAATTCCGAATGAGAATAATCCGAAATATAACTAAACGTTACTAGTCATGTGCGAATGAGATAAAATTTCACCAGAACATTTTCGGAATTACTTTCATTCGGAATTTTATAATTCGGACCAACGGTGCTTCGGACTAATGGGCTTTCGGACCAACGGGTGTTTACCAATGAGCCCGATTGGCGTTAGCGGAACTGCCCTGCTTTAAAGATCCGATTTAATCCGATTTAAACTGATTATACTCGTCAATCAGATTGAATCCGATTTTGGTCCGAGAATTTTCCCATTTGATCTCATTCAAACATAATCGGTTTGAATAGGACCAAAATAGACATTTTTATTAAATAGGATATAATCAGAGAATGCGGATCGTGTCAATCCTGATTTTCTGATGATATCTCGTTTGATGGTCATTTCCATTTTGGTCCTATTCATACCGATTAGATTTGAATATGATCAAATATGAACATTCTCGGACTAAAAATCTGATTCAAACTGATTAACGAGTAATAGATTTGAATCGGATTTTTAAAGCAGGGTACATTTCACCCGAACGGCTTTAAACCCGAATGACAGTTGACCCGACTAAATATAAAAATATAATTAAATAAAATGGAAAATTAATCGAAATCAAAGTGTAATTATCCTTTAATCCATACATCTTTACAGTAAAAGGTTGAATAAGCTTTGATTTCGATTAATTCTCCATTTGATTTGATTATATTTTTATAACTAGTCGGGTCAACTGTCATTCGGGTTATAATCCGGTCGGGCTAACGCCAGTCGGGCTTATCGCATACTACCATATTAGGCTGGCCTCCCATGGACCGGAATTCGTTCCGGCGGAATGAAAATTGAACCAATGCACAATTTTTTAAAGATTTCTGATAGAACGCTCTAAAAGAAATTGTGAAAGCGATTGGTTTAAAGTCATTCCGCCGGAACGAATTCCGGTCCATGGGAGGCCAGCCTCAGGGTGCTCTCCCATGCGATGGATTATTCAACCGGAACGGAACATTTCTTCTTCCGTTCCGTCGAAAGTGGGTGCCCTTGTCTCCCATAAACCGGAATATATTCCGGCGGAATGGAAAATTAACCAATCAATGATGAAATATAAATTTCCATTGGAACTCTTTATGAGAAATAGCGAATACATTCCATTTAAAGTTGTTACGGCCGGAATGATTCCGATCCATGGGAGAGCAACGCTATTTGGGTTGAATGAAACCATTGAACTGTATAATATACTGGAATAAGCACCATTCAAAAATTCTTCGTCAAAGAGAGATAGTTGGGTACACGGTGCGCGAAAAAGAAGCAGATACCCTTTACACTCATCATCCCTTTTTAAGATGCATGTATTGAAAAGAAACAACGCTATTTCATCTTGCATTTCACACTGACGAAAGATCTCTTCTTCCATCCTATAGGAAATTTCGCCAGTGCTCTTTCCAGTATGTTATATAGTTCAATGAATGGAACGGAATGAGCAGGGGGGTACAACTCAACGTTATAAAAGTAAAATAAATTTGCACTGATTTCGGCGAGTGCTTTGATGTGAACTAAAAATCAATATGGTGGCCTCGTGTAGCAGGGTAACCTCAAAATTATTCTGATTTTGGAATATCAATAATATTTCAAGAATCAAGTGTGAAAATGACGAAATTCTAAAACCATATTATATATTAAAACATATAATTTGTTTTTAGAATTGTTGTTCACACTTTATTGTTGAAATATTATTGATATTTCAAAATCAAAATTGGTCAGCATAATTTTGAGGTTACCTCGATTAAATACGATCAAAGCGCCACCTTGATGGAATACTTGTCCGTAATTAAAATGTGGCTTGGGGTCATCCTATAGAGTTGAAGGCCCCTGGGAATGAGTACTGAAATCCCTGTTCCGTTCCGATTCAATTTCAGTGCCATGGGAGAGCACCCTAATGCTAGCGACTGTCGCGCGCAATATCATTAGAAGAAAAAAGAGATCCGAGTTTTAAAAACATCTTTTCTTCTCTTTTTCCTTCTGACGATGTTTTCAACTCGGATCTCTTTTTTGGTAGAGTATCCTAAGCTAAAGTTCATAAGCCCTAAAACCATATGTCCGAATTTCAGATGCCCGAAGTTGCATAACCCCGAATAAAAAATTTAATTTCAATATAAATCAATTATTAGATACTTTTCTACAATTCAAAAGTGAAATGTGCTTCTGTCCATGGTTTATCGATGCTTTGAATCATATAAAAGTATCTGATAATTGATTTATACTTGAATTCATAATTTTTTATTCGGGGTTATGCAACTTCGGGCATCTGAAATTCGGACATATGGTTCTAGAGCTTATAAATTTTAGGGCTTACGATACTCTACCCTCTTTTTTCTTCCGATGATGTCGCATGCGACAGTCGCTACCCTGATAAACACGAAGAATTCTTTTTCAAAAACAAGAATAGAATTCTTCAAGAACTCTTTCCGAACTAATGAATCCATAAAGAGCTTTGGAGGAGTTCAATGTTTGGGACATTGAGGAGTTCTTTGAGAACGCTGAAAGTAGTGTTTGAGTACTCTCAGAGAACTCGTTAATTTCCCAAACATTGAACTCTTCCAGATCTCTTTATGAATTCATTAGTTCAAAAAGAGTTCTTGAAGAATTCTATTCTTGTTTTTGAAAATGAATTCTTCGTCTGTTATCAGAGTAGTATGAGTATCCGAGGTAAGGTCCGTGTCAGCTTCATGTCACACGAGCCTAGGAAGTCTAGTAACAGTTCTAACGGAAATATCTTCAAATACGTTGTTATTGATGGATTTCAAACATTTTTCTCCGATTTTATACCATGATAAATGTTTCGTCCATCATTCTGATAAATTAAAAATTCTCAAATAACAAGGATGACATATTATATGAAGATATTTCCGTTAAAACTTTTACTGGACTTCTTTACATCGATTATTCATCCGCTAATAATTTTCCGGGAATTCCCGCTTCTTTGTACACATTCCTTTCTCTCAACAAAACGATCAGTTTCCGAACTTTCAATCATCGTGTAAATCATTGGCAATTTTATCAACAAAATCGAAACAACGATTAAAATTGTTACCAAATGGGTTGTGTGTATTGTATAAAGTGCCAAATGATTTTAAATTAATAATTTCTTCTGAAAATAAATATTACCCAACTGAATGTCAAAAACAAATTGTGTTCGTGCGTGTTGTACTCGACGATGCTCCTCGTTACACAAAACCAACGCGTGAAATCTTCAGGTACGTTGATTTTGTTTCACTATTATAAATCACATTCTTCATCTCTCAAAATCTGTAATCTATTATTTCTTTCACAGATCCAACGTGCAAACCAAAAAAACAACACTGGTGAGTCCATCTTTTTCTTATTTATATTCCATTATCGATATAACGTTTATGTATACGTCTTCATATAAAACTGAACCTCAATATGTTCGAATATTTAAAACTAAATCACATATAATTTACGAGTTTTACATCAGTATGATCCAGCGATGCCAGAATTGATGGCGAGTACCGTCCAGGCTACCCTCTCTGTTATATTTCCCCTACAGTCCTCTTCTGGTACGCACACAATCAAATTTTGTATACGTTTTCTTTTCATATAATTGGCTGACCAGAACCAAATAATAAATACATAATACATCCTAATACATTGATCACAGATAGCATTAAAAACACAATGGACCAACTGTGCGTAACATGTAGAATATGCCCGGCAAAGTATACCCCCAAGAAACCTAGAATTAATAAACCTCTTGTGATTGATTTAACAAACGAAATACAATAATATAAGTACCTGGAACAGCGCCAACTGTGTTCATCAATCCAAAAACGCTACCAGAATGTTTTGGCGCTAGGTCCGATGGATTCACAGCAATGGCATTGCTGTGAAAACCTGATCCTCCGATGATCAGCGCTAGACAGATAATTGCCCCATAGAGATTCTCGATATTTGCTGCAATAGATTTTCATTATGACTAGTATCACAATTTTATTGCACATACCTCACATTTATTCATGCTCACCTAAACACAACAAACTAAAAATTTGAGTTGTAAAACAGATTGTCTCAATTACTTTTCGGGTAGTAGTTACAGAATACCCTGCTCTGATTATTCTCTCCGATAATGCTTTACCTAGAAATGTGCAAGGTAACATAGACAACCATGGTACCATATTTGCAACCAAACCCTAAATAGGGTGGAAAAAAAAAGCTCTCTGTGAAAAATTCTCTGATTAAGCCGTAAGTTATTATAATATTTTATATATACCTTGACATTGGGAAATACATCATTGAAGTAAGTTGGCATCCAAGATAATAGAACGAAGAAACAATTATTTTGACACGCGTGTCCTATTACGCATGACCTAAGCAGAAACATACACAATTTTATCATTCATTTTGTTCATATTTTTGTGGCAATCCTTATAATGCCATTTATTACCAAAATGGGGGTTTCGATAACAATTTAAACCATGGTACAGTGTAACCTATAGCAGGTTTAATTGGAATTCCTTTTTTCTCAAAAGGTAAAATATTGTAACTCAGCAGAGCCACCCACGCTATGCTCAAACTCCCTGTAAAATTTAATGTTTGTCATCTAAATGAATGTAAAAACATGAGCAAATAAATTCCGATTCTGAACAATTCATCAAATGAAAGAGAGATTGATTGAAGAGAATGAATTGAATTCATCCCCTAGATATATTTATATTTAAGGGATATTCTTCTTACCTAGAGTTCGGAATACTGTCATCCAACTATAATTCTCTAACAAATAAGATCCTAGAGATCCAGTGAGTAATGTACCTAACGCAGATCCTGATATCAGCAGACTAAAAAAGGAAGCTCTTTCCATTTCCTGTAATTGTTGACTTATCAAACTAATCATACTAGGAAAATGCATTCCTGAAACAAGAAAAAGAACACATAATATCACACGCATGGAATACTTTCAACTCGCAACTTTACCTTGGAATGCTCCATTGATGGTTCTTATCGCAGCTACTAATAACACAGATGTATCATTATTTGAAAATAATTCTATGATTTCAGGCATGAGAAATGTCGTCAATGACCAACCCAACGCTGAGAATAATAATACTTTTTGACCTCCGATTTTATCACTAATGTAACCACTGGCTACTTGAGTCAGCATATAACCCCAAAAAAAACTTGACAGGATTATACCGGACTCTGCTTTGGACCATTGTTTCTGTTTACTTATAATTGGCATTAATAGAGGAACAGACGTTCTTGTCGCGTACACCAACGTTGTACCGCATAATAAAGACAAAAACCATTTTCTTTTATCTTTTCTGTGAAAAAGAAAGAGAGTTAATGGTATTTCATATTGCTATGTAAGTTTTTCATCGCAAAGAAGTAAGTACGATAATTCTTACCTCGACCATAAAGAAACTACTTTCTCATCCAAAGAAGATCTTAAAGTGAGTTCTAACTGCATTGTTTATTTTTATTATGGCAAAAGAATTTTCATACATTCATTCATAAATATTGTTTTAAAATTTATTTCATCTTTTTATTCTTCTCTTCTTGCAGATTACAGACGAATTCCATTTCACATTCATGGATTATACGTGTTTTCATATCAATCTCTTATCTGTGGAACCCGTGATTTGCTGGCAACTGGCAACACGTCGCTATTTTACAGTGACAGATTTGTAACCTCAAAATCATAATGATCAACCACAACCAAACAATCCGGACTCCTGTCACACTCGGTCACACTGTCTCAAACAGCAAAGCATAACAATCTACAAGAGTGTGTGTGTGTATATATGTACACAACTGAAAATACAAAGTGTTGAATAGCAACAGAGCTGTTGGGAGTGGTGGTAGTTGGTGGTAATGATGGTGGTAGGGGCAGTTATCTTTTAATTAGTAAAATTCAAATCAGAGTTTAACTCATTGTTAATTCATTCATTCGCTAATTACACATAATGCTTTTATTATAAATTTATTTTATAGTCCAACAAAGATACCATTATTTGTTAGTTAGTTGTTCTTGTCGAAGGATTTTAAATGAGATAACAGTATTAGAATTCAAATCCATTTGATGCAGCGGAAGAGAAAATGTATGTCATCGTATTCAAATTCAGCACTGAAAAGTTTTTCACAAACTTTCCTGTTGTTTTGAATATAGTTTCTGAATCGTAAATTCTTGTCTTTCAATCATAATTGAACGATAAAATTTATCGTATTCTATGGGATTTATCACAGGCTGGGATATTTTCGTAGGATGTTTGCGATAAGATCCTATACAGCCTGTGATAAATTACATATAGAACACGATACATTTCATTCATATTCAGAAACCACATTCAAAACGAGTTGAAAAAATCTGTCTATCGTTTTCCGTGGAGAATTTTTAACAGAGTTATGTAAAAAAGGGTCTTGAGTTTTTATGCTGGAGATGAAATAAGTTATTCATATGTTTGTATATATATATATATATGTATATTTTTGTTTTGTTTCTTTTGGTTTAGAACAATTATAAATAAGTATATGTATAGATACACGTGTAACACATTATCGTAATTGAAGAAGTAATTTAAACTCTCTCATGCAACGCATAATATATTTAATAATATAAAAATCTATATAATATTACATTAAATATATATCTCTAAATATCTTTTATATATTAATAAAATAATTTACGTAACAGTAAAAATATCACGAATATAAGGGGTCGGAGAGATTAGTCGATCGCTGTAGAAACACTTTGAAGCGGTACATGCAGCGTATTTTACCTTGATATCTTGATAAAATTTTCATCCAACTATTTTCGATCAACATTGCACGTTATACAACAACGATAATAATAATTACGATAATTTATGCTAGATATTGAAAAATATATAGAATCGTATCTCATTGTGTTTGATTGAAAATACTTTCTAAGGATTGATTGTGAATATCCTTTCTCATCCGTAATTGAAATTGAACAGTTCAGCTCCGAGAGAGATCTGTAATTTTATTTTCTTCTATAGATAATATATCGAACTTGGTAGGGTATCGAGACTACCAAGATCCATAGAACACGTTCATTACTGATCTATGGTTTTGTGTAAATCCTTACTTTGATCTTTTACCGAATACAGAATGCGTTTTGTAATTTACGTAATTGATAATCGATACACAGGATGAGTCGTAATTCACACGTTTCATAATTTGTCTTGAATTTGAAAAAAAAAAGATAGGAAAAAAAGCATTCAATATTTGTTACGTGCTACTTATGATTCATCTTGTATAAAAATACTTTTCACACACGTATATTTATATATATTTACTATTATGAAAAAAGATGACTTCAGTCTGTTTAAAATTTGTATAAGACTCAATTCGCCATCCAATGCCGTGATAAAATTTATCATTTCAATATTGAATAATGAAATTATATATCATTCAAATCTCAAACATGTAATATTCTATACAACTCGTATAACTTTTTTTTTTCCAGTTTTCTTTTCATATGTATTTATAAATTCATTCACATCAAGATTTGGTAGAATAATCCGTGTAACGAAGATACAAAATCGCATCGAATTGAGATTGAATCTTGTTGTATAATTGAATGAAACATCGATTGCGTATGAGAAACATGTAAGTTGAAATTTTGTTCTGCGATATCGTGGATGTCGAGTGACATACACAAGAAAAAAAATGTGTTATCCTCGTGTTTTCATCGATATCTTCGCGGGAGATTGTGTGAAGATTGTGTTGTAAAGAATCAAGTCTAAGCAACTTGTTCGTACTTGGCTTTGTTGATGTTGCTGGCTAAACAACACGAGAGAAACATACCAACGAGAGGAAAAAATGCCACGCCGATGGCTGTACCAGCAACTATGCTCATGTTACTTTTCAAAAAGTCTATCACGCGACTGTAGCAACCCTAAAAAAATCAAACAAATATTAGAGGGAACGTAAACATGATTGCTGTTCTACGGATCTTTACTTACTTGCGTATAAATATCACTGGTATCGTGTTTGTCGCATTCGTAATTCACCACACGACAACACGAATCGGGTATATCTTTCGGAGGATTCATATTTGCCCAATCGGTATAACTTCTACTTCCACAGCAATGAAACTGAAAGAGGAAATGCATTTCCCATATTCAATTGATAAAAAGCAAAATTAGAAAACCATGCCATATGCCTACGTAAGTTTGCATCGTATCAACGTGAGCACTCTTGGTGAGATCTTGTCCATAATATACGGTCATGCTTTGGTTCAACGTATAATCGAATCTTTCGTTCAAGGAAGACCGATATGCGTATACCGAAGCTCCAACAGCTAGTTGCAAGACTGCGACAACCGCTAGAAAAGCTCCGTACTGAAAAATCGATGATGCTTAATGATTTTTCATTCTATTTCAGATTCGAAAAACGAATAATCCTGTTTATTACCAAGTATAAAAGAGCTGGATGCCCTCGTATGGTGCAACAACAAGCGAAGGTCGCCGCCAAAGCAAGGACTGCACCTAGACTCGCCAATGCCAACAAAGCAGTGCCACTGTTCTCGATGTTCATTCCTATATGATCGTGCAGTTGTACCTGTTTCCATATGCCAATACACAGCATCAACATACCGGATGCCTACAAAATCATTGATTTTTTTTATTTAGACTGTTCTAATTATGAAATTCAATCATTTCAGCTCAACAATTGGATGATACTATTTTTATCCAAACTTACCCAAAAAACAATATTGAATAACATCAGTAGAGTTTTCATGCAGGCCATCGTGGCCACAGTTTCCAAACGTTTGCTCATCCTTTTGTATTCTTTTCACGAATTCCTTGAATTTATTTATCTACTACACAGTCGATTTTTATGTGCAACAGGGAGGATTTCTGCAGGAAGTAAGTAATTCGCTCTCACCCACTTTTGCGTGCGTGGCTTTTCTCCTACACCCTACCGACCCCTTTCCTCGGGATGCTTCTCTACTGATGCAGGTACATGCGCACTTTTATCCCTCTCTTTGCTCATATCTCGTATTTTATCTTATATATCTCATAATTAATACTAACAATGAAATTGAGCAAAAAAAGTGGAACAACGTGAATCATACAACGATGATCATTGATGATTATTTTTATTAAATCTTAGAAATACGTATTATCGATTAGCGACAATTTTCTTAACCGAGGAATTATGTTTTATAGCATAAATAACATTTCTTCATCTGGTGTGCTTTCATTTTTGAGCTGGGAATTTGAGTAACACACTTTGATAAATAACATTTTGTTTTTTTGTTTTTTTAAATTGGAGTTTTTAAATCGATATTCGTGGGATAGTTTAATATGGCACCTGGCCAAGCAACGTTATTGTCGTCGTTAACTTTATCACTCGCAGTTTTATTGTTATTGTGTCGAAAATTATGGAATAATTTATTCATCGATCTACTGTCCTGATTTTCTTCTTCGAAGTTAACTGTGTTATTATTATTATTATTTTCATCCTCCTCTTTCGCATCCTTCTCTTCTGCATCTTCATCACTTTCGATGGTATTTGAAATATCGAGTTTTGAGAGATCGATAATTGGCCAGATCGTGGGATCTCTTAAATTCTGCTTCCTTTCCAACACCGTGTTGTCCTCGTTGGAATTCTCAAAATCAAGATTTTTATTCTTACTTCTCCTTATATCACCGATCGTTTGAAAATAAATACTATGATCATATCTGTAATTCTCCAAACAATCGCTATCTAATTTATCGTTAGATTTATAATATTTGGGAAAAGAGGGGTTTATGTTTTGAGTTTCATTCAATCTGGATTTTCCGTGACTTTCTTCGGGGAATTGAAATTGCCGATTACGGTGATGATTAGAATAATGATGATGATGATGATGATAATGATGAGGTCTTTTGAGAATGTGTACGTTGGGACTCTCGAGAGAACTCTCTACCACCAATTTATTAGACGAAATATTCCAATGCTCGTGTCGTATCCGTTCCTCCGTCTGATCGTGTTGCATCATTGTCATTCTTCCTCTGGAGAGACGTTGAGATCTTAATCGATTATACCCTCTTGCGAAAGTCACCCACTTTTCGATTCTTTGAAACACCGATTCGGTTTCTTCACTCCACCACTCGGAAAAATTCTTCTGAAATATCGTTGTCGACATTATGGATATTGCCTCCGTCTCCCCTTCGATTATTGCCATTATTTTGTTCACCTCGCGAGTTTTTACATCTTTTTCCTCGTCTTTTTTCTCGATTCAGGGATGAAAATCAACGATATGCACATTAGACAAATATTCGAATGAGAGTGCGTTTTATTCACGACAATGACTCGTATTTGTAGAGTTGGCTTGAAGCACTGCAAATACAATCGCTTATATATATATTATTTGAAGCCTTTTCGAATCCTATCCTGAAATGTAATCTGTGACCCTGACATTCTCCATACTTTTCTTATGCAAGTTTTTCTCTTTTTGAGAAGAAAAAAAGAAAAAAAGATACGTGGGTGTTTGCTGTTTTCTCGAGAAAATTATTTTTATCAAATCCTTCTTTCTTTTCTCTTCTCAAACTTCAAGGGAGAGGAAAGAAGAATAAACGTTCGTTGAATGTTTTGTTGTTCGAAATTAAATCCGACAAAAGTAATTCTGATGAAAACTGTAGAATCAATTCAAATTATTCGCACGTTATCGTTCCCACAGAAGAGAAGAAATGAAGATTATTTGTTCGGAATAATAATCTCAAATGCATATCCGTTTATTCTCATTCGATGTTCAAAGGAGAATTAACAATTCGTTTTCCCTTTTGCGAGATCAAAACATCCGTTGGGAAGTTAATAATCTTATCTCACGATTTAGAGGGGTTACAGCACCATGAAATTTTCAAAAAATCGTTTCCTTTTGCTTTCAAGGCTCTAACATCGGACTTTTTTTTCTTTCACGTTTTTCTCTAAATTACTTTTCTCAATTTCCGTATTCGAAAGTTGTACATTTTTTTAACTCATTATTTTGATGCAAATTCGAGGTTTTTCTTTTCAACAGCTGTCATTTCTAAAAAACAATTTCCTTCCTTTTTTTCCCCACGTCACGTCTTAGTTATTACGCAATCTGTTTGCTTACTGAATAAGCAATCCTGTTTTTTTGGACAATGCTGGACGGAGAAATCATGTGTACACTGTCGGCAAGGATTTTGAATCCCACTGAGCGACTCATGTCTCCTCCATAAGCATGTCCAGAGTCCCACTAGCGTGGGTGCGAATGCCTAAAATTCCATCCCTTGAACACCCTGTAAAATTTGCATTAATTTTCGAGCCATGAAAGTTGAGGTCTCATTACAATTTTAGCGCTCCTTTGAAAGCTAGAAGGAAATAATTATGAGCTATCATTTGGATAACTAAAAATCAGCTACGGGAGCTATTTTTCAGCTGTCACAGCTACACGGAGGGAATTAAATACCAATGATTCCGATGTGAAATTTTCAAAGGAGAATACATCGTATAACGATTATAATGTTTCGTAGTGCTAATTACCTCGAAAATAACTAATGTCCACGTTTTATTTTCCCAATTTTTCGTAATAGCAACTCAATCAGTGGCATGTTCACACCGCAATGTTCATTATTTAATTCTCTCTGTCTACTCACTCAGCAGTAGCAGCAAGAACTTTATTTACTTGAGTTGAAACAGATATTTGGAATAAAAGTAAGTTTCACTTCTCATTGTGTACTTTGGTAGCTAAAACAGGGTGGTAACCATCGGGAATTTTTCTTTCTCCGATTGTTTATTCTGTTCAATAGGGGTACAGTATTAATCAATTCCGTTGGAATTCCAGATCAGAAACCACCCTGTGAAAAATAGCTACAGCGGTAAAAAAAGGGTGCTAAAAAAGTGAGTAGCTGCCACAGCCATTCATGTTTTCGAGCAGCGTGTATGTAAAACCAATGACCAAATCAAGAAAAAAGTTTATTTCCATGCCTATTTTCTCCAGCATCAAGGTAGTATAAACCCTCAACTCTGTTAATTTTTTTGTCAAAAGCTTAGTTCGTTTTTTGTATAGCTATGTTTCGATAAAAACCTTCTGGTGGACATCGAATAAGTGATCTATGTATTTCAAGGACCGAAAGGGGGTTTCTACAGCCATCTTGTCGGACTGCTCCTATACTTTCCGTGAATGAAAGACCAGACCCGGGAAAAAGGATTTACGAAGTGTAGGAAGACATTACTCTATTAGATCTATACAGCCTATGGGTTTCTATTGGATTTCAGGTGGAAGTCAATGTTCTATTGGTTTTTATTGATACAATCGGTAAAACCTCATGAATACCGATGGGAAATAATTTCTTATTGGAAAGACATGTCGTTTTGTCATAGAATCTACGGGAATCTATTGGAATATACACTGAGAAAAGTGTATGGGATTGATTACCATTTGCTCTAGTTCTCATCGGGACTTTGGAATAGGAATTCGGTGCTGACTCGCGATTTGGTAATCGTTCCCATGGTAACGTAAACAGTTTATCGCACTCACTTCGATTTTGAATGGTACTTACTACAATTTTGGAATATCTGTCACCTAATTCCTATTCTTCCTAGTAATGGTTACCGTATACTTTTTCTCCGTGTATTGGAATTTTCAACAGGGAGATCGTACATGACGAGTAGGTGCTTTACACTTCAAACATAAATTTGAATCCCAAAAATCGTTGCTATAATTTTCAGGGAATCATTTGCAATTTAAATTTTAAACTGAGAGTACTTCATCCCTGCACACAGAAAAAAAAGTATGGCTATCATAAGGATCTGGAGTATGGTTAAGAAGAGATAGCTGTAGTGACAATACAGATGGCTATGCTGGCGATCTATATCGTTCCTCGGATGATTTGTATCATCATAGCAACGATACTGATACCACCAAACTCTGGATAGTCATAACAACTATCCAGTATCGTTATGACAGCGATATTTTTCTCTCCGTGCATATCAAAAATTTGTGTATCTATCACTCGGTTTTTCAAAAAGTAGGTTGCAAAAAGTTTTGCCCGATTACTCGCAGCTCGATAGCCTTGCGACGATTGTGAGTTTCTTTTAAATTCTGCTGCACGAAAAAAGGTAATTAATTGTAAGATAGACAACCATCCCTTTCAGCCCCTATAGCTAAATTTGAGCTACAAGTCTCTAAAGTCTCTAAAGTCAGCTAAAGTCCCAGCTATTATAGTACTTTTAGAGGTATCTTCACGTAAATATTTTAACTCGGGTTGGACGAACGCCAAAAATTCATAAATTATGATATTTTTCAAGATATCTGTTTTCTCAGTGTAAAATTCTAAATATCCTTTAATGTGTACCAAACCATACTCGACGAGAATGAAGATTCAACTCTCCCTTCAAGGCAAATCACAAACCCTACAAATTCTATATAGCATTTATAAATTCTCGGGACTTGTTTTCCATCGCGAACCGTATATATCCGAGAGATGTTTCATAATTTGATCTATTGTTAGTTTCTGGATCTCATTAAATCTCTCTTCCTCTCGCACGTCGAAAGCCACAAAGAAAACGCGAACGTAATGCAGTTACTCGACCTGCCAATCATGAAAATCCATGATAGAATATTGAGTGGTGCCCGATAACGACGGTTAGAAGAAAGACGAGGAAATTGTTTATCACTTCAAGACATTTACGTGAGTTAAAATTCAAGCCGCTCAACGTTCCCACGGGAACATTTGATGGGATTCTTGAATGTAAAAGAGTTTCCCTTTGACTTAGTGTTCAAGTATAAAAAGCTCGGCGTTAACGCGGTCGCACCCATTCGCGCTCTATAACCGTACACATCAACGAGCGATCAGTGTTTTTTTCTCTCACAAGTGACCGATAATCCAAAATTCATTTTCAAAAAGATATGAATTTGATTTTTGTTTTGTCCTCGACGACCATGCTCGTCCTATGGATGATGTTGTTCGCCACCCTCGACCAGTGCCGGGCAGCTCCCGAAATCGTCAGCAATGTCCATCGCAGACTTCGTAGCGGCCCACTTTTTCGTGGGTAACTACTAATCATTCTCTATATTCTCACTTTATTGACATTTTATTTTTTCTATCGAATCCATCGTATTTGTTCTTCTCCTCAGTTACACCGTGGAAGAATTATTCGGAGAAGACGACGATATTGTGGATATGAATAAACGACAGCAATTCGACGATTACGGTCATATGAGATTCGGAAAGCGTGGTGAACAATTTGACGATTACGGACATATGCGGTTCGGTAGAAATCACGAGTGATTAGGATAGTTTTGATCTCAAGGAGGAGAACAGATAACATAGGTGTATATATACATAGATATATATATATATATTTTCTCTTGTGTTTGTTGCAATTGTCTCGGTTTATACATTCTTCCTACATCTCATCTTTAATTCAGCAATTCTCTGATGCAAATCCATTTTGTCGTCTAGAAAAGTGATTATTTCGTTTCTATTTTCCAAATGTTCGGAAGAATATCCGATTGTACGACGATTCAGCAACCAAGGAGCGGGTGGCGATGGGGCTGGAAATGGTTGAGATTTTAAAGGATATGGGAGTTTGTAATCCGACTCCGTAGTTGTTCGATAATCCATGGAGCCCACAACTTTTGCATCCTGTAAAATATCAGCCATCGACTTTCCCTCCTCAAGCTCGTCTCTTTCTCTGAAAACATCAAATATTTCTCTATTATTCTATAATCTCTTGTTTATAATCCAAAATCGAATGAAAAGGTGAAAAACAATAGAGATTGATTTATCAATCGGATATAATACTATGTTCTTAATGGTAATAATAAATACAAAAATTGAATATATTTTTAATTTTAACATATACAAATTTACGTAGACAAATTATGAAATTTTGTAACAAAAAAAGAAAAAAAATTGTACGTACTCTGTCGATGATTTCAACGAACATATTTGAAGTAAATTTTTCTTTGAGTGAATTGTTTTGTATTCATCTTTGTACTCGAGAGCTTTCGAGAGACCAGCTTGACTCTCCGAAAGCCATTCGATATCCTCTTCGGGTCCAATTCTATGATAAGACGAGTTATGTAGATATCTTTTGTTCGGAAAAACATTTTTCTTATCTCTCGGTTCGGCCAATTCCTGCATTTGCCTGGAAGGGAGCAAGTTTTACCAAGTTGATGTGTGCAAGAACGATGCGGTTGTTACCCATGGAAAGGAAAAATCGTTAGCCATTAGCTGCTATGGCGAGTTACCAAGGCCAACAAATATCGCCAAGTTTGTTTTCACTTACCAATTATGAACTTTGACTTTCGGATTGTACGTTGGAAGGATTTTGAATATCGAATATTCAATATTATTTCTCTCGTCGTCATCCTATAATTTATTTTTATGAATTTATGAGAAATATGTAAAGACAACATTCATATACATTTTTTTACTCACTTGATCCTGCATTATTGAATAATTTATGAAATTTTTAAATCATAAAATCATTAACCTTAATCATAATTGTGTGGACAAAAAAAATATTTTCATGTGGGACGTGTTTTGTTTCTCTTTTTCCCTACGTTTGCGTGTTTCTAATGACATTCCATGACTGTTTGACATTGTTTGGAATCGAATATAAGCGAGTGAATGAGTGGTTATCGCAGAATTATCTGATGAAATCATATGAAGTCTTTTGAAGCTCTTGAAAGCTCTGTGAAGTTCCAAGCAGGGTGACATGAAAGTAGATTCATCGACGGATCATACCCTGAAGGAATTATATTATTCTCTGTATAATGATCTTTTAAAACACTTTATCGTTAGGTAAGTTTTATATTTCGCACATTTTTTTTTTCTTGAAATGACAAAAGTGATGCTATCGTTTTTATGGTTTCAGTTGGAACGAGGATAATCTGTGGAAAAAAATCGAAGATGATGAGGACGAGGCGAGTGATCGAGAAATAATAGAAGAGGATGACGCAAATAACATCGTGGAAAGTCCGTGGAAATTATTATTGAGAAACGAGAATGAATTTTTCCGTTTTTCTGGTATTTTATCGGTGGATGGCGAAGGATGTTATTATTTGAAAAATGGTGTTAGATATAAGGTCTTCAGTCGAAGTCTTTATTTACCAAATATGCTGAAAAAACCACCTAGGATTCCTTGGTGACAAAAAATTTCTCTGAAAATTGATGAATTTCATTGAAAAACTGAAAAACGCTTGCTTATTGGACACGTTTTTAGTTCTTACTGAAAAACTCTTTGCTGGAAACCTCTGAAATTTTTTCACCGGGGTTCCTTCACAGGAATCCCACGTGGGATTATGATGTAAGAAATTTACTTCGGAACGTCCAATCTGGGTGGCAATTCTATGCACACCTAGGAATTCTACGTGGGAATCTCACTCAGGTTGAACGTTTGAAGTAGATTTCCTACGCCCACACTGAGGACCCAATTTCTTAGATTCAAAGAGAATTTCTTTCTCCTCATTCTGATAAATCTTGTTTTCGATGAAAAAAATTATTCATTGAAACAGAAAAATTTTCATGAATGTGGAACTACCAACGAATTCATTTAGGCGATGGTTCTTGAGCTGATGGTTCCGGAATCACTCAGTGTTTCTCAGGTTGGATTTAGGTTGAAATAAGAAAAATCGCAGGGTGAAAATCATTGCCCAAACGAATCAGTTGTTATGAATCCGCTGGTAAATTCAGAGTCATAAATTTCCCATTGAATTGAAACCATATTCTTCGAATTTGGGAAAGAATATATTTTTGTTTCAATTTGAAAATTCTTGGTTTTAGTTTGATGAAACTTTTCTCCATTGAACTGAATTTTCGTCCATTGAAAAAAAGATTTATTACAATGAGGGGGAAGAAAAATTTCTTATAATCTAAGAAATTGGGTTCTCAGTGCATAATCCCACATGGTTCTTTCAGCAGGTTCTTCAAAATATTTCTAAATTCACTCGTAAAATCAATTTCCAGGGTCAATATTTGGGGAACAAATTCCATGGAATGGGATTATTGGAATGGAACGATACTTGTTGGTACCAAGGAGAATTTTTTTGCGGTTATCGTCATGGTCATGGCACTATGATAGACCGAAGTCGTAAACAATTGTATATCGGTCGGTGGTTCGTTGGAAACAGGCATGGACAAGGGTTTGTGTTTGAAAATCAACACTTTGTAATTATGAATGATCATTGAAAAATTACAAATAGATCCCGTATGACGCAAAAACGTTGAATCTCTGGAAATTAATAAGAGACCGACCTCGTAAGATCCGTTGAAAAAACCTTGATTGAAGGTGAATATGGAGTGGATGGTACAGATTTTTCAACTTAAGGACCATGGAGTCATTCAAGAAATGGACAAAATTTTGCTACGTCCTTTCTTATCAACTAAACAATAAATACAAATTTTAAATCTACAATGGTGAATTGAATTACTTAAACTGACCTTCGAACATGAATTTGAAATTGCAAATGATTGCTTAAAATTATGCAAACAATTATAAACATATTAACCTACCAATGTCAATTTTTCAACTCATTTCTTCATGTTTAGAAATGTGTTTTGAGCTTTGGATTTATATTTAGAGCCAAATCCCAGCAGGGAACTTTATTGCTTAGCTATTTCAAAGGTACGTAGCAAAATTTTGTCATTTTTTAATCCTCCATGGCCCTTAAAGATCCACTCTCTAAAATCTTTGGAGTGAGATTTCACTCTTTAGCCAGCCAGAAGTGAGCCTGTCGAATTTTCGAGTGAAATTTCCACTCTTTTAGAGTGATATTCTAAGGTTTCAGGCTAGAAATTCACAAACACTTCGACGCTAGAGTGAATTTTTCACTCTCAAAGAGTGAAGGCTCACTTTTGAGACTTAGTGAAGTGAAACGAGTGATTTTTTACTCTTTCAGATTTAGAGACCACGTCGCGTCTACTTCGAGCAATCTACGGAAAATGTCCCGATTTATCGGGAAATGTGCCGATTTTGTTCCCCACTCTCTGCTCTCTAAATCTGGAAGAGTGAAAAATCGCACGTTTCACTTCACTAAGTGTCAGAAGTGAGCCTGTCCGCTTCGAGTGGAATTTTCACTCTTTTAGAGTGAAAAATTCTCTCTAGCATCGGAGTGGTTGTGAGTTTCTAACCTCAAACCTTAGAATATCACTGTAAAAGAGTGGGAATTTCACTCGAAAATTCGACTGGCTCACTTCTGGCTGGCTAAAGAGTGAAATCTCACTCCAAAGATTTTAGAGAGTGAAATATAGCTGCACCGAATTCATTTCTCCTCGCGTTAACCCGTCAATTCCTGACCGGATCTCCACATGTTGAAAAAAAGTTGTCTCAAAGAGATTTCACGAGTGTATTGAATCCTATAAACCTGAAGATATTGGCCGGAATCCACTGGCCAACTAGCTAGTAACTTTTCATTGAAATTCGTTAGAATTTTTGCTGTTACAAAAATCGATGGAGTCTCTTCCAGTTTTCCATTCAATCCGTTTAAATTTTACATAAACACTTGATGAGGAATCTTACAACAGTTATGGCAGTAACGCAAATAACCTTACGAGGATGATTTCCCTTTTATCTCCAGATTCTCCAGAAGAATCCCTGGTGAAAATGAAACGTATACACAAAGCGAGAAGGAAACGTATACGAAGCGAAAAACGTTTCAACTCCCTCTTTCGGAGTTATGATACCCGCTTTCTGGAAAGTCATCAAATCATAGGTTCTGTATACGTTTCATAAACTTTCGATCCCGTTTCGCATATGCTTTATGTAACGTAATAGTAGAGTTATATGGAGCGTATGCGAGTCATACCTATTCTGACTTCAAATAACATCTTTCAGCAATCGATGTCAACGACGATCCATGGCTCAGTGGATAAGACCCTACCATAGTCAAAGTCACCGGTTCGATTCTCACCACAGGGTTCAATTTTTTTGTCTAGATTTCTTGAATTTTTCCCGCTTTCTTTGTTTCAATTCCCGTTTCACATACTCTTCGTATCCTTCCCATTAACGTTTCTGTTACCCTTCAGCATACGCTTCGTTTACTCTTTCTTCTCGCTCCCATTTCCACCAGGGATAGAAACTAACGAATTCATAAAGAGCTCTGAAGGAGTTCTATGTTTGGGACATTAACGAGTTCTGTGAGAATGCTGAAAGTATTGTTTTAGTACTCTCAAAGAATTCGTTAATGTCCCAAACATTAAACTCCTTCAGAGCTCTTTATGAATTAATTAGCTCGAAAAGAGTTCTTGAAGAATTCTACTCTTGTTTTTGAAAAAGAATTCTTCGTGTGTTATCTGGGTATAGTATCGCTAAAAATATCTGTTGGATATAACTAATCGCTGATAAGCAATCGATATTTTTCAGTCTCGTACTCTCTAAAATTGTTAGAATGGTATTTCACTGTTTAGGCAGCCAAAAGTGAGCCTGTCGAAATTTCGAGTGAAATTGCCACTCTTTTAGAGTGATAATCTAAGGTTTGAGATTTTGAACTCACAGCCACTCCAATCCTAGAGTGAATTTTTTAATCTAAAATAGTGGGAGTCCATTCGAAAAGAGTGAAAATCCCACTCGAAGCGAACTGGCTCACTTTTGAGACTTAGTGGAGTGAAACGAGTGATTTTCCACTCTTCCAGATTTAGAGAGTATTAGAACTTGATAATTTCATCTACAGAAAATTTGTACCTTTCTTTAACGATACAGTTATTATCGTTATGCCAATGAAGACTCTTACGAAGGGGATTGGGTTATGAACAAAAAGCATGGATACGGTTTAAGAATATATAAAAGCGGCGCCCGTTACATCGGTCAATGGAAAAACAATTTTCGCGAAGGTATTGGTACCATGGCATGGCCCAATGGTGATTTATATCGTGGAGAATGGATGAAAGGTCAAATGCATGGGTAGGTGAATGAATTTTAGTTTCAATCCAATCATATTATTTATATTTCTTCATTTCAAGTTACGGGGAGTACACGTGGAACAGCTTTCTCAATAAAACCCTCAGCTGGCCTCGCGAAATATTTTACAGCGGCGATTGGAGTCGTGGCAAACAACACGGATACGGTAATTCTGCTCTCTAAATTTCTTGGAGTAAAAAACTAGTCCTCAAAATTAAAATACACTGTAAAAAATGTGGGAAGTTTTTCTTCACATTGTGGGTGGCTTTCGTCCCCTCATTGGTGGGGGGATTTGTTTTTGCATCAAAAATGAGAGATTTTTCTACCACTTTGAGAAATTATTTTCTTTTTTGGATGTTGAATCCTCCAGAAATGGAGAAAAAGTCCACCAAATTATGGTAAAAAATTCCCCATCTGTGGAGGAACTTTGCTGCAACCATTTTTTGGGGGAAAATTCCACACTCATTTTGCTTCCTCGTTGTAGGAAAGCTTTGTGATCGTTCTAAGGGACCGAAAATTTGTTTGTCTCCAAACTCGGGGAAAATTTTTGGTTTCGTGTATGCGCACGTGCACCAAATTGCAGTCACGGATATTTTCCGTTCCTGTTATCCGATCTCCACACAATTTTTACCACAGTTACATTCGGTGTCGATAGTGGTCGCATATGAGTTTCAACTCGATCTTCACAGAAGAATAGCGGGGGTGAAGGAAAATGTTATTTTACAGTGTACTGCAAGTCCAACAAGAGTGAGGCTCCACTCCCAAAGAGTAAGTTCTCGTTCTTGTTAGACTCGCAGTATTTTCACTTTTCAAGAGTAAATTTTTCACTTCAAGAAATTTAGAGTGTGAACTTAGGGTGAATGAATTTTGAAGATACACGTTGTTGATATCGCTGCATTAATCTATTCATTCAGCTTTTATGTCGAATATAAAATTCTTCAGATTAAGTGTATCGTTCCCTTAAATTTCAGCTTCAGAAATTTTCGTAAAATTGAAATATAATGAATGTATCTTTACGCGTACATATAGGATTTTTTAAATCTAATTCTATCGGAGGAATGGAATATTCTGGATATTGGGAAAATGGAAAAAAACATGGATATGGAGTTATCGTCGGTAACATAAATTTCCATATCAAAATGATATCCATCAGCTAAGAGTTGTGGAAGAAGATAATTGTATTTATACAAAAATTCGTACTTGATTTCAGGCAGTAACGGCAATATCGTATATGGGGATCCGTTATTCAGAAATAATGTTATCGTTCCTCCAACCGATAGTCTCCAGGAACATGCAGCGATTTTAAAACCTGCGCATTTAATTTGTTTATCTTACTACACTCAGCGTTTATTCGAATGTGAAATGATACCCCAACGGTTACTTGATAGATGTCATAAGTGCAAAGACGATGATTCGTGCACTTGTTTATCGCAAAAATATTCTCAAGGTCTGCTATATGGAAAAATTCAATCTAAAATTTAGATTCGAAGGTATCTTGAATTGGCGTCATTTTCAAGGGACAAGAAAAGAAAAAGAAAACCCGTTACAACAAAGAGAAGAATTCGAGAAACATGGATTGTACAATTATTTTCAAACATGTATGTCGAGTTTGCGAAATATTTACGATACTTACGCTCGATCGTTCACCGAGAATCCACCGAAATGTGATTTGTACATGACTAAAATGATGCTTCATCAACTATGGCGGAATTGTGGAGTGTGTGATAAAACTCATAATTTGAATCTTGTTGATATCGATTGCTATCTCGGTTTGTATCGCATAAATTGTGAACCTATATATTCAAAAATGGATTTTTCAATCATCATTCTCTACGCTCCAGCAAAAAACACTGCAACTCTGATGACTGAATATTCTAGCCCCTTCAAGAAAATTGAATTTTGGCAGTTCCTCCATGCTTTGTTAGAAGTCTCGTGGCATTTGTATACAGAAGAATCGATGTACGATGATTCGAGGGTGAACAAAATCGCAACAACATATGGAAAATTAGCATCGGGATTGGATTTGTTTTTGAGATTAGATGTATATCCCAATTACAGGCGTCATATTGGTATGAATGAATTGTGAGATTTTGGAAAATTCATTAACAGCATGGTTTTATTCGTATAAATTCTCAAGGTCTTTTGATGAATGGTTACCGAGATTTGTTACCCATCGATGCTGTTTACCGACTTACTCGAGAAATTGAACTCGAATCAAGCATTTCTGTAAAACACGTCCTATTCAGATGTTTTTTATCCAAGAGAGGTAATATAATACTGACATGGAAATTATTACTCCACGATACAGCGTGGAAATTAAATTATGTATTGTCCTTTAGAAACTCGATTCGATGATAAGAAGTATCGTTTCTACAATGGTAGGAATTGTGTTTCCATAGGTGAAGTAATTATTTACCTCCGTGATGCAGAAGATTTGTTGTTCGATGTTTCAAATCACGAAGTACCTGAAGAACCAAGTAACAAAATTCAAATAAAATTATTTCATTGATTATACAAAAAGAAATTTTTAGTTGCATCAGCTGAATTTCAGCTGTTATAACTAAATATCTTCGCACCCACAAGGCAATTACAAGAAGGAAACTTATGGTTGAAATATTATTACATTTTTGACAAAAGTAGTGCTGTAATAAGTGGAATAGTATAATATTTACAACTCAATGTATTAAAAGTTCGTCAGGGGGTGAATTTTCCGAATAAACATAATTTGACAATCGCTAATGATAATAGTCAAAAGTGACTAGCGATTGTCAAATTATGTCTATTCGGCAAATTCACCCCCTACCTAAAAGTTCCTGCATAATGATTTGAAAAAAGCTCTGTCTAGAGACACGCTAACTTGTCTCCAGGTTTTGAATTGGAGACACGTGAAATTCTCAAATTCTCGGTCAATCTTCAAGAGATTATCTACATTTTTTAAGACCAATACAGGCGAAATTTCTCGCCTGGTTCGAATTTTCAACTCGATACACGAGAAATTTTGCCAGTCTGTAGTTGATCCCTCAAGAATTCCCTGTATCCACAAGAATTTGAGAATTCACGTATCCTCAATTCAACAGTTAGAGGCAGGTTAGCGTGTCTCTAAACAGAACCTGTGAAAAATCTTTCGATTTGACGCAACTTCACATCATAAAGCATGAATTTTTACTACATTCGGTTGTAAACATTATACTATTTGACTTATAGCACTACTTTAGTACAAAATGTAGTAATATTTTAAACATCATTTTTCTCCGTGTAATGCTGCTAAAAATGCCAGACAGAATCGGTTAGAAAATTGTTGTCAGACTTTGAAAGGTTTCTTTGCCAGCTAAAAGCTGAAAAACTTCCTACTCGATTTCGCGTGGAATCACCAAATGGTAATATTCTGTCAAAATTGGGCAAGAAAATTTACATAAGTTTTGGACTGGATATCACAGTATGTGAATTCCAAACAAAACCGTCCCCAAAAATTGCCGCCAGGCTTTGACAGGGTATTTGATGTTGGTAATTCAGGATGAAATCGGGTGGAAGGTTTGTCAGTTTTTGCCTGGATCACCTGGGAAAGAAACCGTTCAAAGCCTGACAACAATTTTCTGTTCGGTTCTGCCTGGAATTTTCATCAGGGATTTCCTGACAACATGACCCAAAATTCCGCTGATAAACCTGAAAATTGAGCGCTTCGCACGAGACTCTAGTCTCAAGTTGAAAAATAATCTATACCTACTGTTCTGAAAATTTAAGACGTAAAAATTTTGAACGGAATCAAGCTTCTGCTGAAGGTGTAACAAAATCACATGGAATTCCGATTTCATCGCAGAATATAACGAAGATCTTCTCTCAGTCTCGGTAACGGTCTCGGTGCAGGTCTCGTTGCATATTTCGACACATATCTCTGCTCATTTTGTTTGAATGATCAAGATTCCACCCCATTCCGTGGATTCCATTTTGATATGACAAGAAATTGGAATAATTATTGGTAACTATTTTATCTTTCTTTGATGCGAATCTCGTGCGAAGCTCTATGAAAATTCCACGGAAAAACCTGGTTGTCCATCTTGCAGCTGATTGGATGCTTTGAGATGTAACCAGACCTACTATATTGGTTAGAAAAGGACACAACCGAAAATATTCCGATAAATTACTCGAAAACGAAGGAATCAAATCAAAATATCACTCTGTACAGACCTTATTCAGTCAATAAAGATGGTCTGTACAGGGCGATATTTTCCTTTTATTGCTTCATTTTCGAATAATTTGTCAAAACAGATTTGGTTGGGGCTGCCTCGTCAAGGGCTGCTATGGTATCTCCTTGATTAGATGAGATCTTGGACCTCTGAAAACCATGTGTTTTTTCTGCATATTCTATGCTATTCGAAGACTCTTATTAGAAAAAATCAAACTGCATTTGATTTCAGACGAAACACCGTTATCCAGATTTCAAGAATTAGGTTTAACCTTGATGTTGGAAATTATAGCAAAAGTTTGTCCCTCGATCAAAGATTCGAATACGATCATCAACATAAATTACAAAGTAAAAGATTTTTCATTATAACACCTTATTCTTTTCCCCACCAAATCTCATCGCGTCTCATCATTGCAGCTGACTTTTCTCGAATTTTATGAAATATTGTTAGAATCTGCAAAGGAATTGCTATCTCTGCGTGTAAAATAACAGGACAATGAAACAACTCCACCCTGAATTTCTCATTTTTCGTAATATATATATTTTTTCAAATGTATACATTATTATCGTATCGATTCTACAAGGGGTCAAGTTTATACAATATCGTTTATTTACGTATATATCTTCAAAGTGTAAAGTTTATAGAATATATCTATAATAATCATCATGATAATAATATGTATACGAGTGTATATATGTATAGATATATTTACACGTAAAAAGAATCAATCGAGCATCACATTTTGTGTATTTGATCTGTGGTCGGTTGAAACAAGAAAACAGAAAACGAATAATAATCGACTAGAAATAAATAGTGAACCGTTGTCGTTCAACAACACCACAAAGCGGATACTCAGAGAACAAAAAGAATCGTCATAATTTTTTTTTTTTTTTTTTCTACGAATCATAATTACAACATATAACGCAAAATTATAAAAATAATATCCTTTATATAACCAATGACTCAACGTTCTTATATCCTCATTATACGCATCGCAACAAATATATATATATCATACACTGTACAATCCGTGATAAACTTCTTCATCTTTATCCTTATTTACATTTATATTACATTATATACTTTTCGTATGTTTCTTTATGATATCAGTGACAGAAGAAATGGTATCTCTTTTATATGTGCTTTTCAAAATACCTTGATCGGTTTATCGTTTACATGTATGAAATATTATATAACGTTCTCATTCTTACACAGACTTTGTCGGATGATTTTCTTGTTGCCAAGTACCTACATATACCCACTTTGCGCCAAACTTCAAGAATTTCTTTTATGTGTGTTGAAACCTTTTCATACCACGCGAGGAATATATTTATGTAATACTGGATTGTGTCTTCCGTTGAATATCTTTCCTCTTACTTATGATAATTGACACTTTATTGCATGAAAAATTATTGCCAGTGCTTAGTTTTTTGAATAAAGCGATAGAACGCCCTCTGCCAAAAATTTCAGGAAGAAACAGATTTACTTTTAAGCCTGTTTCTGCTTAGCATTTGCGACAGAGGTGTGTTGAGAGCGTTAGAGAGATCAGGGGTAGAACGCTGTGTCTGTAGCGATCGCTGTGATTTCAAGTTTGAAAGATACAATGGTTGTATAAGAAATATCATTCATGATATCTTACGCCATTTTGAGGGACATGAATCGCAATTCAATACAACAATCTTACGAATAGAGTGGAAAAATAATTTCCTAGAAGACAGAACATGTCGAAACTTTATGAAAATCAATACCCATCAAATCTTATGATACGTCTTCAAAAGACAAAGATTTCAAGATAGAAGCGAAGCAACAAATTCAGCTTTGGGAGCGCACTTCAATTATATTAAACTTTATAAATAGTCAAAATCGAATAGAATGCAACTTTCATACATTTTTATTCTTCTATCATTTGAATAATCGTGCTGGGACGTCGTGCTCTGTCCATGCAAAGAACTATTCAAAAATCCGTCAGTTCTAAAAGTATCGCATTCTTTAGCGAATTTTCTTTGGTTTATGCTTTTGAATAGATTCTCCCAACGCCAGTAATTTAACCTGATTATACAACATTTCTCTTTTCACGAGTAATTTATAGACTTCAAACGAAATGTCTCTCATCCGCGTCTTTTATATGGTAGCGAGCAAACTCTCGAACGATGACAACAGCGATGATACCTCATTCCCTCATTCTCTATAGCTGTAACGTTTTTAACCCCTTGCCTGCTGAATTTTCAACAACATTTTCTCTCCCCCAACTTTTTAATACACGTAGTTTTGGATTTTGCATCTTTTTATAGATCTTAGAAATTTCAATTGGGCAATTGAATGTCTGAAGAATTGAAAAATACAATAAATTTGTGTACATGGGTAAACGCAGTCAAGAGGATAAATTTGAGTATCGTGATACATAGGATTCAATTTAACATACAGATTTGATTATTGCTTCTCAAGGGCCCTCGCATACCCCTAAAGTTCTCCAAAAATTGATTTTACAAAACACCATATAAAGCATGCTTTGCTGAAATCCGAGACTAACCTCACAAGTTCACATTTTATCTACCAAAAACTTCAAACGCAATTTTCGTATCAACACGATAACTTAGTAAATCTGTTTACGTTATATTACAAGATTTTTTTTTGCAGTTTCACCATATAACTTTTATAATAATTTTCCAAATTCACTCGGTTTTCAGCGCTTGCAGGGGTATTTGGACCCTTAAGGGGGAAGCCTCATTTAGAAGCGTTACAAGATTCGTTTCGCAAAATGAGTATTACGAGAAACCTAAAGAGATATTTTACGGTGCTGTAATAACAAACTAATCGGTGAGCCACAAAATCATATGTTTTTCTATTGCTGAAAATTTCAAAGTATTTTCTATTCAAATCAGGCTCAAATTTTATACACTTTTTAGTAATAGGATTGCCTCCTTGTTGAACGTCAGAGTAAGTTAAAATTATTTAAACATGAATGAACATGATTTTTGCTAGGAAAAAGAGTACAAGTTTTTTTTTATTTGAGGTCTGCCGTTTTTCAGTTTTTAATTTTCTTTTTTTTATGCATATTTTAGGTTGAGCTATTCGTTACAGGTATATATAATAGTTAGTTTTATTTGATTGGTTGTTTCGGATTGTTGGAACCGACGCTAGAATGTACACTTTTGTGAACATCGTTTCACGATAAGTTCTTCCTCCAAGAAAACTCGAAGATTGTGAACATTTTATGAATGCTGATCTGAAAGGTTTGTGTTTTCTTGGAGGTAATGCACCGTAATACAGCATTCTAACACTCCGCCATTTGCAACTTTTTCTCGATAAAAAGTAACAAAAATTATGTGAAATTAATTCAACATATTTCTGAAAATCGACTGAATTTTGGCATTCTAAATCAGAGACCTCCCTTTAAAAATTCTCAAAAAAGTGCTGTTATTCTATATCCCTCTCCAACGAAAATACACGAAAAAAAAAAAAACAAAAGAAAGAACAGTCCTCGAGGAAAATTAACAGAACAAAATCAACTTCGTAACACATATTAGAGCATAAATAAGCAACATTGTTAAACAGGATGAACATAAGAAATTATATATATTATATATTTATATAAAATATTGTTCAAATCGATCCTTTCTCTTCAAGTAAAAGACTCTACACGATGATCACACGGATTAAATATCATATGTATATATATATATATATATCAATTCCAGTGTGATCTAAAATGATATCACACAATTTTCACAGAAGGGTATATTATCATGCACTCACTTTTGATATATATATATATACTTTTTTTTTCTTCATAATTCTATATATAAATACATAATAATATAATCACGGTTATTTAATCTGTATGTGCACACAGCGTTATCATTTATATATATAAAATCAATATCGTACCGATATCGATTTGTATTTTGTGTTTGAATCAAATACGAATCTCAACAACCCTTACTTTCAGAACTATTACCATTTGTTAAACTACCATTTGAGAAAACCCTTCTCGTGCTACCATAGTAATTAGATTTATAATATCTCATTTGTTTTTTTCTTTATTAAATGCTCGAATGATTGTTGATTTGGTTGATTTGGTTTGAATTATCATCTAGCACCTAACAACAGTATGGAAAATGTTTAATGTATCCGCTTTTTTAAACTTCAGTCTTAAATCTGTATGCATCGTGTCCTACGACTGCATACATAACACCGGTCGTTCGTAAAAATGTATTTTATTTACCAGCTAAAAGTTTCGCGATATTTCTGCTATACTTCTGTTTTTGCAATCTCTTTGTTTCTTTTTTTTTTCTTTTTAATTTAAGTACTTTTTCTTGTTAAGTACATACAAAAGAATCATTAATCAATTACTGTAGCACCATCTCAGTTCGTTCTGCGATTTCGATGAATAGTGATCTATAATGTGTGAAACTATCTATGAAAAGGATCATTGTCGCCTTCATATACTTCACTTTTAGATCTAATTATTTGGAACTTTGAATCAAGAGTTTTAATCAGATAATGATAATAATAATATTCTTACCGTTCTATTACATATTCAATTTCGATAACAGAAATTTGGCTCTCCTCGAACAACGCGAGAACCAAAAGAAGGAGAGATTTTTTTAATATTTGAACTGGGCACACTTCGTAAGTGTGTAAAAAATTTAGTATCACCAGAAGTGATTCAAGCAATAATAGTTTCCATTGGAAAGTTAAAAATTATTCTACCTAAATCAACGAGATAATAGTATAAACGTTACAAACAGTGCTCATTACCTCGTTGTTGGTTGATTTTTCTCCTAAGGTCGATTTCACCCTCGAGCAAGAGTTTAATCCAGAACGGAGTAGTCGTCCAATGGAACGATGAGAGTAGGATTTTATTCGATATTCACGGATATCTCAACCATCTTTGAAACTTACTCCGTTTATGGCGTCAAGAGGAAAAAGTTTTTCTTCTCTTCAAAGTAAAGGTAGTGAAACAAGGTCAGGATTCGTACAGCAAACGTTGGTAGTGAGGGAATATTTCCCACGTTGGAAGATGTAGACCGAACTCCAGTATCACCAAGACAGCAAACTCCGAGGTTATCAGATCCTTGTGATTCAAACGAAATACATTTTCGATTCTCTGCAATTGGGAAACATGATTGTTTTTTTTTTTTTTTTAATTTGTTAATTAACACAGCTGAATCGTAATTACCTCGATCAGTGATTTCAGATCATCGCCCTTGACGTCGTTCAATTTGGCTGCCAGGAGCAAACATGCGCCAGCGCATAATTTTCTTGTTTGTTTCGTAACAACGTTGCGAAGGATTAATTTTTCAAAGTACACGTAAGCCATGGCCACAGTCAGTAAGTCGATTCCATCCGATTTAGCGATTTTCTTCATTTCACGTTTCAAGCTGCGTACATGGAATAGTGAAGAAAATGAAGTAGAAACATTATACTTGATGTTTCAAATCCTTTTTATATTTAAGAAATATGACGTTACTCACCTACGTAATTTACTAAGAGTCAGTTGTATGTGAGGAAACTTCTCTCTGAATTTGTCGTTCAGCTCTTTCTTCAGATCCGAAGGTCTCATGTAATCCATAACCGATGCCTGGGAGGAATCGCAAAGTGATCAAGCTTTGATACCAAGATTTTGACAGAGTTGGCGAAGGTTTTCATATAGGAAAAATTTTATCAAATGTCCAAGTCAAAGAGTAAAACTTGATTTATCGATGAATTATATCATGAAGAAACGATTGAATGCGATCTAGCAGCGAAAAGCCAGAGAAAATGAGTGGCAACGTTACAAAACTTTCATGGAAAATTGACTTTTGATTGGAAATGGACTGATTGAGAAATCAGAGAAAAATTATTTCAGTACGGAACTAGGTATCTCTAGGTAAACTGAATAAAGAAATCTGGTAACTTTACAAGTTAAATGACACATATCCCATCCAAGAAAATTTTTTTTCTCCCCTCATCGATTGAGTGATGAAATTTATGCGAATACAAAACAATGTGACAAGAATTACCATATACGATGTGAAGGTTAACAAAGTTCTATGTTTCCCAGCCATGAGTTCCGGATCGTCCAATAAGTGAGGGTTGTACTGTGTATACTGGGTATCATCCCATTCGTACACTAAATGACAAAAAAGAAGATGTGAAGTAGTATTCCTTCTGATATTATTCATTTGAAATCTTACCTTTGGAATCTGCGCTGAAAGACATTGGAGGAGATTCGGAACTTGCGTGTTGTTGCGTACGATTTGTTGCTGTATCGTACGATAAACACCTGAAACAAATCACAGTTCACTCAACGCATTGTCGTTTGAATGGATTTTTTTTGGATTCTACATCTATTTCGAGGAAGAAGAACAACGATAGATGACATGCATTCGAAGAATTTTCAAGATTAACTACTGATATGTCTCTATGTTGAATTTTTCAACGTTTTTATGTCAGTTCTACAGTTTCTACGTGAAGGTTCTGAGAGCATCGGGCGTCTTCCTCTGAAATTTGAATGGAGAGGTCATATGCCCCCTCAACGCAACTGAAACATAGATCAGATATCAGTTTTATAGAAGAGTTTTCATTGCCCGCTCGATGCCTCTGTACGTTATTATCCTTACACCATAAGAATGAACGACATAATCTGCGGTCTACAAGCAGCAACTATTATGCGAAGGATCGATTTTGATTTTTCAAGCGAAAATACAGCAATGTATAAACGAAAAATGAAGAATGTATCCTAACATCTCGACCTTCAGATTTTTTTTTTTCCATTTTTACAACATATTACGACAATTTTTACCATTTTGCGTCATCCATGTTCCATGTAATAGTTTTTGTCCTGCAAAAATGATCGACAAAAGCATATTATGAAACTTCACTAGTGCTAGAATCTGTTTTTCCAGGAGATACAAGCCATGTACGGTTGGTTGTCTCGTTTCTTACATTGACTTTTGTCACTATTTGCTTTTTCTCGAAAATATTCCGTGAATAGAGACATCACAGTATCGACGCTAGTATCTCTTGTTTCGATGTATATGATAAATGAAGTGAAAAGAATAGAGAAGAAAGGAGCGATGATGAAAAGTATGTGAGGTATAGAATTGCGAGACATGCATTTAAAAAAGTAAAACCGATCTTCTCTAATCGTTAAAAAAAGTCATACTCAATGTTTCGTTTGTCAAGTACCTCGACACCAACTGATGTTTATTAGGTACAAAATGCATAAGCTCCAACGCTTCGTTATCATTGGTATGTAATTTTCTATCCTTAGTAAACTGTCTAGAGGGTTCGAGAAGTTGACCGTAAGAAATTTCCTATGAAACAAAGACAGAGAGAAAAAAAGAGAATATCGTGTGTCTTTTCGTAAAAATGATTATACTTAATCGGAGATTAGAAAATCGAATACCTGGCCATCGTTACCACGTTCTATACCCAGCAGACCAAAAGCGTCGACACTGTCGTTAATAGAAGACAATGGTCGTTGAGATTGAACGGGTTTCTTCCGGCCGTTATCTTTACGCACATCGGACCTATAATCGATCCATCGTTAATTCAAAAATCTACCTATTTAATCGTACGTTGATTCCCGGTGTGTTTATTTACGATTTTTTATCTGAAATCTTACCAACTGGAGCGTTGTCCTTTGTTATACGGCAGAGCAGAAAATACAATTAACGGTACTTTACTAGAAAGCAAAACTAATCTGTCATCGTCGTATTTGTTACCATTCACGGGTCTTTGCATCAAACACAATTCTCTCGTAACTTCTGGTATAGAATCGCTGTTGGTTGAATCAGGAGGGGTAGCGGTACTGCTGGTATGCACGTTGCTCAGTGCTTTACTCTTGGCTCTCGCCAATTGTGTTTTAAAACGTAAAGAACCTATGCTCTCCGTACTACTGTGGTATGGATGCTTTATATCTTCCGTTAAAGCGGATGTTTGACAATTCATACGCTTTTTATACTGCAACGAATCAATGACGCGTCTGTCTGACAAAGAATATTCACTGCCTGTAGTTCCCGCGCTGAGAAACATAATAATGAAAAATTCATACTTTTGTCTTCTTCAAATGGAGGGAGGTGGTTATAGTTAATAAAAAGAAATGGACAAACAATCCCTACCGTTCTCTGAAAGAATTGCGAATGCTGCTGGATAATGGCGGACAGTGAACGCTCTGATCGAGAAGAGCGACCACAGTGGCTTTTGCGGGAGTAAGCATCCCTTCCGAATCAGAACTAAACGAGGTATGTTGTAGTTCCGTACCTTGAAGAATTTCGGCCTAAAATCGATAATAATGTTGTGACATAAAACTCATGTACAAATGACTAATATGAAACTTTGTTAGCAGGTCTTTGTTACCTTATCCTGAAAATCATTATCTTCCGTATTATTTCCATCTAAAATCTCTTCCACGAAAGGCTCAATGTCGATAGGGCGAGGGGGAGAGTCATCGTTCTGTACCTGCTGCTCCTGTTGTGGTGATTCTTCCTCGATAATGGTACTTGTGTTATTATTGGCAACCGTCGTACCGTTTTGCGACCAGTGTGCCAATTTTGTATCTCGATGACTGCCATCGAGGGAGATGTTTGAGAGAAACGTCAAGGCAGCCAACCTTCTGCGTGAATGATTTTTCTTGAGGGCAGCTGCCATTCCACGATCGAACGTCGAGAGAGACCGGTACCGTCGTGTACCAAGAAACAAAACAGACGACAATAATAATGATACAATAATAATAGAGATCGTTGAAGCGACTTCTTGCTTCTGTTGAGAGCTTTGTGTTGAATGTTGTTGTTGTTGTTTCGATTATTGTTGACAGGGACGAAGACAATGACAACAACAACGATAACGAAAACGACGGCGAAAGCTCTTCGACCGAACGAGGAGGAACACTACTACTAAGATCACAATTCATTGTCATTACTGATACATTTAGTCCTGTCAAGTTTATAAGATACAACCACTTGACCAACGTACGAACGCGTATCCTGGTCCCACGTCATCGTATCGTTACTTTCTTTCATAAGATAATAAACCAACTGAAAAATCCGTTCGATTCACACAAGCCGATCCTTCAACATTTAACTACTACGCAACACTACGATGAGGAACCATTTTCTACTGCTGGTGGTGATGGTGCTGCTACTCCAAAAATCGTCGAAAAGCCGACCTTGGGTCGATCTGCGATCTGCGATCTGCGTTTGCGCACCGGTTTCTAGATCTATCCACCCCACTGTGTTTCAATATTTAACCTTCGTGCTTCTCAACGCAACGGTTCGCATCGGATTGTCTCCGTTCAATCGCTGCAGGTGAACAAGGAAAAGGTAACATCGCTTCAAGCACTAAAGTCAAATCTTTGAATATAACTGCGATCACGATAAATATTCCAGATATACTTGTGTTCTCAAAAATATCCACAATATCATTTTATTATCTTTTTTATACCGTGTGTATTTGATTTCAGGTAATTTGAATGCAGCATTAATGAAATCAAGAGAGAAAATCAATAACTTTTATCAAATTGTGTATAGAAATAACTGTTATCGTGATGAAACTTCTCTGAGAATGTCATGCAGTTTTACAATTTAAACTATTTTATGTAATCAATTGTCAACAATGTCACGCAACTCGCGTAACTTTTATGGCAAATGAATCTGATACTCTACTCGCTGTTGCCAAAACTCATAAGTTTACGATGAACAATGACTTGCATCTTTTATCTCTGAATGTAATATTTCATTTATATGTTCTCTACATTCAAATGGAATTCATTTTGAGGAATGAAAACAATGGATTAACATTATCATTCGTTAGATATAAGAATTAGTCGCTTTGAAAATGTATTTCCTTGAAAAACATTGAAGAGGATTCCAGATACTTGCTTTATCAACTTATAATATAGCACAAAAATTCAAAAGAGATTCTTGAGAATCATCGTGAAACCCTTTTTGACCACATGTGCTGTATGAATATGTACAGAAACTTTTCTGTGCGTCTCATCAACTGCATATTTTCAGGAATACAAATACAGCGCAAAAGCCATACAGCAAAATGAGTATTTCAAATGAATTTGTATGAGAAACTTTTCATGAGTTTTCAGCAAATTTAACAAATTCTGAGCAACAGAAGTTTATTTGAAACAAAACAATGCTACATAAGTTCCTTTTTCAAAGGATAATAATCTAAGAATCTCTGTGGTATAAATTTTCATGATATTCAAGTAAAATAAAAAACGCTAGTTCATTGTTAAAATGAGAACTCACTGAAGAATGTATCATTGTTAAATAGATTTGAAAATCCCTCTTTTGAAAGCAATAGAACTTGTATAACGCTATATCTCTCTTTACATTTGGTGACCAATAGATGGCAGTAACGTATGAAACGAGAATTTCGAACTTGACATTCCTGACACGCACAATGTTGTGTTTGAATCGTTTGAATTAACATAAATCGTGGTGTTGTATGTGTTGTTGATATTTAAAAACGTTGAGTGTGGAAAAATAAAATATGTCTTTGGCGGATGAATTGTTGGCGGACTTGGAAGAAAATGACGACTCCGATGAATTCATGGAAGAATCCGAGCCGGATTTTGTTCCAACCTCTGTTCCGCCAACCATCGAAGAAGGTGAGGTTATGATTAATAAAATTCATTTATTTATGTATGCTCATTATTTTCACCTGTATTTAGGGAATGCATTTCTGACTATTCGTTGTTTTTTTCTTTTTTATAGAAGTCAAAGTGGCATCGGTTCGAGAATTGGCAAAACTTCGAGATTCCGAACAGTTGCGAAAGGTTATGTCACAGATAGAAAAGTATAGCAAAGTGCCTAGAAAATCATCCGATATCATTGGTCCTGTGGAGGCTGATCCTGAATATCAGTTGATCGTAGAAGCTAATAATATGGCTGTCGATATCGATGATGAAATAGGTAAACAAAATCTGATCTTTTTTTTCTTAAATTTACAAATTATATCGTCAAGTACATAACGATTCTGGCACTTGATCTTTCATCCTGCATATTGAAATATATATATAAATTTTATATAATTAATCTTCACCATCGATTTATCATTCAGCAACTATACATAGGTTTACCAGAGACAAGTATTCAAAAAGATTTCCAGAATTGGAATCGTTGGTCGTGGGTCCTTTGGAATACGTAATGACAGTTAGAGAATTGGGTAACGATTTGGACAGAGCAAAAAACAATGAAACTTTGCAGCAATTTCTGACTCAAGCAACTATAATGGTTGTTTCTGTAACCGCGTCGACTACTCAAGGGTACGTAGAGCAATGACTTCAATCTCATCCATGATTCGTAACAAATTAAATTTGTAGTAATTCATCTTCTGTTTTGTAGACAACTTCTAACCGAAGAAGAAAAAGAAGCAATTTGCGAAGCTTGCGACATGGCAGTGGAATTGAATAATTGTAAAATGAAGATATTCGAATACGTTGAAAGTAGAATGGCTTTCATCGCTCCCAATTTATCGATCATAGTCGGCGCATCTACCGCAGCTAAGATTATGGGTACGTACAGTATATAATCACTCTTTTGAGATACAAATCTTTGATTCTAAATTATCTTCGCAATCCTCAGGAGTAGCAGGTGGATTGACGAAACTCTCCAAATTGCCTGCATGCAATGTACTGGTTTTGGGGTCAAAGAAAACAACATTGTCTGGTTTTTCTCAAACAGCCACTCTACCGCATACGGGTTTCATATATTATTCCGACATCGTACAAGACACTCCGCCGGTAAGTTCACAAATCAAAAAAACAAATATAATTCTTCCATATATGCTAATCATACAATGAAATTCTATACAGGATTTACGTAGAAAAGCTGCAAGATTAGTAGCTTCGAAAAGCATGCTCGCGGCTAGAGTCGATGCTTGCCACGAGAGTACTGACGGTCATATCGGTCAAATGTTTCGCGAGGAGATAGAAAAGAAATTAGATAAACTTCAAGAGCCACCGCCGGTGAAGTTTGTGAAACCTTTACCCAAACCGATCGATCCTGGGAGGAAGAAGCGCGGTGGTAAACGCGTTCGAAAGATGAAAGAACGATACGCTATCACGGAATTCAGAAAACACGCCAATAGGATGAACTTCGCGGATGTATGTTGTTTTATTCTATACATGAATTTTTGCTTCTTTTATCTAACTTTTGTTCATTCCATAGATCGAAAATGATGCATATCAAGAGGATCTTGGATACTCTCGCGGTACTATTGGCAAAGCAGGCACGGGTCGTATTAGATTACCTCAAATCGATGAGAAAACTAAAGTCAGGATATCCAAAACTTTGCAAAAGAATTTACAAAAGCAACAACAATGGGGTGGAAGTACAACGGTTAAAAAACAAGTATCCGGTACTGCTTCGAGTGTTGCTTTCACTCCTCTTCAGGTTTGTAATCGATATGTTCATCATCACTTTTTATTTTTGTTATTGAGGAAGATTTTCTAAATTCTTTCAATTCTTCTAAAAAGGAAATGAAGAAGGAAAGAACACAAAAATATACTTAGACTGTTTTTTTTTTTTTATTCTGTTAGTTTCTTATTTGAAAGTTTGCAACAACAACGACATTCATCAGTTTCATTGGTTTTTTTTTTTTTTTTTTTTCAAATCATTATTACCTTTTATATCATAGATGTTACGATAGAGGGCAGCGATTAAATTAGAATTATCAAGCTGTTTAATGTACAGTAATTATTATCTGAAGAAGCTGCTGTAAGTGATTATACACTTGAAAAAGATTTATTGATCGATGAAAGTACAAAACAGTAGTTTTCAATGAATGAATATACAACTTTTTTAATATTGAAAAATGAGATTTACAATTAAATTTTCAGTTTGAGTTTGTGGTACCCAAGGATGAATATTTGATGTTTTAAATTTTATCTGAATATCATATGTTTTTTACGTTGATTGAGGAATTTACATGCAATCCTTCTGTGTTTCAGGGTTTGGAGATAGTCAACCCACAAGCTGCAGAAAAGAAAATCAACGAAGCGAATGCGAAATATTTCTCGAATACTGCTGGATTTTTAAAAGTGAAAAAAACTTAAAGTAGATTAGAATCGTGTTTGTGAGTATGTATGTGATTTATACATAATTTATTTTCAAAACATAAATGATATTATATAAGAATTCTTGTTCTTCAATTCCAAATCGACTCGATATCCTTTTATTATTTAGAAAAATATATAATGAATGTATAATTTGAATTTTGATTTTTTCCAAATGATTCCTTGATAACATTACGTTTATCGGTATGATGGTACAAATTAGGAACGATAGAAGATGAAATCGGTAACAGTATGATACCGATATATGAATAAATACAGAGATGTAGTGAAAGGGTAATTTGTACAACGAATTAGAAAGAAAAAAAAAACACGACGGTACGGTACACGACTCTGAGTATATCTGTTGGATTGAATCGAGTACAGGTGTGTCAAATGACTATGTATGTACGTTGATACATTCTTAACACACGCATACTCGTAAAAATAGTTGGAATGCGTGCAGGTATTTTGTCATGACGCGTGTGACGTACGTGAAGAGGAGAAGGGAAAAAAAGGAAAGAATATTCAAACAACACCGAAGGTAGAGTAGAAGGAAAGGGTAAGAATTGGTAGAAGAAACAGAAACATACAAAATAATAATAAAAGAAACACATGCACGTATACATAACGTGAATGGAATGACGGAGAGCGAAAGAGAAGAAGTAAACTCTAAGGGAGGCTTGGTAACGGCTTGTGGACACTCGACTTGTGCTGCTTGAAACACCGGTTCAATTTGGAGTAAAAGAGATGGGGGAGATCGCACGTGACAAGGAGGGAAGATAGAAAAGGACAGTGTCGTCGCAGTGTACCGGTAACAAGGTAAATACAGAAAAGAGAGGAGAACGTTGGAGAATACCGGGTGGAACGAACGAGTATTCCGATATCGCGATGAGAGAATATTTTCGATACATGTGCTTTCCATCACTCACCGCTGCTGCACCAGTTTTCCAAAGTGTTTGCGAATTTCCAAAAGTCATCAAGTGGGAATGATAACTATCAGTGCAATTTTAGTGAGTGCGAACATTCATTTCGAGACTCAACATACGCGGGAAATTCGCGTTTTTCATTTCATCCAATCTCTCCAGTGAAACAAGCAAAGTTAGAAACTTGATGAGATACAGAAACGATGGAAGCCAACAGCCAGGATTTTGAAACTGATTGGAATTCTCTTTGCCAGGAGTGCACCGATTGTTGGACCAAGAATGGTGAGTTTTTCTTTCTTTTATTATTCGCTTTTATATAACATAACATAACATGATATGATCAATGTAATATACTACTTTTATTCGTGAATGTTTTGATTTATATAATATAAATATGTATATCGTCGTTTATTTACATTCTCAATTCTATTCAAAATATTTGTTTTGATTGTTTTATTTATCATTTTGAATGAGAATATTTGGTACTTTGAAGAAATTTCATTTCATCTAAATACATTTTATTATCACTATCATCATCGTAATTTCTTGAACGATTAGAACTGAATTTCAAATGTGTTGGGAGGGAAAAAGAAGGGAGAATATATTTGAAAGTCTGTTTAAACTATTCGAATCAAGTTGAACAAATAATAGAAGCAATTGTATCAACAAGAGGGAATCCATCATACCGTGTATGGAGATTTTCTTTTTTGAATATCGTGAAACGACATGGTTGTGTAACTACCTCTTATATACATCATGTTCTTTAACAAGTATACATGAGATATCGTATCGAGAAATAGAACAAGTATGCATGCAGGTATTTATTGCAGGTTATAGGTGACTTTTAACCGTTATATGCTACCTACAGGTTTTGGCCTGAGGGGACAATATCTCGGGTATGCCATTCTGGATTCGAACTTTCTTTCTCATTGAGATCGTGTGTATAAATGTATACCTACATCTGTGCAGCCTCTCGCGATATCCAAGTCAATTAAAAAGAATAGTATCCGTTGGATGTATGTTTCGATCATTCATTCTGGTATTATGTCACGAATATGGACAATAACAAGCAAGAACTTTCAAGTACTTCTTTTAACGCTCTACGCTCTTTTTTCTCGCGGAGGAGCAGTAATTTTTCGAATCAGGATAAGACATGATGGAGTGAGACAAGATTGGGTGTGTTTTATAAGGGATATACATATAATCAATATACATATCTCTTTATGTATTTATTCATAATTTTTTATGATTCCTTGAGGATAGAATGATTGATTTGATCCTACGATGAATGATTGAATTTCAGGATGAGACAGAATTTCTTAAACACGTTCTTATGTTGTATTCGACAAAATCCACGCTGGATCAATTGAAACTTGTAACTCGAAGTATATCGAGTTCTCTCCATTTTCCTGGTTCTCCGAATTTACACGTGTAACGTGATAATAAAATGCTTGAACAAGTTTTGAAAAAAAAAAAAAGCGTCAATTTGAATTCACGGATGAATTTTCTTTTGTGAAACACAATCACCTCATTACAAGAATAATCTAATCCAATTCTTGCGGTTGGATTTTCATTTCCAGCAGTTCATTGTCTTCTTTTAAAACGAATACAAAAGTTCAGCCATCAGCTTTTTTTTTCATTCGAAGAAATCCATTTTGTACGTATAGATATTGCGTACACATTTTTTTTCAACGAGAGGAATCGCTGCATTCATAACACAAACTATATATAAGCGATTCTTCGGCACGTACAGAAAATTATCTCACGTCCGAAGAGAAGGAAAAAAACGACGAAACAAATCTCATTTTCTCATCATTTATCAGTTCTCTCGCGGAGAAGAAAATAACCTGTTATTAAGTGTAAATGTTTCTATTCGTTTTCAACATTCTAGAAATCAAGGATCGTAAGTGAAAACTCACGTTCTTACGGAAGTTGTGCAGGAAATTTTTCTAACTTCGATATTATTATTCTTGAAGTTCAATAAAGAAAAGTAAATTTCACGACACTTCGATCGGATTGATTAAGCAAAGATGATAATGAAATGAACAAATAACGATAAGTACAATTTTATCATCGTTCGAGTTAATTAAACGTTGGATTCGTTGGTTGAAAAAGTAGTTCGACAAAATTGATTCTTTCAAGTAGATTTCGATAGGTTTATTATCGAAATTACTCGCCCTTGGTTCCTGGAAAATCATGAAATCGCGTGTACGTACTCAATTGTTGTTGGGTACGTCACAATGGATGCACGAGAAGAACACGCTCGACACCACTCGTCGGGTGTTCATTGTTCGATCTGATCTTTTAGACTGGTACATCTACATCCATGTTTTTCATGAATTCACGTAGAATTCCAATCAATCGATGTTTAAATTCTACATTCGACATTTTGAATGGCATAAATTCGAATCACTAGACTATCGCTTTTTTATTATATCAGAATTCATGTGGAAGAATTTGATTCAAATTTTATGTTAATCTGTGTATGTACTCTTCGAAAATGTAATTTTGGATTTTTTATATCGTCGGGAAGTATCGCTCAATTCCCCACTCTCTTCCTTTCTTCATATCTTATCTCCAACTTGTACTAATTCGTTCTAATTTCCATAACTACGTTCCTTTCCTCTGCACTGTCGTTGCGACGATCGAAAAAGAAAAATAAATCTGGTGATGATTTTGAAAGACACGAGGATTCTCGATTGAAAATGAAAGTTACAAGATTTGACGAAGCCGAAATGGCAAACGGGAGTTGAATATTCATTCTCTGTAAGGGAATAACTTGCATCATTAGGTAGAAAAAGAGATAAAAGGTCTACTGCGAATCAGTCACTGTTAAATGAAAGTGCTCATTCGATATTCTCTGTATCAATGCATTGTCCCTGATTCAGCAGTGGTTGGTGTACTTATCACTGATTTAGATTCAGTTGGTTGATTTCGCTTAAGGGCATCGTAGCAGCGTAACAACAACTCAATCGTTCATGACAAACTACTGGCGAACGCTTCGATTGATTCAAACTATTGCTCTGTACAGCCCTTTCATTTCAATCAAATGAATGTTGTACAGACCAAGATTTTGATCCAATCGAATCCACTTGAGGTGATAAAACCGGCGTGACACTGGTCAATTTTTTCAGCACAAACTACGGAATGATCGGTAACACAATTTCTGAAAAAAAAAAGAAATCGTGGAGTCCTGAGTTTTCACAATAATTTTGGTACAGTCCCTCAATAGGATGAGCCAAAAAAACTAACCTATCGAATTCAAGGCATAAAATGAACCCATTTATCGAGGAAAAATTCCTCCGTTTGGCAGAATTTTTAGCTCAATTTGAAGAGATGTTGATGGGTATTTGGAATTTCCCATTTAAACAATACCTAAATCAATTTTTTTACCCTGAAAATGCTATAACTTTGGAACCATTTGAGATACAAATTTTTTCCTAAACAGATTCTTGCAGAGCATCAAATTCTCTTTAAAAAAACATCCAAAAATTTTTATATTTACGAACTGTGGGAGTCGAAAAAAAGCAAAAATACGCTGTTTCACAGTTTTATGATTAGAAATGTTCATATCAAATGAAATAAAATGTATAAAATATATGTTTTATAAATTAGATTTGTTGAAAAAAAAAGAATTTTTTAATATTTTTCAATTTTTTATTGCATTTCAAAACATTTACATTCTTTCCACACGGAAATACCGGGTCTAATATTTAGAAAAATGACTGTCAATTTAGGGAAAACGAGAATCGCTGGGAAATATTCGTAGTGAGTCTGCTGAAAATTCGTAATCGATGTATCAACAATTGATAATTTCACTGTGAAAAATACCAATGAAACTATATTTTTCAGCGATTTTCTTTTTCCCTAAATTGACAGTAATTTTTCTAAATTCTTTCTAAATATTAATACACCTGATCTTCCCGTGCAGTTATTGATAAAATTTATTTCATTGCAATTCGATTATCACTCTGAGGTATTATTGAGATTGAATAATCTGAAGAAAAAGTCCAAAAATATGGTACTCGAAATTTTACAACGTGAATAATAAAATTCCGAAATTTTGTTATCTACTTCGTAAAATTTTATGCGCGATTTTGAGAAAACTCGTATTTCTTTCTGGTGTTTGTTAAGTATTGATAACATAGGTTTACTACAACAAGAAAAGTACCCTGTTTTCTGGGACGAGACTGCGCTTTTCCAACGTTTTGTGGGTCGCTGAATACTGAAAATGTGGTATTTCTTGCCCCATTAAGTCAGGATTTTGTGAAATTCAAGGTTTATGGGTTGAAAGAGCCAAGTTTTTTTCCAAGTGATCTGTATCTAGGATAAAATTGCACTCTTTTAACGTTTTTTAGACCCCTGAATATAGAAATGTAGTCGGTCTTATCCCATTACCTCAGAATTTTTGAATGATTATGTGCTTTGTGAATGAAAGTGCACTGTTCCGACGTTTTTTGGGCTGTGAATACGGAAATACACGTTTGTTCTCGCGACATTATCTTAGGATTTTGAGAGAATTGAGAATTAAGGTTCGAAAGAAACCTCTCTTCTCCAAGTACCTCAAAACAGGGTTATTTTGACAGCCCTCAGACCGCTTCAACGGAGCGCCAATGTACACTGAGAGGAGTGGAATGTAATGATTACCATGTACAAATAATAATTGGGGGGACAGCTTCGCGAAATTGGTTTCGGATACTACAGTGGGTGGCCAAATTATTAGGCCACAATTGAGATTATTGAGATTACTCCAAAGTTGAATATCTCAGTGAAAAATTATCGTAAGGAAACAAATGAATACGCAATTTCAAGGGCAAAGTCTACTCTTTGAGCATCATTTGACCTCTTTGGTCTATCATGTTTGCCCGACAACCTACATCGCATTAAGTATGAGCATTTTGCTCGATATTTCCTCAGTTTTTCAAACAGAAGGAGCTCGCAGGAAGATTAAAACATGGAAACACGAAAATAAACATTTTGTAGAGAATTTCCTCAGCTCCAAAACGCTTTTTTTATTTTCCTGGTAGAGTCATTTTCAGCGGAGTTATGTCATGTTTTATGACTTGTAATTTTGAGACGGTTAAGGGAACAAAAAATTTCCTTGGAGGAAAAAGTTTTGTTTTAAGATGTATTATACGCAGAAAATACTTTTGAAAGCAATCAAAAACCTCTCGAAGTATTTTTTTTTCGTATAATACATCTCAAAACAAAACTTTTTCCTCCAAGGAAATTTTTTGTTCCCTTAACCGTCTCAAAATTACAAGTCATAAAACATGACATAACTCCGCTGAAAATGACTCTACCAGGAAAATAAAAAAAGCGTTTTGGAGCTGAGGAAATTCTCTACAAAATGTTTATTTTCGTGTTTCCATGTTTTAATCTTCCTGCGAGCTCCTTCTGTTTGAAAAACTGAGGAAATATCGAGCAAAATGCTCATACTTAATGCGATGTAGGTTGTCGGGCAAACATGATAGACCAAAGAGGTCAAATGATGTTCAAAGAGTAGACTTTGCCCTTGAAATTGCGTATTCATTTGTTTCCTTACGATAATTTTTCACTGAGATATTCAACTTTGGAGTAATCTCAATAATCTCAATTGTAGCCTAATAATTTGGCCACCCACTGTATAGAGAATCGTAGCAATGTTCATGCACATGGGAATGGTTACCATTTACATGAAGATGGATACCAAATAACATAGTCGACATCATCATCGACTTAGAAATCCTGTCATTCAACTACCATTTTCGCATGGTAATGGTTACAGGTCACTTTTCTCAGTGTACGGTTCAAACGTGTGGCCTTGTGTGGTGACGCACACGTTTAAACCGTACCTTTGGTGCGCCGTTGAAGTAGCGCAAGAGCTTTCAAAGTAACCCCGTTTTACGTTAATCAGCATCTGAGATCAAAGTGCAATCTTCTCAAGTTTTTTGAGCCGCTGACCCTAATAAATCGCTGCATTTTTCCGCACTTTTCTAATTCTCCGAGATCCAACAGAAATGAGAAATGAAGAGATTTCCGTCAGATTTCAGATGTTTTCGGAGAAATACAGAGATCATTTTTATTAAGGGAATATGAAGATAGAGTCTTTCTTGCCCCATCACCATACACGGAAAAAATAATTTAGCTGTAGCAGCTAAGTAGCTAGCACGGACACGGACAGCCATTGAATCAGCTCCTGCAGCTAAATTTTAGCTGTTACCGCAAATAAATTAACTACAAATGCAAATTTTTTTGCTGTCACAGCTAAAGTTTAGCTGCAGGAGCCAATTTAATGGCTGTCCTCGTCCGTGCTAGCTACTTAGCTGCTGCAGCTAAATTATTTTTTTCGTGTAGGATTTTGAAATGAGTGAAGATTATGGGGCAAAAAAAGCGTTTTTGTTTTCAAGTAACCTGCATCTGGGATAAAAGTGCACTGTTCTAACGTTTTTTTGGGCCGCTGAATACGGAAATACGGTCGTTCTTGTCCCAACAATCTCTGAATTTTGAAATAATTGAGAATTATGGGTCAACAAAACCTCTTTTTTCCCAAGTCTTGAGACTTTTGAGCGTTTGAGATAAAATTGCCCTTTTTCAACGTTTTTGGATCGCTGAATACAGAAATGTGCTCTCTAAAATTGTTAGAGTGGTATTTCACTCTTGAGCCAGCCAAAAGTGAGCCTGTCGAAATTTCGAGTGAAATTGCCACTCTTTTAGAGTGATAATCCAAAGTTTGAGGTTATAAATTCACAGCCATTCCAATTCCAGAGTGAATTTTTCAGTCTAAAAGAGTGGGAGTCCATTCGAAACGAGTGAAAATCCCACTCGAAGCGGATTGGCTCACTTTTAAGACTTGGTGGAGTGAGACGAGTGATTTTCCACTCTTCCAGATTTAGAGAGCGTGGTCGATTTTGCCCCATCACCTCGGGATTTTGTAATTATTCGACATATGGGTCAAGGAAACCATTTTTTCTCCAGGTATCTTGCATCTTGCATCTTGCTGTCTAAAATCTTTGGAGTGAAATTTCACTCTTTAGCCAGCCAGAAGTGAGCCTGTCGAATTTTCGAGTGAAATTTCCACTCTTTTAGAGTGATATTCTAAGGTTTGAGGTTAGAAATTCACAACCACTCAGACGCTAGAGTGAATTTTTCACTCTCAAAGAGTGACAGGTCACTCGAAACGAGTGAAAATTCCACTCGAAGCGGACAGGCTCACTTCTGACACTTAGTGGAGTGAAACGTGCGATTTTTCACTCTTTCAGATTTAGAGAGTGGATGAAAGTGCATTTCTTCAACGTTCTTTAAGCCGTTGAATACGGAAATGTGGTGGTTCTCGCCTGATGACAAGGAAAAATGCACTTTCATCGCAGATGTAGAGTATCCAGCGAAAAGAAGATTTTTATAACCCATAATCCTGAATTATCTCAAAATCCGGAGGGGATGAAGCAAAAACGACCACATTGTAGTATTGAATCGCTCAAAAACACGATTGAAGAGTGCACTTTCATCCCAGATGCAGGTGACTTGGAGAAGAAAGGATTTTTGGACCCATAACTCCAAATTATTTCAAAATGCATGAAGTGATGGGCCAAGAAGAACCAAATTTTGATATTTAACGCCTCAGATAACGCATTCGCGTCTTCTTTGACCTATAATCCTCGATCAGTTGAAAATCTTGAGTTAATAGGACTAAACCAACCACATCCCCGTATTCAGCGACTCCAAGAACATTGGAAGACTACACTTCCATCCCAGATTGAAGGTCACTTGGAAAAAACAGAGCTTTTCCAAATGTTGCTGAAGTTTGAAAGACTTGAAATTTTGCAGTACTTTTTCAAAGCGATGTTTTCAGTTCCAAAGAATTAATTTGCAAAGTTGAATAACGATCATTCATCAGATTTTGTGGGTTCGAATATTCGTTTTATTTCCATAAACGATTCAAACTCCAGCAACAACTTTTCCGACCCATAATCCTCGATTACTCCAAAATTCTGAACGTGATGGGGCGAGAATAACCACATTTGCGTATTCGGCAATCAAAAAGATGCAGTCTGGTCCCAGAAGCAGGGGACTTTTTTTTTGTAAACGTGTGTATTTTTCCATCCTTCTTCAAGTGAAATTCAACAAAAGAAATATTCTCAAATTTTTATTGAAGATTACTATATCTCCGATCCCTTTTTTCTTCGCGTGTTTAAGGATCTCATTGAGTCCTTAAAGGAATAGGTAAAATTTTGCTACGTACTTTTTAACCCTTACGAGGTAACGTCGTTTTAGATAGCTCCTACGATTGGCTCCTATGAATGCTGTTTACGAACTAAAGTGATGACACTTGGGGGGCTTATAGCCTCCTATTGTATAAGTACTTAGGATATAGTCTGCTAACTCTTCTCTTCAAATTAGCAAGGGAAGAAGATTTTGAAAGAGCATGAGTGACCCGATGTTACCTCGTAAGGGTTAATCAACTAAGCAATAAATACAAATCCGCAGTGATGAAGTACATTGCTAAAATTGAGCTTTGAATATGAAATTAGAACTGCAAATGATTCCTAAGAATCATGCAAACGATTGTAAACATATTAAGGGTTGGATTCACCACTGAAAATAGTGAAAAATCATGAAATTTAAAAAAAAAAAAATTCCTTGTCTTATTTTGTATGAAAAAAACATCCCTAGCGTGTATGAACTTTGGCCCACTCTGGCCCCTCTCTGGCCCAGTCTTGGGCCCATATTGGCAGGATGGGGCCCATGCTGGGCCGGGGTGGGCCCCATGGTACATACATGCGAGGGATACGTTTACTTTCAAACGCAGTTTTCCCAAAGTTTCCTCGTGAAACCACGTAATCTTCATGGAAATCCTTCAATACTTCTGAATTCAAATTTCAAATTCGTGTCCAGCAGCCCCCAAATAATGACATTTTTCAGAATTCAATTTTTTTTCTACTAACACATATCCACTGTATTGGATCCCCAATTTCGTTTTCAAAGGAATCCGTTGTCAACTTTATAATCAGCATCCCAAAAATCCCTTTCATAATGAAATTTTGTGGTATCAACAAATTACTTCAAAAACATGGCCGCTATATTTGATCTGGTATTTTGTTTTTGGAAAATTCTTTTGTAGATTTGTCATCCACGATCCAAAGAACTCTCAGTCATGGAGTTTAGTAGATATTCCATCTTCATATTCTCATCATCTTTCACCATCTTTTTCGACAAATTTTCAGACAAAAATCGATATATCTTGAGAACCAATTGAAATAGAGAGTTCATATTTTCACCACATATTCAGTAGATCTTTTACTAAATATTCAGGTAGAATTAGATTTTTAGGCGAATATGTTGCTTGAAAACATAATTTTATATATATACATGTTTTTTTGAAAAAAAAGTCTGAAGTTTACTTTGTGATTTTCTAAAAACCACTAATGCTACCATGATAAATCTACCTAAATATCTAGATTAGATCATTATCTTCAAAATGAGACCACGAGCAGCGGAATATGTTGGATAGTTTCTTAGATATATCACTTTGAAATATGGTCTGGAAAGCGTGAAAAAGAACAGGTTTTATTCGCTGTAGCCTGTATGTGAGAACTTTTTGGTCATTTCATATTTTTGTATTTTTCGTTAGCCTACTACACACTAGGAGAAAAATAGTCAAGCCATTTTTATTGTGTATTTCAAAAAAAGTATTATCCCCTTAACCTACAAATGTTAATAATTTTTATAACGTTTTCTCAGGTTTAGGAATATGTTCTTTTGGGCTTTGGATTCATATTTACAGCTAAATCCCAGTAGTACACTTATTTATTGTTATTTATTGAAAATTTGTAATTATCGCTTAGTAGCAAAATTTTGTTGGTTTTTCAATGATCCATGGCCCTTAACATTGCATAATTCTACCGATTTGGATTGAAAAATAGCAAAATCTATACCCACATTTCGATATTCGAATCTCAGGTTACGAGAGAGTCGCCCACGTGAAGTATCTAATAGATGATTGAAAAATCATCATCGATCTCTTATTCTTGGCCTCTCGACGCATCGATCGGTTGTTGAAATTTTCACAATTCGACATTCGTTATTCTCGTACAAGTGAAAGTCTCTGCAAGATAATGTCACCTACCCAACTCGTTCCTCTATACACCTATTAATAATCCTCATGATCTCGGGAATCTATACGACGCACAATTTTCATCATTGTAAAGGGAGGGTGCAGATAGATCCGTTTTGAATAATTTCATAAAATTACGAATATAAACGAATGATTAATAATGTCCATTATCGATGCATCTGCTCGTCTCGATGCGTGTTTGACGTATATCTACGTAGGTGAGAAAGTAGTTCGAAGAGATTCATTTTTCTCTTCATTAATGACCTGTTTCCCCAACGGACAACCCAGTTTCTATATCAATCCATTCCCTCTTAATTAATGAAAGAAAAACGCGATGTACGTTTCGTATATCTTTATCGAATTCAACTTGGTCATGCTTCAAAACAAAACAAATATCAGAAATCCTAGTTGCTGGACATTGCTGGGAATCATCGTTGTTCCAAAGAGATAGATGAACTTGAAGAACCTGTCGTCTTTTTATCATACGTGCTTGATTATCCGGAAGGTTTCTTGTTCCAATATATTTACTAGCTGTGTCAAACACGAAAGAAACATAATCGTACTTACGGTATCAACGGCCAATACTCGCCGTACAGGTTATTTAATAGCGGACACTTATCACTGTAAATGATACACTATCGACGATATCGGAAATATCTCCACTTTAATAAATCCAAAGTACCTTCGTTTTATCTATCTTCTTTTCTTTTCATATATAGATTTACATACAATAACGAACCCCTGATATTTCCTTAGGATAACAACGGTTAAAAATCGCCGAAAGATTGAAGTTCAAGGTATAATAATTATAGTTCGTCACGCGTCATCGTTTTGATGATGATAATAATAAAAGTTGACACGTTTTTGGATTTATCAAAATCTGATATATTGAGTGAAATATGATTTTTTTCGGTTCATATAATTCGTGTATATTACGCTCTGTAAAGCATATAACCGATTTGCGTTCTAGTAATAATTTAGGCACGTGATATCTCAGGTTCGTTCGTCACGAATGTCTGAGGAAACGGCTTGTTAGAAATACGTTGAGAACACTTTTACAATAAACAAACAAATTAATCTCATTGTTCTTATATTTACAGAAATTATTATTCAATGGCACTCGCTTCGCTCACATTTTTCAAATTGCTTCCTCCATTGGCTATTTAATGCTCCAAACAGCAGGGGTTTGGAGTAGTAGAGAAGTCAGGGAAATCTAATCAGAAGTCGTTTATTGAGGAGTACTCGATGTGAATCGAGTAAACCAGGTAAAAATTGACCATGGGCGCTAGGTTGCCGCAAGGCTCACCAAGATGGGCCGAGCCTAGGCTACCAGGCATGGCGCAACTCTGAAATGATAACATCATTTCAGCCTCAGCCCATTTGTTTCCACAATCAAGACCCAACATTGGAAACAGGGTTGTGATAGCATATGCCGTCAATGGCAGACCATACAAAAATTTGTTCGCCAAGGATGAGCCAACGCTGTAGCAATCTTGCAGCAGGGTTGCGCCCATCTCATGCCAATGGTCACTTTTATTTTTCATTGTCATTGAAAATAAAATAAAAAATCCATTCTATCATTTCGATTGAACGAAATGAATGTCGGAGAATTTCAACATGTAATTTTTCTGATTGGTTTAAACTGATGAATGACGTAAATCCGGTGGTCCTGGCGTAGAAGTAGGCGGGTCTGGAAACAGATGAAGAATTATTTCTGTCATGGAATCTTCAAAGGAGACTTATATATTGATTGAATGCTTGGTTCGCCACTCGCAGGACACAAGCATCACTCTGGTGAGAGTTATTGTAATTTGCTGTTTGAGAAGGAAGTTTCACTCTTAGCCAAGCTATTACTCAAGTCGAGTCAAGCTAACGCCTAAACTGAGCGAGGCCATCGCCCAAGCTGAGCCAAGCTATTGCCCAAGCTGGACCAAGCTACGACCCATGCTTGGTGCAACATGAGAATCCATTGTCATTCAGAGTTGCCTAATGCTTGGAGCAGTGTCCCGTCAAGCCCTAGAGAGCCTCTGTTGAAAGCATGCGTTTTCCTTCAAGCAATATTGGTTGAAGGATGGGCCAAGCGTGGCGCAGCCAATGATCAATGATGGATCAACGAAGTCGATTTATGACTTCCCATATTGGTACAATGTTTAGACCATTGTCAACCATCCTTGTCCCTACATAGATTGCCCAGCTTTGGCTGGCAGCCTTGCGTCTAGCTATATTCCATCGTCAGCATTGGCGGAGCCTGAAGATTTTTATATGTCAACATAAGAATGAGCAGAATAGGCAGAGACAACATGGTAGTTTTTGCGCATTGTGCTTCTTATGTGTCGTAAAACAATCTCATGCTTAGTGTTCTAAAGGGATACCAACAGACGTGGCCATTAACTGAACCGTTTATTTCGAACTATTCAAAAGTCCTTCACGGGAAAAAGTCATTAGCTGTGAGGTGGACAGCCATTTTCATGTTACTGAAATTTGAATCGTTTATTGAAACGAATTAGTAATTGAATAACGAAATACTCAGCTGTTGAAGACTTGAAATTTTTTAGTACTCTGTTTTAGCAATGTTTCCAGTTACAAAAAGTTCATTAATCAGATTTTGTGGGTTTGAATTTTTATTTCTTTCCGTACTCAATGGCATGAAGACACTGCTGTATCAATAAGCAATCGTTTACTACATGTAAAAGTTCTGAATCTATGCAGGAATCCAGATGAATTTCCATGTTTTCCTGTAGGACCATCCTGTTCGGATGGTTTCCCATGGTTTCAATTGGACTTTCAAGCTTTCTATGGGGATTCCAGCATTTTCGGGGATTTTATTGCAGCATTTTTGAATGGTTTACAATAAACGATTCAACATTTCTACGTAGACGTAGGACAATCTTCGGTTTATGATGTTGTATGAAAGTTTTTCATCAATTCCCTGTAATGATACAGCTTATTCTTAATTGTTACCAATATGACTTTCACTGGCCTAGCCCTGGTTTGTTCCAAACGAAACTCAAAATTGTCAAAATTGGCGGAATATAGAAATTTCCTTTTTCCGAATCTTAATCATTCTTTGGACAAAAAAATTGATGAATTTGATATTTGAATTAGTAGTCGTCCCCGAAATTGAAAGACTGAACATAAAATATACACCGGGAGATTTCTCTCATAGCCTCTCTCGATTCAGCATTAATCATCAAATTCTTCATAAACAACTCCTATCGAGCCTCGTTCAAAGGTCGTTGAATTCATCATTTAGGTAACAGATTCTTATAATATTTTCATACACATTTAATGAATGCAAGATTCATCTGTTCAACAATCCTAAACATATATGCGTGCCTTCGATGAATCTAATATCGATATTCGAATATAATTCGAGCCTTCCGTTGTGTAGATCGCTGTTTATTTTTCCCTGAGGCTATCAATTAACATCGAATTATCGACATTCGACATGTTCTTTATAAAGCACGATACGCATAGAGAGGATACGATACGGAACTATGGAACGAGGACCGAGTTTCCAGTGGATTCTCTTTTCCCATTGGTTCAACGCGTTTCCCTGACCAATCGGGTACCTTGATTCTTCTTTCTACCTGTTCAATGTTCTTTATATTCCCCTTTCTTTCCATCTATAGAAGTTTTTTCTTCACCTTGATGTATCCTTCGACATCTACATCCAAAGCACTGTCCATACATTCATACAAACACGTATAAACTCAGCCATATGCACAAGCGCATACGTGTCATCATACATACACTCTCACACCAAAGTTGATTATGATTTTCATATTTTATTCCAACTGTCCGCTCATGTGTTTCATGGCAACAATAATAACATCATTATCATCATCCTTGTGGTCTTCTTTGTCGTAGTCGTTGTTGTCGCGGTGTGCCTTGTCATCGTAGAGCACACTGTGCTGATCTCAGAGCACAAGTCCGGCGCAGACGCGTTCGTGGCAACCGTGTATTGATCGCACTTATTGTAACGACTCTCCTCTCCTCTTGTCTACACGGGATTTTCTCGCACTTTAAAGCAGCAAGTTGAACGCACACGCGCGTGTCATGTCGATATCGTTGTCGTAAAATCGTCGTCTTTTCAATCATAAATCTGTTCTCCAGAAGCTCAGTTCGATACACAGTGAATTTATCATCGTTCAGTCGTTCGGAGGATCGTGAAAGGAACGGATAACGAAAACAAGAGTGTGATATCTTAATCTTTTTGTGTCATAATAAGAATAATGTTGTAACCTGCCTGATCTCTGGACGACGACGACAACGACATAACACACGAACAGCAAAACGTAAGGAGTTCAAATCATCATCAACATCGAAGCAACCAAACCAAAGCAACCGAAAGGAGGATTCGATAGAAGAGATATAATGCAATGAAATGAATAACGATATACCGAAGGAGGAGGAAGAACACGAAGAAGAAGATTGGTGGTGGAGAAAAGCTGCATCGACATCAGCAGCAGCGGCAGCAACAGCAAGAACTAGCAGTTCTGCCATACGTCTACGATACCTAAATATCGTGCATCGGTTAACCTGTCCCAGGTATTGTTCTTCTTAATGGAAAAAGTGAAAGTAAAGGAGGAGAACCTGCTGCAATATGTTGGTGCTGCAGTTGCCGTTGCCGTTGCCGCTGCTGCTGCCGCCGCTCTAGAGGGAATCGTTCGTAAAACGTGCGAGATTTGAGATTGCAAAAAACCTCACGCATATATAATATATTGTCAACCTTCAAGGTTGTCGATTGGTTCGATACGCTTGCACGTCCTACCCCCTCCTTGAATACTCGTCCCCTGCAAATCGACCAACCGATAATTCAACATCATTGTCACCGCAAGAACAGAGATCAGGCAGTGGGTGAAGAATTCTTACATGAATTCCATCAATTTTCTTTCTTAGTAGCTACGGTATCATCATCTTATCGCAATGAGTCTACTTTCTTCCATATCGAGCAACGTTCGATCCCTTGATGACGAGGAGACCGATCACACCATGCTGCAGGGTAAATTTTCGTTATTCATATTATGCTTATTACCATTTCATATAGGATTATATCATATAGGGACCCGGAAGGTATATTGTAAAAATAAAATCATCATTCGCATCATGGGTGGTACAGGTGCAATTCGAATGCGCAGGTGGTATTGTCGTGAGAGTACAATAACGAGAGGGACTCCTCTCTGTAGTAGAAATGACCTCCAGACATGACTCGATTCGATCGATGACACGAAGGAGAAAGGATAACCACTACCACTGTTACCTTTCACCATTTATTTGTATATATACCTCTCTTTAAATTGCCTTTCTTGCCCTTCTCTGAACTATATATACATACTACACCGTACACCATACCATAATAACATCTCGTTTGTTTGTTCCTTCCTTCATTTCGTGCAACTCCAGTCCATTGATTTATCCCACTAAGTGGGATAGGATCTCCTTCTCCTTTGTTTTCCAATTCAATGTCAACTGTGAATGAAATTACTGAAATTAGATAATATTTCGTGCATTCTCACACGCATCTTTCGGAGACACACTACTTCACACTCCTTAAATCTTACATAATTATTCTAAAACGCGCCGCGTGGTGAGAAAGTTGGTAAACGATGCCGGATGAATGGATGTAAAAACACGCGAAGGTCACTCCATTTCTGCTTTTCATTCGCCTGTGATTTATATTCGATCTTTCATTTATTTTCTATGGGAATGAAATTCAATCTACGAGAGAGAGAGAGAGCAACAAACTGGAATAAATAACTATTTAGATTATAGGAGGTTTCTTGTGAACACTATCGAGGGACTTTGATATTTTCCAAAATGGCCTTCATTTTTAAAACAGTTGAATGACATGCATGCGGTACGATTGCAAAATATTTTGATTTATCATCAGTAGAAAAAGAAACAGGATTTATTGAGATCTGGTTAGTAGCGATGACTAGACGAAATTTCTAAAGATTTCACTCCATCGTGTCTCAAAAGTGAATCAGTAGAATTTTCACTCGTCTTGAGAAAATGCTTAGCCTTTTAGAGTGCAAAATTCAAAGTGGCTGTGAATTTTCAATCTCAGATTATCATTCCGAAAGAGGGGAAATTTCACTGTAAACACATTTTTTGTGTGTGTGTTTATCGAATCTAACTCCCTTTCTGTCCAAAATTGGATTCAGTCTGAAAATATAGCGAAGATCACAAATTACAGCTTAAGATATCCCGTTTACCCTGCACACTGAATTTTTGGATAATCCAATATGGCGGACGCAATATGGCGTCAAATGTCATCGAAGAATGGTTGTGGAAAAGTCAAATAGTAGTTTATCCGGCCATAGAGCCTCACGATTTCAAAGTAACATTTCGGTATCAGAGAGTATTTCTCGTCCGTCGTTAAGAATTTGAAGTATCAGATTTTGAAAATTGAAAATGGCCGATGCGATATGGCGACAGGAAAATTCAAATCAATTGCATTCGTTTGCAACCGACTAATCGAACAACTACACTGAACTGCAGGTATTCAGAGAAATTTCCAATGAAAAAACGTGTCCAATAAGCGAGAGCTTTACAGTGAAATTCATGAATTTGAAACTACCAATGAATTCATTTAGGCAATGGTTCTTAAGCTCCGGAATTACTCAGTGTTTCTCAGGTTGGAGTAAGGGAAACCCCAGGGTGAAAATAAACCATTGAAGCATCACTGCCCAAACGAATCAGTTGTTATGAATCCGCTGGTAGATTCACAGGTTTTCAATAAAATTCAGAGAAATTTGTTCCACCAGGGGTTTTTCTATCAATTCATGTCAAAGAAAAATTTGATTTTCTTACGGTTCTAATTGGTATGCTTTCTTGGATGGGATTTTTGGAAAGCGCCTAGTCAAAAATCGTCTTGGTTCCCATCTGGGATCACCCTAGAGGCCCATATGGAAATGAGTGAGTACCCATGGGTTCCCATTTTGTTATAGTTATCACTTACGGTTTACGGGTTGAAATTTCACGAGGCTGTCAATCTTGGAATAAACTTTCAGAAGTTCTGAGAGTAAATGAAGTGAGAATTTCAAAGAGCAAAAGATGAAAAAACGTTCGTGAATGATTTTCCAATCGCCATGTTCATCGACTGTGTTGAAAAGTTGACCCTTAAGGCGATTCACCACAAGCCAAGTTACTAGATCTCTCCCCCCAGTTTTCTCAGTAATCAATGAATAGAATCAATTTTAATGAGCAGGTGCATCTTCTTAGGCTATTAAAAAAAATGCAGCTACTCATTATTTTTCATTTTATGTGTTCGTTTCTGAGAAAACTGGGGGGAGAAATTTGGAATCTAGTAGCTTTTGCAGGGAGTAATGATCCCCTTAAGGAGATACTAGCGGTTTCTCTGAAAATCTCTGAGGTTTTCAGTGAAGAGTTTCTCAAAGGATTTCAAATGTGTTCAGTTTTTTCATTTTCTTGAAGTTTGAATGGTTTTTAGAAACGAACCAAAATTTTGAACTCACAAAATCTGATGAGCCATCGTTATTTACCACTTCCAGGGCTCCCACTGGTCCTACTTTTCCTACTTTTCCTACTTTTTGGTCAAATGTCCTACTTTGTCCTACTATTCTGCACTTTATCCTACTATTCCTACTTTTTCGTAAAGTCCCTGACGAAAATCATCTTATAATCAGGGACGTTTTGACATTTTTGCCACTCAGGGCCCAATAATACTTTGCCGCTCCCAACCTGAACTGGATTAATGTTTCCAATTATTTCATCAAGTATATCATAACAAAATTCTTATAATTTCTCTAAGAATTGTGGCTTTATAAAAAATTATGGAAGAATATGAGTTTTGTGACGAGTTATAAAGACTTATGAGAATATTTTCGTCATGGGTGTCATAATTTGTTCCATTCTTTTGCCATTTAGTCAGCATTTTTATTTTTTGAAGTTCACTCACATCGTATACTGTTCTTCTTGCTGCGATAATCAAACGTCAATCCTCAGATTATATGTTTGAAAGAATAAATAGAACAAGTCAGTAATTTTATGATGTTCAAACCAAACAATCACACGAAAAGTTGGTTATAACAGCTATTTAAATAGTTGATTTTCGACTATATACCGGATAATTGCTGTAGTTGTTGATTAGTCGCTACATCTATTTCGGTAAATGATTGAAATACGTGATCATTCTCTAAATTTGAAAGAATAAGAAGTCTATGGCTCCACTTTATTAAATTTCAGAAGTGAACTTGTCCAGTTTGAGTGATATTTTCAACTGTTTCGAGGGAGATTCCTCTTCAAAAGTGAAAAATTCCCTTCCAAATCAAAGTGATCTAAGGAGTCCAACTTCACACCTCAGACTATTACTCTCAAAGAGTGAAAAGTCTACTAAAAAAATTGATAAGCTCACTTTTGGCTGGCTAAAAAGCGAAATCTAACTAAGAATTTAAAGAAATAGTTCGATTAATGAGACCACAATTGATCCTGCTTTCCGTAATGCTATAATTGGAGGTTCATGAGATCAGACAATGTGATGATTTGTTGATAATTTTTCAATTGAATTATCATCTGAGGAAGGGCAATACACAAAGTAGCACGTCAACTCAGTTGAAATATCAAATAAACGATTTTTTGCTTGCATCATATTTGTATATGCACAAAACGTCAAATTGACAATTCACAATAAACATGATTCCTTACTCAAACCAGTTAATCAAATAACGAATGAAATACTGAACTAGAGAAATATCACAAATGTTGCGAAGTTTCAATATTTTCAATGTGTTTGATAAACTTTTGAACGGCATCACTTTTTTCACATGCCAAAGCAACAAAATTGGATATTTTAGACTGATGAAAAAAATTTGAAGAATTTGATTAACGAGAGAATTGAAAAAAAAACGATTTTATAATTTTTGCTTATTTTTAAAAATATATATTCTATATCAAAATTTCTATTAATTCTATTAGACTATTGAAGGAAATAATCTATGATAATTGCAAATTTTTATTTCAATAAACGTGATATAGATGTAACGTTTAATAAAACTATGGTGATCGATTTTATTTCAAATTTTTTGTTAATTTCGTAATTCTGTCATAAAATTTCTTTATATAAATGTTTTATTTCTATTTTGGAAATTATTCACCTTTTTTTCGAGTTGTCCTACTATTTTTTTTTAAATGTCCTACTTTTTTATGGAAGCTTAGTGGGAGCCCTGCACTTCGAATTAACTCCTTGGAACTGAAAAATATTATTTAAAGAATTTACTGCAAGATTTTTGGTCTCTAACAGCGGAATATTGTGTTGTTCAAGCACTAATTCGTTTCAATCAACGATTCAAACTTCAGGAACATGTTTTTCAGAAATATTCAGATATCCAGATACATTTTCAGTGAAATTTTTCTTCACCAAGGCGAATCGTTTGTAGCAAACTATGGAAAAATGCTTGAATTTAATCAAAAATCTTCCTCTGCCACGCCACTAGTATCACCTTAAAGAACGGGTGGATCAAAACTGCAGACATATTTTTGTATTACAAGTACTTGAGTTCAAAGTACGACGAGTTATCTTTAGATAAGTTTCCCTACAGATAACAATTTCCCGATTCTCTGACCATGCCATTCGAGTAATAGGATAGGAAACGGAAAAGGGTTCTCCGCGTGCAACGAAACCTTTTCACGCTACGTTGCTATGATACACCCTCGCTTCATTTAGTCTCGTGTTTTATGTTTTTTTCAATCGTCTCGTAAATAAATCAATATGGTATGTTTCATGGTGTAACGCTCTATTTTTTTGCCAATTTTTGTTTACATTTGTTTTTTAAATCACCCTCCTCCCATTACATTCACAATAGCGTATTTTGAATATCAAAATTCAAAGTTTTTCAAACATTTTCATTTTGAGTTCGAAAATCTGTCGATATTTTACTTCTCCGTCGAATCTCCTCGAGTATTTCTCAACTCTTCTTTTTTTTTTGCTTTTTTCATTATTTGTTTAATCCTCTCCTCTTAGTCATTTTCATTTCAAGCTCCTCGATACAGGTTTCGTCACACAATTAATTTAAATTCATATAAGAACATTCGTATTCTCGAGAGATCGTGAAAGATGCATATTTATGCGTATGTGTATGTATAATAAACACACATAGACATTTTCGACTCCCTGTCACACGATATTTTTCAATTTTTCTACTCTTTTTGTTTGTCGCGTGACAAACAAAAGTGTAGATTTGCATGGCGTTGTGATTACATGTCACACCAAAGTGGCAGCGACAAAAGAAACGTATCTATATTGCTGAGAGGAGGAGGAAGAGGGAGGGAAATAAAGATACCCTTTCATTATATACACGTTCACGCACCGAGAGATATAGAATTACTTTGCATCGTAAACGCTACCTTTTGTCTTCCACCGCCCAATGCTGCTCACACATTTCAATTTCAAGTATGTAACATAGCTGTAAGCGTGTATTGTTAGGATCACTTTTCAAATTAATTCCAACTTCTGTATCGTTCGAGTGACGTCCCCTTGATGATGACAAACAAGAAAGGGGAAAAATGCTTGGGTTTTAAATGTCTTGCGTGAACAACGCTTAAAGATCAATTTTAGATTAATTCTTGTCTAAAACCTCGTCTAAAAGACACAAAATTTGTATTGGAAGCACAGTTGTAAGAAGAAACAAATACTCAGAATTACTTGGAATAGTTTTGAACTAGGCAACACTTGAATTCGTGTCCTGTGATGACAATAACCCACCAAGTATCGCACATTCCTTGATTGATCATCGCAAATGTATTGCCGAAAGCCTTACGTGAACTTTCTTGGGAAACGCTCTGAAAGCACCGTTATAGTTGCCGTAAACCCAAGCGATAAGTCAAATTTATATTTTCATACGTCAAGACTATTCGAAATTATTTCAAGAATAACGTGCCATAAATTATCCCCTGTCCATAAATCAGGGATAACTCGAGATGATAAAACGCAAAGAATCCAGCAGGTTTTAGCAGAACAGGTGAATAACATCACCTTATTTTCTGTAAATTATGAAATTACAATCCATATTTTCAACCATGTTCTCATGTTCGCGATTATCCGTTGTCTCATTTGTTACTCTGAATCTGAATATTCACACACACACGTAGTATGTATTTTATTCGAATCCCACGCGACTCTCACTCACTTCGAATTTTCTGTGGAACAAAGTTTAATCGAGTTCAAGGAATATTACGTTCAAACGTCAAATAAGGAATCAAATTTACTGCGACGTGAAAGTATCTTGAAAATTATGAATTACGAAGATTGAAATTATAGAGTGAGTGGCGGTGCTTGAGATTGTTGAGGTTTTTATTTTTCCTGGCTTCTTTTTTTCTCTCTACTGTTGCCGAGAAATTTGAGGCTAAGATTCTCCTTAGGGCGCTGGTAAAGAATTTGAAAAAATTCTCGAAGAGTTGCATGTACGTTGTTCTACTTCTGAAACATTGAAACTAATTGACAATCTTTTGTCCCGGTTTCTTTCAGAATCTTTCCGGCATTTTAAATAGTATCCTCTTGAATCAAATCGTATCGGTGCCGTAGCGTCGCCATGTCCCATCAACTAAATTCGATAAATTAAATTATTGTAGTAAGAATTTTCATTCTAAGCATCACAATCTGAATTAATTTTTTACACTTATGATAACCGTTACTACCATTTTTGTTGTTGAAACTTCATTATTGCAACTGTTGATCTCAATATTCGAATTATCCCTGCTTTTCGGATATGCAATTTGAGATATCTCGCATCACATTGGCGAAAAATCTCTTGTAACTATTTTGTATTTGGGAAAATTGGGAGCATCTAGCCGTCTATGAAAATAGGAAAACAAATAAATAAGAATTTGTAAACATAAATTAGATTACTGTGTATTCTGATGAACTCGTATATGGGAGTGACATCCTTCGGTACATAGAAAATCCAAATTTTCAAAGTATCGTAACTGTGGACTTCTTGTTTAAGAATATTTCTTATCATCGTAAAAAAGAATATATAAAAATAATTGTATACTCAAAGCCACTTACATGTATGATAAATCAATCGCAACAGTACCAATCGGAACAAAAATTATATTTCTGTGGTTTAATGTCAATCGTTAAAGTGGGTGGTATATTGTAAAGTGAAAGATTTACATCAGTGGGGAAAATTTTCATTTTCAGCGGTAAACGGTTGGTGCGATATCGACGCCATGTAATATGAATGCAAAATTGATAAGTCACTTCAGAGATTAATGGACACGATGATAAATCCAATAACTTCAAATCAAGACACTTGCTCAATATATCACAAACAGTGGCATCGGATATAAGTACGCAGAAATCACATCTCAATGACTGTAATTTCTTCGCGGTATGCAATTCGGTTCCAAATATAGTCTCAATGCGTGATAATTTCAAAGATTTGAGATTAGGTAAGGTCACTAATCCTCCGATGCTTCGATCCGTGATGGAACAACCTACGAAAATCATCAACAAATTCAATCTTTTGAAAAGTCACGATAGTCACATAGACTCGTGATATCTGAATTCTAAAGTAGAAAATATTCAATGCTGATTATAAATATACCTGATAAACTAATAGTAGATAATGTTTTGCAATTGAAACATAAATTCAATACTAAATCGTCATTCACTGCCTTGTTTCTATCCAGGTGAATGCACTCTAATACTGTGAATTTGGAGAATAAATCGTCACGAGTGAAATCTGCATGGTAATTGTGGAGCGCCAACCTCTTTAAGGTAAAACGATTTCCAAGAAGTTGCAATAAACTTATCATATTCTCTGAAGATAATCTTTCACAGTGGTTCAACCAGAAATTCTTTAAATGATCGGATTCCAAATTTTCCTGTTGATAAAATGAACGGAATGAATAAAAATTTTCAAGTTCATTGAAAAACAAATGGAGTTCATATTAACGAACCTTACCAATGCATCGGCTAAATATTTATATTCAACATCGTAACCAGATAGAATCAACTCCTTCAGTTTCTTTGGCAAGTGCGATATATAATTTCCTATTCCTATTCGACTTGAATAGAAGGACGTTAGTTCCAAGTATTCTAAATCTTTGTGATTATTCCACAATTCAGCCCACTGGTTTTGACAAACTTCAAGATTTCCTTGCAATCTCAACTCTTTCAACTTTGGGCTACTAATCACAGCCAGTTGTTTAGATAGATTTAATAAATGTTCTTTATAAATAACTTCAGCCTTTACGCTTGTTAAATTTGGACATGACTTAATCGTATATATCAACATCGTTGAGGATGGATCGAAATTTGATCGACGTCGTGGGGGATATGTACTGGGGTCCTTGAATTCCAAACGAATAATAAATTGACCACATTTCGTCATTATTTGATGGAATATCAATTCCCTTTGTTCTAAATTGTTCCGCAGAAGAAAATTCCACATAGAATGCCATAGAACGATCGTCTTCATTGATCTCCAAGAAGTCAAACTCACTTCTTTCCATCTCCTGCTAACTGAATTTCAAAGTTTACGAATGATTTGCAATGTAGAAACAGATTTTGTTGACTGATGAATTTTGAAAAAAAACACAATATGCTAGGTCAGGTATTTTGAAAAGTTTTAAAATTCTTTTATAGTGTTGAATACTTTTACTACACTATTTTACAAACTCCGATCGTATCATCACAGTGATAGTTGTAATGTTACTACGCTACGCATAATGTACCAGATTTGTAGATAAGCATTCACCAATTGGATTTGTTTTATGCTTGGCATAGAAATTTAACACAAAGTTGTGAAAATATCATATTGGACGTAGGTAATAAAGTTACCTACGCTGAACATGATTCAAATCGGGCAATGGTAAAAGCACAAATTTCGCAAAATCTTGGTGTCAAGTTCTAAATTTAAGCGCAAGGAATTTAGTATCGTTATGATTAGTTATACACCAAATTTTTTACAGTGAAAACTTAACCTACAATTTTTTATTTGAATATTTTAAAGAACCTCTTTCAATCCTTATTCTCTCAGGAATTGTCAAGTACGTGAATATATGCTCCAAGCAGTCATCATTTAATATATTGATCGATAAATCCTCACGACTCATTGTATCAACTTTTGAATTCAAAAAGTCTTGTACTGATAGATCCAGAGTAGTGGGTTTATGATTACTTCAAACGGAAATATTCTGTCACTTCGATTGACGCGTAGTACGAAAAAAGGACACACTCTACCGTAATTTATATATTTTATAAACTTTGAATCTTCTTATCTTTTTCTGAATAACGATAACAAGTAACAATGATAATAACAGAGAGAAAATGAGAGAGCTCACGGCTCACGGACACCTTTTCTTTCATTGATAGTCCAAGTTTTACCGGCCCTCTGGCGGTTGGATCACAGAAGTTCGCACACCGCAATTTTAGTTTTTAATAGTACAAAATCGCTCATTTCTTTTGTATACTTATCAACATATGTTTGATTAAAATGATTTTATGTATCGATATCGAATGCATATAATTTTTCATAATCATGAACGAAAACAATGAAAAATGAAAGAGGGGGTTGATGGACCAGGTTCCGTGTTCCATCCGATAAGAGGGCGCTTCAAATTTCAATGTTTCCCATCGATGGAACTCGGGCTGTGAGCTCCCAGTAACCAAGAAGTCAACTTGAGGTATTCTTCAAGATGTCTTTGAGAAGTTATGGATCAACTATAAGAAATGCAAATAAGAGACTTTCAAGAACTCTTAAAGACAACCAATGTCCAACCAAATGATGTCTTCAAGATGTCTTGAAGTTAACTTCAAAATGATTTCAAGTTGTCGGCTAAGGCCATCTATAAGATATCTTCTGAAGTTCACTTTCAGAGGACTTTCAAATGTCATCTGAACGAGATCTTTTCCAAGTAAATAAATAGAGTTGGCCGTGACATAAATTACATACAATAAATGATTTCTCAGCTAACTTTGCGAAATAGTATTCACATAGCTTCAAAAAATACGACGAATGTGAAGTTTGTCTCCGGGTAGGGCACTACAATCCAGAACGTTCATTATCCAGAAAGTGCAAAATCCCGAGTGCCAATATCCAGAATGGGCAAAATCCCGAATGCTCATTATACAGAATGTTCATGGTCCCGAATAAAAAAATATATATTTTAATATAAATCAAATAATTGGCCACTTTTATCATGAAAAATTATTTGTTAACGCATAGTAAGTGAGGACAATTAATTTCTTACGATTAAACTGGTCAATTATTTGATTTATATTAAAATATATATTTTTTTATTCGGGACCATGAACATTCTGTATAATGAGCATTCGGGATTTTGCCCATTCTGGATATTGGCACTCGGGATTTTGCACTTTCTAGATAATGAACGTTCTGGATTGTAGTGCCCTACCTTGTCTCCGAACCGAAGGCAGGGGGCTTTGGGGGGCTTCAACTTTATAGGATGACCCCGAACCAAATTTTAATTAGGGACAAGTTAACTAGCCCGGTGGCGCTTCAATCGTATCGGATCGAGGTAACCTACAAAATAATGCTGTTCAATTTGGATTTTGAAACATCAACAGTAATTCAACAATTCTAAAAATAAATGGTATGTGTTAATATATAATCTGGCTTTAGAATTTTCTCATTGTCATACTTTATTGTGGAAATATTATTCATATTTCAAAACCAGAATAATTTTTGGGTTAGGTCGCTATACCAAGCCGCCATTTTGATTTTTAGTTCGCATGGAAGTCAACCCTGGAGAGGGCCGCGCAAACACGTCCCAAGTATTTTCATTGGAGTTGCGTGTTGCGTAGCCCTGCTGGTAACTGGTACCCTTCGTCATTCTTGTTTGTACTTGTTTCGTACTTGTTCGTACTCGTACGTGTCCTTGTCTATGCGTGGCAGAATTTTTGTGCATTTTTGTGTTCATAGTGATTTTCTTAATTCAAAAGTCAACAAAATGAATCCCGAGGATTCACCAATCAATAAATTAGATGACATATGCTTGGAGCATATATTTAAATATTTAAACATTCCCGAGAGGATAAAAATAGAAAGAGGTTAATATTTCTTAGTTTATCTTTGAAATATTCACAGAGTTTTTTCTAAGTTCATCAGTAAACAAACCCCTACCTCTCAAACTATTTTCACCTTTTACTCAAAATCATTGATAACTCTTACATTCAGTTTCTAGAAAATGGCAAAAAATTAGTCTAAGTTCTTGGAAGTCGATGAAAACGATCATCTTGTGGCATTCAATGTGGAATTTTGTCTTGCGACACAAGTTAGGAGAAAGGAAATCAATATTCAACCAAATAATGACCCAAGTGTGGTCAATTCGTGATTCATATTCAATTCAAGCCTTCACCCTCTTGGCATTCCAAATTCGAGATGTATCCAATACCCGAGATACTTCCAACAGACCCGATGTACCCAAAGCATCTCACAGAAGCTACCCAATTCTCAGCAATGATCATGGATACGATTCAGTCGTGTCCTAATTCAGTAAGCATAAAGTCTGCCGAAGGAGGTAGAGTGGTGGTGTACAGACCTTATCAAAGTACTGACCGTGAGTATCCCAAAATTGAAAGAGTTGAGGATTCAAAATCTGTATCTCTCCAAGTATGAATTTCGTAAATTAGTGAATAATCATAAAGAATTGGAATATTTTGAAATACCGCTTCCATTTGGTTTGAATGAATTTGAAGACGAATATATATTGCCTTGGCCAAAGAAAATGAAAGAATTTGTTCTATATGATGAATTCACATACAAATTTTCACGCAAACAAATAATAAGGTTTATTGTTACAAACTCTGTTTATTTTTCAATCCGCTTCGCGATATCTATTCTCTTTCAATCAACAGGAAGCATTCGATTCCAGTCAGCTCGAAAGTTTATGCTTGAAAAATTGTGATAGATTATCCGCAATAGGTATGAAACGTTTGTTGAATCAACTTGGAAATCGTTTTACCTCGAAGAGGTTGGCGCTGCACAATTACCATGCAGATTTCACTCCAGACGATTTATTCTCAAAATTCCCAGTATTAGAGTGCATTTACCTCGACGACAACAAGGCGGTGAATGACAAGATGATTGTGAATTTGTGCATCAATTGTAAAAAATTATCCACCGTCAGTATCTCAGGTATCTATAATCGATACAATGTGAAAACTTTTCAATTCTGCTATGAAGATTCTTCATACGTGACGTATGCTTTTCAAAAAATTAAACTTTTGTATTTTTGTAGGGTACCCCATCACAGATTTGAGCATCGCAGCATTGGCGACTTTACCTGATCTCAAGTCTCTGAACGTATCGTGCATTCCAACTATATTTGGAACCGACTTACACGCTGCAAATGAATTGCAATCGTTGAAATGTCGGTCCTGCATACGTATATCCGATGCCGCTGTTTTTGACATACTGAGCAAATGTCCTGATTTGACCTTTTTGGATATATCAAAGTGTCCACTGATTTCCGATGTGACTTATCAATTTTGTATTCATGTTACATGGCGTCGATATCGTGGTAATCGTTTACCGCTAAAGGTCAACATATTTCCTACGCACGTAAATCCTGAACTTTATAGTATACCGCCTATTTCAACGGTTGTTAATACTCAACAAAATCCTGACGATGATTTTGAGTGGTAATTTTATAACTGATTTATCATATATACATGTGTGAGTGACTTTGAGGGAGGATTTAGCTTCATCCGTCTCTCTTTTTTTTTAACTAATTCTATTTATTATACATAAATTACATACTACACTGTAGAAACGTTGACGCAGTTTTTCCTCGACATTTGATTCCATCATGAATAGGAAATTCTTCACCCTGGTTGATTGATCGAAGTTTTATCGCATAAAAACGGAATATTTCCTCAAAATGAAGGAAAAATCCCGTATTTTTGATGAAAAAGCAATCCACTACTAAACTGAGGAGAGACTTCCCATATTTTTTACAGTGTATATAGATTGTCAAATTAATCGAAATTAATCTATGAACTATTTTTTATTTTTATTATTGAGGGATTATCATTCTTATTTTATTACGGGGAAATATATTCATAGACAGTAATGATATTAAATAGTGTACTTAATGGGAAGTTCACAGTTATCTACTTGAAAAGACTAATTGAATCTTGCTAAATCTCATTGAAATTACACAAAGGTCTAGTTGAATCTTGAAATTTATGATCTAATCTACGTTTACAAGTTCTTATGTGTTTTTCCACACTTGAACGTAATCGCTTGCCAACTTAAATAACACAAACTAAATGTTTCAAAAGATTATTATGAATTCCTCTACCATTTCCTTAAAAATCCCATTCAAAGTCACAGGCGTTTACGTCGCGTAGATAAAAACATCGTCGGTTAGTTCCTCAACACCTACAGAGTATGTTTTCAATCCTCGTAACTTTGAGCGTCTTTTGACAAGTCAAAAAGAGAATATTAATTCATTATTGCAGAACTCTTTCACACGTTCACCTAAAGAGGTAGGAGATGAACAAGGACAGAAAACGAGAAGAAGTGGATTGCAGCGTGCTTTACAAGATGCTCTTTACAACAATGATATTACTGCCGCATAGTTGTTCTTTTGTTATACGTATGTGTACGTGTTTTATTCTTTTTCCTTTATCTCTTGCACATCGTATCGGGATGCAAGTTGCGCAAGATTTGTGTTGTATCCAATGGGTGAAAGTAAGGTTCTTAAATACAGAGAAGAAGAAAAAGAGGAGGAAGAACTATCCCTCTTCTATCCATCATTTCGCGGTCTATTTTTATTTGTCAAAAACTACAGAGAAAAATGGACCAGTGCGATTATTGTTTTCTTTTATCAATGAAATATTAAATACGGCATATATAGATATATGTGATTTAATTTCATTTGTAACGAGATCTAGTTACAACTTTCTCTGTTGTCTCGTTTGCCGTTGATCAAAGTCAATTGAGTTTGATACCTGGCGATAGATAGAACCGTTTATACATGTTGATATTTCAATCATCGAATGTATATGTGCAGTATATATCTCGGAAGTTTATCAGAAGAGAAAGTAATCGAGTTATACTTGTACTAATCTGATAAAATTTTCAATGTGATAAAGGCCAGGGTAACAGGTGGGATCTTTTGTGAAACTGGTTCCCATGGATGGTTTGTTAGAGCCAATGTTGTGGAACATTCCGATTTATCGGGAGGGTTTCAGATTTCCCGAAATACTGATGTTAGACTGAATTTCAATAGTTTCTTGATTCATTCTTTTCTCAGACTTATATTTGGATTTATCCTTTCGTAGATGTATCCGAGTTTATTCAACCTTCCAGATAATTGCTGGGTCGAACATTCAACGACGAGCACAACGAACGTTTTTCAATTTTCTGAAAGCGCGAGAGAAGCGAGTACCGTCTAAAATATTAAATGGTCAACGAAGCGAGCGTCTTTGAATTTGAAAATTGCGAGCAAAGCGAGCATCATCTAAAACATTAAATGGCGAGTGGAGCGAGCGTCTTTGAATGAAAAAAGTGCGAGTGCCATTTGAAGCATCGAATAGCATCAGGAGCAAAAGCAATTCTAATTGGAGAAGTCGGAGATGAATTGCAAGAATTGTTAACATGATGTTAAAATTATGGTTCCTATCACGTTTTTTCTTCCAAAGGAAATTATGGGATTGGTTGAATTTTTCTTCTCAGTCAATCAGCATGGAAGAAAGAATCGGAAACTGGACCATGGTTTTCATATATCGTTAACAATCTCTCCAATTGATCTCTGCATAAGTGTTGATTTAGCAAATTTTAATTTTTAGACCATGTGTTGCGAAACCTTTTAATTTATTCAAGGAAAATTCTACGAATTATGTGGAAAAACAGAATTTATCAATACTGAGAAAACGCCCTGGTGAAGAAATTTTGAATGAATTTCACTTGAAAAAATGTAAAAACACTTGTGAGCATCTGAAAAATTCTGAAAGATTCTTGCTCATCGGCCACATTTTTTCACTGAAAATTTCTCTGAAACTCTGTGGAAAACTTCTGGAATGTTCAGAAAAATTTTTCTTAGAAATTGAGAAGTGCGAGCAATTAGTATTATTTGGAACATTGAATGGCCAGGGCCAATTCTAATTCGGAAGTGTCAATTTTCAGTCCAGTGTTGCAAAACCTTTGCATATATAGGCGAAAAATTGCAAGAATTACTCAGACAAATCAGATTTATCGATACTGAGAAAACAGTTGTCGGTTCAGGGATGTAAAAAAAGTAAAAATCAACCGATGGAAACGATTCAATTCCATTTCAATTCTGGAGCCTCTTTCATCCTCTCTCCACAATGAATAAATTTTCCAAAACATCGACATTTTTTATTCAACATTTCCATTTCTCTTCTCGCATTCACAAATCAATAATCAGCTCCATTCGTTCCCTGTAATGAATTCCATGCCTTGTTTTTGAAAAATATCCTTTTAATATTCTTAAAAGAAAAGAATTTATATCATTACATATAATTTGTATTGCAATTTATAGGAGAAAATCATCTTCACCGCGGATATCTATCTATTCATTCGTAATCAAATACTTATTACCAATTTGCGTGACGAAGAAGAAGGAAGGAGAAGGATGAAAAAGAATCGAGTTGGCCAAGTCGGAGATATGGCAATAATTCTTATTTAGAGAAAGAAAATTAAAGCGAAGACGAGTTTCACTTTCCCGCACGCCATTCGAAGAAGACCTCGGTGATCCTCTCTTTCTCTCCCTTGTGAACATTCTTAAATATGCCACGATAATAAGAGGAAATAACATTTCGCGATGATACTGATCGAGCGAGCACCATGGCATGTCATGGCATTTGTCTGTGGTTTAGTTTCTATCTTACCGTGTGTACCAACGACGATGCCGACGATGTCTGGCGACTTCCGCCGGATATGCAAGGCCATTGTTTTTGCCGGACCATCGAACTAACGAGCTGCTTGTAAATTCCTTTTGCCGCATATATTATCTTTTCTTCTATTTTTTTGCTTTTTCGTTTCACACCTAAGAACATTCTCTCTCTCTCCTCCGTTATTTCCAAATCATCATTTGAAAGATGATTCATCGTATTTGCATTCAATGCTCAATAATGTGAAAAATTTCGTGGAAATTACTTTTTCTCGCCAAAAAACCAGATCGTATCATCGGGAAAACATTGAAACATTTTCTCTGAATGTCTCTGAAAACCTCTGAAATTCTGAGAAAATCTTTTTCTCACCAGGGAAGAATAAACAGAGAGAAATAATTGCAAAAATTTTAATTATTGTATTGTATTATCGGGCATGTAAATTCATTGATTTGCAATTTCTTATCAGCTTACAATTACGAAATATCTAAACTATTATTTTTAGATATAACATAAGAAACCGAAATTTGTCAGAAAGCAATTAACCTCCCTGTGCGAAAAGACCAATAGAAACCGATAGGCCAAATCCTATTGGAATCCATGATTTCCTATCAGTGTCGATAGTGGCTAATGTCACAGGACTTGAGGGTTTCTATAAGATTCTATGGGGAATACGATGTTCTATGGGTTTCTATCGGTATGATCAGCAAAACCTGATAAATACTGATAGGAATAAAACATCCTATCAGTTTCAATAGTGGCTAGTGTCGCAGCATTTATGGGAATCTATTGGACTTTTCAGACAGGGCCCAAAATTCCGTAATTTTTCTGAGTTTTTCGACAGTGTACCGTATCAAAGAATGAAGAAAAAGTACAAAAATGTTTATTTCATGATGACGTAGGAACTTGTTACATACGTGAAAACCTGCTACATGTTGTTGGCGAATAGTATCAGAATAGTATCATGTAAAAAAAGGTCTAGAACATCGTATTAGGAGTGGTTAATCGAGTACCTCGTTCACCTCGTTACGTGGCGAGTTATCTGTAAGAGTAAATTACTATTGAATGTTGTCCGTAAACATCATAGTAGATAAGACGTTTACGCAAAAGATCCGAAAGATTAACAAAGTTGATTTGATGTGTTGGCTGGTCTATGTTAATTAACGTTAAATTGTGCTTGATATTTGCATATATAAATACATTTTTTCCCAACTTACGAGCACCAAACGTAGCTGGTATTCAAAAATTACATCATTTGACATTTTGAACACACTGAGGCTTGAAAGAAAAACAGAATTTTGATCTGAATTTTGAAGAAAAAAAGGTCAGGCTTGAAATCTTTTATCAAATAGTAAAAGAGAGAAAAAACACAACGTGTTATTGGTCAAGTTCTTTTATTATGTTATTACGTAAGCAAAATTTTGATGAGATGAGGGATGCGTCTTCGCAATGACGTAGAAAAAGTCCAAAGGATGAATCGATGTTCGCAAAAATCATGAACACCTTTACAGGAAATCATTAGATTCGAATTTGAAAAGGAATCAAAGTGACATAAATATGCGTAAAATATTATCCAAATATTCTGCTACTGGGGAAGAAATTTAGAACGCAAACACACGTTCGCATAGTTCAAGGGATCTGCAAAGTGCTTCGAAATCCTGGAAACTTCATCTCCATGAATTTGAAGAGTGAATCCACGAGATTGTTGAACACGAAGAAGACGTTCAATAACACCATAGGACTGAAAATTCATCTGCTGAACCTTCACATCTGAATAACATCTAGAATCTTGTCAGGAAGAGAATTCGGATGAATTTACTTACAGATCTGTTCTGTAATTCGAATTATTGCTCAATTACACTCCAGTATCTGGCATCATGAAACATCGGATCGACTTCTTGAGAGTTTTACGATTATTACAAGGAATGGTGGTATTTCATTTCAAGCCTATGATAATCCATCGCAAAGTAGCATACATTAATTTCCATGAATCGCATTACAAAACGTATACAAAATATCGACCGTCTTATCGAAAACGAAAGTTTTCTCACGACAAAATATTTAAAGAATGCCCCGAGAAATTGATGAATATATAAATTGACGGTAATGATGTTAATGTTGTTTCCTGAACAAGTGGTATGCAGGAGCAGAAATAGTAAGTTGCAAATATCTAGCATCCGTCCGGTCGTTGATATGGATGTTAATGTACGTGTGTATGTGTGAAACACGAGCTCAGGAACGAAACTATTATAATGCTCGCGGTGGTAACGGTACAAACATCTCTTTCCCTTCCCTTCTCCCTCGTTCTTCTAAGGATATACATTTTACTTGTGCATAAAGTGTAGATATGCCTCCTACCGTACACACAGATCGTACATAGATCGTAGACCGAAAGCCTAACAGTATTTATATATGTATGCGTGAAGATAATGCATCGAAAGTAGAGGGAGGACTCTTGCCAGATACCTCTCTGGTAAAGTGTAAAGTCTTCTCACAGACCCATGCCGGTCGATCGGTCATAGACAGATGCCTATCCAGGCAAAGATGTAGATAACAGATACGTGGATTTTGTGACCTGGAACGAGGGCAATTGAAATGCCGTTCCTCTCTTCGCTTTATCATCGAATATCTCAAATTTAAATAATTAATCTCAATTGGATCAAAGATGCTTGTTGTATACTTACACAAAAAGGAAACGTGAAAGTTTCAACGACTGTCACGACTATCTCCTCTTTTTTTTCCCCCTTTATTTTTATTATTCTCAAGATGGATCATCTTCTCAACCAATGAATACAACGCGTGTCTTGCGAGCATGCACAACAGGAAATTTGTATAAAAAAGTCCGAAAGTTTCATGTCCGGTAACAATCGTTGTTGTCGGTTCTCATATAATTATACATTACTTTCGCCCTCCGTTTGAAGAATGAATCTCTTGGGTCTCAAAGTCGAAAAAAAGATATGTCTAACAGAGAGTAATGTATGCAGAACCGCGCATATATTACACTCACGATGAGGATAACGACAACAACGATCGACGGTGATGATCGTCTTGAGGATAATAATATTGAGCGGTGGTCAATTATCGGGAGTTGACGAGATACGTATGAAATACAAGAGGTAGGAGATCTGGAAAGTGTTGTGGTTGGAAAATAAACAAGTTCTCAAGAATGAAAAGGTAAACTCTCGCTGATATAGATGAAGTTTCATTCGATTCCACCTTTCTCGTTTTCGGACGAATCCAAAACACCAATTTTCCCATTTTCTTCAGCTCCAATAGTGCTGAGAAAGTCTCTGAACGATCGAGATAGTTTTAGATTTTCGATCCTGTTTCCCAAAATACCGATTTTATACTGGATTTCAACGGTTTCTTCATTATTCTCTTCACTCAGTTTCTTCACTCTTTCGGACAATTGCTATTTCGAGCATCGAATGATGAATGAAGCGAAACTTCTTAGATTTACAAACGTGCGAGCGAAGCGAGCGCCGTTGGAATATTTAATGGCGAGCGGCTTCGATTTTAAAAAATGCGAGCGAAGCGAGCACCATTTTGAACATTAAATGGCGAGCGTAGCGAGCGTTCTCAAATTTGAAGAGTGCGAGCGAAGCGAGCACCGTTGCGATATAAAATGGCGAGTGGAGCGTGCTCTTTAAAATTTTTCAAGTGAGATTTCACTCTTCAGCCAGCCAAAAGTGAGCCTGTCGAAATTTTGAGTGAAATTTCCACTCTTTTAGAGTGATATTTTAAGGTTTGAGGCTAGAAACTCACAGCCACTCAAATTCTGGAGTCAATTTCTCACTCTAAAAGAGTGAGGGTTCACTCGAGGGCTCACTTCTGAGACTTAGTGGAGTAAAACACGTGATTTTTCACCCTTTCAGATGTAGAGAGTGCGTCTTCGATTTTAAAAAATGCGAGCGTCATTTGAGATGTCAAAGTGAAGCGAGCGCCATTTGGAGCATTGAATAGCAAGGGAAGCAAGAACAATTCTAATTGCAAAAGTCATCCTGGTGTAAAAAATCCTTAGGAATCCTGTGAATTCCAAAGGTTTTCAGTGGATTTCATAGGTGGCCATAGTCTTCCAGAAAGTTTCAGAACTTTTCAGAGATATTCATAGATGCATAGTTGAAAATTTGGTGTGAATGTGTTAAAAAATCAGTGAATTTTCTGTTAAATATTCAACACTAACACGTATAATTTCTACAGACAGTCCTTGTGTAATCAGATCTCAACTGATTTATCATGTGAAATCCTTCAAACAAGTGGAAAAAAACTGTCAAAATGACAACAATTTCATTCAATTCAAGATTGAACATAAAAACTGTGTTATTCTGAACTATTAAGGGGATCGCCAGTGTTGGAAGCTATTTTTTTTATGAAAGTTCCATGTACGTGTAACTTTAGTAGTCGTCGGAAGAACTATTTATGAATTTTCATCACTTTTGGTTTCGGCTTCCATTAGTCTTCTAGATATGTAAATTTGAAGATCGAGTGCAAGTTGTTATACGCAAAGAAAGTACCTCAACCAAAGGACCGGTAGTGGTTTGAGTGATACACCTTCAACATTCGATCCCGACTATCCATGTTCAATTCTCATTGAAGTACTATTTTTTTCAATTTATTCTTATGCGTTGTTTCAACACAAAAAAGCGTGATTTTCACATTTGATTTATGTAAAAAAATCCACACGATCGTAAATTCTAATCAGAACTTTATCAGCATCCTTTGTGTTATATTATTTACATCAAGCTTGATTTATTAGCTGATACAAACACATCATGTGATATTGACACAAAAATATGCGTGGACCGTTTGGGACATGCAAAATGTGTTGAATTTGACACGAAATTTCCAACTGTGTATTCAAGGAAATGTTCAGTGAAAAAACGTGTCCAATAAATAAGATTCCTTCAGATTCTCTTAGGTTTTTCCAGATTTTTTTTCAGTGGAATTTAGATAAATTCTCAGGGATGAATTTCCGTACGAAAATATTTCTTTGAAATAACCATGAATAATCTCTGAAAAACATCGCATTTTCTCTGAGAATTTCTGAAATTTTTATAAGAAATCTCATATTTTTGAAACATTCTGTACCTACGAATGTTTTTCAGAGTTTTTCAGTTTTTTTCAGACAAACAGGAACAAGATTGCAGTTTGTAAAAATTCTGACAAAACTCTGGAAAATTTCTACCATTGTTATGATTATTCAAAAATATTTTTTTTATTTTCAAACACTTTTTCGCGTATGATATTTGAATATAGAAGATAAACACATTTATATAATTTTGAAAATTTTCAACAGTCAGTACGTTTTCAGAGTTCAATTTCGTTTCTATTTGTTTGAAAAAAACTGAAAAAACTCTGAAAAGCTCTGAAGAAAGCCTGAGAAAAGTCCGTACAGAATGTTCCACAAATATTAGTTTTTCATAGTTTTTTCCAGAGATTATTCATTTTTATTTTAGCGAAATATTTCCGTTGCGGAGATTGCTAACGCTAGGTCAAAATCAATTATGTGATTGGTTGAATTTTTCTCCTAATTCAATCAGCATGGAAGATCAAACAAATGGAAAACATGGTACCACCAATCAGAAACTGGACCATGGTTTTCATGTGTCGTTAGCAATCTCTCTAACTCATCTCTGTAGAAATGTTATCGGAGCAAATTTAAATTTTGAGACGAGTGTTGCAAAATATTCAGATTTACTGAAGGAAAGCTTACATTGAAATTACATTGAAAAAATGGTTGATAGTTTAGGGGTGGAGAAAATGGAAATGAAATGGGGAAAATGGTCAAATTTCATTTCACTTGGTAGCGCTTCAATGTTTCGACTCGGCAATATGCCAAGATCACCATTTCACAAAAACTCCTCATCGACTCGTCTTCAAGAATCTATAAGACGCTCATGAAATACCCCAATCAAATTTTTTTGGAATATTATGAGCAGTCGATACATTGAAGCCCAAACCAGAATTGATGCACAATCCATACAGCACAATAGTTTCCGCAAAGAACTCCCGTTATGCTAATCAATATGCATTCATTAGAAATATTTCTTTTTTTATACACAATGAACTTTTGATGAAAAATTTAATACCCAGAAAGAACTCACATCGTTTTCTTGTTGAATTCATTATTGGTCGCATGACGAGGATTATTCAAGGAGTCTGTGGCCAGTCTTTATAAATTCGAATCGATCATTCATGCTCGCTGGGTACCAAATTGATGAGAATTCAAAACATCACGATTCCTTTTTCTTTCCTTCTTAGAAATAGTGCTACCAGTTTTTCAGTCCATTTCCCGACTCTTCGTTACCATAATGCCTAATTTAAATTATCACGGTTTCGCATCGTTGAGCTCCAAACCCCTGAATGAGGAAGATGGTACCATTCACGATGGTAGGAAACAAAATACAGATGTTTACCACTCCGTCTGGTTAGCAACATTTGTTCCTGTAGAGTAATTTCATTCATTATGATGAATAATGAAGATTTTTCAAAGTAAGGCAATCCCTTGTGTGACTATTATTCAATAATTAAGCGAAGAGCTTCAATTGCAAGTTATACATCAAATATGTTTTTTTGAATTAGAAACAAAATCAAACTTTTTCGATCTAATCGAATACCGTATAATTCGAGAAGTCGTAGAATATAATGAAATATATTCGATTGTAGGACGACAGTAAACGATAGTGCAATTAACACTCTTTCTTTCCTCATTTCATTATTATTGTTTCTCGATCGTAATGAATACGACTCTCGGAGGTATTATTTATATACGTGGGAATCCTTCTTATTAATTTTCTCATCGAACCGTGAATATTGAAGAATCGTTTCCATATATCAACCTCGCACTCGGAGACTGGTTGGTTTCCTTATGATGCGATGGAAAAAAATGTATCCATCTTTATATTTATGTAGAAATATTCTTGCTTCGTCGCGTATATGAAATAATCTCTTCGCGACAATGTATTGAATTTTATTTCTTCTTTTTGTTTCAGGTGAGTTGAATTTCATTCATTACCCAGTATACACGGGATTCTCAAAGTTGGTGAGTGAACTGAATTCAGTACTCGATATACGGAATTGTATTATCAGACCCAGTTTTATCCCAGTGAACACTTATAAGAGGACGAGCTCTAGTGATGTTATCGTAATGATATCCGAATGGTACCTTTTCTCTGGGATCTCAGAAAAAAAATCCTCCTAAAGAGTTCGTTTGGGTAACATTCTGATACCTTTATGTTACCTCTCACACACATTTGGGAGATCTTCAAGACTTCTTGATGGTAACATATTGTTCACTGGGATGGAACTGAGAATTTGAAAAACCGATTGAGCGATGGCTTAGTTTACTCAATAAATGTGTAATGTTGTTATGATTTCGATAGCAGTTGGTTTGCCAATACTGGCAAGTATAGGCCCATATTTCAATTTCCACATGAGTGATACGCGAAGATTCAAGCCCATCACGCAACTTGGAGTTAGGTTATTACGTATAATAACGCATTATATAAATATGATATTATGAGAATTTGCAAACAATCAAATTCATCGATATATAAATAAACGAGAAAGTATTATAATCGTTGGAAATCTTCGGAATAATAACCAAGAGGTGGTTACGCGCTCCGTCGTTACGTGAAAATTATTGCCAGGCACTTGGTCGTCATTGTTATTGTCGTCGTCGTCATCATAATGAATGAATGAACGAACAAACGAACGAACGAACGGACGACAAACTCGACCTCAACAAGCTCTTTCCTTTCCTCTTTCTCTTCTTTCTCCCTCAACGGATTATTATCGAGAAATTGAATGCAACGAGTGACGAAAAATGATAATTTGCGTAGTCGAAATGTGTTGCCCCCGCTAAGCAGAGTGTTCAGAGAACAAGAGAGTACAGTTAAGCGGTCTTTTACTTAATCTTCAACAATAGACGAGGTCCGAGAAATATAATCCCCTAATCCTCTGGAAACCAGACACGCTAATACTAATAATAATAAGAAGAAGGAGGAGGGAAAAACAAGAGGAAGAAGAAAATCCAATATTCCCTCTCTATATAATTTCTGACCGGAGCTGAGGAGGTATATCCGAAGAGAGATTGCGATAATATAATGTTCTTCAAAAGACACCAAGAATGAATAAATTCGAATACCCAAACTAAGTACCGTTATTTACAACTGTATTCATCATCCATCGTCGTTTCGTCATGCCAGCGGTTGTAGTAGTGGAGGCAATTGTAGCAATAATAATATGATTATCGGTGCTGGAAAAACAATCGATGCAAGATCTAGAATATATCGGATAACATCTTACACGCATTATAATACTTTTGAGGCAATTCCAGCGATTCCTCACGATGCAAACCCAGTCAAATCTTTTCTGACAAATTATTCGAAAATAAAAGAATCAAATAAAAATATCCCTTGGTAGAGACCATCTTTATGGAGCAATATTTCAATTTTATTGCTTCATTTTCGAATAATTCGTCGGAATAGTTTTTGTCGTGTCCTTTTCTAACCAATGTTTTCAGTTGCATCTTCAGGGGTCAGGAAAAACTTTAAAATTTTCTCCACATTTCCACATCTGAAAGTACAAATTCTTTGCTCCTGTTCTGGGTTGAAATTTATTTCAATTCCTACCTTTTGGTGCTCTGGTAAAAATGTCAAGAGTTCTTCCCTGTAACCAGGGCCGAGGCCTTTCTGCAAATGCTTTGTAGGTTCGGGTCCCACGCTGATGAAGGCCCCCGACTCCTTGGAGCACAATTTTCTTCCCAGACAGCACAGAAAGTTCTTTGAACGTTTTGAAAACGTGCTCTTGGTTTTGCGTGTTTTGGTCCCGCTGAAGCAAGTTTTACAAACGTTTAGAGTACCTTCTCATTTGATATCCTTGAATACGTTCTAAGCACGTTCTTTGGATCTAGTACCAGACATTCTCATCGTGTCTTCCAAACGTACCTTCGTGAAAACTAACTTTGAAAAACCACAAAGTCACACGGGGGACATAGATAGAACTGACCGAGACATTTGCATGTCTCTGGGACATACATGCGACGTTTTTAGAACATCCTGAGACGTTATTTGCACGTTCTCTGTGAAATCGAGCACGTCTTCTGAATGTTCAGGAAACCTCCCGGTGCTGTATGGGTTTAAACCCTACACTGAGAAAACAGATATCCTAAAAATTACCATAATTTATAGATTTTCAGCGCTGGTCTGACCCGAGTCGGAATATTTACTTGCACGAATATCTAAAAGTACCATAATTTCTTGGACTTTTCAGAATAAGTATGGTACCTTCCTTATAAATGTCCCAGCCATTATGGTACTTTTAGAGGTTTGTTCAGGTAAATATTGAGACTCGGGTCAGACCAGCGCTAAAAATCCATAAATTATGGTACTTTTTAAGAAACCTTTTTCTCCGTGTACAAGAAAAGAATGTTTTATAATAAAAGAAGTAAAACATGAGCTATGGATATCTAAATTGCACAGCTAAACGAACATATTAATATATTCATAACCCAGTCAGCACAAATGATCAATTTGAATTTATAAAGACTTCCCAAAGACCTCTCGAACAGTCCCCGTTATGCGACTCACAATGAATTCCATATGAAATTAATGGATTCCAAATGAAAACATATTGAATGCTTGAAGAATTCATCCCCGGATAGCATCGGGAGGTTTTCTAAACATTCACAAAACGTACTTGCTCACGCAGAGAACGTTCAAATGAGATCCCAGGACGTTCTAAGAACGTCGCATGTACGTCCCAGGGACATACAAATGTTCCGCAATGTTCTATTTATCTTCACCAAGCGACGTTTTGGGGATGTGTTCAATAAAGGTGTTTCCTCTGAACGTACTTAAACCTGCTCCCCGGAGACGAAGCGCGCAGAACTAAGGTTATGTTTCTAAAACGTCCAGAGGACTTTCAATGCTATCTGGGTCATGGAGTTCCGATATGAGTTCTCTCTGAGCATTAAGTTGTTCATTGAGACTTCATTTTGAATTCTGAATAGTCATCATGAATACATATTGATTAGCATAACGGGAGCTCTTTGTGGGAACTCTTGTGCTAAATGGGAATTGATTAAAATTTCCAAAATGATATCACTACATATGAGTAAAAAAAAAGCTCCCTTACAAGGGGCCCCCAAGCATTCTGAGCCTAGGGCCCCTTAACTATGAGAGACGGCACTGCTTGTAACTGATTAGCCACCGAAGAGGAAAAACTAATTAAGAATAATCAGCGAGGTGCTGGTCAGCAACTGATAAGTTGAACTAATTAATAACAGTTCTGCCGAGAATGAGATCATTCCCAAAGTAATTCGCTGCGCAGGATCCGGATTCAGAGTTGTGAACATCATCACGTTAGGATTTGTTTTCGAAAAATGAGGTTTTCGGCTATTGTTGAGGTTGTGTAGGAGGCGCACTAAATTTATTTTGTCTTTTTTTCTGATTGAATCAATCAATACTACTGTCGCTCTCCAAAATGAGCTATCCGTAGTAGAAATTTTGGTATGGAAAACATGAGGTCCAGATCAGGCATGCCTGACTTGAGTATCTGATAAGGCTCTGACAAAAATGTAACGCAGGGAAAAGACAAGGTCCTGATCAAGAAAACCAAACGTTCCCTAGCTATATTCCAACATTCAATTGAATGTTCATGGAATTCACTTTTCATAAAATTTTCGGAAACTCCCCCAACAGGAGAAATTCTACTGATGATCCAAATAGACCTCAGTTGAACATTCAAAAAAGACAGGTAAATTTCTAATGAGTCCTGTGAAAATTCTGAATAGTTTGATACATTGATCGTTCTGAATTGATCAGGTCCTGATTCGGCTGTCTTGTCGGTTATCACATAATTGAAATACGGATGAGGCCAGGCAATCCTGATCAGGTTCTGATAGGAATACCATGCCTGAGTTACTGAAAGGGAAAATCTGACTGGGACCTGTCAAGAACCTCGCGTTACATCGTTGTAAGGTCCTAAACAGGATGCCATGTCAGGACCTGATAAGGTAATTAGGAGTTCTCTATTGCGGCATTACGAGGGCCATGCCCTCTCAATAGGGAATTCCCTGTCAAATTTCTACTAGGGATCAGCCAGTCACCTACGATTTTTTATCGCAAAGTTGCGATTATCCCAAGTTATGGAATGTGTCCACACGGAATCTTCAGCATTCACATTGTAAACCCTCTGAAGCGTCCATTTCTCTACTGACCACCCAGACAGCACGAGACTTCTGAAACACTTCTTTTTGAATAGATTTTATTCTGTACGAGCTCTTTTATAATTACTGTGCTATCTGGGAATTCTTCTTGAACATGTGTATTTGGGTTTTTTTTTGGGGCCGCTGAATCATAAAATCAAGATTTTCATTCCCAAAATTGCGAATTCAATGTGGGGCGCGTCAAAATTTACAAACAAAAAATCGATATTCCCAGATAGCACGATAGTCCCTTCCGACTTACCGAAGAATTCAGGTTAAAGAATACTCATGTTATTCATGTTTATGACTTCGTGAAGCTTTCAATCAAAAGAATTCTCAAAGAATGTATATCGTAGTTCTTCAACTCTTCGTCACAGAACCATTAAGTGTTCTATAAGAGTGCCCGTTAGGACAGTAAATATGAATTCCAAGACGAACTCGTGAAGAATTCTGTTTCTATCCGAAGAGAAACCCGAAGAGAACATGAAGCTTCAGCGAACGTTCAGATTAGATCTGTATAGATCGGATCGAAGGTTCATGAAAGCTAAATTTTAGATTCACAAACGTTTGACAAAGGTTCTACGGACGTTGAAATGTCCGCCTCGAAATACGTTCAGGAAACATAGATGGAACGTTCGCTGAAGGTTCATCGAAGGTCTGACGAAGCTTCCCAGAAATATCTATACTTGAATTAATTTATAATAATTTATGTTCATTAATTCATTTATTTTTCATATAAATTGATCAAAATTAATATAAGTATAGATATTTTTGTGAAGCTTCGTCAAACCTTCGATGAACCTTCAGCGAACGTTTCATCTATGTTTCCTGAACATATTTCGAGGCGGACATTTCAACGTCCGTAGAACCTTGGTCAAACGTTTGTGAATCTAAAAGTTAGTTCTAATGAACCCTCGGCCCGATCTATACACATCTGATCTGAACGTTCGCTGAAGCTTCATGTTCTCTTCGGGAAGTTCTGAATTCATCATCAATTCCAGTGAATTCTTTTATGGAAAGTAAATGATACATATTTTCAAAAGTTTCATATCCACAAAACATGAATATCGATAATTAGTACTTGTGCTTTTATGAATAATTTAGAGTAATCATTAAATGGATATTGATGAACAGATGAAAGAAGTTTGTTCGGCAAGGCAATTTTATAGGTTAGATAAGGATGCTCAAGCATGGGAACAAATCAGTGAAATTTGTCTACGTGCTTTTTAAGGGGGTATGCTGGTTTCGAAGTGCGGATTTTGGGTGTTTTTTCAGACGCCATAAAAAAAAATCTAATAAATATTTTTACCATCCATTTCTTCAGTAGTTATTCATTGACAATTTAAGATTATAAAACATTAGGAATATTAGGGAAAAAACCAAAATTGAAAAATCTGCAGACCGGCAAAGTGGGTGTTCATAAAAAATTGTCGTGGCCTGGTGTTGTGCAGGATTCCAGTCCACCTAGTGATCTGAAAAACATTGTTGTTTGTAAATTTTCGAAGAAGAAGGATGTGGTTATCGCTCTACGAAGAGTTTTTTTGAAAAAAAATTTTTCTCACAAAATAGCGGCGTTTTTGCGCTTGTTTTTGGGCCTTTCGGGATTTTCAGAGAAGAAAAAAAACAAATCTCTTCAATCACTTCCTCGTAGTACGATACTGCGATGTATAAATAAGCTCTGTGCCGAATTTTTTTTCAAGTAAATCGGTTGAGTAGAACTTTCCACAGTGATGGTTTTATACTTCATCTTTTGGGGATGTTCTCTTTTCCTATACTATGCTTCTGGCAACCCTATCTCAGTATGATGATTCCAGATATTCGTAAAGACGTCGTAAAGAAATTGTTGGTATTCGGAACGCACTCATTCGGAATTCTGTGTGCTATCTGGGTATTGAAACCTAACAAATTCCACCTGAAGATTTTCAGAGTCGCTGATTGCAAATATCATGTCAGAAAATTGAAATTTCCATTCCCACATCTCCTGGGGTGATACCCTCACAAAATCCTAGGAACACTGTAAAAAGTCCGACTGAAAGTGGCTGCATCTTACTTGAAAACTTGACTGAAATTCAGTCTTTTCCATTGTGTCGGCATTTGTTTGATATGCTTACTTTCAGCTGAAATAGGGCTAGTTTTGGCTGCATCTTGAAATAAGCCGATATTAAGGTTGGAAGTAAGTTTTACTTTTTACTGTGAATGAATTTAATGATTTAGAACGTTCGTAACTTTGGGAAAAAGAATCGTAGGTGGCCGATCAATAGCTCATTTTGAAGGGTAAAATTAGTATTCAAAAATGCAATTGGAAGAGAAGTGAAAATGATTTCATGCACCCTGTGCATTACGTCAAAAGTAACCAAAACCCCCATTTTTCTAGTAGATATCCTCAAATATTTGGAAACCCAGATTCTACGCAGTAAATAACTGCGGAAATTGTTGTTGCCCAACAGCAGAATCTTGCAAGCCTGAATTCTATATGTTGTTTTTTCATTAGAAAAACTTTTCGTCGATTCAAAAATCGATAAAATAATGAAAATATTACGAAACAAATCTTATCGCACATCGTGCATCGCAGTTATTACAGGTCAAAGAACATTCTTATCAAACACGATCAATCGATAACAGAGACACTACACCCACATCAAGATGTTTTTCTTTCGCGTCGTTTAACCGGAGAACAATATTTGATGTATCATTGTTCTGTCATATTCTCATATTATGATTCAAAGTACAACATTCGTTTTCAATTGCAATAAAATCATGACTGCATTATCAAAAATTATCAAACAATTGAAGTGCTGAATTTACATTTCCGGACAAAATGTTCCAAGAGTTTAAACAACTCCCTAGCGAAAAAAAATTCCTCTGAAAATTTCTCTAAATTTCACTGCTAAGGGGGCGTCCATTAATTACGTGAGGTGGGTAAGGGGGGAGGGGATCAAGCAAAACCTTTCAAAATCTCACTCTTTAGCAAACACCAGGCAATTTTTTTTCTAGCAGAAAACGGTTTAGGACTGCGTGAAATTATTTTGAAAAAATTTAATTTCACCACTGCGATTTTAAATTACAGTAATATTTTCAAATACTACCCACACAGTACTCGTTGTCTAAAAGATATTTTCAGAAATAATTAAGAGCAACGCGAGAAGTCTTATGCAACATCATAAGAATAGACATCTTTTGGAAGTCTTAAACTGTTCTTACTTTCGAAAGATATCTTTGAGAACGTTTTAGAAATTTCGGAAAGATATTTTTTGAGAGAATTCTAAGAGGTTTCTGAAAACGTTCTTGAAGGTATCTTTTAAAAGTAAGGACAGTTTAAGACTCCTCAAAGATGATGTTGTAGAAGTTTGAATCGTTTATAAAACCGAAAAGCAAATTCAAATTCACAAAATATGATAAATCATCGTGATTTATTTCCTCAAATTGATTCCTTCAAATTGAAAATATCGTTCAAAGAATGTGTTGCGAGATTTTAGTTCTTTGATTGAAGTTGGGTCTAAAAATCTCTTTATTCGATTGTTAATTCGTTTCAATAAACGATTCAAACTTCAGCAACATCAAAGATGTCTATTCATATTGCATAAGACTTATGGCATTTTATTTCATTATTTTTGAAGATATCTTTAGACAACGAGTGCTGTGTGGGTAGTCTTCCCTGGTGGAAAAAATTTTTGAATTTTGTTGAATGTTACTGAATTTCATTGAATTTCACTAACAAAAAAATTGAACTCTCTTTTCATGAAAAATCAACAAGAAAAGACGAATTTCAATAAATTACGATGGAATTGAATCAAATTCACAAAACTCTACCAATTTTCTTTGTTTTTTCAATGTTTAATAAAAAAAGCGTCGAAATTGAGAATGAAATTCAACAAAAGTTTTTCCATCAGAGTTTGCTACACTCGAAAAAAATCTTCAGTTATTTCAACTGATCACGTTCGTCGAAAAACAAGATAACCAGTTTTTGTAGTTGATTCAACCATTCTTTCCAATCGCAATAACTGATTTTTCGGTTATTCCAACTAATAAAATGATGCAGTTGTCTTGATTTTGTTAATTTAACCGATGAGAATTTCTTTCAGTGTAGTGATGAACCAATTGTGTTTTTTTTTTGTTTTTAACAATCCAACGCATTTACACCCAAAACATAAATTTTGAAAAATCTCACGTGAGATTAGAGGGGCGGGTGGGAAGGGGGTTGCGGAAAATCTTACGAAATCTCACCAGAGAGGGAGGGGGAGGTCTCAATTTAATTGAAAAACTCTTCACTGGAAATCCTTGAAAGTGATTTTAGTGATTTTCAGTGCAATTTTTCCACCAGGGACTCCCTTCGAGAAGATGTTAATTAATAATCCCATTCGTTCCCGCTACAGCAGGTCTCGTTAATAATTACATAATGACGTTATGTCCTCATATCTGAGCGGCAATAACAACAACATTAACGAGGAATCGGACATTCTCATCGAGACCTCATTATTTTACATACATATCGTACATCGCTCATCAGAGCTTCAGGAAAAATGGTAAAAATTATTATTCAAGATTATTCATTCCATTTCTCATACAATCATGAAAATTCATCGTAGATTTATATCTTCAAATTATATTTAATATATAATAATTACCGTGACCCGGTTGAGAAGAAGAGTAAGAAAGGAGAAACAGTCGGAAGAGAGAGAGATATTTACATCGAGAAAGGAACTACAACGAAGACGAGGTGTTCAAAAGAGAGTTCACAATTTGTGGGTCATTCGTAGCATAAGTAGTAATTAATGCCGCTATGTTCACTTAGTATTTGTTGTTGTTGTTGTTGTTGGTGTTCTTGTTGTTCCTTCGTTATCTTCTCTCCTCAATGCATCAATCTCTCCCCAGTGCGTGAACGTAAAACAATAGTCTTTACATTATTGGATTTATTATTTTGAGTTTTTTCCAAAGCGACCTTCCAGCCTTGCTCGCTGCTCTTCGCTCGCTATCGCGACACGATATATTTCAATTCAATTGATGTTACCGTGATGATACATCTATCCTTTACCTTTTGAAATTACATATATATCGTACTACTTTTATTAACGTCTCGGGCCTCGAGGAGGTTATTAACTATGACGATTTAATACACGAGCTATAGATGTTTCAATTTTACTTCTCTTCTCTACGTTCTTGAACCACAAATTCATGTCGGCATACAAATATACTTATAGTCTTCCAAATGATGAATCAAATACCGTTCGTGATAAGAATGTATCCGTTGTACGTACGATTTTGGTTCATTTTTGGCTCAGTTCAGCCAATTTTGGGTCAAGAATGGGCCCAGGTTTATACGCAAATGAGGTATTCGCTATCACAACAGCGGCAAGTTGCAGCTGTGAAAGGGCAATTTCAGTAGTTGTTCAGCTGAAAATTCTCGGATGGACGGAATTCCCAGGTTTCGGATGGAGACCTGAAAGGAAACACGGTTTCTTGGTGAAAAAAGGACCGTGGAGTCCTTCAAACAATAGGCAAAATTTTGCTACGTATTTTCTGATCAACTAAGCTATAAATATAATTTTTTAAATCCGTGGTGATGAAGTACATTGCTAAAATTGAGCTTCGAATATGAAATAGGAATTGCAAATGATTCAAAAAAAACATACAAAATAATAGGATTGAATGATTTTCCTATTGAATTTCAATCATTTGAGACGCCAAAAATGAGGGTTTGAACGAAATAATCCACCCCAGTTTTACCCACCGGGTTTTTTTTGCGAAAAAGCCCTCTTGAAATAATCCCCCTAAGAATTATTCAAAATTTACCTCTATAATTATGGACATAAGAAATTGTTTCTGAAAGGAGCAAATGCGAGTGAAGTGGAATTCAAAGGATAACTAAGTATAAGTACTGAATCATAGTGGGATAAAACACATTTCCAATCAATCTTATAGTTCATAAATAGAATATAATTAATGTTAACAATCAAAATATTTCGAGATCATTAAAAGAACAATATTAACCGTTAGCTGCCACACTTATTCGCCGTTAAATAGCTACCACACTGGGGTGTAACGCACCCCAGCCAAAGAAATGGGCGATATGAATTTTCCACTCAATATTTTGACTTGCAAATTTTGTCAATACATCTTAAGACCTTTTTCAATAATATAGTGTACAAATATTAGATGAATTTTCAAGGTGATTATGAAATAAAATTATAGATATTTCAATAACCAAAAAAACGGGTTATTTTACCAAAAAATTCCAGAAATCTCAATTTTTCATTGAATGATTACACCTAAGTATTTTTGAGATACATTTATCTGATAAATAATAGCCCCAAAACGGAGTTCTCGAGAAAAGGTAATAATCCCGACGTATGATAGTTGAAATTTTTTGAAGAAATCAATTTTCTCATTTCTTGAAACTTGATCAATTTCTTATTGGTAAAATAAAAATGGAGCCAAACTGGCGCTTCAGAACACATGCTATGTGCCTAGTAAGCAAGTGGCTAGATTCAATTGTTGAAAGATGCTGCTAGAAGCATGATTTTTTCCAAACTACACTTCGTTGAGGCCTGGGGTGCGATACACCCCAGTGTGGCAGCTAACGGTTAAATTGAAATGTAAAGTATAATTGTAGAATTTCAATTATGTATTTCACTTGTCATATCAAATGTACGCGATATAAACCACAATGTATCCCATATGACACACAAAAAATTCTTTCCCAAGAATGTGAATAGAATTCTTGTTGAACTCTTTTCAAACTGATGAATTCATCAAAAACTCTGAAAGTGTGAACTCTATTTTACTTACGTTAACGAGTTCTATGAGAGCAATGAAACGATCTAAAAAGAAATTCAGAAGAAATCGTTGATGTTGATGGAATAGAACATTTTCAGAATTCTTCATGAATTCTTACCTTCGAAAAGAGTACCACAAGAATTCTATTGATATTCTTTAGAAAGAATTCTTCGTGTGTTATATGGGATGTGAGACCGTGATATGAACGAACGATCAATTCGGATTCTAAATCTAATAATAATAACCAAAATGCCAAATTACAAATAACACACAAAACCCAAAAAACCCAGAGAAGTCCCAAAAATCCACTCAATTGTAAAAAAAAAAAACCCGAAAAAACCGGCCTGGGTCGGGTTTTTGCAAAAAAATTGTTAATAGGAAATGAGATGGAGCTGACAAAACCACACCTTATTCCCTATTATTTGTTTTTCTTTCTAATAAGATTCAAGAGGTTTTCGTCGTCAGGGTTCTCAGTCGGGAATCCCGTCCATCCGGGGATTTTCAGCTATCCAAATATCAAGGAGTAATTGTTGTTCTTCGCGCGGAAGACAAGAGAATAATTCATTGTTCATGAATATTCCTCGAGGAACAGGTAAAAGCGTCATGGTATCATTTCCATATTCATCACCCTAATAATTACTATTATTTTAATGACCGGTTTTTCACACTTTCATCGTAATTGAAGAAGCTGAATCTCCACGAATGATCAGCGTTGTTAAATCAAGGCTTATCTTTGGCAATTATCGAAGAATACGTGATAAGTCGACACGCATGAATAAAAATTCATAACAAACTTCATATCGTGAAGAAATTCTTGTGTGCACCAATTTGTTGTTCCTGCTGCAGGTATTGCCGGTGCACGCAGGAAACAAATGTGTTGAAAAGTCTCATAATTTATTGAGGATCAGCTGATGCCAGTCTGTGATGGATAGAGTTTTCATTTGAATTTACTTTTATAGAGTTCCATGATTAGATGTATTTCTACAAGAAATTATGGTACTTTTGAAGCTATATTCGAGTAAATAATTTCATTCATCACAGACTGGCGCTGATCCTCAATAAATTATGGGAATTTTTAGAATTTATTTTTCTGCGTGTGGGAAGAAGAAGAAGAAGAAGAAGGTGGCGAACAGAAACAGCCCATCGCGTACAAATGTTGTTGTCACGTTATCCACGAGCGGGACTCCCAATACAATATTATTATGTGAGAACATGATCTCGTAATAATGCGTTGTGAACACTGCCATCTCATGAGAACATTCTTCTAATACATATATAATAAGATCATAATTATGGTTCAACAATTACTTCGACGCTTACTTAAGGGATATATGTGTACAAGATACGAGGATACAGTTCCTTGAGCTTGTTTTTAAGTTTCTTATTAAGGTTACCTGAGTTTCGAATATCAAAGAATTCAATACGGAGATAGTACGCGTGAAGTGGAATTTCTGGTTTGTGACGTGACGGATTTAGCAATTCGATTTTCAAGATCTTTGAATCGAAGGAGATTATTTTATGATGCTCATTATATAATATGGTCTAGGTGAATTGATGTGGTGTTACGTTTATGTAATGCATCCATGATCAATGATTTTTCGGACAGCAACAGTTTCCGCAGTAATCCCCGGTGAAAGAAATTTCCCTGAGAATCTATGAGAATTTCTTGGAATTTCACAAAATTTATTAACATTTTTTTGAACTCTGATCAATCCTGAGAAACTGTTGACTGAAAATTTCTCTGAACCTATGGATATCTTTGAAAAATATTGAAACTCTCCGAGAAACTATGAACAGCTCAAAACGAATTGGTAATCAAGTAACGAAATACTAAACTATTAAAAGAAGCTGAAACTGGCAGCCATAAAGCTGCCCCAGCCGATTGTTATAACTTTTCACACAAAACTTTGATCAAGGATTCAAGCATTTGAAACGTTTGGAGGGATGCCAAACATCGATTTCTGGTGTGAAAAGAGCTTTAACAACGTTAAAAAATTACAATCTTTATCAACAGAAGATGATCGCTTAACATTAGTTCAATAAATTACTATTTAAATGGTAATTCATTGAACTAATGTGAAGCAATTATCTTCTATGATCCGCGATGTCTTCAATCTGTTAATAAACATTGTAATTTTTACGCTTCCTCTTCTCTCAGTGAAAGTTACAACAATTGGCCGCTAGCTTTACAGCTGCACGGAGAAAAATGTATTTGGAAAGATTACCATTTGATTCGGAAAAATCAGACAATAAGTCATAACATAACTCCTAATTATTGCCAGCTGAGATGGTAAGAATTGAGATTAATTTGGATTTTTATCATCACAACTCGCAATGATCAGGGATTATGTTATAAATTATTGTCCGATTTTTCCGAATAGTTCTAGTTTACGAATGAAATTGTAATCTTTCCAAATAAATTTCTCTTCGTGTGCTAGTTTCAGCTCCGTCAACTATTAAAGACCCAAAGTTTAGTGTTACATGCTTTGAACGAGTAGTCAAATTTTGTCAGTTTGAATTTTCATTTCGTTTCTATCAACGACTCAAACTTCAAGAACATGAAAACCTCTAAAATCCTCTGAAAAACTCTCCACTGAACATCTTTGAAATTTTCAGAGAACTTTTCCTACCAGGTATTTCCTGCGTAGAAGAATCCTGCTTAAAGAATCCCATTGAACCGATTGATTCTCGTTGATTCCGATGCAGAAAACGAATTCAAACCCATTGAGGATCAATTTTTAATGGGTTTGAATCCATTTTCTGCATCGGAATCAACGAGAATCAATCGGTTCAATAATTCATTGAACAGGAATTCTGCGCAGGAAATCCCTGGTAGGAAATGTTCTCTGAAAATTTCGAAGATGATTGAGAATCAATTTCTAATGGGTTTAAATCGGTTTTCAGCATCGGAATCAATGAGAATCAATCGGTTCAATGGGATTCTTCAAGCAGGGATCTAGGTTTTCAGATATTTGAGGTCGTGCACTTGGAATATGGGGTGTTTGGTTAATTATGAAGTAATATACAGACCATAACAAATCATTTTCATTTTTTTTTTCTCAATTGTATCATGTGATACTCCTTGTAACCTTCAAAATGAACTATCGGTCGGCCACTTACGATTTTGTCTTTCAAAGTTACAACCGTTTTGCATCATTACGTATATTTCTAGACCAAAACAGACCAAATAAATTTTGTGCACCCCGTACATAACCTCAACACTAGACGGAAACCTCATCTTTTGAAAACATCACCTCAAATATTCAAAAATCCTCACGAACCGGACAAAGAATTGTTGTCAGCCTTCGAACAGTTTCTTTCCCAGGTAATCCACACTGACAAATTTTCTACCCAATTTGTTCCGGAATTACCAACTCGGAATATCCTGTCAAAAACTGATAGAAACTTTTGGGATGGTTCTGTTTGAAATTCACAGGCTGTGATATTCAGTCAAAAACTGACGAAAATTTTCCTGCCAGGTTTTGACAGGATTCCGGACCACATCGGGTAGAAAATTTGTCAGTTTTTGCCTGGATTATCTGGGAAAGAAACCGTTCAAAGCCTGACAAGAATTTTCTGTCCAGTTCTGCCTGGCTGGCATTTTCGGCAGGGTAATGACGTGCCTAACTCTGACGCCGGATCCTGCGCAGCAAATTGTTTTAGAATCTTTTGCAGATCTGTGTCATTGATTATTCCAAGTTATTGCCCTGGGGGAAAGGAATTCTCTGAAAATCTCTGGAAATTCCAGAAGTTTTCAGTGAAGAATTTGTCAGAGAAATTCAGAAGTATTCATAGTTCTTCAGAGATGTTTAATGCACTGAAAAAAAATGTCTTCCAGTCAAATGAATATTTATTTGTCCTGTACCAAAGAAATATTCATTAGAATGAAAAAAAAACATTCCTTTGGGACTGAAATAATTCATTTGGATCAAATAGATACCCAGTAAACCCTGAGTTCTTGAAGATGAATGTAAGATCTTTCCCTTTCGCATCACTTTTCTGCTTCATTCTCTCGCGTGCGGTACGTGTGAAATGTTGAATCTTATATATAAAAACGTTATATATTAGGATCCAAGGTGTTCAGAGGTGCAATTGATCTGTTCATGGGATAAAAACTCACCAAGTAAGTGTATGATATTTTATTCGTATATTCGTTGGATGTCATTGTATACTTTTTCAAAATCAGCATTGATAAACATCACCGGCATTCCTAACCTTTCTCTTTACCGTCGTTTACATATATTTACAAATAAAATATCATGCACTTACTTGATGAGATTTTATCCTATTTATAGGCAAAATTGCACTTCTTGAATATCTTGAGCTATTACAATGATGAATTTATGAACCTGAATACATGAATTGTCTTCTTCTCGAAAGATCTTCATCGAATTCATGTACCGATTCCCTGGCGAAGGTAGATCTCGTAATTTTTCATAATTTCTCATAAAAGTGACAATTTTTCATATTTCCTCATAAATTACAAATTCGGTAAGAAAAATCGAATATTTTTCCCTTAAGTTTGTACCAAATGAGGAAGTATAAAGAATTATGGAAAATTATGATATACATTATCACTAGGGTTTTTGTACGACTTCTGAAATATATCATTTTTCGGATTTCTAATTTTGCTCTCCCATAATACCTCATTAACGTGATACGAGTGCCATAATTTTTACGGGACAAACTACAAAAAAATGCGTGCAATAATTCAAAATATCTCTCTGTACAGCACTTCTTCAGCAGTTCAAGAAATGCTGTACAGACAGATATTTTGAATTAATGTACGCATTTTTATGTAGTTTGTCCCGAAAAAATTTCTAAAAGCCCAGGCGCTCGTATCCCCTTAAGATATCTTGACGAAGCTTCTGAAAGATATCTTAAAGGTCTCCCGAGTAAAAATGTTGATTTCGGTTGGGCAAACGGGACTGGTGCAGATGTGTTGCATTTCCGTGCGGTACTGTTGCAGATGTAGTGCAGGCGCATGATGTCCGCAACAGTACCGCAAACAAACGCAACACTCCTGCACCAGTCCCGTTTGGCGAACCCGAACTGAAAATTTCTCACTCGGGCTCTTTTAGAATAAATTTTAAGATATCTAATAGAAATTGGATTTTCTATTTCAGATGGTTATAATCGTTTATTTGATTCAAATGAATATTTCTTTGGTACGGGACAAATAAATATTTATTTGACTGGAGGACATTTTTTTTTTCCAGTGTGGTTTTCAGACGAATTCATAATTTTCCAGAGATATCCATACTTATTCAGAGGAATTTTCAGTTAAAAAAAAACATGTCCAATGAAGAGGAGTGCACGGAAAGACCGGGTCTATTAATATTTAGAAAAATGACTGTCAATTTAGGGAAAACTAGGATCGCTGAAAAATATTCGTAGTGAGTCTACTAAAAATTCGTAGTCGATGTATTAACAATTGATAGTTTCACCGTGAAAAATACCAATGAAACTATCAACTGTTAATATTTTGACTATGCGGATTTTTGGTAGACTCACTACGAATATTTTTCAGCGATCCTCTTTTTCCCAAAATTGACAGTCATTTTTCTAAACTTTGATAAATCCTCTCTAAATATTAATAGACCCGGTCTTTCCATGTGTTTCAGAATTTTTTGAATTTTTCAAAAATGTTCACAGTTTTGTAGATTTTTGCAGGTTTTTCCAGATTCTTCTAGAGTGTTTCAGTGAAATTCACGGGAATTTGCAGAGATTTTCAGATGAATTTTTTTCACTATACGGAGAAAAATGCAGGCCGCAAATATAGTAATCTTCAATACAAATTTGAGAATATTTCTTAAATTCTAAGAGTATTCCTCAAATGCATAATGAAGATGAGATGGGTCACATTTTCGTGGAATTGTATTAAAAAATTAATGAAACATTATCAAATACTTGATAGAAAATAGAGGAACATATGAAGTTTCCAAAAGTCTCGCGTGAGATTTTACAAAGACATTAACAAAATTTCAATATCCCACTATTCACTTTGTAAGATTTCATACGCGACTTTTGGACCAAAAAAGTGGACCGTTTGATCTTTAATATGCGTTTAAGAAAAACTCTTAGATTTTAAGAAATATTCTCAAATTTTTATTAAAGATTACTATATTTTCGACCTGTATTTTTCTTCGTGTAAGATGCGTTACGCTCAATCAACGCTAGTTGGATCCAATTCATCAGACACTGACTAGCACCCCAACGATTATACTTGAATAATTTTCGCTCCTTACTGCCCCATCAAGCAACCCAATCAGAAAAATCCGAAATATGCCAATGTTGACAACAGGTGCAGTACAGTGCCAGTATCGGGTCTCCAAAACTCGGTCAACCCGTACGGGATCAGTACTGGATACATAAAAAACAGTGCTATGCCTGTACTGATAAGCCAGTACCGAGAACTTAATACCGGCCAGGTACTAACCCAGTACTGGGCCTGCACTGATTGCGAATAATGATATCAATACTGAATCTCCAGTACTGAAAAGCGTTATCATTACAGACAAATGCCAGTGCCCTGCCAGTCTTGGCTAGTACTGAGGCAGTACCACGCCTGTTGTAAATTTCTGGTTGGGAAAGGGAAGAACTTATGACATCTCTATCACGGCACAGTTCTCACCATATCCCCTCAAATACAAAGGCAAAAAATCCAAGTCCATCAGATGTTACCCCTCTGCATAATGTTTCTTTCCGCAGAATGACCGGTTCGTTACGGTACTGTACTCGGGCTCAAAGAGACCGAGAATCAACCTGCACATTCGACAGTTCGCCAGTCTCCCCCATAACTCCTTGAAATCATTGAACAACGGAAGAATCACATGAACTCCCGACTCACTGTCGAAGAGTACTCTTTGATACTCATAACGTTATATCCGCTATCCATTCGTTGCACCAATGTAACAACAATGGACCTTTCTTCAATAATAGAATCGATAAAGAGATTAACAAAGTTTCACGAGTACCCCATTACGACTTGGCTACATTATCAGGTGAAAGTGATCGAGTCGCGTTTCTATTCCTACGCCATTAAAACGTGCGGGCGAGCGCGAAGCCGTGCATGAGAGGTTATAGGTAGACACGTACGTCAGTCAATAAATACCCCCATGTATATGCATATCTTACGTTCCGGCTCGCAATATATATGAGTGCAAAGTGCAAATCCGTGCTTTCCGTGAGCGCACACATGCACTCCTCACACTTACAAAGTTATTCCTCCTATCTACAAAGTCAAGGAAAAGAAAATTTCGCCACATTATTATAGAATGATTGAAGCGTATGTAATTTACGATCTCGACTTGGACTTGAGATTTTGATATGGATGCTCGTAAATTTTGATTACGTTCAGATTAAATTATATCGGGAAACAACACACTATTCTCTATACAGGATGATTCAAAAATATCTCTGAAAAAACTCTCGCTCATCGGATACGTTCTTTAACTGAACATTCTTCTGAATATTTGAGGATATCACTGGAAGATTCTGAATTCGTTTGAGAAACACTGAAATTCTCTGAATTATTACCCTGAGAGAAATGTATCGTTCAAAATTACTGATTTTTTTGCAGTAAATTTGCGAGGGATATACTTGACATGTGATTGTAAATTGATGGGGAATATCAGTAATCTCATAACATTGTTTTAACCGAAAGAAAAAACCTTTTATCGTCACCAACGTCAAACATGATTGTTCGTGCCACTGTAAAAAATTTTGCTAGTAATTTTATCAAATGTCAATGGCAACAGGATTTACCTATACAGTATCGGTAAAATTACATAATACATATTAATGTAAAAATTACCAACTACACACACCAGTGAATTCACACATACATGTTAACTGTAATTTTACCAGAATGCAAGTAATTTTAAATTGACATGTACTTGTAATTCGATTTTAACAGTTCTAAATATTTGTAAAAATACCATTGAAGTCCGTGATTTGACATTGACTTGGTACTTGTAAAATTACCATTATAGCGTTCATGTGAAATTACAGGTGACATACAGGGTAAAAAGACTTCCAAAATTTTGGTGGAAATGCATTTTACATGAACAGGCTAGGTAAACTTGTCGCATGTAATTTCACATGTATTTATTACAGTGTGATCACGACCCTTGCTTTTTTCCCCCTGAAGCCACGGAACATTATTGAAAATGTCATGGTTTCCAATTCATATCAATCTCACCAATCGAGATTTCTGGTTTTCCATGAGAAATTACTGTTTTTCAACGTGAATTCTCACTTTTCAATTTTCAAACTTCGTAGGGTGAAAAATTACCGTTTTGTCTCATCAATTTGTGATCTCATGAGAAAATCAATAATTTTTAATGAAGAATTTCTCTCAGTGTATAAACAGTGTATGAATTTTCTGAAATTTTCAGAAAAGTTCTTCCACTAGGATGTGTATCGAATTTCTCAAAAAAACCTTGAAGAAGATCATTAGCTCTTTCAATATCTCTGAAAATCTTTGAAAATTCCACCAAGGAATCTGTACCGCCATTCTCCAAGTCAAATCGGCTCAAATTGAACGTTCGCCAAAAGAATAAGCGATTTCAAATTTGATTATACACATCGGGGTCTCGACGTTTTGGATCATCCTGTACATCATCCCGTTCACTACCATTTCTTGCATACACAAATCACGGAGAAGAATATTCTTATCTTTCTGTCATTTTATCAATGACTCATGTATCATTTTGATATATCAGACGATCGATTATCGTCATTTCTCGTCTGGGAGTAAAGTCCGAGTCATTAAAATCAACTCGATATCTATAAATATATAGACCCGATATTCAAGAAATACCAGCCTCTGCTATTATTTTTCCTCGACTCACTTCCTATGGGAATTGATAATGACGAGGCTGTTGGTTAATCATCAATTAAATCATTATTGTTTGCATTGTGAGGATGATGATGATAATGATGATGCTGCTGCTACTTTCCCGTGTTCTTGATCCTTTGCGATACGTTGTTGTCCCCACACGTACGTAAACCATTATTATTTTCGTTGCATGCCATTTGAGTAATTTGTCGTTTCCTCGGGTCTTGATCGTTACATAGTTACATACTTATGTTACGACATGCTTGCATAAATGAGAAATAGAAACAATGCTATAAAATCATGTATTATTTCACTTCTCGTTTAGGGAAATATGATGGATTTGTAGTATCCCGAAAAAAACCGACCCGGTTTTACCCACTGGGTTTTTTCAGATAAAATAGAATAGATGAATAGAATTGAAATTTTTTATTCGATGTGTAATATAATAATTGTTCCTACATAATTAATACTTTTATTTCACCATTGAATTTGATCAATAGGAGTATTATGATGTTTGTATTAATATAATTGGAGCAATTTGGTAGCTTTTTCCACGCCTAATCTGTTCCTTACATTGGACCATACGTGTCCAAATGTTGGGAAAATTCGTTCTAATTCTGCTGAACTAGGTGGAATACTCAATAATTGGTGACAAAATTCAAAAAATCCGATTGGAAGTTCATCTGTAGAATTCGTCCTCGCTTCCATCAATTTCCACCATTTATTAGGAGTATTTTCATATAACTCTTCAACTTCTGCACGGAACATTGAAGCAGGATATAAATTTTCATCGTGGATTTTGAATGCTATAATTGCCCCCAAAAATTCCGGTTTATGTCCCATCATCCAATCTTCAGCCATTTTTCCTTGTTCATGATTAAGGCGATTCACCACAAGCCAAGTTACTAGATCTCTCCCCCCAGTTTTCTCAGTGATCAATGAATAGAATCAATTCTAATGAGCAGGTGCATCTTCTTTAGGCTATTGAAAAAAATGCAGCTACTCATTATTTTTCATTTTATGTGTTCGTTTCTGAGAAAACTGGGGGAAGAAATTTGGAATCTAGTAACTTTTGCAGGGAGTAATGAATCCCCTTAAGTTGTACGTTCTTTACAAAGGGATTCATCAAATATGCAGTATAAGAAAAAGGTTCTAAGGTTTCATCTCTTCGTTTTCGTATAGCTGTTGTAGTTATATTCTACTAAATTCTCAGTAGACAGCAATTTAGACCATACTTCAACAGTTGTCGATACATTACCTGATTTAGATTGCAATTTATCTAAAACTTGAGCAACTTTTTTCAATTGTTTGAGGTGATTTATAGCTCCTTTATGTATGCAAATGTTGTTTAATATTCAAGTTATTTTAGGATCTGCATTTTTATATTCCATTTGAATTTCAGAGTATAGGTGGAAACTTTTAATGAACGTTTCGAGACGATCATTTTGAGAGTTCCATCTTGTGTCATTTGACAACTGCGGCATCAAGCCCCTTTTTTGCTGCAGCAATCCCTATGAAAATAGAATGAAGTGTAATTCCAAATCTTCTTAAAAAAACATTTGTTGCAATTAGTTTGAAATCTTTCGACCAGTTGAAAGAAATAGATCGTATTTCATGAATACTTTTGGATAAATTTGTTTTTATTTCCATCAAAATTGCCACGAATTCATTGATATGAGTAGTGTATCAAATTTTGTAACGCGATTGCCTTATAATAATGTAACTTGTCATTCCCAAAAACATGTAATGATTGATTCCAACAATAGATCCTATTCTCTAAATCGGAATCAGTAAAAAATACTGATTCGTCAGTGCTCAATCTTCCATCGGTGCAAGTCACTGGTCACACGATCAATGCATATACACTGACGAAATCAGTGGAATTTCACTGATAGAGTTCTAATGGATCAGTACTGTTCAAAAATTCAGATTCGTACACAGAAAGAATATTATATTAGAGATTACCATATTTATATTGTACTTTTGGGATATATTTGATTATGTCGTTATGAACCACAAGTATATGAGAGTTCACCATACTCTCTCGCGGAGAGAAGAATAAATATGTTGGAATTTGGAATAAATATGATTCTGAGCCTCATAATAAAGTATATCCCAAGAGTACCATACGAATATAGTAATCTTTAATATAAAACTTTTCTCCGTGTAGAGTAGAATTCATATTCTCCAATTTTTCAACTGTTTCTTTTATATATTATTTGTATCTTACGTACTGCATGTATTATTATGTTATAATTTTGTGTTTATAAATATAGGGAAGAGGCATGCAGGTTGGACCGTGTTTTGTTCTCGACTTATAACTATATTCAGCTATATTTCGTGATAGAAAGCTTCTTGATTGCTTTGAAATATTGCGGAATACAAGCGATTTTCTGAAGTTGGGAAAAATTGGTTAACAAAAAGTAAGCATGCAAGTTGGGCCACTTCTGAAAATTCGCTGAAAAGGTAGAGAAATGCGTTCTATACATCAGGTATGGAATTTGTAGCCGATATTTATTCATTTCCAATAGTTTTAACATTGGAATAATAAAATATCACTAACAATGAAATCATAATCACTGATTCCATGGTCTGTCTTTCTCTCCCTTCTTCGGCATGCCATTCTAAAATAGAAAAATCACCGAATACTTGAGATTACATCCAATGTAAACACTATTCTGATCATCAAAGATGATCGAAATGGTGTTTGAATACTTATATGACAAGAAAAACTAGTCGCCCAATCTACATATTCAATGCAACTTTGCAATTGCAAGAGCATTATTCTAATTTCACAATATAATCGAAATATGTTCTGTGCACTGTTAAAAATTTCTGGACAAAACTTCAAATACACGTAACGGAAGCAATTTCCAATCACGTAACCGAAAAATTAAGTTACATGTGTATGAAATTTCAGTTACGAAAATATACATAAATCCGTAATAAAATGTAGTAAAAATTTGAAAATTCAATCACCTGTAAATGAATTCTCAATTCAAATGCCAAAAATTGGAAATTTCAGTGACGGATGTAATTGGAAAAGTTATGAAATTTCAAAACATTTTTAACAGTGTGCGATTCGAAGAAATTAAGAAAAAAACATAATAGATTGATTTACCTTCATCAATCGATGAACACTATCCTCTTTGTACGAAATGAAATCAAATTGGAATAAAACTTTTTTGCACGTTTTTCCACTTGCCTTCTGGAATACTCATAAGAGGTGTCTGTTTTTGCATTCTATGCACATGAAAAGTTAACATATGATGAGACTCGACTTCAATCGTCATGAAATCAGAGTTGCCAACGGTTAAAAATACAAAAAACTCCCTGGCCTAACCTGCATGCTTCTCCCCTACCAATTCCATTAGATTTTATTCCATATGTGTTCATGAAATGTTATCATAAATTTTGTTTTTCGGAATTCATAAGAAGAGTTTCAACGATCTATACGTGAACGAATGTTTTGGAACATACCGTACTAGAAATTCAATCGGGTTAACCCGACGTTTGATGAGGACTTGATCAGGACATGGCTGGGTTAAGAATTTCTAATCGGGTACCCGTCCTAATATTTCATGTTGCTGAAATTCAAATCGTTCATTGAAACGAATTAATAATCGAATAACGCGATACTCAGATCCAACCTCAGTTCAAAACCCAAAATCTCGCATCACGTTCTTTAAACAATGGTTCAACTCTCAACAAGTCAATTTGAGATGATAAATAACGATAGTTTATCATATTGAGTTGAAAATAACAATAAAAAGTTTAAAAAACCCAAGTGGTTTCTTCCAACCCTGATGTGAACCTCAATCAACGATCAATACCATCATCATCAGCATCATCTTCCTATTCGTTTTCGTGTTCAACGTTGTCGTCATTGGGGGAAAGGTGTTCCACTTATGATGATCATCTTTTTACACCGTCTACCGCCAGCGTAGGATTAATAAGAGATCCTACGATATATCTTCTCCAGGTTGATGATGCTGTTTTTCGATTCTTGTCTGCATTTTTAAAACTCTCTCGAACGCGCGCGCACACATACAAATCTTCGGCTGACCTTTTTACCTAGATGCATTCCTAGTTGAAACAAGTGGAAGAGAGCCAGCCGGCCGCGATGTCACGTTTCTGTTTCGCACGAGGTATTATCTTTCCCCGGCCATCGATGATACAGATCTACAAATTTTCTATGATGAACGCTCACGTTCTAATACCGATACAGTTAAACTTTCAACTATCGCGGAAAAAGGAATGTATCCTCAACGTGCATCAATCAATAAAACAACCCGTATAGAAATCTATGGTTGACGCTAGAATGGTGCAACAATGAAATGATAATATCATCTTATGAAATGACAATAAAATAGACCATCATTGGCAAACAATGGAAAAATTTGTTTATCAATCTTGCGCCAATGATGGAACTGTAAAAAATATATGAAGAGTATGCGCATTTCACAAGTTTCAATATATTTTTTATGCGGGATCTCATTGTGTTTTTCTCATTTATCTGTAAACAACTCGGTGTGCATTATTGTCGTTAAAGTTTGCCATGAGGAGTATACGCAATATGGATCAGCGGTAGGAGTCCTCTGGTGTAACCTGTAACAAAGAACGATTGACTGTCCTTGCAGAGAATTGTTTGGGTCTCGTATATTCCTTGTATACATCTCTCATTACTTGGTAACTTAGCTAGCAATTCAGCCATCAAAAGTTGAAATTAAGGAGCATGCCAATATCGAACCATGCTATTGCCAATGATCGGTGCTACATTGAAAACTAATTTTTATTCAGACTAGTTTGTAGCAATATTCAACCACGTTTCAAATGATCCTCACTTTCAATTAAATCTATCGTTCGGTCAATGTTGGACCAAGGATGAGCCCAGCAAGCGCCAAGCCTGGCGGAATTGTGCATCAATGGTAGGCTGACAATCGAAATTCGTTGAACACCGATGTCGGTGCGACATCATTTTTGTTGGTAGTCAAAATTTGTCTTTGGCTTCAAAGAATCCCTCAGATTTCCAATATCACTTCTTCGTTGGAACCAATCTCTTCCCCTGGAGAGCATTCTTTTAAGCCCACACGCAGGCAGTATATATAGTGTCCAGATTTAGAGAATGTGATGGGTGTGGGAGCAAAAGCGCACCCTTTCCGTTTCCATTAGTGACAATTTCTTCTCTCTTTCATCAATGATGATATGTAATTCTTGCCATTGAGGCTATGATTTTTTCTTTGTCAAGGTAATCGATGAACAAAATACCTTCCGAAATATGAAGGCCAAAACCTTGCTTTTCATCTGCCGCTGTCCACCCAGTTCACCGCTGATTTGACTCTGCAATAAAGTGGTGGATTCATATTCCATCCGTTGACACGTTCAGACGCAAAAACTCCTGTTTGTTGCACTGAAACAGTTGCAAACGACAGTCGGAATCGTCGACGCGTTGTTGTTTTTGAGTGACAACCACTATAAATACTCCTGGTCGAACTTTTTATCGATAAATTATGAAGGACTCTGAAGTTCATCCTCCCTATCGGCGAGGTACTAGACGGAAAACCTGACAAGTAACTAGTGAGGGATGTAACGCTGTTATTAACAACGGACTGATCAGGAAAACTATGCAGGCACTAGCAAGTGACTAACAAGGAATTTCTTGTAACCCTGGTAGAAATGGTCTAGGCATTCACGGGTTTGTAACGCCTGCACTAACGAAAAACTAGAGACTGGTGAGTGTAAGCGTTACAAACTCGTTAAAATGATTAGACTAGGGAATAAATACTATATACTATGGTCATTCCTGAAACTTTTCACTTACAACTCTTCTCTGTTAGAGTGCCCTGCACGGGGAAAAATACTGGTCGGGAATACAGTAATCTTTAATAGAAAATTAGAAAATATTTCTTAGATTTTGTGAATACTTTTTAAAATCTGAGAGTATTTCTCAAGATCGTAATGAAGATGAAATGGTTCACATTTTTGTTGAATTTTATTAGAAAAAAAAACGAAAATTTATCAATACCTTACAAACAATAGAAAAAATTATGAATTTTCCAGAGGTCGCGCATGAAATTTGACAAAGTAAATAATAAAATTTAGGAATTTTATTAATTACTTTGTAAAATTTCATCAAATGAACTTCTGGAAAGTTCATATTTTTTTCTATTGTTGGTGAGGTTTTGATCAATTTTCCTTCCCTTTTCGAATGCAATTCAACAAAAATTTGAACCGTTAACTTAAGAAATACTCTCCAAACTACAAACTGAAGAAATATATTCTCCGATTCCCTACTGAAGATATTTCCGAACTACATTCTTCTCCGTGTGGTGAAAAACATTTCCCTGAAATTCACTGAAAAACTCTGCAAAAATTTCGAGAGAAATCTGAATAAACCTGAAACAATCTTGAAACTCTGTAAAATTCTGAAAAACTCTTGCTCACACTGTGAAAAATATACTTCCTAAACTGCCAAAGAAGTTTGGCAGTTTTTTACACAAACTTTTTTTGTAAATTACCAAATAAAAGTTTGTAAACATTCAAAAAATGTTGTGATTTCACGAAGATTTTTGAAAATTTGCAAACTTTTGTTCGGCAATTTACAAAAAAAGTTCGGAAATTATGTTTCCAAATCAAGTTTGTGAATTTCCAAGCATTTTTGTTTGGAATTCAACAAATTTCTTTTTTTACAGTGCATCGGACACGGTTTTTCACTGGAAATTTCTCTGAATATACTTTTGAATCTCACTGAGAAACTCTGAGGAGATCTGAAAGAGGCTGAGAGGATCTAAAAAACTCAGAAAGTTTGTTCAAACTCCGAAAATCTCTGGAAATTTCTCTGAATTTCACTAGAAAACCTTAAATCTCATTGAAAAAATCTGAAAATCCCTGAAAATCTATGATACGTTTTTTTTAAATCGTGAAAATTTGGATGTCTATGAATATCTCTGAAAACCTCTGAATTTTTCTGAGAAACATTGAAACTCTCTAAAAGAACTATGAAGATCTCTGCATTCGTTTGAAACACTCTTCATTGGAAACCTCTGAAATTTTAAAAGGATTCTCTCCATCGGGGTGTATAAAAATGTTTTGGGATTTTCAGAGTTTTTCAGATTCCTTCACATTTTTTCGAAATTTCCAGAGTTTTTCAATGAAATTCAGAGCAAGTTTCTTCACCAAAGATATCTTCGACTTCTCTGCTATCTCACGCAACTTGAATTTACGATCTACCACAACGATGTTATGAAATTCTTCGATGTTTTCCCAACCAACTGCGGAATTTGGGCGATCTGAGCGTATAGCATCCCACCGAGCATTTCCGTTAGAACCTTGCATTAACATTGCAACGACATTGATGCGATCTTGAAAGTACTTGTCTTTCAATTTACAAATGCAATATTACAAAAGTAACTTGCAAAAATATCGTTGAAATATCACCTGACAACGTAACATTGCTGCAATTAACTTGTAATTGGATGTTGTAATATTACTGTTGTAATTTTCATAACAGGTACTTTCAAGATCGCATCAACATGGATGCAATGTTAATGCAAGTGCAATAAAAATTATCCTTATATTTCGTTTTTAGACTGATTTTGTCCTGATTGTTGAATAATGCGGATAAAAACCGTATTCTTTCATGATTCTAGTCTGAATTTCTTCTCCAACGAATGGAAGTGATTGATGAGGAACTCAGACTGAAATCATGAAAAAGTACTGTTTTTGTTAATCAGAAATATAAGGACAAAAACCGTGAGAGCAATGCTTCACCAACGCACGAGATTTTGATTTTTCCGCTGTTGTGAAAATTTTAACAGTTGATGGAAGAATTTATCTGGGAATTCCAGAGGTAATCATAGTTTTTCAGAGTAATTTCCAGTGAAAAAATGTGCCCAATAAACAAGGGGTTTTCAGAATTTTTCAAAGTTTCTCAGAAAGATTTGAAGTTCTCCATTTATAGAGGTATTTCTTTTCCACCAGGGTAGATTCATTTAATCTTCCGTGATTTACAAACTAATGATCTCTCTGATTGAGCTCGAACTTTGGAACGTAATATTGAGTGATTGTCGTAGATTCTGGTGACAGGAATTTCGTGTAGGTTTTGCGAACATCCAGGCGGGAATCAGCTCTCTAAAATTTTGAATTTGGGATTTCACTCTCTAGCCAGCCAAAAGTGAGCTTGTCGAATTTTCGAGTGAAATTTCTGCTCTTTGAAAGTGATAATCTACGCTTCGTATGGTGGAAAATTCACTACCACTTCGATTCTAAAGTGAGTTTTTCAGTCTTGAAGAGTGAGAGTTCACTCGAAACGAGTGGAAATTCAGTTTTCAGACTTAGTGGAGTGAAACGTGTGATTTTTCACTCTTTCAAATTCAAAGAGAACTTTCTTTCTCCAAAATAGTTCTCTCCTTGATACAGGAAAGCATTCACAGTAAAAAGTGAAACTTAAAGTGATCTCGAATATCAGCATAAAAATGCAGCCAAAAGTAGCGCCTATTCCAACTGAAAGTAAGCAATGAAAGAGACTGAATTTCAGTTAATTTCATCTTACTTTGGAATTAAGATAGAATTTCATCTGAATCTCCAAAGTAAGATGGAATTGACTGAAATTCAGTCTTTTTCATTGCTTACTTTCAGTTGGAATAGGCGCTACTTTTGGCTGCATTTTGAAACTGATATTCGGGATCACTTTAAGTTTTACTTTTCACTGTGTTGAGCGTTAAAAGGGGATGAAAACTCTGCTGAAAATACCACACTGTGAGAAATGTCTTTGAATTTAATATATGTTTCATGTACATTTGTCAATGAAATTTCCAATTCTTGGTGATTGAAATGAGAATTCATTTTTTTGCTTTATTGTGTCATACAATTGTATATATTTTCGTAATTGAAATTCCAATAATTTTTTCAGTTACGTGCTTCCGCACATGCGGAATAGCTTCTGCTTCTGTTACGTGTAATTGGAAGTTTAATCAGAAATTTCTAACAGTCCAGCCAGATCCGGACAAAGAATAATTGTCAGGCTTTGAACGGTTTCTGTCTCCGGAAATCACGGAAAAAAGAAAACAACATTGATTATTAGTGTGAATCACAGGAATCCATTGTACCTCAAATTCATTCCGTGCAGTAATATATGTGCGTTTCTCAGTACACGGAGAGAAGAATACAGTTGAAATTACTGTGATAGCTCACTATCCACGGACCAGATTGGAATTGATAAGAAGAATTCTGGTATTTTTATCTAATTCTAGAAAACTCCACAGTAATTTATAATGGTTTCCCTGAATAAGAAATTTTCCTGAAAATCCATGAATTTTTGAACTTCATCGAATTTTTACTGTGTGAATTGGAAAACGTACATGTAATCCTTATGTTGCTGAAGTTTGAATCGTTTATTGAAACGAAATACTCAACTGTTAAAGACCCCAATTTTTGCAGTATACTGCATATTATCTTTAAAATTATATTTTCAGTTGCAAGGAGTTCATTCGAAAAGATGAACACCGATGATTTTGCGGGTTTGAACTTCCGTCCCGTTTCTATAAACGATTCAAACTTCAGGAACATTAATCCTTGTGGGGAATTTTCATGAAAATCGAAACTCGGTTTGGTGTTGATAGGAAGCACAGGAAAAAATATTGTGTTTTACATGAAAAAGTAGTGGATTATTCTCTCCGTGTACTCGTTACTGCCCAGCCAGCGTTGACAAATTCAATTACAATACTCATCCCTTCGATCGCGCTAACCTTCGCATTATCCAATCGTGTTTTCATTTGTTTTGACAGGATATTCCTGGATGTTCGGTAATTCCGGACGAAATCAGGTAGAAATTTTGTTACTTCTTGCCCTGATTTCCTGGGACAAAAACCGTTCAAAGCCGCCTGGTAATCATTTTTTGTCCGGACTTGCCTGGCATTTTCATCAGGGATCTTCTTCTCTGAAAACGAATAAAATTCAAGGGATAAGGCGTTCGATTTCTGCCCTTCGTTGCAAAAACAACGTTACTCGAATGATCCTGTTAACAAGCGCAAAGCAACTATTCCCACCGCAACAATTGTTTCATTGTACTATATAAAAGAAAGATGATATAATTTCGTTGAAGCTTAGATATGAAACTTATATAATTATTATCATAATAACGAACGCAGTTCACCTAAAGAATGCTGGAATGCGAAAAGTGAAATGAAAGAGGTATGGAAAAAAAAGAAAACAATGATTATTACGGTCATTTATTTCGAGTTATGTTAAACGATCGTATCGATAGCGGCAAACAATAATACTTGAATTGAAAAATATGTTATGACAGCGATTGACAGTTACGGAAGGCGACAAGGGAATATGTTTCACATTGTACACGTACATACATATTTTTCGCTGCAGCATAGAATGTTGCGGTGAACGTGTGTAGCGTTAACAGCGCAACGGAACGCAATAGAGCGGAACATCAGGGCATATCATAGTTTGGCATACCTGGCATAGATGCATTCTCTAATAACATTTTGAATTGTGATGATGATAATGATGGAGATGGTGATGAAGAGACCGCGCGTGAGAGACTCGAGAAGTGGGTAAGGATAAAATAAAGAGAGAAAGGGAGAGGGAGACGTCGAGGGAAAAGTAAAAATGAAAGGAGAAGGGATTAGAGTTTCATACACGACTCTCGAGAGAAGATGCATGCTAGGTGAGGTATCAAAGTCGTCGCGGTTCCGTTGCTCGTTCATTCGTTCCCTCGTTCGTGTTCGTGTTCGCTGGTTTGGACCCTCGCGTTCTCCTTGACTACCTGACAGTTCACAGAAGACCGGCCACTATCGAAGGAACCGGTTGTGTGGTCGATAACCTATCCGCGTGTGCATATATACAATATTATATATATATATATATATACTCGTTGCATATTCTTCCCCGCTGTTCGCGAAAAACACCAGGGTTCGAATATGTAACCATAAGATCAAAGTAGTGAAATTTCGTTCCGTTCTGTCCTTCATCTCTGTTCTCGCGTGAAACACTGTGAAAAATGAGTGGTCCTAGTGTGGATGTCGTTTGGGAACCCCAAACGCAGTTGAATTCGTTGGATTGTTGGGATTATTCGATAGAACTCGCTTGTCTGCAAGGACCCGAAGGTATTCAACCCTCGTTGACAAAACCAACTTTGAGAATCAGATGGAGTGAAAAAGCAAACCTTTCACTTTAACGCCTTTAAGTGATGTTTTGAATTTTGGTTTTTCTTGCTTTACAGATCTCCAGTTGGCAGCCGAACTGGGGAAAACCCTGTTGGAACGTAACAAAGAATTGGAGAATTGCATTAAATTACAACAATCGACGATAGAGGAACAAGCTCAAGAGATAGAGGTATGTGTCGTTGACAACGATATAAATTTTCTACATGAAAGATAGATTAGATAAAACAACGATAATGAATTGCAATGATACGAACTTGTATTGCAAATTTACAACTTGACGAAACAAATATACCAAAAGTAAAGACATTTTTTTTCCTCTGTCGTGAATTCATTGGCTTGACCTGTGTAGGAATCCATGACTCACCCAGGTTTCTTTTTTCTTTTTTTTTCAAATTCATTCACGAAGGGTAATTTTAAGATCCCCGCGCAGCCTCCTTTTTCTATTGCCACTCAATTAGCCGGGTCCTGGAAAAATCACGTTACCATACAGACCTGGGAAGTTCAAAACTTTTATTAGCCTTCTTTGGAACTGTAAATGACTAATAAACTGCCCTTCTCTCAATTCCATAATTATTCTTCCCTTTTTCACTGTTCAATGTTGAACCCTTGGTAAAATTTCATATTCCGTTGAAATATTTATTGTACGAATCCCCGATAACACACGAAGAATTCTATTTCAAAAACAAGAATGCAATTCTTCAAGAACTCTTTTCGAACTAATGAATTCATGAGGAGCTCTGGAGGGGTTCAATGTTTGGAACATTAACGAGTTATTTGAGAATGCTGAAAGCACTGTTTTAGAACTCGTTAATGTCCCCCTTTCAGACTTCTTTACGAATTCTATTCTTATTTTTGAAAAAGAATTCTTCTAACGCTTCTTTTTTTTTTTGCATCGTGTAGAAAAAAAAAATTGTCAGTCGATTGTAAGAAATGGTACCCTTTCACGCATCTCGCATGCAAACCTGCTCTTTTTCTCACCAACCGTGGCTTATTAATTGTATCAAGGAATACAATTTTCCCTTCACTTATATCATACAGAATAATTTCTCAACAGTCAGCAGAATTTGATTGACCTAAATAAATCGAATGAGGTGACAATTAATTCGTTCCTGGAAAATGTATATATATATATACATTTTTCTCGTTTCGATCACTCAATCTCACCTGCAATGTCGTGATTGTATAATTACTTTCATTATATCCTCATTTTTTATCCTTCTTCACCTTTTCAATCGATGATTAATTATTATTCGAAATTCAAATCGATTTCTTTTCAATTAAATCATGTATCGGATTATTAATATGCACATAAGAAAAAAGTTATTCCAACTGGATGAATATTTATTCGTTGGTGTCTCTCCTTTGATACAATATTATTGCGGGGAAATGAATCGATAGTGTTTAGTTATTTGATTTGATTATTTTATTGAAATAGATTCATTGAGGTGAGAGATGTGTGGATAGATTTTGTTGCAATGAATTATTGTAGAATAATTTGTGAAGAAAGTGTAACATGTTCTTGTTCTTGGAAGAGAACTGTATTTCGATTTTTTTCTCCTATTATTCATCAACAAATTTTCTAAATTATAATATGTATAATAATTTATATATTTATATACACGCACAGAAAATTTTTCTTTTCGCTGGGACGAAACTCCTTTCTTTTGTTTGAGCCTAGAAAATTTTACTTGAATCAAGAAAAGTTCGTTTGGATTTCAAAAGAAATTTTCTAGGCTCAAGAAAAAAATGAGTTTCGTCCCAGCGACCAGAAAAATTTTCTCATTTCAAGGAATCGTTTCTGGGAGTGTAGTTGAAAAAATTTATTTCGAATAATTCAAATATGTTTTTTCCTCTCCAAGAAATCATTGATTGGAATTGATCAGTTTTACGAATCGATAACATTAGATGGTCGGAGGGAGACATTGGATATCAAATAAATCACTCACTTCGATAACCAATAACGGATTTCTCATCGATATCACAATTAAGTACTCTCTCAATGATTTTCTGAAGAATATTCAGTAATTTTCGGAACTCAGAATTACTCATAATTCAATTGTCGTGAGCTTTATTTTTTCTAGGGAATTCTGAAATCCCATATACATTTTTAATGATATTTTGAGGTAGGGTTCCCGTATGGAAATATTTCGCTGAAAAATGTCTGCAAAACTATGAAAAATCTCTGAAAAAAAATGACAAAACTCTGAGAAACTCTGACAAACTCTGAGAATCTCTGAAATTTTGATGAGAAATCTAATATTTTTGGGACATTCTTTACAGACTTTTTTCAGACTTTTTTCAGAGTTTCTCACAGTTTTTTCATACTTTTTCAGAGAAATAGTAACGAAATTGCACTCTGAAAAAACTCTGACAAAACTCTAATAAATTGTTGACATTTTTCTGATTATTGAAAAATCCTGAAATTCAATAAATACATTCATATGCCGTATTCAAATAGCATGTGTGAAAAAGTGTTTGAAAATTTTTTAATTTTTTTCTAAAAGTCAGAAAAATGTTAGCAATCCATCAGAGTTTTGTCAGAGTTTTTTCAGAGTGCAATTTCGTTACTATTTCTCTGAAAAAGAATGAAAAAACTCTGAGAAACTCTGAAAAAAGTCTGAAAAAAGTCTGTAAAGAATGTCTCAAAAATATTAGATTTCTCATCAAAATTTCAGAGATTCTCAAAGTTTGTCAGAGTTTCTCAGAATTTTTTCATTTTTTTTCAGAGATTTTTCATAGTTTTACAGACATTTTTCAGCGAAATATTTCTATACGGGTTGTCAACCGTCCGGATTGACGATCCTGGTTAAGGGAGGAAATACCAGCAAATGTACCTTCCTTTTGAGAATTTTGTACAATTCATTGGTTGAAGATACAATCATGGAATCAAGGACATCTTGAAATATACGTTTGAAACTATCTTTACAATTTTTTTGAGACAAAAATATTCAAAAATAGCAGAGCTATCTTGAGTTAGTACCTCGTTTTTGTTCTCAATTTTCATCTAAAATCAAAAAACCAAAATTCTATCGTTGAAGTATATAAAAAAAAATGTATTCACATTACTTTTTTCAATTTTTAAATCAAAAACCAAAGTGTGTCTTTCAAAATGCTGTTTCAAATGCTGCTGAACATTGTGTTTCAAAATGCTCCTGAATTTTCAAGTTTTCATTTCCATTTTTCTTTGACTCCCACAAGTTGTGCGTTTTCACATATTCTAATAGAATTTTGGTTTGTAGATTTTAGAGAAGAATTGAGGCTTGTAAAAACGAGGGATCAACTTCTAGCAGCTGTAGCTCCGCCATTTTGAAATATTTTTGTCTGAACAAAATTAAAAAGATAGTTTGAAACGTAGATTTCAAGATATGCGTTGTTTTATTAATGGGTCCTCAGCCAATTTTTCGTTAATAAATTCTTAAAAAACGGTACGTTTACATGTATTCCCCCCCCCCTCCCTCCTTAAACAACCCGATTGATTCTCGCCAAATCTCATTGAATCTTGTACAATGTTCTGACCAAATCCCATTGAATTCAATTTCGTCAGATTCTATGAATTTTTTTAACGAGGGGACCGTCTTAGAACAACAAGCGGGGTTCACAACGTCGTCCGGATATATTTTGAACGCCTCATAAAACTAAAATTCTTAATTCAGAACGGGAAAATCCCAGTAGGGAAGATATTTTACAATATGTTCGGATTTCAAGGCGGAAATCCGTGTTTCTTGAGGTGCTCCCAGGGAACACTTATGCGAGAGAAAGAGGTCTGTTGAAAGAGTTCTGTCGATGCTATCATATTGATATCCGAATGGTATCATTTGTCTGAGATCTCAGAAAAAAATCCTCTCGAAGAGTTCGTTTGGATAACATTTTGGCAATCACTTATTTTCCTCAGAAAACAACGCATCTGATAACATTCTGATATCTTTATGTTAACCTTTTGAAAGGTCTATCTGACCCCTTACACATAGTTGGGAGATCTTCAAGAGCTCTTTATGATAACATGTTGTTCACTGGGATTGTCCTGGGTTGATGAGTTCGTAGATGGTAGTAGCCTTATTCTGAAGTACATGTGCGCTCCGGTGAGAAGAATTCCTCTCAAAATGTCTCTGAATTTGACTGAAAAACTCTTGCTTATTACACACGTTTTTATTACTGGAAATTCCTTTGAACACCTGTGAATTTGACTGAAAAACTCTGGGGGAGTCTGAACTACTATGAACACTTGTGGAAAATTTCAGAGATTTTCAGTGAAAGTTTTGTTTTAGGGCGCTGTAAAAGGGATGATCTTGTTAATAGACGGTCGTGCGAGCTGTCAAACGTCAATTATAGATCTCATTTTCGTGAAAATTCCTCAATTCGAAGAAAATTCCTTTGCCCTGATTCTGATAAATCTATTTTTCAACGAAAAAAATAATTCATTAAAAAGGAAAAATTTTCTATTGAATTGAAATGATGTTCTTCAAATTTAGGAAAGAATATATTTTTGTTTCAATTTGAAAATTCTTGGTTTCAGGTTGATGAAACTTTTCTCCATTGAAAGGAAGATTTATTTGAATGAGGGCAAAGAAAATTTCCATTGAATCTAAAAAATTGGGTTTTCAGTGCAGCTCAAACACACGCAGAGGAAAATTCTTGCTGAAAAAGCGATTTCGAAAAATCTGCTTTGCTAAATTCAGCAAGATATTTGCTAATTCAGCAAAATTTTCTAGTTGTCTGTATATCTACAATCTCGGATTCCTGAATGGCAAGCGCTTGTTAAAAGAGCAAGATTCTTGCTGTGACAGCAAATTATTTGCTAATTCAACAAGTTTTGCCATATCAGCAAAGCAAATCTTCGGCGTTTGCTGTTTCAGCAACTTTTTTTCTCTGAGTGCATAGTTGAAAACTTTGTGTCATCAACGTTCCGCTCAGAGTTGGTATTAAAAAGAGCTTATCAAATTGTTATATTAACAGATTTTCAGTGTCGATTTAACCTTTTTGTGTTGATGTTCAATGTGAATAACGAGCGGACACCGTTTGAGAGATCCACATGTACTGAAAATACACCAAATTTTGTACTATGAAAACTCCCCTAGAGGAAGAAATTCTCTGAAAATTTCAAAGGTGTTCAGGGTTTCTTCAGTGAAATTCAGAAAAGTTTTCAGAGAATTTCTCTTCACCGGGGTTGGCTTGACCGCTGCTGTCACTCAATTTTCGAGAAGAAAGAAAACAAGATATTTGAGCGATGAGAAATGAATTCCTGAAAGATCAATATGTCATAATGAGTTTCGTGAAGAAGAATTACCTTGCCATCTGACATATCCTTCGAAATACTGGAACAAAATCCGTGTTTTCTTACATATTTGCGTGACTGTATCAAAAAAACATGATGCGAATACTTTTTTGAGGACAGAAATATTGTGAGATGTGTTTTTTTTTTGGACTATTCAAATTCATTAGTAAACAAATTCAAGTGATTCGAGTTTGTGAAAGAAATTTTCCTTACACTCAGGGGGAAAAAAGTTGCGAAAACAGCAAACATTAGCAAAAAATTTGCTATTACAGCAAAAATCTTGCTCTTTTAACAAGCGCTTGCCATTCAGTAATCCGGAATTGTAGATATACAGGCGGCTAAAAGGTTCTGCTGAATGAGCAAATATTTTGCTACAATAGCAATATTTTCGCTCTAACAAGAAAACATTTTGCTAATTTAGCAAAGCAAATTTTTTAGCAAGAATTTTTCTCTGCATGTATTCATTTTTCCAAGATGGCAGATCTCAACGGCGATTTTCCAAATTTTCGTAGAAAATGAAGGCCTCGATTCTCATCAGAAACGAAAAAAAAAACAAAATAGTTTCTTAAAATTAATATTATTTCCTTCGAAATGAACCTCGATTAATTATTAATCGACCTGTAATTAAAATTATGCATTTCAAAGAAAAATGAATGATGAAAATTTGTTAAATCACCATTTCTCACTTCTCTTTCGCAATAAACAAATACTTGTGCAATTTTCTAAATCAATTGATTTTATATTCATGATGTTGAAAAAAGTTTAGTGCAAAATTCGAGCAAAATTGAATTTTCGTGTAGTTCTCTATACACGTCAGTTGAAAAAATGCAATTTGTGGGGAAACGCGTTTAAAGTTTGCACCATAAAATGGACCTACAGCTCCTTCGTATAGCTGATTTTGATTAAAAATGTCTCCTTTTCGTGCTGGTCGAGTTTTTTTCTATGCAAGATGCGAACGAAGATTTTGAAAAGAACAATAAACGTCCCTGTTGGAAAAATTTCGTGAAATTCCATTGAATTTCATCGAATTCATTCGGTTTTCATTGAAAATCAACAAAATTTCGGTAAAATTCAAGAACTTTCATTAAAATTTATTGATTTTCATCGAAGTTTGTGGAATTTTAATGAATTCCATTGAAACCTTGTACGAAAAGTGAATAAAATTCGACAAAATTCATTTTCGCCAGGGGTAGCATTTGAATGAGTCCGAATTTCGCTCTAAAACATTGCAAACATATTTTCCAGATGTTTTACTATGATTTTATGAAAAAAGAAACATCGATTTTCTTACGATTTTCACTGGTATGACCCCTCCTCCACCTCCACATTAACTGTTATTAAATTGAATGTAGAAATATGATATTTCATAAAGAATTTTATATTGAATCTAAGAATTTTTCCAACAATGTATTTACTGAAAATCATTGTGGGTGATGATCATAATTATTTGAATCAACTGAATTGATGAATTTCCCAATGGAAATCTGTATGGATAATTTAAACTAACTGGAAGCCTGAACTTTCATACAAATCTAAACTTTTTCCCCGGACACGAAGTAAAATACATTTTGAAAAGTCCCATAATTTATCAAGGAACAGCGCCAATTTGTGACAAATTAAATTATCGACCAGAATATGGCATCAAAGTTACCATAATTCCTTGTAGAAATACATTTAATTATGGTACTTTCATAAATAAATTGTAGTAAATAACTTTATCCGTAACAGATTGGCGCTAATTCTCAATGAATTATGGGATTTTTCAACACATTCGTTCTCTCCGTGGACTAATCTATAAAATTGTAGACACAAGAAGACCCAGAATACCTCAAACCAATGTTCCTTCATTAAAATTATATTTCTATCATCCACAAAACGTTCAGCTTAGGTTTATGAATGCAAAATATCGATTGAATATCGAACTCTACAGAAATCTTCTTGCAAATTGTCAATTTTCTTGTTATCCCTGGTTAAAGAACCCATTGATTCTGACCAATTCTCATTAAATTACAATTGAACGTGGACAATGTTGTGACCAAATCTCAACGAATTTCATTTGTCAGATTCAATGGATTCTTTTAACCAGGAGTAAGAACTGAAACGCATATTTTTTCTTACCCAGAAAAGTCCAATTTCAAGAGTTTCACAGAAATTTACAAAATTATTCAGAAGTTTCCAGTGGCTTTCCATCAGAATTTGTTTATGGAATTGCGCATAAAAGTCATAAATATCAACTTTCCTTTTAAATCTCTTTATTATGACTATCCTTGACGATGTCTATCCTCTCCCTGTGAAGAAGACTCCCTGACCTGGTAAAAAAAGTCTATTGAAACCCATTAATTAATGACATTCAATGCATATTCCCAAAGTTCAAATTGTTATGTAGTAGAAGTTTGAATCGTTCATGGAAACGAATTAATAATCGAATAACGAAATAATCAGACCTAACCGCAGTTAAAAACTCAGAATCTTGCAGCACATTTTTAAAATGATATGTTCAATTTCAAGGAGTTAATTCGAGAAGATAAATCACGATGATTCATCAGATTTGGCGAATTTGAATTTTCGTTTCGTTTTTATAAACGGTTCAAACTTCTACAACATAAATTGTTTATAGAAACGAAACAAAAGTTTACATTCGCAAAATCTGATAAACTAAAAACATCGTTCGAAGAATGTATTTGCAAGAGTTTGGGTCTTCAACAGCTGAGTATCATCAAATCGTTATTCGATTTCCAATTAGTTTCAATGAACGATTCAAACTCCACAACGGTAAATCACTATTCAAACCTATCATATTCCCATTGAATCCCATTAACTCAATCGGTCTCAATGGGTTTGAACAAGGGTGAGTGGTTATTTACCGTTGCAAAATTCGTATTAAATCTTATATGAATCAATGGGACTTCGATAGATTTTTCAGGGTGAAGAGAAACTTGTGATTTTGCATATGAGAATGTTCGTATCCTTGATAATCATCAAATTTCAAACGATGTGTATTCCTTCTGCCATCTAAAACGAAAAGGGAAGGAAAGTATTTTCAAAGAGAATTTTATTGTTACAGTATATGAAAAAACAGACAGCTGCTTTGAGAGAGGTTAACGATTCAAGATTAAAGATTTACGAACAATTGGAGATTAGTATAGGGGATTTGGAGCGAGCTAATCATCGACTCGTCATCGAAAATTCAGGGGACAAGAAGATCATTAAGAGGTAAGTAATGTAGTCGATAATAGTGTCCTAGAACATTCACAGTATTCCTTAACCCCGATGGTTATTAGATTCCTCAATTCGAGGGTGTATTAATAACCGTTCAAATCTCTGATCTGATCTAATCGAATCGAATCGAACTGAACTATTGAAATTCGGAACATGAATAACTGGAAAAGTTCGGTTCGGTTTCAGGATATGTATTAATCTTTGAGATCTTAGCATACCTCTGCTTTCATGAATTTTACCTCATTTTGAAGTCAGTTGATGAGTCTGTTGAAAAATAATTGGACAAAATCATTCAAATGCATTATACTTCCCTGCTCAAAAGATCCGATTCAAACCTATTAACTATGGTCAATCAGTATGAATCAGATTTTTATTCAGGAATTTTCTTGTTTGAACTTATTCAAATCCAATTGGTTTGAATAGAAAATTTGTACTCAATGAGATATAATCAGGAAATTCGGATCATGTACATTCGAGTAGAAATTTCTTATTCAAACCGATTATATTTGAATGAAATCAAATAGGAAAGTTCCAAAACAAAAATCTGATTGAAACTGATCGACGAGTCAATAGGTTAAATCGGATTTTTGAAGCAGGCTTTTCCAAACAGTCTGTGATGAACCGTGAAATGTCTCAAGATTCAAATCACATTCTGATACTTATTTTCTTCAACAGTCAATGTTTGATGATCGAGAGCCTAGAGGCTCGCGTCGAAGAATTACAGAAGAAAATAGAAGAATTGAACGAAGAACTCGATTCATTGAGCCGACAAAAATCCACGCAGCAGTCACCCCGGTCGAATTCAACTCTAGCACAAAATGCCACTTGGAAGGAATCGGTGTTGCAAGATGACAGCACAAACCAGGTACATAAGAAATCATACTATAATACTCCTGTTTTCATAAATAAAATATTAGATATAAGAGCAATATTTCTCATCTATGAAAATTCTTCCTTGACAGAACGCTGTGTCAAATTCACCGCCTTCCACGGCCCAAGATTCGGCTCCGAATCTTGACGCGAATGTCAAACAATTGGCTAGGGTATTGGCGAACGACGAGGAAATGATAGATCTTTTAAGGCAACTGCAGGAAGCCAAAAGCCAAAGAATGAGGGAACAGAAGAAAGTCGCCGAATTGGAACAACAATTGGCATCCCTGCTGCACGAGAATTCTGCTTTGGAAGAACAATTAAATATCTGGCGTAGCAAAGCGCAGGACGTGAAGAGCTTACAGGATGAGATCAGCACCCTTGAAGAAGTGAGGTGAGTTTGAAAGTTTGCAGAGTGCAAATTCATCTATCTGTTGGATTGTCAAACTTATATCTCGTAACATTGTTCTTTCTGTAGACAAGGTAATTTATGTGGACGTTGTTTGAGAGGAGTAAACACCACCATTCCGGATGAAATATCTGTCATGTTGGACCAAGAGGAATACGATGACATCAGCATAGCCGAATCCTTCGTCAATGACATTCCACGAGATTCTGATTCGTTACAGGTATGACACAACAGATATCTTGTTTATTCTTCATTGATTCGCTTTGATGTGCTTTTTTCCCCTCACGTGTGTATATTTTTCTTTTTTGCATGATTATTTACGTAAATGAATGACGCACCAAGAGAACTCCAAAATATCCGAGCTCGTTTTCTCACAACCAAATTATTAGTCGAATTGAATTTATAAAAGAAAAAAAAAGTCTCGAAACAAATGTACCACTGTTTCCGAAAAATATGGTGAATTTGGTCTTCGGGGCTTTCGAAGTCAGGGGATATGGGAGGTTACGGGAACGCGGGAACGCAGATCTTTTATTCAGTTTCTGCGCAATGCGTTTTTGCGCGAATACACAAGTTGAATTTTTGGACGAGGTGTGGCGCGGTATCGCGAGGCAAAAACCAAGATTTGTCTGATTTTTTGAAATTTCAACATCCTCGGCAAGCACACAACAATCCCAAGTGGATTCCGAAGAAAGAACTCTTTTTGTTCGAAAGAATTTGATTCGTCAGGCATTTGCGAATTTCGTTAATCCTTTTGGAACTCTTTTTTTCAGAATTCATTTGAGATTCTTGTGTACTGTCTGGGTAACATTTTGTTCCTATATACAGCACAAAAGTCCCCGTAGTTTGAATTCAAAATGAACTCTTGATGAACAATTTAATCTTCAGAAAGAATTCATATCACGAATTCATAAAGAACCATTCAGGTATTCAACATGTATGCATTTTGAATTCATTCTTACTGTCATAACGGGGACTGTTCAAGAAGCTGTTTCAGAAGTTTTTGTGAATTCAAAATGATCATTTGTGCTGTCTGGGTTCATCTTCAACGCTTCCTTTCTCTGCCTTCTTCGAGGTCTTTGTACCACTTCTTAGATATTCTCAACAAAATATTCACCCTGTAAACAAAATTTCATGCAAATTCTCGACTGAACCGGGATTAGACATGCTGAAAATTAATAAATTCACTTTCGTATTTTGAAAAAAAACACGAATAGCTCTGCAAACTCTCCAGCAATTGGATATATATCGACTCGAAACTCTCCATAGATATCGAGAACAGTAAATATAACAGTGATTCACTTTATTTTTTGGACACAGCAGTAAATTTCTATCTTCGAACTCGACTTTGAGAATATTTCCTAGTCCTCGGAGTTACCAACTAATCCTAATCATCATAGAACTGGGGTGTTTGGTTATTTTTTCAAAATTTCATCTCATCGCTATAACTCTGAATAAAATGAAGAACCTCGTGGGATCTCGTGAAATAAATTCCTATAATACTAACCAACGGATAACAAAAATCGAAATTAACCCAAAGAAATTGAATAATTCATTCTAACATTGGTAATAACAGTAATATAGTGAGTAATGATGTTTTTATTATTCTCATTTAGGAAACAATAACCACAATCTTAGATCCACAATCCATCAACCAAATAAAAGAGCATAAACAAGCTAACAAACAATTCACTTTACTGTCCTGGAGGATATTTTCTCTGGTATGGAGAATACCGTGTTACTTGAAAAACGAGTGGCTCGTACCGTTATTTCTAAAACCCTTTAAAATACCATTCTTCTTATTCAAAAGAATTACTATAGTGGTATATCGTAAGAAGAGAATTTAGTGGGAATTAATTTTAAGCCTATCGTTCTTTCTTTTCATTTTCTATACATGGTTTTGTATACGCGCTCGTTTGACAAAGACAAAACTGATGATAAACACTGATACTTCTGTATTCTTTGGCGTGTAATGAGAGTTAGAAAACAAGAGATTCAATGAATTTATTCGGGAAGAATCTCTTGAAAGAAGCCCTGCCAAAATCAGTGATATTCGATATTCGCATACACACACTTCGAGACTGATTATTTCATAAGGATTTAATATTTTCTTTTTGATTCCCAAAACGATACGCGAACGTGATACATTTGATATTTGCTTATTCTCTTCGTTTTTTCCACAAAGAATTCATTGGCTGTTCTTTTGATAATAATATTCATAATAATTTACAAATTAACGACATATAAATTAATATTACAAATCATAATCATTAATACCATCGTAATTATATCATTAAATTAAGTGTTTTAATTGTTAATAGAAAATTTTGCAGATGGTACTGCAGAATGTGTATATAGATTGAACTTTGTGGATGTCGGCGCTTATTTTTTATTGTTACTTACGTTAATACGAGTGAATGTTCTTTTTTTCCTTCTAATCTCTTTTGTACAACAACACGTATGAGTGAACATGTAATAACACACACACACACATAATACCCTGGTATATACACACGTACATACAACATACTTATTTGAGCATGACTGAATGTTGATTAGTCTAGTCGATTTTATTTGTATATTTTATATATATAATTTATATATACATTTACGTGTTATGTGTAAGCCAGATTTATATGATCTTAAATAAAATATATTTTTCAGCAAACGTGGTTGTTGCGTTCTTTATTGTTTTGTTTTTATCTAATATCCTATAAATCTGGCGAAATCCTTTCTTCGCCCGTCCACGCGCACGCACAGATTCTTCTCCGCATCCCTATCACCTGCTTTTTTCTGTCTCTATTGTACTCATCGGCTGTTGGGGTTCCTTTGACATTCGCGTCGTTCATTTGCGCCCTCGTTGGGGAAAAAGAAAACGAGCAATGTTACAAACGTATTTCTGGTATTCTGTTCTGGATTTTGTTGGAATCTCAATTTGAGAGGTGGAGTGTCAAATGTTTTTCAAGTTCAAAATTCACCAAAATCTGAGGAAATCATCGTTATTTATCTTCTCGCAACTGAAAACATCGATCAAAGAGTGTACTGCAAGATTTTGGGTCTTCAACAGTCGGGGAGTTCGTTATTCACTAATTCGTTTCAATAAACGATTTGAACTTCAAAATCATGGCCTGATTGTACCGAAATTCATATCCTCAACGTTATCATGCCGAAAGTAATCGGGTTTCTCATTCTTGATCCTCCGGTCTGTGTTCGGAATATCAACACATAAACACCAGACGGCAAGAATGATTCGTTTGAATTCTCGAAGATTTCTGAAAGAAATGACAAAGTTGTTCGTCAATGATTCAATTTGAATTCAAACTATTCATAATGGATTCATTATGAGAGGGACTCTTTTGGAGAATTTTCAGTAGAATGGGAATTCGGTTTATCCAGAACCCATCAATTTCAGATCATAGTTGTTATTTTTTGGAAGATAATTACAGAACTACGCTTTCAAAATCTCAACAAGTACCATCAGTTCGAGGTTCAAATCATAAAACACCAATTCCATAGAAATAAATAGTACATTTTAAACTTAAGCCTCTCGCACGCTTCTTCAACACAGGAGTTCGAAAAGGATTCTTCAAAAAAAAAAAAAACTCTTCTGTTTCACTGGGTGTCCCATGAGAAGAAGTTGCTCAAATTAATTTTCTAATACCTGAGCGGTATTCTCTAAATTTGTATCAAGTGAGATATCAGTGAACAGTCACTGGTTACGCAGTTTGAAGCGCTTTGTCAGAAAGAAATGATTTGATTTCTGTTGATCGTCAAATTGTAGCACTTGAATTGCTTTTTTGATCGAAGAATTCGGGACTTCCTTCCGTCACAACCTAATATTCAAGGTCTGGTAAATCGTGTCTTCAATCCTGAACAGTACGGGACGTTATGAAATGATCAATCATCCTATAAGGAATGCGTATGGAATTATTTCAAGATTTGAAAATTCGAATAAAAACGGGTCAAAAAAACGAAACACCATGTATGGATATTGAAAAATCACTTTTCCATACCTTTTTAGAGTAAAAGCACTCGAAGAAGTGGATTTCTTCTTCCGTCATAAGGTCACCCATTGTGTAATCGACGTTTCCAGCTTCGGACACAGTTAGAAAAAAACTGCGGGGTCTTCGGAACAAGAACATGCGCAGTGAAACAGCTGCCTGAGCTGTGCAGGAGAGAGGAGCGTGTTTAGTTTCAGCAACTTTCTATGAGACACCCTGAATGATTTGAACCTGAAATTGAACCTTCTTATGAATGAAACAAGGAATATTAAAACTATACAAGACGTTTCACATACGAAGAAGTTGAGAATTCTTTGCAAGATATCTTACGTAATCCCTAATAAATTCGTTGAACAAGTTCTGAGCATGAGAGAATTTCTCTGAATTTCACTGAAAACCTTTGAAATTTACAAAGAGTTTTATCCGCCCGCTTTGTTCCAAATTTCGGACCACGCTCGAGAAGTGATGTGTCTTCTATTAATCGTTCGTGAGAAATCACTTCCCCGAGACCGTTCAGAGTTCGTTCAGGGACGTTCACTTATAATTCTTGACCCCATCCATGTTACGTCTACAGTTTCTTCATTCTTACGGTGTCCAAAACTCGTCCTGTTACAATTTCTTTGCATCCATTGGGGCGAACTATAAAATAAATTATTATCATTTGCATTAATCGGCACATATTGGCATAATGCTATCACCCTTACCGATTCGTTTGAAAACCCTAAAGCATCATTTCCTCTCTCTTCCTGTCCTATTATAAAGACCACGAATCACGTCCAAATGGTACTTTATTTAATCTGAAAATTTGATCTTGATGCGCAGAATTCCGATATCAAGGTATCCGGGGCGAAGGACGAGGCCGTGAACGATCGAACGAATCACCCACCGATCAATGGTTTTGAATTTCTAAATGAATACAGAGTTCTCGTACAAAAATACGAGGCACTCCTCGAGGTACAGAGACATCCGGCGACAGTTTCGTCCCGTAGGAAAAGTAGCATTCCAGGCACATGTAGATCTTTGCAGGAAGAACTCGAGATGTCGGGAGAGTTCAATAGTTTTCAAAATCCATCGTTGGAGAACGAGCTGTTGATGACGCAGCAACGAGAAACCATCGCTCCCACCGCTCCCAATATCGGCCCCAACGGTACCTCGAAATCAGGGGCACAGACGAATCATCATTCAAACAATTCCCGTTCCAAGCCAGGAGACAATTCGATTAAGAAACAAATTAGCGCGACCCCTACAGATTTCTCGGAAGCCGAAACATCGTCGTCCGGTTTCTCCGACGAAACGAGCAACAAAGCGACACAGACTGACGGTAGACCAGGTTCCTTATTATGCTCCATCGCCGACGGTGAGGACTGTAAATTAAGTATCTACGACGACAACAGTCCGTTCGAGAGTAGATTCCGTAAAACGCCCGAGTACAGACAATTGTTCACTGAGATATTCTGTGTCCTGAAACGCGCGGTCGAGGCAAAGGACGAGAAACAGCAGCAGCAGCAGCACATCGTTGACAACGTAGAACGTGAATCAACGGAACCAGGAGGAGCGGTTACAATTTCGAATACAAACTTCGATCTTCCCAGCGAAGCGACTGACGACAATCAAAGCGTCATGTCGTCGGTGGTATCGTCGATAGTCTCGGAACCGGTCTACAGAACATCGATCAACTCCGAAGATCAACGGAAACACCAAGCGAGTAACGAAACCAATAGCACAACGAGTAACAAAACCACTACTAGTTCTAGTACCGTCATGGGCAGTCGTTTGGATTACCTTTCCATCAATGTGAACGTTCGAAAGAAGTCTACGCCTAAGAAGAGCGGTTCCAAGAGACACTCGACGACGCCCACGCACAACGATCGCGCCATCACTCCCGACGTCATCCCCACGACCAATCCAAAAATTATCCCCGCAAAAACCAGCGGTCGAAGAAAATTCCGACCTTTCACCTCTCTCGACGCCGGCGAGAATCTATGGAACGGCACCACGCAATACATCTATGCGCAAAGTAATAAAATGCAAAAAGATTCGTCTTGTTCGTCGCCGTTGCCCAATCCCAGGAGGAGAATTTCGGGCCCGGGTTGTAGACGCGGGGGCAGCGGGGTGAGCGAGCAATCCCATCATCCTCCGCAACCACACCAACACCAGCACCACCAACAGCACAACAATCCCAACTTCGAGTTCAATGATTTCAAACCAAGCACAGCCTCCGAGGATGTCGCTAGATTGAAACGCCTTGAAATGTCTTACGCCCAAGTACTTCGTTTGCCAAACAAATCCAAAGTAAATCGTAAACACTGTTAGAGAAATTTTATATCTGAAAAAGAAAAAAAAAACAATCAAATCCTTAACCTCAGTATTTGAAATTTTAGAAATAGAAAAAGAAGACAAAATCTTGTAAATAGACAAAAATTAATGCAACTGATTTTAGATACATATTATATACATATACATATATTTTTTATTATATTGTACATCCGTTTTGTCATTTGTTTTCTATTTTTCATTCGAGTGTATTATTGTATATTTTCAATCGATGTGTCGTTTATAATATTAATCTGTACCTATAACAACGTGTACACGCGTTAGTTTCGATTCAAATGAAAACAACAAAAGTTATGGTGAAATGTAATTGATCCTCCATTCGAATCGAATATTCGCGTCGCCCTATGTCATTGTGAATTATTATTATTATTGCAAGGAAAGGAGAGTGACAAGAATTCTTTCCGGTCAAATTTAAAAGAGAACATTCTATGAATAATGATAATATATAATCGAAATGATGATAATTATGATATTATGATGATAACAATAATGATAATATATTATTTATGTGCCATTCAATGGATCGTATTACAATTTTCATTCTCCTCTTAGAATAAATGAAGAGTATACACGAATCTTCTATTTTCAAAGTGTAAAACAGATGTTTCCTAATATTCTGCTCCAGGGCGGTGAAAAGTTCTTGGCGTACGACGTAGAGCGTTAATGTAATGATATCGCTAGCTTTTGTATTCTATATAAAAAAACCAACTGAAGTATCGTGATCTTATACGAGGGAATATGAATTTATAGTCGTAGTGATATAACAATACATTGTTTTTCGATGCAAAATGTATTGTTTTCCTTCATACTTCCTTACTCTCTCAATTGCATTGACGGAAGAATTGAATTAGCGGGGAAGAAAAAAGAAAAAGTATGATCTATCATGATTGGTTTGCGATGAAAAATCTTTAATAACAACTATAGTAATAACTGTTTTATTGATACATCCATGGATGAACAGTTTTTGTTCCGTAAGAGAAATATACTTAGTAGTATGGGAATCTTGAATGACAATTTTTCAGGTATTGCACTTTCAAGAGAGATGGAACTTTGTAATACTTTGGTATCTTTGTACCATAAACGCTAATTTCTAGAGGTAGATCATGTATGCGACAAAGTACATTTTCGATGCAACATTGAAAAGTTACGTTAGTAATCAACGGACACTCCTCCAAGTCTAAGGATATCAAATTGGGGCAATTGTTCACCACTTGGCAGATACTTTCATCGATTAGGTTGGCGCAACAAAAACAGTTTAGCGTTTCCAACTTATTCGCGGCGCGTAACCCCCGTCCATCGATGTTACGGATCCTTGATATATTGAGGTGTTTTAGATTCGGTAGAGATGCCAATGCTGCGATACTTGCATCCGTTACATTCGCACAATCTATAACATCCACATAAATTGTTACGTCTTCCAACAAACGATGATTCAGAACCTTGAAAAATTATATCTTCCCAGTTACCTTCGATGCTGATTGTAGATAAATTCCTCCAATGATCGATCGATTCCAAAATCAAATTACTAGTAACTCCGTCATGATGTTCCATATAGAGATGTTCTAATTCCGTGAATTTCATGGACGGGAAATAACCGTGGAAGCAGTACGAACAGAAACAGAGTCCCAAAGTTTTCAAATGATACCGATCGCCGAGCTGATCGAGTAATCGGTTAATGCGCTCTGGAGAAAACGATAGACAACTGGATATTACAAAGCTCTCCAGATAATCGGGATCCAGACGTTCCTGCGCGCGAGGATGGAAAAATCAAGATACTCTCAATGATATATTATGTCTGAAAATGAAATGAGCTAAACAAAAACTCACCACCGCGGACAACAAATATTTTGTATCGTCCAAAGAAGTGATTAGAGAGAATTTGACGATCTTTTCGGGTAAATGTAGTAAACAAGTGCCAGAGATGACTGCTCTGTACAATTCTATGAGATTTAAATTTTGATGTTTGTCGAATAATTCGATTAATTCATCTTCGTAGCATAGGATGCCTTTTCCAAAGTGCACTTCTTTTAGATTTTTACAGTGGGTGGTTAATTTACTAACGAATCTGGGACTAACGAAAGAGCGTGAAGTGTCTATTGCTGCCAAGTTAGGGCACCTACTAGATATATCTTGCAATATTCCTGAACATAGGTAATGTTGTTTGGGATGGAACGGTCGTTTGGTCGTTACGCTAGTGATGAACTGGCCACACTTGGATAATATGCATCGAAATATTGATCTGGATTTCAACTGATCGTAGACTAAGAGAAAGTCCCAGGTAGAGTTGTATAAAGTGATCGTCTTGGTGTCTCGCCATAAACCTAAACTAGCCGACCTCCATCTCTTGCAAACTGAATAAAATATTATCGTGAAAGTGAGGAATAATGAGATTTTCAAAACATTGTGTTGAATCTTGGGGGGGTAAAATACTAACCTCTCTCAATTCGGATTCTTTGAGGGATCGTCAAGTATGAGAAAATATATTCTAGACAATCGTCGTTCAGAGTGCTGGAAAATGAGGCTTCTGATCGAGTTTCGCATATTTGCGGCTGAGAAATTTGCAACTTCTTGCACTTCACACTCATCTTCGGTTAGCTTTGTGATCTTTGTGATTTTCAAATTTGAAAACGAAAACACAGTTCAAGCTTCTTTTTCATTCGACGAGGAAAGTGAAAGATCGTGTCCGTTAAGGGTGTCCCCTGGTCGATTTTTCCACTAGAAAACTACTAGATCGTTTCAACCATTTTACGTCATTATAATATTCAAGTAATTATATCGATCTTGAGATAAAAAAATCTCAAATAAATCAGAGATGCCGGCTCTGGTCTCAAAATAATTGTACATGGATTATATTTGTTATAATATCAAAAAAACTGAATAGAGGTTTCTTATTGGCTGATAACGAAATTTCTTTCTAATTATTTATGACGAGTTAGTTGAACGACAAACAGACCAGGGCCGAATTGTTTGATTGATTCTGAATCATTTGATCTAAAGTTTAATGCAATTGATTGAATATTTTTGACGTAAAATGGTCGAAACGATCTAGTAGTTTTTTGGTGAAAAAATCGACCAGAGCACTCCCTTAAAAATATCCCGTAGTTGGTAGACCTGTTTTACACCGAAGTTCAGTTATGGTCAGGGATGGGTTCTGTGCGCGTGAGATAAGTAATATGCGTTCACTATGCACAGATTATGCATAAAACATGTAGAATACGCAGAAAATGCAGAAAACATTGTAAAATGAATTCCGACTTGAAATTCAAAATTCAGAATATAAGAAATGGATATTTATGGGGGTTGAAATGGTAAAGAACTCATAGTTTTCAAATTATAACCCAACTTGACCATAAAAAAAGATGATGCAGAAAACCCCCTTCAGTTATCTGCATTATCTGCATGAGTTTTATGCGCACATTATTCCTTGCATAAAACCTTCCGTATTATGCGTACCCAACCATAACTTATGGTTGGGTTTACCTGCCGGAATTTCGTATCCCAACGACTCAGGCTGGGCTCCCATGCAACCGGATTGTCGGGAACGGAACGCTCAGAATTAGTGGATCCCTAGTATTGTTATAGTTGTATCCAAATGAAATTATTATTCTACAAATTAGGATCGTTCCGTTCCGGACAATCCGGTTGCATGGGAGCCCAGCCTTAGGTCTGTGTCACATGGAACTGGTAAACGCGGAACCCTTGGTTGAAGAGAGAGAGACAAATATTCTTCTCTCTCTTCAACCAAGGGTTCCGCATTCCGCTTTCCGTCCCTCCGCAGCCCAATGTGACGCGAGCCTTAAGAGGATACCAGCGTTACCATCAGAGCCATTTCTCTTTGCAATAAAATACTCGAAACTGAATTCGATAGAGTGTCGCAGTCCCGAAGATTCATTTTTCCGAATTGCAGAAGAGCTCTCCGAAGTGTGTGAGGGTCGGTGCCGAATCAACGAAAAACCAAATCAACGAAAAAAAATTTACTAGCAGTATGAAGTTGTCATTTTGTTGCAGTACGAAATGAAATTAGTAATAGATCATTGATTGAATTAAACGAAAATTCTTTATGTTAACCTATTCACTGCACCCGTTTATTACAGTAGACACGTAATTCATCATTCTAATAAAATTATTAATGATCTTCCTAATCGATCGGTACAATCAAACTGTTTCAAACGTCTGTAGAGAATGAAAATCGGTTTGTTGTTATCATAAACATAACCATACCATAATCATGAACATAACAAAGGGAAATTAAGTTTACCGTGAGGTTGTGTTAGCAAATCAATGTTTTTTACTTTTCGTTTAATTTAATCAATGATCTATGACTAATTTCATTTCATACTGCAACAAAATGACAACTTCATACTGCCAGTAAATTTTTTTTCGTTGATTCGGCACCGACCCGTGTGTGACCCGGGGCGTCAAGGGCGTGGAATGAACCAATAGGAATCCGTAGTTCACGCCCCAGACGCCCCGGGTCAAACACTTCGGAAAGCTCCTCGGTGGATTCAATCCGTTCCCTCCCATTTTTGATGAGTTGTGGAAAACTATGTCGTAATTCACAAATTCTTGATAAGAATTGGAATTCAACCGACTAAACATTCGAGGAACAATTCACGTTGATCGATGATATGGTTTGAAAGTTTTGAAATTGAATATTATGATGACAATCGAAATTTATTTATGGGTGTTCTCGAATTGATGAAATAGGGAGGGAACGGATTAAATCCACCGACTGTACGCAGGTATCCCGTTAACTCTGCAACGTCCTGAAAGCAGAGCTGCCAGATTGGCATTGCCATTGAGGGGAATAGTACCCCCACCATTGTTCATATTCACACTCTCACTTCCACACGAAACCTAAACATACATGTAACTTATATACGTGGGACGATAGTGGGGGTACATTTCCCCTCAACGGCAATGCTCATCTGGCAGCTCTGCTTCTACCCTCGATAGTGCGATGGCCCGAAATGAATATGTTCCGAAAGGTCAATATCCCGAAATTCGCAGATTGGTCAATTCCTGGGGCACTTCTAGTAACTAGGCACTAGAGATGGACCAATTAGGGAATTTTAGGACAGTCAAATTCGGGTCAACTGTCCTCCGGGCCATTTGTATTTCGAGATTACTGCCCAGATAGCAAAATTTTGGAAAAGGCATCCTTTTTGAATCATTTGTGAATTCAAAAAAGAATTCTCGAAATGTCAGTGAAATAGAGTTTTTGGAGAATCCAATAAGAGATGCATAGCTCGAAATGAATTCTTCAAGAGTCCTATTTCATTGACATTTGGAGGCTACCCTCCGTGCCTCCGTGCTCTGGAGGCGTCGATGCAACAAACGAACAAACCAATGAAACCTCTTTCATTTCGGAACGCATCCCTACCTTCACCACCAAACGCAGTCGTTGGGTTTACATCGCTTTCGTAGTTTACATTGAAATCAGTAATCATTACGCATGCAACAAAATCAATTGTTAATCAATTTTTCTGCTATCCCTTATGGAGAAAGCAGACCCACAATTCAGTTGAAAATGTTATAAATAATGAAATAATAGCCAATCCTGTCTTTTAGTAGTGTAATAAAATGGCTGTGTTGTGGTTAAGTGTTACAGGTTAAAGAGTACAAATTTATGTCATCTTAATACATGGATGCAACAAATGGCAAAAAGCCCCTCTGTGAGTACTTTCTTTTATGTTACGATATTACGATAAGTACAATATAACTGTAACTTTGTTTTCATCATATTTTTTTTTTCGTCATAAATTCGGGTTGAACTTTCAAATGACTATATCTGTTCATGGATACCATAGACTCCTAATTATAATGATGCTTCATTGAAATTTCTACAAGATTGTTAATTATCGTTGATTTATCACTTCAAAATCACTGAAAAATTACGTATCGGTATTTTTTCATAACAGATGCTTGAGGTCTATTTTACATAAAATATGTATTTTGTGTTCTCACTATTAGAGCTAATAATTTGTCTTGCAAAAAATTCACAATAATTTATTTATTATATTAAGGAATTCCATGGATATTCGATTGCTCCAAATCAACAATGAATTGCAATAATGCATAATTTTCATCCAAAAATTCCACATTAATTTAGCTCAGAAGTATAACACGATGTATAACGTATATCTCCCTTTTCATTAATAAGTATGCACATGTTCTACGAGAGTATTTAGAGCGATAATAGAATCTCTTTTCAGCCGGACAGCCTGCTGTCGGCGGAGGGGTCGGTAAAGATAAAACAAAAGAATGGCAGATGGAATTATTGATGGAGAAGTTACGTTCAAAAACTTCCACATTCAAATCCTTGGTAGAAACTGCTAGGAATTTACGTATGGCTATGCTGGTGAGTTTGCCTGTACATTTTCCATTCATCCAAAATTTATTCCACAATACATATTATATTCAATTGCTTTGCAGGATAAAAGATTCGCCATTGACAGCGTAGAGAAGAATCAGCTACAAAAATGTTTAGATACCTTACAACATTCCATAAAAATCACTTCTCTTCAATCAATGGTCGAACGTTTGGAAAGTCTTTCCAGACAGTTAGGGTAAAATCTCTAAATTTCAACCCATCCTCCGTACATCGTTTCCCTCTTTCCTACCTTATAACGCTATACGTTGAATATTTTGTATTACAGATTAAAATTTATGATGTCCGGACCACCAGGCACAGAACTTTTTATATCCTCCGATATGTTTTATTTAGAAGTGTTGTTGGAACCAACAGGAATTGTTAAGGATGTTAAGATCCATCATGAAGGAAAAAATGAACAACAGGTTAATATATTGATTTAATTATACACAATAACTGATTCAAAGTACCAACTTGTATCTTCGAGATAACATCAAGTGAGATAATAAATGTTTTCAGAGCTGTGAAGTATTGGTTAAATGCTTATCCCAAGGAGACTTTGTAGATTTTACAACTCAATTAGAAGGCCTAGCTTCGATCTATCAATTAAATGCCGACAAAAAAGTTAAATGTAAAGCGTTCTGCGCGTTACAGTCTCTTGAGACAGACTTGGGTGTTTTAGCACAGTTACAAACGTTTATGAAAGAACCTTTCAATCTAGTACATAAAAGTCCAGTGGGTGAGTACATACGTTTGTACTAGATAATCGATTCAAATCATTTCTATCCAATGAAAACAAACTTCAATGTGTTATTACAGGGATCCTCGAGAGGAGAAGAGGTGGCCATCCAATGAAATTAACATATTTTGTATCTCCGTATGACTTGATAGATGTAGAAAATTATTGTAGCGACGTCCTCAGTCTAGAAACTGTTATCAAAAAGAAAGTTGGCCATTCCGCGACGGTTTGCATGGAAGGATCAACCGCACATAAATTGCCTACGTCTAACATTATAACTGTGAATAGGAGTTCGACGGGAAAGAGGTACGTACTCTCAATTGCAGTAGATAAACTGAAACTATTTATGAAGAAAAAATTCCTCCACGGTGAGGGACTTTTCCTTCAAAGTGGAGGAAATATTTCATATTTTCGATTAAAATATAAGAATTAAATTTCATTTTCAGCACACCATCGTACGCTCCATTAACCAACACTAATTCAGCTATGTTACCTGCCTATTTTGTATTAAAACTTCATAAACGAATGCCAATGTGCATGGAGTTGGTGCAAAGGATTCAAAAAGTAACGGAACTCGAGTGCAGTGACGTTTCCGTACCTCAACCGTTGCTCTCTTTGATAATTCAACACGCGAGCGATGGGCAATTGGATTGCCGGAATAACAAGGGACTTTACGTGGTGCGTAGATAATTGTATCAATCGTTCATCGAATTCCCTTCTAACGGAAGATTAATTTGGATTCATGATAATATTGAAATTTACAGACCTTACCGGATCAGCAACATTGTTACTTCATGATAGAAAACAAAAACATGGAAGGAGTTTTGATCGGTAGCATACCCTTCACTCATCCAGGACACGTTCCTCAGATCCTCGTGTACTTACGTCAACAAGTTTTATTCAATTCATTAATCACCAGTTGTATCAGACCCGGAGCGCGTCAAGATCCAGAACATACTACCATATTCGAAGTTAGCGCTCTCTCGTGGCAACACATATCCGTAAGTTTGGAACATCCATTCGAGGAGACAATGGCAACCGTTGAATTGGATTTAACGGATATATCTGCCCTGAAATGCAAACTATACGGAGTGAGCATGACGCACACGGAGCAAACGTCAGAATTGATTAGCAAAGTTTTACAACGTTGCTTGAGTATCCCGTTAACCATGAGAAGTTTGATCAAAATTTGGGAAGGTCGTAGCACCATGCCCATGAATTCTATAAACGGGGGGAATGGTAATTACAATGTAAATCTAGGCTCTGGAAGAGATCAAAACACCCCAAACGGATCGGGCATGCCGGATTTTACCAACGGGGATACAAAAATTAAACAAGAACCCGGTTTGAATAACGGGACTGGAAGTATCGGGAGGCAACAATCGTCGCAATTACAACCACAGCAACAGCAGCAGCCTTTTTTAGATGCCGGAACGGATAATGGTATCGGTTTTCCGTCATATTCCGGCCAATCCGATACACCAGTTTGCATTGTACACCCATTACAATTAGGAAACCTACTAGGACAAGGTAAAAGCAGTCCAGTCAATTCGAATGAAAAGTCAAAAAAGTCGCGTAAACGTAAAACCGCGGATGGCTTATGGCGAAGTCCTAAGAGAAAAGGAGAGGATAGTAACGAGATTTTGTTAGAGAGTTCGAGTTCGGATTCCACACCTCTCGGAACGCCTACCGGCAGTAGAGAGCCTTTGAACGAAACGAGAACTTCCACTCCTACCTCGGCTACCAGTTTTGCCAGTGGAATGGATTTTTCGAATCTCGATTCCACCGATATCATAGGAACCGATAGAAGTTCGGATTACGAAGCTGAGCAGGAAAACGAAGTGATGGAGGTATACGATCTCCACGACGTTGAAGAATTGATCAAGAGAGATCGTAAGTCGAAAAAAAAAGAGGATAAGAAAAGTCCAAATATTTTTGAAGACAAAAATCTTGTACCACCGTCCGTGAGTATAACTCCGATTTCGAGCAGTAGTTTGAATCAGAATACGAATTACAGCTCGGTTTTGGGATTAGAAAGAAGACCCGGTATCGAAATCATCCCCATAGCGTCGTCCCCTCAAACCAGCTTACCAAGTTCGATCACGATAACCCCCATAGCCGGTCCAACGTCGTCAAAAAACTTATCGGAAGAACGTAAAGAGAAAAAAAGTTCAAAAAACAAATCGACCGAGGAGAAGGGAAAGTTGGAGAAAAAGCGTAAAAGAAAAAGGGAAGATAGTCCGATGGGTCCCCCGCCGGGGAAATTACTCCCGAAACAAGATCCTTTGTCCAAACCGGTCTCTGTTAGCATCAAACCAACCGAGTCCCCTCCGAATATCGGCTCAAGACCATCATCTCCGGCAACTACTTTGAGAAAATTTAGCCCTTCTCCGACGCATACCAGCCCTCTTGCTCTGGTAGGTAAATCCAGTCCTACTTTAAAGCAATCTTCTAGTAAAACCACTCCAAGTCCTAAACATTCGCCGGTATACGGAAGCAGCCCGAAACATACGCCAATCGCTGCCAGCGTCAGTCCAAAACAGGGAATATCTTCTCCGAAACACGCAAGCTCGACGAGTACGGGGAAACCAAGTATGTCGGCATTGAAATCCGTGGCAAATTCTCCTTCGAGTAAGCATTCGGATTCGGCGGCTTCTAAAAACAAATCAACTTTTTCATCCTCGAACAAGGATTCGACTCGAGAGAGGGAGAGAAAAACATCCCTGACGTTTGGCAGTTCGAGCAGCGGGCATCAAAGTACCAAAGTGAAATCCTCTACCGGGAAATTGAAGCAACTGGAATTAATTCCCGCGGGGGAAAGTCAGTCTTTGCCGAGCAGCGGTGGTAGCACTCCCCCTGGCAGTTCCGATGTCAATAAATTGGCATCCGCTCAACAACAAGCGAGAAACAGAAAAGGTTCTCTCAGCGCTGTTATCGATAAATTGAAAAATGCTCAACATTGTACGGACGATAACACGAATGGTGCTTCGAAGCCAAGCGGAGGAGGTGGCGGTAGCGGGAGCAGCGGTAGCGGCAGCAGCGGCAGTAGCGGCAGTAGCGGCAGCGGTAGTTCCGGCAATCAAAAAGAAAGAAACATCGGTAGTAGTGGTAGTAGTTCTTCGACCAAAACCGTCGAAGGAAAATGTGCTGGAAAGAGTTCGGCGGACGTGAAGAATCCCGCGGAGTACATGGTCAAGCACAGTTCCGACGGAATGAAGATCACTATAAATAAAACACGCACAAAAGATTCCAAATCGAATATGAATTTGAAACTTTCTTTATCCGCGAACACTATGGGTTCGTCTTCGTTCTCAACCTCGGCTACATCTTCCACCACCTCGGGCAACGGATCACCCAAAACGCACACAGGTTTAAAACCGGGTGTCAACTCAGGACCTGCTTCCAAAAAACCACAATCCCAAACGTCACCCAAGTTATCGGGATCCTCGCCAACACCGGGTTGCAGCGGCGGAACCAAAACGAACTTGTCGAGCTCGAAAGGCATACCGGCGATTAAATCCAGTACCGGAAACTCAGGGAATAATAACAACAACAATGCATGCAGCATCGGTAACAGCGGTAGCAACAGCGGAGTCTTGTCCAAGAGCAATCCCAAATCTTCCACGGTGTCTCAAAAGATCACCAGTTCCGGTGCTACCGATCTCAGCCGCAATCGCGACAAATCAAGACTCTCGAAACCCGGTGACAAGGTATTCAGTTCTAAAAGTGTCACGGATGTTAGAAAATCCAGTCCTTCCGCGATCAGAGAGGAAACCGAGAGCGAAAGAGCGTTCAAATTGCTCGCCGCTCACGCTTCTTCTATATCGAGCCTTCAGAGTTTATCACCGCAACTCGATGGTCTTATCAAACAATTCGATTCGAAATTTCAAATTCCTAAACTCTCGGCCCGAACGAATATGGATTCCGGGGATAAAAAGCAAACCGATAAAATTTTATCCGATACTACGAGCAAATGCGGTGATGCCTTGTCATCGAAACAATTGAACGAACAAGGGAAACATCAAGGCCTAACCAACTCGATATCATCGATATCGAAAACTTCGGTGGATGAAAGGAGGGATCACGTTCAACCAAAATTGGAAAATCTTCCTCCCTTGACTTGCAACACTGCCCAATCTACCGTGAATTTGCACGATCTTGAGACGTCTTCTAATCTCTCGATGCAAGTGATGGACGGGGATGCTCGCGAATCCTGTAAAGAGCCTTCCTCCCTGACGAGTAGAAGTAATCTACAATGTTTCGGTAATACTCTCGGTGGTATCGAGACTGGGAAAGAGGTGGAAAACAGTGGAATCGTCAGCGTCGTCCCAACGAAATCATCTTCCGATCTACACTCTTCGACATCGTCTAAGACTTACTCGCCCCTGATCGTTGGAGGAGTCGGCCCTGCTTCGAACGGATCGAATGGTAAGTTGACGCCAATATGTCAATTCCGATAACATTCTTCCAAGGGCTATGGAGTCCTTAAAGACATGGACGAAGTTTTGCTACGTATTTTCTGAACAGGGTTTTTGATCGTGACCCTTGCAGGGCGAAACTACGTAGCAAAATTTGATCCTTTTTTCGACGCTCCATGGCCCTTGAGATTAACTAATCGAGCTAGGAGATGAAATAGGGAATAAATTCTGTTGAAGATAAAAAACAACTATCATCGTCCTCGTCGTCGTCGTCGTCATCGTCGTCGTCGTCGTCGTCGTTGGCGTTGTCGTCGTCCTCGGCTTCGTCGATCGCACCTTCGATATCGACGTCCCTGGGGGGTATGGTGCCCGTAGATCATCCTGTACCCAACGCTGACGGTATGCCCCCCAGTTCACAGGAAGCTGCAGAGATGTTGTTGGATTTTTCCACTCCGAAAGACGTGCCGAAGAGTCTTCACCTCACAACAGTACCTGAGAGGGCGATCAATCAAGCGATGCCTGTACGAAGAAATACTCCGCCCCCTCCGCCACCCGCTTTTCCACCGAGTCCTTCTGTAAGTGTCCACATTGTAAAAAGTCCTGCTCCCTCGCCTAGAGTTATACCGCCATCGCCGCATTCTGCTTCCCCGTGCATAACCGACGATGAACTTATGGACGAAGCACTCGTTGGAATGGGTAAATGAAGATTACTCAAAATTTAGCTGCCCAATTTTATTCAAGTTCAGTTCGTGTATAATTGACTCGCATTGTTTATATACATATATATATATATATATTATAATTGAATATCTACAGGAATGGGTACACTCCTTACTTCAACCTCAGCAGCCTCGTATGAAGGCTTGGCGATTGTTGTCTTTCTTTACGGTATTCGAGGGATTAGGACGAAATTAATCTATGTCCTTACTTTCAAAGCTAAAATAAGAGATCAAAAATCAATTTCTCTATCTGAAAACAAAAAACAAAACACTACTCTGGCCGCGTAACTTCTAGTAACGAAGCGTGTTCATTCCGGTATGTATTATCATTCAAAGTTTCGATAAAAAATGGCGCTATTCACGATTTTACCTGACGAATTTGAAAGTTGGCCCCAAACGTTCGTGGTCGATGATAAATTCCTCAAAGGGACAGGGAAAACAATCGAAGAGCTGGCCTCGTTTTTATCTTGTAAGTTGTCTTCCCGGCCCTCCCTCTTTCTCTCTCTCCCTCCCTCCCTCGTGACGAACGAAACGCCCACTTTTGAACGCGCAAGGTATACGATTAGCGCCTCATAATTTCATCTTCGATTCATCTTTCATTTTAGAAGCGAAAATTATTCAATCGTGAGACTTTACTTTGTACATATCGCTTATCTTGTATTTATCATTATGGATTTGTTGGGTGCATTTTAACACGAGAATATAAGAAAAAAGAAAAAGAGAAGAAAATGTAAAATACATTGTAGGAATATGAATTGATAAAATAGTGATAACAATAATAATAATAATGATAATAGTAATATTAAAATGCTATAGACAAATTTTACAAATAATGAAAATATAAATAATTGTTTATTTTCGACAAATGTTATTGTATTAAAAAAAAATGATATTTGTATAATATTTTAAAATCTATTCGGTTATATATATAAATATAAATATATATATATATATATATATAATTATCGAAAGAAGCGTGGAATAAAATCAATAGCTTAGTTTAATCGATTATCATTAACATTGATTCACAAATAAGTATCACAACACTCTGCAATAATGAATGAATTTTAATTCTTAAGGGATAAAGGGAATATACAGGATTGGTGAGAACATACTATACACAGATGATGATGATGATAATAATAATCAGTTTTTTATTGCTACCAACAATTCCTAATTTTATTCAGTTCTTTTATTCGAATGTATTTTAATGGTAAATCAATGAATTTCTCGCATCACCGATTGACGACGTGTTCACACGTATACACACGATGAACACGTTTTGGGGCTAACTTTCAATTGATCGTCCAGGCACGTCGTTTTAGTGTGAACTCTTTTTGCATGCAATTCAAAGATTCCGTCTCTGTTGGGAAAATGATTAATTTTGATGTTCGCATGATTGATATAAAAAAGGAAAGTCTTTGCGGAATTATTTTGGTTGTTTTATCGATGGACTTTATCGAACGATCGCGAACAGAGCGTGAAGAAAAAGAGATTGATTAAACATTTTCTCAACATTCGAATCGATAAACCTAGCTCTCTAACGCGCAGTGTGAATAATCACTGCAACTTGTAATAAAAATAAAAAGAATGATCATTTCACGCAACATTTCATCATTATTCTTATAATGAAAATCAAATCAAATCAAATCACATTCGTGTTCCATTAATTGAGTATTACATAATGAAAAATATTTTTTTTCAGCCCTTTTTTGTTCATACGTATTGATCGTATCTGAATCGTAAATGTACCGTGCGAAAGACTGGTCTTTTTCTCTCTCATGATTCGCACAGAGAGTGATTCTTTTTGTACTGTACCTGCTGTACATGTTCGTTACTGGTTCAATAAAGAAAATTTTTGTAAAACATGAACGATCGAGACAAATGTTTGCAAATACATCAGAGAAAAGAAAGAAATGAGAAAAACTAGTTTCCCGAGTCACCCGAAGAATCATATGAAACTTGGCAGAGTTTTTACTAGCAGTGGTTTCGATTTTTCTTTGTTTTATGTCGGACACTGTGTATGTATATATATCTATAAATTACAAATATTGTAATACTAATTTGATTTTCATATGTACAATTGACTATAAAATTGATCTAATTTTTCATAAAATACTAAACATAAAACCGTGTGTGGAGCTATCCTCATCCAAGTTGGAAACACTCCTTTGTACAAACCAGTCAATCCTTCTGTGCGTACTATCTTTATCATGGCGTCCAGCAATCCATTGTACAAGGTCCCTTTACCCCCTGTGTCTCTCGCTGTTGGGGAAACAAAAATATATCCAAATAAAATTGTAAATCATCTGTAATATAACGCTAGACAACTTTCATGATTATTTTAGAAGAAAATCCTATGTTTTGATATTATATTCGTCATCGTGGGTTATCAATGTTTTCAATGTTATCACATATTTGTATAGGGGAAGTATCTCATCCATCGAACGAACTTATATACATAGACAAAGGTCAAGTCTTCAAATTTCTAACTTTTACTTGCGCAACGTGTAAATAATGTACATTAACGTCCCAAATACTGGTTTTATAGAATTTCGAAGAAGCGTAATCTATAATTTTATGTGAATTATTTTCATCGGTAATGGATGTTAATTTACTCACGTTGATTATATATTCTCGTTGCTAATACGTCAAAAGGTTGAATGGTAATCGCTACGCAACTTCCTCCTATCATGGAAGCGATGAAGGTCAATGATAAAGATTGCTCAGGGAAAATCTGAAAGGAAGAATCGATTTTTCATTGGATTCGCTGAGGATTTGTTTCACATCTCACCTCTAACGAACGTAACCAGTCCGTGGCGACTCCAAACATCGTCAATTGGGTAGCCGAACCGACGAATAATCTAGGTATATTGGCGTTCCAACCGCGATACAAGGCCGACATTCCTCCCTTTTGCCACAGACTTTTGAAAGCCGAGAATGTTCCTGAATGTTCATGTTGGTGTCCAACGGCAATAGATTTTGCAGATTGTGCTTGAAGATGTGTTTTCACCTATGAAAAAGAGATCCGTGTTACGTTAAGATCATCGATTGATTGTTAAAGAAAATGAAGAAATATTACCATATACAAAGGACTTCCGATAACAGCCGCAACGGAACCGGTGATGCCCGTAAAGAGAGCTGTTTTGAAAATATCTGTATTTCCTTGATCATTGACGGTTAATTTATGCTCTTTAGCCATATTGTAACTGCCCAATCTTATACCGTTTAGCACCACTTGAAACCCCAACGCGGGAACCAAACCAGCTTGCAAAGCTAAAAGTCCTTCGTGTTTTACTATGAGGTATGTCGCGTGAAATGTATTTTTGTATATCCTCTTGTAAGCGGAACGTGCCTCCAATTCTCCTTGTAATTGTAATCGAATTTTAACCACTTCGATTGGGTTTGTGAAAAATCCTGCTCCCACGGCCGCCATCGCGCCCATAACGAATTCCGAACCTAATCTGGAGAATCGTAACGTTAATTTGTATGTAAAAGCTTGATTTTTCGTGTTGAGTATTTATGAAAATACTTTGTTTTGTAAAAATTTATGTATAAGAAATGTAGTTAAGATTTCTTTTCTCTTCAGTGGGTACGGATTGAAAAGATCCATTGAAAACTCCAAATGATTTTTCAATTATATTTAATACGATCGAATTAGGTAGAATTTCGATTTATCTTGAAATATTATACGGCATAAAGATGAATTTGAATGGATTTGAGGGGACACCAGCGGCACCTGACAATGCAATCCAAGTCGCTCTAATCGCTCTGTACAGACAATCTCCATTGATCGAAGGAGACCTGTACAGAGCGATATTTTGATTTCATTCTTTCGTTTTTGAGGAATTTTTCAGAATAGTTTTGGTTGTGTCCTTTTCTAATCAATGCTTCTGGTTGCATCTTCAGGGATCGCTGGTATATCACTGCGTAACCACATATTTTCTCATCGTTTTATTTAGTTGATGAACATTTGTAAAGTGAGTGAAAATATACGAGGGTTTCAGTGCATAAATAAACCAAATAATTTCTGCAATGTGTGTGTGTGTTGAAATTATGGTTCTAAAAAATATGCGAAAAGGCGTTTTTTTTTTTCTTTTAATTTATTCATTTAGTAACGGAATATTAATTTTCTACATGTTCAATTTGAAACCTGGTTAAAACAAACCGATAGAATCTGCCCAAAGAGAACCTGAAGCTTCAGCGAACGGTCAAATTAGATTTGTATAAATTGGGTCGAACAGGGTGGATAGGGGGAATCGTTTTTCCCGAATCCCAGGGCAATTCCAGGATCTCCAGGATAGAAATGTGAATTTTCCAGGACATTTATGATTAAAAAAATGCATAAAGATTATTCAATAAATTATGTATGTCCTGATGTATCGACATTTGCTCCAACTCGTTCAGCACATATTTATTGGGTTTCTCAGAGAAAATAAACATATTTAAAAATAGATAGGTACACTGTAAAAAATGTTCGGTTACTGGAAAATGTCAAGGAATTGAGGATGTGGAGGTTCCATAGGTGAAAAACTGATTTTCCGGGAGAAAACAGTTTTTCATACATCCCTTCTTCTCAAATCCTAATTTGATGCCCGTGTAAATACATTCGATTGTCATCGCCGCTTTTTCCGACTTCAAAGTTTTGAGAAATTTCAAGAAATTCTGTGTGAAGAATACGAAAAACTGTACTGTCCATCAATCAAATCCATCGTATTTCCGCATATCTACCTCTCAAATACCTATCCGATTACCGCGTAAATTGATGCTACTACAATCACTTTTCCTTTACAGTATAATCTATCGGGGAATGTCGGAAAATTGAGAATGAGAAGGTTCCACGAGTATGCAATATCATAAAAAACTATGATTTTCCACGAAAACATCGTTTTTCAGGAATTGCTGCTCCTGGAAACTCAATCCAATCACCGCGTGAAGTGATTCTATTGTTATCGATTTTCCGTCAGACTTTGAACTCTCCAGAAATGTGGCAGAATTTGGACTCGGAACGTTCCATAGGTTTTCAAACTTCGAAAAACTGAGATTGCCGTTGATATTCTTCGTTTTTACGCATATCTATCCCTTAAATCACAATCAGATCACCACGAAAATCGATTTTGCAGCTACCACTTCTCCTCCAGACTTTCGGAAAATGTCAAAAAATTCATACTCAACAGGTTCCACGGGTATACAAAATTTGAACAACTGTAATTGTTGTCGCATATGTCTTTCACTCTCGAATTTCAAATTTGGCGTAAATTGATGCCAACGCTATCACATCTCCTTTATATTATAAATTATCGGAAAAAGTTCAAAAATCTTGATTCATCCTGTTACAAAAATCCAGCTGGGATTCCACGTGGATTCCAGATCCGACATTCACCTACGTTGCCAGCTGAGAATCCCAACTGGATTCCCTGTGGGATTTCCAATTCCAACTGATATTCCACGTTAGAGTTGGAATTCTAGCTGGGATTCCACCTGGGAATAAATTTAGTAAAGTCTTGGTCCTGCATTCCAGAGACAGATACATTGACCCATTAAGTCCGGGAAATTCAGGATTTCAACTGTAATTTTAAACGTTGCAAATGATATATAAATCATTAAAAACTCATGGCAAAAATACCTCGCCTACTATTTTCGAGGTTGCTCTTTCGGTTGCTGAGGTCAAAATTACCTTCAGATGGCGCTGAAATACCAATATGGCCGATTTAAAATAAAAAGTCGACAAAAAATTGGAGGATATTTGACTTTGTGATTTTTTCACGGGTTGAAAATGCACTCAAAATTATTCAAAACATCAACCAAGGGTGCACAAAATATCGCAACTTTACGATAGAATTTTTTCCCAGACTTGAAAGAGACCTAATCTCTCTCAATTTACCGAATATTCACCAACATAACTCGCAATTCTGGGAATCTAGAGAAAATTGACAGAAGATATAATTTTATTCGTTCAGTATTCTTTAAGAGAAGTACCCGGAGGTTTTTGAGGTCGCTGACTACGAATCAAACATCAGATTTTCAAAATTCAAAATTACGGATCCAAGATGGCGGACGAAAAGTCAGAAAAAGCCTCGGAAATGGATGAAAATCGGTATGCTTAGGTTTTTGAGGTTCCTGATTATGGATCCATTATCAGATTTTCAAAATTCAAGATAGCGGACCTAAGATGGTGGATGAAAAGTCAAAAAAAGCCTCGAAAATGGATTGAAATCGATCCACCGAGGTTTTTGAGGTCGCTGATTACGAATTCAGCATTAGATTTCCAGAATTCAAGATGGCGGACCCAAGATGGTGGACGAAAATTCGAGAAGACTCTCGAAGATGGAGGAAAATCGGTATACTGGGGTTCTTGAGGTCACTGACAACGAATCCAGCATCAGATTTCCAAAATCCAAGATGGCGGATTCAATATGCCATACTGAAATTCATAAAATGCTTCCAAATCACAAGAAAATGTGTATACGAGGAGATTTTTGGGGTCGCGGTGTAATTAGACTGGTGACACGTGATGAAAATATTAGAAGTGAATATCAGTTATTATTAGGGTAATTGAATTTGACATTATCATCAAGTGAATCGGAGAAAATAAAGACGAAGTTTATCGCATGAAGAACTGAGTTATTGTAGAACTTACAAGAATATAAACTTGCTACGTAGTTTGACTTGGGAAACGTGCACATGGAATAATTAACGGACGGAAACAACCAATTTTCTTGCGGAAACTTCACGTATAAACATCATTGCATGATTTCGAGTGATGTCATGAATTTCGGTATGCCATATTGAATCCGCCATCTTGAATTTTGAACATCTGATGCTGGATTCGTGGTCAGTGGCCTCAAAAACCCCAGTATACCGATTTTCATCCATCTTCGAGAGTTTTCTCGAATTTTCGTCCACCATCTTGGGCCCGCCATCTTGAATTCTGGAAATCTAATGCTGAATTCGTAATCAGCGACCTCAAAAACCTCGTTGGATCGATTTCAATCCATTTTCGAGGCTTTTTTTGACTTTTCATCCACCATCTTAGGTCCGCTATCTTGAATTTTGAAAATCTGATAATGGATCCGTAATCAGGAACCTCAAAAACCTAAGCATACCGATTTTCATCCATTTCCGAGGCTTTTTCTGACTTTTCGTCCACAATCTTGGATCCGTCATTTTGAATTTTGAAAATCTGATGTTTGATTTGTAGTCAGCGACCTCAAAAACCTCCGGGTACTTCTCTTGAAGAATACTGAACGAATAAAATTATATGTTCTGTCAATTTTCTCTAGATTCCCAGAATTGCGAGTTATGTTGGTGAATATATGGTAAATTGAGAGAGATTAGGTCTCTTTCAAGTCTGGGAAAAAATTCTATCATAAAGTTGCGATATTTTGTGCCCCCTTGGTTGATGTTTTGAATAATTTTGAGTGCATTTTCAACCCGTGAAAAAATCACAAAGTCAAATATCCTCCAATTTTTTGTCGACTTTTTATTTTAAATCGGCCATATCGATATTCCAGCGCCATCTGAAGGTAATTTTGACCTCGGTAACCGAAATCGCAACCTCGAAAATAGTAGGTAAGGTATTTTTGCCATGAGTTTTGAATAATTTATATATCATTTGCAACGTTTAAAATTACAGTTGAAATCCTGCATTTCCCGGATTTAATGGGTTAAGAAAAATTGTGCGTGGAAATTTTTAGAAATATTCAGAGGAATTTAGAAAGATTCAGAGTAACTCAGAGAGACTCACAGGAATTCAGGGAGATTCAGTAAAATTTTTGGTTCAGGATTTCAAAAGTATTCAGGGAATGTCAGAGACTTACAGAGACAAGTGAATTAGGGAAAATATGTGCGTAGAGCTTCTCAGGAATATTCAGAAGAATTTGGAAAGGTTCAGCGTAATTCAGAGAAATTCAGAGAGAAATTAATTCAGCTAATTTTTTGGTTCAGGATTTCAGAGGTATTCAGGGGTGTCAGAGACTCACAGAGACAGGTGACTGAGGAAAAATTGTGCGTGGGCTTTTTCAGAAGAATTCAGAGAGATTCAGAGGAATTTAGAGAGATCCGGGGGGGGGGGGGTCTGGGAAATTCAGAGAGGAATGAATGCAGTACAATTCTTGGTCCTGCATTTCAGAGGCTTTCTGGAAGTTCCAGAGACTTCCAGAGGAAGATAAATCAAGAAAAATTGTGCGTAGAATTTCTTAGAAATATTCAGAGGAATTTAGAAAGATTCGGAGTAATTTAGAGAGATTCAGAGGAATTCAGAGGAATTCAGAAGAAGCTTTGAAATCTGAATACATTAAATTCCCGGAGATTCAGAGGAATTCAGAGAGATTCAGAGAAAGTTGAAGAATTCAGAACGTATCACTATTGGAAAAGTCTCTAACTCCCTCTGAATTACTCTTGAATTATTCTGGAATTACTCTGAATCTCTCTGAAATTTGTCCCAAAATATAGAGAGATTCAGAGAAATTCAGAGAGATTTCAGAGAGATTCAGAGAGATTTTTTTCACCAGGGCTACATGAGAAAAAAAAGATTAGTTGAAACAACTAGTTGACTTGTAAGCGCATATGGACCCATTTGTTTTCGTTTGAACAACAATTTTATTCGTTGATTTGACTAATTTAAAAAACTGGTTGAATCAATAAAAAAATTGGTTATTCTAACGAAAAAAATAGGTCCATATGCGCTTACAGGTTAAATAGTTATTCCAACTAATCTTTTGTTTCCGAGTGTAGCTGTTATTGCATCAAAGTTTTAAATAAATAAAATACTGATCAAATCCAATTAAAAACTATTCTATTGGTGCCATTCGGAATTTTCATTGATTATAAAATACTGATTGAAACCAATTTGACAATATTTCATTGGTATTCATCGGAATTTTTGTTCGTAATAGAATACCCATTGAAACCCATTGACAAATATTTTATTGGTATCAATCCGAATTTTCATTATTAAGAAAATACCCATTGAATCCCATTGGCAAATATTTTATTGGTATCAATCGGAGTCTTTATTATTCATAAGATACCGATTGAATCCAATAGAAAAACATTTTTGTCATCAGATTCAATCAGATATTTTTGACCAGGATATGTTTGGCAATATGCCCCTTCGGAGCAGCGTATTAGGATAGCTTAGAGGTTGAGAAGACAGGTCTTACACCTACCTAGGTAGATCGGTGATAGTTCGAATCCCCTCCAGGTAGGGATAAATTCCCCAGGTCATATGCGGAGATAGAAGTGTTGGCAAATTCTCAATTGGACCCAGTTAGAATATAATTCATGTACATCAATCAGAACTTTGATTGATAATAAAATACCCATTGAATGACATAAAAGAATATTTTATTGGTATCAATTGGAGTTTTGATTGATCATAAAATACCGATTGAATCCAATAGAAAAACATTTGATTGGTCTCAATGGGAAATTTCCGATGCAGAAACTCAATTCATTCCGATAGAATTTTTTTTCATCGGATTCAATCAGATGTTTTAACCAGGGATTTCAAAGAAAATTGGGTTCCCGCCAAAAACAACGGATACTCTGGAAATATTGTTCAAACGCAAAGAAAATATCAACAATACAATAGCATTTTTCTTTTCATGTCCAAGGAAATAAATCAATGAACTTTTTCCGATCATCGAGGGGCATTGACTGATCGACGTGCATATGATATATGATATTTCGAATGTAAAAAACACAAATTACTAGATATACAAGGATATCTTTCGGGATATCAGATTGTACCAATTAACGTCACTTCCGCACATTGATTTTCCAGGGATGGATTTAAAACACGAATAAAAATGAACTTCGTTCGAAAGCTTGTATTATTTAGAGTTATATAATCACTGCGACACGTGGGAAAACTTGATTGTTTATTTTGTAAACGTATGTATACTTCGGGGACAATTATTTTTTCAAATAATACAAAATCGCTTACGTTTTTTTAGGTGTCTCTTCTGAAATTGAGGTCATCTTGGCGATGAGGGATATCTATCTTCCATTAATATTCATACAAAACTAAGATTTTATGCTTCTCTACGAGTGTATGATACAGCACGTCTCATATTCACGTTAAACAATCGGCGCTTCACTGATGAAATATTATCTCTGAATTCCGAAATCATAGAAGTGTAAATCATGTCGTCATCGTCGAGTGTGCTGTATATGTTCATACGTTTCGGAGCTTCTACTCCCGCCTCTGAGCTTAGGAAAATCCGATACGATTGGTCGAGTTTTAAACAGAGAAGTGGTAAGATTCATCAAAGGAGTCCAAGATGAAAGGTTCTTTCATTCTTTGTGTAGAATTCTCGCGAAAAATCATCTGAACTCCGGTGAAAACCTTCCTGGATGGCGAAGGAATTCTAAAACATCTCATAATGAGTACAATGTATGCTTAAAAGCCCTGCTTTCACTCGGGATTTGTCTGGTCTTTAAAACAGGATATTCATAAATAACTCTTTTAGAATTCTCATGCCATCTGGATACCTTAAACTTTTCAGAGACTTTTCATTCTTTCACCGAGGAAGTCAGAATATTGAGTGGTTTTTTGAATGAATGAAATTTAATACGTCGAAACTTGGAAACTTTGATCATCTGAAAAACAATCGTATTGAATATTTTAGCAGGGTAATAAATATCTACTTATTTCGTGTGTTGTTTTGATTTGACATAAACGAATGAAGTTTGTTTCGTTCGCTACTTTACCGACCCTAAACTTCAACCGTACGGTGAGTGGATATTTGATTCATTTCATGTCATAATCCACAATTAAATTCTTGATAAAAATTGAATTTTAACCAACTCAACCTTCGAAGAATGAAGAATGATCCACGTGATCTGAAAATTTCAAAGTTGAACATCAAACGGTGTTCTCGAAACGAGGAACTCCACCCCCTGCACCTGTGAAGCACCTTCACGGATGGTAAAGAATTCACAAAGAATTCATAATAATCGTTACAAATGTTGATATGTTCTAGAACACCGAGTCGGAGAAGAAGAAGAATTTCTGGAACAGCCTTCCCCCAAATAAAAACACACATACATAGCACATCGTTTGAAGTTTCCACACTTTTAGCGCCAAAGTGTCCACATTGGGTACTAAAATATTGAATTGCTTTTAATTGTGGTCTAACAAATTTCCCAAGAACGAAATTCCACAGTTCTTTTGGACCACAGAGAAGATGATGTTTGCGTAGTTTTTGTTAATTGTGGTGTCTCTCCGAAAATAATTAGGCGTGGATTTATTTTGGAAGCTTTGTATAGAACAGAAACAAATAAACAATCATGGACAAGAGAAAGATGTCGTAAGTATTCGATTGATGCATACGGTAGCCGAGAGAACACCTGAGAGAATATAAAGGAGTGTGCATTGCTGATTCATCAATCATCTTGTAACATAAGCTTCGTTATTGTCAAACAAACTTGGAATTTTTATTATGTCGAAAGTATTTGAACCTTGAAAAAACTCGATGAACGATCGACGAGGTCGATGAGACTTAGGTTAGTTTCCTTGTGATGTAAAAAAGAAAACTCGACCGGCTCTCGATCGCCGAAGAGAATAAGGAAAAAAATATCTATTTCCAGTTTGATCAATTCTTGGAATGCTTTGTTCGTACTTCTGAGTTTCCGTATTGAATTTACGTGATCGAAATACGTTTGTTCATCACATTTCAGTTTAGGTTAGCCTCGTTGTCAGATTCATGGATCGCTTTTTCTAGGATTTCATTAAAACTTATTCAAATTCTACTGGAAGAATGAGTTTTTGTACTTTCGATCGTTGCTTCTTCGAAAGGAATACTTTGGATAAAAAAAAGTATGCAAAGGTCGTTGGGAAGAGGAATGAATAAAGTCTGATATTTATGTTCAAATTTTTATTATTATTTTATGTGAATCCAAAACTCATGTTTCCCTGTGGAAATATTCTGTTCGGTTTCAGTCAAATTTTATTGAGATACAGATTTTTTGGTATTTCAATACATGAAATAATGAAAATAATATTTATAACATTCAGAGTCGAGAGTGACCGAAGCTGGCACTTTGAAAGACTATTCCAAATTTTGGGGTCTTCTCGACCACAATATTTCATTGTTTTTTTATTTCAGAGCCTCGGTGTTGCAAACGCTCTTAACCATTTTTATATAATCATGAAACACAACATTGAAAATTGATTTTGAAATCTAATATTCGAGATGACAATATACTTTCTTAAATTTTGAAAATTTACATGGATTCTATCGATAGGAAATAAATTATAACCACAAATGAGGAGATGTTCAGAAATTTTGTGCAATCAATGAGACATAAGATTATTTTTGTCCCCTTATCAGTACAGATAAACAAGAATTTGATGATTCAATTCATAAAAATCTTTGGAGGGACAAAACATGTTACTCAATCTCTCAGATCTAAGAGAAAGAAAAAAACATGATCTCAATTCGATGCGTATAACGTTTATTTGCGTTATATTCTCTCGCATACACATTTGAGTGTTTTTCAGTGTTATTTAAACTGAACTCTAAGAGAAGAATATTCTTCTAAAGATCTAAAGATCAAATGTATGTTCGATATCATTTTCAAATGCCAATTCCCAGTCATAATTTTCAAGAACGTTATCATCCGTTCTGCCCATTCTTCAAGGTCATTTTTATTCACCAAACAGATGACAAATCGATCGATTCTTTTCAAGGAACAAGAAATTACAATAAATTACAATTAATTCCTGTGGATTTATAAATCGAAAATCGGCTAATTAGGTTATGAATTTTGCATCCGTTTTACTCAAACCTGGAATTTAGATATCATCTTGGTTTTCTTGTTGCAGCACAGCGGGGGATTCCCTATATCAAATATTGGAAATTTCAAAAACTGCCACGCCTGAAGAAATCAAGAAAACATATAGAAAACTAGCTCTCAAATATCATCCTGACAAAAATCCAAATAATCCAGAAGCGGCGGAAAAGGTAATTTTGTATAAAGGTATTTTATATTGATTTTTGTCATAAGTGGTCATCCTTGTGGGAGAAGTAATAATCGAATACAGCGTACTTTGATTCGTTATTTATTATTGAAATTGATGAATACGTGGGAGGAAGTATAATAGACGTCAAAAGCTATTTATCAAAGGAAGAGGAAAAGGAAGTTTTGTTTTGTATAGAAAAGAAGAAGTATCCTCTCGAAGGTAACCATATTTGAATACCGTATAAGCTGATGTTGAAAGTAGGTTTCGATCGTCGTGCGTGACCAAGGTTAGTCGGTAAAATAGATAGGAATCAAAGTTTCCTCTGTAAAGCTTTAAAATAAAATATGTTTATCAATATAAGAAGATCATTTTTATGACTCGACAAAATTGAAATTCATAGTTTATAGATAAAAATCAAGTACGATTTTCAAATGGTTGCAATTGCGTACTTATTACGATAATAAACCTCTATCGACGGGATCGTTCAAGAAGCTTCATCGCTCATTACCGTCGAACTATTTGACTTATGAATCATCGGAATTAATAGTCTTATTCGTTCGCTGACAAATTAATGTATAAAATTATCGTGAAGTAGGTAGGCGGATTCCAGGGGCTTCCTTTTTTGTTCTCTTTGAATATCAAGTTTCTACGTCTCCAATATTCACTTTGTGAATATTTTTAAAACAGAGATCGTTTGTAATAAAAATATTCTTTGTATTTCAGTTCAAAGAAATCAACCGAGCCCATGCGATTTTAACGGATTTGGCGAAACGTAACATCTACGATAATTACGGTTCTCTTGGACTTTACGTGGCCGAACAGTTCGGCGAAGAGAACGTCAATACATATTTCGTTGTCACTTCCGGATGGTGTAAGGTAAGAAGATCACCAGATTCGAAACTCAGAACTCCAAATCGCAATGAAAATGTATGATTTTTAGGCAATCTTCGTCATCTGCGGTCTGATAAGCGCTTGTTATTGTTGCTGCTGTTGTTGTTGCTGCTGTAACTTCTGTTGCGGCAAATGTAAACCGCTTCCACCGGAGGATAGCGGCGCGTACCATAACCTACAGGTACGATATTTTCCACAATTATCTTTATGTATTGCTAAACGAGCAATAAAGTCAATTACTACTACTATTATTATTTTCCACATTACGCTACGTTGAAATACTGAAAATGCATTGAATGAAGTTTGAGTTATGGAGATAATAATTGATCAATCGAAACAAACAAAAGGTAGAAAATTCAACTGTTTATTGATATAAGCAGATACTTCTTACGTAACGACTAACGTTTGTTCTTTTTTTCTTTTTACATTTACAATATCAATGTGACATCGTTGTATGGAAAGGAGCATGCTTCGGAGTTTTAATCGCTTACCTTTTCAGAGCGTGACCAAAAATTCGTTGTAAAACAAAGAAGAATCGAATCGAATCTAAGAAATTGAAATTGTTGAATTCAGTGATAGAAGCTGTATTGAATATTTTCAATTTCGTTCAATGTTTTCAGATGTGTTGAGTGAAACCAGTATTTCTTTTCATTAGATCACCTTTGTTGAAGGGTCGTCAGAAAAATCTCAAGATGTAAATGATAAGTTATGATATCATTCTTTCTTGAACACCCGTGCACGCACGAATACACGTGAAATTTGAAATCTCATTCGAGTCTTTGTTGTGCGACACGACAATCGAAACCCACATGAAAATAATGAAAATATGGGATAACGAGAAAAGTAACAAAGCGAGTAAGTGAAGAAATCTTGGACTTGTCGATGCATACACGCAACCACGGTATAAGAACAACCATTTCTCAACTTGAAGATTCCATTTTTAATGTCTACTTCCTCTGTCACTAGTTTTTTTTTTCTCTGAGATTCGTGTATTCTTTCCTGATAATTCATATTTCAAGTTGACAGTACGTAATTGGAAATGTTCATTCTTTCTTTTTCTATAAGAACTGCATGTTTTGTCGAGTTAATTGCTTGTTGTAAGAATTAAGAATATACCGTATTCGATATGATCATCATCGATCATCAATTTGAGTACCATTATTCATCATCTTATGCATTTCTTTTTTTCTTCTCTTATTCTTATTCTCTCGTCAAAGTGATGTTGGATTCGATTGAACGGATTACGAACGATTTCTGTAACTTTTCAAACCCTAATGTATACAAATTTCGAACTTTGTGGAAGAGTTATCGTGGAGGACAACAAATATCTTTGTTTTATAAATTTCTAGGTGGGTTTACGAGTACTTAAATTTTTCAATGTTCTTGAAGTTTGAATCGAATCGAAATTTGAAACTCACAAAATCTTTATTTTTATAACGTACTGCAAGATTTTTGGTCTCCGAACAGCTGAATATTGTGTTATTATTCGAGCAATAATTCGTTTCAATAAACGATTCAAACTTCATCCACATAATTTTTTAGAATAGTCTCGAGATCTGTCGAGTCAAGTATCTTTCTGTACTTGAAATTTGTCGAGTTTTTGTCGGTTTCATTAGGAAAAATTCCATGATTCGAGTAAAGTATGATTTGAAAAACTCACTCTACTCGCACCCCGCCTATAAATTTCCCATATTTTCTACACATTTTTGTTATTTCTCTCTTCACTCGAATTCTATGTTGAGTCTATTTTGGATATTCATATCGTTGTTATTCATACGATCACGATACTCATACTTCACTCGCTTTTACAGTTACAAAATATTCATGATATTGGAAGAAATATGTGCTATTGGTGTTGTTATTTTTATTTATCACATTGTATAATCATTGTCAGTGAAATTTTGGAATTGAAGGACAAACTTGTCGAGCCAAGCATCATTTTTCATCTAACTGGACCGATAAGAATTATTATTATTATTATTATCGTTTATGCGGAATCGCGTCGAAGGAAGAATTGAAACATGCAGCTTTTTACAATACTTATATGTGTATGAAATTGGATATTTTTCATGGAGGTCTGAAAAAATGCAATTGAAGGCATTCGAGAAGTACCAAGAAAAGCGAGTCAAATTTTGCGTTGAACGGGAACTTTGACAGAATAATTATTGGACTCTGAATTCCAGTCTTCAGATTATTATCGTTTTTTGAATTTTAATTTATCGAGTAATTGATGAAAAAAATTGGCGCAAAATTGTATCCACTCTTTTCGATGCTTGAGTGCCATTAGGGTACCGGAAAGAATAACTTGCAGAAGTTCTGCCCGAAAGGGAAATCAAAAAATACTGAAAAAATACCCTTTAAGATTTTCTTCCTTAATCGATATCGTTTTTGAGGAAAGAAATCAAAATTACACAATTTTTTGTACGAACGCGTCCGATTTCATTCACTTTTCGATAAATGTACATGAAGATTTACAGATTTTTATTTATGAAACTCTGAAGAAATTGGTATATTTGACATTTGAATCCAACGGCATTCTGTAAGTCAAATCACGGAGTATCCCTGGGGAAAGAAAATATAATTAATCTAACGGTTTTTATTGTGGAGATAGAAGGAGATTCAAAGTTGTTGACTTCTGATTGGCTTGAATGTCAAAAGTTTTTAACCGCTATAACTCCCCAATGAAAAACGCTAGATTAGTTTTATGTTTTTCCTTCCAGGGATACTCCGTGGTCTGATTTTGGAGAGTGGTGTTGGATTCAACTGTGAAAGATACAGTATTTCCCAGATATTTGGATTTATGTGAAAATTTGTAAATATCATATGATATTTTCGAATCTGAGGGTCAGATCGAAATTGTTTCAAAATATCACTTAGCTGATGGCAGAACAAGAACTGCATCCTGTATTCCTGTATTCCTGTATTCTTAAAGAACTGAATCCTTGAATATCCTTATTCCCAAAAAACTGTCTTTTTGAGAAACTTTATTCTGAAATATTTCCATTCTCGAATATCTGAAAGAGTTGTATGTCTGGAGAACTGTATTCTTATCACCTATATCCAGGTGAATGACTATCGAGGAAGTTTTATGGATAAAATGAAAATTCCTTATGGCAACAATAATTATATATAGTTCAATGACAACATAAATAATTTTGAAGTTTCAATTTATAGTTTTTTTGTATTTCATTTAAATGCCTCGAGGTAGCATGAAGCTTAAGGGAAACTTAACACGGGACCAGTATTTTCTTCTTGGAGATGGGAAATTATGAAAGAGGGAAGGAATTTGAATTTTTAGGATTTTAAGGAATCACGAGTTTTTGCACTGCCGTAAAAGGTATACACTGCAAAAATTCTCGTCGAAGATACACTGAGAGAAGAGCAATTTGGAGGTTCAGTGAATAGTATTATATTTGATCGATAAATCTGAATATTACTAAACTTCCAGCGATGTTTCATGAAATTCCAAGAAACATTACTCAGTGCTCTTCAATCGTAATTATATAATACAATATTCATTGCCAAACTTGCTACGTGTCATTCAATTCCTAAACGTTTAGTAATTGCGTGACAAATCGCAATTTTTGTCATGAATATTATATTTTTTAATAAGGATTGTAGAACATTGAGTAATGTGAAACAAAATTCCAGTAATGTTTCTTGAGATTTCATTTAGTACTATTTAGATTTAGCGAACAAGTATGTCACTCTTTACCGAACTTCCAAATCGCTCTTCTCTCAGTGTATGTCTCAAAATAAGACATGATATGTTTGATAATTCAAATCGAGTTTTTGACTGTTTTGATTGGAAAGATCAGTATCTTATTTCGCGATACTGACGTTTAAATATGTTTGTTTCCAAAGGAGGTGATAGCCTGTGATTTATCACATTTAACTTGAAAAGATGGATTATGTTGATGATTTTTAATCATACGGTTGATTAGAATCTCGTTTAATTTTGTTCCAAAGGGCACAATATACATTTTGAATACATTTTTCTTGTTTTTCATTTTGTTATGTTCCCTGGTGGAAAAATTTTGCTGGAAATCACTAAAATTTTCAGAGATTTTTAGCGAAGAGTTTTTCAGAGGATTTCAGTGGAAAAATGAGAGTTTTAAAGAATTTTTCAAGGATTTTCAAGATTGTTCAGAGAAATTTCCAGAGATTTTCAAAGAAACTTTCTTCATCAGGTCTTCTATATACCACCTTAAAACATTTTGAAATGTTTGAAAAGTCACTACAAAAGTATCTTAGAATAAGACATCAGTTTTTGCAGTGTATTTGAACAAATGTACTCTTCTACGACAACATTGACCACTCTTCGAGAAAAGTGGCTCGGTCGTGTAACTGCGAGAAAAGAAGGAAGAGGAAATGATTGACGATGTAGGAATGAAAGATCGATTATCAAGATTAACTGAGATCAATCAAAGCTACATCTCCCAAGAAGATAGATAGATCTTTTGATAGATCTGCCAAAAAGTGGAAAAAGCCATGAATTTCTTTGTAGGTTCAACTTTGACCTTGAATAACTATTGAAGAAGTAGGATTATCGAAAATTTCGCAAGGACCTTTTTTGTAGAGCGTTTGATTCTCTATAAGAATATGTTATAGTCCTAGCAGTTCGGTGAATCGTTGAGGAGTTGAAAAATTCCAAACTTGAAAAACATTTTTTCCCGTGTTATTTAAATGGGAAATGAAAAAGTGCGATGCGCGACTTTTGAATATTAATATTAAGAGCTCTGCTTTTCATAGGTGGCTTTTTACACCTCCTCGAAAGTTTTTATGCACGGGTTTCGAAGAAAGAAAAAATTTCGATTTTTTTGAAACAGTCTGGTGAATACCCTATGAAATTGCAAGATTTAAAGTGTTCATTGACTTGAAAACCATGAATTAATTCTATATAGTAACTAATGACAAATCTATTATACGAATTCTCACATCATTCAACCCAAAATCATCCATTAAAATTGAAATTTCGAATAGATAAGATCGATAGTAATGCTTTCAATGATATTTAGTGGATGGCTATTGAATTTTATTATTGAAAATATTAATTTATAAATAAATTCATCCGAGGACGTTACACTTCTCAATAGTCATTTGCTTGAAGGTGGGAATCAAGAATATGATCCTTTAGCAAGACAGTTCTTAGAGAATACAGATATTTAAGAATACAATTCTTGCAACTGAACAGTTCTTTCAAAAGAAGAGTTTTTTAAGAACACAGTTCGTGGAAAATACAGATATTTGAGGATACAGTTTTTGAAGAATCCAGTCCTTTCAGAATACAGATATTTGAGAATACAATTCTTCAAAGATATTTGAGGATACAATTTTTCAAAAATACAGTTTTTGAAGAATACAGATATTTGAGAGTACAGTTCTTTGAGAATGCAATTTTTCAAAAATACAATTGTTGCAGAATACAGTTCTTTCAGAATGAAGATATTTAAGAATACAGTTCTTCGAGAATACAGATATGGATCAGTTATATACAAATATAGGAATAAAGAAGACAGTTTTTGTTCTGCCTTTAATATAACATCACATGGATATCAAACTAGAATATTTCCGTGTAAAAATCAAAAATAGAATGCACAAAAAATTCTACTCCATTCAAAATCGGATTATAGATTTATAAGTTACATCGAATTATATAAAAATTGTATATAATTCAAAAAATGATTTCCCTTCTGGACCATTTAGAGTTTTGAATGGGTTTTCAAAGGTTTTTGCAATCCGTACCGCCCGGGGAAAACCCCAGTGTGTCAAACTGGGTTGAACCCACAGATACCAACCCTGTTTATTTACCGGCTCTTGGCGATGCAACCCAAGCCAAATCTTTCTGACAAGTAATTATTCGAAGATGAAGCATGTGTACAGAACGATATTTCGATTTTATTCCTTCGTTTTTGAGTAATTTGTTAGAATAGTTTAGTTGCATATTCAGGGGACGCTGGGACCGCCTTAATGCTAGGAAACATTGATTGTTTTTTATGCTAATCAAGTTATTCTTTCTATCCCTTCAATTACCCACTTGATAATCACAGTGAGACGTTGTTATTTCGATATCATTTTCAAGGCTTTTTACTAATCTTGTATTCGAAAGAATTCATATTCGCATGGCAAACATCCGCATTAATTCCTCAACTCCTGTGCAAAGCAAATGCTTTTGATTCAGAATTGTTCGATTGTTGCAAAAATAAAGGGAGTTGTGTTTGTAAAGAACAACTGGCGATTGCCCGAGATCGAGGTAAATAACAACAAAATTCATCGAATTTGGAGATTTTTCATCCACCACGTGAGATTCGCTGAACCGAACTGGATACTTTTTGTATTTCTTTTCTATAGCAACTTGGATTTGCTGATCTAAAAAATTATTGGTTACTGGATTTCATGAAAATTGCATGAGTAGAAGGTTTTTTTTCGTATTTTCTATGATTCTAAAGGCGAAGTGTACGCTCTGAGAATCAGATTCGGTTGGGTGCTTTGGAAAATCGTTAACAAAATCTCTGAGAATAGCGTTATATCCTCCAACGATTTGTCTACGATTGGTGTATTCGCGTGTATCATTCCTCTTCGTTTCAAATGTCATAGATTTTTGGTCAGCTGCTCAACTTTTAACGAAGAAATTGAAATGTAGGGTTTCCGATGGTTTGTGAAATCTCCTCTTTCGAATGTCGTAGAGATTTTTGACCTAGAATGTGATCCAAAAGTGTTGTTACGCGACACATTTTTCAAGTACAAAACAAAAAAATGAAGGGTCGACGGTCTAAACCTGTTAACTGACATTTCAGAAATTTTACACGGCGAAGAAAAGTTGATCCAGATCTTTCAATTTTCATTCAAATGATCTGAAATTTGGAAGTATCATTCACCCTTGTAACCCGAAGGAAAAACTTTTCATAGACTAGGAAAATATCAAAAATTAAAGAAATGCCTATAAAATACACCTTATAATTGCAAATTTCCTCGGGTTTTGCCAATGATCAACACGTTTTACCGATATATTGGATATTTTTCGTTACAATTTTTGAATAAATAATTTACTCTTCTGTTCACAACTTGAGGGGAGTTCTTATCAAGCAAATTCCGAAATAAGGTGATTTTCTCGAATTTTTTTTCTTAAGGGGTTATATCGCCCTTATTCTCTAAAAAAAAAAAGCTTTTTTCAATAATTTTTTTGAGCATTCCGTTATGGTAATCATGAACAACCAATACACCAATCGATAGAGCAGCTCTTCAGGAGTAAGAAAAACTTTTTTTATTGAAAATTTTTTGCAAAATGCTGGCTGCAGGAGCGTTTCGCTGGAAACTATGGTTTGAAATCGGCAAGCAGCAGAACTCGAGGAGTTTCCATCCGATCGACTCGAGAATTGAACTGTAACTTCATCGTGTGATTATCTAGTGAAGTACACACGATTGGTCAACAGGATTTTTTCTTGTGAACAATCAAAGTCGATTCTTTTTTCGAAAATTCGAATTTTTTGTTCAAGGTCTCGCCGGTTTGCGAACAAAATTCTTAAAATTATGATTTTGTGTACTACTCTTAAGGAGGAAGTAAATTAAGAATTATTTGAAACTCATTAAATGGGTCTTGAAGTACATGAAAGGAATGTTCTCAGGTTGAAGGATTCGTATCCCGAAACTTTGAAGGGGTTTTTCTCGAAACCATGTGTTTCAAGTTTGGCTCCACGATATCTCAAAAACCACTAAACGGATCGCTCTTCTTTTTCTTCTTTTTTTTTTGAGCTGATTGAATTTATTGGAGGATGAACTTGAATGGAGATGACATTTGCCTTTTTTTTCTGTTTATAGCACTTTAAAGAGCAAAAAAAAGGTGACAAAACACTACCAAAAGTTTGCATGTCTGTGATTTTTTAAATTTTGGACTTCGGACATTGGTTTTATTATAACAACCTCCAACAAATATAATACATTTCATAAAATTTTTTGGATTTCTGATTTCTGGATAATTTTTGTGAGTGCCATAGTGGCGCTTGATGGTTTTATGTTTTTTTAGTTTTATGTTTCAACGCGTATCAACAATTCCCATGGCATTATTTTTTACTGAACAAAATTTTTTTTATGTACTCGAAGATTCCATTAACCCATTAACGCCCAAGCGCCTCGATTTTGTGTCAACTTTTCGACGCGATTATTTGTAATGTTATCGTCATTGAAAAAATTCAGTTTTCACATATTTTGGCGTGAAATTTCATGCTCTTTCAGGATCCGTGGTCAAAATTATGATTAGACTTCTAAGAAAAAAGATATGGCCGATTTGAACTCAGAAAACGTGAAAATTGAAAAAAAAAATTTTTTCTTGATTTTTTTTCATAATGTTATCGCCAATAATTTGTGCTCTAATTATGGACAAAGGTGGACAAAATGCTTCAGGTTGGAGAGAAGATTTTTGTTATCGAAGTGAAATCGCTTTTTTCACAAAATGGCGGCAATAACGTAAAAATTTCATGAAAACCATTACTTATTTTTGTGCTCGAAAACTATGAACTTAATCAAAAAATTCAGAAGAACAAAAGTGTCTTATAATTAACCAAGGAATACTCAAAAATTTCTGCAAATATTTTTGAAAAATCAGATTTTCCGGATTTTCAAAAAAATCTAAATTGTCTCAAAAAATTGTAAAAAAATTTGTGAGCGTTCCTTGACTGATTCTAAGACACTTTCGTTCTCATAAACTTTTCGATAAAATCTAGTTTTCGAGAAAAAAAATAAGTGATGTTTTTCATGAAATTTTTACGTTATTGCCGCCATTTTGTAAAAGAAAAGCGATTTCACTTCGATAACAAAAATCTCCTCTCAAACCTGAAGCATTTTGTCCACCTTTGTCCATAATTAGAGCACAAATTATTGGCGATAACATTATGAAAAAAAATCCAGAAAAATTTTTTTTTTTCAAGTTTCACGTTTTTTGAGTTTAAATCGGCCAAATCTTTTTTCTTAGAAGTCTAATCATAATTTTGACCACGGATCCTGAAAGAGCATGAAATTTCACGCCAAAATATGTGAAAACTGAATTTTTTCAATGACGATAACATTACAAATCATCGCGTCGAAAAGTTGACACAAAATCGAGGCGCTTGGGCGTTAATGGGTTAACAAGCGTGGAAACCCCCGACTTTTTTATTTACTTCCTTCCATGGAAAAAAATTCGAGAAGATCACCTTATTTTGGAATTCGCTTGATAAGAGCAAATCCTCCCTTTAAAGCTGGCTTTTTCACGATTTTTTTCGAATCTTGGCCGCTACATTGAATTCGCCATCTTGAGTGGTGTAGCGAAATTTCAAAATATCGACTTTTTTTATCAATAAACTCACGAAAAATTGCGCTCTTCTCTGGAAAAATAGAAAAATAGATCGTAACGTTTTTGGATAATATTCTAAAATTCTCTTAAGGGGGGAAATACAATTAGAACGACGAAAAAAAAGCAATTTTCAGGATTTTTTTCCACCTAGAAGTTTATGTTAGTATACTATTCAGGTATATCAAGGTAATTTTTTCCAAATTTGTTTCCACAAAATGGCGACCGTACACAGGGTTCAAGTAACACCTAGTCCAATGACGGCGGGGGTTCTGCTGACCGTAATTTTTATCTGAAAAAAAAGACCGAAAGGAATTATCTTCGGTACACTCATAGTTCGTAGTTGAACCAGAAAAAAATGGAAAAAATATCAAATTCGCTATTTGGCAGAGCAAAATAGGTACAAATCGATAATTCACCCCTTTTTTCAAGTCATTTCTGCAACAAAAAAGTACTTTATTTTCCAAAAAGTACCAAATTTTTTTGGTTCAACTGGAAGCTAATATAATAACGAAGATGTCCCCAAAACCTTATCCCGATCGAATCATTAGTTTTTTAGTTATCACCCCTGCCAACTCGGAAAAACATGTTTCGAGAAAAACGCATTTAAAGTTTTCGTTACTGAAAAAAATAGAAAAGAAAAATACCTTAATATTCTTGAATAACGTATTATTAGCACTGCAAAATTCTGTTCAAATCAAATACAAGCTTCTAGGTGAAAAGAATCATAAAAAATGCCTTTGTTTTTGCCGTTCTAATTATATTTCCTCCCTTAACGGCATTCGAAAGCGGAGATTTCAAACCATCGAAAACACTATATTTCAATTTTTTCCCACGACCTTTTTCATAAAAAGTGAAAATCCTTGATAGATCCTTGAGTTTTTGATTGAAAAAGAACCGTGAGCGGTGGAGGAATAAGGATTAATCGATTATTGAAGCTGCTCTGTAAATCCGAATCCGTGAAAAGTACTGAGAATCCCTGAATTCCACTGATTCAACCAGTGGCAGACTTAGCATTGATTCACCAGTGGGTTTCACTGATTCTCAGTACTACTTTTCACTGATTTGGATTTAGAGAGTTTTGGAGACCCAAAATCTCGAAGTACATTTTTTAAACGATGTTTCCAGTTCCAAGGAGTTCATTTTTCCAGATTTTATGGGTTTGAATTTTCGTTTAGTTCTTTTCTTTTACAAATGATTCAAACTCCAGCTACATGAAGAATCAAGGAGGAATGTAGGAACACAGTGCCGTCTCTCTGCATAGGCTTTATAGGCCCTATAGGGCCCCCGACTCCTTGAACCACAATTTTCTATGTTGCCGAAGTTTGAATCGTTCATTAAAACGAATCGATAACCGGATATTAAAATACCAAACCGTCACAAAGTTCAAGATCTTACAGTGTATTCTTTGAGCGATGTTACTAATTGCAAGGCGACAATTCAAAAAGATAAATATCAGTAATTCATCAGATTTTGAGAGTTTGAATTTTCGTTTCGTTTCTATAAACGATTCAAATTTCAAGAACTTAATTTTCTTTTGATTCTACAGGAAAAGGATTTTTGATTTTAATAAAAGAAGTAAAAATAGAGCTATGGATATCGAAATTGCACAGCCGAAAAACATATTGAGATATTCATAATTGATGAAAATTTCCAAAATGATATTACTATATGTAAGTCAAAAAATTCCCTTACATGGGCACCCAAGCATTCTGAGCCTAGGGCCCCTTAACTATGAAAGACGACACTGTAGGAACGGTGAGATGCTTTTTGGATTTGTTGAAGATTTGCTCGCGGATTCATTGATTCTTGAAAACGATATCGCAATAACATATCTGCACGGAGAAAAAGGAATTCGCTGTGGCAGCGAAACCTACTTTTGCTGGATTCCTTTTGCCAGAGCAGCAAATTTTTTTGCTGTGACAGCAAACTATTTGCTGTTCCAGCAATCTTGTTAGCTGCGACAGCGAATTTTTAGCTGTGGCGGCAAAAAATGTTTGCTATTCTATATATAATACTGAAAATTGGCTGGCGGAGCAAATTTTTTTTGCTGCCACAGCTAAAAAATTGCGTTCGTAGCTAACACGATTGCTGTTATAGCAAATTTTTAGCTAGGTCAGCAAAAAATGTTGCTATTCTATATATAATACCTCGATTTGCTGCGTCAGCAATTTTTTTCTCTCCGTGTGCGTGCTAGATCTCTACACGGAAAAAATTGGTGATGCAAATTTTCGTTGACTATAGTATGTCACTTTTGAACGAGGCACAAATCCGAGAAGGATTCATACACTGATGGATTTTAATAATTCGTTGACTTTGTCCATAATTTCACCGATGGAATTCACTTTTCAAAGTGACATACAAGTCAACGAAAATTTGGATCACTAATTTTTTCCATGTAGACAGTTTTCCACGCATTGTGCGAAGAAGCGACTAAAAGAAAAATCCAACATTGAAAAACTGTGAATCCTCGAAATATCCCATAATTCACGATTTTCGCGAATCTCACAAATGGGAAACTTGTTTTTTTTTGTTGTTGTTTTTTTTTTTTTTTAATTTTATTATAAAGCATGCAGAAAATTGTTTTGTTTCACATCATAAAAATGCATAACTAGATTAGCAGTTTTGTTTATGTTGTTGTTGTTATATTGTAGCGGGACCAGAGGGAGGGAGATGCCAATGTCGTCATAAATCAACCACGCGGCTCCAACAAGGTGAGTTTTTCATTCTTGAGCGTTAGGTCTTGTTTTCTTCTTTCTCCTCTTTCTTCTCGCTGCAATCATATTTAACGATTCATGCCTCATTCCTAATTTGTTTACATGTTTTTTTTTTTCACCAACAAACGAACAAAAGCAAGCGGTACTAATTGATTAGGTATAGATTCTATAAGAACAGGTTGGTGCAACATATAATTCTTTTTTCCTACATCTCTTGCCGAGTTGATAATCCAAGCTTGCCAACAATTTCAATCTCTTCGCTAATATACGATGAAAAAATTCTCATTGCCGTCCTGCAGTTATTCTTTTAGAACTCAATCATCAGGTAAGCGAACACAAATTTTCATTGTTTTCAAGTGTGGTTTCACCGAGTTCGTGTGACATCGATATCTCGGTAATACTGGTCAATACGAAGGAGATAATCCCAAACATTCTGATGATAAAAAAGAAAAGAAATTCGTACAACGAACTCTGTTACGATACACTAGAATACAATGCGGAAACATTAACTTACCTGCGTGCTGTACAGAGTTATTCAGGGACTAAAATTTCTCCGTAACACATTTGAATATCCCAATCAAAAATATTCCCGACAAAAGATCCCTAAAAAATGGATTCCGCGTGGAAACACCCCTGGACCATAAACCATTTTATTCATATTTCAGACAGCTAGACCTTTATTTACCCCAACTAGAGTGTAGCTAGCATAAATAAAAATCTAGCTGCGATAACTAACATTTAGTTGCCCAACTAGGTAACTTTCTCTCGGTGTGTTAAGAGCAATTCCTTGTAGGCATTCTAGAGTCTCAGCGTTTTCGTAAGTGAAAACTACATTCAATAATCTCTAGTCATAATCTCTGTATTTTTTTTCTTTTAGGATTACTAATTGTCCTGCCCGCAGTTTGTTGCTGTGGTAGCAATTCAGTTATCCTTTGTTCTGATTTCAAGGTGTTTATTACCAGGTGTGTAAGTATGAAACCGGAATTTTTGTACAGAAAAAACACGTTTATTGTAATGATATGATACAAAGTAACTTATTCAAAGTATTGTCCGTCGCTATCTATACATTTTTTCCATCTTTCTGGCAATTTGTGGATTCCGCGCCAAAAGAACTGTTGCTCTTTTGAGGCAAACCAGTCATCGAGCCATTTTCGTACATCTGCGTAAGAAGTAAAGCGCTGCTCGGCAAGTCCGTGTCCCATCGATGCAAACAAGTAGTAATCGGATGGGGCAAGGTTCGGTGAGTAAGGCGCGTGCTGAAGAATCTCCCAACGGAACGACTCTATCGTTTCCTGGACCTGTTTTGCTTTGTGTGCTGGTGCATTACCATGCAGCAAAATCACCTTGTGTTGGCTTTGTTGGTATCCTGGTCGTTTTTCACGCAAAACTCGATCCAAATCGATCATTCGTTGTCGGTAGCGTTGAGTATCGACAGTTTCCCCAGGTTTCAGCAGCTCGTAGTAGATTACGCCCTTCCGATCCCACCAAACACACAGCATTGTCTTTCGTCCGTAGCGGTTTGGTCTTGCCGTCGATGTTGATGGTTCACCCGGAGTAACCCATGACTTTTTGCGCTTAGGATTCTCGAAATATATCCACTTTTCATCGCCAGTCACAATTCGATGGAGAAATGACTTTCTTTGGAACCTGGCGAGCAGCATTTCGCATGACGTTTTGCGGTTTTCCTGCTGTCTTTCGTTGAGTTCATGTGGAACCCATTTCCCCACCTTTTGTATCTTTCCCATGGCTTTCAACCGAAGGGAGATGGCTTCTCGGGTCACCTTTAACCGATCCGCCAGTTGTTGTTGCGTTTGAGCGTCGTCTTCGTCCAACAAGGCTTGCAGGTCGGCGTCTTCAAACTTTTTCGGTGGTCTTCCACATTCTTCGTTCCTGACGTCAAAATCGCCACTTTTGAACCGTTTGAACCACTCGAAACACTGTTTTACCGAGAGCATGCTCACCAAACGCCTCCACGAGCATTCGATCCGATTCGGCTGCGGTTTTCTTCAGATGAAAACAGAAAACTAGTGCTGTCCGCAAATCGTAATTTGTTGGCACAAAACTCGACATGTTTATCTCTAATAAACTAATGCTACTCTGTATGAAACTCGTGTTATTGTGAGTTGGAAATCTTTGTCGGATATCAATACAATAACAAGACACCGCTGACGTGATGTGTCGGTAACTGCATTGACATCTAGCGCCACCTATGGGCAAATTCCGGTTTCATAATTGCACACCTGGTATATATTCAAAAGTGATTACAGGAATACAATCACGTATAAAGCACTGATCCCAGACAGCACACAAGTCCCCTTTGAATTCGCAGAGAATTCAGAATAAAGAACAACTGCGGAATTAAAAAATCACAGAACACATAGTGTATCAAGAAAATTCGTAAATGCATGTGAGAGGTCTTGAAGTACACATAGAAAATGCATGAAGTTTTCTTGAAGAGCAGCCCCCGTTAATTATGTCAGTAAATATGAATTTTTATGGATGTTTGAAATGTAGTGTTGTTCCGTCCAAAAGAATTTACAACGAATACCATCAACTTCGATCAATGGGAATTCAATCAGAGTTCCTGAATCTGTAAACGTCTTTGAATATAAATTTATTGAATTGGTGCGTGTACAACATTTTAAAATCATTGAGCAATCCATTTCAGGGCAAGAGATATATGATACATGAGAACAAATGACATATCATACGACTTTGAGGTTGAAGTTTTGTTAATAATAAACTAGTGTATCTTGTGGATCTTTGTATAAAAGAAATATGTGAGAATTCATTGGATTGCTTGTGCATGATGTGTTGACAACAAAAATGCATTTATACAAAAGGTCTCCTGTATGGAAATATTTCGCTGAAAAATGTCTGCAAAACTATGAAAAATCTCTGAAAAAAAATGAAAAAACTCTGAGAAACTCTGAGAATCTCTGAAATTTTGATGAGAAATCTAATATTTTTGGGACATTCTTTATAGACTTTTTTCAGACTTTTTTCAGAGTTTCTCAGAGTTTTTTCATTCTTTTTCAAAGAAATAGTAACGAAATTGCACTCTGCAAAAACTCTGACAAAACTCTGATGGATTGCTAACATTTTTCTGACTTTTAGAAAAAAATTAAAAAATTTTCAAACACTTTTTCACACATGATATTTGAATACGGCATATGAATGTATTTATTGAATTTCAGGATTTTTCAATAATCAGAAAAATGTCAACAATTTATTAGAGTTTTGTCAGAGTTTTTTCAGAGTGCAATTTCGTTACTATTTCTCTGAAAAAGTATGAAAAAACTCTGAGAAACTCTGACAAAAGTCTGAAAAAAGTCTGTAAAGAATGTCCCAAAAATATTAGATTTCTCATCAAAATTTCAGAGATTCTCAGAGTTTCTCAGTTTTTTCATTTTTTTTCAGAGATTTTTCATAGTTTTGCAGACATTTTTCAGCGAAATATTTCCATACGGGCTTCCATGCATGGAAGGAATAATCGATTTTTATCCGTTGAAAAATCCCCTTTAGAAAACGATAGAGAAAACACTCTGTGATTTCTATCGTTCTCGATGAGGAAGTTTTAAAAGACAGATTTTTGTTTAGTATTTAGTTTCAAAGGTTCATTGAATTACAGGAATTAAAGTTCAGAATGCACTGTAAAAAAAAACTGGAAATTTACTGTGCAACTGGACTGGAAATTTCCAGTGCTAGTACTGGAATATGGATATTCCAGTACATGTACAGAGATTTTGTTGTTACGTTACTGAAAATTTACCAAGCATAACTGAAAATTCAGTCATTGTACTGGAATTTTCAAGTTTGAGATGATGTACTGAAATTTTGCCATGATTTCGCGAAAATTTTACCGGCTCGTACTACAATTTTATAGTTCTTGTTCACCAAAAAAAAATATTCCCTTAAAAAGGACTTGAGAAAAAATTTGGAATTTAGAAAAAAAAACCTAATCGTTGGTATACTGGAATTATACAGGTTTTTAACTGCAATTCTCAGGTTTTGTGATGGAATTTTCCAGTTACTATGCAATTGAATTATACAGGTTTTGAACTGCAATTTTCAGGTCGTGTGATGGAATTTTCCAGTTGCTATGCAACGGAATTTAATCACTGTTGCACTGAAATTTTCCACTTCTATTGGACTTCGTCATTTCTGGCAGGAAAAATTTCAAGTCTTTATATTAAAAATTTCCTGATTGAGATTTTGAATAATAATTGTAATTGTAGCCAATGAAATTGATATATGAGGTTTTTCCAAGACTTATCCTCTTGTGTTCTAGATATGAAGCATATGTAGTAACCCAAGCTGGCCTTCCAACATGTCGCGCTATAGCTCATCGGTTAGGTCTTAGGTTTCAGTTGGTAGGCAGGTAGAAAAGTGTGGGTTCAAATCCTGTTAGGTAGACATGAGTTTCTGTCCATCCAAATGAACGATCAAAAGTTTCTCAATCATCTTGGAACACAAGGACCCTGCAAAATCACTTTGCGTGAGCAATTTTTTTTCAATTTTCATGGATATTTTCAGCATTAATTTTCCAGTACATGTCCTGGAAAAGTCCAGCTCGTGTACTGAAAAATTCCAGTACCGAGGCTCAGAAAATTTCCAGTTTTGATGCGGAAATTCCATAACGTTTGCACTGAATTTTTGCAGTACAAATGTGCTGAAATTTTCCGGTACATGTACAGGTTAATGACTTTCAGTACATGTACTGGAATTTTCCGGTGAAATTTTTTTACAGTGTGGTTGTCTTGTGACATGACTTATTTATACTTATCGAATCCAGATGCGAATGCATTACGAATCCTTTTGGACAGATTAAGTGTTCTTTCCGAACCTCTATATGTTTTCATTTTCACTGTCATAACGGGCATACCTTTGGAATTCTTTTGGGATTCATATGAATGATTGTACGTACTCTCAAAGAATTCTCAGAAAAAATGTGGCGTTTAAGTTATAATCTTGAAGAATTGTTTGAGAACTAGTTGTGTTGTCTGGGATCTCACTGAATAAGAAATGAAAGAAAATCACTGATGATTAGAAGAAGACCATAATATCCGCAATTTGCATTTGGGGTTGCTGGAAAAAAATTGTGAGAAGTCTGTGGGAATCCTTACCGTTTTATCAAATTTAGCGCTTCTCGAAACGACGAGTAATAATTTCTTTTCATTTGATTTGAAATTTGTTGAATTTTGTTAACCGATAGTACGGTATTGTCGTGTTGCAGGAAGATGAGAGTGACGAAGATGCGGTGACCGCACAACCTCAAAGTAGTACGACTCCAAACGCAACATCAAGCTTCCAACAACAACCACCAACGACGACTCCGTACCTGAGCGAGAGCACGGTTCTCAACAGTGGTGGAGACCGAGTGATGTACACTACCGGTACCCCGAGTTCTTGAATTTTCTAAGCACACACACACAAACATACACAAACATCTTTTGTCGGACTTTTTTCAATGATATAATATTTATATACACCCCGGTGTATGTTTATAATATTATAATATTATAATATATAACGTACAAAAGATATGGCTTCGAAACTTCGGAATTAAGAATTTAGTAGAATAATCTTGCATGAAACGTATTTATTTTCATGTGAATTCAATTTTATTAATTTTGTATATAATTTATGATACAAGGGAAGAGAGAAGGGGTTGACTTTGATAGAAAGAGAAAAAATTCCTGCTTTTGAATGGCGATTTTATTTTTTATTGTGTATTATTATTATTAATATTATTATTATTATTATTATCTTATCATCGTCATCATCATCATCATCATCATGTATGATCGATTCATTAACTTTAAAAGCATCCAGTAGTAAACTAATGATTTGTAAGATTCATCAGCTTCCTGCCACTTTGTTTGAAACCTTTTCTCAACGATTCATCGATTCGTACTTGTACTTATCTCTAATTCATCGTTGAAGTTTTGTTGTATCGATATTTCAAAACTTTCTTTTTATAAAGTACTAAAGTTGAGGAAGTTGATAATCGGCTACCGGATATACGGGATAATTGAATACCTAACAAACAATTGAATACGTACCATTTCATTGAGGATCCATCGATCGAAGACATATCTCGAAAATTTCAATTATCTTGTATATATAAATGAAGAAACACGTGTGTGTGTGTGTGTTCAGATTCCATCTCTTCGGAGGTGTTATGTGAACGGATATCACCAATTTTTGACCGTTTAGCTTCGTTTTCATTTTGCCTCTGTTTTGTTCGATCATTGTTGTATCACAATTTTGCACTCCCTGTAATGTAATTAGTTTGACTGTTAGATAGTCATTATATAATTGAAGAAGGACAAAAAAGAGAAGACGATGCTTCACGAAAGAAGATTACAACTAATATATGTAAGCGATAGTCGTTGGATAAAATCTAACTGATCGATGATACAGTGAATTTTATTATTATATTCTTAAATGGACCAAACGTATAACACGAATTCAACACTCAATTTGACAAGGAAATGAAACTAATACAAAATTGAAACCGAATGAATAAAATTGTGTAATAGAAGAAAACGAATTTTTGTTTTTTTTTATCGAAATTTTTTGGAATTGATTTAATATTTTTTTTGTTATCTAAACTGTGAATAGTTTTGATAGATGGATAATATACGAATGCACGCATTGTGGTGAATTTTGATTAGGATACATGGTTTATTATTGCTCTTTCGTCTACTGGTATCCTTCGTAGGTTGATCTTTCTCTATCATCTCATCTTTCATCAAATTCGATATCCCCTCGAGATATTCATACACCATATTGGGCGCTGAAATTAAAAAAAAAAGAATGACAGAGCGGAATGATGAATTGAATCCAGGGTAAGTAATCATACCTTTAAAATACACCATGGATCCTATTGCGTTACAACGCATCCCACTTGCATGGAAATTTTATTGCGATTCGCATATCAGTAGCGTTGAGATTTATGGAATCAAAGTAGGACCATAATTCTCTAATCGATCATATCTTTTTGCATGTGTTCTATTCGAAATGACTCTTTTTATTGTAAGCTGAATAAAATTTGCTCCTTTTAAAGTACTCGTATCTAAGAAATTCGACTAGTTGAAAGAATATTTTAACGTAGCGCAGCTACAAATCCTTTCGTAGGTGGAATGGACAGCGGGACCAACGCGGTTCCAACCAAATGGTAGTCGGGGAGTACGTGAGAAAATATCTGACGATGATGCTACTACAAGAATTCTTCATCAGAAGTCATTAATACGTTATGACCTTTCGAAAAATACGCCTTGGTGAGAATAGTTCATAACGACTTATTAAAATACTATATAAATATTATAGATAAATATTGAAAAGAAAAAATTAACATTTCAAACGAAAACTTTGTGATCATCGTAACTTAAATTCAAGTGTATAAATAAAGAATTGTTCAATCGATATGTTCCGACAAAAGAAAAAGAAAAATAACTTATTTGACTTCTGTAATTTTATGTGTCTCACTGTGCATTTAACACATTTAAAAATTGTATACATTTCTGAAAAAAAAAAAAAACAATCTTAATAATGCTAATCCTGTAGTGGTATTATGAAATATGTATTTATGGAACTTAAAATAAAGAATCGTAAGTTTAAATTCGAGATCTGTAATTCATTCAGTTTTCTTGTTTATCCAGAAAGCGAAGGGTACAGTCGTTGATTATTTCATGTTCTTAAAGTTGATCCGATGGATTATTATTATTATTCATCTTTTGGAATGAACTCCTTGAAACTGAAAACATCGTTTAAAAAGTGTGAATATCTGTTCAATTCGTCTCAATAAACCATTAAAACTTCAATATTTGATTTCCGAGCAACCGCTACTGGCCGTTCTTCGTTGAATTCATTCGCCAAGTTGGAAAACGAAAATTCAAGTATCTCATAATTTTTCAATTCAAAGTAAAGCGATGCGCAATGTTTTATAAGATTCGACAAAGTTTCTATAAAAAATGATCGTGCATCACTAACGCAACGCTGAATTTTTCTCATTGGTCGGAGACTAGTGCTTTTGAATAATTTCCCTATAAGTTACTATCTTTCAGCGAATGAGAAAAATTCGGTATCACAATACACTGTTTATTGCAGCTTCAAACCCAGATAAAGAATTCCAAGAGAGTTATTTATTATAAATATATATTGTGCATTAATTGTGGTTGTTGTTGAATGTTCAGTGAATTTTGAAACACCGGCTGAACGGGGATCTACCAGGCGTGTAAACAAAACTGTCGCTCGTGCGAAATTCCACCTTTTCCCAACGTTCATCGAATACCCGCCCCAAATCCACGTAATGTAACTTATCCATGGCGGCAAAGAAACCGAGATTCCTTTCGGCGTGTATTAAATAAATCAAACGAAATTCATTATTATGTTTCTAATTGATACAATCGAAAGGTGCATTTCCAGTGAAGTGCATTTTTCTTTAAAAAATCAACTGGAACCACGGTGAAGACAATCAAAGAAAATAATAAATTCAGACTCTGAAAACGAACTCGCCGACCGCAGCCCGAAGGAGCATTTTTGTTGACATTTATCGAGCACGACCGGAGAAACGTCAACAATCATCACCATGGCAAAGTATGAGAGAGATAGCGTAAAATCATGATTACATAATTGTGTTGTATTATTTAATTATAACAGCAGTAGATATATAGTTTCTCCAATTCACCGATAACGAATTGTTTACTACAAAACACTCTCTTTGTGTTTCATTTATATTACAAACTACGAATGAATCAAACCGTGAATGAAATTTCATAACTTTTTGCTCTTTTTCTCTTCATTTTTTCTTATTTCTTTGATATTCTTCTCGATATCGGGAACGCACGTGCGTGACGTTACGAAATGTCACTTTATAAATCTGTCATTTTTATCAAAGACCATTCTGATTTCAAACTCGTGTGAGTTGTGGTCGTTTAAATGTTCTTTCGCTTATATCACATTGTTTCTCTCATTTACATTTTTTCGTTACCAGTGAAACAACGTTTAGTAGATTATCCATCTCGCTTGCTGTATCTTTCATTCTCCATCCCACCTCGTATCTTGCACGTAACCAAGTAATCAAAGTAATTTGATACGTTTGTAGAGTATGTAATATTGGATCGTATAATTTGTAATATATACATTTACACTTTACTTGACACCTGATTTGTAAAAATTATTCTTTATTATTACTCGAGGAGCAGTCGACGAGAGCGATAGTGCGTGTTTTTTTTGTTTATATATGTACATTCAATTATGAAAAAGAGATCTCCCTGGAATTGATGAAATTCCAAAATTCTAGTTTGAAAATGAACAGGTGAGAGGTTTTCTGCAATTTTGAAAAATCTTGCTTCAAACTTTTTATCGGTTGGGATTTGAATTTATGGAAGTCTTCTGTTGCGTCGTGTTGCGTAAAGTGATAGAAATTATCATAGGCTGCACATGTTTCGGTGACTCACTTTGGCAAGTTGAATAAACAAAATTCAGATACTTCGATAATTCCTTGTTCGATTCATTAAGACCCGATCAAGAATTTTTTGTCATTTTGAAATAAGGAATTTTCAAAGGTGTATCGAAGATTTTTTGAATCAATTCTATCACACATTTGGTAGCTAATGCATCGTATCGCTAGAACGAATGAGCACAAATTACTACCAATTGAAATTTACTTTGTATTATTTTTCCCTTTAGATTCCAAAGAGATCCAAATGAAATTTGAACCTTGAGAAAGTAATGAGATTTAATTTCGTAAAAAGTTCAAGGAAATCTGTTTTGTGCGAGGAAAGAAAAAAAAAAAAGAGAAGTATAGATCTGATTATATAAATCACGTGGAACGTGAAAACTTACATAAGTAAAAAAAACTTCAACAAACACACTTTTTACGACTGATCTGCTGGGGAAAAAAAATCACTTTGAAGCATCATAAAGTATACACACGTTTCGTTCTTTTTCGATTTGCATAATAGAGATTTTATACAATCGTAAGAACATTCGTTCATCTTTGAAAGTTTCTAGAATATCTGCATAATTTGTAGAGTTGAAAAAACCTGAATTTATTCTTTAAAATTCACTTCACTGGATCCAATCAGGTTTTATCGGGTTTAATCAAATTGAACTAGATTTTCTGTAATGATTTTTCCTATAATCTACTAATTTTGATTGTATAGAAAAATATACAATGATGAAAAATGAGGTATTATTTGACATCATCGTGGAGAAATCCTGAATAAACTCAAAACTTACTTTTCACGTAATCTAAAATCAAGTATGGGACTAGTAAAATTTTCAAGTGTAATTTACTCCAACTGTAATACATCTCTCTGCAATTTGATCTACGTCCCCACAATTCAAATTGAATATTGCAGGTCTTTGTATTTATTTTACGATTTAACAAACATTTTTTCTTCGTCAAACCAAAGAAAGAACTAATCGAAATCATGAGAATGTTGTACTCGATTCACCGCAATCATATTATTCTGTTCTTTTTGCTCATAATATCCCTGATGGTCCATGTTATTTATGTCAATATCCCATGAATATCATACTAGAATATTCCCTTGTGAAGATCAAGAATAGAAATAGATTGAAATTACATCCAATGGAATCTATTTGAATCCATTTTTATGGCGTATATTCCACGATGAAGAAGAATTCTACCCGATTCAATGGGATTCTATATAAATTAGAGCACTGAATGGGGTTTTCAGGGTTTCTTTCAATCCGTATCCACCGGGAAAAAACCCAGTGAGTGCACTTCGGTTGGACCCACAGATGCCAATCTTGATAATTTGACATCATGAACAAATTCCTGTAATAAACAAATCAATAAAATAAATTACTTGAATCAATGAATTCCCTCGATCAACGATTATTAAAAATATATCGAATCTACCTTCGATGCACTTTGCACTCATAACAATGTTCCACTTTACAAAGAAATAAAATTAAACAAAAAATCTTAATAAGATGATTCAACATACTATTCTTCGTAAGAATCCATTCCAGCCATAGAACCGGTTCGGTTATTCGTCAACAAACTTGACATTCTATCTCTTCATTTTTATTAATTTGTTCATATCTTCACGTTTATTGCAATACGCAATTAACAGTCACAATGTATCGGTGTAAAATATACTTCATATTTATAAATCATATTTAATGAATCCACATTTCTTTGTATTCCTCTCAAATAGAAAATTTGAATATTTATTTTACTCAAAAAATATACTCACCACTCAATAATTGCGAGTCCATCGAATCATCGGTGCACAAGAAGAATATTCGAATAATTGTTTGATTCTGGGTATTGTATCGAGTCCACGCCTTGTGCATGTGAATCTTATCTCTTATCAGTTGTTGCTGATTCATTACCTCTTCATTTTCAAAACTGTTTCAAGCGTTGCGACAACAAAACTGATAATAAAAATCATACACTTCTCCTTTGAAAAAGAAATAAAAAGAAAATAACAAAATGTGTATTGTTGAGTTATTAACCTTTCGAGTCGATTGTACACAATTTTGAACGTTAAACAATGACATTGAGAGGTGTGTGTGTGTGTACATGCATTTTGTTGAGGCATAAACTGATATTCTTTATTCGTTTTTGCAGAGAGATGATGATAGTGTTCGTTTACGATACCGCGAGGTGTTGTAAGGAAGAAGATGATCCTGCCGATGCTGTTATGTATTTTCACCCAGCTTGGGTCTCGCCGACCCAAAGGCTCGCTTTGGCGGGTCAATTGATGGGCGTTAATCAGTTCTTCTCCACGTCGTTTTCTCCTCCACGATCTATCTCCTTGCAGGGTGGAAAATTCGTGCTAAAAAAATTTGGTCAATACATGCTGGTGAGCGATGATTATCATATTCAATTCAATTTTTCTGTTCGACAAAATAAGAAAATCAAATAATATTCGATGCAAGTAGAAATGCTGTTATTTTTATCGATAATTATGTACACTGATATGCACTTGTATACAACAATTAATTAATTAATTCTCAAAGAAAAGAAGAAATTATCAAGAAGCAATTAATCTGTCAACGATGACCGTTTTATTCGCAATAAAACAGTCCAGTGAAATGACATAATTCAACCTTGATTATTCAATCTTTTATGTAACTTGATTATCAGTATTGTACACCCAATTGTATGTTTTGTAATTGATTTTTCAGGCCGTTGGCACCGATAGGAATATTCACGATTGGATTCTGGAAAGACGAGCAGATACTTTGGATTCTATGCTTAAATTTTTTCATTGTGATTTAGCCAGAGTGTCGGAATCATTCAACAATGATAGGAATAAATTCACCGAGAAATTGTATCAAATGTTCGAAACGTATTTGCCAATTCTTCAATATAGTGCCAATTTATTTTCCAACATTCCCATGATTATACTCCCCAAGGTGTGTAAGGTTTCAAAAACAAATAAGAATACTTTTTGTTATATTATACATAACGAATTATTCATCAAATTACAGACTGCTAGTAATGTATTTTTGAAAGCCAGGCACGTATTACAGTATTGCCAAGAGACAAATGGAATCTTGGGTGGAGCTTTGTTCTATAACAATAAGTAAGACGATGATAATTTAAATATTCATTTTTTTGTTCTTATTGTTATATAAAGTATTGATATAATTGTGATGATATTTCAGAGTAATCGCCACGCAACTGAGTTCTGAATTGACAAAACAAATAGTGATAACCGATCCATACAGAATAAAGGTAAAATTATGATTCGACTAGGAAAATTTTGTTTTGTTCAATAATGTAATTTTGCTGTTTTTTAATTAGTCACCTGCCGAACGTATCCCGACAGAATTCCACTTGCCAGTTGGAGTTCAATTATTAACGGTGTACATCGATCATAAACAGTTTATAAAACTTGTACAAGAGGCCAACAAAGAACGGTGTTATAGTTCTTATTTGGATTCCGTTGCCAAGAAAACTGTATTGAGGAAGGTAAGAAATCTACCAATGTCTTTTAGTGTGGAAAATTTACAAAATCATACATTATTTTCACGATGATTCGTTATTGCAGACATTATCGAAGAATAGTATAAAAGAGCAATACGCGTCGGGTATGAAACGCGATGTTTCAAGAATATTCACGGTACCCGAAGAAAGTGAATTAGATTCCTCGAATTACAACGATACCAGCCAACATTACGTCCCATCTTTACCTCAAACGATGTACAACTCTCCGATAAAACGCAATAAACAACAAGAACAAAATAAACCGAGCGACCGTCCAAAAACTACAAACCCATCCACCCCGAGTGTATGCTCGACCCCGTTGAAGGACGTGAATAAGGTATTGCATGGAACCGCGCTTCTGATTTGTAACACCACGGAAGAAGAAGAGATAGCTTCGCAAAAGCAAGACGTGGACGATATTCCTGACGTTGTCAAAGAAGCTCTCAGATGTAAACGTTTAAACAAGTTAAGAAACGCGGTTAAAGACAGCAACAACGCTTCTCTGAAACCCAAAGACTGTAATAAACGAAGTTTGAGTATGTCGGATCTGGAAACATCGTTGAAAAAGTATTCCAATAGCGTAACCTTGCGAACTTACAGCATCGGTTTGCCAAAATTGAACGAAGATTTACAAATCGACGACATGGATCAAGCACAGGAGAATAAATTTCAGAATTTGAAAAGAAGATCCTTCCACACCATCACAGATCCTTATTATCCGGTGTTTCGATCCGATGGTTTGGCTGTTTCAAAATCCCTTTACGATCAATACATTTCGTCTCATTACAAAGAGCTCAAAGAGGAACAGAGCCAAGCGAGTAAATTCAATCATTCTACTAACAATCCTTCGACTAAATTATTAGAAAATTTGAACGAGAAGTTGAGCAATGGCACTCAAATGAACTCGAAAACGAATCTCGTTGAATCTAAAACTCATAACGAAGAGGATAACAAAACCTTGGATAACAAAAGTAAGCAAGAGTTGTATCGAAGATCGATGAGTTTGCCGTTGAAACCGCTAAACGTTATGGACAACGGTAACGACGATAGGAGAAAATCTACCTCGGAATGTGGCGGTAATGTGTACGATTTTTTACAAAAGAGAAAACTCGATGGTTTACAGTTGACTCCTTTGATGTCCAAGTTGAGTTTATTGGCGGACGAGAGAACTAGCGGATTTTGCAGTAGAGAAACAACGCCTAGTGAATTTCGCGATCTTTCCGGGTTCTCAACCGCCACGAATCATCTGATCAAACAGAAATTGGAAATCGCTGAAGGAAGCAAAGAGTCGGCAGTCGGAAGCGAGGGCGAAGGCGAAGGCGAAGACGAAGACCTCGTCGACGAGGATTGGACGATCCCCGCGAATAAAGATGAAACGGCATCCCTCGAGAAAGTAGAATTATTTCTCTGTGGTCATCAAAATATGGTTTTGATTCTACTCATGGAGAATGGAACTGCCAATAATCCAGATTTAATACACACGCTTGTGAGTCGAGAAACTAAACGTGGTGTGTTTTTGTTGTCTTTTTCATCTTGAGAATTTGATCCTTGTATTATTTGTTTTAGTGGCAAACGTGTATCGACACGTTAGGACAATTGGAAGCACGTTTACAACAGTGTTTGGATCCCCTACCTTCGAATGAAAATAAGGAATTGTATAGTGTGTTGAGTATAGATCCCAAGTGGGATACGGTACATCGATCGGGATTGTGGGGAGTCACGGAATTGGATATCGTTTCTTCTCTCCACGATAGATTCACCAAGACCAGTAATCTCACGGAGATTGTTGTGAGGTAATTCAAACGATTTTTTATATTCATTTGTGTGGGACTTTGAATAAGAAAATTTATCATTTGTACCCCGCAGAACGGAAGATACTGTTGTTTATGGAAATCAATGTGGCAAATTGGAGACATTTTATCAACAAGCGGTCGCATCCGATTGTTCCGGAGGACTTCCCACTCCTGCGGATGTGATGGGAGTTGTATCCCTCAAAGCTAAACGCAGACTAGAACGAGACCACGGAATCGTGTTGTTATAAATTTCATGACAAACAGAAAGTAACGCTATTCAATTATCGGCAATGCATTATTTTAAAGCTTTAGAAGAGACGTTTTATAATATTAGGAAATTTCAACGTATTTATATATTGTTATATTCCACATTAGAATCTTTGTTGATATTCCTTTTAACATTAAGTTCACAGTTTTAATACAAAGTATTCAGAATGAATGAATAATACAAAATGTTTTGTTTCGTCCATTCATTCGTATGGGATTTATGAATAACGACTGGATGAGAAACATTTTGTCTTTGTTAAAAGAGAAGATTCAGTGCTTGGATAACTTTCTCTTTTCTACCATCATTTTTAAAGAGAATTCAAAATATGAAATCTGTCCACCGACAATCCATCCACAATTCAATGAATTATATCATAGTGGTTTTTTTTTATACATACATCTTTGTATCTTTCACAAGAAACGATTTTATATTGAAATGAAAATGAAACCGGTATTATTCCTTCTCGTTATTCATTCACGATAAGTTTTTAATGTTTTTCTTTTTTATTTATGTATAAATCAAAATCTTTCTATCGAATACAGGAGTTACATTATTGATATTGTTATTCGATTTAGAAGTAAAAATCTGATGTTAATGAGTAACGTAAGTGTATGATGTAGCAAACGCATGTTATTATTATTATTCTATGTTTTTGTTGACTATTCTGTACATTTATAACAATCCAGTTTGTACATATCCAGTGTAATTTTTATGATTAATCGGTATGTATTGATGTGATGTTTTTAGATGTAGCCGCAAAAACGATTACCGAACGATTACGATGATCTTTGATCGATAGAAATTTTGAATATATAAGTTTGATGTATGATGGAAGTCTCAAAGTGGACTCAAAGTCGTAATTACGACACGATAAACTAAGATCATTTTAATTTATCTTTTTAAGAAAAACAAAAATCAGCAGATTTTTAATCTATGTTTTCATCTATTATTGTTCGAGGAACGGAAGAAAGTTAGTGCTTTGTCGATACCACATAATGGTGCTTAAAATAGTAACAATCGTTTTTATTATTATTCTCATTATTATTGTTATTTTATCATTTTGTTTGTTTTGTTATGATGAAAATTTTGGTTATCTCGTGGAGAATATCATTGAATGAAAGGTTGCATCTTTGTAAATATATATACATATACGCGTACATAAAAAAATGATAGACGAATGTCAGTTTTATTCATGAAAGAATGACGACAAAAGGCGTATTAAAGTAATAATGTTTATCGTAACCTTCACTCTTGTGTTTTGAAAACCACAGCCTTTTACCAAGTTTTTTCAACATTTGTAAAATTCAACATATCATCTATTATTTATATCTCGTAAATTTAAGATTCTTCAATTATTTTTTAACTGTTTTCATATTACGAATAATGATGATAATCATTGAAATCTTCCAACATTTGTATTCTATTGAAGAGGTTGTGAAAATTTAGAAATTTATTATCAGAATCTTTCAACGTTTTTCTTTTCCGAAATGTATTATGAATTTTATGCTATGTCAATGTTATGCGATCTGTTCAAGTTTCTCTTCTTACGGGGAAACAAATAAAACCGTATGGAGACGATTGATCTATTCATTTCACTGTTTTATTCAATTCGGAATATGAAGCACCTGCTTGAAGAATAAATTGAAAAGTACTCTAAATTAATAAGTTGTTTATCGACTTTATTATCCTTCGAGGTCGCTATAAATCGTTTGTTTGCGAATAGTAAAATTTCTTTCCAACGTTATGCATGAAATGTTTATTAATGAATATTCATTAGCTCGGAAACCGGGATTAGATAAAAACAACTTACTTGTTTGTCAGTTATTCTCATTGATCTAATGTATAACAAAAGTAGGATCATGTATATACTTTTTCCGCTTCGATTGTTCGTTTATTTTTATAGTTCTCCAAATTTTCTCATGAAATGGCATGAATTTTCGTTCATAAATTTACAATGATAAAATATTAGTTGACTAGAAATGAGGAAATACCAGTGTAATTCATTTTATTTGAAATAAGAAAAAAGTATCACGAAGAGAGGACTTTATTTAAACGAAATTAAACGAATTGTTAATCATTAAGGTATCGAAATTAAAAGGTTTCTTGAACTCAATTTCATAGAGAAACCAGTCTGCAAAACTGTCCTCGTGTGGAAACATAAACCAGCATCAACGTGGTGTCAATATTTTTCCAATACATGGAAATCAAAATCGAAAAAGAGGAAATGTGGGATAAGCATTGAAAGAACGAGAATTTTGTTTACACACGTAGAGGAATTTAGCTCGTGGAGGTAATAATGACGTTTTTCAGAGACGAGCCTACCTCGTTTGCATTTTAAGATATCAACTGGATTGTATGTTGCAAAACCTGATCTAGAATCAACAGGAATATAATGAATGATTTATCCAACTATGACGATTCTGGAGATGAATAAACAAGCCCTCTTAACGAACCAATGAATGTAAAGCTGCTATTTCCCGATTGGATCTCGAGATCATTTAAAGGAGAGCTGATTCAAGGTTTGGATTATTGAAAAATTGAAAGTCTCTTGATTCGGTTCTTGAGGTGGTGTATCGAAAAAGTGTCATGGTAAGGATTAATTTTTGAAACTTACGTCAAAGAAAGAGAATATTTGAACCAGTTAACAGAAACGTTACAGTTGAAGCAGTTATTTGTGTCGTTGATCGAACTCATCATACTCTTTGATAAACGGTTTGAATCGTCTCACATATTCAAATATTCGGTTATCAGTGATTTGTATAAATTGTATGTGAGAGTTAGAGAATTGATTGATATTCTTTCAAATACTTTGAGACCCCTCTCAATTTTTCAAGAATTTTCCGAGATTGAAACAAATTTGTCCTCCCTCGCGTTACCATTTATTCGAAATCCTTTAGAGATCCTGTGTGAAAAATTGCAAGTTGAAGGTGTTTCAAAATAACTAAGAAATAAAAAGTTTACCATGGTTCCTGCATCTAATTTATATATTTTTGATTTTATACAAAAAGATGAGTGATATTTTCATTATTTATCTTCCCACAGACTACATACACGGATAAAGGACCAAAAGTGAGTATTATCCCTTCAAGTACACACATCCTTTTTCACACCTTCGAAGTACACACAGGTGCAAATTCGCACCACGCAACTTCACCGATTAATAACTCGGTTCCTGTTCGACCAATTTCACCTTACTTTTTTTCGATTTGAAGGGAAAACTGTGCAGAATAACGTGGGATGAAAGAAAATTCACAAATATTTCATTTGATCTGTGAACAAAATACGAGAATAAGAAGTCTTCAAATGGTTGGTGCGAATTTGAACCTGTGTGTACTTGAAGGGTTATTTCGAAATGTATTCGATAAGTTTAAGAATCTACCTTTTTATGTACGAATGATAATTTTACAGCCCTCGGGTGGAAGATTTCTTTGCTTCGATCACTTGAGATTTTGGGTTGGAAATGCAAAGCAGGTTCGTCAAATTGTTTCTATGTTTTTAAATGAATTTTAATATCGACGCTTATTTTTCAGGCTGCTGGTTTTTATTGTGCGAGAATGGGCTTCGAGCCTTTAGGATATCGAGGCTTGGAGACGGGTTCCAGAAAAGTTGCCTCTCATGCCGTTAAACAGGACAAAGTAAGGATATCATTCCCACACAGCACTTTTGGTCTCCAAGATATCTTGAGGAACTGTTTAGAAAAGTTTAAGAAATCTCATGCAACGTGAAAAGATATTCTTGAGATATCTAAAACAGTTCTTACTTCTGAAAGACATCTAAAAGATATTATATCTTATAGAAATCTTTTAGAAATAAGAACTCCCTGGTGAAAAAAATCTTTCTGAATCTCTCTGAAATCTCTCTGAATTTCTCTGAATCTCTCTATATTTTGGGACAAATTTCAGAGAGATTCAGAATAATTCCAGAGTAATTCAGAGGAAGTTAGAGACCTTTCCGATAGTGATACGTTCTGAATTCTTCAACTTTCTCTCCGCATATCACTGAATCCTTCAGAATTTTATATACACGGAGAAAATATTTCATTAAATATTACAGTGTACTACCGGATCAGGGCGCCATATCAGTTACTTCGACAAAAATTACTGTGTGATTCTGTAAAAGCCAACAGAAAACAAGTATTCTATAGAGTATATTCTCCTGCATATACGGAATCACACAGTAATTTTTGTCGAAGTAACTGATATGGCGCCCTGATCCGGTAGTACACTGTAATATTTGATGAAATATTTTCTCCGTGTATTTAAATTTCAAAGCTCCCTCTGAATTTCTCTGAATCTCTCTGAATTCCTCTAAATCTCTGGGAATTCAATGTATTCAGATTTCAAAGTTTCCTCTGAATCCCTCTGGATTACTCTGAATCTTTTTAAATTCCTCTGAATATTTCTAAAAAATTCCACGCACAATTTTTCATAATTTATCTTCCTCTGGAAGTCTCTGAAACTTCCAGAAAGCCTCTGAAATGCAGGACCAAGAATTGTACTGAATTCATTCCTCTCTGAATTTCCCAGACCCCCCGGATCACTCTAAATTCTTCTGAATCTCTCTGAATTTTTCTGAAAAATCCCACGCACAATTTTTCCTAATTCACCTGTCTCTGTGAGGCTCTGACACTCCCTGAATACCTCTGAAATCCTGAACCAAAAATTTAGCTGAATTAATTTCTCTCTGAATTTCTCTGAATTACGCTGAACCTTTCCAAATTCTCCTGAATATTCCTGAACAGCTTTAATCACATATTTCCCCTAATTCACCTGTCTCTGTGAGTCTCAGACATTCCCTGAATACTTCTGAAATCCTGAACCAAAAATTTTACTGAATTGATTCCTCTCTGAATTTCTCTGAATTCCTGTGAATCTCTCTGAATTACTCTGAATCTTTCCAAATTCCTCTGAATATTTCTAAAATGTTCCACGCACAATTTTTCTAATGTACCTGTCTCTGGAAGTCTCTAAAACTTCCAGGAAGCCTCTGAAATGCAGGACCAAGATTTTACTGAATTTATTCCTCTCTGAATTTCCCAGACTTCCCCCGCATCTCTCTGAATCTTTCTGAAAAATCCCTCGCACAATTTTTCCCATTTCACCTGTCTCTGTGAGTCTCTGACACTCCCTGAATACCTCTGGAATCCTGAATCAAAAATTTAGCTGAATTAATTCCTCTCTGAATTTCTCTGAATTCCTCTGAATCTTTCTAAATTTCTTTGAATATTTCTGAAAAGTTCTACGCACAATCTCTCTGAATTCATCTATCTCTGAAAGTATCTGACAGTCCTTGAACGCCTCTGAAATGCAGGACCAAGAATTTTACTGAATTTGAGTTCTCTCTCTGAGTTCCTCTGAATTTTTCTAAATCCTTTTGAAAAATTCAAAGCACAAGTTCTCTTAATCCACTAGTCTCTAAAATCCTCTGAACCATGCTGAATTGCTCTGAATCTCTCTGAGACGTGAAATTTTCAGAGAGATTCAGAGAGATTTTTTCACCAGGGCTGTTTGAGATCTCTTAAAGATATCTTTTAGAACTGAAATGCTGTGTGGGTTGTCAAGATCGTTAGAATAAGGATATCGAATTTTTGTTTTTCACAGATTATTTTTGTATTCGAATCCGCGTACGAGTCGGATAACATCGAGATGGGGAAACATTTAACTCAGCACGGGGATGGAGTGCGCGATATCGCTTTCAACGTCGAAGACATCGATGCGATTGTCAGGGTAAATGGATTTGATTAATTCGATTTCAAAGTCTAGAAAGCAGGGTTGCACTGGCCAAGTTTGTTTCCGGTGTACATGAAATTACACTTGAGAATTTTACTAGTTTTTAGTTCAGTATTTCTACATGCTGGTGTCAAACGATACATCATTTTTTATCATTATATAGGGTAAGGGAAGGTCATTTGGTGACATTCTGTGTTTGATTGTAAATAACTCTCGTAAATGAATGAATAGGAACCTATATCTCATTTAGTATATTATTCTACACGTTTTCAACAATGGTATAGGACACCAACGTTCCAAGTTTGATTGGAATCAAAATATCCATAGGGAAGTGAATTTGTATTTGAGGTAGGTAATTGATGGAGGTGATTTAGTGATAGCGGTAGGTTAATTTGATGATATAGAGAAAACCATTGTTTGGTAATTAATGGAGATGGGAACTTTATGCTTTTTTGAAGGGTGATTCATGCTTTCAAAATACAGTCATTTATGCTTCAAGTATGCTATTGGTTTTCTAAAATTATGCTCATACTTGCTCTGTAATTTTCGATCACAACCCTGTTGAAAAAGTCCCATACATTCCCATATATAAATCTTATTATTTTATATGAATTTCAACAAGTTTTTATCAGTCTATATACGGTTTCTGTCCTATAGAACTTATGGGTTTTATATGATTTCATATAAGAATGCAAAAATTATATGAGAACTTTATGAGATTCGATTAGAACCATTTGCAAAATCTCATAAAACCGTATGAAATCAAGTGTGTGTACTAGATTTCATGCGGTTTCTGTCCTGGAAATAACTAGAATTCATTAGAATTTATGAGATCTTTTCAACAGGGAATGGTATTTTCATTCCATGGTATTAAAGCGATGGTATAGTTTTCAGTTATACCAAAATACTAATTATCACGGCATATAATCAGCTATTTCATTCACTCCCAACTTGAATTTGTTTGGAGCGTTCCAGGCAGAAGGCTGATATTAAATTAATGCCACAGAAAGAAAGATTTTCATCTTCCTGAGAATCTCTTGGAAATTTCTCTGAGAGATTCAGAGTAATTTAGTTTTGTCATGGTATTCTGATTCTCTCTAAATTTATGGTGAGATTGAAAAATTCCTTGTAATTCTTCGAAATCTTTCTAAATCTCTTTGAATTATTCAGAATTTTAATTATTTCGATTCCAAAGATTTCGAATTTATCCCTCAAAATTGAATTTATTTAGAGTCCAAAGCACTCTCTAAATTCATCTGAGTCTCTTCGAATCCTTGTGAATTTGCCTGAATCTCTTTAAATTGGTCTGAACCCTTCAGAATTTCAATCATTCGATTTTCCAAGATCTCTTCGAGTGTTTTTCTGAATCTCATCTTCCCGAACTCCTGTAACTTTATTTGAATCATTCAAACTAAGTTGCTAAAATTTTCTTGGAATTTCTCTCAATTTTTTTAAATGCCTTTTTTGGAGATCAACTTAGTTTTCCCCTTGGCATTGAATCCCTTCGGCATTCCTGATAAAAAAATCTCTCTGAATTTCTTGATATTTTAGGACATTGTTTCAAGAGATTTAGAGTGAGTCAGAGGAAGTTCAAAGCTTGTTACATAGTCGTGAATTCTGAATTTCTATTCATCCAAATTTCTTTGGATTTTTTTCTTTCATTGAAACATAAAAAAATGAACATTATTGAAATAATCTTTTAGGTACACGGAAAAAATAATTCAGCTGCAGGAACTAATTTAATGGCTGTCCGTGTCCGTGCTAGATACTCAGCTGCTGCAGCTAAATTATTTTTTCCGTGTATGGCAAAATTTAGTTGTTTTTTCTGGAAAAGTCAGGGAATTTCAAACGTCAATTTGCCTGGACGCCTTGGAATATCTTTGCTATTTTTTGTCGTCAAATGTAGCAAAACATCCAAATACATGAAATTTACCGATGAACGTTGAATTTATGAACCATTTATGAAGATTCTCCATTTTCAGTACAACAAATCGCACACCTGAAATTGCTTGCTCTGTTCATAAGGATATACCAACTTATACGTGACTATGAAAAATAACTTATCATGATAACAAAATTCGTTCAAGTCTGCTTTTTCGTATGGCATAGAAAGTTTTTCCAACATATTTTTCATTTACTTCTAATAAATCAGACAATACTAACTCACCAGTCAGAGGTTGTTTCAGAAGCACTATTCTATGTACGACACAAATTTTTTCATACCAACAATCAAAACGGTGTTGATCATTATTTTTTATAATCGATAGATAGAAATATGATTCCACTACCATTTGGTGCATTAATTACTGGCACCATAGCTCTGTAGAGGGTATTATTTGTAATTCAAATTCAAACTATCACCAATATACCTATATTTCTTTCTCTTCTACCTGAAAATTTGATATTTTATGGGGAATAAAAAATTCAGTTTTATATTTGAATAACTCATGAACTTTGGTTTCAATTCGATTTTTCGATGTTGAACAAATTTTTTTTCGAGAAAATGAATATAATAGGCTTGTAAGGCATGAAATTGACTACAAAAATGTTTCCATGGAATGGAGCTGTACGAACAATAGTTTTGGGAGTGAACTTTAATAAAAATCAACATCAGTGCTCTTATAATTTTGTATTTATTGATCTTACATGCGGAATTGACTTATAATACATTTTATATGGCTCTGAAATTTATAATCTTAGAAACAACTTATTCGAATACAATAATTAAATGTAAATTTCAATAAATACAAGATTATAGGGGATTTTATGCCGATTTTTTCATGAAAGTTCACCTTTGAAGCTCTGTAACTCCAAAACTATTGGTCGTACAGCTCTGTCTCATGGGAACTTTTTTGTAGCAAATTTTATGTCCTGCAAAACCCATCGTACTCATTTACTCGAAAACAATTTTTTGAACAGCGTAAAATCGAGTTGAAACCAAAGTTAAACACACTCACAGAAAAGATTTCTTGTTGTTACCATCATTTTATTCGATTTTCTTCCCCGAAAACGAATAGTGTTCGACCAAAAAGTGGTTTTGCTTCAAAGTAATCGTATCGTGGATTGTTAGTAGAAAAAATTATGATCCATGACTTTTGTTCAACGTAAGAATCTCTATTTCTTGTGGTAAGAAAAATGTGAAACTAGATGAATATTCTTAAAGGCGACTCTCAGCGATACGCTCCCCTCCCCTCGATTGGTAGCAGAGTGATAGAGTTTTCAAAATTGATTCCAATGTATCGTGTTGTAAAATGGAATAGTAAATATGAACTTTAAAACAGTGATGATCGAATAAAGCAGTGTATCTCGTGTCAAATACTGTCCCAAGCGATACACCAATATTTTATTTGAAAAAAAAAAAAACAACAATTATTGTAACCATTAAACATTTTGTGTCTTGCGATATCTTGGTTTTAGATGTCTTGTACTTATCTTTTAGATATCTTTCAGACGCGTTTAAAACAAGAATTGATCTGGAACTTATTTAAAAGCGTTAGATAGGACATTTAAAGCCTGTCTGAAATATATCGGAAGATACAGTAGGTTTACTGGGTAAGAAGAAAGATTTCATTACCTTCAATAAAAACTTCATTGCATCAAGAAAATCTCTAAGTCTTATTTGAAAAACACTTATGGCGATCTCAGGACTATTTTTCTTGGTCCAAGATTCAATATTCTAACGCCAAGATTATCAAATTTTACTTAAGGCGAGAGAATTTTCTTCTCATCAGAAGAAAAATCAGGATTGTCCCTATCTTGAGAAACATATTTTCTCATAATATAATGAAATTTTTGTTACAATAAGAAAACCTTTCTGTGAGTGCAGTTACCTGCGTTATTCGAATGAGGAATCGAATTTTTGAATGAGCTAATAGCTCATGTTTAGCCCTAGTTAAAAGAACCCATTGATTCTGACCAATTCTCATCAAATTACAATTAAACGTGGACAATATTCTGACCAAATCTCACCGGTGATTTTTCAATGAGATTTCGTCAGAACTTTCATGCGAATCTCGTTGATTCTGGCCAAATCTCACTAAATTACGATTAAACTTGGACAATGTTCTGATCAAATCTCATTGAATTTCATTTGTCAAATTCAATGGATTCTTTTAACCAGGGTGAGCCTCTGATTCACTTAGAATTTTTTTTCCTGTGGGAATATTTTTCATTCCCTATAAAATATCGAATTTTCAGGTAGGACAGAGAAAGAAAAAATATCGCCCGAAAATGAAACACCCTAATACTCCCGCACAGGAAAGTCGTCGAAGAATTACGTCGCATCTCCGTAGAATTGAGGGAGAAGAAACCCGTACAGCACAACCACCGATTCTCCACCCAGGACTTCGGTGGCCTGGAGGGGGAGAATCAGTGGAGAAATGAGAGCCGTGGAAATAAGGGAGAAATAAGGGAGAGTCTCCGTTGAAGCAACGGAGAGGCGACGTGGATTTGTCCGCCCCCCTTTATTTTCAATAAAATTCATATCTGTCGATTTACACAACCAAATTTCAATGAGTGAATCTACTAACATAACCGAGTCCACCGAAGTCCTGGGTGGAGAATCGGTGGATATTACGTGGTACGATGGAGAAGCAACGTAGAGGCGCCGTTGTTTCGGGCGGACATTTCTCCGTTGCCTCTACGCTGCTTCTCCATCGTGCCACGCTGTATCCACCGATCCCTTTTTTCTCTCTGAATTCCACGGAGAGGCGACGTAGGTGTCCTGTGTGGGCCTATATCACCAAATTTCATTCCTTTACCCTATTTTTCTTAGGTAAAATCATACGATGAAAATTCAAAATTAGTAGATTATAGTAAAAAAACTTGAACTAAATGGGGGGATTTTTTTTCCAACCCTGCTAGAAAGTGAAACCTTTCTAGTTTCAACGTAGAACTTTTCAGAGTTTGTTTGATTTTTAAGATCGCAAGAGAACGAGGAGCAGAAATTATACGAAACATATGGGAAGAGTCCGACGAGTATGGAGTTGTTCGTTTCGCCACCGTTAAAACGGTAGATCCGCAATCTTCTGGCATGCTTTATAAATAAATTTATATTCGATAGAATTTTAATTTCGATTTCAGTATGGAGATACGTATCATACATTCGTCGACAGATCTAGGTACAAAGGATTCTTCTTACCAGGTTTCAGAAGAGAATCGGGAGATCCTATATCAAAACTTCTGTGAGTAGCGCAGTAGTATAATCTTCCTCGTTATAAACTTTTCAAACAGTATCTGAACATGTGTGTGTGTTGTTTTTTTTTTTAAATTCGCAGTCCTCCTATTAATTTGAACTTCGTGGACCACGTTGTGGGAAATCAACCGGATCAACAAATGGAACCTGTGGCAAAATGGTAAATCGCAACGATGAATAAAAGAAATACAAAAATGACTCCTACCGTTAAATAAATACGGATTGTTTATATTTTCTAGGTACGAAAAATGCTTACAATTTCATAGATTTTGGTCAGTCGATGATACGCAATTACACACGGAGTACTCGGCGTTACGTTCGATAGTAATGACCAATTGGGAAGAGACCATCAAATTACCCATCAACGAACCCGCGCCTGGTAAAAAACGCTCGCAAATTCAAGAGTTTGTCGAATATTATGGCGGAGCAGGGGTTCAACACATCGCTCTCAATACGAGTGATATTATAACTGCTGTGAGTAGATAAAAAGAGAACGATTAGGGGCATCGGAAAACGGATAAAATTTCGCTACGTTGTTTTTAAATAGCCCCAAGCAATGATCGCGAATTGTAAATATGCAGCAATCAAGTGCACTACTATTATTAAGATTAAGCTCTCAATACAAATTTAAAACTCAAAAGTATTCCCAAATATGAGAAAACAAGTTATACAAATTTTTGACATTTGTAAGTTGATACAGTAGCGCTCAAATTAATTGGAACACCAGGGAAATTATTACTACAACTTTTACACGACACACAGTTTATTAACCAAAAAAGCTACAAACAGTATCCTAATAATTAATATGTCCTCCTTTGTTCTTGAAAACCCAGGTAGCAGTTGTGCCAACTGTCGTACGGCAGAAACAGCACAATTCATCTGGTGTTCCAATCAATTTGAGCGCTACTGTACGTTTATAATCGTTCTCATGATTTTGAGGAATCCATTACAGTTCCAATTTTATATTCGAAGCTCAGTTGTAGTGATATACTTTATCACTGCAGATTGGAAAATTGTATTTATTGTTTCGTACTTTTTCCAACAACTAAGCAATAAATACAAATTTTTCATCTGCAGTGATAATCCCAGCAGTGCGCTTTGTTACTGCATTTGTTACAATTTTTCTCAAGGCTCCTGATATTCAGCCGCTGAACGATGCAAAATTGTGACGAAAAATCAATAAATCGCTGTATTTTGCGGACTAACAGTCCAATCGATCTGAAACTTTCCAAAAAATTTGTCCATACCCTAGCGAACAAGTTTGTCGCTGGAACTTTTCAGTAGCTCATACTTCCTCCACCACTTTTTTAATGCTATGCATGAAAAAGGTGATTTTTAATGTTAAAAAACATTGATTTCTGGTGCAAGAGAATAGGAAGTTTTCATTTTTTTCCCCCGAAAACTATCGATCCTTGAAAAAAATGGTCAACAGATACTGATATTCATCTTTCAAGCCCTATCCTCCAGTATTCTTAGATTTTCTATTCATATTTTATGTTCTATTAATGGTTTGAAAAATAAGGCCCTTCGAGAAATGAAGGGCTGACAAAATTTTATCCACTTTGAATTTCAGATTCGAAATTTACGCGCCAGAGGAATGCAATTTTTGGACGTACCGGACAGTTATTACAACATGTTGAGAAAACGTCTGAAAACGAGCGATCTCAACATTATAGAAGATCTAAGTGTTCTTCAGGTAAATTACTTCTATTGAATATATATATATATTCAATTATTGTATCAAATCGTATTAACGAATTCAAAACACTTGGTGCCTAGGAGTTGAAAATATTAATCGATTACGACGAAAATGGATATCTTCTTCAAATATTCACCAAAAATATGCAAGATCGACCAACTCTTTTCATAGAAGTGATTCAAAGACGTAATCATAACGTGAGTACAACGATTCTTACTTTTCAAGACATTTAATGTGATACCAGCGACCCTTGAAGATGCAACCAGAATCATTGATTAGAAATGCACACAACCAAAATTATTCGCAAATGAAGCAATAATTTGTCAGAAAATATTCAACTCGGGTTGCATTTCCTTGAGGAACCTCAATGAGTATCAAAATCAACATACAGAGGTGTGAAAATTATTAGAATAATTGTTATTTTTGCAAAATAACTGCAACTTTTGCCTTGGATTATGCATTTATCCGTGGAGTACTATTTTGTCTTATTGATATAATAGTTTTTCATCCTTCCATTTCTGAGTTAAGCATTATAACAATTTTTCTTTCCAATCTTTCTTTCACTCCAATGATCTCAACACCTCGATCTCAAACTAAACGGTATGTGACATAGATAGATACCCGCTGGGAATTTAGAATAGTTAACAACAAATTTCGACCGGGATTTTTATTGGTTTCATCGTAACTCAACTATCATTCCTAGTCGTGTATATCAATTTTATACAATGAAACACCAGTTCTTAATATCAAAATATTGCGCATTGTTAGTTACTTAAAGATATATGAAGATGCTCATAATGAAAAAGAACTTTGTACAAATGAGATTGTTATACAGCAATCATGGAATATTCTTTCGTTCAAATCATTTATATCAAGAAATAAAACCAGTACTCCATAAATGATTGCATTCTCTTAGAGGAAATTTGGAACACTTTTGAAAATCACAATTATTCTAATAATTTCCACACCTCTGTAAAATGATTTGCGCCAACTTTTTTTCTTCATGCGTAACAATGAAATTCACAACCAGGATTAAACATGAATTTTAATCCTTTACTAATTCCTACCGAGTATAAGAGGGTTTTTGTGAAAATATACTTCCTTCGAGTGATTATAAATAATTAGAGACACTCAATCGATTATTTTATACACAGGAAATTCAAAATTCAGTCAATTATTTTAGCGATTAATTTGAAAAAATGAACCCTTTCCTTTTCCTTTAATTCTCATTAAACAATCTAATAATGAGTCACTAATTTGAATCAAGAATAAATGTTTTCATGTTTAGAATTAAATTTCCTTCTGTTCCTTTTGCAACAACACTTTTGTCATTTGAAAAGCATAAGTTACAATGATTTCATCATCAAATCGCTGAAATTATTCCACTGAATTTTGAATTTCTCGCATTCAAAGTGATCGAGTGTCTCTAATTAGTTTTTGAGAACAATCTACGGTCCCTCGAAGGAAGTATATTTTTACTAGAAACTTCCAGACACTCGGATACTTTGAGTGTCTTGAATTCCAGCTGTTGAAAACTCCTATATATTTTAGTGCCTACAAGCCCATGTTGCAGACATTCTGGAGTGCCTTTAGACGTAGCCTTTCAAATTCTTAATAATTTTGTTTCACAATATTCATCGAGTAATTTACATACCAAAAAAAAGTCAACGCAAAAAATTGTACCCGCTTTTCCTGACGTTGAGGCTTATTTTTATACTTTTCTCATACATTCATTTCGGAGAAGACTTGATTGGAATTAATTCAATCTACAAGATCATGTTGTTCATACTTCAAATTAGATTTTAGAATTTTTTCAAGTATTTTTCATCGAAAATTTCAAAGTTACAAGCTGCTGTTCGTAGAAGTTTGTCATCGGAGGAGTCCACTTTTCATGCCCTGATTCAAAAAATCTATAGAATTTGACAAAATGAAATTCTATGGGAGAAAATTGTGCAAGATTCAATGATGTTTTACGAGAATCAATGGGTTTGTTGAACCAGGAGACTGCAATCATTTATTCTTCCGAAGACGATATGTGAATTGTAGACCTCGATTTTTCTCAATTATTAAAATTGTTAGCATCTGAACCACTGGACGGATCTAAAAACTTCAAAGTAGAAAGTTACAGAGGATTCCATCGTCTTCCATTTGAGCGATCGTTTATGCGCAGGTCGCAAATTTCACCTGAAAGCAACAAATAGAATTTATTTATGTGCTTTTTTTTTTTAAGGAGACTAAAGCATGGGGAAGTGGGGGATGGGAAAAGTCAAATTTCGCGCCAAATTTTTTCAAAAGGTACGTAATTGATACATATTCAAAGTGAATAATAATGGGTTACATACTTGAGATCGTGCACTGCCGCGCACTTTGAATTTCCAAATGATTTCTAAAGGCTAAAAGATGAAATATTGCAAAATTTCTTAACGTTGAGAGGTTGAAATTGAAAAATTTTGCTTTTTAGCCTTTAGAAATCATTGGGAAATTCAAAGTGCGCGGCAGTGCGCACTCTCAAGTATGTAATTAATTGTCTTTCACTTTGAAAAAACCTGGCGCAGAATTTGACTTTTCCTCTCCCTCGCTTCCCCATGCTTTATATTATATGAAGCACTTACATTTCGATTTGCGATTCCAACACCACCCGGTGATCCTTCTTCTCTTCCTAGGGCATGATTCGATTCCATCCTTTTTCTACCTTCTTTTTCCTGCCCAAACGATGAACTCAAACGTATTATTTTAAACCCACAGCATCCGAAGGACTTCTAATTTCGCTTTGAAATTTATTGAACGTACTTTCGAATATTTATGCCGAAGAAAGGAAAATCAATTTGTTGAACCGTCTAACGTGGTTTCACTCTTTCAAAAGGAGACGAAATTCCAAAATTTTCAATTCATAAAAAAAAAGAAACAACAACTGAACTTTTCACAACATTCAATTGAATTTTCCAGGGTTTTGGAGCTGGTAATTTCCAAGCACTTTTCGAGGCGATAGAATTGGAACAAGCGAAACGTGGTAATTTATAACCAAATCTACAAAAACAAAAAGAATCGCTGAATTTCAATGAATTAGAAATGTGAATTTCATTTGGAAGTGACTCAACTTCGTACAAATACGTCCAGAAGTAAATCAATCAATTCAAAATAGTTGCACATATTGTATTTAACAGCCAACCTATGTATTACAAAAATACGTAGCATTAAGATATAAAATATATTACAATAAATTTTGGACTTTAGAAACGTGTAATGTCGTGTATGTGTACAGGTGAAATGTTGTATACAGATAAATGGATGTTTCGATGGGAATGAGAATTTTATGAGTGTTCGTTAAAGCATTGTGATGTTACGTTACGAGTAATATATACCGATACATTCGCTTGTTTGTTCACTTATTGTTTATCACCATATACACGCACAAATGGAAAAAGAGAATTTAAAACAACAAAAAAAAAAGTGTAAAATGTAGAAGACAAATTCAAAGCAATTGCAATTACATTAAAATGTAGCTTTTATTGTTGTTGGTTGCTCTTTTCTTGTTGTATAGCCAAATTTGTAAGCAAAATTGTAAGAAAAACAAGAATTTATTCACGTCATTGAACGAAAACATAGTTTCGGAGACACAATTGTTTCTCTTTGTTTGTTTTTGTTTCTTTCTTGGAAAGAAAAAGAATAATAATATTAATAATAATAGTACAGATTAACGACGATGTTAATGTTTTTCAAACAAATGGAATAATAATATAAAAAAAAAAGAAACCGATATTTTAGAGAAAAATTCATGATTCTTCTCAGGATTGATTGCCTATTTAGTCCTAAAGAACACTGGCAGACAGGGATGTGTGTTTTTGTTTATTTCTCTTCATGCGCTATCGTGAATGCCAAGGCGGAAGATATCGTGCTGACAGAAAAATGAAGTTCCCAAAGGCTTCAGCACAAATATTTGTGAGAAAGCGTGTGGTGGATCATCGTCTGCCTGTAATAAAACAAATATTAGTCATTCATTTAGTCATATATCATAAATACTTTTTAATTCTAATTGAATCTTTTCTCTTCTCTAGCAAGAATTTGTTAGGTTTGATCGACTCCCACATATTTACACTTCATATCCAAGTATCGGGTTAGATTCATTTGTTCATGCGAATATATATTACGGTATTTGCATCAACGGTTGTTAATGAACATTAAAAATTCTCAAACTAAATTCAACGAGGGTCGAAAAACATTCAGAAAAACGCAATTATGTAACTTACTGTAAAAATTGAATACCTTAAAAGAGATCAGTCAACGCTGAATATTATGAGAATCACGATTTTGATTTTGTTTTTTTGTTTCAAACACTGGATGTCGAATCGATGTGATATCAATGCTTCTTGCAAACCACAGAGTGGTTCAATCATATTTTAAACCGCTACTTGTATCAAAAATCAAAATATTAAAATTAAAATTGCGTGATCTAAATATCTTCATTGATGGAAATAACGATTCTTTTTTGTACAAAAAATGAAAATAATTATAAATTCCAATTTTCAGGTAACATGGTTGTTATTATTTTCTTTTTCTTTCAACAACCTCGATTCGTGTATTCCAAATTCATATATACATATATATATATATATTATTTTTCACATTCCAATGAGTTCAGTAATTTTGATATTTTTCTTTCTACCGCTTTTCGATATTCCTCCAATAATAAATTGTAATAAATATTAAATTCGATTCCAATCTTATCTGAAAATTGACAAGTCTTTATTTCTAATCCTTCACCGAGACAATAATTTGCTTAAAAAAAATGTAACGCATATGAAAAAATATTTAACCAAAGACAAAGTTTATTATAAATAGTGAATGTTTGTGAGATTTTGGTAGTTGCGCCAACCTCAAACTACGATTTTAATATCTTCATACATGTGAGAAAAACAAAGCAGTTTGAAAGCAATGGAAAAACAAAAAACAGAAATACTTGGATTCGAATGAAACGATCAAGGGAAATTTTGTGACATGAATCTAACCGTGAGACGATTTTCAGGACAACTTGTGTTTTTTGTTTCCATTCCTATACAATCTTTCCTGAAATCATACGATGAAAATTCAAAATTAATAGATTATAGTAGAAATCATTACACAAAACCTAGTCCGATTTGATTAAACCCGATAGAACCTGATGATTTTTCTCCAACCCTGACAACAATAACACTGTGTATGAAACTATCAATTTTCCATTCATCCAGTCGCTCAATGAAATTACAACTGAAATTTTGACCTACGCTCATCATTTTCTGAATAGCGTGACGAAGGATGATCGAAGTTTCGCAAAGAATCGTCTTTTAGTCACAATAAAATGAAAAAGAAAAAAACCAAAAGAAAATATGAGGATCGAAAAGGATGAAAGCGAGCAGGCTGATAAAAATAAGCATTGCCAAAAGAGTATAGTGAAATTATTTTCACGCTTGCCTCTTAACACCACAATTGTACGGAGAGATCAACAGTTGATCAAGTTGGTACCCGATAGCCTAAACCGTGTCGTGTAACGCAAGTCTGAAGATGTCGTGCTGCACAAAAAAGCTGGTGCCGATTGGTTTCAGGACAAAAGTCTGGATGTATGCGTGAGGCTGATCGTCATCGGTCTGCCCAATATCATCAACAATCACTGACTGAGTTTTCTCTTATATCATCTTCTTCGCGTAGGTGTAGAGATGGGTATATATAGAGAGATAGTCGCTGGACATTAGCCATAACTTATGTCTACCTTCGATAACGAGGCAGCACAAATACGTCAGACAATATTAAATGTATAAGAGAAAAAAATACTACATCGAGAGTTGAACAAAAATATAGAACACTTACATTAATAACCTAATAATTTAGGTTTTGTTCCATCGACAAAGCATAAATAGTAAAAAGTATTATTCTTTTTGACATTTGTTTAGAATTTTTGTTCAGCTCCGAATGAGTCTGAAAATTCAAATAATATGTGTCCAGCTTAATCAACGAGAGGAACAACATATGGCGCGGAAGAAAGATGGTTTTGCCAAGCTATTTTCAAGTCATTCGCTTTAGAAATTTGATCGAATCGATCAAGTTCTGTATTCAAGGGGATCCCATTGATAAATATATTATAAATAAAATTTCAAAAATCAACCAGCCAAACTTCGGTTTGTCTCATTTTATTGAATTATCTTTTATCTTGGTAGAGGATTTATAGGATCTCCTTGAAGAATAAAATTGAAACACGTTTTACCGGTTGCAAAAAACATGTGGGTACTAATTTGAGAAAGAATAGTAAGTTTTTAAACACCTTTGCCAACCGTGCAACACCTCTCTTCTTCACCATGGGCCAAAAAATCCAACATAGCGTACGTTTGATGACTTATAATCGATGATGAATCATTCGCTTGATTCGTTGCGATTAGAATTATAGTTTGATTCATATACAAAAATAGCAAAATAAAAGAAAAAAAACGACTGAACCGATTGGAATGATGAAAGAATTGTATTTTGGTACAATGTGAATTGCTGTGAAGGAGTAGTTTTCTATTGTACGATAGCCTGATTGTGAATTGGTTTCAACGACATGATTAAAAATTCAATTCAAACATTGCATTTACTGTTTTTGCAAGATTGAAACTATGAGGAGAGAGATTTAATATCGATAAGAATATTTTTCTGTGATTCTTCATGCCAATGAAACTAATTCTGAGGTATGTATTATGAGAGTAATGAAACCGACGCTTACCAAAGTGAGAATAATTTGAATAACAGTGCGGGAATAAATATCTACTGAAGCAAGGATTTCCCTAAAACTATACCTTTTACCACAACTGTATATGTATGAAATATATTCTTCCTTACCTGCAGCCTTCCTAAAACGTTAATGAGTACACCACCATCGAACATGGGTTGCGAATCGATCGCCGTTATTATTCGATTAATTTTTTGAAACGTTAGACTCTGTAAAAACATAAAACTAAGATGAAAGTAGGAAAAAATATATGTTTCACTTACATAATGAATCCTGATTCTATGAAATTTCTTAATATTGCGTTTAAAATGATAAAACTGTCCATATTTTCATCATATTGAACATTAAAGAGCTCTTTTGATTCAAAATTTTGAAAAATACAGAAGATCTTGAAGAAAAAACTACCAACGAATGAAGACATCTTCTCCAAGCGCCTTGTGTATCATCTTAAACTGTGTATATACTGGAACGACTAGATCCCAGACCCTATTCTTTTCAGTATCTTTCGATTATACTGGTTTGAGTTCTCATTTCAGTACGTAAAATAGAATTCAATAGCATCCATTTGTAAGAATTTGAACGAAAAATGTAGATGAGAATGAGATCAGTGCCCAAATATTTAACCTAACTTTTGAGTTATATGGTCAATAGATGAAAAAAAGAAACTACGTTTTCATAATTGAAAATGGAAATCTATAAATGTGCATATATACGCAGAAACTTTCGCATATATACATATAGAAGAATGGATATATGCATTTGAATTTGATAGTTGAAAATTACTAAGCAACTATAAATCAACTCACAGTCAGTTTTTCCATAATCTTGATAGCACCTTGGATTTGAAGACCTTCGAATGTCATAAAGGAAGATTCCGTCTGCGAATATAACTTTCAGTTAACAAACTGGAGATAATTGAAGAAGTTTTAACAGAAAAGTGTGAAAAATGTACTCACGTTATACATGTTTATTAAATTCGGCCTCTGAGCGGGATCATCGAACAAAGCGTAATACTGTTGTACAAAGCCTTTTCCAATGGCTTCGTACGACGGGTTTAGCGTCATGGTAAAAAATTATTAATTATATTTACTACTTGTTTTCGGAAATAATAAAAACGTACGTACCAGTTACAAGCAAGTGCAAGCTAACAGGAAACGAAATGCCGACCTATGATATCATCCTCAAATATCGGAACATCGAGTATGGTATCGATATAAATTTTGAAACTAACTTCATGAGGGAAAGTTAGTGACAAAATGGCGACTCCCCGTCGTCGTCATCTTTCACTGTTGCTATATTTGAATAAAAAGAGACGAGAATAGACGAGAGCATATATTTTTTTCATCCCACTCAACAGGACGACGACGCGTTTGGTCGATCCATGGGAAGAAGAAAAATTCACTTCTCTAGCATTCTCTAGTTCCTTTACGATGGCAAGCAATATGGATGATCGTAATCGTACGTCCAACGACCAAAAAGTGTCAAAAAGATATTGTTGCTGAAGAAGTACAAATTTACAAGTGAAAACGAGTAGTATTATATTTCGAATTTGAAAATTCAGTATACGTTTTATAATGATGTGATTGAGAAATCATTAGCAATCGACAACCGTCCGAAAATAAAAAATAAATTACTTTCAGAAAATTTTTATTTTTGTCAAGACAACGGTAATGACTTTGTAGTGACAATTATCGATTTTACAATTATTTCGATTGGAATGCACAAAGATGCAGTGTAAAATTGATGAATTGCCAGATGAATTGCTGGAGTATATTTTGAGTCTGATACCACCGTATAAAGATCTCGAAGGATGTAAATTGGTTTCCAAGAGATGGTTTCGTGCTACCAGAAGTATGATTTATATGGATTATTTTGTTTGTGTCTTATTATTTAAGATTTGTATCTTTTCACGTTTGAATTTAAATCTTCAGATGTTATCCAGCACAGTAAAGCGCATTTTCAAAAGTCAGTAGCGTATGGATCGCTTTTCTGGACTCCTTGGCCTGTCTCTGAATGGCTCAGGGTGGATGAATTGCCATGGATCAACAAACGACATTCGCACTCTGCCTGCACTTACGAAAACTCCATGTACGTCTTTGGCGGTTGTACGGCAACTTGTACAACTTTCAATGATCTGTGGAGGTTGGATTTAGATACCAGAAAATGGAGTAGACCTCCCACCGTAGGAAGTTATCCATCGCCAAAAGCTTGTGCTACTATGCTACATTATAAAAAACATTTTATCTTATTCGGAGGTTGGTCTTATCCTCCTTTATATCCGTTACATCAGGTAATGAATGATTTTTACATTGATCGATGGTATTAATCGATTAGATGATAAAATACTCATAAAATATTTTCAGCAATGGAAATTATTCAACGAATTACACGTGTATTCTATAAAATTGAACAAATGGACTGAAATACATCCTCTTGAAACACCACCTCCAACTTCCGCGCATTCCGCAACAATTCATGGAAATCTAATGGTGGTTTTTGGAGGGGTTTGTAACAATTGCAGGTAAAATTTACATTTATCTATTATTTGTTACATTGATTTATCGAATCAATGAATTATTTATATTACTTTGAGGTAGTTCCAATGACGTATGGTGTTTGAATCTGGATTCTTACACTTGGCACGAGCAAGTTACATCTAGTTTGAAGCCACAAGGACGTTACGGACAGTCTCAAGTTGAATTAGATGATAAACATCTTCTAGTATTAGGTGAGAGGGATCGTTCATCGATATACAAGATATTATGTATGTTGAATATTATTGTGGATTAATTATTGTATCAGGAGGTTGCACAGGGCCTAACGCTGCCATGGACGATGCATGGTTATTGGAAATGGAAGGACAGAGTTGGACTTGGAAAAAAGTGAATATACATCATACGGAATATGCACCTACGCGTATATGGTGTCATCAAGCGTGTAAGGTATATATCGACTAATTTTCTGTTTTTCTCTTTGGTTAATATTCACGAATTGTAATTCAAGGTGGGCAATTACATCGTGGTATTGAGTACAAAGAAGAAACAAACAAAACCAAATGATATGAGTATATCTTCAACAAAAGTACCTTATCAACGTCCAACGGTAAATCCAAACAGTTCGTTACAGGCAAGGTTGGTACAATCGAATCTAATCAGATTATAAATTCCTGGTCTTAAAATCTTGTATTCCTTAGTTCTTCCAGTTCTACGACTCAAAAGAATTCCTCGAAAATCGATCACGATGAAAACGTAAACGGTCGTCACGGAATTTTGCCGAGATCTAACCCTCGATCATTTTCTACGATCTTTTCGCAATCTCCTTCCACCTCTTCAATGACAACCGCTCCTGTTTCAAAACCCCTCCCATTGCACAATGACAATACTTTGGGTATGTCAGCGTTTCGTGATGAACCTTTGCGCAGTAATTCCAACAGCAATCGTCCACGTCAATTAGAGTTTTTGAGAAGAATGGAGGAGAGGATGAAGAATAAAAAAGCTCAAAATAAAGTTAAAAAATCAGAGAATACTTTAGCTATATTTGTACTGGATATTAGTAAAGTATTATCCGACGAGTGCAGTGCTTCATGGATTCCATTGAAGCAAAACAATCAAGTTGGACCGGATGAGAGAATACTTTATTCTTTAGTCGTCGGCAGAGGTGAATTGATAGTTTTCGGTGGAATCAAAAAAGAACAAACGCTTATTTCCGATTCCGAGGTCTACAATGATCTCCTTTTTTTAAATCCTCCTCGATACATCATCTAACATTCTCTTGATGGAGTGATATTAATAAAATTACGCGAAAGCCTTACAACAGCATATCTGAGAAGAAACGATATTCAAAGATGTTAAAGTATGTTGATATAGCTTGAAATTGTCACAGGATGTTACAAAAAGTAGTAATTCTTTATAGAATTCTTTCGTCAAATCGAATTTTCATTTGTAAATAAATATGCACATAGATTTAAGTACCACGATGATTATATTGGAAGAAACAAATATCTTTCTCATTTTCTTTCTCTTTCTTTAATTCGTAATTAACAAAGAAAAGAAGAATTGTAAATATTATTTTGTAATAAAAATTGTAAACCTTGATTTTTTTTTTCTCAATCTTCTCCATCTTCGGCTGTTTTTAAACTACCAAACACTTGTGATGGAATGATCTGCTTTTCGACTGGTACATCTATAAAAGGAGGATAGGAAAAGTTTATGATTATGATTTGAACACATAATGTGATAATAAACGTTTAATATAATTACCCTGTTCTGTGTCTGCTTCATTATCATCGTCTTCGTCATTATCGATATCGTCATCCATGTCAATATTAATTTCATCTGGGTTGTCTACGTGAGTTCCTGCCTTACCGTCTTTTTCCGTTACACCTCTTACGAATTTGATACTTTCTTTTGGACCAGGTTGCATCGAAGTCTCTATAATGATGAATAATAACGTGAAGGAAAGAGTCTAAATCTGAGAAGTTACACATATAATTTATGAATCTTTTTCCCTTCGCAACGTTACCTGTGTCCATTCTGCTTTCCAAGAGACGCATAGCGTCCAGAGGAGTATCGGAAGATGGATTATTCACATTATTCAACATTTGCGCGGACATCATGTTGACTTGAGTGTTGTACATCGCTTGTACGCTACGTTTGATTCTCAACATTTCACGCATTGTGTCTTCATTTCCATGACGTACCTCGAATTCTTTCCAAACTTGCCAGAAGTTGGAAGTCACCTATCGTACAAAAGATACCAATCAAAAGAATTCCAAAACATTGAAATAATAAGTTATACGAACTCGTGGATCACAGATTTGACTACAATGCGCGTAAATGGCCCTCGCTCGATCTACTTCTCCTAATTTAGTTTCCATTTCAGCAAAACGTAAACACATCTCCCTTGTATTCTCTTCGTTCAATACTTCTATTGCTTTCTCGTAAATTTGTCGTGTTTTGGGAACTCCGTAAATGTCAGCTGCTTTCTTTATATAAATATTGAACATCTGAAAAATGCATATTCATGGAGAATAATTGTATATTTTTTTTTGATAAAACACAACTTTATTCTATTTTACCTCAAATCTTTCCTCTGGTAAAACAGCATTGGTAGCTCTTTCGTAAACCGACATCGCGTGTCTAGCTAAACCGTGTTCTTCCTCCAATTTTGCGTATAATAAATACAAAGCTAAAATAAAGAAAAATTCGCATTATTATTGTGAGGAATTGAATGGGTGAATAAAAAAATATGCATACATACCTTTTGCATACTTTGGAGGGCAATGTTCGAGACACTGTTCGAATAAATCACGCGTTCGTTCTAATTTAGTACCACCATAACGTTTCAAAAATTTTGTCAAGTATGTGTTCCATATATCGTAAACATTCGGCCATTTGAATAGAGCTATTCCTTTTTCATAAGCCTAAAAAATATGAAATATAGATTGAAATCTTCTTCTATCTTGGAAGAATATAGTTTTTTGTTTTGTACTCACTCTGAAAGCTTCCTCGAAATAATTATTTTCCTCAAGGAATAGACCGTAATTGATAATAATTTGAGGTGTTGCTATTTTCAAATCTATTATCTTGTCGTAGACCGCTTTACAAGTCTAGGAACAATGAGTAACGAATGAAAATTAGTATCTCATTTATTCGTTGAAGAATAATTGAAAATGTGAAGGGATGTAAATAATACCTTGAACGTTCCGAAACTCTCTTCCAAATCTGCGTACATAGACCATACTTTCAAAGACTTGTATAATCTCATCTGGACAGTTTCACTTTCATCGTGATAAGCCACTTTACGCATTGGCATTGCAGTGGCACGGTGCATCAATTTCAAAGCTTCCGTAGAATTGTTATTTCTAATTTCCATCTCTGCCCACTCACACCACACCGACGCAAGATCCTCAACCTTGGTATAAGGCACATGAGTTGCTTTTTCAAACACGACTCTAGCGTCCTCGATCTGACCGTTTTCTTCATAAAATTTACCAAAAGCCACCCATAGGGTATGCAATTTTCCTACCGCTAATTGTGGTTGTACAGTTTGCACAGCTTCTGTGTACGTATTTATTATCTATGAAAAGAAAAAGAATTTGATAAATGGTAATGATCGTGATCTGATTCAGCGAAATTTGGATAGTGTTGTAGATTAGGCAGATTTTAATGGTTCAGTTTTTGATGTTAAAAAGTGTTGTAAGATTTCTTTGGGATCCAAACCCTTATTATCTACTTATTATATATATGGTACGTTATAAATAAGATTGGTGAACCTATGCATTTTACCTATTTCGTTGAAATTAAATATCCTATCTTTGATTCTTTGTCATTTGCAAGGGGAAGGAATGATTCAATTTTTTGGCGCATAAGATTCTTAATAGAAAAATTAATTCGATTGATTTGTTATGATTGGTTAATTTTAATGTACCGGGTAGAATACTTAGAGGTGGCAATCTTAGTTTTAAGATCGATAGTTAGCGCTTTTATGCAGGTTACATCTCCTGCGCATTGATTATGTAAGATGTTTAATATGAATTCGCATTCCTTAAGCGCCAATCTGTATCCGAGTGATAGTTTTGTTCCTTCTTTTGTTATTATTTACGATTTTTGCTACTGCTGTTATTGTTGTGATGGACATTTGCCCGTGGGACTAAATGAATAATGAATAAATAATACCTCGTGTGGTTGACCCTCGTAAAGCATTACTCTTTTATGCCATTCTTGAACGTTGTGAGGGTTTTGTCGAAGTAATACCGAATTTAATAACAATAATCTTCTTTCCATGAGATGTTCGAATCTAGCTAATCTTAGTTCCAAGTCTATATCATCTGTAAATATAAACAGAAATCAAGTTATCCGAAAAGAATTTTAATTTTCTTTGAGAGAAATTTAGCAGAGTTAAAAAGTAGCAATTCAATTATGTGAATAATTTATTTGTATACCATCTTCCGTGGGATTTTTTGCTGCTTCCTCCATGCGTTTACTAAGACTCAACTCCTCGAATTGAGCGTAAGCATCGAACACTTGCGTGAAATCTCTGACAGTAGTGACTGTTTGTATAGCTTCCTCGTATATGTCTCTTGCCTGAATAGGAGAAACAAATTTATAATCTTTTTTCAATTTGAAAACAGAAACATATTGTGAAATTAGAATTTTTCGATATTCACCCTCTCGAATAAACCGCTACGGACGTAGTAATCCGCTAAGGAATTCCAGAGAGGCCCTAATTGATCTGTATAACGTCTGAGTCCACCCCTGATTATAGCATCTACGTTGAGAGATTTGATTTTTGAAGGATTTTTCGATATCAAATCACACAATTCGTTCCACAGTTGATGATTCGATTTTCCATGCTTCGATACAAAATCATCTTGATTGACTATTTGTGCTAATTTTACAGCAGCTTCGTCTAATCTGCCAATCGATATCAAATATTCTATGTATTCTTCCGTATCTTCCGGTGCTAACTAAACAATTATATTCAAGGTGAGGAAAGAGTTTCAGTTACTTTAATAGCGAGAAAAGAATGAAAATGTTGATACAGCATTTTCTAATCATTTTCATTCTTTTTAGAAGAGAGGTGAAATTTTACCTTCAAATATCTCCTAAAAACTCTAACAGCAGTCTCATAGACATTGTGTTTCTTTAAAAAATCAATATATAATGGCCATAAACGATGATGCTGCGTTATAGGCAATGCTCTGAGAGAACGATCGAATACTTGTCGTGTACGTGTGATGTAACATTGTTTAGTCATTAATGCACAATAATCCATCCAAATTCGGGGCATCTTGTGCATAAATACTAGAGCTCTTTCGAATGCATTGTTAACATCTTCGTACAAAGGATCGGTTATACATCGACCTTTCAGCTGAGTGACACGATGACGAAGATAATTGTACCAGAGTTTGTAACTGAAATAAGAATAATTGTGAAACAATTCAAACAAATCTACCGATATAGAATTCAATGGAAAAATAATTGGAATTAAAAACCTAGTTGGTCGTTTATAAAAATCAGTTTCTCACCTGCCAGGTAACTCTTTCAGTGCTCTTTCATAAACTATGTTCAAATTATGACTGTCTGTACTTTTTAGATGATCGATGTAACGTTGCCAATGTTTAACCGAATAAGGATTTCTCAAGATTTCTTCCTCATATGGCAAATCTTCTTCATTCTAACAACGAGATTCGAATATAAATAAATATATATATATATATTCAATCCCGAAATACATCCCAAAACAAATAGAAATAAATAAATAAATATAAAGTGCATTAACCTAAAAAGTATACTCACGAAAACGTAAGAATTTCCTTCGGAATCTGTACGTTCCAACATTTTTGTACAAAAATTGATGACACTTTTTTTATATCTGTAATAAACAGAGATAAGTGAATTAAAAGTAACGCCAACGCTTCAAATAAATAACATCAACAATTGTAAACATTGATGTCTAATGAACGTAACCTCTAAACCTTTAATTTCCATAATTCTTGTGTTGCCGATATAAACCACGCTTTCTTGTCAAGATTCAATTTCATTGGTGTGGATTTTGATTCGCTTATGTAATGCAGTCCTCTCATTGGACATATCACTCATCAGTTTTATACGTCCTTGTAAACAATTGTAACCTCACTTAAACACGACACAAAATTCAATATTTATTTATTGATTGTTGAATTCAAGGATTTTGATATAGCGCAAAATACTACATACATTTTTTCACCTAACAAGTTTTCAAATAGAGCTATTCAAAGCATCGAGGTTTAGAGAGGAAAAATGGTGATCTTCCAGAACCATATGTACTGACAAACTAATTTTTAACACAATAATTTTATGTGAAAAATCACATCAATATGCGAATGTGTGGTATTTGTGGTTTTCAAAAAGAAAACTCCAAAGTTCGAATTTCATTTTATAGGTAAGTACAATCATTTTTATTTCTCTTCTAATCAGCATAGTTGACAAGCAATTTCCACTTATTTATTATTTTTATAATTTTAGAAAATTTAAAACTTCAAATAGTGTAAATATATTTTGCAAACTGAAATCTTATAATTTGGAAACAATATTTCCAATATCGTAGGTACCCTAAAGAAGAAACTCTACGGAATGCTTGGATCGCTGGTATAAGGAAAGCCAATTTCATACCGTTCAAGACAAAACTGGTTTGCAGTCTGCATTTTACAAAAGATTGTTTTTATTTTGAAAAAGGAGGAGTCAAGATAAGAAGATACCTCAAACCCAATTCGGTTCCTTCGATTTTTGGATTCTATTGTACAAAGTAAATTCATGAATGTTTTTATTGTTAGTAAGGAATACATTGAGGATTATATTTTTGTAGGATCAAGGGTTTCAATAATGGAGCAAATATCGATGAACTTATCGAGGAAGGAAAAACTGTTGAGAATACTATAAAGACAGAGTAGTATATCATTTTGGTGAAAGAACGTAGAATTTGTTTGTTGAATTTTATTGTACAGGTTTTATTTTTACAGAAGTATAGATCTTGTTGATGAAGAAATGGACGTTGAACGATCGATCAGACTCGAAGAAGAAGAAGAAGAAGAAAATACAATAACCGATGATTCAGATATGTGAGTAATAATAAAAATAAGTATTGATAATCGATAGTTTGAATGATTAATATTTTTCACAGGAATGAGAATCATGTTGAATGCAAAGGGAATGTGCATGAATTGATCCAAATAAACAAAGCGGAAGACACAATGTGTGATTCAGAACTGTAAGCAAAATGAAATTAACAGTACAACAAGATGAAAAATATTTACAATATTTTCATTATTTTTCAGAATAGTTCCAGATATAATAGAATATACAAATCAGAGTCGATCCTTGCCAAGTCTCCATACGACTGTACAGATCGAATCACCAATTGTGAGTTGTTATACTCTTTTTGAAACTTCTAGCTCTTCTGATTTTCATACGATTACTATCTCCGATTAGTGTAAGTTTCGAAAATTCTTTGATATCAATTTTAAAAATGGATGCTACTGTATATGGGAAATATTAATTTCATTATCTAATATTTCACATTTTTAGTTCGATAGATTATATAACAAAAATTGAATAGTTGTTTCAACAGTTTTATTCTGATTCCAACAAATTACTTATGAATTGTTAATAATAATGAGAAATCAATGTTGAATTTTAATCAATTTAGATGTAAATATTTATGTGGTTAGTTTGAATACTAAATATTTGATAACAATGATGTGATCTTTGTGGTTGAATTTTGGTGTTTTTTAAAAACTTTCTTGGGAGGTTTTTTTCAAACATCGAGACTACTTATCCGTCCTACGGAAATGAGAATTCAAAAGAAGTATTATTCTTATACCTGAACATCTCCCTTAAAGAAGGATAAAGAATTTCTGAAGTTGCGATTGAATTTCCAGTTTAAAATTGTTTCTAAAGTGAAATATGAGAAGACTGAATTTGTAAAAAAATGTGTTCACCAAATACGAATATGAAATGAAATACTTTCATTTCGCGATATAAACTTGGGAAATTTGTTGAAGAATAATTTTAATATTTCTAATGTCGAATGTTTATGAACCGAATAGATCCACATAGATGAAAATGTTAATATTGTAACGAACGTGTGTGGTTTGGTAAACGCTTGCCTTGTGCAACAATGTTGACTCATTTAGAATGGGTTTTGAATTATTATTGCTCTTAGTAAATGTACATCAGATTGTATGTTTCTTAGTGGAAACAATTTAATGTTATATTCTGTGATATTACACAAATAAAATCGTTTATTTTTGTAACCCCCTGCGGTGAATTTATTTGTAAAAAAAAATTGACATGTAATTATATTTTAAATTATTCAACAACTTTTAGGGAGTGAGAGTGAATATGTTTTCAACGTAAATTAACTCCTATTTCGATCCTATAGCGTCAAAATCAGTTTCGTCGTGGATCAGAAGATTTTAGATCACAAGTGGTTGAATTTTCGGGATCAGGATGTTGTCCGAAGAATGCCATTCGAAGCTTATGATCAACGAAACTCACGTATCCATTCTTCAGGAACCTATCGCTATTCGATATCTTTGTAATAAAAAAATATGAAATTTCCGAAGCTCTCGAAAGGAGGAGCAGGATTTCTTCTCAGGTAGTCGTCATCTTTACAAAATTTTTACTAAACTTCATTCGTTAATGCTTTTAATAGATTTTCTTCTTTTTACATCGAACTTTTTCTGATTTTCCAGGATTAAACTTAGCATCATACGCGATACATTTACACGGAATTCCATTTCATCGATATCATAGGAAGCTGGATATTAATTTTCAGTCTATCAATCTATTGATTTATCATCCCGATATTTCGCTCAACGTGACCCGGTTTGGTGACCAATACGGTATATATCAGGTGTCACGCGAAGCAAATTGCCTTGTCAGACAGTCGGTCGGAGGATCGCTGCACATACAACTTCCTTTTTTACAAAAACCAACGATGGACTATAAAATGGATGATGTTTTTTTATAAAATCGGTCTCAAGTTTCGATCGATATTTGATGAGAAAATTCAATAAATTTTCTATAAAAAATATATCACCCCTCTCTCGGCATCTCGTCATGAATTTCAAAAGAGGGAAATAAATCTAACGAAGTCATCTAATTTGTTTGAACTCGATACACAATTATATACATTTTATACATATTTGCGGTTCAAAAAGCTTTCAGAGTAACGAACGAATCTTTCCCGAACGAAATGCAAATTTCTTGTATCGACAATTGTGTTGCGAGGTACACTTTTTTTGCAATGCAGATTCCACAATCTGAAAATTAGTATACATACGATGCATTTTTATGCTCCTGCCTGTGTTCCACAAAATTGTCACTTTGGTGAAAAAACCGTTGATTTCTTAGCGTTTTAGATCCTTCAGCTTCATATTTGTTCGATAATAAAATGAATTTGGAATTTATTCACACCTTTTGGAACAAAAGGAAAATTTATTGGATGAATGATGAAGCCAAACTTGAAACTAGTTTTTTGTGTCATGCTCGAATTACTCGAGAAACAAGTTAAAAATTCTGTAAAAGATTACGCGAAGAAGTATAGCAGCAGGGTTTTTAACGCTCTTATTCCGAACATGAATACTTTCCTCTCCCCCGTGAGAAGTTTTACATCTCCGATGCACTCTCGTTCTTTTAATATGTTATGCACAATTATTTGATCCTGTAAGTGTTGTCCAACGTTGAGCTTGAATAACCTTCGTGGTGAAATTTTTATCACTGAACTTGTGACAAAGTAGTTGCAGGGTTGGTGACACGTTGCTCAATTTTGAATCTATCGAGATGTATTATGTTTTGCAGTGATATAGGGGTGTTTGATTGAAAACAGAACCACAATGTTTCTCCTTCTTCTTCTTTCTGCTTCACGTATCACCATAAAATGAAAAACACATCTGTTTAGTAAAGCCAGAACGTCTCTTATTATCATAATCTCTCAGTATTCTGCATTCGAATGACCAGGCTTTGCGTTTTCAACGGCTAATCCTGTGAAGTGAGTATTTTTGCTCCGTACTATCGTCGTGAGGATTCGCAACGGGGTGATGATGGGCCTGGATTAACATTTCCTTGTTGTTTTTCCTCTTATCGTGACACATGTAATCATTACCATTACTTTCTTGTTACCGTTGTTGAAACGTTCCACTGAATTTATTGCCTCGTAGAAGTCTCTTTCCCACGATGATATACGTTTACTTTGTCATATAAATTATTCCCACATCTCGTCAACGTTATATTCTTCAAGGGTGGGTTCGATTTTTTCCCCTGAAATTTGAGTTCCGCCGAAGCAGCTCCGAGGAATTCCAATTTCATTATTTCACATAAACGACGAGAATTTGATTTTCCAAAATAAAAGAAGAATCAAAAAACAGATTCGAGAGAAGCATCTTCACGGCATCGATTTCGAATTATCGAACACTTCCTTCATCCCATATCCATATCCATAGAAAATCGATGAAACATGAATCTTCTCCGTTCTTTCTTCCACGCTATTAACCTTGGGGAGAAAGTATAGCTTTGCACCAGTAGATTCCCTTATATTTCTCTTGCATCCGAAGTGATCCTTCGCTATAAAGGACGACATGATTATCGAATTTCATCAGATCTTATTTCAAAGAATTGTCTGGTACCAAAGGAGAAATGTGTTGAGTGATCTGTGTGGAAACAAGAGAATATAGGAAGATCAAGAAAACTAGGTGAATTAACGAAGGATTCTCTTAGGGAACGCGTAAGGAGATTGATTTTCAATTCTCAATACAGTTTTCTCATTAGTCGTCGAGTCCGAGACCTTGAATGGTACGCGCCAGTACGTGTGGAGACACTGCATGAACTTGAATATTTTCTCTCTAGAAATGTGATAATGAATAAAAGGAGGAGGAGGGAAGAAAAAATAAGAATTTTTCAAAGTATAATTTATTCGATCGATGTACGTGAAAAAGAATCTACGAAATCAACTGATAGTACGAACATCGAGTGACTAGTTTTTTTTTTTTTTATTTTATACGTTATATTTTGATTTTTGTTGACTCATCGAATCACTTGGTATTTCACGTGAGCAACCTGTGACGAGATGAATAAATATAATGATTTATCAAAAACTTTTCTCTATTGATTTCCAATTTGGATATAAATATTTTTTCTTCCAACATTCATGCCTATTTTCGATCATTTTCACAGAATCCTGCAGGTGTAGCAATTCCGATGACACAGAACAATAAATAATAACAAAATATTCTCAGGAGAGATGAAATCGTCAGTTGACGGAGACTTGTTTCTTGCGAGTCCTCAATTCTCCCTCAAACGATTGAAAAATCTCATTTCGAGATATCAACGACCCATGTGGAAATTGAAACACGGGCCAATACTGGCTGAGTACTGTTGCCAGAGTTACCAGGACTGGCAAATGCACTCTTACCATTACAGAGCCAGTTGAATTGACGATACTGACCCGGAGTCGAAATGATAACATCGTTGAACTCAAGGGCTAGAATAACATTTACCACTGTGTCAGTACTGGTTTTTTTTATGAGGGCCTATTCTGGGAGATATCTGGCGCTTCAAAAGGACCAGTTGTTTTTGGAGTCGAAATGATAACATCCTATATGCAAATTCAAACCCGACTCAATACTCGCACAGTACCGATAACCGATAAAAGTTATCCGTGTTATAATATTTTAAATAATAAAAAATAATACGTAGAATTTGAACTTTAAACTTCTTCCAAATACATTTTTTTGAAGAAAGGCAGTTTGAAAGTAATATTTTGAAAGTTTACCTGATGAGGATTGAACCCGGGTCCTGCGAGTGAGAAACCGAGTCTCTATCACATCAGCTAATCTCCAATGTGTTGACGATGGATCGCTCAAATTGCCATTTATTGTAAGAATTCCGTTGAATTATCATAGATGTCGTAATGAAACAAAGTTCTATCAATACTGGCACAGTGTTGGTTCTCTACGGTATTCAACGCACATCTCTGTCTCCCTAAAACAGCCGTATTTCTACACTGTGAAAAAAGATAGGAATTTTCCTATACGCAGCAATCGGAAAATTTCAACCATGCGATAAGGAATCAATTTCTGATAAATTTATATGAAATTTCCCATACATTTAACTAAAAATTCCAAACCTTATGGAATTTTTACTATCATCTTCCAGTGAATTTCCAGTGAAATTATTTCTGAATATTTATGCGAAGTTTCCCATATAAATTTTTTACAGTGTAGACCTTTGATTGGAACTTCACTTCCCCATTGATTCCGTAGTGAGACAAAGTTGTATTAATACTGGTGTAGTGTAGTTTCTTTACGGTATTCTGCGTCATTATGGAGTCTGGCTTAGTGCTGGCATATCACGATCTCATTGAAACAGCCTTATTCCCAGACCGTTGGTTGGAACTCCGTTCCTCTATCGGTTCCATAGTAAGACAGAGTTGTATGTTCTATCAATACTAGTACAGTCTCATATCTAGTTTCAGTTCAGTACTGGCACTGTGTTGTTTCACAAAAAGAAATGTGTCGTTACGAACTTAATTTCAACTCAAATTCATCACTGATTCCGTCGTGGTGAGACAACGTTGCAACGGTACCGGTAGTATGTTGTCTTTTCGTATATGCCGCAGCGTTATCAGTTCTGGTTCATTACTGGCCCAGTCTCGTCTTACGAAAGCAGCTGTACTAATACAGAATAAATTTGGTTCCTGATGGCCTACCAACTCAGGATTATTAGGACGACGTTACAACAATACTGTTAGAGTATCGTGTTCTCATGTATTTTATAATGTAATTAGCGCTGGCTCAGTACTGGCATGGTCTGGGTCTATTGAAATAAAGTTGTTTTGAATTCTGATTCACGACCGATTTCGTAGCGAGACAATGTTGCATGAATATACTTGTCCGTACAATGTTGCCAACTCTGGTTCGATACTGGGATAGTTCCGTTTCCCTGAAACTTGGGTCTTTGCTCAGCGGTGAAGATTCCCACGTAGAAATTGACGGATGGTCCAGTACCGGCTCGATACAGGCTGCCAGGGTGCAACCGTTGACGGTCAAATGATAACGCCAAATAACTCGGATCCGGTACCGGTTACCAACATCAATTCAGTACTGGAAATCTATCAATACTATTAGTATTGATGGCTATTCAAGTACCGACGACTGTTGCTCAACCGTTATTTGCGCTGTTGTAACTTTGGAAGGTTTTGAACGCATTATCAAAATTTGCTTGGGGATATTGGTTTAATTTGTACGAGGTGTGTTCAAAAAGTAAGGTGACTTTGTATTTTTAAGAAAAAATATTTATTTATTTATCAATATTTATGTTGTCCCCTTCAAAGTAATCCCCCTCAGATACAATACACTTATGCCAACGGTTTTTCCAATCCTCAAAGCACTTCTCATAAGCACTTTTCGGTATAGCCTTGAGCTCTTCCAGCGATGCAGTCTTTATCTCTTCAATCGTTGCAAATCTCCGTCCTTTCATAGGTCTCTTTAGTTTTGGGAACAAGAAAAAGTCACATGGGGCCAAATCCGGTGAATATGGTGGCTGAGGCATGATTGTGGTGTTGTTTTTGGCCAAAAAATCTCTCACAAGCAAAGATGAGTGAGCAGGGGCATTATCGTGATGCAAAAGCCATGAATTATTTTTCCACAATTCTGGACGTTTTCTTCGTATTGCTTCTCGCAAACGGCGCATAACTTCAAGATAATACTGTTTATTGACCGTACGACCATATGGTAAGAACTCCTGATGCACCACGCCATGGTAATCGAAGAAAACAGTGAGCAAAACTTTGACATTTGATCGAACTTGGCGTGCTTTTTTCGGTCTTTCATCTGGGGTCTTCCATTGGGACGATTGGACTTTGGTTTCGACATCATAACCATATACCCATGATTCGTCACCAGTTATGACCCTTTTGAGTAAATCTGGGTCGTCGTTGACGTCATTCAACAGTTCTTGAGCGATGCTCATGCGACGGTTCTTTTGGTCAAAATTTAGCAATTTCGGAACAAACTTCGCTGACACACGTCTCATGCCCAAAACGTTAGAAAAAATTTCATGGCACGAGCCAAGCGATAAACCAACATCCTCAGCAACTTCTCTGATAGTGATTCGACGATTTTCCAAAACAATTTTCTTCACTGCTTGAACGTTTTCATCAGTTGTTGACGTGCTTGGGCGTCCAGAGCGAGGCTCGTCATTGGCATCTTCCCGGCCATCTTGGAAGAGTTTGTACCACTTGTAAACATTTTTTTTACTCAGAACAGTTTCACCGTATGCTACTGTCAACATTTTAAGTGTTTCGGAGCACTTTATTTTATTTTTTACACAAAATTTGATGCAAATCCTTTGATCCATATTTTTCGATAGCAAGAAATCGCCGAGCACGCAAAACACTTATAACCTTTACGCCTCTCACAACCAAACAAAAAATGCTATACACTTGAAACTTGGTACAGATGTTCGGGAAGAGTGTGCCAACATAACAAAACAAAAAAATCGATGATCAAAAGTACGTTGCCCGCGAAATTTGATAAGTCACCTTACTTTTTGAACACACCTCGTACATACATGCATCAAATCTCATAAAAATTTGAGAATAGTTGTCTCAAAGGGTCCTATAAATGATGAACTACTTGTTTTGTAAAAAACTCAAAGTTCATTTTTGGCATTTTTGGCCACTTTTTTGAATTTCTGGCCCACTGTGATTTATTTAAAATTCAAAGCTTCCTCTGAATTTGTCCAAATCTTTATGAATTCCTTTGAATCCCTCGGAATTGTATTTATTTAATTCCAAAGCTTTGTCCGAATAGGTCTGAATCTTTCTGTATTCTTCGCACTGTAAAAAAAACTGAAAATTTCCAGTGTTAGTATTGGGATAAGGATATTTCAGTACATATACAGAGATTTTGTTGGTACGGTACTGAAAATTAACCAAGCATAACTGAAAATTCAGTTCTTGTACTAGAATTTTCAAGTTTGGGATTATGTACTGAAATTTTGCCATGATTTCGCGAAAATTTTATTGTCTCTTTCTATAATTTTACAGTTCTTGTGCACCAGAGAAAAAGTATCTCCTCAATAAGGACTTGGAAAAAATTTCGAGTTTAGAAAAAAAAACCTAATAGTTGGTATACTGGAATTATACAGGTTTTGAACTGCAATTTTCAGGTCGTGTGATGGAATCTTCCAGTTATGCTGGAATTTAATCACTGTTGCACTGAAATTCTCCACTTCTATTGGACTTCGTCATTTCTGGCAGGAAAAATTTCAAGTCTTCATAATCAAAATTTCTTGATTGAGATTTTGAATAAAAATTGTAATTGTAGCAAATAAAATTGATATATGAGGTTTTTCGAAGACTTATTCCTTTGTGTATTCTGGATATGAAGCATATGTAGTAACCCAAGCTGGTCTTCGCGCTACAGCTCATCGGTTAGGTCTTAGGTGTCAGTTGGTAGGCAGGTAGAAAAGTGTAGGTTCAAATCCCATTAGGTAGACATGACTTACTGTCCATTCACATGAACGATCAAGTTTCTCAATCATCTGGAAACACAAGGACCGTGCAAAATCACTTTGTGTGAGTAATTTTTTTTTCATTTTCATGAACATTTTCAGCATCAATTTTTCAGTACATGTCCTGGAAAAGTCCAGTTCGTGTACTGAAAAATTCCAGTTTCGATGCTAAAATTTTCCGGTACATGCACAGGTTAATAACTTCCAGTACATTTACTGGAATTTTCCGGTAAACCTTTTTTACAGTGTGGAATCTCTCTGAATTCATCTGTATCTAACTTTACAGTTCGATTCCCCATTTTTCCCAATTCACCAGAATCTGAATGGTTCTGAATCTTTCCAAATCTCTTTGAAACTCCCTGAATCCGTTTGAAATCTTGGACTAGGAACTTTTCACGATTTACTTCTTTTTGAATTCCTCTGCATCCGTCTGACAAATTCAATGCAGAATTTTTCCTCATGTATCTGTTTTCGAACGTCTCTGGAACTCCCATAATCTCTTTCAAATCTTGGCATTGAGAACAAAAATTGAAGAATTTTACTCAATTTATTTCTGCCTCGACTTTCCTGAAATCCTGTAAATCTCCCTGAATTTCACTGAATTCTTCTTGGAGCTTCAACCCTGCTAAAAATTCCCAATAAAGAACCATTCAAAACGATAAGATTTCTCTGTAGTTTTGAATGAGGTTTTTGAATACGGAATTTGCAATGTTATATCGTTCTTGAACGATAGAACTTCATCGTTCCTTATCGTATTGTATGACATTTAACAGGATGTATGTGGTTTTATAGTGGAATTCGTACAGAAAAGAAATATTCATTCAAAAAATAGTCATGTGGTCCAAAATAAGTAATCCTTTTTCTATAACAATTTTACGATAAAATCATATACGTTTCACGTTAAATTCTATAGATTACTATAAGGAACGATAGAGTTCTATCGTTTAAGAACGATATAACATTGTGAATTCCGTATTCAAGAACCTCATTCAAAACTATAGAGAAATCTTATCGTTTTGAATCGTTTTTTATTGGGAACTTTTAGCAGGGAACGCACAATTTATGCTAATTTTTTACCTGCCTCTGAATCTGTCCGAAACTCTAAGAATGAGTTTGAATAACTTTGAAAAGTTAATTGCACGATTTATCACAGCCCAATAAACACACACACGTTATTTCAACGTTGAAAGAACGTTAGACTGTCAAACGGACGTCAGTCGTTGATTTCATAACGTTGATTTTTAGTTGAAATTTGATAGGGAAATAGACGACCAGGAATTACGTTTTGTTGACGTGTAATTTAAATTAATATTCAAAAATAACCATCAAACGACGTCCTCAAAAAAACGTGTTTTGAACGGGTTCGAATCACGCGTTTAAAATGTGTTTATAACACCTTGTGTTTGAACTTCAATTGAAGATATTCTGCTGAAAATGTCGAACGAAACCGAACAATGGTTAAAATTTCAACAAAGAGCAAGATAGTAAATATTATGGCATACTTTCCAAATTCTGTGATGCTCAGAAATACTATTGTTCTCGATATTGAATGAAGAGTTGTCAAAATAATTTGTTGGATTCAATTCACGTTTTAAAACCATCATTAGGACACGTCAATATTTGACGTCTTTTAAACGATGTTCAAACCGTTGATATGACGTTATTTTATGGTTGAAAAACACGTGATCTGCCGTGACATTTTTACGTTGAATCAACGCAAGAATATTACTAATTCACAACGTGTGGTTATTGACTGTTTTTGACGTTTTTTAAACGTGCGTGTGTTTACTAGGAGTTTACCTGTCCCTGAAATCTCTTTGAAATCTTTGTTTCAAAATTGTACTCAATCTATTTCTCTTTGAATTCCTCTGAATCCTTCTGAACAATTCACCTATTTCTCAACCTTTCTAAAATTTTCGGAATGTCTCTCAAATTTTAGACGAAAAGATTTCATTGGATTTCCTCTTCTTTGAATTCCTCTGAAAAGTTCAACGCACAGGTTTCCTTGATTTGCCTATCTCCGAATCTCCACACTGAGAAAACAGATATCTCGAAAAATACCATAATTTATGGATTTTTGGCGTTGGTCTGACCCGAGTAAAAATATTTACGTGAACCTCTAAGAGTCCCATAATTTTTTGGACTTTTATAAAGAAGTATATGGTACCTTTCTCATAAAATTCAGAGGTATCTTCACGTAAATATTTTGACTCGGGTTAGACCAACACCAAAAATCCATAAATCATAGTATTTTTCAGGATACCTTTTTCTCCATGTACGAAAGTTTTTGAATGCCTCTGAAACTCTCTGAAAAGTTCAACGCGCAATTTTCCTTAATCCAGCAGGCTCTGAATTTCTCTGAAACGTGAAATTTTCAGAAAAATTCAGAGAGATTTTTTTGTTATACCAGGGAAATCAATGTCTTCAAAAACTTGTTCCAGACCGTTTATGCGGAGCTGCTGCTACACACTTCTACCTTGTGTATCTAGATGTTCCGCACGTGACCTTATTCGTGTTGGTTTATTTGCCACCTTAGCCCTCGCTCTCGTTCTCCTTTGCTTACTCGATGGAGGTTAAAATCCTCTTCAAGTTTGTGGATTTCTTTGTTCTCTGTGTGTATTTGTCTTTCTTTCGTTCATTGTACACGAAAGGGTTCTATTATACACTTAAATACAAAATGCCTCTACATGTAAAATCCAAGCACCTTGTACCGGTAACAATTCACCGTGTATGTTCCATCACTTCTCGTTCCAGTACAAAGGCCTTCCTTCATAAAATCCTTTGAAAATTAATCCCAAAAGTTGGGATTTCGAAGAATGTTATAACAATACTACTCCAAGTGCAAATATCAAACAATTTCGAAACTCGTGAATCGATTTTGACTGTTTCGCAACCGGGGTAAATTTCGCTTACTTTTCATCATTCGAATTTTCTCATCACAAATGCATCACGTTCCATGTATTTTTCGTGTACTTTGACTCCCCCATTTGTAAACTCTCCTATTCTGCTTTGATTTCCTCGTGGGGTCGGGTTTTATATTTGCTCCGGTAGACTATCCTGTTATTCTCAATGTTTAATTTCACCCTTCCAACAAAGGAAAGTGCAATTAATGGATAAACGACCCTCGAAAAGTCATGAGAAACTTTAGATATTCGAGTTCTTTCTCAAGACCTCTCGGTGACGGAGGAACTTGAATTAAACATACGGTTAGGAAAAAAAGCTCTTTGAATAATCACAGTTACACGTTCCAGATTTTTTCGAAGCTCCCGCCGCTCCTCGAATCTGACTATATAGAGATCTTTTGTCATTTTTATTATCTGTTCTTTTTTTTCCTCCCTGTTCGGTTATCGCGTCCTCAGCTTCTGGTATTGAAATCATTTTTTCTCTTCGTTTTTTTTTATGATAATACGGTTCGATCCATCATCGTGACACTACGGTTCATTATATTTAAATAGGGAATTTTTTTCCGTAATTCTTCTTCTCTTAAACGCAAGTGTTACATGCTGGGATAGGAGGATCTAACTTATGCGATGCTTGACACATAGCCACTGCCGAGCCCAGCTGAGCCCACGACGACGGCAGTAACGAGCCATCTGGAGAAAACTAATGAGCATCTCACGTTTCCTATGATTTATTTCATCATCCTATATAATATATATCTATATGTATATAAATATCATTAGTAGATGAAACAGAAAAATACGAAAGATACGTCGGTCTCGTTATAATTATGATTCCTTTGTTTCCTCGTTGATGAATTTAATACTTTGCTCGTAAAAGAACAATGTTCCGTTGAATGCGAGGGGGTGGATAATTAAAAAAATATGATTATTTTACATCACATGTTCATCGAGGATCAAAATATCGTTAAACAAAACTGGCATCTCCGTCGCAAACGCACGCGTGGTTGTATAGGATTCCGATATCACGAGAGCACCGTGTACAGTTTCTCTTTTCTGATTCAACAGGTGGTTATAAGTGTAATTTTTCGTATAATTTCACGACATCGTATTATATTTCAACTCATTCCTCGTCAATAACGTATCTCGTTCCTGTTTCTCTAGATATGCTTCGACTTGTAAAGAATACATCTTACCAATCGTACCCCGAAGGATGATCGATAAACCATCTTTTTTGCCCTTTTTGAAAATGCCTTTGAAATGAATCAACGATCGAGATATCCTCCACGGGAAGTCTCTCTCTCTACGTGTAGATTTTTAAACCTCTTTTATCGAATATCAATCGTCTCGTCGTTACTTGGAACGATAAAAGGTGTTAAAACACTATATACAATCTCTTTTGGGCATAGAATGAAAATATGAAAATGTATGTACCGTCAGAACTGATAGAAAAAAAGGACAATCTGAAGGAAACGAATTGCAACCTTGAATGCCTGCACAAAAGCGGATGCATCTCGAGTAGGGCAAAAAACAAGCAAAAAAAACGACGTATAGTAACTGACCAGGAGTAAAACTCCGAACACCCCAAGGATAGCTGCTTTTTAAACGAACATCGATATTTCAAATTTCTTGGAAAATTAAAATTTCAGTTTCTCGTGATTCATAAGATTGTTTTTTTTAGAATTCTCGGTAAATAATTCTTATCTCGAGATATTATATTTCTTCTCTTTCGTCTGAAAGGAGAAGTTTGAGATATCATCTCAAGATGATCTCCCATAAGATCCGCGGTAAGAGATAACGAATTTCATAATTTCGAATGAATATGACTCGATAAATCAAGCCTACGGTTGACGTATTCGTTCGCAAAGTTGACAATTGGAGCATTAAATTCAGGAATACGCTATACGTTTCGCGGGATGAGAGATTCACGAATCGTAAATAAACGAGAGAGATTAAATTTATGAAGAACAATACGAATCTTCGCACTTGATTATGATCTTATATACCGTATTGGGACGTGTAAGACAGATTTTGGATTCAGAATGTGCTTAGCTTCTCTCGTCATGCCGGTTCCTCTTCGTACCTGTCTTCCTTGTCGTACATAAACTCGGTGAATTGCACAGCTCAGCACCGTTATTATTCGTTTTCTCATGTTAATTCCAAGGTGTTGTGCTTGGTGTTCAACGTACAACACGTACGTCACATTGTTTTCATTCGAATTGACGAGCGTAAAGGCACCGGATAACGTTATTTGCATAATAGAAAAATTCTAAATACCCTAAATGTAGGTGCTCCTTTGATAATCCTCGACGTTACGTCGTCGTTATTTCGTTTGACGGAAATCTATCAAAATTCAAGAAGGTGTCTCGATATAATGCAAATCTTATCTATATACCGTGCCCAGTCCTGTCCGGTTTTGGTCATAGAATTTGCTAGTTCACATTCGGATGTGCCTGGCGGTTTCCGCAGGGATACAAATAACTTGTTGGGGAACTAATTTTTATAAAAAATGAGGAATTTTTTTCTCTCTTGGAGCGTTGAATCCTTTACGGATGAAGAAAAAGTTCAATAAATTGTATACCGAGACAAACGCAGATGGAGAATATAGTAATCTTCGATAAAAATTCAAGAATATTTCTTAAATTTGTAATAAGAGTAAAATGGTCCACATTTCTGTTGAATTTTGATGAGAAATTATCATTACGTAACAAACAATCGAAAGAAGTATGAATTTTACGAATGTCCGGCATAAAATTTTACGAAGTGAACACTGTAAAAAAATTCTTACCGAATTTTGAAAAAACTTCAACTAAATTTCTGAGCGTATTCTAAAAATTCAGTCAAGTTTCTTAACATTCAGCAGAATTTGTCTGAAAATTCAAAAGAAGTGGTTGTAAAAAATTACAGTGAAATTTTCTGAATTTTCAGGAAGAATTTTTCTACAGTGAACAACAAAATTTCTAAATTTTATGAATTACTTTGTAAAATTTCATGCACGATTTCAGGAAATTCGATATTTATTTTATTGATTGTTAAAGAATTGATAATTTTTCGTTCTTCTTTAAGAAAAATGTGAACCGTTTTATCTTTATGACAAATCTAAGGAATATTCTAAAATTTTCTATTGAAGATGACTATATTTTCGAATGAAAGATTAATCACATTAATGAAAGATTCAAGTTGATAAAAATTTTTCTTTTCAAAATGACAGACCTATAGGGCGATCTTCGGGGCCATTTTTCAGGTTTGCGTAGAAAATGACGGCTGCAATTCTTATCTGGAACAAAAAAAGCAAATATTTTCAAGTTTTGAAAATCATCAATATAAAATTAAAAAATGACAATTTCATATGATATTAAAAAGTTGTATGCAGAATTTCAGCAAAATCGAATCGGTAGTTTTCTAAGCGAGCGTTTGAAAAAAAATGAAATTCGTGGGAAAACTGTGGGAAATGTGAGGATTCTTCAAATTCATAAATTTACCAATTATTCTGCGATACCAGGACCATGAAATGGACCTCCGACTTCCTTTTACAGCTGGTTTTCATAAGAAATTTCTCCTTTTCGTGCTTGTCGAGATTCTTTGAACGCGAGATCCGAACAATGATTTTGACGCTCTACGCGCATGTGACGAAAAAAGAAGAGTAGCCCTGAAACGAGTCGGCATTTCGCTTTGAAACTTTGTAGGAACATTTTCGAGATATTTATCTATCATTTTGTGAGAAAAAGAATGAAATTCTGTGAACGATTCTGATTGGTAAGTCCTCCTTAACAGAGATAGGTCAATTCTGTAATCGGACTTTTCGCGTAGAAACGAATATAAACACCGAACTTTGCCAGAAACAGGAACTAAATAGACTCTCACTTTTGGCTATTATCATTCTCAGGGTTGACATCGATTCACCGATATAACATCCCGCGCAAGTTACCCCCGACATAAAGTCCCAAACAAAAACATTCTCCAAAAAATAACCCCGGTGCATTTCATTGCAAAAAATTATTGAATCCTATCCACTACACGGAGATTTCTTTATCTCACTAAACCGGGAACAATGAGGTTTGTAAATAATAAGTGACGAGTTGGATTGAAACTTCAAACGCTGGACGTTGAATTTTATAAAGTGTTGAGTGAAATTGGGCTATTCAGGGTTTGAAATTTCAAATCTACGCTTCACTTTTTCCACAGTATTGATGATCTTTCGTATTCGCACGTAACAATTCACTATTCAATACATATTAGAAGATTCTAAGCCTAATAATCGCACTTCCAATAACATCATTGAACCACATACGAGAACACTGAGGGAAAAAAGTCATTGAGGCAAGAAAATATTTCATCCAATGGTATTTATAAAATATTTCTTTAACCCAATTAAATATTGTTCCAATGAATGAAATAGTTTTTCACCGCATGAAGTGTTTCATCAAGTGGAAAACCATTTCATCGATCAAAGTAAAATTTCATTGATCTAAAGAAATATTTTATAGATACCATCGGATGCGATATTTGTTTGTCTCAATGATTTTTTTCCCTCAGTGAAGGATAACTACAACTAGAACAAATTCAGCAAAGTCCCTGAGATAGAGTTTTCCCTCACTTTTTTGAGGATTCGACACTCAAAAAATGGAATAGTTTTCGAAAATGGAGAAAAAAATCTTCTATTTCTGATGGAAAAGCAATTCCCTCGCGATCAGGGGATGGAATCCACCATTGGAGTGAGAAAAAACTTTTCACACTGTGCCCACCTACCAATTTTAATTCCACTTGAAAAAATATTTATTTGTCCTCTCTCTATGAAATATTTATTTGTAGAAATTAAATATTAAATTGGATGCAAGAACTGATTACTTCTGGCTGAATTATTGATTTAAAAGACCAATTCATTTGGAGCAAGCTTCCATTATTTGATTTGATTAGATATTTCATTGATTCTAATGAATATTTTATGGAGAAAGGACAAATGAACTATTTATTTGATTGGAAGACATTTTGTCAAATTTTCCACCGAAAAATGGTGGCAGTGAAAGTCCTTCATAAAAGGCAGAATAGTTCATCGAAACGACTGGAAAATCCTCTAATGTTGACGAGAAAACAATTTTCCTACGATCTGGGGATGAAATCTATCATTGGAATGAGGAAAGACTTCCCATATTTTTTACAGTCAGTCGATATCGCTATCCCAGGACATTCTGACGGGGGAAAAAAATTAGAAAATTAGAGAATACACTGAGAGAAAGGGTCCATTCAAATATTCGATAGCTAGGAAATTTAGTAAACTGTAAATAAAAATGTAGTTGTGCTGGCTAAATTTTATTCGGCACAACTATAATTTTTATTCCCATTGAATAAACCATTTTATTCGGATTTCAGACAGCTAGCCTTTTATTCACCCCAACTAGATTCTAGCTAACATTCAGTTGTTCCAACTAGGTACCTTTCTCTTAGTGAATTTGTTAAAATCTGGGAGTATTCCTCAAGTTCCTAATAACGATAAAACGGTCTACATTTGAGTTGAATTTCATTTGAAAAAGAATGGATATTTATCGATACCTAACAAGAAATAGAAGAAAATATGAACTTTCCAAAAGTCGCGCATGAAATTTTACAACATGATTAATGAAATTTCGAAATTTTGTCATTCACTTTGTAAAATTTCAAGTCCGACTGATAAAGGAGGCGGTGTAAAAAGTACCGATTTTTGCCCATTCGTGCAAAAGTGAATGGTGTATCAATTTTTATAGTTTTTGAGGTGCTGAATCCGATAGTGACCATAAGAAACCCGTAAATCCATGGGAAAGTGGAGAAAACCCGAGATAAGTGTATAAAATGTACGGTTCACAACAGACTCATTGACTGATGAATCTGATATATTCTTGGATGGAATTGATTATTTCCACGTCGCTGAGTTCAATAGTGACACCGAGAAACCTGAAAACCCATGGAAAAGAGAGAAAACCCTGATTACCTTATTAATCAATCTCACACGAGAATATACCAGACCTAATCACTGTGTTTGTTGTAAACCGTATATTTCACACAATTTCTCGGGTTTTCTCCACTTTCCCGTGGGTGTACGGGGTTTTTTTATGATTACTATCGAATTCAGCACGTCAAAAACCATACAAATTGATACACCATTCCCTTTTGCACGAATGGGCAAAAATCGGCACTTTTTACACCGCCTCCTTTCAGAATTTTATTATGCACTTTGATAAATTTTCATTAATTTTCAAATAAAATTCAACCAAAATGTGAACCACTTTGTTTTTATTATACGGGGAAAAAAATCCGCAATAATATTGTTGAATTGACAATAAGAATTGTCATATATGAACCCAAAATAAACATCGTAGAATTGACAATTTTTTCGTTGTGAAGAGAACTTCGTTTTGCTATGAGAACAAAAATTATTGTATATTCAAGAACGAAATGTCAACATTTCCCTTATTGCTAATTTTACGAAACATATTTCCCTCCGGGTACGAACTTACACACAGAGAAAATCGCTGTAATTATAGGGACAACATTAAATTGCTGTAAAAAATACCGAAATTTCTGTTCGATCAACCAAAATCTCCGATAAAAATGAAAATTTGCTACAGTCGTCACATAAATTGCGATAAATCTAATAGATATTGCGGTATAAATTACAGCAATCTAATGTTACCCCTAAATTTATCGGACGTAAGGTAAATTTTACAGCAAATATTTCTTCGTGTAAGAATTACTCTCAGATTTTAACAAATATTCTCCAATTTCCTATTGGAGATTACTATATTTCTGAACTGCATTTCTCTCCGTGTAACGAGTTTTTTCCGGTGGATACGGATTGAATAAACCCTGAAAAATCCATTCAATGCTCTAAATTGTCCCGGAGAGAGATAATTTATTAAATTATATATAATGCCATTGAATTGGGTAGAATTCTTCCTTATCTTGGAATATACGCCATAAAAATGAATTCAAATGGATTCCATTGGATGTAACTTCAATCTATTTCTATTCTCGATTTTCACAATGGAATATTCTAGTATAATATTCATGGGATATTTATATAAATAACATGTACCATCAGGGATATTATGAGCAAAAAGCGATGTACTTTTATCTTCGATTCAACTCAAATTTTATAGATCAAAAACGTGATTTGACAACTCAAACAACGATGACAAATATTTCTATAATATTTATTAGGACGGACATATAATATTCTGTGAATATTCTGACATGACGTTGTGATAATATTCTATGAATTTTATGGGTTTTTTAATAAGTTGAATCGAACTGGTACATTTTGAAATATACCAACATTACGAATTCATTTCTCTGAATACATTGTGCGAATGATGAAAACAAAATAATATGATTGCGGTGAACCGAGTACAACATTCTTATGATTCAGGGCATAATGTAAGGAAATTTAAGAACTAACCAAAACGGTGGACACTCAATTTCTAAAAAAAAAAGTACTGTATCGTCTTTATGAATTAATAAAACGGTATATGATAATTAATAAACTTAATATCTATTTATGCATTCAATAAATGATATATCTATCTCATTACGTTTTATTTAATCAAGATTCCTTTTTTATAAACTATGCTGTGAGAACATCAGCTGAAGAAAAAAATAGTCTTTCTATTTCGAGAGAAAACCCTTCCAATATGAAGTGAGAAATTTGTGTGACAAGTATTTCTTGAATTATTTGATGCTTCGTTGATTTTATTTTTGGCATTGACATTTATTTTTTTAGAATGAATATCACCACTGAATTAATGATATCCCTCGATATGAGGTGAAAGGCTTATTTTGTTATTACTCGATTTGAAAAAATAAAAATAAAAAGGAAAACATTCAACTGAAAATTGGGTAGTTTTTTAAGAACTAACCGTTTGTACGTTTTAGAACTGATCGTTTTCTTTTAGAACTAACTTTTTGGTAAGAACTGACCCTTATATTATGCCCTGTTATGATTTCAATTAGTCCCTTTCGTTAATAGTTTTTCACTGGAAATTCTAGATTGGTTGGACAAAGAAAAAATGTTTGTTGAATTGTAGAATAAATACAAAGAACTGCAATATCCAATTTTTAATTGTGGGGACGTAGATCAAATTGTAGGGAGATGTATTACAGGTAGAGTAAATTACACTTGAAAATTTTACTAGTTCCATACTTGATTTCAAATCACGTGAAAAGTAAATTTTAGTTTATTCAGTATTTCTTCATGATGATGATAAACGAAGTTCAAATCATACGGTAAACATTCAAAACCAGTAAATTATATTAAAAATCATTAGACAAAGCTTCCCGAGTTGAAAAATTTGGACGATTTTTGTCCTTTCATTTTTAGACGGATTCTGTCTTGATGGTTGATTAATGCGGACAAAAAAACTATTATTTTCGTCCGCATTAATCAACCATCAGGACAAAATCAGTCTAAAAATGACATAAGAAGACAAAAACCGTCCAAATCTTTCGACCCGGGTTAGCCCGATTTGATTGAACCTGATAAACCCCGATTGGACCCATTGTGGTGGGTTTTAAAGAAAACATCCTGTTTCTTTCCAACCCTGATTCCCGTGTGGAAATTTTTCCGGGCGTCCTGTATCGAATATAGGCCCCGTATGGGCTTATATTGGGTATCCAAACTTAGAATCTCCTAACCTCAGTCACTAAGCGGCCTAGTCGGGTTGCTAATATTCAACTTGATTCCTTTAAGTCAGAGACGCCCATATAAAACCCATATGGGGCCACGCTGCATTGCTAGGTTTTTTCCTGGTTTTAGCAATCTAGCCACACCAACTGCAACCTCAATAGGGCCTTGCAAGGCTTCCCGTATTCTCCCGAAAATCTTGATTTGAGCATACCTGTATAATACAATCTATGTAGGGCCAAGCTGTATTTCCAACGTTTTCCCCGTTTTGAAAATTTGAATGCACCCAACTACAGCCTGTTTTGAATATAAACCTCCTTTAAAAAGCAAATTTACCGAAATCGTATTGGTAATTTCTACTTTTTGCGGTGTATGCCTCCAAAAAAATATTTCATCGGTGAACAATCTTAAAAAATCGGAAAAAACATCACTGTGTGGTTAATTCCAAGACTGAATGAGGCTGTTCTGTTTTTCGATACAGTCCGATAATGTATGAACCAAGTAATGTTGGGTGGAATGCTCAAATACACGATAAAAAATTTTTCGTCATTGTGTAAAGTGTTAAAAGTTGTGTGTAGAATATTTAACATTCTAGAGTGTCGATTCAACACAATCGTTGTTAACGCAAACAAACAAAAAACACGATCGTGTTGAATCAACACTCAAGAATGTTAAATATTCTACACACAACTTTTAACAGTTTACACAATGACGAAAAATTTTTTACTGTGTAGGAATTGGAATCGGCTCATTCCAGGCCCTGTCTGGACTCAAGTCGAAGTGGTCTGGGTACAAATAGGGCCTTGTATAGCCCAATTTTCAATCGAGGAAGTTTCCTCCTTGTAATATTCAATATTCAAATTGATGATATTCGCAACAATTTATTATCCTTTTAGAGGTCCTACTTTCATCGCCTACATCAGCTTCATCATGGGTGTCCTACATAGGCCCAAGTTGGGAATATTATGCAGGCCCTAAAGATGAGTGCGTGACAATCCTGTCTATCTAGTTTGGCCCAAACTGCCGCCAAGAATTAATTTCCACACGGGTTATTGTATTTTTCAGTAAAATTACCGATAGAATCATCAAAATCCTACGATTTCTCTAAAATTTTCCTTCGGGTCAATTTGTGCTCAAGTTTTCCCTCATTTTCCTCAGGGCAGGGAAAATTTCTCTCTCTCTATGGAGAAACCACCACCACCACCCTACAAAATCCACAATTATTTTCCACAGCGCGACTAAATAATAATCTCACAAATGATTCTTATAAGCTCGCATTCCATGTAACTTTCGCGTATACCGTATTCGAAGGTCATTCGAACCTCATCACTCCCTCATACTACCTACCATTCTTGAACATTCGTAAAAAATCATTTGATTCTTCTTATCAGCTCGAACACGTACTAGAACGAAATAACGATGTTCTTCATAATTCTAGCCTAGCTTCTATACACAAGAGACGTTATTGGTACACGGCGGAGGTTTGAAAAGTGGAAGAGCAGAGATATGAATACGATCTCTTTGCGCGTCAACTGTAAAGTCTTCTGACTTGTTTTTCAACGATAAATCGCTTGTTCGTGAGTATAAATTGTACAATGATAACGACTGGTAACGCGGTATATATCGTAACGACAAATTTCATTTACCAATGACTATGAGGTCTACAAACTCATAAATAATACGTGCGCCGCGGTACTGGCGTTTACGGGACGACGTGACGATCTCGTTTCATTGATCTTTAATAAGTGCTACAATATTATTGGGGTCACGTTGTTTCTTAAGTGATTTATGTATTCGCTTTTCTTCCAATCACGTGCCCAGTACGATAAATCCATAGTCTCCTTTATAACTATTCATCCGAATTCAGGTGTACGAAAGCAGGGTAAGTGACAAAAATAACCAACGCGTGAAATTTCTAAGGCTGAGAAAGCTTTAATCGAAAGTGTAACACAAAGGATATCAGGTTTCTTTGTTTTTTTATAATAATATAAAACTATATACTTGGATGGGATTCGAATTCGAATATAGTATCCCCTCGAGAGGGAGAGAATTCTTTTGAATATTGATATAACGACACAACAGCGACAACACGAGTGGTTGGGACGTATATAGGTACTTATTATACCAGTACGTATAACATACCCTACACATCTATACGCTCGTTATCGTAGTCGTTGTTCCTGTATGCTGCTGTGCTTTCCGTAGGTTTGTGGTGGGAGCGTGTCGGAGACTCTCGCGCGGCTTATCTAGTGACTTTATGTATATTACGATGCCCAAGGTAGAAACACGAACAGTTCAGTGCTGGCTAACTGGTCGGTCGGAGAAGTCGGTAAAGGCCGAGTCTGTGCCCGGGTAACGCGGCTCGATCAGAGAAACGTGCTCGAGAGCTACCGGCACTTCTTTTGTTTCGTGTGCCCGCAAATACATACGTATATACAAATTCACGACTGACATTCGCGTACATATAACACCCACGAATATGTACAATACACTTGAACTTAGAAAAATTATTATTCATGCTTGTGCATGTATATGAAGTTTTGTCGAGGTTCGCAAAAAATTTTATAGAGCGGAGTGAAGGTTCACGATCGAATTTAAAAGAGGGCTTCGAGAAGAAGGTGATCGAGATATTGGTATCTCTATTGTTCGGTGTGATCACGTTGTCACAGGATGATCGTACTGATTTGGTTCCTTTTCGTCGTGATCTCTTTGTTGTTGGCTACCAACGAAGCTTTTCTTCCCGCTCCGATATCAGGTAAGAATTCCTTCTTCTTCTTCTTCGCTTATATATCTTTCTCGCATCTTTCAAATTTACCCGCGACTCAATTCTTTCTTTTCCTCCCAAATAATTATCGAATGTACCCACTTGGAGATGTTTTAAAATCACGTCGATATTGTGTTATACTCGTTTCACGTGGTCCTCGAATGTGCGTTGTCTTGGCGATTGTTGTGATACCAGATTCCCAGCTCTCAATGGGATTTATCTTGTGAAAAAATCATTATATAGAATTTTATATACAAATTATATATAAATTGTATATAATTTTTGTTCTCTCCTCGATTAGTTGATTGTACAGTGCTTTTTTTTCTCAAATCTGAGTTAGAACTTGTGTACCAATTTTATAGAATTATTCTATTCCTACGCGCGTCGATCGAAAAGAGAAAAAAATATGTTTATTGTTTTCGACAATCGTGAGCCCGGGAAAATACTCCATGTTTATTCAATGTTCTCGAACAAAGCTTGAAACGGTAAAAATTGCCATCACATTGCGGAGGGATCATAACAAATGGGAAATTGACTTCTCAATGTTGTTGTTTAAAAATTAATATTACAAATCGATAACAGCAGGAGTTGAAAATGTTGTATTTGCAATGTTTTATATAACAGGATCGAAACAAGAAACGATGTTTTTACTTTATAATAACGATGAGATCGAGTCGAAGTAATCCGTAGATAAACGTAATTATTTTATTGATTGTCTCAATAACAGTTAACATCGGATCTTTCGAAGTTACGTAACGTAATAAATCATCGATACGAAAAGTACGACATTAACTTGACATGGAAAGTTCTGAAAACCAGTTCTTTGTGCATTGTTTACCAGGTACAGCACAGAAATAGAAATGAACACTGGCACTACAATGGGACGTTGCTCGAACATTGTTATTTACCGACCTTGTTGCTACACGGCGATTTAACGCGAGTGTAGATTACAGTCGATGCCGTACCGTGTCCCACTAAATGATTTCTCCATAACGTTATTCGATGTCTCTCATCATTCTTAGAAGAATAATAAAACGCGTTTGATAATATTTTCAACGTTGTGGGGAAATTATATAATCATTTGGACGTGGTCTTGGCACGATGAACGTGTTTCGGAATACACAACATACGAAATCGTTTTCTCAAGATATTTCATTGTTCGGTTGAGATCTCATTTTGACGAATAATAAGACATAACAATGGTTGATTCCGCACAGAGACCGGGTGTATCGAGAGATATTCAGGAGGAGGTATCCCAAGTTGATGTCGATCCGTTATATCTTATGTATTATTAACACCTTGGAACCGTGCTATTACCGGATACAACCCAGGTTGCATATCGCTGAAATCATATTCAATGATTCTACGATCGATGTGTCTGATAAATGTCTATTCTGAGATCTCTAAATCATTTGAAAAGAAAAATAAACATGTAATTTTGAGAGAGATTCCAGGAAACAACGGGGAGATGATATTTGATTCAAATATCTATAATTAAACCAGTAGATTCGCCTAGTTCATATTCATCGTTCATATACGGATTATCCGTTAAAATCTCGCTCTCAATCCGATTGTAATTCCGCACGACGTATTCAATCAATTAAAATTCATTCAGCATCATTTCCCACCGTCAAAGTATCCTCATTTGAATCGAAAACGATACGATGCACATATTGTTGTGTCGAAATGCATGTCTACAGCATATTTACCCGGTAGGCATTTCAACGACGACGCATACGAGCCACTGAAATTAATGTTATTTATCGTCATAATAAAATTTAAAATGATAAATATAGATATTTCACTTTCTTACAACCAGTGGTGAATTCAATCTGCCATCTTTGAGAATCATCTCTTCAAAAAACCCAATGACGGTTCAAAAAATCTCCGAAACTTGTGACGTCGTCGACGAATGTTCGATATAATTACGATTTATCATCTTAAATCAGTTGTTTTTGGATGTATGTTCTACTCCGTATCATCGATTCTGAGTCGTCGATCACGGAATAAAATCATTCATTATTAAAAGATATTTTTCAAGAGACAGGGGAACGAAATAAGCTTTAGTCACAGTGGAAAGCCGAAAATATAGATCGTACGTAACTTTTTTCCTCTATGCACTGTGGATCAAACGTGTTTTCCCGTATCGATGAAATCCGGTATCGGTATATCGAGCTTTCTCCCAGAGATACGATTTCTAAAATATGCACTGAACTTGAGAATTTTTACATGATGCACACGAGTGGTATGAATCGAGTTGGACTAAGCGTAACATGATTTTGACCAAGCGGGAGGGATCCGAGCACTCTAAAGAAACAGATTCTGTTTTTACAGCCCATACAATTTTTGTGCTTGGGCTTGGGCTGTCGAATCCATGTCCTGCTAATCTACCGTGGGTGTTTAGCCATTATTCAAGTAGCAATGTTTTCAAAACGGACTGGGAATTCGAATACTCAAAGATTTTTTTCCAGAATATTGAAAGGAAAAGATTTCAATGTTTTGAAAATGCCAGATTGCTACACTCCTTGATTGAATTTTTCAACGCAATGCATAGGAATTTTCTTGATGCTTAAGCCTGTGAATATTAATACATTACTCTTTGTATTATATTATATTATAAGTTTCTCTGCTTGTAATACTCGATATTGTTATTCACAGTGTAATTTTGCCTTGAAAATGAGCAGCATCTGATCGAAACGTTGGCTTTTTCCGCAATAAAAGCACTGCTCGGCCAATCGGATGATTTACCGCACCAGTACTTTCCAAGATTGGCAGGGTACTGGCATTTGTCCGGGATGATAACGCTTTTCTGTACTGGGGATTCAGTACTAAAACTACATTGAGAAAAAAAACCCAACATGGTCACAGAAACAACACTCGCATGGTGAAGGATTTATGGTTACAATGACTTAAAATTTGATCATGATAACCAGGAAAACAAAACAAAATCACATAAATCTGGTTGTGACGACTACATGACATGGTCAAAGTGAAAAACATGGTTATGGGAACCAGTGTATTATTCGCAGTCCGTGCAGTGCCCGTACTGGATCAGTACCTTTAGCCAGAATTAAACTCTCAGTACTGTATTTCTATGCATCCAGTACTGAACCCGTACGCGTTGGCCGAGTGTCGAAGACCCAACATTGGCACTGTACCGCACCTGTTGTCGATTCGGATTTTTCTGATTGGGATATTCCTCAACTTTCACCCAGGAACACAAAGTATAAAAGTAATCGGAAAAACAACCTATCTCGTCACGTGGAAATATGATTCGTATTTTTGTTCCGCCTGATAATGGCGCTAAAAATAATCCGAGGGTGTGATTGTGCTCTCGACATTTCTATCTATAAAATTGCTTCATTTGTTTTTCTAAGCTCTAAGTAAGTACTTGAGTTATTATCTGATTCGAGTCACAATCCTATAGATAAAACTGTTAGAACAAGAATCATCGTTCTCGAGATTAAAAGGTTTGACGTTATTAATAATACGTGAATTATGACAAACGACTTTTCATTTTCTTGTTTACCGGAGTGAAACTGGGAATATATATTGCCCGATACCATCAGGGATTCTTTGGATCGCGTATATCGAATCATTAGAATCATCGTTTCTTTTGAATAGTGATTCATCCGTGGCCACCCGTATGACGGAACTGAAAATAAGTCAAACGGTAAAGCTATAGCGTGAGGAAAAAAAGTTCTGGTTAAGGTCATTGAATTTATTCAAAGAACGGTGTACCGGGGATAGTATCTCGGAAACTTTTTCAGGAGCAGAAATAATGGAGGTTTCAATGGAAGATCGCTCGAGGGCATTGTAAATTGCAAATTAAGGAGCGGTACCGTAACTCAGGGATAGAAGAAAGATTTGTGGGATTAAACAAAAACACTAATTGATGTAGTCGATGTTGTGAAAAAAATTGATGAATAGTAAATGTAACAAACGTTTGAGGTATTGCTTTAAAAAGAATATTTTGATTTCGTTGAGCCATTTTTGAAGAAGCCGGAATGAACAATTTAGCTCGAATCACAGCGTTGGAAAAAACCCCGGATTCTTTCTTTGAAACCCACCCCACTGTGTCCAATCGGGTTTTCATCGGGTTGGATCAAATCGCAGCAAGTTTTGTTGAATGATTTTTACTATAATCTACTAATTTTGAATTTTTATCGTATGATTTCAGGAAAGATTGTATATGAAAATATACAATGATAGAAAATGAGGTATTATTTTACATCATCGTGAAGAACTGCAAAATAAATTAAAAACTTACTTTTCACGTAATCTAAAATCAGGTATGGGACCAGTAAATATTTCAAGTGTAATTTACTCCAGCTGTAATCCATCTCCCTGCAATTTGATCTACGTCCCCACAATCCGAATTGAATATTGCAGTTCTTTGTATTTATTCTACAATTTAACAAACAACTTCTCTTTGTCCAACCAATCAAGAATCTCCAGTGAAAAACTATTCATGAAAGGAACTAATTGAAATCATAAGAATCTTGTACTCGATTCACCGCAATCATATTATTCTGTTCCAATCATTCGCACAATGTATTCAGAGAAATGAATTCGTAATGTTGGTATATTTCAAAATATACCAGTTGGATTCAACTTAATAAAAAACCCATAAAATTCATAGAATATTATATGTCCGTTCTAATAAATATTATAGAAATATTTGTCATCGTTGTTTGAGTTGTCAAATCACGTTTTTAATCTGTAAAATCTCATAATATCCCTGATGGTACATGTTATTTATATGAATATCCCATGAATATAATACTAGAATATTCCCTTGTGAAAATCAAGAATATAAATAGATTAAAATTACATCCAATGGAATCCATTTGAATCCATTTTTATGGCGTATATTCCAAAATGAGGAAGAATTCTACCCAATTCAATGGAATTATATATAATTTAATAAATTATTCCCCTCCAGGACCATTTAGAGCATTGAATGGGTTTTTCAGGGTGTTTGTCAATCCGTATCCACCAGAAAAAAAACCCAGTACATGGAGAGGAATGCAGTTCGGAAATATAGTAATCTTCAATAGAAAATTGGACAATATTTGTTGAAATCTAAGAGTATTTCTTAAGTTCGTACATGGAGAAAAATGTGTTTCGTGGAATTAGCAATAAAGGAATTGTTAACATTTTATTGTTGAATATACAATAATTTTTGTTCTCATAGCAACACGAAGTTGTCTCCTCAACAAAAAATTGTCAATTCAACAATGTTGATTGTCATCCTTTTACGATGATTATCGTGGGTTGATATATGACAATTCTTATTGTCAATTCAACAATATTATTGCGGGTTTCTTTCTCCGTATAATAAATATAAAACGATTCAAATTTTTGTTGAATTTTATTTCAAAAAGAATGAAAATTTATCAATACCTCACAAACAATAGAGAAAAATATGGACTTGTGGAACAATAAAATTTCGAAACTTTGTTAGTTGCACTTGAATTTTCACAATATTTATGACAATATTTCGAAATTTCATTAATCATTTTGTACAATTTCATGCGCGACTTTTGGAAAGTTCATATTTTTTTCTTTTTCTTGTGAGTTATTGATAGTTATCCATTATTTTTCAAATAAAATTCGACAAAAATGTGGACCGTTTTATCTTCATTACGAACCTAAGAAATACTCTTAGATTTAAACAAATATTCTCTAATTTTCCAATTTATACCCCGTCAAAATGTCCTGGAGTAGCGATATCGACTTATCGTGAAAAATATGAGAAGCCCTCCCTCATTCCAATGGTAGATTTCATCCCCAGATCGTAGGGAAATTCTGTTCTCGTCAAAATTAAAGGATTTTCCCTTCATTTCGATGAATTATTCTGCCTTTTGAGTGTTAAATTCTCCAAAAAATAAGGGACAACTCCACCGAATCATGGGAAAAAGTCCCCCAACATGAAGAAATCTCGGTGCTACCATTTTTCGGTGAAAAATTTGACAATTGTTTCTCAGAGTTTTCTTGAAGAAATCGATTCTCTATCAAATCTTTATCGATTCTCATACACATCTATAAAATGTCAATACTTTCTCCATGAAAAGGACTCGATTCTGTTCAAGAATTGGCATCACTATTCCAGAAAAAATCCAGTGAGTCCAACTGGATCAAACCCAAAGAATATATTGTCAAACGACAATAATTATGGAATTTCACGAATTTGAATTTAGAGAGCGCTAAACAGCTTTCGATTCCCCAGATCCCTTTTGATACTATTTTTCTTTACAATTCTACGCGGATAGAAAGGATGAATCACGAATAACCCTAATGAAAATGAATCACATATGACCTACATATGAGTCATACACGATTGGCAGAACAAGAACTCTATTCTTTATTTCTCTATTCTCAAATAACTCTATTCTTTTAGATGTTCTTTGTTTTATATATAAAAGAATAGAGAAATCTAGGATAAGTCACATTTAGGAATAGAGTTATTTGAAAATAAAGAAATAAAGAATAGAGTTCTTGTTCTGCCACACGATTTTATAAAACACTCATACGATTCATGATAGATGAAAAATCCATAAATCTTTCATCTTATTTCCGATTTTTATTCGTACAACATTGATTTTTTTTTTATCGCAAACGCAGTAAATGTCCTCTCCAATTCGTACACCTATTATTCTATAACGAGATTCGTACATAAATCGTATGCTTATCGAGGAATTATTTGGTAATTACGATACCGAACAGAGAAAATATAGTTTCTGAGTAGATATACATTGAGAAGGAAACATGCGTTCTCCGTTGTGCATCGCATACATGGTTTCCGAGGGAACATTCACCCTGAAGATAAAGCACATTTCGAGTACTTTGAAGCGTTAACGTCAGGCACTTGACAATATGCTGTTGCCGCTAGTAATTAGGTTGCACTATATTACTTCGGTAAAGACATTATTAACAGTCAAACAGATGTGAATTAAACAGTAATGCACGAGATTATTTTTCCGATTTTGAATAATGTTCTTCGTTTCTTTTTTTTTGTCAATTTATTGAATATCTCGTGATAATATTCAGCGGAATATCGCTCCTGCGATTGACGGAACGAAATCTGTATAAAACAATTCGATTTTTATGTATTAACGATGACCTATCGATTTATATTGAATTCGATCAATAGGAATCACGACTCCAGCGAAGTGTATAATTTCTAATAAGATATTCATCGAAATATACCCTGGTGGGTACTGTGTAGCCTACACGACTGGCTCGTGTTATGCAGAAAAATCATCTCAACGCGACTGATTCGTGTTACCACGGTAACCAGTAGTGTTGAAATGATTGTTTTGCACAACACGAGCCAGTCGTGTGGACTACGAGGAGAGGAGAAAGATAATTTAATGAATTTTTTAATAGAATAAGACGCGATATTGATCGTATTTACACTTATTCAACGGTTTTGTCGAGCTGCAATTATTTTAGAAAATAATCAATTATTGACGCATTCTTACGAATCTTTAATAAGAATGACAAAGAAAAAATACAAATCTAGCCTTGAATTTTTCATGTAAACACGCATTTATCATTTTATATCTTGGGTTTATGAATTTATTCGGTGTTTTGAGATACCGAAGATTCATCTCATCGTTCATAATAACGAGATAATAAATAACGAGTGAATACAAATTACAAATTTTACAAAATCACGTCTTCGTCAGAGTGCACCGGCATTCAAGAAAATCCCTGGAACACATGATGATTATAAAGGATGGTGATTACGATCGAGTCTACGTTGATTATTTGTTTGCATAATTTCGCGGAAAAATTATCGAGGAAAAACCTGCTGTCGTTCGTATTGGAAAAAATTGTTCATAGGTCTTATCATTTCATCGGAATATGTTTTCAAAATTTATCAGTTATCCCCGGTGAAAATGAAGCGTGTAAATAAGCGTACGAGAGGAGGCTTGTCAAATTAATTGAGGAAATATGAAGAAGGAATTTTGATAGCGTATCAAATTTTTCTTGTAAAAATCCTGAGTTCAGGTGAGTTTTTATTTTATAAATATATTCGTTCCTCTTTTATAGCTGATTGACACTAAAATTTCTAAAATGCTTGATTGAATTTTCATGAACATGATTCGATGATATTCGCGAGTATCTCAAAGAAATACCCTAAATGTTCGCAGGAATCGATATTTTACCGGTGGAAATGAAGAGGCGCGCGAAAGTGTAACCAAAGTCAGAGGTCGAGTAATTATTTGAATTTCGGTTCTTTCGGGAACAGATTTGAGCGAAACTGATGAAGAAACGATGTGCATAGGATTTGGGAATTTTATTTACCGGAATGGTGGAATGAATTCTGTTGACGAACTCGTGATATGCCAATAAATAAATTGTAAACAGAATTTTTTGTACCAGTGATTTGTCATTGATAACAAACTTGATAATATTGCTCACTCAACCTCGGGGGGTTTTTTTTTTGGTAAATGAACGGACTAAGATCTTCAGTAATTGTTAATCTATAAAACTCAAATTTCCTTCGATTTCGAGCCGGAAAATTTGAACGGTTTTTGTCCTCTTATTCCATTTTTACGCTGATTTTGTCCTGATTGTTGAATAATGCGGACAAAAACAGTACTTTTCCATGATTTTAGTCTGAATTTCTTCTCCACCGAATAAAAGTGATTGAGTACTCTCTAAATCTGGAAGAGTGAAAAATCACGCATTTCATTCCACTGAGTCTCAGAAGTGAGCCAGTCCGCTTCGAGTGGGATTTCCACTCGTTTCAAGTGAACTCTCATTCTTTTAAAGTGGAAAATTTGGTCTCAAGTTGGGGTGGCTGTGAGTTTCTAACCGCAAACCTTGGACTTTCACTTTGAAAGGGTGGAAATTTCATTCGAAATTTCGACAAGCTCACTTCTGGCTGTCTAAAGAGTATTGTTTTTGTCCGCATTATTTAACAATCAGGACAAAATCAGTCTAAAAACGAAATTTCAGGATAAAAACCGTCAGGCATATTACTCGAAAATTGCAGCAAATAAATCAACTCTATTGGAGCGAATTTTTCTGCTGTCATAATTAAAATTTAGCTGCAGGAGCTAATTTAACGACCATCCGCGTTCGTGCAAGCCGAACTTAGCTGCTGAAGGTGGATTATCTTTCCGGTGCAGAGGAGTTTTCAGAAGAAAAGCGTTTAAAATTCTCCTGGATGTCACAAATTTTCAGCAGGAGGACAGTGTTTTTGTTGAATTTCGACAGATTCTCGCAAATTCTGTGACAAAAACACACAGTCTTGAATGTCGTTGACCCCTCTATTCATCACTGAATGAACTTATCGGTATCTTCGAAGGTTAGAATCTTGAAAATCCCGTTAAAATCTCCCACCATTCGACGGTGCGGGCCCCAAGATTCCCCTTTGGACGAGAAAAGAATGAGATTTATCATACTCGATACCCTTTTCAACGTTCCCAATCAACGAGCGTAAACAATGAATCGTGATTGATTTGAAACGTATTTAAAGAAATTCTTTCACCGATAAATAATCCGGGGAAGTATCGTTATCTTGAGATAAAGTTACTATATTTAGACGAATTTGATCATTGATTCCTTTGACAGATTAAACTCGACTGAACGAACTTTAGAAATACAATAAATATAGATTTGTATCGTTCACCAGTTGTTGAGAATTCATGTTTGCAATAGTAAACAATCGATGAAGATATAACAAGATAAATAAAAAGAGAAAATGTAATAACGGTGATTACTTAAAGCCGGATTTAAGTATTTCAGTATTTTGACAATCGTAGACACGTTTGTGCAGGGGAATTCATTCTGAACCGTTGCCATCGAAACATACATAACGTACTTGGAATGCTTCCAGATTATAATGATCGTTGATATATAAGATTTCTATTATTATTCGCTTTTTTAAATTCATCGAAATCTCAAGATCTTGAACATTGCGAGAACATTGATTATTATTTGTTCATGTTTTGCTTTCGTGTGACTGGAAAGGGATCGGTTGGAGATCGAATTTCAAAATGGTATACGATGCCCTAGAGGATGCATTTTCAGTTTGAAATACTTGCAATGTTCGATCAGGGTTTGTACTTTGTTAACTGGTTTGTTCGATGAACGATGATTTTGAACGTGTCAAGGGTAATCGAGAATTATCATCCACGTATAACAAAAAGTTGAGTCTCCTATTATTCACAAGATGACGAAATAAATGAATGAATGGATGAAGAACGGATGTAAAATCCTCGAATAAACAGGTTTTAGAGGTCTTGTACAATACTTTTTGACAAGCTTCAGACGAAGAATTGGTCTAAAAGGTAGTGCAAGATACAAAATGTTCACTGGGCAGGGTTGGCATCTGTGGATCGAACCCAGTTGGACTTACTGGGTTTCTTTCCGATGGGTAGAGATCGAAAGAATCCTCAAAAACTCATTCAAAGCTCCAAATGGTTCCGAAAGGAAATGAAACTTTACAAGGCACTAGCAAATCTCCACAACTCGAGCACAAAATTAATGTAGATACCACATCAGGATCTTGATATTTCAATGTTTTGAACATAGCTTGACCCTTTAAACTGAAATTTTCCAAAAAAAGAAGCCACCCAATGAGAAAATTCATTGAAATCTGCTTTTCTCTCTCTCTCTCTCTCCTCCTCACAATTTTTCTGTAGCAAATAAAGAACAATCGACATTGTTCTGAATCCTTTATTCTTTTTTTAATTTGATAGAATTTCCGAACGGAAGATAACCGTATTCTCCCGATGAGAATAAAATTGCAATATTACATTATTCTCGGGGAAAAAAGAAAACGATAAACGATCGGATACTTCATTCCTCCTTGTAAATCCAACTTTATTCCAATGAATCTGGCAATACAATAACCGCAAGATATATTCAGCGGAATGAAAGAACAAATCAAAACTTCTTGCTACGAAGTATCGCCCCTGCACCCAATGCAGTGGCAAACCTCAGAATTTTATATGCTGCTTCCAACCGCTGTACAAAACCTCATTGTGTGTCTGATCGATCACGACGACTCTACCACCACCAAGTATCGTACGAGTGTTCTTAATCGTGGACTTGAGTCTTGTTTCGAGTATCGGTGATGGTGTCCTTCCACGAATGTTTCATCTTCGTCAGATGTATCGGAGAAACCGATGATGAACGATTATCGAACATCGTCATCGAACCACTTATACTTCGATATGAAACTTCAAAGACGTTGACTTGGAATTTCACCTTCTTCGAATCACACGGTTTAATGTTTTCTCCGTGTTGTTTTGTTCATTAATTCGATAAATCACAAATCTCTCGTCCTTGACTCTCCGTGAACTTTAATTTTAGATCATTGAGTTCCAAATAATTCTACCGACAATCCTTCATTCTTGACTCTGCGTGGACTTCCGGTAATTTTAGATTAACTCAGGTCTTGAGAAAAAATACACTAGAAACAGTGGAAGTGAAATTTTTCTGAAATTCCCCGGATATTGTGGATGAATTCTCCTGCATTTGGAAGAGAATTTTTTCTCTGTGCCGGGAATTTGAAGGAAAGGGATCGTTAAGGCGCTTGTGCGCGTTCCTACTTTTGTTACTTGAAAAAACCTTCAAGTTGAATGATTCAACTTTGAACCCAGTTCTCTACCCTAGTAGAAATTTGACAAGGAAAACTTTTAATTACCTTATCAGGTCCTGACATGGCATCCTTTTTAGGACCTTACAACAATGTAAGGCGAGGTTGTTGACAGGTCCCAGTCAGATTTTCCCTTTCGGTAATTCAGACATGGTGTTCCTATCAGAACCTAATCAGGATTGCATTGACTCATCCGCATTTCAGTCGTGTGATAACCGACAAGACAGCCGAATCAGGACCTGATCAATTCAGAATGATGAATGTATCGAACTATTCAGAATTTTCACAAGACTCATTAGAAATTTACCTATCTTTTTTAAATATTTAACTGAGGTCTATTTGGATCATCAGTAGAATTTCTCCTGGTGGGGGAGTTTCCGAAAATTTTATGAAAAGTGAATTCCATGAAAATGAAATTGAATTTTAGAATAAAGCTTAGATGAGGTCGTGATTGGGAACTCCGCTACCACCCGGATCTGGTCCTGATTGGGAAACGTTTGGTTTTCCTGATCAGGACCCAGATAACAATTTTGAGGAATTCTTCCGGAACATTCTAAAAGATATCTTAAAGAATTCTAAAAGATGTCTTGTGAAACACCTAAAGACATCTTTAAGATATCTTTAAGAATTCTAAAAGATACCTTCAGAAAACTTCAAGAAATATCGCATGAAGATTTCCAAAAGATATCTTTTGGTGTTTCATAAGACATCTTTTCGAATTCTTCAAGATATCTTTCAGAATGATCCAAAAGAGTGATCCAAAATTGTTATGTGGGCACCTTATCTTTTCCCTGCGTTACATTTTTGTCAGGGCCTTATCAGATACTCAAGTCAGGCCCTGAACGGAAATCAGGCATGCCTGATCTGGACCTGATGTTTTACATATCCAAATTTCTGCTAGGGTAAGTTCTGCAAAGTTGGTGAAAAGTCGTAATTGAGGCCCCAGTAGAAATCATTCTAAGTAATTCATTGTAACATTGATCAAACAATGTGCTGCAAAATTTGGGGTCTTTAACAGCTTCCCTAGTAGAAATTTCGATATGGAAAACATCAGGTCCAGATCAGGCATGCCTGATTTCCGTTCAGGGCCTGACTTGAGTATCTGATGAGGCCCTGACAAAAATGTCAATCGCGTTACACTGTTGTGAGGTTCCAAACAGGATGCCATGTCAGGACCTGATAAGGTAATTAAAAGTTTTCCTTAATTAGGAGTTCCCTATTGCAGCCTTACGAGGGCCATGCTTCTAATAGGGAATTCCCTGTCAAATTTCTACCAGGGTTAGTATTCCGTTATTTGACTACTAATTCGTTTCAATAAACGATTCAAACTTCAGTAACATTCATTCTAGGCCCTTCTTCGCACCTTACTTGGCGCTATCGAGGCAGTCTAGGCGTACCTTAATATAGGCCAACATGAATGCTACCTCCACCAATGCTATTTCCACTTGTTAACATGCAGCATATCTTTGATTAAGTATACTAATTCCAGCGAACTTATAAAATATACGTAAAATCAGGATAGAAAAAAATAGAAAAATGAAGATACAAACGTGTTGAGAGAAAGAGAGATGGAGGAACAGGCGTCGCTTCGTGAGGTCGAGAAGGCGCGTTTCACGTAGAATGCTGAGAGGTGAATATATTAAAATGAGTTTTCCGTGGCAGAGAGAAGTGAAAAGTTTAATGACAAGTTTTACAGGGTAATATACATTTAACCGTAAAGTAAATACTCGAGAGCTGAGTATGAAGTAAGTGTTAGGAAAGTTCGCAGATATACAAGTAAAACATCAAAATGCAAGAACATGAAATTCCAAATTTCCATCGAATTCGGAATCCCAGAGATGAAAGAGCGGTTCTGATTCGAAGATGATTGTTCATCCGAATTCGGTAAACCAGGGGAATAAAAGGAACTGACGACAACACACGGAAAAAAATGACCACGTAAGAATTACATGAGAAGTGAGGTTATAATTACGGTGTGGGTTTCATGTAGAATTTACTCCAAAGTCCTGTTGGATTGACATTGTTATCATGGTTACCATCCCTATTCCAAATGTCCGACAGATAATTTTCTGTCAGGATTTGGTCGGTTTTTGTCCCAGGCATGATGATTTCCGACAGGACGAGACAAAATTTTGACCGGAATCCGTCAGGTTTTGTTTGGCTTTGTCTGGTATTCCAGTCTGTGCAGGATTTGGTCGGTTTTTGGCCCAGGCATGATGATTTCCGACGGAACCAGACAGAATTTTGACTGGAATTTGTCAGGATCTGTCGGACATTTTTAATAGGGATGGCAACACGCCTGCTGTTCACTTCAGTAGCAATGTACACATAACATTGGTCCCAATGTGAATTTTACTCCAATTGCGCATGCACTTCAGCAGTTATGTCAAAATAACAACAACCAATGCAGAATCCACACGTCATTTTTTTCCGTGCAATTGATAAAATAAAATCCCAGGATTCTTTCAAATATAATTCCTTTCCTGCTTTCACCGGAAAGTAATATCCGAAATGAATTGCGATACGAACACGATAATCGTATTACGTAGAATGTAGTGAAATGAGCGGAGACGCGACTTATCGCGTTTCCCTAAGATCAACTAAGAATCAAATATTGAATCTCGAGCTTACGAACATCCCGATTGGGTCTTCAAACACATAGAAATGTTATCTTTAGGAGCATTACGTAACCTTGGCATCTTATTCGATACTCGAATACAAAGTTGGGTGTTGGTTAACATTTATCAACCTCACAATCCGGAAACACGTGTTAACCACCCGCGGAGTGCACCGAACTTGCTTGCAACTTCAAAGAAAATAAATGAAAAAAAAAACAAAGAGAGAGGAAAAGAGGATACGAGAATTTCGAGCTTTTGGTTCGTTCAATCGTTCATTTAATCATAGAAAGACAGAATACCTTGGAATATGAGACACACACACACATACACACAAACACACCCTTTTTCTTTTCTCTTCTTTCCGTCGAGGCCGAGTTTTGAGGTGGGTTTTGGCAACAACCCAAATTCAACGATAGTGCGAGTACTATTATCGGAAGTATTGTTATCTAGTTTAAGAGCACTGTTTGAAGATCATTGTTTGATTCTTACTTACGATTTTGCATTGTTTTTTTCCTCTTCTTTGTTTCCTATTTACAACGACCAGAAAATGATGGTTGGATTTTCATTGGATTTCCACGGATTCATCTTCCACGAATGTGTATACTGTTCTAGATTTTTCTTTGATGTTATTGTGAATTGAAAAATTGTGGAGAAAAATTTGAATGATGAGTTAATTGTTTTTTAATACATAATAAACAGAAACAATAAACAAGTCATGAATGTGGATTCGCGCGATCACACAGAAATTTCCTGCACTGATAGAAAACCCAGCATGGTTGAAACATTCGTGGTCGCAATAACTTGAGATCTGATTCGATTCGCCAGAGAATGTGATTGTGATGTTGTGATAACCTGAAAAATGTAGTTGATTTTTGCTTCGACCACTTTTTCTGGACATCACTATCACATTTCCTGGTGAATCGAATCAGATTTCAAGTTATTGCGACCACGAATGTTTCAACCAGGTGGGTTTTCTGTCAGTGCGGGATTTCGGTGAATGGATTCAAATAGTTCAAATAGTTGGATCTAATTATTTTCCCTGGGTGATTGATGCGAAACGCGCTTATCGTTGAATATAATTAACGAGAGGGATGTATCGATAAACGGCAGACGGCAGCAATGGAAAGCAGAATCGAAGGGTAGAGTGAGCGAAGGTCAAGATTATAATAAGCAGATTATGGAGAATGTAAAGAGCAGTTACAGGGAAACGAAAGGATTGATAGATCAAAGAGCGAAATCGAGGATTGTATTGAATCAGTTCAAGGACTGTATATCGTATCGCGATGGAATTTTATAACGTATAATTAAAGATACCTTTTAATTCGGCATTACTTGGAAATATCTGCAATGCGTATTATGTTTTTTTGTTGATTTGAATAGACTTGATATTAAAATCAATAAAATCATTGAACCATACGTGACTTCGTGTTCGAATATCCACAATGAAAGAGGGTGGTTGGTCACAACTGAATGAATATATAATAACTGTCAGTGTACAACAATGTTTTTTTATAGTCCCGATAAACAGTCGCTGGAATAATACTTGTTACTCATTCCATCCAGGTTGCCGGTATTTTTTCTTTTACACATAAACTTGGACGTCGCAATATCAAATCTACTTCTACATTCTTTAACGATGAATATTTTTCTAAAAAAAGGTTCTGATCGATTCTCGAGTCAAAATAATATACGGAAATTGATTCGAATCGAATCTTTTATTAACTTATATGTATACATCATATATATATATGTGCTTATTCATTCCTTATCGATACGTTTCATACGAATTTGAAATTCAAATTCACATATGTAAGATATTGAAAAATGATTCTCTAATCAGGACCAGATAATCGAAAGTTTTCGTTAAAGTATCGGTTTTTGCATATCGATGACTAATGAGTCCTTCAGATACCTCTGTCGAAAGTCAGCAAAATCTGTTGTTAAGTACGTATTAATATTCTATCTGCCCCTCAATTATCCCTTTTGTCTTTCAACCCTTTTCCTTCCTCGTATTTTACACACGATAATCGAGAAATCGAATCTCCAAAAAATACAATGAACTCGACGTTCATCGAAATTTATTGTTCGGAGAAGATACATAAACTCGCTGTAATATTTTGCAATCAAATTGGTTGTTAAATCAAATTTCTTTCTTTCGAATATTTAAGAACCAAAGTGAAGTTTTGATTTGAGCGAAACAAAAGATCGTTCACATTTTCTCACTTTGTCGAGTCGTTCTTGTTGTCGCAATGCATTTCTATCAAATAATCTACTGTTTTTCGAGATTTCCATTGAATATCGATAACAATTTCCACTTTGTTTTCGTCTGTATTTTGAAGAATGTTCATTCAAACCGACGCGCGATGAACTTGATACGAATTTTCGATAACATCTGATACGCGTGTGACTGGGAATTTCAGTTCAGATAAGAATAGTCTTCAAACCTTATATTTCGATCAATATGTATCGATTATTGTATCGTCATATCCTGAGATCCTTTGATTATGGTCTTTCAAGGTTGATAAACTGCGTGAAAAAATCCCCTGTCTTTCAATGTTCACGACGATTCGTTGATAAATGGATTTCCATTAAACCGGAAGGCGTGACATTAACAATAATCACTGAAAACAATCCCTTGTAATGATTTTCTTCGATAAAATAATCAATGAACCAGGAACCATCGAAGGGATGATGCAATTACTCGTAGCGTACGGTGAAACATAGGACTCTAACTTTCATTTTTCATCAGCTCTTTCGTTCATTGTCATCTTTGGGTTTGACCCAGTTGGATCTACTGGGGTTTTTTTTCCAGTGGGTACGGGTTGCAAAAACCGATTCAAAACTTTGAGATAATTTTTTCAATTATATATAATCCGATTGAATTGGTTAGAATTCTACCTTATCTTGGAATATGCACCATAAACACGGATTCCATTGGGTGTAATTTCAATCAAAAGTAGTTACTTTTTGTGGATGTGTATAAGAATCGATGGAGATTTGATGAAGAATCGATTTCTTCAAGAAAACTCTGAGAAACAATTGTCAAATTTTTCACCGAAAAATGGTAGCACCGAGATTTCTTCATGTTGGGGGACTTTTTCCCATGATTCGGTAGAGTAGTCCCTTATTTTTTGGAGAATTTAACACTCAAAAGGCAGAATCATTCATCGAAATGAAGGGAAAATCCTTTAATTTTGACGAGAAAAGAATTTCCCTGCGATCTGGGGATGAAATCTACCATTGGAATGAGGGAGGGCTTCTCATATTTTTCACGATAAGTCGATATCGCTACTCCAGGACATTTTGACGGGAAAAAAATTGGAAAATTAGAGGATATTTGTTTAAATCTAAGAGTATTTCTTAGGTTCGTAATGAAGATAAAACGGTCCACATTTTTGTCGAATTTTATTTGAAAAATAATGGATAACTATCAATAACTCACAAGAAAAAGAAAAAAATATGAACTTTCCAAAAGTCGTGCATGAAATTGTACAAAATGATTAATGAAATTTCGAAATATTGTCATAAATATTGTGAAAATTCAAGTGCAACTAACAAAGTTTCGAAATTTTATTGTTCCACAAGTCCATATTTTTCTCTATTGTTTGTGAGGTATTGATAAATTTTCATTCTTTTTGAAATAAAATTCAACAAAAATTTGAATCGTTTTATCTTTATTATACGGAGAAAGAAACCCGCAATAATATTGTTGAATTGATAATAAGAATTTTCATATATCAACCCACGATAATCATCGTAAAAGGATGACAATCAACATTGTTGAATTGACAATTTTTTGTTGAGGAGACAACTTCGTGTTGCTATGAGAACAAAAATTATTGTATATTCAACAATAAAATGTTAACAATTCTTTTATTGCTAATTCCACGAAACACATTTTTCTCCATGTACGAACTTAAGAAATACTCTTAGATTTCAACAAATATTGTCCAATTTTCTATTGAAGATTACTATATTTCCGAACTGCAGTCCTCCCCATGTACTGGGTTTTTTTTCTGGTGGATACGGATTGAAAGACACCCTGAAAACCCCATCCAATGCTCTAAATGGTCCCGGAGGGGAATAATTTATTAAATTATATATAATTCCATTGAATTGGGTAGAATTCTTCCTCATTTTGGAATATACGCCATAAAAATGGATTCAAATGTATTCCATTGGATGTAATTTTAATCTATTTATATTCTTAATTTTCACAAAGGAATATTCTAGTATAATATTCATGGGATATTCATATAAATAACATGTACCATCAGGGATATTATGAGATTTTACAGATTACAAACGTGATTTGACAACTCGAACACCGATGACAAATATTTCTATAATATTAATTAGAACGGACATATAATATTCTGTGAATATTCTGACATGACGTTGTGATAATATTCTATAAATTTTATGGGTTTTTTAATAAGTTGAATCCAACTGGTATATTTTGAAACATACCCACATTACGAATTCATTTCTCTGAATACATTGTGCGAATGATGAAAACAGAATAAAATGATTGCGGTGAATCGAGTACAACATTCTTATGATTTCAATTAGTTCCTTTCATGAATAGTTTTTCACTGGAGGTTTTTGATTGGTTGGACAAAGAAAAAATGTTTGTTGAATTGTAGAATCAATACAGAAGGTAAAAACTCAAGATTAGAAGATTATATTATAAATTATTAGAAAAAACTCTGCCCGATTGAATTGAAACCTGATAAAACTCGATTGCTGCCAGTGGGGCGGGTTTTTTTTTCAACCTTGAATGTGGATTGAAATTTCATTCAACGATGGATGAATACTCAGCTAGGAATCGAAGAATGATGAAGAATCTTCCACAACTGGCAAGCAGAAACCCAGGAGCCGCGAATTTTTGAGGATCAAATTCCATGTTTTTGCCAACTAGAATTCAATCAGCATGATTCCACGCGAACTTTTCCAAAAGCAACGACAGTTGGATAAAACTCAATCATTCCCAATTTCCCAATGAAATCGACTGTCATTTTAGATACACGATACCTCTCTGTACTGAAAAATCTGATAAACTTGGGACAACGAAATCCCATGTAAAGGATTTTAATAGGTTTGCGGTTTCGTGAGATACTGGTATTTTGATGAAGCAACGATTACAAGGCTGTTCCTACAATGCATACATACTTTGTGTGCACAATCATATTAATAGATAAACACAATTAATCTCACACGTGTATACACAAATATCGCTTTATCCGATTAAAGGTACTCCACGCATAAAATGAAATTCATCTCTGATCCCCAACTGATCTCAAGAACAATCCAGTTCATTGAATTTCCCTTTAAACCTCGCAGTATCAAAAGGCCGCGTTTCTCATCGCCTTCCTATCGAAATATAAAATTTCTGCACCGGGGAGAGATTCCGATAAAGAGATATGAGGTTCATACACTATCGACAAGTGAATCATCCATCCCTTCACTTAACCCACTCACTTACCACTGCAGTTTCAACGCTTGCGTCATGCAAAGTCATGTGCATTGTCATATTTCGCGACGCAATTGCTCAGCAGATTTTTCAACACCTCGCTTCATCCTCTTCGATATCATTTCAACTTTTCTCTAGAGCTCCTTCGTCCTTGAATTATCGTTATACGGAGTTACAATCATTGACGCAATACTATTTTTCGTACAATTACCGTGACTAGGACTGTGAACTGTCCGGATTTCCCTCGATTTGTCCTACACGGAAAGACCGGGTCTTATAATATTTAGAAAAATTACTGTCAATTTTAAGGGAAAACGAGGATCGCTCAAAAATATTCGCAGTCGATGTATTAACAATTGATAGTTTCACTGTGAAAAATACCTACGAAACTATCAACTGTTGATATTTTGACTACGAATTTTTGGTAGACTCACTACGAATATTTTCTAAAAGTTGATAAATTCTTTCTAAATATCAATAAACCCGGTTTTTTCGTTCGGACCAGGTTTTCAACACGGTTCGAACTCAATATAATTTGTATACAATTCGATATAGTTTATATATTTTTTATCTATTTCATTGTATGTTCGGATTTCTTTTCTGAAATCTTGGCCCAATAGGATCTCACTCTCTTTCCAATGTATTCGGAAATTTCCAATATTCCAAGATCAATTAGGCGTATCATAATAATTAATTAATTATTTTTATCGATTTCGCAAGAAATTGTAATGATCGGATATAAATCACGTAACAACGTAGCGTACTTTGATTTGGCGGCATCATCGTCGCCAGAGATTTTGATTTCGATATGATTCGAAATAATCTCGCGTACATTCACCGAGAGAATAAACCAAACAATGTTAGATGCGTAATTGTCAATCGATAAATATATGATGCCCGACAATAACAATCATGACGACCTTCAACCTCAACGAAAATACCATAAAAACAAATGAAAAAACTGTTTCTCATTCGACCATAAGGTTCGATGATTGCATATTCACTCACCGATATCTCGAGAGATTGACTCGTGGTGGCGGCGGCCAGATAACGCTAATCGATCAAAATAAACAGAAATCGATCTCGAATGAACATGGAAAAAATGATTTTCGAGTACTTGATTACATGTTTTCTTTTTCTCGTCAGATCAAATATTTCATCGAACGTTGTCATTTGATTGATGTATTTTTGTTGAAAAATCGTTTGTAATTGACAGTTACGAAAGTTTCTTCTTGATCAATGATAATTGAGAAAAAAAAATGAAAAATGCAGCTACCGAAAGATGATGTCATGTCCCTCCTAAAAAACGCACAGTGATAATGTAGATACGCGATACGTTATCCATACGTTTCTTAAATTCGTTTCAAGTTTTCAAGGGTCCTATGCAAACGTATGCAGAACGTTCCCCACCGAACACATCACGATCAACATTCTTGTAACTAAAATTGTAATGTGCTAGGTGGGATTTGAGAACCACAGATTCGACGTGTATCAAAAAAGTGCTTGAAGACACTTAGTATCTACCCAGGGAGTGTAGAATTTATATAGAATGTTCGTACGTACTAATGATGCAGATTCTTGAACGAAATCGATTCTTTTTGACAGAAAAACAGATTTTATTTTGCGTAAAATAAAATCGATTCTTTGCAAAAATGCAATTAGAACGACAAAAAAAAAGGCATTTTTGTAGTGTTATTTGTATACTATTGAGGTATATCAAGGTAATTGTTTTTTTATTGTTTTTCACAAAATGCCGACCGTACACAGAGTTCAAGTAACACCTAGTTCGATGACGATGGCAAGGGTTCTGCTAACCGTAATTTTTATCTGAAAAAAAAGATCAAAAGGGATTACCTTCGATACACTCATAATTCGTAGTTGAACCAGAAAACAATGGAAAAAATATAAAATTCGCGATTTGGCAGAGCAAAATAGGCAAAAATCGATAATTCACCCCTTTTTTCAAGTCATTTTTGCAATAAAAAAGTACTTTATTTTCCGAAAGTATCCAATTTTTTTGGTCCAACTAGAAGCTAATATAATAACGAAGATTTCCCCAAAACCTCATCCCGATCGGATCATTAGTTTTTTAGTTATCACCCCCGCCAACTCGGAAAAATATGTTTCGAGAAGAACGCATTTAAAGTTTTCGTTACTGAAAAAAACAAAAAAGAAAAATACCTCAATATACTTTAATAACGCATTATGAACACTGCAAAATTCTGTTTGAATCAAATGCAAGCTTCTAACCTGAGTAAAAATGTTAATTTCGGTTCGCCAAACGGGTCTGGTGCAGACGTGTTGCATTTTTGTGCGGTACTGTTGCAGATCCAGTGCGGGCACATCACGTCCGCAACAGTACCGCAGAAAAATGCAACACGCCTGCACCAGTCCTGTTTAGCGAACCCGAAATGAAAATTTTTAATTGGGGAAGTGGAAAAACATCATGAAAAATGCCTTTGTTTTTGCCGTTCTAATTGTATTTCCCCTCTTAAGGGCGGGGTATGGTTATTTCGACGGGAAAAAGGCATGTTTTTAAGATTCTTTTCTGGCGATAAAGATAATGTATGTTTATTAAATTAATTTCCATATAATAATGCAACGTTTCAACAATATTCTACTAAATTTTAATTGCAAAATATTGGAAATTGAGCGAGTAATAACAAATTTTCGGAGGTGCCTCGAAAAGAAGTTGTTTCACGGTGTTCACGATAATTCGCGACAGAATCATCTGAAATAAGAAAATCAAAATGCGTTTGTCAGAGGAGATGTTTCTTGATGTAATGACGAGGGGGTTTTCCATTCTTTTCATTTTTCAATTTTTCGTAGCAACTGGAAGCAAGAAAATCGATATTCGGTTCGAAAAATCAGCTTATTTGTTGTTGTAAAATTGTTACTTATTAAAAAAACAAAGCTCTCGATAATATCTGGGAAATCATGTGAAGGAGTACTGTGCAAAACTGCGAAACGATCGATCCGGTAGATTTTGATTTATCGTAAACACGGATTCCAATAATGACAAACTTCAGAAAAATGCTTTAAAGTTTTGCACACTGAAAAATTCAAAATAAATGCTCTAGAGCATCTTTTTGCATTTGTCTCCGCAACTTGTCAACTTGTCGCGCCCATTCGTGAGAACTCGGCCCTGTACCGACGTGCATCTCTCGCATAAAGGCCAACAAAGCAAAAGAACCTTCATTGAATGTACATGCAGCTACATTAGCTGCAATTTCAACTGTCGTAGAGGTGCCATTGACTGACTTTGGAGAGATTTTCCAAATAAGATGATTGAGACTCTCGGTATTATTTTGTGTGAAACCTCCAAGACGTCGCTGCAAAAGTGCGTCCTTGCTCAGATCCTTGTAAATGGGCTTGATGGCTTCTAGAACGTCAGTGGGAAGGGCTGTGTAGCTGTGTTTGAATGATTTTAGAGCATCTGCAGCCGCGGAGTTATCGATCAGGGATAAAAATCCAGCCTGGAGCAACGGACGCTCAAATACTTATAACTTTGTCAATTTTGCTTCGATCGACTTGAAATTTGGACACAATATTCTTAAGATATTGTGCATTCAGTTAAAAACAACAACAAAAAATTTCAAAACCATACCCCGCCCTCAACATAATTCTCACCAGGTGTAGAAGTATAGAACCGGAGTTTTTTGGTAAAATTCACAAGCTTGTTGTTTGAAACCCAAGTAAAAATTTTCATTTTGGGTTCGCTAAACAGGACTGGTGCAGGCGTGTTGCATTTTTCTGCGGTACTGTTGCGGACGTGATGTGCCCGTACTGGATCTGCAACAGTACCGCACAAAAATGCAACACGTCTGCACCAGTCCCGTTTGGCGAACCGAAATTAACATTTTTACTCGGGAAATGATGAAAAATATTCTATTTGAGATAATCTCCATTGTTGTTTATACATTTTCCCCACCTTTTCAGCAATTTATGAATGCCACGCCAAAAAAACAGTTCCTCTTTCGAAGTGAACCAGTTATCGAGCCATTCTCCTACATTTTTACACGAATTGAAGCGTTGTTCAGCGAGAGCGTGTCCCATTGACGCGAATAGATGATAATCGGACGGAGCCAAGTGTAGAGAATCTCCCAACTGAACGCTTCGATCGTTTCCCTGACCCGTTTTGTTGTGTGTGATGGGGAATTATCGTGGGCCAAGATGACTTTGTATTGCCTTTCTTCACCCAATAAACACACACACACGTTATTTCAACGTTGAAAGAACGTTAGACTGTCAAACGGACGTTAGTCGTTGATTTCATAACGATGATTTTTAGTTGAAATTTGATAGGGAAATAGACGACCAGGAATGACGTTTTGATGACGTGTTATTTACACTAATATTCAAAAATAACCATCAAACGACGTCCTCAAAAAACGTGGTTTCAACGGGTTTAAATCACGCGTTTAAAATGTGTTTATAACACCTTGTGTCATACTCAGAAATACTATTGTTCTCGAGATTGAATGAAGAGTTTTCAAAAAAACATTTGTTGGATTCAATTCACGTTTTAGAACCATCATTAGAACACGTCAATATTTGACGTATTTTAAACGATGAATCAACGCAAAAATATTACTAATTCACAACGTGTGGTTATCGACTGTTTTTGACGTTTTTAAAACGTGCGTGTGTTTACTGGGCATATTCCTGTCGTTTTTCACGCAATGCGCGATTCAAGTCGATTATTTGCCGTTGGTAGCGACCAGTGTTGACGGTTTGCCCAGATTACAGCTGCTCACAGTATATCGCACGCTTTTGATCCCACCCAACACAGAGCATTGTCTTCTTTCCAAAACGATTTGATCTTGCAGTGGATGTCGATGATTCGCCTGGTTTCACCTATGATTTCCAACGGTTAGGATTCTCAAAATATATCCATTTTTCATCACCAGCATTTCACAAGTGGTTTTTCGATTTTCTTGCTGTGTTTCATTCAGTTCATGCGGAACCCATTTTCCCACTTCTCGCATCTTTCCCATGGCTTTCAAATGCATGGAGCCGGCTCTGTGCGTCACATTCAGTTGATCCGCGAGTTCTCGTTGAGTTTGAGTATCATCTTCATCCGATAAGGCTTTTAATTCGTCGTCTGCGAACTTTTTCGATGGTTTCCCACGTTCTCTTCGTTTCTCACGTCAAAATCCCCACTTTTAAATTTCTTGAACCACTCGGAATACTGTGCTTCACCAAGAGCATGCTTACCGTAAGCATCGACAAGCATTCGATGTGATTCTGCAGCAGTTTTCTCCAAATGTTAACAAAAAACCAAAGCTGTCCGCAGATCGTAGTTTGTGGGCACGAAACTCGACATGTTTAAGGTTATAAAACAATTACGGGTGTACAGAATTTCTATTGTTTCGTGTTGAAAATCTTCATCAGCTGTTAGGGGGAGATGATGTTGTCGCAAAAGTGGTCTCAGGGTCCCTAAACTGATCACTAATGCCATCCATAGGGAAATTCTGGTTTCATACTTCTACATTTGGTACATACACGGAAAAAAATGAACTGTTAATTTTACCAGAATTCCGGTTACTATATGGACAGCAAGGAATATCTGTGACTTTTACTGGAATTCTTGTTAAATTTACCGGAGCACTTGGTCAATTTGCCGGAGACTTGATTCATTTAACTAGAATTCCGGTTAAAATAGCAGTAATTCTTGCTGTCCATATATTAACCGGAGTATTTTTTTCCGTGTATCATTGCAGGTCTGATTTGCAAAAAAAAGTAAGAATTCCCGAACTAACATTTTTTCTTTTAATCCCCCCAACAGACCTGGTGCATACTTGTTGCAATTGTCTAGTTTTCTGTTTTTTAATTCTCAATTGACTGTTTGGCGGACCAAAATGAGAATTTTTCCTAGCGTTTGTCAAGTTTCGAAGTTTTCATCTCACAATTTTCAGGAAAACTTCTGTATATTTCTAATCTCTACGATTACAGCACTTCACAAAGTAATATTGTTGATGGGGTGTAATTTTATTCCACTGTTTTGTTGGATAAGTTTAATAATTTAAACTACAAAGCATTTTTTGAATAAAAATAAAACAAGCAACTTTACACGACTCCAATTCATGAAAATAATAATCAAAAACGTCATCAACAATAACAAAACGAAACTTTATCATCCTCGTGTATCTGTTGTTGAGAAGTTCAAATGGATTCACAATTTTGGAACATATAAAGGCACGTAGTTCACGAGTTCATCATCTTTCACACTACATGCATTGTACCGAAACTTCACTCAGATTAGAATTGTTGTAGTTTTCAGTACATAGTACCTACACAATGGCTGTTTTTCTTTCGCATCTTAAGAAGAACTTGTAAACTTCTTTTGAGAATTCAATAATCCTCTCTTCTCATTTCCGACTGTATATTATCTTGATTATGACATTGTAACTGTTAATTCATTACCATGCACGACTCTCCGTTTCTTCTACTCATAGAAGATAATATATTCTTGTTTTTGAACCTTGAAATTTGAATTCATAATCAGTTTCGTCGATGCGAAACCCACTGCAATTATCACTCATATTCATCGAGATCTTCTCCTGGAAGATATTGTTTCATCGTTTCTATTTTTGAATTTTACTGTAAATTGACACTACCCTAAACAGGATGTGACCCACTGGGTTTTTTTTCTGGTGGATACGGATTGACAAACACCCTGAAAAATCTATTCAATGCTCTAAATTGTCCCGAAGAGAAATAATTTATTAAATTATATATAATGCCATTGAATTGGGTAGAATTCTTCTTCATCGTGGAATATACGCCATAAAAATGGAATGTAATTTCAATCTACTTATATTCTTGATTCTCACAAGGGAATATTCTCGTATAATATTCATGGGTTATTTATATAAATAACATGTACCATCAGGGATATTATGAGCAAAAAACGATGTGCTTTTATCTTCGATTCAACTCAAATTTTATAGATTAAAAACGTGATTTGACAACTCAAACAACGATGACAAATATTTCTATAATATTCTATGAATTTTATGGGTTTTTCAATAAGTTGAATCTAATTGGTATATTTTGAAATATACCAACAGCACGAATTCATTTCTCTGCATACATTGTGCAAATAATGAAAACAGAATAATATGATTGCGGTGAATCGAGTACAACATTCTCATGATTTCGATTAGTTCTTTTCACGAATAGTTTTTCACTGGAAATTCTTGATTGGTTGAACAAAGAAAAAATGTTTGTTGAATCGTGGAATAAATACAAAGACCTGCAATATCCAATTTGAATTGTGGGGACGTAGATCAAATTGCAGGAAGATGTATTACAGTTGCAGTAAATTACACTTAAAAATTTTACTAGTCCCATACTTGATTTCAAATCACGTGAAAAGTAAGTTTCCAGTTTATTCAATATTTCTTCTCGATGATGTAAAATAATACCTAATTTTCTATCATTGTATATTTTCCTATTCAATCTTTCCTACAATCATACGATGAAAATTCAAAATTAGTAGATTACAGGAAACATCATTAGACAAAACCTACTCCGATTTGATTAAATCCAATTGGACCCAGTGGAGTGGGTTTTTTCTCCAACCCTGGTCCTGAAAAAGTTTTCAATGCTTCTGAATGTCATTTTGAATTTTCGAATGAATGCCTATGTTCAATTATAATAATATTTCCATTGTTCTATTACACAGACAATTTAGGGAGTAATTCGCGAATCGATTGTGGATGAAGATTTGCAAATTTATTTGTATTGAATTCCGTAGAATTCTTCCTTGTAAATATGTTATTGTAAAGTGCCGTATAATACGATATATTGAAATTGCATTGCGATACGATAAACCGAAGTCCCGCTAGCGTAGGATATAACATTACATGCGACACGTGTTTTACTTGGCGATCCAGTGACTTGAAAACAATGAGACATGTGGATCTGTATAAAATTGTATAAATCAATAAATAACGTTATATTAAAAAATGATTTCATGAAAAAAAAAAAAATTATATATATTATATCCTTCACTCGGTAACCGAGATCTCAGGTTTTTGTTTTTGTTCTAAACTCAATTTATACATTTTTTTTCCTTTCCTTCATTAAAACATATGTTCGATCAGAGACCAAGGACGAGGTGTAACCCTTCTTTCATTTTCTCGCTCGCGACACTGATGAAGGCTCATCGTATATTTCTTTTAGATGCGTCGTCGACGTTCCACGGTCATTCCGTTACAAGAGTTGTTCGCACGCGTATTGCGAAGAAAGAGAACTCACAATCGCGTGTTGTCCCCGTACAGCAGGCGGCAAATATATTAACATATGCGTCTTCTCTTGCTGACTCTGGCGTAAGTTCAACACCGGTCGAGAAAAAGAGAGATGCGGCTTTGTCATTTACTTGTGTTATCGTCCTTGTGATTCTTTCAGATACGCATATGCAAATACATATACAGGATGATTCAGAACTCGCGCACTGTACTTCATAGGCACAGTCTTCAGTCAAAATTCAATAATTTCCCGTTAAAAAGAATTGTTTTGAGGCTTAGTTTTTGAAATACGAGCATTTTTAGATTTTTTTAAACATCCGAATAACTCAGAAGCATTGTGCGTTACGAAACCTCAACTTGATACCATCGGCTAAGTTGGAGAATAGCGATTTGAAATTTTCAATCAGCATTCAGCAATTTTGAATGTTTATAGCTTCGAAACAAAGAATGTTAGGATCCCATGTGTGTACGCAACAATGGTCCAATCATGGACCAAGTCTGGCACAAGACCCGCCGAGGCTTGTCTTGAACAATTCAATAAACTTGGCCCAGGCTTGGGAATGATAAGATCAGGACAAGCTTGGGCCAATGGTTCGTTCCAGCCTAGTCCAAATGATTCGCCAAGCATCAATCAATGCTTCTTTCATCACAAATATTGACGAGAAGAGTAATTTGATCCATATTTCAGCTCAAAGTTCTTCCTCAAAATACCGTACATGAATCATCTTAAAACGATAGATTAAATGTGCCTTGGCAGTCTTGACTGGGACGAGCTTGGGTTTTTCCCAGTCTTGTTAATCCCTGCATGAGAAAGACATCTTGAAATCCTGTAGAGAGTTCTTCAATTATCACATTTCAACGTAGCCTTTTTATTGAGATCAAATATATCTATCTTAGTGTGTGGAACTGGAGTGTGGGGCCAATCATGGGGAGGAGATTGGACTGGTCTTGGCTCGATAGTTATGCACAAGTCTTTATCCATTGTGAACTCGGAATTCGGTCGATGATTGAAAACATTGTACCACTTATGTGGACAACATCGACTTAAATAATCATCTTTTGATTTTGTACGCTTGTGCCAAGCTTGTACCAAGTGCCATGGTCATTCCAAAGATACAAACAAATGTCCTATGTCCAGCTATTCATTGGAAACAGCGGGACAATTATGGAATCAATCATTATGGGCCCAATCACTTTTGCCAATCTTGGGACAAGCTTGGGTTTCTTTCCGTCTTCTAACTTTTGAGTTATTTTCAAAAAAATACTCGTATCTTAAAAACTAAGCTTCAAAAAAATCTTTTTTCAACGAGGAATCATTGAATTTTGACAGTGCGCGAGTTCTGAATTATCCTGTACATAGAACTCCCGCAACGACTGCATTAGAATGTTAAAAACTCAATTTATGATCGTTGGTTCCATTTATCCACCCAACAGGTTATTTTGTACTAATTGTGGTCTTTGTTTCTTTGTTCTAGGTGAGTCGTTGGTATTCTTCCGTACCGCGAAGAATAATAGCACATATTTAAGGGGTGAGTTGAAGATAACGTTTCATTATTCTTTCCATTCACCTTGCTTCTTTTCGTTACACCTTTTCTTTAAATATCATCATTGAAAATAAACTTATCGAATTATTTCGAATTATAGGAATATATATATATATATATATCATCATCTGAATTACGAGATCGTAAATTTGATACAAAAACCTTGGGGATTTATCTTCTTATGCACTTTTCTTCTATTCTTCCGGCCGTCAAATGGTTGTCGTTTTATGCATTCGCCTTAACGGTTACATTTAACAATGGAACGATGTTCACGTGTGATATGACTCGTATTAAAAGGGTGTTTGGCAACCTGCCTGTCTGATGCTGCAAGCTGACAAATGAGAAAGAGGAATAATGGGCAAAAGTAGAGAGAGAGATAGGAACCGAAGTTATCAGAAAACGATTCAACATTGTTAAAGGATAATCGTTGGTAATTCAGGAAAACCAATCGATCAATTTAATATCGTAAGTAGGAACTAGCGGCGAAAACGGAGTACAGTAATTAACGATTATTACATAAAACTAGAGAGACAGAGAGAGGTTATCGTCCACTTCCGTGTATCGGAAATTCTCACAGAGTAAGAGAATTTGTTTTTCGACATGGATATTTTCGTTATATAACGCGAGTGATCGCCACGAGGCTATCATGATCCTAATGTCACTATTATACATAAAATACAATTTTATTGCATGTACCTTCTCTCGTGGACAGAGAAAATTGCCATCGCCAAAAAACATTTCACTGGAAGAAGCTTTTTTTTCATGAGATATGTCTAGTTATAAAACGCAATGGCATTCCATTGTTCTAGATCCTATTAATTTCGTACAAAAAGCACGACAGAAATATCACTCTTACAAAAATACTCGTCGATAACTAAACTGAAAATCTTCATCAAGTTGATTTCCAAGGTATTCCAAGAGGATCTATACGGAGGAAAATAAAAGACTATATTTCACTCCATACGATTGATTAATCTCCAGTCAATATTTTTTGGTAGCTCCTTACGGTGGCAATCTTTCTTGAACATTGGTAAAAAGTACTCCAATGGAGTAACTCCTACTCCAAAAATAGGCTTCCATATATTGACTATAGGGTGTTAGAGTAAGAGCTGTCGAGATCGAAATGGCAGTTACTCTTTATTTTTCTCCGTATGGCCAGGACTAGCTGCTATAAGGATCAGCTGTTCTTGCTCAACAATCGATTAGTATCCCCATTTAGAATAACTTGGACTGATAAAAATCCACTGAAATTGGTGACCCTATTGTCAATAAAACTTGAAAGATTTAGACGAAACTTGAAATTTTTGAAAAGTTTAACACGAATTTTTAAAATTTCAATCGGTCTGTTCGACAAAACCTGCAAAATTTGTTGAAAGTTGAATAAGACACTCTCATCGATTCACTGAAAACACAGTTTGTTGTAGCCAAACAAAATTTTGCTTGAAATGAACGCAAAGAAACTTTCTGGTTGGCTGAAATAAAATGTATTTGCGGTGAAGAAAATTTGGTTCACAATGATTAAGGCTTTCATACAGACAAATGAATTTTGTTTATCCTAAATAAAGTTTACTTCAGCCAATCAAAATTTTATTTCGCCGAAACAAACGTTTTCTCAGTGTTGTTTTTATTCTTCGATCAAAAAACTGTCGATTATAATAAATTGAAACTAGGTACATCATCGTCGATATTTTAGATCTTGAACATAGCAAAACGGTATAAAAACGAATGATTTTCATGGATTCGAAAAACAGAATATCAAATGAATGGAATAAAACTTGACATCATTTCAAAATTCGTATCATTTTTTGTGGATCGTTGAAAAATGTGATAAAGATAATAATAATAATAACAAGCGATACGATTCGAAATGATATACCGGTGTCAAAAAGAGATATATTCCACCATCGAAACGAGCTGGATCCTCTCTTCCCTCGTGATAAGCATGCAACGATAAAATCAGCAATGATTGTCATCGATGCGCGTTGCAGGATTCTTCAGTTTCATATGATTTACACTTGTTTGGGAGGTGAAGAGCTTTGACAAAGCGAGTTACGTGTTCGTTGATCGAGCGAGATGAGTCGATTAAATATAGCAAAAGAGGATGAGAGAGGCAACAATAATTATCAGTCAGGGAGCATACATCCGATTCGCGAAGCTTCTAAGAATAACTCGATGCAGAATGATTTTATGGTGAGACTCGAGACTCACGATTGTCGTTGAGTTGGGAATCTGATTAATGTTTGTTCTTTTTTTTTGCCTTCCATTCAATCCTCCTCTTATGGAGTTTCTTTGTGCGTACAATGGAGGAAAGGAATGAGGTAGCGCAGTATTTATTGCCTCAACAAGGTTTGAATTGAAAAACCAGACAATTACTTTGTTTGTTTCGCTACGATTATCGGCATTTCGCCGATCTTTGACTCCTTTTTTTTGCTTCCTTCGATCGCAACGGTATGCAAATTCATCATATTTTGCATCCTTTCAGAGTTTCAACCGGTTCTAACATTCCGAATAACGTTCGTGGCTGGAAAATATTATAACTCGATGTCTTCCTGAATCTATAGCAATGCTTATCTTATTTGACGTTGTCTCACGTCTTCGGATACAAATCAACATATGTTGAACGAACATATGTAAATAATAAAATACCACGTATATTATACATTGATGATAATAATAAAAGCCCTGGTGAAAATTTTAGAGTTTTTCCAGATCTTCAGACATTGTAACTTTTGAAATCCTTTTTTTCCATTGATGTCATTCGTTGACTCAATTCATGAATCATTCATTTTCCAATAGATTTGATTGAACCAACAATTATTATAATTCGCTTCGTAGAATTTACAATGAGTATTAATCAAGTAGATTCTGTTGTTCCATCGATTATAAACACTCTGCGATGCCTTAGAATCTAATCAATAATGTTTCCATAATAACGTTACATCTTTTTCCACAATCTACAGCCTAAATCACGCACGTGGAACATCAAAGACCTGTTTTTATGAATGATGACAAAAAAAAGGTCGATGACGATGATGATGATGATGATGATGATGCAGATGATCAAGTTGACATTTCTTTTTGAAAGCTTTCGCACTAAATTCTTCGTGAAGATACATGAATTCCAATTACACAATCCAGTGTAGGAAGTTTACATCACTTCTCTCTAGCATCGCACGTCGAAACCGCATATTGAAGTTTAATCTCCACGTGTCAAGCATGATAATTATCAATACGCGTTATAGACGGTAAATGGCACATACGTGATTAAATATTCATTCGAAATATGAAGTTGTAACTAGATTATTGATGATCTTGTACAGAGAATTTCTGAATATTTATTCATTTATCCAATCAATTTAGGCATCCGGCCAACGATAAATGACAAATATTTAATCAATGTGGTATGTATTCTCGATACATCTCTGTGAAATTACCTCGGAGGTCCACATCATTTTCTTCCCTCTGGTACGCAATTTCAATAACAATGTGTTTATTCTTTTACTCTGAATTACATATTTCATGGTTTTCAAGTATGTTGGGGAAAAAAACACGGATATGCGGAAACGCGATACGACGAATCGATGATTGTATTTTTTCTTCCTTCCAATCGTTAAGATAATCTTCTATTATTACCCAATCGATTCTAATCTTTCGATGACATTGGGGAATTCATAAAAATTCAATACTAGCTGTAGAGTACGTGTCTGATCACGTATCATTTTATATACACAAGAATGTTGAATATACAACTTGGTGTGCTTGAGTCAATTTCAGCCCAATTTTGCCAAATGCTGGCCAATGCTGGAGTTGGCTCAATGTTTGTGCACATATTATGGGTTAGAAAGATTATGAATTGCTCTCCAGCGGAGACCTCTGCACCGACAGAGGTCTCAATGACTTGGAATCCGATTCGATTCACCAGTAAAAATTAACAACATTTTTCAGGTTATCACACCAAGAGAAGAATCTGGTTTTTCTAAGCTGAAAAATGTAGTTAATTCTTCTGGACATCGCAATTATATTTCCTGGTGAATTGAACCAGATTTCAAGTTATTGCGACCACGAATGTTTCAGCCAGGTCGGTTTTCTGTCAGTGTGTTTTTGCTGTTCGCCAAATTACTTTGAGCTAGGCCTGAATTTGTGTCGTTATTTTTTCACGCCAATCCAAGAGAGTATTGAAAAACCCGTGGATGTAGTTTTGAGCACACCTTGTCGTAGATACATTCACACGCCCTGGTGTTGAAAAAGATTTCATAAAAATCAAGTGAAAGAATCCGAAGCCACGAGTATATGGGATTTCTCAACGAAGTGCGTACGTGATCAGCGAAACGTAGGACGATCGCGAGAATAGACTCTGGGACTGATCATAGTAATTATGAGAAAATCAAGTAGTGAATCGACGAGTCTAAGTCAGTTATATCGAGTCAACTAACCAGCCAACTAGCCAACTTTCCGTGACAATCGAGGGTCTTGGAGACTGTGCTTGTGCGCGACCTTCGTTAACACGATTGCGACAGATGGTTGTACGAGAAATCCTACGATGAGGGACAAAGAGAGACCATATTCGCGTGACCATATCACGAAGGGGAGGCCTGTCTTTCACGCGTTGAGAAACAAACAAAAATCCATGATCCAGCTTCTTGTATTTTTTTACAAAGATTATTCGTGGAACTCATCAAACGACTTGGATCCTAATAATCCAAAATTGAAACCGCTCTCACGGGTTGCCGCGCAGAAAAGGGAAGTGTCGCGAAATCACGGAGTTGACAACGCATCTCAATCACCGTGTTTACATCGTTCCAAATACTCCAAGCCTCATTCAAACGAATGTCGATATCTCGACGAAACATAACACTCCAACTGATTTTTATTTATTTTCTTTATTGAATCAAATTATTCCGTGTTATCTCGTATTATCGAATACTCTCCCGCACTTTATCTCGCGTTTCTTACGACACGCAATAATGAAATCGGCTGTTTTTTTCATCTTTTTCATTTCACTGAGCGACCGAGAGACTAAGCGTTCGAAGCTGCTCGTAGAAATAAACGAACAGATATCGTATCGTCGAACCAAAATACATAGAGAAGGGAATGTCGCGTTCGGGTTAAATATTACGATTTAAACTCATAATGCGTCCTTTGACCTCGAAACTGGTCGTCGAGGAACCTGTGATCTCATTTCGATCGACGTTCAGCGTTATTCCAAATCCAACACGGTCTACGAAATTCGTTGAATTTCTTATCTACCGTTATTACACACTTGCTCTTTTCTGTCTCCCATTTGTAATTTGAAATCAAAACGATAAGATAGAACAAACAAATGTATATGTATGTGTATCGGGTTTGACATCTACGCCATAACGACAAACGTTGTTGGAATGACTATGAATAAACGTTTGAACAAACTCGAGTCGTAGAAAAAATTCGATAATATTCGATCAGGGTTTATTTTCAATGTTGAACAACGAGAATCGATTCATGGAATAATTTATTTCGTTTTTAATTCATCCAGTTCATGGGATTTCGAATATCGATTACGCCAATGCAGGAAGACACATCGAGGGTGTCGAAATCATCGACAAGACCCAGGAAAATTATCATCGTCCGGAAAAATCGGAGACCAATAATGACGAGCTGGACGAGGGCGACGATGAGGACATCGTTAACGACGAACGGGATGCCGTCGATGACAATGAACGGACGGCTTATGAATTCGAGTACGAGTCTGCGTCCAATGAGAAGGGGCGAAACAAAGATAGAGGTAATTTGAATTGTTAGTTTATTTTCGATTGAGGGAGGAGGAACAATGCAAAACTCGCTCTCTATTTCCGAAAGATTGAAAAGTCACATGTTTCACTTCACTGAGTCTCAAAAGCGAGTCAGTCCGCTTCGAGCGAACCTTCACTCTTTTGGAGCGAAAAATTTACTCTAGAATTGGAGTTCCATACAGCGAAAAAGTCCCCGCAAAGAGCTCTCGTTATAACAGTAAACATGAATTTATTATGAATAGTTTGAATTCAAAATGAACTCTTGATGAATAACTTAATCTTCAGAAAGAATTCATATCACGAATTGATAAAGAACTATTCAGAGGTGTTCAACATGTATGCATTTTGAATTCATTGAGTTCATATTTCAAGAATGTTCAAGAAGTTCTTTTAGAAATTGTTGTGAATTCAAAATGATGATTTGTGCTGTCTGGGGTGGCTGTGAGTCTTCAACCTCAAACCTTAGAACGTCACTCTGAAAGCGGGGAAATTTTACTCGAAATTTTAACAAGCTCACTTCTGGCTGACTACACGGAGAGAAATGTGTTTGGAAAAATTACCATTTTATTCGTAAACTAGAACTATTCGGCAAAACCAGACAATAATTTATAATATAACTCCTAATCATTGCCAGTTGTGATGGTAAAAATCGAGATTAATTTGGATTTTTACCATCACAGCTGGCAATAATTAGGAGTTATGCTATAAATTATTGTCTGATTTTTCCGAATAGTTCTAGTTTACGAATAAAATGGTAATCTTTCCAAATAAATTTCTTTCCGTGTAAAGAGTGAAATCTCACTCTAGAAATTTTAGAAAGTGCCTCGTTTGGAAAAATGTGCAAAATCCCAATAAACATAAATCTTTTGAAGATAAATTTAAGATATCTTCACTGAGATTTCTTCAAGATGATGAAATTAGGATGTCGAATTCCAGATGGATACAAGATGTCTCAAAAACATTTAAATTGAGATATCTGCAAGGTGTATCGTGAAGATATCTTTGAGATAAATTTGAGAAATGAAATTAGGATCCCAACGAAACAGAAGATATCTATGAATATCTAAAAGATGTCTTGCAAAAGGTATGCTTTAGACACGCTGACAAAGATTTGTTTTAGGTATGTGGAAGACATCTTTTAGATGCCTCAAGATATGTTTTTGATTCCTTCAAAAAACGTTTCAGATTTTTCCAAGATACGTTTGAAACATCCCAGACAACACAGGAGGATCACTAATTTCATACTTCTACACCTGGTAACAGATATCATTCAGAAACTCTTTATCATCATATCATTTCGATATATCTTCAAGATATCTCTATTATGACATATTTTCGATGTATCTAAAATATGGCTTCCTAAAGATATCTTGTAGATGTCTTCAAGACCTTCGGTGTTTGTTGGGATGCCGAAATCGAGACAGGTGCAAGATGTCTTGGAAAAATCTTAATTGGAATATTTTTGAGATATCTAAAAATTATGAAATCAAGATACCTCCCACAAAATACCTGAAAGGAGCAACGGTTCCATATCTTCACAAAGATATCTTCAAGATCAACTTTGGCGAATGAAATCAAGGTGCCGAATTTGATATGGATACAATAAGATGTCTTGAAAAAATTTCAATTGAGATATCTTCGGGATACTTCTCAAATATCTCGAGATATTTTCTGTGAGAAAACTTTGGAGAAAATTCTTTTCTCAAATTCGGGTTCTGTACGGCATTAGATGGAAGATTGAATTCATTCTTAGAAAATTCCAACCCTTTCCATGAATTTCCTCAGACAAGAGAATCATATCTCGAATACTGACCGACAGGAAGTACAGTCAAGATTTGGGAAAAATCTTTTCTTTATGTCAATTAAAAATTACTGTTTTTGCATTATTAGTATTCGTATCTTAAATGTTTCTCAAAGATTTTTGAAATCACCCACTGGACAAAATGTCGCGAAACGTTTCTGGAGCGCCCCAGAGGCTGCTCATGCCCTACCATATTGTGACATTTTGAACGAAATCTCTCAAACAACATCTGTGAAACATCGCGGGGATGTTCCATGTTCCAAAAACGTTACAGAGTTGTTATTTTGAAAAGATTCCTCAAAGATATTTCAAAAGGCATCATCAAGTTATCTGTTTATATTAAGAAAAAATCCCAAAATATCTCAAGATCCAACGGATATCAGTCGATGGCACAGATATCAGACACATTCAACTACCATTTCCAATGATTTTATAGAAATTTTAATATCCTTTATAACTTCGATAATCTCATAAAACAAAGAATACATAATAGAATTTTACGTAAGTTTTTTTTATTGGATTCAACCAGGATTATTCGGTTGAATCCAATAAAAAATGTTGAATTTCATGCACGTTTTATATCAACGACGACAAGCGGTAAACCTGATAGAAACAAAAAGAAGAAGTTTCAACCGTTTTAGATTACTCATCCGGCAACATATTTCGAATATATTCATCGTTTAACGAGTAATTCGAAGACATTCCACGTACCATTCTTCTTTTATTCAAACGAATAAATTGTAAACCACTGACCTATCGTTTTGCTCTGTCTTCCCTATCGAAAATGCCAGGCAGATCCGGACAAAAAATAGTTGTCAGGCTTTGAACGATCTTTGTGCCAGGAAATCCGATCAAAAACTGACAAAATCGCCAAATTGGAATGCCCTATCAAAATCTGACAAAATTTTTTCTGTCAGTTTTTGACAGGATATTTCATGATTAGTGATTCCGGACGAAACCAGGTAGAAATTTTGTCAGTTTTTGACTGGATTTCTTGGGACAAAGATCGTTCGAAGCTTGACAAGTATTTTTTGTTCGGATCTGTCTGGCATTTTCAGCAGGGTGGTAATGTGGGAAGTGACCCTAACGATACTGCTTGCTCTTTGTTCCTTTTTTTTTCTATACAGAGATTCAAGATGGATCCTACTTTCTGTTGTAGGGACATAATAGAGATTCGATTGTATTACCGCTTGATACTAATAATACAGTACAGGCTGAATGTGAATTTGCGAGTTTTCCTGGTGGGAAAAATCTCAGAGATTTTTCAGAATGTCTTTTCAATCCAAAGATATATATTCATGGATATTCAGAGAAATTTCTCAGTGAACAAACGTGTCCGAAGAGCAAGAGTTTTTTGAAAGTTTTTCAGTAAAATTCCAAACCTCTTGCCAATCAGAACAGATAAATGAATGGATAAATAAATAAAAACCAAAATCAGAGGAGAAAATAATTTTTCTAAGGCAAGGGAATTAATTTCCTTTCTCGCATCTATCGATAAATGATACGTGAATGTCATTCGGATTCTGAGTTCAGGTCTACAACACGGATGTACAAATTTAGAATTCCATGTCACGTTTTCCGCGTGATATCTTGTGAATTTTACAAGGGATCTGATTTCAAAATTGACCAACTTTAACCGTCAACTCTCGTTTTAGATGAACACCGATTCATCTCTTCAATAATGGAAGAATAGGTTATGACGTCTTCCTCGTTCAGTTTTCCTCAAAAGATGAATAATTCGTTTGAAATGACTTCATTGATAGATTCTCGAATCTATTTTCAAGGCATGAATCTAGAAAAGATGGCATATATTTCCTGATTCCGGGGACAATATTTGTCGAACTGACCATAAAATGTCACAAAACAACGATATATCGATGAATTATCAATCAAGAATGTCGTGTGATCAACGATTAACTCTATAGACTGTTATCCTCGTACTCGCGAACCAACACGAAATTTCAATTAATTTTGAAAGCCGTTGTTTTCGATAATTACGTTCTATCATTCGGTTACTCCAAGATTTTCCATAATAAGAGAGAATTTGTAAAATTGATTTTGCATCGTTGGAAGTTATCGTCGTACTCCACAGGATAGAGAACGAACGAGAGAACTGTTAATTCAGTGCTGCGAATACAAAAATGATTCCAGAAGGGAACGTGAATGTTCAAAGTTCGTTGATTAAAGTACATCCACGCTCCAACATCTTGGTAAACACATAATTGTTAATTTCGAATCTACCGTTTGCGTTGAAAATTGATGCATTCAATATCTCGACTTGTGGATTTTTATATTCATATCTCTCTGAAAAAACATTCCACGTACTATTTATAATACCGTCGTCACGAACTTGGTCGTATACAAGATACAACCTGTTTGATTATTTGCACTCAGACTTCTATCCTCGAAACCTTCTTCCCCATAAAAATGAAGAAGAGAGAGAGAGAGAGAGGGAGGGAAAAAAGCAGGAGAAATCCACTCGGAAAGAGAATAAAAATAACAGAAAAAAAAACCAGTCGCGGCCGTCGAACCTGGGTTTTGATTATTTTTAATCTCAAGAGCGAAATTTTTATTTACGGCATTACAATTTTGTAGGAACTGTTAGTCTCGTATCTCAAGAATTTTTAAATAAAATCCCGTTTTAATATGAGATATTGAAATTCCAAGGCAGTCTCTTTCGTATTTTTATATTCTCATGGAGTATATTCACCGACACCTCCGATATAAACGATGACGAAGACAATAAGAACAACATCAACAACAATAACAACTCTATTATTAATATATTCATTACATATTCTTGTAATAACATTTTCAAGTATATTTCAAATTCTTGTTCTTTCTCCGGGTACGTTATTTGAATATTTGCAAGCCATGGGGTGTTATTAGTTTATAAAAAGATCATGATTCATATAATTATGTGTTCAATTATTTTAAGAACGACATCAGGTGCGGTTATAAGAACTTTTTATCGGACACAAATAACACAGCTAGGCTTTATCATTCAACTTTTCTATATTGGATATACATCGAAGAGTACTTTGAAAAGATAAATAATAAAAAACAACACCCTCCTTCGAACTATCAAAGAAAATAATATGTTTTTCTTTTGCTTGCAGTGAACGACGAGGATAACCAACGACCCTGGGATCCTTGGTCAATTTTATGGTATATCGGATCATTCGGGGGCCTGGTGACATTTTTTCTGATCGTGAGCTGTTCGGAGTGGTGCTGTCGACGCAGCAGTAGGCCCCTGACGATGCCCTACGGTCAACGCGGGGACATGATGAACGGGCCAGCGGTTGTCGCCGAGACACCTCCACCTCCCTATCATCTGTTCGCGCCACCGCCTTACGATTCGATCAATTACGGCGACATAATTGATAAAACGTCTGGGGAGAAACTCAATATTTACGTAATATCGGTGCAAGCTCCAGCGTAGAATAATATCAACGACGAAGTCCTTTTCGCGAGGACGTGAGATATCTCTGTAAATTCGTATCGTTTTCCGAGAAGACACTGGCCGTGTCTTTCCTCGAACGATCGCCGTTGGGATGGATAACGATGTGGCTTCCATCGACTTGCTCCAAAAAACTCCCACAAATCATCCACCGATCGTTGGGTTTCCCAAGTCAACGAACTTTGCTCTTTCCGTACACTCTCGTCAGTGAATTCAACGTTGACACGTATTATGAATGCAGGGGCGAGCAATCAAGAAGCCAGTAATGACAAATAGGGAAATCGATCTCGAGTCTCGAGGTTTCGTCAAATTTATCTGATTATCAAGCAACTCCATCGCCGATCGAGTCTTTGATTAAATTTTGCAACACACGCGAATTGCGTCGAAATGAAATTAAAAGACTGACTCCAAGTCTATTTGAATTTTAGAATAAAAGAGAGAAAGAGAGATAGTGAGAGAGAGTGTGTGTATGTATGTTCACTGTAAAAAAAAAATCTGGAAAACTTTCAGTACACGTATCAGAAGATTGAAGTAAAAACATGAAATTTCCGGTACAACAGGAATTTTCTTGTATATAAGAATAGTTTATTTGTCCTCTCTACATAAAATATTCTTTAGGAATAATGAGATATTTAATCGAATCAAATAATGGAATGCTTGCTCTAAATAAATTGGTCTTCTGAATGAATAAAATATTCATCAGTATGTGTATCTAATTAAATATTTAATTTCCATAAATCAATATTTTATGGAGAGAGGACAAATAAATATTTTTTCCAGTGTACGCATAAACTGAAAAATTCCATAAATTTTGCAAGCCGCGGAAGACCGCACATCGAATCTTCGCTGAAGCAACTGAAAAATTCTCGTTTTTTTTCAACAGTGTGTGGTGTGAAAGAGAGGAAGAAAAAGAGAGAAACAAAGGAAATTTGGTATCACAATTTTTGATTTTGACAAATCATTGGAGTCCTGTACCCGGAAGTGATAATAATCAAATTATCTGTAATTGAGAGATTCGTTAATTGAAATCAAATAATCTTGGAATCAATTCGAATGATAATAATTTATATTGCAATGAAATTGCCCTACCCCCCTGCTCGGGTAGTTATTTTGGAAAATAGAACACGAATATTGTTACAAGAGTTCCTTTATTTCCCTTCTTCCGTTCCTTTCGGTTATTCAAGTTTTTAAAATACACGAAGGTCGTCGTAGTACGTTTAGAAAAACGAATTACGATGCATGTATTCGCGTCAGGTAGGACAAAGTTCAACATGATACGCGGATACACTTGTTATCATGAATCATTGTAAATAATTTCTTATTTATTAGTCATTCGATCGTTATACTGCCAAATCTCTTCGTTTTTTCGAATATCGAATATCGAATATCGAAAGGGAAGAAGAATTTGAAATTATCCTGTATTAGAAAGGAAAAGAATAAGTGTGATTTTTGGACGGAGCACAAATTCGGAGAGAATTTGTACACTGGATTTCAATGATTCGTTAAACACAACCGACAAAGTTAACGAATTATTGAAATTTTTCTCGAATTTGTGCTCCGTTCAGAAATGACATGCTAGTTCCGTGTGCCCCATAGCGAAATATACTGTGAAAATTGTACGATTTCAACGAACCCGACTAGAAATTAAGATCCTGAATATTGACTTTTCGAAAACAAGAATAGAATTCTTTAAGAACTTTGGAGGAGTTCGATGTTTGAACTTTGAACACATTGACGAGTTCTTCGAGAGGATTACAAGAATACTTTGAACATTTTTAAAGAACTCGTTTATGTCCCAATGAATATTGAACTCCTTTAGAGCTTTTTATGAATTTATTAGTTCGAAAAGAGTTCTTGAAGAATTCTTCGTGTATAGATATAGTTTCTAGTCGGAAATATCTGAAGAATTCAATTCAAAGGGTATTGTATGATAATCATAAAACCGAAAACCACTACGAATACTTCTTACAGGCCGAACAAATAAATTCTATGTAAATAAATGATAAGAATGATTTCAATTCCATTCTTGTTACCATCGTCATCTGTGAGTTGTGACCCTCACAGTACCACAGTCCCAGAAGAATTCTTGAAGAATTCATGAAGAGCGCAATCAGTTCGATAAGAATGCTCTATGAATTCTCCTGGGACTGTAGTGCTATCTGGGTATGTAGATTTTATGAATTAAAGAATAATGAGATCAACGTTTTGAAAACTTATCCTGAAATTTTATTGTTTCTAATGACATTTGGACCAGGAGAATTTCACTCCATGATGTATATATATATATATATATATATATTTGGTTTCTGATTTGAAACGTTCCTTCGTCAATTTATTGTCTTCGACAGTTGAGAAAGTTTTTGAAAAACTGTATGAGACGTTTTGTATTTTATGAAATATATAAAATGGAAATCAAGTTTTTCTCAGAAAATCATTTCTATCGGAGTTTAGATGATTGAATCTGTCTGTGGGGACGATTTACCTTGAGATTTGAGATTTTCAGAGGTAAAATTTGTCATTATTCATATTATTTGAAGTTGCAGATCAAACAAATTTGTAATACAAAAATACAGAATCCCATGTAATCACGTGACAAGATTTTTCTATCAAAAAGAAGTTGGTTTCATGGTGCTTCTGAAAATCTGAAACATGCTGAAATTCATTTTTAAATCATACCTTTCGTGAGGATTCTTCGAGAATCTTTTCTAAATCTGACACAAGATTTACGAAGAAGATTGTGGGTGCGATACGATCAGGGTGTATCGTAAAATCTTGAATTTATCGGTTACCATCAAAAGAATCTTAATGTCCTCGAATGATCATGTAACGACTCGATATGTGTAGTTGAAATGATTCACATTTATATCTATTCCATCTAATATCCTTTCTTTCGATAACAAAAGAACTTGATTCTACATCCCCCGAATGATTCCCCTACGAAATGGATTTTTCTCTTTCAAGGAATAAACGTGTACACAATTAATTAATTGAAATGATTCATCGATCGGAGATGCAACATCATCGAACATACGCGTTTTATTTTGGCTTAATTTGTTTACGAAAAATAGATGGTTTGATATTCAAGACGTATTACATATTCATTATTCCGATAATATTTCCAAAATCGAACTTCGAACTCTCCAATATAGATTTCATTGAAATTCTTGCTTGTAATTCTACGATGTTGAGCAAAGAGAAAGCGGATAGTAATGAAAGAGAGGATAAAGAAAACTCGAAATTCTATCGGTAACGAACGCGGTACAACGCGTATAGATATTCAAACGCGGGGAAATTCGAATTGTTCGTGATGTCATCGAATGATTGACCTCAATTATCGAAGTTTCAAGGCTATCAATTGCACACGATGACGCGATACAGCTTGTTGCGATCGGCCAATCGCGGGGAGGAATATATCAAGAAAAAGAAAATTTATATCACACGAAATTGATTGTTCTCCAATTGGCTTGAAATTTTGGACTCCTCTGGAGAGTGTTGTTGTTGTTGTTGTTCGAGTGATCCTTGTTCATAGAAAAGAACATTTTAGAATCATTTTTTGTATAAAATATATTGATATCGTGAGATATCATGCATTATTAGTTTCAAAGAGAAATTCGAATCACCTGGGAGGACTGTATTGACTGAAGTCTCAGCTGTGTCAAGTATAGAATGAATGAAAATATCAATAATTGACGATGTTCTTGAAGTTTGAAAATTCAAACTCACAAAATTTGATAAATCTTGGTACTGAAAATATCGTTTACAGAATGCACCGCCAAAATTTGGGACTTTGACAGCTGATTATCTCGTTATTCGATTACCAATTCATTTCAGCGAACGATTCGAACTTCAGAAACATTATTTAACGATGAATGTACTGATGTGATAATATTCCACAGAAAACCCAAACAGCATGAATTTTGTTCCACCTAAAATCCAAAGCAAACTACGTGCTGTCCTGACGATACCTGATGAAGTATTACAACATATTAAATATAATAGTACTTAAACATTACCACCCTAACAGCAAAATGCTGAACAAATGTGCAACATTTTGAAACAATTTGCAGGGATGTTGCGTCACCAAATGCGTAACGATATGCTGTAAATCTAGGATTTTAGCTTGAATTGTTATCGTGTTGCCGGAAAGTTGCTTGGTTTCATGAAATTCTCAATCACATGCGTAGCAAATTCCCAGCAACTTCTCCGGAAACTTGATAAACAACTTAAGAGCGACGATTGCACAGCCACTTTTGTTGTACGGGCAGATCCTTGGTCCAATCAATAATTCTATAACTTTGTCAAAGATCTCATGAATCGTTCATCGTTCAACAGAAGCACGCGTGTATATTACGACTGTAAATACTTGAATCGATAGGTGTAGAAATCTTAGTGTACTAAATGGAAGTAATTCTTCAAACGAATAGCGATTTCAAATGGAGTTTAAAAATGAGAGGATTGTTGATATAAATATACGTTTCATCGGCGTGGAATAAAACCGTACATCGATTGATGTCATTATTTTAATCCATTATTCTATGTGTCCCTAAGAACTAACTTCGTCGATCGATGAAACCTATAATTAAGTTCCCAAGTATTCAAATAACACAACATTACAGTTGTGAATCAGCGACATATGTATATTTGTGTACATATGCATATACAAGATGTTTCCAAACTAGTGGATTAGATTTTGGAGAATGTGAGGATAAAAATTCGATATGATGTTGTAATCTAGTCCAATGAAACTCACTCGTTAATGCGAATACATAGTATAAATTTGTGATTTCATGTTGAACTCACGATTTCAAAATTTGATTTGCAAATTCTGGCGCATCCTGTGTATATATCTTTATATGTATATAAACATGTGTAAATCTATTTATTTTTTATACTTTTATATACGATTTGTAAATAAAATGATCATTGTGTATATGTTCTATAAATAAAATTTGTTATGTAAGCGAAGAAATGGTGTCGTACTTTTGTTAACCCTGGTGAAACAAATTTCTCAGAATATCTCTGAAAGAATTCAAAGAACTTGGAAAAAATTTCAGAGAATTTGAAAAACTTTGAAAATCTATGAAAATTCCTCCGAATTTCACTGAAAAAACTCTGGAAACCCAGGAAAAAAATATCGGATCGGAATTCAAGAATTTGAATTCGAATTTTGGAGTTATGGAATTGATTTTACAGAAATTCTATATTCACCTCTATTCTAACCTATTCTACAGTCAAATCGTATTCCAAATCTGGAATTCAAATTCAATTTTTCCAATGTAAAATTCAGAATAACAACTTCTATATAGTCAATGAATTACCTTTACGATATTGAATAAAAGATTCTCATTTCTGTTAGGAAAATTCAATACAGAATAGTAACTGGAATTCATAAATGATATTGAAATCTAAATATTTCAATTTTTCTCTATTCATATGTATTCTTTTTTCAGAGAATTCGAATTGAAAAGAATTAAAAAGAATAGGAAATTTCTATTCTCTTCTATTCCAGATTTTTACTGGGAAAATCTGGAAAAACTTCGAAGAATCTGAAAAACTCTACGAGCCCTGCTTCAAAAATCCGATTGAAACTCATTAACTCCTCAATCAGTTTGAATCACATTTCTGTCCAGGAATTTTCCTATTTGATTTCATTCAAATATAATCGGTTTGAATAGGAAATTTCTACTCGATGGGATACAATCAGTAAATTCGAATGTACATGATCCGAATTTTCTGATTATATCTGATTGAGTGAAATTTTTCTATTCAAACCGATCAGATTTGAATAAGATCAAATAGGAAAATTCATACTGACCCATACAGGGTTCATCAATTAGCCCAATAATGGCACGTTACTGGACCACAAACGGCGTTCTTCGCCCGTTAATGGCGCCCATTAATACCTCTGGAATCCTGAACCAAAAATTTAGTTGAATTAATTCCTCTCTGAATTTCTCTGAATTCCTCTGAATCTTTCTAAATTCCTCTGAATATTACTGAAAAGTTCTACGCACAACCTTTCTGAATTCATCTATCTCTGAAAGCGTCTGACACTCCTTGAACGCCTCTGAAATGCAGGTCCAAGAATTTCACTGAATTTGTTCCTCTCTTAATTTCCCTGCATCCCATACAGGGTTCATCAATTGGCCCAATAATGGCACGTTACTGGACCACAAACGGCGTTCTTCGCCCGATAATGGCGCCCATTAATGGCTCATCAATGGTTAATTGCTGGATGATAACGTGGGTCCAGTAATGGCAATAAATAATGGGCCATGTATAGAATTATTGATTGGCCCAGTAATGGGGCTAAATGATCCCGATTTATGGCCAGAAATTTCAGGATGATGTTCGAATATCAGCCATCAATGCGATATGACTGCGTTCCAGAATAATCGGTTCAGTATTACTTCAAATGAGTGGTCAAGTGTTAATCCAAAACACTTTATTGTTTTTGTTTTAGGGAAATTTGTCATTCCAGTTTACACAAGATCAGAAATGGATTTTTTTTTCTGAATAGATTTGCGTTCCCGATATTTCCACAATCTCAAATATAAAATTATACGAGTCAATAGCACTCTCGATAAATCAGTTGAATTTAGTTGCTTATTCCTTCAAATTGTTTGTTTTTTACATGAGAAAATGATTGATTATCTATGTAAATAAGAATTTATTTGAATCATGTAAAACGTATTTGATGGATGTGAATTATTTATTCAGCGTCATAGGAATAAGGCCAAAACAAACTTTTTTCACGGATGATTACGAATACAATACATCCAACTTTGAAATCCATTTCACTTAGTAATAAACCATATTTCAGTCAGTCACGGGGAATCAATTGTTGGCCGTTCACTATAGCCGTACATCGGCTGATTATCAGCTGATTATCGGCTGTCTCCATTGCTGGTCTTTTTTATCAGCCAGTGGTTGGCCACACTTGTTCCAATGATGTGAATCCATTGTTGGCTATTTAATGGGAGCCATACATGGGCCGATTATTGGCTGTGTGTACATTATCGGGGTTTCCTGTATGGGATCTCTCTGAGTTCCTCTGAATTTTTCTGAATCCTTCTGAAAAATTCAAAGCACAAGTTCTCTCAATCCTCTGAACCATGCTGAATTTCTCTGATTCTTCCTAAATCTCTCTGAAACGTGAAATTTTCAGAGAGATTCAGAGAGATTTTTTTACCAGGGAGGTTATGAAAGTTTCTATAAAATCTGAAAACCTTGTGAAATCTTCGAAAAATTCTGTAAAAAGTCTTGATTATCGAACACATTTTCCCACTGAAAATTTCTCTGAATGTCTATGAATATCTCTGAATTTGTGAGAAATTCTCTGAAAAACTTTTCATTGTAATTTTTCTACCCGGAAATCCCTTCTCAAACACGTATCACGTTGTTATTAACATATTTTTACATCATTTTTCGAGCCAGATCTAATTATTCATTCTCTCTTCAATTCCCTTCACGACTGTACGAATCACGAGTAGGTAATCAGAATAGTTGAAGAAAATACGGCACAAAGACTGTATCGGTGAACCACGGTCTTCCCAAGCGAATAACTTGTTCAACTACGAGAAGACGCGACTTGTTCTAATAAATTTTCGTTATTGCGACATTTTCGTAAGACAAGATTTCTGTTATAATCTTTTCTCGGAACATAATTTACAAAATAGACCGTTTCAACAATTCATTCATTCATTCATTCATTACATATACCAAAGAAATTCAGTCTCGGCGTTACATATTTTGTATAATATAAACGCATGTTCAGTGGAAGCGACTTTGACCCACTTTCCGATTCAAGCTCAAGATTTCAAGTCCGTGCTGAGATGTTTACATGAAATGACCACTCATGTTTTAACTTATATAATCGAAGCTAAAACTCAACTACGCTCCACGAAGATGAAAAAATCAAATGCAGAATACAGGTGGGTTACGAACATCCGAGTCATTCAATTTTGTTCGTAGATGAAAAATACATGATTCGATGGATCGTGGGAAGTATGAGGGAATGCATATGATATCAGATGCCATCTACAGTCTATACACATCCACAAATAATTCTTTCGAATTGACATTCCTTCGTCATCTCTACGCTGCTTCTCCGTTGTGCGTTATAGCTTTATATAGCACTGGTTAAACCCTGATAACACACGAAGAATTTTTCTTCAAAAACAAGAATAGAATTTTTTAAGAACTCTTTCCGAACTAACGAATTCATAAAGACCCATGTGTGTATGGATCAATCACCCAATGATGGACCAAGCCTGGCACAAGACCTGCCGAGACTTGTCTTGAACGATTCACCAAACTTAGCCCAGGCTTGGGAATAAAGAGATCAGGACAAGCTTGTATGATTTCAGTTCATGACTTTCTCCCTCAGAATACCGTACATGAATTATCTTACAACGATAGAAAAAATGTGACAAGACTGGGACAAGCTTGTATGATCATTGGAAAATTTGCGTTCTTTGATATTTCAATCAATTTTGATTCTATTGTTGAATTATACTCCAACTAAACTAATAAGATCTTACTGAAATACCATAACATGAATCTTATAATGATCTGATCCCGTACGGAATCCAACATCGCAATCCCCCGAGTCACCCGAAAAACTGATGGTTGATCTCCACGTGTATGTCATCCCTAGTGAGCAGAACTATCGGCCCAGGCCTGACCCGAGCCTGCTCCAATAGTTATGCACACAAGGGATGTGGTGCTTTCTCCACGTGTATATCTGAATTAACGGTTCCAGCTTCCTTGATGAAAATCACTGCTGGTGAGAAGTATCGCACCCAGAGATTAGAACAGATTACATTCTTGAATTATGTTAAAAATCTTGTAACTTCAGAAACTAGTGTGTAGGAATAATTAGGACAGGAAGATCAGGCCAGCCCTGGCCCGATGGTTATCCCCAAGTCTTCAGCCCTTGTAAATTCAAAATTCAGTCAATATTCATAAACATTGCGCCACTCATGTGGGCAATATTGCCACAATTGTTCTCAACGAATGCTCGATTTTTAGACTTGTGCCAAGCTTGTACCAAATGTAGTGACCACCCGAGTGAAAATTTTCATTTCGGGTTCGCCAAACGGGACTGGTGCAGGAGTGTTGTGTTTTTTTGCGGTACCGTTTGGCGAACCGAAATCAACATTCTTACTCGGGCATTTCAAAAATATTAACAAATGTACCATTACATATTAACAATGTAATCATGGATCAATATCGGGTCAATTGTTCTTCACGGAGGTTTGTTTCTGACACATTTGCCAACCTTGGAACAAGATTGGGTTTTTTTCATTCTTGGGAGTATCTGCATGGAGAGCTCTGGAGGAGTTCAATGTCATCAACGAGTTCTTTGAGAATGCTGAAAGTACTACTGTGTTCAAAAAATAAGGTGACACAGCATTCATTTTCGAAAATCATTGATTTTTCTCTGCAAGAACATTGGTGCTGTGAAGGGAATCCTTGGTAATAGGCTTCAAAATCATCACGGATGAAAGATAAAGACAGTGTGCAGGCGTTCATTGGAACTCGAGGCGAATCACTGACTCCTGGATAAGATCTTCCAATCCCATTACCATCTCAAATGCCTGGTCATATTTAGTTAAACAAAACTGAGAAATTGACGATAATAATTCGACACCGGCCAAGACGCGCGTTTCAAATGTTATACGCCTTGTTCCTATAACCATACTCTACCTAAAACTAATGAAATTCTTTTGACGATCGATCACGGTATTCCTTATTCACCCCAGAACCGCTTTATTGAGAATTCGAGGCAATATGAGTTGGTAATTACTATTCTCATGGGCAAAACGAGATCGAGCGAATCCTTTGAAGCTAAATGTGTTTGTATGTAACTTCGAATTCATCCATAATACGTTCAGGTCAAAGATACCGTCTGGGTTATCAGTGCAATCGATACCGACGTTCAATTGGCTGACCATTTCCTTGATTACACTTGGATTATCAAACTCCACCATATCTTTTGAAGCTATCAAATAAATTAATCTGACAATCGTGAAATTTGATCTCAAAGTGATGCCTATTAGTCATTCTATCTGACTTCTCTATCCGTGGAGATCAGATATCATTCGTGTACTTGAAACTTTTCCAATCGTATCTCTTTGGGATACGGACAAATCAGATTTAACGTCAGTGTTGAAGCTTTTTGTGGCTGTCGGTTCCTCGCGATGTAGATTTAATTACCGAAGCGAATTGAGAAAATTTCATTTTTTCGAACTTACAAGATGATATATATATATATATATATATTCAATTTATTTCGGTATTTGATATCGAGTTTAAAATAATATTTTCCCCAAACCTTTGGTCAGAAACCACTATCGTCGTGCTTCGATAGAGGAAATTCGTGCGAATGGAAATCCCAATGATGTATCTCATGACATTCGTGTTATTTGTCTATTTGACCGTTACGAGTTTGTGAAAAAATTCATATCTCGATAGCGCTTTGTTTGTAAACATATAAAAGATCCTCCCAATGCGGATGGTCTGGTGAGTTCGCTACGTGCTCGCTACCAGTCGATACGTGGAAAAGATGATCGTCACATTTATTCCATTCCTTTTGGGTAAAATAATACTTTGCTTTGAAAAATAACGATGTACCGTCGTCAATAGATTTCTCATTGTTACATTTATATTCCCACAGCCGCTCAAATTCCCGTTCACGACAACGAGACGTGGAAATATGGACCGGAGTATGTGTTTCAAGTGAGTATTGGATAATATCAACCGCAAAGATCAGCGTGTGTGCTTCGAGTGAAGTTACTGTGCAAGAACATGTGTTTGCACTTTAAAGAAAAATATGATGAGTTTTTCCTCACTTCAATGGCGAAGGGAAATCACTTTTTAATCAAAAGCCGGGCGTCGAATCCACCAAAAAGTGAAGATCTTTGCTGGTACCGAGCGTTGGGAGAAAATTGCGGCAACATTTTTACAGTGCAAATGATAACGGTAAAAATCTTCCACTAAGGGGACTTTTTCCTCACTTTCTGGAAGATTCAACACCAAAAAAACCGGATGGTTTCTCAAAATGAAGGAAAAATCCTCTATTTTTCATGGAAAAACTCTTCATATTTTCTACAGCCGTGCGGGCAGAGAAAAATCCTTGCTGGAAGAACGATTCCGAAAAATCTGCTTTGCTAAATTAGCAGCGAAACTATTGCTATTTTAGCAAGATATTTCTTAGCTGTAGCAGGATTTTTGCTGTAATAGCAAATTTTTTGCTAATTCAGCGGCAAGTTTTGCCATATCGGCAAAGCAAATTTTCGAGGTTTGCTGTTTCAGTAACTTTTTTTCTCCGAGTGTGAGATAAATTCTATTCAATCTGAAAACACTAATTTTTTAACCAGAATCTCCTCAACATTTCAAATGAAAAATCCAATCGACGTGAAATTCGGTTTCAGATAAGCGTGAACACCACTTTCACTCCCGAATTGGAAGATCTTCACGGCGAAGTACCGAATTTCTTCACGGACCTTATTTGTCGGCCGAAAAATGTAGACACGTTGAATTGTCATTTTGAGAATGTAACGATTTGGCACTCGTATCCGAAGCCGAAGGCCGAACAAGTACACGGTATACTCAGTAACTTTGAATTGAAATTCACGAAAAATGGGATCGACAAAGTCACGGTATCGAATAAATGGCGTGCTCACGGGTTGAAATGGTTGAAACATTTGGCCGGTCAACTGAACATCGGTCTCGATACCACCAATAAACCAGATGGAACTTACGAGACCACGGAAAAAACCATAATGGGAGAATGCGATGTGACGTACGAGATGTCGCATCCAAGTCGCACGCCGGATCCAGAATTACTCGAAAAGTATGAACTTTTATCGTTACCGGGACTCAACAAACCCCCAGGGCAAACTATCGAAATTAACAAAGAAAAAAATTTGAAAAAGTGTTGCCTCGAAACTATGTTCCTTGGAACTTACGGCCAAGAACGATGTCCCACGCTTCACGGAGGAAAATTAGAAACTCTGGTGAGTGAATGGTGTGTCGATATTCGTGTTGGCTAGGATTAATTTCTTAACGTTGGGTTGCCATGTTTCAGACTAAAGCAACCAATTTCATCTCCATTTCGGGCATCAATTTCTTCTCGAGTGTCGCAAACGAAGGCGTTATCGCGTCCACCGGTAGCAATGGAACGAAAGTTCTCGAGGTTTCGGATTTGATGCTTAAAACTATTCGACCAGCTTCGGATGAGCTGGCGGACCTCAAAGATGTCACAACCTATGACTTTATGTCGGTAAAGAAAAATTCTCAAGTTGTAAACGCTTGAATGGAATCTCAATTGAATGATCATGGATTAATTCAAAAGAAAAAAAAAGTTTATTTGAATTGTGAACGAGAAGATGATGTTTTAATTTTCATTTATGCGTTGAAATAAAATCCATTGAAATAATTGTGTGTGATTTTTATCAAATTGATGAAGCAGTTCGATGAAGCTCTCAATAACATGTACCTGCTTTTATCCTCCCTGGTTGCTGGACCAAGTTGGTAACTAGCTCAAACTATTTGCAACCAAATCAACTTGGATTCGATAAGTTCTGAGAATTCCTGAGCGCACGGAGAACAACGTACGGGAAATATGTAGCAGGGTTTACCATTATAATGGTAGTTTTGGGACACATGAGCATTTATGTGCACTCCTCCTCTAAGTATGGTAATCTATACCTCATTTTGATGAAAATAACTTTGCATCTGACGCATATTACTATGAGTTTAAGAGAAATTACTAAAAATTAAAGGAGAAATGTTCATAAATGCCATGGATTATTCATCATTTCCGATTGTTTTCGGGAATCCACTTCCCTAGAATGCTACATCATGCACCCCCCTTTCCCCCATTTGATTAAAAAAAAACATCCGAAGATCTTCATTCGATGGGGAGTTGGAAGGTCTACATCGGCTCTGACTGCTCCCAGAACAATCTTTAAAAAACGACTGTATTTGGAAATCCCTATCGAATGAGCTATCGCAATCCCCCCCCCCACCTTATTCAAGATTTTCGCCCCCCTCGCTCCCCCATGGTCCCCTTTAAGATTGAGGATTCCTCACCCTCCAGTATGGTAGATTCTGTTCCCCCGTTGAATTTAAAGAAAAAATTATTCCATTATCTCCACCCGTTGAGGAGTTATTAGGGTGTATCCAGACTTTTGCACCACCCTGTATAGTGTACAGTATTTGTATACTGTATTACGCTATATATAGTGTTCATACGTAATATACAACAAAATAATTCAAATTTCAGCAGTGTTGACGCAGAATATTTTGTTTAAATATTGAATTCTTACAATTGGGATGTGAATATTTTTGAATATAAAATAATTATAATACTGATATATTCGAACTTCTGTCAGTTTTTTTCATTTCAATCAAAAAAGAATAAAATAATTTAATTGACAGGTTGAACTGTCATTGAATAGCAATGAACAAAGTTGAAAAGTTTCATTGAGGTGAAAATGAACCGAGTGGAACCAAGTTGGTCTCTTATTGGTTGTCGGGCCATCCATCATGGTCTGTATGATACAACCAACTTGGTTCAGCTGGGACCAAGTTGGTTTAATCAAACCAAGTTCGTCCCACGTTGGTTATTGGCCCACCCATCATGGTCAGTATGGTGGAACCAAGTTGAGCCAGCTGGGACCAAGTTGGTTCCATGTTGGACCATGCTGGGTTATTTCAACAGGGTACATCAACTAATAACTAACTAACTAATTGGTTAGTAATAAATTTCTGTGGAAATTGATCCGTTATTGCATAATTATGTTCTTGTCTGTTTGAGTCAAATTCACCAAAACAATTGAGACTTGTTCATCGTCGTTATTTTTATGATAGTTCAGAGAATAGGAATCAGATTCCACTCGTCTAACAGTTCCCGTACACGCGTTGAAATAAAAAAGCTGATGAAATACACGGTATATGCGTACAGTGTTTTATCCGTATTATTCGAGTATGAAGCACAGTTAATGCAGATGAGTCAGTTGACTTGAACACACGGAATACCGCAGAGACTCGGTTAATCAGAGACCGGATAAGCTAGGTTCTACCGTACATAAAGATCCTCTCCACGCGAATAGTTTGGCGAGGTCGCATCAAGGTGATACGCGAGGAAGATGATCGTCGCCACGTTTATTCCATTTTTTTTGGGTAAAATAAGATTTTCCACAAATCATATGCCGTCGTATATTCATTTTTTCTACTTCAACAGCCGTTCGACTTCCAGTCAACAACGAGACATGGAATTATGGACCGGAATATGTGTTTAGAGTGAGTATTTAAGAAGATATATTCATTTATAGAATACTGTGCAGGGGAGAGTTGCCTTGATTGGACCATCACCTTATTTATATCGTAGGAGGAAGACATTTAAATTCGTTGTTCGTTGTTCGGTAACGTGACATCATCGCTGTATAATTAAAAGCAATCTAAATTTCTTCCTTTTGTAATGAGAGGTGGTGGTCCGTTCAAGGCACACGAAAAAAACACTAATTCACTGTGGTAGCTATTTCGTGCACGGAGAAAAAATATCATGGAATGATCGCTAGAAAAGATATAGTCAACTGGAGACAACTACGAATTTCTGTTATAGCGACTGTGTAGTATTTACTATCTTTGTTAATTATGATTCCATGATCTTTTTTCTCCGTGTGTGTTTGATATTTTGATAGCGGAAGAAATAGCTACAAAAGCTAGATTTTAGCTCCTATAGCGATAACTTTTGTTCACACAGCTAGTTTCTAGGTATCCAAATATCAACCACATCATTTTTTTCCGTGCAACTCTCTCCTACTTTTCTATAAAGTTGTGTAAGAAACCAGGCCAACTGGTAATTCTGACACTAAGCACGATTTCAGATGACCATCAATACCACCTCTACCCCCGAATTCAAAGATTTGCTGAATTTTTTTACGAACCTCATTTGCCGACCGAAAGATCCTGACATATTGAACTGTCGTTTTGAAAATATGACCATTTGGCATCCGAGTAGCGAACAAGCAGAGGACATGCTTGGTAATTTTGAATTGAAATTCACCGAGAATGGAATCGAAAAAATTACAACGTCGAGTAAATGGCCAAAGTTGAATTGGTTGAGACTTTTGATCGATCAATTGAATATCGGTTTTGATCTTACCGATGGATCGAATGAGACTCAAGAGGTGACGAAAAGTTCAGTGACGGGGAAATGTGAGGTGAGATACATCACGACAAATCAAGATTCCATGGATCCTCTTCTGGATACCGATTTCCAACTGTTATCTTTAGCGAGACTCGACAAACCACCCGGTAAAATTCTCGACATGCAGAGAGATTTGAAAAATTGCTGTTACGAGATTGTACCTCGAGAACACTGTCCTACGATTCCCGAAGGAAAGTTTGAAACTCTGGTGAGTGGGGAGACATTGATTAATCAATTGGTTAATGTTACTAAGAATAGATCTGAATGAAATTTGTTCCTTTATTTGGTCTTAGAGTAAAGCATCGAAGTTTATCGTTATTTCGGATACCCACTTCTTATCGAATATCAGAAACGAAGGTGTCATATTTGGCGGAGCGAAGGTTGTCGCGCGTTCGACTTTATCGCTGAGAACTATTCGGCCAGCTTTGAATCAACTGACGGACCTCCAGGACGTTACGACGTATGATTTATCAACGTTGAGGGAGAAAGAGTTCCAAACTTCCGCTTGAATGTATCTTCTAAATGACAAGCTTTTACTGGGAATTTCTCGTAGTGGCTAGTGAGATATTTATATAATGTTTCTCATAGTCCTGTATCTAGATAATACTTCAATATAAGTGAAACTGTATTTCCATATCCCTGATATATTCATTAAAATTTCTTTATGAATTCTTATAGTTCCAAATGTATTCATCATGAAAACTCATCCTGATCTATTGCGCTGTTTGGGTCTCTACGACTTGACGACATTTTTTTTTATCCGATGAGTAGAGAGAAGTAGGGATGACCGGGGCAGGTTTTCGCACGTTTTTTTATTTTCCATCTCCACTTTTCATGAAGTGACTTGAGTCTAAAACGGGTGCACTACATTATTCTTTGAACCGCCCAGTAAACACGCGCACGTTTTAAAAACGTCAAAAACAGTCAATAACCACACGTTGTGAATTAGTGATATTCTTGCGTTGATTCAACGTAAAAATGTCGCGGCAGATCACATGTTTTTCAACCATAAAATAACGTCATATCAACGGTTTGAACATCCCGACTGGAAATTGTCATCAGGTTAACCCAACATATGATGAGGACCTGACAAGGTCATCCGAAATAAGGAATACCCGTTACGGTCCTGATAAGGATTAGGTGTGGATGACTCACGTATGGATGACCTCATTAGGACCTAATCAGGATTTCCTCAAATTATCCTGAAAAGGTCGAAGTAGGTTTTCCTCGCTGTATCCGCATCAGGACCTCGTTCGGTCATCCTAAGATCATGGACATAGTTTGATAAACTGAATACAAGAATGTACAGACTTGATTTCAGATTGTACACTCTTTGATTAAACAAATTTTCCTTCAATAAGAAGAACATGTTTGAACGATTTTCAACTGTGCCTGTTTTTAAATTCAATCCCTTCATTCCGAACACATTACCTACTTCTGAAAACTGTTGAACAATTTGTTCAATCTATTCTCAATGTGAATTGAAAACTAACTATTTGGGTTTTAATTAGGCGGAACTTATGAAAATTTCACAAGATTTTCCACGTTATGCATACAGCGAAAAAAACTTAGCAAACGTTCAACCATCACCAGCGAAATAAGTATTTCATTTAACTTATCACAATTCTCATAAGGTTGATTTATTGACTATTCAGCATCATTTTTCTTTCCTACACATCACATCATCTGAGTATTATTCAAAGAGTATATATGAACTGAATGAATATGTGTTTCGTCATAATCAAATATAAGTTTCGAACAAGTACTCTTCTTTCGTTATTTCTTGATTAATACGCATAAAAAAATCTGTTATTGAGTGCAAAATGAATTATTGAATCAGTTATCACTGCTGTAATATGTAAAAAATCATAAGTTGCTGATGTGGTGAGAATTAATTCTATTCAAATATACGATAATATCAACAACGACAATATCTATATCAATATTAATTTACATCAGTATTTCTCGGAAAAAACTCAGAAATCCCAATCATTTTGGGATGAAGAACTCATTCGATCAAAAATATTTCAAGCGAATGTTCAAAATGAAATGCAAAAAACTTGAATTATTCACTTTCAGCTCGACGGATGGTTTTACTTTTCAAATTAAAGAGTACTCTTGAAGTTGAAATTTGTTAATTTCAGAAAAAAGCCTCATTTTCTGAGTTGAATTTGTTGTTAGGGTGATGATGAACTTGTAAGAAGAGTTTGAAAGTTGAGTGGAATCTATATTGATCAGGAAAGTCCAAATCGTGTGGCAGAAGTTAGAAAATCTATCAACTTAGCTCACGGCGCGTGGGCTTTTCTTCACTAAACCAAATGCTGGCAGGAGAAATTCATCAAAATATAGTGGATTCAAAGTGATGTGAAGTAAGAGAGGACCGAAATATTCATTAGATTTTATTCGTTCTTATAAACGTTCTAAAAAATAAGAAAAGACTATAGAAGATCCAAAGTGTCGTCTTCCCATATTTTTGTTCCAATAATGTTGTGTCATGTTCCTACAAATAAATGTTATTATATTTATGAAACAGGTTCAATACACATGTTTTCTCAACCTAACACTAGTTACTGGTGAAAAGATACGAAAATGCACACTCAAAAATGCAAATCATTGAAACAAAAATATTGAGAGACGATACATTGAGTCATATATAGCCTTACCATATTTATCAACATTTTTATAATAACTAATAAAATTCAATGCATGTATCTGTCCTCTTACTTCACATCACTTTGAATTCACTATATTTTGATGAATTTATCCTGCCAGCATTTGGTTTAGTAAAGAAAAGCTGATAGAATACCCATGCGCTGTCAGCTAAGTTGACAGATTTTCTAACTTTTGCCACACGATTTGGACTTTCCTGATCAATATAGATTCCACTCAACTTTCAAACTCTTCCTACAAGTTTATTATCACCCTAACAACAAATTCAACTCAGAAGATAAGGCTTTTTTCTCAAATTTGAAAATTTCAACTCCAAGAGTGCTCTTCAATTTGAAAAATAAAACCATCCGACGAGCTGCAAGTGAATAATTCAAGTTTTTGTTATTCATTTTGAACATTCTTTTGACATATTTTTGATCAAATGAGTTCTTCATGACTCATATTTCTTACAAAATCAATATGATCTCTGAGTTTTTGCCTAGAAGTGCTGATGTAAGTATTTGAAGAAAATTCATTTTCACTGCACCAACAAATTACGATTTTTTGACACGTTACAACAGCTATGACTGATTTACTTAATCATTTTGCACTTACTAACAGACTTTTTGATACACATTATTCAAGAAATAACCACCACACATTTCAGAAAAATAATTCATCCATTTGTTGATCACATAAATTTAACCTCACATCTGTCAACCGAACTGCAATTTTCACACAGGCTCATAGATTAGTTTTGATTTATTTTTGAGGTTTTAGTAAGGAATTCCTCACAAAATCCTAATTAGTCTTTCCTGATGGGGTCCTCATAATAGTGCAGCGTGACATGACTTGTTAGGTCCTGATGAGGTTGCCTTATCAGGACCTGATCTGGATCAAGGTTCACCTGATCTGGTCCATGGGGTAAATTTCTAGTCGGGATCGTTTAAAAGACGTCAAATATTGACGTGTCCTAATGATCGGACGCCCAAGCACATCAACAACCGATGAAAACGTGAAAAAAGTGAAAGAAATGGTTATGAACGATCGCCGAATCACAATCAGAGAAGTCGCTGATGATGTTGGCATATCAGTCGAAAAGCAATCCGAAAAAAACGCCCGGATTTGTGGCAAAACAATTCGAGGCTTTTGCACCACGATAATGCACCTGCTCACACTTCATTGCTTGTTCGTGAATTTTTGGCCAAAAACAAAACTGTAACGATGCCTTAGCCTCCATATTCGCCAGATACGGCTCCATGTGACTTTTTTCTATTTCCAAAAATAAAGAGAACATTAAAAGGCCGTCGTTTTACAAGCATAGATGACATTAAAAGCGAATCGCTGAAAGAGCTAAAAGCTATTACAAAGATCGAGTTTCAAAAGTGTTTCGAGGATTGGAAAAAGCGTTGGCAAAAGTGTCTTATAACCAAGGGGGATTATTTTGAAGGGGACAAAATAGATATTGATGAATAAATAAATAAATAAATAAAACGAAAATTCTCGTTATTTTTTGAACACACCTCGTATATTTTTCATTCAACGATTTGCTCACCACTGCTCGCAAAATATTCACTCAATATTCAATCATCTCACTCTCAGAAAATCACCCTCAATCCACAAACTTCTGCAAGCGATGTGAGAGTGAATTCGGGAAGGAATTGCGCAAAATATGCACTAGCTCTTCGCACGCGGTTTGTGGGCGACCGTATGGATCACGGGGGGATTGTACGCAAATCACACGCAAAATCCCGCGTGCATAACGGGCTCAAGTTTTGCGCGCAGGGAATGTTATCTGGGCTGCTATTCCTTACAATGTTTACACGTTTACACGTTTTACGTCCATACAATGTTCATATTACGTGAAATTGCTTTTGCATAATCTATGAGAACATATGATGTGTCTCGGCAGATGTTTGGATCCTCTTCAAATGATATAATTTTCCAAGTCAATTGAAATTTATTCGATTAATAACACTGTTATCGCGAGGCTTGATGAACTTTGATGATTTCCGCTGATCCTAACGTCATGGATGTTTGGAACAATTTGCTTCTTGTGTATACATGAACTAGTGTGGTGCACCGAAGTAAGTATAAAAAGATCATCTTGTAAACGAAAGCGCACAGTAAGTTGAAACAGATCTTTAGACAAAATGATCGTGACATTGATTCCATTCCTGCTAGGTATGTGCGAATATCGTTGCGTGAATATTCAATATTGTCCAAATTTGTGAAGATTATGTTTCCCTCTTTGTGACTAAAAATCGTGTACGTGGTATTTTTCGAGTACACCTGGTATTGAAAAATCCATGATTCTGTGATTGGGTTCAGAGACGGCTTCCACTAATAAATTCGATTTGAACCAATTTTCACTAGGAAAATCAATGCACTGAGGAAAATTCACTCTTCGATACTTATGTTTGTCAAAGTGCAGTGCTGTGTGGTATTTGTCGAGTGTATTTTAAACCTCAAGAGAACAGAAACGTAGAAACGGAGGATTTGATTCCTCGAGCATTATCATAGAGCCTTCAACGTTCCAGCAATATTCACCGAACGTTGAAATGACTGTCTTTACGTTTTTGGTCTGATGGACAAGAAAGAATCGATTAAATTAAATAGATATTATTTTCAATTTTATTCGTCGTATAAATAAAATGCAATAAGCGTATCATGATATCAATTATTTTCCCACAGCTGCTCAAATCCCCGTTGAGGAGGGTGAATGGAAATATGGACCAGAATATGTTTTTCAGGTAAGGATAATAATCCATTTTCGAGCCCTATTCATGTAGAAGCATAATTGCTCTGAGGAATGTTCCTATAGCGGCATGATGGATCACGTTCTGTACACTATCAGAAATATCCGGATGTTTTTTTCAATTCCGTACATGAAATCACGTTCATACACGTTTTACATTAAATTTGATGTACAAAAACATGAGGAGACTATAGATTATGCTACAGTTTACATTAAATTTCATGTAAAATGTGTAGGAAAGTGAATTCATGCACGTACTTGAAAGAAACTTCCAGCACAAACATTAAGGGGTTATCCCGAGCAGAAAAATCTTATGGCAATCCCGAGGTCCTATATGGGCCACATCGGGCTGAAATGAGGCTTGCCATATTTGGGTTTGCCAGATATGGCCCTGAGAAGGGCATAATGTAGTTGATCCTGACTTGTTATGCCAAATGTGATCCTGATGTGTGCAGAACGTGGTTTACCTTCCTTCATTTCCTAGTGACTTATAGCAACTTATAGCGAATTCGGTTAACTGCACTGGAGCGAACTCGGGATATCTCTGTCTTTTGTTATCATCGTTAATAAATAAGAGGTTTTGCCGAGTTTGCCAAATTCACCATAACGGAGGAAGCATGGTAAGCTGCGCACGCAACCATAACCTCTCCTGTCTTCACAAGTTCGTATGAGTTTGGTTGTAGTACCAGTTCATTCAATAAATGAATTGAAATGAATATTCTACAAGTATTGTGGCATCTGTTCACGGTTTTCGCGTGTTATCAAGGGTATTTTTGATAACCCTGGTGAAAATGAAGCGTATACACAAAGCGAGAAGGAAACGTATACGAAGCGAAAAACGTTTCAACTCCCTCTTTCTGGAGCGTATGGTACCCGCTTGCTGGAAAGCCATAAAATCATACGTTCTATATACGTTTCATAAACTTCTGATCCCGACTCGCATATGCTTCATGTAACGTAATAGTAGGTTATATGGAGCGTATGCGAGCCATACCTATTTTGACTTCAAATAACATCTTTTAGCAGTCGATGTCAACGCCGATCCATGGCTCAGTGGATAAGACCCTACCATAGTGAAAGTCACCGGTTCGATTCTCACCACAGGGTTCAATTTTTTTGTCTAGATTTCTTGAATTTTCCCCGCTTTCTTTGTTTCAATTCCCGTTTCACATACTCTTTGTATCCTTTCCATTCAAGCTTCGTATACTTTCCATTAACGTTTCTGTTACCCTTCAGCATACGCTTCGTTTACTCTTTCTTCTCGTTCCCATTTTCACCAGGGAATTGTTCATGTGTCCGAACTATTAAGTAAAGCATGTGTTGAATTATGGATGGTGCAAAAAAGGAGAGGAAATGCATGCATTCTCGCTTACGTGTATGAAGATTTCGAAAAATTCGTAAGCAAAACTCTGGAGATGTGCAAGATCATAAAAGAGACATAAATACAAGTTCTATATCTACGCAGTCTGATTCAATTCTTGAATCTAATATTTATCGCAATCCAATAAACATAGATTATCTCGAATTGATATATTTATACTTTGACTTTATTGCTAACTTCAACAATCCCCAATAAAAATATTTCTCTTCAAAACCTCAACAATTTCTCTGCAAAACTTCATTATCGCAATTCTTAGAGAAAGAAAGAATTTTTTCAACAGATTCATCTTCCAAAACTCTGTGAAATTCTGCATATTTCTGAAAATTTCTATTGCCAGTAAAGGTTTCTCTGTACATTTCCAACTTATTGGTCAAAGTTGTTTTGTTGAGAAATGTTGAATTTTCTCAACATTTTCCTACTTGATAAATGGTGGAAACATTTGACGAGGAAAGGAATTTTCTCCACCAATTCATACATTTCTCTGCAAACTACATTTGCAGAAAAAAATTTGAATGGTCTCTTTAATCGTCTATTCCAAGAATATTACGGCTGGTGGCGGAGAGTTGAGTTTTCTATACAAATTCATACATTTTTTTCAAATCGCATTTGCGGAGATAAAGTGAAGTTTTTCAAATTTTTCAATCGATTCAAAACAACTCAAGTAAAATTCACTAGTGGGACTCGAAAAAACCTCTCTCCCACGACCCACTCATTTTTCCTTTCGGAGGATTCTGAATCGATTAGTCTATATCTGACGGGAACGAACTTTTTAAAATTTTCTATCGATTTGACCCAGCACTTGGAAAAATTTACAAGTTAAGGTCGAAAAAAACCTTTCTCCCACGATCTACTCATTTTTCGTTTCATAAGATTCTGAATCGGTTGGTCTATATCTTACAGGGACGAACTTTCAAAATTTTCTATCGATTTGACTCAGCACTTGGAAAAATTTACAAGTTGAGGTCAAAAAAATCCCCTCTCCCACGACCTATTCATTTTTCGTTTCAGAAGATTCTGAATGGATTGGTCTATACCTCACGAAAACGAATTTTTCAAAATTTTCCATTGCGATGATTCCCATAAGTGGTACTTTAAGATTACTGTAGTCATCTCGGAGATCCGCTGATGTGATAGAGGCTGTACTTCTCACTCGCAGGACCCGGGTTCAATCCTCACTGAGGAAAGTTCCTAAAAATGGACTTTCAATGTGGTGTTTCTTCCGTAATGTCATTCAAGTCGAACTGGAATGAGATTTGTAGAGATGAACTCTGAGCAAAAATTGTTGTTCTCAAGCAAAAGTGAATAGATAAAACAGAGATTCGTAGTGTAATGCAGAAATATGCAGAGAAGTATTTAATGTAATATGGAGATTTGGCGAGTTTTGTAAGAATTTTATGGAGAAATTCATAAAATATTACGAAGATTGAAAGAATTATGTACAATTTTGCAGAGTAATGCAGAAATTTGTAGAGTAATATTTATGGTTAAAAATTCTGCAAATTTCTCAAAGCGTCCGAAATCTGACAGTTATGTAGAAAAATCTGAAGAGTTTTGAAGAATTTTGAAGAGAAATATTTTCATTGGGGATGCACAAAGGCTGTTGATGATATACCATTATTTTGAGGTTATGTGCTCGCAACCTGTCACATAAATACTAGATCTTGTTTGATAATGAAATATTCGATATCCCAATAAAAAATCTGGTATTTTTATCAAGTCAGTTGGGTATTATCTTCAAAATCTATGTACGACCTTCGTTCTTCACGAATTCTAGAAATTTATAGCCCAGAATTTTGGTGAACGTACATCAGAGGTAAATATGGTCATTCCATCACTGGTCCAAATATGGATAGTCACCTCAGGCTCATATTACACGGCGCGTCCCAAGTAGCAGAAGAGGTTAGAAATGCTAAAAGCGTGTTTGGAAAATCCTACGAACATGCGTAGAACCTCCAAATGAGACTGTTTCGAATAATTATGTGCTATGCACCTCCATAGAATATCTTAACGAATTTATCCAAAATAGTCTCAGTCGCACATCCCTTCCACATTCATAGAGTCACCATAGCATATTTGAGGAGTTCTTGTGCTACTTGGGGTTACATCCCTCATCGGGACCATATGTGGATGCCACATCAGGGCCTGATAGGAAGTCAGGCATTCCACATCAGGTCCTTATGTGGCCCCGATATAAATTTCTGCTCGGGATACTATCCAGGCGCTATGAAAAATGACCGTTTTTCAGGAATTTTTTTCTCAGAAACTATTCAATGGATCAAAATGAAACTTTGTGGCTTTATTACACATATTTTGAGGTATACAGAAGTATTTTTCATTCGAAAATTTGATTCAAAATGGAAGAGTGAATGGGCGTGCAACATAACTCTCTCCAAATAGCACCTAGAGCAAAGATTCAAAAAGGTCGTTGATCTACATTAGTTTTGCTAGGGAAGTACCCACGATTATGACTTTTTATTGAAAATTCGCAAATTGGCGCAAGTTTGAACTTTTTTTTTCATTTTTTGACAAAAAATTGCCATCAAACTGTCCATAACTTTGTTATTTTTTCATCTATCGTAAAAATCGTCGGTAATTCCTTGGAGAATCCTTCTGAGGAGCTACAGTTAAAATTTCAAGCGAATCGGACGAAAATTGTGCGAGTTACGTTGCACGTCATTTTTAAAAATGTAGTTTTGAGAAAAACGCGTTTAAAGTTTGATAACGCGATTACTATAAGAAAAATCCAAAACATCGATTTGGCAATGTGTTTACCTTTAGTCAGCTATCCCAACACCATAAAATTGGCCTTCCAAGCATTGATTCTGCTCTTCTGCTTCTTTTCTTAAGAATATAAGCTCCTTCCGAGCGCTTTTTCGATTTTTCGAGGCTGAACGGTTTGCTGCTTTCATTCGACGTTCATCAGTTTCCATGACAAAATCATATATTTCATAACTAATCGTCAGCTGAAGTATGCTCAAGACATCCAAAAGTCCTCGAAAACCGTTGTTGTACAGTATGACAGCAATGTTAACTATTGATTTACCACTGGAAATTGTTTTTGGCGCAATACTACCCAATGAACATTATGAGGACGAAGACTTGGAGGCAACTGGAGGAGCTCTTAAAGAGATCTTAATGTCATCCAATGCGTCGATTTAGGAGATCTTACAGAGCTCTTGTTTAAGACGACTTTATGTTATCTTTATGTTATGAATGTTCTCTATAAGATAACACAAAGTGATCTAAAACAAGGCCTCCACAGGATCTCCTAAGCCGACGCGTTTGGATGACATAAAGATCTCTTTAAGAGCTCCTCCAGTTGTCTTCAAGTCCTCGTCCTCATAATGTTCATTGGGTACAAACGACGGCGTTGAGGCTTTCATTAGCATTTTGAGTAAAACCTCCAAGGCATCGGGAAAGTAAATCATCTCTAGTCAAATCCTCGTATATTCTTCGAACAGCATTGGACACTTGCATTGACATAGCCGGTTTATGCTCATAAAATTCGAGAGTTCTCCTACTGGACACTTATCATGTTGAGGCTTTTCATCCGTGGATATTTTATGGTACAGAGTAGCATAGATTTCTGTTCGCATGTTTTCCACTGAATCTGTATTTCAACGTATAGCAAGGCCATAGTAGATACTTGATTCATAAATCAACTTTCCTGTCAACTTGCCACGACCTCCAAGATTTTTTACTTCTAAGGTTTGTCAACATTATCTATGTACATTTTTAAGATATGAAAGTGATTTGTATCGACAAAAATGACCGACAAGTGATAACACGCTCAAAACGCCATATTCGTAAAAGCGGGATTTTCAAACGGTCAAGCACTCTCGAAAACACCTTGTTAAAAGTACTTGATTGAATTTTCTTGGCTAAGATAGTGTTTGCATATCAATCTTGGATAGTTGAAGCATCATTTGAACCAAAAAGATTTGCTGGGTAGTATAACCCCTTAAAATTACTGCAGGAATTTCCAACAGTTTAGAGCTCCATCGCACGCAGAGAAAAGTTACTTGAAAAACGAGTACACTTTACAATCAAGTAGGGAAATTGTGAGGTCATGTATTATGGTTTGTCATTGAAATTACTATACTTTCTGTCAATAGATAACAAATAAGTTTTGTCACTCTTTGCTAGGAACTCATGTAAAAATTGAGCGATTTCACCAATGTTGACCACGGGCAATGGCATGGGCCAGCCGTGACAGCCAAGCGTAGGGGATTTATATTGGGCCAACTTTGAGTGACAATATAGAGGTCATATCGTGCTTGCGTCGGCAATACAAAGATGAAAAGTGACAAAACAGTGTTGATGCAAGTTTATACCAGCATTGGATCAAGCGTGCGCCAACATTGATGACCTTTCACCACCGTTGCCCCAGGCGTCAAAATTGAGGTTCGTTAATTGCTAAAACGATGTTATTATTTCAGTTCTCAGTCAGGCTTTCTCCTAAGGCGTCGCCAATCCTCGTTAGGGCTGGGTCAGCCTTGCGCCACTGGTAAATTTTTACACTGGAAGTATAGTGATTTCAATGACAAAACATAATACATAAATCTACAATGTGGTTTTGCCCCCACTTTACTGTAAATTGTACACGGAAAGAAAAAGATTGGTTGAAATAACTATTCACACTGTCCTCTCTCCATGAAATATTTCTTAGGTTTAATGAAATATTTGATCGAATCCAATAATGGAATGCTTGCCCCCAATTAATTGGACTTCTAAATAAATAATTTATTCGATATTGAATTTCTACAAATGAATATTTTATGGAGAGAGGACAAATAAATATTTTTACCAGTGTATCTTGTGAGCGCATATGGACCCATTTTTTCTCGTTGATTTCACTAACTTTTTTATATTAAATCATCTTTAATTGACCAAATCAATGAATTAATTCACATGCGTTTACAAGTTGAATAGTTATTTCAACCAATCTTGTTTTCCCATGTAGTAATATTTGAGGAAACTTTTTCCTGTGTGCACCGTAGCAAAAAAAAGTATATGGCTTCAGCCTTACACAACAGGAATTTGATGTGGATGGGGAAAGTTGCGTCCACGTTCCGTCCACGTTTCGTTCACAAATTTTGCGTATACACCTGAAATCCACGTAAAGCGACGTGGAAGGGTTATATCTCATTGCTGGTGGTGGTGTTGTTACGAGTTGAACCTTTGAATACCACTCCAGGACAAGTTCCTCTCACGAAACTGATGTTTTCTCGTACTTGGAAGTTTGAATTTTGTTTATTATCACGATAGATCATGGTCAACCATACCTATACACCTTCAGAGAATTCTTGCGAGTCTGGTCCACATTTGAAGGCAGATTTGTTCTGTCGCCCTAAAACTGAAGATACATGGAATTGTCGGGTGGCGAACGCTACAAGTTGGCAACCTTGTGGAAACGTGTCCGTAAGCAACATAGACGAGAGAAGAAACTACATGGACGTTAAATTTCGTGAAGGTGGAATCGATAAAATATCTATTCCAAAATCCAACTACACTCACACTGCAATTCAAGCAAAACGTTTATTCAGTCATTTCTTTGTGAGCATGGATCTAGCTAACACCCCAAACGGCGATTACGAAGTTGTGGAAAAGAATATGAATGGTGATTGCGGAACTACTTACAAAGTCAGATGGAACGATTCGACGATTACGGAGGACATACAAAATGATGTTGAACATAGCGGGTATAAGCTCTTATGGCTACCAGGATTGAACGAAACATCGGGGATCTTGGAAGTCGACAAAGAGATAGATTTGAACAACTGTTGCGTTACAACTATCATACACGATAGCTACGGCGCGGGAAATTGTTGGCATCACTCAGATGCGGACCAAATGGTAAGTGAAATTCTTCCATGGACATACATTCGACATTTCAAAGGTGAATTTCTTTGCAGAAAACAGCAAATATGCGTCTACTGATATCCGATGTTCATTTCTCTTCAACGATACGATTCGAAATTGTGGGAAGTTATCATGAAACCAAATACAATTTTTTTGAGACGATAAGTGTTGTGTTGAAGAATATTCGCCCAGCTTCATCGGAATTACCTAAACGTGAGGATTTGCAAACCTACGATTATGTATTCAAAAAAGAAGATTTTGAAGCTGTAGCTAACAATTGAAGAAACCATTTGCATTCTGCTTGGAGTTTCTCAATCAAATTGTATTCCTACCATTATAGACAACATTAGTGCTTGAAATACAGAACAATTTCGTGTTATTTATAAATGCGTTTTATCATGATAAAATCCTCTATTTGAATATTCTCCTACGTTTCATTCCAACACATTCCTGAGAGAAAAAACCTGAAAAATTCTTCGTTTCTTGTCGAAGAAGTGTATTCACCAAAGTAATGATGAAAGACGATGTATACAGTCGATAGCTGAATTTCTTTGCAGCAGACAGCAATGCATGTGCTCGGAATGTTTTAGAAACGTGCCCGTGGTTTCGCAACCTCTGATTCCAACAATCACGTTTCCAAGGATTTTTGAAATTTACATAGTCAAAACATTCATATGGTCCATGAACATTCCCGATTTCGTCGCTAACCTACACTGTAAAAAAATTTCACCGGAAAATTCCAGTACATGTACTGGAAGTCATTAACCTGTACATGTACCGGAAAATTTCAGCACATTTGTACTGCAAAAATTCAGTGCAAACGTTATGGAATTTCCGCATCAAAACTGGAAATTTTCTGAGCCTCGGTACTGGAATTTTTCAGTACACGAGCTGGACTTTTCTAGGACATGTACTGGAAAATTAATGCTGAAAATATCCATGAAAATTGAAAAAAAATTGCTCACGCAAAGTGATTTTGCAGGGTCCTTGTGTTCCAAGATGATTGAGAAACTTTTGATCGTTCATTTGGATGGACAGAAACTCATGTCTACCTAACAGGATTTGAACCCACACTTTTCTACCTGCCTACCAACTGAAACCTAAGACCTAACCGATGAGCTATAGCGCGACATGTTGGAAGGCCAGCTTGGGTTACTACATATGCTTCATATCTAGAACACAAGAGGATAAGTCTTGGAAAAACCTCATATATCAATTTCATTGGCTACAATTACAATTATTATTCAAAATCTCAATCAGGAAATTTTTAATATAAAGACTTGAAATTTTTCCTGCCAGAAATGACGAAGTCCAATAGAAGTGGAAAATTTCAGTGCAACAGTGATTAAATTCCGTTGCATAGCAACTGGAAAATTCCATCACACGACCTGAAAATTGCAGTTCAAAACCTGTATAATTCAATTGCATAGTAACTGGAAAATTCCATCACAAAACCTGAGAATTGCAGTTAAAAACCTGTATAATTCCAGTATACCAACGATTAGGTTTTTTTTTCTAAATTCCAAATTTTTTCTCAAGTCCTTTTTGAGGGAATATTTTTTTTTGGTGCACAAGAACTATAAAATTGTAGTACGAGCCGGTAAAATTTTCGCGAAATCATCGCAAAATTTCAGTACATCATCTCAAACTTGAAAATTCCAGTACAATGACTGAATTTTCAGTTATGCTTGGTAAATTTTCAGTGACGTAACAACAAAATCTCTGTACATGTACTGGAATATCCATATTCCAGTACTAGCACTGGAAATTTCCAGTCCAGTTGCACAGTAAATTTCCAGTTTTTTTTTACAGTGTACGCCAACCTAGGGCTGCACGAGAGTACGAGACCAATATCGATATTTCTATAATCAGAATCGAGAAGATATCGATATCGACGCGTTTGAGACTCGAGAATATCGGCGATATTTTGGAAAATTGAAAAATGTTCTCTGAAGTATCCATAGCACCGACGTTGCCACGTTTGGATTGCGATTCAATATGCCCCAACTCATCCCAATTGATCCCCATATCATCCAAGAGTTATAGAGGATTCTTTGGGAATGCATTAGATTATTAAAGACTTCCTTTCGACTTGTTGTCAGAACTGTGAACCATGTCAATGTAATTCTGTACATAGCACTCTTTGCCCTGTGCAAAAAGACCAATAGAAACTGACAGGCCAAATCCTATCGGAATCAATGATATACTATCGGTTTCTATGGTGGTTAGTGCCACAGAATTTGATGGTTTCTATAAGATTCTATGAGGAATCCGATGTTTTATGGGTTTCTATCGGTATGATCTGCAAACCCTGATAAATACTGATAGGAATAAAATATCCTATCGGTTTCTATGGTGGATGGGTATTTATGGGAATCTATCGGACCTTTCAGTCAGGGTATCTGAAAGATATTTTGAGAAATGATTGAGAACAATGCGAGAAGTTTTGCGCAACACGAGAAGATATCTTTCAGAACTCTTACAATGTTCTTACTTCTAAAAGATATCTTCAAGAACGTTTTGAGAAATCTCTTAGAAGTTTCTAAAAGATACCTTTTGAAATTCCGTTACCAATGCATTACAGGAAAAAGAGGGGTACTGGAATAATGCTAATTTTACATTAAGAAATTTATGGATAGCCTCTTGCCAAATTCCATAGAATCTTCCACAATGTTCTAATTAAAGTGCATTTGATAATTTTTCATTAGATATGGTGACACTGAGAAAACACCAGGGTTGCCTCTACCGTGTAAGAGTCTGGTTACGGCAAATTTCACCGCGCGGTTGAGCCAACTGAATACTGATTGAAATGACTGAGTGGGAATTTATTTCAATCGATATTCAGTTGACTCAACTGCGGGACGGAATTCGCCGTATCCAAACTTTTACGAGGTTAGCTCCACTGTTTTTTTTCTCACCGTAGATTTAATAGACTTCTTCAATGGAAAATCCACTGCATTTTACAAAAACTCATTGGAAAGTATATAATGTTCTCGCGTAAATCCCGGTAAATCTGATTTGAGTAGATTGTATAGGTCTTCTCCAATCAAGGAATATTGAAGTACCCTAGTATCGAATGGAACAAGGGAACAGAGCTATCAACCCTTTCTCTCATTCTTTAATTCATGTTATTCATGATGGAAAAAATCATATGCATTCACTTTCAATATTTGATTTAAGTTTAATTGTATCGGAAATAATACGAAAAGAATACGGCATTTTTTGCTATCAAAAAATGAAATTCCAGTGAATTTACTTTCATGATCCGATGACCACCAGAGAACCGATGGGAATTTTTACGACCAGCGAGAATATGTCCGTGAGCCTCATCATTTTTCCCCTCTGTTGATATTGCTACAAATTTCCATCGCTATTCTGCTGAAAATTCTCAAATGGACCGGACTCTCCAAAAGGGCTCTTAGAATCAAAATGATATAACAATAAGGCTGTCGTATTGGGCCAGAAGATAGTTAACTTAGTTGTTTTGGAAATAATTTTTGTTTCTCTCACCTCATTCGGGGAAATTTCCAGAATGATACCAGAATCACATTTTGATGAAACATTGAGTTGACCACGTTTTTGTTTTCTACGGCAGAGGGATAAGTTCTTAAACTTCAAATTTGAATAAGATGGTGTTCAGCCCTAATTGGCATAATTCTCGAAAAAAAGCGACATGTCAAAAAACATAAAAATGAGTATGTTCTCAAGGCACTGGAATGAAATAGGACCGCTTTGATTTTATTCGATCATATTCAATTTTACAGCAGGAAACTTTCTATTTCGAAACACGATTTTCATTGCTTCACAAGGATTTTATAATCTCACTTTAATTTATTAAGAGATAATTTTTTCAGAACAAGACAAAAATTTCAATGTAACGATAATATGTGTATTTTACAAATTTTTATCTATATCGTACCACTTTCAACATTTAATTTTTTTGACAAGTCCCATCACATGGTAAAAAAATATGGAATATGTCCTGAAGTAAAGGAGTTTATTCCAAATGTAATATATTTTTCTGGATCGTGAATACCAAGCCATTTCTGAGTAAAAAAACAATTTCGAAAACCTTGCAAATGGTACGATTTAGGAAACTGGTATCCTAAATCGTACCAGGTACTCAATATTGAAAAAAAACACAGGATTACTAATGCAGATCCATAAAACAGTTTTAGAATTTATTATTGAAACAATTTCTTATTTCATTTGAATACAAGCTGAAAAAATTATCTTTATTATAACATATTTAAATGCATTTATTTCAACAAAAGTGATGAGCTAAACTGTGAAATAGCTCAAGACATTGAGGAATCATAGGAAATGGAAATTAATCTTGTGTATTCCATTGGTGTATTTCTATTGTATCCTTATTGGCACTCGGAACAAAAAATTTTTTTTTCCAGCCCTTATTATAAAATATGAGGGATTTCATTTTTCCCTGCTATCTCAAATGCCAAGCGGCGGATTTCATTGATTGTTAATCCAAACATACACGTTTCAAGTTTCAGAATATGACTAACCAGTTCTTCTTCTATTCCTGGAGATGAAACGGTGGGTTTTCCAAAACTTTTGATTTGTTTATTTGCTACAATATTATGAGACTCTAAGTGCCTCTTGAAGGTAGGTTTTGGTATGTTGTATTGTCGACAAAGTTCATTGAAACCACAGTCTCCATTTCGGTACGCCGATATTGCCATGGACATTTCATCTGATGTCCAATTCCCGTATTGCCTCTTGCCACTCATTCTGCAATAGGGTTGATCAAAAATACGTTATTTATGCACGAAAAAATTGCAATTTTATAAATGAATTCAACGTATAAAAATAATATCCGAAATTGTGTCGGTACGATTTAGGAAACTACATGGTGGTACGATATAGGCAACTGTGATTTGAAGAAAACAAACAAGAGAAACGTGACCTCAAGACGATCGTTCATGAACTTTCAATATATCAAAAGATAGTTGAAAGGACATCATTTGAGAAACAAATTCTCTAAAACGTTCATTCTTACCTTGTTTCATACTATTCCCTTAGACACGGAACTTGAATTTTACATGAACACATCGAATTTCCTACAATTAACCACTATGAATACAATACGCACTTGATAGCGACGGGTTTCGATGAGAAGTGCTAAAAGGTCATGCAGTTCACGTTTTCGTCGCTACATGGAATTAATCACCATTACCTTCTGAGATATCGAAGCGGTACGATTTAGGCACCGGTACGATATACGCAACTCTCCCCTACACTTCAGGAAGATTGGACGCCCCCAAATAGTACCATATATCTGATGCAAATGTTCACTACATATTTTCATAGTCAAATATTTTATATACATGACCCGGGTGAAAACTTCTCCGATTGAGAACTGGGGCATCCTCTAGTAGAAATTACTCCAGTCATTCTTTGGGCCTCGCAAGGCTTCACGAAGCTCATAAGAGAGTCTTGCGAGGCCTAGCGAGTCCTCGTGATAGTCTACGAAGTTACTGGAGTCCAATGGACTTACTTGGAGTTACTTGGACTCTACTAGGGTCCAAGGCCCTGTCTGGATACAAAGCGTTCCAACTTGGGGTCGAGTAGGATCTTGAATAAGTCGATTTTCATTTTTTCCCAGGGATATGTATGATTTAGTATGCATATTTTATAAATATGTGAAATTTTCTGTATTATATGAAACATTCTTATATGGAAAATTCGATTGGAAACAAAATTAATACTGTAAAAAGTCAGACTAAATGTGGTTGCAATTTACTTTAAAATTTGACTAAAATTCAGTCTCTTCCGTTGTGTCGGCATTTGTTTTTCATGCTTAATTTTAGTGGAGGCAGGGCTAGCTTCAGTTGCACCTTAAAATAAACTGATATTCAGAAAGGGAGTGAGTTTCTTTTTTTTATTGTGAAATAGTACAAATTTTGAATCAGAATGTAGAATTTTTTATATCGAGACGATATCGATACCAGTCCAACGATATTTCTCGATACCGAGACGATATTTTCTGAAATATCGTCTCGTCTCGAATGCACCCCTACCGCCAACCTACAAGTTATTCATATTCAAAGTTTAAAACATGACTAATAATACATCAAAAAATAGTGAAACCATATTGTTTTGCTCATAATCAACTGATTGTCACTGCACAACATAAAAAATCATGATATTGTCCATCGCTTTTGACTACTTTCGACCATCTTCCGGGCAAGGAATGAATACCGTGTCGGAAGAACGTATCATCTTTCGATGCAATCCACGAATCGACCCATTTTTGGCAATTTTCGTAAAAAGTGAATTTGTGCTCAAACAAGCTATGAGCCATCGAACGCGAACGGAACAAATGGGCATCAGATGGCGTAATATCTGGAAAATACGGGGGGTGGGGTAGAACTTGCCATTTAAGTGTTTCGAGGTATGTTTTCACCGCTTTTGCGACGTGCGGACGAGCATTGTCGTGCAGCAAAATGACTTTGTCGTGTCTTTTGGAGTATTCCGGTCGTTTTTCTTTCAATGCACGGCCTAAGCGCATCAATTGTAGTCGGTAACGATCCCCAGTTATGGTTTCATTCGGTTTCAACAGTTCATAATGAATCACACCCATCTGATCCCACCAAATACAGAGCAGGAGCTTAGACCCATGGATATTTGGCTTTGCCACTAATTGTGATGGTTGGTCGGGATTAACCCATGACTTTCTGCGCTTCGGATTGTCGTAATGGATCCATTTCTCATCGCCAGGGACAATTCTATGCAAGAAACCTTTTCTTTCCTGCCGTTGAAGCAACAGTTCACGCGTCAAAAAACGCCTCTTGATGTCCCTTGGTTTCAATTCATATGGAATCCAGCCAACCATGGATTGGTTCCAATCATCGGTCAATTTGATTGATTCCAAGAACATTTGCTAATGATTGATCAATTATTCCAGAATTATATAAGATCTTTATGCGCATTTCCATTCATTGGATAACGATTGATCGAAAATTGATCATTTTTGAAAGACCAATTGTTGGTCGCTAATGCGGACATAGAACAAGGCAACCCTAGTACGGGAAATAAAGAATATTTTCTTGTGTATAAACACGATGTACGATGATGAAATCCTCCACTTCAATATTCTGCTAGAATGAGAAATTCCTTGCAATGTTCACACGTTTTACGTCCATACAATGTTCATATTACATGAAATTGCTTTTGCATAATCTATGAGAACATACGATGTGTCTCGGCAGATGTTTGGATCCTATTCAAATGATATAATTTTCCAAGTCAATTGAAATTTATTCGATTAATAACACTGTTATCGCGAGGCTTGATGAACTTTGATGATTTCCGCTGATCCTAACGTCATGGATGTTTGGAACAATTTGCTTCTTGTGTATACATGAACTAGTGTGGTGCACCGAAGTAAGTATAAAAAGATCATCTTGTAAACGAAAGCGCACAGTAAGTTGAAACAGATCTTTAGACAAAATGATCGTGACATTGATTCCATTCCTGCTAGGTATGTGCGAATATCGTTGCGTGAATATTCAATATTGTCCAAATTTGTGAAGATTATGTTTCCCTCTTTGTGACTAAAAATCGTGTACGTGGTATTTTTCGAGTACACCAGGTATTGAAAAATCCATGATTCTGTGATTGGGTTCAGAGACGGCTTCCACTAATAAATTCGATTTGAACCAATTTTCACTAGGAGAATCAATGCACTGAGGAAAATTCACTCTTCGATACTTATGTTTGTCAAAGTGCAGTGCTGTGTGGTATTTGTCGAGTGTATTTTAAACCTCAAGAGAACAGAAACGTAGAAACGGAGGATTTGATTCCTCGAGCATTATCATAGAGCCTTCAACGTTCCAGCAATATTCACCGAACGTTGAAATGACTGTCTTTACGTTTTTGGTCTGATGGACAAGAAAGAATCGATTAAATTAAATAGATATTATTTTCATCTCTATTCGTCGTATAAATAAAATGCAATAAGCGTATCATGATATCAATTATTTTCCCACAGCTGCTCAAATCCCCGTTGAGGAGGGTGAATGGAAATATGGACCAGAATATGTTTTTCAGGTACGGATAACAATCTATTTCCTAGCAGCATGATGGATCACGTTCTGTACACTGTCAGAGTATGTGGATGTTTTTTTCAATTCCGTACATGAAATCAGGTTTATACACATTCTCCATTAAATTTAATGTACAAAAACATGAGAAGACTATAGATTATGCTACAGTTTAGATTAAATTTCATGTAAAATGTGTATGAAACTGAATTCATGCACGTACTTGAAAGAAACTTCCAGCAAAAACATTAAAGTTCCTGCAGAAATTTTCAACAGTTTGGAGCTTCACCGCACGCAGAGAAAAGTTACTTAAAAAACGAGTACACTTTACAACCATGTAGGGAAATTGTGAGGTCATGTATTATGGTTTGTCATTGAAATTACTATACTTTTTGTCAATGAATAACAAATGAGTTTTGTCACTCTTTGCTAGGAACTCATGTGAAAATTTAGCGGTTCCGCCAATGTTGACCACGGGCAATGGTATGGGCCAGGCGTGACAGCCAAGCGTAGGGGATTTATATTGGGCCAACGTTGATTGACAATAGAGGTAATGTGACAAAACAGTGTAGGCGCAAGTTTATATCAGCATTGGTTCAAGACTGAACCAACATTGGATCAAGCGTGCGCCAATCCTCGCTCCAGTAGTATATGCTCTAAGGCCAACATTGATGACTTTACACCACCGTTGGACCAGGCGTCAAAATCGAGGCTTGTTAATTGCTAAGAGGATGTTATCATTCCAGTCCTCAGTCAAGCTTTCTCCTAAGGCTTCGCCAATTCTCGTTAGGGCTGGGTTAGCCTTGCGCCACTGGTAAATTTTTACACTGGAAGTATGGTAATTTCAATGACAAAACATGATACATAAATGTACAATGTGGTTTTGCTCCCACGTTACTGTAAATTGTACACGGAAGAAAAAGATTGGTTGAAATAACTATTCACCTTGGAAGCGCATATGAACCCATTTTTTCTCGTTGATTCCACTAATTTTTTTAGGAAATCATTTTCAATTGGCCAAATCAATGAATTAATTCACATGCGTTTACAAGTTGAATACTTATTTCAACCAATCTTTGTTTCCCATGTAGTAGTATTTGAGGAAACTGTTCCCTGTGTGCGCCAATGCGAAAAAAATATATGACTCCCGCGTCACACTACTGGAAATTGATGTGGATGGGGAAGGTTGCGTCTACGTTCCGTCCACGAATCTTGCGTATACACCTGAAAACCACGTGAAGCGATGTGGGAGCGATATATCTGATTGTTGGTGGTGGTGTTGTTACGAGTTGAACCTTTGAATACCACTCCAGGACAAGTTCCTCTAACGAAACTGATGTTTTCTCGTACTTGGAAGTTTGAATTTTGTTTAATATCACGATAGATCATGGTCAACCATACCTATACACCTTCGGAGAATTCTTGCGCGTCTGGTCCACATTTGAAGGCAGATTTCTTCTGTCGCCCTAAAACTGAAGGTACATGGAATTGTCGAATGGCGAACGCTACAAGTTGGGAACATTGTGGAAAGGTAACCGTAAGCAACATAGCCGAGAGAAGAAACTATATGGACGTTGAATTTCGTGAAGGTGGAATCGATAAAATATCTATTCCAAAATCCAACTACACTCGCAATGCAATTCAAGTGAAACGTTTATTCAGTCATTTCTTTGTGAGCATGGATCTAGCTAACACTCCAAACGGCGATTACGAAGTTGTGGAACAGAATATGAATGGTGATTGTGGAACCACTTACAAAGTCAGATGGAACGATTCGAAGATAACGGAGGACATACAAAATGATGTTGAACATAGCGGGTATAAGCTCTTATGGCTACCAGGATTGAACGAGACATCGGGGATCTTGGAAGTCGACAAAGAGATAGATTTGAAGAAGTGTTGCGTTACAACTGTCCTACACGACAGCTACGGTGTGGGAAATTGTAGGCGTCACACAGATGCGGACCAAATGGTGAGTGAAATTCTTCCATGGATATACATTCGACATTCCAAAGTTGAATTTCTTTGCAGAAAACAGCAAATATGCGTATACTGATATCCGATGTTCAGTTCTCTTCAACGATACGATTCGAAATTGTGGAAAGTTATCATGAAACCAAATACAATTTTTTTGAGACGATAAGTGTTGTGTTGAAGAATATTCGCCCAGCTTCATCGGAATTACCTAAACGTGAGGATTTGCAAACTTACGATTTTGCATTCCAAGAAGAAGATTTTGAAGCTGTAGCTAACAATTGATGAAACCATTTGCATTCTACTTGGAGTTTCTCAATCAAATTGTATTCCTACCATTATAGACAACATTACTGCTTGAAATACAGAACAATTTCGTGTTATTTATAAATGCTTTTTACCATGATAAAATCCTCTGTTTAAATATTCTCCTACATTTTATTCCAACACATTCCTGAGAGAAAAAACCTGAAAAATTCTTCATTTCTTGTCGAAGAAGTGTTTTCACCAGAGTAATGTTGAAAGACGATGTGCAATGATGACAGCAATGCATGTGCTCGGAATGTTTTAAAAACGTGCCCTTGGTTTACCTCTAATTCCATCAATCATCATCATCATCATCATCATCATGAAGTAATCAATCTCATGACTGGTCTGATGAAATCCTCCAACCCTGTCTATTATCCGCTAACCGCTCAATTTCCGCATATCTACGACAACCCTTATCTTGTGTCATTTGCTTCATACAACTTAATCTAGGTCTACCTCTTCGAGTTTCACCATTCATTTCTCCTTCCAATATTGTTTTCAATAAGCTATCACGCTTTAATGTGTATCCTATCAGATTACTTCTTCTTTTCACGACCTGTCTCAAAAGACTTCTTTTTTCATTTACCTTCTCAAGTACTTCTTCATTTTTCACTTTCTCTATCCACTTTACTTTAAGCATCCTTCTATAACACCACATTTCAAAAGCTTCCAGCCTTCGTCGGTCCGTTTTTCCAATTGTCCAAGTTTCGCAACCATATAATGCTGTGCTCCAAACGTAACTCTTCAAGAATTTCTCCCTTACTGCTAAGCTGATATTCTTCGAACACAGTAACTGTTTCTTCTCCAGATTTCAGGTCACTGCAACCAAAAGTCCTTAACCATGCAAGGATGGTTCCTGTGACCATGTCACTTTCTTCTCAGTGTGATTAGAATTTCTGCAGGTATACCGTATTTCGGATGACCTTGTTAGGTCCTCACCATATGTCAGGTTGACCCTATGATAATTTCCAGTCGGGTTGTTTTCAATGAAAATAGCCGCAGATATGTTATCAATTTGATGATTTATAAAGACAAATTCAATATGTGCTAATCACGTTTTGTGAGAATGTAAATACAAGAAACCAGGACATTTTCATGTTTTCAAAAGATACATGCGACCTTTTTGAAACGTCACAACGTTTCTGAAACATTCAGTTGGTAACGAGGTACATTTTGTGAATGTTCACAAAACGTCTCAGCGCTGCCTGGGGTTATGACCGATGAACAGCCCGATCCGAAATTGTAGAAATCCGCGGTAGACCCGAATTGACTGTCATTGAAACGATAGTTGTTTCTTTGCAAAATGTTCGTCCAGACTTATCGGAATTGCCTGAACGAAACGATCGGAAAACCTATAATACAATTATATGTTCACGACAAAAAATTTCGAAGCTATAGCCAAGCATTGGAAAAATCATCCACTTTCCACTCTGAGTTTGTCGATGAGAGTGAATTTGTACAATTGTCGATGTACACGATGTACGGTAATGGAATCCTCGACGGAGGAAAAGTTATCTTGAAAAATATCATAATTTATGGATTTTTGGCGTTGGTCTGACCCGAGTCAAAATATTCGCGTGAAGATATCTCTAAAAGTCCCATAATGGCTGGGACTTTTACGAGGGAGGTACCTTACTTCTTTATAAAAGTTCAAGAAATTATGGGACTTTTAGAGGTTCGTTCACGTGAATACTTTGACTCGGGTCAGACCAACGCACAGTGAGAAATTTTTGTGTTTTTGTTGACAAAAATCTGTCTACAGCTTAATGTTCATCCGATTTTGATAATTTTTTCTTTTTTAAATACTCGGAAAGAGTCCCACTTCGACGTATGAGTGCCGCGTTTTCGCGATTTTCAACCTAACCTAAAAAAACTCCAATCAAAGTTGAAAAAGAGTAATTGGTAAATCCACAGATCACTATTTCTTGAAAAACAAGTGCTTTTCACCCGTGTAACGTTGAGGAATATGTTGATTCACGTGATAAAGATGAGTTTGTGATGGGGGAACATGAACGTATCATGAAACTTCAATAAAAATCTCATAAAAATTATAAAAATCAGAAAATGTTGAGTATCTCAATTCCTTTTCTGATTTTTGGATGAGATCAACGGGGTTGCATACAAAATGGAGGATCCACAGTGTAGGCAATCTAGAAAAATAACAAAACCCCCATGAGGTCTCTCAGGGGCAGATCAGAAACGAATAAGGGGGGGGGGGGGGGTCATGAATGCGTTATTACCATTCAACGACCTTCTTTTCAGAATCTGTTCACGACGGATTTGGATTCTTTTAAAAATCAATCCAATAAACAAGAAGATATCGTGAAGATATCTTTAAGATATCTGAATGTGTCTTGAGATTTTTTCGTATAGTTATCTCAAAGATACATAAAAGATGTCTTTTGAAATATCTTTTGAGAATCTTTTGCAAGATGAAATTAAGATCATCACATAGAATTCTACTTCAGACATCTTTGAGATATCTTTGAAATACCCAAGTAACACCAGAAGTTCTAAGAATGTGCTCGTACATTCTGAGAATGGTCTGGGACAACGCTAAAAATCGATAAATTACGGTATTTTCCAAGATATCTGTTTCCTCAGTGTCCGCTTCAATATTCTTCTATGATTTCTCATTTCCTACACAGAAAAAATGATGGTCGAATTTTCCCCCAAAAAATGGTGGCAGCAAAGTTCCTCCACAAATGAGTAATTTTTCACCATAATTTGGTGGACTTTTCCTACATTTGTGGAGGATTCAACACTCAAAAAACAAGATAATTCCTCGAAGTGGTGGAAAAATCCCTCATGTTTTATGGAAAAACAATTCCACAGCGATGAGGGGACAAAACCCACCGACAGTATGAAGAAAAACCTCCTATATTTTTTACAGTGTATAATGAGAAGATGTCCACAATGTTCACACCAGTGTTCCCATAATGAGATTTCTCTCTTCATTTGATTGGGTTTTCTAACTAATGTGATTTTGTGATCGGTCAATTCCTTTAGAAAGCGGGATCATGTGGAAACACTGGTTTCCAAGTATCAAGTCTGTACAATGTTTGTACTATGGGGGGGGGGGGGGGATTGCTTCTGCGTAATCCATATGAGAACATTTGAAGTATCCCAGCAGATGTTTGGAATCAATTCATATGATATCATTTGCCAAGCCAATGCACATTCATTCAATTAGCAACATTGTTATCGCGGGACATGATGAACTTTGATGATTTCCGCTGATCTTAACGTCATGGATGTTTAGAACAATTTACTTCTGGTGTATATATGAACTAGTGTGGTGCACCGCAGTGAGTATAAAAAGATCTTCTTGTAAACGAAAGCGCACCAGTGAACTGAAACGGATCTTAAAACAAAATGATCGTGACATTGATTCCGTTCCTTCTAGGTATGTGCGAATATTGTTGCGTGAATATTTTAAGTTTGTGAAGAAGATTTATATTTTTGTGTAATGGAGAATCGTGTACGTGGAATTTTTCAATTACCAGGTACACTGAGAGAAATTTATAGTCCAATTTACTTTGAAGAATCAGGAATGGTGGAAAATACTGACTTCTGATGGAATTTACTGTAAAACATTGTAAATTTGATCAGGTTTCTATTGTTATACTACACTGAGAAAAAAAATTATCGTTCCCACGAAGAAGCTGTATGCTATCGCAACACGTTGCTGTGGTAGCGAAAATCATATTCTATGCAACAAGCCGTGTAGATAGAAAGAAGATGCGTATCGTTGTAGGACGGATACAAGATACAGCGCTATACGGAGAAAATTTTGTAGTAAAAATTGATATATTTATATCGTAGCCGTGAGATATACTTTATTGTGGCGAAAAGAACCATGAGTATGCGACACATTACCACAACTCTTCTTGAATTCAATATGCGGAGTCATGAGAAAATACAAAGTTATAGTTTCTACCGTCATAATCGAGTATATCCCACGGGTACGATACTGTGCCTAATAATCTTTAATATAAACTTTTCTCTGTGTACCATTCATTGTGTCTTCCGAATACTTGTCTCAACCATACCGCGTATTCGTAAGCATTTGATTTTTTTTCAGTGTATAGTAATTTTCACTGTTGTAATTACCCTACTTGGAAGGCCATACAAATCCAGACAAAACCATACAAAAATATGACATGATTCCTGTTGGTTCTAAGGGATGTTGTCCTGTTTTTGTCCTGGAATCTGCCCAAATCTGTATGGATTTGTACGGCTTGCGGAACCGGGTATGTTGCCAAAGTGTAGTGCAGTGTGGTGTTCCTTGAGTGTAATGAACACCTCAAGTAAACAGAATCGTAGAAATGGAAAATTCAATTCCTCGAACATTCACCGAACGTTAAAATGACCGCCTTTACGTTTGTGGTTTCATGAACAAGGAAAGATTTTGATCGAATCACAGAAATACTCTTCTTATTTTCATTTCTCGTATAAATAGAATACGATAACTGTACGATGTGTATTACCTTCCCACAGCTGCTCGAATCTCCGTCGAAGAGGCTGAATGGAAATACGGACCAGAATATGTTTTCCAGGTACAGATAATAATACTGTGTCCAAAAAATAAGGTGACATAGCATTTATTTTCAAAAATCTTTATTGATTCTCCCAAATCGAGTTCATCGCCTTCAAAGTAACCCCCCGGATACGATGCACTTATGCCAACGGAGTTTTTGATCTTCGAAACAGTTGTTAAAGTTGGTTTTCGGGATGGCCTTCGGCTCTCTCTTCGATTCGGCTTGAGTCTCCTTTATCGACTCAAAACGGTGTTTTGAGTTTGTTGAATAGCCAGAAGTCGCACAGTGCCAAACCAAGAGTCGTCTCGCCACAATTCCGTTCTCTTTAGGCGAATGGCTGTACGTAAACAACGCATAACGCTGGAATAATATTCTTTGTTGACAGTTTGACCCGGTGGAAGGAACTCAAGATACACAACACCACAATAATCGAAGAAAACAATCAACATAACCTTGATTTTTGAGCGACTTTGGCGCAGTTTTTTTAGTTTTGCCTCACCTTTAGCGCGATATTCGCTTGATTGATCGGTTGTTCCCGGGTCGTAAGCATAAATCCACGGCTCATCTTGTCTTGATAGTCAGAAAGCATTGTTTCACACCCTTCAACGCGACGATGTTTTTCCGGGAAATTCAGGGTTTTCGGTACCAATCGAGATTTGACGCGTCTGAGGCCCAAAACATCCCTCAAAATGGTATTGACTGATCCTTTTGAAATGCCAAAGTCTTCAGCAAGATCTCCGATTGTTAATCGACGATTTACAAGCACCAAATCTTTGATTTTTTGGACGTGAAATTCGCCAGTTGAAGTTGATGGTCGAAGACCGGGACGCCTTCCGTCTTCGACAAGTTCTCGACCTTCTTGGAACTCTTCATTTCACTTGTAAACATTTTTTTTCGACATAGCCTCATCGCCAAAAGCTTCTTGCACCATCCTCAACGCATCAGCAGCAGAAAATTCATTCCGCAAACAAAATTTAATACAAATTCTTTGCTCAACAACTGCAGACATAATAAAAATCGAAAAATTCTCTTTCAGCAGCTTACAAAACGAAGCGTATCTCAAACACTAATGAATATTTTGATGTGACCCTTGGCACGGATATCAAAAACAGTCTCACTAACCTACCCTGGTTAAAAGAATCCATTACTTCTGACAAATGAAATTGAATGAGATTTGGCCAGATTCAGTGAGATTTGGCGAGAATCGACTGTTCTTCCTGACCAAATCTCATTGACATTTGCTGGATGAGATTCGGCCAGAACATTGTCCAAGTTCAACTGTAATTTAGTGAGATTTGGCGAGAATCAATGGTTTTTTTAAACCAGGGTAAAAATAAGAGCACTTCCCCAAATACATTTGCGCACAGAGTTTAAAGTCAAATGTCACCTTACTTTTTGGACACACTAGTACTTTATATTTAGACCCTGCTCGTGTAAAAGCCTCACTCTGATGAACATTCCCAGCAGATTAATAGACCACGTACTATACAACTCTACCACACGGAGAGAAATTTTGAGCCTTAATGGCGTGAAACTAGACGGCTGCACCACAATTGATCCCGGACTAAACCCCCCGGGAGAAATAACCCGGTCACAATATCCTGTACAAAAAAATATCCCCATACAAAAATAGCCCGATACAAAAATATCTCCGCAGAAAATAATCCCACATTCAACATCTCCATTCTACAATGTCAAAAAAAAAAGGAACAAAAATCACAAAACAAACACAAAAAATCAGTTGCAAATATATACTCATAATTTCTTATGGCAATGCAAAATTACAAAAGTAATGCAAAAAATCCACTTCACAACAAACCATACTGATAGATATTACACACAAGAAACTCTAACAGCGACTGAAACACGATGCCAACCTACCGTCTCGTCAATTACGATCAAATTTATGAATACCTGTCTTGCAAAATAAAGTTAATCCTCCGTTGACAACAACCAAAGAGCAACTACATAACAATGAAATACTACATTCCGATGATAATAATATACAAACTTGTACACAGTTCACAATATAATTACACGTGGAAAATAGTATATTCGAATATGAAACTGCCAGAAATTCAAGTACACCCAACCAAATTTTATTCCTTTCAAGTCCATTCCACTTAAAAAAAAAAACAAAAAAACAGAAAAAAATTGTTATCTGGTATTTGGATAGAAATACCATTCGAAATAGAACCATTAGCCATCAATAAAATCATTCAAAATCACAATACAATCGAATCCTGAAAATACAAAACAAAAACAATTCAAAAATTGAAAATGGGATACAATGGTATGGGGATCTTCCAGTTTTGGGATATTTTCGTACGGGGATATTTAACTATGGGATCAAATGACCAGGATATTTGAAGGTGATACCAAACTAGACACGCGTTTAAAGTGCGGATTATAACACAAAATAAATGCGTGGTTCCATGCCTTCGAAGATTGGCGGATTGCGATCAACGCTCGAGACCCCGCGATTATCCCGGGATACTTTGAGCGATAAGAGCATGGGAAATTTTCACGACATGAGTCCTTGGAATTTCTCTCCCTGCACCAATGCAATATGCTACGTGGATTTGAGGTGCACGGGGGGGGGTCACGGCGGGGCGCGTTCCGGTGCACCCAGTATGTTTGATCCCCGGACAAAATATCCCCGTGTGAAATACCCCGAATTCAAATATCATGTAAAAAATATCCCAGGCAGTATATCCCGGACAAAATGTCCACTCGCTAACCTTATGTATCTTTGTGCGTAAATTCCAAATCTGCAATCCAATTTTTTCGATCATCCTTAGTTTTTGGACTACAGTGACTTTTTCAGCATTTTTTTAGGTACCACATGGCTTATAGGCGTGGAACTGTTTTGATTTTCTGTACATTTTCTCGAATGGATACTTTGTCGAAAAATGGGAAAAACCCTACTAACAGAAGTGTGCATCACACAAACCTGGCTATTCGTCAGCGAGCTTCGCCCAACAACGCATATATAGTAGAAGAAGCGGGGTCCAGGGGCGAAGCCGGAGGCTTCCAGGGCCGGAGGCCCCCCAGATCATAAAAGAATTAAGTCATTATTGTGCAAAGCGAAAAAAATAAGAAGGTTAATTTGTTGATCTAGAAGTTGTTTTTCTGTGTTGACTGAAAGATGAGCACTAAGTTTGGAAAGTGTTCATTCGAAGAAATGTCCCTCCCGGTCACGTGGTGGGACAAAAATGCAAAAACAGTGTAGAAAAGTATTCCAGCACTGGGATGTTCTTCGTGTGGGATATGTTGGTCGGAGAAATTTTTGTCGGGGATATTTTAGTCGTGGATATTTTGGCCGGGGTTTTTTTGTACGAGGACGTGTTTTTTGGGGATATTTTTGTTCGGGATCGGCTGCCGTAGACCCGGTCGCGCCCACGTTTTGTTCACCAATTTGGCTGATACACTCCAAATTCACGTGAAGCTGTTACGGGTTGAATTCTCTAAGAACTCTAAAAACCATTCCCAGACGAATTTCTCTAAAAGAATCAAAAGTTTGCTGATACTTGCACTGTTGGAAATTTCTGCATGAAGCTTCAATCACATGCGATGGAAGCCATGACAACTCACGTGATTGAAGAAGGTCTTGAAATTCCAGTTACGAAAATATATATCAATGTATGATACAATGTAGCAAAAATTGAAAATGCAAATATATGTGATTGAATTCCTAATTCAATCACCAATCAACCAAGAATTGGAAATTTCATTCACAATTGTACTTGAAAAATGAATGAAAATTCAAGAAATTTTCAACAGTGTAGAGATTTGAATTGTGTTTAATAACGACAGATCATGATAAACCACACCTATTCACACGCGGAGGATCCTTGCCAATCTGGTCAACACATGAGCGCAGATTTAATCTGTCGCCCTAAAACTGAAGATACATGGAATTGTCGAATGGCAAACGCTACGAGTTGGAAACTTAGTGGGAACGTAACCGTGAGCAATATAGATGAGACAAGAAATTATATGGACGTTAAATTTCGTGAAGGTGGAATCGATAAAATATCTATTCCTAAATCAAACTACACTTACATTGCAATCCAAGCGAAACGTTTATTCAGTCACTTCGTTGTAAGCATGGATCTAGCCAATACTTCAAACGGCGATTACGAAGTTGTGGAAAAGAATATGAATGGTGATTGTGGGACCACTTACAAAGTCAGATGGAACGATTCGACGAATATGGAGGGCCTACGAAGTGAGGCTGAACATAGCGGGTATAAGCTCTTATGGATACCAGGATTGAACGAGACATCGGGGATCTTGGAAGTCGACAAAGAGATAGATTTGAAGAAGTGTTGCGTTACAACTGTCCTACATGACAGCTACGGCGCGGGGATTTGTTGGCATCACACAGATGCGGAACATATGGTAAGTGAAATTCTTCTACGCACATATATTCGACATTTCAAAGGTGAAATTTCTTTGCAGAAAACAGCAAATATGCGTATAATGATATCCGATGTTCATTTCTCTTCAAAGATGCGATTCGAAATTGTAGGAAGTCATCATGAAACCGAATACAATTTTGTTGAAATGATAATCGTCGCGTTGAAAAGTATTCGCGCAGCGTCATCGGAGTTGCCCAAACGCAATGATTTGGAAACCTATGATTATGTGTACAAAGAAGAAGATCTTGAAGCTACAGCTAAAAATTGAAGAAACCATTCGCATTTTACTCCCTAGTAGAAATTCCCGCTAGTAAACTATGAGGCACTGATCAGTTCATCCTTTTTACTGATGAGACACTAACCGGGAAAACTTACTAGTAATTGGTAAGGGATGTAACGCGCTCACCAACGAAGGCCTAATCAGGAAAACTGAGCAGGCACTGGCGAGTAACTGATGAGGAACTTACCAGTACCTCATATCGTGTTTATTAGTAACTGATGAGAAATTTGTTACACCAAGAGAAAAATTCACTAAAACAATAAAATATTTAATTGAATGGTAGCAATAAAATACTTGGTTGATTTGAATAAAGTTTTGTTGAATCAATTCAATAAAATCTTCAATGGTCTATAAAATATTTTGTCGATGAAAATAAGTATTTAATTGATTCGATAAAATTTTATTCAAATCAACTAATTGTTCCATTGTGACTATTCAATGAAATATTCCATTGTTCACGAAAATTTTTTCTCTCAGAGTAATAATTATCGCGTCCCCATGAAGAGTACGAATTTGGAGGAATATCAGTGTTTAGAATCGCTAATTATTACTTTGTGTAAGATTATAAATATATAAAAACAATGTTCTGTGAAGGAATAAAAATGCATTTTTTCTGTAATCCATTGTTAAATCAACGAAGAAATTCATTTGAAACTGTCCACATATTCGCTGTTTTTATGATCTGATAGAAGAGATTAGAGGTTAAAACGTTTTTTCCATTAAAATCAAGTGTAAATCAAATAAAATTTATATGCTTTATGTAATACAACGTAGTCCTTATTATTTTATATCAATGATTGAAATGACACAGCGAACTAGCAAACTGGCTAGACTTCGACTGGGAAAATTAAATTCATAAACAATATTTCAACACAAAACATTTTCCACTTATTTTTTTGATTTTTTATGATTTGTAAGTAGATAATCTTTAAGAATCCTTTTAATCTATGTAATGATTTAGAACTGAAAATTTTTCGCAAGGTCTGTCTCAGAGTATTGTTGTTGGATTTGCTTCCAATTGCAAAGTAAATCTAACAACATTAACATGTCCAATAACACGTGTGAATAATATTTTTTGCAAGTTCATCTCTCTTCAATTGGTGTATACAGGCAGTGAAAAATTGCATTTATCAAATAGTTTTATCTTATTATTACCAATTCGTGCAACTTATTAAATAATGATAAGTAACTAACTAGTTTTGCCCAACCAACGCTAATTGGATCAAACTCATCAGTTACTAAGTTAGCGCCTTGCTAGGTTTTTTCAATTAATCTTCCCTCTTCGGTGCCTCATCAGTCATAAGGCAGAACATTTCTACCAGGGCTTTCAGTTTCTCACTGAAGTTGAATGTCTACCATCATAGACAACATCAGTACGACAAATACATGATACTTTTTTCTGTTTTATAAACGCTTTGTATGATAATAAAATCCCCCATTCAAATATTCTTCTGTTTCAATCCAATACAATCTGAAAGATCGTTTGTTTCCTCCCGAGGAAGATTTCTGCGTATTCACCAAAGTAAAGTTCCTCGAACGCACTTTGAAATTGACCTCGCAACATCAGATACCGGGTATTCGAGGATTCATCATCCGCATTTCTGTGGCATATTCTGCAGTCAAAATGCAATAATTTCTCGTTTGGAAAAATTTTTTACAGGCTCGAATTTGGGGATGTGAGCATTAGAAAATTCTTTTTCAGATAAAAAAAAAACAGTAAAAAACCGCCGTTTTCCAACTCAGCGAATGGCGTCAAACTCAGCTATGTAGCCCACAATGCTTTTGAGTGATTTGAATTTGGAAATAAATTTGAGAATGTTCATTTCTCAAAAACTAAGCCTCCAAAATTTTTCTAAAGAGAAAGTTACTGCATTTTGGCTGTAAAATATGCCAGTAAATGAATTCTGAAACGTCTTGAAATCTCTACACGTTTCATATATTCAAAGAATGTTCAAACTGCGTGACTTCTGCAAAGTCTATGAGAGTAAGAAATGTTTTTCAATGAATGTTTACAATCTATTGGAACGATATCATTTTGCAAGTCAATTCAAATTCATTTGATTATCGACAGAATTATCGCGAGACATGATGAACTTTGATGATGTCCACTGATCACGTCATGCATGTTGGAAATAATTTACTTCTTGTGCATAGTTAACTAGTGTGGTCCATCACGTGGTAAGTATAAAAAGATCTTCTTGCAAACGGAAGCGCACAGTTAATTCAACCAGATCTTGAGACAAGATGATCGTGACGTTGATTCCATTCCTTTTAGGTATGTGCAAATATTCTTGCGAGAGTAGTCAATGCTTTCTAAGTTTATGAAGATTATCTATACTGCTTTGTAACGAATAGTTTTATATATGCCAAATTTTCAAATCATTCCAGCTTATGGAGGAACAACAGTTTTGTGATTAGCTTCGAATACTACTCTTTAGATCAACTAATCTCGATTTCAACTAACATTTATCAAGAGAACAAACGCAAAGCAGAAATCCCATACTTAAATGTTGCGACTTATGAAAGTGCGGTGCTGTGTAGTATTTTTCAAGTGCAATCAAATCCAGATGCATTTACTGGTTTTGTGAAGAAAAATCAGTTCTTGGTTTCATGTGACTTCAAGCATGTCGAAAAACAGTGTTTCCCAGATTTTTAGGTTGAAATTCAGGTTAAAATATCTCAAAAACCTGGGATGTCACAAAACTACACGGAAAAAATAATTTAGCTGCAGCAGCTAAATGGCTAGCACCGCAAATAAATTTGCTACAAATGCAAATTTTTTTGCTATAACAGCTAAAATTTAGCTACAGGAGCTAATTTAATGGCTGTCCATGTCCGTGCTAGCCACTTAGGTGCTGCAGCTAAATTATTCTTTCCGTGTAGTAGGTGTACCCCAAAGTATAACTCATTCTCTTCAAAATGTCGTTGAGTTTGTTGGAATATCTTCTTTTTTTCATTGAGATACGACGATTTGAAATTTGGATGTCCATGTATTCAGTAAATAGGTGAACACTCAAATTTCAAATCGTCGTATCTCAATGAAAAAAGAAGATATTCCAACAACCTCAACGACATTTTGAAGAGAATGAGTTATACTTTGGGGTACACCTACTAGTTTTGTGACATTCCAGGTTTTTGAGATATTTTAACCTGAATTTCAACCTAAAAATCTGGGAAACACTGTTTTTCGACATGCTTGAAGTCACATAAAACCAAGAAGTGATTTTTCTTCACAAAACCAGTAAATGCATCTGAAAGTGCAAGTCATTCTCCTTCAAATGCCGTTGAGTTTGCTCAAATATCTTTATTTTTCATTGAGATACAACAATTTGAAATTTGTGTTCATGTATTCAGTAAATATGTTGAAACACAATTTTCAAATTGTCGTATCTGAATGAGAAAAAAAGATATTTGAGCAAACTCAACGGCACTTGGAAGAAAATGAATCATACTATGAGAGGCACCTACTAGTTTTGTGAGAAAAAATTACTTCTTGACTTATTGCAGTAACCTCAAATATGCCGAAAAATAATGCTTTTTACACTTTCAAGTGGAAATATCTCTGAAACCTGACGTGATGGAGCAATTCTGCAGCCAGATTCGGATTCAGCGCACCAAAATGCTTCGGAAAACTAGTACTAGTTTACCGTGTGTACTAGTTTCTGTTACTGAAATTTGCAAAATTTTGTTGGCCTGTGTAATCTTACTGATGTCATTACCACGGAATGTTACGAATCTACACCGTGCAATGGTTCTATTTTTTTCTTCTGTAATCATTGCCTTGAAATATTATGAATCACTCTCCACGCCAGGCAAGACAACGTTTTATATTCAATTTCAAGACGTTTTTGTCGTGACTGAGGGAACCATGGCTAACTACGTTTGTCGCTAAATGCTCCACAATATAGGCATGACCGATACAATTTTTTATTCCATCATCACAAGCATTCATGGCTTATTTTTCAAAAATTGGCTCCAATCCTAGGCAAGATAGTGCTCATCGCTAAGAATTTCAAAATCATTTTTTTCCGTGTAGAAATATTTACAGAAAGTTAAAGCGTCCGTTCTTATGTTCTTGTTTTCTTGGGATAAAGCGAGTCTCCATCGAATCATAGGAATATTCTATTTTCATTCGGAGTATGAATGATATTGTGATGGTTGTATGATAATTTTTCTGATCTTCCCACAGCCGCTCAGATCCCCGTCAGGGAAGGTGAATGGAAATATGGACCAGAATATGTTTTCCAGGTAAGGAAAGTATTTGCTACTCATGTGGAACAACACTTCTGAAGAATATACCGTTCCTAACAGCACAGACGCTGATGAGATATGTCACCTCCTGATCGCGCTACATATGGAGTACGTTCAGTCCACTAATCTCGTTTGTGCACCTAAAATCCACGTAAAACAACGCGGGGGTGGTATGTCTCATCAGTGGTAGTGGTTTTGAAGGTTGATTCTCTAAAAACTATTCTCAGACTAGTTTCTCCAACAGTACTAGAAGTTTAAATATCACGACAGGTGACGGTGAACCACACCTATACACCCGCGGAAGATCCTTGTAAGTCTGGTCCACACATGAGCGGAGATCTAATCTGTCGCCCTAAAACTGAAGATACATGGAATTGTCAAATGACAAACTCTACAATGTGGAAACCTTGTGAGGGCGAAACCGTAAACAACATAAGTGCAGAGAAAAATTATGTAGACGTTAAATTTCGTGAAAGAGGAATTGATAAAATATATATGTCGAAATCGAGGCACAGGGGCGATGCAATGCAACTGAAACTTCTCTTGAGGCATTTCGTCGTGAGCCTGGATCTAGCTAACACCCCGAATGGAGATCATGAAATCATAGAGAAAAATATGAACGGTGATTGTGCAACTACTTACAAAGTCAAAAGGGACGATTCAACGACCACGAAGGACACACAAAATGTTGAACATAAAGAGTTTGAGCTCCTTTTGTTGCCAAGCTTGAACAAAACATCGGGAACTGTGGAAATCGAGAAGGAGATGGATTTGAACAACTGTTGCGTTACGACTATCTTTCACGACAGCTATGGCGGGGAACTCTGTTGGCCGCATGCAGTTGAGGATGAAATGGTAAGTAAAATTCTTCCATGGATATACATTCGATATTTCAAAGCTTTATTTCTCTGCAGAAAACAGCAAATATGCGGATAATGATATCCGATGTCAATTTCTCGTCGACGATGCGATCCGAAATTGTAGGAACTCATAACAAAACCGAATTCAATTTTGTTGAGATGTCAAGTATCGTGTTGAAGAATATTCGCCCAGCTTCATCAGAATTACCTAAACGTGACGATTTGCAAACCTACGATTATGTGTACACCAGAAAAGATATTGAAGCCAGCATACCAACAACGTTTACCGCCATTTCGCGACTGGGGCGCTGATGGCCCTGCAATACGCCTATAGTCATTCTTGCCGTGTATACAACAAAAGATTAGAAACAATTCATGTGCATTTGACTTTGAATTTCTCATTGTAAATAAAACTGGTATATGAAATTCAGAATTTTCGTTTCTCACTTATAAATAGCCCTAACAGCACACTCCTTCGCATCTCCGTGGTCTCCACGTTGATACCACCTATCTCCGTGGAGACCACGGAGATGCGACGAAGTGTGCTATTAGGGAGGTACTATACGATGTACGATAATAAAATTCTTCATTCAAATATTCTCTGATGCTCTATTCCAAAATTTCTTGCAAAAAACAAAACCTAAAAAATTCTTCGTTTTTCTCGAGGAACCCAGATAACGTAAGAGTTCATAATTAATACAATGTATTCATATAAAACCCTTTTGGAACTTTTGTACTAACTGGGAAGGCCGCTGCGTATTCAGCAATGTTTCTCAAACGCACTATGGAATTTAACTTGCAATACCACATCATGTGTCTAACTAATACAAAACTCCTTGAAACCTTGACAGGTTTCCTGTTTCCATAAAATATTCGTACCATGTGGGATTGTTTTTGCAATCCCTAATTTATCAGAACAGTTAATTTTTTTCAGCAGAATCTTCAACTGCTGTTGGGTCTGAATATTTCGTTATTGCTAATTCGTTTCAACCCGAAGAGAACATGAAGCTTCAGCGAACATTCAAATTAGATCTGCATAGATCGGATCGAAGATCCATGAAAGCTCATTTTTAGATTCATAAACGTTTAACAAAGGTTCTACGAACGTTGAAATGTCCGCCTCGGAATGCCTTCAGGAAATGTAGATGGAATGTGCGTTGAAGGTTCATCGAAGGTTTGTGGAAGCTTCACAAAAATATCTATACTTAGATTAATTTCCAATAATTCACATGAATAATCAATTAAATGATGAACATAAATTGATGAAAACTCATAGAAAAGTATAGATGTTTTTGTGAAGCTTTATTAAACCTTCGATGAACCTTCAATGAACGTTCCATCTACGTTTCCTGAAAGTATTTCGAGGCGGACATTTCAACGTTCGTAGAATCTTTGTCAAACGTGTGTGAATCTAAAAATGAGCTTTCATGAACCTTCTGCCCGATCTATACAAATCTAATTTGAACGTTCACTGAAGCTTGATGTTCTCTTCGGGAATGAAAGATCCAATTTTCAGCAACATAGTTCCGATCTATTCTCTCGTTCATCACATAATTCCACTGATTCAAAACTAAGCAAGTTTTAAAAAATTTCGGAAATTATTCAATGTACATCACAAACTATGAAACATGAATGTACAATTACATGTTATGGAAAATGAGAACATAACTTTCAATTGAATACTTTGGTGAAATTTTACAAATAATTACAAAAAAATCACAGGCAATGCAAAATTTTATTGTCAAATATAGAAAAATTATAGAAAATTGTGAAATTCCACTGAAATTCAATAGATAGATTACACCGGTCAACGCGACTTTTGGGCCTCACTTCTGAATGTCGAATTTGGTTTTCTTCTGTTACTAATGGCGGGAAAAATAACTTTTTGGATTAAAAAGTTTGCTTTTGTAAAAACTAGAGCAAGTTTTTGAATTTAACAAAAAAAATAATTGGTTTTTTCATAATTTCACTATAGATTACAATCAGAAAAATGTTTGCTGAACATCGGAGTCTTTTTCATCTAAGAGTAAGGATTAGTAATAGCATACAAATGTAAAATAATACAAAATCTAGTTCAAAAATTGAGATTTTTAGTGGTTTTTTTATTTTTGTATGGACTTTCTCGTATTCAACCCCAAATGTAATCTCCCGTCATATAAAAGCGAACTTCAAAAGCTAAGAATGGATATTTTTGTGTTTTTCGAGGCCTAGGATCAAAATTTATGCATGAGAACAGAAACCCAGAAGAAAAAATTTTTTTTGCCCACTCTTGTTATGACTGATACAATTCTTGGTAGAATTTCAGTGTTATATAATCTTTCTATGTTTCAGGATGGAGTTTTATATTGTCTATCATTTTCTTATAATTATTGGTGAAATTTTACCAAACTATTCAATTGAAGGTTATGTTTCCATATTTGCATAGCGTGTAATTTCACACTCATTTTCAAAACAGGTTGTATCAATTAAATATCCCAATTTTACTCCTGGACTACGTAAAATGATACACATTTTTGGTAGAATTAATTTGCTGTCCAAGGTTTTCTCAAATATTACTTGTACATGTGAGAAGTATTCAATTGACCTCGCATTAAATGACATTTACTCGATATTTGGAATTCCTCTCACGCACGATGTAGAAAGTCACATGCGAATCATACATGTTATAATCGCAAAATTCACTTCATAACACTAGTGAAAACTACTCCTTTTTTCAATTCAAAATCTTTATATTATAGCCTATCGAATTCACTACAAAGCTTGAATGCTTTTTACTCCGTACGGATAATATTGTCCATACATGAGCTCGCGACTTTAGTACAAATTTCTTCATTTGAAGTATATTTTACCATGAATTTTCCTCCGTGTGCACTGTTGAAAATTTCTTAACGTTTCATTCTTCTTCCAAAGTACACTCGTAAATGAAATTCTCAATTCCTGTTAGAATATATGACCCATAGTCGTATAGTTCGGTAACTGAATTTTCATTCATATGTAATTCAAATTTCAAGAAATATGTCCAAGCACCCAAGTGGTGATTGCTCCTGAATAACACTGCGGACCTCTTTTTGAACCCAAACACCTTAACTCTTGATAGAGCGAAAAAGACATCATTTGGCATCATTTGGAAAACGGACTGTATTTTTTGCATGTATAATAAATACACACGATGTACGATAATCAAATTAAAATAATGAATTCAATGAATTTTCTGTACTGTCGATTGATTTGAAATGCTCTTGGGAATGGAAGTTTCCATGATTCAAAATACGAACAACTTCCATTCAAGATATGATGAGCTCTGATTATTCCTACTGATCTAAACGTCACAAATGTTGAGGGCAATTTTCTACGTACCGCGAGTTGACTCTCTTGTGTATCTATGAAATGAATGTACGTACATGCGCGCACGAGTGGCGTATATTAAGACCTCTTCATGAAGAAGAATGCCCAGTAAGTTGAAGTTCATTTAGAGATAAAATGATCGTGACATTGATTCCATTCCTTTTAGGTTTGTGTTGATATTCTATAATTAACTCTCATTGAAATTATTTGTACGATTTAGTATTAATTGGTGATCATGTTTCAATAGCTGCGAAAATTCCTGCTGACCACAGGGTGTGGAAATATGGACCGGAATATGTTTTCCAGGTAAATTAATTCAGTTGATTGTTAGAAAATTTTTACAGTTCAGGTACATAAATTTTCTATGACACCTTTATGAAATTAAGTTATCGAGTAATGACGTATTGGCAAGAAAAACCCTTTCTTCCAGAGAACTTCTAATTAGTTACAAACATTTGGTACAGCAAATAAAATCACACGGTACGTTTGAAAAATGTTTCTTCTATTGGAATATACAAAAAAGCTTAATCGAATGTACTTATTTAACTGTACCAAGTGTATCTTAAGCGGATACTAGCAGCCAAATCGTTTATAACAAACTACGGCCAAACGCTTCATTTTAATCAAAATATTGCTCTTCGCGGCACTTCTCTGATTCAATTAGAAGTGCTGTACACGGCGATATTTTTTGTTCTCAACGATTTCGCTGCTGCCACGCCACTAGTATCACCTTAAACGAGTGTTGATTCTTTAAAAATTGCATTGTTACTGTTTATGCTACTTTTCAATGAAACTCCAATCAAAATTTGCATTGAAAAACTTGAAAATCATGTTTTGTAGGTGATTGAATATTATGTACATACTAATCATTGCTCGAAGGACCATTTATGAAATACAGATAATCAAGTAATATCACGATTTTGAGGGATATCATTGTGAATCTTACATACCTTTAGAAAAATTGACTTCATTCTGACCAAAGCGCGTCATTTTTTGTCCAACTTTTCGAAGAAAAAATGAAATGTTTTGGTCAAAATGGAGTGAATTTCCCTGAGGGCATTCATTCACAATCTCACACACCCACACATCACATCACTGACAGAAACACACTGCAATTATACACCACTGTGGAAGCGATTAAAACTTTCAGATATCTGGATCAACTTGACCTGTTTGGTTCAAAAAAACCTATTGATAGAATCTCATTGAGAGATGATTGAACCAGATTTTCGTACAATTTTAGAAATATATGTCTCATTGAATAACATTAATGAAAATGCTGGACTTGATATTACTAATCTGTTTATAGCACATAAGTGTATTAATCTTATAACTTCCATTCTAATATCAATCAAGTTGAAAGTATTTCTCAAAACGCCGCACTTGATTTTCTTCCTTCTTTTTGTCAAAACTGAAGCAAGGTGTTCTGCGCCATGTCATGAGGCCTCGAACGTCAAGGCTCCATGTTTGAAACTTTTAGGTAATAAAAAATTTCAAATCAAGTCATTCAATTCTTTTTGCGTTCACGTCAGTGACTCACTGAACGTTTTATTTTGTTATCATAAGCAGTGTGTGCGTTACAGGTTGCTTCATTTTCATAATCTCCATGATTGTTTGTGCATTTCCTATGTCTTTGCACTGCTTTTTTGCTTCAGGGTTGGGATTGCAATTTTCAGCAGAGTACCCAATGAATTTTTTCCGTTGAACATTCCCGATTGCTTTGAATGGTTTTCAATTCCTTATACAGCACCGCTACAGGTGGGGTACGTCACCTCCGCGTAGAATGTAATTGGAAAATTGATGAGCTTGATGCAATGGTGATTCCGTATGAAAATCGAGGCCACCGTTCCATCGCGTGAATACTACATCAAGGCAAAAGACCTCATCGATGGCGGTGCTGTACGGAACACGAATGAAAAATATATCTGGAATTAAAAATTTGAAATTTGAAATTTTGTTGCCTCAGGCCAGACTCATCAATACTTTCACGCCAGAACTCGACAGTAAAATATGTGAAAGTTTTCCCAACTATAGTTCAAATATCACCTGTCAGCCTGAAGGAAAAGATACATGGATTTGTCAAGTGGGAGGAAACATAATGTTTTGGAAACCATGTGAACCTACAGAAATTGGCACGAAAAAAGTGGAAAAAACTACTTTCGGTGTCAAGTTTCGTAACGGTGGGATCGATCAAATCATGGCCCCAGAGCAATGGAGTATCCATCAACTAATGGGAATGAAGAATTTGTTCTCTCAATTCAATATCGATATCGATTCGAACGATACCCCAGACGGCAATTATTACGTTACTGAAAACAATATGATGGGCGAATGTGGAATTATGTACAAAATCACTCACCGTGATTCGAAACAGATAAACAAATTTTACAGACCAAGCAACGATGATTATAATAATTATAGAATTTTTCTGTTACCAAATCTCGATGGAATACATAAAACTATTGAAATTGAGAAAAAAGTAGATCTGGATAATTGTTGTCATACAACTATGGCCTTTGGCAATTATGGTACCAAATGTCCCGTAAACTTTGGGGAATTCGATTACTTGGTAAGTCATGTTTCTGAACAAATAAATATATCTTTCGGAGAACAAATTTGAATTCTCTACTTTACAATATTTTTAGAAAAAAGCCAACTGGCGTATCGTTATAACGGGCTCGAGTTTTTCATCGTCGATACGAAGCGAAGGTGTGGCTACTGTCAACAGCACACATCAACTCACCGTCGATGAAAATTTGGAAATAACATTAACAGACATTCAACCTGCTTCCGAAAAATTGGAGTTGAGCGAAAACACGAAGATCCACGATTTTGTGTTTGATAAGGAAGATTTCTTGGTTGATTCCTCTTGAATGGTATAAGATGGATTTCATGAACAAAGGTGTGATTTTTTTGTTGTAATTAAATCGTGATGACACACATGTTCTAAGGTGTTCGATCAGTTGCGGAACAAGCCACAGTCACAATTATTCCGATTTCGTTTGACCAAAAGTCACACCTTTAATTACATAATTACAATTTATATCGTAAAATGATATTTTACTGTAAAAAAAATATGACGAAAATTATTTCTTGAAATGCCTGCAGGAATAAAAGCGAGGCAAAAGTACGAATGTTATAAAAATAATTTATTGTATGTTTGAATAATCCCAGTATCATCAAGTATTCGCGCTGTAATTTACATCACCGTTATCATCGTCGTCGTCTCCCTCAGGCTCATCGAAATCCCGAATCTTAACATCCGCGTCTTCCCCGAATTGAATAATGTTATCTATGGTTAATTTGATATCAGCTATGCTTTCTTCGTCCCTTATGTTCAGAGGATAAAATCGTACCAAGCTGTAATCTTCGATAAGCCGACCGAGCGCTTCCGTGAGATGGTAATATTTTTCATTCCAGGGATCTTTTTCCATATCTGCCAATAAGTTGTGTGGATCTGGTTCCAGAAAACTGTCCAATTGTTTCTTCGAGCTCTTCGACAATAAGTCCATTTTGCTCAAAATATTAACGTGCGGTAATTCTAAGTTGATCATCACGCTGAGAGCAGCCATCGTACCAGAGAGGAATTTTGAACCGTCGACCATGAATTGACTGTCGACTAAAAATACCCCGCACAAACGGAAATTTAAATTTTGTAGCATGGTAATTAGTTGACGAATTACCGTCATGTGTGTGTACAATTCTATCTGGCCTGGACAATCGAAGATGACATAATCATCGTCCACGTCTCCTAACTTCTCTTCCAACCAACTTGAGTTTTCCACTAGATACCTGAGGAACATAGAAAGTTTCAATATAAAACACGAGTATTTATGAACGTAAATTCCGGCAAATACTCACTCCATGCAAAAGATGAGACCACCGTTAGGACCGAATTTCAATTCCTCGTCGTCCATGGCGTCATCCAATTGTATACATTCTCGTATATCTACCGAGGGCTCGTAATCGAAATACTCTGCTGCTGGATCTAGATTCACAACTTCTAACGCCTTACCTTCGCTTGCCGCGTGTTTTTGCATAATCGAACAATACGTGGACTAGAGACAAAATCAAGAAAATAAATAATCACTATAGAACAGAAATTCAAATAAAAACATTTATGAAATAATAAATCGATACTTCACATAGATTCATTCGCTCTATCAAATTCATGCGACAGACACAAAAGGAATATCATTCTTCTCCTCTATTTCAAATTTCACTGTTCGTCAGAAGCGGTTTGAACGAAAGAGCTAGACAATTGCAGGATTCGAGAAATTCAAGATATATATTTCTGCGTAATCTCATTTACGAGAAACTTGACATACTCCATGGAAGGTGCCCTGAGAACTTTAGAATTTTATTCTCAAAAATTCTCAGTGACAGATAACATAACGGTTAGGGTTCTCGTAACCCTACATCAAACTCAAATTGAGAAATCTTGTACAGAACCAAAATGAATTGGCATAATAAGGTAAGTATAAGAATAAGTAAAGAAGCAAAATATATAAGCTCAACTGTAGTTATATTGCATAATTGTTAGTGCATTAATTAGTAATAATAATCATCCATGTTTATTATATTGTGCATTCAACTTGCTATTCATTTTTTGATAATAATATAAGAGAAAGAGAATCAGAGATTTACCTTGCCGCTTCCAGCTGGACCCATCACGAGTTGACCGTATCTCATTTTCACCAATTTATTCAATTTATTGAAAATTTGAAATTTATTACTTTACAGAACTAATCTTTGATATCAACAGACACACTTTCAATCTCACGAATTGTGACTTTTTAGATATATGATTGATAAAAATCGCATAATTCATCACATTTTGAAATCCTGAGACACCGCACTATTCACATTTTCACGTTAAACATTATTTTTTTTATAAAAAAAGTAACGCCAAGGAGGTAGGGAGAAGTTGATTCAAATGTATAGGTTAGAAATCAAGTCCATCACATGCCATTTATCGACTGTTCGTATAATTCTAACGCGCATGCGTTCGATTAAATGCGCGGGAACGATGAGAATATTGTTTTTCTCTTCTAATCAACGGTAATCACAAAGGATAGGGATAGACACAGATTTTCTCGATATATACAAATCACCGCATGTATGTATTCGAATTGTTTATAAACAGAAAAACCGAATGACATACTGCGTAATGTGATATTATTTAATCAAAAAATGATAGTGAAGTACGTTACGAAATACCGCACCCTAACTACTATTTTTACGATCATATTATTCCATGTGGTATCAATATCTGCTAGCAAGAATGCTCATGTCACGTTGAGTGTGGAAGGCAAAGGTTTCCACAGGTTAGAGGTTAATATCTAAATCATAATTATTCTTGTTACATTAATATACCTATTTTACAGGACCCTTAGCTATACGATGAATATACCTAATTTGATTGAAAACTCCTGTCACGTGGCTATTTATTTAGAATTACCATCAGCGTTATACGTTAACATAGATGAACTGGAAGATTTGAGGAGATTGGGTACGGTGAGTATCACTCGATGTAATGTACTTTGGAATGAAGTTGAATCAAATTGAATTTCAGATCTCGGCATGCGCGCTTGGAGAAACAGACGTTGAATTGTTCATGGAGAAAGCTGCTTCTCAGAATGTAACTGTTTGTAACTTACTGGATCGAACAAGTTCCACTCTGAAAGTACCCATTCATCAACGTTATCAGTATGCTAAAGAGGGTGGTGGTTACAACAATGTTATTTTACCTAAACCAAAACTATTGATCGGTTGCGTAAACGATGCGACAGACTATATAGTATCCAAAATAAATTTATGTTCTCCGTGTGGTGATATTGTGGACGAATGGAGAGAAGTTCCATATGTTATGGTAAAGCTTGCGATTATTGAATACCACATGATTGAGGGATTATCGCATGATTATCGTCATTTTTTATTGCAGGAACGAAAGAATTATATTTGGTTTGTGCCTGTTGGAGATTCATCTCTTCTCATGCCAGTGACAGTTATCACACTGTTAACTACATTCCTTGGAGCTATTTTTGTGCTCAAAGCAATTTGGCATTCCATGTCTGATGATCGTTTGAAAAAAGAGTAACTTGTCAAAGAGCTTGCGGATAACGGTAGACAGTCGGCTGTTGATTCATTTATACATACGTTAGGCTGTGAAAAGCAAAGTATATCACATTAATTGACTATTCAGTACATAACTTTTATAGACGAATTTTATTCTGGAAAATAGAAATAATTCAAAATAAATATGAATAGATACTAAGTTGAAACTATTGTCCAAACTACCCAGATAACGTGAGCTCATAGAGCGACGCGTATGGCCTAGTTTCAAAAGTCTATTGAATTCCATCGATTAATGAAACTCGGTACAAACTTTGCAACGATCATTAACTATTCAGACTTGTTTAAATCCGTTGAAACCCATTGAAACTGGTTAAATCAATGAGATTCAATAAAAATTCAGTAGATTGTTTGAATGATTATTTACCGTTGAAAAGTTTTTATTAGGGTTTCAATAGACTTTCTTCAGTCATCGAAATAGTGTTTTGTATACAAAGCGCGGAGATTCTTATAAAACGATATACACGTGAACAAGAGTTACCCGAATACTGAATTTTGTTAAAATCAAGACAGCTCATTATCTAGAAAAAGTTTATTTCCAAATTCTTCTCTAAACATTGAACAAGTCTCCAAATGAACAGAGAAACTTGGATGAAATTTGCTGATATTCTTGATAATTCACCCAACAATCTCAACAATGAAACGTGAAGAAATAGATAACTTTAAATAGTTGAATGTAAATATACAGGTCGAGCTTCTCTTCGTGAATTCGATTAAGACATTCTTGAAGGATTAAAGGCAGAGGATAAACAGGGTCCCTGATGGACAGTTCTCGAAGCAAACTTCTAGCAGCAGATATTTTTGTACAATTCTTCAAAGGATTCATGGATTTCAACAGATTTTCTTTTAATACTTTACTAGCAGTCTGGTAACAAATTGTCACTCGTTCCGTTACAATCAATTCATTTGACGTTGACCACGAATTTATCGACAAACGCGATCCGATTTTATGACATATTTCTTCATGCGCCCAGCAGGTTTGTACTTTAGAAATTCGTTTTTCCATGTCTATCGAATCGCACTAAGAAAAAACATATTAAAAGTATAAAATTTACGTTTCAGGCAATGTAAAGCGGAGAAGATTGAAGAAGTGTGTGTGTGTGTGTGTGTGTGTGATGTGTTGGCTTTGATAGCTCTACCATTATTCACTTCCTGCATAGCATTGCCTCCAATCCACCGTTCCTCGATCTAAATTTTCTACGTGGAGGCGACGTAGATTCACTGAAAATTGTGAGGCTTCATCGATTGTACCAATAGAAATCGATAGAACATTTTTTTGTTGGAGAATTGGTACAAATTTTATAGCAACTGTAGGAAAGTAACTTCTATATTTCTGAAGGTACCACCGATTCATATTTTTGTGAGTAGATTCGGACAGAAAAAGAGACCAAAACCGCATCAAAGCGGATCGAATCGTATTGAGTTTTTATCCAGCTTCATAAAACATTTTTAATTGATCTCACAATGCTAGAGATATTATGCGACCTTTTATATTCTTTAATATCGTTTTTGAAATTATTCAAAGTTTTCATTATATGATTCTTATCTCCGGGTTCCTGTACAATCAAGAAATTTTCAGACTGTGAAAGTGATTTAGTTTGGTCAATCAAGTGGCGATATATCAAAACAAAATTGTTCAGGTAGTCGTTGAATATATATCAAATTAAATTACACGATATAAATGATATTTCATCTACCACAAATCCACAAGTTTCAGAAGATGCAGATATTCCCAATAGTTTTTTCTCTATTAACCCTTGGTTCGCACTGAGGGTTCAGGGGGCCCAGAATTTGACTTTGTTCGTGATTTACGGTGAATTTCACTGATGCGTGTTTGAAAATTGGTTCCATTTTAGTTCATCACGAATTCCATCAATTATGTGAATAACTATGCAATATACGAAAACATCAGAGCGCCATCAAAAAGGGATTTCCCAACGTTCGATCTTCGAATAAACTTTGCGATCAACGAATATGAATATTATATTATTATTATTATAAGTAGGTAAGTTTCAGATTTTGAAATAATTCGAAAATGTACTAAAAAAGACATTATTGTTTATTAATTAAGAATTTACATATACTAAACATCTCACTAGTGCTCCGTGCTTCGTTTACTGTACATTACTTTCAAACTTATACTTTATATTCATTAAAGTAATTCAATGACCTTTGATTATTCGAAATATACTTTCTGAAATCCATCAAAGAGGATTCAGAAATTCGATATTTCGGTAGGAAACTGTCGTTTGATATGTTCCTTACTTATCTTGAAACATTTAATACAAATATTAAAATCCATCTCCCAGCGTATGGGTATCGTCATTTGAGTATGAAATCTAAGTAATCATATGTGAAAACTATATGTTTCAAGTATATATAATAACGATTCAGTTTCTGTATCCTAAAATTATTAACATTCCAAATAAGGAAATGAAATTCGAATAAATAATTACAGGAATACCTTAACGTCATAATATAACATATCCATTCAAAATACATTCGCTCAAAAATCCATTTGATTCAAAAAAATTATGTGTATGTATATACATACGTGTGTGTTCATGTACAGTGTGAAAAAACTCGTGGGGGAGTTGTTTTTTGTCCAAACATGAGGAATTATTTTGTTTTCTCAAGTTTTCGGAGGAAAATTCCACAGTTATTTTTTACAGTGTATATCTGTAAAAAAATAAACAGATGATTGTATGTTGTCATGGCTAAACATTTCCATTCTTCTTTTCTTCGATGGAAGGTTCCGTGACGTTGGATACATCTGGTATATGGTATACGACGCTACCAGTTTTGTCTCGTTTTATTACAGGATCGTTCCATTTCTGAACCTTACACTTGCCGAACAAAACGAATATTAAATTGCCCAAAATGTAAATAGCGGCTGAGAGGAAGAAAGTGCTTCTCCATTGAAGCGGATCCGTCTGTAAAAAAACAAACATTATCAAGTTACTCCAGGTTGTCTTTTTGATTGGACGAATACGGAATAAATGTGTATACAAACCGCGTCTGTGACGATCCATCCAGTTACGATGGGGGCCAGGATACTGCAGATATTAGCCCCGGTATTGGCAACTCCCATGAGATTGCCTGCAAAATTTGGACTCAAGTCCATGTGATTGACGTGATAACCACAGTATACCGCGACGTTCGTACTGACAGCTACGACGAGAATAATTATAGCGATGTGACTGTGTTCTTTGTCAACGTAGCCGAGGCTGATCAGAGCGGCCGCTGGTATCCATAGACCAAAGGTGTTCCAAATTTTTCTCGAAACTTCCGTGGTTACGATGCGCCGTTCGATGAGGAAATCGGAGAACCAACCGATCGGGAAACCAAGTAACCAGGCCGACAAGTACGGCAGCGACGATACCAAGCCGTTCTGAAGGAGAATAACATATGAAAGGGGAGTTTTGGCGAATTTTTCAATCCAGTTGATGCTCAAGTTTCTAATATTTATTTTAAAATTGATTTCTCATTTTTTCAGATTCGAAGGATTCAATCTGGAGCTTTATTCAACGCTCGGAACTATTAACTCCTTGCAGTCCTCGCAAGATGAAACCAGAATACGATTTTGATGCTCTTGAAATTTGGATGTAAAGTACATCAGACACAATTTTTACCCATTGAGTCTTTTGAAATATTATAGAAAAAAAAACAATTCTGAAAATTTCGTAGATTCAAAAAGCAAATGACGCAGGATTTTGGATTTTGAACGCAGTAGCTAAAAGCATCGACTCTACCCTTCGAGCGAAGGACACGTCTAGGAACGAATAATCAAGTGCGTGTGATGTACACTGCACGATGAGTTGATTCGATATTCGATGAACGTTCACTTAATGACCTTGACCGTCATTATTCATACCGACAGACAACGACCTGACAATTCATTAATGGGTAGTTATATTCGAGTAACGTCGCAATCATCAAGTATTACCTTCGATGACAAATAAGAAAAAGAACAATATATCAAGATTCTTTCATGTCCATACATTTCCTGTTGTATTCCAATTTGAGCTCATGGTTTTGGAAATATTCGTTATTCAACGAAAAGATTCTATTTTCTAAGGCAACATTTGAAAGCCATGAATAAATAGTAGAAGAATAAAATCATTCTGAGAATGTAAATGAATTCGAGTATTATCTGGATTCAGATTCAATGTGATTCAGGGTTTAGACGCGTTGCGTAAGGTCGATTTAAATCTAGCTAGGATAACTGAATCATTGCACGTACATAATTATGTACTCAACGTCAAGGTCCTACGAAATTTCGGAGAAAAATTATCAGTTATATAAAACAAAACAAAATATTTTACCGATATCGATTACAATACTTACATCTTTGATGTTGAATTTTAGAGCATCGCCCATGTATCCAGGAATCTTAGTGAGCAACATCCAGTAACCCCAGGAATGAGCTGATTGTACTATTATCAATGCCCACACAGGAATGGAAGAGAACAGAGCTTTCCATGGAGTTTTGAGAGTCTGAAATGTAATAAGAACTTAATAATTTTGTTCGATTACTTTTGTAATTTTGATCACGAACCTCCGTAGTTTCTGTCATTCCAAGACTGTCTTCGATGTACGTTTTTTCATCGAGGGGTATATTCGGATGATCGGATGGTGATTCTCGGCCGAATATGTAGAACATGATACCGGAATAAATAGTCGCACCTCCCCAAAAATAAAAACAACTCGGCCAGCCGAACATCGAAGCCGCTAGGTAACCGGAACTTAGAAGGGATATCACGTTGCCGATACTTCCACCGGTATAAACAAAGGTAGCTAAAAACGAAGAATTTTGCTATTTTTCGTTGTTCTTACAATTCTCAAATAATTTGTCTTCCTAGAGATTATATTGCTCACACAATTTTCCCCTTTCTTCGATTGGTAGCCATTTTGAGAGCAACGTATGGAGAGTCGGTAGCATAACACCTTGGCACAATCCAGCTATCATTCTTGAAGCGCAAACGAATTGCCAACCGTAATCGGCCACTAAAGGAACTATGAGAGTCATCGTACCGCTGCACATCAAGGAATACGACAAAAGTCTTTGAGCGTTCCAGTAGTGGGCCATCATGCTCCCTGGTATTTGGGTGAAGACATATCCCCAGAAGAAGGAACTGAGAATCAAATCTTTGGAACTTCTACTCCAATGATATGCCTGTAACGTGAATTAAATGAGTTATGAAATTTCATCGATCGAGGGGTCAAATTAGTGCCTGCCCCCCCCCCCCTCCCCCCGATGAAAGAAACGTTACCTTAAAACCAGTATTTGCGATTGAAGAATCCGTCATTGCCTCCAATGCTATCGACATCGTTGTTCTGACGGCGTAACAGCATAAAAAACCACCAGTCATCAACAGAACTTGGATATGTCTGCATCCGATTCGCGCTGTAAAAGTTACAATTATTCATTTTATGGAATCTACTCTTCAACGACTATGAAGAGCTAACCAGGAAAATTCTATCCCCATCGCGCTTTGTATATAGTTTCACCACAGTGAAACGGCAAAGAACCGGCAAGAATCGAGACGAGAAAAGCAACATTGATATATGTCCATGACATATATCAACTTCCAACGATCTATACTATTTGATCGACACTTGACGTGCGGCGCTTTCCGACGATTGATCGCATTTCATTGTAAGGATCTTGTATTGTCTCTCGTTGATTTTAACCGACCTTCGAACAATGTTATTCTCACCGCGAACAACGGGTCGTAGAATGTTTCCCGGCTTGATCGATAACATCTCTCACGGATCCGCGTTTATACGTCTCGGGAGTAGTTGAAAATCGATTCATGTTCACAAAATCAAATGAATTCATAAATTGAAGGAAAAGCGTTGAAATTGATTCGTTGGGATGAAGAAATCAACCATTACAAACAATTTTTCGCCAGAATGGTTGATAGGTTCGTATAAAAAATGAATTTACACACCAATGGAATATTTTATGGATCTCTCGGTTAATTACAAAAATAGTATTATTCGTCATGACACTATTTTTTGGATAATTGAAACGATGATGTTGGATTAAATATTTGAATCATTCCTAAGATATTTTTTTCTCAATGAGATCTAATAGGTCGATTTGGAAAAAAGTACTACTCAAAGTAAACCAACGAATTCCCGATTACCGAAAATATAAATTTTTCTCGTCATTGTTGCCAAAAGAACTGATTTATTTTCAATAATTTCTAATGTTTTGAATCATCAATGAAAGTCGAGTTTAATGTCACGACGTATTTGGCGTTTGGATTTTCAGTTTGTCAGGGTATCGGTTTTGTGCGCGATACGAGACCTGTCTGACAAGACAGTACGTTATTCACTTGAAGAAAATAGTGGCAAATCGTTGAACCAACGATCCAGAAGTATCCGATATTTTATCCAAATTATACCTCTCAAGTTGAAAATCTTATATCATTTGATGAATTCGTTGATAAATTCGATTATCATACCAATTCCAAGGAAACTGAAGCATAAAATTCAGCCAGTCACGCTAGTAATATTCTTCTAAATACTTTTTTTCACATATATGATATTCAGAAAAATTTTTTGTCCTCTTATTTTGATCGAAAAGGTTCATCAAAATCAGCTATTCTTGGTTGATTTAGATACAAAAGTTTTATGAAAATTTTAAGCGTTCGTTCAAACAATTAATTGTAAGATATATCGTGATTTATCATTATTGCTTGTTCGATTACATGACGAACACGTGTATGAAATTTCTTTTAATTTAAAATCAAGGTAGCATGATGCAATTTTCTCATTTTTTCGTGAGAAATCAAAAATCGATGACTATCCAACATTCAATCAGGAAATTCAAAATAACAACTGTACAAACATCGTAGGAATCCAAGCAGTGCGAATGTTCTGTGAATTTACACGAAGTGTGTACGAATGTCGCGAGGAGTTTTCAATTAGATACTTAGATATATTTGAAACATTTAATTTTATGCACCTAAATTGCCACTTGGGAAGCCTTTGACGTTGTAGAATCCGTTTTTATTGCAACAAAGCTGATCCGGCAATTTATATCATACAATTCCCGAAATAAATTGTCATAGAAAAAATATATCCACAAAACCGTTCCAATTGTATTTTTACGGTCGTGGTTAGTGAATAAATAATAGCCTTAGCAATAATTAAAATAAGAATTTAGAGAAACTGATTGACGATATTGATTGTGTACCAAAGAATTCTTTCGAGCACGTGCTTAATGTTGACATTACAATCAAGTTAAATATTTTCTGAACGATCATTCCGTATTCCGATTGTGATGGAATACGTCAGAAATTGGTTTCGATTCTTGATGAATGTTACTGGTGACAAGGTATATGCATCAAGATCGAATTAATTGATGTATCAAACGTAATGACGAGTGTAAATCGTAACTTTTCTAAAACTGACCAACTTTCAAGGGTGAAAAATACATTCCCACATCTATCATTTATTTATTTTGTTTGATTTTCATTCTCAGTGGGAGTGTGAAATGAAAATTCATGGATCTTTTTCTTTGAGTTTAGAAACAATCTTCTGTAATCAATAAAAATATAATCGATCTAAGTTCTATAAATTCATTGTTGATCATAACTTTTCCTTGCTTCGAGACATTCACCTCGTCTAAGCGAGCAACACGCTCCGCCGTTTTATAAATCACACCACTGCAAATATTCCATCGTTAATCGTAGGAATGTTCAATTGAAATATTATACGCGGACCTTGAAATTCCCTCGCACAATTATTTGTTATACCTTATCATCCATAGTGTTTCATTTCAAAAGAATTCATTATTACCTCTTATTTGATTCTCACTTCATAATCATTACCAAGTCTTTTTTTTGTTTTGAATTCTCGACTACCAGGAAACCGCAATCGATATAAATAATTAAAACAATATCCTTCGATCTCTAATAACTGCTCTTCATATCTGTATAAAGCTTTTTTTAATTTTCTTAAAAGACCGTATGATCCTTTTGATCGAACGTAGTAATTATTGAATGCACTTTTCATAATTCCTCGATAAATTCGTGATGAAATGAAATCCAATTGGTGATCAAATAAGTGTGTTATCAAAAATATTTTGATAAAGGATTACCGTTTAATCTAATTGAAAAAAGAAACTCGGTGAGGCTATCTAATCGATTTTTTTTATCGATTGCACAGGTCAACAAAAAAAGTTTTTCTCTCTGGTGCCCGAGGTCTGGTAACTGATTCGGAGTGCTGGTTGTGCGTTGAATGAACTGATTTCTTGGATTAGCTCACTCTCTCTCTCTTTCTCAACTTTCATAGATGATTTGCATATCGATACCCATGTTCTAATACGTCGTATCTCACCAAATTTGAGAAATCTATTTGTTTTTAATCGATTATATTATGGATGGACATCCTGTGCATCTGTTGGCACTGCTTCCTGAAAAATTTTCTTAAAGTGGGATACGACGTATTTAATTATTTAAAGAAGAGCTGATCCAACGAATCTAATGTTGTTTTCGTGTTCAGCGCTCTAAAACTACTCCGAATCAGTTCTAAAATTTTTAGGATGTCAATTTGAGAGAAGAAATGTCAATAGGTCATGAATTTCTATTTAGAAATGTTAAACAGAAATCCTGATTTGTTTGGACTTGTCATTGATATTTGAAAAGAACAACTTCGTCCCGTATAACTTGGAAAATAGAAATTCTAAATCAATTTAGCTAGATTCATAAATTCACAGGAAAGAGTTGTTATTTCACCTCGTGGAATGTAAAAATGATGCACCAGATGCTGCAGTCGATACAATTCAATATTACATAAAAGGCGAAAAATAAAAACAAACATAAATAATAACGATACTTCACATTTTTGATAATTTCATGAATAATCCGTTCCACACAATACTTTCACTGTTTTTCTTTTCTTCTGTTGATAGTCACAACTCAAACTTCACATGATCATAAATGAATCCTATGAATGCATGATCGAGATGAATGAATGAGAAAAGAAAAGAAATTTTGAGCACTGATGTTTTGATGTTCGGTGGTATCTTGCGGATGCGTGCGTACCTTTGGGTTTATGAGAGGGCATTCTCATCATCTCCGAAATGGAGACTCTTTTCTTGTGGATATTCGATGCCATTGTTGGATGGGAGGATTAAGGATGATGACAGTGATGATGTATCCAAGTTCCAATAGTGACGGATTGAAAGGAAATGACAGAAATTACTACGATCCATCGATCGGTTCACCTCACTTTATACTCGATCGCCGAAAAGAGTTTGTCTCCCCCTCTTCTTTTTCAATACCACGCATTGTCTCGTGTCTCTACAATCGTCCATGATAGCGTAGAATTTTATAAACTCATATTTGTAAAGAATGATAGTGGCGTTTACATGATGCGTAAGATTTCAAAAATCAATTTTCATACATTAGATGTGGAATTTCATGGACCCAGTTAGGCTTTGTCGCTCTTCATGCTTGTTTGGTTTATTTATCACAAATTGCACATTTTTTTCCTTTAAGCCGCGTCATCGTTCGAGAGGCTGAACTTGAATTCGAAGGATCCGATCTAACGTGTCGTCGGGAAAAACAGTTGACAGACGAGGAACAGGAAGATCCACGCGTCGCGTTTGTGAAAGTAGAAGGTATGGGGTGCGTGCTGTGTACAAATTATATGAAATTAATATTGAAAGTGTATAAAATTTTTTTCTTTCCAACAGGGACCTCGGGACCGGAAACAGCCCGGTGGATCTATCGGAGAAGGAAAATTCTGGACCACGCATATCACCTTGCGGATCAAGTTACACTGTAAAAAACTTCACATAAATGTTTGGAAGTAATTAACACATACATGCTCTTGAAATTTTTCCGTATTTTGCCGAAAATTTACTGGAGATTGATAGTAAAAATCCCATGAAGTGGAATTCATGGGAAATTTCATATACATGTACCGGAAATTGATTTCCTATCACATGATCGGAATTTTTTGGTTGCTGCGTATAGGAAAATTCCGATTATTTGTTTTCACAGGGTAGAATAAGTGCGTAGATAACACGAGTTGAGAACGACTTGCAAGGATTAGAGCGTGCAAAGGACAATTCTGGAATCTCTTTATGCATCCGTAATAGATAGTCGTTGAGAAACATAGATCTCCATTGAAGATTCTTCTATTTCCCGCCTATCAAACGTCGACCAGTGCTACCTATAATTACTCCTATCGAATGTTAACCAAATCACTTATTAGAAGTAAGACACTTTTCATAGATAATCAAGTTTTAGTCGGGTTTTAGGGGTAGTTTTTGATCGAAGATAAGAGATATTCTGTTGAAACGAACTAGGGGTGTGCGAACCTTGAATTTTTCAGTTGAACCGAACTTCAAATATATTTTTCAAATCGAACCAAACTCGAACCGAACTCCAGATATATTTTTCAAGTTGAACCAAACTTTGTAATTTCGAACCTACATCTAACTTTCAAAACGTCTAATCGCAAAGCCAAAACTAAATTAGAAATACATTTATGAAAACAGAATCCATCATGAATTCATTTTTTAAAGTGACGTTTCATATGCAGCATGTTGCAGTTTTAAAACAGTGTACCCTAGTAGCACCAAAAGCACGTGAAACATTTTGAGAATGCTTATTAAACGTTTGGGTAATTTAGAAACGTTCGGAGAATATTCTATACATATTGGAATTATTTGAGTAATAATGGAGACCTCAATTATTATTTGTCATTGATTGCAATTGTTTTTTCCATTGCACAGCATTCTTATGTTTCTATTCTAACATCGGGCTGAACGTTTTTAATGAATGCAGTTCGAAATTTGAAGCGAACCGAACTGTTTCTGCTAATCAAATTCGAAATTCGAACCGAACCGAACAGTAGGAGTTCGATTCGGTTCGAGATTCGAACGGTTCGCACACCCCTAAAACGAACCTATCAAATTCACTTGAATCAAACAGTTCCACTTGTTAGATAGGAACCAATTGCAAAAAACAAATAATCCCTGATGAAGAAATTCCTTTAAATCCTATTAGAAACAAACAAAAACAAATAATTGGCCCAAGTAGCACAAGAATGTTTGCAATATTCTATGAACATGCACAAAATATATTGATACGTTTTGAATGTTTTAAAATATTTTTGCATATTTGAATGTTCTATGGACATCTACAGGGTATTCCAAATATCCTTGTGCTACTAGGGGGAAATGAAGTGTGCTTTTGTCAGTTCCACCCAGGGTTGCCAACTGGTCGGTTTTGAGCCGGCCTGACCGGTTTCTTGATCCTCAAGCCGGGTGCCAGTCGGAGCCCCCGACCGGCCTATCAAAAGCCGGTGAGAAATTTTTACCCAACGCGATTTTATAATACACCCTTGTTAGCTTGGAAATCTATTCACCCAAAGTTTCTTAATTGGCAAAAAATGAAGAATTTTTAGTGAAATCACTAAGAATAGTAGTTTTTGAGGTGAGTTTTGTTATAGAGAAATTGATTGGTTTTTCTTATTCCAATGTTATTCCGAACTCAAGAAGATTGACATCATTCTGCTCTCAAAATTGAGAACGACTGAAATCAAAACGGTTATTTTACATGAATTCATAAGTGGGAATTCATACGAATTCGATATTGTACTCATTTGGAATGAATCAAAACGAATTGATATGAATGCGCACTTTCTCATATGAATTCCGTTGGCATTTGTTAAGAATTAAAAAGGATCGATCACAATCTGTAGATGAGTTGGAAGACCTGGGACAAATTGGAATGGATTATATTTTCATCCTGATGAATGCTTTGTACTCGTTCTCATCCAGCAGGGTTTCAACATACAAGTTGCATAACTATTAGTCAAGTTTTTCTAGTACATACGAAGGTACCCCAATTTGCTCCAAATATTTCAGATTCGCTATTGCCAGTCATAAGATCAAATTGATTGATTCGATCTGGAGTTGAATAAATTTTACAGCTGAAAAAAAGGTCAGAATTTGTATTTCTTTCTTCAAGCGAATATCCCCCCCCCTCCCTCTCCCCCTCTATAGGCCGGTGGAAGCCGACGGTTTTTGTGCGCTGGTAAAAAATAGTAGATTATTTCAACTTCGAGAGTTGGCAACTCTGGTTCCGCCTCATTTGCCATCAACATTTTTGGAGTCCAAAATAATTGAAATTCAATAGGAAAATATGTGGAGGATCATTAAATCTCATTATTTTCTTCATCACTCGATCTTTAAAATAAAAATCAATCATAAACAGATTCGAAGGGAAATACATTTGAATCTCATGTAACTTTTGCATTGATATGTTTTCAAGAACTTGGTCATTTCAATCAATCCAATGGCCACAATAAAATAAAGGTTGGCTTTTGCGGTTCAACACTGCGATAAGAACCCATCGTTTAGAATTAATGAATCGGTGGTAGCTGTATACCAAGGCCTCTTCATAATCCTGGAATCAATTATTTTCTAACGTATGCATTGTAAAAAAAGTGGCATCTTGTGATCAATGGGAGGTGTCGGTTATTTTCATCAAACTGATGGGATTCAATGAGCTTCCACATATTTTCCTATTAAATTTCAAGTTTTTCATTCTGACAGAGATGATAGAAAATAATGGTTTAAGGAGTCTTTTTTTAACAGTTTTTCGACACGAAATACGTAAATTGGAGAATTCTCAGGAGGAAACATTTGATATAATTATATAAATTATACTACTGTGTCCCAAAAATAAGGTGATGACATAGCAATTATTTTCAAAAATCTTTATTTAGTATCCCAAATCAAGTTCATTGCCTTCAAAGTAATCCGCCCGGATACAATGCACTACTTAACTTATGCCAACGCATTTTCCAATCTTCAACACAGTTGTTCAAGTTAGGTTCCGGGATGGCCTTCAGCGCTCTCTTCGATTGGGTTCGGATCTCCTCTATCGACTCAAAACGGTGTTCCCGGAGGGGTCTTTTGAGTTTGTTGAATAGCCAGAAATCGCATGGTGCCAAATCAGGTGAATACGGTGGTTGTAGAACGATATGGGCCGAGTGTTTGTGCGACAGAGTCAGGAAGAATCAACGCAGGGTGAGCCGGTGCATTGTCATAGTGCAAAAACCAAGAGTTGTCTCGCCACAATTCCGCTCTCTTTAGGCGAATAGCTTCACGTAAACGACGCATAACGCTCAAATGATATTCTTTGTTGACATTTTGACCCGGCGGAAGGAACTCAAAATGCACAACACCACGATAATGGAAGAAAACAATCGACATAACCTTGATTTTTGAGCGACTTTGGCGCGGTTTTTCTGGTTTTGCCTCAACTTTAGCGCGATATTCGCTTGATTAATCGGTTGTTTCCGGGTCACAAGCATAAATCCACGGCTCATCTTGTCTTGATAGTCAGAAAGCATTGTTTTACACACTTCAACGCGACGATGTTTTTCCAGGAAATTCAGGATTTTCGGTACCAATCGAGATTTGACGCGTCTGAGGCCCGAAACAGCCTTCAAAACTGGTATTGACTGATCCTTTTGAAATACCAACATCGTCAGCGAGATCTCTAATTATTGTTGATCGACGATTCACGAGCACCGAATCTTTGATTTTTTGGACTCGAACTTTGTCAGTTGAAGTTGATGGTCGACCGTCCCGGCTTTTCGTCTTCGACACGTTCTCAATCTTCTTGGAACTCTTTATACCATTTTTCAACATTTTTTTTCTACATAGCCTTATCACCTTTCATCATCGCTTTCTGCGCCATCCTCGACGAATCAGCAGCAGAAAATGCATTCCGCAAAGAAAATTTAATACAAATCCTCTGCTCAACAAACGCAGACATTATAAAAATTCACTTCCCTGTTACAAAATTCCAGCTGGGATTCCAGATCCGAAATCTACCTGCGTTGCCAGCTAAGACTCCACCTGGAATCGAGAATGCCAACTGGTTTCCATGCGGGATTTTCAATTCCAACTGGGATTCCACCTGGGATCAGAAATTCCAACTGAGATCCCACGTTGGAGTTGAAATTCTAGCTGGGATTCCACCTGGAAATAAGAAATCCCAGCTGGAAGCGCAGGTAAATTTCGGATCTGGAATCCACGTGGAATCCCAGCTGGATTTTTGTAACAGGGTTTCAGCAGCTCACAAAACGAAGCGTATCTCAAACACTAATGAATATTTTGATGTAACCCTTGATGACACGGATATCAAAGACAGTCTTACTAATCTAAAAATAAGAGCACTTCCCCAAATACATTCGCGCACAGAGATTAAATTCAAATATCACCTTACTTTTCGGACACCTAGTATTTAGTTCTAAAAATTTGTTCAAATGAATTATTCTTCAACGAATTTCAAAGTGGGAGAGTGGAAATTTATTGACCTGAAGTTTAGTAGTCCATTTAGTTTCATTCTCTCCTGCCCTGGTCAAAAGAATCCATTGAATCTGACAAATGAAATTCAATGAGATTTGGTCAGAACATTGTCCAAGTTTAATCGTAATTTAGTGAGATTTGGCCAGATTCAACGAGATTCACATGAAAGTTCTGACCAAATCTCATTGAAAAATCACCGGTGAGATTTGGTCAGAACATTGTCCACGTTTAATTGTAATTTAATGAGAATTGGTCAGAATCAATGGGTTCTTTTAACCAGGGTGGATCAGTGGATTCTTTTGGTCAGGGTCATGGTTTTTTTTTTGAAGTTATGAAATTTTGATCATGATATTGTAATTATAATCCATAAAGAGATTGCTTTTGAGGATTCTGTAACATAGTACAGCTTAAATCCTATTACGAATCAATCTGTTCACAAGGAACTTGAAACACGATATTATAATTGATTTCTACCATTCTCTAAATCCGCCTACATGTCATCCTTGTTCTCTTATCTTTGAAAAGTATTGTTTGCATCTTTAGGAAGTTGAACCATATTCGGCAAGTTACAATCTCTCGATGCATCAAATATATTTTTGTTGAGACGTTATCCAATGACGTATTTTGAATCAAATAATTTATCACTCTCCAATATTGTTTAGTTATATTACATCAATTGAACGAAACACATCCACATCCTTATTTTTTCCTTCTCTATTCATTCCAATGAAAATCATTTCAAGTAATCTTTGCGATAGGGAACAACAAATACGAACAACAAGTTCCAACTTGTTAACGTAACCCGCTTTACAATGATTCTTGTGAGACATCCTTTTAAAATTCCATGTCACCGTAAGCATGTGGAGTCATGAGGCGGCGAATGTGAGCTTCAACATGACGATAATGGAAATTTTCTCAATTCTAAGAGAATGTTTATTTTCATTCTATACACGAGAAACATTCATTTGATGTTGTTTTCTGAGGAACTTACAAAACACTCGTGCGCGGGTAAACATATTCGAAAATCGTTCAATTTTTTCTTTTCTTCATTAAATCTGTGAAATGATTTGACGATTTGATATCATCGAGCGTGAATGAATCGATTTTTAGAATTTTTAGTTTGTTCGAAGAAATGAATTCAAAATTTGATCCTGTATCGCGAAATGAAAAGCCAGGAACTTGATAAAGTCCTGACGTCATATCGTTGAATTATATGTAGTAATTGGTGTTGGATATTGGTATACGATAAGATATTCCGATTAAATAGCGTTATTTAGATTAAATCATTTAAAAATCATTTCATCAAATCGATAATTTGGGAAGGGAGATTTTACCTTCTCGAGTATATATACAGTCTGAGGATGAAAGACTAGGTGTTTATCATCTTCAGAAATCAGAAATGATATTGTGAATTAGGAGTTTAATGCTGTTACCAACTTGCGTCTATGCTTTGAATTTCACAAAAAACACTTTGAATGTGTAAAGATGTAACGTTAACAACCCCGGTTTAAAAAATCCATTGATTCTCGTTACATCTCATTGAATCTTGCACAATGTTCTGACAAAATCCCATTAAATTTCATTCCGTCAGATTCTATGGATTTTTTTAACCAGCCGACACTTTTTAACGATACGAAGAATTCTTTTTCAAAAACAAGAATAGACTTCTTCGAGAACTCTTTTCGAACCAATGAATTCATGAAGAGTTCTGTAGGACTTCAATGTTTGAAAATACTCAAAGTATTGTTGCAGTACTCTCAAAGAACTCATTAATGTCTCAAACATTGAAGTCCTCCAGAACTCTTCATGAATTCATTGGTTCGAAAAGAGTCCTTGAAGAATTCTATTCTTGTTTTTGAAGAAGAATTCTCCGTGTGTTATCAGGGAGGGAGTACGTTCGTGAATGATGTTTCAGCAGGGGCTCTGGTTTTGTATCTTCATAGTAGGAGGTACATTACCTGTATATTATTGATTCGATCCAGAATCGAACATTCATTTAGCGAAGATTCCAAAGAAAAAAAAGAGTTTCGTTTCAGAGTTTCGTCTGGGTCCAATCCAGGCCTTGTCCGAGATTTCAATTGAACGACTTGAATTTTCCAAAAACTTTTAGTTGCTTCTCCTTGTAGAATCTGAAACGAATAGTACTTTTAATTTAATCAAATATTTCAATCTCTTGAGAAATCGATATGCTACCCTTGAGAACATTGTGACATCATTCCCAGATAACACGCGGAGAATTCTTTTTCAAGAGCAAGAATAGAACTCTTCAAGAATTCTTTTCGAAGTAATGAATTCATATAGAGCTCTGGAGGAGTTCAATTTGTTGGAAATTAACAAGCTCTTTGAGAATATCAGAAGTATTGTTTGAGTACTCTCGAAGAACTTGTTAATGTCCGACAGATTGAACTCCTCCAGAGCTCTATATGAGAGTTCTTGAAGAGTTCTATTCTTGCTCTTGAAAAAGAATTCTTCGTGTGTTATCTGGGTTATGATTGTAATCGCTATATCACTAGAATGTCGTGGATTACTTGATCCTTCAAATTCATATCCCAATTAGCAGTGGAGAGGGATGATTCACATATGATATTCATGTTACAACACTCATAAAATTTCGTTACATAGAATTAATCTAACACATAACTGCGTTTTCTGGTAGTGCTGTTAGAATATCTTACAATTTTTCATTAATACTTCGCAAGGAACCAACGAGAGAGAAAAAGGGACCTTCCCTAGTGAAAAAATGTCTCTGAAAATCTCTGGGAACACTTGAAAGGATCTGAACCCTAAAAATCTATGGATATTTTTTCCAAATTTGAAAAATTCTGAAAAGCTTGCTTTTTCGACACATTTTTTCACTGAAAATCTCTTCGAAATATCTCTGAAAAACATTTGAAATTTTCAGAGAATTTTTTCCTGTTTTTGCTTTGGTCAAATCTTGATCCGACAACGGTCACCCAGATGGTTTTGACCATATAACGACCGATTTGTGCCCCAAAATAATGGTTCTTTAGAACGAATTTGCCATCAAAAGATAACCAAAGAATGTGGTCCTTTTTTAGAATCCTTTTGGTATTTTTAAGGTTAAAAATGAGTGAAAGTCCGAAAATTCATACAAAATAACAAAAATAGTCAAGTTTTGTTTGAAAAAATGTCTCAAACGACGATTGAATTACCAAACCAGCTCAAGGAACACAATTTAGTCACGATGACTTTTTTCTGTCGAAAAATTCGACCTTTCGGTGACTATTTTGGGACGTCATCGTGACATCCCTGCTAAACATTTCCCATAGAAAACGATCAGATTTTTCCTATCGATTTCAATGTGGTTTCTGAAACTAGAATTCCCAGAAAATCATCGTGAATTCACGATAGAACTGTATCGGTTATTATTGTTCTCTATAGGATTTAAGAGAAATGTATCTGGTTTCATCGTGCAAATCCTATACAGGAAGTATTGGTTATTTGGAGAAATATAATGGTATTTTTTTGAATAACTAACGGTATCCCTGCCCGTATGGAAATATTTCGCTGAAAAATGTCTGTAAGACTATGAAAAATCTCTGAAAAAAAATGAAAAAATTCTGAGAAACTCTGACAAACTCTGAGAATCTCTGGAATTTTGATGAGAAATCTAATATTTTTGGGACATTCTTTATAGACTTTTTTCAGACTTTTTTCAGAGTTTCTCAGAGTTTTTTCATTCTTTTTCAGAGAAATAGTAACGAAATTGCACTCTGAAAAAACTCTGACAAAACTCTGATGGATTGGTAACATTTTTCTGACTTTTAGAAAAAAATTAAAAAATTTTCAAACACTTTTTCACACATGATATTTGAATACGGCATATGAATGTATTTATTGAATTTCAGAATTTTTCAATAATTAGAAAAATGTCAACAATTTATTAGAGTTTTGACAGAGTTTTTTCAGAGTGCAATTTCGTTACTATTTCTCTGAGAAAGTATGAAAAAACTCTGAGAAACTCTGAAAAAAGTCTGTAAAGAATGTCCCAAAAATATTAGATTTCTCATCAAAATTTTTTTTCAGAGATTTTTCATAGTTTTGCAGACATTTTTCAGCGAAATATTTCCATACGGGTTCTATAGGAATTTCACGAGAAAACCAGATAAATTTCTCTCAAATCCTATATAAATCGATAAAAACCAATAGAGTTCTATCGTGAATTCGCGATGACTTTCCGGGAATTCGAGGTTCAGAAACCGCATTGAAACCGATAGAAAAAACTTTATCGTTTTCTATGGGAAATTTTCAGCAGGGATCGCTGTGACGTTTTTCGAAATGCGTTTTAGCAATTTTCTTCGTAAAATTGACTAATCTCTAATCGGCCAGATCACCTCTAGATAGGTGGCCCCCCGATACAACGAGTGCTCAATTTACTAAAAATTCATGTTCCGAAGGCTGATAGATCGAAGGATTATCATGTGTCGAAGGTATTTGATTGGAACCTTTGGTCTATTGACGTTCGGAATGAGAATTTTTGGTACAATAAACATTCAGTGCGAAGATGATTCCGTGTATCGAGCCTGGAAATATCAGCCTTTGATATTCTGCATAATTCTGAAATATTCCCTGGTGGAAAACATGTTTGAATTTGGTTGAATTCAATCAAATTTTGTCAAGTGTTGCTGAATTTCATTGAATCCCATGTTGAATTTCACTCACAAATTGGACTCTCTTTTCATGGAAAAAAAAACAAATAATAAAAGGCGAATTTCAAGAAATTACGATGAAATTAAATCAAATCCACAAAACTTTGCCAATTTTCTTGATGAATTTTTGTGAAGATTCGTGGATTTTTGTCAATCTTTAATCCACAAAGTGTCCAAATTGAGAATGAAATTCAATCAAAGTTTTTCCATCAGGGTCGTGAAATGAGGGTCCGGATGCAAGAACCGACGATACGCTCGAACTGCGGGATAAGTATTGTCCAAGCCGTGACGTCAGGGGTCGGAAAAAAAATCGGAATTCCAGAAATCTGAAAATACTGGATGATAGAGCTTGGAAAATCAATACAAGTCTGCCTTCACAATTTTTTACCATGATCAATAGCTTTTGAGAAAAAAAATGAAAACTACCTATTTTTTGCAACCAAAATCAATGTTTTTCAATATTCAACTCGTCACAACTCGGTCATTTTTATATGTATCTTACAGATTCTGATTCGTAAGACTTCCCCGATGACAAAAATGTTGAACAAATTTGTAAAAATTTATAACAAATTTATAATTTTTCAATCCGAAGTGAAAAAAGCATGTTTTCTTTGCTTTGGAATCAAAAAGTGGTGGGGGAAATGTGAGGTACAAAAAACTTCCAGCGACAAAGTTGTTCGTTAGTATATGGACAAACTTTTTGAAAAGTTTCAGATCGATCGGATTATTAGTTTGCAAAATCCAGCGATTTTTTCATGAGCGTGTAACGGTTATTTTGCATTCCTCTGCGATGTGTACGGGTTAAATATCAGAATCCGCGGGGAGAATTGTATTCGTTCGATTTTTCACTGTGGATTTATGTTTTTTGAGTCATAAGATTCGAATATCGAACTATATTTGCTAGATTCGAAACCCTTTTTTTTTATCAACAATTTCATTGTTCATAACGTTTTTATGGTCAAACTATTGACTTTGAAGAAAAATTGTCCCAGTTAATGAAGTTTCTTATCCTTGTAAGGAAGAAGTTTCACATCCGGGAATCAAACTATTTTGGCAAGGTTGCTCATTCAATTTTATGATAAACAATCGATTGGTTCAAAACAATGACATCTACAAAATATTGATTTCATGAAAAAAGTATTGCAACAAAAGAGATTTCTTATCTTGTGACTGATCAATTTATATACACGTAACATGGATTCCTCAATTATCAATTCGCCTAAAAGAATCATCGAAAAAGAAAACAATGAGATTGAAGTTTATCAACATGAGTCGCAAAATCGTATGAAAAGAGAAGAGTATTTGACTTCAAATTTTGAATCTTAAGAAAACCTTCGATCTTCCTAATTCCACGTAGTCAGTATATTTTTCAGTACTTCTTCGTCTCACTTACAAGCAGATACCCATGGTTTTCCTTCACTGAAATAATTTTATTGCTCGCACTATAAATGATCTGACGTCGTTGATAATTCAGTTTTTGGATCTCATTAGAATTGCTCGATTTTCCAATTTTTCAACCTAAAGAATCTGAATCTATGTGAAGAAACCAAATTATGAGAATTATTTTTATCTCCATTTAAATATCATATTTATATTTAAATAAAAAATTCGGATACCGAAAAATGATATGTGCAAAATTGATCAGTTACAGGATAAGAAATCTTTTTTGTTCCAATACTTTTTCCATGAAATCAATATTTTGTAGATGTCATTGTTTTGAACAACTCGATAGTTTATTATGAAATTGAATGAGCAAACTTGTCAAAATAGTTTGATTCCCGGATTTAAAACTTCTTCCTTACAAGGATAAGAAACTTCATTAATTGGGACAATTTTCCTTCAAAGTCAATAGCAACTTTCCAAAAAGTTTGTCCATATACTAACCAACAACTTTGTCGCTGGAAGTTTTCCGTACCTCACATTTCCCCCATCACTTTTTGATTCCAAAGCATAGAAAACATGCTTTTTTCACTTCGGATTGAAAAATTATAAATTTGTTATAAATTTTTAAACATTTTCGTCATCGGGGAAGTCTTACGAATCAGATTCACTAAGATACATATAAAAATGACCAAGTTATGACGAGTTTAATATTGAAAAACATTGATTTTGGTTGCAAAAAATAGGTAGTTTTCATTCTTTTTCTCAAAAACTATTGATCATAGTAAAAAATTGTGACGGCAGACTTGTATTGATTTTCCAAGCTCTATCACCCAGTATTTTCAGATTTTTGGAATTCCGATTTTTTTTTTCCGACCCCTGACGTCACGGCTTGGACAATACTTATCCCGCAGTTCGAGCGTATCGTCGGTTCTTGCATCCGGACCCTCAAATAGACAAAGTACGATCTGGGGTGTGTTATGTTGCTAAAACGGCAACTTTCTTTTCCTTTGATTCGTCATTTTATTGATTACTGGTGAAAAATTCATGCGTTAGGAATTTTCCGTATTTTACCGGAAATTTACTGGAAAATTGAGTTTAGGGGAAGTTTTATACACATTTATCGGAAATTGATTTCCTATCACTAAGGTCGGAACTTTCCGGTTGCTGCACATAGGAAAATTCCGATGATGTTTTACAATGTAAGTCTGAAAGAAAACAGGAATCGTTGGTAACCCAAACAACACAAAGCTGCTAAAGATAACATATATGTCATCTTTGAGAGCAATTAAGTAGCTCTGAAAGATAACACTTATGTTATCTTCAAGAGCTTTGTGCTGTCTGGTTAATACAGCGGGCGTTTATGGTCAATCCTGCAGAAATTTTGAATCGCAGTTGGAGAAAATACTAGGCGTCATTAATAAGACGGAGAATATATTATAGGATAATCGAATTTATTGAAATTATAAACACGTGATATTCAAAATAAATAATCACGATGACAAATGGAGAGATATTATTCGCTTCAAATAAAACACGGATATTCAAAATTCCTAGAAAAGAACTTTTCACAAAAGTCATTTCTTTTCATTCTTTTGAATTTTCAAGAGCTTTAGATACGCGATATTTCAATCGCACTTTAGGAAAAATTTATATTTGCTTTCCTCCCTGGTACAAATAATCTATAAAATCTCATTGACCAATGGGAAGATGAATGGGTTTCAATGAAATTCGATGATATTTAATCAGAAATTTCACGATTCGTAATAGGATTTAATAGAATATTTCTACCTGGGCTGCACTGGGGTAGTCGGAATGAATAAAAATTTTTAATGACGTTATGAAGACGTCACAACGACGTCTTTATTGTTAATATGTGAATTTATGCTCACTCTTTTTCAGTACAGTAATCATGCATACAAATCAATGAGGGACTAAGAATTACCCACCCTGAGAACCCAATTTTTCAAATTGAAAGAAAATTTTCTTTGCCCTCATTCTAATAAATATTTTTTTCAATGGAAAAATTCTTCATCAGATTGAAACAAAAATATATTTCTTCTTGAATTCCAAGAATATAATTTCAATTCAATGAAAAATTCTGTCATTGGAATGAACTATCTTTGCCATTGAAAACAAGATTTATCAGAATGAGGGCAAAGAAATTTTCTTTAAATCTAAAAAATTGGATTCTCAGTGCAGGGCATATTATAAAGGTCAGTTCTTACCAAAAAGTTAGTTCTAAAACGTAAAAACGGTCAGTTCTCAAAAAATCACCCAATTTCCAGTGCAATGTTTTCCTTTTTTCAAATCAAGGAGTATATTGAGTTCAGTAGTGATATTCATTCTGAAAAAGTAAGACTTTATGTCAAAAGTAAAATTAAGGATGTATTATCAAATGATTCAAGAAATACTTGTCACAAAAATGTTTACCGTTTGTTCTTCAATAGAAATCGAGTATCCACGAGAAGTCACGATTTCGTCATAGGGGCGTCACTAGGACGTCATTGTGACAAACTAAGTCGTGTTCTTCGGGGTTAAATGGTAATTCTTCACCAAAATGTAACCGCAATTTTTGGTCGCTTCTCGGTTCAGCGATATCCGCTGGGGAGCTGGTTCAAAGAAAAGCCGAAGTGATGTTTCAACTTTTGATTCATAAGTTTTCCTTCAAACGATCACGTGTATTCAATTGAGCATCGGCTCATGTGGAATGTTGATATCTCTGAGATGATATAAAATAATAATATTTACACGATTAAATGACACCTGTGCGTAAATATAAACATACACAGATAAATGAACATTGCGCGGAAAAATATGTGGAGATTAAAAACCTCTTTCGAATGATTCTCAATATACGTATATCAAGGTTCTAAAGTATTTTATCTTTGTGGGACGAATTATCATTGATAGATATTGACCGATTCAAAACACGAGGGGTGCGAAAATTGCGAAAAATAGAGTTTTTTTTATTTGATCACTGAAGTCAAGTATAAACGATTCAAAATCGATTTGTATTGAGGAATTCAAAAATAAATAATATTCTCAAGGAAATTAGAAACTCAGGCATTTCACGTGCAAAAGCTAGAGCCGTCCGCAAGGTGAAATATGGAATTCGAAAATATGATGATGTTTAGTTTTTTTCTAACAAACCATAAACGATGAGGTACAGAAAATTAATTTTTACATGAAAATACGGGAGATTGTGCATATTCATATTTCCATGTGGAAACACGGGCCGATACTGGTTCGCTAGTGTTGCCAAAGGTGCCAGTACTGGCAAAGGAGTTGAAATGATAACACAGCGGTAGCGATATTCGGATGTGAGCCTGCTATGGTGAAACTCCGGCATTGCAGCAGGATCAGTTGTTTTGCCATAGCTGGATGAGAAATGACGAGGAGTCGAAATGATGACATCCTATGTAGAAATTCAAACCCGACCCAGTACTGGCACAGTACCGGTAACCGGAGTTACCAGGAGTGATCATATTTCAAGTAAAAAAAGAAAAAACACATTAAATTTGAACTTTGAAAATCTGAATGATTCATTGTTTTCATTATCGTCATCGGAGAAAAGCACTTTAGAAGTGATTTCTTGAGAGTTCACTGAGTGAGGATCGAATCCGGGTCTTGCGAGTGAGAAATTGAGTCTCTATCACATCAGCCGGTCTCCGAGTTGCCGACGAATAAATTAAATTGCCATTTATTGTAATGGGACCCTAGTGGAATAAAGTCCTAACAATGCTGGCATACTGTTGTCTCTCGAACATATTGAATGATGATACCAACTCTGGCCTAATGCTGGCCAGACTTCGGCTCACGACAACAGCCAAGTTGCTATGATCGTGATTTAATGTCATTCGACCACCGATTCCGTAGTCAGTCAGAGTCCTATCAATACTGGCACATTGTTATCTATCGAACATATTGAATGCTAATACTACCTCTGGCTCAATACTGGCGCAGTATTGTCTCCTCAAGGTAACCATGTTATTGGAAAGATCAGTGGAATCCCTATATCCACTATCTATTCCGTATTGTAACAACGTTGCATCGATATTGGTGTCGTATCGTCTTTTTTTCGCATTTCACCGTTCAACCAACTCTGATTCGGTACTGGCGTGGTTCCGTTTCTGTACGGTCTGGGTATTCTCCGAACACTATTAATTCGATACTGACTCAAGAAAGTTTTTGCGCATTTCGCGCCAGTTGGAAAACTGGTAATGATTCTGAATAGGCACAGTTGTTTCTGCCGAAGTCTGGTAAATACAACTTTGCCAGTACCGCGCCATTTGTCAATAATTCTGGCTATTAACACATGGGATATTTCAAATATTTTTAAGTAAAACTCTATTTTCTAGACTTCATCGTTTCTAGTTCATGAAAAAATAAAAAAACGTGTTAGATTTTTATAAAAAATATCATAATTTCAGAGTTCTACCTTAGTCAACTTTTTTCCCCTCAACATTTTAAACATTCATCATATTCTCCAAATGCTAACAGAAATCGACGCGTTAGAGAACACAATGAATGTTTGGAATGTCGAGAAGAAAATGTTTAATGGAATTTGTCTCCTTGTGAAGGACAATCTCGCTTTGCTTGTATCTTTACACTGAGAAAAAAGTATTCCAAATTTATTCCAATCAAATAAGGTTTATTAACTATTAACAAATCTTATTTGACCCAAATGATGGTCTGTTTACAACTAATAAGCCTCCTTTGTCTCAAACAAACTCTTCTCTCCGTGTAGAATCTTCATAGCAGTTCGCGTGTTTGCATTCCAAACACTGCCCGTTTCTTGCGCACCTTTATAATTTCTCTAATATCCGCTAGTTTGTGACGAATTTCAACAACTCTCGACATCGTAAATGATCATTACCTGGCATAAATGTGAAAAAATATTGAGAATTTATCAATCGACACAATTCAAAACGTAATCAGATATACGCTAGACGTGCTCTTTTATAATACCGCCAAATGTCATATGATTCGATATCTGAATGATGTTTTTCTATCGAAAGTGTTCTTCTAATTTCAAAAACGATAACACTTAAGCCGAACATCGTTTTAATTGTTCTAATTATCTATGTTTGCATCTTTAAATATGAAATGGTGATTTTATCGAGTAGTCTTTAAACGTGTTAGCCGTCTGAGAATATTCGTTGGATCCCTGCTGGAAAAATTTCACTAAAAATCACTGGAATTTTCAGAGATTTTCATAGGTTCTTAGAGTTTGTCAATGAGATTCAGAGTTTTGTAGTGGAATTCAGAGATATTTTACACAATAATCGATATAAAATCTTCCAAATTTATGAACTTTTGATTTTACACAGAGAAGAATCATTAGATAACAACTTCGTTCTCTTAAAAACAACTGCTAACGTCGACTACCTAATGAAAAATCAAAAAATGACGTCAATTTCTTTTGGAGTTGTACTAATTCTTGCGCGTCTTATACTCAACAGTTTCCAGACGACGCTCCTCGGATAGGATCCGCAACGAAAAACCTATTCCCAAAAATTTGGCCGGATAGCTCTGGATGGATTTGCTCTCTTCGGAAACAGAATTATTTATTTATGATCATAAACGAATCATTGACCATCGATTATGCGGATAATTAAGAACGTTAAGAACTCGTACAGATGGAGATAAAATGAATGTTATTTGGATAATGGACAATCTCGAGTGATCCACCTCGATGATAAGAAAATTTGTCTACTTGACTACGCACGCATGAAGTAACAAATCTTCCTACTTAAAACTCAAGAATCCATGAGGTATTATCGATAAAACACGTTGTTTTCTAAGTAATCTACTCAAATAACAAATTCATTGATCACTGATACGAGTTCTTGTACGTTCCCTTCTTTTTAGTTACCTGATAATCAAAATTTTCAAATATTTCACAGATAGCTCACAAAAAGATGGAAGATTCTTTGAGAAACAAATTTCTCTTCTCGGTTCTCTCAACGATTAATATCGAATACAGTCGATGTATGTTAAGAAGGGAAACCACATTAGGAGGTTCAAAAAATTCATTTTTTTTATTGCAGGAATCGTTAGCTCAACTATCCAAGAATGTACTGTCAAAATTTCAAAACGAAATTCCTATTCGTTTAGATGTTATGAGCATAGAACGGAGCGCACTTTGATTCCGGCACACAGAGAAAAATAGTAGACTAATCCCTCGCGAGCTTTCGGCACTACTGCAAGCGCAAAATGAAGCTTACTAAGAAGAAGAAGGGTTGATGTATGGTGCTGGAAAGTTTCCGAGAATTTTTTTTTCAAACGTGTTTTTCTCAAAATGATTTGTTCCACATCTGCGGGAGTTCTCACTCAAAAACTAATGAACCGATTATTATGGAATTCGGTAGCCTCATTTTTGATGAAATTACGAAGAAAATGAACCAACTTTTGGGATGATATCATAATTTTAAGGGTGTTTTTTGTTGCATAATTAAAAAAGTTTTTCCAACACCTGCCAAATGTTTAATTTCCATCATTTTCACCTGAATTGAGGTTCATATTCTTAGGAAATATGTTATTCAAGTAAAATAAAACCCCTCTTGATTTCAGATGAAAATCAGAACCGCCTACATGTCCCGCAGTCGGAGAAAATCCTTCACCATATTTGCCGGACAACAGGGTATAACTCCATCATTTTTCATCAAAATCATTTGAAAAACTTCACGAACCTTGTTCAAAACAAGAATAACACGATGTCCAAATTTGATTGAATTCCAATCCATTCTTCCCATTCAAAAAAATCATAAAAAATCAGTGAAAATGAGCCTTCTAATGTGGTTTTCCCCCCTCAATTAACAGGCGCATCAGACCCGTTTGTGTAGCAATATCTCTCTCAGGATCATCATAGATTCCAAAATTTTCTCACTACACTCTAGCTCGAGATGTCAGTTATGTCAGACTCGAGTGCCCCTCTCTTCTTCCCAGCAGAGAACTTTTATTCAAAAATGTCAAATCAACAGATGATGTGAAAGCTGCCTGGATTGCCTTACTGAATAATCCCGATAAATGTAAAACTATATTCAATTATTCAATTACCTGAAACACGCTACGTCTACCCCTTAATCTATACAATTACTTTTAGAATTGAGCCTATCGTTCCATCGTTCTTCCAATTAAATTAACAACTGAATAACACAATATTCAATTCTTACAGATAAAAATCTTGAAATCCATTTTTCAAACGCTCTACCCAGTCACAAGAAGTTGTTTCGAAGAGACAAACAACGATGTTTCTTCAAATTTCATGAGTTTGAATTTTATAATTTTGTTTCTATCAACGATTCGAACTCCAGGAACGTTTCCGATATTGTATCATAATTCAATCATATCTCTGAATCACAGTTCTGAAGCAAGATAATCATAAAAATGTATTTTGTATTGGTCAGGCCTACTTGTTATTCTTTCTTTTATCTTGTAAATAATTCTTACCGACCTTCTGTATACATAGATGTATTTTTAAACTTAATATAAACGCATATTCATTTTGTATTGAATTATACAAACTTAGTATTTAATTTTAAATTTATTATATATTAACAGGCGCATCTTCTTGGAATATCAAAGTGGATGCCGCTTCTCATTATTTTTCATTTTTATTTTCCCGTCTTTGAGAAAACTGGGAGGGATTTGGAATCTATACACTTTTTCGGGAGGTGATAGATGTCCTCGATCCATGCGAAAATTCTCAGCGAATTAACCGTTTATTACTGTTTTTCGATCCACATCAACTATTGATGTACACAGACTCATATCACTCTGGGACCTTCATTAAATCAACACTGTTTGCTGTTGATGAATAAGTGAAATCGCCTCAGTATCAAACCAGATTTTTAGCAGCATGATAAAATACCACAAAAAGACAAAGATCCGGTATCGATATTGACACTCCACTACTCTCGCAGTGGTAAAAGAATCAAAGATTTCATTGGATTTGTTAAATAACAACTAAAATTGTAAAAAAATATATACCACATTTATTGCGATATTCAGTTAAATTCTCAACAGATTGCTTTTAGTGTTCTTCATCGACGGATGAATATTTCACTTCCAGAGACCTGGCAGTGGCACTTCGAGCCTGTAACTTTATGAGAGCTTTCGGTACCCTGGTTAAAAGAATCCATTACTTCTGACAAATGAAATTAAATGAGATTTGGCCAGAACATTGTCCGAGAATCAATGAGATTTGGCCAGATTCAGTGAGATTTGGCGAGAATCGACTGTTCTTTCTGACCAAATCTCATTGACATTTGCTGGATGAGATTCGGCCAGAACATTGTCCAAGTTCAACTGTAATTTAGTGAGATTTGGCGAGAATCAATGGTTTTTTTAAACCAGGGTACTCCGAGTTTTGAACAAATTCCTGAAATGAGTTATCTTAACCGGCATTTAGCCTCGCGTGAAAAATTTTGAAAATCTCTCAGGAAGTTTTCATTGATCTTTTGGTTAGAAATTGAGATACTGTTCGCAGTCGCTACCCTAATAAATTTTGTACAATTGTCTTATTTAGACTAATTCAAGGAATCTAGATGAGATTTAGTTAAATTTCATACACCTGTTCCATGAAAGATCAATTAAATTTTATAACCGTACAATACTCTTGACAAATCTCATTCGATTTGATTCAGATGGATTTCATGGATATGTTTAATCAACTCATCACATGCGCATAAAAATATATATGTATAACTCTGCTCTCAAAGTCAGATCGATGTCCGGATTCTCAGATTCCTGTCGAATATTCACATTCCTGTTTAAATGGGTTTCTAGAATTTTAGGAAAATTAATCAATTTGAAACCGTATTTTGTAGAAGAGGCAAATTTTGTCGATGGAATCTTTCTGACATTTCGAACAGGGAACTCAGTTATCAGATGAATTGAATTAACGGCCTTTTGAAGCTCTTAAAAAACGGGCAAAACTTTGCTACATACTTTTCCAACAACTAAGCGACGAATAACTACAATTTTTTAATATGCAATGATGGAGCATATCGCCAAGGTTTGACTTTGAATATAAATTGAAACCCCAAAGTCATATCTGAACACGAAAGAAAAGAATTTGTGGAAATTATTGACATTTGCATATCATCACTGCATATTAAAAATCTTTATTTAATGCTTAGTTATTGGAAAAGTACGTAGCAAAATTGTGCCTATTTTGTGAAACTCCATGGGCCTTAACAATGAACTTCTGATGAATGAGTATGTAAATTTGACTGAACGATGATAGTTGTATTTGGTATGAAATATCAGTATTGGCATTGGAGTTGAATATGCACATTTATGTATCGATGAGAGGCAAAATATGAATGCGCTTTTAGTTCAATGAGTATATAATATTCTGATGCAGAAAAAAAACACTTCTAACGTATGTACAATTTACGGAACTTCAATATTCTCATAGTACTAATATTATTCCTACACTGTATGTAAACTTACATCTTATGAACACAAACTCGTTATGCAACGATAGAAGAATAGAACCCTGTAAACGACTCAAAGGCGTTATTCATCACTTTGTATGAATTGTCTTTGGCAGGGTTTGATATCCTCATTCGATTACACACAACATACACTGTTTGTTATACAAAAAGGAAAAAGAACTTATACAACAATGTGTATATGTATAAGAGTATACGAAAGTACAGCAGTACAGCTAAGAAGATTTTGTTTTTCTCAAAATCGATCACATGTCATATCATATCTCATGCACGACGCAATGATCATGAAAAATCACGAATCCATAGATTCTATGTACAGAATTGTTCTACCAGAACATAGACATTCGATAACTAGTTCATCCAAGAGAACCAATCTCTATCGCATGCTAATTTTCTCTTTTCGACGATTTTCGACGCTCTCGGGATCGTTCCACCATTGGATTTCAGCTTTGCCGAATATAAGAAATATCAAGTTACCCACGAAGTATATCGCGGAAGCGATGAGAAACACCGCATGCCATTGATGAATATTTTTCTGTACAAAAAAGTATAATTCATGAAACAACAACCACAAACAATTTTATTGAACGATCTCGTATTCGATAAATCGATTAATCTCACCTCATCGGTGACGATCGCACTGCAAATCAAGGGAGCAACAATAGCGATCACGGAAGCGCTACAATTGGTAATACCCATCATAGTTCCAGCGTAATTCGGACTGAGATCAACGTGATTGATTTGAAATCCACACAAAGATCCAGCATTGAGACCCACGGCTATGACGAGAACCACAACCGCGAGTGTTTTGTTGTTAATCGGTACAAAACATAATCCGATCAGGGCCACGGCTGGACCCCAATGAGCAATAGTGTTGCACACTTTTCTGATAGTACCTCTGGATATATTTTTCTTCAAAGCGTAATCGGATAACCCGCTAACGGGGAAGCTTAGAATCCACATCGCCAAGTATGGCAACGCTGAAACGAGACCGTTCTGAAAAACAAAACAAAACACACGATTATTATTATACAACAATCGATGTGAATGAGAAGATATAGATAAAACGTAGTTTCTTACTTCCTCGATGTTGAACTTCAGAATAGCGTTCATGTAACTCGGCATTTCGGTAAGAAGAGTCCAGTATCCCCAATTTTGACCACAATGCACGATGATCAGAGCCCACATGGGAGACGATGTGAATATCTCCTTCCATGGTGTTTTCAACTACACAAATCGAACGAAAACCACGTTTCTTGAACCAGGAGAATATTTCAACGGGTTCGCGGAAAAAAGTGATGGATTATCCAACGCGGTTGGCATTCTCATTGGTTTATTATTTTAATTGAAATCGTCAAGGTCGTCGTATCTAAATGACTTTCAATGAAAGTACGAAGCCAACCGCATACAAGAATTTGTAACGTCGTAACGTAACGATATTCGTTCTCTAGTTTTTATCATTCATATTCGAGGATAAAGTTCTTTGATTGATATAATTCATCGCCATTCCCAAAAGTGAAGAATATTCGAAATTAACTTACAATTCTCCCATTCCCTCCAGAATTTTGAACGACTTGTAAACTGCTCTCGATATACTTTTTCTCCTCTTCCGAGATTTTTGTATGTTGGCTGGGTGTGTTGGAGCCCCAAATGAAGAATCCTATTCCCCAAAGTATGGCGAGTGTTCCAAAAATATAAAATACGCTCGGCCAACCTCCGATCGATGCTGCCAACAGGCCGGAAATCGGTAAAGAAATCACGGTTCCCAGTTGTGCTCCGGCATAAGCGAAGGTTCCTGTGAATTCGATAGATCGCAAATGTATTTGTTCTGTCAAGAACTTTTCTATTTCCATCAAATTGAAAAGTACTTGAGAAGACGAAGGGACACGCACACACACACACATGACGCGAAACGAATCAACTAACACTCACCCAGTCTTGCTCTTTCGGAGGGTGGCACCCATTTGGAGAGAAGAGTATGAACGCAAGGTAAGAGACAAGCTTGACATAGACCCATGCCTACCCTGCAAGCAAACACCCCCGCAACGTCTCCGATATTCGCAGCTAGGGGGATCAAGAGATTCAAGCAACCGCAAAGGAACATCCCAATTGCCAGGACCTTTTGGGCGCTCCATATGCTAGCCAAGTAACCACTGGGTACCTGCATTATCGTGTACCCCCAGAAAAAAGAGGTCAAGATCTGTGACTTTTGACTTGGACTCCAACCAAAATCCTGTAACACAAAATATTCTTTTATATAACAAACAATTCTTATATTCCTCCCGAAGAATCGATTGAACAAAAAAAAAAATTGGAAAATAGAGAACTCGAGTCGATTGATATGTCAATATTTTCCTTTTTATTCTTATCTCTCACACGAGTATAAACAGAACGAAATAAGACTTTTCTAATTGAATAGAAAATTTCCAGTTTCAAAGAGCATGGCCGACGGGTCTATCTAGCACATACGCGCGTCGTTGTTGTATTCCATACATTGAATGAACAACGTGGTTGTTTTTTCTTCTCCCGTTTATCGAATCCAAAATCTTCATCTTTCTATCTTTTCCTCGGCCTTCTTTGCGCTCCCTCGTGCTTCGCACGTGAAAAAGGAATTCCCTGGTGTTCGTATCGAGTTTGAGTTTCGAATATATCTTATCTGTATAATTCAAAGCGGAGAATATCGTAAGGATTCCAAGTACTGCGTATCCAATGACATTTTTTGCCTCTTCGATAATAATTAGAATAAACAGCGGAGTCACGATATTCACAATATCCACGACATTCACTTTCGATTATTGTGGTTATTACTCGAAATACTGATGCGAAAACTTCAGCATCGAATCAATCGTGTCACCAGGTTGAACTTTTATCTAATTCTTAGATTCTTTGATCATTTCATTGTACGTTTCATGGGTGTGGGTTTGGAGATAAAAACGTAGGATGGCTGATAAATCGATGCATGTTGTAGTAGGAGGGACTACAACTAACTCTTCACGATCGATCTCATTTACCAAACAAATAAAGTGATAAATTTATCGGATCTTTTTGTTTGTTTTTTTTCCTCTCTGAGCTCTCGGTGTGGAATTCTCGCGATGTAACGATTCCTGTGCAGAGGGAACTAGCTTATTAGATCCTACTCTGGGGACAAAATTGATCTCTGAAGGGATTGTCAATGTTGTTGTTTTTTGTTTAAAAACAGCGATGTGGAAACGATTTGGAATGAGGTTGAAAAATTCTGGGTAAGAACTCTTTCTCAACAGATTTCAAGTACAACTCTATCATCCAAATCTATCTCCAACGTACCAGTGAATGTAGTCATTTATAATATAATATGATGATCTCTCCGTATTATATTCTCACTATGATTTTATAATACATATTCATCCCTGTTATACAAATAATCCATAAAATCTGATTAACGAATGGGAAAATGAATAGGTTTCAATGATATTCAATCAGAAATCTCACCATTCGTAATAGGATTCAATAGAATATTTTCACCTGGGATGCAAACATGACCAAATTTTTTCAAGATCACAACTTTGAGAAACTCCTTTGGAACATCTTCAAAGATATCTGAAATAATTCTAAAATATCTCTTATGCAACACAAAGAAATATCTTCTGGTAGTCTTCGTTTGAGATTTAATTGAAAAAAGAATCCTTTCTGGATCTAGGTATGTTTTAAACGTGGTTTTTTCTTTAACCCTGCGTTTCTTTGATTGAATTTCAGGGGCCTTTTTCACCAAGGTACCAAGTAAAGTGATATCTTGTGATATCTGTGAAACAGGTTTCAAGTGTCTTTCACAACACTTTTGGATAAGTTTCAGAAAAGTCTAAAACTCGTTCAAAAGATATCTTCAATGTGTTTTTCATCTAAAACTTGTCTTTAAGATATATTAAAGATATCTTTCAGGCGACTTTTAGACAAGAGTTGATCTTGAACATATCTAAAAGTGTTGCAACGAATAATCAAATCCTGTCCAAAAGATACAAAATGTTTATCGAAGAGTAACTCTTCTCAAAATAGGTATCCTCAAAGATTTTCCTACAAAACATTTGTTTGGTTTAGAATAATGATCGATGCCACCCTGGTGAAAGGGAAGCGTGTCATAAAGAGTAACGAAAGCGTGAGCATGTTTCAGATTACTTTCCTAATGCTTCTCATATGCTTCCTATCCACTCTTGGATTACGCTTCCGTGCGTAAAGCCCGGTTTCTATGAAATTGCGGTTTCTCCGGATACGCTTCACACACTTTAAATATACGTTCGAACCACCCCTAATGTTTCACTTGACGCTCGGTATACGCTTAAATCCACGTTCCAAATACTTTCCAACTACGTTCCTGACACTTTCTATTACACGCTTCTCTTTCACCAGGGCACCCTCATGAAAATGATTTTCTCATCATGAAACAGCAGCCGTCACAAACATAGTCCGTTTCACTGGTGAATCGAACCCGTTCGTTTTACCATTAGAATCAGCCGTTCCAATATAATAACCGTGCAGTTTTATAAACAGACGAAAATTGTCTAACCTTGAAATGAATCCCATCTTCTCACGAGATGGTATCCGTTCTGTCTCATGACAGGAAAAATGTCTCTAATCTACTCCCAACCCTGGTAGAAATATTCTATTGAATTCCATTACGAATGGTGAAATTCCTGATCGAATCAGAGTTGCAACGATTTTCCCCAATCCAAAAAACCCACTCGGATTTTTTCAATAAAACCCAGTTTCTATTATTCGCCGACACGCTATGATATGAAATTCAAACTACAGTGTTTTTGTCAGAAAATCAAGTCAACCCGATCAAAAAAAACCTCAAGGGATGGTTCCCCTGGCAATTTGGCACAAAAATTATGATCAAAACCCATCTGGGAACCCTCATGGGATTCCACGTGGGAGCTCATGTAAGATCCTACATGAAGTGTTTTTGAACCGTTCCATTCTAACTACTCATATCAAATCTCCCCCAATGAGCCCAGACAGCACACAAGTTCCTTTTGAGTTCACAGAGAATTCAGAGTTAAGAATACCTACGGCATTCATTTCTATAAATTCATAGAGTATCCTAAATGAACACATAGAGTATCAAAAGAATTCTTGAAGAGTTCTTGATGAATACATGTGGGAGTTCTTGAAATACACATAAACAATGCATAAGGTATTCGTAAAGACTACCCGTTATGACAGTGAATATGAATCTTCGAGGAAGTTCAAAATGTAGTCCTGTTCTGCCCAAAAGAATTTATAACGAATACCATGAACTTCGATCAGAGTGTTTCCGAATTTGTAGAAGTCTTGGAATAAAAGTAATGTCCAAGATACAATTAGTAGTATATTTTCTCTTATAAATTGATTGAATAGGTGCATGTACGAGATTTTGAGAGTGCTTAATAAAGTGAAGTGAATTATGCGATGTAGTAATCGGTTGGTAATTCATTTCGGTGCGAGAAACATATAATATGTGAGAATAAATAACATATCATATGATTTGAAGGTTAAAGTTTTGTATACAACAAAGTGATGTAACTCTAAAGAAGAGAAGTGTGCAAAAATTCATGAATTGTTCGTGGATAATGAAGTGAATTGTTTATTAACTCAAAATATGTGAATATTGACTGTAAAAATGTACTTATACAAACGATCTTTCATGTGTGAAAGAACTAATCGATTGTATCGAGTGTGGAAAATCCCTTATAGAGAACGATGGAAAAAACTTTGTGATCTCTATCTTTTCCGTTAGGGAGTTTGTAAAAGACCTGATATTTGATTACAAAAGTTTATTGAATTACGAGAAAATTCAGAATGCTTGTTCAGTGGTGTGATTTATTTATACTTGATGCATTCAGATGTAAATGCATTATGAATTCTTTTGGGCAGATTATGTGTTGCTTTTAGAATTATTTTTGGATTCAAATGAACGATTGTGCGTATTCTTAAAGAATTCCCTCAAGAAGCGTGGCATTCAAATGGTATTCTCTAAGAACTGTTTGAGAACTAGTTGTGCTGTCTGGGAGAACTTAGATGACTGAAAAGATGATTTTGATCAGTATAAGCAATGGTGGACGAATACTGTTTGCAACAGTGCACAGTGGGCCAGATGACGTTCAAAGTTGGCAAAAAATCAACAATCACTCCCACGCTGAATCATCACGGTATCATAAAATAGACAACTTGAAGCATCGATTACCAAATTTGTATACCGTTTGGCTTATATTTGGGCTCAAAATAGCATAATGACGTAATAAAATGTGATGTTTTCTCTGATTAATTTATGATTCTTTCGCTCTACGTGAAAAATCGAGCTCATCATTTTCGCAGTTTTTCTCCGTGTAATTTTCATCATTCCGGTACCCTGAGTCTGGAAAAACTCGTGACAATCTGTGGAGGTCGTTCGAAATTTCGTTTTGTGACCTTTTGTTAGACTATTCCCTATTCTATTTACATCATTGTACGGCATTGATGCCTACGTTATGATGTCTACGTTGAACTCAATCGGCGATATTTGGCGGATATTTGTATATTCCTCTACGTAAACATAGTTAAGATGTACCAAGATTTCAGGATACCCTACATTCAAAGTTTCGTTTGAATGCACAGTGGGCCAGATGACTGGAGAAACTGGCCAAAAATCGAGTCCAGATTTTTTGAAAACAAGTTTATGGGGATGAAGTATATAAGTTCAAGTGCACTTGGTGAATATATTAAGGGGATCCAAACATTAGTGTTCAATTGGTGGTAATTTGAAAATGAATAATTGCATATCAAAAGTCGATGAAGCTATGTTGAAAATTTCTAAGTATTTTAATCCAGCTGAGAAAATTCATCACAATATGCATGGTTTCTTTATCTCATAACTTCACTACAATCAGAAAAGGGACAGAACAAGGGGAACGATGTGTTACAATAAGGCATGCTGCCGTACAAATTAAAAAGGCACTTTAGGAAGGAATCTATCTGTCGGAACGAAAATTAGGAAAGATGAATAGTTTTTGCGTTATTGCAAGTTTTATGCGACGGAAATTCGTTCATCCCTGATGAAAAAAGACCTAAGTCTTGGAAAAGTTGTATTTGGCGTGAAAAAACGCTCGTTCATCATCAATTTACAACTGAGAGCGAACCTAAGTCGACTTAGGTTCTTCTTGATTTGTAAAAGTGTCGAGGATCAGCCTTGAATACAAGAAGTTGAAATAGATTAGAACATCAGTTTTTCTTCCGTTGTAAATTGCTCGAGCTGGGCGCTACATTACAACTAGAAAAAGTCCTATGTTTTGTTCGGTCAACGTGCGGAGAAACCCGAAGTGCATCAATTGTTTTCTGTCAACAAAACACATCCGGTTGATATATGGTTCCAATTACATCAATTTGAACGGAGTTTTTTTTAATCGATCACCAAAACCCTCAACAACATCGCCATGTACCCATACAGCACACAGATATCCATTAGATGGCCATTAGATATCCAATGGAGATCTAATGGACGTCAAATGGATATTGGACGGACATTTGGATATCTATTGGATATCTGATGGATGCCATATCCAAGTGTGTTGTATGGGTAATGTTTAACAAGTAGAGAATAATGAATGGAATAACAATTTTTTCAAAAATTTACAAGCTGTCTGGGTTAGTGTGAACCACTGACTAGGCAGAGGGTTAATAAGCAATGAGAAGATTGAAAGACTTGGAAATCATGATAATCTACGCCACCTGACTTGGGACTTGAGGTGTTTCTTCGCTTGTAAGGCGATTTTTTCCCTTGTATTGTTCTAAATGAACACACGCATGTCGTTTTTCTCAGTGCCAATAACAAAAAAGTTGGGATTTTTTTACGGAATCGGAAAGAGAATGATCATTTTACGTTAAAAATGTTGAAACATTTATTGAAATGATATTTTTCAATGTCTTTTCGTAAGGAAATCGTTTTCGTCGATTATCTCCGTTCGAGGCTGAAGAGACTTAAGTGTCTTTTTAACTTGTACGGCAGCATGGGTGCATGATTTTATAAATATTTTCTATGTAATTTTCATTTTGTCTGCGCTATCAAGGGGTCGTTTCGCGACGTTCCGCGCTCAATTCACACCAGACTAGAATTAATGTGTTACTATTGTTGCGTACTAGAAGTTCAATCGGCGCTTTTTTTGCGCTCCTTGCGGAAAACGTCCGATAAAGTATAAATATATTGCGTAAATCCCATTCACTGTGGAGTAGATGACAAGAAAAAATCACAAAAATCAAAAATTGCACCAGACCATTCTGCAACTTGTTACTCAGGGACTTTCCGCAGTGATTCATTACAAATTTGGTAATTGAAATATAAAATTCAAAATGGCGGATCTAATATGCTGGACAGACATTTTTAAATCCATAGAATTTGCTCAACATTTTCGTCACTCGGAGATTTTGGGGGGTGTTGATTGCACACTTGGGCTTAAGAAAACCAAATTTGGATTTGTAGATTCAATATGACGCACAGTGAGTCATATCACTTCCGAAGCTGGCTAAAAGTCGATTTCGGAATTTCGTGAAAATAAGTCTTATAAGGATAAGGTATATGAGTCCAATTACGTTCAATAGATATATTGAGTTAATTTAATACACGGAAAAAAGAAAACAGCACTGGTTACTGTTCATAACATCAATCAGTTGAAAAACAAATGAAAACACGCTTGGATGATAGAGGTTAGCGCGATCACAGTGATGTGTACTGCAGTGAAATTCGTCAATGCCGCTTGGACATTAACGGTTACTGGGAGACGCAGTAATGAACGGCGTGAATTTGATTTTTCATTTTTTTTCAATGAATTACTGCGATTCACAGTAACCATTGCTGTTTTCTTTTTTCCGTGTAGTTATTATTTCATTGGTAGTGATCAGTGCCGGATTAATGGTTATCGACGCCCCTGGGCGCTTGAGCATATGAGGCCCCTTCCCATGTAACGCAGAATATTCTGAGAATATTCTCACAACATCCGTAAAACGTACTGTATCGAATATTCTTCCAAAGAGCGTAGAAGCTTCGTAAATATTCATAGAAGATTCTGAGAAAATTTGAATGGGACTGTTTCGAATATTCTAGGAACGTTCGTACAATATGCGTACAAAGTTTGTAGGGAGATTGATAAGCAGCGCATGCGCAAGCATCGTAATGACATGAATTCAGTAATGGCAGACAATGTTGTTTACAGGCTACAGACCCTCGGAGGATATATTATTTTAATTTGTATTTGGGGAATGAGAAATTCATAAATGTGCATTTTAATATCCCGAATGTTTTGAGAGCGTCATTCGTGAAAAATAATCTTCAAAGGTGTGATAAAATTTGAAGAAATATCGTATATATTATGATTGCTTGTTTTGATCATAAGTATTTCACCCATCCATGTGAATCCATGATGACAGATGTTGATTGATTGAAAGAATTGATTGTGAATTAGTTTTCAGTTACATGCAGAAGTTATATTGGCAGGATTTTCTATTTTAACAGCATTTTTTTATAATATTCCCACAATATTCGTGGCATAATATCCTGAGAATGTTTGAAACAGTCTCATTCAAACATCCTGAGAATGTGCGTAGAATATATTCGCACGTTATAAGAATCTCCTCAGAATATTCGAATATCCTCAACGTATATTCTCAGAACATTCTCAGAACGTGCTTATGCTACTTGGGTTGTAAGGAAATTTTTTTAGGGTATTCTCTTTCTTTTCCACTTTTGAAAAATTTGAGGTCCCCCCAGGAGCTCGAGGCTCCTGGCCCAGGGCCATCTAGGCACATACATTGATCCGGCCCCTAAAAGTACCGCTAAAAGTACTTTTAGCCGCTTTAGGGCACCAATGTGCCCTAAAAGTAGAGGATGTGCATCTGAATTTTGAAATCCGAAAATCAATCACTCTGAGAACCTTCAAGTGGTGAATTTCAGGGGATTCTGAGAGATGTTTGTTAACTTATAATTATGTGTGTAAATTTTCGACCACCAATTTTCCTTGATTCGAAATTTTTCCACTCCCAATTAGTACTCAGCCATCCTGAAAATTCCTGATTGGAGAGTTTCAAGGAAATTCGATCAATTTTGAATTTTCTATCCGCCATATCGCATACGCCATCTTGAATTTCCAAAATTTTATTCCAGATTCGTGATCAGCGATCCCAAAAACCCCCGAGTGAAGAGTTTCAAGGAAATTCGGGATATTTTGAAATTTTTATCCGCCATATTGGATCCGCCATCTTGAATTTCCAAAATTTTATTCCAGATCCGTAATCAGCGACCCCAAAAACTCCTGGACACTCAGTTTCCAACCATTCTGCCGAAAATTTGGATTTTGGTCAGTTTTTAGTATGATCTGGCCCACTGTGCAGTGGCCCAGTGATCTCTTTTGATACTGAAATATTCTCCAAAAATGTGTTACATTAGTTTACCAATAATCGATATCTTTTTGATAGCTCTGGCAACTATTCTTTGAGTGGATCTGACAGAAATTTTCAATGATGCAGAATAATTCATGTTCATGTTTCAATCTGTCTAATTTTTCTGAAGTTGATGTGAATCAAGTTTAAAATGTGTAAAATTCAATGGTACAACTTAACATACATTGTCATCTAACGTACTTTTGTATTGTAAAAACAAATACTTGAAATTAAATATGTTGATAAATATAAAATATATATTTGTAATTTTGATTCGAAAAAATACAGTTTGATTATAAGGATTTAATCAAAGATGCAGTGACCTGACATTATCAATATTGCTTTCACCTGGTGTAAATTCTAATATCATAACGCTGCCCTGAATTTTAATGATAGAAATATTGAATACCTTTCCCTGCGGAAATAGAGAAACTAGAGATAATACCCCTCATGTTTCAATGAAATTATGATTTCAAAGATGAATAATTACACGTACCTTCTCATAATTTGTTCATTTTATCATTTTAGATATCCTAAGTTCAATGATATATAAATTAACTTTATTCACAGTTGGGTAAATTGGAAATTCATTTCACAAGTATATACGGAAAGCATGAAATTTCAAGAAATTTTTACCAATTAAAAGATTCTATGTTAAATACAATATCTTACATGAATCCCACAAGGGTTCCCAGATGGGTCCCAGGCGGAAAATTTGTGTGCCAAATTCCCAGGAGAACCCTTATGGGATCCCTTGAGGTTTTTTTCTGATCGGAAAACTTTTGTTTGATTAATATTAGTGTAATAATTCATTATCAATGATTTTATTTTATGCTCAATCGGTTCTACACAGAGAAAAATGAAGTTTAGAAAATTACTACGTTCCTACTAAATTGGCAAGATACGAGAAAACATGACTGTAATTGTTACACAGTGTAGTAAAAATCTCTACTTGATCATCTGTAACGTTGCATGCTCATGCTAAAGAGTGTCAGGCAAACCATTAATTTTTACTACATTGTTTATCAATAGAAGTAGTATTTTCTTGTATCTTGCCAAATTAGTAAACAATGTAGTAATCTTCTGAACTTTATTTTTCTCCGTGTATATTGAAAAAATAGCGTACACCCTGGTGAAAATGAGGCGTTGAACCGCGACGAAAGCGTGAAGAAATAGCTGCAGAAATAGTGAGATTTCACTGATTTGAATTTGTAGAGTGTGAGAATCACAGAATACTCTACTACAGCGATTGTGGCGTCTTTGAATGAGTTAAATTGTAACTCCCCTTGTGAAAAGAATTCCCTGAAAACCCCTTTAAAAGTCTTCAAAACTCTGAATAAGACTTTCTGAAAGTCTCAAGAGAAGCGTTAATAAGTCTTGGTAACTCTGTAAAATTCTTGAAAAGTCCTATTTTCCCTGAAATTTTGGACTTTCCGCAAGAATTATGAAGAGTTAACAAAACTAATTCCGAGTTTTACAGAAAATAAATATAAACAAGAAAGATGACTTTGTAAGAGTTTTGAAGGTTTAAAAATACTCATAAAGTAATAATAGTCAAATTTGTAAAGAATGCTTAGATAACAAATTCGATTATTGTTATAGAGCGGAATATTTTATTTAGGATATTTTTCATTGAAGTTTACCCTGGTTAAAAAAATCCTTTGAATATAAGGAATCAAAATTTCATGAGATTCAATCAGATTTGGTGAGAATCGATGGATTGTTTTTTGAACAGGGTAAACAAAACATCGAAATCATTTATACAGATCATCATTTTATACATGTAAGTGAAGATATATCTTATATTTTTTCCTGTAAAACTCTGAAAAAGTCTTATTCACGTCATTATAAGTGATTAGACGAATTCCGTTTCACTAACAGAAGAAGTCGACTGACATTGACATGGAATTGTTTAAGATCCCTACAAACAATGATTACTGGCGTTTCAATGGGCCGTTGAAGAGCCGTCACTGGCCCTTTGAAACACCAGCAGTTGTGTTTGCTGGGATGGTTCCCGTCTTGTTATAAAACGGATCTCCAAGTATTTTGAAACAGGATCGTCTTATGATTATTATGCAACTTTGTCTTATCATTGGACTTTTTTTTTTCGAGTACACCCCAGCGACTTGTGTTTTTTCCCTGATAGAAAAGTTCCCTTGAATCTGGAAAGGACTTGGCGGCAACATTGGAAATAATGTATTCAGGTGTTGAAGAAATTGATAAAATAATTACCTTAAAGTCACTGTTAGCGGTCGAAGAGTTGACCATGGCTACTATAGTTACAGACATGCTTACTCGCAAGGAATACCCGATGACCATTCCCAAAAACATGAGAATGATCTGACAGTGTCTGACCCCCAGCTTTCCTGCAAAAGAACAATCATTTCATTATTTCCATGTATTTCATCGACAAGTTATTCGCTTGAAACACCAAACAAGTTGAAGAAAAGTCAAACACGAGGACAAATAATTTAGATCTTTGAGAGGATCTAATTAGATTCAATGAAATCGAAAAAACAAAAAATCTCAAGCTCTGGATCTAAATAGATCTACGAGGTAAAATTTCTCGTGAATCAATCTCAATCGTTCATAGTAACGAAATGAGACTTCGAAATCAGGAAATTTGATAAACCATTTATCATTGATCTTCTAAACATTATTTGAAGAATGTGGTGTGAGATTTGTTATTTTTCATAGCTAAATATCGTGTTTTTTCACTAATTCGTTTGGAGAAACCATTCGAACTTTAGCAACATCATCTCCTATCTTGAGAGGACCTGGTAGGAAGCACTGATTGTTTTGTTTTTATACCCAAGTAGAGCTCGGATAAGATTGATTTGTCACGTTGAATAGGATGCTACAAACCCAGATGTGCTACCTGTTTTCGAATTTCCTCTTGAGAAGAATTCTGTAGAAGTTCATGTCAAGATTTGTCTCTCTACAAAATGTATGGAATTTTTATACAATTTCCATCAAATCATGTGTTTCTACATCAACTTTCATACATTTTGCATAGAGCCAAATCTTGACATGAAATTCTACAGAATTTTTTCACTTTCGAGCAATCAAAACGATGAGATGTTTTCTTTATAATCCATTAATCAAATGTGCGACATTTGAGATATTACATAAAATCCATTACATCTGTTTGTTCGCGTATATCCATCAATGATTTATCGTGTTTCGTGCTAATCCATCTTGTATCGAGATACACGGAAACCCTTAATACACGTTTACAACTCAATCGATATCGAGAACACGAATACAATCATGTTGGATCAAATACATTTTCTCACGAATCAAGTGGACATTCTAATTGGATGTTCCAATAAATAATTCTAATCGCAATTACACAACTTCGATGAACCCTTGGAACAATGTTGAGAGTATCGATGATATCACTGATTTGTGCGAATTACAAATATTTTTCTTTCGTTAAGATAACATATTATCATATTCTCGTATCGTTATAGAATACATGTATGAAAGTTGATCTCTTTTGAAATCCTTAGATTATTTTTTATATAACGTACAAATTCTTAGAATACAGGTGATTTAAAATCCTTCTTTCATTGTTATTGAGATTTGAAACTAATTCCATTCCCTCCATCAACCAAGTTATGGTGCTATAAAATGTCTTTGCAATACAAAACAAAATACTCATTTAATAACATTCCAATGTTATCTGTGTCATAACGAGCGAACAATCTGCGACAAATATTTTTCAAATTACTTCATTCAATTTTCCAGTTGAGAAAATTTAATGACTAGGAAAGAATGCCTGTTTTTTGTTGTGCGCAAAAAAAAACATATACACACAATTTTAATATTTATTCCACAAGGTTTGAGTTCAGCTCAAGATTCCATGGTGGAATTCTATAATTTTGATATAAAAATGTATAAAACTCGTTGTAGGAACTATCAATGCTGGTTACATAACGACAATGCGATAATATATATATATACATATAAAAAAAAGAATAAAAGAGTTTATCCTGAATTGTTTTATCAGTGGGAAATACACGATGCGCAACATCTATCAGGAAGAAAATAACAATGTTTCTTCTTATCCCTGTGACAGGAACAAGAAACATTGAACACTTCTTCTTCTTCTTTTTGATAAACAAAGGTCAACATTCATTGTGATATACATGACCAATTTTTCATCGCGTGTAAAGTCAAAGAAAAAGATACCAAAGCTTATCTTAGAGCGTATTAATTAAAATCCTACCGACTTGAACGATAATAATGTTTTCCAAACGAATTACCGTCCGCCTTGGGATGTGTACATGGAACGATTCAACACCATCCTCGAATCATTTTTTTACTATTCTAGATTTGTATTCTTAATGAGATTTTTTCTCGTTCGGAATAATAAATCATTCGAATTCGCGGGGAAATGTTTTCAAGGCATTTATAAAACTCTAAAAGTTCAACGAATTCATAGAAAAACACAGATTTATGGCCAGTGGAATATGAATTTGTTATTACATTAGTTTTATTCACAATGCACGCAATTATCGCTAAAGAATTGATTAACGACATCGGTATCTTACAAAAGTCTCTGATCTTTCAGCGATTGGAATTTAGAACACGCTCTTCGCTTTAAAATAAATAGTTATGAATTCTCAAAGAAATTGAACAAAGATACCGATCTTATCTTTCTTCGAAGCTGACAAAGAATTGTCTTAAAAATTCAGGTCTCCACAAATTTTGAATTATTATTTTACAAATAAATGTTAATCTCCATGATGCAAACCCCAGATAGAAAAACGTGCTCTAAATTCTTTGTAACATAACGTGCCGTAAACGTACTATCATAAACTAACTCCGCTCAGCTTGCGATGATGCATAAAATGTTAACATTATGTCTTCATTATGGTACCATCACCCCGTTTTGCCATCAATAACAATGCTTTATGCGGAAACACCTTGGTACCTTGATGCGAACATTTCTTGGCGTGCATGTTACCATTATGATGGCATTATTGAGACATTTTTCTATCTGGGAACGAAATGAGATTCTGTTTCAATTTATGTCCTACGGTTGTTGTAGATTTGGTTTTTGACAATAAAAATAAATAAAATGAACAAGAACAACAACTTTCATCTAATAATCCAGTCTTTTAAATCCGATCTAATGAAAATAAGCTTCAAACACAGACAATTCGAATCTAAATCGAATCTAATCAATTTGACTCAACATTCAAATGAAACAACAACAAGAGTCGTTTGGTCTTTCGTTCGTATAGTGTATATTTATTCGAGTATCGAAATCGAGATGTATGAAATTCGTTCAAAAGTGATATAACTACTCCCGATGGAAATGAAAATTCTGGAGGGGGAGAACAATACAATGGGGAACGAAAGTGTTCTTTTTCGTATCGATCACTCACATTTTCTTTCACTCGCGTTGATTTATATTATAAAAACAAAATACTACCGACTATCGACACTTCACAAAAACAAAATCGATTCACACTAGGAATTTCGGTACCCCATCCGTTTTTCTTGTATTTTTCATTGTTATCGAAAGATGATGATCTACCTGCCCCGCTGTTCGATGCATTCTTCGCTTCCACCTCGCCCGCTTCATTTTCCTTTGCGACGATTGCCATTCTTATTTCCGCGATTCAGCGTTGAAAATCTCAATTAAACGGATCGTGCATAGTTTATATAGATCGCCCCTCCATCGCTCGATGTGCATAAGCACATGGATCCCCCTCTCTCGATATTCCTTCTTCTTCTCCGTACCGTAAACCGGAGAAATATCTATTTTGTATTCTTTCAAAGTAGATCTTTTTTCTCAACTTCGAGTACTATTCCATTTTATTCATCGCGAATATTATTATTATTGTTATACATAAATCGAATATCTGCAGTTTGGATTATTATTTTACATTTCAGAAAATGTTCATTGGATTTTAATAGTTTTTTTTTTTGTTGTTTTGTACAGTTTTATGAGATCCCAGACAGCACAACAGCTCCCGTTATGCGATTACTGATGAATTCCTCGGGCATTCAATAAGTTTTCATTTTGAATTTATCGTTAGTCGCTTAACGGGGACTATTCAAGAAGCTTTTTCTTAAGAAATCTTTATGAATTCAAGTTCATGCTGGCTGGGATATTATAGATTTTTCGAAGGACCTTTTGAGATATATTTCCTGATTTTTTACCACGCAAAATGTATTAACCACCAATAACAAGTTTTCTTCGAAATCAATAGTAAAAATTTCAATTTTAATCATTTTCGATCGATCTCTAATTTCGAGGCAACGACATCACACTTTTAGTGAAATCGTACAAGCACTTTTCGTTTGATTACGAAATTGATTGTGTAAAATCTTATCTGTGTGGTAAATACAAATCCTACAATCTGAGTAACGATATCCAGAAATACACAGGATCTTCGAACATTATCGATCATTTTGAATTCCTTACTTTACGCGCGACGACCTCGCGATACTTCTTAGATACTTCGCAATTTCTACTCTTAAAAAGTATCCTATCAAGGGCGGGGTTTTGATTTAATGGATTCAATCATCTTAGAAATAGATCTATTTTATTGAAGATCATCGTTTGATCTCGTAATGGAATAAGTTTCAGAATCCAAAATGTTTATCTTTCACGACCCTGTTTCTCAAGGTACTTTTCATGTTCTTTGGTAATAAATAATACGATTTTTGATGCATATACATATAATTTTTCATCGCATAACAGATCTGACATTTATTAAAAAGTTTGATCATCACTTTTTTGGAGTTTGAGGAGTGCTAGTCGCTTTGAATATCAAAGGATTCGATACTCGAAATATACTTGGCAACATTGTGGCTAGAATTCCAAAAACTTCCTCCGACATGCCCTGAAAGGGGAAAAAGATGTTTATAAACTCATTATTGAGAATTTTAGAAGCATTAAAAATCAATAAACACGCACTTCTGGTACCAAGAATTGTAGATTTTTCAACTCAGCGCCACCCCAAGAAGCCATTTCGATCATGAAACCTTTAACGCATTTGAATACTAATTCAGCACGTTTGGTACACCAAGCCACTGTCATGTCCTAAAATAAATACACCGTGTTAAAGTATATACAAAACCTTATCCACTCGAAGCATGAAAATTTACCTCCGACATTTCATGAACAAGAAGAACAGGTATAGTCAATGTCGTAACATCGTTACAAGACGCATTTTTTAAAATATTCCTCAATCCCAGGATAGCTGGATGTCTCGAGTTGATATCTCCTTTTGAATAACGTACAATTGAATGAACACGAAAGATGAATGCTACTCTCATATCTTACCAGATCTCAAAGAATCGTTGACGACCATATGAAACACCACATGAACTTGAGCCAAATTGGAATGTCTAGTGATAAACACATCTCCGGTTTGTAAAGTTTTACTCGACGTTGTTTTCTTTACCTAGATAATCAATTCTATTTCTAATTTCATAATAAATCTCATACAACAATAGAATTATAACAATGTTATTGTTTATACCTGTCCATCGTGATTTTCGATATTATAAGTTTGTCTCCAAGCCACCACTTCCTTGACATCCTCACGAATTTTCTCCACTTGTTCATCGACGGGAGGAAAATGAAACTCCGTGGTCAATTGACATATCGAACACAATTCTGCAATCAATATTTATAAACCATATCAATAATTATTCCACGTGAATCGTTAAATTCGGAGCAAAACATCAAACCTTTCGTGACACCGGAATAAGTTCCTAAATGATTATCGCTCAACAAAACTAATCCGCACAAATCATTCGAATACAATCCTAAAGCAGTCTGTAGCCTCTGTGGAGTTGGGTCCATTCTGTATCGAAAATCACGAAAATCAACAACAACAACAACAACAAAGGATTTCACATACAAAAAACAAACCTACCCAGATTCGCTATTTTTAGTTCTACAAAAATCCAAAACGTCTCCAGTCAAGATACGTATGTTATGCATTTGTTTCATTTGTGATCCCAAATGGATTGTGAAACTCTCTTCTAGAATGGGATAATCGGTGGTGGGTTTTTCTTCGTTATGCACGAAAGTGCCTATCAAGGGACGTACGGGTGGCATGGGCATCACCGGAGACCCGCTAATAATTGAAAAAACGATATATATGTTGTTACACAGATTGTTTTCCTGTTTTAAATAAACAACAACCTACACTGGGGTTGGTAACATATTAGTTTGTTGTTCTTCGAGTAATCTCATTATCCAATTACGGTATTGATGTTTTTGTTCCAATTTCAAAGCATCTACCCTCGATCCCCATTGACCGTGTAACAAACTTTGTTCCTCGAAGTGTCTCTCCGCCATTTGACTTATAGATTTTTCTGTGGAACTAGTTTCGAGGGTTTCAACGGCGATTCGCATTTCTTCGGTTTGTCTGAAAATGAAAAGGATTTCGATTACTCGTCGGGGGATAATTGATCTAGATTCGATAGTTACTTACTTTTGAGTTAATCTTTCGTAATCTGCATCTCTGGCTTGAATAACTTCCGTAACGTCTCTCCCGTATTTATGTTCCGCTTGTAAGATCGGTTCCAGCGAGGGAGAGTGTACCAATCTATGATACGCCGCGGCGAATAATTCTTCATCGGTCGTGCCCATGGGATCGGCGTATTCTACTGTTTTTTGCTTGTACACTCGCTCCCAAGTTTTGATAAGGTCTTCTACGTTTAAATTTCCTTCTAGAGCTTTTTCTATGGACTTCTCGGATTTTGTGTCGTGGAATTCTTGGCTCCATTTCTTGACGCTGGATTGCAGGGATTGTAATAGAGAGGGCTCGATGTAGTAAGGTAATTTGAAGGAGGATACTATTCGATGCACAAGTTCTTTCAATGATCCTTTGTATGGAATCTTCAATGGGATTTCTAATTTATATTCTTGATTCGTCGTACACGTTGGGAACTTGAATTCGAATATTTGTTCCGTATAATCCTCTTCCATTATATTCATGATTCTGTAACAAAATTCAAATGCGTTATAAATTGATATCTGAATTGGTTTTCAATAGTCATCTTAGGAATATCACAGCAATATCGTTTATTGAAATGAATGGGGAAATTTCAATATATATATATAAACATTTGTAACTTCTCAATATTGCTTTTGATTCGTTTCAACAGGGCCGAATGATAACAATGTGATCGCGATTCCGCTTTAAAACAATGACGATACATCGCATTGATTTTGAAATCAATTTCAGCTACCAGAATCTATGGAACATATTCTGAAAATTTCGAATATTGTCTGACGTTACATTTTTTAAGAGTAAAAAAAAGAATATTGCTAAAATATCTTTTTATTTCCTAGTGCAAAAAGTTTGTTGAATTTCGATGAAATTTTTGTTGAAAAAGATTGCGAAATTTCAGCGAAAGGAGACAAAAATAGAGGAATTTTATCGAAATAATGTAAAAAAAACCTGGTTGAAAATTGCAGAATTTTAGTGTTACGTTTTTTTTACTCTTCTTTGTTGGAAAAAAGAAAACTGTGGAATTATTGTGAAACTCTTGGAAAGATGTCGTAGAAATTGCTTGAAAAATCATGGTAGACTTTTTGTACTGTGTTGTTAATTAATCATCAGTTCAGTTGAATATTGTGCAGATTTGGTATATAACCAGGGATTTCCTTGCATTGAAAAACCATCAATTTATATTCCAAATAGCAACTTTTTTTTATAAAAAATGTGGAATTGAGTTGAAAATAAATAATGGATTCCAATCAAAATTGCAGCAAAACCAATTCACACACTGTTCATTGAAAATTATTTATTTTCCACAAATTCTATTGAAATGGAATAAAATCATTCAATGAAGTTATTCGGAAAACTGTGCTGAATTTTGTGGAATTTCATTGAACCATGAACTTTTTTCCAATGCTCTTGGATAATGAATTTTCAATCTGAATGAAAATTGTGCAATTTTCTTGAAAAGAAATAATGAATTCCAATCAAAATTTTCAAAGAAGTAACTCATATGTTTATCTCTGGATTTTTTTATTCTCTGTGAGTTCTGTTGGGTAAAACCTTGGATAGAATTTGTAAAGTTCTTTTCCCTGCTGTTGAATGATGAATTTCAATGAAATATCCGAATCTCGTTGAAAAGTTTGAATCGTTTATAAAAACGAAACAAGAATTCAAACTCACAAAAGATGATAAATCATCGTTATTTATCTTCTCAAATTGAAATTTTCGTTTGAAAAATGTGCTGCAAGATTTTGGGTCCGAGTATTTCGTTATTCGATTATCAATTCGTTTCAATAAACGATTCAAATTTCAGCTACGTAAATGAACAATGAATTCTCATGAAAATTCTTGAGAAAGCAATGCATGTTGTTGAACATTATTCATTGTAAGTTTTCAATATACCAATTCCAAAGATTAGGATGAATAATGTTTGAACATTAATTAATAATGTTGGGAATCGTAAAACACTGTCCAAAATCGCACCAAAATTCAACAAAGTGGTTCAACGAATTTCCTACTCTTTTTCCACGAAATTTTTTCTACCAAGGCTGCTACACTAAAAAAATATATCAAAGATGTATATTTTCAACGTATCTCAATATGATAATGATGATATATTAGATAATCCTTGCCATTCGTGTAATTTGAGTAGCTTTGATATAAAACGTATCTAAATGAAAAATTCATTGAATGCTGACATATATCTTTGTTTTTGATCATTTTTCAATATTGTGAATTAAAAATATGATTCAACGTTTCAGAGAGTACAACATTTGCCAACTCATCTTATAAACGCTCTCAAATATATCTGATAAACTTTGTATAATATCGAAAAATATCAATTTTATATTTTTACTCACAAAATGATATCGATGGAGAGGTATGTTTTGAAATAACAGCATGATACTTGAACGTCAAATATGCACGATTATGTCGGCATGCAAAGATATTATGCTTCGTTTACACGTAAAGAAGCATCAACGTAACCGTAACCGGTTGCGCATGTACATACGGTGAACGGATTCAATTCATTCCTTCCCTATTGCATCAACTTGGGAACACCCGCAAATAAATTACAATGCCAACATAAGATATTTTGAAATCTTTCAACGATGTCGATTATCGATCAACGTAAATTATCATTCCTCGAGTGTTTAGGCGGTGGGAATTCAATTTTTATCAAGAATTTGTGAATTACAACTTAGTTTTCCACAACTCATCAAAGGTAAGAGAGAACCTGCACAGCACGAGAGTCTCCACGAAAAGCTCCCGTTATAACACTGAGGTGAGTTCACATTATGAATACTTTGAATTCAAAATGAACTCTTATTGGTGAATTTCTATCATCATAAAGGGAACCGTTAAAGAACCCACACAGCACTCGTTTTCTAAAAGATATCTTCAGAAATAATTAAGAACAGTGCAAGATGTCTTATGCAACATGAATGTCACATCTTTTGGAAGTCTTAAACTGCACTGTAAAAAATTTCATCGGAAAATTTCTATATATTTATGTGAAGTAATTAACACATGCATGCGTTAAAAATTTTCCCAACTTGTCCAGAGATTTACTGTTAAATGTTGGAAACAATCCCATAAAGTTTGGAATTTTCAGATAAATGTAGGGCAAATTTCATATAAATGTACCGGAAATTCATTTCCTAATCAGTGATTGGAATTTTCCGGTTAATTGAATATTTTTTACAGGGTGTTCTTATTCCTAAAAGATATCTTCAAGAACGTTTTCAGAAACCTTTTAAGATTTTCTAAAAGACATCTCTCGGAAATTTCTGAAAGTTTCCTGAAAACGTTCTTAAAGATATCTTTTAGAAATAAGAACAGTTTAAGACTTCTAAAAGATGTCTATTCGTGTTGCATAAGACTTCTTACATTGTTCTTAATTATTTCTGAAGATATCTTTTAGACAACGAGTGCTGTGTGGGAATCCTTTGTACGATAAATTTGTATCGCAAAAAAAGGGAAATACCCGAGGGACATTTATTTTGTGTTGAAACTCTTTGTGTAGAAAAATAATCGTACAAATTCAAGTTCAATGATGTAAAATTCAACGCATGCATCTGATATTTTTTATATTAGGTGTTCAACTTTGCTTCCGCCGTTTTTTCCCAAAATTTGAGGCTTTATTCTCAAGAAGTGGATACATGCTTATGATTCAAAGAACTGGGGCCGTCGCTAGCCCCTACTTTTTCCCATCTTTTTGGCAATTGTCGGATCCCATCTCTGGAAAACGATACGTCTTTGGAGGTGATCCACGAATCGATCCATTCTCTAACTTCTTCATAAGAATGAAAATGCTGATCACTCGAGCCGTGAGCTATGGATCGAAATAAAGGTAAAGATCTCATTTGAGTGTTTTCAAATCATAAAGCATAATCCGAGCATAATCATGTCTTTCTTGGTACTGTGGCCGTTTCTCCTCCAATGCTCGGCTCAAACGCATCAACTGAGTTCGATATCGATCCCCTGTAATGGTTTCCCTCGGTTTCAATAGCTCATAATACACGACACCGAGCTGATCCCACCAAATGCAGAGCATAACCTTGGCACCATGAATATTCGGTTTAACTGTTGCTAAATTTGGGGACATGTGCGGGCATTCTACAAGATTTTCTGCGCTTGGGATTATCGCAGTGGACCCATTTTTCGCCGCCGGTCACAATACGGTGTGAAAACCCCTTTCGATTCTGTCTTTGAAGCAATTGTTCGTAAGTAAAGAAACGTCGTTCAACATCTCTTGGCTTCAATCCGTACGAAACCCAATTCCCCTGTTTCTCAATCATCTCCATGGCTCTGAGGCGTTTCGAAATGGTTTGTTGAGTTACTCCCAATGATTCTGCCTATTCTTCTTGCGTTTGGCACGAGTCTTCATCGAGTAATCCCTCCAATTCGGAATCTTCATTCCGAAACCATTCACGACACGTTCTCTCACTCAAAGCAGCCTCACCGTGAGTACTTGAGAGCATTCGATGAGCCTCAACCGCAGTTTTCTTCAAATGAAAGCAGAAAATCAGAACTTCCCGCGAATGACGAGAATTCCGCTCAAGAACTGACATCTTCGATCGAGTAAAAATTCACTAATATGACGATGTTGTGTAGTATGTTGACACATGTCCAACCTTCCCGTGTGACATTTATCACCTTCAGTACCAAGGAAAATTGTAGGCCTAATACAAATTTGATATTTCATTGATGCGTCATGTTTGAAAGAATTATTTGATATGCATTATTCCACTTGTACACACCATTCTTCGTCATTCTGAAATTTCTCCCTGCAAAATTGTATCTATTAATATGGAACATGATGAAAGAGTAAAAAGTATGAATAGATAAGACGAAAATGTATACATACCAAAATCCACTTTTGTAAGAATTCCATTTGAAACCCAGTCGATCAGAGTTCAGAACCTCAACGAGAGAACCTCTCAAAGATGAGTGCATAAAAATAGCTTGAAAATCGCTCCATATCGCATCGTAACTACAGGATACAAAGTGATGAGAACAATGAACGAATTATTAAAAAAAGAAATACATACATCGATTTATAAGTCATGTTTTTATTTATACCATGAGCAGCTTGAACAATTATCTTACAAGTCACTTCAAAATGACATTCAGGTTTATGTATAAAATTACAGATACAAAATCTAAGATCTACGAAAAATTACAATCTTTCGATCAATCATATTGATTCAGCCTATTCAAATCATTTCCCTGTTTACAGAAATCTCTTTTTTTAATCCAAGAAACACAATGAAAATCATAGAGAAATGAGCTTTGAACGATGTAAAATGTGAATTATACGTCAATTGACACAATAATTTTATGTTTAATTAATTATTCAAGTGAATGATTAATTTCAACTAATGATTATAACATGTACATATATGTGGTTATATTTCAGAATCCAACATATATCGCAAATACGAACGGTTTGTTTTATAGAATCAATACATGCTAAGGATGAAGGATAACCTTATATTCATTTGCAAATATGAGAAACCTTACATCTAAAAATTATATGTAAGCTTACTTCTCCATTCGTTACAAATTAATTTATTACATTGGAATTTTAAAAAATGCAGTGGAAAGCCATGGATGGAAGCTTCCGAGGAGCTGGATTTATAATTCGATTTGAACGTTGTTTTAGAAGTTATAAAAGTTGCATCATCTTTTCAACTCTCGTCGTCGTTCAAAATTAATACCATCTTTCAGGAATGAACAGATGAAGATGAAACTAGCAGCCGATTGTTGTAAATTTTTGATCAAACGTTGTTGGAGCGTTTTTTATACCATTAACCGACTCTTTAATAAAATGCTCGAATCCTTAATAAAAATGTTGTATAAAAAGTTATAACAATCGGCTGCTAGTTTCAGCTTTTCAGTCAATTTCGGTAGTTTCTTCAACTCGAAGATAAACTGCTGCCAGAAATATCGTCCACATCGAATGACTTCTCAGATACCTAGTAACTCAACGAGCGGAATGCTAGAAATATTCAGTCACCGCGATAAAGATAAGGCCAAGATAAGGCTAGATAACGATTTTTTCATAAATAGGCAAGATACATTTTGCGGAGTAGTAATGTATCATATCGTTCCTCCTTTCAGCGATGCATACTGCGTCTTGTTGTCAACAGTCCTTGGTTCAAACAAATACTGCACGAGCATAAAGGTATTTCCCACGTTGTATTCTCCTATCCCTCTCCACCTTCATCGTTGTTGGAAATTAAAACTGTTGTTTTAGATGTTTTTCTTTTGATATTACTCAATCAATTATAAATTCTATCATCTTATTTGCTATACTGAACAAAACTGTACGTTATATTTGAATGGTACAAAGGCTATTCGATAAATCTATGCAAAAATACAGGTTTTCAATTGACGATCTGCTTCCTTAAATTTCAAGTTCAAATCTCAAGTTCACGGATGTTGGACAATCTTTCACGTGAGCAGTTGTGAATCGTAAGTTCTATCCAAGGAGACAGAGATGTGGGAGAACTCGGTAATTTGTCGTGGCGTTGTCTTGGCGAAAAATAACTCGTTTTCTCCTCCTGACGTGATCAATTGGTCTCTCTTCAGGAAAGTAATGACCGCAGAATCCACGAGGATGATCTCAGGTTTCGATTTTTTGAATTATTCTTCTTCTTCTCTTGTTGAACTTGATTTGCAAGAGAACCTAGGGTTTTGCCACGTTTTCATAAATGAATAGTGAACAACCCTGTTTAGTATTACTCGATTCGTCAGCTGTTTATTCATTCATAGATTCATGAAAAATTCCAAGGTAGTTGTGATTTCAACGAATCGTGAAGAATTCTTGTACGTATTTTTAGAATCTTGTCGACATATGTCTTCAAATTAGGAAGTTTTGTGTCCGGAAGATCCTCTCTGCTCTCTCTCTCTCTCTCTGTTGGTGATGATTCATCAACTCCTGTACGTCATCCAAGGATGCCAATTTCTGTTGATGAAGGATACATTCACGATGATAGCCTCATCCAGTTGAACTTGAATTTCTACACCTTTCCTCCTCCCATTTATCAAATATGCTATCTTTTGATTCTGTAAAGATTTATCGAATGACCTTTGTATTAACAATAGAATTCAGTGTCAAGGTTTTCAAGCGCACATTGCGATCAATTTCAATCACGTACATTATTTTGATAATGATTTGCAAAAGAATTCCTTATAAAGTAGATTAAATAAATAACGTTTTTCGACTCAATGATCTCTTGACAAGATATTTTTACAATACATTCTAAAGTAATAAATCCAAGTGATAGAGAACACGTTCCGTTACAAACTATCGCATATGCGGCATTAAGAAATTTGGAAAAACAGTTTTTATTTTCAAGAATTTAAGAAATTTTCTCATATGTGTGATTATTAAAACATTGTTCGAAAGTTCAAATTTCTTATTGCTGGAAATGCACTTAAAAATAATAAAATAACATAAATTATTGTGTCAAATGCTCACGATCGACCAGTTTCGATGAAATTTCATCTATCTGTTTCCTTTTAGTGATTTGTATTGCAGATTTGAAGCTCCGAGAAATGACAATGATCTCTCAATACTTTGCAATGAAGGAGAATAATAGACAGTTCATGTTTTTTTTCAGTGTAAAATTGACTATGAAAATCAGTAAGTTTGATCATTTAGTATAAAAGAATCACTTCTCATAACGAATATAAACGATTCAATGAATTGGGTAAGGATTTAAAACCAAGAGGAGAAGTTCCCTGGTGAATACAGTCGAATAGATGAACTTTTGCTCAACGTTTGATCAATATTTCTTATTTTTTTCTGCACTGAAATATGATCATATGAAAACCAAGTTGTATCAATGTTTGATCCCAACTTGGCAGTTGGAAAAATTGGAAACATAAAGAAGCTCTGCTCGAACAGTAATCCAAATTCTTGTCCTCTGTCTTTGCCTGAGAAAACAAAATTGCATAAATTATTGAAATACAAATAATTAGTGAATAAATAATCGAAATGTGTTGTACATTTCTCCTCGGTTTACCACATTTCAAGTGTTGTACACCACCTTGCAGGCTCGATAGAATTATATAGTGAACTTTCAATGCCTGGGAAAAGGTCATCGAATAACAGACAAGCAATTGAAAGTTACAAAGACTACAATTTTGAAATACGTCCAAGATGTGACAACTTACGAAAAGGATCGTGATCTCAATCACTCTCATAAAGAAAAAATAAAGATAATGACAACGAATGTCGTGGAAACTTCCTAGAAAAAATTCAGAGGCATTTTTCTCGGAAAGTTTGGGGATTTATAATTGTAGTGAACCCCAGATTTAAATATCTATGCTTTTGAATTATCCAAAATTTAAATAATGAATGAAGTATGAAATAATCATACATAATTCTGACGAAAATTACATGAGAATTGTCTGAAATTGGGGAACTGATGGATAAATTGAACCCCAAATTTCGAAAAACACAATTGAAAATGAGAAACTTTGAAATCTGAACTACAGCAATTCTTATTAGTTCTCTGGATAATTGTAAACATTGAATAAATTCAAGAAAATGACTTTTGGAATGTTCCTTCCATGGTCTTATACCGATGCAAGGTTATTCCTGCAGTTTTTGATAATGAAAAAACTACTCGATATCACAATTCAATACATTATCATAAAGAAACAACGATTGAATACGAATTTTGAAAGTTATATATGAAAATGAACCCCAGCTCTCAAAATTTCCTGACACATCCTAACAGGACGTATTTGCGAAAGAACAACATTCATCGCGATTGTGCATTTGAATCAACTGAAGCAAGCGTATACCTTAAAGAAACCGTTTGGACTTCGATGGGATCAGTCGAATCTTTGAGGTACTGTGCGGTTCCGAATACATTAGCGCCACGACGCGTCGATTGTACTCCACTAAAATAAGTCATTTTATTTTCGAAGAAGTTATTCTGTATTCAAAGAATTAGTGAAAGTGATCTTTGACATGAATTCTGGAATCAGTTATTCAAATGTGTCATCTTAATCTCCCAAACGACGAATATCTCACCAGGCGGAAATTGTGGAACACCTTCGGACATTTTCAACTATTCGACGAGATCTAATATCCACACCATTTATCATTCAGCGCCATCTACCCTATTTTCGTGACGAAAAAAAAGACTGAATATGACGAACATGTAAAATTCGCAGTAGTTCACAAGAAAAGAATTAATGTTCCAATGAAAAGAAAAACTCTCACAAATTCCCGTAGAACCACAGCAGCTGTAGGGTAAAAAGACTGAAGGTTCATGTTTACGAGCATTGAATTCAATAAAAAAGTAAATAAAATCCTCGAGAAACTGAACTTTGATAAAGCGAGAGGTGACATTTATTAATTTTATCGTGTATCGCTTTAATTTGCCTTTGAATTAATTCTCGTCAGTTTTGACGAGAACATCCACAAAATTTGCTTTAGGAGAATTTTCACGGATTTTTTCCCCTAAATTTGAGGGCTATTAAACTCAAGTGAACCCCAGAATTTGGAATCATCAATGTGAATTCCTCGAATGTTGAGTTAAAATAATTAAATTGACATGACCACGGTAGATCTTGTGGTGCCTTCTTTTTTGTAATTATGAGATGAAGTCAAGTTTCATCTGTCGGGAAATCCCATCGGATCGTCGTCCAGAAATTTGAGGGATATTAATTGTAAGTGAACCCCAGATTTTGATAAATATCATCTCAAAGATTTACAACTCTCCAACAGGTATAAATTATTAGCTTCATTCAAGCTGTGACCACAAAACTGAACTTGATCGCAAGTCAGTCAAGAATAAATGGTACTTCCAGGAAGTACAACAGTCTTCCTGACAAGTAAAATGTGTTGAAAACTGCATGGGATAGTGTGCAAGAAGACAAACAGACTGTCGACAATTTGTTCGGAAGACTAATCGAAGAAGACAATAGATTCACAGCTGATCACGGATGCACTTTTACTGCTGGAGAAGAGATCAATGTTTTGAATCGCGAAAACGTTGAAGTGAGTAAACTCACCGCGTGGTTCGCTTTGAATAGGGACGAGACGGTTGTTAATAATTATGGACCGAATAGAATTTCGACTACGGCTAAATTGATATCTCAGGATATTTTATATCCTAGAACACCGGAAACATTTCGTTGGGATTCTTCTAGTAAAAAGTGGGTTCTGAGGAAAAAGCGCGTTCGTAGTATCGGTTTGCTCGCGGACGTCCCACTCCGCGAATCGGAACTTTTTCATTTACGGTTGTTGTTGCTCAACTTCCCCGGTGCAACGTCATGGGAAAATTTACGTACGGTCGATGAGGTTATTTTTGAAACGTTCACCGGAGCGTGTAGGGCTCGTCATTTAATAGAAAACGAATATTCCTTATGTATGGAACATGCTGCCGTTTACAAAACACCCCACGCGTTACGTCGTTTATTCGCATATATTCTTTTGGTCGCTTCAGCCGATGCGGATTATGATTTTCCCCTCATCCTCGCATCATTCATCTCGACTATGTCAGAAGATCTCGTGGCATCCAAATCCTTCGGCAGCAAAAGCCGAAGCGTTGCATCTGATAAACGATATACTTTTTAGGAATTCCGGGAAAACGTTGTTGAATTTCCATTTAGATTTGCCCGATCGCCCCATCCAGATCGATCCGCATATGATGAATTATTATGATTTAGTGGTTCCTCCCGAAGACGTACACGCTTCAAATCTTGATCGTTTGACTGTTGAGCAAAAGAATATGTTCGATACCGTTACCGCAGCCATAGTCCGAGCCGATGCTTTTAGGGAGGCGTTCGCAAGACAGAGTACTGCAACCAATCAGACACTACTCGTCGCTCCTACAAGCATATTCTCCGTGGATGATCCTCGGGGAACGGGGAAAACGTATTTGTTCTCTACGATCTTAGATCACCTGTTGATTCAAGGGAAGACTTTCATCTGCATGGCGTGGACAGGGATCGCAGCGCTCTTACTCAAAGGTGTTCGTACGGTTCACAAAACTTTTTCTCTGCAACGATCTTCCGACGTACATTCTCCCACTTCCGTTTGTCTTAGATTTCAGTCAAAGGAAGCTGAAGAGATTTCCAAAGCACCACTCATCATTCTCGATGAAGCTTCCATGGTCAACGTTAGTGCTTTAGAAGCAATTGATGATTTTCTTAGAAACCTTATGCGACAACCTACCGTCGTGATGGGGGGGAAACCCGTTTCTGATGGGAGGTGATTTCGGACAGGTGTTGCCAGTTGTTCCGAATGGAGGTCCTCGCGAAGTCATGGCTGCCACTATCAAATCGAGTCCAAAAAGTTCATCAATCACCTCATAAATTCCAGAACAGATTGGATTCGATTCATTCAAAGAAAATTAAGATTAGATAAGAATCTATTGGGATTATTTTGGAAAAAAAGTCTAACCCCATGTCAATTGATTTGTGGAAGAATATGCTCCATCACTACAGAGAGGAAATTGGTGCTGCCGTAAGTATGAAATTGGTGCTCTGGTCTGATGAATTTCGTTTGTGTTTGTTTGCTCAAACATATCTCTCCTCATGTTTTTCTTGTAGGTTGACGAGCATTTGGATAAAATGAGATCCAACCGCCCTAGATTTGATGAACCATCATCAATATTTGACAATTCTGAAGATCGTGATGTAAGTATAAATTAGTGATCGTGATCTTTCAAGAAGATCGATCCTTTTTTATGCAACAAAATATATGGATTGTGACAATCACGCTGCCTGTCCCGACCACTGCCGCTGTTTCAGCTGTAACTGGTACAGTGGAATTCCACCCACCAGCTATACCTGAAACCGCAGCTCAACTCCCTGGGCAACGAAAACCAAGAGCAAAACGCTGGAATCTGGACCTCTTCCTAGACGACGACCCGAGGCCTCGTGAGTGAAAAAGTTTTTTTGGAGACATTGTGTTAAATCCGCTTTGACTAGGAATCTTCGATTGAGAGAAGGGGAGGAAGAGTGGGCGCAATATATTATTCGAATAGGGGACGATGTCGTACAGAAATTCAAACCGCGTGCGTCATTGGGAGCGTCAGTTAAATTCCCACCTAACCGTCTGGTGGGGAGTGTCGATGAGTTGATTCGATTCACTTTCAGAGGGAATATTTTGTCGGAGGAGAATTCCACAGCGGCCATTCTATGTCCTACGGATGAAGCCGCGAACCAAATTAATGAAGCCATATTGAATAAGTTGACAGGTGATGTAGTTAAGTTCTTCAGTAACAACGCGTTGAAAAATGATCAATCTGGATTCGCCGTACCACAAATTGTCGTTGAAAGCCGGATGTTGAGTTATTCTTCTGCGTGATTTGGATTTGCACAATGGATTGTGCAATGGCACTCGGCTTAGGGTCATTGATATTCGTCAGAATTGTTTGAGGGTCACAATTTCAACAGGTAGTCACGCGGGTGAAAACATTCTTCCTCCCAGGATGAAGGTATTTGCAGATCGAGATAGGGGTATTCCGCTTCCGATGACGAGAGAGCAGTTTCCGGTGCGTATGTCGTACGCAATGACGATAAATAAAGCTCAAGGGCAAACTCTTTCCAGGGTAGGGGTGTATCTCAAGACACCGTGTTTCACGCACGGGAAATTGTACGTCGCTTTGTCTCGTGTTCAAAGTTAGGATGATATTAGGCTCTTCATCAATAACGTCCCAGGTCGGCAAAGTGCTTTCGCGTTTAAAGATGGTCATAGGTTGACGTCCAATTTGGTTTTCAGGGAGATATTAGGTAAATATCATCAGTTTTTGTTAGGGAACGTGCCCCCTCCGATGGTGATCAAAGAGGACGCGATGTAAATAGAGAGGATACCTTACTCCAAAGATGAAATAGATACGGATGAATAGGACAACCACGTGGTTCAAGGATCGAGGTAGGAAGAGCATCATCTCATATGCTGGTGGATGAAAAGCATACAGAGTGATAAACACCTTTTTCCCCCACGGTGAGGTACACCTTGACGTGGTGTGGGGGCTCGGTCGGTCGAACGGTAGACCGGCCGCCAAGTACCTCTTTCGTTATATCATCATCCGAAAAATTTTAATGAGAGCCTTCTACGAGTGTATCCATTGGACAGTTGGTCACGGCTTTCAGGGGGATTCCCTACGAACGGATATGCTCAACTCACAATCCTGCTGGGTCGAACGGGGCGCGCGGAGCCCCCCCGGGGCGAATTTCTTTAGCTACTCTCGAGGTAAAACTACAGTCTATTGAGTCAAGCACAACAGGCCTTTCGCTCCACCATGACTATTACGCCGAAATAATGAACACATCAGATGTAATCATGCAGATTAAAGCTCGGCCAGCACTTCCGGACCCAATCGTGCGTCCAATAAACGCCATGGGCAGAGTCAAAGTTCATGACACCACTTATGTTCCGAAGTTTTCTCGAAACCGTACTGACAACAACGGCCGATTTATTCCACAATCGGAACACGTCACTTTTCCTAATCTACGTCAAACGGCCGAGTCATTAGCCAACCCACTGATATCCGTCGAATATCGACGGCGTTTTAGAGCCAACTGTCCCATACCCGGTGCAGTTTGGTCTAATGAACATTTACTTCTGAACGCTGATGACATCATGCCAGCGGGTTATGGCCTTGAGCAGCTTCGGGCAGATTACAATGAGATTCAGCCCAAGATGGATTTACTAAGTCGTAAATCTCCAAAAATGTTTTCGGAAGTCGTATCATGGCAGGGGGCTGCCCCCTGGCCAGTCGCGAGGAGCGAGCGAAGCGAGCTCCGAACGGCTAGTATATTCATTGACGCGGATGTTGAGCATATTGTGCATCAATTGCGTACTATGTCATGTCATGCAATTGACTTCTTCACTTGACTAAGTAGATGTAATATTCTATTTTCAGATGACTGGATGCGCACCGGGTGTCTTTCCGGAGAATAATTCTTTTCACAACAATTCAGTAATCGTGGAGACGAACCCTTGAATAATAGATTCGCTATTTTTATGCTTTTTCGAGCTAAGACTTCACAAATACGCACTCCAACATTGGTGGATACTGCCACCGTATTGACGGTTATGAATAATGGGGAGTCGCTACCCCTTAATTCATCATTTAATCCGTCAATGTTGGTTGAAGGTGCTTCACATTCTCATGTAGACGGAGAGAGAGCTATAATACAAGATAATGTTTTTGGAGAATTCATCATATTAACTGATGATTCAGTTTATTTATTGTTACGACTGATAGAATACGTGGCCGTAATATGTTGGATGGACGTATTGAAATTGTTAGTGTTGTTACGTGACGATGAATTTCGCTCCTGGAGTACAGAAGAATATAATCCCTATTCCCGCCTGTATTCCCGTACGTGAACTATTTCAAATCAAAGGGAAGTCAGATCCCAAACATTATTCAAAATATATGTATAAATATATATTCCGACCCATAGTATGTGAGAAAAAAAAACGTACGCTCAAACAAAACGCTGAGCAAGAAGAAAGAAATCTAGATCAGAGCTCGCATCGATGGCCACATCGATGCATATTTTTGAGGCACCGTGAGGGAACATACCAACGCCTGCGGATTCGCTGTCTTTATTCGCGGTACCCAAGTGCCCGTGTCTCTCTCTCTCTTCCCAAATACCGAATTGATTAATCACTGCTGATCAGGCAGTCAAGTCGGCAGAAAAACCCCTCCTGCCAGGATCTGGCGTGTTCCATCACCCAGGTGAAGAACACGTGAATAGGACGGACAATGGAAAAATCGGAGATTCGTTACGCGAAAGTTTGTCGAACAGCCGATTTCCGTACGCGAAGACAAGTTCGTCCTTTTCCGCAAGGAGGTAGAAACGAAGATACGATTGGAGCCAAGTTGACGTTTAAATATTTCAAGTTTGCAATACATCGTAAAAGTGTGTCCCTTTGGAAGGTTCCACGGAGTCTTTTGTAAGAAATTCATGTTCAAAAATCTTTTTCCAACGGAACGTTTTCTCAAATTATTTCCTTTGCCTTAGTCACGATTGAAACTTAGTGAAACGTGACTTTGTAGAATAAGTCTATAATCCAACTGAGTTTCGCGAATAGAATCATTTTTTTGTTATAATAAGATCAGTGAAATTCAGTGTAATTAATTAATTTTGGCATCTGTTACCAACGTTGCCAGTATTCCCTAGAAAAGTCCTAACACGTTTGGCACTCAGGCTTTTTACTGAAGTTACCGAAGCTAGTCAACAACGGGTTAAACCAACTGGTATACCCAGTAGCTGCGAGGCTAAACAGCTACCCGCAACTGTTAGAAACTTTGATCCCTGTAGGCGAAAATCGCACCAAACATCAGAGCTTGGGACTATTGCTCTGAGACATAAAAAAAACCAGTTGCACTAGTATCGACGTCAGTGTGCATTGTGGAAGACTGTGTCCATTCAAGGGTCTATACCCTAGACACAAAGTTGTAGAAGATGTGGTTGAAAGAGATCTCTCGTTCCATAGGAAGTCCCGCTCAGAGGATTGAATTATGAACGGTTTTGGTGGATTCGTCCACATTAAAACGGGAGTGGAAGGTGAAATAACTTTCTTCAAAGCATTTGAAACGTATGAACTCGATGACAGTGATGTCACCAAGTGACTTTGTTTGAAAATTTGTTCTCTTGACAATGTCGACATCAAACAACCACTCGGTATCGAGATGGCCTTTGAAGTTACATATGAAGTTGGATGTATCTGATTTGATTATTCCGTTGTTGATTCAATTATCCCATCAATAACGAAAGAGGAACTGGTTATAAAATCATCATCACGTAGATATGAAAAGAAAGTGTTTATACAAACAGGTAAGCAATTGAAAATCTCCTTCTTTCCGATTTATAATTTCTATGACTGACCTGGAGCATGCTATACGTCGATCCGTTCGACTCTCCATACGGAACTTGACTGCCCTCTTCTACCGGCGTGCTGTTGAAAATGAAGAGAATTGTGAATACTGTACTTTTAGTGATTTTCAAATAGATATTTAATCTTTTGAAAGAAAAGATGAATAAAGATCAATGAACGGGGAATGAACATAATTGACCCAGATTGAACATTGTTCTCATCATCACTTTAAACATTCATCAAACTGTGAGAACTTTTTGATATATTTTAGAGAACATGTTGGATGAATGTTTGAAATCTTGAGAGAAAAAATATTCACTGGAGAGTGAATAAATCATAACAACTTATCGATTTCATTCAACATTATATTTGAAAAATTAACCAAACAAAAAACAAATGGAATATAATAAAATCTTCCGCACCTCTGCCATATTCCTTCATGGAATACTTTAAAATTTGCCACATCTCTTACGACCCGTGTACTTGGAATCCGCACGAACTTCCCTTCCTTGTCTGCGACGTCTTTCTTTTTTCTCGGATATCCAATCTCGATGCTTCATAAATTGATTCTTCCTATTACCCTTCTTCATACGTTCTCTGCAAAGAGGAAGCTTTGTTGATCAAATCCTGTGGATGAATATATAAAACATTATTTTACCTTTTCGAGATATAAGTGATGCTATCGGAACTGTTTTCCGTGCCCAATCCTTTTGGAAGTGCAATCGCGCCTCCTGTCATTAGTACTAGGAAGAATTTCTTAGCTTTGGTACTATTTGGATAATCCACAACTACACCTCCGAAGAAACCAGCTTTTGTCGCTTGGGTTGTCACCAATTCTACTTGTTCACTGTTTTCTGGATAAAATTGTAGAACCGCTCGGGCGGATCTTGTGAGGGAAGAGAAAAGCGTGGAGAAGAAGTTGTATAATCGTTTCACGGGATTATGAGAAGTTTTATCCGCGTTGCACAGCCATTGAAGAGCAGAAATACTAACCGCGCCGTCAAAACTACCGGCTCTAAATGGTATTCCTTGACCCATGTCTCCCAAAATCAAATCACCATCGACTTCTCTTTCCAAAGCAATGTCTGTAAATAATCAAAATTTATCATCATAGTATATCATTTCGTTGGTAAGTGACAGAAAAATAGAATAATGCGGATTCAAAGCACACACATGTTTCATTTTAGTCTGAAATTCCAGGTATCGATATTATTGATTGTATTTCTTATACCTGGAGATACTTAAATCGATAGCTTGATGAATTTTCAGGTATCCTTCTACGGTACCGTTATTTATGCGTTCTCATTCTTCTCAAAAATGAATGGATTGAATGGAAAATAATGAATACTCCCTTCTTTTTTTGCAACTTGAGGAAAATTAAGGTTAATTCATGATTTTTCAGTCATTCTCGAAAAAAATGAAGGCACAAATTTGAGGCTTAGTAATGTTTCTAAGGGTTTCAGGATATCAATTCTCAACCGTCTCCATAACTGAGACTGTCAAATACAATAACGAGATGAGGGGAACAAGAAATGTAATATTAACTGCATATTAAGAGAATATTAGCTCTATGGCATCAGTCAATTTTCTCATGATGCCAAGGACAGAATTGAACTCACCGCTGAAAGAAACAAACATAAATTCTAATCAACACTTACTTAACATTGCAGATGATATATCTATCCCAACCCAGGTATGTCCTTGACATTCTAATACACTGCCGCTAAGGCCTGAGCCGCAACCAATGTCCAATAAGAAACAAGGTTCATCGTCAGGTAACAACAACAGCTCTATCGCACGTTCGCACATTTGAACTTGGATATCCATCATTCGCGAGCTGAAAATTACAATTACAGTCTATATTTTGACTACTTTTACATGTTCATAAACAGCGTTCGATCAATTGGTATGATCAATTATAGAAAGATATATTATCGAGAATGGCAACAATGTCCATTAGTTTTGTTTTTTTACATTTTATACTACACATTTATATCATCACTTTAGACCCTGGAATCATTGGTTAATCAGCTGCTAATAAATCAATGAAATGCATGACGGTACTCTAAAAAATCTTCCTACTGACAAATTGTTTATTGAAACGAATTTTTAGAATTCAGTATTTCGTTTTGAATTTGTTTCGATAAACGATTCAAATTTCTTCAATAAATTGTACATTCAGAAAATCCACAGTTTATTGCAGAAAAGAATACATCTAGATTTGCTCACATTGTTGAAATCAGTCGACGAAATAGACTCGATATAAAATATTGGGAAATCTAATTCAATATTAATAAGCGTTTCAAAATTGAATCTCTCGAATAGAATATAACAATCGAATTTTACAAATTTGTTTCAATCAACGATTCATATGCTTCAACAACATATTTTTTGGTAGTGAATTTTTCACAATACATACCACAAACTAACGTTGTTGAAGTTTGAATCGTCTACTGAAACAAATTAGTAATCGAGTAACAGAATACCGAACTGTTGGAAACCCAAAATTTTTTAGTACTTTGTTCAAACGATCTTTTTTGAATTTGCTTCAAACTTCGGCAACATCGCAAACTATTATCATTGCTCACAGTCTTCTCCTTATTCAAAACTACGCATACTGGACTTTGAAAATTCAAAATTCCGTCCAATTGTTCGCAAAGGAATTCCTCAAAATCAAAAATTCACAACAAAAGACAGTTTTATATTTCATCGATAAACGTAACTTACTTTTGTGTGTATTTGCGTGCCTCGGTTTCATTGTAAAACTACAACAATACAATAGAGTTACATTTTCACTTGAAACGATCATTCAAATCTAGATATAGTTTCAAACTTACCAATTCCGGAGGAGCTAAATGTTCTGGTCGTCGAGACATCTTGATGATTGATCAACGTTTTCCTAATTATTTTTCAATTCAAACGTATATTTTCGTCCGGGGTTCTGGACTTCTGACCACGCGGAGCGGACGTAGAAAGTGGAAAGATGGCTGCACGCGTGAGATGCATGGAAGAAAAGAAATAGCCATTTTTCCCGGTACAATTTTATGTCCTATTCGCACGACGATGTACGTTGACTGCGCAGATTCTACCAATCAAATGTCTCTGCGCAGTCGTTCGTGTTTACAGACCATCATGAACCCACCCTAAACATATTCTATCCGTTTTTTGTATATCATGTGTCATTTTCATACAAGAAGCAGTAGGAACATTCAATTGGGAAGATCAAGATTTTTAAATCAGAATCTGTAAAAATATGACTACGGTGGAACCAAGCATGAGCCAAATGATCCAAGATGCTGTTCCAGATTGGGTGGAATCCGCTCATAGCACTGGAGTAAGTATAATTATTTATTGAGTGAAATTTGAAATTGTGTATATTGAAATTCAGGTTAGGATGACAATGCAGAGTTATTAAATTCTACAAGTATGATATGATTTTTTTTCCACTTCAAATCTTAGTCGCTTCTTTTTGATGTACATTATTTTGATTCTAGACGTCGATCATGGCTGTTGAATTTGACGGAGGTGCGGTGATAGGGGCAGATACTCGCTCCACGACAGGGTAAAGATCCAACGAGCTACTTCGGTAGCTTTTAAAATCTGTTTGAAAATGACTTTTCATCTAACAATGAAGTTCTTATTTTTAGAGCGTATATAGCCAATCGTTATGCGGATAAATTAACAAAAGTTACCGACAATATCTACTGTTGTCGTTCTGGCTCTGCTGCGGATACACAAGCGATAGCTGCCATTGTGGCTTATCATTTACAACTACACCAGTGAGTTATTCAGTAATCGATACTATGGAGTAATAATTTTGGAATAGTATATGCTGTTTTTTCTATCTTTTTCACATTAGCTTTCCTTATGAATTGCGTACTTGAAACTTTAAAGAAATAATTTATTCTCTCCTTTCAAACTTGTACTTATCTTCTAAAATGTCCATGCGAGAAACTTCCTCAAAATTGAAGTGAAAATATTTCTTTTTTTTCACAGAATGGAATTAGGTACACTGCCGTTGGTAGAAGCTGCTGCAAACGTGTTTCGCGATATGTGTTATAATTATCGAGATTCTTTGTCCGCTGGGATCATAGTGGCTGGTTGGGATGCGAAGAAGGGTGGTCAAGTGTACAGCGTTCCTTTGGGAGGTATGTGTACCCGGCAACCAGTAACAATGGCAGGTTCAGGTTCCACGTACGTGTACGGCTACGTCGATGCAACCTACAAACCAAACATGACGAGGGATGAATGCATCAAGTTGGTCACAACCAGTAGGTTTTTTTTAAAAACATTCCATTCTTATATCTTCAAAAACATCATATAATAATTGTTAATCCACAGCGCTGACATTGGCCACTCGACGTGACGGAAGCAGTGGTGGTTCGATACGTTATGGAATCATTACAAACAAAGGAATCGAAAGACATGACATTCTGAGCAACGAATTGCAGCGTTTCTATGAATGGTGAACGAATATCATTCAATATACTTTCATAAAAATTGTATCTAATTGATAAAACTATGCATAAATATATCCAATTAATTTTCACCAATGTTTCGAATATATATATATATTCAACCCATTATTTCTGCAATCTTTGAAATTTTCAGGAATTATTTTCTCTCACGTTTTTTTTCGAGATGAAAACCGAGAATGTGCATCAATTGATAAAAATATATCGAATTTACATATCCTTCGATCACAAATTTTCAAATATTTAATCAAAATACGAAGTAATATATTCCAATCGAAATTCGAAGATTAGCGAGAAGATCGGTTATAACGAGAGGACCAATAGAAATGGATTATGTCAATGATACTTTGACCTTGAACAATTTTTCTTCCTGGAAGAACAAGAAGTTTGAATCGCGGCCCTCAATCTGGTCTAGTACTGCTAATAAATTTAGACCATATTATCCACTTGGGATTCACTACCTCGCGTATAGTACGGTGCTCGTTTCTTTCCACCATATATACTTAGCATCCATTGTTGGCTTAACAAGAAAATTGTTCCAATAGCAGGATGATGCTATATCTAATCGTGTCAGCTCGATTCAAGCTTTTTGGTCATTGCAGCCGGTGATCATTCCGGTAAATCTTGATTCACGGTCCGTCGGTTCATTCGCAGTGCGGCAAAAACACTCGACAATTTATTCTCATTTGAATCGGAATATGTGCATTTTATGTTTCTAAATTTGAGGAATGAGAGAGGAAAGTAGTGAAAGTACTTACGATGAAAACAAAGTTATGTTTAAATATATGAAGATTGAATATTAACGGGAGAGGTGATTCAAATTCAAATCGTTAATTCACAGTAAGTAATATTTACGATGAATATATTTTTTTTTAATTTATAATTACGCTTTAGGCAATGTATAATCTCGAATACATGAACTTTTATTTTATCATTGCGATTGTAGTGAGGTGATTGTACGATTCTACGGAACGGCTAATCGCCGTGTCAAATTAGATCGTAACCATTCCTTTTTGCGAGAAGATGACTTCGAATGATCTCATGGCCAATTGGTTACCGGAAATGCCGACGGTTCAGGAAGTGAGCCGATCGATGCAAAATTTTGGCAACTCCGATTATGTGGTATTCGCCGCAATGTTGTTCCTTTGCGGCTTGATAGGCATTTATTTTGGTTTCGTCAAGAAATCTAGAGGGGAAACCGAATATCTTATGGGTGGTAGGAATATGAGCACTTTTCCCGTTAGTTTGAGTCTCATAGCTAGTTTTATTTCGGGAATCTCATTGTTGGGAATCCCGACGGAAGTGTACGTGCATGGTACCAGTTACTTGTGCATCTGTTTGGGGGTGATAATGGTTGGTTTCGTTATGTCTACGGTTTATCTGCCAGTTTTTCATAATCTTCAACTCACCAGTACCTATGAATACTTGGAGATGCGTTATGATAAAAAAATCAGACTACTTGGCTCCGTTTTGTTCTTAATTGGTATCGTAAGTATTTCGATTGTCATATGAAATTCCTTTCAAACCTTGAGGAATTGTTATATTCATTTTTTATTTATTCTTCTAGATGTGCTGGCTTCCAATAGTGATTTATGTCCCTGCTTTGGCTTTTAATCAAGGTACGAGTTGATAAACACTCGACAAAATTTAACTATCATCAATTCTCAACATTTTTACCTTGAATTATAACTTTCATTGTTACCGTTTCAGTGACTGGCATCAACGTGCATATCGTGACACCCTTTGTATGCATCGTTTGCATTTTCTACACTTGCGTGGTATGGGAACATTTTATTCTACACTTTTGAAGCACCAAGTCTGTATCCCTGTCAGAAGTTTGAATCGTTTATAGAAATTCACAATGCAACTCTTTCCCCGGTAAAAACATCTGTTTGGAAATTGCACGTTTCAGAGAAATTCAAAGAGATTCAGGGAGATTCAGAGAAAGACTGGTGAATCAGGAAAAATTGGGCATTGAACTTTTCAGAAGGATTCAGAGAGAAATAAATTGAGTGAAATTTTTGGCTAAAAATTTCAGAGACATTTTGGGAGTTTCATGGAGATTTTGAGATAGGTAAATTAGAGCAAACTATGCGTTGAACCTTTCAGAGAAATCCAGGAAAATTTCTAAATCTTCATCAGACAAATTCAGAGAGATTCAAGATGTATCGCTATCCGACATGTCTCCAACTTCCTTCGAATCTCTCTAAAAAGTGTCCCAGAATATAGAGAGATTCAGAGACATTTCTTTTACCAGGGTTAAAACTGAAACATCGTTTGAAGAATGTATTGCAAATGATTCAAACTTCAGCAACGTGGTTCTTCGTACCTCATAGACCCCTATTGAACTCGGTAGAATTTCTGACAGTTTTTATCAACAATTTCCATGATGAAAACTGGTCAGAAACGCGTGGAAATGTTTTAGGAAGGAATGCACCTATTCTAAAATATGGAAAATCAGTGCTCTTGATTTATCTTTTCAGGGAGGATTGAAGGCTGTCGTTTGGACCGATTTTATCCAAACTTTTGTCATGTTTGGATCGATGTTGTTGGTTGTAATCAAAGGCACTTTGGAGCTCGGTGGTTTATCCGTGGTGATACGTAGAAATTTAGAATCGGAGCGTCTTGAATTTCCAACGTGCGTATGTTCGTTGTAATGAATAAATTTGCCTAGGCCTCGATGTTTTTTAAGAATTCAGAGTTGGCGTGCATGATTTTTTGTCAATAAATATATATTTTTTAATCACGTGAAACGACGATTTGTCATGCAGGACAGATTGGGATCCATTGACAAGACATACTTTGTGGTCCCTGGTTGTGGGTGGATTTTTTCACTGGCTACATTCTTCGGCGATCAATCAAAATATGATCCAACGATATCTTTCCTTGCCCACCCTTCGATCCGCCAGAATGTGAGTTCTCTTTGAAAAAGAGAATTAAATAAAATATCTCAAGATACAAAATACAAGATGTTTATGTATTGTATAAATGTTTTCCAGAGCGCTTTGGTGTTTCAACGTTGGAACGATAACACTCGTGGGAGTGTGTGGATATGCAGGAATGTTGACTTACGCTTGGTATCACGAGTGCGATCCGTTAACAACCAAGGTACACCGATTTATCATACTTGAAAGATTTTTCAATCCAGCTGCATCTGAAGAAGAATCATTTGCGAGTTCTTTCAACGTTCTGAGAGAACTACAACTAGAATTCCACATAAAAATATTCAAGAAAAATTTATATTTCGCGAAAATATATTACGTTATTGTTTATTTACAGTTGGCTAGTGCCAAAGATCAGTTGTTACCTCTGCTGGTGATGAATATCTTAGGAAAATCACCGGGATTCCCTGGATTATTCGTAGCAGGGGTGTTCAGTGCCGCGCTCAGGTAAATTCAATCGATATATAATATCTGTCGTACCCCTTGCGGACAATGATTGTTTTTTTGTATTTTAGTTCGTTATCAACCGGTTTGAATTCTATGGCTGCCGTAATATTGGAAGATTTCATCAAACCCTACCGCAAAACACCATTTACTCCAAAGGTGGCTGACGTTCTTTTGAAAGTTACTGTGGTGATTTTAGGTATTGTTTGCGTGGCTCTTGTATTCGTTGTTGAAAAAACAGGATCTCATGTTCTGCAGGTATAATTTTCCAAAAACTATGAATAGAAGAAGAAATTACTACATGAAAGGGTGATGTTTTTGACATTCAAACCCCTACAGCATAGAAACTTCAGAAGAGTTTGAAGTGTTTCACCAAAAGTGAACTCATCAAAGATTCTTTTTGAAATGTTGTGCTGTATAAGAATGTTCGATATCAGCATTAAACGTTCAGGAAGAATTTTTCAAATCCAATAGAGTTTTTTATGAATAGGATATCAAAAACATTCGTTCACGTAGTATTTGTAGTAGATTAATCCATCATACGTAGTTGAAACGAATCGATTACATTATTTAAGCTGTCTATGAGTTTATCTTCTATCACGAGTGGACCTTCCCTTGGAATCTTCAGTATGGGCATGCTTTTACCGTGGATAAATTCTAAGGTATTTTCATTGTATTCAAATTTTCTACAGAAACTGTCCTGTTGAAATGCCCAGATGAGTAGGAGTCTTAAATTCGCACTTAGATTTTTATGAAACCCGTTGGTGGACATTGAATTTGAGACTTCGATTTTTCTGGAAAAATACAACATCTGTGTGCATCGTGCGAATTTTCATACATCATGAAAATCCTTTGATTTTAGGGAGCTTTGATTGGTGGAATTTGTGGAATGAGTTTCATGGGATGGATTACAATCTCCGCTGAAGCAGCGATTACGAGTGGTACCTTAAAGTCAGTTCATAATGATATAATTCTTATATTCAAGTCACAACCATCGAATAGTCTCCACTCAAAATAGACTTATTTTTTCCTTGCCTTTTAGATTCGATGAGAAACCAGTTACTACAGAAGGATGTACATATTCTTTCCCACAAGTGGAAAATTTGTATCTCATACCACCCGATGCAATCCTGGATAATGGAGAATTATTCTCGTACGTACAAAATTGATTATTACATCATTCGTTGATTTCTTCCCCCCAATACAACGTTGTTATCAGAACAATGGCACTGATTCATCTGTTCCTCAGCTGCTGAAAATGTCAAACAAGACCAACTAAAATAAATTCTTATCAGTTTTCTATTGGATAGAACAAGACCTCATAGTATGTCAAATTGCAGACTACTGTGGTAACACCGCTCAAAACTAGATAGCAATTTTTCGGATGAGTACATTTTAATATAGATGAAAAAAGAACAAAAATGATTGATTCTGAATATACTTTTGAAGAAACATGAGATTCGATGGCATAAAGATAAATTATAGATTAGTCATGGAAACGACGATTGAGAATAAAATAATATCGTATGTTGTTTTCTCAACGTGTTTTATTGGTCTTAACTTATCCCATTGTGTCGAGTACAAAGACCTTATGGAAATAAACGTGCGTTTCAAATAAACCAAATTATCAATGGTGTATTTATAGACTATTGAAATGATGCAGAAACGTATTATAGTCTCAAGGTCAATTGATTAAGCGCATGAGAATACAGATCATACAAGTTGTTTGTTTCAATTACTTAATGTATCAAATTTATCTCAATAAATTTATGTTCCGCAACGTAAAATCTGATAAACCGCTTACATTCATTTGCAGAGAACCATGGGCTGTGTATAAATTGAGTTACTTGTGGTATACCGTCACTGGAGCTCTCGTGACAATGATAGTTGGATTGATCGTCAGTTTCGTTTCGTCCGAAGATGTGGAACACTTGGATCCTATGTTGATGGCACCTTTTGTCAGGAGATTTTTAAAATCCGCACATAAAAATGTTGAATCGAGACAGGTAAATCATATCATCCCATATATCTCTTCCCACCTCTTTATTCAACTAGCTACTCACCTAACTGATGATTTATCATCGATTATTATCGTTCGCAGACTGAAAGATCGGACATCAAAGTCGAAATGAAACTCACCGAATCGAAAGCGAAGACTCCTACTTGATACCATGAAATCCTCAATTTTGAGTTTCAATTTTGCAGAAGAAGTGTAATTCTTACATGAACGAATTATATTTTTACTAAACAATCATTCATATTTCATTTGTTCTCGTGCGATGTCTTTTTCAATGTTTCAAAATCATTGAAAATCCGTTCGAATACCAAATGTAGACTAAAACTTGATATATTTTTCTAAAGCAGATTATTTTTTGACGAATCAATTTTGAAATACCGCAAAATTTGATAATGAAATATTGATGTACAGGAATTTATGAGCTGCTGTGATGAAGAATGCATTCCCTGATGAAAAAACTTTCTCTGCATCTCACTGGAAAACTCTGAAAACTTATGAAAATTTCCTCGAACTCTTGAAAATCTTGAAAAATTCTGAAAATTTCAGTCATTTCCAGCAAAATTTTTCTACCAGGGTTGTAACAGAACATTATATATTTCACCAATCAAGGGCCATGGAATCATATCAAACATATTAACCTATAATACAAATTTCAATTATTTGTACAACTTATTCTCTCATGTTTAGGAATATCTTTTGAACTTTCAATTCATATTCACAGTGTTATCCTAGCAGTGTACTTCATTACTGAATATTTCAAATTTTTGATCATTGCTTAAAAACTATGTACTAAAGTTTTCTTCGGGTTCTGATTTTCCAAGGCCCTTAATCGAATACTCAAGCTCTAGAAATTAAAGGAATGGTTCAGTGGTTTGAAATGAATCACGAAGACCAGAAACGACATTTTCTAAAAGTATCGTGGAAATAACAGCTCAATAAATATGTTTTCTTGTCGCTATTCCAATCAATATGAAGTGTTATGTATGAATCCTTCGTCTAATCTTCCACTCCACAGATACGATAATTGAAAACACAAACTCAATTCAAGCACAATTTTGTTACTCTGTGAATACTAAAAGAACTAAAGGTAGGACGAAAGAATTTATAAGACTCTGCATATTGCAATCTACAGTTAAAATTTCGGAATAAAATGTGAGGATGAAAATAATAATTTCCATTCCAACGTGATTTTCAACCCATCATTCCGGGTTCGAAGGATAACACGTGTTGAGACGTAACACAATCGAAGCCCCTCGGAATCGTGTTTGCCGCTGCAAATAAGTCTCATGTTTATTTTGTTCTTCAAATTATGTAATAAAATCATTAAACTTTGTGTTATGAATCCAACACAAACCTCTGGTATATTATGTGAAAAGCATTTTAATCAAAAACTGAAATATACATTTAATAAGTCACGTTGCAGGAGTGTTTGCTCAAAACCTTATGGAATAATTCATCCTTGAACAACGGTATTTATATCCTTCGAACGAGTTATTTTCAATATTCGTTCGAAGAATTAAATTTGTTCTGGTCAAACCCGGAACCCAGGAGCGGCCCGTGTTTCCTGGAAATGGAAACTGGCAAATCTAGAGCGACCATTATAGGGCCAGTTGGATTGCCAGTACTGGTGAAGGAATTGAAATGATAACAGAATTTTACATAAAGGCCAGTATAACATTTACCACCACAGCGGTAGCGATCCCTGGTTAATATATCTAAACGAACTAATGTCAATCAAAATTTTCCGGGAATACGTTCTATGAGGAATCATGAGAAATTTCTGAAATACTAGTTTTTAGTAGGTGTCCTCATTAAGGATACACTGGATATCCGGTTCTGATCCGGCTGGATATGCGTCCGATCCGGTATCCAGTGATCTGGACAGTGATCGGCATCGTACATCGGATTGGACGCATATCCGGTACTCGGTAGTCGAATCAGAACCGGATACCCGGTGCACCCGTAGTCTTCGTTAAAATAGTTCCAGGATGACCTTCTGACATAAAGAATGTACAAAATCACTCCTACAAAATCTCTATAAAAGAAAAAGGAAAAAAAATTATAACTATAATTTTTTAATTTTAGCAACAAATTCGTTAGAATTTTTTGGTAAATTTTTACAGTGTAGAAAAACCTGATTGAAACCGATTGACTCAATCGACATTATTTTTCAATTTTTTCCCCAAAGTATGTAGGATAACGCCGATTGATTCTCAAAGAAAAATTGGCAGAAACTTCATTCATTCTCATTAAATTTTGAAACTTGTTATATTTTTGGATACATCTTATTAGAAAATTTGTACTATAGGATTTTGATTATACATTTCTCTCCGTGTATGTACTCGAAAAGACTTGATTATTCTCCATTTTCGTGAATGATTTAGGAAATATCGAGCGCTCCTATCGCTCCCAGAATCGCTGCAGAACACATATTTCAGGGTATAAAAACATAAAACCCGTTAGAAAACTTTTATTTTCACTCACTTTATTTGTATATTGACATTACTCGTTATTTTGTGATTAAAATGTACATAAAAATTGACATCCATTAAAATTTAGTAACTGCACAATCAAATCTTCATGCCTAAAATATATCTTTTAGGCAACAAAAGTTTCATTAGGTGGAAGTTTGAAGATTTTTAATTGACTTGTCTATGAAATACCTTAGTAAAAATGTTCATTTCGGCTCGTCGAACGGACCTGGAGCGAGTCCATTACTTCTGCAATAAAGTACAGCATAAGAAAACTGACACGTCCGCATCAGGACCATTTAGCGAACTGAACATTCTTACTCGAGTATTGAAATTCCTTTTGGTAATTCTTCAATGTTCGTTATACCTTACAAAATAAATATATTTTTCACGAATCCATCTAAATGACATATGTTTTGAGAAAATAATATTATTCTGCAATTGCGCATTGAAAAAAAAACAAAATCATCCAACACTCACATATTCAAAAATTTTCAACCTTGAAATGGATTCACAAACAACCTTGAATTCGTGTTGAATTCATTTTAAAGTAACTGTACGCACAAATGTCAAGCATAAAGAATTGGCTTGATCTTACATTGAATACCAAATCATCACATGTATTTTATGTTCTCGAAGTTTGAATCGTTTATAGGAACAAAACGAAAATCAAAAGCTGATAAATCATCGTTATATATCTTCTCGAATTAACTGTTTGTCACTGGAAACATCGTTTAAATGATGTACTGCAAGATTTTTTAGCTTCAATCGTTGAATATTACTTATGTTATTCGATTGTTTCAATAAACGATTCAAACTTCAGCAACATTGTATTTTGGGGTTTATAAAACTACTATTGATTCGTGGAAAAACAGGGAGGATAAATGGGTGTGAGATGACGCACTTTCCTGCTCCTCTACAGCATAAAATAATACAGCATCAAACCTCATTCACGCAAGGAAAACATGAAAATTCAATGACAATCTTGAAATTTTCCTTCACTAAATGAAGTTTGTTGTCTCACTGCGTGTTGTAGTGGAGCGAGAAGGGTGCGTCATCTTACCCTCCCTGATGAAAATTCCCGATATCGGGATTTCATCGGGTAATCATCAGTTGTATTAATACTATTCGAAATCTATCGTGTTGTTCCATTATCAGACAAAAAGTCCGATAAAAATACGATGTCTACGATAATTATCCGATACAAAACCGAACCAGCACCCCGATGATTTCCCGATACATATCTATATCGGGTTTACATTGGATAATTACTGTACGATAATGAAACAACACGATAGATTTCGGATCCCTAGTTAAAAAATCCAATTGAATCCGATAAGAAAAAATTCTATCGGAATGAGTTGAGTTTCTGCATCGGAGATTTCCCACTAATACTAATAAGATACTTTCTTATTGGATTGAATCGGTAATTTATGATTAACAAAAATTTCTCATTGATACCAATAAAATGTTCTTCTATTGGATTTAATCGGTATTTCATGATCAATCAAAACTCCAATTGATACCAATAAAATATTTTTTGATGTAATTCAATGAGTATTTTACTATTAATCAAAATTCTGATTGATGTAAATGAATTATTTTCCAACTGGATCCAATTGAGAATTTGCCAACATCTCTATCTCCGCATAAGACTTGGGAAATTTATTCCTACCTGGAGGGGATTCGAACTATCACCGATCTACTTACATGTAAGATCTGTATTCTTAACCTCTAAGCTATCCTAATACGCTGCTCCGAAGGGGCATATTGCCAAACATATCCTGGTCAAAAATATCTGATTGAATCTGATGACAAAAATGTTTTTCTATTGGATTCAATCGGTATCTTATGAATAAAAAAAGCTCCGATTGATACCAATGAAATATTTCTCAATGGGATTCAATGGTTATTTTATTCATAATAAAAATTCGAATTGATACCAATAAAATATTTGTCAATGGGTTTCAATGGGTATTTTATTACAAACAAAAATTCCGATGAATACCAATGAAATATTGTCAAATTGGTTTCAATCAGTATTTTATGATCAATGAAAATTCCGATTGGCACCAATAAAATAGTTTTTGATTGGATTTGATCGGTATCTTATTCATCTAAAACCGATGGTCCCATGCAATAAAAGCGATTCTAAAACTGAATTGGTTATTGTCGGAACATAGCTGTACTCGGAAACAAAAGATTAGTTGAAATAACTATTTAACTTGTAAGCGCATATGGAACCATTTTTTTCGTTAGAATAACCAATTTTTTTATTGATCCAACCAGTTTTCTAAATTAGTCAAATCAATGAATACAATTGCTGTCATGACGAAAAAAAATAGGTCCATATGCGCTTACAATTTAACTAGTTGTTTCAACTAATCTTTTTTTCTCATGTAGGATATGAGGATCTGTAAACTTTCCGATTATTTCCAATAGATTCGAATGTTGGGATGATCCAACTAAAACCCGATGATCATATTAATTTATACATTTTTAAACTAAGTCGGAAATTCCTCATAAAAAACTCATTACTCATTCAATTCCACACATTTCCCTGTTACTTCCAATAAATTCATTCCAATCGGAACCGTTCGCTTTATGAAATGGACAAAATTTTAATCATCCAATCAAATATCTCTTATACAGACCAACAGATCACGCGAAGTCTTATCAATTCTAATAAACAACAGATTTTTCTATTTGTAAATCCTCGATTCGATCCTATAGAAAAGAGATCCCGATTAATTCCTATTCATTTTGAATCAGTAGCTGAGCCTTTCCGATTGACCCTATTCATCCCGATTATCTTTGAATCGGTTTTTATCGGATTCTATTGGATTTTTCAACTAGGGATAGTGTTAATACAACTGATGATTTAACGATGAAATTCCGATACCGGGGTTTTTTCGTAAAGGCTGATTTACTCTACTTCAAACGAACGTGAAATATGATATTTATTTTGTGAAATTACATATACACTTTTTCACATTTAAATGTTCACGTATATATATATTTCTCATTAATGTTACTTGGAATGACATCAAAGTTTCCAAGACAGCAAGATGGTTAGATGAATATTCAATTCACATTTGGTAAATTTATGAATATTCCTTGAATGTTTCACCACACACACAGCACAAGACGTTCCATGAGAATTCGAAAAAATTACGGATCCTCGAAAAGAATTCTTCAAGGATATCGAACGTCATCGAATGAATACTCGCAGAGTACTGAGAGAGCACAGAACTGTCTGAAGAACATGACTCTTTTGGAATTATTTTTTCGATCGAATGTAATACTTTTGGAAGTCATCGTAGAATTCTTGAAGAGTTTTCTAATATTATGAAAAGAGCTCGAAAAGTACGATCGGAATTATTCTTATCCTAAGCGGCTGAAAAATTCCAAAAATAACCGCGTACAGCACCAGACATTTCTACGTTGCCTCTACGTGGAATCTTCGTTCATCCACGTTCTATCCACGTAGAATCCACGGAGATGCGGGAATTGATAATGAATTTTGAAAAATCAATGAAATTAATAAAATAGAATTTTAATTATATTAAAATTATCATGAAGAGAAAAATATATCAAAACACGAGACTGTGTTATGTAGAAGAAATAATTAAATCACTCACTCAAAAAAGAGCTATAGAAAAATCTTCAACGTTAAGTGCAGATAGTATCAAGCATCAGAATAAGCAATTCAAACTTTTTTGATAAATTATGCATTTACCGGAATTTTTTAAGCGAATAATCATAAAATCCACGACTGGAATTAGACTCTAAATATAAGTTTCAATCTTTTACTGATTTTCTGGTGAACATAGAAGGGTAAAAATTCCTGAAATCAAACGGGGCAAAATTTTTTGTCTCCGGATTTGCATTTTCATATGAGAAATACCTCTAGAAAAAATTGTGCAAAAGGATTTGTTATTCAAATCATTATTTTACAACTTATGGGTAATTTGTTTATTAGGTATATGTGTTTTTTTAAAATGCAATAACTTTGGAACGAGTGGATGGATTTGGGATTTCTTTTTTTTAAATTAAAGCTGATGAAATGAACTTTCTATTTCATAAGAAAAATATGGAAAATTGTCCATTTATTGATAACAAATCATATACTGTTTATAACAATTGAAATAAAAAACATGTTCTGCTACCTTTAGAAATTTTTCAAAAAAATGGAAAATATTCTTCAAATTATAAAGAATGAAATCCCGTTGACAGAATGCTGGGAACGCTATGGGTGCAACCACAATTTGTGTTTTCATGCGTGGAAAGACGCGCGCGCGCGAAAAATTTCATTCATGATTTCAAAAGAAGAATAAATAGTGATTTTTAGAAACGATAATGAATGTATTCACAAAACATCCTTGAACTACAACAGAACCTTTTTTCTCTATCACAAGAAACAAAGTTTTCCATCTAAAATCATGAAAATTTGATAAAACATTCATTTTGATTTTGACGAAATTACTCGAACTTCAAAAACATCCGAGGCTGATGTTATATTTTACATTCAATTCGATGAAGATCCATCGGTACGAATGAGTGATACCCTCGAGTATTTTTCATTGTTCTTGCTCGTTTGAATCTTTTTCGTTGGAGTAATTTCGTCAAAATATTTTTCTCATTAAATAGAAAGTTCATTTCATTAGCTTCAGTTTAAAAAAAAGAAATCCCAAATCCATCCACTCGTTCCAAAGTGATTGCATTCTGAAAAAACACATGTACCTAATAAACAAATTACCCATAAGTTGTAAAATAATGATTCGATTGGAAAATCATTTTGCACAATTTTTTCGAGAGGTATTTCTCATATGAGAATGCAAATCCGGAGACAAGAAATTTTCCCTCTCTTGATTCCAGAAATTTAGACCCAACAGGATTTTAAAATTCATAACTTCCAACTATCAACAATTTTTTTGTAATTTCATTCCCCAATATCCGCAAACCATGAACAAACCCAAATTCGTATTTAGAGTTCAATCTCAGGGATGTACTCAATTATTATTGATTTCAAATTCAAATTTATTGATTAATTTATGTAAAAGATGGTGCCAAATTTTACCTGCTTTTCTTGATTTTTGAGTGGCCTTCAAGGGGGTATTTTAGAATTCAAAAAAATCATAATCCGAATCATTATCTATTTGAAATTTCAATTTATCCAGTGATTTATGTAAAAAGGTGGGTGCAAAATTTGACATGCTTCTCCCGCGATGCCCGAGCGTTATTCATCGATGCTCTGTTGTGCAAATAAAAAAAAACTATATTCGCAATCCATTTCTACGTAAGTTCATAAAAAGCTCGAGATAATGCAAAAACGATTATTCCAAGAATTCAAAATGTCAAACATTTGAGAGTACTATAAATACGTTGATGATATTCATTCGTATTGCTTCCTGAACGTTTCATGGATTCTGTGCGGAACTCTCAAAGAATTCTTTACGCATTATATGTGTTCGGTAAGAACATATATGTGCTGTGTGGGCATCTCGCTTCTCTTCGGTTTTACTTGAAAAATTCGTTATTACTTAAATACGTATTTCATAAAACTAAATCTCTTATCACATATAACAATGCTTCAGGTATTTATGAAGAGTATAAATTCGTGGCACGATGGAAGAAATGTACATTGTGATAAGCATGTTACGTATATTTCTCATTGTTTTTTTTTTATCCAATAATTTAGATTCTAATCTTTGGTTTTCTCGATCACTTCCTAGCCGAAAAAGCTCGATAAATCTGAAACAAAATTCAATTTCCTACCTCTCTTACGCTATTTTGTAACCAAAAAGAGGAATCTAATTATCTCGATTCGAAAATCAATTTCAAATTGCAAAATTTTCGAACGGAAATCTACGGAATTTATCATAATAAAGTAACAACCTTTTCAAAGTATTTTCCTTTGAATATTGTAGATTTATTTCGACGATGCTCCCGAATCATTCTGAAGCAAAGCGATAAAACTAATACAAAAAAATATCTACATTTTTCAGCATTTCTCTCCGTTGTCCGAAATCTTACAGAATTTCGGAAGTTTCAAGAAAAATCACCCTTAGGAAAGTTTTCCTCATCCTCGCCAAATTTCTTTACTTTTTCTGTCTCTCCATATTTGCCTGGAAACATGGAAAAGATTGTGGAAATTTGGCAAGTTTATTAGAACAGCGCGGGAGTATCTTCATTTCGTGATTGATTTAGTTGCTCTGCTTCGTTCCTGCTCGCCGGAATTGCTTCAGAATAAGTTCAGAGCATCGATTTACACTTTTTGGCTAGAACTATGTTATTTTTTGTCGAGCATAATATGCATAAATGCAATCGCAATGTTCATTGTACTGATGTGCATGGTATTAAATGTAGATATATTACTTTCTTCTATACACGAACATGCATACTATCATATGACGGAAAAATAACGGAGGAATTAGAATTTCTTTTTTTTATGTTTTCGTATTTATCAATGTTCACATAAACACACAGCGTGATTATTAAGAATACTCAACTTTAGTCGCATCGTTGGATAAGAGTATCCCGGATAAAGATTAAGATTGTTTTTGTCTTTGGCGAGTGAGCATCCTGAGTTGAGTTTTTATACGCTAAATTAAGTCATTGTCTATATAGGTACACCATGTGGAAAAAACTGCCAATTTATAGGCACAAAGCTTCCTCGTTTCTGAAAACATTGTCAAATATTGCAAAAACATTGTTTCTACATCTCTCAATCGATTGAGACGAAACCCGTATATGGACCCGTTTTGAGATCGTAACTGAAACGTGATATAAGTTCCCTTGCAATCAAATAAACAGGTACGGAACATGGATATAAACGTTGACAAAATTGCAATTTTTGATAAAACATTTCACGTATTTTTCATTCTTCTTTGTGTAATTGATTGATAAAAATTGAAATCAATTGAACTCTTCTGTTCTGTTTCTGTTGTTAATTGTTATAAAACCTGAAAACTCCAAGTTGCGTCGAGTTACACTCACGATGAAATTGTTGTACGATTGTTGATATTGAAAAGTTTATAAAGGTCTTTACAGAATCAAAGCTTCCGAATTTCTATAAAAATGTGAAAATATAGAAGGCTGTTTTGAAATTCACAATTTTGACTGTGTTCAGATCTTTATGCTTTTGCATCGAGGCTTCCAAAGATTACGGTGTTCTGGAAATTTCAAACCTCTTCAACGACCCATCATACTCATTCATTTGTTATCCTCCAAATAATATATTATTTTGCAACGATAAAGTGTTATCTCGCGAAGTATATCCACATAGACATTTCGTTTCAGTTCGTTAGTTTTTTTCCATCATTGTTGAGACTTTTTCGCGCTAAGGTATACATATTCTAATGATCTGAGCTTTCGGATTCAACCCGTAATCGTAAATTTTGTGAAAATTACGTTTGATCAAGGAATTGCGGTGTTTCCACTCCAACCCCGACAGCAAAAGTTGCAGTGCAACTGTTGCTTCAGTGTTTTGCTGTTGGAGGATTGTTTGATCTCATGTGTCTCATAGCCTCGATGTATCCAAACATCTTCGCAGCATCATGACAACAACTTTCAAGCAACCTCCCAGCAACTTCCCAACAACAGTTGCTTCGCAATGTTGGGAAGTTGTTGCAAATTTTTCTAGCACTTTGCTGTCTGGGAAAGGCTCAGACCATCATACCAAAAACCACAGGAAAACAAGCAACGCTTAACATACGTTTTATAAATCTCTAAATTCATTACTTTTTATATCACGAAGAATTCTAGTACCATAGCTGAATTATTATCAATTATATCAATCAATTATTATTATTATTTTAAATATGAGTTATGTCATGCATTATATCAATTAATGCATGACATAACTCATATTTAAAATAATAATAATAATAATAATCTATATCACTCGTTCGGAGTAAAGAACATTTAACGCTTGATGAAGAAAAATTATATCAAAAGTGTCATTACAAAGAAAATAATGCTTGTTTAATTTACATTCTATTTCGATGAATTTATCAAAAACTATATTTATCGCATTATATGATATGCGCTCATGGATACATAAAAGTACAAAATAAGTAGGAATGGCGATTCGATGAAATTTCTACCCCCTGTGCTAATCATATCAAGGTACCATGACCGTAAATGCATTTCCAATCCACAAACATTGTAGCGATATGATTTTTGTAAAGTATATCAATGATGTTTCTAAAACTGAATGAAAATTCACATCATTGTAATCGAAGTGGAATGGAAGTGGAGCTTTTGTAAAAAAAGTAGGAATGAAATCATGTATAGTCGATGGTGAAACACAGTAGGGAAACAATTTGAATCTTTGGCACAAAGAAACAACATGACATGGTCGATGCAGGTTACGTTTATGAGACTCTAAATAGCACATTTCATGTTGCCGAATCTGGTTGCGGAGACGGGAACGGAGCATTTTCCTCGTGTATGATCACTAATTTATCGTAGTTGTGCATTCTTCTCCATTCCAAGTGCTGTAATACATTGAAAAAGCAAAAAACATGATGTTCATCGAATCGAAGAAGACTTCCTGCAATATACTACTTATCGAACATTCAAAGATTACACGATAACAACAATTCGACTCTAACGCAAACTTTTTATACAATATGAGTATTTTGTGTATAAAAAACTTCATAAAATCTATACAGAAATTTTCGATAATTTTTATCCTTCAGGGAAGCTAGGTTGAGCGAGAATTCCCATTTGAGTTGAAAAATTTGAATTCTGTGATGATATATAAATATTCGATTAAAAATCTGGATAACATGGTTTATCGAAAATGTATAATTCTATAAAACAACAAAACGAAAATAATAGAAACAGTCTTATAAAAGGGAGAAAATCTATCATCCGCTCTATATCAGTTTTAATACTAAAAAAATGGCATTTGATGTTTAGTATGTTTTTTTGTGTGGTATGAGTTTGTTGATTAGAATCCTTAGATTGAGACGTCAACTTCATCAGAGTACTCTAAAGTTCATTGTACTATTCATCTGCACTGTGTCGTTATTATTTTATAGCTGTATCGAATCAGTTTCCGGATCTATGATGTCATCGTAATTATAAATAATTAACTTCTAACCAGTAGCGTTGTAAATCCACTCTTTCATCTGATAAAGATAAAATTCTATTGGTATTGGAAATTCCTGTATACTTCTCGAAAATATGCCTCTAGAGAAAAGAGAAGCTACTTTCTTTGGAATCTGATTTGGCAAAATAGCAGGGCAGAATATAATTGAAATTTTGATCAGTTTAAAAGATCGATCTTTACCTGAGAGGTAGTTTTTTGTTCATTGCCGCAAGTACTCTCAGTGTCACTCTCGCTGGACGTAAGACCATCTTCGAGGTTCAATTTAGTGTCAAATCCTCCGAGTTCCAAATCGGAATAAAGTTGTGACAGCTGGTCGCTCACCAGAAGGGGTTGGGTGATGTTTTTTAAATTATCCATATCCGCTTTTAGTACCTCGCTCATGTTCTTTGATTGTATTTGATAATTGTATATTATTTCTGGTGTTAGTTGAATACCTTCCAACCAGGGTGGATCTTTCCTTCGAATCTCTTGGGTTGGTTCGTTGGACCGTGGCTCCTACCGTTTCAAAAAAACAAGTAATTTTTATTCAGATTAATATAATAAGATAAAACGGAGTGAGATTGAGGAACTCTTTCACTCAAGAAAGATATCAAAATTTCAATTGAATCTTAAGATCTTTTTTTGAGTGGATATGTGTTTATTTATTATTTCACACGGAAAGACCGGGTCTATTCCCGAAGGGGACATGAAGCTCCGGTAGACGTTCAGAATAGATCAACGTAGATCAGCGTGGAGCTCCGTTGGAGCCAATTTTTACGTTTGTAAACGTTTGACGGAGTTTAGATGAATATTGAAATGTCCGCTTAAAAATGGCTTCGAGGAAGCTTCAGAGAATGTTTATTAAACATTTTTTGAACATTCATTCGAGTTTCAACTTAGGGTCTTTCAGGGGGAATTATAATCCCAATTATAATTCCTCTTATCGATGATTCTTTTGTGAAAAGGATATACCTGAAAAAAAAATTATATTGAAAAATTGAAACTCCAGTGAACCTTCGGGAAACCTTTGATGAACGTTCTGTGACTCTTTCTTTGAAGTATCCTCAGGCGGACATTGTAACGTTCCTCAGACCTTTGTCGAACGTTTATGAATCTAAATTGGAGCTCCAGCGGAGCTTCATGTTCCTTTCGGGTTATTATTTAGAAAAATGACTGTCAATTCAGGGAAAACGAGGATCGCTGAAAAATATTTGTAGTGAGTCTACTAAAAATTCGTAGTCGATGTATTAACAATTGATAGTTTCACTGTGAAAAATACCAATGAAATTATCGACTGTTAACATTTTGACTACGAATTTTTGGTAGACTCACTACGAATATTTTTCAGTGATCCTCTTTTTCCCTGAATTGACAGTCATTTTTCTAAACGTTGATGAATTCTTTCTAAATATTAATAGACCCGGTCTTTCCGTGCATGCTGTAGGGAAGCGGAAAAGTGCGTTATATCACCCCACTTCACCCTAATGACAAAACCCTGTAGTAATCCGGCTGAAAATGCCAAGCAGATCCTAGCAGTTCCTGTCCGGATCTGCCCGGTTGTGCTCTCTGGATTTTGTCCCAGGAGCTGCACTGAGATAAAAAATCCTTTGAATAGATGAAATGGATTCCATTGATTCCCATTTCATTGCATTAAATGGATGTCTTGTTAACTCTATAATAATTTCATAACCATGAAAAATCGTTTCATTCGTACTATCGACTCAGCTCATTGAAATTCATTTTCTGAAATCAAAAACGCACTCTATTGACTGAATAACTATTTTTGTAAATATCATTTTTCATCCGATTTGTAACTGTCATGTGATGAATTCCAAAGTGAAAATCAATCTGAAAAACTCTGAGATGTCGATGGAAAATCTAATATTTTTGGGACATCGAGTTTTTTCCGAGTTTGTCACAGTTTTTTCCGGAATTTATCCGAGATTTTTAATTAAAACTTCAGACAAATGATTATGAATTCATTCCTGATAAAACTCTGAAAAGAAGTATGATAAATTTTCATGTTTTCTACGAGAGCTATAAAAAAAATCATGAAAAATGAGCGATTGTCAGAATCTTCTCGGATCTTTTTCCGAGTTTATCAGAGATTTTTCATTGAAAGTTCAGATCGATGATTATTAATTCATTCCTGACGAAACTCTGAGAAAATTGTGATCAATCCTTGTATTCCTGGACAGGTGAGCAGTGAAAATGATCAATAGCGAGAAATGTTCAGAACTTTTTCCGTAACTTTCAGCCCAAGTTGAAACCAGCAGCCGTAAATCTAGCGGACGATTATTATGACTTTATATTAAATTACATCAAACGTCACTCATGTTTCACGATTTTTTTTAGCTTCCGGAAGAAACACGGACATTAATCATATACTTTCTCCAGAGTTTCATCAAGAATGAATTCGTAATCATCGATCTGAACTTTCGATGAAAAATCTCTGATGAACTCGAAAAAAGATCCAAGAAAATTCTGAAAATTTACATTTACGGACATTTATTATACTTTTTTCAGAGTTCTATCAGGAATAAATTGATCTCTGGTTAAAAAAATCCATTGATTCTTGCCAAATCCCATTGAATCCTGTACAATGTTCTCACCAAATCCTATTCACCTTTTTTCAATGAGATGTCATCAGATGAATGCAGCTTTTTCGATGCGATTCTGATGGAATCTTGTACAATGTTCTCACCAAATCCTATGAAGTTTCATTTATCAGATTCAATGGATACTTTTCCCCAGGTATAACCATTTGTCTGAAGTTTTAATGAAAAATCTCTGATGAACTCCGAAGAAAGTCTGAAAAACTCCAGAAATATTAGATTTTTCATCGAAATCTCAGAGGTTTTCAGACCTTATCAGACTTTTGCAGAGGAAAATCCGAGTTTTTCAGAGATTCTTACTGAGATTTTCAGCAATTTTTTGGCGAAATAATTCCATACGGGACGACTTTCTGCGTCACATTCAGTTGAGCCGCGAGTTCTTGTTGAGTTTGAGTATCATCTTCATCGAATAAGGCTTGTAATTTGTCGTCTGCGAACTTTTTCGATGGTTCCCCACGCTCTTCGTTTCTCACGTCAAAATCACCACTTTCAAATTTTTCGAACCACTGCCCATACCGCACAAAAGTCCCCGCAAAGAGCTCCCGTTATGACAGTAAACATGAATTCAAAATGAACTCTTGACGAATAACTTAATCTTCAGGAAGAATTCATATCACGAATTCATAAAGAACTATTTCACATTTATGCACATTGAATTCATTTTCACTGTCATAACGGGGCCTGTTCAAGAAGTTCTTTCAGAAGTTTTTATGAATTCAAAATGATCATTTTGTTGTCTGGGTGTGTTTTACCAAAGGCATGTTCACCGTAAGCTTCGAAAGGCATTCGATGTGATTCTGCAGCAGTTTTCTTCAAATGGTAAGAAAAAACCAATGCTGTCCGAAGAGCGTAGTATGCAGGTACACTGTTAAAAATTTCTTGGAATTTCACGTACTTTTCTTGTACATATGTGAATGAAAATTCAATTTTTGTGAACTGAAATAGGAATCCAAATACATGTTATTGAATTTTCAAGTTATTATGCATGAAAATTGAAATTAATGTACAGGTGATTGAAAAGACTTAGAAAAATTTAATCCATTATAATAACATAATAATATCATTATAATTATAATTAAATCATGGCTGTAATGGTATCCAACTGAAAATAACAAAAGTGATCCAAGTTGGTTTGGATTTGAAGAAAAATCTAAAAATGCTCAAGAAAAGGGGAAATTTTTGCATTATGGCTGCAGAAAACGCCCTTGAAATACAATTTTTCTCACTGGGTCACCCTGTATACTAACGCTTTGACGAAGTCATCCACGTATCCACTTCAAGTATGTACTAATTAGATCACACGATTTGTTCAGTGTTTCTACATCACAAGTGCATCTTGATTCACAAGTTTTGAGAATGAACGCAAGGTCATATAGGCAGAAAAATGCTCCCATCCACATAAGTGGCTTGAGTGATAGAGCTTTGGCGTCCGGTTTCGACGCCCCGCGTTCAAATCTCGTGAAGGTGATTTTTTTTTTCAACAATCATGAACATGTGCATGAAATTTAAAAAACTTGTTATTGAATTCTCAATCATGATTTCTCACAACAACCATGAATATGTGCATGAAATTTGAAGAACTGGTTATTAGATTTTCAATACTACTGTACATTATTTTTATTTATTTACATTACTTGTGATTGAAAATTCAATCAGAAATTTATAACAGTGCACAAAACTATACAGAACTTGTATTGTTTTGTGTTGAAAATCGTCATCAGCTATTGAGGGGAGATGATGGTGCTGAATAAGTGGTATTAGGGTCCCTAAACCGATGGCTAGTGCCATTTATAGAGAAATTCCGATTTTATACTTCTACACCTGGTAGACTCAAAGAAAAATTCATCGGTTCAAAACATTTTTTTTCTCAGTGTGCTAAGATTTATCCGAATTTGTTTGGCAGTTTCAATGGGGAACAACCTGAGCCTGATGAGATTTGAAAAGAATGTTGAAAATTTTGTAAACATACCTCAAACGGTGGTTTAGGTTTTTTCTGCCACTGCTGTAGTTGACAACTACAATCACTACTCTCGTTCCAAAAACTGCTGCCGGAACTCCATGTACTATTTGACGTTTCGGTATATTCAGTTTTCTTCCGGCCGCTGCTGATTGGGGTTTGCAACTCCGCCATGCTCGAACATCTACCATCGATACTGCGACACGATGATGAGAAGATTTCGTTCGATAGATTCTAGACAGAACAATTCGAACCATGAACTCTGATTTTTGATCTCAGAAGATTTCAATAATCCTCACAATTTCTTTGACATGAACCCAACTGTATATTAGTGATTCATGTCTACACGTCATTTCGTACACGGAGAGAAATTTGATGGTTGAAAGTGGTAAAATACGTAGGTCATATCATCATAAAAATTGGTAAACTGAAACTATTAGGAATAGCTTGGAAATAAAGGTAATATTGATGATTCCAGGCAGTGCTAATACTTTTTACCATCAACGATCGTAATGTTTCTTTACACTTTATTTCAAGATTCTCGCGAGCAAGAGCTCTAAAAATCGAAGCAAAGGCAATCATTTTCACCATCAATGATGGTAATCCGATTCACTAAACTGAAAACAAAAAATGTACTTGCAAAAACATATTTCCAGGCACATTTGTTAGTTCATGTTGTCCAACCTTCGAGTTATTACCACCATATTTGTTGATTGCAATCATGTTATTTTTAATACATTCTTGAGTACAGTTTATAATGAAAAATCCTAATTACACGGAGGGGGATTTGAACTTGAGAATAATGTACTCATATCTACCTATAAACCTTAGAATTGAAGCCGCTTTGCTACGCTCGCACTTATGAATTCGCTGTTTCGAAGTTTCATTGAAAGACTCAACGAGGGAACCTAAACTGGACAACTCGTTGTGTGCGATAATTGAGAGAAAATCTCGAACGCTGTTGGAAAATATTACCATCGGCGCTTGTATTATACCGACCCGTCATTGGTGGTAAATGTGATTCGTGGCTTTTAGAATTCAGGATAGTTGTTCAAACAAAATCTATTATTGTCAAGTGCCCGTGTGGAAATTTGTCCGGGCGTCCTGTATTGAATATAGGCCCTGTATAGGCTTAAATCGGGTATCCAAACTTAGGAAGGCCTAGCCTTAACCACTAAGGGGCCTAGTCGGGTTTCTGATATTTGGCCTGATTTTTCTAACTCAGGGCCACCCATACAAGGCCCATGTGGGGCCAAGATGCATTTCCAATGTTTCCCCCTGTTTGAAAAATTTAGGCGCACCCTACTAAAGCCCGTATAGGGCCTTGCTAGGCTTTCCATATTCTCCCAAAGATTTTAATTCAGGTGCACCCTACTACAGCCCGTATAGGGCCTTGCTAGGCTTTCCATATTCTCCCAAAGATTTTAATTTAGGCGCACCCTACTACAACCCGTATAGGGCCTTGCTAGGCTTCCCATATTCTCCCAAAGATTTTAATTTAAGCACACCTGTACACAACCCTCGTAGGGTCAACCTGCGTTACCAATATTCCCCTTGTTTTGAAAAGTTAGGCGCACCTAACCTTGGTTGAAAACAGCAATATATAACCTTTTTATTCAACTCAAGTTTGAAACTATTTACAATTCGAAGTCTTTACATAGATCCATTTTTATACCCAAATTTCTGTCGTTTTGATCGAGCACAGGAATGAAATGCAAGAAATTTTCCATTTGATATTAGATAAAAGTCAATAGTTTCGGTTTCACTGAATAAATTCAATGAGATAAAAGTTTTATAATCAACGAATTGATGGAAAATCATAATGATAACACAGGCCTGCGAAATTTGACTTTTTTTTCCCCCTCAAACAATAATATCTTTTTCCGAAGCATTTTGATCCGCTGAATCCGAATCTGGCTGCAGAATTGCTCTATCACGTCAGGTTTTTGAGATATTTCGACCTAAAAATGTGAAAAACACTGTTTTTCGACATATTTGGGGTTACGTAAAGTCGAAGGGTAATTTTTTTTCTCAAAACCAATACATGCACCTCAAAGTATAAGTCCTCCTCTTCCAAATGCCGTTGAGTTTGCTCAGATACCTTTTTTTTTCATTGAGATACGACAGTTTGAAAATTGTGTCACCACCTATTTATTGAGTACATGAGCGCACAAATTTAAAATTGTCGTATCTCAATGAAAGAAAAAGATATTTCAGCAAACTCAACGGCATTTGGAAGAGGATGACTGATACTTTGAGGTGCATCTATTGGTTTTGTGAAAAAAATTACCTTTCGACTTTACGGAACCTCAAATATGCCAAAAAACAGTGTTTTCCACATTTTTAGGTCGGAATATCCCAAATACCTGACGTGATATAGCAATTCTGGAGCCATATGCAAGGAGAAATTGTAGGTCACCGATTAATAGCTTATCTTGAAGAGTAAGAGTAGTACTGGATGATGCAATTAGAAGAAAAGACTAAAAAAAATTGTGCACTCAGTACATGAATTCCAAAGTAATCAAAAAACCCATTTTTCGTGGACCTAATCTTAAATATCTTGAAATGCTTACGCGATGGCCCAATCCTGACTCCGGATTTGGATTCTACGCAGAAAATTACTTCAGAAAAGAGAATTTCATTTGAAGGAGAATTTCATTGTCGATCAGTGTAATAAATGCGAATACTCATTCTGTTGTTGGGACATATTACACAACTTAGAATGGTCGTAACTTTGCGAGAAAAAATCGTACATGAACGTTCAATAGCTCATTTTAAACGGGAAGAGTAGTGCAAATTGATGAAGTTGAGAGAAAAGATCAAAAAAATTTTATGCGTCCTGTACATAACCTCAAAAGTAGCGAAAAACCGCATTTTTCGCGTATTTACCCTCAGATATCTCAAAATCCTGACGTGATAGCCCAATTCTGGCTCCGGATTCGGATTCTACGCAGCAAATTACTTCGGAAAATGGTCACCAGTTCCAAGGGGGAAAAACCTCGCAGGCCTGTGTAATTAATACCTTATACTCGTAGACATAACAATAAAAAAGGGAACGTTGTATGAACTGAAAGGTACTTGATTCATTAAGAAACAATAAAAATAATCATTTTAATATATCAAATGATCAAATCTGACCAGGCCCTGACCAGGCCCTGAATAGAACTGGGGAATGTCATAAATCATTTCTACCCGGATGGGAATTTTATTCTCTCCTTGCGATATTCATCTAATTTGATAATCTATGCAAAAATTTATTACACATTCAAAGGCCCTAGTTTCAGAGCCTGCATTGGCCCCATCATGGGTGTCCTACATAGGCCCAAGTTAGGAATACAGTACAGGCCCTGGAAATGAGAGCGTGACAATCCTGTCTAGGCCCTGTAAAGGTAACCAAAACAGAGTCTGGAATAAAGTAAGGACGCCTAGTTTGGTCCTAACTGGCGCCAAGAATTAATTTCCACACGGGTGGTGATAATTTTCATTAGACAAGATATTTATTTCGTTTCTTCATAATTGTTATTACTGAAATATATTTTCTCACGCTGAATCTTCATTTTTACCATCGTAGCTGACGATTATTTACTACGTGCGTATAAAATAATACACTTAATATCTTCCAATAATACTAGTTTACGACAAAAAATAGTAATTTTCACAATCAAATTTTTCTCCGTGTAGTTGATTTGATAGATTTCCAACTTACCTTTTTAGAAGATTCGGACAAAGCCACCGTGGTATCGTCTTGATCAGGTTTAGCGCGTGACGATTGTTTAACGTGCAGTTCGGGGTGGGAAAACTCGTTAGAATTGTGAGGACGTGGTTGTTGATTCTCTTGGTTTCCGTTGGATACTTGTGCGGATGCTACGGTAGATTCGTAGACCGTCGGTTCAGGAGGAGCACCACCGTCAATGACGGATGGATTTTGAGGGATGGCTGTGGCCATGCAATATACTGGGACCAATACTACGGAAATTTGATTAAAAATATTGTTTAGTGGCAATTTCTCGTAAAATCACTAAAATTTCAAGTGAAAAAACACTTACTGTAAGGAGTTTTAGAAATTTGCGGAGGCATCCACTGGGTTGGTGCTTGGACCATCGAAGGATTAGTGTTTCTATCGAAATTTATCCACGTCCTTCGTATCGGACCGATGGATTGTGGGATCGTAGGTACATTATAATACGATATCATCGGAGACATAAACGGCAGTCCTTGTAAGAAGTTTGGATTGCTGTTGGGTACATAAAGTTCTTTTGTAAAATACATCGAGGGTTTATGAGCTATTATTTGGATAGCTAGAAAATTAGCGACGGGAGTTATTTTTTTTTAAGCTGTCACAGCTACTCACTTACTCTCTGAATCTAGAAGAGTGAAAAATCACGCGTTTCACTCCACTAAGTCTCAGAAGTGAGCCAGTTCGCTTCGAGTGGGATTTTCACTCGTTGCGAGTGAACCCCCACTCTTTTAGAGCGGAAAATTCATTCTAAAATTGGAATGGCTATGAGTTCCTAACCTCAAACCTTAGACTTTCACTCTGAGAGAGTGGGAAGTTCACTCGAAATTTCGACAAGCTCACTTCTGGCTGTCTAAAGAGTGAAATCTCACTCCACAAATTTTAGAGAGTAGCAGCAGCAGCAAGATAGCAATAATTATTTGACTATCCAAATATCAAACCTGTGCGGTGAAAAAAGGGTGCTAAAAAGGTGAGTAGCAGCCACAGCTATTCCCTTTTTTTCCGTGTAATACAGGGAGTTTTATACGTACGTCGGCAGGGCAGTGTATTGTTGAGCATTAGACGATGTTCGACAATTTCCGACTGGGCAAGGATTCACATTCATGTTTGCGTTGGTTTGTAGAAGCGAAGATGTTCCACCGCTGTGGTTGATCACAGTGGCAGTAAAGTTCGTGGACAATTGCCTCGAAGTAGTTGTTTGCAGAATCTTTTGTTGCTTCAATACCTATAATAACGAAATTCTTTTGAATTTCCAAGGAATGTGTACCAGGTGTGTTCAAAAAGTAAGGTGACTTTGTATTTTTAAGAAAAAATATTTATTTATTTATCAATATTTATGTTGTCCCCTTCAAAGTAATCCCCCTCAGATACAATACACTTATGCCAACGGTTTTTCCAATCCTCAAAGCACTTCTCATAAGCACTTTTCGGTATAGCCTTGAGCTCTTCCAGCGATGCAGTCTTTATCTCTTCAATCGTTGCAAATCTCCGTCCTTTCATAGGTCTCTTTAGTTTTGGGAACAAGAAAAAGTCACATGGGGCCAAATCCGGTGAATATGGTGGCTGAGGCATGATTGTGGTGTTGTTTTTGGCCAAAAAATCTCTCACAAGCAAAGATGAGTGAGCAGGGGCATTACCGTGATGCAAAAGCCATGAATTATTTTTCCACAATTCTGGACGTTTTCTTCGTATTGCTTCTCGCAAACGGCGCATAACTTCAAGATAATACTGTTTATTGACCGTACGACCATATGGTAAGAACTCCTGATGCACCACGCCATGGTAATCGAAGAAAACAGTGAGCAAAACTTTGACATTTGATCGAACTTGGCGTGCTTTTTTCGGTCTTGGCTCATCTGGGGTCTTCCATTGGGACGATTGGACTTTGGTTTCGACATCATAACCATATACCCATGATTCGTCACCAGTTATGACCCTTTTGAGTAAATCTGGGTCGTCGTTGACGTCATTCAACAGTTCTTGAGCGATGCTCATGCGACGGTTCTTTTGGTCAAAATTTAGCAATTTCGGAACAAACTTCGCTGACACACGTCTCATGCCCAAAACGTTAGAAAAAATTTCATGGCACGAGCCAAGCGATAAACCAACATCCTCAGCAACTTCTCTGATAGTGATTCGACGATTTTCCAAAACAATTTTCTTCACTGCTTGAACGTTTTCATCAGTCGTTGACGTGCTTGGGCGTCCAGAGCGAGGCTCGTCATTGGCATCTTCCCGGCCATCTTGGAAGAGTTTGTACCACTTGTAAACATTTTTTTTACTCAGAACAGTTTCACCGTATGCTACTGTCAACATTTCAAGTGTTTCGGAGCACTTCATCTTATTTTTCACACAAAATTTGATGCAAATCCTTTGATCCATATTTCTCGATAGCAAGAAATCGCCGAGCACGCAAAACACTTATAACCTTTACGCCTCTCACAACCAAACAAAAAATGCTATACACTTGAAACTTGGTACAGATGTTCGGGAAGAGTGTGCCAACATAACAAAACAAAAAAATCGATAATCGAAAGTACGTTGCCCGCGAAATTTGAAAAGTCACCTTACTTTTTGAACACACCTCGTATATATCTCAAGAGCTGACCAAAGCTCTCAAAATATTCTGATCAAACAATAATTTTCGACATCAATGGAAATTACCTTCAATTTGTTCCCTTTCCATTTCTGATTACAACTTCTTTTGATCCCTTGGCTTTGAACGACAGGTTGCGCGTTCTTATTATCCGTATTCTTCGTTTGTTTGTTCTTCGCTTGAACTCTCGACTCCTTTCCCTTTTCATCGTTCTTTATACTCAATCTTAATTGCCGATATTTTTGCATCATCAATTGTTCCATATTTTTGTTATGTTTGACCAACATGGATTCGGTTAGCGAAGGTACTTTCAAGTTCTCCATCATCCCTGTGGCGTTGCTATTGGTATTGGACGTATTGGTACCGCTCGGCAAGTTCGTTAGATTGTTCGATTCGCTGCTCAAATTCCCAGGACTTCCGCTGCCGCTCGTGCCACTCTCGGTCAACGAAGATGTACGATTTCTCGCTGTGAGAATAAATGAACGGTAAGAGTTCGCCTCTTCACGACTTTGATTTTTAACTCTGGTAAAAAAAGAAGGTTCACCAAGCGTGGGAAAGAAATGTTAACCAAACGCCCGGACGGGGTGATCAGTGTGGTCGTGGTCCAATTGACTCTTTCCGACGGAAAAAAACTTTTATAAGAAATCTGAACACGCTTTATATAAACGTTTTAAAAACTCAATTGGAATAAAATTTTTGTAAAAACGTTTTTTGCATGCTTTCTGCACGTCACGGGGTTGATTACCCCTTGATACGTGCGTGAAAGCGCCAAATTACCCTTTCCAAATTTTTTATGTTCTCTTAATTGACTTTGCAAGCGCTTTTCCTGCACTCTCAGTGAGACGCTTCATTTTCTCCGGGGACATTTTGTCGAATACATACTGTCGGGAGTAGGACTAGATTTTCCATTACAGTTCTGGCCAAAATTCGTTGTTTCCTCGTCATCGCCGTACGTAGCCATTTCAGGTTGGCTCTTAAAGAATCGATTTAAATTCTCGTTGTAATTGAGCTGATAGTAACTGGGTGGGGTCTCGGTCGACGATTTGCTGTCGTAATATTCGTGATATGGCGATATTTCACCTAGCATCACACTGTCATGCTCCTGCAACAACGGATTACGCGATCCCTTTACACATGTGTTATAGGGTTGTTGAAAAATCTAAAATAGATCCTTCATCTGGTTATTGGCCAATATCGACGAGGCATAGGGAGGCGAACATTTTTATCGGGTTTATCATTCACCTATTCCTATTTCAACTGAATGGACATTCTCATGCAATTTTGTTGACACAAAAAAAGCGGGATGATTCAACACAGTAGAACACGGAGAATTATGATGTTTTAAATATTACTACGTTCTGTGTCAAAGTAGTGCTATGTGTGATGTGGCAGAAAAGTAATGAGACTGATTTTTTATTGACTCAAGTCTCTATTATTTTCAAACGTCAATGTTATCCCCTTCGAAGTTGTTCCCTTAGGCAGCTACACAAGTTCCAACTCTTGGTAGCAGCACTGGAAGTTTTGGATATTCTCTAAAGTCCCGAAATAACGTCCTTTGAGTTTAGAAGAAAGGAAAATATCACAGGAACTGAGCTCAGGTGAATTAGGGAAAAATTCTGTTATGGTCTCACGCGAATTTGTTCCTTCAGGACAAATTGTTCACCAAGTTCTTTACGAAGACGTCCTCACCGAGAGAAAAAGTATGCTCTAGACGCAAGGGAGCACTTCACGCTTCTAACGCATTTGTTATAACGTGCGTTAAACGCAAGAGCCCATGCTTTTTGAGTATGCGTCCCATGCCTTCTAAGCATGTTGCCATGCGTTAAAAGCACGTTATAACAACAACGTTAGAAGCGTGGGAGCTCCCTTGCGTTTAGAGCATGCTTTTTCTTTCGGTGCTTGAAAGACTGAGGAAAAGGATTATCTGCGCGAGACCGGACATTGTGGATAAATGAATGCTCCATCATCACAACGCTCCATGTCACACTGCTCTGCGCATAACAGAATTTTTGACCTCAAAAGGTATTCATGTGATTCCCTCAGCCCTTCTATTCACCTGAGCTCAGTTCCTGTGACTTTTTCCTCTTTTCTAAACTGAAAAATGTCCTCGAAGAACGTCATTTCGGGATTTCAGAAAATTTCCAGAAGAATATAACGAACATGCTGAAGTCTATCCCGGTTGGAGACTTCCAGCGCTGCTACCAAGAGTAGGAACAATGTCTCCGTCGGTGCGTCACTGCTCAAGGGAACTACTACTTTGGAGGGGATAACATTAATGTTTGAAAAAAATAAAAACTTTAGTGAATAAAAAATCAGTCTCATTACTTTTCTGCCACACTTCGTAAGTGAAATAAAAGAAATAGTATGATGTTTACACAGGGACGTCTTTCATTGCTTCAAGGCCTTGGGCTTACTTAGAGTGGAGGCCCATGTAAGGAGACGTAAAATCTTGAAATTTTTGAAAAGAGATATAAGAAATTCAATGACCGAGTCAAGACTAAACAATTTATCCATTATGCGCATCGAATCAGATTCATTGAAAGAAATAGATTTGAATGATTTGATTATTGACTTTTCGGCTAAAAAATGTTGTAAAAAAACTGTTCGATGAAAATGAAAAATAAATTTTGAAACCAATATATATATATGGGGCATTCCATACCAAATCGGACAGTTTTTACCTGTACTGAGTTTCAGATTTTTTCACCCAAACAAAAAAACGTTATGGATTTTTGAAAAAAAACACGGAGTTTATTTTTCAAATAGGGCGATTTTTTCTTCAAATTTTTTGTTTTTAGATGGACTTTACGAAGAAAAATACGAAAAGAATATTCGAAATCATCTAGGATGAAATTTCTGAGTTTTTCGAAATAAAATATCAATTTTCCCAAGTTCGCCATTTTTGATTTTCAATTTTGTTCTTTTCAAAAAAAAAACCTTGATCAATTCTGCGTCGAATACCGCGAGACTCGTGATGGGAGAATTCTTCTTTCCACGTTTTTTTTCAATTCAAAGGAAGTGTCTTCTCGTTTTGCCGCATTTTTGCTTCACCAAATAAATGTAAACAATTCTATTTGGGATATTCAACACACATGACATAAATTCAGCACATTCGAAAGATTGAAATTTCATCCTAGATCGTTTTCAATATTTTTTTCGTATTTTTCTTCGCAAAGTCCATCCAAAGACAAAACATTTGAAGAAAAAATCGCCCCACTTGGTCCATTTTTCGCAGAGTTATGAGCATTTGAAAAATCAACTCTGTTTTTTTTTTCAAAAATCCATAACTTTTTTTGTTTGGGTGAAAACGCACAACCTAATTTTAAATTTATGCGCTGGTTCGTTTCTGCTCGAGCTCTCTCAGTGTTTCATTTTTGCCCGGAGATTTTTGTGGTTGCTCTTTTGTTCCGAATTACAGGCGTATCGCTTTTGCTCGGAACTTTTGACGTTCCATTCTTGCTCTCAAAAGTTCCTGTCCTGTTTTTGCTTGACAAGAATTTAGATACCACTTTTACTGTTAGCGTATCATTTGAGAGTTCTTGCGTTACTTGGGAATAAGAATGGAAGTTTTAGACCCGTTTGATTATTTAGAATACATATAACTTGGTTGGTTTTATAAAAGAAAATAAGTGAATTCTGAAATACGTGCGTGTAAGGAAAATATGATATCCACATCCAGTACTACCTGCATTCGTGAAATAGGTGTTTCCAGGTGACATTCACCGTTCTGGCGATTAATGGAATAGGAAAAATGTTAACGGTAAAAATTTATGACTATTATAATTACCGAAAAACTTTTAATGTCCACATATCTTCTTTGTACGCTTGGTACTTTTGTATCCTGCAATAAGCTGTCCATAAGGGATGTAAGATCTTTAAATTCTTTTGATGGGTCGTGGTCGGTCACATTTGATTCTCTATGTATAGTCTGCATAGAGTGACGTAAATGAAACACAAAAGAATTATACAGTAAATTAAGGGATGAACATTTTCGTATGTTTTGCATACCGGATATTCAAAATGATGACAATCTTAAGTATTAGTGCTTTTTTATACTCGAAGAGTTAGATTCCTCGCAATCATGATTGATAGACCTTTTCGAGATTTGAATTGATAAGTCCAGACAACACAGTCTGAGACTTCCATAGAGTTCTTTGACTTTCTTACTTGCACGTAAGTTCAGGAAAGTGTGCTTTTTCAGCACATAAATCGACTGCAGAAGAATTTTAGATGGTTGGATTTGCGTGAGAAACTCCTGCGACACACGGAGAAAAAAGATCGCGTTATTTCAACGAATCTGTTTTTGGAAAGTGGAATGATTCAACGAATCTTTTGCGAGTCCTGATTCGCCGAAATAATGAATTGCCGTTCATTTGAATAAAACAGAGAAATTCTCGCTATTTCTTCAGCGGATTTCTTCTCTCCGTGTATAAAGAACCCTTTTGTACATTCGATTGAACTGCGATCTAGATCTAGAATTAACGATGTTAGCTTATTTTCTGTTCCAATTATTGTGCGAAACCCCCGTGTGCGTCAACATCGAGCCAATTTCTGTCCATTCTTTGCAAATTTTTCTCGTCGAGAAGTTCTTTCACAGTCCTGGAAAAAAAATCGATGGAAACTGATCGAAAGATTCGATAACAGATAAGAACAGATTGACTTTCTATGCGGCATTGAATCTTTCAATCGGTTTCTATCGTTTCTTCTGATCAGGGAGGAGACGAGATGGCGTTCTCGTACCCTTGAAACTGGAAAATCGATCAATGGATCACACTGGCTATACTGTTAGAAATTTCTGATTCAACTTCCAATAACATGTAATGGAAGGAAAATTTATTAACGTAACTTAAAAAATTGCTTGAAATTTCAATTACATTTAAATGAGATTTCAGTTACGAAGATACAGCAAAAATTTGAAATTCAGTTGCGTGGAAATGAATTTTTCATTTCAATCACCAAGAATTGGAAATTTCATTCACAAATGTACATGAAAAATATGTTAAATTTAAAGACATTGCTAACAGTGTGACAGCCAATTTTTGTGACAGTCCCAATGACGAGGTTTTTTTGCCAATCGGCGAGTGCTGAATTCGAATATGCAGCCGGAATTTAGCTATCACGTCAAGTTTAGTTACAGTGCTTTGTATAATTTATGCGATTCTATATATAAATCGCAGGAGTTCTATAGAATTTCTTTACCGGGTGTTTCATGATTCGCTGAAAACACTTCAAAGACAATAATTTTCCGTTTGACAAAAGTTTTTTGGAGGTTCAGTTTTTGAGCTATAAACATTTTTAGATTTTTTTTCATATTCAAATAACTCAAGAGCATTATATTCTACATCATTGAGCTCAACACCATTCTCTGAGTTGGACAAAGCCGGTTCTCTGAGGAACAAATTCAACTATCCTATAATTCTTTGTTTCAGAGCTACACCGATTTGAAATTTTTTTGCTCCTAGCAGAATTATAAGATAGTTGAATTTTTGTCCCAGAGATCCAGCGTTTTCCAACTCAGAGAATGGTGTTCAGCTCAAGAACGTAGAACATTATAATCTAAAAATGCTCATAGCTCAAAAACTAAGCCTCCAAAATGCATTTTGGCTGCAGAATAACGCCTCTGAAGTATTTTCATTGAATTATGAAACACCAAGCAGCAATATTTCAATAAAATTCAATGAAAATCCTCAAACTTCTGAGAACACCAATGGAAGTAAACAAATTTCACTAAAAGTTAATGGATTTTGGGGACATTTATTGAATTTTACCGAAATTTTATTGAATTCAGTCGAATTTTGCTAATTTTCAATGAAAACCGAATGAGCCAAAAGTGAACGAAATTCAACAGAATTCAACGAAATTTTTCCACCAGAGAGGTTCCGATTGCCCTGTCACGAATATCCAGCTGGGATTCCACGTGAATTCCAGCTCCGAAATTTACCCACGTTTCCAGCTGGAATTCCTCATTTCCAAGTGAAATCCCAGCTAGAATTTCAACTCCAACGTGGGATTTCAGTTGGAATTCCTGATCCCAGGTGGAATCTCAATTGGAATTGGAAATCCTACATGGAATCCAATTGGGATTCTTGATTCCAGGTAGATTCTTAGCTGGCAACGCAGGTAAATTTCGGATCTGGAATCCACGTGGAATCCTAGCTGGATTTTTGTAACAGGGTGTGCGAGATAAAAACCTGAAAAATCACCCAGGAGTATAGTTGTTACAAACAATTTTTTATTAATCATTGACTAGTGTTGTAAATTGCTCTAGATCGCTATTCAATCGAATCTACAAGTGGGTTACCATCGCATCTATCAAACTATCCAACTTTCTTCCTCAGGATGAATTTGGAAACATACTTTTCCTCACGAAGGATTTCAAAGTCCTATACATTTCAAATCAAATTATCGTTTTCAAGCGATGCCACGAGACACGAGAAAATCGAAACGAGATGAGAAATATCCTACCCACGGGAGTGAAACCAACATAGGAAAAGGGGCCGCCCGTAAACTACGCAGCCCTGTTTTTACGACTTTTTGACTCCCCCATCTTACGTGGGAACGTAGCTTTTCACGTTCAACTAAATTAATTTCATATGAAATATTCATTCTATTGAAACGAAATTTCTCCCATTTCGAATAAAATTCACTTGAATCAAGTGGAATCATCCCTTCTGGGAATAACCCTCAGAAAAACTCTTCGAAAGTCTTCAGAATTCTGAATAAGACTTTCTGAAAGTCTTAATATCCCTAACTATGTGAAGAAAACCGTCGATAAGTCTTGGTAACTCTGTAAAACTTTTGGAAAGTCTTATTTTGCCTGAAATTTTGGACTTTCCACAAGAGTTATTGAGGGTTCATAAAACTTATTCAGAGAAAAAAAATGTAAGCAAGAAAGATGACTTCATAAGAGTTTTGAAGGTTTAAAAAGACTCATAAAGTAATGATAGTTAAATTTGTAAGGAATGCTTAAATAACAAATTCGATTATTATTATAAACAGTGTCGGACTGGCTCGCACCAAGGCCCCCGGCTGGGAAATACGTCGAACCCCCTATACGGGAAACAAAATCTCTTCTCACCAATAGTTCATTTGTCCTCTCTCTATAGCATATTCCTTGGGATTAATGGAATATTCAATAAAATCAACCTGGAATGCTTGTCCCCAATAATTTGCTGTTCTATAGATAAATAATGTATTTGCCACATGTAATCAATTTTAGCACCCAATTGAATTATTAATGCCTACTAATAAATATTTTATGAAGGGAGGATAAACAAATATTACTTTTTTGCACTGTGGACAGAGCACATTCTCAGGAAAATCAAGATTTCATCATAATTCATAAACAAAAGAAGGAAAACTGAGAATTGACCGAGCCCCCCAATACTGAAGATCCCCCAGCGATTGTCGGGGAGCCGGGCGGGCCAGTCCGACACTGGTTATGAAGCGGAATATTCTTGAGAAGAGATATACCTTTACTTCCCGAAGAGAACATGAAGCTTCAGCGAACGTTCAAAATAGATCTGTATAAATCAGATCGAAGGTTCAGTAGAGCTAACTTTTAGATTCACAAACGTTTGACAAAGGTTCTACGGACGTTGAAATGTCCGCCTCGAAATACGTTCAGGAAATATAGATGGAACGTTCGCTGAAGGTTCATCGAAGGTTTGACGAAGCTTCACAAAAATATCTATACTGATATCAATTTTGATCAATTTATATGAAAAATAAATTAATTAATAAACATAAATTATTATAAATTAATCCAAGTATAGATATTTATGTGAAGCTTCCTCAAACCTTCGATGAACCTTCAATAAACGTTCCATCTATGTTTCCTGAAAGTATTTTGAGGCGGACATTTCAACGTTCGTAGTACCTTTGACAAACGTTTGTGAATCTAAAAGTTAGCTTTCATGAACCTTCGATCCGATCTATACAGATCTAATCTGAACGTTTGCTGAAGCTTCACGTTCTCTTCGGGTTACATGCAGAAATTGATGATCTGTACAAATCATTTCGATGTTTTGTTTAAACTTCAATTGATTTCCAAGTTATACTTTGTTCCAGAAAAATATTTTGAATAAAATATTCCGCTTTGTAATAATAGGATTTGTTATTCAAGCATTCCTTACAAATCTAACTATTATCACTTTATGAGTCTCCCTGGTGAAAATGGAAACTGAAATGAAGGGCAGACAAAAAGTATGGTGGAGCGTAACAGAGACGTTTATGAAAAGTGAAGAAAGAATAAATAGAACGGATTCGAAGAGTATTTGAAGCGAAGTTTGGAACAAAGGAAGCGTATCAAAATCAACGCTTTATAAAGAGTATGAATAATATAAGAGGATAAAAAATTTTAAGCATTTGGCGAGATTCGAACCCATGATTTTCATCATTGCAATCCAACGTCTTACCTATTCAGCTATGGAATGCTATGATTCCTGACAGTTTAAAACCGATTCTGAAAGTCTGTATGAAATGATTCGCATTACCTCTGATGGAACGTAGCAGTACTCTTCCCAAAACGGCAGAAAACGTTTATAAAGCGTATCGATAACGTTCAATTTCAATAATTTACAACAAGCAATTATTATACGCTTCGGCAAGAGAAGATTGGAACCTTTTTACATTTCTCGTCAGCTTCGAGTGCGCTGACTACGAGCGTACATTTTCACCGGGACTTTTTAAACCTTCAACATTTTTTCTTTGTAAAACTCTCAATAAGTCTTGCGGAAAGTCCGAAATTTTAGGGAAAATAAGATTTTTCAAGAGTTTTACAGAGTCACACCAAGCCATTATTTCCACAAGGGATCTTATTTGATCCAATCAAATATCTATTCGGTTTACATTCAAATGGATCATTTTTCTGGTTGTCAATATATCGCACCTTCCCCCATGTAGCCCAACGTAGCACTCGATCTTACCCCTTCCTCCCTCTTTATCAGCCACGTAGTTTATGAACGACCCCAAAGTGGAAACAAACGCCAGACCAAATTGGGGTCATTCTAACCAATCTTCTATCAAGGAAGTGTGAGTCCCAAAAACAATTTCAACAGCATCCAATAGAATCATTTATAACTTGGTTCTCCAGATTTACTTTCCTGAACCTAAAGAAATTTACGAGACGAAACGAGAATGATTCGACGAGAAACCAAAATTCGGTTCGAAGGAGTGAAAAATGATATATGATTGATTTCAACAAAATCAGGACACAAATGAATAAACATTGAATAAAAAAATATCATGGATTGCGGTCACAAACTGCGACAATTTGGAAGAGAAAGAAAAAACTTATATAAAAGAAATCGAAAAGGGTTGTAAATGGAGTATGTGATCTTTCATATTCCTAACAACACTTCTTCGCTGCTAGCAACGCTGAATTCAAATGTTTTCCAACTTTTTTTTGTATTTTTTGTGTATTTATAGGTAGGGAAAATTCACAATCCGATGACTCTGATTTTTGATAATTTGTTGACTAGTGTTATAAATTGTTCGCTGTTCATTTGAATCCATAGCTGGGTTCCTACATGGTACCTATCAAACTATTAATTAAATTATTGTTCCTATCCATGTGGAAACTGCCAGCGTTGTCAGAAGGCGCAATACTGGCAAGGTTGTATTTGCCAGAACAGTAAAGAGGCCAATGCACGGAAAAAAAGAACAGTTGCAGCAATTACTTAAATAGTCGATTTTCGACCATCTAATCAAGTAGTTGCTGCAGCTACTTAGTAGTCCAGACAAGCAACACGTTGGATGTCTCAACTAATTCAAAACACCTCAGGTATTTACGTTAGTGAGTGCAACTATCGAGTTATTTGTCCTAACTACCAAGTAGCTGCAGCAACTACTTGAGTAGATGGTCGAAAATTGACTATTTCTGTAGTTGCTGCAACTATTTCTTTTCTCCATGTACCCAGTCAGCAAAATCAAGGCAGCGCTTCTAGCAGCATCGCTACCATCCACTTACACATTCAAAAGCGTCTTGTGCATATACGACTCAATTTATTTATGAAAATGTGAGCGACTTGGTAGTATCTTACTAGAAGCACTACTTGGTAGCACTGAGCTAGTGCTACGTTATAGTTTGCATTATATGTATGCTATGGTAGTAAGCAGTGCCAAAATCTTGGGAAAGCTACTAGGTTGCTACCGTAGCACTGCTAGTAGCATAAACGCAAATTCAGGAGCGCTTTGCTGGCCGGGGAGTGAACCAGAACTGATAACACTGGGGAATACATGGAAAGACAACATTCTACTAGTACCTATGCAACGTTGTTTCACCAAGGAATTGAAGTAGATTGAGGTTCAAATCAAGTTCGTAGCGACACCTATCCTCTGTTGAAACAAAACAGTGTCAGTAGCGAACCAGATTTGATCACAGTGTAAGCCACTAAGAAAATACAAGACTGTACCAGTATTGATACAATCTTATCTCCCTACGGAATTGATGGAGAGGCGGAGTTCCGATCAACGTTCTAGAAATACGGCTGTTCCAATGAGACAGAGATGTGAAGAATACCGTAGAAAAACTACACTGTGCCAGTATCGATACAACTTTGTCTCACTACGGAATCTATGATGAATCGTAGGCAATTTGAGTGATCCATCTTCAACTCCGAGATTGACTAATGTGATACACGGAGAAAAAAGATCATGGAATGATCGCTAGAAAAGATACTAAAAACTGGTGACGACTACGAATTTATTATCTTTGTTAGTGATCATTCCATGATCTTTTCCCTCCGTGTAGAGACTAAATTTTCCACTCGCAAGACCTGGGTTAAACCCTTACACGGTGAACTGTCAAGGGACCATCACTTTCAAAGTGCCTTCTTCGGAATAAAAGCCGATATTTCTTCATTTCTCACAAATAATTAATTTCGATAGCTTTTCGAATGCGATGTGAATCGTCGCATTATGTGATCGCAACCTATATATGGTTTAGAAATGTGTACATACCTGCTGCAGAAGAGCACAAATCTCACCCTTTATGATTTCAGCTTCTTTTAGCACGGCTTCGCTGATATTGGTTAGATGAAGTTTCTCCTTCTCGGTCGAAATACGAAGAATATCTGGATCTGGAGGACCTTTGAGCACTCTATGTTTACCTACGACAAAATCTAGTTGCTTCTTCCATGGATCAATAAATATTGTCCATTCGGTCTCTAGAACGATGTAGCCACCATTTTGCACAGCAAATCTGTAGGGTTTCGACCTGAATGATGATCCTTCGAGTTTGATCGCCTATTTAACATTTCATTATACACGATGAATAATTTAATTGGCGACCGCGCGACGTATCTGATTACAGGAAACGTACAGAAAAGTCAAGACAAAAATGTTGAAGAGATGAAAGAAAAATAAGAGGAGATAGAAGATGTAACGACTCCCTCTTCTCGTACTAAACTAACCCAATGATGCATTCAACACGAGCCACGCATTGGCCGTGTTCCATGACTGGACTCCCTGTACGGGATGCTTCGCGGCATATTATATGAGCTTGCAATCGCAGGGTCAGGTAATTTGGTTGTTTGGAAAACTCAAAGTTTGTCAAAATGATTTCAATCGATGCTTGAATTAACAATTAATATTGCAACAATGGAATTCAACTTGTGAAAAAAAAGAATAAACTCCAAACTTCCATCCCCAAGAAAACAACCCCAGCGTGTATGAACTCTAGCCCACTCTGGCCCAGTCTTGGGCCTATATTCACAGGATGGGGCTCCATGGTACACACATGCTAGGGAAGAGAGTCGAATAAATGAATTTCGAAACAATTAATTCATATTCAATTTCAAGGGAGGTTTGTCAGAAGTTTAGTCCGTATAAAAGGAAAAAATTAAGTATGGCATGAATTACCTGTGATCGAAATATACCTTCAGAAAATTCCAGGCAAATCCCGATGAAAACCAGCAAATCTTGTGACGAAAACTGAGCGCGCGGTAGGAACGATATTGCGGATATTGGGGCTGCTAAAAACTAACCAGGTAGGAATTAACAAATTGCCCAAGCTTGGCCCGATCTTGGCCGAATTATGACTTATATTGGGCCAGAATCCATGAGCAAAAATGGCCCAAGCTTGGTGGGATGATAACCTCGTGCCAGGCTTTGTACTCAGTATTGGACCAGAATGCAATGCCAAGCATGGCCCAATGTCCCATGATGTATGTATTATGAGTATTTTGGAGCTTGGCTCATACGATTAAACCGGACCTGGCCCAAGTTGTGTATATATGAACTTTTGCCATGCTTCAACCTGATTCTTCAAACATACTTTTTGGAGAACAAAATGACGTCATTTTTCATGCCATCCCTGCTAAAAATTTCCCATGGAAAACGATAAGATTTTCAGCAGGGATATCGGTACAACTCTGTGAAAATCACAAACATGGAGATGTGACATAGATTCTCAAATAAACATTGGTTGTACATTGGTCCAATATTGGTTCACCATGCTTGGCAGCTTAATGTTTTGCAATCTTGAACCACTCGTTGTATAGGCATTCCTTATGAAACATGGTGTGGGTTCTCGAATAACAAACGGTTTTTTATTGGATTGATATTGGTTTGCCACGTTTGGCATGGCAATTCACATTTCCTATGAAACCCGGTATGGTTTCTAGAATGAAGGACGGTTGTATATTGGACCAATATTGGTTCGCGATGCTTGGCAGCCCAGTATTTTGCCAAGCATGAGCCAGTTGTCAATATTGGCATTTCCTACCTGGGTAGCAATAATATGCATACTATTTTTTAGGTGTGGTACCAAAATTTACGGCTACAGGAGCTAAAATTCAGCTATTGCAACAATGTTTTTTGACTATCCAGATACGGAATCCACGAAGTAGCTACCGTAATTAATTTCTAGTTACCATAGCGAATGATTTTTTTCCGTGCAAGGCAGGATTTTTCGATAGCTAAAAATTCACTACGGCAGCTATTTCTTTAGCTGTGGTAACAAAAGTTACCGATCTTGCTGGCTTCGCTTGGCATTTTCCGCAGGAAAAATTCTCTTCGTCTAGAATCTAGAATCAGTATAAGACAAATAGTCGAAGTACTGAGGAATTGACTTAGCCACACCATACTGGTTTTTTTCCCCTTATTAGTAAGCTTCACTCTCTCTCGCAAACTCTGAGATTATTTCAAAAACTCCTCTCACTTCTTTTTCCTCTGTTTTTCCTTCCCACACAGCACAAACATATCTCAAACAAACTGCCGCACGGGAGTAAATTTTTAGCTATCATTGCTAAATATTTCAGCACCCACCGGACAGCTGATGCAGCCACAAAAATTCCTTTTTTCCATGCTTCATGATAATTCCCGAAGAGTTTTTTTATGTTGGCAACAGTAGGGGTTTAAGGGTAGACACCACCCTCGGAACGTCACAGTGGGACTGATCGAGAATTTTTGTCTCAAAATCGTAGAAGAATGATAGGGACTTGATTTTTTCTTTTCGAAGGGTAGACATTCTAGATTTGAGGAAAAATATCCAGAAAGTTCGATGAGCCCGTTTAGAAAATTCATCAAAAATGAGATTTTTTAGCAAAAGTACGAATTTTTCACGATTGAAGAGTGTAACAAATTTTTAGTCAATGTGTTATGCATCATTTCTTATGTATTTTGATGTGCTGAGTCCAAATCTGTAAACAGAATGTGTTTATCTCTTCAAGTTTTTCCGGAAAACGCAGTGAAAATATGAAAATGCGATTTTTACGGTTATTTATATGATTCAAAGGGGAGAAAATAATTTGATCGATGGATTATACATCATTCCACATGGGTTTCGATACGCTGAATCCAAATCTGAGAACAGAATTCGTCTATCTTTCCAGGTTCCGCCGGAAAAATAGGTTAAAGTTTACTATTATTTATAGAATTTGTAGGGGGGCCATGTTTTACTCGATGTATATACATCATTCTTTATACTTCTATAGACTTCGAATTCTTTCCACTTTTTCCTGCATTTTCCGGAAGGACCTGGAAAGATAAACATATTCTGTTTTCAGATTTAGATTCAGCGTACCGACCCCCAATCCATCGATCAAATCATTTCCTCTGCTTTGAATCATGTAAATAACTATGAAATCCGCATTTTCATACTTCAATTGTATTTTCCGGAAAAACTTGGAGGGATGAACGCATACTGTCTTCAGATTTGGATTCAACGCATCAAAATACATAAGAAATGATGCATAACACATTGACTAAAAATTTGTTACCCTCTTCAATCGTGGAAAATTCGTATTTTTGCTCAAACATCTGATTTTCCATTAATTTTCTCAAGGTCCAAACGGGCTTATCGATTCTTCCTCAAATTTGGAATGTCTGCCCTTCATTAAAAAAAAAAAATTCAAGTCCATATCATTCTTCTATCAAAAGTTCTACGATTTTGACGCAAAAATTCTGGATTCGTCCCACTGTTACGTTCGAAGGGTGGTTTCTCCCCGTAAACCCCCACCATTGCAAATATAAAAAAATAGAAAAAAAAGAAAATAAGTTAGAAAAATCTGTCTCAAACTCAACAATACTATTATGAAGTTTTTTACATAAACATTTTATTAAATTTCATACGAAATTTTGTATGAAATTTCCTATTTTCATATTAAATTTCATGTTTTCATATTAAATTTAATATGAAATTTGATAAAATGTTCAAGTAAAAAACTTCATAATATTATTTATTTGAGTTTCATGAATTTTATACGCTTCCTTTGTTTCAATTTCCTCTTCACATACTTTTCGTATCCCTCTCATTCAAGCTTCGTATACTTTTCATTAAACGTTTCGGTTGCTCTCCAACATAAGCTTCGTTTACTCTTCCTTTCCGCTTCCATTTTCACCAGGGACTTCCGTAAGTCTCCTTGTGAGAAATCCACAATTGATCGATGAAGACTTCTTTTTATGAATACATTGAGAATGGTGTGATGTATGGGACAGCTTATCTCCAATGAAATCAATGACATTTTTCTCTATCGTTTTCATGGATGCCATAATTGAGATTCATGTATTTTACAAATACATATTTTCATTACTTTTCAGCGTGATGTCCTATCGATTATGCGGTCAAATACTACGCCGAATGAGTTGCTATCCTTACTCTACATATTCGTACAACACCATCATCGTTAAGCGTAGAAATGTCCGTATGGAATCCTCTTGTTTGAAAAACCTTATCAACTCAATTTGTGGTACCATTTCTATTACAATTTCAAACAAATTGTGATAATTCCCATTGAATTGGAGTCAATCGAATGGCAGTTGCAGTAAATTATCCTTCAAATTTTATTGCGGTAAATATGAAAAGTAGCCGTTCCGATCACTCCTCATTCTTTCATCCAGAATTAAACTGGCGTAAATAAGTTTCATTGAGATTTTTCAAACAGGACTCGAGACTGGACCTCTGTGTCGGTGCTGTACCAAATAAGAAAGCTATACGATTTCAATTTGAATCTCACAAGCTGTCATTCGGTAATATTTCGATAAATCGGAAATACTTGATATTCGTTCAACGAATTGGAGACGAATGACAAATATTTGGACCTACCAAAGCTCGCCTGACAGTCTACATTTAGGATGTTGTCAGCCTGACATCTTGAAGATTAGAAATTCAATATAATAATTGATGATTCAATCCAGACGGCACAAACGATCCACTTGAATTCATCATTCTAAGACTCCTTTGTGAGAATAAGAATGGATTATTGAATAAAAATTCACTAAATTCAAAATGAATACGTTTGAAATGTCTGAAGAATTCTTTATACACTTCTTCCCGAACATGAAGTTGTTCGTTTCAAATTCGAAGGATTATTGAAAGTGATGTCAATGTACTATAATCGCATTTTGTCCCAACACTGGATCTCCATTCCAATTATTGGTTTCACGATTTCACTCTTATATCCGAAAAATGATTAAAACTCGAGTCACATCACATAAATGTAGATTGTTGCGTTTACATGAATTCTAGTAGCAAAATGAAAAAAACAAATCGCTAGCGAATAATTGACAGAACAGAATAAGAAAAGGAATCGAAACGTCATTTTTATGCAGTGCTCTTTTCTCTTTAGTTACGAAATATTATATCTTCGATCGAAACTTGTATTATTCTATCATACTCGTCAGGATTTGTACAAATGAAATATTCTATTTTTCTCATTGTGCGTCTGATGTATAAATCCTAAGATTCGTACAAACCCTGTACCCTCTTGTATTCAAAATTATATGCGATTTCCTTTTTTTACTCTGCGTGTGCATTTTTGTTTCTTTTGGCTTTTCTGTTATCAATCATTTTGGCGTCCTGTCTTGAGAGGGCATGCTCACAGCCTCATAGATGTCTTTGATGAAAGGTAGATCCTCGGGATGATAGAAGTCAAGCAAAGAACGGCCAACCATGTCCTGCGGTAGATAGCCAAAGTATTGAACTACATCAGGATCGACGTGCATTAGATGGCACGTTGCGTTGTGGCGTGTTGTGAATATCGCAGATATTAATATTTCTTCAGGTACTATACAGTGACAATAAGAAAAGAACAAATATAGTGGAGCTTTATTTTCGTTTATCCACGATTAATATTTATATCGAATCCGACGATCTTCCGCGTATAAAATCATACCTGAAAAAATGGTCAAAGATTTGCTTTCCGATAGCGTGATCGGTACAAGAATGTAGATCAATGCGATACTGCGTAGTATGCGCAGTCCTGAGAAAATCTTTCCTTGTCAATCGATTTCAGTTTAACCCGGTGGTGTATTCAGCTTTTCATTAAAAACGGAAAAACGATTCTCTTGAAAATTAATTGCGGTTCGTTCAATCGCTAATTTTATCACAGTATTTATGACACATTCCACACATTCATGTATCTTACGCGTCATAAATAAATATTTCTCTGAAGGAATATTCAATAGAATTCTTGTTGAGGTTCTAAACAATGTTTTTTGCTTCAATTCATATTTTGAATTTTTCTTCATGTATTCAAATTATTCATGCATTTTTCTATACTGCAAAAATGAAATGAATTTTTTGAATTGAAAATAAGGGATTTTTATCCCACTTTGAGGACCTATTTTGCCTTTTGGGTGTTGAATTCTCTACAAATGCTCCGGTGGCAATCTTTTTTTCCTTGCTTTCTCGTCGTTTGTCTATGGATTTGAAAGCAAGTGAGAAAACAGACTTTGAAGCTTCTATCGAAAAAAAAATGATTGCCATTAATTGTAAGGTGAAGAAAAAAAATCCAACAAATCATGGTAAAGATCCATGGAGAAACTTTGGTGCCATCATTCGTGGCGAGGAAATTCCTCAAGTATTTTTTACAGTTGACTTGTTAATACTTTATTTAATATTCTTCAAGTCATAGCTACTCTTCAGGCATCCAAGAATTCCTTGGATCCTTTTCAGAATGTTATATACCAGGTGTAGAAGTATGAAACCGGAATTTTTTTGTAAAAAACACACGCTCGTTGTTTGAAAATGATCAAAAATATTCTATTCGAAATAATCTCCATTGCTGTTTATACATTTTTCCTTATAGGGTTCCTAAACTGATCGCTAGTGCCATTTATAGGGGAATTCCAGTTCCAAACTTCTACACCTGGTGTTATCATTCTCTTGAAGTTTCTCGAAATTCATTGCTCCCAGACACTGAAGGATATAAATCGAATCAAAACACCGATCAGGAGTTAACGATAAAGCCTCGTACAATCCTGATGGAAACTTCCAATTCTTTCCATATTCCTCACGTTGTATGCACAGCACACAGCACCACAGTCCCAGAAGAACTCTTACAGGATTCATAAAGAACGCAATCAGTTCAATAAGAATTGTTTATGAATTCTTCAGGAACTGTGGAAAAGCGTGTCACCTCACCCTGACTTCCTCTACCGAACTTTACAGATCTTTTTCTTCAATTCAATTCAATTCGCAGAACGAAACATTTAAACCTATAAATTTTATAACCCTAATTCCATGGAAACTGTAGTGTGTGTTAACATTTCTTACGTAAAAATGATCAAATACTATTGATATCAACAAGTAAATACCTTTATAGGCAGAATGCACGGGTTGAGCTGTTATCACCAGGAACGTAGTTATCAGTTGATTCTCTCCTGGTTGTGGTCGATAATCCCGGAAAATGAGAATCAAATGAAATGGCAGATACAAATTCGATCTCGCCTCCGTATCCTCCAAATTGGCTGATCCGTCGCTGTTCATGATGCATTTTTTCAAATAACCAAACACACCGGCTCTCTTATCGTTGATTCCTGGAAAATTAATGAAAACTCGCTCTCAGTTGAAGAATGTATTCCAAAGCTTTCAGTTGAACAAAAATAAACCTGTAGAAATGTCAGTTTATGTGGGATTTTCTGTCTGAATTTGCTATACCGCGATAAAAGTTTCAGCAATGTTGTTGCGTTGTTTCAATCTACTCCATCTAAGCCTGAAGAAACGAGTAAAATGATTTAAGCTTTGATTTGATTAAGAAATTTTGTTTTTTCAAATCAGACAAGCAGCGTCCTCGTCGTAGTACAATTTTGATTCAAGATTCAAGAACAGAGACATTCAGTTTGGCAAAGAGCTTTCTCTTCATCCTCTTTGGGGGCTCAGCACAGCTTTTTTATTTGAAATCTAGCCCACTCAACCTACTCGTGAACTAAAAGATTTTGTGCTACTTGGGATCAAGTTTGAAGACATCCGGTACTGGCAATTACTGAAATTAAAACTTGATTGTATGAATAATAACGAAAGGTAAGCTCCAAGCCGAACGCTGGATCTGAAGTTAAAATCGAATGATAACATTTGAGTTGGAAATTAATGAGACTTGTCATATATTTCATTGTTAAAAGCCTGGAATATTACAAAAGTTGACACAGCTTATATGCAATCATTATGAATAAATTTACCTTCCGATTCATTTTTTTTAAATCCAGCTAGAGCTTTGGTTATCTCTTCGGTAAAGATCGCCCTATCTCTGGGACGGATGTAATCTATAAAAGACTGTCCGATCCACGAATCTTTGGTGTATCCTAGAGCTGTATATATCGATGATGTTGTATGAAACACACGACCGTCACGCATCGAAATCACCGTACAAAATCCCTCCTACAAAATACATAATATATTCCAAATTACAAGTTACAATTGATGACTTCATCGAATGAACTCGTCGGAATCGTAGACTGCGGTATACACACGGCAGAGTATATGGCACACGAGTTTCTGAAGTGATATGAAAAAAAAAAAAACTGATCAAACGTGGAACAAGTATTTATCACCAAAGCTTCCCTTTCCAAACGTTCTTATCTTTTGAGAATCATGCATCATTTTTATGAAACTGTTTATTCGTACCCGTTTCAAACAACTCAACTTCCAAGGTAGATTCCCTCTTTTTTCTTGCAAATATGCATGATCAAACTGTAAGGGAGTGAACAATTTCTAGATTCGGAGGGTAGTTCCTCGCATAGTTATCGATCACACATCCCTATTAAAAAATTCCGAAAGAAACCGATAGGTGTAATTTTATCGGAATCAGGAATATAGGTTTCTATTGAATTTCATGTGGAACTCAACATTTTATTGGCTTTTATTGGTTGAAACCTCATGAACAGCGATGGAAAATAATTTCCTATTGGAAAACCATGTCGTTTTGTCACAGAATCTATTGGAATGTATTGGAATTTTTCAACAGGGATTGCGAGAAAGAAGATATGGCTGGAGAGTATAGAAATAAACTTTTCGAAAGTCGAGTATAGAATTTTAATATTGAATTTCTAAAATTTATAGATTTCTCCTGATGTTTCAGTTTCATTGAGGAAAAATCCAGACAAATGCGAATTCAAAAACTAAATTTATTTCCTTTCGAGCCATATTTTTCTCCCTATGGAAACAATCTGAAAATCATCAAAATGAATATCGAATATTAAAGTGACGTTTCATGTATCCTTAATCTGTGAGAATTCCAAGATTCGAATATATTTTTGTAGCATGTTCTAAAACTGTTCACAGAATCACGGAATTACCTTTGGACGATTACAATGGATTCAATGGAATTTTATATAACCCAACTCCGGATACAAGTTTAACCCATTTCTCCTTTTCACAAAATTGGAATTATCCTTATCAATATATGATGACATGCCGTGGACATCATAACCATTACATAAATTGTATTACAATTCAATTGCGAAGGGTATTGATGAATATTTATAGAACAAGGTAATTGAATTTACTGTTTTCAATAGAAGGGGTTATTCGCTCCTCATTTTATGTAAGCTAATCGATCGAACAAAAGTTTACACTCGATTATAGAACAATAAGAGGAGGGATAATTCATATGAAAAAATGAAAATACATTCAGCAGTTTATTACAGATACGACGGGTTGAAATGTGTTCATTTGTTCATTTCGGTTGTATGGTCCTGGAGAAATAGACTGCTGAACTTTGAGGATATTTATAAAATTGATTCTATTCCGTCGATTCAGAATCTGAAGGATTTGAATGAGACGAAATATTTTTATCCGCTCTATCTCTTTCTCAATTTCAGGATGTTGCAAGAACAAAGCATGTTTATAAAGGAAATATGGATATTTCTGTAGCAGATGGTTGAATAAATCGCTTTCAATATAATAATGTGCGATAGCTCATTGAATATTTCATAATTCCTCATTTTTCCATAACATGGCCTTCATTCGAAAAATCTATTTTCATTACGAAAAACGTTATTACGAAGTATAAAAAGTGTCCCATGGAGTGTCAATTGAGAGTGAATAATTTTTATAATGACAAATACGTATCGATATCTAAAATCCGTCCAAATGCTAATGCGATTCTGTATGAACTGTACAATACGAATGGTTTAGTCGCAGAGTTCCAGTTTCGATGATAGCCTCCTTCAAGAACAGGAACAATCCTCTGTATACACGAATGCCTCTAAATCCTCGTAAATTCCATAAAAATTCTTCAAAGAAGATTTGTTTCAGGCTTATTACAGACCTGCTGAAAAAAAACTTGAAGACTTTTTGTAAATTTCGAAAAAAGATTACTGATACTTACGTAAAATCATTTCAAATATAGGTTCTTTTTGACAACACAATAATTCTATACTAGGCATCGAAGAAGCTCGTGAGCGCATTTCTTTCCTCATCGAACGTTGAAGAGAACGTTAGAGCAACCAGCCATTTATTTCTTGTGTTTCTAAAATATTTAATTAGGATTTTCTAATATTTCTCTCGCATACAATATCCCAGAATTCATCATTGAGTTTCTTTCGATCATTCACGAGAATCGAGTTTAAGATTTCTTATGCAACGCCAAAAGATATCTTTTGAATGTCCTAAAAAGTTCTCACTTCTAAAAGATATCTGCTATGTAGGTGTCTTTCAGAAGATCTAAAACTTGTCTGATATCCTTGAGAATCAAGAACTGTTTTAGATATCTGAAAGATATCCTTTGATGTTTCATAAGACATCTTGAACTTGTTTCGAGATATCTTCAAGACATATTATCGGATTATCACATGAGAAGTTATCTTTTCAACTCAACAATAGAAATATGTATTTTAGAATGAATAGGGAAAATGTTATCAATCCTTCCACAAGTATTCGGTTGATGAATTCTGAGAAGAAATGAAGAGATTCTCCTGCTCGGCAGAAATAGAAGGATCGACAGGGCTGTTCCTTGATTCAAATCCAAGATAGATTCCGAGAACAGAGCTTACGAGTAAAAATAAGTCACGCTATCCCCTAGGGTCGAACAGGACCCAATCAGACCTTGACGGGAGCTTAAAATGGTGACAAATCGTTTCCATCCCAGATGCAAAGAAACAGGAAATGATATTATTGGAGTTTTGGATGTCCTGTACGATATCCGTGGTTTTTTCAGGACTCAAAAATACAAGTATCCTATACACAGCTCTTATCGATCCTTCTGCAGTGAAAGCAGATCTACAAATTAAGTAACAGAGTACCGAATCATTCTACTGTCAAAAAAAAACAAACATAGATGATAGCGTAAAAAATAGCGTATTGGTATCATTTTGAATCGAAATGATGTATATTCGTAATCGTTTTCCCACCTACAAATATTTTTTATACCGTATTGGAACTTCGAGCAGTAGATAAAAATCTGCAAATATCGTTAATTCACCTACCAACACACGCGAGTTTACAATGAAAACAATAATTTTGCAAAAACAAACCCTCTCTGTACCACAAGAACTCCCGAGTCACATTTTTCAATCTTCCGAATGGATTTGAAAATATTTCTGAAGAATGCATTGAGAATGTCAAACTGGAATCCGATGAAAATCTTAGACTCCAAGGAACGATTTCGGAACAGCGTTGCACGAAGAACTGATGGAATTTTCGGGTGATTTTTGCAAACCGACGAGAGTTGAATATTTGGAGATGGAACGATCAAACGATACGAACAACCACCATTCTCAATAGATCGATGAAGTTAAGATTGGTGTAATTATATTTGATTCTCTACATTTTATCTCTCCCATCTATCCACGCCTATCAGGCAGTTAAAACGTATGCCATTGCTCTACCACATTATCGCCGATTGACACGAGTACAAAGAGAAGACGCAGGTAAGCGTGTACTCAATCCGTATTCCACATCTGTCCCATTATTGGAGGACTTACAGAATTTTATGACATACTAACATTCGCTTGTGGGCTGTGAATATCCAGATGATTAGTCCGGGAAGCAAGTCCCGCTTCCAAGTCTGGGACCAAATTGCCGTTGTGTTTGCCAGAATCCGTAGCATCCACCAATTCTACAGGGCTTGATTCTTGTACGTAAACTAATAAAATTCATCGTTACACATCTGTCGTTGCTACTTCATCAGCAACTTATGCGGAATCGGAGAAGGAATTAAAGGTGAGAGGTAGTGATATACCGATACATGAAGCTCTGTGATATTTCTATTCTTTCGAGTCAAGATCACTGTTTTTTTTTCTTTCTCAAGGTAAAATTTATTTTTCTCTAGTATTCAGCAGTTTATCGTTTTGGTGACAGCGGTGGGATACACGTGGGGTTGCTTGCGTTAATCCATCCTGTCAGTCGTGTTGGGTTTGTAGTGCGTTTGAATGAAACGGGGAATGCGCCGGGCAATCGTTGGATAAATTCCGTTATCTCTCCACTCTTCGGAGACTCGTGGGAACGAAACTTTCAAAGGACGGTGAAAAAGATTTGATCAAATTAATAATGACTTGAAATTAGTTGGAAGAGGCACAAATTCCTTATCCTCGCAATATCTTTTGGGACTGAGAATTACGTGGCTCGAATTTCTCTTACTTCTATTCAATTTCGTGACCTCGAAGACAGGGTTCGTTGATAGTCACGGAAGGTACGAAAAGGACAAAAATAGAATTTTCGCTTCGCACCGATCTTGCAACGATCCACTCTCACCTTCAGTTTATATCCTCCTTGTGATTGTATTACGGATAAGGGAGAGGAAAGACAATTGAATTGATGATTGGAACAAGGGAAATGATTGTATCATTATCACAGTCCATCGAAAGGAGGGGTTTTGTCAAGTTTTCAAACTATATTTACCAGTAGAGTAACCAGCATTGATTACTCCACGGAGTGGTAGGATTTTATACTAAAACGAGGATCAAGTTTCGGAACCTTCATATTTTCTTCATTATTCTCATTTACTCGATTGCAAGGTGTATCAACGGGATAAGATCAACAAAAGTACGTGAGGTTTATTCGATAGAATATCTACCGATGAACTGAGGTAACAACAGGAAATGATGGGAGTATTTGATGAACATTCAATCAAGGAAAAAGTGCACGAATCGAAAAGATTTTGGGAAAAAATCAGAATAATGAAAATGGCAATTTCTATTCGATTATGGTGCAATTTTTCCCTCAATATTATTGTCTTTTATTTTTGCTTAAACATAAACGAACCTGATTTTTTCTCAAGAATAGGTTTGGTCGAGTTGTCGAGGACATTATAGGATGTTACGTCCCGAAGTTGGACGTTATTTTTCGAATTATTATCAGTCTCATTATTACTGATCAAATTCGCTTTTGATTTCTTCTTTTCCTTATATTCTGTATCCTTTATCCTTTTGGTTTGCGATAGCGGGACGCCATTGCTATGAGTCCTTATACATATAACATACAAGTCGTGTCATTCTTCACTACCGATTTCTATCGTCTACCAATCATTGATCAAAAACACAGCAGTAGATCGTAATTATGGACATTTCGCAGTTTCTTATGATAAATTTTGCGTTCAAAATTGTGAAATTCATCCTTATCGCACTGGAAAAAATTCCAGCATTTTGTCACAATTTCTCTAGGAATCGGAACTCTTATGGAAAAAATCAAGTATGACTTTCTTTGTCAGACCAAGAACTTTTTAAATTCCCTACACAAGGAAAGTATCCAACAAACACGGAAGATCTTGAAGAGATGTATTTTAGATATCTCAACGACGTCACAAAAGAGATTTTTGTAAAATGTATCGAAACGATATCTTAAAAGAGTTTCTGAATGATATCTGTTACATATCTTAAACATTGTCTGAGTAAGAAGGGCAAAAGTTACGAAAAAGTTCCTTTTTCATTGGTGATCCTTTCGGGCTATCTGGGATGTCCTAATGATTCCGAAAAGATCTCTTGAAGATATCCAAAGTATATCTCGAAGATACCCAGACGAGCAAAAATTTGTCATTGTCTAGAAGATTTTCACTGGATATCTTGAAAATGTCTTATGAAACTGTTCTCACTCTTTTCAAGATATCTTCAGTGAGTAATCCAAAAGATATCTAGAAGAGATCTGAAGACATCTTTTAGATTTCTTAACCGAAGATATCTAGAATACAGTGAAAATGGTTGCATCAGACATCTTCAAGACATCCAGTAGTAATCTTCGAGACAATAAAAAATTCGTGCTGTCCGGATATTCGAAACCTATCTTGGAAAAATCTGAAACATATCTTTCGCAAGACCTTCTGGAGATATCTAAAACTTGTTGAAATTTGTTGCAGGAGACATCTGTCTTCTGAAGATAAGAGATATCTTCACGAAAGTCTTTCTAGACATCTTCCATGATTTTAAGACATCTTTTGGATACTAATAGATATCTTTTTGTTTCTTGGGTAATTAGAAACAGTTCCAAGTACCGCAAGACGTTCTTCAACGTTCCAAGAATACCTGGAGAATATCTTACGTTCACGTTGTCGTCCAAAGGCCTAGCTACACAAGCACGTGAACGTGAACGTAAGAAACGGAAAGCTACGCAGAAATCCTATATGAAATCTGTGCAGCCTTCCGTTCCACACGTTTACGTTTCCGTGCTTGCGTAGCTAGACCTCAATGTACAAATTAGCTCTCCTTAGGGTTAGGCAATGTCAAATTCACTGCGATATGTCCATCAAATATCGATTCATCCATATTTTCGATACTTTCGTCATCCTTAAATTTAAAACCAAATTAATATATGTTTTCTATGACAATTGGTATTTTTTCATTAATTATTCATTTCGTAAACAAATGCTCGAGTATGGAAACTCAAGCTGAATTGACGATTGGTTTTATACCCACGAGTGCCAGCAATGATTGATTCCATCATTCAATATCACCAATTCAATCAATTCACTTGAACTCCACTGAATAAGAACAACCTGGCGATAGAATATTTATCAATTCCAAAGCAGTTGTTTTCTCAGTTTATTCGTTCACAAGAGAAACTTGGACAAATCCAACGCTTTATTCTAGAAATGGAATTCTGTTATCTTCTTCCGTGATAATGAACAAAAAAAAAGAAATCCTGAACCTCAAGAAAATTTCTAACTCATTCCTGGGGGGAAAATTTCGCTGAAAATCGTTGAAATTTTCAGACATTTATAGTGAAGAGTTTTTCAAAAGAATTTCAGGAGTGTTCGTAGTTTCTCAGAGAGTTTCAATGATTGTCAGAAAAATTCACAGTTTGTTTTAGAGATATTTATAGATATACAGAAAAATTTTCAATGGAAAAACGTGCCCCCCTGTTAAAAAAAATCTATAAAATCTCATTGGCGAATGGGAAAATGAATAATAGGTTCCAATGAAATTCAATGATATTCAATCAGAAATTTCACCATTCGTAATAGGATTTAGAAGAATATTTTCATCTGAACCGATAAGTGAGAGTCTTTGAGAATTCAATATACATATTTTTTTTTATTAAATACTTTTGATAAATCTAACCATTGATTTTGGTAAAATTGATGTATGGTGGTGATATGTTTTATGAATCCATTGAACATTGTATATAAGAGGCATTGGTGGATCTCACTAGATATTTTTATACACTTCATGTTGAACAGAGAGTTAGGAAAGCATTAAACAGGAACCTCATTTACAAACATGTGTGGTAACTTTTAAACCAATGATCAACTTGGCTGAAGTGGTGAAAGTTACTATTCAGTTTGATAATCCCGTATTTTATGGATATCTTAGGTAAAATGAACCACAATACATCAATTATATGTAATATATCAATCAAATGAATCCTTATGTTATGGGAAGAATGTATAACACTTTGAAAATGTCACGCAATTCGGATTGATAATTTCCACGTGATGCCTCCCTCGTTGCCGCATGGAACAAAGAAAGAATTCTTGGGAAAAATCGAATCAAACAACGTGAACTTCGATATAAAAGCACAAGTGTGTCGGAGAGATGATTATATATACTTTTTATTGAATTCTCATTGACAGTGACCTTTTCGTATGTTCAGAGACGTGAGAAACTCTTTAATGAATATTTCCTCTTCTCGTATTTCAAGATACGGTACAAAACCATCGACATTAGATTTTATATCTCTCCCTTCGGAAATCCGTTCGATAATTCACCCAACGAATTCCCAATAAGGATTCACATTTTCACGTTAATTGAAAAACAGGAAATGCAGGAAACGCTATAACCTGATTCTACAGAAAATTTTCTGTGTTTTTTTTTCAACACACTTGCGGTCCACTCAAAATTTGAAAAGTTGTTCATATGTTGAGTGAACGAGGAAAGGATTTAAATAAACATTGTTCGATAATGGGGTAATAATGAACTATCCGTGACCTTGGAAATGATTATTGTTGGGTTTATCGGTGATTGATATTATGTAATGTGACATGGACATGAGTCTCTTTACCTCACAGTTGCTCCAAGAGTCGTGGAAGTGTATATAAGAAAGATACTATTTACTAACACGTGGCGGAACACGTGAAAGCGTCAATGCCTGGTAGCTTCATATCTGAGTACTAGGTTTCTCATAGCCGACCGTGATTATCCTACATCTCATGAATGTGCAGAAAAGACGCTTGTACGATTAAGTGTCAAATTATTTATAGAATCTGCGTTTTACTGACGGATGAAACGAGTATGGGTGTTGAAACGAAACTAATTATCGTTCGGAAGATTTGTTTTAGATAATAAGAAGAAAACTTTGTAATCAAAAGTCTTTCGAATATTTCTGTAAAATAGAAAGAGGATTCAATAAATATTCGATATACCGTGAAAAGAAGTTTGTTGGATGTTATATTTGTATGTAACAATGCTACATATTTGTATGTGACAATTACATCACATCAACGTCATCGTGAAGTAATCAATCTTATGACCGTTTCGATGAAATCCTCCAACCCTGTCTATTATCCGCTAAACGCTTGATTTCTACCTATCTACGAAAACCCTTATCTTGTATAATTTGCTTCATGTAAAGGTTTACCTTTTCGAATTTTACCATTCTCGATCATCACAATTTGTAATTACATCACAAATTTGTAATCATAGACTTCGAGGATGACTTGATAACGGTTTGGAATTTATATTTGGAGATAGGGATGAACGCAATCAATTCAAAGTTTAGCCTCGCTATATAAATAATTTAGATTGTATAACTTCCCTGTTGGAAACAATCGTTCCTGAAGCAACAAAGACAGTTATGGAAACTTCGGCTGCGTGGGTATCGATTACTAATTCTATACATAAACCAAAAACTTAATTGATCACTCCTGCGATGACTTGTCATTATTTCAATCCTTTCGATATGGATGAATCGATTCTATATATAATAATTCAAGAATAAATATATTACCTCGACGAATTTGTTTTCGAATAACTGCCGTTATATCCACTGCTTCCGTTACAACTGCTTTTTCTCAACGAACTTGCACTACTGTGAACAAAAAACCAACAACACATTTGTAATAAATAAAATATGAAATAATAAGAAAAAATCAAGAAAATTCAATCTCAATTTTCGCAGGGAATAACTACAATTTATAATCTATCGACTAATGATTGCCCTGGTTAAATCATTGATTGTTGCCAAATCTCATTGAATCTTGTACAATGTTCTGATCAAATCCTATTCAAGCATGTGTCAATGAGATTTAATCAGGTATTTTTTCAATGTAATTCTGATTGAATCTTGCCAAATCTGATTGAATCTTGTACAATGTTCTGATCAAATCCCATTGAATTTCATTTCATCAGGATTTTTTGAACCAGGGTAGAACAAAAACAAATAATTTGCTCTGTTTTTCAGTTCCACCTTATTTGTTATTAACATTTTTAGAGTCCAGAATAGTTGAAATTTAAAATATAGCAACATAAAAAGATATCTTCAAGAGATCTAAAACAGTTCTTACTTCTAAAAGATTTTTCGGCATTGTTTTCCTCGCACACGAATAACAATCTTGTTAATATTACAATCTTGTTACCTCCACTGATATCGCAGTATTGTATATGAAAAGAAAAAAGATCTTCCAACAAAAACAAATCTCAGAATATTTATAATTCAATCCCGCGCGTGTTATATAAAAGAATGCGTATGATAACATTCTGTGCAACAAGTGCATGTAAGTACAGCCATATCAAAAAGAAAATATATCTGTTGCCATTCAACACGTGGAATAAGATTTTTACGCGACTTGTACAAAATGCACGTTGACGAACCCGTGAGTTGAGCGTTATTCAGAGAAAACGTGTACAGTAAAAGAAGAAAAGAGCTTCAACTTTACAATCGACAATAATAGCTCTAAGAAATATATAACAGTAAGAAAAAATACTCAAAGAACCTACCAACAACGGAAATATTGCTTCTTTTTCTTACATGTTAAATTTAAAAACAAAGGAAAAAAACAGTCAAGGTTCGCTCATGGATTTCAGTTCCCACTTTTCAAGGTATTATATAATTAAACTCAATTCTCGGAAGGGAACTCGACTAAGAGCTGGAATGATAACGTTGTGGCTCCCACGAGTTAAAGATGAAATTTCCAACATTTTATTCAGATGATAACGAATTAGATTGGGACAACCCAAAACCTATATAGGTTCGATCCCTACTGGAAAACAATCTTTTTTTTGTCCTTTGATTTATTATTGTACAAAGTTCAAGATTGAGTGACAAATGATATCACAAAAGCGAAAATTCTACTCAAATATGTAACTATTGACAGATATTAAGTTATACAACAGACCCTTGGACAAAGGTTTCTACACGATTACGATCGCGGAGTTCATCGGGGATTTTCCGATAGGCTAGCATTAATAAATATTCTATTACAACGAGATGTTTCCTTTGATATAAAATCTATTCGGAGACCAAACTCGAATTGTTCATGTTCGAGTATATTGCTCTCATTTTTCGAAGATGAATCATTGCATAATATGAAGATTGTGATATATTTGAAATCATGATGTAATAATATCTAAAATGAAATTGTTGGATATTATTCTGTGTATTGCGTGATCAGTTCCTCGAAGGAAATTTAAATTTATATGTATTGAATCATCACAGCAAGGATTCCATTGTTGCTATTTGTGCAAATACTACTGAACAAGGGGATAATTACATCACAGTGGTGAACATAATTGAAGCGGGAAGGAGAGGACCATCGATGTATTTTTGAATACGTAGTCATATTTGCAGGATATTACATGGTCTGCGATGATGAAAATGTTGACAAAGCATGTCCGAGATGATACAAAAGTTCACTAAAAGGGATTTCAAGTCCTGTTGGCCAAGAATTCTTCAATTGAGGCATAATTTGAGACTTTTATGAAAATAGATGGAGTTTTGAAATGATTTTGTCAAATGTTGTCACAATTACCTGACGATATCCGAGGTTTTCTTACAGAATGTGGTAAAAATTATTGCTGTTGTACATTGTAAAAAAGAAGGGGTGTCAAAATGATGTCAGAATTAACACAGAATTGACTGCACGCGGACTCTCATCCCAAAATCGATATGAAAATAACACAAAACTGTGTGAAAAATTACACTACCTGGTATTGAAAAGAACACTATTTGGTGTGAAATTTTTCTAACACCGCCAATTGTTTACGGTGTAATATTTTATTATTGTATTATTTTCCTTCGTGTAAGAGAACTCTCTAGAGAGTTCATCAAATATCCCGTGAGAATGTTCGAAAGAGCACTGGAAGATCTGATTATGAGATATTATAATATCCGCAAGTTCAAATTTATGTACTCTTCCGGTACTGACTCCATGAAAGTTTTTATAAATTCAGATATGAGTCTTGTAAATGACTCTTTATTTGAGATCATTTGGAAAAAGCTCGATAACGGAGATTTCAAAGAATTCCAAAATTCCAAGTAAACTTGGCAAGTAGTTTTGGTGCACACTGTTAGAAAAGTTATGAAGTTTTTCACATAAACAATTTATTAAACAGACTTCATGATAAAATATTGAATTCAATAATATAATTCTGGATTTAAGAATTTTATTCTCAATTTTAATAACATATTTATGGAATTTAATTAATAATTACTACATTTCAGTAAGAAAAATTTAAGAATCAGTACTACACTGTAAAAAATGATTGTGGAATTTTCCCCCAAAAATTAGCGGCAGCAAAGTTCCTCCACAGATGGGAATTTTTCACTATAATTTGGTGGAGTGTTTCCCCATTTGTGGGGGATTCAGCATCCAAAAAGGTGTGGGTAAAATCCCTCATTTCTAATGGAGAGATAATTCCCTCGCGATAAGGGGATGAAATCCACCAACGGTGTGGAGAAGAACTTCCCACATTTTTTACAGTATAAATTTAATACACTGAGAACTCGATTTTTTAGATTGAAAGAAAATTTCTTTGCCCCCATTCTGATAAATCTTGTTTTCAATGGAAAAGATAGTTCATTCCAATGAGAAAATTTGTCATTGAATTGAAATTATATTCTTCAAATTCAAGAAGGAATATATTTCTGTCTCAATTTGAAAATTTTTTCTTTCAATCTGATGAAGAATTTTTCCATTGGAAAGAATATTTATTAGAATGAGAGCGAAGGAAATTTTCCTTCAATCTAAAAAATTGGGTTCTCAGTGTATGCAAATACGATATTTCATCAAGAGTTTCGTATTAAATTTGAGAACTTTGGTGATTAATCATAATGCAACGAGAGCACAAAATTGTTCGCAACTTTCGACACTCCTTTTCCATTTTCTGGAGACCACAGGAAAAACTACGTAAGAATGATCGATGCTTGAATGAAACTTCAACTCAAAAGAATGCGCAATTCTTTTCTTTTTTGTTTTCGACGTGATTCGTATGCAGGGTCGAGACGAAAACATCTCCGGAAGAAGAAATCTTATTTTCAGGTATCAGAAAACTAGGTGAATTCCAAACAATGAACAACCCACTCGCCTTGTAATGAAATGTTGCGTGATTTCAATGAGTGAAGAAGGGTGACCATTAGGACAAAAATAGTTATTCTCTGTTGTGCAATGAGAAATTGAGAAATTAATTCTGAATCCTCAACAAGGAAAAAAGTGGTTTGTTCAAACAAGAAAATATTTTGGTTGATATGCGAACAACCGAAACCTCTTGTTCTTGTTCCAACAAAATTATGTTGGTGATAAATTTTCAACGAAAATATTTCCTTGGAGTATTAAAAACATTTGGAATTGAGTGAAAAATATTTTTTTGGAAAATTTAGTACCAAAATCATTTTTTTAGAGTAACAAGTGAAAGACTTGGTTGGAGTAACAGGAGGTTTTGGTTGTTCGCATATCAACCAAAAACCATTTTGTTGTTTCAACCCAACACTTTTTTCGGCGAAAGAAGATTCACCTTCTGGTAAGTTCAGATGCAGTGCACTGTAAGAAATAATCGGAATTTTACTATACGTATATGAAATTTCCCATCAATTTAACCGAAAATTCCAGAACTTTATGGGATTTTCACTATCATTTTGCAGTAAATTTCCGGTAAAATACGGACAATTCCTAACGCATGTATGTGTTAATTACTTCCGAACATTTATGTGAAGTTTCCTACAGTGTGAATCATTTGAAGGCTTATAAGAATATTATTAATACCAGCATTACTGTTCACTGTTTTCATTTAAACATTTGAAGTTTCGTTTTCATACTGTCCTTCTTACACTGAGAAAAAAACGGAAGAGGTTAACTGCAGAAAATAATCGGAATTTTCCGGGTGATGTACACAGGATCACTGATTGGGAAATCAGTTTCCGATAGATTTATATGAAATTTCCCATAAATTCATGAGAAAATTCCAAACTCTATGGGATGTTTCCTAACATTTCAGAGTAAATTTCCGGACAAGTTCGGGAAATTCCTAACGCATGTATGTGTTAATTACTTCACATAAATATATGGGAATTTTCCTATGAAAATTTTTTACAGTGTGGTCATCATTTCAACACTGCTGGTTCGTGTTACAACAGTACCCACACAGCACGGGAGTTTAAAAAGAACTCTTGAGAATCCATATTAAATTCTCCAGACCCCAATTAAGTTCTTTATGAACCTTTACTGAAATTGCATGCTGTATGGGTAACTAACAGTGTTGAAATAATTTTTTTCCATGAAACGAGGAAGTCGTGTCAGCTGCAGTACTTGGTGTTGTAGGATTCTCTCGGTGTCCAAAGGTCCACATCTAATCAAATACTTCTGTTAATTCGAATGACCAGTATATTCCGATCTAGATTCTTTTGTTCCTTTATTTCTAGCAACGAAGTCTTCGCCTGGTTAAAACCTATGGTTGAAATCTGATTATGATAATCAGGAAAACAAGACAAAATTACGCAAACCTGGTTGCAGGAATTACATGGAATGCACGGAAAGACCGGGTCTATTAATATTTAGAAAAATGACTGTCAATTTAGGGTACATTTGTACTGAAAAATTACATTCAAATCATGAAAATTCCAGTACACGTGTCAGAAAATTCTTGTATTTATACTGGAAAATTGAAGTGAAACACATGAATTTTTTTGTACGTAAGCTGAAAAATTCGCCCAGTTCCTGGGTACCGAAAAATTCCAGTTGTTTCTAACAATGAGTCTCATCTTGCACATCCTATGCATGATTTCAGAATTAACGCAGAATGTTTGAAATGTTCTTGTGTTACTTGAGTTGAGATATATAGAGATCTGTTTAGATCTAAATTTTGGCGAAAAAAGATCTACGGAGACCCATGATTTTTAAATTTTCCTATATTTATTTAGGTCCCTTGCAAAATTGGAATCTTTAGGAGTGAGTGGATATCAGAAAACTCCGAAGATTGTTGCCTAAGTTGAGATGTTCCGATGTAAGTAAGTTGTCACAGCAAAAAAATTGCTGCCGCGGCAAAAGGGACCACCAACCAAACCAAGAACCAAGGGACCGATCCATACCAACGTTTCATAAGAAATGCATTACAAGAAGTGGGTGAAGCTTGGCAAAACATCAAACTACTGTCAAGCATGGTGAACCAATATTGAGCCAATGTACAACCGTTGGTTATCTGAGAACAAATACTGCATTTTTATGCTTGTAATTATGGCGGAGTTGTATCAATATTAATTATTATTATGATGTGACTTAATTTTGCATATCACAAATGGCATGAAGGATGGCGTCATTTTTTCCTGTAAAAAGTATGAAGAACCAGCACTGTGAAAAATTTCTCTGGGAAATTTTACATAAATGTTCCGAAGTGGTCAACACATATATATGCGTTATGGAGTTTCCGTATTTCACTGGGAATTCGCGGGAAAATGATAATGAAAACTCCATAAAGTTTGGAATTTTCGGTTAAACTCATTTGAAATTTTTTAAACCCAATTTCTTAAACTTCAAGAAAATTTCTTTGCTTCCATTTTGATAAGTCTTGTTTTGGATGGAAAAATAATTTATTTCATTGAATTGAAATCACATCCTTCGAATTCAAGAAGAATTATATTTCTGTTTAAATTTGAGAATTTTTCGTTGGAATCTGATGAAAACTTTTCTCATTCAACTGAATTTTTTTACATTGAAAAAAAGATTTATTAGAATGAGGGCAAAAAAAAGTTTCTTTCAGTCTAAGAAATTGGGTTCTCAGAGGAATTTTCCGGTTGCTGCGTATAGGAAAATCCCGATCCTTTTGTATAGTGGGGTTGAAGGTTGTCAAAAGTTAATATCCACAATTTGGGCTAGGTCAAGCTTAAAAAAACTCATAATACATGATAGATGGAACCATGCTTAGTGTTGTATTCTGGCCCAATATTGGATAACAAGCCTGGCACAAAGTTATCATCCCAAACTTTTACCAAGCTGGGACCATTTATTACTCTCTATCTACCTGGGTTATTTCAACCAATCAAATGGAAACTACATAAGTACATACTCATCGATCAATCTCCAAGGGAACAAAGGTGAAATATTGATCTCAGATACATTTCCATTCAACGAACGGTCAATGAACCTTCAAATGTCCACAGCTTTATTTTGGGTTCAACGAACGTCTGTTGAACGTTCACGTTCTTTCGAGAATTGGGATAACCGATGTACTTGCCACCTGAATTGTCAACTTATTTTGTTTATAACTCGAAACTAACAGCGCAACGACGTAACGCTACACTGTAAACAATTTTTATGGGAAATTTCACCTACATGTATGTGGAGTAATTAGCACACATATGGATAGAAAATTTCCCGTGAATTTTGGGAAAAATCCTATGAATTTACATTAAAAATTCCATGAAATAGCAATTTTAATATATTTTCAATAGGTGCCTGAAGCTCCTAACTGTAGATAACTTGAAAAGAACATGACCTTGAACGCATCTGATTGATGAAGTTTAGCTTGTTTGCCGTTCTTCATATATAATTCTATATAAATCAAATATAATTGTGAAAAATCTGTACATTCGGGATCTCAAAAAAATTGATCAGTTTATGGTATAAAACATGAAGTAATCATTCTATGACCAAGTTTTCAGCTCACCACCCTACTGAAAATAATGCCAGGCAGATCCGAACAAAAAACAATTGTCAGGATTTGATCGGTTTTTGTCCCAGGTAATCCAGTCTCGAAAACTGACTAAATTTCTACCTGGTTTTGTCCGGAATCACCAAATTGTAACATCCTGTCAAAACCTGGCAGAAAAATTTTCGTCAGTCTTCAACTGGATATCGCGGTTTGTGAATTCCAAACAAAACCGTCGCAAAAAATTTCTGTCAGGTTTTTACCAGGTTTGGTACCTGTTTGCAATGAGAGTGTCCATAAAGATTTGTTGATTCTGAAATCGCCAGGAAAAGAAATCTCAGCCCCTCCGGATCGGAGAAAATTTTGTCATTTCTTGGCAGGATATTCCAATTTGACGATTCCGGACAAAACCAGGTAGAAGTTTTGTCAGTTTTCGAACGGATTTCCCGGGACGAAACCGTTCAAAGCCTAACAACTATTCTTCATCTGAATCTGCCTGGCATTTTCAGCAGATTCACCTCCCAGAAACTTATTGACCTCGGACAAGGAGCTCAAAAACTCCGGATTTTCGGCGTAAAATCCGGATATATCATGAAATATCTTCATTATTAAAATTTCCGAATTTTCACGTCCTTAATTTCAAATCGTACTCAAAATATTATCCGGAAATCCGGACAGAGGCTTAGAAAAGAGACTTGGAAAAAAACTCAGGTTCGATCCTCGCTGAGAAAACTCTCGATAATTCGAATGTGAGTTGTTTTGCGTGGTTGGAGCAGGAAAAATCATTTGCAATCCTGATGAAATCGGATTGTAATGAAGAATAATAACAAATAACGTAGCTTGAAATTTTCGAGATCGATCCCGAATAGGATCCGATTAGAACCCAGGCACAAAATCCATATTAGTTCCCAAATGAAAGTGGATAATATAGAACCAGATCTGGTTTTTCAAGCAAGACAGAACATATCAATTGAGAGTAAATCTTCACTCCACACGCAGGATCAAAAACAAACAATAATTTTAACGTACCTTCCCTGCGACTGGCTGTTGCTGTGCGATTGACTGTTCGAACAGCCCGAATCAGAGACCTTAGCATTTTTGGTAAACGAATCTTCTCCCGTTTCCTCAGACATCTCTTCTAGTTGATAACCAGAGTTCTTTGGTGATGTTTCACAACCCTGCAGAGACCGATCTCTGTCGTTGATAATGAACTTCAATAAACTTATGATTACGATTTATTATCGGTATAAAAATGATCAGTACATCGTATACAATCAATTGATATATATCCTATAAATTGAGCTACTATCTCACATAATCTTCTCAAAACTGGCATATAAATATTATGTGTTGACTCGCGGTTTTTGATCGATGAATGCACATAAAAAAATAGACTGAGATTCTGATACGATCACTGCACTGATTTGTCAACACAAAAATTGACACGCGATATTTTGTATAAAATGTTCCTCGAACTGTCACTTTGAATTCATCACGTTTGCTACCATGCAAACTCAAGAGAACAACGTTCTCCGTTTGCGATGATTATGCGAACTGGAGGAGCTTCGCAAAGGAAAGTTGATGTCAAGGTAGAGAGCGTGCAGAATAAAGTGGGAGCAAACCAGAGGGTGGGGAGTGATAATGTAAGTATATATAGATATCGATGGTTCGAATCGGAAACACGTGCGAAGTCCGTTACGCATTCATCCCATCACGGTTTAGCCCTCTTTCAAAATGACAAAAGTCTCTGACGAATTTAGCAATAGGGTGATTATTAATATATAAGTTATGAGAGTTATTCTATTTTAGGAAACCAAAACCCAACGAACCGTTCTTCTGGTTTATTCTGGCGAAGTGCTATTTGTATTATTTATTTTATTATATTTATCCCACTCGAGTAGCGATGGGGATCTTTGAAAAAAATCTATCCTTTCTTTATATAAAAAATATATAATTCTTATGGATTTAAATAAAAATTTGATACTTTTTATATAGAAAAGGATCGATCTTTTTCAAGGATCGTAATCACCAGGCCCAGCTCAGTCGGAACCAAGTTGATCCTATATTAGAGGTTGAATCAGACATCATGGGCTGTCTGTAACTGGTATTGGCTAGCACCAAGTTCACGGTTGCTATACCGGGAATTGTCTTCCATTCTTATTGGTCATTCCATCTAATGTGGATATATGATTGGTTCCCAGTTGTAGCAACCCTGAAGTTGGAGGTTTGTCAGATCATGCTGAATTTTTATATTATATTCAGTATTTTATATTATATTCTTCTTGTGAAAGTATACATTCACATTTGAGCCTCTTCAATTATTTTGTATATCGTTGTTCAATGTAAGTATCTTCACCATGGATGTATCATATTGTTCCCAGCCAGCACAAATAATGAATTTGAATTATTGAACTAATCAATGTGTAACCATTATGAATATTTCGAATGCAAAATGAAAACGTATTGAATGCCCGCAGAATTCATTATAAAATCTCGATATGAATTCATTCTGAACATTAAGTTGTTCATTAAGAATTCAAAATATTCCTAATGAATAAATATTGATTAGCATAACGGGAGCTTTTTGCAGAAACTCTTGTGTTGATATTTGTGTTCCTTAAAGTTCACAAAGTTCACTGGAGAACAGTCTTTTCAGGCCCATACAATTTTTACGGATGTATTTCATTTTAATGTATTCGAAGGACATTTTTTGCAGTATTTTGCCCAGCCATGCTAAATTCTAAAACAATTACTTTGCTACCTGGGAAAAAGCAACAAACACAAAATCCAAGTTTTTCCAACTGTAACCAACGAACGTGATTTTATTCCTCACAGTTTCCCCTTATTTTTGAAATGTGATGTTGAAAAAGAATAGGGTCAGGATTTCTGAAATTATTCAGAATTTAATTTTGATTCTCATAGGTCAACGGGTTGTCAAAATGACAACTAACAATCTTTATTTAACACGGAGAAAAGGAATAGTGAAATATGGACAGACCAAACTGCAATGTGTACCCTGCTGAAAATGCCAGGCAGATCCGAACAAAAAATAGTTGTCAGGCTTTGAATGCTTTTTGTTCCAGGAAATCCGGTAAAAAACTGACAAAATTGACTAAACATGGAATATCCTGTGAAAACCTGACAACATTTTTCCTGTCAGTTTTTGACAGGATATTCCATGTTTAATGATTCCGGTATTTTCAGCAGGGTATTCGAACTTTGAGGGAAATTGGAATTTCCTTTTTTTAAATTCATAAGTTTTTAACGGTGCAGCCGATTTTGACTTACAAGCACTTGAATTGCAGATACATGATTTGACTCGATGAATTATTTTATGGACAATAAACAAAAATAATTGTCTATTATTTTTCAAGTCACTTATTTATAAATTCCATACTTTATTCACTTTTACAGCGATGGGCCAAAATCGGCACTTTTTACATCGCCTCTTGTAAGGAAATATCTTGCGGAAATAACCATGAATAATCTCTGAAAAACATCCCTTTTTCTCTACAAAACAAATTCCGAGAATCTCTGGAATTTGGATGAAAAATCTAATACATTTGGAACATTTTATACAGACTCCTTTCAGACTTTTCTCACAATTGATGGGAATTTTTTCATTTTTGTATTCAGACAAATAAGAACAAAATTGCGCTCTGAAAATGATCGAATTCTATTGATCATTTGAATATTGCTGTGTCAAAAGTGAACAAATTTCAACAAAATTTTTCCGCCAGAAAATAATGATGTTTTTATTCTATTGAAATAGTCAACTCTGTAAAATGATATTTTCTTGGTCAGAATTTTCCGCACTAAATTCATAAAAAGCTATAAAATGCTTTGAAATTTTTAGAAAATAATCTTCAGCACGTTTCAAAAAAAAATTTTCTTACCGACTGAAAAAACACTAGAGCTTACCATCCGAGCACGCGTTTTTTTGACCAAATTACTCGAAATATTGAACTTGGCAATGATTCTTCGATATTCTATCTACCTACATCGCCGAAGAGTTCAAATTTTGAATTTCGATTATCTCTGAAAACTTCTTTCATGAATTAAATTCCGAGTAATTTGGAAAACAAAATATGCTCGGATGATAACCTCGTATTCTGTATCTCATGATTCGTCGGTTCATGGAAAAAACATCGAGCGAAGAAGTGCGAGAAAGAGACAAATTAATTTGTTATTCTCTTTCTTATCACACACAAAGATTAGTAAACTTTAATCTTGTATTTTCATGAATTAAGAGGATTTATTTTCAGTAAAATATCAAGTTTCTCATGATTTTTCTCAGCATTTCAAAACAAATTACAACGATTTTTATTGATTCCCTGTTGCATGCACCGTATGATGCGGCTTACATACACACAATTCTATGAAAACAGCTGTTCTCTATCAACAAAATAATCAACGCTTCTTCATGTGACTCCACGACTGTCCACGACGGCCACGAGACACTGTCTTAACCTCTTCGCTTTTTTTTTATCAATCAAATAATTGAATTGAAAGTGAAAAACTGATTCTAAATTCCATTTATTGAGATTTGTTAAATTTGAGTAAGTAACCTTTGTACAAAATATTCTATACACAACTACGAAAAATTTCAATATCTCTGAATTAAAAATTTTATTCCACTTGTTAGAGACATGACAGAAGCAGAGCGTGTTATTCTTGTAACAGGTGGAACTGGATTGGTAGGAAAGGCGATACCAACGGTGATAGAAAATGCCAAACGACAAGACGAAAGATGGATATTTGTTGGATCCAAAGATGCTGATTTATGGTAATTGAAACTCTTGATAGTATAATTCAAGTTCCGGAAGAAATTGTATAGTTTGGTACATTTATTTTTGTTTCAGCGATGTACAGAGTACGAAAAATTTGTTCACGAAGCATAAGCCAACGCACGTTATTCATTTAGCTGCCATGGTTGGCGGTCTATTTCATAACATGGCTCATAATTTGGATTTCCTGGTAAATCACTCTTTTCTTCCTTTAAAACTCAATGTTTTTCTATCCCAAAGAATCAAACTCTCTTCAAGATACTACCATGTTTAGCATAAAGAAAAATTCAGCACAATTTATATGGTTCCTGAAATCAATTTTGAAATTTCATACAACATTGAGGAGTAATATTTATTATTCATCATATTTACAGAGAAAAAATTTGCAAATAAATGACAACGTTCTTCAAACCGCTCATGAGTTTGGCGTGATTAAAGTTGTGTCTTGTCTCTCAACTTGTATATTTCCCGATAGAACGACTTATCCTATCGACGAAACAATGGTAGGTAACTACTTCTTCTGTTAGATATATTCCACACGTTCAATGTTTTTTACACAAATGTATGATTAAGGTACACAATGGCCCTCCACATCCATCGAACTATGGTTACAGTTATGCGAAGAGACTCATAGACATTCAGAATAGAGGTTATCACGATCAGTATGGTAGAATATATACAAGTGTCATTCCATGTAACGTATTTGGACCGAATGATAATTTCCATCCTAGCGCCAGTCATGTTATCCCAGGTCTGATGAGAAGACTTTACGATTTGATTAAAGATGGTAAGAAAAAAATATCTTTATTCACAATCGTTTATACACTATGATTTTAATCGAATGATATGTTATTGCATATTTCAGACAACACCGAAGATAAAGTGTTCAAGGTTATGGGATCTGGCAAACCTTTGAGACAATTTATCTACAGTATAGATTTGGCGAAATTAATCGTTTGGACTCTTCGGGAGTATAACTCTGTTGAGCCAATTATATTATCAGGTGAATAATTCTTCAAATCTTGAAAATTCCCCACAAAGGTGTCTTTCACATTACGTAAATATTCAAATAACGTGTTTAATGAGCAACATCTTCTGCAATCGTGGTCGTAACGTGGATAAGGGTGGTAGCACTTTGACCAATTTTTTCTAGACTATGCAAAAATGTGGGTGTTGATAAAAAATATTTAAAAAAATGCTGTACAGAGAGATATTTTGAACTAATGGAAAAAATTCGCCAGTGCCACGCAACTCGTATCAACTTAAGAGAAATTTTTAGAAATTGTCAGGGAATACGTTAGTTCATATTGTAAGATCTATATGTTGAAACTCATACTCTCAATTGACATATTTTATTTTACAGTTGACGAGAGTCAAGAAGTAACGATATCTCACGTCGCTGACACAATAGCAAAAGCTTTTCAATTCAAAGGTAAAATTGTATACGATACAACGGCTGCCGATGGCCAATACAAAAAAACTGCGAGCAATGCAAAATTGAGATCTTATTTACCTGATTTCCAATTCACCCCATTCGATCGAGCTATCCAAGAAACCGTGGATTGGTATACGAAGAATTACGATCGAGCGAGAAATTAATTTCTTCGAAATGATATTTTTTTAAAATTGTTATTGAAATTGTTCCCTGGTTCAAATTCCAATGTCCTTGCTAAATCTCAGATGAATTATTAATGATTGAGAAATTATTACTGATACTCATTTCAAACAACAATGTATAAATTTTTCAGTTTATGATCAGTTTTAAACCAGAAGTGCATTTATTCAGGTCCTACTCTGTTGTCGCGACTAACCTGAATGAGATGAACAGAACTGGAAAGAGGGATTCGTATTTCGGTTGTTTACGTTCTAATAGACCGAATATGATCATACGTGGTTAATGTTGAACACTCTTTTGATATAGACTTTTGATTCAAACTTGAATTGATTGAAATCATCACGGTAGAACCGACAAGACGATATTCTACGTTGAAAGCAAATTTCTGATAAAACGCGTACAATCGGAATACCGAAGATGTTTGTTGTTGGCTAACTACAGCAACAAAACTTCATATTATACTACGCCTTTCTTTGACGCTGAATTACCGGGTGTAGAAGTATGAAACCGGGATTTCCCTATAAATGGCGCTAGCCATCAGTTGAGGGACCCCAAGACCACTTCTTCAGCACCATCATCTCTTAACAGCTGAGGAAGATTTTTCAACACAAAACAATACAAGTTCTGTACACCCGTAATTGTTTTATAACCTACAAACTACGATCTGCGGACAGCATTGGTTTTTTGTTATCATTTGGAGAAAATTGCTGCAGAATCGCATCAAAATCTTGTTGAAGCTTACGGTGAACATGCCTTTGGTAAAACATAGTGTTTCGAGTGAGACAAAGAGCGGGGGAACCATCGAAAAAGTTCGTAGACGACAAATTACAAGCCTTATTGGATGAAGATGATACTCAAACTCAACCAGAACTCGCGGATCAACTGAATGTGACGCAGAGAGCCGTCTCCATTCGTTTGAAAGCCATGGGAAAGATTCGGAAAGTGGGAAAATGGGTTCCGCATGAGCTGAATGAAAATTCAGTTGAAAGACAGCAAGAAAATCGAAAAGCCACTTGTGAAATGCTGTTCGACGGATACAAAAGAAAGTCATTTCTCCATCGAATTGCGACAGGTGATGAAAAATAGATATATTTTGAGAATCCTAAGCGTCGGAAATCATGGGTGAATCCAGGCGAATCATCGACATCCGCTGCAAGACCAAATCGTTTTGGAAAGAAGATAATGCTCTGTGTTTGGTGGGATCAGAAGGGTGTAATCTACTAGGAGCTGCTAAAACCTGGGCGAACCGTCAACACTGATCGACTTGAATCGCGCATTGCGTGAAAAACGATCGGAATATGGAAAAAAAGAACACAAAGTCATCTTGCTCCACGATAATGCCCCATCACACACAGCAAAACGGGCCAGGGAAAAGATCGAGGCGTTCAGTTCAGAGATTCTCCAGACTTGGCTCCGTCCGATTATCATCTATTCGCGTTAATGGGACACGCTCTCGGTGAACAACGCTTCAATTCGTATGAAAATGTAGGAGAATGACTCGATCACTATTTCGCTTCAAAAGAGGAACTATTCTTTTTGGCGTGACATTCATAAACTGCCGGAAAGTTAGGAAAAATGTATAAACTGCAATATTTTTAATCATTTTCAAACAACAAACGTGTGATTTTTACAAAGAACATTCCGGTTTCATACTTCTACACCTGATAAGTTACTACATGAATGATGAAATGAAAATACGGAATTTTTATTCGATTCAATCTTCGATGTTTCAAAATATAGCTTCTTTAAGTGGATATTAACGTGATGGTACGAAGGACATCGTTTATTGCAAACCATTTGAAAATCCTACATGCTTTATTGCTGTATAGAGCTATATTTTGATTCCATTGAATCATTTTTTAATAGTTCAGAATCATTTTATTGAAACTTCTAGACAAACGAATCCTAGCAGTTCCTAGGAGCAGAAAAACCGAGCAGATCTGGGCAGGTTCCTGCCTCAGGAACTACTAGGATGTGTTTAGCATTTTCAGCAGCGGAAAGATGTGGCGCGTACCACGACGCTTTGGTATCTCTTCAATTCTGCAAATAACGCAGTAATATCTGTATCTTATATCAATTCCAACACAGTGTGAATGGCAACGTTATTGTAAATATCATGTACGTTTTATTCTTCCAACTTGAAAACGAGAGATGCACAAATCCTTATAAATCTTTTTGAAAAAATGTGTATATATATATATATATATATATTTTGTCAACAGAAATGAAAAATATTTACCAATGTCGTTTTTATGTACATAACAAGATTCGAATTAAAGCATTTCAATATGTATATCAACGCGTGTATAGTAACGTCTTTATCCGTACAGATCGCACCGAAAAAAATCCAGGGGGATGCAACTCCAATAAGTTCAATTAAACTTTATTTGCGCGCCATCTCCTAAATAAATATTCATGCGAACTAAAAATCAATATGGCGATCTGATGCACCGGGATAACCTCAAAATTGTTATAGTTAGCATCAACAATATTTCAACACTCAAGCATTGAACAATTCTAAAATCGAATTATCAGTTGGACTCATTCAGTTTCAGAGTTGTTTCTGATGCTTTATTGTTGAAATACTGTTGATTTCTCAAAATCCAAACTGATGAGATTAATACTAAGGTTATGTCACTATACTACGCCGCCATTGCTGTTTTAGCCCCTGATCGACACGCCACCATGTGAATAAATATGACCGTAATCGAAATGCGGTTTGAGGTCATCCTATAAAGTTGCACACCCCTGAAAAAATCATTTATTTGACCGAATGAACTGAAGTTAGTTGTGAAAATTAGTCCCGAGTAATGAAAGAATAGAAGCCGATAATAAAAGCTGTAGTAAAGGCATTCACTTCAAATTAGTAACAGCAACTAAAGTCAGAGAAATTAAATTTGAATTTAGTTGAGCTAACGTCCGTTTTATAAGTTATCCAAATAGGAGCTGGAAGGAAAAGGAAATTTCGGGAATTTTCTACCAAAAAAAACTGAAAACATTGAAATTTGATAAAAAGTTCTATATTATATGAATATTGAAATGTGTTTTTGAATTTTCTTGAAACTGTGAACAACAACATGGCGGCTCCTCGGTGTTTTTCCTTGGACATTTTTTTCCGTGGCCAGGCAAATAACTCTTGCAAATTTGAAGATACAAACATAAGCCGAGAAAATTTGTATTCAAAATGATATTAACTACAGCAGTACGTAGAATTTTTTTTTTATGTATACAGGGTGTCCCAGAAATCGCCGACCGGATTTCACAGGGATATTTTGCAGCCAAAATGCAATGAGTTCCCGTTTGAAAAAAATTTTTTCGACGCTTAGTTTTGGAGATATAACCATTTTTAGATTTTTTTTCAAATCTAAATCATTCAAAGGCATTGTGTGCTACCACGATGTAAGAAGAATAGGTGTGTTATCTTCCCTGTCGGTGTGAACATTCTTTGATGCAGGCTTTGTCCTAGTTCCAATTTCGCCACCAGTTGGCGAAAGTGTCGTGAAGGCCAAATAAATTTCGATATTTTAAAATAAAATCAATTTCAAATGAAAAATAAATTCCCTCTGTAAATGTTATGTATTATAATACGATTTTAATTTCTTTCTTTATCAATTAGTATTTCCAACATCTAATTTGAATTGACCGCTTTTTTTTGGCCTTAGCTACTCGAATTTCGTAGTGGCAAAATCAAGAACTAGGACAGGAAAATCTCACAACACATACAAAAGATAACACACCTATTCTTCTTACATCGTGTGTGCTACATACTTGAGCTTAACACCATTCGCTACGTTGGAAAACGGCGGATCTGTGAGGAAAAAATTTAACTATTTTATCATTGATAGTTCCGGAGCTATACCCAAGTAGCAGAAGAGGTTAGAAATGCTAAGAGCGTGTTTGGAAAATCCTACGAACATGCGTAGAACCTCCAAATGAGACTATCTCGAATAATTATGTGCTATGCACTTCCATAGAATATCTTAACGGATTTATCCAAAAAAGTCTCATTCTCACATCCCTTTCACATTCATAGAGTCACCATAGCATATTTGAAAAGTTCTTGTGCAGCCCTCTCTAACTCCCCAACTCTTTGTGTTCCTTACTATCGCCAAATGGAACTAATCCGCATATCACGCTGACGGCCTTGGTGGGCTGCATGAAATATACCTATTATTCAGTCGTCCAATCGAATTAAAAGGAATAGCCCACCAACACAAGTGGCGCAATCTATCGGTTTAATGTTTTTGGCTACACTAAGAATACCAAGTCTTCTATAGTTTAGTCAGGGAGTCGGATAGGGCTGTTCTTGTGTTACTTGGGTAGCGATTTGAAGTTGCTGAATTCCGATTGGCTGAAAGCTAAAAAATTTCAAATCGCTATAGCTCCGGAACTACACTGAGAGAAATTCTTATAGTGGTCATAACTAAAACGTCTCAACTAAATATTCTTAATGACAGCTACTAAAAATTTGGTTGATTCAACCAAGATATTATAGTTAATATAATCCAGCTTGTTTTCGTATTCAATTGTTTTTGGACACTCTCCTTTCTGTCACACGTACAGGATGCGTGGATCAAAGTTGCAAAAATTGTTGTTTCAAACTGTGCAATTTGGATCTTCGGGGGTCTAAACGTATTTCTTTCTACAATGACAGTGTTATCTCCAGAAGACATTTACCGTTACACGCAGAAACGTAGGAACAACTATCGATATAGGTTATAAATTAGAATGAAACGGTATACCGATGGTAGTTGACCTGGTCGACATTGCGATAAAAGTGGATCAAATGTTCAGAAATGAGAGAAAAATTGATACCAGTGTCATTTTCTCAACCTGTTTCATATGAGTTTTGTAGATTATTATCTTGTACGGATTTACAAGGCATATTTTGACCAGGATTTATGAATTATCCTATTATAGTGTTGCTTACTATTAGAACATTAGTTGTGTTTGAACTAAAAATGAAGTAATTTCGATCCAAACCTTTGGTTTCATCGCACAATAAAAATATTAGTCAGTGATACTAAAAAAAAATAGTTGAGACGTTATTTTACTAATTTTTTTGGATAATGGCAACTAATACTTTCTCTCAGTGTATCAATGATGAAATAGTTTAATTTTTTCCTCACAGATCCGCCGTTTTCCAACTTAGCGAATGGTGTTTTGAATGATTTAGATTTGAACAAAAATCTAAAAATGCTCATATCTCCAAAATTAAGCGTCAAAAAAGTTTTTTTCAAACGGGAAATTATTGCATTTCGGCTGCAGAGTACACCTGTAAAATTCGGTCCGCGAGTCCTGGGACAACCCGTATAATGCATAGTTCAATTTTTATTAAGATTTTTCAGCGGATTTCGTTATCCGTTTTTTCGAATTTTTTTAAAAGAAAACATTAAATCTTGGCGAGAATAAATTAAAAAAAAACACACGTACAACTGTACCTGATATTATATTCAATCAAAATTTGCTTGGTGTCCAGGGAGAAACACTGAGGAGTCGCGATTTTGTTGATCACAGCTCTGAATAAATTCAAAAACACGCTGCAATAGTTATGTCATAAAGAACTCTTCACCTGCTTGGAAAGCTTGAATTTCTATGCAGGCCCGGCGAAACGTTCTCAGCCTGAGTGGGTATAAGACGGGGGAGGGGGGAGGGGGAGTGGCATGAGGAATACTTGCCCTAACGAAACTCCATCAGACTGGCCTTCAGACTGTGGCATAGTCCCGATCATTGAAGAATAAAATATTCAAAATTCCGTATGAGTAATCACCCATTCAACCATTTTCCGTGTGGGGAGTGCTCCCTACTGAATCCACATTATTCGCCGGGCCTGTTTCTATGCCTGTTTAGAGGGAGAGAAGGGACCGATTGCAGACCGATCATTTTTTTTCCTCATTTTCTGCTTTAGGGAAAAAAAATAAAGACCAAAGAAAATGTTGAAAAATGAATTTATGAAAAGAAATGATGAAAAGTTAACGAATTTCCAATTTTTCCTTGTTATATTCTTCATATTTTACCAGTGCCGGATTTACCCATGGTGGGGCCCCTAGGCGGAATTTCGTGGCGGGCCCATGTAAGGGGACCGATTTCCAAACATTGAGGTTCTTCCAAATAAGAACAGTGTAACTTTCTTAATCAATTCCATAGAAATTAAGGGCACACCAGCGATCCCCGCTGATGCAACCCGTCATACAAAATTACCGACTGAGTAAACATTTTCTCGGCAAAAATACTCTGAACTGGATTCATGAAGAAGGGTGAAATTTTCAGGAATCAATCTTCAATCCTTGATCTATTGCTGTACATCGCCCAAATTTTGAATTTCGAAAAGCAAGTTTATATTACCGACTGAGGAAAAAATGTTTCTGCGAAATTCGAAATTTGGGCGATGTACAGCAATGGATAAAGGATTGAAGATTGTTTCCTAAAAATTGTATACTTCTTCAAGAATTCAGTTCAGAGTATTCTTACCGAGAAAATGTTTACTCAGTCGGTACGTTTGTATGGCGGGTTGCAGCAGCGGGGATCGCTGGTGTCCCCTTAACGGGACACTAGCGTCGGTGACGGACCTCTCTTTCTATCATCTGATTCTGTCCCTTTCTAACCAATGACGTGAGTTACCGACGCTAGTAGCCCGTTAAGTGATATGGAATGAAATTCCGAAAAATGAAAAAACGTACTGATATTGAAAAAGTATTGACATTCAATTCTTCTCAATACTATTTTCACTATAAGTACTAGAGCTGATACTATTTTTTTCATCAGAAGTGTTATTTTTCTTTATAAAAGGAATAATATTGATCAAGCGGATTCAAATACTCATTGCAAAAGTAACACGCCCAGGGAAAGTTACCCTGATGAGAAAATTTCACTGAAAAATCTCTGAAAATTTCACGGATTTTTCACAGAAGAGTTTGTAAGAGGATTTCAGAGGTATTCATAGTTTTTTAAACAAATCTAGAGTTCTTCGCATTGAGAGAACGCCAGGTTTGGGTTGTTGGTAGCTACAGAAAGAATCACTGACTTCATGTCAAACATAGCATTTTCTGAGTGTATTCAGAAGTATTATATTCCAATACTTTTAAATACATTTTGTTTACTGGAAAGTGTTGGATTCCTTTGATTTCTCAAAACTGTTTCCGCAGTAAGTATGCGAGTAAGATTATTTTTTTCATGAGAGTTAAGAAATTAAAATTCCGATTTTTGCAAAACCTGATCGATGAGTGGGGGCCCCTAGTCCGCCTCCATGGTAAATTCGGCCCTGTATTTTACTATCCGGGCCTCTGAAGCCCGAACTGTGCGGAAGGGGGGTTAAATTGGATACTCAAAATTGATACATTCCTGTTACGGAATTTTTATTAAGAAAATGAGATTATTCCTGGAATCTTATATGAATAGAGGATAGAATTTCTTTTCGTATTACATCAATCGATCCTTATCCGATATATCGTATTTCAATTCAATGAATCCTTTTTGTAAGTATAGTATTGATTCTTTCTTAAACGCGTTACTGAATCAGCACCATACATTTCAATAAAATTGATGAGTGTCCGAACAACAATTCAGGATATGTAAATCAAATAAAAATCTCCCTGGTCCAGAAATCCTGGTGAAATTTTAGAACCACGGAAAACAAATAATCCTCTGAGGTACAGATATGATGGAATTAACAAAACAAACTTTGTCAAATCTCGTAATAAATTCCAAAACAGTCTTTCAACTTGGGATACATAATTTAGCTAAGAACTACATCTCCCAAACCAATTGCAAAGTGTTTTCTTTGAAACATGTTGAAGGTATCGTTAGATCATCCTCAAATATTGACTTAACGATCTTTATTTTGATCCCACATAAGGGCACTGGAGTCCCTAGAGCCAGTACTGTGTGCATAGGGCAGATGGATACACGGTGCCTGTACGAAGAGTGCTCGATTCACCCCAAAGCGCTTGCGTCGTTTTTAATCCCTACTATTCCATCACTACACCATCGAAAACACTGCTATACGTATACTAGTTTTCCTACTACCACTAATGCTACTTTCTAGCTCTATACATCGAACAAGTGTTTCTTCTGCCTGGAAAAAAGCCGATCAACCCTTCTTTCACGCGTTTCGAGTCGGTCTTCGAACTCGATACATTTGGAGAAAAGATTATTACTGGTTCCAAGACTGTATACAAGATTTATATCTTGAGAATAAAAAAATCCAAAAGTTTAGTAATTTTTAAAATATATATACGATAGAGTAAGAGGGGTGCTTAGCGGGGTTTTTTTTGGCAACTCCCCTTGATTTTGATTGAACAAAATTGATTATGAAAACATTTTGATCTAACCTAGAAAATTTGGTATAAGTTATCCATATTTGAGTCGTTTGAAAATAGATTCCGCGCCTGCAGGTGAAGATGAAAACTGAGATTAGGTTCGCAGTGTTCGCACTTACTATCATCTTGGCAAGAAATCTCGAGCGATCGAGGGTTCTTGTTGCCGAGCTGCAGTGCAACGACCCTATTCGCCACCTCGTTGGCAAATCGAAATGATTTTGTATATGAAATTGAGAAGAAAATTCGATAAAAAATGTCCCTCAGTGTCTGAGATCTGACAGTATCGCGGATTATGTAATATCACGGTATAGATTAGGAGCTCTGAGTATTTAATCCCATCTCTCGCACTCTACAACCCTTTGTGAATTCTAGCTCCAGAATGTAAGACGTTGTTTTCTCTTCTAAACGAGTGCAAGGAGTTTTGACGAGTCTTACAAAATTGTATCCAGATCCCAGGAGACCTAACGGAAAGAAGAGAAGGAATTTTATTGACCGTGTACAATTCGTAAGCTATCATTCAAAAAATGTAACATTCGCTCAGTTGCACAGGGTGCTTTATATTACCCGCAAGCTTGGACGTATGCATGGAGAAATACGTATACAAATATATTCACCAACACATCTCTCCGCATATGCATCCCTAACGCAAAATATTGTAGAGGTGGGGGTGAGATAGGACGACGACGACGACGATGGCGGTGGTGGTGGTGGTGGTTGGCGATGGCAGCAGTGGTGGTAGTTGTGTTCAGCGAATTTTCGTGCTCTTCCCTTCTTTCTCGTATTCTATTTCTTTGTCAGTATGTTCGAGGTGGCTCACCTCGTTGGTCGAGATCTCGAATGTTGCCTTGGGTGTTCATTTTTGTTAATCGTCCGTTACGCGAGATATGCCCACGAGCAAGTGTAAATTCCTGAATGACGAATGAGTCATTGATCAATCCGTGTGTGTGTGTGTGTGTGTTTTATTAATGAAGAGGAAAGAAGGTTGAGAAGAACACGATGTGATGTGATGTAATTTCTGGATGGTGCTGCAGGTGCACGTGGCTTGAAAATGCCGCATAGACGATGTCCTTTTTTAATAACAAGGACCGTGCGCGTTTCTGTTACATTTACCCTGATGTATAGCACGTGCAATCAAATACACGGTGCATAAAATCAGTGTTTTTTTTATTTTCCGTATTCTTTCTTTTCACTTTTGATCTTTATAAATATAACGTAACGACAAAGACAAAGACAAAGACAAAGACAAAGACAAAGACAAAGACAAAGACGATGTCAGGATGAAGAATGAAATATAAATGTAATGATTGTGGTGGTACTGCACAGACTCTTTCTCTTCTAACGTGATTTCTTGGTGTGGTGTTGTTCATCTTCGGTGGTTGCTCAAGCTCTTTAACATGTGACAATTGAAACGTGATCCTGCTTTGTTGTGATTTCATTTTTCACGATCAGAAATAACAGAGTAAGTGCATTCCTGGTGTATCTAGATTCTATTTTAGTTGGTGTTTACGCGTGTCTGAGAGAAAAAGAAACAGACACAGCACGGAAGAAAAAAACAAGAGTGTGGTAATTTAATTAGACTTGAGGCATCGAGCAACTCTGTAACCCGATCGATTCAGGGACCGTGTTGTTTTTTTCCGCTCTGAATCTGTTTCGATACTCGAAAAAGATATATGTTTATATTAACCGAGGAGTAGTATAAATACTTGGTCGTTTGAGGGAAACTTAGATGGATTTCAGTGTCGTACTACAGTATAACGATCGTGTGTCGAGTCTCGTCACGATATATGCTCCACATATGATTTTCACCAAATTTTCATCCGAATGCGAGTTGATAGAAATCTGGAACGAGAAGGATATTCTTTCTCAAGTTCTGTGGAATACCAACAATCCGAATGAAGTGGGAGAATGCTCAATTCCTTCATTCAACTACACAAAATTCTCTGATCCTGAGAGTTTTATCGCGTTGCATGATTTTCCAATGTGACGCTTCGTCATTTTCCAACGAACGGAGTTGAGAAAACCACAGTAGAGTGAATCACCTGGTCCTGAAAAAACCCTAGAATTGGGAATTTTAAAGCGTTCAAATGACTTGATTCGCAAAGTTCCATTTATCGTTGTTTCTCGAGAATCCTTTGTTTTTGGGAAGAAATCTTTTAGAACGCTCCAAAAGCCCCAGCGAATTTCAGTAGACCAAAGATGGCTGATGAATAGCGGCCAGTTTGTCAATTTTTCCAATTGCAAAACGGAAATGACGGATTTTTTCAAAACCGAGACAATCGATTTCAACGAATCGAACCCTGGTTAAGAAATCCGATTAAATCCGATAAAGAAAAATCCTATCGGAATGAATTGAGTTTCTGCATCGGAAATTTTTGATTGATACCAATAAAAAATGTTTTGAATGCGTCAAATCGTTGTGTTATTAGCAATTAACATTCTTATCGAATCTGATAAAAAATATTCTATCGGAATGAATTGAGTTTTTGCATCGGAAATTTCCTATTGATTCCGATTAGAATTCTTTCAATCGGCTCGAGTACATTCTCACAATAACTTTGATGACAAATGCCTATGAAATCCTGTTCCGAAAAGCAAGTATCTGATATCATGGGTGATGTGATGAGAGCACTCGTTCTCATCCGCTGAATTTTTTGGTAATAAGAGGATTCGATAGCTGTTGCTATCGAAATCTAACCTAAAATGTATATTTCCCATAGAGATTCGTTGAATCTTCAACCTCATCAACTTCCCTACTAATTCCAATAGATCCGGATTACCGCAAATTCCGATGAAAACCATTCCGAAATTGAATTGGATATTGCCGATACAAACCCATAGAATACCATGATCCGTGAACTTTCCTATTATTTCTAATGATTTCGTATGTTGGAATAATCCAACTGAAACCCATTGATCAATGAAATCTGTAAATTCTGGAATTGAGTCGAAAATTTCCCTTAAAAGACCCATCATTCATTCAATTTCACAAATTTTCCCATCAGTTCCAATAGATTGAGGTTATGGAAACTTTCGATAAAAATCGTTTGCCTTATGAATTGGAAAAAATTTTAAACATCCTATCAGATATTTCTTATACGGACCAATAGATCACGTGGAGTCCTATTAATTCCAATGAAACACAAATTTTCCGATGGGTAAATCCTCGATTCGATCCCATAGATAACTGATTCCAATTGGATCCTATTCATTCCCTAATGGGCGAATGGACAAGCTTGGGACATCCAAACTTTGTCTGAAAAGAGTCTATGATGTCCAAATATGTCTGAATATTGTCCAAAACATGTCTACGATGTCTGTTTATGTCCATTCATTCAAAATTCTAGACAAAGTCGAATTCAATGTCTATCGTTTGTCCAAAACGCGTCTGAACCTTCTTATCTGTATGTCCGAAAAGTGTCCATGATTTGTCTAGCGTGTCCCGGCATGTCTGAAACGCATCCAAAACTGTCTCGCAATGTCCAATCGTTGTCCAGTTGTTGTCCAACCGATGTCCACCTGCTTAAAATTTCGGACATTCATCCAATGTCCACCATTTGTCTCAGTAGCCCATCAGGGTTTCAAATCGGTACTTGAGGCTTTCCGATTGACCCTATTCATTCCGATTAATTTTGAATCGGTTTCTATCGAATCCTATAGGATTTTTTAACCAGGGAAACCATGAGACGCACTGGTTTTGATAATATTTCGGTGATTTTTAACAGTAAATCTCTCCAAAATAACAAGGAGATTATTACACGAGAAGAATAATTTAGCACGATTCCACGATTGCAGCTCAATTTCAGTTATGACAGTAAAAAAATTTGCATTTGTGGAGTTTGCCGAGAATTCTGTCCAGAAGTCCTCCCCGAATTTTTGTATTTATCACGCATCCCAAATGATTGAAAAAATAACCATTGATTCTCGCCAAATCTCATTGAATCTCGAACAATGTTCCGACCAAATCCTATTCAAACATTTGTCAATGAGATTTAATCAGATGAAAGTATTTTTTCAATGTGATTCTTATTGAATCTTGTACAATGTTCTGACCAAATCCCATTAAATTTTATGTCAACAGATTCTAGAGATTTTTTAAACCAGGGACACGAATGGATGGAATCCTCGCTGAAAATGCAAAGCAGAAATGGGTAAAAGATAGTTGTCAGCATTTGAACGGTTTTTGTTCCGGGGAATTTGATTAACCCTAGAACGGGCACGTGAAAAACACAGGAAATTTCAAATAGTTGTAACTCATTTGAAACTAAACGGATTTCAACTCACTATGGGCGGTTTTTGTTCGCTAGGATGAAGATATTTGGGTGACAAACTAAAGAGAGGCTCAGATGCTGGGGTAGAAAAAAATGTCCTGGGGTCCTAGAAGACCCCACATGCCCGTTCCGGGGTTAAAAACTAACAACATTTATACCTTGTGGTGAAAAAATTTTTTCTAAAAATCTACCTGAATGTCACACGGCAAAATTCTGGAAAACACTGAAAAAATCTGAAAAAATTTGAAGAACTCTGAAAAATTCTGAAAAACTGTCACCTACACTCAGAGAAGTACTTGGATGGTACAACCAAATTCTATTGATAAATAGGAGCCGGCTAAATATTTTGTTAACATGTGAAAATAATACGAATACAGCACCTAAAAAAAATTCATCCATATAATTTAGTTCCTCCACCAAAATAATTTTTATGCAACAGTAAAATTTTTGATAATCCATAGAATTGTTTTGTTTATTCATTCAAAAGCAGGCAACCAAATATTCAGCCGGCCCGTAGTCGTTGATTTTTTTTTTCAGTGTATTGGGCACGTTTTTCCACTGGAAATCTTGCTGAATATTCATGAATATGTGTGAAAAACGTTGTGGCAGCTACTCACTCTTTTAACACCCTTTTTGCGCTGCTGCGGCTGAAATAATTACCGCCGTAGCTATTTTTCAGCCACCACAGTAGGAAATCGTAACTTGAATTGCAAAGATTTTGTGGTGGATATTTGAATAGACGAATAATTTGACTGTTAAATTTTCGCTACAGTAGCTACATTCCTTCTTGCTGGAATTAAGTGAGTAGCTATGACAGCTAAAAAACAGCTCCCATAGCTCATTTTTAGCTACACTGAGAGAAATTGTTGAGGTTACTGTAACTACAACGCATCAACCAAATATTCTTAGTAAGAGCTGCTGGAAATTTGATTAATTTAATCAAAACTACAACTGAGTGATGAATCAACTATACTTTTTTGGTTGGATCAACCAAATTTTTAGTAGCTCTCATTAGGAATGTTTAGTTGAGATTTTTCAGTTACAGTGACTATAGAAATTACTTTCGGTGTATCCAAATAATAGCTAATTGTTTTTGTTCGTGATTTTCAGAAAAAACTTCTCACCAGTTCCGATTTTATCTGGAATTAACAAATTGGAATATTCTGAATTCACAGACCGCGATATTCACTCAAAAATTGACGTTAAAATTGCTCTGCCAGGTTTGGACAGAATGTTCGAGTTTTGAGATTTCGGATAAATCTAGGCGGACTAGCTTCATCGGAATAGGTTCACTGCAAGCACCTTGAAAGATGCTTAAAAAAAACCGCTACAATCATGTTTACTGGAGCAGATAACAAGTTTGTCAATCGTTCAAAGTCTGACTATTTTTTGACTCGGCATTTTCCGCAGGAATACTTTTCTATTTGAAATAAGTCCGACGAAGAATGATTCTTCGGCTTCGAACGGTTTTTATCCTGTAAAATCCTGAGGAAAAACAATTTCTCCGAATTTCACTGAAAAACTGAAAATCTCGTGCTCATTGGAGGGACACGTTTTTTTTGCTGAAAATTTCTCTGAATATCTACGAATATCTTTAAAGAACTCTTCACTGAAAATTTCTGAAATTTCCAGAGGTTTTCAGAGAAATTTCTCCACCAGGGGAACTAATCAAAAACTAACTAAGTTTCATGGAGCTGAATCTAGCAGCCGATTGTTGTAACTTTTGATTAAACGCTGTTGAAGCTTTTTTTTATACCAGAAACCGATTGAGTAGCGTCCCACTAAATGTTTTAGATGCTCAAATCCTTAAGAATTTTGTGTATACGCAGAACAAAGTTACCTTAAAAATTACTATACTTGACAGCAAAGTAGGGACAAAATCACATTTTTGGGTTGTGTATTATATTTTGTCATTGAAATTATTATACTGTCTATAAATAAATAACAAAATTCTCTTACTCTTCACTAGAAAGTATAGTAATCTCAATGATAAAATATAATACACCACCCCAGGATGTGATTTTGTCCCTACTTTACTATAAAGTGTAGTAATTCTGTAGGTAACTTTTCTCTGCGTGTGAAAAGATATGAAAATCGGCTGCCACGTATTCAGCATTTCATGGCTGAATAGGTAAGGTGCTGGATTGCACTGATGAAAATCATGGGTTCGAATCTCGCCAAGTGGTTAAAATTGTTATCCTCTTTCACTTCTATACGCTTGCTTTGTTCCAAACTTCACTTCAAGTACTCTTCGGAACCGTTTCATTTACTCTCTGTTAACTCTTCATTAAGGTTTCTGTTACGCTCCACCACACTTTTCGTCTGCGCTCCATTTCAGTTTCCATTTTCACCAGGGCTATGTATTGATGTAGTTTTAATTGCCGATTAATCAGTTGAACTTATTCAAATTCATAGTTGAAAATACCAGAAATTGCTGTAAGAATGAACGTTTAAAGTGAGGTTATTGTAAGAGTTGAAAATATAACGAATTATAGTACAAACTACTACAATCGGTTGTTGTTAGAACAATGTATATATACTATAATTGATCAGTTGAAATCATTATGTGACTTCTTGTATTTACAGAATACCACAGTTGAAGTTACTTGATTCCTTGTTGTGGTAAGCAAAATTTCCTTACTGCAGTGGTTCTGTGAAATTGACTGGAATATTTTTTTCCGTGTATAGCTAAAATTCAGCTAATGTTGCTGAAAAATTAGCTGTCCTTTAGGTGCTAAAGTTCTATTCCGAAAGTTCTTTTCAAGCTTCAAGAGAACTTTTATCTCTCGTGTTCAGAAAAATTCAAAAAACAACGATAAAACTGTGAAATGTCGTTATATTTGTGATTCCAGTCACGTAGAATATGCATCAGATACCCCGATGTATTCCTATAACCATTTCAACATCAGGAACATAAGAATAATGGTAATGTCACATGCTGGAAATTATGAAAGATACAATTTGAACATTTAGAAGAACGTATTTCATTTCTATTCCCCTCACACACATCGGATGTCTGACGTATTATTTTGATACAAAACGTTCTCTAGATCTTATCGAAAGGAAAATTTGGAATAACAAACCAACAGTACTTTGTTCAATGACTGACTGCTCTGATTAAAAGGAACGATTCATTTTGATGGGATCTCAGTACCTGTCGAAGCGATTAGATTTGATCGGAACATTGTACACGGTTATTGACGATTCAATCCAATCGAAAAACTGGAACTCACGATGTTCTGAATCAATCTTATTCACTCATCACGGAAAAGAAGAGAATACCTGTAGCAGCTACTCACTTTTTTAGCATCCTTCTTTCACCGCTGTAGCTAAAATAATTGCAGCTGCAGCTATTTTTCAGCTCCTCTCTAAATCTGAATCAGTGGAATTCGACTGATTCCGCAGTTATAAGTATACCACTAATTTCAATCAGTTGAATTCCACTGCATAATCAATGAATAGTCGCTGATTCTGCAGTTGGATGTTCTTTTCACTGATTACAATTAGTCATATTTCACTGTGAAAATCAGTGAATACTCACTAATTCGCAGTGTACATGCACTGGTTCACAGTGGTATACTTATCACTGCAATCCAGTGAAATTCCACTGATTCAGATTTAGAGAGTACATGGAAAGACCGGGTCTATTAATATTTAGAAAGAATTTATCAATGTTTAGAAAAATGACTGTCAATTTAGGGAAAAAGAGGATCGCTGAAAAATATTCGTAGTAAGTCTACCAAAAATTCTCAGTCACAATATTAACAGTTGATAGTTTCATTCGTATTTTTCTCAGTGAAACTATCAATTGTTAATACATCGACTACGAATATTTTTCAGCGATCCTCGTTTTCCCTAAATTGACAGTCATTTTTGTAAATATTGATAGACCCGGTCTTTCCGTGTACCACAGTAGGAAATCGTAGCTGTAACTGCACAGGTTTGGTGATTGATATTTAAATAGCCAAATAATTCAGCTGTTGAATTCTCGCTGCGGCAGCTACATTTTTTGCTACTACCGCTAAGTGAGTAGCTCTGACACACAGAGAGAAAATTGCTGTAATTATAGGGACAGCATTAAATTGCTGTAAAATATACCGAAATTAGTCTTCAATCAACCAAACTCTCGAATGAAAATGAAAATTTGCTGCAGTGGTCACATAAATTCCGATAAATCTGATAGATATTGCGGTATAAGTTACAGCAATTTAATGTCATCCCTATATTTGTCGGACATAAGGTACATTTTACAGCAGATTTTTCTCTGTGCAGCTAAAAAATAGCTTCCATAATTAATTTTTACATTTTTTCCGTGATGATTATCCCAAACCCTTAATCCGATCCTTAATCGGTTCCATTACCCTCGGTGGAACGCTGATTTACTTTTATTTTCCTGTTACACCCTCGTTCGTTGATATTTCGGATTTGAATACTGAATCTGAAAATGCTGCCCACACGGCAAAACATAGTTGGCTGTGAATTGGACAGCCATTTTTTTGAACTCGTATAGCTAAATATTCGCTGCTGCAGCAAAATTTTCAGCTCCATCAGCTAAATTTTAGCTCATGTTGCTACACGGAAAAAATAAAATGCAGAAATTTATCATTTAGGATGACAAAGCCTTTAACTGGAAATTTATAATTCGTCATAAGGGAGAAATCTATTTTTATCTCACAATGTGAAATATTTGACCATATATTTTGTAAAGATTTCCATTTAAAGACTCGAAGCGACGCGTTGTCATCCTACATGTCATTTTGAAAGTGTTGCCATGAAGTGAAAGAGAATTTTAATGAATGGGGTCTTTTGCATATGAAAGTACTAGTCTTTGGATACAAAAAACACTTTTTATTCAATTTTTCTAATCCAAAATGGTGGCATGGTAGTACGGTCGAAGAAACATTGTTTTTCCTCATGGTTAAAACGGGGGTACCGCTATACAGGTCACAATTTTCAATTTGGAACAAAAAATTCAAAAGCTCCTTCAAATATAGCTCAAAATCTAGCTATCTACGTAGGATTTTTCCGACATCAGCTTTTTTACCGATTTTATAGCCGATTTTCGGACGATTTCTTCGAAAGAATTGAAAAAAAAAATTCCAAAATGACGCCATTTTCTTCAAAATTTGTTTTTCGAAAGAATCCTACGTAGATGGCTAGATTTTGAGCTATATTTTAAGGAACTTTTTTATTTTTCGTTCTAGATTGAAAATTGTGACCTGTATAGCGGTACGCCCGTTTCAACCATGAGAAAAAACAATGTTTTTCTGACCGTACTCCCATGCCGGCATTTTGGATTCAAAAAATTGGATAAAAAGTGTTTTTCGTACCCAAAGACTGGTACTTTCATATGCAAAAGACCCCATACATTTATAATTTTGTTTTACTTCATGCCAACACTTTGAAAATAACGTCAATTTTTCCGTCCACAAAGTGATATTTTTTTCCGTGCAGGCTTAAATCTGTACGATATTCATAAGTTCTCGGGAAATTCAATTGAAATTTGAGGATGATATATGATGCGTCTAAGCTCAACTGAATCTGAATGAATTTATCTATTCGAAAACAGTAATTACACAGTTGGAATTAATCGTTTGGTAATGGCAATTATTGATGGGCCATCAATGCTCGACTGCTGGGTGATAACTCGGGTCTAGTAATTACTGTAGGTTGATCAGGGCATATTCTAAGGAAATCTAAAAACTAACCGAAACGATGGACACTCGATTTCTTTATTTAAAAAAAAAAAAATTACATTTTCCTCGAATTATTTCATTCTTCCTTAATTTTACTTTTTGCATAAAGTCTTATTTTTTCAGAATGAATATCACTACTGAACTTAATATACCCCTTAATATGAGGTGAAAGGCTCATTCAGTAACAGAACAATACTCGATTTAAAAAAAGAAAAAGAAAGAGGAAAATATTTCACTAAAAGTTGGGTAATTTTTTAAGAACTAACCGTTTTTACGTTTCAGAACTGATCGTTTTCTTTTAGAACTAACTTTTTGGTAAGAACTGACCCTTATAATATGCCCTGAGGTTGATGATTGGCTCAGCGATGGGCCGATTATTAGGTGTTTCCATGTTCGAGTACCTGGTCACCCAGTGACGAGGAATCAGTCATTAGCCATTCAACTCGAGTCACGCATTTGCCGGTTATCAACTGCGTTTTGTGACTGGGCTTCCTCCATGGGTCTTTAAATTGAACTCTTTTTGTTTCTACAAGAATTATAGAAGGAACACATTTAATTGAATCAATTCTATAATGTATTTTCCGTTCCAAATCCGCCCTCTCTCCAATTTTATCGTGAATTTAAAAACTGGAAAACAGTCGATTTAAGCTTTAAAGCTGAAAATTTATGAGAATTCAAAAGCCGCTTGGGTGTGCTCGTATGTAACGATCCGTACATGTATACATACATATATTCTTTTGATTTGTGATTCAACATTTGCGGACAAAGTGATACATGACATATTGCCATGAAATTGTGACTATTCATCACACGCTCATTTGTGCGATAGACTTCATCTCGTAATTTGAAAATGCAAAAGTATACTTTCAGAGAAACCGCTGCATTGTCGCGAATACATGATTCCTCTTTCTTGTCTGAACTGTTCTCGTTGAAGTAACTGATGAGAATTCGCCGCGAAACAATGAGAAAGAAAGATTATTTTTCTGCATTGTATTTTTAAAACATTTCAAAGATAAATAGTAGGGTATTATACGTAACGAGAGGTCATTGTATCATCCGATGAATTGTACGGAGAGTAGATTTTTGCGCGAAGAAAATCTCTCTCGACCTTCTAGCGAAAACTCAAAGTCTTTGAAAAAAAATAAATGGAGACATATATAAATAGCATATTTTGCCGCTCCGAGAGATTCAAAGAGTTTGTTGGAATCCAGTCTGTAGCTGGGTTGTTGAGAAAGGAATGCAACTGACCGAAATAACGAATTTTTTGCCAAACTAGAAGAACTAGAAAGGCCGTTTTATATCGAATACCTGCATTCGCTGCATCAGCGAATTGTTTGTCCCGTATATAAATACATGGTAATTTATTTCACGTTTGAAATTGACAATTCACCCGCATCTTTTGAGTGTGATTTCTTTCCAAAGCACGAATACAGAATTACAGGAAGAGGTTGAAGCGTTGAAAGAGTCGTGCGAAACAAGGTCTTTCGAAGCGTTGTTTGATTGATAACTTCAAAGGTAGTAAAAATAACATCAGCGGCGTGAATATGCGGAAAGAGAACTAGAGAAAGAAAAAGAAAACATTGGGTGGTGCATTGGATATACACCGAGTGCACGCTTGTGGGTGTCCTAAAGACCGACGTGGAGCGATAGCTTAGTCAACCAAACCAGATATTTATGATCGAAGCCGTATCGCCGTTGATATGTAACGGTCATTCTAATCCTGTCGTATGTCGTTAATCAATTATATACGCGTCGGCAAACGCTTCTCCAATATTTGCTCCCTCCTCGTTCGGGATCAACGAGAATTTCCATTTTGAAAATTAATTACTACTTAATTTAAGTTTTCAGTTAGACTTTAAAGGTACTCTATAACTAGCGATAAAATAAACATAGCCAATGATCGACCGATGTTGTGTTATGATCGATCCTGTTGAATAATTCTTTCTTGTTGGCAGAAGATTATTCTAAAATTACATATTCCGGATTGGTTATGGTTCCCGAACGAATCGAATATCTGCAGTTCAGAGTTGTGTTCTTTGATACAACTGCAAAATGATCGAAAGCTCACTGTTAACATAACTGATGAAACTGAAATAAGGATCAAATCACTGTTTTCAACAATATCTGTGATGAAAGAAGCTCCGGTTCATGCTTTGCGAATCATTTTGACCAGGCTTGAAAAGACCATTAGGCCAATTTTGTCCTGATTTTATCATTCCTAAGCCTGGCTCAAGTTTGGTGAATATCTAAAACATATCTTTTCAGAAGACAAGGTTTTAGGTCTTCTAAAGAATATATTTTAGATATCTTCTTGAAATAAGAATTCTTCAAAACATCTAAAAGATATCTTTTGGTGTTGCATAAGACATCTCAAACTCGTCTTGAGATATCTTCAAAATCTAAATCGTTATGTGGGTAATTTCACACGTAACTACACTGAGAAAAAGTGAACTTTCATAAAACTGAACCTATACATTCAGTTAGATTTTAGAAGTATTCCATGTGGAAATAGCAAGAGTTGACAAATGGCGCGGTACTAACAAAGTTGTATTTGCCAGACTTCGGCAGAAACAACTGTGCCAATTCAGAATCATTACCGTTTTCAAACTGGCGCCAAATGTTTCCCGGATTTCAGACGGTCCTGCACAGTAAAAAGTAAATCTTAATTCCATGATCGACTGATTTTTAAATGAGACTCAAAATCAGCAATGTTACGATTTCAGCCGTGATATGGGATAAGAAAAAGTTATAGCCGTATTAAATTCAATTAAATCGGATAATATGCTGATTATCGGCAATTAATATCGGTAACAGTTTGTGATATCACTTCCGTAAAAGCTTGTTATTGGATTTTCCGCACTGTTAATGAATTGTTTATTTCGACACTTTCACTTCAACATTACAACACAAATTGGAATTCATTCAAACTTTCGGGGGTATTCACATTTGCACTAATTCTCAGTGGCGAAGTGGTCAAACGCAAAGAACTAGGGCAGTTCATTCCAGCAACAACGTGGGTTCGAATCTCCCGATGAGGGTTAAATATGTTCAATCTCCAAAAACTACGACCACGATATAGTTGAACGGTCAACAAGTGAAGTGAATAAATTCACACAACAGGGACCTTTTTTTTGCATCCTCCGAATAAACACAAACAAACAACGTCGTCGTCGTCGATAGGTAACGCTATGTTGTGTAAAATAAAACAAAAAAACAACGGACGAACCCATTGATCAGGAACAATTCGCTTTGAATTTCAGTTCAAAATCAGTTTTAATTTCAGTCCAATAGAGATCAATGTAAGCTACATTCTGGTTTGAGTTTGAGAAGGTTTTACAGTGGCTGACTTTGAGTCTAATGAGTCTTCTTTCGGCTGTATATTGAATTCAGCCCATATTTCAATTGAAATTAAGTTTTTCTATTTACACGATATATCGTATTCTTTCGCGTTACGTTGATGTGTTTTCATATTGAAATATTGAAATGAGTAGTACTGAAAAAGTGGAAAGATTTCTTCATTGAAACCTTCGTAAATCAACACGTCGACGGTCTCTCCGGTGAACCATATTCTTTCATACTGATCCTTTTTTGAGTTTTCGTTCTTGCACGGTCTATGCTACCGAGTACTGCGATAGTGAAATAGATGACGTATCCAACGAGAAGGGATGTGCTCGTACAATCCGGTTCTCGAAGGAGTAATCTTCAGATCATCTTTTTTCAAATATACCATGTGATAAAGTATGACATATTATTAACCGATATCCTGATTGATAGTCGTAAGGGATTCAGTGGTTTAGAATCTGTAAAAATGTTATATCTTCGTCATCCAAATGTAATCTACGAACTTTTACAAAGAATTTTTAAGGATTCGCGGGGGTGGTTGCTAAAAAAACAAAATATAATCGTACGAATTTACTTGAGATGCGGGAGTTTAGGCAGATTGAGAATGATTTGAGCAATCCGAATCAATGAAAAGTACTGAGAATTAGGGAATTCCACTGGCAAATCACCGGTTGAATCAGTGGAACACTTACACTGTACAAAAAAATCATTTATTTAACCGAATTAACTGATGTTAGTTGTAAAAATTAGTTCCGAGGAATAAAAGAATAGAAGTCTGTAATAAAAGATGTGGTGAAAGTAGTCACTTCAAATTAGTAACAGCAAATAAAATCAGAGAAATTAAATTTGAATTTAGTTGAGCGAACACGCATTTCAGTTATTCAAATATCAAAAACTGTATCTAGTTGCTGGAAGTGATTTGGAGTAAGGGTAACAGCGCCTTTTTTTTCATTTTAATCCTTAGCTGCCACACTGTAAGCGTGTACACTAAAGCCAAGCTATACGTACATATGTCTTGAAAAAATTCCAGAGAGTACTAAACCTATTCCCAATTTCAATCAAATAATTTCCCTCAAGAAAAAATTGGAATCGATGGAAGAATTATGTCTGCAGCACACATGCACCGCTTATTTTCATCGATCGATGGGTATATTTTCGCTTCTAAATGACATTATCACTGTATCATGAAGAAGAATTATATGAAACATGAACAATTATGTCACGGTAGGGTGGAGTGAGGTGAAGAAACTCTAAAGTGGCACCAGATTGCGCAGAGTTCGAATTATCGAGTTTCTTGATGGTAATTCAAGATGGAATCATGTTGGGGTCAGTCTGACTCCAGTGTGGCAGCTAAGGGTTGAGATAAGTTTTGCTGACTTTTCAGAACTTCGACTAAATTTTGAACTAAAGCCCTGAGCTCCTTCACTGGGGGGCTGAGGATTCCTCCTTCCTGTTCGGAAAGAGTCGAATGAAAAGTACTGAAACTAGAAATCTGGGTATTCCGAACGTATTCCCATTGATTTCCAATCTTGAATGTGTCGTTGCACATTGAATCGAGGCAGTACGTCAGACAAAATCCTCATTCTCCTCCCGATGAGAGGGTTAGTCAATCGAGGAAAGAAACTTTTCTACTTTGTAAAAATAAATTGTTCCGAGAATGAATGAGTTTTCCCCGTATTCTTCACCCTCTATCAATTGCTCTCATACATTCATTCTTCTTTCCCTCTTATTTATCTGTTACTCGACAATCAAAAGTTCCGTATTCGCATAATAGCAATCGATATAATTCAGCACAATTCTTATGACAAATACACACAAAACTGATCATCCACATTATATTATTGTCTTCGAATGAACAATTCCAGAATATGAACGAGTTTTCCGTATTTTCTATAAAACTTGTTTTATCATGGTATACGTCGTTCGCAATGTTGGCTTGACTCGTCCATCATTTTCCCTTGAAACTTTGCGTCTGACACTGCTGTATCTGCTCCCACAACGTTATTTAGCGTCGTCTCGAACGTTTTATACTCGAAGATTAAATACGACGTTGAATTGAAGTCCTGGCCGTTGGGCTTGGTTTTTCTTTTGTTTTCTTCATCATCGTTTTCCAAAACCTCATTCCAGTCGACCACGTTGCCACAGCCTCGTTGCCTCTGAAGTGCCTATATCTACCTCATTGCATACAGCGCATCTTTTCTCTCGTATACGCTATAAAAATTCAATTCTGTAGTTGTGGCAGTAAAAAATCCCCCGTAGAAATGGACGAATGGTTCAGTACCGGTTCGATACAGGCTACCAGTGTACAACCGCAGGCAGCCAACGTCAGTCGAACTGCGGAATGATAACGCAAAATGACTCCGATCCGGTACCGACCACCAACCGTCGCTAACCACCGGTTACCGACATCAATTCTATATTTGCAACCGATGTTTTTTCAAAATTGAGGACCTTATTGTGTACATTCGTATGAACTCAGATATTCAGGCACATACATACCCATGTGTGTATGGAACAATGGTCCAATAATCATGGACCAAGCCTGGCACAAGACCTGCCGAGACTTGTCTTGAACAATTCGATAAACTTGGCCCAGGCTTGGGAATGATAAGATCAGGACAAGCTTGGGCCACTGCTTCGTTCCAGCCTAGTCTTTTCAGCCAATGCTTTTCTCTTCACAGATATTGATGAGGAGAGTAATTTGATCCATATTTCAGCTCAAAGTTCTTCCTCGGAATACCGTACATGAATCATCTTAAAACGATAGATTAAATGTGCCTTGGCAGTCTTGACTGGGACGAGCTTGGGGTTTTCCCAGTCATGTTAATCCCTGCATGGGGAGGACATCTTGAAATCCTGTAGAGAGTTCTTCAATGATCACATTTAAAAGTAGCCTATTACCATTGAGTCAAGTTTTATTCTTATTTAGATCAAATATATCTATCTTATTGTGTGAAACTGGAGTATGGGACCAATCACGAGGAGGAGATTGGACTGGTCTTGGCCCGATAGTCATGCACAAGTCTTTATCCATTGTGAACTCGGAATTCGGTCACTAATTGTAAACACTGTGCCATTTATGTGGACAACGACAACATCGGCTTAAATAATCATCTCAACGAAAGCTTGATTTCTACGCTTGTGCCAAGCTTGTACCAAGTGCAATGGCCATTCCAAAGATACGAACAAATGTCCCATTGGAAACAGCGAGACAATAATATTGGTCCAATTATTTTTAACGGAGGTTTGTTTCTGGAACACGTGCCACTCCTGGGACAAGCTTGGGTTTTTTTCCAGTCCTGTCAATACCTGCATTGGCAATATATAGATTCTGACGCGAGAACTATTATATTGAGTTACATAGAATACATTTCTCCAATAAAAAAAGAATTCTTTTGAACTTGCTCGTGTTATATGATAAAATTTCTAAAAATCATCAAATTTTTTGTCCAAGTGCACTACATATTTGTTTACCTTGGTTTGGGATCCGTTCAGGGTTGGAGACCTATGCCTGCTCATTAAAATTGTGCCGTTGTTGTTCAATCATGAAACCAGTATCGATTAGAACATGGAATTACGTCGTTCCAGTACCGACTCGGAATCGGCAGACAACCGTTGTTAGCCACTACCATCTCAATATCGATGCGTTCGTCACGGATGCCTCAAAACTGGCATTTCTACGCGGGATGTTGACTTTTTCAAGAAAATTTGTTTGCCATTCTATATGTAATACCAAAATTTGCTGCTCCAGCAAAATTAGACCCACATAAACCATCATATCCGAACTTTATCGTTGGTCTCCCGCAAGTTGTTCCCAAATTTCAATCATCGTGAAGATATATTTCATTCGGTTGAGAAGAAAAAAAAATTGTTCTCTCGAGAAGAGATTTTCAAATCTTACAAATCCGATAAGATGTTTTCTGGCGATATCCCAAAACCGCTGACCTTCGATTAACAAATGTTGAAGGGAAAAAAAGAAGAAAGAGAATGAAATTGATGTGGTATTATTTGTAGTCGTTTGTTTTTATATAGAAGTGATAAATTCTTCAGGATCGAATCGCGCGGAAGCGAAGTTCGGCTTGATAAAAACTCGTGTATGAAATACATTTTTCATTTGGAAAGTTTCAAAATTACGATATGGATTTATAATACTTCATCGTGCGGTAAAATATACGATCGTGCGGGAGTTTGGAGGAATTTATGATTCATGACTTGGAAAGATACGTAGAAAATTCAAACCTCTGAACTGTCGATCAAATTTGTCGGTTCTTCGGGGCCGTAAAATTCGATGTGTACGAAAGACATTCGTCACTTTCAAGGTGAAAAATTTGAATTACTACCCGGCGAGGTATCGGAAAAAGCGTTATTCATTCAGAAAGAACGAGATATAAATATTCGTATATCGATAAAGCATTTCGTTGTTATCGACGCTATAAATATTATATTTTTCATGTTTTCATGAATCATTGGGAATTATTGAGAAATGGAATTGTAGGTAAAATTACACGAGAGGGTGTAATGTTGTCACTCGAAAAGAATTGAAAACACGTGTCTTTGAAGGGCATAAATAAATGAATGATAATACTCTGTGACGGATGTATTAGTCATACGAACATTGTTCTCATCCGGCTACGTATTCTTTGCACTCGATGATGATCTAGTTTGACTGATTGATATGCACTCTCAGGGTTACTTGGCACGCGTTTGAAATATCTTATGTAGTCTCAGTCGCATGTACCTACACACGGAAAAAAATAATTCACTGTGGTAGCTAGGAATTAGCTGTGGTAGCTATCCCGCTAATTTTGAGCTATCCAAATATATCAACTGTATCATTCTCTTCCATGTATTCAGAGAATTACTGTTCTCACTGTGAACACAATTGCGAGATATAACACAAAAATATGATTTTCTTTTTCCAGAAGGACATCGTTCAGAACACACGACGACTCTCATAGACATCGGATTACCTTGATCATCGATCAATGATGGAAGAGATGAGGATCTCTGGAATAAGACTGGACACGGATAAACAAGATGGAATAACTTGTTATCTCAGCCGAGTTTCGCGAGGGAGAAGCTGCTGTTCCACTTTCAGTGCCAAGAGCCTCGAAATGATTAATGATGACGATGATCATCATCGTTGTTGGATTCTCGAGCCGGCTTCTCGGTGGATGAATCGCTTCTTCGTCATCCCTGAGATGGAGAAGAGGCAACGATAAACCAACAACCACCGTTCGTCGTATTACGGAAGAATGGCCAAATCGCTTGGTGGCAATAATTGTCCTCGTTTTTGTATTTGTTATTGCTTTTATCATGTTCGTCGTGGTAATCACCGACGTCGTCGACCTATGTTCCACATCGGATCAGTGCCACGGTCGTTATCGATCCCTCCTCGATCGTTCAACTCGGAAAAATCAAGGAACAAAAGATGCGGCAAAGTGTTCGAAGGAAATTTGTTGTCATACGGTACCGGTATCTCGTCAACCGGAAATGTGAATCGTTGTAAACTCGATGAGATAACACCCGTACACGACTACTGAAGTTTCAAACGCTTCTCATCGTTAGCTCCTTATCGATGTTGACGGTTCATTAAAAATGCGTAATTGTAAATAATCTTGAGCAACAAATTATCGAACATGCATCATCGTTCTTCGTAATAGTTGATTACATTTTATGTAAAATATGTGTTGGTTATTTTATCTCGATCAGAGACAAAACATTGTAAATTATCAAAGTTCTCTCGACTCGTTATCTCGGTAACTTCATAAACCTTGTTCATTAGTTCACCTGTTTCGGTTGATCCGTCTAATTAATCCCTCACGTGTCAAAAAGATATCCGAGGGCGAGAAAGGAAAATGAATTTGTGTTATCTAAGTTGAGTGAATACATTAGTATGAGTGAGTGAAAGTGTTGTGGATGCCAGACGATGAAACAGGCCACGAATAAAACTTCTTGTAGCTGATTGGATGGGAAGACGATGAGGATCGAGAAAATGTTTCGCTTTTCTTCAAGATAAAGGATTCGACTAACGGAAGAGAAAATGCCCGGAATTGTTGTATTTCGACGACGCTGGAGCGTCGGCAGCGATGACCTCGTCGTGCCTGGAGGTTTTCTGTTTCTTATACACCTGATATGGTGAGTTCAGATTTTAAGTATATCATTTATTAAATTATAAATCATTTGACACTCGGTTTGACAGTCCAACGATGGGGGTAATGGATCGTTATATGGAAGGGAATATGTGATATGAGTTCCCTTTTATTTTCTCCAAGACAAAACATTTTCAGTAAACATATTATCGAAGTTCGAATCGTCTATTCCTTTTCCTAGAGAGAAAAAATTCATTTTCCTATCCATTATCATTCTCGTCAACGAATACCGTGCTGATGACGGGCAAAAAATATTTTTAATCATCCCGAACCCTCTCATCTACAATGTACATCAGTACTTATATTCTAAACGATAGATGTGTACACGAGTTTTAAGTACCCGAGGCAAGTACTCGAGGGTTTAACTGAGATACCGTTTTAATTAAAATATTGAACGATGATGAAGATGCGACAGGGTTTATCAATCAATCAAATACGATTGGGGTTCATCTCATTTCTCTCACGCGGATGAATAGAAAATTCCGAAGCTGAATATTTTAAGCCCCACAGGACAACATTAGCTAAAATTTATAATTGGAGCTAAAACAAATGGCTGTCCCTGTCCATCTCACAGCTAATTACTTCTTTCTGTGTATAGACTTTGAAACACAAAGCAATACATTGTGTATAAGATTTATATCTATTCCTCCCTAGTTGAATCAAGATGCGTGTGCGTGGAATGGAAAAAAAGAAACAGAGTAGTCGAAAGGAAGTTGGCAATCGTCCATGTCATTTTCGTCGGTGGTCATATAATTATGACTCTGTACGCAACACAAGTGTAAACTGTTCAACTACGATAGTCGTCGTGTAGAATAAATATGACTCTAAAGACATCGATGATCCGTGTACCGTGCATCACGTTTACGCTCGTTATCACGTAAGTGAATGTACGTGGAGGGAATGTTTTTTTTTTGTTTTCAATTAAAATTTTACATAGCGTTTGGCATTGGGCCAAACGGTTCGTATGGCGACCTTGAGAATTGTCAAGTCACTCACGTTGAAGTTTTCTAAGAATATTATAAATCTTCCGTAATATGTAATAATCTAATAATATTTACGAGGATTCACTTTTCCCGATGAATAGAAAGAAGTGAAACAAGAGTAGAATAGAATTCAGCTAATTTTCAAGTTGTCGAAGCTCAAAGCGTATCAAGTGGATTCGTGACGGATCGACATCACGTGTTCGCAATTCTTTTCCTTTTTCTCACGTGGAAAAAGTTGGAGAACACACTCGGTGGTAGAGGATTTATTATGAGGAATATATGAAAATTCTGAGAAATTCAGTCTCCTCGCTTGGTTTCTGGGTTAAAAGAAGGAAAAAAGAATAATCTTTTTTTTCTGTTCGCACAGGTATCGTTTGCTACCCGTCAAGTGCGGTTCGCGAACTTTTAGCGGTGCTATTTTGAAATCATCACCAGGGTGTATTCTGAAATCAACTGACAGCAATGAAAATATTATTCCATCTATTTTCACCTCTGTTCATCGAACGGACAAATAGATGTGCGCCAAAATTAACGAGCGCGAATATAAATGGGTCATGAAGAGCAATAATTTTCGTTTCAACATCATTACCGTAATTATTGTAAAGAAGTGAAATTGTATTCGTCGGAACTTGGAAGAGACAGGAATTCCCACTTGACAGGGAAAAGTAATGATGAAAGATGGTGATGAATTCGAATTTGCGAGAAAATAGAGTCGTTGGGAGGTGCTTCGCTTTGCGAGGATTCGTAAACGTATGGACTTGATTCCATGCGATATACGAAATGCATTCATTTATCATCAATTGATGAGAATGCGGTATGATTATCAAGGTTTTCTTTGGAGAATAAACAAAGAAAATTGCCGCTCGAAAGTATAAGAATTTTTGATATTTTTCTTAGTGAACTAGAAACAGGATGGTTTGTAAAATGAATTTTTACTTCAAAGTACGGAAGATTATACGAATATTGTGGAAAACATAATAGGTAGGGTTGAAATTTTAAACGGTGAACGTCAAATTCTATAAAGCGTTCATAAAATTCAGTTATGCATTCGTAATCTCCCGTATTTTTATGTGAAAATCCATTTCAGAAATCTTCCTGTTTCTGGTTTAGCAAGCAAAATAAGAAAAAGTAGTATATTTTTTTCTTCGTTTATGCGCAGGAGTGTCAATGCGTTTTTTCTAAACTTTTATCCTCTCATAAAATAAGTTTCACTTGATAAAATAAAAAATCCTTTGTTGAATCGTTGTTCAATCCTATCTCGGAAGAGTGCGCAAAACTTCAACTTGGAAAATCATGGTCCGCGATTTCGAGGAAATAGTATATTGTTCATCAAGGGAGGAAAGTGGAAATTTCCCACTTCTCCCCGAGGCGAACATACTATTTTTTCCCACAACTGCAAGGGAAGTGCAAATTTTCTGTTGAATTGCATATAAAATATTCATATGCATATTTCAGAAAGTATTTTCCTCCCGCTGTGACATATTCGCTTGGAATTCAGCACTTTTCTTCCCTAAAAATAGGTCAGAAAACAACAACTTTCCGTGCAGGTGCGGGAAAAAATGTATTTAAAGTTCTACGTAGGCTTAAAACGATTGAGGAAATTTCAAGAGGCTCTCTTTTTCTCTCGCTTCGATTTTCACACGGATGATCGACTTAAAATTTGAAAAAAGAAACATAGATTTTGGAATTTTAAATAACTCCTTAACTATACGAAAAGAAATTTTCAGTTGCATCAGCTGGATTTGAGCTATTATAGCTGAATATTTTAGCATCCACAGGACAGCTAATTCCATAGCAACGTCAGCTCAAATTTAGCTGATGACACTACAAACTTTCACTGCAGCAGCTGAAATTTAGCTATTGGAGTTGAAGAAATGTTGCCAATTGATAGGCACGAAGTTTCCTTGTTTCTGTCGAAGTAGCAAAGTTAAAAAAAACAAGGTCCTCAAGAAAGTACTTGAGTCATCGGTTTCAAAGAAACCAAAATTTGATTCCTTTTAACCGACTTGGCTGGAACTCATATAGGACCATTATAGGATCATTACTGAAATCTCATATGAATTTCATAAGGATCGGATGAGCGGAAGATGAAACATGTGCGTTTACAAAATTGTGTATTAGGGCGGATTGTGAATGCATTAGAGCGGAACGAAAACTTTTCATGATTTTGCGTCGTTTACACGGAGAGAAATTTATTTGGAAAGATTACCATTTTATTCGTAAACTAGAACTATTCGGCAAAACCAGACAATAATTTATAATATAACTCCTAATCATTGCCAGCTGTGATGGTAAAAATCCAAATTAATCTAGATTTTTACCATCACAACTGGCAATGATTAGGAGTTATATTATAAATTATTGTCTGGTTTTGCCGAATAGTTCTAGTTTAACGAGTAAAATGGTAATTTTTCCAAATACATTTCTCTCCGTGTACACGTTAAATATTGAAATTCGTAGAAAAAAATGTATTCACTGGATTTTTCATCGTGAGTTTATGTTTTTTGGGTCGGAGAATCCGAATATCGAAGAATTTTTGTGAAATTCGTCATCCAATTGTTAATTTATTCATTATCCAATTAAAGAGTTTATGACAAAGAAATTCATAACTATTCATAATGTAAAGCATTGAAAAAGTGATTTTCACTTCGAATTGAAAATTTATTCACTTATTGTTAATTTTTACAAACTTTCACAACATTGTTGTCTTTGGAAAAGTCTTACGAATCGAAATCCGCAAGGTTCATTCCGATACATCGAAAAATGACCGGGTTAGAACGAGTTTAATATTGAAAAATATTGATTTTTGGTGCGAAAACATAGGAAGTTTTTATTTTTGTTTCTCGAAAACTATGTAACCTAGAAAAAAATGGTGAACAGATAATCATATTCATTTTTCAAGCCCTATCACCCAGTATTTTTAGATTTTCAAAATTCTGACTTTTTTTTCGACCTCCAACGGGACCGTTTGGATCAAACTTGCAACGCGATTCCAGCGCTCGTCGAGTGTGAATGTGAAGTTGGGAGCTCAAATTCCAGAAGCGCATTCAAATGGCCCAGTTCTAGTGGCAGCCACTATAGTTCTATAGTCCCAGATGGGTATAACCGATAGTTCCAATCAAAATGACGAGAAAACACGATTTTGCAAAAAGGAGCTGCTAACCTCTTCGATGAAATCGTAAAAGCGCATAGAAATGGATAAAATCGAGGGTTATCATGGAGTTCTAGGAATGTTCAAGGCGTGTGAGAGTGATTTCCGAAGAGTTCCAATTGATATATGCAATACAAACTTTTTGAGATGAGATTTTCAGAAAATGAGCTGCTAACTTCTTCAACGGAGTCGTGGAAGCGCATAGAAATGGATGAAATCAAGGGATATTATGGATTAATAGAAATATACTATTATGTATCTTTCCAAATTTTCTATTTGACATTTGTGACGCTTGTCGTTAAATATCAATTTATAAACCGAAAATGAGCGTTCTACATCTACCGATGTCATCAGACAGAATTGAAAATATGGTGCCATTTCCATAGAAATCATTTCAGGCGGAATTTGATTTGTCTCGTTAATATAAGAATTCACTCGTTCGAGCACTTTGAAACTTGGATTTTTTGAAAACACAGCCCGTATGGAAATATTTCGCTGAAAAATGTCTGCAAAACTATGAAACATCTCTGAAAAAAAATGAAAAAACTCTGAGAAACTCTGACAAACTCTGAGAATCTCTGAAATTTTGATGAGAAATCTAATATTTTTGGGACATTCTTTACAGACTTTTTTCAGACTTTTTTCAGAGTTTCTCAGAGTTTTTTCATACTTTTTCAGAGAAATAGTAACGAAATTGCACTCTGAAAAAACTCTGACAAAACTCTAATAAATTGTTGACATTTTTCTGATTATTGAAAAATCCTGAAACTCAATAAATACATTCATATGCCGTATTCAAATATCATGTGTGAAAAAGTGTTTGAAAATTTTTTAATTTTTTTCTAAAAGTCAGAAAAATGTTAGCAATCCATCAGAGTTTTGTCAGAATTTTTTCAGAGTACAATTTCGTTACTATTTCTCTGAAAAAGAATGAAAAAACTCTGAGAAACTCTGAAAAAAGTTTGAAAAAAGTCTGTAAAGAATGTCCCAAAAATATTAGATTCCTCATCAAAATTTCAGAGATTCTCAGAGTTTGTCAGAGTTTCTCAGAATTTTTTCTGAGATTTTTCATAGTTTTACAGACATTTTTCAGCGAAATATTTCCATACGGGAGGGTCTAATTTATCTCGGATTTCAATCGAGAATGATTTTGGAAGGGCGCGTATCAATTGTGCAACTTCTTCTATTATTTTCATTATGATAATTCAGTCAAAGACCCTGCTGTATTGAAACCTTCGGGTCTGACAGTAAAGTTTCCAGAATACAACTATGAAGAATCTCTTAGAAAAAGAATTTGATGATACCTCAAAGTTGAAAATTTTGTTTATTGTTTAAATCGACTATTCATTTCTTCAATTTCGGAAACTCTTGACATTTTACACTAAAATATGCATTATCAACGAAAAAATATCATTATGTGCATATGCACATATGCACATATGCAAATGCATTTAATCCGATGTCTAGTGATTATGAGCTTCAAGTATCAAGAGATACTTTACAGAAATAACGATAAGAATCATCATTCTAGTTGAGATGAAATTCTTTCTTTGAAATCAACATTCAGCGACACGATATGCGCATAAGGAGATTATATAGAAATCGAATATTAATAAGTTATTTGCGTAACTTAATTCCAATAATCAAACACATCAGTGATGCAAATACCACATGAGTGATAATTCAGGATGTTGCTCCTTTTTATTCCTTTTTATTTTACTTGAGAAGTTCGGTGGCATAATGGAAACGGATCTCACTTCCCTGGTTAAAAGAATCCATTGATTCTGACCAATTCTCATTAAATTACGATTAAACGTGGACAATGTTCTGACCAAATCTCACCGGTGATTTTTCAATGAGATTTGGTCAGAACTTTCATGTGAATCTCGTTGAATCTAGCCAAATCTCACTAAATTACGATTAAACTTGGACAATGTTCTGACCAAATCTCATTGAATTTCATTTGTCAGATTCAATGGATTCTTTTAACCAGGGTTCATTGATGTTCAATGAAAGCATATTTTCAAAGATGTGGATTGAGCTTTTGCAAAACAATAATAAGAGTTTTACTAATGTTTTCTTTACTATAGATTCATCATCATCACGACAATTGTGGCTCATTGAGCAAGTTTCAGAAATCCTTTCTTGTTATTGGTATGAATTACTGATTGTATGTACAATCGATATAAAATAGTCAAGATAACCAGCATTTATTAGTATTGGCTAACAATTTTTATAGTAAGTCATACATTGAGTCATCATTACAAAAATAAAAGGTTTGTTGATGCTTATGATTCATATTTAGTTATGATTACCAAAAGTAATTAGTTGGGTCCCTTTTGAACCATTTTTTTCAGGTATATCGATGACTAATACCAGAGAGTGAGAGAGAAGATGAGAGAGCTCACGGCCGGGGTTCCATCGATAGTAAACATTGAAGCGCCCTCTTATCGGATGGATAAGAAGACCTGGTCCATCAACCCCCTCTTTCATTTTTCATTTTTCTTATTCATGATGATGAAGAAAAATTATATGCATTCAACATCGATACATGAAATCATTTTAATCGAATACGTGTTGAAAAGTATACAAAAGAAATGCGCGATTTTGTGGTATTAAAAAATAAAATTGCAGTGTGTCAACTTCCATGATCCAACCGTCAGAGGGCCGGTGGAACTTTTACTATCAGTGAAAAGGTGCCCGTGAGCCCTCTCATTTTCTCTCTGCTAATACTTTCTCTCAGTGTATAAGAGAAAAATCTATTTTTGTCTTATAACGTGAATTATTTGACAACATATTTGTTAAAATTTTCCATTTAAAAACTCGAAGCGACGCATTGTCATCCTACACGGTAAATTTCTTCATTTTCTTTGTTCGGTGCAGGGAAGGCCTGGTTTTTCCAGGGATGACGGCCCTGGATATACAAATCGTATATTCATTCATCAAAATTAAGTACATCAGCGTTCGTGAGTTTTCTAGGTGTGGAAATAATTGATCTACTTCGTAACCGGTGAAAGCGATTTCGCAAATTTTCGTATTTCCTCGTAATTACTCTATAAAAACATCTTCACCAATGTAACATGCGACGTTCGAACATATGTTATGGTTTCCTAAACTCAAACGGTATGCTTGTTTGAGACCTTACGTAAGTTTACTTATCCCAAGTTTTGTGTAAGTTCATGTTCTCTATGTTCTATTATCGTTATCGTTGTTCTTTGCGTAACATCGTCGTCGTTGTTCAACGCACAACGTTTATGGAATGAAGTGAAACAACAGTGGTTTCCAAGATACTTGTTGGAATTTTCTATTGATGTAATATCACCAACAGGAAAAAATATCATCCCTAAATTCTCACTGACAAATACTCGATCGAAAGAAATGTTTGAACGTTTGAATATGATTTCCTTATATTTGAAAATCCGAAGAAAGATATTCGGAAATTCCCCGTGACAGCACAATGTGATTTTTCTGGAGCAGCAAATTTCTAACTGTGGCAGCAAAAAATGAGTTTTTTTAGTCTCTCAGTCATTTAGTTAGTTGTGATGACGAATTTCTTAGCTAAATTAGCATAAAAATTACCCAAGTATTAGCTAGCATAAGATAAACTAGCAAGTTACTCACCGGTTACTTACAATATATATTAGACAAGTGAAATTCTAAAAAAACTATGGAGGATTTTTTATAAGTATATCTAGACTGTTACTACACTTGTAAGCCTCGTCAGAAATCATTGAGGCCCTTTCAAGATTTATTTGCCAGAAGATGGCAGTGGCGGTTTTTATGGTTTCATTGAACTACATCAGACCGTGTCATAGATAAAAAAATATTTTGTACAATTTAAGAACTTGTTATTTATCTAAAATGAATATTTATCTACCAAAACTGTATACTTTGTTGACACAAACAAATGCGATATTCCAAAGCAGGAGCTAATAATCAACTTTTCCATATGAATAAAATATTCATTTTTGTGGAAGAAATATTCACTTGAAGCTATTCATTTAATAATTTCTCAGATCCAAAGAAATGCTTTAGGTATTCTATTTATAATACCCCGATTTGCTGCGGCAGTAAATTTTTGGCTCCGTGCAATAGCAGGGTGTCTACACTCCTTAACCATCCTTGAATCCTGGAAAAGATCTGGAATATTTTTTTATATTGAAAAAGTTGAAATTGCATTTTTGATTAAAAACTGCGATATTCATAATTTAATTGAGTACCTGGAGCTTAAAACTTGATCGAATACGTTGTCCAATGCAAAAATAAAACATAAATGTTACTAATATTTATTAAAAGAACCATTTTCCTCGAGTTAAAATTTTATTCCACGACCATTACTCGATGAAATGAAAATTAATGAGTGAAAATCTCGTCCCTTTTGGAATAGATGTCTTATAAAACGTATATGAGGATTATAGGGCGAAATCTGATTGAAATATTATAAGACTTTGGATCTAGTTTAGTTGGATATTGCAGAAGTCAAAAATATGATTTGAATGATCGAAGAATTCGATCGATAGATGATATTTAATCACAACTTGATATCAAAATCCGAGCTGGTTGAACTTTGAAGAGAAAAAGTATCGAAGAAGGTTTAAAGTTGGAAATTTATTCCTCTGTGTCGGAGAAAAACATGATAAAATTGTGTAGGATACAGGAAATCAATGAAAAATCGGAACTACTTTTCATATTATTACATTTGGAGAATACAAGGTAATATGGAATGATATTCGAACAACCTGCGAAGGGTGAAAAATAAGACAGATATTGTCTTTGTACGTTGTTCACACTTTGTATTATTGCCGGGGTTGTCAATTTTACCGAGCGCTGGTTCGGGCCTTTGAAAAATTTGCAAAAATTTGTTTTCATAAGGTATAGATCAATCGATTCAGAATCTTCTGAAATGAGAAATGAATCGGTCACGAGAGTAAGGATTTTTTCAAACTTTACTTGCAAATTTCATCGAGTGCTGGAGCAAATTGATGAAAAACTTGCAAAAATTCGTCTCCGTGGGATATAAACCAATCGATTAGGAATTTTCTAAAATGAAAAATAAATACGACTTGAGAAGAACCTTTTTTAAAAAGTGCACTCTTTATTCGACGTCTAACGAGCTCATCCCATCCTCAAAGATGCATAACCAAACAATATTATCACAGTCCTGAATCTTTTCAATCGATTGTCCTCCTGGAAACTCCTGGAAAAGTCCTGGAATCGAATTTTTCGAGAACAGTAGACGTGCTGAATAATTCTTGTTCCAAAGGAGCGGTCATTATCAGTAGTCCCCAACGGACTTCACCAGACAAATTACACCAATAAGAATAAAATAAACTTTCCGATGGGGTTGTTTATGGATTGTTTATTGTTTGAAGCTTCGAAACGTGAAAGATGAATTCTTCTCAATTATAATGTTCTTTCACCTTCTACGATGCGATGGGAGTCATTTTAACCCATCGCGGTAGATTTAGCGTTGAATGAAAGGATTTCTTATTCCCTCCTGAACTGATTTCAGAGAATTAGTCGTTGTTTCAGCAAAGATTCGCTGTGTGGTCTTTCGCGGCGTGCAAAATCCCTCTGGACTACTGTTTTTTCAATGATTTTTTATGGAAAACTGAAAGCATTTATCGAAATTCAGAAAAATGCATGATATTATTGACATTATGAAGTGTTGATACAATTTTTTTGAAGTAAAAAAAAAATGGTGACTCTGCAGTCCTTCAAAGTTGACGCCTCGAGTTTGCGCCGTGCAACGCCTAGGGTCTGGAAATTATCTATAATCAAAACGGGAAATGTTTCCATTGAAATATGTTAGTACGCTTTGCATGAACCTAAATTCAGTGAAAAAAAGTGAAAAATAAAAATTGGAAACCAAAAAAACGGAAAACACAATGTTTTTTTTACAAACAAATTGTTAAAAACAATATTCATTGTGAAAATTATATTAAACTTTTAGATTCATGCAATGACCAATGAGTTGAGGAGTAATTTGCATTAAATGTCAAGTCGATAGCTTCATTAGTTATTGAGTTACGTTGCTTGGGGCGGGAAAAAACGCGTTTCGAGAAAAATGCGCTTAAAATTGTCGTTCGTAAAAAGTACAATTTATAGTAATTTATGCTCACTTGAACTTAGTTTGTGATGCCAGGACTATACAACAAGCCTTCTATTTTCAAATAAATCTAATTTTTGGGCCCAAGAGTAAAACATGTAACACAGTAAAAAGTAAAACAGAATTTCAATTAATTCCATCTTCCTTTGGAATTAAGATAGAATTCCATCTTAATTTCCAAAGTAAGATGAAATTGACGGAAATTCAGTCTTTTTCATTGCTTACTTTCAGTCGGAATAGGCGCTACTTTTGGCTGCATTTTTTAGCTGATATTCGGGATCACTCCAAGTTTCACTTTTTAGATGCGGTAGATTTGGAGCGCGTGGGTTTGGGGACTATCTAGGGACTTTTGAGGCTTCATATAAGGTTAAAACCACTGAAACTAGTTTCTTCAGATGATAAATGAATTTTTCAAGCAAAAAAAAAATGCGAAAAGAACAGTTCCAGAGGGATTTTCTCCCCTTAAATAAATTTTGAGCCTCCGGAGTGGAGCCGCGTTTTGTATCGGTTGGTTGCCGATGTTTCGCCATCATTGCAGCTGGCTCCTTTAGGGCGGTGTGAAGAAGCCAGCTGCGATGATGGCGATAACGTCGGCAACCAACCGATACGAAACGCGGCTCCACTCCGGAAGCTGAAAATTTATTTGATTTCGGAGAATTTTTCAGATTATTTCTCATCCAAATCGATTCCGATATATCCGTGGAAATATTTCTTTTCCCCTCGATAAGTCATTTTAAAGAGTCTGATGAAGGGACTGTTGAGGATTTATAGCCCTTATTCAACACTTGAAAATTTCTCTGAAACGTGAACAGTTCAGCCCATTTATTTGTTCAAAATATCTCCAAAAATGCCTTATTTCAAAAACTCCACACTGGCGACGAGTTGTCTGTTGTTGAACATTTCAGTAGAGGAAGTTACATCTATCTCCCGAGACTCAAAGATTCCTCTATTTCACGAGTCAGCAAAACCTTTTTTGTGTCTGTTTCATGGATATTTCTAACTCCAACTTGACGGATAAAAAAACTGAATCATCTCCCTGACCAGACAGATTTTTTTCCTCGTAATAAAGTTCTCATCATATTGGATTTTCTACCAAGATAACAAGAAGAAGAAAAAGAAGAAGAAGAAGAGGCAATAGAATAGCGATTTGATTTTTTTCTACTCGTCAAACGAAGTTCGTGGGTCAAAGTGCTCGATGATTGAGTAAGCTTGATTCCGAAATATATCTCACGTACGTGTTTACCGTGCTCCGTTTCCTCTCGCAAGTATCCTATGCGAATGAGAAAGTAATATCGTTGTATGCGAATTGTTATTATACGATTCATTCTTTGAATTTTCAAGTACATTAATTCACTTGAGACTGGATAAGATAAAAAGCTACTAGCGTGTCTGGTCACCAACCTCTTCAGTCTTCTTCGGTCGTGCATTGATGAACGAACTGCATCCTGCATTCACGTCGCACGCGCGCGTTTTATAGGTTATGTCATCGTTCGGTGTGGATTTCATTGCCCTGTAAACGCGCACGAGGCACAACAGATGCGCAAAGATGCCTTCTCTGGTGGCATTTGGAAGACGTTGGAAGGTCGGCAGCGATGATCTCATGATTCCCGGTCTCACGTTAGCTTCCGTTCATGCTCTCGAGTAAGTTTCATGATTCGTCCCGTCAATGAATTCATTGTACCGTACATACGTGTACATACGTTACTGTGGCTGCTCGAATGCACTCGAATGTGATTGTTGTTTATTCTTGATTTGTAGAAAAACGTGAAGCGTCTTGATTGTTGAATTCAATTGTTCAAGTAACGACGTTGGTTCGGTGTTCTCGACGTTCTTCTTGGCGCAGGAGAGAAAGAAAGAAAGAAAGAAAGAAAGAACTGTTGGGAATCATTAATTATTGTGGTTGGAATTTTGTGGAAACCAAATTATCGATTGTCGATAATCTCCTGTTGTGCCTATTGTCTGGTTTTATTTTTTCGTTCCACGTAAATAATCGGGCCTGGATAGTGAACGAAAGTATGCACCGAATTACTGGTTAACTTCTAACGAGCATACACTATGCCATTAAAGATTGATGTACACTGTAAAAAAAACTTTTGCAATATTACTATACGCTGAGCGTTGGAACGAAAGTTACCTACGCTCAGCGTGACATTTTTACAACTCTATGTAAAATTTCTACGCTGAGCATAGAATAAATACAATTTGGAAATGATATGTACAAATTTTGCCCAAGTTTCACCAACATAGTACAATTCCACACCTTTGAAACTGTAATTCCACTATGCTTAGCGTAGGAATATTACAAAAATGTCCTCTGTCATAATACAATCAGAATTTGTAAAGTTTGTTTCATTTTTCACAGTGTAATGAATCTTCGTTAGCGGAAAATGTTTGATATGGTTGGAGTTTGTGGTTTTGGAAAATTTGATGCTATGAATAAATATTATCGTACGTTTTCGGTGTTGCAAGTCGTAGATGTATGTTGATGTAACGCGTGGCGGAACAATCGATAGCGTGACGTAATATGCGAATGATTCCTCGTTGGATAATATTCGCATGTGAAACGTACTTGGAACTTAGAAGCTTCCATAGTTCAATCCGTTGGCAAAAAACACATTTTTAAATCACTGTATCTCGAAGCCCTACTGAAACAAATCAAACAGGTTTATCGATTATTCAAATATTCATACTCTCCTCTCATCGTATCGATAAAAAGAAATGAAATTTCCGAGAAAAGGGACACAGAAGCATTCAATGATATTAAAATGAAGTATGAAATTCGTTAGGAATGGGACGGTGGTGGAGAGCAGTGAGATCCAAGATCGAGAGAATAAAAAATTCAATCTCACTGAACCAAGGTACAATTAAACCCCAGGTCTCCCGGTGCTTTGAGATTCCTCAAACAAATCTAATTTCGTGATATTTGGAACGCTTCTGTGGCGCCACAGATTCATCATCGATACCACAAGACTTCGAAACAAGACACTCAGCATCAAGGAAAAAAAAATAAGTTATTCAAATCTTGTTTTTATCGTTCTTTTATGTGACAAACGAAATCTGTTAAATCATCGTTATTTACATTTTCGACTTCTTGGAATTGAAAATATCGTTTAGAGGGGTGCTGCATGATTCTGAGTCTCTACTGGAATTTGGTCTCAGTATTTTGCAGGGTTGGAAAAAGAACATGTTTTCAACAAACCACCCCTAGTATTCTGTTGTCGGATTATTCATTCGTTTCGAACGTTTAAAACGATTCGAACTTCAGCAATACACTCCATTCATATTTTTCGAATATTAATAAAACAATTCGAATTCAAATTTTAAAATGCACTCTTCCGAGTCATTTCGTATAATTTACTTCGAGCGTCACTTCGTAACGAGAAATTAGTATTGTGCATTGCAATGCGAGTCACGTTTATTAATAGTATGTTGCGAGTAACGGTATCAATTGAATATCAATTGCATTCACTTGCGCTAAACTAGAACATTTGAATATTTTGAATAACTTCTCTCGGAGAGGGAATACACGTGCGTTGGAATTTTGTTGAATGAGGAACTTTCATAACCCTGGTAAAGAAAATGGTATAAGAAATATCTGGTTAGATCCGTGCAATTTTTTTCATCTCATGCCCAGGTGTGCGTTGACAAATGTACCAAGTTTGACCCAATGCTAGTCAACATTGGGCCTAACTTGCACTGAGAACCCAATTTTTTAGATCAAAAGGAAATTTTCTTCGCCCTCATTCTAATAAATCTTTCATTCAATGGACGAAAATTCGGTTCAATGGGGAAAAGTTTCATCAAACTAAAACCAAGAATTTTCAAATTGAAACGAAAATATATTCTTTCCTAAATTAGAAGATTATGATTTCAATTCGATGGAAAATTTTGTCATTTCTTTTATTGAACACAAGATTTATCAGAATGAGGGCAAATAAATTTTCTTTGAATCTAAGAAATTGGGTCCTCAGTGTGGTTACCAACATTGGCACCAAATTAGGGGCCGCCCATAAACTACGTGGCCCTGTTTTTGCAACTTTTTGACCCCTCCCCCTCCCCCTCCCCCATGTACCTCTACCTTGGCTTTTCTTTGAACACCCCCCCCCCATCCCACCCCACGTGGGAACGTAGTTTTTCACGTTCAGCTAAATTAATTTCAATCAAATGAATTTTTATTCAAATATGACCTTAATAAAATTGGAATTAATTGAAATGAAAGATTTATTTTATTGAAATAAAATTTCTCTCATTTCGAATGAGATTCACTTGAATGAAGAAGAATCTCATTTGATCCAATCAAATATATATTTGAGTTATATTCAAATGGATTATTTTTCTGGATACTTATATAGAATTTTCTTCCAAGTACAACATAAATAAAAAACACGTAGCTTGGAACCGACCCCCTCCCCCTAGCCCCCATGTAGTTGAACGCAGCATTTCATCTCCCCCACCCTCCCCCTATATTGGCCACGTAGTTTATGGATGACCCCTCAGATTAATGTCTGGGATGACGACAATGTTCAACGCTTGGCATCCAAGCTTGGTTCAATGCCATGTATCTGTGCCATGATTAATACGATCAATCTCAACGAATAGGATAGTTTTCTCATTGGCATCCAAGCTTGGTATTGAATATAATATATTCCGACATATGAGATTTCGGAATATTGGATTTCGACACAGTTACTCTAGTCTAGATAGTTCAAGAGTTCTAAAAGAGTTCAGAATTAATGGAATGGATTCATAAAGAACTCTTTTAGGACTCTTGTGCTATCTGGGAGGACGTTGAGAGGATACCCGTCATTGGGCTGATGTACATACAAGCGTATAATCTTTGGAGTTTCTGAAATGCGAATAAATTCCAAGTCCACGTCATGTGGCTATATCTAGGCTTACGGCGAGCCAAGAGTCGATTAAAGCTGAGTTGACGAAAAATTAATCGAACGCAGCGAAATATGCTAGGTCTTATCATTGGTATCTAAGGCTCTATCAACGCTCAGTCAGCTACGGTGGACCGAGCATTGGCCAAGGCTAGGCTAACGAGACTTGGCATACCAAGTTTAACGCCAATCATGGTCCAATGGTCTGTCTTGGTATTTTTGGAATTGAATTGGTAATAGATTTGTATGGGGATCATTTCGACATTTGAATCTATTCGAAGTAATAGGAATGTTCACATATCTGAATATTCAATAGTTTTGTATATGATGAATATCCAATTCAATTTTGAACTTTATTTTATTTCATTGAAAACATTGGTTTTTATCCAAATTTTCGGTAATATCAATCTATTGGAATTCATGGGAAAGTTAATTGAATCGGAGATTTTGTGGGTTTCCATAAGACATATTCAATTCACTTTTACAATGTATGAATGCTATAGATCAATTGGTTAAATAATTCCAATTTATCGGGAAGAATAGAAAAGTTCCCAGATCCTAATACTCTACAAGTTGCTATGAGAAATATCCAATTCGATATTAGAATTCTTTTATTCCATTGGACAATCGGTTTTCATCGGAATTTCATGTAATCTCGATCTATCGGAAAGTTGACGATGTAATTGAGGATTCATCAGGTTTCTATGGGGAATATTCAATTCGATTTTAGAATGTGTAGATTTTATCGGTCATTCGATAGAATGCAGTCGGGAGGAAGAGAAGGCGATTCAAATTCAAACGGATTGAATGGGGGTAATTGGAATGCGCGAACTGTCCAGTGAAGATTAATGAGAACGAATCGAAATCAATCATCCGTGGAGTTGAATCTTGAATTCACCCTATATGAATACGTATCAATTTGGTTGGAAGTAATAGCATGTGGTATATTCTATCAATTTTTTCATAAGAAATACATGATGTCATTGAAGAAGGGTTTTTATTTTATCAAACAATCGGAGTGGAAATAATATGTAAATTCTTAAATTGAAATTTCCAATCCATTTGCGTATAAAATATGCAATTCGAATAGAAAATTTCTGCATTTGTTGAATTAGTTTTTACTGGAGTTGGCCGTAATGTCAATCTGAAAATGCGCATGCTCGATGAAAGCTGAAGCTTCCCTCGTGAGTCACAAGATGGCCTTCTTGCACGGTTGAAATATAAAGATGAAAACAATTGGTCGATGGATTGGAAAAGTGCTCCAGATCAAGGTTTAATCGAATTTACAGATCAGTCCCTATCGTAATAGCATCCAACGGAAGTTGAATCATCTAAATTTTTGTCATGAGGTGCATAATAATTGTGTTACCTTGCACGAGATCCTTCTGATGAAGATCAGTGCTGCCAGTTCCGGGGCATACACCGTTCCTTCCCCCTCCATTGAGTCACTCTCCTTTCCCCCACCATGCGAATCAAGTCGGATCTCGCCCGCCCGACTTGATTCGCATGGTGGGGGAAAGGAGAGTGACTCGATGGAGGGGGAAGGAACGGTGGATGCCTTCATTCTGGCAGCTGTGTTGCCAGAAACAAAGGAACAAGAGTGCCGAGACCAGAATACATTAGTCATTTCGATCAACGGAATTATTTGATTGGATGTAGGCCATTGGATCTCCAAATTTCTGGCATCACTGATGAGGATTCCCCTGATTCAATAGACACACCTATCGAACCCTATTACCGCAAAAAAATTCATCGGGAGAGAAGGATTGCTCTTGTCACATCACCGATGATATACAACATTCCTTTTTTTGGAAACAAGATTGCATATGTATTGATTTTCAACGTTATTGTAAGAATATATTCACGCCGATTACACGGGGAAAAATGCAGGTCGCAAATGTAGTAATTTTGAATAAAAATTTGAGAAGATTTCTTAAAATTTGCGAGTTTTTTTCTTAAATGCATGGTAAAGACGAAACGGTCCACTTCTTTATGGAATGTATTCGAGAAACAATGAAAAATTATCAATACTCCATAAAAAATAGAGGAACAGATGAAATTTCTAAAAGTCGCGTATGAAATTTCACAAAGTGGTTAATAGGATATTGAAATTTTGTTGTTGTCTTTGTCAAATTTCACGCGCAACTTTTGGAAACTTCATATGTTTCTTTATTTTTTCATCAAGTATTGATAATTCTTCATTTTTTTCCGAATACAATTCCACAAAAATGTGAACCGTTTCATTTTTATCATGCATTTGAAAAAAAATCTTTGATTTTAAGAAATATTCTCCAATTTTCATTAAAGATACCTTATATATTTTCGATCTGCATTTTCCTCCGTGTAGAAGAATTCTGATTGGAACCAACAGGGCTTTACCGATACAGAAACTCAGTTCATCCCGATAGATCATTCTTCATCAGATCCAATGGGGATATCAATTGCTGATAAAAGACAACCGATTGAATCCAGTTGACAAAACTTTCATTCGAACCAATCGGAAATTGCCTTCGCAAAAACTCAATTCATTCCGATAGGATTCTTCTTTATTGGATTTAATCGGATTTTCTAACCAGGCATGATTCATCTATTCCGCAGAGATGTACTACGTTATTACGTGTATGAAGCAGAAATTAGCACCCAATTAACGTAACTGTTGATAGAATCGTTCCAGTGAGTATTCAAATAGCCAAACAGCGTAGTTGAAAACCACTGAATCAATTACTAATATGAAAGATATTGGAACTAAGTTATGACAACAATAAAATTAACTTTTGGCTGCTAATTTGGGCCAAATATTACGTGTGGATTCATTATACTCATTACTATGACAATTTCTGAAAAAAGAGAACCGCTGAAGAATATTCGCAGTGAATTCACGAAAAGTTGATAATTTCATTGCGAAAAAAAACAATGATACTATCAACATTTGATATTTCCACTAGGGCTGTACGGTTAATCGGTAAATTCCGATTAATCAGTTGATCGATTGATGCACGGAAAGGATAATTCAGCTGCAGCAACGAAGTGGCTAGTACGGACACGTACAGCCATTAAATTAGCTTCTGCAGCTAAATTTTAATTGTTGAAGCAAATAAATCAGCTGGGGGGCGTCCATTGATTACGTGAGGTGTTCAAGGGGGGAGGGGATCAAGCTAGTTCTTCTCAAATCTCACTTGGGGGAGAAGGGAGTCAGTCTTAGCGAATATCACGTATTTTTTTCTAGCAGAAAACGGCGTAAAATTGCGTGAAAATGTTGTAAAAAAATTTTGAAAAATTTCATTTCATCACTGTGATGTTAAACTACGGTAATATTCTCACATCCTAGTCTTTGCTAGTCTTAAATAAAAGTAATAGAACGAATTGTGTTTTCATTTTTTTTCTTAATAATCCAATGCATTTGCCACCAATACACAAATCTCGAAAAATCTCACGTGAGATTAGGGGAGGGGGGAGGGAGTTGCAGAAAATCTTACAAAATCTCATTAGGGGTGAGAGGGTTGAGAAATTCCTCACGTGATTAATGAACACCCCCCTAAAGAGGCAAATTTTTTTGCTGTCATAACTAAAATTCAGTTTCAGGGGCTAATTTATTGGCCGTCACAGTGTCCGTGCTAGCCATTTGGCTGCTGCAGCTAAATTATCTTTTCCATGTGGATTATTGTGCGAATGATTCCTCGGAATCTTCGTGTTGATCGTTTAACCCCACAGCTCTGATGTTCACTGAGAAGTTTTGGTATTCTTGATAACATTCATCAGCGATGCTCTTTCTTTTTGAATTGACAGTCATCGCCCTGGTTAAAAAATCCCATTAAATTCTATAGAAACCGATAGATTCCCGATTCAAATGTAATAGGTTTCAATAGGATGAATGGGACAACCTCGAGTTCCGATTTAAAATGAATGATGATGAATGGGAAGAAAAACAACTGGGAGAAAAATTCAATAAAATCGATACATGCCAATTCATTCTTATCGCTTTATTCAAGAAAATTCCGATAAAAACCGATTAATTTTATGAGCCTATTTTCAAATTCATTTTCCAAACTATATTGATTGATTTCCACAGAGAATTCTAATGGAAAATCACCTCATTCAATGAGACATTTCCGATGCAGAAACCTGATTCATTTCCATCGAATGAACCAATTTTTCAATGGGAGTGAATGAGAATTTCGAACCAAGGCTTCCTAAATGTCGATAAATGATTTTTGAATATTGATCATTTCCCCCTCTCCGTGTAGAAATCGCGCGAAGAGGAACAGTTATGAGACAATTGATCGTATTGACGAGAACCTGTGTGTAAGTTCTCCAAGATTTCATCGTATATCGCCTGAAGTGACTCCTTCAGTGAGATTATCGGTAATTGGTCGGTCGGTAAACTGTTACTGATTTTGTTCTTCTTTGTTCTTCAAGGATGTAAGAGGATACAGGGATCTTCAAAGCATTGTAAGGTATGGGATGTTTGTTAGGATAATGTGCGAGTCGTGTTTCAATTTTCCCTGAATGCTACGGTTCCTGTTACCTTTTGAAACTTCATTCCACTCGAACGTACAAGAATTTCAGATAAAAACTCAACGATTTTCTCAATTCGATAACTTTCTCGAGAACAGATAACATATTTCTTCAATGAATAGTACAGATGTGTGTAATTCGTTCCGATCAGAGGTTGTAAATCATGAATAGTTCATTACGAAGGTTGGTTTATAGTTTTGATTGGGATATCGTGTAGCGTTCAACGATATTCGAATTTCCAATGATTTATCTATTCATCTTTTTCTCAGTACAAAAGCTTCGTGAAATTTTTATGAGTTCCACTTCCCAGAGAAAAATAATGAGCTATTATTTGGATGGCTAAAGATTAGCTATAGAAGCTATTTCTATTGTGGAATTTTCCCCCAAAAAATGGTGGCAGCACAGTTCCTCCATAGATGGGGAATTTTTCATCATAATTTGGTGGGCTTTCCCTCCATTTGTGAAGGATTCAACACCCAAAAAACCAAATAATTCTTCAAAGTAGTGGAAAAATCCCTCAATTTTTATGGAAAAACAATTCCCCCGCGATGAGGGGATGAAATCCACCAACAGTGTGAAGGAAAACTCCGCACATTTTTCATACAGTGTACTCATTTCAGCGGTAGCAGTGAAAAATTTAGTGGCCACAGCGAAAATTCAACAGAGCCAAATCATTTGATCATATCCAAATATCAACCACGAAACCTGTGCAGTCACAGCTAAGATTTCCTACCGTGGTAGCCAAAAAAATAGCTACAGCTGCAATTATTTTGGCTATGACAGTGGATAGTTGCCAAAGCTATTCCATTTTTTTACTTCTTTTGCTAGCAAACATCGCTGTCACTCGCCATACACGGAAAAAATAACGTGGTTAATATTTGGATAGTTGAATTTAGCTGTAGCAACAAAAGTCATTGCTATAGTAATTGAAATTCAGGTATTTTCAGCTAATTCCTAGTTCCCGAGTTGAAAAATTTGGACGGTTTTTGTCCCCGTATTTCGTTTTTGAACTGATTGGAAGTTTTTCATGATTTTAGTCTGAATTTCTCCTGCAACGAATGAAAGTGGTTGAAGAAAAATTTAGATTAAAATCATGAAAAAGTACTGTTTTTATCCGTATTGTTCAACAATCAGGACAAAATCAGCCTAAAAAAAAATAAGAGGACAAAAACCGTTCAAATTTCTCGACCCGGGTTATCATAGAAAATTATTTGTTTCCGAGCGATTCGATGGCTCGATTTGCACGTGAATGCTTACGTTTGCGCGCAAAGTGTTATTAGGACTGGTAATAATTAATTAAGATCCAGTAATGAATAACTAGTTCTTCTTTGCCAGGACCTCGTGGGTGAAAGCTCGAAATATTTCTACCAGGGTTGGCCTTGCATTTGACAAAACTAGATTCTAACAGATCGATATATCTCAACGAGCGCAAGTATTATACGACTAGCGATTTGCACCCTCCTTTTTCGACAAAGTATGAATCATTGGAGGGTGACTCTACGTACCAATCTACGTACTTTTACGCTAGAATACGAGCAGTGCCTGCTTACCGTATAAGCTTACTCAAAAATCTTCATATTCAAGTGGGTTTCTCGAGTTTGTTGACCTTTCTAGATACAAAAATATCCTCTTTTCATAATCGATTACTCAATCCATTTTAGCTATCTGTTTGTACCGTATATGGTCGATAAGATAACAAGATGGAATTAATATTCACGTAAATTATTCGGCAATCAGGACAAATCACAAAGAGAGCATAGTCGAAACAATGTAAATCCTGATAAAACCTGACACGCCCAAATTTCGTGCTTGGAACAGCAGGAAAATCTTCAAGAGGCACGGTAATTTCGAAGATAACAACCTGATAATAAACATTGGTTTCGACCGTCAAATTCAATATAAGATTCATCTCACACGTATCACATAAAGTGTGTAGTACCATCAGAAAAATCTGGTCCACGATGTCAATATCGAGGTGAGCTGGAGAGATTTCCAGGTCACTTCAAGTTGAAATATATATATATATACGTATACAAATTATTTGAAATAATTTTTCATAAAGGTTATATTTTACATCATTCACGTATAATCCTCCTTCCACCAGGGAGTTGAGTTTTTATTATTTGAATTTATGACATCCGTGGTATTTTACATCTGGTACTTTCGTATCTCCATTCCATCACGGTGATGAGCTCTGATGGATGAGTGCAAAAGGTACGTAAAGTTTGTGTTCGAATCTATGGTTCGCGTTGCAATATTCTCATCTAGAGGACAAAAAAATGAAAGAAGAGAGACATCCATTGACAAAGCGAAATATCATTCAAAGTTCTTCAGTTCTCATTATAATGAAACAACGATGACGTACAACACCACGGCAAAGAATGCGGAGAAAAGTTTCCAAATCACCACTTCTGACTATTACTCCGATTCTAAGGCAAGTTATTTCCGTTGATGAGGGAATTTATATTCTTTTAGACGTTCTGGATATCGTTCGCATAATACAAGGAACAATTTTAGTGCAGGTACTCTTAAAATAACTGTACCTCGATGGTATGTACATAATATGTATAAATACGAAACACGAATAACATTACCCGTGATAGGTCAGGATAACCTTTATCGATTTCTCGTTCTTGCTCACTCACTTGGAATAATTCCCTCCCCTACATTGAAAAAAATGCACTGTCATTTTTCATTAAACATTGCAAAATGCTATTATAGAACGTTCATAACGTCCAGCACGCTTCGAAACGCTTTTGAAACGCGCTTGGAAAATATTAAAAAAAGATTATTCCGTTCCTCGAAGTACATTCGTTTGAATAATAAATAGTATTTAGAATTCAATTTATTCGGCTCATCGGGGAACGGAAAAACAATTGTCGAATTATTGTGTCGAGAGTTTTTGGAATGTTGTGTAAAATTTATATTCGACATAATTCAAGTGATTCGAAAATAACTCGGGATATCGTCTCTCGGAGTAGCGATATTTAAAAACTTTATGAGGAGAGGGTGGAATAATGTGGCCGAGTGTGGAGTTTTATATTGAATTTTATGAATTTCTGTCTTACACGGAGAGAAATTTATTTGGAAAGATTACCATTTTATTCGTAAACTAGAACTATTCGGCAAAACCAGACAATAATTTATAATATAACTCCTAATCATTGCCAGTTGTGATGGTAAAAATCTAGATTAATTTGGATTTTTACCATCACAGCTGGCAATGATTAGGAGTTATGCTATAAATTATTGTCTGGTTTTGCCGAATAGTTCTAGTTTACGAATAAAATGGTAATTTTTCCAAATACATTTCTCTCCGTGTAGTTTTTCATCTCTGTACTTTACAGGGTTGCAAAAAAACCAAAAAAAAAACCAGGTGTTTTTGGTATTGAAATTTGGTTTTTCCAATCTGAACGATGAGGAGGATTTTTGATTTTCAAAATTGTAGGGAACAAATAAGACCATTCATATGCAAAATAGATCGGAGTGAAAAATCCCACTTCTGATCTACAGCTGAAAACCCAAAGGTATTTGGTTATGCATTTCAAACAATTTATGTGGTATAAGACAGAAATTATAAACATCGGTATCACACACTTCAAATTCCTTGAAAAGGAACAGTACAAAAAACAGTAACCTTCAACTTCAGTTAATTATACATTCAATATTTAGCATATTCAATTTATAATATATTCAAAATCGAGCATGAAAACCTGAAACGCATCTTTCAATTTATTCAATATTCAAAAGTCAGGGATGAACATTTTTATTGAAAATTTTGTATAGAAAAACCAATTTCTTTTATGCTCTGTGGACAGGAACGATCATCAATGATTTCGAACTCTGTTCAAACTGTTCTGCTGCGTAAAATACAATCCCATATCATATTTTTCAAGTTCTTTTGGTAATCTTGAAACGTTGTTGTAGAATTCTACAATGATTTCAAAAAGCATTACATTCGATCGAAAAAGGAATTCGGAAAAGAGTTAGATTTTCGGACATCATCTGCGAGCTGTATACAATCTCCATGAGCCTTCTTCTTTCGATCACTTTTGGTATTCTGGGAAAATTCTTTTCGAGGATCTGGAATTCTTTTAGAACCCTTAACGCTATCTGGGTATATCATTGCATTTCTTGAGCTGAACTGGCAACATTAAATCGTCGTTGGGAAGGGAAAGATCGTTTTAATGAATATCTGTTTCGTTATCACAAATATCTGTTTAGTTTTCACAACGATACATGTACTCCCATATTTTAGATTGTCACAAAAACTCGACAGTATAATTATGAGAATAATGATGTTTTCTCGTGTATTTCCATTTTTCACGGTGAAAAGTGATTCTAAAACTATCGCCAATGTAGATCATGAAAGTTGATTTGTGTGAAGATACATAAAAGATGAGAACAATAATATGAATATTTCCACATCGAATTGTGAAAAAAACCATGCTGCCAAAGTTGAAACGAATAACAAAATAATCAGCTGTTACGGACATAAAATCTTACAGTACATTGTTTAAACGATTTTTTCAGTTCCAAAGTCGATTTGAGAAGATATAAAATAACGATCATTCATCAGATCTTGAGAGTTGAAGTTTTCGTTTTGTTTCTGTAAACGATTCAAACTTCAAGGACATAAAAGAACCACGTTTGTTTGTTTCTTTCCGCAAAAAATCACGATTGACGTTTTTGCGGCAAAAACCATTTGGTTTGAACCATGGTTAATCGATTGATCAATCGTCGGCAGAGTTTCTATGAATAGCAAAGAAGATGAAATAAAATGTACACGAAGACTTCGTCGGGGTGGATAGCGGTCCTGGAATTGTTCTAAACTTCAGGTTGTGCCCATAAAAATCCAGGGAAATCCTAGAATGTTTTTTAAATTCAAAAAATCCATCGTTCACCGAGGGTTTTCTTATGTTGATGATTGATGTTTCGAATTTCTGTGAGGTTTGTTCGGCTGTTGGCATCCGTCATGATTCGTTTGATTCGGGAAACGCAATTTTTTTTTTTTCTATGCACTGAGAAAAATGAAATGTGAAAATAACCTCTATTTCGTATATTTTCCACCCGTCAAATAATGAAAACTGAAGCCACTCTGAGAGAAAAAATTTCCGGGAACACAGGGTTGAAAAAAAGCCAGCTCTTTTGAATGTCATCCGAACCAATGGATCCAATTGGTTAAAATGGACAAAATCGGTAAAATTTGGTCAGGATTGGTAAAAATTGGTAAGGAATAGGATTACACAGATTCCTCTGGTTCAAGTCACATAGCGATTCAGAAGAAGAACTTCCCAGTATGAAACATTTAGGATTTTGCAAGAGGATATGTGTACAGGATATATGTACAGTGGCAACTCTCTATAAGCGTTCTAGTTTTGATCCGATAGTGGTCTCATTTAAGTTTCATCCTAATCGATTGAGAACTGTAAAAACTTTTTTTTTACCATCCGCATTATTGGACAATATTTTTATAGCGTTCTTTACTGGTGTCTGTATCATCTGAATTCTGCTGAAACCCACGTGGAACCATTACAGAACCGTCATTGAAGCACGGTATAACTTTCATAACAATTGGTTAATCAGAAGCGAGGGAGCAGTGTGTTAATTATTCGCAGAGATTTTCTCATGTGGTCTTCATTTTTCTGTTTGTCTGAAAACTTATAAGATCTTCCGGAATGCAATTTTTGAACCTTTTTGACCAATTTCAACCATTTAAAACCACAATAAAAACCAAAGATGGCTAAAATAATTTCAACCCTGCAGGAACAATAAAACATTTAGTTGAATAGCCGCCATAAAATACCTAATTCATTTGAATAAACTTTCATTGACTCAATTAAATACCCGTTTCAATTGATGAAATATTTCATAGCGTATTAAATATTTGTTTGATCGAATGAATATTTAATCGAGTCAATGAAAGTTTATTCAAATGAATTAAGTATTTTATGGCGATTATTCAACTAAATATTTCATTGTTCCCGGAAATTTTTTCTCTCAGTGCAGCCTTTCAAAAGTGAAAAGTACCGGTACTTCTTTAGTGTGTGATCTACCTCGATTTTTTCGTGTCTGTGATACCGGGCTATGATCTGTGGCATTTTTTCTCCATCTAACTCCCTTTTTTCACGAATATTCACAGGGACAGGAGAAAAAAATAAGATATAGGATGCAGAGATGTATACAAATCACCATGAAGTATTTCGTATGTGATCCACCTCGATTTTTCCATCTGTGTGATATCACGCTGTAAACTACGTGGCTTTTCCTCCGCCCATCTTCCTTTTCTCACAAATATTTACAAGAAAAGACGAAAACCGAATATAGAGTGCACAGATGTATACAAAAACCAAGGAGCCTTAGCGTAACAGCATTATTATCGTGAACATCAATTTGTTTTATTATACGTTAGCGGTGGTGGTACAGAAAACTTAATGAATGATAGATTTTGGCGAATGATTTACAAAATTATATCAATAATATGCGAGAAGTGATTGATCGATACATATGATCATTATCAAGTGAACAACGACCCACAGCAATAATAATAAACACAAGTTCAACTAAATGATAGTCAATTAAATGGTCAAATAAGTTAAAAACGTCACCGGAACTACATCGTGAACGGATGAAATAAAAATAATGATATGCAAATATATAAATTAAATACCCAGGTTAGTCTTCATGATATTACAATTTCGATGAATCCATGATGATTGTAATTATTAAATAAAGAATGAACTACATCTTCAATAAGAAAAAAAACACTCGACAACAAAGAAATGATAGAGACTGAAATAAACACAATAATAAACGTTTAAAGCAGAAACACCAATACAACAATCATGAAATTGTAGTTATGGTCAAACAATGATAATATCACTCACGAAATGAAAATGAACTATACTGATAATCAATGAAATGGGAATAATGAGATAATAACAAATAGAATAATCTCATTAATCCCCATGAAATAGTACCTCCGATGAATTTATCATGACTATAATCAATGAATAAACTGTAGATTACATTGGTGAAAAACGTGATCTTTTCGTATTTCACTTTAGTCAGAGTAATTGTAATCAATAAACGAGACACAGTTTCACTGATGAATGAACTAAAACGCATGAAATTACTGTGAACAAAATAAACAAAGGAATCAACGTGTAGAACAGAATACGATAATATATATAATAATATATATTTTGTATACATATTATATATTTATTGTATATATTTTATATAAAATGAGGAACGAAACAGAGTACCGTGACCATCCCTGCAATTTAATGTTCTTATCCCGCCGATACCCTGGTAGAAATGTTACAAGTTCTTCCCTATGACCGATGAGGCACTAAGAAGGAAGAACTAATTAGGAAAAACTAGCAAGGGGCTAGTCAATAACTGATAAGTTGGATCCAACTAGCATTGATTGGGACAAACTAATGAGTTACTCATCAGTATTTGATAATCTGAACTAATCAATAATAGTAGAGTAAAATCTTCTCTACTGATAATTACAAGTATTCACTCCAGGTATAAATTGAATGAAGAGACATGAGCTCTTCAATCTTGGATTGAATAAAATGTTCCTTGCACTTTTTATCAGAAGAGACGACATTTTTGATGGATTTTAACTTTAAAGATGAGTAGGGATTGAGCAACAATTTTGGCGTGATCCATAAGTGCAAATAACTTTTTATTCATTCCAAGACTCGAGAGGTAATTTCTCTTAATTGCATCTATATTCTAAGTGAAGAGTTGTAGTTATTACTACAGTATACCCCCTAAATTTCTAAGAGTGAAATTTCCACTCTCAATGTAAAATGCATTAGCACTTTCACTCTCCAAGAGTGACAAGATCACTTTAGTAGAGTGAATCTCTCCACTTTTCAAACTAGAATGAAAACTATCACTCGTAAGTAGAGAGTGAATTATACTTCACCTATTTGTGAATTAAAATATCACCTGTCTTAGAGCAAAATATCCCAGCTTATTCATATTAAATCGATGCTCAGATTTTCTATGTCTTGCAATGCTTGGTTTTGAATATTCATCTAAACTTTTGTTTACTTTCAGGATAATTATTTCATTCTCTTGGAAACTTATGGAATTTTCTTATTAAAAGTGATGGTACTGATCTGGAATACCTTTAGTTCTATATGATACCAATAATTGATAATCCTAGGTGTCATTAGCCAATACCTCATGACTCATACCTCATTAGTCACTGTGTGTGATACCATGTGTTCATGAACAATAGTGAGTATACCCTGTAACAATAAACAATACTGGATATAGTTGATAAATACCATGTATCGATGAACAATATTGGATGTAGTTGATCGATACCATGTATTCATGAACAATATTGGATACAGTTGATCGATGCCATGGATCGATGAACAAAATTGGATATAGTTGATCGATACCACATATCCTTGTAGGAGATCATATTTAGGTTGTTTGAACTGTATATATGAACCTTAATGTTGATTTTATTTATGGAAATTGCAATTGTAGATCTCTTTCAATTTCATAAAACTATTTTGAATTAAATCTTACGAAAGCTTTTCAAATTGATATTTCAGTACTGGATGTACCATACTGAAAATCATTTCAGTTCTTTGGGTTGATTTTTCATAAAAGAGTTTGTTTTTTGTGATTTATTAAGTTATACAAACAATTTTTACAAAACCCCAGTAATTTTACACTTTTGAATCATGAAACATTTATTCTGATACATAGTTTAAAGTGTTTTGTCTTTTCAGATACCCAAGAACGTTTCAAACAAAACATTTCATTTCAAGTATCTACACTTCATTGGAAACACGTCATTCAATGGAATATTTTGATCACAGTCTTCTTGTATTGTAAGAGTTCCTTTCAGATTCATATACTCTTACTAAAATCCATTGAAAATCTGAATTATTCTTTGACTTATTCTCTTTTCATGGGCTTTTTTAATGGCTTATGTATATGTTTATTAATCGTATGACACTAATATACAACTATCCAATTGCATCGTAAAATATAACACCTTTTCATGTATACATCTCATATATCTGTGGCCTGTGGCCTTCATTATGAAACATTCAGTATATCTTGTTAATGTTAGGTTGAATTATGTATAATAATTTCATTAATTGTGATAAATGTTCGAAATATAATGAATGTTTCACAGTAAACGGTACAGATGTATGAGATGTATACATGAAAAGGTGTTATATTTTACAATGCAATTGGATAGTTGTATATCAGTGTTATACGATTAATAAACATATACATAAGTCATTAAAAAAGCCCATGAAAAGAGAATAAGTCGAAGAATAATTCAGATTTTCAATGTATTTTAGTAAGAGTATATGAATCTGAAAGGAACTCTTACAATACAAGAAGACTGTGATCAAAATATTCCATTGAATGACATGTTTTCAATGAAATGTAGATACTGGAAATAAAATGTTTTGTTTGAAACGTTCTTGGTATCTGAAAAGACAAAACACTTTAAACTATGTATCAGAATAAATGTTTCATGATTCAAAAGTGTAAAATTACTGGGGTTTTGTAAAAATTGTTTGTATAACTTAATAAATCACAAAAAACAAACTCTTTTATGAAAAATCAACCCAAAGAACTGAAATGATTTTCAGTATGGTACATCCAGTACTGGAATATCAATTTGAAAAGCTTTCGTAAGATTTAATTCAAAATAGTTTTATGAAATTGAAAGAGATCTACAATTGCAATTTCCATAAATAAAATCAACATTAAGGTTCATATATACAGTTCAAACAACCTAAATATGATCTCCTACAAGGATATGTGGTATCGATCAACTATATCCAATTTTGTTCATCGATTCATGGCATCGATCAACTGTATCCAATATTGTTCATGAATACATAGTATCGATCAACTACATCCAATATTGTTCATCGATACATGGTATTTATCAACTATATCCAGTATTGTTTATTGTTACAGGGTATACTCACAATTGTTTATCAATACATGGTATCAAACACAGTGACTCAGATATGCGGTATTGACTAATGACACCTAGGATTATCAATTATTAGTATCATACAGAACTAAAGGTATTCCAAATCAGCACAATCACTTTCAATACGGAAATTCTGTAAGTCTCCAAGAGAATGAAATAATGATCTTGAAAGTAAAGAAAAATTTGGATACAGACTCAAACCAAAGCATTGCAAAAAATAGAAACTTTGAGCGTCGATTTAATATACATTGAATTAAATTCACTTCGAAATTCACAATTCACTTCATATGAAATTATCCATCAATAATGGTAAGTTCAATTCATTTTATTGATAAAATTATATAACCTCTCACAGTACATATATCTCATATAAGTATATGTGATTCAAAAATTTTGAGGTTAGAAAATTACATGGATTGGAAATTTGTCAACGTCGGAATCCAATTCTATTCACTGGCACATCATTACAAAATTTTCAATACTTCGCTATATTTATCCCTAATATTATAATGATTCAAAAATTTATCGAGTCTGATTCGATTATTATTGTAACACATCGTTCTACAGGAAATCAACCGAGGTACTCCAGGAACACTTGTTGCAACTTTTTCTACCACAGACGCAAGTGTTGGTTTAGCTCAGGTCGTTTAGGCATAGGTTGTGTAGGTTCACGTTCAGGTAGGTTGATTACAGCGGTTCGAATCCTCGAAGGTGGATAATAAATTCCCATCAGTACAACGAGCAATTACAGAATGTTGCGGAGTTTGGGGATGTTGGTGAAAAGATAAAAATGGATTATTTTTATTTTCTTTTACAAAAATAACTAAAATCTGTGACAGATTTTTTTCCCCCTGAAATACACATTTTTCAAGAGTGCTATTCCACTCCAAGAAATTTAGAGAGTCATATTTATTCCAAAAAATTCCTCGTCAGTTACTGACAAGTGCCTCATCAGTTACTTTCTAGTGTCTGCTTAGTTTACCTGATTAGTCCCTCGTTGGTGCGAGTGTTACATCCCTCATCAGTTACCGGTAAGTTTTCCCGATTAGTGCCTCACCAGTGAAAAGGATGAACTGATTAGTGCCTTATGGTTTACTAGCGAAAATTTCTACCAGGGTACTTCACTGATTCAAATTTAGAAAGAACGGTAACCTTCAGAACAGACAATTTTCAAAATCGGAAGCATTCAACAATCTACATACAAGTTTATATACATCAATTACATATAAGTGTATTCAATTTTCCATCCCCAGCTCTCCAAAGTTGGAAAAACGGGTTAATAACCAATAAAATTGAGGTAGATCACAGACCAAAGAAGTACCAAAGTACCTTTTCAGTGTTGAATTTCACCGTATATTCGGTTTGATTCACCAAAAAAACGGTATTTATTACCTAACTCATGGTAATAATAACCAAAATAATGTATTTTTCACCGTCAAATACATTATTACTATATTGAAACATGATTTCTACAATGCAGATTTTTCTCAGTGTGAGAATAAGCCACGAAAGCGAGAGGAGTTTTTTGGGAACATCGGAAAATCTACTGTCGCAGTAAATCGAGGCATGATATATGGAATAGCAAATCTTTTTGCTAACCCAGCTGAAAAATTTTGTATAGAATAGTCAACAAATTTTGCTGAAAGAGGAAACACTTTTTGCTGCCATAGCTAAAAAAACACTGTCCCAGAAAAAAATTTGCTGCCCCAGCATCAGGAATCAGATTTCGCTGTCCTAGTGAATTCTTTTTTTTTGCCGTCCTCTGTGCGCATCAACGTTGAGCCAATTTCACCCCATTCTTGGCGAATACTGGCCAATTTCGCGCGATGAGAGGGCTGAAGTTGTTTAAACGTTTGTGCACACATGGGGTGCTTGAGGGGATACTACCGCCGGGACTTTAGCAGGGTTGGCCCGAAAAACCCGACCCGATTTTTAGATAAAATTCTTCAAACAATGTTTTCACTTTCAACAAGTCCATTGGAGGTGATAAATAACAATAAAAAATTGAAAAAATCCTCCCAAAAAAACCCCGAGTGCTGTATAGAGCGATATTTCTGAAAATATGAAAGTACTTTTGAGAAATCTTACAGGAAAAATTTGGCTACTGTTCCGGCGCTAGTATCTCTTCAAGTGAATGAAATTGATAAGGAAAGCAAGGACAGTGTGGAGCTACGAAGCTGCTCGATATTGAACTAATTTTTTCTGTCTTGCAAGCTAATCTACGCGGCAGAAATAAGAAGTAATTCTGTAATTAACGAGCGTTCTTCTCGTTAACGGTTTGGTGGTGGTCGTTCTGGAGAAATCTTAATCGAGTGCACCGACCGGCATCACCATCCACAGCCAAGCCAGCTGGCTATCGTGGCTGAGAAAGACCAAGCAAGTAAATTAGATATTCCGACTCCTATATATATCTACCCGAAAATGAGTGGGCGGTGTTTGATTGATCCACTTTGAATTTGTGGGATTTAAAATAGAGGAAGGAGGATCCGTCGTCGCCGAATCAGTGATATTATTATTATCATTAATACCACTATTGACTGCATGTTGAGACCGCATTTGAGAAACGATAATTCGTCATCCGGGTCACACGATGAATGAACTCTCTCGTGCAATCTAGTCAGGAATCCGTATTGACAAGGAAGAAGAAGAAGAAGAAGAAGAAGAAGAAGAAGGAGAAGAAGAAGTAGAAGATTCGAAAAGCCGTCCTTCGAGTCTATTGTGTATATTATTACTTCCATATCGGATAATTTCAAACTATAATGAACAATCTTCTATCCAGCTATTGTGAAATGATGATTTTTCCTCGCCTTACATCATTCGTATCGCACTATTGTGTGTTAATTTTCATTTTATCTTGAAGATCTATATTTGCAAAAGAATAGAATATGGAGTTCGTATGATGAAAGTGGAACTAATTTATGTAATTCGTGAAAACGGAACAAAGTATTTCGTAAGAAGAGAATATTGTATTTATTATACCATCGCTGTCGAGTAATCCGATATCTCGGTTAGCGAGCAATGTTTATGAAATGATAAATAAACAGATTTATCTGAAAGTGGTCGTAGAATACAGAAGAGAGACGAAATATGTATTTATTACGAGGGTCGAGGGCACGGAGATCTTTTATCGACATTGATGCAAATCCATTCGGTCGCCCGCATCGTTCTTTTCACGGTATCCCTCTTCTTGGATGTTTCCCACATCGCCGCCCTTGATTATGCGTATACGTGGAATGGCATCTCTACAACCCATACGCGTTCATCCGCTCCCCACGATGCTGCTGCTTTGGATCAATGGTTCTTTGTTTTAACATAAAACACGAATGAGCTTTTTCGTTTGCCATTCGACGACTATTGTTCTTGGATGATTAATATTTTCAAATACGAATACATTCTGTTGTGAATTATGAAGGAATAACGATTATTATTATATACTTTTCTCTTTGTCTCTGCTATCGACCGATAGACGACTAGGTAGAAGATTTTAAATGACCCCCATTAGTGCAGCGTGGTGTACGCGGTGTACATTATATTGTGAAACTGCCGAGTTTCAGCGCTAAGTGATATCGACATTTGCATTAGTCCTATCGGTATTATAGTACACGTAAACGTCTGAGTACACGTTTACTCCGGGTCTCACATTACAATGATATGCCTCGACAAAAGAGGAAAGAGAATTTGAAATAACTGATTAAAGTATCGAAATTCGATATATCGATGTTCCATGTTATTACTCGTATAGGGAATATGATTAATCACACTTTTGCCGAAGATGAGAGGAAAAAAATCAAATATCCAATTCACTTACTTTTATGGATGTGATATATTTTTTTTCTTTCTGTAATTTAATGTAACTTCATGAAAATATTTTCACTTTGACGCGTGGGACGATTTTGCGCATAAGCAGTCGATCGATCAATCACTCTGCGACCGGATATGAAGTTGAAATTCAATTTCGTTCAATATTCGTGGGAATTTGAAGGAATGAAATAACTGTTGATATCGCAAAATATCATGGTGGAACTGCCGTGAAGATGAACATCGGAAGATGAAAACTGTTCTGAAATGATCTTTCCTGGGAGAAAATTGATCATCGATTTGTATATATTGGAAATATTCGCCTCGATGTTCTCGTTTGATGACTTCTCGACAGCTCACTCGTCTCGAAATGGGACGAATAAATCAATGGATTTTATCGTTCAAAAGATTACACTGTGCAAAAAATACTTCCAGAATTGCCGAGGAAAGTTTGGCAGTTTTTTGACACAAACTTTCTTTGGAAATGATCGTGAAAAAGTTTTATGATTTTGTGTGTCAATCTACAAAGAAAGTTCCCGGGTCGAAAAATTTGAACGGGTTTTTGTTCTCTTATTTCTTTTTCAGGCTGAGTTTGTCTTGATCGTTGATTGATGCGGATAAAAACAGTACTTTGTCATGATTTTAACACTGGATCACAACATTGGGGTATTTTTGTACCCCACACCTTTTAACGCGATTTACGTCAATATTCGTCATGGAAAATGAATTTTGAAATACTCAAAAAATCTTATGAAAAAATTGCAAAATATTAGTTGAAAGCGAAAATAAATTGCAAAAAATGGCATTTCGACTTTTTTTCAAAAAGATGGACCGTAACTTTTCGACTTTCCATTTGATTTTGAATATCCAAGAACATTTGGAAACTTGAAAAAATTATCTGAGACGCGAATAAAACAGAATTTTTACTTTTTTTTTCAAAGTATATTTAATTGAGAATGTGGAAGTTGAAAAATTAATGGTCCTCAAAAAAGAAGGAAAGTCGATGTAAATGTTATGAAAACATTTATTCATATCATTGGTAGAATAATACTAAGAAATGTAGAGAAAACATTTTTCAATTACTTTCAGTCTTTTTGTCCGCATTTATGGCATAAATAGGAAAAATCAGTTACATTGGTAACAAAATCGATTTTTTTTTAAGGGGGTCAATACAATTACACGGAGAAAAAGGTACCTTGAAAAATACCAGAATTTATGGATTTTCGGCGTTGGTCTAACCCCAGTCAAAATATTTACGTGAAGATACCTTTAAAAGTACCATAATGGCTGGGACTTTTATGAGGAAGGTACTATACTTCTTTATAAAAGTCCAAGAAATTATGGGGCTTTTAGAAGTTCGTTCATGTAAATATTTTAACTCGGGTCAAACCAACGCCAAAAATCCAAAAATCACACGGAGAAAAATGCAGCTCGAAAGGATAGTAATCTTCAATTGAGAATTGGAGAATATTTCTTGAAATCTAAGAATTTCTCTCAAGTTCGTAATAAACATAAAACGGTTCAGATTTCTCTTGAATATTGCTCGAAAAACAATGAAAAATTATCAATACTTAACAAATCATGAAAACAAATATGAAGTTTCTAAAAGTCGCGCATGAAATTTTACAAAGTAAATAACAAAATTTTGGAATCTTATTTTCAAATTACAGAATTTTGTTATCCACTTTGTAAAATTTCATTCGCGGCTTTTGGGAACTTCATATTTGTTTTGATAATTTGTTAAGTATTGATAATTTTTCATTGTTTTTTGAGCGATATTCAAGAGAAATCTGAACCGTTTTATGTTTATTACGAACTTAAGAAAAATTTTTAGATTTTAAGGAATATTCTCAGATTTTAAGAAATATTCTCCAATTTTCTATTAAAAATTACTATCCTTTCGAGCTGCATTTTTCTCCGTGATGGTATTTTTCAAGATATCTGTTTTTTCAGTGTAGACAAGCCAAAAAGACACATTCGAAGAACATTTTCTTCCCATCAGCAACTCTTTATTCAGTCACAATGGAACTTTGTGGGTTTGTTAACATAACATTCAAGTATACACTGGAAATAAATTGAGCGACCCATAATTACTGAATTATTTTATTGAAACTGATTAAAGTTTTGACACATTTGAAGTAACTGTTTTGTTGCGGTTGTAATGAGCAAATTTTTACTTCCGCTTGCTGTAAAAGCATTCGCTTTAATGTATCGATTAAAAGATTCAAATCGCAATGCTTTTACAGCAAGCGGAAGTAAAAATTTGCTCATTACAACCGCAACAAAACAGTCACTTCAAATGTGTCAAAACTTTAATAATTTCCAATTAAATAATTCAGTAATTATGGGTCCAGTTGATGATACGAAAAATGTAAATATTTTTGTCCCTCATATTCCAGATTTTTGTATAAAAGCCACTGCTCATACCCATGTTATTATCGATAGTAATAAGTATACAAATGGCACGTTTATAATCATTAATATGAGTGAAAGTGAAAAAATATTTGGTAAAATTGTTAAAATTTTCAATCACAATGATAAAATACATTTTTACATTGAAAAATTCATAGAAATTACTTTTTGTGAACATTTTTATGCTTTTATAACAAAAAGTACAGATAGTTACAGATTGGTTTCTCATGCAAATTTGCCAATCACTGCCCCTTTGTTAAGTCGTCAAATAAATGATGTAGAATTTTATATTGTTCCATTATATTATTTGTAAATAAAAATTTAAAACATTGGAATTTGACAATTTTATGTTATTTTCATATTAATTACCATTCTATTAATGAATACAAAATCAAAGCGACTGTACGATCGCGAAATCACGAAGCAACATTGTCAGCTAACTGAGCTCCCAAATACTCAGCGTGCCGCGCAATTAATGGTTTGGGCGAAATTAAATTATTCCGTCCTAAAGTCATCTGTGATTGTATTCCATTCTGAGATGAGATGTAACATCGAATACCCTATATTTACATCACTCATTTTATCGATAACTCATCATTCTTTATATGTTATACAAAACCACTCTGCTTGGAATATTGTGATTTAGAAGCACAGAAATGAGGGAGACTCTCCTATCTGAAAATCATCCAAATATCGTAACGACATTGATTTTGCACGATGGCGAAATATGACATGGAATCGATATTCAATTAGCGGAGAGTTTAATTATGAGTAATCTATGAGCCGTCTTTGCTCCCACTCGATTAAACGGGTGATTCTTAAAACTAAACTGCTTTCATTCGATTCATTCCTCATTCTTTCAAATCTCCTTGATTCCCTTCCACGCGATTTTCGAAGAAAAGTCATTTATAGCGTGAAATGAGCGATTACGTGTTATCCGATTTTAATCTCGTTACGAAAGACGAATACAAACGTAAAGATGAGGGAGTACGGACTTTATTCACTGCTACAAAGTTTGATTGAAATTTAAAACGGTGGAATGAATCATTCTGTAAATCAGGAGAGTACTGTAATCTACTAATAACGAGCTACAGATGTACATACGCGGTAAGAAGAAAGTCTTAAATTCAGCTCATTTCATGGCTGAATCTATGATGCAAAGGAGTTGAGCCGAGAAACCAATCGCCGACACGATGGGAAAGGCATTGTCTGAGATTAAGAGTTTCTTTTTACAGGGTAGAATTAGGATTTAATGGTCCGAATGCGAGAAGGATCCTGACTCGTTGAGAGAGACATTGAGTTTTACTCGTACAGGAGAAATTTCATATACTGTAAAAAATTTAGGAATTTTCCGCACTTGTCCGGAAATTGACTGCAAAATTATAGTAAAAATCCCATGAACTTTGGGATTTTCAGTTGAATTTATGGTCAATTGCATAAATATCTACCGGCAATTGATTTTCCATTCAGTGATTGGAATTTTCCGGTTGCCGTATGCAGGAAAATTGCAATTATTCTTTTACAGTGTACGTAAAGTATAAGGTAAGTCGCCTTCGATGCTACAAAAAAAATGTTAATCGCCGAAAATAAAAATATCGCAGTGATAAGCTGGATCGAAAAATTTATACCGTTTTCATCCTTTCTGAAAAATCTTGAATTTATCCTCCTCGAATATTGTTTGTACTCCACTTGGTGTGAAAATTTTAATTGATTTTGGCCGTAATTTTCAACCAACAGGATAAAAACAGTTTTCAATTCAGTGTAATTTTATCCTCGAGCCAAACTGAATTTAATTCAGATGAAATTTATTTCTAATTACAAACTCATTAACCCATCAAGTCCGAGAAATGCGCAATTCTTAAATGATGTTTGAGACTTATATTCTGCAGTGAAAAATTGGAATAAAATTTCAAAACATACACATTCTACTATTTTCGAGGGCACTCTTTCGATTGGCACAATCAGAATTGCATTTTGATGATCGAAAAAACCAATATGGAGCATTTTAGATAAAATGGACGAAATCTCATGTTACGTTTTTTTGTAAATCTTTGTTCGCATCAGATTGGGTGGGATTGATCAATACTTGTCCATTTTTGTGGCCGCATTGGCGACCAATAATTGATCAATTTCAGTGGACCATTGGATTTCCCAATTTCAGGGCAATATTTGGTCAATGGCATGGGCATAGGTGCTGCCAGCAGCTGTGAAATAATGTGACCCATAATTTGGCAATCATTGGACAATTATTTTGGTAGAATGATCAAAAATTGAACGATGACTCGTTATTGATTGATATATGCTATAAAACTTTGAATCACTTAAAAATGTCAATATAATGAGTTGAGTGTCAAAGTATTTTGTTCAAATTTGTTGAACATTTGTTTTTGATTTTTTCATCTCAAAACTGTGATGACGGCACTGTGAAACTGAATCCGTTCATTCAACATTATAACAACCCGAAACCATACTTTTTGATTGGAATGGAGTTCAATCGGTTCACTCAGTTATAATAATAATAGGAATTTGCATCCATGCATTATGAATCACCTCAATTCATCGCGACAATTTTACCCCGCCACGAACAATATAAAATTCGAATAAGTTTCTATTGTTTGTGGTGAGCCTTAGAAAATGGCAAAAAATTTCGTGGACACAAGGTGATATTGCCCCTTGAACAGTTTGTTGGAGAAGGTATGATTCATAAGAACTATAAGAGCATCATTCGATTTCACGAAGAAATCAATCGGGAAACTTGAGTTTAAGAGTCTTTTTACGAGCTCGTTTTGTTGTAAAGAAATGACTAAACCAGGGCCGTCTTTCATAGTCAAGGGGCCCTAGGCCTGAAATGCTTGGAGGCCCATCTAAGGAAACCTTTTTGCTTATATATATATATATATAAATTTCTTTTTCGGAAATTTTTATTGAATGACCTTCGCAGTACAATGACAGAACAGAGATCAAATAGTTTGTCATTAATGTTTATTGAATCTAATGTACTGGATTGTATTGATGTTGAAGCAGTGATAACTGACTTTTCTCTTAAAAAAGTAAGAAATAAAATTATTTGTGAATAGAAAAAATTCGTATCATTTTTTACTTCTTTTATTATTTTACATTTCAAAGAATTCCTTTTTTTGTAAAATTAAAAAAAAATGGTAGTCCAAAGAGTTGGGGCCCCTATCAGCCTGGGGCCCTAGGCCCGAGCCTACCTCACCTATGCTCAAAGACGGCACTGGACTAAACAACTACTCTCTAAATCTGAAAGAGTGAAAAATCGCACGTTTCCCTCCACTAAGCGTCAGAAGTGAGCCTGTCCGCTTCGAGTGGAATTTTCAATCGTTTCGAGTGACCTCTCACTCTTTTAGAGTGAAAAATTCACTCTAGCGTCGGAGTGGTTGTGAGTTTCTAACCTCAAACCTTAGAATATCACTCTAAAAGAGTGGAAATTTCACTCAAAAATTCGACAGGCTCACTTCTGGCTGGCTAAAAAGTGAAATCTCACTCCAAAGATTTTAGAGAGTCCACCTATCAAATATCGAGTAAGAATAGAACGATGCATTATTCAGTCCTCACGAATCATACCGTCTTCATGAAATTGTTTGAATAATAATTGTCTTAGGAATTCGAAAATCCTTTCTTTGATGGAAAATCATTATTTTCACCCATGTCGTAATTCCGATATTCATCTTTGCACGGTTCCTACTGGTTTTCTCATCGGTAGAGATAGGAACTTTATGCTTGAAGCAGAGAGAAAATGAGAGGGCTCACGGGCACCTTTTCACTAATAGTAAAAGTTCCACCGGCCCTCTGACGGTTGGATCATGGAAGTTGACACACTGCAATTTTATTTTTTAATACTACAAAATCGCGCACTTCTTTTGTATACTTTCCAACACGTATTTGATTAAAATGATTTTATGTATCGATGTTGAATGCATATAATTTTTCATCATCATGAATAAGAAAAATGAAAAATGAGAGAGGGGGTTGATGGACCAGGTTCCGTGTTCCATCCGATAAGAGGGCGCTTCAATGTTTACTATCGATGGAACCCCGGCCGTGAGCTCTCTCATCTTCTCTCTGCTTGAAGCATAGAAGCATAAATTCAGATAATGCGATTGAGGCTTAATATTGCTATTATCTTGGACTATGCAATTGAATTGAGACCGAAATTCGCAAGCATAATGAAGCATAATTTCCGACTCCAAGCAGCATAATGTACTTTCAGCATATATGCTGCATAATCATCATCTGAGAAGTGGCAGAAGGGTCGGAGAATTTTGCAATTTTCAGTTCATCCTATAATTTGAAGAATTTTGTCATATTTTTCAGCGATTAGGATTTGTTTATAGTAATCACTTCTTTCATATCTGCGTACATTATCGTGATTCAGGAGAATTCAGAGACAGGTGTATTGGAGAAGATTGTGCGTTAACATTTTCAAAAGGATTTGAAAGAATTCAAATTGAAAAATTTGAGTAAAATCTTCCCTCTCTGAATTCTTGGAAATATTGAGGAATTCAAAGTGGTCTAGAGATATTCCGAAAATCACAGAGAAATTTCTAGGAACTTTTTGAAACTCGGTTCGACTGATTTAGAAAAAATCAAAGGAATTTAGACAAATTCAGAGAGCCTTAAAGTCCAAATAAATGAAATTCTGAGGGAGCCAGGGAAATTTAGAGGAATTCGAGGAGATTCAGGAAAATTTAGAAAAAACTGTGAAATTTGTATGAACAGAATTCTGAGCCATTCAGAAGGAATTTACATAAACTCAGACGAATCCAAAGAAAGCTTCGAATCCTACATACTTGAAATTTTGAGAGATTCAGAATAATTCACAGAGATTACGAGGAATTCCAAAACAAATCCTCAAATCCTATTGAGAAAAATTTCAAGGGGTTGACAAGAATTCAAAAAAAGTTGGAGGAATAGAGATTCAGAATTCACGACTATGTAACAAGCTTTTAACCTCCTCTGGCGCACTCTAAATCTCTTAAAACAATGTCCTGAAATATCGAGATATTTAGAAAGATTTTTCCATCAGGAATGCCAAAGGGATGTAGGGAGAATCAGTATGATTCACAGACAAGTAAATCAGGGAAAATTGTGAGTTGATTTCCAGAAAGGCATTCGAAGAGATTCAGAGAAATCCCAGGAAAATTTTAGCAACTTAGTTTGAATGATTCAAAGAAACTTACAGGAATTCGGGGAGATAAGATTCAGAAAAACTTGAAGAAATCTTGGGAATTTGAATAAAATGAAATTCTGGAGGGTTCAGACCGATTTCAAGAGATTTAGGGAAATTCAAAAAGATTCGAAGAGACTCAAATGGATTTGAAGAGTGCTTTGGACTCTAAATGAATCAAATTCTGAGGAACTTGGATGGATTCAAAGAAATTCAGGAGAATTCAGACAAATTCGGAGAAATCTTTGGAATCCAAACAATTTAAATTCTGAGCAATTCAGAGAGGTTTAGAAAGAGTTTGAAGAATTCCGAGGAATTTTTACATTAACATCAGCCTTTTGCCTGGAATGGTCCAAACAAAGTAAAGTTGGGGGTGAATGAAGTAGGTTCACGGAGAAAAAGGAATTCGCTGTGGCAGCGAAATTTACTTCTGCTGGGTTCCTTTTGCCAGAGCAGCAAATTTTTTGCTGTTCCAGCAATCTTGTTAGCTGCGACAGCGAATTTTTAGCTGTGGCAGCAAAAAATGTTTGCTATCCCAGCAAAATTTGTTTGCTATTCTGTATATAATACTGAAAATTTGCTGGCGGAGCAAACATTTTTTGCTGCCACAGCTAAAAAATTGCTGTCGTAGCTAACACGATTGCTGTTATAGCAAATTTTTAGCTAGGTCAGCAAAAAATTTTGCTATTCTATATATAATACCTCGATTCGCTGCGTCGGCAAATTTTCCCTCCCCGTGTTACGATATGCCGTGACAATCAGTATATTGGTATAACTGAAAATGACACCATCGTTTGAATACGATGGAATAGAAATGAAAATACCATTGTAATCGAAAATTACAGAGCAAGTATGAGCATAATTTTAGCCAATCAAGAGCACAATTGGAGCATAAAAGACTGTATTTTGAAAGCATAAATCACCCTTCAAAAAAGCATGAAGTCCCCATCTCTACTCGTGGGTCATCATCCCTGTTGCCAACAGATAGCAAGATCCAACGAAATTTTCTGATCACGCATCCTTGTTAGTAAGGACACCCAATTAGAAAAAAACAAAAGCGGCTGATTGACATCAGTGACCATAATGGATGAACGGAAGACAAGCGTTACCATAGAAACACGTTGGCTAAAAAACGGAAACGCCTTTATGATGGGAAGAGAAGTTTTTAGGGAACCGCCTTCATCACAGTTCAGAATTAGTCCTTTTGCAACTCCTGTCATTCAAGAAGAAACCTTGTGCTGTATGAGAAGTAGGTATCAATTATTATTTAACAAATTAGTTAGAATATGATCTCATTTCATTTTCGCATATTTCCAGGGATGAATCTTCGAAGGTTTATTCAGGTCTGTACAGAGCCAAATTCTTAAATTTTGAAAGAAAAAAAAAACAAAATTTCTCATCTGCATCTGAATAAGTTTCACTGCTTTTCGCTTGATTGCTATATCTTAGAGATGTGATTGAAAATATTCAACATTGATTAATTAATTTTTTGACTGAAACTATTCGAATAATCTTTTGAGTGAATGTACACGAAGAAAAATGCCGCTCGAAAATATAAGAATTTTTGTTATTTTTCTTGGTGAACTAGAAACAGGAGGGTTTGTGAGATAAATTTTTAAACAAAAATACAGAAGATTACGAATATTGTAGAAAGAATAGTAAGTGGGATTGAAATTTTAAACGCTGAAGTCTCGTATTTTTATGTAAAAATCCATTTCACAGACCTTCCTGTTTCTGGTTTAGAAAGCAGAATAGGAAAAAGTAGTATATTTTTTTCTCCGTGCAGTAGATGATCGTAAGTGGATAATTAGATTTCGTATAATTCATGAAACGGTTTATTTTATTCAAATGTTTCATGGAGGAAGTTCAAGAGAGTTTGTCAATAAAAAAAAATTGTAATTGATATATTTATTTTTTCATGTATATTTTGTATGTTAATGTTGATATCCACATGCAAAATCTCGGGTTGTATTTGACGATAAAAGATTCAATAAATTTTGTTCATGAATTCATCAGTTCGGAAAGAGTTCTTGAGAATTTTGCGTGTGCTATCTGGGGAATTAAATTCCTCTTCAAATTTCGGAGGAACCCTGAAATTTGGGTGCGCTAAGCAAATTGTTTTACCAAATCACGTTCGATTCGTTGAACTAAAAGTGATTTGGTAGAATCTTGGTTGACCCCACTAAATTTTTAGTTAACCAAAATCAACCAAATCCTTTTCTCAGTGTTCCAGCAAAATCAAATTCCGCTGTCGCACACGGAAAAAAGAAAACAGCAATGGTTACTGTGAATCACAAAAATACAATGAAACTCAAATTCATTCTATGCAGTAGTGCGTTCCCCAGTCCTCATTACTGTCCGGTCAGCGTTGACGCATTTTATTACAATACCCATCACTGTGATCGCGCTCATCCTCATTATCAGCAGGAACTCGCGAGGCACTCGCAAGCACCTAGTTTTTGGCTAGTCAAACATCGCAAAACTCGTGAAAAAACTATTGATCTACTCTCTAAATCTGAAAGAGTGAGAAATCACGTGTTTCCAGTCCGCTTCGAGTGGGATTTTCACTCGTTTCGAGTGAACCCTCACTCTTTTAGAGTGAAAAATTGACTCTAAAATTTGAGTGGCTGGGAGTTTATAACCTCAACCCTAGAATATCACTCCAAAAGAGTGGAAATTTCACTCAAAATTTCGACGGGCTCACTTTTGGCTAGCTGGAGAGTGAAATCTCACTCTAAAAATTTTAGAGAGTATTGTCCATCAGTGATTGAAATTCATTCTAAAATAGAATACTCTGGGCTGATAATAATCCTAGAACAAATCGACTTGATGTACAGCTCAGTAATATTCTGGTGATAAGTGGAGCAGACCGATCATCGGTTTCATACGGGTTCGATTATTCACCAGCACTATCGGACTCACATTATCTTCCAGTAATCAACCCTTGACGAGCGATTGATAGACGCCATATTACCGTGCAATTATTGACTCTTAATATCAACTAATCTCTATACAGTGGAACATTATTGATTAGTAAGAAGCAGTAGTAGTAAAATCCCATTAATCCAACAATTTATCTTGAAATATGTCAAAGATTCGAAACCGTGTAAATATCTTTCCACTTGACCTTTTACTGAACTACGCTTCAGACAATCGTGCAAAAAGACATCTATGATGTATGTCGTGTACCAGAGACATCTCTCTTCTTCTTTTTTTTTTTTCGTGCCTAACTTGGTTTATCCCCGTTGAGAATTCATGTGGCAGAAGTTTCCAGTATTAAGTCTTACAGACAAGTTACAGGAAGAAGGATCGATTTCTTTCCGAAAGAAACTTGGTATTATTTACGATATCCTTTCCACTCGTTCGCTCGATCCCCAAATAAAGTTGCCGGTGCGCAAGAAACTTGGAATACTTTTTCGGATATTATTTATGAACGTAAATATTCATACATGTTTGTCTCCCCCTCATTTCCCAGATTGTTTGTGGACGAGATTTGGATATATTAAAAAAAAAAAAAAACAACAAATTCTGAGGGCACGACCACCCGAGTAGAAATTGATATTGGGTGTTCGATCAGGACCAGATCTGGAAAGCCTCATTTCAAATCGGGTCCTGATATGGAAAGTACTAAGGGATCAGAGGCTGAATGTAACGCACCGTTACATCAGGGCCCGATGTGGCAAACCATATCTGGCCCATACATGGCTTACCGGATGTGGACCATACATGGCATGCCATAAGAGTGCCAAGTGTTGTAGTTTCCAAATGTTGAAAAACAATATTTTTTGGAATTTGAAATTTGGACCTCGTACCGCAATAGATGAAGCACTGAAGAATTATATTTTCATGAATTCAGTTCGGAGTAATCTGAGCGAGAGAATATTTACTCCACCGGTACACTAGTATCCTTGAAGACTCTAAGGTTTTCCAGATCTAATCTCAATTGAATGCTCAATACAAATATCTGTATAGTCTATGATAAATGTGCGCATACCCTCGCAGAAATCATTCTAGTAATTCTCTAGGCCTTGCGAGGCCTCACCAGGCCCTTTTGAGGGACTTGCGAGGCCTCGTGAGGCCTTGTAATCGCCTAGAGAATGACTAGAGTGATTTCTACTAGGGTAGCTATCGACAAAAAGGATCAAAATTCAATTGCAAATTGACCAAAACTCAGCCAACCAACCCACTCTTTACAAATAGCACTACTTGACGAAGAATCAGTCACGTGACTAAACTGTGATTTCCCAGCTCATCGAATAATCGAACACTGCATCAGAGTGATTTTCATCAGGAACGGATGATAGGGCGTGCCAAATTACAAACCCATCAGGCCCCGATCTGATCAGCCTTATATGACATGGCAGGGCATGCCAAATTACAAACCCATCAGGACCAGATCTGGCCAATTCTATTCAGGCGTGCCAAATGAGGGCCTCACTGAGGTCAGATCTGGGGTGTCAAAATAAGGTGTGCCCTATTACTACCTGATTGGGCCCATATCGAACATGAGGCCGTCCATACAATTTTTCTGCTCGGGCACCCGGAGAAAAACTGACAGTCGTCCATTCTTTCTCCGATGAAAATGCCAGGGAGAACTGCGGGCAAGAAATTGTTGTCTTCGTCACTAAAATGAGCAATAAAATTCAAACTTTGGAGGGGCGACTGTACGAGCAGCAAATTGATAACTCCTGTTTAGAAACCTATGTGGAAATAGCCAGAATTGACAAATGGCGCGGTACTGGCAAAGTTGTAATGCCAGACTTCGGTAGAAACAACTGCGCTGGTAGAAATTTTCTCAAGTAAAATTCGAGGCACTAGCAAGTCCAACTTTTTTCACGGTAAGGGCCTTGCAAGTGAAACTTACAAGTATCTTGTGAGGCATGTAATGCTTGAGATGATGAAGCACTCACGAGTTCTATCAAAAAATAGTGAAAAACTAGAAAGAAATTATACATGGAAAAGTTACACGGACAAAAATGCCAGTCAAAAGTGTAGTAATCCCAGATAGCACGAGGGTTCTACAAGAGTTCATAATGAATACAATGTATTCATATAGACCTCTTTTGAAACTCTTAAGCTATCTGGGAATTTTATATAAATACTAACTTCAAACTTTAACTTCTTTTTAGTTTCCTTGATAAATTTGGATAAACAGTAAGGTTCGGAAAATGAATGTTGACTCGAGAGTACAAAAGACCTCAAGTATGAATCAAAAAGGGACTAGTGAGGCCTTTGTGAGGCCTAGAGAATGACTAGAGTGATTTTTGCTGAAGTATCTACCAGTCAAACTTGTGAGGAACTCATTGTTAACTTGCAAGTTCAACTAGACCAGTTTCGACTGAAGAAAAATTTGCGAGGGCCTCGAGATAACTACAGAATGCCTAGAATAATTTCTGCTAGGGATAGTGGATGGGGATTCCACTGATCTTTCCGATGACACGGTTACTTTCATGAGACAATACTGCGCCAGTATTGAGCCAGAGTTAGTATTAGCATTCAATACGTTCGATAGATGACAATGTGCCAGCATTGGTAGGACTTTATTCCACTACGGAATCTATGGTGAATTGTATGACTTCAACGGTCCCATTACAATAGATGGCAATTTGAATGATTCGTCATCAACTCGGAGATCGGCACCCGGGTTCGATCCTCACTCAGTAAACTTTCAAGAAATCACTTCCAAAGTGCCTTTCTCCGATGACGATGATCAGAACAATGAATCATTCAGATTCCCAAAGTTCAAACTTGACGTGTTTTTTTTTTACTTGAAATATGATCACTCCTGGTAACTCCGGTTACCGGTACTGTGCCAGTACTGAGTTGGGTTTGAATTTCTACATAGGATGTCATCATTTCGACTCCTTGTCATTTCTCATCCAGCTCTGGCAAAACAACTGATCTAGAGTTGCAATGCTAGAGTTTCATCATAGCAGACTCACATCAAATATCGCTACCGCTGTGGTGGTAAATCTTATACTGATTACTAGCCCTTATGTAAAATGGTGTTATCATTTCAACTTCTTTGCCAGTACTGGCAATCCAACTGGCCCCATAATGGTCGCTCTAGATTTGCCAGCCCTGGTAGAAATATCACGAGTCTTTCCCGATCACCCATGAGGGGTTAGCACGGAAAAACTAGCTGGGATAAACTGGAGAGTTATTAGCGAATATTTGGTGGGGTGGGTCCGATGAATTACAGATATAGCTAACCTCAAAACCCAAAAAAATGAAACAGATATTGTCAAAGATAAGAAAAAGATGCCTAAGCTCTATGTCTAGAGTTTCTAACAGCGATCACTGGCGATTACTACTATAAATACTTTCGATCATTTCCGAAGTCGATATTTGAATTCGTATTTGTAAAAGGTATGCGATCCTCGTGTTTTTGTTTTTATTCAACTTAATCAATGAGCAAAAGTGAAAATCGACATCAATTAGGGAAGAGAAACGAATCTCTACTCAAATCGGGTATCAAATTATCGAAAAAGAAAGCAATTAGAAGGTGAGTAAGTATACAATAAAAATGTTTTTTCTATATATTCCTTATCAATATTTTGATTTCTCGATAAGTTGATAGACATGTTGGCATATTCATGCATACTTTTCGATCATTATTTTCCAGATTGGATAAAAAATTTATATGAAATCTCAGATTTCGATGAAAATACCCAAATTACGAATCAAAATATTCCTGTTCGAGCGCCTGGATCTTCATCTCGGTATGCTACATTTGCAGATAATTATTTGTCTGCGTCATCACATGATTCAGTCACATCACCTGCTTTGGAACTGCCAACAATTGACGAGATGAATGATGCGTCAAGCGATGCAAGACTAAATGAGATTAAAGATGATCACTATAGTCCTGATGATGAAGAGGAAAGCAACAGTACAGCTGAAGTTCCAGATTTTTTAGCTATTACGAATACAGCAGAGAAGACAATATCCTCCCTGATTCAATAAAAACAGTTTAGAACGGAGTTTAGTAGCTGGATAGTTGTCGAATGTCTTAAATAATTATTACCAAAAAATTGAGAGGCATCTGTTTCTTTCAAAATAATTTGTTTCTAAAACTCCTTGAAAATGTTGTAAAAAGTGCTATCTGAACTGGAACAAAGGTTTTTTTGCATCAGAGGGAAAAATTTGGAAGATATTTTTACGAAACCTCCTTCTATTGTGGATTTCCAAATAAAATCTTGTGGATATTGAATTCATATATGGATGAGATTTCCAAGTATTCACAAGGTCCTATTTGGAAATTGACAAGAAAAGAGGTTAGTGAAAAATCTTTTTGATTTTTTATTGATATTTATTTACTAACCAGTGCCTTGTGAAATACCAGCTGGTCAGTTTTTCTAACTAGTATCTGATGAGTTAGAGCGTTACATTCCTCACTATATAGTTCCTCACAAGTTGAACGGGCAAACTCGTAAGTGCCTTGTGATTAACTGGAGAAAATGTCTACCAGGGAGTACTGGCACCTCCGGCAACAGTAGTGTGCCAGTAGCGGCCCGTGTTTCCATTTCCCACATGGGAGTCTATCAAATGCGTCTTGAAACGCAAGTTAATCAAGAAAGTACAAGATGCGCAACCCGTTCCGACTTCCGTTGGTGTATAGAAGAAGATGATCATGGTGAAAGAAGTCGGTAGTAAAAAAAACCTCATCTTCCCGTTCAAGCATCGTATTTACAACTGAAGACCAACAAGATGGTTGCTATACTGAAATCATGATGGATTTAGAACTCATCTTCCAGCTTGGAACTTAACTTTTAATCGATGCAACGCGATGAAATATGAAACTCCTCGTCCATTCGTTACGGCGAGAATTGATAACCCCTGAAAAAGAAACAAATCCTCCACATACGATATGGAAACATATCACCTTATTGCCTTATTCTTCGAGCGTTTAGAAATATCTTATCTTTGACTCGAAATACCCCGTAGAATATAAAAACCAGAACACAGTTTTATAACGAGATCATAGAACGAACGATCGATCTCGAATATTCGTGTTGGTTTTCACAAAGCTTTACTTATATTCTACTCTGGAAATATTATAGAAGCATTATTGTGGTATCGAGCTTATAAAGAGTATAGAGAACACACGCGAAAATAAATTTTCATGTTCTTTTAAATGTCAGAGGTCACGGATTCACAACAATGTACCCTCGAAGTTAGACAAATGTCTTACAAAATTGTATCCGGGATTTTGAAATGATATTATTCAAATTGAAACTATCTGTTAGAATTTCTATACCCAAATAATTGATACTTTATTATCTCGCTCTCGGCTCGCTATATTTCAAACACGTTCATTCGAAAACCTCGTGAATATTCATGCGATTGAGTTGTCAAACATCAAGCAACTTATCAAGCTTCATTTTGTGTATAAGCCACGCTCGTGGCTGTTCGAAGGATTACACGTTAACCAGACACCATATTTTATGCATGAAACTTGGAGTTTCCTTCAAGGTCCGAACTATATCGTTCTTTTATAAATTCTAAAGGTTAAACTACTTCTCTTTTGCCCTTGTTGGGCGTTTATCGTAAACGCATCATATAATACTCTCAAATGATTAATCGAAATAATACATTATCGTGGGAGGGATGCAACAAAATTCCTTCAACTTCTCAAGCGAGTATTCGAGTACGGTTTACGCAATGCACCATTGCGGTTATGCACACCGCGGTAAATAAATACGGGAGGTGGTAGGGTCGCCGATGTATCTATCTATCGGGGAATATACGGGAGAGAACGAAGCGTTCGTTCTCTAGTTTTCAATTGGAATAAATTCTTATCCATTAGGCGAAACCCCCGTTATCGATCTCTATATATATGTATATATCTATGTGATTATATCACCTTTGTCCCTCTCTCATTATTGTATTTTTCTCTCCTTTCGCATGTCAATGAATAACTAAACATGTTTTCAACTTACGTAATACCATCTCGTTCCTCGTATACGGTGTCTTGAAATATCTCAAAAGAGAGTCTCATGCCGTACTTTCCACCCTCATTACTCGGAGTGGATGAACCATATGTAGAGTAATTGCTGCACCGGCAACAATAACGCAACAACGATGATGCGATATCTTTTGTAATACGTCAGATGCGGATACGAGATCCCTCGATCGATTCGCGTTTCAACTTGGATGTTTTATTATGAAAAAGAGACCGCCCATACGGCACATTATACATTTTGTTGTTTCAATCGAATATTCGTGTTATTTGATTGGGTTTCATATCGATTGCATTTTCCATCGGGAAGGCAGGGTAAACAAAACCTGGCTTTCATGCCGATAAAAAAGAATGATGTTCAATATTGATGGGAGAAAGACAATATTGATATAACGTTGTTTGCGCCCTTCGAAGGAATTCCCGAACGAATATAATAAAAAATTGAATGCCAAAGAGGCACGCTCTTTTGAATTTTCTGTACGTAAAATGTGAAATTTCATACATCAATGTCAATTGAGTGTAATCTAAATCGATTTCAAATGATAGATAAAGTTCATTTAAAGTTCAAGGCTCGTGCCTTCTTATCTCACACGGTAAGAGCGTTTAAATAATTCATATGAAAAGTATTGTACAAGAGTTGAAAAACCAGAATGTCGGTTTATTTGAATGCACTCTCATAGATATTTTATGAACAAAGGATTGTTGATTTTACCCACGTGCCGTTTGATAAAACACTCGAGTCTAGATGGTGATGGTGCATCTTATACGTCATCAGGTCTCTCAAGAGTACGTGTCGTTTTGCAAAAGTACACAGATAAAATTCCACCAACAATTTATTTATTTAGCACAATCGTGTTTTTTTTTTCAAAACTTGGCATGGAAGTGAAATTGAAAGTTGAAAGAAAAATACAGGAAGGGATTCGAACGGATGAGAGGCTTCAATTCGATTAGACGAATAGCGTGTAGTGTATTCACATTGATTGAATTACCCGGTGAAACTTGACATGACGATGAATTCTTAGACAACCGATATTTCGATATTCCGAAACCGTAAAAATTCATTTATCGTTCCGAATGAAATCCTGCAGACAGCATACATGAAACAGAAACGACAGATAACTGAAATGGAGTGCTAATGAAATCAGCTTTTCGCGTAAAACCATTGGAACGAAATGAACTTTGCGGATTGAATTCATCGTTTGATACTTTCGATATTCGGAAAGAGCTGTATTCGAAGTAGAATATCGTCGTCTGTATGGATTTAACTAGTACAACGCGACAATTGACGTCTGATGTATTTCTAGACCTTCGAAAGCGTTCAAAGCTATCGAAATGGTACGAAACAACGAGACGAACCAGAGACAACTTCATCTCTTAACGTACGCTGTACGTCAAACGAAATCGAATCGATGAATAAATTCTCCATCGATTGATCATCGGGAACTCATTTCGTTACGCGCGGAGGAATACATTTGTCTATATGGAACGAGAATGTACGTCAATTAAGAGATGAACTTAGAAGATGCATAACGTACACGATAAGTTGGAACGAAGGTTAAACGTCAGCTAATTGCGCCAACCGAGTCGACACATTCGTGGATGTGTACACCTGCCAAGTTGAGAATAAGAGATGATGATAGTAGTCTAACAAGCTTTTCCTAAGGTAAACTTTACCGAAAGAGTGCCACTCTATTCCCATCTTCGGAAGTACGCGCGCATAGTAGTATCGTGGAATGGTAAAATAAGTGAGAGAAAGAGAAAACCGAGAACAAGGCAAAAGGCCGTCAGCCTTGGCTGGCTGGCTGGCTGCGTGGTCCGTATCGATTTACCCTCGTACCGGGCTTTCCGCAGTTTCCGACACAGGCCACGTTGCTGCTTGAGCTTCGTTAGACGCTCAAAATACTTGGCTCGATCAGAGGAACAACGTGTCTTCCAAACGCTTTTTTTTGCTCCATTCATTCGCCTGATTGAACGACCAAAATCAGACTCTTTCGATCCGATGTCAATGATTTTCAAGACCCGACCGGAAAATCGTCGTTATAACCAACTAAATGCGAAAATTTCAAGGGATAGGATTTATGAGAGTAGGGTTAATCGGTTCTCTACGATGTATCGTTGAAATTACCTTCATTATTTCATCGCGGGGACAAAGAGGGGAGAGAATCAATCGCGTAATGGCGGTGTATCTCATGAATTATATCGAATGAATGGGGAAAGGTGTCTGAAATATTTCACGTGAATGATGAAAATGAATGTTTGAAAATTGCTTTTAGCTGAGAAACTCTTGATGTGTTGTTTCATAGATTCATTTTTTATTATTTTTATGGGTGAAATTCTGCTTTTTGTATGAAGAATTGAATATACTAAACCAACCGACTGGTTGTTTTTTTATTTTCTTTTCACCCTTCAGAATTGATGTTCGCGCGTTTGCCTCTCTCTCTCTCTCTCTCTCTCTCTCTCTGGTAAAAAAAAGGGTAAAAACGCTTGAGTCTCGAGATAAATGATTTGGTGTTATCCACACTCGACTAGGAATGTGAAAAAAAACTCATAGAATCATTCTATATTTTGAATCAAGTCTTGCGGAAGCTCTGGAAATTTCGGAAGAACTATTTTTGACTATAAAAAAAATCTTCACGCTTGAATGGGAAAGTTTACAAACTCTATAATGTTTTTCAACAAATTTTGTATAATTCTTATATAATTTATATAAAAATTGAATTTTACGCGAAGAGAGACTTTTTTGACCCACTTTAGATTGTACGGGTCTCGCTTTGCTTGCAATTCATGTGTTTTAGATGACGCTTTACTGCGCTTGCATCTTTACCATTCAAATAGTGCCCAACAAACACCAAAGGTCTTGAAGACATCTACAAGATATCTTTGAGAAAACATCTTTTAGATTAGAGATGTGCGAATAGTTCGAAATCGAATTTTGTAGACTCCATTCGATTCGTTATCGAATCAAAAAAATCGAATTATTCGAAATGTTCGAATCGCAATGATTCGATTCCAAATCAATGTTACACTGGAAAAAAAAAAACTTCATTCGAGTCAAATACATTTTTCTTCAGTGTAGCTGATTTGAGAATGTGTACAAAATATTGTTCGCAAAATAATTCTATTGGATATTCATCATCGAAAGATTGTTAAATGTTACTGGCTGTGCGACTCATACTACACAACTGTTCAAAAGAATTCTTGATGAAATTTGGAAATTCTTTATGAATTGTTTTGAACTTCATTTGAACTTCCACGTTGTATCAAGAAGTATTACCGCAGTTATATTCAAGTAGAACACATTAGTCGAAGAAACGTCATTTTAACAAAAATTCAATGTTACTGAAATTTGAATCATTTATTACAACGAATCAGTGACTGGATAACAAAATACTCGAGCGCTATAGGCACTGAAAAAAAATAGGTACAACAACCCGAAGTTTGGTTATAATAACCCGACAATGGGTGCTTCCGACATTTGTGCAAAATTTCCCAGATGGCACAATAATTCCAAAACAGTTCTATAAGAATACTTCATATTCCTCATGACCTCTTTCAGAACTCTTGTGCTATCTGGGTTGCAAGTTCAGTAAAAAGAAATGTTTGAAAATTTCTCTATAATTTCTAGAAGAAAAAAACTCGGACTTCTTTTGGAAGAAATCCGAAAAAGTCTGTTCAACTCTAAAATTTCGATGGAAAATATGATGGAATTGGGGCAAAGTTTTTTCAAAGTTTATCAGAGATTTTTTCATCTCATTTTGATCGATGATTATGAATTAACAAATCAAGCTGATAAATATGAATTCCTCACGAATATAAAATAGCGAATATGAGAACTTCACTTTTTATGTTTAAAATATGAAAAATTAAGACGAATTCAATGGGTTAAGAAGGCTTAAAGAGCCTCTGAATGGTACATCTACACTAGTACAATGCGTATGCAATGTTTAAATTCCATTCAAATGATTATTATATCCAGTATTGATTTTATGTTGTGATTCGATTCGAGGGTCTAAAAACGTGATTTGCCCATCTGTAATTTTAGATACATCGAAAAGATGTATTTTAGATATCTAAACGATGGCACAAAAGAGATATCGAAATGATGTTTTTTAGACATCTTGGAGAAATCTCAGAACCACGTCTTTAATTGTATTTTTGAAAGATATCTTTTAGATGTCGAATCAGGAGAGTCTAAAAGACATCTTCAAAGAGTTTCTGACTGATATCCTATACAAGCAAAAATTTTGCTTTGTCTAAAAGATTTCTTTTAGATGTCTAAGCGATTTATTATGCAACAGTTTGCACTGTCCTTAAGTGGATACCAGCGTTTGTCTCGGACCTTTCTTTCTATCGTATAGGTTAGTCCTCTTCTAACCAATGTGCTCTGATGGTAACGCTGGTATCCTCTTAAGACGCCTTCGTTTGAGATATCTAAAAGACGTCTATAGATCTCTTTTAGATTCCTTAAATTAAGGCATCTTAGAGACAGCGAAAACTGTTGCATGAGCAACAGACAATAGACAAAGCAAAATTTTCGCTGTATATGATCTGTTGCGCATCTTAAAAATTGTACAAGTAAGAAGGGCAAAAGTCACGCCACGTTTCTTTTTCAGAACTCATTAGCGATCCTTTTGTGCTGTCCGGGATGTTTTAATGATTTCAAAAAGACATCTTAAAGATATCTAAAACATATCTCGAAGATATTTAAAACGTATCTTGGAAAAATCTGAACATATCTGCACGGAGAAAAGAAAACAGCAATGTTTACTGTGAATCAGAAAAATACATTGAAATTCAAATTCATTCCATGCAGTACTGCGTTTCCCAGTCCTCATTACTGTCCAGTCAGCATTGACGAATTTCATTACAATACTCATCACTGTAATCGCGCTAATCCTTATTAGTCAAGCGTGTTTTCATTTGTTTTTCAACCGATCGCTGTCATTCACAGTAACCAGTAGTGTCTTCTTTTTTCCGTGTGGAGGCATCTGAAAAATGTCTTCCACATATCTTTTGCAAGATCTTTTTGAGATTTCTAAAACTTGTTGAAATTTTTTGCATAAGACATCTTTTAGATGTCGAAAAAATATCTTCACGAAAGTCTTCCAAGAAATCTTCCATGATTTTTATTTATTTATTTATTTATTTTGTTTATACGGGTATAAAAGACCCTTTGGTGCATAGAATATACATTATTTGAACCACATTATATATATCATGCATCAAAGCATCAAGCATCATGTTAAGCTCGACTACATGCATCTTATATTACAACAACAGTTAACGTGTATAATTATAGGTGAAAAGGACAATTAGATATTAAATTTGACAAATAAGAGAAAGAGAATTTCTAAGATCAGAATGAGATGAGAATAATTCAAGCACATCACTGTAAGAATTAGCTAGGATAGATATCCGATTTACCGGATCAGAATAACCGTATCTCGATTTATAAGAAATTGGATTGAACAATTTAGGGCATCTTAATAAACGAGAAGGGACATTAAAACGTACAAGTCCAAGCAGTTGAGGGCAGCGAATTTTCCTATTAACAATTTTATACAAAAATGAAAAATCATTGAACAAACGACGTGATTCCAAGGAAGGCAAGTTAAGTAGAGCCATAATCAATGAGTAATCATGACAAGTGACGCTCAACGGACGGCCTATCCGATAGGCAGCAAAACGCAGAAACTTATGCTGAACTCTTTCCAAGTCTGTACAATCCCGAATTAAATGAGGACTCCAAATTTGAGACGCATACTCAAGATGAGGTCTAACTAAAGTACAATACAGTGTTCGAAGTGCAACAGGATCACGAAAATCTTTACAAACGCGCTTGATGAATCCGAGAGATTTCATGGAAGTACCAACTATGTAATTGTAATGATCTGAGAAGTTAAAACGAGAGTCAAATGAAACTCCAAGATTTATCACGAACAGTATTTATAGGTGATAACAGAGAATGAGACAAGTTATAAGGGAAATAAATAGCATTTGTACCTCTATAATATCTCATCACATGGCATTTGGTGAGATTTAATGACGTATTAGATAGCACACACCAAGATTGTAACCGATCCAAATCAGATTGCAGATTTTGAGCATCTCTGTAAGTTCTTATAATCATAAACAGTTTCAGGTCATCAGCAAAAAGAAGATGTGTGCAGTACTTGAAAATCGTAGAGATATCATTAATGAAAATAATAAATAATATTAGATTTTAAGACATCTAATAGATATATTTCTGTTGATTGGGTGCTCGCATTTCATCATCAAATTCCGATGTACGAGGAAACAAACTCATCGACAATTCGCTCTGTACATATTCAAGAATCTGGTGAACAGAATCTCTCTGAATATCTCTGGAAATTTGACGGTTCAGAGGCATCCAGAAAGATTCAGAAGAATTCAGAGCCTGGTGGATTGGGAAAAATTGTGCGTTGAACTTTTCAGAAGGATTCAGAGAGATTGACGAAAATTTAAGGAGAAGGGAATTCAATGAAACTTTTGGTCCAAGATTTGAAAGGCGTTCCGGAAATTTTAGAAAGGTTGAAAGATAGGTGGATTGTTCAGAAAGATTCCGAGGAATTCAAAGAAAAATGGATGGAGTAAAATTTGTAATCCCAGAGTTCAAAGAGATTCAGAGATAGGTACACTACGAGAAATTGTGCGGTGAACTTTTCAGAGAAATCCAGAAAAAAATAGATTGTGTAAAATTTTTAGGAATATTTTGGGAATTTCGGAGAGATTCAGAGTCAAGTAAATTGTGACAAATTTTGCAGTAGACTTTTCAGAAGAATTTGGATTCAGATTCAGATTTATTCAATGTTCAAGGACAAGGTCCCCTAAAAACATCAAAATCAAGCATAATACTACAGCAGGTATCAAAAATTAACACAACCTTCAAGTATTTATAAGAAGCCTTATTAGTATAACATAAAAAGTATATAATTAGAATTAGATTAAAACTAAAATAACAATAAAAAGCGTTTATGCCACGCCTCAAGCACCAATTGATTGATTAAAAAGGAACGTAAAGAGCTTCTTTCTAAACATATCAATGGAGATGAACTTTTCCGGATCTCATCAGGTAGGAAATTCCAGAACCTGGACCCAGAAATAAAAAAATAACTACTAAAGGTGCTGGTTCTGTGCTGTGTAATAGCCAGAACATCGGCCCTAACCATGGTTACAGGACCAGGAAGGTGTAGAGAAAGATATTGGAAAGGATCAAACAGCGAAGAAGGTGATCGAGTCATGAATAATTTGAATAGAAATACACCAAGAAAGTCATTTCTTCGCTCTTTCAACTTCAAAGAGTTGTGCTCATCGCGTTTCAAATGAAAAATAAAGCGTATATACAAGCATTTAGTGCACGCTGCAATGTCAGATTTTCACACAAGACAACAATAGTCAAAGTAAGGGAGAATAAGCGTATTTACGAGTTTAATTCGGAAATCTCTGCTCAACAAATCTCAATTTAGTCTGATACAGTGTTCTGAGAACCTTATTGCAAATAGATGTAACCTGCAAGTTGCGATTGAAAGTAGGGGGCAGTGCCATCCCTAACGATCGTATACAATTCGAATAAGGCACAGGGATACCATCTACTACAACAATCGGAGATATGTACATAGCGATCAATCAACTAATGATATTGAGCAGAGCCCAAGATCATAGACTGAGTTTTCAACAGATTTAGTTCTAAAAAGTTTACCTTGCCCCAATTTATAATCCTCTGGATGTCAGCATTCATCTTAGAAATTGCAAATTCAATCTCACAAGGATTCAGAGAGATTCAGAGAAATTCGGATGAAACGGATCGAATGAAATTCTTTTATTTCAAGATTTCAGTGGCATTCTAGAAGTTTCAGGGAGTGTCGAAGATATGTGGAGAGATTCAGAATCATTCAGATCCTAGCGAATTGAGAAAAATCAGAAATCGAACTGTGAAGTGAGATTCAATGAAATTCAGAAGGATTCAGCGAGATTTAGTGAAATTCAAAGGAATTCAGAGAACACATATACAGGAATTCAGAAAGATTTGGATGAATTGAATACGTAAAATTCTGCAGGATTCGCAGAAATTCAGAGAAATTCAAAGGAATTTACAGACAGCTTTGAAATATGAATAAATGAAATTTTGGAAGATTCAGAAAATTCACCCAATTTTCAATAAATGAAGAATTCAGAGAGATTCAGGATGTCATCCTATCTAGAAAGTCTCTAACTTTCTCTGAATTACACCTTGAAATTACTCTGAATTTCTCTGAAAAATGTTCCAAAATATAGAGAGATTCAGAGAAATTTTTTTTTATCAGAGGAAAGATGAAACAAGCTTCATAGATTGATTTTAGATTGATTTCCAGTGGATGAACGTTCAACGAAAGTTTGTTGAACGTTTGAATGTCTTAGGGGAGAATTTACGCGGTCCGCTTTCAAGTCCACAGTTTTTCATTCCACCGAAGCATCAGGGGAAAAAATCCTGTGGATTCCGAAGTCCTATCCAAATCTCAAAGAAAGTAAAGAGTGTAGAATATTAATATTCCGCTTTGAAGTACAACGTAGAGAAATAGTACAACGATAACTCGTACAAGTATCGTTGAAATGAATTCTCAGTAGCGGAGACGTGTCATAACGAAAGAGAAGCACTTAAGTTGAGCGCATATTTCCCACACTTGGTCGAGAGGAAAACTGGCGATAACACGAGTGAAAGGAATCAACGTTTGTGCAGCCTCATTCTATTTTTACTTATAAAACGAGGAAAGGATTTACTTTTCCGGATATCCCAACTGTACACTGTAAAAACTTGGCGGAGTTTTCCTACACAATGTTGATGGGTTTCGTCTACTTATCGTGGGAGAATTGCTTTTCCATCTGAAATGAGGCATTTTTCCACCACTTGAAGGAATTATTTTGTTTTTTGGGTGTTAAATCCTCCACAAATGGAAGTAAGGTTCGACAAATTATGGAGGATTACTGCTACCATTTTTTGGGAGAAAATTCTACAAGCATTTTTTATACTGTACGTAATGTTTAGCCGGGTGTACACTACTTCTTGAATATTCCTAAATCCTGGAGAATATCCTGGGAGACCAGAATCGCTCCTTGAATCCCTGTGTTTATAATTTTTTCTCCTCCCCAGCCAACAAAATCAAGGCAGCGCTTCTGGCAGTGGTGCTACCATTCACTTATACAGTTAAAAATCTTCTGTACATATATGGCTTCATTTATGTATGAAAATAGGAGCGACTTGGTAGTATTTTTTACTAGGAGCACTACTTGGTAGCGCTTCCTGATAAAACTGGTCGCGCTGAGGTAGTGCTACGTTATAAACTGAATCATATATATGTTTTGGTAGCATGCAGTCTCACGGTGATGGAAAAGCTACTACGTTGCCACCACTAGCACTGCTAGTAGCGGAAACGTGAATTTGGAAGCACTTTGCTGGCTGCACGGAAAAAAATGAATTGTCAATTTTACCAGAATCCCGGTTACTATATGGACAGCAAGGAATATCTGTGACTTTTACTGGAATTCTTGTTAAATTGACCGGAGCCCTTGTTAAATTTGCCGGAGACTTGATTCATTTAACTAGAATTCCGGTTAAAGCAGCAGTAATTCTTGCTGTCCATATATTAACCGGAGTATTTTTTTCCGTGTGGGTCCTCGCTATAAAGAGAAGATGAATTACTTGTAGCACAAGGAAATTCTATGAATATTCTGTCAACATCCATAGAATACTACGTATATAATAAAACATTCTGGAGAAGAAAACTCTAATAGCGTTGGAATGTCTTTGATAGCTCTTTACATCTGATCAGAATATTGACGTGGGAATACACACGGAGAAAAACGCAGTTCGGAAATATAGTAATCTTTAATAGGAAATTGAAGAATATTTCTCAAAATCTGTGAATATCTGTTAAAATCTGGTTGACATTTTTGTTGAATTTTATTTCAAAAAAAGATTGAAAATTCATCAATACCTTACAAACAGTAGAGAATAATATGAACTTTCCAAAAGTCGCGCATGAAATTTTACTAAATGATTAATGAGATTTCGAAATTTTGTCATTTACTTTGTAAAATTTCACGCGCGACTTCCGGAAGGTTCATATTTTTTTCTATTTTTTGTAAGGCATTGGTAAATTTCCATTCTTTTTCTGATAAAATTCAACGAAAATATGAACCTTTTTATCTGTATTACGAACTTAAGGGAAGGTTCACCTTTTTATTGACCGAAACAACGGTTTTTTCTTGACTTTTTCATAGAAGGAAATGAGTAAACAACTCAAAATTTTGGCTACTCGTTTAATACATCAAAGACTACAGAAAAATATTTTTTTTTATTAAAAAATAGCGTGACTGTATCCGATGATGCGTCCCGTAAAGTGACCGTCTCAGAAAAAGGTGGTCTACCGTTGGCCACTTTAGCACCTGCAAAAATGATCGGAAATTGAAAAATGACAAGTTTTCATAAAATATATGAGTGTAGTTGGAGCCTGAACTACAATCATCGCTGAAAATCAAAAATTGAGAAATGGCGGGCATTTGAATATTGTTTTTCGTTTTTCTTGCTTTCTTTCGCTCTTTAAAGTTGTGTCAAAAAAAAAAGTTATGCATATATCATCTCGATTGTAGTTCAGGCTCCAATAAATCTAATAAGCTTTGAAACGGAAAAAAAAGGTGATCCTCCGAGTAGTTTTTGAGGAATCGTAGCCAACAGTTCAAAAAATATGGTCCAGAGAAAAACGCATTTAAAGATTTAAAGCACTTTTTAATTTTTCGGAATCATGGCCCATGTATCGACATTTGGTAGTCCATATGGTGCCTCTGCTTACTATGGTACGAATATATGGGCGCCCAATTCAAAAATATTTATGTAAAATACACTTCGCTCGAATTACCGTTCGATTTCAATTTCCGAGACGGAAGATGGGTCTCGGTTTTGTTCCATAACTTTGAAAAAAAAATATATTCGACCAAATGGTTTGGATAATGTATTCTACACATAATTTACTACAAAAAAAAACGCAAAAAAAATTGTTCTTTTGTTCGAGAAAAGGGTGAACCTCCCCTTAAGGGGTAATATCACCTTGTAACCAGACAAACTGAGCTTCATTTCAAAGGCCTACTGTGGAGTCAAAAAAATTTTTTTTAATATGAGGTTTTGTGCTAATGAAAGTACTAGTCTTTAGATATGAGAAACATATTTTATTTGATTTTTTAAATAAAAAATAGAGGCTTGGAAGTGGACTGAAAAAAAGCCGTTTCTTTTCATACACCTGCTCGGCCGTACCGCTACAGGTCACAGTTTTTGATCTAGAACAAAAAACCAAAGATTTTCTCAAAATATATGGTGAAATCTATAGAACATCGTAAGATTTTTTCGAAAAATGAATTTCAAAAAGAATGGCATCTTTTTGAAGTTGAAGAACCTGTTTTCTCTGAAAAAATCGATTGAAAACCGGCTATAAAATCGGTTCAACACCGGATATCGAAAAAATCATACGATGTTCTATAGATAATCATGTTTTCAAGATATAGTGAAGATTTCAAAGCAATCGGTTGAAAATTGGCAGAGTTATCGGTACGGCCAACTCCAGAGATATGGTTTTGAGATAAACGCGTTCAAAGTTTCAAGTAGTATGTTTGTAGTGAAATTTTTGTTTTACCTCTAATCTGCGATGCCTGCCCCATACAATTAGCCTTCTCAATTGAGATTCTCTTGATTCTCATCTTTTCTGGACGAAGTTGCATCTTTACGAGCAGCTTTAGCCTCTTCAGTGAGGGAGCGCTCGGAAAGCGAAATACGGACCGCGTCGGCTTCCGAGCAGAAATTATAACATTCATCTCCAATTGTGATGCCCAATTGCTCCATTACTTTGAGAATTCCTCTGTAGCCATCATTGAAATGTAAAACAGCAAGAAATACAGCTGTATCGAGAACCACTTTGCCACTAGAAATGGTCTTAGGAGCCATGGACCATACAAGTGAATTAAAACTTTCGTTTAAGTTCTGCGTATATCCACCTAAGCAACGCGTGAGAAGTTCATCTCTACTCAACTCTTCATAAATTGGCTTCACAGCTTCAAATATTTCCATTGGCATAGGCGTTTCATGTTTATAATTTTTTAAATCCCCGGAAATCCCCCAGCGCTCTCTAACTATCGCTTATTTCGCTCCTCGACTATGCGAAAAAAATCGTTATTTTTATAAAATTGAAATATTTTCTCCCCTATAATCGACATTTCCTATCATTCTTAGATAGTTTAGGAAGTGTTTAAGCCAATAAAAAAAAAAGTGAAAAAAAACAGTCACAAGGTGATATTACCCCTTAAGAAATAAACTCAGCATTTTAACAAATATTCTCATATTTTAAGAAATATTCTTCAATTTCCTATTAAAGATTACTATACTTCCGAACTCCATTTTTCTCCGTGTAAGGTAAGAGACCCTATACTCGATCAGAGACTAGAACCCAATCATTTTCATTATTACATGAATTTACAAAGTACACTGTTGAAAATTTCCGCATGAATTTTAATGTAAATCTACTGGAAGTTTTTTTCAATTACGTAACTGAAAATTCATGTACAGGTTCCACAAATTTCAAGTCTACATACATTCAATTCAATGTACATGGATTTGAAATTTAATGTATGAATACATGAAATTTGTATATGAATTTTCATTCGCGTTCCAGAAAAAAACTTCCAGTAAATTTTCTTCGAAACTCATTGAGGACCTAAAAATGAAGGACCTTCAAGCGACAGACGAAACATATGATATTTTTTGCATCCTTCTTTTATAAAATATGTAAGAATTACAAATTTCAAATATATGATAATAAGATACATGCATGGGATTGCGCACTGTGAATGCAAATTCTCATTCCATATTGGTTCTGAAATATAGGAAGCCAAATTTTCTGAATTATAACCTCCAATCGTAAGAATTTTCCATCGATCCCATAATGTTTCAGAACCATTATGAAATTAAAATCCTCAATCCAAAGCATGTATTTTATCATCGCGCAAAATTTCGTACCCTTCCCCAACAGAACCTAAAATTTGTGTACGTCCAGGAAACGTCCAAATACGTTTCTCAGACGTCCTTCGGAGGTTTCCTGGACGTACACAAATTTTAGGTTCTGTTGGGGTTCAGTGTCGTTCAAGAACTCTCAACGACAAGACTCGTAGAGTGTAACCTAATGCGATTGAGAATAATAATTTCAAAATTTATAATCACAAAAACATTATAATTATTCAATTTATTCACTCAATTTCAAACATTATTGATGGTTATGTTATTTTTTCAAATCTCTATCGATTTAGTCTAAGTTCATTTTTAATGTACCGATACTTGAAATTGTAATTCAATTCCACATAATTGGAAAATTAATGTAATAATACTTGAATATCATTTCATGTAACTTCAAGTTGAAATTTCATGTACACTGGTACATTAAGAGTGCATTAAAACTCAAGAAATTTTTAACAGTATAATTCAGCTAGAAGTTTTAAATGAGAAAGTTGATTTTCGATCCATTAATTACAAAAAATGTTTTGGCTGAAGAGTTTTTGCACAACTAAACCACAAAAACCTAGAATATAAGGACTGATCGGGTACACGTTCACTGGTTGGGTATAGGGTCTCTTACCTTATACACTGTAAAAACGCTGACGCGATTTTATTCTTGCAACATTCGGTGGCTGCAGAGTTCCAACACGAATAAATAATTTTTCGCTCTGATTTGGTGAAGTTTTTCCTTAATTTTTGGAGGATTCGACCCCAAAGAACGGAAATAGTTCCTCGAAATGGAGAAAAAATCCAGCCCCGAGATGAGGATAAACTCCCCATATTTTTTACAGTGTAATTTTCAAGGGTTTCCTCACATATTCCATCATAGAAGTCAACGCACGAGGAAAATAGTTGTGACTCCTTTGATTCACTTGGACGTTTCATTTGACGCGGACGAGAGAAGGAAGAGCAGCGGGAAAGCATTTTATTATCTCTGTCTAGGAAAGAGAAAACCTCTGAAGTCCACGATGATATACATATATATCTCTTTGAACCCGTGTTTGTGTATTTTTTAAAAGCAACGAGAAAAACTCTTTCATCCTGTGTCGCCGTTTATTGTTTCAAGGATGGAAAAGCTTGGAACGCATAGAATTCTCGAATAATTTCTTTTTCTCTTCAATTTCATCTTCCATCAAGAACAACCACTTCGACGAGTTGAAATTTCTTCAACGAATCAGTGAAGTATATACTTTGATGACGACCATCTCTGTGTCTGCGAATACAGTCGCTTTATCGTAGAGACTTTCAAATCCTTCTTTGAACGATACACGTACACACGTACTTTTTTTTTCTTTTTCATCTTTCCTGTGAATGAAAAAACAAAACAAAACATAGTAATTAAGACTACATTGTATGCATGGTACATCGAGATACACATCGAGTATTATTCATACCTGGATTTATATTTGATGAAGGAGATCATACTTTTAGGAGCAAAGTTTTATCGCAGATGTTGAACTTTGTTCCGCATTTCAATCCTGGTTTTCAATTGGGAGAGTAACTTGAGACTTCTCGAAGAGGAATTCCCAACGTGTATATAGGGAAAAACATTTCTCGGCGCTTCCGATTAATTCCAAATGAACTGACGGTTGTATACCACGTCTTTATTCGTCTTTACGTACGGAGTCATCATTTTCTCCCTTTTATTCGTCAAACCCCTCATCATCGTCCGCAGGATTTCCTTGGGAAACAAATTTCCGTCTTGGTGTTATTTATTCAAATTGCGATGAATAAATTACTTCGCCGATGATGGAGAAATTTTGAAGACAAGAGAGAAAGGGGAGAGTTTATTAAGATTCCAAATATTGCACGAGCTATATTATAACTTTTTTTTTTCCTTATAAATGATGAAAATGTGAATTTTTTGTACATCGATTTACATTTGAATCATTCGTTGTCGTTCTGTTCCAGGTCAATAGCGCTGGGGGTTCTCCTGGGTATGCTCGAGTGGGATCTCAGCGTGAGTTGCGTCCTCCTACTCTGGCAATACTTGTTGGCATACTTGGTGATATTTTTGCTTTCTATGGTGGTGGAATTTTCCATCTGCTTTCTGGCAACGAGGGGCAGTATATTGGATACCGCGGCACGAGCCCCGATGCAATACATCCTCTACGTCCGATTGTGTGAGTTTCATTATTTCTCTCTGTACACGGAAAGACCGGGTCTGTTAATATTCAGAAAGAATTTATCAACGTTTGGAAAAATGACTGTCAATTTAGGGAAAAAGAGGATCGCTGAAAAATATTCGTAGTCAAAATATCAACAGTTGATAGTTTCATTGATATTTTCCACAGTGGAACTATCAATTGTTAATACATCGACTACGAATTTTTAGTAGACCCACTACGAATGGTGTTCTCGTTTTCCCTAAATTGATAGTCATTTTTCTAAATATTGATAGACCCGGTCTTTTCGTGTACCCGCAAATATTTCCATTCGATAAGAATTTTACATGATTGAATTTCGTATAAACAGTCGTTTCAAGATCTAGTATTAAGAAGAAGTATCGGAAGCAGATATAACTGTAAATCAAACCCAGAAGGGAGAGCGTTAGATCGTAAACTGCGTTCCATAATTGAAGTTGTATCGATAGTACACGAGAAGAATGGATTTACGTTCCAATGTTTGCAATGAATCGTGAAGAGAGAATAAAACGGTATAATCGTGCAAATGTTGACCACCTTTCGGTGGCAGGGTGGTGGTACTTAACTATCCATGGTGTAGATATAGCATTGTATTCGCATAATCTACAGGACAAGTATAAAACAGAATTCGAAAATGATAAAAATATGGAGTACGAGACAAAAGAATATTATAATATTCGATTCAAATGAAAATGAGGCGCATAATATTTGGATTTTATGACTCCGTGTACGTACGATATGAATCCCTTTTTATCCAACAAAAGTATAGCGTGTCCAACGACTTATCTCTGCTTATCCGTTGAATTTATGCAACGTAGGAAGAAGAGATATTATATTCATTAACTTGACAATGCTTAACGTTTCGTGAAAGTTAAATGTACGATAAAACTCTCATTTCGACTATTGTTCTGAATACAATCAAGTAATTTGTTTTTTGTACGAAACTAGGAAGAGAAGAGTAGAACGTATTGGATGTGTTAACGATAAAGTTCCTGTCCGTTAAAAACCAATGGATTCCTATAGAAAGACAGAATGACTCTCGGCATAGAACTTGTATGAGTTCTCATATATTGTTATCCTCATCCTGATCACAGTGCTTTTATAAAACACATTGTGATTGATAAATCTTGAGCAGAACATTTTTTTGGCACTGTGCCTTTCGAATGTTCCCGGGGAATTTCAAAATTCTCTGATATTTCCCGGTTTTTTCAAAGATGAAAATCAGAATTCATCCAATCGAAATTTATAAATCTTATAAGCAGGGTTTCTACAATCCTCGAAAACCTGGAAATCTTCTGGAATTTTATTTGATCTCCTGGAATTTCTTTGTGAATTCTGGAAATCCATGATTTCTTATGAGGAAATTGTTTTTTTTTTTTTTTTTGGAAGAATATAGTTATTCCAACACAATTTGATGATTTTTTTCAGGAATAACAATCATATTTTTATGTATTCATCAATTCATTGATATATTCATATTTATTCGACGCATAATAACAATTGAAATTTTATATCATGTTGCGATTCATTCTTCAGTCATAATAATTGTTTTTTTTTTCTACTGGTCTCTATTGATTTCTATTTCTAATACGTCGTATCCTACTTCTAGAAAATTTTTCTGGAAGCAGTGCCAATAGGTGCGCAGGATGTCTATGATATGATTTATGAAAAACAAAACATAGATTTTTCAAATTTGGTGGGATACGACGTATCAGAACGTGGGTATCGATATACACACTTCAACACTGGAAAAAAACTGTTGCTAATTTTATTGTTAATTCACTATGAATTCGGTAGTGGTACCTTTGTCAGAAACGTATAGGATTCATTATGAAGTAGGACCATTTATTATCAACGCACGTGAATTATCATGAAGGCTTCACCTAATTCAATATGACTTGATCATATATTGATGCAAATTTTTTTGACTGAAGAAAATACATATTACTATGAAATATATCTGGAATCAATGAGAACAATTATTGAATGAATTGTATCATCAAAGTACCACTATCTTAGCGATGAACATGAAATATATTATTCCTTGAATTTACAATTCTCATTTATTAATACACGAATTCAATGAAATTTTGGAATACGATAATTCATAGAAAGCATTTGAATTTTTATTCAAAGTTTAACACAAGTTTGCAACAAATATAATTTCAATAATCATGAAATAACGTATCCGCTAACTATAAAAACTGATTTATTGATTATTAATATACCATTTATTCACAACAAATCTTAAGTCAATGGAAGTTCAATGTGGGATTTGACACTTTATCAAAATTCAGTAATATGAAGTAAGTATTGAAATGAAGATTTTCATTATAACATTATAGCAGTCATTGTGACTAGTGGAAATTATTTTTCGCCCATTTTTCCATTTCGTTCACAAACTATCTGATTTTCATATCATCATCATCATTTGAATGTATCGCATAATGATTAATTGTTAGAACAATCATTCTTCAATACTTGAAATAAATTTTGATTAGGAATAGTTTATTCGAATGAAATTCGAACTGGATTGCAGTGATAAGTATCCGGCTACGAACCAGTGCACATCCACTGTGGATTGAGTTTCACAGAAAAATATGCCAGTTCACGGTACAAAAACATATTTGTTTACGTTCAAAATTAATTTTCAAAAAAACCGACTCCTCAAATAATTTGAAAGTGTTTTGAATATGTTTTGACTGCAAACTAAATCCAAAATCCGTGGAATATAACTGATAGTGTTACGTGAGACATCTCAAAACACAAAACTCGCGGTATAAAAAATTACTTTGCAAATTTATAAAAAAAAAAAGTTGTGTAAAAAACTTTCAAATAATTTTCAAGTGAATTTTCAAATAAAATCACGAGAAAATTCAAAGTTTTAAGTCAATCGGCTGAAATTTGTCGATTCTCTCTAAACTTCATTTGAAAATGAACTGAAAAAATGTTTGAAAGCTTTTCACATAACTTTTTTACAGTATTCATTACATTTTTTACTTGTTGTGGTTTATTAATTACTATTCCTTCATGAGTTATTTATTACATGAACTGATTCTCATGAATAATGTTTCTCATATATATTATAACATCCCACTTTTGATTGAGATTAACTTACATTTATAAATACAAACCGATGATCATGCGACTATGAGAATGTATATCATTTAGACAAGAAAAAGGTGTATTAACTTCTGTTATCCTTTCTACATTTACATCACATCAAAATCATCTGAGTATGCAATATATTTAAGGGGCTATACCACTGTGACACTTGAAGAAAATCGATGTTTTTCCACCTTTTTCAACAGTTTGTACCCATAAAAATATCCTGTCAAAATTCCAAGGTCGTATCTCAAATATTATCCGAATGCCAGGCCTGCTAAAGAGCAAATGGTTGCCTCTCAAATTTACACGCAAAAAAATTACTTGTTGTAGTTACCTTTGACTATATAATCATGGACTGCTGGTTGCTAACTTCGGACGTGATCGCATGATTGATGAACGCTCGCAGCGCCGCCATTCACTATGAACTAAAATTTAAATTTGTTGCCGCGTCATTCGATCACAAGCCTTTTTGACAACAACGTGCACTTATAACCTCAACGTTTTTTTTTGTAATTGATAATATTCCTAATATCGAAAGATTATATATTGAAGCATGTCAATGATTTACAACGAAGTTGATTTACTCGTTTTATTCGTCATGTGTATTTATTTCTTTTCATCCTTCGCTGTTGACATATTCATTGTAAAAATGTCCAAGGAAGTCTTCGTCAAAGTCTGTTTCCATTTTTATTCCAATAATGACATGTCTTTAAGGTTTGAATTATTGATTCACATGCATTGAGAATGAACATTTAATATACCCTAACAGCACATCCACCGACTTCCACGTCGCATCCCCGTGGACTCCACGTGGATAAATGGTGGACGTGGATAGAACGTGGATGAACGGAGATTCCACGCGGAGGCAACGTAGAGGCAACGTAGAAATGTCCGGTGCTGTATGGGTATTGTGGATCTTGTCACTGATTTTTTGAAATACATTATGAAGATTGAAAAAGGTTATCTGACATCAACATTGATCATGTGTCACTGTTTTATATTCAATTTTGAATCATAAATGTTCTGAAATGCTCTCAAAATGAATTGAGCTAGTAAAGAAAATTAATCAACTTTTTAGGAATCAATGTCTTGTACATCAAATCACCAGTTTCTTAGAATAATAGTCCTTCGGAAGTAACATCTCACTACTTTTGGAATAATTCTTTAATGGTACTTGATCCAATGCTTCCAAATACCTTTATTCAAGATGATAAATATTTTATTCTTTACACCAAATCAAGATATTTAAATCACACTTCTTCCAAATATTGCATGTGTTTTGCACGTGTCCTTTGTCAGATTGTTTTGGATTTTCTAACCTCTGATATGTATGTTGTCACAATGTTGAATAAACATTTGATTTTCATTAAGTTTGAAATCATAAAGAATTTATTATAATCACTGCATAAACCATTTCATTCAATACTTTGATTTAAAGTTAACATGAATAAGTTCCATATATTTAACTGCTTGCGATCATTACATTATAATAAGTAAAATACATAATTCTTATACTACATGTCGTTTTAAACACCGGAATCCTCATCGTTAATGTTTTTATTCCGTAACAATGCCTAATTATTGAATATCATTAAATATTACTCAATTGTACATTATAATTTTTCAAATTACCCGCGATTTTAGCTGATGAGGGGGAGCTTAAATATCGAAAATCTCGATTAATGTTGGCGACAAATCTTTACATTGTTTAGATGGGAAAAGTGGGGGTAACTGGCAGTCCATGATTACATAGTCAAAGGTAGTTACCACAATTTGGAATGAAATTTGTGACAGAGACAATTTTGGAGTGTAATTTACTGCAATTGACATTAAATGTACTCTAATTCAGTTAAAATCACCACATTTTGTTTGAAATATTGAATCGATAGTGAAATCTTTAAACGAGTTTTTCTCGAAATGGGATTTTTCAAATTTGCTGCCATCATAACTCGAAGAGCAATCTACCGATTGACTTGAAATTTTGACTGAGTGTTCTCGGGTGTGATTCTTCTACGGTGAACCACGATCTTTTTGATTGGATAATAATTGTCGATTTGTCATCGGACAAACGACCATTTTTTAGGCAAAACATAGTTTTCTTTTCCAAAACACTGCCATTTTGTCAGATTTTGATATTTTTCAAAAATCCTGGTTCGCCGTATGGAGTATATCTCCTAGTTTAACGTCATTTTTTTTTTTTTTTCATTTCAGTCACTTAAGCGACCGGTATGGTGGCAGCAGTTGGGGAACTTTTTTTTTGTACGCCTCCGAAGGCAGCGCATAAGTCGCTCATATGTCGATATTTTTGTACCAAAAAATCATATAATATAGTCAAGTTATAGGTCAATATATCCTAAAAGTTTCAGAACATTCGATGGAATACTTTTTTTTCCAAAAATTCCGAAAAATCACCTAAGTTTTAAGCGTTCACAGTGGTATAGCCCCTTAATACTGAGAAATATTGATTAAGTCTGGATTCAAAAAATTCTTATATTCGTCACGAAGTTATTATGTGTTACAGAAAATTCTCTGATATTTTCCGATTTTTTCAAAGATGAAAATCAGAATTCATCTGATCGAAACATATAAATCTTATAAGTTGTAACAATTCGGATTCTTCTCCAAATTGCCACTGTATCTTTTAATATTTGAGATAGCCTACAAACGTGAATTATTAATATAAAAAGAAGGAATAAACAAAATATTTCAATTAGTTGAAAGGATATCGTAATTTCATGTATTTTGAGTTAATGAACGTTTACATTGATTGTTTGTTGATCCTGGGAATTATAGATGAAGATAACACTGATAAAGAAATCAGCTCACAAGCCGAGCTACTAGCTGTATTTTAATATCATCAGGATCAACAGTAGATATATATTTAAAATCTATCCTTTTGGTTATAATAACTTGACCGGTAATGTTGGTTATTAATAATGATAGCGAGAGAGGCAGAAAGAAAGATAGATAAAATTTCAAATATTTACGCCAAAAGTACATTTGTCAATCAATTGATGAGTGATGGAGACTTATCTTTTTTCTGATGGTTGCTCATGGTCTTGGTCCTTTTTATGGAAAGCTATCGACCAAGAGAACAGCTTATCATGTCTTGGCTTTTGTCAAGCTCTCTTTCCCCTCCTCTCTTCGCATTTATCAATCTCAAATCTATCGTTACCTGTACGGTAACGACCTCTCTCTTCTCTCCTCACCGGTTACGTACCCTTAAAAAGTCAATATTTTCAAAAACCCTTGGCCATTAAAGAATAGATAAAGGATGAAACATTGAAAATCCACTGTGAGCTCACGTTTTCGAATAAATTGAATAAAAATCAAGGTTCTCTCTTCGTTCTTGAATTTTCAAATCGATATTCAGATCCTAAGGATGTACCGAATCGAGGAAGACGGTGTGAAAACTCGAGCAAATGTTTGTGCATTTGATTGACTTATTCGCAAAAACAAACTTTTCCACGAAAACGGAGATTCATACGTGTTTGGAAATGTTTCCTCCTCATCGTATATATTCTCAAAGTATTTAATTTTCCATGTACACCCACACGATTGTACCGAGTTAACTCTTTGTGGTGTCTCCACGCGTGACAAAGTAGACGCTATAGTTAGTTTGAAACTTCCGATCCGTATAAAACCGATAAACAGTTCATGATATTTATCTTTCGTTATTGAAATTTCAAATTCAGCAAAAGACACGACGACGCGTTGTGAATAATCATGATTAAAATTGAAAACTTTTGAAAATAAGAAATGTAATTAACCGGAGGAACTAAAGCAAAGACAGAACACCAACTTCCCTTCTCGCAAGGCCTTGTTATAAGGTCTCTAAGTAATTTTGTTCATGATTTCTTTTAATCTACATAAAGGAACACGGAAAACCCTTATTTCTAACTTATCAACTTTACATTGCGAGGAATATTATATCTAACAATATTAATTCAACTTCCACATCTTCTTCGATGAATTTCCACGGCGTTATAAATTGCGAATACAAATATCTCATTGTCCAGGTCCAACAACCCATGTGGAAATAGCCAGAGTTGACAAATGGCGCAGTACTGGCGAGGTTGTATTTGCCAAAGTTCGGCAAAAACAACTGTGCCTGATCAGAATCATTACCGTTTCTCAACTGTCGCCGAACATTCGCAAGATTTCAGAAGGTATTGGTTCGCGGGAACAGACGGTATAGGGTCAGTATCGAATGAATACTGTCTGGCCAATACCCAGGATGTAGAGAAACGGTACCGCGCCAGTATTCAGCCAGAGTCGGTATTATCATTCCATATGTACAACAGACGGCAATGTGCCAGTAATGATATGACTCTAGCTGATTACAAAACCGGTAACGAACTGACGTTAAAATCACCATCTTGGCAACTTGGATATTGTAGTAAGTCGGAGTCACGCCGGTACTGAGCCAGAGTTGGTATTATGATTCAATATGTTCGATAGACGATATGGTACCAGTATTGGTGGGACTCTGGTTGACTACGGAATCGGTAGTCGATTGACATTAAAATCACGATCTTGACAACTTGATTTTTGTAGTGAGCCGGAGTCGCGCCAGTATCAAGACAGAGTTGGTATGATCATTCAATACGTTCGATAGAGAACAATGAGCCAGTATTGGTAGAATCTTGTTTCATTACGGAGTCCATGGTAAATTGTGTGACTCCGAAGGGAATTAGTACAATAAATGGGAATTTAAGTGGTCCGTTGTCAACTCGGAGATTAGCTGATGTGATAGAGACTCTGTTTCTCACTCGCAGGTCCCGGGTTCAATCCTTGCCCAGTGAACTTTCATGAAACCACTTCCAAAGTGTCTTTCTCGGATAACGGCGATGAGAAAAATAGATTCACAAAGTTTTGAAAGTTCAAATTCAATGTATTTTTTTTTCTCACTTGAACTATAACTCCAAGGATCTCTAATTACCAGCACTGTGCCAGTACTGGGTCGGGTCTGAATTCCCACATAGGATATATTATTTTGACTCTCTACCACTTCTCATCCAGGCATGGCAGAACGATTGGTTCTGTTGTCATGTCAGAGTTCCGCCATAGTTGGCTCACATTAAAAATCGGTACCGACGCTGTTGTAAATGTTCTACCGGCCCTTTTATGTAAAATGATGTTATCATTTTGACTACTCGCCAGTATCGTCGATTCCACTGGCCCTGTACTGGTAAGTTTAGATTTGCCAGTATTGGCAACTTTGACAACAGCAATGAGTCAGTCCTGGCCCATGTTCCCATTTCACATGAGAACATGGTTTTAATAAACATTCGTTCACTAGATTACACGATAAACCATTTAGGCAAATGGATGTGGGTGAACATTATCTTTTTAGGTCGGACTCGATGTGTAAATTGGTCCCTTCGCATTTTTAATACAGAGATACGCTTGAGTGTACACAAGGAGAAGGCAGGAGAATTTATAACGACCAAAATTCTCTCCACCCTTCTACACGACCGGTAGTTTGTTACGAACGTGAACTTGAGGACTAAAGATGTATGTACGTGTACTATATACATAGATATATAACGAGAACCAACTACCCCGTCAACTATGACTCTTATTAATATTCGTTCCTCGATCTTCTCAAGAATAGAGGGGAAAAACGGGGCTCGAATGGCGGAAAATAAAGCGATGTTTCGCACATGAGCACGCTCCGGTCTTTCAGCTTTTCATGAATCGTACTTAGCGACCAAGAGAATAGATGACGGTCTTTGGAGTAGAATTTTATTTATGCGTTGGAAAATAGCGTATTCTTAGATTTAACAACAATATTTTGTTCAAAATACAAATAGAGAATCGCAAATCATGCAACGAAGTTTATTGGTTTGAAACCCATTGATCGATGAATGAAATTTAAAACAACCTTTGCAATGGTGAATAATCTATTGAATCTCATTGAGAGGATACGAGCTCGAGATGGCGATACTTGAAAAGGATCGATCTTCCTTCACACGGAGAAAAAAATGATTTATTATGACGATAAATGACAGTCGGTATATGACAGTTCATCATAACTCTCATAACAGTTACTATATTTCTGCTAAACACTGATAGATGTATAGTATTTGACGTCATAATGAATTATGTCCTTCGATTACTATACTTTGTCCGATAACCATTATTATATTCTTTTTTCTCCGTGCATATAAAAGATATCTGATTTTTATAGATTTCAATAAAAACCAATAAAGCTAAAATTAGACGCAAAAATCTGGCAGGCAATCGATGTAACTTTTGATAGAGTCGTTTCAATGAGTATTTGAGTAGCCTAATCGCATAGTTGAGAGCCACTCAATCAATTCCTGGTATGAAAGGTATTGTAACTCAGTTCAGTCAAAAGTTAGAATTTGAAATTGGTCCCTAACTTTTGGCCGCTAGTTTCAACTTCATGGAGAGCTAGATACTTTTTCGACATCACCAGCCCTATGCCACTGCTAAAAACAGGTGGGACTCTCATTGTCGTCTGCCACCAGACGTCGCTAGTAGCACACTGGGTACGCTCCATTCGATCAGAGCTAATAACATAACCTCAATTTACCTCGTTCAGTAAATGGAGTAAAATGTTGATTTTGAGGTTAAATCTTCCATGTGTTTGTCACGCTCGGTACCCACTGAACACGAAGCGCCATCTGATTCGGGTCACGTGACCACGACAATAAGCGACCGCTTTCCGAGACGGGTTTCCGTTGGAGTGGCATAGAGCTGGACATCACTAACAGTGTTCCCAAGGAATCCCAGAATCCATCGGAATTAACCAATTCCGTTTGTTTGTTTGTTAAGAAGAACGACAGAATTCCCGGAATGGTAACGCTGGTCACTGATACGAGCGCATAGGTGGCTCCATCTGCACGGAGAGAAAAATACAGTTGAAATTACTGTGGTAGCTCACTATCCACGGACCATATTGGAATTGACAAGAAAAATTATGGTATTTCCGTCTAATTCTAGAAAACTACACAGTAATTCATAACGATGTCCAGTGCAATATTTATTGGATAAGAAATTTTCCTGGAAATCCATGAATTTATGAATTTTATCACATGAATTTTCACTGTGTGATTTGGAAAACGTACATATAATATTTATGGGGAAATATTTTACTGTGTGGAAATATAAATTTTCATCAAAATCAAGACTTTGTTTGGCGTTGATATGGAGCACAGTAAAAAATATTGTGTTTCACAAGAAGAAGTAATGGGTTATCCTCTCTGTGTGGTGAAATTCTTTTTAGGCAAAAATACTGGAGACTGAGCGCATAAAAAAGCCTGAAATTTGCAGGGATGAATTTTCGAAGGTCTTTGATTGCACCGTATTCTGGCTATAAGTACTAATTATATGAAAGCTTTCTCCCTATTCCAAAGATGGAATTGAGAAACTAGCAGCCAGTTCTATAACTTTTGATTAAACGTTGTTGAGGCTTTGTTTATACCAGAAATCGGTCCAGTAGGATCTCATTAAACGTTTTAGATCCTTAAATCTTCCATAAACGTTTAATGTAGAAAATGATGGCAATCATCGGCTAGCCTTACGGCTGCCAGTGTCAGTTTCATATTTCAAAGTACTATAACTGCTCACAATGAAGCTGAAACTAGCAGCCGATTGTTGTAACTTTTGATTAAAACCACTAAAATACCAAGCAAATCCGGACGAAAAATTCCTATCAGGTATTGAACGGTTTCTTTCTCAGGTAATCCAGGCAAAAACTGACGATCCTTACGAACTTCACATATCGATATTTCCCTTCCGGCTGGGTAGTTACAACTTTTGTTCACTGACTCTGAAAAACTCCTCAATTCGACATTTCCACGAGTTTATACGCTTTCCAACGACGAACATAGGATATAAAATCCAAATTCAATCTATATACGGGGTACGATAAATCCCAAAGAATTACAATATTTTCAATAAAACTTTTCTTGTATTTCGATGAGATTTTATTTTTCATATGTTTTTTTTTTATCTCTCAGGTCCTTCTTTTACGCGCGAATAAAGGAAATATAAGAACAGCGAGAAGATTATGATATCGGTCGAAAGTAACTGTCATGTGATAAACAACGATCATAAAAATGACATAAACGAAGATATTTGTAGGTTAGAAACGTCTCCTCTTAGAAACTGGAACTCCAGCAAAGATTGCAAACAGCAATTCCATATAAAATGTGATGAAATAAGGAAAAAATAGGTTTCAGCTGAAGTTTTATTACCTCGTTGTATATTTTATGGTATCGCGAGAGGAAAATTATACCTCCGGTTTTGTCGTAGATTAAAATAGTGGAATTTCATTGATTCATTGCACGTTAATATAAAAGGTTCGTAAAATGATCTCACAAACGCCAATGATTTGGAAAGTTGCGTTATAGGTGCCCATTCGAATTTATTCAGATTCCAATCGAAGGTGGATTAACGAATGGGGATGAATCGGAATCTATCGTGGGTGGGATTGAATCCTGTTTTCACTCACACGCGGGAAACGTATGTGTTGAAAAAACCCATAATTTATTGAGGATCAGCGCCAGTCTGTGAGAGATCAAGAGTTTTTACTTGAATTTATACTTTTAAAAAGTCCCATAATTGAATGAATGTATCTCTACAAGAAATTATGGTACTTTTGAAACTATATTCAGGTAAATAATGTCATTCATCACACTCTGGCGCTGATCTTCAATATATGATGGGACTTTTCAAAATAAATTCTTCTGCGTGCATGGAGTACATCGGAGTGGCCAAATTTAAGCAAGGTTTTTTTTTCTCTTTTGGTTAACGGCCATGGAGCTCTCAAAAAACGGGAACTAAGCGATGAATGAAATTTTTTAACATGCAATGATGGAGCATATTGCCAAGGTGTGACTTTGAATATAAATTTAAATTCCAAAGAAAAATATCTAAGAACTAAAGAAAATAATTCTTTCCAGATTCAAGCAAATATTCAATGTCTACCCTGGTGAAAATGAAGCGTATACATCAAGCGCGAAGAAAACGCATACGAAGCGAAAAATGTTTCACTTCCCTCTTCTTGAAGCGTGTAATGCCCGCGTGCTATAAAGTAATGAAATCATACGTTCCATATACTTTCCATCAGCTTTCGATCCCATTTTACACACGCTTCATGTAACGTACTAATAAGTTACACCATGCGTGTGCGAATCATATCTATTTTGACTTCAAATAATATTTTTAAGCAGTCAATATCAACGACCATCCATGACTCAGTGGACGAGACTCTTATCTGCCCTGGTAGAAGTCACCGGTTCAATTTTCACAAAGCGGTTCCATTTTTTTATTTAGATTCTTATGAATTTTCAACGCTTCTTTTGTTTAAGAGGATACCAAAGTTACCATTGGAACACGTTTTCTTGCACTAAAATACTCGAAACTGAATTCATTAAAAAATCTGAAATTTTCAGGGATGGTCCTTTCAGACCCAATCGAGGTCTTTAGTGAGCTCAAATTTTGAATTTCGAAACAAATTTTTCGGGTACCGCGTATTAAAAATCTTGATTTAATGCTTAGTCGCTGGAAAAGTCCGTAGCAAAATTTTGCTAATTTTTTCGGAACTTCATGGGCCTCTTAACCACCACCGAATTGGGAAGAAAGTTCAATGCGCTTCAACCTTGATTTATCCAGATTTTGGGAGAAATGAAAATTCAGAAAGAGGGCGAAAAAATAATTTGTACGTAAGTCCACGTGAACCTTTCAGCTCACAAAATCAGCTGCTCAAACTGAAGTTGTTTTCCAATACTCAAACATTTTGATACCCCACTTCGATGGCCTTCGATAGTTGCTAAAGTGATGCCAAAGTGCAATTTTCTGCATCATGCATTGATAGTACGTAAGGTATTTCAATCATAAACCGATTTGAGACGGTGAATTTTTTTTCCTCAACACTCAAAATTCAATTCTTGAGAGAACTATCGGTTGAGATGTTCCAATTTTTTTTTCTCATTGCAGGTTTGGAAATAATTCAATTGAAATTGCTTTCAATGAACAAATAAATATAATTGGTTCAAAATCAAGCGATAATTGATTGATGTTTCTAAGGGTTTTTTTTCTCAATCAATAAATACAGAAGAACAAGAAGAACTCAATCGATCATTGATTGATTTCGAATCAATTGTATGTATTTGTTAATCGAGAAGAATTTTAAGCGAGAATTCAATTCAATTGGAGACAATTTCAATTAGGAATTAAGGTTTGATTGTTAAGGGGGAGAATACAAGCGAATGTAACATTTTTTGAGAATTTATTACAATTCATTGGTTGAAGATAAAATAATAAAATGGAGCACACCTTGAAATATACGTTCCAAACTATCTTTACAATTTTTTTGGGACAAAAATATTCCAGGATGGCGGAGCTACGAGTTGGTACCTCGTTTTTGTGCCGTGCAGCCTACAGGTTTCAATTCTTATCTAAAATCAAAAAACCAAAAGTGTGTATTTTTTTTCAAAATGCTTCTGAATTTTCAATTTTTCATTTTCATTTGTTTTGACTCCGTCAAGTTGTGCGTTTTTACATATTCTAACGATAGAATTTTGCTGCACGAAGCAAACACGAGGGAACAACTTCTAACAGCTGTAGCTTCGCCATTTTGAAATATTTTTGTCACAACCAAATTATAAAGATAGCTTGAAAGGTAATTTTCAAGATGTGTGTTATCCCATCAATGGAAGCTTAGCTAATGTTTCGTAATACATTCTTAAGAAACGGTACGTTTACATGTATTTCTCCCCTTAATCGAAGAAAATTTAAATAAAAAATTAAATGTTCATTGTCAATTACCTAATATACAACCCTGCATCATTGTAATCATACATAAACAAATAGTCTGTAAAAATCTTGAATTTCAGGCATTTAAGTTTGTATCTTTCGAAAAAGTCTTCAGATCAAGTTACTATTGAACGAAATTATTGCAGGTACGCTCATTGAACTAGAATAGTTGAAATAATTTCAGTTCCAAACATTATGAACAATTTTATAAATAATTTTCAAAAAAATCCCTTCGCAAACTGTAACTTTCTCATGATGATTTTCAGTACCACAATTACAATCTCCAATAACGAATGAAAGACATCCCAGATAATAGAACCCAGGTAGAAATTAACAAATGGCCCAAGCTTGGTGAAAGCTTGGGATGATAATCTCGTGCCAGGCTTGGTACTCAGCATTGGGCCAGAATGCAATGCCAAGCATGGCCCAGTGTCTCATGATATATGTATTATGAGTATTCTGGAGCTTGGCTCATACGATTGAACCGGGCCTGGCCCAAGTTGTGGATATTAACTTTTACCATGCTTTAACCTGATTCTTCAAACATACTTCTTGGAGAAAAAAATTACGTCATTTTTCATGCCATCCCTGCTAAAAATTTCCCATGGAAAACGATAAGATTTTTAGCAGGGATATCGGTACAATTCTGTAAAAATCACAAACATGGAGATTTGGCACAAGTTCTCAAATAAACATTGGTTGCACATTGGCCCAATATTAGTTCACCATACTTGACAGTTTAATGTGTTGCCAAGCTTCAACCACTTGTTGTAATGACATTCCCTATGAAACGTGATCTAGATTCTCAAATAACAAATGGTTTGATATTGGGCCGATATTGGCTCGCCGTGCTTGGCAGCTTAATATTTTGCAAATCTTGAACCACTTGTTGTATATAAGGCATTCCTAATGAAACATGGCGTCGGTTCTCAAATAACAAACGGTTTTATATTGGGTTGATATTGGTTCGCGATGCTTGGCAGCCCAGTATTCTGCCAAGCATGGGCCAGTTGTTAATATTGGCATTTCCTATCTGGGAAGATAGTCGCTTGACATTATTTCAATGAATCGTTCCGTGAAAAAATCGTTCAGGTCTGATTCAGGCGTGTTCAGGCCTAATCATGGATATTTTTTGGCAAAATTTCTCGTGCTCGGCACTGACTGTACGTAATTAGGCCTGACTACGCCTGATTATGCATTTTTTAGCTCAATCGTAATTAAAAAAGGCCTCAATTTTGTACTCATGTGGAAATCCGTGATCAAGCTGACCGCGTGCGACCATGCCAGACAAACTATTCTCGCCCTTGATCATGCAAAATCGTACCAAAGAGAAGCGTTAATATCAAATGACTCTGTGTTGATTTTTTTTTATCACGAATGCACATCCTTCATCATGTTAAATCGACCCCGAACGCATTCATGTACGCCTAAGCACGCGCGATCATGCCTGAAAACTAGAAACTAGAAAATGGAAACTGGGGAGGCCTTCCGAAGTAGCTGATCTGATCATCTGGTCGAGACCTGATCACTTCTCAACCAATCAAAGGTGATCAGGTCAGCTACTTCGGAAGGCTCCTGTATGAGCATAATAAGTAGAAATGATTGACAATAAATCAGTCTTTTATCAAATTAGAAAAAGGATGATGAAAGGAACTTTTCTTTTCGTCAAGTTATGCAACTTATTAATTCGGTATGAATTTTTCATGCATAATAGAGCATAATCAAGCATGATCAGGCGCAATTGAGCGTGATCAGTCCTGATTACGTGGGTACAAAATTGAGGCCTGATCACGCCTGATCACGCCTGACGAATGAGACCTAATCAGGCGTGGATGATTTGTTCACGGGCGTTGTTTAAATAGTACATTATTGAACTAATGTTGAACAATGATCTCATATCATCCGCCATCTCTTCAATCTATCAACGAAGATTGTAATTTTCACGCTTTCTTTCTCTCAGTGGACAAAGCAAAAATTTCTCTCCCATTCAATGATTTTTTAATCAACAATTCGTTACAAACATTGTTAATAACAATAGTTTATGTTAAATTTTGCTAGAATGTCAGTACAGATTGTGAATTTAATGTTGAATCTGTGTAAATACGGAACCAAAACACTTTCCTCCTATCGGAAAAACTTTTCATTTGGGAATTTGTTTATAGAATCATTTATAACAAACGATGAATGTCATGTTTTGTCTTTGTTTCTCCACGAACAAGATTTCTCATGATGATTCCATGAAATTACAATTATAAACTGCATTCTCTCATCAACAATTATTGGATCCCTGATTTTTTTTTCATAAAAATTGTTGATGAGATTGTTTATAATGACTGTATTTGAAATTATTTGAACTATTCATGTTCGATGAGCATACCTGCGATAATTTCACTGAATATTACTCTTATCTTCAAATTTTCTCGGAAGATACAAGCTCGAATACCTGGAATTGAAGGTTTTTTCAGTTTATTTGTTTCTTCATCATCACAATGAGAAAATAATCGGAAAATCTAAACCGACAGTTCTGTCAAGAATTAATTTTTGAGTGTTTTAAAACAAAATTCGTCAAAATCGGTCGAAAATTACGAGTTGAAACTGTCCATTCAAAAAGTCCGTAGGATGACGCATAGATGGCGTTACTAGAATTTTTTCATATCATTTTTATTGAGTACTAACCTTCAAACGATACGTGTGTAATTTTGATGGCAATCTGACTATTGATTCGTGAGTTATAGCACACGGAGAGAAAAGAATAGTTATATTCTCAATGTAGCATAGGAATAATTACTATGTTACATGGTGACGACAATTTTTAGATGGTGCGAGTCACTTGACATGGTGATGCTCCCGAGTTTATGTGGTAACATTAGACCTGTTAACATAGTAATGATTACCATGTTACACTGAAGACAGTACTGTGCAACTAAACATGAATCCAATGCTAAAAGGTAATATTGACCATGATTTTTTCATTGATTATAACCTAAATTAATCTATTGAGATGTATATACACACAAGGCTTTTCAGTGAATGAGGTTATAAATAAATAAATTAGGTTATGAAATGATTAATAGAAAGAAGAGGGAGCACACAGTCAGAAACAAATTATATCAGTCTTCTGAATAATAACTGTGTTTTTACTTGATTATTAATAGTGGGCTGACTACCGTAATAATACGTATAATACACGTCGTGTCGATGATATTGCCCACAGCGTGCATATTTGCATCAATTGGAATGACAGCTATTGTAACATGGTAATCAGTATCATTTTACATTGCTTTGAGTTCTATTTGTCTGATTTCTATGTATTATAGTAATCATTACCAGAAAAATGGCGAAGGATTCTATTCTCACATAGTAACATTTACAATTTTCAATAAAATAAGAACGAATACTATGTTAGTATGGTAAATATTACCATACATTTCTCTCCGTGCATTTTGTGTAAAGCAACTTCTGTTATTGAAAAAAATGAATTTTGAGTATTGATAAAGCATTGCTTTTTTATAAGAAAAAATACCGTGAAACCCAAATAATGGCTTGATAAACATTATCCGGACTCTGCTCCATCGAGACAAATGGTAGAGAAGTGGATTGCTGGATTTAAACGTGGTCGTACCAGCACAAATGATGCAGAGCGCATGCAGTGGACGCCCAAATGAGCCTGTTATTCCAGAAAACATGAAAAAAATCCACAAATTGAGTATGAACGATCGCAAATGGAAGATGTAACATTGTAAAGATATCAGATGGTAGTGTTTTTACCATTTTACACGAAGATTTGGGTATGCGAAAGCTCTGTACAGAGTGGGTGCCGCGTGAGCTGACAGTCGACCAAAAACAACAACGAATTGATGCTTCAGAGGAATGTTTGGCGCTGTTAAACCGCAATAAAATCGAATTCTATCGTCGATATGTGACAATGGATGAAACACGACTTCACCATTACACACCGGAATCCAAAAGAAAGTCAGCTGAGTGGACAGCAGTCGACGAATCGAATCCAAAGCGAGCAAAGACGCAACAGTCGGCCGGTAAAGTGATGGCGTCTGTATTTTGGGATACGAAGGGAATAATACCCTACGAAAAATTCCTACCACGCAACGGATGAAAATCTTATCCGTTTACTATGCGTTTCTTTCATCGTCATTTACAACAAATACGAACAAAGATGTTTGGAATTGCGAATATCTGCAATCGAATACGTATCGAAGCGATCAATTACATGTAGAATCTAAGACAGTTTTTATCCGCATTTGACGTAATTCACTCCCACTTTCCTAATAACTCACATCAAGTGCGGATAAAACTGTTCTTATTAGATTCCATATGTGATTGATCGCTTTGTTACGTATTCAATGACAAATATTCGTATATCCAAACAGATTTGTTTTGATTTGTTGTAAATTACGATGAAAGAAACGCATAGTAGACAGATAGAATTTGTATTCGTTTTTAATGTAAATTTTTCGTAGGGTATTCATCGACTATCTCAAAAAAGGAATCACCATCAACAGCGACTATTACTGTGCACTTTTGGATCGATTGAAGACTGAAACCGTAAAGAAACGATGGCAAAATTGAATAAATTGGGCTTCGAATTGCTTACCCACCCACCATAGTCTCCAGATTCAGCCCCCAGCGACTTTCTCCTGTATTGAGATCTTAAGAGAATGTTTGCTGGAAAGAAATTTAAGTCCAATGATGAAGTAATCGCTGAAACTGAGGCCTCGAAGGCAACTATGTTTTGTCAAACTTTTGTTTTTTTCTTACTCATCCTACGGACATATTGAATGACCTGGAATTGGATTGTTTATTGGGAAAATGAACCAGAAATATCTCCGACAATTGTGAGAAAAAAATTAAAGATGCGTTCTTGATGATAGATTTTCTTGATTCGGTGGTGCACCGAAGAAAAAAAAGAGTATTACGTAATTTGAACCACCCCAATGGTACACAGAGACTGGAAATGGTAGAACTTGATTTTTATGAGAAAAAGTTTGATTCAATTTGAAAAATTCTTTAGCGTTCTATTGGCGAATTGATTTTTATTGGAATTTTCGTCCTATTGATTTTGTTCTCTCGAATGAGTCTTCAAGATTGAAGAACTGCGCGTTGAGAAGTTTATCGAAATTCATCCACGTGGAAAATTTCTATCTCTCAATTTCGAAGTCGAGAAGAACATGCGTTGTACAGATTAAACAAAGCGAGATTTTAATTAAAAATCCTCGAAAAGGCGTGGAGCGATGTCAACCGAGTGAGAAAAGTTCTTCAAATAAAACGAAGAAAAATAGAATAAAATCTATTTCTCTTTTCAATGACTGTATAGCTTGAAATATATGAAAAAGTGACGTAGATAGAATATATGGGTTATTCAAACATATATATCGAGTGTTCGAAATTCTTCTCCAAAATTCGAATTCTACGATAAGTCCCAATCAGAAAAAACCGAAGTATGCCAATGTTGACAACAGGCGGAGTACAGTGCCAGTATTGGGCCCCCAAGAGTCGGCTAGCACGTACCCAGTATGGAAAAGCGTTATCATTTCGGACGAATGCCAGTACTGCTGCAGTGCAGACCGCCAGTAAGTACCCTGCCAGTCTTAGCCGGTACTGGCGCAGTACAGCGCTAGTTGTGAAATTCTGATTGGGCGTATTGCGCCAGTACTGAAGACCGTTACCGATTACCAGTGCTGTGCCAGTACCAAGTACCCAGTACGGAAAAGCGTTATCATTTCGGACAAATGCCAGTACCCCGCCAGTGTTAGCCGGTACTGGCGCAGTACTGCGCCAGTTGTTAAATTCTGATTGGGGTTGAGATAATTCCAGCCACATTCGATGTGACAGTGAAATCTAATCCTGATGGAGCAACAATCTTATCAGCAATCTTATCAAATTTCTGGATTCTTTGCTGCCGCAGTGTTGAGGGGCAAATCCCTCTAGACGACTGTTTTTCCAATAATTTTTTAGGAAAAACTGAAACCATTTATTGAAATTCGGAAAAGTGCATAAAAATATATTTCTAAAAGTCCCATAATTTATTGAGGATCAGCGCCAGTCTGTGATGAATGGAATTATTTACTTTAATACAACTTCGAAAGTACCATAATTTCTTGTAGAAATACATCTAATTATGGGAGTTTTTAAAAGTAAATTCAAGTCAAAACCCTATCTGTCACAGACTGGCATCAGCTGATCCTCAATAAATTATGGGACTTTTTACACGTCTGTTTTCTGCGTGTATGAAGGATTGATACAATTTTTTTAAAGTAAAAAAAACAAAATACCGGCTCTGCAGCCCTTCAAAGTTGACGCCTCGAGTTTGCGCCGTGCAATGCCCAGGTCCTGGAAATTATCTGTAATCAAAAGGGAAAATGTTTTCCATCGACATATGTTAGTACGCTTTGCATAAACCTGAAAGTTTAATATAATTTTCACAATAAATATTGTTTTTAACAATTCATTTATAAAAAAAAATTGTGTTTTTCGTTTTTTTGGTCTCTAATTTTCATTTTTCACTTTTTTCTACTAAATTACAGATAATTTCCAGGACCTGGACATTGTACGGCGCAAACTCGAAGCGTCAACTTTGAAGGGCTGCGGAGCCGCCATTTCGTTTTGTTTTTTCACTTCAAAAAAATTGTATCAATACTTCCTAATGTCAATAATATCATATACTTTTCCGAATTTCAAATAAATGCTTTCAATTTTTCATAAAAAACTATTGAAAAAAGAGTCGTCCAAAGGGATTTTCCCCCTTAAGAAAATCGTTGTCCCAGAAAATGTCTTCTTTCTCCGTGCAAGGTTAAAGATACCTTGGAGTGAGGATTTTATTTGCATTGTCGCTTATAAATTAGCGCGTCGATATTCAAGTAACCAGATTCCTTTTTATCTCTCCTCAAGTACCGGAGGAAACTGAATTTCTTCCGAAGGAAGTGGCTAGTCAATCTCGTCAAATGGGATAATTGTGCAGCAGCCCCGTTATTACGACGCTCATTTCTCTTTCGAGAGAACCAGCGATGTGGATGCGACGACGGCGACGCGATGGCCTTGTTCTTGCAAAAACTATTCCACGCAAATAAATCTTATGATATTAAACGGTACCAATTTTCCGTCTTTCCGCCGAGGCTAACGAACACGCTTACTCAAATCCAGGAAACTGTTTATCAAGCCACGGGTTAAATAGCTCGTTTAAGGATGATAATCTCAGTCCATATCAAAAGTTTTTACCCTAGAAACGATGAATCGGGAGATGGATTTTGAAAATCACGTCGAGAATTTATTGAATTCTACGAGCGGATATAAAGGATCTTGATTCTATTTGAAAGGGGTGAATCAGTTCTCTTAATTCTTCTCGATTCTTTCTCTCGATACCTTCGCGAGATATACTTGCGAGTCACGTCTCCTTTGATTCGATGAACTCCAATATTATTGTCTTATGAAGACGAATATCTCCTCCACATTTCATGCCTGTGAATCCATTGTTTAATCAAATGCTCTAAGAGCGTATGTTCCCTTTCCTGTGCTGTGGCAGCAAAAGATGTTCGTTCTTTCAACCAATTTGAGTACGTTACTGAATTTTGAACCATTTATTGAAACGAATTGGTAATCGGGGAACAATATACTGTAACGATTATATCATATGTGTAGATATATATGTATATATATACAAAATAGAAAGAGATGGAGAGAGAGAGAGAGAGAGAGAGAGAGAGAGAAAGAGAGAAAGGAGAGGGAAACGAAGAAACGAAAGATGATAAGCCACGACTTGGGAAGAGGCAAGATTCGAGTCTGATCCGTCACGGAGTCTAGTTATATATATAATCCGTTTTGCCGCAACATATGAACCGGCGAGCGATTAGAAAGAAATTATATTATCAATGGCGGATTGCGATCATTTTATATGAAACTCATTAAGACTGAAGCCTGATATAAAAGGAACACGGAATTCCGGATGGTCTCCAAAATAACTAGAGGACAAGGATCACCGACTACGTCGAACAAAAAGGTATCCTCTCTCCACTATTCGATATAATCTCCCTCTCCATAATATAAAACGTGCACGTGAATCTCGAAGTAATTTATAATTATTAGAAAGAACTAGATCTGTAAATGATTTCTGTTAAAAATTGAAAGAAAATGTTCAATTGATGCCTAATGTTAGAATAAACATTTATTGCTCATTTCTTATAACAATTCAGATGGATTGTATCTTATTGACTTAGAATGCCTCCATTTCCATAAAATAAATATCTTTTAATAATATAAAAGGAAGAAAGGTTATAATACTCAGCTATTATAAACTTTGAACGATGTTTTGAGTTCCAAGAAGTTCATTCGAGAGGATTAAACCGATGATTACTCAAATTTTGTCAGTTTGAATCTTCCTTTCGTTTCTATAAACGATTCAAATTTCAAGAACGTAATTTTGGTATCATATACAGAATAGCAAACAAATTTTGCTGGAGAGGTCAACATTTTTTGATGTCACCGTGCAAAAGTTTCGTGCATATGAAGGATATTCATAAATATTATATATTCTTTTCTGCATAAAAATTGTTGTTATCGCCAAGTTTGGCTCGTCATTCATTGAAATAGAGGGCGAGCATTTCATGTATATCATTTATTTACTCCATTACCCGGGTAGATTTTCTTTTATAACATATATATATATAATACAAGCCTATAAATCTTCATGCCTTTTCCGTTTCAGTTCTGTTGGTGGTGGAAGCTGGATGGCTATGCGTTGGAGTTACGTGGTTAAAACGATACTACAAAACTTGTCCGGTGGACCAAATGAAGGATGTCATGCTAGGTGAGTGCTTTTTCCATACCACGTAAAATTCGATTGAAGTTCGCTAGGTTTGAACAAACCTGTATCAATTAACCCACATCAATTAACATGAAACCTTTTATCAGGATAATATCGTCTTTCCTCTCTGTTCTAGATTCCATCAAGCAATATCCTCCCCCTTCCTTTCGATTCCTAAAATAAAATCACTTGTCATGACCGAATTAACTTCTTTCATCGATCTAGGCAAAAGTGAATACACATTTCGTATTCATTCAATCCTTTGCGATTGATATTCCACGGTCAGGAGGTTTGCAAACAAATTAGGAAACTTGTGCACTGAGTTATGCGGTTTACCGCGTCGAATAGATTTCATATACCGAATTAATGTTCTTCCCACGCCACCAACGTTTTGATATTGTAATTATTCAGAGTTGAAATTTGCTTAATCGTATCACTCACGCGTATCGCGTGTAACTTGATTTATAAGAATCGTTCATTGTAGGTGGAGAATTTCGTGATTGTACATTCCGGTAATTCATTTCTATCGGGAACAAGGGGAGAGAGATTCAATTATGGTTTTCATTTGGGGGTGAATTGTATTGTTCTCTTTGAGAAAAACGCTGCATACACCGTCGACGGATTGATTCACCTGTTTTTATCTATAAGGAAGTAATCTTATCTTCGCGTTTACACGAAATCTGGAAGTTCTTTCTCCTGATTGAAATCTCTAATGGTTTGAGTTTGTATTATGTTTTGTACGTGTGTACATCACTTGACAATGATAGGCGTGTCTCCGATGGATCCCCAGGGTGAGAGCGTCGGTGCGTTATACCGTTTACTCGTACAAATGAAAGCCGACGTATCACGGATGAAATACGATTTTTCGCCAATTTTTCCAAGAGATGCTTCCTAACACTCCCCTGCACAAAATTGCCCTTAGAAAATGATGGAGTTTTTCTTATACACTGAGAACCCAATTTCTTAAACTTGAGGAAAATTCCTTCGCCCTCATTCTGATAAATCTTGTTTCCGATGGAAAAAATAATTCATTTCGATGGAAGAATTTTTCATTGAATTGAAATTATATACTTTGAATTCAAGGAGGAATATATTTCTGCTTCAAGTTCAGAATTTTTCGTTTCAATCTGATGAAAACTTCTTCCATTGAAAAAAAGATTTATCAGAATGAGGGCAAAGAAAATTTTCTTTCGGTCTAAGAAATTGGGTTCTCAGTGCACGAAGAAAGATGGAAATCAAATTTGTAATGAAGATAAATCGATTCGCACTTCTATTGAGTTCTACTTGGGTGTCACGTCCAGAGATATTCGAAGAATATTCCTTTCAATGAAAATGGCAAAGGGATGATTATAGAATATTAACATCTTGAAATATAAGTTCCCCTATTTTGTGTCATGGACAAGGATGGGGAGGAACAGAGCAACTGGAGAAGGAAAGTTGAATAGAGACATTGAATTTATAAAAATATAAGATTTATTACAATGAAGATTTGAATAATTCTACATAAAACAATTCTTCTACAGCCAACTTCAATAACTTTGAATCAGAATCAGAGATTTTAGCATACTTTTGTAATATTCTATTCTTTGTTCTACATCAGTCATATTTCAATTGTATACGTATATTGACCTCATTTTATGATATTGAATTTATTGAATCTCCAATTTAAACGTGCAAGAAGAACGATTTTATTACAAGTGTTAAATTTGGAATACTTATAACTATTTATGGAGTCCTCAACCAATGATGTTTTCCATAAACAATCAACGTAAAAGATTTATCAATGCTTGTGGGGTTCTCAACCAATGATGTTTCCCGCAAACATTAATTTAATAGATTTATTGATACTTGAGAAATCCTCAACCAATGATGTTTTCCACAAATCATTCATTTTTGACACTTTGGGGAGAATTAGAGGTCAGTATATGCATATATGTGTACAAATGTTCGTCTGGAATAATTTTGTGTAGTTATTTACTAGTTTTAACAATTCACTTACGAAAGTAAAAATCCAAAAGGAAGGATCCGTTTCCTAGCACTTAGAACAGAAGTTCGAATGAGTTTTGAAACTTAGCACAGTTTATAAACAAGTTCTGATCAATAATTATAATGGAAAATACATTCAGAGAATTGAACACTTGTGAGATTGAACACTGGAAACATTTCAAATTGAAATAAATTCAAACACTTTGAAATTAGAGTTATTTCAAACACATTGAATATGAACACGAAAATATTTCAAACACCTTGAAAAGAATTATATTCAAACACTTGAACTTGAACTTTAACTTGAACACTCGAAGAGAAGATCCTGAATTGTAACGCAAGAAACTGGAGCAAAGACAACTGATCTTTGGGCCCAATGCATGGGGTTTTATACGGTCGATTTCGACCATGGAGAGACTTGTTTTGGTCACTTAGAAAAATGCACTTTGCTCTATAGATAATGAGTTCATGCACTGCCCTTATGACGCATCACAAGTACATGGTGTTCACGCGACGATGTCTTATCCATCACGTGAAGTTTAGTTGAAAGTTAGAACTATGACTCAAAATTATCAAAGGAAAGTATCTATAAGAAAGATATTGATTCAATGTTCTTCAAGGTTTCTTAATATTGAATGATGCGAAAAGAGTTTTGAATTCAATTTACGAGAATGGTAATTGAATCATATTCAAATATTAGAAGAGTGTTCAATCAATAATTAAGTAATGAAAATTATACAATTTATATATCAAAACACAAAAATACATGTATGGAAAAAGACGATTCCGTCACATGGGAAAGAATGATGAATTTTTACAAACTTCGCGCATGAAATTTCACTAAGTGAATAACAAAATTTCGGAAATTTAAAACGTTGATATTTTTTTCTGTTGTTTGTTAAGAATTGATAGTTTTTTTTTTTTTTTTTTTTTTCAAGTAGAATTCTACAAAAATGTGCACTGTATTATCTTTATAACAAATTTAAGAAATATTCTCAGATTTTCTATTAAAAATCAATGCCAATACCGGTTCTCATGGTTCCCTATAGGATTTGAGAGAAATTTATGTGGTTTTATATTGAAATTCCTATAGAAAAGTATCGATTATTCGGAACAATGTAACTGTAAACTGGCAGACGGTACTACGCCAGCATCGACGCCATGTAGTTTTCTGACGTAATTGGTAGTGGATCGGGGGTCAACCCATTTCTGCGGAAACATGGCTACTTTGGTGAGCAAACACTGCGCCAGTACTGACTCAGAGTCGATAATCTTTTGAAATTTCACGAAAAGACAATACTGTGCCAGCATCGATGCCACAGTGTTTCACTACAAAAGCGATTGTGGATTGGGTGTCAACTTACCCTCGCGGCAACATGGCTAAACTGAGAGAATAGTTTGATTATCTATTTGAAATAAAAATTTATCAAGTAATTTATGACAAAAGTTGGCGCAAAATTTCACCCAAGGCCACTATCAACCCTGCAGTGATCTATTTATCTCTAGAATTATCTGTCGGTTAGTAGGAAATTATATATTAGAGGAATGGGTCCGAAAATGGGCAATCAAAGTTGTAGGCTTGTATGGGGCTGCCGCTTGGTGGTGACCGATTCAACATGTTTCTTATCACCAACAAGTTGCGCGCACAGCAGTTGGCGATTACAGTACGACGTGTTCCTTCCATAAGTGAATTTATATTTTTCAGTGCCTCTTAAAACTTTTTCCCAGACAGCACTGTAAGTTCTCGAAACCTTTTAGAAGCGTGCCCATGGTTTCACGATGTCTGATTCCAACAATTACGTTTCCAAAACATTTTTGAAACTTACATTGTCAAAACATTTATATGGTTCCCCATTTCGTCGCTAACCTACGCCAACCTACAAATCATTCATATTCAAAGTTTAATACATGACTAAATACATCAAAAAATCGTAAAACGATATTGTTTTGCACATAATCAACCGATTGTCACTGCACAACATAAAAAATCATGAAAATACACATATTGTAGAGAATAAAACAAAGATATTAAAAAGCGCTCTAGAGTCGAACTATTTTCCACCAAATCTAGCACTTCATGAGCTTGTACGTGTAATTTCTTACACACAAGATTATCTTACTCGAATATAATTGATTCAGGATTTGTTTTAAATGAAAATATCCGCACAGGTGTTATCAATTTGATGATTTATAAAGACAAATTCAACATGTGCTAATCACGTTTTGTGAGAATGTAAATAAAAGAAACCAGGACATTTTCATGTTTCAAAAACATCCATGCGACCTTTTTAAAACATCACAAAACGTTTCTGAAACATTTTGTTTGTAATGAGGTACATTTTGTGAATGTTTACAAAACGTCTCAGTGCTGTCTGGGTTCAGGTATGCGATATTTTCAATATTATTACCAGGCATCCGTTCCGTTGCATCTGACACGATATGTAGCTTATTAGAGAATTATAGGAGCGTAAATTAACCGAAGAATGAATTGATATCATAACAGTTCCGCCAAAAACACCAAACTGCCAACAGTTTCAACAAAATTTTACGGATAGTCCATATTTGGACCCCACTTTCAAAAATCACAGTTTTTACATTGTCCAGAAAAAAATTGATCACTCCTTCATTCATTGAAAAAAAAATATACTACTCAAACACGGACCTCTGGCAATAGTTGTAGGTTCTTGCTGTAATTTTTATTTGAATTTGTTGCGTGAAGACTGGCCAGTAGAAGATGAAATCAAAGTGGTAGCCCATTTTCGGACCTTTCCTCTTCACTATCTTTTCAGCATAGAAACGATTGAGCACAAAATAAAATCAATGATTTGATGATTCGTGGATTTTTTTTCATTGGTATTCAATGTTTTTATTAGACTAAAAATAACAAAAAAAAAGTTTGACTTAAGGGGAATAGCCACTGTGATGGGTCAAGAAATTAGTGATTTTAAACATGTTTTTTGACCGAGTAAATAGAGGAATTTCTGGATCGGATTTTTTTTATTTTATCAAGTACACATCTAATAATTTTTCCACAAATTTTTATTAAAAAATATCGAATACTTTGAAAAATACAAATGATCCCGTAGCGCTTGAAAAAAAATTCCCCCTCCACGGCGGCATCGATTTTTCAAAAACCAGTACTCTGAAAAAAAAAAAGAAAATTTTATTGTAATCTGTGTGAATGTAGTTATCGTTGTACGTAGCCGTTTATTTTTATTTTGATTTTTCACAAAATGACGACCGATTGACAATATTTTCATTTTTTCGATCTTATTTTCTTGGTTTTGAAACAGTTTAAAAAATAGTAAAAAACAAAATTTTCCAAATTGGCTACACTCAACCTTAACCACTACTGAGACGATCAAAACAATAAAAAGAAATTAGAAATCGGTTCATAATTGTTCGAGTTATTGATGCCGCCAGTTCAAAAAAAGTCGTTTCGAGTAAAACGCGTTCAAAGTTTTTAGTCCATTTCTCTCGTAATGAAAGCATGTATCTTTTAAATTTTCATACCTATATTAAACTATCGAGTCCTGGACCATATGACGGTTCTTCCTCTTCATCTCCAGGGGTCTTGTTGGATTTCTTAATTTTTTTATCAATTTTTTCGATGCGATTCTCAGCAGCTTTAATCCGGGCTCTCACTAAAATCATTGTAACATAATCAATTTTTGAAATATTGACTTGAAATTTAGTACACATATTTTTGAATATATAAACTTTGATTTACAACAAACAAACAAAATTTTTTTTTACCCATCACAGTGGCTATCCCCCTTAATTTTCTGAAAAAAACTCTCAAGTTTGAGGTTGATATCATTGTTTGTCATCGAAAAATAGAAACAGGTTTTTTTGGGTAATAATATGGTTTTTTTTGGGATAGGGAAAATCGTTGCAACCCTGATCGAGAGTCAATATTTTTGAAGAAATGAAGTATCTTGGCAGGTATTGCCAAGACTGAAAAAAACCCAAGCTTGTCCCAAGGTTGGCACACTTGTCAGAAACAAACCTCCGTGAAAAACAATTGGCCCAATATTGGTCCATGATTGTCCCGTTGTTCCCAATGGAACACTTGATCATGGTACATTTGTTAATATTTTTGAAATGGTCACAACATTTGGTACAAGCTTGGCACGAGTGTAAAAATCGAGCATTCGTTAAGAAGAATTGTGCCAATATTGCCCACGCGAGTGGCACAATGTTTATAAATATTGACTGAATTTTGAATTTACAATGGTTGAAAACTTGGGGATAACCATCGGGCCAGGGCTAGCCCGATCTTCCTGCCATAATTAATCCTACACACTACCCATGCAGGTGTTGCCAAGACTGATCATAAGATTCATGTTATGGTATTTCAGTAAGATCTTATTAGTTTAGTTTGAGTATAATTCAACAATATAATCAAAATTGATTGAAATATCAAAGAACGCAAATTTTCCAATGATCATAAAAGCTTGTCCCAGCCTTGTCACATTTTTTCTATCGTTGTAAGATAATTCATGTACGGTATTCCGAGGGAGAAAGTCATGAACTGAAATATGAATCAATTACTTTTTTCATCCATATCTGCGATCAAAGAAGCATTGTTTGATGCTTGGTAAATTGAACCGACCCTGGCCAAACCACCGGTCCAAGCTTGTCCTGATCTTATCATTCCAAAGCCTGGGCCAAGTTTGGTAAATTGTTCAAGACAAGTCTCGGCAGGTCTTGTGCCAGGCTTGGTTCATACACACATGGGTATTCAAAAACCATAAAAATTAGTTTCCATAGCACATTTTCAACATCAAGAATCATTTTGTTTTTAGCATAAAAACATTTTTCTGCGACATATTTGAAGCGCTTGAAACAAATTTCGAGAGCATATTTTTGGTTGTCCAACGGTGATTAGTATCCATAGAAAAGTTGAAGAAGAAAACAAAAACTGTCAAGTTTGGAATTGAAGAAAGAAATGACGGGTGTAAATCGTCAAAGCGTTCTGACGAATAAAGAACGTGTCTTTTGTCGTTTGAAAAGAGGCAAAGCGTAAATGAGAAGGTAGGAGACTGATGGAGTAGAAAGGAAAAAATGAAGAGGGGAATAGTGGAAGGTGGTATTCGAGGGAAGGTTTGAGGTTTAGCGGGGTAAAAAAAATAATCATTCGGCGAGAGTAGGTGAGCGAAGGATGGATAGAAGGATTTATTCTGGCTTAGAGTCGAGTTTCGTTATATCGAGATGGAATACGTACGAGTACATTAAGATGAAACAAAAATATCAAAACTGCGCAGAATGGGATGGAAACACTTTGAGAAAGATTAAACGTGATATATTTAATGGCTACTTACCGAGAGTGGGTGGAATATATATCACGAGAATATAGAGGCGATGTTATTATGGCGGATGAGAATATATGTTTCAAACTAAATTCATTTGTAATAATCCGAGATACGATGATAAAGTGTGAGAAAGAATATTTTGAAAGTTAAATTTAAAACTGTACGCGCCAGAGAGAAAATAAAGAAATCAAATGGTCGCTTCGTGTATCAAATTTACTGCTTTTGTTTATTCTCAATTCTCATTCTAAATCATCGATGAATAACAACAGAGAGGATGAAAATCTCGGAATTTTCAAAGCGAATGGAAGGAGAAAATAGAAGGAAGCCAGAAAACGAGAGATTTCATGTAATTTTAGGGTTAGCTGTGTCTCCTCTCAAATATTTTTACCCGGTTGAAAATTCCACAAAGCGGAAAAACTTGGCATTCCAAAGTGTAACACGCATAGTTAGTTTCCCAAGTGTACGTTTGTTTTTCTACGTTTCCTCATTATGGCAAGAACATTTTTATCATTACGTAGAGACGTTGAGTATTCCAACGATCGTTAAGCACTTATTTTCCACAACCACCATCCGCTGCTTCAACATCACGCTAATTGAAGTATCATGTTTTTCGTCACAAGAATTTTTTAAATATTACAGTTCGAGCAACGCGAAGGAATACACACCTCTCATTTTCAACATCCACTCCAAATGGAATGGATTGTGATCACTGTGAATAAATCTAGCGCGATATCTACTCTAATATTAAAAATTAGTATCGAGAAAATAGGAAATTTCTTGCGTCATTCAATCATTTTTCATTTGGTCCGAAATCTCTTGGAATGAATCTGTCAAAGATTTTAGGGCACTTGGAAATAATTGAGAATCAAAATCACTTTGTCGTCAAACCACGGAACGCCCCCGCACGATCCCAAGAGGATCTTTCCTCTCTTCTTTTTTCTCCCCCTACAAGTGAGTATTGTATTATTATTTCATCCTTCCCCGGAGAACGAAAAAGAGGATGAAAGTAAGAAAATATAGAGTGAAAGAAGAGAAATGTCCTAAGACTTTACCTCACGATAGTACCGCGAGAAAATCCCAACTCTCGGACCGAAGATGTAAATTCAACCCCCAAGAAGAAGAAGAAGAAAAAGAAGAAATGATTTTCATGCTCTTGGCGTACATGTTCCATGAGATTTCATTCAAAATTTACATACAGATCAAGAAACAAGCCGAAAACCCCAAACGTCAGCAGCGCAATGCTGCTATGAATTCGCGGTGTTTGTGGTTTTCTCAAAGGTCATATACGTATGTATGCGTATATATACCTGAATACGAATACAAACGCATCGAATCTGTATTATTCTATTTATCAGCTGACATCGTTGAGGAATAATTTCATTCCCTCGTGTTTATTACTCAACACAATGAACAACGCGTCCTTGATTCTTAAGGTTGCGCAGAAAGGGAAAAATATATGTAAAGAAGAGAAGGGAAGAGAAAAGAAGAAGAAAATGGAATGAGGATATAGTCGTAAAAAGAGGACGCGTAAGTGAGACGATTGTAATGGAACTCAAAGTTCCAAGGGTGAAGTGAAAATTTATTTTTATCACACATTTGTACTTGTACTACTCGATGCTCTTCATTCTATTCAAATTTTTGAGAAAAAAACCGCAGCTAAAGAGAGTATTTTCTCGAGTCTTCGTATTATTTCTTTGTTTTTTTTCATTTTTAAGCGAATTCACCCTGTTTGAGAGGTTCAATTCTGAAGAGAATAATTAACTCGATGGTCGAATGCATTGTTCTTGTTTCAGTGAACAAGGTTGGATAAACGTTACATCAAAAACACGTAACGTAAAGTTGATTGTGACCAAATCCCATTGAGAGGACGAGAAACAGTCGAAAGCATCGGGAAGTGACGATTCTTGATAGACAAGATGTAATGATTTATTGAAATTTCGTCAACTTCCCATGTGGAGATGGAAACACGGGCCGCTACTGGTTCCCTACTGTTACCGGAGGTGCCAGTATTGGCAAATCTAGAGCGACTATTATGAGACCAGTTGGATTGCCAGTACTGGCGAAGGATTTTAAATGATAACACCATTTTACATAAGAGCTAGTAATCAGTATAAGATTTACCACCACAGCGGTAGCGATATTTGATGTGAGTCTGCTATGATGAAACTCTAGCATTGCAACTCTAGATCAGTTGTTTTGCCAGAGCTGGATGAGAAATGACAAAGAGTCGAGATGATGACATCCTATGTAGAAATTCAAACTCGACCCAGTACTGGCACAGTACCGGTAACCGGAGTTACCAGGAATGATCATATTTCAAGTAAAAAAAAAATAACACATTAAGTTTGAACTTTGAAAATCTGGATGATTCATTGTTCTCATCATCGTGATTGGAGAAAGGCACTTTGTAAGTGATTTCTCGAGAGTTCACTGAGTGAGGATCGAACCCGGGTCCTGCGAGTGAGGAACTGAGTCTATCACATCAGCCGATCTCCGAGTTAACGACGAATCACTCAAATTGCCATTTATTGCAATGGGACCGTAGTGGAATAAAGTCCTACCAATGCTGGCACACTGTTGTCTCTCGAACATATTGAATGATGATACCAACTCTGGCCTAATGCTGGCCAGACTTCGGCTCACTACAACAGCCGAGTTGCTATGATCGTGATTTAATGTCATTCGACCACGGATTCCGGAGTCAGTCAGAGTCCTATCAATACTGGCACATTGTTATCTATCGAACATATTGAATGCTAATACTAACTCTGGCTCAATACTGGCGCAGTATTGTCTCCTCGAGGTAACCGTGTTATTGAAAAGATCAGTGGAATCCCTATATCCACTATCTATTCCGTATTGGAACAACGTTGCATCGATATTGGTGTCGTATCGTCTTTTTTTCGCATTTCACCATCCAACCAACTCTGATTCGGTACTGACGCGATTCCGTTTCTGTACGGTCTGGGTATTCTCCGAACGGTATTGATTTGATACCAGTTTGAGCCAGTACCGTCTGGAATCCGGCGAACATTTGGCAGCAGTTGGAAAACTGGTAAGGATTCTGGATAGGCATAGTTGTTTCTCTCATTTGCCAACTCTGACTATTTCCACATGGGTTCTTGCATCCAATAATAAAAACCCGCGCCGGAATTTAGTATCTCGCACACGATCTCGCACAGTCCTGCAAAGTCTCGAAAATGATTTTGAAAATAGTCTCGCTTGATAGTTTCGCTGAGCGTCTCACAAAATTATTGGAAGATTTTGATATTTTGACACCCTTTATCTTGAGAACTCGTACACGGATTATCGAATTTTCACCCCCTACACTGTGCGGATTTTTCTCTCATTTTATCAATTTTTTTTGTTATGTTTGCTTCGTCTTTTTTGGATTCTCCATTTTGAAATCGTATTCAAATTTTCTGATAACCCTTGTATGCGTCAATATTCGAAATATACAATCGTTTTCCAGGTTCGTGGATAAGAAACAGGTGATCGCACAATATCAAAACGTAAATCATGACGCAAAATGATAAAAAATCAAAAAAACCATGGATGTGATCAAAAAAACAGATTTTTCTCTTCATATTCTCAAAGCGGGCATCTTTAGCTTTCATTTGAAAAAAACAACAGTGCTTTAACTCCTGCGCCTTACGATTCCCCTTACTTACCGCGCATCAAGTTCCGCGTGCTTCGTTGCCGCGCCACGTTTACCGCGCGGAAGCGAACCGCGCACCTTTATTCCCGCGCGAGATGTTAACCGCGCATACTCATCAGCGCGCAAAACAACAACCGCGCCTCCCCTCCCCAACAGTTAACAACACACACAAAAAAAAAAACCTACTCCCACTGCATTTATCAAACATTTTATATCGACGAAACACGCAACGAAACTTGGATACGAACGAAATATCAATACATTATCATTCACTTCCTTGAACAATTCTGAAATTTAGATGGAAAATCTCATACGAAACTACATTACATTTAAAAACGTGTATTAATAAATGATGAATGTAACAATGAAACTTAGAAGAAACATCTCAAATGAAACTAAATCAATACATTATCATTCACTTCCTTGAATAATTCTGAAATTTAGAAGAAAAATCTCATACGAAACTACATTACATTTAAAAACGTGTATTAATGAATGATGAATGTAACAATGAAACTTAGAAGAAACATCTCAAATGAAACTAAATTACATTTAAAAACATTTCTTAATAAATAATGAACATCAAAAACAACATCAAAAATGATTATGAAACATACAAGAACACATAAGAACACTATTCTTACATTTAGAACATGACACTCAATCGCATAAGAATTATTGAATTTACCAACAATATTTCACGCGCGGAAAGCGCAAATCGCGGCAACGGGCGCGCGGTAAAAACCTACGCGCGGAACCAATCCACGCGGGAAACCTTGCGCGGAAAATAAGGGCTACCGTGCCTTACCTCGAAATATGAATTTGAAAATTACCCGTCCAGATGGTCAAAAGTTCATAAAGTCTGCGTTGAGAACCCCCTCACAATGAATCCAAAGTGATGAAACGTGTATTTTTCGAATCCAAATATCCCCACGGGACTCTCATATAATGTTGAGCATGAAATACCATTTGGATCAAAACTTATTGGAATTTTTGTCACGTGGCGCGTGGTCTGTCGGGGAGCGTTGATACGCAATTTCGCGGAACTTTATTATTTTATAACTCGAAAAGTATGGGATTGAAACAAAACGGTTTTGGATTGGTCGATAGAATGGTGATAAGATTCGATGAAAAAAATTTTATAGAAATCCGGGGTGGTGGGTGTCATGGCTGGATGAACTGACATGGAATGACTCTACCGCTGAGCTAATATTCCTTGAGCATAGCAACTGTCCCTTCTGATGGAAAGCCTATTTTCCTTGTGCTATTCTAACTCTGATATCTCTTTCGCTTTTACCGTTTTCCGCACGGAAAAAAAAGGATTAGTTGAAATAACCATTTAACTTGTAAGCGCATATGGCTCCACTTTTTTTCGTTAATTTAACTAATTTTGTTAGTAAATCATTTTAAATTGGTTAAATCAATTGATTAATTTGTTATTCCAACGAAAAAAAGTGGGCCCATATGCGCTTACAAGTTAAATAGTTATTTCAACTAATCTTTTTTTTCCGGCGTAATTATGCTTCCTAGATATTTCAATTCCTTCACCCGCTGAATTGTCTCTGCATCTATTTTAATTTTTGTTCTTCTTGATGTTTTCGCTGTTGTACAAATCATGAATTTTGTTTTGTCCTTATTTATATTTATACAATAGTTTTCTAGTGATATTGTTTTCACAGTGTTGAGAATATTTTCTAACTCGGCACCGCTCGTAACTAATACAGCTATGTCAACCGCAAATCTTACACTCGTGCTTACATTTTCTGCCTGAGTCTGTAATCTCAATTGCACTCGCTACTTCGCTTCGTTCATCGCTTCTTCTATGCAGGGTGTCCCATTTTAATCTTTAAATGCAAATATCTCAAAAACATGCATCTTAAACCAAAAGTACTTCATACCAAAGTGATTATACAAAGAGGGGGCCACAAAACTACGATATCAGTTTCATCATAGATGGCGTTATGATGGATCAAAATGGGATCAACATAATTTTTTTAAACGGAAACCCCCACTTTTTATTGCATATCTTGATTCTACGCGAAAAACTGAGTAACTTTTGCTTGAAACGTTTTTCTAAATTTTCGAAGATGGCGCCACAATCGATGAAAAATAAAGTCTATGAAACAATATGCGGATATCTTGTGGAATGCATCCAAGAGCCGAAATATATAATTCGAATGTTGTTGTTGAGAGAGGGAAGGACACAATGGCGATATCAGTTCCATAGTAGATGGCGCTGTGGTCAGTAAAAATGAGGTCAACTTCAATTTTTTAAATGGAAACTCTTACTTTTTATCGCGTATCATCCCGTACAGCACGCGGACATTTCTCCGTCGCCTCCACGTCGCTTCTCCGTTCTTTCCACCTTGTATCCACGTCTCCCTTCCTTCCACCTCGCCTCCACGGAGATGCGACGTGGACATCGGTGGATGTGCTGTGTGGGATGATTCTACCCGAAAAAATGAGGAAGTTTTGTTTGAAACATTTTTCCTAAATTCTTGAAGATGGAAACGGTGGGAAATGAGGTTGATGAGAAAGTTCGCCTGCATTATGTGTAAAGCAACGCTCAACTCTTGAAGGTTTTGTTTTCATCTTCCGAGGATTGCGGTGTAACAAATTCCCATATTACCCCTTCCCCCTCCTTCCCCCGCTCATCAGTAGGCCATCGGCATTAGCGTTACCCAATGTGCACCCCGAGGAGATTCAAACAAAAATTCCTCATTTTTTCGCGTAGAATCATGATATGCGATGGAAAGTAGGAGTTTCCATTTGAAAAATTGAAGTTGACCTCATTTTTACCGACCACAGCGCCATCTACTATGGAACTGATATCGCCATTGTGTCGTACCCTCTCTTAACAACAACATTCGAATGAGATATTTCGGCTCTTGGATGCATTCCTCAAGATATCCGCATATTGTTTCATAGACTTTACGTTTCATCGATTGTGGCGCCATCTCCAGAAATTTAGAAAAACGTTTTGAGCGAGAGTTACTCAGTTTTTCCGTAGAATCAAGATATGTAATAAAAAGTGGGGGTTGCCGTTTAAAAAATTGATGTTGACCCCATTTTAATCGATCATAACGCTATCTATGATGAGACTGATATCGTAGTTTTGTGGCCCCCTCTTTGTATACCAACTTAGATTAGAACAAGATTAAAATGGGACACCCTGTATATAAATTGAAAATCAATGGTGATCAGTGAGCATCCTTGTCTCGTCCCTCTTTTAATTTGTATTTCTCCTTCTTGACCCTCTATTTCTATCATTGCGGTTTGATTCTTGTATAATTCATATATTATTCTTCTATCCTTGAAATTAATTCCTATCTTTTTCAAAACCGCTAACATTTTCTCCTAATTAACATTATCGAATGCTTTTTGTATATCTACAAAACTTATATGCTCAGATTTTTTCAACTCGAGTAAGTGGATATTGTAATCGAGTGAGTGGATATTGTTTATTGTAGTCTTTAGTGGTCTCGGCATCTCGAAAAACATGGAAATACACATACATCTCAATTTTTCGTCAAACTTTCAAGTTCAACCCTCTTCAAGGGGGTGGTAAGGGGGTGCTAGTGGGTAAGAGAGGGGTTGAATTCCTCTTCGGTTTTAATTTTTGGTTTTAGCGTCCCAAAGAACATAGAAATGCACGTCCATTTGAATTTTTCCGCATGCCTCAAATTTAACCCCCATCAGGGCGTTGGTGAGGAAAAACGGCCATTTAAAACGTAAGGCTAGTGGGGTCTACCCTCTGGTTCATGACACTTTTTTTGTGTGTGCCTGTTCGGTTGTTTTCTCGGCTGTTTTCATTGCTGGCTTTTCTTATCAGCCAGTGGTGGACCACACTTGTGCCAATGATGCGAATCCAATGTTGGCCATTCAATGGTAGCCATACGTGGGCCGATTATTGGCTGTGTTTACATTATCGTGGTCTCCTGTATGGGTATCCCAAATATGATCTTAAGATCTCGATATATGAAAAATAACTAAAACCTTATTGAATTTATTCTGCCGTCCAAGATGAGATTCGTATACCATTCTTGAAATAATTTTCAAATAAAAATTCAGTTAACCACTTTTTTGCCCGGCACAGCAGCATTATAAGAGACAATCGATCCTCTCAAGATCGTCCATCTCTAATTCACGCCTCGATGACATTCAGAGATACGGATATTCGATTCGCGCATCTTAAAATACCGTGAATTTCGCATAACCGTCCCAGCGGAACCGAATTTCACTCGGAATCAATCGATAACTGATTTCGCATGTAAAGAGTATCGAAAATTAACGCTCCACGGTCGGCCAGAATGAGAAAAGACTCGATGAATTACGCATAGTGTATACATAATGCCGTGACTCAGCATTGATCTTGAATCTATAATTTCCGGTAGGAGAAGGTTGTTTCCACGTCCCCCCAGTGCTCACGAAACTGTACTTTCTCTATAGAGATCTTTATTTTGAATTCTTTTCAGGTTTGGTAATATCGAATTGGTGCGTAATAGCGTCGACAATGGTAACAGTCTGGTGTACGTACGACACTGCCGGAAGATCTTGGGTTAAAATGAAAAAGTATCAGCGCAGCATGAGACAAGCGGAATCGGAAGGGAGGAGGTTACATTACAAACGCAGTGGCAGTCGGAATAGAAATTGGCGTCAAAGGTTCGTAGTTACAAGGAGAACGCATGTGGTTTTTAAAATTGATATTCGAATGTACAAATATTTCTGACCAATTTTCAGAAAGGTGATACGCGCTTACCAGGATAGTTGGGACAGCAGGTGTAGACTGCTTTTCTGCTGTATTGGAAATTCTGATCGCAATCGAGTGAGTAGTCTCGTGGTGTTCACGATGAGACCGAAGAGAGTCAACGTGGAGATTATTATGACCCTAGTAGAAATGCTCTAGTAATCGACGAGTTTTGTAACGCTCAACTAGCCAAAAACTAGACGCTTCTAGTTGTATCTTGTAGTCTTCTAGACTAGTATCTGGCTAGTTAAACGTTACAACACTCGTCAATAGACGCCGGATTATATGCAAATGCATATTTCTCACAAATTGTTTAGGAAAAAATCATATTTTCAACAAGAAATGTTCTTGACCATACAAAAATGATTTGTAATCAGTTGATATTTCATTTGATGTAGTGAAATGAATACTTATTCCACACAATTATAATGAATGACCGTCAAATTGATCTTCACACGCAGAAAAGTGCCTCTTTGGAAAATAGCAGAGTTCACTATTTAATATCGTAATAAATGTTTTCAATATATTCTCAGCAGAATGAGCTACATAATTTACTGATTATGTGATGCGAAGGATTAAAAAGTGTAATGCCACGTAGTATTTTTGTGAATCACTATGAGGATTAGCAAGTTCTGTGATTTCCATCCCTGGATTCAAATTTTATGTGCCTACAAATCAAAATGCGACGTGACATAATTTACTATTCCAGATATCGGGGGCGACTGTGCTACGTATGACAGCGAACTTGACTATTTTTCGAAGATCTCTTCTCTCCGTGCACCCATACAGCACCAGGAGCTTCTATCAACATCCTCGGAACGTCTTCTGAAACATTGGAATGTTTTGAAAATGTTTCGGGACGTTCAGGAAACATCGCATCAGGGATGCCAGAAAAATTATGATACACGGCGTTGATTGGTCAATTCTGATAGAATCGATGATGTGATTGGTTCATCTAAAAGAACTGACCAATCGGCATTGCGTATCATAATTTTTCTGGCATCCCTGCATCGCATGTATATATCAGGGATGTACGAATGTCTGGTATAGTTTTATTTAGGTTTCCATGGAACGTTTATGAGACATTGAAAATGAGAATTTGTTAATGTTCAAACTGAATAGATGAAGTATTACCTGAAACAGTATCTCCTGAAAGAGCATGAAAATTCATTAGGAAGTGGAATTAATTCGTAGCGTTTTTTTAATTAAAAAAAAATGATTTATTTCGAATGAAAATCGAAGTATTGTCCATCGCTTTCGACTACTTTCGACCATCTTTCGGACAAGGAATGAATATATCGTGTCGGAAGAACGCATCATCTTTGGATGCAATCCACGAATCGGCCCATTTTTGGCAATCTTCGAAGACAAGCTATTAGTCATCGAACGAAACAAATGGTAATCAGATACCGCGATATCTGGAGAATACGGCGGGTGGGGGTGGAAACTTCCCATTTAAGTGTTTCGAGGTATGTTTTCACCGGTTTTACGACATCTGAACGAGCATTGTCGTGCAGCGAAATGACTTTGTCGTGTCGGCTCAAGCGCATCAATTGTAGTCGGTAACGATTCCCAGTTATGGTTTCATTCGGTTTCAACAATTCATAATAAATCACACCCATCTGATCCCACCAAATACAGAGCAGAAGCTTAGACCCATGGATACTTGGCTTTGCCACTGATTGTGATAGTTGGCCGGGCTCAACCCATGACCTTCTGCGCTTCGGATTGTCGTAATGGATCCATTTCTCATCACCAGGGACAATTCTATGCAAGAAACCTTTTCTTTTCTGTCGTTGAAGCAGCAGTTCACACGTTCAATCCATATGGGATCCAACGTCCTTCCTTCTGGATCATGCCCAAACTTTCCAGACGTTTTCCCACCGTTGATAAGCCAACTCCCAATGATGTCGACAATTCTTGAAGGGTTTGACATGTTTCTTCATCGAACAACGTCTCCAAATCAGTATCTTACCAGCTTTGAAACGTGCAAACCATTTTCGACACGTTTGCTCAGCTAGACCATGTTCACCATACACTTCCACTAAAATACGATGGGCTTCAGCAGCACTTTTGTTCGTGTTGAAGTAATGGAGTAAGACTCCCCGCAAAAACACTTTATTCAGTATGAATTTTCACATGTTCGATAAGTTATGAAGTGTTGTTATTTACGATTCAAAAAAAGGTTATGTGAAACAAATGACGTCTAATAATAGCTGTTTCACGGTGAATAGATTATTGTATTGTCAGCTTTTGTATAACCCTACGAATTAATTCCAACACCTAATAAATACTGTCCGGTGACTTCAGGGGATGTGGAACGTTCGTTTTCTGCATTCAAACGTATTCTGAATGATATACGACATAGTTTCACTATGGAAAGCTTGGAACAGTATATCTTGGTATACTTTTGTCAAAATAATGATAAAAATTGGTAAATTGGTCATTCTGTTTCATTTCTGATTTTTTCATGAATAAAACAATTTTTTGATATTTTTTCGCATATTTTTGACGTTTTACTGCATATTTGTCTCTACTCGTCAATAACTAGAGCATTTCTACTTGGCGACTTGTTATTGAATTATCAACCGTTACCAATCACGGCGTATCCTTTCCCTGGTAGAATAATTTCGTTTTCAATGATTGGAATTGATTAATCATTTGTTTTCAACTCAATTTCACATTTTAGAATGAAAATTCAAGTTGCATTAGAATTCTGTGATTTTCAACGAAAATTTCATCGAAATTCAACAAACATTTCCCGCCAGAGCGTTGACCCGTTATCAAGTTCTCTTTCAATTAATCCATTGCTCTTTCTCGGTATAATAAGTAATAGTTGAAGAGTGACATCGAACACCCCTTATCTCACCTCTTCTCTTTATTGCTTTTTTTTCTCTCCTCTCCTCTTCATTTTTCATCCATTTCAACTCCGTTATCGTTTGATATTTTGACGACAGGAAAAGCTTTTCTCATTATCTTTATCATATACAATTCGGACGTAACATCGTTCTCTAACAAATTAAGTAACAGTTCGACATTCTTCTAGTCATTTATCGTATCTATTTATTTTCATCTTGATTTTTTGATCAATCCCACGCGCAGCGCCTTGGCATTAAAAATAATACCAAGTAATCAAAACGATGAATATGACAAATTTTGAAGATCTCACGTTAATTGAAACCATTCTCCCCAACCATCGATCCACGAGTATATATTTTCACAATCTTGGCACCGATTGGAATACCGGTATGCCAGCAAAAACGAAGAGGAATTGCGAACAGCTGTTCTCGAATCCTCGAACCATTCATCAATACATGTACATACGCGATGAAATTTTGTTACAAATTTGTCTCTCCGTATTAAAATAATGTTCTCTTTTTCAGAATTCTTTTGCGGATATAGCGAGATTGTTGAGTGACTTTTTTCGCGATTTGGACGTTGTCCCGTCGGATGTGGTAGCCGGCTTGGTATTATTACGAAAATTTCAAAAGGTCGAAAGGGAGTTGATAGTGAAGCAACGTAAAAACGATACGTACGAGTTCTTGTCGGGGGTGCCGGTCACACCCCGCACGAAATTTCTCTCCTTGACCGAGGATGGAGATCTGGGCCACTTCCAGTTGGCCATACACTACATGCACTTCGCTCTCGCAGCTTACGGCTGGCCCATGTTCCTCGTTAATCATTCCACTGGACTCTGCCAGTTATGCGCCAGGTATATTAAACTTTTCTCGTCCCTCGGAATCGTTGCGATACATCCTCTTTCGACATTCGTGCGATATTCAACCAATTTATAAATCCTGAATTTGATAACCCTGAAACCAAAGAACAAATATTTTATTATAAATAAAGATTGTTTGATTGAAATTTCATTTCAAGATTGAGGTGCGGCTGTTTTCCATGTGGCTCTCACGAGGACGAAGCTACGATTGTAGAAGATAATTGCTGTCAATGTAATTATGCGGCGTTGAGAAAGATGGTGGAAATCGGAGACGTTGAAGTGATTTATGCTACTTTTCACGTCGATGTAGGAGAGACTCCGTTTTTCGTAGCTCTCGACTATACTCAAAAAAAGGTTATTATAGTAATTTTTCTTATATTTCAACGATTTCATTTATTCATCGATAAATACAGTTACGATTTTTGTCTGTATTTTTCAGTAAACAATGAAAGAGATTGTTATTCGTTTTTGTTTTTACGGGAACCTGTTTTTCCTTCGCTTTCGTTTAAAATTGTAACGACTTTATAAAATTTTGTAAAATATCTATAAATTGAGGGAAGAAGTGAAAATTTATGCTCGCGTGCTTGCTCGTCGATAAATAATCAATCATCTTTGTAATAAAATACGTATTTCTTACTATATAAGTATTTGAATCGAAACTAATACTTTGCAAAGTAATGTAATGAAAGATTATGTAGGACATTTTGTGCAGTTTGAACTAAATGCTACTTATTCTCACACTTTTCTTCTCATTGTGTATCGAATTATTGAGAATCTACATGAAATCCCATAGAACTCTTGAAAACATTAAACGAATCCATAAAGACTATCCAAATCAAATCGGCAGAAAATTGTGCAGTTTTCGATGACATTTCACAGCAGGCCATTATGTGAAATTGAGAAAACTGTATTTATCGATACAAAAGAAAATAATGATGAAAATTAGATGGATTTGGAGCATGTCGATGCATTAGCGTATAGAATTATCGCGCAACCAACGTTCCCGCATTGTTATTTATTCGTGCATTTATAATGTGTACACCGCATTCGAGTTACAGTATAGACAGAGATTTCCATGCCGATGTAGGTACATCATATCATGGTACACGGTACATTGATTCAACATAATTTCCATACTATTTGTTAAAAATTGTATGTTTTTGTTTTGTATTGTGTTTTAGATTGTAGTTAGTATACGTGGAACTTTGAGCATGAAGGACGTCCTAACGGATCTAAACGCGGAGGGGGAGGTCCTGCCTTTGTCACCACCCAGGGAGGACTGGTTAGGGCATAAAGGGATGGTTCAAGCAGCCGAATATATACGAAAAAAGCTTACCGAAGAGAGGATTATTGCTCGTGCACAAGCAAAAGTACGTACCAGCGCGTAGTCAAGAATCGCGTGTTAACCCACGATCTTCATCGTTTGCCAACACCAGGGGCAATTAGTCCCTAATTACATCTCTTTCTTAACCCTCAACAATTACTCAATAGAAAACATAACAATCGTGCGTCCATCACAATTAGTACCTTGCACCCTGATTTTTTTTCATGAATATTTTAACCTCGTATTGAAATTCTCCTATGAACACAATTGAAGTTGTATCGCAACAACAATACGTACAGTGCAAATCGACGGGACATTATCTTACGGCAGTGAGAAGCAGTTTGTTTAACCGAGAATCGATTCTCGAATCTCTTTATCACCCCTCTATACGGTAAAATATAGCACAGCGATAAAATAGAGCCAAGTACTCTACCGCTGAGCTACCTGGCTGGACTTTCCGAATCTATTATTTGTAAAATATTGACTTTGTATTGTGTTTGTACTATACGTGAAATACGTGAATTTGCTCTACGGCCGTCGTTGAAATTAGAATTGTACGGTCATTTCGTTGACCGATTAACCGCTTAATTGTTCTTAAGCGTTCAAGCAGCTAATTCTTCGATCGATCATTGTCAGCTCATAAAGTGGTGGTCGAATAGAAAATCCACGTGTTTGGATGAATACCTAAAAGCAGAAAAAATGAATATAAATATGTCGTGTCGTGAAGTTTCAGTAATCAGTATTTGAAGATTGAGTGAAGAAAATTAGAATTTTGGGAGTTCGAAATTAACGAGGAGAATCTTGAATGTATAAAATATCAAGCTTCTCGATATTTTCTTACGACAGCAGGGTGTTGAGCGAGAATATTCGATGTGACATATAAAAATTCACATCGTGTATAAATTGAAAATAAATTTTCATTATAAGATCCAATTCTTATTTGGAATTTGGTGAACGAGGTACAAATTCGAGAAGAATTCATATACTTGATTTTAATAATTCGTTGACTTTGTCCATGATTTCACCGATGAAATTCACTTTTCATTGTCGAAATAATGGAAAGAGTCAACGAATTATTAAAATCCAGTGTACGAATTCTTCTGGAATTTGTGCTCCGTCCCACAGTGACATACTAGTCAACGAAAATAACGTATTTTGATAAAGAGCGTGAGTTCAACGATGCGGTCGAAGTAGTACCTGAAAAAATCTTAGATTCTTGATATTTTTGTCCTCGTAGGACCCTTCCAGAGGGACTCATCAATTCGGATTGACGTTAGTGGGTCACTCGTTGGGCGCTGGTACCGCCGCGATACTCGCGATTTTGATGAAGCAGGAATACCCGGACCTAGTTTGTTTCTCATTCGCTCCACCCGGGGGACTTCTGAGTATGCCAGCTCAGCAATACTCGCAGGATTTCATCACTTCGGTGGTGGTAGGGAAGGACGTGGTGCCTAGGATAGGATTAAGACAAATGGAAAGCTTAAGAGCGGATCTCATAAACGCTATAAAGAGAAGTGTGGATCCCAAGGTACGTTTGTTGTTGTTGTTGTTGTTCTTTTATTGCTTTGAAATTCAGCAAATTAGTTCCTACGAACGGAAAATAACGATTGTCCTCGTTGCGGTCGGTTTCAGTGGAAGACAATAGCGTGTTCGGTGATGTGCTGCGGCTGCGGTTCGATTCCCACGTCGGCTGCAAATATGGAGGCAGGTGGATGCATCAGCGAGTATCAAAGAGACAAAGATTTAGCGCGATCGCAAACGGTTGTGCCGAGCGATTCTAGCATCGCATTGACGTTACACAGACCACTCTATCCACCTGGGAAAATCATTCATGTGGTTCGGCATCATCCCAACAAGGGAGAGTAAGTTACATACCCGCGTTGTTGTTATTTTTCAATCCTTTCGACTCATCAACGTTCACCAGAAATACTTTTAACCATCGATATCGAAAAGACTAAAAATTCAATGTTCTAGTAACAATGAAAGATTAGTTTTCTGATAAACGTGCTGTGAAATCTGTACAACTTCAGAGCTAAAGTGGAGATATTTTCGTTTCAAATTGTTCAAGTTTGTATTGTGTTGTTTGAATTGTATGAATTATTAAAAATTTGCACTATATGCACGATTTTATGTACATATACGTAATATAATTCACGCTTTTGTATCCACTTTGGCTTTGAATGACCGCCATTGCACCGTTACACAATATTTATTTTATAATGCTTCGATTGCAAATCCAATGCCAACTCACGTGATTGATGTATATATATTAACCGCAAGCATTGTCAATATCCCTTCTCGCCTTTTCGAGAGAATGATGAATCTTGTATACTAATCATCCTGATTTTCCATTTTTAGGCAAAAATATGAGACTCGGTGGAGGTACGTTTCTCTTATAAAATTTCGTACGTTCTCAGGACCTCAGTATTTGACATCTTTGGATTATATCCGCATGCGACAACCCATTTCCGTGTATCATCCCTCTTCTTCCTTCGTAGCGAGGTCTGCGTAGAATCAACATGATTCAACGCGATCAAGAAGATCAACCCAAAATCCAGACTCTATATCGAGCTCGATATACCGTCAATTTTGGTATCCTGTTCCTCCTTCACGTTCAAATGATCGAAATTATATTCTTAGTCACATTTTTTCACTCGTTGAAGGGTACGCGTGTGAGGATGTGGACACGATTGCATGATCCTTCAACTATATATTTGAATTATAAAAAATATATCCTAGAATTGAAATACCAAGTGGGTTTTGTTTTCTAAATCCAATAAGTACAAGTTTTTGTGTATGTAGAGTTGATTGTTAGGAATTCCATCTTAGTTCGTAGAATCATTTCTATTCGGATGAAGTTCAATGAAAAATTATCTTACCTCGTAGGTATGCAGCCCTCGAAGTTCATTCAATTTATATCACAAAGCCACTATTTCGTGACCTGCAACTTTCTCAATAGTCGCCTCGAAAGCGAGTAGATGTATCTTCCCCTTTGTCACGAAACCCAATACTCAACAAAAATTGCACTCTTCTTTTGAAGTGGGTTTTAAACTGGGTGAAAAATTAAATTCTATTATTATACAGAGTCTTTCATTTTTTCTTATATTGAAATTGATAATTGCATTGATGCTCCTCTCTGATGATTAATAAGAAGAATTTACTCTGAAAAATCATCGAAGTGAGTTTTTCGCACACTTTTATATAAAAATCTGTAGATCATCGATCCATTTGGCTGCAAAACCTTGTGAAGTTTTCTCCTTTTCTTTCGGAATATTACAAATTCACTTCTCCCTGAGAAGGAAGTGAATTATCTGAGTTTCAGAGTCCCGGCAGAGTTTTCTCACCCCTCTATCATCCTCAAATTCGTACGCTGTGTAACAATTTGGAAATTTTCAGTTGGAATCTCTCTGCTGATTCTCACGTCGGAATATTGGAATCCTTAAAATCCTCCTGGAACTGAAAGATAATATATATATCAGTTATTTAAATTTGACCCCACGAAATGTATCTAACTTCTAAAACTTGTGCATCCCAGCGTAGCTTTGAGTGAAGTAAATTTACGCTTAATCTTCGTGTTGTTGCATGAATAATGTCAATCGCAAATACGCTGTATCAAGAAAAAACTTAAACGAGACATCATTTGTAAAGTTCACGAAGATATTTCAAACCCTAGAATTAATTCGATGAAGGATTTTATTTTGACGTTACAGAAAAGTATTGAAAAAACGCGAGCCAGTGTATCAGGCGCTCTGGGCGGGACCGTGCGATTTCGACGAGGTGTTGATCAGTCCAGTGATGATACAAGACCATATGCCGGACAACATGCTGAGGGCTTTGAACAAGGTAAGCCAGGCCGCTCCAATAATAACAGAAATAAAAAGATCGCAGACTCCGGTCAGTCGAAGTCCTTCCGCCAAACTGGGTCATTACGAGCCTCTCGAAGAGACGACGGAAGCCGCTGAAAGCTCGAAACACAAGGACGAACATAATCGTGGGATTGTAATTACAATAGATGATTCCACTGAGAGTATTGAGAATAACGATAGGGATTGTAATAAATCCAATTACGTTATAGAAAGTTCCACGCTTGTTACCCAATCTACGATAGTCAATGTCGAGATTCACGAGCGGAAGGAAACTCAACCTGGATCGTATTGAAGATCCTGTTGAATCTCAATCGAGTTTAATGTCATGGAGAGAAATGTTTTATAATGTACATAAAATCTCATCAACGTTTTTAGCGCATAGATCTTTCTTCGAACTTGATTATCAGTATTTTACCTCATTTCTTTCCATGCATTCAACAATTAGCATATCAAACTAGACTGACGATTCTTTGATATTTTGAAACAAAAACCAAAAATAGAGTAGTGAGTTGATACAGGATGACTAATTTTAAAGATAAAAATTCAAATTAGGGGGAAAAAAAGTAGGGGAATATATTATCGAACAGTGTACGCCATTTCTTATTCTTCTGTTCGGACGATCTCTGTATATCACGTGTATATTTTTTATTATTTATTGAATCCTGATAGCGTTAGTGTATAGCGATAGTTACATTAAAGTTCGCATTGCATTACCTTACGAGTATAATACAAGTATTTTGACTGTTCGTGTTTTATTTTGAAAGCATTATTTACTGTATCATGCTATCGTTTTGTAAATTATTTTTTGTATCCGTTGTGAGAAAAGAATGTATAAAATTCTAATGAAACGCCATGTGGATTAATATGGTATTTCATACACTTGTGAACTGCTTTTTACAATTTTTATTTTCGCTCAGACAGTTGATGTTTTTTTTCATTGAACTATTTTGCTTAAGTACGTAAGCCTGACATGACAATTTATTTATCCTCAAATATTATGCAAGGTGTTCAGATCAGTAATCGTATCACGATCTTATTCCCGAACGAATGACATTCTTGAAGAATTTATTGATCGCCTGAACACCTTGGAACGAATCAAATTGTTGCATGATTCCTCATTCGATTCTATTCAACTTCCCCCGAACGTAAGGCATGAAATATATATATTTAAATATATATTTGTAATAATTTGTTATTATAATTAAAAGATCTCGTTCTCGTACATGCAGTTTTTTTTTTGTTTCTACTTCCTTTTTTAGGGTTTTTTTTTTCTATGATTCAACGATTCAACGAAATTCTCGACTTTACGTCAAAAGCGCATGGTAAATGTACGATTTTATAGACTGTATTTAAATATGAATGAACAATGAATACACGAGAATACAACAAAATTTTTGATACTTGGATGGAATGGAACGTTCGTATACAAAAGCTTGTTTCTTCTTCTGTTCAGTTTGTTAGAGAGAAACAGATGTTCGATTTGATATATCTATTCTACTGTACGAATGCTTTTTTAAATCATTGAATATCGGAAAACTGCTACCGTTTCCACGTATTATCGTATTTGTATTCCACTTTTTGAAACTCGAAATATAATGATTTAACGTATCGTTGACGCGAAGAAAGACAAACAATGTTCCGTCCCTCCGGCTCCCCATTGAGTCTTCGTTATCCTGAAAAGAGTAACAAAGGGTAAGCAAAGGCTGGTACCAAAAGAACAAAGGAAAGTAGGTGAATCACGAGCTGTTATTGCTTTTTATTCTCTCTCTCTCTTTCTCTTTCCCTCTTTCATTTTGAGGACACGAAAACACACACAGGGGTTGGTTATTGGGTCAGTTTCAAAGATTTTGAATAATAATATACACGATATAACTCTATACACACCTGGACGTCATTGATTGGAAAGGCCATATCCGGCCATACCGTTGTTCATATCCATGATAAACTTGATACGCTGACTTGAATCTCAAGAAAGTTCAATTCCAACGTTGTTGTCCCCAGATGCGTGATCGAAATTCTGAGAGAAGCTTACCTCCTGTTCGAACGGATGTTGACGGTTCGGATTGAACAATACCCTCATTATTCGTGTCCATGGAATTCAACCTTCATTCAATTACAAAATATCAAAAATCATCATTTAGATTTAAGTATTTATTCTACTGATTATGCTGTGTTTAGAAAGCACCTGTTTTTGAAGAGTCCAATATATTTCGATTGAATCGTATAAGAATAATGAGAACAATAACTTTGAGTTGCTCATTGAGATTCCGAATTCCCGTTTGTGTATCATGTTTTGGAAACATTTGATGGGTAAAGCATCACAATTGATTTCAGGAACACTGTTTTTTCAATGCGTTCAAATAGGATTTGTCAGCAAGGAGGGTTCAAACGCTGATCTTGAGGGGCTACACCACCCCGACGCTCGGAAAAATAAGCATAAAAATAAACTGCTCCAAGAGTTTCTAAAGAACTCGGAATCTGTACAAAGCATTTTTCAAGAATGCTGAAGTAATCGCACGAGTATTCTTTTAAATTACGTTAATGTTCCGTTAATAGAACTCTCACGAAACTCAAATGTTGAATTTTAAAATATTGAGTGATTGGTTGATCTCATCCTCGACGTTCATCAAATTAATGGAACATATTGAAGTTCGAACACTCCTTAAGAATATAAACAACAAAATCAATCATACCAATCATCGCAATTTTTAGTATAAATAAATGCTAAAATGTTTGTAATAGGGTATGTTTCTACCGGACGTGAAATAGAAACTAGTCAGTATCCAAACAGAGTTATACACGGTGGAAACGGCAGGAATGGTGAACTTTTATAATCTGAATTTATTGTAGAATTCAATAGGTGGAAACACCTAAAATCTTAATTTCTTCAAACTTATTTACATTGAAGAACTGAAACTTCGTATCGGTGGAAACGCACTTGGCAACTCTTATGGAAACTAAAAACCTATTTATCTCAGGAGGAAAATAAAATAACGACAGAAACTGCTGCACCACCGGACTTGAAACAGAATTGAAATATGATTGAACTACAGGAAATGACCACTCAACGGACGAGTACATTTTTTACAAGAGAATGCTTGGATCGCGTTTAGATAATTTCATTTCAATCCTGTTTTATTTACGCCTGGTAGAAACATAATCAAGAATACCAACTTAATGCTTCCAATTGAAGTTATTGTATAAATTCCACACATGACTATTAAACAGTCATGGATCGTGATGACCAGATTTTGATAGCAATTATTCAGTTCATCTCCAGTATGAGAAATATGTTTTTTATGATGCAACAAAGGGGACGTAGAAATAAACTATTGAGTATTACATCGGTGTGTGAAAATATATAAATTTCTAGCCGTTATTATGTTGGTACTGGCGTTGAAATTTTAATGTTAGATGTTTCCATTGACTATCAAGTTCCAATGCCAAAATAAAATATAGGATTGAAAAACTCGTAGTTAGAAGTGTTTCCATCGTTGTAAATACCGTTTTTGAATCCGATGGAAACAGCAATCAATCCCACTTTAGCTTCGTTTAAAATCGAAAAACAAAATTTATATTAGGTTGGTAAGAAAGTCTTGCAACACACAAAAAGAGTGAAAGAAGAAAAAGTTTTTATTATTTTGTGCGCTCCCTCTGCATCTACAACTCGTGCCCAACGCTCTGGTAAACTTTGCACGCCCTCCGTCCAAAATTGTTTTGGTCGTGAGTTAAAAAAGTCGTTCAGCGCATTCTCGAGATCGGCGAGATCATCAAATTTCTTATCCTGTAAATAATTTTTCAATGGCTGGTGGATACGGTGGATGTGGTAAAACTTCCCAACCCAGCTGCGAAATACAGGATTGTGTCATCTTAGCTACGTGGGGTCGAGCGTTGTTATGGAGAAGTCGAACTTGGACACGTCTACGCCTTTTTAGTTTGATGATTTCAGCCAGTTTTAAGGCAGTTGTAAGGCTCCGCCGATATCCTGGTTTTAGCTGGTAGCAATTCGTGATAGAGCGAGCCCTCGGAGTCCCATCAGCAACAAAGTTATACTCTCTGTACTCCGCGAGACAGTTGAGAGGTTGGCTCTGGTTTTTCTCCTTTCGGTGGCCACTGTCGCTTGCGTGTGTGGTTAACATAGAGCACCCAACTTTCATCTCCAGTGACAATTTCTCAAAGAAAATCCTTTCTGTTCGGACGATGCAGGAGTGAAGAAAGACATATAGACACCCGTGACGCTTTGTTTGATTCGCTAAGATCGTGTGGTATCCAAGACGATACAACTTTTCTGTATCCCATCTCTTGTAAATGTTGAAGAATCGCGGGGTGATTACAACCGAGTTTGTTGGCTAATTCTCGTGACTAAGTGTTAGGCTTTGCCTCCATAAGTGCACGCAGTTCTTCATCGTTAATAGCAGATTTCCTGCCGGACCTGGGTTTGTCTTCAAAAGATGTATCGCCTCAATGATGAACAACGTCTGACTTGAACGCGCTGCAAATATTAGCGGCTGCAGCTCTTGCAGAATGCCCTTGTAAAAATTCGTATTGCTCGAAGTGCGCTTTGTTCCATTTTTGCTCGTACTGACTGGTTCATAAACACTGCGGGATGGAAGGTTTTAGACTAATCTCGCATAGACGACTCTCGAATGTTCTCGAACTTTGTTATTAGAAAAAATAGATTAATTGAAAAAAAAGTGTCGCAAGATTTTCTTACCAACCTAATATAATTAGTTTTTTGTTCTCATTTAACATCACTAATTACATATTCATTTTATCATTTCTATTAAAAGCTCCTTCACAATCATAGAAATCTGCGGGAATTCAACATGTGCGTTGAATTCGTTGGAAGTTCTTCCGAGCTTCATAAGAGTTCTAACACGCGGATATTGAAGAGTCCTCCAAGTAATTCAAAAATGTTCTTTCAACCCTCTCATAGAACACCCAAGGTATTTATTCACAGAGATGTTAAATAATTCTTTCAGAATTTAGTTCAAGAACTCTTTCGATACGGCTCACGAACTATTGTGTTATCTAAAAGGAGATTTATAAACAATTTCCAATATTGAGAAAAAAAGTAACAATAAAAATGGCGGAGACAAGAGTCGCTCAGTGAGATCCTCGTTTTACAATCCTTGTACATGATTTTTCCGTCCAGCATTGTCTGAAACAAAAAAAATGTATCGCTTATTCAGAAGTTTAATAACTAACACGTGACGCAGGGAAAAAATTAACAAATTTTTTTCAGTGATATTATAAAAAATAAAAGTTTGAAAAAAGTACTGAAGAAAAAAAAGATTCAACGTTAACGCCTTGAAAGCAAATTTTTTCAACGCTTAAAATATTCTTGAAAAGAGGTATAAATAATTGATTTTTGAAAATTTCATGGTGGTGTAACTCCTTGGACGAGGGAAATTTCACAAGTATTTTCTATGCAAATGCATATGAAACTAGTGAAACGCTGATCATGAAATTACGTAAGAACTACAGAACGCAAGCATAAATTCTAACTGGAATCGCGAGAGCTGAGTTTTCCAACTAGATAAATTATGAATGCGAAAGATGAAGCATGAGGAAAGAATAAGAAAGTATGATCGATTCAACGAGAAGAGGAAGAAGAAGGAGATTCGGAGTTTAAAAGTTGTTATATCGATGATGAGAAGTTTCAAAGAAATTGCTTGAAAACTTGGAAGAGAGAATTAATCTTTGTCCTAATTATATACGGGAATATTTCCTAAATATTTATATCGAATCTAACTGTTTGTCTCTAACCATCTATAATTTTTCTTTCGTTGAAATACCGCATTGTTGAGATTACACCAGCCTGTAGCATACAAAATCCGATCTTGTTTAACCAAAGTACATCCCCATTTACTCTTCGAATGATCTTGATCCCTCCCCATCCTGAAAAGTAACAAGGATGAATGGCAGACACAGCGCGATGATATGAGATGGGAGGAGAAAAATAAAGAAAAAAAAAACAAAAAAAAGAACACTGATGATGAGTGGCTGAGGGTGTGTGATGGTGTGGATTAGGTGTCAGCTCGCAGAGATCGGAGCACCGTAATCCCTTCAGAATCCAGCGCAACTGCAGTTGCGGCTGCAGGTGCGACGACGGTTACCGTAGATGTCACGTCATCGTCGTCGCTTAGGAGGCCTGATCAACGAAACGTCGTTCTACATCATCATAATTCCTCGACGACGCACGGACGTAGCGACGCCGACGCCTATAATAATGCCACCACACCCTCGTTGTGCCACGACACAAGGTACATTTATTTCCAAATTTTTCGAATCCATTGGGGAAAGAGGAGAAGAAAAGGTCACCTAAGAAAGGAGATGATCGTTGTTCTTATTCTTGCTCTCAATATCGAGAGATCTCTCTGATTCAATTCGAACAATTGATTTTTAATTATTCCTCGAAGAATAATAACTACAACGTCGGGCAGAAATTGATAATTAATTAAATGATTCCTATCTGCAGTGACCTTTTCGTATAATTAGATCTTTTACGTGTGTACTTCTCTTTTACGTACCATTATCTCGCGTGCATTGTCTCATTACACATTCATCGTTGCATGTCTTGATAATCAGACAACAATCATTTCTGCTCACCCCGATGTACACCGTACACCGAATGGTAACAAAGAAAATTAGAAGACACCGGGGATCATCGTCGTCCTTTTTCCATGATGAATTTTGTTGCAAGTGAAATTCATCATTTTCGACATCGAGTGGTTATTATTTCAAAAATCTGCTTTCTTTTCTCAATCTAAGAATAATTGCTTCCAGAGTGAGGAAAATCGCATTGTTCATGCTTGAATTTGCGGAATCAAAATAGAAGTAAAAGGTAGATTGACATTTATGTGTTCGACGTACGCGTAGGAAGATTTGTTTGATGGATAATATGAACGTTTATCGTTGAACCGATTTATGTAGGTGGAGTTAAAATAAATGGGCTTTTTAGATGTTGCATTCTCTGACCCGAATACCATTTCATTACTCTGCAGGTGATTCACGACGTTCAACAACAGTATCGTTCTGAACAAAATTCTTCCCCAATCGAAGTCCTGTGTCTCTCCACTGTTCAAATTTTGACCACAGATTCACAAAATTCGCTCCTCTGCGCTTCTTTTCTAAGCATCTCCGATTCCTATGCAACAAAATTCATCATAAAATCACAATATTTTCTTTGTTACCAATGAGCGTGACATAGAACATCCATATATATTTATACACATAATATAGTTGACATACTACGTACTCGATAGTATGTAGAATATGTCAAGCATCATGTAGTCGAGTATCATACATAGTTTGCATTTGAATCGCACAATACCGTACATTCTCCCATAGATTTCATGCATGTGCATCACGCATCGACTGAACATACATACATTATTGTGGTATTTGAAATACACCTTCGCGAACCTCTAAACTGCGGTAATATCGGAAATCATTGATGGGATCCATTTCGATACGTTATTCATTCATCCATTAGAGCGTCGGGAATTCGAATGATTTTTTAAAATCTTGTTTTTCATTGAGAAAAGGAAATTCACCAACGAAGTTCTTGGCTCAATGAAATTCTCATCGACTCAATTATTGTGAAAGCATATTAATATACGAGGCATGTTTCCATTCGTATACATCAAGATAATGATACAATAGCGAGAAAAAGAATAAGCTACAACAGTGATTCATAACTGAATAAACTTGATAACTTTCTGGAGAATACGAATCGATACATTGGGTTGGTCACGAAGTTGGTTTGGTTCTTAAGAGATGATTCGATAAGAGGGAATCCTCGATATCCTCTGACTTCGCTGTTCTCGAAAATAGATAAATCCAATCATTGGAGAAATTAATGAGCGATCCCGAAGAGTGGCGTCTCGATTTTCTGCAGAAAGTGAAGCAAGGAAGTGCAGTTTTGATTATTTTTCTTCACACGCGATCAATTGTGTTTCATTATCTTTACACGTATATGCACACATAATTTTCTCCCTTTGTATCGAGCTAACGGGCATTTGGGGTATTTTGAGAACGTGATTGACAAGTGTCAAAAGTGTGATTGGCAATTGGTCGTGTCTGGATATTACGTATCAGGTTATAACAACGTTGGGACCAGCGAAGCCGCAACGTCTAGTGTCGGGCCACGGTTCGTCCGCGGAGGATGCCTCGGATGCACGTGAGACCATAGAAATGCAGGAAATAGAGATCGAGGCGGAGAGCAGAGCATTGTTATCACCCTCGAGTCCTGGTGGAAAAGCGGGATGTCTTAGATCCGGTACCCCATCGCATAGGCTTTGCTTGGAAACGAGTTTCACGTCCCTTCAAAGCCCGTGCAGCGATTATCCTCAAGTTGGACGGGAACTGAGCGTCGACTCCAGAGGCATCCCATGGGAATACGTTAGCTTGGCAAGCGAGCTACTCAACACACCTTGCAGACCGGATGGCAGTAAACTGTAAGCTCTATCGCCCCAATAACGTTCTTCGAATAATAAAACTGTAGTTATAACTCGGTTGATACAAGGGAAACACCTCACGCGTGAAGAGTATATGCTCTTTAATTGGTTGACCGACTAACATTCTACATGCCCGACGACTCGAACGTTGTACACATTAATGAGAGGAACGAGAGAGCTGTTGATAATGTGGGTAGCTTTAACAAGATCATGATTGACATGAACTTTGTCGGTGCGCGACAAAGTGCTTGTGGTCCAAAGCTGTCCACTTACGCGTCCGAAACAGAATTTCATGTTGTGAGAATTTCAGCCAATTCAATGTCAAATTTCTACCGTTCAAGTACGAGTTGCCTAATCAAAAACAAACCTAGCGTACCTATAATGTTCGAATAAAATGTGTATAGTCCGAAAAACCGCACAAATCTATTTCACACATCGTTCATTCGATGGCTTGTACCTTAATCACGATAATCACGCGACTACATTTCACCTAGCTTCATCAACCCGTTCACGCGAATATCATTCATTCATTCATCATTGATTAGCTCGAAAAGTATTTTTCATACTGACCAATGAGAACTCAACCATCAAGGAAATGTGTTTTCTTATCTAATTCAAATACTATCGCGAGGGGTTGATTGATATCTAGAAAAGTCAACGACTCGCGATAACCCACATAAACAAAATTGAACGAATAAAATCATTTCCATGATGGTCGTCGAATGAAGAAAATTGAACAACTTTGCTAATTAAACCTTTTTGTCAAGGTCGAATCATCCGAGCGATTGGGACAGTACGTCGCGTATAGCCCCCTTGGCAACCCCTGAAACCCTTTCGGAGGCTTCGAGTAATCCACCATCGCCTGTACCACCGTTACCGAGACCGATGAGACGAACACCCAAGATTCCGGGAAACTTGTCGACGGCGGCGGACGATCTGAAGAATAATCTTCACTTTGCCATGCTCTCGGCGAAGAATTATTTTTTAAGGCAGGAAACTGCCGGTAGTAATAATAGCAATTGTAGCAGTAGTAGCGGTCACAGCGAGGGAAGTTACGAGAGTGCCAAGAGCCTGACCGCTAGTAGTCTTCCGCCGCCAGTACCCAGACGACGAGATCCCGTTACTATTAGAAGGTACCAAGAAAAACCCACATTACGTCTTTACAATTTTATCATTTTTATAATTTATATACTTACACGCACATTCACAGAGAGCACAGAGTGTGTACAGCTGCGTGCTGTAGGGACGATCTCTCGGAAAATTCATCCCCACAAACTTCTTCGCATTCCCCAAGGAATTCTCGTACTTCGAATCGAGTTCAAATAGATTTTCCCGAAGAAGAGCACGACACCAACGGTTCCAGTATAGATTTTTACGAAGCAAAAGTATATAAAAATTCTATTGAATGCCATTTAATTTTCTTGATACTATGTGTACTGTGTACTAAGAGATTCTTATTTAGGGTTCATCCGGTCAAAGAGACAGCAGCAACGACGTATTTTTAAGCGTTCGAAGTTCGCCGGAATGTAAGGGTCTGATGGCCCCTGCCACAGATTTGGGCGCAGAGTGGAAGAAAGGTTTCGACGCGACAGGATTAGGCGGGGACTCCTCTTTGCCTTTATTACGTGGACTATCCCCGACGCCAACTCACGGTCAACATAATTCTCCTTTTTTCAATGCCAAACGAAAAAAATATGTTTATCCCATAACTCTGGTAGGACGTGGAGAGAGCAGTGTGTAAATTACATGTCGAAAGAATCGAATACTCAAAATGATGATGATGATGAATGACTACTTTGTGTGTATCGAGTATCTTCGGTGTCAAGTTTTAACGATTCTTCCACTAAAATCCAGACTCGAATTGATACACGTTAGTCGTTGTTCGAGCGGTACGCCGTACGCCGTATTAGTTGTTTTTCAATTATTATTATTATTACAATAATTGTTATATACGTGTAAGATCATATTTTGCTATTTGAAACCTCGTTTCGATGAGGCGTGTACATTAATGTAATGTTCAATGAATTATTCTTGTATCAGTTTTTCATTCTTTTCCACAATTCATCTTCCTAGATTTGGAAAATAAAAAAAGTGAGACTATTAAATGGAATTACTGGAATTATACAATAAATACGAACAATACAATACAAAATATCGACTGGACGAATTTGTGCCATGGATGAAGATCAATTGCACGCACATTTTACAACATATTGTCGAACCCGAGTTCGGTATATGTGGTGATAATAATGAGAAATAAGGTCCAAGGAAACGGGACCAGGTAGTAGTGATTCAGAAACGACGTTACGAAATCATGCCTTTTTCATGTACTACCATTATTCGTCCATAAATCATTGAATATATTCCATCTTCAAACCTCAAGACACACCTTTCAGATTTTCATGAAAATCAGTTCACATTAATACCGTTTTAAACACACGATTGAGTGATATTTATTATTGCGATTGAAATTTCAAAGATAATCATCGATTCCTTCCATTCCTTGTGTTCAAATATTTATTTTTCAAATGACAATGTATTCTTCGAGATATTTTCCATTGCGATACATTACCCCAGCATCTGGAAAATAATATTACATTTTATAACAACTGTCTCATATCGTCTGCCATGAAATTGTACTAAGAACTAAGGTTAACGATAAATCATCCGATGATTATGTTTGGAATAGAATAATTGATGCTGTAAAAATGAGAATGAAAGTGCAAGGCCTATACGAACGTCGATACTATTACTATGTACTTTAAGAATGCTGAGAAGTCGTGATAAAAAAGGAGGAGCGCGAGGAGTGATTGATTTTTATATATATACGTAACATAACTTGAAAAATAAAAAAGAACAGTTTTTGTTTCGCCTCGGATTCTGTTCCAAAATTTTACTTGGATAAACGTTCAATGCGAACTATGTTTCATTTATAGGAAAAGAGCAAAGAAATACGACTGAGAAATTCAATCTAACGATGGTCAGTCGAGACAGAAAAAAATGATAATTGATGATTGTATTTATGTAAAAAGTAGATAAAAGAGAAAGTATGAAACGCGTAACATGCGAGACGTGTAAAACGAAAGACATGTAAAACTAGTCAATATCAGATAGAAATCAGATATTATGTAGAATTATGTATTTATTGAAACATTGTAAGTAATTATCAAATATAGTTGTAGGGAAGAGAAATGTTATGTCGCAAAGAGTTTAGTTTAATGTAATAAGAAATAACAATAATTTATAATAAATAAAGAGATCAAGAAAATTTACTCATCGAGTGTATATATATTAATCGTATAAATTTATGTGTATACTTCGTTCGATAGAGAAATATTATTCAACGAGTGATAAAAAGGTACCTTACGTATCGGTAAGTATCAACAAAGTATGTATTATGTTTCTTACGATCGAGAACGACGAGGGAAGATTTTATTGCATCGCTGTTGCCCAGGGAGGAGTCATAGGCTGAGGATTTTGTAAGTAAGACATCACTACAGCCGATATAGATAACATAAAACTACTAAGAATTTGTTTGGCATCGTCAGTTACTCGAGAATTGGCGAAACTTATACATGAACAATATAGAGCTACCCAAGCGCACCATTTCAATCTCATCATCAAACCACACATACTAAATATCATTCCTAGAATATTCATATAATCTGGGGTTAAATCGTCTCCAGGTTGGGACTGGCTCGATGCCGTTGGTTTGTAACGAACCTCCCGTTCGGGACGTCGAGGATCCGACGAACTGTTCATTCTGAAAAATTATATTCGATATCAGTGATTATATTAGAATATAATAATTTAATGTCTATCGATAGGTTTTTTTTTAAAATAACACGAATCGGATACAATAATGGATGAAAGGAACACACAAGGTTTCCAAATTTTATACGATATCTTTGAAAATTTTTTCATAATAAATAAAAAGTGTACAAAATTTCATCAAAATTTGAGGTTATAATGACGATTGTGCAAATTTTTGTTTATTTACTTACGCGGTTGGGTATAAATATTGAGTTCCGATTCAAATTGAAGTATTTTCGGTACTGAAAATTTGGTTCACACCGCAGATATCTTACAATGATGAGGCGATAATGATCTTTCACCGTTTTTTTTACATCAAATTTCTTGAAAAACAGTAAAAAAAGAAGTATCACAGGTTTTTATCAGCAACACGAGTTTCAGCGCCGCCAGGGAGTTGTCTCGGAACTATGAATAATATATATATATGTAAAGTATATCACGTGACCATATTTCCTGTATACCACGTGACCATATTAGATATTTGAAAATTTGCAGAAATGATTTGATACTAAATGTAATTTTCATTCATATTGAAAAAATCATTGATTGATTCAAATGATGAATTGTTCTTCTTAAAATCAAATTATCCCCAAGAACAAAGTAGAATATGATTTAAATATCGCGTATCCGAATGTGAACTGAGCATATATGAAAATATTCATGAATTTTGAAAAACTAAAACATGTATTTTCAAATTTTTTCAGAGGATACTTGATAGGTATATTCAATTCAATAGAGTGCATGAGATTTTCCTATGTTCAGTTGAAAATTCATTCCAATGAACGACTTATACTTTACCCAAGTAGCAGAGGAGGTTAGAAATACTAAGAGCGTGTTTGGAAAATCCTACGAACCTCCAAATGAAACTGTTTGGAATAATGATGTTCTATGCACCTACATAGAATATTTTGAGTAATTTATCCAAAATAGTCTCATTCGGACATCCCTTTCACATTCATAGTCACCATAGCATATTTCAGAAGTTCTTGTGCTACTTGGGTATCGATATACATGAAAAGTGAAATTTGGAACAAAGTACTTCAAGAGTACAGTTTATTCCTTATTTGATGTGATTTTGAATCGAATGGCCTATTATGACAAATTTTTGAAGTAATTTTTGACAATAAATCTTTGTGATGTATCTATCGTACCAATAGTTCATGATAATCAGAGTAGAGAAAACTCCCTGCGCTCCCAATATATCAGTCAATTTTTCCATCAAATAAAGTTTTGTGGATATCTACTACTTATTCGCAAGGAATTTATTCAACAAAGTGCCTAGTTATTTTAAAAATAATATTTCTCCATTTCACTTGCTAATCACATGAAAAATCATTGCAAGTGTACAAAAGTTATGACGATAGTACATTCTTTCATAAAATGAAACTTTGTATCTTCGTCACGCTATGAAAGAAGAATAAAGTTGTGGAACATTGTTTTCTTGATATACTAATATTCTCAAATGCTTTTCCAGAAAAAATTCAATTACTGTCTCTGCTGAGTGATTAGCCAATCTATGGACACCGATCAAGTATTCGTTGGCAAAGTATTTCAAAATACAACACTCGATGAATGTAACAGATTACCTTAGTTGAAGTCTCTTAGCGATTCATGAGAAAATGGTCTCGATAAGCTTATGAATACATATTCATACGTATTTATGATGCATCATCAGCACAGATTCATGAGACTTTGTGGTTTACTTATGAATGTCCTGGTGCAAAATCCATAATGGTTTATAGTGAGAACATTTTTTTATGACTTGCTATGCAACTTTAACCAGGGGAGGTAATTACACAGCAGAGACAGTAATTGAATTCTTTCTGGGAAAGTATTTGAGAATATTATTATATCAAGAAAACAATGTTCCACAACTTTATTCTCCTCTCATAAAGTGACGAAGATACAAAGTTGCATTTTATGAAAGAATGTACTATCATCATAACTTTTGTACACATGCAATGATTTTTCATGTAATCAGCAAGTGAAATAAAGAGATGTTATTTTTCCAATGGCAAATCTGTATAAACTAAAATAACTAGTCATATTGTTGGAATAAATTCCCTGCAAATCAGTAGTAGGTATCCACAAAACTTTAGTCGATGGAGAAATTGACTGATATATTGTGACCGCAGTGAATTTTCTCTAATAATAATTTGTTCAAGTCTAATTATTCATCATTACATGTGTAGTTCAATGCAGTTCCTTTGGAGTAATTTTTGACAATAAATGTCTGGTAAGTATCTATTGTGCCAATAGTTCATGGTAATCAGAGGAGAAAAAACTCATTGCGGTCTCAATATATCAGTCAATTTCTTCATCGACTAAAGTTTTGTGGATACCTACTATTCATTCGCAGGAAATTTATTTCAATGAAGTCCCTGGTTATTTCAGTTTACACAAATTTTTTATTGTAGAAATAACATATCTTTGTTACTCTATGAAAGAAGAATAAAGTTGTGGAGTATTGTTTTCTTAATATACTAATATTCTCTAATACTTTCCCAGACAAAATTCAATTACTGTCTCTGCTGAGTAATTGCCTCCCCTGGTTGAAGTCGCATAGCAAGTCATAAAAAAATGTTCTTCCTATGAGCCATTATGGATTTTACACCAGGACATTCATAAGTAAACCTTGAAGTCCTATGAATCTGTGCTGATGATGCATCATAAATACGTATGAATATATATTCATAAGCTTATCGAGAACATTTTCTCATGAATTGCTAAGAGTTGTATTTTGAAATACTTTGCCAACGAATACTTGATCAGTGTCCATAGATTGGCTAATCACTCAGCAGAGACAGTAATTGAATTTTTTCTGGAAAAGTATTTGAGAATATCAGTATATCAAGAAAACAATGTTCCACAACTTTATTCTTCTTTCATAGAGTGACGAAGATAAAAAGTTTCATTTTATGAAAGAATGTACTATCATCATAACTTTTGTACACTTGCAATGATTTTCCAAGTGATTAGCAAGTGAAATGGAGAGATGTTATTTTTAAAATAACTAGGCACTTTGTCGAATAAATTCCTTGCGAATAAGTAGTAGATATCCACAAAACTTTATTTGATGGAAAAATTGACTGATATATTGGGAGCGCAGGGAGTTTTCTCTACTCTGATTATCATGAACTATTGGTACGATAGATACATCACAAAGATTTATTGTCAAAAATTACTTCAAAAATTTGTCCTAATAAGCCATTCGATTCAAAATCACATCAAATAGGAAATAAACTGTACTCTAGAAGTACTTTGTTCCAAATTTCACTTTTCATGTATATCGATAAAGTGTAAATCGTTCATTGGAACGAATTTTCAATTGAACATGGGAAAATCTCATGCACTCTATTGAATTGAATATACCTATCAAGTATCCTCTGAAAAAATTTGAAAATACATGTTTTAGTTTTTTCTCATACAAAAAATGATTCAAACTTCATGAATATTTTCATATATGCTCATATTCATATATGTATATAAATATACATATATATATATTATTCATAGTTCCGAGACAACTCCCTGGCGGCGCTAAAACTCGTGTTTTCTCTTCCCCATTATACCTTGGGTACCCTGATTTTCTCTGTCAGAAAAGTGTTTTTCTTTATACCGTTGTAGTTATTTTGACTCGTAGCGCTGCCTCGATGTCACTACGCATGTCAAAATCTGTCAAACGACGAGAGAGGAGAAAATTTGTATACGTGTCAGAGATGGATCAGAGATTCCAGGCAATGAGGACGACGTGGTGAATAGTGGGCACTGCTGGAATTTAGCGGCAGTGCAACTCTAATTTCCTCAGGTTTCGTAGCCAATTGCAACGCAAACGTGACGCGTGATCGATAAATTTTCCAAGTATTTTTAAGTCACGAAATTTCGGTGCCAGACAGCACAAGAGTTTTTAAAGAGTTATTTGAAAATATATTGCATTCCGGTGGAAAACAATGTATACAAATTTTGTACGCTTTTTATACAAAAAGTGGATGGTGGTTTATTAGCATAAGTTCTTTTCCGTACAGCACCGGACATTTCTACGTTGCCTCCACGTGGAATCTCCGTTCATCCACGTTCTATCCACGGGGATGCGACGTGGAAGTCGGTGGATGTGCTGTTAGGGTTGTTTACATTTGCTTATCTCACCGGTTTTTCTTTCCATGGTTAAAAGAATCCATTGAATCTGACAAATGAAATTCAATGAGATTCGGTCAGAACATTGTCCAAGTTTAATCGTAATTCAGTGAGATTTGGCCAGATTCAACGAGATTCACATGAAAGTTCTGACCAAATCTCATTGAAAAATCACCGGTGGTGAGATTTGGTCAGAACATTGTCCACGTTTAATTGTAATTTAATGAGAATTGGTCAGAATCAATGGGTTCTTTTAACCAGGGTTATTTGCTCGCTTCCATTGATGCCACAAATGATGTTCACTTCACTCGCCATTGAAAGATCCGAACGGTGTCTCCCTTCGCTCGAATTTTCCAAATTTCAAGAGCATATCGTTCAAATTCAATCTGAAATCGATATTTCGTGAAACAGGAATGGAAATCGGGAGATTCATTATGAACTCATTCTGAACACAGTTGGAAATAATTTGCGTAAGTGTAAAAAAATATATGTGTAAACGGATTTGTGTTGAAAATAACACATTCAAGTATGTAGTTCTAACCTCTCAAATTCATGTAATTCAGAGAAAAAGTGTCAATTCGAAATAATTCTCATATCGAACACACTTTATGTGTTACTTGTACATTACACAAAGAATCCGTCAATTCAACATTCGTTTACCGACTCGCCAACGTCAAGTGGATTTCTAATTTATGTGGAATTCACATCTAGAATTGTGTAGTATGACATAAAATAAGAGTCACTAGTTTGTGTTTACAGAAGACATTTGAAGTGTGTTGAGAAAGCGTCTGGAGTATCACAATCTCTGCTAAAAAAAAACAGAACTATCGACATCAAATATTGTGAAAATATCATTTTTATTTTCATTCAAAAACAGTGATACAACTTTTTTTTTCTTTGCTCTCCTCTTTCTCCTCGTTGTTCAATAAAGAGATTCTTTCGCCTTCATGGGCGAATTAAGGAGGGACCACGAAATATTTCAGGGGAAATTCAAAAGAATGAAGGAAACGATATTCCACTGAATAATGGAATAATTGGTAACAGAATATTCGAATACTTTTTCTCAGATCTGCCGATTCGGAGTATCAGATTAGCATTTTTTTTACGTTTTCACAGAACATTATTCGATTTCCTCCTGAATTTAGGGGATCCATGGTCCCTGCCATGCTTGCCTCGAAAACGTACGATCACTTAAATTCATAAACTTTCACAAAAAAACGTATTATAGAGTGCTTTCTCAATTATATGTATAAAACTTACACGAATGGCTCCAAGCGATGGTTTTGAATATTTGACTATCCGCGAATGACAATGAGACGATGATTTTCAAACTATAATTATTACACATAATATATCCAATCGATAAGACGACATCGTCATGATACATACATACATAAATATATTGTGTAAAAACGGAATGTAAATTGTTATGTTTGTAAAAATAACATATGTTGTTTTCCACGCTGTGAATCCAGCTACTCGAAGAATGGTTTTGTACTTTTCCTAAACCTGCTACGCGTTATTTCTCCTTCCTTCCTTTGTTTCGAACAATTGTGGAAAACCAGTTACACAATTGATTGGTGTTGAATGCAGTCTTGAACTTTGAAAACCATTGTTTTCTGGTAACGAATGCAATCGATTAATTTTAATATATCCAATTTACCGGGACCCATTGATGCTCGGTCGCTAAGGCATCTAAAGCCGCTACCACTTGTCTGAAAGTATCATCAAAGTCTTCGTTCACTATCACCATATCGATATACTTTTCGTATGCTCTTTGTAGCGCTGCTGATTCTTCTAACGTGTTCTTCAGATCATCCTCCTGTTTTACATACAATTTTCATTAATTTCAATTTCTAAAGATGATATTTTTCACGAAAAAACTATGTTCTAGCAAAAGGTATACTCTACCACTCAAGTAAATGACAGAAATTATTCATGAAATCATGCAATACTTAGGAAATGAAACATAATAATCGTACAAACCTCGTACAGGGATGCTAGGGACTCTAACGTTCTGGCTCGTCTTGAACTGTATCTGATGGAACTCTGACGATCAAACTAGAGGAAAAAGCCAATACAAATACAATACAAATACGATATAATAACTCAAATAGAAAATAAATCATACGCGTTTGATTATTATTCAAGTACAACATGGAACGGTATTCAATCTTCAAATATATACTGATGAATTATCGTACATGTGTTCTAAGGATATGCACTTTATTTATTTTCATTTATTACCTGGAGAACTGAGATAAACAAAAAATATCTTATAAAACGTGCATCGTTAACTCTCTAAATCTGAAAGAGTGAAAAATCACGTGTTTCACTCTACTAAGTCTCAGAAGTGAGGCAGTCCGCTTCCAGTGGGATTTTCACTCGTTTTACTCTTTTAGAGTGAAAAATTGACTCTAGAATTTGAGTGGCTGTGAGTTTTTAACCTCAAACCTTAGAATATCGCTCTAAAAGAGTGGAGAAATTTCACCCCAAATTTCAACAGGCTCACTTTTGGCTGGCTGAACGGTGAAATCTCACTCTAAAAATTTTACTCGGGGAACAAAGTTTAGATCTGAAAAACTGCAATTTTAGCTTATATTTGTCAACACAAGTGTTCAAATTTGAATTCATACATGGGAAAATATCAGAAAATGTTTGTTAATTGAACAATCAATTGCTCATCAAGATTAAATGTATTTAAAGATTTGGAATTCGGATCTAACCAGATCTGAATAGATCTGAGTCAGATGTTGCCGGCCAAAATTCAGATCTTAACTTTTTTCCCCGGGTATACCCTTGTGAAAATATTTCTACGCCAAATTACGCCAAAAACTACGAAATATTACGTCAATCTACGGCCCACAGCTTGGCATAGTTTTACGTAATTAGGCATAGACAAAAATATGAATATTTGTGCCGAAAATACGCGAAATTGAAGCAGGGGAGTAGAAATATGTGAATTTGGCGTACAAAGTCCGGGAGTTGATGCCATTTTACGTATTTCTACACCCTTTCACGCCACAATATACGGGTAAAACTCTTGGTCATACATTGGCGTACTTTGACGTAGAAGTGCGTAGAATTTTCTACGTTTTTTTACCGAAGTGTCCGAAATGCAGTATTTAGGTGTAATTTGGCGTAGAAATATTTTCACAAGGATAGAGAGAATGAAATTAAAACATGTTTCAAACCAAAATTCGGGCTCTTTTGATTTCTACAAAACTTAATCTACAACTGACGACAGGCAAGATGCTAAACATATCGAACGTTTATTTCAAAGAATATCCTAAATCTCATGCAGAGAATACGCATAGTTCCTTTTTCAGGATATTAGCGCTGGAAACTTCAGCCATTGGAATTTCAGTTGATTCATGATTGAAATGGCTCCCGTTCAGTGCTAATATTCCTTAGATTCACAAAAATACGTACCGTTAAATTTCGATTACTCGCTCCAGTTGATCTTCCAAGATCGTAAAGGAGTTTTAATTGTTCCATACCGGGTGCCGCTATAAAGATAACGTAAGGCATAAACTCCGTGCTATTGTGTAATATCTTGAGAGCTGCCGGGCTGCAATCCAAAACACACATTTTCCCGGATCTGATCAACTCCCGCAGAGAGTCCAGTTTTGTACCATAAAGATGACCCCCGTGTTCCCCGTGTTCCAAATACCGATGTTCTCTGATATCTCTCTCCATAATTTCACGATCGATGAACCAATAACTTTTCCCATCCTCTTCGAGTACCCTCGGTGGTCTCGAAGTATCTAAAAATAAAGATTATAATTCAGAAAATAGGGTAATGAAAAAGTTTGTCAAGCGCGATAAAAGAAGAAGAAGAAGAAGAAAAAGAAGGTAATCATGTTTATCTCACATGGTACGATGGTGCCAAACTTCTCAGGATCGCTATTTATAAGTCTGTTCTTTAAAGTTCTTCGGCCAACTCCACGCGGTCCTACCAGGGCCAATGTTTTACGTCTGAAAGGTGGCATCCTCGCCACTTCTTCGTAGAGCAGCAATTCCGCTCCATCGAATTCGTTGTTCGATTTAGATTGATACATTTTCCTTTTCTTTTTCTTCGATATTCTCGTCCCACATATACTAATTTTATGTACAAAATCAGCCTCGGGAGGTACAAAAGCTTTCCTTCGTTCTTCCAGTTCTAAAGAAGGTATCAATCCCGGGGGTCCCAGACCTTCGCCTTCCACTTTTCGCGCTTGCCACCAGTTTGGATCAGCTTGATCCACGATTTGAAGAACATCGCCTTTCTTGAACGACAGTCCTATTTCTCGACACGGTAGTAAAGTATCCTCCGTGGGATCGTAATCGAAGAGGGCTCTCATATAGCACTGTGTTTCAAAGAAGAAACGAGTCAAATTAATGATTGTGTACATGCAGAAAACATATGTGTTATCGAAAAGTCCCATAGATAGAGTTTTCACTTGAATTTATTTTTAAAAAATCCCATAAGTTATATTCAGGTAAATAATTGCATTCATCACAGACTGGCGCTGATCCTCAATAAACGATGGGAATTTTTTAAATATATTTTTCTGCGTGTAATAACAGAGAATTATCAATTCTCATAATCTAACAGAATGTTTTATCGATAGTTATGACATATCAAGGTTCTCTCGAATCATCAGAGCGGAAAAGTACGTGGCGTGGTGACGATACGGGTGTTTCACTTACTGTCGATTTCAGAGGCGTGTTACTGTCACTGGCGATTCCCGGTGCAAGTTTCAAGGTTAAATTGTCTTTAGCTTCTTGTATCGCTTGTTGCAATTCGTCAGGATTGCGTACGGATTGACCGTTGACCTCGAGGATCACTTCACCGGGTCTGAGAAGTCCTTGGCGAGCTACCGTGCTGCCTCCGAGTATCCTGGCTATTATTAAATTTCCAGATTCGTCGACTTGAACGGTTAAACCCTGAAAATCAAATTCATTTCGTTCAAGTAAACATACTTTCCGAAAAGCAACAACACCGATGATTGCTGACTTCCAAAAGAAGTCACGGGGAAGAAATTTAAATACTATCATAAACTTTCGGATTTTTGATCTACTCTCGGAGAGAAGCAACGATTCTTTGAGATCATAAAAAAGAGAAATGCGGTGTAAAAATACATCAAAGGTCTTTTCTGTGAGATCAAAAAGAGAAAAACAGATAGAGACGCAAAGTAAACAGAAACGATCATTGGATACTTTTTCGATTTTATTGACAAAGTAACATTGAAGAGTGTAATATCATCGAAGAAACAAACCAAGTACCGCTGAATCAACACAACAAATTTAACGACGCTCTCAAGTTTCGAGAGCCTGAATAAGTGCAATTTTATTTGAATCGGGAAGTTGAAAATACTAATCCAATACATGTAAAATAATTTTTATATCATCGGAGTCAAGTATCGAGATGTGGATTTTGCGAATGAATCGATTTGAGTTATATCACGTTACGTACTTATATTGGTACTTGATTGTCTTTTACGAAACTGAATTCTCAACGAGACAGAAAATCTTGGAGCGTGGTACGGTACCACCGAATCGCATGCAATAATAAACGTTGGAGGCTTATTTATGAACTGCACACGGCATTTCCGTTTTCTCGTATTACTACGTCTCAATGATATTAAGATTCTCACGCGATGATTCTCCAATTTCGTTTTCATTTTTTCTTGTACATGTTTTTGAAAAGGACAAGGCTTAAAACTGCTCAGTATATTTCATTCATCCCTTTCGGAATAGATAAAATTTTGTAAATTCTCCACAGATTTTTGGCTCAGTCGATTTCCGAATCCAATTGAATGTTCAAAGGGATGCAAATTAGAAGAGGCAATAATGTAGGCTTTTTTGACTTCTCGTTTTCATTCGTTCTGAAAATTTCTTCTATGCTTATTCGAATAATAAACAACAATTCGAAATCTGGTTCGATTCACCAGAAAAAGTGGTTGAAGTCAAAATTAACTACATATTCTGGTTATATCGTACCAAGAAAAGAATCTGGTTTTTCTAACTTGGAAGATGTAGTTAATTTTTGCTGCAACCACATTTCCTGGTGAATGGAATCAAATTTCAAATTATTACGACCACAAATGTTTCAACCAGGTCGTTTGACCGTAGGTGAATGAACAGTTTGATACTGGCAATGTTTTGTAAGAAAAATAGGATTTTCTTATCGCAATTTTTCGATTCTCTCGTCAAAGTGATATCTAATTAATGCGAGTATGTAGTTTAATATAATTTTTTTCATTACTGGGGGCGAAAATTATTGTTTTTCTCTCTTGATTCACTTGAAGTTATATCGTTGATCATATTTGTGGATTGAAATTTCTCTCCAGATATGATTCATAGATTTCATATTAATTTTGTTAGGTGAATTGTCGATGAGAACTTTTCATCAGTTAACATTATCACCAATACAATTTGGAATCAATTTATCGATCAAATCTATCAACAATATCGGATGATAAATTTTTATGTATGAAAATCAACATGGATATCAAATTTAGCCAATCATTTGAGTGAAATTTTGATTGGAGAAATGTATTTGACTCCCAAAACACCACTCTAGTATCAACTATTCGTTCATCTATCGTACAATCACGTTTATCGAATCCAATTAACAGGGAGCGTAGGGAAAATGTTGAGAATATTCTTTGTATATTGCTTCAATTGGAAAATTTTAATTATGAATAAGAATTGGAGAATCGATTTAGATAAATCTGTTAAGAATTCAATTTTTCATAGGATTTGAGAAAAGAAACTTGAAACATTCTTTGTGAAATTAGCAATAAATTATGTGTTAATTGCTATTGGAATTGCTAATTTCAGAAATATTTCAGTTTTAAAAGCACAGATTTCTATTGTTTTTTAAATGGCTTCAAACACCTCAGAAGGCGTTTTATGTCACTCTATTTTATGATCGAGACCCAATTTGCATGCATTGTTTGTACAAAAAAGTCATTTCAATTCCTGGTTAGTTCGAAGTCAGTGTTCGAAATCTGTCAGTAATTCTGAATGAGGATCGGATTGGTCCTAGTCCTCGGTTACCCCACGGGGATCCAAAGGGAACAAGAGGTCTTCGAAAATCTGATCTTCCGGTTCCTAGGGGTGAAGAGGTACGATTTGAAACAAGAACAATGATCAAATTCGAGAACCATACTACATTCTTGATCATGGAAACAGCTTCGTTCCATCGATTGCAAAGCACAACGAAAGGTTAACGAAAACATGCGAAAATACGTGGCGTAACTGAGGGCTGGGATCAGAGCTATTTGGATGGATCGATTCTACAACTCACAAAAAAGATCGATCTTCTGGCATTTTGAGGGATCGATTTGGAAAGAATGGTCAAAGATAGCAAACTCGAATGAAATGTGAATCAACATATTTATATAATAACATTGAAATTCATTGATGTATATCTGAATATTTTCTCATTTTTGTTCATTCGCTATTTTCTCTCCAAAATTTAATTCTTAAATCCAAACACTGTTGGAAAAATTCTTAAATTCAATAGAAAATTCTTCGAATCGAAAATTACTTTTTTGAAACGATTATCATATTATGAAATTCAATAGACTGTGCTATGCGAAGAGTTTCATAACATTTTTATGAAATTCCAGGCACAGGGAATTGTGATGGATCGAAGAGACAAAATTTCACCAACTCCCTGGGTTTCGCTTCCAAAAATTTGTTGTATACATGTTTTTCCGTGTTGCAAACACAATTGATGATCAAATAAACTTTGAAATGAAAAAAGAATCGAACAGATTTTTCAAGGATCGATCAAAAGATGGACATCGCTGATCTTACAGTCCTGTTGTCTAATTAAAAAGACTCACTAAGGGTTCTTCAGGATTTCTCCTGACCCCGACCATCCTGACCGCTTCGGTTCTCTCGTCGGTTGGCATCGCGAATAAAGGTTGCTGATCCGGATGTCTGGAATACGTTGTTCTTCCTCGCACAACAGCGTCGTGAGTTTCCAGAAGAGCCTTTAAATGAGACTTTCTTAACAAATCTATCAGTTCGTGTGCACGCTCGTCCTTCGAGGAACGTAAAACGTGACAAACTTCGTCCGCGATATCGCAAACGGAACGACAGATCGGTTCGATGGGCACCGTTGGATCCTCGAGACGTTCCTGTACCTGCAACGAGGAGAGAAGGAGAATAAGAAAAGGTTAAAAAAAACACGAAACATGAAAGATGAAAGTTAGATCTCTAGACGCTGATGACGTCACTTGAAAAAGAAAAAACAGGTTTCTCAACGTGGAGTCTCGATTCTTGTGTACAACCACATCGTGTGGCAACTCACTCTGAGGATTTCAATTGGATGGGTAGAAATTCAAATTGTATACATTGTTTCCTGCTTTTCTTCGTTCTACTAGGATCTTCAGTGTAAGCTTGTTTATAGAATTTATATATTCGTATTGTGTTGAATGAGAGCAACTGTATATTATTCGAATGAGAAAAAAAACACAATCGTAATGACGGAATGGAATTCTTTCGACAAAAAGACACGTGTAATTATCCTCTGTACGCTTGGCAGGAACGACAGGGAGAATCAAATGAGGAATTACATTTTTCTGTAGAGAGGGAATTCTATTATGACACATAAACACACGCGTTATTGTTTTTCGTTGCATCCGGGAATCTTTGTTCCAAATATATTACAAAACTATAATATCAAAAGTTGGAAATTCTTTTTGAAATTTTGTATCCGACGCAACAGGCTGTAAATAAAATTCGATTAGATTAAACACCGTGTTATGAGACACGTAATCACGTTGAGTCAATCTAACGTAATTAATCATGAACGTATGTCAAGCTTTTACAAGCTCACAACAATGAACGAGTTTAACTGGCAATTATTTGAAATTAGGTCGATCAAAATTAGTCTATAAGAATTATACATATATATATTTATATATTATTATTCAAGAATAAAGTCTAAGTCTTCACTTTTGAGAACAATACGAAATAGATTGAAAATAAACTTCTCGAAATATCCACAATAACATTGAAAATTCATCGCGTTATAAAGTAAACTTCGAGAATAAATTTTGCGCGCGTGATCGGGATGATCTCTTGCACATTATTCCATTTATATTTGTCTTGTTACACAATTTCTCGTACTAGGTGAGTACAGTTGTTGCAAAACATAACAAAACATAACCACTAGGTGCCCGCGAATCTCGAAGTTGATTTATAAACGATTTTCCACAAGCGTGGGTGGAAATGTTGAATAAACTCTCCAAGAGAAGTCGTTGATTCTTTGAAAGTGTCGACACGTTTTCGAGGAAACCGCTGAGTGCGTGCTATTATTTTTGTAATGAAAGAACACTTGTGAAAAGATCCGCCATGTGTTCGATTCGATTGTCATCTTTTACGAATGTAATTGAAGTTGTTGGATTTTTTAAGGGGAGTCTCTACCCTGATTGAAATCTATCTCACATTGAAATTCTAATTAAAAATTTCTTAACGAGCATTTACTAAAATTCAAAACAATCCCATTAAAATACGATCGGAAGTTCATTGGATCTGGTTCAATCTTATTTCATCGAAGTTTATGGATTTCTAAAGTTTTCAAGGTTTTTAAAGTGATGACAGCAGCCAAATCGTTTATAACAAACTACGAGCAAACACGTCATATTATTTAAAATATCCCTCTGTAAAGCACTTCTATTTGAATCAGAGAAGCGCTATACAGAGCGATATTTTGATTAAAATGCAGCATTTGGTCGTAGTTCGTCATGAACGATTTGCCTGCTGCCACGGTACCTAGCATCCCCTTAAGGTTTGGAAACAGATGCAAAGTGATTAGCTTTTATGGGAATTAAGCATACCAAAACAACTCCTAATCAGTTCCCAAATCAGAGAACAAAAAATGTATTCCGTTGTCCTGTGGTATCAACAAGCGTTGGATCTGAATCGATACTCAAAATACGATCCTGGGCGTGCGATTGATCGTTAATGTGAGATATTTATCGATACATAATTCAAAAGAAGAAGAAGTATGACAGCCCACTTGTCTCTTTTTGTACATTCTCAAATCGGAATTCGCTGTGGCAGCCACTCGTTGTTTTGACCGCAGCCAAAGCAGTGAGACAAATTATATATAATTTTTATATAATTCGATACAATTTATATACAATTTTGAAAATTTTTCCACTACAGAGTTACAGGTGTTGTGGCACAATTTAGCTATGACAATATAGACAGCTAAATAATAATAATAATTATTCCCGAAGCTGCAACATCGCACTTGTCAAGATATGCACGTAATCTAATGAAAAATTCGCAAACAAATTGCAATTGTCAAACGATTTGAATAACTACGAACTGGAGCACCATCTACAACACGTCATGAGGAATCCTTTGGGAGAGTCCTGGTGTCACCATATCGAATAACCATCACTTAAATTTCCTTGTTTTTCGTTTCCCAACACATTGTTCGATATAACTGACTCTCACCTTTGAGTTACGTTATCGTTCCTCTTTGTATAATTGTCGTGGACAAAGAAATAATACTGCTTTGGCGTCCTCGGCGGAGCAACGGTAGGAGGAACAGAAGCGGTGGTGGTAGTAGTAATGGTACGTGGTTGCGGTATATCGATCGCATATGGAGGACGCGACGATGTTTTCGGCGCGGTTGTGCAAGAGTGAAACAACGAAAAAGGAGGCGAAAGAAGGAAAAGATGAAATGTATATGAAATGTGTCAAATACGATACTCGCGGACGCGATCGACGCTCTGTCGTATCGATGAAATATTTCTTGAATGACTGTGTTTCAGAACGTCGTCGTGTAGTTGGAAAACTGCCGCGCCTACGACTGACGTTCTCTTCCCTCCACCGAGTATGCAGCCCGTTCAGCACGGTCGCTCTTGGGTTACCCTGGCTTCGTTCGGTTTGACTCCACTCTGTGTGTGTATATTACATGAAACAGGTGGGGGCCCTGTTCACTCTCTGTTCCCTCGACATACAACTTCTAGTAGCGTGCTCTACACACCGTCTACGTCGACGTCGTGGTCGTCATCTTCGTTGTTGTAATAGTCGCTGCCGTAAATGTAAACTTCAGGATCGTATCGATTCTTCCGACGTACATTTTTTTTACTATTACAACAACCAGTACCGTTTACACCTTCATTTCCGGTGTAGGTTCAAATTTTAACTTGGAATACCACACACACCTTCCGTTTGGAAAGAGGGAGTGATTTTATTCCTCCGCTTGCTCACGCAGTGAAGTAAATGAATTTCTTCTCAAAACCTGTTGAATCATTTAGAATTCTAAGAATGATTGCACGATGTTGAATTCCGTTGATGGAATCCTCGAAACTTGTATGCAAGTGTGAATATTCATATACAAGAAACGTGAGCGTGAGCAATTATACAAGATGTAAGTGTATATTTGCGTCAACTACGCGTTTTGTAACTATACTTTATACTGTATATATGAAGGAGGGAAAAAAGTGGGGACGTTCTTGTTCCTCCTTTGATATTCCACACACGTGTTGGGCGCAGGAACGTGATCGTGTCTTCGGAACACCCGACGCTTTTAGAATACTTTAGAATTCATTACAGGAGAAAACATTTCTTTCCTTCGAATAACGAGGCCTTCTATTCGTCTAATCATTCTTTTCTGCAATTCACACTTATTCCCCTATAAAAAGAACATGAAATTCAACAACTTTTTTCTCCGCTATAACTAAAATAATTACAGCTATGGTTGCTCCTACATCGCGAATGATGAAATTTCTGATTGAATATCATTGAAACCTATTAATTTTCCCATTCGTCAATGAGATTTTATAGATTATTTTTAACAGGGCGCGATTGCGATACTGCGATCTCAAAATAAATAATTCAGCATGGAATTTTAGCTATCCAAATAATAGCTGATTATATCTTTTATAAAATTCATGTTAAAAAGACAGGGTGCAATGATATTCCTATTGAGATGCGAGTATGTGTCATTTATGATCTGTACACTTGGCGCCTACGACCTCGGGCAATTAAAAGGGTTCCACGAGAGGTCGGAGGAGTCAATTACGTGTCATTCTCAGTGCGTGGGCAACGATTTGTTCATTAAGTCAAACCTTCGTACATTCATTCATTTCCTCTTTGCATTATGTTTCATATACATCAATGGAGAAGATACAACAATGACGGAAATATAGATCAACATTTTCTCTGTGATTATCCAAATCCGAGAATCAGAACCATCAATTTTCACACCCCAAGTTGTGGCTGCTTACGGAAATCCAGCCTTGCCCATTTTTCTTAAATGAATAGCGATATCCCGCTGACTTGAGTTTCTTTGTTCGAAACTGGCAAATATTTTGAAATTGAGCCTTCAACAATCCGGATTTCTCATATTTCATTTGGCGAGCGTGAAACCAAGTTATAGAATGAATTTTAAATTTGTTTTGGATTTAATATAAAGAAATTTCATGTGTGTTGCACAACAAACTTTTTGCTTGACTGAAATAAAATACAAATAAACTGCATTTTGAGAAGTTTTTAAATTGATGATTACCTTCAATTAAAATAACCACTTCAATTGAATTAAGGATCGATTTCCTTTCAAGTCAAAGTATATCCGCTTTTCTTTCATTCTCTCTCAAATACCTTACCTTGCGGTCTTTCTGTTTCCCTAAACATTATCCGAGAGTTCAATGCCCCAAATAATAACGATAATCCCGGTAAGTGATTCTCATTGTTAATCTCAGAGGAGGATTTTCAGGGGCAATACGTAAGAGAGGATCGGACTTTGACTTTTAACGACTTTTCATCGTGAGACACGCGTTTGCCTTTTTCTCTTTCACAGCACCCAAAAGGGATCTAATTCTTTTGTACGGCGTGTCACCCTCCTACCTGTTCGACTTGTTTGGATCCAACCAACTTCACCAGTGGGAGAAATAAAGAGGAAGAGAGAGAAGGAGAGAAGAGGGTCGTCATCAGGTATCAAGCGTCACGGAATGTGGGTTTGGCAGGTGAGGAGGAACTCCAGGGAGGACTGCGTATATGGTAGGGGCGATGAAAAGAGTCGTCATCAACGTGTGGTAGTCCTCTTCGACGTAAGAAAGAATAAGAAAGGAACAAGTTTTCCCGAGTCTACGTGTCTCTACGTCTTTATACGTGTTCACCCATCTTAACGGTTATTTCTAAAGTTCACGTGTGAAAATTTTCTTTTCTAAAAGATTTTTCCTTGGTCCAAGTAGGACAACTGTGAATATGAATTATGGATTTTTCATGTCTCTGATAGAATTGAAGAAAGGGGATTCCGCGATACATAATACATGAATTTGAACTACAGAATTATTGATCCGTAGTTAATTGGAATATTAAGCAACATGTAAAAACGATGTACATCCATCATTTTTCTGCCTAAATCTGAACTACACGGATAAAAGTGTTTCTTTGAATTTCAGAAATTGTCATTTGGATAAGTCGAAATATCCATTTGTTTTTTATATAAAAAAAAAACGCTCTGTCTAGAGACACGTTAACCTGTCTCTAATTTTGAAATTTGAGGCACGAAAAAGTTCGCCTGGTTCGAATTTTCAATCCAACACACACAGGAGAGTCCACGTGTCTATAAAAAATCTTTCGAGCATTCACTGTATCCACGAGAACTCGAATTTTGAAATTGGAGACAGGCTAACGTGGCTCTAGAGGCAGCTATAAAAGAATGTGTGCTTCGAAACGAGGGGCGAATAATACATTTTTTCAAACTAACAAAATATTGGTTTAAGTCAAAGAAACATATTTATCTGTGCCCAAGGAATGTCCACACACTGTTAGAAATTTCTGCATGAAACTTCAATCACATGTGATGGGAGCAATTTTTACTCGTGTGATTGAAAGAGGTCTTGAAATTTCAATTACATTTGAATGAAAATTCAGTTAATAAACTGAATTTCTAATTCAATCACCAAAAATTGGGAATTCCGTTTAAACGTTTACTTGAAAAATGAATTAAGGGAGTGTTGTGGTCGATTCGGAAATATATATCCTCCAGCCTAGTAATCAATGCCGTTTGTGTGGAGCTACTCCTGATTCAATTTTTTTTCATTTATTGGTCGAGTGTCCTATATTTAACTCGCAAAGAATGGATATCTTTGGATTTGATCGACCCCAAGAGAACGTAAGAAATGCCTGGATCTCCCTTTTCAACTACCCCGACAAATGGCGGATTGTAAAAGCATACAAATATGTAAAACACGTTGTCTCTTTGTATTAATCTTCTTCTAGTCTGTAGCTGAAACTTTGTTACCGAGCGATGATTATATTATGTAACCCATTCACTATGTAAAATGATGTACAACTATAATTGTTGAACTCCTTCTACGGTTCTTTCGAACCTAAACAATAAATTTATTTATAATTACGTCAAAAATATTCAATCAATTGCATTGAACTTTGGATCAAATGATTCAGAATCAATCAAACAATCCAGGCCTGGTCTGTTTGTTGTTCAAATAACTCGTCGTGAATAATTAGAACGAAATTTCGTTATGAGCCAATAAGAAACCTTTATTCAGTTTTTTTTGATATTATAACAAATGTAATCCATGTACAATTATTTTGAGATCAGAGCCGGCATTTCTGATTTATTCTGGATTCTTTGATCTCAAGATCGATGTAATTAATTGAATATTAATGACGTGAAATGGTTGAAACGATCTACTAGTTTTCTAGTGAAAAAGTCGACCAGGGGACACCCTCAAATTTCAAGAAATTTTCAAGAGTGTAGCTACGCAATTCGATATACAAAACCTGGTTTCGTACTAAGGAAATCTGAACTACACAGATGCTGCACCTTGTTGGAAATGATGCTGGATAAATTCAGACGGAAAAGTGAAAATATCGCATTGAAACGAAGAAAAATAGATGCAATAATATTCAGATTGGTTGACAATGTAAGTTTGTAATTTTTACACTGTTAAAAATCTCTGCATCAATTTCAATGTTTTTGCTAGAAGGTTTTTTTCAAGTACGCGCATGAATTCAGTTTTATACACATTTTACATTAAATTTAATGAAAACTATAGCATAATCTATACCCTGGTAGAAGAATCTCTCTGAATCTGTCTGAAAATGTCACGTTTCAGGAAGATTCGGGGGAGATTTGAGGAGAGCACTTCATCGTGATTCAGGGAAATTCAGAAGGATTCAGGAACGGGTAGATTAGGAAAAATTGTGTGTTGAACTTTTCAGGAGGATTCAGAGAAATTCAGAGAGAGATATATTGAGTTAAATTTTTGGTGTGAGATTTCAGAAGCATTCAGGGAGTTTTAGAGAAACTCAGAGGAACGGAAATTCGGAAAAATTTAGCATGGAACTTTCCAGAAGGATTCAGAGAGAAATAAATTGAGTCGCATCTTTCGTTAAAAATTCCAGAGGCATTCAGGGAGATTCAGGGGAAATCAGAGACACGAAAGTTAGAAAAAATTGAGAGTGGAACTCTACGGAAGGATTCAGAGAGATTCAAAGGGATTTAAGGACATTCAGAGGAATTCAAAGCAATTCATCGTGATTCAGGGAGATTCAGAAGGATTCAGAGACGGGTAGATTGGGAAAAAATTGGGCGTTGAACTTTTCAGAAGGATTCAGAGAAAGATACATTGAGTGAAATTTTTGGCGCGAGATTTCAGAGATATTCAGGGGGTTTTAGAGAAACTCAGAGGCACGAAAATTAGGAGAAACTCAGCATGGAACTTTTCAGAAGGATTCAAAGAAATTCAGAGAGCATCAGAGAGAAATGAATTGAGTGGAATTCTCCGTTCAAGATTTCAGAGGCATTTAGGGAAAATCGGAGACACGAAAATTAGACAAAATTGAGCACGGAACTCTACAGAAGGATTCAGGGGAATTCAGAGAGATTCAGAGGGACTGAGGGACATTCAGAAGGATTTAGAGACGGGTAGATTAAAAAAAATTGTGCGTTAAACTTTCCAGAAGGAGTCAGAGAAATTCAGAGAAATTACATCGAGTAAAATTTTTGGGGCGAGATTTCAGAGGCATTCAGGGAGATCCAGGGAAAATCAGAGAAACGGTCATTGAGAAAAATTGAGCACGGAACTTTACGTAAAGATTGAAAGAAATTCACAGAGATTCAGAGAAATTCAGGGGGAAATAAATTGAGGGGAATTTGGTTCAAGATTTCAGAGGCATTCAGGGATTCGGAGAAATTCAGAGTAAGCTTCGAATTCTCAATATTTGAAATTCGGAGAGATTCAAAGAGATTCAGAGAAATTCAGAGAGATTCAGGGAAATTTAGAGTAAGCTTTGAAATCTAGATATATGAAATTCTGACACATTCAAAGAGATTCAAAGGAATTCAAAGAGATTTAGAGGCACTCAGACTGTTTCAAAGAAATTCAGCATGAGCTTACAATTGTTAATTAATGAAATTCTGAGGCATTCGGAAAGATTTAGAAAGATCCTGAAGAATTCCTAGAAGTTGGAGAAATTCAAGATTTATGACTATTGAATTGCTCTGGAACTCTCTGAAAAATGTCCGAAAATATAGAGAGATTCAGAGAGAATTCAGAGAGTTTCAAAGAGATTTTTTTACCAGGGTAGTCAGTGTACACAAAGGTCGGTTGGAATATCCAACCACACATTCTAAAACAACACCGTTCTAAACTGCACGAAGTGTCCAACTATTTAAACCAACCCATTAATTCCCGCCGAATCTTATTCAACCATTTTTAATCAGTTTTAATTAGATCAATGTATTTTTCCAGGGTGATTCTGATTGAATCTTGCACAATGTTCTGACCAAACCCCATGAAATTTCATTTCCTCAGATTCTGTGGATTTTTTAAACCAGGGTACACAATTAAATATACGATGATGCATTCCATACTGAAGTGAAATTGAACTACACTGAGGTTACTTGAAAAATCGAACTACACAAATCTGAACTATTGAGCTTGCTTTCTGAAGACCACTTCAAGGAGTAAGTAAGCAAGTAAGCAGCTCAAAGACATATTTTGGACTTATATTGCACAGCTTGAGTGATGCAGAACCATAGGAATTTAAATCAGAAAAAATGGTATCGAAAAATCGGGAGATGAAACCAAAAGCAAAGATTTGAAGAAAACAAGGACCTCCCACACTGAGAACCCAATTTCTTCATTGACTTGAAATCACATTCTTCGAATCAAAGAAGAATTATATTTCTGCTTCAATTTGAGAATTTTTCGTTACAATCTGATGCTAACTTTTTCCATTTAACTGAATTTTTTTCCATTGGAAAGAAGATTTATTAGAACGATGGCAAAGAAAAGTTTCTTTCAGTCTAAGAAATTGGGTGCAGTGTTCTGAATTTTCACACTAGGGTCGGTACAGCCTGAATTTCTCGCTATCCCGAGAAAATTTCATTGGGCTCTTCCATTAATGTTATCAATTTTTGAAGACGAATCTATAAGAAATTGTCGTGGAATTGAACTTTTGGAATATTGTCGAATCGAAACATTGAAGTTCCATCACGCAGTATTGCAAAACCTTCCGATTTCAAACTGAATTTCAACGATTTGTTAATAAATTCAACAAAATCTACGAAATCTACTGTTGTTTTAGCCTATTCAACAATTTTGAAAGCTATTCTCATCAAAGGCCGGTTGATAATTCTTCACTCTTTCAATCACTTGCCATTCGAAGCGTTCAATGGTGAGCAAAGCAAGCACCCTTTATACGTCCTTAAATGGCGAACGAAGCGAGCTTCTTCGAGTTTTAAGAAGTACGAGTGAACCGAGCATCGTTTGGGGCAATCAATCATGGCTGTTCTCAAATTTCAACAGTTTGTGCGAGCATTTCCGAATTTAAAAACCGTGGATGAAGCGAGCGTCATGTTGAGTATTCAACAGCGAGTGGAGTGAGGACAATTCTAGTTCAGAAGCGCGAACGCAGCAGTGTCAATCTCCAGACCAGTGTTGTAAAACCTCGCAGCGTAAAAGCGTACATGAAATCAGGTTCATACACATTCCACGTTACATTTGATATATACAGAAACATAAAACAACAATAGATAATGCTTTAGTTCACATTGAATTCATGCAAGTACTTGAAAACAACCTCCAGTCAAAACATTGACATTAATGCATAAGCTCCTAACAGTGTAGATTTGTGTAGTTCGATTTTTGATGTACCCTTCGTGTACTTTGGTAATTGTGTAGTTCAAATGTGTGAAGTTCGGACACAGGCATCGTTATTCAAAATTGTATGTTCTTCGGGACGGTGGAGTTGAGAAATGTGTGCAATAAAAATAATCGCTGTTTGATATTTCAAATGATCTTCGCGTAGTTTCGAGCAACCTCCCACCCACTTTTTGTAGTTCAGAATAATTAATTTTAGAAAATATGTAGTTTCAATACTATGCATTTCAGATTTGTTCCGAAAAATAGTCGCTGAACGCCTTTATTTTTGTAGTTCACACTTGTATAATTCAGCTTTCCTGAACTATGCAAGAAGATTACAGAAATACAAAGAGAAATAAATTTTTGAAAATGACTAAATTCCTACCAAATTGGCAGAATATAAGAAAAATATCACTGTTATTGATAAATAGTGTAGTAAAAATGAATGATTAACGAAATATTCTTTAGTACAAACTTGCGTGCAAACTTCTGCATGATGAATTACACATTTGTACTACACTTCTATATCAGTGCCACTGATATTTTCTCTTATCCTGCCAATTTAGTAGGAATGTAGTAATTTGTAAAACTTTATTTTTCTCCGTTCACTTTCAATCTAGGACAATTGTAAAAGTGGATTTAAATTTGTCATTATTTGAACAATCTGATCTTGGTGAATGCAAAGAAGATTCTCTGTTTATAGGCTTCCATGATGCGTGTTAAGAATGTCTTAACCGAAATAAAAATCAAATGATGTCCCAGTAACCATAGAAATGATTCGACAGACAGCTTGGAGGACAAAATGTATTCATCGTCGTTTAATTATCTCTTTGCAATAAAATGAATAAGAAACAAAGAAATTCAACACATATTGAACCATGTCATTAGATTCCTTTTGTGGAACATCGACCTTACTTTTTCGTATCGAATAGTTCCTATCTTGGGTCAATTAAATTCACCCTTGCGTGTAAACCCACACAGGGTTCATCAATCGATTCAATAATGATATAGTACATCTAAGCTACACAATACGAGTGACGCGAACTGGTTTGAACGTTGTCACAAAATTCAAGATCAAAAGTTATCGTATGAAATATCTCAATCTCTTTCAATCTTGGCGCCTACACTGTTAAAAAAACAAACAACTGGAATTTTCCAGTACCCAGGAACGAATTCTTCCGTTCACGTACAAGAAAATTCCTGTTGTAACGGAATTCAATATCAATACAAGAATTTTCTGATACGTGTACTGGAATTTCCATGACTTGAATGTAATTTTTCCCGATGGTTTTATTTTACAGTGTAATTATTGAAGTTGATGAAAAATTAAACAAACGCGGCAAAGATTATAAATCCATGAAACTTCTTTTATCCAAATACCTTTTCATATTGAATTGATTTTTTAAGACGAATTTAATTCAATTCAATTTGGAATGTTTTGTTTTTTGCGGAGTCGTCAATGAATTCACATTTATTTATTTTATTATCCGCGTATACGCATATGCATACACAAATCGAAAGAGAAAGGAGCGCGAGGGAAAAAAAGAGAGAAAAAATAGGTCGTTGGAAACACGGTCGTAAAGTTTTGCGGTTGTAATATAACAGGGTTGATAGCGATAGTGTCCGGGACGTAAAAGTCTTGCATATACATATATATTTATACATTCGATGCATTATACTTACACAGAATTATCTTGAAACTTAAATTCTTATGAACACAAAAGTGTAATTTTAACGTTACCTTAACGAGAGACGTTACTACGGGACTATCCAACAAGCCTTTGAGGAATAATAAATCCGTATCATCCGCTACTTTTCCCAATTCTTCGATATTGTCCCTTACGTGAATGAACGCAGCTGAAAAAAGAATTCATTAGAAATATAATCAATCTTCTATTTGAATTTACGTATTTCAGTTTGATATACACGGAGAAAAATGAAGGTCGAAAATATAGTAATCTTTAATAAAAATTTGAGAATATTTCTTGAGATCTGAGAGTTTTTCTTAACCCTAGAACACGCACGCGAAAAACACAGAAAGTTTCAGATGGCTGTCACTCATTGGAAACTAAATACACTCAGAGAAAAATCTGATTCTCATAACCAGGGGACGTAGTTGATTTTGTCTTTGACCATTCCGTCTGGTTGCCACAGCCAGATTTACGTGATTTTATTTTGTTTTCCTGGTTATTATAACCAGATTTCAGGTCCTCAACAGGTCGTGTGCATTTTCTAGGGTTAAATGCATAATAAAGACAAATCGGTGCACTTTTTTGTGGAATTTTATTCGAAAAACAATGAAAAATTATTAATACTTGATAAAAAATAAAGAAACATATGAACTTTCCCAAAGTCGCGCGTGAAATTTCACAAAAATAGTAACAAAATTTCAATATCCTGCTATTCACTTTGTGAAAGAGTGACCGCAAAATTCGCCTGTTTTTTTGGGACCGCGAGTTTAGGGTTGAATTGCGTTCTGAAAAATATTTCATGTCGATCATTTGCAAGAGAATACCATTTCCCGGTGAGCATAACATTGATTTTGGAGATGAAGAAATCGACGGAATCGATAGATTCTTTTCTATACAAAATCTGTCGAGGTTTATTGATTTTTATACAATCTTGATCAAAATTTGATACTACTTTACTTGTAAAACCAGCGTTATGCTCACCAGGAAATTGTACACCCTCGCAAATGATCAGCACAGAGTATGTTTTAGAATAAATTCTAACCCGCGGTCCCAGAAAATACAGTGGGTGGCCAAATTATTAGGCCACAATTGAGATTATTGAGATTACTCCAAAGTTGAATATCTCAGTGAAAAATTATCGTAAGGAAACAAATGAATACGCAATTTCAAGGGCAAAGTCTACTCTTTGAGCATCATTTGACCTCTTTGGTCTATCATGTTTGCCCGACAACCTACATCGCATTAAGTATGAGCATTTTGCTCGATATTTCCTCAGTTTTTCAAACAGAAGGAGCTCGCAGGAAGATTAAAACATGGAAACACGAAAATAAACATTTTGTAGAGAATTTCCTCAGCTCCAAAACGCTTTTTTTATTTTCCTGGTAGAGTCATTTTCAGCGGAGTTATGTCATGTTTTATGACTTGTAATTTTGAGACGGTTAAGGGAACAAAAAATTTCCTTGGAGGAAAAAGTTTTGTTTTAAGATGTATTATACGCAGAAAATACTTTTGAAAGCAATCAAAAACCTCTCGAAGTATTTTTTTTTCGTATAATACATAGCAAAACTAAACTTTTTCCTCCAAGGAAATTTCTTGTTCCCTTAACCGTCTCAAAATTACAAGTCATAAAACATGACATAACTCCGCTGGAAATGACTCTACCAGGAAAATAAAAAAAGCGTTTTGAAGCTGAGGAAATTCTCTACAAAATGTTTATTTTCGTGTTTCCATGTTTTAATCTTCCTGCGAGCTCCTTCTGTTTGAAAAACTGAGGAAATATCGAGCAAAATGCTCATACTTAATGCGATGTAGGTTGTCGGGCAAACATGATAGACCAAAGAGGTCAAATGATGCTCAAAGAGTAGACTTTGCCCTTGAAATTGCGTATTCATTTGTTTCCTTACGATAATTTTTCACTGAGATATTCAACTTTGGAGTAATCTCAATAATCTCAATTGTGGCCTAATAATTTGGCCACCCACTGTAGACGGAAAAATACCCTTCTTTGCGGTCACTCTTTGTATGTTTCTTTATTCTTCATTAGGTATTGATAATTCTTCATTGTTTTTCGGATACAATTCCACAAACAAGTGAACCGTTTTGTCTTTATTATACATTGAAGAAAAATTCTCAAATTTTTATTGAAGATTACTATATTTTCGATCTGCATTTTTCTCCGTGTATCTATATTTATATAAAACTTTATAAAAACTTGTTTCTAAATCTTCGCCTCGTTACGCATGTGTCTATCCTCTCACGAGGAAGTTCAAGTTGACGGGTATTTGACAACCTGTCGTTTAGACTCAATGAAGGTATTTAAAATGCTTTTGACAGATTTGGGTCGTTTAGAGAACAATATAACAGCATGGTACAATGTGGTTCCGAAGAATATATCGATATTCGGTACTTTTATTATTAACTTTTATAACTATCATATATTCTATCGATTCGCAGCCAATAGTGAAAATCGTGAAGATTCTTCACGGAGAAGAAAGAATTCTTTATTGCTGAATGAATACAATTCATTCTCGTTTTCACATTTTTATGACTAAAAGACACGGTATATTTTCACCCTTTGCGATTCATATCGATTATCCTTCGAAGCGCCTATACAAGATCAAAAGACATGATTAGTTGAAACATTGAAATTCAATGGTATAAAGGGTGCTTGTACCATGCGAGTTAAACGAGGAGGCAAATCTCGGGTGTGGCTATCAAATGTAGATCAATATTCACGTGCTTGACAACGCTACAGGTTGCTCGCGACTGGTTGAATTATATAAATCCGTTAATGTTGAAGAATTAATAACAACGTTAATTGTCCTATTTCCACTTCCCACACTGTATAAAATATTTGTGAATTTCCAATAAGAAAAGCATGGTAAAAAACTTATGGATTTGTACATTTCCAGATTATTTGGAAATCCACGAATTTTCTGTGAATTTCCAAACAATTTTCGTGATTTCTTCAAGAATGTTTGTCAACTGACAAACAATCTTTGTGAATTTACTAAAAAAAAAGTGAGGTAAAAAAACTTTCGAACTTTTTTGTTGCACAGTGCATTCGCAATATGATTTAGAATAAAATAAACGATCAATCACAATATTCAAAAAAGTGTATTGTGCACGAAGATATATTTTAATAATTCTGCCAATCGAGAGAACATTTTTTCTTACAAGAAAAATTTGAGAGTTTTTTACACAAACATTCTCGTTTCTCCTCAAAAAAGTTTGGAGAAAATCAAAAGTTCTGGTCAAGTAACGAATTTTCTTGAGGAATCTACCAGAAAAAATGTTGGAGTAAAAAGAATCTTAAACCAAGAAAATAAACTTTCTTCAAACGAAGAAAACATTTACTCAATTCGAAGCTATACACTGTAAAAAATATACTTCCTAAACTGCCAAAGAAGTTTGGCAGTTTTTTACACAAACTTTTGTTCGGCAATTTTCGGAAATTATTTTTCCAAACCAAGTTTGTAAATTTCCAAGCATTTTTGTTTGGAATTCAACAAAGTTTTTTTACAGTGTACAACGTGATATGGAGGAAATTTTCTTACTTCAATTCACTGAAAATAAAATTCTGGAACGGTTAACGTTTGGACATCAACAGTCGATGTACGTGGGAAAAATGAAATTGGTAAGCATGGAAACATTACTGGCTCATTTCATTCGCATCAACTGTTAATGCGCGACTCATCAATCAGCGATTTACCGACGAGTAATAGCAGATCTTCAAATTTTATTTTCCGCAGGCATCGGCCATTGATGTTCGAACGTTAACTGTTCTCAGAATCTTATTTTCAGTGAAGTACGTATCTTCTTTGGATAAGAAAAAAATTTATATTCTCAGACCAAGAAAATATGTTCTTAGGAATAAGCTAATTTTTCTCTAAAATTTAGCTGTTACGGTGAATGAATTAGTTACAAATGTAAATTGTTTTTGCTGCAACAGCCGAAATTTATCTGCAGGGAGTTAATTTAATGGCTATCCGTGTCCACACTGTGAAAAATATTCCTGAATTTCCAAGCAGAAAAGTGTGGTGAAAAACTTACACCGATTGGTGAATTTCCAAATTGTTTGAAAACTCACAAATTTTCTGTAAATTTCCAAACAATTTTTGTGAATTCCAAACCTTTTCTTGGAAGTTTTTTTTTTACAGTGCACGCTCTAGCCACTTGGCTGCACGGAGAAAATATTTCATCAAATATCACAGTGTACCACCGGATCAGGGCGCCAGATCGGTCTCTTCGAGAAGAATCACTTTGTCATTCTATGCAACCACACAGTAATTTTTCTCGAAGAAACCGATGTGACGCCCTGATCCGGTGGTACACTATAATATTTAATGAAATATTTTCTCCGTGTGCTGCTGCTGAATTATTTTTTCCGTGTAACCTACACCTTGACCTCTCCAAAAATGACACTTTTTCAGATTTTTTTTTCGAAAATTAGAAAGTTCCTATTCAAATTGAACTACATGAAGGTGTTCCGCTACTATTAAAGTACAAAATGATTCTTTTGTGAAATTTTATTGCGAAAAATGGCGGTTTGACAGGTGAATGACTGGAGCACTGTGAAAATTCATGATCGTGCGGTGGGATAAATAACTCAGTCCAGAATTGACGTAGAACACAGAACAAAAAATAATTATTTTCTGTAATTCAAAAGCTAGTGAAATACGTATCCGTTTTGAAAAACGTGCATTTTCCACAAAATAGCATCGGTTTGAAGAAAAAAGTAAAATTTTCACCCTAAATTTCGTTACTTAATGTTGAATAAAAAACGCAAATATCAATATTTCGAACAACCCGTATGTATTTCACTAGATAATCATATCACGAATACGATAAAAAAACCCCGAGGCGATTGATTGAAAATTCGCGGAGCTAGAGCTCCCACCGACTTTCGACATACTATTTTGAAATTAACCTGTTTGAAGTTTTTGTAACAGTTGAGTCGTGCGTGTTTAGTTGGACCTATGTTTGTAGTTTACGGTATATCATTTTCGGGTCCTCAAAGAGTACTTTAAGCCAAAAACAAATTTTTTGATTTTGTTAAAATTCCACTGTGGTGTTAGTAAATATGTGGACAATTTGAAAATATAATTCGAGCTATCACAATTTTAGTTGATTTTACCGCAGGGAATGTAATATGCACATCAGCTATGGTATATTGAATATTCGTTGTTGTAATACTCAATGAGATGTAAATTTTACAAATTTTCTTTCTCTCAGTGTAGCTAAAAATTCACTGCCACAGCTAACTGGATTGTCGAGAGAGCAACCTCATTAATGAAAACACCAAATGCTTTTTTAACAGGAGTCAACATTTTTTTATACCAACAATTTTCTAGTAAATTTATAAACAATTTTGGTGAAATCTGGAAAAAATGTTTGTTGGTTCACAAACATTTTTTGAGAAGTCACGGAATTGCTTGAAAATTCACAAGAGATTTGTGAATTCCCAAATAATCTAGAAATAAACGAATCCATAGGTTTTTTCGCCATACTTTTCTTTTTGGAAATTCTCAAGAAAATTTGTTACAAAAATTTCTGTCACAGCGAAGTGACAGTGATTCATCATGTGTATATTCAATCCATATAAATGATTATTGTCGATGAGGATGCTCGGTACTTGAACTCGAATAAACAGATCACAGTTATTGTCAATATAAACTCTTGAGAGTACGAGTTTGCGTGGGTATTTCATCAGTGTTGTTTTCCATTGAGGGCTCTACGACATTCATCATTAGGGAATGAAGTTTCAAACGGTGTGCATTAATAATGTAAATAAAGGTTCAAGTTTTATGGGGAGAAAATAGAGGGAAAGTGAAAATTCCAGTACAAATACAGATGCCGATGTTCTCGTGAGAATGAACGGAAGGAACTTGGACAATAATTTTCTATATAAGGTGTCTCTTTTCTGTACAATTATATAATTGTACGTTCTGGAGAATTTATATTCCGAGAATATTATGTTATGAACCCTTCCCTGGGTTCAAAACATAAATTAAATCACTTATTTAAAATTCGCGGGTGTTGCGCAAGCAAATTATTCTTCTTTTTTGGTTGGCAACACCCCTAAAAACAATGAGTACTGGCATTTCAATGGTCCGCTAATGGTCCTACACTGCCAATGAGGAGCCATTATTGGCCCGTTGGAACGCCTGCAGACATGTTTGCTGGGACTATTCTTAAGGAGTTACATGGGTTTCAGGTGGGTTTAAAAAAATCGATTTTCTTCAATTTTTTTTATTTGATAGTACAACTCTTCAAGAAGATATTCCCAAAATTTCAAGCCGATCCGACAAAAACTCTAGGAGATATAGCATTTTGAACTGTCCCTCTGATGACTGTAGCGCTCGTTTCCCTCTTTTTTCTATGACTGTGTGAAGGAGCACATATTGTAGTACAGTGTTAGTAGCCGAGCCACTAGGTATTTTTGAGATTATAAAAATAGCTTGTACACAAGTATTTTAATTTTTCCTTTTTGCAATTTGATGAAATCTACAATTCCCCGAAGTGATAACGCGTTTCTCTCGAAACACACTTCTCGAAATCGATAGTCAAAATTTCTCGGAAACTAATCGTTCGATCTCGCCCAAATTTTAAACACTTCTTCAAAATAGAGGATGTTTTTTCCCTTCGACCACAAAAAATTTGACACCGCAATGAATACCGAAAGTTTTACCGAAAAAGTGACACTTTCGTTCAAACCCCTACCAAAAATTCAATTCTCATTGTTTTTTAAATCCTTTAATCGTGCCTTTGTCGAGGCACCTCCGAAAATCCACTGCCATCGATTCAACCCGCACAGCACCACAGTCCCAGAAGAATTCTTAAAGAATTCATAAAGAACAAAATCAGTTCAATAAGCATTCTTTATGAATTCTTCTGGGATTGTGGTGCTGTGTGGAAATTTATCATATTTTCTCATCGAAATTCTTTAAAATTTTGTTCAAAAGTTATCTAATAATATGCAAAAAAAAGAATGAATAAAAATCTCTTCTTTAGTGAGACAAAAAATTCGAGAAAATTAGCTTTTTTATTCCTCTGAAGCCCATGTAATCCCTTGAGGAGACTGAAATATACAATTGTGAAATTTTAATCTCTAAACGTAATTCAGTCTTCAGGAATCATTGGGAAATTCAAAGTGCGCGGCAATTCGTAATCCGAAGTACATAATTCATTCTTATTCACTTCAAATTCGTATAAATTACGTACCTTTTAAGAAAAGTTCGCGCAAAATTGTACCCCCCCAACCCTCCCACTTCCCCATACTTGAGTCCTATTAATATCCATGCAGAGTTTCAAGTCGGTATATTCAATTACTGTAGAGCTACTCGTGTTTTTGTAAACCTGGATATCTGATCGTTTCGAGCAAACACGGAAAGAATAATTTAGCTGCAGCACCTAAGTGGCTAGCACGCACATGGACAGCCATTAAATTAGCTCCTGCAGCTAAATTTTAGCTGTTATAGCAAAAAAATTTGCATTTGTAGGTAATTTATTTGCGGCGGTAGCTAAAATTTAGCTGCGGGAGCTAATTTAATGGCTGTCCATGTCTGTGCTAGCCATTTAGCTGCTGCAGCCAAATTATTTTTTCCGTGAAGAATTTGTATAAAATTGTTTTTGCGGATGAATATCCTGCCACGGAGAGGTTCTCTGAATTTCTTGGAATGAAATATTCACCGTTGAAGAAGTCCAACAGGGATGAGATTCCACTCGTGAACAGTGAATTTTCACTCTATCAGGGTGAAAATCCACCCTTTTATAAAGGTGAAATTCTCACCTCAAGAGAGCGATAATTCACTCCTACACGGAAAAAAATTCCCATATAAAAATTACATGAATAGTCAGGTAACGATTACAGTGTGGATTTCATGTGAAACTCACTTCACAATCGTGTTGGATTTACATTGTTATGAAAGGTAATTCACAGCAACACTTCTCTCATTTACATAAAGCTGAAACTAGTAGGCGTGAAGTTACAGCAGTCGATTGTTTTCCCTTTTGAATCAAAGTTATTGGAGCTTTGTTTATACCAGAAATCGATTGAGTAGCATCCTACCAAACGTTTCAGATCCTCAAATCTTCGATAAAAATTGTGTATAAAGAGTTAAGAAAAGCGGCTGCTAGCTCTACGGCTGCCAGTTCCAGTTTCATCTCATTTACTTCGGTAAAAATGTAAATATAACATTGGTTCCAAAGTGAATTTTACTCCAATTGCATTAATGTGAGCAGCAACTTACATTATAGGACTTTTTTCCGTGTAGGGAGTCAAAACTCAATTTTTAAGAATGGAATTTCACTCTTATTAGACCTTGCGGTATTTTTACTCTTTAGGAGTGGATTTTCACTCCAAGAAATTTAGAGAGGGTGCTGAAACCCAAACAGAATCAACATAAAATCAAATAAAAAGTCGTATTCGCGTTCGGATGTTTCTATCCGGCTTCTTTACTAGTCGCAGTTGACTTGGATTCATGCGCCGACAATAGTTCTTGGTTTTTGCCCCAGGATCAACTCCCCCTGTATTGGTTCTTCGAGAGTTGGTCACTAAAAATCCAACTAATATCGGTTCACAATTACGGTCTTGTCCTGATCTAGCATCGAATGACTTCTGTCTTGAATAGTCGATTTTCGACCATCTACTCGAGAAGTTGCTGTAACTACACTGAGAGAAAGATCTATTGAAATATTCGACGGCTAGGAAATTAAGTAACTTGTGCTAGCTAAATTTTATTTGTCACAACTATATTTTTTATTCCCATTGAATGAACCATTTTATTCATATTTCATAGAGTCTAGCTAGCGTGAATAAAAACCTAGCTGCGGCAACTTACATTCAGTTGTCCCAACTAAGTTCCTTTTTCTCAGTGTACACTGAGGAAAATGTGTTTCGTAGAACTAGCAATCACAGAATTTTGGGCATTTTACTGTTGAAAATACAATAATTCTTGTTCTTATAACAATACATGTTGTCTTGTTAACAATAGAATTGTCAATTCAGCAATGTTAACGGTCATATTTTTACGATTTTTATTGTAGGTTGACATATGACAATGCTGAATCGTCACATATCAACCAGCAATAAAATTGCTGAATTGACAATTTCATTGTTAATAAGACAACTGTATATTGCTATAAGAACAAGAATTATTGTGTATTCAACAATAAAGTAGTCAGGACAAGTCCTGCACGGGAAAAAAATAAAGGGTCCAAAATGACTACATTTTTATTAAATTGGCAGTGTAGTGAAAATAAATGATTCATCAAACATCCTTTAGTATAAGCGTACAACCTTATGCACGATGAAGTATTTTCTGTTATCTTGCCGGTTTGGTAGAAATGTAGTAATTTTTGAAACTTTATTTTACTCCGTGCATCCCTTATAGCACCACAGCCCCGGAAGAATTCTTAAAAAATGCATAAAGAACGCAATCAGTTCAATAAGAATTCTTGAGGAATCCTTCTGGGACTGCAGTGCTGTGTGGGATGTTAGCTGCCTCAACAACTAACTCAAGTACCTGGCAGCTTACGAGGTATTTTCGTTATTTATTGCAACTATATATCGAGTTAGTTGAGGCAGCTACCATGGTACTTGTCTGGACTACTGAATAGTTGCTGCAAATATTCCCTTCTCTCTGGTTAAACTCAAAGAACCATTTCGTGGACATTGTTTCGACTCGATCGAGGAGATAATAACCAGAAAAGAGCTTTTCAGACTGTTTCAAGAATTAGAAACAATCTCGGCACAAGTGCATTGTGCAGCGAATAGAAAGATCCGCTATCTTTCGAACAAATTCACCTTATCTTTTGGCCACAATAGTACACATAAACGTATATTACCATTATCAAAATGATGAACTTTCGCTCCGTTCACGGTATCAGTGCTATCCAAGAGTCGACGATCCTCCAACTTATCTTTCCTTCCAAACAAAACCATTGTCCTTAACATTCATTCGAATCGCTTTTATCCGCATCAGATACACATCTCTTTCTTCATTTACTTTTCTTTTCCATCATACGTGTTCCATTTTCTCCCTGTTATTCTATTTTTATAATATTGAATTTATCATGACAATTATTACGACACAACCACTCGAGTTAAAATCACATGAAAACACCTAGTAATCCGATTCCCATGGTATAGGGTAATGTACATTATATGCTATTACTCGTGAAGAGAATATTCACCGTTCACCGCGAATGAAATCACCACTGGCGGTTGCAATGTCTTTCACTTGTTGTCGGGATCTCAATAATAGGTCTCTGGGGCCTCTTATTACCAAGACACGTTGTACTTCTTCGTAGACGTTACAATATGATTAAGAACGACATGATAATTTCGATAACTCAACCCTGAAAGTGGTTTAGTTTATATACAGTAGTACAGATTCATTCGCGACACTGAAAACGATTGCTGTTAAATGAATTGATTCGTTCAATCTTTTTTCTTTGTTGTTGTTTATTACAGAACGATTGATAAAAATGAAAAAACTATGCCAAGAAGTGTTTTCATTGTAATTGTGAATTTATATGTGATTTATATTCAAGCTGTCACAAGGTTCCCAGAGAGAACAAGAACGAGGAGCAACGTTGTTTACAATGAATAAGAGAATAGAATAATTAATAAATCACTCTGGTTAAACACAATACGCAGAACTAAACCTGTGGCTAGAATAGGATGTCTTAGTCTCTGCGATTCTTTGTACTATGGCAAACTAGAATTCTAACAATTCTAAAAACCGTGAACTTTTAAAGCACAACAGAAATGAACAACAAAAAAAAACACTGAACCCTTATTCGGTTTCGTTCCTCTATCGATTTGTAGATTGTAACGAGTCTCGTTGATAACTCGTAATCGCTCTACCGTATCTTCCACTCACTCATTCAAACGAACTGGTCTCATCTTCGCGCCATATTTAATTATTTCATTCAACTAATAATAATCCACGCTATAACCACCACTTTCGTTAACACACTGAGATTCCATACCGTTTAACTATAGACAGACTCACTACAGACCGAAATCAAAATCAAAAGAAAAAGAGTTGAAACTAAATTGTCATGTGTTTCTGTCGTGGTTTCTCGTGAAAGTGTAAGCAACCACCACCGGCTAAGAACTGCTTTCCGAGATTCTTGTGACTGGTTGTTGCCTCTACAACACATTGAGATTCGAAGGAGAGACATACCAGCTGGACTCTTAACGTCTTACGAAAGAGGGGATAAAAGTGAGGAAGGAAGGAAAGAAAAAATAGAGGAGTGAAAGAGTATCAAATGGTAACGGGAGAATGGCGTCGAGACGTCAAAGGTTTATTAAATTCGTTCAAAGCACATTTATTCCTTGCCCGTTCCGATTGAATAATAAACAAAATCCCGCTGCAATGAACTTCCTCTGCCTCGGTCTCTTGTGCTTTCATGAGAAAACCGACTACCGTGAAACGGTGATCTTACCAAGGATGAGGACTTCCTCATTTTTGTTAGTAATGGTTACTTGGAACTTCGTTTTGGTTAGAGATTAAATTTCTTTCCTTCAAATTTAGAATCCAAAATTCTGTTCAATAGCTATTTATCAGCTGCCACTACACCTCGAGTTCAAAAATTTAAACGATTTTTGTCCTCATATTTCGTTTTTAGACTGATTTTGTCCTGATTGTTGAATAATGCGGACAAAAACAGTACTTTTCCATGATTTTAGTCTGAATTTTTCCTCAACCACTTTCATTTGTTGGAAGAGAAATTCAGACTGAAATTATGAAAAAAGCACTGTTTGTATCCGCATTATTCAACAATCAGGATAAAATCAGTCTGAAAATGGAATATGAGGACAAAAACAGTTCAAATTCTTCGACTCGGGACTGTAAGAAAAGCGATGTTGGAATTAACACCACTCGGATCCTATAGAAATCCACCCTAAAATCAGTGTTAGAATGGTACTAAAAGAACATTATTTGGTTTGAAGTACAGTGTGTAGGGCTTCGTCGTTGACCGAATAATCAAATAAAGAGAATAATTGTTCCCAACTGATCGATTAATTCAGTTCTCTGAATTCAGAGAATTTCACCCTGATTTCTTAAAATGTACCAATCCTGGGGAAAAAATGACGTTCACCGAGCGTGAGGAAAATATTCATGAAAATAAGAATACTGCTCTCTGACTCCTGAAGAGTGAGTTTTCACTCCATCAGAGTAAATGTTCACTCTCTTGGAGTGAAAATTTCACCCTTATAAACAGGTAGAATTTTACTCCTTAAAGAGAAATAAAATTCATTCTTATGGAATAAAAACTGACTCCTGTTAGACTTGCAGTATCTCCATTCTTTGAGAGTGAACTTTTCTACTTCCAGGGATTTAGAAAGTGAGATAGGGTGATTGATTCTCAACAATGGACTCTTTTCGGCAGGAAGTGCGATAAGCGTTCATAAAAAGTTCCAGCACGCTTCAATTCCTACTCTCTAAAATTTTTAGAGTGAGATTTTACTCTTTAGCCAGCCAAAAGTGAGCTCGTCGAAATTTTGAGTGAAATTTCCACTCTTTTAGAGTGACAGTCTGAAGTTTGAGGTCAGAAATTCACATCCACTCCAATTCTAGAGTGAGGGTTCACTCGAAACGAGTTGAAATCCCACTCGCAGCGGACTGGCTCACTTGTGGGACTTGGTGGAGTGAAACACGTGGTTTTCCACTCTAGAAACTCAATTGCCCAACTCACTCCCCAAATCTTTTATATTCTCTCCTCTCTCAACTGAAAATTCTCTCTTAAAGAATGAAAATACTGCGAATTCAACGAGAGTGAGATTCCACTGCTACAGATGACTCAGATGACAGGAGATTCATATAATATTCTTATAACATTGCATACATGAAAATTCAGCAGCTGTTAAAAGTGAATTTCGCCATCGCGTTTCATGCAAAGATTCATGATTTCTCCTACATTAAAAATAAAATCAATAATTATTTAGTTCACGGCCTTACATCCTCTAAGGTTTCCAAGTATACAAGTACTTCGATCATCATAGAATTATCGATCAGAAGTTTCATGGCCAGGAATAGGAAATGCAGATACCAGTACTTTTTCAGGCATTTTTCTCTCAATCGAATTCGAATAAACTATATTTCTTCCATAAAAATATTCCAAGAATCAAATCAAATGACTCCTGAAAGTGTGAATAATTGTATCTCACGCTTAATGAACGAAAGTAAAACGGTGAATGTGTAATTACCTGAAGTTGAATTAATATTGTTGGGACTCCGGCATTTCCTGTGAATAATGGAAGAGAGAACGGAACAACCGCACGCATCGCGAATGTCCCTGTTTAGAATGCCTTTCGAGGTTTTCATCGTGGAAGATTCGTGATTTCGATGCTACAATTCTGTTTTTATTCTTCATCGCTTCATCGTTTCTCACTCCTAGAACATGTTTTTACCGTGTGGAGAATTTTTACACTTTAACAGCAATGTTCGCACAATTAGCACGAGATTCGATGAATTTATTTTTTCTCCTCCTCCTCATCGATCACGGGATTCGCGGGAACGTGTGTGTTTTTTCTCACTTTTTTGATGGATTGAATCTTATGTAATCCCAAGAAAAATTAACCACCACGTGTAACGTATGATTTCATCTTTTCGAAATATATCTGGTGTATATATAGAACCGTGTGTTGCAACTTTTGCAAATTTTGTGCAATAAATCTTCTTATTAATTATGCAGAACACAAAATGAACGCACGGGAAAATATTTGCGGTAAATTCTGGAACAGGTACAATTTATATTACTCCAAAATTGTCCCCATCCCAAATTTTATTTATATAATATTTGATTTTTTTGCGTGTGGGTTTTGAGTGTTTTGACGATGTCGATGAGGGTCTTGAGAAAAAAAAGTCTGCATGTAGATTGTTACTGTACACGTGTTATTTTATTATTAAAGTATCGTTCGATCATCGAAGCGGATATACGATATGGACTTTTTATCTTTTTTATTTCGCCACCTTGATTTTCTTCACGGAGAGAACGATCGGGAATCGATGGCGTAAGTCCAAAATCCAAGATCTATTCATAGAAGTTTGACGTTGTGAGATAAAAAGGGGGTATGAGAATATTTGCTCATATTTTTAGTAGAAAGGATATGATTGAAAAACAAAGAACCAGAATAAGGGGATACGTCCAACTCGGTGTTTGAAAATTCTGGACTATTCGATAAAAATTTGAATGACTATAGAGGAATTAAATGTCAACTATTAAAAAACACCATAAAGTACACGAACTACGGGTGTTTTTAATTTTTTGATTCAAAAACAAGCATTTTGTTTCTTTAATTGTATACTAAAACTCAAAATACTGCAATGTTGGTTTGTTTTTGAACAAAAGAATCCCTTTCGAAATTCTCTTTCATTTCAAGTGAATGTACAATTATCTGGAGTGTTAAGAACTGTTCCTTTATAGGTGAAAACAACAAAAACTTGAATTTAAAAACAAAAAGAAAAGTAGAGAAAATCGGGTTAACAATAGGTAGGAGCTATCGTCACGAACGCGAAGAGACTGTTAAGGTTCGATATATGAAGACCGTATGATACTTATGTTTCACCCTCACTCCTGAGAGAAGAAGGGGTGAGTGGGAGCGTGGGTTTTGAACCCTACCCTCGTGGCGGATTCTTTGCGTGGCAGCTCCGGCTTGTACGTGTAGGCACGTATGGACAAGTTCATCGATCGATAATAACTTGTTCAATTTGTAAAATAAATTAATGTTCCCTTCTTTCCTCCACGTCCTTCGTTGGATGATCCTTTGTTTACAGTCTCAATCCCTTCGACTTTGTACGAGTGATCTTTGTCGTGTAACATATGAGAACGTCGTTGAAACAACAAGAGATCCGCACTTCGAATCGTGTTGGAGGTCATCAAATTTCATCCAAGCTGTTCCAACAGCTGAGGGTCTTTTTCAATCCTCTCAACAAGGAATTTTTACCAGTTCAGATAATCAATGGGTTACGTCGAAGGAAGATAAACAACAAGATATATTTAATAACATCCCATGCAGGTATTGCCAAGACTGAAAAAAACCCTCCGTGAAGAAAAATTGGCCCAATATTGTTCCATCATTGTCCCGTTGTTTCCAATGGATAATCAGTCATGAAATGGTCGCTACATTTGGTACAAGCTCGGCACAAGTGTAAAAATCGAGCATTCGCTGAGAACAATAGTGCCAATATTGCCCACATGAGTGGCACAATGTTTATAAATTGAATTTTGAATTTACAATGGCTGGGAACTTGGGCTGACCCGATCTTCCTGCCATAATTAATCCTACACACTAGTTTCACACACCAAGCTAGATTTTATTGATCTATATTATTAGTTTAGTTTGAGCATAATTCAACAATAGAATCAAAATTGATTGAAATATCAAAGAGCGCAAATTTTCTGATGATCATACAAGCTTGTCCCAGTCTTGTCACATTTCTTCTATCGTTTTAAGATAATTCATGTACGGTATTCTGAGGGAGAAAGTCATGAACTGAAATATGGATCTGCGATCAACGAAGCATTGGTTGATGCTTGGTAAGTGAATTGGACCGGGTCTGGCAACACCACTGGCCTAAGCTTGTCCTGATCTTATCATTCCCGAGCCTGGGCCAAGTTTGGTGAATTGTTCGAGACAAGTCTCGACAGGTCTTGTGCCATTGGTCCATACACACATGGGATTTAGTACCAACAAAAGACTTGGAGTAACAAAAGGTTCTGGTTGTTGTTCAACCAAACACTTTTTCCGATGTAGACAACACAGAGTATCGACCTATTCTCCTTTTTTCTATTTTAATTACGAAACATGGAACTTCTGAAAAGAAATGTGATTTCCACTTCACGAGCTGTTGTATTTCATTGGGACAAACATAAATTTCCTGCAATGGAGAGTGTGTTTGCAATCACCAGGTTAAAATTGTCCATGGGCTGTTGTTGGACTGTCACAGAGGTCGCCACGATAGGCCGAGCCTGGGTTAACAAGAATGGCTGCTAATAATTTCCCCAATCCAGCCCCGATGAGGGGTCACTTTCATTTTTTTATTGTGGTTAAAAATAAAATAAAACATCCGTCCCATAATTTTGATATAAATGGAATAAATGTCAGAGGATTCCGAAAAGTTCGACACATAATTTTCCTGATCGATTTAGTCCTCAGCCTACAAACAGGGTTAGCGTAACCCAGGGAGTATTCGCAACATGCGAAGTTTGAAAAGAGTGAGAGTTTCAACGTCCGCATCTTGAAGGAGGCAACTTCAGTGTGAACTGATGGATTAGTACCACTTCATTAATCAATTTAAAGAAATGCGAGTTAATGTCAAGTTTTGTGTGCGAAAAAATGGGTCAATTTCAAGTTCGGAGGTTGAGGTTTGAACTATCGAATGACGCAAATTCGCATTCTTTAGTTAATTCACAAACAATTTCTGTCAGTCAAGAAATATTTTTTGAGAAGTCACGGAAATTTTTAGTAAATTTCCAAATCCATAAGTTTTAATACTTTTCTTTTTGGAAATTCACAAACATTCTTGCGGATTGTGATGGTTTTGGCGTTGAAGTATAGCTGCGTCTTGGAAGAGATGAAGATTTCTTTCTGTCACGGGATCTTCGAATGAGACTTATATATTTATTGAAAGTTTGGTCCGCTCCTCGCATAAGAAACGAGCTAGGTGCATTTTGCTGGAAGAGTTCCACCTTGGACCAAGCTACCAGCCATGCTTGGTGCGACATGAGAATTTTCTGTCATCCAGGGATGTCTAATGTCTAACGCTCGTGTAAACTCAGTCGTCTTCTTTCCGACAATATTAGTTGAAGGATGGACCAAGTGTGTGTATTTTACACCGAATATTTCATCAAATATAACTAACATCCCAGACAGCACAAATGATCATTTTGAATTCACAAAAACTTCTGAAAGAACTTCTTGAACAGTCCCCGTTGTGACAGTAAAAATGAATTCAATATGAACTCAATGAATTGACAATGCATGCATGTTGAATGCCTGAATAGTTTTTTATGAATTCGTGATATGAATTCTTTCTGAAGATTGAGTTATTCATCAAGAGTTCATTTCGAATTCAAACTATTCATAATGAATTCATGTTTACTGTCATAACGGGAGCTCTTTGCGGGGACTTTTGTGCTGTATGGGATACCTGTGATAAATTAGTTCATTAAGATATTTATTTTTGAGCAAAATAATCAACGACCAAGCAAAATTTCACCGGTTGGCCCTGAAAGATCACGATGGCATGTTCTTACGCGATGCAGGAATTGATGTCACGAGCAAAATACAGTGGGTGTATCGAGTCACCGTCTTCTCATGATGACGTGAGCCTCTAAATATAAAACAAACAATAAACAATACTCAGGTTCTCCATAGATCGAGATTAACAATTTTATCATTTTAAGGTACAATATAGCGTTATTTTGTATACCATGGTGTGTTCTACAGATAGATGATCGTGGAACGTTTTTCAAGACAACTATCGCTGCAATATACGTATAGAGTCACCTTTATCCTTGAATATATCTTTCAATGAGTATCGAGTACATTCCTTTTCGATGAGCGTGTCGCCGTTTCACGAAATATATTCTCTTGAATATTTCCACTTTTCTTGTGTTTTGTATACACTCGGATCGTTTGTTTTTATGAACTTGTAGAGAAATTATTACATTATAAAAGAAAAAAACTGGAAATTTACTGAGCCCTGGTACTGGAAAATGGATTTAGCACTGTACAATTACAATTTTTGCAGCAAAATCATAGTGAATATTCCAATGAAACAGTCCAATGTACTGGTTAACAATTTTCAGTGAATTACTAGAAGTTTTCAGGGGACATTTCTTAGATCTTTTTGGGTGGATTCTTGTCGAAACGGAATTTTGGAAGAATGATTGTACAAGTAGATCGTAGTTTCCATGAATTCCATGATTATTTTCATTGAGTTGCGAAGAATGGAAGTAAACTGAGATATTCTAGTGAAAAAATTAATCATTTATGGATAAACAAAACTTCGTGGTGGAAATTCACCGATGTAGAAGTCCTTTTCACATGAAAAATTCCAATTTCAAGAACGTTGCGGTGTTCAAGGGGGGAGGGGACAAGCTAAATCTTATGAAATCTCACTTGGGGGAGAGGGGGATCTTAGCAAATATGACGTAATTTTTTTCTAGCAAACAAACGGTGTAAAATTGCGTCAAATTATTTTGAAAAAATTTAATTTCATCATTGTGATTTCAAATCAAGGTAATAATCTTAAATAAAAGTAACAGAACACATTGTGTTTTCATTTTTCTTTAATAATCCAACGCATTTACACCCAAAACACAAATTTTGAAAAATCTCACGTGAGATTAGGGGGTCAAAAAATCCTCGAAAATGCCTGACGTAATCAATGGACGTCCCCTAAGAAACGTTCCATGGACATTTGCAAATGTTTCCAAACGTTCGTTGAATGTTTAATTTCTCCACGCGGTGAAAATAACAAGGAATAAAAAGGAAAAAAAATACCTCAAACACCAAAATGAGTTGGAAATTCATTAATTTGAGTTCATCTGGGATAACGTTGTGCCGTTGAATTCAGTTTTATTCACATGAATCGCTAAAGATGAAAAGAACTCAGTCAAAATCATGTCAGAATGCCATCATTTTTATTCCCAACCAGCACAAATGATCAATTTGAATACATAAAGACTTCGTAAAGACCTCTTGAATAGTTCCCGTTATGCTAATCGATATATGTTAAATAGGGATATTTTGAATTCAAAATAAAAACGTTTTGACTGCCCGGACAATTGATCATGAAATCTCGATATGATTCCTTTCTGAACACTAAGTTGTTCATTGGTAGTTCATTTTGAATTCAAGATATTTATAATGAATACATATTGATCAGCATAACGGGAACTCTTTGCGAGAACTCGTGTGCTGTATGGGTTCTAGGTTGATGTCATTTTGACGAACTGTTCTCATCGAGTGACTAGGGAACTATAAAAATTCTTATTGAATTAAACGTACTCCATATTCACGGATGTATATATTTGCTATATAAATTTGATAGAATATAACGGCAATTGTTTGAAGAAGTGTTTGAAAAGTTGACAAAAATTGTTTTTAAATGGGAAAAGAAATTATGTTCAAATGAGTAGGAATCGTTGATTCAAAGTGGAGGGAACCGGCATGTAACACCATCTAGGAAAAACATACGTAATATCATTTCGTTATCCATCGAATACCGACTGTGCATCTTGAAAAGTGGATACCCAATGGTAGGTAAATTGAAATCATTCCTCCCTTCATTGACAGATAACGTTAGTATGTTAATTGGGACTTGTAACATTGAATAAAAACGACAAGAAAACACCATTTTATTGAATTTGACGTGAAATTAGAGAGCGTTTAGACAAGATATGATTTTTCTGAAGAATTAACACTTCTCCCTCGATCGGTATGGAATTTCACGGTAATTTTCACAAGAGAGTTCTTTCAGTGCAGCGAAAAGTGGGATCAACAAGGAATACATCCAACCTTGATTGTTGAAATCCAACCCTTGAATACTGCAAGCCCAACAAGAGTGAGATTTCACTCCCAAATAGTGAGTTCTCACTCTCATAAAATGGTAGAATTTTTCCACACTGAGAACTCAATTTCTTAGATTGGAGGAAAATTTTCTTTGCCCTTATTCTAATAAATCTTTCATCCAACGGAACAAAATTCAGTTCGATGGAAGGAGTTTTTATCAGATTGAAACAGAAATATAATCCTTCTTGAATTCGAAGACTATAATTTTAATTCAATGAAAAATTTTCTCATTGGAATGAATCATTTTTTCCATTGGAAATAACATTTATCAGAATAAGGGCAATGAAATTTCCTTCCAATTCAAGAAATTGGGTTCTCAGTGCACTCTTCAAAGTGAGTAGAAATTTCACTCTGATAGAGTGGAAATTCATTCTTATGAAGTGAAAACTCACTCTTTCGGAGTCGGATTTCACCCCTTTTGGATTATGTTACTGAAGTTTGAATCGTTGATCAAAGCGAAACGGGAATCCAAACCCACAAAATCTGATGAATGATCGTTATTTAAGTTTTTAAATCGACTTTTTGGAACTGATAACATCGCTGAAAAAAATACTGAAATTTTTGAGTCTATAACAATCGAGTATTCACCGAAAAACACGTTTCGTTGAAATGTGAACAAGCAAAAACTTTAGTTTTGCTAACCAAATCTTTGTTGTTGCAACAAAACATTTGGTATTAGACACAAAATATTCTTGTTAACACATTTAAGAACAAATCAATTCTGTCGAAAGCACGAAAATTTGGGTGAAGGAACAAAAGTTTTTTTGTTGTTCACATATCAACTAAAATGTTTTGTCGTTTTAACCAAACAGTTTTCTCGGTGTTCCGTTATTCGATTACTAATTCATTTCAATAAACGAGTCAAACTTCCGCAACTTTCCAAATTTCTTGGAGTGAGAATCCACTCCTAAACAGTGAGTTTTGTTTCCCTAAGAGTGAATTTTCACTCTAGAGATCGAGTTAAAATTTAACTCCGATAGAATGAAGATTCACTCTTATGAAGTGAAAACTATTATTGAACTCTCTAAATTCCTTGGAGTGAAAATTCACTCTTGCCGAGTGAAAATACTGCAACTCCGAAAGAGTGAAAAATTTCACTCTTGAAGAGTGAATTTTCACTCTATAAGAGTGGAAATCAATTCTGGTGTTTGGAGTGAAAAAATCACTCTTAGGAAAAAGAGTGAATATTGACTCTTTAAGAGTGAAATTTCACTCTTCAAGAGTTGAGCTCTCACTCCGTTCTAGAGATGCAGTATTTTGACTCTTTGAAGAGTGAATATTCACTCCAAAGAATTTAGAGACAATCCGCAGTATTTTGACTCCTTAAGAGTGATTTTTCACTCCTAGAAATTTGGAGAATAATTAATCTTATATAGAATAGCATATATTTGTTCCATATGCCATGAAATCCCACGGTCCAACATTTGTGGCGGGTTGAGAAACATAATCCACATAACAATTCATGTCTTGCGATGTCTTTTAGATAAGTTGAGGATGTCTCAACTTCTCCTCAGGATGTTGAGGAGTTTTAGACATCTAAAAGACATCTAAATGTGTTGCGCAAGACATCTTAAACTTATCGAAAAGACATCGCAAGATATGAATTGTTATGTGGGAAGAGACTCAGTGAAGTAATCGGATCATTGAAACAGAGTTCTCAATATTTTTCTCTCAATCTAAAAAAAGTGAAAAATCATACGTTCCACTCCACCAACTCTCAGAAGTGAGTTTGTCCGCTTCGAGCGGAATTCTTCCTCGTTTCGAGTGAACCATCACTCTTTCGAAGTGAAAAATTCACTCTGAAATTGGTGTGGTTGTAAGTTTCCAACTTTGCACCTTAAACTATCACTCCAAAAGAGTAGGAATTTCAATCGCAATTTCGACAAGCTCACTTTTAGTTGGCTGAAAGATGGAATCTCCCTCTACAAATTTTGGGGGGTCAAATGTCTGTTTCTTCTTAACGGCATTCACCACCTTCCCAAAAAGTTACTAGATTCCAAAATCGCCCCCCTCCCCCCAGTTTTCTCAGAAACGAACAAATAAAATGAAAAATAAAGAGTAGCTGCATTTTCTTTGATATGCTAAGAAGATGCACCTGCTCGTCAAAATCGATTATATTCATTAATCGTTGAGAAAACTGGGGGGAGAGATCTAGTAACTTTGCCTCTGATGAATGCCCTTAAGGTGATACCAGTGATCCCTGAAGATGCAACCAGACCCATTGGATAGAAAAGGACATCGGCAAAACTCTTCTGACAAACTACTCGAAAACGAAGGAATGAAATAAAAATTCAATCAATAAAGATGGTCTGTACAGAGAGCGACATTTTTCTTTTATTGCTTTATTTTCGAAGAATTTGTCAGAAAAGATTTGGCTCGGATTGCGTCGTCAGGGGCCGCTGGTACCCCGTATGGAAATATTTCGCTGGAAATGTCTGTAAAACTATGAAAAATCTCTGAAAAAAAATGAAAAAATTCTGAGAAACTCTGACAAACTCTGAGAATCTCTGAAATTTTGATGAGAAATCTAATATTTTTGGGACATTCTTTACAGACTTTTTTCAGAGTTTCTCAGAGTTTTTTCATTCTTTTTCAGAGAAATAGTAACGAAATTGCACTCTGAAAAAACTCTGACAAAACTCTGATAGATTGCTAACATTTTTCTGACTTTTAGAAAAAAATTAAAAAATTTTCAAACACTTTTTCACACATGATATTTGAATACGGAATATGAATGTATTTATTGAATTTCAGGATTTTTCAATAATCAGAAAAATGTCAACAATTTATTAGAGTTTTGTCAGAGTTTTTTCAGAGTGCAATTTCGTTACTATTTCTCTGAAAAAGTATGAAAAAACTCTGAGAAACTCTGAAAAAAGTCTTCAAAAAGTCTGTAAAGAATGTCCCAAAAATATTAGATTTCTCATCAAAATTTCAGAGATTCTCAGAGTTTGTCAGAGTTTTTTCATTTTTTTTCAGAGATTTTTCATAGTTTTGCAGACATTTTTCAGCGAAATATTTCCATACGGGACTCCCTCAACGCTTATACTATTCAACAGTCATGTGTGATTGGTGAATTCTGTCAGAATTCGAGGACTTTATATTTCATATTCTTTTTTCGATGGAATTTATTCTCCATGAAAGTTTTCGTTCGATAAAAGACCTATATACTAATTTCACTTTTAATTTCGATTGAGATAAGAACATCTGATTCCACTTGAATCCGTTATTTACTTTCCTTATCATCAGTCAATTTTGTTCAAACAATGATTTTACCAAGTAAAACTCCATAAATAATTCAATGAGTTCCATTCTTCACAGTCATTCAAACTGTTATCGAAGTATTTGAAAAAAATCACGCATGAAATTGAAATAAAATCATACACTGAGGAAAAGGTTTATTCATAGTTAACAACCGTATATTTGCTTGTGAGGTGATGAATATTCGTTTGCATCAAATATATTCTATTAATAATAAACGAGTGATATTCAGGAGAAATAAACGTTTGTTAATAAGTAATGAATCATATTTGACGAAATTATGATAGATTTGTAGGAGATAAATATTCTCCATAAGCAAATATATGTTTGTTAACTTTAAATAAAACTCACTCTCGGAGGACTTGACTATTTAAAAAAAATTATTAACCCAGGGACTGATGCTGAAAAAATTAATATTAAACTGGATCCGCATTCATATTTCTTCCAAAATATTATACGTTTAATGAAACATGAAAGAAAAAAACGATATGTGGGAATAACAACGAGACTAGTTTGTTTAGTTCTGACTATAAATTCAGTTGTCTCAACCGAATATTACAAGCAATATTTTAGTTCAAGCACCTTGAATTTGTCATTCGATGTCATTTTTTATCACCGCACCCTCTGAATTTCTCGGAGTGAAACATTCTCTCTTGAAGAGTAAAAATATTGCAAGGCCTGAAGAGTTAGTTTTCACCCGAAAAAAAGGAAATGGAGGAATTTACTTTGTAGGATGACAACGCATCGCTTCGAGTCTTTGAATGGAAATTTTTACAAATTATATTGTCGAATAATTCACATCATATTCAGCAAAAATGTCCATTTAAAGACCATTCAGACCAACAGAGTGAAAATTCATTTTTATGGAGTGAAAACCAACTGCAAGAATTTTTGAGAGCAATTGAAGAGTTTTTTTCAGAATACGAGTCGCATTCAATTGGTTTTATTTTTCAAAAGAAGGGTTGTTCCATGATTCATCATCTGGTGTTTGGTAGAAATACATTCAGAGGAAAATCTGGTTTGCATAGCCAGCCAATGTAGTTATTTTTGGCTTTAACCATTCCATCTAGTTGCTACAACCAGATTCATGTGATTTTGTCTTGTTTTGCAAGCACTGCAACCGTCACTGTGAAGAGAAAGTTTTGAATTCACATTGTGTCATGACTGAATTTGAGACACAGCCAAAGGAAGCTTATTTTGAGGGTAAAGTAAGCACAAAAAACGATTGCCGATCCATGGGCAAAGGTTGAATTTCAGTCCATTTTTTACACTTTTAACAGTGATGAGTTCTTAACCATGCAACGATGGCTTCTGTGACCATACGTCGATTTTTTCTCAGTGTGAGAAACTTGTATTGTTTCTCGTTGAACGAATCGTAATACCTCGAATTTAGAATGATAACAGAATGAATACAAGATATACGTAGAAAAACTAAACATTTATTCAGGCATATTTAAATATATGGGGATAGTTTGTGTTCATTGGAAGAAGTGGGAGCTCGTGGCACTGTGCTGTCCGTTATATACCGTAGAGATTACTTTGTGGCCCGTAAGATTAAAAATGCGAGAGCACCGACTGTGAATGTGTCACTAATTATTCGTCGTGTTCGTTGTATTTAGTATCAATATCACTTCTTAAGGAAATATCATGAATCTTTCTACAGTGATGAAGATCGCTCCGTGGATGGTTTCGTCAGAGAAAATGGTGAGTTCAAATATCACTATTACATCGATAAAGTATTCCCTTCCCAAATTCGTGTATAGGGTACAAAGTTTACTGACAAAAAAATATTCTAAAATTAGGACTATCCCTGACTTTCAAGAAGATACCAGTGTACTAACTGAATCAACATGTTATCGATGAACTGCTCTCTAAAATTGTTAGAGTGGTATTTCACTTTTTAGCCAGCCAAAAGTGAGCCTTTTGAAATTTCGAGTGAAATCTCCACTCTTTTAAAGTGATAATCTGAGGTTTGAGATTATAAACTCACCGCCACTCCAATTCTAGAGTAAATTTTTCAGTCTAAAAGAGTGGAAGTCCACTCGATGCGGACTAGCTTACTTCTGAGACTTAGTGGAATGGAACGAGTGTTTTTTCACTCATCCAGATTTGGAAAGTGAATTTATGAAAAGGTGTGGAATTATCAAAGAGAGTATGGAAGTATTCACTTGAGATTTACTGCATCTTAAATGAGTACACTGTAGAAAATTTACGATGAATTCTAGAACAGGGACAATTTTTATCACCTTTCAGAACAAATTGTTGTCATGCTAACTAAATTGGAGTAGATTTATTGACAGTTGCATACTTTTTTGAACTTTTTTGTTGCAGTAACCAGAAACGACATCAAATAAAAAATTTAAGGTCCCTGAAGTGGAATATTTTTTGTTTCAACAAAAATCTTTAGCCGGAGAAACTAATATTTCATTGCGAACACGAAATTTTTCATCTGATATCGTATATTTCACCAAATTTTTGTGTTCTCGTATTTACATTAAATACTTGAAAATTGTTTCTGTATTCAATTTCGTTCCACATTTTGATAAACGACAGTTCTACATTAGAATTGGCGGGGATTGAAGATTTTTTAATGGATGCTCTTCTCGATTCCCTGATATTTCTCTTCTTTTCTCCTTTTCCCAGTTGAAAACTTCTTTTCTCGTTTTCCGTCTATTATCATTGCAATTTACTCTCAACGATTATCTTTTTCCATTGATTTTACAGACCTCGATGTTCTATTTAATTCTCCTCGTGGAGATGATCTCCGTCGTATCTGGTTTACAAGCGATGGAAGATCCCCAGAAGACGATGAAGATAATTAAAAAACCGTTCAATTTAAACGACATTATAGACCGACGTTTTTATCATCGTGAGTTCAACGGGACTTGGATATCAGATTCGGAAATTTTTTACTATTCAATACATGGTAAACATTTTTCGATTCTTGATCTGAAAACTATGGAGTTCAGAGATTCCTTCATCGGAATGGGACCAGCGGTGAGATTTTTCATGATGTTCTTTGTAAACTCTTCGTGCGTCGTCACATGTGCTTTCTCAAATTTTTTAGAATGAGAGATTTCATTCTTCAGCCAGCTATAAAAATGAGCTTGTTGAATTCTCAAGTGAAATGTTTATTCTTTTGAAGTGATAATCGCAAGGAGCAAAAACGACACTTGAAGCGAATTAGTAACTTACTTCTGGGACTCGTTTCACTCTTTCAGGTTTAGATATCGGATCGTGTGGATATAATAAAACTATGAGAATTTTTCGAAAAGAAATACTGTGATGTAAACTGTAAAATTCCTGAATTTTCAGATAAATTTTGCTAAATATTCAGAACACGCTCAGAAATTCAGTTGGAGTTTCTCGACATTCATTCAAGTTTATCTGAAAATTCAAAAAAGAGTGGCTGTAAAGAATTAGAGTCACATCTTCTGAATTTTCAGAAAGAATTTCTTTTCACAGTGCACTCTGTTTGAAGCGGGTTAAAATTTCTGAAAACTCACTCTTCAGAAGTGGAATCACATTCTTTTTGAACCTGCAGTATTTTTATACTCGTTAAGAGTGAACTTTTCACTCCAAGAAATTTAGAGGGTGCGAATAACGAAATTTAATCGACATTCTGAAGATTCTAAAAGATTAATTTTCAACCTAAAGTGTCTGGGACCGTACTCGCGAACACAATCGATCAGTGAAAAAATGAGTAGATCCAATGACGAGTAGTTATGCCAGGTTTCGGGTGGTTTCCACCCATTATCAAAGGTACATTCGGAGGGGGGATGAATTGCATTTGCTCGAACCCGCGTCGTCACCCCGGAAATCACCTGAAACGTCAGGAGACTTCATTTTTTCACTATTTTAAAAGATTTCTTTCATGAAAATTCCTAGTTTCTTCACTGAAAACACAGTTTGTTCCAGGCAAACAGAATTTTGGTTGAAATGAACGCAAAGAAACTTTTTGGTTGGCTGAAATAAAATTTATTTGGGGTGAACAAAATTTGGTTCACAATAATTGAGGCTTTCATGCAGACAAATGAATTTTGTTTATCCTAAATAACTTTTATTTGAGCCAACCAAAAAGTTTCTTTGCATTCATTTCCACCAAAATTTTGTTTCGCCGAAACAAACGTTTTCTCAGTGTTCGTTCCGAATCCTAGCCATTTTATCCATGAATCGTGGATCGATATTGATACAAGCATAATCAATGATTCAGAAAATTCAGTGATCCATATGTTTGTGATAAAAATTTGAATTGTTCAAACAATGTTATCTTTCGTGACGTTTTCGAGATTAGATCTAATGAAAGGGAATGAATTCATTGCTAAAATAACTTTGTTTGATTCCAAACACACCGAAAACTATTATTAAACGCCCCAACAATGTTTTTCTCCATTACATGAAACTATTTCTTCCGTTACCACAATTATAAAATTCGTTTGGGTCTTTTTGATACAATTACCCAATTTTATTTACGATATTCACACGATGAAGAGAATAATTATTTTCATGATGTTACGAACGTTTTCAGGACGCTCTATCACACTCACCGAAGGTGTCACCAAACAAATATCAGGTTTTACTTCCATCCTATCCAATCAAGGTAAGCACAGTAAACTACCTATTTTCGTAAACTACTTACTTTCCTCAATTAATTTGTCATTTCACAGCAATTCAAATATTCTACCTTCAGCCGATACTTCCTGTTTCATATTCAATCTTTGTAAGTAATGATCATTGAATTCTCTCTTTAAATCTGGAAGAGCGGAAAATCATGCTGTTCACTGTACTAGGTCTCAGAATTAAGCCAGTCCGCTTCGAGTGGGATTAGTGATGCCGTCGAGATTCTCGTCAAGACTGAGAAACAATCGATTATCTTATTTCTCTTATGCTCCAATGGAATATTTAACGTATGGATTTTCAACTTTCTGCATAATGCAAAGGAATAATTAATCGTCTTGTTCTTTTCGACAAAATATACCAAGATGTGCTGCAGTCTCGTTTTGTTAGTCTCGGTGCAACGCTCAATGCATGTTTCGATACATATCTTAATTAATTTTCTTTGCAAGAGTCGAATTTGCATCCACTTTGTTTTGTTTGATGCAAAGCTTCAATTAAATTCAACAAACCATGTCTTATTTTTCAAGTCCTTGACGCGAATCTCGACGGCATCGCTGAGTGGAATTTTTATTCGTGTCGAGTGAACTCCCACCTTTTTGAGAATTACACTGAGAACCCAATTCCTTAGACTTGAAGAAAATTTCTTTGCCCCCTTTCTGATAAATCTTGTTTCCGATGGGAAAAATAATAACCACGTTCTTCGAATTTAAGAAACCTTCTTCCCTTTGACTAAATTTTTTCCCATCGAAAGAGAGATTTATTGGAATGAGGGTAAAGAAAATTTTCTTTCAATCTAAGAAATTGGGTTCCCAGTTTGAAAATTCACTGTAGAATTACCCTAGAAAAGAGTGGAAATTCCACTCGCAATTTCGGTTGGCTAAGGAGTGAAATTTTGGAAAAATGAGATTGATGGGTGGAATAATGAATATTTGAAAGAAAAGTGTTTATTTTTCCTTGTAGCCAATTTTACCAGGTCGCCAAGGGTGCTGATTTGGCGTTCATCGACTGGTTGCCGAAAGGGAACGACTTTGTTTATGTACTGGAGAATAATATTTATTATGCGCAATTTAATGGAACAGATGTACAAACAAGACAATTAACGGATGATGGGGTTCCGGGAATTGTTTTCAATGGGGTACCAGATTGGATCTACGGAGGTGATTATTCTGTTCAAAGTTGACAATTTTTCCTTTTTAAACGTTCAACAAACGTTCGTGAGATCTACAATGAAGCTATGGAAATTTGAAGGTTCATTGAACGTTCGTTGAATGTGAATTCAGCTACTTTCTGAATCCAAATCAGGGGATTCCACTGGTGGAAAAATTTCACTGAAAATCACCGAGATCTCCAGAGATTTTCAGTGAAGAGTTTTTAAGAGGATTTCAGAGGTTTTCATAGCTTCACAGAGAGTTTCAGGGATTTTCTAGAAACCTCAGAGTTTTGCAAAGATATTTATAGATATTCAGAAAAATTTTCAATGCCCAATAAAAAATTTTTAGGATGTTTCAAGGTTTTTTTTCAAAGTTCGGAAAAATTTTCACAGTTTTTCGGAGTTTTTCAGTATTTTTCAGAGTTCTTCAGTGAGATTCAGAGTTTTGCAGTGCAATTCAGGGAGATTTTTAGAGCTTTTCAGATAACCTTTTTCCACCAGGATACTTTTCCCTGGTTCGGACTCACGGAGTCAAATCAACTTAAAATCAATCTATTCGACTCGTGTTCTCTTGCGGTAACTTGATATTCCTGGTTGGAATTGTTGTCAAGAACTTCAATTTATAGAACAACACGTGAGCTTTGAATTCATGGAATGAGGAATCGACCTGCGGTCTATGAATTTATATGGAAAAAATGTTGAATGGAACAAAACTGAAGGGAATATCGAAATTTCCATTCTTTCTAACTTTCTCTCATTCTTTCCATCTCGAATTGTCAATGAAAAGAAAGTAAACAAAGGGGAACATTGAGATTTCAATTCGTATTGAATTCCTGAAATGAAATTCTAACAATTTTTAGCCAATTCCATCAATTGTAATTCATTCTCGCTGTATTTAAAATCAGACTTTGAAAGAATTCGAACACAAAATGATTGATTTCGCTGGAGAATGCATTACCCATTAGCACAGAATATTCATAAAACGTTCTGGGAATGTTTATAGCATATTAAATATTTTATGCACATACATAGAACGTTCTGAGAGTATGTTCGTGTTACTTGGGTTAAAATTGAGAGGGATAAACATGCTGTGAAATAAATTCTATTATTTCAAAATTCGAATTCAGATTCTTTGACGATCCACAATTTGATCACAATTTTTCCAACTATGATACTATGGTAATATCAGTAACAATAATTAGGGGGAAGTTTCCCAGTACCGGGCACTTGAGATTAATGTTTCATAAAAAAATAAAATACATAGGAACTTTAACATTTTTATTTTTAGGTTAAACTTTTCACATTTTTCAACAATACAATAAGTATTTACATATTGATTTTATTTGGAAATAACGAGAAAATATTTGTGTATTTGTTACTAAAAATTGACGAGTTTGGAAAGTGGCACCTGGTACCGGACGCTTATACACAGAAAAAAAGTAATTTTTCAAATTATCCAATCTTGCAGCGATCACAAATATAATTGTCAGAGCATTTATCGCCTCATGAGTCCATTCTTCACAAGTTTGACACTGAATCCAGTCTTCATCATTATTTTCGAATACGTAAATGTAAAAGTTAGAAGCGACCTAAAAATATATATGGCTCAAATATGAATTGATTCTCGGGAAGGTGCGTATGCACACAGCCGCCTAGCGGTACGTTTCGTCCCTTCGCTCGATGTGGGTATTCAAACTATGCAACAAATATATATGTATTGTTTCCAGTTCGATAGATATTCTCAGTGTCCGGTACCAAGTGCCGTCCGGCGTTACGGGAATCCCACCTATACTACCATAAACTCGTATTTTTGAATGAAAACTCACAAGAGTCTGAGAAAGCTCTTGATTCATAGAAATTATTTTACAGAGGAGGTCTTGATGTCAAATAATGCCATTTGGGTTTCTCCAAACGGTGATCATCTAGTTTTTGCGACTTTCAATGATACCAATATCAAGGAAGTCGCGTTTTTTCATTACGGCAAACCAGGCAGTTTAAAGGACCAATATGCAACCCAAGTGAAAATCAAATGGTCGAAGGTGAAATTCTACTCCTATTTCTCTCAACCTGAAAAACAAATCTTCTCAAATTCGTGAACACTTACGGAAATATCATTCGAATATGGGGATTAATTACGTCCTGGAAGAATTTTGTTGTAAAAATGACCGTGAGATTGCAGTAATCGAAGGACAACTGAAAATTCCAAAAATTACTGTGCAGCTTGTAAAAATGAGTGAGTTTTTAAACAGTCGAAAGTGATATTTCCTGTCAGTAGAGATAGGAACTTTATGCTAGGAGCATGAAAGCATCACTTCAGATAATGCGATTGAGGCTTAATATTTTTATCACACTGGACTATGTAAATGAAATTATCTTGAAATTCGCAAGCATAACAAAGCATAATTTCTCACTCGGAGCAGCATAATTTCCAACAAATTTGTTTCCCAAAACTTTATTGAAAAAAATTCTTTTCCTGAAATTTTGTTGGAAACTTTGGTTTCCAAAATTGGAAAAAAATCTACCTTGAAATTGAGACTCTCTACCGTGATAAATGAATGAATTAATTTGTTTCAACTTTCATTCAAATTTTTCTCAGGATGAGTAGATTACAAAAATGGCGCAGTAATACATTAAACTGGAACTCTTTCTGAGTACTCAAAAACAAAATTAATTAACTTCGGATGAGAATGAAGTCGAAGGTGGATTTTTGTTTATGAATTCACCAAAATTTCCCTCTGAAAAACAATTGATTTGTTTTTATCACTGAAAACATCGAATCCGAACCACTTGGAGCGATTTGGGGGACCTTTAGGAACTCAAGTATCGAATATTATATGATATACATATATCCGGTAAGAGATGAAGAATTATCAAGTATTGAATGAGAATAAAAAGAAATGAAAATAAAAATTCGCATGTAATCTAATGTCTAATTATCTATGTTTGGTTTCATTCTTTTAGTTCCCTTGAAATTGCAGAAAAGTGTGGCTAGCGCGAACAGAGGTCATGTGAATTCATTCATGTGAATTTTAGTTTCAGAATATCAGCTTTCAAATTCACAAAAATGATGAAACTTCACATTTCAGTTATTAAACTCTGAATTACGTGTGTTCGAAGACTGAAAATCTATTGTTTATAGGTATTTTGCGTCACATCGACTCACATGAGTTATTCAAAATTAACAGGAAAAGTATTTTGATAATCAATAAGGAAATATGAATAAATGATTTCGGCAGCAAATATGAGCAGAATTTATGAGCATAAATCGCTCCTCAAACAAGCAGAAAGTTTCTATCTCTGTCTATAAGTTTGACAAAATGCACAGTAATATTTTTAAAAAATCCTACTTGTCCCTCGATCACTGAAATTTCACGATAATCTTTCCAATAAAATTCTCTCACCGTATGAAATAAATGAGGAACATCGGAAGAGTTGTACACTCGAATCATATCCTCGGTTTCGTTAAATAATTTTACTAATCTTATTTCAGGCGGGTACTCCGAATCCTACAGTCACTTTACACGTAATTGATTTATCCAACCCTAATTCTTCGTTGATCAATCTAAATGCACCCATCGATATCGTCGGCAAGTATGTATACATGTTCTTTTATGAACTCTCCTTGAGGAGGAATCTGATTTGAATCCCTAATATACAGGGATCACATTTTGCAAGAAGTAACCTGGCTGGACAACGAACGGATTGTAGTTTCGTGGACCAATCGTGTACAAAACCGAATCCAAATGGTCGTCTACGACACCATGGGTCGCGAGAATAAACTCTTGCATTTGTCCGAGGAAAATGCTTGGGTGGATGCACCAAATCTGATTTATCAGGACGAGTATCTGGTACTTCTAAAGGAGCAGGAATCTGGCACTGAAGCCGGCAGAGCGAAGCACGTTACTAGATACCTATACAACGATAGCCAATTATTCCAAGAGACAGACTTGACGCCAGGTACCATCGAAGTTCACATTGTTCTCGGAATCAGCAAACTGAATGCTCAAATTTATTTTTTGGGAAACGAATTCGAGGCATTCTCGCATAGGAATCTGTATTCGGTTTCGATCCATGGGAATGAGAAACCACGATGCATATCCTGCAACGTGATCACGCCAGAGGGTAAATTTCACGTCTTTTCTTTTCTAATCGATGAGATTTTCATGAGCTTGTTGATAAGCATCTTTTGAAAACAGGTAACAATTGTACTTACGCATCGGCAAGCTTTTCACGAGATATGTCTCACTACGCGCTGCTTTGCAATGGACCTGATCCGGCTGTCATTAGAATATACGATCGGTGGGATAAGGAATTGCTAGAGTGGGACTCTCATACAGATTTACGGAACATATTGGGTCGAAAAATGCATCCGCAGGTCAGAGATCTCACGGTTTTGTCTCATGGTTTTAAGAGCAAAGTTAGGTTACTGCTGCCCCCGGATTTTGATGAGACAAAATCGTACCCGATGTTGGTAGACGTGTAAGTAGTTTGGAAAACAAACCCTTTAACCGTACCTTATCATGTCTGAGCCATACTATAATCGAACCCATTCCATTTTTTCCTGATTTTTCATGTTTCCTATATCGTGGTATATGATAATTTGATGACATATACAGGGTGTTTCATAATTAACTGACAATACTCCACAGGCGTTATTCTGAAGCCAAAATGCAATGATTTCTCGTTTGCAAGGAATTTTTTGAAGACTTAGTTTTTGAGCTATAAACATTTTTAGATTTTGTTTCAAATGCAAATAACTTAGAAGCACACGGAAAAAAATGATATAATTAGGATAACTAAAAACAATTGGCTATTGACGGGTTGGTTGTGAGAACTATTCGTTTAGGCGAGACAACTTTTGTATGGTCACTACATCTCGATAGATTTGGTTATGATGTTGATACAATATGGTAAGACTTGTTCGGTTATGATAACCCAATCAATTTCGTCATCTCAATGTGGATTCATTTATGAGATTTTCAGCTGTTTTTATAAATTTGATTAGAAATAAAGAAGACATCCCGTAGGAAAAACTTCCTAGACGTTTTCTTAGACTTTTTCTGGGATAAAATCTACACGGAGAAAAATGGAGTTTGGGAAGATAGTAACCTTTAATAGAAAATTGGGGAGTATTTCTTAAAATCTGTGAATATTTGTTAAGACCTGAGAATATTTATTGAGTTCGTATGTGAGTTACATACCTAATTAAATTATAGTGTAGTTCTGATTGCAGTCATTAGAATATTCTAATTTGATTTTGAATATTTCTAAACCAACATTATCATCTTACATAGGAAAAGTGAAGCTAGAATATACTTCTTTGTTAATTAAAAATTTGTATTCATGAACATAATTTATGGAAAATGTGGCAGAAAACCTGTCTTTGTATTTTTATACCCTGAGTCCTTTTGAGGAACCTGAATGAATTTGATTTGTAATTGCACATAGAAAATCAACGTGTTCATGATTATTCCAAAGCAACATTCCTTGATACAAAGGTTTTTTTGGCTCAACTGTTTGTGCCGTTTGTGGTTTCGGTTTCAACCTAATTTAAACTTCATTTGACATATTTTGTTGAACGTAATAATAATTATACAAAAACGATCCAAGTCTCAATGTTGGAGTTCAAAGAATCATTTTTCACCAGAAAACATGCATTACGAAGTGTAATATTCAATGAAACGGAATCATCACTTGAGATTCTGATTTTTTTGCGCAACATGTATTATATTATGCACAGCAATCATATACGATAGTATAGGCGCGTGGTTAGGGTGTTAGGCTCTAGATAGGTAGAATAAGGTAGGTGTAGGCAGGTTCGAATCCCGGTATCGACACAATCAATTTGATCAACAGTTCACGATTGTGTCTTCGATCACTGTGAAGTGTCTATCATCAGCCGAAATCACGTTGGAACATTCTTTTTATTTCAACGTGAAAAAATATTTTCATTTCATTTTTTTCTGATTCATTATTCACCAACATTTATATATGAAAAAAAGCGAAACATTGAGGTTTTGCTGCGGAATCTCATCACCACAATCAAATGCTCAAGGGTGAATGAATGCCTCTAAAAGCGTTTGGTTTCCATAACCGACTGAAAGTTGTATCTTGAACTAAGTGAACGTATATACTATTTCATTTGGTTCCCACAACCAAGCATTTGGCTGAGCCAAATATAGCCCAACGTATTTGGTTGCAGAAACCAAATTCCAGTGTACCATAACCATACATTTTTTTCCGTGCATTATGTTCTACATTCTTGAGCTTAACACTATTTTCTAAGTTGGAAAACGCGGGATCTCTGGAAAAAAGATTCAACTATCTTATTGTTTGTTTCGAAGCTATAGTAATTCAAAGTTGCTGAATTCTAATTGGCTAGAAGTCAGAAAATTTCAAATCGCTGTAGCTCTGGAACAAAGGATGATAGGATAGTTGAATTTTTTCCTCAAAGAACCAGCGTTTTCCAACTTAGAGAATGGCGTTGAGCTCAAGAATGTAGAATATAATGCTCCTGAGTTGTTTGAATTTGAAAAAAATCTAAAAATGTTCATAGTTCAAAAACTAAGCCTCCAAAAAATTTTCTCCAAACGGGAAATTTTTGCATTTTGGATGCAGAATAACGCCTCTGAAATGTTTTCAGCGAATTATGAAACACCCGGTAAAGAAATTTATTATTGACGCTGGCATGGTGCAACTCAGATAAAGTATGGCCTAGGTTTGGCAAAAAAGCATGACGCAAACCTGAAATGATAACATTATTTTATGATTTGTCAATGTGTTTTTCCAATGGAGTCTCATCACTGATGAAAAAATGCCAATGAAATGGACCATCAATGGTAAACAATTGAAAAATTTGTTCATCGATGTTTCGCCAATGATGAAACTATAAAAAATAATTAACCAAAAAAAAAATATATATATATACAGGGTGTCCCAAAAAACACTCCCGGCCTTCCACCAGCGTGTTCTTGAGACAAAACTGAACGACTTTTCCCTTTACCATTGTTTGATCCGAGCCTTAGTTCCTGAGTTATAAGCAAAATAAGTTGATCATTCAGGTGGCGAGTACATCGGCTACTCCAATGATCAATGAGTAAACTTATGTAGCTGCTACTCGATTGGTTGAAGTCAACTCTGAAACTAAGCCTCAGATTAGAAAATGGTAAAGGGAAAAGTTGCTCAGTTTTCTCTCAGGAACACGCTGGTGAAAGGCCGAGAGTACTTTCTGGGACACCCTGTGTATATATATATACTGGCTGATTCAAAATTGCCGTACACTTTTCTGAGAGTAGATACTGGATGAAATTCTGAAAAGATTTCGGTCCGGAATATTCAGATCTGATCCTTAGATCCGGAGATATGAGCATTTTCTAATTTTTTGGGAAATCCAAATACCTTGGGAATACCATATTTCTGACTTTGGAATCCAACACCATTTCCTGAGTCAGATCACGGGGTATCCCTGGAAAAAATAAATCTTATTTAGCTTCCTCCGTTGTGGAGTGATAGTGAACTGAAGTTGTTCAATTCTGATTGGCTGGGATGCAAAACATCTCAAACCGCTATAACTCTACAACATAGGAAGCTAAATGAGATTTATTTTTTTCCAGGAATACCCCGTGATCTAACTTAGGAAATGGTGTTGGATTCAAAAAGCCAGAAATATGGTATTTCCAAGGTATTTGGGTTTTTCAAAAAATTAAAAAATGCTCATATTTCAGGATCTACGGATCAGATCTGAATATTCCAGACCAAAATCTTCTCAGAATTTCATCAAGAATCTACTCTCAGAAAAGTGTACGGCAATTTTGAATCACCCAGTATATTATTTGAGATCTTATTACTTTTGCTTCATTCATCCATAAACACCTCGGTGTCGTTTGTCGCTAAATTTTGCCATGAGAAGTATAAACAATGTAGATCAACGGTAGGAGCCCTTTACACGTAGAAAAATATGGTTCAAAAAGTTCCATAATTTATTGAGGATCAGCGCCAGTCTGTGACGGATAAAATTATTGATCCGAATAAACCGTGAAAACCACCATAATTTCTTGTAGAAATACATCTCCTTGTGGTACTTTTAGAAGTGAATTTAAGTAAATAACTTCATCTGTCCCAGACTGAGCCAAATGAGCACAATCAAATACGAACTATATGGGAATTTTTCGCTTTTTTTTGCTACTTTTTTTCTATGATATCGAATTTTTTACTCCGGTAGTTTTAGAGAAAATGAAGGTTGTGTCAGCGGAACAGTTCCGCTGGAACAACCATTGATATAAAGGACATGAAATGGTGAAAGGGATGCATAGGAATTATTCGCTTTTTATTTGCTCTAAGAATATGTTAGATTAATGTCATTCAAACCCAAGGATAAGGAAATAACAGATATTCGTGAGAAAAATGAAATACTTGAATATTGGGACAGAGCGATATCGTTATGGGAGAGGAGATTTCTTGGGGGCTTCGGCATTGTAGATCATACGTGAGGGAGACATCTGGGCATACTAATCACCTTGTAAACAAGCATAAAGTGTAGGAAGAAATTGGGATTTGAAAGTGATATTATGCTGGAAATCCATACTCTTTTTCGGAATCCAGATGCTGTTTTTGCCTTATGTATCAGTCAAGATAGTTGTGATACACCCCCAACGGGGAGGTAAGAACCAGCAAAAAAATCGAGTGTCTCTGGGAATGTCAAATATTTGCAATTTTCTCATCAAACTTTATTTTTCGGAGCCCAGATCACGGTTTTGTTTCACATGACGATTGGAATGAATAAAGCACACCTCCTCCGACAAGTTGAGAACTAGCAAAAACACCCAGAATGCTATAGAGCAGAACAAAAAAATCAAGGGTCTCAAAAAATGTGGAATATTCGCGATTTTCTCGTCAAACTTTGGTTTTCTGAGACCAAGTCACGTTTTTCCCTCATATAGGGATCAGAATAGTTGCAGCACAACCCCTACGACCAGGTGATAATTAGCAAAAAAATCCAGGATGGTTTAGAGCAGAGCACAAAAATCGAATGTCCCTGAAAATGTGGAACATTTGTTTCAGCGGAATTGTTCCGCTGACACAACCTTCATTTTCTCGAAAACTACGGGAGCAAAGAATTCGATATCATAGCAAAAAAACAGCGAAAAATTCCCATATAGTTCATATTTGATTGTGATCATTCTGTTCCTGTGGAATGGACGTGAACTCTTGAACACATTCGTTTTCTCTGTGTACTAGTGTAACCTGTAACAAAGAACGACTGACAGTTCTTCCAGTATACGTCTCTTCCCTACTCTCAGACTCGATCAGTAACGCCTCAAAAATATGATACATGTCATGTAAGAAAAATCAGTTTTACGATGTTCATTTATTTGCACCAAACATTTTCAAAAAAATTCACGATTTTAGTCAGCTATCAAATGTTGGGGTTGAGGTGCATGTCAATATTGAACCATGCTACACAGCAAAAAGTATTTCTTTGGATCTAAGGAATTTTTATTTGAATAGGTCACAAATAAATATCTCTTTGACAAAAATAAATATTTCGTTCGTGTAAATGAATTTATTATTTGGTCCATCATTGAAATAAAAAATTTGTTTGTATCGCAAAAATATTCATTTTGGTTGAAGAAATATTTATTTGGACCTATTCGATTAACAATTTCTTAGATTCAAGTGAATACTTTTTTCTGTGTATTACCAATGATCGGTGCTACATTGAAAATCAGTTTTTTTCGAGACTAGGCCAAAGTTTGTGGCAATATTTGACCACATTTCAAATAATTCTCATTTCGAATAGAACCTATCATTCAAACAATGTTGGACCAAGGATAAGCCAAGTTAGATCCAAGCCTGGTGGAATTGTGAATCCATTGAACACCGACATGGGTGCAACATTTGATTTGTTGTTAGTCAACATTGAATACCTATTCATAAATTGCCAAGCCTTGCCTTTCAACATTGCACCAAGCTATATTATATTGTCTGCATCGACAGAACCCAAAAATTTTTATATGGGGATATTTCGAAGATGATGATGCGTATAAATCGATGAGAATATCGTAATTCCATAAACGTAGGATATTGAATTCCTTATTGACAGTTACGCTGGACCAAACAGTGCCCTTATCAGCGATGAGGCAAACATTAATTTTGGAACCTACATGACGACTAACAGAAATGTCATTTATGCCTGGATCGACGGTCGAGGATCAGCGTTTCGCGGTAGCAAGATATTGTATCAAATCTACAGAAAACTGGGTATTGTTGAGGTAGAAGATCAAATCGCGGTAACGAAGTGAGTTAATAATTTCTTCCTCATTCTTCAAGTGGAATAATTGTTTTTCACATATGGGACACCTTACTTAGTATTTCTTTTATATAAATAACAATGCTCCACAGATATTTGCAAGAAACTTATTCTTGGATCGACGCGAACAGAACAGGTATATGGGGATGGAGTTACGGTGGTTTCTCCACAGCTATGGTATTGGCGACTGAAGAGGAAAATATATTCAAGTGTGGAATATCGGTGGCTCCAGTAACTTCTTGGATTTATTATGGTAACTACGTAACATACTCTTCATCTCAGATTCATCTCAATGATTTTTCTTTTATAATCTGACTTTTGTTATATCAGATTCAATCTACACTGAGAGATTCATGGGTTTGCCCACGAGAGAAGACAATCTGGAAGGATATATGATTTCGGACGTGACGAAATTCGTGAATGGTATGAGAGATAAGAAATTCATGTTGATACATGGAACAGGTGACGACAATGTTCATTATCAACAATCAATGGCATTAGTCAAAGCTCTCGTACACGCTGGCATTGACTTCGAGCAAGTCACGTATCCGGATGAAGGTCACTCCCTCTCAGGAGTACGTTCTCACTTATATCGCACCATGGATAGATTTTGGGGCAACTGTTTTGGATTATGACGTAATCCCCCAGGCAGCACAGTTCGTTAATGACTTCCCCGGAAATAAATTTGGAGCTGAAAGAATTCATAGATAACCTTCTATGAATATATCAGGGATTATTACGATAGTATTGTAATCTCATAATTATTGATGAATAAAAAGCCATGTTCTTTTGGAAATCTAAACGAACATATGCCCTCCGTGAATAATTCATTCATTCCCCAGAAATAGGGCTTTCCCCTAGGAGAATGTCCAGAAGAGGTTTTGAAACATCGACCGGATATCATCAAAGTCATCAAAGTGAATTTCTCAATTCAGAACGTGGGAACTCCAATGAGGAAGCTAAATCGCGGTATATCGAAATTCACTCTTGAGTAGTGAAAATACTACAATTTCATCAGGAATGAGATTCCCCTCCTGAAGAATTAGTTTTCACTCTATCACGGTGAAATTTCAACTCGCTGCGAAGAGTGAAATTCCCATTCCAAGAGAGTGACAATTTATTCCTCAAGAAAGGAATCTCACTCTCGCTGGATTCGTAGTATTCTCACTCTTTCGTAGTGGATTTTCACTTCAATAAATCCCAAAAGAGTGGGTTGATGAGTTTGTAAATGGCAGGTCTTTCTCGTAAGGCATTCGAATGTTGATCAATTCCAATTGAGAATGAGAGAATTTCTGAAGAACGAGTTGTGCTTACCAAGATGAGTTCTCTTGGTTCCCAGGCGAAAAAATTCTGTGGAACTTCAATGGAGTTCGTGTCAGGATTTGGTTCTATGCAAAGTGTATAGAAATTCCATAGAATTTTCCTGGCGAGAATGAAAAGTGCTCTGAGCGTGGACATCCGCCAAATTACTCTTCAGAGGTTGTCTATCTCTTTTCAAATATGTCATGTGGAAAGAGGTGCTCAGAGCTCGCTCCATTTTCCCCAGGGAATTGTATAGAACCAAATCTTCACAAGAATTTCATTGAAATTCTACATCATTTTTTCGCTCTGCAATGCGCATTTTCCTCTCGTTCACATTTGGCGAGAAAAAAATCTTAAAACAGTACTTTTTCTTCTGCTAGACATATTCAATTACTCATTCGCTAACTCAATATCTCCGATGATTGAAAGGAATCTCTGATTACTTCAATTTCAAAAATCGATAAGCCGTTTCAACCTTGTGGCTACTGATTTGGAATTCTAGAATTTGTGACATCTACCCATACAGCACTACAGATTTCAGTGATGTCACAATCACATTTCAATCTTTCACCTTCATTACATTTCAGTAATCTTTCATAGAATTATGTCCAAAACCTGTCAATTGAAATGTTACCCGGACGAGACAACGACCGACGGAATCCGTCACCTCCACATAGAATTTAGGTGGAAAATTGGTGGAGGAACGGTTTTACCGATCTACCTTATCCACCAATTTCCCACCTAAATTCTATGCGGAGGCGACGAATCCCATCGGCGGTTGTCCTGTACGGGTACCTATTTGCAATGTTTCAGATATATTACGAGAGGAACATTACAATGAAATATTTCATAAATATTCTTGAAACATTGCAGAAATAATTCAGAAATACTGCATTGAAATGTAAGATTAGCGGACATTGCAATATTCCTAAAGGGACTTTGAAACCTCGGTGTGATATACAACAATGTCCAAAGAAAAGAAATATTCCAATGTTTCAGATGTTGGCTTTCTGCAACCTTGATGAAATCTTCGGTGCTGTATGGGTAGTGTATAACAAGGCCACGGTGTAAGAAGAATAAGTGATGCAACTTCAATTTAGCGGTGTGATTATTTTATCCGGTTTATTCATTCCGCCAGACATACCCTGGTGAAAATGAAGCGTATGCACAAACCGAGAAGGAAATGTATATGGAACGAAAAACCTTTCAACTCCCTCTTTCTGGAGCGTATGATACCCGCTTGCTGGAAAGTCATCAAATCATACGTTCTGTATACGTTTCATAAACTTCCGATCCCGTTTCGCATATGCTTCGTGTAACGTAATAGTAGGTTATATGGAGCGTATGCGAGTCATATCCCACATAGCAACAGAGGTTATGTCGTTCCAAAAGTATTCTAAAAGATATCTTTAAGATGTCTTATGCAACATGAAAAGAACGATTTAAGAAAGATTTGTTCTTGAGAGAAGATCTTTCTTAAATCGTTCTTTTCATGTTGCATAAGACATCTTAAAGATATCTTTTAGAATACTTTTGGAACGACATAACCTCCGTTGCTATGTGGGTACCTACTCTAAATTGAAATAACATCTTTCAGCAATCGACGTCAACGACGATCCATGGCTCAGTGGATAAGACCCTACCATAGTGAAAATCACCGGTTCGATTCTCACCACAGGATTCATTTTTTTTATCTACACTTCTTGAATTTTTCCCGCTCCCTTTGTTTCAATTCCCGTTTCACATACTCTTTGTATCCTTTCCATTAACGTTTCTGTTACCCTTCAGCATACGCTTCGTTTACTCTTACTTCTCGCCTCCATTTTCACCAGGGTAGCGGTACCATCACTGGTTAGTAAATGTAAACAAAAATGGCTGCCCCCATACACAAACATAACCCAAACAGTTTCAGAAGTTTTGAATTTAATAATACATTTAAAATTGTATTCATTCAAATCTGAATCGCTATGGAAGTTATATTTCAAAAAATTTGCAAAATCTTCTAATCTTGTGTACATTATTGCACAATGTGTAAGAATATTTTTGCGAACGTGTTGTTGATTGGTTTATTCAAATAATTTTTGAATAGAATAAAGAAACATTGCAAAATGAGTATTCACACTTTGTTTATGCAATGCATAATCCGTATTTTGTTTTCTTGAGCATTAAATTTTTATATATTTCATTAGATTTGAATTCCTCCATATTCATTTTGAAATACATTTTGGAGAAACCTTCAAAATTCGAATTCAATTTAGAATTTTCATGTATTAACTAACTTAGATAATTTTTTCTTCTCTGTATTTTGTTTTTTGATATCTTGGTTGAATGTTTAATAATGTTGAATAAGGAATCACATTTCTTATTATATGATAGGGAAGCAAAATATTTGGAATGGTTGAGGTTATCAATATGTATAAACATGCCGCCATTACTGTTTACAAAAACCTTTGTCCTACATAAACGATATCTGAGAACGAGAACTGTCAACCGGATCAAATAATCATATCCCCACCACTGCAATTCGACGAAGTTCGATCACCTATTCTTCTTACACCGTGAACAAGACGCAGTATAGGGTAATCCTGCAGCATGGAGTTTGAAATATAACAGTTGATTCAACAAGAAGAAACAAATCGAGATGTAACGACATCTAGGAGAATTCGGTTCCGAGTGTTGATTCCGACAAGACTTCAACCGATCGTTGGTAAATCGAAACTTCCTTTCATTCTTTCCTGCATTGACAGATGACGTTAGTGTGTTAATCCTCGTAATTACAACGTACAATATTCTTCGATAATGTTGATATTTTATGAATAAACACAACAGGACCTTAATAATTTTCCTCATAGATATCGATAATATCGTCGTATCGACTTTGTGAATGATCGCCCATCACTAGATCGTATTTTCAACAGGGAATAACAGAAAAATCAAAATCCCATCGAGTTTGACGTTGAATCGTAGACACATTTCAGGCACATATCGACATGAATTTTTGAAATTTTATCGACAAAATTCGTATCGATTGGCGAATGGTTGCCATCCCCACTTCTACCTATTTTGATCTCACTTTTGAAACGAACCTACGCTGTAAAAAAAACTTCCAAAAAAAGTTTAGCAGTCTTTTACCACCCACACAGCAAAAAGAGTTCTGAAAGAATTCTTGAAGAACTCCATAACTCGTCCGAAAGAATTCAAAAAGAATTCTCAAGGAATCCCCGGAATGTCAGTTCAGAATGAATCGCTGGGGGAATTTTTTTTCTCGTCCAAAAGAATTCTTAGAGAATTCCAAAGCAGTTCGCAAAGAGGTCTCGAAGAATTCATAAAGAATTCTACAAGAGTTCATGAAGAATTCTCCAAAAGTTCATTAAGAATTCTATATGTGCTTTTCAAAAAATTTGAATAATTCATTGAAACACTCCAAAAACTCTTCAAACCGTTCACCCGAGCATCCCGGGATATTGTAGAAGAGTTGAAAGAATTCGTTACAAATTCATTGAAAAGTTCAAAGTGAGTAATTCTAATCGAACTGAAAAAGATTCAACACAAATCCATAACAATATCGAAGGATGTTATGGAACAGACATTCGGATACTGGTGTATGTATATTTAGTCACTCTTCGACCTTACAGTGAGGTGTCTCCATGTACGAGGGTGGATTGATAAGTTTCCGGCCTGACCAAGAAAGACAACGTTTTTAAGAATTTTTTTTTTTTTATTTCTCAACATAATCTCCTCCAAGGCTGATACATTTCTAATAGCGGTGTTCTAGTCTAGTAATGCCATCTCTATAGACTGATTCGTCAAGCTCCTCAAAATACCCATTTACAGCTTCGATTACTTCTTCATTGTCCGCAAATCTCTTATCGCCAAGCCATTTTTTGAGGTTAGGAAACAGATAATAGTCACTCGGGGCTAGGTCTGGAGAGTAGGGAGGGTGCGGCATTAATTCAAACTTCAGATCGTTGATTTTAGCCATCGCAACGATTGACGTGTGCGCTGGTGCGTTATCGTGATGAAACAAGATTTTTTTCTTCGCCAGATGAGGTCGTTTAATTTTCACTTCGTGGCTCAAACGTTGCAATAAGTCTGCGTAGTATTGACCAGTGATAGTTTTACCCTTTTCAAGGTAATCAATGTATATAATACCTCTTGCATCCCAAAAAACAGTAGCCATAACCTTGTTCGCCGAAAAAATTGTTTTTGCCTTCTTTGGAGTTGGTTCCCCTGGTCCAATCCACTGTTTAGACTGTTCTTTGGTTTCAGGAGTGTAGTAGTGGACCCAAGTTTCGTCAACGGTTACGAATCGACGCAAAAATTCGCTTGGATTACGCTTATACAACGCCAAATTGGCGGTAGAAATGTTCTTTCGAATCAATTTTTGGTCGACTGTTAGCAAACGCGGCACCCATCTTGCACAGAGCTTTTCCATATACAAATGTTGGTGCAAAATATTTTGTACACGTTCATATGACATCTTACAGGTCTCAGCTATCTCACGAACTTTCAATCTGCGATCTTTCAGCACTATTTGATGGATTTTTTCGATCATATCTGGAGTTGTGACCTCAATGGGGCGTCCTGAGCGAGGCTCATCAGAGGTGCTCACACGACCCTTTTTAAACTCGGAAACCCACTGCTTAACGGTTGAATATGATGAGGAGGATGTCCCCAGTGTTGAGTCCATCTCTTCTTCAATTTCCTTCGGCGTTAACCCCTTCAAATAAAAGTATTTGATGACAGCACGATTTTCCAGCTTTTCCATTTTTACGAAAAACACAGAGGCGTCTTGGTCAGCGTGCTCTCAAAACTAAACTAACATGGCGATCGGACTGAAACTATAGCTACAAGCTATCTAAGAATGGTACTATAGAACGCCACCTCAAGGTAGGCCTAGTGGCGCCATCTCTTGGTCAGGCCGGAAACTTATCAATCCACCCTCGTATGTGCAAGATTTCATTGCTTGATCTCAGTTAACAGAAAGAAAACAGCGTCACAGACTCAGCGAAGGAATTGCAGAAATGTTTTCAAGGGCCATATTTTGATTTTACCAGACTATTTCCAAGTACATTGAAATGTGATCAACCATTAGCAGTGTAAAGGACATGTAAAAAAATTGAGAGTATTTTTATCGGGTAATGTGAAGCATTAAATGTATTTTATAACTTGACGCAAGGTACATTTAGAATTGATTTCATACAAAACTATTTGCTAATAAATTCTGAAATTCTTTATACAATAAAACATTCCATTATAAATCGCTGTAACATTTCAATCGAGTCAAGTTTCAGCAAGTTGATGGAAATGAATTTGAAAAATTAGGAAACTTATAAACAGAGATGGGCATCCTCAATCACTTTTTGTACTTAAGGTACTTTTTTCCTGTCAAGTACTTTTATATTTCTATGAAATAAATAGAAATTTTTAACATTAATTTAAAAAGTACTTGATAAGACTTCTTTTTGAATTCTTCACAGAGCTCTTTAGGAGTTCTTTTGGACGAGAAAAAGAACTCCCCCAGCGATTCATTCTGAACTGACATTCCGGGGATTCTTTGAGAATACCTTGCGAATCATTATGAATACTTCATGAACTCTTTTCTGAGCTCTTTAAGAACTCATTTAGAATTCTTTACGATCTGATTGGATTCTTTATGAATTCTTTAAGAACTCTTATTAAAGAATTCATATTGAATTCTTTTTATGGAGTTCTTTGCGAATCCATATGGAACTGTGGTGCTGTGTGGGCAAACATTCTCTAGTAAATGCCCACTGAGCATTTCCGTTAGAACCTTGCATTAACATTGCATCGATGTTGATGCGATCTTGAAAATACCTGTTATGAGAATTCTAACAGTAATATTACAACATCCATTTACAAGTAAATTGCAGCAATGTTACGTTGTCAGGCAATATTTCAACGATATTTTTGCCAGTTACTTTTGTAATATTGCATTTGTAAATTGAAAGACAAGTACTTTCAAGATCGCATCAATATCGCTGCAATGTTGATGCAAGGTTCTACCCAGGTGGCATACGTACGTTCTGAGAATGTTCTGAGAATATACGTTCAGGATATTCGAATATTTCATGGAGATTCTTATTACGTGCGAATATATTCTACGCACATTCTCAGAATGTTTGAATGGGACTGTTTCAAATATTCTCAGAATATGATACCACGGATATTGTGGGAATATTAGGAAAAAATGCTGTTAAAATAAGAATTCCCGTCAATATAAACTTCTGCATGTCACCGAAAACTATTGTTTCTTTCAGGAAGCAATGTTTTATCAACACACGAATTTCAGGTTATTTCATTGTTTGAAAATTGCCAATGTGGTTCCAATTAAACTCCTGAGCCGACATTTCAATATTTTATAAAAAAAAATCATACAATTTGTAAATAGTAGCGTTATTTATATGTCAAGGCGAGTCTCAATCATTTTTCCTGTCAACTATTCTGGATCTGATTATCCTTGAATGTTTTTGGCTCGCGTACGAGAATTTATGAAATCCAATTACTCTTCGAGTAGATCAATTTTATCGCTATCAGATCCGAAATTATTTACAATAATCAGATAATCGTGCTATCAGTTACACTTGAACAGACACTAACATTGAATTGTAATATATTGAAGAGATAAAACAAGAGACGAATCGTAACTTTCCTTCTCTTTTGCTTTTCTCTTCAAAGCAATGGTAAAAACGAGATAAAAATTTAAATACATCCACGATCATTTCAAGGTCGAATATCCCCTATGATATATATTTATATTTTTTCACAGCATCATATTTCTATGCCAACTGTTTACTCGAAATACTGAACTCATTAAAAGAGTTTTCAAGACAGTATTCCCTCGAAACTAAGAACAGAGATTTATCTATTCGATTCGCAAACAATGTAACGCACGTGCGTGTAAAAATGAATAAACAATTGAAGAACGAGAGAAAACGTTGACGGGGAGTGTAGGATATCGAACGGCTTTTGGTAGAACAGCGTTGCATCGTGACCAATGGATCTCATCGGAGCAGTAGTACTCTCGACCCTGTAATCATCGTTATTCGTCGAGATAACACGGGATCGCTAAATTGCTTTAGATACATTGGTATATCCTCGTCGTACGTTACATACAAATAAAAAGGGATCGCCATTCGGGAAAGATCGTCGCTACCGACACAACGACTGGAGAAGCGAATCTAAAGTATAAGACACCGCTTGGTAGTCGTTTTTCGTCATCCCATTCGAATTGCCTGACATTGACCCAAAGTTTCGTTACAACGCTGGCCATACAACATCGGCATTGTAATGTCGGTTTTTAGCATGTAAATGACAACGGGGACAATGTAATATTAGATTTGTACGTGGCTGACATGATAACGAATTATATATATTTTATAATCATATGCAATGTGTTTCAAATGAATGGCCCGCAATTATTGTCTATGTTAAACGAATCAAGCGATATTCGGTGTTGGAAACATGGTGAGAAGATTCATTTGTGCGGATAAGTTCGCATGGTTAAAAATGTGATTTATGAGTGCAATGATGTGAGTAATTTTAGATAACGTTTCACGCCTGACACGGCCCTGTTCGAAAGAATCGATTGCAATTGAAAAATTCAATTTCATGAGATTTGCCGAGAGTCAATGGATTCTTTCAACCAGGAGATATATAGTCCAATAAATACACACATACGTGTGATTACATTCCGCATTTTCAACCATCAAATAACGACATAACAACGGCCCAAACTTCGCTTGAACTGCAATCAAAAATCATAACGTTGAAATAACGTGGATTTGTTTATTGGGAGATTTATTCCGACAGAATAATTTTGTTGAATCATCTAATTGATTCTTTAATAAATATTTCCTTATTTTCAATTGAAACAACGAGTTCGCTCCCTCTCTCTCTCTCTCTCTCTCTCTTTTTCTCTTGAATGCATTATTAGTCTTATCTAGAGCAATGCACTTGTATTCATTGTTGATATCATCACGTAATCATTCAAACTGTTGGTATACAAGTTGCACGACCACACCGAAGTGATCTCATTGCTCGTTGGCCTTGAAAAATAAAACTATCAACACTCATTTGATATTCATGTGATTCAACCAATAAAGTACGCATCCTACGCATCATTAGTTACATATCAATCTTTTTTGTTGTTAACAAGCTCCAAAAACAGTTCAAATGGACAAAATTCCTACTAAATTGGCGGAATAAGTGAAAATATGCGCTTAATCGTGCGAAAGGTTGCACGCGCGTACTAAACATAAAATTTCAATTATCGTACTGCACTGACATAAAAACGACCTTGTCGAAGCATTCCTGGTCGCAATATCTTGAAATCTGGTTCGATCCACCAGGAAATGTGATTACGATGTCCAGAAAAAATTAACTACATTTTCCAGGTTAGAAAAACCAGATTCTTTTCTTGGTGTAATAACCTGAGAAATGTAATTAATTTTCGCTTCAACCACTTTTTCTGGACATCACAATCACATTTCCTGTTGAATCGAACCAGATTTCAACTCATTAGTAGACCACGAATATTTCAACCAGATTGTTTTTCTGTCAGTGTGTTGTTGGTTTAGAAATCAGTTGAAGTGACAAAAGATAGGTTCAGGTTCTGGCTTTGGATATCCCAATCGATCCAACTCTCATTCTTCTCAAGAATATTTGATCGAGTGTTTAAATATTGAATTATTCCTAACTCCAAATATACCGATAAGATATTTCCAGCTTGCGTTTTATAATTTAACCATCGTTCGAACGATTTTTATTCCAAAGAAGCATCAGCAAATTTTTTCAAACAATCTGTGTGTAAAATATCAAAATCATATTACTTGGCGGATCACGTACCAACCATCGACTTACATACGAATATTTCAAACTATACATTCATGTTTCGAGTAACACGAACACCTCGGATAAAAACGCAGATAAAAATGAAGTTCTATTTTCGTTTCACAGATAAAGAAGTGCAGTTATTTGGATGGTACCTATTGACGTTGAAAAAACACATGAACAAGACAAATATTACAAATTTTGATTCATTGGAAAACTTGGGATTGGTATCGATAAGACGACGATTCGAATCATGATTTATCTCTCCTTCATTCCCTCTCTCTCTCTCTCTCTGTCTTTTGTTTGAAAAGAAAATAATCAGGAAGTTTCATTTGAACGCTTTTGATTCCAAAGTTTGATATGGCATGAACTGTGCGCTCGCTGTGCATGAGAAAAGATAAAACATTATATTGTAACATTGTTTGCGGCAAGTTCGACAGCAAAGTCACTGACACTCTGTGTTGAGGAAGAGACCTAAAAGAGTCCAACCGTGTGGCCTTATTATTTACCATCGACATCGTTATCGGTGTAGTCCACGTGGTGGTGTTTGGTTGTAATGACGAACGTAATCGCCGTTGAACGAAGAGTAGTGCGACAAATTGAGGAGCAGGAAAAAAGCAACACTAAGACATTCGTAGACGAGAAAAACGTGTTTATACAAGCGTATATATGAGAATGATACGTGCTCATCGACAGAAGTGGGAGTTCGTGGTAACCTGCTGCTCGTCTTCTGTGCTGCACCGATTATTCTGGGACTATCGCGATTCGTGATACGTGGGGAAAGTCTGTGATTGTGTCAGTCATTCGTCGTGATCGTCGTAACTAGCATCGATATTTCTTAAGGAAATACGATGAATCCTTCGGCGGTGACGGAGGTCGCCACGCGGCTGGGTTTCTCAGGAAAAACGGTAGGTTTATTTATCGTTATGTGTAATTCAAATTTCATAACTATATTCTCAAAAGTGAATTTTCACTCCGGAGGAGGGAGTTTTCACACCAAGAAATTCGGAGAGTACATATATGCCGTCTTCATAGCTCACTCTCTGAATTTCTTGGGTCGAAAATCCACTCCTAAGGAGTGAAAATACTGTCAGTCCAACGAGAATAAGATCCCGCTCCTGAAGAGTGAATTTTCACTTCTCAGGAGTGTGTTTTCCAATCCAAAAAATTCAGACACCACATAAGTTCTCTGAAATTCGAATTGTGTGATGCCACTCTCTAAAATTTTCAGAGCAAGAGTTCACTGATTTGTTGTTAGTCAACATTTGAATATTTATAAATTGCCAAGCCTCGTCCGTCAACATTGCGCCAAGCTATATTCCACAACCTAAAATTCTTGTACGAACGTTATTTAGCGATCATTGTCTGTCCTCTCAGTTTTCCTCATCATCTTTCCCTTTGTTCGCCAATTTAGTCTGGAGTTTCTAGATTGGAATGTTTTTTTCCCATTCTCCGTTTCTCTCGCAGTTATTCGGTCGCTCAACTATCTTGTCCAAAAGTTAAGGAACAAGACAAGAGGAAAAATATAAGATCGATAACTTTTTCTCACCCTCCTTCTCCTTCTTCTTCTTCTGCATCGAATGTCTTTTCGTCTCGTCTCCTCTCAGAACGTTTTTCCTGAAAGAGTTCCAAGGGTTTTCAAAGCTTTCCCGTTGAACGATTTATCCTCCATCTCACCTTTTCGCTGTTTCCTCCGAGAAAAATAGCATTGCACAAAGGGGGCAGCGGGAGTGGAGGGTGGACAAGTATTATTTGATCTCGGAATTCATGATATATGTTTTCCTCGTGTATCAGCGGAAAATTAGATCCAATTTTTGAATGCTGTTGCAATTCTGTGAGATTTTTACCTCCTGTACCATAATTCCTCGTCTCGATCTTATCTCTTCTCGATATTCTTTTGGGAGAACATGCATGTTTTTGTAATCGACTTCAATAGATTGAATATAACGGTAGAAATTCTCATTGTTCGATTCTTTTTTATAGAATTTTTATCAAAATTATATAACAAATCAATGAAAACTTGGTACATTTTTTATAGAAAAGAATCGGCCATCCCTACTCTCCAAATTCAAATCAGTGAAATCTCACTATTTCTGCAGTTAAGAGTCGACCACTGTATGAAATCAGTGAGATAGCAGTGAATAGTCACTGATTATGCAGTTGGAGTTCCTCCTCACGGATTGAATCCGTGACATTCCACTGCAAGGATTGGTGAATGTTCACTGATTCTCCACTGCATATGAACTAATTCGCAGTGGTCGACTTTTCACTGCAATCAAGGAGATTTCACTGCTTTCAATTTAGAAATTTTTATTCAATGAAAATGCATGATTGGTTAGAAATAATTGATACGACTCAAAGAAATTTCATCCACAAATCATGAACATTGAATCTCATTGGAATCTCTCCAATGAATTTCATTAGAATCTCAACAAATCTGGCACGCGAGTCATTACAATTATCATCATTTCTATTTTGTTCCTCCCCGACAAAGCACGCATTCCCTACGTTTTTTCTGCTATTTCATAAAATTCTTTACGATTCGCTTCTACGCAAATACTGTTCATACTTGAAAAAAAGTTGAAGAGCGATAGTTAAAAGTTGGCAGGACCTAAAGTAATTTCTCGTGGCTTTTAATGCTTTTTGAAGCTCACCAGGCTATGGAATTATTGTCGTTCAGAGCCAAGCGTGCGCCTGCAAGCGCATAAGTACAAGCGTGTATACACGTTCGAGGGTATAAATCCATTCAGAAACGAGTCCAAATGCGTCAGAGGAGCTTTTGGCAAAAGTTTTGTATCACGTATAACCGTATTCCATCCTCTCTTCTCTCTCCTTCCATTTCCTTCTTTCTTCACTGTATCTATTATTATTCTGATGTACAGTTTCAACAATAATTTTTTTACCATGACTTTTACAGACCTCGATGTATCGTTTGATTTTTCTCGTGACGCTGATATTCATCGATTCGAGTTTACAAGCGGAGGGAGGGACCACGGATCCATCGAACATCGATAATCCATCCGTCAATGGATCCCAGAAAATAATTAAAACACCGTTTAGTTTGGAAGAGATTTATAAACATGAGTTTTACAACGTTGGTTTCAATGCCTCTTGGATATCGGGTTCAGAAATGGTTTATACCGACGAGGAGACCGAGAAGTACTTGGTTTTCAATCTTCAAACTAGGAAGCCTGAATTTTTACTCGAGGGAGGAGTTCTGGTGAGGTTTTATGATGTTCTCTCGCAACGCGATACGATAATTAGTTGCTGCAGCGAAGATTCGCTGTGCGGTCTTCCGCGGCTTGTAAAATTCAATAAATTCTGAGCTTCTGGAGTGGAGCTGCGTTTTGTATCATACCGCCATGAAGAACCCAGCTGCAATGATGGCGAAAGACGTGACTCCAATCCGGAAGCTCCAAATTTAGCGATACTATCAGACAAAAAAGATTTTTCGTACAAAACATAATGTACAATCACAAGAATAACGGAATTTCATTGAAATCTTGAAGCTTTTTTCTCTCCTATTTTCGAACCTCAAGATATTGGAAAAAAAAAATTTTGCGTGGATGAGGCTTATCGTAATCGAAGTTATCGTGATTATAGATTTGTAAGTACATCAATATCGATAACATTATCGACACAAGTGTAATCTGTAATGAGAAATTTATATTTGAGGAAATGTTTTTTGGGATTTTGATATATTCGTGACGAGAATTTGAATTATTCAAATTACCTTATCAGTTCAATGACAGGAGATTAATGACAACAATGATTTGAAGAAATTTGTATGCATAAATTTCAGCTCAATCGCATGACTATATAAACGTGATATTTTATTGGCAATAGATTTTGATTGGTCCTTTCATGATTTCAGTCGAACTACAAACAAAGCATCATGATGCTGTCACCGAACAGATCTCATCTTTTGATTGGACATGATCCAGTCAACGTAAGTATAACGCAGTATCTATTGCGGTTGAAAATTTAATAAATAGAAGATCAAATTTCATGTTGTTTCAGCAATTCAGACACTCCGCTTTGAGGAAATACGTCCTGTATGATATTCAGAATCAGTGAGTAAGATTATATGTGATGTATTTGTTCATTCGATAAGCCTAATCACAAACTGAATGGTGTCACTGAAGTTTCAAGTATAAAAGAATCTACCTTGTTGAACAAAAGAAGGAATTCTTCTGATCAACATTCAGAAAGACAGTTTTTTTTCTAATTGAATCGTCAAAAAGACCTGCCTCGATGTCGCAGATAGTCCAGCAGAGATCCAATCAACGCAACAATTATTATAATAACTTGTAATATATCCGAAAAAAATACATCACCGTTATATAATATCAATATAACAAAACAATGAGGTGTTGTATAACATGTATGTGACAATCACTTCGAATATTACATCAAAATTTGTTATCCATATCCGTTGACTCGTTAGTCATAGTCCCGCAAAAAGTCTCGTAAATAGTCTCGCAAAGGATCTCGGATAGTCTCGATAGAAAACGATATCTCAATTTTTGTTCTGAGAAAAAAATTTTTCTTGAATATCTTAGATTATTAGCGAGATCTGGCTAAGATATTGGATCGTTTTATATGCGAGACTCTTGAAAGACAACGCGAGACTGAATTCCCGCGCGAATGATGTCAGCTCTCGTGTTTATACACTGTAAAAAGAAAGTCTTAAATTCAGCTCATTTCATGGCTGAATCTATGATGCAAACAAAGTAAGCCGAAAAAACAATCGCCGACACAATGGAAAAAGCATTGTCTGAAATGAAGATGCAAACAGATTAAGACGTTCTTTTTACAGTGTATAATTGGAATTCGATTTGATTACAAACTACTCGCACACCTGTATCGAATGGCCAAGAACAGTTTCTATCGACTCGGTTTAAAATTCGAACCAGATTCGAATTTAGATTCAGGATTTAAATTTTGGTGGAATTTTGAATCCAGTTGATGTGACTGTTCATAAGACAATTCATATGGAATTTATGAAAATTGAAGATCGAGGGGTGAAAAATCTATGTTGCTGAAACTTGACTCGTTTATTGAAACGAATTAGTAATTTTGTTGAAAATCCGTATTTTAACCCTCAGTGCACACGCTTCAAATTTGTCTTCATTTACACACGCAAGGGTTAGCGTAACCCTGCATGTTCTTTTACTTGTTCCTCAGCTTTGAATTCATCGATTTAAACGTTTTTTTTCTCAATTTGTACGAAGAGACTCAAGGAAGAAGAAAATTTGAATGAGAAAGCCTGAAATACCCCCCGACAAAAGATATTTCACAATAAGAGAATATATTGTTCAAAAATTCTTCGATAATTGTGTGTTTTGAAAAATGTCACGTTTGAAGAATAAAAGAAGATACAGCGATTTCAAACATGATGGATGAACAACTGAGAAGTTTAAATTTGATAAAATATCGCTAATATCATAATCTGTTTAAAAAAAAATATTTGTTCGGCTAAATGAAACTGAACGATTTTTCAATTCAATTAAAAGCGAAGTTTTGATGAGAATTGTTTTTATAATAAAAGTGTAGTTGAAAAATATAAACAAAGTCCTTTTATCATCATGAGCAATGAGTGTAAAAATGTTTATAATCAGTTTCTGCCATTTCCAGTCATCACAATCATTTTTATATCCATAAAAAATGGTGAATCTCAAAATGACCACTATCGAGATAGGAGTTGAATTCTCATCATCCCCAAGCGTGTATTGCCTTTAATGACTATGGGCCCCAGGCTGGGTCCATCCTCTTTAATCCAGTCTTGGGGAATGACGATGGGGCCCATGTTGGCTCAATCTTGACCCTGTTGTGTTTCCCATACAATTATGGTTGGTCGAAAATGGAAATAATGAATCTTAGTGCGGGCACATTGGAACTGGGCCCCAATTTGGCCCAGCGTTCGGCCAACATTGGGGCGAATTTATATCCCGAGCATGTGTGTACAATCCTCAGCGTGTATGAATTTTGGCCCCACTTTGGTCCAGTCTTGGGCCCATATGGGCAGGATGGGGCTCAACACTAAGCCAAAGTGGGGCTGAAATTCATGCCCGCTGGGGTAGAATTCAAAGCAATTTTCCAATTTCAGAACAAAAAGGGAGGGGTAGTATTGATTGCCTAGTCTGGGTTTATGCTGGGCCTGTGGTGTTACCAATTCTCGGGCAAAGCAATACGGCCAAGCTGGGAACGATGTTATCATCCCAGGGTCGGCCCCACGTTGGGTAGCATGGGCACCCACCCTGGGCGTAGATGGGGCCCGCTGTTAATACACATTTGGGACGTTTCATTTTTTTCACTGAAACATCAGACATAAAGAGTGTTGAAATACTTAGATGAGAGAGGAAAATACTTAATTCATTTAAATATTCCAGAACAATAGAATGCCAACACTCACTTTGGCAACTTCCTATCTACACACAGTGGGTGAAACTAACCCTGTTACTGAAATACGAACCTTCTAGGTCAGCTGTTTACAGGATGGTGAGGATGTCGAACGGGGAATTTGTAGCCCAAGTGTGTATTAATGTCGGGCCTAATCTAAGCCCAGGGTGGGTGCCCATGCTACCCAACGTGGGGCCAAGCTGGGCAGAGAAATGTGACCAACCCTGAGATGATAACATCGTTCCCAGCTTGGCTGTATTGCTTTGCCCGGGGATTGTTAACACCATGGGCTCAGCATAAACCCAGACTAGGCAATCAATGCTGCCCCTTCCTTTTTTTCTTGAAATTGAGAAATTGCTTTGAATTCTACCCCAGTAGGCATGAATTTCAGCCCCACTTTGGGCCTAGTGTTGAGCTCCATTGTGCCTATATGGGCCCAAGACTGGACCAAAGTGGGACCAAAATTCATACATGCTGAGGATTGTACATACATGCTCGGGATATAAATTCTTGCCCTAACGCTGGTCCAAATTGGGGCCAAGTGCAAATGTGCCCGCACTAAAATTCATTATTTCCATTTTTTACCAACCATAATTGTATGGGAAACTAGAACAGGGCCAAGATTGAGCCAATATAGGCCCCATCGTAATTCCCGAATACTGGGTTAAAGAGGATGGACCCAGCTTGGGGCCCATTGTCATGACAGGCAATACACGCTTGGGAGAGGGCGTACGTACCCTGCTTGAAGAACCGGATAGGACCCGAATAGAACCCGAATACGCATCGGAACTTCATCCGGGTCTATACGGCAACCTATCCGGTTTTTGTGTCCTGGTCTGGTCCGGGACTATCCAGGAACTGGTCGGGAATTTTCCCACGAATTAAAGTTGAGATCCGTATAGGAGCCGTATAGGTGTCGGAATTCCATACGGGTTCATCCGGGAAATAATCGGATTTTCGTGTTCGGGTTCTTATCAGGTCCGTTCCGGATCTGACTTGGGATTGATTTCAAGATTTCCATGCGGAACCCGGGTAGGACCCGTATAGGCATCGGAACTTTATCCGGATCTATACGATGACTTATGCGTTTTTTTTTGTCTTGGTCTGACCCGGGACTATCCGGGACTCATTCGGGATTTTTCCCACGAATTGAACTTTAGACCCGGATAAGACCCGAATAACAGTCGGAACTTCATCTGGGTTCATCCAAAAATCAATCGGGTTCTTGTATTCGGGTCCTAATCGGGTTGTTGCGCGGAAACAAAATTTTTTGTGATAATTCGATTTGATATGCGTTGTAGACGATTTTTCTTATTCTAATTACCGATGAAAATCAACTTATAATTGAATTGTTGGAAGTTCACTTAGCGAGGATTGAACCCGGGCCCTGGAAGTGAGAGACAAAGCATCTATCACATCAGCGGATATCCGAGATGACGACAAAACACTTACAGAGTCTTTTATTATACTCTAAGGAGAAAAACCGGATAAAAACCAGATAAGACCCGGACTGGGACCCGAACGGAGTGGTATCCCGGTGCATACGAGTATTATACGGGAAAGGTTGTTCGTTTCGGGTCTATACGGGTGCAGTATTGGAACTGCGAAATGGGAATCGGACACGTATCCGGGTTCATTCGGGTCCTATCTGGGAAAATTTTTGGCAATAGGTTTTGGATACGGGTGTATCCGAATAGTGTCCGAGAACTTTGAGGCTTGAGATAGATACGTATTCGGGTTCATCTGGAAATGATTCACCGAAATTCATTTCTAAGTCTCAATCAGGATGGTTCTATCCGCTTCTATTTGGGACAGTTCGGGAAATATGGTTTCATATACGGGTCTATCCGGGTTGGGCTCGGAAACTTTGGAGCTCAAAACAGATACGTATCCGGTTTCAAGGTTCCTGGGCATGACCTGGATAGACCAGTATAAAAAACCATGTGTCTGAGACTGCCCCAGATAGAACCCGGAGAGACCCAGGACGGATCCCGATTGAGACTTATAAATGAATTTCGGTGAATCATTCCCGTCTCACTCCCGGATGAACCCGGGTACGTATCCGTCTTGAGCTTCGAAGTTCCCGGTCACTATCCGGATACACTCGTATACAAAACCTATTCCCAAAAATTTTCCCAGATGGGACCCGAATAAACCCGGATACATGTCCGATTCCTACTTCGGAATCCCGGTACTGCACCTGTATAGACCCATATGTGTATCCTGAACGGAAAACACCCCGTATAAAACCCATATGCACCCGGATACCATTCCATTCCGGGCCCAGTCCGGATAGCATCCAGTTTTCATCCAGTTTTTTTCCCCCGAGCCTCAGCTCTCCACTCCTTCACCCTTTCGAATGCGGCAAGTTCGAGAAACAAGCAGGGTTACTCTAACCCAGTGTGTGCACTGAGGGTTAATCGAGTATATCGAATGTTTTTCCGGCCAAAATGTACATACTCGACGTTTCGGACAGCTTTTATCCTTGATGGACCGAACACGGGTTCCTCTGTTCCACGATATTTATATAATATCCCTGCTGAACACTGTAAAAAATTTCTATGGGGAACTTCACATAAATGTTCGGAAGTAATTAACACATACATGCGTTAGGAATTCTCCGTATTTTACCGGAAATTTACTGCGAAATGATAGTAAAAATTCCATAAAGTTTGAAATTTTCAGTTAAATTTATGGGAAATCTCATATACATGTATCGGAAATTGATTTCCCATCCCATGAGGGGAATTTTCCGAATGCTGCGTATAGGAAAATTCCGATTATTTTTCACAGTGAAGGACAGAAGCTATCCGAAACGTCGGATGTGTACATTTTGGTCTGAAATACATTCGATATACTCGATTAAAATACGGATTTTTAACAAAATTTTTTCTCAAATATCTAGTACCTACTACTATAACGAATCAGTAATTGATCAATTGAATACTCAGGTGTTCAAGCCTAAGAATCTCGTAGTAAATTTTTAAAACGATTTCTCTGGTTCCAACCAGTCAATTCGAGAAGACAATAACGATGTTTCATCGAATTTCAAATCTAATGAAAATGAATCAATGAATATTCATATAAATAATTTTGACTTGTGAAAAATATTAAAATTGTGATATTTCAATATTTCTGATTGCAGGACATATCAGACTGTTGCGGACGGTGCTGAATTAGCATTCGTCAGATGGTTGCCAAAAGATAGAGGTTTCGTGTACGTATTGGAGAACAATATTTATTTTGCGAAAATCAAGGGAAAGGATATACAAGTAAGAAAATTAACGAACGATGGAGTTGCGGGAATAGTTTTCAATGGAGTACCAGATTGGGTTTACGAAGGTAATTACTCTGTCGAAAGTTTATAATTTTTCCACAACCTACTATTCGTGGGTGGAAATGTTCAGTGCATGAAACAACATGTAAATTCGGAACCCATGAAACGAGAAATCTGCTTCGAGTGCAGGAAGAAGAACACGCTAACCTTGTAATTTTCCAGTTGTAGGGTGAATTCTAGAATCGTAGAAATGAAGTTTAATGAGGCAAATTTATCTGAATGTGTGCTAAGTTTCCGTTGAAGCATTTATCAACGTTGTTTCCACATCGTATCGCACTTAAAAAAAATCATGAAATTCATGTTGCAGAGGAAGTCCTTGCTTCGGGGAGTGCGATTTGGTTTTCTCCGGAGGGCGATCATCTGGTTTTTGCGACCTTCAATGATACCGGAGTCAAAGATGCCATGTACTTCCATTACGGTGAACCAGGCACTTTGCAGGATCAATATCCAACCGAAGTGAAAATCAGATGGCCGAAGGTAAATGTTCCGTTGCATTCATTTTTTCTTCCTACTCCAGAACATACAAGGACATAACCCGAACGAAGCAGAGTCATTTGTACAATATGAAAAGATGAAAATTTATATCATCTTATTCTCAAACCGAGTAGAGTTAACGTTGTAATTCACGTTGATCGATTCGGAGACTATTTCGTCGTGTCGTAAAGGGTTTTATTTGCCGTTTAAATCGAATGGAGGAGGGTGAGTTACTCCTATGAGTAATCAAGCTCGATCCAACTTCCTTTACCGCGAGGCCATTCGAGTTAAAGCGTATGTACCAATCCGTACAACACCTAAAACGAAAATCTCATTATCGAGGAGTTGTCTCAATGTGGCAGTGACAGCTTTCCAAAATCCAACAAAATACATTGATACGTTTGAATGAAAAATATAGAGAACAAATTTGCACTTCAACCACAATTTCAATTCCATAGAATTGATTTGATGATTTTATTTTAGGCGGGTACCCCGAATCCGAGAGTCACCTTACATTCGATTGATCTATCCAATCCTAACTCTTCGTTGATCGATTTGAAAGCACCCACCGATATCGTGGGCGAGTAAGTATACTTTATTTTCTTCAATTGAAAATTGTAATGATTCGTTCTAACTCTGATACATAATATGACATTATTATCAGATAACTCGAGTCGAAAGAAAGAAAAAGAAAGAGAAAAAGAAAGGTTGATTTGATACATAGAACGTAGGGAATCTAATTCGAATCCCCGACACACAGGGATCATATTTTGTACACAGTTGCCTGGTTGGATAACGAACGTGTTGCAGTTACGTGGACCAATCGTGTACAAAATCGTGGCCAAATTGTAGTTTACGAAACCACGGGTCGTGAGAATAAACTCTTGTATTTGTACGAAAAAGATGGTTGGCTCGAGGTTCCACTTCCGATTTATCAGAATGGTTATCTGATACTTCTCAAGGCGCAAGAATCTGGCACCGAAGCTGGAAGAGCGAAGCACGTTACCAGATATGTATACAACAATAGCCGATTATCTCAAGAGAAAGACTTGACGCCAGGTCCGATTGAAGTTCACACTCTTTTCGGGGTAAACAAACTCAACGATCGAATTTACTTTTTGGGAAACGAGTTCGAGGCATCTTCGCGTAGGAATGTATATTCGGTTTCGATCCATGGAAATGAAAAACCCCGTTGCATATCCTGTAACGTGATCACGCCAGAAGGTAAATTTCACGCCTTTTCTTTTCTAATCGATAAGATTTTTATGTCCTCGTTGATAAGCATCTTTTGAAAACAGGTAACAATTGTACTTACGCGTCGGCAAGCTTTTCACGAGATATGTCTTATTACGGTCTTGTTTGCATGGGACCTGATCCGGTTGTCATTAAAATATTCAATCAGTGGGACAAGGAATTTTTAAATTGGGAACTCAATGAAGAGTTACGAAACAAATTGGTCAGAAGAATACGTCCAAAGGTCAAGGATCTGACAGTTCAGTCTCATGGTTTTGAAAGCAAAGTCAGGTTACTCTTGCCCCCGGATTTCGATGAGAAAAAATCATATCCGTTGTTGATACAAGTGTGAGTATTCGAAGTTTTAAACTCTTTTACCATATTTCATTATTTCTTAGCTATACTATATCATGACAATGTGAATTATCGGTGAAGTGCGATTTCTAATACTTTGATAGAATGTTGTCAAGTTTATCGATTGGGGTGAAATGGGAGCACCGCATTAATTCCGATACCTCGTAATGAGGCTAGACCGTTTTGTATTTGTTGGTAGAATGTTAATCAATAATTGCATCATTATTTCGGTGAAAAGAGAGTAAGATCTAAATAATCGCCGTAAGACGAAGTGGATGAAAAAATCTTGTGAATTTTTAAATCGTTCGAACATGGAATTATTGATGTTTCTTCTTCATAGTTATGCGGGACCAAATACTGCTAGAATTATAGATGACGCATCTTTTAATTTCGAATTATACATGACGACTAACAGAAGTGTTATTTATGCCTGGATCGACGGTCGAGGATCAGCGCATCGGGGGAGCAAGTTACTGCATCAAATATATAGAAAGTTAGGGGTTGTGGAGATAGAAGATCAAATCACGGTTGCAAAGTGAGTATATATTATAGACTTTTGTGTATGATACGATGAGGAAAAATCTCTCTGAATCTCTCTATACTTTGAAATATTTTCCAGAGAGATTCAGAGTAATTCCAGCGTGATTCAGAGGAAGGGAGAAATTTGCCAGATGGCGATACATCTTGAATTTCCTCAACTTTATTTCAATATTTTTGAATTTTTCTGATTGAGATTAGAAAATTTCCAGACATCTATCTGAATCCCTCTGAATTCCTTCACTGAATTTGAGTGAATGTCTCTGAATCTCACAGAATCTTTCAGAATTCTATTCATTCAGATTTCGAAGCTTCCACTGAATTTGTCCAAATCTCTCTAAATTTCTGTGAATCCCTCATCATTTTATCTATTCAATTCCGAAGCTTTGTTTGAATTTCTTGAAATCTCTCCAAATCTCTCCAAATCTCACTGAGTCCCTCCAAACCTCTCTGAATCCCTCAGAATTTCATTTATTTAGGTTCAAAGCTTTCTCTGAATTCATCTGAATCTCTCTAAATCTCTCTGACTCCCTCTGAATTTCTTTGAATCTCATTTCACAGTTTGATTCCCGAGTTTTCCCAATTCACCAGGAACTGAATGATTTTGAATTTTTCCAAATCTCTTTACAACTTCCTAAATAGGAACTTCCCGCAAGTAACTTCTTCCTGAACCTCTCCGAATTCCTCTGCATTCGTCTGAAAAATACAATGCAAAATTTGTCCTGATTCACCTGTCTTTGAATGTCTCTGGAATTCCCGTAATGTCTTTCAAATTTTGAAATTGAGAAAAAATTTGAGAGATTTTACACAATTTACTCCTGCGCGAATTTTCCTGAATTCCTGTCGATCTCTATGAATTCTACTTGAATTAATTTCTGAAATTCCTAGGATGCCCTTGAAATCTTGGACTAGAAATTTCATTCAAACAACTTTCCTCTGAATTTTTCTGAATCTTTCAGGAAATTTCAACGCATAATTTTCCTTGTTTCATCTGATCCAGAATCTCTCTGAAACTCCTTAAACCTGTCTAAAAATTTCACTGAATTCTTCTGAATTCCTTTTTCTTTAATTCACCTGTTTCAAAATCACTATGAAACTTCCTGAATGCCTCTGAAATCTTCAACTAAAAATTCTTCTCAATCCATTCCTGTCTGAATTTCTCTGAATCCCTCTGAAAAATCCACCGCCTAATTTTTCACAATTCACCTCTCTCTGAATCTGTCTGAAACTCCCGGAATGCCTCTGAAATCATGGACTGAATATTCTAACCAATCTATTCCTCTCCGAATTCTTTTGAATCCCTCTGGAAAGTCCATTGCGTAATTTCCCACAATTTAACTGCCTCTGAATCTTTCTGAAACTCCTGGAAAGCCTCTAAAGTCTTGAATTAAAAATTTCACCAAACTTATTCCTCTCTAAACCCTTCTGAACAATCTATCGCACAATTTTTAACAATTTTCTCATCTCTGAATCGTCCTAGAATTCCCGAAACAGCTCTCAAATCTTGGACCAGAAATTTAACTAAATTCTTTTCTCTTCAAATTTCTCTGAATCTCCCTGAATTCCACTTTATTCCTCTGAGAAGTTCAACGCACGGGTTTCTCTAATTTATCTATCTTCAAATCTCTGAAATTTGAATCCAAAAATTTCACTCAATTTATTTCTCTTCAAGGCACAATTTTTCTCGATTTATCAGTCCTTGAATTCTTCCGAACTTTCCTGAATCTCTCTGAATTTTTCTGAAACGTGGAATTTCTAGACAGATTCAGAGGGAATTTCTACCAGAAAGTTAAATTGATGTTCCTGAAGGTTGAATCGGTTATCGAAACGAATCAGTGATTGAATAAGGGAATACTCAACTATTGAAGACCCAAAATTTTGTAGTACTTCTTTCAAGCCATGTCTTCAGTTCCAAAGAGTCAATGTGAAGAGTTATACAACGATCATCCACAGATGATGATTCTATCAATGATTCAAACTTCAGCAGCATGTCAAATTGTTTCCCCACCCTCTCGTTTTGAATTCAATTTGTTTAAACCAACTTCTCTTATCTCACCAAGAGAAGACGAATAATAAGAAAAAGAAACAAAACGAGCTTCCCAACTTTATCTCGGGAACATAAATTCTTGTGAGAAATTTGAAATTCTATTTACTTTTCTGTCTATGGACAGCATTCCAACCCGATATCGAAGATTTTTCTGTTCTCATCGGAACAAAAAAAAAGTTCATCATTACTGTCGAAGTTTCAGCTGTAAAATCTCAAGTAGATCTTTGATATAACATTTTTACGTAGATATTTGCAAGAAACTTATTCATGGATCGACGCGAAGAGAACGGGTATATGGGGATGGAGTTACGGGGGTTTTTCAACGGCTATGGTGTTGGCGACTGACGTAAAAAAGGTTTTTAAATGTGGAATATCCGTGGCTCCGGTATCGTCTTGGATTTATTATGGTAATTACGTAATATACACTTCCATGTTATGCATCATCATATGGAAAAAAACGTTGAATAATTTTTCTTTTATAATAAAATCCTCACGAAAAGTTTTGATTCATGTGCTCTTTGGTTGCATCAGATTCGATTTATACGGAGAGATATATGGGATTGCCCACGGAAGAGGATAATCTACATGGATATAATATCTCGGACGTGACGAGACTGGTGAATGGTATGAGAGGTAAAAAATTCATGTTGATACATGGGACAGGTGACGACAATGTTCATTATCAACAAGGAATGGCATTAGCCAAAGCTCTCGAACACGCTGACATTGCATTCGAGCAAGTCACGTATCCGGACGAAGCTCACGCCCTCTCCGGAGTATCACCTCACCTCTATCACACCATGGACAGATTTTGGAGCGAATGTTTCGGTTTATCACGATAGCAACAATCGCACGATGTTCCGTAGATTTTATTGTAATCCTACAATTATTGAGTAATAATAATAAAAGCCATGTTTTTTGAAATTATAAAAGAGAATATTTTCATCATGTAAATACTTATTCAAAATCGATCTCTGACATTTGCATTCAGATCAATTTCGATTGAGAACGACAACCTTTGTGAAAAGCGAGCTCTGGGCAACTTCTCTTGGTTCGGCATTTCCCTTTCTTTGACAGTTAGCGAACAATGCTTGCCCCGCAAAGGTTTCGAACGACAAGGTTGTTCTTGCACGCGAGTCCTTGTAGCTACTAATGTTACTTCCGTTGACTTAACATTCGGTTCGAATTATTCTTGGACGAATGTGCATCGAGGGCAGGCACCGACGGCGAGTGATCCATTAAAGCGATTACAACCTTTGATGAAAAAAAACAAAATTCTCTTCAAAGTTGCAATAGGATATTTTGTCCAGAGATAATACATTATTTTCATTGCAAAATACCTTGTCCTTGTGCGCTATTTTGGAATTTCCCCTCGCGGTTTGTTAGTCTCGATCCCAATATATTCACGTACATTTCATTTATTCTATCCTTTTACCACCCTTTGGCCTTTTACTTATTACCCTACCAACCACCAGCCATAAAGCAATATAGTGGAAAAGTGAATGATGCGGTTCAGACACGCGACCTGTGGCGTTACAACACTGCACGTACCGTGTACTTTTCTTAACTATGTTACAAAGGAGATAACTTAACTCCTTTCCTTTCCGTGTGTAACTGTATATCTTTTCCCCCAGCAGGAACAGAATAGGTGAGATAAATATATTTTCTTTGTAAAATATATTTAGAATTTCAACCTACTAATCTTGAGCTTTTGAAAAATCTTTATTCCCGAGAAACCGATCGAATCAGCTCAAAATACAATTTGGAGTGCAAGAGAGGGAACTCGTGGTGTCCCCGACTTATTTCAATGACACTCGGAATTACATCAACGCCAGGGAGATTTAGAGTGGAAAAGTTTCATTCACGGAATTCGCATCTGAAATGATTTCCCGATGCAAAGGTTCAACGAAGAGGAACCATCGCAGAATCGAGGATGCTCGTAGAGAAGAGGGAGGAGGAAGAGCTTTTGGATCAAGTGGGAAGAGAAGTCCCGTTTGTGGGTGTGACGTGAATTCGATGATGACGACGTCGCCGACGACGACGACGACGTCGTTCAATTTTTGATTAAGAAGGAAAAAACGCTGGAACGAGAATAATAATAAAAAAAAAGAAAAAAAAAACAAACGGTAGAAATTCAAAGGAGAAATGATCGAGGTCGAATACGAAAAAAGGACGTGACCAAAAACTCGTCGATTGTGTGGTATCTATCTCGGTCCTTTTTTTTCCCTCCGATATATTCACTCTCAACAAAGTTGGAATACTTTCTCTCTGGTATGCTGCTTAATTCATCCTCCATCGTCGAAAGTGATGATCGTGTTTTCATGAAGCCTGTTTCATCGATTCACGAAATAATTGAAATTTTATCAAGTTTTCCATTCTGAATTTCGCGTGAACTTACCGAGACCGTAAAGAGGAGAGAGAATTGCGGCGGTAGGAAGAAATAGACAATGGAAGAACGGTGTCTATTTCCAGCAACGTTGAAAGGATGGCGGATGGGTGGCGGTTGGTGTTGTTGACTATTGTCAGTAACATCTTTGTTTCGAGCTTACAACAAAGGAGTGTTCAGCGTCAACAGTTGCGTTGCGTCGCGACGTCCTGCTTTCATTCGACAATGCATACAAGCGTTATCAACCAAACTGAATACCGATCTTTGGCGGGGCGGAGACAAGAAATGAGAGAAATGACATCAAGTGTGCGTTCTCTGTACATACGTTACACTTACACGAAAACAAACATGGATTCGTGCCAAGTGTTCTCAAAGGACGAGCCATGTAAGACACGTATCTGAAATGAAGCATCGTTCGAGGACACGAGGGTGTCCGAGTTACATATCATTTTTCCAAAGTATGAATCATAAAATCCTGGAAAAAAGAAATTGAATTTTCCTTCTTGACGGTGAAAATGATGATTTAGGGATATTTGACAAAATCACACACGGATCGTGAAAATCCAAGGGTCAAAAAGCGATGTACCGATACTCTCTTGTGAACCAATTTCTAATGGAACTAGAAGCATAAAATATTATTACGACATGGAATTGTAGTAGGGATGCTCTTGAGGGTCGTAGAAACGATAAATTAAAGTCGAGTGTACCACGTGGTTCATGTTATGACTGCATTAGCTATAAGGTGATTACTGCGTCTCGCTGAGAAGTAATTATCTGGGAAACTGGATCGTAAATTTCTTCAAATAAAACGTCAAATTACCTTTGAAAACTTCAACTTATATATATTTCTCTCTCTATACAAAGGTGTGGGTGATCTTTTGAGATGAAATCTACTCCATGTTCCTTCTTTTACATTAATACGAGAGAATCAAACTCTTTTGATCTCCTATCAAAAGTACGCGGGTTCGTGAGTTTTCATTCTTTCTTTTTTCAAACTCTCGCACCCCCGACTCTCCATCGGAGGCAAACTTCAGGTAACGCTTTGATGAAAGTTAATTATTTTTTTTTGTCTCTTTCTTTTCCATGATCGAATCTTACTCTCGGAAATTGATCATCAATCGAGCCAATGATTCCACATAATTATGGTTGAATTTAGATTTTATCTGCACTGTGAGAATTATGGAAAGTTTTTCGTCATTCTAGGGTTGGATTCCATTTTCAAATTGTGGAGGAATTGTTTTTTCATAAGAAATAAGGAATTTTTCTGCCTCTCAGGTGTTGAACTCTCCAAAAATTGAAGGAAAAATTCACGAAATCGAAATGAGAAGTCCCCTATTTATTGTGGAACTTTGTCGCCACCATTTCTAGTGGAATATTGTACATGCAAGAAAAAATGAAATAATTGTGGCAGATTACTCACCTTTTTAGCACCCTTTTTCAATGCCAAAGCTGAAATAACTGCAGCTGTAGCTATTTTTCAGCTACCACAGTGGGAAAACGTCGCCTCAACCGCAAAGGTTTTGTAGGTGATATTTGGATAGCCACACTGAGACCACACTGGTACCTAGTAGTTGGGACAACTAATTGTTAGTAGCCGCAGCTAGATTGTCATTTACGCTAGCTAGACTCTAGTTGGGGTAGGTAAATAAAAGGCTAGCTGTCTGAAATATGAATGAAATGGTTTATTCAATGACAAATCAAATTTAGCTAGCACAACTAAGACATGCAAAGAAAATGGTGCGCTACTATAGCGCCTACAAAGAAATTTGTTGTCCTTGCAAAAATATTCATTCCAGCAGCTAAGACGTTAGTTCTGTGTCAATCATATTTCTTGCTCCTTCAGCTAATTTTTTTTGTAGGCGCTATAGTAACAGACCTGCTTGTTATGCCAGCAATACTTTTTTCTCCGTGTAGCTGTCGGATATTTGAATAGACCCTGTCTCTCAGTGCGAATAATTTAGTTGTTGAACCTTCGTTGCGGCAGCTAGATTTGTCGCTGCTACCGGTAAATGATTAGCCGTGACAGCTAAAAAATATCTCTCGTAGGTGATTTTTAACCATCCAAATGATAGCAAGAGTCGAATGGTTTCAATTTTTCAATGGGGATGAAGAATTCATATTTCTGGATAGTTATTATCAGTTCTCTTAGAATATACACTGTAAAGAATAATTTGTGGAATTTTCCATCAAAAAATGATGTCAGCAAAGTTACTCCATAGATGGGGAATTCTTCACCATAATTTTGTGAGCTTTTCCTCCATTTTTAGAGGATTCGACACTCAAATAACAAAATAATTCCTGAAAGTCCTGGTGAAATTCCTAATTGTTAATAAGAAAAAACAAACCATTCCCCCCACGATAAAGGGACAAAATCCATCAGCAATGTGGAAAAAACCTCCCCACATTTTATGTTGCGGAAGTTTGAATCGTTTATAGAAACGAAAGGAAACTTCAAACCCACAAAATTTGATGAATAATCGTTATTTAACTCTCCAAATCAACTCTTTGGTACTGAAAACATAGCTCAAAAAGAGTAATACAAAATTTTGGGTTTTTAACAGTAAAGTATTTCGACATTCAATTTCTAATTCTTTCAATAAACGATTCAAACTTCAGCAAGATCCACATTTTTCACCCTGTACGGTACACGTTTTGAACTTTTCTTAAAAAATGTACCTATTCGTTTGTATTTTCACGAGCGTTGTCGAATGAAAGAGAAATAATAAAAAAAAAAAAATGCGAGAATCTACAAACGCGTTTGACTAAATTACACGAAATGTGAATAATTATAACAAGGAGGAAGAGAGAGAATGAGAGAAAAAGGGAGAGAGAGGAAGTCCACGCCGCAAGACGATCGAATTCCATTAACGTGCAGGATTTATAATCAGAGCTTTCTAAAATGCGTTCCTCCTGAAAAGCGCATCGTAACGATTGGCGACCTCAAAACTGCAATATCCTCCTTTCCCACTCCATTGTTACAATCGTATACGCCATTCAGTTTGACGTCACATCATCGTTTCGTTTGAATGCAACCTTCAAAATAAAATCAACATTCCTCATCAGTCATATTCATTACATAAATCAAAAGACTGCGTATTCATTCTTTCTATCTTGCGACGTATAAGTTATGAAAATACTTTTGCGCGGGAATGGACATTTTTGTACTCCGGGAGTACTTTCTTTTGACCTAATATTTTACACAAAAAAAGTACTCTCGGAGTACAAAAATGCTCATCCCTGCTTCTGCGTATGGAATTTGATTTGTGAATGAATTATGAGTTATCTCTACAGAATTATTGGCGTGAAATCAAGGGATTTAAATTTATCAACATAATGATGTACGTATGAGATGATATTGGACTTCAGGTACCGTATGGACAGTTGCCAGATTCATCTACTTTCATCGGGAGGTTTTCTGAACAATTCACGAAAAGTACTCACTTACACAGAGAATGTTCCAATGACATCCCAGAACGTTTTAAGAACGTTGCATGTATGTCCCAAGGATAAACGAATGTTCCATAAAGTTCTTCTTTATCAAGCAATGTTTTGGGGAAGTATTCGATAGGAATGACGTTTTGCGATGCTGCGCAAATGAAGTATTTTTATTATGTTTGAAGAACATATGAACGTATTCGCATCGTATTCAGGTGCATTGGAAGTGAAGGTTCTCTGAATATAGAGGAGAGTTGCCTTGGATGGACCACCACCTTTTATTTCCAAAGGAAAAAACTTAGATTTCTTCTAATCATACAGCGATAATGTCTCATCAATGAACATTATCACTTTATGATTAGAAGAAATCTAAGTTTTTTCCTTTGGCAATAAAAGGTGGTGGTCCATCCAAGGCGATGGTCCAATCAAGGCAACTCTCCCCTACCAAACCTACTCCCCGGAGAACAAGACACGCGGAACTAAGCTTATGTTTTTGAAACCTCCAGAAGACTTTCGATGTTATCTGGGATGCTACACAGTTGCAAATAACTTGTGTAAATATAATAAAAAATTTATGTAAACGAATTGATGTTGAAAACACCACATTCACGTGTGTAATTTTAACATAACAGATGAATGTGGTCGAGAGAGAATAAGTAATTTTCATATTAAACACACTTGATGTGTTACTTGCATATTATACGAAAAATCTGTTAATTTGACATACGGTTACCAACACACCAATGTAAATTGATTTTTTATGCTCTCATGACATGAACTTGAAGTGAGTCATTGTTTCTAATTTATGTAAGATTAACTTTTGGAATCGCGCAGTTTAATATACAATGAGGGTCACTGGTTTGTTTTGACAAAACACATCTGGAGTGTGTTGAGAAAGTTATTCGCATGGAATACACTCGACTCTCGGATCTTTCACACCCGAATCTTTTACTTAATCGGACCTTTTACTGCAATTCTCTCGAACCTTTGACTTTAGGAACAGCCCCTTCAACCCCCACCTTGCTGTTCACTCGACCAATTATTTCAAACATAACCGCCTCTCTTTTGGATGAATGTTTCAACAAAACACGAAACAAACTGAATTCGAATCATAGTCGAAACTGGTTAACTTACAGGGACCAAAATGTTCTTGAACCATTGCGAGACTAGCGAAGGACTGATAATTATAACGAATCAGTTCGTGGAAATAACGAAACAGTTATCGTTAAGTTATTCAATTAACTCAGCAAAGACGGATTCGTTCGGACTCAAAATTGAAGAAAAAGCTTGAGATTAGATACACATGTCATAAAAAAAGACATGCTATGAAATAAGACCACTTACCACTTTCGGGAACACTCATTGTTTTCATTATAATATCTCACACCTATTAAATAACCTTATTGAATGACATTCTCTGAATTGAAGCTATCGCATGTAATCCAAAAAGAATTATGAATTCATTTGTTTAAAAAACATCTCATGGGAAGGCTTGGAAATAAGAGCCAATCATAACGCGTGGTGGGCGTAGTATTTTTCAGTAAAAGACTCGAGTGACTAGGGTCCCAAAATTGTAAAAGGATCCAGAGTCGAGTGTATGTTAATTTAACATTTTTATTCAATGTGGATCGTTTTGGACATGACACTATATTTGACATGATATGTTGTATTTGACGAATTCCTTTCAACTGTGTACATCTCGTGAAGAATGCAACAGATTTGGTTCGATTTTTGCAAACTCTCCACGTAAAGATTAACCATGAGCTTCAGGCTGTGGCAATGCCCTGCAAGATAGGCCAAGCCTAGGTTTATCAGGCATAGTACTGAATAGTTGATTACAATCAAAGCCCAACACTACACGAAGACAAAGAACACCTGCTGCAGCTACTCACGTAGTCGATTTTCGACCATCTACGATCAGTAGTTATGGTAACCACTTAGTACTTAGGGCGAATACCACGTTAGTTGAGACAACTAACGGAGTATTCACGCTCACTAGTGTGGCATTTGTCTCGACTACCAAGTAGTTCTGGGCACTACTTTCCGTAGATGATCGAAAATCGACTACGAGAATAGCAGCTGTAAGTACCCAATCTCTGGAAGAAATTTTGGACGCGAAAATACGAGGCATGCCTACTTTCCTATCAGATCCCCATCAGGTTCCGTTACAGTTTTTCCTATTTCGCTCGATTTTATGGAAATCTCATCCGAACCCTATTTTACCCCTGCGTTACAACCCTATTTGAATCCTATTAGGGGAATCAGACCAGTCCCTTGTGAGGGCCTCTTAGGTCTTCCTGATTCACGGTTCTCGGATTCTAACCTGATCAAGGCCTTATTGGAATCAGGAAATACCTGATCAAATTTCTACTTGGGCTGCCATGGGTGTTAGGCTGGCGCAAGGCTCACCAAGATAGGCCGAGCCTAGAGACTACCAAACATGGTGTAACTCTGGAATGATCACATCATTTAGGCCTCAGTCCAATAATTTCTACAATCAACGCTCAAGACTGTGGATAGGGTTGTGAATAGCATTTGCCATCAATGTCCTGCTTAAAAGATCCGATCCAAACCTATCAACTGCACGGGAAAAAAGAAATAGTTGCAGCCACTAGTTAAACAGTCGATTTCCGACCATCTACTCAAGTAGCTGCTGCAGCTACTTGGTAGTCCAGACAAGTAACTCGATAGTTGCACTAACTAACGTAAATACCTGAGGTATTTTGAATCAGTTGAGAGACAGCTAACGTGTTACTTGTCCTGACTACTAAGTAGTTGCTGTAACTATTTTTTTTTCCGTGCGCTCAGTCGGTATGAATCAGATTCCTGTCCAGGAATTTTCCTATTTGATCTTATTTAAATCTCATTGGTCTGAATAGGAAATTTTCTACTCAATGAGATATCATCAGGAAATTCGGTTCATGTACATTCGAATTTACCGATTATATCCCATTTCCTATCCGAACCGATTATACTCGAATGAGATCGAATAGGAAAATTCCTGGACAAAAATCTGGTTCAAACTGATTGACGAGTTAATAAGTTTAAATCGAATTTTTGAAGCAGGGTAGCAAACAATAGAAAAATTTGCCAAAGCTCTCGCAATCTTGCCTCAGGATTGGCGTCAATCTAACGCCAATGGCCACTTCTATTTTTCATTGTCGTTGAGAATGAGAAAAAAACACCCATCCTTTAATTTCGGTATGAACGAAATAAATGTCAGAGAATTCCGAGAAGTTCGACAAATAATTTTTCTAATCAGTTCAAACTGATGAATGATGCAAATCCGGTGGTCCTAGCATTGAAGTAGACGTGTCCTACAGGTAAACAGGTAAAGAATCCTTTCTCTCATGGAATCTTCAGAGGAGACTTATATATTCATTGAATGCTTGGTTTGCCACTCGCAAGGAACAGGAAACACCTTCGTGAGAGTCATTGCAATTTGCCACTTGAAAAGGGAGTTTCTGGGCAAAACCATTGCCTAAGCTAAACCAAACTACCACCCATGCTTAGTGCAACATGAAAATCTACTGTCAACCAGGGTTGCCTAATGCTTGGGGCAGAGTTTCGTCATGCGTTGAAGATGCTTGTGTAATATCAATTTCCTCCTCCCATGCAATATTGTTTGGGGGATGGGCCAGGTGTGGCGCAACCTGTGATCAATTATGCATCCACGAAGCTGATTCATTCTTGCCTTCACATAGATTGCCCAGCCTTGGCTGTCAGCTTTGCGCGCAGCTATATCCTATCGTCAGTATAGGCGAAGCTTTAAGATTTTTCTATGGGTATTCTTTTTTTCCTTGTAGGGGAAGGGTTGACACGCTGTCGCAGTTTTGCAATGACACAAATCTGCTGAAGAGATTTGTATATTCATTGAATGCTTGGTCCACCACTTGCAAGAAACAAGCAGCATTCCGTGGAGAGTTACTGCAATTTGTCGTTGGAGAAGGGAGTTCCTCTTTGTGTCAAGCTACCACCCGTGCTTAATGCAACGAAAGAATCTACTCTCATCCAGGGTTGCCTAATGCTTGGCGCGAGTTGCCGCCGTTTGCTAGAAACCTGCGTGTGAGATCAGTTATTTTTCTCCGGGAATATTGGTTGGAGGATAGGCCAGACGTGACGCAGCCTATGATCAGCGATGGATCAATGGCACCCTCCCACACTGTAAAAAAATTTCACCGGAAAATTCCAGTACATGTACTGGAAGTCATTAACCTGTACATGTACCGGAAAATTTCAGCACATTTGTACTGGAAAAATTCAGTGCAAACGTTATGGAATTTCCGCATCAAAACTGGAAATTTTCTGAGCCTCGGTACTGGAATTTTTCAGTACACGAGCTGGACTTTTCCAGGACATGTACTGGAAAATTAATGCTGAAAATATCCATGAAAATTGAAAAAAAATTGCTCACGCAAAGTGATTTTGCAGGGTCCTTGTGTTCCAAGATGATTGAGAAACTTTTGATCGTTCATTTGGATGGACAGAAACTCATGTCTACCTAACAGGATTTGAACCCACACTTTTCTACCTGCCTACCAACTGAAACCTAAGACCTAACCGATGAGCTATAGCGCGACATGTTGGAAGGCCAGCTTGGGTTACTACATATGCTTCATATCTAGAACACAAGAGGATAAGTCTTGGAAAAACCTCATATATCAATTTCATTGGCTACAATTACAATTATTATTCAAAATCTCAATCAGGAAATTTTTAATATAAAGACTTGAAATTTTTCCTGCCAGAAATGACGAAGTCCAATAGAAGTGGAAAATTTCAGTGCAACAGTGATTCAATTCCGTTGCATAGCAACTGGAAAATTCCATCACACGACCTGAAAATTGCAGTTCAAAACCTGTATAATTCAATTGCATAGTAACTGGAAAATTCCATCACAAAACCTGAGAATTGCAGTTAAAAACCTGTATAATTCCAGTATACCAACGATTAGGTTTTTTTTTTCTAAATTCCAAATTTTTTCTCAAGTCCTTTTTGAGGGAATATTTTTTTTTGGTGCACAAGAACTATAAAATTGTAGTACGAGCCGGTAAAATTTTCGCGAAATCATGGCAAAATTTCAGTACATCATCTCAAACTTGAAAATTCCAGTACAATGACTGAATTTTCAGTTATGCTTGGTAAATTTTCAGTAACGTAACAACAAAATCTCTGTACATGTACTGGAATATCCATATTCCAGTACTAGCACTGGAAATTTCCAGTCCAGTTGCACAGTAAATTTCCAGTTTTTTTTTACAGTGCAAATAGCATTGAAAGTTCTCTGGACGTTTTAGAAACATATCCTTAGTTCTGCGCGTTCCGTCTCCGGGGAGTAGGTTAAAATACGTTCAGAGAACGTTCATTTTTTATGCCCCCGTCGTAACTTCTCGTTACGTTTCTCAAACGTATTTTCATGAAAACTAATCTTTACAAACATATGCGGAGTAGTAGTACCGCAGAACGTCATTGGCATTTTTATTGAACACGTCCCCAGAGTCGTATGGTGGACATAAATTGAACATCACAGAAAATTTTTATGTCCTTGGGACGTACATGCGACATTTTTAAAACGTCCTGGAACATTTTTCGAACGTTCTTCTTGTGACCAAGTACGTTTTCTGAACGTTCAGAAAACCTCCTCGAAGACAACATGAAGCTTCAGCGAACGTTCAGATCAGATGTGTATAGATCGGGCCGAAGGTTCATTAGAGCTAACTTTTAGATTCCAAAACGTTTGACGAAGGTTCTACGGTCGTTGAAATGTCCGGATCGAAATACGTTCAGGAAACATAGATGGAACGTTCGCTGAAGGTTCATCGAAGGTTTGACGAAGCTTCACAAAAATATCTATACTTATAATCATTTTGATCAATTTATATGAAAAATAAATTAATTAATACCCATAAATCATCATAGATTAATCTAAGTATAGATATTTTTGTGAAGCTTCCTTAAACCTTCGATGAACCTTCAATAAACGTTCCATCTATGTTCCTTGAAGGTATTTTGAGGCGGACATTTCAACGTTCGTAGTACCTTTGTCAAACGTTTGTGAATCTAAAAATTAGCTTTCATGAACCTTCGATCCGATCTATACAGATCTAATCTGAACGTCCGCTGAAGCTTCATGTTCTCTTCGGGTCCCGATGCTATCCGGGCTCGCTATCCCAGACAGCACTGGGACGTTCTTCGGACGTTCAGAAAACGCACTTGGTCACAAGAAGAACGTTCGAGAAATGTTCCAGGACGTTTTAAAAATGTCGCATAGGCATTTCAGGGATGTACAAATGTCCGGTATAGTCTTATTTAGGTTTCCGTAGAACGGTTATGAAACATGTTAAATAAGAATTTGTTAAAGATCAAACTTGTGCCAAATCTTCTAATATTCTCCACTTCGAGGAGATGAAAATGAACTGCGTTGGAGCCTGTATCGATAGATTTGATACATTACATTTGCATCTCTTTAAACATTGCAGGTAGTGAAATTTTGTTTCGCGTCAATTTTGAGGTTATGTGAATTTTAATATATTGGCTTAATTCTTGATAACCCTGGCGAAAAAACGGCGTGCACATAAAGTTCAAACAGCGTACCAATAACGTGATTCTGGCCAATATACGTTCAATGCACGCTTACTTCAATATAAGCGTGAGTACAGCGTGCATGAACGCTTTTCTTCACGCTCGATCCACGCTCAACTGCGCCAATTGACTCTTAATACACTCTCATGTGACGGTAATAACACTCCTATGTGACCCTCCAAATGCACGCTTTATTTTCACCAGGGAACTCACATTCTGCCAATAGTTGTGAACTTCTGGAAATGAATCTTTCCAAATATTCAATACAAAACATATTTTTATGGTTGTTTGGTACTTTTTTCCCTAGTAAAACTATAAATATACATTTGTACCCTAACAGCACAATGTGTCTCTGGGACGTTTTCTGAACGTTCTGAAAACTTCTCCTACGTTCTATAAACCTTCCATAAACGTTCCAGTGGCACGTTGTGCTGTTTGGGTATAGGTTAGAGATAAAATACTTGGTTTTCATATAACGTCTCGAAAACATTCTGAAAACATACCATAGCATGTGTAAACAATGTCCCCAAAACATTGGATGAGTGTTCCCAAGACGTTTGGAAAATGTGCTTTTGGAAACCAACATCTGTGGGACTTTGGACACGTTTTTAAAACGTTTTGAGAACTTTCGGAGCTGTTTGGGATAAGTCTTTCTCCCAGCAACATTCTGTGCTCAGCATAGGCGGAACCTGATGATACTTGGATTTACATCAATCCATTTTGTATAACTCTTCTCAGCAATTTTCCATTCCAACTCTATGCCAACTATGACACGAATAATTGATAAGGCCTCTCTAAATTTTGTGGACTTTATTTAACTCCTGAAAAGTGAGTTTTCACTCCAAAAAACCTAGAGAGGATGAATGAAAATTTGTGAAAATTCATACGAAACTTAGTTAACCTTCTTTCTTAAGGATATACCATTGATACAGGAATAACCCCGTCATTGATCCACGACGACCCACCGAAGATAAAATCTTTCGGAAGTACAATACATTAATTTGATGTATCTTCCGTTCCATTTGGGAATCTCTTCTCCTCCCCTCTCTCTTCGATTGAACTTTGAGCTTTTATTCATGTTTTCTTGAAACGATTAATCTTGCACCTGCCGTCCTTGGCCTCGGAAACAGAGAGGTGTAAGAAGTCAAGGACGTGCATGCAACGTCCCTTTTGCTTTTTCTCTCGTCTCAATGTTCGAAATCGATATTACGTGTATATGATAAGCGCGTGTGCGTGCGTGGGTGCGTGTGGGTATGTATACGTACGTACACGTGTTGGAGTATTTAAGCAGAATCGTGGGGGAATGTCGAAATCCAAGGTGGTGGTTTCTCCGTTTGCGTGACTGATAAGCGAGGGTTGAAGGTAGGGGAAAAAAATTTCATGTAAGAGAAAAAAAAACCTTGTAAGATTGTGTCGAAGAAACTAGTGCGGTTGTACAATCGTGCCCTTTCGACATCCAACCCTTGATAATTGACGGAAAGTCGTATATATACGTATCCGTATCCTCTCAATCAATCTGTACCTTAAGGACTTTGACAAAGATATTAATGGAACTATATCGTTTCACGAAACATGAAAATCATTCTCTCGAATCATGGAATACGAGGATAAGAGGTATAGTTATCTATTATCTTTTCTTCAGACAGATATTACGAAATCATTTCTGTTTACGATATTTCTTTCTATAGGAATTATTTTGATTGATCGAAATTTAATTACTTTCAGTCATCGGAGGGGTGTTCTTGAATTACGTAGAGGTATCTCATAATACCGTTCATTACCTCCTTATTTTCTCGTCGTACTAATCATATCTGAAGTTCATGCGACGGAGAGGAGTGTTACATAAGTTTTCAGATGTATTACGTATCACGTTCGTGTTTGGTGATGAAAGAATAAAATCTGTGTTTCCATCCGATGTGAAAAATTTCTATATAAATCAGGTATATCGTACACGAATATACGTAGAAATTTTCCATACGGTTGACGTTTACTTGAAACATTAATTAACGTTTCATCCACGTTTCAGCGTTGATTCGGTTAATGTTGTGACATCCGACATATGATGGGATAATATGAATCAAAACCACAATGTCAACCATCGCTGATGACGGGTAATATCAAATCGGCAAATTATCATTAACGTACGTTGCGAAGCCCACAAAAACTTCGAAAACGTAGAGAAATAACGTCAAGTTCGGTAAACATGTGAATAAAATGTCTTAAAATAATACTTGGAGAGAAATTCTTAGGAGAAAAAATCACTCTCCGCAAAATTTTACTTGATACAGTAAATATAACATGTCGAAGAAATAAATAGATTAAATTTTGTGTCATAGGAGGTCCACTCAAAATTTGTGTTGAAAACAACATATCAAATTCTGAAATTCACAGATTTTCAGTAGTAATTTAACATTTTTGTATTAATTTGATACATTTTTTGTATAAATATTTGATATAAATTGCGAGTGAACCTCCTGGGACATACACGTGTGTTGAAATTACACAAAACTTGTCACTATGTAACAGCTTCTCATTGGTTGTAATGCTATAAAAGATATGGGAAGTTCTTCTTCACACTTGACATCAAAAACGAGAGATTTTCTCACCAATTCAAGGAATTATTGTTTTTTTTTGGTGTTGAATTTTCTAGAAATGGAGGAAAAGTCGACTAAATTGTGTTGTTGCCGCCACCATTTTTGAGGGAGGAATTTTACAATTATTTTCTACAGTTAACGCTATATCCAACCTTGAAAAAAAATCTGCTTCAAGTTTTATAAACATATCATGAAAATTTTGACATAACACAATCTATCAAATCTCATAATATGATAATACACTCACAGAAAGGATTTCTTGAGATGAGAAAAAATTTTTTAAGCCTAGAAAATTTTACTTGAATCAACAGAAATTCGTTTTAATTGGAAAAAAAATTTTGTTGATTCAAGTAAAATTTTCTAGGCTCAAAAAAAACATAAGTTTTGTCCCAGCGACAAGAAAAATTTTCTCATTTCAAGAAATCCTTCCTGTGAGTGTAATTTGAATAGTATAATTCCTCATATTAAGAATCTTCTTCGCAATTTTTATAAGAATATATTTGTGAATTGAATGATTAATTTCTTATATTTCAATAAGAAATTCTAAAATTACATAACTCATATCAAATTGATTATGGAAATATTGGATTCTACCCGAAATTTTCCATTCAATCTAAGAATTTTTCTAACAGCTTTGAAATCTAACATTCTTTTCCCGTGGATTTATTTATTTGTGCTGATCATCCCATTCCTCTATTTCATAGAAATTGAAATATTGGGAAATGAATCATAACTCGCTATCATTCAAAACATGATATTTTCCTCAATTAATATGCTGTATACAGCACTTGTGCACTGTAAAAACGATACCTCGATTTTCCCCTGAAATTTGGGTGGCAGCTGAGTTCCACCGCAAATGGGGAACTTTCCACCCTGATTTGGTGGACTTTTCCCTCATTCTCTTGAACTCCCCTATTCCTTACTCCATCATTGGAGTGAGGAAAAACTCGCCATAATGTTTACAGTGTACTTGAATCAAAGAAGTGCTGTACATACTGTAAACGAACCTGTGTAAAATTGCTAGTTCTAGGAACGATGATAATGAGCCCCGTGTTGGAATTCCAATTTTACGGTCAATATAAAACGTCAAAATGCTAAACGCTGTACAAATCCATTATAAGCCGACTTTAAAAATGTTCTCATTACTTTCCACAATCGCGGCACTGCAGTTTCACGCTGCAGAATCATAAAATTGTTGTCAGAAACACAATTTGATACACTGAGGACTCAATTTATTAAACTGGAAAAAATTTTCATCAGATTGAAACGACGCAATTCTCAAATTAGTAAATATTTCGTCTTGAATTCGAAGAATGTGATTCCAATTGGATGAAAAATTTTTCCATCGAAATTAATTATTTTTTCCATTGGAAACAAAATTCATCAGAATGAGGGCAAATAGATTTTCTTCAATTTTAAGAAATTGGCTTCTCAGTGTAGATGCTATCAATTTTCACAGCACTGATTAATTTTCTGTTCTCAGAATGGTCTGATTATTATCAGTCGATATTACAAACTGATGATATATTTTGAGAAATATTACAAAATCGCTCAACGGCTCATCAGAAAAGGGAAACGTGGGCCGATACTGGCTCAGTACTGCTGCCAGAGTTGCCAGTACTGGCAAATCCAAAGCTACCAAGGCTATCAAAACTGGTCAGTACTGTTCGTATGCGTCAACTATGGTAGGATTCTGGCATTCCAACCTTGTTCAAACAATATCGATTCAATACTGACCCAATACTGCAACTTTCCCCTCAAATCAACACCTTTCGAAATTCGTCGAATAAATCGTTTCAATTGAAAAATAATAATGACCCTGGATGAAAACAATTGTTCCCGCCAAAGTGTGGCAAATATAACCTGGCAATTTCCAAATGGGGGACAACGGCAAATTTAGGATGAACTTATAAAGTAACTATACTCCACTGTAAAAAGAAAGTTTTAATCTGTTTGCATTTTAATTTCAGACAATGCTTTTTCCATTGTGTCAGCGATTGTTCTTTCGGCTGAATTTGTTTGCATCATAGATTCAAGAATTGAGCTGAATTCGAGACTTTCTTTTTACAGTGTCAGTGCAGTAAGATAGCCCTGACAAATTTGATAGCCGCCAGCGCATTTATTTAATTCAGTGGTTGGGAATGTGCCTAGTTGGAAATCCAAACGGTGAAATTGAGGAAGACGGGGGTCGGTCAGTTCAAAGGAAACTAGGCAAAACGTTCTGTCGAGACGGTATATTTCCAATTTCTCCACACGGAGAGAAAATGGTTTGCTACTATAGCGCTTACAAAGAAATTTGTTGTTCTTGCAAAAATATTCACTACAGCAGCTAAGACGTTAGTTCTCTTAACAAATTTGTTTATGTCAGCAAAAAAATGTAGTTGTGTCAATCATTTTTCTTGCTCTTACAGCTGATTTTTTTTGTAGGCGCTATAGTAACAGACCTGCTTGTTATGCCAGCAATACTTTTCTCTTCGTGCAGCCGTACGACGTTTCGAGTAGATACTACTCGTTTTCAAGTACAAAGAATAAAAAATCTTGAACAAATTTGATAGCCGCCAGCACATTCATTCAAGGATTCTTCACAGTGCACAGTGATATTTTAATTAAATTGAAGCACTTGGCCATAGTTTTTCATAAACTATTCGGCTATCGCCCCACCGCTATCATCTCCTTAAGATACCTCAGTGAATATTTCACTGACCGGATTTGAAGATATTCCAAGCGAAAGCAAGAATTGCATGCATTCAATCAATTTATATTTATATTCAAAACGATACTACGTCCCTCAATCCAAACGCTCGAATTCCCCTTCCGCCTTTTCTTTTAATGCATCGTAACGCATAATTCGAATTTATTCGAGTATCATTGTTTAACGCCCTGGAAATCTTGGAATTTCATAAAAACCTTCACTTTGCAATACGATTGAACGTTCAATAAAAGATTCTTCCCAGATTTATGCTTCATTCTATTTATAATAAAATCGAATTCGAGTTCAAGAATGATCCAAAATAAGGAGAAAGAAGTAAAATACACCATCGAAATGGATTTACGTTCTGTTGGATTTTACAACCCAATCAGATTTCCTTTTGATGAGGTCGTGAAAATGGGCGGGACTCGTAAAGATTTTAACATGCACAGGGAAGAAGCACGAATTTGGTATGAGTTACCGGGCCGCTGAGATTTTCTGACGATTTGAATTCGTTTATTTTCATGACGCGATTGAAAGGAAAATCTAATGGGATTATAAAACCCAATGTGGGATTATCTTTCACCTCTTCTCCAAGCCGGATATATATTTCAAGTTTTATGAGTGAATATGGTATCAAAATTGGCTATTGGAATGTTTATTCCTCGAAGACGATGTTTTAGTTTGTCGGTCAATAATTGATTAGAATAAATCACTCTGTAGCTTAGATACACTCACAGAAAAGATTTCTTGAATTGAGCAAATTTTTCTTGTCACTGGGACAAAACTCATTTGACCTCTTGAGCCTAGAAAATTTCTTTTGAAATCAAAACGAAGAATAAATCTTTGGATTTCATACAGAAGAGTTTAAGGCTGGTTATATTACACACTGTGAAGAATGTTTACAGGAAGATTTCAGTACTCTCTAAAATAGAAACAGTGTAACTCCCGCTGTTTCATTCAGTGATTGAAATGTTCACTGCACAGAATCTAAGAAATTGTTATTTAAATAGGTCCGAATAAATATTTTGTTTGTGCAAAAGGATTAATTATTTGGTCCATCATTCGAATAACAAATTTGTTTGTATCTAGAAAATATTCATTTTGGTTGAAGAAATATTTATTCGAACTTATTCGAATAACAATTTCTTAGATTCAAATAAATACTTTTTCCTGCATGTCCATCGTTTGATTCAGTGCTTATTAACATCCAAGCTTTCGATACTATTCAAACAAGAAGCAGTATTCTTCCCGTCGGCCGCTCAAAGCAGCGTCATTAATTTTGCTTTGACAAAAGAGACGCAAATTTTCCAGTGACGTGAGTGTGTTGCATAGTTCTCCGTGATATTGATACGACATTGATGTGAATTTGAACTGAAAATTTATATTTATAAATGAAATATCCAAATGTTATATACATGAATTTATTACAGAGCATTACGGTAGGGGTGAATTCGCCGAATAAACATCATTTCACAATCGTAACCCATACAACAAAACTTGCTGTGCAACCGTTGCTTTCACGTTGTTTATCGAGTTTATGCAAAGTTGCTGGGAATTTGCCACGCATGTGATTGAGAGTTCAATGAAACCGAGCAACTTCCTAGCAACACGATAACAACTGAACCTGAGATCTTAGATTTACAGCATATTGTTGTGCATTTGGCGACGCAACGTCCCTGCAAATTGCTTCAAACTGTTGTTGTACGTTTTCAACAATTTGCTGCATATTTGCTCAGCATTTTACTGTTAGGGAAGTCATTTTTCAATAATTACTGGAAATGACTAGCGATTGTCGAATCACGTCTTTTGGGTGAAAAGTTCGTTCGGCGAATTTGTACACTGGGAAAAAGAGGCCAAGTTAAATCGACTTGGAAACAACTTGATGTAACATTGATGCCAAGTTCAAGTGACGAGGGAAACACATATACAAATTGAATTAAGATGAAAGCACCAGTCGATTCAACGTATCATTTTCTCCACTGTATATAAATTCATATAACCTAGAAATTTCATAGGTTAGAACAAACATTTGTTCACAATTTCAAACATAACACGAGTCTATTGTTGTATAAATTTTCTATTCCCCGTCCCATGTTGAAGCATTGAAAAGATACACGAATCGAGAAGTGCTGACCTGGATTTTGTTCATCAGATCCCTAGTTAAACAAACCCATTGATTCTCGCTAAATCTCATTGAATCTTGCACAATGTTCTGACCGAATCCTATTCAAGCATCTGTCAATGAGAGATTTCATTAGATGAATGTATTTTTTCAATGTGATTCCGATTAAATCTCGCCAAATCTGATTGAATCTTGCACAATGTTCTGACCAAATTCCATTGAATTTCATTTCGTCTGATTCTATAGACTTTTTTAACCAGGACGTTTTCTCCAGTTACGTTTCCCGCTGATTGAAACAGTGTAATTTCAGTGAGTGTACTGGAAAATGAATTGGTAGAAATTTTCCAGTTCCCAGACGTAGTAAATTTTCAGTTTTTTCCCCACAATGCAGAGTTGGGCATAGCAGAGCCTACTTCTGTGTTTCCCAATCGATGACGTGCAAGTTCCTTCGAATACCCTTCTATGCTAACTCGAAGAGTATTTTAGCAAAAGCTCGGACGTCCTTTATTGCAGGATACAGCAGTTGTAAATCCTGTTACGACCTGTTAAAACCAACCCCGGTCTCTTCTATGTATGTGCTTAAATCCACAAAATCATCAAATCTGGTAATCAAATTAGAAATAGAAAATTTAATTCTGTTGATGGATGAATAGAAAAAAAGGAAAAAGTTTGATGCAAATAACAATCGTCTCGTGTCGATTTTGATGAAAATCTTTCAATGTTTCTAGCGATAAGCGGAAATGAAATGTCTGACTAGATGTAGACTTTCACTACTGTTACTACCATCTCAACCGTCGTTACTGTTACTTCTATTACCACCGTTGCGACTACTGTGCAAAGTATCCGTCGTAACTGACACTTTTACCACCATCGCAATTGTTATTGTCATTGTTGTTCAACGGTGGATAAAAATCTTTATGAGATCGTTGTATTAGATAGTTCATTGTTGAAATAAACTTCTCTTATGAGTGATCGTTGATTATTTGGACACATCGGGGAGCAAATGCGTCTTCTCAGAAGTTGAAAATAAAATAACTACATCTTTAAACATTTCTGAATGAGTTTGTAAATCTACAAAGATTTTTGTTACAGGGTATGCACGAACAAAAATAATCAGCAATCATTTGGGTAGCTAAAATCCAGTCACGGGAGTTAGTTTTTAACTTTTACAGCTGGTCACTTAGCGGCAATAATGAGAAATATAGTTGCCATAGCGAAAATTTTGCAGTTTGATCATTTTCCATTGTGGCAAGTAATAAATAACTACAGCAGCAATTATTTCAACTATAACAGTGAAAAAAGGAGCTGAACAAGAAATGAATACATTTTTTAAGGAGAGCTCAAAACGTGCACTATACAGTGTAAAAAATGTGGGGAGGTTTTATTTTACATTGTTGGTGGATTTTGTCCCCTCGTCGTGGGGGAATTGTTTTTTGGGTGTTGAATCCTCTACAAATGAAAGAAAAGTCCATCAAGTTATGGTGAAAAATTTCCCATCTATGGAGTAACTTTACTGAAATCATTTTTTGATGGGAAATTCCACAAATTCCGCTGTTTTTCAGCTGTCGCAGTTTCTCACTGACCGGTAGCAGCAAGAAATCCAGCTAAATTATTTCCCACTGTGGTAGCTAAAAAAGAGCTACAACTGCATTTATTTTAGCTAAAGAAGGGAGTAGCGTCACAGCTATTTCATTTTCACTGCTTGTGTATTTTGAAACATTAGGGAATCTAATGACGAATTCAACAAATTTTATGCTCCTTTCTTTTCAAACTCTTGTTTTCTTCGACTTATGAAACTTCCGAAATTTGAAATAATATTTCTATATTGGAAATGGAATTATTCAACGGATAGAAATATCGAGAGCGATTCCAACCACACGAATCGCAGTTCAAGATTTTTCCTCTACTCGGGGAACATGAAAGTCAATCTCGATTCCGAGATTCAAAGATGTTAGCGAGTCCCAACCGCGTGGTTATTATGCAATTTATGCGTCCATAATTCGAAAGAGAGAACTGTAGCATTCTCACGGTACATCGTTGAAGAAGGAGAAACCATCAGCCTGAATTTTTCACATTCTGCGATAAAGAAAAGGACATGATAATGTTTTTTCCGCGTAACGGAGACACGGAATAACGGCATGAAAAAACAAACAAACAAAAACAAAAATATGGAATAGAATTCTCGATCTTCGTATAATTTGGTTTTGAAACTAAATTCATTTTCTTCGTGTTTAATTAGATTCATATTTCATACATCTCGTTCGTTTGTATATCAATTTAGTTCTTCTGGGGTGAGTGAAAATAAATGAAAGAGACATAGAAAAATGTGGAAAAGTAAAGGAAAAATTCTGGTGAATGCAAAAGAGAATGAAAACAGGAAGGATGAAGGAAATTTACTATGAAGAAATGGCAACAAAGCATGGCGCAAACCTGAACAATTGAAAAATTTCCTTGTCAATGTTGCGCGAATATATAGATATTTATAGATTGCCAAGCTATGTTAGTTCGTGTCTGTCACGACAGTATGTGCTGTTTGGATAGCAAATTTCTTTTTCCTCATCAAGATTCAATCCTCTCCTGAATAAAATTCCAAAGTTAAAGAACAGTAGTTAACGGACAAAATTTATACCATTTTAGAAATCTGTATTCACTGAATTTCTTATAATAAATTTTTAAGCGCGTGAGAGGGAATAAATCTTCCCTCTCAATATATTTAACTGGAACTTGAGACCAGGGAGACCAAGAATTCTGAGATTGAATAGGGGAAACTCTCAAGCGAGTTACCGTTGAATTCTATCATGCGCTTAGGGATTTAGGAATTGTCTAGTTCCTGCATTTGTTTTACAATCGAAACTATTGTTTGGAAGATGTAAAGCTGGAGAACCGTTTCAAAATTGTGAAGAGTTGGAAATTGATAGATTTCTTTTCACTTTTGATAACTCAGAACGATAATATGTGAAACTAAAAAATTCTCTTCAAAACAATAAAGAGATGATTAATAAAAGTTTTAATACGAAGGGATACGGAGAGACAGATACGGGAGAAAGTGATATGAATATGAATGAAAAAAACGGAGGAAAGGAAGGAAGATACAAGGAAAAGATGATGAGAGAAAGTCGAAAGTTGTAGAGGAATAGGGAAATAAGGAGACGAAGAGAGGACGGGAGAGTAGTGGAAGAAGCGGCAAGCTGTGAGGGGAAACGTGGAATAGGATGGAAGGGTATTTAGACAGAGTGGTACCGAGGTGGAAGAAGAGAAAAGAGCATAGGGTGGGTGGCGTTTCGTGGATGAGGATGATAGAGAGGGGGTAGCACCAGGAGGCCGAGGCTGCGGCGTAGCCTCAGTGCCGGCGCAGTGGCCGGGCCATCGTGTCCTGCGCCCAGGTGCCTCTGTGTTCTGCTCTTCTCTCGTTGCCTGTCCAAATTTTTGGATCCTGTTGATCGAACGCACGATCCGTTGATCCATCAGTCGCGTTATCGAAATAAATCAATTATCGTACGTTACATCGTTACCCGTGTCGCGAAATCTTCTACTTCTAATTCTATTGCTACACTCGATTCCTTCACTCTTATCTATATACATATATATGACATATATATAAATATATAATATACATGTACATATATATTTATATACAAATTTCTCTATTCATTTATCTGACTTCTTTCTCTTCTATCCTGTAACTCTATAACGAACAGTGATTTGAAAAAATATTGTTATCAAGATTAATAAAATATAAAATAATACTCAGTGAGATTGAAAATAGTGCCGATATATAGTGTGTGTTTATGTATAATAAGTATATGTACCGCCGAGTCAGAGGAGAAAATTCGCCCTTGAACTTACGTTTATATGTATATATAAAGGATTGAAAAGTATATAATATCCTGCGAGGACTAATCGCGGAAACGTGAGAAGAGGAGAAGAATCTAAGGAAGTTAGGTTAAAGGATACACAGAGAAGGATATAGTCTATCGGGTGACCAGTAGACGGGAGGATTGGAGGACGCTTGAAGAGTATAGTAGGTGGAAGAGAGAGGAAAAAGAGGAGGGAGCCATGCCGCCCGGGCAAGCTTCCCTCGAGGCAGCCAGCAGCAAGATCGTCGTCGCGTTACCGCCTTTCTGTCCCACGAGATTACCAGCTGTGATTATTCTAAGCCGCCTCTTCTGAGGTAAGAAACGAATACAAAAAACATGCAACTGGAAAATGTCCATCTTCTTCTCCTTCTTTTAAAATCCCTCCCCCTACAGGGATAATATGTATTATATCCTCACATCCTTGTTCAGGGGAAGAGAGGCAGCGCTCCGCGACGGCTATGTAACAATGTAACCTGTTAGATTATTTGAATCTACAAACTGCCTGAGGATCTGTCGTTTCCAAAGTAACAACCGAATCTATTACTGCAGCATTCCCTCAAAATCTTTCCTTCGAATACAACCTTCGATGTCTCAATTTCGAAGGATTTCCATGTGAAAATATGCAATGTCGTTTTCTCGCGTTATGTGCCTCTGCCGGTTACCAATACGCGAAGAAAGATACACATGAAAGGAATACACGTAAGGACATGCGCGATTGAATGCGATATTTTGTAAATGTCGTTTTTTTTCGGGTGTTTCATGTCGAATTTTGTTTCTCTATACCTTGTTAAATGATACTTTCATCGTGGGTTCATCGTACCCTGTGTTTCATAGAATCAGATATATGTTGCGATTGTTTTTTAATATGAGATTGCTCGTGGAGTGGAGAGGGTGGAGAAGAGAAGAGAAGCGGTAGAAGTAGGGGCGGAAGTTTGTTAAGAATGTTTTTCGGAACACGAGCGTATTTGTGTAATACGGATAAACAACATTGATCTTCTGCTTCAAGTAGGAACGTCCTTAACGTGTCAGCCCGAAGACGACAGTTTTGTTTATCCAACGTTATTTCAATATTTATCCAACAGGGTTGTATCTCTATCGCCATACGAATTCGGGAGAATTCATTCAGAAGGGGATCTATTCAGTCGTGAATTAATTCAAAGCGAAATTTGCGGTTTGAATTTTTATAAAGTTGGAGTAATTCTACTCTGATTGAATGAGAGGGCAGGAAAAAAGCAGGTCTGTATAGAGAGATATTTTCCTCATTATGTTACACAAGTTTTACGTGAGATACCGTTTGTACTGTTCATCGAACAACGTATGAAACTAGTCAAAGCTTCGATAACTGCGTATATCCATTGAAACATGCTCCAGTAGATACATAAATTCACCTCCACTCCGGCAATGGTAAACTTGTTTACATACGCGGGGGATTAATAAATCAAAATTCGCTGAATTTTGCATAAAATTACCACATTGATGAGAAATTTGAACTATGAGGAATTAGGCAATAAATATCTAATGTTTCAATTTAATAAATTATTTATTTTTTTTTTTTTGTATAAATTTATCCATCGATAAATGGGGGAAAAAGAAATAGAAAATACATGTTTCCACGGATATTTTTGTTAATATTTTTGCGAGGGTATATTTTCGATATTGAAAAATATTTCACGTTTCTCGGTCAAAGTGAAAAAGAAAATACGATTGGCTTCGAGAGCTTATTGTACTCTTCTCGTTATGCTCTTTCCCGTTACCGTACGTATTTCCAATAAGTGAGTTTAGAATAAAATAGACGGTGCGAGCGTGAGGTGTCTCTATTGAATTCGTGCTAAAGAATGAAAATATTTGAGATTTTCTCTATGTATTTCATATACCTCATGAACCATCGTCAAAAATATCAATGAGATCAAATTCGATAATCAATTCTAACTTCTCTTTCGCGGAGAAGAGAGAATTCATTGCGACAGCGAAATCTGATTTTGCTGAATACCTTTTGTTGGAGTAGCAAATCTTTTTCGTTCAGGGTTGCAAAAACCCAGGGTTTTTTAAAAAGACCCGACCCACCTGGGTTTTTTGGGTATTATGAAGTATATTCAGATTAATTGCGTCTCAGTGATAACACTTTCAGAAAAATTCTTGAATTTAATACGAAATTCCCTATGGGATGTCATGTTTTCACAGTAAATTGAATATTTATCACAAAATTTATTACTGAAATTATTATTAAATTCCACAAAAGAGAAAGAAATTGATATGTGATCCATTCTACGAATAATCATATTTATCTACCAGTCCGTTATATTATTTTCTTAAAAAATGAGCAATACATGGAAATTAATTAAGCGTTACTTAAATTACTCGATGGATAATTTTTTCAAATACAATATCCATTATTCAAGTAATGAATAATTCTTTGGAATACATTATTCAATATTCAGGTGATAGATAATTTCTGGAAAACACATTATCCAATATGATTATTCGGAAAAGGATAATATATTTTTGTGAATTATATTTTATCAAAAAATAAAACAATGGAAAATCAAAATTTCTCTGCTTACACGAAATTGAACTGAATATATATTCGATCGCTTGAAAAATATATTCACTATTTTCATGGGATTGATGATAATCTATAAACAGCAAAAAATACAGCAAGCGAAGATAAAACGATTTACATTGCTGATTTTAATTGTTTTTCGATAGTTCGCACGGAGAGAAAACATTTGCTGACGCAGCGAATCGAGGTATTATATATAGAATAGCAAAATTTTTTGCTGACCTAGCTAAAAATTTGCTATAACAGCAATCGTGTTAGCTACGACAGCAATTTCTTAGCTGTGGCAGCAAAAAATGTTTGCTCCGCCAGCAAATTTTCAATATTATATACAGAAGAGCAAACAAATTTTGCTGGGATAGTAAACATTTTTTGCTGCCACAGCTAACAAGATTGCTGGAACAGCAAATAGTTTGCTGTCACAGCAAAAAATTTGCTGCTCTGGCAAAAAGAACCCAGCAAAAGTAGATTCCGCTGCCACAGCGAATTCCTTTTTCTCCGGGCGGTAGAGCAGGGCTGTACATTTTGGTTTGGAAAGTACTGATAAATATTTTTCCGACTAGATTTGTATAAAGAAATGTGAAAATATTTAGATTTGTGATGAATGTTATAATTTCATTCCAAACAAAATTCACCTAATGTCCCTGGTGAAAATCTAAAAGTGAACGAAGCGGTTATCGACACAAATGAAGCGTGGAAATGTTCCAATTCCCTCCTAAATCACATTTCGATGACTGTTTGTGACACTTTCGTTGCGATTTTCCGCCAGAGGTACACTATCTTTCCAACTTGGAAACGATTGAGCACAAAAAAAATCAATGACAGTGGATTATCACACTGAAATTGATAAAACAGAAGTTTAACTCGATTTTCTGGAAAAAAACCACTGTAGTTTTAATATGATACCATAGCGTGTCAACGAATAATAGAAACTGGGTTTTTTTTAATTATAAAATTGATTCTTTTAGCTGAGTTTTATTGAAAAAACCTGAGTCGGGGAAAATGGTTGCAACCCTGATTTTGTTACACTGTGAATATTATTGTGGAGTTTTCCGCCAAAAAATGATGGCAGCAAAATTCCTCCACAAGTGGGAAATTTTTCACCATGATTTGGTAAAATTTGTCTCCATTTGTGGAGGGTTCAACACTCAAAAAACAAAATAATTCCTCATTTTTGATGGAAAAACAATTTCCCCGCGATAAGGGGACGGAATCCACCAAGGGTCTGAAGAAAAACTTCCCACATTTTTTACAGTGAAGCTAAGGAAGCGAATTTTCAGCTGTGACAACAGAGAATGTTGACTTCTCCAGCAAAGTTTGTCTGCTATTCTACTCTCTAAATCTGGAAGAGTGAAAAATCACGTGTTTCACTCCACTAAGTTTCAGAAGTGAGCCAGTCCGCTTCGAATGAACCCTCACTATTTTAGAGTGAAAAATTGACTCTAAAATTTGAGTGGCTGTGAGTTTTTCAACCTCAAACCTTAGAATATCACTCTAAAAGGGTGGAAATTTCACTGAAAATTTCGACAGGCTCACTTTTGGCTGGCTGAAGAGTGAAATCTCACTCTAAGAATTTTAGAGAGTGTATATTTTGCTGCCCCGGCGGGAAAATCGCTATCGTAGCTGATAAGATATCAAATAGATCACTGTCACGGCAAAAAGTACGCAGCAAAATCAGATTTGGCTGTCACACCGAATTGTTTCTTCTCCGCTAATAGAATTGATTTCTACACGGAGAAAAAGGGATTCGCTGTGTCAGCGAAATCTCCTTTTGCCAGAGCAGCAGATTTTTAGCTGTGACAGCAAACTATTTGCTGTTCCAGCAATCTTGTTAGCTGCGACAGCGAATTTTTAGCTGTGGCAGCAACAAATGTTTGCTATCCCAGCAAAATTGGTTTGCTATTCTGTATATATTACTGAAAATTTGCTGGCGGAGCAAACATTTTTTGCTTCCACAGCTAAAAACTTGCTGTCGTAGCTAACACGATTGCTGTTATAGGAAATTTTTAGCTGGGTCAGCAAAAAATTTTGCTATTCTATATATAATACCTCGATTTGCCGCGTCAGCAAATTTTTTCTCTCCGTGTAATGTAGCATTTCATGTCGACCGTTGAATTCCTTTCCATTAATTCCACTGGACTTCACTTGACAATTACTTAACCTTCGTCGTGGGGACATTTGAAACCGCGTATCCACGCGATGCCCATGAGACGCAACACGCCCAGTTCTTCTCCTTTGTTTCAGATTCGTCCATAACAACTAGTAGGGTTGTTTTTTTTTCCTCCACGCGAAGGACAAAGACAATATCTAAAAGCTAACTGTACAGATTTCTGGTTCTCATCGATTCTCGCTACTATACTTCTTCTCCTTAAGGAAAAAAATTGTCTGTACATTTCTCTGACCTTCGGATGGGGGAGATCTCCACTTAATCAACTCTTAAATCGTCGCGTAAGTCACAAGGGAAATTTCTGTTTCTTATTATTTTCCTTTGACTGGAAAATTCGTCGTCGAAATATAAAAGTGTACGTATTTTCTCTCTTCTTCCTGCTTCTACGAGTCTGAGAGGAGAGAACGAGTGAGAATCATCTCTTTCGAGCTTTCCGAATATAACCAACCCGAACCCATCCTCGATGGTTGGTTCCTCGGAAGGGTGTTAAAGATACGGGCTGGAACGAGTTAAGTGGCTTAGGTATGGTTTAATCTTTTAATGGCCGGCTACGCTACGTCGATAGAGAGAAGCTCGCTAACGCGCGTTTTACTTGATGCCTCCCTAATGACTAACAATTCCGCTTTATTAATAATCCTTGAAATTATGGGAATTATTCATCGAGTAACAGTCGTACAATTTTTGTAACAACCAGAAAAATTGAAATGAATATCGAAACAAGGGTATCCTTCTCATTTTGATGCAACTTCTTCTCTGATATATGGTATATCTCCATTTCAGATAATCAGTTCTTGTGGTGAAAGAAATTTTGTTTGCTCGATTTTGAAATTGCTCAAAATCGTAGCGGGAACACAAGTGAAATATATTTTCTGATTGAAACGGATTTTCTCTCTCAGTTTCACTTTCTGAATATATCAATATTTACAAAAATGACTGTCAATTTAGGGAAAACGAGGATCGCTGGAAAATATTCGTACTGAGTCTACTGAAAATTCTTAGTCGATGTATTATTAACAATTGATAGCTTCACTGTAAAAAATACCAATGAAGCTATTAACTGTTAATATTTTGACTACGAATTTTTGGTAGATTCCCTACGAATATTTTTCAGCGATCCTCTTTTTCCCTAAATTACCTTTTTCTGCAAAATACCGCAAGCCCTAGAAGAGTGATAATCCATTCCATAAAAGTAAATATTCACTGGATAAGAATAAATTTTCACGTAGTCATAACTCAACTCTTTTGAAGTGGAATCTCACTTTTGTTGAATTTGCAGTATATTTTCACTCCAAGAAATTTACAGAGAAAGTTTTATCCTCTTTTTGCTGATGAAATTCTCCCTTGTTCATTTACAATCGATTATTATTTCATCTCATAACATTTGATAATTTATTCCCTAATTATGAATCGTACGAAACAAGTGAATGCATACAAAATGAATGTGGTGAACACAAAACGCGGACATATCGCGGTTTTGCATACCACAAATATCTCGTGAGCACGATCCAACGATTAAACTCAGAAAACTGCTTGTGTAAATCCTGCATTGCCCTCTCTTTTTTGCCAAAAGCAAATCGATAATACTCATTGAACAATATTATAGTTCTACTCAACAAGACCTTCCATACAGCTGAAATTTTCTTGTATAACGAATAAAAAGAAGTTTGAGAAAGAGAAAAAGGGAGAAACTTGCCAGGTTTCGGATCAAAGGAAAGTTCGCGAATGATGGTTTCGCTATAAAAACTTGGATATTCTAGAAATAATGTCGGTAATGGGGAGAAAATTCTTTCTTTTCACTTTCTTTTCGAATCATTGATTCGGAAGGTGAAGTGAGGTATCACTATTTTTTTAAGGGAATTCAAATATCGATTAAATTCTAGATTTTTAATTTTCGCATGTTCTTGTGTATACAGAATGTCTGGCCTCGATACTATGCGGACGAAAAGCAGGGTGATTGTCGTAATGACGAGAGTTCTGTCAAACCGATGGCCGAACGCCATCACGTTATACGGAATGGGAATTCTCGAGCAGATACACACAGATCGATGCTATCGTTGCGAAAACTGATATAAAGAGCACCCGCAACATCCCGCTCCTGGATTATTGAAATTTCGTCAAGTATTATTTTAAAATCACTTCTCTCTCACTCTCTTTCACTCTCTTCCATCACTTTGAAGCGTCGTGAATTGATTCCAGTTGAATTCCGAGTATCGTGATTATATTTATCAAGAAAGATTTTACCCTCGCAGGTTGCATGAAAATCATTCCCTTCTGAATGTAGTTCTGTGAAAACTCTCAACATTTTCCCACTTGAAATTCCAGTTAGATATTTGAAAAGAATTTAATTAAGGACGATGTATTCAAAAGAAGGTTTAATCATCGCAAGTGGCTTTTTCATTTGAAATCATTTACTTCGGCCGGTGAAGTTTCTTTTTATACGTTGAATTTCTCAATTAGACGTAATCAAAAGGTAGCTTGATCAAAATCAATTTCTCTTCATATTAAGAATTAGAGAATATTCTTGATAGCTTTTCTGGTATGAACACAATTTATCCTCGATAAATATCTACGGAAAAGAAATGTACCCTTTATATTTCTATCCTGCATCCTGATGCGCGGAGCGTATATCACAATGATAAATTTACACATCAGATAAGAATTACCGGAACGGAAATTTTATGTATAAAAGAAGCATGTTTTATGTAAAAGTTATATTATACCTATACATTTATTTATTTTCCACAAGATTATAATTGTGGATTTGAAAATTATTCCGCCGGGGTATAAATTTCAAACTAGGTACTTTTTGAATACAAAAGAGAAAGGTTTCCTGTTCTCTTCCGCATCGACCGATATTGTTTTCAAACACAAACACATTTTCATACTCTCTCAACAGATTTTTCTTCTAAATGAAATTCAAAAAGTCCGAGTAATGTTATTGTTTGTGAAAAATCGTTTGTTTGGTTCTCTTTTTTCATTTGAGAGTAAACGTGGAAGTGGAAACACGGAAACAATCCTGTATTTCATGATGGTAAATGAAATTTATGGAGTGTTGGTTATTGTTTTATGTTCTTGGACTCGCAGATTCGATGCTGCTGTTGATTCATCACATCAATTTGATTATTGATAGTTTCAATACTCGCTACAGTTTCTGTTATGTCAGCCTAGCGACAAGAGGGTCACTGTTTGGACAGATAAATTAGTAACATTTCTAGATTTCTTCAATTGTAGTATCTGACATCAGTTTGTGGGACAACTGCAGACGTTACAGTACAGTGGCACATTTATTCAAATCGAGCTGATATTAAATGGTACAAGGCGTTGTTTTCTAACGAATAAGTAGTAGCGGTCGATGAAGGGAATGGGCGAAGCACATTGAAACACGCGAATCTCGAACAGCGATTTCATTGTTCTTCCCTTCATTTACCCTGAAACTTACTCCCAAGCGATAACGAACTTTCAACTTGTTTTCGTTTAGATGAAACTCCATGTAATATTTGCCTCGACTCGTGATGTAGATATCTTTCTAGTTATACGAAAGAACGAATATTACAGTCCTTCCAAGTTTGATTTTTTCACTTTCCTGATACAAGTGAAGGGAAATGGGGTTCTCAAATGACTTCTCAAATTTCAATTCTATTAAATTTTTATCAAATTCCACAGAAATATGAAAGAGAGGAATATTATACTCCCCCAATATCGCACATATTTCGTTTCCGTGCAACCTGTGTCCAGTGTTCGTGAGTATATGATATTTTCAAGCTCTCGCTCGCTTTTTAATTCGGTACAATAAATTTCGAATTTCAGTCATGGACAATCTGTGGTACACGAATAGTTTGAATTGTACGTGCGCGTGCATGTAGGGGAATTCAATTACCGCATGTTTTTCAATATACAAAACTAAATTTAGAATTTTACTTCAGTTTATGATTTATTAATGTGCTTTTCCAATGGAGTACCATCATTGATGTAAAAATGGCAACGAAATAAATAGACCATGATTGACAAAGAATTGAAAAATTTGTTTGTCAATGTTGCACCAATGATGAAACTGTCCAAAACGATTAACCCAAAAATATAAAAGATGTTGTTGTTTTTCCCTCATTTATTCATAAACAACTCAGTGGAAGCCCTCTGATGTAACCTGTAACAAAGAACGATTAAATATTCTCCGCTGCTTTCACACTCGATCAGCAACGTAGCAACAATATTTGTTTGCAATTGAAATTGTACATCAATTGATATCACATTGACCACTCGCAAAAATCCACGATTCAATTCAGTTATCAAACGTTAGAATTGAGGGACATGCCGATATTGAGCCATTCTATTATCAATGATCAGCGCTACGCGGAGAACTCATTTTTATCGAGACTAGGCCAAAGTTTCTACCGCACTTCCAATAATTATCCTCACTTCAAATAGAATATATGTCGATGTTCAGTCGATGTTGGACCAAACCTGATAACCGAAATTCGTCAAACACCGACATCGGTGCAACATTTCATTTGTTCTTGATCAATATTCAAGATCTATAGATCGCCAATCTCCTACAGGAAGCTTTAATTGGTATTTAAATTATCATTACCATAGAGATTATTTGTTTTATAATAAATATGGCAATGGCAATTGCAAAGATAAAATAAACCGAAATGCTTTATTAATCGAAGATATTATCTTTTAATAAGCACAACTCGAAAACCAACGATCGGGGCGTGAGTTCAAAGGCTTATGATCACCAGGTTCGTGTATCTCACGTTCAATCTCAGAAAATGTGATATATTATATATTGCTGATGTTGTGTTATGATTGGGGACGTATAAAATTAGAACATTCATTTTTTCTTTGCTCGAACATGGTTCACGTCGTACCGTAAAATTAATTTCCCTGTTGTGATAAATTGCTCATTTATGCTCGAAACCCTAGTAATTTTCATTTCAATTGTTGCTGCGAGTTTATGATTTTCACGCCGAATCTTATATTTTATACGGAATCTTTTATCATGCATATTCGCTCCACGAATGATTTGGGATTCATTAACGTGGAACAACAACGAAACAACAGCTGTTAACACAAATCTCCACGATCCTCGAGAACCCATTCGATCAATTAACATCGTTTCTCAAGGATCTTACGTGAGAGAAAGCTCCGATAAAAAAGAAAAACCTCCAACTTATAAATTCGTAAACAATTTTCCAATCTATCGATCCGGAGTTTTGCTTCTAGAAATATGAGAACGGGAAAAGAGGAATGAATAAAAGATACTGTATCGCAATTTGAAAAATGTATATTCGAGGAATAAAAGAAGGAAGAGGAATTTTCGAGAAGTGGCTTCGCAATACGCGGACAAGAAATCCGAAAGTTCGTCCATATCACGTATGAAACGGATCGATAGTTCTGTCATAAACCGACTGACACACCAACAAAACCGCACGCGTCAGCCTGGACCATTTGCGGCTCTATCGCAGTAGGGATTTAATTTTTCCCAGATGAAAATCCTCGGAGCGACAACGTTGCTTCTGATATTTGAATTGGATATTCTTTTAAATCATTTTCTCTTTCTCATCTCGTATCGCTTTTATCTTCGAATTCATTCCCATCACTTGTTGCGATATTGTTATGCGAGATAATTAAAAAATTCAACAAGATTTAGATTTATTTATAAATTTTCTTGATTTTTACGTCAAGCGGAAACGAAGATGCAATTCCAGGAACGAAGGATAATGAAAGAAAAAGAGAAGCGTAAAGAATGATTTACATCCGTATGAACGCAGAGGAAAATAGAGTAAAAAAGAAGGGAAAAATAAACGACCCAACAGAATGAGATAAATGAAGTAACGTATAGTATAGTTATATGTACAGAGCAACGAATATTGGGAAAAAATTGTTTCTCATCAAGTGTATTGTATATATACCGATGTATAAACACACATTGCACAACGAATATTTACGCCCCGTTAATTATCGTTGCCCAGGAGATTGTTCAATTAGCAATGATTTACTGTAAATTGATGTTTCCACCCACCTATCTACCTACCCTCAATTTTCAAATTTCCAAATCAATCATGCCTGCTTCCGAACACGGCTACGTAAGATTCAAAAGTACTCAATAATTTCCTACAAATATAGAATAAACTATTCTTTTGGTTCGAACAAAGAAAAAACAATAACTACGAACAAGACGACATTTTCATTACACACTCGAGTGGAGGTTCATGTATCTACATATACGTAAGGAAACATGGAGTAAAATATATACTCTGTTTTAATTTCTACTTCAGTCCCGTTAATGAAATACTAAAGAGAATATATCGTGAGAGTTTATAACGAGAACGAGGCGCCTTGAATCTCCTCTCTATGGCCCGCAGCTAGATTTTCAATCCAATAACATTAATACCGCTGCGGTCGGTCGTGTTTCCTTATCATTCCACCAACTTTTGGAAATTCAATTATGAAAATCATTTTTACATTGCCATACACATATTTTTACATGATGAACGAATGGAGATTAATGTTCCTTTTAACATCGTATAACATTCATCAACATACATTTGTTTACATTTCAAACAAAATCAACGGATGATTTAAATCAAGTTGAATGAAAAATATGATATTTATAAAAATCAAGTATTCTAAATCTTCACGTAAAAGACTGCGCTCAAAACAATGTGCATAACATCAAAAGAAAATTGCTGTGACAGCAAAATCTAATCTTCACTGAGAGAAATAATTATTAATACCAAGAAAACATATTCTTGAACATTTTTAAGAACAAACATTCTTGATTACAGCTGACATGTTGTTCAATTCAAGGAATACATTCTTTGTTCTAAGAAAATTTTCTTTTATCTAGAAAAATGGATTTCTTGAAACATCACAATATGTTATTTTGATGATAGTAATTATTTCTCTCAGTGTTGTCGAGTCTTCCTGGCTGGAGCAGCAAATTTTTTGCTGTGACAGCCAACTATTTTCCATCAAAGCAATCTTGTCACCAAGAAAGTTTTAGTATTATATACAGAACAGCAAAGAAATTTTGCTGGAGAAGTCAACAATTTCAAATGCCCCAGCCAAAAAGTCGCTGTGATAGCGAAAAAATTTTTCACTCCAGCAAAAGATTTCACTGTCACAGCGAATTGTTTTTTAATCTTTCAATTCTTTTTCAAGAGTTTCAAGTTTATTGATTATAATATGGGATAATTAGCCGTTTGAGACGATGTTCCCAGTCCAGATGAATCATCAGATTCTTTGAGTTTGAATTTCAACTGAAAATTCAACCATATTAATAAACATTTATGAAATCCGATGATATCGTTCTTTCTCTCGGAGAAAAGAAAAACAAGATGAATTCGGAATTTGGAAACACCCTCCAGCGGAATAGGGACATTGTTTGACAATGATAAGTGGAGCGAATGATCTGAACAACAGAATAACAAAAGAGATTCGTGGGTTACGGGATAAACATCCAGTCTATACAAGGTACGTAACCGCAATTCGAATTGATACGACCTTCGGGATATGTCACTTCCAAATTCTCGCAATTTCTCGGAGAAGTCCGGCTATTACGTTTCTGTGTTGTTTATGTGGGAATTCACGCGTTCTGGTTTAATTGTCTCCCAATCTACGAATGTCGAATCGATGAAGCAAGGACGTTGAAAATTTCATTACCACTAGATACGAATTTGTTGGAATATGAACAAGAACTGGATGAGAGAATAGCATAGTCTTGTCGATGCGGTGAGGAGGGTAAGCTTGTGGCCAAGACCTGGCCAGAGAAACCACAAATCCCATTAGGTGTTCGCATTTAAGCCTACTTCTCTTCTCGTTGCACAGTTTATTCGTCACGGATGCATTCGCGTTCATTTCACCTGCTCCCCGTCTCAGAATAATGAACTTCTTTCAGAGTTAATGAATCTCACACACGGATATTTATCATCGTGATCGTGACTATGTAGGGTTTTACCGAATTCAAAGATATTTCACATAGATTCATAGCGATTCTACGTGGTTTATTTTTCCTTGGAATCCGAGTATCCTTACTTTATCGTATGAGGTATGATTAATAGGTGATTATCGTGTATCGTGCAAGTAGGTACGATAATTATTCCACAGTTTCTAACGATATGTCACCGTGAAATATTTGAGATCATTAAAATGATTCATTTTTGATTCCATAAAATTGTATAACGCAAATGAGTGCTAGATGGAAAATAATGATTCGTTCAATTGAATTCTCTTTTATTTTTTCATCAATTGGAAAAGCAGTGTAAGAAAATTCTTATTCCTCTGATGATATGGAATTATTCAGAGTTCTTTAACAGTTTGCGGATATAAAAAAGTGAAAAAGGATGCATTCAAACTCTAAGGCTGTTTCAAAGAATTCATGCTGGATATATTATGCTGTCTCCACATAAAATTCATAGGAATTTTTCCATACTTCTTCTGCCCTCAAAACTGTACTCTGAGTTCTGTCTGTAAGAAGATATTGAATTTTAAAGAATCTCTGTTGTAAATCGTTTTATACCTACACTGAAAACACAATTTGTTCCAGCCAAGCAGAATTTTGGTTGGAATGAACGCAAAAAAACTTTTCGGTTGGCTGAAATAAAATTCATTTGGGGTGAACAAAATTTGGTTCACAATAATTAAGGCTTTCATACAGATAAATACATTTTATTTCAGCCAACCAAAAAGTTTCTTTGCGTTCATTTCAACCAAACTTTTGTTTCGCCGGAACAAATGTTTTTTCAGTGTAGATTAAATATTCAATGATATTCGACACAAGCAAATAGAATCTTGATATTCGTGCAACGATGCACGGAAAAGAACATACATCGGATGGAAGCAATGTTCATAGAATTCTCAAAGAGAAAATCAAAATGTAATTAATCGGTAGCCCATTGACATCGATAAAAGTAAAGAGAGAATTTCACGTATCATCGAGTTCAAGTCGAGTTTTGTAAAGTAAAGAACAAGAGAATGAGAAGAAGAAGAAGGAAAAAGGTACATCACAGTTGGAAGATTAGCCGGCTAATGCTCGGTCACGTCTGAAGAGCGGAGGGTTGAAATATATGAGTGAGTAAACTAGTGTACGTTTGTGTTAGTGTTAGTGGGGAGAGGGTCAAATTAATTTCCCTCACACCTGCTTCGTCATCTGTTTCTCTCATGTTTCAAGATGAAATCTTCCAACGAACTCCCCAAAACTACGCACGCTTCTTACAACATACCGCTTCTCGAATTCAACAACGCTTTCCTCTTCTTCCTCAAAGACGAAAATCATTTGAAATATTTGGAATTTACATCTCACCCTATCGAATAACATTTTGATTATTAATCGAGACGTATGTACATACAACCATGACGACGCTAATCTAATAAATACTTGAGTTTTTCTTTTTTCTTCTCATCTTTTTACTTCTTTTGTCTCATTTTTCTCGTTGAAATAATCCGGCTTGATCTCGATGAAGCGGACGTAGATTATTTTGCTGAGCTTTCTGAATGGACGTGGCTTTTCTGGATACGCATTCATTCGTTTTTCCTCGGAAGAACAAAAGAGAAGGAAAAAAGATTGAAGAGGGAAGAATGTAGTAATCATGTAGGGTGGTTGAGAGGGGCAAATATACGAGACGATTACGCGAGACAAAGAGGAGAGAAAATTCTTTCATCGATTAGTATCATCTTTGATCGATCGGGGGTTAGGATATTACAATCTTTCCCCTTTTCGTTAATATCTTCTATCGACCTGCAAACGTTTTTCAAATTTTTCTTTATAAACTTCTTTTTACACGGGGAAAAAAGAATTCGCCGGAACAGTAATTTATTTGTTATCACAGCGATTTTTGAGCTGTCGCAGGCAACATTTGTTCGCTTCTTTGTATATAATACCAAAATTTGCTGGAGAAGCAACTATTTTTCGCTGCCACAGCTAAAAAAATCACTGTCGTAGCTGACAAAAGTACTGTAGATAACAAATAGTTTGCTGCCACAACAAAAAATGTGTTCCATGTACTTCAATTCTACACGGAGAATAAATCATTCGCTGGGACAGTGATTTATTTGTTATCACAACGATCTTGTCAGCTACGACAGCGGTTTTTGAGCTGTGGCAGCAAAGAGGATTGACTTCCCCAGCAACATTTGTTTGCTTCTCTGTATATAATACCAACATTTACTGGAGAAGCGAACAGTGTTCGCCGCCATAGCTAAAAAATTGGTATCGTAGCTGACAAGAGTGCTCTGATGACAAATAGTTTGCTGCCACAATAAAAAATGTGTTCCGTGTACTTCAACTCAACACGGAGAAAAAAAATCCGCTGTGGCAGCAACGGTCAGAAAAAATAAATAGTCGGAATCACAATTGGGATAGTTGGGAAAGGACTCATTTATGACTGATAATAAGTTTTACTACTTCGTTGTTTAAATAACAATATTGATTGTAGAAATTGTTTTCTGGATCAGGTAGTTTAATCATCAAACAGCTAACTATTCATAGTCGAGTCCTTTCCCAACTATTACACGGAGAAGAAGGAATTCGCTGTGGCAGCGAAATCTACTTTTGCTGGGTTCCTTTTGCCAGAGCAGCAAATTTTTTTGCTGTGACAGCAAACTATTTGCTGTTCCAGCAATCTTGTTAGCTGCGACAGCGAATTTTTAGCTGTGGGAGCAAAAAATTTTGCTATTCTATATATAATACCTCGATTTGCTGCGTCAGCAAATTTTTTCTCTCCGTGTACTCGTAAGCACCATGGAGGCCTTCAAGAAAATTTTGCTACGTACTTTCTAATCAACTAAGCAATAAATGAAAATTTTAAATCAACAAGGATGAAGTGAATCACTTACAGTATTGGAATTACGTCTCAATCCATTAAGTCCCAAAATGACATTTTTTCGTTGCGTTTTTCAACGCTTGTACTTTCTGAGGAAAAAACTCCTGAAAAATTCTAGAATAAACATTGTCGATGTAAAATTGACTCATCTTTCAGAATCTGCCATCAGTTTTACCGAAAAATGTCCCTGTGGCAAAATATCTGGGGTTTTTTTTTCTAAAAAAAAAACGCAAATTTTCAAACTTTTTTTTTCTTTATCTCACGTTTTCACATTGGAATCATTTTAGAATTCTTGTTGTAACTACAGAAACCACGTCAATTTATCTCAAACTTGAATTTATACTATTGACAATTCTGAAAATCAATGTGGAACCATCAAAATGGCGGTTCAAACGCGGAACAAACGTCAGAAACTTCAAAGATTTCTCATTCAGAAACGATGAACTTTAGAGAAGAATGTTACTGAACAAAAAGTTCTTAGAACTGATCAAAAAACACACTGGAATTTTTTCAGAATTTTTTGACGACTTTTTTGAATTTTCAAAATCGTCAAATTTAAAAAATTTTTAAAAGTCGTTAAAAAATTCTGACAAAATTTCAGCATATTTTCCAATCAATTCTTAGAACTTTTTGTTCAGTACAGATTTCTGCCGAAGTCCATTTTTTTCTTATTAAAAATCTTCGAATTCTTCGTCTCATATTCGTGATTTTTTTTTATAGTTTGTTATTTTCCAATATTTAAATAATGCATCATAGATTCATTAAATAAGAACATATATGAATGGAACAGGTTCACTAAGAATAACGTGGTATATCCTACGTGAATTATGAATACAGTATTGAAAAATGACAAACTACAAAAAAAAACCACGAATATGAGACGAAAAATTCAAAGATTTTCAATTAGAAAAAAATGGACTTTGGAAAAAATCTTTACTCAACAAAAAGTTCTAAGAATTAATCGAAGAATATGCTGAAATTTTTTCAGAATTTTTTAACGACTTTTAAAAATTTTTTACATTCAACGATTTTGAAAATTCAAAAGTCGTCAAAAAATTCTGAAAAAATTCCAGCGTGTTCTTTGATCAGTTCTAAGAACTTTTTGTTCATTAACATTTTTCTCTACAGTCCATCGTTTTTGAATGAAAAATCCTTGAAGTTTCTGACGTTTGTTCCGCGTTTGAACCGTCATTTTTATGGTTTCCACATTGATTTTCACAATTGTCAATAGCATAAATTAAATTTTGAGATAAATTGACGTGGTTTCTGTAGTTACAACAAGAATTCTAACATGATTCCAATGTGAAAACGTGAGATAACGACAAAAAAAGTTTGAAAATTCGCGTTTTTTTGGAAAAAAGCCCCAGATATTTTGCCACAGGGACATTTTTCGGTAAAACCGATGGGGAATTCTGAAGGATGACTCAATTTTACATCGACAATGCTTATTCTAGAATTTTTCAGAAGTTTTTTTCTCGGAAAGTACAAGCGTTGAAAAACGCAACGAAAATATGTAATTTTGGGACTTGATAGGTTAAGAGTTTTAAAAATGGAAAAAGATCGTCTTCCAAAAATGTGTCTAAAGAACACCAAAACAACACGGAATTCAAATATAACTGGGTGACCCAACCGATGACTACAGTCATTTCCATAGACCCATGTTATAAATTTCTAGAAAATAATTTAGATTATTTAACTTGGAGAGATGCTGGAGATGTTCTATTAAAAACATACAAAACAATACTGGATAGTCAAGACCGATTCATAGTAGATAATATTCAATACCCAAAGATATCAATTCCAAGAACCCGCGAAACAATCAATTAACCCATTGTATATGCTTAGAACCATAGCACAGTTGAGATTTGCTAACAAGTATGGTTTCAGTTTGAAGGTAAATGGTAATTATTATAAGTTTTATCCTGACCAACAATGTCCTTTATGCAACGCCGACAAACTAGATACGATTGAACACGTATCATTAGAATGTGTACATTTTAATATACTTAGGAGCAAAGATATACTCTGCTCATATGGCATAAGACCGATCAAAAGTTCATGGTATTTTATAAAAAATGCTTGCGAGTTCAGAGCGTTTATGTTGTATAAATAATTTAACAAAATTGTTGTGTAAAATCCCATGCAGAAAATGCCGACTTCCAACCAACCATAACAATCGAAACAGTACTGGTACAACACTGATTACCAGGGTTGGTTGCCAACGTTGTAACGTGGTTGAAGTAACAACCAGTACAATGTTGTTGTAACGCCGATAGTCAATGCTGATTTGCCAACGTTGATTTAAAACTCGCTCAACGTTGTCCATTATGTGTGGTTTAATACGGCAAAATTTTGAAGAAAATATTATTCATGTTCTCGAATTGACTTCTTCACATGTGTTCGGATTATTCATTCGTTTCAAGAAACGATTCAAACTTCAGCAACATACGAACAGATGTGTTGTATTTTTTACTTTCGATATAACCATGGACATTAGCTGAAAATATATAATTATTTTCATTAGCTACGTACAAAGGCTTAAATGGATATTACCATCACCGGTTGAAAATCAATTGTCAATGTTGGTATACAATGAAAAACCAGTACTGATTCAGGGTTGATGTTAACGTTGACCCAGTATTGGTGAACAACGCCGTACCAGTGTTGATCAGCGTTATCATTCCGGGTTTATTCCAACGTTGTTTGCCAACAGTTGGCAGTTGGCAAATAACGTTATTCCAGTACTGGGCCGTTCGTCAATTTCTGCATGGGATGTGACTGCTTTGCTATGGGAACTTTGTACCTGAAAGCAAATAAATCACTACTACTACTACTACTAAGTAAATCACTTACATTGAGCTTAAAATTATGCTAACGATTATAAACATTTTACCCTACCCATGTGAATAATTTTCCAATTTATTTCCTCATGTTTAGGAAAGTGTTTTGAGCTTTGGATTTATATTTGGAGTCAAATCTTGAAGCGTGAGCTTTATCGCTGTATATTTAAAATTTGTAATCATTGCTTAGTTATTTAAAAATTATGTAGCAAAATTTTGTCCGTTTCTCAATACTCCACGGTCCTTAACTTACTATTTTCTTTCCTCTCAGTAAATCTATTCGCTATCATAACATTTTCGTTAGCTACGACAGCAGCAAAATTTTGCAGCTTCAGTTAATCACGTAGCTCTCTCAGCAATCCAGTGAACTGTGGCGGCGAATAACAAAGAGGAATCAACTCACCTCAGAAGTTATCAACTTTCTCTCAGATTATTACGAATGTGCGAGAGAATCGCCACGGATGATAGAGTTTTATTATTCTTGAATTTCCATTGCCCGAAGTTGCTTTTAAATGCTGAAAACTCGACTCGAGAAGTTTCTGATAGGAAAAGCTTTTAGTTTGACATATATTTTGAGCGGAGAGCCCTGCACATCTGCATGATACCAACTATTAAGAACTTGACCTTTCATCCTAAGAACTTTTATCTCGAATTCTGGTAGAATTTTCAAAGTTCCGGTAAAATATTTCTCTGAGATAATTTGTTTGGAATACACGGGTATACGTGTAAGTACTTTCTTTATGCCATGGAATTCGTACCGCTGCGTTGATGAATTTCCGTCGTTCGAGAACTCGCAAACCAACGCCTCGTGCACGTTTCACAGACTCTCTCTCCCTCTCTCTCTCTCTCTCTCTATCTTTACCCCAAGCCATTAATTTTCGGTAAATCTAGAATCACAAGCACCAAAATGATATAGAAGCAGCGTCGAGAGGAGTTCTCTCCACTTACGGGAGTATAACAACCTTAGGATTCAAATTTCTACCCTTACGGAACGGTGTCGTGTATAATTTATCTGGACTTTGGCCGGAAAATGTTGGGAAATTCACGGATGTCTCCGTAAGTTCCTTCCACTGTGGGAAACATATACATACATGTGGGAATTCTCAGTCACCTGGCACACGATGTTCTGGACGAACAAGTAGATACGTATGTATATAAAGTATATATTTTGAATCGTGCTCTGATTTCTTAGAGCCAAAATTGTTTGAATTTCTATACGAGAGAAAAAACAATGAGATTCGAGTACCTTTTGATTCTCCGAAGAATCCAGAGAGGAGAATCCTCGAAATATCCCAACAAGACATAAATCGTTGCTAGATCCAACGTGAAATTTATTACAGTTAGCTTTGAATCATAACTCACGGTATTATTCTTTCACACAACACGCACATACCTCTTCTTCTTCTTCTTTCTCTTCCACCTCGCGTTTGTGAAATTGAATCATATAATTTCAATGCAAATATATAATTGTTAATTCGTGGAATGATTAAATTCCGAGCTTTTGAAACAAAAAGCCGCAGAAAATCTCATATACGTTTCAGCTCGATGTGGTCATGTTATTGAATAGAGCGGAAAGAGGGTGGGAAATTATGAGTGCAAAAATGAAATGGGACAAAAAGAACGAAAGCTTGGGATGCGGTCCTTTTCAACTTTCATCGTTGACGTTGAATCGCAGTATTCTGTACGATTGAGATTGTCGTCTAATTAGAGACTGGTCGGTCGGCCAACTAAGATTCCCTGACGACAAGTTTTCCGATTAATTAGCGGTCGACAATTATGGACCGTGAGGAAGTTGTGAACTTCCTGCTTCTGGGACGATGGACGAAAGGTCGCGAGGAGAGAAGGAGATATAAGAGGAGAAAAAGAAAAAAATCTATAGTTCGAAAAGCACAAGCACGTCCATTAACGGTAACATGATATTCCCTCGTTACCAAGATTCGGAGTATGAATAATCATGGTTGTAGTTGAGAGGAATTTGTATTGAATGGGATGTCGTATGGGAACGTCGTTTTCAAAGTTCAAGGGTTGTCATATGGAGACACTTTAATCTTTCTCAACCCTGATAGAAATTTGTCTGGGCGTCCTATTTACCATCCACGTACTAGATGGGACTCACGCGGGGGCAACTAGATAACACATTCCAACCAATTTCACTTTAGTGCCCAAACATTTAGTTGGTTCATGTAGATTTTTCATGCGTCAACTGATCGTACAGTAACATTGATAGTCCATCAACATCCTCGAAGGAATAAAAGAAAGCCCAAACGTTTCAATTTGTCCCTCGGAATGATTTTATGGAAATAAATTCAAAAGCAACGTTCTTGACTGGAGTTTACATGTCAAAATACATTGTTACCTCATTCATACGAGGGTGGATTGATAAGTTTCCGGCCTGGCCAAGAGATGGCGCCATTAGGCCTAGCTTGAGGTGGCGTTCTATAGTACCATCCTTAGATAGCTTGTAGCTATAGTTTCAGTCCGGTCGCCATGTTAGTTTAGTTTTGAGAGCACGCTGACCAAGACGCCTCTGTGTTTTTCGTAAAAATGGAAAAGCTGGAAAATCGTGCTGTCATCAAATACTTTCATTTGAAGGGGTTAACGCCGAAGGAAATTAAAGAAGAGATGGACTCAACACTGGGGACATCCACCCCATCATATTCAACCGTTAAGCAGTGGGTTTCCGAGTTTAAAAAGGGTCGTGTGAGCACCTCTGATGAGCCTCGTTCAGGACGCCCCATTGAGGTCACAACTCCAGATATGATCGAAAAAATCCATCAAATAGTGCTGAAAGATCGCAGATTAAAAGTTCGTGAGATAGCTGAGACCTGTAAGATGTCATATGAACGTGTACAAAATATTTTGCACCAACATTTGTATATGGAAAAGCTCTGTGCAAGATGGGTGCCGCGTTTGCTAACAGTCGACCAAAAATTGATTCGAAAGAACATTTCTACCGCCAATTTGGCGTTGGATAAGCGTAATCCAAGCGAATTTTTGCGTCGATTCGTAACCGTTGACGAAACTTGGGTCCACCACTACACTCCTGAAACCAAAGAACAGTCTAAACAGTGGATTGGACCAGGGGAACCAACTCCAAAGAAGGCAAAAACAATTTTTTCGACGAACAAGGTTATGGCTACTGTTTTTTGGGATGCAAGAGGTATTATATACATTGATTACCTTGAAAAGGGTAAAACTATCACTGGTCAATACTACGCAGACTTATTGCAACGTTTGAGCCACGAAGTGAAAATTAAACGACCTCATCTGGCGAAGAAAAAAATCTTGTTTCATCACGATAACGCACCAGCGCACACGTCAATCGTTGCGATGGCTAAAATCAACGATCTGAAGTTTGAATTAATGCCGCACCCTCTCTACTCTCCAGACCTAGCCCCGAGTGACTATTATCTGTTTCCTAACCTCAAAAAATGGCTTGGCGGTAAGAGATTTGCGGACAATGAAGAAGTAATCGAAGCTGTAAATGGGTATTTTGAAGAGCTTGACGAATCAGTCTATAGAGATGGCATTACTAGACTAGAACACCGCTATGAGAAATGTATCAGCCTTGGAGGAGATTATGTTGAGAAATAAAAAAAAAAAATTCTTAAAAACGTTGTTTTTCTTGGTCAGGCCGGAAACCTATCAATCCACCCTCGTAGGTGTAATTTTACAGAAAATCTATGATTTCACATTTCTAATTACCAATTTGAACAACATTCCAGCGCACACTTAGAAAGTGTGTTACAAAACTAGCTAGGAACCAACCTAACATTTGAGAAAACTAGCTGAGGCCCATGCCCATCTGATTCCTAATCCTCATTTCTACTAGGGAAGTGACAACATCTTTATTTTAGTTCGTTATAAAAAAACAACAACTCGCACGAATTTAATAAAGCAACTCGTTGTAATCGCGTCGTCCTGTGATTCAACTCACCGACGAATCTTAGTCCGTAGCAAAGAAAAAAATTATGATTCAAATTGAGGAGAATAACCAACCCAAAAATAAATTCCCCCCCTCTTTCCATACATTATCCTCGTGACGTGGGGAATTTTAATCGATAAGCTCTGTCGCACATCAGCGAGGATTCAACATTGCCGCTGAAGCGTATATCAGATACGCAAGTTATTTGGAAACAATGACCGACCGCATCCTCCTATCTCGTGATTTGATTTCATCGATAACGCTCTCGCAAAATCAAACTCAAACATTCGATCCTGAAAATTCAGGAAATTTGATAAATTAGTATCGATCGTCAAATGAAAAAAAGTCGACTAATAGAAATAGAAAACACACATAGGGAAGATGAAGACGAAGTGGAGGTAGAGGAAAGTAGGTTAATCGTTTGTTGTTACAAGTTCGTTGAGGCGTCTCCCCTATATATATATATACGCGACAGAACTTTCGTTATTGTTGTTTAGTGACGCGGGGTGGTTGTTTATTAACGAGAAAATATGTTGTGTGCCGGGCACCCGTTTTTACACTGGCTACCACCTAACTATGGCTATTGAGTGATTGAAATTGCAAGAAGAGGCGAAGTTTGCTCGATAGTGGCAGAAGTTACTGTTACTGCTACTGCTGCTGTTGCTGCTCGCCCAGCAAGTCTGTTCAAGACTTCTTCCGTTGGAAACTTTGATCACTGAGTCAATAAGTTTCAAGGTTTAAACTTCTCTCGAACTTGTTTTCGAAACGAATGATTTTATCAGATCGATGAAGTTTCCTTATTCCTTTTGATTCCGAAATTTGAACGCTGTTTCGAGAAAATCGATACACACTATCTTACAATTCACATAATTCTCACTCAAAGGCAATGAAATTTCAATTCTCAAAGATCACGTGACGAATCGATAACTATCATGGTTTCTGAAAACACAACACATGATACCAACAACTTGACATCAGAGTCAATTAGTTGTTCCGTTGGATGACTTGTAATTCCAGTTGAAACCCATTCAACACGCCGTGTAATACCATCTCCCGTTATTTCTACTGAAATTTCTCTTCTCTACATCCGCGTTCCACTCTGTAATCTTTCCAGCAGGCTGTAGGTTGGTGATTCAAAGGGGATTTCGAGGGTAAAACGTAGGAAATATTAGGGTTGTAAAATATAGAAGTACGGTAATTATCAAGATATTTTCATCTCGTAACTAAAAATATATTTTCGTCCCCTGGTATCATACAAATTCAAGGAGCTCCTTTGACCAAGAGAATTACTATAGTAAGATATCTAAAACGACGGATCATATTTTTCCTTCCTAGCTCGTTACACGTGTGAAATGATAATTGCATTTCTTTGTTGTCGCACAGAACGATTTCACTTTATTTCTTAATTTCCTATCTTTTCTAGCGTGGGTATTTTGCTATTGAGATCGAAGAGAGGTATTCCTGTTACTTTGGTTCAACTGAAGTTACATTGTTCTGCGGAACATTCAAAATACTGATAAGTCTCATGAGAGAGGAAAAGAAAGAAGAGAATCATTATAATATGGAAGCGTTTGACTTCTTTGACTCATTTATACTTCCTCCAACATAAAGCCCCTCGTCTTTATGAGTCGTAAAGATAAAGCGGGAAGAGTCATAACTGGAAAGCCACGTGAGACAAGTTACAGAGAAATGCAGAGAAGTACCGAGACTTTGGAAGTTAGTTAATGAGAAAAACGAAAACATTTGTGTCAACATATTTTATTCGCGTTACGTGACCCAAAGTGGACCATGGCGCTTGTGACTTAATTATTATATTTGTGCATAGACGTTTTTGATTGCCACTCTGTATCTGCTTTTGTTTTCTCGTTAACGCGATACGAGCGGTTTAATTTGTTACGAGACAAACTACAAAAAAACACTTCTTTAGCGTCTCAAGAGATGCTGTACAGAGGAATATTTGGAGTCAATATACGTTGTTTTACGTAGTTTGTCCCGGGAAAATTGGCGAAAGCACAGCCGCTCGTATCCCCTTAAAGAGAATGAGCTTTGTGATCGTTTCGCGGGACCGACAATATTCTGGATGTGTGTACACGCAAAATAAAAATATTTTGATCATGCTTTATGCAAATATTCTACTGCTCAACGTCCCTTTACCAATTATTCTTCAACTAAATTTTAAATAAATCATAGGAGAGATCGAATTACAATTTTATTTTGCATTCTTCGCTGATTAACTGTTCAACCTGTAACAGGTAAATCAAAGAGAAACCTTTGTTTTTTCCCCTGAATATTCCTCATCGTCCATCTCATCCGCGGAGGAGAGTACAAGAAGTTGAGAATCGATATTCGATGGCTATTATCGCTGGCAAGTGAAATTCATCTCGCATCACTGATAATTCAATTAACGGAATAACCTCACAACCATTCGGAATTTGACTTCTCTCGATAACAATCTGCCAATATCATGGTTTCTTACAAAGAGAACGATCGTGAAGAGAATTCACAAACTATGCAGACGGTGGGCGAACGGCAACCAAGATGCTGACGTTGAAAAGTATCGTTAGAACTTTGAAGTATTCGTTTATGGTAATGCGAATTGATTACGTATCGTCGGATTCACTGAATTTCAGATTGAATGGATAGGAATGATCCATTGTGTTCGATTGGAACTAATTTAAAACTAGATATAGGGGCTTTTTTTCACACTTCGAGGAAAGATTTGGTTTCGTTTTCATCGCGAAAACATACGACAGATCCGAAATTTCGGCTGAATGAATATGAGAGTTTGATATTTTTTGCCCTAAACAGGCTTTGTTGACTATAAATGAAATGATAACATCATTTGAGCCTCTTGGTACAATATCCACTGTGAAACAAAATTGTTGAATTCCAAACAAAAATGCTTGGGAATTTACAACCTCGTTTTGGAAAAATAATTTTCGAACTTTCTTTGTAGATTGGCAAACAAAAGTTGGGGAAGTTTCGAAAATCTCTGTAAAATCATGAAACTTTTTCACGATAATTTTCAAAGAAAGTTTGGCAATTTTTCACAGTGTTTGGACCATTGTCAACACTCTTGTTTCTACGTAGACTGCCGAGTCTTGGCTATCTTTCTCGCACCCAGCCACTCTCTGAACATAGAAAAGTGGAAATTTGCACTCCAACAGGGTGGAATTTTACTCAAATCTTCTCATTCGAAGCTAGAAAAGCTGCACCCTTTGTAACTTTCAAAATAATCAATGTAAGCAATCATTTACTTTGGATGTCAGATGTCAAATAATTGTTGACAACGCTGTTGTTCGGATCACATAAAGTTTGTCTGAGAGTAGAGAATTTATTTGCATCTCTTGTTTGTGATACGAGTACATATACATTATTACTTGGGTACATTTCGCGCAATGACACGCGATGAATTTGCCATCAAGTTTTAATGAAATATCTTACCCGGGAAAAAGGATACGTCAGAAGGAGAACGAGTAACAAGGGTGGATGAATTTGCACAAGGTTCTGTAACCTACGTGTATATCTTGAAATATAAGAAAAGATACAGTACTACTACTACCACTACAGGCACCGACTACCACATAAAAATACATTTTCCCTGACTTTTATCCCGGCTTATAAACACCGATGAAATTACTTCACCTTCGCTTTCTCCTTCTGCTCCATCATATTGAAGAATAAATGAAGAAGAAAAACAACACCGATATTAAAACAACGACTGTTAAAATAATTCCCTGGGAATATAATTTTGTTCTTTTTAGCATTGTTTTTAAAACCACGTTAAGTGAGACCACTCGTCATGTGGTGACATTATTCGACGATTTTCCACTCCGTCGCAATTATAATATCTCAATTCTGCCGGGGATTCGATATTCACATACCCGATATTTCATGCGCGGGTATCGAAGAAGTAGTTTATTCGCAGGATGCACATGTGCGTTTGAACGTTGATATTTGCATTTGCATAGGTTTTGAATGATCTTACGGAGCACGAATCGCTCGTATAACATAGATATTCTTGAATGCTTTCTCCGGAGAGAGATGAGGAAAAGATACGAGAAGGAAGAGAGAGGGAGTAAATCAAGCGGGACTTGCAGCACCTTCGTTAATGCGACAACGAGGAGCCAGAAGTCGAGGGAGGACACACGTTCGTATGGGTTACTTGGTTAGTTGGCTTGTTTTTCTTCGTCGTGGAAATAGGTTCATTCTCTTGCCTCTTATCTTCTCCTCGCGCAGGATCAAATTTAAAGACTTACGTTGGAATTTTTCATCAGAATTATGAAAACCGTTGATTACTAAGGTTTTTTCTTTTCTCAGAAAACCTCATCTCATCGTCTCTCTTCGTTGTGATTTTGCGACGATTTTTCTCCCCTTTTTCCAGGCCAAATCTCCCATAATTCTTAGGAAAATTACAAAAAAATACTATGAGGAAAAATAATAATTGCATACTAGAGAATAATATTCAGCGACCCAAGAATAATATTCTTTCGAGCGTGTTATTCTCGTGATGACGATACCTTATTATTATTCTTTTTCTTCCGAAGTGGAAGGAGAATGGAAAAAAATTGATTTATCAACCAACGCTAACAACGCTGAAATATGAAAATTTGATTATACCCTTCATGCACTTATGGATACAAGTAATTAATACGGAATTCAGACATCGTTTCGGGCGTACGTACATGTCTATGTAAACATGTTATAGTTCTTTTGTTACGGTAGTAGATATCACCTAAAAAACCATCTCATGCCTTCAACGAGCACGTATTCACAATTTCTCAACGGCTGTGGTCGTTGGAAATTATGATGAACCCTCATATGCGGAAAATGAATTTATACGTTAGTGTGAAATAAATGAAACGTTTTTTTCCTGTTCACGAGTTAATTAATATTGTTAAATTTTGTATAATGCGAATGATTCATGGCATTATTGAGAAAAGTTGAAGCTGATTAGAACCAAGGAGGATCAAAGGAATTGTTGTGAAAGTATTATCACATTTACTTGGGAACACTGTTAGAAAAACCCAGTCCAATCAGAATTTAACAACTGGCGCAGTACTGGCGGGGTACTGGCGGTCTGCACTGCAGCAGTACTGGCATTTGTTCGAAATGATAACGCTTTTCCATACTGGGTACGTGCTAGCCGACTCTTGGGGGCCCAATACTGGCACTGTACTCCGCCAGTAATGTTGTCAATATTAGCATACTTCGGTTTTTTCTGATTGGGCTTGAATTCAATACGGAATTCTTGTACGGAAATATCATGTTTTCATATTGAACTTGATGATAATTCTTGAATTCAATATTCATGATGAAATTTCAAAATTCCTCTGAAATATACACTGTAAAAAACAATTGTCGAATTCCTCACCATAATTTGTTGGACTTTTTCTTCATTTTTGAAGGATTCAACACCCAAAAAACAAGATAATTCCTCAGCGTGGTAGAAAAACATTTCCTCCACGATGAGGGAAGAAAATCTACCAACAGTGTGAAGAAAAACTCCCCACATTTTTTACAGTGTAACAATTGTTTATTAAATTCCACAAACATGTTATCAAAAATGAGAATTATATTATTGGATTCAATATTTTATCATGAAGTTTATATTAATATTCTTCTCGAGTCACAGGTAGGTTTTCCTAATAACGAAGACCTATGAAATGATCGAGACAAAATTTGAATAAATTCTATAATTCGAAATTTATCCTGAGCTCTCTCTGGATCCTCGATGAATTCCATAACGTACCTAAATTACTTGAAAGTACCTGAAAAGAGATCCAAAGGAAATACAAAAATGCATAAGTTTCCAAGTGTCACCTGAAAATTCATCCTGACAATGGAATATGTAATGTTCCTCATTCAAACGACTTATCCCATACAATGGTCTAATTTAATTCACCGTGTTATGAATAATTCATTCTAATTCGCCAATATATACTCTCATTCACAGAGTCAGGAGGAATATGAACTTTATATACTAGTATATATATGAATATAAAAGATAGTACACGGTGCAAGGATAAAATATGAACTGTCGTAAATAGATGATTCATGATTCAATGGTATCAAAATGGAAAGCGATTTCAAATAATCTTCTACCCATTTATATAGCGTATATCGATTCGCTTGTAGAGAGATCGCTGGAGAATATTTTGTCAATATTCTTTTTCTTCATTTATTTCTAATGTTTGAAATGAATATTCATGAATTGATTTGAAAATACTGCACCGAAAAAAATAATTAGTTACTCTTACTCCAAATTAGTTCCAGCAACTAGATACAGTTGTTAATTGTTGGTGACACTAAATTCAAATTTACTCATATGAAAATTTACAATTGGCGCTAGCATGGCGCAAACCTGGAATGATAACATCATTTTATGATTTACCTACGAATTTTTCCAATGAAGTCCCATCATCGATGACACAATGGCAATGAAACATACCATCATTGACAAACAATTGGAAATTTTGTTTGTCAATGTTGCGCCAATGATCAAAGTAAAAAATATTTAACCCAGAAATACGAGGGTGGATTGATAAGTTTCCGGCCTGACCAAGAAAAACAACGTTTTTAAGAATTTTTTTTTTTATTTCTCAACATAATCTCCTCCAAGGCTGATACATTTCTCATAGCGGTGTTCTAGTCTAGTAATGCCATCTCTATAGACTGATTCGTCAAGCTCCTCAAAATACCCATTTACAGCTTCGATTACTTCTTCATTGTCCTCAAATCTCTTACCGCCAAGCCATTTTTTGAGGTTAGGAAACAGATAATAGTCACTCGGGGCTAGGTCTGGAGAGTAGGGAGGGTGCGACATTAATTCAAACTTCAGATCGTTGATTTTAGCCATCGCAACGATTGACGTGTGCGCTGGTGCGTTATCGTGATGAAACAAGATTTTTTTCTTCGCCAGATGAGGTCGTTTGATTTTCACTTCGTGGCTCAAACGTTGCAATAAGTCTGCGTAGTATTGACCAGTGATAGTTTTACCCTTTTCAAGGTAATCAATGTATATAATACCTCTTGCATCCCAAAAAACAGTAGCCATAACCTTGTTCGCCGAAAAATTGTTTTTGCCTTCTTTGGAGTTGGTTCCCTGGTCCAATCCACTGTTTAGACTGTTCTTTGGTTTCAGGAGTGTAGTGGTGGACCCAAGTTTCGTCAACGGTTACGAATCGACGCAAAAATTCGCTTGGATTACGCTTATACAACGCCAAATTGGCGGTAGAAATGTTCTTTCGAATCAATTTTTGGTCGACTGTTAGCAAACGCGGCACCCATCTTGCACAGAGCTTTTCCATATACAAATGTTGGTGCAAAATATTTTGTACACGTTCATATGACATCTTACAGGTCTCAGCCATCTCACGAACTTTTAATCTGCGATCTTTCAGCACTATTTGATGGATTTTTTCGATCATATCTGGAGTTGTGACCTCAATGGGGCGTCCTGAGCGAGGCTCATCAGAGGTGCTCACACGACCCTTTTTAAACTCGGAAACCCACTGCTTAACGGTTGAATATGATGGGGAGGATGTCCCCAGTGTTGAGTCCATCTCTTCTTCAATTTCCTTCGGCGTTAACCCCTTCAAATAAAAGTATGTGATGACAGCACGATTTTCCAGCTCTTCCATTTTTACGAAAAACACAGCGGCGTCTTGGTCAGCGTGCTCTCAAAACTAAACTAACATGGCGATCGGACTGAAACTATAGCTACAAGCTATCTAAGGATGGTACTATAGAACGCCACCTCAAGGTAGGCCTAGTGGCGCCATCTCTTGGTCAGGCCGGAAACTTATCAATCCACCCTCGTATATAAAAAGTATGCGCATTTCGCAATTTCTGATATATGTTGTTTGAAGTCTTATTGTTTTCCTCTCATTTGTTTGTGAACACCTCGGCATCTTTTGTCGGTAAATTTTGCCATGAGAGGTAAAACCCAATGTATGTTGGCTCAGCGGTAGGAGCCCTCTAGTGTGACTCATAGTAAACAGCGATTGACTGTTCTTCCAAAGACTTACTTAAGGGGGGGGGGGGGGGGTAGGGGTTAATTCGATCAAAAAATAGCCTATTTTTATGAATTTTTATTGAAAAACCAGTTGATTTAAATGAATTTATTTTAACGGGATATCATTAAGTAACATTTAAAATATATTGTGTGGAATTTTCATTGAAAACTATCCAGATATGCGCCGGTGGAAGCAATTTTTAATGAGCGCCAAAAAAAAAAGGGTTTTCCGGTGGACAACATAACTCAGGATTGCATCATCTGAAACAAAACGATCAAAAAGATTCTGTTAGTTTATGAGTTTTTCTAGGTAACCTCGTCGAGTTTTTCTTTTTTTTTCATTCAAAGTATATTTTATAACGACTTAATTGTTGATTTTTTGCGTCAAAAATCGGTATTTTGACTTCTAAGTGCCATAAAAAATCCAAAAATTGAAAAAAAAAAACTCGACGAGGTTACCTAGAAAAACTCATAAACTAACAGAATCTTTTTGATTTTTTTGTTTCAGATGATCCAATCCTGAGTCATGTTGTCCACCGCAAAACCCTTTTTTTTTTGGCGCTCATTAAAAATTGCTTCCACCGGCGCATATCTGGATATTTTTCAATGAAAATTTTACACAATATATTTCAAATGTTACTTAATAATATCCTGTTAGAATAAATTCATTTAAATCCACTGGTTGTTCAATAAATATTCATAAAAATAGGCTATTTTTTGATCGAATCAACCCCCCCCCCCCCCCCCAAGCCTTATATATTCTTCGTATACGCGTTTGACCACTCGCGAGAAACACTTGATGAGTAACGTAGCAAAAATATTATATAGGTTGTCAGTATTGAGCCATGCTCTTACCAATGATCGGCGCTACATTGAAAGCTAATTTCTACCGAAACTAAGCCAAAGTTTGGGGCAATATTGAACCACATTTGAAATGATCCTGGCGTTGAATGGAATCTATCGTTTAGTCAATGTTGGGCCAAGAATGAGCCAAGCTTGGCGCAATTATGCCACAATAATAGGCTGACAAACGAAATCCGTCGGAGACCGACATCGGTGCAACATTGTATTTATTGTTAATCAACATTGAAGATTTATAGATTGCCAAACCTTGTCTGCAGGGTTGGCACTAATGGGCCCAACCCAATTGTCCCCACTGGGTTTTTTCGGGTAAACCCACGTTGAAAAAACCCATGAAAAACCCGTGAAAACCCCACTTTATACGAGGAAAATGAATTCAATAAAAGTAATATAATTGCAAACTTTTATTCAAGCATTTATTGTATCTTCATACATATTTGTTCAAAAAATGATTGTGTTGAAGAATTCAATACTATGAAATTATTGCACACATTCATTATATCAATTATATTCGAATTTCTACATTGGAATTGAATAAATGCCATGAGAAGAAAACCATTATTAAATTATACATCTTTTTCAAGTACACTTGTAAATTAAATTTCCAACTCTTGGTGATTGAATTAAGAATTCAGTAACATGTTATTGATTTTTCAATTTTCACTACATTCCATTGCTCATAATAGTATAGGGTGGTGACTGACATTTCAATTACATATGAATGAAAATTCAATTAATAAACTATACTGCTATGGATAATATAATATATAATGCAGTAAAGATTTAAAAATTCAATTAGATGTAACTGAATTCCTTATTCAATTAATAAAAATATGAAATCTCATTTACAAGTGCACTTGAAAAATGAATGAAATTCCAAGAAATTTTTAACAGTGATGTTACAGTTCAACATAGAAGCATTATGTTAAGATAATAAAAACATTTGGTTGAACTGTTTGAGACTTGTTGAATATGTGAATTTAAACATAATGAAAATTCTCAACTGTATAATGACGTTTTATATGCCAAATATAATTTAATAATTCCAGAAAAATAACAACATGAAGTTGATGGATTAATCCATTCGATTTTGAATCCAGATCAATCCAATTCCAATCATTCACTGTGAAAACTTTTTTTCAATTGCCAATGTCTTGACAATATTGAAATTAGACGCCAAAAGTTAGTGATTGAATGATGTAATTCTTGATAGTTACTCTATGAAATATTCTTGAGAACCATTCAATCAATTTCTGATATAAAAATCAGTCGAATCAAGTTTAATCAAAACATTACTAAACTGAAACTGAGAATAGTGCATTGAGACTTATAATTGTTTCCTTCCTGAAAAAATCTACGATTAAACAAATGATTTTCATTCAAATGATTAATAATAATAATTTGTTGAACAAAAAATTCTTTTATAAATTAATAAATAGAGTCAATGTAATAAAACCCAGAAAAACCCGGGAAACCCCAATAAAGTCCTATAAAACCCGCAAAAACCCACAAAAACCCAGTGGGTTGAATTTTCAGAGGAAAAACCCGGGTTTTTGCCAACCCTGCTTGTCTGTCGGCATTGGCGAAGCCCAAAAATTTTTGTAGGGGTGATTTCTCTACTCTTTAGTTGCTTTCACTAATTCAAAGTTGCCTTTACTACAGCTTTTATTACCGGCTTCTATTCTTTTATTACTCGGCACTGATTTTCACAACTAACTTCAGTTCATTCGGTCAAATAAATTATTTTCTTCGGTGTGGTTATCACTTAAATTGAGGTATCAGGTACTCGCAGAAAGAGATGAAGAGCTCATCCACAAGGTGGTGCAAATATCCCGTTATGTGAGGAGAATTGCACCAATCGCAATGTTTCTAAAAAACACATGTATCATTGAACGTTGGATTTGACAATTGACCTTGCAATCATTCGCAACTCAGGAAGGGATGTTTGCTCTGTAAAAATCCTATAAATAATACGTTATAACAATGTAAAACAAAAGTGGTGCAAGTGTCCTCACTCTCCACTATTATTTTGTCATCAAAGTTCCCATGTGTGTATTGGCCAATGGCCCAATGATGGACCAAGCCTGGCACAAGACCTGCCGAGACTTGTCTTGAATAATTCACCAAACTTGGCCCAGGCTTGGGATAAATAAGATCAGGACAAGCTTGTGCCATTCACCAAACATCAAACAATACTTCTTCGTTCGCAGATATGGATGAAAAAAATAATTGATTCATATTTCAGTTCATGACTTTCTCCCTCAGAATACCGTACATGAATTAACTTAAAACGATATAAAAAATGTGACAAGACTGGGACAAGCTTGTATGATCATTAGAAACTTTGCGTTCTTTGATATTTCAATCAATTTTGATTTTATTATTGAATTATAATTTTGATCAAAATTTAGTCAATATTGATAAACATTGTACCACTCATGTGGGCAATATTGGCACAATTGTTCTCAACGAATGCTCGATTTTTACCCTTGTGTCAAGCTTGTACCAAATGTAGTGATCATTTCAAAAATATTAACAAATGTACCATGCCTGATCATCTATTGGGAACAACGGGACAATCATGGAACAATATTGGGCCAATTGTTCTTGAGGGAGGTTTGTTTCTGACACATGTGCCAACCTTGGGACAAGCTTGGGTTTTTTTCAGTCTTGGCAATACCTGCATGGGTTACTATACTTTCTATCAATAAATAATTCTCTGCGTATTCAGATGAAGCTGAAATTGGCAGCCATAGAGCTCGCAGTTCATCATCATAAATTTTTACACAGAACTTTCATCAAAGATCCGAGTACCTGAAACGTGTAGTAGAACACTAGTTTATTGATTTTTAGTATGAACAAAGTTTCAACTACGTTCAATCAAAAGTTATAACAATCGGCTACTGGCTGTACAGCTGCTAGTTGCCAGCTTCATGCGATGTAGAGGAAGTCTAATTGGAGGATTTTGAAACAAAAATCATTCGAATCCGTCAACTTCGCAGCTGTCGCCGGATATTTGTAACTCAAGGTAGCAAAAAATTTCCCACTGTGGACCATTGGAAATTTATAGAAAATCTCCCAAAAGAGCAACAAAACTCCCACTTCTTTGATCAACTCCATAATCTGTGTATCTACTTTCGAATCACGGAATATTCAGAGATGTTCCTTGAAATTCCTCAAGCACTTTACCAAGACTCTCTCATGCGAAAGATTTCATTAACTTCCTACGTATCCCTTCGACTCCGCTTGGTTTTTGTTGTTTACGTAAAAAGTAGCCTCACAAATCGATGAATTACTCTTCGTTACGAGGTTTTTTTGTTTGGATCACACGTTATTTTTCTCTATTTCCGAAGTATGAACCTCGTCCCCGCGTATCGACTTCCCCCCCATCGCACCATCCATCGAGGCAACAGTTCTCATTTCGTTGATTATCCTGAATCCTCTTTCCATGATGGTTTCATTTCTGATCATTCATTGAAAGTTTTCACCGTAGTTCGAACAAGATCACTCATCGTTTCCCTGAAACTCAGCGTGCTCGGTGGGTCGGTCGGTCAGTCCTAAAAATTACCGTTCGTTCAACACGAGCCATGTTTGCTCTCCTTTCATTCGGCCGTTCTATTTTTCAGATAGCAATTAGCTCCGTTTCATTTGCCTCTCTACACATATTAGACTGGAAACCTTTTCATCTGAAAATATAATACCCGGTAAAAATTCACAATAGGCTCTCCAAAAACAAAATGTTTTTCCAACTGAGAATTGAGATAAAAGTTTCCAATATTACTATTATTATTATTGTTATCGTGATTATTATCGTGTAAATACAATTTTCAATTCCGAGTTTACTCGAGTTTCACGAGGCGTGACGTTTCGATAAAATATTATATATATATATTAGTTATATTCTCAAACATTGAAAATACAATTTGCCGACGAATCGAAATGTTCCCTGCAAAATGAAAATCATCAAAAATGATTGCACAGACGATGGTTTCTTTTGTCACGAAAACTGGAGAGCGAGCTCAAAGCCGAACTAATCCACATTCAAGTCACATTCGCATTTCTCGTAATATATTCGTGTTTTTTTCCTAGTCTTATTTTTCATCTTATACCCATACTTCTTTTTCTCCTCTCTCCTCAATCCTTAATCCAATTCCTCCTTTTTTCTTCTTCTTCTTCTTTTTCCTCATCTTTTTTTCCAAAGGAATATACCGCATGTGCTTCTTGCGAATGGAGTATGGCGAAAGAGAGCATCGAGCAAAGGGACGGGGGATGTCCAAGTGAGGAAAGTTATGAAAACTTTTCAATTCTCAGTCTTTATACGTAGCAATCGCCGTCGGAAAGTCCGTATAATATAGTTATATGCCAATGTTGCAGCGGTTTGGTACATGGATGCTTGTCTGCCATTGGTTACTCTTGGGCCGTTTGAGTACATAAAACTAACGGAGTTGAGGAAAAATTTTACGATCGACTTATAGTGTCATATTGAGTGAGAATAAAAAGAATGATACAAGATTGACATCGTGCTGTGACAGCAGAATTTATAGTTATTGGCTTCGTACGACGACGATAATTTCATCGATAAATGTCCGATGTGTTGCTTTTGTTCATGGATCTACTCTTTCTTTCTCCCATGGGAAGAATAAGGATTCATTTCTACGACTCAAATAAAATCCTGAAAACTGCGAAAATAGCCTCAGAGAATATGACATGTTTTATGCAGCACTGTGCTGTCAAAGTTTATTATTATGCCAATTCTTCCAGCGAAGATCTCACGCTGTAAAAAAATTCTTTCTGAAAATTCAGAAACAAAGTTTTAGAAGAAATTTGTTTACAGTGCACTTGAAGGAAAAAACTCATTCATACACTGAAAAAAAATTTATTCCAGTCAAATAAATATTTATTTGTCCTGTACCAAAGAAATATTTATTAGAATTAACAAAATATTCTTTGGAACAAAAATAATTTATTTGAATTAAATAAATGGTTTTAATCGTTTATTTGATTCCAATAAATTATTTTGGTTCCAAAGAATACTTTGTTAATTCTAATAAATATTTCTTTGGTACAGGACAAATAAATATTTATTTGACTGGAATACATTTTTTTTTCAGTGTATCGGTTATAAGTCCAGGGTGGATTGATTAAACATCCCGCACGTAGAAATGCCAGTGTTAAGGCGATGGTGACGAACGCATCAATATTGAGATGGTATTGGCTACCAACGGTTGTCTGCCGATTCCGAGTCAGTATTGGTTTGATGATTAAACTGACCGTTGTTGATCAATTTCCCACCGGCACAATTTTAATGAGCAAGCGTTGGCTCCAATCCTGAATGGATCCCACACCAAGGTGAACAAATATGTCGCGCACTTTGACAAAAAATTTGATGATTTCCAGAAATTTTATCATATAACACTGTTGATTCGTACTCTCTAAATCTGGAAGAGTGGAAAATCACTCGTTTCACTCCATTAAGTCTCAGAAGTGAGCCAGTCCGCTTCGAGTGGAATTCTCACTCGTTTCCAGTGTTGCCAGATGGTGGGGAATTCCCCAAATGTGGGGATTTTCAAGGCAGTGTGGGGAGGAATTGAGGAACGTGAATATTAGGGGATTTTGTGGGGAATCATGGAAAAATTGGGGAGATTTGGGAAATTCTGTTAGAACTAAAACATTTGGAAACTAAGGGTACAGTCAAACAACTTCGTAACGTAACTGCTCAGATAGTACAGAAGTTCGTGAATCAATCGAAAATAACTCTTCTAATTAACTTCTTATTTAATAGTTTTTTGAATTCTTTGAGAGTTCTTTAGGAATATATTGAGTTATAAAATAATTTTGTGAGAATTCTCTAGAGAACTAATCATTTCTGTTACACGGACGAAACCATGATCCCTACAAAATACCCCCTCAAAGCAAGGAGAAAATTCATTTTTTATGGAAAAACAATTCCCTTATGTACTGAAACCCCCCAGGTAATACACAAAAATCATTATAGAATCATTTATTTATTTATTTACCACTGACAAGTAGGAAACTGTTCTTGAATTATGAAGAGAAAACTTTCCTTGAACTCTTTTGAAATTCAAAAAATTCCCACCAAGAAGTCCAAGAACAATTTGATTTGTCAAACATTTGCGAGTGCCGTTAGAATTCTCAAAGGACTCCTATAAAATTTCAAGACGAAATGTTTGATGAATCGAATTCTTTTTGAAACTTTTTAAGAACTCGTCGTATTCTGCAAAAGTTATCAAGAACTTTTCTTTCAGAATTCATTTGGGATTCTTGTGTGCTATTTAGGTAAATATTATAATCACAATCAGAATTCATTTGAAGGTGTTCTTAATTTGATGAAATTGAAAGAAAACGGATTAGATCCTCCCACTATACCATCAGTTGATCAGTTAGCTCTTTTTTATACTTCTCATCAATATATTATTCTTCCTTCACTTTCAACAAATGTTTTATTTGGATTATTATGTATTTGCCGTACATTTTTCAGATAAATCACTTTTCTTTTGTAACAGCAATACTTGAGATACATAAAACAAAGAAACAAAGTTCAATTGTCAAAGATTGTATGCTCAAGGCGGGAAAAATTAATTATTTTGGCGGAAAATTTGAAAAATAAAATTTTGGGGATTTTTTGGGGATTCAATGTGAAAATTGGGGATTTTGTGGGGATTTTGTTCATCAGAATTGTGGAATCTGAGGAAAAAATTCTGGCAACACTGCTCGTTTCACTCTTTTAGACTGAAAAATTTCACTCTAGAATTGGAATGGCTGTGAATTTATAACCTCAAACCTTAGATTATCCTTCTAAAACAGTGGAAATTTCACTCAAAATTTCGACAGGCTCACTTTTGGCTGGCTAAAGAGTGAAATACCACTCTAACAAATTTAGAGAGCACCATATGAAAATCCTATATTGTTCGATGCACGGTTGAACTCCGAAAAATATGATGAAATAAAATAATTTTAGACTACGTGAGTACCTGACAATCTTCCGTACGTTTTTCGTTAGATTTCGATGGATCCCCGACTCACTAAGGACTTCAAAATGCATTGAAGTTCAAAAGAATTCTTTTTTAATGGAGAAATGTATTCTATGTAAATCGATATAACAGTTTTCGCGTCAGGATCTATATATTACGTATGTTCCTGAACATCTGAGTTCATACGAATGTACAGAAGAATTGATGTCGGTAACCGGTGGTCGGTACCAGATCGGAGTTATTTTGCGTTATCATTCCGCAGTTCGACCAACGTCGGCTGCCTACGGTTGTACACTGGTAGCCTGCATTGCACCGGTACTGAGTCATTCGTAAATTTCTACGTGGGTATATTTGAATACTTACAACGTTGAATTTGAAAAAAAAACATAACTAAACATAAATTATAGCCTCTTCGCGGGGAGTTTCACGGATTGTTTCAACACACGAATTTCTGATCTTTAGTAACCCATGCAGGTATTGCCAAGATTGAAAAAAACCCAAGCTTGTCCCAAGGTTGCAACATGTGTCAGAAACAAACCTCCCTCAAGAACAATTGGCCCAATATTGTTCCATGATTGTCCCGTTGTTCCCAATAGATGATCAGGCATGGTACATTTGTTAATATTTTTGAAATGATCACTACATTTGGTACAAGCTTGACACAAGGGTAAAAATCGAGGATTCGTTGAGAACAATTGTGCCAATATTGCCCACATGAGTGGCACAATGTTTATCAATATTGACTAAATTTTGATCAAAATTATAATTCAATAATAGAATCAAAATTGATTGAAATATCAAAGAACGCAAAGTTTCTAATGATCATACAAGCTTGTCCCAATCTTGTCACATTTTTTCGATCGTTTTAAGATAATTCATATACGGTATTCTAAGGGAGAAAGTCATGAACTGAAATATGAATGAATTACTTTTTATATCCATATTTGCGATCAAAGAAGCATTGTTTGGTGCTTGGTAAATGGCACAAGCTTGTCCTGATCTTATTTGTCCCAAGCCTGGGCCAAGTTTGGTGAATTGTTCAAGATAAGTCTCGGCAGGTCTTGTGCCAGGCTTGGTCCATCATTGGGCCATTGGTCAACACACACATGGGTAGTTTTCATCAGGAGATTTTCTTTCTGGTATACCATCGGCCATCTCATACCGCTATATCTCATTATTTATCCGTGATCTCTTTTCAAAGATTTAGCACACGAAGGGATAATACGAAGCTCTTTCTACTTGTCTTCAAATTGCCACGTTGAAACGATCCCCCAGCCCATCCGGATCTCATCGGGAACTGGTATCTCAATAAACTTTTTAATAAATTCATGAAAGTCAATAGTTAAGGTCCGAATTGTACTTTCTTGAAAAGTTTCTCACGTGGAAATGAATCTTGGAAACTTACTCCCATGTATCACAGAGAAATTCTTTTATTATTTTCATGCTCCCGGAACGAAAAGACCAAAAGTACAGCAATAAATCCAAATATTGGCAAGCACAAAAGGTTTTCGTCGCGTGGTGTAGGTGGAATTTGTATACGTTGCAACAAACGTACTAAACGAGTCGTTGAAGCGTCACCAGACTGCATGCGATTCTTTGTCCCGTTGCATTCTTTCGTTCTTTCTTATCTTCACTACACATAGTTGGTGGATTTTAAAGATTCTGAAGCACGCCAATCGATATGTAAGAAGGAATTTATCCGCAGTTTTATTATTGAAACAGGTCACGAATTCTTTGTCTCTCGTTCTCCATACGTTTCGAGCTTTCGCTCCGAGTATAAAGAGATAAGAGAAAATTGTATCACTTTTTCACATACTCGATTCAATGTTATTTGCTTCTCAATGTAGTCTTTTTTCCCTCCATTCATAATACACGATTAAACGTGTCGACTGACGTGAACGTACACTTCCTTCCGACCGATAAATTCATTCCATTCAGGGAAGTTTGATTTTTTCTCTTTCTCCTGTACATTCAGGTTTTTTCTTTTCTCTTATCTCGGTAAAAAGTGAAAAGTTGACTGTCGACTTGGAGCGGTATAATTAATCAACTACAAACGATTTATCATTGTCAGGGTGTTGCAAATGAAGCTTCTCAACTCCTGTGAAATTCATCGTGGAAATTGCTAAGCTTGGAAATTTGAGAGATAAAACAACACGAGAGGTTCATAAAATTATGTTGAGGATTATTATTATCACTCGACGCGTTGTGTAACGAGAATGTGTTCCAATCTTCGAACCACAAAGTACATTTTTTACAAATTTCATATATATATATATTACACGTTTTTATTCCCTTCTTGAATTTTGATCGTCGAACGGATTAAACCTGGGACGATCCATCCGCCGATCTCAGTCGCGTAATGGGTTAAAAGGGTACTCTAGAGCTCTTCTGAGGCTCGCCTGAGAGATTGAGATAGAAGAATACCTCGTCCTCCTCATCGTCCGTTCATGTCACTTTCGATCTGTATTCCGGAGAAATTTTATGACCCATCGTAATCGTAAACTGGGTACCAAAAAAATCTCATCTTCTCATAGTCGTTATTCCGTTTTCGTCTGATGTTTCAACAATATTTCCTTCCCGATGAATGCCGATTGTTCATGTTTTTTTTACAGGATGTTAAAGGTTTTTTCCCCAAAAATGAGTCTCCAAAGAACCCGTTGACAAATGAGGGATGAAAACGATCGAAAATCTCGAGCTTCTACGAGTTCCTGCATACATGTATCATCATCGACGGAACAGAAAGAAACGGCAACTCGAGCGGAACGATGAAATTCGTCAAAGCTCGGTCAGAACGCGTGTTCTCTCTATTGCATTCTCTTCTCTGTACAACTCTTCTCGTTCTCAAACTACGTAACCGTCGCAGACCATCGATGCTGAAAAACGTTATCGACATGGAACGGCTGATTTAGTATTTTGACACATTGCAAATCCGTACGCGGTTTCGTGAATTGACCTTTCAAATTGGGAATCGATCGCACAGGAAAATGGATGGAAAACGAAACAAATGAGTAAATTTGTTTCCGATCCGCGATGGGCGGTTACGTTAACAATTTTTTCTTCTTTTACCAGTCCTGTTAGTTGCTTTACAAAGCATTTAGATACAACGTACCGGGAGAGAAATTTGTAAACCAGTTAAAAGATAGACGAAGCGTTGGAAAGGATGAAATTAGGAATTCAAATATCTGGTCAACATTTATATAACTTTTCTCGATAATCTTAAACGACCCTACTAGCATGACTGGCGCAAGACTGGGCCAAAGTGGGCCGGAAATTATACACGCTAAGGGATTGTAAACTTTTCATTTGTTTTCCTTTCGTTTCTCTTTTCATCGGCGTCCTGTTCTCTTGACATTGCATCACCACGCGTCACTTTGATCCCCTCACGTGCGACATGCGATTCAGTGAAACGAACAAACCGTCGTCAGGGAGGACTACGATTGTGAGTGCAACAGCGTCGATGCAATCACAGGATCGCTCTTACCTTTGTGTATCACCTTTGTACAAGATCCGCAAAGGGCACTGGAAAATGGAATTAATAGAAATTAAATGGATGTGGAATGTATCGAATACTTGTATAACTCGTTCCTGTCATTAAACTAATGATAATGGCCCTTAAAGCTCCTCTCGGGTGTCGTTATGTACGTAGGTGATGCAAGTACATCGCATACTAGACATAACAAAATTACCGTGTAAGCTAAAACGCGTCAGCATCTCGCTTTCATTCACAACTCCCCGTCGCGCTTATATACCTAACGACTCGAATTATTCTCGCTTTATTGGAAATTTTTTCAAATGGATTTCACTCTTGTGGATGCATCATGCCTTGCCTTTTTTCTCCCTATCCTCCGAATCGCACGTAATCATCTCCGAATATTAAAAGCATTTCTTTTTATTCCTCCCCCTCATCTACGGGGATGTGGATTGGATAAAATCGTTTTAATTATAAGTGTTAAATGTAACAGGTAACATTTAATTGTTGTTTTTTTTTTTAATGTTCAATTCAAGGAACTTTTACTTGGAATAACAATAAATTACGATGTCAAAATCTCAAATACATTCACGATCTATCTACTTTCCAATCTGGGATCTTTCCATCGTCAATTGTTCAGATCGCTGACGGAAGAGAGACAGTTTTCCCGTCGAGATGAGTACATTTTTTGTTTTTTTTTCTCATTCGCGCCGTATTAAAGAGGGATTTAGTTTTAATCTGCTTTTATAACGGTTCAATTCATTTTCACTTTATCGATATTTTTTACAAAAAGATTTCCAATTTTGTGAGATGAATTTTTTTTATGTTATCGGTTTACCACGCGAGTACAAATTATTGTTCCTATTTTGAATAAAAGTCTATATTCTAAACCATTCTTTTTGTTTATATCTCACAATAGAATGCTTTTTTATGTTTCTTTTCGAATAATCGATTTCGCGATCGTGAATTAGAAATCACGTTAGTCTCGGTCATTCAAAGGAAGGTATCTGTGATGGACTTGCGAGTTGAAAAACAAAGGGCAAAAAGCTGGGAACTATTGGCTCGCATCTTCTTTCTATATTCACCCTCGTGTCATTTACATATCGAGATTTCCTTCCGTATTCAACCGTAGAGTAGTCATCGTAGTGTAACCTCTCTCACTATACATTTGGCTTGGATCGTGGATTTGAATCGAAGTCATCCATACCGAAGAGAAGTCGGTGACGCGACCCGAGCGTTGCGAAGTTCAAGAAAAACCCTTAGAGAGGGAAAAGGGCTTTTCATTGTTTATTCAAGAAAGAGTCTCTCCAAAGATCGTATAGCGATCACGAGTGGGGCGCGTGGTAACCATTACCAGGAAGGGAAAAAAAATCTATCCCACCCATTACCGTACTTTCGTATTTAAATGATGCACCTAAAATTCAATGAAGAATTAGCATGATTTTCTCGGGAATCCATGGATCCTTCGAAGGACTGAATTCTTGAATGTGGATTTTTCTGACATATATAACGGAATATATGTCGAACGTTTTACCAACGAAAGTTATGTTAAGATCGTATAAGATAATATATCATCTGTCCGCATCGGAACTCGAAACGACGTCAAACTACTGAAGTGTACCACAAAAATACCAAATAGATATCCGAACGAGATTTCGTGAATTTTTCGAGTTGAATAGATTGCGGAAAAAACAATGTAAGAAAATATAGGTGACGTTGCCAAAGTTTTGGAAACTGATTGAAATTCATATGCCGTAATGCGCTGTTGTGTACACTCTATTCAAAATTCCAACTTAAAATTGTATGGAAAATTCAATACTATCTTTTATCGATGCCAAATTTCTACCAACTTATTTCCATTCTATAAAAAATCAATCGAGGTATATTTATAAATATCTTGAGAAAATATTTTGGAAAAATGAGATTGGTTTAAAATTTAGCGAGAATCTTCACACCCGAAAGTGAAGGGCTTAAGGGAAGGATAAAGAAGGGAATGAAAAAGACAGGAAGGTGGAGGAGAATCATCCGAAGTAACTCTACCTTTATATCGATCCTCGAATAAGACATACGCATACAGGTTGTTGAAAAAGAATGAGCCAAAGTACAAGGAAAAAGAGAAGAGAGAAAAAGATAAAGGAACTAAAATCCAACTTCGGATGGTAGATTAAAGGGGACGTTTCAACGAGTCGAATGAAAGAGCTTCTATTGTTTCTTCCAAATCACCCTCTACCCTCGTACGAAAGCTATTTCTGAATGTAAGAAAAATGTTATCCCTGTTCTTTCATTTTTCGAATATTCCTGCGCGCAAAAAAAAAACAGGAGTCGCAAGGGCACTGGTTTGTTTTCTAATTTGTCATTGAAAAATTTTCCTTCATCAGAATTTTACTGGATAAACAGAATATGTTGTCGCAGAAACTGATAAACAGTTTGTTTTATTGAAATACAACAAAATCAAAATATCGAACTATACGACAAAAATTCATGATCCAAATTTTCGATGACTATATGCAGAGAACTGGCGAGATATTACATTACGTGACTTTCCTGAAAATAAAGTTGGAGATTCAAAAACCGAGCAGTTTGGTGATGAGAAATCATCAATCGGTTGATTTTGTTATACATCAATTGCGAGATAAAAATTTACGAAAGGTTAGGTGATTTAATATCTCACGGGTTCCCTGCGTGTAGTAGGTCACTTTTGGACAGAATATAAATTCGAGAAGAATAAATTCGTTCCCTGGATTTTAATGGATTTCAAAATGGATTTTAAAATTCATGACATACCAGTCAACGAAAATTTGGATCACTAATTTTTTCCGTGCAGTACCGAACTCTCATTCCCGCACTCTATTAATTTACACGAATGATCCGAGATAAATACAGGTCCACTGATAAATCGGCAAAACATCACTGTTCTCTTCCATCGATTCGTTACTTTTTCATGCGACACAAAGTCTTTGATTCCTATAGGAAAAGAGAAAGATGGGAAGGGAGAAGAAGGACAAAAGAAATCAATGAAACCCAAGCTGGAACGATAACAAAGAGTTTGACAGTTATCGAATTGGGTTGCGTACGACATTTAAAAAATTTTAATCGAACATCTATCATTGAATACCTTTGCCGCATCTCACTCACAATGACTCAAGAAACTACAGGGAGGAGAAAAAATTTGCTTTTACAGCGAAATCTGATGTTGCTGGATATCTTTTGCCGGAGCAGCAAATTTTTTGCTGTGACAACTATTTATTCGCTATCATAGCAATCTTGTTAGCTACGACAGCGAATTTTCAGATGTGGCAGCTGAAAATGTTGACTTCAACAGCAAAATTTGATGTCACAGGAAGAAAATTTGCTGCTCGAACAAACCCCAGCAACTTCATCCATGAAACTGTCTAGGCCCTCGCACGGAAAAAATTATTTTGCTGCAGCAGCAAAGTGGCTAGCACGGACATGGACAGCCATTAAATTAGCTCCTGCAGCTAAATTGTAGCTGCAGGAGCCAATTTAATGGCTGTCCGTGTCCGTGCTAGCTACTTAGCTGCTGCAGCTAAATTATTGTTTCCGTGCGCGAGAATCTAGCCAAGGGCTAGAAAGAGTCTAGTTGCCAGCGGGGAACTTATAAGGGCCTAGCGAGGGCTGATATAACGCTTGCTCAAACAAAACGGACCCAGCAAAATCAAATTTCCCTGCACAGAGAGAAATAATTACTATCATCGACAATATATTTTCTTGTTCCAAGAAATTCATTTTTCCAAAAATATTTTCTCTTGATTCAAGAAAATTTTTCTAGAACCAAGCATAGATTTTTTGAATTGAGAAAATATTTTCTTGATTCAAGAAAATTTCACTTGGCTCCACACCATATTAGCTGCATCCAAGAATATATATTCTCAAAAATATTCGAGAATATATTTTCTTGGTATCAGTAATTATTTCTCTCAGTGTGTAACAACAGCGAATTTCTTTTTTCTCCGTGCAATTGTATATCTATGCGAGTGCACATTGAGGGAACAATAACTTCAGAAAAAGGAGGATTCTTGCAATATTGCCTAGAAAATTGGAGTCCTATTTTGGCCCAGACCTTCCAAACATGGCTCACGGCAAGACCCGAGATTCAAACAATTTCATTTCCAGCAGAGTTCAATTCTATTCAAAGGAAAGCAAAATGAAACCCAGATAATATCAGTTTCCCGACTATTTCCTTTCTACTGTTTCAGAATCAAAAGTGAAAGGAATTCAATTGGGAAATATGTAGAAGGTAATTGAATCCCATTCATAGAATAAAAATCATCATTAAACAGATTTAAAGTGAACTGCTCCTGCATTCTATTATATTAACACTAATAGAGGTAAGGGTGGATATATGGGCCCCCACTTTCTTTATTTGTAATAACTTCTTCCATTTTCAGCATAAAAATCTAAAATACATCATAATTCTTCTATGAACTACCCAACACTGATTGCATGAAGTCCCGTTTCATTCTTCGCAGCCATTAAAGGAATAAAATCGTTTTTCCAAAGTTTCCCATTTTTTCATTACCAACATTTGTGCGGGTAATATGGGCCTCAAGGTATTTTTGTCAAAGAAATGAAACAATTGAAGGAAAGTGTTCATTTACTCATAAATCCACATAGAATAGAGTTGGATCTAGATATAAATTGAAAGTCCGCTTGGATATTGCGTCAAAATGAAGAAAAGTGACTTATCATAAACCAACTGGAAAAATCATTTTTGTTTCAATTCATTTACAGAAGTCACAATTGTAAACATCTTTTTCGCAACCAGCACAATCATTGCGAGCCCACATGTCACAAACCACACACTTGACCCACAGTTCAGATTCAGAGTCGGGGGCCATAATACCCGCAGTGCAGAGAGCCCGTATATCCACCCTGACCATCTTGGAGAATAAAATTTTTCTACCCTCAACTTTGTGAATCAATTGACATTACTTGATGTGAAACGCGATCTTTAAAGCATACTAAATACATACCCAAACTTGGTTTCACCGGTTGAAATGAAAAAACTGTAGTAATATTAGGTCCAACTCTTACCTTTCAAACTTTTGATAACGAGCACACAATTCATTGCTTGATATATCATCAACCATAACAGCTGAGCGATCAGCGCGATCTACAGTGTCGTTTGTGAACTAGTTCCAGTAGTTTGAGTGTTCACCGCTAGAATTCGCGACTCACATAATCAGATACAGAGGGAGCCCATATTACCAGCAGGGGCCCATTATTCCACCTTTGCCTCTAATATAAAAATTGTTCCTCTGTCGGAAAGTAAACACTTTCCATCAAGTGTGAAGTTGATTTTCCCGAAAGAAAGACGAGGATAAGTCTATAAGTGTAACAAACACACTGTTTCTCCCACATCTGCGAGGGAAGTGTGGGTTGTTCGCATATATGTAGAATTATTAATATCTTTTGGTCAACATTCAACAAAAATGTCTCTTTATTGGACCTTGATCAGTTTTATACTGAAGCAAAAGGTCTAATTGAATATTCAACAGCTTAGAAAATTTAGCCACTTTAACCTGCCAGTGGTCATCGGAACAATAAAATAAGTATCAAATAAAAATAGCAGAACATGTTTGTTTGTCTGAATTAATTTTTTCTTCAGCGTATTTATCTTGCACATAAACCGGACATATTTATAGAATTTTGATCAATATCATAAAAATACGATACCCGTGAACGATCGAAAGATGATTATCCTTTACATTTCCAGTTACAGTATTCCACATTTCATTGAAGAGGAAAAATTCGATTCCTGGAAGATCATTGAGAGAATCAAGTAACAACGAACCCTGTATCTAGTTTTCGCAGCTCCGGTAAACGAAGGAATTCGAACCTTCGTCGAATCGAATAGCTTTCTCCTGTAATTCGAAAAGACTCCTGGTAAATCCAAGTATTTTATGTCTTTGGAAAGTTTATTGGAGTGAAGATCAAAGGCTGTTCCAACGTGAAACTTTCCAGTTTATAATTTTCTTTCCACACGTTTGAGTTGAATTTCAGTTACTTAAGTATAACACGGCGTGGCGTTATAATTGATTCGAAAATATTTATTTATTTATACATCATAAGCGGGGAAAGTTCAATTAAGGTAGTTCTCCGGGAGAATTCAGGATCAAATTAGAAAAATCATTGGCAAGCAGAGCACCAAGGTCAAAGGAATTCGATAATCATATTCGTTGGGACTTATATTCTTGTTTATGACAAAAAAAAGAACCAACTCGTAGTATAAATAAACAACCTTGTAACAACAACGCGAAATTTTACATGGTTTTTTTCTTAAAAAATTTTTATTTTTGATCCGTTTATGACTTATGAGGGCTCATTTTGTTCCTTGTGAGATTTAAAGAACCTTTACCATGGTGATTTTTTTATATGAGTCATCATCACACTGTCACACGCTTTTGTTTATTAATAGTAAAATACTGTGTGACAGTGTCATGATGACTCATATAAAAAAATCCCCATGGTAAAGGTTTTTTAAATCTCACAAGGAACAAAATGAGCCCTCATAAGTCATAAACGGATCAAAAATAAACATTTTCAGTAACTCCAACAAAAAAATCGCATCATTTAGGAGACATTGACCAGGGAACACAGCTACAGTAGCGACACTTATCTTGTTTTAGAACAATACAGATTGATATTGTAGCAATCTGTGTCGCTTCCAGAACTATCCGTTTCTTGCTGTGGTGGCAATACCGATATTCCTATACTTCAGATAGATGGTATAGGGTCAAACAGTATTGTTATTGGACCAATACTTTTTTCTCAGTCCCTTATACGACCTCAATTGTGTATTCCAAACTATTCAAAAGTAATTCAATGAAATCAGAATATCACTCTGTACAGTAATTCCACAGCACTTTTGAATAGTTCAAAATAAATGATTCAACTTTTACAACGACATCCCCTGGTATTCTTTTAACAGGTCGACAGGTTTGGGCAAAGGTTGCATATTTAAAAATGAAAGAGGTTGATTACCCTCGTCAGTGGCGTGGTGAAAACATTTCTATCCTCCTTCAACTCGCGTTGAAACAAGGAAAAGAGGCGAGATTTTCCTGTCTTTGATCCTTCGTTTCGCGTAAGTTGGAGAAATATATAAAAGGTCTCACCCCGTCACTGAATCTGGTGAGAAAGACTCCTTAAATCCTATCAAAAAAAATTAAACTGTGAGAAATTTCTATGAAAAACCTCACATGAAGGTTCGGAAGTAATCAAACATACACGTGTTAGGAATTTTCCGCATTTTAATGGAAATTTACTAGAAAATAATGATAAAAATCCCATAAGGTTTGAGATTTTCAGTTGAATTCATGGGAATTTCCTGTCCTATGATCGGAATTTCCCGATTGCTGTGTATAGGAAAACTCCGATTATTTTTCACAAATGAGGTAATCGCAATCTAAGCTCGCAACAACGTTGATCCGGTGTTAATTTCTACAAAGGCCATTATTTTATATTACCTTTGTGGAAATTAGAAATTTGAAATTTGATAGCAAAATATGTGGAAACTCCTTGAATCCCAATACACTGTGAAAAGTGGAAGTGATGATTCTCTCAAATTTAGTGACAGCAAAACTCTCCTCTGTGAGGGAAATTAATCTCTCATTCTTTCACTTGGAAGAAACTTCTCTATTCCTGAAGAAAATTTCTCTCCAAATGAAGAAAAATTCTCCCGGAATATGGAGGAAACAAATTTACCTCGTGTGGTGGATTTTCGCTACCACCAAATTGAAAGAAAATTCCACATTTACTTTTCGCGATGTAGTTATAACTACACTGTAAAAAAAATTTGTTGAATTCCAAACAAAAATGCTTGGAAATTCACAAACTTGGTTTGGAAAAATAATTTCCGAACCTTTTCTTGTAAATTGCCGAACAAAAGTTTGTGAATTCTCAAAAATCTTCGTGAAATCACAAAATTTTTTGAATGTTTACAAACTTTTGTTTGGTAATTTACAAAAAAAGTTTGTGTAAAAAACTGCCAAACTTCTTTGGCAGTTTAGGAAGTATATTTTTCACAGTGTCTTTTATCACTCAACTTCTCTTTATGGAATATGAATTAACAGCATTTGGTAATGAATGATTCATTCCAAGAAACGCTCATGTTCATGATTAACGATTTCTACGGAAGCAGAATGAGTATTCGATGATATTAAACAATTGTCAAGAAACAAAGGTCCGATTCGGCAGTTCAAAACTGTGATAAGAACTCTCAAAATTGAGTACCTAACTGATAGTTATTCAAGCCCTCTTATGAATTTTGGGTTTTCATTTTGACTGATGAATCGTCGAGCATGTCATCTCGTCAACCACGGAATAATTTTTTGTTTGTTTTCATTTGTTTCCATAGGACTCACTTTATCAAGGAAATGAGCATTATGAAGGATTCTGATCATTTTCAAGAGTAAAAGTACCATAGAAAGGGATGCAGGATGATTTCAGGATTATGAAGAGACCTGAGTATAACTACTGATTCATTAATTCTGAACGATGGGTTCTTATCGCTGTGTTGAACTGCAAAAGTCAATCTTTATTCCATGGGACGACACGGGATATTTGAAAATCAATTCTAAATGGCCATTGGATTGATTTTCAAATACAACACTGAAAGAAAAGGTTGAGTTGAATATTAGACAACTTGATTCTAGTTGTCGCAGTTAGGTGCCTTTCCCCCAGTGAATAATATATCAATGAAAAAGTTATTTGAATCTGAATGTAATGAGATTTCAATGCATTTCCCTTTGGATTTGTTCATGATTGATTTTTATCCCAAAGATTGAGTGATGAAGAAAATAAAGGGATTGAACAATCATATCAATCTTCCACATATTTTTCTATTGAATTTCAATTATTTTTGAATTCCAAAAACGTAAATAAGAAATAAGGTAGAACTGACAAAAGCACACCTTATTTCCTATTATCCGTTTTCCACCGGGATACAGAGTTATGCATAGAAAAATAAAAAGATAGAATGAAAATATTGTGATTGAATCAATTTAAACGAATAAATATCAGCAATGATAGCAATACATAATTTCAAAGAAAGACAATAACAATATAAAGATAGTTGATAAACCAGAGACAAGATGGCCCTGACCTAGGAACCGGGACAAGCTTCGGTTTCCATGGCAACGACATCCCTCACCTGGAAGGTAATTTTCCACCGTAGGTGAGTGTCGCTTACCTTCTATGTGTAGATAAATACTTACACGTTGTATCCCACGGGAGAGGAACATCGATCTTTGAATCATATGATGTGCGCGCGATAGCTATTATTTCCTATACTGAATGGTAACCCCAAGTCATTGAGAAATTCCACGAGTGTTTGAAAGAGATGAAAGGATTCAACGTCCCCTCGCACAATGTTTTCAAATGAAACTTACTTTTACTGAAATTGGATTTTCAAACAAGTATACTTTTTAATGAAGGAAAAATTCTCAAATTCCACCGCATATACTTTGTAACGATAATTATTCACGTACCAAGTTTATCACGTGATTCTCAAGAATGCTCATGGAAAGTGTTCACCTTAAATGATATCATCCGAGTGACTGAACGTCTACGAGTTCACACGTTTATGAATTATAATCTCACTCGAGGAGAAAAAAAAAACAACCTCAAGTCCCTGATTCAAAAGTTTCGAAATACACGTTATATATCATGAACAGGGAACTCACGTCTCTACGTCAGTTCGATTTTTGTCTTCCATAACTCGTTTCAAAAAATGTCGAAACTGAGAGAAATAACATTCAACTTTCTTCAACCGAAAACTCTTTTTCCTACGCTCGAATCCCAAAAGGATCTAAGAAAAGCATGTCTGTCTTTGCTTCTCCAAACATATATCAGTTGTACCAAGACGACCCTAGACCACGTTTTCCGAGTAAACTCTCAAATAACATCTTCCTTTCTTCTCAACCCTTTATCCTTTATAGTTCAGATAGTTTAGACCTTTCGAGAGAGGATAGATCAATGTGGTTTGAACTTATATTCAAATGGAATGGGATGGAATCCTACTGTACTCTACTTCACTCTATTGATGTTTCATTACCACAATAAAAACATAGAATATTTCTCAACATGTTCTATTCTTTTGAGCGATTACTACTTTCATTGTGAGTTTATATCGTGAGAATTTAAAGAAAAACGAATTCTCATCTCCATACCATACACTTCGGAATTGAGAAGAAAATTGAGAATGATCACCCTGAGAATAAGATACCATGATCCGCATAACAAGAAGAAGAAGAAGAAGAAGGAGCAGTAGCAATGTAGGCTACTGTCTGTAGAATCTATTTTAGATGACAGTCTCGTACTCTGTTTCAAAATATGTGAGAAACAATTTCCCAATGTTGCACCTGTACTGCTTCTTATTATATGTAATAGAAATATCAAATAGTCTGATTCCAAATCTTAATATCGTTCGTAAATAATATATTACAAAAAATTTGTACGATTTATGATGGATTTGATGAAATCCAGACAAACCGGTCACATCGATCTATATTTTTTGTTTTATGATTCGGCTGAAATTAAATGTGATACAGTTACTCGAGTGAATGCACAGAAGAAAGGGATAGAGAGATAGAGAGAAAAGAGAAACCCCGGGAGGAAAGACAAGTGTTTATTCAGTCGCAAGCACGAAACCAGTCGCTCTACTTGAAAACGAAAATTACGAAAGAACGTACGGCTCTGTGTTTATTCTTCCTCTATTCGCGAGAGACAATTTTTCATCATTAATTGTGTCATTCTTTACATTTTAACTTCCGATTAGTTAATTGTGCAGTCGTTTTTACGGTCAATGAATAATTTCTTTTGGAAGTTGACCACGATGTTAAAGAATTCATCATGCTGTTATCCATATTTTCGATATGATATTAAAAGTTTCTCATGTATGTATCCAACTATTGAAGTGTAACGAGTGAAGTGAAGGATACGAATCGAAGTGTTTATAGTGTCTGTGTGATATAATTTATTGTAGTGCTACATGATGGAATTAGTTCGCGCCAAATCCTTTCTTTGCCAAGGATTCATCATTTGGTAAAATTTTCACCATTGCAAGCTCAATTTCTTTGACCTACGTGTAATCAAACGCCGTTCAAATATGTGTGATTTTTGTTCAAAGATCCTATTGAATTCGATAGAATCCAATAGGTTTTCGATTCAAATTTTATGGGTTCCAATGGGACGAATGAGATAAGGACCAAATCTTGACATAAATTCCATCGAATTTCTATAGAATTTTTTCACCTGGGTAGAAAATTCCAGTATAAAAACACTGGGAAAAATTTGTAGCGGAAATCCCAGAAAAATGATGGAAGTTTTGAGACATATGGATGTTTATGAACATTTCTCCTTTAACCCATTAAGTCCGGGAAATGCAGGATTTCAACTGTAATTTTAAACGTTGCAAATGATATATAAATCATTAAAAACTCATGGCAAAAATACCTTACCGACTATTTTCGAGGTTGCTCTTTCGGTTGCCGAGGTCAAAATTACCTTCGGATGGCGCTGGACTACCGATATGGCCGATTTAAAATAAAAAGTCGACAAAAAATTGGAGGATATTTGACTTTGTGATTTTTTCACGGGTTGAAAATGCACTCGAAATTATTCAAAACATCAACCAAGGATGCACAAAATATCTCAACTTGACGATAGAATTTTTTCCCAGACTTGAAGGAGACCTAACCTCTTTCAATTTACCATATATTCACCAAAATAACTCGCAATTCTGAGAATCTAGAGAAAATTGACAGAACATATAATTTTATTCGTTCAGTATTCTTCAAGAGAAGTACCCGGAGGTTTTTGAGGTCGCTGACTACGAATCGAACATCAGATTTTCAAAATTCAAAATGACGGATTCAAGATGGTGGATGAAAAGTCAGCAAAAGCCTCGAAAATGGATGAAAATCGGTATGCTTAGGTTTTTGAGGTTCCTGATTACGGTTCCATTATCAGATTCTCAAAATTCAAGATGGCGGACCTAGGATGGTGGATGAAAAGTCAAAAAAAGCCTCGGAGATGGATTGAAATCGATCCACCGAGGTCATTGAGGTCGCTGATTACGAATTCAGCATTAGAGTTCCAGAATTCAAGATGGCGGACCCAAGATGGTGGACGAAAATTCGAGAAAACTCTCGAAGATGGATGAAAATCGGTATACTGGAGTTTTTGAGGTCACTGACAACGAATCCAGCATCAGATGTTCAAAATTCAAGATGGCGGATTCAATATGGCATACCGAAATTCATGACATCACTCAAAATCAGGCAATAATGTTTATACGTGAAGTTTCCACAAGAAAATTGGTTGTTTCCGTCCGTTAATTATTCCATGTGCACGTTTCCCAAGTCACACTACGTAGCAAGTTTATATTCTTGTATGCTCCCCAATAACTCAGTTCTTCATGCGATAAACTTCGTCTTTATTTTCTCCGAATCACTTGATGATGATGTCAAATTCAATTACCCTAATAATAACTGATATTCACTTCTAATATTTTCATCACGTGTCACCAGTCTAATTACACCTCGACCCCAAAAATCTGCTCGTATACACATTTTCTCGTGATTTAGGAGCATTTTATGAATTTCGGGGTGCCATGTTGAATCTGCCATCTTGGATTTTGGAAATCTGACGCTGGATTCGTTGTCAGTGACCTCAAAAACCCCAGTATACCGATTTTCATCCATCTTCGAGAGTTCTCTCGAATTTTCGTCCACAATCTTGGGACCGCCATCTTGAATTCTGGAAATCTAATGCTGAATTCGTAATCAGCGACCTCAATAACCTCGGTGGATCGATTTCAATCCATCTCCGAGGCTTTTTTTGACTTTTCATCCACCATCCTAGGTCCGCCATCTTGAATTTTGAAAATCTGATAATGGAACCGTTACCAGGAACCTCAAAAACCTGAGCATTCCGATTTTCATCCATTTTCGAGGCTTTTGCTGGCTTTTCGTCCGCCAGCTTGGATCCGTCATTTTGAATTTTGAAAATCTGATGTTTGATTCGTAGTCAGCGACCTCAAAAACCTCCGGGTACTTCTCTTGAAGAATACTGAACGAATAAAATTGTATGTTCTGTCAATTTTCTCTAGATTCTCAGAATTGCAAGTTATTTTGGTAAATATATGGTAAATTGACAGAGGTTAGGTCTCCTTCAAGTCTGGGAAAAAATTCTATCGTAAAGTTGAGATATTTTGTGCCCCCTTGGTTGATGTTTTGAATAATTCTGAGTGCATTTTCAACCCGTGAAAAAATCACCAAGTCAAATATCCTCCAATTTTTTGTCGACTTTTTATTTTAAATCGGCCATATCGGTATTCCAGCGGCATCTGAAGGTAATTTTGACCTCAGCAACCGAAAGAGTAACCTCGAAAATAAGTACCTCGGTAAGGTATTTTTGCCATGAGTGTTTAATGATTTATATATCATTTGCAACGTTTAAAATTACAGTTGAAATCCTGCATTTCCCGGACTTAATGGGTTAATTTGTGGTCATTTTTTCAAAAGCTCATAGCAATATGTATCAGATGCACAGTTATTTTCATCAAAAAAGGTATGGATTGCAATGATTAAAGGAAAAATGCTCGGGTTTCGCACAAGACTCTCGTCTTAAATTGAAAAATAACCTATATTTAATGTTCTAAAAATCTTGTCCGGAATCAAGCTTCTACGTAAGGTGTGACAAAATCACATGGAATTCTCATTTTTTCGAAGAGGAGAACTAAGATATTCTCTCAGTCTCGGAACTAGTCTCGGTATCGGTCTCGGTGCAAGTCTCGCTGCATATTTCAATATACAAGGTCCCCTATTTTGAATAGCCAGGGCTCATATCTCCCAAAGTAATGGGGCTGGGAAAAAAGTCTCGGGGAAAAGTTGCAGGGTTCAGAGGGGGACATTTGATGATAACCTCGATTTCGACCTCAGACTCCATCTTCGAAGTCATTTTGAGGTCAACTTGTGTTTTTCAAATGGGACCCCCTATTTTTGACTACATCCTTGGAATGTACGTTGAAAACTAAGAAACTTCTGTCTGAACTAGTTTCCTGAAATTTGCGAAGATAGCGTTCAAATCGATCAAGAAAGGAAGGAGATTCAAGAAGCACTCTTGTTGCTCTCTGCGCGGAACAATACTTACCTCTTGTATGTATCGCAAATGAAGGTAACGTATTTGAGCATTTAGTCCCTAACAGCACATCCACCGATTTCTATGTCGCATCTCCGTGGACTCCACGTCGATCAATGGTAAACGGAGATCCCACGTGAAGGTAACATGGAGGCAACGTAGAAATATCCGGTGTTGTACGGGTGAATTCACGAGATGATTGGATCAGGGAATTATCACTCAATTACGGAACCCGACTATTCCCAAAACTCACAGACACATACCTACCTCTCTAGTCGAAAGAATCGGCCCTTTTCAGGGCCACAGTGATGTGCAAAGTCCAATTGCGCAACCTCCTCGTGGTGCACATTAGGTAACGCTAATGTCGACGGCAGTTCCCCGAAGATTGGGAACCAGGGCCGGATTGAGGCCCTGCTGGGAAGAAATAACTGAAGAGGTAATAAGTGTCGTTTCGCACAGAAAGCGGTAAGAGTGTTTCTTGAATCTCCTTTCTTTCTTTATCGATTAGATCGCCACCTTCGCAAATTTCAGGAAACTAGTTCAGACAAAAGTTTCTTGGTTCTCAACACACATTCCAAGGATGTAGTCAAAAACAGGAGGCCTCATTTGAAAAACACAAGTAGACCTTAAAATGACCTTGAAGATGGAGAGGTCGAAGTCCCCCTCAGAACTCTGCAACTTTCTCCTGAGACTTCTTCTTCCAGCCCCATTACTTTGAAAGATATAAGCCCTGGTTATTTAAAATGGGACACGCTGTATATCTCTGCTGATTTTGTTTGAACGATCAAGGTTTCACCCCATTTCGTTGATTCCATTTATACTCTCAAATTATTCTGATCATCCTGATATTAAAAGAGATTGGAATAAATGTTGCAAACTATTTCATCTTTCTTTGACGCGAGTCTCCGTGGGAAGAATGCACATGAATGCTCATATGTCCTTAAACTGTCATTGGTATAGTAAACCGTGCTATACGCTTCCCATACATTTTTCTCACTGAACCCACGAATTTTAGATATAAATAGAAATAGAAAACCAGCTGATTCAATGAGAAATTTTCGAACGATTCCTTCCCCCGTGAATTCATTTCAATCAGGAATGATCCTGAAATATCCCCAATCAGATGAAAAAAACAACAAAAAAATACTTTGAATACCGAAGAAATTCAATTCAACGCTTCAAAGTGATAAATTCCATAAATAGCTTCGTCGAAAGGATACAGTAATTTTTTTCCAGCAATAAAAACGATGAATTCGATACACGTAGAAACACGTTGTACGAATACTCGTCTTTGTGTCTTTTTTTTCCTCCGTTGTGCTTTTCAATTGCGATAGCTCAGTCGGAAAAAATTTGCCGAACAAGATATGTCTGGAAATCACTTTGGTTTTTTATCTTTCCATTGTTCTTGGAATTTCATCAAACGTTGAATCGATGCAACTTGGTGATTGAGTGTGCTCAACCGAACGCGATCTGCCGTCAAGAATTTCAATGCACTCGGATACCCTCGATTGTACCCTGTTGGAAAGGGTGTGTGTCTTTCAAACGTACTGCGGATACATTACAAGGACTCTTCTTCGATGATCACGGACAGACGTCCGAAGTACATATCATCATTCAATATATATATATATTTCTTCTTTTCTGTTTTGAAACTGATATTCTTTTGGGCCCAATACCGTACCGGGTGGTTCATTGAATTATGTATTCGATTGGGGCGACCATGTGCATACGTGTTAACACGCGCAGGCGGAAACGATAGGTGTATATTGTACAAATAGAGTGCGGTAGCATTATTGATGAGTGACATCGCGCGGCTATATGTTGTTGTGTATTTTTCATATATCAATGCGTTCTCACATTTCACGGTATTCCATTTTAATCCCACCAAAATAACGTATATGAAGAATACACAATAACATATATGTGAATTATGGACGTTTATCCGCAATAAAAAAACCGTTCATACGCGAAACGCTGATACGAAGATAATGAAGGGGGGAAGCGATACGATTATTTCATACACGAACACTGATTGCTCGGTAAATATTTTCAAAGGGAAGAGGGAAAATAATCTATATAAAAGGTTTCGAGTGAACAATTGTTGGAAAAATACAAACTTTTCATTCAAAAAACAATGAAATTCGAACATAATTATTACGCGCTTATGATGCAGTTTCGGAAGAAAAGTTAGTCAAATGAGAAGCAATTATTAATGAACCTCAGGGAATTAAGGAACTGACTGTAGTTCGATTATATGCTCTGTAGCGAGAGTTGTTGCTTCAACGAAGCGGAACTGACAAACCGTTTTAATCCTTGGATACTCAATAACTCTATTACAAACTAACTGATATCGTGAGAGTAGTTATCCTGTTGAAACCCGATCTTGCCAACGAGGGACTGAAAATTTTAAGTAATTGTTCTTCATCGACGTATCTTCATTTCCCCATACAGAAATGTACCATTGGCGCTAGCATGGCGCAACGTACATAAAGTATTCATCGATGTATTTTTTTCCAATGAAGCCCCATCGTTGGTGTGGAAATGGCAATGAAATAGAACACCATTGGCAAACAATAGAAAAATTTGTTTATCAATATTGCGCCAATGGTGAAACTGTGAAAAAAATATATAGAAAGTATCTTTCTTATCTAAATATATAGAAAGTAATTTATCTGTTGATTCTTAGTATTCTATTCGGTGTTTTTTGTCGCTAAAGTTTGCCATGAAAAGTATACACAATATGTATAATGCAACCTGTAACAAAGAACGATTGACTGTTCTTCCAGAAAATTATTTGAGTCTTATATATTCCTTGTATAATACATCTCTCCCTACTCGCGAGAAACACTCGATTGGTAACTCAGCTCGTAATTCAGCCATCAAAAGTCAAAATTAGAGAGCATGCCAATATCGAGCCATGCTATTACCAATGCTCGGCGCTACATCGAGCGCTAATTTTTATCCAAACTAGACCAAAGTTTGTGGCAATATTCAACCACATTTGAATGAAAATGATCCTCACTTTCGATAGAATCTATCGTTGGGCCAAGGATGAGCCTAGCGAGCGCCAAGCCTGGCGAAATTGTCAATCAATGGTAGGCCTTGCTTGCCAACATTGCGGCAAGCTATATTGTATTCTTAGCATTTACGGAACCTAAAAACTTTTATATAGGTCATATCAAAATAAAATACCGTCTCCAGAGTTTCTGGAATCCCTGCGCGTTCTATGTTTGATTTCCATTCAAATAAATTCTGAAGCATAGTCAAATTTTTGGTCCGACGAAGCATGAAGAGATAACAGCGTCGATTCGTTAAATTTTCCTCCTTCTGCTTCCAATTCTCAATTATATAGATCTTGAACAGGTGTCCACGGCAAGAACGAGAGGAAGATTCGAGTGTTGATCGATCCCCACTCCCATTCGTCGTTATTCGTGATTTTCTAAGAGCACGGCGATGGCATTCTTGGCAACCATGAGGTGTCGTCAATATTTTCGTCGCGACGTTCCTACCCAGATCTAGATTTAAACGACGCGATCTACGTGTGAAATATTCGTTTGTGGTCTCTCTTGCGAAAGAGGAGCACTACGAATCTGGTTTAATGTTGTACGATATTCTCTTCGATTTCTTTTTAAATGTATACTGTTGTACTCAAAGAAGTGGATTTTCAGGGTTCAGTATTTTATTGTTTATTTTACATAATTTTTTCCGTGTATATGATACTTGGAAAATGAGTTTACCTGTATCTTTTACACTGTGAACAATTTCTATGGGAAACTTCACATAAATTTTCGGAAGTAATTAACAAACACATGCGTTAGGAATTTTCCGTATTTTACCGAAAATTTACTGAGAAATGATAGTAAAAATCTCATGAAGTTTTTTAGTTAAATTTATGGAAAATTTCATATACATTTATCGGGTATTGATTTCTCATCGCATGCTCGGAATTTTCCGATATTCCAATTATTTTCTACAGTGTATCTTATATAATGTTCCTGAAGTTCGAATCGTTTATGGAAATGAAACGAAAATCGAACCTCACAAAATAGTCGATATTTAACCCCCAGTAGAAATTATGATTGGGAATTAGCTGGGCCCCAGCTAGTTTTCTCAGATGTTAGGTTGGTTTTTAACGCACTTTCTAGCCTGTGCCCATCCAGATGATCCAGGAAATTGCTAGAATGTTCTCCAAATTGGTAATTAGAAATGTGGAATCATGTGTTTTTTTGTAAAATCACACCTGTCAATGAGCTAACAATGTATTTTGACACGTAATCTCCAGTGAAGAACGTTGCTTTCGAATTTATTCCCATAAAATAATCCCGAGTGACAAATTGAAACGCTTCTTTTTATTCCCTGTTGATGGACTATCAATGTTACTGTACGATCAGTTGACGCATGAAAAATCTACATAAACCAATTTAATGCTTGGGCACTCAAGTCAGATTGGCTGGAATGTGTTATTCAGTTTCCCCCACGTGGATCCCATCTAGTACGTGGATGGTAAATGGGACACTCAGACAAATTTCTACCAGGGACTTCTCGAATTAATTTCTTGGAAGTAGAAACATCGTATGACGGATTGACGGACATCTTGCAAGATTGTAGATCTTCAAGAGTTGGGAATTTCGTGACTTGATCCCTACTTCGTATCAATAAATGACTGAAACTTCAGCAACATCCTCATATGTTCAAAATAAAAATATTTCAATATCACACTGATTGAATTCGATGCCACTTTTCCTGCGCCATCGATCGTCGGTTGAAATCAAAATCCATAGAATCCTCAATGAATCGTCACAAAGTAAAAAATAAGTTCATTTCACGATACAAGAGAAAGAAGAAGGAAAATTGTCTCGTCTCCGTCTATACTTCCATTATTATTCTTAACAAGGATTCCTGTTCAAACGCGCAAAAAATTGGAGGCTTAAGTGGACCTTCCGCAAAATCTTCTTACAACGCATTTTTTTGCTCTCTCTTTTATTCGACCCTCACATTCCACAATGCTTCTTGCGTGTTTTTTCTCCTGAGAATGGCGATGGTACAATAACGTAGTCGTTGTCGTCATCCTCTTCGTCTCTGTATCGCGCAACTAGCTGTGGCATCTTTCTTTTTCTGCTCGGTAATACTTTTTAGCGGGCCATTTCCGTGTGCCGTTTTTCCGTGCCTCATAAATTGCGCACTCCGCGGACGAGCCGTCCTACACAACGACACGTTTCATAATCTCCCGCAGGAATCTCGTGATCCAACAATTCCTCTTTTGCATACGTACCGTTTATGTTCCAATTTGCAGGCTGAAATAACAAACGGATGATGATATCTCAATTGAGAACCTCTGCGAGAAATTCAAAGGTTCATAAAACATCTGTGTTTAGACGGTCGTCGTCATTTTCATAAACTCATGGTTAATTCTAACGAACATTTTGTTCTTTCAGAACTCTATGGACAGAATCGCTGTACTACATTGATAATTTCTCTTGAAATATCAACGGAAGATTCCACCTCACTCTCGAACCAAGTACAACGAACTGTGGCACGATGAGATTGCGATTTACATAAATACCCACGATAATGTATTATCGCACCGACCGACCGAAGAGGATGAAAGTTGGCAATTATTCGCGTGGTCGGATGGAAAAGTGGTCGCCTCGTGGTTATCGTTTCATAATTCAAATTACAGCTTTCAACTCTTGTTATGCATTACGATATTAAATTACCTGCCCCAAAAACTTACATCTCAAAGACGAGGGTAATTTTATCATAGATACTTTTTTACTTCCACAAGAGTCTTCTGTTTTCTCTGATTATAAATCTGAATCCAAACCAGGGTGTCTAGCAAAATATAGTTTCGGAATTCCTGAATTTTTCCAGGATATTTTGGGAAATTCCCGGATCGGAAATAAAATCCACACGCACATGAATTGCAAGTAACATTTTCGATGGCATAATACAATCTAATAAAAAAACTGAATTCGAAGTTGAATATTCGAATATTGATATCAATAATCCAAATCATTCATATCCAACTCGGCTCCATTTAATTGTAATGCGTTTTGAAAATAAAATCAAGTCGCAAGATCTCTGAGAGAATATTCGAAACAACTCTCAAATCTCCCCCAGGTAGAAATATTCTATTAAATCCTATCACAAATGATGAAATTTCTGATTGAATATCATTGAATTCTATTGAAATCTATTCATTCTTCCACTCATCAATGTGATTTTATAGATTATTTGTAACAGGGCCGTGAAATAGGACTTCTTGAGTCATGTAAGATTTCTAGAATTCTATAAAAATTCAAAAAGAATTTTTCTTCTTATTGAATCATTCATCGCTGTGTAGACCTGGCTGAAGAAATTATTCTGAAAATATCTGAGAATCTTTGCATAACTCTCAAAATTATAACAAGAAAAATATCAATATTCCATAATAAAATCAATTATTCGTCGATGAGGACAACTTTTCTAAGTTGAAAAATTCTGCGCACACAAAAATAAAAATATAATTGAAAATTCCCCGGAATTTTTCTTCATTTCCTGACTAATTCCCGACTGCTCTATACACCCTGTCAAACTCATTCAAATATAGCGAAATATTGCTGTGAATTCAAAGAGTCATATGAAAAGTGAATAGATTCTTATTTTGGAATCTGTGATCTGATATTTTCTTCCATGAAGATCAGACGGAGAGAATGTTATATCCTGATATTTGAACACCCACGAGACAGATGATCAACAACATTAGCTAGGAAAAATGTAAAAATTCTATTGAAACTACAGGGATATATTTTATACCTTCTCGATACAGTTGTTATGCAAATTCATTTTGAAGACAATAACAGGAAGACTACAATGAAATCCAAAATAATGCTGCTATGCTATACAAGGTATACCATTTATAAGCTATGAGCGGAGTTCCCAAAGTGGGATTTCTAAACCTCATCTACGTATAAATCCTATTGGTTCGATGAAATTGAGACAAATCTTGAACTGAAAGCAACTCTAGTTCCCTATGATCCACTTTTATCCTCTTCGTGTCTATCTCCCTGTATTCTCCTTCATCCTGACGAACAAGGACGAGATCCTTTAATTCGCCCCATTGAGTATTCGAAGCTTTTAGAATAGGGAAGAGCAAGAGAGTAGATCGATATCTCGATAATACCAATGTACGTATGTGCATATACATATATATTATCCCACAAGGAACCATCTTGAAGTAAGATTGAAGAGATCCATTGACGTCTATCGAGGATGTTCTTGTATCCCCAGGTCATATTCCATTTCCTCCTTATTTGCTTTTTTTTCCATTTGAATCAAGATTGCAAAAAGTCTAGCTATCGAAACCCACTGATTTATAAAATTTCAAACAAATGGTGCAACGGTGAGTAGACGACTACTCAAACCTATCGAATTGAAGTATCATCACTCTCTTTCAATTTTTCCAAAGTTTGGATAGTGGAGAGTATCTCACACTCCCCTGATAATTATTTGATCTCGAGGACGAGGCAGGGAATATAATTTACATACACGTTGGTTCCGAAATGGAAGTGATAACAAGCAATTCACGTGGATATACATAAATTGTCGGTGATAACGTACATCACACCCTCGTTCGAAACTCCATTCAACAACCATTAGTACCTCTTCGATCGCAATTATATCTTTTCGACGTAGACTCGGAATCTCACCCTCCTCTTTTTTTTTTTTATCAAATATCATTTGAGTTCAAAGACTTCGTTCATCTTTTCAAACGTTCGTGAACAAACACTAAAAAAATTGTACATATATCAGCACCTATTACACTTTTTACAACACTTCTTGCGTTCACTTTCATTTCTAAATAAGAATCATAATGTGAATAGAGGTTCGTAGAATCGATGAAGGAAAAGAAAAAGAAGAATCCAAGAACAAATAACAATAATGGAACTGCATTAATGTATTCCACGGGACACTGTTCGGTACTTAACGATACTTTACAATGATGAAAATAACAGCGACAAAAAAGTAAAGCGAACGGTAAATTTTGCGACGCGAAAAAAAGTTATGGATGATTTCTGTCGATCGATAATCGCATTATGTAGTTATATGATACATGTGTCGTATGACATGGAACACACGCATATCTGTGCTGAGCGGGTTATTCGGAGGAGAAAAGTTTTTCATGAACAGATGGAATAATTCATGAAACACGTTGTCGTTGCGGGGTGTATACGTTTAAAGAATGATAACTTTGTTTCGTGTTTTTATCACGAGGCGACGATGTTGTCGATTTCTTTCGCGACATGATTTGAGAGAAGGAGAAAATGGACACAAAACAAAAAACCATTATACAATAAATATAACCGTCAAGTCGGTTACGCGTGTTTATTTCTTCTCTTTCTTCTTCTTTTTCCCAACAGCGGAGGGGTTGAAACGATTCGACAAATAAGTAAAAACACCAAAAAATTGAAAAATTACAAATAAACTCAAGTTTTTCTCGAAATGAAACTCTACGTCAACTTGTAACATAGCAAAGTGGGATCGAACGTGTGTTTGAAAATTCATTCGTGATTCTAACTTTTGGAAACTCAATTCCAGAATTGCGACGACGACTCCAGTGTTGGGGTGATGCCAGAAACGGGATTTTTTCTTCACTTGAATCATGTCGAAGGCAAATAATAAATTCCTTGTGCACTGATGAAAATTTTAATCAATGCGGTAGAGGGAAATATATTGTGAATATGTTGAGATGATTGAAATTCACAGGGGGTTTGTCAAATGACCTATAGTAAAATAAATTTTCTTTATTCATTTATCTCGATGGAGATTAAAAGAGGAATCTTGATTCCAATACACGAGCTAATGACGTAATCCGTACATTGGCGCTTCGTGTTAGAAATTGAGATATCTTTGAAACAGTAATATTATTAGCGGAAAGTTTGGATATTGCTCTTCTCGCGTGTTCGAATCGATTTGTTTATTCCGTTACGAGCAAAAATGCCCTGCCAGAAAATCGTTCAAAAACATCTTTTGGACTGAGCGAGTGGATTATTGATTTATTCTACAAATATCAATGATAATAATATCATACATCTTTGTACGTCACGGTATAAGACACACGAAACCGAAATCATTAACATAATCCATCGGATAGGTTATTGTGCACGCGATAAATCTTTCAGCATCCTACAGTGGATATAATACAGGGAGGTATTCCACGAGTTCCATGTCATGTCGGGGAAATGTAAGACACGATAATGATAATAACGAGCTTTTGGATGCTGTTCAAACACCAAGAAGGCAAGTTAGAACTTCTCATCCTTCATGACCAAAATTTACATAGATTCTCTTCGTACCGATCGCTGGAAGGATATCCAAGAAAATTCAATGTTAGCTTAAGTTTACTTCTACAATAGATTTTATCTTATGAATTTGAATTTCGATGGAAAAAAGTATGATGATTTTTCGTTGATGAATCGATTAAGCGCATGGCTCTAATTAGGAAAAATTGACGGGGATTTATACGGTAATTACCCGGGTAGTAATTCAAATTGGCTCAATCATGGCCCCGTTCAGGCCCTGGTTAGGGAGGTCTGGGTCCGGATGCACAGAAAAAATAAGTGGTCCGAATTTTCGTTGCACAAGTTTGAAAAGAATTCGTATACTGGATTTTAATAATTCGTTAACTGTGTTCACTATTCGAACAATGGAATCCACTGTTTATTTTCATCATCAAAATAATGGAAAGAGTCAACGAATTATTAAAATCCAATGTACGAATTCTGCTCCGTCCAAAAGTGACATACGAGGGTGGATTGATAAGTTTCCGGCCTGACCAAGAGATGGCGCCACTAGGCCTACCTTGAGGTGGCGTTCTATAGTACCATCCTTAGATAGCTTGTAGCTATAGTTTCAGTCCGATCGCCATGTTAGTTTAGTTTTGAGAGCACGCTGACCAAGACGCCTCTGTGTTTTTCGTAAAAATGGAAAAGCTGGAAAATCGTGCTGTCATCAAATACTTTTATTCGAAGGGGTTAACGCCGAAGGAAATTAAAGAAGAGATGGACTCAACACTGGGGACATCCTCCCCATCATATTCAACCGTTAAGCAGTGGGTTTCCGAGTTTAAAAAGGGTCGTGTGAGCACCTCTGATGAGCCTCGCTCAGGACGCCCCATTGAGGTCACAACTCCAGATATGATCGAAAAAATCCATCAAATAGTGCTGAAAGATCGCAGATTAAAAGTTCGTGAGATAGCTGAGACCTGTAAGATGTCATATGAACGTGTACAAAATATTTTGCACCAACATTTGTATATGGAAGAGCTCTGTGCAAGATGGGTGCCGCGTTTGCTAACAGTCGACCAAAAATTGATTCGAAAGAACATTTCTACCGCCAATTTGGCGTTGTATAAGCGTAATCCAAGCGAATTTTTGCGTCGATTCGTAACCGTTGACGAAACTTGGGTCCACCACTACACTCCTGAAACCAAAGAACAGTCTAAACAGTGGATTGGACCAGGGAACCAACTCCAAAGAAGGCAAAACAATTTTTCGGCGAACAAGGTTATGGCTACTGTTTTTGGGATGCAAGAGGTATTATATACATTGATTACCTTGAAAAGGGTAAAACTATCACTGGTCAATACTACGCAGACTTATTGCAACGTTTGAGCCACGAAGTGAAAATTAAACGACCTCATCTGGCGAAGAAAAAAATCTTGTTTCATCACGATAACGCACCAGCGCACACGTCAATCGTTGCGATGGCTAAAATCAACGATCTGAAGTTTGAATTAATGCCGCACCCTCCCTACTCTCCAGACCTAGCCCCGAGTGACTATTATCTGTTTCCTAACCTCAAAAAATGGCTTGGCGGTAAGAGATTTGCGGACAATGAAGAAGTAATCGAAGCTGTAAATGGGTATTTTGAGGAGCTTGACGAATCAGTCTATAGAGATGGCATTACTAGACTAGAACACCGCTATGAGAAATGTATCAGCCTTGGAGGAGATTATGTTGAGAAATAAAAAAAAAAAAATCTTAAAAACGTTGTTTTTCTTGGTCAGGCCGGAAACTTATCAATCCACCCTCGTACTAGTCAACGAAAATTTGGATCACTGATTTTTTCCGTGTAGGATCCAGACAAGCCCACTTTCCAATCGGGGAAATTTCTACCTGGGTAACGTGATTCGATACAAAATTTTATCAATCAATAGTAACCTTTGAACGAAGATGATTCAATTTTACGCAGGAACGAATAGAAAACAAGTGACCCTGCTTTATGGGACGCTCATTGCGGGGAAGGAATTGAAAAGAAGAGGATTGAAAGAAATTTTCCAACACATAAACGATGATTTTGGACAATTATGAATATAATTCTACGCAGAGAAAAACATACGGTAACAATGACTAGAAAGAATAGCGATACAGTGACAATTATTCGAAAAAATTGCAGTAAGTACCATTCGAGATAGGAGCGAAGAGTGGCTAGCACGGACATGGACAGCTATTTAATTAGCTCCTGCAGCTGGATTATAGTTATGACAGCAAAAAAATTAGCTCTTATAGCTATAATTTAATGTCTGTCCGTGTCCGTACCCTGAGAAAAGAGTTTGTTTGCGACAATGAAGGCTTATTGATTGTAAACAAACCATCATGTGGGTCAAATAAGATTTGTCAATAGTTAACAAACCTTATTTCATTGAAATAAATTGGGAATACTTTTTTCTCAGTGTACTAGCCACTTCGCTGCTGCAGCTAAATTATTATTTCTGTGCAGAAACGATGGCTTAACATAAGGCAAAGATCACTAAATCGAAGAATTTTAATCAATTCCTTAATATTTTCTCTATTTACGATTTGATTTTTCAATCAAACAAATATGCAAAGTGTTGAAAACTTGAAGAAAATAACACGATTTTGAAGAAAACTTGAGCAGAAGTTTCTCAACGCATTTAAATTTGATAAGATTTAAATGCTGGGTGAAAAGGGTCACATTAAGAGTGTTTAAGCCAATTATGGAGTATGAATTTTTAATTCGAGAATTATGAATTCATGTCAGTATGGATACAGTATTTGAGGAGCAGAGAAAAGTGAGATATATCAACTTTTGTTAACGACTTTCTCGTTGAATTCATATTTTCCTGCTCCTCCATCGAATAATCATTGTCCATAATTTCAACTGTTTTCAAAAGTATTACACTGAATATTTATTCAAATTTCGATTGCGGTATTGTGAACAAATTTATTCGCAGGATAGAAAAATTGTTTTCGAGTTTTTGATTATCAGGGAAACCGAAAACATGCAACAGCATATTTTTTATTCTGCATCTGAAGGACAAATAGCTTTGATATTTATCCATTGCAGATCAAAATGAACCGTTTAAGTCACATTTGTTAGAGCATATTTTTGCATATTTTATACTTCAGTACATATTCCAGCATATTTGTATCTTTGTCAATGGAAATATATTTCACGGAGCATATCATTCACATTTCCAATCAACATTATCTCGAGTAGAATATTTTCACAAAATATTTTTTGTAATATAAGTTTATTTTATTACGTCCCAATAAACATTTTTATAGAAGTCTTCTGGAACATTCTAAAAGAAATCTGAAAGAGATCTAAAACATGTCTTACGCAACAAATTTAGATATGTTTAAGATGTCTTCCTTCAAACTGTCTTTTAGATATCTTAAAGATATCTTTCTACAAGATATCTTAAACTTATCTACATTTGTTGCGTAAGACATCTTTTAGACCTCTTTGAGATATCTTTTAGACTGATTCAAAAATGTTTATTGGGGTATATTTTTTCAATATTAATTTATTGATTCATTTATTTATTGGTTTATTCACTCATCTACTTATTCACAAGCTGGGATCACTGGTATATCAAAAATCCAAAACATGTTGCTCTGAAAGATACTTGATTCACTTTGATTTTGATATATTAAAATATAATTTTCAATCAACATCTCAATAAAAGATGAGTATTGAACTTTTCAAACACATACAAGTAATGCAAGATAGAAACCGGGTTTCCTAATTGTGATGTACATTTTTGCATTTAGCTTTTGATCGAAATCTATAAATCGAATCAATTAACAATTGCAATAAAATGTCAACATTATCTTGTCTCAGAAAATATGAAATATCTATTCAGATTCAGGATGATTGAGAGGAATTCAGAGCGATTCATCGTGATTCAGGAAAATCCAAAGAAATTCAGAGACTGTTGGTTTTGGGAAAATTATGTGTCGAACTTTTTAGAAGGATTCAGGGAAATTAAGAAGAAAATAAATTGAATGAAATTTTTTGTTCAAGATTTCAGAGGCATTTAGGGAATTTCATAGAGATTTGGAGACAGGTGAGTTGGGGAAAATTGTGCGTTGAACTTTTCAGAGGGATTCAGAGAGATTCGGAGGAGTTCAGGAAAATTCAGAGTAAAGTGAATTGAGCAAAAGTTTTGTTCCAAGATTCAGAGGGATTTTGGGAGTTTTGGAGAGATTCAGAGAAAGGTAAAGTATGAAAAATTGGGCGATGGATTTTTTAGAGGGATTCAGAGAAATTTAGGAAGATTCAGATAGAAATATGGGTTAAATTTTTGGTCGAAAATTTCAAAGGTAGCATATTTTGAATCATCCATATATTTACTCAATAAGATGTAAATTTGACAACTTTTTTTCCTCATGGTAAAAATTTGTGTTAAAAACCATAAAGTTTGGAATTTTCAGTTAAATCCATGATGAATTTTATACACATGTGCTGGAAATTAATTTTCTATCCGGTGATCGGAATTTCCTGGTTGCCGCATACAAAATAATGACGATTATTTTTTACTGTGGAATATATCTACATATCTGGAAAGCTGATATGATTTCATGTTGAAACTATGAAAACTGGTTTTTATGGCATATTTTTAGTACAAAAGGTCATTTTTTTAAAGCATATTTTTTGAGCATAAAAACCAATTTTTGGAGCATATTTTGAGCGCTCAAAACAACTTTTTTAGAGCATATTTTTGGTTGCCCTGTTGATTATTAATTACACGAGGATACAGTCGAGTGTATACGTGTAGGATACTTTAGTCAGCGGTTCTAGAGAATCGAGCAATTAATCATACACACCCCTATGATCGAAAGCTGAGCAGAATATAATAGGAACAAAGTGATAGAGAAGAAAATCACCTTAGCGAGACGGAGAGATAGATTTCCTTTTCGATAATCGTCCTCTATCCATCTTATATATTCTAAATTGAATGAAAAATCAATGATCGCTCGTTACATTACCCTGGTCAAAAATACCCCTCAAATCCTATTAGAAAAAAAAACGAATAATAAGAAATAAGGTGTGATTTTTTGAGTTCTATTCAAATTTTTAGAGTTCTAAATAATTGAAATTCAATGGGAAAATATATAAAAGATCATTAAAAGATTTATAGTTAAATTTATTATGGAACTTTGTAACCGAGAAACAGACTGAACTTACGATGAAATTTCCCATACAGGTATTGCCAAGACTGAAAAAAACCCAAGCTTGTCCCAAGGTTGGCACATTTTTCTCTATCGTTTTAAGATAATTCATGTACGGTATTCTGAGGGAGAAAGTCATGAACTGAAATATGAATCAATTACTTTTTTCATCCATATCTGCGATCGAAGAAGCATTGGTTGATGCTTGGTGAATGAATTGAACCGGGCCTGGCAAAACCACTGGCACAAGCCTGGGCCAAGTTTGGTAAATAATTCAAGATAAGTCTCTGCAGGTGTTGTGTCCATCATTGAGCCTTTGGTATTACTATGAGGAGACAATAGAAACACAATCAAATTCGCTATGTTTGACAGGAAATGCCATTGGAAAGTCAATCTGTTCCTCAGGCACAATAATCACATAGTAAATTTAACTACAAATTTCTCTCCGCGTATGTTTTCAGAAGCGATGTACTTTGAATCAACCTTATTTCGTATCATCTAATTTTTTTCTAATAAGATTCAAGGGACCTTCTTTCACCAGGATCAGCAATGTTTCACCTTCGAGTCAATTTTGAATAAATCATTATCAATTCTATAACACATTTTATACGAATAAGTAAAATGAACCGATCTTGATGGAACAATTTTGTATGGGATCGTAACTGCGCACCTCGATAATCTTTATTACGAGTTATGAAGTTTTATAATGCCACGTTAACGAAGAAGTTTTAAATTGTGTATACAGCATTTGTTTATGAGTTAATAAAGGTTCGAAGTAAAGGAATGACGAGACTTGAATATGTGATGTGAATTTTCACCTCTCGAATTTACATCGATAGGAATTCTTTCAAATGACACATCATTCAAGGATAAATTTAGTCAAGAATTCTCAGTGAATACAATACAGAATATTGGAGATAGACTTGTTCTCCGAGTTTATGACTAGCGAAGACTTGTGTAATGTTGTAAACTTGGAGGATGTAACGGGAATAGAGTTACCAACTGTGCGAATATAAATGATGGTTTCGGAGGACGTCTGTGTTGGTTGTGCTTCACACGTATATATTTATTACACGAGAAAACTCTCATTGACTAATCCTCTCGTTTCGCTTCCCTCATAATACATTGAGGATGATATAGAGAAGGACAATGTAATTAGAAATTTCTCAATTCGAATGTTAATTCAACTATTTGAATACATGATACTTGCAACAAATTTCATCTCGAGGAATTCAAAAACATCTTCTATACCTCGATAATGAGAAGAGAGAACGCACTGGATGGATGAGAATTGTTATTGAACGAATAAATTCTAATATTACACGTCAAACAAATCGATTGAAAACAAAGATGGAGATAATTACAACATAGAATAATCCCCAATTTTGTCGCAGATTAATTCATGAAATGATTACAGTTACTTGTGTTCGCAATTAGAGAACATCGTGCACGGGAGATCAACCCTATAGCAAATCATCGCCCAACTCCTCGTGCACGGTTCTTCGTGGTAATAATTCGCAGACCACCATTCTCGCCACAGATCATAAGATTGCATCGATGATATAATTTTCCACTCCCCAAATGCATTACAATTCTCGAACAATATATATCTTTAATTTGATATTTTCGAACATAGAAGCTACGATGAATAGATTTATCGCGACTCTTGTTCTCCCACGACTACCAAGGACGAGGAACGAGAAAAATATCTTGAAAGACATTTTGACGTTCGAACAAAGTTCAATTTGTCTCCTGTCAATTATAAAATCTATCCTCCTTTGGGAAAATCTTCATACGAACATTGATCTTCGATTATTCAATTGTTTCGAGTCTTTCACTGAAAGATAGGCCAAGTTTTTTATTCAAAAATTCCAAATAAGAGATTATTATCTTCCTCGAAAGATAATTCGAACCTTCGAAGACTTGTTAATCCATCATCTTAGGATCATCGCAAACCGAAGAGAAATGAGAAGAAAATCCTTCGATCCTCGTTCGCGTAACGATTATCTTTACTATCTGATTGGAATGAAATAAAACTGTGAAATTGAATGAAGAATAAATCGAAAGCCTAATCGATTCTTTAACAGATATTAAACAGATTCTCGTATAGTAATAGCGATTCTGTGAACACTTTGGATATAGACACTAGACGTCGACTATATAATAATTCAATAATAGTTGCGCCTGTTGCCTTCTGCTCTCTATTTTCTCCTGTCACCTTCCACGTTCGAAACTCTCGTATCACGAGATATTCAGCCTAGCGTGTAGAATACAGTAGATCGAGACAACTAGGGATCAGACAGGCGTTTACCGTTAATCGAACTTCCAAAAATCATGAAACATGTTCTACCGTTTGTTCAGAGTGAAAAGAATAACTGTTTATCTTGAGGGATTAATTCAAGAAGAGTTGTATGAATAATAATTTAACACAATTAATCTCAGAATTACCTGGAAACTCAAACCACCCAACACAGAGGAAAACAATATAAGACTATCTTATTTTTCTTGGAGGGAAAAACCAGGAACAGGAAGATTCGTGGAATAAATTTTCACATGAAAATACAAGAGATACCAAATGAATAGCCAAATTTTTATACAGTATTTTCATGTATAAATTTATTTTACAAACCTCCTTGTTTCTTTCGAGCTGCATTTCCTTCTCTTCTTTTTTTTCCAATCTATCATGAAGCGAGCAACAGTGTGAATCCATAACCAAACATTTGATTATTATTCTCATCAACTTTCACCTCGTGTGCGAATCGCGAAGAAAATTCTTCGATATTTTTTTCTCGCGAACGTGAGAAAATAAGTTACAAGAAATATACAAAGGATCGATGTAATAACACTGTTCTCATTCGAGACGAATGTGCCGTATCGAGCGAGACCTGTCGTCATGCTCCAGAATGCAGGAAATAATGCGATTATGACTATCGCGTCTCCCTTTTGTCCTTTTTCATCCTTTTCCGCTTTCTTACGAGACTATTTTTGAAATATTCCCACGTCGCCAAGACAATCGTTGCCAAGTCCGCGCGAATCAAATCATTCCTTTGGATGGAAAAATAAATGGGAGAAAAAAAAGAAGAGTTTCATCGACTTGGCAACTCGATCGAATATATCCGTGTACGAATTGAACGCCATGGAGGGGAAATTCCAAAGAACAGGATAACTCGATTCAACGAAGAAAGAGAGAAATTTGCGATCGAATGTCAAATTTTTGTATGGAATAGAATGTAACTTTCGTTATGAAATTCACATGATATGTTGTTATTCCATCACGTGATTTGACATATTGAGATATGTGAGAACTTTTCGATGCCGAGCAGATGAAAATTTCAATGTATAGTACTTCAGAGTCGTTAACGTGCAACAATGTTGGGACGTAACAGGAACGAAATGAATTTTTATCAAGTTTTCTTTTGTTTTTCAATTCAATTCGATAACGAAGCAACTATTCGTGGTAGATTAATTCTCAAGATATTAAAATATACTTCCAATTTACGTTGAAAAGAAAAAGAAAACGATGACTGTGGAATAAGTTGTTCAATATTCACCAGTTCTCTGGGTATATCAATTTTCAGATACCCCCTCAATCTTCTCCAATTCCCACAACAAATGCAGTACATTTATCAAAGGATCGTATATTAAAATCAATGGGGAGAACAAATATGATATCCATGTATCCAATGTATCGAAGTGAATACATTTCATGTGTTATTAACTATATCATACAACTGTAATAAATTATACCTCGTATGGATACACATTCTTTAGCATGAACACATAAATCACGTACAGCAGAATACTTCTATCAACATAAATTTTTATACATTCTCCATTCCCGCATTTGAAACGAAAGAATATCAACGATAATAAACAATAGGGCTGAATCTCGATATTGTAATTATTCAAAAACATTTTGAATTGTTTATCGATTAAACTCGTTGTTGTTGTTGTTGAGAAACAAGTGTTTTCTCTTCTAAAAAATTCATTCTTCTCTTTTATTTTATTCATTTTATTGTTTCCAACCATTTTCTCAACAATTCTAACTCCTCTTGTCGGAATAAAACAATTTTGTCTTTTATCTCCTTTTCCCAGCACGCTTTTATTTCTCGCCGTTGCAATCGAGGTTTTAACCTCCGCGTCAGTCCTTAATCGTGATTTATCGAACAATTATATCATCGATAAATTACCGATCCCAGCACGCATGAACTGAGATGGATGCAAACGTAACGTATACATAAAAATATCAAGCTTATATTTTGTATTTTCATGTGATTCTCGCGATTGAAACATCGTTGTTACAACAGGCTACAGCGAACAATCTTAACCACCAAACAGTACATTTTCATCGACACACTCCGAGTCTCGGATATTTATCCGCTTCTCCATAAAATAAACCGCGGCGGTATTTCTTTTCCGTACCACGAAGGAACATCTTGAATTGCCAAAGTACAGCGAAATGTGTGTAGTATTCTATCTTTCTGCATCACAAAGCAAGAAAACAAGAACAGGCTACGATGTTCAAGACGTGGAGTACCACGGTAGATTGGGCATAGAATAGACGACGAGAATGGAAAAGAGGGAAATAAAAAAGAAGAAAAAATACATACGACACTATTCGACAAAAGGCGAGGAAGTAGAACTTTTGCGCTCGTTGAAACTTGAAGAGTGCAATGACTCCAAGTGCTTTTTTAGAGCTATTTCTAAGTTGAAAAAAGTCTTGGCATGGAAAGGAGGCACAGATTATAGGGATTAAAGGAGAAGAGGGTCGGGGATAAGTAGAAGTCTCTGTAGACAACAACTCTTGTTCGTTCGACACATGAGGTATTTACCAAGTATCGTTGTATCGCGCACTTCCGAAAGGCCGTGTTTGTTGAGAACGATTTACACGATACTTTACGCTCTTCGCAATTTATCTTGCTTTTATATTTTCAAATATGGAGTCATAGTTGATTCCTTCCACTCCTTATTTCACTCCACCTTCAACTGATTTTATCCCCACCTCCGATATAATTTGAACTACTTTTTATTTGCATAACATTCCCACACGAAGTAAAACGGAAACAATAGTTGAGAAGGATAAATTCAGGATTTTTCAGAGAAGATGAAGGCAGTTTAAATTTTTCGACCCAGGATGATTGAACAATCTTTCCTCGTCTTCTCTTATTTTAGAAATTTCTTGTTCTCGTGATCATCAATTTATGAATAATCATTCTAAACAAGTGAATTTCCACCATCACTCATCTATTGCCAAGTGAATTCAATAAAAAAATTGGATGTCACATCTCGTGGTAACATTTTCGATATTTCCTGTACATTTTCAGAGATTGAACTTGTCCGTACGAGAGAATATATTGAATGGAGCCAATGGTATTAAATTTTTCGACCTACTTCTCTGTCGAAAATATTTCGCTAACCTGTTTACCCTTTGAGTTTTTTAACGTTTCGCTTCGTCTGACGTCAGACATTGAAAGAAGAAAGATAGAAGGGATGGAAAGAGGAATGTGAAAGAAACAGTAGTAATAGACAGAGAAGAAGAAGAAGCAGAAGAAGAAGAAGAAGAAGAGGAAAAGAAGAAAAGTATAATACCAGAAAGGCAGAAAGTATATAGATTCCGAGACTTCTTGGCAGACAGCCACTTTCCACCCTCCAAAATCGAAGTAACGATGAGCAACGCCCGGCTCTTTATGCTACACTTTCAACGTCCCTGGTTTCTTCCTTCATTCAACATACATCTGCTTTAATTTTTCTCCATGTATCGTAAATATACGCTATACGTTGTGCGGAAAGCAGTATCTTATAAGGGTTGTTCACTATAATTGGAAATTCTCAATATCGTTGTTCGTCTGATATTCCATTCCTATTAGAGCAACTCTTACAAACCTTGTGAAATACATGCTTGAAGAGACCTGGTATTCCACTCGAGAAATCCGTACACCGCTGTGGAACGAGAGAATATGTGACTTGAAGGAGAAAATAAATTAGAGTTACGCGTTAATCGATAATCAATGTCCCGAGGGGAAACAAAATTATTGTTTCAGACTATTCGTCCGTGTTTGATACCAAACTTTCTATCGCAAAGTTGAATATTAGGGCTGAGATTAGTTAGTGTTCCATTGGGCTCACGAAATCCCTTAATGAAAGTTTGTCATCGCAATATGTTCGTGTTATTCTACGATTAAATAGTACCAGATTTGCTGTAATTTTTCATGAACTTCAACCGAATAATTCATGACAGAATTTTGATCGGGGTATGAAAATTCACAGTGCCGATAAACACGATGTTGTACTTAAATTGACGAAGAGGAGAGAAATTTGGCTACAAACCGAATCGCCACGATGGGATATCGATCTGATACCAAGATTATGGAACAGAGTTGTCAGGAGAGACTTCTCTCTCCTTCGACGCCACCGAGAATTATACAAAGAAAGAAAGGAAGAAAACTTCGTATACGAGAATGTTCGAACGAAGACCAAATCCAAATCAGGTTACATAAAGAAGTTGAAGGAATCAATTCGAAATGCGTCAAGAATGTGAGATGGGTTTTGAATTTTCTAAATATTACCAGGAAAGAATTGATGAATTCTGTTGTGAATCTTCGGCAAGACAAATGATACTAAAAAGCACAATAATGATTCAATCCAATGTATATTTTCATTCAATTCGAATGAATATATTTTCGAGTTTGCAGTGAAGAAAATTGAAAACTCAAGTTGCAAGATTGATCATCCTTCACGTTACGAGTGTACATTTTTCTCTTGTGGAGGAAAATCAGTTTGCAACAGAATTATTACATTGTCAGTTGAGAATGATACGTATAACTTAAATTGAACGGTATTTTTCACTTGAGAAGATCTGCGGTCCACTTTTCTCAAGGGATTTCAAAGTGCGACGATGTCTGTTGTTTTGTTCGGGTTGAAAAGAAATCTGGGAAAACTTTGTGATTTTAATGGAAAGAGTGAAATACGTTTGAAAAATTTTTCTTTGAATTTCTGTACAACGGAACAATAATGAGATGTAAATCAAAAACTATTTTACCTGTTTCGTAACTCAGCTCCCAACATGGTCTGATCCAGTTCCCATGATTTGTATCACTAAACATTTCTTGAACTCCCGATGGACAAGTTTTTCGTCAACATTTTTAGACCTGTACGATCGGAATAGCGAACAAACGCGAAACAAAGCCATCTTATACTTTCCATACCCATCATTCTTGATAGCTCGGAAACGTTCTCCAATTCAACATTCACTTACATTCGGAGAGATTGAAAGGAAAATATAAATTCTTATTTTTATACTCATATTCAATATCCAACTTAAGCAAAATAGTACGGTACTCGATACAAAATAGTACCGCGTGGTATCAAATTTTACATCCATTCTTGGCATCACCATATCATATTCTTTTCGTGACTGTCTGGGATGCCGTCTCCAATGCGAATAAGGTACACCATTCTATCAAATTTTATATTCATTCGGTATATTGTATCGAAATTCAATATAAAATGCGAATTCTGCATCGAACAACGTTCAGAAAGTTGAAGCAAATTCTCAAACGATGTCGTAAAAAAAAGTGTTCTCCGTAACATAAGTTACACAAAGACGAACGTAAAAACAGGAACACTAAACCTCGCTTCTGAAAAGTAAGGTGTAAAAAGGAATTCATTATAGATTGGTCTTGAAAATCATCTATGCTCAACTTGGTGGGAACTCAGCACAACGAATTGAATATCCTCGTTTTCTCAACCCGGAATGCATCGTTTGGAATAATTTCAAAACGTTTCATCACATGTACTCCAGATTAGCTTCAACTGCTCGGAAGCTTGAAGGTATTTAACCCCCAGTTATCCCACGTATTTTTACATGTTTTTCTTAATCTCTCGTTGTGCTTTGCAATCGAGTAAATGGAGCTTTTTCCATTATCAAAAATGTACTATGGTTCTTGAACTTCATCCCTGTTTGGGTTTCAAATCGTTCCTCTTCACCCCTACAAACAGACAAAGTTTTCAATAGCTGAACTGAAAAAAAATCAGCGACTATGATTTGGCTAAATATTTGGTTACCTGCTTTTGAATGAATAAAAAAAAACAATTTAATGAATTATCAAAAATTTTATTGCTGCATAGATTTTTCTCGGATGTTGTATTCGTATCATTTTCACACATTAACAAAATATTCAGCCGGCAGCTATTCATGAATAGAATTCAGTTGTATCAACCAAGTATACTTTTCTGAAATATATACCAGAATTTTCATGATTTTGAAGTAATTTTCCTGGACAATTATTGTACGGATTGGATTGCTTCTAGTTTGCTACATTTCTTTATAGTTGAATACTCAAAATCAAAAATAAAATTCAATTTTGTATTAATAGAATGGAGTTGCATTTATGCCAATGAAATCATCGCTGTATGCTTTGATATTGCATTATATACAATAAAACCGTTTACTGTTTCAATTTGCGCGAGGAGTCTGAAGGAGAGAAATTAAGAAGCATTCAGAAGGATAGAATTTCGGTGGATAAAACTTTCATTAACGATGATTTAGTTTCATATTTTCTTTGTTCTCGTTCCAACGCGGCATTCGTTCTTTTGAATTAAATTTATAAATCTGGAAGAAGCAAGGGAGCACAGTCTTGATCTTTCATAAGAGAATGCGAATTTAAAATTGAAATTCATTAGCATAGGAATTGGTGGCATTGTCTTGGTGGTCCATATAACTCTATGATATAACGGTATACAACTATCCTATGTTGTTTATTTTGTTTTTTCCTGAAATATAAATTATTCATTGAATTGATGAATGTTCGTAATTAATTTTTCTTGACGTATTAGTTCCTATTCTCTTATTTCACGCAATAATTGATATTAATTGAAAGAGTCTGGAGCAACTGATCTGATATTTGGGTTTTATATACTTTGATGAAGAATATTTCGCCTAGAATATACTTTTCGAAATATTCCAAGTAGGGGTAAAAAAACAATGATATTACATGACCGCTTTCTTAGCACGGAGAAAAATTTTATATAGTCGAAAATATAATAATCGTGATTAAGAATTTGAGAATATTGCTTAAATTTGTAATGAAGATAAAATGGTTCACATTTTTTGAACTTTCCAAAAGTAGCGCATGAAATTTTAGAAAGTGAATAACAAAATTTCGAAATTCTATCATTTATTTCGTAAAATTTCAAATGCGACTTTTCAAGTAAAATCCAAGAAAAATTTGAACTACTTTATCTTCATTACAAATTTAAGGAATATTCTCAAATTTTCATTGAAGAGTAGTATATTTTCAATCTACATTTTTCTCCCTGAGTTGGAATCACGAATCGTGCCTTATATTTCTGTTTAATTATTCGAAAATAAGATCGTAAAAACGATAATCAGTCACAAAGAATTTGAATTTGATCTATCGCGATGATTATCAGGGTTCATTTTGGAGGTAGAGAATAGAAAACGAAGTTACTCCTTATTTTCGATGGAAAAATTATCAAGGAAAATAAGGGGCAAAAGAAAAATCGATTCCCTCATACGCGAGGTGCATCGGATTTCGTATTCCCATACCACGCTAGTTCTCGAATTTGTATCCGTCATGAAATATGAATCGTTCTTGTACCTTTTTGACGTTCATGAATCTCCATGGGGATAAAATTATCCCTCCTAAGAGTAGTAGTTGTTCTTTCACTAACCAATGCAGACACTGATGCTCCATTTGTTATTACACAGTAAACAATTTTGTGTGAGAAACGGTCCATTCAAAATTCGTGTTGAAAATTCATACAGATGAGTGTCAAATTGACAGATCTCCAATGTGAATTTAACACTTTTGTGTCAATTTATTACACCTTTATGTCAATATTTGACACGAATTTTCAGTGAACCGTTTGGGACATGCACGTGTGTTGAAAATACACAAAATTTTCTACTGTTCTACTTTTCTTAATTCATTTAACTTGTACTAAAGTATTCTTTGCGAATCCGCATCTACACTGTAAAAAACTTTCGATGGGAAATTACAAATTAATATCATGGCCACTGACGAAAAAATGACCTGGCTGGAACATCTTTGGTCGCGATAACTTGAAATCTGATGTTATTCACCAGGAAATATGATTGTGATGTCTTGAAAGAGTAGTCGAAGCCAAAATTAACTGAAGTTTTAGATTAAAAGGGTCAAATTTCCCTTCTCCACGGAGAAAATAATTCAGCTGCAGCGGCTAAATAGCTAGCACAGACACGGACAGCCATTAAATTGGCTCCTGCAGCTAAATTTAATGGCTGTCCATGTCCGTGCTAGCTACTTAGCTGCTGCAGCTGAATTATTTTTTCCGTGTTGGTGTGAAAACCAGATTTTGTGCTTAATTTTTGTTTCAACCATTTTTTTCTGAACGTTACAATCACGTTTCCTTGCGAATGAAACCAGATTCCAAGTTATTGTGACCACAAATGTTTCAACCAGGTCGTTTCTGTGTCGGTGAAGTAATTAACACATCCATCAGAGTTTTTTTGGAGGATTTTCAGAGGCGTTCATAGTTTGTCAGAGAGTTTCCATGTTTTTCAGACAAATGTAGAGGTTTCCAGAGATATTCATAGATATTCAGTGGAATTTTCATTGAGACAATGTGTCCGATGAACACAAGTTTTTTCAGAATTTTTCAAATTTTCAACCTTCAAAAGAATTTTCAGAGTTTTTAAGGATCTTTCAGGGTTTTTCAAGGGTTTTCAGTGATATTCAGAGAAAATTTTGTCATCAGGGTGGGTTAGGAATTTTCCATATTCCATCGTAAATTTATAGGAAAGTGATAGTAAAAATCCCATGAAGTTCGAAATTTTCAGTCAAATTTATGGTAAATTTCATAAACATGGACTGCAAATTTCCAGTTGCTGCATATAGGAAAATTCTAATTATTTTCCACAGTGCAGTAGTTTTCTTGTTACAAAATCAGATATTTAACGCACGCATACATTAAGAGAAAAAATTGTAGCTAAAAATGAGCACGAGTACAGTTTTCAGTCACTGTAACTGTATTTGCACTATCGCAGCGATTCTCATAGCTACTGCAACTACAAAAATGTACTAGGGCTCATTTTCAGCTATAGTTTTTCGTCAATGTATTTTTATTTTAAAAATGGAATGAACGAACGATTCTTCCACGACTGAATGAAAGAGAGCAAATATCTCAGTTGGTCTTCACGAAACATCAATCACAAGAGCGCAAAGGGAGTAATATACCTTGTTTGAAGCGTCGAAGTTAATGTGGGGATAAAGTACAATTACTTCTAGATACACTAATTGAAGCGTTTGCGAGAGTGCCTCCGGTACTTTTCTTCATAAAACAATCCTTTTGTTGTAGATGTATTCGTTACAAGCAACGAGCTGTTTCAATCATCCCGTTGGAAGCTTTGTGCGCTCGTGAATCATGGATTTCGTATTTCGATGTTCTCTTTCAAGCTGACTACGGTTCGAGCACGTTAATATCAGGATTGCTCTACAGTTCTGAAAATTCTACATTTTCAATTAAACGAGCCCAAAACCAGCACGGAGGATCACTTTTCTTTATCTTTTATTACCTCCTTTTCAACATCGCAACAGTAAGAATTTCATGGCGATCGATGGAAATCTAAATTCGAATCTCCCAGCTAATACGATTTCGCAAATGGCCGGGTATAAAAACTGTAGCAAGTCGACACATTACTCAGGGTTTTTTTTCACAAGCCCGCCTCAAAAATCATGGACACTAGCTGCAGTCGCCACGACTAAGAAGACAATTTGTTCCTCCTGGCAGAAGGACAGATAAATGGGTTTGTTTTCACCGTCATTCCACGTACGAAGTCGTGAGAAGAAATATCGATTCTCACTGACGAGCGAAACTACCAAATAGTTCACGACAATTCACTTTACAATGAAATTCATCAATTCGAAATACCGGTCCTGAAAAAATACTCCGCTGACATGGTGCAGAATCGAAAAAATGGTGAGAGAATTCTATCTTTAAGGTATCAATAACGGATTATAAACGAATCTGAGTTGGACTGTTCGATACAATTCGTGGAAGAAGTTCTTTTGAAATCTTGCACCCGGAATAAAAGTTGTTCGGTTCGTCATTACGTTCGGAAGAAGAATTCAAGTCGGGAGAGTAATAAATGTCTAACGGATTTTAAATTGACTCGGAGATTTCGATTAAATGAAATACAAAGTTACTGTGATGCGAAATTAGGATTTAATAGTACACATTATATACATTCATGTAGAGAGCGGGGTGGACATTTTATTGAGAGAACGAGACTTTTGCTCTTGTGGAGTATGTATACAGAAATTATTCAGTTTCAAAAATTAATGCTAGGTCCAAACTAATTATTCTGATCATTTTATGATGCAATTATTTTGAACATAATGCTTCACAAATCTTTCTTCTGCGCTTAAAGGAAACCATCCACTCCCATTCCCGATTCAAATTCAATGAGTTCCAATCGATTGGAATTGGAAATCTGCAAATTTAATAGGATTCCCACATTTTTCTCTACTAGATTCCCAGATGCAAACGTGGAAATGAGAAGTGGTATCGTTAACGCCAGAATTCACATATTTTAGGAGATATATTGGGCTTTTCTCAAATACCAAGCGGAATATATCGAAAATCCAGACTTAGGATGTGAATAGGCACGTACGATGCTAGAAATGCAAGGAGTGTAGTCGACGTAAATGTACGCGAGACACTGATTTATATTAAACTATTTTACTATACTACACTGTAAAAAATTTGTATTTCACTGGAAGTTCTCAACCAGTACATTAGACTGAAAATTCCAGTATATTTGCTGGAATATCCCAGCACATTCACTGCAAAAATTGAAATTGTACAAAAAACTTACTGAAAGTTTCCAGTATCAAGGCGCAATGAATATCCAGTTTGTTTTCTTCTTGTACAAAGCGCCATAGGAAACGATTCACTGAACCTTAGATGGAATTCAGTATCAATGACTTGGACTTGAGCAAAGTCGGCACTTGTCGACACTCATGTCAATTACTGTTACTCGATTCATTATTTAAATTCAATTCAGAATCGATGATTTGGAATAAACATATAAATAAACTTACATACAACCCCTGGATGTTGTATTTCTATTTACACTTGTTGGGTTGGTTCCTGCGTCGATCTAGGTATAAGTGTACTTCGCATGCAATACAGATGTAGATTGAACAGCCACGTCGTGGTTGTACGGCTCTGTCGTTTCGCAATATCTTTCATTTCCTCTCGATATATATTCCTTCCACGCGATATTTACTTGGTAGGTATTCATGTATCTTCGATACCTTACTGCGTCGATTCAAGTGAGTACCGGTTAACTCTCGTTCCATTTCCTCGACAAATGATGCATCCAGTAATTTGGGAGAACGGGAAGACACGTTGGTTCAGTTTCTTTAACTTTCAAGAACAATTTATATCGAACAAGATTATTTCGATGGAAGAGGAGTAGAGTTAAAAGTTGTATTTCACAATCCACAGCTATCCTAAAATTGATTAAAGTGCACGGAGAAGGGCGGTTACGCGATACATCAATCCGATGAAATTCTAACAGGCTGTGGTAAGAATATCTTGTTCGATTGCCATGGTAGTTTCAGATAAAGCTATCGAAGTTGATACTCCTTTAGGGAGAGTACTCCTGGAAGTGATGTGAGATTCTGGCGAGAGAGAATAAATATGTTCCTCTTCCAGAGTCGTTCTTACGACTTTTATACGTTCTTTCGTGCATCTTCAAATAAAACGAGCACCCCTAAATTCTAGCAGATATATCCACCGGAACATGCAAGAGAGAGTTTCCTCTAAAAACAATATTTCTCAGAAATATAACATGTTGTTAACTCTGAAAGAAAATCAAACAGTTCGGAAAAAATTAATATCGAATGGATTATTAACGATGTTCCTTCAGCGTGGAACAATCTGTGAAGAAAAACGAATGGAATTCAATAACGATAATAGCATGATGGCAACTGATTCGTGTCATCGGAAATATACAATGAGATCTTGGCTCCTAGATCGAAGATTCCAGTCTTATCAAGTAAAATCGTGCAAACATTTTTACACGATTACTCCGACGGTAAGAAAAACTGCATAAAAAGCCGCAAGACAATTTAGTTAAACTGTGGAGAGGATGTAATGGGAGTATCGATTGGATGATAAGAACACGAAACTTGGTGCTTTCTCTCCTTCTTTTCTTTTCCCTCTCAGTACATTATCGGTTTATATTAACTAACCGTCGAAAGAAATGAGTAAGTGATTTTCATTGAATGTGCAAATCCGGAATTCAAATTACAGTATTTCAGCGGCATAATTTGTTAAATGATTGACGATCGATGAATGAGAGTATAACACGAAGAAAGATGGAGTTTCATTTGATTTCTGTTTATTTTAATTTGTGGAAGAAATATTTCTTGAAATCTGGGATCTAAATTACGGCTTGAATCAAACAATTCTGTATGTTCGAAGCAGATTGTTGATTACATTACATTTTTTTTCAATCAGGTAAAAGTCTTTTCAGTTCCAAGAATCAGTTTTGCGTCTACACTGTCAAAAATATGAGGAATTCCTCTTCACTTCAGTGATGACTCCCATCCTTAGAGTTTTTATTGAAATAATAGAGAATTTTTCCTACATTTTAAGGATTCATTCTGCTTTTCGGTTGTTGAATCCTCTCAAAAATGAAGACAAACTCTATCAAATTATAGGAAAAAGTACCCCGTCACAGAGGAATTTTGCTGCGACCATTCTTTGGGGGAAAATTTCACAATTACTTCTTAGAGGGTACTTATTGAGGCAGGCATACCCTCCTTTTTGATATTTTGTGACGCTCAACTGTTGACTGGTTCATTGGTAATATTAATTATCTGTAAATCAATAATTAGAGCCCCAAAAATGCACCTGGCTCGTTGAATTCCAAGTTTCGTTCAGCAGTGAGGCGGAAGCGTGACACAGATCATTAAATCAAAATGACATGGATTAAATTGAACGATTTTTATTATAAAAGAAATTTTCCTCATCGGATTCATCGAAAAAGCATTATAATACAAATATACACTCTTGAAACCAAACGTAATTATAAAGAGAAATTAAACAATCGCGAATGCGTATTCCAGGGTGTAACATGAACTTTGAACGTCTGATGGATTATCGATCCGAGAAAGAAAGAAGAGAAGGGAGGATGGGGGTCCCAACCAACGTCCCCTCCAGTGAGCCGCTTGCCTACAGGTGTTTTTACCGTACCAAATCAACAACACAAGTGCCGTTCAGATGATACGGCCCCAACACAACGTCGACCCTCCTCAAGATGAGAAATAGCGATGATCAGAGAAATAGTAAAGATTTTACTCAATGGGCACCGACTCTAAGTCGGGAGTTATGTTTGGTATGAGGAGTGCTCAACATTCTGGTAAAAAACCACTGGTTACGAAGATTATAGTATTAATATTTGGTTCTCTATTTATAGGAAATAGTTGAGTTTAAGGTTTGAAAGTAGGATAAGGAGAGGAAATTAGGATGTGGGGAATAGAAGGTGAAAGGAATAGATCACGATTGAGCCCGAATTCGGCTATAGTAGAAACCATTATCTGAAACAAATTTGTATTAATATATTTGAAAGAGAATTTATGGGAATTAAATATCATACATGAAGTCCTGTGGTTTTCTTTATTTTCTGCGCGTATCATGAATGTAGTCTCCTATTTTCTTTATGTAATAATATTTTGAATTTTTAGTTAATATTTTTTAGTTGTGGCAATTCGTACCACTTTAACCCGCCGGTTAGACCCTTGGTGGATTGGAGCAGGAAGGGAAACAAAAAGACGGCAATTCCAATTGAATATTTTAATACCCAAATCTTTCTTATAATCTTAAACGGTTGGATTTCTCGCTTCTCATTACCTCCCAAATTTGAGGGTAATTTACTGATCTTCTCCGTGAATATTGTACAACGTCTATTAAAATATCGTACTGAAATCGTCCGCGAGCTTCACGGTTCTACTTGTCTTTTCGCATGCTGACGCCATTTTCACGAACCCAACGAAATCCTTCACAAGAATAGCATTGGATTCGCTCCAACGTTTCATCCACTCGACTACAATGGAAGCTATGCGCCCTGTACCCGTTGCTCGAGTGACCACCAGCTTCGATAGGATTCGTAAAATCCTATGTTAGTCTTACACACATCGCGAGTGGGTGCTCTATTCACCTCCCCAATAGGTGACCGCCGTGATATACTCGTCAGAATGGATAGACAGCAGAACCGGATCACGGGGACGATATTTTAATTACAAATTAATTCAACTTATTCTAACTTGAATTCGGATGCTTGCAGGGAGTGTCAATGGTTGCGAATGTTCAGTTCAACCGATTGAAACATACTAACCCTCTGCAGGTATGATCTCTCAAAAAGAGTTGTCTCCTTCTTAACGCATTCGTACAGGTTGGTTCAAAAGTTTTGAAAGCAAGAATGAAAGAATGTGTATTTTTTGATGAAATGATTTTTTTTATTCAATATAGTCTCCCTCAACTTCAACACACTTATTCCAACGATCCTCCAATAATTTTATACCATCCCTGTAATGATTTTCCGGAAGCTCCGCAAAATACTGTTCCACAGCTGCAATAGCTTCTTCATTCGACGAAAAACGCTTTCCACGAAGGAATTGTTTCAAATTTCTGAAGAGGTAATAGTCGGAGGGAGCCAAATCTGGGGAATACGGTGGGTGTTCAAGCAATTCGTACTTCAATTCGTTCAGTTTAGCCATCGCCAGAACACTTGTGTGAACACGTGCATTGTCTTGATGAAAAATGATTTTTTTCTTCCGTAAACCGAGTCTTTTTTCACGAATTTTTTCATCCGACTGATCTGAAAGGTTGCAATAATATTCAGAGTTAATTGTTTTACCTTTTTCGAGATAATCAATCAACAAAACCCCTTTTGCGTCCCAAAAAACCGATGCTAAAACCTTTTTTGCCGATCGTTCTGACCTCACCCGTTTTGGAGCTGAACAACTACCTTCAGTCCACTGTAAACGTTCTTGTTTCAGTTTAGGATCATGATGGTAGATCCAAGTAAAAAAATCGGTGTTATTCTGCTCAAAATGCTCCAAATTACGCTGAGAAATTTGTTTTCGATTCAGTTGTTGTTGAATTGTCAACGAATGCGGCACTAACTTTCCAAAAAGCTTTTTCATATGTAATTCTTCGTGTAAAATATGGAGTACTCGTTCATCCGAGATGCCTATGGTATCAGCAATTTCACGCTCAGTCAAACTCGGATCTTCACAAACAATATCATAGACTTGCTCGATGATGTCTGATTTCGTGGCACTTTTTGGACGTCCACTACGTGATTGATCTTCAACGCTTGTACGACCACGTTTAAACTCTAAAACTCATCGATGTACAGTTGAAAATGAAGGAGCAGATTCCTTCAACACTTTCTTCATTTTAGTATGAATTTCTGTTGCTGATAAACCTTCCAAAACAAAGAATTTCATCACTGCACGATATTCGGATTTTTCCATTTTCACAAAATACACTGACACGTCAACTTCGAATGGCTTGTGAACAAAGAATGAATTGACAGATCGGAATGAAATTGTGTGTGTGTTCAAATGAAGGATGAAATATAAAAATAGCGTATAAATTTTGATTCCTTTACTGGTTGATAGGTGTCGTTTTCAAAACTTTTCAACCAACCTGTACGCAATACAAAGTAATCCTTATCACCTGTGTAAATTCCGACTCCCGAACTTATAAAAGGCACAATAATACATGGTTTATGATAACTAATTTTGAATAAGAGAACAATAAAACGCGAAAGTTAATACAAAACGAATGAAAACAATGATTTTCAAGCAATTCAATGTACGTTGGCAACATTGGTGTTTCTTTAAATGTATTCTTTGATTAAAGGGGTATCCAGTTCTTTGTGGATTGTGCTGTTTCTCGCGTATCTGGGTGCATTAGAAATTTATTTCAAGGTTTTATTCTCAATAATCTGAATTTTATTCATGTCATTATCCGAGGTACCGCTCCAAATAGTTGGAGCATATGTTACTGTCAATTCGTGGTACGGGATCTCTTTGTATACCTGTAGAGGTTTATTCTTCCTTGCCGTACATTTGGTACCGAGGAGAAGCGCCTAGCGGATGGAAGTGGAAACACCCGCTCGCTAAAACGCTTCACTGCTTTTCACATACTCGGTTATGCTGTACACGGCTTGATAATGAAATTTCGCCACAAGCATTATTGTGCGTTATAAAAACGGGTCCCGTCACAATTTTGTTCAATCAATACTTTGTTTTTATCATTTAAATCTATTTATTCATTTTACTTAGTAATGACCTGTGACCTGTGTTCCCTCACGTTTGAAAAATCTTTCAATCCAACGAGCCAGAAGTATTATTTCGAGCAATTCGAGCGATTTAAGAAATGAAAAGATGTCAAATTTGTTGTTGTTCCACTTTCCTTTTGCAATAATTATCTTCGGTCGACTCTCACGATAATAATCGTTTCCCTCTCGTTCTTCGCATATGTTAATTCCAGTCGTTTATAAACGTGATAAAGAGCACGTGACGGTAATATTAAGTGGAATTTAGCTACGTAACGCGCGTATACTCTTATCAAACTACAGGCTATTTAATCCGAAGATGATATTTCTCGTAATATAAACTGATGATATCTTCATTTCGTGAGAAGTAATAAACTTGATCGTTGTGTACAGGATATTGTTTTGGACGTGAAATTACTCCCACAAACAAAAACTCTAATTCCTCTCGAGAATCTTGACGGAATTGCCTTCCGATAGCCGGAAGATAAATTTATTTATCCCACTCCTGATGAATATAACGATGTTAATATGAATTTCATTAAAAAGCATATACACTTTGATGAAAGATATTTGAAATTCTTCGATAAAATTAATGACTCGTTTGAAAATGTTATCTGTATCGTGACCGCTCACGAAAGACAGCACGGAGAGGGATAACGTAACCGATAATAATACGAAACATGGATGCTACTGGGAAGAATGTGGGAAGGACATTGTCCTCATGTTGAATCGTAAAAGGCTGTGGAGGAAGTGGCGGCAGGATAGGGATGAAAACGCTCGCCACATGTGTGACGTCAGAGATGCTGTTACGTCAGCAGTGCGGCAGACTGTACGAAGTTGAATAGAACGGATTGGGGTGGGTTTTCAAGTGAGTAAGAGTGGTTAGGGCGAAGAAGAGAAACTAGGTGACGAGAGAGTAGGGATGACGGGGTAGGAAGTAAGAGCCAGGACTCGGGGGAGAGAAAGAGAAAGGGATAATCGGAAGGGAGATGGTGGAGCAAAATAAGGTCGATCACCCCGATTTCATTCATCAGTCACAGTCAACGAGAGGATGGTTTCCACACTTTTGACCTATCCGCTTCTCCTTCTTTCTCTTCTTTTTTCTAAAATTTTAATATATCAACGAAAAGGTAGTAGTTGCAGTCTCTTTATTAATCCCCCCTTCCTTGCAGCGATACCTTCTCTTTTTTGTCAACGAAATCAAGACAAAATTTCAAAGGATGATCGAAGAATGACAATTCTCTCCAACTGCGAATTGCTTTCGCAAATGAAAGAAAAATCAAACGGTTTGTCGAGCTCGACTCGTGACGATGAGTTGACCGACCAACAGAATCTGCACAAATTCGTACAACCTGGTATTAGCTGATGAGAAGGAACATTCATTAATACAAATGAGATAATCTAATAAATCAAACGAAATCCAGAACAAATGAATTAACTCGATGAAGGAATTCTCGTTGATTTTGTTTTCTCTCTCTCTCGTTGGATTCATTTAATTTTATTTTTGATAAAAATCTATCCACACAGATTCGTCGTCTTTCGCAAAATATTTACTTGTTGTTTATGTTGAAAAACGAACTCATACGCGATTTGTTTCTTTTCAATATAACTGAAATGATTTTTTTGAAATTTCCCTTTTTCAATTAGAAATTTCATGTCCCTATAAATCATCCGATATATTCATAGAGCGGGATCATATAAAGTCTATCTCGTGTATTAAATTTAGTTCTCGCGAGAGCAGAAAACATACCTATACTTGTTTTGCATGTTCGTCACGATTTTATGGTTGACTAGAATTTTATATTTGTACGAGCGACACATAAAATGAAACGTAACGATCATAGGTGTGGAAGAAAGAAAAAGGAAAGCTTGAAATTGACTTATGCCTTCATCGTTTCTACGTTATAACATTAATATTCTTCCAATGATGGTGGTGGTAGTAATAGGAGTGATAGGGACAGCAATGTGACTGAATACACGACTCTTATGTGTATCTTTCTGTAGGGAAAATTGAGTACTCCACATACAAGATTCGGTTTTTTCTGTTAAATTTCTTTGTAAAAGAAAGACTGTTTTGAATGAAATTTTGTATCCAGTGATATGAATGTTCATATAAAAACGTCTTGCATTCCCCAACGCTGGTTGTCGAATCTTGGAAAACTATGTGGAGTCAATGTTGATCGATACATGATAAAATTCTACACCAATATTACACGGGGAAAAGAGATTTTCAAAAAATAACAAAGTTCGTTGACGTACGTACACTGTAAAAAATATTTGTATTAGTTTTAATATAACACATATTTTTGTATTGAATCTTTTTCATTGAAATTCAAACACAATATCATCTTGAAATGGTTTTCTTACAAAAATTGGTTTGAAGTTCATAAAATCTGTAGTGAGTTCGATACAGAAAAGTGTACCTATGTTAATTGCTTCTAAATTTTGTGTGTGAAATTTACAAATTTTTTTCCAACAGTGTAGCACAGCCACCCATACAGGGTTCATTAATTGGCCCAATAATGGCACGTTACTGGACCACAAACGGCGTTCTTCGCCCGATGATGGCGCCCATTAATGGCTCATCAATGGTTAATTGCTGGATGATAACGTGGGTCCAGTAATGGCAATAAATAATGGGCCATGTATAGAATTATTGATTGGCCCAGTAATGCGGCTAAATGATCCCGATTTATGGCCAGAAATTTCAGGATGATGTTCGAATATCAGCCATCAATGCGATATGACTGCGTTCCAGAATAATCGGTTCAGTATTACTTCAAATGAGTGGTCAAGTGTTAATCCAAAACACTTTATTGTTTTTGTTTTAGGGAAATTTGTCATTCCAGTTTACACAAGATCAGAAATGGATTTTTTTTCTGAATAGATTTGCGTTCCCGATATTTCCACAATCTCAAATATAAAATTATACGAGTCAAAAGCACTCTCGATAAATCAGTTGAATTTAGTTGCTTATTCCTTCAAATTGTTTGTTTTTTACATGAGAAAATGATTGATTATCTATGTAAATAAGAATTTATTTGAATCATGTAAAACGTATTTGATGGATGTGAATTATTTATTCAGCGTAATAGGAATAAGGCCAAAACAAACTTTTCTCACGGATGATTACAAATACAATACATCCAACTTTGAAATCCATTTCACTTAGTAATAAACCATATTTCAGTCAGTCACGGGGAATCAATTGTTGGCCGTTCACTATAGCCGTACATCGGCTGATTATAGGCTGATTATCGGCTGTCTCCATTGCTGGTCTTTTTTATCAGCCAGTGGTGGGCCACACTTGTGCCAATGATGTGAATCCATTGTTGGCTATTTAATGGGAGCCATACATGGGCCGATTATTGGCTGTGTGTACATTATCGGGGTTTCCTGTATGGGCACCTCCCCATATGCGACATAGTAAATCATATTACGTCAAATTCTGATTTTTAAGCACATCAAATTCGAATTGAGTGATGAAAATTACAGAAATTTGATACTTCACATCACATAATCAATTAATTACATAGCCCTTTCTACTGAAAACGTATAAGGAACATTTATTGCTATATCAAATAGTGAACTCTGCTATGTTCCAAAAAGGCAACTCTCTGCGTGTACTTATTAATGAATTGATTTGATCTATCCAAAATTGGCTCAGCATTACATCCGATAAAATATATTAGCGTTGTTCCAACCCCAGCAAAAATGATTCTAACAATCTTATACTTAATGTCAAGGCCGTTTATAGTGACTAGTTTCCCTGCGAGCACCTTGAAAGGTGCTAGGGAAGCTTAATTTACCCCAGATATCGATAAATCAGCATTCCGCTAAACGTTTCAGATGCCTGAATTATTGATAAATGTTTCATGTGAAGAGTGATGAAAATTAGCTGCCAAGTTTCAGCTTTGTAAAGAATCCTTCCACAAATGGTAAATTTTCACTTTGGAAGATGTGACACCGTTTATTCCCCTCCCCGACAAATCGCTTCATCAGACGTAACCAGAATTCCTTTGAATATATTGTAATTTATCCAGACGATAAATGGATGGTACGATCGTACACGATCTACGGGCGCATAAAATCACAACGATGATGAATGCGATTGGCCTCTTAATGCATCACCATATGGCATTGTTGATAGTATATTGAACAAAATATTCAGAGTTGTACTCGCTGTCGTGTACCAATTTACATACCCACATTCGTATAACTATCTAGCTCTCATTTGAAATTTAAATGAGGAAGAACATACCCCGATGAGATGACGCGACATGGAAGGATTTTGCATTAGTTTCGTTTATGTAATTATCGAATAATGACAATGAAGTCAAATAAATATGTACTCACTTGAAGAACGACAATTTGTATCGATCAACTTGTATAACAACTTTTTAAACCAGTGATTATTATTTTTGTGATCAGGTGAAAAACTGTGGATTGGTGTCGCAAAACCTCGGCCACGGGAGTGGCCCGGGGGATTTTATCTTGGGTATCCTTGGGACAGACCAAGACGACGACGACGAGGACGACGTCGGGGTGGTGGTGGTGGTGGTGGTCAAAGAAAACAAAAAGAACCAGTGGATCCCAAGAAGAGGAGCTGGAGCTGGTGGCTGAGAAACGTGGTAAGAGGAAGAGGAGGAGGCGGAAAAGTAGTAGTTTTGCTCCGCTATGAACGCCAGCGTCAACATCGAAAGGAACTCCTGGCGGTTGCCACCCGACGAGACCGTCCAGGTCGCAGATCCCCGGTCGAAATCCGCTCAAATCAAAGACGTAAGTAGAACTCGAGAATTATGATCCTTTTCCCTCAGTTTACATTTAATTTAATCAGTTATGAAAACTGATTTCGAAACAAGCTCCATTGTTGAAAGAAGAAATATTTCTACACGTTCAATTACTCGGGGGTGATAACGTTTTTACAACTTCGAGTAGACTCTTTCCGACACATCAAAGGTAAAACGTATATCATAAACACTGAAGGGATCCGAGTATTATACGACTACTATGTGGTTTTCTTTCCATCTTCCAGCATCGTGTCCTGAGAATAAGAGATCATTCGATGCACGTAATACACCTCTTCAAGCTCGGTTCTATAAACACGTACACATCGCGTAACATTACGACCGATCGTAAAAAAACTCCAAAAAATAATTGTTATATTTTTATTGAATCTAGAGAGATCATTTTGAAAGCCGTGCCGAGAGTTTCGGATAAAACGGTTATATTGACATGCACGAGAAAATGTGCTAATTAGAGACGTGCGCGAGAGATGCACACGAAGAGACGAGACTCGAGCACGGTCTCGGAGGATCGTGATTCATTATGCAAACTTTACTAACCTCTATTTCCTATCTTCTCCTTTTTTATCTGTTCTTCGGAGCCTACCGTTTTTGTTTCTTTATTTCTCCGTATGTGTCTCCGTACACGTACACGTACACGTCCACGTCCTTGTAGAAACAACTTTCTCGAATAAGGAGTCTCCGACCTGAATGAGGAGTATGATTATTGTCACAATACAATGCCGTGTCACGTTTCGTCTTCCTCATAGAGCATCGTCATACTGATTTAATTATGTATTACTTTAAATATGAATTTTTGTATTTCTTGTTACGGGTCATACAAAAATCCATCACGAGGGTTTCTCACGAGGGTGTTCTCGTTATAAGAACTTCGTTAAGTTCAATTTGATCATTTGCATGAGAAAATAATAATGAAAAAGTCGATTTATCAAATCTAAAAGAAAGTGGGTTGGATAGCGACCCGTAATTGCTTCGACCCGTTTCTCTTTTCGAAAGTGAATGAGGTACATTCCACGATTCGTAATAAACGGATGAAATCCAACGACTTCGATCGTGCTTTTACGACAACGATCTGTGAAAGGGAAACGTTCGGATATTGGACGAAATTCGGGCAAGCAAAATTGTCCCTTGGTTTTCGACTTTTTCGTGTCCCTGTCCCGCGTTGTTCGCTCACTTTGCGCGCCTCGATCAGTCGTCTCTTAATTGTGTGATGATTAAACGGAATAATGCGAAGGAAAACGGAATATCTCACTAAAATTATTCAATCTAGAAGAATCGTTGAAGATTCGTAAAGCATATCATACCCAATTCGATTTACAACTGTAATTTATCAGTTTATTCAATGATTTTCGCTACACTGTGAAAAATGATTGTGGAATTTTCCCCCAAAAAAATGGTGGCAGTAAAGTTCCTCCATAGATGGGGAATTTTTCACAATAATTTGGTGGAATTTCCTTCCATTTAGAAATTGAATAATCAATCAGATGCAAAAAATGATTCCTTGTGGCGAATGAATTATTTATTTAGAAGACCAATTTATTTGGGGGATTCGATTGAATATTTCATTATTCCTAAGAAATATTTCATGGAGACAAGGAAGGAAGGAAGTGGTAGAAAAATCTCTCATTTTTAATGGAAAAACAACTCCTCCACGACGAGGGAACGAAATCCATCAACATTTTTTACAGTGTAGAACTCACGATTACAAACTTATTATATTCAACGATATATTTATTTTTAAGGATTCTTTAATCAGTTAATTGTTTCATTTGAATGAATTCATGTTGTTCAACCCGTTTACTGTAATTTAATAGTCTATGACTCTCGTTCTCCTCCTCTTGAACGAACCTTGGAATCCAACGAACCAGAGGCATTATTGGCGGCTAATAATTTAATTAGTGGTAATTAACATTACCGACGCGCTAGTCGACAACGAAGCGTGTCGAAAGCCCCTGCTCCGGTGAGCAGCATTGGTGAAATCGCTAAATTTTTACATGGGTATTCGGTACTCACTATCAGCGTTTACATCAAAGTACCCTTCTACCCGTTTTCCACCTTCCTCTCCGTCCTGTTCGTTACAATGGACGAGAAACACACTCCTCTCGCAAACAATTGCGCACACTGTGAAATAACTTGATTATCGAACGTTCTAACACGGTCGGTGTTGGTATCTCGGAGAAGAAGGACTTCAGGAATGGAAATTCGTATCCACGTTTGTGCGCGTGGTATTCCCTTTGACCTACCACGTTTAAGTCACAGACTTATCTTTCATAATCTGCTGTGGGATGATTATTCCGCTACATTATCATCATTATCAACTCACACGTTAGGTTGTACGACCTAATAAGTAGAATATGAGAATATTTCTCTACACTGAAAACACTGTTTATTCACAAATATTAACAATTTCTTACACACCAACAACAAGTTTCTTTGCGTTCATTTCAACCACAATCTTTTGTTCAGTGTATGATCTTGGAATTGTTTGCATATGTATCACTACTTTGTCTTGGAATAATGGTATCATTTTCAGTAATCTTATCATTTCGATGGAGATATTTTATACATTTTGTAATTTCATCACTGTAAAAAGAAAAAAGCCGAAAACACAATCGCCCGCACAATGGAAAAAGCCTTGTCTGAAATTAAGATGCAAACAGATTAAGACTTTCTTTTCACAGTGATCTCTCAAAACTTTGAATCCAGTATAAAACTGGAAAACTGAGAACACAAAAGATTGGAGTTTGAATAGATTGTATTTTCATTTCGAGATAAATTTTTCCAAACATTCTCGATCTGAAAGCTATTCGAAAAAACGGAGAAAAAATCTCCCCTGAAGAGAATTCATTCCCCTCCACGATTCATACACGAGCGATAGTCAGCAATGAAGTCTTCAAAGGTACACGTGAACACATACCATTTTACACGTTTGTGATAATAGCCAAGAGAACTATGATTAGTTTGTCTTCTCTGGATAGTCTTCGTGAGGCGCTCAAAAGGTAATGATCACCCTGTGAGGAGTCAAAGGAACATATTCGCGTAACGACTCGCACGTAAGCTCTTATTATTCGCCTCATCGCTCCCTTTCTCTCCTAATCGTTCGAAATTTCTTGCGTAATTCACTTCGATGAGGATAAACGCTCTACAGTTCTATAAATCTTTCCAAATCCAATGTGACATATGTGAAGTAACTTGAAGTTTGTAAATTCATTTTTAATGAATATCAGAATTTCACCATCGCAATGGATTTAATACCTTATAATTGAAATGGAAACATTTATTTGGATAGTGAATACTTTTTCCATGATACATACCATGATTATGTATCGTTATGTTCGTTCTCGTGGAGAACAATTTATCACAACGGATTATACGAAGATCATTTAACTCTCCGAGTACCTTATAAATTACTCCAAGTCTTGTGAATTAATATAAATTTGTCTTGAATGAAAATAAATGTTTTTTGATGTAAAAAATTTCAAGTACGAAGACATCGAACCCGCACGTAATTACTGAAAAAACACTGAACTCATAGTAAAAAGAAAACTACTGAAAATCGTGATTGAACGCTTCTTAAACTGAAAAACCACAAAGAAGATTGATCACATTAATTTATATTCTCCTACTCCTCGTAGAAACCTAGAAGAATCCTTCATTCTAGACGCACTTGCGGTTTTGAAGTTGAACACACTCTTTTTTTCTCACTTTGATGAGCTGTTAGACTTTTTCTACATGAACAAATCAGAAATGATTATTCTGAATTCACCCGAATTGAACTCACGAAATTCGAACCAAATCAAACTTGTTCCACTCATCAAGTTCAAAGTCCAAACTGAAAAATTCTCAAGAATCTACTAGGTTTTTTCAAACCCTGCAAAGAGCTTCTCTGACACTGTGAATTCGTTCCCACTTTTCGACAATGGAAATGAAAAATGATGTCTGGTTTGTTTAAAACCCCATTCCAATAAGCATTTGGAATATCGAAACCCACCAACAACACTGCACCGTGTCTGACCGGTTCCATCCTGAACCCCTATACATTAAAACATGTCTGCTCCAAGCTCAACTCCCATCACTTGTAATAACGAATTAAATCTTATAGCAGTGCTTCCAACTTTGAGTAACAAAAAATAGCGTCCAAATCGAATCGAACCTAGTTTTTTTTTTTCAATACACAATCGTTTCATCTAATACCATTTTCGAAATGTTGTAGAAAACGAATGGGGATTCAAAAAGTCCCGATTCATGATAACTGGTAGCGAATGAGGAAAAAAACATCCGCTCCTCGATACAAATTCAAAGCATCTTTTGATCAAAGGAAAGCACGAACGAAAACACGAGCGAATTATATACATTTCCACGAAAATGTGTATGATGAATTTCAACGTTGTTAGTTCTGGATCTCGTTACGATTGAATAACGTAAATAATAGGGATCGTATTACCAAAAAAAAAAAATAAATAAAAAAGAAGATATTCATCAGTGATCAAATTTCAAATTCCTGACAGGATTGCGAACATCGATTTTCTATGGAAATGTCGACAACGTGTTGTAAAATTGTACGATCGCACGTGTGTCGGAACATAATTGGATTATCGAAATCCCCGAACTGTTGAGAATGTTAGATCAGATAGAATGTAAATCTAGGTACGCGCTCCCACGAATCATATAAATTTATTGCAACGTGCACGAGCTTTCAAGAACGAATGAAACGTGACGGAAAAAAAGATAACGAACCGCTTTGATCTTTTTCAAATACTTTCAAACACATCATTGACGTTTCAAACGGTGCGTGTGTGTGTGTGTGTGTGTGAGTGTGTGTACATATTATTTCGATTGACGTCTATTCAACTCGATTTCCATATATCATAAATAGATATAATTTTTTTCGAATCCTCCATCGCCATGGTGACTTCGGTATCGCGATACGTCGAGAATAAAGATCCATATCCAATGCGATTGAGCGTTTTGTAAATTTATTTGTAACGAGCTATACACACGAGAAAAAAGATAGTAAACCGGTGACAAATACGAGTTTCTGTACACAGTAGCTAACAGAGACGAGTAATGGTCACTAATACCCAGAAAAGATATTCGGTAAATATGCAGAAGTGCGACTTCTGGGAAAACGACTAATTTAGGAGAAGGTCTTTGCGGAAATGGCTTTCATTTAGGCCAAATAAGGCATTCGAATAGGGGGAGCTAGAAGAAGTTATCAAACAGTGCCCACACAGCTCACAAACAGCACCTTCTGTATCGCGGAACATAAAATGATGATTTGGGTGGGGTTTGGTGGGTTTCTTTCCGGAGCAGAGGGAAGGGGGGGGGGGGGGGGGTTTGCACTCCCTGTAAACACTCAAGGTGGTGGAAGCAGAGAAAAGTGCTTCAACAATCTCGAAACAGCTCATAAAAAGCGTCTTCTGCATTACGAAGCACTAAACGGTGGTATCAGTGTTTCGTAGCCATTTATTTCATCCCACCTCAACAGAAGTGGCTTTCATTCAGCGCCAATGAGACATTCAAATGGGAAGAGTTATAAGAAGTTCCAAAACAATGCCCGTAGTGCTCATAAAGAGCTCCTTCTGCATCATGAAATACCAAATGATGTTTTAGGGGGGATTCGTGGGGTTTTGCCCCCGGGAAAAAGCCGGATTACGAAGCTACAGATGATAATAATGGTGGCTGTGCGGGATTCGTTCGTAGACACTACTTTCTCCCAACTTCAGGGAAGAGTGCAGGTAGTGAGTGCCACGAGGAGTATCCCAAGAACGCCCAAACAGCTCATAAAGAGCAGGGGTGAAATGATGAAGTGGTAAGTGATGATTCTGCAGGTCAGCCGTGATCCCCTCGTGGAGATGATTCCTAATGAACCCTTGTTACGTTTTGAATCCCTCACCAAACGAATTTTTCTGTTTGCCGTTCCCAAACAACATCCAAACAGTTCACGCATCCCGGACACATACTTGAAACACGGAACAAGCAAAATGAGCTCATCTTGCAGGAAGGTGTTAGGTGGGTGAGGTTGGAAAGAGCAGCACACTGAAAAAAACTCGAAAACTTTGGCAAGTTGAAAATTATATTATTTCAAAATTAACGTTTCATCTGTAACATAAGTGACACAAAACTATCAAGAAAGGTATCTGGCCGTCTGATTTAGTAATACCAAACAGCTGAGTGAAAGAATAAGAAAACAAGTGAAAGATTAAAGAAAGTACTGTAAGAAACTGTTCGATGCAATTGAGGTTCACAGTTAAAGCTCTATTTTGAACCATTTTGTGCGATTCTACGGACTAGATATATGAAGTAAATTTTTTGTGTTATTTCACGCATTTATTTTGCAAACTTTATAAATCAATTCGAGTTACAAAAAAACGACATGCTTGGAATTAATGTTACCATAATGTACTTCCTCATCACTCTCAGACCAGCAACATACGAACACACAGCCGTCTCAGGTTTCGATGAAAATTGATCTGCAAGCCCTTTTAGGATGGGGGTAGGGGGATGCCAGCGAGTGAGACAGGGATTAGATTCATTGTTAATGGTCAATTGCAGCTTCCACGGCGGTAAAAAAAACTTATAAACAAACGTGCATCTGAACTCCGCATAAAAGCTGAAACTTCACTCCCCGGGGAGAAGGTAAGGGGGTGGTAGGCGCGGTGGTAAGGGTGAAGGCACAGTCTATGAGCTACATTGACATTCCTTGGAAACTATTTTCACCCCAACCAGGTTGGAAACACCAATGGGGCCAAATGGAAGCCGTCCCCGCAAAGAAACTGCAGGGAACACGTGATTTTCCTACGATGGGCTGTTTATGAGCTGTGCGGGTGCTCTTTGGGAACTTTTATTGGGCCTAAACGAAAGCCAATTCCATAAAAATCCTCCCCTAAATTAGTCGTTCTCCCAGAAGTCGCACTTCTGCATATTTACCAAATATTCTTGAATATTTTTAAGAATACATATTCTTGATTACAGCTGATATGTTGCAAGCTCAAGTGGAATTCCCTTGGATCAAGAGAATATTTTTTTCAATTCAAGAAATACATCCTCTCAGTGTATTAAAATACAATATAGTATACCAAAATAGGAACCAATATTCGTTTCTGCACTGAGAGAAATTCTCTTCAGTGAAATTAACAAAATCGAGACAACTGTATCATTTTGGTTGAAATAACCGAAAAATTAGTCATTGCAATTGAGAAGAATGGTTGAAATAACTACACAAACTGGTTGTCGTGTTTTTCAATCAACCTCATCAGTTGAAATGACTGACAATCGTTCTGAATGTACAGTTTTTAGCGACTGTGTACAGAAATTCGTATTTATCATCGATTTACTATCTTCTCTAATGATCATTCCATGATCTTTTTCCTCCGTGTGGGACAACTAAATGTTATAGTTGCCGCAGCTAGATTTTCATTTATGCTAGCTAGACTCTAGTCTTATTCAATTATTTATGGTTTATTCAAAGGGAATAAAACCCTTTCTCTCATTGTACACTTGTGCCAAAGAAAAGATTGAAAACAATATTTGCTGATTTTCATAAGTTGCAGTTAAGAAATGGGTATTTCACTCGAAACTCATTCGATCTCTCCTCGCTCGAAGCTTAATGCAACCCTGAGGAATTTAAGAGAATAGATCCAGCATCAAGTTCATCGCCAGGAACGTTGAAATTCGCCCTGTACTCGCATAAAAACTGCGACGCGATTCTCAAAGGGGAAATTCCGCAGAATACGAAGATAAATACGTTCGAACAAATATACACGTACACATATTATATACATACACATACACGTGTGTGTACACGTATAATCATGGCTAGGTTGTTCGTTCAAATAGTCTCTTTGGAGCGTGTAAGGGATAATCCATGACTAACATGCGAGTAACCAACGGAACGACCACGTACATAGACTAACTCTCATTCCTGCATGTTCTGCCTCTTCCTTCTCTTGTCCTCCACCCTACAGGAGAATGACAATACCAACCTTGTCAGTATGTTTGATAATCGAATTATCTGATGTTGATGTACTATACACGAGTTCCGCGCGTACTCGTCGAGTTCGCGAAAGAAAAGCGATTTTATTATTTTTCAAAACAAAAATCAAAATTCTTTTTTACAACCCATGTGTTATGGACCAAGCCTGGCACAAGATCTGCTGAGAATTGTCTTGAACAATCTGCCAAACTTGGCCCAGGCTTGGGCCAGTGGTTTTGCCAGGTCCGGTCCAATTCATTTACCAAGCATCAACCAATGCTTCTTTGATCGCAGATATGGATGAAAAAAAGTAATGGATCCATATTTCGGTTCATGACTTTCTCCCTCAGAATACCGTACATGAATCATCTTAAAACGATAGGAAAAATGTGACAAGACTGGGACAAGCTTGTACGATCATTGGAAAATTTGCGTTCTTTGATATTTCAATCAATTTTCATTCTATTGTTGAATTATGCTCAAACTAAACTAATGATCAACAGGTCAATAAAATCTAGCTTGGTGTGTAAAACTAGTGTGTAGGATTAATTATGGCAGGAAGATCGAACCAGCCCTGGACCGATGGTTATCTCCAAGTCTTCAGCCATTGTAAATTCAAAATTCAGTCAATATTTATAACCATTGATTCTCACACTTGTGCCAAGCCTGTACCAAATGTAGCGACCATTTCAAAAATATTAACAAATGTACCACAACTGACTATCCATTGGGAACAATATTGGGCAATTTGTTTCTGACACATGTGCCAACCTTGGGACGAGCTTGGGTTTTTTTCAGTCTTGGCAATACCTGCATGGGAAATTAATCAAATATATTAGAATTCACAAAGATGATATTCATACATCGATGTAACCCCTTTGAAATTCATCTGAGAATCATGAAAAAAGTTATTACGTAATACGTTTTAATATCTTCGTACGAGATGATATCGGTGACGAGCATTTAACGAGCCGCTGTATATTATCCTGCTCTGTTTCCAGCCTGTTACAAGGATAATATATTGCTTACGAAACGTGTAATACACTTAGGAAACTGACATCACGTGTAGGTGTATTTATGATCTATCTGGTGCAATTTCACGTGAATGTCTCTACATATCGATATAGGGCACTTGAAATTCTCTTGTGTAATATATAAATATATCATTCCTTGGGTAGTGACGAACTCGGAAATGAATATGCATTTCGCGAGATATTTTGTATATCTGTATCATAAAAATGGAATTTTATGATTCTTGATATTGAATTATATTCAAACACCGTAGACCGGGGTAAAACGGATCAAAATTCAACGTTCTTTTTGATAAATAAATGTTTTTACTGTGAATGAAAAATTTTCGAAAAAATCAAATATACTTTTGCGTGACTTTTATTATCAACGTTATCAAAGAGCGATCCATTTTACCCTACATGTCGGCGTAAAGTGGATCATTTGTTCACGATACTCTTCCATTTTGGCATTATTGGACCACTAATGATGATCGTTTCACTCATGGTACTGGAATGAACAATGGTTGATAGATAGATAATTTATCATGAGGGGGGTTACATAAAAATGTACAATGAATCTTAATAATATTCATAATACACATAAGAAGAAATGCCCTTGTTTCGCAATTTTTTCAATGACCGCAGATCACTTCTAACACCTAATTCATCAAAATGAGAGGGTTGAGATCGCGGGTTATTCTTTGTTTCATACAATCGCCTGTGCGGTGTATAATGTCCGCATTCGATTTACCAGAGTGACAAACCGGGCACTGTTGTTTTAGCCAGAACTTATAATAAGTTCCATTGATACACTATGAAAAATTTCTATGGGAAACTTCACATACATGTTCGGAAGTAATTAACATATAAACGTGTTAGGAATTTTCCGTATTTTATCGGAAATTTACTGGGAAATGTTAGTGAAAATCCCAAGAAGTTCGGAATTTTCAGGCAAATTTATGGGAAATTTCATATGCGTGTATGAGAAATTGATTTCCTATGCCATGATTGGGATTTTCCGGTTGCTGCGTATAGGAAAATTCCGATTATTTTTTACAGTGTATTCAAAGAAGAGCAAAAATTTCCGGCACATCTGATTTGTGAAATTAATCTATTTGTGTTTGGTATTCGCAGGTATTTTATGTTGTCAACAATGTATTTATCTCCGCTATCTAATACATTTTTACATTTTTCCAACAATACTTCCCCCGCTATTTTCCATGCGTCATATTCAGTAGTATTACATTCCAATGATTTGTAACAGGGGTCTATGGATTCAATTATTTTCATTATTTGCGTGGCCCAATTATATTTAGGATCAAGGGCTTTTCTATGTGAATCAAATAATCTTTCAACACAAATTAACGGGAGTCGGTTATTGCTCATCTTCAGCATTTTTAGAGTCCATTTCCACGGAGTTTTCCAAACATTATATGCAAGTTTTTATCTGCCGCCCATTGTTCTAACTAAGGCATTGAATTTATTCCCAGGTAAAGTTAGGAGAAGTTTATAGAAGTCAGTTTGTACCTTCTCTATTTCGTTAATGTACTTTGGGGCCCATACTGGGCATGCGTGAAAAAAAATTGAGGCTATCATTGAATCAGAAAGTTTAATTGATCTTTAGAGTGTATTTATTTTAGCCGTGTTGATTATTGACAATACCGGCCACATCCTCAATTTTACTTTTCTTAATTGTATTTTTCAACATGGATGAACAGTTGATGAAAAATTGCTGTTTTTTTAGTAGCAACATTTTATCAACTTCTCATTCATAATAATTTATTAGGAACAAAATGAGAATTCAATAAAACAATGAGAAAATAATCAAAACACAGAGAAATTCAAATCATACTAGCAAAATTCAAGATGCAATTATTGCAAAACGACTTGTCTTACATTTCTTGTCTAAATCCAGTAGATAAACTATGATTCGCTTTATCCCGAAAAATTACAAATATGTGTATTACAACTTTAAAGACAATGCAAGAGTAAGCTATGGAACTAAAATTTGTGTATGATGTTGTTTGCCCTCTCATCAGTGAATATGCATATTCACTTTTTCGTCAAATACACTGGTTTTCTTCTAGTAATTGAAACTTCCTAGCGATTCATGAAGATTAAACAAATCAGATTGAGAGAAATAAATTTGTAATCCTCAACTGAAACATCTCATGTCATTGATTGCTGTATAAAATTTTGTTTCATTGTTTTAATGTATCCTGTAAGCGACAGGTATTTTGTCATAAGAGAATCGAGCAGTGATACTGTTTACCCCGGTTTACAATACGCTACTACCTTCTCAGAAATTACTTTCGACTCCGAAGAAAAGTATGATACGTAGAGATGGCAGTCTTTTATGGAGTGCTCTGTAATTTTCGATCACAATGGTATTTCCATTTCTATTCCATGGTATTCGAACGATGTTGTAATTTTCAGTTATACCAATATACTGATTGTCACGGCATATCATTACCTATTTCATTCACCCCCAACTTTACTTGGGGATTTGATATTAATATCAAAGAAAGGAAATCTCCCTGAATCTCTTTGGAATGTTTTTGAGAGATTCAGAATAATTTCAAGTAATTCAGAAAAATTTAGTCTTGTAAGGTATTCTAATTCTCTCTGAATTGATGATGAGATTACAAAATTCTTCGAAATCTTTCTAAACCTCTCTGAATTGCTCAGAATTTAAATTATTTCGATTTCAAAGATTCCTCCGAATTCGTCTGAATCCTCCTGAATTTCTTTGAATCCATCCAAGTCCCTCAGAATTTGATTTATTTAGAGTCCAAAGCACTCTTCAAATCCATTTGAGTTTCCTCGAATCTTTTTGAATTTCCCTAAATCTCTTTAAACCAGCCTGAATCGGTCTTCAAGCTTTTTCGAATCTTATCTTCCCGAATTCCTGCAAGTTCCTTTTAATCATTCAAACTAAGTTGCTGAAATTTTCCTAGGATTTCTCTTAATCTCTTTGAATGCCTTTCCAGAAATCAACTCACAATTTTCCCTGATTCACTGGTCTGTGAATCATACTGATTCTCCCTGAATCCCTTTGGCATTCCTGATGGAAAAATCTCTCTGAATTTCTCGATATTTTAGGACGTGGTTTTAAGAGATTTAGAATGCGCCAGAGGAAGTTAAAAGCTTGTTACATAGTCGTGAATTCTGAATCTCTATTCCTCCCAGTTTCTTTGAACTTTTTCCAATTCCTCGCAATTTTTCTGATTAAGATTTGAGGATTTGTTTTGGAATTCCTCGTCATCTTTGTGAATTGTTCTGAATCTCTCACAATCCCAAGTATGTAGGATTCAAAGCTTCTTTTGGATTCGTCTGAGTTTCTGTAAATTCCTCTGAATGGCTCAGAATTCCGTTTATACAAATTTCACAGTTTTCTCTGAATTTTTCTAAATTTTCCTGGCTCTCTCAGAATTTTATTTTTTATTTATACTTTAAAGCTCTCTGAATTTGTCTAAATTCCTTTGATTTTTTCCAAATCAGACGAACTGAGTTACAAAAAGTTCCCAAAAATTCCTCTGGGATTTTCAGAATATCTCTAGACCACTTTGAATCCCTCAATATTTTCAGGAATTCAGAGAGGGAAAATTTTGCTCAAATTTTTCTTCTCTAAATTTTCTTGAATTCTTTCAAATCCCTTTGAAAATTTAAACGCACAATCTTCTCCCATACATCTCTGTCTCTGAATTCATCTGAATCACAATAATGTACTATTACTATCACTATAAACAATTCCTAATCACTGAAAAATATGACAAAATTCTTTAAATTATAGGGTGAAGTGAAAATTGCAAAATTCTGCGACCCTTCTGCCACTTTTTTCGAAAATTATGCTTCATTATGCCTGCGAATTGTGGTCTCAATTCAATTGCATAGTTCAAGATAATAGCATCATTGAGCCTCAATTGCATTATCTAAATTCATGCTCTTATGCTTCAAGCATGAAGTTCCTATCTCTGATGATACGATTCTTCTGAAGTACTGTAAATATAAAAGGATATCTCAACATTCTTCCGAGACCATTACCTTGAGAATTCACCTGTACAGTTTCTTAAAGAGATCAAAAAAGATTGAATCTGTTTATTCCGGAATCAAACTGAAATATAACCCATTAACGCCTGAACAGACACTTTTGGACACCAAAGTTCAGAGATTCATTGTACAATGAACTTGGTCGAAGAAAAATTTTTGAGCCACTGTGTCCTATGTTTTGAAGGTCGCTCTTTCGAATGGTGATGTTCAGAAGTCCCTAACATGAGTTTTTTCGTGTGAAAATTGCAAATTAAAAAAAAAGCACTGTTTTTTTTCAAAAAAAATTTTTCAAGATCATATTTTTGTTTGCTTTTGCATTCCCCTACATACTTAACACCGATAAATATCGTGTCCATGGTACCTCAACTAAAAGTTATCGGCTTAAGATTGACAAAAAAAATGTTTATTCGTACAAAAAGGCGTCCGAAACATTAAATTTCACTCTTAATCTTCAGCAATTTTTTTCTAGATTCTTCAGGACTTTGAAAAAAATTTCCTAAGAACATAAACGCCTTAAAATTGGTCAAAGAATACCCTCAAATTTTTTCAAAACCGTCAAAAAACATTTTTTATTTTCCGGAAAATGGAAAAATTGGCATTTTTGAAAAATTGTTTCAAAAATCTGAAAAAATTTGAGGGTATTGTTTGACTGATTTGCATCTCAATTCGAACAGAATTTGAAATGAATAAATGAAATCACAGATTTATTGAGAAAATATATTTTGATATTTATTACATACTAATAATTACACAATGAAAATGTTGAATTTGTAATTGGTGATCTCAGAAACCATTCAGCAATTTTTTTCTCAATAACTATGGACTTGCGGGGAAATTTTGTAGGAACAAAAAAGTCCAAAAATCAGTCAAACAATACCCTCAAATTTGTTCAGATTTTTGAAACAATTTTTCAAAAATGCCAATTTTTCCATTTTCCGGAAAATCAAAAATGTTTTTTTACGGGTCTGAAAAAATTTGAGGGTATTCTTTGACCAATTTCAAGACGTTTTTGTTCTCAGGAAATTTGTCCCAAAGTCCTTAGAAATCGAGAAAAAAATTGCTGAAAATTACAAGTAAAATTTATTGTTTCGGACGCCTTTTTGTATGGATAAACATTTTTTTTTATTAATCTTAAGTTTGTAACTTTTAGTTGACGGTCCATGGACGCGATATTTATCGGTCTTAAGTATGTAGAAAAATGCAAAAGCAAACAAAAACATGATCTTGAAAAATTTTTTTTTTCCAAAAAAACAGTACTTTTTTTTTAATTTGCAATCTTCACACAAAATAAACTCATTTCAGGGACTTCTGAACATCACAATCCGAAAGAGCGACCATCAAAACATAGGATACAGTGGCTCAAAAATTTTTCTTCAACCAAATTCATTGTACAATGAATCTCTGAAATTTGGTGTCCAAAAGTGTCCGTTTAGGCGCTAATGGGATAAATTGATGCGTCAATACTACTTGACTGACAAGCAACAAAATGCAACTTTATTCATGCCAAATTTTGCGTGAAATGTATGCATTAAGCGTCGAGGATGTATGGAAGTTTCATAAAACATGTTTCCGAAGAATCCAGGTTCTTCTGAAGTTTCAAGGGAAAAAATGAGTTGAATTAATCAGTTGCGGGAGAATTGAAAAATGTAGCCATTTTCAACTTCAAACAAATACATCGTTGTAAAGTTTCGCGTTTATTATCATCGTAAATAATATATGTTTAAAAAGCCGGAGAGAAAAGACGCTGAAACCCGGCTCACGTGCTCGCTACCCTCACTTTTATGGGTCTTCATCTCCCTTTTTTTTTTCTTTCTGACTTTTATTTTCTTCCTTATTTTCTCGCGTCTCATTATCTCCCCTCCCTTACAACACCAATTCATTTTCACATGACGAAATTTCAATAGAAAATCATTTAAAAATGTTCACCCCAGACCAGTTGATAATCACCTGCAGTATCTTTGGTTCCATTGTCTCAGAAACCACATTGTTTTTCAAGATCATTCAATGATTTATTCTCATTAGATTTCCAAGCATTCAAATTTCGAGTACAATAATCGAGAAACTATATCAACCGGTAATAAAGATATGCTCGTTAACATCCTGTTAATTATCTGGCTGAATAATTCTTCGATTCGCGTATACATGAAACCAGATCCTATTCAGTTGTGAACATTAATTACCAGCGTGTAATTAACTTTCGTATCGAAGTGTCATGTGTATGGAGAAGAACTCTTGTCAATTTTCAGAAGAGAAAAAATCCTCAGCGTCGAATAGAAATTGTATTACAACCCCAGCAAGTATTTTCATCAAACGAACTTCATTAAAATATTCATCAACGTGTAATCTTTGCCGAAGGAATTAACGTTACAAAAATAATTTACCTTCGCAAAGTTATGAGATTCAGGAAACTTGCACGAATGTTAATATAAGTTTTTCCTCTTTACATTGTCGATAAGATGTGCTTACGTACACCAAGTACTTGGCGTACGGTGTAACGGCAGTAGAGCAGTGGTAACAGCAGTCACTAATGTGATACTTCAGTAGAGGGTATAAAGCTCGTGCAAACATGTAAATATTGCACAAGATTTCAAAGAGGCGATCACACTTCTTGACTTGTTGAACCGGAGCCCTCTGTTTGCACTCTACATCTTCAATACGGCGCTATACGAAAGGACTATCCTCCCTTTGAATTATACATTAGAAAATTTCACACTTTTGAAACAATTCCAGTCGATGTTAGCAATTTTTATTGTGATGCTGGATGTGATTGAGTTGTCTTGTTTCCTCTTTTGTTTCAACTCCACAGTCTTTTGGAATGACAAAGAAACAAATGTAAGAATTGGCGAGAGGACTAGCTCGCCCCACATTCACAATCATCTGAAACTTTTCTTTCAACTTGGTATTAAATATTTTTTTGTTCTCTCGAACACTGTTCATTAATACACCTCCTGTTCTCTCTCCCTCTACTTCTTTCATTATCACATCCACCAAACGATCGCAGTAGTAGTCGTTCGTTTCGGTCTTTTATGATCTTTTGGATCTTCATTCTTTCTCTCGGGATCTTCATTATAAAAATTCAGCTTTCCGTCCGGGAGCCTCCAGCAGCGTATCCACGCTTTCAGGGAACAACAATATTGATTGCCAAAAGATGAAATTTGCATGTCGTTTCAGCACAGCGAAATCAGCATATACTATCGCAGAATACCAAAGTGGATTAAGAAACTCGTGAATTCAAAATACTGATGATTAGCTGGCATAATCGTTTCTCAACGACTTGTTTATCGCGCTAAATATTCTGTCTTTCTCGAATACATTATTATATTTGTTCTCCTGCTGTTTTTCTTCTTGAAACGGGATTCTGAATTTCCTTTGTTTCCCACGAATACTCGAGAGGGAATCGATCGATATTATGGTTCGCAGCAGTCGTTTTGAATTTTAAGTATATACGTTCGCATCATATGTGTGTTCGAATGCATATCGAGCAGGTATATTATCCACATATACATGGCAAAGTATGTTATTTGCGGCTTGTTTCCCCTCCGTACTAATACATATCTCGATGATCTCTAAATTTTAAAACCACTTTTTCCTGTGTATCATTCCCCTTTACGCTTCCATGAATTTTTCATATTTGGATTCGGTATTTCATTTTTGCGGTGCCATTTTTGTTTCTCGTTTAAACTAAAAATTCAGGGGTATTCCCAGACGGGCTATGCAGAAAACAATCATTCGCACGTTGGAATTTGTATTCAAATTACCCGCTTGTTAGATTATATGTCACATGATCGTTTGAACACTTATATATCGTCAATGCGAAGGGGTCGCACATTCTCAGTCGCGTGCCGCTTTCCCACCATTTTGCATGATATGTCAATGTCAGTACCTGAACAACTAATGTATAATTCACGGATATGAGTGACAATATTTATACAACACGGTACAATTAACTGCAATTTCGAGTTGTTAGAGAAGAAACAAGTGTTTAGTCAATTTATTCAATTCCTCGTTCTAACATGCGAGTAAGTCTAAGTCTTCATCATGTATTCAATAGCACTATTCGTTGTCTTAATATAAATCATCAAATGCCTGAATCATATTCATAATTCTATTGTTATTATTACTCTAATTCTCATTGAATTTATCCACATGTGATAGAACAAAATATCTTCATTGCTTATAATCAAACAAGTACAACAATTTTATTCGCTTGGATCGTGTTGTGTCAACATTCATACGAATTCGTACGTTATCGTGATCCGATTATTGGTGAATTTGTACCACAATTTGATTATAAATTCTCATTCTCATTACGTCGAAACCTTTTCATTGGATATTTAAGGAATTGCCAAATCAGAGTTCAGATACACTTAATCCCACTGGTTTCGGATGTTTCGAATGGCATTGTTTCAATTTTTCATACACACCAAGATCACATAAATGCTTCATAAATGGAGAAATATATCGAACGCCGAGAGGAATACAAAGAATGAATACAGAAATACATTTAGAAATGGGAAATTGTCATCGAGCTTCGAGGAGTACTCGGTAGTTCATGATATTATTCTTTCTAATGAACTAAGAAGGGTGATAATTGAAAAACATATGGAACATAGTAATAAAGAATAGATCGATTGTAAAGAAATAGGCAAAAAAGAAGGAAATGACGCATTCACCTAAAGTTACATGAAAAAATTATGTCATTGTCACTCAATGTTGGTGGTGGGATGTCAGCAATAGAATAATTTGATCGATCTATTCTAAACAAACTGAATATCAATAACACTGTCTCACGTGGACGAAGTGACGTATTCGATGCGCCGTCGCATGTGCATAAGAGTTGAAGTCAATGATCGAGTTCATCGACTAAAGGGCCTCATAGCTGCAAGATGGACAATCATTTTTGTAGCTTCAATAGTTAAATTTTAGCTGTTGCAGCGAAATCTCTGACTTCATCAGCTATTAATTAGTTATTTCAACCAATTTTTTCTCCATGTGCTACTTACAAACGTTGATAAAAAAAAGATTCGGAATGATTTCATTTTGATTTCCCATTGAATTAATGACCTGATAATAAACCCTGACGGTTTTGAGATGACCATAAAATCACCGAAAAATAACGGTTGCTTTGTGCGCTTTTGTAACCAAAAGATTACCAAAAAATTACCAAGTTGTAGGAGATTGATTTCGGTAACGTTTTGGTCATTTTCACGAAAGTGACCGAAAATTGACCGTTTTCAAGAGAAATTTTATTGGTAAATTTTGGGTAATTTTTGATAGAACAACCAAAATTGTTCAAATAAAAATTTTTCAGTCGTTCAGTCAGGTTCTAACTTTGAATTATTTCAGATATCCCTGATTGATATGGGGAGGATTTTTGGTTATTTGTTGGTTAAAAATTGGTTTTCCATGCGAAAACCCTAATGCAACCAAAATACAACCAAAATATAATCATAATATAACGGTTATTTTTTGGTAATTTTTCGGTCGTTCAGTCAGGTTCTAACTTTGAATTATTTCAGATATCCCTGATTGATGTGGGGAATATTTTTGGTTATTTGTTGGTAGAAAATCGGTTCTCCATGCGGAAACCCTAATGCAACCAAAATACAACTAAAATATAACGGTTTTTTTTCGGTAATGTTTTTGGTTCAAAAAGCGCACAAAGCAACCGTTATTTTTCGGTAATGTTTTGGTAAAAAACCTTTGAATTACCATTTTTTCACCATAGTATTACTCAAACCAAACCGAACCTCAAAATGACCGAAAAATAACCAATTTTTGGGTTATTTCGAATTCGCCAGGGAATGCATAAATGCAAGATTTGTGGATGCAGACACTGATGTCGAATTGAACTCTGAGTAATAAAGTACATGGGCACGAATTTTCAACTATCTCAGCTGAATTTTAGCTACCCTGGTGAAAATGAATCGGATATACAAAGCGCGAAGGAAGCGTATATGAAGCGAAAAACGTTTCAATTCCCTCTTCCTCAAATGTGTGATGCCTGCTTGCTGTGGAGTGATGATATCATACGTTCCGCATACGCTTCATAAACTCTCGATCCCGTTTCATACACGCTCCATGTAACGTAATAGTGAGTTACATCAAGCATATGCGAAACCTACCCATTCTGACTTCAAATAATATTTTTAAGCCTTCGATACCAACGATGATTCCATGGCTCAATGGATGAGCCCCTCGTCTTCCACGGTGGATATCACTGGTTCCGTTCTCACTATGGGATTCAACTTAATTGATTTGAATAAATTTTCATTGACTCGATTAAATATTCATTCAATCAAACAAATATTTAATATGCTATGAAATATTTTATCAATGGAAACAGTTATTCAATCGAGTCAATGGAAGTTTATTCAAATCAATTAAATATTTTATGGCGACTATTCAACAAAATATTTTATTGTTCCCGGAAATTTTTTCTGTCAGTGTTTGTTTCAATTCCCGTTCCACATACTGTTCGTATCCTTTTCATTCAAGCTTCGTATACTTTGCATCAATGTCTCTGCTACCCTCCAGTGTACGCTTCGTTTACTCTTCCGTACCGCTTCCATTTTCACCAGTGTATGATAACTAAATATTTTAGCACTCACAGAACAGCTACACTGTAAAAAGTCTGAATCAAAGTGGCTGAATTTTACTTGGAAACTTGACTGAAATTGTCTTTTCCATTGTGTCGGCATTTGTTTTGGATGCTTACTTTCAGTTGAAACAGGGCCAGTTTTGACTGCATCTCAAAATAAGCCGACATTAAGGTTGGAAGTGAGTTTTACTTTTTACTGTATAATTTCATAGCAACATTAGCTAAAATTTAGCTGATGGAATTGACAATTTTGCTGCAGCAGCTGAAATTTATCTATAGCAGCTAATACAAGCATTGTTCATCTCACGCAGCTAATCACTTTTTTTCAAGTATAAAGATTGAAACAAATTTTGTTGAGAGTGCGAATGCGTTGTGTACAGTAGACAAATTTTGTGGAAAAATGAGAAAAACCGCGATATTTGAAGCAGGGTTGGAAGTAATTCGATTGAACCTCATTTGAATTGACGTTTCATTAACAATCCAGATTGAATTCTTCATTGAAAGTTTTCCCAATTAATAATCAAAATTCAATTCTTAATTAACATCCTAATCAAAGATCCCTAGCATGTATGAGCTCTGACCCATTCTAGCCCCACTCTGGCCCAGTCTTGGGCCCATATTGGCAGGATGGAGCTCATGTTGGCCCGGAGTGGGCCCCATGGTGCATACATACTAGGGATTGATTCTTAATTCAAATTTTCTCCAACCAATACACGGAAAAAAAATTCGCTGTTCTAATGAAATTCGCTTGTTATTATATGGACAGCAAGAAGGTTTGCTGAAATCAACGGCAATGCAAATCAACCCTAGCATGTATATACCGTGGGGCCCACCCCAGGCCAGCATGGGCCCCATCCTGCCAATATGGGCGCAAGACTGGGCCAGAGTGGGACCAAAATTCTCACACGCTGAGGAAGCTTTGCAGTACTAGCGAAGGACTGTAGTACTAGCAGTACTTGCAGTACTAGCGAAATATTTTTCCTCCGTGCAATCAAATCTCATTGATTCAAAATTGAATCCCCAAGCGTGTGTTGGCCATAATGACAATGGGCCCCAGGCTGGGTCCATCCTCTTTAACCCAGCATTGGAGAACGACGATGGGGCCGATGTTGGCTCAATTTCGGTCCTGTTGTGCTTTCCCGTACAATTATGATTGGTAGGAAATGAAAATAATGAATCTTACAGGGTTCAGACCAGTTTTGTTCAATCAATTTCCCTGAGTTTTCCCTGCGATTTTCGTGAGTAAAATTCTAATTTCCAGTTCTCATGAATGTGTCCCTAAACATTTTCTCCTCAGTGTATAATTTCTACGATTCCACGATTAAAAATTAAGAAAATATGTTGCAGAAAATGAAAAATAGAATTAACGAACAAATTTTTATTTTGAAAAAATTTTTAGTGATTTCCCTGAGTTTTCCAGGTTTTTGGTCATTTCCCTGAGAATTCCCGGTGTTTTGAGTCCAATTTTTATTTCACTGAGTTTTCCCGAATTTCCCGGAATTCCAGTTCTGTCTGAACCCTGTATTAGTGCGGACACATTTGAACTTGGCCCAAATTTGGCTCAGCGGTAGGCTGAATTGGGGTGAATTTATATCCCGAGCATATGTGTACAATCCTCGGCGTGTATGAACTTTGATCCAGTCTTGGGCCCATATGGCCCACGATGAGGCTCAACACCATGCCCAAGATTGGGCCAAAGTGGGGCTGAAATTCATGCCCGCTTGGGTAGAATTCAAAGCAATTTCCCAATTTAAAAAAAAAGGCCGGGGCAGTATTGATTGCCTAGTCTGGGTTCATGCTGGACCCATGGTGTTACCAATCCTCGGGCAAAGCAATACAGCCAAGCTGGGAACGATGTTATCATCTCAGGGTTGGCCCCACGTTGGGCAGCCTAGACTTAGATTGGGCCCGCCGTTGTTACACACTTGGGCCATAATTGATTGACTTTTCTGATATTTCTTTTTGGTTGTTCTCAATTAACAAATACAGAAGAACAAAAAAACCAGAAAAATTAATCAATCATTGCTTGATCTTGTATGAATTAAATTTATTCGTTAATTGAAAAATATTTCAATTGTGAATTGAATAAAATTTCAATTATCAATTGTGTTCTTTTGGTTAATAACCTAATTCACAACCCTGATTTAAAAAATGCGATTTTTCCTCAAATGAAAGTCGCTAGCTATAGGTTTTTTGGAAAAGATTTCTGAAGTAACAGTCGCGACCGATTCGAATCCAGCGTTCTTCGCGAGCTTCTTCCATCAGAGAAATCGGAAACTAACTTTCCAGAATTCTTTCCAATATAAATATATTCCTGCAAATGAATAATAATTTCGATGTAAAGAAGTAAATGAAATGAAGTAGGTCCCTCACACATTGAAAAAAAATTGAGTTTGAAATTCAACACGCAAGTAACACTCTCGGTGATTTGTACAGATCCCCACGAGCCGAGTGTTTTTTTTCTACCATGGACGGCGGGTGTATTTCATACTCTTCCGCGTGTTCATGTTTCCGTATGTTTACAAATGAACACCGTAAGCAGATTTGTATGTCCGTGTAACAGACACGAACCAGCAGGTTTGAACCTTGACACGCAATGCAGTTACTTCGTTTTAAACTAGACAAAGTTATTTATCCTTTGATATGTGAAAAGGAAGAAAAGGCGAGAAAGCTACTGCTCACTGCAGTGTTGCAATTGAATACAATTCGAACCTTGACACAATTATAACACGCAACTCTCGCCAAACTCCTTAAAGGGATACTAACATTGCTGATACAATACTTTAAGTCCAAGTGGTAATTTATTGGAAAACGTGGAGAAGCTTCACAAGAATAAAGCACTGGTATTCATATCCGTTAACGTGCATATTTATATGTATAGCAAGATTTCCTCCCAGCTTACCGGTAATTGTGTATATTTCTTGTCTTTCATCTATTTCCACGTGTTTTGTGGAGCGAATGAAAGAAACAAGATTATGTTTTGTACCGTATGCAGCGAGCAGAAATATCTTTTTATAATAAGTTTGTATTGCTCTGTTGAGGGATTCCGAATGAAAAGACATTTTAAATCTCAAGATGCGAAGTTGTACTACGCTGTTTATACGTTTTTTTTTCGAGAAAAGAATCCAATCAAATGCTGGGGATTTTTACGGGAGAATAATTTCCAAAGGAATAAAATCATGCTTCGTTTGCTTATGTTATAGGATTTGGGATACGGAGATGGAGGACACAATTGGCGAAGTATAGTTTTCTCGCTGCTAGTGATTAGTTTGGTCATCGCTGGGATTGTTACAGCCATTTACCTTCTGGGGTAAGTCTCGACTTCCAAGTATTTCGTATTCGATGCATGTGACACTGAATGGAACTGAAACTGACAGCCGTGAAGTTAGCAGCTGATAGTCATTTTCTTCATACCAAACTTTGTTCAAGAATTGAAGCATCCGAAACACAGCTTGAACAAGGTTGCTAGATTTATAGCTGCTAATTTCAACTTCGTTGACACTGATTTCCTTTTTCAAATATCACGGAGAAAAAAAATCCTATTTTTCTCGCTAAGTTAGCAGCAAGATTTACTATGTTACACTTTCCCGCTCCTCTACAGCATAAAATAATACCTCAAACCCCATCCACGCGAAAAGAATATGAAAATTCAATTATACAATCTTATTATACTATTATTCGGTGTTGTAGTGGAGCGGGAGAGTGCGTCATCTTACTCTAATTTACTTTATAATCCCTCGATTCAGTGCGTCAGCAAATTTTTCATCTCTGTGATCTGAATTTCTAATATAAATTCAATTTTGAGATTGGAACTTGAAATACAATTACAAATAATTTCGCTAAGAATCCTTTGACCTTTTCACATAAAATTACAGAGTATTACGAGCGAATGTAATTTCAAGATTCCTCATGAATTTACGATAAATACCTCCCGATACAACGTTTTGATTGAATAAAATTATATCATGACGCATCAAGAGGAAAAATATGAATTTTTCACGTACAGATACGTCGATGAACTTCTGTATTGGAGTGGCAGGCGTCTTACTCTTGAGGACTGTCTTCGTGGGGATCTCACCCCTCATAGATTGCCGCCGACCTGGATCACTCACGACAAATTCGTCTATCAAGCTGACGATGGCTCTCTCAATCTTTTGGACACTAGCAACAACTCCGTATCTCTTCTCGTTTACAATCACACCCTTGTACGTATCAATGATAAACCATATTTTATCTCTCTCACGTTATTCACCGATTTTTGAGGGAATGGAAAATTTTGATGATATAGCCATGAAAGCTGTTGGTAGGGGATGAACAATTGATTTTGAATGAAATTTGGATGGAATCGATGAATGTATTCCAACAAAAACACGTAATCGTTCTCTCGATGATTATTTCATCGTGACACCATGCAAAGAGGGATAGAGAGAATCGCTTATTTCAACACTCTCGATGAGATCTATTCATTTCTCGTAATGAATGAATCTGATAATCGAATTTGAAAGTTCAAATATGTATAACCGGAAGGAAGAAAAAAAATTTGAATAGGAATTAACTGAAGAATAGATTGAAATATCTCTTTGAAAATGTTTCACGATACTTAACAATTCATTCTCGAATGAATTATTCTCGGATAAAGCTTTTGGCACAAGAATCTTGTACCATCATCGTCTCGCAGAGGAGTTGAGTTTGATCTAGCAGAGAATCGACTCTGGCATTCAATAATTCACAACTCTGCCAGATTCATTTGAGAAAACTAACGCAATGTGAACTGGAGGAACATCAGTTAAGGAAAAATAGGTTACTTTTCTTCTTTCTTATCGCAATCGATATGACTCTTACACATAAATCATTCGTGTTAACGTTACATGATTTTTCAAGAAAACTTGGATATTTTTATGGTTAGAATTTGAATTTTGCAAGAACAATCGTGAAGCTTCATTCTTGGTGTAGAGAATCTCATTTCAAGCTCAAATTTCGACATTCCGGTACTCCTTAATCCTTTTCTTCAATATTCTCTTGCCGACAAATCGATAGAGTATTTCTGTTAACTTTTCGTGTATTGACTCGAAAGATTTGGTGGTATCGAGGAAGAAAGGAGACACGCCCGCAGCCATTTTATAGAACAAAGTTTCGATAGGCAGCGCGCGAGACGAATTTCGAAGTATTTCGTAAAGCTCATCCTGAGACACGTGGGGAGAAAGAGGCACACGATCTCTTGCTAACGGTGGTATTGCATTTTCCACTCGATGGCACGATTTCGAAAGCCTCAGGCGTCCTTAGGATGTATAGGAAAAAGATGAGGCAAAATAAAGGTCGCGAGATGAAGGGAAAGAAGTGATGATAACGGCGACGAGAAGATACGGAGGAGGAAAAACAAAAGCGAGATATATCGAATCCTGAACGTGGTCGAGATAACTTGAAAGAGATGAAAAGAGAACAATGAGTCGAAAGCGAGGACCGTGGAACCATCAAAATTATATAAACGGGAGATTGAATTTTTATCGAGCGGTTCATCAATTTTCGTCCTTACATTGAGATTTTTTCTTGATATTCTGGTGAATATTCAAACAATCCTATTGAATTTTTTCTTGCTTCTTTTTCACACGAGAGAAAATACTGACTGAGATAATCAAGTTTTGAGATTTTTCTTCATTGAAAAACAGATTTATTCACTTCGACCTGGGAGAAGTTTTATCTAGGTCTTTGAACACTGGTCGTGGCTGCTCCACAAGAACGAGCGCTGTAGTATACTCCCTCCGTAGGAAGAATTTCCGGGTTTTAACGAGCCCTAATAAGCGGCCCTAAAATTGCCTAGAATAATTTTCTATTTCAAAATTATTCCAGAGTGAAAGAATATCTTTCAATATATTGAAGGAGTAGAATGAAAAACAGCGAACAATCGATAAACCTCATATATCGAAATGAAGAGAAGAGTTCGAGAGTAAAATAAAAAAGAAGAACAAAGAAAAACTGGAAGGAAAAATTGTAGTGGTGCGAATGCGATGAGTGATTGATTTTGGTTAGTAGACGAGCGAAGGCGATCTCCACCGAGCAACAAGGAGAAAGCCATTCGTGCGCAATAGATAAGTTGGAGAAACTTGCAACCAGTCAGTTCTTTTCTCCCGTTCTTTTTCTATGGATCACTTCCAAATCCTCATACCCCACTTCACCACCCCTCTTCGGCCGCCAGACGAAGCGTAGACACAAACATTATTCACATACATTATCTCTTCCATATACTTGCAACACATATCGTGGCGCATTGATCTGATCTCGGGGTCGCTTAGAGTTATGATATAACCGATACATTTCATATTTTCAATCCTTCAAGTTCACAGAATCCGATGAAAAATGGAAAACAGATAGAAGAAAAGAGTCAGACTTATTCCTCGTCAAATTTTTGTCATGGGAAATTGCGTTAGTTTGACACTTTGAAAGATTGTTTCATTTATTTCCGAAAAGTTCCATTATTGTGATCGATATTGACTGTGCTACGATCTGTATTGATCGCGATATCTTGGGGACAAATCTCTACTTGTTTTAACTGGCATTGCTTTCATAATGAAAACTATTTAATGTGAGCCGTCTTAATTTGATTTAATAATCTCCCACGTGGGAATCGGAAACACGAGTCGCTACAGGCTGAGTATTTCTGCCGGAGTTGCCAGTATTGGCAGTTCCAGCCCTACCATTAACATCCTGTGTGGAAATTTCTCCCGGGCTCAGACTCCTTTTATTGAATGCCTAAGATGTACCCCTATAGGGCCAGGGCGTACTTTAGGATGCCCAGGATTGATCCCCACACAGGATAATTTAGTAATAAAGCTGAAACTAGCAACCGATTGTTGTAACTTTTGATTAAACGTTGGTGAAGCTGTTTTTACACCAGAAACCGATTAAATGGTAACCCACTGAACGTTTGTATAAAATTTTATGACAATCGACTGCCACTTTTAGTTTAATGGGCCAGTATAATATTCACCATCACGTGAGTACCGATGTTCGATGTGAGCCTGATATGGTGGAACTCTGGCACTGTAACAGGACAAATCGTTTCCCAAAGCTGGATGAAAAATGGTAAGGAGTCGAAATGATGACATCTTATGCAGGAATTTTAATCCGGATCAATACTGGCATAGTACCGTTAACCGGAGTTGTTTGGAATTATATTTCGAGTGATAAAAAAAGTTTGTCGAATTTAAGACTCTAAAAACCTTACAAATCCATTTTTCTCATTATCATAATCTGAGAAAGGCACTTTGGAAGTGACTTCTTGAAATTTCCCTGAGAGGGGATTGCAATCGGGTCCTGCGAGTGAGAAACTAAGTCCCTGTCACATCAGCGAATCTCCGAATTGACGACGAATCACTTAAATTGCCATTTATTGTGATAATTTCGTTTCAGTCATACAATTCACCATAGATTCCATAGCGACACAAAGTCCTATCAATACTGGCACATTGTTATCTCACAAACATATCGAAAACAGTGAAAACTTCGGTGTATTTTTAACACACGTGTATGTTCCAGGAGGTCCACTTGCAATTTATGTTAAATATTGACACGAAAAAATGTATCAAATCAACACAAAAATGTTAAATTCACACTAAAAATCTGTGAATTTCAGAATTTGATATGTTATTCTCAACACAAATTATGAGCGGACCTCCTGTGACACAAAATTTTCCGCTGTGAATGATCAAACCAATCCTGGCCTAATGTTGGCGCCACGACCATTATTTTAACGTCGGTTCATTATCGATTCTGGAGTCAGCCAGTGTTTCACCGATGCTAGCGTGTTGTCGTCAATTCAACATATTGAATGATCATTCCAAGACTGGCACAGTACTAGCGCAGTGTATTGTCTGAATAAAGTGACTCTGTTGTTGGGAAGATCAGTGAAATCCTAATCCACCACCGATTCCATATTAGAACAACGTTGTATCAATACTGGTACAGCATCGTCGTTTTTTTGCATTTCACAATCCAACCAACTCTGATTCGGTACTGGCGTGGTTTCGTTTTTCTACGATCTGGATATTCTCCCAACAGTATCCACCCGATACTGATCCCAGACTATCTCTCCACGTTAATTAATACAGTCTGAAATCCGTTTAATATTCAGCGCCAATCGAAGAACAATAATGATTCTGAATAGACACAGTTGTTTTCGCCGAAGTTTGGCAAACAAAACCTTGCCAATGCCGTGCCATTTGTCAACCCTAACTATTGTCACATAGGATGTAACAGGCTTCCTTTCACTCCTAAATGAACCTACACCCAGAAAAAAAAGTTGTGAAATTTACATCTCGTGAAGTCAAATATGGAAGATTTCAAAAAATAGTTCGAGCTACCAAAATTTTAGTTGATTTTACAGCTGGCAATGTAAGATTCACATCAGCGGTGGTGAAATGAACTTAAATTGTGGTAGCTTGAATTATTTTTGAAATCATGCAAATACTGACTTCGCGAGAAGTGAATTTTACAACTTCTTTTTCCTAAATTTAGAAATCCGACAAGCCATAGGCATTTTTGGGAGCTAATTCTTTGTTTAGAAGTAATTAATATTACCAACATGCTAATCAGAATGAAACGTCACAATTCAATATCTAATTCCTACTTCACTACATATATATGAAAATAAAATACATAGGATGAGAGTTCAAATCATTCATTGTTGCAAATGGATCATGGTTATTCGCTTTTGATAAAGCACTTCCAATATGCGGTCATGAAGTCTTTCCAATAAACGATTCAAACTTCCACTTCATATGAAATACAATATCGATACATAATAATCCAATAACAATTTATGTTTCAGAGACAATTGAACGTTCAAGGTTACGAATGCAGTGCAGATTTACGTTACGTACTATTCAAACATAATGTCAAACCGGTAAGTTGTGGGGAGATAACCACTCTCTTTCTCTCTATGAACTTCCAAAGCTTATGACTTGATTAACGTTAATTCGTGCACAATTACTTCCATTATTTATCTTCTACATTATGCGTTGGCACATTTCTCCATCGGTAACAAGAAACATCACTTTGACCCCATTAAATGTCAAAGACCATTTGAAAAACATGCTCTCCCAATTTGACTTAGTGGAATTCCACTGCAAATCAGTTAGAAGTGATTTAGTGAAAATGGTTGAGACATTGAGACATTGACAAGGCCCGTAGCGCTAAACTGGAGGAAAAATGGACGACTTGTGAGAGCTTCGCACAATACAGGGGTAGTCGCGAATGCCTCACTGAGCTTGTCCGCTCTAAACCTGTAGTTCCATTTCCATACACCAGGTGCTTCACGTTCTTACCGCGCATCCGGCAAGTAAGAATAGCTTCAAGCGAATATAGATTCAGAAACCGTGTTGTAAATCATCTCTCCTTACTATTATGATTTGAAATTTATGATATAAATCGTTTTTCGAAACACCCGGTTTGATTTGATAATCTGTAATCCGAATTTTCCTACTCCTGAATCCTGGAACCGACGGAATAAGTGGCATATGAAGAGCTATTGATTCAGAGGTAATCGAATTTACTATTCGACGCTGGTCTCAACAATCAACGAAACCCTTGGTGGAAAAATTCATTGGAACATCCCTGGATATTTCAAAGTTTTCCAGATTCAAGGTTTTGTAGACTTTTTGAAAGTTTGCCAAAGTTTCTCCAATGAAATTCTTTTCATCAGGAACGTCACACAAGTTGCTTAGTTTTTTTTTCTAGTTTAGCGTTACATGCCTGATTGGCAGATAATTCCACGCATTCGGAATTAGAATACATTATTAACATACAAAGAACAATTAAGAATGAGGTTCTACAAAAATTTCTATGTCTAAGAAATTCCTCACGTAAAAGAATGAATAAAAAAGCAATAAAAATTGATTCCCGCATTATTCATACACACCGATAAGATGATACAGCAACCGATACCTTCAATAATGTAAAATTCATATCCTTATATCGTTTTTTCTCTCTCCTCGCAGGTCTTTCGAAACTCTATCACAGCCTTCTACACGGTCTACGATGTCACCAACGAGTAAGTATCGGATGATACGATCCTTATCTTCTCGCGATAAGAACCATGTAAATCGAGTAGTTTTCACCTTTCTGCGTTTTTATACGATACTAACGATACCACCTTTTAATTGGCGCGGTTAGAAACTTCCATGAGTCAACTGAGACGTTATGTTACACGAGAAAGTGACGTACAAAATGATATCAGTATAACACGATCTTCTATATCCTTGACCGACATCCAATAGAACCCTATTGAAAAAACTCACGTAATACATCAAGTGGAAGTATGATCGATTCCAGCGGTTGATTGATTTTTTTCCTGCGACAGCAATTTATATCAGCTGTCTAGTTATTTCAACAAGATTTTCATCAAAGTCACGTAACTCGCCTAACATCACGTATGACAAATTACGACGTACTCTTGTTGAACTTTCCTACGCAAGGGTTTGAGATATAGGAATACAAAAATATATGCGTGTACGTATGTTTCGAACAGCCACCACACACCTTTACGATTATACGCGTCACGAAGAATACAGCAAACGAGATTGCAACACGCTGCCTGGGTTGGTAAAACAACCGGGATCCTCATGGTTTCGGATAACGATATTTACTTGAGAACGAGTCCTTCGTCGACTTACGACACCAGATTGACGAGCACAGGTGTCGCGGGTGTGATATACAACGGAGTACCTGACTGGTTATACCAAGAAGAAGTTTTACCTAATCCAAATTCCGCTACCTGGCCAAGTCCGGATGGAACTCATATTCTATTCGCGACCTTCAACGACACCAAAGTCACAGCTCTGGAGTTTCCATGGTTCGGTGCTCAAGTGGGACCAGACGGTCCTATCAATCCGAATCCCCTGGGTGGCGCTCCCAGAAGAACTACTTTTCCTCCCCTGAGATCCGTCAGATATCCTACCCCAGGTTCGCCGAACCCCGAAGTCGAACTTTGGATTATGCATCTTGGAAATATCATAAGTAGCAACAATCATACTGGAAATTCTACGGTATTCCCAAAAACAAGATTGAAACCACCGTTGACCCTCGAAGATCAGTAAGTACGAGCATAGCATGAGAATATAAAAAATTCACATGAATTCAAAATTCACAATCAATTTATTTGTTGTAGAGAATATTATTTGATATCTGCCGGTTGGATAGGTGATAATTCGTCGCAATTAGCTGTAGTATGGATGACCAGATCGCAGAATTTATCTGTGGTCTCCGCTTGTCGTGCGCCAAACTGGGAATGCGAGGAAACTCACTCGGAGAGGGCACCGGAGGGTCAATGGTTGGACGCCCAACCTCATCCATTTTTCGCTCCCGATGGGGATAGTTTTCTCCTCTTGGCCCCTGTACAGGAGGGTAGTCAAGAACACTTTACTCATATAAAACACATAGAATTGACTCAACAAAGGATAGCTGTACTTTCCCACGGACGTTATGAGGTAAAACAAAGAATCCAGTATGAAACCCATGAATGGAGTTGAGAATGAGATTCAATGATTTCAGGTGAGTCAAATTTTGGCATGGGACACGAGAGCTCATCTGGTGTATTATCTGGGTACCAGGGAGCAAAGGCCCGGCCAGAAACACTTGTATGTAGTGAGTGATCCCACCGTAGACGATCCTCGTAAATTAGAACCGATGTGCATTACCTGTGATCTCGGTGAAGTGCTTTGGAGTAGTAGGTAAGTCAGATCAAATTTTGTGGAATTTTAAGATCGATTCAATTTCGACTCATCATCGAACGTATACTTTTGCAGGTTTTATTACACGAATTGCACACACTTTGGTGCCTCCGTCAGTCCCGCGCTGGATAACGAAAGTTCAGGTTACTATGTTCTTCACTGCGAGGGTCCTGGCCTCCCATTAGCAGGTGTTCATTCCATAAAGAATCACAAAATGATTCGTATTTTATACGATTCGAGAATCCAAAAAGCAGGAGCGTTATCGGAACTCGCTCTCCCGACTAGAAGAAGCTTCGAAGTAAATGTCAATTATTTTATTTTTCATCCAATGTATGTTTTGAATGGAAAATAATATGATGTATCGTGTCATAGGTACCACTACCGGAAGGTTGGAAAGCTCACGTTCAGTTGTTATTACCACCATCGTGGCGGGAGGAACTGAGGGACGCCGCGTTTCCTGTTCTCGTTGAGGTCAACGGTCGTCCCGGGAGCGAAGCTGTAACGGACAAGTTTACCATAGATTGGGGAACGTACATGTCCAGTCACAATGACGTGGTTTACGTAAGACTGGACGTGAGGGGAGCTCGAGGTCAGGGTAAACGCGCGCTTTTCAGAAGAATCGGGGGAGTCGAAGTGAGGGATCAACTCACGGTGTTGAGGCATCTTTTAAATACTCTCAAGTATCTCGACGTGACAAGGGTTGGCGTTTGGGGTTGGGGATACGGCGGTTACGTTACCGCTATGGTACTAGGAAGCCAACAAAACGTCTTTAAATGCGGCATCGCTGTTAATCCGATCGCCGATTGGTTGTACTACAGTTAGTATTGTGTAGATTCAGTCAACCTCTCTTATCAAAAACCATATCACGTATTTCATTTTTACTCATTCTCACTTTTGAAATTAGATTCCGCCTTTACGGAACGAGTCCTCGGTGCACCTATGGATAACTACAAGGGTTACGTGGAGGCTGACCTAACTCAACGAGCTAGACTGGTACCGAGTCACAGTTTCTACCTTCTACATGGTTTGGCAGATCTCACCGCACCCTATACGCACGGTGTTGCCTTCGCCAAGGCTTTATCCGAAGCTGGAGTAATCTTTAGGTATCAGGTAAGAGTTCTTATGAATCGGTCAATATCTGAAACTATAATGGAACTTAATTGAATGCAGAGTTACGCGGACGAAGATCACGCTCTCGCTGGTGTTCTTGGACACGCTTATCGTTCCATGGAGGATTTCCTTGCCCAGTGCCTCGCCCTGGATGCCTCCTAGTGCCTCAATATGGTTGCTAATTCGTTGTTCTTGATACGAACACGCACCCACTTCTGATCTATACACATCCAGGATGGACTCTTAGCGATGGAAATTTCGTCAAGGTCCGATACTTGTAATAACTTTTGTCTGAAGGAGGAGATTCAAATTAGAGTTCGACAAGCTCTGATATATTGCCCGTCTCGTAAATAAGTAAGTTCAAGTTGCCTCTGCGCCGAAAAAAAAAAGATAAAAGATATATATGTATGTATATGGGATAATTTCTTAGCCAGAGGATTGTGTGGATAAATGTTTCAGTGCGGGTGTGATTGACGAGAACAAAAATAAAACAAGATTATTGTAATTTATAAGGGTATGAATGATGAGTCAGAGCGAATCAGGTTCACGCGTGCGAGGGAATATCGTGTTATTAATAATTTATATATCAAATGTCGCGATTATTATTCCCTTTGCTAGATTGTGGATTGAATATTTCATTTGTTCGTCATTTGAATCGTTTATAATATCCTTCGAAAAGTGCAGGGTATGAAGGTATTCCACGAGATTTCACAATAATAGCAACAAAATCAATATACGCTCATGAATTTTAATAGATATAGATATGTAAGAAGAGGGATATGAGAAAGATTGTATAAATGTTGAAAAAATACTGTAAGATATGAAAGAGACTTCGGTTGAATACCGGTTGCTCATCGAGGAGAGATGTTGAACATATTGTTTTCTTAATATTATTATCACTCAAATTCAACGTGCGTTATCATCATGATCCGTTCATCGTCATTTCTCGGGTGAGCGTTTTTTTACATGGAATTGACTTTTCAATTGTTATACAATATTTTCGGCGGATACTCTCGAGTATGAGGTTCATGAGTTTTACATTTTGCAGGAAATTTATTTAAGCAGGTAAACCACTCCACAGGGCTGAGACAAAAAAAAAATGTCAGGAATGTATTTCAAAGAAACTAAACAACACATCGAACTTTGGTAGTAAGTTCTTTATTATATAACTATTGACAAAATGTCGGCTTCTCATTGTTTTTTCGTGGCAGGACAAATAGCTCGGGAAAATTTGAAGATACATGCATAAACCAAGAAAATTTCGATTCAATATGTTACTAGCTCCAGCAATGCATAGAATTGCTTTTATAATGCATAAATCAATTTTTAATGACGACTTGCGAGCGATTTATGCTGATTTGCCCGAATTATTTGTTCAGCCACGAACAAAAATATGTCCAGGAAAAAATACAGAGGAGCCGTCATTTCGTTGCTTACAGCTCCGAGAAAATTTAAAAACACACTACAATAGTTAAAATAAAGAACTTCCCAATAAGATGTCTTTCAAAATAATCTATGTATCTCGTCTGAAATGATTTCTAAAATATAGATAATCTTGGAAGAGATCTTTTCGACTGGAAATATTCTAAAAATTCTTTTTTTTTCGGCCTTTAGGGTGGTTTACCCCCTCAATCGTATTAAAAACATTCGAGTTGGTACACAATCTTCCTAAACACGTAGGAAATCGCAGCCGAATTATAGGGATTCTTCAGAGAGCAGATTGGAACTGCACTCATTTGATTATTGGATTGGAAAGGGTTTTGAAATTTCATTGATTTCAGAATATCAATTCCATTTCCTCCCTGCTTCCCTCTCTCAACCTTCTCCTCTAATCTCCAATACCTTCGTGTGTACATAAAAAAGTTGATAATATACATGCATCCGTGTGCTACTGTTTTGTCGAGGTTTTGAAAAATACTTTGCTTTCACCGAAAAATGATTATCAATCTTCTTTTTTTTTTGTTTTGAAAAATATTGATAATGATGAGAGAAAAATTAAGTGCATTGAATTGGTTGTCAACTCCTTTTGAATCAAATTGAGCTAACAACACAGAAGAATCGATGGATGATACTCCTTATCTCCCCATATGCAGTAATTCGCTGCAATTTTCAATCGATGCTCTTAAAAACAGGATCGATCCGTTTAATCTAATTATCGAATAAAAACATGCATCGACTGATCGACGATGGCTTTTGTTTTAAAGTAATGGGACAATATTGACCGTAACAATAGTCAGATATCGTTCTTGCTGCACGTCAATGTAAAGTAATTTTCAACACAGAGAGAAAATTCATGCATTCATGCATCATGCTATGCGATCAACGTTCCTGCTCCATGCCTGTAATGCATGATAGTATCCTCGAAAAGTATGAATTCATAAATCTAATTCTCGATAGTTAGCTCACTTCAGGCGCATGATGTATTTCATGCACGAAACGCATAGAATTTCTTCTCCATGAAGAAACTTGATGAACAATCGATGGTACACGTTATTTACTGCTAGAAAACCTACTTGAAACTTCGTAAGAATATTACAAAGTTTTTTACGTCAAAAGTTTATTAAATTTCATAATCGAATATTGAATTCAATAATATGATTCTCAATGTTAATAATTTGTTTCTCCATGTTGAGAATTTTGTTCTTCATTTCAATAGCATATTCATAAAGTTCGATAAATAATTGTTATATTTCAGAAAGAAAGTTTGCAATTTAATTATTAATATCAAATTTAAGAACTATTATTGAATTCAATATGGAAATTTGACATTTCATGAAGAATTTCGTATTAAATTTAAGAATTTTTCCGACAGTGTTCATTTTTATATAAATACATTGATTGAAACAAAAAATGAACATGTTATTCCATATGAATTCAAATTGTGTACATTAATTCCATTTTCTTTTGCATTAATTTTCCATGGAATTCAACAGTATTCACGCAAAAAAGAATGAACTCTCTGCACTGTGGGAAAATTCCTTCTGAAAATTGAAAAAATCTGCCTGTAATTTTCCACAGCCACTTTTTTCTGAATTTTCAGGATACGCTCCGGAGTTGAAGATCTTCGAGATTTAGAGAAAAATGGCTGTAGAAAATTACAGTCACATTCCCTGAATTTTCAGAAGGAATGTTTTCACAGTGTGTGCTCTCTAAAATTTTTAGAGTGAGATTCCACCCTTCGGCCAGCCAAAAGTGAGCCTGTCGAAATTTTGAGTGAAATTTCCACTCTTTTAGAGTGATATTCTAAGGTTTGAGGTTAGAAACTCACAGCCACTCCAATTCTAGAGTCAATTTTTTACTCTAAAAGAGTGAAGGTTCACTCGAAACGAGTGAGAATCCTACTCGAAGCGGACTGGCTCACTTCTGAGCCTTAGTGTAGTGAAACACATGATTTTTCACTCTTTCAGATTTAGAGAGTGGAAGTTACTCACTGTAGCACCTGGATCTGTAGTTATTCATCAACCATCACAGCGATTTATGATCTATATTCGTTATAGTATAGGCTCTCGTAGGCAAAGTAGCTGTCGTAGTTGATTTATAGCTTTCAAATTCCTCAATTTTCATCTTCCAAAGCTCACTCTTAATTTTCAAATCAATGCAATCTCATTCCGAATCAGCAGACTAACGTGCCGTGAAGTGTGCAAAGTTCCAAAATTCCTCCCTGTAATAACTCGAAACTGATGAATTTTTATGAACATTATTCATACATCAATTCAAAGATTACGAAGTTCCTTATAATTTTCAACCAGCAACTCTTTCATTCCGCATTGATTTTATCTGACATTTATTTATAATTTTCCGATTCTTGAGTGTTCAATGAATGAAAAGTCTATCTGAATAAATACCTCTTTCTCACACAGACTTATTCTCCATTATTCGACGCTGCGCATAAAACCTATACAGGGTCTAAGTGGATTATGATTTTGCATAGATATAAGTTGTTATTTCGTGAATAGTCGCATACATAATCCGTCACTATACGAACTCTTAAATCAAATCACTCGAAATAATCTTACCGTCGTTCACGTCAGGACACATAAAACATGAGAATAAAAGAAAAATTAGATAAAATAAATGAAGAAAGTTTGATAAAAGAACAATGAAGAGATAAGAAGTGGTGATGGATCGAATAGGGGAATCAGTCTCGTTCGTCGCCATATTTATTATAAGTTGTTTGCTGTTCCACGGCAAACTGAAGTCCCTTAAAATGCCGACAATCAAGGCTAGTGCAACTAATCAAACGATAATAAATAAAAAGAGGCAGTGAGTGTACGCGTGTATTATGTAATTAATAATGTTCATCGGAGCGCGTGAATGGTAGAATACTTGTGTGGTCAGGAATACATTTTGATCAAGAGTTTTCCGTGATATACGGTTGTTATTTGACCTCCTATCTGATTGAATAAACAATTTACCCTCAGCGATAGTAGATTCCTCGATAATCTGCCAGCAAATTCTTCATTATTCGTTTTCCCTGTTGAATGAATCATCCTTTCCAATAATGAACCTGATAAAAAGAATTCAAATTCAATCCCATTTTCATTCTTTTGCAGAAGAAACGGAGAATTATGCAAAAAATAAGAACATGCGAAATTGAGAATAAATGGGAAAATGAGAGAACGTTTGTGTATGTACGTCTGTGTGACTCACAATCAATTACTAAAACGATAAGTAATGTTGCGAAAAGGCGATTAATTAAGAGTTAAGCGTATGTTAGTTTATATATTGATATAAGCATCGGTCAAATTACACCCCGAGAAAATTGCGAGTGAGTAAAAGAAAAAATTCAGACATACAGTCTTTCGCGAGAACGTTTAATCATCGCAAAACAATTTTGGTAGCAGCGCATTAAACGATACATAACTATCTATAGCTTTTTTGGTAAAACGTATTATCACCGCTAGGCTATAAAAGAAAAATTAAATAAATAAAAACCAAGAGTGAATTTAAAGAGAATGAAAAGATGAGGAGGAAAAATATAAAAGAATTGAAATGTTGAGATGATGAAGGGAAAAATCTGTACAAAAAAAATACGTTTCAACAAAAGGCAAAAGCATGGATGCAAATGATACTTCGAAGAATCCTGAGAAGAATTGTATTCGAAATTCGTATTCGAGTGAACGAGTCTTATCTTTGAATTAATTTTCAAATTTTATATCAAAATTCTGAAAGATATCTACTTCGTTTTGATACTTGTCCAAATACAGAATATGTGTCTGCATTTAATTCATTATTTTCTGTTAAAGAGGATCATTGTTTTTTTTAACAAGAACTTGATGAACTTGATTCCGATAATTTACACGAACTCAAAACAAATGATGGTATGTTGCAAAATTCGAATGTCAAAATAGTAAAGATTTTCTTTGTTTGTTATAATGAAATTTCTGATCTGCAAAGGATGGATTAACGCGCGGTAAAATGATACATGCAATCAAAATTCAATAAAAATGTTCGGTAAAGCGCGGCGCATCGCATGTCCACCCAATAAATCTGCGATATCTGTTACACTTTTAGATATCTAAAACTCAACCTCATCTAAAAGATATCGTCAAACACAACGGCTTACTGTACATTTTCATTTGTATTGTGTCATCTTACCACGCTCTATTTTATATTCTTGAATCCTTGTTCTCACTTTCATGTCCTAATCGATTGAAAATTTGCATAATTGAGAATTGCGGATGGACAAAGAAATTGAAGTAATTCAAAAGTATCCCCAAAATCGATTGATTGAAAACATACAATCACTTGATTTATCTTCTTCTTCTTAATTCTCATTTCTTTTGGTTTCACTTCCTACTTCCCAAAGAGAATTGAACAGTGATTGAGACTGAAACAAAAAGAACACTAAAGAATTTGATAAAAACGAGTAGAGCGAGGATTTGAATCGGTCGATTTTGACTATACCGTTTTTTCGTACTTTTGTCGTCAACCTACTATTCAATATCCATGAGATAATCATGTTATTAAGACTCTGAAGTGCTGTTCTCGGAATCTTTGAGACAAATCGGACAACGTATGCGTAAATCAACATTGATATTGAAAGTCAAAACTGGAATGATGATTTGCGAATACGTATCATGACGATCGTAATGATTTCCAGAATGTAGATTCTGAGTTTTTTAATATCAAGCGGGGCTTGGCCCGAGAGAGAATTAAGCAAATACATAATAAATAAGGAAAAAAAGTGTTTTCAATAAACTGTTACATTACTTGATGTTTGTTATTTTTTATTTGAATTTTCCACAACAACAAACAAATGTACTTCCATTACCTGCGCAGTTTATGTACTGGATAGATGGATTGTATAAATAGATAAGGTGTTTGTTCTTTTTTTTATAAATATATATATATGCAATATATATATATATATATATATATAATTAAAAATTTTTAATAAAGTGTTTAGAATTCAATGAAAGTTTTTTGAATCAATGATGATATACAGAGAAACTCGCAGATTGTTCAAAATAGTATTCTAATCACGATGACTGATTTTAGTTTCGATTCCATATGAAAGATTCGAAACAGTTTTCAAAGATCCTTAGGAATCAATTATCCAATGAAATCAACAAGTTGGATCTAATTTTCAATTGACGATCTGCCCTCTACCACTTTCGCCCTTCTTTTTATAACATCCTTTGATCTGAGATGAATCATTTAACATCGAGATAATTGTAAGATGGTCGTCCTTCGATCGAGAAATAGAAGAACACGCCAGAAGAGGACAAATATTCTACCCATTGAGCTTCACTTACCATCCGGAGAACAAAAACTTGTTAAATCATGCGGGGACATCAGGTAACGCCACATTATCGTTTCGAATATTAGGTTATATTTTTTGTAATTATATCAATTATTTACATACGATATTATCTTTTTTTTTGTTTTTTTTATACAAAGATTATACGATCATCCGTACGCGACACGTTCGAAAACTCTCCATCAAATGGTATCGTCGACAGATCTCGAGAATTCTATTCCCCTTAGTAGAAACTCATCGGATAGCAGTGTCATATGTTTAGGTAATGTCCGTAAAGTACCGGAACTCATTAATCTGGAGAGCGATAGCAACGATGAATGCGGTGACAAGTTTTCAGAGAAACAATTGGATGAATTGATTGTTCCAAAGAAAGAAAAAGTAAGTACAACATTATTGAATAGGAGGAACATTGAATTTTAAAAAAACATTGCAGAATTTGTATTTGACAGTCGAAATCAATGAATTACGAACCAGCACTGGTAACACATCTCAAATATACTCTTGTGCTCTGATTTTGCTAGGTATGTAACTAGATGTCAAAAAAGTTCGGGAGAAATTGGCTACAAGTTCTATTTCTGCTTTTCCATAACAACGCATGGCTTTCAATTCGTTCAACAGAGCTTCTGTCATGTACGGTCGGTTCTCCAAGGCGTTTAATTTACTCAGATCAGCTTTTGTTAAAGGAACAGTCTCGTTGATATGCATTTTTTTCAATTCAGAGGGATGAATTCCTAACCAACGTACTCCAGGACACGTGAGCAAATGATTTTCCTTCGATAACATCGATGATCCAAAGCTATTTCACAAAAACAGGAAGAAAAATGTTCTCGTTATTCGGAACACTCATACTTTTCACATGTACATGACATTCGGAATTGGAATAATAATGATGAAGTGCTACGCTAAGCTTCTTACGCTTGAAATTTTGTAATTTTTAATTACCGATAAACACACATAATATCCACGCCGAAGGGATCAGCATCAACAATGGCGTAGACTGGGAGTCGTACTTCTTCCGATAAACACTTAACCAACATCCTGGTCCCAACATCCGGGTACCCTTTTCCAGTTATCAGAATGCAATTCAATTTTTGTGGACAATTTTCTTCGAGTAATTTTTGAAAAACCGCATCCTTCTCGACGATCAGTACGAACTTCGCTTTCGTGCGAATGCCAGTTAAATTGAACATTTTCTGGGGAATCAAAGCTCCTTCCGGAATCTTACAAGGGATCTTTATATTTTCCGATAAAGTGAGAACCATGTCTCCAGCTACGAGACCTTTCGCGGTACCAATGAGTCCTGAAACGTAACACGATAAGGAGGATCATAATACTCGAGAAATTTCGTTGAATCATCTCACCCAACTCCCAAGGCGCGCAATTCAACAAGTTACTGACGAGATGAACAGATTTGTCGACATCCTCTTGACTTTTTACCAAGTGATGATTCGATTTTTCCTTCAGGCGATAATAAAATGCGCGTCGTGTTTGAGTTGAGTTGGTCAATAATAAACGATACGAAGCTTGCAATACTTTGAGCATGAGAGCAAATTTTTCCATATTTTTCAAGAAATCCAATTTTTTTATCGCAAAATCGGTGGTGTCGTTTTGGGAGAGAGTTTCGTTATTCGAAGCAAACGAAAATGATTCTTCCCGAGTTTGAGAATCTTTCGTGTAGTGTGATTCGTATGACGAGTTGGAATACACAACTGTAGGGGATTCACCTGACTGTATTTGTTCTATGACCGATATCATGAGATTTTCTATCCCATTGATCAATTTTTGTCTGTAAAATTTTATAAGATTTTGAAAGACTAATATCAGTATCGTTTCGGAGTTGCAACGATAATTGATTAATTATCGACGGTCAATCGGCGTTCTAAAATCGTGAAAATTAGATTTGGGACGCCATTTACGGCCCTATTTTGGTTCAGATCATCCTAACTTGGTCCAAAGAGCGGGAACGCTAGTTCCGAATTAAACCTTCCAAAATAACATCTTTGAAACATCGCAGGGATGTTTTATGTACCAAAAACGTTTCGAAGATGTTATTTTCGAACATTTCATTCGTAACAGCGCGATGGTATGGCATTAACGGTATCTGGGACGTTTCAGGAACATTCCACTACCCCTGTTCAGTGGGTACTTTCAAAGTAGTATCGGCAGGGATATCTTCATGTACACTCCTATAATTTCAACGATTACAAGAATTCCCGCTTTCCGCGAACATTTCAAATGTAAATTTTTTGTAATGCCACATAAGAAAATACGAATGAAATGTTCCAAAATAACATCTCTTTGAAGAAACGTTTTTGAAACATAAAACAATCTCATGAACTGAGAATTCAGAGATCCTTGATGTGAAATTTAAATTAATAAAATATGTAATAAAAACCTGGATTCTTCATTATCGACGGCCGGTCGTTGGATGTACTTCTCTTCTTCATCCTCTTCATTCTCTACATTGCCATCCGACGATTCACATCTCCTTCCACACCAACAGATGTGATCGATTGGGTTTGCCATTATTATAAACAAACAGATTGGAACTGTGATTCAATAATGAACTATCTGCAACAAACAAATAAGATAAAAAAAATAAATTAATAACGCCATATGAAATTCCGACTTATAACATAAGATTTTAAAGAAATTTATTGCGATGCATTCTTTTTTAACTGAACATTTTTGTAGACAATTATTTTCATAATGTTATAGGAAATATCTTGAATCTATTATTTTATATTTTCAATACGTTTGGAGTGATCCATTATATTCGATATTTGAAAAAATACTGTTATGAAGCAACCGAATGATCTCGTTCCAGTTAGTACAATTTTCATACTAAAGATGACCCTAGTTTCCGAATAAAACAAGCGATAAAATTTATCATCAAAGTAAAATGAGTTGAAAATTATTATTTGAAAAAGGAAAATAATCGTGAATAATCAATGCACTGCACCCCCGGTGAATTCAGTTCAGCTGAAATTTGACCGAAAATGACCGCGGACTTATGATGATATTGTGATAGAATGAAAATCGTGAAACATCTATTCTTTCAAACACCTTTGGTGAAAATGGAAACTGAAATAAAGCGAAAACGAAGAGTACCCAGGTGGAAATTCCAATTTTGAGAGTTTTTCAGGAATGCTCAGAATATTTTCAGAGTTTCCCAAAATTATTCTGAATTTTATAGACTCACAGAGATTTACAGAGAATGTTCGAATTTTGAGAGTTTTTCAGAAATTCTCAGAGATTCTCAGAGAAATATTCCCACCAGGGTACAGAGAGGCATAAGTGAAATATTAAACGGATTCAAAGAGTATTTGGAGCGAAGTTTGGAGCAAAGAGAAGGCGTATAATAATTAACGCTCCATTAAGAGTATGAAAGATGTTAGGGAAACATTGGAGAATAAAGAATTCGCCGATTTGTCAAGATTCGAATCCACGACCTTCGAAATTGTATTCTAGCGTCTTATTCATTGAATTATGAAACTCTGGGTGCACGGAGAAAAAAGTATTGCTGGCATAACAAGCAGGTTGGTTACTATAGCGCCTACAAAAAAAGCTAGTTGAAAGAGCAAGAAAAATGATTGACACAGCTACATTTTTTTGCTGACATAAACAAATTTGTTAACAGAACTACACTGAGAAAAGGATTTAGTTATAGTTATCAGCATTTGGTAATAGTTACCAAATCTCATAGTTGAATACGGCGAAATAAATATTCAGTTATAATTACTGATATACAGATTCACAACTAAGGCCTTTGGTTATAGTTACCAAATTTTAGTTATTATTACTAAATCCTGGTAATAGTTACCAAATCTTGGTAATAATGAACCAATCACATATTTGAGGCAACCAAATCAATTTGATAAATATAACTAGGTTCTTTTTTCAGTGTGACGTCTTAGCTGCTGGAGTGAATATTTTTGCAAGGACAACAAATTTATTTGTAGGTGCTATAGTGGCAAACCATTTTTTCTCCGTGTGGCTGTTCTACTGGTCTTTATGAAATTCATCTTAAGCACCCTAGGCTGCTAAAATGCTGGACAGGAAATTGTTGTCAGGCTTTGAACGGTTTCTTTCCTAGGTAGTCCAGGCAAAAACTGACAAATTTTCTACCCAATTTGGTCCGGAATCACTGAATCGCGACATCCTGTCAAAACCTGACAGGAAAATTTTTGTCATTTTTTGACTGGATATCACACTGATAGAAAAACGGCCTGGTGGGAAAATTCGTGGCCGCAATAACTTGAAATCTGGTTCGATCCACCAGGAAATGTGATTTCGATGCCCAAAAAAGTGGTTGAAGCAAAAATTAACTACATTTTGCAGGTTAGAAAAACTTGGACGCTTTTCTTGGTGTAATAAACCAGAATATGTAATTAATTTTGGCTCCAACCATTTTTTCTGGACATCACAATCACATTTCCTGGTGAATCGAATCAGATTTCAAGTTATTGTGACCACGAATATTTCAACCAGGTCGTTTTTCTGTCAGTGCAGAATCTGTGAATTCCAAACAAACCATCCCAAAAAATTTCTGTCAGTTTTTCATAGAATATTCCGAATTGGTAATTCCGGACCAAATCGGGTAGAAAGTTTGCCAAGTTTTGCCTGGATTACCTGAGAAAGAAACCGTTCAAAGGCTGATAACAATTTTCTGTCCGGTTCCGCCTGGCATTTTTAGCAGGACAATTTCAATCTCAATATTGGTCTTAGATGATTTGGTCTTTTTGTTTTTCATGTTCCATTGAAATGATCTGTCGATTTTGGTGTTCTGTATTTTGATCATGCGGCATATCATGAATGTGGGACAAAAAACTGAAAAGTTTTTCAAAATATAATCCAAAATCTAGCGAATGTAGTAGGATTTTTCCGAGAAACTGATTTTAAAGAAAATGACATTGATTTGAATTTATTTTTTCGATTTTTTCTTCGTTAAACTGATCGAAAATCCCTCATAAAATCTGTCGTATTCAATTTATCAAAAAATCCTAAGAAGTTCGTTAGATTTTGGACTATATTTTGAGAAACTTTTTAGTTTTTTGTTCTACATTCATAATTGTGACCTGAAGCAGTAGACTCATTTGGAATGTGTATCTGATACTCGAAGACTAGTACTTTCATACACGCAACATTCCATATTTCAAGAATGTTTCCATCGTTTGTGGTAAGTCTTAGAAAATGGCCAAAAATTTCCTGGACACGAGATGATATTATCCCTTGAATCGTATTAGAACCATGCAATTTTACGTCTCTAAATGCACTCACTACAGGTGTAAATTTTCACCAGAGAAATTTCACTCAACCGAAAAAGACCCATATAATCACCGTAAGAATTACTACTACAATTCATTTTGAAGTTTACTAAAATTCTAATAGAATCGGTGAAACTCGAGCTATAACTCGAACAATTTTATTATCATTCTTGAAAACAATATCAAAGTTTAGTTCTCTAGTTTCCTGTGAAAACAATTTTCTACAATTTTCTCATTCGTACTCGTTTTCTACCTCGTCACAAATAGAAATGTAAAAATCAATTACCCGAATCCAATGGATGCGAGTACAAAGTCAAGGTTTCCCCACCTTGTAAGAACGCTTTCCGTATTATTTGTTCTCTCTTCCTCCCTTTCCTAAGACTACATTTTATTGATAAAAAAAAAGAAGCATTGGATAAAGATCTATCGTTTATTTCGCTACACATTTTCACAGCGATAAATATATATTAACCTCGCTTACGAACCGACAAGTATTGACCAAATCTCACAGACGAAATTTTTCAGTATATTAGGACATCATTTAACCTATCAAGGACGAATTCAAGTGACTCGAAGAGAGTAGTCATGTATCGAATATAAAGCGAATCTCGAGATGAGAACGATGCGACGTCCTGCTGGGCATTTGTGAAGAGCAACACAGGGAGCAGCGTCATACTCTCGTGTGATGCCTGGCCATTCAGTACTCTGAGCTACTCCACTGTGAGGTAAAAATACTCGAGCGAACCTTATATATTGTTATACACTCGCAAGGGAAAAGCAACTGTGGGGAAAAAAGAGCTATTTGAGAGTTTAATTTTTCATTATATCTTTGATCCGCTTGCTATTCTTTCTATACAATGTCTAGAATCAACACACAAAATTCCACGGAATGGAATTATTTATTCAATTTAGGTAGAATCATCCTGTTAACGGGGCTATACTGGTATGAACGCTCAAACTTTAGGTGATTTTTTTGGAATTTTTTCTTGAGAGAAAAGTACATATTTCATTGGATGTTTTGAAAATGCGAGCGACTTATGCGCTACTTTCGAGAAAAAAACAGAGTTCCTCCACTGCTGCTATAATTCCAATCGTTTGAGTTGCTGGAATTCAAAATATCAAAAATGACGTCGAACTGAAGGATATTTTCCGTACCGTGAACTAGAACATTTTATTTTTTTTTAATTAATACGACTGAGAATGCCTTACTAGAAGCGAGTATCCATGTCTCGAAACGTGTGAAATAATCATTCTCTCTCATGACGAGTAAGCTGTACGATACGTACAAGACAGACTCATCGTTAAAGAGACAACACGGACTTGTTTCAATATTCAAACATTCAAGTTCGCAATAATTGAAAATGAATTAAATCTTGAAAAAGAAATCGCCACGGTCAGGAGTCGAACCTGGAACTATCCATTGGTACTGGGGTGCGTCGATTATTTCATTGATCGATGTGAATATGTTTCTTCGCTTCTAGTAAGGCATTGTCAGTCGTATTAATAGAATATTTTTGATCAGATAATGATTATCAATTTTGCATCGGAGATATGACCATTTCGAAGGCCAAAAAGCCTTCTTTCAAGACTCTACCATTTTGTCAAGCTTTGATATTTTTCAAAAACCCCAGTTCATTGTTCGAAGAAAACCTTTCACTTTGACATCACTTTTTTTTCAAAACATTCGATATGATACTTTTCTTTCGAAAAAGTTTCAAAAACTCACCTGAATTTTGAGCGTTCACACTGATAAGCCCCTTAAAACCCATCACGAATGGTCGAATTATCGGTTGCTAATAATTGGCAATAAATATTCAGAATCCGAAAGAATTGATGGTGATATTGAATTCGTTTCTGAATACCCCTCAGGTGATTCAAACAGCAACTGTCTATTCTGGCATTTGAATCGTAATTCTCGTTTTCATTGATTTTGGAATAAATTGTACAGTAATGAGAATTTTCTTCTATACAAATATCAATGCGATACCGCAGATGAGAATATAAATTTCCACAGAAAGATCGGTTTATAGGCTACTATAGTTCTGCCAATGAACGAGAAACATGATACGGAACAATGAATACTAACGAGCTACCATCGACCACATGGACATCTCTGACGCGTGCCGCCAAAATATTTGAGGATCAATAGGACTGTCCCTATTTTTTTTTCACAACTTATTACACACAAAACCTATCATTAACGCCTGCGATTCATCGAATGTCGATATAATACATACATTAATCCGACTATATTGAATAATAATACACGGTTAGAAATTTCTGATTGAACTTCCAATGACGTGTAATGGGAGCAAAAGTTATTCACGTAACTGAGAAATTTATTGGAATGAGATTCCAGTTACGAAAATATATATCAATGCATGATATAAATAATATAGCAAAAATTTTAAATTCAGTTACGTATAAATGAATTCTCATTTCAATGACCACCCAGTGAATAATATGTTATCATCAAGAGCTCTTGAAGATGTCCCAAATATGTGTAAGAGGTCAGATAGACTTTTCAGAAGGTTAACACAAAGAGATCAGAATGTTATCAGATGCGTCGATTTCTGAGGAAAATAAGAGATTGCCAAAATGTTATCCAAACGAACTCTTCAAGAGGATTTTCATCTGGGATCCCATAAAAATGATACCATTCGGATATCAATATGATGACATCGACAGAACTCTTCCAAAAGACCTCTCAAAGAGCTCTTACTCTCGTCAGTGTTCACTGGGCAAGAATTGGAAGTTTCATTTTCACGTGAAATTAATTGTGAACTATAGCATTATCTATAGTTGTTCCATGTTTTTGTACACATGGAGGAAAATAAATTGGCAAGACACAAGAAAATACCCCTGTTATTATTAGACAATGTAGTAAAAATGAATGATTTGCCTAACATTCTCTAGCAAGAGTGTGTGCACCCTTACACATCATCGAGTATCCATTCTCGCTACCCTGTGTAACACTAACAGTGGTATTTTCTTGTATCTTGCCAATTCAGTAGAAAATGTACACAGAGAAAATTAGAACTCGAAAATATAATAAATTTTTATAAAAATCCAAAGCTTTGTCTTGGTTTTGCAATACACATTACACGGAGTGAATATTAAATAATAAGCGTTGAGATATGAAAATGCCGTTAATTGAGTTGCCATTATGAAAGATCGCATAAAAAGTGGGCATCACTTGTTTTCGAAATAGTCAGCACTGTGAAACATCGTAATCGTCGAGATATATTCTCCTTTGAAAATTTCACATCAGAATTATCACTATTTACTTCTCTCCATGCAGACACAATAAGGTTTAGAAACTGAATTTTTACATGAAAATACGGAAGATTACGAAGACTGTACAAAAAGTAACAGATAGCATTAAAACTTCAAATGCTAAACGTTGAATGTTATCAAGCGCATAATCTTCCATATTTTGGAGTAAAAATCCGTTTTTTAAACCTCAACCTTCCTCTATTGAAAAAACTATGGGAAAGTCTCTGATTTTTATAAAAATCATTATATCTTCGAGTTCTATTTTTCTCCGTGTATTAATTTTTAAAACTTTATTTTTCTCCGTGCAATCAATGTACACGGAGAAAAAGGAATAGTTGCAGCAACTACTATTTACGCTAGCTAGTCTCTACTTGGAGTGAGTAAAAGTCTGGCTGTCTGAAATATGATTAAAATGATTTATTCAATTGAAATGAAAAATTTAATTGTAATAAATAAAATTTAGCTAGCGCAACTAAATTTTCATTTGAAGTGACTAAATTTTCTAGCTGTCGAATATTTGAATAGACCCTTTCTCTCAGTGCAACTTATCTGCCTAAACAGACTCAAAATACCTCAGGTATTCACGTTAGTTTCTGCAACTTTCGAGTTAATTGAGGCAGCTAACGTGATTACTGAGTAGTTGCATCAATTATTTAAGTGGATGGTTGAAAATCGACTATTCAAGTAGTTGCTGCAACTATCCCTTTTTCTCCGTGTAATGTGGAATGTGTATGGACCTGAATTATTCATGTCAGTGATTGAGAAAAACTTGCTGATATTCCTGACAGTGTACTTTCAATTGAATCAAACATTCCTGTTCAATTGAATACACAGGCCTACAAAATTGAACTTTTTGTTTGGTGCAACAACTGTATCATACTTTTCCGAAGTATTTTGGCGCGCTGAATCCGAATCTGGCTTCAAAATTGCATTATTACGTGTGGTTTTTGAGATATTTTAACGTCAAAGTGTGAAAAACACCGTTTTTCGACATATTTGAGATTACGTGACGTCAGAATGTAATTTTTTCTCATGAAACTAGTAGATGCACCTCAAAATATAATCCATCCCCTTCCGAATGCCGTTGAGTTTGCTCGAATATCTTTTTTTTTACTGTGACACGACAATTTGAAATTTGTGTGTTCATGGATTTAGTGAATAGGTGAAATAACACAATTTTCAAACTGTCGTATCTCAGAGAAAAAAAAAGATATTTGAACAAACCTAATCGCATTTGGAAGAGAATGACTCATATTTTGAGATAATTTGAAGAATAATTTGATAAAATGTTGTTAACGTGTGGAATAATTGAATAAAACGTTTCAAAATCGTGCATTTTCATTTTATTTTACACCTGCGATTTCTTGAAAACTACACGTAGCATTAAAAAAATAAGTATATTTCCAGAGTCAGGGTATCGAATATATTCACAATCTGCTTTAGTTTGAGCGGCACCAAAATCATTGTAGACCTGTGATATCAGACATTCGCAAATCGAGATATCTGGTTTCAAAAAAATGGAGAACCGAAACTCGTTTGGAGATTTGAATACAAAGACACTTTTATTATGATTAAAAAAATGGATACCTAAAAAAAATTAGCTGTGAGAGCTACTTATCAACCGTCACAACTGCAAATCGCTATAGCAGCTAGCCGCCACAACAAATTCATTTTTTCCACCAAATACGACATTCCTATAACCAAAATCCTGAAAACTTCAACGTCTTTCTTCGAGCACACCGAACGTTGAAAATGCCTGGAAAAAGAAGTAAAAATACATTCGAATTACATCACCATCATATCCAATTCTCTTAGCATTTCTTCGTCGTTATTCTATCTCTTTCACGAGAAATAAAAGAAACTACTCAACGAAAGAAAGAAAGGAACAAGGAATATACAAGAGAGAATACATGCTCCGTTCTCTTCCTTAAGTTTTGCATAGAAGATACTCCAAGACCAAGTGTGTATACGCTGTTCTTATGTATAAAAGGGGATAGTGTTACATTGTGCAACGAGTGTATTCGAAAAACACCCCTGAGAATGCTCTGTTACGTATTCTCTCTCTGTCTTTCTCATTCACCTCTTCTCCTTAATAGTCCTCAAATAGCCCGTATACAGTCACGATGATTACAACGCAAACGTGTCCTCAAAAATATCGGTTAGAGCTTCGGTTTATATAGGCTGACGAGTGGCCACAATATAAAAAAAATCATAAGAGGGCGAAAAATCTGCATTTAAGGCACCTTTAATCCTCAAAACGTTCCCGTGTAATTCCAATGATTCCTTCTTATTCGATCTAAATATCCTTCTTCGTGCACGTGCATTCCGTTCGGCGCGGATGAGAAAAACGATCCCATCGAAATCGGACACTCCCTCCTCCTCTCTCAAACGCTATTATTCTTTATACCAAGGAAGAAGGAAAAAAAACTACACATTTATATGTTTTTTTTTCACATGATCGAACATGCAAAATACCTGTACGTTTATATATATATTTGATAATATCCCGGAAGATTGGGATTATCGAATATTTATATTTTCTTCTTTTTCTTTTTCTCCATCGATGTACAATACATATACGTGTATGTGGAGTTGAATAAGAGTTTCCTCTTCTTTTCTTCTCCATTGATCGAAATAAGTTTCGAGTAACGTGGTTGAAGATTTTTTTTCAAGACGGCTGCTCGCGACAAAGATTGCATCTCATTTTTTTTCTTTTTACTTTATCGAGCAGATTGATTCAAAAGAAGATAAAATCAAATTTGTCCAAACAGTGGGGGGGTTAGAAGTCGAGACTTCTACCTGGTACGTTAGATTTCTTTCTTTTTTTGTTCATTTTGCATAAAACACAGCCGAGGGGTGATTTTCTTTTGTTAAAGGTACAAACGAAAATCGTTGGCCGAGTTAATGAGGTGTATACTGTTTCTCCCCTTGGGTTTTTAGAATGGAATCATCGTGTGTCTATCAAGATGAGAATGATCGAACTCTTTAAGAAATTCGTTAACCATTTATGTATCGAAGAATCGAATAAATTTCAATTTTCCTACGAAAAAATTGTTCCTGTGTCTCTCACGATCCATGCTTTGGGAGCAGCGATTGTCATTCAAGTACATCACACTTAAGAAAAAAAAGAAACGATGGTTGTTATTGTAGCGACCGCCGTGTTCACACACGCACGATAGGGCCAAAAAAGCGAACTCCAGGGAGCTTAGTTTAGAGAGCATACGGTAAAAGGTACTTGACTAACGTGACGTCGGCTTGGGAAAAAGTCTCTTTCTCGATCACTCAATTCGCAACCCTTCGTGGAATTTTGATTTTCTATCGGTACTTCATCACGTTATCGTATATTTTCCATGAGTTATCAAAAAAGGATCATTTGTTGAAGAACAAAAGTGTTTATCCGCATTTTAACTGTGGTATGAATTTCAGAAACCGGAGTCAATGTTGAACCCCTTTTATGTCAAAGATAAAAACACACAGTCATTTTCTGGTATTCAAAGACACATAAATATCAAATTATCTGTCAAAGTGGGCTTGAAGGAGGAATTTAGTGATATAGCTTGTGAAAATGACGAAGAAACTTGTAAGATATTGAAGCTGCTAAAATTGAAGCAATCTTGGAACATTAATATATACAGCTGCCGTAGGATGGCTTCTGAGAGCAACGGATCGTGATCTGCGTTGAAAGTGTAGGTCAGTTACACCAGACCAACAGGTTCGATCGTGCACTTGAAGTTGCCAATTAAATTGAACCGAACAGAGACCTGTTATTTAAAAACACTCCTCAAAGTGTCCAGAAGAAGGTCATCTTTGGTATCGTTGTCACTTTGTCCCTATTTATGGTTAAAATGTAAATATTATCAACGTGACAAGTTATTTTGAAACAATTTTGTTCAATTCTTTTTACAACCAGTTCAACAACTTGGGTCATCCAGGGGAATTATCATATTCAACGTTCAATTCAGCAAATTTTAGAAGAAGAAAATTCCCGACTTTCCGCAATTTCGCTATACCGTGCAAAAATTCAAGAATATCCAATTCAGTTTATTATTACTAATATTTTCACGTACAAAACGCGTGTGATTTTCAATGAAATTCATTGTACCACCAGTGACGCGCGTTATCCGGAGACACGCTGCGAAATTAATTAACTTTAAAAAATGCACTGACCAAGAGAAATAATATATCAATTCAATTGATTAATTTCCACTTGTTTGGATTTTAATTTCATGATCAAAGGACGAATTTTTATCCTAATACAACTCTTGACTCTTTTATGGATTCCTTTGGTAACTCGGTATTCATAACCAGTTCATAAATTATCATTCCGCTGTTTCTTCGCGTGCTCATGTGCGAATGATATTTTTTGATCCATTTATCGGACTGACGAAATATTATAGTATATATAATAATGATAATAATTCCACTAGACGGTTGGATAGCCCCAAAATAATCCGTATATCAAGTTGCCTGTAAAATTAATTCCCTAGCAGAAATTATTTTAGGCATTCTCTAGTTATCTCGAGACCCTCGCAAGTTCTTTCTTCAGGCGAAACTAGTCTAGTTGAACTTGCAAGTTAACAGCGAGTTCCTCACAAGTTCAACTGCTAGATACTTCTCAGCAAAAATCACTATCCAGTCATTCTCTAGACCTCACAAAGGCTTCACTAGTCCCTTGCGAGGGACTTGCAAGGCCTTGTAACAATCTAGAGAATAACTGGAGTGATTGTATTGAGGTTATGTTTACCGCAAAATGAAAAAATCTCTCAACATGTTCATCGAATCTTTGTAATGCTTCTGAACATAACAATCATGTTTTGAATTTTTGACAACAATGCAAACACTGCTTATAAATCAATATGCATATTGTGTTCAATGCATATACGTGAACACAAGATACCGCTATCAACGTTTTGACTAATATAGTTGGCGCAAGTATAATTTTCTATTGCACATGTTAGAAGGAGAGCAAAATTTTCGTCAGATCTTGCGTAGAATTTTCGAAGTTGAAAAGATTTCAGAAGTTTACGCGATTCAATGAGAAAAATGTATAGAAACCGACTGGCTCGGAAGAGAGTGAGAAAGTACCGGAGAAAACGTAAACTTCATGGTAAGTGTTATGATTTGTTTGTTATTTGAACGGTAAATAAAATGTGAACTGAATTATTCAATGGTAACCTAAAAATTGCATACGATTTTTTGCAATACGGGTATCGTATATAAGATACATCTAATAACCCAGATTAGACACAAGAATCACATATGAATTCTGAGAAAAAAACTTTTCCTAAACTCTTTTGGAAATCAAAGAATTCTTTTGAAAACTCTGTAAGAATTTTCTGAATTGTAATCAGTAATCTTTTATGTTATCTAGATAGTAATTCCTTTCTGAAAAATGCAAAAAAAAATGAAATTATTTGAAAAATTCTTGATATAAAATGCTGTGAGCAGGGAATCACTTCTTTAGTGGGAATGAATCATATATTAACTGTATATGAGCCATATGTGAACCACACTGAGAAAAAGGTTTATTTATAATGTAACATCCATATTCAATAATTTGCAAACATCCTGTAAACCCTAGTGTTACTAGTTATCTCTTTGACATCTCAATATTCCCTTGTTCAAGTGTAGAATTATAAGAACTTTCCATCAATGTACACGAAGAAAAATGCCATTCAAAAATTTATTAATTTTCATATGAATCTAAAACCTTGTTCTAGGTTTCTTTGCAACCTTGAAGCGATGAAAATTCAGAAATGAATTTTCACTTTAAGATATTAATTGCTATGAATGCAAAGCAAAACGTAACAGATCTGATTGAAACTCAAGTCACTCAACAGTCAAATTTTATTATGCATTTTGTTTTGTAATTTTTTCAGCATCTCAAATGTTAGTCAGATTTGTTCCTCTTTGATTCGTATTTGAGGTCTTTCGTACTTTCAAGTTAACATTCATACTCTGAACCTGACTGTTTCAAGTTTATCCACATTTATCAAGGAAACTGTAAAAAAGTTAAAGTTAAAGTTAGTATTTATATAAAATTCCCAGATAGCTTAAGAGTTTCAAAAGAGATCTATATGAATACATTGTATTCATTATGAACTCTTTCAGAACTCTTGTACTATCTGGGATTACTACATCTTTGACTAGCATTTTTTTCCGTGTAACTTTTTCATGCATAGTAACTAGTGAGTAGAACTAGCGAGTGCCTCATCATTTCAAGCGTTACATGCCTCACAAGGTACTTGTAAGTTTCACTTGCAAGGCCCTTACCGTAAAAAAAGCTGAACTTGCTAGTGCCTCAAATTTTACTTGAGAAAATTTCTACCAGGGTATATAACGTGGATACGAAATAGTAGTTTTTTTAATGGGATGTAATAAAGATGTGAAGAATAAATCAGATTGTAAATTACATCTTTCAATAACTGTTGCGTTATCTGTTTTGACGGAGCTCTTCGCACCTGCTAGATTTTTCTTACAAATTTTTCGCAATTTCAAGGTGAGCAGATGTTTACGTGCTTTCGAGAGAAAAAAAATAGACTCATGCTCTCGACTGCATGCGATTCTTTGTACCTCTACGTAAATTTTATAGTCCCATACGATGATGATACAAATATCAGGCACGGAACAGTATAATCCATTCGCAAGGGACAAAGGTTCCGTAAAGATTTGAAAATAAAAATTATACTATGAAAAAATTCCTTCTGAAAATATAGAAAATGTGACTGTAACCTTTTACAGCCACTTTTTTCTGAATTTTCAGAAAAATTGTGCTGAATTTTGAGAGATTTGACTGAATTTTCAAAATACGCTTCGAAGGTTAGTTGAAGTTTCTCAAAATCCAGTGAAATTCATATCTGAAAATTCAAAAGGAAGTCGCTGTGGAAAATTAGAGTCACATTTTGTGAATTTTCAGGAGAAATTTGTTTACGGTATATATCGTTGATATTCTCAAATTTCTAATTGATCATATTTGAAGCGAATACACTTAAAAAGATGTTTCATGCAACATATTTAGATCTCTGAAAAAGAAAAAACACATCTTGAGGGAACTCCAAGACACCTTAAAAATAGATAGATAGATTGATTTCTTTCAGGATAATTCCTGATAAAAAGGTGGTTAGATTCACTTCAACATTGTCATAATTTTGCGTGAATATACCTGAGTGGGAGAATTCTCTGAATTATTATATTTAATTTATATATAAATCATACATAAATTTATACATAATTTTCAAAATTTTTTCTACCGAATATTCGAGCAAAAATTTTACTCTGACAAACAAAAATTTCTCAATTTACATGAAGAATCAATGAAAAAAAATATCAACACTTTGCATGTTCCCTATTCATTATGTAAAAAATCATTAGACATCTAATAATTCTAATCTGACTATACCTAACAATTTTTATTTTTATTCTACAGAAATCTCACTTTCACGTGATAATGAAAGGTTTTTTTGATAAGGTCACTCGGTTAAGAAGGAAGAGAAGACATTGTGATCTTTAAGGGGCAGTCTTTATCGAGGCTTAAGAAGGGATTAATCGTGAGGGATGAAAAGCCATTTTCAGCCGATCCCGAGGATCATCGGCGCTGCTAAGATAAGAGACGAACGCTCCCACCGATAAGCACCGTAAAAACAAATGTTTCTTCGAATACACACATTCACCTTGATAATTAAGCTAGATTAATAATATAATTTCCCTTTTTAAACGATCGATATATGATTTCCTTCAATCAAGATCACTCGTAATATGCATTATCTTTTATCCTCCCGTTGATTTTTCGAGTACTTTCTCTGAGTTCTCCTATTTCCTTTGCTCTCTGACATCGGGTATTGTTCATAAACATATGTTCCCTGTAGGCGTACCGAATATAGGGAGACAACAGAGAAGGGAACCGCAAAGCAAAGAAAATGTATGAACGAACAACAGACACCGAATGTATACCTACATACACGCGGTAACACAACATCACAAAGATCTATCTTCGTGGTACATCACCTGGACGAACCGGAGCTCTTTTCTCTTTCGCATATTACACTGTTAAAAAATCTATGGATGAAACTTGTATTGCGTTTCATAGATAGGCTCCGTCCGTCCGATTCACAATCTACTTTGCACGCGGAGAAACATTCTTACCGAAATACTTCAGGAATTAGAAATTGGTATATCAACAATATCGAATTGCTGGAGTACCAGGCAAGATTTTTTACTGTGATAGCAAAGTTTTTGCTAATTCAACAAAGCAAATAATTGACAAATCCTGTTTTAGCAGATTTTTTTCTCTCGGTGTGTATTGTACCGATTGCAAAAATCCCTAAACCGAATGTACCGAATGAAGACGATTCAACTGCAGCTTTCATGCTGACATTGCGAATCGAATTATTTTGAATAGCAAAGCGCACACGCAATACGTGGAGCGTGTATAATCTATTAGGTAAGTGAATATGAATGTAACTTTCTCGTGGGAGTTGGAAGAACGACGTAACAATAGACGGATGAGAAAAACAACCCCTTCCAAGTTTACCGTCAAATCAAAATCCCTTTAACCATAGAACATACGGTTCCCGATCCCCAAAGGGTTTCAGGCCTACCAGAGACACACCACTCGCAACAAAAGAATTATTCTACACAATTTTCTTCGTTGAATAATTGAATTCTGATAATATCGGAAACCGAGGAAAAACGAAATGAGAAAAAGAGCATTTTCATCAACGCAATGTTCACGAAAATCCAAGAATAACGAAATCGAATTTCCGGTATAATATCTCATAAATCAATATGAGTAATCCAAGTTTTTCATCTGATACATCTCGAATGCCTTCTCTGTGTCAAACTTGTCTCTTACACTTAAATCAGGTTGATTAACGTTTAAATAATCCAGAACTTCCATCACTCCATCACAGATAACACCTCGATAATTATATAGCACGGAACTTTTTTGTTCCACTTTATTTTTTGTTTCCCCTGTGTGAATCCTCGTCGTCAGATTTGCGCATATATTTGCAAGTACATATAAGTTTATAATGGCTTACGAGAAGGATCTCGTCTTAACGAGCATTCAATAAATTATCGATGGAAGGTCACCCAGTCAACCTTGGTCGATCGCGGTGGTGATCGTTATCTTTCTAGTTGCGTACAGGGAACGGGACAATCAGTAATATTCGTCAATTTCAGCGAAGGTGATTTTTCGAAAATTTCAAACTGCTCAAAACTTACGCAACATTGTCCGACAATTTATACAATTTTTTTCCGATCAATCATTGACTTGTTAATCCCTCGGAGAATACCACGCTGTCAAAAATAATCCGAATTTTTCTATACACAGCGACCGGGGAAGCCCGATCATGGGATAAGAAATTCACCGACACGCAAAAAAATGAAATAACTGTGGCAGCTGCTCACTTTTTTTGGCACCCTGTTTTTCATTGATATAGCTAAAATAATGGCAGCTTTAGCTATTTTTTGGCTACCACAATGGGAAATCATAGCTGTAACTGCACAGGTTTTGCGGTTGATATTTGGATAGTCCAATAATCTACCTGCACGGAGAAAATAATTTAGCTGCAGCAGCTAAGTAGCTAGCACGGACACGGACAGCCATTAAATTAGCTCCTGCAGCTACATTTTAGCTGTTACCGCAAATAAATTGACTACAAATGCAAATTTTTTTTCTGTAACAGCTAAAATTCAGCTGCAGGAGCTAATTTAATGGCTGTCCGTGTCCGTGCTAGCTACTTAGAGCTGCTGCAGCTATATTGTTTTCTCCGTGTGTTGAATTTTTGAAATAGCTGTGACAACTGAAAAATAGCTCTTGTAGATAATTTTTAGCTATCCACATGAAGGCCAATTTTTCTCCGTGAGAAATCAACTGAAAATTCCGAACTTCAAAGGATTTTTACTACCATTTTTAAATCAATTTTCGATAAAATTTATGTGGAGTAATTTCCATGGAAATTATTCACAGTACTGCAGTAGAAATAATGATCTTTGTACATCATTGAATACACATCAAATTCAGTGCAACATTTTTCCTTCACTCGTATACAAACCATTGAAACGTTTTTGAAATCGCAGCTTTGTTTATAACGCTCTTAATTATTCTGGACAGTAGAAAAAAAGGATTTGGTTGCCTTTTTTTTCCCACAATAAAAAACAAGTCACACTTCAATACCGGTACTCCCCAAATACATTCCTATTCATATAAAGTGAAATTCATAAACATTCGTTTATCTACATACAAATACTCATAATATAAAGCGTAGGGATGAAACGGCCGGTTAATTTCGCGCTAACAGCTGGTGCTAGTGCGTTACACACAAATTGGTTTTCGCTTCGTGCTTAACTTCTTCGGCTCCTTTGCAAAAGTGCAAGAGACTTCCCAAAGCCTCGCATCTATAAATACCGACGTACTTGTTCTTTTTCCAATACGCCTCCAATAGCCACATCATCGCGCACCTTTACGACGCACTCCAAAGAAACGCATTCTCGATCGAGATGGTAATTTTACGAGGAGAGAAGTTTACGCTCGTCGTCGCACAAAGCTATAATCTCAATGAGGAATATTCATCGTAAAATAATTTATAAACCTGCCGTGTGTATATATGAAATTTTAGAACTCTTGGGCATTAATTATAAAAGAATCATTCATTGTAATCATTACGTTTTTATGATTCCCCTCGTCACGTTTGTTTGCTGCGTAAACTTGGAAACTTTTTCCAAAACGTAATACGAGTTTCGTTCAAGATATTTAAAGAAAATGGATCTTCTTGGAAGATATAGACATTCGTGAGAAGTTATGGAGAAATGTGAGGGGATGTAGAGTAACACGGAGCGCAGAGTTGTGCATGAACCATCTTGACGAGATTTTTAAAATCGCACGTCATATATATTCATAAGCGGGGGACTTTACATATGAAATTATGGAATATTAAGATCATTGAATAGGAGACTGTTCGTTCATTGGTTCTTCTGATGGGAACTCGCACACATGAAGAGAAAAAAAAAAAGAATAACACTCGGTTACGACTTGGTTGCGGTCGTTTCAATCCAATTGCCCATCTACTTTTTCTCCTTGTTCAAAAACTGCTAACCGTATGCACCAGGATGTACTTCTTTTTTGCACAGTCTCTCTTAAAAGATATTACCACGCGTGTATCATCGTATTCAAATGAGTCAGCAGCTTTCTTAACGAGAATCGATGATACATTCGGGATAATCAATGATCATAGAAAATATACACATGATATAGCGGAGAAAATTTATTAGCCTATGTAAAATACCATTTCACATTTGTCTCTTCCATAGTTTAATGATTCGGAACGCAAATCGAAAACGAGCGACTCTTGGCTGTGATAGGGATAAATGTAACTGCCATAGCAAAAACGTTAACACGGTTAAATTGTTTCTCTACCCAAAAGTGTACCACTGAAATCGTACCTATACTGTGGGAGCCACCGTTGCTAGTGCACGAAGTTTCTCCCATGGATCGGTGAATCGTGAGACAACACTCAACGGAACGTCCAATAAGAAACTGATAAAAAAAACTATAGCAGAGAATTTACTATTCTGCCTTTTGGGTGTTGAAACTCCAAAAAGTAACGAAAAACTCTAATTTTCCTGTCAAGTACTTTAATGTTCTAAATCTTTATTTCATGTAATTACAAAAGTACTGGGCTGTTCCTCCGTGCAGCATATATGCAGTAGTTCACATGTTTCCAAAGATATTTATTATAAACAGATTTTGACCTCCCGTACTGTTTGGAATATCAGTAACACTTGATACCTAAAAGTACCTGTACGAGCAAAAGATACATTGTATAGAAATCCTGTATCAGGTAAAAACATATACACGTTATTTCACTGAAGAGCACCTTGCAGTCAAAGTATCGGAGAATAAGATCTCTATTGAACGAGAAAAAACCTGGAGACGAGGTGTCTGCTCGGAACGGTTTCCTTCGAAAAGCAAATAAAATCTTTTGAAATGAATTTTAGCAGTGCGGTTGTGAAGCTTTACCACGACCACTACCACCTAACCTGAACTCAATTGAGGAAATATTCCCTCGAGGAATTCGGTCACCTTTCGCCCCCTCTTTTGGTATTCTTCCTTTCTCTCGCCTTTCTTCGACTTCTCAAAGAAATCTTCATTCGGTAGATCCAAGAAGATCGATTAAAGATCTTTCAGCTCTGAACTCTCCTGCTCAGCGTTTCATTCGATAAATAGAAAAAAACAACACAAATACAAATACTTCCACTATGAATTTCTCGATGAAAAACAACGTATTTTTCCCTTGTTTCAAGAAACAACTTTCTATCGATGAAGATATCAAGAAATAATTCTCACGAGATAAGTCATGGATGTGAAGGAAGATGATTTCATCGCGGTATCAAATGATGTTGTTGACTTACGAAAATGATTTACGATAATACGAGAAAGAAAGATAAAACTCATAAGAGGAGATTCTATTGAACGAAGAATAGAATCATGAAAAAAGAAGAAGTAAAAGAAAAAAATGTCTTCCATTACCTTCCTGTCATCTTTCGATATCTGTTATACGTTGTATGTATAGAATTCATAACTCTATGACATTTTACCTTTTCTTCTTCTTCTCCTCTTCTCTCTCTATTTTTATTCGAAGCTTTATATCGTCACCCCCGATATACCTCGAATAAAATGAAATAAAAAAGAGTGCACTTGTCTTATCTGATCGCAGGTTCCACGACAGATTAATGTGGGATCTCCTGTGTCGTGTGAAGTGGGAAGAAGTTTAAAGGACCTTTTATGACTCGCGTGATGGATCACTAATATGGGTCCTGCCGCACATACGTGTATATGGTGGGTGGTTGCGTCACGTTGTGCGCCTTTTTTACGGTAAATCTTTTCTTCTCTTTTTTTGTGTACCCTACCCTCCGTACTTTTCTCTTATACATTTTCACGTATCCGAATAAAACTTCTCAAATGAGGAATCATTTGATTCATTCTTATATAAATGTATACATAAAGATAAGTCACTTGGGAGTTTGGAAACTTCCCACACTGACAAATAGATTGATTGAACGCCAATAACGGTGACGTGAAATCGTATGTTGGAAGTAGTGAAGAGTGAGAAAGGATAAATAATAATAATCATTGGACGTAAAATTCATTAATCGAACTTGGTAGGGGTTGACAAGTCTTCGTCTTCTTCTTCTTTTCTATAGACATCACACGGTATTTGACGTATAAAGAAATTTACTCATCATTTTTTTATCTTTCTCATTTTTTTCTCAATGAATTTAAACGTATGAAAGATTCTGAGGAGTTATTCCAAAAGCACAATGTGTCTCTGAGACATTTTGAGAATGTTCATAAGATCTCCTCTATCCCACACAGCAAAAAGAGTTCTGAAAGAATTGTTTAAGAATACCACATGAATTCTTGAAGAACTCCATAACTCGTCCGAAAGAATTCAAAAAGAATTCTCAAAGAATCCCCGGAATGTCAGTTGAGAATGAATCGCTGGGGGAATTCTTTTTCTCGTTCAAAAGAATTCTTAGAGAATCCCAAAACAGTTCGCAAAGAGGTCTTGAAGAATTCATAAAGAATTTTACAAGAGTTCATGAAGAATTTTCCAAAAATTCATTAAGAATTCTATATGTGCTTTTCAAAAAATTTGAATAATTCATTGAAACACTCCAAAAACTCTTCAAACCGGTCACCCGAGCATCCCGGGATATTGTAGAAGAGTTGAAAGAATTCGTTACAAATTCATTGAAAAGTTCAAAGTGAGTAATTCTAATCGAACTGAAAAAGATTCAACACAAATCCATAACAATATCGAAGGATGTTATGGAACAGACATTCGGATACTGGTGTATGTATATTTAGTCACTCTTCGACCTTACAGTGAGGTGTCTCCATGTATGTGCAAGATTTCATTGCTTGATCTCAGTTAACAGAAAGAAAACAGCGTCACAGACTCAGCGAAGGAATTGCAGAAATGTTTTCAAGGGCCATATTTTGATTTTACCAGACTATTCTAAATACATTGAAATGTGATCAACCATTAGCAGTGTAAAGGACATGTAAAAAAATTGAGAGTATTTTTATCGGGTAATGTGAAGCATTAAATGTATTTTATAACTTGACGCAAGGTACATTTAGAATTGATTTCATACAAAACTATTTGCTAATAAATTCTGAAATTCTTTATACAATAAAACATTCCATTATAAATCGCTGTAACATTTCAATCGAGTCAAGTTTCAGCAAGTTGATGGAAATGAATTTGAAAAATTAGGAAACTTATAAACAGGAATGGGCATCCTCAATCACTTTTTGTACTCAAGGTACTTTCTTCCTGTCAAGTACTTTTATATTTCTATGAAATAAATAGAAATTTTCAACATTAACTTAAAAAGTACTTGATAAGACTTCTTTTTGAATTCTTCACAGAGCTCTTTAGGAGTTCTTTTGGACGAGTAAAAGAACTCCCCCAGCGATTCATTCTGAACTGACATTCCGGGGATTCTTTGAGAATACCTTGCGAATCATTATGAATACTTCATGGACTCTTTTCTGAGCTCTTTGAGAACTCATTTAGAAATTTTTACGATCTGATTGGATTCTTTATGAATTCTTTAAGAACTCTTATTAAAGAATTCATATTGAATTCTTTTTATGGAGTTCTTTGCGAATCCATATGGAACTGTGGTGCTGTGTGGGATGTTTTTGAACATTCTATAAACGTCCCAGGGACACTCTGTGCAATGAGAAAAAGGTTTTCTTCTGACAAATCAACGCATTTGGTTGTACTCTTTCAAGAGGTATTGTTTCATACAAATGAGACTTTTTCATTATAACCGAACATTGGGTTGAATCAAGAAATTCCTATTTATCAACTACCAGCAAATCATTTATTTGATCCAAGCTGATCGGAATTGATTTGAATGAATATGACTTGTTATCAAATTCAGATTTCTTAAATCATAATCAGTATGAAGTTGACACAAAGAAATATGTACTGTGTTTATCAAGTATATGATGAAATAAATATCAATGAATATTTCTTTGGCCGTATCCAACTATACGATTGATTCACTATAAACAAATCTTATTTGATTCAACGAATCCTTTTTCTCAGTGTGCTGTTTGGGTGTAATATAAGTCCAGATCAAGGAATTTCTTCAACAGTCTCTTCTGTGAAATTCGAAAAATTCATACACAGTAAAAGAAGCGATGTCTGAATTAACACAGCCCTAGTAGAAATGCTCTAGTGATTGACAAGTTTTGTAACGCTCAACTACCCAAAAACTAGACGTTTGCACGTGCCTCCCCTGGTTTAAAAAAACCATTGATTCTCGCCAAATCTCACTAAATTACAGTTGAACTTGAGCAAATGTCAATGAGATTTGGTCAGAAAGAACAGTCGATTCTCGCCAAATCTCACTGAATCTGGCCAAATCTCATTGATTCTCGGACAATGTTCTGGCCAAATCTCATTTAATTTCATTTGTCAGAAGTAATGGATCCTTTTAACCAGGGTCGTAGGGTTCTAGAGCATTTCTACTTGGGAGAATCAACACCACACGGATTCTATACCCTAGTAGAAGAGTCTAGTTTTTCACAAGTTTGTAACGCTTGCACTAGCGAAAAACCAGCCAACTCGCTAAATACTCACAACGCACTCACGAATCTCTAGGGTAGAAGTCCATCCCAAGAATCGATGTCAAAACAACACCAAACTGTGTGAGAATGACACTTTATGTGTAAGAATGACACCATGTGGTGTTGAAAAAACGCTGATCAATGTGAATTCTTTCCAACATCGTCGATTTTTTTACACTGTATGCAGAGACGGACGGACTTTGGTTTTTGCCGCCCCTTATATGGTAGCAAAAATTAATTTTTCACGGAAGTATTCATTACCAAAACATGTTGTTTTATCGCTTAGAATTTATTATTCTCCTAAAAATTATTTTTATATTATTAAAATTGAAAAAAATTTTTTTCGAGCCGATTGCCGCCCTTTTACGGCCTGCCACCCCTGCGCCATGGCGCTGTTGGCACAGGCCATAGTCCGTTCCTGACCATATATGAAGAACATTCAATATTCTGAGATAACAAAATTTGTTTCAGAATGTTGTGATGATCAGAACACATTTATACTAAATCACAACCCAAAATACATAAAATAGTTAAAATTAGGCAACATTCTCCTATAAATAATCTGTTTCTAATTATAACTCAAAGAACAAATTATTCAATTCACAGTGTTAATGAGTAAAACTCTTTTGAAACCATCGAACGATCTGTGATATGCATCTGCTTTTTCTTCTTTTTTTTTCCATTATGATCGTCAATTTATTTTCTTGCAGCTGCAATATTTTTCTAACTATTGGATACGTTGACTACTTGCGCGTACACGCATACGCTGCTGTCCGAGGCAAACAAAAAAAGTATAAGAAACAAACAAATATGAATAGAGAAAAAAAGATTCTGGTATATAAGTAGTAGGCTTGGAATAAACGGTTTCTCTCTTGGCATTCACCTGGCGATGCTCATTGAAATAATTGCAATGAATAGTATACACGCACAATAACGAAATCACGTAATCTGATCAAATTCGAAACTAGGAACGAAATGTTACGGGCGATTGTTTAATTTCGGCACCATATATGGATATTGCAAGTGATAAATGACAGCTCGAGTATTATACATTATTTTCAAAGAGAAACTATGAGAAAAATGAAAGAATTTTATTTGAAAAATTGTCGTGAGATTCCAATAATCAAAGGACAAGTGGGAATTTTGGAAAAAATGACTGTGCTATCTGCAAAATTTGTAGAAAATATTTCTCCAAACTGTTGAAAAATTCTCGGATTGTTACAGAGCGCACAGTGATGTTTTGAAGAATTTCCACTTGTTCCTCAATTACTGAAATTTCACGGGAATTTTTACGGCAAAGTACTTATGTTGCTGAAGTTTGTATCGTTTATTGAAACGAATGGTTTTTCAGATTCGATGAGTTTGAATTTTCGTTTTGTTTCTATGAATGATTCAAGGACGTGGATTCTTTTATTGAAGATTCTGTTTTATCTGAGCAATGCATGTAGGGTAAATCAGAGTGAGATGACGCACTTTTCCACTCCTCTACACGGAAAAAACTGCGATTTGAAAACATAGTAATTTTCAATAGAAAATCAAAGAATATTTCTTGAATTTCCAGAATATTCCTCAAGTTTGTACCTAGTAAAGGTAAAACGGTTCAAATTTTGATTGAATTTTACTTGGAAAAGAATGAAAAACCATCAATACTTAACAAACAATGGGAAAAAACATCAACTTTCCAAGAGTCGCGCATGAAATTTTACAAAGTAAATAATCAAATTTAAGAATAATGTTATTCCCTTGGTAAAATCTCATGCGGGACATTCTGAAAATTCATACTTCTTTTCATTCTACGTTGAGTATTGATAATTTTTCATTCTTATTCAAGTAAAATTCAACCAGGGTTCAGACAAGTTTTTTTCAATCAATTTCCCTGAGTTTTCCCTGTGATTTCCCTGAGTAAAATTCTAATTTCCAGAAATCATGAATGTGTCCCTAAACATTTTTTCCTCAGTGTATAATTTCTAAGATTCCACGATTAAAAATTAAGAAAATATGTTGTAGAAAATGAAAAAGAGAATTAACAAACAAATTTTTATTTTGAAAAAATTTTAGTGATTTCCCTGAGTTTTCCAGGTTTTTAGGAGTTTTTGATCATTTTCCTGAGAATTCCCGGTGTTTTGAGTCCAATTTTTATTTCCCTGAGTTTTCCCGAATTTCCCGGAATTCCAGTTCTGTCTGAATCCTGTCAACAGAAACGTGGAAGTTTTTCTGCGTTTTTCTTCGTGTACAGCATGAAATAACCCAATCAGAAAAATCCGTAATATGCCAATGTTGACAACAGGTGCAGTACAGTGCCAGTATTGGGTCTCCAACACTTGGTCAACACGTACGGGATCAGTACTGGATACATAAAAATACAGTAATATGCCTGTACTGATAAACCAGTACTGAGAACTTGATACCGGCCAGGTACTAACCCAGTACTGGCCCTACACTGATTGCGAATGATGGCATCAGTACTCAATCCCCAGTACTGAAAAGCGTTATCATTCCAGACAAATGCCAGTACCCTGCCAGTTTTGGCCAGTACTGGTGCAGTACTGCGCCTGTTGTCAATTTCTGGTTGGGAATACATAAAATCTCATTTATTCAAGGAAGATCTAAAGATTGTAATGGAATCTTTATACTTCTCTTGAGTGAACGAGGTTTGCTTTATCAATTGAAGCTGTGGGGAACCTGAAAAGTGCGTAATCTCACCCCGCTCCACCCTATTCACACTCTCAACACAGTAAATTTGGTAAAAGCCTTCTTTTTCCATTTTGCTGTGTTACCCACACTTCTCGCTGTGATAATCGATTGAGCGATTGTGATGGCTAAAAATAGCTCTCGTAGTTAATTTTTACACGGCCAAATTCTTTTGTGAATCCATAAAGAACTTTTCTACATGTTGCTAAATTTTCAATCGTTCATTTCTATACGGATTCTGGAACGAAAATTCCACCTCAAAAAATCTAATGAATAATTGTAACTCAGCTTTTCCAACCCACCCTTTGGAACTGAGAGCATCGTTTGAAAAAAGTACTACAAAATTTTAGGTATTTACCAGATGAAATGGTACTTCGTTATTCGACTATTAATTAGTTCTAATAAACAATCTAAACTCCAGTAACATTTTTTTACAGTACAGTCATCCACACGGGAAGAATAAATTAGCTGTAGTAGATAAATGGCTAGCAGGGATACGAAAAACCATTAAATTGATCCTTGCAGTTAATTTTTCGTTATGACAATTGATTTGCTGTAACAGTTAAAATTTGACTGCAAGGGCTGATTGAATGGCTGTCTGTGTTCGTTCTAGCCACTTCGCTTGCCGTACATATAAATCACATCAATAGATATAAAAATCCAACAAATTAATCGAATATTCAATATCCTACTAAACATTTTATTAATGAAAATGGGCATTTAATTGATGAAATTAGAATCAGTCGATAAGTATTTTTTCGTGATTATTCAATTAAATATTTGAATATTTCAAATTCACTCTGCAATTGTCATGGGAAGAAACAACGTATGTGTATATGTTTATACATAAAACCTACGTGAATACAAAAAGGAAGATCTTCGAATCCTAATCTTGCGAACTAAAAAGCTCTTCTAAGCAGACAAATTATCATCCAACGTCACAACAGAACGTGCCTTTTACTTTGGCCTTTTTCTTCCTTTCTTTCGTTTATTCTTTTCTCTATTTTCTGCTTTCCACAGCGTGAGTGTTCACCTTGCGTTTGATTTATCGAAATACTTCAACATATTTCCATCGATGCGCTCTGAAGAAAAGATAGAAAAATAGAACCCCCACATAGATGTTCTTCTCTGGTAGAAGAACCTTTCACTGATTTCCTATATGTGATGTTTCTTTCGTCGTGCGAACCTTGTGGAATTCTTCGGTGGTCGTGGGTACAAAACCATCATCGAACCTTACATATCAATTACTGAAATCGCTTTCCCATTCAAATTCATCTTGAACCATTGATTTAGCCAGTTATATTTACTTTTTTACTTCAATAAAAATGAGGATTATAAACGGAGAATAATGGTTTGTGATTATAGCACTTGGCTTTTATAGATCTAATTTTTTTACTTGTATAGAGAGATATAGGAATCATTTACAACCAGGCTGTATAAATTCATATAAATGAACACACATTGATCAAATAACAACATTTTTCTATATATAATATGTGGGCTACCGCCGTACCGATCGAATGTTACTTGTCGGTTTATACTTCAACGTGTTATCATACTCTAAACGTTACTCTTCACGTTTGAAGATACCTATTGGAGCAGATGTTGTGTAAGATGATGTCGTGTAGGTCGGGGGTTGATGGTCGACTCAGATGACAGTGACGATTAGATGTTATTTATTTTCTTAAGGGGTTGTTGTTCAACTGGCAAAGGCAGTTCAAGAGTGTTTTGTCGTGTGACACCCCCTGCGGTTACGCTCAATCAGATAATCCATTTCATCTCCAACTTTTACCTCTTTTCTCTTTCCCTTTCTATTCGTAGAAAATTGGATGCATACATCATGCGAATCATCGAAACGCTTTTGTGAGATGTCTCAAAGATGATAATCAGGAAGAAAGATAGAAAATATTGTTGTTAAGTGGTGTTTCATTATCGTAATGATTTTCCAAACTCATTTTCCATTCTTCATGCTTTTGTGAATCGAATTCCTCGGAATGACTTTGAGAGTATTGCAATTAAGAGTTATTGACTTGTAAATTATTTGTTACAGCTACTCACTTAGCGGTAGCAGCAAGAAATATAGATGCCGCAGCGAAAATTCAACAGTTATCTTCACCAAAATAAGGTATGGATTGCCATAATTGAAGGAAAAGTGCTCATGTATTCCAAAACTGCCATTATTATGGGAAACCGTGCTACACATTTCGCATACATTTTTCTCAGTGCAGCTACTAAAAAATAGCTACAGCGATGAAAAAAGGGTGATAAAAAAGTGAGTAGCTGCCACAACTATTTCCTTTTTTTCCATGCAGTCTTATTTGGAATATTAATTGCCTTTTTTATTAGATTGTAAATGATTGATAAATCTGTTTTACGGTTAATCGATTAATAAACGAGATCGATGAGACGATTTCCGCGTGAAGAAAAATCAGTGGATCGAATCTTACACTCCGAGAGAAAAAAAGAAGATAAACTTGGCACGCGAAAGTGGTATAAAGATACGTGGAGAAAAGAGAAGATATTTGATTGATAATGAGAAAGATATGAACTGAATGTTAGTTTATATTTGATCATTGACAATAAATTCTCTCCGCTGTAGATCCTTGCAGCAACTTGAAGAATTTTTAATGTCATTTCTAGTGAAAAACTTGCATCAATCTTTGTATACTTATTTTCTAATTTATGTCGCTCAAAATCTTCGGAAGTCATTTTATTTTCAGTATTTTTTACAAGAGAAAAAATCGCATGAATATCAGAAAAAATCTTCATGAACGATAAGGAGCCATGAATTTTGTTTCCGATCAACGAATGACCATAAATTCAAGAGACTCGATGGTTGAAGCTTTTATTATCATCATTTCTCTCCTTATTATTATTAATCAAGTATTCGTTTCATGCTGATTGCAATTAAGTCTGCCATAATAACAACAACAACACCAACGACGTCCACGACGACGACGACGACGACGATAAAGAACGAAAGAGAAAGAAACAAACCAGAATTATCCGTTTTCTTTCACATCACATGCAAACTCTCGCCGTGAGATTTTTCTAATTGCCGCGATGTATTAATCGAGATAAGAGACAGTGTTCGATCCAATCTTGAAGCACCAAAACCTACCAGACCGCTATTAATTTACGGCACACATCATTCCGGTCATACCGCGATCGATCATCTCGAGTACAATTTTTCTCATTGATACAATATAATCGGGTGCAGAAAGAACGGATAATAACACCGTAGTATTAATATACTCTCTCCTTCTTGATATGTATAGTATACATAGGTACACGTTCAGTATATATTAACGAGTTTCACATTTTTCTGCATTGTGTAAGAAGCTGGTTGTACGGTGGAGAGATGATATTTTGCAGGTACCTTGAATCCTGCGGTAAGCCACCTGCGTGTGGACCAAAATTGATTCTTTCCCAAGATAAACATGAACGAGAAGAAATGTTCAACAATTTTTTCCACATTTTTCCTTCTCTCGTTTGTTTAAAATGTATATATAAATATATGCAGGGGAGATGTTATAAATTTTCAAGAATGTTGAAACCCCAATAGAAAATTATATATCAACGAGATACTTGTTGAAAGATTGAATCGGTTTCAATGAAAATTTATTATATTTGATTATAGAGTTACATGAATATACTGTTTGTAGATTTATGGAATTGAATTTGTTAATCGTCTTGTATATCGTGCAGTACATTGTAATTGGAGACAAAATTTATTTTGAATACATCTTTGGAAGATGTGGAATATTCTGAAACTCAAACACAATACAAAATCCTGTTCCTGTTAATTACAGTGATTTTGGAATCGACTGACTCGAGTCTTTCGCTTCCGATTTATTCAACTAATATCAGAATTCTAATTTTACGTTATTCCGAAGACATTGTAACAGGAAGGAGGACAAATTTTTCATGGTAACCACCGCTTCGTAACTCTAAACAGTCGAGTTTATCGATTTTCAATATTCTAAATACAGTAGGAACCGTACGGAGCAGTACTTTTCTCTAAGCACAAAGACATTTAACCTCAGTAGCAATTTTATATATCTTAACCAACGTACATTATCTTACTTTCCGCGCGTGCGTTCGATTTGGCTCGTGCCAGTAATAAGCACCCGCATGGGCGCGCGCTTCGACCGACAACAACCTACGACGTGTTTTAAATGCAGAAGCACGCGCGCGCCCTGCACGCGTGCGCATGCGATTTCAGTATTTCCAAGCACCTTCCTTCCTCCCTCTTTTCTTCCTTTCTTCCTTCTTCCACCTATCTTTATTTCTACATCCTGCAAAAGAGGTGTCTAGCGAAACGCAAATCGACTACCACCCCGAGTTCAACACCTGCCTGCCTGTCAACCTATAACTGCAGCACGCTTGTGTCATCAGCGACATTGATTCTTTACGCAGTCGATAAAAGTATGAAGATCGTAAACGACGAAGAAGAACAACCAGTTTGCGAACAATGGCAACGAAGGAGATGATTCAAAAAACTCAAACGCTTAGAAAAATCTTTCAAATCAATTCAAAACGCGAATACTTGGGTTTAGAAATTTTCCAAAACTGTTGAGCGAGAGATTTTGAATTTGTCTAAAAGATGTTCCAAGTCATGAATTGTTTATTGGGGATCTTTCGCACTATTAAACGTGCAGATATGTCGACAGCTGTTGAAGAGAAATATATTCCGATCGCACGACCGTGTCGTGGTTCACCACTGACATTACATTTTCCTTTCAACATCGTAAAACTCTCACCGCTAAACTTGTGATGGATTATTTTCGACAAAAAGATCAATGAAAATGAATATGTGGGTTTGTACAAATGGCGTCAAAACGACTCTGTCTTTACGTGAATGATAGAATAATTCAGTAAATTAGAAACAACATAATGCAAGAATTTCTTCTTATCCTAAAATCCAAAAGATCGCTTTCCAGTTGATGCTTCCGAGAAAATTCGAAGAATAGAAAGTGTTATCGTGGATCTAATGTTTCCAAGTTTGTACCATTTCTTTCATACTTGGTCATTTCTATTTTTCTTCTCCGATGCGACAGATGCGTTTGTCGCGCGTGGCAACTCCTGGGGTCAAAAGATGCATAACTTGTCACACCCATAACATTTTTCGAGTTGGCATTCGAATTTATGTACGCAAAGGACAAACATCTGTTTGTTTTTCATTTTTCTAATATATTTATGAAGGAAAAGTTCAATAACGGTATTAAAATATCATTAGAGATCTAATTCAGATGAATATGAAAAACATACTTCATTGCATAAAGGAGAAAGAAATGAAAAGGGAAAGAGAAACTTACAAGATCGTACAAAAGAGGGTTGTGGATGGATGCCCGACGGCGCCGTTTTGCGGTTTTTTCATTTTGGCACGCGTACGACGTACCCCGGGTAAACGGATACCTCACAAAGCGCTTTATTGTGCGAAATTCAATACCAATACTAAATATGCGCTAAAAAGGTCCACAGAGACGTTGCCCCTTATTCTGAGTCTAAAACCTCCCACACGCCACACGTTTCTACGAACGCGCCCCTCTACCAGCAACCATTTTTCTGATGAATGATTTTTTGTTCCTTCTCTTTCTTCTCGAATGCACCAATGAAAATAACAATCATATCATACGAATTTTGTTATTGAAACGAGGTCGAACGATGTCGCAACAAAGCGGATCAATTATTTAAATTCTGTCTCGTACGAACAATAGGTGGTCTAAACTTTTCATACATTGATTTTTCAATCTATCGATTTAGCGATGTTCACGTCAAAATGTATATACGCAATTCAGCAGCTTTGTTCAAGAACAGGTGTTCAAAAGTGCAAGTCTCGGTATCATCGTAGTTGTCGTTGTCGTTTTCGTCTTCGTTCTCGTCGTCGTTATTCTGATCATTGAGGCATCTGCCATGCATCTACGAAAGAAGGCGGATTTCGCATCATCTTGCCTTTCTCTTCTCTTTTTATTTGTTTTTATTCTTCATTTCATTTTAATGAGCAAACTTCATATCGCGTATGCTGTGTAATTGATCGACTCTCTAATACGTTATGGTTTAAGACGTCATAAGAAGGGAACAAAGGAGCAGAGATTGCTTTAAGATTTATTAATCATGACAATGATGAGAGTTCTGTCCATCATTGTTGATCGATTCAGCAATTGTACTGAAATACAAATTTGTAAACAAAAATTTCTATGCGGAAAACTCCGCATACAGGTTCGGAAGTAATTGACGCATACACGCGTTGGGAATTTTTGCGATTTAATCGGACATCTTCTGGAAACTGGTAGCAAAAATCCCATTGAGTTTGAAATTGGCAGTTGAATTTATGGTAAATTTCGTGTACACGGACAAAAAAGATTTTGCTATTTTGACAAATTTTTCTTCGCTAAGTGGGTTAAATGCTCGGACGATGACAATTCGCTGTGTTAAGAAACTAAGTTTTTATAATCATTCGCTGAAACAATCAATTGCCTTCCATTTTAGCGAACTTGCTTACTGTCCATACACTGTAAAAGATTTGATCGGAAAATTCCTATATATTTATGTGAAGTAATTAACACATACATGCGTTAGAAATTTTCCCAACTTGTCCGGAAATTTACTGTAAAATGTTGGGAAAAATCCCATAAAGTTTGGAATTTTCAGATAAATGTACCGAAAATAATTGATTTCCTAATCAGTGATTGGATTTTTCCGGTTGATGTACACAGGAAAATACACAGTGTACACTATGAAAAGTATTCGAAAATTTCCCATGCACGTATAACAATTTTGAAATAAAAATCTATTAAAATTACTATTTTTATGGTGAATTTATTCCCTATTCAGTGTATAATAACGAGCGACTTTCGTTAGAACAGCGAAATTCTGGCTATTCCAGCGAATTTTTTCCTCCGTGTACCAGAAATTGATTTCCTATTCCACGATTGGAATTTTCCGATTGCCGCGTACAGGAAAATTCCGATTATTTTTCACAGCGAAGTATCTATTTCATAATTTTATGAGTCATTCTAGATCCACTTGTTCAAAATTTCCGATTCTAAATGAAAATGATCTCAGTATTTTTCGTAATTTTCTTATAAATGCCAAAATTTTCTATCGAGGAGTGAATTGTCTTTTGCAGGGAGTTGCCTACAATCAAAACAGCATCTGCAAAAAGCATTTCTCATTGAGCGTGTCGAATTATTTCGACAACATGAGGTCTCATCTCGACCATATGGGTGGGGAATCCCCTCACCGACATCTAGAGACTTATTTTTCTAGATTGACTGAGAATGATTCTGCAGAGAAATGTACATTAACCATTAACCATATCAAACGCATTCTTCGAGCGTATTATACAATGATGCGAGGTTCATAAACGTGTATTTATAAAAGATACTTTGTTCAAGTACCAAAGGGTGTTTGGATTATATTCAATCGATGTACCTGCGGTGAAGGCCTTCCACAGTGACAAGCAGCGCTCGTATCATCCTTGTTCTCTGTGACGCTCGTGTAAAAGTACCAGACGGAGTTAATCGTTTGTTCCGTGAAAAGTCATTAGTCATCTGCTTCCACTTTTATTCCAACACGTTCCCCCCCTCCAATCGCTATCATGGCTTATGGAAATAAATTACGTTCCATCATATTCAATTAAAACGTCATGAATCAAAAGATGGTAGGTATGTACATTTACGTTCCCATTTGATTTTCCTAGAATTATTTTGAGAATAAGTTTTTCACAGTTACGCAAGTTTCGTTATTTACACGATTCTCTTCTTCTGTCGGTAATTTCAGTGTATTCCCCTGCTAAAATACTTGACTCCCTCAAATTGAGGCCTTTTATATGGTCCAGTTTTGAGAAAAGAAAATTCATTTTTTGTAACGATGAATGATAGAATGACGGAAAAATATATTCAACCCTTATTATAGCCCATAGGGAGACTAAAGAGAATTACTGGAACGAGGACAAGGGTTGGAAAGATAATTTTTTGTGAATAAAAGCAGGTTTTTTCATTGTTTAAACAATTTGTGTGGAAGAATATGATACTTACAAACTAGCAGCATCCTTCGATTCTACGAGAAAAACTACTCGGAAAACGATAGTCTGCAAGTTTTTGCCAGCACTCAATTTGTTACATAAAAAAAATGAATAAACAATCGTGCGTATTCATTCTTTTCATAACAAACTGAGTGCTGGTACAAACCTCCGAACCATCGTTTGCCGAGTACTTTCTCTCGTAAAATCGAAGGATGCTGCTAGTTTGCTGTACGTATCATGCTTTTTCAAACAAATTCTTCCAACAATTGAAAACCGTAATTTTATTTTCACGAAAAAAAAACATTTTTCCCACCCTTGTCCGCATTTTGATATCGACCTCCCTGTAATTCCCGCTAATCTTCCCTAGGGCTATAATAGATTAATAATGAAACTTTCAACAATGAAAAAACCAAGGAAACGAAAAATTGAACAAAATCAAATAAACAACGCGCTGTGCAGTATAATTTGACGGATACACAAAGGAATCAATTGCATGTGAATGATCGGAAGGTTATCAGAGCGATTTACCGTTGCGTTTGGTTCGATAAAAAAGAAAAACGGAATGGAATATCTCATCGAACCTGTCACATCGCGGCATAACGTGTCAATAAATTGTAAAAATGTGCGGCAGGAAATACAAGTTGTACCAGAGAAGCCAATATGGAAAGTCCAAAGAGCGAGTTCTAGATAATCAGCCCGTATGTTATAATCGTTAACGCGTATTTGTTTCAACCATTATCTATTTCGCCCTGGTGCTTCTCCTCACCTGCTTGCATAAAATTGTGCACGCGTGTAGTTCCAGTCTTTCGCTAAAAGACCGTTGATAATTTAACATTTTCATTATTTTATTTGCACCGCATGATGATGAAAATCTTTATCGAGATACAATGGAATCTGCTGCTCCGTTTGACGACATTGAAAAAGAAGAATTCATGCTGTACATCGAATGGACGAATTAATTCGGTTTGATCGTTCAATTTCATACGATATAATATACACAGACCTCTCTGATTCTTCTTTTGTTCTTGTTTTGCGAGTTGAAATCTAGCGGAATGATTCGCTTTTATCTATAATATTCACATTGTTTTATAATCATCTATTCGTCATTCTTGCAGATTTTGCAAAACTATAGTGAAATTTACTAAGAAAATATGGAAATCGGATACAATTCATCGGTATAATACACTTGGAGAGCCAAAAATTCCATCGCTTATTTACCTATGAAAGGATCGAAGACACCTGAGGTGCCACACACGGAGCGAAGTAACCCAAAACTCCCCTTTCCTCTCTGACTCTCTCCTTAAGCTCACTTAGAATATCGCGTTATCTTTTTCTCTTTCTCCCCTCTTTCTCTCGGACACAGACGACCTACCTAGTATAGCGAATATGTCACACAGCGTCCTAAGAGCGCGGCATCACGACATCGCGACAGACATGTCTTAGCACAAAAGGGCCCCCTCGGTGAGAAGAGAACCTTTTCAGCCACTACTTCTTCAAGATCATCTTTCTATTGATGCACGCACAACGTCCCTTGATCCACGTCGTACATATAAAATTGCGAAGATCACATTAACGTTCTTGGTTCATCCGTCCGTTTGTTCGTACGAACGAGACAGAAAATTTTCTTAAACGTCGTGCAAATAAAAATGGATTCACAATCAGATTTAATAAACGATCAAGATTAACTATATCCATCTATGTGTAAATGCGCGGAAGAAGTATCAAATTTATGACCATATTGCTTGGTGTAATTTATACCACCCCCGCATCATCTGTCGCGAATACCGAAGGGCTAATATATGCCGTTTTAAATGCATGATAGGGCCCCCGGGTCGGCCCTCGTATTAGCCGACAATGTGCGTGTGTACTCACGCGAGATAAATACATAAATAAAATGAAGAAGAGAACGAATTCAGGAATTCCTAGTCTCGTACTAAGCGTGAAGAGGGACAACATTTTCAAAGTATTTTACGTTCAACGTAGGGGAAGCTCGAAAAATACCACCAGTTGCACGATGTTCTATAATCGCTGCAATTACGTATGAAAATTTCTGATTCATGCTCAACGTATGGTTCTAGGAGGATGGATGGTTTCGGCGTTATTTTCCACCAAGCGACGGTTTGTTTCCGATTGTTATCGATTTTTTCAAACACAATATTTTTATTCGAATACTTGAGTTTAGCATCCAAAAGGAATATCGTTGAACTCACAAATGGCAAAGTTGTCTCCGCAAAACCTTCTCGACAAACGAATCCTAAGAAATCCTTCAATTCGGCGAGCGTGAAAAAAATTGCTGGAATATCCACGAGCGAACGGATAATGACAATTATACAATCTTTATTTCTACAAATTGTGTCGAGGCACGCCGAGAGATGTTTGTTATCGCAGGAAATCTACCCTACGGACCTTCTTCTCTCTTTCAGCCTATTTACTGAACCAGCAATTACAAAAGAAGAATAGAAGGAGGAAGAAGAAAAAGGGTCGACGATGACGAAGGTACAAGGGAAACGCAGAGAGAACTATGTTAACCTATGATTCACCTCTTAAGCACGGCTTCTACATACTGCCCCTGGTTATTAAAGCCAAGAATTAAATGAATATGTACACGAAACTCAAGCTAACTCGATTTATTCTAGTTATATCGAGAAGACCCGGCACCCGAAAACTTTATTCGGAGTATCTCTTTCACGATTTGTATTATTCCAACATCGTCATTATCCAAATATTTTGTAATATTATTTCTTCCACGATCCCAGCAAAATCAAATAATTCAGATCCTTCTTCAATTTTAATTAAAAGAGGATTACAAAATTACTGAGAGAAAATTTCATTGATTGCTCATTTCACGATAGAATGATGAATGCCAAGAAGACAAAAGACCTCACAATGATCGCCCGATTGTTTCGAAATACAATAGAAGTGGAGAAAAGAGCATACAAGAGGAATGAGCACTCCGTGCACTTCATGATCCTTTAATGCACTTGTGAATCACTCGGAATAATGCTCGAAGAAGGGTTAAGACAAAAGTAAGACGTATAAACGAGGAAAAAAACAACAGACCTCAACTGTGAATGTAATTGTTGGCTCTAAAATATCCACGCGTACATATTTCGAATGTGATACAGAAATAGAGAGGGACAGGAAGTGGTCTACACTTTTAGAAGTGTTAACGATACAGTTTTAATAACTCGTAATAAGTGTCATATTCAAGTACTGCGCGTTGCTCTTTTTGTTTTCGTGACCACAAACATAGTTTTCATTTTTCATATTTTGAAACCCAATTCACACAGCCGTTTGGATTATTTTATAATGAATTAATCAACTTATTAAATTTTATGGATTGGAAAATTGAGAATACCCAATCTTAATTTACAGAAGTAAATGATGTAGTAACTAGTAACTATAGTTTCTTCATTACCCACCGCCATGTTCATCTATGGATACTATAGTATAGTCCATCTCATTCAACGACATTGAATTTTGATGAATTCTGGGAACAGTCGTCGCCGTTGAATCATGTTAAAATACATATATCCAGATCAATTCGAAAGCGTGCAAAGTGGTAAGAATGTACGTCGGTCACGGTGGTTAAGCAAATTAACGCCACGATGAGGTGAATAAATTTTATAGGGGTGATTCCTTCATGGGGGATCGTCGTATACAAGAATGAAAGGGTAGATTTGCCAACATATGGTAGTCTGAATTCCATAACTGAGCTATTACACCATCATCGTTGCTCTGGAGATAGATATATTTACAGATGCGCTCATGACAAAAAAAATGATGAAATTCGTATGTCATATATAATCTTTTTATGGGGATGGATGACTTATAAAGTTTCACTCCCTCGCGTTTGCGTTATCGCGATCTAGTAATAATACCATATTTAAGTAACATGTGATGATAAAGATATCAAATCATGAAATCTTTTTCTGTCTGTACATATGTAAAAATCCAACCTTGGTGCAAAACTGGCCCGACTCTGACAACGAAAATTGGCGGAGCTTAGGGAGGAAGCCTTGACTGGGTTTCAAGTTTGACGCCTGGAACAACAGTGGCGGAAGATCGCCAACGCTGACGCAAATTTGATTCAATGATTACACAGGTCTGCGGGAAAATGAAAATTTCCACCCCTTTGCAGCTGAGGATCATTTTCTGAAGTAATATCACGTCAGGAGTTTTAAATATTCCAGGGTATATACTGGAAAAATGCAGTTTTTTTTACCACTCTTGAGGTTATGCACAGGACGCACAATGATATATATCATATTAGAAAAATGGAATTCTCATTCCCATACATCCTAGCAACACCCTCAGGAGATTTCAGTAATATTACAATCTTGGGGATATATTTGACAACTTGGAATAGTCGTAACTTCGCAAGAAAAAATCGTAGCTAACCGTTCAATAGCTTATTTTGAAGGGGAAGAATGGAATAAATTGATGCAGTTGGAACGAGAGATCAAGAAAATTTTGTGCGTCCTGTGCATAAACTCAAAAGTGGCAAAAAAAACTGCATTTTTCGAGTATATACCCTTGAATATCTCAAAATCCTGACGTGATAGTCCAATTCTGGCTTCAGATTCTGCGCAGCAAATTACTTCAGAAAATGATCCTCAGCTGCAAAGGAGCGAAAATTTTTTCTAATTTGCTCATTGCTTAGCAACATTAGTTGAAATTTCGCCGTTAGAGCTAAGGTCAATAATTTTATCGATCACCGACTGACGCTGATCCTAGATCAATGAGACTTCTCAAAGTATATTTTTGTTTGCGTGCACGATCTGATAAAAACTGAGAAACGGAGATATTTAAATTGACGAATATCAATATTGTGAGGAAAATTATTATAAATAATTTGTATTATCATCACATAAATGTCATACGAAAAATCCTGTCCTGGAAGGAATTATTTTCCCTTTCGGTTGTAGTTCTCATAAAAATATAAGTGAGGGAAATATAACAACAGATATGAAAAAGGAAAAAATAACTCAGATCCAAAGAGTGCGTGTACAAATGAATGCTTTAACCAAGGATGCCTCTCTTATATGATTACAACGAGTAATGAAACGAATTGAAAAAGTGAATCGAGGGTGTCGGCAACGCCACTTTACCGAACCTTCACCGTCCCGAGTCTTCACTTACTTTGATCTCTGTTTGGAAGTTTTTGGATGATGGATCCTTAACTGGTTCAATTATGTAATCGTGCCGCTCCTATCCATATATAACCGAATGATTAGGAGGTGGATTTATTTACGTTCTCTTACACGTCTACGAATTTTTAATTAAATATTGGATGTGTTGTTTTTTTTCTTACTTTTGAATATACAGCTCAACGTAATGGTTTTTTGAAATTAGTTGATGTTTTTGTAGTTCACTCCTGAGTGGATAAAATATCCTAAAATTTGTTATATTATAATATTAATTTCGGAAATTACATTACAAAGATGCACCAAGTACAATAGAAATTTACATGGAAGGACAGCACAGGGCGTGTTTGTGACACCCTTTAGATAAACAAGCCCTGATGCACCCCAGTGATTTTATCCCTAATGAATCCGTAATGCGGAATCTGTTTTATGCATCTTCGTCGTTCCTCTGTATCGTTTGATGTGTGTTGTGTGTTGTATCTATATTTCATTTGATATCTTGAAGATTGATAAATCTCCGACTGAAGGAATTATTTTGATTTTTTACATGAATTACGATATGAAATTACTCACATAATTAATATTTATATACGTTTGAAGCCTCTAAACCTCTCGTTTAAGTTAAAAACATCCCTGTGAACGTGCTTTCTGAATTTCTTGGGGTGAAAATATATTCCTGAAGTTTGAATCGTTTACAGAAACGAATATTCAACCAGACGAAATCTGATAAATCATTGTACTTCTCGAATTAACTCCTTGGAACTGGTAGAAGCATTTAAAGAACGTGCTACAACAGATGAGTATTTTGTTATTCGATTACTAATCCTTTGCAATAAACGATTCCGCCCCTTAAAGCGAGTTCAAATTTCACTCTGATAGAGTGAAAATTCACTTTTATGAAGTAAAAACTCACCTTTGAGGAGTAGAATCTTACTCTTGTTAAATTTGAAGTATTAAGAAATTCAGAGACCAAATTGAAGGATAATTTTGCGATAATAATGACGATGGTGATGATTTTCTCCGCTGTGAGTGTCATGTTAGAAAATTCCCTAGCAAGAGCAGTCGGTGACAAGAAGCTTAACTGATGGTGAATCTTCCCACACCAATCAAATAACACCCCTCAAACGTTTCCTCCCTCCGCTCTTCTCATCCCCCTCGTGATCCCTTGGGAGTTATCTACCCTTGGCGACGCTTGGTCCATCCATGCGTCATGTTCGTATACATTTATACATACGTACGATTGTGCGTTCGTGCACATGTATGCGCCTCTAAAAGCCCCTTAATTCCGTTCATTTGTACCACTGGTATTCGTTGTTGTATAGTGCATATCGAAGGTCACGAGGGTCGAGCTACTTTCTCTCTATACCAGTTGATGTTTTCTTCTCCTATATCCGTACTAACAAGTCGATTATTCCTCTCAATCGGTATACGTATATACATTGTTCCCTTTTCCGGATTCGAAGAGAATTCGTTTGGAAAATGAACGTGGATTGAACAAAAGCTTCGACCACGTCTGGTTAATGCAAATCATAAACGTAGAAAACACTAAGAAACCACAAAAGAGAAGTTAGAATTTGAAATTGATCTCCCACAATAAAAGAAAATATTAATAATAGTTTCTTGCACTTTGAAAACTTTGACTTAATTATTTTAATTATTTTTAAAATTAATAAATTATCAAAATTAGTTTATTATCTTCTTAGTTAATTCAAATTAACTGCGTCTTCATTTGAAAATGGACTGAAATTCAGTCTTTTCGGCGATTGCTTTTTGTGCTCATTTGACACTCAAAACAGGCTTCTTTTGGCTGCGTATCAAATTCAGTCATGACACAATCTGAATTCAAAACTTTATTCTTACGTTATGAATCCTCCATATTCTGACGTCCATTTTTGAGGTTAATTTTTGAAACTCTGGTGAAAAAAGTTTCTTTAAAAATCTCTGAAAATTTTCTTGAATTGCACTGCAAAACTCTGAATAACACTGAGAGACCTAAAAGAATCTGAAAAACTTTGATAACCTATGAAAACTTTTTCAAACTCTGAAAATCTCTGGAAAATTCTGAAAAAGTCTCACTTATCGGGCACGTTTCCTCCACTGCAAATTTTTTTTGAATATCTATGAATACCTCTGAAAAACCTCTCAATTTTTCTGAAAATCACTGAGACTCTCTGAGAAACTATGAATATCTCTGAAATCTTCTGAAAAACTCTTCACTGAAAAATCTCTAAAAATTTCAGTGATTTTCAGCTAAATTTTTCCACCAGGGTTGTCCAAGTATCAACTTTGTAATGGTTTCAAAAAATACCGATGTTTCTCGACTATCTACGCAACACAGAAAACTCTGCAAGATTCTATAAACATTCACTGTAGAAAGTTGAACTGAATGGGACTGCATCTTACTTGAAAACTTACTTTCACTTGAAACAAGGCTAGTTTTGGCTGCATTTCAAAATCAGTTAATAATCAAGCGAAGAGTGAGTTTTACTTTTTACAGTGTTGTTTTGATTCTGATATCAGAAGATCTCTCATCAAAAAGATTTCTATCTGCGCTCGTACAGAACCCCGAAGAGTTAAATTCTGACGTGGTTCAGAAGCGAACATATCTTTTCATATTCTGAAAATTTAGAAATGTGACTGTAATTTTTGACAGCCACTTCCTTCTGCATTTCCAGAGAGTTCAACTGAATTTCGGAGCATATTCTGAAAATTCAGTCATGTTTCTATAAATTCAGCAAAATTTATCCAGGATCCGAAAAAAGTAGCTGTGAAAAATTACAGTCACATTTTCTGAGTTTTCAAAAGGGATTCTTTTATAGCGTGAAATAAATTGCGTAGACACTCATTCATCAAATTTTCCATACAATCTTGACTGTTTTTGTCCAGACAATATTGAAACAACGCTGAACCAAGATCGACAGAACCCTTAATCAGTATGATTTCCCAAAATTGATGGAATATTCCGCCATTCTTGAGTCAACAATCGCTCCCTATAGATCCTCCAACCTTAGGTGTTAATATTGTGCCTATCTATTTTTGAATGAAATACAAGCGTCAACTCAATGGAAACAAGGAAGAATAAACAAATCATGTAATTTTATTATAATAATAATGGATGAAAATTCAATACCCTCCAAAGCTCGGTGAAAGAAACGTAAAAGATAAAAAAAAACAGAGAGAAAGACTCATTCATACAAATAGCCACTCGAAGTTCGACAATACTTGTATCACGTATACACATATGCATAAATACATAGACACTCAGAGAGAACCAAAGAGTGCATTACACGAAGATGTTTATAGTACATTCTCTGTAAGACTGGTAGCGTATTGCTGATCTCAGCGGGGGGTTTATACTGCGTGCCTAACCCGTACCCCCATGCTGTCAGTGAAGTGCCCTCTTTCTCTCTTATACGAATCGTTTATGTATATCCATGGGAAAGATATTGGTTTATTTGGTTGCTCCAAGTTATTCAATCGCAAACAATGTGTATATACATATTGAAATGTACCGAAGGAAGAGAAACTTTTCTAATTATTCTTCATGATGATACTTCAAGTACTTCCATTTACAGAAAAGAGAGGAAAACACAGCATTCAACGGTGACTGAAATTGCTGATGCAGCAAAAATTTCACAATAGCAGTTTTTTATGTCCTGCTCTCTAAAATTGTCTCCAGTAAAATTTCAGTCTTTTTTGGGCGTGCCAAATTTTCGAGTGAAATTTCCATTCTTTGAGAATGATAATCCAAGGTTTGAGGTCAGAAATTCGCATCCACTTCGATTCTAGGGTGAATTTTTCACTTCGAAAAATTAAGAATTCATTCAAAACGACAAGGAGCAAAAAAATTTGCAGAGAGTTTATTTTACCTCCGACGTTTCGCCCAGATTCAGGGGAATTTTCGAGGAAACAAAAATAATAAATCATAAAGGCGATGAGTTTTCCTGCTCCATCGTCGTAACCCCGTATTCGTCTGGATAGGGTAGATTGGAATCCATTAAATGTCAAACAATACTGCTCGCATCTAGACTTCATCAATTAGAATAGAAAATTCCATGTTCGAGCTACAGAGAGTTTATTTTACCTCCGACGTACCTTGTTAGCTACGGTAGCGATTTGTTAGGTGTGGCAGCAAGGAATGTTTGCTTCTCCAGCAAGTTTTCAATATTATATATAGAATAGCAAACAAATTTCGCTGGAGAAGGCAACATTTTTCGCTTTCACAGAGAAACCCGACTAAAATTGTGTCCCAGATCAGGTCAACTTTGATCCAACCCAGGTCCTGGTAAGGCAACCTCATCAGAACCTGACAAGTCATGTCACGCTTTACTAATATAAGGACCTTATGAGGCAAGACTAATAAGGATTTGATGCGGAATCCCATACCACAACCTCCAGAATAAATTTAAATTAGGATATGAACAGTTGACATTTGTTCAGGAATGTTTTTGAAAGACATTTTTGCTTTCACTGTATTAAACTATACTTTATAAACATATATGTTCATAATCTCAGGATAACCTAACAAACTCTTGATGAGATTACGGCGAGGAAAACCTTTTTCAACCTCCTAGGATAATTTAAAGGAAACCTAATTAGGATCAAATGGACTTATCCCTACGTGGGGCATCCACATCCAATCCTGATTAGGATTTCAGCAGGTATACCGTATTTCGGATGACCTTGTTAGGTCCTCACCATATGTCAGGTTGACCCTATGATAATTTCCAGTCGGGGAGGTTAAATGATGAAATAATGGGATTCGATGAGCTTCCGCATATTTTCCTATTAAATTCCAAACTTTTGATGTTCACAAAGGTAATAGGAAATCATATGGTAACTGACAAAAGCACACCTTATTTCCTATTACCCAATTTTTTCCACCAGAGGATAATCCAAGGTTTGAGATTAAATTCTAGAATAAATTTTCCACTTTGAAAGAATGAAAGTTCACTTCTGAGATTTCATGGAGTAGAGCCAGTAATTTCCCATTCTTTCTTAACACTACACTTCCTTCGATCGTGGCCCAAATATCCTACTTTGAGATACGTCCAATGGACTGCAGCACGGAAATCATTCAGAACTTCCCTCAATCGGATTCAACTTGTTTCCTAATCAGCTCTCTAAATCTAAAAGTGTGAAAAATCACGCATTCCACTCTACTAAGTCTCGGAGATGAGTCAGTCCGCTTTGAATGGGGTTTTCACTTGTTTCGAGTGGACTCTCACTCTTTGAGAGTGAAAATTAGAGTGGGTCTGAGTTGCCACCCTCAAAATTCAGACTATAACTCTAAGAGTGTGGAAATTTCACTCGTAATTTAACTTTTGGCTAGCTAAAGAGTGAAATCTCACTCTGAAAATTTGAGAGAGAGGGTTCTGTGAGATCCTTGAATCGTGATCATCAGAGGGAAGAATCTCGAACGACACGCGCAACAACAAGAATCAGAAAAGACAAAACGAAGAGAAATTGGTTTCCACAACTAGATACATGCACATCGGGTGGGGTATATGTAAGTACACGAACCAACACTTTTCGAGGGAATGCGGTATGGTGGACACGTGACCACCAGGTTTGACACGTGATGCGGAACGCCAGGTGGTCCTCTCCGCCATGCGTGATGTCGTTAAACGCCGATAGGCTGATAAGAAAAACCACGCGAGGGTCGTTCCGAGAGCGAATCTTCATTCGATCAAGTCATTTTCCACGATCATTCACTCATCCTGATAATAAAATTCTGATAAACTTATCCCCTTTCAAAACGTATTCGTTCCAAACGAACGTCTCACCTAGAACTGCAGAATAAAAAACAAACATCAAGAAGAGTTAAGGTTCTCTCCAACTATCCAAACCTACCACGTTACCTCTTATTTGTATCCGATAAATCCGTGTAATTCTATCCTGTGAACAATGAAGAGGAGAGAAGGGAAAAGAAAAGGGTAGGGGGTTATCAACAAATGTGTTCAAACATATAGGATGTCGCCGACTCGACGAACATCGGCAAAGGGGTCTCGACCCGACAGGAGCAGTAGGAACTTGAAGTAAAAGACCGAACGATGAGACTGGTCCCCTGTGTCAATAATCAGCCCTGTAATCCTTTCAACACTGAAAGAGGGATCGAACTGATGCGCTTATAACCGTTGAAAATCGATTCCCAAATGACTTCTTAATTTACCAACCAAGATTGATTGTTAAAACTCGAGAAACAATGTTGTGCATGTCTCCCTTTCCCACACTGATATCGAATACCTTGATCAAGAATTCAAAATACCTCAAAACCGGGGAACAAATAATCTTATTCATCGTATATACTCATCTTTTTCAATACCACAATTGATTAAGGAGATCATCCAAAATTGTTCACACGTTCATTACCTGCTGTACTATAATGCTATTAACGCGAGTTCAACGGGGAGACTTTTCTCCCACACTCATCAAACGGTGTATAGAGGATCTTTATCTCTTTTCGATACGAATATGACTCTCCAACGCCATCGTTTACGAGGAAAGAAAAGTATCCCAAGGGTAACTTGCGATGGGACGTTTTCGATAATGGGCTGATTTTAATATCACTTTTCTGATAGAATCGTATAAATTTTATCTGTTAATGAGAACAAAATTCGAAACGAATATTCGACGATCTTAAATCCTATTTAAAAAATATATCAAATACAAACTCAATCAAATTGAAATAAATAAGTCCATACAAATGCATATACAATGAGCAAGAATAATCAGATTATCGTCTCACATAATAATCGTTCGACGGGTACATAATATCTTTTACAGGAAGTTTCAAGATTCGAGAGTCCCGATACGTATATAAATGTGTGCCTCCCTTGAAAGAGTTCCTCGGTCGGTCTTTTATTGTACTTCAATTGAGGTTCGTTTAAGCAGGGGGTGGTGGATAAATTGATTTAAATTGCTTGTGATTCGAGTTTGGTATGTATCAATATATACGTAACAGAGTAGTTGCGTAGTAGTATATTCAAATAATGGATACACAGGGGAAAAATGTTTATCGTTGTATAAATCTGGCCACGATACGGGAACATTTAACAATACTTACTTACATCTTTTACCTGACATTTTTTTTCTAAGTACGCGGCGGTCACGGTATTATGAAGTGCTTTTTTTCTTAGCCTTTCGGTTCAACTTCTTCGGTTTTTTGGATCCCATTAGGGCACCCGTATACGCTCAGCTGCGAATCCACGAAATGAGTAAAGAAAATACTATACACCCATACGTTTATAATAATAATCCTTCATATTTCATATCTCAATTTGACTCCGTACGCTGTACATTGGATGTCCAAACGTTCTTTGTTGAGAAAAAAAAAAGAAGAAAAATAGTTTTCAGATTTGACAAGCCTGAGAAATACTCGACGGATTTGTATCATGGATGGGATTGAAAATCACCAACCATTAACTTCATTTAAAGACACGTTATATCGTCATCATCATCATCATCATCATCATTTTTTTGTTCAACTGTTTTTACTTTGGACCATTGATTAAGAGAAAAAAAATATATTCAACCCTTCGTATTTTTGTTTCACTGTGGTTTTTTTGCTTCACTTTCAAAGAGATAGACGCGTGACCGTCGGTCGTGATATACGAAAAAGGGTTCTACGTGTCCGGTAAAATGCGAATAAATTAGAACGCTCCCCGAAAATGGCCGACGTCCCGTAGAGAAGATCCTTGACGTTGAAAATCCGGCACGCGCGACCGATATAAATTTAACAATTTTTAAAAACTACCCCTCCTCTTGTCCACGCGGAAGGGATAATATATTTTATTTCATTCATACGAGATGCAACGACTAAATGAATGCCAAACATTTTTTCACAACGATCAAGTATGAAAGAAAGAAATATTATTTCCTATGAAGGATAGATGATATTTTCATCCGTCAAGAATCAACAGATGTTCGATCCATTATCCATCATGAATACAAATGCTTTCACTCGAAATTGAAAAAGAGTGAAACTTTGTAGTATGTATATTTTTCCTGGGTTCTTGTCCGTCACTTTGGTGAATGGATATAGGACTGTGGGCAAATAGGCTATGTCAAAATTCACCAGTGGCGCTAGGCTAGTTTTGGGAGGAAGCTTCCCACACAGTATTTCAGTTCTAAAAGATATCTCAAGCCAAATTCAAGAAGTCTTATGCAACATGAAAAGATATCTTTAAGAGATCTACAACAGTTCTTACTTCTAAAAGATTTCTATAAGATGTCTAAAAGATATAATCTCGGAAGAAAAGTTTTAAACATCCTAGACTTCTTAAACTTTTCTGAACAGTTCCTCAAGATATCTTGAAGATCAAAAGTGCTGTGTGGGTTGTTGACTTGGACCTCCTAAATAAAAATTCACCATTGATTCTAAAGTGTCACAACGTAGCCTAAGATTAGACAATCCTTGACATTGACTGTGACATAACTGTCGAATGATAACATCATTTTACACTCCGTTAATCCTTTTTACCAACATAAAATCAACATTGGTAAAACAGTGGACCAATCTTCCAGCTAAGACCGACGCTCACAGCTAACATTGAGCCTAGATATCGTCAATGTTTGGCGTAGTACTCCTCTGCTTTATTCAGTCAATGCTGGGCCGAGAATTGGCAACAGCTTGCCCCAAGCGTAAATTAAGTCTCAGACAATTATAGATTGACGGAAGCCATTCGCTAATTACCATTAATGGTGTATCATTTTTTCATGTTTCAATTAACATCGCCTCCTCATAGATTGCCAAGATTTGGCAGTGAGCTTTGCACCAAGCCATATTCTATCGTCAGCGTTGGGGGAGGTAAGAAATTCTGATGTGGACTGGAATGATAACATCGTTCCAGCAATGAAGGACCCTTCAACGATTATTTATTCATTATTGTTGGTTCAAAACCAAATCAATGCATGTATCCATGCTGTTCCGATACAATTTATATCTGCGGTATCGCTCAATTTTTACATGGGAGTTCATCTTCGATTGGCATGAAACATTCTAACTCCTACTCTGGTGCACACAAAGCGCAAGCGAGACATCCTAAGCAGTACTAAGCCCCACTCTCGCGCCATAGACACGCCTAGAATGATTTTTAGCAACTTCCCGATTTTTCGTGTTAAAAATACATTTGAAACAATAAAAACAGGGATATAACGAAAAGAAAATTATAGAGGATTAGAATATTTGCTTAGTGCTGAAATTCTTGACCCTAGCCTCTTACAATATTTCATCCCTCGATATTCTACAACGTTGGAATAAAATAAAATATCTATGAGACACAACTGACAACGACGATATTCATTCTCAAAAACACACAATATGCGAGTGCATTGTATTGTATTGTGTTGTGTTGTATTGTCGAGCTCATCCCTCCAACAGTTGAAGGGATTTATTAAATCGAATCATTATTATCTGGTGATCAACGAACAAAGTTGATTGATTCTTTTTTTCATACCAGAGAGAACAGATTCAACCTTCCTTTCCGCCAGATCATCGATGAATGGTAATTCTATACCTTTATTCATACAAAGAATATATATACCTGAACATACGAGAAATTCATGAATTTCCTTTTGTGATAACGCAATCAAATCATATAATTTTCAAATACTATTTTCAAAGAAAATTATATTTTTTTAATCTGTAAACAAAATGTATGAAATCATATCAAATATTCATAAAGTACATCAATAAACAAGAATCTTTTCACTAGAAAATCCTTGATGGAAATCAAATTTCGGATGATTTTGTGAAAACACGTGACTGGATGCGTTCAATATGTATATACGTGTCATTAATGACGCATCGATGTACCGCGAAACCCTATCGTTTCTAGAGATGAATTAAAAGCCGAACAAGGGGTCTTGTCAAACGGCAATCATCCCCTATTATGTAACGGCACCCTCCCTTCTCTCTCTTTCTCCTATTTTTTCCCTATCGGACTACGCTATCCACAGTAGCGACCACACGTTTTTCGTTGTGGCATCACTCTGCGTGACTCTCCGTCCGTGTGAACTCTACGGAAAAGATATTGAAAGATAACGGAAGCCATGAGAGAAATAATACCTAGATTGGAGAAGTGAAAGAGAGGTAAGCTGATCGGTCATGTCATGCCTTATTGGTCCGTCAAGCCGCCCACATACTATAACCCAACCGTACAATATTAAGGCATTCACATCTTTTGAACGAGACTAACTTCGATATATGCCTCCCACGAGTTTTCCCTAAAATATGCGAAAATAATATCAATTCATTCGATACATAACACCAATGGAATGTAAACATTCTTCATCTGTGAATTATATAAAATATATAAATACGGAAATGAAGAATTCATTTTTTCGCATTTCGATTTCACATTCAAGTCTTGATTTAATCCTTTCAATTTTCAAGAAATTTTCTGGACTGTGGAGATTGTTCCAGCTGAATCTCATTCGATTGATTTGAGGGAAGTGTGTAAATTTCCCCACAAAGAAGGAGAGTATAATTATGTTGTAGATACAAAAAAAAAACACACGAATCATCTCGGAATTTTGACTTTTCAGATTCATATACGAATAATCCAAAACAACAAGACCTCGCGTCTGTGAATGGATTATGGAGTCCACGTCAAATCCCTGGCGAACAACTATACTCTTGCTCTTTGAATAACCGGAAACAGCCGGCACGAGTCCTAACTTCGTATACACAATAGGATGAGATGCGAGTGGGTTACCAATGATGCTTTACAGAAACTACAGTAGAATCGAAATTCATCATCTGCCTTTCAATCAGGTACGAAATTTCGTTACAAATATCAATGAAAGAGACCGAGAATTCACGTATAAAATAAATTTTGTCCGTTACTATCGCAATTGTCACCGGAATTTGTTAATTATCTTCCCACCTGCGATTGAGCTCATCCTCTTCGTACGGTTCGAACTCGAACATATCATGGCACGTGCGAACCTATGATAAAACTAGCGTTACTTCCTACCACGTGTACGCAGGTGTTTTGACATCAAGGACTTATACATTCATACATCCACCCAACATCCTCTCATGTCCATTTTGAGTAATATATAAAGTATTTCGGAAGAAATTATCCAAAGGAAGAATAAGAACCGAACCATCGATGATTTAATTTGTAACTAATTCTTGAATCAAAGAAAATTACGAATTAAGATGAGGTATCTGTTCTTTTTAAAAGACGTCGTGGGGAATACAGAAACGGGAACATTCGTCGAGAGGATGGAAAATAGTAAAAAGAATGATGAACGAAGATGGAGAGACGATTCGAGGCTGTTTAAACACAGAGGGTGTGCAATCAGGAGTGTTTGCAGGTCTGTACGAGCGAGTGAGCGACAGAGCAGAGCAGAATGAAGCGAGTAGTCGCAGCGGTGGCGGTAGCGGCGGCAGCAGCAGCAGCAGCGGCGGCGACAGCAGCAATGGATCAAAGGATAAACTCGAATGGAATGGGTGGTTCGGTGGTAGAGAAAGAGAGAATGGTTTGAGTTGGTGCTGATAGCGCGCTGATTTGATTGTTGGCCCCAGCTATTGTCCCGAAACTGGCCTCTATTGTATGCTGCTCTTCCACGTTGCACTCCGGTTACTTGCACACAGGTACCCCATGTACGCGTTCCTGTCCGTGACACTATCTCCACTGGAAATTCCCTCACACCCTTTTCTTCTTCAACCCCATCTCTCTCTCGTACATTATCACGAGCTTTCCATCTAGGGACTGTTATATGCACCCTTTTTCTTTTTTATTCTCACTATATTTTTATTTCGCGTAACCTTTGATTCAGACGGACAAACACGGCACGGTCTCTCCGTTCGTCTCTTTTTATGAGACAATTATTGTGTAAAAATATTTTGGATAATGAAAAACAAACACCGCGGCTGTGATAACGGATCACTTGGTTCGTGTGATTTTCAAAATCTTGGTATTCGATCTTGATGTTCGAACGCAAAAATCAAATACTTCACTCTGTGCCAACCAGAATTTCGAATGGATTATTATCTTCTTTGAAATGTGTTCGGATCTCGTTGATCTCCCAAAATGAATTTCCACCCCGAATAATTGGAAAAATCCACGCGTCAAATTCATTTTACAACTCCCGTGTATTTTCTCCTGCACGACAAGCTTCTGTTGCATCTCTATGCATACCAGAGGAAAAAAACATTACTTCCAGTTCTTATCTTTTGTGCATCTGTCTTGCTTTGAGTGGGCATTTGCATACAATGCTTGTCGCGTGCCTCGAAAACCAGTACGGTTGAAGAGAAGAGAAAAGAAAGAGAAGACCAACAAAGTCTCTTGAAAAGGTTAAATTATACTGTCACCTGTCATCTCGCACGTGGTATACTGTTAACTTTTGAGTAATTCAAATTACGCATTGACCATTCTTCCCTTCCTTTGGTTCATCCAATGAATAATTAAAAATAACGTATAACGTACGAGTACTATCTTCGATAGCTCATCGTTTTAATAATCGTTTGAGATTCTCAAGAATTTTGTTAAAAATATTCCCAAGGAACGGTGATGAGCTTGAGAAAAGAAAAAATAATAAAACAAAAGTATCCTTAGCCGAAGGGTTGCTTGCAGATTAAAGATCAGTTATATGTGTATGATTTCTGATGAAGTTGTGAGAACTCCAAGTGGAAATTATCAAGTTAAACGACAAACAGAAGCAAGTACATTTTCACTCGGTAATCGAGGTTTGCACCATTCTATATCTCTTTCTGGATAGAAATAGTTGAAACTCGACTCACTTGATTTCGAGGACGCGTTCACCTCGGCAGATATGTTTGCGCGTCGTGGGTTCAGGTTCGATCGAAGCGTAACGGGTCGTTGTCTTGGATGCGGGTACCTGGGTTGGGGAAGGGAATACAGAAGGTATACGGTTTAGATGAGGAACAAGAGGAAGAGCTGAAGGAGGAGAAGGAGGAGGAAGAGGAGGAGAAGGTGGAGGCTTATACGAGGGACATCCCCTTGAACTGGTGCAAACCAGCTGATTACAAGTTCATATATATGTCTTCATTTTGTAATTGATGTATGTTTAGCGATAATTGAAACACGTTGGTTTCACGAAGTTTTATCGATAAGTAACAAAAAGGTGGAACAAAAATCTTATTCACAAGTTATTCTACTTTATTTTAATAAAAGCAACGAACGCTTGAAAGTTTTACACGTGTAGAATCTATAAACTTTCTCTCTTAGTTCAATTTTGGAACGTCTTTTTTTTCTTTTGTTCGAATCGAGGTGTTATATATAAAGTAGCAAATTTTTGTGCTAACCTAGTTGAGAATTTGTTGCCACAGCTCTAACTGGATTAACTAGAGTAGCGAATTTCTTACTGGACCAGCAACATTTTCAATGTCATGCAGAATGGCAAATCAATTTCGTTGGAGGAGCAAACATTTTTTGCTGCCACGACTACAAAAATCTCTGCTTTCTTTGCTATTACAGCTAACAAAATTGCTGTAATAGCAAAGAGGTGGTTTGTGAAAAATCAGGTTTCGCTGTCATAGCAGTCTTCCTTTTCTCCTTAAATTTGTGTTTTCAATTGACAGAATTTACGATGATGTTGGAGTCTTTCTCTTCTCAGTGAATGAAGAAAAAATGAACTTCCTTTCTGGTAATGAAATAAAATATTTGAAAGCTGTGACGAAATATTTTAAGGAATACTGAATATTTCTTCGATTGAATACACATTCAATTGACTCAATAAAACTCTTTTCAAATGAACTAAGTATTTTCTTTGTCATGACTCTTGCTGGTCTTTACTCACAATAATCACTTACGATAAATTGTAAGGAAAAATATCCTTGTACTGGTAAATCAGATTGTTCTATTAAATTACCTACGCATTGCCTTAAAATGTTGATTGACTGAAATGTCTCGTGACGTTTAACGCACTTCCCAATCAATGCATCATGGCTTTGATGAAACACATTCCCTCATCAAAAGATAAAATACTACAATGATTTGAAGAGCATTGATTTTCGAAATAAAATTCTTTGACCTTCCTAACAATCCCAGTACCTCACATAACACATTACGAGATCTTTAAAGTATCTAAGAATATTGCTGCAACATTACCGAGACAATATTCTGAGGCATAAATATGGCAAATGTGTCATCTTTATCTGTATCTTATGCGATAAAATACTACCGCATATTTGAAAACAACTGTCAGAAATGAAACCTCACATCACTCATAAATACTTTCTACTCAGAGGATTCCTTTCAACTCAAGTTTGAATAAATAAATAATGATACCTTACTTTTCTTCCGCCCACGCTTCCTATTATATTTGAGCATATATATCTAAATTAAAACAATGAAGCAGCTTGCTCGACAAACACATATCTCTCTATATCAAACTTTCTTTTTCAAATGCAATAAAACTAAGTTAATCGATGTTTCGATTCTTGGAAAGGGTGTCGAGTATTCAAACGTGGTAGTAGCAGTCGATTAGGCACCCTCAATAAGCAACAAGGGTTCTTCCCCTCCTTCTCTGTCGGTTCTGCGATTGGTCGATCATAGCCACTCCTCCATAGGCGTTCCTGGATAGCAAAGCCAAAGAAATTTCCAATCCGGAGGCCAATCCACACACCATCGCATATCACGAGACTTTTCGTTCCGATTGTCTCGACCCAGAAGCAGCGATCACCAAGACTTGAGTTTAGTACGCAACGTGCGTTGATTCAGTCTATGGCATGAACTCATGTCATGTGCATCGCATGCACGGATTATGGAATTGTGATTATCGTCGTGATTGTCGTCGTCGTTGTCGTTGTTGTTATTATAGTTCCTGGTTTTTGTTTTGTTGTTTTGGTTTCACGTATACCATCGATCGAAGAAAATATCAGAAAGCGATGTGTCAATCGTGATAAGATTCTTAAGGTGTCAACGGATGAACTGTTGTTTTGATCTGCAGTGGAGTGACGTTTGAGATCATTATATCATCTTTTGGAAACTCTTAATAAGTTCGGGGGAATCGGAAGACTTCCGTTAACTCTTGCAACATTTGTCAATCAACTACAACTATGGTAGTGTTGTGAGTATTGATTTATCGACAATAAGTATATTTTCTGAAATTCAATTCAACGTAATGAATGTTATCATATCAAGATTCATTTCATGCAGTGTTTGAACAATGACTGCAGAATTAGTGGAGTCTAGGAAAACATTTTTCTGCTAAAACTTTTTGCATTGAACTTTCCTTGAATGGAGTGCCAGATATGTGTGGATCATTTCGAAAATTATGAACTCAAAATTAGAAGTTGAAAGCCAGCAGCTAAGTGATGTAATTTTTTAATGATAGGCCCTGTCAAAAATTTGGGCAATCGAAATACAACAGCTTGAAGTTGAAAGCTACGGTATTCATTTTTGACATAAAAGACATTCAAGTCTAGTTTAGTCAAAAGGTTCAAAAGTTAGCTGCTAGTTTTTAGCTGCTAGGGTCAGCTCCATCCCAAATTCTATAAATTTGATACAATATAAAACTCAAAAATTCCTCTGTAATGGTTATATGGACCATGTTTACGATGAATTTTCTTTACCAAATATTGCCAAAAGTAACAGTGGATTCCATAAAGCGAAGAATATTTTTCTCAACATTCAAGGATTTGTGATCCCCAGCGTGTATGGATTTTGGTCTCACTTTGGCCCAGTATAGGCCCCATTGTATGTACATCCTAGAGATATTATGCTTAACACAGTTACCATTTGGTACCCAATCAGTGGATGTGTTCAACGAATTGATATAATTGCAGTAACCTAATCCAAGAGTATTTCATACAATTTGATTCAAATGACTATTCTAACTGAACGAAACAGGAATTCAAAATTTCAAAGACGGACCCTTTTGAAAGGAGTAACTGGAGAAGGAACTATAGTTGCGAGTTTTAGAAGGGATCAAAAAATCAAACAAACACACAACAAACATAAAGATTGCAAAGTAAAACCTACTCATGTACCGCTCCGAATGATGATAAGATAAGAAATACACAAATTTACCCTTTTGGGATAAACAACTATTCCCTACTGATGCTCTTTTTCTCTGAACTAAACATTGTTTTTTGAATGTGAATGAACTTATTTTCTCTACGTACAACTAATCTCCCTAAATATTTGAGTAACTCTTTGAGGTCTCTTTTTTTGCTTCAATATATGTATGCACTTATAAATAATTTAATTATTCACTCAAAAAATCCTCGTCCATTTAGTTCAATCGAATCTTGACTAACCAAAATTGTCGACTTTTAATTACACTCCGGTAAATTCTCGATTTTAATAATTTTATGGTCGATTATGGAGACTGTTTGCGACCAGGATATATTCAAAATGCAACTCTCCACTCTACGTGAGCTAAAAAACATTGCTTTTCAATCGCGAAAGCTCTATTTTTCAACCAAAGAACTACAAGGGGGTATCCTGAATTGAAAGGTTCCAAAACAGCGTTTCTTTGTAGTTTTTTTTTTCAGAAAGGGAAAGAGAAATGAATCCATTGAACTTCAAGGTACATTGTTGTATACCTACAATTTAAGTGTATAAACAAAATGTTTTGGAAAGTAAAATGAATAAAGTACACAGCATATTCATAAGGCGCTGTAATAGAATATTACAGTGTACTACCGGATCAAAGCGGACAGTAATTTTTCTCGTAGAAGCCAACATGGCGCCCTAATCCGCAATGTAAAAACGCTGCCTCGATGTTCCCCTAAAATATGGGAGCAACAGAATTCCACCATGAATAGGGAACCTTGCACCCTGATTTGGTAGGCTTTTTCCTCATTTTTTAAAGAATTTCACCCCCACAAGGCAGAATAATTCCTCGAAGCGGCAAAAAAAAGTCCTCTATTTCTGATTGAAAAACAATTCAAGGGAGGAAAAATCCCCAATATTTTCAACATTGCGGTGATACACTGTAATATTCAATCAAACATTTTCTCCGTGCGGAAAAGATGCAGCTTGTAGTTCTAAAGGGGGTATTTTGGCCCAGAAGCACAAATCTCAGCCATTTTTGCAAATGCCATATAAAAAACACCAACAACACTTTCACCGTCTATTTTTATATCCATTGATATCTCAAGAATGTACAAAAAAACTTTTTCATATAAATCTGGTGGGAGATAGACTATAGAGGGATATTCAGAGAATGTTTATATAAAATTTCAAGTAAATTGGTTGATGAGAACTTGAGATATGTCAATCGTACTGAGAAAAATAATTTTGAGAAGGTTTCAGACAGCTTAATGATACATGATGCTCACCCTTTTGTATGAAAATTCTTGTGAGAACATACTTTTAAAGCTCTGAACTATGGAAAGAACTCCCTTAACTCCTTTTGGGTGGACTAAAATAATGAAAGATCGTGAAATTATCAACTTTCATCGAGCTCGATGAAAAACTGTGTTCTTCACAAAAAACATTTAAAGGTGCCACCAATAGACTTTTTGATCAACTTTTTTAGTTTATTCACAAAAGAATTTCGAACTTTTATTCCATTCAATAGGTCGTTTAATTTTTTAGCTATCAAGCCCATCAGTTCACAAAAATTATGGACATAAAAACTGGACAAATTATCAATGATTAGTTATTCACGTTAATAATCTGCTGATCAGCTATTTTTGGTCCATTTATCAATCCTTCTGATTCTTCAAAATCTGTCAAATTTGAACAATAAAAATGAAACCTTGTTTTTTAGATTTTCTAATGCAGGTCACCCCTGTAATGAACTAAAAAATGAACATGTAATCATGAAGGAAGTCAAACTATCTATGATATTTCCGTATTCAATTGGAAAGCTCAATTATAAACAATTCGACCAAATCGCTGGAACAAACATATAAACTCGACTCCTGTTCACAAAATGGAATAGTTCCAACTGACACAGTTCAATAAAAATCATAGAAAATAAACTAACATAATTTATATCCAACCAAAGAAAGAAATCTATAAAATCCTGTACCAAAAAAATTTTTTATCGAATTTATATAAAAATTGTATATAATTTTTGTGGATTGTGCATTTACTTTATACCAATTATACATAAATTTGATTAAATAATGTCCCTGTGCACAGTTTTATATACTTTGAATTCAGTTAAAAAAGCAACAATACAATATATTATTACACATACAAAATTAACGAAAAAAAATATATACTATCTGTTGCCCAATATCATAGTTGAAATTTCCAAATTTATGAAACCAATCTGAAATATGGAGATTGATTCATTATTGTATTCTTGAAGAAGTCTGATTTGTATATGATTTTTATATAATTCAATTCAATTTACACAAAAATTGTACACAATTGGAAAAATTCTTCTACTGTCGTGGATATTATTGTTTATTGCAATGAAAGAATATAATCAAAAACACCTTTCCATGAACGGCAATCAATGAACAATAAAATTTTGAAATTGTTATTCCATTCAACGAGAATTCAAGCACTTCTAATAAACGAATATATCAATAATTGCCTATAAAAATTTAATATGAGAAAAGAAATTCAATCCTAAATCTACAGTTCTCTTTTTGAATTGAATATTATTCTCACTCAATCTTGAAGTCAAATGCAACCAAATTGAGACTTTGGTAACTACCATCACGGCATTGATTTCTCTCCGGAGGGAGAGGAACATTTTCCCAGTTTCCCATGTTGCGCCTAATCACTGGTGGGCGTTATGCGGGTTTTCCGTTTAGTGCTTGGAGGCGGTATAAAGACCTTTCATTGGATGATCGGGATTCGTTAAAATCCCCTCGTAACACACATGCGCGTTTCAACGTATGTATTGCGCACGATAGTACAGTATAGAGGTATAAAAATAAAATAAAACAATCTAGTATTATCTGTAAGATGCTTTAATTATTTCATTGATATTGATGAAGGGCGAAGAGAGAGAGAGAGAGAGGAGGACGCTTTTATATGATTTACAAACCTATATTATTTGATTTGAGAATTGGAGGGATAATTAAACGGTTGAAAATTTGTATGACCGATACTATTGTTGAAATATAATAGCAGTTTTTTGTAGTAAAATTAGAAGAATATTATTCAATGGTTTCGGTCTCATTGACAATGTACAAGAGCTTCGCTGGACGGAAACAAATTATTTGATCAGTTCTAAACACTTGACCTTATCTTCGCATTTATTTAATTCGGGTGGATAATCGGAGACCTTGGATAATCTTATTCGTGAACCCGATTTACGGATATATGTACCTACCAGACGCGTCGCACCATTGATCACGACCCAACACCTCGAAGACAGATTAAACGAATGTCCGCCGGTAAGACGATCCCCCTTTATCTTCAATCTCTCTCCCGAGAACTCTCTTTTCTTCTCTTTTTCTCTTTCTTTGTACATTCTCATTCAGTATTTTATATACGTTTTCCAACATGCAGAAATAATTCTGTCTTCCACGCGATTCACTCGGAAAAAGAAAGAGGGAAATGATATTGGCACCAAAAGAGCATACATACAGAGTGTTTCTTAGTTTGAAACAATACAGTAGTCGCAATGACGAGGTGAAGATACAGCGGTTGGATCTGAACGATTGCTCATCTTGCAACCCCCCCTGAATGACTAGAAATTTCCTAGATCCGAAGAGAAACTCCCCATCCAAAAACACTGAATACTCCCATCGATCTTACCGATCTCAATTTATGAAATTAAAGAGTTTCTGTCGTTCAAAAAAATATTTATTATATAGACAGCGTTATAATTTGATTGAAATTTATAAAAGTTTCCAACTCTTGCTACCTGAACGGTAGTTCGATTTTGAATTCCTCATAAACAAGTAGATTAGATTACAATTTACTTGATTTGAGGAATATATTCTTACTTGCTTATTAATTGTCGAGGGATGGTTACCGTAGACCGTATACATCACACCCCAACATAAGATTTATACGGAATACACTTACGTCCTCCAATAAGAAAGAGATCTCTTTCAGCCCACGCTTGAAATCGGTCCCTTTTATGTATCGAGAGTGGCGATAGAATGGAAGCTGACAGTTTACCGGGTATTAATTATACTTGAAATTCGAGTATGTGTCTTAGTTATATACAAAGAGAAGACATGCCATTGTGCCGTATCCAATGTACAGTGAATATGGTGATTCTACGATCATAATCAACCGCTCATCCAGTATAAGCGTATGATGTGTTACATTCGTCTATGGGCATCCAAAATAGGGATCGAGATTTAATGCAGTCAGAGAGAAAAGTTTTCATTTCCTTCGAATTGAATTAGAAAGTGAATTTCGAATCAAAATGAATGTAATATCATTTACTACCCATGATGCACTACTCCCTACCATCTTTTGTATTCTCTCTTCAGAGATTACAGAGAGGAAATTTTTCTCCAAGAGAAACGACAGAATTTCTTGAATTGAAACTGAGCTATCAACTTTTTATTTAACAAACAAAAAACCAGACATTTTTCTCCTTCAATTGAGAATAATGAATAATTCATATGATATTTAATAAATTTCGTATTCGATTAACGGTAACTTCATTGAGCTTCAGCTTATAGAATCATTCGATTCATCGACAAATATACCGTACAATTATTAATCATTGTGACTCCAAGACTCATCAGTTCGGATACACAGCGCATCCCGGACAACCCACGTGAGCTTCTAAATTTGGAGCGTTTTGTTGTTCATTGACTGTATCCCTTTTTTTTTTATTCTCACTTGTACTATCACGAGACATTCTCCTTTTTGTTTTCACACCTCAAGAATTGGCAAGAAAAAGATATTTAAAAAAATCTCGCCCAACCGGTTTTATTGTATCCTTTTTTCTATCGAGTCGTGTTTCATTGGGACTCCTTCGCAAAAGTATCTCATGACGAGCGACACTTCTTCTTTTTTTCTATTGTGCAATGACAGAGAAATTATTTGAAGTCAAGATTTTGAGAATTTCTTCCCAATTCTGTGGAGTTGAAATTTCATCTATGTTCAGCACAAATGAAGTTTCATTCCAGTGATTTTTCAATCATTCAAATCAACATCTTCAACTTCAACTTCTCAATTCAAAAGAAGTTGATCCCACATTTATACACACTCTAAGATATTTTATCCATCGAAAATGTTCTGGAGCTTTTATTTACATTCACAGCAGAATGATTTAAGAACATTGTTTTCTCCCGACTCTCTTCTATTACGATTATATCTTTTTTCTTTGAACCCACGTTATTAAACGAGCTCATCACCTTTCCCTGGACTCTGTGCGAAACGAATCTATACACGAGAAAGCGGAAGTCCTTTTGTCCTCAATAAGTCTCGATAGGGAGAGGAGAGATAATTTTATGACTCTCACTTTGTTACAGTAATACGTTATACGTTAAATATGTGCCGAGAGGAAGAATTGTCAAGGCGTGTAAGCATTTACTATAACCGAGTCGACACCTTCTTCTTCTTCTTCTTCCTCTTCTTCTTGTTCTTCTTCTTCTCCTCCTTCGGTGAAAAAGAAAGAATGCTAGAAGAAAGAGAGAAAGGAAGTAACAAATGCACGTGTGGTGAAGAAAGAAGCCGAGAGTGAGTGAATGATTGCTCGGATCGGTGATAAAGTCATCGCCTTTAGCATCGCGTAAGATGATACATCGGCGAACGATGCGGTCTTCAGATTATCCTTTTTCACTCCCAAGTACAAGAGAAAAAAACTACCCAAAAACACCCGACGATAAAGTACGAACAATAATAGACTTGTGGAATGATAAGACACGTAGTAACATTCCCTGATATACATTGCTAAAATTTGATTGAGAGAAAATTTACCGATGAATCCTGAAGAAGAGGAAAGAGAACGACACGCAACCAGATGTAGATTTCCATTACAAGTTCTTTTCTGCTGTTCGTGTTTAGATTTTCTTATAAGATAGATACAAGAGCTAAGATTCTCAGGCTGTTGAAATATCACTAGAGAGCCACCTATAGAAAAGGGGGAGAAATTTCTCAACAAGTTTCTTCTTATTCTTCTTCTTTCTCGTTCCTTCAAAGGCGTATTTACATTGGATATCTTATCGGATCTCTTGACAAGATTAACTCGCGTGTTAAACGAGTTAATCTTCTTCACGCAATTTGTGTTTATGTATCTCTATTTCAATAGCTATTGGAATTACTTTTGAATGATTAAAAGGTGAAAACTGTGTGCACCTGAATTTACCTATTGAATGAAACAATGATACAGACAGGGAATAATCCGTTACTGCGATGACTGCGTATCACTTTTTGCCTCTTTTGCATTAACTTGGTCAATCTATGCGTTACATATGAATTGCCATCGCCCACGATTTGGTACAAAAAGATTCATGTGCGAGATGATGTGCGTGTCACGTTATTTTCCTGAATTTTAAAAACACCTACTCGTAAATTCGTCCTTTAACAATTACAAATGATCGTGTTCGAACACCACGTGTAAAAATCTTGTAGAATTTTCATTCGCGGTCGAGACGTATTCTGAAAATCTCGTTGAATTGAAATGCAAGGAACGCAAGATTATTCGTCTTCAGCAGCGCGCAATAGCGTGCAACGTACACGCGCACACGCGAGATAAAGCACCGATTTATGGTGCTCACTTGGCTATACTTTGCGCGCTCCATACTTATGGGAACCCGTGGGTGGCCTGACAACAAGGAGCACGTATTCAATTCTGTCGTAACCTCTTTCCGGAATCCTTGTACGATGACTACGAGCTGTAAGAAAAACGGTAGATCGATCGCCAAGAAACGAGAGCTTAAGAAATTATCAGGCACATTCGAAAGTCTTTCATGATCCACACTCAAAATCGAACAATTAATATTCTTTTGTCATGGAATTAGATGTTGAAATCCAATGATTCTTGTTTTTCAGGAGTCGTGTAGGGTCGCCGACTATGTCAGCGACTGTCGCTGGCAATCAACAACAGCAACACCCTCATCAAGAATGGGATATCAACGATTCGAACGTACCAAGGGTATGGACTACTTTTTTATTGATCAACTATCACGACTTTTGCCTTTAGAATCGATTGAGTTATCATGATGATTTCTCAAATAGAACAATTTGTATCGATATGCGGATATGTTGCTGAAGTTTGAATCGTTCATTGAAACGAATTAATGATCGAGTAACCCCAAATACTCAGATCCAAACACAGTCAAGACTCAGAATCTTGCAGCACGTTCTTTAAACGATGTTTCCAATTTCAAGGAGTTAATTCGTGAAGATAAATAACGATGATTCATCAGATTTTGTGAGTTTGAACTTTCGGTTCGTTTTTATCAACGATTCAAACTTCTAAAACATTATGCAGACTGGAATAACCCATTGTGTGAATTTGTAGGTTGTGGATTTCGATCCATGGTGCGAATGGGCGGATGGTCACGTAAGAAGAGTGTATGGTCCTAATTGTGAGGAAGCGAGAAGGCACGCCTCTGGATGGGCCATGAGAAATACGAATAATCACAACGTTAGTATCCTAAAAAAATCCTGTCTCGGAGTGTTGGTGTGTTCACAAGAGTGTATATTACCTGGGGGTGGTAGGGTCCATCTACGACCAGCAATCTGCGATAAGGTAAATCTTTGATCTATGTATTCAATAATTTTCCAAAAAGTTACATCGATAAGACTCGGGATTTTATATAACAATATGTAACTTTGAAATCTCATTGAACAACGTTCTCACAAAAAGAATGTGAAAAAGACCACTGCGAACAATAATTGTGGAATTTTCCTCCAAAAAATGGTGGCAGTAAAGTTTCTCTAATGTTTCTAAAATTAGGGGAGAAAATCCACCAACAGTGTGAAGAAAAATTCCCCACATTTTTTTACAGTAAAGTAATATTTTCAACACAAAAAAATTGATTTTTTTCACATTTTGAAGCGAAAATTGAAGGAAATAATAGAAAAAATGATGAATGATTGTTTGTTTCCAGGCAAGAAAAAAACAGCAAGGCAAACCTTGCCCGAACAGACAATGCAATGGCCGATTGGAGATACTTTCGTGTCGCGGTCACTGCGGTTATCCTGTCACACACTTTTGGCGCCACACTGAACACGCAATATTTTTTCAAGCGAAAGGCCAACACGATCATCCAAGACCTGAAGCTAAATCAACGTCTGAAGCGAGAAGAAGTGTCGGTGCGGGAAGAAGAGTGCGAGGCTTAGCTATGATGATCGCGAGAGAAACAGCTTTAGGCACAAAAGTGAGTAATTAGAACATTCGTCCTTCTATTGGAATATTATTTCATTTGGATCCTTGTTATACTGATTTATAGTTACGAATAAAAAATTCATTCGAGTCCTCGCTAGGATGCCTACAAAAACCAAACAAAATGATAGGACAATTGATGCATTTTGATATTTCGTGTAATGTAATGGATTATACATTAAATTCTTATACCATACTTATTCCATATATTCAAACAGTTCTATTGCATCACGAGGTCTCCCAGTCGTCATTTTCTTTCCATAGATTTCAGGCTTTTTCAAATAATTACTCATAGCATGATGACTTCTATGCAACAGATTTACGATTGCAGTAGTAATATTTGGTCCATTTCACACTAAGGTAGATGACCCCATTTATGAACGCGACCCCTTTAATGAACGTTTTGGTTTTTGATTCATAGTACTTTTCATTTAGTGCTTTAATTTCATCCAAGCATGACTGACTGGATACTAACTCAACCGCTGTTATGTAAATAAATTCAGAATAATATGCCATAGGAAAGATATAATAGATAAACGATTGTTCGCTAATGGGGGTTAAGGTGTTCATTAATGGGGCCGGTCACCTTATATGAAATGGAAGCTTTTTAATTCTATACAGAGATGAGAGTTTGATATCTCATCTTCGAATCACCGTTCTTAAGTTACTATTGACTAACGATAAGATAAAAAAATAATAAATAATAACACATGTCCATGGAGAATACAGGAAAGGATTATGATCACAATACTTTTGAAGTGTCCTCGAAAACATAACCTAGATTGCCCTGGTAAAAAAAATCTCTCTGAATTTCTCTATATTTTGGGACAAATTTCAGAGAGATTCAGAGTAATTCCAGCGAAATTCAGAGGAAGTTAGAGAATTTTTCGATAGTGATACGTTCTGAATTCTTCAACTTTCTCTGAATCTCTCCACATATCACTGAATCCCTCAGAATTTTATATATTTAAATTTCAAAGCTCCCTCTGAGTTTACCTGAATATCTCTAAATTTCTCTAAATCTCCTGGAATCTAATGTATTCAGATTTCAAAGCTTCCTCTGAATTCCTCTGAATTTCTCTGAATTTCTGTGAATCTCTCTGGATTGCTCTGGATCTTTCTGAATTCCTCTGGATGTTTCTAAAAAATTTTTTCTTAATTTATCTTCCTTTGGAAGCCTCTGAAATTTCCAAAAAGCCTCTGAAATGCAGGACCAAGAATTGTACTGAATTAATTCCTCTCTGACTTCCCCAAACTCCCCCGGATCCCTCTGAATTTCTTTGAATCTCTCTGAATTTTTCTGAAAAATCCCACGCACAATGTTTCCTAATTCACCTGTCTCTGTGAGTCTCTGACATTCCCTGAATACCTCTGGAATCCTGAACCAAAAATTTAGCTGAATTATTTCCTCTCTGAATTTCTCTGAATTCCTGTGAATCTCTCCGAATTACTCTGAATCTTTCTAAATTCCTCTGAATATTTCTAAAGAGTCCACGCACAATTTTTCTTAATGTATCTGTCTCTGGAAGTCTCTAAACCTTCCAGAAAGCCTCTAAAATGCAGGATCAAAATTTTACTGGATTTATTACTCTTTGAATTTCTTAGACTTCCCCCGCATCTCTCTGAATTCTGCTGAATCTCTCTGAATCTTTCTGAAAAATTCCATGCACAATTTTTCCTAATTCACCTGTCTCTGTGAGTCTCTGACACTCCTTGAATACCTCTGGAACCCTGAACCAAAAATTCAGCTGAATTAATTTCTCTCTGAATTTCTCTGAATTCCTCTGAATCTCTCTGAATTACTCTGAATCTTTCTCAATTCCTCTGAATATTTCTGAAAATTTCTACGGACAATCTTTCTGAATTCATCTATCTCTGGAAATATCTGACACTCCTTGAACGCCTCTGAAATGCAGGACCAAGAATTTTACTGAATTTGTTCCTCTCTGAATTTCCCAGAATTTCCCTGCATCTCTCTAAGTTCCTCTGAATTTTTCTGAATCCTTCTGAAAAATTCAAAGCACAAGTTCTCTAAATCCCCCTAGTCTCTGAAATTCTCTGAACCACGCTGAATTGCTCTGAATTTCTCTGATTCTTTCTGAATCTCTCTGAAACGTCTAATTTTCAGAGAGATTCAAAGAGATCTTTTTACCAGGGTGGTCTCAAAATTGGCACTGTGGTACGTGTGTACCAGTTTGAACCACTAGTAATTATGGGAACCAAGTGTTTAACTAATGAGACTCCGGTTTTTACCGTAAAATTATGAACTACCTGGATCATAATTTCACGGACAATTTCCGTTGGTGAAATCAGGCTTTGATCGTGCACCTTTTCTCTATTCTCCATGCACGTGTCCTATCATTTTGGCCGACTGGAATGACTATTTGTTTACATTTTTTGCTCCAATTTGCGATATACGTTGTATAAAAAATCTGAGATTTACTGAAGTTGATCGCGAAGATGTATCTAATACATATTGTTTGTGAATTATTCAACTGCTTCATCTTATTGAACAAGATAATCGAGAATATCAATCGTCCTACCCTGCTGAAAATTTTCCATAGAAAACAATAAAATTTTCCTCATTGTTATCAATGTGGTTTCTGAAACTGGAGTTCCCGGAAAGTCATCGTGAATTCACAGTAGAACTCTATCGGTTTTTATCGTTTTATATAGGATTTAAGAGAAATGTATCTGGTTTTATCGTAAAATTCCTATAGAAAGAATACCAGTTATTCAAAAAAGTACCATTATATTTCTCCAAATAACTAATACTTCCTGTATAGGATTTTCACGATGAAACCAGATAAATTTCTCTTAAATTCTATAGAGAACGACAAGAACCGATACAGTTCTATCGCGAATTCACGATGACTTTCTGAGAATTCCAGTTTCAGGAACCACATTGAAATCGATAGGAAAAATCTTATCGTTGTCTATGGGAAATTTTTAGTGGGGTATCATTTTGTCCGGCACGGAATTTCCTAAAACAACCTTGACAGGGATGTCGATTCCCTTTTTTACAGAATATATCAAATTTTTATCGATATTTTGTACGAATCTATAAAAACTGAATAATTTTTCTATAAAAAAGAATCAATATAGTGAACTGCATAATCATGTAGTGATCAGAATTATAACGTATTTAAAAATACTTCAATTTCTGAATTCTTGTTTATTTTGGGACGACAGACATTTGTCTTGTAAACAAAGGGTATAAAATGTTCAGCAAAATTTCTCAAGTCTTCACACGAGTAGTTTACGTAACAAAAGAAACATGAATATATAAAATTATCTCCGAATCAAGTTTCAATGCAGCAGAAAGTTTATAAATTCATATACTTAAAAAAAAAAAACACGAAACTCCGTGCCATTTTCTTTCAATAAACTTTCAAAATATGTGACGTGACAGATGTTTGTTGACACAAAAAATCCCCTTACGAGATTTATTATCGCCACAATATATCAAGTTCTCTTAGATTTTGCACAAATAAAAAATGTCAAGTTCAGCGATGTGAATTCTCATTTCAGTTGTTTCATCTAATTGATAGAAATATTTATATTCATCCAGATATTGTGCAGAAATTCAAAGCCCATATGAGGTGTTTCAAGATCGAACTCACATTATAGTCACAGTGTAATAGAAATTGCCTTCACTGAATCTTCATAGATTCTCCTTCTTTTTATGTATGTAAAATCAATTGAATATGACAATGCCTTGTTGTTGTTTCTCTTTGTCTCTTCAATGCCAAACCATCAAGAAAAAACAACCACTGACCTTTGAACTTTGTTTTTGCAGTTAATGACGCTGAGAGGCACCAAACGATTGAACACAGAACAATTGGAACCTCCGATGAGAAACGCCGAACAACCTCCTCCGGTCACAGAAAAAGGTTAATAAAGTATTCTGTACGTTAAGGGATTATGAAACGTTTAACTCATCACTTAAAGACCATTTCGACTTCAAATACGTTGATAAAATGTAGTTTTCGTTGAATCCTTCGAAGTTACTAGAAGTCTCTATTCGAATGAATTGGACTGCACGCGTCGGGGGCTTGTATCACTTTGCACAGTAGTAATGTCGGTAACCCACGCTTACTTGCTGCGTCGGTAATTCTTGAACTCTTTTTCGTATATTCAATTTCGATTCGATAACATTGTATATTAATCAACTGAGATCAGTTGTAAATAAATCTACATATTCAAATTATAACTTTTCACACAGCACAGAAGTCGAAAAAGGATTCTTGAGAATTTATATGAGATTTTTTTCAACCTGCAATCGAGTTTTTTATAACCGATGTTTTTGAGTCCTTGAAAGACATATAGACAAAATATATATAGACAAAATATAGACAAAAATTATATTTTCAGGTTATTCGTGTTCTTGTTCGCCATTCGAATGCGTGTGCGGATTCGAAACAAATGCATCATCCTATCAACACTCGCATCAATCTCAAGCCATGATGTATCCTCAGCAAGGTCCCCCGAACGAAACTCCGTACTGGCCACCAGATCCCGTATCGCATCAAGAAACCACCTTAGGCTACTGTCTCCCCAATCAAATTCCACAAGAAGCCTCTTATCCGGACTTCCTACCGTTTACAGGGGAACTCTTCCAACCCGAAGAGATATTTCAACTGGACCAACCATCTATGAGACCAGATTTCCCAGTGAATTCTCAACACGTGGCTCGATCACCGCCTACTTTGCTCGATCTCGGCAGCGGAACTATCAAATACGAGATCAAACAACAAAACCAAGACCAAACTTATTGGACCCAATTTCTCAGCGAAGATTCAAGCAGTAGTCATCTGAGTGTGTCCCAACAATCGGACGACAGGTTGCACTTTTCCGGTTTCGAAGCTGAGAAAAGCAACTTTCTCCCGAGAAGAACAACCAACAGTTACGTTTCTAGTAAAAAATCTAATCAAAATCCAAACATGAATGATCCTTCGCCTATAAACTTCCAAGGTTACTCGAAATTGCAGCCCGGTGGCCAACACGTGAAATCCGATCACGATCAAACATATTGGTCTCAAAACAGACTCCATCAATTTCCTAACACGTACGATCCAAAAGAGGGAGCTGAATTGTCGGATAGAAAGGACATGAACTGCTTCTTGAAGGAGAATTGCGAAAATAACACATCGATAACTTTGGAGAGATCATCATCCCATTATCCTCAGGTTTCTTATCAGAAATCGAAAGAGGAATCGAGTGTTCGTCCTTTGAATCACAGTCCTTCTAATTCTGAGATCAATAAAGATCAATCATCATCTTATGCTTTCGAAACCTATTCAATGTTCGGTAATGATTCCTCAAAGGGGGTGAATCATCAGAATAATTCCCGACTGATTCTCGATGAGAGACTGCACGGCAATTACGAGGGTCATTCCGATTCAACAACGGACACAAGATTGTTCTTAGATCCTAACGCGATGGACACGCAAAATCAATCAATTCACTCGCAAGATCATAGTCCTGAACCTTTTTTTTATTCCCATAACAACAACGAGAGGTGTCATTATACTTGCGAAGTATTGGACACGAGATTACCTCAAATGATGAATACTAGTCAAACTCACACGGGAATAGATGGATACGGAGATGTCGATGATCTAGAACCGTTTGTAGATTATACTTTTGTGGGAATGGTTTGCAGTTCGAGTGCCGAGGATTCAACCAACATTTCTAATCTGTTACCACAACAAAATTCACAAACTTACATTCCCAATCATTAGTTGACGAGAATTTCAGAATTGTACACATATTACGCTATATATATATATATATTTTTCATTGTCTTTTATTTCCATCATTTCCATCCAAGCATTTGAAAACACGCCCACGTACACCTGCTGCAGTCACAAAATCAATTCATCTTATCAATATCTTGTATTATATCCTCTGGAATAGAAAGAGAATTGAAAATAAATTGAAATCATATTATATTATATGGTGTTTGTTTGTAAATATAAATTTAATAAACTAAATAAAAAGGAAATTGGGTTTGAAATATATAATATACCCTGGTATTTAACTTGGAAAAGAGTCATGGTTTATTTGTAGTTTATTTATTTTGTTAACAGACACTCTCACAATCACAATGTTTATGTATAATGTTTATATATCTTGTGTATAACCATTTGTTGTTACACTTTATAAATATAACGCGGCGAAACTTCAGTTGGAACATATAAGTTTATATATTCCTTCTGTTACCGTAGCTGTGCAAATTTGATTGAGAAGAAACAATGCGCAGGATTCAGATGATTAATCTAGGATTAAGACGGACGATCGTTTTATCAAAATAACCAACGAAAAATTTACCTACCGATTATACAAATCGATGTGTAAAGATATAAAAGATGCATCTTAAGACCGCCAAGATACACCCCGTTAGTATATTTTTTTTTCACGATCCGATCTGATTTGATCTGACTTTCAGAAACTTTGAAATAATGAGTGAATTTTATTTTGTGTATACACCGCGTAAATTTGCCACAACTCAGAAGTATTGATTCTCTATTGAGTACGATTGATTAATTCATTAATTAATTATTTGATCCGTGTCATAATTCTATGCCTTATGTTTATGCGTAAAAATGTTTTTTTTTGTTTCTTTTGTTTTTTTCTTTTTATCACTTATTACAAATCCTTCTTTTGAGCCAATAAAAAATTCATGATCACATTGTATCATATAATTATACATGAATGAGATAAAACACACACAAAAACGAGCAAGTCTTATGAATTAATATTATTTTTTTAGACATCTATGTAGAAAAAAAGTGGATCTCACTACGATTATTAAAGTAATTAATCTAGACGTTCTATAATTATTTTGAAAAGTTTTCTGAGGTGTGGCTTTAGACCAAATTTCGCACCTTTCTTTTTCTTCTCTCCGTGTCATTTTATACAGTATATTTTATTCTCATCAAAAATTCCCTGAAACATCATGTTGTTCCATCATTGTTGTTGGATTTTCCTTTGTGTTCACAATGAACATATGTTGGTCGTAAACATTATCATTATCATCATTGATCAGTAAATTATTTTTATCTACTTCAACCAGGCACTCCAATTTGATATTCGAATTTTTATTCAGGTCATTTGCATTATTAACACATGATTCGAAACGATTGCGAGATATCTATTATGGAAATAAAAACAAAAGTTAATGACAATCGTTTTCAAATGTTTTCGAGTAAATAACAATCACGTACGAGTTGATACAAGTTATCGAAATGACTTAATAGGACAAAGTGATAGAAATGCTGTTAATAATGTATAGTAAATAATGACCACTGTAGTTGATATCCTTCTTCCTGAACAACTGAACTATTATCATTAAACTGATGCTTTGCTCATTTATCAGCGGCTAAATCAAATTCTTTTCCGCTTATATTAATTATACTGTGAAGACTATGTTTTGATAATTAAAAGCTTGAACCATGCGTGCATAAGACTGGTCAAATTGAAATAATATCAAAAAAATCAGTGGCTATAAATAATCGAATTAAATTCAATTTCTACAGTGTTTTAAAACAAGTCTTATTTATTTGTATAGTTGTGATTTCATATAACTACCAAGAGTAGTAATTATTGTAAATGACTTTCGATTTGTTTAAAACAACTGGAAATTTCATTTCTAAGATCAGTAAAAAAAGAGTCATTTTACAACCCATGAGAAACAAAGAAAACAATAATTTCCCAACTTAAGTAGGGATGATGATAAAAATAATGAAAATATTAAATCTCAATAACAATGAATTATAAAATCATGAATTATCTTGATCCGATTCAAGGGAACTCTGTTTTTCTTCCTTAATTTCAGTGCCAAACCTGTTCAACTGTTTCTCTTCACTGCATCTGTATCAATCTTGTGAAAAATATTCTTCTCAAATGTGAGAATATACGAACAAAAAAGATGTCGAGATATTTTTCACAAAATCAACAAAACATATATTTATATATATATATTACCGTTTTCGATGAGAAAAGGATTAATTGATATCTACATTGCTACGTCGAAGCGTGTGAATTGTCAATTTCGAAATCTCTTCGAGATTTCCAACAATTCACTAACAATTTCAGTATATCTTACGTATCAGCATTTTTATTTTGCAAACCTTTTTCTGTTTTCGTCATCGCTAATGATAATAATAGTCATAATAATAGTAAAAGGTTTGCATGGATTCGAAATTGTTTGATTTTTTCTTGATCCATAAAGGTCACAAGAATGATCTATATCTTAGGACTGATTCGGCTATAAACTAATTATAGAATTGGAAACGTTGGTTATATAACGATCACAGCGCTATTTTACGATAAACACTATCATTAGATGTATAGATGCCATGAGAAAAGAAAATTTCTTGAGTAATGTATAAGGGGATTCAGGTTTGATTTTACAAAGATGAAAAAATAGTAACAAACGACAATGAATTCTCATTTCGTTTGTGTACTATAAATTTCTTTTCCAACAAAAACATTCAACACTATTCGATACTCGTTATTGTATTCATAGTCAAGATCATGGAATATTATTACTGAAATTAAACTACTTTCCTTTTTTTTTTTGCTTTAAATCATAACTCTCGGTTATTATAGACACATCAATCACTCTGTAGATGCGACAGAAGAAAAGAAAGGTTTATAATATGTTTAAATATCTATATAGATGACATTACAAAATCCTGCTCTTATAATCATTCACAACATACAAATCTTTTCATCGACTAATTCTATTGATGATTATCGTTGCACAATTCCATTTCCTCCTACTAAAAGGAAAGAAAAGCACGAAAAGCGAGATCAAAAGATACAAACCAGATAATTTGATGAGAAGTGAATATTAAGTTCTGAATATTGCACAATAGAAATATAACATGGAAGGACCTGTTTCACGTGTATTTTGAATAATAATTGGAACAAAATATCTATGCATTTATACTCTACCGAGATTATATATGTGCATATGATAGAACAAAAGGAACGAGAACGATTGCATACGATATAAAAGGAAGAATGTTAAATTCGATACAGAAAATATCCGAAGGAAATATTTTTGGCTAATCGAAACTGAATTATTTGCATTTCTATAAGTAAGGAAAAAGAAGAATACAAACACATCTTTATGCTCCACAGTTAACCACAACATTCGGACAATTATGTTTCATTCATTAAAAATTATGTATTATCACAATAAAACGCCAGCGCATCCTCTCGTCATTATTTGAAAGAAGGAGAAGAAGTAATCAAAAATTCAAGCATTTTGCAAGTAGATTTTCAAGGATGCGTTTGAATGGCTCTGGCATATTTTGGCCTTGCCCTGATCTAAGTTAACGAGATCGTGATGAATTAGTAAATTGTTTAACGTGAAAAATAATATGATTATCGATCACGTTATCGCTTACTATTTTCCACGAGAAGTGTAAAATCAGAAAAATTTCACAATCGTACGAACATACAGAGCAGGCAAGAATCAGGAAAATTTTTTATAAGCTTCCGTCATTACTGCTGACTCGTTGTCAATAAAGATTCATCAATTTGATCTTCAATCGGGTTCACTCGTACTCTGTAGAATTTTGTACCTTGTGGGACGCGGTATCGATTTTCAGGCTACAATAAAGATATTAAAATCATGAAAATTTTGGTTGATCCATCATAAAATATGAGTCATAAAGAAAATAGAATACTCACCTTCTTCGCGTGACAGTATTCCTTTTGGACAACTCTAGCTAAAGTTTTCAAACGTCTCGGTGTACCGTCGGGATTTAATCCAAGATTCAACGATTCGATACAATCCGAATTCAAAAAGTAGAGAGTATGCGATTCTTGGAATAAAGTGTAATTCCTATGCAGGGGATCCCATAAAACGAGAACGACATCGCCTTTATTGCAGGTGGTTACAGTCATTAGTCCTTGTTCAACCAGCTTAGCTGTTTTTTTACTCAATTTTTTCCGTATATACGAGGAGGAGTGAAAGCACCCGATCGAAGTGGATCGTCGACTCAATTCAGGACTCGTAGCGGCATCTCGACTCGACGTAGATTCAGAAACAACGGAAACTGACGCGGTCATCTCTTTATCCCGTCCCTCGGACGAAGTCGAGGAAGAGTCATAGACGAATGCTCTTCTGGATCTTTCTTTAACCAATTCAACTTCTAAGCGAACTTTATCCGCCTCCAGCGCATCGATTTTAGCCTCTGCCGTTTCTTTATCCTCCCGAATAGACTTCAATTCTCTCTCCAATCTTTGGTTATCGCTCTCCAAAATTTCTAATCTCCTCGATAATCGATCTGAACTATCGTTAGCTTCTAATCTTACTTTCTTCGACTCCGATACTTCGACAATATTTTTCTCAGAATTCAATCCTCCAAGAACTTCATCCAAATTACTCCCACTTTGACTCATTTTCAAAAGTTCATCCGGTAACTCTTGTCTCAGTTCCTGCCTCTCGCCCTCGCAAGATCCATTATCCCTTTGTTCCAAATGCTTTCTCTCTGCCATTTTGGTCCCCAATTGACTTGTAAGCCACAGTTTGTCTGCTTCTAAATTTTCCACCTGAATGAAAAATAATAAAGTTCAATTAATGATCTAGGAAATAATGTTTATTGAATATATAGATCAAAAGACATACCTTGTCGTTATGATTCTGTCGTGCAAGATTCTCTGATTTTGTTAATCTTCTGATTGCATACTTGTAACGTTTGCATTCCTCTATCAATGAAACTTCTCTCATTCTATAAAACTTCACTTCGCTATCTTTCTCCTCGACTATCTGGCGTGCTAATCCCAGTTCGTGATCCATCATTGCCACACAATCTGCTCGTTCTTTTTCAATCGCAGTTCGAATAGCCACAGACTTCTCCACATTCATATCTTCTTTAGCTTGAGCCAGTATCGCTTCATGATTAACCAACTCGATAACATCCGGACGCTGTAGGAAGAAGAATGAATTGAATATAGATGACAACAAAAGAAGTATTAGAGAAATCAGAAAAATATTCTCACCTCGATCTTCTCCAAACTGGAGTCACTTGGACTTCTTTCCATATTGGAAGCAGTCATCAATTTAAATCGACTTCGAATGGTTTCCAATTCGGTTTTGAATTCTAATTGTAATTTATCAGTGGCTTCTTTAACCATTCTCTGTTGGTCCGCTCGAGCAGCGGCGAGATCTTCTTCGAGTTCTTGGATACGTGTTTTGTATAAATTCAAGGAAGCAGTCAATGAAGCGATTTCGTGAAATCTTTCATCGTTGGTCTCTTTCAAGGCGGTTTCTTTGTCAACGCGAGCTTGTTCCAGGGTCTCCGTTATTTGCTGATGTAATCGAGTTTGTAAATTTCTCCTCTCCGTTTGTTCTTCCTTCAATTTTTGACGCACTATTGACATGAGCCTTTCATGCTCTACCAACTCGGTTTCTTTATTTTCCAAAGTTCTTTTCAATACTTGGAGTTCTTCATTACAATTGCGCATAATTTCTTTCACATCTCCCAGTTTAAGCTTGTGATCGACCGTTAATTCTTGTTCTCGTTCTTGGAGGCGACGATCACATTCTCGAGAATACAATGATAGAGTGTCACGAACGCGTTCCGTTATTTCTCCAAGATCATTTTTGTTGGTACCCGATTGATCTCGCAAAACCGCTAATTCTTCTCGAATAGATGTGAGAGCTTCGCAAACGACGGTTTTCATGGTTTTCAAAATTGAACGCAGTCTCTCTACTTCGTCGCGTGTATTTCCAAGATTTTCCTGTAAAAATATATATAGTAAAAAATTATGATACATTGAATACACGATGAATATATATTATAATATACATTTATAGCATTGTTATTAGAAAACTGTGAAATCTTGATTACTGTCTGTTATTTTACATATTTTACACAATAGTAATTGCTACATGCATTGGAAATATCAAATTGAAAATATCAATTTTTATAAAAATTTGAATAATGTTATGACTAAAATCTACGTTTCTAAATATTGGAGTCCAAAATTCCCAAAGACAATAAAATCAAATCCCCTGAGAATTCATTGTGATCGTTGTAGGGAGAAAAATTGTTACTGTTATTCAATAAAAAGCCAATTATATGTTAATGCGTTGAGAGTGAAAGAATGTCACAAGGGGAGTGTGTAATCAATTGTAGGAATAATGAGGAAACGAGTGCGACGGCAGCTATCCTGAAAAATAAATCAAACTATCGACATTCACACTACGTATGTTCACTCCCCCTTCCTCTTTCCGTATTTCATCAATTCATATTTTATAACTTTCAGGGAATTCAACTCGTTATTTGTACATAAAAAGTAAAACTAAATTATATTTTTTAGTTTTTGAAATTCGAATTCCACAATACAACAATCTCAGATTTCTCATTTGTGAATTGTAATTACGGGTTATTGAATTGAAAAAACAAAAAACTATTGTTAGTAGTAATTTACAAGGTTCAAAACAAAAAGAAAAAACACAAAAACAAAACAAAAGATATAGTTTCAAGTGAGGAAGTATGTGAGGAGTTGAGGGAACGAGTGCGACGGCAGCTATCCTGAAAATAAATCAAAATCATAAACATACATATTCCGTATGTATCCCTTGGAGATATTTGATGATAATAAATGAGAAAGCGGGCAGAGATAGAAAAATATTAAACAATTACAACACACGTATGCCAGATTTTACTTGGATAGAAACATTAGAAAACATTGAAATACTATTAGGAAATAAAATTCAAGTTTACGAATAAAATGAAAACATCTAATGAGGATCTACCTTTTGTAGCAATCAGGGACTGGAATGTGGTATCATATTATATAAATTATGGCAAAAAAAATGAAAATGTAAGATGTGTGTAGTGTACTTCTATGGGAATTACACTAAATTGTGAGTAGGGAATATTGGTCGAGTATTCCTTGATTCATTCATTTTTTTCCCTCAATTTTGAATGAAGGAAAAAAAAGAAAAAACAGAAAGCAGCTCGTGATGAATGTTTGATGATCGATTTAACATTCGTTGAAGACATAAGAGAGAATAAGATAAATAATAAAACACAAAAATGAATGTCAACTTATATAAACAACTAATGACTACAGAGGGCGATGCGCGGTATCTGTGAGTCGTTTCCAATAATACCTGGAGGAGGGAAACGATAGCCTGATGTTGACCATCGGTTGGATGCTCGCTGAGACTGCTGGGTAGGGACTCATCCATATAATACTCTGTACCCATGAAATCATTAACTCCGAGTATCGGCGATGCCGGGCTGCTAACACCGCTACCAGGAATCTCTTGCGATGCTTGTTTTTCATGCTGTTGATGCTGACCGTCGCACATCATGGGCCGTGTCAAAGGGAGCGAAGAGGAAGAAGGAGTAGGATCAAGAGAGCTCGGTTCTTCGTTGCGACATTTCGAAAGACAATTGGTACAGCAATGATCATGATTTTGATTATGAAGGGAATTTGGATGTTCGGCACCATTTTCGGCGCATTCGGTTAACGGGCTCAATTGGGGTTTTTCACTGGCGGTTAGACTAGGGAATTGAAAGGAAGAACCGGGTTCGCTCGAGGAAGAGGATCGAATCAATGCGGGGTCGAGAGTGGTTCTCGAATTCAAAGGTGATAAATTAGTAGAGGTGGAGGAAGCGGGGGACACGCTTCGCGAGGCACCAACCTCCAATTGCTTTTGACGAGTCGATTGTTTAGCACCGTCGAACGAGCCGGGCTTCGAATCCAAACCGCCCTGGCCAATCTTCTCAAATTCCTCTGTATCCGTCTCGGATTCAAAACCACCCCTGAAATCAATCGATATATCTCATCTTGATTAATCTCGTCCCTTGAATCTCGATGTAACAATATAACATACCTATCTGCGAGCATCCTCGTTCTGGCACAATCCGTTTCTTTCGCGGGTTCAATCATGTACATACGTTCTGCCTTATCTTTAGCATTACCACCTTCTGTCATACTTCCGTCCGTCAGACTTTTTGATAGAAAAAATTGCGTGATACTGTTCAAATCTGGAGTTGAAACGTTGAGCGCTAAATCAGGTAATTGAGTCTTCAACGTCTCCATATCATCCGCGGTCAACTATAATGAATAACAAAAGAACACAAATAATGAAAATCAGAGCAAAGCTTTCCAATTTGAAGTCACTTACCTTTGGTAGGGAAGTATCAAAAGATGAGGGTGCTTGAGTAGCGAAGGGCGGAGGAGTATCTTCCAAACCGGGGAACAAGGAACTCAAAAAATGACCATCGAACTTGCTTTGAAAATCGCGTCGACGTTCCAGTTCTTCATTATGCACCGTCAACAACTGACACGCGAGATTGCTGGCCCAAATGAGAAAAGCTTGAGAAAAGGTTCGTCTTCTGACAACTTCCGATACCGCGCTAATGTACATTTCCGGCGTTGTGTGAATTTGTTGAAGTACCTCGAGATGTCGCCGTAATCGCTTCAAACTCTCATTGTACATCATCAACTTGTTACCTACTTCGGATATTCGATTTTCCACATACATGACCCACTTCAATCTATGATAAAGATTTGCGGATAGTTCCTCCTTGGCTTTGGCTATTCGTCGTCGAATATCGCGTAACTGATTGTGGTTTTGCAACATGACAAGCAACTGCCGACGATGAGACGTGCACAAATCGGGTAAAACACTCGGATCACCTAGATTACTCGCTCTAATTTGATTCTGTTGGAATCCTTGAGCTAATTCTCCTTGCTCGTGAACCAATTGTCTCGATTGGTTCAAACGATCTTCAAGATCGGATAATCTCTGATCGATATTGTGGATGTTTTTCATCTGCTTTTTGGTAGCCAATTCGAGAAGATCGTTCACTTCTTCGTTAATATAATTCATGAACTTCTCATCGAACTGTTCCAATCCTCGAGAAGATTGATCAGCGACTTGCTCGAGGCTGCTCTGATTATCTTTAGCGGCAATCCAACGTAAGAGACTGAGAACTTCTTCGTTGGTGATATCGGTACTTCCTGCTTCCGGTGATTCCGGTCGTTCTTCTAGATCGGTACTGGTCGGCTTTTGTGGATCATCAGCGTTCAATATGCCTTCCGCTTGAGCTCTCAGAGCCGGTAAAATCGGAATTTTAGATAAGGTATTCAAATCCGTATTGAAACTGTAAACAATTCGAAAACAGAAGAAACACGTAAATATTTACACGTATTATAAACTTGAAATACAAAAATCGAAAATGGGAATAATTTCACCTTTCGAGCAGTTTCATATGCCCCCGTCTTTCAGCGAGATATTGAGCGAAATTTTGACGCATCACGTCGACGCTCGACTGGAAAGATTGAGTGATATCTTCAAGATTCGCCACAACGGTGGCCCAGCCTTGCTGTTGAAGGTGTTGATCGAATACAAGCCTCTCGCAAATTCTAGTTTGTTCACGTGCCAATGCACAGCATCGCTGAGCCAATAGAGCACGTGCAACAAGAGTTTCATAAGTGGCCGGCATTGCGATCGAAGCATCGATCTGACTTTGAAGATCCACATCTGTAACAAAGTTGATTTTCAAATATATTACAACCATTTTATTTCGGAATACGATATATCTATTCATCATTGGTATCTCTGGATCAAGAATTCGGAACTTAAAAATTGAATGGCATAGGATGTTCAAAAATTCGACACTGAAATCGTGCATACAAGTTTGAAAAAAAAAACTTTCTCTACGAATGTTTGCGATTGATCGACGATGAGACTACTCGCCAACGTGATCTTGGCACGCGATGAAATTCAAGGTTGCGGATCCAACTAGTTTCGTTTCGGTACTGTTACCTTACTCCTCTTACGTTAAATCAAATCTCACAGATAATCGTTAATCATATTATATACATTGACTTATTATCCGCTTGATTCATTGCTATTTACGCGTTAAAAACAAGAAGTAGTATCGAAAGGGGATAACAGAACTGTGGAAGGAGTAGAGCTACTTTCTTTCTTATAATTATCAACATTGAGGGTGTGAGTTTCTGTTTTCGTATGCTAATCCCCCCTCGAGACATCGCGTAACACATGAGGGATAAAAATATAAATTCTTAGTTACATTTGATATCGCGTGTCTCGAAATTGAATGGGGCAGGCAGCTTTCTAGCCGAGGAATCCTAGGAAATGAAATCGATACATCAAACTCGTTCGATGCGCGTCGACATAATAGACTTTACCGTCTGATTTGGTCGAAACGAAGAGTCATTCGAATGTAATCGCTTCGAAAGATAAAATATACGACTTTTCAGGTAAATATTATGTCTCCAAGTGTCTTCGAATACGTGTCATTGATCGGAACAATATGCGCATCAACTTTTGTAAATGCATATGCATATGTGTTCCCCCAAGGAACGTCGGTTCATGTCGGATGCAAGAGGTCTTGCTCCAGCGTCCACGACCGACTGACCCTCTGTTACTTTGCAAATCGTGAACGATAATGATCTTTTATCAACGTTCGTCTATGAGAATTCTCTATTATCGATTACTATCATGTTCCGCGTCGACACAATTTTCAATGAAAGTGAGAAAGTCGAATGAAAATCATTCCGAGATTGATTATTCTATCCCGTTGGGTTATCAATGAACGATTAGAACTGTCTGTAAATTGTTAAAAAGGAAGACGAAAAATTGTCTTCTCTGTTCTTTTGAATTTCATTTTTATTCGTTAGAAACCGAGGAATACGATGATGATTTTAAAATCTACTACTTTGCATGGGTAAAGTAAATTCCCAAAAAATCAATTCAAGTTGCAATTGTTTGACTAGTTCAATCGACTGACTGTGGCTTCTTATAAAACTGGCAAAGATTGGATCATTCGGAGTGCAAAAATCAAGTTAATGAAGAAATATCCATTTATAACGTGTAATACATTGGATTACGTTAGAATTTTCTGTAGTTAAATTCACCTTGAGTGAAGATTTAGGGGACTTGAACAAAGAAATTAAGGGATTTGGCACACAAAAAAAAAGATAATTAATTCAAATGTAACAGGATTATGATCTTAAAAGTTATCGCATGGAGAATTAGGTATAGTTAATGAATGAACTGTATGATGAGAACCAAAAGATCTCAATGTAGCGGACTAAATTCCCAGAATATCTTAACTTGGCCTAACGCGCTCTCCTTTCTAATAATAAACTTTAATCGTGTATGTGTACGTACATGTATGTATTTAAACTGTGAATTTATGTCAAAGGTGTAGGTGAATGAGCTGATTACGACACGGGTTCGTTGAACTATTTTCGAGAAGTTCGGATGAATACATTTTGATTGCAAAATTATACCTTTCTAAGTTTCGAAAAACAAATTACAGGATTGAAAGGAATTCATGAAACGCGAGAGATGGGTTCCTTTTGATACGATCAATCTCTCCATATGATCACGAGAATATATTCTCAAAAAAAAAAACTCCAGAATAAACTGCACGTGCGAATTCGATAATTCAGCTTCATGGATCAAAAGTTGTTACCAGTCGTCACTCCTTCAACTTGAATTGATGACTGCTAGTACCCAGAATGAAGCACGAATGTTGAGGACAATTTGACACTTACTCATAGAAATTCACGAGTCATTCACGTGCAGTTAAGAACAATTTATGAATGAAAATGCTCTCCTCACTGACATATATTTATTCATTTCAACGCTATTATCTAATTCTTTTCTTTTCGAATCTTTTGCTCAAGACAAGTTTATTTGAAATGAAATGAGGTCGAGCTTTAACGAAGCGATACGTACAAAAGGAGAAAGTCAAATAGCTTTCAACTTTATCGGTTCTTCTATTTTTTTTATAGACATAATCGCGAATAACTGTGTTTGTATGCAAATACATATTCCGTGAATGCGATGTGCATAATGAAACACATATGCCGCTCTCTTTCTCCTCGATAACCTCCAAACCCTTTTACGTTCGAAAGTTTATACATCATCTAATCCAGACTCGACATATCGTAGTATAGATAATTAAAGTGAGAAAGAAGGAAGCAGTATGAATCGAATTTACTATTGCCTCGTATAAAACGCAACTTCGTTTGTACGACGAATCGATAAATATAACGATTAGAAGAAGAATTCTTGTTGCGTAAGGTTCTCGATTTTTTCTATTCGCGTTTCTCAAATTGAAAGAATTGCAGGACTCCACGAAGATTGCTTTTCCAATTAAAAGAGATGAACAAAAGAAAGGCATCCTTACAAACCCCTTTTTCCATTATCCTTGAACCAAAGGAGCCACAACTCGAAAAATCATTTAAAACATAAAAAAAAAGGTCTTACGTCGCAGTCAAACGATTGGCAGTAAAATTACAATAAATCGAGCGAGGAGAGGAGATAAAAGCGAATAGAAAAGGAGAAAAAAATCACGTGAGTGTCAACCCTGAATGAAGTCGTTTGTTGACAACGACAACACAAATACAAAATATTGCGCAGCTTTGGAAAAGAATCATAGAAGAAACTCTAGTCACATGCGTAATAACATTATTTAGTCAATCAAGGCGTAGTAAAGAAACTTGCAATGAATATTTTTACATTCGAATGAGGAAAGCAACCACCACGATATTTCTACGAATCATTGTTTTTCTTCAACTTCGATTCTATCCAATTCATATTTCAGGCCGATGAATTATTTCCTCATTCCACTTCTCGAGCCAAGAAAATGCAGTACACATTTACGCCAATAAAAAGAATTATAGGATTTCTATGCGGCAGGCATACAAGGATTCTTCCTTTTTTTATCATGATGAATCCTATTATGATTCTTCGACACATTATGATGAAATATGATACTCCGGATACTAAAATTCAATTTCTGTGCATATATAGGAAAGAACAGAACCAAGACCAGCAGCAGAACAATAGGATTGCGTACAAAGTCAAACACTTTCCTTTCCAAGTGCGATAAAATACTCTGTACGCTATGAGGTGCATTAACATCGTGTCTCATATATATAATACGTGTAGTTTACACATTCAAATCACGTGCACCTATACATCCATGAAAATGTTATCGTTAGTCTATATAACTGCATAAGTTGCACGAGGCGCACGTGGCTTTTCTTATCGATTGTGTGGGTCTTTTTACCTCGAAGCATCGAGGAGGCACTGTAAAAATTCAAGTCTCGAGTGGATCAGAGACTTTGTCTGGGGGACAAGTAAGTGGAATGAACAGCCCGAAATAGGAATACATGATACAACAATATTGAAATCGTAGGCCGAATATCATCAAAGTCGTGCATGAAGGTGATATCAACTATCTTGCTATGGTAACGAGAATCGTGTCAACGAAGTAAGCAAGATTTCAAGATTGATAATCGAATAAGAGGTTTTGTAAATTCCAAAGCACTTGTGTAGGTGTGCTATTTCACGATGAAGCCCCTTTATATCTAATCTAAAGGAAATTTCCAAGTTGAGGAACATTTAATTTAAATGATTAAAAATTCAAAATTTCATGAATCTTCCCTGCAAAGTGATTCCCTCTCATCTTAATCCTGCAATATTCCATACAGAATTTCCTGTGCCAAATATACACGTTCGTACATTGTCATACGTCATTATGCGGAATATATTTTGAGTTTAATATCAATATTTTCCAACTCGAATACGTTCTTGGCACGGAAACAGTGATTGAAGATCGCATGACATGATTTAATTAAGTATTCCAATCTATTCCTTGTAGATTCTCTTACAACAATAATCTTTGTTAAAACATGTTCAAGCGCACTTTCGCCCCAATGTGATTCTCTTAGCTCTAAATATGGGGGGAGTTCTGCTCTCTGAAATTTTTAGAGTGAGATTTCACTCTTTAACCAGACAAAAGTAAATTTGTCGAAATTTTCATCGAAAATTTTCTCCAATTTTACCTGATGATGATATAGTTAACGTGAGAACCCAGTCATTCGAGAATGAATTGAAAGTCTATCAATCTATTTTATAAAAACAAGATAATTTCGATCGAGGGAGAATAAAAGGTTCGTGGCAACTAGCTGGAACAAAGAATTTTAATGACTTTCCTTTTTCACAGTAGAAATCGATAAACCTATCCCTCGTTCTCGGCGATATCTACAAAAGAACCGAAGTCTCTCCCTGGGTATTTCTTCATTTGAATAACAACGACAGCAATATTTCTATCTTCCGAGTTTACATACTTCATCTGCATCGTGAAAGTTTGATACTCAAGCGGATCTAGGAGAGTTTCAGGGGTCGTGGAAAACTGGGCGTGCGCCATCTGATAGTGTTAACGTATGTTTGTACGTACGTATATGTACACATACACGGACAAATAGGCCGTGCTCGTGATCTCAAGAGAGTTAATACACGAACAAACATCATCGGTATAGAATCGACTCGCTTGCGACCTCGTTCGCACGGTGATTGCACGACTCTTACACTGCCAGTATCTATATTTATGCGCTTCAAAATTTATTTGTGTTAGAGAGAGATTGATAAATTTATGCATGTTCTTTTGTACGTATCCATGTAAAGGAGAGTAAATGTAAATGCACGCGTTCTAAAATACGGTAACAGGGTGTAAACGGTATGGGGCAATAATCAAAGATCGCAGCCGTGTGTGAGTTTCAACTGCCGAGTATTCTTTATTTTAAGATTTTTATCCTTGAGTTTTACGCAGCGTACGTCGCAGCATTGTATCATCGTCGAGTAATACCATACTTCCAAATTGAAAAATGATTAATTATTTCGCTACCGAAAGGTTACGGTTGAGAGACAAGATCATCGATGATATATGAAATATCGCTCATCTTCCGTCTAGACGGATATTCTTTGCGCTCTGATTTCAGTATCTAATTTCGTACATTTGTTTATTTTGTCCATCCATCAATCTCTTATCCTCGAATTAAAACAAGATACCCTACTTTATGGAATGAAATTTGATTTTCTCATCTGTGACATTATTCTTTTATGGATTTATTATAGTCGCACTCGGCGTTTTGTGTCGTGAAACTTTGCGATTCTACGAGATATCGATGTTTATCGGTACATAAAAAAAAATTATGATATTCGACTCATCGATCTTATATTGTTGTACGATAAAATTGTACCACACCTTCTTTTTTTCTCTTCAACTACTTCACACACACACACACACACACACACACACATTGACTTGGAGCAAATCCTGAAAAAAATCAACACGAGAGCTTATTCAATCTCACGAAGTCCGTTATTGCGATACTCGATGAACTTGATTATCACTATTTGAACAACTCAGCAAAAATCAATAGAAAATGTGAAATATAATTCACGAGGTCGATTCGATTATTTTAATTCTCTACGCAATATTTTTTACATTATTTTCCTTACGTACTGGGAGAAAAAACACGGTAATATGCGAGCGTGATACACACACTATCATTGTGATAACCCCTCGCTTTTCATGCTAACAATATTATTATCAATGTTGTATATATGCACCGGCAACGATTACTTCGACTATACGAGTTATGAAAAGCTTTTTTTTCTCTGTACAAAAATGAAGGTTTTATTTCTATTGAACTACTGATTTTTCAAAAACCCTCACTGTGAGAAATAATCGCGATTCTCATGTGTGTAGTCACTGAAACAATGAATTCATCATAAATTCTGCACTGAGGGAAAAAAGTCATTGAGGCAAGATAATATTTCATCCAAAGGTATCTATAAAATATTTCTTCGAACCAAATAAATGTTATTCCAATGAATGAAATGGTTATTCGTCGCATGGAGTGTTTCATCAAGTGAAAAACCATTTCATCCATTGATCTAAAGAAATATTTTATAAATACCATTGGATGAAATATTTTCTTGTCTCAATAATTTTGTTCCCTCAGTGTGAACTTCTCTGTTTACAGAGGTGGCTTAGAATTCAAAAAAATATACTAAGAAACATTCCATAGGATTCGATATCTCCATTAATGCAGAAATAAAGAATAAAACAAAAACTATGATGATTGTTACAATAGATAACAAAAACCTTCCTTTATCACAGTAAAAAAATAATAAGCTATCATCTGGATAGTCTTTTAGCGGCAACAGCGAGAAATGTATCTTCCACAGCTAAAATTTGATAACTAAATTATTTGGCTATCCAAATATCATTCACAAAACCTGCGCAGTCACAGTTACGATTTTCTACTGTAGTAGCTAAGAAAAAATATTCATAGCTGCAATGATTTTAGTCGTGGCAGGGAGAAAAGGGTGCTAAAAAAGATTGAGTAGCTGCTACAATTTTTAGTCTACTTCACTCCTCCTTTTGGATTGCTTTTATTTGGTATTGTAGTGAAATTTAAGCAATTTTTCATTTTGTACTCCATTGAAAACCTATACGGAACATATGTCTCAATTATTGAAATCATAATTAAATTATTATATTTAATGAGCTTTCAATTCGAAATGAATTTAGTTTCTTGAAGATTGCGTCCTAATTTCATTTTAGTCTATTTTTGCCCGGCTGTGTGTATGATAAAATCAAACAGAAACAAAGTCTGTTCTTGGCGCGACTGGAGGATAAAATCAGACCGAAATAAAGACTTTTTTATCCACTTCATTGGGGAAAATTATGGACAAAAACGAATGAAAATTTCTACAAGAAGTAGAATAAAAACAATAGTTAAGGAGGATAAGTATAACTGAAAGCCACTCAATGAATTTCTTAAATCAAATTCCCTCAAAGAGCCATCCTTTTTGCACAAATCCAATATAAAGCATACTCGTTTCATACTTCTGAAAACGTACATTTACTTTTCTCCACGCGATTATCATTCGGTAGCGTAAAAAATGAAGGAACTTTCTCAAATAAATAATCATGTATTGCATCATCGGAGAAACGTGAAAAGTAGTCAAAAAGAACGAAGAACCGATTACGAAGGTCGGGTGGTGATACTTGTTACTGCGGCAATTCTATCATCATACGGTTAGAGCTGAATTACCTCGTCTTGTCGGCTTTAAATTAAAGCGTCCCTCATCGTACCGTTAACTCTGCGTGTGCTGTGTATAAAAGAAAGGAGAAAAAATAGACAAGTCGAAGAAAAAAGAAGTTGGTTAGGTCGCTTATCGAGCTGCTGGTGCTTTGTTCCTTACACATACGTACGTAATATCCATGTACACGCATGAACAGTACGGGGTCCTTTGCCCCGTTGTTCGGACACTCTTCGCTCGAATAAATATTGGTTTAGTTTAATCATTTTAAAAAAACGTTTTTTTTTCTCTTCTGTCCAGCAATTTGTTATTGAGTATTTTGTATATTTCAACGAAAATGTAATCGAGACCTCACGTGAACGATATAATATAATTGTTAAATAGTCTCTGCAGTGTACTTTTTCTTTCGACGTCGCAATGCAACTATTACTTAATAGAGAATCTCTCACACGTTTTTCATGAGACTTTTGCTTCGTTGGGTTGAATCTTGGAGGAAGAAACGTACAAAATGTAATTGAAATATCAAGTACGTTAAAGAAAATATTATTGAAATAACAATAACCGCTTCTTATTCCACTTGAATAAACTTGAAACGTTGACGTGACACACTTCGCGATCGAATCATACTTATTTTTTTTTCGTTCCAATTGATTAACTTGTACGGAATAAACGATCAGCTGATTCGAAATAACAACCGGTTTTTCATATTTAACCATAAGGTTTTCGATCCTCGATAGAGCGTAAAGATAAAATCATCGCCACGTTTAATTTGTTCGCATCTAGATGTGAGAATTGATATTTTATAGGATTTGGAGCATGAAAATTATTATACCAGGGAGATTGTTTTGAATCCATTCAATGTCAATTTTTAACTTATTGTAAAGACGATAAAGTTTGTCATGATTTCGATAAATGTGTCGTGTATGATCGATGAAGCGACACCACCCAAGTCACGCGCGAGTATACTCCATGTTCATTCCATGTTCTACGAAACTTCTCAGCGCTCTGAATGTCCTATGCATGGGTCATGAATATTCTCAGCATGTGTTACTAGAACACGTTCGTATTTATCTAGATTGGAATATTCCTTTATTGTTCAAAGAGGATGTGAAAACTCGGTTCTCCAGGTTGACTTTGAAATTTTTAGTTTATTTGTCCTGCTCTGTCCAAAAAATATTTCTTTGGGATTAACAAAATATGCAGTTACCTCGAGTATTGAATATTCTCTGGAAGCAGGACAAATAAATAGTTCCTTCGAGTAATATAAACAGTGATACATAACTATGAATTCGAATAAAGGATAGTAATAAACCTCTTAACCTTTAGAACGGAAAAGACAGGATTCCATATTGAAATCAAGAAGACAAAGAATAAGAATACGAAGGAGTAATTAAATTTGATATCCAAGATCTAACGTTACACATTTCGCATCCCACATCCTTTCTTACAATGGCGCATTTATTAAATACTTGCAAGTTTCTAAGAAGAAATATATAGTTTTATTTGAAATTATGTATCCTGTTGAACTGAATCATAAACCATGGCTGAACCGAAGTATTATCTGGAACATACAAGAACATATCTTTTTTCTACGACTAGAAATTACCAAGTAACGCAGAAGTATATCCGATGTACAGCGTGTTTAAAGAAACTCGTAGTATACATAATATATCGCACACCTTTTTCCTTCTCATAAATCTCTTCTCGGCTTCGGTAAGGCTCTCAAGTATGAATACTTTGATTGTTTCTACATAAGTTTGAAAATCTTTGATTGCAATGCAGAAGAAAAAATCCCGTTATGATTTATCTCCCGACAAGAATTAAACGTTCTTTCAAAATTTCTTTTTATTTTCTTATTCCATATATATATTGTAGGAAGTGTTTTATATCCTCCTTGAGTGTTTATATCACTCAATGATTCCTCTCCGAGGTGAGATCTTGAATCTTGATGAGATTTATTCGACATCTTCTTTCATCTCCTCCAACTATCTTTTCACTGCCAAAAAGTGAGGATCGAATCGAAATTATCGTACTATATTTCAATCATTGCCAGAAACATAGTTGAAACAGTTGTTGATTGCACAATTCCTGTTCATATTGAAACTTTCCAGATTCTAAAGTTTGTCATGATTGATAATAAATATTATGCTCTTAAGGCACAAATTCTACTCATTCATTGCTATTCGCTATTCAATATATCATTTCATATTTCTATATTCATATTTGTGAAAAATGAATATACGTGGAAGGTCATTGTACCGTGCACCTGATAAAAGAACTTTTGTTGGGAATAAAATATTGCATTCATTTACATGTTTATCATAATTTACATATCTTACGGTTACTTTACAGATGTATATTTTCTTGCATGGTAATGTCAATGAAAATGGAAAAAAGTCAAAAGCGAATAAAAATCAGTGAAAACTCCATGCAAAACAAAATTGCGGAATATTTTTCTTACGGAAAGAAGCGTTTCGTCATCCTATGCAAGTTTATTGAACTCGAAGAGCATCGGCTTTGATTTTGAACAAATTATCGTGGAAAACATCATTCTAGCGATATTCGTTTCAAGGTTTAATCACCGACAAAAACATCAATTTGTTTTTTTAGTTGCTCCCAAAGAAAAGATACATCTCTGACGTCCATGACTTGACAATTAAAATACAACTGTACGGAAAAAATATTTCCGTTCAAAAAAAAACACTTGCGCAAATGCTTCGATCGCACAGTGACTTTAGTTGAATCCACCCTGAGGTGAATTCATCCGCTACACATCGGAGTAAAAATAACACGATCAGGGACGTATATTTTTCTAAATTTTCCTTGATTTATGAAAGTTAGTGGATTTTTAACATCCATAATCAATGTATGAGAATAAATAAATTGGATTTGTAAATCAAACAATTCTAATCGAATTGAATGAAAGTATACTTGGTTTGATAAATAACTTGTGCCTTCGATATATATATACACACATAATAAATCATATTTTTTATCCGCAGGTACAACTTAATAGCTTGGACATCTAATTCGCGACTGATAGATACGTACACTCGTGTTACGTGTGAACATACATGTACATGTTGGTACATATGTGTTGATGATTTTCCTTCGTGCCAACGTGAACCAACCAGACGATTCGTCGCCAGTTTACACTCCGCAACCGCTCTTTTCTTATCACAAAACGTCGGTGTGTCGTACATTGCGTTGTCGTCGACCGATTTCGAAACAGAGGATCAGAATATATATATATAAAACTCATAAAACTAGACTATGCACCGCGTCTTTAATCTGATACAGATGTGAACCACATCAGACTTTGATCCGTGTCAATGAACATCTGTAGTATATACATTTTTTGCTTATTGTAATTTTTTCTTTTCCATTCAACATCATCATCGGTGTCGTTCAGAGTTCTTGACCCACAAAAAGAGGAAAAATATTGGTAGTTTTTGCTGCAGCGTAATTTAATGTTTACATTTCATCATCATCATCATCATCATCATCATCATCATTTACAGAAGATGACGGTATTTTATCATCATTTTTTAATCCGCGAAAAAACGGGCATTGATCTTTATAATGCACTGATGCAGCGATTTGTTCAATTGAAACACATTTGAAAGAATGAAATTTGTTACCAAAACTGGAATTATGAAAACAGTGCGAGCTCTCAATAAAAACTCTCACCCTCTTTCTTCGATGCATGGCAACACACCGTTCTTGTAAGAAATAGGGTAAGCGTTCTTATTGAGAGATCACACTATATTGATGTTAAAGAAACTGTGGTTACTGTGTAAACAGCAACAAATTCCTGGCTCATGAAACTTCAAAACTTTGCTACGTACTTTTCCAATATACATTCGCTTTCACAGCAAGATTATCATTAGTCATTCGATGAAACGTAACATGATCGACTTTTGATTACACGCATAAAGTCCCTGTCATGGAAATTACTTACAAACAATGAACTAGAGTTGAGAGCAATAGGAAGACGATTTGTACGTGACATATGAACTATTGGATTTCGAACGTGGGTGTAGATTCACAACTTATTTTATATTCAATCAATTACACATGAATATTCACAAGAATAAATTTTCAAAATATGCAAAATGGTATTTAACCACGAATAATAATCCAATCCTTTTATATATCAATTACGCGTCGTACACGAAGAAAAATCCAGGTCAACGATATAGAAATCTTTAATAGAAATTTGAGAATATTTCTTGAATTTGTAATTGAATTTTACTTGAAAAAGAATGAAAAATCATCATTTTGTCTTTATTACAAATTTAAAAAATCTTCTTAGATTCTAACACATATTCTCGAATTTTGATTAAACATTACTACATCTTCGACCTGCAACCTACACTCCGTATAGAGAATTATTTCAAGAATATCCAAAGATACCAATAGAATTATGAAACCTTCAAGAAGCAAAAAAAAATGTTGAATTACATGCAACCTTCGCGTGATTAATCATTATTAGAACATATAAACCAGGAAGGAAAAGAGCTGCGAGACTTTATTTTTCTGAAATTGTGTCGATCAAGTGTCTCACGTGGCAGCGGTATTCGTTAAAAGACACTCACCAGATCCATAATCTATACTCGGTGTAGGTGGGATTGCACTCTCGATGTTGGCCTTGCTGAACAGATAGATTGGATTGGTATCTGTACCAACCGAGTAGGAGCATACACGTGCACTTGGTTCCAAGCTCAAGCCTCCGCTCATCAAGAGTACCTGCTGATTTGCCATCACCCCACATTCTCGTTCAATTGCTTCCATAAGATGGGACACGCTGGAAAATAACAAATAATATCATTATCATCATCATCATCCTCGTGTATCATATTCAGGGATAATTTTTCTATCTCGGAAACTCGGTTTCATTGTATATGTATGACTTCGATAGACAGAGGGACGGAAATACAATCAAGAGATAATTGAAATTTGAGATATCGACCAAACGTGTTTCTATGTCATATATGTATATCATTACCGGTGTGACTCGCAGAAAGATAAATGCATAATAGAGTTCCGTTGAATCGTTTTATAACGAAAATGTTATTTCGAGGGCTCGAGCGAGTTACATAAAATTGACCTGATACGCGACATCAGCATTTATTCAGCATTCAACGGAAAGCTGTGGTTGAACTATTACATAAAACAATTTATCTTTCGCGCTGAGAGTTGAGAAAATGTATCGTACAGCGAAAAAAAAAATATATATGCCTCGCTCGTTAACCATTCTGAACCAATCACATGCGTCAGCTGTATTCGAGTATGCAACACTATAACTAGTTTTTACTGTTACAAATTGAACAGTGATTTGAATCCTGATACATAAACTATAATTATGATAATTCCAGTTGTGTGTAGAACAATTTCTTAGGTTATTATATGTGAATCGGTTGGATTGTCCATTGAAATTATTTTCGTGGAACAGAAACATCTTTTCAGAATTTGCAGAAGATAGTTTGAGTGTTTATTCGTAAATATTCATTTTTTCGTATCAGGAAATACAAATTTTAACACCTTGAGAAACTATTATGTACTAGAAGTAGTAGTACTGTTACATTTCTTAATCTTCATCTAAAATCGTGCTCAAATAAATTTCACGGTAATAACTTAATCTTATTCCGAGGATAAGAATATATTAACGGTGCAATGGTTGTGGTTCTATAAAAGGATGAAAAGGAATGGTTGTGAGATTCTCTGTATCAGTGCTTATCTCTTGTAGTACAAAACATTACAAATGTTTTCTTGAATTTTGTAAAAATTCCAACAATTGATTCAGGAGTTTTTTTTCGATCAAACTACTCCAGATTGAATTTTAAAAAATTCAGATTATTTAATGAGTCCAATTTGTAGTATTTGAGCTGTATTGAACGATGCTTAGAATATTGAATCAAATTATGCACATCAAGTAGATATATACATAAAACGGAAATGAGTATTGTATATTGTTTAGTTCGTGAATATTTCATCATTTTGAATCATCTGAACCTATGCGTTACAACTACCACCTGCTCCAAGAAGGAGCAATATATCAATATGCTGTCGAGGCGAAGACCAACGCCTAAGTAAGCCAACGATTAGGCGGTGTATGACCTACTTGTCACGAAACGCCTGTGCTTCGTGTACGTGTAGTGATGCCGATGATCATCTAACAATGCATTCATTTATAAGAAAAAAAAGAAGACAAAGAAAAAAACCAGCAATAATAATAATCGATAACAAGCAGGAATAAAAATCATTTGACGGAGAGAAAGTTAAACCAAATGTATCTCAACATAATTCCTTCAAAATTCATTGAAATTCCGAAACTTTGTTACACCCTATTTCCTTTTTGCCTCATTTTTTATTCCCAATTTCAACCATTGAATCAAACCCTTAATTTTGCGACATATTAGAACCGTTTACGTTAAGTTATATATCTTGATCATCGTTCTTCTACAGGGTATGTTTGAAAAATTCATCCTTTCATCAAATATCGTTTAATTCGCAATGGTTGGACCAATATGGCAATCACAGATTACCATAAAAGGACTCTGACAATAAACGCGAGCCTATGTCGTTGCCGTTGGTTCGTGTCACGTATCTTTCGCGAGGTCAAGTACCAGATAAAAGAGACTTCTTTGTTAGTCGAGGCGACAACAAATTTATAAAGAAACGTAGAGAAAGAAACGCAGAAACGAGACAACGCTCACACACATGAAGATAATTGAAAAACTGCATTATCGTGGTCGTGTAATATTGCATCTTGAATACGGTAACGGTGTTTAAACGAGTAGCTTAAGAATACGCGTATAATTTTGTTCCATTATTTTACTTCGCTGTCACGTACATTATTAATATGTTATTCTCCTTGCCCTGAGCAAACAAATTTTAATAAATTATACAAGATTCTACTACACGGAAAAAAGAAAATGGTAAAAAAACGCCATCTAGGATAACAACGCTTGGTTTCGAGTCTTTGAATAGGAATTTTTACAATATATATTAGAAAATAATTCACATCATAGAAGAAAAATCTATTTTTGTGTTATTGTGAAAATTCCCGTTGTTCTGTTGTTAAATTTCGATATAAATATTTTAGGTAATATTCAAATAACTTTATTCGACAATTCATATGGAAGCTGCAAGTAAAGTTACAGTAATTAATTACCTCATTATTGCATCAAGGGAAAAATCTCTGGCAGATAAATAAACATTAACTCGCGGTAAGTATTTTTTATTGAGTTCAATTGCATCAGCATAGTAAAATACGATGTACTAAATATTTATTTCTCGGGAAATAATTTTCCTTCGCAACTTTGCATTTGTAATGAGCCGTTGATAAAAGTAAGGACTTGATTAAGTCAAGTTGTAGTAATGATATATATATATATATCTACTCGTATCATATAAATCAATTTAAATTACAAATTTCTATTTCGTCTACCAGAAAATTTTCAACAATTTCCTCTAATTTTCTGACACGTAATTCTTTAGTTTAGCAATTGGCACGCCAAATTTCAAATCTAATTCAAACCTCAAGAGGTTTATGGCAATAAGATGATAGTGGACGAACGAATAAACGAATAAACGAACGAATGTGTGAGATCGTTGAACGGATTTGAAATAAGAAGAGAAAAGGTAAGATGATGACATCGATATAATAATTTATAATCAAGCTTAATTGTTCAATTCAATGAAGCGTATATGTAAAAATATGATAAAGAAAGGAAAATTTCCTCATTCCTCGTCGTACGCATGATAATAGGAATATGTGGAAAGGTTTTGTGAAGGGAAGATGATAATGATTTTCGTGTCTACTTCATCTTATACAACAATCCATATTCATAGAAGTATGCACAATAGTTCTTGAGAGAATATTGCTCAAGCTTGGCTGCGAGCTTGTACGAACTGTAATGAATATGTGATATAGAGAACACACACGTGTCGTTCGTACCGATTGCACATCATATATTATTTTCAGTCACTGCGTCATTCAATCCCCTCCAATGAGAGGAATGTTAGATTTAATAATAATTCATCTATCAAACTGTGAGAAAAAATGGATATTATTTTTCAAAGTTTCAATGAATTATATATAAAGGAATTATAATGAACTTCTTGGCATTTGAAAGAGCAGAAATACAATCGAACTGTACCTTGTGAACTCAAAATAAATTTATATTTATTATTAATACATTCGATATCTAAGTATAAACTAAAAAGGATGCACGTCTCGCGATCATAAGATGATTGATCAAGTTTTATTACATACAAGAGGAACGAGTCGAATCGATTCGGATAGTGATACTTGAATAAATTTGTTGTAAAATAAAATCCAGATTTTTTCATTCTGAAAGAGTGCAATGTTCGAAACGAGGAAGAGTGGGAATTCGATTCGAACGGGGAAATTGGTGGCTGCTCGAAGAGTGAATTCTCATTCCAAAAAAGTGAACCTATCTTTTGATTCGAGTGAAAATCTCACTCTTCACAATTTAGAAAGTACACTGAGAGAAAAAAAGCATAAAAATTACAATCTTTATCACCAACTCAAAGACATTACGGATCATAAAAGATCATCGCTCTACACGAATTCAATAAATTGAGCTAAATTTTCAACTCCAGTAGTCTGAGAAATTTTATTCAACAAAGAGCAATTGTTCATCCCATTGCATTCATTTGCCATAGGATATCGATCTCATCCAAGGATGAACAAGTTTGTGATATCAAATAAATAAATATGCAAAGTGATATTTTTCGTCTTGTTTATTCGCAGGTTTATTATATTCTTGTAAAATAGACATTTCCAGTACCATGAACTTTTATAAGAAGAAAATTAACGAATATAAAACATTTTCAACGTGTCAATAGCAGCATAAACAGGAATAGTACGTTATTTGCTGTACGTAGAGTTTCAAGGAAAAGGAATTCGAATGAAACTCTCTTTTGAAATCAGAATATAAAAGAGAGAAGGAATGAATAGTTTTGTAATTTAATTATAGAAATGAGAGAGGCAAGAGGGAAGATTTTATAATGAAAATGAAATTAGAACTCAATAAAATGAATGAATACCTACGATTGAAAATGATGGTAAAGAAGATATCGTGGAATGACAAGATGGAAGGATGCTATATTCGAAATAAGGACGGTGGTAATGCAATAACAAAAATACTTTAATGGTTTGCAGAGGAAACAAAACGAAGGGAAAGAATATTTCCAAGGTCAGAGAAAGAGAAGAGAGGGGGTATAAAAAGAACACATTTATGTACGCAGGGAACCAAAAAGGAAAATTCAAGAGAAAAATCAATGGAATACATATAACGTACAGTCAAGGTTAAGGAAGAAGATGCAGCGAAATAACGTGGAGCGGAATAAATCGAATATAGTTGATTTTCTTGAATTTCTTTGCAAATTTCGTGCGAATGAACATAGAAAATAAATTGGACCCACACTTTTCAGAATTGATTTGATGTTTCTAAACAGATATCTTAAGAATTTTTCAGCAGGATTTTCGATTCAATTCCTCGACTGTGCTTCCAAATTTATTTTGATACAAGGAACCCCCAGTTGGTATGAATTTTGAGATACAACAAGATTCATGCAAATTAAACAATTTGTACCGAAAAATAGCAAACATCAGTTGATTTCTCAGAAAAATCTCCTCATTTGCCAAGATTTAAATTTACATATCACTGAAAATAATATCAGCACCCGGTGAATGATTATTCATATCCGCAGAATCCACAATTACAATTCACACGAAGAATAAATGATTCCTTGCAACCGAAAACTTAGTTGCAGCTTCTGCGTAGAAGGATGCGTTTATTACATAATGTATGATAATAAAATCTGAAAATACAAGTCAGCTCATAATTCATTCGGCGAACATCATCCGAAGCACATGACGATCGTAGAACATGACGGATCGTCCATCGTCGGTCGTGTCATCGCTTGAAACGCAATTCGTTTGTCTCTTTGGATATTCTAATAATTGAAACCACTTTCGATTACGGTCATGCATGAATGTTGTATCGTATGGAATACCGGAGAGTCTCTACAGTTTTCAACCATTATAAAGTAGATAGATTTGGTCTGTGGGTGTATTTTGCACTTATATCACGCGCACGAGCTTGACCTGCTGTTTGAAACATCCAAGCATGGCCAACGAGCTCTCTTCTTAATCCATACGTGTTCGTGTATATACATGTACGTGTGTGTTCGTGCATAGTGATGCAACCAATGAAACCGCTCACAATGTTCTTTCAAATACAAGACTAGCAACTAAGTGTAACTATACGTACGGCTTTAATAGTTGGCGCGTGTGTGATTAGTTATACATATGTACGCTGCGTGCGCAGTAAATGCGTAGTTAAAGGTTTCAATCAACGCGATACATGACCGATTAAATATTTAAAAAGATCTTACACATCACACGTTGTATGAATTCTTCCATTGCTTCATATTTTATATATTCCATTTCCATACTGCTCATATCGATTTGCCTTCGGGGAGAATGAAGTTCAGCATTTTGCTGTTTGTTCAAGGACACGGGATAAAATTAAACACTGTCTGATCTGTCGTAGGAAAATTCAAAAACTTTGTTTTTCAAATCACACGATCATGCATGATGAAACTTATAACATGAATGTTTATCAATGATCCTGGGAGCCCCTTACTGTAACACCTGAAGTGATTCTCAGCAAAGAACATTTTCATCGAAATTTCAAAATAATTGTCTCTCGTTTTAGGGGATACGCTGGTAACCCGCGCCAAATCTTTTCTGACAAATTATTCGGAAATAAAGCAATAAAAGGAAAATATCTCTCTGTACGGACCATCTTTGTTCATTGAAGAAGGTCTGTAGAGAGCGATATTTTGATTCCATTCTTTCGTTTTCGAGTAATTTGTCAGAATAGTTTTGATTGTGTCCTTTTCTAACCATAGAGATATGAAAATAGAGGAGATGAGTGGGCCGCAAAACGTGCACCACTGTGTAAAAAGAAAGAAGAATAGAGGAAACTTCGCTGATTGACTAGCCAAAGAACTCCTATATTGCTCTCTCTTTTATCCGATGTTACTTCTCCACTCACAGATTTCGCCTGACTCTATTCTTCCCTACTCTATTCTTATATCTCTATGTTTTCAACTAATGGATATGTTTGCATCTTCAGGGGTCGCTGGTATCACCTTAATCAGTGTAAATTACCAAAACCAAGACAACTTCGTCATTTTAGCTGTAAATAAAAAAATGATTGAATAATTGACTATAAAAAGTAGTTGTCATGTTTTTCAATGGACCTGATCAGTTGAGACGACTGGAACTTTTTCTGAGTGTAAGTTTTATGATTCAACTGTTTATTAGAATTGACCGGCAATAATAATCTCACGAACGAATAATGCTCGTACCGTTCAACGATCATAACCGATTATTAAAATTAACACGACCCTTCTTAATCGAGTGCAGAAGATTCACAATTAGCAGCTCCGCGACACGCGATACTCGGGAGAATTCTTACAGCATTGTACACAGAATGTATACGAAAATTTAATAAATGTTTATGTAATAACCGTAATGATACCGAGTCTCTATTGCAATTGTTGAGGAAAACATCAAGGTTTACGCGAAGGTTGATAAATTATGAAATTATTTTGCGAAAGACTCGTGGGTGTATTCAATGGGATTAATATCGTCAAAGTATCCTTTTCACTTTGTTTTACATGGAATGATATGGCATTGTTGAGGCATCACGAAGAGAAATAATGATATATATGCTCGCACGTTGAGACTTAACAACTTGCCACGTTCATTCATTTACTCTTCAACAAAAGTTATATTATGAGAAATTATATTTATACACGTTAACGATGGAACAAGAATGTATTTATTCCTTCGTATTAATCCGACGAATAATAAAAGATAATGAAATTAGAAAAAAAAAAGAAAGCGCGTAATTTTCGAATATTTTCGAAACAAAACCTTGATCCAATCATTTTGAAATAAATGAATAATTCGGTATTGAATTTTTGTAGGGTTCCAAAACATCAATTCTTCCGAACGTATCTTTCTAACGAAAATATAAACTACACTCTACAATGATCTTATAAGTGTTACGCTTAATTATACTGTTTCCTAACCACTGTTGGTGTTCCACATTGGTTGATTACACATTGAAGATCGGAGAATCAAATGTTATTTTGATTACCAAGGATAATTGAAGCATGGTACTTGATAATATCGTTATTTTCTTTACTGCACAAAAGCTAAATAATTTGTATTCCAAATGAATTCCTTATATTAAACACAATAATAAGCGTACATTCGATGAAGATTACTATCTACACGAGGATGAATTTAATACTATGAATTACTATACTTGCTGTCCATTAAAAATATACTCTTTTGATGATCTTACATATTCAAAGATGTTATCAAACTCCCAATTGAGTACATACATAAACTCTATCATTATTTTCAAACAGTGAAACACGATTCCGAGAATATCTTTGCGAAGATCCTCGCATGTGATTATTCAACACAAAAACTATCTCCTGTAAACTCATCAGCGAATAGAATAATATTATCTAAATATTGCAACAAACAAACAAAAATGAATATTTACCTCTGTAAAGCCAATTTGATGTCGAAGGTGACGGTGGTGCCGGTATCCACGTGAAATACGTACAACATTTTTGAAGCTTTTTTATCTTCGGGACGTTAAACGTTGGTAAGAAGAAAGTGAAGACAGAAGTCGAACGATGGAACGTAATTTGCATCCGGTCTAGATTGTTGATTGATGATTGTTGTTTTCTCTCTTTATCACAAGTTTCTTGAATTCAATGTGGATTTGTTGAATTGGCGTTGTCAATAAAAATCAGCTTGATCGGGGCCGTACCCCACGTTTTTTCAAACTCGCGAGGACGGCCCCCGTCGCTCTATACCGCATTGGGGTTTAATCTGATGACGAAACAATTGAAGTAACAACTGGATAATGACGAGAACGATAACGCAAACGATAAACAGTCGATGACTTGCCGCGGGAAAATATTATTCGTTCTCATTCGCGGTTAACCAACCACTTCCAAACGTCAATTGCGAATTCTATCGATTGCGAATCAAGGAGTATCATTCAGATGTTTTCATTCATTCAAATCAATAATATTAATGACGGTGATGAATTATTGTATCATCAACGGTCGATGCCTCATCAACTTCTGTTGGATTTCACTAATGGACTAGAGACAGAGGAAAATAGAATAAAGCTACGTATCACGAGAGATCATTTGTTGCAGCTTCTTTTCTTGCAAGATGTATGATAATTCTTGACAAACTTGCAATTACGCTCGATGCTGAAAGGGTACAAAAAACGACAGAATTCGTATGATTTTCGCAATAGAAATTGATTCTCACAGCTTTTCGTAGTGTATATGTCACTTTGAATTACGCTTACATGCGTTCTTTATGGTTCTTCCTTTTCCTTTCGATCCAATAATACCGATTAACCACTGAAATTTCACACACCTTGTCTCGAATTTTGAGAAGGAATTGTGCTTTTAGTTAACCTTTAGTACATAACCAAGTCAATGGCAAAGTATTTATAATAATAATAATCCTTTGGTTATGTATCCGTGTTTCTTTTTAAAAAATAATAAAAATGTTCTTGTGATATCTCACGAGAGTTTATTAGAGTTAGTTAGTCGTAATTCTTCTTCTTCTTCTGCTTCTTTTATTTGCATTAAAAATTAAATTATGTTTCGATTCGAAATTTCACTATAATCTTTGTACTATGTGATACTATAACTTTTGTTCTTCTTAGATAGCTTCTGGTTATTCTCCTCTTCTTCTGCAACGTGGAAAACAAAGAGAACGAAGAAGAGATGGAGACGGGAAGAGAAAAAGAACAAAATTGATAGAAATGCAAAATACGAATTCCCTGATATGGAGGAATAAAAGAAAACTATTCTCAATGATGCTTCTGCTTTTTGACAGCTTTTCAGAGTATCAGTTGAAATGGACGCAGAATCAGCTGCTCTTGAAAACAAAGCAATCGCGCATTCTCATAGCTTGACTGGTTCGATTAAACCTTTCTCTTCTCACGGTTCAACCCAGTCTAATGTATATAGATATATTATGTATATGTGCATGTATATAGGACGGTATATATTCTTCTTCTTCTTTTGCTTCTCCCTCTTGTATTTTGTTATTCGATGTGGCGGTATATATCAATCCTTTTTGATATATCCAATAAACTATGATCCGATATAGTCACTGCAACATTAATATTATATTACAAAAATTAAAATTAGAATTAGAATTGTTTTGGCGTTGTCATATTCACATGAAGAATGTGTCGGGAGAAGTTTGAATCGCTTATTGAAACGAAATTAGAATTGAATTGAAATGCTGAAACAAACGTGAGACTAGCTACGCATAATTAACACTTTATTACGTTCGGTTGGCAGTTCGTTTCGATAAACGAACTTCAAACGATTCAAACTTCAACTACGTTCAAGAATGGTATACTTTTTGTAGAACAATTGATTCGATGTGTTCAAGAAATTTTCGTGGATGAATCTAAAATTGTTGAAAAATAATTGTGACAATTCTTTCATAGTTATTATAGAGATACAAAATTCGAGGGAGCGGAGAAAGGAATGCAGGGTAGATTTTTCAGTGTGATGAAAAATTCGCAAATTCATCAGGGGTTTCCATCGTTGCATAGCAACTTTGAGCCTCAGGGTATCATATGTGAATACCAGAGGAATGAATTCAGAGTTGAGAGGGTGCTTGGCACCCTTCGACAATATAAACAAGCGGTGTTGAATATTCAAAGGCCTGAAATAAATTTCATGATTCAAAATATCCAACCGAATATCATTTTTTGTCATATTCCTGGTGAAGGAGACTCCTTAAATGGGAAATAAGGTATGCTTTTGTTTTTCAGTCACCCCATTATTTCCTATTATCTTTGTTGTAATAGAAAACTTGAAATTCGACAGGATAATATGTGGGAGCTCATTGAATCCCATTAGATAGAATCTCTCTATGAATGCTAACATAAATGATCAACGATTTCTATGAAAATATAATGTAAATCCAATGATATCGAACGAATATCGCAAAAGAAAGGCCTTATAAGAACCCATCATCCAAAATTAAGTAACTAAGAGTCATTCAAGCTCTGTTATAATTCTTGGATTCATTGTCTTCATTTTGACTCATGAATCGTCAAAAGTGTCATCTCGTGAACCGCGGAATAAGTTTTTGTTTGTTTTCACGATTCCAAGTGGCTATAGAATTAATTAAAAAAACTTATCTGCATTGCATTTACCTTTGAATGTGTTCATGATTGATTTTCATCCTAAATATCGAGTGATGAAGAGAATAATGGGATTTAATGATCTCTCACATATTTTCGTGTTAAATTTCAATTACTTTGAACCTCAAAAATGTTGATGAGGAATCAGGTGGAACTGACAGAAGCACACCTTATTTCCTATTACTCTTTTCCTTTTCTAATAGGGCTTGAGGGGTCCTCTCTCTTGGGTATACTATTTTCCGCGTCGAAATATTCGCTAATCTGGGGAATGTCTTGTTTCTTCATTGGTTTTTCCAATTAACGCAAGAGCGTGATTAGCTGATTCTGTTGGAGTTTAAGTTTCGCTGGCAACTTCGATCAAAAACTTGCTCATGATCATGTCACGCCACTTACGGGAGAGTGTTTTCAATTATAATCTTTCATCGCAATAAAAAATAATCTCCACGGCACGTTAACATATTTTTTCCATCATTTTGAACCCCTCTATACGGAAAGTCCGGATCTATTAATATTTAGAAAAATAACTGTCCATTTAGGGAAAACGACGATCGCTGAAAAATATCCATAGTGAGTCTACTAAAAATTCGTAGTCGATGTATTAACCATTGATAGTTCCACTGTGAAAAATACCAATGAAACTATCAACTGTTAGGATTTTGACTACGAATTTTTGGTAGACTCACTACGAATATTTTTCAGCGATCCTCTTTTTGTCTAAATTGGCAGTCATTTTTCCAAACGTTGACAAATTCTTTCTAAATATTAATAGACCCGGTCTTTCCGTGCACACAGAGAAAAATATGGCTGAGAGTGATAGTAATTTTTGATAGAATCAAAGGATGTCGTCCTTTTCGTACTTTTTTTTTTTTTGGTAAACACAAAACCGTTCAGATTTTTGAGAAAAAATATGAATTTTTCGAAAACCGAACATAAAATTCTACTATTTATTTGATAAAATTCGTCAATTTTTGATGATTATTTCAGTGTTGCTAAGGAAAATCACACAAAAATTCAAACCAGTTAGTCGTTATTAAATGTTGCTGAAGTTGGAATTGTTTATAGAAATAAAACGAAAATTTGAATCCACAAAATCTGATGGATGATCGTTACTTAACCCTCTGCCCACAAACAGGGTTAGCATAACCCACTAAGGATTTGAAACACGCGAAGTTTAAAAAGAGTATGAATTTCAACGTCTACATCTTTGAAGAGGGCAACTTCAGGATGCATTGATGGATCATTACCACTTTATTATTGAGGTAAAAAATGCAAGTTTATGTTGAATTAGGTGTACGAAAAAATAGGTAAATTTGAAGTTTGTAGGCTGAGGGTTAAGGGTCTTTGGCAGGGATGTTAAAAGACACGATTCTAACGGTTTTTTACATTACGTGTAGAAAAATGTAAAATACATCATATAAATTACACCTTATATGTAAAAAAACGTAAAATACTCAATTTTAGTTGGTAATTGACTTTATTGCTCATTCTCCGCACTCCATAAACTTTAATACTCAATTTTCAAATTATCCAGGTTATGTGACTTACAGGTTATGAATGGATAATATTTTTCGATTGATTGAACGCCTGTTATTAATGTTTAATTATTGGTAGGCTACCCACACAGCACAGGAGTTGAAAAAGAATTCTCAAAAATTCATAATGAATTCTTCGCGAACTGTTTCTAAACTGGTATGCTGTATGGGTATATTCTAATACTGTAGAAAAATGTCCCAGATCTCAGATAGCACAAGAATTCTTGAAGGGTCTCAAAGAATACAATTTATTTATAAAGAACTCTTTAAGAATTCTTATACTATCTGGGATAACATGAAGAATTCTGTTTCAAAAACAAAGAATAGAATTCTTTAAGAACTCTTTTCGAACCAATGAATTCATAAACAGCTCTGGGAAAGGTCAATTTTTCGGACATTAACCAGTTCTTTGATAATATTGAAAGTATTGTTTTAGTACCCTCAAAGAACTTGTTAATGTCCCAAAAATTGCACTCCTTCAGAGCTATCCACGGATTCATTAGTTCTAAAAGAGTTCTTGAAGAATACTATTCTTATTTTTGAAAAAGGATTCTTCGTGTGTTATCAGGGATTTTCTTTCCTTCCTTCCGATAGATCAGTAATGCCAATTCATTGTTAATTGATTAGGAATATTTTCGAGTGAATAAATATGTGAGAAATGTTTCTAATCAATTAAGAATGAAATGACAACAAGGATCTATCGGAGGAAAGAAAAGGATTAATTGAACCCACTGTTCATACGTTATGGATTGAAAACTTAATGTTCTCATTCAGATGTGAATTTGGAATAATAATTATTATTCTTTCTCCCAACAATCAACTGATAACTTATAAATTATTGATTCAACTTTATAAGCTATATAGAAATGCAATTTTTTGAATTTTGAATTTCGCGGGTGTAAAATACGTATGTAAATTACTCTCGATTTTTTAATGTAAAATACATAGTTTTTTACGTGTCAAAAACTGTGTATAATACATCATGTATTTTACTCTAACAACCTTGGTCTTTGGTAGTGAAGTATTCTTTATTCGATTACCAATTCGTTTCGATAAACGATTCAAACTTCAGGAACGCAATATTCAGCTGTTGGAGACCAACAAATTTTGCAGTACATCTTTAAACGACGTATCCAGTTCCAAGGAATTGAATTGTGAAAAAAAAATGACAATTATTTATTAGATTTTGTGAATTTGAGTTTCCGTTTTGTTTCTATGACGATTCAAATCTCCACAACATGTTATTAAAACACTAAGAAATATTTTCAGATTCTTCTAAACATTACTTCATTTCTGGGCCGCATTTTTTGTTCATGTATCAGTACCAAAAGAAACTTTCCATCAATCCTATTCATTTTTCTAAAAAGAAATTCTAAAGATACTATATTTCAAAGTCAAAAAATCAGACCTGTGTCTTGAAAGGATTTACAAACATTTCAAAACTAATTTATACATTATGCATGCTTGCTGTTGAAATTTTGATTTTTCTTCTTATTCTAATCTGATAAGTTCCTCATAGTCACTCAGAGTCTTTAGACGTGATGTGAATGAACGTGAAGAGTACTCTCCAAAATTTTCTAGAAAGAAATTTCAAATTTTAGAATGCTGATCTCAGCTCCGAGGCTGTAAATTGACAACAATTACAATTTGAGACTGAATTTTTCATCCATAATTCAAGGAATTGAAGTATTAATCGATGAATCATCAAGGCCCTTGGAGCATCGGAGACGGAATAAAATCTTGCTACTTAATTTTGCAACAACTAAACGATTATTACCAATTTTGAATAGGCTCTGTCTAGAGACACGCTGACCTGTCTTTAACTCGAGGGGTTCTCTACAAACAGGCGAAATTTTTTGCGACCGAGACACACGAAAATTTTTGCCTGGCTCGAAATTTTAACTGAATATACACGGGAAATTTCGCGTGTCTATAGAAAGTCGCTTAAAGCATTTACTACATCCACGAGAATTCCAAAATTTAACGTGTGTCTCGAATTTTCTAATTGGAGACAGCCTTTTAAATACACATCAATCAAATACATTGCTAGGATTGTGCTCTGAATATGAATCCAAAGCCCAAAACATATTTCTAAACATAAGAAAATAAGTTATAATTAAACTTATTGATATTTGTAGGTTAATATGTTTATGCATGATTTTTTGAGGAATCATTTGCAGTTTCAATTTCATATTTAAAGCTCAATTTTAGCAATGTAATACACCATTACCGCAGTTTGAAGATTCATCGTTTAGTTGATCAAAAAGTACGTAGCAAAAATTTCACCCATTCTTTTGAAGATTCCATGGCTCTTGAACGGCAGAATTACAATTTTACCGATTGTTCACTTGATTGAAAAAACAAGAGTAACGAAAAGGCAAACTGAGATTTTGTCAACACAGGGAAGAATTTTCTGTAACGTGTAACAATTTCCGATCAATCCTCAAACTCACTGCAATTGTTGATTAATGTTTGTTCACGATTCAAGGTAATGAAATCACAATATTCCACATTCTCCCCCCCCCCCCCCCATAGAAACTAATCAGGAATTTTTTCGAACCGTAAAAAAATTGTACACACATATTATAAACATGGTGTTTTTAAAATTCACAAAAATTCGTGATCTGGAGCCTCCGAATCGTAAATAAACGATTATCAAAAATCACGATCATTCTCGAGTTTGGTTAGAAATTGCTGCGTTGGGGTGATTTTTTACATGAATTCTTGACTGGACATTTTCACATCTTGGAGAACACTCCATTTACACTCCACAGTTGATACATCACAAAAAAATACATACAATTTTGATCACTTCCATTTCATACCCCGTCGATATACATTAACATTTCTTCATGATTTTATCACCCCAAGATTTTGAATTCTCAGTTCATTCTCATGATTGCGATCAAAACACGCAAAGAAAACTCGAAACAATTTGAATATGCATGCAAAACAAAAGAGAACCACACGCATTTCATTTTCTACGTCGGTCGTCGGTTTGCATAGAGTGAATCATTCGATTATTATCTCTACGTCTATAAAATCATGTTCTAAACTCTGTTTTGAAAAAAAAAGAAAAGAAAGGAAAATAAATAATGCAGCAAAAGATAACGTGTCATCATAAGTATTCGAATATTTGTAATACGGTTTAAAAGTGACGTCATATGAATGAAGAAAGTGTATAATCAAAGTACACCGACCGATCTTTTATTGCTAAAATCGTTGTAATTTTACAACTCCTTTATCTAACGCTACTTTTATTTAGTGAGGTTATGTATTGCGCAATGATCACAATCAATGACGAATAAATGAATCTATGCGGCTTCCGCTTGTTCGTTCTCAATTGTCATTCGTGTAAAAATCTTGCGATTCTGAACTTTTCAAAATATTATGCTACAGGGAGTATACCATTGTTGAAAAACTGAGGTATTTGATTAATTTTTCATGACAGCATTCATATGCATTTCAGGTAAATGGATATGAACGCAGGAATCGTTTGTGGAAAAGGGAAAAATATTGCAAAATTATAAATTTTACTACATCTAATAGAATTTGGAAAAGGTCCAAGAGATGAACTGTTGAGGTGAGGTTATATTGCGTCAGACGAGTTGAACGTCGATTTGACGTATGTCAAGAACGAGAAGGAAATATATATTTTATCATCCGAAAATTTGGAACAATGAATGTTGTTCGATGGTCAGAAGGAAAAGAAGGGTACCAACCTTTTGTATATCATGTATGAATCACAATGCAGCAATACTTGAATCTCCCATTGAACACACGAAAAAAAACCACACTCTCGCGCATACACACAATTAAAATATTTAATAACAATCAGTCGCGTGTATATCAGTCACTGGAGAATATTGAAACTTTCTTGTTGAAACGTGCTATTATGACGTATATATATATATATACATACACATCACAACAAACAATGCTGCGCTACTTATATGCGCATAGGAACAAAGAGAGCCTTTTTCTCTCCACTTTCGCCTGGACAAGATTATTTTTTTTATGTGTATATATACATATATTCTTAATAACGATACTCGAATTTAGCGTAATATAACTTGTTGTTTAAAAACACTTGTCACAAGTCTCGAGTCTTTGTGCCTATGTGTCCATAAAACACCAAACACACTGGGGCATCGCGTCGAGAATCAGCTGTGTTGTTTCTTACACCCCGACCGTACGTCGTCTGATTTTAAAAGCTTTTGCTCTTCTCCGCAAAACATATACGTCGTAGATGTGTGCGAGGCGTACACACACCAATGACGCTCATGTTTTTTTACAAAGAGAGGGGGAATTGAAAGTGTATGTGTGTTCGTATATATATATATAGTTTTTAGCTAGCCAACAATCCCACTCGATCACTCGACGACGACATCTTTGCTGCTTTTACTTTGACTCTGACACATTATAGCCAGAGTCGCTGCCAGCTGTTTACTGTGAGTATTAGACTAGGGTGAGAGAGCGACTAGCAAAGGACCAGTACGGAGAACAGAACGTCTCTGTTCTGGTTGGTTGGAAAATCTCGGAAGTTTGATGTTTCAGATACTCCACTCGCTCGAGGATGATAATAATAATAATAACAATAAAATAATGATCATAATAATGACTGCGATGAGCGTATGGTTGATTCAGGGCTGCACCAAGCATTTTCAAATACCATGGAGTTCAATATATATGTTTTTTTTTTTCATATTTGTAAATAATGAATCGAAATCTTGAATTAATTCATCCTTCTTCTTATGAATTTTGTCCCTGCTCTTCGTTTTTTGTTGTGTTTTCTTTTTTCTTGAAGATTTTCTTGATGCTATGAAGATGAAATTACCAAACAAGCGAGCAGAGGGGTCAAAAGTGTGAACAAAGCGGAAAACTTTAGGCAGAAGAAGTGAACGAATTCATAGAAACATCTCGGAGAGTTGTTTTTTCCCCGATAACGGTGATCTTCAACGTACGAACCTGAAACGACGCATGTGCTGCCATCCTCGACTGTGATGCGCATGCGTCCAAGTGTTCTACATCGCAACTCGTTACTCGTATTCCATTGTTGTGTTCCGTGTGGAATATCTTGGAAACAAGTAATGGGTAAATTATATGCAGTAGATAATTCTGCGGGAGCAGTGGTGGTGGTGGTGGTGGTGGTGGTGGTACGAGAAATGTTCTCATTCGAACACCCCTTTTTCATACCTTTGATAAATCGAAGTCATACATTCACCTTTCGGTTCAACTTTCGTTCAGAGGACGAGACATGAAAATCTCAAGATGTATACATATATTATCCAATTTGCTCACAGCGAAATGATAATACGGACGACTATAGATCGTTGTCTATAAACTTTTCCTAGACTTTCGATCCACCCGGAGCATAAATATTCACTGTCTTTGATTAACATAGTGTTGTATTTTGCTACTCATCAATTCTTTATGCAAAATTCATCGATTAATCAAGGCTTAGTCTAAAGTTAGCGATCAAATCATTTCGTTTATACATATATCATTGGGTATTCGAGTTGACATTAACTTATCCTTTGTCAATAATCTCAATAATTCATCGATTCGAGGTACATCTAGAAATCGAATTATAATTTTCCCATTGCCAACTGAAAAATCCGAACATTTCACGTAATTCAACTGCTAGGGATATTATCAGCGGCCTGGCAACAGGCGAATCGTTTATGATCGAAACTATTACGAACTGTACTTGGCACTTCTCTGATTGAAGTAAAAGTGCTGTACAGAGAGATTTTTCGATCACATTGAAGCATTTCCCGTGTTTTTGAGGTTTGAATGGTTTACAGAAATTAATGGAACGAAATTCCAAACTCACAAAGTGGGAATTAACTTCTTAAACCTGGAAGCCATGTACAAAAATGTACTGTAAAATTTTGGGTTTTCAACGATTCAGTATCTGGTTGTCAAATCACCAATTTGCTTCGAAGAACGATGCTAACTTAATTGATAAGCAATTTGGGTGCTGCCATGCCGCTCAGTATACTCTGGTAAAAACAATCTCTCTGAAAATTTCACGTTTCAGAGGAATTCAGAAGAATTCAAAGATTGGTGGATTGGAGAAAATTGGGCGTTGAACTTTTCAAAAGGATTCATTTTGCAGAGGAATGCAGGGAAATTCAGAGAGGAACGAATTGAGCGAAATTTTTTATTAAAAATTTCAGAGGTCTTCAGAGAGATTTGCGGATAGGTAAATTAGGGGAAACTGTGCATTGAACTTCTAAGAGGAATTCAAATCGGTTCAGAGAAATTCAGAGGGATTTAGAGAGATTCACACAAACTTCAATGAATTCAGAGAAATTCTGCAAATTCAGAGGAGGCTGCGAAATCTAAATAAATAGAATTTTGAAGGATTCACACTGTCAAAAAGGTGCCCTGGTCAAACATCTCTCTGAATCTCTCTGAAAATTTCACGTTTCAGAGAGATTCAGAAAGAATCAGAGAAATTCAGAGCAATTCAGCGTAGTTCAAAGGATTTCAGAGACTAGTGGATTGAGAGAACTTGTGCTTTGAATTTTTCAGAAGGATTCAGGAAAATTCAGAGGAACTCAGAGAGATGTAGGGACATTCAGAGAGGAACAAATTCAGTAAAATTCTTGGTCCTGCATTTCAGAGGCGTTCAAGGAGTGTCAGACGCTTTCAGAGATAGATGAATTCAGAAAGATTGTACGTAGAACTTTTCAGAAATATTCAGGGGAATTTAGAAAGATTCAGAGGGGAATTAATTCAGCTAAATTTTTGGTTCAGGATTCCAGAGGTATTCAGGGAATGTCAGAGACTCACAGAGACAGGTGAATTAGGAAAAATTGTGCGTGGGATTTTTCAGAAAGATTCAGCAGAATTCAGAAAGATGCGGGGGAAGTTCAGAGAGGAATAAATTCAGTAAAATCTTGGTCTTGCATTTCAGAGGCTTTCTGGAAGTTTTAGAGACTCCCAGAGACAGATACATTGAGCAAAATTGTGCGTAGAACTTTTTAGAAAGATTCAGAGTAATTCAGAGAGATTCACAGGAATTCAGAGAGATTCACAGGCATTCAGAGAGATTCAGAGAGATTTTTTTCACCAGGGTGACGTTAATGGTTAACATATATCAATTTGAAATCCGACCTAATGTAGCATAACTCCAAAGACAATCTATTGTCTTCATGTACAATGTAATATATTAATATTTAACTGATGATCCATTCTACATAAATATGATGGCATTCATAATCTATTGTATTGAAGGGTGATAGATCATCAGATAACTATTAATATATCATGTGAATAATGTAGATTAACCTTAATGTCATGCTATATTAAGTCGGATTTCAAACTGATATTTGTTAACTATTAATGTAACCTTTTTACAGTGCAGAGTAGAGGTGTGCTAAAAATGAGTACTTACGTGTCATGGTATAGTTTGATAGTTTTATAAGGTGAAACCCTAGAACATAATAAATGCATTTATCTAACTATCTATCTATCGTTTCAATGGTTCCGATTACATTAAAACACTCAGTAAAATAACGATCACATGTAATCATAATTAAGATTTTATCATATTACAGCATATATAGTCATTTTGAAATGCAATTTCACTGAGAACCCATCTTCTTAGACTCGAAGAAAATTATTTTCCCCTCATTCTGATAAATCTTGCTTCCTATGGAAAAAATAATTCATTTCAATGGGAAAATTTGTCATTGAATTGAAAACACATTCTTCAAATTCAAGAAGGAATATATTTCAATTTCAATCTGAGGATTTTTCGTTTCAGTCTAATGAAAACTTTTTTTCTATTGAGAAAAAGATTCATCAGAACGAGGGTGAATAAAATCTTCTTCCAATCTGAGGAATTGGGTTCTCAGTATGGCCCAAATGGTAGTTGGTCCGAATCGAAATGAAGCCAAAACATTTTTAGTAACTATCATTGTCCTAAGCACAATGTGTCTCTGGGACATTTTCTGAACCTTCAGGAAACCTTTCCTACGTTCTATAAACCTTCGATAAACGTTCCAGTGGCGCGTTGCGCTGTAAAATATGATGAGTAACCCATAGTGATTTTTCGGCTTTATTTCGATTCGGATCAACTACCATTCGAGGTAATTGCATTTCAGGCCTACTAATCCCTATGTACCGAGTGTCTCCTGGTGGAAATATTTCTCTGAGAATCTCTGAAAAACTCTCTGAATTCGAACATTCTCTGTAAATCTCTGCAAGTCTCTATGAAATACAAAATAATTCTGAAAATCTCTGAAAATATTCTGAGCATTTCTGAAAAACTCTCAAAATTGGAATTTTCATCAGGGTCAAGCGTCGAGCGACAACATTAGAAGAAAAGAGAATGATTGTAGGATCTTTCTTTTATTCCAACATTGTTGCTCAATGACCCAAGAAATAGTTCCTTCATGGTAATTGTGCTCACAGAATTTTTTGATACTAATGCATTTGTAAATAGTTATTAAGTACTCTCTAAATCTGAAAGAAAGAAACATCACGTGTTTCTCTCCATTAAGTCTCAGAAGTGAGCCAGTCCGCTTCGAGTCAGATTTTCACTTGTTTCGAGCGAACCCTCACTCTTTTGGAGTGAAAAATCGACTCTAGAATTTGAGTGGCTGTGAGTTTCTAACCCCAAGCCTTAGAATATCACTCTAAAACAGTGGAAGTTCCACTCAAAATTTCGACAGGCTCACTTTTGGCTGGCTAAAGAGTGAAATCTCATTCTAAAAATTTTAGAGAGTGTTGTGCACTCGTTTTAATATGTTCACACTTTTGAATCCTCTCTGCCATTGGTTCGGATCTGAAAATTCAAAATTACAAATCCTGAATTTTGTAAATGAATCCTTATATTCGGTACTTTGAGTTTTCAGTAACGAGTATTTTTGAGACTACCAAGTATCGATTACAACATACTTAATACAGAGATATCGACCCACTTCTCACCCTGGTGAAAATGGAAACTGAAATGAAGCGCAAATGAAAAGTATGGTGGAGCGAGACACAAACGTTAATGAAAAGTGAACAAAGAGTAAATAAAACGGATTCGAAGAGTATTTGAAGCGAAGTTTGGAACAAAGGAAGCGTATAAAAATCAACGATCCATGAAGAATATGAACGATATGAGGGGATACAAATTTTAACCACTCGGCAAGATTCGAACCCATGATTTTCATCATTGCGATCCAGCATCTTACCTGTTCAGATGGTTCCTGTCAGTTTAAAACCGATACTCCAAGTCTGTATGAAATGATTCGCATGACCTTTCATGGAACGTAACAGTACTCTCCCCAAAACGCCAATGAACGTTTATAAAGCGTATTGATAACGTATAATTTCAATACTCTACAATAAGCAATTATTATACGCTTCGGCAAGAGAAAATTGGAACTTTTTTACGTTTCTTGTTAGCTTCGAGTGCGCTTACTACGAGCGTATATTTTCACCAGGAAATTCAGAGAGATTCAGAAAGATTCCGGAAAATTTCGAAATCTCTATCAGAAAACTTCAGAGGTGTTTGAAGAAACTTTGAGAGATCAGGATATATCACTATCTGACATGTCTCTAAGTTCCTCTGAATCTCTCTGAGAAATTCAAAGAGATTTTTTTCACCAGGGGATTTTTAATTCCGATTCAATATTATCTGAATGAATTGGCTGAATTAGATTCAACTGTCCCGATGAGAACAGCCCTAACAGCGAAATGCTGAGCAAATATGCAGCCAATTGTTGAAAACGTACAACAACAGTTCAAAGCAATTTGCAGGGACGTTGCGTCGCCAAATGCGCAACAATATGCTGTAAATCTGGGATTTTAACTCGAGTTGTTAACATATTGCTAGGAAGTTTCATGAAACTCTCACTCACATGCGTAGCAAGTTCCCAGCAACTTTACGTAAACTTGATAAACAACGTAAGAGCAATGATCGCACTGCAACTTTTGTTGTATGGGACGTTATCACAAAACGATGTTCTCAATAACACATTGAAATGCAATGCCTAAGGAGAGGAGATGAGTGAGGATCAGTGGCGGATTTTGTCTTTGACCTCTATTCACGTAAATTGAACCATTATCACAGTTAAATTTTTTTGAGGGCAATGTACAAACACAGGCTCACTTTATTTATCATGTTTTATTGGTATTCTTAAATTTTCTCATAGAAAATTTTGACAGAAATGGGTTATCACACCTTGACCTAATCAATAGGTTCCTTGTTACTCCACAAGTGGCATACTTTTATATTATTTATACATTCAGTACATTATGTAATGGAATGATAATTATATGGCTGAAATATATTGTAGAAGTTTCACATCTTGCAATGTACCAATGCGCCGCCAACTCACAAGTTATAAAGTATACTTCGGATATCGATAAAACAAATTGTAAACGATGGATGCAGAAAAAATATCTTTTCATGAATAATACATGTAACATCGTTTCACTCCATGTAATTTAATGATTATAATCCTTTGGTAATATAAAGATCTTTCACTGGCAAAAACATTCTCTATGAACTTCTACGCGAACAGTGAGAATTTCGTTTCAAACAAACATGCGAAGCATAAAAATCACCTATTTGGATTCTGATAATAACGTCATGCTAATGTACATTGAACCCAATGAACTCTGATGTACACTTATTATAAGAAGAAATTTTCAATGCAACCTGTATTAATTGCTACGGAAGTCATACTTCTACAATCGACTCGATCATACTAATTTTCTTGAGTGGAGTCAAAGTATAAACAAGCACATTGGCTCTTCTTCTTTCGCGGGAAAGAATAGCACATCAACTTCATTTTAAATGCATTTGCATATAGTATACATCAGTTTAAAATGAGCTCATAATGAATATTATGCTTACAGGGTTTGAAATCTTCAACTTTTTTCTCAAACGCGTTCTCAAGAAATTATCTGCTGCGTTGTGGAAGATTTATGGGTGTGAATCACGAGAATAATAATGTAACAAAATCAAATCAAATAGCGCGTTCGTAAGAGTGCGAACGAAGTTTGCCTTAGAACTCTGAATCATGTGGCAACGCTGGTACAGAAATAATGTAAGATTCGAAAAGCAGAGTGAATTTATTCCCTTCTTTCACGATTCTCAGATTTATCAGTGATATTTTCAGAATATTACAATATCTCACTCTGAAAATTCTACGAGATTGCATACACTGTGAAAAATTTCTTTATGGATTTACAAAAAAAGTTTGAGAAGTTTTTCACACAAATATTTTTTCTGGTGATCTCTTGAAAAAGTTTGGAGAAAATCAAAATTTTTGCTCAACTAACAAAAATGTTTGATTTCTCACAAATTTTTTTGAGGAATCCACAAGAGAATGTTTACAGTGTAGATATTACAGAAACAATATTCCGTTATACACATTCTAAAAATCTTCCAATTGAAATATTGCGCATTTGACGATGCCAGGCGCGAATCAAGTCTGCTGGGGACACTGGGGCACGCGATAGGAGCTGTTTATTTTTTTCACGGATATTTCCCCGTGAAACTGAATAAATAAAGTTTCTATAAAAAATATCGATACCGTGAAATATCTTCCACCTCGATTTAAAATCAGGACTTGGTGGAATTTGATAATTGAGGAGAACAAAAACTATGAATTCGGTGACCCTCAAGTTTTTCTTTTCAGAAGATTCTGATTCAATTGATTTATTTCTTACGGAAACGAATTTTTGAAATTTTCAATCGATCTGATCGAGCACTAAATAAAATTTACAAGCTGAGACCGAAAAAAACCTCACTCTCGTAAACTATTCATTTTTCGTTTCAAGAGATTCTGAAGCCCTTGGTTTATATTCCACGTGAATACAATTTTCCAAAACCTCATCACGATGTTTTCAGTAAGTGGTATTTTGAGAGAATTTTCGTCATCTACTTTTATAGACAGGAAAGGAACATTAAAGCATTCATTCAGGAATGAACTGCAGGGTTGCCAGATTGGATGGTCTTTCGCAAACTGGGCGGTTTAAAAGGACAGATTTGCTGCTTGAAATTCCGTTTCCAGCTCATCTTTCGTATAAATCGACTGTAATATATTTTACACGATTCAAAAGTGTTGATAAATCATTAGCAGGACCACATTTCACTTTTGAATGATCGTATAAAATATCCCACATGCGGATTTTCACTTCAAGTCTTGCAGTCGGGTTTATCAGGTTAGTTTGCCTTCGAGCATTCGCAATTTTGGGTGGTTTGAGCAGCCTCTCAGAGCTCTGCGTTGTCTGGGTGTCTTTGAATCGCCCTGTACAGCGTTCGCTATATGATAAGAACAGGAAAAAATGAATATCTTCGGCTGAATGGAAAAGGATAGGAGCAATGATTTGAAATTAGCACACAAGATATAACATGTATGTACGCGCTAAATTAGAATACAATACACCACATGGTACGATTCGGAGAATCAAAACGATCGTCCGATATGCTTCCTTGGTATTTATTGCGGTATGTATGTGCATATACTTGTGAATGTATCGATGTATATTGATAAGAAACCGATAGACCGGCTTATTAAATCATCATTATATGGATCGACTTGAAAACGACGCAATTTATACAAATCACTTCCTATACACCTGTGTTCCCGTGAACACAAATATTTATTTATTCCGCGTTATATGCCTATATTTCAATTATATATTCAAATGTCAATGTGATTCAGTTCAGAAATATTGTCTAATGAAATTGTGGATGACATTATTGTGTTGTAATCATTGCGTCTCAGGATGTATATAATATTTTTCATTTGATTTTATTCATCAAATCGTTGAATCATCGATTGAACTCATTCCTTGTTACGATTATACGTTACTTCCTCATTTTTATGCTTCACAGTATCTTGGTTTTGAAAGAAAAAATATTTCTGAGAAGAAAGTATCGAGTAAATTCGTGAAAGAATGATTATATTTGTATAATCGAGAGAAAGGATTATACGTGTACATGGACACCTGTGTTTTATGGATAACATGAAACACCAAGGGATAACACGCGTTCGATTTTCAAAAGAAAGCAGATACTATTTGTTCGCGAGTATTCTACGTCTTATTGAAAAAAGAAATAAAATGAAAGCGATATCAGAGAGCGAACGCGTTCGTTCTTGTACGCGTGTAACCAAGCGATACGGTGAACGGATATTTCTCTAACGATACGCAGTCCCCAAGCGTTTTTTTTCTTCTTTCAAATGTCTCAAACGTTAGAACATAATGTACAAACTCATTCCACGAATACGTCCTTCTTTACGTTCTTTTATCTATATTATTATTATCCTGAATTTTATGAATCCTGCTAGATATCCCTTTATAAACAATAATAACTGGCATTTCAATGGGCGGCCGATGGGCCTGCAATGCCAATGAATAGCCAATAGCTGCCCCTTTCAAACTCCAGCAGTCGCGGTTGCTAGGATTCTTTTCATTTTTACCAATTCAAAGAATGTTTAACCAAGTGAGATCAATTAGATTCGGAAGAGGGAATTTCACAAAGTTCGATATTTGAGGGTTTTTGAATCATTGAAAATATATGATGATTTTCAAAGATTCAAGCGATCTATTCATTTCCAAGTTATGTTTGGAGTTTTACTCTCCCGATGCTATTTAAACATGGATTTGGAAGTTTGCCAATGACGTCATGGGGAAAAAGGCTTATGATGGAAAATGTCAGAGTCGATTCAAATCTAGAAGCTTTCGATCATGCCCTTGTTTCATTTCCTCACGAATAATATATGTTGCACATTCGTTCCTTTTTTTCATCTGTCAATGAGAGTAACATGCTCAATTTCCTTAAAAACTCATCAGCTGGACAATGATTTACCGCATTTGATTGAAACGAAATGATTGAATGAGCGATTCAGATTGATTTATTTCATTGCAGAAGACTTCAGAAATTGCCCTTTCCCCAAATTGGGCCATCAAAGGCCCTAATTTGACCCAAGACAGAGCCTGAAATGCCAAAGAGTCACATTTCCAGCAAGGATATCGAGATTAAATAAATCCAAGGGTGGACTGGCTCCTGAATTTTGATATGTCAAACGTGCTGACAAATTTTAGCTGCCGGAAATCTGAAAATACAACGGCTCATGTGGAATTCTCCACATTCTCCACGTGGTCAATCCATTCCTGGATTAATTTAATATCTAATTACCGGTCTAAAATCGCATTCTTCACGTAGATATAACGCTTTATCCGATTTACACGAAGAGATTAACCCGAAGTTCCTATTTCAAGGTTGCAAAGTGTCGAGATACCGTTTTGGAAACACCAATAATTCATCGTAGATATTATGTTTGAATTGATTTATTCAATACCTAATTTTCAAATAAACCAACCAATACGAAGTGATTAGAGGCATTGGTATCCCTTTCAGAACAGGAATTTCTGTAGAGAAACCTTCGGAAGAGCATGTTCATAAACTAAGATGTTGAAATTTGAATCGTTAATTCGTTAGTAGAGACAAAACGAACAGAGTGACCGCAAAAAAGAGTATTTTTCCGCCTATTTTCTGGGACCGCGAGTTTCAGGTTAGAATGCATTCTAAAACATACTCCATGTTGATCATTCGCGAGAATATACAATTTCCTGGTGAGCATAACACTGGTTTAACAGGTAAAGTAGTATTAAATTTTGATCAAGATTTGATAACAATCAATAAACCTCGATAGTTTTTTTATAGAAAAGAATGCATTTTGTCATTTTTATCTCCAAAATCAATGTTGTGCTCACCGGGGAATGGATCCCCTCACAAATGATAGACATAAGATATTTTTCAAAATCCAATTCAACCTGAAACTCGCCATTCCAAAAAAACAGGCGGATTTCGCGGTCACTCTTTGAACTCACGAAATCCGATAAATCATCGGTGTTTATCTCCTGAAATTGATTACTTGGAACAGGAAACCTAATATAAGGGATGTACTCCAAGATTTTAGATCTTTAACAACTGAATATTTTGTGATTCGATTATCAATTCCTTCCAATAAACGATTCAAACTTCATAATATAACATATCAATATATCGACATATTCAAACGTATGATCTATAAAATATTGCTTTCACGGAATTCTCAATTCAGAAAGTCTCTCAAAAGGTACAATTTAAACTCTCCACATATGACAAGAACTGCACGCTTCTTGAATTAAAATTTCCAGCATTGAATATTGCTTCAAGTACATTATCTTTTCAAAGTATCAGTACATGGAGAGAAATTTGTAGTTACATTTACTATGGGATTGTTGCGACCGGAGAACAGACTGGTTTATGACCACCCATGTGTGTATAGATCAATCGCCCAATGATGGACAAGGCCTGGCACAAGACCTGCCGAGACTTATCTTGAACAATTCACTGAACATGGTCCAGGCTTGGGAATGATAAGATCAGGACAAGCTTGGGCCAGTGGTTTTGCCAGGCCCGGTCCAATTAATTTGCCGATGCTTCTTTGATCGCAGATATGGATGATATTTCAGTTCATGACTTTTTCCCTCATAATACCGTACATGAATTATCTTAAAACGATAGAAAAAATGTGACAAGACTGGGACAAGCTTGTATGATCATTGGAAAATTTGCGTTCTTTGATATTTCAATCAATTTTGATTCTATTGTTGAATTATAATTTTGATCAAAATTCAGTCAATATTTATAAACCCTGTGCCACTTATTTTACACTTGTGCCAAACTTGTACCAAATGTAGCGATCATTTCAACACTATCAACAAATGTACCATGACTGACTATCCATTGGAAACAACGGGACAATCATGGAACAATATTGGACCAATTGTTCTTGAGGGAGGTTTGTTCCTAACACATGTGCCAACCTTGGGACAAGCTTGAGTTTTTTTCAGTCTTGGCAACACCTGCATGGGTAGATTCCCTATGAAACATAGACCAAGAAGAGCAGTATTCTAGTCATTAGATCTAGACATTAGTATCCCTTTAAGAACAGAAAATATGTTTTAATAATTGAGTATACTGCGGCCACTTACCCACAATAATACCAAAAAAACATTCTATGCCTCAAGATATTTCTACGACAAGTTTAAAACGTCTGATGCAACACTTTCAGATATCTCTCAAACTCTTCTTACATGTAAAAGATGCCTGAAAGTGTTGCATCAGACTTGGACTTGTCGTGAAGATATCTTAAGACACGGAATGTTTATCGGGTGGGGAGGACCGGAAGGTTTTCCAAAAGGAAACAACACCGAGCAAGAATCATTTGTTCTCAAAGTTTGTACCCAGAGGATGGTTTTACAATCGACAAGAAATAGGAGAATAAAAGAATGAACCGTTTTATGTAATTTTTCAAGAACTCATCTTGGATAAATCAAACGAGTTCAAGACTTGGACGTGGATTAACTCTTAAATCAAGTCTGTGAAGCTTTATCACAATATGGCTGATAACAATCTCTTCCAACAAAGTTCAATATAATTTATAATATATGTATATCTCGACAAAGAGGACAACAGTATAAAACCGAAATGGAATGGTCATGGAAGAGTCAACTTCCTGAAACATAAATTTTTTATAGAAGTGCAGAAACTTTGTCACTGTGTAAGTGAAGTGAGATGAAGAATATATGATTTCTTCAGTCTCAGAATCACAAAGGTGAAAGCCAAAATGATTCATGGAAATGATCAACAAAAAATTCGTCTGAAATAATGATTTTTCAGGGGCTTATCGTAATATTGTTGAATACTTGGGGATAGAGAAACCAACGGTTTATCGATACTCTCGTGTATGAAAACGGCGACGACAACGCAACAACACACGGAGATCACTCGACCAACACAAAGAGAATGAACGAAGGTCCTTCGCTCTCGCTCAGCTGGTCGAGTGAGCTGATGACGATTCGTCGAGAAGATCCATGCGGTTGGTGCGTGAACAGAGCGAGGTCAGCTTCACGCACGTGCACGTGCATGTCGTGCGTGCTGTGCCGCCTTTCGTATATATACAATAATACTAGTATTATACGCGTAGACTACATGAAACATATCGTGCACACGATATTATCATTTATCCATATATCAAAATAATATCTACTTTGAATTTAACGCGATACCAAACATCTTATATGACCATCGATATAGTGAGTTCCATCAGTCAGTCTAGCGATTTCATTGATACGAGATCTTCCTCTGATATCTTCATTTTTTATTCTATATTTGAAATGAATCTTAGAGTTGATCGATATTATCGTCCAGCATTTGTTTCATTTGGTACATATATTTGATTCATTCCCTGTATGGATTCAAATTGATGTATTGCCTTATGTTATGCGAAGAATGTCCTCTTTTGCCTTTTTCAACGTAACGAGGTCTTATCGATCTATTCATGTCTGATCGGCCATTTCTGTGATATTAATTATGAAGAGACTTGCGTATATTATAGGATACATGGTATCAAATTTAGTGAAAATCAAGGGGTGTAGATTTATACCAAGAATAGACCATTGATGAATCTCTCTGTTGATCCTGTTAGGTGCTATCCATAAATTACGTAACGCTGAAAAGGGAGGAAAAGAGTTTTGAAAGCGTTACATAATGTTATGGAGGGGCAGGAAAATGGCGAAGTTACCGTCATGTCATGTCATTTTGAGTTAAAAATCTATATTCTATATTCATTCTTTGAATTGTTGATAATATGATCCATTCCTACAAATTCAGATTAGAATAACGTAATGTATAAATAGCCCCATAAATAACGCAGTTTAAATTTGTATTATGCAAAGAGAAACAATTATCATTTCGGTTTTTATTCATTTAGCGAAATTTATTCTAAATTGAACTGAAAATTCCAAACTTGATGGGATTTTCACTGATTTGTCTAGTAAATTTAATGAGAAAAATTCCCAACGCGTGTAATGTGTTACACGGAAAAAAAGAAATAGTTGCTGCAGCTACTTAGTAGTCAGGACAAGTAACTCGATAGTTGCACTAACTAACGTAAATACCTGAAATATTTTGATCAGTTGAGGCAGCTAACTTGTTACTTGTCCTGACTACTAAGTAGCTGCAGCAACTACTGAAGTACATGGTCGAAAATCGGCTATTTAATTAATTGCTGCAACTATTCTTTTCTTTCCGTGTACTTATTTCCAAACGTTGATGTGAAGTTTTCTACAGAAATTTCATACAGTGTTGGTAATTGCATGTATCATTTTATTAATTCCCTCACTCAATTTCAATTATTAAAAATAAAGAAACATGGACATTGAATCGGAACTGTAGATATAACTATCTCACAATACCTCAAAAGAATTTATAGATCTATTAGGTCAAATATAAGTTCATTCTGGAGCCAGCCGTCTATGAATTATGTAACGCTTTTACTCATTTCGTTCTTTTTGCACCAACTCCAGACAGGATGAGTAAGATAGAGAAAGAAGTAATAAATGGCATTACGTTATTTACGAACGATTTCTGTATTCACGTATAATCTCTGGTTGAAGAATCCCATTGAACCGATAGATTCGTATTGCTTCCGATTTAGAAATCCAATTCAAACCCATAGGAAAAATTGAATGAATGGGTTTGAATTGTGTTTCTGCATCGAAATCAATAGGAATCAATCGGTTCAATGGAAATTTTGAACCTTGGGCATGCTTAGAACCTCCAAATGAGACCTGGTGCTGCTGGGGGATCGGTTAAAGTCAACGATGACTAACAACACAAAACCAATAACAAAAAGCAAAAGGAAGAGGACATCCTCAAAAGAAGGGCATATCTTTTTTGCTCCCAGGGATCTCTATGGGTTTGATCCGGTGCTGCCCTTAGGGTGTTCAATGCACTGAGAGAAAAACTTTCCGGGAACAATGGAATATTTAGTTGAATAGTTGCCATAAAATACTCAATTGATTTGAACAAACTTTCATTGACTCGATTAAATATTCATTCAATCAAACAAATATTCAATATGCTATGAAATATTTCATCAATTGAAACAGTTATTTGATTGAGTTAATGAAAGTTTATTCAAATCAATTAAGTATTTTATGGCGACTATTCAATTAAATATCATATTGTTCCCGGAAATTTTTTTTCTCAATGTGGACCTCAAATGACCAGATAATAACGAAACTTTGGGGACACATAAAGTATCTGTGCATATTTCTCGTTTAAGGACATACCGATTCAGTAAACATTTCCCCAACAAGAAGAATTCTTTGAACTGAATTCACGGAAAAGTGTAATAATTTCAGGAAATCAACTTTGATAGTTTATCTATCGCGATACAGAACCCAAATTGAGGATTTCGAAATTCAATTGGGAGAGTTAAAAGAATTACTTACAGGGAAGGCTCCCAACAGAACCAAAACTGGATCTAGAGGGAGGGCAAAAGGGGGTGCTCTGGCTACAGTTTGCAAAATCAGGCATTCACATTCTGATGAACTAAATCCTTGTTTATTGCACAATTATGGTTGGATTTTTTATGACAAGATGGGGTTGAATTTTACTTTTGATTATATTAGGGGGAAAGTCTAGTAATAAATTTTCAAAAAATCGATTTCTTTTTGCATGAGAGAATGCATGAAAATAAAATGTATGGTGGAACTGAAGGAATATTGTATGGACTAGGCATCGCTGATTAGGATAAGACTCTTTTTTTTCGCAAAAAGAACTTTAATTCTTGAAACTACATTTTTTGACCTGATAACCACGATTTAGCAAAATGTACTCCACCGATTTTGCTGAAATTTCAGGAGAATGTTCCTAAAACGTGTGGTTATGGCATGAAGAGGACTTATATTTTTTGCTAATTCCTAAATAACATTTTAAAGCAATTTACATCGAAAAAAACAAGGGAAAAAATTAAAAACGCCACCATTTCCTCTATTTTTTTCTCTTTCATAATTCCACTTCATGACATAGTCAATAACATATTTTACAATAATCCATTTCGATTTTCGGTTTCGAACATTCCAAACTCCTGGAATCATGGCTACCACATTTTGAGATGACCAACTTCAGGCTGCCGTGTCACTGCCAGATTTCGCCATATTAAAAGAAAACAAATGTTTTCATAAACTACAAAACATTAGCTATCATATGTAAAAAGATTCAGTTCATCAAATAAATTTGAGTCGAAAGGAAAAGTTGTTGAAAAAGTAGCACTTATTATTAGACTACTCCCTTCAGCAACAATTCATTCAGCGAGGGTTGATCCATGACATTTAGACGATTGATTAGAGGACCCGAATCAGAGAAGTTTCAGTATTTTATACACACTATGAAGACGCTGCTGCGATTTTTCCCCTAACATTTCATGGCAGCAAAGTTCCACCATGAACCGGGAAGTTTTCACCCTGATTTGGTGAAGTTTCACCTCGCTTTTCTGGAGGATTTAACATCTAATAACAGAAACGGAGGAAAAATATCGTATTTTGGATGAAACAGCAATTCCCTCGGGATCAGGGGATTGAGTCCACCAAGTGAGGAAAAATTCCCCATATTTTTCTCAATGTAAAATTATGTATAAATTATATATAATTTTGTGAATTTTCTTCGGCTCTCAACACAACATGAAGCTTTTAAGAACATTCAATAAACGTAGATGGAAGAAGCGGACATCCAAACGTTCTACAAACCTTTATTAAATGTATATCGACTTAAAATTAATCCAAAATTGACCTATGAAGCTTGTGTTCTCTTAAGAGCAAGTATCTCCTTAGGAAGAAATTTTAAATTAGATCTGAAAATTCCAATTCTATTCACTATCGCAACAAAGTATGGCATAGAAAAGTTAAATGATACTACAATAAACATAATTCTTAGTAGTTTTTATTTAACTACCTATAAATTTTTTATCCTGAGTCATCCGTGAATTGGTTTTGATTTCATTATTTTCAATCCAATGGAAGCTCAGTCCAAAAGCACATGATACTCCTAATGCGCACGCAACTTCCAACGATTTCATTACGCAGATTCAATTCAATCACAGCTTCGTCACAAAAGAATAACCAAACAATGTACAGTGGAAATGATGTTCAAGTGGTTTGGTGTCGATGGTAGTTGATGGTGTTTGAGAAAAGTGATTACCCCTTGCTACTGAAACAGAATGTTAATGGGTGAGTCGGGTTTTTGTATACTTACTGATTTTCTTTGCGTAAATCAAATATCGTCGTGGTATTTATTGATATTTTTGAACGAATTTTCTACTCTGAGAGAAAAGAAAGCGTGAAAATTAAAATTTTTATCAACAGATTGAAGACATCGCGAATCGTAGAAGGTTATCGCTCTACATTGGTTCAATAAATTATTATTTGAATAGTACTTTTGTGACTTCAAATAGTAATTGATTGAACTACCGCGGAGCGATTATCTTCTACGATTCCCGATTTTTTCGATCTGTTGATGAAGATTTTAATTCTTACGCTTTCTTTTCTCTCGATGTACGAGTTGATGAAAAATCAAAGTTTGTTTCATATATCAAATTTGAATACGAATGATTATGGTATTTTCACATTCGCGTAATCTTCTCTCAGCTTTGTCACGAAATTTAGTATCATTTTTGATACAGAAAGCACAAGTCTTCAAGCACGGACTTATGAATCCAACTTCACTGTACATTTGTACATCAAACGACAATGCAATTGACATAATCGACGTTCAGATGTTCCAAATTCGATGTACAAATGTACACGAGAAAAAATTCCAAATCTGGTACATGAAATTTAACACACATAATTCTAACATTGTAAAATAGCTCTGGTGGAAACTAGGAAAGTATCGCATTGGTTTGAATAGAATCATAATCCTGGCCAACAATCATTTTTAATAACGTATTTAACAAAAAGTTTGAAACTAAATCCAATTCCATTCAGATTTAGAACGAGGAGAATCAAGTTCGTTCTTTAAACGACATGAACAAAATAACTCATGGAATCAATTTTGCTTGGAGATGATAATTCGACGTGCGCATAAATTATCATTGAACTGGTAAAAAAGAAATGAACAAAACAATTAATCGTTGCATTTGTTTGGACGCGTTTATCGAACAATATAGGTATATATAAATGTAATCTGTGTTTTTAATACGTTTTCCATTCGTTCTTCATTAGATAATTGTAACGTATTGTTGCTGGGCTGTATACATACGTTTAATCAAATTATCAGCCCGAATTCTGATTGAATTTTCCTGAGTAACATTCCTATGAAAATTTCACATCAAATGTGAATAAAAAGAATCTCATATCAGTTCACTACGCATTTTATTCTCCGTAATTTACAATAAATATAAACAAAGCCCCATCAACCCGCCTTTGGTGTAGCACAGGGTGGAAAAACCTTCGGTGAATTTAGGGAAATTTGTCGTGAAACAAATAAGAGATCACATCACGCTACACCTTTCAAAAACAGTATTTTCGCTGACATTTTTTTGCATGGAAGTCAAGGTAGAAAAATAAACTGTTCATTTGTGTAATTAGGGATACATTGAAGTTTAAACATGAACATTTTTGTCAATATTGCAAACTGCCGGCGCTGGAAAGATTTTTTCAAGACAGCTCAGCGTCGAGGTGCTTTGTGGCACGTATCAGAGCTGATACAAATTCGAATCTAGAGAATCAAATCGAAAAGTTTCTTCTCAATACACATGAGTTTAGCTAGAGGAATGGGTACAGAATTTTTTAAATAATAACTATTGTGTAATTAGCAAGAGTTTGAAGTGGGGGGTCCGATTTTTTACGAGTAATAGGGCAATTATTATTATACTGTTAGACATTTCTGCATGAAGCTTCAATTACATGTGATAGAAGCAATTCCCACGCACGTGATTGACGGAGTTCTTGAACTTTCAATGACATTCGGATGCAAATTCAGTTAATTATCAGTAATATTATGAATACCCTGTTAGAATCGAATATACCAATTATATAGTGAAGCCTTTTATATACCAATGATATACCAAAAGCATCTAAACGCCCGCTTCACACAGGGAGCACTTCAATCACAGGACTTTTGATATACCTTTGATATGGAAATTATGTATAAATCTATATGATTCAACTGGTACGTGCGGTTAACATTCGGATGCTCTCGATATAGCATTGAATTCCTAATTCAATCACCAAGAATTGGAAATTTCATTTACAAGTGTACTTGAAAAATGAATTCAATTTCAAGAAATTTTGAACGGTGTATTTGTTCACTGAGGAAAAAGTATTGCAAATTTATTTCAATCAACTAAGGTTTGTGAACTATTAACAAATCTTACTTGACCCAAAGGTCAAATGGTTTGTTTATAATTAACATTCTTTCTTTGCCGCAAACAACCCTTTTCTCAGGGTTGATTCACAACACTGTCAACAAATTCCTCATAAAAATTCAAGGCATTTTAAGCAATTCCAACTCAAATTCAAAGCGTATTCTTAAAATTCAGTGAAATTCATCTGGAAATTCAAAAAATTACGGGTCATATTTACTGAATCTTCAGAAGGAATTTTTCAAATGTTGCGGAAGTTTGAATCGTTTATAGAAACGAAATGAAAATTCAAACTCACGAAATCTGATGAATGATCGTTATTTACCTTTTCAAATCGACAAAACTGCTTACAAAGGATAATAAATCCGTTTCAATCAACGATCCAAACTTCAGCAACATTTTTTTGTTTCCTCGTTAGAGGGACGCTTTGTGTTCGTTTTTGAAGACCGGACATTTTTTTTTCTCCAAACTCACAATCTCTCAGGCCAAAGTGTTCCTCCAAACTTGGGGAAAATTTTTAGTCTCGTGTATGTCTGTATGTATGCATATTTTGCGACCAGGGATATTTTTCGTTTCAGGAAGAGAATGGTAAGCACTAAATTTTGAAACAAAATATGAAAATCTCGTAAATGCCGTTATCATGCAGATATCCTCCGTTTCTATCATCTGATTATTATGAAATTGTTATTATAGTTGTATGCAGTTCCAATAGTGATTCCATATAAGTTTCAACCTGATCCTAAAAAAAAACAGGAGACAGAAAAGAAATATTTGATCAAAAATTGTGATTTTGGGACAAGCGGCTGTTTTCGCTTCCTGTTGTTCCTATAATGATCCTATAATGATCCCATATAAGTTTCATCACAATCGGTTGAGAAATGTCAAGAAAGAGTCTTCAGTAATCTGCATTGTTTGACGATGATTTCAAAAGTTTCATCATAATTGGTCGATCAGGAACGAGGAAGCCGTGTGTAGAGCTGTACGATATCTCAAGGTATCAATATTTTCTATAGAAACTTTGTCGAGTTTATATTGAATTTTATAAAGAACCGATGAAAACTTTCGACGAATCTTGTATAAGGTATCGATACGCTCGTTGTGTACCGCAAATTCATATTCCAAACGCTAATAGACTTAAAATTAATTATGCCAGAAGCAATCAAATCTCTCCTTCTAGTGGAATCCACAAGAAATTGTGGGTTTCTATATCAGACGATGATTCTATAATCTCATAGATATCTTTTAGACGTGAGAGGACTTCAACCCAGACAGCACAGCAATCCCTGATGCATTCATAAAGCATCTTTTATGAATTCTTATAGTCCCAAAAGTATTCTTTATGACTTCTCCCTGAACTGTAGTGCTGTTCGGGAAGAGATGTAAAAGATCTTCAAAAGTGTTGCATCAAACGACTTTTCGTAAAAATATCTCAAAACATGGGACGTTTATTGGGAATTGATTTTCCTCTTTTAATGAAATTTATATCGAAATCAATTGAAACCACAAAATTTTTCTTATAGAAAGAACAATGTCTAATGCAGATCAAATTTCTACTAAAAACAACAGAACTTCCATGTCAACATTCTTTTTTCTTGCGAACAATGCCAATAAAAACCATAAGAACCCTCCTAAATATCAACAAATTCTTGATTTATTTTGATTTCTCTTTGATGTGAATTTTCCGTAGGGATTTAAGGTTGAAAATGTTTCAAAACATATCATATCTTCTGTAGTTCTGACTACATACTGACTCGAATTGCATCATCTGATTTCGTTCGACGACCTCTAAAACTTCACGATCAAATACCTCTTTGAAATCAATACAAGCGAGGTTCGAAAAAGCATCATCAATATTCGTATCTTTATGTTCTTTCACGTGGACAGAATGAGAATGAGTTCCAATTTTTCTTCTATTTCAAAATGATGAAATATCCTAGAACGAACTTATCATTCTAAAAATTTGCAATACCTAATTTATATTATTAATGATGAAGATGAAAAGTATTCATCATGTATTCACTTTAACTCCCGTGTGGAAATTGATTCTTGGCGGTAGCCAGGGCCAAACTAGGCGTTCTCACTTTATTACAGGCCCCAGACAGGATTGTCACAACCCCCATTTGCGGGGTCTGTACTGGATTCCCAGCTTGGGCCTATGTAAGGTACCCACGATGGGGCCAATGCATGCTTCGCAATTAGGGCCTTGGGAGGTAGAATAAATCGTTGCGGAGATGATTGAATAAGATAAATATTCTACGGAGAAAATATTCCACCCAACATCACTATGTTTATCCATTATCTGACTTCATCAAAAAACCAGGAAAGCATTATTGGGCCCTAAAATTAATCACAAAGTCACTTTTCTTTGGTTTTTTTTGACATAGTTAGCCAATAGTTTGGAAATAATAATTTTTGATGAAATATTTTTCCGTTGTTGCTGCCTTTTCAACGTTTCGAATGAAACGCTTCAAAATAATGTCTGTAAAACACTGTTTGATATTTCAAGAACGGTGCAAACATGTTATTTTGAGACATTTTATTCGAAACGTTACAATGGTAGGCCATCAGCAGTATCTGGAATGTTCCAGAAACGTTTTGCCACATTTTGTTCAGTGTTCAGAGTTCACCTTACTAGTTAATAAAATAAAAACAATATCAACTTTGTATATTCTTTAGCAGTAATCTTTGGAAATTATTACACTCACAGAAATGACAAGAAAAAAATATAGTTTTGTCCCATCAGGAAAAACTTGCCGGCTAATAATAGCAACCCAGGTAGGCCCTACACGGGCTGTAGTTAGGCGCACCAAGATTCTCATAACAGGGAAACACATTGGTAGCTCAGCTTAGAAAAGTCGGGGCCAATAATAGCAACCAGGGTAGGCCCTTTGCTGGCTAAGACTAGGTAGCTCTATGTTGGGATACCTCACATATGCCCGTACAGGGCCTATATTCAATACAGGACGCCCGGGAAAATTGCTACACGGGTATCTCTTATGAAGTTGTATTCCATTGAACAACATTTGACACTACGACTACTCATCAGACAAATTGGCGCGAACAAACGTCAACAGAATAAACAGTATTGTATAGCAAAGGCGTAATGAACTTTTATCACCACCGAGATTCAAAATATTTATCTTGTTCTTCTTGTTCTTTTTCTTCCACTTCTTCTCCTTTCAGCAACACGCTATGTTAAATATTTGGATATTGACGAGCGATACTCATTACCACCACTCAGCGGGCAGACAATGACCTCAATCTTACGTACGTACGTGAGTAACTTTTTTCATTTCCATTAACCTTGTTTTTTGGGATTGATAATAATCCGCTTCTAATGTGTGAATTAAATGAGTTTTATATTTAATAATATATACACGCTATGCGACTCTCGATGACAATAAAAACCAAACAAAGAGGCAAAGCAAAAGATAATGGATTCGTGTAAAATGCGTAGTACTCGAAAGCGAGTATAGATAAATGAGAGAAACTACGTAGCAGAAATATTTTTGTGTCTTGTATGTCAATGTCAACAATCGTTGTGGGGGATAACAATGGGGCAGAGTCGTTCTTACGATTATTTGCTTTTCATTTGATATTCGTCAAAAAATATGGGTATTGATTTTAATGGTTGAAGATTGAAATTTACATCGATTCACGGAGACAGGTGGAATTCGAGAATGTAATGAATTTTATGAAGATCTCAGAGTATTTCAAAACTGAGAAAAAATCTCAGATTTTTATGAAAATTATTATATTTTCAAGTTTTTCCGAGTTTCTCCGTGTGTCCTCAGAATTCATGACGTCAGGGAATTTGTAAATGAGAGTTCGTTCAATAAAATTTCGTGAATTTTGAGTACCGAGGATGGATATGTTGATGAAATATTTCATCGGGAATGAATGATAACGATATCGACAAAAAAATAAAGATTCACGTGAGGCGAAATGGAAAAACACTAAGATATCTATTGAAGAGCGGAATAATCTAAAGCCTTGGTTGTCATGAAACACTATTCACTTCACAATATTTATGACAAATTTAATAACGATGTAGATATATCTACAGTTTTGTTATTCTCATTTATCAAAACAACTTCTGCCTGCGATATTCCAAAACAATTTTACCAGGTCTATCTTGTTCCCTTAATACATAAAAATTCTCATCATCATCATCAATCGAATTTTCTCCCCTTCCTGGTATAAAAGCAAGCACGATGCATAGTCAACTTCATGAAATTGAATTTCTGGTTCAAATGAACTGACCATAATGAAAGAAAAAAATAGAACATAAGAATAACTCCCCTTATCATTCTCCTTCTCTGTTTGTCCCACGTTGCGATTAATCACAAGACATTCTCATAATTAATGATATCATTAACGTTACTCCAAGTGATAAATATGACATCAATATTTCAAAATGGTATTTTTATTATTCGAATATCGAGTACATTCGATTATTCGAATTGAATTCACGGTAGGAAAAATTGCTACGATCGTTTAAGTTTGTGTCTCCGATAATAATGGATTATCGAAGGCTTGTCTCTCAGACGTGAGACGGATCGATACGAATAAAACTAAAAAAAAAAGTATGATAAGAGAGACTGACAAAATTCGCACAGGTTGATTTTGTTTGAATCAGGTATAATACATAATTTTATTGAATTTTATTTTCTGGTCAATCCATAATAATTTTTCATTCATGAAGGAGATTAACCTTTCACATATGAATCGTAGTATACACAAGGTACCAAAATTCTTCGACAAAGTTCATATTTATCTCACATTCGAATCGTCGATACGATGAACCACAATTGTAATAAGAATAATAATAAACGATGATCATGATGGATAACGACGAGATGGAGTTCATTGTTTCTTATAATGATAGAACCATGATGATGTATGTAGCGCCCTGGTGAAAATGAAAACCTACGGGATGAACATTAACGAACCGTAATTGAGAAACAGTAGAATCTGGTTTCTGCATTGTTTTGTTGAATATTCATTGGAGCTGTTGATAAAAATGGGCGGAACAAGAACTCTATTCTTTATTCCTCTATTCTCAAATAGCTCTATTCCTACTCTGCTGAATTTTCTCGATACTGAATACGGAATTTACAATGTTATATCGTTATTCAACGATGAAATAGTATCGTTTTTTATCGTATTTTATAGAATTCATCATAAAATGTATGTGATGTTATCGTGAAATTCCTATAGAAAAAGTACCAATTTTTCTGGAACACATGACTATTTTTTTTTTTCAAATAACTTGTACTTTCTCTATACGAATCCCACGATAAAATCCCATATATCCTGTTCAATTTCATAGAATACGATGAAGAACGATAGAATTCTATCGTTTAATAACGATATAATATTGTAAATTCCGTATTTAGAAACCTCATTGAAAACTATAGAAAAAATGTATCGTTCTTTATTGGAAAAATTTAGCAGGATAAATATCTCTATTCTCACAAATCTGGATTTTTTTATATTTAAATAAAAAAACATTTTTATACAAGAGATTTGTGAGAATAGAGATATTTAGAATTTTTCATGTTCGGGAATAGACTTATTTGAGGATAGAGATATTTAGCAATAGAGTCCCTACAAACAATGATCAATGGCGTTTCAATTGCCCGTTGATGGTCCTCCAATGCCTTTGAAGAGCCATTACTGGCCCTTTAAAACGCCTGCAGTCATGTTTGTGGGGGTTGTTTGAGAATAGAGAAACAATCCCTTGGTCAAAAAGTGAAACCTGATTTAGCTCTGATTCGTTGCGTATTACGAAGTGAATCAGGTTTGATTCTGATCTCACCCTGCTCGGAAGAAATAATTTAGCTGCAGCAGCTAAGGTAGCTAGCCCGGACACGGACAGCCATTAAATCAGCTCCTGCAGCTGTTGCAGCTAAATTATTTTTTCCGTGTGTTCTCAACCTGATCTTGCTTTCAACATTCTTATTCAACTTGATGTTAACCTTTTCTCGACCCGATTGAACTCTGGATCGTTGCGTATTACGGAGTTGATCAGGCTTTAAAAAGTATCATAATTTTTCGACTCGGGAAAGAATAGAGATCTTGTTCTGCCAAGAAATGCACAGACGTAGAAAACTGTCTTGTTGGAAAATAATACAGTTTACCATTTGTTCTCAGGAGAATAAGCTATGCAATTCACAGATCAAATGATTTGAAACATCACGAAGCGTAATATCATGTAGTATTCTTGAAGTAGAAAACAAAATTCGCTATCGTATCGAATAATTAGCTACTCAGTGAATTATTTAGCTAAAGGGGAAAATTATTCATCGAAGCAGCAAAATTTTCAACTTTCTATACCCCAAAAGAATACAGTTAACTCTCTCAATAGTGCTGAATGGTGTCTTCCTCACTTTATCAAAACAAAACTTTCGAGCGAGAGAGAAGTCCTGCGACATTATAGAGAGGTTTTACTGTAGCACACGAATTTAGCTGGAAGGGTCGACACTTTTGTCTTCCTAGCTGAAAAATTTACTGTTCCAGCGAAAGGTAACCAGAAAAGGAATGTTTTCTTCTACGACAGTGACTCGGCAGAACTGTAAACTACTCAGTAAAGTCAGTTAAAGTCAGTATTTTGATACAGGTCAGCAATTCGTCAGTTTTGTACCAAATTGATCAGTACAGTCAGTATCTCAGGCATTGAATCATTTTCCCCAACTCAATATTTCAATCATCCTTTTGAGAATTTTTATTCTATGAAATCCGTTCAAAAACTGACAGAGAATCTCGGACGAAACTAGGTACAAATTTTGTGAGTTTTTGACCATATTTTCCGGGACAGAAACCGTTCAAAGTCTGACACCTATTTTTGTCCAAATCTGCCCGTTATTTTCAGCAGGACTGGAGAGGCCCATACAACACAAAAGTTTTGGAAATACTTCCAGAAGGGGTCCGTTCAAAAAGTTTCAAACACGCAGACTTTCATTTTTTTCTTTCAATGGCTTCAAACACCTGAGAAGGGGATACCGTTTGTTCTATCGGTAGATGTTTTGAATAATATTTTTCAACCGTGAAATGAAATGTTACATCCACACGGAGAGAAAAAATTTGCTGACGCAGCAAATCGAGGTATTATACATAGAATGGCAAAATTTTTTGCTGACCTAGCTAAAAATTTGCTATAACAGCAATCGTGTTAGCTACGACAGCATTTTTTTAGCTGTGGCAGCAAAAAATGTTTGCTCCGCCAGCAAATTTTCAGTATTATATACAGAATAGCAAACAAATTTTGCTGGGACAGCAAACATTTTTTGCTGCCACAGCTAAAAATTCGCTGTCGCAGCTAACAAGATTGCTGGAACAGCAAAGTAGATTTCGCTGCCACAGCAAATTCCTTATTCTCCGTGCAAGGGCGTTTTAATTGATCTTATTTCATGATTTACACCCAATTTCAATGCATTGTTTTTGTACTTTGGAAAAAAAGAGGGAATTCTTTTTTCGTTTTATACTTATAATCTGAATTATATTTAATAATATATTTGATAAAAATCTCTATTTGAAGGCTTCAAGCGACGCGTTGTCATGCTACACTGAGAAACCAATTTTTTAGATTGGAAGAAAATTTTCTTTCAAAATTCTTCATCAGATTGAAGCAAGAAATTTTCAAATTGAGACAGAAATTAATATATTCCTCCTTGAATTCGAACAATATAATTTCAATTCAATGAAAAATTTTCTCATTGAAATGAACTATCTTTTCCATTGAAAACAAGATTTATCAGAATGAGCGCAAAGGAATTTTCTTGAAATCTAAAAAATCGGGTTCTCAGTGTACACGGTGAATTCGTCCACATTCTTTTTTCCGTGAAGATGTTTTCACGAGTGAAATCAATCATTTCAATTTCTGGTTCTGTACAGATTCTTTGTCAGTAAAGCCAGTAATCTGTATCCCACACTGAAGAAAAAATTTATTCCAGTCAAATAAATATTTATTTGTCCTGTACCAAAGAAATAATTCATTTGAATTAAATAGATGGTTTTAATCGTTTATTTGATTCCAATAAATTATTTTGGTTCCAAAGAATATTTTGTTAATTCTAATAAATATTTCTTTGGTACAGGACAAATAAATATTTATTTGATTGGAATACATTTTTTTTCAGTGTATAACTGGTTTGCAGCTAATGTTTCGTTCTCGTCTCGCCGAGGCTGACCAGGTCTCGATTTGGTCTAGGAATTTGTAATATCGTCTCGGTCTCGCTTTTGTCTCGAGAAAATCAGTATCGTCTCGGTCTCGAGTCGAAATTCTCACCATTCTCGGTTTCGACAATGCATTTTATACGTTTCGGTATCGGTATCGGTCTCGGTCTCGTCTCGATCTCAGGGTCGATACGCTACGAGAACTGGCAATTTCTATCCCTGGTAAAAATGAAAAACTAAATGAGAATGCGGATAAAATTTGGATAGACTTCCTGGCAACTATTCTCTGTCCGGTTTGATTTGGATTCCATCCGAGTTTTGACACTCAATAACAGTTAAAATTCCAGATGAAACCTTGACGAAGAACCATACCATACTCGTTTCCATTTTCGACTAAGGAATTGATCACACTGAGCGAAAAAAATAGTAGAGCCAACCGCATATGAGTTTGGATACGGCGAATTTCGCCGCGCGGTTGACTCAACTGAATATCGATTAAAGTAAATGCTCATTCGGTCATTTCAATCGATATTCAATTGAGTCAACCGCGTATCCAAACTCAAATCCGGTTGGCTCCACTATATTTTTTCTCAGTACAATTATAACAACTAAAAAATAAATCCTGTAGCTCATTTCAATGTATTCAGATATTAGTGAATTTTTTTTTCCTTCTAAGACTTCTTTTCTCTGTGCGTTTAACGGAATAGAATGCTTCGATAGCATTCTTCAATCTATGTTCCGTGTTTTTCAGTTTCCACCAGGGTACAGGGAAGTATGAACATGTGTAAATTTATGAATGTACGCATTTATTCTATCAATCGTTTCAGAGTTTACCTGGGCCCTGAAATTGAATCCTAGAAATTGATCTATAACTCGAAGAATCAACAATTTTTTACTCGACCGCATCTCAGGTTATTCAAAGTCAAACGAATTGAGAGAATGAAGAGTTTTTACAAATCCTGTAATGTAAAAAAGTTTTATGACACTATACACGCATTATAACATCATAATAGCGGAGGTAACACGTCATATATTATATAAATATGAATGATTGTGCATATGTACATATACATTCATATCACTTAATATGATATAACAGTAAAGAAGTGTCAACGAAGTCCAATTGTTCTCTTTCTTTCTCGTACACAACTCGATATATTTGTTACTCTACAAGTTCCATTTGATTTGTGATATGACTCCTTATGTCGGTTTTGTGCGTCCAACTCGACGAATTATTATATTTTCTTCATATTTTTATTTTATCCATTATTATATTATCGTTTGTTATTCGTCAAAGATATCAAATTCTACAACATATCCTTTCTTGGATTTTGGTTTATCGTTCATTCTATATATTTATGTATATATTCATATATGCATTGTATACAACAAATAAAAAAGTGGTTTTTGCGTCTTTTGCCTAGCAATACAATGAATTATTTACTTTTTACTTATCGGATATTGATGATGTGGCCTCGTATGTATTCTTCGTATCATTACACTAGTCAATTTCATTGATAATTTTAATATATATATATATATATGTACAGTATGACGTAATTACATCACCAATACAAGGCGAATGTATGTGTGCGCAGGGATAGGTAATTTGTTCCTTTTTTCTTTCCTTATACTCCGTTGTTTAATCCAAATATTTATATCATGATGAATAAGAAAATATTTCATGTAAAATTTCATTCTGTCGAGAGCATCTCGTGGACTCTGAAGTTACTAGATTTCTCTAACTCGGTGATCCCCAACGACTTGATGAAACAATTATAATATTGCAGCCAGACCTCCTGTTGATATGCAGCAAGTTGTTTGAGGATTTTGAGTAGAAAGGTCTAGTAACTTCGAAGATCCGTAGGATTCTCTTCAAAGTCGATGAGAATCGTCTTTGTAAATTTTTGTTTCATTATTCATAAGGATATTATGAAGTATTTTTTACAGAAATAGTTTATTAAATGTCATAATAAAATATTGAATTCAATATGACAGAAGTTTTTTCTTTCCTAATGTTGAGAATTTTTGTTTGTTTTTATTTCAATAACATATTTGTGAAATTTGATAAACAATTGTTACATTTAAGAAACAAATTTCGAAATTTCGACATTAATATTGAATTTAAGAACTTTGAAATGTTTCTAACAGTGTACAATACCCTACTCAAGTTTCTTTTACAACGAAATACAAGTTTTCCACGTTTTCACAACAGATTCTACATAATATATCAATTTTTTTTTAGAGTTTTTGAGAATAGAGTGCAAAAAACCAGGAGAATAATTTCATTGAAGATATATATCACGGAGTTACAAAGTAATCACGGCGCGAACTACTTTATATAAATAATGTTTATATTTTTGAATGAACGCTCGCGCGTGGGTGATCGTATTCCAATTCCACGTTTCTTTAGATTTTGTTTTTCAATTTCTTCATTCGAAGCTGGAACTCGGTCACGGCCAGAAAGAAATATTTTCGTTCGAATCTTGACCTTCTGATTTCCGTACTTAACGTTTCATTTGTTTTTCTCCCTCTTCCTCTTTGATATCAAAGCCAGCAGTTATTTTTTTCTACCAAAAAACTTCTTTCGAGGAAACAGTGAAGTAATTTTTTTCTCATTTTCATATATCATTATATTAATATTTATACGCCGCTTACAAATCATTTATGTACGATTTTTGTCTGAATCGTTCGTTTCTATACAAAAAGTGTGGTTTTGTTCCTTAATTTATGGTACTTGTAAAATTGTTCTCTTTCGCGAAAAAATTTGTCAAAAGTTTCTCCTTCGCGTGGTGGTACTTTTAATAACAATAATTACACGATAAAATTGTTCTTTCGTTAGAAAATTTTCTCAATCAATGTGGTATTGATGTATTCAATGTTATTCCAAGTATTCTTAGGGCTTATTTAATAATTAATATTATAAAAAGATTTGATGCGAATAAGTATCTCTACATTTTCTTTTTTATAAATGCTTTTATATTCAAATATCATGGATTCCACAAAACATTAGTGGCTCTCCATGGTAGAAATTTGTTTGGGCATCCATGGACTATAGATGGGATCCATGTGGAGGCAACTAGATACCATATTTCAGCCAATTTCACTTCAGTGCTCGAACATTCGGTTGGTTTATGTAGATTTTTCATGCTTCTACTGATCGTACAGTAACATTGATAATCAGAGGAATAAAAGGAAACCCAAACGTTCCAATTCGTCACTCGGGATTATTTTGTGGAATTAAATTCAAAAGCAACGTACTTGACTTGGGATTACGTTTCAAAATTCATTTTTACATTGATAAAACATGATTCCACATCTCTAATGAGCAATTTGAACTACATTCTAGCAATTTTCTGGCACATCTGGATGGGCACAGGCTAGAAAGTGTGTTAAAAAAACTAGCTAGAAACTAACTTAACAACTTCTGGGAAAACTAGCTGGAGCCCATCTAAAATAGATGAGTATTTGTAGAATTTAAGTTCAGCCAAATTGAAAAATATTTATCCCAAAAAAATTACTGGATCAACTTTTTTTACCAGGGCTGAATTATGCGTCTATCGACCCATCAATTTATTTTTCATCAAATACAATAATCTTTGGTGAATTATTACCAAATTTTCAAGTTTTCCATCAATATTATGTTGTGTTAGGGAATTTGAGGAGAAGAATGACAAATCGGTCTTGCAAATTATACACTGAAACAAATTATTTTGTTGAAATGCGTGCAACAAAATAATTTTATTATTCCAATAGAATTTTTGTTGCTTCAATAAAATTTTTTTGTGGAGATGACAACAGTTTTTTGTCATCATAAAAGAAGAATGTTATTATCCCAACAAGAGGAGTTTCTTTTGAAATAACACAAACTTTCTGTTAGGATAATAAAATTCTCCTGTTGATCACATTTCAACAATATAATTTCATTCGGTGTATTGATAAATCAATTTCGAAGAGGAAAATTAAAATTAAAAGGGAATCATCAGATCATTGATCTGAGAGGATTGTGATCTGTTTTTGCGTGGAATGTAATTCAATTTCCATTAACGATCTGTTCGGAAAAGAGGGTTTTACTCAATCTTTCATCGATCTAAATAAGGAATATGAAGCAATCGAATCACTTGATGTCTTTCACTGTGTTGAAATTTATCCACAATTTTTACGGTTTGTAAATTACCTTTTTTTTTCTCAGGACAGAAAGTTTACGGTGATGAATCAGTGTATTCTCATATTATTTTATAATTTAGATCAAAAACGGATGATTCCAACAAATCTCATCGAATGTCATCGAAATCAGTACCATGTTTCTCGACTCGAAGAATAATATCTCATAAATAATTTCATTTCTAGAGATTTCACAGAGTTTTTCATTGTTGGTACGTTTGCACCATGATTGCTCCTCTCCTCTCTCCTTCGGGACCTCTGTAGAAAATGCGCTTCCAAATACATGAGAATTACACCGTAAAAATCTACACTGCAAACAATTTTTACTAGAAGTCATTAACCAGTACATTCGCATCAATATTCCGGCAGATGGAATTGCGAAAATTGGCATTTTGCGGTACAAAATACGTGATATTTTGAAATACCAAGACCTTGAAATTTTTCTAACAGCGTATAATAATTCTATATGATCTTCCGATCATCACCAAAACATTTGAAGATTCATTCGAGTGAATATAAAATTGCCAAAGTTTAATATCGATATAAATTTTTATCACGTCGTATTCCAAACGCGTGAAATTCATTATCTCTAAGCTATGATTCATAATCACGATATGATTAATATTTATACCCTTCTTGATTATACGAAAAAACAGTTAGCAAGTAGATTTGTTCAGACCAAATGTTCTTAGTCATTAACTTCTACGTTGGTAATTATCATTGGAAATTTCATCTGTTGAGCATCATCAAATGCTACTAGAGAGATAGAGAATTTCTAAATTATGTATTCCGAGTAACAAAATGAGCGTGAATTAATTTGCGCCAACTTTCTTCGTAAATAACGTTATCAACAGAAAATTGTCGAAGTAGAATAGAGGAAGTAGAGTGAGGAATGAAACTTATGAAATATTCAATACGCAATTCCAGGAAAGTTTTCTATTATTGCATATGTTTTCAATTTGTACTCGCAACGTGTTTTACGAAAAAAGTTGACGTGAAATTTCGTAAGCTTCGGCTGTAGTTTGAGGATCCTTAAGAAACAAGTGGTTCGCTCTGGTGGAAACATTTCTCTGAAAATTTTGAAAGTTTTTCAGAGGATTTCAGAAGGGTTTATAGTTTTTCAGAATTAATTCATAGATATTTTCAAAAATATAGATTATTCATAGATGTTCAGAGAAATTTTCAGTGCAAAAACGTATTTAACAAGCAAGAATTTTCCAGAATTCTCCAGTTTTTCGGTGAAATTGAGAGAAATTTTGTCCATCGGAGAGCATTTTTGATTTTGACTCACCTGACGGATCTGAGTTGAAAAATTTGGACGGTTTTCGTCCTCTTATTCTATTTTTGGGATGATTTTGTCCTGATTGGTAAATAATGCGGACAAAAACAGTACTCTTTCATGATTTTAGTCTGAATTTCTCCTCCAACGAATGACAGTGAGTGAGTAAAAATTCAGATTAAAATCTTGAAAAAGTACTGTTTTTATCCGCATTATTCAACAATCATAACAAAATCAGCCTAAGAATAGAACAAGAGGACGAAAACTGTTCAAATTTGTCGACCCGGGGGACAATAATGTAACTCTATTGGTATTCGTTCACTCCTGGATAAATAAATTCATTTGAATATCTTCAAAATTGGAGACAGATATCATTCACTATGTTTTTGTGGTGCATAAAAAGGATGGATCGCTTATTTTTCATGAATTCAAAGAACATTACCTTTTTACCATGGAATCTTAATATTTTTCAATTCTAATAAACGATCTGGAAATAGGACAAAAACTCCTTGCTGATTCTTAACAACTAGAATGATTCAGAATCCATAGGAATCATATGAGAATGAGAATGTGTAGTGACAAAAATAAAACTGCACCCAATTTTCATGTTTCACTTTATGCTTGTGCTCTTTGAATGCTGAAAGAATTTTACTTGAAATCTACCGTGAAATTCTAGTAATCGTAGTACGAGGAGGGAATTCTTGAAAAAATTACCATGCCTTTTGTGAATCTTTCAGAACATATCTCTCAAAAAGCTATACAGGAATTTTTTGAAGGATGTGCCACTTGTGCTTCGATTATTGAAATCCCATATGGGAATGTTTTGCTGAGAAATTTATGAAAAACCATGAATAATCTATGAAAAAGAAACGTCGGATTTTCTCTGCAAACATCTGAAACATCCTGACAATCTCTGAGAATCCATGAAATTGTCATGAAAAATCTAATAAATTTGGAACATTCTGTACAGATTTTTGTCAGAAGTTTGTCATTTTTTTCAAATTTTTTTGACAAATAGGAACAAAACGGTGCTTTGAAAACATTCTAAAGAAGCTCTGATGGATTCCCAACATTTCTTTGACTGCTGAAAAAAATTAGAATACTTCCAAATACCTTTCCACGTATGATAGTTGAATATAGTACATGAATGTATGTATAGAATTTCAAAATTGTTTCAACAATCAGAGAAATGTTGAGAATTTATTAGAATTTCGTCAGAATTCTTGCGGAATGCAATTTAAAAAATCTAAGAAAACTGGGAAGAACTTTGAAAACAGTCTGTGCAGAGTGTCAGACAGTTTTTCAGATTTTTGCAGAAAAAATGCAATGTTTTTCAGAGGTTATGTATGGTTCTGTAGAAATTTTTCAGCGAAATTTTTGGAAGAAAATTCTTTCAGGGCGGAAATTTGATCGCTCAAAGTGTAATTTATTTGAAACTGGGATGACGAGGGAGTCTTGTCCTTTGACTCAGGTGTTCAAATATATAAATAGGAAGAATCAACGAGATATAATAACCATGTCCTTGATTTTAGCATGGTTACTGCAACGGCATTTCAATTGATAAATTACCGAAAGGCTTAGAAACTTTGAAAATCACATCCATCTGTTCGTAGTACAACTCAATAGCGCATACATAGGGAAATCATACCCAAAGTTGAACAATTTATTGATATCAATGACAGATATTTTCTGTATAAATAACGAACGAATAATTATGATACAAATTAAACACGAGTATCATGAAAAGTCGTAATTTTCTCAAACTTTTCACGATACCCTTCTCTTCAACAAAAAACATAAAAATATAACTGTAACATAAACATCTCAACCGATCACATCTATAATTCAAAATAAATAACTCATATATAAATTCAATATATCATCTTTCCCCATTCAGCGTAATTTCAATATCATATTCCTTTAACAAGTCACACGAATAATTTCATGAAAAATTATTCAAAATTCATCACAAATTGTCAGCGATGATACCCTATTTACAATTTCATCATCAATTTTGTACTTACAAATATAGTAGGTATATATGTTACATCGTGTTTGCGTCGGCAAATCATGCATTTCTTTTTTCTTGTGTAAAAATTCATACCGTAGTACAATTTTCAATTTAATTGACCTCCGCGAAGAATTTTTCAATTTTTTCTTGTTACTGATTGATCATCAGAAGCTTTTCCATCGAACAAACGATAATTAAATTGATACTTGTACCGAGCATATAGTATATACAACATATGCTTATCATTTATCATACAAAGGAGTGATGCATGAAATTCACTTATAATGAACGTTTGAAAATAAATGTGTGCTTACGATTCGCTGGGGAGCCACCCTGGAATCGATCTGGAGGTTCGATTCATCGATAAATGCTCCCTCTGAGGGAACGAGAGGAAGGATTTTTTTCATTTGTCGTTATCTTGTTGTTGCGTTGTTCCTTTCAAATAGGTTTGTATGTAAAACAATGTTGATATTAAAATGTCTTATATGTTACACGTGTGCGTGTGCGCGTTTGAATGGGAGATTATGAGATATCGATGGACCCACGTTCGGATCATGAGATACACAATGTTTTCATAATAATATAATAATGATAGGAGTAATATAGTGGTATATTATAATAATGACACTAACAGTAGTAGCAATATTAATAACTGTAATCAGTAGTTAAGTAGTAGAAGTAGCATTATAATAATCTTATATGAAAATATTTGGTGTAAAAATAGGTGTATGATACAGACGTCGGAGCACGGGTGTGTTGTTCTGTTTGACAATTTACAACCCGTTATTTCACAAATATATATATTTTCATTTATCAGGAGTGTACATTTATCCTCGTGCCGAGGTTTTCAATAAAAATCGTTCGGAAAAATGTTTTTATATTTTGTTTCTTGTACATTTATAAAGCTGCGGTACAAGATGTTATTGTTGTTGTTGTTGTTGTTGTTGTTGTGATTATACAAAAGAACAAAGGAGATCCTCCTTCCGTCATCAAGAGAAAGAATCTTAACTTGTCGGAGGAGAACAAAGGATCTCCAAATGATTTTCTCTTTTTCCATAATCGACAGTAATGATAATAATAAGTCGTTCGAGTCTCGTTAAATATAATACGTTGTCTCTCTTTCTTCCCAAATTTTCAACGAAATAGCGAAAGAGAGAGAGAGAGAGCAAAAAGCTGAACAACCGATTGTATTCGTTTGACGCACAATGCTTCTCTATCCCTATCTCTATTTCATTCCAATCTTCTCATTCCAATTATCCTCGTGTCATCATCGCTAAAAAGCTCTTCTGCTTTCGTATCCTTTTTCTCTTTGGTACCCAAAACCATACACACGTGACATGCTTTTCTCTTTCGCGCAGCAACTTCCTTCAGCGTTTTCTTCGTGAATTGCCTCCTCCTGGTACTCAAATGCCTTTTTTCGTTCGTTTAATAATAAATAAGCGTAATCAGCGCTTTGTATTATTCAACTGTTCATCGATTTTCATTCAAGCGACGATCCAAACGTCGTTTTTCAGGATTTTTCGGTGTGTTCAGGTTACGTCCACCGTGAGTCCGTGAACCCGATTAGTGGCTGGCTGCTACGTTAATAGTTTGAAAAACATTAAAGCAAGAGATATGTTGATGAACAGCACCAGCATGACTAACTGCTGTCGAGAGAACCAGTCCTAGAACAATTCAATAAAAATTATATATAAATGACGATTCACTGTTGAGATGATTGAAATTCATTTTTGGCACATTTGGTTATCATTGAAAATCAGCAAAAAAATTCAACTGAATTCAACAACAGTTTTCAGTCAGGACAATTAGAACAGGAAATGATTGATAGGAATTTAGATTTCTCGATTGAAAAGATGTTACCGAAAATCAAAGGAGCGATATAAAAGAATATCTCTCAATCTGCAGCTAATCCCAAACTCTATTTACCATCTGTCAATGTTTGTTAAAATTCAGAACAGAATTGGCACGTTTCTCACTTTTCGCGTGAATTCTCACGTACGTGATATTATTATACAAATTCCTCTCTACCATTTATCCATTTTCATTGTCATTTTCACAGACTTGGCAGCAAAGGTTGAAGTAACGTTATATAAAACATGAGAAGCATCGGTAAAACACATTCCTGGACTTATTCCCCGCCGATGATTTCGAAATAAAAGTTTTGACCTCACTCCCACAAATACTTCCTTGTTTCGTTTCATTGTGATGTCTCTTTTTTTCAACGACAACACACTTTGCCGCGACGATCGGAAAGGAGAATTAGTTTTTGTGTGTTTTTATTTTTTCTTCATTGTTTTTCCCGGTACCTTGACTTCGCCCACCTATTCATTCAAGGTTACAATGCTCTACGCTGTCCCCTCATTTATTCATGCCAATCAAAAGCGTTTTTCATAGATTTTCAAGTGATTCGAGACATTGAGATGTCGTAACGATCGGAATGTTTGGAATAATTCTCGTTTCTTGTGTTAAATACGGGTTATTTATCCCAATCCGTAATATGGCAATGTTGAAAACAGGTGCAGTACAGTGCCGGTATTGGGTCTCCAACACTTGGTCAACACGTACGGGATCAGTACTGGATACATAAAAATACAGTACTATGCCTGTACTGATAAACCAGTACTGCGAACTTAATCCCGGCCAGGTACTCAACCAGTACTGGCCCTGCACTGATTGCGAATAATGGTATCAGCACTCAATCCCCAGTACTGAAAAGCGTTATCATTCCAGACAAATGCCAGTACCCTGCCAGTCTTGGCTAGTACTGGTGCAGTACTGCGCCTGTTGTAAATTTCTGGTTGGGATTATGGAAAACATGATGACGAAATGAATTTTGTGTTGCAAGTTAAGAAATTATTTCCAAATACCTTTCGGTATTCTATAATATGTTAATTTATCTAATGCAAGGTACAGTTTATTGCTCTCCGTTTACTCCCTCTTTGATTCATTCAATATAATACAAAAAGTTTAATATAGCTTCAGCAGATTTTAAATACAAGCTACTCACTCACAAACTCATGCGTTCGTAATCCATTATATAAGTATTTGGTGTATACAGACTGTTTAATCTAAGCATTATCAACTATCGACTAATCCAGAACATCAGGAAGATATCGTTCACACTTTTAGTTTATACATGCTGTAAACTACGAGTTTGGAATGTGATTATGGAAGGGTTATGAAACTACATCCTATTTCAATGGGGTGAGTACAATTTTACCGAATTTATGTTTCCCTAGATTTTACGCAGAGCAGTTTCCACTTGTAATTTAATTTGAATCAGTGAAGTTTCCATGATCGACAGATCGTCATAAAAATTTAAAAGTGATGATACCAAATTTTGATGGTTTGAACTTTTATAAAGCAGTATATCACTGCAAAAAATGTTAAAAAACTCCAACTAAATTTCGGAGAGTATTTTGAAAATGCAGCAAAATTTTTCTACAGTATAGTAACTTGTGGTTCTTTGAGATGTTTGTTCACGCAAACAATTTGAGTACGGTGAATTCGATTTCGCTGGATACTTTTCACTGGAACAACAATCTATTTGCTCTCACAGTTATTTTTTTAGCCGTTACAGCATGGAAACGTCGACTCTTCCACACAGAGAAAAATATATTAATTTTTCGCAAAACTCTAGAATATCTCGTAGTTCTTTAGTAAGCATAAAACGCATAATTAAGATTTTCATCAGATTTTACTGATGAGAAATGAAAACAAGTCGAGCATGAAATTTCACTATTTACTGTTTAAAATTCAGCAATTTCTACTCATATTTCAGTATTGTTGAGGAAAATTCCACAAAAGGTCGAACCTTTTTGACATTATTGAAAAGCTAAGGAATTTTCTTAGTGCAGCTGAAATTTTCTACTTTTTTGCATATAATATTCGAAATTTAGCTGCCTCGGCAAATAATTGGGAGTTACAGCCAAATAATTAATCAATATAGCAAAATATTGATGTTCCAGCAAAAAATGACACAACAAAACCACATTTTGGTAGTCAAAGGGGCGTGGTTGGCTTTTTCCTGAGAAGAGAGATATGTCATCCTCTTCCCTATAATTCATTCCACAAATGATGTGTTTTTAGTAAAATATAGTACAATGATTGTTATTTACGACACGAGAACCATCATGTTTGCATTCGTATACTCACTTTAACCTGAGGACTGACGAGATACAGCAAAGGATTGGCCCTGAGCCTTTCACTCTCGTCGATTTGTCTGCGAATTTCTTCCCTTCTCATGCTACTCAAGACACTGACTTCCTCCCTCGATAGCGGGGCCGTAGCGGTCAGTTGAATAGGCTGCGCCACATCCGGTAATGATTTCTTCCTTTGAAGATTCATAGTTGGAACCGGTATCGCCTGGATAAAGAAAATTAACCAAAAGAACAATGATGAAGATGGAATTTCAAGAATCTTCCACTGATTTGTTTTGAAGTGGATTTAGATAGGTTTGTGCATTATTTCATATCTGAGTGATCGGTGTAGTACGATGTGTAATTCGTTCGAATCATGAGAATATAATGGTCGAATATATCATTTACGGAGAAAACGAAATTCGCTGTGACAGCAAAGTCTGATTTTGCTGGAGTAGCAAATTTTTTGCTATCTATTTGCTATTGCAGCAATCTTGTGAGCTATTACAGGAACTTTTCAGCAAGGGCAGTAAAAACTGTCGACTTCTCCAGTAACATTTGTTTGCTATTCTGTATATAATACCAAATTTTGCTGGAAGAGCGAACATCCTCTGCTTTGACAGCTAAAAGGCACTGCCATAGCTAACAAGATTGTTGCGATAACAAATAGTTTGCCCCAAAGTTAGATTTCTCTGTCACAGCAAATTTCTATTTTCCCCCTGTTATCTTTACTGTTACATTCGAATGATTTGGTTTCTCTTCTTTCACAAAAGCATGATTAATTTGGAAAATTAATGATTTCTCGATTAAAGTATATGTAATCGATTTTCTTCACGGAGAAAAGAAAATTCGCTGGGACATCTTGCTACATCGGCTAATTATTTGATCATAGCAGAATGTTTTTAGCTGTAGCGGCGAAAAATCTCAACTCTTCTGCTGTTTTTTTTAGTTCATCGTGTCGCTCTCTCAACAATCCAGTTCGATATGACATCAAATTTTTAGTCAAACTAACAAAAAGTTTTGCTATTTTATATTAGCACATGTTTTTTCTTTCCTGAATTCATTCAACTCGATACTGCTTTGTTTTTCCCATATACAGTTATATTTCTTTCAACTTTGGTGAATATTTTTCTTGGCATTCGGTAAAAATGATAATCCGAGTGAAACCGACTACACAGCTGACGGAGGAAGGGAGACGTAGGGGCTTTTGGATATGTTCCAAAACGTTAGGTTGGCTTCGTGAATCGCAACGCATAACGGTTGTGGTGCAAAGGCCGTGAGAGAGCTCACGAATCCCCAGTCGAGACAATTCATCAACATTGACCTTGAAGATAGATCTTCATCTCAATATCTGATGTTTTATCATTGTTTTGTACCAATCTCTCATTTGCATTTATATTAAGACAGGTGACTAACTAAATGTATATCCAAGGTTTTGCAAAAAAAAAACATCATTTAATTTATTATACACGTTGATAATTGAGAGACAAAGGAGAGAATCCTTCCTCCAGGGAAACACGTGAGTCCTGATTTGATGAAACTACGGGGCTGATCTGTTCCTTTAATTTTTTATCTGGAAAATGATTCAGTCGAAACAGAATAAAGGAAGATCGAAAGAAGCGCGAAATGAATAATTGAAGTACAAGAAATTCATTCGTTACATGTGTTGCTTCTGAAAGATGAAAATAATCAAAACTTGCCCATGTGGGTCCATTGTGGGATAAAAGTTTCTCAGAAGAGGAACAATTGAATGAAGATTCGTATTCTAATTTGTAATGCGAAAAGAATGATGAAAGAGGAAGAAAATTTTTCATTCAACTAATTCTATGGCTTCCGAGAGGAAAAATTAGCACAATTATATAAATTATATATATATAAGTTGTATATAATTGAATATAAATTATATACAAGTTTGAAAATTATCCCACTCGAGTTTAACTAACTAACTAATGAATTTTATCACACCACAAATACAATTTGCAATGAATCTTTGGAAAAACAATACAGCATTATTTTGCTAAGAGTTCAGATGTATTGAATCACATTTTGTCATTCGAGCAACAATAGCAAAGTTATCTTTCGGTACATGATGTCACAGACTATACCACGTTCAAGGATTCTTTTTTCCGCATGTGGGAAGTTTTCAGTTATTTCCAATGTTTCTCTTCTTGGTGTATTCCATGCGTGAGTCCTTGAAATATTTCAACAATATTTGACAACCCAAAATTCTAACAAAATTTCGAAAACTGTGACAAATATTTGAAACTGCTAAATCCTAAAATGAGCAGTCAACCAATTTCCTTGCGAGAAAATATTCCCTGGAAAGAAATCAGTGGCCCAGTTATCGCGTACCCATTATTGCAATCGATTGAATAATCGATAGTCAATTAACAGATCGAATGAGATTGAAAAGGTGGCGAAGGAAAAGCATAAGAAAACGGAATACTCCAATACCTCGACAGGAGGTGCAACAATCCAGGATTCTGAGGCCCGTCTGGCCATCAACGCTGGACTGCATAGCAGTGCTTCTTCTTCCTCGTCGTTGGTTTCGTACCAAAACATTTTTTATCTCTACTTTTCTCACAACGAACAAACATTCGAACCTCAATCTCCAGTTATTCACTCTACTTCTAGTATTAGTATCAAATTTGGATGATATTCGATTTGAACGGTAGCGGTAGCAACATTATTAGCAATTCAAACTAAAACGAGAAATTTTCTTCGAGAACGCGATTTAAAACTCGATAGAATGGCCTCTCTTACAGTGACGAGGAGCCAGTTCGCAAACTAACTGAGTCGATATTCAAACGGGGGATTCGGCCTGGCCGACAGAAATAGAGCATTCACATCCATCGCCCCACTAGAGAAAAGAGACAACGATGACACTTGAAAATAGTTTCGACATGCGAAAAATCGCGTGCGTCGAAATGCGACGTGTGTATTGTATCGCCGGATTCTGTGCCAGTCTGTTTTACGTTTTTATATGGGCATCAAGTTTGAACGGTCGATGTTTGGAATGGATTTCGTAAGTGTCGAAATAAAAAGGAAAAGTATTTACCCGAGGTGCATAACCTTCTATACGAATAATTTTGATTCACAATTCGTTGTAACATGATGATTCACGTATTTGGCATTTGCATAAATTCACCGAGGTTGTAGTTTTGCTATCTCGAAGCAATAGCAGTTTGCGCCAAAGCGAGATCGGTATCTTCATGGTCGTGCATTAAGATTTCAATTTCCTTGAATCTTTGAATGAATCTTTGAATTTGTTCCGTGTGTATCATCATTTCTATAACAATGTATCGAATGTAAGTGCGAGTGTATAGGTTCGTTATCGATCATTCCGTTGCATTGTCGCAGTAAAAAAGAATTGATCCATTGGTAACAAGTAATAAAAAGTAATTGTTATTCTTTATGATCTCATGCCAATATCTGTTGGATTCGATCCAGTGTGTAATTAACTGCGATGAATCATCGATTCTTCAATATCGGTGTATTTAAAATTGCATTTTGTGAATTAGAATATTTTCATGACTGAGATAAAGTTGGATACTTTTTGAAAGAGTATATAAAGTTTCGCTGGGGTGATGCTAAAATGTCTAAAATTTGGCGTGATTTTCGCGATATCTGTTTTTAGATACTTTCAATAAATTGCTACATATTTTCGATATTTATAACATCCTATGTTTTAAACGGCACAAGGATACTCTTGGTCTTACAGGGTAATATTTTCCTTGCTAATGAAGTGTTCGAACCTTCAACAAATCTGAGTATTTTTCATGATCGATGATAGTTTTAGTTTAATCTCTCATTCGGGAATTGAATATAACAACATTCCTCATAATATAAATCGGTTCTATCCATTTCAATACAATTTTCCCAAAGCAGAGCTTGAAAGACTCATCGAGATTTTTCTAATCATACCAATATCAGGGGGAAATCTGCCGGTGAATTTAACCAGAAAATGCGATAAAGTTACCATATATTTATAGATTTTTCCAATCCCTGTGGTCGGAATGATGGGGCTTGGCGAACCAACCCTAGTAGAAATTTGATCAGGCATTCCCTATTTCCAATGAGGTCCTGATCAGTTCAGAATCCGGAAACCGTGAATAAGGAAAATCCTATGAGACCCTTACAAGGACCTTACTTGATTCCCTTAATAGGATTCAAATAGGGTTGTAACGCAAAAGTATACAATAGGGTTCGGATAAGATTTCCACAAAATCGAGCAAAAAAAGGGAAAACCGCAACGAAACCTGATGAGGACCCGATAGGAAATTAGAAATGCCTCACCAGGCCCTCGTATTTTCCCGTACAAAATTTATACTAGGAAATTTAGAAAAGACCCACCGAAACCTATTAGAAAACAATTAGGTAATGTGAAATAATGTGTACTTTTGTCAGGTATCCCATTATTTTCTGTTACCATTGTCAGAATCAAAAGTTTGAGATTCAATAGCTAATTCAAATTAACGCTATATGTTAATGATTAACCATTTCTATGGGAATGAAATTTGTATTCAATGATATCAGACAATCATAAGAAAACAAAGGTCCGCATGGAATTAATTTCATAGCAATATTAGCTAAAATTTAGCTGACGGAGCTAAAAATTTTGTTGTAGAAACTAAAATTCAGTTATTGGAGCTGAAAAAATAGCTGTTCATCCTACAGCGACCTCCGATCAGAACCCATCATTTGAAATTGAGTCACCGTTAGTCATTCGAGCCCTTTTATTCGACTCATGAATTGTCAAAAGTGCCAAGTTTTTGTTTGTTTCAACAACTTTATAAAGAATTCGAGTATCATGGAGGATTCTACACTGTAAAAAAAATACTTCCAAAACTGCCGAACTGAATTCACCGAATTTTTTGGTTAATTGAATCTTAAAAGTCGATTCATATGTACCACATGTTTTAGAATACGAAAATATACATTCGAAAACTAACCGAACGTGGTATTTCTGACCACATAAACAACTAGATTTCCCTTCAAACAATGTACAGAGTAGAACTCAGTGTGACGACTGGAGTATAAAAACTAAAGAAATATTCAAAATTTTTCAAGGTTATATGGAATTATTCAAAAGAGTTTTTGTTTTTGTTGATAGGGTAAATGATTTCTGTCCGAAAGTTTTTGTTACCGAAGCATCAAGTATGTATTATGTCGTAAAAGAGCTGATGAGGGAACTGCGTTGTGTTAAAATGTAGCATGAGATCAGTTCATTTACATTTAGAGTGTATAATTTTCAAGTGCATCACGATATTAATCACTGTTGAGTGATTCACGTATACGTAACTTTATCCCTGAGTTTTGAAAACGAGGAATTGTCCAACAGAATAGTTATTTATCTCTTGTTTTTTTTTAATTAACATCTTATATCAAAATGGTGACAGAATAATCATGGAATTTAAGAAACATATTTGTGCGATACAAATCTACTATTAAAAAATTGTCGTTGTCTATTCATGAAGAAAAAGAAGACTATCTTAAAAGTTCTACAGTTGCAGGAAAATTAGAAGTAGACGTACACAGATTGATCACATATAATCTCTTACGCACATCATACGCGTGCAGAATGGCAAAGAAATAGTGAAGGATATGTATGGTTTGTTATGCTACAAAACAGGGTGAAGTGAAAATGTTGGGAACAGAGACTATGTACAAGTGAATATCAAATTACCATTTCGAATCATCCCTCACTCGAGGGGAGTCGGTAATCTGATCTTCGTTGAAATGATTCAATGGAGAATAATGAGGAGGAAAAGAAATGAAAAATCCTTTTCGGAATAGTAGGAAAAGTGGTAAAATCAGAAGAGAAAAAGGAAGAGAGTAGAGCGAATGTGGTCCCCGCCTCCATACCGCGTTTTTTTGAATTGATCTTACCTTTCCGTTCATGTATTTTTCTTTTCTTTGCGCATTCATTGTGGGATTATTATTGATATAAAGAACATGAACATATTCTATAAAGATCTCTCTTCCACAGACTCTCCTGAAATTGTTAGAAATTTTCGAGAGTTTGTGTTTTTTTTTTCCTTATATGTTTCATTTATAGGAAATCTTTCAAGATTTGGGATTCATAGGGGAGTTGAGTTTGCACTGTCCTGTAAATGAAATTCCAAAAATATGAGAAAAATGATGTTTCGATTAGGTTGTTCGCTTCCGGTTGCGCGAAGGTAATTTTTACACTCAAATTTGCGCAAATACGGTTTAAGCTTGCCCCGATAGTTGATAGTGAGATTTTATGTCAAATTTGCTATCAAGTTTAATCACTTTTCCAACAAACTCAAAGTACTGCTCAATTAAAAATTCCTGGATGGACAAGATAACGAAATTCCTCGAGTCTCTGAGTGTGAGATCTCTCAGAGCTCCTGCCAAGTGAGAACTTTGGAAAGTGGGAATCTCGGATGAGATCCTGAAAACTCTGTCACAGGACCTGAGAGAATTATACGACGGGTCTTGAGTCGGAACCCGACTGGTTCCGGGTGGGAATCTGAATCCTCATGCGAATTCCGCGATCTTGTTCATCACTTTCAACTGGGTGCATGGAGAAAATTTTTCTAGAAAAAATTCATATATTCATATCGCAGACATGGAATATACTTTATTGTGGCGGAAAGAATCATGAGTATGCGAAAAATTACCGCAACTCTCCTTGAATTCAATATGCGGAGTAATAACCCAAGCAGCAACAGAATTTCAAAGTATATACGAAGTAGAAACGTTCGTAGAATGTACGGATGAGATACGAAGAACACATAATGAATGTTCATAGAATGTTCGAATGACACTGTTTTAAATATACTTAGAACGTACGCAGTACATTCGAAATCTACGATATACATTCAATCGACGTTCAATCAACGTGCTGTCGTATATCCGGTTACATACGTTCGATAAATATGCATAGCACCTATAGAACGGTCTCATTCGAATTTGCATAGAACATATTTCGAATATTCGAAGAACGTTCATAGTATATTCTAGTGCTGCTTGGGAATAATTATAAACATGATAGAGTATATCCCACGGGCACGATACTGTGTCTAATAATCTTTAATATAAAATTTCCCCTGTGTGGCCATTCCTGGTACATTACAAATGTACCATGACTCACTGATTATTTAAAACAACAAGACAATCATGAGATCATATCAGCCCAATTATCGGCCAACCCAGGGATAAGCTTAGGTTATTTTCAGCCTTGTTCATATCCACATGAGTCTCTATTAGACACCCAAAAGACAATATTTTCCAATAAAATTCAGACGTTTTATGTTTGTTGGATTACTGATAACACACGTTCAACAGCACTGAAAAATTTATGAAAATAAACGAAACACACTACAAATGACAAGATCAGATCTTTCAAAATGAACATCGAAAAGAAATAATATGAAATTATATCAAATACAAATTGTTAATATGCAGAACAGTTATAGAAGACAGGAGATGTCTTTGTATTGCATACTGCGTGGAAAAAAATATGCTCCAAAGATGCGCTGTGAAAAGAATCGGTAAATTTACCGAAAAAGTCTCCGGTAATTCAGACAGCTGTTCAACCAAAGACAAAATTACCAAAGTGTTGGTAATTATACCAAAAAATATGATTCTTCCAACAAATTCCGGTAAATTTATCGACATTTCTTCCACAGTTTTACAGTGGAGTTTTTTTTCTGTAAAAATCCACTGTTGGTGGATTTCATCCCCTCATTGTGGGGGAATTGTTATTCCATCAAAAATGAGAGATTTTTCCACCATTTATTATTAATTAGAGGAATTATTTCGTTCACGAATGAAGGAAAAGTCCACTAAATTATGGTGAAAAATTCCTCATCTGTGTAGGAAGTTTCCTGCCATCATTTTTTATAGTGTAGCACAGTTCGAAAAAATTACGTTAATATTGATGGTACATAGAAGTTATTCACAAACGTAGAGGTTGAGTCAACAATTTGGACAGCTAGGCAAGCGGTTTATTGTTACGAATAATATGAAATAAAACATGATATTCCTTAGATTCGGTAATATCATTTCAGGATTGATGGTAAATTTTCAAGATCTTGATTGTTCTTGGTCTTCTTTCTAGGTATAAAACTAAGAAAATCAAGAAACCATTATATTAAATATAAATATAATAATTACTGCAATCAATACTATTTTTATTCAACACAAATCGAGGACAATCAACAACAATTTTCTTGAATATATATTATTATATTCGATCAACATGCTAACCATATCAAAATTATGGTAACATATTTTGGAAATCTTTTCTTTATCTTCATATATATAAGGTATATCATCATTCCCCGTTGATGGAAGACAGAAATCTTCAAAGGGTTCACAATGTACGGTTTTCACATTTGTGCAATTCCCTTGTGTTTGTTTTTTCAATATTCCACTAATTTTCAACTTTGTCTTTAAAATAATCAATCTGGTATAGAAATATTCATCATTTGCTGTGCATATATATTCATATATCATCATGAGTAAATGAATAGACAAATAAATAAACTGTACCTATTATACACGTATATACTACTAACATATTACGTTATTACATTCAAATACTTTCGCGTTAGTATTTAATCATTATTAGTTTTTATTTTCTTTGTCCAGCAAAAAAAATAAATTATTGGAGGGCTCTGAATTGCTCTCATATTATAGTTGAAGGAACTGTACGATACAACGTTCACACTCTCTTTTTCTCCCTCTCTCTCTTTTGTATGCATACATACATACACGCATACACGCATACATCCATGTAGTATTATTGTTCGTTGAATGGTCGGTCTGTGGGCTTATTTTTATCGTATACAAATCAACTATATCATTTTTCATTTTTCTTAACAATCGTTATGATCGGGGCCCAATCAATATTCGTAATGTTTAATGTTCTAACTTAGATCTAATAACCGTAATAAAGACAATCATGAATATAATACCATATATAAATTACAAAATTATATCGTTTCATCAAAATTTTATAAAATAGGTTGGAGAATTTTATTGAAAAATCATTTTTATTGGCAAGTATTCAGTATATTGCAATCTTGAATGTTGAGTTATCGTGCAATAAAGTGTCTTTTCAAGCTCAAATTGTTCATGAAAAAGTGAGTATTTTCAAGTTTGTTTGTCCATAACGTTTTATATAAAAATAATGATCTGTAAGATGAAAATTGAAAAAACTTGAGGCAGAAAATGTTTACGTATATATCGTTAGGGAGGAAGTATATCTACCATTTTTTTGCTTAATCAAGATTTTGATCTTATTTTGATGAAACGAACGAGTAGCAGTAGCAGGTACCAATGTATGTGGATATTTATCTAGCATTCGTTGGAAATGTCGTATTACTTTTTGTTCGAGTCGTTCAAACGTGTTTCCTAGGATTAATTCGAACTATCGTTGCATTTTCGTTGGTATTTTCAAGAATTAGATTTTATCTTCACGCAATAAACGTGGACGTAAGTTTGTGGTTATGAACCATTATTTTGTGTTATAGATTATTGGACAAACTGAATTTCATGAAATAATTATTATGCGCTAAGAGAACGAGTTGATTGACGCAACAAAATCCTATTCATCCCAGGTAGAAATATCCTATTGAATTCTATCACGAGTGGTGAAATTTCCGATTGAGTATCATTGGATTTCATTGAAACCTATTCATCTTTCCATTCTTCAATGAGATTTTATAGATCATTTGTAACAGGGATAAATGCGAGACCACTGAAAATGATTCTTCATATCAACGAAATAATGTTGATCATCGTTCCTGGTGAAAAAGACCTCTCAAATCGTGTGAGAAAACACATTAATGGAAAATAAGGTGTGCTTTTGTCCAAAATAATTGAAATTTGATGAAATTGATCTCCAAATTTTTAGAATCAAAAGTGACATTTTGTAATCGATGGGAAAAGGTGTGGTTATTTTCATCCATTTCTATGGTACTGTTACTCTGGAAAATGATTATAATCCTTCATAATGCGTATATCCGTAGTGAAGTTAGTCCTATGGAAACAAATACTTATTCTGTGGTTCATGGGTCAAAATGGAAATAATTAATCCAAGAATTATAAAAGAGCTTGAATGACTTTCAATTACTCAATTCCAAATGTTGGGTTTTCATTGCAGTTCTGAATTGCTAAATCGGATCTTCGAATACATTCTATTTCCATAGAAATCGTTAATCATCAACATCAGCGCTTGGTAATGAATTATTCATTACCAAATGCTTGAAATTCATATTTCATAGGGGGAGGTTGAGTGATGAAATAACTAATGGGATTCAATGAGCTTCCACATACTCTCTTATTAAATTTCAAACTTTTGATTTTGACAAAGCTAATAGAAAATAATGGGGTAACTGACAAAAACACACCCTATTTCCTATTTTCTAATTTTTTTCTAATAGAATTCAAGAGATCTCATTCACAAGGGATTATATTATATACTTCATTGATTATATTTAGTGAAGATTCCATTATCAATAAATTTGGTTGTGTTATTAATACACACTTCTCTGGGTGTGGGTGGATTCGTTGGATTTGCTGCAATGTGAAAAAATGTGGGGAGTTTTCCTTCACACTGTTGGTGGATTTCATCCCCTCATTGTGGGGGAATTGTTTTTCCATCAAAAATGAAAAATTCCCTAAATTATGGTGCAAAATTTCCCATCTGTCGAGGAACTTTGCTGCCACCATTCTTTGAGGGAAAATTCCACAATAATTTTTCACAGTGCGTATTCGAATTCAGACAGAGAGCATCAACTCAATAATAAAATGTTGGATAAAGTTGATCAATATTTTGCCTACGTAAACAAAAACTTCAATCATAACTCGTAAAGTTTTTAGTGCAAAAAACTGTCTGAAAATTCTAGCTTTCCCAACAATTTCAAGATTTATTTTCATTTCGTACCCTGTTGAAATAAACTAGAACTCTCCGGTACCCAGGAACATGAAATTTCATATTTTTCACTTCAATTTTCCAGTATAAATACAAGAATTTACCGATTTTACTGGAATTACCATGATTCAAATTGAATTTTCCAACAAAAATGTACAGGTTAATTGCTTCCAGTCCGGTCTTGGGAGTTCTCCATACATTGTTTTTACAATTCATTTTGGGTTCAAGTGAGTTATCTCCAAAATCGATCAATCCGAAAAATATTCCATGAAATTCAGTAATGTATGGAACTAAATCCGAATGGCATATACCCTTCACAGTATAAATCTCTCCATCGTGCATTGAATTCCCTTCAACTTTCAAAATATTATCTATTCTTCAACTTTTTGACTCTCCAAGAAGAGAATTCATACTGTGACCTTGTATCAGAAATCTTTGTTTGTCATAATAATGTATAAGACAGAATTATGAGAAGAAAATGAAAGCATATAAAATATGTGAATACGTGTAGCATATATAAAAAAATAAATTCAGAAGTATAGGAATGTAACAATATTAAATATTATGTATTATGTACATGTTAAAATTTGTAAAATTCAGCTCTTCCAAACACACACACATATATATGTATATATCAAGAAAATATGAGTAGGAGGGAATTAAGGAGCGATCTGTTTCATTTTATATCACTGTGGATAATATAGTTATTATACTTATACTCATAGGGTTGCGCGGCCCTTTGGTGTTGCGGCGAAAGCGGGGACCATCCGGTCTGCGTCCTGGGATAGCATGCACAGAACACAGCACAAAACGCCACACAATTACACAAGAGACAGACAAAATTTTAGGGAAGTAATAAAATAAATAGCAGAGAGTAAACAGAGATAATATAAGATATTATAAAATAAATGAGTTGAAACGCATGTATATATATATATATATATATAATTGGAATATGGTGAAAAGAGTATGAAGAGTACAGATCCAGAATGCACGAACGTTGTTGTAAGTTTCCGAAAGAGAAAGAAAGAGAAATAAAGGAAGAAATAATTGGGATTTCCTTCATGATTTGATAAACTCTTCTTCACTTTGATCTCAATTTTCGAAAGGTAATAATCAAACGAGATGTTGTATATAATTCCAGACCCGCACAGACAGAAACATATCTTTGAAATCTAAATCATCTCTCTTAGATCATTAGCACCATCATAGGAATGCGTATGAAATTGGATTGGCGATTCCAAAAACCCTTAAATGGTAATTCCTATGTTAATTCGATACACGAGGAGAAGAGAAATTCGTTGTAACAGCAAGATACAATTTTTCTGAATCTTTTTTGCTGGAGCAACAAACTATTTGTCATCATAGCAATCTTGTTAGCTATAACAGTGATTTTTTTATAGCTGTGGAAGCGAACAACGTTCCCTCCTCCAGCGAATTATTCTCAATATATAGAATAACAGTCAATATTTTTTGCTGTGATAGCTGAAAAAATTTTTATCTAGTAAAATCGGATTTTGTTGTCACAGCGAATTTTTTTGATTTTTGTTCAGCTGAGATGGAGGAAAATAACCGCTGTGCGTTTTCAATTCATTGAGTGACGAAAGTTATGAAAGACAACTGGAGAACAAAAACAACACATGAGACTGAATAAGCAGGACTCGCTACATTTATGCGTCATTCGTAATATTTCCATACATAATTCTTGTCGATTGTCGAATTGGAATTGCATAAAAAAATGTAATAATAACGATTAAAATGTATACATAGTGCTAATTGAGATTTACTTCACAAAGAGATACTAGAAACTAGGAACGTCATCATATTTGGGGATTATTTAGAATTAGAATTGAAAACATCACAAGAAATTCAATATGATAACACGGAGAAAAATGGTTTGTTACCAAAGCGTCTGCAAAAAACTTTGTTTTCTTTGCAGAAATATTCACTTCAGCGATTGAGGTGATACCAACGACCCCTGAAGATGCAACCAGACCCATTGGTTACACAAATTACTCGAAAACGAAAGAATGAAATCAAAATATCGCTCTGTACGGATCTCCTTCGATCAATAAAGATGATCTGTACAGAGTGATATTTTTCTTTTATTGCTTTATTTTTGAATGATTTGTCAGAAAAGATTTGGCTCGGGTTGCATCGTGGGAGGCCGCTGGTATTGTTAATAAAAATTTAGTTCTGTCAATAATTTTTATATCTATAGGACGATATCGTAACAAACGAGTTCGTTAAGCCAGTAATTCTTTTTTCTCCGTGCAACAATAGAAAAGATGATGTGACGGAAGCTTCCCTGGAAAAATCTTCAAAGAAGTTACTATATATTATTCTTCTTATTTTCTCACGTGAAGAAGAATGGTATTCGGGGATTAGAGAATTTTCTAGCAATTTCGAGATAGATTCAGTCAATATTTGGATTCTATAAACTACTCCATATCTATGTACTTTTACAACACAATAAATATTATGATTCTCATCATACTTCTAGATCAATAATTCCATCATGGCTCAATGTGCTGTCAACATTCCGTCAGATACAGCAACGTGTGAGGAGAATTATTCCTTCGGGTATAGGATTAGCGTATGGAACGTGTTGTAAACGTACGAAATTTGTGCGTATACTTAATGCGATAGTATTGCGAGCATTGATTTTCACTCAAAAGGAATAGAGGTTCCACAAAAGTCACAGTTCCTAATTCTACAGTTGTACAATCATCATTGCACTGAAGGGAGAACCTAGTTATAGTCACCAAATTGATTTGGTTGCCTCAAATATGTAATTGATTTATTATTACCAAGATTTGATCATAATAATTAAAGTTTGGTAACTATAACCAAAGACCTTAGTTGTGAATCTGTATGTCGGTAATTATAACTAAATATTTATTTCGACATATCCAACTATGAGATTTGGTAACTATAAATAAATCCTTTCCTCAGTATGGCTATTCGAAATAGTAATTTCGAAATTCGTGCTGTTTGAAAAATAAAATTCATGAAATCTCTTAAAATTATTATAAAAACATGCACGAACCTTTTCCCCAAGAGAACATGAGTGTTCCAGGAACGTTCAATAGAGGTCCATTCAACGTCCGAATATCTGAAGGTCGATTGAACGTTCCATCCCAGTGAACAATATCCCAGCAAACACGACTGCTGGCGTTTCAAAGGGCCAGTGACGGCTCTTCAACGGCATTGCCGGACCATCAGCGGCCCATTGAAACGCTAGTAATCATTGTTTGTAGGGATGTTATCATCCGGAGCTATTAAAGATCTCCTGAATATGTGTTAGAGGTCAGATAGACCTTTCAGAAGGTTAAAATAATGATATCAGAATGTTATCAGATGCGTCGATTTCTGAGGAAAATGATACCATTCGGATATCAATATGATAACATTAACAGAGCTCTTCCTCTCATAAGTGTTCATTGGGATGAACGTGAATTCACGTACAATGAACATAAATTTAACCTAGGAGGTTTGTGTTCTCTTAAGGTTCATTTTCTACAATAGTACATACAAAATACTATCTTCTATGTGCTCTATTTGATTTGAATTTGAAAAATTGCAGAATTCCCATCTTCGCGGCGAATAAATCTACTTTTTTCTTTCTTTCACTTTTCGGTGCTTCATTTTACATACATATTTCTAAAATATACAAGAAACCGTTATCGATGGTTCCCCTTGATTACTCCCATCGCGCTTTGTTAGAAAATATGGAACGCGTGAAGTGGGATGCTGGATTGATACATTCGTTAACCACAAGGTTAAATATGTTGATATTGTTGATGTCACGATAGTACATAATAATTATAATTGCGTATGAATGTAAGTGAAAAGATGGATAAATGAATGTTAACAGTACTCACCTTTGATGCGCCGCCTCCACCACCACCACCACCACCACCACCTCCTCCTCCTCCGCCTCCTCCTCCAGCGGGACCTCTGACAGGTGTCACGTAAAGACTCTCCGTACGTTTAGGTTGTCCAGGACTTGGTAAAATATCTTGCCCTAACCCTCGATTTTTCAATAACGCTCCTTCGAATTGCGAAGCGCTTACCCCCGCTGGAGCATTCACGGTCGCGTTTGCCGTTGGCGTTGCTGCTCCACTTCCAACTACCGAACCGTTCAACGGTGTCCCACTTCTCATTGCGCTCGGTCCTCTCGCTGACCTATTTCATGAACAATAAGAAGTTTGTTTATCCTTTCATTTGATTCGATTCTCGATTCTTGAAAGATATTTTGTGTCTTCCAAGAGGCACGTGATTCTCAAATTCGCCTTTGGACTTAGATTCCCAGGACCTAGAACCCCCCTCGAGTTCCTGCCAGATGAGGATTCGAGGAGTCCCAAGTTAGAGCTTGACGGTTTCATACACTGTTGGAAATTTCTTATTGAACTTCCAATTACATGTAATGGAAGCAAAAGTTATTCACGTAACTGAAAAACTTATTGAAATTTCAGTTACGAAAATATATATCAATGTATGATATAATTATATAGCAAAAATTCAAAATTCAGTAGCGGTAAATGAATTCTCATTTGAATCACAAAAAATTTGAAATTTCATTTACAAATGTACATGAAAAATATATGAAATTTAAAGACATTTCTAACAGTGTAGGTCCGGAAAAAACGCGAAAGGTGGCAGATGGAAGCCTGAATTCGGGTTCACATGCGGATTTGGAATCTCACATTTTCATTTGGGTTGAATATATTTGTTATAACTCGTTCATGAAACTTTTTGAACGAATTCGATATAAAAAATATTTTTCCCAGCAAAATTACAACAGAACTGAAGAATTTTACATGGAACGAATGAGACATTGAATACTGATTTGAGATGATTTTATCATCCTTGTTTTTGAAATTTCAAACATACACTGTGAAAAAAACTTCCAAAAAGGTTTGGAAGTTTCTTACAGTTTTTTTTTTAGTGAATTTTGGTGGAATCTCAAAAAATTTGTGGATTACCAAATAATCTGGGAATTTACAAATCTAAAAGTTTTTCACTCTACTTTCCTGCGTGTAAATCCAAGATCATTTTCTTCTACAATGCTTTTCAACGTTACATAAAGAGATATTATGCAACGGTTCGAGGAATAATATTGGGATTTTTGATAACGTAAATAAATTTATCTTGCGAATAAGAAATCCCTAAGGTTTTCATTTATCATGCGATGTCATTCACACCTTCACGGGTGTGTTTTCTGCAAAATTGCATCGATAAATTCATATAGTTCGTAACTTTACAGCGTTACATAAAGATGTAGGAAATTATATCAATCAGTTTCCATTTTTTATCACATATAATTTAATTCTGGTGTTTCTAGTCACAACATAAATTATATAATCCTTGGAATGCTTATCTCTGACGATCAGTGAAAAAAATTGTATCTTGAAGCATTGATTACGTTGATCACGCTAAATTGTGTAATGAATTCCAATATTTCATTTCTTCGAAACAGCAACCAGTTGGAATTGAGTGTCAGGAGGGTGATCATTCGATAGGAATATTGTTATGAAGTGTGATGGCAGTGGAAGTTTTCTTTTTTTCATTAAAAACAAGAATCTTATGATTCAATTTTGTATCTTGAGTCAACTTTCTTTTTATGTTTTCTTTCCACCAATCAACTCAAACTTAACCCTTACACAGTAAAGAGTGAAACTTGAAGTGATCCCGAATATCAGCTTAAAAATGCAGCCAAAAGTAGCGCCTATTCCAACTGAAAGTAAGCAATGAAGAAGACTGAATTTCAGTCAATTCCATCTTACTTTGGAAATTAAGATGGAATTCTATCCTAATTCCAAAGTAAGATGAAATTGACTGAAATTCAGTCTTCTTCATTGCTTACTTTCAGTTGGAATAGGCGCTACTTTTGGCTGCATTTTTAAGCTGATATTCGGGATCACTTTAAGTTTTACTTTTTACTGTGTAGGAGCCTCCCGAAGTAGCTGATCAGACCAGATGACACACTTGAAATTCAACTATATTCTGACACACAAAATTTGACATACACTGTAAAAAAAATTTGTTGAATTCCAAACAAAAATGCTTGGAAAGTTACAAACTTGGTTTGGAAAAATAATTTCCGAACCTTTTTTGTAAATTGCCGAACAAAAGTTTGTGAATTCTCAAAAATCTTCGTGAAATCACAAAATTTTTTGAATGTTTACAAACTTTTGTTTGGTAATTTACAAAAAAAGTTTGTGTAAAAAACTGCCAAACTTCTTTGGCAGTTTAGGAAGTATATTTTTTACAGTGTAAGAACTGGTATTTTTTCACTTGTTCATGAAGTAATGTAAAATTAACAATTGACACTCATTGTCCCTTTCAAATATGTCCACGTGGAAACTCAAACCTTCTCAAATTCCGCATGTTACTGGGTCATGCTTACCCAGTGTGCAGTCTGAGGGTTAACAGAAATCTCTTTCCACACGGAGAAAGATTATGTTTCGAATATTACCCCTACAAACGATGATTACTGGCAGTGCAATGGGCCACTGATGGTTCTGCAATGCCGTTGAAGAGCTATTACTGGCCCTTTGAAACGCCCGCAGTTCTGTTTGCTGGGACTATATTTTGTACTAAAGGAATGCTATAAGTGAAAGATTATAATGCTTACAACTGAATGTAGTGAAAATTCATGCTTTATGCATAAGCGTAGCCAGGGCCCGACTGGTGTGGGTGCCAATGACCAAACTTCCGCCCTTAGAATTTTTTCCTGAATTTCCGACCGATGAAAGTTGGTTTTTATTTTGATTCTGGCGCCCCTCAGAGAGTCAGTGTGCACTGAGAGAAATCGCTTTAGTAGATAATCTCTCAGTTGATTCGAATGAATCTTTATTTGATATAATCAAAAATTTGTTTGCGGTAGCAAAAACAATGATTTAACGTCTATTCATTTTGAATGAAAAAATTCAGTGATTAGTAGCATAAGTAATTTATTTGTGACAACTAACAATTCAAGTTCCTCAGTAAATAGAATCTGATTATGCATGCGCTGACTACCATTTCATCATTTTCAATTGTTTCACCGGCAATACCGGCATTTCCACCCATGTCCAGTTTTCAACGACACGCCTGCAATCGCGTGCAACGGCGATACGGAATTTTGGATTTCATTTTTGGAAGAATAGATTACTCCATAGCAAAAGTTCTCAGTTTCATTGGTTCAAAGGCTTTTGGAACGTTTTGCCTGAAGAATATTCGTACAAAATCTTTTTTTATGCAGTGAGATTGTGCTAAAATATGGAGCGAGTGGAAATGCAGAAAATTTTTCAGAATCTTTCCTGACCAAATGTCCCCAGCAAAAATCATTCTAGTTATTCTCCAGGCCTTGCAAGAACTTACGATACCCTTGCGAGGGACTTTCGAAGCCTAGCAAGGCCTCGTAATAACCTAGAAAATCACTGGAGTCATTTCTAGCAAGGTTGTTTAGTGATTCCTGGTATATATTTGATTTTCAATAACCAACAATATTTCTGTACAATTATGTTTCATAATATTTTGATTTATTTGGAATATTTGGTTAGCACAACATCAAAATATTTATTTGTGAGAAGTGAAAGTTTTACTCAATCCAACTAAATTCAATTAACTAAACAAAATGTGTTGATTTGCATAAAAGTCTAGCTGTCTGATATATGAATAAATTATTTTGCTGCTGTCGCTAGCATTTAGTTACAGCAACTATGTGATTTTTCTCAGCGTGGGTGTCTTGGCACCCAAGGCACCCACCTCGGCCACACCTATGGCTTTATGATGTGAAGTTGCGGAAAATCGAAAGATTTTTCAAATCATTATGCATGAACTTTCACTGCCTTCAGTTTTAAATATTATAATATTTCACTTATAGCACTACTTTTGTGCGAAGTGTAGTAATATTTGAACCATCATTTTTCTCCATGCAAAATATTGAACGGGAAAATCCAAAAAACGAATGACAAGTTACAATATACTTTATGGAGACAAAATTCGTCCGCCACAGCTAACTGGATTGCTGAGAGAGCAATATATTGAATTAAAACAACAAATTTTTCGCTGGACCAACAGTATTTTCAGTATTATATATAGAAGAGCTAATAAATTTTGCTGGAGGAGTCGACGGTTTTGGAATACACAGCTAAAAAATCATTGTCGTACGCCGAGAAAAGAAAGTTGTAAATTTTACCTCTTGTTAAGTAAATATATGGATGATTTAAAAATGTAGTGCAAGCTACTACAATTTTAGCTGATTCCACCGCAGGGGAAGTGAGATGCACTTCAGCTATGGTATTTTTCACATCAGCTGTGGTATATTTTACAGACGTTGTTATAAAATCAACTGAAATTGTGGTCGCTTGCACTAAATTCCAAATCATCCATATATTTACTCAATAAGATGTAAATTTTACAAATTTTTTCTCTCAGTGTAGCTTAACAAAACTGCGGTCAAGCGACGAATTTTTTTTCCGTGTTAGTAAACTGCCTTGGGACGTGCTTTGGATATTTAAAAAACGTGAAATATCCGTGTTGCTGAAGTTTGAATCGTTTATTGAAACGAATTAACAATCGAATAAAGAGATTCTTAGACCCAACTTCAATCAAAGACCTAAAATCTCGCAACACATTCTTTGAACGATATTTTCAATTTGAAGGAATCAATTTGAGGAAATAAATCACGATGATTTATCATATTTTGTGAATTTGAATTTTCGTTTCGGTTTTATAAACGATTCAAACCTCTACAACATAAATATCCGACTAACCAATTCAATTTTTATGAATTTGTTGGAGTATTCATTTTGCTTGTGATAAAAACTCACCTGTCTGGCACTTCTGTGGTAGGATTGGACGTAATAGTTTTATCGACAGACGGTTGTCTAGACCCCGTTAATCTAGAATGTGCTCTAGCGTATCTATCAACAGAACTGTCTCGGCTGGGTGGCCTTTTGTAATGATCTAACCTGATAATCACAACACACAGAAGACAGTAGTAAATTATTATTCGAACACTAGAAGTTCTTCTCAAATAACCATACTAATTGAATATAACGTGAGTGTATTTAAACTTTGAAAAATAAATTTCATGATCCATTGATTCAGTTAATCTTTCAATCTAGTTCAAGTCAATGAATATTGGAGTAAATTTTAATTCAAAAGAATTCAAACGGTTGATCTGTGCATATTTTACAACTAAACCCATCATCGATGGTTCCCAAGTGGAAACATTTTGTAGAATTTTCATTAGAATTTGGTTTTACACAACCATTCTCGCTAAATCATGTTTTATGTTACATTCATGGTGTAGAATTTGTATAGAATCAAATGCTCTCAAGAATTCCACACCATTTTTCCACCTGGGTTCCGTCCAAACTCAATTTCGAAATTTCTGGCTATAAATCTTGTTTCATGCAAAAACTGCATATGCTCAAATGACTCATTTAATAAAAGTGTTGAGGTTATATCTAGTTTTTTTTTTACAAGGACTGACAAAAGCACACCTTTTTTCTTGTAATAGGATTTAAGGAGATTTTCACCAGGAAATTGTGACACCATTGAAAACTTTTCCACTGGCTCTGTATGTCATATACATACCTGTCATTTAAAGTTTGTCCAATTGATCCTATATTAGGTCGATCCTGAGGACTCAGTACCCTACTATTTCTTCTTATGCTAGTAGAACTCGCGGGTCGTTGAGGGTCCCCTGTCATCCCATCAGGTTGATACTGCGATTGTTGTTGAGCTTGTGTCAAAGACGGCTGTTGTCCGTACATCGATTGTGCATTGTATTGATTCATCTGTCCAGTTCCATACTGATTGGGTAACGTTGTCTGTAATCAAAACATAATATAATGTACTTCATTACATTTCTTCCCACATTTCCAAATGAACTTTTCTTTTCGTTCTCTAAAAATATGATCAATATTTTAATATACTACCAAGAAAACATTCATCTTCTCTCAAAAAACCCAACACTTCTAACATCTAATCCCGAAGCCTAACTGTGAAAACAGAAGAGACAAGCAAGAGGCATCGTATTAGTTCGTTGATTAATATCACATGATCTCCAGTCAGGGATAGGAGAATTATACTGTCGGAACAACATTAAATTCGATCACATTATTTATATCCTCATGCATGAATTCATTTGACTTTTAACTTGATTGAAGTTTAGATAACGAGGATTTGAAATAAAGAGAACAGAGTTCCCAGGACGTACGATACGATTCTTAGTACTCTACTGTGAGTATACTACTTTATTTGTGCTGGATAATTTGATTAAGCAGTGATTTTAGCTTTGTTAAACATCGTACATCATATTTGAAATCTTTTAAAACAATCTTTCAACTATCTGTACCTATTCGATTGGAACACTTGTGTTTTATGTATTTAAAAATTCTACTTTTGGACGTGAACAAAGACTGTAAAAAAAAACTTCGAACAAATTCCAATACCGTACTGGAAACAATTGAAGTAAAAAACATAAATTTTCATATAAAATACGGAAAAATGCCGGTACAACAGGAATTTTCTTGTACGTAAGCTGAAAAATTCGTCATGAACAGACATTTTCCAGTTCCTGCACTGGAAAAAATATTTATTTGTCCCCTCTCCAAAGAATACTTATTTGTAGAAATTGAATATTCAATTAGATGCAAAAACTGATTCCTTGTTGCAAATAAATTATTTATTTGAGGCGAGCATTCCATTATTTGACTCGATTAAATATCTCATTAATCCTGAAAAATATTTTATGGAGAGAGAACAAATAAACTATTTATTTGGTTGGAAGAAATTTTTTTTTCAGTGTGGGTACCAGAAAATTCCAGTTTTTTTTCAACAGTGAATCCACTAAGGATCTTCTATAGTATATAGTTCAACTTTGAATTGAATGTAAAGAGTATATTGTGACAAAAAGTGAAAAATATAGGTCATGATTTATCACATTTAGCCCTAGAAAGAGGAATTCCTTGTTGAATTCTCATCTCAAACTACGTAAAATGTTTCGAATAATATAATATATTGGAGAATCTTTCTCCGTAACATGATATTTCATTTCGAAGAATGAATTATTCCCCTTCTCATAGGGAGATCATGAATTAATTGAAATTCGGTTACATGAAGTGCAAAGCTCCAAAACTCAGATTCACGTTTCCAAATATTACCTCGACATCAGATTACTATACCGACACAATCGATTATTATTAAATGAACGAATGCATTCATGTGGGGAACGAAATACGGGATGACGATCATTGTTTTCATTGTCAAATTCGTCAATATGTCGCTTACACCGTAAAGCTGTGTTCCAAATTGATTGATTTGGCCAGGTGTGATTGGGCCATACATTACCGGAGACGGTGGTGGAAAGATGATCTAGAAAAAAACAGAAATGCAGAGAGAAAAATAGCGGAAGAAACGAATAAATTGTATATGACACGACAAGAATGGAGGGAATATCCTTGCATGCTGTGAAAAAAATTCCAAATTCCCAGGAAGATATTCAAATTGTATTGGAACTGATTTTTCTGTCCACTCAAATTAAATTGAATTCATTCGAATTCGTTGTCTCGTTCAAATCAATTGAATCAATTCGATTCGAAATTGAGTAAAATCGACAAATCAAGTACAGTGGATTGTCAAATTATTAGCCCAAGTTGAGATTACTGAGATTACTTCAAAGTTGAATATGTCAGTGAAAAATTATCGTAAAGAAACAATTAAATACGCAATTTCAAAAGCAAAGTCTACTCCTCGAGCATCATTTGACCTCTTCGGTCTATCATGATTGTGCAACAACCTATATCGGAATAATTTAAGCGGTTTTTGATTGCTCTTGAAAGTATTTTTTTGTGTATAAAACATCTTGAAACAAAACTTTTTTCTTCATGGACATTTTTTGTCCCCTCAACCGTCTCAAAATTACAAGTCATAAAACATGCCATAATTCCGCTAAAAATCACTATACTGGGAAAATAAATAAAAGCGTTTTAAGCTGAGAAAATTCTCTATAAAATGTCTATTTTCGTATTTCCATGTCCCAATTCCCCCGCGAGCTCCATCTGTTTGAAAAACTAAGAAAATATCGAGACGATGCTTGAAGAGTAGACTTTACCCTTGAAATCGCGTTTTCAATTGTTTCCTTACGATAATTTTTCACTGAGATTTTCCAATTGTGGCCTAATGGATTTGACAACCCACTGCAGCAATGACACAGGACCACAAAAAACTGAAACATGTGCGTTACAGACCGAGTGTGGAGTACAACCTTGAGTGTCAATAACCTACTTTCATTCCTCATGGGAGTGGAATCGCTATTTTTATCAGAAATAAAGCCTATATTCTTTCCGTAAGATATTGAAAAACCAAAATTGGTCCCAAAGTCATGATTCAATCAGGCAAAGTGAGAAATTCCAGAGTGTAGGGTTACAAAAATCTGACGACAGCTGAAGAATTGACCGAATCGAATGATTTTTCCTCAAATATTCGTAAGAATCCCTCTGCGTCACATAGATGCGAAAATGGGGACATCCCATTCAATCAAGGGGTTTGACTTTTTTTATCATGCTCAAAGTTTGAAGTTACCAAAAATGTACAGAATAATGCGATTCCAAGACAAGCAGGGGTATGTAAAACTATTTGATATCGCCATTCAGGCTTGAAACATGTTAACTCAGGTGGACCTTGTATATGGAATAGAGTTTTCCGTAAAATTCCAATAAATTTGATAGATACAGTAGAGCCATAGTTATTTCTCAACATTAAATTGTTAATGGGGAGTTCATTTACACGAGTACTCTTGTATTGCTTGTATTGCTGTATTGTGATTCCACCCTCATGAAAGATTGAAGGATAGGTTTGTCAGTTTTGTGTGATCCTGTGGAGTTTAATCGTTTAAAATATAACCCTAGTAGAAACACCTAGGCATTGACGAGTTTTTCAAACGTTCGCGTTACTAGCAAAATACTGGACCCTTGCGAGTATCACCAGCGCTTTACAAGTATTTATAAATACTATAGTCAGGCTCTCGCTATTGTCTAGTATTTGACAAAACTCGTGAATGTCTAGAGTACCCCTACTAGGAACCATATAACTCCTCATCTACAACGAAACGAATAAAAATTACAAGTGCATTCGAGTGATAGAGATTTTTTCACCCCTGCTTCCGTTTGTGCTTTCCCGTTCAACGGTACACCATTCTGGAAACTAAATCCCTGCAATGTCTTGAAAATGACAAAAAGAATTGACAATCACCTGTTGATTAGGATAATTTTGTTGGTACTGGAATCCTTGTGGACCGGTTGTCGTCGTTGTCGTGTTTGTCGTTTGCTGCTGCTGCTGTTGCTGCTGTTGCTGCTGTTGCTGCATGTGCATTTGTTGCGATTGATAATTAGAATACTGATCGGGACTTTGAGGATTCGTCACGTATTGTTGTTGCGTATACATATTGGGGACTCCTTGCGGTTGAGAACTAGGACTGACGAATTGATTTTGTTGCGGAGGTGGTGGACCGTACGGATATTGTGGACCCGGAGGCTGCGAGGGTGGAGGTTGCGCAGGCGTTGGTTGTTGATACGGACTCGGTATGCTGTTAGGATACTGATTCGGTTGACCCATAACGTTGGTTGACGGCATCCCAGGATACGCTTGAGTCTCATAAGGATTTTGATTCATCAAAACATTTTGAGAATTCATCAATGGCATTTGCGGACTGATCAGTTGGACTCCTGGCATTTGATTCGAAGGGATTTGGTTTGGGATTTGATTTTGAGAAGACGGTTTGGTGCTAGCTCTTCTGATGGATTGCATTACGTTGGAAGCGGTGGTGGTTGTCGTCGCTGTCGAGGTGGTAGCTGGTGTAGATACCGCATTCGACGACGGCGAGTCGGTATTCTTCATTGGCGTTTGATCGAGATTGGACGTGGCTGTTTTGTGTAAAATACTTTTTCCAGGCACTTTATCTTGAGGCGGTGGGGGCACGTATTTGGGAATTTCTCGATTTCTCAATCTTTCCAATCCGGGTTGTCTGAAATCAGGGGCAAATTGTCGTGCCGTTTGTATCGCCAATTCGGAATCTTGTCTCGCATGTTCGGCCGCGTAATCGGCAAGTTCTGCTTTGCCTCGAGCCGTAGCTGTTCTCGAGATAGCGATATCGGCTTTCTGTAACGCGATCTTACTCGCTCTCTGCGCCGCGTTTACAGCCGCTTCTATTCTTTCACGAAATTTTGCTGATCTTATGAGGAATAAGTGGCGCTTCTTTTGACTGGTTATCAACACGTTGTTTTTATATTTACCCTCTTCTTTGGTGCCATCGCGGAACGTTGTTACACCGTATCCGTATTTTCGATTATTAAACCATTCACCTTCGTATCTCAAACCATCGCTTCGCTCGGATATACCGAATCCCGTTCGTTTGTCGTTCTTCCATTCCCCTAAATACGTTTCCGTCACCGAGGCATCCATTTGTTCATCCTGAAATACAATAAAATGCGATGAAATATCAAGGAATTGACTGTTGACTTGGGGACTGTTTTTTTTGTTTGTTTTCTATTTACCTCGATCACAAAGGAGGCATTGCTATCCGTATGAACTGAAGCGGAAGCTTGACTGTGAGAACTTTCGGTCGACATCCAGGAAGCTGAACTGGCGTTACTTCTGATGCTACCCCCGGTACCACGTTTTTCAAGATCCCCAGTGCTTCTTTGTTTCCGGATTTTAAGACCCTTTGAAAACGATACACATGTTTCTTTAATTAAACTTCCTCACGGATAACTTGATTAATTGCCACTTTCACCACCTCGATTTAACAATCAACCGGAATTTGAACCTAAAATCAACCAATCAGAGGATTCTCAATTTAAATCTGTATCAATCTTTAAATCGAATCGATGGAAGTAGCGGTTACGTATCTAATTTTTTTTTGTTCACCATAAAAACGGTTCAACTGAATCTCAGTGGGAGTAGCAAACAAGTTTTTGTTTTTTGTTTGAGGAAAAAAAGCGAGTGTTTACCGAAAGCAGTCCTTTTTTAAGGGACTTTTCTGTGAGACTTTTTCTTCGTGCTGGGGGATCATCGCTTCTAGCTTTCAGAACAAATCCACCTCTGCTGTCGTCAACTCTCCGATCTCTCCTGTCGGTCGGTTCTGGCGTTGGAGCTGTAGCTGGGCCCCCGTCCACGCTTCTCAGAGAAGTTAAAGACGCTCGTACTTGTTTCGGAGGTTTGTAGTGACTCGCGAGGCCAAACGGTGCGCTGGCTCTCACCCCATATCCATGTCTCATGCCACGCAACCATTGACCCTGATACGTTCCTGTAAAACGAAAATGAATTTCAATGACCTCATCCATTCTTTGCTCTTCCATTTTTAAAGTCTTCAAATTAACTCATCAATTCCCTTATCATCTTTCAGACAAAATACATCTAAAAGATATAAAAAGAAGCTCCAAAATATATCTTTCGGATGATTTTGATTTTGTTTTCTTGGGTTGTTTGAATATTTGACTTCTTTTGAAGGATTTTCAATCAAGATACGTGATCTGCCGTGATATTTTCACGTCGAATCAATGGAAATATATTACTATCCAGTTTTCTCAGAAACGAACAAGTCGAATGAAAAATAATGTGCAGCTGCATTTTTTTGATATCCCAAGAAGGTGCACCTGTTAATGAAAATTGATTTTGTTTATCAATCGTTGAGAAAACTACGGGGGAGAGATCTAGTGATTTTACTACAGTAACTAGTAAATATAGATGCTGAAAGAAATTTTTTAAATCTGTTTACTAAACGTTACCTACGCGAGAAAAATGAGTGATCCAAATTTTCGTTGACTAGTATTTCACTTTGGGACGGAGCACAAGTTCAAAAAGAAATCGTACACTGGATTTTAATAATTCGTTGACTCTTGCCATTATTTCTTCTCAAATTTGTGCTCCATCCAAAAGTGACATACTAGTCAACGAAAATTTGGATCACTCATTTTTTCCGTGTGTTATTTAATTCTTTTATTTTCACAACACAAAAGAACACTGTAAAAAATTGCTTCCTAAATTTCATAGAAATGTATGTGAAGCAATTAACATATATATTTTGTATTGAATTTTCAAAACTTCTTTGGCTTTTCATATGACATTTTATGATATCTCATACAGAATTATGATTTTTCATGCATTTTTATATGAATTTTCACACATTTTGCATTAAATTTCATGAATTCATGATTGAAATTGATTTCAATTACAAGTTTCAGAATTTTCATATACATCTGATATCGGAAATTTCAGAATATTTTTTACAGTGAATACAAGGTCCAAAATCTCTGGTTCAACGAAGTTTCTCGAATTTGAATGAGTTATGGAGATGAATTAGTACTAAGAGCCACGAACTTATACATTTATTTCAGGTATGTTCACTTGAAACTTACTACCAACAACTACAGCACCCCAATGCGCTGGTATTGAAATCATATGAAACATTCCTATTTCTGCTTTATACACCGCAACTTGTAATCAGATGAATTAAACATGTCACCCTGTCTCCGAAGAGACTGTTTTATGTAAAGAGTTGTGAGTTCTTGATTAAGTTCCGTATGCATAAGTGGATTACTTTGCATTTTACTTCTAAATTATTCTTTCTTTCCTTTCCCCATGATGAACAATAATTTTTATATAAATATGCGGAAAGTGAGTTTAAATTTCGACTCGTGATGTTGTAAATTAATTTTCAAATATATATAATCAATCCTCCAATAAATGAAATGTACTGAGAAGAATCAACTCTGTTCTGTAGATCCGCGTATCGTACATATCGTTGGATTGATTTGACATGAATAGCTTCTTCTTCCAGACTCGAAAGTTCATTTCTATAGGCAAATCAACGACGGTTTGAAGTCGTTCTGGTTGTCATTGATACCGCTTTACGCATTGAGAAAGAAAACGTATGAAAATATAGAATTATTATGTATCAATAATTTATTAGGATTCAACACTTAGAAAACAGAATAGTTTTTCAGAATGGAGGAAAAATCAATTGCCTCGCGATCGGGGGATGAAATCCAGCACTTGAGTATGAAAAAGTCCCCTAGATTCATTATGTTTGAGAAATTGATTCCCTTAGTTTGTTACATTGGCCCAACAGCGATGCATAAACCACGAGGTAGACGAGATACCAAGAGTACGCGGAGAGTAGTCATGAGATGTGGCGGCGGGCTATTTAGGTCAATTCTTCCTAGTCTCTTAGAGACGCCTCGTTCAGAACAAATAGTACCGTCGACGTCGTCGACGTCGTTATCGTTGTCGTCTTGAACTCATTTTAGAGAATACAGAAAACAAAAAAGGAAGAATATATTACGCTATGATAAATTCTGAAACGATATGTGCGACTGACTTTCCGAACTACACATTCATTAAACTGTGCGAAGGTTGCTTGAATTATCGAAAATCACACAAATCTAAACTGCAGAGTATTTCAATTTTTTACACCCACTTTTTTCCGAATCTTCGGATATATTTCATTGACCTCTCAGAAACTTCAACTAAATTTCGAAGAGCATTCTGAGAATTTAGTCACATTTCCTGAATTTTCAGAAGGAATCTTTCTGCAGGGTGCATCACACAATCTAACGTACGATACCTGCTTTCCTACTACATAAATCGGTGGTGTTAATCGTACAGTAATTACGCTCATTAATGTCTGATCAATGGTTAATCACTGGATGATAACGTGGGCCCAGTAATGTACTGTAAAAAGTCGGACTGGATGTGAAAACTTGACTAAATTTCAGTCTTTTCCATCGTCTCGGCATTTTTTTCACTACTCACATCTTAAAATCAGCTAATATTCATAATGAAAGTGAGTTTGAGTTTTTACAGTGTGACGGTGGATAATGGATCACATCCCTGGTAAAAAGCACGTATTCAATCTCATTAGGTCACACAAATTTTGCAATGGTAAATGACTCTTCAAATTCATCCAACGCATTTTAAAGAACTTATTTTTAATGTGTTTGGATGGTCATTTCCCATCACAAAGTTTGTATTAAATTTCATTAATCAGTAGGATTCAATAGAATTTCCCAATGAGGGGTATGGAATCAATGATCAGCACAGTGATCGGATCCGAAATGATTCTGATTTGTGTTCAGAAATTTCGAAATTATGTTTGAATGCCTCGGAACAACGTTGATCTAGTGTTAATTTCTACTAAGGATATTTGACCAGATAAATGGTTAATGATAACTTGAAGCTCTCGTTGGCTTTTCCGAGTGAAATACGTCGTTTGAATTGTTACAAAAATCAAAACTGGTCACCTGGGATTTATCATTCTTTATGCATTTCAGCATCATAAAAAAGGGAGAAGTGGGATTGTTGAAAAGAGTAGCAGTCATCTCTTGATGCTTCGTGGACGTTTTTACGAGCAACTGAATGAGAGTGGGAAGTTTCAATTTGTGGTTTTCATTTGACGGAATGTTATGACAAGAAAAAAATGTAGGTACATTTGGTCTTAGAATTCGAAAACGATACAATCGTCGGTTATTATAGGAATATGATGAAAAGAACAGTTTGGGGGTGGTAATTCGTGATCGATTCTTTTTTTGTATTATAGATAGAAAAAGTATGATTTGTATAAAATGTAGATAAAAATTCGATATAATTTCTTAAGAATCGATTCCAAATTATCATCATTAGAACAGTTCCGCACTGTGAGACTTTAAATCCATCAATTACATCACACTAATCTCTTGTCTGTTTCGATCTCCTATCTCTTCTCCCTTCGCCACGCTGCATCACACTGAGTTCGATCCTTCCTCCGCAATAATTTATTACTGTTTCATATCCTGTAAATAAACCTCTCCTCTGTAATAATATTCTCTTAGAATATGGAACTTTTATTGAATTCACTGTATGTTCCATAAGTACCGCTGTAAAGATTCTGTGCGAAATGTAAGAAAGGAATATCGTTGCTGCTGTTGGACTCAGGGACTCAGAAGGAAAGAATACTGTGAAAGAATTCCTTTTGAAAATTCAAACAATATGATTAATCTTTTACAGCCACTTTTTTTCTGATTTTTCAGATAAATTTTACTTGTTTGTAAGAAACTTCAACTGAATTTCGAAGAGTATTCTGAGAATTATAAGCAGAATTCTCTCGAAAATCCAGAAGAAAGTGACTGTAAAACATTGAAGTCACATTTTATAAATTTTCAGAAGAAATTTTTTTACAGTGAATACCTGACTCGTATAATTTATTCAATGAGGAACTATGATAAATCATTTTTGCATTTCTGTGAAGAAATTTGCAAAATTTCGCACAGTACTTTCTACTTCTTTACTCGAAGAAAAATGGTAAACTAGCTGCAAATCAATACCGTTCAAACCTCTATTTTTACATCAGTGACTAAATACGCGACCGTAAACAGATGAAATGAATCGAAACGTATCTCATCGATGTATTAGATAATCATCGAACTCATTATTTATTATTAAACCATCGAACGTTCGAACGTGAGACTATCTCCAATGTAATTTCGAATCATAGTGCCAATATCAGGGAACCTTGAAGTTCACTTATCTCCTTAAGGAAGTTCAATCGCGAATAATCATTCTTTTTCCTCCCGCATCATCTTTGCAGATAAAACAAAATGTTCCGTTGTAGAGTACCGTGTTATCGCGAATTACATAAATCTGTAATTCATATTTCTGTTCGGTTCAAAGCACTGCGCTTCTCCCTTGCATTGAAAACTTCTAAAGCAAAGATATTTTACTTGCATGTGATACATAGATATACATTTGTGAATCATCGGGGACATTTCAAACACAGTCACGTTTTGGCAAAAACAATCCAATCGTTTGCTCGATGCAAACACTCGAGAAATTTCATTTCAATGCGCATAGTGAAAGAGAAAATTTGCAATTTTGTGGAGATATTAAGATTGTTATATATATATATATATACTGTGTGTCTTTTTTTTTTATAAAAGTATTTTAGATACATTTGGATACTTTTATTGTAAGTGAAATGAGTCATCCTTATATTATCATACATTGTTATGTAAAATAACGAGATATGAAAACACAAGAGAAGAAAATGTTACAGTCTTGAATATTTAATATTGAAGGAACATGATGTGACGAGAGAAATTTCTTGTGCACTGTGAAAAATGTTTACTGAAAATTACCCGCAGAAAAATGCAAGTCGAGAACATGATAATCTTTGATAGAAAATTTCAGTATATTTCTCAAAATCTGAGAGGTTTTCTTCAATTTTGAATAAAGATAAAACGGTTCTTATTTTTTTTTCTCTGAGTTTAATTGAAAAACAATGAAAATTTATCAAATTTGAACTTCCCAAAAGTCGCGCATGGAATTTTACAGAGGGAATAACAAAATTTCGAAATCTTTTTTCTCTATTTTTTGTTAAGTACTGATAATTTTCCATTGTTTTTCAAATGAAACCCACACGGAGGAAAAATGGTTTGTTACTATAGCGCCTACAAAGAAATTTGTTGTCCTGGCAAAAATCTTCACTCCAGGAGCTAAGAAGTTAGTTCTGTGAATAAATTTGTTTATGTCAGCAAAAAAAATGTAGTTGCGTCAACCATTTTTCTTGCTCTTTCAGCTAATTTTTGCGTTCACTTTCTTCTCCGTGCAACAAAAATGTGAACCGTTCTATCTTCATTACAAATTTTAAGAAATATGCTGAAATTTTCTACCAAAGACAACTATGTTCTCGACTTGCATTTTTCTCTTTTCAGTATGCAGTACATTGGATTGAAAATTTCAGCACATTCGCGGGAATTTCGCAGCACATAATTCATAAAATTTCAATAAATGTACTGGAAGATGAAGTTACTCAAATTTCCCGGTTCCCAGACGCAGTAAATTTCCAGTTTTCGTTTACAGGGTGCACAAAAATGTGACTGAAACGGAATTGTGTCCTCTTCTTGTCTCCCCTGATATCACTGATATCGAGTGACGTTTTGGAAACACTTCTCCATCGATTATTGTTGTTTTCGACATTGAAATGGCAATTGAAAAAATCAAAAAATGAAGCAAAATCTTCCCTCCACCTTCTCCTTCTCCTACGATGTTTACTCAGTACTTTGATGAGTTTACACGAGGAGTTTTACACGAAGAGTAGAATGCGGAGGAATATCTAGCGCGTGTAAATGCAATTTAACGCTTGGCCTATTCGTTATGCGGCGTCGCTCCTTTTGTCATATTTCTGTTTTTAACTTTTCGTTTTCTTGTTCATCCTGCTTTTTAACCTCGTTACCATCCTGTATATAAGCAAAGAACGCATCTCAATGCACGCACACATCAAGTCTTTCGTTTGAGTTTAGACCCTCTCGAAATTCTATTCCATATGTCTGCCGTGGCACGTGGCCGAGGCATTTATTTATAAATACCAATGCTGGCGCATGCATACGTTATATACACATACATGTACGTAAAAGTTTCTATTCGTATGAATATTTCCAAGTAAAATGAATGTGTGGGATAAGAAGAGCGCGTTATCGATGACCGATGTTATTGGAGTACAAAAAAACTATTATCGATGATGAAATTCTTGAAAAGCGTAGTCAGACAGCTCTTCTTCACTTTGATGAAACTATTTTCTACTTTCAATTTTTGTTCCTCATTTATAGGATTCATATAAACTTTCCACTCTTTAATTATCAAACTTTCAGACAAATATCATTGAATTCTGAATAAAATGGTTCCTAAAAATGAACATGGATTGATAAACCGTGGACAGATTGTTCTGAAAAATTTATAATGTCGATAATTCTTCAACCGCACGGTTCCCCGTTAATGAATCCAAGAACAACACCAATGCTGCACGTGAAAGTTATTCGCGAAATTCCCATATATTTTGTAGAAGAGAATTATAAATCCATTTTTATCTTCATTTCTCATTACGGGTTGAAATAATACCAGTAGTATATCACTATGGTAGCAGTACACAAAAAACTGGGAATTTCAAAACATAGGGATCTAGAGAAAAAGGGTTTGGAAGAGGAATTACTTTTAAGATTTGTGCATGAGAGTATAATTAGAAATGATGAGAATAGATCTACATTATATATTGCTTTCATGGAGGGTATCGTAATATTTTGATAATGATACACCGAAAATAATCTTTCCGACATGATTAATGTATTCAATCAAATCTGACGAACGGGTATTGGTGTTGAATAAATCATCAAGTGCATTGATGCGCTGTCAGATATTTCTAGATACATCTGAGTTAAATAAATCGCACCTCCATCTGATACAAAGCCTAGTGGGAATCATTTTATGGTCACTTTTTGGGCCAATATAAGGCCCTGTGAGACCTTGAAAGTCTCTCACGAGTGCCTGGGGAGGCTTCGCGAGGCCTAGAAAATGACTAGCGTGATTTCTACTGAACAAGGTGATCAGTTAATGCCAGGGGGGTTCAAAATTTTGTCCGCTCGATATAAGTTACAGAAAAAGAATCAGAAGTTGGAAGATCTCTCTATTGGGATGGCTAAAAATTAGCTACGGAAGCTATTTCACGGCTCCCAAAGCTACTCACTTTGCGGCAGCAGCAAGAAATGCAGCCACCACATCTGAAATTGCATAGTTCAATTATTTGGTCATCCAAATATCAATCATGAATCTTGAGCAATCACAGCTACGATTTTTTTACTGAAAAATAGCTACAGCAGGGAAAAAAGGGTGCTAAACAAGAGTGTATGAAAATAATTGATCCAAGAATTATAAAAGGGCTTGAATGACTCTCAGTTACTCAATTTGGAATGATGGGTTCTTACCACAGTTCTGAACTGTCAAATCGAACTATTGTTTTTTGATAATCGTTTTATATCATTGAACACACTTTCTATTCCCACAACAATCATCAACATACAACAAGAGAGGTTAAGTGATGAAATAACTAATGGGATTCAATGAGCTTCCACACATTTTCCTATTGAATTTCAAACTTTTGATTTTGACAAAGGTAATAGAAAATAATGAGGTAACTGACAAAAGAACACCTTGTTTCCTCAGGATTTAAGGGGTCTTTTTCACCAGGGATACGAAATTCGTTTCCAATCAGTCCACCTGGTCTCACCCACACAGCACTTTTGGTCTTCAAGATATCTTGAGGAACTGTTCAGAAAAGTTTAAGGTGTCTTACACAATATGAAAAGATATCTTTGAGATGTCTAAAACAGTTCTCACTTTTAAAAAACATCTAAAATAAATCTTTGAGACATCCTATAGAAGTCTTTTGGAAGTAAGAACTGTTTTAGATCTCTTGAAGATATCTTTTCATGTCGCATAAGATGTCTTAAATTTGGCTTGAGATATCTTTTAAAACTGAAATGCTGTGTCGGTACTTTCTCTTCTAAATTAAATCCATCAAAATCCATATCCCAGACCAAGGAATAATTTCATGAATATCATCGTGAATATAATATAATATAAATATAAATCAAAAGTAGGGCTTTCTCAGCATTAGAATGCTAGAGAAATATATTTCTGTTTGAAGAAGGAATGAAAGAAAAGCAGGACTGATCTAAGTGGTAAAAGATGGAGAAGAAGAAGAGTTCGTGAAATCGTTGAGCGTGTATTTCATTAACCTCCTCTCAAACGCAAATACATTCATGCACGCAAAAGGGTTGGAAAATTAACGACGAGTGAGAGATGAAGACGACGAAACGTCAAATACACTGATTTTTTAGGTCAATTATGTCATTGAAGCGAACAACAACGTGTGCCATCGGCGTTGTATTGGATCCATCAATTCCCGCTACAAAATGTTCGGGACATTTCAACACAGATTCGTTTAACTAATGGCATGGGATAGACAGCTTCGATTACATTTGTACTCAGCTTTCCCGTGCACTTACAGAATTAGATATCTATATCCAATTGAATGGGTTGAAATATAAAAAAGGTAGATTTAAGTGGTTCGATATTACTTACATTCAGAATATTTATAGTTGAAGAATATCAGAACAGCAAAATTCCTCCAACTTACGAGAGGTTGGTAGATTTTTTGATTATAGAATAAATAATATAAATCAAGTCCTACGTTAACGTCCACGTAAGGATATTCTGATATATAATAATAATAACAACGAAAAAAAATAATAAGTTAAATGGTTAGAAGGGGAAGAAAGAAGAGAGTTCACTAACGACCTTGGCCCATACTTAAGAGGTCGTGAACCAAACAGCCAAAGCATTTACAAGCTAGACTCGTCCAAATAAAGGGATGCTTGGTCGTGGAAAATTTATATACGTAGACCCGTCCTCTTTACGCGTTCGCGTATACATGTTTCCTCGTATATATCTCAACGTAAAGTCATTCGTTTTATCCATATGTGTAATTCAGAATTCTACTTTCATTTCTAAGAGCGATAAATAATTTTTGTTGGATGCTATTTCATCTCTCAACGTTCTTCAATAAAAGAACGAAGACGTTGAATTATTCGTTTTCTTGAATCCTCTTAGATTGCCAAAGAAAAAGAAATCACGTGGATTCTCTTTTGGGAGATCAAATATTTGACAATGTCTCGGAAGCTATCGTGGGTTTCGATATTCATGAGAAGAAAAATGTATCAACGATCATATTTTCATTCAAAAAATCTTTGGGGTATCTGTCCCTAGCGGATCTGGGTGAACCGACGAGCGACCGAAAGTTTCGGTTATTTTGTGGCAATTTTCTGGGTTTTTACCTCAAAAATACCAAAAAGATTGCAAAAACGGATCACATTTTTTGGTGACAGATTTGTTCTGAGCACGGTGTAAAAGAGTAGGTGAACCAACTTCCTGGATTTTGAGGGAGTGGGGGTGTGATTATTTGTTGCAGTTTGCTCTAGTGTTTTCCAGATGTCGTATGTGTTCGAGGTAGGTTTTTGTAAACAACAATGGCGGAATATGGTAGCATCTATTTGAATTCCTTCTTCATCACAAAAATGTATTTTCATTCTCAAGGAATTGAAAAAAAAATAAGTTAAAATGGTACAAAAGTGCTGTATTATTGAATGTGACAGTGGATATACGAAAGACTATATACTAAAGTATCTATGTTTCGTGCACCGAAAGACACTGAACTTCTCAAGAAATGGTTTGATGTTATCAAAAAATCGGATAATTATTTGAATAAGAATAGTTTTGTTTGTGAAAAACACTTTCAAGAATATGATATAAAACGAGGGAATATTGTACGTGATGTGATTGGGAATGTGATTTATGAAGTAATCATTCGTGAAGTGCCATTCGCTACATGGTTGTATGTTTCGAATTTGAGAATTCTAAAAACCTATCATCTGCACATTGTGATTTTTGAATTTCTATTGGTGATTTATAGAAAATAAAATTGTTTTGCAATATTATTCCCAAAATATCAATAACGATTAATCTTTTTCTATTTTTTTCGTACTCCCTGATTTATTTGCAAAAATACTGTTCTTTGATATCAGTGAGGATTTTTTTTATGGTGAAAAAAACATTGAAAAATTTTGTATTCCAACTCGGTTCATTATTCAATATGGGTAGTGATTGACTTTATTGTTACAAGCCCAAGCAACACCAAGAGGAATTATAATGCGGACAGTATCCTATGGACATGCTCAGAAGGTGATTATCCAAAACAGTCTCATTTGGAGGTTCTAAGCATGTTCATATCACATCTGAAACATCCGTGTGTTGCTTGGGAGTAATAATAAATAAAAAATATTATTCCATATTAATTTTCATGAGGTTATATTCATTTCATGGGAGCGGCCATTGTTGTTTACATTTGCCTACCAAAATCAGTAGCGCACTCATGTGTCATTATGAGTAAACTGCATGAAATAATCACAGCAGTTTTGAAGAGTTGGATCACCTAATTCTCTTACACCGTGGTTCTGAGCAACCGTTAGTTTTCGGTCACAAATAAGTCATTATATGGTAAAAACAAATCTAGGTAACCATTTTCTGACCAGATTTTTACCAATCCAAAAAATAACCAAAAGTAAACCCAAAAAAATTGGTCACTTTGGAATCGCTAGGGATGAAATACACTGATTTCTCTCAATGAATTATAGAGATCTTCACAGTGTAGGAGAATTCTTGTTTGCTGCGGTAATTTCGCTAGAAATTCCTGATAGCACACGGAGAAAAAGGAATTCGATGTGGCAGCGAAATCTACTTTTGCTGGGTTCCTTTTGCCAGAGCAGCAAATTTTTTGCTGTGACAGCAAACTATTTGCTGTTCCAGCAATCTTGTTAGATGCGACAGCGAATTTTTAGCTGTGGCAGCAAAAAATGTTAGCTATCCCAGCAAAATTTGTTTGCTATTCTGTATATAATACTGAAAATTTGCTGGCGGAGCAAACATTTTTGCTGCCACAGCTAAAAAAATTGCTGTCGTAGCTGACACGATTGCTGTTACAGCAAATTTTTAGCTAGGTCAGCAAAAAATTTTGCTATTCTATATATAATACCTCGATTTGCCGCGTCAGCAAATTTTTTCTCTTCGTGCAGGGACAACCCAGGAGAGAAGTTTCACGGTATTTGAATTGTTATTTGCTCCTTTTTGCAAACAGAGGTAAAGTTTTTTATTTCTTTATCCCGAGGGGAAGAATTTTTGAGATTGTATACGGCATATTCTGCAACCAAAATGCAATAATTTCCCATTTGAAAACATTTTCTTTTGAGTTTTTGAGATATGAGGATTTTTAGATTTCTTTTTCAATCCAAATCATTCAAAAGCATTGTGCGCTACATTCTTGAGTTTGACACCATGCGCTACGTTCGAAAACGGCAGATTTCTGGAAAAAAATTGAAGTATTGTGGATCGGCTGTTGTTTCGGAGCTATAATGATTGAAAATTGCTGAATTCTCATCGCAAAAATTTCAAATTCCTACAACTTTGAATTGGGAAATGACAGGAAACTTGAATTTTTCCTCAGAAATTTCCAACTGTTTTCCAACTTAGCGCGTAGTATCAAGCTCAAAGATGTAGCACCTCGAAGAGAACATGGAGCTCCGACAAACGTTTAGAATAGATCAACATAGATCAGTCTGAAGCTCAGTTGAAGCCAACTGAAGCTCAGATGAACATTGGAATGTCCGATTGAGAATGGTTTCAAGAAACGTTCGTAGAACCTCAAAACGTTCATTAAAAATTCTATGAAGATTCATTTGATCGCGAATTCAGTATGTTTCAGAGGTAATTACAATTATGAATATAATTTCCTTTATTGTTCATTTTGTCGTGAAAAAAACATATTTAAAAAAAACCTTATATCGAAAAATTGAAACTCAAGTGAATCTTTGGTGTATGTTCAATGAACGTTTAATAAACCTTCCTTGAAAGTATCCTCAAGCAGACGTTGTAACGTTCTTTAGACCTTCGTCGAACGTTTATGAATCTAAACTAGAGCTCCAACGGAGCTTTAGTTTGATCTATGTTGATCTATTCTGAACGTTTGTCGGAGCTTCATGTTCTCTTCAAGACACGATGCTTTTGAGTAATTCGGATGAAAAAAAAATCTAAAAAACTAAGCCTTAAAAAAAATTATTCCAAACGGGAAATTATTGTATTTTGATTGTAGAATCCCGTGTGGAAATATTTCGCTGGAAAATGTCTGCGAAATTATAAAAAATCTCATAAAAAAAGTCAGAAAAATGTTAGCAATCCATCAGAGTTTTTTCAGAGTGCAATTTCGTTACTATTTCTCTGAAAAAGAATGAAAAAACTCTGAGAAACTCTGAAAAAAGTCCGAAAAAAGTCTGTAAAGAATGTCCCAAAAATATTAGATTTCTCATCAAAATTTCAGAGATTCTCAGAGTTTTTTCATTTTTTTTCAGAGATTTTTCATAGTTTTGCAGACATTTTTCAGCGAAATATTTCCACACGGGATATCATCATTGAATTGTAGAATAGCATCACATGAAAAATGTGCAAAATCTGCATTAATTTTCAGTCCAGAGGAAGAATGAATATTCTAACCTTCGCAATTTGACAATGAAAAATTTAGTGATTTATCCACGAATTCCTGCAAGACATTATTGCATTCTCTTATTACATACGATCGACTAAAAGCCCGCCTTATGGCAATCGTATGTCATCCACGAGTTTTCTTCATCATTCTTCCTTTGCCTCTTCTGTTTTTCTTATTTCTCTCTCTCTCTAGTTATTCGTCCATAAGCTGAAGAAGCTTGAAAATGTAAGATTCGAAAATGGATGGAACAGCTCGGACTCTAAATAAAGGATCTACTCTCTCGAGAGTAGAGCAGATCGAATGAAATATCATGAAAGTTATATGCTTATATTATTATTACCACCGATGTTGTAAATATTCATATATTTTGTTCTTTTTACCTCTCATCAACACTCAAATTTCACAACCTTCCACGAGGATGCGATGAAGAATATTGAATCTGTTGGAACTTTCGAGATCCATGAAATGAAGACGATGATGATTCAGTGAGGCATCTCACATCAAAGTATCGATCAGATACAGCTACTCATCGCGCAACCACTCTACTTATTAGAGCACGGTTATGAGATTGAGAATTACATTGGGTTGATTCGATGCTCATAAGGGAGCGATGTTTATGATGATGGAGCAATGGTATTGGATTCGAAAATAGAAGCATATAACAATCGAGAACCACAAACGTTCACGAAGGGGAGATATTTTCTTCTATGATCTGAAATTTTCTTTATATGATTTTTTCTTTTTCACCTCTCGCTTGAAATGAGTGGAAGAATGAAAGAAGAAAGGTTTTGAGTTCAGTAGTCATTCCCAAGCAACACAAGAGGTTGAAACTGTTAAGAACGTGGTTGGAAAATCTTATGAACATGCTCAGAACCTCAAAATAAAACTGTTTCGAAGAATTATCTGCTATGCAACTCTGTAGAATATCTTAATGAATTTATCAATATTAATTTTAGCATATTTGAGAAGTTCTTGTGTTACTTGGGTTTGTTCTCTAAAATTTGTAGAGTGAGATTTCACTCTTTAGGCAGCCAGAAGTGAGCTTGTCGAAATTTCGAGTAAAATTTCCACCCTTTTAGAGTGGAAATCTAAGGTCTGAGGTTAGAAACTCACAGTCACTACAATTTTACAGCAAATTTTCCACTCTAACTGATTAACTGGACTGGCTTACTACTCAGACTTAGCGGAGTGAAACGCGTGATTTTTCACTCTACCAGATTTAGAGAGTGGCTGCGTTAAATTTTGTACAATTAAATAAATATTTTTCGAATAAGTATGGTAAATGAATATAATTTTATTGAAAGTCTGTTGAACCTTATTTACTTTTCTTTTCAAATTAAAGTCTATTTATACCAATAAAAATAAATCTCTGTATTTCTCTGAATTTTCCTGATTGACAGGAATAATGAAGAGATCATTTTTCATCAAGAGTTGTTTTAAAATAACAATTTTTCTAAGACTCTCTATAAACATTTCCCACATCGTAGATGAAATTCCTATGAATGAAGAAATCTCCGGTCCCCTACTTTTTCCTACTTGTCAAATAGAAGAATCATTCACACTTCCCTTCGACTATCTCAGAATAATTATTTTGATTACAAAGCACGAAGCCGAGACCCGCGTCATCCTGTGATCGATATCCGAGTTACATAATGAAAAAACAAAATTGATCAATGGAAACACACGCACATTCGATGAAAACTAGCTAACAACGAAGAGAAAAATACTTGAAACGAGATCTATTGATTTTTCATTTACAATGATTACTGTGACTTTCCGTTACCATTTTTTCTCTCTTTGTCTCGCCATTTCTGTATCGATTCGAACGCTTCACCCCTCTGGTTTCCAAGGCTCCACTTGGTTTTGGTGTCAATCGATTATGAGAAGAACATTGTTTCCGACAATGAGAACAAATTTCAGCCGGCTACGGGGCCGTTACACGCGTAAGAAAGCCGAATCTTTTGTCTGAAGATTTTAATGCATATATAGAGTTATCCAGTTATCCTTTCATCTAAAGGAAAAAAGGGAGGAAAATAATAATGATGATGATAACGAAAGGGAGAATAAAGAACGCGTGGGTTCATTCATGATAAATGTACTCGAGCGTAACTCGATGTTACAGTCCTTTGTTTCTATATACAATACATAAACTCATTGTACACGCTCTGCTCTTGTTTATTACTTTCAATCGATTCATCTCTTTGTTTTTTATTCTACAAAAGAATTGTTTTTCCCCCAATTGAAGTTTTTTTCATCCATGAAAAAACCCATACACGAAGTTACCCAGTTTTTCTGTTTTCTTCATTCACTTCGCATCTTGAATTTTTCTGTAGTGACACCATTACGATCAACGATTGCAAGTGGGTCATCAGAAAATCGATATACCCTATGGATTTTATTTTGTTTTTCTCTTTCTTTTCTATGCACGAAGGAAGAAAAGAGGAAGAAAGTAGTAGGTAGTAGTTGGGAAATGTAGTTGTGGTACATCCGAACCTTGGAAATTCTACACGGAGATTCTCCTCGGGGACGTGAGAAGAAATTTGAGGATTATCAACCTCGGAAGTATATCAGATTTTCATTGACTTTTACCGATAATTTACCGAGCCGGAAGTTGATATTCGATTTATCGTTTTGCGTTGCTCCTCGAGTTACGAAATTGCAATTTGTGGTGAAATTTAAACTACGCTTCGAAAGAGTACAAAGGAAACGATGTTCGATATTTCAAATAAACACAAAAATCTGTAACTGTGAAACAAAATGAGTTGAAGTCAAGCTTCGCTCAGTGGGTCTAAAAACGGGAAACGGCGTACAACAATGTGGAGTGTAATATGTAGGATCGAAGCCAAAACATTATTGTTCCGCGTGTTTTCTTGTGTGGAAAACCTTGCGCGGTGACCAATATTCGTTTGTTCCGCCACGAAGCGCGGAAAGAAAAACAGGGAATGTATATACGAACGAATTGTTCATTTTGCATCGTGGAGGAAAATTTAAATGAATAAGGGAAGATATAGAAAATTCTTAGTTAGAGTTAAGTACTCGGGTACGATGCGGATGATGCGTCGAGGGGGAAAGAATTTATTTATTCGCGACATGTTTCGTTCGTGAGTTGAACGCGATTGGCCGGATATCGAGGTCGAGGCGCGAGGATTTTCGAGATATTTCAACGGCCGACGAAACATTTCGTGTCTGAGTCACGGATTTGTCGTCGATACGATGATGTACATAAACTCATATAATATAAAGAACGTATTTTATTTTATCATCTTCGAATTCATATTTATAGAATTTTCTTAAAGGATATTAAGAAACAAAAATGACATCTCCAGAGAGGGTTCCTGTTAATTCCTAAATCTGAAGGAAATTTCTCTTTCTTAACTTTTTTAAGTAATTGGGGATTTCATTTCTTTCATTCATTCCTTTTGAATCCATTTGTTATTACATCTTCTTATGGATGAGTGGATTCCACAACAGTCTTATATCCAGATTTAGAAAAAGATAAATATTTAGAATAAAGTTGAGATTGGTTCATTGAATTCAGTTGAAGGTGATTCTCGTATTACAGAGAGAAGCATGAAGATTCTAGAATTCAACATACAATTGATACTCCCTGTAATCAAGACAGCTCGGTCAATGCCATGCCTATACTTCAACAATACTTCATTATATCATGATTCCAGTGATTACATAACATTTATTCCATCTTATGTAACAACTTATATAATTTATATATCATAAGCAACCCCGAGGGGACACAGACGTTTTAAGTGACATTTAGGTTCATGGAATGTTCACTGGACCATCAAATGTGCAGACGTTCAATGCACCTCTATTGAGAGATTAGTAGACAATGGATGGAACCACACGAAGAAGGTGATAAATCACGCTACAGGGTTTCTACAGTCCTTGGAAAATCAGAAAATCTCTTTGAATTTTTTGAAAATCTTGTTGTTAAGATGATGAAGGATTTTGGAGAAAATTGACCTCAGGAACGAATTGAAAAAAACAAATCATAAGAAAAACTGCAAATAGCTTTTTTGAGTTAGCCAAAACTAATATTAATCGATCAATCGAAGATGAGATTTTGGGCGGACGACAAGAATTATGTTAAGGAGTAAAAACCCGTATAGCACCGCCATCGATGTAGTAAGTTGCTTCCACGTGGATTTTGGTGGAAAATCAGTAGATAAAGTAGATAAGGTATCAAGCCCCTGTTTCTCTATTCATTCTTCATCCAAATTCCTTGTATTTTGTACAGTTATGGTTACGAAACTTGTGTAAAAAGACTTGTGTGAACAGACCATGGAGGCAGTACAACGTGCCGTCGAGCATATCTGTCCTAAGGTGACAAGTTCTAATGCCGAACGCTAGGCGTTGCATGTCGCTGCCTCACGCACACCAGACAAGAATACATGTGTACGACTATGAAACGAAGTGAGAATACAGAGACTAGCGCTGATATCAGGAGCGAAAAGACTTCATTTACTCCTCATAAAACGGTAGTAATTAAGCCGATAACTGGACACGTGACAGTACGATTTATGTTTCAGATACCAATCAAGGGAATCAACGACACATTAAACACAGGAAACTGTATTATTCACAAACACTGAATATATTCACCACCATGACCTCTTTGACCGTTTCCAACTTTAATTCCCATCCCACACCCAACTCGCCAAATACAAAACAAATCGAGTATCAACGCAGCTAGGACCCTCACTGATACGAATCTACTTTTGAACAGTAGTTTTTTCAAACAGCTAAACTGCCTAAAAAAAAGTCACTTTTTTATTGAATATTCAACACTGATATTTGTCAGCTAAAAATTCTATTTTTAGAATTTTATTTTTTCGAATTTTTCCAGTGATTTTGATTATAGATACTGATGTGATACTTTTCGAGCTTCACTGATACATTCTTGAAACGCGTGGAATAATTTTTCCATCAATTTTACATGGGCTGTATGTACAAAAAGGTGGTTTAAACATGGCGTCCTCAGAAAGAGATGTAGTCACGACGTAGGTGATTTCTTCGCTCTGGATTTGAGAGAGAAAAATCGAAAAATCAATACTTTCTCATCATTGTTGGGTTGAAAAAAAAATACTAAAAATTTCAATTTTCATTGGTCTATTGCAACAGTTGGATATCTGAAATTCTTTCGTGAATAGTGATTTTTTTTTACCATAGTGCTAGTTTTGAAGAGATATTCGATTAAACGGCAAATATGATAATTTATAATTTTAAAAATGAGATTTACAACTGCACTGTAAGGAAAATTCGGTGTTGAAATCACTCCAAATGGTGAGAGAATTTTTCACAATGTACAGTGGATTGTTAATATATTGAATTCATCGTTACAAAAATAGAGAGAACAATGATATCAATGAAAGACTTTCCAAATCTCAACAATTTCTAGTATACATATCAATTCTTGGAAATAATTCTTGTGCGAATGCTGGCGAAGCATTTACGTAACAAGGTTACGTTACGAGTTTCTTGGCAAAACTTGCTATGAATTTTCAGAAGCATTGATCGACGGTGGGGTTTACCGGCACGGAAGAAAGTTTGTATCTCTTTTATAGATACACCGCACATCGAATACATTAAAAAATGGTTTTTTGTGTATAACATAAAGGAAATTCAAGTGAATTTCATTCGAGATGTCGGGTTTATCGGAAAGAGAGTCATAGAATCGGGGAAAATTAGAATATGATTTCACTTGTATCGATATCGAACGATGAATATAGGGAAATGAGGAGTTCTGGCATGAATTCAAATATTCCAATTTTTCTAGGAGTTGTTCTTTTACTTCTACTTCTTCTTCTTCTTCTTCTTCACATCTTTTTTCTGTTTTCATTAATTCAATCGAATAGATATCAAGGTCACGTGTCTTTCGGAGAGATGTCAGAAAGAATTTGTGCATAGTTGAAAATTCACTCTCCACGTGTAAATCGCATCAGTGGAAGTCAAATTTGAATCACATCTTTTGTGAATTGTTTGCTCCGTAATTGGATTGTGAAGAACAATTGCGGGGAGTGGGAAAACGTTCGTTGTGACAGCAATTTTGTCTGCTACTACAGTGACTTTTTAGCTGTAGCAACAAGGAATGTCGACTCTTTCAGCAGAATTTTTTTGCTATGCTATATATGATGTTGAAAATTTTGCTATTTTACACGGAGAGAAATTTATTTGGAAAGATTACCATTTTATTCGTAAACTAGAACTATTCGGAAAAATCAGACAATAATTTATAGCATAACTCCTAATCATTGCCAGCTGTGATGGTAAAAATCCAAATCAATCTCGATTTTTACCATCACAACTGGCAATGATTAGGAGTTATATTATAAATTATTGTCTGGTTTTGCCGAATAGTTCTAGTTTACGGATAAAATGGTAATTTTTCCAAATACATTTCTCTCCGTGTAGTTATGTCAATCATATTGCTCTCCTAGCAATCCAGTTAACTGTGCGCTGTGACAGCGAATGTTCAGCTACCTTAGCGAGAAGATTTGCTATTCTACACTGTAAAAAAAACTTGCAAAGGAAGTTTGGGGATTTTTTAACAAACATTTGTCAATAAATTGACAAACAATTTCGGTGAAATCTCAAAAACATTGTTTGAGAATAAGAACAAAATGTGTGGATTTGAGGAGCGGATTCTGCAGCCAAAATGCAATAATGTCCCGTTTGGAAAAAGTTTTTCTGAGGCTTGATTCCTTGATTCCGCTGATTCCTTTGAAAAATCCAAATTACTTAAAAGCACAGTGTGCTGCATACTTGAGCTTGATACCATTTGTTAAGTTATAAAAGGGCGGATCTTTGAGAAAAAAATAAACTATCTTATCATTTTTTGTTTGGGAGCTACAATGGTTCAAAGTTGCTGGATCGCTACAACTTTGGATTGAAAAAATCATGGAATAGTTAAGTTTTTTTCCAGAGATCCACCGTTTTCCAATTTAACGAAAGGTGTCAAGCTCAAGTATGTAGCACACTGTGCTTTCAAGTAATTTGGATTTCTCAAAGAAATCCTCGAATGCTCATACCTCAAAAATCAAGCCTCAGAAAAATTTTTTTCAAACGGAAAATTATTGCATTTTGGCTGCAGAATACGTTCCCCAAATATAATCTACTCTATTTGGGTCAACCTGTATAACAACTCTATCTTCTGCATCAGGCAATGTTTTTTATATTAGATTTTATAAAATATCGATAAGAACTCTATTCCACTCCAGTTATAAGCCTCTTTTACATTTGTTCCACTTCACTGGTCACTCTAAGACCGCTTGAAATGTCTGTTCATACATCTTCCCGACTTGAAAAATTGTATGTTCATTATGGGCACGATCGGGCAATGATAGGGTTCACCTTATTTCGCTACACCTGGTCTGGTCCTGACGCGGCTATGATTTGGCACGCCTGATTAGGGGTAACCAGATCTGGCCCTGCTAGGTTTGTGATTTGGCATGCAACGATGCGTTACATTCCATATCAGGGCCTGATTTGAGATCAGGCTCTCCAGATCTGATCCTGATCGAACACCCAATATGAATTTCTACTCGGATTGCTATAAGCCTCTCCGGTAAGTATCATTTTTGGCCTGAAAAATTGGTCAATCGAAGATCATAGGAAATCAAAAATGTCTGTATAACGTTCAATGGAAGTTGGAAATAATAATATGTTAATTTTTCGAGTTTCAAGAATTTGATACATGTGGTATGTTCCAACACGAAGTAGGCGAGGCTTATGAGAAGTTGTGCTAGACAAAATTGTTGATTTCTCCCTACACGGAAAGACCGAGGTTATCAATATTTAAAAAGTACTCATCAAAGTTTAGAAGAGTGACTGCCAATTTAGGGAAAAAGAGAATCGCTAAAGAATATTCATAGCAAGTCTACCAAAAATTAGTAGTCAAAGTACTGAGAGTTGATAATTTCATTGTTATTTTTCTTATTGAAACTATCAACTGCTAGTATTTTGAATACTAATTTTTGGTAAACTTGCTATGAATAGTCTTCAGTGATCCTCCTTTTCCCTAAATTAGCAGTCACTTTTCTAAGTGTTGATAAATGCTTTCTAAATATCAATAATCTCGGTCTTTTCGTGTACTTTCTTCCCCTACAGCCCCTAAGCGAGGCTTATAATCAGGTTATGTATACAAATTACACATAAAATATCATTATCGTGAAATATCGCGCATCATTATCTTGAAGTGAATGAAAATTGTAATAAAAATATTAGAACTTACCGCTATCGGCGTAAGTTTCGGAACCGTAGCCGTCTTGAAGTCCGCTAGCCCAAGTACCTTCGTACCTGGCGGTAGAGGTGGTAGACTGTCTAACTCCGTAACGTCCCTTAAATCCCTGAGTCCATTCGCCACGGTACAGCCACCGACCACGAGTTTCCATTCCAAGACCGTGCCTTTTTCCATTTTGCCATTGTCCTTCGTAAGCTGAACCACTGCAATGAAACATTAAACATTCTTTAATTATTCAAAAATTATGTGCTCTCTAAATCCGAGAGGGTGCAAAATCACGAATTTCACTCGACTGACAAGTCAGGCTTAGAAATCAGCCAGTCCACTTTGAGTGGAATTTTCATTCGTTTCGAGCGCACTCTCAAAAATTCATTCCAGAATTAGTATCGCTATGAGTTTCCCAGATAACATGTAAGTTTGTCATAAGCTTGTGAGATTTGTCATTCGATTGTTTTTGACAACCTTGTGAATGTAAGGCTGCTACAACTCTGCTGCAAGGGTTTTGTGGGCTTGTACCCTTGTCATGTGTCAACTAGGAGGCTTATTTCAACCTTGTCACAAGCTTGCCTGACAATATTGTAGCAAGGATAAATTGCTACCTGAATTTCTAACCTCAAACCTTAGACTATCACTCTGAAAGAGTGGAAATTTCATTCAAAATTTTGACAAGCTCGCTTCTGGCTGGCTAAAGCGTGAAATCTTATTCCTTCGAAGAATTTCAGAGAGTAAGAAAACTGCAAATATTCGTTCTCTATCTCCTGAGGTTCATGGGATCGGTTTTTTTCAAGTTATTATATATAATATTCATCGATCGATCGTATTCAATGAATAGTTGCATTGGAATAATTATTTGATTTGAATACAGCTTGATTGTTTGATCACTCTCATCGAAGAAATCTTTTATAGAATATTCAGTTGATTCAATAAAAACTTTACTTGAAACAACTATATGTAAGTATTTTGTTGCGAGTATTCAATTGAATATTTTATTGTTCCCGCATGGATAGAAATGCAGCTTGAAAATGAAGTAATTTTCAAAAGAATCTAAGAATATTGTTTTTAGTTCTTCAATAATATTGAAACTTCGACAGACGCAACGTCTCAAATTTCGGGAAAAATGTTGCACGAGACGTCTTTTAGATATCTAAAAAAAGACATCCCTCTTGGGATCGTTTGCATTTTTATAGAATTTTTTCAGAAAGTACATAGTTAAATTCCATGCTTCAATTTCGGAAAATTCATATGTTTTTCCAACCCTCGTTATGTGGTTGCAATGTAGAAAATTTAAAAATGAGGGAATATTATCAGATTCTTTTATCAATGATTATATTCTCCAGCCATAGTTTTCTTCGTGCAGAAATTTTTTCTCTATACTATATAGCAGATTTCATGAAAAAATTGAGCCAATCCAACGAATCCTATATTGTTTTTGTTTTTAGCACATGAAAACCACTACAAAGCGCTTCTGAAACCTCAGCAAACACAACAGCTATTGGGAAGTTTTTCATAATTACTAATTAGGATGAAAGGTTTCCCATTGCCTATGCAATAGCATTAAAATGTATAAGCACCGGTTTCTTCTTTTTGTGTTTCAATTTAGCCATCAGAAAGTTCATACGAGGAATGAAATGTACTTTGATTAAAGCCATTTCTTGGTTGTCTAATTGGCACTATTATGAGGTTCTTTATATCCTTCTGAAACGTGATATCGTTCGTATCGTGAGACAAACTGTCCTTCTTCAAGGACGAAGTTTATTTTCCTCTCTATAATAGAACAAATAGAATGTATTCGTAAGATCCGTTGGATACGGTACACCACAACCGAAAACCCCTAGGAAAAACGTGGCCCAAAAACCTTGATCCAGATCAACGAAAACGAATAACGACAGTTTCTTCGCGGCCTAGATACATGAAAAGAGGAGACTGTGCTTGTTTTCCGTCCTATATATTCTTTCGCTGTATTCTTTTCTTTTCCCTCTATCTTCGCTACTACCTTTCCTCTCTTTTTCTGTCATTTCCTTCCTTCTCACTTTCCCTCGATCCATTGAATTCCACGACTTTAACCCACTGTCTCTTTTTTCCTCTTCAATTTCTCTTTGAAAACGAAAAAAGCTTAAAAGGATCTCCGTTAAATATCTCACGATCGACGTGCTTAATTTAGCACACAACGATGCGAGCTTCGTCTCCTCTTCCTTCGCTTGTTTGCCTTTGTCGCGACAAATCGGCGAGTATGCCCTGCTTGCCATACTCCTACACGTCTACTAATGCTGTTACCGATGCGAGCTGCTGGGTATTCCGAAGTGACTGATAATTTTCAATTCGAATAAACATTATTCTGTTATCGTTGCTGAGAATCATCCCTTCGAGCTGGTGAAGAATTCCTGACACGAAATCAGATGAATCACCTCGAAGAGCAAAGTGACGAGTAAAGTTGTTGAGTATTCTCGATTAGCTCATAATAACTTTGAATAATGAGCCAGAAATTCTCTTTCGCTTCAAATTTTCTCCACAAAGGTTGTGTTTATTGGGATACAATACAAGTTTTCAAGGGACGAAGGATGAATCCTGATTATTATGCTCGAAGAAGAATGCAAATCGAAAATATACATGGAAGAAAAATGTTTAGCTGTACCAGCTGAATTTTAGCTGTTGCAGCGAAATATCTAGCTATGATAGCTAAAATCCAGCTGATACAGCTAAACATTTTTCTTCCGTGTAGTAATCTTTAACAGAGAGTTTGAGAATATTTATTAAATTTGTGATGAAGATCACTGTAAAAAATTCCCATAAGAAACTTCACATAAATGTTTGGAAGTAATTAACACATACATGCGTTGGAATTTTCGATATTTTACCAAAAATTTACTGGAAAATAATACTGAAAATCCCATGAAGTTTGGAAAATTTCATATGCATTTGTCGGAAATTGATTTCCTATCACAAGATCAAAAAACAACGAACCACTATCAGTGCTTAACGAACAATAGAAATGAAATTTATGCTTCTTTCCATTCTTTGTTACACTGAAAAAAATTATTTCATTGAAATGTGATCAACAAACGAGTTTTGTTAGCCCAAAAAAATTTCTGTTGTTTCAACCAAATTTGTGTTGTCCCAACAAAATTCTTTGGTTGATCACATTCCAACAAAACGATTTTTTTCAGTGTAAGCAATGATCCATCCTTTTTCAAGTCAAATTCAACAGGAATGTGAACCGTTTGATCTTTCAACACAACAAATATATCGTCGATCTGCATTTTCCTCTGTGCGATAATGCAGGATTTAATCCCGCGATAATTGCACCCCACTTTGGCCCAGTCTCGGATCAATGTAGACAGAATGGGGCGAAAGTTTATACATCCCTGGATATGAAACACTTTCATATAAATATCAAGTGAATTAATATACCGAGCGATAAGCCGAATGAAGCACAGCGATAAGAAAGGACATAAAAAGAGATGATTTTCTTCACGAATGTTATTGCGATGTGAGATTTCATCGCGCAATTCCCGTAAATACGTTGTCTGATTTTAATGGTGACATATAACGACGTACAATCTTACGGAAATTGCAAAATACGTAACATACCTAATTCACTGTGACAAATTGATGAATAACACGTGGAGGTCGAGGTTTTGCTCTACCACTCTGAAGATAGAGGGAAAAGAAAATATCTCCATTAAGTACTCGGCAATTGGTAAATCTTACGAGCGTGCGTGACTCGGGGGTAATCAAGCGATCGGTTTGGAGGAATGTTGGTGATTTAATGATTCTCAATCTGCTTAGAAATGGAATGAAAAGAAACAGTCGGTAGAGTTAGAATGTATACATTGATAAAAAGGGTGTTATCTTACGAAAATAATCTGAAATTTTGTAGACGGAACTATGATCTTGCTCCTTGTTTCTTTCAATTATCGTGAGGGATCGTACGATCGGAACTTCTTTCGAAATGTAAGCATTCGATTAAAAATACAAACTCTTATCTGGATGTTATGGGGTATTTGCGTGAGAATGTTTGTTGAAAAAAAGACCGTATGTATACAGAGAAAAGAATTCATGACTCTTACATCTCGGATTGTTCATAAAAATTTCAGGGAATGTGATTCCGCAAAGCATCTGACATCATATTTATTCATTTCCAAACTCAGACAATCCTTGTGGAAGAAAATTCGCAACCAATTCTGGGTTCGCCATACATCGAGGAGACGTTTGTTCCACCCGGACAGAATTTTGGTTGAAAAGAACAAGAGGAAACTTCATGGTCGGCTGAAATAAACGAAATTGCTATTTGTTCTTTACAGACAACTATATTCTATTGGTTCTAGAAGGATTTTATTTTGGTTAACCAAGAAGTTCCTTTGCGTTCATTTCAATGGAAAATTTGTTCCGCTGGAATGAACTGTGTTTCCTGTGTGTGTTCCAGGATTTTGCTTTCGGATTCGGTCCTTGGGAAAAGAGTTTTTCAACAGATTCCAAAGCTTTTCATAGTTTTCAACGAGTTTCAGTGATTTTCGGAAAGATTCAGAGAAATTTTTTTCCACCAAGGTAGGTATGTATCTTCAATTGATGGAATGTCGAATTAAGAAAGAATTTAATCCATCACGATAAAGAAAAACAAAAAGACCTGTCATGAATGTTGACTGAAAAAATGTGAATTAATAGCCACGGCATCACATTTACAAAAATATCCTCCACTTTTTTGGTTACCGTTATCAAACATCGAACAGCTGAGTGGTAGATTCGCAGATATCGTACGTAATTTACGTTCAATTTGATATACTACGATATCGTGGGATCATACATTATTCATCCACATTTCTCTTTTCGTTCAATTATAGCCAATGATGATGAAAAATCAGAATGATTTTCACCTAACAACGTGTTTGAGCTTATCAACTCATGTATTTATATATCCCAATAAGGGAGAAAATAAACAGAATTACAAGTTTCAAAAATACAACCGTGATTGCGATCCACGACATTGTGAATTATCTCTGAATATTATTCTCTCTTTCGTGGGATATGAATCTAAAAATCGATTATCAACGTGCCGTGGAACGAGTTTTTTGCACGAAATTATTCGAATATAACTGAGAGAAGGGCGGAAAAATCTCTGGAACCTTTTATATCAGCACAGGGGGGAATTTATATAATCGAAGTGAGGAAAAACGTCGATTGATTTTATTTTGAGAAATTTTTTTCCAAAAATGAGATCGCTCGTGAATTCAATTACACGCGGAATTCAATTTTTATATCAGTGCCATATTTGAATAATATTTTTAGAAATTGATGCTGAAAAATGTTATCGGATAGGATGAAAATAGAAGAAATCAATCGGGTGAATGAAATATTCAATCATCCGTGAGGAGTATTAATTTTGAGATGAAAGCAATTCACATTAATTTTTCGCAACCGAAAATTATGATTTTGAGATTGCACGTTGATAGGAAATTCATCTGTGATTACGTTTATTTTATTGCATACTTGATGGAGGGGGACAATTTTGCGAATCTTTTTGCTAATCCAGCTAAAGAACAACATGATTAACTACTAAAACAGCACATGGAGAAGGAAGTATTCCAAATTCATTTCAATCGAATAAGGTTTGTTAACTGTGAACAAATTTTATTCGACCCAAAGACAAACTTTGTCTTCCTGTACAGAACGGCGAACAAATGTTGTTGCAGAAGTCAACATTCTTTTGCTGCCACAGTTGAAACATCGCTGCTCCAACGAAATCAGATTTCACTGCACGGAGAAAAATGGAACTCGAAAATATGCACGGAAAAAAAGATGATGTTGGATTTACAATGTTTCGTTCGATCACCATAGAAACATTAGGGGTTTTTATGGTGATCGAACGAAATGTTGTAAATCCAACATCATCTTTTTTTCCGTGTGATGATTTTTATAAAAATTTGAGACTTTCTCTTAGTTTTTCGAAAGATTAGAAACGATGAGGTATAGAAAACGGATTTTCACTCCAAAACGGGAAGATTATGAATACAAAGTGAATAAAAATAACAAACCCTTATTGAAATTCAAAATGCCGAACAGATAATTATTTTACGATGCACGGAAAAAAAGATGATGTTGGATTTACAATGTTTCGTTCGATCACCATAGAAACATTAGGGGTTTCTATGGTGATCGAACGAAATGTTGTAAATCCAACATCATCTTTTTTTCCGTGTGCGCTTCACAAAATTTAACATTCAGCATTCTAAATTTCGATGCTACCTGTTACATTTTGTACATTCTCATGTAGAAATTAATTTTCTCAACCTTATCGTTTCTAATTTATCAAAAACCACACTGTAGAAAATAAATGTGAAGTTTCCTTACAATTTCGTGGCAGTAAAAATTCTCCACGTGGGGTAAATTCATTTCTTCTATATCCCAGGAAAATTGTTCCCTGGAAGAACTATTTTGTACTAAATCTTATGGATGAATTTTTTTTAGATGTTGTATTCGTATTATTTTCACACTTTACGAAAAACCAAGTACTTCTCTGAGTGTAAAATATAGGGGAGATGAATTTTCACGACGTGGGGAGTTTTCGCTGCCACTGGATTTGTGGGGAACTCAGTTTTTTACACACTCGGAACCCAATTTCTCAGACTTGAAGAAAATTTCTTTACCCTCATTCCGATAATTCTTGTTTCCGATGTAAAGAATAATTCATTTGAATGGGAAAATTTTTCATTGAATTGAGATTACATTCTTCGAATTCAAGAAGGAATATATTTCTGCTTGAATTTGAGAATTTTTCCTCTCAATCTGATGAAAACTTTATCAGAACAACCCAATAAACACATGCACGTTATTTCAACGTTGAAAAAACGTTGCACTATCGAACGGACGTTATTCGTCGAATTCATAACGTTCATTTTTGGTTAACGTCTGACGAGGGAATCGACGTCCAGAAATGAGGTTTCGATAACGTATTACTAAAACTAATAGTAAAAAATGACCATTAAAAAACGTCTTCAAAAAACGTTTTTGAAATGTACTTCAATCACGCGTTGAGGACGTATTGTTTATGACATTTTCAATGCTCGAACATCAATCGAAGATATCGTGTTGAGAATGTCGAACAAAACACAGCAACGTTGGACAAAAATCTAAACGAGAAGTGAAATAATGAATAGCGTGACTTCATTTATGAATATTTTTCTTCTTAAATTTTTGTGTTATCAAAAATCCCTTCTTTTCGCATTAATAGAAAATTTTTCAAATAATATGTCTGGTTTGATTCTCATTTTGGAACCATCATTATAACACGTCATTATTTGACGTCTTATAAACGACTTTTGAACCGTTGTTGTGACGTTATTTTATAGTTGAAAAACACGTGATCTGCCGCGACATTTTTACGTCGAATCAACGGAAGAATATTACTGAATGTCAACGTGTGGTTATTGGGCGTTTTTCACGTTTTTCAGACGTATGTGTGTTTATTGGGAAGGGCATAGAAATTTGGCTCTCAGTGTAAAAATTATCATATTTCCAAGTTCCTTTTTTCATCGTGTGTCACAGCGGTTTTTTTCCCTCCGTGTGCGTATTGTTTCTTTTTTGTTCTCATTTCAGCACATCAAATTTTCAAATTTCTACATTTTCAATCATTTTACGGACACCCTTGATTGAATTAATTTATCATCAATTGTTCCACAATTCAAACGTATCCAACAATTATTATCATAGTTTCTAAATTTTTTTGTCAAGATATCACGATTGATGAGATTATTATCCTCAAACATTGATATTTTTAAACCCTCACTACACGTTTACACACGTTTTTTTATTTCCAGTTTCTCATTTTGTAATTCAAAATTATTAGTGTTTGAAGAAAGCAAATTTTCTGCCATAAAGTGTCTTTAAAGAACTTTGACGCAAGAACCATTCGAATGTACAAAGACTCGATAATATGTTTATTCAAATCCTACAGCCAAACAAAAACCACTTCCTCCGGGTTTATTCTAATCTCGTTGCGATGCTTCATTTTCTTCCTAAGAAACGAAATGCTGAAGTGGAACCTATTTTTTGTCCATGACACGTCAACTTCTAAATTGAGACAGTTTGTTGTACTTTGGCTTTGAATCATCAAAGATGCAACGCATCCTTAGCTGAAGAATAGTTGAAAGTTTTGGAATGACGTCTTCGCCTCCATCTCATATAAACTTGAATCACGTTTCTGATGCAGCAATAAAATCACATTCTTTCCTTCTTATTGCTACTTTATTCCATGCCGTCCAAATTATTCTTCTTCTATTTTCATTCAACTGCAAACGAAAGGGGATTCTTCTATTCTCCAACAGCATCATTTTTCGACAATATTTCAAGGTACTGTAATATATTTTCTGAGAATTTATACCCGCTACTGTGGAAAAATTCTCTGGAACGGGAAATAATTTGTTACATCAACTAATGCAGCTCCACTTTCAGTATTATATATAGAATAGTAAACAAATTCAGCAACAGTTGAAAAATTGCTGTCACCGCAAGAGCTCCTCAGCAAAATTAAATTTGAACTGTCACAATGAATTTTCTCTTTCCTTGCGTGCCGTAGTATAGTGATGAACCGATCAAACCACAATGATTAACATGTTAATCCAATTTCGTTTAGAGACGGATTGAATTTAATTTATTAATTCAAGCAATTTTACAACAACGAAGATGTTCCGTTTAGTACCATCAAATAAAGAATCTGATGAAGCGACGGTTAGGGTAAACACATAAATGAGAAGAAAAGAAGAATTTTCCGTTGTAGCGGAGAAAAGGAATGATGAAAAATCTTCATGATAATGATATTTAATCGCGGCCCTGAACTATCGGTGCGCTGTGGTTGGAACTCCCTCTTGGTGACCTGAACTCATCGTCCTTGCACCTAGTGACCCAGTTTCAGGAATCGGGAGATTCCCTCTCGGCCCAAGGTAGGGGATATATATGAGATATATATATATATATATATATATACACAAGACATACAACGTTTGTGTGTGCATCCTATTTTATGTGTCAAGGTCTGTCTTGTGGCGCGAATCAACACGGATTCTCGAGAGAAAATCTTAGAGCGTGAGTTTGAAAATTTGAAAATAATAAAGATGATATATCTCTTACCTAGGCCACGTGTATACTCCGGACACCTCGAAACCATAATGCCAACTTCCGGAGTAGGCTCCTTGGCCTTTGGGTCCCGTGCACACTCCATGACCATGAGCCTTACCGTCTTCCCAACCTCCGCAATAGGTGCCACCGTCGTCAAAATCGAATCTTCCGCCATTGACTTGGGCACGACCTGGGGTTGCCGTGGCGGTGCCAGTTGCGCCAGCTTGACCTGGGCTGTTGCCACCTGTTTGCGGCAACTGGGCACCACCCGCCACTCCGTTAGGGGCTCCAGATTGTTGTTGTTGTTGCTGTTGAGCCGATTGCGTAGGCTGTTGCTGCATTTCTTCTCGCTAACGTTAATCCGTGGACGTACCTCTTCTTCCTTCGCCTTCTTTTTCTTCTTCTCGTCTTCGCGATCGTCGTGGTTGTCGTCGTCGTCGTCGTCCTCGTCGTCGTCGTGGTCGTGGTCGTGTTCGTCGTGGTCGTCGTTGTAGTAATAGTTAGCCTCCCCGTCCTCGTCTTCGTCTTCGTCTTGGCTGTCGTCGTCGTGCCCGGTGCTGCTCGTCAGCAATATTCGCACGTGCGTCCCACCGGACTTTCTTCTATTCTCATCCCCCTCTATCGTTCTTACTTCTCGTTTCTTTATTTTTTTCCTAACCCCCTTCTCGTCGCAGTCTCACGTGTGCTCGCGTAGCAGCGGATTCACTGAAATTTATAGATATTCATATATGCATATATTTCACGTCACGATTATCACTCGTAAAGTTATTAATGACAACGATAGGAGGGTAAAAGAGAAGAAGAGGCTACACAATTTTTCAAGGACTCTCGAGGCACTTTGAGGGAGGGCATTCTTTGATAGCAAGACGATACCGTCAGAGGAAAAGCGTCAGAAATTTTCCTCGAAATTGTCGAAACTCGAACGACTACGACGACAGCTACCATCCGTGGTTTCACCGTCCGTCTGACGCCGTTACGCAACGCTTCTATAAGCATCCGTGATCCGCTCGGAATGTAGCTCTCTTTCTCTCCCTCTCCCTTCTCTTTTCTCTCTCTCTCTCTCTCTCTTTCTCTCTCTATCCTCTTTTTCGTCTTTGCTCTATTTTTCTTCTCTCTATCCCTATAGTTCCTTCTTTCCACTCATTATTATATTCCATCGAATTTATGTTATATTATTATCAATATATCGTTTCGATGGAACATTAATCTTATACTACTTTGATAGAACAATAACAAGAATCGTAGGAAATGATCACGGCACAGGTAAAACATCGTTGGTGTCGAGTTTCACAGAAATCTCGCGTCCCAGAGGGATTAAAAGATCCATATCGGGATGAAAATTATTATCTTTGGCAGATACTCAAGAGTATTACGATCCTACCAAATGAAATGCACAACTCGTAACGAGACACCACGAATTTAGCAACAGCGGTATCAGCGGTACCAGCAGCGGTACTACTGGCGATAATAATGATTAATATGAACCTGAGGAACAAAAGAAAAGCGATAACAACACTATCAATTTCGGAACACTAGGTCACTGATCGTAGATGTCTTTTCTACTTTTTCTTTCGATTTAATTTCACAGCAACGATTTTTACTTTTTTTGGGAACTTTTGCTATATCACGACACGACACAACACGACACGCCGGTGACGATGATCTCTCCCGATCGATGATATTCGTGCTAGATGCCTCCGCACGTCCGTACCGTTGCGTTCGTTCGTTCTTCAGCTAGCTAGCTAGCTCGCTAGGGTTTCTATTTTTACCATGGGGTGGCGAATTGTTCCCCACGCAACGGCCAGCCACGAGGCAACTTCGACTACCACCGCCGCCGCGGTTCTCGCTCGCTCGCTCGCTCGCTCGCTTGTGCTTGCGGTTCGCCAATGCGACCGGGTTCAAATCATTTATAAATAGTAGGAGTGAGCGGCGTGAAAATCGGCGAGGATGCTGGATACAGCTCGACGCCGACGCCGATGCCGACGATTGGACGTGACACGAAACAGGGGATTACCTTGTGCCGTTATGTGCTGCACTCGCTCGTTCGCTCGCTTGCTTGCTTGCTCGCTCGAGACATCGATCGAGAAAAATAATCGACCCACATCAAAACGTGTCAGAATCGTTCGTTCGTTCGTTCGTTCGTTGTCGATAAGACGACTATTCCCTTTTCTTGATTCTTTGCTTTTTGTTTCCCAAGTGTAACTATTTGTCGGCCGCGTAATTGACCCGGTTCTCTCATTTCCTCGACATTGTTCTCTCTTCGCGCACGCGAGAGCCACAAATTTATGAGGAGAAAAGAGAACAGGAAGAAATGAACTCGACAAAGTAAGAGTTCTCATGAACTCTCTCTCTCTCCACACGCCTCCCACATCGTTAAAATAAACTCTACACGGACCTTTGGACCAATGGTCAGATATAGCTGTGTGAATATTACTGTCTCCCGCGTATTGAAATCTCAAAGAATCTTCAATGATTTTCTTCATAACAGAGGTTATACAGCGACGTCATCGCGAATCAACGCGGACCTCTTTTTCCTCTGTTCGTCGAATCAATGAATAATTATTATTATTCATATCCGAAAAATGATTCACCGAAAACTAGGACAACGGTTACAACAATAGGAAGCATTCGCCAAGAAATTTTCAGAGACGATCAATTCCTTTACGTGTCGCTAAGAATTTGTATCTCCTACTACGTGTTCCTCATTCCGTTCGCACCAATTGTTCAAGATAAAATGGATAATTTTCTTCGGAGGAAGCAATTCGAGAATCGCTATATTACGCCTCGAGGAAAATCCAATCAAAGTTCATTCCAATTCAATGACATTTTTCTCGAAATATTTGCTAATGCTGACTGCTGACGACTCTGAGCATCGCAAACTTTTCGCGAAGTCTTTGTCCCGTATTGAAGAAGATTAGACAAGGATTATTCTGAAATGAATGCTTCATCGAACAGCTGATATTTGAATTGTAATTGACGCATTTGATTTCCTTTTCTCGAGGTTGAATATTTGAAGGATATATCAAACCATTTCAAGTGTCCTGTGCACCGGAAAAAATAATTTATTTGACCGAATGAACTGAAGTTAATAGAAGCCGGTATAAAAGCTGTGGTAAAGGCAGATTGAAATTAGTAACAGCGACTAAAGTCAGAGAAATTAAATTTGAATTTAGTTGAGCAAACGACCTTTTGAGTTATCCAAATATCAACAACTGTATCTAGTTGCTGGAACTAATTCGCAGTAAGGGTAACTAATTATTTTTGATTGGCGATTATCGAACTGGTGGAACCGAAAAAATCGAATACAAGAATGAAGAACATTTATTCCAACTCAACAACCAGATTAGTAATTTTTTCAACTCTTCAAAAATTAGTGTAAATACACTGTCAAAAATTTTCTGGAATTTCAGACCGTTTCTGTAATTTTTTACAGCAACAGATCTGAATTATCAGAAAGTTTTTCTGAATTTGCAGATGTATTTTTAAAACTCATTCATATTGTTGTCAATTTTTAGAATAAAACTGAACATTCAGAAAATGTTTCGCAGTGAAAGCGCTAATTCAAAAATGGATCAAAAACTAGAAGAATATCAATTTGATTCTAATCAAAACTTTAGAGTAATCCAGAAGTAGACTCGGATGTCTTAATTTGAAGTTGAATTAGCAGGAAATATGGAGGAAATATTTAAAAACACTGAATTCTTGGATAATGTTGACAAAAATGTGATAAAATGTCATATTTTTAAACTTTCGAATCGGATAATGTTATTGTTTGAAAGTATTCCATCGTTTATAGAGTTCATTCAAGAGAAAATATAACGTTTCTGACAATTCCAGATTGCATAAATCTATGCCACTGTATCTTGAAATGAATTTCAATTAAATCAGCACGGACTTTTCTGAGACAAGTTTGCTGTCTTTTCGAGATAGAAGTTTAAAAACAATCCAGCAAACATGACCGCTAGGCGTTTCAAACGACCAGTGACTGCTCTTCACCGGCATCGCAGGACCACCAAAGGACCATTGAAATGCCAGTCATCATTTTTTGTAGGGAAACTACTCTGGTGGAAAAATTTCGCTGAAAATCACTGCTGAAGAGTTTTTCAGAGGTTTTCAAAGGTGTTCAAAGTTTCCCACAGAGCGTCAATGATTTTCAGAAAAATTCAGAGTTTTTGAGAGATGTTCATAGATATTCAGAAAAATTTTCAGTAAAAAAGACGTGAAGTGCCGATAAATGAATTCAAAATGAAAAGTGTTTCAAAGTTTTTCAAGGATTCTCAGAGTTTAAAAAACTCTTCACAAGTTTTCAGAATTTTGCAGTGAAATTCAGAAAAGTTCTCAAAGATTTTCAGATAAATTTAATTCACCAGGACACTTCTTTTAGGGATTCAATTGGTAAACACCCGTTGGACGAAATTCATTCTACCGAATGAGAATAATCCGAAATCTCACTATATGTTACTAGTCGTGTGCGAATAAGACAAAATGTCATCACGACTTTTTCGGATTATTGTCATTTGGTAAAATAAATTTCGGTCCAACAGTCTTTCGGCCTAACGGGTGTTTACCATTCAATTTATAGTAGACGACCAACCACAGATGCGATGAGATTTGACCAACCCAATTTATGGCGATCCTGCTCAAAATGCCAAACAGATTCTATACAAAAATGTGCCATAATTTCTGGTTAACAACAAAAACACTGACACATTCATTTCTTTTCTTTTACTATTTAAACGATCCAAACTTCAGCAATATTACAAAATTTTTACATCATCGCTGGAGTTGACACACATTCCAGACAAAATCCAACAAAACCTGTCCAGTTCCCTTCAAAATTTCATGACCTCTGAAATGGGATGAAAGATTGAAAAAGATTTGACAAAAGCCTTTTTATCAATGAGACAACATATTCCTGTGTTCGAGGCGTAAAAATGAGTCGCCATGAGGGATATTTCGTACAAATCCATATATGAATGATCTCAAATAAACAGATAGCGTGAATAGATAGATCCTTGATGGGTTTCAAACCACATTCCACTTACCCCTCATCATTCTTCGAGAAAATCAAATAGTACGAAAATATGATTCTAACCTCTAAGCGATAAGGAACAACAATTCATGTATAAACGGATGTCGCATTGACGTGAGCGCATCAACGTCGTTGTTGAGAATGCAAGCCGGTGCACGTGCACAAGCGAACCACCCGATCAACTCGCGTAGTCCAGAGGAGAGATCTTCCGTACGGATTCTTCCCTGCTCCGTTCATATTTCGTAACCTCGTGATCGGTGGGTAGATTTGTCGTTGGTTATTTGGACTGGAACCGAGGGAAGTAGCAATCAAAAAGAAAACAAAAAAATTAGTGCTGGGGTCGTCGTTGCTACCGCTACTACCGCTTTTGCTGGCTACTGCTGCTGATACTGCTGCTGGTACTGCTTCTGCTGCTGCTGGTGCACTTTATACACATGCGCGAACTAGACGTGGATCCGTATTACGCGTCACATCTCGTCATACCATTGATAAGAAGAATCCACGAAAATGAAAAACAAAACTCCCGTTCCAAGGACGATAATGGCACCAACTGAATCTCATGATGCATACAAATGGAATTTTCCAAATAAATTCGCAAAGAAGAAAAATCAGAGGAAAAAGAAAAAGAAGTAACGATAGAGAGGAGAATTATGAGATTTTCAACACTGTTTTCATAATATTCAAATATTTATGTAATGATGCGTGTATGAATGTATATATTTGTACACATACATTCATACGATTTGTTGCATATTGTACATCTGATTACTATTGTTCACCAATGTTGTTATTATCCGTCATTGGATGATCTCTAGATGCGGTCGCGCACGACGCGTCAAAGGATATGCGTCAGGGTGGTGGCATGATCGCGACTGCTTCTTCTTCTTCTATGTAGGCTCCACATAGGCGCTGCTGTTCTCCACGTCGACGTCGTCGCCGTCGTCGTCGTTGCGATAGCGACGCTAGCGACGAGAACGTCGCGACGCCTCCGAGGTTCCATCTCCCGCACATGCGCTCTTATCTCAACATTGGATTCCTCCCGAGCTTTCAGCCCGACCAATCTGTCTGGAGGTAAAACATGAACATGCTTCTTGCTCTCTCTCTCTTTCTCTTTCCGGTGCAAGGAATTCTCAATGAAAATTCAATCCTCTTCTGGATTCACCTTTGCGGTAGCTATATGCATAAATTCATCCATTTCAACCCTGGTCTTTTGTGGTTTGAAAACAAATCTATGTTCTCCAAAATTCAAACTGAATCCCTTATGAAAGAACCCGATATCGGAATTTCATCGTTCAATCATCAGTTGTATTATATTAAGTGCTATCCGAAATCTATCGTGTTGTTGCATCATTGTAGATACAAATCCGAGAAAAATACGATATATACGATAATTGAGGCGGTAGCTATAAGAAGGGCACATAGCTAAAAACTCAAATTTCAGAAACAGCAGTTGAAGTTTTAAAATGTAATTAAAATGTGTTAAGCATTGTTTCAAGATTCTAAAATGTTCAAACCAATCAGATTCATCCTTTTCGTTCAAGATTTGACCGTGAAATAACGTGAGAAATGCCATTAAAGGTTAAATAATATAATTTTCTAAAAATACGTTATGTGCCCTTCTTACAGCTAACGATAATTTTATTAGGGTAAGTGTGAAATTATTAAAGTGAAAACTCATTATTACACTAAAAAAAGACATTTTAATCAACATTGATCAATTAGTATCGAAAAATTGCACATGTTCAGTATAATTCAAGAAGAAAAAGTATTTATATTTATTAAAGCTCAGTCATTCGTCGTCAGACTCTTCATCACTGATCTCTTCCACGGTTTTACAAGGTGTTTCTTTCGCAGCCATTTCTCCAAAAAGCATTTCTATCCAAGCTACACTCTCTTCATCTATGAACTTGTTGACAAACCATCAGTGAACAAACTGAAATTGTCAAGTGAGGCAGCCTGACGAGCGCAACACAGAAATCAAACAGGCTTATCGAAACAAAAACAGGTATACCAACCCCAAGACACAAGATATCGAAACCAAATTTTCAGGGTATGTTCAAAAAGGAATAGTGGTTGATTTTCAAGGTTCTCTGCAAAAAGGGCACATAGCGGTATGTGCCCTTATTATACCTACCGCCTCAATTATCCAATATGAACCCGATATAGATATCTATCGGGAAATCATCGGGTTGCTGGTTCGGTTTTGTATCGAATAATCATCGTAGACATCGTATTTTATATCATTCGATTCAGGGAAGCAAGGCGCGTTTAACTGTGTTAATAGAAATTAGTTATCGCTCCTAATTTTTGCATATTTAATAAACATTTTTCTTCTCTGAAAATGAGTTGAAAATTAGAAACTCATCAGAAAAAAGCCGTAACTCACATCAAAATGAGAGGAACCATTGAATACGTCACCACTTGGTCAGTTAATTTGAGTTACGGTCTTTTCATTCGGTAGAATCAGGGAGGAGCAAATATCTCGTACTATTTGAAAGAATCTCTTCGGAGTTAGGGTTTCTTTGGTTTGTAAACTCCTTGAGCCCGGAGTGAATTTATCAAGGGAGAAAACCGTAAGTCCGGTCGTAGGCTTCGGCACAGTTCGGAAATGGTCGTCACAAAGATCTTAGGTGCCATTATGCACAGTGGGCCAGAAATTCAAAAAAGTGGCCAAAAATGCCAAAAATGAACTTTGAGTTTTTTACAAAACAAGTAGTTTATCATTTATAGGACCCTTTGAGACAACTATTCTCAAATTTTTATGAGATTTGATGCATGTATGTACAAATTAAACCAATATCCCCAAGCATAATAGGTTGAACTTTACTGTTCAAGTGTCATGTGCAAACCTGCATCATTTGCAAACTTCGCTCACCCAAGAGTTCTCTTTTGTATTTTTTCAGGAAGAACAACAATGAAACAAACTTAAAACGATGGGAAAAGTGTTCATCTTCACTGTTTATAATTGAAACTGAACACAATATCACGAAATATAGAGTTTTTTTATCATTTTCCAATCTTCCAATTAACTATTCCCCTGAGTTCCACCAGATATGAACATCAGATTAGGCTCATTACATTCCGGATGGAGTGTACTTTAAAGTCAACCTGCGCCTTTTTGCGCCTTTTAACAAACACATCGAAGAAATTGATTTTTTTGTGTTTTCATACATGGATTTTCAATATTTTCGAATGAATTCATATATTTTCTTCGGTATTCTTTCGAAAAGAGGTGACCAAAGTTTTTTGAGATTGGCGATTACGTTCAATTATGATAACCTGGAGTAGGAAATGAAAAAAATTCAAAATGAAGGATCCAATATGGCGGACTAAAATCATAAAATTAGCTGGATTCACTCAAACTTCGTTGTTCGGGGGTTTGTGAGATCATCGATTGCAAATCCAAAGTCAGTAATGCGATATTCGAAGTGGTAGATCTAATATAACAATTCGGAGTTTGGCTGAAAATTTATTATCAAGGAATGTTCGTGGTTGCTGATTGTGAATCTGCAGTGAAAATTTCGTCAGAATAAAAAAATCTTCTCTCTAATACGAGGGTGGATTGATAAGTTTCCGGCCTGACCAAGAGATGGCGCCACTAGGCCTACCTTGAGGTGGCGTTCTATAGTACCATCCTCAGATAGCTTGTAGCTATAGTTTCAGTCCGATCGCCATGTTAGTTTAGTTTTGAGAGCACGCTGACCAAGACGCCTCTGTGTTTTTCGTAAAAATGGAAAAGCTGGAAAATCGTGCTGTCATCAAATACTTTTATTTGAAGGGGTTAACGCCGAAGGAAATTAAAGAAGAGATGGACTCAACACTGGGGACATCCTCCCCATCATATTCAACCGTTAAGCAGTGGGTTTCCGAGTTTAAAAAGGGTCGTGTGAGCACCTCTGATGAGCCTCGCTCAGGACGCCCCATTGAGGTCACAACTCCAGATATGATCGAAAAAATCCATCAAATAGTGCTGAAAGATCGCAGATTAAAAGTTCGTGAGATAGCTGAGACCTGTAAGATGTCATATGAACGTGTACAAAATATTTTGCACCAACATTTGTATATGGAAAAGCTCTGTGCAAGATGGGTGCCGCGTTTGCTAACAGTCGACCAAAAATTGATTCGAAAGAACATTTCTACCGCCAATTTGGCGTTGTATAAGCGTAATCCAAGCGAATTTTTGCATCGATTCGTAACCGTTGACGAAACTTGGGTCCACCACTACACTCCTGAAACCAAAGAACAGTCTAAACAGTGGATTGGACCAGGGGAACCAACTCCAAAGAAGGCAAAAACAATTTTTTCGGCGAACAAGGTTATGGCTACTGTTTTTTGGAATGCAAGAGGTATTATATACATTGATTACCTTGAAAAGGGTAAAACTATCATTGGTGAATACTACGCAGACTTATTGCAACGTTTGAGCCACGAAGTGAAAATTAAACGACCTCATCTGGCGAAGAAAAAAATCTTGTTTCATCACGATAACGCACGAGCGCACACGTCAATCGTTGCGATGGCTAAAATCAACGATCTGAAGTTTGAATTAATGCCGCATCCTCCCTAGCCCCGAGTGACTATCATCTGTTTCCTAACCTCAAAAAATGGCTTGGCGGTAAGAGATTTGCGGACAATGAAGAAGTAATCGAAGCTGTAAATGGGTATTTTGAGGAGCTTGACGAATCAGTCTATAGAGATGGCATTACTAGACTAGAACACCGCTAAGAGAAATGTATCAGCCTTGGAGGAGATTATGTTGAGAAATAAAAAAAAAAATTCTTAAAAACGTTGTTTTTCTTGGTCAGGCCGGAAACTTATTAATCCACCCTCGTAAAGAAATTTTCTCTGTGTCAGAATTTTTAATCAAATGAATGTTATCGATTGAGAAATTTCAGTGCGTTAAATAAAATCCGCTGAATTAACGAATTCAGTTAATGTTGAAATTACAGCTTGGTTCTTTATTCTTGATTCATCATTTCTTACTTCAGATTTTGGATCAGCAACCCCACAAACCCTCGAACAGCAATTTTCAGGCTAGTGCCGAAAATTTTTCAATTTTTGCTCGCCATATTGGATCCGTCATCTTGAATTATGCATTTTTGACTTCAGATTCGTAATCAGCAACCCCAAAAACCCCATGACAGCCAATTCCGAACGAATTCAGTTGATTTTTCAATTTTTGTCCGCCATATTGGATCCGCCATCTTGAATTATGCATTTTTGACTTCAGATTCGTAATCAGCGACCCGAAAAACCCCATGTGACCCAGTTTGAAACAAATCGACCAAGGATTTATATTTTTGGCCACTTTTTTGAGTTTCTGGCCCACTGTGTTATGTATGGATTTGAACATAAAAATTGAAAGTAAACATAAAAAAAGGCAGAATTACATCTGATTCCACGTGAGAGAAATATTACTTTTTGAAATATCTAATCCATAGATTTGGAATTCAATTATATGATGATTTTCTTCGCTTGTGAAGTGAACTATCATAGCATAATGCTCGAGTGCTGTTAAATGGAAAAGAAAACCGTAACTCGAGTTACGGTTCTTTTGATAGGGATTTTCGTTCCCCAAACATCCTTAACTCATTTTTTCATTTTTTGTTATTAAAAATCTTGATTTTTTTTTTAAATAATTGAAAACAGCACCCCTTATTTGCCTTAGAACCGCTTTAATATTGTCAAAATATTAGTGACATCATACAATTTTGATGTGGAATAGTTTTTCTCGGTTTTCTGCGTTCGAACGAATTTGAAGTTAACAACTTTTTTGCCTGGAACGGCAGAGATTTCGGATAGTATTGATACAACTGATGATGATTGAAAGATGAAATCCCGATATCGGGTTTTTTCATAAGGGATGAAAGAAAATTTATGTTGTCTCATAATGTCCAAAGTGTACAGCTTCATCAAGTCTTGCTGATTTCAATTAATTGTCGATAAAATAATCATTTATGAAAAGTCCAAAGAATGAACATCTTTTTGGAGGTGAATTACGATATTCAATGATCACTTGAACAGTGATATCTCATTTGGCTGTACACCTTTTGCAGAGAAACAGCAAAGATTGATCCTGAAATCAATGGTTTTTCATACACTGAAGAAGAAATGTATTCCAGTCAAATAAATATTTATTAGAATTAACAAAATATTCTTTGGAACCGAATGAATTCATTGGAATCAAATGAACGATTAAAACCATCTATTCAATTCAAATAAATTATTTTGGTTCCAAAGAATATTTTGTCAATTCTAATAAATATTTCTTTGGTACAGGACAAATTAATATTCATTTGACTGGAATAAATTTTTTTCTCAGTGTATTCATATGTATATATTTGTAAACATATTTTATGTATAAATGTGTTCTTTCATTCCATTTCAATTTCCTGTATTTTCAAAACCAATCGTATGTTTAAAGTGAGATGAGATTCAATTTTTTTATTATAATGAATAATTATCATTCAAAATATACGATTCAGTTTCGAATTCGAGGTCGGAAAGACGGATGATTTTTGGGGTCTCACGAAAGATTCTAGCAACGCACGATATTTCACAAAATTGATGTTTTTTTATAGAAATTTTGTCGAGTTTATATCGAATTGTCTAAAATAACTTTTCAAGTACTTGGGGTACCTCAAATGGGAACACGGGAATACTGTCAAAAGTCCCATCATTGTGAGAACAAGTTCAGGATACTCTTGAAATCTAGCTGAATGTAGAAGTTATCCATGATATCATATTTGAAGCAATAAAAAATGAAATACGTGAAATTTAAGGGGTGTTTCTGATTAAGATTGTCAAGAAAAATTTTTTTTTCTCATAGAAAAAATTGAGATATCGTTTTGAAAATTTGCAGGTATGTTTATTAGACCTTAAATATCGAAAAAAATCATTTTTTCATATTTGAACAAATTTTTTTCTCGTCATACTAATTTAAACAACGGAAAACACTGAAAAAATGGTGATGGGAGTGATTTGAGGCGACCGGATGATCTGAAAAAAAATGGCGAATTGTTCCTTGTTAAAGTGGCTATCGCATGAACTAGGATATTTTTTTCCCACCAAAAAATAACAAAATGGCGGCCATTTTACGAAAAAAGTCGGATTTTGAGGGTGGAAAATCGGATGGAAATTGGAAAATTCTTGACCAATCGAAAAGATCCTAGTTCATGCGATAGCCACTTCAACAAGGAATAATTTGCCATTTTTTTTGTTTTTTCATACCATCCGGTCGCCTCAAATCATCCCCACCGTCATTTTTTAGTGTTTTTGTTGTTTAAATTGGTATGACGAGGAAAAAATTTGTTTAAATATGAAAAAAAAATTTTTGTCATATTTAAGGTCTAATAAAAATACTTACAAATTTTCAAAACGATATAAATGTTTGAAAAAAAAAATTCTCCTTGAAAATTTCGACCAGAAAGACCCCTTAAACTTTACAAATCTTACGAATATATTTTTTCCTCATTCTGGTTATCGAAGAAAGAGACTTGGAAAGTGATGTTTTGAAAGTCCATCGAGTTAAGGACTGATTCCGGGTCCTGTGGGGGCACGGAGTAAACGAATGTATCAAAAAGCCAGAGTTATTCACTTGAATTTACTTCTACACTGAGAAAAAGCAGTTGTGAAATTTTGTGATATTTGAAGAATTTCAAAAAATAGTTCGAGCTACCACAATTTTAGTTGATTTTACAGCGGAGAGTGTGAGATTCACATCAGCTGTAGTACACCTCACATTCGCTGTTTCAAAATCAACGAGAATTGTGGTAGCTCGAAGTATTTTTGAAATCGTCCAAATATTAACTTCGCGAGATGTAAATTTTACAACTTCTTCCTTCTCTGTGCAAAAGCACCATAATTAGATGCATTTCTACTAGAAATTATCGTACTTTCGAAGCTATATTCAGGTCAATAATTCAATCCGTCAGAGAATGGCATTGATCCTCAACAAATTACGAGACTTTTTGAAATATATTTTCCTGCGTGTGAGAGTCTCTGTCACATCAGTCAATCTCCGAGTTGACGATGGATCACTCGAATTGCCATTTATTGTGATAATTTAGTTGGCAATCAATACTGGCTACTGGATAATTTAGTGTCGGTTCTCTACAGTGTTTTACGTTCTTATGAAGTCAGGCTTAGTACTGGTACAGCTCTATCTCACCGAAACACCCGTATTCTTAGATCGTTGATTGAAACCGCGCTTCCCCGTCGATTCCTTAGTCGAATTTGTATCAATACTGGCACAGTGTGGTTTCTCTACGACATTCTCCATTGTTATGGAATCTACTTTAGTACTGGCGTATCTCTATCCCACTAGAACAGCTGCATTCCCAGATCGTTAATCAAAACTGCGCTTCTCCATCGATTTCGTAGCGAGGCGAAGTTATAACAATACTGGCACAGTGTCGGTTCCCTACAGTAGTCTGCATTGCTATGGAGTCTGGTTTAGTGCTGGCACGTTTCTGTCTCGTTAAAACAGTTTCTCCATCGATTCCGTAGGGATATCTTCTTAGCGGTCCACACTGTTATCAACTCTGGTTCGGTGCTGACACTGTTTTGTTTTACCAAAAGAAATGTCTCGCTACGAACTCGATTTTAACTCAAATTCACCACTGATTCCGTGATAAGACAACGACCTATCGGTTTCATCTATCCCGCAGTGTTATCAGTTCCAGTTCACTACTGGCCCAGTGTCATCTTATCAATTTTATATCACCCCACAATGTTACTAACTCTGGTTCGATACTGACACAGTTCCGTTTTCCTAAAACTCGGGTCTTATAACTAATACTTTTTGAAAACCGTCCAATGATTGGTAACAGTTGAGAAACAGTAATGAGCTTGAATAGAAATCATTGTTTCTGCCGAACTCCGGCAAATACAACTTCGCCAGTACTTCACCTTTTGACAACTCCGGCAATTTCCATACAAGACGGATTGAATCCGCTGTAACTGCAATTTATTTCTACAGAAAGCAAAATTTCGTAACGTACTTTTCTGGAATATCTTTGTCCTGGAAATCCTTTGTACGCAACTAAAACTTCGAAAATCGCTACATACAATTTTTTATCACCATAACTCTGTGATATTTTTGTACTAAAAACTATGTCATCAGGTAGTTATCGTTAATCGATAAAATAAATACTCATCGCTTGTTCTTTTCTTTTTCCAACGAATCTTCATCTCTCCAAGTTTAATCTATATTGAATCTTTATTTGTTGTTATCATCAAATTTAAGAGCTTATCATTCTGAAATGTTTGCAATTCGAAAAATAATAATTCTCAATTTTGATGTATATTGTTTTCGTTTTAAGTCACATCGAGTTTATCTCGAAAGACATACGGGGGATCGATATCATGGTTCACGCTATGACATCGATCACATGTGCGAGGATTGAAAAATTACAGTACCCCGATGGTGGTTGATTCATTGAAGGATCGAAGCTTTCTGTAACGCGCTTCGAGAAACTCGATAGATTACGCGACCGACAACGGAAATGGGTCATTCGTGATTGCAACAATTTGGATGATTATCTCTGCCGGTTAAGTTCTAATCACACATTTTTCATCTACACGTTGAATTGTAAATAACATTGTTCGACAATGTGTTGTAACGAGAGAGGTATCAACATCACATCAATTATATTCTTTTTCCGTAAGAATTTTTTTGTAAAATAAAAAAAGTAGCTTGGATAATTCACAAGTGTCACGTAAGTTAGCTCAACTCACAAATAAATCAACAAATTATTCTTCCCTTTTATTCAAACAATTCTTCATACTTTTGTATAGAATATGTATCAAATGCTCAATTGTACAAGATTCTATGAGATTTGGCGAGAACCAATGGTTTTGTTTCAACCAGGCTGTACAAAAACTTAACGAAGGATCGATTTTATTGAATTTATACGAAATTTTCTATTAAAAAAATACGAATTATATATAAATTATATAAAAACTGTATATAAATCAGTAAAAATTTCACATTTTCACTGTACGAAAAATTCAGTATTTGGAATTATAATAGGGTGTTGAAAATCATTATCAACACATCGAATATTTATTATTTATACCATGAGAAAAAATATTGCTCCATCGTTTGAATGTATACGAGAAGATGGCAGCACCACTGAGAATCAAATACATTTCTGTACCGACGGTCGAATTAACTTTGTTTCCTATATTCACTCTTTAAGATAAATCCTTCTACTACCCTATCGATACTGATTGCTGATATATCAATGAGCGATAATGCCGATAAAAATGATCTGATGGTTCCTTCAATGATAATGGATTCGCAGTTATCTTTTTGTTGAAAAAAATTCGATCGTGATACAATTTCATCCTCAGGGAATGTATCTGAGTCGATAACGAAGTATAATCTAATATGATTTGCAATATTCAGCATTCAATGAAATATTGCATAATATAATACTGATAACGAAGAGAACGGTGATGAAATTCCTGACAACCCACGGTTGTTTAAATAATTTGTCCTTGTACAAGACATTTATTGATTTCTTATATCATCGTTCTTATGAAACGCGAGGAATTCTTCTTTTCATTTCTTCTTCTGAAAATTATTTTCGTTCATGTCTGATCAGTGGCAACGAAATAGTGTCTACGATGAGAGGAATTTGAATGTGTGAAAACGTGAGTGAGAACATCAACTTCCAGATGAATTCTTATTGAAACTTTGTCGAATTTTTAAAAGATTGTTTTTCTACATCACAATTCATTGCAAATCAATGATATTTGTTGGATTATAGGAGCAATTTAGAATCGAAATCTTCAGAAGTTTATTTCGCAGAGTGGATAAACGCTAGTCAAAGAATTCAAAATTCACCCACAGAGAGGATTTCTTGGAATCAGACAAGGCTCAAGAACAAAACGAGTTGCGTTCCAGCGACAAGAAAAATACTCTTATTTCAAGGAATCCTTCCTGTGATCGAATTCTCATTCAGTGGGTGAATAATAAATTCGAATTTGAAATATTTCAAGGAGCCTTTCGAGTCGAAAAAATCATTCATCCTGCAATGCCTGCACGGGAGGAAAAGAGTGATCAACGTTTGAAAAAAACATTCATTCACATTTAGAAAAACGACTGTCATTCGAGGGAAAAAGATTATTGCTGAAGAATTCTTATTATTCATCTATCAACTTTTGTTAAATTCATGACGAATATTCTTGATGAGCGATACTGATAGAAGCAAAAATTTTGCTTTATGTAAAAGATTTCTTATGCAACAGTTTTCACTCTCTTTAAGATTTCTCCAACTAAGACATAAGAAATTTTTTAGACAAAGCAAAATTTTGGCTGTACTCTTTTTTTCCTGAATTATCTGTCTGTTTTTGCGCGTTGCTACCCTGATTTTGTGATTTTTGCCGTTCATAGGTGGAAACAATATTCATTTCCCGGTAAAATCGATCGAAGGAACATAATGAAGGGTGGAAATTGATAATCCCGACACGGCGATGTTGGATCGAAGATTCGGGAGATTGACGGTAAAAAGATCAACGACCTGAAAATCCAGGCGCGATTGGAAGGATTGTCGCGCGAGGCGAGGAAAGAAAGGTTGCGAGATCAGGTAATCGGCATTGAATTACACGAGTATGTATGAAAAAGAAATGAAAGAAAAAAAAAGAGAAGAGTAGAGAAAAACGTGTCTCGTTTGCATTCATCGGGTTTCAACCGGTAATAGAATTATTGTACTATCCACGGTGCATAGATTTCTCGTCGTCAAGTATATTATAGTCAGTCAGTACTCGTTTGGTTGTTACTCGTCGAACAATGTCTATCGAGGAGTCTCTTTCCATAGAAATGATTTCATTGTGAGTTGATGAATTTATCCGTGCCTTACCTCGCGTTATTCCATTGATTCGATCATTTTATTCTCGAAAAAACACAATGACTCGTACCATCAACTTAATTCAACACCTGAATTCAATCTGTTTTATTTTGAATGTTATAGATCGGATTCGCATCATCTCGCCCCCGTGATAACATCAACGAGTGGTGGTAGTGGTGTTCCTTCGAATGTACCAGATCGCAACATCAATATTATCAAATCCCTAAGGATCTCCACGTCCCCGGATATTATTACAAACGATGCGATGAGTAATAAAAATAACGATCCTCAACAAATCGTTCAAATATTTTCCGAGAGATTACAAATACGGGAAACGGGAGACCACACAAATTCCACAATTCCGAAATTAAGAACAAGTCCGAAACATGCGAGTAGCAATATCAAGGGAGGTGAGCTTGGAACGATTAGTCTCGAGGAAGTTAGTTGGCACGATACACCCGACGATTGTTGGCTCGTCATTTACGACTACGTTTACGATTGTACCGAATTCTTACAAAAACACCCTGGAGGATTGGACGTGCTTTCGGAATACGCCGGAAGAGATGCGACGTTGGCGTTCGTCGGTACGGGACACTCGCCAGCTGCCATTAGGATTTTAAAGAATTTCATTATCGGTGAATTGCCTGTAGAGGAGAGAATTTTTCGGATATCGAATGGAGTTAAAGTGCACTTTGAATATCCCTCGTAGAAAGCTCGCAAGGAATCAGTCTATGTGATATCTATACTATTCGTACCGTTATATTATAATTTTTAATTATTCTTTATTTCACGAAAAAAGAATTTGCTGTGCCAGCGAAATTCTGCTGGAGCAGCAATTTATTTGATATCACAGCAATCTTGTTAGCCATGACAGCGACTCTTTGGCTGTCCCTGGTTAAAATCCAAAAGTAAAGGAAGAGGGTATTGGAACAAATGAAACGTGAAAATATTTCAATTCCCTCCTGAATTACTTTTATGTGACTTCTTAGGTGACGTTTCAACGCTTCATTTTAACCAGGGGTAGCAGCCAAAGATTGCTTTGATAGCAAATAGTTTGCTGTCACGGCAAAAGTTAGATTCCGTTGTCATTGCGAATTTCTTTTTTCTTCTCCGTGTTCCTCGTGCGTGAACCTTGTTGTGATGCTTTTACACTATAATTTTTAATTGAATCGATGCTGTTTCTTTTGACTAAGTTTCTTTCCAACAACGAAAACTTGCTCGCAGAGAAAAGTTAACTAAAAAATTACTACACTTCATAGTAAAATAGGAACAAAATCACATTTTGGGGTTACGTATTATATGTTTTCATTAAAATTACTATACTTTCTATCAATAAATAACAGAATTCCATCACTCTTTACTAGAAAGTATAGTAATTTGAATGACAACATATAATACATGACCTCAAAATGTGATTTTGTCCCTGGTTTACTATAAAGTGTAGTATTTTTTCAGGTAACTTTTCTCTGCGTGTGGATTTTTCATTCAATTTTCAAATTATATAACATCGACATTTGTAATACTTGAAAACAGAAGGAGGCAGACTTGAAGAATTATTCAAAGATAAACCACAATCAGCAACGATCATTACGTTCTGTGATAATGAATTTTGTCGCGCATATTGCCATACAGTTTTGATATTGTTATATTTAATAGTATTGCGAATCAATTTTTATGTTAATCATCTGAATAATAAACTTCGGTTATTTATAAATTCAATTGATTAGAAAAGTTTTCTCTTCTTCCAATTACAACATCGATTTCGATTTTTCTATGACGGAGAACCGATAAACTCGTTATTGTCGATCGGAAATGGAGCGTAAAAATGTTCAAATCTTCGTTCTTCGACGCTCAGTTCAGGCGTAAGTTACGTTGAGATTGACTGGAAATTTGAAAATTTTCGTAACTGAAGGTTTTCGAATTTGGAAAACAATACATACCATACTTTATAATACAGGGTGATTTAGAATTCATCATTCCGATTTCTGTGGGGTATTCCGGAACCGAAATGCAATAATTTCCAGTTATGAGAACACCATTCTCTAAGTTGGAAAACGTCGGATCTCTGGAAAAAAATGCAATCATCCACCTGGTTACTGAATTCTGATTGGCCAGAAGCTAGAAAATTCAAAGAATGATAAGCTAATTGAATTTTTTCCCAGAGATCCGACGTGTTTCAACTCGGAGAATGGTGTTCAAGCTCAAGAATGTAGAACACAATGCTGTCGAGTTATTTGGATTTGAAAAGAAATCTAAAAATGCTCATAGCTCAAAAACCAAGCCTTCAAAAAATGTTTGTCAACGAATGATGAATTCTGAACCACCCTGTATATGTTCTTTATACACGAAAAAAATGGATTTTTTCTCCATGAAAATTGAATACATAATAATATTACACATTGTAACGTTAGACGAAAAAGAGAATCTAACGTATCCGATATCATTTATCGGTTCATAATCATACTCAACTATACCATAATGATACATTTAGGTCATATTTCTTCGTTAATATCATTTTATCAAAGCGAATGAAATAATTATTCAAAATCCATTATCGTCTTACAACCACTCGGTCGGGGTCTTCTTGAATTTCATACAGATTTCTTGCTCCATACATGTCACGAATAACAGATGCGGTGAATACGGTAGACTTCGCTTTATACAATGTGCATATATCATTATACATTGAATTAAAGTTTTTCACTCGCGATTGCAAGATATATTAATATGTTCAACCAGTACACCGCGGTATCTTATTGTTAAAGGTATATGAGATTCCCAACCCATTGTGAAAAAGTATCTTTGTGGTAATGTAAAGTAGGTCAACAATTTTTATTAAGTTCTTTCATAATATTAATAACAAAAGAGATGAGGAGGGAAGGAGATGTATTGAACTTCTTTGAGGTAAGTGGAAAGTAATTTCTTTATATCTCGATTGAATGTCTTTGGACATGAAAATGTTTAATCGAATCAACGTTGGGTTCAACGATCCATTTCGAGTCGACCAACTCATCATATTTGTATGTTGCTCAGATCTAAATCTGACATCGTCATTCATCTTCTCTATTTAGCTCAACCGCGATGAGGGAGGATGATTTACTTAATTTTCGTATGATGTGGTTTTTTTTTAGGGCATTTTCAACTATTTGCGAAAGGATATTCCTCAATGTTTTCTATCGATCGATCGGAAGACATCTCGAAGATATCTTCAAGAATTCTAAAAGATACCTTCAGAAAACATGAAGACTTCCGAAAGATATTCAAATTTTGAATTCGTCGCCCAGTTGTGGAAGTTGCCAGAGTTGTCAAAAGGCTCAGTGCAAGCAAGATTGTATTTGCCGGAGGTCATTACTGTTTCTCAACTGTTACCAATCGTTGGACGGATTTCAATAAGTATTGGTTCTCGTAGACAGACAGTTCTGCGGCAGTACTCGATCTTTACCGCTGAACAAAGACCCAAGTTTCAGGAAAACGGAACTGTGCCAGTATCGAACCAGAGTTAGTGAAATTAAATTCTAGAACACGTGAACCTGGTACAAAGGGGACACTGTTCAAGTATTAATACAACTTTGTTTCACTACGGAATCGATGCAGCCAATTAACGGAATAAGAATACGGCTGTACTAGCGAGACAAATAAGATGCGCCAGCACTAAACCAGATTCTATAACAACGTAGAATACCGTAGAAGAACTACACTGTGCTAGTATCGATACAGCTTTGTCTCACTACGGAATCGATAAAAAAGTGGAGTTCCAATCAACGGTTGGTTTAGTCAGACACGGATGCGCCAGTACCAAGCCAGATTTCATAAGAACGTAGAATACTGTAGAGAACCGACACTGTGCCAGTATTGATATTGAAATTATCACAATGAATAGCAATTTGAGTGCTCCATTGTCAACTCGGAGATCGGCTGATGTGATAGAGACTCAGTTTCTCACTGGCAGGACTTTGAGTTCCAGTAACTACAAAAAAATTCGTGCCTCAATTCAAAATATCTCTCTGTACAGCACTTCTTTAGCGTCTCATGGAATGTTGTACAAAGAGATATTTTGAATCGATGTACGTACTTTTTACGTAGATTGACCCGAAAAAAGAGCATTTCGATTTGGGTTGTTGCACTTTCAAGATTAGAACTTGAAATTCTATTCCAGTTTAAATTCCACGTATTTGTTTTTCCATTAGTTCAAATATAACACTTTTCCAGTATCGGTAGGGTTTGAATTTCCACACTGGATGTTATTATTTTGGCTCCTCTCATATCTCAATCAGCTCTGGCAAAACAACTGGTCTTTTCGAAGCGCCGGAGATCCCCCATGACAGGCCCTCATCAAACACCAGTGCCGACACAGTGTGACCTCTCAATAAAAACACTCACTCTCTTTTCTCAACGTATGGCAAATAAGATTCGAAATAACAGGATCCTATTTCTCATTCCCTCGATGAAGGTCAAGGTGGGATATAATAAAATATTAGACTTCCAACTGAATTTCGGTATACTATCTATATTTTTTGGTCCTCTAAACATTCATTTTATGATGTACACAACATACAATACGACGTAATTTTAAGTTTCGATTCTCATTATGTATTTAACGTATGTATAGGTATGTGCATATTCATATGAATCGATTAAGTTTTAATTATGGATGAGATAGGTAACATGTGATAGATAATGTGTTTTGTGTTTAAATATAATACATATCATCTACACGTTTACAATTTCCACGCGTAATTCAGAGTTACGAGCTTAGAATAACGATAAAATGTGATTCTCTTTGAATATTCTACAAATCGGATTTATTTTCTATATCTGCTCTCTCTCTCTCTAGCATCGTTTCATCTTAGAAAAATACAAGCCCAACATTCTCCAACTTGATAAAAATTGGAACGAGTTGAAAAATAATTTTGTATCCATACGAAAAAATTACCCCCTTCCACCGAAGTTATATCCAACATCCCAATTGTTCATCCGACTCAGTAGAAAAGCTGTTCACTCCATTTCTCTTCACTTGAAATCCACTGAATTCGTTTGGAAGTTGAAAATAAATCTATAGTTGCTCTTCCAAGCATTTGTTTGTAACACACTGTCAGAAATATCCGCAAGTTCATAAATCAATTCATTCTGCATTACATTTGATGTAGAAAAACATCAAACAATTATATGATTACGCTATAGTTTACATTAAATCCAATGTAAAATGTGTGTTCCAGCAAGAACACTGGAATGAATGCAAACATTTCTAACAGTGTAATGTAACACCGCTGGTAGAAATATTCTACTTAATCCCATTACGAATGGTGAAATTGCTGATTCGATACCATTGAATTTCATTGAAACTGATTCATTTTACCATTAGTCAATGAGATTTTATAGAATAGTACCAAATTATTCAGGCACGATGTTGGAGAAAGGAGGTAAATTTCCCGCGTTTTATAGGGACAACCCGTTCCTCGCGACAATCTCGAATATTTATTAAACATTCGATCTAAGTTCCTTGGATTTTCATAAACATCTCTTTCGTTGCATTTTCGAAATAGTGAAAAAAATTGTTGATGAAGAGAAATCTTTCAGACTGAATATCATTATATTCCGTTGTTTTTATTGTCTCAACGTGCTTCGTCAAATTTACTACACTTTGTGTGATACAAATTTCAATATCAATGCACTATCTTTCCCTCATTCCCTCTTATTCATTTGGAACAACGATGTGTATCGATCTGTGTCGGCCAATTTTTAGGATTGTGAGAAAAGTAATTTCTCAATAAATTCACGACTTACTCGATACGTATTGAACAACTCTTCGATACCACAACTCCAAGCCAACTCGACCGTGTTAACATTTTTGAATTTTCTACACTGTAAAAAATTCACGGAGTTTTCCTTCACCCTGTTGGTGGATTCCACCCCCTCGTCGCGAGGAGATTGTTTTTCCATCAAGAATGAGGGATTTTTCCACCACTTTGAGGAATTATTTTATTCGTTGGGTGTTGAATCCTCTAGAAATGAAGGAAAAGTCCACCAAATTATGGTGAAGAATCCGAAGAATCATATTCTAAAAATGAGAATCTACTCTATAATATGAGTCTAGTACATTTTCCTCCTCATAATATCAGTGGTAGATCTTCTAATGTAAATAAATAAATAGGAACTGCCACATATCAATCCTCTAAAATTCAGAGGATAATGTACTAGCCTCATATTTTAGAGGAATATTCTTGATTCTAGTATACGATTTTTCCAGTGAAATATTTCCCCTCTATGGAGGAACTTTGCTGCCATCATTTTTTGGGAGACAATTCCACAATCATTTTTTACAGTGTAGTTCCTCGAGATCAAGTTAATACGATTTTGAATGCGATAGAAAAAAAAGTTACCTGTGATCGTAACACCCAGATTCATCCAAATGCTTGATATTGTAAGAATATCTAGTTTATCAATTGATGTTAACATACTCGTCGTTCCAGAAAATCTGAAAAGCATTTAACCAAAATATTATCTCGATGAAGAAAAAAAAAGTGTTGATTTTTAGCCATTGTGTTTGCATGGATCAAAAAATAATAAAATGATCTTGTTATTATTTTAGAGAAGTTTTGAAGAATATTTATAGGATACTTACAAAAATTTTGAAAATAATAAACCGTTGGTAGTGAAGCAACACTGTTAGAAATTTCTGCATTAATTTTAATGTATTTGCTGGAAGTTTTTTTCAAATACGCGCATGAATTGAGTTACATACACATTTTACATTAAATTTAATGTCAACTATAGCAAAATCTATATTTTTTCAATGTTTTGGTACATTAAATTTAATGTAAAATGTGTATTAACCTGAATTCATGTACGATATTGAAAAAAACTTCATAATATTTCTGACAGTGAAGATATATCAGTGGGTCTTTGAATTATAGAATTGAAATGTTATTTATGCCATTTGTAAATGCGTTACAGAACTAACTTGAAATAAGACGAATATATAATGATTTCTTAATGAAAGGATAGGAGGTTCCGTGAGATTTATTCTCGATTCGTTTCATGGATTTCTTTCCTTTGTTCATCAGCGGTGAGTAATTATACAAATTATTTGCTGCCCAAGTGAAAATATTCTGAGGATTTTCATCGAGTAATAAAATTTTATAGAATTTTTTATGCGAGTAGTCCTATCCCATACAGCACCGCGAGGTCTTTTGAACGTTAAGACACCGTGCTTGGTTGCATACAGAACGTGCAAATAACGTCAAATTTATGTCCCAGGTACGTGCAAAAAATGTCCCGGTTAGTTCTACCCCATATAACATAGAATATTCTGAGAATATTCTCACAAAAAGCGTAGAAGATTCGTAAATATTCATAGAAGATTCTTAGAACATTTGAATGACACTGTTTCGAATATTCTAGGAACGTTTGTACAATCTGCGTACAAAGTTTGTAGGCAGATTGATAACATTAATTCAATAATGGCGGATGATATTGTCGACAAGCTGCAGACCCTTGGATAATTTATTATTTTGATTTGTATTCTGGGATTAATAAATTCATGAAATGTGCTATTTAATATCGCAAATGTGCTCTGAACGCCATGTGTGAAAAATAATCCTCAAAAGTGTGATAAAATATTGACAAAATGCCGTTGTCCGTTGCGATCATAAGTATCTCATCTATCCATGTGAATCCCTAATGTTGATAACAATTCATGGTTACAGATGTTTAATAATCAAAAAAATTGATCATGAAGTAGTTTTCGGTGACACGCAGAGTTCATATTAACGGGAATTTTTATTTTCACAGTATTTTTTTCCAATATTCCCACAATATTCGTGGCATCATCCCAAGCGACAACAGAAGTTCAAAGTATATACGAAATAGAAACGTTCATAGAATGTACGAATGAGATACGAAGAATATATGATGAACGTTCATAGAATATTCGAATGAGACTGTTTTAAATATCCTTAGAACGTACATGGTACATTCGAAATGTTCGATATTCATACGTCATTCATTCAATCGACGTACAATTAACGTACCGTCGTATATTCGATTACATACGTTCGATGAATATGCATAGCACCTATGAAACAGTTTCATTCGAATGTGCATAGAACATATTTCGAATATTCGAAGAACACTCATAGTATATTCTGGTGCTACTTGGGATATTCTGAGGATATTTGAAACAGTCTTAGTCAAAAATTCTGAGAATGTGCGTAGAATATATTCGCACGTGATAAGAATCTCCACAGAATATTCGAATACCTTCGACGTATATTCTTTGAACATTATCAGAACGTGCGTGTGCTACCTGGGACTCATTTGCACTGTGCGACGTTCTGGAAACTCGTTCAATAAAGGTTTTCATAACGTTGTGCGAAGCTGCACACATGTTTTCAAAGGTTAGTTTCCATGAAAGGGCGTTGAGAAAACATTATGAGAACGGGGCGCAGTAGATGTAAAAAATGTGTTGAAAACGTGAATCGATTTTTTTTTTCTTTGTTCTAAAGGATCTCTTGAGGCCTCAAAAATGATGTCCCAAAAGATTATGGCCGAGAAAAATCTTGAGGTACTCCGTTTTGGAGTTGCGGTACAAAGCCGTCTGGTCCGCAGCGAGTCCCTTTTGTTAGCGCATAAAGCTTGCAGAGAGATCGCTATCAGACCGGGTAAAAGAGGCCAAAATCACATGATGCAGGCATCGCAGATTGAAGGTATTGCATAATTATTCATTATTCAACCTTTAAACGCGTTTATCTCACCACTACATTTTTGTAGTTGGCCGGAAACATAATTCAGACAATTTTCAACCGATTGACTCCAAATTTGGAATACATCTTCGAAAATACATTGTCTGTAGAAGTACTCAGGATTTTTCTTATATATTGCATAGTTCATTTGTTATTAACAATTATCTGACGATTTTCTAGACAAATTTCTCAATTTTTACTATAGAAGTGCGACATTTTGTCAAGAAACAATATATCAAAAAAACCCTCCAGCTCATACTATACATAATCGAAAAAATTCAGGCCCTAATCATAATTCATTAAATCACAGGAGCTGTTATTCCGACCGTGGAGCACAGAAAAAAAGACGTCGTCGCAGGAAGGTTGTACCGCCACCATTTTGAAATAAATTGCCTAACAAAGTCCCATTCCTGTAATCTCGATTTATTTCGTGATATTTCTGAAAACAAATCCCCAAAAAAGCCTATTTTTTCGGTCTCTAGGGTGGCCTAAGGCCTCAAAGGTACTCTAAGCGTTTGGAGAACCTACTTCCCGGAGACCAAAACACGCACAACCAAGTACAAGTCTTCAAAACGTTCAGAGGACTTTCTGTGCTGTCTGGGGTAGTTCAGTTCTCAAAATATTCCCACTCGAGTTTCAAACATCGTTAATATACTCTGAACACGTAAACGAAGAGTATACATCCTTTTTATATTATTGTTTATTTCATCATTCGACTGGGAGGAATGTAGGTATATTCTTACAGACCTTGTTACCCCGTTTTGGAGTTATCGAAGTATACATAAGAAGGAACATAAATCATCTCTTCAACAATTTTTTTCTTGCAATTGAATATTTATATACATGTATTTTCATATCATAGACACAATATTTCATATGACGATGATAACGCTTTATTGCATATTCTACAGTTCATCACTCGAGATTTATTAGCTTCTTTAGAGGCCCTAAAATTGATCAGAGATTCCTGAATTTGTCAATTTTTTATTCCTCTTCTCTTCAGTGTCAATATGACAACTCGTATGAAAATAATATAAGAATTGATACAGCGTATGAATGATTCTCCAAATTTTTCAAAAATCGTTTTACTACTATCGATTTTTTTTTAATACAAATTACAAATACTTTCATATATCCGTACTTTCATATTTCCATACTCTCGCAAAATTCAAGAATCTCTCGCTACCTAAAACTACCGGAGCATAGAATAAAAATTCAATGCTCGAATAGTTTCGATGTTTGCTATTTTATTTCATATTTCTATTCTCGTTTGTAATTCTAATACTATTATGCACCAACAAGAAATGATGTATAGGTCACTCAGTAGCAGGGTTCTCCAAATCGATTATGAATTTCTTGCCAATGACGAAAAAAGAAATTACAATCAAGTAGCTTTCAAATTCAGTCAATAAAATCAAAGTCAATTTTTTGAGATACTTGAAATTGTCCCTTGTATTCTACAAATGTTTGTTTTGGGTGTGAATGAATACTCGATTCCATCAAGATATGGTGTAGTTTCAACATTCAATTTTCAATCCACGAGGTGTCATTGTCGTTTTATAAAAAAAACAAAAAATGAATCAAAAAGTTCCTTCTCTCAAAATCTCACCCCTCTTTCAATAAATTTTATAGTCACTTCATTCTCAACTCATGTCATATTTATCCTAGGATTCAAACGACCCTTTCCCCCCCCCCCCCATTATCAGTATTAACCCATCAAATTGAAACATTTGTGAATCTTCTTTCATATCAAGTTAATCCCCACAGTTTTTCCTTCAGATGGAGAAAAAGAAAGGTCAAATTGGTCGAACAGGAACTGAGTTATTAATCGGTGAAGTTGCGTGGTGCGAACTTACAACTGTGTGTACTCCGATGGTGTGAAAGGAGAGGTGTGTAATTGAAGGGTTAAAATACTAATTTTGACGTTTCATAACTCAATAAACACACGCACGTTTTGAAAATGTCAAAAACAGTCAATAACCACACGTTGTGAATTAGTAATATTCTTGCGTTGATTCAACGTAAAAATATCGCGGCAGATCACGTGTTTTTCAACCATAAAATAACGTCATATCAACGGTTTGAACATCGTTCGAAAGACGTCAAATAAATTGAATCCAACAAATTATTTTGCAAACTTTTCATTCAATATCGAGAACAATAGTATTTTTGAATATGACAAAATTTGGAAAGTATACCACACTATTTACTATCTTGCTCTCCGTTGAAATTTTAACCATTGTTCGGTTTTGTTCGACATTTTTAGCAGAATATCTTCATTCGAAGTTCAAACACATTTTAAACGCGTGATTCAAACCCGTTCAAAGCACGTTTGTTGAGGACGTCGTTTGATGGTTATTTTTGAATATTAGTTTAAATTACACGTCATCAAAACGTAATTCCAGGTCGTCTATTTCCCTATCAAATCTCAACTGAAAATCAACGTTGTGAGATCAACGATTGACGTCCGTTTGACAGTCTAACGTTCTTTTGACGTTGAAATAACGTGTGTGTGTGTGTGTTTATTGGGAATGTACAAAAGTATCATTCACTCCTTTCCCAATAGATTGCAGTTCAAAACTAAGCGATACAAAAATTGAAATAAATTCGATTGAAGACTGAATTTTAAATTTCTCAATTTGAAATTACACAACGAATTATGAGAGATATCGAATGGAATGACATCAATTTCTGAACACGTTATTTGTATAGTTAAAATGCTAATCTGTGAAACTGAACCAGGAGAATTTCGCTGGCAAATATTGTTCATCGGTGGTTCAGATTTAGAAAGCGATAATCCGTCGGAAAGAGGATGCTGAAATGTACGTTTTAATGTATGTATTGCAATTTCAATCGTGTTTCATTTATTCTTCTGAGATTGGGAATTATGCACATATTTAAGAATGATAATACACCGAAAAATGAACGAGTATCCTTCAAGTGATTTTAATTTTCTCCCCTCTATTTCGATGCGCGAATACACAGGGTTTGATCCACGAACAACCACTTCTTTGTACCTTTATAACGATAAATTTGACAAGAAAAGCAAATGTGAACGAGGGAAGAATTGTATGCGAAAGATTATTCTCACCTCATTGAATTCTACATCGAATTTTGATTTCCATTCGCAAAATGAAAAGAAAAAGAAAAATAAATCCATACTCCTCGGCATCCTCTTTGAATATTCAATACTCGAATATTGCGGAAAAAAACCTACAAATACGTTTTCAAATCCGTCTGATTCGCACTCGAGTACCATTGAGAAAAATCGAAAGAACAGATGCGATCGAGTACCTAACATGCATATTTATGACAGTTGTTCTCTGTACTTGTTATAAATTATTTCGACAACCTAATGATAATGATAATCATAATTCAAAATTGTAACATTCGTGATGTGTGTTTGACATTTCGCTAGGATTAAAACGTCGACGATGACAATCATTTACTTTATATATATAATATATATACATATAGTATAAAGATTTTCCGTCGATCAACGACGACGACACTACATTAAACATCAACTTTACACGCTACTCTTTCTTTTGTATGTCGTTAGGACAGCCTATATGTTAAAGTTTTGCTAGAGAACTAATAAATTTATATGTTTATGAGTATATATACTCGCGATTAAATCGTTTTACATGTTGTTCTTTTGTCATATAATCTATATAAAATACGGTATGTCACGTGGACGATCTCGCGTATCGATAATGTGCGTAATGATGACAAATAACTGTTGTTACGTAGTACACTCGATTTTAATACACAATAATCGATGAGATTTTTCGTAACACGATCGGAAGCCAAGCTTTCCAATTTTGAAACAGGGTATGTGATGGGTGGGGGATGTTTTTTTTCTATGTTTATGTAAAAATCAAATAAAGAGAGTTGGAAAAATTTTTCTATTGAATTCTAAATAATATTATTATATACAATTCAGGATTCTTTTCCCCATTGATTTAGTATGTACGAAGTGAATTTTGTTTTGTAAAATATGTCTTTCCAATTTCAAAAGAAGGGCTGAATTTTCTCTTGATCCACAATAAAGAATCATTCTCGACACACAAAGAGAGAGGTATGATGAAACTTTTTGATTGAATCATGTTATACATTCTCGTGCATACAAAAGAATTTGCTGCAACGTAATAGTTCCCCTTTCATACGTATCGACATCGATAACGCGATAATATTATGAATTCAGGAAAAATTTCTCCAACAGGGTGATTCAGTTACATTATTATACCATCATGGATACACCAGACATAAAATATTCTTTTCTGTCGTTGTGACATTCGAACGTTACATATTCATATATACAGTATAATATTGATACCTTAATCGTTAAATGGAATATTCATATTAGGTACATTCTATTGACAATTCTTTGTTATTATCATAATTCATTCGATGAGATTCGAAAATGCCATCGAATGTTGGTTTGCGTAAGGGGGGAAAATACATTCACGTGATTTGTTGATTCCATGATTTCATGGACAAGAAAGTGGAAATTCATTTTTGAATTTCAAGAGCAGATCTACTTTTTTGTTCTACGTATAAAATTCCATATTTAGAAAATTTCAATTTCTCTCAAAGCTGGAAGAAAAATATTTTCGAAACTATAATGTGCGTGCGTAATATGAATCAATAGAAATGAAAATAAATCAATCGATTGAATGGGATAAAAGAAAAACCAAACAACCAACGATCAATTAAAAAATGTACCAGCTGAAATATCAGCCCACCTTTCCAATCGATGATGATGATGATAATGATGATAATCAAATTATGATCTTTCCCTCCTTTTCACCTTTATACTTCTGATTTGCAATTAGGATAATGGCAGTTTTATCTCGGTGAATCTCATTACGAATCTCGTCCACGTTGTTTCTTTTGCATTCGCATGTTCGCGCGTGCGCACATATTTGTGCGATATAATTTACATCCCTTAAACGTGTCGCGAATTGATCTTCATCATGAGATATACGATTTATTAATCTTTATTTTTTCCCTTGTTTCAAAAATCATGATGTTACATCTGAAACAATTCGATTGTACATGACGATACAATACAGAATCAAAGTTCACAATTGGGTATCGAAAATTATGAAAGTACCTTATAAAACTGATCATTTTTTTCTTGTCATTGTATTTCAATTTGTAAATCTCTAAAATGTATCAAAATTCGAGTCGCAAGTGTGATGAATCAGAGCAGGATGAAGGAAAATGTCAAGTTGATGAGTTGATGTATGAAAATTATGCTTCGAGGACTCGAAGAAGTGTTGGCACAGAGGGGTATTGTATCTCTTGGAGGACGCATTAAGATAAATCAAATGAATAATGATTTGACGCCGTATCAAATGAATTTCAAATTCTTTTTGAATGTGATACGTTCGTTGTGACGAGGTGGTATCGTAAAATGGGGTGGAAACAAAAGCCTTTGAAAATCTTGTTTATTGAAATTTTTAGAGAAAATGAATTGAAGAACATCCCAGGACGATCTGTGCTTGATGCTAATTACACTGTGAAAAACAATCTACGAAAAATTTCCAAAAAGTACCGTACTGGGAGCAATTAATTTGTGCATTTGTGGAGAAAAATTAGGTTTGAATTATAAAAATTCCAGTACACTTATTGGAAAATTCATGAAATTTTACTGTGCAATATAGAAAAGTTTCGGTACAACGGAACTTCTCCTTCACGTGAACAGGAAAACATCCCTTCACACTGTTGGTGAATTTCGTCCTTTCATCGTGGGGAAAAGGTTTTTTCCAACAAAAATGAGGAATTATTTCGTTTTTTGGGTGTTGAATCCTTCACAAATGAAGAAAAAGTCCACCAAATTACGATGAAAAATTCCCCATCTGTGGAAGAGCTTTGCTGCCATCATTTTTCTGGGGGAAAATTCCACAAGTATTTTTTACAGTGAGTATAGTCAGTTAAGAATTTTGAAGATGAAACAACAGTTCTCGAGAAATCAGATCGAAACGAGAACCTGCAGTGACTGCACTTGATGATTTTCATCAGTAATTATTTATTTCGTTTTGTATTTACACTTTACATCATCCAAATATCCGACTTTTAATTGTAAATACGTGCATAAATGCATATTTTAAAGCACTTCTAACTCGAAGTTTCAGTAGTAATATAATTCTATGTTGCGAGGATTTTTTTTTTCGACTTTATTCATCCTTTATCATATGTTATCTCAATTCCATTATTCAAAATTGCCTCCATATGCAGCAAGTTCCCTGCTTGAAGAATCTCATTGATTCTGATGCAGAGAATCGATTCAAACCCGTTAAAAATTGATTCTCGATGGAATTCTTTGAGCAGGGTTATGGAATAATTTTGACTATTCACTGTTTTATCAAAGAAAATACTATGAGTATCTTCGCAACACTTTCATTTTGTGATCAAACAGAAGCAAAAAGATTGATCAATATTGCCCCATTTTACGGTACTCGCTGAACTTCACCTCGATTCGCTTCTAACAAAGTGATCGAATCAAACAAAACGAAGATTGCGTATACTTACCTTTTCAAAAGTATAAACAACAATGTATAAAAAGATAAAATAAACTACGGAAAAATGGAAGTTTCAAAAATATTTTTCCCTTATCGCACAGTAAATTCATAAAACTCTCCCACATCGTTTTGTGCGTTATCGAATCGACAAAAATGAAGATTGAATGAGAGAAGAAAATCGATAACAGTTTCATCGAAGTATTGCGTATTGTTTACTTGCTTTTTGTTTGCTTGCTTGACTTAGGATGAACACATTGTCGTATATTAAGGTTATTGAACTCTTAGCCCCGAGGATAATCATTCATTGACAAAAATGTGTAAGAATCGTGTGTGATTGCCACCCCCATCGGATTGGCGAGTAAATTCTTCAAAATTCTCATGAACTTAGTAGTTTTTTCGCTACATTGAGATCAAATAAGATTTATCAATAATCAACAAATCTTATTCGATTGGAATAAATTTTTCTCAGTGTAGAAAATAAAATAAATATAAATAATTGTAACATAAATTTATATGAATATATTCAACAACCGGCGTAGTCGGTACCAGCGTATGCAGTAACAATTATAACTTTTTCTTTGAATCGGATGGGAAAAGAGAACAAAACACAGAGATAATCGCATTCGACGAATGTAAATGATATTCTGGACCAGCCAGAGATACGAACGAGGAGAAGAAAGGAGTGAATTATTTTGTATTTCGAGTTCTTCGTTAAGAAACAAGCGCGGTAGGGCACACGCTTTATAGGTACGTATAGAATCCCCGAGGAAACTTAATTTGATTTACAATAGTAACAATCGATGTGAACTGATTTCGTTGGTCACAATTTAACATGGAGAAATCAGCTGGTGTTTTTTTGTCTTTCGAATGATGGGAAAAATGCGGATCTCGCATTATTGTAATTTTTAATTACATTAAACTGCAAAAAGCGACGCCGTGTTCGAAAGCCGATTGCAGAGCCGTCGTTTCCATACAAAAAGCTCCGTCTTCGTACATGGTTGCTATACGTTGCTGCTGCTGTTGCTGGGCTCGACTTTCGCTTTGCGATCTGCGGATATCAAGAGAAATACTTCATCAATCTATATTTTCGTCATTGAATTTTGATCGAAAGGATTCAAAGATTATTCCGATTGAGAAAGAAAGGAACAAAGAGTATACTCCTTTGAAAAATTCAACAAAAACAAAGCGTTCTCCAAACTTGGAGGGTTGATAAATATTTGATGTCAATGATAGACTTGGGTAGGAAAATCGATATACGCTCTTTTCCTCTTCTGTGGATCGAGAACGAAAAAAACAAAGCCAAAACATATCAACAAAAAAAAGGCTTTGAATTCTTCTACCCCCACAGTTCCACAACTTTTATTATGCTTTAGATTCGACTGAGTTTTCAAACTATTCCCCAGAGTGTGATGATCGAGTCAACAAAAATGGCTTCGAAACGATCCTCTCTCTTGAATTATTCTATTCCTTTCTCTTGTCGCTGACCGGTTGTCTCTCTAAACAAACTTTCCACAGACAACATTACCTTTCTTTCATTATTCGTTAAATATAACGACATTGCACAATTTTTTAAAGAAAAAGAAACAACGCCTACGCAAAATGAAAAAAACCATTGTCTAGAAACTTCAAAACATTTCGAATAACAACACACGAGAGAATGGAGAAAATTCGAATAATTCGAGAAGAAAATCTAATTTCTCGTTGTATTGTGTGTAATTGAATTGATGTCTCAAACAAGTAAGCTGTACAATAGTTTCGAGAACTCGAATCGCAAGGCTTTTCTTTCTCCTTCTTCTTTGCTTACCTAGGTGGCATCGCTCGTGATCTTTGTTGTGTTCTCACTTGTTGTTCTCTAAGAACTTGCTGTTGATTCGACAAGCAACTGGAGTCACGTAGAATGTTTGACGCCGTCTGCTGTTGCTGCTGCTGCTGCTGCTGTTGATAACTGTGCGATGATTGCTCGCCAAACCCTTGCGAGAGTTTCAATTGCGCCAGATATTCCCTAAGCTCCGGTTGGCTGGCCAATAATTCAGGACGTATTTGATGAATATTCGAGGTGGGTGTTATCGCGGTTGTCGTTAAATTGGACCACGGTGGGGGTGGTGTGTGAGAACGAGATATCATCGTATACTTGTGATAAAGGTATTCATCGTACGTTGGTGGCAAACCAGACTGCGAACAAATTGTCAATCCGATTATTATCATCATCATCATCATTTTTTCATATCATGTATTATGGTTTGGCGATTGGAAAAACACGAAACCGTTGTTCCAATATTTCTTCTTCTGTAGAGGCTATTGTTCTTTTATCGTACCGTAAAACCGGGTGAACAGGATCATCGAGGCGAATGGGATCACGAACGAAAAAACTGATTGTTCAAATGATGAAATCCCTGTTATTCGTATAATCTGTTATGACTTCATTTATTAGCTTTTCCACCCCAAAATGATCCTATTTGCCCTATTTCACGGTCAATATTGTGTAATATTGCTTGATGGGTTTTGAATATTCATTCAAAGAAAAAAATCTTGAGAACATACTATACACTGACAGAAAAACGACCTGATTGAAACATTCGTGATCGCAGGAACTCGAAATCTGGTTCGATTCACCAGGAAATGTGATTGTGATGTCCAGAAAAAGTGGTGGAAGTCAAAATTAACTACATATTCTGGTTATTACACCAAGAAAAGAATCTCGTTTTCCTAACCTGAAAAATGCAGTTAATTTTTGCTACAACCACTTTTTCTGGACATCGAACCAGATTTCAAGTTATTGCGGCCACGAATGTTTCAACCAGCCCAACCAGAAATTTACAACAGGCGCAGTACTGCACCAGTCCTAGCCAAGACTGGCAGGGTACTGACATTTGTCTGGAATGATAACGCTTTTCAGTACTGGGGATTGAGTACTGATGCCATTATTCGCAATCAGTGCAGGGCCAGTACTGGGTTAGTACCTGGCCGGTATTAAGTTCTCAGTACTGGTTTATCAGTACAGGCATATTACTGTATTTTTATGTATCCAGTACTGATCCCGTACGTGTTGACCAAGTGTTGGAGACCCAATATAACTGGCACTGTACTGCACCTGTTTTCAACATTGGCATATTACGGGATTTTCTGATTGGGAGATCGTGTACTTGAATTCAATTCGTTATGTCATTGAAATGAAAGATTTTGAACTTGAATACACAATTTTGATGGATTTCTTTACTTGGAATGTATTGGATCAAATAAATCTATTTCTCAGTATTTTATGTTTTCCCATCCATGTATATCGACACAGATTCTTGGCTGAATTTGCATCCAGTCCGTGAATTTACATATTCATGTACAATCATGATTTCATGCATACACGTGCGCGGAAATCTCGGATATAGCAGGTCAAAACAGTCTTCGCGAGATCACAATGAAAAGCTTTGGATTTTCATATACCGAATGCAACGGTAGGTAACGCTAGACGTTCCGATCTCTCATGGAAGTTTAATGCGTTCACGTGAAAACAATGTGCCTCGAGTACTGTAGAACTTTCGGTTCTTTTATCTTTATTATTGTTGATTTCATTGTGAGGGGAAGAACAAAACAACACAATCACAAATTTGATTTTCCCCGTGTCATATCTTATGTATGCTAGGGAGGTCAAGAACCTTCCACATTATGGCTCTGCACGATTTTTGAGGGAACTCGAAAAGAGGATAATAAGTGTATATGTTGTAAATAAATTCGTAGTTATTTCACATAACACTGTCAAGATTCAGTCGCTTGGATACGAAATATCCACTCTTCCCAATGAATTATAAAATTTCTTTCCATATTATTTTCACATCCCCGTTAAAAGTGTTTTCCGTTGACGTTATCCATAATCATAACTTCACCCCCTATTGTTCACATAAAAAGGAAATTCAGCATACACACCGGTTACAAATCAATTTGAATAACCCTCGTCACACTTATTCAGTGGATTTTCTCTCTGATATTCGAACGGTGTGGAATATTTGGTCACATTTGTTTCTGTAACAGGTGTTAGGAATGCAAGATTATAGAGTATATTTCCCAGTAAAATATCCTCTGTCATCCCTCGACACAGGGAGCAGTATATACACGACGCCCAAGTCCTCGTTTCGAAATGAACTTCCTCTTCCCTCATCCCCTTCTTCCTTCCCTGCGTTGTCAATCGATATTTTTTGTAGTGAGAAAGTGATTCGTTGGAAATCATGTTCATTAAACTTCGTATTACATTATCGCGTTCATCGAGGGACACCGAGAGAAAGAACGAGAAAACAAATTTGGAAGATCGAAGTTTCAAAGAGGTTTTGCGTGAAATTATCAAAATGTAAGAGTCACGGCACGTGGATATTGCATCAGAGATTAATGAATTCAACTCGATGGAATTGTCGTTGAAAGATGCGTCTTCAGATTCTATTATGCAAATGACTGAAAATTTAACCGAGATCGAAGGGAAAAATATTTTTCTTTCGTCTTCGCATTCCAAGATTTTTCCATGAATCATTGGCTTTGTGAAAAAAAGAAGGAGACAAAGAACTATACAAAGAAGAATTTCTTTTCTACAATATATATGCTAATGATTTGTTTCCTCAAGAGCATTTGTCTTTCTTATCGAGGATGATATTTCTGGACTATCGCGTATCAAAATCTGAGTTCTGATAAATATGGATGACAGAGAAATTTGTTTTAAATGACTCTTAGTTGTTGGAGAGAAAAATTATTTCAAAGGATTCCCTGGCAATTCTGCAGTTGAAAGATGTTAAAGGATAACTATGGAGTACCTCATTTGATTATTGATGCTGTTTAATTCATATGCAAAGATCAGGGTCATTTATGCTTTTCGATCAAATTGGAATTCACATAAATCAACCAATACTTCCGTGCTCTCTGTCACAAAACTCCAGCTGGGATTCCACGTGGATTTTAGATCCGAAATTTACCTGCGTCGCTGGCTAAGACTTCACCTGGAATCCAAAATCCCAACTGGGATCAGAAATTTAAACTGAAATCCCACGTTGGAGTTGAAATTCTAGCTGGGATTGTACCTGGAAATAGGAATCCCAGCTGAGATTCCACCTGGAAATTCACGTCGGATCCCAGCTGGAATTCCGTGACAGGGCTATTAAAGCGATGATGTAATTTTCAGTTATAACAATATACTAATTGCCACGGCATACCATCACCCACTTTATTCGTTCGCGTTTTTGGTATGTATGAAGCTTTCCAGCCAAAAGGCTGATATTAATTTAGTGTGGAATTGATATCAACCCTAGCAGGGAAATCGTCACCTGAATCTCTTGGAAATTTCTTCAAATCTCTCAATGTTGTGGGACATTTTTATGAGGTTCAGAGTAATTTCAAGTAATTTCCATCCGAGTATCCCAGAATTTCATTTATTTATTTTACAAAGCTCTCTCCGAATTTGTCTGAGTCTTTTTGTATCCTTCTAAATGTCTCTGAACCTGAATCTACCTGAATCCTTCAGAATTCCATTTTATCCAGATTTCAAAGCGTTATTCAAGTTTTTCAGAACTTTTCCGAATTTCCATAAGTTCCTCTGAATCATTCAAACTGAGTTTCAAAAATTTTGCCTTTCCATAGATCAACTGACGATTTTCCTGAATTCACTTGTTCGTGAATTACACTGACTCTCCCTGAATCTCTCTAGCATCCCTGATGAAATGAAAATCTCTCTGAACTTCTCCATACTTGAGAACATTGATCGAAAAGATTTAGAATGGATTAGAGGAAGTTAAAGCTTGTTATACAGTCATGAATTCTGAATCTCTCCCTCTCTCTCTCTCTCTCTCTCTCTCTCTCTCTCTCAAACTTTCTCTGAATATTTTTGAATCCCTCAAAGTTTCATTTATTCAGACTTCAAAGCTTTCTCTGACTTGAATTTTTTGGAATCCCTTGCAATTTTTCTTAATCTCTTTTTCTTTTCGTAATCTTCCTGAATCATTCTGAATCCCTTCAGTATTTCACGTATTTAGAATTCAAAGCTTTTTTTGAATTCGCCTGAATTTCTGGGAATTCGTCTGATTCTTTCTGAAACCCTTTGAATTTCTCATAATTCTGTTTATACGAACTTCAAAGTTTTCTCTAAATTTGTTTTGATTGTTGTAATTCCAGAGTAATTCAGAGGTAGTTAGAGACTGTTCCGATAATGATACGTTCTGAATTCTTCAACTTTCTCTGAATCTCTCCGCACATCACTGAATGCCTCAGAATTTTATATATTTAAATTTCTAAGCTTCCTCTTAATTTACCTGAATATCTCTAAATTTCCCTAAATCTCCCAGATCTAATGGATTCAGATTTCAAAGCTTCCTCTGAATTCCTCTGAATTTCTCTGAATTTCTCTGAATTTCTCTGAATTTCTCTGAATCTCTCTGAATTCCTCTAAATCTCCGGGAATTTAATGTATTCAGATTTCAAAGTTTCCTCTGAATTCCTCTAAATTACTCTGAATCTTCCTGAATTCCTCTGAATATTTCTGAAAAGTTTCACGCACAATTTTCTGAATCAGTGCAACTGAGACTCGGAAAATTTCCATAAATTCCTCTGGAATTATCGAAATATTTCTAAATTACGCCTAGTAGAAATTTTGAACGGGGGAATACCAGGGCCTGACGAGGCACGCCTGCTTTCCAATCAGGTCCTCGACAGGTTCCGTTACGGTTTTCCCTATGTCGCTCGATTTCATGGAAATCTCATCCGAACCCTATTCCACCCCTGCGTTACAACCATATTTGAATCGTATCAGGGAGATCAGATCGGTCCCTTGTGAGGGTCTCTTAGGTTTTGCTTATTTAGGGTTTCCAGATTCTAGCCTGATCAGGACCCTGTTATAAAAAGGGAATGCCTGATCAAATTTCTATCAGAGACTTCTAATTCCTCAGGATTTTGAATAACGATGACGCATTTATCTGCATGATAGACGCAGATATGGTCTGAAATAAATAATAATTCAAATCTGAATAATAATATCAAGTTGATATATGTAGTTATCATTTCAATCCTAATTCGAATGATGAATGAGTGAAATTCTGGGGGACTCCCAAGATTCAGAAATATAATTAAAAGAAACTAGAAAAAAAGTCAACTTTGGAAACTCAGTTTGACTGATTTGGCGAAGTGAAGAGATTCAGCGGGATTCAGACAAATTTATAAAAAGCTCTGATATCCCAATGAATAAAATTTCTAAGAATTCACAGAGATTTAAAGAGATTTGGAGGAATTCAGATGAATCCGAAAGAAGCTTCGAGATGCAGATGAGCCAAGTATGTTAGCTTATAAGCGTTATTTGAATCCATGCATTGTGCTTCAAGCATGAAGTTCTTATCTCTTTTCACATGAAACAGCAAGAGAAAATACCCAATAAACACATGCACGTTTTAGAAACGTCAAAAACAGTCAATAACCACACGTTGTGAATTAATAATATTCTTGCGTTGATTCAACGTAAAAATGTCGCGGCAGATCACGTGTTTTTCAACCATAAAATAACGTCATATCAACGGTTTCAACATCGTTCAAAAGACGTCAAATATTGACGTGTCCTAATGATGGTTATTTTTGAATATTAGTTTAAATTATACGTCATCAAAACGTAATTCCTGGTCGTCTATTTCCCTATCAAATTTCAACTAAAAATCAACGTTATGAAATCAACGACTGACGTCCGTTTGACAGTCTAACGTTCTTTCAACGTTGAAAAAACGTGTGTGTGTTTATTGGGTATAATAATACTTAAGAATAATGATCGGAGGAATAAACAAAAAGATTAGTCTGTTGTTTTTTCCCTCTCAACTGATTCTCAAGATATATTTTTCAGCGAACGGAACTGAAGTAAGAGGAAGATAAATTGATTTCAAGTCGTTTCAAGATTCAAGTTTCGCATCGCAAGATTCTCGAAGAGAAGAAAAACAGAATCAAATAATTTTGCAAGGTTTTCCACTTATGGAATTAGAAAATTGTGTGGAATATTCTCATTTTGGAACATAAATTCCGCTCACGATGCTCATATGAATTTGAATTTGGAAATATTCTAGACAGAAGAAGTACAACTCTTTCTCTTTATAAATAATATTAAAAAATACAGAATACATTTTAATATATTCTCTTCAAACTTATAGGGTATTATTATTATTGTGTCGTCTCGAATCGGGAACCGAACAATTTTACAAAAATTCCAACGTCACCCGAGAAGAATTTGTAAGAAGAGGACAGATGTTACAAGAACGTGGCAACGTGCACGCGCATAAGTATACAAATAAATGTACATATTAGATGCGCTTGTTGGCTCTGTATTCGTGCACGAAGTCGAAAAGAAAAGAAATTTTCAAGATGTTTTGACATCGCGTATATTCTAAGTATTTCTATTACATGAAAATTGGACTAAATAAAAATAGAAAAAGTATACTTTGCGCCCTCGATACTTTATTACAATGAAGAGCCATGAATGCATGAGAGCGCATAATTTTGTTGTTTTCTCTTAAACGTGGATTCGCGTCGTCAAGTTGAAAAGATCACAAGTTTGGTTTTGTTTGAATAATTCATGTAGCGAAACTCAATATGATAATCGTCATCAAAATTTGATATAACACGAAAAGTGATACACGGTATTATTATTTTCGAGCAAGAGGAATGAATAAATATCACAATTAGTGCTTCGTTTTCCTCTGATCTCGATAATTGAGAACGTGACAACGATAAGTCTTTGTTTACCTATATAAATTTTAAAGAACATTGTCTGAAATCTTGTAAATCTGCCAAAATTGCGTTCGCTTCAAAATTTATTGCCGCCTCATCGGATTCAGCTTCGAGAGAAGGTATTTTCTCTTTCAATTAACGACCAATCTCGATACGACACCCGCCATCTCCTCGTTCAGAGAATCTCTCCCTCGACAATCTCGTTATTCGGCTTTTTCTTTACTTTATATTTACACTGTCAAAATACTTGCTGGAAAAATTCTCAGCATTTTCACAAGAAGCCGTTAAACGGGACATTGGACTGAAAATTTTAACACGTTTACTGGAATTTTACTGCAACGATTGCGATTTTGCAGTGTAAAATCCACGAAATTTCAGCAAATTTATTGGAAAATGAATTCACTGAAATTTTCCAGTTCCAAGTCACAGTAAATTCCCAGTTTTTTTTAAAGTGCACGAACATGGGAAGAAGGTTTTCAGCCAAAATCATTCTGGGGAGAAGAATACCATGAAATCATTGAAGATTCGATGCCCAGGTAGAAATATTCTATTCAATCCTATTACGAATGGTGGAATTTCTGATTAAATATGATTGAAACTCATTGCATCCTATTCGTTTTCCCATTCGTCAATGAGATTTTATACACTGAGAAAAGAATTTGGTTACATTAAATACATACATTTGTTTGTCACTCAGTGAGAAATATTCATTGACTGTCAACAAATATAGTAACTATTAACAAATATCACAGTTGGGACACGTAGGATCTATTTGATACAGCATTTAAAATGAGAAGAACCATTCATTTGGTTAAGTATGAGTCCACAGAAAATACCCTGGTGAGAAAAATCTCTCTGAATCTCTCTGAAATCTCTCTGAATTTCTCTGAATCTCTCTATATTTTGAGAGAAATTTCAGAGAGATTCAGGGTAATTCCAGAGTAATTCAGAGGTAGTTAGAGACTGTTCCGATAGTGATACGTTCAGAATTCTTCAACTTTCTCTGAATCTCTCCGCATATCACTGAATCCCTCAGAATTTTATATATTTAAATTTCTAAGCTCCCCCTGAATTTACCTGAATATCTCTAAATTTCCCTAAATCTCCTGGAATCTAATGTATTAAGATTTCAAAGATTCCTCTGAATTCCTCTGAATTTCTCTGAATTTCTCTGAATCTCTCTGAATTCCTCTAAATCTCCGGGAATTTAATGTATTCAGATTTCAAAGCTTCTTCTGAATTCCTCTGAATTTCTCTGAATTCCTGTGAATCTCTCTAAATTACTCTGAATCTCTCTGAATCTCTCTGAATTCCTCTAAATCTCCGGGAATTTAATGTATTCAGATTTCAAAGCTTCCTCTGAATTCCTCTGAATTTCTCTGAATTCCTGTGAATCTCTCTAAATTACTCTGAATCTTCCTGAATTCCTCTGAATATTTCTAAAAAGTTCCACGCACAATTTTTCTCGATGTATCTGTCTCTGGAAGTCTCTAAAACTTCCAGAAAGCCTCTGAAATGCAGGACCAAGATTTTACTGAATTTATTCCTCTCTGAATCTCCCAGACTTCCCCCGCATCTCTCTGAATCTCTCTGAATCTCTCTGAAAAATCCCACGCACAATTTTTCCTAATTCACCTGTCTCTGTGAGCCTCAATACCTCTGGAATCCTGAACCAAAAATTTGACTGAATTAATTCCTCTCTGAATTTCTCCGAATTCCTCTGAATCTCTCTGAATTACTCTGGATCTTTCTAAATTCCTCTGCATATTTCTGGAAAGTTCTACGCGCAATCTTTCTGAATTCATCTATCTCTGGAAGCGTCTGACACTCCTCGAACGCCTGTGAAATGCAGGACCAAGAATTTTACTGAATTTGTTCCTCTCTGAATTTCCCAGAATTTCCCGGCATCTCTCTGAGTTCCTCTGAATTTTCCTGAATCCTTCTGAAAAATTCAAAGCACAAGTTCTTTCAATCCACTAGTCTCTGAAATCCTCTGAACCACACTGAATTGCTCTGAATTTCTCTGATTCTTTCTGAATCTCTCTGAAACGTGAAATTTTCAGAGAGATTCAGAAAGAATCAGAGAAATTCAGAGCAATTCAGTGTGGTTCAGAGGATTTCAGAGACTAGTGGATTGAAAGAACTTGTGCTTTGAATTTTTCAGAAGGATTCAGGAAAATTCAGAGGAACTCAGAGAGATGCCGGGAAATTCTGGGAAATTCAGAGAGGAACAAATTCAGTAAAATTCTTGGTCCTGCATTTCACAGGCGTTCGAGGAGTGTCAGACGCTTCCAGAGATTTTTTTTACCAGGGTACAAATCATTCAAATCGAATTTGGGAGCTAGTTGGATGGAAGTAACTAGTTTCCGATCAATACGAGATTCATTTTGCTGGAATGCAGATTCGTTAATAGTTAATAAATCTGATTGGTGACAAACATTATAAGTTTGGCGTGACTCTTCGTATATTTGGATGTGGCGGGCTGAGTGTTGGCGTATGCGCGATAACCGTTATGTAGATCACCACAACACGATAGCACTGATAACACTTATAATTTCGTTGGTTAAAACAATCCATAGAATCTGACGAAATGAAATTTAATGGAATTTGGTCGGAACATTGCGCGGGACTCAATCAGATTTGGCAAGATTCAATCAGAATTACATTGAGAAAACATATTCATCTGATTAAATCTCATTGAAAATGGTTGAATAAGATTTGGTCAGAACATTGTGTAAGATTCAATGAGATTTGGCGAGAATCGATGGATTTGTTTCACCAGGGTTACCTTTGAATCTATAATTCTGATTAATTTATTTAGTTTTGAATGAGAAAAGAACTGTGTTGGGATAACAGCTTGTAATAACGTAGATCAAAATCCACCATATGGAACTATTAGGAGTCATTTTAGAATACGAGTTTCTGATATTTAACTGTATTTTCAATTAACGCTATTATAAATTATCATTTTGATACAGTTCCTCATTCAAAACTACATAAACTAATGATATTAAAAACGGTAGAGTCAATAATAAATTATAGGTTCAAAACACTCATTCGAAACTATTCCCATTCACAATGGTTTTTTTACAGAAAATTTTAAGCAAGCACTGATGTGTATCAATTGAGTGAAATGGTTATATCAATGAATCGTGATGCTAGTTCAACTTCATTATAAACTTCTTCCAAATTACATTATTCTCCAATTGATTAATGCTTCAATATTGGCCCAAATAATGTGAGAAAATATTCTCAAATTTATATTGTACTCAGAGAATTTCATAGTTTTGAATTCAATTGTTCAATTTCCTCAATCAAGTGAAAATCGATTTCATACAAAAACATGATTTGTTAATAGTTGATGCAACTTTATTGTATAAATTGTTTTTTTCTTATTCGTAAACCAGGAGCATTGAAAGATCAGAACAATAATTATTTTCGATTCCTAATAATTTTCACCATCAGCAATAGTAAGAATCGTTAGGAAAATTTACGCTATTTTGATACGCTCCAAAAAATTAGAGTATAAATGAAGTGTTCCGATCAAAATGTAGTAAAGTTTCCTAAGGGAAAGTGACTTTCTTGCAACTTTTACCATCAGCAACGGTTAAAATTATTTACAATCGAGAGTAATTATAGTCAGGATCTTTTAATGTTCCAGGCTTATGAAGACAACAAGAAGAATATTACATACAATAAAATTTTTCTTTGTAGAAATTTTTGGAAATCCTGTTAATCCTGTTAATCCATATAAATTTGTGGAAAAATTGTTATTTCCAATCAAATCTCGACGAGATACAACATTACGGCCATCAGCGGTTTTATGAATTTTCATAGGTCTTACGAAGTGTTACTTATAATTGAATATGAACAATTTTCCTTTAATCCAGCGTGGAATTGAAATCTCGTAAGCTTTCAAATGATTATTAAAACCTACATGTTCACAATCTGTATACGTGAAGAATATTTTATTCTTATCATTACACAATATATGATTGATAATACCAGGTGTTGGATTATCACGAATATTGATGGATAAATTAATTATATTATCTTTTTTATGAACAGAACCATAAAGTTTGATCGAAGCTAATTCACAAATCTCGCTGCCAACATTTTTTAATAAATCATTATCTTCAGAATTTTTCGATGTGATTTCAATCGTGCGGCCGTATACAATTATTTTGTCTTTCAGCTCTGAGTTACTCATAAATCTGTAGCTCAATTCCAACTGAATTTCCACAGCTAAAGTGTATAAAATATTCACCGGTAATTACAAAAACTTTGAAAGCTGAACTTGGGTCTGTTCAAACTGGTAGCGATCTAACGGTCAAACTAACGTAAAGTAACGCTCCCCGTGTATTGCACAAGCTCGATATTAATATTCCGATGTGGATAAAAGGGAAAATTTGGGTTGAACAACGTGTAATTCGTTTCAAATCAGATTTATTAACTGTCAATGAATTTGAATTTGACATAACCAAACGTAATAAGTAGATAGAAATGTATCCAACGAGGAACTATTTATCTCAAATAACATTTATTAACTGGTAATGAAACTATATTTCACGTGAAGAAATATGATGTCCACATACTGATTATTGTTTTTTGCGATGAAAGAATGAAATAGTTTATGCAAAATTATTTTAATTGATTGGAGATGTATTTATTTATTCATTTATGGGTGATTTAGATTGTGTTACCATATATCAATGTTTCCTTTCATGGTCAAGTGACTCATTTTCAGGTTTCTTTATAGACAACGCTAATACTCCTCAATTATCACTGAATATATTAACAGTTAGAAAATATATTGAAAAATTATCGAATAAAGAAATTTATTTGGCGTAACAATACTCTTCTCTCAGTGTATGGTTCTTTTTTCTCCCTTATTCCAATGAATCTTCGTTTGTCACAAATTCCATTCCACGTGAGAAGATATAAATTTCTCAATTCCCCAAAATTCTTATTTTATCAATATTTTTCCTAAAACTTCAAAATCCTGCCCAATCCTATCACATAGAAATACACTCACCCTCACAATACATTTCATATGAATGATAATTCAATCAGATAATTTCATGCAGAAAAATTTGGAGAATCCTCTCATTCACGAGTGATCTCATCGTTTTTGTGCTCAAAGTACGTCATTAAGTATAACCAGAGGATATGAATGTATCGAAAGATACTCTGTCTTTTGTATTAATTCGTGCCCGAAGTACGACCTGTTATTCCAAAGCATACTTTGAATATTATCTTATATATATATATTATATATGTATTATGTATACTCGTGCCTTTTCTCGAGTTGGAGTATATATGAATAGAGGAAACTGAGTCTCAATTAATTATTAACGAACTGCTTGTGCGCCGAAAAAAGAAAAACCAGGAGAAACGAGGAAAAATTAAAAGGAAAAGGCGGTCGAGTTTGCACTAGGCTACCTCGAGTAGCAAAGAAAGATCCCTTAAAAGGCAACGCCGCCACCGCATAAAAAAGCAGTGCGGATTCTTTACTGTCGTTCCTGATTCCGCACCGGTCACAAAAGCATTCGAATTGGAAGATCCAAAGAGAGAATTTAGAACGCAAAACTATACTTTTATACGGAGCGTGATAATTTATCGGCTGAAAACTCTAATTCTTCCTTTCTCTCCTCCCTCCCTGTTGAATACATTAATTATGTTGAAATCGCATTTATTGTTTCGTTGCTTAAATCACGTGGTATTCATGGTACTCGGTAGCTCACGGGTCGTTGAATTCGATTTCATGCGTTGTGTTTTTTCTCTTCTTTCTCTCATTCTACCGTACTTATATTAGGGTGAATCGAACGTGTACATCGGGTTGTTGTAGACTCTGTACAGCCAACATGATAGAACCAAAGAAAGCATTCAGGGGAAAAAATGAGATCAAAAGATAGAGTGCCAGAGAATTATGGAGCGATAAAAAGTTCTTGGCTAGTGAACGATGCTTTCATCCAACTGTAAAAACCTTGCTGAGAGTGGATATCTATAGGGCGTTGGCAACTTTTCAACTTGTTCCATTAATTGCTTTTGAGAGAGAAAGGGAGGAAAAAAGGAGGGAAAAATAGAAGTTCTTTAACTCGTATGGATAGGTATAAATGACTATGTAACTTGTCTTTCCTTTTTTTTATGTCTCTATCATCGAACGAAGTAGATTCCAACGTGCCTTCGATAATTATTTTCTATGTTGTCTAAGCCGTGGTACTTCGAAGGGCAGGGAGGAGGGAAAATAAATGACGATAGCAGGGAGTTTTTTGCTTTCGTTCTTTTCGCGAGATACGAATCATTTCAATTAATCTTTTTCGGTATTTTCTCAAATCATAAAAATCGATGGAAATATCGATGAAAATCATCGATTGAAAAATATCATTGACTATAGAATCTTTTGTTTAATTTATTTAGCAACAAAAATGAACTTCATGAGTTTCGATAACATTTGTATTCATTATTTGAATTTCATGAAAAATGAAGCAACCGTTGCGTCATAACAACGTGACAAACAGCAGTCTATGACAACTAATTTCATAAACCTGCAGACAAATGTCAGTTGCAGATATATAATATATGAATAGCGATGTGCAGTCGAATCAGAGCAAGGGAATGCTGCAACTTTCATTGTATAATTCTACCTTTTAATTAATCGTAACAATTATTTGTTTATGAAAACAGAAGATAAATTTTCGACGCTCCACCAGGACTCAAAGGACCAGAATTCAAATTTTCAATTCAAGTAAAAACACCTGGCGAAAAATTATATAAAATTCTATGAGATCACATCCAGTTGATGTTGAGAAAGATTTTTATGTCTTGTTGCGTCTTCCGCTTCTTCTTCTTCTTCTTCTTCTCTTTTTTTTTATAGTCACGGTTTGCCCGTCACCTCCGGGTTATGTAAACGACGACTCCATAGCATATGATTTACCGCGCCAACTTTTTTATCGCAAATACTCCTGGCGTGCAAAAGAACCGCGCCACCATTCATCGTAATATCGAATGAAGGGTCTTATAGAATGAATTGCGGAATACATTTCCATATAAATTGTTATTCTTTACGATTAAGAATAAGCGACTCGCAATTTCATTTGTATTGAATCGTCAAATCATTCCAAAAACAAAGAGAGAAAGAATAAAAAAAGCTGACTTCCAACACATTTTCCACTTACGCGCTTGAGGTATGTTCTCCAAGTTTGGCAGCGTTTCTTCTCCTTGAAATGCTAAGAGACGAGTAACAAGAAGAAAGAAAGAGAAGAAGAAGAACAACAACAAGAAGAGCAAGGAGAAGAGTAGAGACCGACTAGTATTTGGAATTTATGTTCTCCGAGGCGCCACGAAACTATGCCGGATCTACTATGGCGGGATAGAACAGCCGCCGCAAAACCCAAATTGAAACGGTCCTTTCCTCGAGTTAAGGAGCAGTTACATGGAATTTGTTCGCTGAAATTTCTTAATGCTACAACTCAAGCCATCTATTCGCGATGGAGATTCCCTCGATTATATACATCTGTGCATCCACCGCAAACTGCATTACAATGAGGTAGCGATATCTGTCCTCCTTCCGTTTATTTCTAATTGGAATTGCACAAGTTACTCTTTCCTCCTTCGATATGAGAATTGAGAAAAAAAAAGAGATTACTAATGAAATGCAATTCTGTTTTGAATTCACGCAACTGTACCGTTCGTATTCCTGAAGCATAAATTATTGATACAACTTATCCAATTGGGATATCACGAACTGTACTCAGCGAACAATATAACGATAATTCAAAGCAAACTTTTCCAATCGACGAGGTTGGAGGTTTCAAGGTTTGATGTGTTTTCGACTGCCTTCAAAGCTTAGATCAACCGAACAAAGACGTCCATGTGTTTACAAGCTCCATATGAAACTTTATACACGTGAACTCTTATTCTACTTCTTCTTCCTCTCATGTCGATTCCTATCAATGACAATCCCGGTTTCTGTCCCTCGAACCAGTGGATACCACCGTGTATTTGTCTGTTTCTATTTTTACATTTTCATGAATTTATTATCACAGATATGTGGAGGAAAGGAAAGACCGAAGCACGCGGTGAATAAAGTTTCAATCTTTACCAACCCGGTTGGTATAGTTTCGCTACTTTTGGACTTTTATCGCTAACCCATTCGAGTCAATATTTTATGAATCGAGTATTATTTGGTAATGGAACGGAAATCGAATAAAGGCATTCTCGTTTTTCTGAACAAAGTTGTGGGAGCGATACATGGATACTCAAACTTCAATAGACGGAGTGTTTATTTGTTTAACTTCCCTCTTGGGGCAGAATTTTGTTATTGCTTTGTTTTTTTCTCAAGTCCCAAAGCGAATATCAACATTTGTGCGGAATTTTTCATAAGAATTTTCAATGATCTCTTGAAGTTTCCACTACGAAATTTTGTAGGAATTTATCGATACATACCATTATGTTCTCTTTTATCGAACTGGTGAGTATTCAATTTTGCATCGGGGTTTTCTGTTTTATCAAATGCGATGTCGAATAATGTTTCATAAAAAGTTTTTATGAAATTCTTCGAACTCGTTTTCTCGTGTACGTATGTACTGAATTTTTCATAAACTATTCCAACCATCCGACTGTACTGTCATGGATTCCTTCGTAAAATGTTTTATTGATATCCTTATGAACTTCTTCACGGAGCGTATAAAAATCCTTCGTTGTTGACTTCTTTTGACTTGTTGCATGATCTAATTCGTGGTTTTTCCGCCTTGCTTTTTCAATAATTTCTCATACCCAGATAGGAAATGCCAATATTGACAACTGGCCCATGCTTGGCAAAATACTGGGCTGCTAAGCATCGCGAACCAATATTGGTCCAATATTAAACCATTTGTTATTTGAGAATCTATACCACGTTTCGTAGGGAATGTCATTACAACAAGTGGTTGAAACTTGGCAAAACATTAAACTGTCAAGCATGATGAACCAATATTGGGCCAATGTACAACCAATGTTTATTTGAGAACCTATGCCACATCTCCATGTTTCTGATTTTTACAGAGTTGTACCGATATCCCTGCTAAAAATCTTATCGTTTTTTATGGGAAATTTTTAGCAGGGATGGCATGAAAAATGACGTCATTTTTTTCTCCAAGAAGTATGTTTGAAGAATCAGGTTGAAGCATGGCGAAAGTTAATATACACAACTTGGGCCAGGTCCGGTTTAATCGTATGAGCCAAGCTCCAAAACTTTCACCAAGCTTGGGCCATTTTTTCTCATGGATTCTGGCCCAATATAAGTCATAATTGGGCCAAGATCGGGCCAAGCTTGGGCCATTAGTTAATTCCCACCTGGGTAGCGATGGTAGGTGTTACGACTCAATCATTTAGATTCTGAAAACAAATATACGAAGAACCGGAAGTCGATGAAAAAAAATGTACGACAATTTTTTCCTTTGAAATTTACAAAACTCAAACAATTCGAGCCGACGAAATACATTGCCGTTGCCCAACTCTCACCCCTTGGCGATGAACGTTGAGGAGAACCTTTTTTCTTTCTTATTCATTTTTATTACCTTTTTTTATGTTTTCATTCCTTTTCTTAATTATGTGCTTTTTTTACCTTTTTATTCGTTTTATTTCGATTTGCAATTAAAAATTTCACATTGTTTCCACACATCCTGAAATCTTTTACCACATTGCTGAACGTTTTGACAGTTTTTTTTTCGAAACCAATTTCATTGTTTCGTGTGAGTGGTGATCGAGGGCTCTACTTTTCTGAAGGTAAATTGCCGCGATTTCTGAAGCAACTTCTTCTGTCCCCGCTCTCTTGTTTGCAATTTACCGCCAGAAAAGTAGACCCCTCTATGACCACTCACACGAAATAATAAAAAACATTGGTTTCGAAGGGGAATGTAAAAACTTTAAGCAGAGAACTCAGCATATTTGCGAACAATATGAGATTTTTGATTGCATCTCCTTGCTTCAGATAATTTTCCTTCACATAAAAACATACAAAAAACCAACAAAATGAATAGAAAAAGTTTAAAAGAGCAGAGAGAGAGAGAGAGAGACATAAGACAGTGAAGAAAGCAACTAATGAAAGAAGGAATCAAAAAATAAAACAGTTTGATAAAAATGAATAAGAAAGAAAAACAAAAGAGGCTCTCTTCAACGTTCATCGCAAAGGGCTGAGAGCTGGGTAACGGCAATATATTTCGTCAGCTAAGGAATGTTTCAATTGATTTATACGATATAAATTCTTTCAGTTTCATTTCAATTTTGTAACTAGCGACCCCGAAAGAAATGATGAAGCTCATTTTTGCTTAGCTCCATGACGTTTTTCATTTTTTTGACCACCACCTTGGATCCCTCATTTTGGATTCGACAAATCCAACCTCCGATTCGTAATTAGCGACCCCAAAAACCTCCTAGTGCAAATTATTGTTCACATAGATCATTTAGATCAACCATTACGAGTTTCTCAAATCTGATCTCGAACTCGTAATCAGCGACCCTGAAAACCATTCTATCCAAATTTGCACGTGAATCCATGAGAATTCCCTGTTGAAGAAACCTAGCAAGGTCCAACAAGGAATCAACTTGGTTCCAGTTGGACCGATTTGGTACCAGCTGGTGCCAGTTACAGACCATGATGGTTGGCCCAACAACCAATATGGGACCAACTTGGATCAACCCTGCCGTCCAAAGCAAGAGGACCGTAAGTACATTTGACTTGAATTCGAGAAAATCAAGGAAAACTGTTTCCTTTTAAAATGGATAGAACAACTCATCATTTTTCAATGGCAAACCATTTCTAGGGTATACGGAGGGTGCTCTGTCTGATTTCGTGAAAAAAAATGAGGATTCTTCATAACAGTCATTAGTTTATGCACTTACGGTTGTTTCTCGACCAAAAATACTTGTCAAGAAGGCCGTAACTAACCTTACGTTCTTTTACCAAGGAACTGCGACCAAGCCCAGGCCACTTTCCAAAGCATAGAGATGGTCAACTACATCCGAATGTCAGAACTGATGCACAAAGGTAGTTACGGTTTTTTTATCAGGGAAATGGGCAATCGACTCACGGGATTTACAAGAGAATTAAGGAAACCGTAATTACATAGAGGTGATTTTATTTTGTGTTTGGGAGTCTGCTTCGGAACTTTTGCCAGAGAGAAAGACCGTGAGTGCACTTACGGTGTTTTTATCTGACAAGATGTTGACGTATTCGAATAACTTCCTATTTTTGTGTTAGTTACGGCTTCTTTCTCTATAAATGTTTCAAATTTGATGAATTTTTTCGTACTTTGAACTGCTATTATTGAAAGAGTAGGGTAGACCAAGGCGAACCGGATCATTTCGTCTTCAATGAATCAAAATGACCGAAAGGAAGATTTTTTCAATAAGTATCTTCATAAATTCTCATTCTATACATCTTTGGCTTGAAGTCTATATAAACAAAGAACATTCAAATAAACACGTCTTTATTTTACAATCAAATACACAAAAAATGAGAAATATCCGATTCGCCCCAAAATCATAAACAAACATCATATACCCACTGATGAAAAACGTATTAATGCTTATAAACGAACTGCAAATACATAAAATGAATGAAAAAACTTTATTCCATCAACAGCTCGACGCAGAGTCATTTCACCGGACGTAACCTTTCGTATGGCCTCATTCATTCTGTCCTGAGGCAATGAATTATTCATGATGATCAATTTGATATCGAAAAATTTTCATTTTGGCTGGGATGGAGAAGGGAGAATTTTCCTTCATTTTCAAAATTAGTTTTGTAAGTGCTGTCTGTTTTTGAATGAACTTGGTGAGCTTGAAATCAATTGCCTAACATCATCAATTTCAGATTTGAAATCATTCACCAATATTAAAAGAAGAAAGGCTTAATTTTATCCTCAACATCGACAAAATTCAAGACGCAACCAAAACAACAAATTTTCAGTCGAAAATCAGCATGATCGAAGACTTTTTCATCAACAATGAAATCATACATGATGACCAAATGAGAATTTTTAGGTTATTTATAATGAAAATTTTCATTATTGACAATTCAGAGGTTAAGGAATCTTGAAAATCAAGACACAGTCAAGTTACAAATTCAATTTTACAATGTACGACTCGAAATACCCATGATCCTATTCACCCCAGGAAACGTGATCCGAATCGCCCCGTATACTATGTGCAAAAAAATATTCATTTGTTCATGAAGGGCCTGATATTATTGTCTGAACAATGTTCTAATCTCATTTTGTACTTCACGAACTATATATATCAATCAAAATCGCATGATTTTTAACATACCTTATCATTAAAAATTTAGAGAATTACAATGGTTCCCGAAGAGAACATGAAGCTTCAGCGAACGTTCAGATCAGATGTGGATAGATCGGGTCGAAGGTTCATTAGAGCTAACTTTTAGATTCACAAACGTTTCACAAAGGTTCTACGGACGTTGAAATGTCCGCCTCGAAATACGTTCAGGAAACATAGATGGAACGTTCACTGAAGGTTCATCGAAGGTTTGTCGAAGCTTCACAAAAATATCTATACTTATATTCATTTAGATCAATTTATATGAAAAATGAATTAATTAATACACATAAATTATTATAAATTAATCTAAGTATAGATATTTTTGTGAAGCTTCCTCAAACCTTCGATGAACCTTCAATGAACGTTGCATCTATGTTTTCTGAAAGTATTTTGAGGCGGACATTTCAACGTTCGTAGTACCTTTGACAAACGTTTGTGAATCTAAACGTTAGCTTTCATGAACCTTCGATCCGATCTATACAGATCTAATCTGAACGTTCGCTGAAGCTTCATGTTCTCTTCGGGTTGTTTTACATCAGGGACAAATTTCTCTCGCGTGTACACGATGTTCAGACTTCTGTAATTACCCAGGACCAAATGATGCGCGATATGGTCATGCTATCTTTTGTTTTCGGTAGGTAATGAGCAGGCCCCTCCGACTCAAACATTTTTCAATACTCCTCTTTTTCACATAATGTCCATCAAAATCCAGGGGGCGAACGATCTAGTGATCCGAAACAATTGGCAAACATAACCAAAAAGTTTCATTTTGCGAATTGTCAAGACAAACTGGTGTTGTGATTTCTGTAAATTTGTGTTTTCATGGGCCAATCAATTTATTTTCTCTTATTCCGCGAATTATTTGATTGCGTGTAACGTAAATTAAATTGAAGTGCCGGCCAACAGTCGTGTAGAGCCATCTGCAACTTTTTGGACATTATGTGAACACGTAGAAGCTCGAGTCGGAGGGGCCTGGTAATGAGTGTATGTGAATAACTGATGCACATAGAGAGTGAAATTGAGAATAGAAATAATCCCAAACAGCCAAAGAGCTTAGTTTGATCCGGTTCGCCTCGGTCTACCCTAATACGTTTTTTCCAAAATAAAAAACATAGTGAAATGCAGAATTTCTTCACGATTAAAATGATATGAAGAACTCATTTTCATCAAAAATGCGACTTACGGTCTTCATGGTTTGGACGGCAGAGTTGTAAACCATGATGGTTGATCCAACAACCAATATGCTACCAACTCGGTTGCCACTGGTGCTAGTTGAAGGCCATGTCAGCCGACTCAACAACCAATATAGGATCAACTTAGTTCCAGCTGGACTGGCCTGATTTCAATTGTACGAACTCAAACTTGACTCATTCTAAGTGTACCAACATCAGATTGATTCTGGAAAATCAACATGATGCACGTTTTCTTTATACCAGGATTAATTGAAGAACGTTATCAAAAAGACATATCAACAAATATAAGTGTGTTGTGAATGCAAACAGCCTAACGAACTAGTTGTTCCAACGAAGATTCGCTGTGCGGTCTTTCGCGGCTTGCAAAATTAAAAAAATTCTGAGCTTCCGGAGTGGAGAATGGCGAAACGTCGGCAATCAACCGATATAAGACGCGGCTCCACTCCGGAAGCTCAGAATTTATTTAGCCTGGCAAACTGATGACTGAATCGTGAAATCTGCCTAATCGCAAAATTCAAAAAAATGATACCTTCCAAATTAATCATAAATTGAAAAAGCAAAATCTCAGAACTGTAACGCAATTTGATTAAAATGTCAAAACTCTGGATAAGTCGTACAGAAGTTACTGTTCTACTGGAATTTCCAAGATTTATTTATCACTATCTAAGGCCGTACCAAACATGGTCTGCCCCAGGTTGATACTAGAACTGGGTACAACCATGCAGGGTAGTACCGAACTCTAGGTAGACTCATATTAGGTAGTACCAGCCTGGGTAGGACCAACCTGATCCCATGTAGGTTGATCCTACGCAGCATGGTCCTACTTGACATGGTTTGACTATGTAACCAAATTCCTACTGGTCCCACCCATGGTCGAACTAGGAATGGGCGATGTTACATCGATGCTTATTTTATCAATAATCGATTTTTTTGAAGACCGATACATCGATGTATCGATACTTTTACATGAAAACATCAGAAGATTTATTGGATGTTTGACTTAACACACAAGCTACGTAAACGTGAACCTAACGAATGAGAGACTGCTTACAGTAATAAGAAAAATAAATAATGAGATAGATTCTGAACTGAGCGACAATCAGAACGAGGCGCCAGTCGATGAGCATGTTTCGAGGTATGAATCTGCTGCTGATAAGTTTTGGGCGATTTATAAGAGTATATTATTGCAGTCCAAGCTGAACTCAAAGATTCTGGGGGAGGAAACGTTGAGTTAAAACAATTTTTAAGCCAATCCGTGGTAGAAAGATCGACTGATCCGCTTCAATATTGGAATAGAATGAAAAACGCATACCCCAAATTATACCCAATTGCGATCAAATATCTCTCAATCGTAGCAACTTCTGTTCCAGCTGAACGCTTGTTTTCGAAAGCAGGAGTCGTGGAAAACCAATTGAGAAACAGATTAATGATAGAGATTATTATTCCTCGGTTCTTTAGATGAGGAAAAAGCTCATTTTCTCCATTTTTTTTCTCTTACTATACAAAAGACTTTTATTCAGTGTTTTTGGCATATGATTGGGTGACTTTTGAAATACATTTAAAAAAATTTTCATGAAAAAATATGATGAATTGACTTGATGGCAGTCGATTTTCGGAGGTCCCTCCACAAAAAAGGTACTTTACGGTAGTCAAAATTACTGGCGACCGCTTTATCTGAAAAATACAAAAAAAATATTTTTTCTTAGTATTAGAGTAAAACTAGTCCCTGAACGAAGGATTTGAAGAAAAAATGAAAATTGAATTTTTGGCAGTGGTTTGAACGAAAAAATCATTTTTCCGGTGAAATTTTCGGTATTTATTACGGTGCCAAATTTTTTGTAGTTCAAGGAAAAAAAAAATCCTTCGTTCAGGGACTAGTTCTCCTTCAATACTAAGAGAAAATATTTTTTTTTGTATCTTCCAGATGGAGCAGTCGCCAGTAATTTTGACTACCGCAAAGTAGAGGGACCTCCGAAAATTGACTGCCATCAAGTCAATTCATCATATTTTTTCATGAAAATTTTCCAAAATGTAGTTCAAAAGTCACCCAATCATATGCCAAAAACCCTGAATGAAAATCTTTTGTATAGTGAGAGAAAAAAAATCGAGAAAATTAGCTTTTTTTTGGCCTCTGAAACCCATGTAACCCCTTAATATGAGATTGAACCTTCGTTATTAAAAGTTACCAAACTTTACCAAAGTTGATGTAACTAGTCAATAAATTATCATCGTTACATACAGATAAATTACAAAACTGATGTAAATTATTATGAAGATGAAAAATATAAAGCAAAATATAGCAAAAGATAATACATGAATGTGAAGACATACATTTTCACTTCTGTTACATACAGGGTGGGGCATTTAAAGTGTCGCGGGCGTTTTTTCCAAAAATAAAGTGAGATACGAGAAAATTTTTCGGACAAAAGTTGTAGGGTACCGAGGGGGACATCCGATGGTGGCCTTGGCTTTGACCTCAAATCTCATCTTCAAGGGCATTCTGAGATCAACTCTTGTTTTTTAAATAGCATCTCATATTTTTTACTGCAGATTTGGATTCTAGGTCAAAAACCAAGAAACTTTTGTCTGAACCATTTTCCTGAAATCCGCAAAAATGGCGCTCTAATCGATATTGTTCCATTTTGAATCTGACATTCGAATAACTCGAAAACGAAGGGTCTTGCAAAAGAATGTTTCGTACAAAAGTTGTCAATACACAACACATTTCAATCGTCTACATTACCACCATTCAGAGCTCACGCGATGTAAACAAACGACGGGGTTCAGTGAAAATTCACGATTTTGAAAGTCAGTTTGTCAGTTACATTTGATTATTACTTGGTTTATGACAAATTGAAAATCATGGATATCCGATACACGGTTTCTGAAAAGATCGATATGATCTACATTTACGGTGAAGTGCATAAGAACCCCAGACAAGCATATGACTTGTATGCAGAACGATTTCCTGAAAGAACAACGAACGCCATCCATTAGGTATTTTCAACGCATTACAAAATTATTCTCAGAAACGGGAAGTGTTACAAGGGAAAAACGACATCGAATGAGAACTGTGAGCGGAGAAAATGCGGAAGTTAATGTACTAGCTGCAGTAGCCAATAATCCACACGTGAGCTCTCGTGAAATTGAACTCCATTCGGGAATTTCTCGAAGAAGTGTTCTTCGAATACTGAAACGTCACAAATTCCATCCGTATCACATTTGTTCGCATCAAGACCTTCACGGTGATGATTTCGAAAATCGTGTACAGTTTTGTCGATGGGGTCTAGCGCAAATGCACAATAACAACTTCATCAACATATTATTTTCTGATGAGTCGACGTTCACCAATCATGGTCAAGTAAATCGACATAATATGCATTACTGGGCGACAGAAAATCCAAGATGGTTACGTCAAGTAGAGCATCGAAGACAATGGGCTGTGAATGTTTGGTGTGGTATTTTTCGATCTCGAGTAATTGGACCGTACTTCATTGCAGATACGCTAAATGGAGAGAAGTACAGACATTTCTTAGATCAAGTACTTCCAATATTACTTGAAGACATACCTATTCAGGAACGATTGAATATGTGGTATCAACATGATGGTTGTCCATCCCATTATGCAGTCACAGCTCGAGAAATATTGGACAGAGATTATCCTGGACGATGGATAGGACGTCGTGGACTAGTTCATTGGCCTGCCCGTTCTCCGGATCTTACTTCTCCAGATTTTTTTTTATGGGGATACATAAAAGATACAGTTTATCAACAAGCACCGACTACACCTGAGAATATGCGTCAACGAATCATCAATGCATGCGCGAGCATCAATGAAGATATTTTAGCACGAGTTCAGCAATCTTTTGTAAAACGTTTTGAAATGTGTATTGAAGTCGAAGGCCATCATTTTGAGCATCTACTGCATTAAAATTATCCAAGTGATGTAGACGATTGAAATGTGTTGTGTTTTGTCTGTTAAACCCCATCACCTCCGTTTCAGTTCAAGGGGTCCCCCTTGGAATCAGACAACTTTTGTCCGAAACATTCTCCTCCAAGACCCTTCGTTTTCGAGTTATTCTAATGTCAGATTCAGTATGGAACAATATCGATTAGAGCGCCATCTTTGCGGATTTCAGGAAAATGGTTCAGACAAAAGTTTCTTGGTTTTTGACCTAGAATCCAAATTTGCAGTAAAAAATATGAGATGCTATTTAAAAAACAAGAGTTGACCTCAGAATGCCCTTGAAGATGAGATTTGGGGTCAAAGCCAAGGCCACCATCGGATGTCCCCCTCGATACCCTACAATTTTTGTCCGAAAAATTTTCTCGTACCTCATTTTATTTTTGGAAATAATCATGCACAAAATTTTTATTCACAAAAACTTGCGCATAAAAAACAATATTGAATATTCCCAAAGGTGCAAAATGTAAGGTGCACAATCTTACATTTTATATTTTTCATTTTTTTTCATGTGTACAATTCACTGTGCACGACTATCAGTGCACATTTATCAAACGTATTAGGAACAACTAAAATTAATATGTGAACAAATTTAATTCAATTTTTTTATGTGCATGATAAATAAGTGCACAATTCTTATGTGTATGATCCATCCCATGTCAAGAAAAAAATAATCGATGTCTCAGCATCGATGTTTTTTTCCAACATCGCCCATCCCTAGGTTGAACCTAACTGGAACCCAGTTGGGTTTGCTCAACAGGGTTAAATTTTTATATACAAAAAGTGCTATATTGCATCAAATTTTCGACTTTGAGACGCCATATCGAATACAGCCATATTGAATTTCCATATGCAATTCCGTGCACATTGAGGGAAAGGGTTCGAGGACGCGATATATTCACTCTCTGGCCATAGTCCTCATTGATTTCGATGTAGAAAGTTTGATTTTTTGAAAAAAATATTTCAGAAAAGACGAATTTTTGATATAAAAGCAACCATAAGTTGTTCAAATCAAATTTCTATCAAAAATCAATACCAGATTTGAAAAGATCATTGAATTTTACATTGATATTGACCGGCTTAAAATTTTTTAAAAATTCGGCAAAATGTTTCTTTTTAGGACTCAAAAAAAACTATAATTTAATGGTAATATCAGCAACTGTTGTGAGTAAATATTATTGAATATTTCTTCCCCCGAATGATCGTGTCGATAATATTTGATTATTATAGGAATTCAATTACTCGGAGATTTATCACGCACGTGTATACATCCATAAGTACCATTGTAATTAAATATGATGAATTGGTGTTCCCTATTTGCGGTTGTAATATACCATGGACCGTCGATGTATCCCAAATTGTCCGACCATAATCGACCATTTTCCCTACTTGGCCGTTTCACCTTATCGTTGTCTGGTTATGTTCAGCTCGTATCTCCTGTCCGATTAAGTCTCGTACCGTAACTACTATCCAACCACAAATTCGTAACGTACTCCACCAAACATATATATATATATATATATACACACATATATATCACGTGTATCCCTTTCAATTTTGTTCTTCCACTCGAACCACTTGGATTTCGGTATCTTATTTAGCGACTTGAATGGAAATGATTACACTCGGTACAATGTATACTCCTCGAACGGACAAATAAAATACTTTTGATTCGATCCATGGAGTCGATATTGAGAAAATATCATTCTATAAATTCTTCTCTTCAATTCCAAAATCCCAACAATCATTTCACGTGGAGTAAACAATCTGATGAGAAAACAACAATAGAATAAAGAGTTGATAAAATCAATATCTCCAAGATGAAAATAATAATCGAATCTCACAAATTTAGAAAGAATCGCGAGTGGGTTAGGAATAAAAGCGCACACAACATTTCTCTCTTATGATCGCAAATTTTGTGAAATTGGATCAAGTGGTGGCAGTCGGTAACGGAGAATGGCTCGTACCGGTCTGCTCTTGCAAAATGTGAACAATGAAGCGAACCTAAATACGTGTCATCCCAAAACCCTCGTCATTCTTTATAGGGCCATTCGAGATATCTTGATAACCCTCATTGAGGAATAATCTGTGGCGAATGATCTTCCATTACATACACACACTCACACACACACATCGTATACATATATATTTTTCAATTACCTGCCACGTTTTTGCTACAGCCGCATCGTAGGTCGGAGGTGGCGATGTCATCGAAGGAATCGCATACACGGCCTGCGATCGGAGATTTTGAGAATTGGATTGGCCACTGCCGCTCGTCGTGCTCCCATTTGCCCCGGGACTCGGTGGCAGGTCGTCCGGTATGGTCGCGTAAATAGGTTCTGGGGTAATATTTTCTCGGATTCCACTGCCGCTGAGTATGCTCGAACTCGTATCTATGGAAGATAAATAGATAAATCGTCTCAACACGGAGTACTTATCGTTTCCGAACATTTCACACTGACAGAAACACGACCCGATTGGAACATTCGTGGTTGCAATAACTTGAAATCTCCTATGTGGAAATTGACGAACGGCCCAATACTGGTTCAATACCGCTGCCATAATCCCATTACTGTCCCAGGTCGTTTGACAGTACTGAACCAATACTGGGATGATAACAATGTTTTGCATAAGGCCCATTATTGGCGTTCAATTTTGCCCGTATTGGCATTCAAACGTAGACACACGGAGAAAAAATGGTTTGCTACTATAGCGCCTACAAAGCAGCTAAGACGTTAGTTCTGCTAACAAATTTGTTTATCTCAGCGAAAAAGTGTGGTTGTGTCAATCATTTTTCTTGCTCTCTCAGCTAATTTTTTTTTGTAGGCGCTATAGTAACAGTCCTGTTTGTTATGCCAGCAATATTTTTTTCTCCGTGCATTACTGTCATTTCAACCTAGCTAAAACTGCTGATATTTCAATCGTACTTGGATCGGAATTTCAATTTTCCCTAAACTGGCGTTTCAACCGTGTCAGTGTCAATTCCATCTTCGATGCATTCCACGGGGATTCTCCATGGCGTACTATTGGCACTTCGAATGGCAAGGTTATCGATCCCATGTAGACTCCACGCAGCCAAACTGCATGCGCTGTGAAATTTTGCGCCAACTTTTTCCATAAATTATTTGATAAATTTAAATTCAAAATAGATACCTAATAATCAAACTATTCTCTCAATGTTGCCGCCATGTTGCCGCGAAGGTGAGTTGACACCCAATCTACAATCGCTTCCGTAGTGAAATACTGTTGAAACATCGATGCTGGCACAATATCGTCTTTTCGTAAAATTTCAAAAGATTACCAACTCTGGGTCACAGTACTGGCGTAGTATTTGCTCACCAAAGTAGCCATGTTTTAGCAGAAATGGGTTGATCCATTACCAATTGACTCACCAACAATTCTGTCGTGAAACAACCTGGCGTCGATGCTGGCGCAGTACCGTCTCTGTGTTACGCTTCAAAATATTACCAAATTTGGCTCAGTACTGGTTTTGTTTCTCTACAACCTAGGTGTTCTCCAATCAGTGTTGATTCGGTCAGTTGAAAAAGAGTAATGGCACTGTACGGGGGGCAGTTGTTTTGGCCGAAGTATGACAAACACAAACTTGCCAGTACTGGGCCATTCGTCAAGTCCGGCAATTTCCACATAGGCTGGTTCGATTTACCAGGAAATGTGATTGTGAAAAATTAACTACATCTTCCAGGTCCATCTTTCTACAAAAACCAGATTCTTTTCTTGATGCGATAACAACTGGTTACTGTGAACGACTGCGATTGGTTGAAAAACAAATGAAAACACACTTGGATGATGAGGATTGGCGCGATCACAGTGATGGGTATTGTAATAACATTCGTCAACGCTGACTGGACAATAATGAGGACTGGGGAACGCAGTACTGCAAAGAATGAATTGGCGTTCCAATGTATCTTCTACGTTGCCTCCACGTGGAATCTTTGTTCTATCCACGTGGAGTCCACGGAGATGCGACGTGCCGTTAGGGCAGAATATCTAGTTAATTTTGACTTCAACCACTCTTTCTGGACATCACTATCACATTTCGTAGTGAATCCAACCAGATTTCAACTTATTGCGACCACTAATATTTTAACAAGATTGTTTTCTGTCGGTATACGCGCGAAGAAAATCAAAAACATTCATATTACCTATGTAGGTGTAATGAGATTCCGCTCTTTCAGCGCTACGAGTTCTCCTGGAATGATTCAATCGTTTCTCGTGCCTCGTACTTTTTGTCGTGGATCTCGAGTGTTCCGTCACCGAACTACTGCTACCGGTTTCGGAGGCTCGACTTTTCGAGCCCCGGCTCTCATCCGGATACTGTTGCTGTGACGAGTGTTGATGGTGATGGTGGTGGTGATTGTGCAGGTGCTGGTGATGTTGTTTCTTCGCCGCCCTCACCTCGGATTTACCGGATTTTGACGATTTGGGAATCAGGATTGTAAGTTTTCTCGTTGTTATCGAACCGTTACGAGATTTCGGTAGATCCGAAACGACTATTCCACAGCCGCAAATGGGTGTGTTCTCGTTAGGCATTCTGTAAAGTAACAAAAATCGTTATGATTTCATCCACTTTGGAAGACTTTTGTGTTTCGAGTGGTAGAAAAGGATGTCATTTCATCCTAATTTTTTCCTCTCCAACCACTTTTTCACGTATTTTTCAAAACGCGATTATATCGGTATATGTACTTTGGATGAAATCTGGGTTAGGAATGATTCATAATAACAACGAAATTTCCTTTTCGTAATCGATTATAGCTCCCAATAATGTGAAATTTTGATCAAGGTACGCGAGAGTGGTACTCTTCTTTTCTACTGAGAGAAAAGAAAGGAGATTTGCGAAACAGGGGTTAGCTGAATTCATCCAGCGTCGACAGGATTCCTGGAAGCAAAGATTATGAGATACCAATAAAAAAAAATATCTTCTGTTTTGCATTATTTTCTACTTGATTCCATTCTCGGAAAAATATTTCTGTTTCGTTGAATTGAAACTGTAACAATGCTGCGATTCCCTCTTTTATTTCTTTTCATTTTCTCAGCGAGTTTTATAGGAAAAAGGAAAATAAACTTACCTTGAATTAAAATTGGTTTTTGTTTTCTAAAGGTGAATTCAAGTAGTAGTAGTAGTAGTAGTAGTAGTACTGCAATGAAACAGAGGAAGATAAGAATTTCTAAAGGATTATGTTCGTTGCGAAGGTATAACTTTGCGAGATACGTTTCAGGAAAAATAGGATATGAAGATTTATATTATTTCCCACTTGAAATTTCAAACCAAAGAGGTTAATGTGTGAGGGAATTCTCTATGTTGAACGGAAATCCTTCGAACATTTTTGTGATGACTTTAATTACGATTTGGGGACATGCTCCGATATGCCTTGGTGTCATAACCTCTATTATCTTGCTAATTTAGTTATATAACCCTGGTGACCTGATCATGTGACCTGTCTTAATTGTGATTAAAGGGATATCCGAGACTGAAATTTCCTATTATCACATGCAAACGAGGTATTATAGAATTCATAATTGCTTCTATCATAAGTATACTATTATCGGTGATTAACAAAAATGTTTAATCTTCGAGGAGCTATTTGTTCTTTAAATGGCAGATTTCAAATTGAAATCACGAATAAAGGAACTCTTAATTCCATCAACATCATCCAACGCTTTGAATGGATACTCTATTTTGCCGTTTACAAGTATCCGATAAGATTTTAATGAAAGAATGTTTGACCGTGTTAATTCAAGAAATTTATCAATTTATTTTTCATTGTCATCCAATTGGAAAGCGCTATATTCCCTTTAATTGGATGTCAGGTCTGAAACACGAGTCTTTCAAGGTGACACTTACAAGGAACTTTTTTTCTTCTTTTTGAATCTGTTACTTAAGTGTTAGTGTTACAAGGACACGCGACACACTCTATGCAACGACAGAAATAGTTTATCGTATCGGTTGAAACTCGATTAACCTCGAGTCCTGAAGTTTGTCTTTGAATTTTGTCCTTGTCATAATTTATGCTTTGAAATCTCTAACTGCTTCCATTATCATAATTTCACCGAACTCAATACGATAGTTACACATTCCATCGCAGTTCTTATAACTATCCCTAATAATCTCAGAAATCGTTGCAACCTTGATGCCTATTAGGTTTATTCTTTGAGTCTTTGAAGTGACAGGTTCTTTGAACGGCAATGTTCATGAATAGAGCTTTCCCTGCTTTAGAAAGCAACCTGTCGATACTCTGCGATGAAAAAAGGGGTTTCGAAAATTGTACACTCGCGTTGCGGAGTCTATATAGGTTTGACTACAATAATCAGCAGACGAAGGGAAACAAAAAAAGACAGCATTTGCCCGGAGGTTGCTGTCAATGGAAGCCATTGATTAGACAGTTACGTTTTCAAGAGAAATATAATACACAAAATCATGAAGAAAATCGTATGACGTAGATTTGAAAGTAAATCCTTTTTGCTCCATCAAACTTTTCAGTTTCTCACATAAAAAGAAGAAGGGATAGTATTCCATTCGTGGGGTCAAAGATAAGATACATTGCCGAGAAAGTGCAAAAACAATTGACTTTTTATACTTCGAGTCTTTTTTCTTTCTTTCTTTCTAATTGAGACGATCAATCGACCTAGAATAAAAATTCACAATTCTCAATGTTTGAAAGCGTGTATAAACGTGACAGTCCATTATTTCATATCATTCTCTCGTCGTTCGATTCACCCGACTCCCACACACGGTGAATTCCAGCAGCCAAAGAATTTTATTCGTCATATTTCAGAAGTTTTTCATCTGTTTTTCATTCGTACCTTCTCCAACGTATTATCGGTTGGTCACATGCACGAACGGTGATCAATTTCATTTGATACATGATCGATTTTGTCAAAAAAATAACAAGTTATATTTGACGTGCATACTTATACATATATGCGAAGTATTTTTCGATTTAAAACAAAAAAAACAAACATTCGATTAGAAGATTCTATTTGCAGATAAGACGTGTATATAGGGGTAGGAACGATATACGTGAAAAGCCTAACGGCACGTTAGGTCGTGGCAATCGTGAAGGAGAGGAAATTGCTTTGCGTGTCCTGCTGGAAAATGAGAAGCCTCCGGCGTTTGCGTTCTTCGATTAAAGCGAGTTGCAAATGATATGCTAATCTTCTGTAACGCGATAAACCAAATGCGTGTGTCGCATGGTATAGAAACTATAAGATTCTTTCTTGGGACGAGATTTCATTCAGAGGACAATGGAAATTCGTCATTATCTTTTGTATCATTCAATTATCTCCGGCACGAGCTATAGGGTATTTAGTCAAGACTTTGGAAAGAGCACAGGTGTGCGCAACATAATAGGTGTTGGACCAACGGAAAGCCTAGCCTACCCCTACCGGGAATCGCTACATGGAAATTGAATTACGTGCTCTGCTGTGAAATGAACCTTCCGAGGGATCTTGGTTGGTATCTAGTCCATGGGAGGAACGTGGATGAAGAACTATGTCGTACTTGACTATGTTGGCTTTGAGGCCAACGTGTATACAACTTAACTTACTCCCTTATTCTCTTCATTATTCATTCTTACTTACTTACCCTTCTATGTTGTCTCTATTATTCTCTTTCTCTCTCTCTATGTGATAATATTGTTTTCCTGTTCTACAAAATTTCATGCTCGGAATAACTGGATTTTCAAGTCCCATCCCTGAATCATTCTCAATCCGAACTGAATAAAACCTCCCATAAAATTGTATCGTTATTTAAGTTTTGTGGATATAAAGAGCTCTTTATCACCAACGCCAGTCCCTCGATTACATTTTCGACCCGAGGGACATGGAGGTGAGCGATGGTTGTTGTCTCGGATCATAAAAGAAAAATTCGTATCATCCATTTGAATTGTTATATCGCATCTTACTGTCACGATTATGATGACTATAGTTACGATAATAATGATAGTAATGGACGATGATGAATGTTGAAACAAAAAGACAAGGTGAGAAAAACAATTATCTCAAGATACTTTAATCATCGTGGTGGAAGAAAAAAGATGATTGCAATGACATTTTTTCTGAGAAAATAGTTTTTCAATTTAATATAGTAGACGTTATTAATTCAGTTCTTCGTTCTTGAAATCATGAGTATCAATCATCAATGATATTCAAAGTTGCATGCTGTACGAGATGTAATTCAAATAACTACTGTACACATATTCAAATGGGATTCAATGATTTTCCATTATCAGAATGATTGGTTTGTGCATCGGGAAGCAAGTATTTTCAACTATCGTTATACTATGGGACATTTTTTGGACAGAATCTCTCTGAATTTTTCTAAACGAGACATCTCGATGATCGACTGATTCTCAGATGAGGCTCAAAATCAGCAATGTTACGATTTCAACCGTAATATGGGTTGAGGAAGAGTTGTGACCGTATTGAATTCAATTAAACCGGATAATGTGCTGATTACCAGCAATGCATATCTAAATATTCAGACATCTTAAAGATATCTTTATGAAGTCTCAATGCGTTGGTAAGAGGTCTTAAGAAACGTTCTAAAAGATACCGAAACGAATCCTAAAAGATGTCTTATGAAACACGTGTAGAATTCGGAAATATATCTTGAAGAGTTCTTGGAGAATTCAAAAAAACGTCTTGGAAGACTCTTGAATTTGTTCACATCAATAATTCTTAACTCTTTCTTTTTCCTTCCCCTCCTGTTTCTTCAACTGCTCTCGCCTTCCGATGAAGTTTACCTGATTTCGACCCTTGTTGTTACGGGAATCGAACCCATTCACTTGACGATATATTTACGCCTCAGTCACTTGAGCTATACGTACAACATGGTAGAAACGCCCATAATTGTCAATATGACATAATGAAATATGTCAGCGGTGTCCAGTTTCAAAGTGAAAATGATCTTTTGAACAAACTGTTATCACATGAATAAATATCAAAAGAGTTGAATGTACTTACAAATAGGAAAGATGAATAATTTTAATGAAACATATTTAGAAATCAATTCTGTGTTCTGGTGGTTGTTAATATTTCGTGAATACCGCAGATTCTTTCTAAAGTATTTCTGAAAAATTATTGTAAAGTGGATATTCGGTAATTTTATTGTGAATTCCTCTGGAAAGTTCAACACCCTAATTTATATATCTCCAAATCTCCATGAAACTCCTTGAAATTTTCAACCCGAAATTTCCCTCAATTTATTGCTCTCTGAATCCCTTTGGAAAATTCGATGCATAACTTTTCCCAATCCACCAATCTCTGAATTTCGCCAAATCTGCCTGAATCCCTCTGAATTTCTCTGACCCGTAAAATTCCCAGAGAATTTCAGAGAGATGTGTTTTCTCATTACCAGGGTAATAAACGAACGTGTTAGGACATTATAGTTATTGCTCGATGCGCTAAGTTTTCCGGAAACAAGTACTGTTTGATCATCAATTTTCGAAATTGGCTTTTCTAGGTAACGGAAGAATAATTCTTCCCACATTTTATTCCCCGAGAACTGAACACGAACACAACATTTCATAATCCTCCAACAACCATATTTTCATTTGCAATAGAATTAACGTACTCTACATGTATTGTGACTGTCACTGGTAAATTGATATACATGAACTACCTAACACGTCGCTATTTGAAAAGTAAGGTTAACTCTGGAAAACATTACGTTCCTCGACAGCTTCATTTATTTCACTTTATATCAAGGCGACGATGTAACACATAACACATAACCCAGAGGCAGGAAACATCATCACGCCGTATATCTTTCCCTCTAAAATAACAGATCTCGCGATCACGGAGGAATGTCTGCAATATGTTTCCTACTTTTTCTCTTAATTTTCTCAAATTATTTACGATATTATATCCAGTGGTGTACGGTTACAGCGAACGAACTAGGATTATCACATAGCAGAGAAAAATGATTTATAATATATTTTATACTTTTTTTTCAATTTGTAAATTTGTATTTCAGGAATCGATTAGATAATTTCATATTCTCTCTTTCCCTTCTAGTATTTATAAACCTTCCACGAAGGTTTGCGTAGGGTGACTTCCGAGTGGCAATTATCATTAAGAGCAGCACTGGACTGCGGTTAAAGGAAAGAGGAGAATCAAGTACTCCGCTAACAGGAGTTATATTTTCTTTACCTCCATGTATAACAACACTCGTGATTGAGTTTAATTTCTAAATTATTGTAGCGAGATTTCGTTAACTCGATTTCAAAACTACTAATCAACGTACATTGGAATGAAATTAGAGACTTTCCGTGTAGTTACGCGGCAAAGTAGAGTACGGAAGATCAACAACATTCTCAGTCATTCGAGTAGGCCTTGCTCTTTCGATCCCTATAGCAACGTCTTGGTGTCTCTCGCAAGAGCGGAGTTTCAAACGTCACGATGATCATTATTACAAGCGTGGAGTCTTCGCACAGAAAGGAAAGAGGTAAAAAGAGGAATAGGAGGATGATGTCGCCAAGGGAGGTCATGTCAACTCTCGAAGGAGGTCGAGCGACTTTCACAACCCTCTGCGAGAATATCAAACGAAACCGTACAGATTTATGTACGTTGGAGCTTTGTGGGTATACGGATGTATACACTTGGATGTTTAATTAGAGTATATAATGGTACCGATGCTGACGGTGGCACTGGCATCCTTCGCAGAAGATTTCACTTGTATGCCTGTAATATAGAATATGTGAATATGTATGTGGCCCTCGTAAGACGACGGAGTCTTAATCATTTTGTATGCTTAGATTAAATTAGAAACGTTCACGCTTGAATTCAAACCCTCCCTCGGATCGTTTCAATCGATTTTTCATTGATACGCGATCTTCTTGGTTTTATTTGGAATTTTCCTTTCAAACTCTGATGTGTACCCGACCTTGTGTTTCTTAATTATTCGAAAATCCAGATAATCCAGATCTGAGATAGAAAATTGCAATTAGGAGTATAACACGTGTCGTAAGGAGATGATGGAAGTCAATTACCGCAATCGTCTTTGACGTGGAAGACTCCGTACATCCCATGATCTTTGATTCACCGAGGCATCTTAAAGGTCTCTCAGGTCTCTCCATCATCACTGCTAAGTATTTGATCAAACCTCAATCAACCCCACAATTATCATTATATCGCCTCTATTGACTTCTACTAGCCAAAACGTGTGTTTCGATCAACAATTCATTCACAAACAAAACTTCTGCACGTTCGTGAACTTCAACTTCATGAAATTTCAAAGTTAACTTCGAATTTACCGAGTTAAGATTGAAGATCGATGTGTTCATTTCAGTGCGTCAGAATGATATAATGGGCACTTTAACGCACCATAATCGTATTTCACGTGGAAACCTTCTGAGATACCATTTTCGGTTAAGTGACGGTGTGTGCTCTGATTTACTCGCAGACACGGTACTTTTATACGCGATGCATTACGTAATTATACCATAAAAGTACTGATAGGAAGAAAAAGGTAACAAGATGTACGGTGGTACAACTCATAATTCTGTAGATCGATAATCGATATCGAGTATTAATTTGGGATGTTTTTAGGATTCCTAATCAAAAGTGGTTAGATTCAAAGGTGTGGTAACGATTGTATTCAAGTTCCGATTATTTTTCCATCGTCATTAACATAGGTGATATTCCGATGCAATGGTGGGATCGTGCACGGGATTGATACATCATTAATTTGTATTGTATGCTTCTTTTACAATTTTGCCTTGCTTGCATTCAACGTATTTCGTAATGAGAGACACAAAGGAACCGTAGTATGTATACTTACATCGTGAATAAGGCACGGATCAGATGCGAATAGCACTACCACGACTCTTGTACACGCGTTGTATGTTCAGGAAATTAGGTTGCGATCGGTGATCTCGCTACATCGTCATATAACGATCACACGTTGTAATAACTATTACTCGTCGAAGGAGAGAATAGTGATTTGTATCTCTTTTGGTTCATATTTGTACGCAATTTTAACAGTTCAATGTCATATTCGGAGATGAAATAATCTGCTCGATGGGGCCAACGACAGTGTGGTTTAATCCATTCGTTCACTGGAATTCTATACTCTCGTCACATATCAACACTCTGGGAAAACAAATTTCGGTGAATTTATCGAATTTTTCGGTGGAATTGCTGCAAGAATGAAATATTCACCACATTTTCTGGCAGATCAAGAACTGTATTCTTTATTTCGTATTCCCGAAGAATTTTATTCTCAAAAAATTGTCTTCTTGAAGAACTGTATTTTTAAACATCCGTATTTCGCAAAAACTTTTCTCTTAAGAAACTGTATTCTCAAATATCTGTATTCTCACAGAACTGCCTTATTAAGAAACTTAACTCTTGAATACCTCCATTCTCAGATATCTGTATTCTTGAATTTCTTGATACTTGAATATGTATATTCTCAAAAAACTGTCCTCATAAGAAACTCAATTCTTAAATATTTGTATTCTCTAAGAAATGTCTTCCTTAATAACAGTATTCTTGATATTTACATTCAGGGGAATGACTATTGAGAAGTTTTTCATTGTTACCATTGAACTGTATATTTATGATTGTAATGAGCGATCTTTGCTATTGATTGTCATCTCATCAACAACTCCTCAATAACCATTCACCTGCATATAGGTATCAAGAATACAGGTCCTAAAGAATACAGATATTTAAAAATAAAGTTCTTTGATAATACACTTCTCTTCAGAATACAGATATTCAAGAATGCAGTTCTTCAACAATACAGTTATTCAGAAAGACAGTTCTTGGAGAATACAGATATTCAAGAATATAGATAATTGAGAATAAAGTTCTTCAAGGAGACAGTTCATTGAGAATTTGAGAATGCAGACATTTGAGAATGGAGATATCTGAGAATACAGTTCTTTGAGAATAGATATATTCAAGGATACAGTTCTTCAGGAATACAGAAATACAGAATACAGTTCTTCAGGAATACAGAAATACAGAATACAGTTCTTGTTGAACAAGAATTGTTGCCTGAATGACCAAAGACTATCTCAGTACTCGCCTGATGAAAAAAATCTCTCTGAAATTTCTTTGAATTCTGCCTTCTTAATATTTTGGGACAATTTTTCAGAAAGATTCGCAGTAATTTTAGAGTAATTCAGAGGGATTTGAAGACTCGCCAGATAGTAATACATCCTGAATTTCTTCCACTTTCTTTGAATCACTATGAAGTTTTCTGATCGAGATTGAGAAACTTCCATCCATCTTTCTGAATCTCCACGAATTTTTTCATTTATTTAGAATTCAAAGCTTCCTCTGAATTCAAGTGAATTCCTCTGAATTTCCCTGAATCTCCCAGAATCTTCCGGGATTTTACACCGAGAAAACTGTTTGGTTAAAACAACAAAACATTTTGGTTGATATGTGAACAACAAAAAACTTTTGTTCCTTCAACCAAATTTTTGTGCTTTTAACAAAATCATTTTGTTCCTAAACGTGTTAACAAAAATACTTTGTGTCTAATACCAAACGTTTTGCTGCAACAACAAAAATTTGGTTGGCATAATTGAAGTTTTTGGTTGTTCACATTTCAAGAAAACTTTTTTTTCGGTGTATTTATTTAGATTCCAAAGCTTCTTTTGAATTTGTTCAAATCTCTCTGTATTTTTATGAATTTCTCTGAATTCTTCAGAATTCATTTAGGTTCAAAGTTTTCTCTGAATTTCTCTGAATCTCACTCGACAGTTCGATTCCCAATTTTTCTCGATTCACCAAATGATTTTTTGGATGGGTCTGAAGCTTTCCAATTTTTCTTGAAACTTCCAAAATCCTTTTGGAGTTTTGGACTAAAAACTCTCCGCAATTATTTACTTCGTTCCGAACCTCTTTGAATTCCTCTGTATCCGTCTGGGAAATTCATCACAACTCTGTTCCTGAATGCATCTGGAACTCCCATAATCTCCGCAAATCTTGAAATTCAGAAAAATTTCTCTTTGCATTTCATTGAATTCTATTTAAAACTTCAATTTATGCTGATTTACCGGTCTTTGAACCTCTCTGGAATCCCTAGAATGTCCCTGAAATCGTAGACTTAAAATTTCATTGAATTTTTTCGTGCATTTCTCTGAAGAGTCTACTGCATTATTCGTCTCAGTTTACCTGGCTCAGAATCTCTCCACAATTTCTAGAATGTCTCTAAAATCATGGACTAAAAAACTTCACACAATGTATTTCTCTCTGAATTCCTCTGAAAAGAGCAACACGCGATTTTCTTCAATCCACTTGTCTTCAAATGCATATGAAACTCCCTGAATGACTCTGATATTCTGAACCAAAAATTTCACTCAATTTATTCTTCTCTGAATCCCTCTGAGAGTCCACTGCACGGAAAGAATAATTTAGCTGCAGCAACTAAGTGGTTAGCACGGACATGGACGGCCATTAAATTAGCTCCCGCAGCTAAATTTTAGCTACCACCGCAAATAAATTAGCTACAAATGCAAATTTTTTTGCTATAATAGCTAAAATTTAGCTGCGGGAGCTGATTTAATGGCTGTCCATGTCCGTGCTAACCACTTAGGTGCTGCAGCTAAATTATTCTTTCCGTGTGCTCTGTTATCCACAATTCACCCGTCTCTGGATCTCTCTGAAACTCCTGGAACGTTTCTCAAATGTTGGACCAAAAATTTGATTGAATTTCCTTCCTCTCTGAATCTTTCTGAATCCCTATGAATCCTTCTGAAAATTTCAACGCACAATTTTTCTCGAACCACCAGTCTCTGAACTCTTCTGAATCTTCCTAAATCTCTCTGAATTCTTCTGCACCGTGAAATTTGCAGGAAGTCGTTTTTTACCAGGGACGTGATCATTCTTCAGTCTGTATCAAGCCGGTACTGAGCCATTCGTCGATTTTGACATGGACACACCCGTATCTGCACCGCAATATATTTTTCACAAAAGGAGTAAAACGATATCCCTGAATTTCACTTGAATTTCAACGCAGCAAACAGAATAGCGTTCAACACAGGTGTTCATAATATAAGTTATTAATCAATCCATCCATCCATCCATCCATCGCGTCGATAAATATATAGCATCGATTTTTCATTGATTGAGAAACTTTCGAGGACCTGTCGATAAATATAACGTATTTGTCTCCAACAGGTTTTAACAGAGCGGTTTGAGAAGATTAATCAACTCGGAGGATCGATTCAAAACGAATTAATTTCAAGTTGGCAGTCAGTTTCCAATATCGCGTTTCAAGGGTTAGAATTTAAATGAATGTCGATTCTCTCTCTCTCTCTCTCTCTCAGTTATTTCATTCACTCGATTGATTTCAAAACTTGCTTAGTTGCGCAATTCATCGTCGACGAATTATAACAATTAAGGAGAGTTCGTTTAGGAATGGATCAAAGTCTTATCTTTAAATCTTTCCTCCTCACGACAATCGATTGGATCAAAGAAGGAAGATTTCGAAGTCCTCTTCGCCTCTATACACTCGATAGTCAATAAGGATGTGTATAATGTGTACTTGTGTGCACAAGTATGCATATATATAGTATAGGAAGGAATCCAGGCTTCAAGCTACTTCCTTTCTTCAAAGGATGTTTTCCTTCCCAAAGTGATTCGCGGTAGTCAGTGATGCGCGTATAAATTGCATTAAACATGCATCGCTCGCTCCATTATTAATCTATGAAGATTTTCTCGTATAAAGAATGAATTACCTTCCCTCCCACTGTTGTGCCAATTTTTTCCCATCTTATACCTCTTCCATCCAATCAACTAAAGTATCGATTTTCCGCTTTCAAATGCAAATACGAATTTATCATATCTTACCTCTGTACCTTTGTACGTAAGAATTCTGTGGGAGGATTGGGGTTTTTGAAAATCAAGTCTTTCATAATATTACCTATGTATGCATGCGCAATTATTGGGAGAATTCGATACCCATACAACACAAATCATCCAATTTGAGCATTGTAACGTGGATCAATCCACTCGATATACCTGAAATATATTCCTCCCTTCGCGTGTACGAATATTGATCATCGATTTGAAACTTGTCCTTCATTGACTAACTCGTGACCAAGTTCATCACCGATATCGAATAACAGGGCGTATGAGCTCGCGTTGATGATGTGATTAAATTTTATCTAAAGTGGAGTTTGAAGTGAATACAACGAGAGGCAGCCGAGGTTGAAAAAATCCTGTGTATTATTCGATATCACACAGGTATCTCGTGTGAAGTTACTCGATGATGTATACAATTTCCAACAGTAATCGAGAATTAATGGTAGCAATGGAACCTACAAAACTTACTTCCAACTTCGTATGATCAAAATACAAATGATTACCCAAACAGACACAAAGATATCTTCTAGAATTCGAAAAGATCCCACACAGCACTTTTAGTCTTCAAGATATCTTGAGGAACTGTTCAAAAAGGTTTAAGAAATCGTGTGCAACATGAAAAGATATCTTCAAGATGTTTGAAACAAGAACTGTTTTAGATCTCTCAAAGATCTCTTTTCATGTTGCATAAGATTTCTTAAATTTGGCTTGAGATATCTTTTAGAACTGAAATGCTGTGTGGGATGTCTTATGCAACATGAATAGATTTCTAGAAGATCTCTCGAAGACTCCTCAAAGATATCTTTTAGAAGAAATGAAGAAATCTAAAAGAGTTCTTCAAGATTTCTCAAAGGTGTACTGGCAAAATTCATTAAAATGTTTTGGGAGAAGTTTGAATTGATTCACAAAGGAAATTCTAACGTCTTCTTTTTCCTTCTCCTCCCTGTTTATGAAGTTTACTTTATCTCGATTCTTGACCTTGCGGGAATCGAACCCACGCATTTTACGATGTACTTACGCTTTAGGGACCTGAGCTATACAGACAGTTTGATTGTAATGCTTATAATTCTCAATATGACACAGTGAAATAGTGTCAGTGGTGTATATTTTCAGAGTAAGAGTGATCTTTTGAAACAACTGCTTATTATGTGAACAAATGTCTCATCGTTATTTTAAAATTCACTTGAAAGCTGTACATAAAATTGAGCGTAAAAAGTTCAGTGATTAATCACATCTGTAATTCGATTCATAATAAAAAGCACATTCCAATATACTCTCTCAACAATTCTCGATTATTATTAAACCATGAAACACTTCACTCTATGAGGAGTTGAAACCGTATTGTAACCTTACAACGTAACTTTTGATCAAAAAGTTTGTTAGAGAGTTTCAATGCAGAAATTACACCGCGCAACTGTTGGATGTGGTTATTAGTTGGTATAAGATTTGATCGAATAACGTAACGATCATTAAGTCCAAAGTTTTCCTCCTTATCGAATAACAAGAATAATTTTCGTTCATGAAATCTGATCTATAACGTTTTCCGCGTATAATAACGAGAATAATAATCGACTAAACAAATACGGAACTCGCTTTTTATAAATTCTAATTATTCTCCCGACTTCAATTTCGATTCAAATTTAAATTCATCAAAAATTCTTGCAAATCCACGGTAGAGAATACTTATTATCGATGAGAATGAATACGAAATTGCATTCGAAGTGATATTGATTTGAAGTTTTCAAACTGCGTTGATTTTTTAACCATTCGATGTGGGAAGGGAAAAATAAATGAGACGAGGAATACGAAGTTGGAAAGCGAATATATATTGAACTGATAATGATTTGAATGCATGAATCGATGGTACATGAATCGATGAAGATGCAAACGAACGAATTATTCAAATTGCGAAATCAAATTATTAATATTCTAACTGCAGATATATGAATTACCCGCGACAGAGGAAGATTGCAAATTTGAATCGTTATTGTCGATCTCATTTCATTACGTGAGATGAATTGATGTATCGACGATCCATTGAATTTCAGACGAATTAATGAGAATATACTAGAAAGACGAGAGCAGTTTCATTGATCCGTAGGGAGTAATCACTATTTCAGTCGGTCATGAGTCAATCACTACTAGATTAACGAATATGTGCGCGAGTTCAGATGTGGAAAGTAAAGCCTAGGTATTAAATTGGGATTACACCGCGTGTAGCAACCAGTAAATTCCTTTTGGTATATACGTTGATCGATCGCGTGGAAAACAGTCAGAGAAAAACGTGGTTCTTCCTTTCACGATGTCTACACATTATTATAGAAAACGCTTATCGAATATACTCGATTATCCACATTTTGGATATTCATTTTGATGAACGTTGTACGAAATATCAGACCATTCACTTCAATTGCGGAAATGTACCTCCGTATACCAGAAATTCATCGAGCTGCAGAAGAGAACAGAATTCTAGTTCATTGTTTGATACGCGTTTTGATGCTCTTCCAAATCAAATTATCAGTATCGAAACTATTTTGGAATACCTTAATTGATTGGATTTCTTTTCCAGCGATGCTTTACATAAATTACCGAAGTTCTACCTTCAAATACGAATTATATGAACTTAGTAGATATTTTGATATCGTTGAAGTTTGAATTGTTTTGCAAGATAAATTTTATATGATTGATGCATTTGTCGAGTTATCATCATTTGAGTTTTTCATATTTTAATAATCATAGAAAACGATCAACTTTTTCCTTTTCACTTGACATTTTTCTAATAAACAGTGAAGACACTTGCACCACTTCTTTTTATAACTTTCATGGTAAAGTTTCTAAAGATTTTCACAGAGCAAACATTCCTCTTGGAGTTGCGAATGATTGCAAGGTCGAATCCAACGTTCTATCAATAATGATACGAGTGTTCTCCAGAAACATTGCGATTAGTGCGATTCTCCCCACATGACGGCAGACCTTGCATCACCCTGTGAATTAGCTCTTTATATCTTTCTCTCTCTCTCTCAGAGTAACAGTGATACCTTAATTCGAATGATAACAACTTTTTTTACATGAATTTATGAATATTTATTTGAGATTGATAATTGTACACAAATGAAACAAAAATGAAGCGATTTTGAGAGTGCCAAAGCTTGTGCTATAAATGAAGAAATAAAGAAAAGAGAATAATTCCACATTCCTGTGGACTCGTATGGAGTTAAGACATCCATGCAGCTAGCGACAAGTGTGAAAATGACTTCGAAATCTCTGTAAGATAAAGAGATATCTGCGATGGTGCATGTCACCCCTTGGTGTCTCCCCTACAAGTACATGATGATTGAAACACAGTAGTGATGCACGATATTTTACGATATCGACATTTTATATATAATTTGTATATAGGTTTTATTAATATTTCATAAAATTCAATACAAACTTGAGAAAATTTTTATAAAAAATATCGACATTGTGAAATAACTCATACATTACTTAAACACAGCGTTGTAGTCAAAAAATATGATATGGATAGTCTATCAAAACACAACAGTCCTTCATTTCAGGTATAAAACCTATGAAAAAACTCCCCAGATCGATCCAAGGGAAGCCGCACACAGTAAAAAATTTTGTATTGGAAACGGTCCACTCAAAATTCGTGTTGAAAATCAAAACGTATGAGTGTCAAATTGACATATTTTCAATGTAAATTCAACACTTTTGTGTCAATATTTAACACAAATTTCGAGTGGACCGTTTGGGACATGCACGTGTGTTAAAAATACACAAAATTTTCTACTCTGCACTGTAGGAAATTTTGGAACATCATTTATGCAACTTTATCCGATGCTGATAAATTTCCCCTCGACAAACTCAAAAAGAGTTCCACTCCAATGCACTCTAGTATCACTGCGTCATCTTTTGTAATCCTTCACTCAACCTGAGAAAAATTTCAATCAAAATTGAAATAGAAGACTTGGTGAATCAATGGATTACTATTTTTTCACATAAAAATATTAAACTTGTGATGAAGGAGCACAAAAATATTATGAAAATCCGACTGAAATCACATAATCCATCCAAAGATCGAGAATTTTTGTCTGTAGAAATAACCTTCCTCAAAATCTGAATAAAATGAACGGATTTGTATACAAAATTGATGATCAACAACAGAAAAGATCCTAGAAAACCATGGAAATCTCATATAGTTCCTGACAATATTGAAGAGCTGGGAATTTTCATTAATAACAAGTGATATTTGACAGTATCGATGTTTTTTTCTTGAAAGTTCATCGAGTTTCTATTGAATTATATGAATATCGAATTGCTCCAAACTAGAATGCTGCAATGAAATGTAGAGATAGAACTTTTTTCGACTATTTAAAAACGAAATTGATTAAAATAGGATGAGAATTGAGTTTTAGGCCGAAGAAATTTCCCCCTGGGAGTCGTCTGGAAAGTGTTCATTTTGTCAAAAAATGCTGAAATATGAAGATCACACATTATATGAGAGAAATTAAAAAAAAAGAACATTCAAGTGTGTTTATATGTGTTCATGTGTGTTCGAATAGATGACAGTAGATTTGAAATTATTGCAGAGTTTTTTCTAAGCACCATACTCCTGCAGTCAAATTTCTGGTTAATTCAAATGCATCCTCTCAAAGGATATTTCTTTTTTATGACAAGAGTGATTAAGTTCCACACAAAAGAGCATATTATGACCAATCTTCCTTCTTCGGGAACAATCATAAAAGGACGAAGCAGAGCAATACTGTGTTATATTCGAAAATAGTCTTGTGGTGAATTGCATTGTTGAATGAGAAAAAGATCTATGAAAGTGACCTTCCATGGCAATACGGAAAGTCCATTTCATTACCTCGCATGGAATCGGGGACTACTACTTTTATCTCTACCTCGTTCCTCTTCTCTCTTCTTATTTTTCATTGTCGTTTATGTTTCTCCCCATTTCAATTCCATCATAAAGTTCTCGTCTTTCGAAAAACAACATGTTCTGAATTGATCGAAGTTCCGCTTCGGTTTGCCCTCTAAAGGAAAAAGAGATTATAAATATAGACCCAACATATCTTCTTTGGAAAACGTATCACAAGAGATGTCGATACTCCCTTGTCCTGCAGTTTACCAACCCTTGCAGGTATTGCGAAGACTGAAAAAAAACCCAACCCTATTAAAAAAGTCCGACAGAACCTGACAGATTCCGGTCAAAATTCTGTCTGGTTCCGTCGGAAATCACCATTCCTGGGACAAAAACCGACCAAATCCTGCACAGACTGGAATGCCAGACAAAGCCAAACAAAACCTGACGGATTCCGGTGAAAATCCTGTATGGTTCTGTCGGAAATTGTCAGTTTGGAGACAAAAACCGACCAAATCCTGACAGAACAAAAAGTGTCGGACATTTAGAATAGGGAAGCTTGTCCCAAGCTTGGCACATGTGTCAGAAACAAACCTCCCTCAAGAACTATTGGCCCTATATTGTTCCATGATTGTCCCGTTGTTCCCAATGGATAGTCAGTCATGGTACATTTGTTGATATTTTTGAAATGGTCACTACATTTGGTACAAGCTTGGCACAAGTGTAAAAATCGAGCATTCGTTGAGAACAATTGTGCCAATATTGCCCACATGAGTGGCACAATGTTTATCGGGCCAGGGCTGGCCCGATGTTCCTGCCATAATTAATACTACACGCTATAGTTTAGTTTGAGCATAATTCAACAATAGAATTTTATCGTTTTAAGATAATTCATGTACGGTATTCTGAGGGAGGAAGTCATGAACTGAAATATGAATCAATTATTTTTCTCATTCATATCTGCGATCGAAGAAGCATTGGTTGATGCTTGGTAAATGAAATGGACCGGGTTTGGCGAAACCACTGGTCCAAGCTTGTCCTGATCTTATCATTCTCAAGCCTGGGCCAAGTTTGGACAAGACATTCTTCAAGACAAGTCTCGGCAGGTCTTGTGCCAGACTTGGTCCATACACACATGGGAAGCGAAATTATTGTCTGTAGTATGCGGAAAAAAAAGGAATAGTTGCATCAACTACTTAAATAGTGGATTTTCGACTATCTACTCAAGCAGTTCCTGCAGCTACTTAGTACTCAGGACAAGTAACACGTTAGCTGCCACAATTAATTCAAAATATCTCAGGTATTTACGTTAGTTGGTGCAATTATACAGTTGATTAAGGCAGCTGACGTATTACTTGTCCTGACTGCTGAGTAGCTGCACCAACTACCCAAGAAAAAAGAGGAAATCTCATCAGATGTAAATTTTGGCAACAATCTCTACGAATCTGTTCATATCTACTTACATCAGGACATCTCAACTCAGGCAGAAATCTTCGAGGTTTCTTGATATCCACTCACTCCCAAAGAATGTTCTCGAAGTTTGAATCGTTTATAGAAACGAAACAAAAATTCAAACTCAGGGAATCTGAAGAATTATCATCATCCATCCTCTTGAATTATTGATTCTTTGGAACTGGAGACACACATCATGTGAAGATTTTATACTGCAAGATTTCTGGTCTTCAATAGCTGAATATTGTGTCATTCGATTACTAATTCGTTTCAATAAACGATTCAAACTTCAGCAACATCCCAAAGATTCCAATTTTGCAAGAAATCCAAAAAAATAGAGGGGGATTCGAAAAGATTTCTGCAGATCTCTGGAGATTTCTGTGTGGCTCCGTAGATCTGTTTCTTTAGAAACAAAAAGATTTACATCTGAAGAGATCTACCTAAATCTCAGTAAATTTAACCTTTTTTTCTCGTGTACTTGAGTAGATGATCAAAAATTGATTATCCAATCAGTTCCTGCAACTATTTCTTCTTTTTTCCCGTGTATACTGAGAAACAACGAAGGTAAGAAAGACCCCTTAAATCCTATTAGAAAAACAAACAAATAATACACTGAGAGAAAGGCACCTAGCTGCGGCAACTGAAAGTTTAGGTATCCGGTATATGAATAAAACAGTTTATTCCATGTAAATAAAAGATTCAGCTGTGACAAATAACATTTATTTGGTTTAATTAAATTTATATGTATCATCATGTAGGAATCAGTCTTATGACTGGTTTGATGGAATCCTCCAATCCTGTCTATTATCCTCTAGACAACCCTCATCTTGTATTATTTTGATTCATATAACTTAATCTGGGTCTACCTTTTAGAGTTTTACCATTCATTTTTCCTTCTAATATTGTTCACAATAAGCTACCATGCCTTAATGTGTGTCCTATCAGATTACTTCCCACTGAGCATCTCTATTAGAAACTTGCATTAACATTGCATCGATGTTGATGCGATCTTGAAAGTACCTGTTTTGAGAATTACATCAGTGATATTACAACATCCAATTACAAGTAAATTGCAGCAATGTTACGTTGTCAGGTGATATTTCAACGATATTTTCGCAAGTTACTTTTGTAATATTACATTTGTAAATTGAAGGACAAGTACTTTCAAGATCGCATCAATATCGCTGCAATGTTGATGCAAGGTTCTAACGGAAATGCTCAGTGGGTTCTTCTTTTCACGACATGTCTCAGAATGAATTTTATATGTAGAGTGGCTAAATTTCCTAGCTGTCTAATATTCAACTAAACCCTTATTCTCAGTGTGCTTTTGTCAGTTCCACCTGAATTTCCTATTCAAATTCTTGGAATCCAAAATCATTGAAATTCAATGGAAAAATATGTGGAAGATCATTGACTCCCATTATTCTCTTCATTGCTCAGTCTTCAGAATAACAGAATCCATCATGAACAGATCCAAAGAGAAATGCACTTGAATTTCATTACTTTTGAACTCCAACAACTTTACCATTGATATGTTTTCAAGGGCGTTGTACTTTGAATCCATTCAATGGCCAATTGGAATCGATTTTCGAATAATTCTTGTCACCCCACGAAATGAAGGTTCACTTTTGCAGTTCAACCCTGCGGTAAGAACTCATCGTTCAGAATTAAGGCCACTTTATAATCCTGAAATCGATTATTTCCTAACGCATGCACTGTAAAAAAGTGACATCTTGTAATCGATGGGAGATTGCATTGCTCAAAATTCATGTTACACAAAGAGAGATTATAGGCGATGAAACAACTAACGGGATTGAATGAATAATAGGAGAGACAAAAGCACACCTCATTTCCTCCCACATAGCACACAATGTCTCAGTAATATTCTCAGAATATCACAAATATTTCACTCGAAACATTCTATGTTGAACATTTCTACGAGATTCCATAGATATTGCGGATAGAATATTTTTCTTTACAAATATTCTGGGAATCTTTCAATTGAAATAGTGTACATATGATTATCCTGCAATGTTCTGGGAATCTATGATGAGGAATATCTCATTTTTGTTTTCTCATTTTCAATATTTTATGTGGCAGTGAGAATTTTGATTCATCAAACCCAGTACTCACTTGTTAGTCAAATTTACAAGTCGAGGGCGAAAGAAACCTCGCTCCCATGACCTCAGTTCCAGAGGATTCTGAATCTATATCCCACGGAAACGAATTTATCGGGAAACACATCATTATGATGACCGACAGTGGCATTTTGAGGGTATCGAAGTCTTCTCAGTGATTAGCTGAGGTGATAGAGGCTTTGTCTAAGACTCGGAGAGCTGGGGTTCGATCCTCACTGAGGCAACTTTTCTAATAATCAACTTTCAATGTGTATTTTTCTCACAAAGCCATCCAAATCATATTCTATACAGCATTTGTAGTGGAATTCACTCTGAAGAAAATTTTTCTTACCAAAAGCAGTATTTTGTACCATTGTTGATACACGTAATTATGAGATTTTTTCCTGTATAAAATATTCCTGAGATAATATTTCAGAATGTCCCCAGAATATTACAACAATCATCTCAGTGATATTGCAGAATATTGCATATTCCAAATATAATATTCTGGCAATGTCATTGAAACATTCTGTGCTATGTGGGCTATGACCTGATTTGTTTCTCATACAATTTGAGGGGTATTTTCCACCAAGGGAATTCCTTCAATATAAATCAACAGTAGAATCAGAACAGCCTTCGCCTATTTTCATATCATATTAATATATTTTTATACATTCTATATCTCCAAAACCAATCGTATGCCCAACAAAAAAGTGATATTTAATTGTTTTGTGTCATCATAAAGCATTATTTAAAATTCACATTTCGAAAACCACGCAATTCTGGAAATTACTCTTCAATAAAATGTTGGATCGATTCCATAACCGTTCAATCGCATAAATACCCATTTACTTTAATTCAGAAAATACATCGATTCTATGGAATATTTTTCAAATATTTTCTGCTTTCAAGAAGTTTTTTCTCACTGTAGTTACCAGAGAATAATGGATAATAAAAACCCCAATAACATCTAAAAATTCGCGAGCGGAAAACGTCGTCATCCAACTGAAAAAACAAAAAAAAAATCTATTGATGTTCAATGTGACATTCAACACGTAATGAAAATGTGTTTGTTTGCAAACAAAATCTTTTATAAAAGTCCAACGTGATAAAAATATAATATTCCGATGAACTGATTCCTTTGAAGAGCGAAACAAAAGTTTTCCAAATTTGGTTTATTCATTTGGAAAGATACATACGTGGAATTGCATACCCTAGGTACAGCATTCATATCGATCACATCAAAATCCGCTTTCGTCGAGCTTACAACTTTCATGCTCGTATACAATGTAGATAACCAAGAATCTACTATCTCGTGGGTAGAACAATGATGTACGGAATGGTTTATTCATCATCATGCATGGCTAATGGTACTCAACATGATGCAATACATGTTACACGTTGACTCTTCTTCCCTTTTCGATAATTGTGGACAAATTTACTTGAGATAATTGTTTTTTCAGAGAATATGTATACTCTGTATGCAAAAAAATAATCTATCGTAAATGGGATAGTGTTTCTCTTCCTTCTTTTTCTTAAAATAGTCGAACCGATCGAAAGTTTATTATATTTTTGTAGGAATATAAGGAAACCTACGACGTAGCGTAGTACGTTCTAATTATGACTTGATTCGATTTAATTGGCCATCACGTCGTCGGTTGTGACCTTGAACAATTCACGATTGGAGGAAGTTGAGTACCATGGAATACGATGTTCACGTCGTTGCATTTTCATCCCTAACGATCAAAAAGAACTCTAGTGGCGAGTAAATAGAAGAGTATATTCAATCTCGCGATACTCAGCCTCTTACCGTATGCTAAACTTTTGGGAGTTTCAATCTAATTTCTAATTACATCTCGTGAATTTATTCGAATACATCTCCTTAGTACGACTTCTAATACCGCCTGAACTGAGAATCTGAAGATCATTCAGTTTGTGGTAGCGATACCGATACCCCTATACTTCGATAACCTGTAACAGCTGAATAGTATTGTTATGAAAGCCATACTCTTTCTCCAATGTGCGAAAGAATGACTGGATCTGCTCACATGCGATTAGATTTAGACCAAACAATTTTCCTTTCCCATAACACCAACGACGATAATTTTATTTCCAGATCTCTATAAATCATCCCTCCTTTTCACAAATTCAAAAGCAAAGTGAAACCCCCGATAACGTGATTGATGATTACACAATTCATTCCATCACTTCCTTCATATTTTTTTCTGAGAGATTTGTGCAAAATTTGTCACGTTCCACAGAATAACATTTTATATATTCCGTTCCGAGAGACTGAAAATCTTTTGAGAGGGTGGAGGCGTGAACACGCTCCCCTACATTCTTCCTTCTTCTTCTTGGTCTCAAATATTGCCTTAATTGTGCTATTCAGAATGGTGGATAAGTAAGATCTCGAGTAGTAGCACAAAGAGTTGTACTGCCGGTACTAAATCAGCCTGTTCTAATTGAGAAAAGAACAATCAGAGATAGCATAAAACCACGCATACTATAGTCCTGAATCAACCCTGTCACTCCAAGGTATAGTACGACGAAGATGGATATCGTTCTGTTTGCTCTCTTTCTCTCTTTCTCAACTTCTTTGCGTCAGGAAATATTTCCTTCCCAAGTAAAATCAAGTTCGTAACGGATGAAGAAGCGAAAGAATAATGGAAAAAAACAGCATCATTTACATTTGCCTTCGAATATCCATTCTTGAAGGAAAAATCGAGTCAACATGATACTAAAATATCCGCCATTGTTTATTTTGGATAAAAACAAAAAACATCAGTAACTTCTATGTAGCAGAAAATGCAATTATTCCTTCATACTTTTTCGCCTATTCCCAAGCAGCTTTGGGGGTTTTCGACATCCGGGGACGAAATAGTAGAAAAGAGGGAAAAACCAACAAATTCCGCATCGACTGGAAAATATCCCAACTCCCAACCGTACGTATTGATTTATATGTTATTGGTAGTCTACATCGAATGTATGTATTCATGGAATCAATATTTTCAACTTATACATGAATGAAAACAAAATTCCATACGTAACTCCGCAGTGCAGAAATAAGTGGGTATTCGTTTCGCATATAACGTGTGCGAAATAATGAATTGGGATTCTATTCGACGCAAAATGCGATACCGAGGGTCGAGTTATTAATAAAAAGTACCTACAAAATATTATACTCACTAAGTCTACTCACATTTGAAGTAATTTGAGAAATCTATCTGAACGCCATCAGGCGTTTTTTCTGTTTCTTCCAAAATTGAAGAAGACAAGAGGAAGCTCGACGTAAGCACATGCAGGAAACTTTATCGATCTTCACACGTTGGATCGCAGCTCTACTTCTCTCGCGAGAGAGCTTAGTTATCTAACGAAATTCAATTCGAGGGAATTTCAAAACCATTTTGCCAGGTAAATAGGACGAGTGCACCTCTAATTGGACTTTGTAAGATAACGAAGGAGTTAACTGTACTCTACCCACACATTTAATTTATGAAACTCGTAAGTATGTCTTTATGCATCTAACCTTACATAATTTTCCATATTGTAAGTTTCATTACTTTCATTATGCTCCACCGTTGAATTATTTTACACGCTTGAGAAGAATTTACGTATTCTCTGAAGCATGATTCAACATGAAAACACGTGTTTTTTTGTGTGTGTCGATAACATCGTAATGAAGAATCGAAAAAAGGGATGGTTCGTTTAATTGAAATGAAAATAGGTATATTGACCCCTGGGGACCGCGCGAGGAAAGCGTGGACAATGAAAGTTACAAGGTAATTGTATGAAAAGGATCGAAGAGCAAGAAGGAAATAAGCAATTAATAAGACAAGGGTGGATGCGTTGGGAAGAGAAAAGGGTGAGAACTAAAAGATGACCTGGTTTACGAGAATTGGCTTAGGAGGGGTGAGGAGCTGTGCCTGGTATGTCACCGCTTCCTGGCCCGGTGTGACCCGGATTCACCTGCTTTTTACTTGACTCTCTCCTTTTCCCTCTTCGTTCTGTCTCGTCCAGTCCCGCATCGTATCACTTGGTCTCTCGTATACCCTCGACTATTCTCTTCCAGCCTACATTTCCTCCTACTCAAGTATATTTACATATTTCTGCATAAAAATCTCTCTCTCCTTGCCTAATAAGCTCTACCCATTAGATGTGGGCTGCGCTCATAAGCATTGCTCATTTATTCCATATTGGAAAACAAACACATCGCACGTTGTATCGCCAATTACAATTCAACAAATATTTTATTTGTGACACCGAAGTTGAAACTCTGATGAACACCGTTAAAAAACTTCTCAAATTCAATACGAAATCCTTTATGAAATATCATATTTCCATATTGAATTTAATAATTGTTTTTGATTTTTATTGTATAATTTATTTCTGAAGTCTAACAATCGTTAATCAAATTTCACAAATATGTTATCAAAATTGAAAGAAAAATTCTTAACATCAAGAATTACATTATCGAATCCCATTGATTCTGACCAATTCTCATCAAATTACAATTAAACGTGGACAATGTTCCGACCAAATCTCATTGAATTCCATTTGTCAGATTCAATGGATTCTTTTAACCAGGGAAGCTTGAATCAATGCTAGTCAACATCGGGCCTAGCTTGGTTTCTAACATTGGCACCAAACCATTGGCTAGATTAATGTCTGGGATGATAACAATGTTTAAAATTCAATATTGGTTCTATGCTTGCAATCGATATTGTTGTCATTATTGATAAACAATACTAATTTGAGTTGAATGAGAAGGATAGATTTTTCACTGGCATCATGTGAGTGATTGATCAAACTTGGTGACATGTTCGAGTCAATGCTAATCAACGCTGGGTGTAGCTTGATGGCCAACAATGTTACCAAGCTAATAAGCCAAGCTGCACTGTAAAAAAATTTCACCGGAAAATTCCAGTACATGTACTGGAAGTCATTAACCTGTACATGTACCGGAAAATTTCAGCACATTTGTACTGCAAAAATTCAGTGCAAACGTTATGGAATTCCCGCATCAAAACTGGAAATTTTCTGAGCCTCGGTACTGGAATTTTTCAGTACACGAGCTGGACTTTTCCAGGACATGTACTGGAAAATTAATGCTGAAAATATCCATGAAAATTGAAAAAAAATTGCTCACGCAAAGTGACTTTGCAGGGTCCTTGTGTTCCAAGATGATTGAGAAACTTTTGATCGTTCATTTGGATGGACAGAAACTCATGTCTACCTAACAGGATTTGAACCCACACTTTTCTACCTGCCTACCAACTGAAACCTAAGACCTAACCGATGAGCTATAGCGCGACATGTTGGAAGGCCAGCTTGGGTTACTACATATGCTTCATATCTAGAACACAAGAGGATAAGTCTTGGAAAAACCTCATATATCAATTTCATTGGCTACAATTACAATTATTATTCAAAATCTCAATCAGGAAATTTTTAATATAGAGACTTGAAATTTTTCCTGCCAGAAATGACGAAGTCCAATAGAAGTGGAAAATTCCAGTGCAACAGTGATTAAATTCCGTTGCATAGCAACTGGAAAATTCCATCACACGACCTGAAAATTGCAGTTCAAAACCTGTATAATTCAATTGCATAGTAACTGGAAAATTCCATCACAAAACCTGAGAATTGCAGTTAAAAACCTGTATAATTCCAGTATACCAACGATTAGGTTTTTTTTTCTAAATTCCAAATTTTTTCTCAAGTCCTTTTTGAGGGAATATTTTTTTTTGGTGCACAAGAACTATAAAATTGTAGTACGAGCCGGTAAAATTTTCGCGAAATCATGGCAAAATTTCAGTACATCATCTCAAACTTGAAAATTCCAGTACAATGACTGAATTTTCAGTTATGCTTGGTAAATTTTCAGTAACGTAACAACAAAATCTCTGTACATGTACTGGAATATCCATATTCCAGTACTAGCACTGGAAATTTCCAGTCCAGTTGCACAGTAAATTTCCAGTTTTTTTTTACAGTGTGTGATCAATGCTAGTTATCACCGGGTGTAGCCTAATTACCAACAATGTTACCCAGCTAGGTCAATGTTCAGGATGATAATAAAGTTCTCTGTTGTGCATTCAGCTTTCATATACATCGGGAATCCAACACGCCAAAATATGCTTGGTCCTAAAATTGATATTCAAGACGCTATTAATTAAGGTTTAGTTAGCTATGATGGGTCAAGCATTGGACAAGGCTTGGTTAACGAAAATTAAATCGAACACGACAAAATATGCTTGGTCCTAGAATTGATGTTCAAGACTCTATCAACGCTTAGTCAGCTATGGCGGGCCACGCATCGGCCCAGGCCAGGCTAACCAGACTTGGCATACCAAGCTTGCCACTGATCATGGTGCAATTAGCAGTCTTGGGGCATCACGAGCCTAGGATTCAATATTTTATGACAAAATTCAATAAACTCCCCTGTGAAAATATTTCTACGCCAAATTACGCCAAAAATCACAAAATATTACGTCAATCCACGTCCTACAACTTCGCATAGGCAAAAATATGAATATTTGTGCCGAAAATATGCGAAATTGAAGCAGGGGAGTAGGAATATGTGAATTCAGCGTACAAAGTCTGAGAGTTTATGCCATTCTACGTATTTCTACACCTTTTCTATGCCACAGTCATAGATTGGCGTGCTTTGACGTAGAAGTGCGTAGAATTTTTCACGTTTTCTTACGGAAGTGTCCGAAATGCAGTTTTTCGGCGTAGTTGTTGGCACAATTTGGCGTAGGAATATTTTCACAAGGGCTGTTTACGTAAAAACCTTCATATAATATTCTCACAGAGTTTCAGGCAGATTCTCCCAAAATGAAAAGCGATTACCTTCATCTGTGACCTCTTTGAATTGAAAGATCGGAATCATAGCATTCGATGGATTCATTTAACATTATATTCCCGAATTTCAATGGAATATAATATTTTATTCAACTTCAGAAAAAAGTAGGTACCTTCAGCAGCACACGCCGAATCTTTCAAATAACAATTCTTTCTTCTCAATCCACGAGGAATAAAATCTTTCAACACGTTCGAAGAAGCGAATATAAAAGATTAAAACAATATACATAATAATAATAATACATTGAAAGTTGGAAATATTTTACCGACGAAGATGACAGAGCATGCAATAACTATCGTGAACAACGGTAGTTCGCATGAAGAATCAAGAAGAAGTGAAATATACACACAGATGAAACGATTTTAATACTCGATAATTCATTTTAAGCGATGACATTAAAAAGATACGCAGAAGAAGGTGAGATGGAACAACCGTCTGAAGGAATAAAAAAAGGAAAAATAATAGAGCAAGTGGGTGAAGCGTGTTCATTCGCGTCGAAGGTATGAGCTCAGTTGAAATAAAAGGAAAGGAAACAAAAACAAAAAACGTGAGAAAATCGAGCTAGTGAGAATATATATATATATATATATATTTAAAGCTTTAAAGCGTCGTATTATGGGACCATGAAACTTGACGATAGAAACGAAAAAGTTGCAAAAAAAGGAAACAAATTAAGAAGAAAAAAATATATTCAACGCAAAGGAGGAGAGAAGGAGAAGGAGGAGAAGGTGGTATTACTGGGTAGATTTTTTTTGTTGAACAGTAAAATCGATGGATGAAGAGATCTCGAATAAAATGAACGAGAGGAGGAAGGATATTAACAAATGTGGGAGAGTTAGATCGATAGGATGTGAACTGTAAAAAAGTTGTTCCTGTAATGCTCGCGTAAGGGTAACACCTAAGCACACGTTAGCGATTCACTTTGGTGCTTTCAATCGTCTCTAAAATAATATTTCATTGATTAATAAATTGACATTTACAAATCAATTGTCAAGATTTGCAACCCAAATTCAGGAATTGTTGAAAAAACCCAGCATGGTTCAATATGGAACCAACTTGGTCCCAGCTGAACCAAGTTGGTTGCATCATACAAACCATGATGGTTAGCCCAACAACCAATATGAGACCAATTTGGTTCTAGCCAATGCCAGTCACAGACCGTGAGAGCAGTTAAGTCAGATTCAACGAGATTACCCCCTTCATCACGATCTATAATGGAAAAGAAATCTTGAAATGCCAGCGACATGAAGCTCTAGTAAAATATAATAAGAATCAAAAGCCCTGTGTAATTTTGCTCCATACTACTGGAATTTCGAGGATTCACTTATCGCTATCAGAGTTTATATCGAACACGGTCTGACTTATGTAGATATTAGGTCAGTAAAGTAAGGTATAACCATGCAGGATAGTGCCGACCTAGGTAAAACCATGCTGAGTAGGAAGTACCTATAGGGGACCTAGGTAGGACCATATTCCCAGCAAACACAACTGCAGGCGTTTCAAAGGGCCAGTAACGGCTCTTCAACGGCATTGCAGGACCATTAGCGGCCCACTGAAACGCCAGTAATCATTGTTTGCAGGGTTGATCCCATATGGGTCGGTCCTACCCAGCATGGTCGAACCCAGCTAGGACCCAGCTGGGTTTTAACAACAGGGTATCCACCATGGAGAACACTGTGACTAAAACATCTCCAATTGAACATTTGGTTGATTCATCCAAGGAAGTATAGTTTATTCAGCATTTAATTGTATCAACTATACTCTCTTGGTTGAATTAATCAAATTCCCAGTAACTTCTACTGAGAATATTTAGTTCAGACGTTTTAATTACAGTAACCTCAAAAATTTATCTCAGTGAAGAGATAGGAAAAATTAACATTTCCACGTAGAGAGGAATTTAATTGAAAATATTACAATTTTATTTGTAAACTAGAACCATTCAGAAAAATCGGATAATAACTTATGTTACAACTCAAGCAACACAGGAGGTTAGAAATGCTAAGAACGTGTTTGGAAAATCCTATATGAACATGCTTAGAACCTCCAAATGAGACTGTTTTGAAAAATTATGTGTTATCCCTGCTTAAAAGATCCGATTTAAACCTATTAACTTGCCAATCAGTATGAATCAGATTTTTGTCCAGGAATTTTCCTATTCGATCTTATTCAAATCCAATCAGTTTGAATAGGAAATTTTCACGCAGTGGGATATAATCAGAAAATTCGGATCATGTATATTTGAATTTACTGATTATATCCCATTGAGTAGAAATTTCCTATTCCAACCGATTATATTTGAATGAGATCAAATAGGAGAATTGAATGGGACAAAAATCTCCCAAGCAGCAACGGAAGTTCAAAGTATATACGAAATAGAAACGTTCATAGAATGTACGAATGAGATACGAAGAATATATGATGAACGTTCATAAAATATTCGAATGAGACTGTTTTAAATATACTTAGAACGTACATAGTACATTCGAAATGTACGATATTCATTCAATCGACGTTCGATTAACGTACCGTCGTATATCCGATTACATACGTTCGATAAATATGCATAGCACCTATGAAACAGTCTCATTCGAATGTGCATTGAACATATTTCGAATATTCGAAGAACATTCATAGTATATTCTGGTGCTACTTGGGCTGATTGAAACTGATTGACGAGTTAATAAATTTAAATCGGATTTTTGAAGCAAGGATGAACCTTCATATCATATCTCAATGAATTTATCGGAAATAATCTCATTTGCACCTTCCTTTCGCACATTCACAGAATGATCATGGCATATTTGAGAAGTTCTTGTGCTACTTGGGAAGTTATTGTCTCACTTTTACAAATAATTCTACACGGAAAAAAATGTTTAGCTCAATTTTCTTTGGCACACCTGATCTGGTTCTGGTGGAGCCACGATTTGGTTAACCTGATTAGGGTTAACCAGACCTGGTTCTGATAGGTTTGTAATTTGGCATACCCTACCTTAGTTCCTTACATTCCAGATCTGGTCCTGACCGAACACATTTTTAAACATAATAATAAACATTTCTCTCCGGAACAGAAACTTGTCAAGCATCGAAGTAGTTCTGAGATAATTTGTCTCGATCGTCAAACTTGGAAAAATTATTTTCAAACTCAACGAAATCCATATGATTTTTAATATAAACGGTTGAAAATCCCGAAAGCTAGTTATACATGCGCTTTAATTAAACGAAACGATAGAATTTGCAAGCTTTTCCACGCGAGGGAGACGCGATGGAAAAAAAAATTATTACCCGTCCAATGTTTGCAGAGCAAGGGATAATTATGTAACTGACGCGTTGTGCGCTACATAATCATTTCTTGCGAAGAAAATTTTAATAAGCAATGTTATACTGTCGTAATTTACACGAGAAATAAAGTCACAAGACTCACAACTTTTCTTTCATACCTTCTCTACCTTTATCCCAGTTATATTGTTATCGTTCACCGATAAGCTTGCTCGCTTGCGTACGAGAATTCATTGTTATCGTACATAATAGATAAAAAGAATTCGAAATCATCATCTATAAAAATTCAATGCAGATTCGATACAGAATTTATTATAATGAGAGGTGTTACGAGCAAGGCGTAAGTATATTTCTTCAATAAGATTACGATATATTCTGAATAAATAAACTCGAGTGGATTGAAAAGTTCTTTGTTCGCTATAAATCAACCACTAGGTGGTTTGAGATGCAAACTCTAATTACTTTTGAATCCCCAATGAAATTTCAGGTGGATCGAAATCAACAACTTTCACATGGCAAAGTTTGTTCCAATTCTCGAAACAGTCTCAAGAGTTCTCGATCGAATTGAAGTGATGTCCACGGCCCTAACAGCACATCCACAGATTTCTACGTCGCATCTCCGTGGACTCTACGTGAATAAATGGTGAACGTGGATGGGATGTGAATGAACGAAGATTCCACGTAGAGGCGACGTAGAAATGTCCGGTGCTGTACGGGGAAGTGGTTTTTTGAGTTCAGGAGATAATTAGACATCGCTTTGATCTTAAATCAGGCAAATAAGGTAATTTTAATATTCGATATTAATCGAATTTTCAGCAAAAATAAACTCACGAAGAACCAATGCGGGGTAAGCTGGTGCCCCTGTCAAGAAATTCCTTCTGAAAATTTAGGACATGTGTTTTAGGACTACTGTTTCTTACTCTCTAAATCTGGAAGAGTGAAAATCACTCGTTTCTCTCCACCGAGTCTCGGATGTGAGCTAGTCCGCTTTGAGTGGGATTTTCACTCTAGAATTGGAGTGGCTGTGAATTTATAACCTCAAATCTTAGATTATCACTTCAAAAGAGTGGAAATCCTACTCTTACAATTTTAGAGAGTAAAATTCAATGGAATTTATCTGGCAATTCAGAAAAAAGTGACTGTGAGAAGTTGATCACATTTCAAAAGAAATATTTTTATAGCGCGCATTATCGTGAGGCACAAAAATCAAGAGTCCCTCCAGATTCTCCTGTAATGCCAACATTGTCGACAAAGTCTGTTATCGTCGATCCACAGTTTTCGAGCAATAAGATCTTCTGATTTGATTAACGGCTTGTTGTTCATCGGTTAACGTTGATGGTCGTCCAACACGCTTTTCGACTTCAACGCTTCATTCGTACCACTTGTAAACATTCTTTTCGCGACATACCCTCATCACCAACAAAGCCCTTCCGTAACATCCTCAACGTTTCCGCGGCAGAATATTCATTCCGTAAACAGAATTACAAGCAAATTCCTTGTTCAACAAAATCAGACGTATAAGGAAAATCGATAAATTGACTTTCGTATGTTTACAAAAACACAAATAGCTCCGCGGGAATTGAATATATCGACTTGAAACTCTGCATAGATATCAAGGACACGATACAACCAACCGATAAATAAAATAATATGCTGTCATAAAACCCTATTCTTATTTCTTCTGAAATATGACAATTACAACTGATTTGATGCAAATTATTATATCTTCTATAAATACTTCTGTTCGATGAATTATATTTCAATCGAAAGAGTGTTTTCAACAGGTTGTGTTTATCAAGAGTAACGAAAGAAAGTATGAAATATAATATATAAAATAAAACGGATTATTCCATTCGATATGATTTCAATCAACGCGCGTCGAACACAATAATATAAAATAAAAAAAGAATTTCACGGAAGAATTATTATCAAATTATATCATACGTGATGGTGTAGAGTTCAAAGAAGAAATTCAAGAACATTCGATCAGGTTTCAAAATATCGGAGGTACGTTCGAAGAGTACATACCCTGCATTGATTCTTTGAAAGATCGTGACCTTATTTTCAAGGAATGTGCCGTTTTTCCTCCTTTTTTTCTCCAACGTCAAGTAAGATAGGGGAGGAAAAAATTCTAATTCACATGTTGAGAATACACGGGTTTTATATTCAATCACCAGCACCACTTTCAATCGCGTTTCTATTGAAATGGTTGATTCATTGATTTCACATTTGAAATTGGAATGTGAGTTGTTGAGAATCTTGGAGCATGGATCGAGGTTTTCAAAATGGTGTTGATAAAGTGTGTGGCTTAATTAATCCCATCTTTCAATGGAAAACCAAATGAATGAATATTTCAAGCTAGCTGCTGGTAGGCGGAATACTCCGACTACTATATACCGTTACTACTATCAATGCCATTCCTGCGAAAACTGCTGTACACTCACGTTTTGGAGCATTTGATGATTCGATTTATTGATTTCTCTCATCGGTATTCAATATCAAAATTTATAATAATCATTGAAATACCTGCACGAATCATTTTTTCCCCAAACAAAAAAGAATCATTTAGAAAAAGTAGTATAGGTATTGGACATTTTATCGGGGTTCGAAGCGCCCCAGCTGTGTCTAAAACGCGTACATTGATCCTTTGGTTGGTTTGACCTGATTTCGTGAAAATATTTTCACACGGAAATGAAACAAGATCGAGAAATACTCGTTTCGTTCCGGATGAAGTGAGAGATGTACCATTATCGGCGGTTAACGCGCGTAAACTGTGTGAAACATATCTGATATCAGATTTGATATTGGTCTCAACCAAATATTCGCTCATCGATATCTCGGTGAGAGAGGAGAAACGTGAACGAGTTCACGTTTATCATAATGATTTTGTATTATTATTACGTATTTTCAGATTCTTTATTATTAATCTGGTTCATCGCAATAAACCGGGAATTAATGTTTATTTCGAGAAGGTCAGGAGGAATGAACATTGAAAACTAGAGGAAGAAGAGATACGGGATGTCCGAACTCGGAATATCTTGATCGACAACCGTGCAAGTTCTGTACTATTATGGTGAATATATAATTAATTTAATTGATTTTCTTGTTCTCGGAGAAATTTTATCAGGTCCATCAAGGCCGAGATAAATTTTTACTTGGGAACGGAGGAAAATAACGTTCAAAGAGAAATCACCGTATTTAGAACTTTCACATAATTTGAATGGTAATTAACGTTAAAAGTCGAGTGAATTATTATAAAAAGATCTTTTATGAAACATGAATCATGAATATATAACATCGTTGTAGATTTTATGTTCTATTACTTTTCTGCTTCTTATTACTACTCCCAGTCATTTTTCGAATATTCGAAATGTGTTCCACACGGAGAAAAATGCAGGTCGAAAATATAGTAATCTTTAATCAGGATTTGAGAATATTCCTCCAAATCTGAGAGTTTTTCTTCAATAATGAAGATAAATTGGTCCACTTTTTTGTGGAATTGTATTCAAAAAACAATGAAAAATTATGTTGCTGGAGTTCGAATCATTTATTGAAACTAATTAACAATCGAATAACATAATATTCAACTCGTAAAGTCAAAAAATCTTGCAGTACATCATTTCAACGATGTTTCCAGTGGCAAAGAGTTGATTTCAGGAAGTTTTGATTTTCGTTTTGTTTCCATAAACGATTCAAACTTCGAGAACATGAAGAATTATCAATACTTAATCAAAAAATAAAAAAACATATCAGTTTTCCAAAAGTCGCGTATGAAATTGAACGAAGTGAATGGTAGGATATTGAGATTTTGTTATTGTCCTTGTAAAATTTCACCCGCGACTTTTGGAAACTACATAATTTTTCATTGTTCTTCGAATACAATTCAACGAGAATGTGAAACATTTTCTGTTTCTTATGCATTCAAGAAATACTCTCAGATCTGAGACAATAATTCTGCAATTTTTATCACAGATTACTATATTTTAGACCTTCATTTTTTTCCGTGCATGCATATTCTTCGAACGTATGTAATCAAATATACTCTGGAAGAGTGAAAAATCACGTGTTTCACTCCACTAAATCTCAAAAGTGAGCCAGTCTGCTTCGAGTGGGATTTCCACTCGTTTCGAATGAATCCTCACTCTTTTAGAGTGAAAAATTGGGTCTAGGATTTGAGTGGTTGTGAATTTCTAACCTCAAACCTTAGAATATCACTCTAAAAGAGTGGAAATTTCACTCAAAATTTCGACAGGCTCACTTTTGGTTGGCTGAAGCGTGAAATCTCAGTCTAAAAATTTTAAAGAATACGACGGTACATTTCAGACAGCCTCATTCGGATATTTTATTACATACGTTCATTATACATTCTCCGTATCTTATTCGTGAATTCTACGAACGTTTCTATTCCGCTGCTTGGGTGAAACTTTCAAGGATATCATTATTCAAATAATCCACAAGGATATCATCGAACAAAACGTTGAATGAGAATTCATCGGCACAATTGATCATATATTCATTAAATAATCTAATTTTTCCATAAATACCGATATCGACGATCAGATTGAGTTCACTTTTCAAGCGAAAATCGTTCTACGATTGACGGAAAACTAGGGTGTCGTATTTAACGAATCAATGATGCACGACGATGCATCATCCTTCCGAGATGTTTCATCAATTCTCGTGATCTCGCGTGACATTCTGAATAAATAGAACGGAATTGACGAAAATTGCTTTTACCATACTCAGCGGAGGCACGAGAGATCTCTAAATGTCGAGTAAATGGAGAGAAGAAATTAATTGACAGTTGTTGACAGCGCGAGTATAAATCATCTAGACGTTGACAAGTTCCGCGATACGAGGAAGATTATTGTGTTGTTGAAACATTTAACGTCCCGATTATCTATAATTCAAATCTCCCGCTGTATTTCATTATCCTCATCATTCGACAATTTCTTTTTTGAAAATATATAAAGCAACCGAGAGTGTAACTACTACACAGATTTTGTGTGTGTTCTATACTATTCCAGTAGGAGATGATTCTTTTTTCATGTTCTCCAATTTTTTGCAGTTTGTAATTTAAAAACATGCAAGCTCATGCGACTATACAATGTCTCACGTTTGCGAAAAACAACGATTATGAAAACATAAAGGGATAGGAAAAGCAAGAAAGACGGTAACGACGACAACGCAACCGACTTTGTAGTCGCCTAATGAGTCCAAAAGCTGTGACCGCGCGTTAATTGCTCGAATTTTTGCGACCATGTGAAGTTCTTCGGAGAGTTGTCTCTGACGCTGGCAATGGAAGTAACGCGCAAAAGAAAGATCTAAGAAGGAAGGAAGGGGAAAAGAAAGAAATGCGCTTTGAAGGGAACATCATTAAAACCTACCCTCAGGGTCGTTCACCGACAGCCACTGAGAAGAAACGAACGATGTCAGCGTCATTGGAAGGGAACAGGAACCTCCATTTCTGCATGCCATCGTGATGTTTTTTATCATTATCATTGCTATTTTAGTGAATAATGTTCCTCGAGATCATGCATTATTGGGAAAACTCTGATTCATAGAGTTGACTTGCAATTTGTCTTTCTACTGAAAGTGGTGGGTACTGCTACTACTCCTTAAAATTCAATCGGTAATAGGAATACTGTAGTTCAAAAAAATACGTGAAGAATGTTTAATGTATCATTGAAAAATTCCAATAGAAATCGATAGGTGTAATTTTATCGGAATTCGTGGGTTTCTATCGATTTTCTGTATCGTTTGTTTACAACCGCTATAGGTTTCTATCGGAGTCTCCATGTGGGAATCAAAATTCTATTGATTTTTATTGGTACCATCGGTAAAACTTCTCCCAGATAGCATTGAATGTCCTCTGGACGTTTTAGAAACAGGTTGAAATACGTTCAATTATGATGCACCTGAATACGTTCCCAGTACGTCTTTTTCTCGTTGCGTTTCCCAAAAGAACACCTTTATTGAACACGTTCCCAGAACGTCGCATGGTGGACATAAATTGAACATCACAGAACATTTGTATGCCCCTGGAACGTACATGCGACGTTTTTAGGGCGTCCTGGGATTTAATTTGGACAATTTCTGTGAGAGCATGTACGTTTTTTAAACGTTCAGAAAACCTCCCGATGCTATCCGGGCTTGAATGCAGATACAAAATAATTTTCAATTGATCACACACGCAGAAAATATATTTTTAAAAGTCCCATAATTCATTGAGGATCAGCACCAGTTTGTAATGAATGAAATTATTTACCTGAATATAGCTGAAAAAGTACCATAATTTCTTGTATCAGGTTGGCAACTAAGTAATTGCGGATTTCACTCATAGATGGTGTCAGTTGAATTTTTAGGTTTGCAGACATAGTACAAATGTAAAACACATCTTGTTATTTGATAGTTGGCAATTCAGCTGTCAATCAGTAACAAAAGTTTTTTGATCGTTTGCGTAGTTTTCGTTTGGCGTTCGTTGAAAAATGGAAAATCCAAAGGAACATTTTCGTCATATTTTGCTTTTTTATTTCCGCAAAGGGAAAAACGCATCGCAAGCTCATAAAAAGTTATGTGCTGTTTATGGCGAGGAAGCCTTAAAAGAACGGCAGTGTCAAAATTGGTTTGCCAAATTTCGTTCTGGTGATTTCTCACTCAAAGATGAAAAACGCTCTGGTCGTCCAGTTGACGTTGATGACGCCCTAATCAAAGCAACAATCGATTCGGATCGTCACAGTACAACACGTGAGATTGCAGAGAAACTTCATGTATCACATACATGCATTGAAAATCACTTAAAACAACTTGGCTATGTTCAAAAACTCGATACATGGGTTCCTCGCGAACTGAAAGAAACGCATTTAACGCAACGCATTAACATCTGCAATTTGCTAAAGAAACGTAATGAAAATGATCCATTTTTAAAACGACTGATAACTGGCGATGAAAAATGGGTTGTGCACAACAATATCAAGCGGAAAAGATCGTGGAGCAGGCCAGGTGAACTAACTCGAACAACAGCAAAAGCTGATATTCATCGAAAGAAGGTTTTGTTATCAGTTTGGTGGGATTAAAAAGGAATTGTCTACTTTGAACTCTTACCACCCAACCGAACGATCAATTCTGATGTCTACATTGAACAACTAACGAAATTAAACAATGCAGTTGAAGAAAAGCGGCCCGAATTGACAATTCGAAAAGGTGTTGTATTCCATCGTGACAATGCAAGGCCACACACATCTTTGGTCACTCGGCAAAAATTATTGGAGCTTGGTTGGGATGTTTTGCCACATCCACCATATGGTCCTGACCTTGCACCATCTGATTACTTTTTGTTTCGATCTTTCCAAAACTCCTTGAATGGTAAAAATTTCAGTAATGATGATGATGTCAAATCGTACCTGATTCAGTTTTTTGCTAATAAAAACCAGGAGTTTTATGAACGTGGGATTATGATGCTGCCTGAAAGATGGCAAAAGGTTATTGATCAAAATGAGCAATACATTACAGAATGAAGTTATTTAGTTCCATGAAAAAAGTGTCTTTGATTTTCTAACAAAAATCCGCAATTACTTAGTTGCCAACCCAATAGAAATACATCTAATTATGGGAGTTTTTAAAAGTAAATTCAAGTCAAAACTCTATCTGTCACAGACTGGCGTTGATCCTCAATAAATTATGGGACTTTTCAACACATCTGTTTTCTGCGTGCAGAATCTACGGGAATCTATTGGAATATATTGAAATTTTTCAACAGGGATAGAAACCCAGGTAGAAAAACATACTGTGTTCACTATGGTGTCATCACCTCGTTCTGCCGCCAATAACAATGCTTTATGCGGAAACATCTTGACAACTCAAAACTACACTGTAAAAAAAAACTGGAAATTTACTGTGCAACTGGACTGGAAATTTCCAGTGCTAGTACTGGAATATGGATATTCCAGTACATGTACAGAGATTTTGTTGTTACGTTACTGAAAATTCAGTCATTGTACTGGAATTTTCAAGTTTGAGATGATGTACTGAAATTTTGCCATGATTTCGCGAAAATTTTACCGGCTCGTACTACAATTTTATAGTTCTTGTGCACCAAAAAAAAATATTCCCTCAAAAAGGACTTGAGAAAAAACTTGGAATTTAGAAAAAAAAACCTAATCGTTGGTATACTGGAATTATACAGGTTTTTAACTGCAATTCTCAGGTTTTGTGATGGAATTTTCCAGTTACTATGCAATTGAATTATACAGGTTTTGAACTGCAATTTTCAGGTCGTGTGATGGAATTTTCCAGTTGCTATGCAACGGAATTTAATCACTGTTGCACTGAAATTTTCCACTTCTATTGGACTTCGTCATTTCTGGCAGGAAAAATTTCAAGTCTTTATATTAAAAATTTCCTGATTGAGATTTTGAATAATAATTGTAATTGTAGCCAATGAAATTGATATATGAGGTTTTTCCAAGACTTATCCTCTTGTGTTCTAGATATGAAGCATATGTAGTAACCCAAGCTGGCCTTCCAACATGTCGCGCTATAGCTCATCGGTTAGGTCTTAGGTTTCAGTTGGTAGGCAGGTAGAAAAGTGTGGGTTCAAATCCTGTTAGGTAGACATGAGTTTCTGTCCATCCAAATGAACGATCAAAAGTTTCTCAATCATCTTGGAATACAAGGACCCTGCAAAATCACTTTGCGTGAGCAATTTTTTTTCAATTTTCATGGATATTTTCAGCATTAATTTTCCAGTACATGTCCTGGAAAAGTCCAGCTCGTGTACTGAAAAATTCCAGTACCGAGGCTCAGAAAATTTCCAGTTTTGATGCGGAAATTCCATAACGTTTGCACTGAATTTTTGCAGTACAAATGTGCTGAAATTTTCCGGTACATGTACAGGTTAATGACTTCCAGTACATGTACTGGAATTTTCCGGTGAAATTTTTTTACAGTGTACGTGAGAATTTTCTTATTTAATTCTTTTTTTCGACTTTCATCAAACCAACCAACTAAGAAAGTGTTTGAATTACAATTGAAATTCCATTTCAAAAGCACCTGATGCTGTATTTGCAATTCTGCGAATAACTATACATAACACAAAATGTTTTTGACATAATATTCAAAATCTCATAAACATTCAAAAGCTCTTGTAGAATTATTTACATATTTTGCGAGATATTGAGTTGGAATTTCGCCTCCTCGAGATTTTATGACTCGCGAAGAGTACGATGTATCCTATTGTAGTTGAGTTGACTTTAGAAACGCCTATACATATGAGGATCATTGAGAAAACAGTGAATCATAGAACTCGATGGGAGAAAAGCCGTATGTTTCGGGGAGTGCGCGTGACGCTTTGCATTGGAATTCGTGAAAATGACAAGAGAGCTTGCACGAAGTACGTGCGGAACAAGCATGCCATTCGCTTTGGAGGTACGAAAAGACATTATAACATGCTCTTCAACTAAACATTCGTCAAGCATAATCTTCGTGAAAACATTCAAATTCAACGGTGGTGTACCGTTATATCGCGGAATTCGATTATATTGTCAAAATAGTAACTTCAAAGAGGTTCCAAAATTGAATTCAGTTCTTGGAGACAATATTTGATGAGTCAACATTTTTAACTGTACCCTAGAACAAGAATATGAAGCCCTGGTGAGAAAGACACCTTCAATGCTGAAATAAGGTGTGCTTTTGGCAGTTCCATCTTATTTTTTATTCACATTTTCTTCATCACTCAATCTTTAGAATAAAAATCAATTATAAACAGATCGGAAGGTAAATGCACTTGAATCTCATTACATTCAAATCCAAATAACTTTATCATTAATATTCTTTCAAGAGCGTTGTACTTTGAATCAATCCATTGATTTGATATCGTTTTTGGTTACTGCGACTAAACAGTTTTCTCAGCGTGATCATTAATATCATCTTTCTTGGAATGGATTTTTCATTACCAAATTCTCAAAATTCACAAATAATCTATCAAATCTCAATGAAAAATAGGAGAATGAATAAATTTCGATGAAATTCGATGATATTCAATCAGAAATTTCACCATTCGTAATAGGATTGAACCCTAGAACTTCAAACCGGGATAGATATCTACCCCAGGTGAATTTTGAACTACGTGTCTAAGTTATGCAGTGACATAATCCACTGGAGGCCTACACCATAATGTCGTTGAAGGTTCTAAACATGGAGTGAGGTTGATAGACCCTTCAATTTCTGATTTACTGTGACGGGGTGAAGGCGTGACACTTTTGTGGGGTTGATATCTACCCCAGTTTGTGGTTCCTGTTAGTGTTTTGCGTAGGTGAGTCCAATTTCTCTTTTCCGCTGAAATATCTTCATATTTCAAGTACCCATACTAAATTTCCACGCGTGATGCGGCTTGTGTTCCTGATCGGAGGCTCGCGAAACGCAAATATATTGCACAAAGTCCAATTGACCGGCCTGCTCTCTAAATTAGGAACAGTGAAATCTCACTGATTGCTGTAAAAAGTCTGCCCCTGCGAATCAGTTCATATGCAGTGCAAAATCAGTGGATATTCACTGATCGCTGCAGTGGAGTGTCCCTGATTTGACCTGTGAGGATTCACTGCTATCTTACTGATTTCATACAGTGGTGGACTCTCAACTGCAGAAATAGCGAGATTCCACTAATTTGAATTTTGAAAGTGTGAGAATCACAGAATACTCTACTGCAGCGATGCGGCGCCTTTGGATAAGTTAAATTATAACTCCACTTTTGAATATTTTTCATATGTATCAAATTTCTCTTTCTTTTTACATTTCATATGGCAGAAACAGAAATATAGTCTTGAAAACCAATATTCCATGGATCTTTATTCGACTTTTCCATAGATCAGATTCCCATTTTTTTTTTTTTTGTAATTTTCAGAGTCCCAAATAAATATACTATTTTGGCAGAACATCATGATGCTATTTTTTCTGTCAAAACTTCATGTGTTCTCTTCAAAATCTCGTTGGAAATTTGAAAATCAGTTGGTTGGAAAAATATTTATGAATTTTTCAGGGCTTGAAACGAATAGCGCCAGTAGGAAGAGCTTGAAACCAATGGCATAGAAATATTTCCTAACAAACGAGTGAAAGGTTCTATCGTCTGCATTGCTGGGGATAATTTGGGAAGCCATGCTCTTGGTGGATTTGTGGAGAATTTCAGCAAATCAACATATTTTTGCAGATACTGCTTGATTCAAAGATTTGAATTCCTGAACAATTTTAGTGCTATTGAAGCTGATTATAATGAACGCAAAACTGAACAAAATGAAGAACTAGACAGTATAGGAGACAAAGATGAAGATGATGTTGCAGAAATAGATAGTTCAGAAGAATGAGTGGATTCAGATGATGGAAATGACTTGAACCACTTGACTGAAATGGAAGAAAAAAGCATCCATGAAACTGAAGATAGTACTGATGATGATGATGAAAGCGCCACTTCAGACGAAGTTTTGGATTCAAATATAAATTCAAAGAATTCACCGCAATACATCCGAACATTTTTTCAAAAGAGAACTATTGAAGCATACGAAGACGCTTTGAGGTGTGTTCAGGCAGGAAGTGGAAAAAACTATCAAGGGGTAAAGTTCAATTCATGCTTCAACGATTTGAGTAACTTTCATGTATGTAGTCCAGGATTGCCACCATGCCTTGGACATGGCTACAAAGCCGAAAAGCCACATCAGGGCTGTCCCACTGGTCCTACTTTTCCTACTTTTTGGTAAGATGTCCTACTTTGTCCTACTATTCTGCACTTTATCCTACTATTCCTACTTTTTCGTGAAGTCCCTGATGAAAATTATCTTATAATCAGGGACGTTTTTACATTTTTGCCACTCAGGGCCTAATAATACTTTGTCGCTCCCAACCTGAACTGGATTAATATTTTCAATTATTTCATTAAGTATATCATAACAAAATTCTCATAATTTCTCTAAGAATTGTGGCTTTATCAAAAATTATGAAAAAATATGAGTTTTGTGACAAATCATAAAGATTTATGAGAATATTTTCGTCATAGGTGTCATAATTTGTTCCATTCTTTTGCCATTTAGTCAGCATTTTCATTTTTTGAAGTTCACTCACATCGTATACTGTTCTTCTTGCTGTGATCATCAGATTATATTATATGTTTGAAAGAATGAATAGAACAAGTCAGTAATTTTATGATATTGATTTCAAAGTTCAAACCAAACAATCACACGAAAATTTGGTTATAACAGCTACTTGAATAGTTGATTTTCGACTATATACCGGATAATTGCTGTAGTTGTTGATTAGTCGCTACATCTATTTTGGTAAATGATTGAAATACGTGATCACTTTCTAAATTTGAAAGAATAAGAAGTCTATGGCTCCACTCCATTGAATTTCAGAAGTGAACTTGTCCAGTTTGAGTGATATTTTCAATTGTTTCGATGGAAATTCCTCTTCAAAAGTGAAAAAGTCCCTTCCAAATCGAAGTGATCTAAAGAGTCCAACTCCACACCTCAGACTATCACTCTTGAAGAGTGAAAATTCTACTAAAAAAATTGATAAGCTCACTTTTGGCTGGCTAAAAAGTGAAATCTAACTAAGAATTTAAAGAAATAGTTCGATTAATAAGACCACAATTGATCCTGCTTTCCGTAATGCTATAATTGAAGGTTCGTGAGATCAGATAATTTTTCAATTTAATTATTATCTGAGAACGTGCAATACATAAAGTAGCGGGTCAACTCAGTTGAAATATCAAATCAACGATTTTTTGCAGACATCACATTTGTACATGCACAAAACGTCCAATTGACAATTCACAATAAACATGATTCTCATTCAAACCAGTTAATCAAATAACGAATGGAATACTGAACTAGAAAAATATCACAAATGTTGCGAAGTTTCAATATTTTCAATGTGTTTGATGAACTTTTGAATGGCATTACTTTTTTCACATGTCAAAGCAACAAAATTCGATATTTTGGACTAATAAACAAAAATTTGAAGGATTTGATTAACGAGAGAATTGAAAAAAAAACGATTTTATAATTGTTGCTTATTTTTTAAAATATATTTTCTATAAACATTTCTATTAATTCTATTAGACTGTTGAAGAAAATAATCCATGATAATTGCAAATTTTTATTTTAATGAACGTGATATAGATGTAACGTTTAATAAAACTATATATGGCGATCGATTTTATTTTATAGTTTTTATTAATTTCGTAATTCTGTCATAAAATTTCTTTATATAAATGTTTTACTTCTATTTTGGAAATTATTTACCTTTTTTTCGGGTTATCCTACTTCTTTGTTTTAAATGTCCTACTTTTTTATGGAAGCTCAGTGGGAGCCCTGATTTTTGTTTGTTTAAATGACCGTTTGGCTATTGAAATCGATTTTTTACAAACTAAACTTCAGGAAAATGAAATTTTCTCTTTACCAATCTCTTGGGCATAAAGAAACAAAGAAATTCATGTACTTCCCAGATAGAAAAATGTCTCCATTAGGCCATCATAATGGTGACATGCACGCCAAGAAATGTTCGCATAATGGCGCCAAGGTGTTTCCGCATAAAGCATTGTTATTGGTAGCAAAACGAGGTGATGGCACCATAATTGAAACATAATGTTTACATTCTATGCATCATTGCAAGCTGAGCGGAGTTCATGATAGTATGTTTACGGCACGTTATGTTACAAAACATTCAGAGCATGCTTTTCTATCTGGGTTATGAGTCAAATCACTGCTCCTAGAACGATTTTACGAGCAAAAAATCCTTGGGGTGAATATTTACCCCGGTTTGTAGCTTATAGGCAAAAAAAATGGGTTTGTAGTTCTAGGGTTAATAGAATATTTCTACCTTGGGAGGTTAAGTGATGAAATAACTGATGGGATTCAATGAGCCTCCACATATCTTCCAATTAAATTCCCAACTTTTGATTTTGACAAAGGTAATAGAAAGTAATGGGGTAACTGACAAAAGCACACCTCATTTCCGATTAATTGATGTTTTTTCTAATAGAATTTGAGGAGACTTTTTCACCCGTTCCAACCCATATAGAGATATCAAAGTTGTCCAAAGGCGCTGTACAGGCAAGGCCTTGGGTATTTGCTATAGTTTATAGTACAAATAACGCTTCTATTCTATTTGATTCCGTCAAATCGATATATTCCCCAGTAGAACTTTTGGATGGGAAAATACCAAGGCCTGACGAGGCATGCCTGATTCCTTATCACCCAGACAGCTGCATAACGTGCCACTGGAACGTTTATGGAAGGTTTATAGAACGTAAAAGAGGTTTTCTGAACGTTCAGAAAACGTCCCAAAGATACATTGTGCTGTTAGGGCAGGTCCTCATCAGGTTTCGTTACGGTTTTCCCTATTTCGCTCGATTTGATGGAAACCTCATCCGAACCCTATGGTACCGGTATTTCACCTATTAGGGAAATCTGATAAGTCCCTCGTAAGAACCTTGTAAGATTCCCTCATTCACGGTTTCCGGATTCCAACCTGATTAGCCTGGAATGCCTGATCAAATTTCTACTAGGGTTCTGTTGAAACTAACTCGGCACACATTACAATGACGCATCACTCGATGATTTCCCGGCTTGCGTATAGCCTGGGTAGGGATGAATCGTGACATCCCCCAGCTCTGTTCAGGCGCTGAAAACTACTGGGAAATACCCGAGAGATGACACCAGAGAGATGACAGGAAAATGATCTGATTAGAACACCCTTAGTTGCAATAATTTGAAATCTGGTGCTATTCGTCAGAAAATATGATTGTGACATCCAGAGAGAGTGGTTGAAGCTAAAATGAACTACATTTTCCAGGTTAGAAAAACCAGATTTTTTTCTTGCTGTGATAATCAGAATATGTGGTTAATTTTGGCTTCAAACATTTTTTTCTGGACGTCATCATGACATTTTTTCAAGATACCACGAATGTTTCAACCAGATCGTTTTTTTGTCAGTGCCCATTCAACTGTTCCAAAACCATAAATCCATGAACTGTGATCAGCATCGATAAAATTCATAAATGCAGTTGTAGAATATCGTTTCCGTAGCGACATAATTTTCTAGTGAAATGTGTATTATCATATCGTATAATTCAGAGGCTTACCATATTCCATTAATACATCCCTTATCTCCTTCACTTATAATTGAATCGCAAAAGGATGAACCTCTCAGTGGTTCTTGAAATAGGTCTTGGTCGTCGATTGCCTCAGTCGATCCATATCTCTTACTTCTGCCTTCTACGACCCTTGAGTTCTCTCAGAGAATGATAATATATAAAACGTAAATATACGACTCGAGTTTGTATCCTGCCACTTCTCTTTCCTTGTAAATATTTCATTTCGAGAACAAGTACATTGTCAACGACATCTCGAGATCATATCTGTCGTATCTCCGAATATATATCTCACGCTATATACGATATTTTACGTATTTTTATTCGAAACACGTTTTGTTTTGAGTTCTGAAGGAGAATCTGGCTCGATCCTATGAAAAATTCCAAGATAGTTGCATCCATCGCATTCATCGAACACGTTTATAAGCAAAAATGACAAGAATCTGAAACCTAGGAACAATCTCATTCAGCATTTATGAAAAATATCTTCATGCGACCTCTTGGCGTGCACCACCACGAATTTCGAATCCAATATATCTCCACATCCGCGGATCAACAACAACAAGAATAATGGCTCTCGATATCTAAAGTTATTATCGTCGCAACCTTCATTCCGGCACTTGGAATCTGGAGTCGATATTTTTGTATCGCTCTCATCCGTCGAGGCCTTATTCGCTCCGATCGAAATAATTTTATTATCCAAAAAGCACACGAGAAATCACTGTACATAAATCATCGCATATAACCGAGGAAAGTTTGGAAAATAGGCCAATTCCATAAGTATAATGTATCCACGTCTACATATATTACCCGCTTATCGAGTCTAGACTAGGATAGAGAAGACCAAGAAAATTGTATTTTGAAGTTTCAGTCGGATTTCTGCGATAACTATGATCTTTGTCCTTCCCTCGATTCGAGTATCGGACAAACAATAAAGTCAAGAATAAACAAGTAACTCTTTCCCTTTAGGAGGATAAATAAGGAATTCATGAGATTCCAGATTCCATGACATACTTGAAAAACATGAGAATGAGAATGAGAGAGAATGTTGAATTGAAGGAGTTTGAAATAATAATAATAATGAGAAGAAGAAGAAGAAGATAGAACGAGAGAGTGTAAAACTTGAAACGGACGATCGACGGAGGTTCGTAACTTTGAATTAACTTTACTTATCGGAGAAGAGAAGAAGAAAAGAGATGATAAGAAAGACAAAGACGAAATAGCCCTATAACGATTGCTTAACTTTGATGGATTTCGCTTGGCTTTCGATTCCGTTCGAAGTGAATTGAAAGTTGAAAAGCCCAGTCATTCTATATCGAATATATATATATATATATTTTATATAAATGTAAAAAAGAAGATTTTTTACTGAAAATCGTATTACATGTAATCAATCTTCCGCTCTATTCTTTTTTTCTTTCACTTATAATACGTTCACAATTGTCTAATCGAAAGGGATCAACCCGGATTAAGAATATTGAACGGTAAAGGAGTAGGAGGGTCCTGCGAGAATAGCAGAATCCTTTCCAGTTATGAATCGAGGTCAGCCTTCGAGTGTAATAGTCCGTATATACATATATATACATTCTTCCTCTTTTTCGAACACACTCTCATAAGTAGGTAGATATAAGTATAAAGAATCCTGAAGAAAGTAAATTTTGTGAACTCTATCGGTGGGATTGGAGAAATTAAAATCTTCGTATTCTTTTTTTTTATTCTTTCGTAATAACTTCGGGAAGAAACGAATTTGTTGGATGATCCATCCTGGCGAATCTCTCGCGAACGCTCCGTTCTCTCCAAATTAGACGATCTAGATCGAACGGCGAGAGGGAGAAAATTGAAAAGGAAGGAAGATTGTATTATGATACAGTTGCGGGGAGTCCCTTCTTTCAACGAATGTTTCAGACAAAATTTCTCATTAAAAAACTCTTTATCGAGAATCTCTGGAAATTTTAGTGATTCTCAGAGGAATTTTCCCACCAGAGCGTTGATTGCTGGCATTTTAATACACTGACGAAAATTTGTTTTTAGTCCAGTCAAATTAACCAACAAAAAAGGCCGAACTGGGAACACATTGGAGAGTGGCCGTTCTATGGCTGATTACCTTCATTTTGGTGTCATGGATCACCCTTGAAAAGTCCCCGTGCGTAAAATGTGTGCAACCCTTTTTTTAAGGGTTGAAAAGGCTAAAATTCAGTGATAAATCGATTTTAGATTAGGATTTGGCTGTAAAATTGCGGGAGAGTGGCTGGACTATGGATAAATACCTTTGCTGTGATGCCGTGAATAACCCCTGAAAAATCTACCTCCGTAATGTATTTGCTACCCTTAGAAATGTATGAGAAAAATAGGGATAGCAATAATTTGATGATAACGCTTATTAGATATATAATGAAAATTATTATATCCTCTCTAAAATTTTTAGAGTGAGATTTCACTCTTCAGCCAGCCAAAAGTGAGCCTGTCGAAATTTTGAGTGAAATTTCCACTCTTTTAGAGTGATATTCTGAGGTTTGAGGTTAGAAACCCACAGCCACTCAAATTCTAGACCCAATTTTTCACTCTGAAAGAGTGAGGGATCACTCGAAACGTGTGAAAATCCCACTCGAAGCAGACTGGCTCACTTCTGAGACTTGGTGGAGTGAAACACGTGATTTTTCACTCTTTCAGATTTAGAGAATAGATTATTCCCTGACAACCTATTATAATACTCTTTATTATGTATCTGATAAGGTTCATTATAAATCATTGTTACCCCCATTTTTATTGTACATTTCTCTCCGTGGGGTTGAAAAGAGTAAAAATCAGTGATAAATCGATTTCTCAGATAAATCCCCTGAAGTATCAGGTTTCCCACAAAAATAGCTTCTCTGAAAAAAAATTTCCTTATAAAATTAACTACACAAAAGGTAATTTGATTTTTTTCTTCATGGAATCAATAGTTTCAGAGCAAAACACTTCTGAAGTTCTGTTTTGAATATTATATGCATAAAATGTGCGTGTGTGTGTGTGGTAGGGAGGACATTTTAGAAAAAATGCACCTAGCACTCTGCTTCCGCGGTGGTGTGGAAAAGAGGACATTTTATGTACGTAATATAATATACAAAAATTTCAAAACTGTTTGATTCCGAAACTACTGAGGTTAAGAAAAGAGTGAAATAACGTTTTTTGTAGCTAATTCCATGAGGAATTCTTTTGAGGAGAGCTACTTTTACGAAAAACCCGATAGTTCAGGAGATATATGCGAAAAATCAATTTATAACCGATGTTCGTCACTTTTAACTCCTCAAAAAAGGGTTGCACCCACTTTACGGAGGTGGATTTTTCAGGGGTTATTCACGGCATCACAGCAAAGGTATTTATTCATCGTTAAGCCACTTTCCCGTAATTTTACAGTCGAATCCTATTCTAAAATTGATTTGTAATTGATTTTTACCCTTTTCAACCCCTAAAAAAAAGGGGTGCACACACTTTACGGGCAGGGACTTTTCAGGGGTGATTCATGACACCAAAATGAAGGTATTTATCCATGGAACGGCCACTCTCTAATTTTGTCCTAGTCAAACTGTAATTTGACTGGACTATTTGTGAAACTAGGGTTGCACACGATACGATACAATACGATACGATATTGGGACCAATATCGTATCAATATCAAGATATATCGTGGGGCCCGAATGTCGTGTTGGTATCGATTATCCCAATATCATTATCCTATCGTAAATATCGTACATTGATTTCGAATTTTTCAATTCTAATTTGTAATTAAAAGATTGTTTTTCTCTGAGAGAATTTAATTCCTATAATCTCGTTCTTCAAAATTCATTCATTGTGAATATGTATACTAGTACACTGGAAGAATTTTACTCTAAAAATTACCGTAAAATTCCAGTAATGGGTGGACAAGTAGAAATTCTCCAAAAAATTACTATACATTCTGTAGACTTCAACGACGTTCTAAACAATTGAAGACGATTTTTCCTATGAATTTTACCGACTGTACAGTAATTTTTTGGAGATTATTCACTTGTCCTCTCTTTACTGGAATTTCCCGATTATTTTTTGAAGTGACATTCTTTTAGTGTAGTTACTGAAGATGAGAACTACTCATAACTCCGCGGGAAAACTTCAAACAAAAAAATGCCGGAAGAAAGAACATCCTGTATTTCTCCCTGGTAAAAAAAATCTCTCTGGATCTCTCTGAAATCTCTCTGAATTTCTCTGAATCTCTTCATATTTTGGGACAAATTTCAGAGAGATCCAGAGTAATTCCAGAGTAATTCAGAGGAAGTTAGAGACTTCTCCGATAGTGATACGTTCTGAATTCTTCAACTTTCTCTGAATCTCTCTGCATATCACTGAATGTCTCAGAATTTTATATATTTGAATTTCAAAGCTCCCTCTGAATTTACATGAATATCTTTAAATTTCTTTGAATCTCCCGGAATATGATGTATTCAGATTTCAAAGCTCCCTCTGAATTCCTCTGAATCTCTCTGATTTTCTCTGAATCTCTCTGAATTCCTCTGAATTTCTCTGAATTACGCTGAACCTTTCCAAATTCTTCTGGATATTCCTGAAAAGCTCTACGCACAATTTTTCCTAATTCACCTGTCTCGCTGAGTCTCTGACACTCCCTGAATGCCTCTGAAACCCTGAACCAAAAATTTTACTGAATTAATTCCTCTCTGGATTTCTCTGAATTCCTGTGAATCTCTCCGAATTACTCTGAATCTTTCTAAATTCCTCTAAATATTTCTGACAAGTTTCACGCGCAATTTTTCTTAATGTACCTGTCTCTGGAAGTCTCTGAAACTTCCAGAAAGCCTCTGAAATGCAGGACCAAGATTTTACTGAATTTATTGCTCTCTGAATTTCCCAGACTTCCCCCGCATCTCTCTGAATTCCGCTGAATCTCTCTGAATCTTTCTGGAAAATCCCACGCACAATTTTTCCTAATTCACCTGTCCCTGTGAGTCTCTGACACTCCCTGAATACCTCTGGAATCCTAAACCAAAAGTTTAGCTGAATTAATTCTTCTCTGAATTCCTCTGAATCTCTCTGAATTACTCTGGATCTGTCTAAATTCCTCTGAATATTTCTGAAAAATTCTACGCACAATCTTTCTGAATTCATCTATCTCTGAAAGCGTCTGACACTCCTCGAACGCCTCTGGAATGCAGGACCAAGGATTTTACTGAATTTGTTCCTCTCTGAATTTCCCAAAATTTCCCTGCATTTCTCTGAGTTCCTCCGAATTTTTCTGAATCCCGAAGAATTCAAAGCACAAGTTCTCTTAAACCACTAGTTCCTGGAATCCTTTGAACCACGCTGAATTGCTCTGAATTTCTCTGATTCTTTCTGAATCTCTCTGAAACGTGAAATTTTCAGGGAGATTCAGAGAGATTTTTTTACCAGGGCTATCAGCACGAAAAAAAGAATTCAGCTGTAGCATTTGAGTGCTTAGCACGGACACGGACAGTGATTGAATTAGCTGCAGCAGCTAATTTTTTTCTCTACAGCTAAATTTTTTTCCCCGTTAGGGATCGTCCATAAATTACGTAACGCTATTGACTATATCTTTCTCTATCTCACTCATTATGTCTGAAGTTGGTGCAACAAGGAACGACAGAAGGAAAAGCGTTACGTAATTTATGGACAGTCCCTTGGGAGTTTTCCTCCTCGAGAAAGTTACGTTATGTTTGGTTATCTTGTATAACACAGTTTGAACATCCCACATAGCACAGAGACCTCTAGAAGATATCTTGCAAATAGGCATTCTCGAAGATATTTTATAATCTTCTAAAAAATGTCCTATGCAACTCAATCAGAAAAATCCAAGAACTCTGTTGTTTTTCGAAAATAACAGAATTCCCAAATTGTACTGATCGTTTTGCATAACATATCGTTTAGAATGCTTTTTCTGCCAGAACATTGGTGCTGCATGGGATCTCAATATGGATCAAAACCCATTTTTATTTTACCAGTGAATATACAGTACTTTTCGGTATACGTATTGATTTTTTTTAAATCTGTGTGCTCTGCACGAAGAAGGATACACGGAGAAAAGTGCCGCTCGAGAATATACGAGCTTTTTATTATTTTTCTGAGTAAACCATAAACAGGAAAGTTTGTGAAATTAATTTTTACATATTAAGAAAATACGAAAGATTACGAATATTGTGGAAGAAGTAATAGTTGAGATTCAAATTTTATAAAGCGTATGGTAAAATTTGGTTATTCAGTGTTGAAAATTTGAATCCGAATCGTCACTTGTTCCGCAGCATTCGTAGTTTCTCGTATTTTCATGTAAAAATTCATTATATGAACCTTCCTGTTTCTGGTTTACTAAAGAAAAAAAGAATATCTTATATTTTCGAGCGGCATTTTTCTCCGTGTGACCGTTACATCCTGGCATCTGAAAAGTAAAAACAGTGTCCACGGTTATTTTGAATACAACATGCTTGTAAAATATCGGCGATATTCTTGAATATCGTATCGGTTAATCGCATGAAGATATCGTAATATCGTGCATTCCTACGTTAAACTAGCGACAAGAGAATTGTTGACGTTTTATTGTTGAATATACAATATTTTTGGTTCTTATACCTGTGTGGGAATTAATTCTTAGCGGTGGTTTGGGCCAAACTAGGCGTCCTTATTTGATTTCAGGCCCTGTTTTAGTTACCTTTATAGGGCCTCGACAGGATTCCCGAGTCGAAAAATTGTAATACTTTTTGAAACCTGATTAACTCTGTAATACGCAACAATCCAGAGTTGAATCAAGTCATAAAAAAGTTAACATCAGGTTCAATGAGAATTTTGAAAGCAAAATCAGGTTGAGAACAGAGCGAGATCAGGGCGATAAATAAGATCCACCCTGATCCATTCCGTAATACGCAACGAATCAGAGGTAATTTAGTTCTCACTTTTTGAGTCAGGTTGTCACGCACTCATCTTCAGGGCCTGCATAGTATTCCCAACTTGGGCCTATGTAGGACACCCATGATGAAACCAATGCAGGAGCTGAAACTAGAACTTTTAACAGGATAATAAATTCTTGCGAATATTATCGAATTCAATAAATATTGTAAGAAGAGAATCCCAGGTGGGAGCTTCTTCGATTGAAAATTGGGCGATCCAAGGCCCTATTTGTACCCAGAGCACTTCAACTTGAGCCCGGACAGGCTTTCCATAATAAAATCGTCAAAATATCGGTATCATCATTGCTGAATTGACAATTTCATTGTTGACAAGACTAACGCCACTATGTCCACGTAGATCGGTACTGGAAAGGTACCAACGGTTGTCTGCCGATTGCGGATCGGTACTTAACCGACTTCATTTTAAGTTCGTTATTGACCACTTTTAGTATGCAAGCGTTGGCCTCCAACGTTGATTCGATGACGAACCAATGTGAATAAATATCTGGTGTACTTTAAGAGAAGACTCGATTGGCCACGTAGAAATTGACGGATGGTCCAGTACCGGCTTGATACGGGCTGCTAGTTTGCAACCGTTGGCGGTCATCCTATGAGATCCCATAGTAAATTTCACTCTACATTCCCTCTAGTGCAGAAATTTTGATAATGCATTCAAACCTTCCAAAGTGACAACAGCGCAAATAACGGTTGAGTGACATTACTTGAATAGCGATTAATACTAGTAATATCAGTTCTCAATGTCGGAACCACACTGATTTCCGGTACTGAATTGATGTTTGGTATTTGGCCCTATCATTAGTTAGTCCGACCGACACCGGCCGTCGACGGTTGCAGTCTGTATCCAGCTGGTACTGGACCATCCGTCAATTTCTACGTGGGTGGCAACTATGTGTTGCTACAAGAACAAAAACTATCGTATATCCAAAAATTCTCTCATTTCTAGTTCTCCGAAACACATTTTTCTCAGCATACCATTGTTCAGTGTTGAAACGGTGAAGCATTCATATTTGTTTTCATCCAAAATCTCGGAAAATGTTTTGTCCGTCGCTATTTCCATCCACGGAATCACTTTTTCCACGTTTTTGAACCCCAGAAAGAACTGGGATCTCTGCGATATTGAAAAATATGACCAAAATATAGGAACGAAACGTTTCCCTCTTGATTTTCCATCAAATCTCGGAATGTTGCATCAATGAACGTGCATGTAAATATACGTTAAAGGAACAGATTCCGCGCATGTAAATCTTGCGTCATGCAGTGTTCAATGGAGAATATCGAATTGCATTTGATATGAATACGGATGAAAGTTTCTCTGAAGTCTTTCAATTCTCATTCCTCTTCCCGACACGGCGGCGAAAGAAGAAATCCGGGATCGCATTGGGCAATGAAAATATTACCTCGCACGATAGTATCTCTTGTATCAATGATATAAATGTGTATTGCTCTCGTCTTTTCTTTCCTTTCCTCTCCTTTCTTCTCCCAAGTCGAATTTATTTTTCCGAGAGCAACCTAATGATCGTTGTATACGCTTATTATTATTCGCTGCTTTTTTATCAAAAACAATGCAAATGGAAATTCATATTCACAAATTTCGTGTCGTTCGATTTTCTCTGAAACACGGAGAAATCTTATTTTCAAATTACAGAATTTTGTTATTCACTTTGTAAAATTTCATGCGTGACCTTTGGAAACTTCATATTTGTTTTCATGATTTGTTAAGTATTGATAATTTCTCGTTGTTTTTCGAGCAATATTCAAGAGAAATCTGAACCGTTTTATGTTTATTACGAACTTAAGAAAAATTCTTAGATTTTAAGGAATATTCTCCAATTTTCTATTAAAGATTACTATCCTTTCGAGCTGCATTTTTCTCCGTGAAGGATCTCCGACATTGAAATTATCACCATTTTTGTATAGATAAAAAAGAATTCTGAAAATAACGAATACCGGTGCTTTGGTTTTTTAATCAATTTTAAAATTCTTTTATTTGGACTTTTGAAATTCTGTATTCTGGAATATGAAAAGAAATACTAACGAAATGAATCATTGTCACCGTTGAATCTATCCGTTATAGCCATTGAAATTGAATGATCGTGATGTAGAATCTCTGGTAACACAATGTCGGATGGAATGGGTTTTACAACCATAAGATGATTATTCTCTTCCATGCTGCTAATCACCTCTCACGTATATAATTCCTTCGAAACAAGTTTCCAGAAACAATGTAGACTAACGAGTTTTTTCACCATTATGACATGAAGCTTTTCAAATATCTCCAATTTCTCATTAACGATTTCAACTAGTTTCCAACGGCACAAACACATTGTGTGCTCTTCCTCGCGGGGACTTTTATTCGTTTGTTTGATTTAAAATGATCAATTCCTATTCATTCTTCCTCCTTTTTCGTTCGATCCTTCAACGAAACAACGTGAAATTTCCTTGGCATCGATTTAAACTCGAAGGAGAAAAGAGGGGAATAGGAAACTTGAAATCTGTTATCTTGACATAGATTTTGACGTCCTTACATCTCAAAGCGTGTATAGTTGTTTTTTATTGATTCTCTTCGAGGGATGGGAAGCTTTACTTACTTCTCGTACTTGAAGTACTTCCAAATTTGATGTCAAAGATCTCTGTTTTATGGAAATGAAAAAAAAGGTACTAAAAAAGTACTGCACTGAAAGAAAAAAAGCTAGCACAGACGCGGACAGCCATTAAATTAGCTCCCACAGCTGAATTTTAGCTACCAGCACAAATAAATTAGCTACAAATGCAAATTTTTTTGCTACAGCAGCTGAAATTCAGCTGTAGGAGCTAATTTAATGGCTGTCCATGTCCGTGCTAGCCACTTAAGTGCTGTAGCTAAATTATTTTTTCCGTGTGCGAAAATAGTAAATGTCCAAAATTTGCTGTGCCGATCTCAAGTAGAAATTTCCACGATTGAAAAGTGGCCCTGTCCGTACCCAGACCGTCCTAACCAGGGCCTGAACGGGGCCAAAAATGGGCCGATTCGCATTTCTACCCGGGATATGACAAATCCTTTCGCTGCATCAGCAAAAAATTAGCTTCTTTTACAACACAAATCTCGTTCTTTCAGCAAGCACTTGTTGTTACAGCGATACGACATTGAAGGTATACAGACTGCCAAAAAACTTGCTGAATCAGCAAACAGCAAATCTTTTGCAAATTGAGCATAGCAGATTTTCAAAACTCGCGATTTCAGCAAAAATTTTTCCCTGTGTGCGTGGAATGTAAGAGGTACAAAATGTGACCTGTGATCAATTTAACTTTGAACTCGATGAACAAAGAATGAAAGACTGAAAAGAATTCAAAGAATTCAAAAAGTAGAGGAAGAAAAGAGAATTATGAATGACAATCCATGAATGAAAGAAGTGATCCGATAGTCACCCATGCAACGATAGTCGGGATCGAGGAAGATTGTAAAGTTGACGGTACTGTTCCTTCTTCCTCCTCCTGTAGGTGTTTTTCCTCCGTCACAATCAATCAAAACTGACAACGACCGAAGACCAGAAAAACACAGCGACGAAAATGGTTTTTGCCTGAATCCAGGATTATTCTTGAACTCTTTCTTCCTCGGACACTTTTTCTTCCGGAAAATGTTTAAAGCTCGAAGCGTCATCATTAGACATCACGTATGGAACGATACTTTCCAATCGAAGCCCTACCGAAGATTCCTACTGATCAATTTAATTCAAAACCATACGATTCATCCCAGAAACATTAAGATTTCCATTAGAATCGATCTTCCCTGGTAAAAATTTGTCTGGGTATCCCATTTACCATCCACGTACCACCAGATGGGACCCATGTGGGGCCAACTGGATAACACATTTCAGCCAATTTGCTCTCTAAATCTGAATCAGTGGAATTCGACTGATTCCGCAGTTATAAGTATACCACTAATTTCAATCAGTTGAATTCCACTGCATAATCAGTGAATAGTCGCTGATTCTACAGTTGGATGTTCTTTTCACTGATTACAATTAGTCGTATTTCACTGTGAAAATCAGTGAATACTCACTGATTCGCAGTGTATATGCACTGGTTCGCAGTGGTATACTTATCACTGCAATTCAGTGAAATTCCACTGATTCAGATTTAGAGAGTGACTTTAGTGCTCGAACGTTTAGGTAATTTGTGTGGATTTTTCATGTGTTGGATGAATCAGATGAATAAAAGGGAGCCCAAACGTTTCAATTTGTCACTCGGGATTATTTTATCCAAATAAAATCAAAAGCAACGTTCTCGACTTGAGATTGGACCTGGATGGGCACAGGCTAGAAACCAACTCAACATCTGGGAAAACTAGCTGGGGCTCATCTGATTCTCAATCACAATTTCTACTAGGGTTGTTCTTCGATAATTTTTCATCCGAAAAGCATTCAAAAGCAGGGATGTGCGTGGGTGTGGGAAACTGCTGATGTCGTTGGCTTATAAACAAGAATAGCACTTCGGACTGTGAAATTCCTCTCGATTTATGGGAATTCTCATTCGATATCAAACAGTTGAAAATCAATTGCATTGAGAAATATGATGAACATGAGCCGTGTGAAATATGTGAATACATGCAGGAAGAGCCGAAAGCGAAGAACATCCAAGGTCCTTCTCGGTTGAGCGCGTGGGTCGCAGAGATGAGGATTTCGTAGCAGGTAGAGTGGGTGGCTGACAAGCGTAAGAACTGCTGCCAATATCACGAAACCGGAAGTCTGGAAACTTAAGAGACCCGAATTGATTCAAATCTTCCTTCGAATGAATTGTAATCGCAATCCGTGCCAAATTTCATGGAGATGAGTTGGGTTTATTATTTCATTCTCTGATCTGCGTTTTTTTTTTACAATTTTACAATATTTTCTGCAATGTCTCTTCATCCTTGATATCGAGTAGGTGATTTTAAATATCCATGCAGCACATTATCTACTTATATTTCAATATAGAAAGTATTAGGGGAGAATGATCCCACGTTTTTGGCCACACTGTAAAAAAGATCTATGGAAAACTTTCAGTACGTCACTGAAAGCAATTGAGCTGTATTATTCAATTTGTGCTAGAAAATTAAATTCAAATCGTGAAAATTCTTGTATCTATACTGGAAGCTTGGAGTGAAAAACATGAAACTTCATGTAAAACATGGAAAAATTCCGGTACAACAGAAATTTTATGCAATGTTGAAAAGAACTGGAATTTTTCAGTTTACGGTCAAGAAAATTCCTGTTGTACCCAAATTTTTCCATATTATATATGTAATTTCACGTTTTTTACTCTCATTTTCCAGTATGAACACAACCCAAGTCAAAAAGTGAAACTTAATTTAACTCTGATTCGTTGCGTGTTACGGAGTGGATCAGGGTGAGTTTTATTTTTCGCCCTAATCTCGCTCTGTTCTCAACCTGATCTTGTTTTCAAAATTCTCATTGAACCCGATGTTAACCTTTTTTTGACCTGATTCAACTCTGAATCGTTGCGTATTACGGAGTTAATCAGGTTTCCAAAAGTACAGGGTGTGACCCAGAGAAGATGGACGGTTTTGTTCTTTCAATAACGCAGCCCTGTCCGAGAAGTCCCATAGATTCCCATAGGTACTGTGACAATAACCGCATAGAAACCGATATGCTATTTTATTCCTATCAGAATTAATCAGGTTTTGCCGATCATGCTGACAGAAACCCATGGAACATCAGATTCCACTTAGAATCTCATAGAAACCCTTGGGTCCTGTGACAATAACCGCATAGAAGCCGATAGGATATCGTTGATTCCATTAGGATTTCGCCTATCGGTTTCTATTGGTTTTTTCGCACAGGGAGTTGCTAGCGCTGCTACAACGCAAATCGCGCCCTCTATGTTTGGTGTACATACGAGAGATTTGTTTTTGTTCAGTCCCAGTAATCATGGAACGCTATAACGAGAAGGAGCGCGCGTTTTGCGTGGAACGGTATTTTCGGTATGAATCGATCGTGACAGTGCAAAGAGATGATAAACTCGTTTTTGCTTCCCTCACTTCGTCGTCATCGTCGTCTGGGTCGTACATAGTTTCAGCGAGATGCTGCGACGTGTCACTGTTCGGCAGAAACTCTCGCAGTACTGAAAAAAGCATTTGGTAACCGCATATTGTCGCGTCGCACGGATTTCGCTTGGCCGCCGCGCTCGCCTGATTTAACTGTTCCAGATTTTTTTTTTATGGGGATACCTTAAAAGCCGCGTTTATGACACACGTCCACGAGATTTAGAAGACCTGAAAACTCGGATTTCTGAAGAAATTTCCAAAATTCAGCGACCTATGCTCGAAAAAGTGTTTGAAAATTTGGTAAAAAGACTGAATGAATGTATTGTTGAAAATGGCGCCCACCTGAAAGATATTGTGGACCACGAATGATTGTCAACTAATCTCTCGTGTTTGTATTTTTGAATAAAATTTGATTCAAAAATTTTGGTTGAGTAGTTTTCGAGTTATTCAAAAAACAAAACCGTCCATCTTCTCTGGGTCACTCTGTATTACAATTTTTCGACTCGAGAAGAATTTTCTGATACGTATACTGGAATTTCCATGATTTTAAGGGGTTGTTGGTGATTGATTTTCATAATATACATACGTTTTTAAGTACACACACAGAAAATTTCAAGTCAATTTGGCGATTATTGTCCAAGTTACAAGGAGATTTTGAAAATTTTTTAACTCTATGTCAAGTGCTTTTGAAACTTTGAATGCGTTTTTCTCCGATCTGTGTTTCCAAAGTCGGTGACCAACATTACTCGAAAACGGCTGAACCGATTAATCTCAAATTTTAACACGAGCTTCTTAAATATATTTTTTAGTAATTAATCGAAGATTTTTGCTCACCGATAGATATTTTTTTTTTTTTATAAACAATCTAAGGCCGAAATTTTGGTCAAAAATCGATTTTTTTTGTTGAGAAGCCGCCATTTTGTCAAAAAAATCTATTTTGCTTATTCCTTCGATTAATTACTAGATTCAACATTACTTGGTTCAACGAAATCTGTTTGGTTTTTTTTAATTTCAGAGGATCCAGTTCACAGAATAGTGGTCACCGCAAAAGTCCTCTTTTTTAAGAGGAGCTCCCGGAGATCAGCTGTAGTTCCTTTCCAAATGAATATTTTTACTAATATTGAATCTTAAAATACAGTTAAAAGATAATTTAAAAGTTTTCTCAGAAAAAATTCTGAAAAATCTCTAGTAGAAATTTTGATATGGAAAACATCAGGTCCAGATCAGGCATGCCTGATTCCTGTTCAGGGCCTGACTTGAGTATCTGATAAGGCCCTGACAAAAATGTCACGCAGGGAAAAGACAAGGTGCTGATCAGGAAAACCAAACGTTTCCCAATCAGGATCTGATCAGGGTTGTGATTGAAGTCCCAATCAGGACCTGATCCGGGTGGTAGCGGAATTCCCAATCACGACCTCATCTAAGCCATATTCTAACATTCAATTTAATTTTCATGGAATTCACTTTTCATCAAATTTTTTGAAACTCCCCCAACAGAAGAAATTCTACTGATGATCCAAATAGACCTCAGTTGAACATTTGAAAAAGACAGGTCGATTTCTAATGAGTCCTGTGAAAATTCTGAATAATTTGATACATTCATCGTTTTGAATTGATCAGGTCCTGATTCGGCTGTCTTGTCGGTTATCACATGATTGAAATACGGATGAGCCAAGGCAATCAAGATATCTTGACAGTTACCTCACAATTCAAATACGGATGAGTCAAGGCAATCCTGATCAGGTTCTGATAGGAATATCATGTCTGAGTTACTGAAAGGGAAAATCTGACTGGGACCTGTCAACAACCTTGCGTTACATTGTTGTAAGGTCCTAAACAGGATACCATGTCAGGACCTGATAAGGTAATTAAAAGTTTTCCTTAATTAGGAGTTCCCTATTGCAGCCTTACGAGGGCCATGTTTCTAATAGGGAATTCCCTGTCAAATTTCTACTAGGGATTCGCTTTTTTTCGGCCTTCTAACTGTATATAACCCCTTAATATAATTTTTCAGTATTGCCAGTACAGTACTGGAAGTTTGCCAAAGTTTTTTGCATAGTGCAGTTCCTGAGTGCCGAAAAATTCCAGTTTTTTTTTAAACAGTGGCATTATACGATCATGATTGGAGCGAGGAATAAATTCCATCATGATCCATTTTCTTTTTCAATTCGCACTGTTAAAAATTTCTGCATTCATTTTGAGGTTTTGGTTGAAAATTTTTTTCAAGTCCGTGCATGAATTCAGTTTTATGCACATTTTACATGAAATTTGCAATAAAAACTATAGCATAATCTACAATCTTTTCATGTTTTTGTGCATTTAATTTAATGCAGAATGTATATGAACCTGATTTCATGTGAGAAATTGAAAAAAACTTCCAGATATTTCTGACAGGGTAGTTCTCAATATGATATTACAAATCTTGATCAGATAATCCACTGAACATAGCATTAACAAAACTGTCGAGTCGAGGGTATAAATTGTTCGTCAAATGAAGAATAAATTTCATATAAACAACTGCGAAGAAAAGAGAGAACATTGAAAAAAAACCTCGAACCTTATGTATCGTTTTATATTTTTATCATCATCACTTTTTCTTTGATAGATTGAACAGCTTTGGATGGAATTTCAGAGAAACATCATTTAGCGAAAGGAGTCAGGCGAGAGAGGTGATCCCAAGTTGGTGATCCATCACCACGAAATATATTTCTCCATTTATTTGGACAATAATTTCCTTTTTACAGGGCGACAGTGCAGCAGGTGAAATTATTATTTTTACCTATATCTCCCCAGCCGTAACTGTTCCAACGAAAGGATGAAAGAGGTTTTTTGATTCAAAGAACGACCGGAAAACATTTTTTTCCACTATACGCCCCGAAGCACATTTCACACACACACACACACACATACACACATGCATAATATCGTGTATATGTATATAGTGTTTTGTTACTTCACATGTGCTGTTCTATGCTATTCGTGAAGTCCTTTCTCCCTTTTGTTCTTGATTTCTCAGAAATATGCAGTTGAAGACTAAATATCGAGGGTTGTTTCGGCAAAAAAAATGTGATGCTTCGTTTAAGAGCTTGGAATCAATGAACAACATAGATTCTCTAATTGAATGGAGTTATCTTTGTTATGGATCTTTATATCGGAACGAATGTTATCGATGAAATATTTTAAAGCGCAAGTTTCGATCGTGCTTGCAAAAGCTTGGTCCAATTGATATCAAGGGAAAAACTGGGTCGTCGGGGAATGAATGGTAAAGGGAAGGAAAGAGAGGAGTCGAGGTATATAATCTATCGAAAGTACGATGAATGGGACGGCGGTATTTTCTATCGAAGCACTGATAGACTTTAGGAATCAAACCGTTTGTGTTCAGATTTTTTCTTTCTCTTTTTCATCCCATTACTGACAAAATAATCGTTCATCGCATCTCCGAAAAGTTTCTCTTCTCGATATATACACACATACACACACAATGCCTTTATTTGCCATTTCTTTGATACTCTTCCCCTTCGATTCTTTTATCCTTTCTCCGTAAATAAGTATACGGCCTTTGAATTCACGTGCACGCCATTTATTTCAATTACAATTCATACCAATCGTCCTCGGCAAAACGTGTAATATATTGTCTTCGAAGTAATGATCCGGAAAGGAATTTATCCAACGATCGTGACTGCACACATTCACCTGTCGGAAAACTTCCTCTCGCGACATAAGATTTTACTGTAAGGTGCTGCTGCTGCTGCTGTTTACATGATACCATTGCGAGGAGTAGAAATAGTTTTTCAGTTGAATGCGATAAGAGAAATGTTGAACGCCTTTGACGAACAATCAACGTTTCTTCTATTTTCTCAGAGTTCAAAATCTGAATGTACCCAAGCGTGTATTTACTACGGGTCCAATGGGTGACCCATGCTACCTAACGTGGGACCAACTCTGGGATGATAACATCGTTTCCAGCCTGGCTGTATCGCTTTGCCCGAGGACTAGGTGATACGATGGGCCCTGGGGATATTTAAGCGGATCTTGGCTCAGCTTAGAGCCGGACCCGCACCGAAGTTCAATATTTCCATTTTCTACGAACTATAATTGTATGGGAACGAACACTAGGGCCAATATTAGTCCAAGATGGGTCCCATTGTCATTTCTCAATACTGGATTCAAGCAAATGGACCCTGCTTGGGCCGATTGTCAATATCGGGAATACACACTTCTGTATAAGAAAATAAACGGTATTTCGAATGAGAAGAAAATAAAGAATATGATACGATACAATCGAAGTTACGAATTCCAACGATGAAATTCCTTCTTTGTGTGGGTTCTTTTTTTCCCTCTCTCGGTAACCGAATAATGATACAGTGAAGTTTCGACGAACAATGATGGTAGAGTTTGAGAGGGCAGGAGAGGAGAGGATTTAGGGGTTTGTGAAGAGAGAGCTCAAGGGTGGGAAGAGGTGGAGAAGGACGGTGGTTGTTTTAGAAGCCAGCTAAATTGCTTCGTCGAGTCAGCACGGTATTTCAAATTGTTCGAACAATGCTGGTCACACTTTTGGACTCCAACGAACAGGCAAAAAGTCGAATAGGAAAGTAACTTGAATGCGATATATGTATCAGCCTCACGTATTGGCGTACCATTTTTTTAATGCCTTTAGTAGAATTGTTTTCGCTTGCGTCGTGATATGATTATAGGTTGATTCCACGAGAAACGTGATGAGAAAATCTCGCGGTTAATGTCGTGGAAAGGAAAAAGCTTCGTAATGAACCAAGTCGTATAAGAGAAATGAATTATACGTTTATTTTGTGCATTAAGAATTCTCTACGCATGATCATCAAATTATATTTAGGATTTTAGTGGTACAAATTGCGAGTAATTTGGTTGTCTCGAACAACGAACGTCCAGTGCAATGGCCTTTTTGTACGGGACACTGAACTAACTTTATCTTTATCATCGAATATAGAAGTTCTCGGTTGAGATACCAAAGAGCAAAATTCTTGAAATGGATGATAAATTATATAATTCAATCGCTGTATTTTCAACACTGAATTTCAAGGAATATCGAAAAATTTCTTTCGTGTATAAAACGAAGAAAGATTATTCACGATGAAATTACTATTTTTTTTTTCATCTTCTTTATTGTTCCCATTCCTTCAATTACATTCTGTACGATACTCTTCGATTAATTTCGAAACAACTTTGCCCTGCTTTAAAAATCCGATTCAAACCTCTTACTCGTCAATCAATCTGAATCAGATTTTTGTCCAGGAATTTTCCCATTTGATCTTATTCGAATCTAATCGGTTTGAATAGGACCAAAATGGAAATGATCATCAAACGAGATATCATCAGAAAATTAGGATTGACACGATCCGCATTCTCTGATTATATCCCATTTAATAAAAATTTCTATTTTGGCCCTATTCAAACCGATTATGTTTGAATGAGATCAAATAGGAAAATTCTCGGACCAAAATCGGATTCAATCTGATTGACGAGTATAATCAGTTTAAATCGGATCTTCAAAGCAGGGTGCCTGTGACTGAATTTCTTGCGCTTATTAATTATCACTTCATGAAGTGTATTCTTCCACAATTCGAGAAATGATTCTAAATCAAAAAAGTCAATGAAAGAATGTGATTACTTGAATAATCTGTTCAGAAACATGAAAATCATGATGATTCGATCATTCGTTACATAAATATGCAGATTTCATGAGTGAAGTTTAATGCAGATGATTTTAATAATGTTGAAACTCTTTGGGGATGTGGATGCGAGGTTTATTTGAATTTTGGAAAATCAAATAAGAGGAGTGAGAGGAAGGGTGAAAAGGATGGATGTATGCCTTGATGCGATACGATGGGAATAATGAGGGTGGTGGTAGCATTAGCCAGGAAGGGAAAGGGAACGTCAAGGGAGAAATCGGGATTGGGTCTGCATCCGGCAGACGGCGAACTGGTTGCGAAACTTGCGAAGGCGCAGGGAGAAGAGTGCAATGAGAAGATGAGAAGGGGAGGTTATAGACGGATTGAAAACCAGGTCAGTACTAGGTCACTGAGCCCCGGTCGTCGTACCTAGCAAACAAATACGCGCGTTCGACTAGATCTCTCTCTCTCTCTTTCTCTCTTCTCCTTGTTCTCAACCACACCCCCTCATCCATCTATCCTTTCACCTGCATCAATCTGTTACCTTGATATTTCATCTAATTAAAAAGTGTATACATGAATCCGAATTGTCGTGAAACGATACCCAATAACTTCCACAACAGCTATGATACTAAATTATAATCCAAAAGCACTGTTACTGTAAAAACAAAAAAAAAACTCACCACCCACCTGGATGAAACCGATATAGAGAACCAAACCAACGCTCTTCCATGGCTTACCTGGAAAGAAAGAAAAAAACATATGGAATAGGATTAAAAATCAGATCAGGCTGCGCATATTATTCGAATAATTCAATTACGCGTTCTGAAATAAGACACGTGCTGGGACGGGATAGATAGAAGAAAAAAAGGCAATGAAAGAGCAACGAAGCTTGAACAGTGATTCCGCGCACGAAGGAGAGATCTCATTTTCGTAAGAGCATGGAATCGGTGGTGGGCTTTACAGGGAATTTGTAGAAATCCTACAGATCGGTTTTTTTCTCCCATTCTTTCTTTTTTTGTTTTGTTCTGTTCTCACAATGTGCTCTTTTGTTTTCAGTGATAAAACTTAGACGTGCATAAATATAAACAAATTGCTTGATACCGATCTATCTTTTCATCCATTATCATACACACACACACACACGAAAAACGAACATCTATCGGTTGCAGACTGTATTTCTCAAATATCATAAATCAGATTATATAGTGCAATGAAGGGAGAAATTTATACATAAAATCGTATGGAAAAACACGAAGTACACCCACCCACCAACGAGTTATTTCGGAATAAAGGGATATGGGATTTCCAATCTAAATACCGCTATGTATAACCACATGGAATATATTTGTTTAAAGAGATCCAAGGTCAAGGTGAATCATACGCGAGTCTCGATCTTTTTTTCCTCTTCATTGTAAAAAAACATTTGTAGATATACAAATCTTCGCTGCTTTTTCGTTTCAATGATTCTGAAATATATAAGAGATTGTTCTGGGTTTTGCTTTGCTCCTGTTTTTTCTTGTCCCTAAAAGAAATTCGAGTACGTCATGAAATATTGGAGCGTAAAAATTTGACGCCAACTTGTTCCATGAAATCGTATCAAATCCTGATCTCTCGAAGATGTTTTTATTTTCATGGAATGAGGTTGAGACTGTGTAGAGTAAATTTTCCTTTATTCGAAAAGAAATGTAGGAATGTACTGGGGGAGATTGAGGAGACACCATTTGTTCCTGAATATTCTATTGAGAAGGAATATTTGGGTGATACTTCCTGATCCGCTGTGAATAATCAGCGTTGAAGGAACGAGTGTGAAACGCAGTAAAATTCGTGTTGAGACGATAATTGTTTCATTTTCGTATAAACAAGGGACAAAAGTATGGGGGGATTGAATGAAACATTTATTGAAACGAAGAAAGTATCATCCAAAACCCTCGCTAGGGGTTACTATACAGGGCATATTATAAGGGTCAGTTCTTACCAAAAAGATGTTCTTGAAGTTTGAATCGTTTATAAAAACGAAACGAAAAAGAAACCTGACAAAATCTGATAAATTGTGGGTGTTCATCTTCACAAATCAACTCCTTGGAACTAGAAACATTGTTCAAAGAATGTACTGCAAGATATCAGGCCATCAACAGCTAAGTATTTCGTTATTCGATTGCCAATTCGTTTCAATAATCGGTTCACACTTCAGCAATATCCAAAAAGTTAGTTCTAAAAGAAAACACGATCAGTTTCAAAACGTAAAAACGGTTAGTTCTTGAAAAATGATCCAATTTTTAGTGAAATGTTTTGCTTGTTCTGTTTATTTTTTTAAATCGAGTATCTAATATTGCCCTGTTACTGAATGAACTCTTCACCTCGTATCAAAGGGTATATTGAATTCAGCAGTGATATTCATTCTGGAAAAATAATACTTTATGCCCAAAGTAAAATTAGGGAAGTATCAAATAATTCAAAAAATACTTGTCACACAAATGTTCTCCTTTTTCTTTTTTAGAAATCGAGTGTCCATCGTTTCGGTTAGTTCTTAAATTTCCTTAGAATATGCCCTGCTACTATACATTTATATCTCAATATGTGTTTTTAGCCCTGGTGGAAAAATTTCACTGGAAATCACTGAGGAATTGCACTATCAGAAATATCTGGAAGTTTGTTTCAATTACGTACATGAAATCCGGTTCATATACATCCCAGCAAACACGCCTGCTGGTGTTTCAAAGGGCCAGTGACGGCTCTTTAACGGCATTGCTGGACCATTGAAACGCCAGTAATCATTGTTTGTAGGGAGCTACATTAAATTTAATGTACAAGAACATGAAAAGACTATGCTATACAGATTATGCTAGAGTTTACATTAAATTTAATGTAGGATATGTATGAAACTGAATTCATACACGTACTTGAAAAAAAAAACTTCCAGCAAAAACATTAAAATCAATGCAGAAATTCTCTAACAGGGTGTCAAAGATTTCAGTAATTTTCAGGAAAGTTTAGAATTTTCTGGAGATATTCAGAAAAATTTGTAGTGGGAAAAACGTGCCCCATAAACGATAGTGTTCAAGGTTTTTTAGGGTTCCAGAAAAAATTTTGTAATGAAATTGAGAAAAAATTTTCAAAGATTTCCAGGGAAATTTCCTCCACTAGGGAGGGTTGAATCTTGAAAGCCTATGTTCCATTTTGGCAATCGTTTGACTCAGTCCTGATCCATCCATCCCCAGTATTCGAATGTATATAAAAAAAGTGGTTAGAATCCTGGGGAAAAATTCTCACTGCGAATCACTCAGATTTTCAGTGGAGAGTTTCAGTGAAGAATTCAGAGTTCTTCAGAAATATTCATAAATATCCAGGAAAATTTTCAGTGGAAAAACGTACTCGATAAGTGAGTTTTTCACACTCAGAGAAAAAAAGTTGCCGAAACAGCAAACCTGGGAAATTTGCTTTGCTGATACGGCAAGACTTTTGCCAATCCAGAATTGTAGATATACAGACGGGTAGACAATTTTGCTGAATCAGCAAATATCTTGCTAAAATAGCAATATTTTTGCCGTTAACAGCAACTGTGTTGCTAATTCAGCAAAGCAGATTTTTCGGAATTGCTTTTTCAGCAAGAATTCTTCACATTTCTTCAGGTTTTGCGGTGAAATTCAGAGAGATTTTCAGAAGTTTTCACGAGGTGAATCATATATGAAATATATAAAACATTCTTTGTGAAATCAACCCCACCCCTTGTACGGTTTCATTTCGAAGATAAAGATCTCAAAGCCTGATGAAAATTTCAGTTCTTCAAGCATGGCACAGAGATCCCAATTAGGATTATAAGGATGATATCTCGAAGACATCGACCATAACATACGGTGGTTTTATAGAAGAGCTCTGTAGGGTCTCCTGAACCGTACATTATATGTCTTTAGAACCTCTTTAAGACTTTCTAACATTGTTCTTATAATACTGACAAAAGAGGTCATAATATTACCGCCCTCCTGTCAACTTCTCAATTGATATTCAGTTTATTTGTCACAATAATGTATTTTAATTGGAAATATCGTATACATAAGTTTCCCTCATTCTCGCAATTCCCCAGGACTCTCGACAACGCTATGATGAAATATCCAATGATCCCTCGGTCTCTCAACCGCAATATATTTCACGCTGGAATATTTATATCGTTTTTTTTTTGGGAGAATTTATGAGGTTCGTGGAAGAAAAAAATGAAACTGTTGAGTAAAGAACGTCGAACTGTGAATACAACTTCTCGCTGACAAGTAACGAATTCATTTTGTCGCTATTTTCAAGATTTATACATATAATTTTGAGGATGAATGTGAAGTGTGAGAGCTTTAGTGGGATTAATGAATTTATCAATTCGATTTATGACACTCCGTTGGATACCGCGTTGGACGGACTTGAGTGATTCATATGGAAAATAATTCAAAAAACAATGTAATAAATTTTGTTGCAAAGAAAAGGATTTTTATATTTTATCGATGCGTATGTCGCAATAATTTTTGAAGAAAAAAACTTTATTTGTTGCAATGAAATTTTATCCTTCTTGCATAAATTTTTGTCCAGTTTGCGACAAATGAGCTGTTTACCTTTATTCTTCTTCTTTCTCAAAACAAAAACAAAGATAATAATTCAGCATGATTGTACTTAAATCTTCAAAGACTAGACTTTGGGAAAAATTAAATTGAACTTGTTTTCCGTTTCAATGTTTTGCTTTCCCATTTAGCATTTCCGTTAGAACCTCGTATTAAGAAGTACCTGTTTTTCAATTTAAAAATGGAATATTACAAAATTAACTCACAGAAATATCGTTGGAATATCACTATAATATTACTGTTGTCATTTTCATGACAGGTACTTTCAAGATAGCATCAATATCGCTGCAATATTAATGCAAGGTTCTAACAGAAATGCTCAGTGGGTTGTCGTCAATACAAATTCGCGTATACACATTAGGATGTCTCATTTTCGGGCGATATTTTTTTTTCTCTGTCCTACAGTAGCGCTCAAATTAATTGGAACACCAGGGAAATTACTACAATTTTTACATGACACACAGTTTATTAACCAAAAAAGCTACAAACAGTATCCTAATAATTAATATGTCCTCCATTGTTCTTGAAAACCCAGGTAGCAGTGCCCTGGTGAAGTGTCAGGAACGTAGTTGGAAAGTATTTGGAACGTGGATTTAAGCGTATACCGAGCGTCAAGTGGAACATTAAGAGTGGTTCGAACGTACATTTGAAGTGTGTGAAGCGTATCCGAAGAAACCCCAATTTCATAAAAACCGGGCTTCACGCACGGAAGCGTAATCCAAAAGTGGATAGGAAGCATATGAGAAGTATTAGGAAAGTAATCTGAAACATGCTTACGCTTCCGTTACTCTTTATGACACGCTTCCCTCTCACCAGGGTGGTGCCAACTGTCGTACAGCAGAAAGAGCACAATTATTCATCTGGTGTTCCAATTAATTTGAGCGCTACTGTACCTGAAAATTTGATATTCTATAGCGAATAAAAAATATTCCCATAGGAAAACAAAATTCTGACTGAATTGGAGGCTTAGCTCATTTAAAAATTCGATTCCCCATTTGAATAACACAGGGAACTGGTGAACTTTGGTTTTGACTCGATTTTACGGTGTTCAAAAAGTTGTTTTCGAGTGAATGAATATGATGGGATTGCAGGGAATAAAATTTGCTACAAAAAAGTTCCCATGAGATAAAGCTGTACGAGCAATAGTTTTAGAGTTACAGAGTTTGGAAGGTGAACTTTAATAATTGCTTATTGAAATTTACATTTAATTATTGTATCTGAATAAGTACTTCCTGAGGTTATAAATTTTAGAACCTCGTAAAGTGTATTATAAGTTAATTCCGCATGTGAGACCAATAAATACAAAATTATAAGAGCTTTGATGTTGATTTCGATTAAAGTTAACTCCCAAAACTATTGATCGTACACAGCTTTATTCCATGGCAACTTTTTTGCAGTAAATTTCCTACCCTAAAAGTCCATCATATTAATTTTTTCGAAAAAAAATTTGTTCAACACCGAAAAACCCGAGTCGAAATGTGTTATTTAAATGAGAAACTGAATTTTCGGATGAGTTAAGCCTCTTATTCACTTGGAATTTCTTTCCCAACGGGAATATATTTTTTCCCAAAAATAAAACCCCCTAATACACACGCAGTTGATTGATGCTACGGTAATCGTGATAACCGGTAATACAATATTACTCATAAACGTTCTACGACACGAGTATTTTTTCCCTCTGATATTTCTCCTCTCTTTCGCTTCTGGTTCAATGTATTCGTTTCCCAGATTTTATTATGGATGCAAAGATAAGCGAAAGCCACGTCGAGTAAGCTCGAATCGACTAACCTACTACCAAACCTTACTTCAATGCGTCCTTATCTTTCCCAAAGTGCCTCTACCCATTGTCGGTCCTGCTATATTTTTAATGATGCTGCTAAAACAGAGAGGTAGTCACGAGTCCCTCATTTTTGCTTTAGAATGACGAATCGTGCTACCGTGCACAAAGGAACGTCCTTGAATTTTTCTTCTTGACTCGTGTGCGGATTGGAAAAATAAAAAAGAAAAAGGAAACAAAATTTTCGTGGAGGTAGGAAAAAATCGCAAAAGGAGAAAATGTGGGTTGGAAAATTTCATAAGATTCAGTTGAAAAAGTAAATAATGTTGATTATGAAAAAAAAAACTTTGGAAAAGATGATGTTTAATGTAGTTTACATTTAATTGAAATATTTCGAGTACCTTTTGCTTGAACCCAATTTGTACTTCAATTTTTGAATACGGGTTAAGTAAAATGAATATGAAGCACCTTCCCAAGGTCTTTTTACGCGCGAATACACTTCTCTAATCCAGTACCCTTTTTGGATACATTAAAGGAAATATTAAACTTAATTACAAAATTCAATATTCATCGATCGCAAATGAGTAATAATAATTCCTCTTTTAATTTCTTTCTGTTTTTTCCCCTCGATTTAATGAGATGAAAATAAATCCCCTTGACGGAATACATACATATATTCAATTGAAAAAGTACACATATTCGCCAGAATTGTGTATTTCATCGTCTGTAAAGTTTCCTTTTCGCGGTGCTCTAATGTAGCTCGATACGCACAGCAATCACACAAAATTAAAAGACAACAACAGAAGAAAAATACAGCAAAAAAATTGGAGAAAGGAGAGAAAAGCGGCAAAAGATGAAGATGATATTGCTTTTGGACACACGTGGGAAATCATGATTGCAGTGGCTGTGCATTCAAGAAAGGGAAAGGTTCGTGCGCATCCAAGAGGCTTGACAAACCGTTCAGGGAATAAACCAACCTTCTCAAACTTGAAAAAAGTAAATGGTCTCTGGTTTTGAAGGGAAAGCGATACAATAAGGAGAATGGTAATCAGCATACAGAGGAGTTATTTTCATTTCTTTGTTTCTTTTTCTTCTAAACCTACCGCTGAGGAATTCAATTTTTGAAGCATCCAGAGAATACGATTCTAAAGAATACCGAATTTATAAAAAGTTCAGAAATTTTGATCCTTCGAAACTGAAATTCTTCTTTGCAGCATTTCAGAGTGATTTGATCGGGGAAAAAAATTCCACCTCGTGGAGGCACTTATTCCATTCAAGCGTGACAAACTGAAAAACTGTACAAGTTTTCGCAACAATTCACAGTACAATTGGATCCGGCTGAGCAAAAATGTAAGCTGCTCAAGCATAATTTTTGATTCTCGGGTCACTAAATAAAATTTCATTGGTTCTCCGTGTGGAACTGAAATTTATATAAGAGCTTTATCGAATAATCTTTGAACTCTGGATTTTTCACCTAGCCGGAGTAGATAAGCCCGAACCATTTACCCTGAGAGGAAATTATGAAAATGAAAGAGCCGTTGAATCGAGTGAATCTAAAGCAGGGAAGTTGAATTGTGGAAAGTTTGTTTTAAGGCAGTAGAACTCACTCTCTCTCTCTCTCTCGCTTATAATTTTCACTCAAACTCATTTTCTTTCTCCTCTCGTGAAGTATTTCATATGGATTTGTTCACTCAATGATTTATACTTATTAAACATTCGTTAACCTCATTATTTCCAAATCGCAGCAGGTTTAATTGACAGATTTTACGTTTTCTAAAGGCATGTCGCTATTGAATACGTAACCTCGCTGTTGAAACAACAACGGAAAAGCCTGCAAATTCATTTATTATTATGCAAGCTGGGCTCCGTGATTGATCGAACGACAAATACCGTTCGAAACAAACACATGCTCGAAACTAACGATAAATACATATTACGGTTGCTATATGGAGGCGTATAGAACAAAACCCGATAAGATTTATTATCGCTCCTATAATTAATTCAATGACTTCAGGGAACCGAAGCTTTGGAAAGTTTTTGACGTGTATTTCAGAACGCGGTGGAGAACCATTCTCCTATATGCCGAGAGAATAAAGGGGAGAAAAACGTCGAATGGAATTCTAAGAGTTTCGAATCACTCGACTCGACGGATCATAAGGTTCACGCAAACACTTGAGGGAAGGATAGAATAGGGAAGGAAGATACAAAAAAAACCGCAGGTGACACTGACTTATTTGGTATTCTTTCTATCGCTTCAAACGTTTATCTTTACTTTGCCATGTTTATCGAAAGGATAGAAAATCGAATTTCATATTCTTCTGATAACCTCCTCTCTTCTCACACCTCCCTCGCTCCGTGATGCCTTGATTTATTTATCCTCCTTCCATATCGTATTTTTACCTTGAGATATCAATACGAATGAACTATATTCGCTGACATTTTGCAACCACCTTCCAAAAATTTGAAGAAAATGAAGAACGACTTGGCCAATAATTCGCAGTTGATAAATTCTGAGGGAACAATTCTATATCGAATATTATGATATTACACAACACTTCTTTTTCTGTTATCGCAAAGTATCTTGTATAGCATTATAGCGTATATAAAAGATTTGCGTTGATCAAGCGAGATGAAAAATCCTATCCATTCATACTTCCCACCTTTCAAACATTTTCCCGTTCCTGCGGTTGAATCGTTTCGCCTTCGGGGCAATAACACACATATTACGTGACATTATCGCGGTCTGTTGGCTCTTTTTTCCAGCCCACGCAATCCTTCATTGGGTTAATTTTCCTTTTTCCCCTTTACTTGAGATGAAATACGACGAAAAGGGATGTTGCCATTCCGATAATCATATTTCGCTGTTGTGTTTTCTTTTTGTGTGTTGTTTTCATTTCAATACCTTCATTTCCCCTTTTTATTATAGGTGCAAATTATCGGGAGTCTTGTAATTCGCAATTAAGTAAAGCGAATGGCTCGGATATGTATAGAATGAATAAATCAAATATAGAGCAAGTAGCCGACGTTGAACGTAGAAGAAAAGAGGAAGAAGAGAAGAGGCATCAAAGAGCTCGAGAGGACGGAGGAAAAGGATTTGGATTATCGACTTTCCCGACCGTTATATTTCCATGCATAACTAATGAAGCTCTACCAGAACTAATTCGAGCAAGGTGAAGCGTTAGCGTATTCGGTATGAATTTTATTCAAATATCGCAAATGATTATTCTTTGAGATCATTATTGCGAAGCTATATAAGAACTGCTAATTATATTTTTATTATATCGAGTATGATTTTGATATTCTATATATATATTTTTGGCGATTTTTATCGTAAAGATGATAACGTTACAATCGAAATCGCTTTTAATCGCTTAGAAAGATAACATTTTCATCAGCATGTGTTTGAAAGTTCAACCAAACTACCATATTATTTTAATTGCACATCAAATTATCGATCTCAGGTCATTAAACGAATATGATGCTCTCAAGCATGTTGAAAACTCGAAGATATCAAGATCTAAAGACTGTGCATAATTATACCGCACGATAGAACGAAAAGCTTCTATTACACGTCCATCAAATTTAATCACCACGAAAGAATTGATATTTCATCCAACATAATGGGATGAAAAGCATCGCCAAAATTCACCCAACCGCGTAACGAATGATAGAATCGGTAAAGTAATCGTCCACTGCGAGGACACGGTACCTCAATAGTACGCGAAAGTTTCTTCATTATTCGAATATCTGATTATTAATGCGCAGATGGTGTTATATATTTGATATAAAATACAAACTATTCACTCAAGCCTTCGTCTTCAAGGTCAGGAATTTAATAATATCGAAAGAATACTTCAAACCACAACGAGAGAACACTTCGAAACTATGCATAAAGCTTATAATTAATTCGGTCATCTTCGATCTGATTTTAATTGAATATGAACGTGACTGATCATTAAACCTTGAAGAAGGTTGCATGATCAAAGCACGTCTGATTGTAAATTTTTAACAAATTCTTGAGATGAAGTGATATTTGCGTATGTGTACATCAAGCCTGGATGAAAAGGAGACCTCATTTGTGGAAGAAAATTAACCAGGGTGGGCCTCAACACCCCTCAATTCGGCCGAACATTGCTCCAAGAAAATGTTTCATTCCCTGTGAGTTAATCTTCTAATATTGGAATTGAGTTGAAGTTATGTAAATGCTGCTCATCTTTTCAACTATTTATTTCTGGAAAAACAAGGTCATTCGATAAAAAGACTGTATTCATCTACCATGAAGTGTGGAGTGGAATAAAAAAATGATCAATAGTATTTGAATAACGCGATCAAAAAGTCGCTCAATGAAAAATGGGGTGAGTTTGAATGAAAATTTGTTTTTTATTCAATAAAAATTCAGTAATTCGTGAAATTTCTCGCACGTTTGATAACACTACGCAATGATTTTTACCATCCATATATCATCGCGAAACGGTTTCCTCGATTTTGTTTTTTATTAATTAAAGCATACTGTGAGAATGTCATTTGAAGAATTACCATGGAATTTCAGTGATCGAGGGACAAGTAGGAATTTTTGGAAAAGTTTTTACTTGTTCTTCGATTACTGAAATTTCACGGTAATTTTTACAACAAAATTCTTTCAGTGCAAATGTCATGCATGATGATATGTAGATAACAAAGATTCGAACCCATGAAATCAACATGGAATGAGGATTCACTCGCCCGTGTTGAAAAGAATGTCATGCATTTTGAAATCAGGTTTCACCTTTTGACTCGGGCGTACGGAGAAAAAGGCTAATAATGATATCTATCAAGCGAATAATAAGGGTGGAAATCTCGTTGGAGGCTCAAGTGTTGCATCTTTCAACCATGGCTGAATGTCGTACCTGTTAACTGGTTTCCAGTGGTTTGGAACACGCAGTCGCGGTTGGGTATCGTTTGGAAGTAATAATAAAGCATGTTAGTTGATGAAACATGTAAGTAAAATTTGTCTTCCGTACATTGTGCGTTGTGAGGTCTACGAATTTATACCCTGACAAAAAAACACCTATTCAATCTCATTGAATAATAAATATTTTGCAATCTTGTTAGTTAACCAGTTCGCGTGATACATGTATTATACATTAAATATATTAACACTATTAAAAGGATATAATGTGACTTTTTATCAGACTTTATCGTAAAGTTATTTTATTGCAGAAAAATGGGGATAGAAAAAGTAAAAACTGAACGTGTTAAAACATTAAAAAATGTTTTGGACTTCAAAGACAAAGGCTTGTAAGGAGTGATTTTTGATTCTTTGATTTCACGCGCAAAGCGATTTTTCAGATCTTTACCTTGGGGAGAGAAAAAGGTTGTTAATTATAAATTGTTCAATAACTTCTGGAATGCTGTATAAAACTTGAAATTTCAAACAACCTGAACCCACTCTCTAATTTTTCAATTATAGGTATTTGTGACTAAACTGACTTCTTTGTGTTAATTTCTGAATCCTTCTAATATGGACGGATCAAAAAGTACAGTATCGAAAAATCAAACGCTCAGTTACAATGAGAATGTAACTGATTAGTTGGAATCAAAGAATTTTTAGTTCAAATCCCTGCACGTTCGATCTGTTCACACATTACGTGCAGCTTTAAGAATCTTTTTTTCATGAAAAAGTGGGCAAAAAGGGAGCAAATAAACGGTGAGAAGATATAGTACTGAATTCAATTTCAGGGAAGTCAATATATGAACAGCAGTTTGATTGAATGGAGAAGGAGTGGTAAACCATCTTGAATGCTGCAATGAACTTTCGAGTTTCTACGATTTACCAGACATGGACACCTGACTGTTTCACTGACAGAACGATCTGGTTGGAACATTCGTGGTCGCAATAACTTGAAATCTGGTTCGATTCACCAGCAAATGTGATTGTGACGTCCACGGAAAGTGGTTGAAGCCGAAATTAACTAGACACGGAGAAAAAGGAATAGTCGCAGCGACTACTCGATAGTCAGAGCAAATAGTGGCAGCGAATAATCGATTATTCGAGTAGTTGCTGCAACTGTTCCTTTATCTGGTATCTTTGACCAGGAAAATGTATATAATTTTGGCTTCAACCATCCTTTCTGGATGACTCAATCACATTTCCTGGATAATCAAACCAGTTTTCGAGTTATCGCGTTTTTCTGTCAACGTACGAAGACTGCGCTACAAAAAAATTTGTCACTTGTTCCCAAAAGTACACTGTAGAAGAAAATCTGAAATTACATGTATCAAATGAATATGAAAATTCTGAAACTTGGAATTTTATTCAAATCGAGTTCAATCATGAATTCATGAGATTTACTGCAAAATGTATTAAAATTCATATAAAAATGCATGAAAAATCGTAATTCTGTATGAGATATCATAAAATTGAATATGAAAAGTTATAAAAGTTTTGAAAATGAATACAAAATTTATATGTTAATTGCTTCACATAAATTTATATGAAATTCAGGGAGCAATTTTTTACAGTGTAGAATGTAAGCAGGGATGGGTAGGTCAGAACCCTGGTGGACAAATTTCTCTGAAAATTTCAGAGGTTTTCAGTGAAGAATTTTTCAGAGGATTCACGCCGAAAAAAATAATTAAGTTACCCTTACTCCAAATTAGTTCCAGCAACTAGATACAGTTGTTCATATTTAGATAACTAAAACGGGCGTTGGCTCAACTAAATTTAAATTTAATTTCTGTGACTTGAGTTGCTGTTACCAATTTGGAGTTGCCTTTACTACACGCAGAGAAAAGTTACCTGAAAAATTACTACACTTTATAGTAAAATAGAGACAAAATCACATTTTGGGATTATGTATTATGCGTTGTCATTCAAATTACTATACTTTCTAGTGAAGAGTGATGGAATTCTGTTGTTCATTGATAGAAAGTATAGTAATTTGAATGACACATATAATACATAATCCCAAAATGTGATTTTGTCCCTATTTTAATACTATAAAGTTTAGTAATTTTTTAGGTAACTTTTCTCTGCGTGTACAGCTTTCATTATCGGCTTCTATTCTTTCATTACTCGGAACCAATTTTCACAACTAACTTCAGTTCATTCAGTTCATTTTTCAGACAAATTTAAAGTTTTTCAGAGATATTCATAGATATTCAGAGAAATTTTTAGCGAAAAAACGTCGCCCACGAGCGAGTTTTTCAGATTCTTTTGGGATTTTCTTTTTTATTTTGTCAGAGTTTTTCAGTAAGATTCAGAGAAATTTCAGGAAATTTTCGAAAAATTTCTTCTTCACCAGGGAATATTTATAAAATTCGTATTCATGAATATATTTTTGAATGAGTATTTTTTTTTACACGATAAAAATAATCAATTCTGTTGATGGATATTGTTTGAATGGAGCTTTCACTATAACACAATTATTTCCGAAGAAAAAGTGGAAAGTACACTCACGAGTACAAATGTATTCAGACTGAACCATCCCTAAATGTGTGCATGAAAACAATCGATCGCTCTTTAATTCTGAAAGAGTGACCCATATAGCACAAAAGTCCCCGCAAAGAGCTCCCGTTGTGACAGTGAACATGAATTCATTATGAATACTTTGAATTCAAAATGAACTCTTGATGAATAATTTAATCTTCGTCAAGAATTCATATCACGAATTCATAAAGAACTATCCAAGCATTCAACATGTATGCATTTTCAATTCATTGAGTTCATATTGAATTCATTTTTACTGTAATAACGGGGACTGTTCAAGAAGTTCTTTCAGAAGTCTTTGTGGATTCCAAATGATCATCCGTGCTGTCTGGGGAAAAATCTCTCGTTTTACTCCATAAAGTCATCACAGTGAGCTCATTATATTTTCACTCGTTTCAAATGAACTCTCACTCTCTCAGAGTGAATAAAAATTGACTCTAGAAACGAAATGATTGTGAAATTTCAGCATCCAATAGAGCTGAAATTTCACTCGATAATTCGACGAACTTACTTCTGGTTGGCTAAAGAGTTGACTCCCACCGTAAAAATTTTAGAGATCAAATAGAGACGAAAATACAGTTTCCGAAATCAGGCTGGTTCGATAATGAAAAATTATGTTCATGCATGGCTTGAAGATGATAGAATGGAAAAATCAATACTGATAACGATAATTTGTTTGACCCACATACTCATATACACTCATCGAATTTCGATTGATCGACAAAGATTGATGCGACGTCAACGTTACCATCAAGCTTCTTACTCGTGAACTATTTGTAAAATATACTGTATAAAATTCATATACATTTACTATGAAATTGTAATGAAACTTCCACAAAAATTTACAAACATCCATGTGAAATGGATACTGATTTTATATATAAGAAATAAAAGATTTTCGGTTGCTGGATACAAGAAAATTCCGCTTAATTTTCTACGGTGTATCGTGAACTGGATTCAATTACTACATTCGGTATATAAAAATGCCGTATTCACACGATTCGCTTTACCTCCGTTTGATTTTATAAAAAATTAATGATCAGTGAAAAAAATTATTGCACGCATGGAGAAAATAATTTGAGCATACACCGAAATCACTGATCCGTATGTTTCTGGAATTTTAAGTATTCGACTGAACTATTTATTGTCTGTTATGGTGAAAATGTAAATCACAATGATTTTGCTGGACGTAGACAATTTTTTTCGTTGCAGTAGCTGATGAATAATTATGGTAGCTATCGATTTAGCTGTATAACTAACAGTGGAAATAGTCCGACAAGAAGGGTAATCGTGGCCATAGAAGTGTAATTTTTTTCGTGCGAAACATCTGGCAAAGAATGGCATATATTAGCTATTGATGAATGTGAAAAAACTGCTCAAAATTCACAAAATGAAACATTCGAATTCACACACGCAGAAAAATATATTTTAAAAATTCCCATAATTCATTGAGGATCAGCGCCAGTCTATGATGAATAAAATTATTTACCTGAATATAGCTTCAAAAGTACCATAATTTCTTGTAGAAATACGTCTAATTATGGGACTTTTTGAACGTAAATTCAAGTGAGAAAACTTTATCTGTCAGAGACCGGCGCTGATCTTCAATGAATTATGAGATTTTCCAACACATCTGTTTTCTGCGTGCATGATCGAATGAGATATCATGAATACACACACGGAGAAGAAAAAAGATTGTGAACTCAAAGACGGTTTAGTTCTTTCAACTACATCGTATGTTTGTAAAGATTGATTCCCATCAACAGATTCCCAGATGTAGTTGACAGAACTAAATGGTAATTTGATCAAATACATCATTCTTTTAACATAAAAATGATACTTATCACAATCAATTGTACCGTATTTCATTAGATTCAATCATTATTCCAATCAACTCAATAGAAGAATCCGTTCAAGGTTACAAGATGTTTAATGCAAGACTATTTCATTTCAAATCATCAATATATTCATGTAAAAAAAATGTGTAAATCAAAAAGTTATTCTTCATTTGTTTACTGTTCAATCTCTGAAATGTTTCGATATCTCACCATGATAATACCGGTAAGTGTATATATCAAATCTCATTTGAGGGGAATCGAACCTACCTATCTTGAGTTTACCTACCTATCTGAGACACTAACGTCCCAACCGTTTCTCTACAACGCGCTTCGCATTTTGCTCTTGCAAAAGTTGTTAATATACTACATACCCTGTATTCTACCATCTCTGATCAGGTGATTTTCAAATAATTATTTCTTTATTACAACTAAAAATGCGTTCAATTGTTTCAACTAACGGAATGAATTGATTCAACTACAACGATAACTCCAGTGAATGACATTGATGTTTGAACAAAATGAACGTTGATGATACTATAACAGTGTGATGTAATTTTGTGTGATTGCTTCAACGAAATTATGTTGAGTTCAAATACAATTCCTTTGTGGTAACTATATACAGTTCAAATACACGCTTAAGTTGAGCCCACTTAATTTTTTTGCTCAGTGATGCAGATAACATTCGAGGAGCTCTGCAAATAACTTGAATTTCACGCACTCGTTTCTCAAATGTTACGGACGAGCAACGGAAACTCCAATTGGATCTTCTTTGCACATCTAATTGAAGGAAAGCGTATGTAGACATTCCCATCATAATTAAAGCGTTGTGGAACTGAATAATGAGATTCTCAATACTTTTGAGCATCGTAATAATATTGGTCGGTAATATTTGTGTAAGTGAGAGCATATATCAACCATTTTTACTACACTTGTTTGGCCAAGCAGCACACAAGCATAGAAAAATTCATACTAAAATAGCGATTTTCGAAGATCCGCTTCGCTGAATTGGCAAAACGTTTGCAGTCTGTACACGGAGAGAATCAAATCCTAATGTTTCCGATTTGACATAGGACTGAATTCAAAAATTAATTGCTATTTTCATACTGCAGTATTTTGTATCATGTGAACAGAGGTGTAGAAACCGATGGACGTCCTAGTGTCATGAACAATGAAACATATTGATTAGTATGATGAAAAAATCTACTCGTGAATGGAATTAAATCGTAATGTTTACGATGTTACATAATGACCTTCAGATAAGAATCTGGAAAAATTTGGCGTATGTTTCAAAGAATATTGAAATAAATTTATAAATATACGTCAATAAATTACATCTCTAATAAGTTTGTCTTGAATATAAATCAGAATATTTCACTAATTTCTAATGATTGTAAAATGAAACGCAACAAAGATTTTGTTATTTCAAAGTTAGGATTTTTATAATTTCTGTTCTTAGTTCATGTGCATGATGCGAAAAAGTCAATTTGTATTCACAGTGCGATTAATCTAACAATAAATGTGGAACAGTTATTTGATGTGCTCAATCGTAATTCTTTCTCAAACCACCTTTTTTTAGGAATATACCGGTGTATCGTCGTTTCGTGAATATTTTGCGAGTTCATTTGTCTCAAACATTTTTCGATCATACACACTGATGTGTTAATTGTGCCGCATGAAGTTGGTATTGCAACATCGTACTTATTACGATGTATATCCCATCCACTACATTTTTACAGGGTTTTCCACAACTACGCATCTTCAGATCAATTGTCATATGTAATTTGTTACAGAATATAGTTATCATGATGTTGGATTCGATACCATGTAACATTCTGATCATTATGATTTACGTGGAGGTTATTAAGATTTAATCGATCAAAGATTGATACAAAAAACGGTCTCCAATGCTATGCTGAAAAAATGCAGCTTATTTCGATGTTTACATAGCAGTGAGTGTTATTTAATTCTCTCCGTGTAGGATTTTTGCTGTAATAGCAAACTTTTTTTAATTCAACGAAAGAATTTGTCGTATTAGCAACGCAAATTTTCTTCCCTCTCAGTGCATGGAAAATTGAGTATCACAGTAGTAACATTGTAAGTTTTTCTACATTGGAATTGATTTAACAATTATTACCCCATTACATAGTCCTGTCACACGGAAAAAAAAGAATAGTTGCAGCAACTACTCGAAAATCGACTATTCAAGTAGTTGCGGAAACTATTTCTTTTTTTCCGTGCATTTGACATTATTGTTACTTTGAATTGTCAAGAACAATAAAATATTATATTGAATAGTTCACTGAGAGAAAACAATTTGTTTTGCTAACGTGACAAATCCTTTAGTTGAATTCGCAAAAAGGGTGTTGCTATAGCAAAAGCCTTGCTCTTTTAGCAAGCGCTCACTGCTTATTATGATCGCATTGTAGATATAAGGACTGCTGGGGAGTTTGTTGAATTATCAAATACCTTGCTAAAACAGTGAAGTTTTTTGCTGTAACAGCGAACGTTTCTTTGCGTGTTGCAACAAAATTCAATTTTTCCACTTGTATCGTCCTCAATTTTTGAAATTTCAATCAATTTATGTTTGATAGGCAAATCTCTCACTTCGATCACTCTCAACCGGCAAACTTGTCGAACAAATACAAGAGTTTCAAAAACATTTACAATTTCTATTGAACTCAACAAGAGCTAACAATTCAACGATGAATGATGTATTTAGTAACGCGAGTGCACCATTAACCAAGTATTCCACACAAAAATTCTTCCAAGGGGTATACAAGAATAAAAAAAAAGCTAATAAACTTTTAAGTAATGATTATTCTTCTTCATGAGATTTGTATTTATTTAACAGGGAGCTTGTAATATTTTAATTTGCCAGAATTGCAAATGAAAAAGATTGTACAGTTATAAATCGAATGCTTGATTCAGTATAACCAACATTGTGCGTAATGTGCATTCATTATTTATCGAAATCATAAAAGAATACAGGAAATTAGTTGATAAGATGGCAAAATTTCTACCCGGTTTCATTCCGATTTGCTAAATTGAAACATTTCGTCAGAAACGTTAACGTTTAGTTAAGATACGAAAATTACCGATGAAGGACGAAATTATCATTATATAATTATCATAGAAATTCAGTATGAAAAATTAAAAAATCTGCAAATTTGCAGATTTTATGATCATTTCTCTGGACGACACAACTCTTACATTATCTAAAATATTTCTGTCTTACGTTTTTGAAACGAAATAAAATTGTTGCTGCTTCTCAGTTCAGAAAAATGATTTATTCATAAAGTAGTGTGATTACAGTAGCAGCTCTTATTTGCTGGGATGGCAAATCGTCAATTGCTGTCACGAGAAAGATTCTGCCAGAAAAATTTTGCTCTCGATGCAAAAAATAAATTTTCATAGCAAAACTATTCACTACCATAACAAATTGAATAGCTGTTAAAGTCACTATGTTGGCAAATATTTTTTGCTCGCCGAATTAACTTACTTTGCTATACGAATCAATTATTTGCTATTGTAGCAGTGAAGTTTGCTTCTTCCTGCCTGGTTTTGTTTGTTCCGGATGTTTCAATTTGGTAATTCTGGACAAAATGCGATAGTTTTCCAACGGATTCCCAGGGACGAAGACCATTCAACGCATGACAACCATTTTTCCCCGGTTCTGATAGACATTTTCAGGACGGTGAATCTTTCGTTGAGTGTCACAGTGAATTGAAAAATACCTTTCTCCAGTTATCAAAAATGTACTGACCCGACTAGAAATTTACCCCATGGACCAGATCAGGTAAACCTTGATCCAGATCAGGTCCTGATAAGGCAACCTCATCAGGACCTAACAAGTCATGTCACGCTGCACTATTATGAGGACCCCATCAGGAAAGACTAATTAGGATTTTGTGAGGAATTCCTTACTAAAACCTCGGAAATAAATCAAAACTAATCTATGAGCCTGTGTGAAAATTGCAGTTCGGTTGACAGATGTGAGGTTAAATTTATGTGATCAACAAATGGATGAATTATTTTTGTGAAATGTGTGGTGGTTATTTCTTGAATAATGTGTATCAAAAAGTCTGTTAGTAAGTGCAAAATGATTAAGTGAATCAGTCATAGCTGTTGTAACGTGTCAAAAAATCGTAATTTGTTGATGCAGTGAGAATGAATTTTCTTCAAATACTTACATCAGCACTTCTAGGCAAAAACTCAGAGATCATATTGATTTTGTAAGAAATATAAGTCATGAACAACTCATTTGATCAAAAATATGTCAAAAGAATGTTCGAAATGAATAACAAAAAACTTGAATTATTCACTTGCAGCTCGTCGGATGGTTTTATTTTTCAAATTGAAGAGCACTCTTGGAGTTGAAATTTTCAAATTTGAGAAAAAAGCCTTATCTTCTGAGTTGAATTTGTTGTTAGGGTGATAATGAACTTGTAGGAAGAGTTTGAAAGTTGAGTGGAATCTATATTGATCAGGAAAGTCCAAATCGTGTGGCAAAAGTTAGAAAATCTGTCAACTTAGCTGACAGCGCATGACTATTCTATCAGCTTTTCTTTACTAAACCAAATGCTGGCAGGAGAAATTCATCAAAATATAGTGAATTCAAAGTGATGTGAAGTAAGAGAGGACAGATACATGCATTGAATTTTATTAGTTATTATAAAAATGTTGATAAATATGGTAAGGCTATGTATGACTCAATGTATCGTCTCTCAATATTTTTGTTTCAATGATTTGCATTTTTGAGTGTGCATTTTCGTATCTTTTCACCAGTAACTAGTGTTAGGTTGAGAAAACATGTGTATTGAACCTGTTTCATAAATATAATAACATTCATTTGTAGGAACATGACACAACATTATTGGAACAAAAATATGGGAAGACGACACTTTGGATCTTCTATAGTCTTTTCTTATTTTTTAGAACGTTTATAAGAATGAATAAAATCTAATGAATATTTCGGTCCTCTCTTACTTCACATCACTTTGAATCCACTATATTTTGATGAATTTCTCCTGCCAGCATTTGGTTTAGTAAAGAAAAGCTGATAGAATAGTCATGCGCTGTCAGCTAAGTTGACAGATTTTCTAACTTTTGCCACACGATTTGGACTTTCCTGATCAATATAGATTCCACTCAACTTTCAAACTCTTCTTACAAGTTTATCATCATCCTAACAACAAATTCAACTCAGAAAATGAGGCTTTTTTCTGAAATTAACAAATTTCAACTTCAAGAGTACTCTTTAATTTGAAAAGTAAAACCATCCGTCGAGCTGAAAGTGAATAATTCAAGTTTTTTGCATTTCATTTTGAACATTCGCTTGATATATTTTTGATCGAATGAGTTCTTCATGACCTTTATTATTACAAAATGATTGGGATTTCTGAGTTTTTTCCGACAAATACTGATGTAAATTAATATTGATATAGATATGGTCGTTGTTGATATTATCGTATATTTGAATAGAATTAATTGTCACCACATCAGCAACTTATGATTTTTTACATATTACAGCAGTGATAACTGATTCAATAATTCATTTTGCACTCAATAACAGATTTTTTTATGCGTATTAATCAAGAAATAACGAAAGAAGAGTACTTGTTCCAAACTTATATTTGATTATGACGAAACACATATTCATTCAGTTCATATATACTCTTTGAATAATACTCAGATGATGTGATGTGTAGGGAAGAAAAATGATGCTGAATAGTCAATAAATCAACCTTATGAGAATTGTGATAAGTTAAATGAAATACTTATTTCGCTGGTGAAGGTTGAACGTTTGCTAAGTTTTTTTCGCTGTATGCATAACGTGGAAAATCTTGTGAAATTTTCATAAGTTCCGCCTAATTAAAACCCAAATAGCTAGTTTTCAATTCACATTGAGAATAGATTGAACAAATTGTTCAACAGTTTTCAGAAGTAGGTAATGTGTTCGGAATGAAGGGATTGAATTTAAAAACAGGCACAGTTGAAAATCGTTCAAACATGTTCTTCTTATTGAAGGAAAATTTGTTTAATCAAAGAGTGTACAATCTGAAATCAAGTCTGTACATTCTTGTATTCAGTTTATCAAACTATGTCCATGATCTTAGGATGACCGAATGAGGTCCTGATGCGGATACAGCGAGGAAAACCTACTTCGACCTTTTCAGGATAATTTGAGGAAATCCTGACTAGGACCAAATGAGGTTATCCATACGTGAGTCATCCACACCTAATCCCGATCAGGACCGTAACGGGTATGCCTTATTTCGGATGACCTTGTCAGGTCCTCATCATATGTTGGGTTAACCTGATGACAATTTCCAGTCGGGGAGATTCTCAAATTTGAACCCTGTTCTTGTTTCAAAACATACCTCTCGACCTCTATGAGCAGGAGATCAGATTTCAAAAACCTTACCAACGGCCGCTAACGGTGCAACCCGAGCTCAATCTTTTCTGACAAATTATTCGAAAATAAAGCAATAAAACCACCCATGTGAAAATTTTTACCGGGCCAGTACTGGCCCAGATTCTTCGAGTCGGGACCAATACTGGCCTGGTTCAAATTTCCACATGAGCATGTTTATTAATTGAAGAAGGTCTGTACAGAGCGAAATTTTGATTCCACTCCTCCGTTTCGAATAATTCGTCAAAATAGTTTTGGTTGTGGCCTTTTCCAATCAATGGGTCTGGTTGCATTTGCAGAAGTCGCTGATATCACCTCATCAAACGAATCAAAGTACAAATTTTAATTCATATATAAAATATTCAGCATATCGGAATGAAAAACTGAATTTTATTTTAGAAATTGAAGGTAGCTGGGATGTGGATTTGATACTCGAGTGGACGAAGGAAGTCTAATAAGGGTGGTGAGAAATCCATTCACGTGCGTTGACCGATTAACTTTGGTCATTTATTCCCCCGTTGAGAAGAAATTCGAGACGGACGAGACGGAAGTGTCTTTTGATAACAGCGGTTACAATTTTCACTGGTCGCGGGTTCTTATCGGTAAGAACCTTTCGAAAAGGCATTAATTGCGGAATGAGCACGCGACACGATTTCGGTAAAGTGCAAAACGAATATCTCGTCACGTCGATATAACGACTCGATGACCAGTGTGTCTTGTCGGAAGATACAGGAAATCAATGATGTACGTTGATCGAGATACATTGGTTATCTAAGCACATTAATTAGTTTTTACATTTAGCATGTAGATAAAACTAACAAGGAGCTCCATCATCACCAACGTGAACGATTGTGAAAGATGTATTAATACAAAGGGGAATTCGATTGGACAAGAACACCATCGAATCTGCCTTAAGAAAATCAAGCCAAGGAGAGAAAAAATATCGAACTCCCGGCAGGTTTAGTCTCATAAGTTCCTTTCTTCACTCCATTCGGAATTTAGTACAAGAATGCAATCGCAAGAACATGATAGGGAGAAAAGTATTTATCATCGAGAACGCGATTTCCAGTCCAGAGGCGGAAAAATTCGATCAAAGCATCATCTTGAATTTGAATTTAAAACGAAATACCGCTAGTGAGCGGGAAGAGGTTGACAGTAAGATTCTTCTCTTTTTGTCTTCGACGAGATAAGTGGAGAATTATTAAACTCTCCTGTCTTATTCTTCAGAGATAATTGTGGAAATAGAAATTCAAAATATTTGCCTGATTTACATTGCAAGGATTCCGATGAGCTCTGAGAAAACTGTTATAAAAAATAAATGTGACAATATTATTATGAAGCGGCGAGTACCGGGATTAGTTTGTATTTTGTTGAATAATATAAACTTTCATACGTATGAATACAATTTTCTCATTTCAAGGAATCCTTTCTGTAAGTGCATTTCAATCATTCACTGGAATTACCTTTGAATTTTATTGCTTGCCACTTCCTCTTCAAAGATTAGATTCGAACCATCGTCTGTAAAATGTTCTTGGTTTTCGAAATTATATATAATTTGTACACAAGTTATACATAAACTGTATGGAATCATATATGAATTATATGTAATTTTGAAAATTTTTCCATTCGGGAAGTCAAGGTTCAATTTGTTCATTTCTTCAAGGATTCCATGGTCCTTAAGCGCGAAGCCGAATTTGGAAACATCGGTCCGATCGGTTTAATGCCGATTGTCCTGCACAATTTAGATTCGAAACAAAAATATCAATTGTTTTTTTGAATAGAAAGAAGGAGGAATATAATCCGGAACAATCCGTTGGGTAAAATAGGGATTGTGCAGGAAAATATTGTGTGAAATATAACGATTCGACATTGGACGATTCGAAGGATCGCACTCGTGTGGAATAATTTTATGTCCGATTAAAGCTTTCTTAAAGGTATAGTGGAAAATTTATTATAATTAACAATGAATAATTCATGTCCAGATTTGAATGACGATAACCTGGAAATCGCTAGATTTGAACATCTGCGTGTACACTGTTTTATATATGGACAAAACGATAAAAATTCATCACTTGCACCGTGACAAGCTTTAAAAGGACATTAAAAGTCAGGAATTTGAATCTCGTGGGTGAATCGTTGTGCATCGTTCAGATCTTTGAAAGCTGCTTCTTTTGAAAATATCAAAAGTAAATGTCGTATATTTAAAAATGAAAATAATTATCCTCTTAAGTATCACGACGTTATGGTATAATATCGATGTAAGTACGTTTCGATGATTTTTCTATTCCAAAAGATTGACATTGAGTTTTGAAAAACTCCCTTCAAAAAGCGCAAATGAGTTGTCTATGCCTTTCAGGTACTGAATTATCATTGCACCCAATTAATATAAAAACCTCAATTTTCATGTATAACATGACATAACTTCCTTATTGTAAAAGCCCAAGGGGGAATCCAGGTATCCATTTGAAATCCCCATAGGGAATTTTCAAAAGAAAGAATTCGTAGGAATTCATGTGGCAATTATTTGGAAATTATTAATTGAAAATTATCAGAATTTTCTGCAACAAAAACTTCGAAATTCGTCTGGATTCCCGTATGAATTTTCATCTAACTCTTTATCTGAACATAAAAATTGTCAGGTTCAAAGTTCGTCATAAGCTCCCTAAACACACTGAGAGAAATAATTACTACACTGAGAAAAATTATCTATTATAAATTACTGAACTCGCTAGTATATTGAGGATATATTTGAATTTTAAGGTTATATACCAAACATTCTCATCAAAAGCATCAGACTTTCTATTATAAAATGTCATTATCCTACCATTAATTCCCAGAAAGTCTGGTACTTTTGAAGAAAATGTTTGGTATATAACTTCAAAATGCAAGTATATTCGCAATATACTAGCGAGTCTAGTAATTTATAATAGACAATTTTCCTCCGTGTAATACCAAGAAAATATATTCTTGAATGCAGCCAAGAGAAATTTTCTTGAATCAAGAAAATATTTTCTCAATTCGAGAAATCTATGCTTGGTTTTAGAAAACTTTTCTTGAATCAAGAGAAAATATTTTTGGAGAAATGAATTTCTCAATTGGAACAAGAAAATATATTGTTGATGATAGTAATTATTTCTCTCTGTGCAGTACAATGCATCCTCGGGACGATTCTAGAACGTTTAGACAATCTTCCCTACGATTTATAAACTTTCCATAAACGTTCGATATTTTCTACTGATTTCTTCCTGACCGTTAGAAACTTCCAGAAATGCATCAAGTTGGTTTATTCAACAGGCAAAACCAAGTGAAAGATTCACGTCAACGGCATCAAATCCATTCCTTCTGCCGCAATTACGTTTTGCTATAGAGATCCATGAATTTAAAAGAAATTTGACACATCTCATCAATTCGACGGAAGTTTTCAATTCAACGATGAACGAAGTATTCGATACAATATACGTACAATTCCATGAATATTCCAGAAACAAATTATTGCAGGATGTATATGTAAGCAAAAAGAATCCACAAGGGATCACCGATATTTTTAAACTACATCAAAAAGTACATTTCAAATTCAATCCCTCTCTCATCATCTTTTTTCCAGAACATTAGCATACTTCCGAAAACTGAAGACCACATAAGGCTGAATTGTACCACGAGGGATTCTCTGTCCCAAAAAAACAATGAAGAAAATAAAAAATGCTTGGCAGAAATGAACAAGTTCCGCGCGGAACAAGAGATTATGATAGAAAACTTACTGAGAGTACGTTTACTAGTTTTCTCGTGCATTACAGAAATTATCGTCCAATGATAACACGATTTCCGTATATTCTAGATTTTCAGACAACTCGACAAGGAACTGATTGATTCATCGGCACATTGCACTCAGATCCACCACTGTCTCGAGGAACTAGAATCGAGGAGGACACAATACGACAAATTATACAATAAGGTGACGAAATTTCAAAAACGTACATCGTACGTTGAATCTCAACTGAGAGGAATTTTGGAGAGGAATGGATGTTCACTTGATCAAAGGATTAATTTTACACCACCCACTGCCAATTATCTTCGTCGTCTGATGGACAGATGTCAATAATGACGAGTGAAAGATAAAATATTCCAATATCTTCTTTGTATACTTTCTGTGATTACAATCTGCAAATTTGAAATTATATCACTGTTCTTATTTTTTTCTTTTAATCATTATTGAGCCATCAAGTAAAATTCAAAATTGTCAAAAATTCATCCCTTCGAATATTTGATATGGAGAATTTTTTATTTCAGACGATTTCTTCCATTCGATTTGGCATTCGTTATAAGCTACGTAACGTAATTGAATTTATGTAATATTATCAATCATTGTAAAACCTCATCATTTATGCGGGTAGAATCGAATCAGTTGAATGACAGAGAATATAAATTTATATGAATTTTATTTCGCTGGAAACGTATAAAGTATCCAATATTGTTATTCAAATGAATGAATGAAATGGTTTAAAATCTACAACGTACACAGATGAAAATTCATATCACGATCAAACAAATACGGTTTTGTGAAATCACACAGCAAAACACACACTCAGAATTTCGATTTCGTATGATTGCGAGTTGTGCAAAATGTAGGTAATCGTAAAAATTCCTGTCAATCTGCTTTGATTTATTAGATTTTCACAAAACTATAGCCACCACAGCTAATTTTTAGCTATCCAAATATCAACCACATCATTTTTGTTCCGCGTAGATACGATTTCGAACTACGAAACAAAGAAATTTGAGATACGAAATCTCAGAGAGGTCAAAATTTGATTTTCTTTTAGAGTATTAATTCAATATGAAATGATCTCGGTGAAATATTTTTTCAATGTCGAATAAAACTATGAATTCCAGTTATTCCAAATCAAATTTCAAGACGAAATAAGCGAAGTGTAAGTAAACGAGATAATCTTCAGCTATATAAATTTACACTCGCTTCACGTATTGTGCAATCGTCGATTGTTTGAACAGCTTCATTCCAGTCTTATTATTCGAATCAGAGAATATTTCGACTAATTTCTTTCCAGAACCATCCAAATCTTTAATAATCATACAAAAATGAATCTCTCTACTTTTTTGAAAATAGTTGCGAGTTCTTCGGTTTTCTGGCACATCGCGGAGGTGAGTAGAACTTTTCCATAGAAACTGTAAAACTTATACATTTGAGTAAATTCATACACACGTTGGTAGAAAATTTCTCAATTTTAATGCAAGAATTGGTTGGAAATTTCATCAATTGGAAAATCTGTTATTAAAATTCAGAAATTTATCATGAGATTTATTCATTATAAAAAATTCTCTATTAAAAATTATATACGTATGTTCGAAACACACTCGGAAATCAAACACATTCGTGATTCAAAGCGATACATTACACTTTGTACTAGGAATCGATATTTTCTCATAAAGGGGTAATATCACTTTGGGGACGGAAAAATTGACGTTATTTTGAAACTGTTGCCATTAAGTCAAAGAAAATTTTAAATGCTTGAGGTCTTTTGCATATGAAAGTACTAGTCTTTGGATACAAAAAACACTTTTCATTCAATGTTTTAATCCAAAATGGGAGGTAGTGGCATGGTAGTACGATCAAAAAAACACTTTCTGTTCTCATGGTTAAAACGGACGCACCCTACAAGTCACAATTTTCAATCCAGAACAAAAAATAAAAAAGTTCCTCAAAATATAGCTGAAAATCGAGCTATCGACGTAAGATTTTTCCGATATCAGCTTTTTTACCGATTTTATAGCCGATTTTCGGATGATTTCTTTGAAACAAAATTTCAAAATGACGCCATTTTCTTCAAAATTTGTTTTTCGAAAAAATCCTAGGTAGATAGCTAGATTTCGAGCTATATTTTGAGAAACTTTTTTATTTTTTGTTCTACATTGAAAATTGTGAACTGTAGCGGTACGCCCCCATTTTAACCATGAGAAAAAAAATATTTTTTTGACCGTACTACCATGTCGCCATTTTGGATTGAAAAAATTGAATAAAAAGTGTTTTTTGTACCCAAAGACCAGGGTTGGGTACGCATAATACGGTAGGTTTTATGCAAGCAACAATGTGCGCATAAAACTCATGCAGATAATGCAGATAACTAAAGGGGGTTTTCTGCAACATTTTTTTTATGGTCAAGTTGGGTTATAATTTTCAAACTATGAGTTGTTCACCATTTCCACACTCATAAATGTCTATTTCGTATATTCTGAATTTTGAATTTCAAGTTTGAATTAATTTGACAATATTTTATGCATTTTCTGCGTATTCTACATGTTTTATGGATAATCTGCGCATAGTTCACGCATATCACTTATCGCACGCGCACAGAACCCATTCTGCACAGAACTGCCAAAGACTAGTACCCATGTGGAAATGGAAACACGCGCCGCTACTGGCTGAGTACTGTTGCCAGAGTTGCCAGTACTGGCAAATCCATAGCTGCCAGTATTGCGCCAGTTAAATTCACAGTACTGGAAAGGAGCCGAAATGATAACATCATTTTACATAAGGGTCAGAGGAACATTTACCACCGAGTTGGTACCGATTTTCAATGCGAGCCAACTATGGCGGAACTCTGGCTTGCAACAGGATCAGTTGTTTTGCCAGAGCTGGATAAAAAACGACAAAGAGTCGGAATGATGAAGACATCCTATGTAGAAATTTAAATCTGACCCAGTACTGGCACAGTACCGGTGACCGAAGTTACCAGGAGTGATCATATTTCGATAAAACAAAAAAAAACATTGAATTTGAACTTTGAGAATCTGAAGAATTCATTGTTCCTATTATTGTCATCGGAGAAAGGCACTTTGGAAATGATTCCTTGAAAGTTCACTGAGTGAGGATTGAACCCAGGTCCTGCGAGTGAGAAACTTAGTCTCTATCACATCAGCCGATCTCCGAGTTGACGACGAATCACTCAAACTGCCATTTAGTGTAATAGGATCGTTAAAGTCCTACCAATACTGGCACATTGTCGTTTCTCGAACAACTCTGGCCTAATGCTGGCGCAACTCAAAACAAAAAAAAAGTTGTCAAATTTACCTCTTGTTGAGTAAATATATAGACGATTTAAAAACGAGCTACTACAACTTTAGCTAATTTCACCGCAGGGGAAGTAGGATCAATTTCAGTATATTTCACATGCATTGTTGTAAATCAACTAAAATTGTGGTCGCTTGCACTAAATCCTAAGGATGTAAATTTTACAAGTTTTTTCCTTCAGTGTAAGATCGTGATTTTGATGTCATTCGACCACCGATTCTGTAGAAAGTCAGAGTCCTATCAATACAGGCACATTGCTGTCTTTCAAACATATTGAATGATCATACCAACTCTGGCCTGATGCTGGCAGATTGACTACGGATTTCGTAATCAGTCACAGTCTAATCAATACTGGCACATTGTCGTCTATGGAACATATTGAATGCTAATATTAACTCTGGCTCAGTACTGGTGCAGTATTGTCTCGTCAAAGTAACCGTGTTATTGGAAAGATCAGGGAAATTCCTATCCACTATCCATTCCGTATTAGAACAACGTTGCATCGATACTGGGGCAGTATCGTCTTTTATTCGCATTTCACCATCCAACTAACTCTGATTCGGTACTGGCACGGTTCCGTTTCTGTATGGTCTGGGTATTCTCCGAACATTATTAATTCGATACTGGCTGAAGACCGTGCGACCGCGCAGGCCAGTACTGTCTGAGATTCGAAAAACATTTAGCGCCAGTTGAAAAACGGTAATGATTCTGAATGGGCACAGTTATATCTGCCGGAGTCTGGCAAATGCAACTTGGCCAGTACCACGCCATTTGTCAACTCTAGCTATTTCCACATGGGGCATTTATAATTTTTTTTGAGTTCATGGCAACACTTTGAAAATAACGTCAATTTTCCCGTCCATAAAGTGATATTACCCCTCAAGTCGAGTTAGCATAAAAAAGCACAATGTTTCTACACTGTTAGAAAAATTCTTAAATTTAATACGAAATTCTTTATGAAATACCATATTTTCATATTGAATTCAATAATAGTTCTTAAATTTAATATTGATGATGACATTTCAAAATTTCTTCCTGAAATGTCACAATTGTTTATTAAATTTCACAAATATATTATTACAATCATGAACAAAATTATCAACATTGAGATAAAAAATTCTTAACATTAAGAATTATGTTATTGAATTCCATACTTTATTATGAAATTTGATAAAATGATTATGTAAAAAACTTCATAATATTCTTATGAAGTTTCAGGCAGATTTCTCTGACAGTGTATATCATATAAGGAAGAATAAAAAGTATAATCGTTCGATTGTACGAATAGATTGTATAAAAAATACTTTCTCCCACAGATGACAGTCTCGTTTGAACCGATACCAATGACAGATCTCTCTACCAAATTAGAAAATTTCCAACAGAATTTAACAGTTCTATTAAAAGTGATTGAAAATTTTAGCAGCGCGATTGATTCCACGTACCATGATATGGGTTCATCATTAATGGTTCACTCCTCATCAAAGTTATATCAAGAGTTTCACGTAAGTAAGATATGTTGATAAATAACAAAGAAATTGAAATTCATAAAAAGTAACAACGCTACCGAATCAGGGCATACTTTAAGGAGCAGTTGTAACCAAAAAATTCGTTCTACAAGAAAACGGTTAGTTCTAAAACGTGAAAAGGATCCATGTATACTGTAAAATAATGATTTTACTGATCGTTTTTACCTTTTGGAACGAATCGTTTCCTTGTAAAATTAAATTGTTAGTTACGACTGCTCTCTTAGATTATCCCCTGTACCGAATGGATCATTTTCTTCTCTTATGAAACATTTCTAGGACTATTGTGTGATAACTGACCAAACAGGTTCATGTACGCCAAATTGTGAAGTTATACGTGGATTCCTTCGTGATAACTACAAACTCATACGCACGTGTCTGGCAACACTGAGAGAATTCTTACAACATCAACAAGAAGCTCAAGTTGCTTTCACAGAGGTAAGTAAAGACGTTACGACCAAACTGACACGCACAGTGAGCGAAGAAAAAGAAACCATACTACAAATTTCTGACATAACTGGGGACCGTAAAACGGGGTGAATAGGATCACCCAGAAAAGATGACAAATAAATGTCATAAGTACACTGTAAAAAAGCGAATTCCCGTACACGAATAGGAATTTTCACATAAAAATATATATCAAAATTGCTGTTTTCATGGGATTTTTACTGTAAATTTATAGGATCTTTCCCAAAAGTTAAGGAAAATGAAATCAAATTTTTTTACATTGTAATTATGTGATTAATAGGAATGGTAAATGCGTTGACTATTCCTCACGGTGATCATTCAAACAATCAATTACGAATGCATTGACCATGTTTTTTCGTTCGTGATCCTGTTTACTTCAATGATTCTATTCCATGATGACTGTAAAAAATTACACGGAGAAAAATTTATAGTCAAATTTACTATGGGACTTTGTATAACCCGAGGAACAGACTGGACTTACGATGAAATTTACTATGATGAGATAATAGAAACATAATCAAATGTAGTATGTTTTACAGTAAATGCCATTGGAAAGTCAGTCTGTTCCACGGGCACATTAACTACACAGGCCTACAAAATTGAACTTTTTGTTTGGTGCAACAACTGTATCATACTTTTCCGAAGTATTTTGGCGCGCTGAATCCGAATCTGGCTTCAAAATTGCATTATTACGTGTGGTTTTTGAGATATTTTAACGTCAAAGTATGAAAAACACCGTTTTTCGACATATTTGACATTACGTGACGTCAGAATGTAATTTTTTCTCATGAAACTAGTAGATGCACCTCAAAATATAATCCATCCCCTTCCGAATGCCGTTGAGTTTGCTCGAATATCTTTTTTTTTACTGTGACACGACAAATTGAAATTTGTGTGTTCATGGATTTAGTGAATAGGTGAAATAACACAAGTTTCAAACTGTCGTATCTCAGAGAAAAAAAAAGATATTTGAACAAACCTAATCGCATTTGGAAGAGAATGACTCATATTTTGAGATAATTTGAAGAATAATTTGATAAAATGTTCTTAAAGTGTGGAATAATTGAATAAAACGTTTCAAAATCGTGCATTTTCATTTTATTTTACATCTGCGATTTCTTGAAAACTACACGTAGCATTAAAAAAATAAGTATATATCCAGAGTCAGGGTATCGAATATACTCAAAATCTGCTTTAGTTTTAGCGGCACCAAAATCATTGTAGACCTGTGCTACATACGCTGTAAAGAATTTCTATGAAAAACTTCACATAAATGTTCGGAAATAATTACCACATACATGCATTGAGAATTTTCCGTATTCGACCGGGAATTTACTAGAAAATTTTAGTGAAAATTCCATAAAGTTTGCAATTTTCAGTTAAATTTATGGGAAATTTCCTATACTTGTACCGGAAATTGATTTCCTATACCATGATCGGAATTTTCCGATTAACGCGTATAGGAAAATTCCGATTATTTCTCACAGTGTACACAATTTTACATTTGTACAATTCTTCTTGATCCGACTTTCAACCGAATGAAATAAAAAATGATAATCCTTCTTTTATTCTACCAGCTAATCCACGAAATATCCGAGGATTTATGCAAGATGAACAGAACTTGTGGTCAAGAAATCGACAAAGTGAATCAATGCGCGGAAAAATTGGTCTCTTTAGAAGAACCGTTGTATTCCTTGAACGACACGATCACTGCGATGCAGAAGGTCTCAACCCTTAAGCTCACATTCATGAATGCTTTGAACGCTACGGGATGTCCAATTACCAAAGAGTTTAATTTCAATCGGAACAATATTCCATTATTTCGCACATGGACTGCATCGTGTCCGATCGAATTGGACGAAACAGAAGTTTTGCTACCACCTGAATAGCAACCTGACGACAAAACGAGATAACTTAACTACTTTTATGTATAAAATCATTTTTGATTCGACTAATCTCCACATTGATTTTCGTTCATTTATTCCTCAATTGATGTTATCGTTTCTATAGAATGCGATAGAAATCTTGGAGTTTGAATCGTTTATTGAAATTCGAACTCGCAAAATATGATAAATCGTCGTCATTCACTCTCTCGAATTAACTCCTTGGAACTGGAAACACTACTTGAAGAATGTGTGGCAAGATCTTGTATCCGTGACAGATGAATATTGGGTTATCCGATTACTGATTCGTTTAGATAAACGATTCGAACTTCAGCAACATAACTCGATAAGTATTTTTGCCGCACGTTGCCCTGGTGGAAAAAATTTCTCTGAATTTCACTGAGAATTTTTGAAAAATTTTAAAAACACTCTTGCACCCAGACAGCACCCTAACAGCGAAATGCTGAGCAAATATATGCAGTAGATTTCTGAAAACGTACAACAACAGTTTGAAGCAATCCCTGGCGGAAACGTTACACCGTTTTTTTGGGTGTAAATGGGGTGTAAGTGTAAATTGAGTGTAAAGTCGGTGGTATTTCGGTATTTTGGCGAATTTACACCCTGAAAACACGGTGTACTTGTGAATTTTTTACACCCAACAGTTACACCAAATCCACACTCAATTTTTACCCATCGTACACCAACAAGAAATCCAAGAAATGAAGAGTATACACCATAACTTCACCTTGTTTACACCGAGGAACACATCCGTACTTGATGTCAATCGGAACATAGGTACACCGAAATCCCACTGACTCAACACCCAATCGACACTAAATATCAACTCATCGTACATCAACAAGAAATCGGAAAAATAAAGAGTATACACCATAATTCCACTTTGTTTATACCACCTAAAACATCTGTACTTGATATGAATCGAAACATAGGTCACCGAATTCACACCGAATTTACACTCACAGTATACCGAGAGCTATCTCACCCGATTCACACCAAGAAACAACCTCCAGTATTTTGTGGTCGGATACCTGAACATCGAGTGTCCACTGGATTGGAACCGATACACCGGCTTTCCATCAAATCACCCTCAATTTTTACTGAATGAAAAACGCCTGAATCCGTCTAACTCGGGGTACGCCGAGAAACCACCCAACGAATCCCCAGTCGGCATTCGGTTGCACCGAATTTCTACCGGATTCACACCGAATTTACACCCACAGTACGCCAAGAGCCACCTCACCCAATTTACACCAACAAACAACCTCCAGTATTTTGTAGACGGGTACCAATACACCGATTTTCCACCGAATTAACACTCAATTTTCACTCCAAAAGCCCCTCGGTGTATTCCCAGTGAAAATAAAGTGTCAACCATAGAATGCTGGAGGTTGTTTCTTGGTGTGAATTGGGTGAGACTGCTCTTGGTGTACCGTGAGTGTAAATTTGGTGTGCATTCGGTAGAAATTCGGTATATCCGTATTCCAACTGAGGATTGGTTGGGTGGTTTTCTGGTGTACCCAGAGTGGCAAAGCTTCCGGTGTATTCTCAGTGAAAATAGAGAGTCAATTCGGTGGGAACTCGGTGTATCGGTACACAACCATAGAATGCTGGAGGTTGTTTCTTGGTGTAAATTGGGTGAGACTGCTCTTGGTGTACCGTGAGTGTAAAATATGGTGTAAAAAATTCACAACTACACTCAAAAATCACGGTGTTTACACGGTGTAACATCCCCGCCAGGGATTTGCAGGGACGTTGCGTCGTCAAATGCGCAACAATATGCTGTGAACCTAGGATTTTAGCTTCAGTTGTTATCGTGTTGCTAGGGAGTTGCTCACTTTCATGAAACTTTCAATCACATGCGTAGCAAATTCCCAGCAACTTCACTTAAACTTGATAAACAACGCAAAAGCGGAGGTTGCACAGCAACTTCTGTTGTATGGGCACTGTAGGTGTTTGGAAGGTTTTAGAAACCTGCCCATGGTTTCACGACCTCTGATTCCAACAATTACGTTTCTAAAACATTTTTCAAACTTACATTGTCAAAACATTTATATGATTCATGAAAATTCTCCATTTCGTTGCCAACCCACGCCAACGTAAAAATCATTCATATTCAAAGTTTAACCCTCGGTTCGCACACATGCTGGATGGATCATGCAGCGCACACTGGGTCCAGCGGACCCAGCCAACTTTAAACTGCCCTTGCTTCCGTATGGTGCATAATAAAATTCACAGAAAAATCAGTTAGTCAGTTTGAACTTAAAAAAGTGTGAGTGCGAGTATGCCGAAAAGTTGACTATTTCTACATAATTATTTGTAGTTCCTTGAGGGTTGAGTTTTGAAGGCTTATGTTTCGGAAAATTGTAGTTCATTGGGTGTACTTTAAGCTTAAGAAAACCAAAATTGAGTCCCCTCCAAAGAGTATGTTTATTTTGACATCCGAAGGTGGCAAAATTTCGGATTTTGAAATCATTGTTGAGCCGTGATTTTTTCCTTACAAAAGACTTGAAAAAACGACTTTTAATCATGAAGAAAATCTTCAGTTAATTGTTCACAGATCACACGGAGAAAAGGGAATTCGCTGTGGCAGCGAAATCTACTTTTGCTGGGTTCCTTTTGCCAGAGCAGCACATTTTTTGCTGTGACAGCAAACTATTTGCTGTTCCAGCAATCTTGTTAGCTGTGGCAGCAGAAGATGTTTGCTATCCCAGCAAAATTTGTTTGCTATTCTGTATATAATACTGAAAAATTGCTGTCGTAGCTAACACGATTGCTGTTATAGCAAATTTTTAGCTAGGTCAACAAAAAAAATTTGCTATTCTATATATAATACCTCGATTTGCTGCGTCAGCAAATTTTTTCTCTTCGTGCACAAATGAACATTGTACAGGAGAATTTCATGGAAACTGTTAATCAGTACAAGCGCAATCCTCGCAGAGTTTGGAGCGGTAATTCATGTAGATTGGGCGCAAACATGCAATGCACTGATGGCGTGTTTTCCTATTGGTTTTCGAAGGACATATTTGGCAACTTTGTTTTTTTGTCATCAGCCCAGCTTCCTCACCCTCGAGGATAGGTTCCCGGGGTTCTTTCAGTATCGCATCGACGGCACGCTTCAATGTAATTCGCAATTTTTGAATTTTTTGCCGTTTTGAAAGCCAAGGTTTTATGAGATGGAACATGATTAGTTTCATGCAAACTCTCGCCGAATTTTTTTGGTTATTTTGAATCATATTATTTTTCCTGGCATTTACAATTGCTTGACCAAGCATAGCCCAGAAAATCCTCAATGCCCATTCCTTGCTACTTTACCTACCGTAAACCACGAGCAAAGTCAAATTCTGGGTCCTCTGGACCCTCAGTCCGAACCGAGGGTTAATGCATCAAAAAATAGTGAAACCATATTGTTTTTTTAACATCATCAACTGATTCTCACTGAACAACATAAAAAATCCTGGAAATACACATATTCTAGAGATTCAAACAAAGAATATTAAAAAGCGTTTTAGAGTCATAAGTTTATACGTGTAATTTTATGACACACAAGATTATTTTACTTGAATATAATTGATTTAGGATTTGTTTTAAATGAAAATCTCCGCAGATATGTTATCAATTTGATGATTTATAAAGACAAATTCAAAATGTGTTATTCACGTTTTGTGGGAATGTAAATAAAAGAAACCAGGACATTTTCATGCGACTTTTTCAAAACGTTTCTGAAACATTTCGTTTATAACGAGGTAAGTTTTGTGTCTGAGGACTTATTGAACACATATTTTTTAACTGAACTTTTCAGATATTCCCAGAGATATTTTTTCACCAGACCCCACATAAATATTACACTAGAATATCACACTTTTGAGTCGAAATATTCGTTGCATTCGGAAGCGAGGAGTTCCCTCTGCAATGTTGATAGAATGAATCAACCGCATTAACGAAGCAAATGGAACTCCGGTGAAAATTATTTAGATAAATAACCTTACTTCGATGTAAATTTAACTCGATTCGCAATAAGTTCTACGTATCCATTACACTGCGCTTTGGGGTATATTTTCTTCCCATATGAATAATTGACAAAGGTAAATTCATTCCATGAGTTAATTACGACATATATTCAAGGAATTATCAATGACAATATAACCATTCGTATACCGAGAGAGAATCCTGTGAAGTTTTTAATATTATCAAGTATAGTACTACCAACGCTTATAGTTATACGCGTAACTTTGGCATTATACTCGAATCTATAATTCTCATTTCATCCAATTCAAAACCTTCACAATGATTTCGAAAGAGACCAGAAGGGGAGCTCGAGCAACGAACAAAATGGAAGGATTGGAATAAGGGTTTGAGGTATACACTTTACGAGATGACGATAGAGAAATCCAGGCAAATAAACGTAGAATAAATTTAGAACGAGTCTATTTCTCTTCGAGTAAGACGACGTTCAGCATCGACATACGCTATTCCTTTATCCTCATTCTGTCTTATTTCACCCCTTTTTATTTGGGCTTGAACTCCTCTTTTCTTATTCCCATTCTTATTCTTATCTTGTTCATCATCCGGAAATAGATACCGGTATCGAGACTCCAGGTATCGTTGTTGTCATATTTTAAAATTTCAAATTATCATTCATTACTGACTACGAATACAAATTAATTCAAAAGCTATATCACTGCCTCCAGCACGGAATTTAAATTGCGAGAAGTAATGATAATTGAGGTAAATGGATCGATATTACATGATTCAATCAAATCAAGTTTTTTTCAATCATCTCTCCAGTTCGATTACAATTTCAAACTATATTATATTAATTGTATGAAGGATATATTACAACGAAAAGGTTATAATAAATCATGTTGTTTTTTGCGCACAAATATCTTACCCACGTGGGAGGTGCGTAAAGAACGGACAACGATGGCTCATTAGCAAAACCATTAACATCGTGGTCAGTCAAAATCAAGAGAATCTTGCCGTTCTGTACACACATTGAGCGAATTGATCTTCGTATCAACACATATATGCTCGAACGCGCGTACGAATCAGGTTAAACGTTTGAATTAAAAGCATACGAAGCCTAATTGAACGCGGACGTCGAATTGGGTCGGACGATCAATGGATCAAATTGAATATTTTTTAAACGCGACAAAACGCGATTTCAATCAAAGTGAAAACACGTGGTATGTATTTTTCATGTTATGAGTAGCAAACTTTTATGTTTTTCATATTTTTTCGCAGGGTGGAGTCAAATTTTTGGGATTTTCAACTTGGAATGAATCGAAAGTGCTTTCCGGGTAAGCTTTTTAGCAGGACATCTTCGAAGGAAATTTAAGAAATGAATAAATCTATATTGTGTGAAGAAGTATATCTAGAATTATTTAATACTCCCTTAATTTTACTTTCGGCATGAAGTCTTATTTTTTCACAATGAATACCGCTTCTGAACTCACTATACTCCTTGATATGAGGCGAAAGTCTTATTAATGGGATTTAGTCAGAACATTGTGCAAGATTCAATGAGATTTGGCGAGAATCAATCGGTTCGTTTAACCAGAGAGGGCAATATTGCACGGAGAAAAAAATCTAGGAACTAACGCATGAGCACCGATCACATATCAATCGCAAGAAGACATTCTTGAAATAAAAGCATCAGGGGGATGCAACTCCAATGAGTACAATCAAACCTTATTTGCGCGCCATCTCCTCAATAAATATTCATGCGAATTAAAAATCAATATGGCGATCTGGTATACCGGGATAACCTCAAAATTATTAAAGTTAGTTTGAATTTTGTAACATCAACAATATTTCAACAATAGAGTATTGAACAATTCTAAAACCGAATTATCAGTTAGACTAATTGAGTTTTAGAGTTGTTCCTGATACTTCATTGTTGAAATACTGTTAGTTTTTCAAAATCCAAACTGATGAGAGTGATACTAAGGTTATGTCACTATACCAGACCGCCATTGCTGTTTTAGCCCTTGACCGACACGCCGAAATACGGTTTGAGGTCATCCTATAAAGTTACATACTCCGCTCTCTCAAATCTTTGGAGTGAGATTTCACTCTTTAGCCAGCCAGAAGTGAGCCTGTCGAATTTTCGAGTGAAATTTCCACTCTTTTAGAGTGATATTCCGAGGTTTGAGGTTAGAAATTCACAACCACTTCGACGCTAGAGTGAATTTTTTACTCTGAGAGAGTGAGAGATCACTCGAAACGAGTGGAAATTCCACTCGAGACGGACAGGCTCACTTCTGACACTTAGAGGAGTGAAACGTGCGATTTTTCACTCTTTCAGATTTAGAGAGCGAGCATGACCCTATCCGCTCATCCCATGCGGCAATGCGATAAGTGCATAGGTTCATATTCTTATTCCAAGGAGGTCCACGGAATAAACTGGTGAAACTTTTTGTGATTGATACGTCATCGGTGCTCATGCGCTAGTTCCTAGATTTTTTTCTCCGTGTGGATACTCGATTTGAAAAAAGAAAAAAGAAAGAGGAGAACATTTCACTAAAAATTAGGTAATTCTTTGAGAACTAACTTTTTTTACGTTTTAGAACTGATCGTTTTCTTTTAGAACTAACTTTTTAGTAAAAACTGACCCTTATAATATGCCCTGCTTTTTGAAAAATGCATAGCAAAAGTGAAAATTCGATTGAACCGAGGGGATCAATCTCCAAGTGCATCTTGTAGAAATAAAATACCGGTGAAGGGAAAACACCATTTCCGCTCGTCTATATTTCTTCTCGACCAAATCAATTAAAGGAACACAATGCGATAATGTTTTACCATCGATCGATACTTCCTCTGAATATAATACTTTGATAAAATAAAAGATGAACGATTGATGAATTTGTCCCGCTTCTCTTTTGCTTGAAAGGATTCCATTTGAAAAGGAAAATATGAAAGAGTTTTATCTCAATATCTACTCATAGCAGCGATAATAATGCTTTTATTTTAATACAAACAATATGCGTTTCTCTGAATTTTTTTTTATTGTCCGGAATCTGATAGAAATGAAGAGATTATTTTCATTGGGGGTTCCAACCACCACACGGTAAAAAGTAAAACTCACTTCCATTCTGAAAATCAGCTGATTTTAAGATGCAACCCCATTCAGTCGGGCTTTTTCACCGTGCACATGAGCACCATAATAACATTCTATGGATGTTCTATAAACATTCCTTCAACATCCTATGAATTTGAATCTAATACGCTAACACGCAGAAACCCCCCAAGTAGCAGAAGAGGTTAGAAATGCTAAGAGCGAGTTTGGAAAATCCTACGAACATGCGTAGAACCTCCAAATGAGACTGTTTCGAATAATTATGTTCTATTGCACATCCATAGAATATCTTAACGAATTTATCCAAAATAGTCTCATTCGCACATCCCTTTCACATTCATAGAGTCACCATAGCATATTTGAGAAGTTCTCGTCCTACTTGGACCAGGTAGCACACGCACGTTCTAAGAATGTTGTGAGAATATACGTTGAGAATATTCGAATATTCTATAGAGATTCTTATTACGTGCGAATATATTCTACCCACATTCTCAGAATGTTTGAATGAGATTGTTTCAAATCCCGAAGAGAACATGAAGCTTCAGCGAACGTTCAGATCAGATGTGTATAGATCGGGCCGAAGGTTCTTGAAAGCTAAATTTTAGATTCACAAACGTTTGACAAAGGTTCTACGGACGTTGGAATGTCCGCCTCGAAGTACGTTCAGGAAACATAGATAGAACGTTCGCTGAAGGTTCATCGAAGGTTTGACGAAGCTTCACAAAAATATCTGTACTTATATTAATTTTGATCAATTTATATGAAAAATAAATTAATTCGTAAACATAAATTATTATAAATTAATCTAAGTATAGATATTTTTGTGAAGCTTCCTCAAACCTTCGATGAACCTTCAAAGAAGGTTCCATCTATGTTTCCTGAAAGTATTTTGAGGTGGACATTTCAACGTTCGTAGTACCTTTGACAGTTAGCTTTCATGAACCTTCGATCCGATCTATACAGATTCAATCTGAACGTTCGCTGAAGCTTCATGTTCTCTTCGGGAATATTCTCAGAATATGATGCCACGAATATTGTGAGAATATTAGAAAAAAATGCTGTTAAAATAAAAATCCCTATGAATATCAACTTCTGCAGGTCTTCGAAAACTACTTCAAAATCAATTTTTTTGATCATTAAACATCCCGAAGGGAACATGAAGCTCCGACGAACGTTCAGAATAGATCATGATAGATCAGACTGAAGCTCCGTTGGAGCTCAAGTTTAGATTCGGAAACGTTCGACGAAGGTCCGATGAACGTTGAAATGTCCGCTTGAAAATAGCTTGAATGAAGGTTCATAGAACGTTTATTAAAGATTCTACGAAGATTCATTCAACCTTCAGTTTTTTATGTTCCAGACGGAATTACAATTATAGTTAGAAATGCCTCAATCTTTCATTTTTTCGTGGAAAAATATACTTTGAAAAAAACTTTGATCGAAAAATTGCAACTCGAACGAACCTTTAGCAAACGTTCGATGAACGTTTTATGAATGTTCATTCAAACTATTTTCAAGTGGACATTTCAACGTTCATCGGACCTTCGTCGAACGTTTACGAATCTAAACTTGAGCTCCAACAGAGCTTCAGTCTGATCTATCATGATCTATTCTGAACATTTGTCGGAGCTTCATGTTCCCTTCGGGATCTGTAATCATGAATTGTTGGCAATATTATGGATCCACACGGATGGATGAGATACTTGTGATCGCAACAGGCAATCATAATATATACGGTATTTTTTAATACTTTATTATACTTTTGAGGATTATTTCTGACACACGGCACTCTCAGAGAACATTTGCGATATTAAAATGCACCTTTCAAAAATTTATTATTCCCAAAATACACTCTTTAAATCTGGAAGAGTGAAAAATCACGCGTCTCATTCCACTAAGTCTCAAAAGTGAGCCAGTCCGCTTCAACTGAACCCCCACTCTTTGAGAGCGAAAAATTCACTCTAAAATTGGAATGGCTCTGAATTTCTAACCTCAAACCTTAGACTTCCACTCTGAAAGAGTGCGAATTTCACTCGAAATTCCGACAGGCTCACTTCTGGCTGCCTGAAGATTGAAATCTTACTATAAAAATTTTACAGAGCAAATTAAAACAATATATTATCCAAGAATCTGTAGCCTGTCAACAACATTATCCGCCATTACTGAATTCATCACGATACTTGCGCATGCGCTGCCCATCAATCTCCGTACAAACTTTCTACGCATATTGTACGAACGTTCCTAGAATATTCGAAACAATCTCCTATGAATATTGACAAGCCTTCAACGCTTTTTGTTTTGTTTTGTTTTCAATATGTTTCCAGCAGAATGAGCTATGCAATTCACTGATTATGTGATGTAAAGTATTACAAAGTGCAATGTCACGTGGTATCCGTAATGTAATTCACTATTCCACATATCAGGGACAGCTGTGCTACGAATTTGAATGAAAAAAGTAATCTAAAACTATCGGAATTCATAATACAGGCCGACGAAGTTTGAACCAAAAACTCCACTATACTCTTCCGAAGGATTTCCCACATAGCATATAGCATGCTGGTTGTACAGTGCTTCACGAATTTATCGTGCAGGGATTCTTAGAAAGTTCCCTTCACGACAATTCAAGATGAATTGTTCATGGATCCCTGGTACTCGAAAAGAATTCTCAACGCTTCATTATGAATTCTTTCGGAAGCCAACTGATACAATGTAGGTTCATTTGGAACATACTCGTGCTGTGTGGGTTAAGCTACGTTAAATCTGAATCTGACCTCAGAATTGTTCTTTCTTGCTCGTCAGATCAAATTGATCAAGCTGCTCTGATTGTCTGGAACTTTTTTTCACAAACTGACCGACCAGTTGTAGATGGCCAGGCAAGTTAGGGCACTCATTCGATAATACACCGATGTATCTCATTCAATGTATTGATCTGTGCGGAATAAATCTATCAAGTTGACGCTACCTATCAAGAAAAACTGTTTTCTTTCTAAATCAATCAAACAAATCATTTTTCAATGGCAATCCATTTCCAGGGTATAATATGCATTGAAGTATTACAGACTTCCCATTTCTGTGTTAGTTACGGTTGTTTTGCTTCTATAAACGTTTGAAATTTGATTAATTTCTTCATACTTTGAACCACTAGTGATTCCCTGGTGGGAATCGGATGTCAGATTATGTCAAAGTTTGACATATTCTGTCAAAATTGTATACAAAATTCTGAGAAAACATGCCAGATTCTGACATACCCGGTCAAGTGTCTGAGACATTTTGTCAGGATCTAATAAATTATGTTAGATTCTGACATATTCAGTCAGAATATGACATTTTCTGATCGGGAATTAGAACACTGTAACATATTATGTTCGAAATTAACAGAAATTATTTGACGTTATCTAACAGATGTTGGCAGATTATGATAAATCAGGCGTACTGAAAATTATCATGTTTGGAGATAATTTGTCAGATTCTGAGATCTCGTTGAAATCTACAATATTATGTCAGAATTGATATGACATTTTCTCAAAGATCCTGATGAATTATATGCACTCTGGAGATTGTCATTTTTCATATTATCTGTCAGATTCTGACAGATAGTATGAATAATGACGATTCCCAGTATGCATAGAACCTATCAGAATAAATAAAAAAATGTCTAGATGCCATATGACAAAATGTTACATTTTCTGATATAATGATTCAGATTCTGACATAATATTTAATATTGAGGGGATTGAATTTTTATACTCATTTGTTAGAGTATCAAAGAATTTTCACAAATCTCATATAACAAAATTTGACATTATATATCAAATGCTGACATAATTTGTCATTTTCAGGGAATGTAATTTTCGTATTCGTTCTTGAAAATGTGATACAACTTTACCAAATTCCACATGACAGAATATGACATTTTCTGGCATCACATCCAATATCCTGCCATAATCTGTCATATTTGAGAAATAGAATTTTTGTACTTATTCGTCAAAATATAATCAATTTTTGTCCAGATACCATAAGACAAAATACGACATTTTCTGATATCATATTATGTGAGATTCTGACATAATTTGTCATATTGATGACATGAAATTTTTTTAATCAGTTTGTCAAAGAATGTTGAGTTTCATTCAAAAATGATATGCAATATTATGACAAAATCTAACATATTTCATCAGATTCTGATATGACCTATTTTTATTCTTGAAAATTAAGTTTCTTAATAATTTTAAGGAAATAATTTAACATTTTATGTCATTTATTGACATCTTCTGTCCATTCATGACACATTATGTTCATTATTTTCAACAGTTCTATCCAACTGCAATTGACAGTTTCTGACATATTGTCATTTCCAGATTTCAACATAATCTATCAGATTATATAATACTTCTTCGGATTCTATCGCATATTATCAAATTCCGACAGATTTCATCAAATTCTGTCAGATCTTATCAGATTCTGTTATAATCTGACATAATTTGACATCCGATTTCCACCAGGGCTGTTATTAAAAAAGTAATACATTTTTTTCAAAATGAAAAACACGGTACAAGGAGAAGGAAATATACTCGTTTTTCTTATTTTGCTTGCTAAACCACAAACAGGGAGGTTTTTCAAATCGATCTTCACATAAAATTACGAGAGATTATGAATGAATAACTGAATTTTACTATACGCTTTATAAAATTTAGCGTTCAGCGTTTGAAATCTGAACCCTACCTGTTAATTTTTCTACAATATTCGTAATCTTCCGTATTTTTACACAGTAAAAAAAATTCCGTCATTGTGTAAAAAAGAATTACGTGTCAAAATTCAAGTGTTGAATATTTAATTAAGTGTTCAAATTCAAGTGTTGAATAGTGTTTAACACTTTTGTGTGTTCATTTAACACACTGATCACATGCTGATCGATCGATTCATTTTCAACACATTAAAATGTTATTCGAGTTCAAATTAACACTTTATAAGTGTCACTCTGGAATCAACACACATTGAGTGTGCAGAAAAATGGTTAACATTCGCCTGTGTGTTGAATTTGACGAAAAATTTTTTACTGTGCATGTAAAAGGGGGCCGTCCATAAACTACGTGGCCCTGTTTTTGCAACTTTTTGACCTCCCTCCCCCATGTAGCTCTACCGTGGCTTTTATTTGAACACCCCCCCCCCCCCCACTTGGGAACGTAGTTTTTCACGTTCAGCTGAATTAATTTCAATCAAATGAATTTTTATTCAAATATGACCTCAATAAAATTGAAATTAACTGAAATGAAAGATTTATTTTATTGAAATAAAATTTCTCTCATTTCAAATGAAATTTACTTGAATGAAGAAGAATCTCATTTGATCCCATCAAATATATATCCATTTGTTATATTCGAATGGATCATTTTTCTGGATATTTATATAGAATTTTCTTCCAAGTACAACAGAAATAAAAAACCACGTAGCTTGAAACCCCCTATATTGGCCACGTAGTTTATGGATGACCCCTAAATTCATTTTACAAACCGTTCCGTTTCTAGTTTACTAAGAAAAATAGCAAAAGTTCTTATATTCTCGAGTGGCATTTTTCTCCGTGTCGAATACAGAATTTTTTGAGGCTCTGTCTAGAGACACGCTAATAACTTGTCTCCAAGTTTTGAATTCAAGACACGTAACCTTGGTGAAAATGAAACGTGTACACGAAGCGCGAAGGAAGCGCATACGAAGCGATACCTTCTTCCTGAAGCGTGTGATGCCCGCTTGCTGTGAAGTGATGGAATCATATGTTCGATATACGCTTCATTACCTCTCGATCCCCTTCCACGCACGCTTCATGTGAAGTAATAGTAAGTTACATTGAGCGTGTGCAAATCATACCTATTCTGACTTCGAATAATATCTTTAAGCAGTTGATACCAATGAAAATTCATAGCTCAATGGATAAAACTCTCGTCTGTCATAGTGAAAGTCATCAGTTCGATTCTCGCTATGGGGTGCAATTTTTTTATCTATGTTTCATGAATTTTATACGCTCCCTTTGCTTCAATTCCCTCTCCACATACTCTTTGTATCCCTCCCATTCAAGGTCCGTATACTTTTCATTAGGGTTCCGGTTACTCTCCAACATACGCTCCGTTTACTCTTACTTCCCGCTTCCATTTTCACCAGGGGAAATTCTCAAGTTAATCTTCATGGAATTATCTACACGGAAAAAATGAGTAGTCCAAATTTTCGTTGACTGGTATACCAATTTTGGACGGAGCACAAGTTTGAAAAGAATTCGTATAATGGATTTTGATAATTCGTTGACTGTGTTCACTATTCGAACAATGGAATCCACTTTTTATTTCCATCATTGAAATAATGGAAAGAGTCGACGAATTATTGAAATCCAGTGTGCGAATTCTTCTCCAAATTGTACTCCGTCCAAAAGTAACAGACTAGTCAACGAAAATTTGGATCACTGATTTTTTCCGTGTACAGACAGGCGAAATTTCTCGTGCATAGAATTTTTTAAGACCGATACACGCGAAATTTCTCGCCTGGCTCGAATTTTCAACTCGATACACGGAAAATTTCGCCTTTCTGTAGTTGATCCTTCAAAGATTCCCTATATCCACAAGAATTTGAGAATTCGCGTGTCTTGAATTTCAAAGTTGAAGACAGGTTAGCGGGGCTCTGGACAGAGCCATTTTTTAACGATTAAAATGATATGAAAAATTCATTTTCGTCAAAAATGCGAATTACTCGACTGTTCGAGGAAACATTTGTTTTTCAAACATATTTTTTCACAGAAGAGATTGAGATATTGTTTTGAAGATTTGTAGGTATGTTCATTAGACCTTGAATATTATAAATAAATTTTTTCGGATTTAAAGTAATAATATTCGTTTCGTTTCACTAATTTAAACAACAATTAAAGCACTACAAAAATGACAATAAGAGTGATTTGGGACGACCGAATTATTCCTTGTTGGAGTGGCTATCGCATGAACTAAGATCTTTTTGGTTGCTCACAAATTTTCCGATTTGTATCCGATTTTCCAATTCCAAAAATCGATTTTTCTCTAAAAATGGCCGCCATTTTGTTATTTTGCGATAGAAAAGAAATCTCTTAGTTCATGCAATAGGCACTTCAACAAGGAATGTTTTTCCAAATCACTCCCAACGTCATTTTTTAGTGTTTTTTTTTGTGTGAATCAGTACAGCGAGAAAAAAACTTTTCTTAATCTGAAAAAAATGTTTCTTGCAACTATCATAACCAATTTCATGAGAATATTTATCATCTAGCTAACACCGATTCCATTACCCGAATTTTCATTGAGAACTCATAATTCCCTGTCTCTTTCTTAATCATACCCGAAGTTGAAACCGATGCGAGAGTTTTTAAATGAAGATATGTGCTTCATGGATGGAAAGTTCATCGGTTATGCAGCCTCTATCGTATCGGCGATGATTCTCCGAACTGAATTAATGATCGAATATTGAGGAAAATTTCATTTCCTATTCTGGAACAACCACACGATCTAAATTATTCGGAATTCACTCGTGAGTCACCTCTATAGACACATGTATATTCAGGTATATATGTATACATACATGCATTCCAAAGCTTTTATCTCTGGATTCGTTCGTTCTCTCCGTGTGACACAAAATTACCCTTGTAAGATTTTATATATATATATGATTTCACAACTTCCAGAGACTTGATCGAACGACACGGAGCGTCAAGTAAACGCGCGAGTCAAGATACGTGTTTTCATTGAACAGCAGAGAGTTTGATTGCGCTCGTGGTAGTGCGATGAATGAAACTTTACAAATTCTCCGTGTGTACGTATATACGTACTCGGATATACAGTCACGCTTACAATAGATTTAGGAACAAAAAAGGAGAGAGAATACCTACTTCTTTTCGCGTTCTTTTTCCGGATTGTACGTGTTTCCCATTGGCGATCGATATGACAGCTGAGAGTTTTCTTACATTTTTCAAAACTTTGTACGTAACCACGGGAATACAAATGGACTCTCGCAAATGCATGAAAACAATATCATCGTTCTTCCTACTGAATCCATTCGAGTTTATGAAATTTCCTTCAACGTACAATATGTCTTTATTTCATTGTCGAAGTCATCAGCGTTACAAGGGAGTTGATTTTGCTTCTGTTCGTTGCAAAGAAGAATGATATATAAGGTTTTGTAATCGTCACGTGTTCCTGGATAGGAAATAATGAGACTTATTCCTTGCATCGTTAATTAATTATCGTGCATGTGGGAGGGTATTGTGAAGCATAATTTTTAACGCAAGCGATAACACATTCTTCACAAATTGTGTAAATTTGTGAGGGATTTATATTCATTCATACTTATCATTCGTAATTAAGAACAAAATTGTTCAGCATTATTACAAAAATTACACAGGTCTACACTCTGAGAAAGATCTGGTTCGCATAACCAGGCGATGACGTAGTTATTTTTGGCTGTAACCGTTCCATCTAGTTGCCACAACAAGATTCACGTGACTTGTTTTTCTAGTTATCATAACCAGATTTCAGGTCACCCTGGTTAAAAGAATCCATTGAATCTGAGGGATGAAATTTCATGAGATTTGGTCGAAATATTGCCCGAGATTCAATCGGATTCATATTGAAAGAATTCATTCTTCTGACTAAATCTCATTGAAAAATCTCTGGAACATTGTCCGGGATCCAATGAGAATCAATCAAATTTGGCGAGAATTCATGGATTTTTTTAATCAGTCCCTGGTAAAAATGAATCATATAAGACCACATACCCAGTGAACAACATATATATGTAAATGTTACATAACACAGTAATCACAAGTCCCTAAACTCTGTTATATGTATGTGATGTAATAATTATACAATAGTTTACGCTCATGTTACGGAACAATTTGTTACTTCTGTGTTATGTATTACTTACATAGACAATTTCCCTTAAGAAAATATGACTTGGAATTTTTGTCAAGTATCAGTTACGTAGTACCGTATGTAAATATTACAGAACATAGAAATCAGAAGTTACATACTTTTGTTATGTATTGGGATTACAAATTAGTTCAGTCCGGTTTGAAAAGATGACTCTCGCTCTCATGAATATTTCATAGTCACAACCGATTTCAATTGTTTCAGAGAGGTTAGACACCTGTGAATAATATTCAGTTGATATCACTCCGAGTTCCTTCTAGAATTCCGATTTTTACTCAGTGAAGTATGTCAAATGTTCAAACACCTCAATTTTTTTCTGTAATGATGAAAATGGCTGTCATTCCCTAGCGCGGGACACCGTTTGTACGGTAGTGTGGGACACCATTGTAATATTAATCGATTGTGTTTTATTCAATAGAAGTGGTTTAAAAGTGAACCGTCCGTCTCGTTAATTGCCTCCCCCAGTAAATTATGCTCGAAAAGAAGTAAGTATATAAATTAAGTATATTTAAAGTGCGCTGCCATGACTATCATCTACTTTACATGTAAACATTGCGCTTCTCCCTGGTGAAAATGGAGCGTTCTGGGAAGAGTTACAAAGACGTTATTAGAGAGTCCTATAAGAGTAATCGAAGGGTCAATTCAAAGTATCAGAAGCGTTTCGCAGGAGTCATTTGGCGGATGTAAAGCGTGCATGCAAGTGAAAAAAAAGAATTTGCAAAGGGGAATCGAACCAAGAACTTCTGAACTCGAGAGAGACAGTCCTTCACCGCTAGCCTAACATCGGTGATTGAAAAGTTGGAACTTTATTTCCCTGATGAACTGTGTCATAAGGGAATGAGCTTTAAATTCAATCTTTCTCATTGAATTAAAATGATTTTTCATCCTGGAAGTTTACAAATCAATTTCAATATCCCATGTGTAATCATTAAATGTGCAAAAGAATTTAATTAACTTGCACATATCAAACATCATCAAATTACAGTTCGATAATTCAAAACAATTGTGGTTTAGTAATTATATTGGTATATGTATCTTGAATACGAATACAATTTTTTAGCTTAACAACTGGTATAAAAGGTGAAGAATACCCTCTAAACATTCTAACCTCAAAATCATATAATTCTCAATCAATCAAAACATATACACAAGGGAAGGCCTATAAGCGTGTTGAAAACCTTCACTACCGAAACATCGTAAACATCAGGAAAGAGTTATTGAAGAGTTGGAGAAGAGTGTTCAGTAAGAAGGGTGCGTTGGACGTTCAATGAAATGTGATAGCACGCTCAACCAAATTTGCCTTAGAGTCATTTGGCGGTCGAAACTTTTCACAAACGCTTCTGTCACTTTATTGCACGCTTTGACGGTGTTTCAAGCACGTTCGATTTTTACCAAGGCTGACAGTGATGAAGAAGACGACGAATAAGATGGTTCAAATGCCATTTTTTGTTGTTGTTTTTGCCATTGAAGATTTTTCAAATAAATGCAATTTGATTTTCTTCACATTTTTGGTGTTTTTACTTCATATTTTGCCAATTTTGGTGGATTTTTCAAAGTGTCCCACACTACCGTACTAATTTTTTTCTGTGCAAGAATCGATGTTCCACAAAAATGGCTATAAAGTTTTTCTACTCAACGTAATCAATGTAGTTACTTCAGCAAAAAGTAAGCTGAGCCTTCTAGCTTTCCAATGATCTACATAAGTCTCTATAAAATGGACTTGATCAAAAATTATAGGGCAAAACCAAAAGCCGTCCCACACTACCGTTACACTCCCTTAACATTGATTGAACTGTTACTGTATGTTACGCAGCTTATCCAGGTAGAACCGCGCATTCAAAGTGCTTCAAGGCGCTGCTCTGCTACTTGGGTACGTAACGGTTATGTCAATGTTCCATTCAGTGCGCGTTGGGATGTGGACATGAAAGAAATGGAATTTTTTTGTAATAATTACATAATTCTTTAGCATTGAAGTGACATCGCCATTACATTGTAGCTGCACTGTACGAAAAAACTGGAAATTCACGGTGCAACTTGATTGGAAAATTTCAGCGCTAGTACTGGAATATGGATATTCCAGTCCTAATAATTAAAATGCATAATTTCGATTTCGTGAGTTTTCTTGATTGAGATTTCGAATAATTATCGTAATTGTAGCGGATAAAATTCATACATAAGGTTTTCAAAGTCTATCCTTTTGTGTATTCTAAATATGAAGCATGTGTGGATTTCCAAGGTAGCTATCCAGCAAGTCGCACCATAGCTCACCGGTTAGGCCTTGAATATCAGTCGGTAGGTAGGTAGGAATATAGGTTCGAATCCCGTTGAGTAGATATGATTTTTTCTCCATCTAGATAAGTGATCAAGTTCCTCAGTGATCTTGAAACACAAGGAATATACGGAATCCCTTCGTGTGGTGACATTTTTTTTCAATTCTTATGAATATTTTCAGCAATAATTTTCCAGTACATGTACTGGAAAAGTTCAGTACGTGTACCAAAAAATTCCAATACTAAGGTGCAGGGAATTTTAAGTTTCGATGTCCGAATTTTACAGTACTTGTACTTAATTTTTCCAGTACAAATACGTTGAAAATTTCTAGTACATATAAAGGTTAATTGCTCCCAGAACATTTACTGGAATTTTTTGGTAGAATTTTTTTACATTATGTGTATCGGTTACGTGAACGTTGTACTTTGTATTTAGGTAATTGTAATGTAACATTCTCCCCCACGTAGTTATGTGAATGAGTAGGAAATTGTGAGTCACATGTGAATTATGACTTATATTGGGCCAGAATCCATGAGAAAAAATGGCCCAAGCTTGGTGAAAGCTTACACGTCCTTAAAAAAGAGGACCGCTGTTTGCTTATTTTCTCAAAGGTTTTTTACACCATAACCTCCAGGCCACAAAGCGATATAAATTCAATGTATTTTTCACGTAGAGTTACATGTACTTTGTGGAAAACATGCGGAGACCGGTCCTTTTGAATCATCATGCAAAAAATATGAAGCATAATGTACATGCTTTCCACATTCCATTTTCTGAGATGCAGTTCTCGTGCATATATTTACCGGAGAGAGAAAGAGAAAAACAGAGTGGCATTAGGAGTGGAAGGAGGGTGCGCGTATACGTGTATTCATGTACTTACACTCACGAAAGCCTGTTTCCCTGTGACTATTTTTAGCGAAAATAATATGAAATTCAACATCAAAGAGGCTACTAAAATTCGAATGTATGGACAATGAAGATGAATTATTCAACATATATCACGCAAGAAATATGAACTGGAGATTGATATGTAAATTTGTATTTGGAAGAGGAAAATTATTCTCCCGATAGATTTATTGTTTCAAAACTGCTGAAATTCGGCACTGAATTTATGACTTTCACAAATCCATTGTGTTTTTTTTCATAGCATTTATATTACACTAACGGTGAGAGACGTGGGTCTCAAAAATTGCAGTTCCCAAACGTAAATTTAATAGTTCCATCACTTTTTAAACAATAAAGGCCCAAAGCGGTCCGTTGTCGCACTGGACTGTGAAAAAATTCCTATTGAAACTTCAGAGAATTCAAACACCAAAAAATACTCCTCTGAATTGACTAAAAATTGACTCACTTCGATTTCATTTTGGTCTCATCTTGATTAATTATATGGAACTAACATCAAAGTTGTATCAAGAATTACCTTCAAGAAGAAGAATACCTTCCAAACATGTTTCTATATTCGCTTTTGTAACGGAGACGTCTCTGATACATTACTGGAGTATCCCAATCAGAAAAATCCGAATTATGCCAATGTTAACGACAGGTACAGTACAGTGCCAGTATTGGGTCTTCAACGCTCGGCCAACACGTACCAACCAGTACTGAGAGCATAATACCGACCAGGTAATACTGATCCAGTACAGGCACTGCACTAATTGCGAATAATAGTATTAGTACTGAATCCTCAGCACAGAAGAGCGTTATCATCCCAGACAAATGCCAGTTTTAGCCAGTACTGGTGCAGTCCTGTGCCTGTTGTAGATTTCTGGTTGGGATTCGGTGCTGTACGAGAATTATCCACTCATTTTCAGTAATTACGAAATAACGACATTTTTACACCGAGACAAAAAAGTTGTAAAATTCACCTCTTGTTAAGTAAATACATGGACGATTTAAACATATAATTCGAGCCACTACAATTTTAGTTGATTTTACCACAGGGAATGTAATATGCACATCAGCTGTGGTATAATATTTAATATTCGCTGTTGTAAAATGGACTGAAATTGTGGTCACCTGCATTATATTCTGTGAATTTAAATTCCTACGATTGATCTTAGAATATCTAATTCATTCGAACAGCAGAAAACGATATTGTAGAATTTTTATCAACATAAATAAATGATTCAAAATATTGTTGAGAGTAATGAACGTATCGAACGATCATAAAATCAGGCTAATGCGATATTCAGACTTTGTTTTCGTTGATTTCCTGTTAATTTATATTTATAACATCGAAGGGAACGTTCAATTCGTAACCAGCACTGATCACAACGAATCATTTGATATTATTTACCATGCAAATGAGTATTATGTAATTAATTGTTCGTTTGAAGTATAGTTCGATCGATTAATTTCCGTCTCTGAACCAACCTCTGAATGCCTTTCTGGCTTTTCCATTGTAGTTCACGTTTGCAACAAATTGAAATGATATCCCGATTGATCAGAGAATTTCAAATTTCAATGAAACTTTTCATTCCCCATTGTTGGGAGAATACAAACGCTTGACCAACAATGTTCATAAGATAGTTGGGAATTTTCAATAGAGACTGGAGAAAAACTTTCAACGATATCAAATTTGTCAACAAAGAGAGTTTCCTGAGCTTCGAGTAAACGAAAAACGATTTATTATATTATATTACATTTTTTTAAGAATTGAATTGATGAAATGATTGAATTGATCCACATCCGTGATACATTCATAACATAAAAATTCATGAGAAAAAAGAGAAAAACAAGTCGCAAAGAACTTGAAAGAAAAATCCAAAGAAGAGTGACATAACGGGAGGGACGTGTGCGATAAAATGTACATAAAAATACTACTTCTTTAGCAATAAAGTGAGTAATAATAAACGTAAATATAGTTTGAAGTGAATAACCTTAGAATGAGAACACGAGAAAAATGTGATATTTCATAAATTTGTAATAATATAACAAATATGATTTTTGTATGCAAAGAAGAACAATTATTATCTCCAATTTCTATATGAAAGGGAAACTGAATATTCCTTTTGGAATATCATTTCACTCATTTTACATACCTCTCTCCAATTAGCCTCCTCATTTATTCGATCGATTACAACCAAATGGGAAATTCAATTACAAGGGATATTTATCTCGTATTACAATGAGAGAAAAGGAGAGAGAGGGGAAAATAAGAGAAAATAATAAAAATTTCATAAATAAATATCAAATGTTCAGAATCTGGAACAAGAATCATGTTTTTGCATTGAAATATCCTACTTTTATTTCTCCAAGGGATACCGGTATATCTTCTGCATAAACATTTTCTCGGTAAAAATTCTTAGAACCGAATATATGGAGAATTTCGGAATTTCCAGAAAACAATATGCATCGCAATAGATAAGAGAGTAAAAACTGTTTCTCGAAAACTGTGAATGTTGATATGAATTCAGTTCGGAGAATTTTTATCGAGAAAATGTTTATTCGTTTCGAAAGTTGAAATCCTCTGAAATGATATTCAACTCTACACGATTTCTTTCGAGCAATTCCATGGAATTTCGATGGAATTCAACCTTTTGAGACATACATTTTTCTTTTGTCTAATCTCTCCCGAAAATATGTATAGGTAATTGAGAATTTTTAGGGTCACTGAGGATGAATGTGAGTCAGGAAAGTGAGATATTACTTAAATTTTCCAAAACATGATATTGGTATCCTTCGTGAAAATTTTTTCACTGAAAAATTCTCTGGATATCCAAGAACATCTCTGAAATTCTCTGAAAAACACTTCACTGCAAACTTCTCAAATTTTCAGAGATTTTCAGAGGAATTTCTCCCCTAGGGATCTAACAAATCACACAATTTTCGGAATCGCTGATCATTTCTAAGGTAATGGATTCAAAACAGTGCATCAAAGTTTACAAAAAAACCATACAGATATTCGAAACATGTTCTAACTTAGATAGATATTTGTAGCATTTCAGCACACTATTTCTCCAAATAAATTGTCACGAAAATTGTAATCAATTAAATTTCTCTCAAATCAAAATATACTCAACAATTCTGTATAAAATTATTGGTTTGATTGTGGATTCTCGCATACAATGCATATTTTCATCTCCCAAAATGTTAACAACTCCTCTCTCATATTTTCGAGAATAGAATATGCAAAAATATGATATTCTTATTCACGGTTGATTCAGAATTATTTAAACCCCATGAATTGAATTGTTTCTCTCCATACGGGAATTCATCATTATATTTGTACAGGTTTCAGAGATGGAATTAGTATCCCGTATAATTCCTCTGAATTGTGTCATCAAATATTTCCTGTTTAATGAAGTTCGTCTACTTAAAATCAATAAGAGATAACTAAAGATGTGTTCCAGAACTCTTCTGTTCATTTACTCTTGCGATATCTTATACTTTGTTTCCATATTCGCATTATTTAAACTATCGTTCGCTGTATTTAATTGAAAACTTCTCGTTTATTTCTGAGTCCTTTCATGAATTCAGATTCGTATACATGAACATGACAAACTTGACAAACTTTCAAAATTGTACATAAATTATATATATAATTTGGAAAAAATTTCATTCGAGTATCCTACTTCGACGAACATTGGCAGAATCTTGTGAGAAAGTTTGAACAAAGCTTGAAATAATAACATTGTCCCAGCAATCATCGAATCGCAATTTCAATGCCTTGCAGAAAGTTGATTTAATGGGTTCTACAACGTTGGCTCGATACAAAGCTTTCTTGTGGAATCAGTGCTGGCATAATGCTTCTGTTGTTAGCCAACGTTGGCTCGATATAAATTACCTATGCTTGGCCCAAGCCTTTGTCCGTCATTAACATTGGTGGAATCGTGAAATTTCTATGAAGATAGATTTAATGTACAAAAGCATGAAACTGCAACGTATTATATAGTTTCAAAATACATATATTTTGGAAAAACTTCCTGCAAGAACATCAAATTCCATGAAGAAATTTCTGGAAGTGTTTTGTGGATATTTCAAAAAATATTCCCTACGTTTCAAAAACTTCCAAGGAACTCTCGAACACCTTATCAACATATTCCATCTCACGAGGAATAAAATATTGTGTGTGATCCTATCAAAGGTTTATGTTTCAGGTGGTCCACTCGAAATGTATGTTGAAGAATCCAATTGTTTCCTATTGATTTCTATTGATTTGAACTAGAGCATTACTTTCAAATCAAACTAAGAACGAACTTTCTGGAACATGAATTTTTGATAGAATTATGATACAGAGTTTGTCACTGTGTATTTTGTGCTGTACGAAGGATTTCAATATTATTAATTTTTCATAAGGGGTGGAGTAAAATGAGGCTGAACGAGGGAAATTATTTATCGAAAGTGATGTATAATTTATAAAATGTATCGATTATTTCTTGTCAAGCGATGATACATAAAATCTTCCTATGCATACAAGAAATAACATTTCTTCGAGCTGTGATTCCCTCTGGATCGCGTATAGTACCTCTTCGACGTCCGCTGGGATTCGATTACCGTTGAGATTCGAGGAGTTTGGAAATTCTGAGAAACTCGAAGGAACGATACGGTTTTGTTGATAATGATACGAGGAAGGAATCGAGATTCATCCCACTCAGGTATCCGTTTGGTAATATTTGAGAATCCAAGTGAATTTTAATGACAAAAATTTTAATTCACTCCCAACACGTTCGAACACGAGTTCATATCAGAACATTAACATTGAGCATTTGATTATGTTCATCCTTTTTCACAAACGAGAGAAGATCAAAACATACATCCCGAAGAAAGAAGAAGAACAAAGCCTTAATTGGTCGTTACAAACGGATTACGATCGTCATTATTACGATTCTTATCGTTCCCATTCTACCCTAAGTTTTATTCGAAAGATAATCAACGATCCACAGACCGCGGCGCTTAACTCGGTACAAATCACGTCAGGCTCAAATCTTGGAAACAAAAAGGAAACAAATCATATAGTAGATTCCAAGATCTCGTCACAATGAGAATAAGAGGATCTCTCCCAAAGCGAAAGTCTGGGAATGATATATGATCTCGAGTTAAGGCTGAATCTAAAAGGAAACAAGAACAACAAAACATGACTTATAAGAAAAGTAAGTTGACTGAAAGAAAATAAATGAATCTTTCCGTCGAATTCATATTTGTTGAGCGGGAGTAAAAACCTTTTCACGAAATTCTGGTATGATTTATATATATTTCAACAATGTTACTGTGAAAACACAGACATAGGAGTTTGAAATAACAGAATGGAAAAATGGATACGATCCATCATTTATAGTACAAAAAAATTATATGTATTTGTGCAAGAAGGAGCGAAAATGTCTTACGATGCGCGATGATGAGATTAGATTTATAGCAAAAATCTATAATAATATTATTTTATACGAGAGTTCAGAGACGATAATGAATTGAGTGTTCTAATTTAATATAATCTGCTGCACCAACGAGGAAATTTGTGTCTCCAATTTCGCTTGACTTCAGAGTTGCATCTTCTTTGATCGATAAGGGATAGGAAGTGGAGCTGTACAAGGGTTGTACAATTATATGCAATTATGCACAACCTTACAATTTTCAAAGATCGTGACAACACTTTTGACAAAAAACTATGCCCTCGATGTTGTTATTTCAAACAATAATTATTATTACTATTATCCTTCTTTTTATTTATTCAATATACCGAAGAATATTCGATGAAGATGATTATTGTTCGACGCTTCTCATTCGAGTTGTAACATACATGAACGATCCTAAGAAAAGAATTATAAATTACATCACAAATGATATTATCCACCCTGAATGACTAGGGTAGCATCTGAGGTGGAGAACGTGCGAGACCGAACATGCGCGCGGTTCATTGAAATTGCTGAATGAACGGAGAAACGCTGTATGTCGGTTTACCGTGGCGGAACGTTATCAGCACGCGCGCGAAAATTGAGAAAGCAAGGGAGAAATTTGCGTGTCAGAGGAATGTCATGAAAAATTCTAAACGTGGTGAATGATTTCATGTATACATGACCATATCGGCGCTTGTCATTCAATTTCACGTACCTCAACGGGTGCGTGGAATCCTGCGAAGAATTGCATTAGTAGAATTCTCGAAGTCTTTCCGTGTTTTTTCCAAATTTGCCCAATCCGCCGAAGGGGATCAAAGTAAACAATGTTAACGAGAACAAAAACAACAATGGTGACGACAACGACTACGGCGACGCGAGAAAAACGAAAAACAAACGGAGAAAGGAGTGAAAATTAAATTAGAAGGGTAGGAATGTGTGATACGGAGATATGTATACAAGTGTATATTAATATATGTATATTAAAACCGATGTGGTTCGAACGATTGAGTTAGATTGCGAGTTCGGAGTCGACTGAGGAGAAAGACCTTGCGGTGGCAGCACATCAACACTACGACCGAGTGGCGCAACTGAACTCCGCTGAACTGAGTCGAAGCTTAACGGCGAAGAGAGAATCACTTGAAATAAGAGGGAGCGAGGAAGAGGGTGGGGAAGAATAAAAAGGGAGGATATAGAGTGCTGCTTCACCAGATGTCCTAGTGACTCAAATATTCCCTCGAGATCAATTATCACGATTTTCTCAATACTTAGAATGTCAAAAATTCCCACGTCTTTATGGCCCTCCTCCTATTTCCTTCATTCCTTCGCGAGGAAAAAGAGGGAACTCCCTTTTCCTTGCCAAAAGGATCCAGGGATACGATTATCCTTCATCCATTAACGATGCATTGGATTTCAGCATCACGTGTTCTCTGAATTTCACCGAGAAGTTATATTTCTGGAAAACTCCCTGAAAAAGTCGAGAATTCCTATGGATTGACGAATTTTCTCCTTTTCCTTCAAAACGAATAGCTGAATTCACCAACTCGGAAAAAATATCAAATGAATAACAAATAATAATCCACTTTAGTGTAATAAATTGAGACAATAAGTCAAACCGAAATAAAAACGCATCGAATACTGAAATTACACATCGTATCTCTGTGAACTGAATTTCTTCCATGATTGGGAGATGATGGATGAATCAAGATGAAAGTAAAAAATGTTATCATAACCACTCCGCGATGTCAAGTTTTGACTTTAGTGGTGAAAAAATAAAATTCATTGAATTGAAAGAATTACAACGTGAAAAGACCTTTATAAATTCATATCCCACGTACCTCCACTCTAGACTTTTATTTCGCGATTCAATTTTCTACCTTGCATAATACTTGATACTTCCTCTTTACCTTGCAAAGCACATGCCTTTTCATATTATACTACCTTCATACAACCATGGAACACTCTGTTCTCTTGGAAACATTTTTTGCAACCGCTTTGCACGACTATAAAATTATGGAGCATTCATTTTGAACGAATCACATACAATTGACAATTATATTATCTTGATATGATGATTGAGATGAGCGTGTAACGTTCGATTTTCCAGTATTTTAAACGTATGCAAGGACAAAAAATTAGCTACAGGAGCTATTTTTCATTTGTCCACTTCTACCCACTTATCCATTTAAAAATCTTCAGGCTCCGCCAATGCTGACGACGGAATATAGCTAGACTCAAGGCTGCCAGCCAAAGCTGGGCAATCTATGTAGGGACAAGGATGGTTGACAATGGTCTAAACATTGCACCAATATGGGAAGTCATAAATCGACTTCATTGATCCATCATTGATCATTGGCTGCGCCACGCTTGGTCCATCCTTCAACCAATATTGCTTGAAGGAAAAAGCATGCTTTCAACAGAGGCTCTCTAGGGCTTGGCGGGACACTGCTCCAAGCATTAGGCAACTCTGAATGACAATGGATTCTCATGTTGCACCAAGCATGGGTCGTAGCTTGGTCCAGCTTGGGCAATAGCTTGGCTCAGCTTGGGCGATGGCCTCGCTCAGTTTAGGCGTTAGCTTGACTCGACTTGAGTAATAGCTTGGCTAAGAGTGAAACTTCCTTCTCAAACAGCAAATTACAATAACTCTCACCAGAGTGATGCTTGTTTCCTGCGAGTGGCAAACCAAGCATTCAATCAATATATAAGTCTCCTTTGAAGATTCCATGACAGAAATAATTCTTCATCTGTTTCCAGACCCGCCTACTTCTACGCCAGGACCACCGGATTTACGTCATTCATCAGTTTAAACTAATCAGAAAGATTACATGTTGAAATTCTCCGACATTCGTTTCGTTCAATCGAAATGATAGAATGGATTTTTTATTTTATTTTCAATTACAATAAAAAATAAAAGTGACCATTGGCATGAGATGGGCGCAACCCTGCCGCAAGATTGCTACAGCGTTGGCTCATCCTTGGCGAACAAATTTTTGTATGGTCTGCCATTGACGGCATATGCTATCACAACCCTGTTTCCAGTGTTGGGTCTTGATTGTGGAAACAAATGGGCTGAGGCTGAAATGATGTTATCATTTCAGAGTTGCGCCATGCCTGGTAGCCTAGGCTCGGCCCATCTTGGTGAGCCTTGCGGCAACCTAGCGCCCATGGTCAATTTTTACCTGGGTAGCGATAGTAGCGAAAATTCAACAGCTAAATCAAGAGCTAACGAACCAAGGCATAAATACAGAATTGGGTTGTGCGTTGATTCATTTTTGCTCGAGCTTTTCAGTGTTGCGTTTTGCCTGGAGATTGACGTGGTTGCTGTTTTGTTCCAAATTATAAGTGTATCGCTTTTGCTCGGAACTTTGAATGTTCCGTTTCTGCTCTCGAAAGTTCCTGTCCTGTTTTTGATTGACAACAATTATTGGGGTGTCACTTTTGCTCTTAGCGTGTATCATTGAGCTCTCCAAATATCAGTCACAAAACCTGTGGAGTTGCAGCTACGATTTCCTACTGTGGTAGCTAAAAAAGGATGCTAAAAAATTAAGGAACTGCCACAGATTTTTCATTCTTTTTGCGTGTACAAAGCTATTGGTTGATAAGACAATATCTATTATGGTTTCGACTGATTCGATTAATTACAAACGAAAATGTTCAAATATATAAAATAAAAGAACCATAAAATATTCATCGGAGACCCGCGTCGATAACGATAATTTCATCCCATAGAAAAAGAGAATCACCAGATCGATGGACAAAAAATCTAGATTCCAAGTGGATTAGACATAAAGAGCAAAAAATGCTGAATAAGATAATCGCGCTGACTTAAATATCAATTTGAGTGCTCGGGGTAAGCCTTTCTCGACGTACTTTAATTATCTGAAATATTGATTATCGAGTGAATTGAATTACTCGCCTCGTAATAGTTCTACTGGAGAGAATGCTTTTGAAGAGTTATCTAAAAAGCGATGCATCAAAATGATCGAGAATAAAATGTAATATTTTCATCAAAGTTGTTAAGATATATATCACAGTGTAGGTACTTTTTGATGACTTGATGTACGATTTATCTTAAAACAGCAGCATTTAAATTACAATTGGAAAACAATTGTTAATCCTCATCCGATTGTTGAGAATTGATTTCTTTTGAACCGGAAGAAAATCCAAACTGTAGCAGCTTGTGGTACCTGTGGTAATGGAGAGTAGTTTCACACCAAGATAGTACCCATACCGTACTAAAAGATAGCGTCTCGTACTCTGGAGTGCGTTCGAGAGGGAAGTATTCATTTGGCACAAAGAAGCTTGGGTGCACCCCACTCGATTTCATCTCTTTGCTCCCCCCTCAAACCGACCGACCGACCTTACTCACTTCGAGCAACCACTCATCGCAAAGAGAAGTGTCACTCGAGAACCGATCCAGATAGCTCGTTCAGTCTGATTCTCATTATAAATTGTCACGACTCGACGAGACGAAAGAATTTTCCACTTTGGTCGTCGTCCATCATCGATCAGCAAAGTATTTCATTATCATGGAATGTACTCCTCTTTCCGTTGTTTGTCTGCTCTTGTTGGCCACCGCTGATAGAAATTCATTGAGATATCGAGTCAAAGACACATTGGAAATCAGAGAATCTATTAGCTGAAGATACGATCGTTTCGTTATTTGCATACCCCCAAGCAGCAAACTTTATATCTGAGGAATTAATTAATGTATTCAATTGCCTGAATGCGAGAGAATCGGACAAAGCTGTATATAATATTATTCTCGATCAAACAACGAAAAAATTCACGATTAACTCATAAACGTTTCAATCAACTTCAGAGGAAATCAACGTTGCATTGTAAAATTTCTGATCACGCCTCGTAATGTCACATAAATGTGATAAAAAAAGAACTGTTGTAAAAATGAAACTTCCTTATCGTTTGCCCGTTATATTGTTCTTCCATAGTTTTTTTTTCACAGTTTGCAGAACGGGAACCGGAGAAAGGAGAGCAAAAAAACCCCGAACGGGGATAAATGAAAAGGGAGCGATGATAAAGCAACTCAACTTCAGGTGTTAATGGTAACTTTACGGGAATAAATGTGAAGGAAAATGTAAACTAGCTTCGAGCGAGAGATGAAGTATTTTTCCTACGATCTTTTCAAAGATAGAGTTGGTTGAATGTGAACCCTTCGCGTTAGCACTAAAATACAATATGAAAACAAACAAAAACTATAACGAGAAAAATACACCAAATTGACTAACTTTCAGGAAAATCCTTCAAACCGAAATCATATAAAATCATTCTGAATCCGAAAGAGAGAAGCCCGTCGAGTGAAATACCCGGCCAAAGGAAAGACAAGTGAAAATAAATCATGAATAATAAAACTTTTCTCATGCCACGCTCTTCATTTTCCGAAGTCAACGATATTTTATCATTGGTCAAAAGCAAGATCCTTCGGCAGAATGAAACATTGGTTTTCTGTTCCGCTTCGAGACGTAGACGATTCGAAACTGCGCTCGAGGGAAAAATTTGAAAAGCCCCTCCGCCTTTCGATGTTACATGTGCCTCATATTTTTCTACAACCGTTATGGCCTTTGGCATTCATCATCCGATCGAAAAGTTAAAAATTACATGTTTTATCCGAGCTAACGGCGGCAGTGGTAGCAGTGGCGGTAGCAGTTTGTTCATTCGTTTGTTCTTCTTCTTCTTCTTCTCTTCTTTTCCCTACCAGCAGTGTCAATACAGGGAATTGAAGAATTTTGCTTACTTCACTACCAAGCTATTCCCAACTTCGTGTGGAAAGCATTCTTTCCACGATGACGCGTTGTTCCATTTCCATCCAAATGAAATCTCGACACATGAAAAATTAAAATACGCTAGCAAAAGAGATTCGTTGGTTCTTTTCTTTTTCGTCAAAAAATATTCATTATTCCGCGCTGAATAACATCAAGAATGAATTTGGTGGTGAATTCGTTTGTATCGATTTTAACAAGAAACCATGTGGAATTTACCGGAGACGAATAAACGAGCCGGTACTGGCGGGGATTTATTTGCCAGATTCTGGCAAAAACAAATGGGCCGTTGTTACACCATTACTTTTTTTCAATTGGTGCCATTTGTCTGGGAAATATCAAACACATTCGAGTCGAGATTGCATCAAATCCATGCCGTTGTAACAGCAAAATGTGTCTTTGAGACGTTTGCGGAAAATTGAACCACCTTCTCTATGTTTCTTTAAACATTTCATCAACGTTCCAATGGCACGTTGTGCAGTAGAAGTAGAATATGATGTTTCGTGTCAACCACGCGTTGGAAATATTTTACAGTTGAATTATTATTAATCCCTTGGAGGCGGGTCACAGACTATTCAATGGAAGTACAAATCAAAATTGATAGCGTTTTTTATATTAACAATATTATCGTGGCGGAAAAATTTCAATGAAGATTACTGAAATTTCCAGTGCCCTGGTAGAAACTTTGGACGGGAACATTCGAGGGCCTGATGAGGCATGCCTGATTTCCTATCAGATCCTCATCAAGTGTCGTTAGGGTTTTCCATTGTTTTACTCGATCTTATTCGAACCCTATTGTACCCTTGCGTTACCACCCTATTTGAATCCTATTAGGGAAATCAGGTAAGGCCTTTGTAAGGGCCTCATAAGATTTTCTTTATTTACGATTTCCGGATTTTAACCTGACCAGGACCTCATTGAAAATAGGGAATGCCTGATCGAATTTCTACTAGGGTGATTTCCAGACAATTTCAGAGGTGTTCATAGTTTCTCAGAGAGTCTTAGGGATTTTCAAAAACATTCAGAGTTCTTCAGAGATATTCATATATATTCAGACAAATTTTTTTAGTGAAAAAAACGTGCCTGATAAGGTGGTTTTTCAAAATTTTGCAGGGTGTGAAAAAATTTTCTTGGTTTCCAGAATTTTTTCAGATTCTTTTAGGTTCTTTCAGTGTTTTCCAGAGTTTTTTTTTGTGAGATCCAGGGAAATTTTCGGAGATTGCCAGCAAAACTCTCTTCACCAGAGTAAACCTAAAGATATTAAATGAATTACAGAAAAAAATAATTACACGGAAAAAAAAGAATAGTTGCAGCAACTACTTAAATAGTCGATTTTCGACCATCTACTTAAGTAGTTGCTGCAGCTACTTAGTAGTTAGGACAAGTAACACGTTAGCTGTCTCAACTAATTCAAAAGACCTCAAGTATTTACGTTAGTTAGTGCAACTATCAAGTCACTTATCCTGACTACTAAGTAGCTGCAACAACTACTTAAGTAGATGGTCGAAAATTAACTATTTAAGTAGTTGCTGCAACTATTCTTTCTTTCCGTGTAGCTACTATTTGAATAGCTAAAAATTGGCTACAGGAGCTACTTTTCAGCTGTCACAGCTACTCACTTGGCGGTAGCAGCCACAGTGAAAATTATTTGGCTATCCAAATATCAACCACCAATCCTGTGCAGTCATAGCTACGATTCTCTAATGTGGTAGCTAAAAAATAGCTGCAGCTGAAATTATTTCAGCTACAGCAGTGAGGAAAGGTTGCTGAAAAAGTGAGTAGCTGCCACAACTATTTCATTTTTTTTGCCTGATGATCGTTTCCTTCAATAGTACAAAATCAAACGGCAATAAACCGTTCAAGGATAGATCGTGAATACTTGAGTCCTTGAGATCTCTTCGAGGATATTGAATCCTAAGATTTGGACCTAATATTGTATCTAGAAAAATATTTTCAGCTGTGCCCCACACAGCGCCAGATGTCCCAGCAATGTTGTCAGAATATTACATTTGGAATGTGTAAGATTCTGGAAAACATCTCAAGAAGATTGTCAATATGTCTGCAGAATGTCTCATGTCACCATCTTTGTAACATTCTGGAGATATTCTGAAACATTGTTGAAATCATTCAGGTAACATTCTGGAGAAATATTGCTGGGACCATTCAAAAAGCTAACAAAATATTACTTTGGGTTGAAAAAAAATTTCTTCAGAATTCACTTCTGAATGAGCTTGGCCAGAATCACTTTGAGTGGAAGAAAACCTGCTCCGAAGTCGATTATCAGAAAATTCCCCCAGTGGGGATTGAACCCGAGTTCGGCGAGTGGGAGTCAAGGCTTCTATCACTTCAGCAAATCTCCGATCAGGGCCGTCTTTCATAGTCAAGGGGCCCTAGGCCCGAAATGCTTGGGGGCCCATGTAAGGAAGTCTTCTTGCTTATATATATATATAAATTTCTTTTTCGGAAATTTTTATTGAATGACCTTCGCAGTACAATGACAGAACAGAGATTAAATAGTTTGTCATTAATGTTTATCTAATGTTAATCTAATGTACTGGATTGTATTGATGTTGAAGCAGTGATAACTGACTTTTCTCTTAGAAAAGTAAGGAATAAAATTATTTGTGAATAGAAAAAATTCGTATCATTTGTTACTTCTTTTATTATTTTACCTTTCAAAGAATTCCTTTTTTTGTAAAATTAAAAAAAAATGGTAGTCCAAAGAGTTGGGGGCCCCTATCAGCCTGGGGCCCTAGGCCCGAGCCTACCGAGCCTATGCTCAAAGACGGCACTGTCTCCGAGATGACGGTACCACTCTCAAAGTGCTATTTATTGTAATCATCGTGATGGGAGTTTGAAGAATTCATTTCCTTGAAATGAAGAACAATCGATTCAGAATCTTCTGACACAAAAAATGAGTAGGTCGTGGGAGAGAGGTTTTTTTCGACCTCGACTTTGAAATTTTACAAAGGGCTGAGTAAGATCGATGGAAAAACTTTGAAAATTTCTTGCCGTGGGATATAGACTAATCGATACAGAATCTTTTGAAATGGAGAATGATTAGCACTTGAGAGGAGCGTTTCTTGAAAAGTGCACTTCCAAAATTTACTAAGTGCTGGAACAAATTGATGAGAAATTTTCAAAAATTTGTTTCCGTGGTACATAGACCAATCGATTCAGAATCTTCTGGAATGGAAAGTGAATAGGTCAAAGGAGAGGCGTTTTTTTTTTATCTTGAATTGTAAATTTTACTAAGTCCTGGATCAGGCGTATGAAAATTCATTTTGCTTCATAAAATATTCACGGAAAAAAAAGATATTATATGAATTACCAATGCCGGTTTATAAACTGCCAATTAAATTTTCTGATTCCTTTGATTAGAAAAAAAATAAAGTCTATAAGTGTCCTTATATATTTGATAGGTTTGTAGAGTTGCGGGAACAGTCGATGTTCAGTAAATATTGTTTCGTCACGGATAACTTTGAAGTCAGTGGATTTAATAAAACAAGCAGTTCTAAATTCTATAGTATTTCTTACTACTCAGCTCATGTAGAGTGAATACATGTTCAATGTAAGTTTCACTTGAATATCGAATCATTTCAAAACATATAATTAGTTGTATATTTATATTCTACATTGTATTAAAGAGTACTTCATATTCATGTAAACACTACCAATTATTTGTTTCATATCCACGAATTGAAATAGAACATTACGTTCATTTCCCGATTAACTGAATCTTGAAAATTGTTGATGGCGTGAAGATCATGGACTGGATCGGTAGTTAATTAGCAGTTGAATTCCCCTTGAAAATACAGGAGCACTTGGATATTTGATTTATCACTAAAATGGAATAGTGAAAATAGTGATAGAAAGTTTAGAATATATGAGAACCAAAATATTAAAAACCACTCACTTATGAAAAAAATGAAAATCTCTAATACTAAAATCAACAGCACATTCAATGCATTACATGCCAATATAACCTATGAATATGAAGCATATTTATCCGCAACGTTCGTCCCTGAATCCTGATGACGTCATGTTGATCATTAAGATTCAATTCTATGATCCCTCGCTACTATATCATAGTGTAGCTCAAGTCGGTGCAGGTTAGACTTTAGTCGCGTAGGAAGGTACGTAGATAGGTGGGTTCGAATCCCTTTTCTTCGTCGAAAAATTGGTTTCCCAACTCAATGAGAACATTGACCAGCATCATCAACAAGTGGTCTTGGGAAGAAACTGAGAAAATGATTTTTGATTGTCTAATATTAAAAATCTTTTTTATTTAATATATTTTTTCATATATTTTTTATTAAATACTTCGGATAAATCTAACTATTGATTTTGGTAAAACTGATGTATGATGATAATATTTTTCATGATTTCATTAAATATTGTGTACAAGATGTATTGGTGAATTCTACTAGATAATTTTATACATCTTATCTTGAGTAAAGGGTCATGAAAACAATAAACAGAAACCTTATTCACAAATATATGTGGTAACTCTTAAACAAATGGCCAACTCGGCTGAAGTGGTAAGAGTTACTATTGAGTTTGATAATCCCGTATTTTATGAATGTCTTTAGTAGAATGAATTACAGTTCTAGTAAAATTAACTACTTTTTTTTCCGTGTTGCTACTGTCATATCTTCAGAATATTTCATTTGCGACAAATTTAGCATATTCCCCATCGTGGATTTTCAAAACATTACAGATCATTATATGTGCAATGTTCCATTAGGAAGATTCTCAGAACATTTTCAACGAAAAATCGTATCTGCAATATCTATAGAATCTTGTGTAAGTATTTCACACAGAATGTCCTGAGCGAAATATTGTAATATTCTAGAAATATTACTGACACATTGGGTGTCGTGTGGGGCATAACTAAATATTTGAGCTCCCACAAGATAACCAATTTCTTACCCACATTAGCCAAAATTTAGCTGACGAAGCTAAAAATTTTATCGCTGCCGCTGAAATTTAGCTACAGAAGCTGAAAAATGGCTCTCCATCCCACAGCTACACGGAGAGAAAAAATTTGCTGACGCAGCAAATCGAGGTATTATATATAGAATAGCAAAATTTTTTGCTGACCTAGCTAAAAATTCGCTATAACAGCAATCGTGTTAGCTACGACAGCAATTTTTTAGCTGTGGCAGCAAAAAATTCGCTGTCGCAGCTGACAAGATTGCTGGAACAGCGAATAATTTGCTGTCACAGCAAAAAATTTGCTGCTCTGGCAAAAGGAACCCAGCAAAAGTAGATTTCGCTGCCACAACGAATTCCTTCTTCTCCGTGTAATTACTTTTTTCTGTGGACCAAACTTCACTGAGAACCCAATTTCTTAGATTGGAAGAAAATTTTCTTGGCCCTCATTCTAATAAATCAACGTTATTTTCATCAGATTGAAACGAAAAATTCTCAAACTGAAACAGAAATATATTCCTTCTTGAATTCGAAGAACGTGGTATCAACTCAATGAAGAATTTTCCCAATCAAAAGAATTATTTTTCTCATCGAAAACAAGATTTCTCTTCAAGTCCAAGAAATTGGGTTCTCAGTGTTGAATTCACAAGTTTCCGCCTCTTTACGAAAAATCCTAACGTGATGGGAGAAAATGAGTTTCGAATTCGGCTTCAGAGTTCCCAAAAACCTTCGTTAGACTCGCTTTAATCCCGTGTTATTTTTCTCGAAAGAATCGCAAAGAACTCATCCTCCTCGTATCTTTTCGAAATGAATTTGAAAACCCCCAAAGTCACCTCAGAACTCCTGATTTGTTCTTGTACCACTTTCGGTATTCGATTCAATTGAAGTTTGTCATTGAAACCCTCATTCACTTTTTACTCTTCACAATCTCATCTCATTCCAGCAAAACTTCTAATAATACGATACTAACGTTCGCATGAGAAACACGAGGAAAACATCAAAATATAATTTTCCAGCGTGTACCCAAAGCATCTTCGGAATACATAAACCGGTGAGATCAAAACGAAAGAACGAGAGAAAGAAAGGAAGAGAAAATTGTAACCATTTCAGCACCTGGCACGTATCTGAAAACGATATTTCATTATGCGCTCCGCATTTCCTATTCATCATTGAAACACAACGAAGAAAGAAAGCATGACACCACAAGAGCGTATATATAAATATAATTTCAAATTCAATAGATACCTAATTAAAAAATATTGTCAAGCGAATGTATAACTTATTTCAGTTTCAATCGATAATTAGGTATCGACGAAATCCCGTTGATACCAACGTTTCATAGACAACTTATACGTGTGCAACGTTTCGTGACTCGGTGCTTACTCCTCGATCGAGTTGAGAATTTTGCTGCTCGAGCGAACTCGCGAACAGCGAAATCTTTATAGCTGAACTTGCAAAATTCTGGTACTCCGTCGTTTCATCCCTCGCCACCTCTTCGACAATCCCTTTCTCCTTCGCGTACTATCTTCAACCAAAGAAGCAACTTCACACGACTCCTTAACTTACAAGTGCATCGATTAGATATGATTCAATGAATCTTCCGGTCCCGTGAATATAATGCCTCGCAACCATTGGAATTGCATTCATCGAATTCAATAATCCCTAATATTCGCTTGATACATTCTATTAATCAATTGAAAATCCTTCCCGAAATGGAAATAACTCTCAACTAGAGAGAAACATAGACAGCTCCTCGAAGATCTTCGGGGAATTTTAGTGAGTTACCATCAACCAGGGACTTGATATTGTACAAAAATTGTATATTTATTATATAGATTTTATATATAATGAGTAACGAAAGTGAATAATGTTACGGTCCCTGCCAACGATTTTATCAACGAATCAATTAAATTCCTTACACGGAGCAAAATTGAACTCGACAATCGGAGACGATTGGTGTAGAAAACGGATTTTTACTCCAGAATATGAAAAATTGTGAATACAAAGTGAAAAGTAACAAACGAGATTGAAATTCAAAATGCCTAACAGCCAAATCTTATTATGCGCTTTATAAAATTCGACATTCAGCATTCTAAATTTTAACGATACCTTTCACTTTTTCGTACAGTATTCTATAGTATGATAGTTATGAAAAAGCAAAAGTATTTCGAATATATAAAAATGATAATATTATACGAGGTGTAAAGAAATACGTCAAAAAAAAAACATATACGATCGTTCCCGCCACATTGCTGGTTTCATTCTTGATTCTGTACATTCTTATTTACGACTGGTTTTCCACGATGTCATAAAATTTCAGGTGAAAAACAGGATTCAAACAAAAAAAAAGGAAGGGAAAAGAGAACCAATATTGCAGAGAGGAAGTTGTTCAATGGAAACGATTTCAAATCCCCTTCATTCTCTGCCCTGGAACAAAAAAAAAAGAACAACTCCGGTGAGGTGACTGCTACCACAAATTGATCCAGCGCCAATGTACTGAGCCGATTACGTCGCGAAACAAATAAGAATAAATGAAATGCGCGATAAACTCTTTCGACTCAGGTATTTTTGTGACTATTTGTGGCCTCGTAGATACTCTTTGAAATATATGGCACATCTAAAAGAGAGTTATCTCTTTTATTTGTCAATATTTTCAACGGTCGATACGGAAATTTATAGCGTTTCGGTTCACCATATACTACTCTATTGTATACGCGAAGTAGTATTTTTATACGGGGAAAAAAACGAACCAAAGATCTTGGAAAGAAATATAATAAGAATTGAACAATTTTGGAACAACACTCGAGATTCTACATTATTCGAGGTATCATTCGTATCGCATCAATCGAGATTATAATATGAATGAAAATATGCTCTGATTCAATTTCTCCTACTTTTATGTTCAACCTTTGATTTTAATATTGAAAATATAAAAAAATAGAGGGAACAACCTAAGAATAGTACACTGAGAGAACAAATGTCCGGGAGCAATAAAGTATTTAGTTGAATAGTCGCCATAAAACACTTGATTTATTTCAATATTTCAAGTTTCATTAGATCAATTCAATATCCGTTTTCATTGATAAATTGAATCAATGAGAGTTTATTCAAATTCTCTCTTCATTAATTAACAATAACAGTCAACTAAAAAGGCCCTATAACGAAAAGTATTTCATCAAGTTAGAATCGATGCACAGTATCCTCCCTCCAAACTTGGAACACAATTAATCTTGTTTTTCGATTTATTTTGGTTTCATTAGTATTGTTCCAGCTTGTGCAACTGTCAATCAAACCGAAACCGATTGATTCTCATCAATTCCGATTAAAAATTGAATCTCAATGGGTTTGAATCAGTTTTCTGCAACGGAATTAATGAGAATCAATCGATTCAATGAGATTCTTCAAGCAAGAAAATTATTTATCATTTCTTTTTTGTACTGAAATGATTACAGGGATCGCAAAATAATCACGGTATCCAACACTCGTATGCCTTCTAATTCCTCTGACTATTCATAGCTGAGACCTCAATTATTCCCTTTTCAAAGCACACAGTTTGGTACGATTCGCGTGAAAGAGACCATTACGATATTCTATCATCCGGCATTCAAAGACACGGGTCAGAAATAGTTGAACTATGATTCTCGAATGGATTGAATAACGTTATAAGTCCATGGAGAGAACATACAAGAATTGAAACGCCATTCAAGCGTCAACCAGCAAAATCGATCCAGCAAAATGCAATGAATGTCATAAATCCCCATAAGTTACTATACAGATACGTGACCCGAAGAGATGGGAGAAGAACAAAAGCAAGCGTGGTAAAAATAAGCATTCTTTTCCTCCTACAAGCATATATAATAATTCCGGTTGAAGCCAAAGAGGGGCGCTACATTCTCGTGTATCGCGTTCAAGATGTCCGTCGACGCCTGATACACCGTGGAACGTTGCGCGATATATCTCCGCCGTCAAGAACATTAAGAAAACCAGTTTCGAGTTTTCGAATTCAACGTCAACTCACTTTTCGAGACAGTACGTGAGTAAATTATCAATATCTTATGAAATGATTGGAAAAGATAGGTATTTACGATTATTCATCGCGTTAACATTTATATCGCTATGATGGTAGAATAGTGACACATCGTTCAGAAAAAGGGGTGAAAAAAATCCAAAGGAAGAGAAACGTCATCATTTTTTCACCCGGCACAACAAGCCTAGAAATCGTGTGTTGTGTGTGTTAGGTGCGCGTGCGTCTGTACGTATATATATATATATATATATTTGTAGATGAGGTCTAGGTGCGCGTGCACTCTTTCTCCCTCGACGAATCGACGATCAATAAAACGATGGTGGGTGGTGTGTTTTGGCGGTAGACATCCCATATGCGTATTTGTAAATCTTTCTCGTTTGCCTCTGGAGTCGATGTATTTTTATTTCTTCTACGTCTTTTCTACTGTCATTTCATCCTCATTCTCTCCCCGTTACTCCTCTACGTTGTATATCTATTGCCATTGTTTTTGTTTCACGTTCTGGTTATTTGCAAATCTCAACGCATTTTGTCGCGTAACTGAGAGGAATGCGCTGTCACTTCTGATCTGACTCGTGACTTTCTTTGCATCTCGTTCCTCGAGTTTTCGATGCAATGCAAGGATGGATCATGATTTCGTTTCTCCTTCTTTCATCCGTGAAGAAGGTTTTTTTCCGTCACGTGAAGAGGAATTTTATCGATTTCATCGTTCCAAATGTGTCGAACGGTGACGAAAAGTTTAGTCATTTGATGCAATGAATGTATAGGAATTGAACTGTTGGTGGATTTCGTTCCCTCGATGTCGTGGAGGGATTGTTCTTTGGGTGTTGAATTTTCCACAAATGAAGGAAAAGTCCACCAAAGTATGGCAAAGAATTCCCCATCTGTGGGGAAACTTTGCTGCCACTGTTTTTTTCAATTTCTGCTCGGGATAAGTGACAACTAATTTAGCTTCAGTTTTGCAGATATTGGTTTGTAGTTCAATTGGAAAGAAGAACTAATTGTTTCAAAGTTGATAACCGAGTCGATTAGGAGAATTAGTTGCGCGAGTCAAGCGCCGAGTCCCAATCAAGTAGAAAAATCATTTCTAGTCAGACATGATCGAATAGCAAGGTATCCGGTTCCACCAGCTGATCAAGTTCATTCCCTTCATTCAAGTCAATTATATTTAATCTCTCCCAAGAGGGCGAATTTTCAAAATTATATACGATTTATACATAATTCAATATAGTTTATATATAAATGATAATTCTTGTTAATTTATATACAAATCAAATTTGTCTTGCGAACTAAAATGAATATTTCAGCCTGGATTAATACCGTGGATCAAGAATCTATCAACCCTACATCTGACACAAACCCATCATTGTCTCACATTCAACCAAGATCTGGTTTATAGATTTTATATACAAAAATTTCCTACGAAATCCTATAACATCCTCGAGGGACGAATGTCCTCAAATTCTGAGATATTTTCAAGATTTAGATGACAAAAAAGTAACACACACACACACATACACACACGCGCGTCTTTCAACGTGACATTCCAAAGTGTTGATCGGAAAACAAATTGACAGAACCATCTTATATTTCTTGGATATACATCCAAAGTAAAGTACGTTTGCTGATGAAATTTGATATTTGAGTTGGAATGCGACAGACAGCGGTTGTCAGAAACTTATGGCAATCGCAAAGTATTTTGTTTAGTTTGAGACTCTTGAGAAGTTAGTTCGATATTACAGGATAGCAAACAAACAACAACGGTAACCAGAACAATAACAACTATCCAAAGGGTTGAAGATGGTTCGAATTCAAGTCGTGTCGTACATTACATGAAGTCGATCGCGAAACATCCGAAACTATCCAACGCAATTACATCTATCTTTTATCAAACGACGATGATAAACATTATGATAAATTCATGAATTCGTTGAGTACAATGGTAGATTTTTGTCAAGAGTGACTGATACGTAATTCGTATCACGTAATGAATAATTTCAACTATTCGGAGGGTGTATAAATTATTTATAAGGGCTTGATTGCATATTCATTTATCGGATGTAGTGAATCAGTGAAATAAGTCAATCATAATTCCAACCGTGGTATGTATGATAATGCGATGGTACTGAAAGTGATAGCTGAAAATTGCGAATAATCGTACGCGAAGATGGAATATGAAATAGAATTATTTCGATATTCTTCTCTCTAAATCTGTTTTCGTGAATGCTGAAAAATTGCGGAAATATTATTTTCTGCTGATGATTATTGAACGCATGAATATTTAATCGAATCGGATGATGAAATGCTTGCTCCAAATAAATTGGTCTTCTGAATAAATGATTTATTCACCACAAGAGAATAAATATTTTATGAAGAGAGGACAAATAAATATTTTTTCCAGTGTGGAGAATTTTTTTCTTACTTCAGTGAGGAGATATCCTGCTTTTTTGGCGTCAAATCCTCCACAAAGTAAAGGCAAATTGTACCAAATAATGAGGAAAAGTTTGCAACCCCATTTTTTTGGTTGGTGATTTTTAATCACCGCTATTAAAGTACCCCCAATAATTGATGTCTCTGGCTTGTCGGTTGCCAAGTTCGTTTTGAGATGACGGAACGCGGGACACAAATTATTACTGCAAGGAATACTTCGAGTTTAACTGATAAATGATGAATATGTATTCACATGAATCAGCAAACACTGAAAAAACGTTTGTTCCGGCGGAATAAAATTTTGGTTGAAATGAACGCAAAGTAACTTTATTTAGGATCATAAAAATTTGTTTGTTTATATGAAAGCCAAATAAATTTCATTTCAGCCCACCAAAAAGTTTCTTAATAAATTTCATTTCAGCCAACCAAAAAGTTTTCAGTGAATGAAAAGGGTTGATCGTGAAACTAATAAAATATAAATTCTTCTTATAAGTGTGAGGACAATATAAACTACTGTTTATTCATATCTACTAGTACGTAACCACAAGATTCGTTACAAATTTCACAATTATTTTTCACAGTCCACTCCAATCACTCGGGTGTCAAAGGACGATTTGTCGAATGAGGTTTTGATTTTAATTCATTTGTAACAAAACTGTTGTCTTCAATTTGCAAAGTGCTTGAATCAAAGAGAACGACAAAAATGGTCCAGCATCAATTCACCGTTCACCCTCCAACCCTTTTTTTTCATCGATTCAATATATATATATAAATGTAGCATAAAAATTTGATTACGTTATATACGAAACTACGACACGTGAATGATATTTCAGATGGGATTTGAAATTTCCATTCAGCGTACAAGAGAGGGGAAGATTATTTCACAACTGGACGACCCTCTTTTCTCAATGACAACATGCGTCACCCTTTAACGCAGTCCAAATTATTCATTCAAACACCATTCAATCTGTTTCCTCTTTTTCCCCCTTTCTTCGCGCTATTTCATGAGGAAATGACCTCATTTTTCTCTTTATAATTTTTCTTATTTATGTTTTGGAAGTCTGCTACTTTAACTTCTGAACATTTTCAGATGATCTTTGCACACTGACAAACTTTTGTTGTCAAAATTACAGTAATCGAAGGACTAGTTTAAAATTCTTCAAAAAATTACTGTGCAGCCTGTCAAAATGGGTGCATTTTCAAACATTTGAGAGACGTATTCCTCTACAAGTTTCACGGTAATTTTTCAAATAAAATCAAATATACAAATCAATTCCAAGACTATCTCAAATCAATTTAACTGATTCGAATAAACAATTTGAGAGAAGACAAGGAAAATACTTCACCCGAATCGAGTGTTCTTTTATTGTGGATAAATAACGTTGATTTCCTTTGTCACAGAACTGTACAAACGGAATTCAACTTGTTACACAATATTTTATCGCGGAAAAATCGAAGTATTATAGATGGAATAACAAAAATTCACTGCCACAGTTACTACACTGTTAAAAAAGACTGGAATTTCCCGGTACCCGGGAACTGGGAAATTTTTTGGAACGCTTTCTTGATAAAAATGTAACTATGTACGTTTTGAGTTGTACATTTGAAAATGCCCAGTATCTGGGCGAAACGTTGGCTTTTTCAATAAGAAAAGAAAGCACTGCTCGGCCAATTGGATGGGTTTTCTGTTGTTCGATGGTCCATATTTTACATGAAATTTCATGTTTTTCATTCCAATTTTCTAGTATAAATACAAGATTTTTCCGATATGTGTTAATTCACTGACATATTTAATTTCCTTCAGATTTTTTTGAGTGTAGCAACAAATTTGCATTGAGAAATGTTTGCCTTCGTACAACTTCATCGATTACAACAAATTCTTACAATTAAACAATGAAAATGATTGTATTTCAACAAAATATCATACATAATGGTCTCAGTCATAAATTCACGATAAAAGCAGATATGGTTGGAGAATGAATCACAATGCAGTTATATTCTGTGGACTATAACCGGTGGAACGATAGAAATCGATTCAAATTGTATCAATGTATTACAATAGGATACGATGGCTATGAAATCTCTTTCATGTTTGCTCAACGATCCAATGGAAAAAATGGTTACTCGGTCTAACTCTCTTTCTCTCTCTCTCTCTTTCACTTATTCTTTAGAAAGATATAAAACTATTAAAATTCTAGGAAAAATTTATAGTTCTACATATCGGAGATTTCCAGTGGAATCGATTCAAAGGATATTCTATTCTCATCGGATATGCACTTAAAATACAATCAAAACTAAATATTTCGAAAAGAGAATGAAATATGAGAATTGTAAAAACCTACGAGAATGAATTCTTTTAATCTGTCGATGGTGGATTAAAGTTATTCCGGATATTTATTACCTTTCGAGTTCATTCGAATTTCAAAGTTCTTGCAATCTACTTTTCAAAAAGGGGGAAAAAATTGTAGATATTTCACAATTCATGCTCCGTGGGTGTTTTCATCGAATTCAGAACAGGAGTATTTCATTTAAAGCGAGGGAATATTTACTAGAGAATTAGTGATTATAAAATATTATTTATAGAATATTATAAAAATGAAAATTCAACTAATCCGCGAAGAAGATGGAAATTACCTCAGACATATGTACCGTGTATATTTGATACGAATAGTGAAATTCAGGCAGAGCGACACGATTCGGCGCTCACTTGTCATTAATGCATCGTCGAGCATTGCGCCGGGTGACCCGAATCCTCCGAAAAGCCTTTGTGATCAGGTGTGTCATTGCTGTTTCGTCATTGCCTCAAGCTTCGTACTATCTATCGAGACCGAAAGAAAATCTCATGTCAAAATAAAATATTATTACCTCACCTCTACGAATATGGATAACCATAAATGGAATACACAATTCAATCGATTCGCTCTGGATTATCTATCGATAAATATCTATCGATATAGGATATTTTTTATATTTATTCATGTATTATTGTAACCGATAGTGATTTGCTTCTTCCGTTACAATGACATCATCGACAAGAACATTTTTGCAAAGGAACTTGAGAAGAAATAGCGATACATATCCCGATATATCGTGAATCAAATATAAAACGAAAGAAAGTAAATTTATACGCATGACATTGACTTATATATCGAATGATTTACGTCAGAAAAAGGCTGAAGGGGGTGGCATTATTTTTTTACGCGCTATTCAAACTGGCGCAAGTTACGTGTCGAATAAATAGTACCAATTCTGAAAGGTTATCGGTTCGTATTTGTTACTCATCTACTTATATTTATTCTCAAACAATGATAGAGATGAAAATAAATGACGATGACATAGATACAGCGAAAACACACAAGCACACACACAGACAGTTCTTCATTTTTTATCTCATCACACGATATTTCCTACTTTCTTCTCGGATCTATTATTCAAATCTATTCATGTGTTGTTCGTTCCATTTCTTCAACGATAAAAAAAATGTATGAATTTTGTTCAGCGTTTATTGAGATATGACTAATATTTAGATTTTTTTTTTTATTTCTTTTGGTGAAACGATGAGAATAAAAGCATTGATAAAACATTGAAACGAATCATTACAACCATTGGCAGTAAAGATTATTATCAGCAAAAGATCTACTCTCGTTTATCAAATATCATGCACGTGCGCAACGTATCATGGAACTAAGAATAGTAGCTAAAATGCTTTCATCGTCATAATACATTGAATTCCATTGCCTTTCATCCCTTATGAAAGGAAGAGAACTCGTCAAGTTTTTATCTTCGAACCTGTTCATTCGCGCGAAGAAAAATAAACCTCGATGATCATCATTGCACGGTCGACTCGATTTCCTAGTAGGATGGATAATGTTGGATCTCTTGTTTGTTTATTCTCTGCTGTCGTTTGGGGTAAAAAAATCTACAAGAAGACAAGTTACTCGCCGTGTATTCAACTAAAATCACCGTCGCTTCAATCGATAAGTTATCCATTGCTTTTTTATGTTATTGCGTTTTGTATTTCATTCTCTTACGATCAGTTCACTCGATCTCAGCTCTTTACACGTACAAAGAGATTGTTTGAAAAATTTCATTACATTTCTACTACATTAGCGAGATGAATGAAAATATTAGCGTCCAACTTGTCCTGTCCATTATATTCAAGTTTCATACCCTCCTTTTGCATAACGTGGTGAATATGAATGACAAAATGCCTGTGGTAATTGGAAATGAAATTAATGATGGACAAATAATCTTTGAGAAGCAAGTGGATCGTGCAAAGTTTGAATGATAAGAGAACATTAAAAAATCAATTTGAAAACCTCTGCTCTGGCAAGGCAATCCAATCGAACGGAATGAATGGTTCAACCGTCTGAGAATGCGCTCCTATAAATCTGCAAAGACAAAACTTGGCTGCAGAAAACAAAGCATACCAACCGATAAATACAGCTGAAATCCGTTTGGTGTAGTAAACCATTCATATCGTACGTTGTATTGAGACCTTTGAACTTCTCAATTTGCAATTTGTTTCCCATGATCAAATGAATAATGAAATAAAAAAATGAAACTTTTCTTTCTCACGTATTTCACTGTATTTGACGATCGAAGTATCGGAATGAAATTTGAAGTGAGTTTAATATTACAAACATGACTAATCGTTTCGTGTAATCCTCTCGCACACCTCAGCAAATGAAGCAATCCCTCTGAAAGTCCAAGCGTTGAATCCCCCTAATTTGATTCCACCTTGGTTGGAGTACGTGACCGGAAGTTACGTGTTTGGTAGAGCAAATTAATCCACAGCCCCGAGCTTTTTGATGAATATACAAATTTACAAATTTCACGCACGAATATGGAACTGTTTAAGCATGAACGAATGTACCCCACACTCTGTAAATTATTGATAAAAGTATTATCGATTATTCTCTTTGATACAAACGTTTTGCAATATCATTCGCAAAGCAAAAGGAAAAGTAGAAAAAACACCTAGAGAAAGAGAGAAACATCGGATGTATTCGTGACCGATGTTGTAATTAGTAAAACCGGTGTGCGTAACACAAGAAGACTGAGAGAACGATCACATGTTATAAGTTGAGAGCAAATAAAAGAGCAATGAGAACAATTAGAAACAAAGGTAAACTCCAAACGTATTTTAATAGACACGAAACGAATATTTGAAAGGATCGATGAAACCAAAAAAGAAAAAAAAGAACCGAAGAGAAAAGCTCGAAAATGAGATTGGAAGGAAAGGTATAAAAAAAAAGGATCACTCCCTTCGCCAAAGGGATATGATTGATTATTACAAAATGAGAAAAAAAAATACTATGATCGTGAAAGTGTAAGGAGAAGATAAAAAATTTGATGAAAATACCCTGAGCGTGAAATTATAAATGATATTCAATTTTTTTTATATCGAATCCAACGATGATTACGATTTTACCAGTTTTCGACGAATATTTTCTAAACAATTGTACAAGGAGACAATTTGCGATCCAACGAATCGAAGCAAAGAACACTTGCATACAACAGAAAAGAGGAGAAAAAAGTAAGAAAGGAAGTGGAAATATCCAAGTGGCACAAAGAAACTGGGGCAAGAACGAAAGACTGTTCAGGATGACCGATGCCGCAACAAACCACCAAGCTATATTTCTAACTGAGGTCAGAGACGCCGGGTTAAGACGTTTCATTCCTAGGAGACGACAGTTGGATAGATGGATAGATGGATGGATGGATGGATGGATAGTTGGATACTTGGAAAGGAAAAGGAAAAGAGGTGGAAGAAGAGGATGATTATTTCCACCCTGGTTTCAACGTGCCTCCCAACACCAACATACTTTGTCATCTATATTTCTTTGAACCCGTTAAAAAGATTGAAAAAGACATTTGACGACGACGACGACTCTGAGCAATGACGCTATCCTGGCCAAGCACATAATCGAGTTACCAAATTGTTTTACAGGGAATGAGAATTATTGACAATTTTCATAAAAATAAAACGAGAATTGGATGGGATGAAGACACTTTCTCATATCTTATGAATAGAATATCCAAACGTTAGTGCATTCCGGTGACCTCGAGGAATTCGTAATGCAACTCTTTACGACCCATCAAAAGCTCGCAAAGGTCTTTAAACATACGTATCAATATTAATACTCCTCATTTGAACGTCTCTCTTCTATTTTGTATTCCACGAAAACTCATTTTCATTTAGAATAATTGACAATTTTGCAAATTTTGAAATCATTCGCTAAAGTTGACATTTTGCGGAGTCGATATCCCTATGCAAAAGATTCTCATAAAAACTGATGCATAGAATATATGAGACTTTACGAGATTTTATAATACCGCTATCGGAATTAATGAGCTCAAAATTGAATTTCATCCGAATTTATAAGCTATTATGTTATGAAAATGTTATACAGACGTATAAAGTGAATTTATCAGAATGCACTTATTGGACTTTTTTAATAGGAAATTGGACGATTTTTTATTGCCTTTTTGTGAAATGAACTAAAATTGTGGTAACTCGAACTATTCTCTTGACTTTACAAGATATAAATTTGACAACTTTGTTCCCCTCGGTGTTTCCTCCAAAATACATCATCTTCGCGATACTCACATTTCGTGTGATATATCTAACACTACCATTGTTGGATTTCCAATCTCGAAGAGAAAATGTCTATCTTTTCCTGCTATTCGAGTCTCTTTTCTTCGTGTCAATCCTATAAAAGGAGAAAACCTTTTCTGAAAACCTCCTCATCTTCCACGTATATATTATTTTCTTTTCGCACAAAAGTGTTATCTATTTCACTTGTTACGCGTTAAATTTCTGAGCTAATAACGCGTGAAATGACAAGGGGAGATGCGAATTTGATCCTTTTTCGAAAGATCGAATCCGATTGACCGATATACCCTGAAAGGAATAATAAAAACTTTGAACACCATCAAACTTAACTCAATCCTATTTGGATTCTAGTAAAAGCCATAACTTTAACAATTCGTGGTATTCCAGGTTAAGAGGAGAGCGTAATTTCGACCTAGTTTTCCACGATGCGGAGGCTAAAATGAAATTGTCAACCACGAAGACGACGTGAACGATGATGTGGTTGGATATCTCGCGTTTTCCTGTCGTCTTTGAATCCGCGATACGACCAGCCATTATGTTCTAAAACGGTCCTCACTTTATGCGAAACTCTACCGTTTCGGATGAGATCCCAAGAGTTAATATACTATATCCCCATATACGCATTTAAACACAAAATAAGTATACATGCACGAATGTCGATGTCGACGATGACGACGACGATGAGGTATTCTGCGGGTGTTCTAGTACCCTAGGTGTACATAGCATCGAATACGTTCTAATCTTCCGTAATGTTTATTATTCCCTCTCGTTATAGTTTTATGAGAGAATTGTAAGAAAAACCCGAAAGTTGATTTTATCTTGAATTTTCAAAGAAAGTTCTTAGGAACGAAAAGGATTTAGTGTACGATGGTAACTTTTTCAATTATGTTGCCAAGATTTGAAGATCCGTGGGAAATTAAAGCGAATTTACGAAGGGGAATGTGGTACAAGGTGAATATTATTATAGTTGTGAACTCGATGAAGAACATGAAATTACCGCTAAAAACTTATCTTTGCTTTAGAATCCCAATTCAAACTTGAAGTGTTGATGTACAAAACCCATTCGTCCATTCATAACCATAAACGATGCTACGATCTGTGCTTGTTCCGTTGGTAAGCATAAACGTGGGTACATGGAAGAGCAATTCCCATATTTCAGATAGAACTATAAATCGCTACTGTCGCAAAATCTTTTCTGTGACTTGATTGTGCTTGATTCAATATCGAAAATACAATGAAAGCTGATTAGAATTCAAATACATTGAATATTTCCACACTGAGAAGAAGTTCTATTATAGAAATAGAAACATAACAACCCATGTGGACAAATTTTCACAATTACATAAAAATTTGTATATAAATTCAGGGTGTCCACCTTCTGGAAACTCTCGCAAAGTTTGGAAAGTCAGGAATTTCCTCTGACGCAGTACGAAAAAAATTTTTCCCATAATTCTAATCAAAAAACCATAACTGTAAATTCAAAAAGTAAATAATTTTTGAATAAAAAATGAATGAGTAAATAAATTTTTCACTTAATCCAATTAAAACTCTAGTACGTTCATATTTAAATATGAATTTAGTTGATTCAAATAAAGTTTAGTCTGAAGCGAACCAATTTTGAACTGTATCAAAAAAAATCAACCCAACGAAGTAGACTCCCGTGTCGCCAGATTTCTTCAGCACGAGGTTCCCTTTTTGGCTGACTCATTGAATGAACGACTCTCAACGGTCCCCAGGATGTCTTTTCTTGAATAATTGAGGGAAAGGATTTTCCATAGAGCCTCACAAAGTGATTATTAGCATACACGGAGAAAAGTTTACGGTGACGGTTACTATGAAGAATAGTAATTCGGTGACAGATATTTCAAAATTGTAATAAGTGCCATGTGAAATCGAATTGAGTGAATAGTGAGTTGATCACCCACTTCCTATTTTAAAGTTGCGACGAGAATTAGAGTGAATGGTAATCAATCCCATATACTTTTCTCCGTGTATAACGGTTATGCTTTATGCTTTTTATTTAATAATCGTTTCAGCGAGTTGCTTCTAGATCCTGACTTCTGTCGCCGACTCCGTGATTGACACTCCACTGCTTCTGTGGCTAAACTCGCCCTCCATTTATACGCCCATCTATGGCTTTTGATTGCGCACGCGCCACTGAATCGATTATCCATCGATTCGATTCTTCCGTCTTCCATTTTCCAACCGGATTGCAATACAATCGATGATCGATTATTGCCTTTTACATTGTTTCGTTTATCGGGCGATTGATTACAAGTCGATCCAAAGAAATCCAAATTAAAATTTCCTCAGTGTGGTACCCTGAGGGTTGGCACGTAATATCCCTGGTGGAAATATTTCTCCGAATTTTTTCCGAAATTCTCATTTTTCAAAGGTTCGGAGAAATTCGAAGAAAAAGTTATGAAAAATATCCTCAAATCTCCGTGTTTTAGCGAAATGTTCATACTTTCCTCTAAATTTTCCGAATTTCTCCGTTGATCAGAAAAAAAATCGGAAAGCGTGGAATCGTTCGGATACCAAATATTCAAAAGAATCCATGATTTTTTTGTCAAAAATTGCACGCATTCTCACTGAATTTTGAGGATGAGTCATTCTGATTACTTTCGAATTTCTCCGAATTTCATCCATATATATTGGGAAATATTTGGAGGAAATCGGAGGAATTTTCAGAAGTTAAAGGCAACCATTTCCACGCTTTTTCAGTCGCAATTGGGAGAGATTCACATAAATTACCTAAATTGTTCGATCAATTGGAGTATTCGGATTTTTACCGGATTTCTCCAAAAACATACAATCGATACAAGATTCAGAGATTTCTCAGCAGGGTGTTTGACGTACACTGAGGGAAAATTCAGAGGGAATCGGATATATTTTTGAAGATTCATTGAAATGTATTTCTCGAGGTGATTCGGAAAAATTCGGATGACACATTGGAACGCGATATAAATTATTTCGATTGTCTTGATTGAGGAGAATCATTTTAGAGGGAATATTTCGTAGAAATTCTTGAATTCATTATGAAATTCAGAGAAAATCTGAATAAATCGGAGAAAATTTCAGAGAAAGTCGCAAAAATTCGGAAAACTATTTTGGTCATAGAAATAACGTTGCAGAGATGAATAATTCCGAGAAAAATGTTATCTATTGAGAAGGAATTCGGAAAAAATCCGAATTCTGCAATTCGGCGAACTTATTATGAGCGGGGTATTTCGAAGAAATGTCTCAATTAGATATAAAATTCGAAGAAAGTCTCGAACAGAATCGGAATAAATCGGAGGGAAATTCGGAAAAATATTTCCACCAGGGATACTTCTAAGTATTTTACATAGTTTACGACACGTAAGAAACCGAGTATCTTACGCATAAAATCACCTTGCCTTCGGGGGGACAGGAGAGTACAAGTATCTTACATATATTACGTGTCAGAAACCAAGTATGATACTTAAGAAATTGAAAAATCACGTAATAAACCCAACCCTGGGTACCCTCATCATCTGTCAGAAATTATGTTTCTCTCAAGTTTTAATCAAATTTAATTCAAAGACGATAAACTGAAATTCATTTTGAATCATTGAAACTAGAATTCCAATGTTGAAGAAATCTTTTTGTATTAAAATTTTAACATATTTTTGTAATTCTACACTGGGAGAATTTTATTTGAAAAATTACTGTGAAATTTTAGTGATCGAGGGACAAGTGGAAATTTTTCAAAATGTTACTGTGCATTTTGCAAAACTTGCACAGTAATTTTTTGGAGAATTTCCACTTGTCCTTCGATTACTGAAATTTCACGGTAATTTTCACAACAAAATTCTTTCAGTGTCCATTATACAAATACCCATACAAAAATTTTTGGGCTTCGCCAATGCTGACAATAAAATATAGCTTGGCGCAATGTTGACAGACAAGGCTTGACAATCTATAAATCTCCAATGTTGATTAACAATAAATAAAATGTTGCACCGATGTCGGTGTTCGACGGATTTCGTTTGTCAGTCTATTATTGTGGCACAATTGCGCCAAGCTTAGCTCTTGCTTGGCCCAACATTGACTAAACGATAGATTCCATTCAACACCAGGATCATTTAAAATGTGGTTCAATATTGCCCCAAACTTTGACCTAGTTCCGGTAGAAATTAGCTTTCAATTCAGCGCCGATCATTGGTTATAGCATGGCTCAATATTGGCAACCTATATAATATTTTTGCTACGTTACTCATCAAGTGTTCCTCGCGAGTGGTGACACGCGTATACGAAGAATATATAAGTCTGGAAGAACAGTCAATCGCTCTTTACTATGAGTCCCACCAGAGGGCTCCTACCGCTGAGCCAACATACATTGTGTATACTTCTCATGGCAAAATTTACCGACAAAAGACGCCGAGTTGTCCACAAACAAATAAAGGGAAAACAATAAGACTTCAAACAACATATGTCAGAAATTGCGAAATGCGCATACTTTTTATATATTTCTGGGTAAAATATTGTTTACTCTGATCATTGGCGCCGCATTGACAAACAAAATTTCCAATTGTTTGCCAATGATGGTATATTTCATTGCCATTGTTTCATCGATGATGGGAATTCATTGGAAAAACACGTAGGTAAATCATAAAATGATGTTATCATTCCAGGTTTATTGCGCCATGCGTGGTTGCCGAGCCTCGGCCATACTTTATCTACGTTGCACCATGCTAGCGCCAATTGTAAATTTGGTATATGGGTATCTCTTGAAGATGTATTCATGTTCATTCGATCCCATAAAACATCCAAACTAAATCCACTCACTTTTATTCACTTAAAAACTTGGCATAATACGGGATTGAAATGTCAGGGAAATTTTTATTAAAAATTCTGTGGACACCTTGTATAATTCGATACAGTTTGAATATAATTTTTTCACAATTAAGAGTCACTGCACAAGTAAGGGTGGGTGGCATATTGTCAGAAGAAGTGATTATTACTGAAGGAGTTTTACAGGGAGAAACGTTGAGTCCAATTCTGTTTACACTTTTCTTGGCGGATATTGAAGATTATTTCAGAATTGAAGGCTGTGTTGGTTTAAGTGTAAACAGCGTAATGGATATTTTGATGCTTTTATATGCAGACGATCATGTGATCTTTGCACACTCCCCAGCTGACCTAAAACGTGAACTTAAAATTCTGCATGAATATTGTATTGAAAACGGGTTCGTTGTCAATGAATCAAAAACAAAGATTGTTCCATGTAACCGATCGGGCAACATTAGGAAAGAAAGAGAAGTTTTGTCCATGTACGGCTTGGAACGCATTGAGGTAGTTTACGAGGAGAATTATCTTGTAGTCACTATGAGAAGTTCATCGCGAGGACCGGGGGCAGCCCAGAACGCAATTAAAAAAGCTAGACTAGCTGCGGGGGCACTTCTTTCAATATTGAATGCAAGTAAGTCGCATACTCGGGCCACAAAGGTAAAGCTTTATAACACGATGATCACAACGATACTGTGATATGGATATGGAAGAGATTGAAATAGTTCAAACTCAGTTTTTCAAGGAACTGTTTGCATTACCTAGAAATACATCGAGCTATGCGTTAAGACTATGTCTAGGTCTATTACCGGTGATTCATGGAGCTATGAAGCTTACCTGGGATTGGCTCACTAGATTTTTAGGAATGCCACAACATAGATATCCGAGGGTGTGTTTCGATAGGCTACGTGCGTTGTCCCAGGCTTCTGCCTGCGAGCAAGAATTGAACTGGGTTATGCAGTTTCATGGCTATCTGAAGGCGGTGGGGTGCGAAGAGATTTGGGATGACCTCAGTGTATCAGGAATGAAAGAATAGGAAGAGAATTTTTTCATTGCTTTTGGAGAAAAATTCAGAGAGAAGGATGTAAAAGCATATAAAGGGTCATCTTTCTGTCAAACGATATTCGATCCGGGACTCACGCCAGCTGCAGAATGGTACCTTGAATTTCAATGCCCTATGGATTGGCAGAGGATCATGGTTGACTGCCGCTTGGGAAATAACTACGAACTCAAAATCAGATGCCAGGGAAATAGTCATGAAATAAGGCCCACGGAAATTTGTCTAGTCTGAAACATGAGAGCACCAGAAACTGTTGGGCATTTAATGTGAGAGAAATATCTATCATTTCGTAACGGGAAACAGTCCTCAGTTGAGGATGTGCTGGGGAAAAGCAATAAACACAACCTTAAAATGGTATATTGTTGTGCTTTAGAAATGTTAAAATTCCGGGCATTTGCAGGGCGATCAGGATAGCAAAACTATGGATATATGTTAGAAATAAGATTTAGATTTGTCGTCTGCTTATCTTGTAGCGGTACCGTGCAGATTAAAATTATTATCAAATAATTTTAACTGGTACTTTGCAGGCTCGTATAAAAAAAAATATATTCTCACTGAAACTTCGACCCGAAGATGCCACTAAATTTTCACCTTCGAATAATTCTCCGGTCGCCAGGTTATTTTTAATAAAATAACCAAAACTTTTTTGAGTTAATTCAACTTCCGCTATGATTTTTTTCAAAATCACTATTTTCTATACGAAGATAGATTTCTAACGAGTATATTAGAATAAAAGAAACTCAGAATTAACCAAGGATTTTTGTAAATAAACCAATCACTTTTGACAACACAAAACTTCAGATTGTTTATTCAAACACTTTCCAATTTTATCCGTATTCAATATTTCATAATGATTCACTTCTACACTGAGAGCTCTGCTCTCTTCTCTGTGATGCAGCTGAATGGCTTATGGCGTTCAATGCGCTCCTTTTATATGCTACCTGACTGGCTTCAGAAATTACTTATTTATTCAAATTTTGACTTATCAATAACAATTTTATGATTAAAATGCTCAGTACTTTATTCTCAGTATAATCTTTGATAAAACAAAAATGAAAATTACTTTTCTCTTTATTTATTATACCAGGTTATAAACATAATTCGTAATTTTCATAAAAGCTTGCATAATCATATTTTTTCAACTTCTAAGTTGATAGATTTGCTCTTTGATTTCTTCTGACCAAAATCATCATTATTAACTATCAATTTAATACTTTTTGGTAGATTTTCATTCTAAGATGATGATATGCTAACCCATATTCTTTATTATTTGAAGCAAATCCGAAAACTATGTAGAACGTATGTTATGATATTATTTTATTTTAATCGTATTGCTGAGAACAGTATCCTGAGCTATCTGCTTAATCTAGAATGCCATATTTATTATCAGAACATTATTATCGAGGCTATGTCCCGTTACAATCTATAGAATGAATTGCAATTTATAATTATATATTGTGCGCACTCTATTGCGGATTAAGATTATTTGATAAGATGTAATCTGCTTTGTATTACTCCCTTGTATGAAGTGTTCTTCACTTGAATACAATAAACTATTATGTAATTCTGAAAAGTTTCCCGTATGTTAGGGCACCGAGTGTACATTTCATACACGGAAAAACAGAATTAACTATTATTTGTATGGCTAAAAATTAGCTGCGGGATCTATTTTTCAGCTGTCACAGCCACTCGCTTAGCGATAATAGCAAGAAATGTAGCTGTCGCAGCGAAAATTCAACAGCTAAATTATTTGGCTATCCGAATATCAACCACAAAAGCTGTGCAGTTACACCCTGGTTAAAAAAACCATTGATTCTCGCCAAATCTCATTGGATCTTGTACAATGTTCCGACCAAGTCTCATTAATTTTCATATCATCAGATTCTATGGATTTTTTGAACCAGGGCAGCTACAATTCCCTACTGCGGTAGCTAAAAAATAGCTCCAGCGGTGAAAAAAGAGTGCTACAAAAGTGAGTAACTACCACAGCCATTTCTTTTGTGTCTGTGTATATTGAAGAGAAGAGTGCACCCTCGTTCAATTGAATATCAAACAGCTAGGAAATTTAGCCACTCTCAATAAAAATTTAGTTGAACCAAATAGATGCCCCGAAAGGAAGTCAACATTTGTCAACAGACCTTTGTCAAATCTGAAATAAAGCTATGGAGCTATAATCCAAATTTATCTGAAATCGAGTTATTCGACTCGTGTTCCCTTTGGATTTCATTTGTCATAGCTAGACTTTTTATTCATCTCGAATAAACTGTTCCATTCATATTTCAAACAAATAGATCTTCATCCGGAGCAATTAGAGTTCAGTTGCCGCAGCTAGGCGCCTTTCTCTCAGTGTAAATCGCTGGGAGTTCATAATTTTGTTCATAAACGTACTACACGAAACTGAATGAAAGGTTGATCATCGCCCTCTTATTTTTTGCTCTTTTTCCGCGAGACTATTTAATTGAACCACCGGCGCCGGCGCTTGTGCAGATTTCGATGAGACATTTTCTTTTTGTCTGAACGTCAATTAATTTTCATCGATCCTCGAAAGAATTCTGTGTTATTATCAAAGTGATTTTGAACAAATGAATGAATCACAACTGAAATAATTGACAAGCGGATTGATACTCGAATATACAATTGAAAAATTCAGTCGGAAAATCGATTTTTCATAGAATTCTATCAAATTCAACTCAAAACTTCCGAAGATAGGAGTGAAAAAGCGTGATACCAAAGTTTTTCGGAAGCAGTTGATAGGGCATTCAGCGAAAACAACGAATACGAGATTGTGATTATGCAACGATTTCAAACTTGGTCTCCGTGCCACCTGATTCCAGTGCATATCCTCAAAAAGTATTTCGAAAGATCAAGATGAATTTCATAAAGTTTTCTTCAATTGAATATCGCTATCTCTTCGGGAAGGATTGAACATCTTTTGGATCGAAAGAATTTTCTACGAATGACAATTTTCATGAAACGAGGATGAATACGCGATGAAGGTGAAACATTGTTCTAACTTTGACTCCCTCGAACTCTCGATGGTCTAGAATAAATTACACTTCTCTTTGGTTCGATTTATCGTAATGGATTTTATTACTTATCCTGAATATAAATAATATAAGAAATCAACCCTGGGAGAAATATCACAAGTTCTTCTCTATGATTGATGAGGAACTAAAGAGGGAAAATTCATTGAAAAAACCTAGCGAGGCGCTAGTTAGTGAATTACTTATCATTATTTAATAAGCTGCACTAATTAGTGATGATGGGATAACAATATTCAATGAATGCAACTTTTCACTGCGAGTATACACGAAATAAAGAGAGATGAACTTTTTAATCCTGACGAAATGTAAAAAATATTATTCAAACGTGTGATTGGATATGGTAATGTTGTTGCGAGATTTACTTCGCAATTGAAAGCAAGTCCAACAACAATACTCCGACTGGTAAGTTCCTAATCAGTTACTCGCCAGTGCCTGCTCAGTTTTTCTGATTAGTGCTCCATCAGTAAAAAGGATGAATCGATTAGTGCCTCATAGTTTACTAGCAGGAATTCCTACCAGGCAATATTTCCAATGAAAATAGACGAGGGAATTGAAATAAACGTAAACATATCAACACTTCTATGTCCTAATATCAATTTGACAACTTGGAATCGACATTGAATTTGCAATGATTTGCTGTTGGTTCTAAGTAATCTACCTACCTAAATCCCAAGTCTAATGTACAAAGTGCTTCTGAATATTGAATAGCCATCTCTACGCCGGTATTATAATGCACCAGAGATTCGAAATGAACGTGAGACGTTTCGAATGTTCAGCTGTGATAATTCGTTGTGTATGTAATAACCCAACAGCTCGAATAGCAATCTTATTTGCGAAAATGGAAAGATCGACAAGAGAGGTTGATAATATATCAACGCGCGAGGCAATTGAAAGAATATGAGAAAAAAAAAGAACATTATCAAACTTCAAACTTTTTCATAAAATTCGTTCTCCCGGGGAAAATTTTAATATAACAACAAGGTACGTTTTAAGTAGAAACGAGTCTGAAGTTTTGCTTTCAACGTCAACTATTTTACGTCGTTCCAATTTCATAACTGTTTAAATAACCTGCAGAGAAAAAGTTTCGTAACGAATTGTCATGTAAAGCGAAGGGAATAAAAAAAGGAACATAAAAGATTGAAACTTTTGTCAATTAATGTGTAAATTGGAATTCTTTGGATAAAAAATTATGATAATTCGACATGATTGCTCAGAGCGAGATTGGAATATGTATCATAGTAGTTGATGGAGATGCAAACAGCGAATTCGATTGATACATTTGTTACACCTTATGGCCTCGAGTACCTACCCTAAATCGCGGTCAGAGCCACCATCATCGGTCATGTACGCCGTCGATCATCCTCCGTGTACCTTAGGGAAACTCGGTCAATAGGTCAACAACGAATGCATTGAATGCATTTTCATAGAATCGGTGTCATTCGTTCGCTCGCTCGTTCGCTCACCCACACGTATTATAAACTGACATGAAACGCTCTCTATATGCTTCGATGAGTTCGGAAAATTGTATGTCCAAAAATATCGAGATGTGAAATTCATGAATCGAAGGATTTTCTGTTTTAGATTATATAATTACGACAGAGCGGAAAACTTTACTCGTCAAACTGGCGCCGTTCAAGAATCGCTTTTCAAAGATGTCAAAGTCGCGGAGCGGCGGCAGTAAAGGCAGCCGTGACAATAGCGTCGAAAATGAGGACTCCAAGGAACAGAATGATCAGACGCAATTGCAGCTAACCACTTCAAACAATAGATTGGAAACACCTGGATCGGAAATCAACGGTCTATCGATCAAGGGCAATGAATCAATGACTGGAGTGGTTCCAAGCTCACCTCCACCTTCATACGAACACGTTTTAGAAGAGGTATCATACTCCATAATGCCAAAACCGTCAACCAACAGCATTATCTATTATATACATCTACTTTTTTTCCCTTGAAATTGAATTTGTGAATTCAAATTATATACCGATTGCATATTATCATAGCATATTAGAGCTAAATCGTTCCAAAGCAGTTCTTTATGCTCTCAGAAAAATTGCTGTACAAAGCGATATTTTGATTTTATGAAACCATTTGCGAATCTCAACTAGAATGAGAAAAAACACATCCATGCAATGATATATTCTTTCCGCTCTTAAACGAAGCATCGTAATTCACGTTTCCCTCAATTATTTACGATTTAATGGCATCACTTTTTCCATGCCTCGAGAGAATATTGACTGAAATGAGGAAGAAAGAACACGCGAGACAGAACAAAGAAGTGCGAAGTTTCTAAATATATTTTTCTCGGATTTCTCAGTTTTTCACAACGTAAAACCTCTTTTACGATTCATTTTTCTCCCTGTACAATCGTTCTTTTCTCTCATATTGACAATAAATTAATTGTGCGAATGGTAGAGTATACAGCCAACTGAAATTAACATTGAAACTCGAGTCGTTTCTCTACATTTTCTCTTACTCCTGAGAGACTTTTTTCCGACATTCACGTTCAAAATTATAACGACTGCTAACTACAAATGGTGGCATGTATGAAAGTACTGTCACAACGGATAATGAAACCCTTTCAACGACACTTTGACTCGAGAGCGGAAAAGATATCATGCATTCCGTAAATACACAGAAAGAAACTCTTCTTGGTGATTATGTTTTATTTTCTTTCTCATATCGAGTTTGAAAAACATCAAGGCGTTCTATTTTAAGGTTTGATAATAACGACGACACCTTACGTCGAACGACATCCCAGTCGGAGGAGTGGTTAAGGATTCCCTGAAGGAATTTTCACTTTCTTTTTGTTCAAGCAAATTCATCATTTTCCTTCGTTCGAGAACATAGAACACACGTTTGAAAATTCTAAAACATAGAAAAAGACAATGATTTCGTTACAATTCATTCATAAATCAAAGAGAAGATAGGAACAAATTGGTCGTTCTCGAGTATACAAAACGCGAGGCTTTGCGGTGTACCGCATTTGTTTCCTGTGCACCCGCATGCAGTGATATCTATTTGCATCGAATTTAACTGCATCGAACGAGCATCCTTTCACTTTTTCCATCGAATAATTCCAGGGTATCGATGAAACCATAAATTTCTTTCTTTTTTGTTTTCATCAAATTGAAGATGGAATTCGTAATAAAGGGAACTGAGGCGTTAAAAGCAGCCAGCGAAAAAACACATATCGAACTAAATTGCGTTGTCATCGTCAATCTCGTGGGATTCCACGCGAATCATTTGTACAAATATTTTACAAGGATACGATTGTTTGAAAAGAGAAGATCTTGAATTTCAATTCGTTGTCATGACTGTATTTAATTTGTTTTTTATATTTTGTTTATTCTACGCCGAACGGAATATGGACGGGAGAAGAATTTACATAGAAAAATACAAGCAAATTGCACTTGGAAATCCTTTGAGATTCGATGCAATCGAGTATCATATGCGTGCATTTCAACAAGTACACAAGGAGAATCTATTGTCATTGTCATTCACACTGTAAAAAATATGGGAAGATTTCATCCGCAGATCGTAGAGGAGATTTTTCCTTCATTTTGAGGAATTATTCTGCCTTTTGGGTGACGATTCATCCAAAAAATAAGAGAAAAATTTACCGAAGTGTGGGAAAAAGTCTCCCAACATGGAGGAATTTTGCTACCACCATTTCTTGGTGGACAATTTCACAATTGTTTGTTAGAATACACTATGAAAAATTTCTATAGGAAACTTCAAATAAATGCTCGAAAGTAATTAACACTTACACGCGTTAGGAATTTTCCGCATTTGACAGGAAGTTCACTGGAGAATGATAGTAAAAATCCCATAAAGTTTGGAATTTTTTACACTGACAGGAAAACGACTTGGTTGAAACATTCGTGTTGTCGATAACTTGAAATCTGATTCGATTCATCAGAGAAATGTGATTGTGACGTCCAGAAGAAGTGGTTGAAGCCAAAATTAACTACGAATTCTGGTTATCAGACCAAGAAAAACATCTGGTTTTTTTAACCTGGGAAAGTTAGTTAATTTTGGCTTCAACCACTTTTTCTGGACATCACAATCACATTTTCTGGTGAATCGAAGCAGATTTCAAGTTATTGCGAACACGAATGTTCCAACCAGGTCATTTTTCTGTCAGTGTATATGAAAATTCTGATTTTATTTTCACAGTGTCGCTTTGGTCAGTGATTATTCTTGATCTCTCTGCCGCTGACTATTTTTTACAGTGCAGTACACAGCTTTGTATCAAGTTCTCCAGCAGAAATCACTTTAGGTCTTGCAAGTTACTCACAAGTGCCTGGGGAGGCCACCTCGTAATAGCCCAGAGATCGACTAGAGTGATTTCTACTAAGAATTTATATCAAAATTCGATATAATCGATCAATCTTATCATAACCATCCAGACACGTTTGGAACTCTCCACGTCTGACGCGCAGGAAGAAGATGCGGAAGAAGATCTGGAATCCCAACAACAGCAGCAACAACAAACTTCGAGAAATGAAAAAAGTACGAGCAGTGGTGGTAAAAAGACCCCAGCTAAGGGACCGGAAATCCTACATAAGTCCAGTAAAGAATTCTACAGAGCCATGGCCAAACAATGGGGCATTACCTGCAAGATGAGCGATCATTGTAGATGTCTGGATTGTCAGGTAAATCTTCCAATAATGTTGATAATTTCAACCATCTTTCATGTTTTGTTTTCATGAAAATTCGTTCATTATGGAAACCTACTATAATTATTCATCAACACGGTTTATTGAATCGTTTATTGAAACGAATTTGTTTTTCTTTTCTTTGTATGATGTTTCTAGGCTGTAAAAACAACCTTCAGAAAACTTCCAGTACCGTACTGGAAACAATTAACCTGTACATTTGTGTTAAAAAATTACATTTAAATCATGAAAATTCCAGTACGCGTATCAGAAAATTCTTGTAATTATACCGGAAAATAGAAGTAAAAAACATTGAAAATACGGAAAAAAACTCGGCACAACAGGAATTTTCCAGGTCCTGGGTACCGAAAAATTCCAGTTTTTTTTAACAGTGCAGTTTCAAGAATTTAATTTGAAAAGATAAATATCTATGATAGCAACAACTGTTTTGAACATTGCTATTTTTCTTCCATCAAACCTCTCTTATCAAAGTTAGTATCTCTTCAGATTGAATTTTTGCTACTCCAGTTGGGGTTTCTGATCGAATTGAAAAAGACAGTCTAGGTTTGTGATCCCAATTCACGTGCAAAGATCATAATCTCGACATTGGGGAAAATAACGTTTGGAGAGGTTCGATCTAAAATCTCCTCAAGATACATTGATAATAAGAGGATTGATGGTGAATTAGATATTGGAAGGAATCCAATCGGAAATAGAGACAGGGTTGAAGATAAGAATTGTATATTTGGAGAACGTTTATAAAAATGTTGTCTCTTGATGAAATTTATCAGAAGAACGAAAGAAACGTCCTTGTTTTTCTGTCAATTTGACACTCTTGTTTTTATTAGAAAACTACTTTTGACTATTCTCTTCGGGAAGATGTGTTGTGCTTTTTAACGTTCTTTTATTCTACATTGTGACTACGACTCCTGTATGGTAGGTGACCCTTGGATCACGCGAATGATAAATACTTGGCAGTACAGGGGTTTGTCAACTTGCCAAGGATAATTCGTGCAAGCCAAGAAAAATGAACGAAGATATGATAGGGATCCTACAAGTTCTACATATTTACAGTTGTTTACAGTTTTGATTCACTTGAACGAAATTCTCTAGTAGAAATAATCCCATAGATATCCTCTGGGATGATGTTTTTGCTAATTAGCCTCTTCATTCACGATTTAATCCTAACAAAATTGAAGCGAAGGGACGAAAGCAATAATTATTCAAACGAGTTTTAGGATGATGAAAAAAATGAAGACTGTTTGAATTACAGAGTCATTATTTCGACTGCGAATACGAGAAGGACGAACAAGAGAAGACTGACGGTGGACTCGGAGCTGGCACCCCGATGTTCATCTCTGAAGTAATGCACGGCACCGCCTGTATTCTCCTTTAAATCAACATATTTTTCGATAAAATGATTGTGCAGAAATTTTACTTGATCATGATTCAACTATATACATGTATACCCTTCAGAAATTCTGTCGCAAATGACAGAATCGTGTATTCACCAAATTAAAAACAAACGCACAAGGATGAAGAAGAATGACAAATTTCGAAAGAAAGAAATCTAACGAGAATGAATATGATATATCGTTTCGCTTCATCGCGACGGTTGAAGTTATAGATTCGATAATAAAGGTCAAGTAATAGTCGTACGATATAAGAGATCAAGCTTTTCCCATTTATATGAGAACCATTGTGTATTATTGTCTTGAGATGAAGAGATGTATATGAAACGAAAAAAGAAAAGGCAAAAAAAAGAGAATGAGAGAACAATATTTTTGACACTTGCGATTCGAATAAAGTATTTGTAGTGTTAATAATATGTTAAAAATATCTCCTCTTTTTTGATTATTGCATTCAATTACGTTTCAACTTTACAAATTTTGTTTCGATCGAGTCGAAAATATTTGAAGATGCTTCACAATGCTGTTGCGAAGATCAAATTTTGAGTGCCGGTTCCAAGGAACCGAGATCAAGATAGAAAACAATATACAGAAATATTTGCAATAAAATACTCTTTGATGGATTAAACTTTGAATGAAAGAAGATATTTCGAATCGAGCTACGAGAAAGGAAATATCTTTTGTACTCGCCAATTATATAAAACTCATCCAAACACATTTATGTGCGAATAAACAGATTACATTGATGCCGTATGACACGAAACAAGGGAAAAGGGATAACAAAACAGAGAAATGATCGTTTTAGAAGTTAACTAGTCGTTAATAACTGTAGTGGTATAAGTAAATTGTATGCATCGACGATTTTCGAGGAGAAAATTATTGAAAAACAAACTCGTAAAACACATGAAAGTATCATAGCGAAAATGAATATATGCGACTTCAAGAGCGCTTGTTCATTAGCTTTTCATGACGAGAAATAAGTGAAATATGAGAAAACAAAATTCACGATGGGGGGCAAGAAAGATCTAAACGAATTTATCAATTATTTTGCAACATTCAAAAATTACAAACAGAAGGAGAAGAATGTGGAATTCATAGAATCATATTTTCCAATCCAAAACATTGTATATGGAAAGTCATAGATTTAATGCGGAAATAGCGTACTCGACACTGTATTGTCGACATTTTTTTATATTACTTGAATACCGCGTGTTACAATAATTTGATAATGTGTAATTTGGGTTTCATTGTCAGCAACTAATTATCGCTGTGAGAAATCTTAAAAGACGAATGAAATGTCTCATTAACGTCTAATTAACATTTTTGTTTCAGAAATTGAATTCAGACCTTGCGTCTTGTAATGCATTTTTTTAATGAATTGCTGGAGAGTCGAACATTCCTAGAGATTGATGATATTTATTTTTGCTATATACTTGTTGAGATTTGTTTCCTTGTGTCTCTCCTGGATAGGGAATTGTTGCAGAAATTATATCTTGTTTTATATTCTCCATCGTTGCACAAGACTGCACAACAATAGAATTCTGTAAAATAATCATTCATATGAACTCCAAATGTAAGGGCTAGCCAATCGATTTTATTGATTTATTCTTGTTCAAGGAAAAATGTTTCCAAGATGAGTAAATATTTATTACTCCATCTTTGACTCTCGATCTATCAGTTTGTTTGTTCAAATAAGACAAAAAGATTGGCTTGAATGATAACTCATGAATGTGCAACTCAGGACATTCCAAAATAAGAATATCCACATAGAATGTATAAAAATGTTCAATACAACCACAGAATATGAATATAGATATAGAAATTAAATGTCCGTTGCTCTAGGAAAGATAAGCGCAGGACGAATGAATTTTTGTTCCAATTTTATTGAAGAATCGTATAGAACAATTTTTCAACCTCTCAATATCACCCAGAAATAATATCTGAATTATCAACAATAGTATTTCAATGAATTGTATCAATTGCAGACGTGAAAGCTTTTTGTTTACTTAAACATACAAAAATTTGTCAAACAAATAGAATTTCAAGTTGAAAATTCAGGCCACTGCCATCGTGGAGAACTATTTTTTCTCCTGAAAGCCTATTTTGCATTCATCGCTTAAAATCGCTTTAGTGGGATACTCGTGAAACTGGCTCAATGTCTGCAACTTGAAATTTTGTCCATCCTTTAACGTGTTACGTAAACTCTTTTGTATGCAGAAGAAAAAATGTTTGATCCCGCATGTTCGTTGGTCTGCGTAACTGACAATCTTTATTTTACAATTTCGTACTAGATATTTTTTATTATATGGAACATTTCATCGTGTTCTCCGTTTATTTCATAACACGCGAAACAGGTTCAGCGACAAATAAGAATTATTTGCCATTTTTTAAATAAAAAAAACTCGAAGTTATCATATACCGATACATGTATGTTTTATATAGCAGCATGAAGGTTGGAACATAAAACGAACTTGAAATTCTATTGCACGCCAAAATGGTTATGTGAAAGTTAGATTCACCAAAGTCAAATTTTCTTTATAATATTTAGAAAAATTTGTTTTTATATACGTGACGAATAATTTGATAATAAAAACAGTAAGATTTGCGGTGAATGATTTAATCGGAAGTTCAAGATATTTCATACATGATTTATTATTTCATTACGCGGATAATGATTCAACTTTCACATTTAGAAAAGATGGTACTAATTAACGAAATAGCGTTAAATACTAAATTCCCATTGTTAAAAGGGAATGACCATTCAAAACCGAAACATAATATTGTACCTGCCTAATACTATTACTTGTCTTTTCTCACGAGTTGCTTTGTTTTATACTGTTACTTATGAGAAGCGCGTGTAAGGATATTTATATAACAATACAATTTATCTTACAATAAGAACAGTTAAGGATGAACAATAGAAATATAAACCCTCCCGATTCTCGACACATATTCTCTCAATTTTGAAAACTGAATCACATTCCTTTGATCAGGATATTCAAGATAAGAATAAAAATTTGTCCATTTATCGAATCTAGTTGACGAGAGTTTCAAACGAGAATGAGTGTTAATAGAAAATTGAAATAAAAATTTATCGACAAAAAATACTTTATTCAGACGATTTGTATCACTGAAATTCAACAACTGTGATTGGTTAGGGAGGAATATCACCTCAGGATGAATTTAAAGAAGAAATGAAAGAGGAGTCAAAGATTTCAACAATTATACAACAAAGCTGTTAAATATAAACATGATACATGTTTAAATGTTACACCAATTATGGTGCCTTGGTTTATATATTCTGTGCATATTGAAACTTCATCATCGCGTTAAATTGAAACGTGAAGTACCTATTTGTCGAATTTGAGATGATGTCAAGTATGGAAAAACATCATCAGCTGCAACTTGATTTGTTTCATTGCCAAAAAAAGAGCGATAGTGATATAATATTAGAGAATATTATATAAAACGCGATGGACTTTGAACCCTTCCCGCGTTCGGATACGGCTAAACTTGCCGGAGGTTGAATCGATTGACTCTTAATTGTCTAATATGAAACTAAACTAACGTCGTTGTGAGTTTGGCCACATACGATCTCGCCACAACTTTAGATTCAAAATATTTTCCTAGATGTAGGGAAATCAATGGATAACAAAATAACAACCGAGTTTTTCATTGAAATGTGGAAAATAGAACAAATTTTATTTAACTGGATGCATTTTTTTGTTCAGGGGAGAATTGTATATCGTGTCTTTACCAAACCATGAATCGAGCAAAAACCATTCACAGAAGTAATTGTTTTCATGGTTCGAAAGATATAAAAAATTGTTCAAGATTTGAAAATTTGGATACACGTTCCGTATCGATGAATCGATATTTCATACGGAACAATTTGGAATCATTTCGATTAGAGGTGAACTCGAGACTCTTGAGCAAAATTCAGGAATAATAGATATCTTTGAAGACAAACCTACACATCGTGTCAAGTGTGGACATGGAATAGTTGAAAATAACACGTCCGAGAGGATGAAATTGATCGCATTCAAGACATAACACAATTCTCTTCCATTTCATTCTTCAATAAATAATTATACACTGACGCAATGAAATCTTGCATCGGAACTGGTAAAATTCAGTTTTCTTCGAGAGTCTCCAGTCTACCTCTAATTCCAATGTTGATAAATCCCATAAAAAAATATCTGGTATATTTTATGAGTATACACTGCTCGTTATCAACATATTCATCATTATAAACGTATATACGCTTGATTTATATACGTGCACGTATATAATTATAATATGTGTATGTATGTATGTATGAAGATTGTATAGAATAAAAAATGAAAGAAAAGCATTTGATTATTCATACAAAAAAAAAATCTTTGTATAACGACCATTATGAGTGTAAGATTCGATGTAATCTAATTAATTATCAGCACCAATAAAGAGGGCCTAAAGGATAATAAACATTATTTTATCTCGATCAATTCTATCCTTATATTTTCATTTATTCGTGAATTCGATTATCTTCTTTGTATATCCTTGAACTGGACATCAATGTTTTGAGTTGTTGTATCAATATCCTGCAATTTTTATATCAGCGGTAGGAAAATCATTTCGTTTTTCAATCCCTAACAAATTATCTTTTACTATCAATTCAAATGATTAAGATAATTAATTTATAATTCTAAGAAGTATTAACGGCATATAGGGGATAGAAGAAACCCTGTAATATAGGCAATACGAGAACGAGGAAACACAAAATTGACGATAATCAGGGGGATTAAGATTGTATCGTTGAAGTTAAGATCGTTTATACAACCAAAAGCAAAGTTCAAACTCACGAAAATCTGACGAATCTTCGTTATTTATCTTCTTCATCTTGAATATTCCCCGTTTCTGTATATTTTTGATGTGCTTTCGTGGTTTTCTTCTTGGAAAAATTTCGTATTTTATAATAAATTTCCGAAAGCAATATTTCATCTTCAGGGAAATTTTTTTTTTTCAAAGAAAACTACAAAAACAAACAGCAAATGTGAAAAAATAGGGATGAAACAGCAAAATTTGTTGGAAATACCTAATTTCGCTAAAAAGCATTTCAATAAACGATTCAAACTTCAGCAACATTTAAGATTCATCTTCTTGAAGTGTAACTAAATAATAGGATGGAATTGTTTAACATAAGATATAGCTGAATATATAAGGTATCGAGTTATTTTATGAAATCTGCCACATATTTTCACAACAATATACTTCCTCACCTTATAGCAAACAAAATAATATATATGATTTTAAAGATGTTGTTTGACAAAAGGAAGAGTTTACAACGATAAATCCTGAACTGTTCTCTGACTATCCGTTCAGAAAAATTCTCAGAATTGTATATAATTTATATACAATTCAACATACTTTATATATAATTTGTATATGAATTATATATAATTTTGAAAATTTTTCCACATGAATGATACATTCACCCTATTGATGAAAAAAAAAAAACAAAAACAACCGTGAGAGCAATAAACATAAAGTGTTATATTTGTGAGAAATATAATTTTAGACGAAAATTTGAGTTGCACGGGGAAAAAGGAAATGGGAAACAAAAGGGCGGAGAAGTCAGGTCAATGTGAAAATCACAGTTTGGGTCAGAAGTGGAAGGACAAAAGACGAGGACAAGATTCCAAACGGATACTTTCAGAAGAGTCAGAAGAAACATGGTGTGTACGGAATACTCGAGTGATTAGGCTCAAAGATGAAAGGAAAATAACCTTTACACCAGAATAGTTCTTACCTCGAGGTACTTGAGAATTCAACATTTTGTGAAATTTTCCAACACGTGCGAGTGAATTCCACTATCTTTTTGGTGAAAAATTCCGTTTTCCCGTACAATTCATAGTGGAGAAATTTTGTTGAAATCCATTGAAATATTGTTGAAAAAAAGCTGAGAAAAACTTTAAATAAAATTTGAAAAATTCGATGAATTTCCAACTTTTCCTTAGCAATATTTCAATGGATTCCAGAGAAATTTGATGACGGGTAACAAATTTGTGAAGGATAGCGAGCGTTACTGAGTAAACATTCATCTCATATGAGTTTCAATTTTCTAATAATCAGGGTGTCTAGCAGTCGGGAATTCCGGGAAAGTCGGGGAAACGTCAGGAAATGAAAAACATTCCGGGAAATTTTCAATGATATTTTGATTTTTGTATGTGCAGAATTTTTCAACTTAGAAAAGTTTTGCCCATCGACGGATGATTGATAGAATCAAAATTGTGACCTGTAGCGGTACGCCCCCATTTTAACTATGAGGAAAAAATTGTTTTTTTGGACCGTACTACCATGCCGCCATTTTGGATTAAAAAAATTGAATGAAAAGTGTTTTTTGTACCCAAAGACTAGTACTTTCATATGCAAAAGACCCCATACATTTATAATTTTTTTTTTCACTTCATGGCAACACTTTGAAAATAACGTCAATTTTTCAGTCCACAAAGTGATATTACCCCTAGGAAATGAACATCAAATCCCTTATAATTTTGTATTTATTGATTTTACATGGAAAATTCACCAACAATGCACATTACAAAGCTCTAAAATGTATAAATTTGCAAACTACCAATTCATATACAATAATTAAATGTAAATTTCAATATAAATCATAAAGGACTCGATATCGATTTTTAATGAAGTCCACTTTTCGAGCTCTTTATCTCCAAAACTATTGATCGTACAGCTTTATTCAATAGCAGCGTTTTTGTAGCAAATTTCATGCCCTACGAGAGCATCATATTCATTTTTTCAACACCAAAAACCCCAGTTGAATCCAAAGTTAATCAGTTTCCTGTGTCATTCGTATGGAAAGTGAATTTTTGGATGAGCTGAACCTCTAGATTCATTCAGAATTTTTTTCAAAACGGAAATATTTTTTCTTCTCTTCTGTGAAATATCGGATTTGCAAGTAAGACGTGGGAAAAAAAATATATCCCAAAAATGAAACACTCTAACGCACGTGTGTTGAAAATACACAAAATCATAATCGTAGAGGAGAGAAAACGTTGTTGAATGAAATTTCATCCGGACCCATCTACTCGGATGTGAGTAGTGTTTAGATATTGGTTGGGATAGTGCTTGGCGCAGGAATTCAATGACTTAGCGGGCGAATAATCGATCCAATTTTTCAGCCAAGCAAATTTGTCGAACGAATTTATTTTACTTCCTTCTAGTAGCCGATCGACGTTTCGGATCGATACGATCCTTTATCAAGATACAAAATTAATATAATCTGTAATACATAAATTACAATACAATGTACAACTCTTTTTTCACAAAAGATGTGAAAAGTTTTTTGATATGATAATTTTCGTTGTTACGGTGTTCGAAGCTACTATTTTCCATTATGAAATTCCATTATCAATTATTGACTATACTATAAGTGTGTTTATTGGTATAGTGGATGTTGTGGCGTTATCAGGCTATTTCAAAAAACATATATGGTGTTTCCATGGGGTTTTCTTGGGATTTTATGGAAGAAGAGGAATTTTGATGAGAAAAATTGGATTTCCGATGAGAATCGACGTATCTTGTTTGGAATACGTGATTTCAAACAGAAAAATTATTTTTCAAGGAATTCCTGAAAAACGGTGAATTCGGATAGGTATTCAAGGAAAGAGTGAGAAAAAGTAGAAAAAACGTAGGAAAATTGGTAAAAGTCAAGAAAAAGGCAAGATATAGTCAAGAAGAGGCCAAATTGGAATTTTTTCATTGGGAACGGTGTTTTAATAACCATTGAGTCGACTGGTGCAAAATTATAAAAAAGTTCATAAAGTATTCAAAAAGTATTCATTCGAGATATGATCTTAAAAACCAGAATATAATGGAAAAAGTTTTTTCAAATTCATGTGAAAGGAAGAGGAACAAAGAATTTGAATTCCTGCGCCAAGCACTATCCCGACCAATATCTAAAAACTACCCACATCCGAGTAGATGGGTCCGGATGGAATTTCTTTCAACAACGTTTTCTCTCCTCTACGATTATATTGAATTTGTATCTTGATAAAGGATCGTATCGGTCCGAAACGTCGATCGGCTACAAGAAGGAAGTAAAATGAGTTCGTTCGATTTTTCGTTTTTGTCTGTGTGTATTTTTAGTTGCCACAACTAAAATTTTTTAGTTGTCACAACTAAATTTTTTTAGTTGCCACAACTAAATATATTCAGTTGCCACAACTAAATTTTTTTAGTTGCCACAACTAAATATGTTTAGTTGCCACAACTAAGATTTTTTAGTTGCCACAACTAAATATGTTTAGTTGCCACAACTAAAATTTTTTAGTTGCCACAACTAAATTTTTTTAGTTCCCACAACTAAATATATTTAGTTGCCACAACTAAAGATATTTAGTTGCCACAACTAAAATTTTTTAGTTGCCACAACTAAATTTTTTTAGTTGCCACAACTAAATTCTTTTAGTTGCCCGAACTGAATTTCTTTAGCAGGAAGCTTTGTGATCGTTAAGAGGAGCCAAAAATTTTTTTGTCTCGGAATTCAAAATCTCCTAGACCAAAATGTCCCTCAGAACTCCGGGAACAATGCTGTTACCGTGTCTGTCTGTCTGTCTGTGTGTGTGTGTGTGTGTGTGTGTATGTGTGTGGCTGTCGCATATCTCCCGTTCTGCTCATCCGATCGTTTCGAAATGTTTATCACAGTTGTGGACTAGGTTGATAGTGGTCCCATATGAGTTTCAACCTGATTCATTCAGCAGAATTGGGTGGATGAGAAGAAATCTGACAAAGAATGAACATTTTGCGTACGCGTGTACATTGGAATTGGGGGGGGGGGGGGAGGGAGGGAAAGGAAAGCATTTTCATTTTCGTCTGTGTGTATTTTTAGTTGCCACAACTAAAATTTTTTAGTTACCACAACTAAATTTTTTAGTTGCCACAACTCAATTTTTTTAGTTGCCACAACTAAATTTTTTTAGTTGCCACAACTAAAAATTTTTAGTTGCCACAACTGAATTTTTTTAGTTGCCACAACTAAATTTTTTTAGTTGCCACAACTAAATATATTTAGTTGCCACAAATAAATTTTTTTAGTTACCACAACTAAATATATTTAGTTGCCACAACTAAATTTTTTTAGTTGCCACAACTAAATTTTTTTAGTTGCCACAACTAAATTTTTTTAGTTACCACAACTAAATATATTTAGTTGCCACAACTAAATTTTTTTAGTTGCCACAACTAAATTTGATAGTTAGAATGACTGAACCTACTCATTTGAACGTACTACTTTTCTATATTCACCACTATCAAAAAAACGAATGAAAAAATACAACTTCAATATAGTCAATGAATTACCTCCACGATATTGAATGAAAGATTCGCATTGCTGCTAGCAGGATTCAATACAGAACAGCAACTGGAATTCATACATGATGTTGAAATCTAAATCTTTCAATTTTTTTCTATCCATATCTCTTGTTCTTGTGGAGAATTCGAATTGAAAAGAATCCCAGGTAGGAAAATGTCTCAATAATGCCATCACAATGGTGACATGGACGCCAAGGTGTTTCTGCATAAAGCGTTGTTATTGGTGGCAAAACGAGGTGATGGCACCATCACGCAGACATAATGTTCACATTCTCTGCATCATCGCAAGCTGAGCAGAGTTCATGATAGTACGTTCACGACACGTTATGTCACAAAATATTCAGAGCATGCTTTTCTATCTGGGAATAGGAGTTTCCTATTCTTTTCTATTCCAGAGTTTTGACTGAGGTACTATGTATAAAAATCTTGAAAACTTGAAGCGCTTCAAAGTTTTCATCTTCTCTATTGTCCATCAACTCTTCAATTATATATGTACCCTATTTCATACAGTTTTAATTGTTACATCATTCCTCGTCCTCCTTATACTTCCTCGTACATCAACGTCCACAAGAGTCAATTGAAAGTTGTCACTGGGAAGCTAATAAGTAGATCGATATGAATCACGCATTCCTGTCAAATTGAGACATGAAATTTCATTATTTCCCGTAAGTATCAATATTTAAATTTTCAATCCACATTGAAATGGTAACTGAATTATTTGGAATCTCAAACTACAAAATAAAATTACACCCAGAAAAATGGTATACCTAGATTTATTTGATTCAACTACAATGTCTATTCATGTACGAACCTACTAGAGTTTTAGTTGGATCAAATAAACAATTTATTTCATCCGAATAAATTTGTATCTATTTCAAATAAAATTTACTCGAATTAAATAAAAATCTCTAGTAGGTTCATTTTCAAGTAAACCATTTCTCTGGGTGTACAGTCGTTCTATTAAATAGTTCCCCTTCCAAAATTATGTTCATTGAATAAGTTATTATGGCGTAACGTTTCTGGAACGTCCCAGATACTGCTAATGTCCCACCATTGTAACTCTCCGAATTAAAATCAGTGAAAACTCACTATTTCTGCGGTTAAAAGTCGACCAGCGAATGGAATCAATGGGATATCAATGAATAGTCAGTGAACTGATCATGCAGTTGTAAGTGTTGAAATTTCACTGCAAAGATCGGTCAACATTCACTGCTTTTGCAGTATATATGCACACTGAGGGAGAAAAATCATTGAGATAAGAAAATATTTCATCCAATGGTGTCTATAAAATATTTCTTTGAACCAAGTAAATATCATTCCAATGAATGAAACGGTTTTCGCACCGCATGAAATGTTTCATCAACTGAAAAACCACTTCATCCATTACAGTAAAATTTCCTTGATCTAAACCCCACTGAGCATTTCTGTTAGAACCTTGCATTGATATTGCAGTGATATTGATGCGATCTTGAAAGTACCTGTCATGAGAATTACAACAGTAATATTACAGAATTCGATTACAAGTAAATTACAGCGATGTTACGTTGTCAAGTGATATTCCAACGATATTTCTGTGGGTTACTTTTGTAATATTGCATTTGTAAATTGAAAAACAGGTACTTCCAAGATCGCATCAATATTGTTACAATATTAATACGAGGTTCTAACGGAAATGCTCAGTGGGAAGAAACATTTTATAAATCCCATTGGATGCAATATTTTTTTTGGATCAATGACCTTTTTCCCTCAGTACACTGATTCACAGTAGTCAACTTCCCCCTACAATCAGTAAAATTTCCCTGCTTTGAATGTAGAGAGGACGTTTTCGGAACACATAACCTTTCCTCCGAAACGTCACAACGTTCCCAGGTGGAAATATTGTATTAAATCCTATTACGAATGGTGAAATTTCTGATTGAATATCATTGAATTTCATTGAAAGCTATTAATTTTCCCATTCGTCAATGGGATTTTATAGATTATTTGTAACAGGGTGAAGACATTGACAGTCTCTGGGACGTTCCAGGAATATTTCGGGACACTTCATCCAGGGGGTGGTCCACTCCCGTACAGCACAACCACCGATCCTCCACCTAGGACTTCGGTGGAGAATTGTCGGAGAAATGGGAGCCGTTGAAATAAGGGAGTCTCCGTTGAGGCAACGGAGAGGCGACGGAGAAATGTCCGCCCCCTGTATTTTCGATATAATTCTTATTGGTGCTTTTACGTAACCAAATCTGAATGTATGAATTCACGAATTTAAGTTTTACTGAAAATACAGGGGGTGGACATTTCTCCGTCGCCTCTCCGTTGCCTCCCTTATTTCCACGACTCCCATTTCTCCACCAATTCTCCACCGAAGTCTTAGGTGGAGGATCGGTGGTTGTGCTGTACGGGCTGTAACTTGAATGCATATAATGGTATTTTAACAGCATAGTGATATCATCTGAACTAACCTTGGTTAAAAAAATCCATAGAATCTGATGACATGAAATTGAATGGGATTTGGTCAGAACATTGTACAAGATTCAATGAGATTTGGCGAGAATCAATGGTGTTGCAAAGGATGAGCTTCCAAAAAAGAAGCAAAATAATGTTATCATAATATTTTTGCACGAACGAAACGGCAAATCAACAAATCTACGATATACACATATGACATCATATCACCAACCTCGGTCACATGTTTCTCCGGCCGCAAGCATCTTACAAATGTGTGTACGCATTTCTATATATACGAGTTTAAACACTTGTTGTCCCCAATCCCCTCTACTCCCAATCATTCCACCACCATTTTTCAAATTCTCTCTTTCGCTTCTGTATCTGGTTGGTTTTCCTCTTCTCTTTTTTCCTCGTTCCTAACTCGTATGCTTACACACATACGCTCTCTTTTTCTCTTACCGATAGACTACCTACCACTCTCGTCGTCGTCTTTTCTTTCCATTTCGTTTTGTCCTTTACACTTCATTCGTCCGTCCAGTCAGTTCTGTATCGTATGATACTTAACACGCTTACGCTATAGATCATTCATAGTCTAGTCCACGAATTTCTAAACCGTAAAGAACGTTGACGTGTATCGGGATTATGCTCATAAGGAGAGAACAATTGTTTCGATTCGGTTGAAAGTGCGTTGAGGAACGGAATGGGTATCCGTATAATCAAATCTAATGGAAAAAAATTGCACTTTTGTAAAAAATTGGTGTTCAATTACGTGAGAATCGTTGTTCCTCCACGGCACAATGTGACACCTATTCAAAGAGGAAACAACGAAACTGTCGCTTTGTTGAAAGAAACTACTAGTTAAAGAACTAGTGGATGAGATAATGATACCTCTGTAAACGTGGATTTGTTTTGTCTGATTTATTATCGATTGGTTCAACAAGAAATTCTCCGCCGATATTCGCACCGATATTGTGCAACAATCACGAAGAAGACGGCTGGTATGCGGAAAAGAAGAACATGGGAAAAACTGCTAGCAAATTGAAGTCAAGGCGCAGCCAGAGTTAGTGATTATTATTGTGCATGCTTGCATATATACATATACATACATGTATATGTTCTTTTTCTCTTTTGTCTCGTTTCATTGTCACGTTATATTACGTGGTCCGTTTCGATACGTTGTCTTCCAAGAAAGAATACAATTTCAGGGATGACATGATGTTGCATCTGAAAGATCTATCCTCGTTCAAAAGTATTATTTTTGAATATTCTATTACAAAGAGTAGCAAAAGAATGGCAAAGAAAGTCCCCCAAGGGAGGAAAAACTCCCTACAATTCTTAGAGTGTAATAAAAATCGATATTTCTTAGTCGACAACTCATTTTTCAGTACTTCCCCGGTGAAAATGAAGCGTCGAAGCGCAACAAAAGCGTAAGCGAAGGGTCACCTAAGCGTAATTTAGGAGGGAGTTGGAACATTTTCACGTTTCATTTGTTTCTGGATTTTCACCAGGGTTATTAATGGATAAACAATAAGTAATCTGTCGTGATATAGATTCGATTCGATACATATTCTCAACTCAACAAGTTCTGGTACGAAAATTCTGTTATCAGATTCAGATTCCTCCCACAAAATCATGCGCGGGTCTATGTAATCTATTGGAATGAAAGTAATCTAGCAGCTCACTTGTTCAAATGAAGACTTTTCGATATTCCACCTATTTAACGAATATCAGGAAAGTATCAAGTATTTCAAAATGATGCATCGTTGAACCACGTTCACCTCCGGGTCACGTTTTCCGTAAATTTGATCAACACCTTCTACCGTTTTTCGTTCAAAAGAATCAATTAGGATTCACATCAGCGATTTTACACGATTCTTTTCGACTCCCTGAAACCTGTATGTCGTTTTAAAAAATTACCTCGTAGATAAGACAGTGTAACATAACGGTCGCGATACGATCTACTCATAATGATAATGATGTCCAACACTCTACCTCCAATTTCTCGCGTAAAAAAAAACATGCACGTGTATTAAATGTATCGAAAGCGACGTAACTTTTTGACATATTTTATTACGCACATGTTTGATAGTTGAAGGGAATTGAAGGGATTCTTTCTGAAGATTGAGTTGTTCATTCAAACTATTCATAATGAATTCATGTTTACTGTCATAACGGGAGCTCTTTGCGGGGACTTTTGTGCTGTATGGGAAATCTATGAGAGAGCTTTCCACTCAACTGATAAAAGTATATTTAAATATTTGATAGCTACCCACACGGAGAAAAATGAAGGTCGAAAATATAGTATCTTTAATGAAAATTTGAGAATATTTCTTAAAATCTGAGAGTTTTTCTTAAATGCATATTGAAGACAAAACGGTCCACTTTTTTGTGGCATTGTATTGGAAAAACAATGATAAATTATCAATATTTAATAAAGAATAGAGAAACATATCCCTGGTAACACAGGATGAATTCTTTTTCAAAAGCAAGAATAAAATTCTTCAACCTATGCAGCACCACACATTTCAGTAATGTCTCATTTACATTTCAATCTTCCACCTTCATTACATTTAAGTATACTTTCACAGAAATATGTAAAAAATCTGTCAATTGAAATGTTACCTACTTGCAATGTCTCAAATATATTACGAGAGAAACATTACAATGAAATATTTTATAAATATTGCAGAAATAATTCAGAAATATTGCATTGAAATGTAAGATTAGCGGACATTGCAATATTTCTGAAGGGACTCTGAAATCTCAGTGTGACATACAGCAATGTCATAGAAATATTTCAATGTTTCAAATGTTAGATTTCTGCAATCTTAATGAAATCTTCGGTGCTGCATGGGAGAACTCTTTTCGAACTAATGAATTCATAAAGAGCTCTGAAGGAGTTCAATGTTTGGGACATTAACGAGTTCTTTGAAAATGCTGAAAGTATTTTTATTCAAGATTATTATATCTTCGAGCTGCATTTTTCTCCGTGCGCAAAGTACCACAATCCCAGAAGGTGTTCAAAGAATTCATAAAGAAGACAATCAGTTCAATAAGGGTTCTTTATGAATTCTTCCTGGGACTATGGTGCTGTGCGAGTAGCTTTACAAATCTCTACAAAAAGGAAACGTATAGATAAAACGTACTCAAAGAATTTAGAATTCTCGTCACGACCAAGGTGCGCATAATGATGTTCGGACGAAGGAAACTGTCATGAGTTGTAACGTGTACCGGCATCTTTAAAGAACGATGCATCAGACAGGTACACATTCGAAAAGATACAAACCAGCGTCAAAGAATGAGTATTGAATATTCAGTATGCACATGAACATCACTTCTATTATTTTTTTGTCACAGAAGTCCAGGATGTGTACATTTTCAAGAAAAATCTGTGCGCGCTGTAAGTAACACCTTCGATGACAATGGAATGTTGACATATCAAAAAATTGAGTGATAAGAAATGAGGTGTGCTTTTGTCAATTATCCCATCATTAGTTCCCATTACCTTGGTCAAAATCAAAACTTGGAAATTTACACCGAATAAAATAATTTATTTGACCGAATGAAATCAAGTTAGTTGTGAAATTTAGTTCCGGGTAATAAAAACTGTAGTGGAGGGAAGTTCAAATTGGTAACAGCAACTAAAGTCAGAGAAATTAAATTGAAATTTAGTTGAGCCAACGCCTGTTTTAGTTATTCAAATATCAACAACTGTATCTAGTTGCTGGAACTAATTTGGAGTGAGGGTAACTAATTATTTTTTTCGGTGTCATAGGAAAATGTGTGGAAGTTCGTTGAACCTCATTAGTTATTTCATCACTCTCTCTCTCTCTCTATGAAATATGAATTTTAAGCATTCGATAATGAATAATTCATTCCAAGAAACGCTGATGTTAGTGATCAACCATTTATATGGAAATAGAATGTGTATCCAATGATATCCGGCAATTATTATCCAAAAAACAAAGATCCGATTTAGAAATTCAGAACTGTGATAAGAAACCATCATTTAAAATTAAGCAACCTTTAATTAAAATCAATCGAACCCTTTCTTAGTGTTTGGATTCCATTGTTTTGATTTTGACTCATGAATCGTCAAAAGTACCATCTCGTGAACCGCGGGATAATTTTTTGTTTGTTTTCATCCGTTTCCATACCCTGACAAAAAATTTCTTTTGATCAAATTAATAGTTTATTTGTCCTCTCTCCATAAAACATTTTTTAGAATTCATGAAATATTTAATCGAGTCAAATCATGGAATGCTTGCCCCAAATAAATAATTTATTCGCCACAAGTAATCAATTTTTGCATCCAATTGGATATTTAATTCCTACAAATAAATAGTTTTTCAAATGTAGTACTAATTTTATTAAGGATATGAGCATGATGAAGGATTCTAATTATTTTCAAGGATAACAGTACCATAAAAACATATGAAAATAACTGACACCTTCTCCTACTTTTTTTTACGATGCATGCGTTAGAAAATAACTGATTTCAGGATTATAAAGTATCCTTAAATTTTCAACGATGGGTTCTTATCACAGTGTTGAACTGCAAAAGTAAATGTTGCTGAAGTTTCAATCGTTTATTGAAACGAATAATTAGTAATCGAATGACACAATATTCAGCTATTGAGGACCAAAAATCTTGCAGTATAAAATTTTCACATGGTGTGTGTCTCCAGTTCCAAAGAATCAATAATTTAAGAGGATGGATGATGATAATTTATCAGATTCCCTGAGTTTGAATTTTTGTTTCGTTTCTATAAACGATTCAAACTTCGAGAACATGAAAGTAAACCCTTATTTCGTGGGGTGACACGAGATATTTGAAAATCGATTCCCAGTGGCCATTGAGTCGATTCAAAGCACAACGCTCTGGAAAATATATTAATGAAAAATTTGATTCCAAGGATTGAATAATGAAAAGAATAATAGAATTTAATGATCTCCCACATATTTTCCTATTGAATTCCAATTATTTTGGACTCCAAAAATGTTGATAGACAATAAGATGGAACTGGGATATGCAGTTCATTTTATCGTACAGCACCCACTCAAATTTTGAAAATTTTTGCCATACATTTGCTATATTTCAAACGTATGAAGAAAGTCATAATAGGTATATAGGTTATTTTAACCCGTTTGTGAGACCGAGGCACGTATTTTTCTGTCACACAAGATACAATGCCTCCACACAAACATGATTATATATATTTGCCCGTATGAACGGAGAGCCTTATCTCTGGTACTAAGTAATCAAGAGTACATTACTGTATGACGTACGCTCACGTACTACGTTGAACGAACCAACTCTTTGTACATGAACCGATATCTTCTATCAACTTCGAGTCTTACACTGCAAATATTGAACCAAAATCCATACTGCACACAAATTTTTATACACATATGTTATACGATGGAACGCCATTTTATGAATATTTTCAAACTACGTTACCACACTTGGTGTCATTTTCTTCTCCTCTCTCTCTCTCTCTCTCTGAATTTTTGGGAAGTGAAAATTTGTTTTTTAACAATGAAAAACCCGGAAATCTGTGAAGAAGTAAAGAGAAAGCCTGTTTATAAGAAGAATTTCATAGAGTCGATGAATAAAAGAGTGATCGCAAAGAATAAATGTATTTTTTCGCTTTTCTTTTTTGGGATCGCGAGTTTTGGGTTGTAATGCGTTCTAAAAAATATTCTTCAAAGCATCAGTTTTGAAGACAAAGTGGTATAAAATCTCCACGCAGCAGTTTTTGTTTTCAAGATATCTTGAGGAACTGTACAGAAAAATTAAAGAAGTGTTATGCAACATGAAAAGGTATCCTTAAGGTGATACTTCAATTGAATAAAAATATCGCTCTGTACAGCATTCCTACTGGAGTCAGAAAAAGCTGCTCTACAGAACGATATTTTGATTCAATTCAGGCGTTTGCCCGTAGTTTGTTATAAACGATTTGGCTGCTGCCACGCCGATAGTATCCCCTTAAGATGTCTGAAACAGTTCTTACTAAAACTTCTCTTCCGAGATTATATCTTTCACACATCTTATAGCAATCTTTTAGAACTAAGAACTGGTTTAGATATCTTAAAGATATCTTTTCATGTTGCATAAGACTTCTTAAATTTGGCTTGAAATATCTTTTAAGATTTCATAAGAACCTCGATAGGTGTCTTTATAGAAAAGAATCGGTTCTGTCAATCAATTCTGTCGATTTCCTCACCTCTTGAATCAATTTTATGCTCACCGAGAGATGGTGTGCCTCACGACTGATCGATGTACACAGAAAAAGGGTATTTTTCAGAATTCATTTCAACCTGAACCTCGAGGTTCCAAAGAAACATGTGATTTTTTGCGGTTAATCTTTGATTTTAACTTTTTCTTTACGCCATAAACACGCCAATATTGTGTTTGAATGATCGAGAAAATCACTATTAACACCCCTAGGGAACAAATTGACATTGTTGACATTGATTGGGATTTTTATACTGAATTTTGTTCAGTTCTAATAAAACTTTTGGAAAAAAGCAACCCTGGTTAAACGAAACCATTGATTCTTGTTAAATCTCATTGAAACTTGTACAATATTCTGACCAAATCCCATTAAATTTCATTTCATCAGATTCTATGGATTTTTTTTCTAACCAGGGAATCAAATTCAATACGATTTAGTGAGTTTTGTTGATTTTTCATGAACAGTGGTATCATAACTCAATAAAAATCAGCAAAATTCAACATTCGAAATACGCCATTTGATGGAATAATTTAACGACACAATGAATGACTATTTTATTAAAACGAAGTACCGAAAGTGAAACATGTTTACGAGCACATTGCCTGTATCGACCACTTTTCATGATAAATGGCGCACTTATATCACATAACTTGGTCATATATTAGCACGGTGAGCGGAGAGCGAGAGTGAAAATGTCTTATATACATCTGACCTACCTGCATTCCGTTACTTTGAATATACTCAATCTTTCAGTACTATTATGGTACTCTGACAAACCGCGTGTGTATTGCTTCGAATGAAATGATATTTGAAATTTATTCTAAGCTCATGTAAAGTAACTTTCATCGCATAAGTCATCTGTCTCGATATAAACGTTAAAACGATGATGTGTCTGCATAGCGATGATGTTGATAAAAGAACCGATATAACGTGACAGTGATTTTATTTCGGTACGTAAAGCCATGTGTCATAATCTTTTGGCAAAAATATTAACAGATGCAAAGCGTATCGAGACGTATTGTCGAGTTTTTTATTCGCTCTGACGAATAATGATTAACGGTATTATGTATATTTATGACGACACAGGTATAGCATGGAGTTTCCGATTTCCATCTATGGGTGCTTTACAAAATTTAGGCACCAGTGGTCGGCGTCGAAAAAAGGATGGGCTATCGTCTTCGAGCTCCTGCAAAGATCTCCGAAATAAAAGACATACGATTCACCTTCAACCGGATGTGATAGTTCCGAAAGAACCAACTGTCTTGATAACACCTCCTTCGCCAGAAACTTTCAGGATTAAAAACGATCAAAGGTATATCATTCTTTTATTAATTATAATTATCATCTTGCTAGGTGTGAATAAAATCCCTCGTTCGGATTGAATTCAAGAACTTTGAATGCACGTTAACATTCCTGTAACGGGTTTTTCGAGACTAAGCGACTTAGTCACCGACCTAAATCAATCCTATTCATCCTGAACATCCTATACCTCCACAAAAAATGGATTCAACTTCTCAAAGTACTTCAAAAATGATCCAAACAATCCAAACGAATGACCATGTCCTAAGCGTAGAAAAGAAAGAAAAGATGAAAGAAGGAGAATCAAGTAATACTTGGTTCGGTGAGTAAATGAAATCAGAGTTACAAGTCTCGATTGCTACATTGGCTGCTTATAAATTGGACTATGAGTGAGTACACACAAACACAAAGAAGAAAAGGCATACCTGTTCACCAAAAAGAGATACAAAGGAGAAAAGAGAATAATATAATGGAACCACCAGCAGGTTTCGAACCGGTTTTCCTCGATCTTTGCCTTCAAAATGATGTGCTGACCGCACATGCTCGCATATACGCGCCGGTAACCGCGTGTAACCAATGAAGTGGGGAAATAAAAACATTTCGACTTGACTGAGAGTGTGTAGAGTACCTTTTCTAACTGTGCCGTGTGGATACAAATAATTCAAGATCAATTCTTCCGTAAACTCCCACAGTTGCAAAATCTCTTACAGATTCGTTTCCCTGTGTTCCGTTCGTCGTTGGGAAATCGGTTACCCGAAAGGAAAATCGCATGATCCTCGAGATTCATTGTGGTTGCTCGAAGGAAAAGTATAGTTGAAAATGTTCACATGTGTAGTGATAGATTTCGATCACGTTTGAAGATGACAATAAAAAAGTGCATATGAAACACAGCACTGAATGTTACGTATGTTCAGAGGTATATTTCATATTTCTTCATTTGATTTTTGTAATACTTTTTCATTATCTGAATTAGTGATGCACGATCCTGGTTAAAAGAATCCATTGAATCTGACAAATAAAATTCAATGAGATTTGGTCAGAACATTGTCCACATTTAATTGTAATTTAATGTAACTTTGTCGAGTTTATGGTGAATTTGATCAAATATTGATAAGAATTATATACAAATTGTATATAAAATATCGTGGCTGCAGCTAAAATTTAACTACAGGAGTTGAAAAAATGGCTAATCAATTCAAAATTGATCAATAAAAAATTAGTAATCGATGTTTACTGGAACATTGCAGTATTTTCACTGGAAGTTATCAATCAATACATCGGACTGTAAATTTCAATTCATTTTAACAAATTTATTAAAACTTTATTGCGAAAATTGGAATTTTGCAATATAAAGGTCGTGAAATTTCAGCAAAGGTACTGGAAAATGAATTTTCCAGTTCCAAGATGCAGTAAATTTTTACCTATTTTTCGTACACTGTAGAAAACAATCTGGAATTTCATGTATCAGATGAATATGAAGATTCTGAAACTTGTAATTGAGATCAAGTTCAATCACGAATTTATGAAATTTACTTCAAAGTGTATTAAAGTTCATATAAAAATGCATGAAATATCATAAAATTTAATATAAAAGGTCAGAAAAGTTTTGAAAATCAATACAAAATTTATATCTTAATTGCTTCACATGAATTTATAAGAAATTCAAGAAGCAATTTTTTCCAGTGTACTAAACTGACTGAACTCGAGTGGAAAAATTTTCAAAATTATATATAATTTATTTTATATATAAGTTATATATATAATTTGAAGAATCTTCGTCTCTCGGATATGTTGTACTCTTTTTTACCTTTTTTTTAGTGGAAAAAGTACCACACAGTGTGGTAAATAGGGACAAATGTGATGTAGACTGTAAAAAATTCGTTCTGAAAATTCAGAAAACCTGACTGTAATTTCTTACAGCCATTTACAGAAACTTAAACCAAATTTTTCAGCGTATTCTAAAAATTGAGTACAATTTCTCGAAACTCAGCAAAATTTGTCTGAAAAATTACAGCTACATTCTCTGAATTTTCAGGAGGAATTCGGGAGTTTTTAAAAAAACAGATAATATTTTCTTTTGCGTATTTTTCAATTCACCGTCCCGTATGGAAAGTATAATTAGGTGAAAGAAAAATATGAAAAAATCACATTTATATACAACAAATCCAAGATTCATTACCCGATCGATTTGAATGTATCAAAGAACAAGAACATTTATATCCATGCGATATTATATTTGGCGGATATATATATATATAAGACTCGACAAGCTGCGCTGCAGCTGCAACAATATCTGCACGTGCTGCATCCGTGTGCGATGCATTCCGTATGTAATACTAGAGTTGGCAACTAGATAATCTCCATCGTCACTGGAGGCTACTCGCTGGACTTTCTTCTTTGAAATATTTTCGCCTTGCTCATTGTTATGAATACTCTATGCTCCATTGAAACACTCGCAGAAAATTCAAGTTACCACAAATATTATAAAAATGGTTATAAATCGCATCAACTAATTTTCCGCATAAAAGCATAAATTCGAACAATGCGATTCGAGCTTAATATTTTTATTATACTGGACTATGTAATTGAAATTAACTCGAAATTCGCAAGCATATCATTCAAAAAATCGAGAATTTCAAATTTCCAACAAGTTTTTTTTTCCAAAACTTTATTGAAAAAGATTTTTTTTCCTGAAATTTTATTGAAAAATTTTGTTTCTAAGATTGGAAAAACATCTTCCTTGAAATTTGGACTCTGCACTGTGATAAATGAATAAATTAATTTCCAAATTCATCAATTCAATTCAATATCCAGACCTTTGTTTTAACTTTGATTGAAATTTTTCTCAGGATGAGTGGAGTATTACAAAAATGGTGCAGCAATACATTAAATTGGAACTCTTTCTGAGTACTTGAAAATGAAATTAATGAACGTCGACTGAGAATTAACAATCGATTTGTTTTTATCACTGAAAACGGCGATTCCGAAATACTTGGAACGATTTGGGGGACCTTTGGGTGCACTCAATGAACTCAACTATCGGATATTTTATATGATGATGCCTGTATGGGATATAGGTAAATTATCAAGTATCGAATGAAAATAAAAAGAGATAATAATAAAAATTCGCATATAATTTGATGTCTAATTATCCGTGATGAATATAGCGGTGAAGATCAGTGATAATTCATGTTTGTTTCATCCTTTTAGTTCCCTTGGAATTGTAGAAAAGTGTAACTAGCACAAACAGAGGTCATGATTCATTCATGTGAATTTTAGTTTCAGAATATCAGCTCCCAAATTTATTAAAATGATGAAACTTCGCATTTTAGTTATTAAACTCTGAATTACGAATGTTAAAAAACTGAAAATTCATTGTTTATAGGTATTTTGCGTCACATTGACTCACCTGAGTTCTTCAAAATTAAGATAACTGAGATAGCCTCTCAGTCTCGAAACTAGTCTCGGTATCAGTCTCGGTGCAGGTCTCGTTGCATATTTCGATATATATCTCTGCCGATTTTGTTCGAATGATCAAGGTTCCACCCCATCCCGTTGATTCCATTCATATTCTCAAATTATGTTGATCATCTTGGTATTACGAGAGATCGGAATACTTGTTGGTACCTATTTTATCTTTCTTTGACGAGAGTCTCGTGCGAAGCCCTATTCAAAATTAACAGGAAAAGAATTTTGATAATCAATAAGGAAATATAAATAAATAATTTTGGCAGCAAATATGAGCAGAATTTTGAAAAAAAAAACACAGTAAAAAGTAAAACTTAAAGTGATCCCGAATATCAGCTTAAAAATGCAGCCAAAAGTAGCGCCTTTTCCAACTGAAAGTAAGCAATGAAAGAGACTGAATTTCAGTCAATTCCATCTTACTTTGGAAATTAAGATGGAATTCTATCTTAATTCAGCTGAAATTCAGCTGATATTAGGGATCACTTTAAGTTTTACTTTTTACTGTGTAAAGAGCATACTGATTTTTGCAAGCATAAATCGCTCTTCAAAAACCCCGGAAGTTCCTATCTTTATTTATAACTGAACTCAGGGAAATCTTGATACAATATTCATCCAAACTCAACATACTTGATTATAATAAATTACTCATCATACGACATATAACATTTGATTTAAATTTAAAAAGATTGCTTGGGTGTAGACAGATGAAAAGTTGATAAGAATATGAATCTACAGTCTACCCTCTTAAAATTAAAACCAGGGGTGAACAGGTCGGAATAAATTTGTATTCAATAATACTTTTTTAAATGAGTATTTTTCTTATTTAATCAAAATAACCAATTCTGCAGGAGAATTATGGTTGAGTGAACCTTCAATGGATGATAGCTGGTGAAATGCATAGCCATTTTAAGAAATATAATCAAACAACTAAATAATCAGCTGTTGCAGATCCAAAATCTTGTAGCACGTCCTTTAAATGATGTTTCCTATCCCGAGGAGCTACACGGAATAAATATTATCTTATAAATTACGATGTTAAAATCGCAGTACAGGACCATACTTGAAGAAGCAGGAATTCTCAGATATTAGAGACAAATATTGCTGTTATAACCTTCTTTTGTAGGAGTCAACATAATGATTTTCGATAAGATTTAACCAAAAAAACAGCACAATTCACGATGTTACATTTTGAATGCACTAATTTCGCAGATATAGTCCTTCGCTACGATTCTCACATCGTAATTTATAAGATAATATTTTTTTCATGTAATCTAAGACACTAAATGACAATAATTTATCAGAATTTGTGAGTTTGAATTTTCGTTTCGTTTCTACACTGTAAAACATTTTATGAAAATTGGGAACAATATATATAGATAAGTTTTGAAAATAGATCTGCGAATGCAGAAAAGCTTTCTGATAATTCGGATCTGTTGCTGTGGAAAATTACAGAAACGGTTTGAATTCCCAGAAAATTGTTTACAGTGTATGAACGATTCAAACTTTAAGAACATGTTTTTGCACCCTAAATTTTGTGACTCCATGTTTTGTTTGAATAAAAACAGCAAATATCGATACTTCGGAAAAACCGAACGTATTTCTTTAGATAAATCTATCACGAATAAGGTCAGAGACCCGGTACCCGATCATTTTCATTATTACACGAATTTACGAAATAATTTAGCTAGAAGTTTCGATAGAAAAGGTTAATTTTCGATCCATTGATTACAAAAAATGTTTTGGTTGAAGAGTTTTTGCACAACTAAACACAAAAACCTAGAATATAAGATCTGATACCAGGTCTCTTACCTTACAATAAAAAAAAGAATCGGGCCGACCCTGGTTAAGAAATTCGATTGAATCCGATAAATAAAAATTCTATGGGAATGAATTGAGTTTCTGCATCGGCAATTTTTGATTGATACCAATAAAAATTTTTTCGATTGGGTTAAATCGTTTTGTTATTAGCAATTGATATTGATAATATAAAAGAATGAATTGAGTTTTTGCATCGGAAATGTCCTATTGATTCCTATTAGAGTTCTTTCAATCGGCTTGAGTACATTCTCACAGTAACTTTCATGACAAATACCTATGAAATCCTGTTCCCAAAAAAAAGTATCGGATTTCATGGGTGATGTGATAAGAACACTCGTTCTCATCCGCTAAATTTTTTTGGTAATAGGATTCCATAGGTGTTCCTATCGAAATAGAGACTCGTTGAATCTTCAACCTCATCAACTTCTGTACTAATTCCAATAGATCCGGATTACCGAGGATTCCGATGAAAACCAATTTCCAAATGAAATGGAAGGAATTCCGAAATTGAATTGAATATCTGTAAATTTTCCTATTATTTCCAATGAAACCCATTGATCAATGAAATCTATACATTCTAAAATCAAATCGAAAATTTCCCTTAAAAGACCCATCGCTCATTCAAGTTTAAAAATTTTCCCATTAGTTCCAATAGATTGAGGTTATGGAAACTTCCGATAAAAATCGTTTGCCTTATGAATTGGAAAACATTTTTAAAATCCTATCAGAAATTTTTTATACAGACCAATAGATCACGCGGAGTCCTATTAATTCCAATGAAACACAAACTTTTCAATGGACGAATCCTCGATTCGATCTTATAGATAACAGATTCCAATTGAATCCTATTCATTTTGAATCGGTACTTGAGGCTTTCCGATCGACTCTATTCATTCCGATTAATTTTCAATCGATTTCTATCGGATCCTATAGAATTTTTCAACCAGGGGATTGATTGAAAATTGGCGAAGCTGCAGCTCTCATCGACTCCAACTACCTCTAATCAAAAGAAAGAGATTAACCAACGCGGAAAAACAAACATGTTATCTTAGATAAGATGAGAGAATAACTTTGAAGTTTTTTCCGATATCGTAGGATATCCCGCTCACTTCGTATCAAAGAGAAAAATATGAAGAGTAGTACGCCGCAGTGACGTATGGTTCTCAACGGGTCTATACGTCACTGTACGATCAGTCTATCATATTATTCACTTTCTTTCGTTCCGACTGAGATTCTACGCCTGCGTTTTCTCTCTCGTGAGAAGCAGAGAAAGGAAGGGTGCGCGCATACTACGGTCCATTGACAGGTTCAGATACATTTATAAGAGCGCATATGAATCATTACATAAGAACGTTATCCATGGCATCCTTTTTTTCTAAGCTTGATTTTATCAATGTACAAGAGGTATTGATCCCTTTGAAAATAGGGGATCCCCGACTCTTGAGGGGATAGTTGGCACGCGCCTGCGTCACATAAAACGTTCGATAAGGGACGAGAGATGCAAACAAATGCACAAGATGCACCTCGATTTCACATATCGCTGAATATCTTTCCAAGTTATGATTCATCCAGGTTTTAATAATTTAACGATAAATTAGAATCTTTATAATAAATATAATAAAATAATATTATACGTCATAAAATTACATTAGATGTAATTTATAGCTGAATAGCTCAATTTTAGCTATACAACATTAGCCATTCTGCCCTGTGGATGCTAAAATATTGAGCTATAATAGCTAAAATTTATAGCTCAAAATTTCTTTACGTACATTTGTCATTCTGTTTATTTGGTATAAAATATATTCTATATATACATAATATATTATAAAAACTCCTTGAGAGTGAAAAGAATCTGCTGCAAGATTTTGGGTCTTCCATAGTTGAATATTTCCTCATTTTCATTTCAATAAGCGATTCAAACTTCAGCAACGTCAATCCACAAATGAAACTGTACGATACAAATAGAGCTTACATATTGGAAAATCCATAACTAAGTACAATGGATGAAACTCGTATACGTGAACAAAAGATTATACATCGACTATCAACGTTTAAATGAATTCAATCCTTAATATCGAATTCCCATTGTTCCTTTCCTTCCCCAATGCAATGAAATTTATTTTTAAACAGCCGGCTTTCCCCACTTCATTTCCCAACGGCACCCTTCAAACCCCGATGAAAATATACGTTCCTGTCGGTGTCATAGGGTCCGCGAACGTGATTCAGTGGGGTGCGGGCGCTCGGCTCGAAAGCCTTGCTGCGGGGCCAAATCCTATCTATCGGTTCTAACGTCAAGACCACGCGAGATACCCGATAAAGTCGCTATCGTATTTTCCGTACCAAAATTACAAAATTTGTACTAAATTTTCTTGTAATTTCTCACATAAAACTATAAAAATGTGAACGACGTCGTTATCAACATTTGTTTTTGCGAACTTAGAACGAGGGAGGAGAGAGAGGAGGGGGAGGAAGACGAAGACGAAAACGAGGTGGAAGTGGTGAACAGAAGAACCGATCGTCAGGACAACGCATGCTTTCTGCAAACACCGGAATCCCCGTCAAAAAGGCTCGACAGAAACGACAATTCAAAATCACTGATGGTAAGTTCATTGACATCCTTATATTTTCTAACACTTTTTGTTCCACGCCGAGTGTTTGATATCTGTGACCAATCTAACGAGACACAGGGAAATGTGAAGAAAAAGAGACACCTTGGTGTTCGTTTCATAATATATATATATATGTATGCGGTGACGTGTCTTTTTGATTTCAAGTGACAACTGTATCAACAATGTCATTGATAAACTGTGATAATCTGAAAGTGTTTCATCTTCATCGATTATTGCAGGACGGATATCTAAAATTAATAATACAAAGGGTAATTTTCGAGTACAACGATAGCCTAATCCTAGGCGTAACGCATATAAAAACCGTTGACCACCGGTTTCAGAATAATCCGATGCACCCAATGGATTTATTGATTTTAAGGACACACCGCTTGGCAAGCATTAGCACAGTAGCAGGATTCACATTATTACATGGCTATTAAAGACACATTTGGTCAGGGAAATCTCTCATCCGAACCCTCAAATAATTTTCATAAGAACTTTGTACGAACAATAACAGAATCTCTTCCTTTTGATTTTATGAGTTCCTGCTTAATATTTACAACACTTATTCATCGTCTATACCTTCCTCACAAATTGGTGAACTACAGGATGACGTGTATGAATTACATTACATATCTTCTCAAGTACCTATATACAGATTTAAACGAAATCAAGGAAGAAGGAATCAAATTGATATTGAAATTCATCAAAATTGAGTAGATAAATGAGAATCCGAAGTTCAAGGACATTTGACGAATCGATGTTTCGAATATATTAATGAATAGCAGAAATGTTTCTCTTTTTTTTCTTCCTCTTCGTATCATTTTAAATGCCAGACAAGTTTATTTTCAAGACGATGACGGTCAGTTCGTGGATCAGTCAAGGCTGATCTTGTTAAGTCAATTTCTGTCTCCGCTTGAAGTAAACTGCCAACACTTGTCCGCTCCCTGATTGATACAATTAAACCACCCGGAAAAAAAAATTTCAATAATAATTGACGTAATTCTTGTCGAATAAAAATTATCAGGGACAATGTAAGGCATTATCGTTATCATTGTTGTAATAACCGCTTAATGGTTGTTATCAAATTCTCTTCCGTGCGAATCAATAGAAACATTCTCAATAAATGAACCGTTCGCTTGAATAACGACTTACTTAAGTGGACTTGGGTCTTTGCACAAATAATCAAATTGAAGATTGTGTACGTGAAATCGGCTTGGAAACGAGTGAAACCTAGCTATATTTTTCGATTTCATTACAAATTGATGAGACTGGACGATGAATTTCCACTATGTATGATGATGAATCCATTTAATGATTATTGATATTGTTATACACAATCGATTAAAATGGTATAAGGATGATTCTATTTCTATTAATGAAATGAACATAAATTGATCTTGAGTACTAGATCTCTCGCTCATTTCATTGGAATATAACATTCATTATGGTATAAAACGATAATGACAATAGAATCATGTAACTGCATTCCAAAATGACTCTATGGGGATTTGTTTGAATGATTATAACAAATTTTTGGATGACATTTAAACATCCTAGAAGAGAAATTATCGACTCTCGGTATCAGATTATGGTACTTGATTGTGCACCTACTCCGAATTAGTATTCAAGATCTGTTGTTTATGTATAAAACACGATATGATATGATGATATGTGCGGTTTTGAAAACGGCCTGAACCAACTTGAATCGTTATTCAAGCAAACAGATCAAATACTCATCGAATTATTCATGAAAGAATAAAAATGCATAGAGAATTTATTTCTGTGTAGGAGCAGCCAGAAGAATCTACACGTAAATTATTGGAAAGAGAATTACGGCTCCTTGACCCAAGAGATTTACGTTCGCACGCTTGGTACCATGGTAGCACTCTTCGCGGTGGTAGGAAAGGCGCGGAAGCGGAAGTCCCAAACGATGGCGACTTCCTTGTCCGAGATTGTGCCTCTCAACCTGGCAACTATGTTCTTACAGTTCGATGGAAAGGACAACCTCTTCATTTCGTTATTAACAGGGTAAGTGATCAGGATTGTGAACCAAAACAGTAAATGACCGATAATTGAAATGTATTTTTCAATTCAGGTCGTCATCCAACCGGAAACAGTTTACGAAAGAGCACAGTATCAATTCGAGGACGAAGCCTTTGATACGGTGGCTGATTTGATAACCTTTTACGTGGGAAGTGGAAGACCTATAAGTCAAGCAAGCGGTGCTCGTATAATTACACCGAAACCGCGAACGGTTCCGCTAACCTCCGTGACAACGTCCACTCCACACTGTTCCAGTCCCTCCTCCTCATCTCTGTCAGCAGGATCTCCTCCTCGTTTGCCCAGAAAACAGCAAAGGAGTCATTCTCTGACGGCTCAACAATACACATCCCACGATCAACAACACCCTCAACAAGGAAATTCCACTCATCCAATTCAATCGAGCACTTTACCCCGAGTACCTCCTATTCAAAATCAACCACCTTCGTGTTCTCTTTCTTTGGGGCGTCAAAAAATAACAAGGGTGATATCCGATCCTTCCCTGCAGCAACAACTCCAACCATCCACGAATCATCATCACCACCACCAACATCATCATCATCATCATCACCATCATCATTCGACGCCAACCACGACGGCTCCACCGAAACCACCTAGAGTACCTTACGCGCCTCAACATCACCATCCCCATCATCCCCATCACCAAGGCTATCAAGCTTCCGGAAGCGATAGTGGCAACGGTTCGGGTGATAGCGAATTCGAGACCAACAATTCAGGCGGTGGGAATCTTTCTTCCTCTTCATCATCGGCAGCGGTTGCCCCCATCAAAGGAGTCGTCATAAGAAGTCATTACAATCCTCCCTCGAACGAGACCAACGGTAGCGCCAACGGCAACGAGTACGAAGAACTCTCGGCGGAGGAACAACTTTTAATCGCAGCACCTTCGTTGGAGATCACAACGGTCCTCGATCTCGAAGGCTTTGCCACGCTATTGTTACCAGCTGGAGAACACCGACCTCTCGATCCAACAGCTCTGAGAGGAGTTTCGGGTATGCTTCATGATTCTGCACCCAGAGTTCTGGCATCTCATTTGACCAAACTCGATTTGGAAGTCGCTCTTCAACCCGGTACAGGTAACCGCAGTGGATTAAGTGGCATCGAATTGGCCACTTTACCCCACGGACGGCAAGCCAGAATGGATCTCATCGAAAGATCCGAATGTTTAAAACTATTGGTCGCGGTTACCGTTCTAGCTGGTGCTACGGCCATCGAAAGAGCTGCAACCATAAGCAAGTGGATCAAAGTTGCGATAGATACAAAAACCGCTCTTGGAAATCTTTATGGATTTTGTGGAGTTATGTTAGGTCTGTGTTTACCGCAAATACAAAGATTGGCCAACACATGGCATTTGCTTAGACAAAAGCACACGGATGAAGCGTTTAATTTTGAGGCTAAGTTGAGGCCCACTTTGCGAGCTATGAACGAGTGTACTAATCCCCAAGCACCAAACACAACTTTACCTCATTTATTGCCTATCGCTTTACTGGGTGAACGTGGTCCTGAAGATGTTTTAGGTACGTTTATCGATTGTTATCGAATGTTGTTTGATGCTTCGATATATTATCAATCATCAATCTGAATTGTTTAGGTACAGTTGGATCATCCGGATTAGCAGCAGCCATTCTGTCCCCCTGGGAAAACTCGGCCTCGGATTGCGGACTTTCTATCGTATGGTCGCATCTCGAAGCATCTCGCAAACTCGCTGAAAGTCTTCCGCTTTTTCGTAGAAATGCAGAAATCGCGTTGGAAGGGTGTAGAAGTGACGAACTATTAACCGACGCATTTAGAACTGAATTTCATATTAAATTTCTATGGGGCAGTCGTGGAGCTTCGGTCGCGCCCGAAGAAAGGCACCTGAAATTCACTCAAGTTTTAGATGCCATGTTCGATAAATGTGCAGCCAACGAGGCGGTTGCTTAAAATGTACATTCGACCAAAGAAATAAGTAGAAAAAACGTGAGCATATTCACGTTCTCTCTCATCCCTTAGGTTCTTAATTTAATTTGTGTTGGATCTGTTTTCATTCTTATTTCTGATAAATTTTGTTTTTTTTTCCAGATTAATGAAAATTTATTGAAGAATAGATTAATATCCTATGGGTTTGAAACATTGTATCATTCCCTTTGTTATTTAAATTATTTATTATATACACTTTGGAAGAAAAATCCAATAAATATTATTAATTAACATGAGTTTTGCAATGTATTCAACTCCATACGATTCATCGAAAATATAATTCAATGATCTTTCGACATTGCGCAATGATAGGCTATAACTTTTTCCACGAGAGATAAGAGAGTATAGGGGAAAAAAGATCACGGAATCATGAAAAAATAATGGAATTTAGATATTTAATATTAGTTTTTAGATATTGTCTTACAAGATTATTAAGAATTTTCCACAGTTGCGAAAACGAACTCCTAAGGAACAAGAGAATCAATTTGAAAATCTAAGAATAAGTTTCAAACGTGTGGAATTTCTGAACCATAGTGAGAATGCATGTGATTGACAAATATAATATGAATGTTACTGCAACCAAACTGCCACGATAGTACTATTAATGCAATATATAAACTGTATCATCCGTAAAAAAATATACGAAATGTCGAGTAAACGAATCAAAAGAAGAAAGGAAGAACATTTATCACATGTAGAATCTATATCCAATTTCCATTATGAATCAAAGAGAGCAGGGTCAAATGTAATAGATCTGTAGATGCCAAAATGAGGTTTTCGAAGATTATAAATTCTTGAAGACACATCGATGCTTTGTTTTGAACAAAGTAGTAGCTAAAAGATAGAAATATAATGTGAATTAAATGACTCTGATTGGAGACAATATGAATATTCCGCAAGATCAAAGGGACAACGAGAGATCATAAAGATTATTGTGTACTTACTTTCCATCGATATAAACTGTATACCATTTGACCAATGTAATTGTATTATAAACGTTGTTCATGTTTGTTCATAATTAATATACATTGAGAAAAAATGACGAGTTCAATTTTTTATATATACCAGTGTGATGTCATTGTGCACCCAAATCCTGTTTTAATTTCTCAATTTTCATATATGCGTTCTGTATGAATCGTTGAGGAAAAAAAGCACCTAGACAAAAATTAATTTACAATTGATAGTTAGATGGAAATTGAAAAGCTGAGTAGAATTCGACTCATCTAGCGTGGAATGTTTGTGCCCCAGATACCATCGAACTTCATGACGAGCATGGAAGTTCGGTTCTTAACATTCATTGTGGATCCTTGTGTGCTATCTGGGAATTACGTTACGGAATCAACACACCTCCAACTACTTGTTTGGTTAAATGCTCGCTGCAGAGGTGGATATAAATCAAGTAAGCAATCTCAATGGCATATATATATATATGCACACACACACATACATACAAATTTACATGCAGACCCATTGATAAATTCACACCCTGCCAAAGATATAAACAACATGAAAAATCACGAAAAACCGAGAAAACAGGACAGTTTTTACGACTACTTTTTCGGATGTGAATACGATTTTTCGTGCACGAATGAATGATTGTATTTTTTACATTCACGAAAATAACCTATATTCACTTCGACAAAATCTCACGTTTCCGAAAACTCTCCAGTTTTTGTGGTTTTTCATGTTCTTTTTCGCATTTTCACCAGCGTGTAAATAAACAGAGGGATTTAAAATTCACGGTAATAAATATTCCTTCTGAATAGATCAAACAGAATCTGTTTTGACAGGAGAAATGTCAAATCAGATTCCTCAACTCCGATACCACATGTTTACGCCTGACGCCATCTTGTAAAATTTCCATACGAATGTAATCAAATCATCCCTGCGTTGATTTTCCGCAACGAATAAAAGTGAATGAAAAAATTGTCCTGTTTGAAAAGTGACGGATTACCAATTGTCTTTGCTTTTTCTGCACCCCAAAGTTATTGACCTCTAATTTTTCCGTTGAGTTCAAAGAACTTCCATCGTCGTCAGATTCTTTTATTTTTGTTGAAACATTATTAGTCGCCATTTTGAAATTGCAAAGTGATTCTCGTTGCCAATTGTCTCACCCTTTGTATATTTATATATTACAACGTGATCCGTTCGTTCCTTTAAAACTTTTGACCATGCGATTAAGAAAATTACGAAGCTTCCAATCGAAAGAATGATTTCGTTTTTTTCACAAATCTTCAACGATTGTTTGAAATATTATATTACAAATTTGTGATGTTGAAAATCATTGGATTAATTAATAGGAGTACGCTGTTGAGAGATTCTACGGGATTTGTTATTTGTTTACATACGGAACCTTGCTCGATCGTTCAATAAGAAGACAGGGAAAATGTCCCAAGTGATCGAAAAGTGATTTTTACCTACAATTATTCCAATACATTTAAAATAGATAAAATGGCGACGGACGTTGAAGAATCTGATACGGATGATCATGAGAAACCTGCTCCTCCTAAAAGATTGTGTACAAGACTCGTTATCAATGACACTTACCCAAAAACGGTACTTTCAACCACAAATATTCAACAATTTCACCTTGATTATGAAACTCATTTCATGTGGAGATCATTTAAAAGTATTTATATGAATGATATATCGTGTAGATGCTAGAAAATTACAAACTTATATAAATACGATACAGAAATATTGTTTTGATAGTTTCATAACACTTGTTTCATAATTTTTAAACAAGTGATTCTTTGATTCATCGTCATACCAGACAATTCTTGAGCGTTAGCTTTTGATTTACAATTTTTATTATTCAGAGAATTCAAAAGTGTTTTGAAATCTCATATTTAACAAGACGTAGACCTGACCTTCTTCTTCATATGGAATAAATAAGATCATGTAATTGGTGATCCAGATGAATCGAGAGAGAATCAGAGGCTTCAAGTTATCTCAACTTTTTTTTCATTCACAAAGATCAAGGTATTCGAATCGACCGATGTGAAACTTCAACTTCGAATGATTTTCAAAACACTTATGAACTTCATAATGAAGGCATTCGAGTATTTAATTCTATTTATCAGAAACAAGAGAGAACAAAAATGATGAGTTTTCAAATTTTTCTATCGATGCAATGACAATAAAATACCATTCTTTTTTGTACATAGGATGAGCGAATGATGGAAAAAGAAGAACCAATTTCTGAACCAGAAATCATTGAATTTGACGAAGCGGAACAATGTGCGAGAGAAAAATTAAAGCGATGGCAAGATTGTCAATTTGCGAAAGGATTCGTCGATAATACGATCAACAGAGTTTTAGAAAATTATATCATGGCCCCGTCGTCCTATTCTATCGAGGATTCAAGATTTTGTGCGTTCAGAGGTGACGAGATGGAAGATACGGCCGTCATGATGGCAATTCGTAATCACGGTTTGGTACAATCGGCTGAGTTTGTGTCTCAATCTCATGATTTCCCTACCAACGAAATTCCTAGTTATTGGAATGCCGAAGAAATTGATTCGAACGTGTCCTGCTATTCGTCGAGTAATCAAGACAACAAAAGTCTCTCTGATCTAGAAGCTACCAGTTCGACAACTTCATCGAGATCGATGGATTTGAGAGGAATCGGAAGATACGATGGTTTAAATTGGGAAAGCGACAAACATAACGATACCGATAATCAGGAAGACTTCATGGAAAGAGCGGTAGCGGAAGCTATCAAAAAAAAAGGTCTGAGTGCTCTAAGCGTAGATTACGGCTGAAAACAAACTTCGATTTTTGCGTAGTCAAGAATTTGGATGCAGCAGTAGCGGTAGGTTGAGTTTTTTATTCAATCGAATTGATCGAATAACGTATCCCTCATTGAATCTTAATCATTTCTGTTTGTTTAACAACAAGGTCCCTGCAGTTCTCAATTCGCTAATCATTTGACGTCGAAAGAGGAAAGGATTCTCAAAAACGGCGAAAAATTCTTATTATTCTATCGGTACAGCTGTTAGAATTTGGTAAGCTATTGAAAAATATTAATGTATCGAATATTCGAGTGGATCGAAAACTAGTTATGATAAATATTCGAATTATGTGTCATAATAGTGGTAAATTATTTTCGCGATTCGCGAATGAAACAAGACAAATTATATTATTTCATATATTTTTAATGCAAAGGGTTTTAATCGCTTATTCTTATCAAAGATGTTGGCCCTGGTTAAAGGAGTCTATTCAATCCTGTTGATAGAAGTCAGTGAATTTCAATGAATTTGAATGGTTATTTTTACCGTTGTAAAGTTTGAATTGAATCTCATCGATTAATCAGATTCCATAGACTGTTTTAATCAGGAAAATTTCAAAAAAGACGAATAGCTTAGACAAAATATTGTCAATGTAATTTCAGAAATCTTGACTATCGTTTGTCAGTCATACAAGTTCCTGATTGAATCGAATATAAATAAATATATATTATATAAATGAAATGAATTATATACACCACTGGCAAGAATATTTAGTAGATAGTCAATGCAATAGTCAGTCATGTTATTTCACAAAATTTTAGAAATAAAATATTCCAATTCCTTTTGAAACCTTCAAGAGGGTCGGATTGCTATTGTAAATGTATTTTAAGAATTAGATTAATATTTATGTAACATTCAAACTTGAAGATAATGTTTCAAGTAAATGACAATTGAAAGATCAAATTTTTAATATAAATCCTAATATGAAATATTTTATAAAATTGAACAAACTCTTTTGAGAATAAATATTCTATCCCCAACATTGTAAATTCTTAAGTATAACAACTTTATCGCTCAACGCATGCTTTATCGAATCATCAAACTTTTGCCATTTGAATTTATAATTGTACAACCTAGGAGTTCCAATAGATTTTTCAATCTCTTTGAGCATCGACGATAAGGAATTTCAATGCTCATCATTTTGAAAATCTCTATCGTTGGAATGCAAAGAGTCGAGTTGAATCCGTTGGTAATTGTATTTGAAATGTTTTTTTTTCTTTTTAGTGTAATTTGTATTGTATACATATACATATACATACATGCATATGAATTAGAAATAAGATCGAACGATAAAACTTGAAGTGCTTTCCAACATTAGGATAACGTAGAACACTGAAACGTGTCAAATGTATTTTCTCTTGACTTGTTTTCATTTCTTCAGGGAAATTTTTTCCTGCGTCAGCCAGAATAATTTGAGGTTTTGATTGTTTGAGCTGAGACTGGGCAAAATTCTCTCGAGGAGTGAATTCATCAAATTCGATTAAGCGACAATACTGTTCCGATAACGCTATGATTACGCTAATCGTGGATCTAATTACTTTCAAATGAACTTCAGTTATACGACAATGGAGAAAACTTGTATCGAATATTTATTTAGAATGATGAAAATATCTGTATAATACTAAAATTGATAATGAACAAAATGAAATGGAAAACAAATTATGCAATGTAATAAAAATCTTTGTACCTATACTTTGTTTTATGTGATTTATGCATTACGATCTCAAAATAGCGACACATCCTTTCTTCCTATTTGTTCGAATAATTATTCGTTTTTGAAAATAAAAGAATTTATATAAATTGGTATATCCCCTACAGGTTCTGTTCATATTAACTTAAGTGAAGCCAGTGTCAAATGGAGCTGAAAAAGGGTGGGCGGAAAGCGGAACGCGGAACCCTGGGTTAGAGAGAGAGGTGAATATTAGCTTCTCTCTTCAACCAAAGGTTCCGCGCTCCACTTTCCGCCCTTTTTCACCACCATGTGATGGTCTGTTTACACAACTTGAACCAGAGATGTGAACGTAAGAACAGATGCGCAGAGAGCGTATACGAGAACTGCGCAGCCGTTTACGTCTGTTCTTCGCTTTTCCGCTATGTAGACAGGTGGCGTGCGAAAAAATTCTACTAGCTGATGATGATTGGTTGGTTCTTCTAGAGCCAACTCAATCTCATTTTCTTTTCCCAATAACCTCTCTCTTTTTTTTCTGGACCCGCGTTTGCATTACCGCGCTTACTCCAGTGTGTATCGAGTTCCTGATTGGCTCTTTCGTACAGCCCAGCAACCAATGCATCGACGATTCAACGTAACTGTGATAATTTGAACCGGCGTCAACTTCAGTTGACCTGGTAAAAGACGATTGAAAAGTAACGTATATTGGTGGCAAACAAATTTTCATAAATGAGAAACTTTAATTTTTCAAAGGATATAAACAATTTATAAAACTCACAGGTAAAATATAATTCTTCATATTTTCAGTTCGAACATAAAAATTTCTATTCGAGATTTATTCTTGGTTATAATCCGAACGGATGTTTTGAGCTGACGTAATTATGGTGGCCGCTTCAGTCGCATGCATATAAAAGTTCAAATATTCCGATCATCGAATTTCTTTGGCGGAAAAACCAACTTTCGTACGATTTTTAATCACTCTTTCTATCCAAATAACAACATTTCTCTTATTTTTCGATCTTTTACTTGCGATATTATGACCTTCCCGCCATTTTTGCCTCGTTATAACGTAAACTTTTTTTCAAAAATGTAATCAAACTCAACGATTCAAAATCATATCGCGCAATAACAACTTTTCAACTTGTGTATACAATTTTTTAATGTAAACAAGAATTTATCACAACACGTGTATCGATTATCAAGACTCCTTTGAATCAAATATATCGAAAATCATGGAGATTTATCCAAATTTCGTTATCGTTTAATCAGTGGAGGTAAATTCAATATCTTGTGTAAATTACAGGCAACGAACGGATCATCTTCAAAGTCTTTGATTTTCGTCTTTCATTATGGCCCCACCTAAAACCACCGTCAATGGACCAAATACTAAACAGATTGTTAATCCATCTCTTCCTTTGAGAAGACGAATCGCCACTAGAAGTCAAAATAATGTATCGAATAATGTATCTCTCAAACAAACTATTATGAACAAAGCTTCACGCGTGAAAAGAAAAGCTGAAGCATCGCCACCAAAAGAGAAAACAACGGTCAAACGATCCGCTTTAGGAAATATCACCAACGTGAGTATATTCCTAGAGTTTGAAGATATTCAAGATAGATTTCAACCGTAATTGGTAAGGCTTTGGAATATTTTGATTATTAAAATCTGGGTTACAAGAGTATCGGAGCACGATTAAAGCAATGCGAATAATTTGAACGTTTTTGAATAAGGCATGTACAAATTTACATGCTCTTACGTATCATACAAATTCATTGCGATTTTCAATCGATAAGATTAATACATTCTTATTCTAAGAGTAAATTTTCTAAACCTGAAATGTATTTCATTTCATAATAGGCAATAGGAAAAACTCTTGGCGCTCAACACGAACCAAAGAAACCTTTGAAAAAGTATGTTGCTCCGCCGACTAAACCTGCGACGCAAGTAACGAAGATACCACCTAGCATCACGGAAAAAGTTCTTCCCAAACCTGATCTTATACCAACCAAACCAAAGCCAGCCGTTCGTATAAAACCTCCGCAAAAAGATGATGAAAAAATAGAATCTTCTAATAAGAATATTATCAACATTAGACGTAGTTTAGACTTAGAAAAATCAGAAGATAATTCCTTATACGTTAGCGCTCTCGAGGATGTGCCTGAAGAAAGTGCAAAAATATCTGCAAAAATCATTCCTAAGGTAATCTAGAGTCGAATTGAATTCCTTCAAAATTAATACCTGTTTTTACCTGTATAATGAGTATATATATTTGAATATTTCACAGGCTAGTGAGAACGAGAAGAAAGAAAGTACGAATAATCAGGTAGAGGTGAAAAAGGAAGAAGCTAGTTCTAAATCAGATGAGACTGAAAAAGCGATATCCATCGCCGAGCGTTTGGATGCGCCACCTAAACGAACGTTACCCGAAGGCGTCAAGTGGGATTTTGACACCGAAAATTGGCAAGATCCGTTCCAAGTGTCTCCTTATGCCATGGACATTTTCAATTATTTGAAAGAAAGAGAACATTTATTTCCTATTGGTGATTATATGGAAAAACAAGTGTGTCTCTCGCGATGGATGCGATCTTTGTTAGTGGATTGGATGGTTGAAGTGCAAGAGTCTTTTGAATTAAACCACGAAACTTTATATCTGGCTGTGAAATTAGTAGACTTGTACTTAACAAAAGTTACAGTTGGTAAAGAAACTTTGCAACTTTTGGGTGCTGCAAGTCTTTTTATATCTAGTAAATTTGACGTGAGTTGAAAATTTGAAAATACTATTATTACTAAACTTATTTGAACATTTTCAATTCAATTGACTTTGAAATTCTCGAATACTTTGAGAAGATACCTTGCGTACCGACGGAGTAAACATCTTCTGAACTGAATTTTTGAAAGATTTGAAAGAATCGTTAGTACTTGATCGCGTTACAAAGTTATTTTGTGATAAAATAAATCAAAGTACTGAGGATTATTTCCTGAAAATTTCAAACTTTCTTACCCAGAAAACGTTCTCTCAGAGAGTACGACGCTGATCTTGGTATTCTCAATGATCGAACGATTAGGCTTTCGTTTGAGGACTCGGAAAGAGAAAATATGCATATATAATCTTAATTTTGTGATTTTTATGACGTAGGAGAGAATTCCTCCAATGGTGGAAGACTTTTTGTACATATGCGATGGTGCTTACACGCAAAGAGAGCTTATTAGAATGGAAATGAATGTTTTAAAAGTCGTGGATTTTGACTTGGGTATCCCCTTATCGTATCGATTTCTTCGACGATACGCTAGGGTAGGTTGATCAAACTTTTACTCATTTTCTTTGAATCTGGGAAACTAATGATACAATTTCATCACAGTGTGCTAAAGTATCAATGCCAACTTTAACCCTCGCTCGTTATATTCTGGAGTATTCCTTAATGGATTACGGGACGATTTCGTTCAGCGATAGTAAAATGGCAGCAGCCGCTCTTCTCCTGGCATTACAAATGAAAGATTTAGGAGGATGGACACCGACTCTAGAATATTACACCAGCTATAAACTCGACGACATAAGGGATATCGTTGATGTTTTGAACCAAGGATTGCACAAGAAACACAAAGAAGCTCTGACCACCATTCGCAATAAATACAGCCACAAGTAAGTAGATGAATATATTTTTCACTGAAATTCTTCATCAAAATAATAATACAAAAATTTGTTTATTTTCAATCTAGAATTTTGAATTTAAAAACCAAGGATTTTTATGATCAAGTTTGAATTGAAGTTGCAATAAAAAAAAACATTCGAAAGTCATTGAACGAAAAGAAAAAGAAAAATTTGATAAATTCTATGAAAAGAACGATTGTTTTTGTTTTTTTTTTGTTTTTTTAATTTTAGGATTTTCTTTGAAGTGGCTAAGGTGCCTTTGAAAGATAAATTGAATCTTTGAAAGCTGTGAAACAGTGTTGTAAGTATAAAACCGAACGTGTAGGAAGGAAAATTTCACTGCCCAATCCATTTGAGTATATAACAAAAATTTGCATTAAATTTCGTAATCTTGTATTCGCGGCAAATTTTATGATTCCTTTTTTTTTTTTTTCTATGAATTTTTGAGGCATTCTGTCAAAGAAAAAGATGCAAAGTGTGACACTAAAGTTCGATTCGAACTTCACGTGTAAATCGATATATATCGCCATCATATTTACAAAGAAGAATGAAATCAGAATACATCTTTTGAAGTATATTTATATATATACATATACATACGTACACACCCACACACACACACACACACACACACGAGTTTATCATCTATATCTATCTATCTATTCAATCCCAGTCTTTGTAAGTTATTTTAATTTTAATTTTTTTTTTTTTTTGTTGATACTTTATAATTGCGCCACACTTTTGTATTTAAAAATTATATTCAACACGCGAAGAGCGTTGCTTTTGCATTCACAGTCTTTTATACACAGAATATTGAAATATTATACTCAGAAAATTGGTCTTTATAGACAATGTGGCGCATTGTTATGCATAATTATTGCACTTTACATAGACTGATAATTGCATTGAGCAAAGTTATCTTTTGGCTGAAATTGTTGGAGAATTCTCTAAATGGAACCGAGTAAACTCATTGATTGAATTTTCTTTGATGACGAAATAAAATGAATATCTTGGAGGAATGGATCGTTGAGAATGAGAACACCACATCCATCGATATAATTTAAGAAATTATAAATAGTATATCGGTTATAAGGCATTCGTATAACTAATGATGATTAAGTAAAAACAAAAAAAAATGAAATGGCTCGATAAATCACCTCTGCTGCTGCTTTTTTTTTTATTCTGGTGTTGAATTGAGTAACGAAAAAGACAACGTTTCAGACCTCTTTTTGTCCATAGAGTAATTTACTGGGTATTATGATTGTTTGTTTTATTCTTCCTAGAAATACTGAAATCCATCTGTGATAAATTTTCATGGAAGTTACAAACTTGAAACATTCATCATGTACAGTACCGCAAATGTAATATTGATGATTTATAAAATTCAGTTCCATGCGAAAAGCATGATCAATGTAAATATGTGTCTTTATTGAATCTAAAAGCCATTTCACGTTGAATTTTATGAAGATTAAAGGAACTTTGGTATTAGCGAGACCAATATTCTGATTAAATCTTTTTCATTGGAAAACAAAAGAGTTGAAAAATGTCAATATTTCGTACAAATAGAAAACAGGCCTGCAAAACATTTTTCCAACTTTCTCTAATGCTAGAGTTCCCTTAACGATGCAAAAATTGAAATTTCACGATGTAAATAATGCGAGTGTAATGTGTTTTTTCTACAATGAAGGAATGTAATATTGTTTTATATAAGACGTGTGTATGATCACAACGATGAACGAAATTTAAATTAAATAAAAATTACACAATCATTTTACGATATTTGTTTTTCTTCAAAGATAGAGACGTAGAGAAAATGTTCAGTGCTTCACGAGTGGTTGTGATAACTACAGGGAATCTCGAAAATAATCTCCCGAATAACTTCTTTTAATATTCAACCCTCGTAATAAGATCATAGGATCAGAACGAACCCGAAGTTTTCATTGAAAACTTCTGATCAACTCATTTTTTCTTCTACGTTATCGAGATTCTGATGGGATCTGATTTTAAGGATGAATCACGCATACCATCACATTCAAAAGTTGATAAAAAGCGAAAATCATCAATGAAATAATGCGAATAATGGAAAAATGAACAAATCTTCTGTCACGCGATAAAAAGTAACAAGTCACGTTTTTGAACAGATCTCATAAATCTGATATCAAATTGTTCGGCTGTGCCTCAGCTATCCAAATGAATTCATTTCAAACGATTATTCAACTTGCAAAATAATGAAAATATTGAAATATTTCGAGGAAATCTTACATCGTTGGTATCGACAAACTTTTCTATCGAACGAATTAGAAAGAAAAGAAGACGTATTAAATGAACGATGATGTTTTTATTTCGAATATAATTTGTATAAATAAACAATATATAAACCAGATTTGGACCAACAGGTTCTAATTCTAATTGACTCGGCACTTTCGTTTGATTCATCAGCACTAATTAACAAAGATGAAAATTGATGCGTCGAGAGTTAATTTGACAAACATTTAAAGCTTAAAGTAGTAAAAAAATAAATAGAATTGAATGATAAAAATTATATATATTCCTATAAAATTCAAACAATTTATTATAATATCTTTATAATACAACGGGTAGATAAATATTCATATATTTGACTAAAGTCATGGTATACGTATCGGTGATTGTAGCCAAATATCAAAATATTTCTCTCAATTCGTAACGTTATCCTTTGGTATTTTATCGTTTGTACTCTTATGTCGAATATAAGAGCTATTGATTCAAAATAAACACGTATTTATTGAATCAAATATACGATTTCATACCTACAGAAAGTAATAATAAATGATTGTACAACAACATAAATGCTATATTGTTTACAATTCTCGACAAAAACATGAAATAATACTCAAATCATCAAGGTACAATGTACTATTGGAATGCGTGAAGTGATACAACTTTGTTATTGCCAAAAAACAAGTAAAACAAATAAATTATATGAATAAATTATAGTAATTCTTTTTCTCTTTCTAACAAAATTTCCAATCATCATTTTTATATATATATACAATACATAAAAAAAAAAGTTTTATATGAATTTGTTAGTTAGCGTCAAAATTTTTAATGATGAAACATCTTTTGATTGCAGCGATTTTTAAAAAATGTCTCAATTCCTCAGATAAATGCTGTATTAAAATGAATTCTAATCATTTTCGCAACTCACATTATTTTCCTCAATTCCCTATTTTATAATACAAAGATCCTTCATTCTTCTACTTTTTTTTTGTTTTTTGTTTGTTTTTAATAAAAATCAAATCAAGTTAAAATTTGTCGATCTTTTAACCAGATTTACATATCCAATAGAAGATAACAAATCGCGATACAAACTATAAGATTTAAAATCTTGAAATCTTCTCAACAGGATAGTATTCAACGACGATTATTTCTCACCTTATACAGCGTTATAGCTCTAAAAACAATTCTTTTCACAAACCATTGTAAGAATATTTGGTGATTTTATCGATTCATAACTGACCTTCTTCCTTCATTCATGCCAGTTGTTCAGAGATACAAAGTTTGTGCTTTAGGATTGAAAAAAGGAATTCTTGGAACAATTGTCTCCTAAATAGATTTAATTGGCACTTCAATTACGTTAGATATTTTGACCTTAGGTCAAAGAGATTCTTCTCTAGAGATACGTCTAGCTTGTAGACGAGCGCATCGTGGACAATTGGTTTTGTTTGAAATATTCTTACATTGACAATGAAAACAGGCACCGCATAAATCACATCTAACAGTCTTTGTCAGTTCCCAGGGAAATATAACATCTTTGGAGTAACAAAATTCACAAACGAATCCTCTGGCCCTGCACAACTGAAACATGACAATTATTTCATGTATCTGATTCAAGTAATGAGGGAATATATATAAAATATATCGAAGACCTACTACTTACTTCACATTCGTTGACGTGCGAACAACAAATTCGAAGCAATTCTTGTAATCTCGCTGGTAAAATACCCAATTTGACATTCAACATATCTTGAATGGAATAAATATGTGGATCGGTGTAGACGTAATCCAATTCTTTCTTCATCTCTTGTTGAAGACTGGAAAAATGACTGGATAGATGAATATACTTTGATTACGCACTTTGGTTAAGGATGAATTACACGTCCCACCTTATAATTTCTTCATTTTTATTATTTTGGAAGTTGAATGAATTCATCTGGATACTAAATTTGTGAGAGATCGCAGATCGAGAAACATTTTTGTTATCATAAGATAATTATTCAAAAACATATTTATAGAAAGAAGTTAATGGTATTCGATCAAGAATTTTACCATTCGTAATGAGATTTGATAGAATATTTCTACCAGGGAATTGAAATGCTACAAATAAGTGAAAAGAGAACAAAAATTGATTTATCCGACAGATTGAATCCTAACTTACAATATTTGATATGGTTTTTCCACATTTAACTTCGATTTCACATCATACCAAGTATGGTGAGTTTTCACTTAATTTATCAGAATAATCACTGTTCGTTTATTTTTCAACTCTAATTATTTAATTGACGATTTTCACTTTTCATCAACTTTTGGATGTAACGGTACGTGTAAAATTCATCCTTAATGTTGAATGAATCATTAAATTCCAAGGTACCTTGTTGCGAAACGACAATTGAATATAAAATCTTTAAGAAAGAATAATTGTGTACGTAGAACTTTTGTTTTGTCCAATTGTTTGACACGCCTGTACAAAGATGGATGTAAATCATTGATCTGAAATAGAGGATCCAACATCATTTGATCCAACAATCTGTATGAAAAGTTTGACACGGGATATCTGAAAATATAATGAATATTACATAATATTGTTTTTTTCTTTTCTCCACATGCTTTTTGTACCTGTTGAAATCCCATTTAGATAGAATTTTCCCCGGTATCAGGGCAACTTGATTCGTATGACAACCAGTACAAAAGTATCTCCCCAAATATTCGCAATATCGAAATCTATTAGCGTATTTGATGGCGACTTTCATCCCGCAACCGGCGCATCTATAATTTTGTTTCGCGATCAAAGTTTTTCTCCTGAAACAGAGAAAAAAATATTGAAATTCTGTGGAAAAAGGATTCTCGGAGATGACAAACTTACACCGGCGTGGGATGTAGAGTGAAAATGATTTGAGGTCTCGGCGGAGCCCATTCGACGGTTCCTCGTAATGGAATTGACGGTGTTTTGTAATCGATTTCCGTTTCATCGGGACTCACAGGCCAACTCTTTGGTAAGGGTAATAACTGTTGCGGTGCATCATCTTCGGAGACGAGCCATTGTAACTCGCTCGCTCTTGGCAGTTGTTTTTCATTGAACCTACTTATGAGAGATAAAGCTACACCCTCGGCGGACATGAAACTATCCGTCAATGCGGATTCACCTCCGTGTTTGGGTGACGAGGATTGATATATGTCGGCCTCGGAATACAACGATGCCATCGAAACTGATAATCCAGAATTTTTCAATCTGGATACGTTGCGGGTGTCGTCTATCTCTAAATCCTCTACGTCGTCCGTGGATATGCTATCGGATGCCGTACCGGATGATGTAGACAACGGACTGATGCTTTGATCGGTGGTGGTTGTATCGGTTTTTCCATCGCTCAACAAATCGCGTTGCCACATTTTCACCCTACAACGTTCTTCTTGACGCTGACGGCGTCTCAATCGTATTCTCTGTTTCAAGTGATTTATCTCCTCGTCGCTTTCTTCGATAGTTTCATCGACGAGACGCCACTGTTTGTTGCACTTGACTTGTTCGATCGCGGCTATCATAGCCTCGGAAATACTGAAATGTGCGTTTTCTCGATCCAATTCGGCGTTGGCTCTAGAAAATTGAGCGGACGACAGAAAACTCGTTAAACTCTGACCTTTCAAAGGACGAGGAAAGTACCCTGTTGACATGGGCTGAACGCTACTCCCTCCGTCTTCCATGAAACTCTTTTTTGGTAATCTTATATCCTTTTGGCCCTCGATCTCAACGGTCCATGGTACGGTTTCGGGAGCGGATCCAGACAAGAATGATGTTTTTCTCTTGGAGGTTTTTTGAGATTTTATCGTTCTGGGATCACTCGTCGAGGTTTTATCCACCGCAGTTATGTTTTTTCTCAAAGGAATCTTCAAAGAATCCTCATAATTCAAAGTATTTGAACTTCCCCCAGAGTATTTATCGATTTCCTCATCGGTTTGATCAACGATAGACGGTTTAGGAAGATTTTTCAATCTTTTGGTCAAAATTTTAGATTTTTTCATCGATTTGTCTAGAATAGGAACATTTGTACGTTTCGTTTCGGAATAATCAACGTTGATTATTTCTGATAATTCCGCGAAAGTCATAGGTGAGATATTATTGTTCATTTTATTTTTGCGAACACGTTTATCATCGTTGCCGATGGTCGAAGAAGAGGGAGATGGAAATGTTTTCTGCTTATCACTTTGACGATTATCGCTCAAAGTGGGAAGACTATTCCATGGTTTAATCGGTACAACGGTGGTGCTACATTCCATCGAATTCTTCTGCTTTGTGTCCACTTCGTCAACTAGTTTTTCCAATTCACAAGAATTCAAAGTTTTCGAAGCATCGTTCGGTTGCTGGATATCTATAGTCTTGTTAGTATCGTTGCTCAAACTCATTATACAAGGATAATGTATGGGATATGACGACGAACGATGATGTTTTCTTGGAACTGGATTCGTTGGTACCCAGCTGGATAAAAACTGTAAACATCAAATCCAGGGTAAATATCAAAGATCGAGTATCGAGGCCCTAACATTTATTCAACTCACCAAGCATGGATCTATTTCCGTCAGAAGATTCGGTTGATTTCTTTCCACTGCTCTCAAGCATAAGAGAGTAGCTTCCGCTAAATTTTCTTGACACAGAAACGCCCAGGGTTCCAAACAAGAAAGTAAATGCTCTTTATCGGATAACAGCCATGAAAGTTTTTGAGACAACGAATGATCCTCCAAGCTTGAAAATATTACCATTTATTTTCATTAATCTTTTTGTGCTTTTTTTCTAAATTCTCCAATTTTACCTTTTGTATAACCAAAGTGCATCTTTCCTGGAAGTTATTTTAGATGGTAAATTTGAAGGATAATCTTCATTTTCGCTTATCGTGGGTGAAGTGGCTAGGGAAGGTTGCAGCCAATTTAATCCTTGAATAAAAATCCAACAATCTGGCTCTCCCTGAAAGGAAATTTGTATTTTTGTAATGTTTGTAATCAAAATTATATTTAACGAGGTTTTATGTAAGAAATTTTACCGAGGGCTGAAATATACGACAACCGTGTTGAAATATCTGTTCCATTATATTGTGAAAACGATTGAGACCGCCGTAAATATTCCATACGTTAGAAACACCGTCGATTAATAATCCTTCCACCGTATATCTGAGATTTTGGAGAAGTTGCCATCTTTCTTTGACGTGTGGATCTTCCGCCATGGTTGAAAGTGTAAATATCGATGCTGCAAAGGTTATATATCGCTTGGAGTCACTTTTGGGTTCTATAAAAAAAATTCAACAATTAATCATGATCGATTTTATTGAATTTCATAAGCTTGGTTTCTGTAGCAAGTATGTTTTTAATAACTACCTCGTTGAGCGTGATTAAATATAATTGAGGTACAATAATTATGGTCCATTAAAATTAATTGTAGACTTACTGCATTCGACTTGTGTGAAACAATTAAAAGTACAATTCCTAAATCTAGAAATGAGTGTTATTATATAAGCTTTGAGGTTGAATCAAATTGATGAAATATCATGCATGGAGCACATAAAAAGCCATGAAATTGTGAAATCGTACAAAGCATTGTTATTAAAATATTGCCAATCCTTTTGTTTCTATCGATACTTTCTGTCGCAACATTGAGAAACACAATGAGAAACTATTTGCAATCTATTGACACAAAACCATGTAAATATTAGAATTCTTCAAAATGTATAATATTCACCGATAGCTACATCGTGCTCGTAAGATCCGCACTTGGTCCGTACTTTTTTAAGAAATGTATTTCTGCGATTGCAAAGTATTACTGTAGATACGAATTTGTCAAAATCACAAAAATTTGAATAATGATGATGCTTTGCTGAAAGAAGAAAAAAAAGAGGTTACGTGTGGAACAATCAGGAACAAAAGGAAACAAAGCAGTCTCATTCGTTCATTCATTCATTGTTTACAACTTGTTATTAATTATGTAAATAAAACATTCAAATTGTTACCGTAGCATTTGTCAATCGATTGATTATTTCGGATTGCGAAACACATGTGACATATTACAGATTAAAAAATAACTCCTAAGGTTATATTGTTTTTATGTATTATGTATATATATGTACATACGCATCTCGTGTTTTTATATACTGGGTTGAGGTTAGAATATGGCTATAGTGGGACATACTAGCCCCATACGAAAGTACGCGGAGTATGCGCGAATGACGGTTAAAGGTACACAGTGGGTACAGGGTACAGTCACGGAAAAATTCAGAGTACTGTTTGAATTTACTTATCCATCTAGCGGCCATACATGAACCAGAATTCTACCATTCGTGCTGATACTGCTGATCCAATACTGCCACCCCAGATAGCATAACATTGAAAATAATCTATCCAGTGACAGTTCTTTGATTTAGATTTTTATTTCATTGTATTACAATTTCAATGAACGGTATGAAATAACTAAAGATCATTGCCGATTTATCAAAAACGTGAACAAAAGAAATAAAAAGCGAGATGAAATAACGCATGGTTCAACAAGAATCAACACAATGAACAGTTTGAAATTCCATACATAAAATACAATTGCTACGCGTGTGACGATATAATAATAAATTTCACATACTTAATTCACATTGCTTCGATATAGATTGTCATTTGATATAATTTAAAATTATTACATATTTTGCACCACTCTTACAACTCATTCAAATTCATTCATGAATGTTTTTTGTTTAAATTACACGTATGCGTATTTACATACAAAGTACCTCTTAGGTGATCTTTTTATGCTTAAAAAGGGAATTACGTCCCCGGCAGATGAGCGAATGACTTGAGAAAAGAATTATACATTCTGCATGGATATTATAGAGTTACACGAACCTAAATAATGCCATATTCGTTTTTGTTTTCAAAAATCTTGAATGTGTAGTAGGTATATTTGAATCATTAAAGTACAGCTCTTCGTATTATATTATCATCGTTATCAAGAAGAAAACAAAAAAAAAAAAACAATGAAAATAATTAACAGAATTTCCATCGATTTCCGCACTCGTTGCACATGACGAAAGTAGTCATAGGTTCATCGGCCGATCGAGTCTGGACTTGATTATAGGTACAATTGCGCTTTTTACATTTGCCGCATTTCAACAGATCAGTTTTGGTTCCTTGTACGGTGGCAAGTTGTGCGTCGTTGATCGATTCTTTCTTGAACTGTTCTCTCAATTGTTTTATTTCGTCACTCGCCATCTCTTCCGCGGTCATTACGGCTAGTCGAGTGGCGGTAATCGCACCCACGATAAAGTTTGTCCTGAGGGTAGGATTTTTCGCGTCTCGTAGATTGGCGACTCTACTGCGTACCTGCAATCAGATGACATAATTAATCATTCGTTTGAAAATCTCCTTTGAAGGAATAGAAGAATCAATTACTCTATTTTTATATCTGATGTCGGTGTTCTTGAATTCCGCGTAGATCGCTTCTTCCAATTCTTCCGCGAGTTCCTCGGGCGAAGCACATCCTTCGAAGGTATTTCCATCTACTCGTAAAGCTCTAGCTAAGAATTCTCTACACTTTAATCTTATCGCGTCTGTGGTTGTGGGCGCCGGGAACGTGGATTGTTGTTTTTTATGAGAATCTTTGAAAGATTTATCCTCTTTGACTTTAACATCGCTGCCTTCGTTTGTGTCTTTTTCTTTCTTATTGTAATCCCCTTCTTCTTTACTTTTCTCAGATCTGTCGTCTTTTTTCTTTGAACTACCCGAAGATGTGCAGTCTTTGTCCTTGTTAGATCCTGTAGGGAAGAAGGAAAGATTGAAAATTGTATGGTTTTTTTTTACGACTCAAATTGAAAACGAGTATTTTTGCTCTTCATAATATTTAAATCCAAATTGCTTGCATCTGACAAATCAATTTTACAATGTTTTTGGTTTTTTGAGGAGATTAACTTCCAAGAAGTAGAATTTAGCAATTGATTCTCTATGGTAAACAAAGATGCAATTATTAACCTGATAGAAACTTCTTCCAATTCTTGATGAGGGTTTTGGAGAGAGAGATGACTTCATCGTCTTTACTAGATTTTCTCAAAGCATTGACCGTCATTCCAACTCTCGTTTTGGTCAACAAGTCCAGATCGACAGGTAACTTTTGTAACGTCTTGAGCAGGTCCAAGGCTTGTTCTTGACCCTGTTTGCGATAAAACAAAATATATAACATCAATATTCTTTGCTTTTTTTGTTACAAACTCGATCGGAACGTTAAAACATAAAAATTTTGATTGCACTATACGATACCTAAGATTAATAAGCAACTGTTTGGAGTATAACGAAATTTCATAATATATAGAACTGGAATCACAAATAATAAGATTTATATGCAAAAATAATAACTTTGAAGATCCTTTGAGATGCAGAGGTAACGAATTTATGTGAAGTTTTACTCAAAATCGTGATGAAAGAATGCTTCTATTAGAGCGTTTGAATCGGTCTTCATTATTGCATCTAAACGATGCAGAACTGACAACTTTTTTCATTTTTACTCACATACTCACCGTCCCGTCACCACTCGACATTTTAGTCAACTTTTTTTGAATACGTAGAACTTCCTCCTCGGCACTCATTTTCGAATTTATTGCGAATTCCGGAGAAAATTCTAAAATAAATACATACGGGTCGAGGAAAGAATAACAAGGCTTCCTTATCGGACACAGGAGGTTTGTAATGGTTTGTAAATGTGAAGTGAAATGGTGATTTAGAGATGGGTAACTCAAACACCGAGCACACCGACGACGCACGTTGCGTTCCGAAACTCAGGGTAAGCGAAAGAAGGAGCGGGTTCAGAAAATTCGTATCCGAGAGAATGGATCTAACGGAAAGGATCAATAAAAAATCATCATGGTATGATATATATTGCATTCTTTTTATTCTTCTTCACAGTCATTCGTATACATGGTATACATCAGTATACATTGTTCAAATACCAGAAAACATGACACTTGTGCATACTTTTGCTATTATTGAATTTATTTATTATTAGTTAACGACGACTTTGATGGAACATTGACAAATCGCTATTCAAAGGTCATTGTATCCTTTACACATCACTGATCAAGTATTCAAATTGAGCGATTGAATTTCATTCGAAATTTCAAAACAAACTAAAGTTTGAGTATCAAAAGTTGAAAAAAGAAAGAAAATCAGTGTGGATACGAGTGAACTGATAGAAAACGTTATTTAAAAGATGGGTTCGCAAGCGAAAACTTGTTATCTACGAAGTAACGATGCTTCTCTCTCAACCGTGTACCTACCAGATTGTACTCCAGTTTTCGTAGGCCGTTGTCCTGAAACGAATATCACTGATTTGAAAGTTTCCAGGAAGCAAGGTTCAATACTCATCAAATATTGATATAATTTATAAAAACAAATTGCTACGATTAATATTTTCTATTTAAGAATGATTCCGATGCTTTGATCCGGAGGTTTGTTTGTTTTTGATCTTTATTCAATGTACTCACGCAAAACATCTTGGTTTGGATTTATTTTTATAATTTAATCGATGGATGTTTTTGTATTTTTTGTGTTTGGTACAGAAAATAAAGATAGAAAAAACAAACCTATCGCCACTTATTTTCTGTATTACATCTGTGTACGTTTTACGTAATTGTCATGTAATTAATTCACCATCATTTGTTGAATTAATATAGTCGAATTTCAACGTTTCTGTGCAATCATAATTCTCATTTTTCCGTCGTTTTGTAGTTCGTCTGTACGCCAATTACGAAGAATTCAAGGTCTATGTACAACAAGTCGGTCACAGATGTTCAGGCTTCAATGGATTTCAAACTCGTAAAGGAGTTAAATTTGTGGCCAATCATAACGATCGTTTAGAGATCATTTACAATAAATATCCTTATCAAATCGAATTTAATCCCCCGCCGCAATTGCTGTTCGATAAGCAGAAAAAAACTTTATCGAAAAAACGATCCCTCGAGGCAGAGCGGGACGCCGAAACGTCCAAGGTTCTGAAAATGGATAAGAATGATGGTATGGAACGCAAGAGCGGAGAACACGACGCGAAATCGTCGAATGACGTCGAAGGTAAAGAATCTATCGGCATTCAGAAACAAAATTCTATCGAGGTCAAAGGGGAAAATTCAACTTTGCCATGGAAAAAATGGGAGTCTTACGACAATGGTCAATTATTGATTTATTCTCCCATAGATTTACAACATCGAACAAAGGTAACATACTTTTATACGATGATTTGATTCCATTCGTGGATCCACTGTTTTCAATATTTATTCACAATTATATAGATAGCCGCGTACGATATGGATAAAACATTGATAAAAACTAAATCTGGATCGGAGTTTCCTAAAGATTATGACGATTGGCAGATATTATATCCAGATATTCCAGGAAAATTGAAGAAAATTTACGCGGATGGATATAAAATCGTTATTTTCACGAATCAAGCGAGTCTTGGGACTGGAAAAACCACTATTCCGGATTTCAAGTTGAAAATTGAGAGAGTAACGCGTAAACTTAGCGTGCCTGTTCAGGTACAAACTATGAAAATAATTCAAGCTAGAATACGTTTATTTGATCGTTTTTTTTTTTTATACAGGCTTTCATCGCTTGTGGTAGAAATAAATACAGAAAACCATGTACCGGAATGTGGGATGTATTGATAAATCATGTAAGTTTTTATTCAAAGTAGATTCGAGAATATCCAAACTTCACTTATAAAATTATAATTCTTTTAGAGGAATGGAGGTTTGGTCGTAGAAGTGGAGAATTCATTTTACGTCGGTGATGCCGCTGGGCGAGCAAAAAGTTGGGCTCCTGGAAAGAAAAAGGATCATTCTTTGGTCGATAGATTACTCGCGTTGAACGTGGGATTGAAATTTCAAACACCCGAAGAACATTTTTTGGGACACAAATCAGCACCTTATTCCATGCCCGTGTTTAATCCAAAAACCTTACCGCGACACGATCATATATGTAGTCCATCTGGAGTTCAATTGATGTCCCCGGATCAGGAGGTAATGTTCAATTTTTGTGACATCACGTACACTTTATTCTCAAATTCGAATATCAATGTACATATTTATTTTTAGATTATAGTATTAACTGGAAGTCCAGGTTCAGGAAAATCACATTTCGCGAAAACTTATCTATCGGATTATACGTACGTCAACAGAGATACTTTGGGAAGTTGGCAGAAATGTGTTAACGTTACCGAACATGCGTTAAACGAAGGAAAATCAGTTATTATAGATAATACTAATCCTGATCCTGTTTCAAGGCAAAGATATATCGAAATTGCAAAGAAACATTGTATTCCTATAAGAAGTTTTGTTATGAGAACCACTCCTGATCATGCCAAACATAACAATAAGGTATTCTTTTAAGAAACAAAATGACTAGAACATTCAATTCTGATACATCGAATTTTATTTTCAGTTTCGTGAATTGATAGACCCTACTCATGCCAAAGTTAACGATATCATCATAAATTCATATATGTAAGCGAATCAACTTACTTTTGTTCAATCAACTTGATTCGATCTCTGATTTTTGTTCTACGTTTCAGGAAAAATTACGTTGCCCCTACCTTAGATGAGGGTTTTGCCGAGATTGTGTATGTTAATTTTATTCCCAAATTTTCTTCTGACGAACACAAGATGTTGTACGAAATGTATTTATTGGAGCATTAAGAAGATTCTAAGTATTTTGGTATTCATGTTTTAAAAACCAATTATTATTGAAAATAAAAATTTTGTTTGTAAATTTGTATGTTGGTGTAAATCTTGTATGTAATTCAATTGGGTGCATAAATTCTACTATATTTTGTATATTATTTACAAATTGTGAAATACAATCTGATTTTTATGATGCACATGTAATGTTTGATTCTATGATAAATGATATACCGGATGTTTCAGAATTCATTATTCGCATTTCTATGGCAAACTCTGCAGCAAAAATTCAATAATTTCCCATTTGAAGTTAATTTTACGTCCATGTTACTTATATATAAGGAAACGGAAGTATTGTGATACGGTCAAAAATCCATATATTGAAAGGATTGAGAGAATATATATAGCGTGACAGAAAAAGAAACCCTAATCTTTCACTTTTATGGGAGATATCACGTGACTATATTCACGAGAGAGGGAGAGAGAGAGAATATTTCTTAGTTCTTTCTTTCTCGTCCAAACCCATCCAAATCCACGTGGTGCATCAGTGCGTCATTTCAAAGAGAATCCGAAAAACGTTTTTTAGGTTATGTTTTTCTTGATTAAATGTTTATAAAATCAATAGAACACCAACAATGTCTCGATTGATAGTAAAAAATTTACCTAAAAATGTAAGTAAATGGAATTGACGTTGAATATTTCATTATATTTACTTGATTTCACAAAAATTTGCGTAAATCAATAGGTAACGGATACAAGATTGAAAGAAATCTTCAGTGAAAAGGGTTTGATTACGGACGTACAGTTGAAATACACAAAAGATGGAAAATTCCGGCGATTTTGTTTCATCGGTTACAAAACGGAGGAAGAAGCTCAAGCTGCTAAAGAATATTTTGACAAAACCTGTATCGATACTGCCAGAATATCAGTAGAATTGTGTTCCAGCTTAGGTAGAGTATTTTGAAAATAAATCATACATCTCGACAGAGGTATTATATTTTTGGATTTTTGTGGTCGAGCATAGGAGATCCTTCGAAACCCAAATCTTGGAGCAAATACGCAGCCGACAGTTCTCATCAAGAGAAATCTAAGAAAGATTCCAAAAATGAAGGGGAAGAAATAATGGATGAAACGGAAAAGGATGTTAAACATAAAAAGAAAAAGAATAAAAGTAAAATCAAAGAAGTCTTAGAAAAGGTATATAAATTTGAATATTATTCAGTTTTTGAGATACGTACAACTACAATTTTTACTTATAAAAAATCATTTTTCAACACAGCACAAAGATGATCCGTTATTCTTAGAATTTCTTGAGAGTCACGGTACTAAGGATATAAAAACTGTATTGAAAGATGAAAATGAACCATCCGACGATGATGAAAATATCAAAAAGGAATTGACGAGCGACGAGGAAAATGAAAAAAATGAAGAGAATACGAAAACCGACAAGGGCAACAGAAAAAATATCAAAACAGAAGAAGGGGATGAAAAGAAGAAGATTGCGGATAAAATTATATCTGATTCAGAGGTTTGTTTTAGTCGATCGTAAATACTTATGTCGAATAGTTCAACGAGTTACATGACTTTTCTTTTTCTTTTTCTCATTACAGTATATGGAGTTTTTAAAAAAGAAAAAGAATGCAACAGAGCTAACAACGAAAGACTCGAATGCATCCAAACATGGGCCTCAACAATTTTTTACCGTAAAAATTCGAGGTTTAGGATACACGCATAAGAAGAAAGATATAAAAAAGTTTTTTGCACCTCTAAAAGCTAAATCCATACGCGTCCCTCCCACTATCAAAGGTATAGCGTACGTTGGGTTTAAAACGGAACTGCATTTGAGAAAAGCATTGATGAAAAATAAGAGTTTCTTAGGTGAGATAAATGTGAATTAAGATAAAGTAAAAATCCTTGGTAATATTTTTTATAACATCGTCGTATCTCGATAGATGGAAAACAAATATTTGTTACCAAATATGAAGAGAGGAAAGATACCGCGTCGAATGACGAGGAAAAGATTCATAATAATAAAAATGTGAAATGGAAGAAACAAGAAGAAGCTTTAAAAGATGAAGAAAGCATAGCGGAATCAGGCAGAATGTTTGTTAGAAATCTTTCTTATACAACCACGGAAGATGATATTAGGAAATTATTCGAAAAATATGGTAAGAGAATTATCATATTATTTATCATTTTCTATAATTTTCTTACATTTTAGTAACATATCTTATTTTTTCAGGCCCTCTAACCGAAGTTAATTTACCCGTGGATAGAACAACTAGAAAACCCAAAGGATTTGGAACAATAACGTTTTTAATGCCAGAACACGCGATGAAAGCTTATTCCGAATTAGATGGATCAGTTCTCAATGGTCGAATGTTGCATCTCCTACCAGGAAAATCCAAGACCTCTCTGAACGATATTTTAGAAAACGGTATAATTTGAATTTTCTAAATGAAAACTCCAAACTTATAAATTATAAATCTGATTTTTGTATCTTCTCTTCGACAGCTGAAGATTTGACTTACAAACAAAAGAAAGATTTAAAAGTTAAAGCAACTGCAAACTCTTCGCATAATTGGAACACGTTATTCCTTGGACAAAATGCTGTTGTCGATGCTATAGCTTCCACTTACAACACAACCAAAGAACAGGTAGAAATTTGCTCCCTTGAGGAATCATTGGAGGTACGTTTGTAATTCGTGTTGAATTGTATATTATTTACAGGTTCTCGAAGATGGTTCCAAAACCATGACCGCCGCGGTAAAGCTAGCTCTAGGAGAAACAAAATTGGTTCTAGACACAAAGAACTTTTTAGAAGAACACGGAGTTCATTTGGACGCGTTCAACAGGGTAATATCGCTCATACAGTTTCGAACAATACCTTGTGTTGTGTAATTTTTGTGCGAAAATATCCTTACAGCCTGCCGAAGCGAGATCCAAAACTGTCATTCTTGTAAAAAATTTACCCAGCCAAACGACGGTGCATGAAATCAGAGATATGTTTGCGAAGCACGGAGAATTAGGACGAATAGTAATGCCACCATCTGGAATAACTGGTAATAATTTTGATATAGTTCTTTAAGGTTCAAATAATAATACACGAATTTCGATTATTTTCACAGCAATAATCGAATTTTTGGAACCTTCCGAAGCACGTAAAGCTTTTACGAAACTGGCTTACACGAAATTCAAAAATTTACCATTGTATTTGGAATGGGCTCCGGAGAACAGTTTTGTTTCTGATTATCGCAAGGAAAAAATGCAAACGGATGCAGTTACAAAATCACATCAGAATGACGAAGAGAGTAATAAAGCGATGAAGCAAAAAGAAAATGGTGAAGAATGTAAAGGTTCTGTTGAAAAAGACAAAGATGAAGACGAAGATGAAGACGAACCTGAACCAGATACAACAATTTTTGTGAAAAATCTCAATTTTTCAACCACCGAGGATACGCTTAAAAAAGTATATAAAAATATATGTTTTGGATTAAAGAAGATTTGTTTTTATATAATTGTCTCTTTTTAGTACTTCTCTAAATGCGGTCGTGTACATTACGCCATGATAGCGACAAAGAAAGATCCAAAAGTACCTGGTAGTAAGTTATCAATGGGGTACGGTTTTGTGAGATATAAAACAAAATCTGACACAGATCGCGCCCTTAAACAACTACAAACAACCGAATTGGATGGAAAAACTTTAGAATTGAAACGATCGGAAAGAACATTATCGTATGTATTTGAGATTTGGCTTTCGTTCGGTTTGCTGAATTTATGATATCTCTATGATATCTTGTCTCTTTGGGGAGAATGTTAATGTGCTTCGTTTTTGGGATTGATTCACAGATCAGAGGTGAAAACGAGTAAAAAGTCAGCTAAAATAAAAGAACAAACTGGAACCAAGATTTTGGTGAGGAATATACCTTTCCAAGCGACTCAGGAAGAGTTGACTGAATTATTCAAGTGAGTGATCTAATGATAATTCACAATCCACGATTATCGTATTTTATCTTGATGAAACGAGATAGAATCTGAGTCATTGTTCATCATTATATTTATTTTAATATTCAATTCTTTCCTCTAAAGGGCTTACGGTGAATTAAAGGCAGTGAGATTGCCGAAAAAGTTGACCGGCGTTGAGAAACATCGAGGATTTGGTTTTGTGGAATACTTCACAAAGACAGAAGCAAAGGTATATTTCAACAATCTCGGTTTTCTTTCATCGTATTCAAATAAGTGAAAATGATACAGTTTTTGGTATGTTATATAGAAAGCATTCAAGGCATTGTGCCAAAGCACTCATTTGTATGGTAGAAAATTAGTACTGGAATGGGCTCAAGCTGAAGAAGGTGTGGAAGAAATTAGAAAACGAACGGCTAAACACTTTCATCAAGGTACGTAATGTGCATAAATTTAGAAGATTCAATTGAATTTCTTGTGAATCGATTGTTTTAGATGGTCCGGTATCCAAGAAGAGCAACAAATCTACGATAGATCTTTTCGAATCTGGTAAAACGCCCATGGGAGAAGGAGAAGCAGAAGAAGAAGAAGAATAATTTTATTGTAGTTTTAATTTGTACATACGAATTTAGGATTTGTTTGAAATGTACATAAAACTATCATGGTAATGAAATATATTTTTTTTTTTATAAATACAACATTGTTTATAGCTTAATAAAAATATTATCAAGATTTATGAATTGTTTCCTTTCAGATTTATAATGAGTTTCTAAATATTGTCGAAATGATTAATTATTTTGAATGGGAAATGTTTTTTCCAAGACCTTTTTAATTCAAAATAGATAATCGATAAATCGATGATCGTAATTGTTACTTTTTAACCGTAGATAGTAGCAGGTGTATAACTTAATTTTTGAATTTTTTTTCAGAAAAAATATTTGAAATTATAAAATACATAAACACCAGATCAATCCGCGGGATATTGTCCATTGTTTTTGATGACCTTGCGCCTTCGATCGGGCAACATACAAATGACATCGCGAAAACAACACTTGCAAGCTTCGAGTTCAGAGTTTGGAAGCGGCTATCCTTCAATCGGAAGAGATGATAATCAGATGGAGCTAAGAATGGAAATGTCTGGTGAAAATGAAATGGTTTGCCGAGTCGCGCGAGCAACATGAGGTCGAGCGTTATCATGGAGCAACATAACTTTCCGGCTTCCTTGCCCAGGGAATAGCCTCTTCTTCTCAAGAATGTCGTGCAATTTGTTCATTTGTCAGCTGTATATAGCTTTCTGCTTTCTTTTCATATCCCACTAGATGCAGAGGAAAACCTTTGTCAAGTGGATTCTTTTGGTACTTGGCAAGTAGCGAAAGGCACACGTGTTCATTCGTTGACCAAGGTTCTATTCGGTCAATTCATGTGGCACTCATCTTCGTACCTTTTATATTTTTTCCTTCCCGTGTAATCGTTTGGAGATGACTGCTCGAGTAACTCCTAGATGATGAGCTGCAAGTTGTTTTTGGGTTTGCGTTGAGTTTTCGTGGAGTAATTCTTGCAATTCAGCATCTTCAAATCTCGAAGGCTGTCCAGGACGTCTCCATTCACCCTTTGCGAATCGTTTATACCAATATTTACACGTACCATAAGACACAGTACTATCATCATCAAGAGTAGAACAAATGACCCTGGTAGAAATATTCTATTGAACTCCATTACGAATGGTGAAATTGCTGATTCAATACCATTGAATTTCATTGAAACCTATTCATTTTTCCATTCGTCAATGAGATTTTATAGAATATTTGTAACAGGGTGTATCCTAGATAGCACGACAGTTCAGGGTGAGTTCATAATGAATATCTTTGGCACTATGAGAATTCATAAAGAGGTATTTATGAATACATAAGGGACTGCTGTGCTGTCTAGGATGATATACAGGGTATAAGAAACTTTGAGGTCAACTCTTTAAAACCAGGAATTCCTGCTTGATGAAAAAAAGTCAAAAATTGAGTCATACGCCTAATATCCCTGGTTAAACGAAACTATTGAATCTTGTACAATGTTCTGACTAAATCCCATTGAATTGCATTTCATCAGATTCTATGGATCATTTTAACCAGGGATATCAATGCGTATAACAAGTCAATTTTTGTAAAAATATATTCGAACCATGTCCAGGTGCACATCGAATTTTTTGAGTTCATGAATTATACAATGTCATCATCATTTCTTAGAGTTGTAAATTGCACTCTCTATGATAATAGATTTGTACACGATCAACATTTTTTATGGGATATCATTGTATACTTCGATCGTTTGTTTTTTAATGCTATGTATTTAGGTTTCCGTAAGTATTTTCGCGCCTCCTACGAGTTTCTCGCCGCATTGTGCATAATAACGAATCGAACACGCTTTCTGCAAATTGAAATTCCATTCGCGTTTCAATTTCGGTTTCATTGTATACATGAACCTTAACTCTATCGATAGAGAAATTTAAAGCGCTTTCAGGGGAGGTTATTGTCGAGAGGGATGAAAAATTCATTAACTTTGGATATATTTTTTGTTCTTCGTTTGAGAATGAGTTTTGACGTATTCAATTTTTATACTAGCGGACCATAGTGGAAAAATTTCTCTAAAAATCTGTGAAAATTTCAGAGTTTTTCAGAGAGTTTCAGGGTTTTACAGGAATACTCTTGTGCTATCTGGGAGATATTCAGAGGAATTTTCAGTGAAATAATGTGGCTAATAAGCAAGATTTTCGTTCAGAATTTTTCATAGATTTTCAAAGTTTTTCATACTTTTTTCAGAGGTTTTCAGAAAATTACAGTGTTCTTCATTGATATCCAGAGAAATTCTATGTGACAAACATGTCCATTCTTTGAGATTTTTTCAGTTTTCAGGGAATTGCAGGGGTGTTCATAGTTTTTTAAATCAATCAGAGTTCTTCCGACATATCCAGGGAAATTTTTAGTGAAAAAACGTGTCCAATAACCCAGACAGCACCGAAAATTCTCGGAACATTTTAGAAACTTGTTTCTGGTTTCCTAGATTTGATTCTGAAAACATCGTATCCTGGATGTTTTAAAAACGTTTTTTTTTTTTAATGCATCCTGTTAGATTTTGAAAACATTATTTTCATGTTCTTGAAATATTTTTGGAACATTTCAATAATTGAAAGAAATAAGAAAAACATTTATGCGACGTTTTTAAATCATGTTCGGTAAAATGTTTCCATAACCTCCCTCGAAAACTTAAATAAAACTTCCTAGGACATTTTCACGTTTCCAAAACATACATCTAACGTTTTTAAAATATCCTGGGACGTTTTTTGCATGCTTCGTATATTACCAACCATGTTTTGTGAATGTTCTCAAAACGTTTCAGTGCTGTCTGGGAAGCCATTGTTTTTCAGAGTTTAAAAAATTGTTCATAGATTTCCAGAGTTTTTCAGATTCTTTTAGGTTCTTTCCACATTTTTTCACACTGTTTCAATGAAATTCAGAGAAATTTTGTTTTCTCCAGGGGAGAATGAATTCAAATTTCATTTATTTAAAAAATACAAAAAACAATCTGAAATGGCAGTTTTAGCTCTTGCCAAATAAAGCCAGTTATGGAGTGTTCTGGTCTTGGTTACACTAAATTCAAAAGGCTTCATTTCTTTCCATATTCTGATAAAATGTCTAGATACTTCCCTAGAGAAAAAGAAATTCCTCTGAAAACCTGAAAAAATACTGAAAGAATCTGAGAGACTGTAAAAAATTCTGAAAACTTTGCTCATCCCTGGTTAAAAGAACCCATTGATTCTGACCAATTCTCATTAAATTACCATTAAACGTGGACAATTTCCTGACCAAATCTCACCGGTGATTTTTCAATGAGATTTGGTCAGAACTTTCATGTGAATCTCGTTGAATCTGGCCAAATCTCACTAAATTTTGATTAAACTTGGACAATGTTCTGACAAAATCTCATTGAATTTCATTCGTCAGATTCAATGGACTCTTTTAACCAGGGATTGCATCCGTTTCTCCACTGAAAATTTCTCGGAAAACCTGTGAAATTATCTAAACAACTCTTCAGTGGAATTTTTCCACCAGGGTTTGTCCCTTTTTTGTGCTTCAATGGACAAAAAAAAAGTATTTTTCAATCAATGTTTGACAACGATTTCTCTCCGATGGTTCCACATTTTGAATTTCCTTGAACAAAAACTGCGCCCGATGGATTTCTGCGTTTCGTATGAATTTTCAAATACGGTTCAATTCCCAACCGGGCCCCCTCAGCGGAAATTTACAACCAAATAAATACTTTTATTATCTGTTCAGGTTTTTTAACGGAGCAGCCAAACCAAAGAAGAAATCCGAGAAGACTAGGAATCCTCGTCGGGGATTTGGCGAACGATAACTCAAGTTCAAGGACACGACTTTTCGATAAAATAAGAATTTATGCGGGTCGTGGTTTTATACGTGTGGTCAATTCAAGGTAAGTGCAGTCGTAAAAGTATTTCTTCCCCTCAATTTATATGTAATTTCGCAAAACTTTTATATATAAATTCTATAACATTTCTTTTTGATAGTAGATTTTATATAAATTATATAGAAAGATAAGAACTTTGTTTTAGATGAAATTCCAGGTCCCGATAGGGTCAAAAAGCAGAAATTCTCTTTTCCAACCAACTTCGACGATTCAAATTCCGACCCTGTTACAAATAATCTATGAAATCTCATTAACGAATAAGAAAATGAATAAGTTTCAATGATATTCAATCAGAAATTTCACCATTCGCAATTAAAGTGTAATAGAATATTTCCACCTGGGAGGTGAATTCGAGAAAAAGAAATTGTGGCAGCAAAAAATGTTTGCTCCTCCATGAAATTTTGGTATTATATAAGTACAGACCTTCGAATGAATTTCGAATTTTTGTTCCTCCGTGAAAAATAACCCTCCCAATCTCTCTGGATTTGTTTTCATTCTCATTTTTCTCCGCTCTCCTGAAAACTCTTAACAGAGTCTCCCGAGGTATTTCATAAAAGAAGTAAACGACTTTAATTAATTTTCCTCGCTCGTCTTCCCTCTCTTTTCTCGAATGTCTCGCGGGGATATCGAAGAATCCAACCCGAGGAGAACAAGGCTCAACAATTTTTCCTGAGACGTCGAGAAGTACTCGGAAGATGGTTTTTTTTTCGTGAAATTTTCATCTACGAAAGCAACGTATGAAGAGGTACAACGCAACGACGATTGGAATCGCAAAAGTGGTAGAAGAGGAAGAGAAGGATACCCGACGATCCAGGCAAGTGAATTGTGCGAGAAGGATTGAAACAAGAGAGAAAAAAGAAGTATCTTCCTTTCACCCGAATGTATATATCGCTTTAGCAGTCCGGCGCAGGGTTTGAGAGGGAAAAGACGAGAAGGAATAAAATACACCACGGGTTCTCTCGACATGTACCGTCGTGTGGGCCCCACTAAGCCAAAGTTTTACTCTGGGTGGAGAGAAGGAGGCGGAGAGACGACCCATGAAAGTAACACCATCCACCTTAGCTGGTTAGGAGGTGTTCGTCAGTCGATCGTAAGCTCTCGGTCCAGGCAAATCTGCTCGCTGTCTCCCACCTACCTGTTTACGCGCGACTTTCAATATTCTCGGATTGTTGTGTCAGTTCGAAAACGTAGTTTTGTTTTTCCTCTTTCGCTATCGGTGGCATTGTCCAGGCATTGTACGAGGTCGACGAGGTGGTGTCAGTGTCCTTTACCTTTACTTTCCTCCTCGCGTTTTTCCCTCCTGCGAAAATAAAGGGAATATTTATATTCTTACCGCGTGCACCGGAGTAGCGTGCACCCGAATCATGTGCTCGCAACTTAACGTTTAAAACTCAGATATCACTTTGAGAGAGGAATATAAGGGATCTGTGAATATACTCGATCGTGTATCGTCATGGATTGGGTGAGTTTTCATAGTTTTCTTTAATGGTTTCACTTTCTTTTCAAATTCGTATGTCCTTGATGAACGGATACGCGTGTTATTTGTTGGATTTAAACTCAACGTGGGGAACGTAGGTGTTAGTTACGCGTTCAACGATGAAAGTTTGCGTGTAATCGCGAATACTCTGGTGAATCCTCCGAAAGATCATTATATATTTCAAATGTGTCATGAATTTTCGGTTTCTCAATTTTATATAGAAATGTCAATAAGGATCTTTCAAAGTATCAGGACATTTCATCATAGTTTCGTGGGGATCTAAAAACTATGAATCAATTGTTGAAAGGGAATAGAAAAAAACGAGATAATACATGGTATAAAAAACCTATTTCGAATCTCATTGGTATTTAAACTGCTGCTTACGCTGCGCGGTTGGTTGGCGGTAATAGATTTCCTCGTCTTTTCGTGAATGTAAGATCTTCGAATAAATACAAAATAAGGACGTGTACATCGTGAGATGATGTTGATAATAAGCGATTAAAAGTATTTGAATATAACGCGAATATGCTATTCCAATAAATTCGACTCTAAAAGAGACAAAAACAGGAAATTTATTCGAAGAATGTTCCAACTACCCCTGGTTAAAAGAATCCACATATTGAATCTGACAAATGAAATTCAATGAGATTTTGTCAGAACATTGTCCAAGTTTAATCGTAATTTAGTGAGATTTGGCCAGATTCAACGAGATTCACATAAAAGTTCTGACCAAATCTCATTGAAAAATCACCGGTGAGATTTGGTCAGAACATTGTCCACGTTTAATTGTAATTTAATGAGAATTGGTCAGAATCAATGGGTTTTTTTAACCATGGACCCCTGGTAAAAACGCGGAAAGATTCGGATAAAAATTTGCAGAAGGATACAATCTCCTTCGATTCATTTCAATCCTATTTTTGTATCCATCGATAAATTTTTACCCGAATCTATCCGCGTTTTGACCTGGGTCAACAATTTTGTCGAAAGCAAACGTCTGAAAATTGTGAACACTTTGGAATTTTTTCGATAAATATTTAATTCCATTCTCCCCTGCATCTGCACTGTGAAAAATAATTGTGGAATATCCTCCCTTCGTCATAATTTGGTGAATTTTTCCTTCGTTTGTAGAGGATTCAACACTCTACAAACCAAATAATTCCCCCGCGTTGTAGGTAGAAAAACTCTCCACATTTTTTACACTGTGTTCAAAGAAATCAAATAGGATTTGGCAAAATTCGACAAATTTTGTAACGAAATAACCAAAGTATTGTACAAAATTTAATGAGATTGATGTATAGAATATTTTATTTCATAACATAAAAATACTGTTATACGTGATCGAAATGTTATAAGTTTGATGGAATGAATAACTCGTCATCGTCGTCGCTTCTTTTTACCAAGAGGGTATAAAAGAGTCAATCGCCCAGGGCGGAAAATTTGTTTCACCTTTTCTTCATTTTTCGAGTAAGTCTTGTGAAAGAGCGACCGAAAGATCTCTGCTCCCAGCAGTGTTATATATCTGAAAATGGTTCTGGCTTTCATTATCGTCGAACAAAACTACTTTGAACACTCTAAAAGTAACGATAAATGAATAAAAAAGGTATTATAAAAGTTTGATTAGCTTATTTTTCTCTCTAAGCGTCAAGTTTTTTCATTATTCTCTCTCTTTTTTTTTTTTCTTTCAACACCTTCACGAGCGTTCGAGAAATTGTGGAATTTTAGAATTGAATTTTGGTATTTTAACAAGCTTTTCCCTCGAACGATTCGAATTCATGAAATTTGAATTTTTCTTTCCGTAGAGAAATTTACAGAGATCTTGAATTTGAACAATCTTGAGGTTCTGAATATTCGCTTCATTCAGCGGAGAAGTTTTGCTGTTGGTTCGATGTTAATTCTCAATGAATCACGGCATGATCTTTTCACGATGATACATGTATTTATATTATATCCAATCTCGAATCACGTGAACATGTAACATTGTGAAAGTTTCGTAATGGATAAACTTTTGTAAGGAAATTGCTAACAATTCAAATACATCTTCCCTCTTTTGTTGTGAAAAAAATGAAGTATCAGTATTTACATTCATTGAATCTTGTTGACGCAATGATGAGTGATTATTCAAACCCATTGAAAACCATTAAAGCCCAACCAGAAATTTACAACAGGCGCAGTATTGCACCAGTACTTTCCAAGACTGGCAGGGTACTGGCATTTTTCTGTATTGAGGATTGAGTGATAGTACTATTATTCGCAATCAGTGCAGTGCCTGTACTGGATCAGTACTTGGCCGGCATTGAGCTCTCAGTACTGGTTCATCACTCTCTAAAATTTTTAGAGTGAGATTTCACTCCTCGGGCAGCCAAAAGTGAGATTGTCAAAATTTCGAGTGAAATTCCCACTCTTTCAGAGTGGAAATCACAGCCACTCCAATTTTAGAGTGAATTTTCCGCTCCAAGAGAGTGAGAGTTCACTCGAAACGAGTGAAAATTCCGCTCGAAACGGACTGGCTCACTTGTAAGACTTAGTGGAGTGAAACACGTAATTTTTCACTCTTCCAGATTTGGAGAGCAGTACAGGCATAGTACTGTATTTCTATGTATACAGTACTGATCCCGTACGTGTTGGCCAATTGTTGAAGACCCAATACTGGCACTGTACTGCACCTGTTGTCAACATTGGCATTATTTCGATTTTTCCGATTGGGAACCAAAATATCCTCGCTTAGGAAAATTTGTCCCATTTTGATCCAAGAAGCGATTTCATCGATTCATTGATTTAACCCGTACCCGAATATTGTCATTGAATTCAATTCACACGGAGAAGAAAGAAATTCGTTGTGACAGGGAACCTGGGTGGAGAAATTTCATTGAAAATCAGCAAAATTTTGGTGAAAATTCAATAATTGTCCCCGAAATTCAATAACGTTTAGTGAAATTTGTTGATTTCTATTGAAGTTCATTGAAGTTTGAAGATTTTCATTAAATTTTATTGAAATATTGCTGTGCCAGGAGTTAACAAACGTTTTTCGCTAGGGACAACAGCAAATTATTTGCTATCACAGCTACAGACGTGTGAAAATTATTAGAATAATTGTGATTCCCAAAACTGTTCCGACTTTTCTTCTAGGTGATGCAATTATTCATGAAATACTGATTTTATTTGTTGATATAAGTCGTTTTTGGGCCCTCAATTCTTGAATGAAGAGATATTTCATTGTTGCTATATAACAATCGTATTTTCATAAAGTTATTTTTTATTATAAACATGTTGATATGCCTGTGAATAACTAACAGCATTCATTATTGGCATCTCAAGAACTATTGTTTCATTGTGCTCCTTCGTAGGTATGAACAGGATGACACTTTGGTTATAATGATTTTCATAATCATTGAGAATTTTGGTCACATTTTGTTACTGTTCATTGTGAATATTCAGCAGTTCTACCATCACATACTGTGCAGTTTGAGACAGAGGTATCCAATTCATTGGAGTGAAAAAGAAGATTATCATAATAATTGAAATCAGCACTTCATTCAGAAAATTCAGGAATCAAAAACTACTTATATCAACATGGAAAAAAATAGTAGCGAGGGTTGGAACATTTTGAAAATCACAATTATTCTAATAATTTTCACACCTCTGTATCTTGTTAGCTGTGACAGTGATTTTTCGCTTTGGAAGCAGAAAATGAATCTCAAGAATTTGCTGCTGTAGCTGAGGGAGTATTCTGGTCGAGAATTTTGGAAAAATCGATTTTTTTCTTCTTGCATATTTTCATAGTTTAGGCTTTTAAGAACATGTTTTCAGGAGGATTGTTGTGAGGAAATTTAAGTATAACGTACTATTATATGACTCACCCTATAAAAAATCCGTCTGAATGGCGCTGCATCGTACATGAAACTCAGATAACACGTAAGCTTGTCATAAGCTTGTCAAGCTTGTCATTCGATTGTTTTTGACTTGTTATTGACAACCTTGTCAGTGTAAGTCTGCTTCAACTTTGCTGCAAGGGTTTTTCTAAGCTTGTACCCTTGTCATGTGTCAACTAAGAGGCTTATGTCAACCTTGTCACAAGCTTGCCTGACAACATTGCAGCAAGGTTAAAATGCTGGAAAAATTGCCTGAAGTTCAATCTTTCCCATTGTGACAGCATTTGTTTTCGGCGCTTACTTTCAGATGGAACAGGGCTAGCTTTGGCTGCATCTCGAAATAACCCTGTATCTAGAATAAAAGCAAGTTTTACTTTTTACTGTATAGCCTCTTTGAAATCGTGCTCGGATCTTCAAACGCGTTTTTCTTAGAACTACTTTTTTCAAGACGGTTTACACGATATCTCCAGTTCTAATGGACCGATTCATGTCGAAATTTGGTTTTTGACTATTTTTGAAAATTCGGAGAACTGAAAAAAACCAGGTCAAAAGTTGAATTTTTTTTTCAAACAGCCGCCATTTTACAAAAAAAATTTTTACGAACGATAACGGCATCCTCACCGATTCAGAATCCTCCGGTTTTATTTGTTTCAAATTACTATAATAGAACCACCGCAATCCACCACTTTCTCCTCCTGTAACTTTTTCAATTCTTGATGTTTTCCACTGAAAATTTCAGTGTTCATTGTCAGAACACGAATGAATATCTGAGGGAAAAATGGATACTAAAAATGTCGTTCGTTTTTTTTATCGCACTTGAAAAAAAAACACCTAAAATTCGTGTGTCTAGACTGGAATACCCCCTTAATCATGTTGTTCTCCAGCTAGCGATCCAGTTAGCTGTACTGTAAAAAATCATCGCAATTTCTCTGCACGAAAAGATGTGAATATTCCCAACCGCGTATAGGGAATAGATATCCCATTACATGTATATTAGGGTGGTCTTTAAAAATTAAATTCTTTCAGAAGCCCAAAAAAATCCTTCCTTTTGACGAAAAACTACGGGAAAAATTTTGCTTTTTGATTTTTAACAAAAATAACACGTGCCGGCGGCCAATTTAAGTTCATTTTTCGACAAAATTATAGTTTTTTGGAATATTTGTTACATTATTTAAATTTTGATAAAAAATCATAAAAATATTCTTATAGGAAATCAAATTCTCTACAAAAGGGTTCCTTTTGTTTTTAGATGAAGTTCATATCCATCGAGATAATCTCATTGGTAAACTTATTAACTTTATTAAATCATCTATTTTAGCATTAAAAACTTTATTTTTCTTGAAATATGAACACTTCTATTAAAATATCTTGAGTTACATATATATTTTTGATATTTTGACATAAGTAAATGATTTTATTTGAAAATCATTTAATTAAAAATCATTTACTTATGTCAAAATATCAAAAATATATATGTAACTCAAGATATTTTAATAGAAGTGTTCATATTTCAAGAAAAATAAAGTTTTTAATGCTAAAATAGATGATTTAATAAAGTTAATAAGTTTACCAATGAGATTATCTCGATGGATATGAACTTCATCTCAAAACAAAAGAAACCCTTTTGTAGAGAATTTGATTTCCTATAAGCATATTTTCATGATTTTTTATCAAAATTTAAATAATGTAACAAATATTCCAAAAAACTATAATTTTGTCGAAAAATGAACTTAAATTGGCCGCCGGCACGTGTTATTTTTGTTAAAAATTAAAAAGCAAAATTTTTCCCGTAGTTTTTCGTCAAAAGGAAGGATTTTTTTGGGCGTCTGAAAGAATTTAATTTTTAACGACCACCCTAATGAATATGAATTTTCCTTACACTATTATCTAAAATCCGACATGCATCCGAATTTCCCGACAAAGAGATAGGAAATTTTCATCACTCTTACTGTCCCAATACTTGGAAGTGCTCGCTGCAAACCAGAATCGCGCCCCAGCTGAAGTCGTAGCGTACTCGCTCCCGAACCGATCGACCCGGGTTCGATCCTGAGGTACCATGTACTTTTTTTGCCATGAATGTATAGGAACATTACGAACCAATGATAGGATTTTTACTTCCACGATGCAGGGAAATTTCCCGATACGTGTATGTGTCAATAACTTTACATAAATGTACAGGAAATTTCTTACAGTGTGCTGCAGCAAATTTTCAGCTAGGTTTAGCAAAAAGATTCGATATTCCGCACATAATATATCGATTTACTGCATCAGCAAATTATTTTCTCTTCAAAACCCTGAGCGATTTCATCACCGTCGGTGAAATACTTATTTATTATAATTCGACATTTCCCTGGTAGAAATTTTCGCTAGTGAATAATGAGGCACTTACGAGTTTATCTCTAGTGAAGAAAACTCACAAGGCACTCGATAAAATGTAACACTCCAACTAACTAGATTCCATTTATCAAAACTAGTGAAACAGTCGTCATTATTTAACGAGGAACTTATTAGAAACTAACATGGCACTTGTGAGAATAATTAGGGTAAAGATAAAAACTTATTATTGAATTTATAATTGATTCAGATATGTTCTTAGTTTGAACAAATTTGCTTCAACTCAGAGAATTTTGTTTTCTTGCATCAAAAGAACAATTTTTTCAATTTGATTAATTATTTTTTGTAGTGTACATTCATGAAACATTTCTTTACCAGTCATCCAGAAACATTAATTAATGCAAATATGAATCTAACAAATATTTGGCGAATTCGCCCTGCTAAATTGTCCCCATAAAGAACGATACAAAACGATAAATTTCTTCTATAGTTTTCAATGAGGTTTCTGAATACGGAATTTACGAAGTTATATCGTTATTAAACGATAGAACTCTATCGTTCCTTATCGTTTTCTATAAAAATTCAAAAGAATGTATCGGATTTTATCGTGAAATTCGTATAGAAAAAACACTACCTATTCTGGAACACAACTATTTTTTTCCAAATAACTAGTACTTTTCTTATACGAATTTCAAGATAAAATCCCATACATTTTTTTGAATTTTTATAGAAAACGATAAGGAACGATAGAGTTCTATCGTTTAATAACTATAGAAAAAATGTATCGTTTTGTATCGTCCTTTATTGGAAAAATTTAGCAGGGTCATCTAATAAATAAAACTGCTTATTAATAATTTCAGTTGATAATTTATAAATCTAATCTTAGTAACGTTTGGATCAACCTCGCAAGAAATTCACAAGTTTTATCCAAACATCACCAGTCAGATAAGATTGACAAGTGATTCATTAATCGCTCACTAGTTTTATTTTAATAAGTTTTGCCCTGCGAATAACTCATGAGTCACGAGGAAGAACTTGTAATATTTCTACTAGGGTTCATCGATATTTCATCTCTGCACTGTTAGAAATTTCTGATTGAATTTCCAATTACATGTAACGGAAGTCAAAGTTATCCACGTAACTGAAAAATTGATTGAAATTTCAGTTGCGTGTGAATGAATTTTCATTTCAATTACCAAGAATTGGAAATCTCATTTACAAATGTACACATGAAAAATATAATCAATTTAAAGACATTTCTAACAATGCAGAACTCAGCCAAACCTGAACTTCCCAGAGATTCAACACCGACCGTACAAGAACACTGTTGGTTCAATTGAAAAAAAAATCTTCCACTCTTGTCTTTATTAATCTTTCTCTTTCTCTATCCATTCAGAATTTCGTAAAGTTTGATCGAATCACGTTTTTGTTATAAAATCAAGCATGAAGGTTTGAAGTAACGTAACACAAGTAACAGCTCGAGTTTCTTTCCTTTTTAGGTGAAAGAAGATAACACGATTCTCACGTTACGTCAGTTGAAAACTACATGGTTCACGGATATACGTTTAATAAAAATCGTGAAAATTCTTGTGAAAAATTCTTCATCGTTGTTGTCGTCGTCAGAGTTTTTGTTTCATAAAATGTCCCTGGCTGGACAAAATATCGAAACGTTATCTATCCTTCATCGAGTTATGAAGGATTCACAACAATCTCATATTCTGCACTGTGAAATATTTTTATGTGAAGTAATTAACATGTACACGGAGAAAAATGCTGCTCGGGAATATAAGAATTTTGATTATTTTCCTTAGTGAACTAGAAACAGGAATTATAGAAAAATTGATAGGTAGGATTGAAATTTTCAACACTGAAAGTTGAATTTTATAAAGCGTATAGTAAAAATTCAGAGTTTAATTCGCAATTTCCTGTATTTTTAGGTAAAAATTCATTTCTTAAACCTTCCTGTTTCTGGTTTAGCAAGCAAAATAAGAAAAAGTAGTATATTTTTTAGTATTGCGGAGGATCCTCTTAATTTACAGTAAAAATCCCATAGAAACAGCAGTTTCAATATATTTTTGTGAGAACGTATGGAAAAATTTCAAATATTTTTCACAGTGTGCCCTGGGAAAACCTGGTATTGGAACCATTGTAGGAGCTATTCACGCTTCCGGTTCAATAAACAATTCAATCCTTCAACAAGAATCAAAAACTCCATCCATACTTGACCACTTTCCGGAATCATTGGAAAAGGTTAGCAGTTGATATACAAATTATTCGATCATTGTATACGTGTGCAAAACATGGTGTGAACGACTGGCCGTTTCAGCGTGTTATATCTCACCCTGTGACCTATAAATTATAAAAATGTATAAATGTTAATCGGATACTCGAGGTCGAAAGTTGGATACAATATCCTCTCGTTGAAAGAATGAGAAAGAATATAACTATCCACTATTATAATCGTTACATACCTTGTCACTGGAGTACATTGAACTAACATATACGGATTACAAACTAGATCTAGGAACTAGATAAAATGGATGATCAGATCGATAGATTGGTGAGATTCTTTGTACAAGCGTGTTCACATAACGAGATATATATAATACTCATTTTACAATTCCTCGCAATGTTGAATATTTATATTTCATTCATGAAATAAATAATATTTATTATATTAAATCTTTATTCTCTTCTTGATATTCGATAGGAGCGTGAAATGTGTATTCATTCGTCTTTCGATAATCCTCTTATATACCATGGCAAAAATATTATCCGCGATTTCTCATCCAAGGATGAAAAATAAATCAACAAGTTCAAAAGATATAATAAACGATTTTCGAAGGGAAGAAAAATGGAACCGTATATACCTTTATGGATAATAGAAATTTTCTCAATCAAAGGAAAACAGAATTTGTCCCGGAATACGATGATTCAATTATTATTCGATGCTGCAGTAGGACGCTCATCTCATTTCAGCTAAGTGGATTCCGTGGGGCAATGATCGCGTTTACGATTCCAACTCGCTTTTTTCGTCCCTCGAGAGAAGAATCGTTTGGACTATTTTTCTCCCCATCTTTTTTTTCTATGGATGCAATGCAATTTTGTGTGATTGTTTTTACAAACAAAAATTTATCAAAGATCGTTGAAATGAATTCATTCGATTACCGTGTGAGAACTTTCAGTTTGAAAGAAGAATATGTGTGAAATAGCTGGATATAAAGTTGAATAAATATTCCATCTTCCGCGTGGAATCTCTACCGTGGAAACCAGTTAGTTGAAAATGGGGGAAAGAAAGAAAAGAGTATACGCGATCTATTATTCACGTATGACCCGAAGAGTCTTTTTATGTATGTCAGAGTGCTTTCGTTTAACCCTAACTCTCGGTCGGAATATATATGTATATATATTCCATGGAATGGTTTCGAAGGCTCGTTACGCGTGAAACTGATTGATCTTGCGAGCTTTTATTCGAGCACTTGAGCGAACCTCGTGTACGGATTCGACTAGTCTCAGAGCACCCGAACGAAGCAAAAAGAAGGAGCGTAAGCGAGCGTGTAGCAATTCGATTGCAAAACTGCAACAACCGAGGTCGTAACGATCCCCTCGTCCGCTTCCTGCGAATTGTTAGTTCACATAAGATGTATAGTATAGTATACTACATGCATTAAAGAACCGAAGGGAATTTTATATTCAATTTTTCTAGCCGTGTATTCCTTGGGAGATGCCACATTACGTGTTCCTCGTGGGAAGAAATATCTTGAAAACCTCGACTTAATATCTCGACAAGCCGCAGAGAGTAGCTACTACATTCTGAGCGAATTCTACCAAGATTTTCCGGTTTTTTCTTGTACTGAACGTCAGTGTCATCTCGTTAGAAGCGATAACTCCGAACAATATTGTACCTTAACCCCTCAACCTCCATATTGAAAGTTCCCTGGAGTTTGACTGACCGAGTATATGCTACCGCTCTTCCAGTTGATTTCAGTTTAAGTTACTTCAAAGAGACCACATCAACGTGGTCTGAACTTCAACCGGGCTGAGGAAATTTCATTCACGATCTTTGTGCATCGAAATAGAATATTATAACATGCTTTGAATATACTTTTTTCTTTCTCTTCTTTTACGTTGAAATTTCAACTCGATATACCCGAATAAAGCACCCATACAAGCGAAAATTTTGTTTTGTCTGAAAGATCCCCATAATAACAGCAGTTTTTGGATACATGGGCATTTATGAACATTTCTCCTTCAATTCGTAGTAATTTTTTCCAAACTTATAATATGTGTGTCAGATGCAAAGGTATTTTTACCAAAATGAGGTATGGATTACCATAATTGAAGGAGGAGCTAGTGCACATAAACGTTCATGTGTCTCAAAACTGGCATCATTATGGTAAACCTTGCTACACATTTCCCATCCCTGGTTAAAAAAATCGATTGAATCCGATCAAAAAAAATTCTATCGGGATAAATTGAGTTTCTGCATCGGAGATTTCCCATTCACGCAGAGAAAAACAGTTGCTGAAACAGCAAACCTCGAAAATTTGCTTTGCTAATATGGTAAAACTTGTTGCTGAATTGTTGCTTGAAGCAATCCGGAATTGTAGATATACAGACGGCTAGAAAATTTTGCTGGATCAGCAAATATCTTGCTAAAATAGCAATATTTTTGCTGTAACAGCAACCGTTTTCCTAATTTAGCAAAGCAGATTTTTCGAAATCGCTTTTTCAGCAAGAATTTTTCTCTGCGTGTTGATACCAATCAAATTTTTTCTATTGGATTTAATCCGCATTTTACAGGTTGGTTGAAAAGTTCCTGCGCTCACCAAGAGATAGCACTGCTAGCTCAAAACTTTTTTTTTCTCAAGTTGGTATATCTGTCCTGAGAACACATGCAAAGTTACAAGTCATTCTGTCAATTCATTCTTTGTTTACAAGCTAATTGAAGTTGACGTGTCATTGATTTTTCTTAATATGGAAAAAATTGAATATCGTGCAGTCATTAGATTCTTTGTTCTGAAGGGTTTAAAAGCAAAGGAAATTTATGAACAATTGTTAGAAGTGTATAAGGAGTCCTCACCTTCAAAACGCACCGTTGAATTTTGGGCTGGTGAATTTAAACGTGGTCGTACTAGCCTTGAAGACAATCCACGCGAAGGACGACCAAAAACTGCAACCACAGCAGAAATCATGGAGCATGTACATAATATGGTTAGTGAAGATCCAAGTTTGACTAAGCGTGAAATTGCTAATGCCATAGGCACCTCAGACGAACCAGTACTCTATATTTTACATGAAGAATTACGTATGAAAAAACTGTTTGGAAAGTTAGTGCCGCACACGTTAACAATTCAACAAAAACTGGATCGAAAACAAATTTCTCAGCGTAATTTGGAGCGTTTCAAGCAGAATAAAACCGACTTCTTGCGTCGTTTTATAACTATGGATGAGACTTGGATCTACCACCATGATCCTAAATTGAAACAAGAACGTTTACAGTGGACTGAAGCTGGTTGTTCAGCTCCAAAGCAGGTGAAGTCACAACGATCAGCAAAGAAGGTTATGGCATCAGTTTTTTGGGATGCAAAAGGAATTTTGTTCATTGATTATCTTCAGAAAGGTAAAACAATCAACTCCGAATATCACTGCAGCCTTTTAGATCAGCTGGATGAAAAAATTCGTGAGAAAAGACCTGGTTTAAAGAAGAAAAAAATCATTTTTCATCAAGATAATGCACCTGCTCACAAAAGTGTTTTGACGATGGCTAAATTCAAAGAACTCAAGTACGAATTGCTTGAACATCCACCGTATTCGCCAGATTTGGCTCCTAGCGACTACTATCTCTTCAGAAATCTCAAACAATTCCTTCATGGAAAGCATTTTTCGTCGAATGGAGAGGCCATAGCAGCCGTAGACGGTTATTTTGCAGAGCTTCCGGAAAACCATTATAAGGATGGGATAAAATTATTGGAAGATCATTGGAACAAGTGTATTGAGCTTCTAGGAGATTATATTGAATAAAAAAATATATTTCGTAACAAAAACAGTATTCTTTCATTTCGAGCGCAGAAACTTTTCAACCAACCTGTATGATCAATCAAAACTCCCATTGATATCAATAAAATAATTGTTGATGTAATTCAATCAAAATTCTGATATGGAAGCTTGTCATAAGCTTGCCAGACTTGTCGTACAATTGCTTTTGACTTGTTATTAACAACTTTGTCAGGGTAAGGCTGCTAGAACTCTGCTGCAAGGTTTTTGTAAGATTGTACCATTGTCGTGTGTCAACTAAGAGGCTCATGTCAACCTTGTCACAAGCTTGCCTGACAGCATTGCGGCAAGGTTAAATTGCTATCTGGGAATTATTTTCTAACTGGATCCAATGGAGAATTTCCCAACACCTCTATCTCCGCTTATGACATGGGAAATTTATTCCGACCCGGAAGGGATTCGAACTATCACTGATCTACCTACCTGTAAAACCTGCCTTCTTAACCCCCAAGCTATCCTAATACGCTGCTCCGAAGGGTCATATTGCCAAACATATCCTGGTAAAAAATATCGGTATCTTATGAATAATAAAAACTCCGATTGATACCCACCGTACACAGTTTGTCACCGTATCGTAATTGTAATGTAACCTGCTTGTTGCAGGCAATAGACAGGTAACTTGTAATTTCAAAATCATGAAAAGTAGTCGCAACGTCCCTATAACATAACATTTTTTGTGTTGGTCACATGGTGGTTGCAAGCAATTGTTATGACCTCTTTATTTTGCATCATAGGCACTTTTTGACCTCAGATTCGAGGTGATGCGCACATATATTTGTATATATATATATATATATATGTATGTGTTCCACCTCAAAACTGGCGTTAAAAAAGGGTTAAACAGGTGGATGGAACTACGATGTTGCTAGAATGAAACATGCTATATTGTGGTTTCATTATAGCAACTTTTCATGGGTGTGAAATTACACGTTACTAGTCCATTGCAGGCAATAAACAGGTGATATTGCGTGTGATCTCAAGGGACCTTGTAGTTATGATGCGGTAATAAACTGTGTTTGATGGGTACCAATAAAATATTTCTCAATGGAATTCAATGGGTATTTTCTTAATAATGAAAATTCCGATTGATATCAATGAAATATTGTTTCATTGCATTAAATCGGTATACTATTTATTTTAGACCTTACTACTATACTATATATAATTTATACTATGAAACTTTCAGAGAAAACTTCTTCGAACATTGACGAACAACTTTGTCGCTTTGAATTTTCCAAATCGAAAATTCCCTCGATACTTTTTCTCATGGAAACAAACTTACAAGCGCGCGTTTTCAACAGTATTTGTTTATTATTAAATATTCATTGGATAATGAAATATTCCAACATATGGAACTGCCTATAGGCATCTTCGGGGATCAATGATAAAGCCGTGTACCAAATTTCAAGTCGATCCGGTGACTTTTCGTTGAGTAATCGCAAAATATGTTTTGAATTTAATTGATTTCGAAGAAATGAAAATTTTCACTTTTCAATTTTTATCATATAAACTATTGATGGTGGAAAAAAATTGTTCAAAGGGAAAATGTGTGGTTTGATGAGCTCTAAAAGGCTATATTTTTTATTTTCCATTTTGACGAACTGTTTGTTTTATTGCTCCACTGGTCGCTTGAATCAACTTTGATATGCGTTCGAGCGCTGAGGCTGTTATTGCATCCGCGGCCTCAATTCAAATAAAGAACAGATTTTTCTATTGGTAAATCCTCGATTCAATCCGATAGAAAAGAGGTCCCGAATGATTCCTATTCATTTTGAATCGGTAGCTGAGCCTTTCCGATTGATTTTGAATCGGTTTTTAACGGATCCTATTGGATCTTTTAACCAGGGCTACGTTTTTCTCCGTGAACAATTTTCCCTGTCTTTAAGATGTCTTCGTTTAAGAAATCTGAAAGATGTCTTTAAATCTCTTTTAGATGTTTTTTAGATTTTCCGAATTAAGACATCTTAAGAAGATACTAGCGGCCGATTTTTTTTCTGAGAAATTATCCGAAAGTGAGCAATAAAAGAAAAATATCGCTCTGTACAGACCATCTTTATCGATAGAAGAAGGTCTGTATACAGAGCGATATTTTGATTTCATTCCTTCGTTTTCGAGTAACTTGTCAGAACAGTTCTAGTCGTGTCCTTGTCTAACCAATGGGTCTGGTTACATCTTCAGGGGTCGCTGGTATCACCTTAAGGCGTTATATCTGTTTGGAGCCTGAAAATAAGAGGGTTTTCTGTGAATTTTTTGTGAATCTGCAAATGGAACGATCAATATAAGATTTCGAGGATTTATAATACATATCTTGAGGTGAACAAAAAATTGTTATTCTAATATTGAGGACAAAATGGTGGCTCAGTTGTATATACAAAAGAAGCGTATTTTTTGAAGGCGCTCCACGGCCGACAATAGAAGCTAGAACAATAAACAAAATTTTTCCCTAATCTACATGAATGTTGCTACAGAAGTACGTAGGATTATTGAGAAATATTGATTTTTGCAATTTTGGCATCAATTTGAAGGAAAAAAATCGACTATAGTTTGTTTATCAAAATCGTAATTGTTCATCAATCGTAAAAATCCCATGTCCTTCGATGGATAATCTATCCGAGACGCTAAAATTAAATTTTCAAGTCAATCGGGTAAAAGTTACTTGAGTTCTGATGCCGGCCGATTTTGAAAAAGTGGTTTCCAGAAAAACACGTTTGAAGTTTGAGGATGAATTCACGATAAGAAATTCTTAAAATAGAAGCTTGCTGATTTTGTTTACCTTTATTCTGCGATCCCAGCACCATATAACTGCCGTTCTCAGTTCAAATAACTCTTCTCCAGCTCTTTCTTGGACGATTTAGCGATTTTTGGTAACATTCAAAACCGCACGTGATTGAGAAAGTCAGAATTTGTCATTTCAAACCGCCCAGAGTTGCTTCAAAAATTCATATTTTACGAGTTTTCAAAAAACGTTGTTTGATATCATATCTCAAAAACAGTGAAAACTGTTGCATAAGAAATCTTTCAGACAAAGCAACATTTTTGTAAAATAGATACAAATTTTTGAGAGGATGGAAAGTAAAAATCGTAAAAAAGGGTCAAATCAATTCCGGTATCACCTTAAATGGAACGATTCATTGAATTTTCATATCTTTTCAAATGTGCACATCTCGGTTTAATCAAAGATCACGTGCCCCCCGAATACCTCTTTCAAAGTTGGTTCCGAAAGACGCCAAATAAAGTAAAGCGTGTTGTTAAGAGAAAGTGATGAGAGGAATTTTTTAATGACTTGATTTTCCATTGCTGTTCACGTTGAATCGAACTACTTTTTTTCTGTATTAAAAAAAAACATTCGTGTCAATAAAGCGAGGTGTCGAAATCCCATAGGAAATGATAAAACACAGACCTTGTCCTTGTGAATCGAATAGTCTTCGAATTTCATTTCTTTCGCGTATCTTCAATGCATATCAAAATTAATCGTTTACACTGAAAACCCAAGAAACATAACGCGATGACACAAAAACTATGAAAAATTTCTCTATTTCATCCAACACCTCGGAGTAATAATAAAAAAAGCTGTAATTACTCGACCCGACGCTAATACCGCGAGGAAATTCTGTAATATCCTGTTTTCATACGACGATTAATTTTCTAACTTGAGAAAAACGAGAAAAGTATACGTTTTTTTTTTATTATTATACGTATGTCTGTTTTTTCGGTAAATATATGTATCATGAAACGTGCGAATTATTATTTCTCGTTCAGTTTTATCTTTATTCGAGACAACGATAGAGATTTTCGATAATAATTGTAGCAATTATTGTTGTACTTCTCGCAATCATAATCGATCATTTATTTAAAGATTGAACATTCAAAACGGTTGATTTATTTTTAACTTTCGTTCGCGAAGGATAAAAAGCAACCATTACATTGTTCCCTTCTGTGTGTGTGTGTGTGAGAACTGCAGCAGAAATCAAGGCAAATTGTCGTTGCATTTAACTCAAGTCGAAACGCTTACCTTCAAATTATCTGAAACTTCTTTCCACGTTGTCTCACTAAATTATTCTCCCGAGAATTATTTTAAAGCGATCAGTTTAATGCCGAGTCGGAGCACATTTGTCGAGATCGTCATGGGTCTTGTAATTAGAATGACGGTGATTTTGATTTTACGATTATTCTATCAACGTGAAAGTTTGTTGAGAATTTAGGAATTGTTCAATTCGATTGAATGGTTTATGTTTCGAGTGTAACGCGAAGGATTGACAAGAATGAAATTGAATGAATTCTACGTGTAGAAAGGCAGTGTCGTATCCCAAGTGTGTATTAACGGCGGGCCCAATCTAAGCCCAGGGTGGGTGCCAACCCTGAGATGATAACATCGTTCCCAGCTTGGCTGTATTGCTTCTCCCGAGCATTGGTAACACCATGGGCCTAGCATGAACCCAGACTAGGCAATCAATACTGTACCTTTCTTTTTTATTTTTAAATTGGAAAATTGCTGGGAAATTGAAAAGTGAGACCAAAATTCATACACGCTGAGGATCGTACACACATGCTCGGGATATAAATTCACCCCAATCTTGGCCTAACGCTGGTCCAAATTGGGGCCAAGTTCAAATGTGCCCGCACTAAGATTCATTATTTCCATTTTCTACCAACTATAATAATTGTATGGCAAAGCACAACAGGACCAAGACTGAGCCAACATGGACCCTATCGTCATTCTCTAATACTGGGTTAAAGAGGATGGACCCAGCCTGGGGCCCATTGTCATTAAAGGTGTTACACGCTTGGGATTGAGCAGATTTGGACGAAAACATGTGTTTCTATTCAACCCATTAGCGCCTGAACGGACATTTTTCGAAAATCAAAGTTCAGAGATTCACTGTACAATGAATTTGATCGAGAAAAAATTTTTCAACCACTGCACCCTATGTTTTGAAGGTCGCTCTTTCGAAAAAAATTGCTGAAGTGTTTCTGAGGTCTCCAATCATTAATGATTTTTTTCTCAATGACTATGAACTTGCGGGGAAATTTTGTGAGAACAGGAAATTCAAACAATACCCTCAAATTTTTTCCAGTTTTTTCAAAGAATTTTTCGAGAATTTCAATTTTTTCATTTTTCCATCAAATCAGAGATTTTCTTCTACGATTCTCAAAAGATTTGAAGGTATTCTTTGACCAATTTTAAGACGTTTCTGTCCCTAGGAAATTTTCCCCAAAGTCCATAGAAATCGAGAAAAAAAATTGCTGAGGATTAAAAGTAAAATTTATAACATTTTTCTTTTATCAATCTTAAGTCAATAACTTTTATTTCAGGGTCCACAGACGCGATAATACGAAATCGGTATTAAGTATTTAGAAAAATGCAAAAGCAAACAAAACAATTTTCTTCAAAAAAACCGTGTTCTTTTTTTAGATTGCAATTTTCACATAAAACAACTCATTTTAGGGTTTCTTAAACATCACCATTCGGAAGAGCGACCTTCAAAACATGTGCAATGGATAAAAAATTTTTGTTTTCAGATCAAATTCATTGTACAGTCCCAAGCGTGTATTGCCTATAATGACAATGGGCCCCAGGCTGGGTCCATCCTCTTTAACCCAGTATTGGGGAATGACGATGGGGCCCATGTTGGCTCAATCTTGGCCCTGTTGTGCTTTGCCATACAATTAAAGTGGAAAAAAATGGAGATAATGAATCTTAGTGCGGGCACATTTGAACTTGGCCCCAATTTGGACCAGCGTTAGGCCAAGATTGGGGTGAATTTATATCCCGAGCATGTGTGTACAATCCTCAGCGTGTAAGAATTTTTGTCCCACTCTGGCCCAGTCTTGGGCCCATATTGGCAGGATGGGGCCCATGCTGGCCCGGGGTGGGCCCCCATGGTATATACATGCTGGGGATTTTCCAATTTCAAAACAAAAAGGAAGGGGCAATATTGATTGCCTAGTCTGGGTTCATGCTGGGCCCGTGGTGTTATCAATTCTCGGGCAAAGCCATACGGCCAAGCTGGGAACGATGTTATCATCCCAGGGTTGTCCCCACGTTGGGTAGCATGGGTACCCACCCTGGGCGTAGATGGGGCCCGCCGTCAATACACACTTGGGGTGAATCTCTGAACTTTGGTGTCGGAAAATGTCCGTCCCGCTAATGGGTTAAGGTCGTTACTGTTTTTTTAGCGGGCAGCAGCCTTGCGCCAGTGTTGAATCGATACTGGTGGTGAAGAAGGAAAACTGCGTTAAAACAGAATCAGCATCGGTAGCGTCCCGTATGGACGAAACTCTGCACGGAAAAAATCAGTGATCCAAATTTTTGTTGACTAGTATGTCCCCTGGTGGAAAGCGTTACATGGTTTCTGGTCAGTTTCTGGATAGTAGCCAGAAACTGGGTGTTTCTGGTCGGTCATTGGCTAGTTACCGACTAGTAGCTGCCAGTGGCCAGCTAAACTGGGCAAATTTCTACCAGGGTCACTTTTGGACGGAGAACAATTTGTAGAAGAATTCGTACACTGGATTTTAATAATTCGTTGACTCTCTCCATTATTTCGATGATGGAAATAAAAAGTGGATTGCATTGTTCGAATAGTGAACACAGTTAACGAATTATTCAAATCCAGTACATGGATTCTTGTCAAACTTGTGCTCCGTCCAAAATTGGCATATACTAGTCAACGGAAATTTAGACTACTTATTTTTTCCGTGTGAGAATCTCTGAAATTTTCATGAAAAATCTGATAAATTTGGGATGTTCCGTACAGAATTATTTTAGAATGTTTTCTAGAGTTTGCAAAGTGTTTTCATTTTCTTTCAGACGGATGGAAACGGAATTGCAATCTCAATAAATTCTGACGACCCAGGTTAAAAAATCCGATTAAATTCCGATTCAAGTGATTGATTCCCATTGATTCAGATGCAGAAACTCAATTCAAACCGATAAAAAAAGATGGAATGAATAGATTCGAATTGCGTTTCTGCATCAGAATCGATAGCGATCAATCGGTCCAATCCCGGATGGCATCGGAAGGTTTTCCGAACGTTCATAAAACGTACTTGCTCTCACAGAAAAGGTCCAAATAAAATCCCAGGACGTTCTAAAAACGTCGCATGTACGTCCCAGGGACATACAAATGTTCTGTGATGTTCAATTTATGTCCACCATGCGACGTTCTGGGGACGTGTTCAATGAAGATGTCAATGACGTTCTGGGATACTACGCGTATGTTTGTATAGGTTAGTTTTCATGAAAGTACGTTTGGGAAACGTAACGAGAACGTCCCGTGGTAGATGAAAAAGACGTACTGGGAACGTATTCAGGTGCATCAAAAATGAACGTTCTCTGAACGTATTTAAACCTAATACACGGAGATGAAGCGCGCAAAACTAAGGTTATGTTTCTAAAACGTCCACAGAACATTCAATGCTGTCTGGGATGGGATTTTTTAACCAGGGGAAACTCTGATGAATCGTCAACATTTTTCGTCCCAAATTCTTTGAGTGGATGAAGTTTGAATGAAACCTAATATTCGGAATAAAAATTGAGCCTAGCTGTTGTCAATGCTTGATTCAACCCATCAGGATTGGCGATAAAATTTGCTCCAGCCTTAAATGAATGACGTCCCACACGGCATTTCAGTTCTGAAAGATATCTCAAGCCAAATTTAACAAGTCTTATGAAGAATGAAGAGATAGGGGAGACTGGGTACGGTTGAAACACGGGGGTCGGTTGAAACATCGCGAATAATTGACGATTGGCTAATATAAGTTTGTACGCGCGAGAAGTTCTCCATTCCCTTCCAGCGATTTGAGCTATTTCGAGCTAATCATTAATTATTCACGATGTTTCAACCGTACCCAGCCTCCCCTATCTTTAAGAGATCTAAAACAGTTCTTACTTCCAAAAGATTTCTATAAGATGTCTTAAAGATATAATCTCGGAAGAAAAGTTTTAGATCTTCCAAAAGATATCTTTTAGATGTTTTTCAGAAGTAAGAACTGTTTCAAACATCTTGAGGATATCTTTTCATGTTGCATAAGACTTCTTAAACTTTTCTGAACAGTTCCTCACACGAAAAAAATAATGTAGCTGCAGCAGCTAAGTAGCTAGCACTGACACGCACAGCCATTAAATTGACTCCTGCAGCTAAATTTGCATTTCTAGTTAATTCATTCGCGGTAACAACTAAAATTTAGCTGCAGGAGCTAATTTAATGGCTGTCCGTGTCCTTGCTAGCTACTCAGCTGCTGCAGCTGAATTATTTTTTCCGTGCAAGATATCTTGAAGACCAGAAGTGCTGTGTGGGGACTCAATTTCAGATCAACAAAACCAATTCACGAATTATAAACAATACATTGCCAAGATTCGCCAATCAGATTTGCTCCAAAATACATTCGAGTAAAGAATTTAACAAATTCGGTACAAATTTTGTGGGAAATGTTGATTTTGTCTACACCGATTCTTCCTGGTATTGACTCCAATCGGGATGTTGACGTTTCCATTTGGGAAATTAATTCGTATTCGTGGTTCTGGAAAGGCTCGAATGTATGGTGATATGGAAATGATCATTACAGCGCAACTCCCAAGGCGCAAACCGGTTAACTTTACGAAATGCACCAGCACTCGATGGTACGTAAACTACAGGATCTATTATTCCCAATACGTAACTGAGCGTTTATTTTCGAAATTGAAGTACAAATGTACAAAATTGATTCATTTATTCCACAATTTTTTTTTCTACATATTTCTCGTGAAATATTTGATCCAGATTTTTTGGAACCACAGAAAAGAAAAGGAAGAAAAAACACAACAGAGGGATTATTTTTGGGTGATGAATATGTGGATTAACTCGCGTGATGTCATGCCATCTATGACAAGGACGGTGAAAGGAAAGCATTGTTTAGATATTTTTTTTCTTCTTCTGCTTCTTATTCTCAGGACACAATTACTGTCCCTGTGTTCCATTGGAGCTTTCAAATGCCATATAAGGATCTGCAAGTCGATACTTTGTAAATGTTAAGTATATCAATAGAGAAGATGAGTTATTCAAATCATTCTTATTATCTCTGCACATTCACGACGATCATTAATTATCATAAAATAAGTGAACTGGTATTTCAAAACACCGAGGAATTTCACTTTAAAGATTGTATAATAAGTTACTTTAACCCTCAATTTTCGCATTTCCATATGTGGGGGTTTTTTTTTTCAATAACAAAGAACGGTGGATGATGAAGAGAGAATAATATACACGAGATTATTCGAATAAATCGATGATGACGAAATAAATGTGGAATACAGTGATTTAAAGGTGAAAGAAGAGAAAATAAGGATCGAAGGAAATAAAAATATTGAAAAGCCTTCTATATATATATATTGGTCCGAGGTCGATAAGCGGTTAACCTTTCAGGGGTTTGTAAAATGGCCTCGAGGACAAGATCTTTCGCTAAAGCTGTTAAGATGGATGATGTTTTATCAGCAATGTCCTTTTAATTTCAAATGTAATTGTGTTTTACGGGGACCGGGTTGAAACAAGTTTTCATCCTCGTCGGTCGATCTTTCTCGGAGTTGTTTAAAATCCAGCGACCTCGTGATAATTAATTCCTCTCATATATGCTGCGAGCAGTTGTAGTCGTTGTTGTTATTGAACCATGAAATTTCATAACTAACTTTTGTCGCTATCTCAATTAGCAACGCGCTCTTGGATTCAAATTGAAGAACAATGTTAATCTGGGAATAATTTCCATAATAATACGAAATTCAGTTTCGATTTCCAAAGATCGTGAGAATGACGCAAAATCTCAAAAGGTACTCATCGTGGTGAGATCCAATCAACGGTTTATACACGGAAAGACCGAGTCTAATAATATTTATAGAAAGAATTTATCAACGTTGAGAAAAATGAGTCTAACAAAAATTCGTAGTCAAAATATTAACAGTTGATACTTATAGTTTCATTGATATTTTCCACAGTAGAACTATCAATTTTTAGCGAATCGACAGTCATTTTTATTGAAAAACTTCTACCCAGTTACAAATAATCTATCAAATTTCATTGACGAATGAGAGAATGAATAGGTTTCAATGATATTCAATCAGAAATTTCACCATTTGTAATGGGATTCTCTACCATTTTTCAACAATATTTTCAGTGGTGTGTAGCACCAATTTCAAATGGTTCAAAAAATTCTTCAGATACCATTTTTCAAAAAATGGCAAAACAAAAAATTTACGAGTGTTGTTTGATCAATTCTAAGCAGTTTTTGTTCTATAACTTTCTTTCGTAAAGTCGATCCTGATCGACAACAAAAAATCACGAGCCTTTCTAGATAAGTTTGGTGGGAAAGGGATTGTTTGAACAAGCCGCCATTTTAAATTTCGGTATTGCAACTGTTTCAAAATGAGGTTTGAAGGAGGAGATCGCAGCAAAACGACCGCACATGGAGAAGAAAAAAATCCTTTTTCACCAAGACAATGCACCATACCACAAGTCCATGAAAACAATGGCAAACTTCAACGAGTTGGGCTTTGATTTGCTTCCCCCAACCCCGTATCCGCCAGATTTAGCCCCCAGCGACCACTGGCTCTTTGCTGATCTCAAAAAAATGCTCCAGGGAAAAAAATTGGGCTCGAATGAGGAGGTCATTGCCGAAACTGAAGCCTATTCTGAAGCAAAGGATAGATCCTTCTATCAACATGGTATAGAAATGTTGAAAAGGGGTTGGTATCACTCTAAAAGGAGATTATATTGATGAATAAAAATGTTGTTTTCGTTGTTAGTCTCGGGACTTATTGAATGACGTGTTACGTGTTAGACGCACGAGCGAACCCTCTTCCCATTCGGAAATTTGGGTTAAACGCATTCTCATTTCAAAAATTCACGTTTGTTTTTGTCAAAAAATTGTCTATAACTTTTCATTGTTGAATTTCTCGACAACTCTGATACCGGATTCTAAGAGTACATAAAATTTTACGTTAGAAATGGTATCTTAAGACTTTTTGGAACCATTTCAAGTTCGTGCTACGCACCACTGAAAATATTGTCGAAAAATGGTCAAGTTGGGCCCCAACGTTGTAAACGAGTGATTTTATAAGAGAAATATTTACTCTCTCAACTATAAAAAAAGAAAGACAACCCTGCGCGAGAAGTGGGAATCATATTCTATGAATAACACAAATAAATTCCAAGATTATGTCATTCGAATTGTTGATTCAGGCTGGATAATAAAGACAACTTGTTCCACTAGCGGACGGATTATGCTTCGATGCTCGCGTAGATAATGAATTTGAACTTTCATTTCCGATTTCTTCAAGGTAATTCAAATGAAGAAATTCAAACCGGAAAAATAAAATCCATCAACATATTCATTCGGTTCCCTGGTAGAGAAAATTTCGTTAAAAATCCTTGAAAGAACAGGTTGTTGGACCGGGTTTGTTTTCCTTCAATATGAAATTCGAATCAACCAAATGCAAAAGAAAACCCTACACCCACAAAAATTTAGTATTTCTCTTATTTTGATGCAACTTCTCCTCTGGAATCAATGGTATCAAAAGTATTCCTCTCAATTTGAAAGGATTAGTCTTTGTGTGGAAGAATTTTTATTTGTTCAAAATCGTAGAGGGATATTCTCTACTGAAGAAGAAAACAAATAATTCTCCAGGTCGGTTCTGGTCAAGGAGTATCAGGAGGGAATATACCGGTGTAAGGGGTAGAAATTCTTGAAACGGAAACTCCCACCCTCAAGACCAACTTTCTTATGGCTCCAACCAACAGAAGTTCTGTTTCCAAGAGTAAAATTCACTTATTACTTTTAGAATTGTTCTCCCATTGATTGGACCCATCAGAAAATAGATCTTGAGGGTGGGAGTTTCCGTTTCATCCCTACCACTGCTATGTTCACTCCTAGTACTCCTATTTTTCAGCTGTAGCAACAAAATTTACTGCTATAAGAGTTAAAATCTAGCTTCCGCTAGCAATTTTTTCCGCTATTCAAATATCAAATCCACGGAATAGCTAATACTAAAATAGTTTTCCAGTGAAATTCAGAGAAATTTGTTTACCACACTGAGAAAACTTGAGATATCTTGAAAAATACTATAATTTATGGATTCTTGGAGTTGGTCTAACCCGAATGAAAATATTTACGTGAACGGGCCTTTGAAAGTTCCATAATTTCTTGGACTTTTATAAATAAGTATGATACCTTCTTCATAAAAGTCCCAGCCATTATGGTACTTTTAGAGGTATCTTCACGTAAATATCTTGACTCGGGTTAAACCAACGCCAAAAATCCATAAATTATGGTATTTCTCGAGATACCTTTTTCTCCGTGCAGGGTGGTGAGACCTTGTAACATTCCAGAGAATACCTAGAGTTATTTCTGCTGGAGAACGCATGTTTAATCATTGGAAAATTCCTGATCACATTATGCAACGTATGCAACAGTGTTACACAATTAAAAACTATGAATTCTCTCGATCCCACGATACCAGCAGGTTATTTTGAAAATGATAATAGACCAGGGTGCTTCCTTCGAGCACTCTGGTTGTCGTGAACAAAAGCCTGAAAATTTGATTATCAAAAAAATGTATTCATGCCGCCACAAGAATCTTAAAGGTCAAAATAATCTCGATATATACATTTATATAATCAACTTGACATTTAACAATGGAACCTGGCATAATCCATCACTTTCGATTCGTTTCTAATTCAATTTGAAGAAATTGTGTCCGCATATCGATTCGAACGCACAATCGATGACGTTGCTCCGAGAAGAAGTAACGAGCAGCACACCAACGGCACAAATTTACGTAATTGTTTCTCTTTACCTACATTCTTCCATTCCCGCGCTTTATTTCAACAAAATTGAACAATATTCGTTGCAAGATCGCACGTCGATAACGCATGGACGGATTCCGCGATGATCCTTGGATACCACCCATTTCCAACCGCAGTTGGTCCATTATTTTCACCTGATTTCTAATTCGATCTAACGACTTTGAGGAGTTGCAATGAGTACGTGTAATACTATATTCGTCGTCATTGTGGACGCGGAAAGTCTACTATGTATACACAACTATACCTGTGCGTCGTTTACTTTTACTTTTCATGGAATTTGCCTCGCGGCTGGACTCTCGCTCTCCCTACACTCCCGTACGTGTAACGTTACCACACGTATCGATGATGTTATTCGGAATCATATATGTACAACACATGGAGATTATTTTACATCATAGATGAGGTAAAAAACGAATTTCGAACAATTATGATCGAACGAAATGAATCCAATAAGTAAATAATAAGATTCATTCGAATACGACCTCGGGCGATTCTGTTGAGATTATCAATGTTGTTAGAATTGTCGAATAAAAATGGAAATAAACCAAAGAGGATCGATTGAAACTTCGAGGAATAATTAATCGGTAACCTGGAATCGAAGTAGCTAATAATAATCCGATGGGAAAGAGGGGAATTGTGCAAGAATAGTTTAATTCGATTTCCATAGCGGCAGGAGTTATTGGAGTAGTGCGGGTAACAATTGATTGTCGCTGGATCGAAGGTGGATTCCAAATTCACTTGACGAATTTTCAGAAATTCCAATTTTTTCTAAAACAATTTTTATTTCGAATATCTTTCGCGTGAGAGTGGAATAATAATTCATTCATTCGAATGACAAATTCCATATATTCAATGATTTCTCAATTTATTCGAAGATTGCCAACTGTTGAGTTTAAACAGAGAGGATGGATTATGAATTTGTGTTAACATTTACCTCTTTGTGGAATACACGACATTTATAAACATCAATATGCATTAGGCGGTTGAGCTTGTTTTATGCAAAACGAGATATTCCATGTCTTCGATTATTTCTCTTGAAAGATGAAGAAGCATGGTTTGTAACGAAGCGAGGGTTGTTCAGATTGAATCCATGCGAGCGAATCGAGCATCGTGGACAGTGATGTATGCCCATCAATTGACCAGTCAAATGACTGTCACTTGACGAGGAAAATTTTTGTTAGTTTTGACAGTCAGGTCACCAGTTAGAATGATTTTTGACCGTCAAACTGACATTTGAAAATTATTAAAATCTTTTCTCAGTTCTTTCAACAAAACAAATCACTTAGAATTTGGAATTCATCATTCATTATTATTAGAAATATTGAAATAGTACTGCGGTTCTTGAAAACCATGAACCTAAATTCATAAACTCATCACCCATTTTTCAATTCGCTATTCCTCATAAAATCAAAAATATGATTGGTGGTCTCGTACAGCACAACCACAGATTCTCCACCCAGGACTTCGGTGGATCTGTAAATCTGTCGATTTACATAACCAAATTTCAATGAGTGAATCCACTAACATAAATTTTATTGAAAATAAAGGAGGCGGACAAATCCATGTCGCCTTTCCGTTGCCTCAACGGAGACTCTCCCTTATTTCTCCCTTATTTCCACGGCCCTCATTTCTCCACCGAAGTCCTGGATGGAGAATCGGTGGTTGTGTTGTACGGGGTTTCATGCGAGTTGACAATTAACCAATCAACGTTATTGTACAATCCTCTTGATCTCGCACAGTATTTGGAAAAAAAGTGATTTGCAATGAAAAAAATATTGCCGAAAATTGCAGATCGCAAAACAAAATTCTCCACAGTTTTCGACCGATTCCCAGACAGCACAACGTGCCACTGGAACGTTTATGGAAGGTTTATAGAACGTAGGAGAGGTTTTCTGAACGTTCAGAAAACGTCCCAGAGACAGATTGTGCTGTTAGGGTTGGGATGAAACTCAAATGGGACCGGTGTAAGTTTCATTCCAATCGGATAATAGGAAGCGGAGATCTGCGTGGTCGCAAAATCACGATTTTTTTCACATTTTTCCTCACCCCTCCCGTTCTTCTGTCAGAATCAGGTTGAAATTGATATGGGACCACTATCAACACTACAACGGAAGATATCCCGAGTCGCAGAAGTTTACACACACACACAGATAGACAGACAGACAGAGAGACACGGAACCAAAAATTTTCCCTGAGTTTCGAAGAAAATTTTGGTTCAAGAGACTTTGAGTTTGGAGACAAAAAAATTTTCGGCTCCTCGAAACGAACACAAAGCTTCCCTCTGACGAGGAAGCAATATAGAGTTTATATTCGAGAAATTTGATAAGAATTATTAATCGACTGTTCATGACTAATCAAACAATTATTTCACGGTCATTTTTACTTACAAACTATGAAAAACCTGACCGTCAACGACGGTCGCATGATGGTCATATTCACTTATAATGACCATGACGTGACTGGATTTGTTATAACCTCAGTCATTTTACATTACTGATCGTGGAGTGGATGATTTTGAATGGCGAGCGGAGCGAGCTTCTTTCAAAATGTCGAATAAAAGCGAGAGTCGCGCGGATTGAAAATTCCTCCCGCACGGAGAAAAATGCAGCTCGAAAGGGTAGTAATCTTTAATAGAAAATTGTAGAATATTTCTTAAAACCTAAGAATTTTTCTTAAGTTCGTAATAAACAGGGCAACCAAAAATTTGCTGTAAAAAAGTTGTTCTAAGCGCTTAAAATATGCTCCAAAAATTGGTTTTTATGCTCAAAAAATTGGCTTTGGTACTGAAAATGTACTACAAAAACCAGTTTTCATAGATTCAACATGAAATCATGTGCTTTCCAGATATGTAGATATATTTCTCTGTAAAAAATAATCGTCGTTATTTTGTATGCGGCAACCAGGAAATTCCGATCACCGGATAGAAAATTAATTTCCAGCACATGTGTATAGAATTCATCATGAATTGAACTGAAAATTTCAAACTTTATGGTTTTTAACACATATTCTTGCAAGAATTTGTGTTAAAAACCATAAAGTTTGAAATATAATAATCCACTCCTCCTTCGGACAAAATTCTGGATATCTTTCGTCAAATGACACAAAAATATGCGATTCTTCAGTATCGTAAAATATCGTCCTGACTGAAGTCTTTCACACGGAGGGAAATGTGGTTTTCAATACATATATTACTGCATTTTGTACTAAATTAGCAGTATAACTGAAATTATATAATTTTTACTACACTGTATTGTAAAAATTACACTATTCCACTTATACTGTTACTTAAGTACAAAATGTAGTAATATTTAGAACATTATTTCTTTCCATTCACAAGTCAGAATTTAGACAAGCGAAATTTTGAAATTTCAAAGAAAGATCTTTGGGGAGATTCCTGAAAGAAATCTTATACGATGGTTTCCATCTTCTGGAAGACATTTTGAGGAAGATTGCTGAAAAACATTCAGAAGGAATAATATGTTCGACACTTTTGAAAAATCTCCTTCAAGCTAGCTTTGAAAAAACGAAAACTGTTGGATAAAATATATTCAGAAGAATAATTTTCGAATATCTTGGGAATTATGCTGGCATACTCAAACTAATTCGAGTTGACTATACTCTAAGAATCTTTGATCTTTGATTTACTGTGTTGTTTGAGAGAGAAAAAGTCGGAACAAAATTTTTCATCGGTACGATTCTTTGGTCAAAAAAATCTCTCTGAATCTCTATATTTTGGGACAGTGGCAAAGTTTTCAAAATTATATACAATTCTTCACAGAATTCAATGTGGTTGGGCATTTCAAAGTTCACGGAAAAAAGAAAATGGAAAAATGGAGAAAACATATTGTCGAATAATTCACATTATAAGTCAAAAATAGATTTTTCTTTCATGATGTGAATTGTTTGACACGATATTTTGTAAAAATTTCCATTCAAAGGCTCCAGTGTTTTTCAAAAATGAAAAGATACCCCCAAAGAAAAACGACCTGGTTGAAACATCGTGGTTGCAATAACTTGAAATCTGGTTCTGTTCACCAGAAAATATGATTGTGACGACCAAAAAAAAGTGGTTAAAGCCAAAATTAACCACATATTCTGGTTCCTTTTGGATCCACACCAAGAAAAAAAATTCGTCAACGCTAACCTGAAAAATGTAGTTATTTTTGGCTTCAACCACTTTTTTTTTACCGTCAAAATCATATTTCCTGGTGAATAGGACTAGATTTCAAATTATTGCAACCAGAATGTTTCAACTAGGTCATTTTTCTTTCAGTATAAAATTGAAATTTGATGAAATTCTGAACAAACTCACTTTTTTGCATACATAAAATATTGATAACAATATTTGATAAAAAATTGTCCACGTGCTCCAAAAGTTGAAGAATATTTTTGTAACATTCCTCGTTGGGGAAAAAAAAAAACACATTCGATGTTTTCTGTCTTGAAATTGGAGTTGAAAGTGAAATGTCATCGATTTCCTCCAAAGAATTCCTCATCACGTGAGCTCCTCATTGCGATGGTTCAATAAAATCTTGAATAGTTTTACGCTGATGCCCAAGAAAATGATGACTCTTCTTACGATCTTAGAAAAAATATTCGTTATGAGTCTTCCACAATGCCCATTAAACTTTCTATCATACTTTCACCTTCAAGATTATGCAATCCATCGAAATCATATCATATCTCTTCTCCCTCTCCCTGAATTTTTCGAAAAGTTCCCAAACGTGATCGAATATCCAGACTTTTCCGGTGAGATTTCTAGCAAAAATGAATGAATATTCTGTCCACCTCATGCAGAATATCTATATAATACTATACACTCCGCGTAAGCCGATGGCATGGTTCCGTTAATTTGTACGTGATTACGTTTTCGATTAGCAAACATTTCCAAGTTTCCTGCAGATATTAGAAAGCTCGTATCTGTGTATGTAACACCCATGACGATATCATAAAAAAATTCGAAGAAATCAAGTCGTTTAAAAACGTATGAAGAATATTTTTTCATATACTTTTTTATATTCCTCGAAAATATGAGAATACAGAGACAAAAGAATAGAATCGTTTATGAATACAACGATGTAGGGTATTTGATATTCCTATCCTGTTTTATGATACTCGAAGAAAGGAAAAAAAGAAGGAATGTTTCAATGTTCTTGATATGTCTTCACACACGTGGATGAAATGGTATGCATAAATGACCTTGGGTTTTAGTAGAATCCGATTCTGGTTTTGGTAAATGGCCGAGAGCAGGGACACACACGGGTGTACCAGGGAGACCGATACGAAAGGTCAACCAGATGCTTTTCTGCATTGTTGAAATATCGTGAGCATTCCCCTGCGAGCTCTTTATACACTTTCTTTGGATTCTTTATCTCATTCGATATAACCTCGCGTTGATTTCCTCTTTTCGCTCTTTCGAATCTTCTTCTTTGAAATAAAGATGAGTGTACCGTAATTGTGTATATGTGAATAAGAAGAGGGAACGAATAACTTCGCATTACGGTTGTTATAACGATATTATCGTAGGTACACGGTACTTTCACGTTTCAATCTATCTATTGAAAAAAAGAAAAATACTTGCCTCGAAAAACTAATTTTTCATTCGACATTTGAATAAGGAACATAAGAATTGTTATGTAATGGAGATCAGGTTCTGTTCTTTCTTTTCCTTTTTTATTTCTCCTTCTCCGATTGACATTAATGCCGTTGATAACAGGTGACGATAAATCTGAGATTTCTAATTATTACGCATATACCTGGGATTTTCATAATTTCCACACATCATACGCGTGCCTGCAAGGCAGTTGCAGCCTCGTTGTTATAAAACTTTTTGAAGATTTTTATTGATTGGTGTTGATAGACCAAGTTTCGACTTTTGAAAACCCTCCATCGTACACGGAAAAAAAGAAATAATTGCAGCAAATACTTGAATAGTCGGTTTTCGATCATCTACTTCAGTAGTTGCTGCAGTTACTCAGTAGTCAGAACAAGTAACTCGATAGGTGCACTAACTAAAGTAGATATTTGAGGTCCCGAGTAAAAATTTTCATTTCGGGTTCGCTAAACAGGACTGGTGCAGACGTGTTGCATTTTTCTGCGGTACTGTTGCAGATTCAGTGCGGGCACATCACATCCGCAACAGTACCGCAGAAAAATGCAACACGCCCGCACCAGTCCTGTTTAGCGAACCCGAAATGAAAATTTTTACTCGGGGTATTTTGAATTGGTTGAGACAGCTAACGTGTTACTCGTCCTGACTACTAATCGACTATTTAAGTAGTTGCTGCAACTATTCTTTCTCTTCCGTTAAAAAAATTCATAGAATCTGATGAAATGCACGGAAAAAATAATTTAGCTGCAGCAGCTAAGTAGCTAGCACGGACACGGACAGCCATTAAATTTAGCGGAAGGAGCTAATTTAATGGCTATCCGTGTCCGTGCTAGCTACTTAGCTGCTGCAGCTAAATTATTTTTTCCGTGTGAAATTCGATGGGATTTGGTCAGAATATTGTACAAGATTCAATCAAATTTGACAAGATTTAATCAGAATCACATTGAAAAAACAAATTGATCTGGTTGGAACATTGTACAAGATTCAAAAAGATTTGCCAAGAATCAATGGTTTTGTACAACCAGGGATGTTAGAAACACACGGAGAAAAACGCAGTTCGTAAATATAGCAATATTTAATAGAAAATTGGAGAATATTTCTTAAAATCTGAGAGTATTTCTCAGGTTCGTAATGAAGATAAAATGGTTCAAATTTTTGTTGAATTTTATTTTTCAAAAAATGAAAATTCATCAATACCTCACCAACAGCAGAGCAAAAATATGATCTTTCTCAAAGTCGTGCTTGAAATTTTACAAAATGATTAATGAGATTCCGAAATTTTGTCATTTACTTTGTAAAATTTCATGCGCGACTTCTGGAAAGTTCATATTTTCGCCTATTTTTTGTGAGACATTGGTGAATTTTCATTATTTTTCTAATAAAATTCAACAAAAATGTGAACCGTTTTATCATTATTACGAACTTGAGAAATAAACTCAGATTTTAAGAAATATTCTTCAGTTCCCTATTAAAGATTACTATACTTCCGAACTCCATTTTTCTCCGTGCACGAAAAAAAATAAATTAGCTGCAGCAGCTAAGTAGCTAGCACGGACACATACAGTCAATCAATTAGCTCCTGCAGCTAAATTTTAGCTGTTACCGCAAATAAATTAACTACAAATGCAAATTTTTTTGCTGTAACAGCTGCTGCAGCTATATTATTTTTTCCGTGTGAAGCGTTTAATATTTCGGAAGAACACAATGAGTCAAATGTACATGAAGTTTTTGATTTTTCGATAAAAGAAAAACTTGTGCAAACGGTATTCTAGTTATGATACGCTTTTTCCGGTTGTTTGTTGGCAGTAAAACACAATCACTCGGATACCGCAGTAAACCATTCTTTCAACTTTATGCAAAATATAAAATATTAATGAATATTAATCAGGGTTACACAATTCTCGTAAGGTACCAGAGGAATAAGATGAATGTATATGTATTCTCTTTTGAAGTGATTTCTTACTTCAACAAATTGCCATTTATTATTCACTTCAACATTCAACTTTCGTATCTGCTAAGAATTCTGCATTCTCCAAGGGATATCTTCCAAGGTCTTCTGAATAAAAAGTCACCAAGGATCGTTTAATGTGATATATTTTAAACTCGTTCTCAAATCGTGTTTATTTCGTATCTAAATTTGATACCCTAACAAAGGTTGCGTATTTTTGAAGTATCATAGAAGTATATTTGGGGTATTTATACTCAATTGCAACCTCGATGATACGTTGCATATTGTCAAAAATGATACTCAAATGATACTATAATGAAACGTAATGTATGGGTACATGGTACGCGAATGTAACGTTGCTCTCAACTATATGAAATCCGATGTGAGAAAAATTACTTCCAAGAAATCTTTCTAAATCCCTCAGAAAAATGTCCCAGAACATGGGAGAGTTCAGAAAAATTCCAGAGAAATTCAGAGAGGGCCAGGAAGAGTGTTTTTTTTCTTAATTTTGGAATCCTAGTTTGAATGATTCAGAGAAATTTCTCACTGTTAAAAAAATTTCTTCTGAAAATTCAGAAAACATGCCTGTAATTTTGTACAGTCAGTTTTTTTTTTAAATTTTCAGATAAATTTTACGGAATTCCAAGAAACTTTCACTAAATTTCAGAGCATGTTCTGAAAATTCAGTCAAATTTCTTAAGTTCAGCAAAATTTTGCTAAAAATTCAGAAAAAAGTAGCTGTAAAAATTACAGTCACATTTTCTGAATTCTCAGAAGGGATTTTTTTACAGTGAATGTGGAGAAGGCTCCGAAGTCGAAATGAATGAAATTTTGAAGGATTATTCGTTCAGATTTGAAGAGATTCAGAGGAATCCAGAAGGCTTCGAAGAGACTCAAACAAATTTAGAGAAAGCCTTAGAATCTGAATAAATGACATTCTGAGAGATTCAGATGAATTCAAAAAAATTAAAAAGGATTCGAAACCTGTTGAAAACGCGGACTGATTCAGATAGAAATTTGACGATGGATACAAAAATAGGAGCGAAATGGATTAAATTCGGATTGCATTACTATACGTTTCGATCCTATTTTTGTATCCATTGCCAAATTTTTATCCGGATCTATCCACATTTTCAACAGGGAAGAAATTCAAAAGAGTTCAGAAATACTCAAACAAATTCAGAGAAAACTTTGGAATCTAAATGAAAAATTCTGAAAGATTTAGGAAGATTTAGAAAGATTTCGGAGAACCCCACGAATTTCAAAATCTCAATCAGAAAAATTCCAGCAGATTCAGAGAGATTAAGAATACTTCACTGACAGACAAGGTAGTGAGGCATTCTTAATCTCTAACTCAGTCTCTAACTTTCTCTGAATTACTCTACATTATTCTAAATTTTTGAATGAATCAGAAAAATATCCCAAATCATGAAGATATTCAAAGAAATTTTGTGATCACAATAAAGATACTCGGAGAAATTGTTTTTTTTTGTTTTTCGTAAGAAATAGGAGATTTTTCTGTCACTTTGAGAAACTATTCTACCCATCGGGTATCGAATTCTCCAAAGAGTGAGAAACAAGTCCAACAAATCAGGTTAAAAAATCCTCTTCTCATGCACTGTAAAAAAACTTTCAAAAAAAGGTGTGGAAGTTTTTTACCTAACATTTTTTGGTAAGTTCACAAACATAGTGGGTGAAATTACAAACAATTTTTGTCAATTGACAAATCTTTTCTGGGAAATCACAAAAATTTTCTGTAAATTTTTCACCATACTTTTCTGTTTGGAAATTCACGAATATTTTTTACAGTGTAGTGGAACTCATCCCTGCTTAAAGAATCTCATTGAACCGATTAATTCCTATTGATTCCGATGCGGAAAATCGATTCAAACCCATTAAAAATTGATTCTCAATAGGTTTCAATCAGTTTTCTGCATCGGTATCAATGAGATTCTTTAAGCAGGGATTTGCTACCACCATTTTTTATGGAATTTTGTACAATTATATTCAAAAATATCACATATTTTGTATTTATACCGTATCATAGCTCTCATTCCAAACAATAAAATACGACACCCATGAAATTTCTATCGTGCGACCTTGAGATAGAATAGAGAAACCATAGAGAGAGAGAGAGAGAGAGAGAATGAGAGAGAATTTCATTTTTCGTTTGAGGCTGTGATAAATGTTCGTAGCTCGATTCACTTGTGCAATTTTTCCTCTTCGTTCATCAGTCTTTTTTTCCGGTATCCTCGCTCCGTCGAATATATCTTCATTTTCATTTCTCCGTCCTCGAGTCATATCGTTCCTCCAAATTTGTTTTTTTCTCTCTCTCTCTCTCTCTTCGCGAGGATTTAATACAGCAATGAATGAAATACAAATTCACGTATTTACATATGAATGAAATTGATGGAACTTTTCAGTATCGCTGAACGAGAGAATAAAGCGTTACGTTGAAATGAAAAAAGGTGAATTCTTTTTTCATGTTTATGAGAGAGAACGTTGCTCAACGATGTACACTTATTCCTGCTCGCGGTATTTCGATAGAATATACTTGATATAAGGTCAATATGAATTTGTGCTCGTAATAATGAGAATGTATAATTTATCAAAGATAAGAGGTATAATAAATTGGAGTTTATGGTGCATTTTAAAATTAAATTACATAACGAGGATAATTTTTATTAAATATCACATTCTTTCAGATTTTCTGTTATTTTCTTGGAAGCATATATCTTTGTATGGACGAAGAAAAGTATGCAGGTTGGAAATGTATAGGCATTTTGATTACAAGTTTGAGAATATTTCATAAATTTGTAATAAGGAGAAAACGATTCACATTCTTGTTGAATTTTATTTGAAAAAGAATGAGAAATTAATGATAATCAACAAAAAACATAGACAAAATATTGATAATGTTCGTTTCTCCCTGCACCCAAAAGAATGATTTATTTGAATATGAACCTACTAGAAATTTCATTGCATCTAATTTTTTATTTAATCTAACTAAAATTCTAGTAGGTTTACTCAATCCAAATAAATCCAAATATAAAATTTTCTCGGTGTGGTGGAAAAATTTTACTGGAAATCACTGAAATGTTTTCAGTGAAGGGTTTCTTAAGAGCATTCTAGAAGTGTTCATAGTTTCTCAGAGAATCTGAGTGATTTTCATGAAATTTTAGAGTTTTTCAGATTTTCCCAGGTTTATTCAGTGTTTTCCAAAGTTTTACAGAAAGAGATTCAAAGTTTCGCAGTGAAATTCAGGGAAATTTTCAGAGATTTTGTAGAGAAACGTTTTTCACCTGAGCGCTTTCAAGTAAAATTCAAAAAGAATTCAAACCATTTTTCTCTGTGTATATTACGAGCTGACAATGCTGCAAAACCTTCCGATTTATCAGGAAGTCATCAGATTTTCGTCCCTACTTTCCAAAATACCGCCCGTACAGCACCGGACATTTCTACGTCGCCTCCACGTAGAATCTTCGTTCATCCACGTTCTATCCACGTGGAGTCCACGGAGATGCGACGTAGAAATCGGTGGATGTGCTGTTGGGGCGATTTTAGATTTAGCCCATTCACAAACCACTCATTTTTTTACGCAAAAATACCAAGTTTCGAAGGATATCCCTTTTAAAGGCCGATTGATAATTATACAGTATGTCTTGAGGGGAGAAATACATGTGAACGCATCGTTTTTTAAGAATGTTTTACGAAAAATTGACTGAGGATCCAATTATGAAATAACGCACACCTTGAAAACTACGTTTCCAACTATTTTTATAAAGTTGGTCCCTCGTTTTTGCGTCGTGCAGCCTACAAGCCCCAATTGTTTTCTAACGTTCAAAAAATTTTATCGTTAGAATATGTGAAAACGTACAACTCGAGGGAGTCAAAACAAATGAAAATGAAAAATTGAAAATTCAGAAGCATTTGGAAAAAAAACACACTTTTGTTTTTAATCTAAAAATTGACAAAAGCAATGTAAATAAATTTTATTTGTTGCTTCCCTCTCCGTCAAATTGTGCGTTTTGGCAATACTTTAACGATAGAATTTTGGTTTTTCGATTTTAGATAAAAATTGAGACAAAAACGAGGTACCAACTCGTAGCTCTGCCATTTTGAAATATTTTTGTTCCAAAAAAATTGTAAAGATAGTTTTGAACGTATATTTCAAAATGTGCTTCATTTCATTATTTTATCTTCAACCAATGAATTGTAATAAATTCTCAAAAACAAAGATACATTTGCTTGTTTTTCCTCCCCTTAATAAATTCCTCTGAGTTCTCCACTCGACGAGCGCAGCGAGCGTTTTCGAATTTGAAAAATGCATTGAATAGCGAGTGGACCGAGAACAATTTTAATTTAGAATTCCAACCGCGATGGAGGTCAACCTTCGGACTATATAGCGTTGTAAAATCTTCCGATTTATCGAAGGAAAATCGCAGAAAAGTTCCGAGAAAAGTTTGTCAGTTCCTTACCCAACAGTTGTTGAAAATTGACGAAAATGGTTTGGAAATGTAAAGATAATTTTTTTGATTCCCAAATAATCTGAGAAGAATGACAATCGATCGAAGAAACCGATCTTGATGTGATATGTGCATTTGCAAAACGCATATGATGACTTTTTCATACAATCTTGCATATATAATGATATTTTTTCGTTGATAGAACATATTTTCGTGTAAAATGTCAAGAGTTTCCGAAATTGGAGAAATGAATAGTGAGTTTGAACGATAAACGGAATTTTCAACTTTGAGGTATCATCAAATTCTTTTCCTAAGAGATTCCTTATAGTTGTATTCTGGAAACTGAATTATCGCGATGAAAATAATAGAAGGAGTTGCACAATTGATACGCGCACTTCCAGAATCATTCTCGATTGAAATCTGAAATAAATTAGACTCTGTGTTTTAAAAAAGATCCAAGTTTCAAAGTGCTCGAACGAGTGAATTCTATGGAAATGGCACCATACTTTAAATTCTGTCTGACGACATCAGTACCCAAGTGGAAAATTTCTTGCTTCTGCCAACGCTGACAATAGATTATAGCTTGGCAAAAGGCTGACTGTCAAGCCTTGGCAATCTATGTAGAGTCAATGTTGATTAAAACATGATAAAATGATGTACCATGATGGGTAATTAGGGAATTGGTTTCGTTAATCTATGATTGTCTCAGCATTCATTTAGGCCTGGGGCAAGCTATCGCCAATCCTAGCCCAATATAGACGGGATGAAATATATAAGTGTTGCGCCAAGCATTGTCAATAGTAGGGCTTCGCACAAGACTCTCGTCTTGAATTGAAAAATGATCTATATTTATTGTTCTAAAAATTTAAGACGAAAATTTTGAACGGAACCAAGCTTCTATCTAAGGTATAACAAAATCACATGGAATTCCGATTTCGTCGCAGAGGATGACTAAGATATTGTCTCAGTCTCGGAACTAGTCTTGGTCTCGGTGCAGGTCTCGTTGCATATTTTGACATATATCTCTGCTAATTTTGTTCGAATCATCAAGATTCCACCCAATTCCGTTGATTCCATTGATACTTTCAAATTATCTTGATCATCTCGATATTACAAGAGATTGGAATAATTATTGGTAACTATTTAATATTTCTTGGACGCGAGCCTCGTGCGAAGCCCTAGTCAATAGCTAAGCGCAATCTTGACCACGATCGTCAATCTTTGCCCACGTTTGGTCCATCATTGTGCCAATGTTGGTTCTATGTTGGAACACTGGATTGGCGGAGAGAAGAATGATGTTACCATTTCACAGTTGCACCTTCCTAATGTCGAAGATTGGCCAATCTTGAGCTACGTTGCGCCACCCTAGAACCAATGGTCAATTTCCATATGGATAGATGTAGAACGCTCATTTTCGGCTTATAAATTGATACTTAACGACAAGCGTCACAAATTTCAAACAGAAAATTTGGAAAGATACATAGTAGTATATTTTTATATGAATTATAATTCATAATTTGGGATTGATGCTCTGGAAACAATTGTATTGTTGAATTTATAAAGCTCAGATTTAATATTTCCCAGGCAAGTCATACCAAGACTGACAATTGGACCATGACTGGCGTCAAGCTTTGTATGCCAAGTCTCGTTAGCCTAGCCTTGGCCAATGCTTGGCCCACCATAGCTGACTAAGCGTTAATAGGGCCTTAGATACCAATGATACCAGGACCTAGCATATTTTGCCGTGTTTGATTCAATTTTCGTTCACCAAGCCTCGACTGATGCTTGACCCTCCACAGCTGACCAACCCTTAATAGCACCCCAGACATCAATGCTAGGATGAAGCATATTCCGCTGCGTTTGATTTATTTTTCTTCAACCAAGCTTTAATCGACACTTGGCTCACCGTAAGCCTAGATATAACCACATGACGTGGACTTGGAATTTATTCGCATTTCAGAAACTTGAAAGATTATACGCCTGAATGTACGTCAGCCCAAACACCGGGTATCCTCTCAACGTCCTCCCAGATAGCACAAGAGCCCTGAAAGAGTTCTTTATGAATCAATTCCATTAATTTTGAACTCTTTTAGAGCTCTTGTGCTATCTAGACTAAAGTGACTGCATCGAAATCCAATATATTATATTGAATCAAGCTTGGATGCCAAGCGTTGAACATTGTTATCATCCCAGACATTAATCTAATTTGGTGTGCCAATGTTGGTAACCATGTTAGGCCTCATGTTGACTAGCATTGGCTCAAGCATGGTACATTTGTCAACGCATAAAATGTTGATTTCAAATCAAATCGTGACTTTTTCATTAGCGCATATTTGCGTGCGTATTTTGGCATTTTGATAGTGCATATAATCCGATGTCCGAAGACATGATTAAAATTCCTACCATACATTCTGGATTTCATGTGATTTCAATATAAAAATCTCACCCTTCGATCGAACGATCTAGCATTCGAATAGATAAAGAAGTCACATCAATCGCCGTTGCATACACCCGAGTACATAGATGGTTTCGAGGTTTGTACGTACACGAAGGCCGTGACACACAGAGTCGAATCGAGCCACTCCTATACCTCACCACGATCAACCACAACCACTACAACTATTACTCTCGGTCACAAATCCCAACCAGCAGCGTAAGCGGCAGGAGCAGCATCGATGAATTCCCGTTGTCGGGTTGTGTAATTGCTTCAAAGAGAAAGCAAGAAGAAAGAATACCGCCGTCCGGCGACGACTTTCTCGCATTTCGGCCGCGTGTTACGTGCGGCAAGTATGTTTCTAGCGTTATGTGTCGCGTTACGTCGTAATACACCATTCCAATCCTCAACGATAACAATTAGCGCCACGAAGAGTCGGAACAATCGAGGTATAACAACGGGAATGAGTTCCGCCCGTACTCAAACGTTTCGCCGCGGCGAGAGGTTTTCTGCCATGCCATGCCATACCATGCCATGCCATACCATGCCATGCCCGTCACCCGTTGGCGGATATATTTGTAAAAAGTACATATAATAAATTAAACTAGAGTAGCAGTTAGCTGTATAGAAGTTTAGAAAACAAAGTTTCCTGCTTCGTCTCGCTCGGGGCGTCAAACTGGATAAATAACGTTTGGAAGAATCTTATTTCACTCGTCATTAGAAACTTATTATCTCTTATAAGATCGATTCCCCTGTTTTTTCCCTCTTCTGATAGATAGATAGATCTGATTAAAGTTGTCGTCCTTATTCCTGTGTGCGAGAAAACCTTAGATTTTCTGCGTCAATTAACGAGGTAGTCGATTCATTCACAAAAACAAATATAATTAGCTATTGTTGGGGCTACGGTTAATCACTAAGCGGTACCCACACAGCACTCGTTGTCTAAAAGATATCTTCAAGAACGTGTTTTCAGAAACCTTTTAGGATTTTCTAAAATACGTTCTTAGAGATATCTTTTAGAAATAATAGAACAGTTTGAGACTTCTAAAATTCTATTCATGTCACATAAGACTTTTTGCATTGTTCTTAATTATTTCTGAAGATATCTTTTAGAGAACGAGTGCTGTGTGAGTAGCAGCTACGCCCAAGTAACACAAGAACGTCTCAAATATGCTGTGATGATACAGTGAATGTGAAAAGAATGTGCAAATGAGACTATTTTGGATAATTTCGTCCAGATATTCTATGGAGGTGCATAGCATATAATTATTCGAAACAGTCTCATTTGGAAGTTCTAAGCGTGTTCGTAGGATTTTCCGAACACGTTCTTAGCATTTTCAACCTCCTGTGTTGCTTTGGCGATTTTCTACTGTGGTAGCTAATATTATTTTAGCTACAGCACGAAGGGCACGAAGCATGCTTTTAGAAAGCTAACTTTTAGATTCACAAACGTTTGACAAAGGTTCTACGGACGGGAAACATAGATGGAACGTTCGCTGAAGGTTCATAGAAGATTTGAAGAAGCTTCACAAAAATATCTATACTTATATTAATTTTGATCAATTTATATGAAGAATCAATTAATTAATAAACATAAATTATTATAAATTAATCTAAGTATAGATATTTTTGTGAAGTTTCCTGAAAGTATTTTGAGGTGGACATTTCAACGTTCGGAGTACCTTTCTCAAACGTTTGTGAATCTAAAAATTGTCTTTCATGAACCTCCGACCCGATCTATACAGATCTAATCTGAACGTTCGCTGAAGCTTCATGGTCTCTTCGGGCAGTGAATAACGGGAGATAAAGAAGAGAGTGCTATCGCAGCTATTTCATTTTTTCCAATATTCTCGCACTATTTGTTTAGAAAATTTCTTGCATAAATCTTTCAAAAATGACGTTTGGATGACTTTGAAAAATGTATGTTCCAAAGAGAGATCTCTGTTGGAACGAAGTCGAAACGAACGTTCGTTGATAATTTGCGAAAGCACGTTGAATTCCTCCCATCGTCTCATGTTTATTCAAAAATTTATGGATGTATTGTCATATCGCTCACAAGAATGCACAAATAATTCGATAAATAAATCCTTAATCACTTGGACATGATTCCTTGGTTCGAATTTCGTAAAACTTGAACAAAAACGATTAAAATTGAGAGACTAATTTAAAGTTGAAATCTTCATTAATTACTCTTTGAGGTAGGAACGATACGTTCAATGTAGCCTTTAAATGCGGTTTACCATCTTTTTTGTGAGTATAGTTGCTTCACTTTGATGATCCATGCTTGACATCGATCCAACTCATTTAGTGCATACCCCTGGCGATACGCTACATCATCGTACTGTGTACAAAACAGTCAAAGAATCTGATTATACTTTCATTTTGTACAGTGTACCGTGATTTTGTACGTGCATTTAATATGTCATTATCGCTATACCGTGTAACACACGTTCAAAATTTATTTCTCTTTATCCTGGTACGTGAAATCAAAGGGAATAACAAAGCGTCCCCTGCTAACAATTTACGACATCAAACGATAGAAAATGTTCTCTACGCGGAAAAAATAATTGACACGAGCAGTTAGGAATCTAGCTCCTGCAGCTGAATTTCAGCTGATAAATAATGAATAAATTAGCTATAAAAACAATTTTTTTTCCCCTGTAATGAATTAAATTCATCCGCAGGTGCTATATCGTTCCGAGAGCAACAAAATTTTATAGCCTCGAGGATGGATTTTATGGCTGATTTTCGGGCAGGAATAGGGCACTGATCTGGCTCTGCCCTGAGAAATTTTGTTGAATTTGTTCTCGAAAAATCAGAGGGGAGTCTCTTAACACGATGATTTCTATATCGTCAACAGTTTTTGAATAAAAACATACAAACTCCACATTTCTTTCACTTCAGAAATCAATGTTTTTTTACATTAAACTCGTTCTAACTCGGTCATTTTTCGACGTATCAAGATCTATTTTACGGACTCTGATTCGCAAGACTTTCCCGAAGACAACTGTGTCATGAAAGTTCGTGAAAATTAATAACAAGTTCATAAATTTCTGATTCGAAGGAAACATCCACGTTTTTCATGCTTTGCATTCCATAGTAAACTTCATTTTTCGCGAGTTCTATTGAAATGAGATAAAATTCGATTGAAGGATTATATACAGTTGAAATTCTCAAAAAATCGATTGCTTTTTTTATTTCATTTCAAATCAATCCGGCAATTATTGTTCAACACTGTCAGAAATATCTGGAAGTTCTTTTTAATCACGTACATGAATTCAGGTTAATACACATTTTACATTGAATTTAATGTACAAAAACATGAAGAAAAAAAGAGATTATGCTATAGTTTACATTAAATTTCATGTAGAATGTGTATGAAACTCAATTCATGCACGTATTTGGAAAAAAACTTCCAGCAAATGCATTAAAATTAATGCAGAAATTTCTAACAGTGAAGTTACACGCATATTTGTAAAACTTTTTTACTCTATGTCAAGTGCTTTTAAAACTTTGAATGCGTTTTTTTCTAAAATGTGTTTTCAAAGTCGATGACCAAGATTTTTCGTAATTAATCGAAGTTTTCCTCTCACCGATGAATATTTTTGTTTTTTATAAACAATTTAATGAAAAATCGATTTTGTTTTTATTAGAAGCCGCCATTTTGTCAAAAAATTTTATTTCGCTTATTCCTTCGATTAATTACTAAATTATACATTACTTTAACGGGATGCGTTTGGTTTTTTCATTTTGAAAGATTCGGTTCCGAGATATCGTGGTCATCGCTAAGCGCTTTTTTTTTTAGTGGAGCTCCTGGAGATCAGCTATAACAGCTCTCCAAATTATTATTTTCACAAATAAAAAATGTTGAAATACAGTTGAAAATTATCTCAATATGTGTAAAAATTTTTACAATAATCAATTCAACTGTCTTTTCAGGAAAAATTCTTGAAAAATCCCTTGAATTATTTGGTAACTTTGCTTCGCTTTGTGGAACTTTTTCTGATTTGTAACTTTTGATGAGAATTGTGTATTTTTCGTAAGTTCCGCTGAAATAGAATGAGGTTCGATGAAATTAATCGATCACCCATACCCATGAAAAAATCATTCAGGTCTGATCAAGCTTGTTCAAGCCTGATCATGGACATTTTTTGGCAAAATTATTCATACTCAACATTGTGACTGCACGTGGTTGGGTCTGATTACACCTGGTCGTTCATTTTTTAGCTTAATCATATAACTCAAAAAGCCCCAACTTTGTACCCACGTGAGAACCCGTGTTCAAGCTTGACTGTGTGCGATCATGCCAGACAACCCATCCTCGCCTGAGATCATGCAAAATCGTACCAGATGAAAACTATTCATAGAAGATGGGTCTGTGTTGACTTTTTATCACGAATGCACATGCTTTATCATGTTAAATCGGCGTGATCACGCGTGATCATGCCTGAAAACTGGGAACTAAAAAATGGAAACTGTATAAATGCATTGAGTAGGAATGATTGATGATAAATCACCTTCTTATAAAATTTTTATAGCTTTATTCCTTACAGGAACCTGTATAAATTCTGTATAAATTTTTCATGCATAACGGAGCATAATCAAGCGTGATTAGAAGCGTTTGCGCGTATTCAATCCTGATCATGTGAGTACACCGAGAGAAAAAACATTCTCCAAACGCAAGGGACCACATCACGCTTCTAACGCATTTATTGTAACGCGCGTTAATGCATGAGCCCATGCTTTTTGGGTATGAGTCCCATGCGTTCCAAGCTCTCTTACGTTCGGAGCATGCTTTTTCTCTCGGCGTACAAAATTGAGGCCTGATAAGACGTCATCAGACGTGGAAGATTTTTCCCGGGTACCTTCACTTTCGTGAAATTCCGTTGAAACATGTTTTTTCGAAGCTTTTGAATAATGAATTTTCAGTCCAAATGATGGCTTTGAATGGAAATTGGGAAATTTTCTTAACAAAAAATACTGAATTCCAATTCAAATTGTGGGAGAACCAAACCATGCTGTTTGTTGAAAATTGTATATAGTTTTTTTCAATTCCACTTAAATGAGTCCCCCTTCGCCGGTTCTTCAAAACAGCCCTGTCAGAGCCTGATTTGAGATGAAGTTTCCCACATCTTACAATGAAGGTTCCGGATTCTATCGTGAATTCACTGGGAGAAGTCATTTGTTTTAGTTTTCATCTCATATCAATCAGTGACATCAATTCCTGATTTGTCTTCTGATTTTCCCCGGCGGAATAAATTTCTCAAAATTTCTCTTGACTGTTTTTCATAAATTCTGATAATTTCTTATAATTTATCCTAGAATATCATAATTTCTCTAGGAATTGGGACTGTTCCATGAGAAGTATTTTATCATGAAAAGTCACAAGTTAGAATAATGTTTTTCATAAATTCTTAAGACATCTCATAATTTCTTCAGAAATTCAGTCAGTGCGATGAGGAACTTTTCCTCAAATTTCCTCATAAATGGTTCATAAAATTCCGGAATTGTTTTGAATTGAGATTTTCTTATTTTATTATTCTTGCTTTGGACTTCAATATTTCAAGAAAATTGCTCAGTATGGTGGGGCTATTGATGCAGAGCAAACATGGATGTTGTAAACAGCACATTACGTTTTATTGGAAGTTGAAATTAGTTTCAGGATTTTGTTACAACTCCATCTAGGAATTTTCTTTTACTTTATAGTTGGAAGTCTTCTAACTCTTCATCGGCACTGTTGAGCCACTTTGATTACAATGTGAGGAAATTAAAATGAAAAATATAGTATTTTATGATGAAATTTTATAAAAAACGTTGGTCTCTCGTGCAAATGTATTTTTCATACAAACAGATCTAAAACATTATGGAAAATTATCAGGTTTTATGATGAAAATTATGAGAAATTGTGAATTCTTATGGGAGAGATTGTTTTTATGAAAAGTTAAAAAAATTGAAGTATTGTGTAGAAATATGCAGGGCCGTCTTTCATTGCTTCAAGGCCCTGGGCCGACTTAGAGTGGAGGCCCATGTAAGGAGACGTAGAATCTTGAAATTTTTCAAAAACCACTCTAACGTTAATCATTATGATTTTTCTTTAAAATAAGTATTGACTGAATTTCCACTTGTTCGTATATCTAGAATTAGTTTTATTTTAAAAATAACTTGATTTGATTTTGTTCAAGTAACCTTTTTAAGAAAATATGTAAAAATCTTATCGATTCTCTACGAAGAGGCCCCCCCTTTTGCAGGAGGCCCTGGGCTCGGGCCCGGTGTGCCCTGCCTTAAAAACGGCCCTGGAAATATGAAATTTTATGACAAATTATGATTTTCAATGTGGAAAGTCCAAATTTCTAGAGAAATTATGAAGTTTTAAGAATTTTTATGGAATTCAATGCAAAATTATGAGATTTATGAGGAAATATGTAAAAATATGATAAACTTTTTCTGTTTTTTTTCGTTCTCTGTCGTGAAATATTCACTGATATACTGTATAAAGTTCTACCATGAAAGAGGCAATCTACTTTTTAGATCATCTTCAATCATTATATAACAGAAAAAAATGTGATATGATATAACATGAAATAATCAAACGAACTCTTTTGTGTATTTTCACAGGAGGTGCGTGGAGCATCGCTCTTTCTATTCTTGGGAATTCTCCTGGTTATGATCCAAGATGGTAAGTATATTTTGCAACCACCGATTCGATATAGAAAAGAAATGAGAATAACACAATAGAAAATTACCAGGACAAGACAAGGTTCTTATATTTGCAAAATTCAATAGAATATTCGGCAAAATTCAGTTATCGTGATGCATAAAATTCAAGGGACGATATATAAACGACACGATATAGTTGTTATATGAAATAAACGTAATTAGATACGTGAAGTTCGTTCGTGTGGGATCATTATCTGGGAATAATAGCATTCTCATAAGCATATATACACATTGTGTGTGTGTGTGTACAGGTAAACTGGCAACGCTAGTTTGCTCGATTATTATCCCTTGATCACAGTTCTAAGTGTGAATAATGATTTTCCGTGTTGCGTATTTCATATTGTTGTTCTCACTGAAATTATACGAATGAATATATAATAGTGATGCCATATTGTGTGTAAAATGTATATAATTTTGATATTAGCATGGGAGGATTTCATTCGTAAATTGCGTAATACTTTTTTTCTTTTAAGAAAAAGAAAAAGAAATTTCCGCGACATTTATTTCCATCTAGTTCCTATGATCCGGATTTTAACCCTATAGAACACAACACTTATTTTCTTCGTTATTGAATACAATACTGGGGTATTTTTGTACCCCCACGCCTTTGAACGCGATTTACGCGAATATTCATCATGGAAAATGAATTTTGCCATTTCTTCGTTTTTTCAAGACGAACACAAGAGTATGAATTTCAATGCAAAAATAAATAACCAAAAATGGCAAATTCACTTTTTTCCACAAAATCACCGTAACTTTTCGAATTTTCATTCGATTTTAAATATCCAAGAACATTTGGAAACTTGAAACAATTATTATCTAGAACACGAATGAAACAGAATTTTTAATTCTTCTTCAATGTACATTTATTTGAGAACATGAAAGTTGAAAAATTAATGATCCTCGAAAGATGACAAAAGTCAATGTAAATGTCATGAAAACATTTATTCATTATTTTCATTGGTAGCCCGTATGGAAATATTTCGCTGAAAAATGTCTGCAAAGCTATGAACAATCTCTGAAAAAAAATGAAAAAACTCTGACAAACTCTGAGAATCTCTGAAATTTTGATGATAAATCTAATATTTTTGGGACATTCTTTACAGACTTTTTTCAGACTTTTTTCAGAATTTCTCAGAGTTTTTTCATACTTTTTCAGAGAAATAGTAACGAAATTGCACTCTGAAAAAACTCTGACAAAACTCTAATAAATTGTTGACATTTTTCTGATTATTGAAAAATCCTGAAATTCAATAAATACATTCATATGCCGTATTCAAATATCATGTGTGAAAAAGTGTTTGAAAATTTTTTAATTTTTTTCTAAAAGTCAGAAAAATGTTAGCAATCCATCAGAGTTTTGTCAGAGTTTTTTCAGAGTGCAATTTCGTTACTATTTCTCTGAAAAAGAATGAAAAAACTCTGAGAAACTCTGAAAAAAGTCTAAAAACAGTCTGTGAAAAATGTCCCAAAAATATTAGATTTCTCATCAAAATTTCAGAGATTCTCAGAGTTTGTCAGAGTTTTTTCATTTTTTTTCAGAGATTTTTCATAGTTTTACAGACATTTTTCAGCGAAATATTTCCATATGTCATGCTGTATCAAGTGGGATTTCAAACTGATATTTGTTAACTATTAATGTAACATTTTCTACAGTGTATATGTTCGTGAAAGGGTTGATTTAACACATCCATGCGTTAGGAATTTTCTATATTTTGTAGAATAAAATTCGATAAAATTCAGAACTTCCAGTTAAACTTATGGTAAATTTCATGTAGAAAATTAGTTTTTAAAGGATATACCCGGATGAAATTTCGGAAAGATCGATCCGATTACGTTCACCAGAATACTCCAGTTTCTAATTTCCCTTCCATCGAAGGAGATAATTACCCTCGTTCGTAACCCAATTTCAATAAAACCAATATTTATAATATCATTTCGCTCACTGGATTTTCTAGATAAAATTTCCGGCAGAAATTAGCGGAACGTTATTATTATACCATCACACGTTTCTCATCGATATACACGTTCGATTGTATGAAAAAAGTCCAGCGATCCGTTGTAACCGAAGAACAATCTATATATAATTTACATGATTACAGGGTTGAAACAGAATTTCATTTCAACAATAAAAAAATCATGGCTCGTGTTCTAGAAAACTAATGATCGTTCGAACGAAGTTTCATTCGTACCTCGGCGTATACCATCGTTAGTCAAAGGAGAAAATGCTTGACGAAATAAATATCGAGTCGTCGCAGTGCTGATTCGTACGATAAATTCAGGGCAAAATTCACATTCGAACGTCGGTGAAGTTCTCTCCGCGGCGAGAGAAATTCTGCTTGATTTGGATAATAAACGGAATTTAATTGCCTGAAATATATGAATCAAATATACTTTATTTCTATACTTCACTTTCTATCTTCTTGAGTAAATAATATTCCTGTCAACATTATTTTCACGAGATCGAATAACGAGATCGAGAAGAAGATAATTATTTGTGGGAAATATAATGAACGCAATATTCGAGGAGGTTTGCACAGATTTAAAGCGAATGATATAATTATGATTGTAATTTTGACCTTAACCCTCAAACGCCTGCTGGTCGATTATATCTGCGGATAAAATAAGACAAGTCTCATTATGGGAGAGATAAAGACACGCGTATACAAGGGTGCATATAGATTCGTATCTATAGTTCCATTAGTGCGATTATTATGGAATCAGTCGTTGCACAGGTGATTTGCCGTACGTTGTGTCATATAAAATCACATATCACGCCTACGTGTATATGTTTATAGATATAAATATATATATATATACATGTAAATCGTAATACGTAAGAGTAAAATGGAAAACGTCCCTCGCACGCTATACGGTTACGCTAACGAGACCGATATAGAAACGTTTGAGATTCTCTTTCACCAGCTATAACGGTGTGCTACACGTTGCCTCTACGCACAAATCTTTACCTGCCTTTTATACGCGCGATATCATCACGGTATGCAATTTACGTCAGATTTAGATGCATATGTACCTGGAGCTACTTGTATTAACAGTGGCGTAATCGCTGGAAAATTGACTATTGCGAGAATCGCGAGAACTATAACATATGCATGGAAGGAAAATCATTCTATCGATCTACTTTCGCCCTGGCCGAGGATGAAATTCATAAAATACATTCCCATGGGCTTGTAATCATAACGCGAAATGATATACAACAAAAAAAACACACTAGGAAAATTGATATATTCCGGTAATGAGTTTGCGACGTATATGGATCGCTCGTAATTTATATTTTACGATTTTTATACGACCATATTTTCTAATCGGATTTCATTACACGATTCTTCCACTTGTATTGGAGAAAATCTCACACGGAGAAAAAAGATCATGGAATGATCATTGGAAAAAATAGTAAACTGGTGACAACTACGAATTTCTGTACACAGTCGCTAAAAGAAACGGGGAATGATTTAGTGATTTTTTCGAAGTCGAGTACTCGAAAAGTAAATAATATATATAAAAATATGCACCCACAGGAATGATTTTTTGTTGTTACCATCATTTTATTCTTGATATCGATTTTCTCCTCCGGAAACAAAAAGTGTTCGACCAAAGAGCGGTTTTGTTCCAAAGTAATCATATCATGGATTGTTAGTAGAAAAAATTATGATCCATGACTTTTATTTAACGTAAGAATCTTCATTCCTCGTGAGAATCATCGCTTCTTGTGGTAAGAAAAATGTTCTCATGCTGAAACTCCCTGCAAAAGTTACTAGATTCCAAATTTCTCCCCCCAGTTTTCTCAGAAAAGAACACATAAAATGAAAAATAATGAGTAGCTGCATTTTTTTCAGCACTGAGAAAAAAAATTTGTGAGCTCAACGAAAATGTAGTTGACTCAACTACGCCAGGAGGTTAGATACGTTCAACTAACTCTGGAAGTTGAATTGAATCATTCACCAAGTTGGCCGACTCCGTTGAGTCAACTACGTGAATGGTTGAAGCAATAAAAAATTCGCTCCGTCAAGTATCTTAATACATTTGACATAAAACGATACAGAATTGTTTAGACTCATTATGTGCTTGACATACTATCTTACATTCTTGTGTCAAATGCACGTAACAATTGATCCCAAGTTTTTAAATTTCTGAATCAACTCAGATTTTCTTTTCAATCGTTTTTCAAGAGTCGTTGAATCAATTCTACACTCGGTTGCAATAAATTTCCAAAAAAGTTCATTGAATCCAATAGTATTTGATGTCCAATGTACAAATAACGAGAAAAAACAAATAAGAAATTTCGATTACACAAACCATTTAATGGAAGGGGAGTTCTTTTACCGAGGATGAAGACTCTCTCTCCTCCACCAACGGCGGATAAAGAAGTACAGCGAGTTGTCAGTCAGAACAGAGAGTTTGAAGCCCTAATCGAGAATCGAACCTACCTACCTACGTGCCTACCTAACCTCATCAAATTCACGCTTTAACTGACGTAGCTATGCGACGATATACGATTCTCGTGACACAGAATGCAAGTCATTCCCAAACCCTGTTAGTATCTTGTACCTCGTCATTAGAAATAAAAACCAATTTCAAAGACATTGTTATGAAATACTTCAGTGTGTCTTCTGAAATTTGTTTCTATTGAATATCTCCTGAGATTGAAAAATATGTAGAATGAATACGGAAGTAAAATTCTTTTCAAGCAAATGCTGTGGTCAACTACTTGCGATTTTGAATAGAATTTTTTCTGATTCCTTGAATTTCATTCGCGTTGGTTCATACAATTAAGTGATAGGTTTGAAACAATGAAACGCGTTGTAGTTCATTCTACAAATTCCAAGTCGTTTCAACGAAAAATTCATTGATTCACTTAAAAATTTTTCAACTACACTAGGTGGTTGATGGCACTTTTATTTTTTTCTCAGCGAATAGCCTAAGAAGATGCACCTGCTCATTAAAATTGATTCTATTCATTGATTACTGAGAAAACTGGGAGGAGAGATCTAGTACCTTGGCTTGTGATGAATCGCCTTAACGATACGCTCCCCTCCCCTTGATCGGCAGCAGAGTAATAGAGTTTTCAAAATTGATTCCAATATATCGTGTTGTAAAATGGAATGGTGATTATAAACTGTGAAACAGTGATAAACAAATAAAGCAGTGTACCGTGCGCCAGATACCGTCTCAAGCGACACACCAATATTTTATTTTAAAAAAAATCAATTATTGTAACCATTGAACATTTCGTGTTTTGCGATATCTTGGTTTTAGATGTCTTGTACAACACGTTTAGATATCTTTCAGACGAGTTCGAAACAAGAATTGATCTGAAACTTATTTCAAAGTGTTACATATAAGACATCTAAAGCCTGCCCGTGAAAAAATCGTTCATGCCTGATCAGGCTTTATTCATCGGGCGTGATCAGGCCTCAATTTTGTACCCACGTGATTCAGACTAATCACGCACAATTATGCCCAATCACTCTTGATTATGTTTGATTACGGAAGGAGAATTCATACAGAATTGATCATTGAAGACTGATTTATTGTCAATCATTCCTACTCATTCTTCTCATGCAGTTCCGATTTTACAGTCTCCAGTTTCCAAGCATGATCACGCATGATCAGGCGTACTTGCGAATTCACACGTTTGATTTGGCATGATAAAGCATCTGCATTTGTGATGATGATAAAAGCAACACAAAGCCATTTTGTATGAACATTCCCCATTGGGCACGATCTCGCATGTTCATGAGCGAAAATGGATTGTCTGGCACGATCGCACGTGGCCAAGTTTGATCACAGGTTTCCATGCGGGTACAAAATTGAAGCCTTTTCAGTGATAGTGAAGCTGAGAAATGAACGACTAGGCGTAGTCAGGCCAAACCGTGTGCAATCAGGGTTGAGCATGAATAATTCCATCACAAAATGTCCACGATCATGCCTGATCACGCGTAATCAGACATGAACGAGTTTTTCACGGGGGTCTAAAATATATCGCAAGATACAAAATGTCTAATGCCCTGATGGGTTCGTTGGACAAGTTCTGGACATGAGGAAATGTGTCCGGTTGTTTCAAATTTCGGACCACTTCTCGAGATATCATGTCCATCAGTTGTCCTGATCAGTCCGACAACATCCATGGATTGAGTCCACTATTGTCCGAACGCGGAAAGCTTCATTTTGGAATTGTTCAGAATTGTTCATTCGTCTTACATCCAAATTTGTCCTCTTCTGTCCAGTAGGACATGTCTGAAATGATCCTACACTGTGGAAACTGGTCCGCTGGTGTCCAAACTGATCCGTGGTATGTCCAGTACTTATCTATTTGTGTCCTCCAGCGTATTCGTGATTCCAGGAAATAGTTCACATGTGTTCACAGATGTCCCAGAGCTGGAGAATATAGATCCACAGGGATGTCCAGAAATGTCCAAAATGCTTGGTCTTGACTCTGCATCCTCACCACGTCCATTCGAGTTCGAGTTGATTTTTTGCGATTTTTGAACCGATCCGTGGCTCATCCCCATTCTCCCCTTCTCTGTCCAGGGCGGTCCAATAATGTCCGTAAAGATTCTACACTGTCCAAACTGATCCGTGGATCATGTCCAGTACCCATTCCATTGTGTCCTCAAGCGTATTCGTGATTATGGACAAATTTGGACACCTTTGGACCAAATGCTGAGAAAAAAGGATCATTTCTGTCGTGGACGAATCTGGACAACTCCGGGACACAATTGAAAATCTTGCATCGTTATTGTGGACAAATTTGGACAACTTTGAACCGGGTACGGACGAGAAAGGATTGTTTCTGTTCTGCACAGATATAGAAAACTTCGGTGCACATTTGAAAATTCCACATCGCGATTATGGACATTTTTGGACAACTTTGGACCAACTAAGAACGGGGGAGGATCATTTCTATTATGGACACATGTAGACAACTCCGGGATACGGTTCAAAACCCCGCATCCCTACTATGGACAAATTTGGACAACTCTGGACCGAATGCGGACGAAAAAGGATCATTTCTATTATGAACAAACGTAGACCACTCCGGGGTACAATTGAAAATTCCCTATCGTCACTGTGGACAATTTTGGACAACTTAGGACCGACTGAGGACGAGGGAGGATCATTTTACAGTAGAACCTCGATTATCCGAGGTAATGTGGGGAGAGCTTACCTCGGATAACTGAAACCTCAGATAATACAGAAAATATATATTTTTTGAGAAATTTTAATCCCTCAAGTGTTTGAAATCTTCATTGCGCAGTTTGAATATATTACATAAATATTATTCAACATATTCCTGATATATTTATATTTTTATAATCTTCATAACATTAAAATATGAATGTGAAAAGAAAATGAATATGTCCTAATTTTTGGTACATCATTTGTACAAACATGCATTGCTACAAATTTTTTTGATTTTAAAAAATCAGTGATTTTATTATTTATGATTTATTTGATGATTCGTATTATCCGAGGATCCAGCTCGGTTAATCCGAAGTGGTCCAGGCCTCGGATAACGCGGAGCGTCGGTTGATCGGAGCTCGGATAATCGAGGTTCTACTATAGTTATGGACACATAGAGACAACTCCGGGATACGATTCAAAATCCTGCATCGTTACTATGAACACATTTGAACAACTTTGGACCGTCATGGACCTCTGAAAACCAAAAATTCGTAGTCAAAATATCAACCGTTGATAGTTTCATTGGTATTTTTCACAGTGAGACTATCGATTGTTAATACATCAACTACGAATTTTCAGTAGACTCACTACGAATATTTTTCAGCGATCCTCGTTTTGCCTAAACTGACAGTCATTTTTCTAAATATTAATAGACCCGGTCTTTCCGTGTGTGAACGGAGCACATTATCAGGAAAATCAACACTGTAAAAAATATTCGAGATTTTTCAATTCCCTATTTATAGGGATTTTCATATGAAAATATATTAAAATTGCTGTTTTTATGAGATTTTTACTGTAAATTTATTACTCCACATACATGTCTATGAAAATTCCCATAAAACTTTTTTACAGTGAACATTTTATCATAATTCATAAACAAAAAAAAAGAAAACTCAGAACTGACTAAGCCCCTTAATAGCGAAGAGCCCCCGGAGAGCCGGGCAAGCCAGTCCGACACTGGTTGGGTATACTAATACTTTTCCATTCTCTTCCAGTAAAATTCAACAAAATTGTGAACCGTTCTACACAAAGAAATATAAAGGAGTATACTGTACTCCATGCGATTAGTCAAAATTTTTTGGTAGCTCCTACGGTATTTTCAGTACCCAGCCAACAAAATCAAGGCAATGCTTCTGGCAGTGGTGCTACCATTCACTTATACAGTTAAAAATCTTCTGTACATATATGGCTTCATTTATGTATGGAAATAGGAGTGACTTGGTAGTATTTTTACTAGGAGCACTACTTGGTAGCGCTAAGGTAGTGCTATGTTATAAATTGAATCATATATATTTTATGGTAGCATGCAGTCTCACGGTGATGGTAAAGCTACTACGTTGCCACCACTAGCACTGCTATAGTAGCGGAAACGTGAATTTGGAAGCACTTTGCTGGCTGGGTACAGCTTATTCTTTAAAAAGTAAATCATTCTTGAAAATTGGTAAAAATTACTAGGCGTTGGAGTAAGAGCTACCTTGATTGGAATACCAGTTACTCCTCATTTTTCTCCGTGTGTCTTGATTACAAATTTAAGAGATCTTCTCAGATTTTTATTCAAAATTACTGTACAGGTTGACTCGAGTCGGGTGGATTATATTTTAAGGGCATATTCTGCAGCCAAAATGCCACAATTTCCTATACGAGCGTTTAAACATTGTTTCTTCAAATTCAAATTGCTCAAAAGCGTTATGTGCTGCATACTTGAACTTGACACTACCCAGATAGCAATTTAATCTTGCTGCAATGCTGTCAGGCAAGTTTCTGGCAAGGTTGACATAAGCTTCCTAGTTGACACACGAGCTTACAAAACCCTCGCAGCAATGTTGTATCAACCCTTACACTGACAAGGTTGTCAATAACAAACCAAAAACAATCGAATGAAAAATCCAACAAAGAATGACAGGCTTATGACAGGCTTACATGTTATCTGAGTAGTCGCTAACACGGCGGATCTTTGAAAAAAAAATTGAACTACCCTGTCAATTTTTAAACTCTAGGTTACAGCGATTTGAATTTTTCTGGCGTTTAGCCGATCAAAAATTCAGCAACTTTAAATTGTTATACACTCATGAAAAAGATTTTCGCATCATAAAACGGCAGCCGTCTCAAACATAGTCCGTTTCACCAAACTGCAAACTGAAGTGTGTTAAAATTGACTATAAGAACACGGATAATGTTTGTTTAACACACTCCAGTTTGCAGTGTGGTGAAACGAACGCCCATCTTACTATTAGAATCGACTGTTTCAATATGATAACCGTGCAGTTTTATAAACAGACGGAAATCGTCTAACCTTGAAATGAATCCCATCTTCCCACAAGGAGGTATCCATCTGATGACAAAAAAATGTCTCTAATCTACTCTCAAGCAAGTAATTTTGAGTATTTTTTCCCGTCTCATCAGTAGAAGAAAGTCCCCTGATTAAAAAAGTCCATACACGGAAAAAAATGAACTGTTAATTTTACCAGAATTCCGGTTACTATATGGACAGCAAGGAATATCTGTGACTTTTACTGGAATTCTTGTTAAATTTACCGGAGCCTTTGTTAAATTCGCCGGAGACTTGATTCATTCAACTAGAATTCCGGTTAAAATAGCAGTAATTCTTGCTGTCCATATATTAACCGGAGTATTTTTTTCCGTGTAGAATCTGATGCAATGAAATTTAATGGGATTTGATCAGAACATTGTACAAGATTCAATCGGATTTGGCAAGATTCAATCAGAAACACATTGGAAAAATACATTAACCTGATTAAATCTCATTGAGAAATGCTTGAATGGGATTCGGTCAGAACATTGTACAAGATTCAATGAGATTTGGCAAGAATCAATGGTTTCGTTTGACCAGGGTCCGTCTTGTGATCAGACCAATTCCGTTTTACTAACAGAAGAAGTCGTCTGTTAGTGACATGGAATTGTTTGACATGGTTGCCGTCTTGTTATAAGACGGATTTACGTCTGAAAGTATTTTGAAACGGGATCGTCTTATGATTTCTTTGAATGTAGCTTCCCTAGTAGAAATGCTCTACCCTGAGAGAAATGATGATTAATATCAAGAATTTTAATTCATGAATACTGCCAAGAATAAAAATTCTTGATTACAGTTAATATGTTATTGGCCCAAAAGAAATTTTCTTAAATCAAGGAAATATTTCTCGATTCAAGGAAATTTCTTTTGGGCCAATAACATATTAGCTATAATCAAGAATTTGTATTCTTGGCAGTATTCATGAATTTAAATTCTTGATATTAATCATTATTTCTCTCAGTGTAGCGATTGACAAGTTTTGTAACGCTTAACTAGCCAAAAACTAGAAGCTTGTAAGTGCCTCGTAGGGTTCTGGTGAGGTACTTGCCAGGGTCTAGTATCTGCCTAGTTAAGCGTTACATAACCCGTCAATAACTACAGCATTTCTACTTGGGTTCGAAACAAAGAATGACAAGATAGTTGAATTTTTGTTTTCCATACACTGAGAAAAATTTTCTTGTACAATTTCCAATCATTGCTGGTAAATTTAGGATATAACCTGAAAACTACAAAATGTACTGTCAAACACGGTAAATTGAACTGTTATTCTATTAACATCTACGACCGAAGATAGCTAGAATGATTGCAAAGTTCCAACTTAGCGGATGGTGTCAAGTTCAAGTATGTAGCACACAACGCTTTTGAGTGATTGGGATTTGAAAGAAAAATCTAAAAATGCTGAAAAAAATTGTTTCATACGGGAAATTATTGCATTCCGGCCACAGAATATGTCCTTCACACATAATCTACCTGACTCCGTTGACCCTGTATTTTCGATGTGCATCTTTCTCCGTGTACGCGTCTTTTTTCTCACGTACTTGGCACCGAGAAGTTACCGCATTTCCCCATTCTATAAAAATTCTATAAAAATATTAGTCATAACTGTACCGTAGTTTCGAAGAATGAATGAATAAAAACAAAACGAATGCATTCGAATAAAATGATATTCCAATGAACTTGTCAAACGGAATGCACTTTGCGTAACGTCTTCGACCGACAGAAGACTGTGACTCAACGCTTCATTATGTACACCGTACGCGTTAATCTCGTACAGTTATATTCATTGTTCACTCCGTTCAACGTTTCTCAGACTCAATCGATTCACGCACAATGAGCTTATTAAGTATTGCAGAATTCGTCAAGGAAACGACTGCGTGTCTGCCGCTTTTGTCCAGTTGGTGTTTCTTCTATTTTTTTTAATTAAATAACTGCAGCCCGTTGCATCCGTACACTTTCTAATAAAACTGTCGAAAGATTCAAACTGAGAAAACTATGAACCTTCTTCGCGAACTATCCTCAATGATCCTGTTAATTTATATAGCGATATACACGGTGAAAGTTCAAAAGAATATTGTTAAAAATCATAAGGAGAAAGTCTCACATGATGCAATAAAATTCTACACATTGTTTCGTAAATTGAACTTGGAATTTCTTCTTCAACCTAGTTCTTTCCGTGGATCACAAGTTGAGGTTTTATTGTTGCCGAAATTTCATTTTGAGAGGATAACAAAAAACATCGAATATCATAGACGAAGAAGATGAAGTTGCAGAAAGTTGCGGGGATGTCTTTCATAACTAAGCGTATACTATTCGTAATTGTAATTAGATATTCTTGTGTGATCAGGGTCAAGGTAGGAGAAACGTAATGATTCGTAGACGTAATAAACGTAACGAATCTTCTTCTTTTAGTTTGGTTTTTGGTTTCAAGAAAAAAAGCGTGGAAATTGCAATTTTTCATCAGCAGATTGAAGATATCGCGAATAAATTATTATTTGAATAGTTTTGCGTATACACGGTGAGAAATTGACAGAAGTTCAATGTAAATTCAACACTTTTGTGTTGATCTCTCACATCCTTCGTGTCAATATTTAACACAAATTTTAAGTGGACCGTTTGGGACAAGCACGTGTGTTGAAAACACATGAATTTTCTATTATGTACTTGGAACCAAATTCTGAAAACATTATTTACCGAAATCAAGCCGATCACAGTGGGAAAAAATCCTCAAGTACTTTTTAAGTAAAATTATCGCGTACTTCAGTAGAATTATTGAAGAAAATTGATATATTTTGTATATTTTTTTGGCATAATTAACAAACTGTTGGTAATTTCTTCGAATTTTTCTTTGGGTTACACTGAGAGAAGAGCGATTTGGAAGTTCAGTGAATGATAATATTTCAGCGAGGTTTCATGAAATTTCAAGGATTAATGAGGATATAATAACGATTGAAGAACACCAAGTAATGTACAGCAAAATTTCAGGAATGTTTCTTGAAATTTCATGCAAGTTCAGTAATATTCAGATTCATCGATTAATTATAATACTAATCACCGGACCTCCAAATTGCTCTTCTCTCAGTGCAATTGCTGTCTGAATTACCGAGGAATTTCTGGGTAAATTCACCGAGTTTTTACAGTGCCCGATTCAGGAGAGATAATGTTTGCCCTGGGGGATAAAATTCATCTTTGAAAATTTCAGAGGTTTTCAGTGAAGAGTTTTTCAGAGATATTCATAGAGAAAGTTCCAGTGAAGCAACATATCCACTAAGCAAGAATAATTGTATGTTTTCGAAGTTTGAATTTCAACTTACAAAATATGATGAATCATCGTTATTTATGTCCTCAAATGAACTCCTTGAAAGTGAAAACATCGAAAGAATCTACTGCAAGATTTTGAAGTACTACAACATACAGTCTTTTGGAGTTTCCAAAAATTTTCATATATTCTCAGGTTTTTATTTAGATTTCATCAGAGTGTTTTTCAATAAAATTAGAAAAAATTTGTTCTCACCGGGAGGAGCAGTCAAAGAAATTGAATATCCTTGCTAAACCCTGTCGATTACTAGCTAAATGTCAGACCTAAAATAGAAATCTGAGTAAATTGCAGAAAGAAAAAATAATGTGGTTAAAATAACGCAAATATATTATACATTTGTACAATTTAGAATAGGCACTGTGATGGTAGAGGAAAAAATCCAGCGGTTGATTATTCCTCCGGTTTGCGGTAATAGACATCTCTGCTTCTGTTTTACGGTAGTACAACGAACTAGGAGGGACTATTACTGAAAGCGGAGAATTTCTTTCGCCGCTCTACAATCGTGTATCCATAATGCTTAAGGATTGATTTGATCAAAAGAAGGGTGGTACCCTACTGTAAAAAGAAAGTTTTTCATTCAGAAAATTGTGCCATGACTGAATTTAAGACGCAACCAAAAGAAGCTTATTTTGAGTGAGACACAGTCAATTTAAGCCACACTGTTCCGAATTCATTATTCATGGTGCATCCTTTTCACGGAGGATTCAAATCGAGCGATTACGCGTATGATGCCATAATGCACGCATAATACGCATGTATATATGTATATAAATATTTATCAACGATAATAATTCGTCTGTGACGATTCATGGGACATTGTTTATAGCGCGTCAGTCGTTAATTGTGACCTCATTCAGGGCAATTCTTCAAGTCGGTGAAAGCATCATCGAACACGTGTACCAGTAAGTGTATACACAAGATATACTCTCAGACATAATAATACCGTTCAAGGTATGAATCAACGATCGAAAGTTTTCACTTGATCATCATCATTCTTTGAAGAAGACGAACTAAGGTTACACCGCGTGATCTTGAAAACTATACTCAAGCTATTCGTTGCCCTATTCCCTCTAGTTTTATGAGAAATCTGTACAAACGCTAGTCTGTGGAAACATCGTTTCTTCTTCTCCTTTCGAAATATTCACAATTTTCTATCCTGGTATTCGTTGTTTCGTCCGCTCATCGAAATCATATGTAATTCATGTGATAAATAAGTTTTAGTTTCTAGAGAAATTATGAACAAACGTTTCAATTTTTTCTCGAGGAGAGCTGATAATTTAACAGCTAAGATGAGATGTCTTTTTGGATTTTTCATTTCCACCCTGTTGAAAAAATCCAGCTGAGATTCCAGATCCGAAATTTACATGCGTTGTCGGCTAAGACTCCACCTGGAATCAAGAATCCCATGTGGGATTTTACCTGCACTGTTGGGTATTTCTTGAATTTTTATTCATTTTTCAAGTACACTTGGAAAATCAAACTTCCAATTCATGGTGTTTGAATCAGGATTTCAATTTCTATTTTTGCTATACACGGGAAGACCTGAGATTCTATTGATATTTAGAAAAATGACTGTCAATTTAGGGAAAACGAGGATCGCTGAACAATATTCATAGTGAATCTACTAAAAATTCGTAGTCGATGTGAAAAATAGTTAATGAAACTATCAACTGTTGGTATTGTGACTACGAATTTTTGGTAGACTCACTAAGAATATTTTTCAGCGATCCTCTTTCTCTCTGAATTGACAGTCATTTTTCTTTCTAAATATTAATAGATCAGTACAGTTTATTAACTGAATTTTCATTCCAGGGTGGGCCTACTTTTAGCCCCTCCCTGGTTTCTTCTTTCAAAATTTTGGTAAAAATGGTAGAAATGCTCAATATATGCACATTGTTTTTTACTCTCCATTTAAAGTCATATGATTCAACTCCAAATCACTTGGTGGTAATTGAACAATAATTTTGTACAATAACCGTTGAATATGTGTCAATTGCACTACATGCCCAGATAGAAAAATGTCTCAATAATGCCATCATAATGGTGACATGCACGCCAAGAAATGTTTGCATCATGGTACCAAGGTGTTTCCGCATAAAGCATTGTTATTGGTAGCAAAACGAGGTGATGGTACCATAATGAAGACATGATGTTTACATTTTATGCATCATTGCAATCTGAGCGAAGTTTATGATAGTATGTTTACGGCACATTATGTTACAAAATATTTAGGGCATGGTTTTCTATCTGGGTGGAGAGGTATTTGAAAGAACCTCGACTATGTTATAACAAAGTGTGTAGAAGATTGATTTCAAGTTTCAGTGCTAAGCTGTTTTCAACCTCTGTTGAAAAAATCGTTGCTGTCGATTACATTTGCATACATCCATAAAAACGTACTGCGACTAAATTTTTTTCATTATAAAGCCATAAAAATTCCCATTGAATGAATCATCATAACCTTTAAAACTAGTCTGAAATTGTTGCATACGACAGCTTTTGGATATCCAATAGATATCTTTTAGACCATAGTTTAAATCAACCATGAATGACAGTTACAAACTTGCGATTAATGTTATTTATGCCCCAGTGATGTTAGATGTGCCATTATTGAGCCAATCATTAATTTTTAGAGGGGCTATTATTGGTTGCCACCATGTAGCGGTCAACCACTGATGGGCCATTAACGACTGCCAATTATCGGCTATTTATTTATAGCAATGGCCCAGTAATGATTCATTATTGCAGGCAGTCTGTGAAACCCTGTACCAATATCGTCCAATAAATAACGCAACGGCACCGGTCTCCGACCCTTTTATATTTTGAGAAAACTTGATCACACTCATTTGCATTTCAATGAACGAGGGTGAGCAGATAAACATCTAGTTTGCACATTGCAAGGGAATTGTTCATGAACATGAGCACTCAAGTAATCATTTGATAACGCATCAGGCGGCCCACAATGGGATAAATCGAGGATGCGTGTGGCAAAATCGTAGAACTCTGGTTAGAAGTATGATAGCGGCATGATTTTTTTTTTAAATGAAGGTCAGACATCACAGATTTGAGGAAAAATACCGAGAATGTTCGATGAGTCCGTTTAGCCCCTAAGAAAATTGATGGAAAGTCAAATTTTTGAGCAAAAAAACGAATTTTTCGCGATTCCAGGGGGTGAAAAATTTTTAGTCAATGTGCTATGCATCATTTCTTATGTATTTCGATGCGCTGAATCCAAATTTGAAGACAGAATGTGTTTATTCCCTCAAGTTTTCCCGGAAAACACGATGAAAGTCCCAAAAATCGGATTTTCCGGTTATTTACATGTTTCAAAGAGGATAAAATGACTTCATCAATGGATTATATACATCATTCGACATGGATCTTGATACACTGAACCCAAATCTGGAAACAGAATATGCCTATCTCTCCGGATTTTTCCGGAAAATGTGGTTGAATTGGAAAAAATTCGATGAAATGTCTATTTTACTGTTATGTATAGGATTTCTAGGAGGAGAAACGTTTTGGTCCATGTGCTATGTATCACTGTTCGTGTATTTTCATGTGCCGAATCCAACTCTGGGAACGGAATGTGTTTATTCTTTGAGGGTTTTCCGGAAAACACGGCGAAAGTACCAAAAATGTGGATTCTACGGTCATTTACGTGGTCCAAAGGGCAGAAAATGATCTGATCGAAGATTGAAACAATATCTCGCATGGTTTTCTATACGCTGAATTCAAATCTGGGAACGGGATATGCCTATCTTTCCGGATTTTTCCGGAAAATGTGGTTAAAGTGGAAAAAATTCGATGCAATGTCTATTTTACTGTTATGTACAGGATTTCTAGGGGGAGAAACGTGCTATGTATCACTGCTTATGTTTTTTGATATGCCAAGTTCAAATCTGGGAACAGAATTTGTTTATTCCTCGAGGGTTTTCCGGAATACACGGTGAGAGTACCAAAAATGTGGATTTTACGGTCATTTACGTGGTCCAAAGGGCAGAAAATGATCTGATCGATGAATGAAACAGCATTCCGCATGGTTTCCGATACGCTGAATTCAAATCTGGAAACGGAATATGCCTAACTTCCCCTCTTCTTCCGGAACCGCGGTTCAAATCGAAAGAATACGATAAAATGTCCACTTTACAGTAATTTATAGGATTTGTAAATGAAAAAATGTTTCGGTCTATGTGCTATACATCAGTACTTATGTGTTTCAATATAGTAAATCTAAATCTGGACACAGGATGTGTTGATCCCTCCAAGTTTTTCCGGAAAACACAATGAAAACATGAAAAATGCGGATTTTACGGTTCTTACATGGTTCAAGGGGGACAAGATGATTTATCTTCTTCTTTTATCCAGTTGATTGGCGTAACGATACCGATTTGTCTCTATTAGAGAAGAGAAAAGCGGTGATGATACAAACAATGTAACAGTTGAATAGCGTGAACTTACAATAATGCTTGAAACAAAAAATACAATTGCTCACGTCACAGTTATAACAACACAGCTGCTGCTTCACTGCTGTGAAGTGAGTAATTGCAGTTTTTGTGTTGAGCATTACTGTAAGTTTCTCCCCCTAGAAATCCTATACATAACAGTAAAATAGACATTTCATCGAATTTTTTCCAATTCAACCACATTTTCCGGAAAAATCCGGGGAGATAGGCATATTCTGTTTCCAGATTTGGGTTCAGTGTATCAAGATCCATGTCGAATGATGTATAATCCATTGATGAAGTCATTTTATCCTCTTTGAAACATGTAAATAACCGGAAAATCCGATTTTTGGGACTTTCATCGTGTTTTCCGGGAAAACTTGAGGGAATAAACACATTCTGTCTTCAAATTTGGATTCAGCGCATCGAAATACATAAGAAATGATGCATAGCACATTGAGTAAAAATTTTTCACCCCCTGGAATCGCGAAAAATTCGTTTTTTTGCTCAAAAATTTGACTTTTCATTAATTTTCTTAGGCGCCAAACGGACTCATCGAACATTCTCGGTATTTTTCCTCAAATCTGTGATGTCTGACCTTCATTTAAAAAAAAAAAATCATGTCGCCATCATACTTCTATCAAGAGTTCTACGATCCCACTGTGCGGCCGAATAGATGAGATGTAGTCAGAAAACAGTGCTTTTGCATTATTTTCAGCATCTTGACCATTTTCGCCAATTTTGACCATTCTAACCGGTTTAAATCACTTTTATCCAATGGCTAGGACGAAAGTAATAAAGACCGACTGTTTTCCAACCCTGTTTCATCCAAATGTTATTGAAATTTCAAGAACTTTTTCAATTACGTGAGTGGAAATTGCTTTCACATCTTCAGTGCTTTTCAATCACATGCGATTGAAGCTTCATGCAGAAATTTTCTAACAGTGTGGGATCAGAAATTCCAACTTCATGACAGCCCTGGTGAAAGGGAAGCGTGTCATGAAGCGTAACGGAAGCGTAAGAATGTTTCAGATGACTTTTCTAATACTTTTTACATGCTTCCTATCCACTCTCCAATTACGCTCCCGTGTGTAAAGCCCGGTTTCTATGATTGTTCAAATATACGTTCGAACTACTCTTAATGTCTCACTTGACGCTCGGTATACGCTTAAATCTACATTCCAAATACTTTCCAACTTACGTTTCTGACACTTCCTAATACACGTTTCCCTTTCACCAGGGAGGGCAGGCAAATATTTCATAAAACGAATATTCTATGAAAGGTTTTTATTTCTTTTGTTGAGCAGTCGAAACAATGATAACAGACTGAAGTTTCTTCATCTCGTATGAAGTTATTATAATAATTTTTCATAATTTTGAAAATTTCTATCGCTCAAATCCGAAACTTTGATGGTAAACACCCGATACGATTCCAAAGGACTGTTATCGTAAATTATTCACAGGGTAGTACGACGAGATACACACTTAATCAGCAATAGATTCCATCAACGGCATCGATATTGACAAATGGGGATTGAAACGAAATGGAATCTCTCCAGCATGGAATTCACACATAACCACCATCACAGAGTGATTGTTGAGAGAGTGAAATCGGAACAGGGAGAGAGGTAGTTGACGATCACACGTTCATCGAATGCGATTTTTATAGCGTGACACGAGAAATCATTCCGTTTTGCATTCATATCCTCGTAACACGCGATAATTTCGGAAGAATAGCAAACAACGACGATATAAAATCTCACGCATAAAATACTCCTATTTTTCTGATACGTAATATTTTCGATAAATATTACAACAGAAAAAAGTTCCGTATATATCCAAGGACTAAAATGGATAAATCGAGAGGAAGAGAAGAAGTTGAGAAAAAAGAAATAACAAGGACGTAAGACGTAAACGTTTAGACCCTGATGAATTATTGCCATCCGTATTATATCGTTCAAAAAGGAAAGAGAGGGAGAGAAAACCTTTATTGCTAATGCGTGTAGCGTATTACAGCACCAATTATCAGTTGAAGTGTCTGTGTAATTACATACCTTGTTCTTACTGTCTTCCCCTGGGCAAGCCCAACATTGTTGCAACCCTTTCAAAGATATCGATGGGAACCATCGACGGATAAGTCTTCGAAAGAATATTATTCGAGCGATGTTATTATCGTAATAAATGCGACGTTACTATAATCTTCAAATCATTACGCAATTTGAATTGCTTTGAATTCCATCTTTCACATGCTGAATGTACAATTAGCATACACCTTCTAACGAACCTGTGAAACCTTGTGTTTATTATTGAAAATTCCGATAGAGTGTGAAGTATTGAAACCTTCGTTTCGTTACTTTGATGTTAGTTTGTAATTTAGCGAAGATAAATTAATAGATTCCTAATTCATGTAATGCTCGAATGGTTTGTACCAGACGGATTGAGAGTTTACACCTTTGTCGCGTGTCGTTTAAGTATTTTTTTATCCTCCCCCAGTTAGGAATTTAATCTCTTTTTCCAAATTGGACCTTCTCAGGCCTTATAGCTAAGTCACCATCTCACGAAAAACAAACTTAAATAACTCCCTAGTAGAAATGCTCTAGCGATTCATTGGTATTTTAACACCTGTCCCACGGAATAACCAGACATTTGGTACACGGAGAAAAGAGATCTTCGAAAAATAGTAAAGTTCGCTGTCATACGTAGCACAGTCGCCCCTGATATCTGGAATAGTAAATTATATCACGTCGCATTTTGATTTGTAGGCACATAAAATTTAAATCCAGGGATGGAAATCACAGAACTTGTTAATCCTCATAGTGATTCACAAAAATACTACGTGGCATTACACTTTTTGATCCTTCTCATCACATAATCAGTAAATTATATGTAGCTCATTCTGCTGAGAATATATTAAAAACATTTATTGCGATGTCAAATAGTGAACTCTGTTATTTTCCAAAGAGGCACTTTTCTGCGTGTAGGAACTTACAAAAAACATTTTTCGGCAAAATTCTGACTGCACGTGAGTGAGCCTGATTACACCTTCAATTTTGTACCCGTAACCACCAGCGATCATGCCAGACAAACCATTCTCGCCCGTGATCATGCCAAATCCCACTGACCGAGGAATATTCATTCAAAATCACTGCGTGTTGATTTTTGTATCACGATTACACATGTTTCATCATGCTAAATCGGCCCCAAACGCAGGCGCGTACGCCTGATCATGCCCGATCATGCCTGAAAACTGAGAGCTGTATAAGCACAATAAGTACACGGAAAAAAGAAAACAGCAATGGTTAATGTGAATCACAAAAATACATACATTGAAACTCAAATTCATTCTATGCAGTACTGCGTTTTCTAGTCCTCATTACTGTCCAGTCAGCGTTGACGCATTTCATTACAATACCCATCACTGTGATCGCGCTAATCCTCATTATCCAAGTGTGTTTTCATTTGTTTTTCAACCGATCGCTGTCACTTACAGTAACCAGTAACCAGTAACCAGTAACTTATTGATTTTTTATGAATTCCTCATGTATGATGGAGCATAATCAAGCGTGATTGCGCGTGATTCCTCATCACGAGGGTAAAAAATTGAGGCTCGATCACGCCTGATTAGGACAATTTTTCAACGGGAAGTCTTCTAGTTTTTCGTTGGGATAAGTGTGACAAAACCAATGAATCGCTAGAGCATTTCTACTAGGGTTGCTCTCCGACAAGTGAACATCCACTTCTACAAAGCATCCCGATTAGAAATTTCCTTCCCTAAAAATTGGACCATCTAAAGCCCTATTTTGAATCAAAGTACGATCTTGTAACCACAGAATTTCATCTTTTAGCAAGATCGCAACCTTGCTGGAAATACCTGTTAACCCTTAGCTGCCACACTTCGCCAGTGTAACATAGCTGCCACACTGGGGTCGATGATGACCCCAACTGTAAATGTATACCAAAGCCAAGCTATGCGTACATGAGCCTTGGAAAAATTTTAGAGAGTACTAAAACTATTCCCATTTCCAGTCAAATAATTTACCTAAAGGAAAATTGATTTCGAAGTTGTGCAAAAATTATGTGTGCAGCACACATGGCATCGCTTCTTTTCATCGATCAATGGGTATATTCTCGGTTCTAGATGAAATTATCACTGTATCATGGAAAAAAATTATATGAAACATGGATAATCATGTCACGCTAGGTTGGAGTGAGGTGAAGAAACTCTAAAGTGGCACCAGATTGCGCGAAGAGTTCGAATTATTGAGTTTCTTGATGGTAATTTAAGATTGAATCATGTTGGGGTCAGTCTGACCCCAGTGTGGCAGCTAAGGGTTAAAACCTGTCGAAAGATAAGCTTTATCAGGCTTCGAAGGGTTTTTGTATTTGGAAATCTGGTTAAAAACCCACAAATCATCTACCCAATTTGGGACATCCTGTCAAGATCTGGCAAAACGGTGTAGAAATATTATAAGTTTTTAATCGAATTTTCAGGAACAAAAACGACTCGACAGGGAATTCTCATTCTTTGATTAATCCAATTAAGGTAGATAAAGTAGATGCTTGTTCGCGAGTACACAGAATATCAATAATCTTGATGAGAGAGCGAACGATCTTGACAAACCGAGGAAAAAATTCTTCACGACAATTTTATCACTTGAATTCGATCGTCGTCCTATCGCGTATATATATGTATGCAATGTATATTATGTATGCGATTCACGTGCCAACTCTATGTCGTTTTACGTCCGTTATACGATTCAATGCGTGTACACGCGAGTATACGAGTATCTCCGTGCACCTTCCTACGACGCCTTGTTCCAAGTTGGGAAGCACGTAAATGGTCGGGAGAAAACACCACGGCACGCGGTGGAGAGAAATTCAAACGCGATTGAACTTTCGTTTGTACACGGGAGAGAAGAAAAACGATGCTCGAGTCTATAAAGTGTCTCTCTACGACTATCGCGATAAACGCTAGAGACCGTGGTCTCATTGTTTTCGAAATTTTATGATAAACATTCGTTGTACGTTCGAGAAAATACAAGAATAAAATTGTTGTCCCTTGAGTGTCCGTGCACGATACATGTACGACCCAGACTGGTTATTCCGATAAGGGAACTTGCTGCAAAACCCCTATTGATTGAAGGTTTGAGAATAACATGTTGCTGAAGTGAACTAATAACAAAATTCTGAGCCGTTGTAAAGATCCGAAATCTCGTCGTACTGTGTTAGCTAGATATTTCGCTGCAGCAGCTCAAATTTACCTGGTACAGCTGGATATTTTTGTCCGTACATTTTTTGAACGATGTTTCCAGTTCCAAGAAGTTGAGTGGAGAACATTAACCCTAGAACGAGCACGTGAGAACACATGAAATTTCAAATGGCTGTAACTCATTTGAAACTAAAGGGATTCCAACTCACTATGGGCGGTTTTTGTTCGTTAGGATGTATACTTTGAAAATATTTGGGTGACAAAGATAAAGAGATAAAGAGAGACTCAGATGCTGGGGTAGAAAAAAATGTCCTGGGGTCCTAAAAGACCCCACATGCCCGTTCTAGGATGACCTTGGATGATTTTTTGAATTTTCCTTTCGTTTCGATAAACGATTCAAACTTCAAGGACATGAAAATAACATCGTTTCAGCAATTAACCAGCCAGACAGTCTTGGGCCAGTATTGAATCGATACTGTTTCGACAAGATTGGAATGCCAGAATTCTACCATATAGTCGCACGGAAAAAAATGTGTGGCTGTATCAGCTGGATTCTAGCTATCATCGCAGGTAGAAATTTCCCTGATTGACAAACAGGGCCTGGAATGGGCTGATTCACATTTCTACCCGGGATAGCTATAGATATTCCGCTGTAGCAGCCAGAGTATATTATAAGGGTCAGTTCTTACCAAAAAGTTAGTTCTAAAAAAAAACGATCAGTTCTAAAACGTAAAAACGGTTAGTTCTTAAAAAGTCACCTAATTTTCAGTACAATGTTTTCCTCCTTCGTTTTCTTTGTTTTAAATCGAGTATCCAATATTGCCCTTTCTGGTCAAACGAACCAATTAATTCTCGCCAAATCTCATTGAATCTTGCACAATGTTCTGACCAAATGCTATTCAACCATTTGCAATGGGATTCAATCAGATTAGTGTATTTTTTCAATGTAATTTTGATCGAACCTCGCCAAATCTGATTGAATCTTGCACAATGTTTTTACTGGATCCCATGAAATTTAATTTCATTAGATTCTATGGATTTTTTTAACCAGGGCTGTTACAGAATGAGCCTTTCGCCTCATATCAAGGGGCATAGTAAGTTCAGTAACGATACCCATCATGAAAAAATAAGACTTCAAGCCAAAAGTGAGGAAGTCACTTCGGTTAGTTCTCAAATGTCCTTAGAATATGCCCTGGTAGCTGGTTCAACTAAACATTTTTGTTCCGTGCGATGCATAAATGTCATACAGGCATTTTTTGATAGCTTCGGTAGCTTTGGATTCGCTATTTCTGGCAACTCTGGCAGCAGTACTGAGTCAAATCGGCCCGTGGTTTTCTTCTCCCAAGGATTATCGTCTATCCAAAATGATAAATGATGTTGTAGCGCGCCACAATAGCCAATCATTAATTCATCAAATTAATTTCCGAACAACTGTGAAACATCATAATAAAAGCATTAGGGAGAATAATAATGAACTTGATACGTTGAGGGAAGAATTGTTTACTGGATTTATTCATAAGAATACGATATATACCACCCAACACCGAGAACGCCATTGTTTCTTGTTCTCGATCCTCCCGTGGTTTTCAATAATATTCTTAAGCCGATTGTACCCTCATCTTCCTTCGTGTGGGATCAAAGCATTAAACCTCTGTCGGGAATCAGGATCTTTCAAGACGCAGGTGAGCCTGCTGTCTTGAATTTATATTCTCTAAAAGCTTCACGTAAAGGGAAGGATTCTTGAATTTATCATTCGACGACCATTGGGGAATATCCTAAATGTTGAAAAAATATGGTCGGAAATAATTCTTCTCGATTTCAAATACAAGTTGTATTATCCTTTTTGTGAATTTTCACGGAGAGAACGAAACCTTATAGACATCCTTGATTAAAAAATCCAATTGATGGCGATGTAGAAATCCAATTCGAACCGAATCGAAATCAATTGGATTCGTTAACCAGTAGTATCGAGGGGTTATATCCCCCTTATTCTCTTGAAAAGAAAGCTTCTTTCAATCATTCTTTTTCAGCTTATGATAATCATGAACAACCGATACACCGATCGATTGAGCGGCTCTTCAGGAGTGAGAAAAACTTTTCTTATTCAAAATTTTTTGCAGAATGGCGGCGGTATAGGAGCGTTTTGTTGGAAACTATGGTTTGAAATCGACAAGCAGCGGAACTCGAAGAGTTTCCATCCGATCGACTTGAAAATTGAACTGTAGCTTCATCGTGTGATTAGCTAGCGAAGTACACACGATCGTAATTTTGAGAATTTTTTTCGCAAACTGGCGAGACCTTGAACAAAACATTCGAATTTTCGAAAAAAGAATCGACTTTTATAACCCTGATTGAAAAAATCCATTGAATCTCGGACAATGGTCGGATTGAATCTCATCCAGCGATTTTCCAATGAGACTTGGTCAGAAGAATGAATTCTCTCAACACGCAGAGAAAAATTCTTGCTGAAAAAGCGATTTCGAAAATTCTGCTTTGCTAAATCAGCAAAACGGTTGCTGTTGCAGCAAAAATATTGCTATTTTAGCAAGATATTTGCTAATTCAGCAAAATTTTCTAGCCGTCTGTATATCTACAATTCCGGATTGCTGAATGGCAAGCGCTTGTTAAAAGAGCAAGATATTCGCTGTGATGGCAAATTTTTTGCTAATTCAGCAACAAGCTTTGCCATATCAGCAAAGCGAATTTTCGAAGTTTGCTGTTTCAGCAACTTTTTTTCTCTGAGTGAATACGAATCCGAATAAATCTCGTCAAATCTCATTAAATCTCGGACAATTTTCTGACCAAATCTCATGAAATTTCATTCCTCAGATTCAATGGATCCTTTTAATCAGGGAATAATCATAAAAACAAATCCTGTTGACCAATCGTAAAAATCCTGTGTACTTTATTGGATAATCACACGATGAAGTTACAGTTCAATTTTCGAGTCGATCGGATGAAAGCTCTTCGAGTTCCGCTGCTTGCCGATTTCAAACCATAGTTTCCAGCAAAACGCTCCTACAGCCGCCATTTTGCAATAAATTTTTAATTGGCAACTGAAAATACCACCGAAGTGAGAGCGGCGCTAGTGTTTCAAAACAAATATGGCCGAAACGGGGGTATACAGTCGATGTAACAAGTCCGTTGAATTCTAACGAAAATATCTTTATGTAATATGCGTTATTGCTGTTATCTGAGAATTTCCAATCCATCTGAATGATAGAAGGAACGTATATGAACGTATACAATCAAAGAAAAATATTGAAAATTCATTAATAACAACCCAATAAACATGAACATCTTGAAGATATCTTGAAGATATCTTTTGAAAGACATCTACAAGACATATCAAAAGATATGTTTAAGATGCTTTGCCAAATGTATCTCTAAGATCAGCAGTTTTGAGGTTATGAGTGCATATGGATAACACTTCAAATGTCTTTGTTCACAATCAAATTGCAAAGAAGGTGAATTCGTTCATAAATTAAAAGCTTGAATAATCCATGTAAATACTAACAAATTCTGTGAAAAGTCCGATTTTATAACCTTGCGGTGCTAACACTGAGACTAACGAATCTCCGAGTCACAATATTTTGCGAATTATCGAACTTTTCACGCTAAATTTTATGTACGGCCTTTGTGTACGGTGATTTTATTAAATTCTCATTCACATTTACTAATAAGTTGTTTTTCAATAACAGTGAGAAAAAAATAATTTAAAGGTATCTATGATATTCATCAGGCACTAACGATCACTGGATCATGTACTTCAATATATTTCACCAAATTCATTAAGCTGTTCAAGTTTTAAGCACAGTCAACTTATCTCATATTTGTATATGTCATAAACACCTTATTCAAAAGATCACTTTTACTCTGAAAATATACACCGCTGACATTATATCTCACTATGTCATATTGACAATCATGAGCACCGTCATCAAATTGTCCGTATGGCTCAGGTCATCGAAGCGTGGGTACGTCGTGAAATGTCCGGGTTCGAATCCCGCAACCCCAAAAATCCGAATTGAAGTAAAATTTGTAGGACTGAGAGGAGGGATCAAAAGAAAAGAAAGAAGGAAGAAGAAGGAAAAGAGGGGAGAATTTTTTTCATGCACGATTCAAGATTTTTCCAAGATATTTTTATGAATTCTTCAAGACATTTTTAAGACTTGATTGAATACGTGTAAAGCATATCTTCCGCAAGACGTTTTTGAGATATCTTAAACTTGTCGAAATCAGTCGCGTAAGACATTTTTTAGATTTCTAAAAGAGATCTTCGAGACCTTCTTGCAAGACATCTTTCAAAATTGCGAGATATCTTTTAGATATCTAAAAGATGTCTTTTTGTTTGATTGGGAACCTATTCAAAGACATTTCCGTGAGAACTGTAAACGGACTTCCCTGGTAAAAAAGCCGGATAGGAACCCGCACTGAACCCGGATAGGATTCTCGGGTCTTCATCCGGTGCGTATACGGATTTTGCGGTGATTCTTAATCCGGTTCTATCTGGATTCTATCCGGATTTCAGTACTGGATATTTTCGGAAATCCCCCATGAAATTTGGATGGAATTCTTCCGGCTGTTTGTTCGGGTTTCATTTCGGATTTCGAAAAATGTCTGTTCCAAAAACCCGGATAGAATCCGGATAAAGAATCACCGCAAAATCCGTATACGCACCCGGATGGAATCCCAGAAGTTCCATAAGCGTTTGATCCGGGTTTGATCCGGGTCACCATCCGGTTTTTATTCGGATCATTAACTGGATTTCATCCGGGGTTCTCTATCCGGTTTCTCTGCCAGGGTTGTTACACCTGTACAGTTTTAACGGAAATATCTTTGAATAGATTGTTATTAATGAATTTTCAATATTTTTCTTCGATTGTATACCTTCATATATGTTCCTCCTATCATTCAGATGGATTAGAAATTCTCAGATAACGGCAATAACGCATATTATATAAAGATATTTCCGTTAGAATTCAACGGACTACTTGTTACCCCGACTGTACATGTGCTATATTAAAAATTATGAATTATCGAGTGTTAAGTACGAAAAAAATGTTGACAGTTCGGTTGGATATTATATGCAATTATGCAGGTGCCAATCCATCATCTCGCAATATGATTGAAGGTGAAAATGTTTGAAATTCCGGGATGATTGTGTTGTGCGGGATGACAGAACGAACGCGAGAATAAATTCATGTCGAGCTACCAAGCGAACAATTCATATAATAATCATATGTACATTGAAAATGTTTATAGCAAGAAAAAATGGTAAATATTACTTCGTCGCGTGTTAAACACATATCATATGTATCCTCGTTGCCACCATGTTTAATAGTTTGCCCGTTGGCCGTTGGTATCGTATGCTAATTTGCACTTGCCAATAAAAAAAGTTTTTCTTACTCCTGAAGAGCTGCTCAATCGATTCCCCAGTGAAAATGGGAGCGTAAGAAGGGTATGAAGCGACGCGGAAGAGTACACGAAACAGTATCTGAGCGCGAAAGAAGCGAAAATTGAAACACTTCACGCTTCATTTGTTCCAATATTCGCATCCGGAGCGTGGACATTTTCCCCAGGGTTGGTGTATTAGTTGTTCATAATTATCACAAAGGAATGCTCATAAAAAATGATTGGAAAAAGCTTTTTTTTTGAGAGAATAAGGGGCCCAGATAGAAAAATGTCTCAATAATGCTATCATAATGGTGACATGCACGCCAAGAAATGTTTGCATCATGGTACCAAAGCATGGTTCCGCATAAAGCATTGTTATTGGTAGCAAAACGAGGTGATGGTACCATAATGAAGACATAATGTTTACATTTTCTGCATCATTGCAATCTGAGCGAAGTTTATGATGGTATGTTTACGGCACATTATGTTACAAAATATTTAGGGCATGGTTTTTTATCTGGGGGGGATATAACCCATTCAGGGGGGAGTCTAGTAATAAGTGCTACTTTTTCAACAATTCTTCCTCCGACTCAAATTTATTTATAGAACTGAATCTTTTTACATACGATAGCTAATGTTTTGTAGTTTATGGAAAAAAATTCTTTCCCAATATGGCGTAATCTGGCAGTGACACGGCAGCCTGAAGTTGGTCATCTCAAAATCTGGTAACCACACAGAGAAAATGTATTGGCGAAAAATTACCCAAAGTTGAGTAAAACGGGGACATAGTGGCATTCCCGCGAAGTTTAAAATCCGGTCGAGTTAATTTTACTCAACTGCAGATGAAAATAAATTGAAATGTTTTCATTATACCAACACGTTGAATACTGTGGAAAAACATCTGAATTGATTTTCATCTGTAGTCGAGTGAAATTAAGTCAACTGGATTTTCAACTTCGCGGGAATGCCACTATGTCCTCGTTTTACTCAACTTTGAATAATTTTTCGTCAATATATTTTCTCCGTGCATGATTCCAGGAGTTTGAAATGTCTGAAATCAAAAATCCTAATGGATTCTTGTAAAATATGTTATTGGCTATGGCATGGAGCGGAATTATGAAAACAAAAATTGAGAAAATGGCGAAGTTTTGAATTTTTTCGATTTTTTTCCATGTAAATTGCTCGAAAATGGTATTTCAAAATTAGCAAAAAATATATATCCGCTTCATGCCATAACTACACGTTTTAGGAACATTTTTCTAAAATTTCAACAAAATCGGTCAAGTAGATTTTGCTAAATCGTGGTTACCAGGTCAAAAAATAATTTACTGTGGTACCTAGGAATAAGCTGTGGCAGCTATTTCGTGTATTTGATATTTGGATAGCGAAAAACATAGCTACAAGAGCTAGATTTTAGCTTCTATAGCAATAACTTTCGTTGCCACAGCTAATTTCTAGCTATATCCAAATAAAATGTGGTTTCGAGAAAAACTCGTTGAAATTTTTTTCATACATTTCATTTTCATGCATTCTTTCATGCAAAAAAAAATCGATTTTTTGAAAATTTATTACTAGATATTCCCCTTAAAATCATTTCTCTTTTCCATGACACAAGCCAGTCGTGTCGTAAAAATACTCCGTGCACGAGTCAGAAATTTATTCGATTTATTTGGCACTCAAATGTCATTCGATTTCTTTTCGATTCCCAACTTTGATGACGAGAATAGCAATCAACGCGAAGATTATTGCGACTTCTTCGCCTCTCTGGCACGAGGAAAAGTAAAAGGACAACAAGTGCAATGAATCGGTTATCCTTGAAGTTTCCACTCCATCCTTGCAAAGTGATTAGAAAATTACAAAATATTTTCATAATTGACGTCGATTCGTTTCCGTTGTATACACAATCTTTATAATTATCAGATTAGTTTTATAATGTTTTTTCCTCTCCTTTCTAATAAATCGTATAATCGTTTTCTTCGTATTTTTTTGTGTTTTTCAAAAATAAAATATGTTGCGTTCTCTGTCAAGTTTATCTGATCCCGAGTCCCCGCATTCTTCAGCAGAGATTATCTCGTTGTTAAGATCGGATAAGAATTCTGGACCGTGAAGAAGTGGAGAAACATGAAAATTCCTTCACGTTTTATAAATAGCTTTGGTTTTTGTTTCTCGAATTTTCAACTGGAAGTTCAGTTCGAAGAGAAATCCTCCTCACATTTCTAATTTAACGATATAACTCAACGCATCGCTTCCCGGATCCCATTTTCTTGAAAATTATCATCGAAATGCGTAAAAATCAGAAATCGTCGATAAAAATTACGAAATATCCTGGGAGATTTCCAATGCAAAACAATCGATTCACTTTCGATCCCCCGTTTGTGTTTTTTATGAATAATAAATGAATTTACGAATAGAGTATTTCGTATGTAAATTCTCGACATGAATGCTTTTGCAGGTGCCGCGGAACGAAAGATTGTATGTTACTACACAAATTGGTCCGTTTATCGTCCTGGAACGGCAAAATTCTCACCGCAAAATATCAATCCGTACCTCTGCACGCATCTCATTTACGCCTTCGGAGGTTTCACCAAGGACAACACGTTGAAACCTTTCGATAAGTATCAAGACATCGAGAAAGGTAATAATATAACGCATCTTTCGAATTCCTTTGAATTTTCATACTCAGAGTTCATCCAGAGCATTAAAATTCAATGAAACTATAATTACAACGCCACACCCCAGCACCAGGAAATTCATTAACCAAGCAAAAATAAATCCCTTCGACACATTGTCAGTGCTCTCTCTTTCTTTCTCACAACAGCACTCTCGGTGATCTAATTATCTTGCCGTGATGTAACGTAATAAAAGACTCTTATGATTCGTTTTTTTCCCTCTCTCGAAACTTAATCGACCAATAACAATAACAACAACAACAACATCATAACTTTCTCCACATAGATTCTTATCCTCACACGATTCACGAATATTCATTTGTATCGAAAATCAATCGTTATATCGTTTAGGAGGATACGCGAAATTCACCGGTTTGAAAACCTACAATAAGAATTTAAAAACAATGCTGGCGATCGGTGGTTGGAACGAGGGTTCCAGCAGATTCTCTCCGATGGTCGCGGATCCTGGAAGAAGGAAAGAATTTGTGAAAAATGCGGTCAAGTTTCTTCGACAGAATCATTTCGACGGTCTCGATCTCGATTGGGAATATCCAGCCTTCAGAGACGGTGGAAAACCACGAGACAAAGACAATTATGCCGATTTAGTTCAGGTAATCGATACATTTATTTTTATTGTACATTATTATCAAAATAAAAACCGAGGAAAGAAAAATCAATGACCTCTTGCCGACACAATGACGTATAGGAACTGCGCGAGGAGTTCGAGCGTGAATCCTCGAAGACCGGAAGGCCAAGACTGTTACTCACAATGGCCGTGCCCGCTGGAACCGAGTACATCGACAAGGGATACGACATACCCAGACTCAACGATTATTTAGATTTTATAAATCTCCTTTCCTACGATTATCACTCCGCTTACGAGCCAGCGGTTAATCATCACGCCCCGTTGTATCCCCTGGAGGAAGATAACGAGTACAATTACGACACCGAACTCACGATCGTAAGTATACACCTTTTCGTATCACGATTGTAATTTATAAACAGGTTTATATTCGAGGATTTCGAGGGAGTGTCGCACTCTCGCTAGTTAAAATCACATTCAGCTGATATTTCACAAGGACCTGATCGAAAAAATCAAATCATTATCGAATAAATAGGGGATCTTAGATGGATTTTATGAGATCATTGTATCCACATTCAGACTCTCATCTATGATAAGGAATAATTGCTGCAGCTGCTTAGTAGTCAACTCAATAGCATGCACTAACTAACCTAAATACCTGAGGTATTTTGAGTTAGTTGAAGCAGCTAGATGGTCGAAAATCGACTACTTAAGTAATTGCTACAAGTATTCCTTTTATTCCGTGTATAGTTACAGTCGAGAAGAAATAAATCCTTCCTGTGTCCATTAAAATGAGATAATTCTTGTTTATTACTAAAGTAAGGTGAGTACAGTAGGGAAATTATAATTTATTCATTCATCCCTGATCTCGTTCACATCTCTCTTTAATCTCGTTGAAAACTTATCGTGTCCGATCCCGTGAAAAACACCGTAAATGAAGAAAGTTTCTCAGAGAAGAAGGAAAAAAAAGAGAAACTGAGAGAAATACAAGTTTGCAGGGTGGCAACTTCATTCGGAGTAATGTATTATACAATTTACCCGGGACATTCTGATTTATAATTCACAAAATTTTGCCAATCAACTACTGTACCACACAGAAAATTTAAGAGGTATTTGTTTGTAATAAAGAAGTCTCGATGTTTGCTTTTATTTAGGATCATACGATCGAACATCTTCTGAGTAAAGGTGCATCCGTGGATAAAATTGTGCTTGGAATACCGACGTACGGTAGATCTTATACTCTATTCAACGAAGATTCGACGGATCTTGGTGCTCCAGCCGATGGACCTGGAATCGAAGGAGATGCCACACGGGAAAAAGGATACCTAGCGTACTACGAGGTTCGTTTATTTTTCACTCTCAGATATCTCGTAACAGAAGATTTTCGAAAACCGTGAGAGTTGAATAAAACTTGACAAATATTCATCGAATCGTAGATCTGTGCAAGTATCACATCGTCGGACGAATGGGAGGTGGTACAACCAAATCCCAACGCGATGGGTCCATACGCTTTCAAAGGTAATCAATGGGTGGGCTACGACGACGAAGAAATAGTTAAAGTAAAATCTCGTTACGTAAACGAAAAGAATCTGGGTGGTATTATGTTCTGGTCCATCGACAACGACGATTTTCGTGGTAAATGTCATGGACGACCGTATCCTCTGATCGAAGCTGCCAAAGAGGCTCTTCTCGCTGGTAGCGTGTGAGTATGAAAAAAAAAATAAATAAATAAATCATTCATTCCCAAACTTCTGTGTAGGATTTGTTTTTTTTTCAACTGTTTTCTTGTTCCTCAGCGCCAAGAATCGTTCGGAGAGCAAACAAAAGTCATCGTTGAATAATCGCAAGAAGAACCGCGTTTCGAGTATCAGAAACAATGCGATTAGTCGGAAATTGATTCCGAATAATAGAAGGACCACTACCACGACAGCACCGGTGACTAATGGAAGAACACGTGCACCTCCCGGGAGATCGAAGTTCCGTTCCAATTCACGAAACAGAGTTACCAAAGTGCAAGACGAGGTAACCGAAGCGGAAGAAGAAGAAGAGTCGGGGGACGAGGAAACGGATGAAACTAGATCCGGAGCTGCTGGATCACGCGACATCGATAGACGAGCTTACGAGTCCACCTTGGTCGAGGAACATGTCGAGGATGATCATTCTGCAAAGAAAAATAATGGAAACTCTAGAAATCGCAATAACAATTCAGGAAGAAATAGAAATAAATTGGGTAGTAGGTCGGTAAATGAACAGGGTAGAAAGAAATCTCGTCGAAAGGAATCAACGAGAGCACCATCGGAGTCGAACGATGAAGAATCTTTGAGTAATAAATTAACAACGCCTGAACCACCTACCACTCCGGATCCAGGAAACGGTAATTTTCTGCTTCTTTAATCATCGATTAACATTAACGACATTGAAGATCCCTTAAACAAGGCATTATTTTTACAGACTTTAAATGCGAGGACGACGGGTTTTTCCCTCATCCTCGGGATTGCAAAAAGTACTTCTGGTGTCTGGATAGTGGCCCTGGGGGCCTTGGCGTGGTGGCTCATCAATTCACTTGTCCTTCGGGTAAATAATTGTTTCGAATTTTTCTTTCCAGTATCCAATAAATGATAAAACAACTTCAGACAACAGCTTTTCTATAAAAAAAAAAAAATCATTGTTATGCAGGTTTGGTTTTCAATAAAGCGGCAGATTCCTGCGATTATCCTCGAAACGTGGTTTGTCCCAAGACTTCGAAATCCCAATCCACAGTTACTACGACTCGAGCACCTATTACAGCGGCCACAAGCCGAACAACTTACTTACATACCACACCAAAATCTCGCACCACCACAACCGAGGCCACTTCGGACGAAGAGTATGAATATTACGACGATGACGACGACGAGGATGCTGCGGAAGAAAACGTAGAAGAAGAAGAAGAGGAGAAAATCGTTAAACCTAAAGTTTCGAGCACCACAAGACCTTTGCTTTATAAAACGATCAATAGAAGTAAACCTACGACAACTGGCACTACTACTACTACTTCTACTACCACTACCACCACTACCATATTACCCACATCATCGTCATCGTCAACAACAACAACAACAACAGCAACAACTCCCACGGTTAACGACGAATCCGACCTCGAGGAAGATCCCAAAGTCATAAAAGAACTTATCGATCTGATCAAAAAAGCTGGTAAATCGAATTCCTCGATTCTATTCGAAGAAAAGTCCATCCATTCCAAAGAAAAAAAAAAACAAGCGTGATGAATAAAATACAATCTTTGTAGTCTCTTTCTTCACGCTTGAAATATTTTTCTACATGCTTCGAATATCTAGAAAGCGAGTGTCTAGTTTTTCAAAAAAAATTCTTTTGAGAAAGTCACAAAAGAGAAAAAGAAAAGGAGGTTCGTAAATTCGGTAAATTATCCAAGCCGAGGTCGAGGTAGGTCGTGTAATGTTTGTACCACTCTCGCGCTAGTTACATAATTTATACCTTGCCCGTAAAAGAAAATACAAAAACAGCGGATACCTCTGAAAAATAAGACACTTCATTATTTTTATGGTACAGCGGTTTTCGCTGCAGTCGTTACTGCACCGAGAAAAACTTGTAGCGCTTTCAAGTACGTGACGAGAAGATTGCATGCGAATAACTTGCATAAATTCAAATTCTTTTTCTCTTTCATGTAATGAATAAATTCAATTTCTCACACGTTCATCATGTTTTTTTCCTTTCTACGCAGGTGGAATAGAACAACTGGAGAAACAATTATTGCTGCAAGAGAAAAGTTCTGATGCAAATGTGAACAGTGACAATCCTGTCACCCCGGCGGCGATCAGTCGCACTCTGTACGAACGCGTATTGAATCGACAAGCCGTTCGAACGGCAGCCGCGAGTACCGCAGGGGATCGTCGGGCGATACCATCTAGGAGAACGAATTACGTGAATGGACCTGGAAGGGCCCAATTCGAGGGCCTCGACGAAGTTCCCGAAGTGAAGAGCCTCAGACGGACTCAAAAACCCCAATACGTCACCATCGAGAGACCCAAGTGAGTAGGGAAACTTTGGATTCAAAGGAATGATGTTGAAGTGAGGTGGCACCTATAACATAAATTCAAATGAATTTCAAAGAAAATTATTATAGTAATAATATCAAATTTCATTACTTAGTCAATCAGTAACCAAAATCAGCAATGAGAACCTTTTAGATCTATATAGTTAATATGTACTCAACTTAATCGAGAGAGAGAAATATATCCATAGATGAGTGTCCGAGGAGGATAATTGTCGACGATGAAATGACCATATGATTTCTAATATCCAACAGAGGTAATTTTTGATAATTATCCATCGAAGCTATATCAGACTTATGGATACGCAACTTTTGATTTTCGAAGGAGGAATAAGTGAAGTTTATAACGCACAAAACCGCAAGTTCCAAATGTTGAAGGTGCAGGAGTGACAATTTGTTTAAGAAAAAAGTCATGTGCCTTTTCTGCTCTGGTGACCGACCGAGGGTTAATTTAATTTTATCTCCTCTTTTTTCTATCAGTGATTCGATAATGATACGTCCTCTTAGGAGTATCATAATCCCAGTTTGATGCACCAGTGACTGTTGGCGGACACTCCAACAGAGACGTCTTTTCTTATCCTGAGCTAAAGAGCGTCTGTTATCATTTCCCATCCCTCTCTTACAATTTGGGTAACGGGACTTATTTCCCCTCTTTCTCCTCGAAGTGTCGTCGTTGATTGCTCTGTTTCATCCCTCCCTCTCTCTCGATACTTATAGAAGTATGCCTATAATTAGGCGTTACAGAAGGAAGATATGAATGTTGTGTATATGTATTTATATATATTCAGATCTTCGACAACGGAATCCTTATTGGATGACGACAATAATACAAATGGTGACGAGGAAGTGGATGCGGAGGACGACCATGCGGATGAAACTTCTCAAGAGCAGAATGTAGCCAGTCCGGAAAGGCATAGCGTATCCCAAAGAGTGACACCCAGTTACTTCAACATTCGACGACAACGTCTTTCTACAACCACATCCAAGTAATTTGAAATTTCTTATTCTAATGATTCATCGGAATAAAATTATCCTATGATTCTACAAATTTGATATTTTAAATAGGAGTGAAAACGATGTGGATGCAAAGGAGGATGAAGTGGAGTCGGAACCTACGATTCGCCGTAGACAACCTACCGTTGCGACATTGAAGTAATGACACGTTTCATATGTTTGTTATTTACAATTTGTCGAATTTTACAGAAATTAATTCTATTGTTTACAGAAATTCAAACGAAGATGTTGCTTCCGATGAACCTACGGAATTGGAAGAATCGCAGCAAGATGAAACAATTCGAAACACACGAGTTTCGAGCATTGAATCAACTACCGCGAAAACAAGGTTTTTATACAAAGAAACATTCTTTTGTGGTCTGTCGTGTCCCAAGCAAAAATGTAGTTGACTCCAAATTCGAACGGAAAAAACCAAGAAAAACTATTCCACATCAAAATTGTATGATATAACTAATATTTTGACAATATTGAAACGGTTGTAGAGCAAATAAGGGGCGCTGGTTTTGATTATTTAAAAAAAATCAAGATTTTTAATAACAACAAATAGAAAAATTAGTCAAGTTACAATGAGTTAAGAACCGTAACTCGAGTTTAACAGATTTTTTTCAAATAGTACGAGATATTTGCTCTTGACTGATTTTACCGAGCGAAAAGACCGTAACTCAAATTACGATCTGGTTTATTCTCATTTTGATGTAAGTTACGGCTTTTTTCTGATGATTGTCTAATTTTAAACTGGTTTTCAGAGAAGAAAAATGTTCATTATGCAAAAATTAGGAGCGATAACTAATTTATATCAACACAGTTGAACGCACCTGGCTTCCCTGAATCGAAAAAAATTGAGTTAACAACTTTTTTGCCTGGTACGACAGCGGTATATAAGCATGAAGCATTTTTCAGTAAAAGAGTGTAAATTTGTCAACAGGTATGTCAATATTCAACGATTCAGAAGTACGACATCGAGATCCGCTACCAACGAAATAAAAGAAGAAACAGTCGCTCCTTCCGGTTCATCGACGACCATTAAAAACGATGAACAAATCACGCAAAATGGCGAAATGGAACCCTCATCATCCCCGTCGTCTTTAATATCCATAATTCCCGATGTTGCGACGAATGAAAATGTTACCGAGATGCATCTTGATAACGAAAATTCTTCAACGACGATCGCGTCAAGCACCGTTTCGAGCACAATGAAATTAGTCGACGATTCGGCAACGGAAATTTTGTTGACCCCGACAACAACTCCTAAAACCACAACGACTGGAAGTTCGATAGAATTACCAACCGAATCTTCGATACCGACAACAGGATTCACAGCCGCGGTCTCGCAACCGCGACCCTTCGGATTTCCACGTAGAACTCGACCGAGCAGTACCGCGCTTCCAGAGGCCACCACACCAATTTCCACCACGTCCACGAGCTCCAAGGTGAGTACAACAAGCCATACCCGAGCATCGAACCTTCAAGCGAATCCGATAGGAAGAGGCCGACGAGTGAGACCTACTAGGCCGACGGATAACGATGGAAGTAATAACAATCAAGTCGAAGATCGTACCCCTTCCAGCCGATCTAGGTCCAGATCTCGAGGATCCAGTAGATACACTCCACCGACTTACGGTGTGGTATCTTCCTCCAACGTTCCCAACAACGTTCGCGGGGATTCAACGACGTCTACCACATCCACAACAATTTCGATCGCGAATTCTAGAAAAAGATATCGTCGACCCGTGTTGAAACAAGCACCGAGCACCACAGTGCGAATAGAAACAACAGAAGAAGAAGAAGAAGAAACAGCGGCAGGAGCAGCTGTGAAAAGCAACGAACTCGAGGATAGTCCTATTATAAGAATTTCGACGGGACCGCCGATCAAAAAGGAATTAAAATTGTCTAAAGCTCGATATCGTGGCAAAATTGAGGCTGATAATAACGATCACAGAATAACCAAAATTCGAGTTTTTAAGAATGAAAGAAATGATGTGTTAACTGGGAGCACTGCCGCTTCCACATCTTCTACTACATCTTTATCTGAAACTGAAGAAGGATCGAGGGAAGCATCGTCGATCCCTACCACTACAGAGAGCGAGGAATTTGCGAACAACATAGTGATATCGTCGACCACGAGAGACGATGCTGTGGAATCTTTCAGTACAGCTGAGACTTATTCCGCTAATTTTCTTATAAATGATAAAGAACGTAGTAGATCTTTTATCCGAGGAGGTGTCGAAGCTAATACAGTTGCGGAAGAATCAACGACTCTCATCAGCACCACCACGATGGATACTAACGAGATCAAAGATCCACCTACACGATCCACCCCTTCGACCACAGAGCATCCGAAGAGAAGAAGAGTCCTCGTGGGAAGGAGATTAGTTACCCCTAGTCCGAGTAACCTAACGACTGAGGAAGATTTATCATCCGGTATACGTCGGCGGAAAGTCATCAAAAGACTTCGAGTGGTTAATCCAGATCCATCCGATGAAATATCCCGTCCATGGTTGAAGTATTTCACTATATCTACAACTTTGAATCCTGCTATGACCGAAAATATGGATATAACAACGACAACGACAACGACGATAGGTACCACGGAAAATTCTGTTACGGAGACTCCGGATGATACAACCGAAACGATAACTACGATAAATACGACGACTCCTAATTACGAAGAATCGACTACCGAGAGGGAAGAAACAACAACGATCACTCCGTACGTTCAAATCGTAACAAATCCAATAACCACGACGGAAAAACCATCTCCCGTGACTACTAAGAATCCGAGACCCTATCACTCCCGTTACACGCGTAAAAAGTTCATTCGCAAACGGCCTATATCCTACATCGGGGTACCAAACCCAAACGACAATCAGGAATCCCAATCAAACACGCAATACCGAGTGGGTGCGTTAATTAACAACAGCAAAAGCAACAACAATGATCTTGAAACTTTATCGAAACGTCGCAAGAGTTTATTCGTACGTCGTAGACCCGTCACTCCAAAACCCTCATCGACAACGACTCTCAGTAGTACATTTTATACGACCTTCGAACCAACGCAAATCACAACGGAGTTTCCGTTCGAACAATCCAGAACTACGATACAAGAGGATGACAATACCGACGACAATGACTCCTCCACCGTAATGGAGAACCTAGACGACGATGGTAATACGAGAATCCCAGAGCAAACTACCACCGATCGTATAATACCCACCTTCAACTTACGCTCCAGATACAAGCAACAAAATGTAATCCCCGTAGCGAAGAAATTACATTCCCTCGAAGAGAATTCCAACATCCCGGAAATCGAAGAAGAGAAAAATAGTTTCAATCTGGACGTTACTCCTCAATATCGTCAACCTAGAACGCGTTATCAAGATAATAAGCAGGAAGAAAATGTGATATCGAGTTATAAGAAATTGAAAAATCGATATTCCAATCGTTTGGTGACGTCCGAACCCACGACCGAAGCGGGAGTCACCGAGACTCTAATTCCCGCGAGGAAATTTGATTTCGCGGCCGATGCTTTTCACAGAAAACAGCAACAACAGGTTCCACGCGTCACTTCATCCTCCTCTTCCGATGAAAATTCAGTTGAAAATGCATACATCACCAGCCCATCGCCTGTCGGTAAACCCGCAGTGACGAGACTCGTCACTTCGATCGCCGAGTCTGGAACAACCGAGAGACAGAGAATTCGCATAAAAACCAAATACTTTACTGTGACTTCGACCACCAGAATCCCAATTCCCCACAACACTGTGTTCGATTATAATTCTAGATACAACGTTGTCGCAACCACGGCACCTTCGACTTTCAAATCAAACGATGAAACCGAGGACGATCAAAGCATCAACGAGATCTCGCATACCAATCCTGAAAGATCCACTTTGCCAATCGAGAGTGAATTTCTGTACCGCAGAGATACTTCGGATCGATTCACTACGGACTCGAGTCACGAATCATCCACGATAGAAATCGAATCGGTGTTTGTGAATTTGATCTCTCCTTCCAAGGATTCTCAAAACTGAATCAATAACTTCGCCCTTAACGACCTGTACAATACAACTGTGTAAAAACAATGCCATTGAATTTATAGGCTGCTATCTAACATATATATATATATATCGCGAGAGAATGTTCAACCGAGAGAATGCAAGAGAGAGAGAGAAAGAAAAGAGAGTGTGAAATAATCATTAATATTAACAATGTAATGATAGGAATAATATGTAACGATCGAAAAGTTCGTTCAAGAAAAGACTACTTGGACTATATGGACTACTTCTTCATATCATCATCGAGCAACGTTAAACGCGTTATCTTTAATATTCGTGCCAGTAACATGTAACAAGAGATAAATAATAACCGCCACTAACGAAGCCATGAACCCACGAACAGTCATCAGTCCTTGGCTAGAGAAAATACCTCTCCGAAAGACACGATAAGGGATTGTTCTGATTTTCAGGTTGCCAGCTCGCAACAGGAGCTCAGGCTACCGACTCTCAAGGAACTCGTTGGATATAACGCGAGTATTTTGGATAATTTATTGGAAACAAGTACCGATACCTATGAATATTTCACCGAAATTCAAAATGAGTATATCAAAGTGAGTGATGGTATGCGATACGATGATACCAGGTTTACTACCGTTAAACCTACAACGACGAGAGGAACTCTTCCCAATAATATCATGAACGCAAATAATAAAACCAATGGATTCTACGTGACGAAAGAAATCGTAGAAACTACAACAACGAGAAGTAGAAAAAGATTGAGAAATCGTGGTAATTCTTCTAATTTTCGAAGCCGATCGAGGGAGAATTCGTCAACGAGGGTTGAAAATCTCACCCCCACAGCCGCTACCCGTCGTGCTATCGTGAATAATAACGAGGTCAGTGTCCGTGTGAAAATTGAAACCGCTGATTTGGCTTGGAAAACAAACTTATCGTGCGCCTGTGCTGCTGCTCCTGCTGTTCCTAAAACAAAAAGGATTTGGAAAGGATTCATTCTTCTTTCTCTCATTCTGTTTTTTACCTCATCATTCATCTTTTCTTATTTTATATTCTATCCTCGCTCGCTCTATCGAACGCTAATATACATATAAAACCAATACGAAAGAAAGAATATATGTACACTTGGTGGCGAGATTATCATTCATACTTCTCATTCACGGGCTCTCTCCGCGTAACGGGACGCCAAGCTCAACTAATATATATCCAAAAGGAACCCTCGACGTACAGGAAGATTGAATTCGAACGAGAATTCTTCGTTTATTCTAGTCGTTTTCTGTATTTTAACATAACGCTGGATAATGCGTAGATATTGTACTGTATACACGCTTCATTGTCATCATTCTACGTATCTAACGTGCATTCTTGTTTTTTTCATATAATAATGCTAATTTTCCTTCACTGATGCATCTGAAAAGAAAATAGAAGTTTGTTATTATGGAGTCGTTACATGAAATTCTGATTTATTTGTTTAAAATTCAGATTCGGAAGAAACATCAGCTTTTTGTGCTTTAGATTTGTTTCTTGTATCGAAACCCCAAGATCACGTGTAGAATACTTTTTAAACGATTTCTAAAAAACGAAAGAGTTAATCTTCGTTGTCTCTAATGGATTGTAGATTTCTCAAAAGATCGTCGGAGTCGTTAATAAAAGACCAGGAGGAAACATTCAACGAGATATAGCGGCGATTAAACGATTAAGAACGAGACCAACCGAGTCTTCCTCTCAATCCAGCTTGAATGGTTCGCAAGAGAGAATCAATGCTACTAGATCGTCGTTCACGAATATTCCAAATCGTCAATTTATTTCTCGAGTTAAAGATAAATCGATTGTAACAACAACTTCGAGACCTTCGTCGTCACCTTCTATATTCAAACTTCCCGGTACCCTGGCATTGAGGAGAAAAATCCTCCCAGCTATTCAAGTCAATGAACAAGTTATCGGTAAGTTGATCGAGTTATTCAAACTCCGTACGAGCTGAAACTATTTCTTATTTTCTTTTTAGGCATCTCAGAGGACAGCCCAGAGGTGAAAGAAGAATCCAGCGGAAATCAAGATCAAGATTTTATAATCGGAGTAACGGATCAAAGTATTCGAGCTCAAGAAGTGGCGGAAACAGTCGCGGAGCCACCCGGGGTAGAAATTCCGCTGGTTTCGACGCAAACTTTGCCCAACACTGGTACAACAATATCTCCTAAACCGTTTGACGTCGGCACTGATTCTACCTTTGCATTACTAAACGATTAACACGCTGCACATTATTCTGGCACGATATTTGGGAACATTCATCACATAAGTCTGTCAACAATCTCATCAATTTTTACGATTCTTTTTCTTCGCACAAAATCTCTCTTGATAACTCTTCATCGTGGAATGTTGATTGAAAAATTCGTCTCTTCCTTATCATTTCTTCTTCTTCTTCTTCTTCTCGCTGTCTCCTCTACAGATTCGTTTTTCGATCACGCGTCATCATTCTTCATATATAATAATAAATCTTGTTCATCACGTTGGGAAGAAAATACGAGCACGAAGTATTTTCAAATCATTCGAAAGGCCACGCTCCACGTTTTTAGGTCGACTGCATTTTCTTCTGTTCTTTTATTCTCGCTTCATCATCATCTTCATAATTAACCGAGTCACAAATGGAACATCTGCATAAATAAAATTGTCTTTAATGGATTATTGATTGAACGATACAGGAAACTTGCCGCTAAACCGCAGAATAAGCACCACGATAAGACCGAAAGTGGATAGTTTCATACCCAGGACGAAATCGAATGTTTTGAGGTATACGAGCACAACAACTTCGAGGAATAACTTTGTTGTACAAAGACGTAGACCGACGACGAAGGAGCCATGGTTTACGGAGAACACAACGACTAGACCCCGAAGGCCACCCATCGTTGATTACGATTATTACGAGGATGAGGACATACGTCTCGTTGAAAAATCACAATTGAATAGTAAACTATTCCTCACGAACAAAGGTAGCATTCGTTGTCTCGATCAAGGCCATTTCCCTCATCCGTTTTCTTGTAAGAAATTCATCATCTGCGCGCGAATGGTCAACGGTCAAGTCATCGGTACCGAGTACACTTGTCCCAATAAATTATCTTTCGATCCCGTTGGAGGTATCTGTAATTGGTCCGCTGGATTAGGATGCAAGGAATAATCGAATTCGCGTATTAATATCATTCAAATTCGATTTTGTCTGTTGTTTTTTTCCTGGAAGAACAAAAGCGATCCAAATTATTCAATTATTCCAATTTATTGTTCTTTTTTCTGAAAAAATGGATTTCATAACTATTTTTCAGTCATAATTGTTTATAATTTCTCAGAAGTATCTCTAAATAGAATTCACGAGAGATTATGATGAATTATGAATTTTGTGAGAAATGAATCCCTTTTTCTTACGATAATTCGTATGAAAATTTATGAAATTTACAACGAATGACTGTACTGAAGACACTTGAGATTATGTTGTTATTCGTGAAAGCAGCAACACAAATCTCATCAAAGTATACCCGAGGACTACGAACTATATAAATATTTTTTTTGTTTCGATAAAATATTATAGACGAGCGAAAAAATCCCATTAATTCGATGAGTTGCATAATTTAGTGTTCGTAGGAATAATATTTTTCTTCGCTTCGAGATGAAGTCAGATTCAAAGATTTCATTGGATACTTGCATGCGAATAGGACGTACGTGTATTTTATTTAAGCGATATCTACTACTATTATTTCACAGTATCGTCGGTTCGTTACTCTCTCTTTTCCCAAAAAAGGGAATACGAACGAAAAGTGTCATTCAAGCGTTACATGGAGTATAATAATAATTAAAATGTACATAATACGATATAGTAAGTACCTACATAAACAAACGTGGCGAATCGTAGTGATATTATAATAAACGCATGTATTCTTTTGTAAATAATTTAGAATAAGATACGATGCATGCACAATTGAGAATTTTCCAATATCTTCGATCGTATAGATAAGTAGATTTAAAAATCGATTGTTAATTAAGGTTCTCTTCATCGAATATTATACTCGTACATGGATTTTGTATTTTTTCTTTCTTCGACAGAATTCAATAAAAATTCTCTACAATATGATAACTCAATATTGTGATGAATAGAATGAAAGGCGAGCCTAGAAAAAGATATTATCTTTTTTAATACTTTATTCTATTTTATACGTTCTTTTTTTTCACATTTCTTACAACAGGCGTTTATGAAAATCATTAAAGATGCTTTAAAAATAATGCTCGAAAAATGTATTCTTCGTTCTCGCAATACTCACACGATATCTCAAAAGATTATAAAATATTCTATATGAATTTTATTCGGGAGATGTTTCTTCTCCTTTCTTCCTTGATTCCTCACGAATTAGCCAACACATGAAACAATGATTCGATCAGTTTAAATACAAACTGGGAGAACTTTCATTACTCTTTGTAGAATTATCGAATACAAATTTTAAAAGATTTTCAAATATATATTTATTCATTGAAAACCTCTCAATCCTCATGGAAGACTCGAGAAAAGGAAAAACGTTCTACGTGGACATTAAAAATGCCGAAAGAAGAGGAATTTCCAACACCCGCGGCATCTCGTCGTTTGAATTATCAACAAGAATGGCACACATGTCGTTCAAGCGTCATTGAATTTCGTTCAGTCTCAATCTCGTAGAATACATAGAGACAGAAAAGCAGCATTGAAAGATAATGAATTCGATTGATAGTCCGTTGCGGTTGACACTTTTTAACTATACAAGATATTTTATTTTTCTCCCTACCGTTGAATTCACTGAGGACAAAGAATAGAATGAATCGATTCAAGAATATTCGTATATTTAAAATTTTCCTGATTTTGAAGATAACTGATAATAATATTACTGCGAAATTCTTTCTTAAATTAAGTAAAAGATATATATATATATATCATATTATATATATATATATACATACACATACATATCGCTTGGATACATTATTTCTCTTTGAATGCAGTAAAATAATATTCAATTCCTTCGAAGACGTATCGCGGTGAATGAATAATAATATACAATAAGGATAATTTTCCAAAACAAGCCAATACAATTATTAGTTGGATGATATTTGATTATTTGTGCAATTATATATAATATAATAATATATGAAAGATGTCGTCGATAGAAATAAATAAATAATATATGTATAATAAAAACTTTATAGCTTATCATGGAAATTTAGCCTCGATATTGAATTTCGAGCATCGTCGTTGTCGTCGTTTTTACCGAATTCGAACATTAGTTTATGATATGGAATCATCGATGGCACGCGACAATTCGGTAACGTGTTGTTATGAAGATACGAAAACGATTGGGAAAACCAATTATTCATGTGGAGAATAAAAATTGTGTTTTATGAATTTGACACACGAATTAATCAAGATCTTTTTCTTTTCTTTTTTCTTTTTTTTATGTAATAACAGACCACGTACAATTAATAGAGATCTGATATATATATCTATAAAATATATATATCAGTTCATGAATATTTATAAAAATAAATACTTTGAAAATGTGTTTCGTTTTTCCTTTGTTAACGATAATAAATAATCATTAAATCAAATAAATAAATAAATTTTCTTTCTCTTTAGCGCCGTTTCGCCTATTAAAACTTATACAATATAGAGCGGTTCTTCTTTTCATCTCCTTTTTCCTTCTTTCTCGTAAAAAATCGTTGTTGCATCGCTTCCTTTCTTTTTCTTATTACAATTATAAAAAAATATCGATATTCATTCGACTTTGAGATTACGTTTTTCAGGATTCTTAGCTGCGAGTGATGATATTCCATTGAGAATGCAATTTACAATTTCTGGCATCGAAGAATCATCTATGTTAAAAATCTAATCACGCGAACGTTGAACTAAAATTTTATATACAACAATTTTTATTATGATTCGAATGGTATGTGATATGAATAATCAAATGTATGATATTATGTTGCTATTTCTCTCAGTTCAATGATACATTTTACGAATCGCAACGAAGGATGGATGTCAACCCTCGCGTCATTAAATTAGAAAATTCATTGAATTAATTGACAATGTTGTTTTTTGCTTCAAGATTCGTTAAGTACAGTTTTGCCGTGTTTCTTTCCTTTTTGTTCTCATTCTGATACAAAGTTTGAGCAACAGAAAACAATGATTACTGTATATTATTGTATTTACATACCCGCACTAAACGTAAAAATCTAGTACAGAGTTGTTGAAAAATTCCTGAATTTCCACAACGGTGAAAGACAAATTTTACAAAAAAAATTCATATTTGTTATTGTCTATTCGAATCAGTCACTTGTTCGAATGTCATGAGATTCAATCGCGACACAAGAGAAAAGCGGTATGAATAGTTTTTGTTTCTCCCTCTCTTAGATTATTAATTGTGTATCATCAGTGTAAAAACAGTTCGATTAACAATAGTTTTATCGAACTTTGTGATATGTATTATTGTATAAACGGTGCAAATTAGAAACGATTATTATTTTGACAATAACGTGCACCTCGTGGCACTGTAGGGTTACGCTCCATTGTTTTATCAAACTCGTACAGTAACAACTTGTATTGAAATTTTTCACATCAAAAAAACGGAGAATCTGTCGAAAATCATTATGTGATCGTCAAACCGCATTGAAAAACAAACAAAAAATGCAATATCAAGATATTTTTCTGGAGGGTAAAGTTGGTAAAGTTCGACAAAAATTTGTATGAAAATCGTTGAAAGCGTTGGCGTAAATTAAAGTATATTAAATTAAAGATCTGACTCGCCGTAGAGGGCCGTAGAAAAGGAACGATAATCCAAAGCTCCAGGTAAAGCACCTGGTCCTTTATAAGGAGGCATACGTTGGATACAATATTCGGCTTGATCGGGTGGTAACTCTCTCCTCAATTCGTCGGGTAGAATGTATGGCTGGGAATATAAAACAATGATTAAATCAATGATATCAGATTATATACGGAAATAAATATCAAATGTATTACCTTGTCGCCAGCAAGAATGCGGAAACTATCGATAACTTGCTCGGCAGTGTCGGTATCCGTAGATTCGCGTGTCATGAAGTCCAAGAAGGCATCAAAGTGAACGTAGCCTGAATTATTAGGATCAACGATGGCGAGAATTCGTTGGAAATCGATATCACCCTGTCTATCCTTTCCGATAGAATATCCCAAAGAAACGAGACAAGATTTGAATTCTTCGGGCGCTAATCTACCTGTTCTATTCTTGTCGAAGTGGTTAAAACTACTACGGAACTCGTTAAGTTGTTCCTGCGTGATACCCTATAAACGAAAATAACATATTCTCAAACAAAAAAGATTTCAACACCTCAAAGTATTCGTTTGATAATTATCATTACCTTAGAATCTCTTGTCAAAATTTGATTTTCAACTTCATTAATGTTACGATTGATCGAAGTTAACAGCTGTTCCCATCCCACGCGTAATGTTTCCATGGTATATTGCGTGTAACGATTCTCGAAGATCATGCCCTCTTGAACAGCTTGATGTATCTTTTCCAATTCTTCCAGATGTACTTTGTATTGATAAACCGCTTGTTCGTATTCTTTCAAACGATGCAGTTGATCCTCCAAAGTTCCCTTTTGAGATCACAACAAAATATAAAGTTTACAAAATCTCAAATTACATTTGAGTCATCAAAAGCTACTACTGCTGTTACCTGAAGTCCAAGTCCTATAGCGGTAACGGCATCCAATTGGCGTTCTATCCACGGTCCAACCGCGTTGGCTTTCTCAGCGAACTGACGTCGAAGCAATTCATTATCTATTTTCAATAATTAAGGAAACGTACGACAGCAATAAAACAACATGTTTTTCAAATTCTCACAATATTCTTAAAGGATACTCTGTTGTTTACGAAGTTCAGCCTGTAAAGTAGCATCTCGTTGAGGTACCAGTTGCCTCACGTCACTCCACTTCTTGGTAAGATCCTAAGACAGGGAATTATGAATTAAAATATGAAAACAAAATAACTCAGAAAATAACAACTCACAAGCGCGGTGAGAGTGGTGTAAGGATTCTCCAAACCACCAGGGATTTGGAATTGCTTGACTATGGATTCGACTTCCCGTACTAATCCTACAACCGCATTATATTCCTTATCTGCTTCGCCAAGAGTTGCTTTGAATGCGGCATGCGCGTCCATCAGACCTTGAATTTCTTCCATTGTATGTACAATGAACATATCTACAAGATCTTCCCTTGTTCCATCTAACCAGTTATTAAATGGCTGGAAAAAGATTTGATACATAAAAGTACATATTACGCGTTACAACGTTGAATTTTTTGTTCCCCTGGTGCAACAAATGTTGTACTTACCGCAGCGCGTTTAGCAAATTCCAAATGTAGAACATCAATCTTCTCTAGTATGCGTTCTGCCTCGTCAAGTGCTTGACGCCTACGTTGAGTGAGTGTACCTAAACGATCCCATTGATCACAAATACGTTGGCATCTAGCGTTTACGGATGCACTGTCATGATATTCGAGAGTGCTAAAAAACAAAGTCATTAAATATATCGATTCCCCGACAAAACAATGAGATTGATCAATTATATGAAGAATTACTTGAGTTCTTGTGCGATGGCCGCGATTTGTTCAACCCGATCTTGATGGGCCGCCAAATCCGATTCGAAGGCTTCGTGTTTCTTTTTGAGAGCCTTAAGCTCGTTCAGTTTGCATTGTCGGAAGTGCTGGGAAGTTAGCATCTCTTCTTTACCAGCCGTCCAATCTTCATGAGCATCGGCCTTGTGCTTGAATTTCTGAGCCAAATGTTCCAGTCGTTCGAGACGCATCATTTCGGAAAGCAGCCATTCCTCGAACGACTTCTCAGCCAACTCTAGGCCTAAAAAAGGAACACTTTCAACACATTTTCTAATTAAAATCCCCCCCCCCCCCCCCCCCCTAATGAGAAAACAAGAAATTAACCTTTCCACGCTTTATTGATATCCGACACCAATTTTCCTTCAGTCGGCATATACGCGGGACGATTGCTTAATCGTAATTTTGTTTGCAGAGTATTGAAATTAGTTTCCAATTTAGCTTTTTGTTCCACACGTGGGGGTTTGTGTTTACGACGATACGTTCTATATTCTTCCAATTTCTTTTGACAACCAGCGAGAGAATTATCGGTTTGTCGACTGGCGAGCCAAGGCATAGTTCGTCGAATCCATTCCAACAAATCGGAAGCTAAACGTTCGTATTCTTCCATTAACCTCTCGTTCTCCTGATTGACCTTCAACACCTTGCAAATCCTGTTGGCCGCGGTCTCCGCCTGTAAAACAATTCAAATTCTTTGATAGAGAAATTTGTTAGATTTGTCCACAATTTTTCAACGTGCACAAAACACAAAATGTTATTTTCGAATGTTAAGTTTCAAATTCAACAACACACACACCTTTTGAGCTCCGCTAAAACAATGGTAGTAGGAAGACACGTAGGTCATCACAGCTCTCTCGTCGGGCATTGCCGTATTTCGCATATCTAGAAAATATAGTAGAAAAACAAAAACCTCAAACCATGCGTTATGTTAGTTCACATCTTCAACGATGTAGTATCCATAGTTGGATTTTTTGCAGGGGATTCAACTCGTTTGTATCGAAAAGGGACTTGTTTTCCATTAAAACAGGGACGTTCTTCCACTCGAGGCTATTCCGTTAATTCTCATGGCGCAAAGGCAAAAAGAAACACTGTTATATTCCAAAGCGACAAATTCGAAATAATCAAACAGAATTATTAGGTGATTATTCGATAAATATTGAAACAAAAGAACGAAATACACGCGAATTCTGTCAATTGCGCTGACCTGTTGAGCACCCTGGAACGCATGATAGTAGCAGGACACGTACGTCATAATCGCTCGCTCATCTGGCTTTGGTGTATTGATCAAATCTACACGATATCAAGAAAACAATTTAATGAAATTCAAAGTCTTGGAATGTATTTCTTGTTTCCACCTTTGTGGTTCCAGTCATCAACCTAAGTTCGGTGGAAAAAAAAAGGATTAGATCGACGATCGAGTGTACCTACCATCGGGATCCAACATGCGGGGAATGTCGAGGTATTTTTCAGCGACATCGAAGGCGGTGTTCAAATTTTCCAGGGGATTGTCTTTGCTGAGTTTATTATAGTCAATGAGATCAGGACGATGGCGATGAATGAGAGCACAGAAAGCCAAACCATCCTTAAAGGACAGATGAAAGTTTTGTACATTGACATTCTTATAAGGCGCTGTTTTACGTTGACACCAGAGCAGGAGACCTTCCTTTGCCGTCATCTCTTCCACGGAGATATCTTGGATAGCGAATCGCAGGATAATAGTCCATATCATTCCCAAGGTCATCTTTAAGTTGCCATCAACGATTTCTGTTAAAAGATTGTTGATAGGATATTTTTTCTATATATATACATAAATATAAATGATTTGTATATCGTCGTATCGCATCATTATTATTGCATATCTTTATTTTGTGGCAAATTCATCTAGAGAATTTTGTTTTCGTACTTCTTGGAAGAGAAATGAACATTTATGGTAGAAAATGATATAGGAAATGTTCTTTATGATCGTTTCGTATATGGTTTCTCTCTGCCAGGAGGCTGGTGTCCAGAAAAATTGTCCATTCTTTTCTCCAGGATCATATCATTTCTGAAAACAAATGTCTCACGGATCTCGTTTGCCATAAAACTTATTTGAATTTCGTGATACATAGGTATCGTTACGTTATACAATATTCTAGAAACTTCTTTATTAGATTTATATCGAGAATCCGTCTCTGAAGTCTCGATACCATTGATCGCTTAAACTGTTTTTCTCAAGTTAATCTCTTTTTTTTGTTTCTTAACTCTCCTCAATTGAGGTCCTTTGTTAAAAAACATACGTGATGGAACACGTTGTACCAGTAGAGATACAAGCATGTCAAAGTCGTGTTCAAACATAAATTGAAAACCTAGGGAAATAAGAAGAAGAGAAAGAAAGATATACACGTGCGAACACAGATATATACAAAGCTGTTTCCTAGGTCTTCACTTTGAGCTTCCTCAAGATGTATTTGGTAATCAAAATTTATTAATAGACGGCACATCGTGATCTTCAAAAGCAAATATCAAACTTCTTCAAAATAGTTCTCAAGAATGATCATCGATTATCCGACATTCAAATGTTTTTCTCAATATTAAAATAATATTCACGAGAAATATAATGTTGAATATCCTTCGTGGAATTTGACTTTCTCTAACACGGAAAAAAAAATAATAGAAATTAGCTACGAGAGCGATTTTTTAGCTGTCACAGCTACTCACTTAGCGGGAAGAAATATACACGGAGAGAAATTTAGAGTTAAATTTACTATGGCGAGACGATAGAAGAAGTTTGATGAAATTTACAATGTTTTACAGAGTAAATTCCATTAGAAATTTAGTGTGTTCCTCGGCCCAGGGTGAATAAATAATCCCATAGTAAATTTAAGTACAAATTTCTCTCCGTGTAGCTAAATTATTTGGTTATCCAAATATCAAGCACAAAACCTGTACAGTTATAGCTAAAAGATAGCTACAGCTGCAAGTATTTCAACTTGCGTAATCTTAGAAATAAGAAATGGTATATAATAACGGCTAACCCTCTGCTCCAATAGAAACAAGCTTAACGCCCTTGCTAGCGATATAGTCGAGAGCTTTGTTCACGTTAGCGATTTTGTGGAATCGCATTTTTCCACGATCCGGCCTCGGAAGGGTTTCACCAGATATTACTTCAAGAAGGAGCATCAATTTCAATCCATTCCTGAAATCGTCTTCGATCGATTCGATGGAGGTCCCTGCTTTTCGAAGATGTGAGTTGCACCATGCTGTGAATGTCTGGAAAATAGAAAACGGATAATGTCAGTTGGTTTCGATTTGTTTATTACGTAGAAGTATATCCTGCTGTGGCAAGACTCGAACTATGTTCGAGCATCGTTATATTACAATTTACTCGAAACCGCGATTGAGCGAACAAACGAGAGAACGAGAAAACGAGGGAGCGAACGACGAACGACCGACCGAGTACAACACGCGGTTTCATTGAGATTAAACTTGGATAACTGTATATCTTCGAATATCTCCAAATAACCCGATTCGTTCCTAAACTATGATTTCAAAGATCGAATTGAATGGTTTGGATAATTAATAATAAACATTATTAGATCCTACGTGGAAGCGAAAATTAGGAGTTCGGATTGTCCACTATGCGACTAGATGTATATTTTAGCAGCGACCCCGATACCTCGTGCTATATATATCTTACGCCCTGATTCTTAGACTGTGCTTCCCATTGCTTTCTGCAATATACTTCGAATCTTTTCGCGCTTTGAAATGTGTATCAAATAACCGTCAGAAATTCTTGGATTATTATGCAAGGCGCCATTAAGGCGCCGACGAACTCTGACATTTTTCTCTTTTTTCCCTTCTCTCGCATCCAGAGGAGTTTGTTGTAATTGAAAACAAATATAGAGCTACTCGCACCGTGGATTTACATTTCCTAGATTCCCTAGGGAACTACCGAACTATAGCTTTGGTCAAACACGGTTTGAAATTTCTTCCGAAACCTTATGAAAGTAGTAGTGGCATGTAGGTGGAGGTTTTCCAAGACTCGAACGACCAATTACGCGGTAGAAAAGGTAACAGATATACTAAATTAACCGAGGACCTACCCGATATTCTACAACAAATTCAAAGATTATAGAATTTATATAATTCATAACAGACATGCGTAGGGATTTCTTCGTACTAAAAATACTATCCTTCGACCGAATATTTCTGTAGATTTAAAAATACACCAAATATTTCGAGTTCTCATTTATTTTTAATATTGTGGTCTGTAAATAAAGTTTCCCCAAAGCATACGTATTTATACACGTGAATCACGAACAAATTTCTGGAGGGAAACAAGTGATTTCCCATGAACTTGCCTGTTAAAAAGGCTTGGATCGATGTATGAAAAGATCTATGCGTACACAAAGGAGTCTAGAAGAGGAATGCTTTTTGTCGATGAAACACAGAACAAAAATTCGAAACAACGTTCTAAAAATCTCATTTTCTCATTGTGAAATACGATATTCTCTCCCAAATATCACCTTGAACACAATTGTGGGATTGCGCTTACATAATGGATACCGATCAAGTTTCCGTGGAGACCAAGGTCATCTTATACCAAGTCCCAATTTCTTCCAAGGTCGCGAAGGTCAATTCTTCAAGATTTTTCCCCATCGACCGACATTTATATGACCATTCTATTGTTAGAATCCTCCTTCTTCCAGACGACACTCATTATTTTTAACCATACACACATAATTTCTTGTGGCACAAACAAATTTTTTCTGTACTTATGTCCAAGAAAATTGGGTCGCCGAAAGACAGAAGATATAAAGCAAAAGAATAAAGCGATAGAATAGGCCGTGACATCCTGTGAATGAAATTTGATTACCGCGATGTGTTGATCTCTCGAAATCGATTCGGGGGAGAGGAAACTGTGCGACTTTTCAAAATTGGGCAAAGATTTGCTTGACACTGTCCTGTAATTTTCAAGATTGTTAATTCAAAAACCACGAGAAAAATTAATTACTGGGGGAAGGAAAAAGAGTAGTGAAACGACATATAGTGTCGATAAAACGACGGATTTTCGAGAGGGAAAAATATTGAGTGAAATTTAATACGGCAGCCTCGTCGAGTCAGTTTCACGACGGGCCAAAATTGGACACGAGCCACCCTAACCTCTAGTTACGTTCTAAGGTCTATTCGTAAAACATCGACTCCTCCCGCGCTCAATGGCAGTAAGATAATCAAAAAATTTCTTCGGATAATAGAGAAAAGTATTTTATAGCTAAGAATTTATTCATTTCTCTCAAAAATATCCATTCGAATTGTATTTTACGATTAAAAAAAAACAACGACTCATTTCTCAACAACACTCTTTTCTTCCATTTTCTTTCCATCAGAACCATTTGATTTTGTTCGGAAAAAGAATTCTGTATACCAGATTTTAGAGTTCATTGCGCGAATTGTAACTCCGAGCGTGTAAAAATAGAAAGATATAAAATAGTGAAAACCGATCGACCGGTGAACGATCGCTCTATATGTTTTGAATTGAAAATCAAAATACTTGTTGTTATCACTCGAAGGAAGATTTCATTATACAACTGATTATAAGAAATTTATCCTAAAATCACTGTTTCTTATCGGTAACACAATTCGATTGGAATCTTTCTCTCTCTCGCGAGGACAAATGAAGAAGATAACGAGGAAAGAATGTAAACATACGTTATCTATGTATGTTATTTTTGGGTAGAATGAAGAAGTTTCGAGTCAAATGATTCAAGTTTCGTACAAAGTTATTCTATCATGTTTTTAGCGAATTCACTTGACGTAAAGCAGATACTTCAAACTTCCATTCTTTACGGTGAGAAGGATTTATGTACCACACCTACTACGTGGTGCAGAGAAGAAATATAAATCAGAGTACTAAAAAAGGTAGTAGTCAAAAGGTACCTGAAATATTCTACGTTATAGGAATATGTCGTCAAGTTATCACACCGATTGGAAAAAATTGGTCGAAGAATTATCTGTTCGGAATGACTCAATGGAATTGCAAATTTAAATTTCAATGAGTTGAAATCACCTGAACGATAAATATGATTTATTGATTCACCAATGAGAATGAGAAATACAATTCATCTTGATAAAAATTATAGAATTACAGACTTTTCAGACAGCGTGTGAGTTTGTCACAAAGAGTGACTGCAAAATTCGCCTGTTTTTTGATTTTGGGGACCGCGAGTTTCGGGTTGAATTGTGATACCCTCGCAAATGATCAACATAGAGTATATTTTATAATGCATTCTAACCTGAAACCCGCGATCCCAGAAAATAGACGGAAGAATACTCTTTTTTGCGGTCATTCTTTCTCGTTGAAGATATATAATACGGACCAATTTGAACAGAATCAAACACATTTCAGCGTGAACAGGGTTTAGTCCATGTTTAGTTTCCTTGATGAATTTCCCGTTGGTCATCACAAAATGATAAAAAAAATATAGGATCTCCTCAATCGGCGTATCAGATGACATCAGATGACTTCTCTAAGACCTCCACGAATTGTATCTTGAAAACGCTAAAGACACTTTAAGTGTTTCTTGAGAAGCTTAACAAATAAGAAAACATTTAAATATCCAAGAAAATGCTCATTCATGAAGAAAAATAATCCCTAATGTCGAATATATATTGTGTAATAAATATTGTATAATCATCTGGCCGTGGCACGAGCTGATGTTTTTAGCGGAAATAAGAAAATATCCTGTCATTTGGCTTCTATTCCAACGATTCGACACCTTCTGCTTGAACTCTCGACTAATGACATGATATTTTTAATCGATACTGGACTGAAAATAGATGTGAGAAAATTTTAAGCTTCGATATACCTTGTCGCATGAATCTCCTGCACGCGTAGCGTGAAATATTTTCGTAACGTATTATAAAAATTACAGAAAGAATTTGGATGAAATCTTCCCAACTTGAATCGACATCATTTCGCGCTAGAATGTTTTTCATTTCTAAACTTTCTGCATAAATTTCTATCGTATCGTAACAAGTGTGTGATAGAGATTTCATGGCTTACGTGGTGTTTTGCCGCGATGAAAACTTTTGAAGTACATTTGACATAACCCTAGTAGAAATTTTGATATGGAAAACATCAGGTCCAGATCAGGCATGCCTGATTTCCGTTCAGGGCCTGACTTGAGTATCTGATAAGACCCTGACAAAAATGTAACGCAGGGGAAAGACAAGGTCCTGATCAGGAAAACCAAACGCTTCCCAATCAGGATCTGATCAGGGTGGTAGCGGAATTCCCAATCACGATCTCTTCTAAGCTATATTCTAACATTCAATTTGATTTTCATGGAATTCACTTTGCATAACATTTTTTGAAACTCCCCCAACAGAAGAAATTCTACTGATGATCCAAATAGACCTCAGTTGAACATTTAAAAAGGACAGGTAAATTTCTAATGAGTCCTGTAAAAATTCTGAATAATTTGATACATTCATCGTTCTGAATTGATCAGGTCCTGATTCGGCTGTCTTGTCGGTTATCACATGATTGAAATACGGATGAGCCAAGGCAATCCTGATCAGATCCTGATCAAGATATCTTGACAGTTACCTCACAATTCAAATACGGATGAGTCAAGGCAATCCTGATCAGATTCTGATAGGAATACCATGTCTGAGTTACTGAAAGGGAAAATCTGACTGGGATCTGTCAACAACCTTGCGTTACATTGTTGTAAGGTTCTAAACAGGATCCCATGTCAGGACCTGATAAGGTGATTAAAAGTTTTCCTTAATCAGGAGTTCCCTGTTGCAGCCTTACGAGGGCCATGCTTCTAATAGGGAATTCCCTGTCAAATTTCTACTGGGGAATGTTTGTCGTGAAAATCATCCCAAAATCATAGTCACTCAGTTTAGTAGTGTATACCTTCGAAATAGTAGCAGTTGCAACAAATCTAAAAAGTACTATTTTCCATAGGCTAAAATTGTTTTCTTCGTGATTATGCCACTTCATTTGCGATGTAAAGATTGTCCATCATCTTCTTATAATTTTTAAGTCTTATAATCTTTTAGTTATCCAAATTTTACTCCTGGCTTATCTAAAGTTATACACATTTTCGGTAGAATCGATTTTCTGTCTAAGGTTTTATTTGATATATTACGTATGATAAATGTATTCTACTCAAATATTATTTATACTAAGTAAGATTTACTAGATATTTGGAGTCCCTCTGTGTTATAATTGCAAAATTCACTTCATAACATGAATAGTAAAAACTACTCCTCTTTTTCATCCAAATTCTATTCGAAATCTTTATATTATTGCCTATCGAATTCACTACAAAGCTTGAATGCTTTTTACTTTGTACGGATAATATTGTCCATATATTAGCTTTAGTACAAATTTCTTCATTTTAAGTATATTCTACCATAAATTTTTCTCCGTGTAGATACAAAACCGCATACAAAAGCATACAGAGAATTCAGGGGAAAAATTTCACCAATGGCACGAAAAAATCCATCCGCTAGTGGCAGATTTTTTTCTACACATAATCGTATATGTCATTCACGTTCTACCGATACAATGAGTCGTATTCACGATAATCATTGCGATTTAGCACAAAGTTTACGCAATAACGATACATCATCCTTGATGGGAGAATTCGGCAATACATCATGTGGCAATTATTCGAACGAATTCCGTCGTTTGAGAATGTACTTTCATGCAAAGAAACTGTGAATAATCCAATACAATCGTATCCGTGATTCGAATCCATAATTTCAATTGAAATATGTAAATCCTTGTACATTACTCTGTTAACTAAAATAACAGTATTCTATTATTATATCCTCCATTAACGTGTGTTAAAATAACTTCATAACAGCATAAATTGTTCACTAAAATCATTTATAAATAACTTAAAGAGACGAAGATGAACGGTCAAGTGAAAATAAGATATCGAGGAATATAAATATACTCCGATATACATGTGCGCACAAAAGGAAGTTTCGTGTTTCAAAACAAAGAATCCCCATGCGTTTTATTACCGCAGATGTTTAACGCACGAATAATTTCAAAAATAAGTCACCAAATGGTCCCTATATGGATGAAAGATCCTAGATCAACTTCTTTCATCTGTTTTTCGGATTTTTCTCTCATTTCCACGCATTTATCGTCGAGAACCTCGAATGAAATTATTCTCGAATTCATGCAAACAATTCATCCTTATCCGATCGAAACATGAATTATTAATGAATATTGTACCCATAATCGAATGTTTGGAACGTACCACCCACCACCTCCTCAGCTTTCTCTTCTCCCAAAAGAGAAGAATAAGAAATGAAGAAAGGATTGCACGTTATCGGGAATACCGAGCCGATGTCACGATGACATCAACGGTCCAGTTTCAAAAGGAATAAGAAAGGAAGTAGTACCGCCCCGCGATCGGCAATTGTATACTTCATCGCTGAGTCACGTTTAGTTAACTTTTGATTCAATTAATATAGGTTGCTTGCTCGAGCAAACCTCTCTATGCGAACCGGAAGTAGCGTGACAAATATATAACATACATAAATGTATTTATCTAACGTACACGTATATTTGGTATTCCTTGAAAGCATACGTGTACGATATACCACGTATCGGATGAAATAACGTTTATAAAATTGAATTCTTCTTGCATGACGATATGACAACGAATCTCGATCATATCCGATGATACACCTTTTGTTTTGTAAGATAACAGAATATCACGGAGGGAGAGAGAGAGAGAGTGTAGTAAGATTCATTGTGATAAAACGTTGTGTATAAACATGTTTCAATCATCATGGCATAATAATTTGATTAGTCAATGTAAGAGACGGCGCAACGACGAGTGGGTCACCCGGTCGATTCCAATCTGAGAGATATTTGGCACTTGGCCGAAGCTTTTCAAAGGTTAACGATCTTCCCGTGTATATTTTTCATCTAGCCAAATATCATTAATCCCGACACTTGGGGGGGTTTCATCTCATGCGAGAAAGGATATTCATTTATCGAGATCTAGTCTCAATCCTGAAGATTAATTTCATATATTTGTTAAAACTTTTTCGTCGATGGAAAATTCAATTCAAACTCTTTGGTCTTTAAAAAATCCAAAAACCACATAACTCTTTCTGACCTGACCATTGTCCGTTCCAATGGACATAGAATTTAGCAAATTATCAAAATCGTGCCACGAATCAGAGCAGTTTGAAACTCTCTGAGCAAGCTCTCTTATAACATTGGAGTTTTTTGTGGTATCACTGCAGGATATTCAGCCTCGGAGAACTCTAATGGATTCAATATGAGTCATAAATCAGGTTGAACGAAATGATCAATGAAACAAATAGAAAATTCCCGAACTGGACACCCTGCACTGATACTACTTTGCATGTGGCGCCGATACTCTGTTTTGTTTCTGAACACTCATCAACAGCCTGTACTTATAATTAACCCTTTACACGGAGAAAAATGCAGCTCGAAAGGATAGTAATCTTTAATAGAAAATTGGAGAATATTTCTTAAAATCTGAGAATATTGCTTAAAATCTAAGAATTTTTCTTACGTTTGTAGTAAACATAAAACGGTTCAGATTTCTCTTGAATATTGCTCGAAAAACAATGAAAAATTATCAATACTTAACAAATAATACAAACAAATATGAAGTTTCCAAAAGTTGCGCATGAAATTTTACAAAGTAAATAACAAAATTTTGAAATCTTATTTTCAAATTACAGAATTTTGTTATTCACTTTGTGAAATTTCATGCGCGACTTTTGGAAACTTCATATTTGTTTTTATGATTTGTTAAGTATTGATAATTTTTCATTGTTTTTCGAAGAATATTCAAGAGAAATCTGAACCGTTTTATGTTTATTCCGAACTCAAGAAAAATTCTGAGATTTTAAGAAATATTCTCAGATTTTAAGAAACATTCTTCAATTTTCTATTGAAGATTACTATCCTTTCGAGCTGCATTTTTCTCCGTGTAACGCCGAGAATGCACGAAATTTTTCGTCAACTTTGGAGGTGTGCATTGGTTACTTAACGGGTGAATTTTTGATCCAAACCCACTTTTCTTATTGTTTTCGAGGTCGCTCTTTCTAATGACGTTGAGAAAAATTGAGAAGAAAAATTGTAACTCTGAGTTTTTTACACTTTTTCATTAAAAAACACGATTTTTTTCGTCTGTTTTTGTTTTACAAACTGAATTTTCAACACCAGAACGCCTTTCTATCCGCGTTGAACAAACATAGACCGTGCACATAATAGTTGAACTTTAAGATTGTGCAGCAGAAAAACTTTTTTGACCGACAGGTAATTCAAAATGGCGGCTAAAACTCAAAAATTTACAAAATCTTCGATTTTTCGACGTTTTTTTGCATTCAAGTGCTACTAGTTTTTGTTCCTGCTGATTATTAGTGACCTCATCACTCTCACAAGTATCTTGCACGACTAATCATCGATAATCTGGGGGTAATCCAGCGGGGGGCCTCCAATATATTAGAAAAACAGTGTCGAAAAGTGTAAAAATAGTCATATTCTGGAGGCTTTCAATCCTTTTTACACGAATACGACTCGTAGATTTGGAATGGATCCCTTGTGCGGGTTGTTCATGTATAGAAGATGGCCCAATAGACATTATGACCCTTTTGGGCCGGGGGGGGGGGGCACTCTTGGGACCAAAGCAAAACGGTCTTTTTTTAAGAAAATAGAACGATCTTTTCTTGTACTAAAAAGTTGTAAAAATGAATTGGCTGTTCGTGTCAGAGTTAACTTTGACCATTCGAGTGTAAGAGATACCAGGGGCGGATCTAGGAATGGATTTGGGAGAGAAGGGGGTCGTGAACTTCTCAATAGGAATAAGGAGTTATATTTATGTCAAGGCTTGTACCAAAGTGGTCTTTTTTTCTCAAAAATGTACGAAAACTCCTAAAATAAAAAATGGGCCTGATGGTGCCTGATTTCGGGGCATCGTGCAAAATGGGGCCTCATCTGGCCCATGTTCTCTTTCAACAGTTCCCGAACATTTTTGCGAAAAAATCACCACTTTGGTATAAGCCTTGACTAAAAATTCTGTAAAAATTCAGAGTTTATACTAGGAGCTATAGAAATTTCTATCATTATCAGAATTGAGCCACTTTGGAAAAAGATAAACTTCATAAACAAAAACCAAGAAGATTCAATAATACTTTTAGACACAGTCTATAAACTATGTCTATAACTTGTAAGTTCCCGGTGTATCGAAAAATGTAATAACGTGTTCGCTTATTTATAGGAGACATCTATTTATATTCCCCTTCGACCAGATTCAGAGCCGCCGACGATCGAGATTGAGGATATGACAACGTCATGGAACATGAAATTATGATGTAATTTCAATTGTTTTGTCGAATTTTTCATCTGCAAGCTCCATTCCCAAGCAGGAATGTCATCATCATCATCATCATCATCATCATCGTCGTCGTCATCGTCATCTGTTAATAATTCCATGAACCAAAGTGCCGGTACAAGAGCGATCGCACTCGAAGAGGAATCTGGTATCGAGATATCTTATCTCTCAAAAATAGTTTATTTTGAACACAACCCTTCGACGAAATATTAACCCGCATACTTTCTGTACAGGGATTTATTTTTAAATGAGATGATAACTCGTACACTCGAACGATTCCAAGGGTATTTCCTTCTTCAAGTACTTCCTAAATCGAATCGGATCATTTTTTCTCCGTCGATGCACAGAGAGAAGTTTGTGTCTTCAAAGAAAGAAAAGGGATTCATTTAAATAAAACCGCGATTGTACTCCACTCACGTACGAAATATACACTGGTTACATCAAAGGTATACATCTACCAGTCTAACACGAGACACATACTAATGACGTGGAAAATATCACAACGTTTTATCGTGGTAAAGGGATAAAAATTATTACTATATGTGGATTTTTTGCCTCTTCTTTTCGCACATGGAATTTTTATGGATAATATAAAAACACAGAGTTTCGTGTATGTTACATCCGAAGAAATGAATTGAAAATATTATCATTAAAATTTATTTGAATATTCGAATCAAACACTGATGGAAGATTTCTTTTTAACGGCCATGGAGCTCTCAAAAAACGGGCAAAACTTTGTTACATGCTTTTCCAACAACTAAGCGATGAATATAATTTTTTAACATTCAATGATGAAGCATATTGCCAAGGTTTGACTTTGAATATAAATTGAAACTCCAAAGTGATATCTAAACATGAAAGAAAATAATTTGTGCAAATTATTGACAATTATTATTATTTGTAGGTTATTATGTTTATAATTCTTCGCACAATTTTCAGGAATCTTTTCCAGATTCAACCAAATTTTCAAAGTCTAATCTTGGCAATGTGTTCCATCACTGAACATGAAAAATCTTTATTCAATACTCAGTTGTTGGAAATGTAAAAAATAATTAGTTACCCTTTTACTCCAAATTAGTTGCAGCAACTACAGAGGTATGAAAATTATTAGAATAATTCTTATTTCCAAAATAACTCCAATTTTTGCCTCAGATTATGCATTTATCTGTGGAGTACTACTTTTATATGACATAGATAGACACCCGCTGGGAATTTAGAATAGTTAACAACAAATTCCGACCGGGATTTTTATTGGTTTCTCTCGTAACTCAACTATCATTCCTTGTCGTGTATATAAATTTGATACAATGAAACACCAGTTCTTGATATCAAAATATCGCACATTGTTGGTTATTTGAAGACATACGAGGATGCTCATAATGAAAAAGAACTTTGTACAAATGAGATTGTTATACAGTAATCATGGAATAATTCTTTCGTTGAAAAATGGAGGGCTCAAAAAATAAAATCAGTACTCCATAAATGATTGCATTCCCTTAAAGAATTTCCACACCTCTGTAGATACAGTTGTTGATATTTAGATAACTAACACAGGCGTTGGCTCAACTAAATTCAAATTTCATTCCTCCGACTTTGGTTGCTGTTACTAATTTGAAGTTGCTTTTACAACAGTTTCTATTCTTTTATTATTCGGAACTAATTTCCATAACTAACTCCAGTTCATTCGCTCAAATAAATCATTTTTTTTCGGTGTGTAGCAAAATTTTGCTCATTTTTCCCCATCAAAACCATCATCATCGAATTGTACAGAAACGATAAATACCCAAAGAAGTGCTTCCAAAAGTTCTTACAAATTCATATGAAAGAATTGAGGTTATCATTGCCAAAGTGTTGCCATCGACCTTGGCAGTACACTGTTAGAAAAATCTGTTTGGAATTTAATGTAAAAAGTTTGGAAGCAATTAACACACACAATTGTGTATTAATTTTCAACCATTTTTGTATCCCCAAAATAATAGACAGAATTTTCAAATCCAAGCCACAACATTATAAAAATCGATGTAAAAAAATGCATGAATTTTCAACACTATATTACTCAATTTCCAAAATTCCTCCCAAATGTTTCATCATGTTATGGTGTGAAATTAATACAAAAAATTCTGAAAATCAAAATACATATATGAATGAATGATTAGAATCGCGTGATTTGATTTTACGATGAATTTTCAACACCACATTATTTAATTTTGAAAATCCCTCCTACAAAATTAATACAAAAAAATTCTGAAAATGAAAATACATATTTGAGCGAATTATTAGAACTGCGTGATTTGATTCCACAATCAGTGATGTTGATTTTACAACAAGTAATTTTCCCTACAAAAATTCACATCGAAAGGGTAGACCACGATTGTCCCGAAATTTCCTGATTTATTGAAAACTAGTACTTTCTAGTCATTTCTCAAAATCTACTAGTTTTCAACAGATCGGGGAATTTCAGGTTCACACACTTTCGGGATAAGCGCATATATCGGGATATGAATTTTTATAAACTGTGGTGAATATCAGAAACTTTGTTTGAAATTTCAGAAATATGTGATTGATTTTCCAATATTCAAATAAATACAGAAATTCAATATCTACAGTTATGAATTTCACAACTTTTGTTTGAAGTTCATGAAATATGTGATTGATTTTTCAACATCCAAATGTGGAATACAATTCATATAGCGCCCTTGAAAATTAATGTCCTTTTTTCTATGAACGTATATTAAATTCATAAAACATTTTCAACAGTGTACCGAAACTTCACCATGCGACGATCACGAACTGTTTGTCACCCTCTCTAAACATTGAGACAAGTTACAGAGATCGTCATATCAAATACCGGCACGATATCGTTCATCTGATACAGACTCAATCAATTTTCTCTGTACAGACTTCAATCCTTCACACACTAAAGACGGAATTGTATACAAAGTTTTCCAACTGTTGGATTCAATTACGTACATCGAATGAAGTCCTCAACAACAACAACAACAACCACGTGTACCGCTACAAATTAATATACAACACGCTGGAAAAACATGGCACGTTTTCACTACGTAATCAGGGTGAGCAGGTCTAAAACTGGAGAAGAATATCGGGTTTCAATGATACACATATAAGCGCATAATCATTGTTCAAGACCTGAATATCCTGTTTTATGTCCGATTCTTCGTTCCTTTTTACAAAAGAAAGAAAAATCGTTGAAAGCACGAGAAAAGAGAAAAAGCAAAATTGCAATTCGCGTTTCTCTCCCCCCCCCCCTCCCGCCCCTCATTCAGAATATTCCGAAAGTTCTTTGGAAATTTCTAATCTGTAGAAAAAAGAAAGGTATACGGATGATAATAATAATATATATATATATACCAAGAGTTTTGCGAGAATGTAAAAATTCACAAGTGAAAGGATGAATTGTATACACAACTCGTGTAGATTACTATACATAAAATCATCATTAAACAGAATATTATACGCGGGGGAAAATTAAATCAAGATTTGCACATAACGTTGATTAGACGTTCCGAGTTGAGCGTTGTGCGACATCGGAATCATTAGTTATTCTCTCTGTCCTTTTCAATTTCTTCTGTACTTGTAAATTCAAAGAATTCCTCAGCGGATCGAGATTAAGATTAAGTTGAATTAAAGTTAATTTGATTCATCGATCAAAGAACTGAATTATAGGCTGATATCATGTATGAGAAGGAGGTGTCTTTAATTGAATAACTGAATTAATTCTCTAAGCAAATTTCTCGCGATTAATGATATGATTCACAATATTTTAATAACATATTATTTTCGATGAAAGTGGTAAACATTGAGTGAAAGTGAGACAATTTCATAAGTTTAGTTTGAAGAAATCGGGGACTGGCGTCCCCTTCAAAAAAATCTTTTTGGAAAGAAAATAATATTCATATGATTCAAAGCAGGGTTGGAAAAAACCCGCCCCTTTTTTTATTGTTATTCTCAACTCGAGATGATAAACTATCGTTATTTATCATCTCAAATTGACTTGTTGGGAATGAAAACATTGTTTAAAGAATGTGCTGCGAGATTATTTTGGGTCTTGAACTGAGGTTGGATCTGAGTATTTCGTTTCAATGAACGATTTAAATTTCAGCAACATATTCTAGTGAGAATTTAGTAGAATATGCAACAGCTATACGAAAACGAAGAGATGAAGCCGTTTTTTTGCGTTGCATATTTGATGAATTCCTTTGTAAAGAACGTACAATTTGATCAGTAACAAGAAAAAATGGAACATAAACTGAAATTTTTGGGGGCAATGATAGAATTCAAAATCCACGATGAAGATTCATATTCTACTTCAATGTTCCGTGCAGAAGTTGAAGATTTATATGAAAATACTTCTAATGAATGGTGGAAATTGATGGAAACGAGGACGAATTCTACAGATGAACTTTCAATCGGATTTTGTGAATTTTTTCACCAATTATTAAGTATTCCACCTAGTTTGATGACGAGTTTTCTCGATTATACAAACATCATAATACTGTTATTGATCAAAATGAATGGTGGAATGAAAATATTATACATCGAATAAAAATTTTCAATTGTATTCATGAAATTTAATTTTATCGTTAATTCTTTCCAGTGGATTTTTGATTGGATTTTATCTAAAAAAAAACCCAGTGGGTAAAACCTGGTCGGATTTTTCGGGCCAACCTTGATTCAAAGTATAATAATCTCTCATCGTTTTCACTGAATCTTCTTCATTCCGTAAATGAGATATCCTTTGCACGAGAAAAAGGAATTAAGAGGGAAGATGGATATGCATTTTTTTTAGCTCCAATAGCTACATTTTAGCTGCCGCAGCAAAATTTTTAGCTTCATCAGCTCAATTTTAGCTAATATTGCTGAGAAAATAACTGTTCTGTGGGTGCTCAAGCGTTCAGCTATCTTGACTCAAAATTTATCCCAGTGTGAATCTAAAATAATATAATTCCAGTACCAATGCTATGCCTCGCCATTTTCTCTTTAAAGAATAATTTATTGAAACCAAACGCTTTTGATTGCTTGGTAGTAAAATAATTGCGTTTGATCTAGCATTTTGATGGTCGTACAGACCAAATTATATTGACGCGCAGACTTTGAAATCACACACGAAGCTGAAGCCAGCGGACTGCGAACCAATGTGAATTTGAATTTTTTCAAAAATACATATTTTCAAAGACTGTGATTCAAAAATGACGTCAGTTTCATCATTCTACGATAATTCTACAATGCTTCAGCTTCATTGAAATCACAACAATCGAAACTTTTGATCTTTTTTAATTAAACAATAAGGAATTGATTCATCGATGTATAATCAGTGATGATTTTCTAATTTACATAACCGTTCTATCATCGCATACAATGTAAATGGCGAAGCCCGTGATTAAAAACCCGGAGGTTTCAAGAAAAAATGATAATGCATATTTGCGTTCACGTGTTGAAGATAATAAGGATCTCCAAGTAGCAATGATCGGTGCCGCAAGAGCGATTAAACGTTGTAGATTCTGAAGACAAGAACGTTGCAGTGCGCTTCAGCGCGCATTAGTGACGTGTATATACATGCTCGTATATGTATATATACATACGGTCATCGAGAACAGATTGGGAACGGATAGGTAAATGACCCCTACCCGCAGTTGGACCGTTATAGAAGATGCTGGAGCTATGGTACGTTCCTCTTTTGCCCTAATTTGATATGAGACGAAATGTAAAAAGAGGGATTCTTCTCGTCGAATCACAATTAATCATCAATCGTTCATAGATTTCCATACGTTTCTTCGTTGTAACGTGAGAAATTTCATTCTCTCACGTCGACAAAACTTACAACGAATCCCACGACATATAATAACTTTTTTAATAACACTAACTACATAATTACCAATTTCATTCCATTCTTATTGCAAAGATGATAATCTAATTAACACGACACTATTCAATTCCCTTATTTCGTGGTATATCAAATATTTATCAATGAGATTGAATGTAACGTGTAACCTGTTGAGCCAATAATAACGTTTTTCATGATTCAACCAAACAATAATTTTAGATTCATTACGTAACAAAAATCTGATTCATAATATCTTTGATATAGTTATCGTAAGAGAAATTTGGCTGAAATTCCACCTTGTTCTGGTTGAAAAGAGTCCTATCGATTTTCAAATCCGGAAATTGGGTTCTCAAGTATGAGGGTTTAGTCGCCAGGGGTGTAAAATACACTACTTTCTTTTGTTTACTACAGCATTGGGGAATTAAATTCGAGTATCGAATCTGTCTTGAGTACCTCCTCAGACTGCTCTTATGAAACAATGATTCCGCAACCCGATACAAAAGCTCACAGATTTTTCAATATTCTAGTTGATTGAGGCGCGACGTACGATTTTTATATACAATTTCTATACAAAAATTGATTTTCTTTAAGACGCGTCAGGTGCGAACATTTGCATCGCTGCATTTGGTTTCTCAATTCAAAGGAATGTTTTTATTCGTGCTAGACTATACAACCTATCTACCAACCAGTCGAATTCCTTTCTTCGATTCTCCGCCTCTACATATAAATTCAGCCGACCTGTCACGATGGTTTATTTAAATACATCTTGATTGTAAGAAAAACAAGTATCCAAATTTCCAATTCAACTTCTTCGAATCAACATCCACGCAATATCATTTCGTTAAAAATTATTCGTCGAATGGAACTTTCTTCCAGCAATTGTACGATCAAATACCTTGGGTACAATTGAGAATAGAGAAAAATGATACCTGGATGTCAATAACCCTTGTATCGCAATGACTTATAAAAGATACTACTACTTCACCGGAGATATGAGATACTAGTTGAAAGCCGTTTAAATGCTACGCAATGTTTCAGAAGAAGGAGAAAATCTATCCGACTACGACCATTGATTACGGATATCGATATGAGACTTATCCAGACTTATATCGAGTATATTTTATTCGAGATATTCGGACAAATTACTCAACGAATGTTTGGAATGATTATCAAATTCCAAGCTCGTGGAATGTACTTGTTATGACAAACAGCTGGGATTATGTAAGATAAGAGAGCATATATATATATATATATATATATATATATATATACGCATCCTACGTGAACTTGAAACATATAAAAGAAAACACATCTGTTAAAAATTGGAACGACAGACGAACCGTGAACCAAAGAGACCTCCTCCTCTCCTCCTCCCTTCTTCTTCTCCTTCGCAAAAAGATTCAAATATTCGTGAATCATAGTTTAATTATTTCACGTCATTATTTAAAGTCTGAAAATACAATTCGTAGGGCACGCTTGCGTAGCGACATCTACGCCAAAGAAACTGTGAGAGAACCTTGAAAAGTTGCCAAATATTAAGAAAATACTCTCAATGCGAGGATGTTCCACTTTGAGATTCTTTTACGAAAACTTTTGCTGGTTCCGATTCTGGTTACTCGAGTAAATCAGTAAGAAGTGTCTTCTCAATGTTCATTGAAAATCGCACATCGCTTACGGCATGTGTCATCTATAATGACGTTATCGTTTCCACGAGATTCACAGGATTTAATTGTCTCTATCTCTAATGGAACTCTAATGGAAGTTGAACTCTCCGATTAACCTCCGAGTTGTAATACAATTGATATTTCAATTTCCTTCGAGAGATGAAGGAATAATGAAAATATGTGTACATATGGAATTTTTTCCGTACAGTAGATTTTACGCAACGTAGAAGAAATATATTCAGGCTGGAAACAGATCATTGACTATCATCATCATCATCATCGTCGTCGTCGTTCGACAAGAGCAAGAGCCTGTTCGGTTGCTTGAACACAATGCCCGTTGACTTTAATCGCCTCACGCACCCTTCGAGAGCGATCATTATTTTCCATTCATATCGAAATAACGAATCTAAAAACCTAGAAAACTGTCCACAAGAAACATCAACCCTCTGTTCCCGCCTCGCTGTAAAATCAAAACAACGAAAGATCATTTATCGAAATCTTGCATCACTGATAAACGAAGTTTATAAATAAAACATCAAACGAACCTCGTGTATCGAAGTCTACTGTACTCGAAATTGTCACGATCTTGAGTTATGAGTCACCTTCTCTTATGCTTTATCGGAATTGGATTTCACTGACGATTATTAAACGGGATATCCAGAATTTCATGATGTAGTATCGCGCGTATGTAGACACGTAACCGAGTGTGTAAGCGAAAAACAAGCAAAGAACTAACTCGATCAGCTATAATATTGATGCTTTGAAACAACATTTTTCTCATATCAACGTTGAATCGATCAATGAATCAATCTCCTTCCTGAATGAATGTTGTATTTTTATTATTGCTGGTACTTGGAATTCTCATCCTTAGGAATCGATGTTTGTGTGTAAGAACCGCGACAGGTGTTGACGAAGCAAATGCACGAATGAATCAGGAGGTAGGGGAAAGAAGTAAGGAAGGAAGGACAGATGAAAACCTTAGGCTTTCGCAAGGACTCATAACATATTTCTTACGTATTTTATAAGTGAATATCTTGGATATAAAAACTTTTCAATGTTTCCTTCTATTTGAGTTTAAAAGGAACATATTTACGTGATATTATCCTTGCAAAAGAAAATTCAAATATCTATGAGCAACCACGATATCTGTAATAATGTATATACCCGTTAATACACGATAAACATTCTTGGCCTATCTTGCAAAGCGAACTTATCGCAAAATACAAATATCATGAGTATTTAAATTCAAGAAACCATTCAAATTCAAGGACTGTGCTGAGCGTATCAACTATTCGCTATTCTCGTCGGTAATCCATAACTTGAAATCATTCAGAAATTATTCTATATAGTTTATATATAAGCTTCTTGTTTCAAACTAGATTTGAAGAATTTTCGAAACCCAAAGGCATGGCGTGGGAAGTTATTTTCTCAAAGTTCTTGCATCGCATTTGCGTTGAGATTGATCAATTTGAATGACAGTTGACACGAGATATCTGGGACAAACAAACACTGCAGATTTTGCAGAGATGACAATTGTTTTTGAAACTTCGAAACGTTGGCCGAGGAATTTCAAAAAACTTCCATTTCGAGGAGTCTTCTCTTCTCACCGTTGGGACTGATTTTTGAATATAATTTATCTTCTCTCGTTGTAACGGAAAAAAAATATCCCGCGATAGTCGGATTGTTTCTACTGGCATAAAACAGGTGAGCGAAAGAGAATATACAGCGATAACAATAACAACAATGAGCCGGTCTCCGGTAAAAGATATATATCAGATCACTAACCTTTTTCTGCTGTTTCTCCCATGCAGGATCCAAAAGTCCCTCTCTCTCCCACTCCTCTTCTGGCTCCATGTATCCATCTCCATAAGCTTCCATATCGTTCATTCTTCCGCCAATCGTATTTGGATATATGTGCAACTTTGACGTTCCTTTAAACGGAAATCTCGTTGTGTTGGTGTGTCACTTTGATATTGTTCTTATTATTTTTGTTTCTTGTTTTGCTTTGTACTACGGAAGCTGAACAAACGAACAAAACGTACGTACAAAGGAACGAACGAACGAACAAGACACACACTTCGAAACGCGACTCACTTTATATATATTTATTTTTACGTATTCAAACAAAACAAGAAAAAAATCTTTGCACGCGTTTCTCCCTCGCTAACGTGATGATGATAATAATGATGATTATGATGATGAACAACCTCGTATGATCGAATGAACGTGTGTATATGATGTGGTTATATATACATATATAACATATGTGGATATGTATATATGTATATATATTTTTTTTGTTGGTACAAGAGAGCAGAAAATTTGTACAGAAAAAACGTGAATAGCCGCGACCTAAAATGTGAAAACACGTACCCGCTAAAAGCCCAGAAAACGTTCGTTTCGTCTCGTTCTTTCTGTCGCGCTGACCCCTCTGCCACGAGTCTAATACACGACTCACATTGCTCGCCGGCGCACGCCCTCTCCCTTCACACCCCTTCCCCGTTTCTACCACACGAAATCCCCACCCCCTCGACGCCTTCTCCCTCCCCCAATACCTTTTCATTCCCCTCCATTCAATTCACCCGTTCCGTTCCCTTACATCGTATAGAATATATCTCCCTCGTAAATACACGAGTCACCAAGAGAAGAGCCCATCATCGCCAGAGAAAACACCAGGAACAACTGGAGAAATCATCATTTTTAATAAATAATATACTATATTATTTCTCTTGAACATTGAATATGAAATTTCCTTCCCTCCTCTCCTACATACGATCTTCAAATCAATTGATTATCAATTCGAAGACATTATTCCACCACAAAAAGCATATGTAATAATTGTACAAAAGTTTCAGAACTGATTCGATTTGAAGTGAGAAAGGATGATGGAATTCGCGTTAATGGAACATTATTGTTCATCGCGGAATTAATTGCGGATGCTTCCAAACATCGCGTGTGAAGTTAACATTACCGATGTATTCAGTTATATAGTCAGAGGTTAGTAACATCTGATTGCTACTCTGAAATTTGAAATTCTGTAAAATTCAAAGCTGAATCAAGAGAAGAGAATTACAAGGTTGGGAAAAACCTATGTTCATTATCTAGGCGAACTGAATGGATTTGGGAAACCAAATAAATTGTACCCCTGTTAGTAATTTAGCTTTCTTTTCCCCTTGTGTGCAATTTTAGCCTCGGGTCCTGCTACTAATACCATTATTATTATTATTATCGTCATTACAACTCAAGCCCCTTTTTTCTAGAACTCTGTACACAATTGAGAAATTTACCAGGGTCTGTTGGGATTGTGCACCCACTGACCCTTTTCTTTCTCTTTTTCTCTTCTTCCCTACCCTTATGTAAGTTTCGAGATAATCATCGAATTGCTCTCCCGCATCGGTGGTAGGGCGATCGGCAAAAAGAATCACAAATTTTTCGCCACGATAGTATACGAATTCGATATATCACATTCACAGGCTGTGAAAACAAATCCATTCATTCTTTCCTTGATGATTTTCCCATCCGTTCGTGATCGATTCCGTATCAAATAACTCTGAAAGAAAAAAAATTCTTGGAAATAATGATGTGTTGAATTTTCATAGAGACTACCAAAAAAAGTGGTTACAGGTTGCAGAAGAAAAGAATCACCGCGATATCGTCGTCCCGAGGGAATAAATTCTTTATCGCTACCCAGTCTGTTGTCGCGAAGAATCCAAATTCATAGACAAAAGTTCTTCATCTGTTCTGAAAAATCTATTTGTTTTCATTAACCGTTTCGTCGAGGATCGAGAATTGTGAATTGTGAATTGTTTTGAATGATATTTCTTTTTTTTTGTGTCGAGAGGGTTTATCGTATGTACAATTGAGTGCATTGCATGTTCATCAATTGAACACGTTCATTCGTATCATCGTTATATCTATATTAGATATAAAACGCTGTATATTGAAGCTCGTTGGCCGAAACTAACCTGTCCTCTATCTCGTAAACCCCACCCGGCCGTCGGTACGAAGGATGAGACGTCGAAAATAGTAGCGGGGTCGACAACGGAACCTCATTCACCCACACGCAATAAAAATAGAACGGCAAACCGCGCGAAATTGCCGAAACAACCAGGACAATTCCATTCCTATGAAACTTCACGGGCACTTCATGATAAATACAGGTGAATAAAGAAAGAAACTGAGACTAATGGGATATTGATTGACGTCACGCTTTGAGATCGGATCCCCCGTCTGGACCAGGTATCATCTCCATTTGAATTGAACTAATGGGGAAGGTATATCGGGTGTAACCCGTGTAACCCGTGTAACGTGTACTTCTCACGGATAAGGTCAAGGATACATCATGGTCCCAGTTTCATGTTGATCGTTTGAGGTTTTTCTTCTCTCCATTCGTTGTTGATGCGGATGAAAATTTTCAATTCATGGAGAAAAATATAATGAAAAGAATTGTCTTGGTTTCAGTGACGGTTTCGGTTTTGTGGACCAATTAAATTTGTCGATTGATATACTACAATGGTGTTGTGAAATCATGCTTATTCGTATGAATCGGGATATTCCGTTGGAGCCACGAAGCTGATGGACCCTAGGCTTAGGGAATTTTCGGGGAATTCTAGTGACTTACTACTATTCAATTGAATTATGTTAAGATGTAATTTCATGGGGCGTCGAGCATCAAGCGTCAACATTAGAAGGAAAGAGAAGAACTGTGTGACCTCTCTTTCTTTCTAATGTTGACGCTCGATGCTCGACGCCCCATGAAATTACAGCTTTGAAGCTGTAATTTCATGGGGCGTCGAGCATCAAGCGTCAACATTAGAAAGAAAGAGAGGTCACACAGTTTTTCTCTTTCCTTCTAATGTTGACGCTTGATGCTCGACGCCCCATGAAATTACATCTTTTAGATGTAATTTCATGGGGCGTCGAGCATCAAGCGTCAACATTAGACGGAAAGAGAAGAACTGTGTGACCTCTCTTTCTTTCTAATGTTGACGCTTGATGCTCGACGCCCCATGAAATTACAGCTTAAGATGTAATTTCACGGGGCGTCGAGCATCAAGCGTCAACATTAGAAGGAAAGAGAAGAACTGTGTGATCTCTCTTTCTTTCTAATGTTGACGCTTGATGCTCGACGCCCCATGAAATCACAGCTTTATGTTTCCTAAGAAATTCTGATTCATCGAAAACCAGCCTTAAGCCTAGAGCATAGGAATTGCACTCCTCTCTCTCAGCGTCTTGCATCTTGCGCATGAAAAGTGACCTTTATATTTACAATTCGAATAAACCGATTGAAATTGAATTGTTTTTCATTGCTGTGAAGTTTATTCGATAAATAATGAGAATACAAATATTCGAGTGTCGACGATTACTATGAAAGATCACAGAAATATAATAAACACGAATTTTTACCAATTATTTGGATTTTGAATCATCATGTCGAGCGGTAAAGTTTGTTTTGAATACTTTATATTCCTCTTCTTATCCTGGATTTGTAAAAGATAACAATTTTCATTGTTTTTACAGGAGAAATAGAAATAGGTTTATTGATCATCGTTATAGATGTAAATCCAGTACAAAATATAGTAAAACAAGACACCAAAGTGTTAACGCAATGTCTCGATTCGACAATTGTATTCGCAAATGCCCATCTCATGCAAGCCTCGCATAATCAACTGGCGATAATGGCATGTTACGGACAGGGAGCAAAGTTTTTATATCCTTGCAACGACATGGCTGAAGTACGACAAATCGATGGACAATACGAAAAGTTCACAATGGTGGAAAGAACGGTCAGACAACAATTACAACAACTCATATACGATCTACCCAACGACAGATCTGTCAATAACGAAAGTTTGATTTCCGGAGCACTCTCTTTGGCCTTGTGTTACATCGCTCGATTGGAACGAGAAAAAATTGCCGGCGAAGTGTTGTTGCCGAGGATTCTAGTCATTACAGCTAGTAACGATTCTGCGATGCAGTATATGAATTATATGAATATATTTTTCACAGCTCAAAAAATGGTTTGTTATATCCCCAACGATTTTCAATACTCCCTTTCATTTTGATATTTTCTTGATTTGTTGAGACTTTATTTTTCAGGGTATTATCTTAGATGTCTGTAGCTTGGATCAAGAGCTTACTTTGTTACAACAAGGATGCGATATCACTGGAGGGAATTATTTGAAAGTTCCTCAATTAGCTGGCTTATTACAATACTTATTGGTAAATCTAATTTTTCATCCTTCAATGACCATGCATGTGACAATTTTTTGAAGTAAATCATCTTTTTTTAATTAAATCTCACTTACCTTGAAGATTGTTGTTCTTAAGGTATGTTTATTCTAAAGAATATCACGTACGATGGAAAGAAAAATTGTAATTCATAGTAGAGCGAAAGAAATCGAATCAACTTAGAAATTCCAGTCGATAAACATTGAATAATCACAATTATATACAATAAATTGAATATACTCAATTGTTGCTCACGAACTTTCAAAAGAGAAATTCTTTTTCTTTCAGTGGGTATTCTTGCCAGATTCTAATATGAGATCAAAATTGGTTCTACCTCCGCCTGTAAAGGTCGATTACCGTGCTGCCTGTTTTTGCCACCAGGAATTAGTCGATATAGGCTATGTGTGTTCCGTGTGCTTATCCAGTAAGAGTATACGCACTTCGCATATGTTAGTCTTATCTAAAACAAGATGAGTGCATCAATGAATGACCAGGTACTGAAGATTGAACACTGTTTATAAATCTTATTAAATAATAAATGTACACACGTTAATGTAACAGATATTAACAGTATTCATTTCTCAAGCTGTTCATTCTCTGATGAATTTGGAAAATGAAAACAACAAGAATGGTTTCATTCAACCAAAACATAAGTAGTTTTCTAAATGTTCTTTAAAAAAAGAAGAAAAAAACAGTAGTATACAGGGAGAAATGCACAATTGTTCATTCATTGATGCACTCACTTTAATTATGTATTATATTTTTCAACATTTCCAAGCACTAATTGAGAATTTTGATTTTTCATAGTTTTTTGTAAATTCAGCCCAATCTGCACGACTTGTCAGTAAGTATATGTATATATATATTATATATTCAAAATCATTCACGTAATCATCGAGTATTAATTTCAATATTTAAATTCAATCATTAATAATCCTGCAAGAGGAACACAAGACAAATTTTTGAATTACATACGTTCTAAGAATGGAAATTCAATTTAGAAATAATACCCGCACTTACTTTGTGTTTGGTAATTTAATTGTAAATAATTTCCTAAACTTCAATTTGCAATGATGAATGATTATTCAAATCCATAAAAAAATCAATTTCCAATAGAACACAATGAAACACCTTGAAACAAAATTGTTTTCGTCTTGTGAAGTTTATTTTGTCTCTCGACGATCTCAAAATCATAGAACTTTTCTTGACAAACGACTTGAAAAATAAAATATTGAAGAGGACAGAAGGGGGTGCATTCTTCAAAGATCATATTCTGTTCCATAAAACGTTTTTTCAAATTCCTTTTTTCATTAATATAACCTTGGGATTTTCTTGGTGTTCTTAGACTTCCGACCTCATCAAATTGTCAACCTTTTCTCAGAAAATTTCTCGTGTTTCTTCTTCGTGATTATTTTATTTTGTTTCAATGAATCGCAAGAGATGTCATCTATCACTCGCTAGCTCAAAATACAAGTTCACTGAATTTTTTAAAATATTTTCTTCATGTTACTAATTCAATGAAAAAATTGTACAACGATCTATCATTTATTTGCAGCACACTTTTCAAAATGCCGGGACCTATTCCGATAAAAATGAAGAAGAAGAAGAAAAATTTGGACCTGGTGCATTGAAATGCGATAAATGGCTGGAACATAATGATATTTTCAAGGAATAATAAAATTAATCATCGACTGATACTTCGTTCTCTAAATTCCTCTCCTTGTTTGAAAATTTGATGCATCGAATTGAATCAATAAGTCATTTATTCAACGGCATGACGAGCTACAATCGTTGGGTCTATAAACTTACATACGAATTTACGAGTAAGATACCGTGAATATCTACAACAACTCACCATGCGTCAATAAAACAATGTCGAATGATAAAAAATTCAAATCATCCAAATAGCCAAGTGTTTTCTTTTGTATAAAAGAGATTATTATTCGTATTGCACTCTTTTTTCTTACTTTATCAGTCATAGTTGGTTGAGTAGTCCTTATTGTCGATATTAAACGAATCACCAAATCATTGTATTTAGACATCAGATGACAAAACACCTCGCTATTTGGAGAATCTCACGGTACAATGAATCATTGTTAATTTAATATATTGTAGGTCGGGTGTACAATCTATGAGAATAATCATCATGATTTTCACTCATAAATTGTCGCTTTGCTCGACCTTTACACGTCACTAGTTCTTCAAATTATATATCCAAACTACAATCTTGAGCGTTCAAATTTTGTTCTAATCGTACGATTACAAGCCCTTGTTGAAATACAAATACGTTGGTATACTGTCTCCTTCGCAATTCTTTCGCAAAAGTTCATAATATTCGGGTTCCCATTTTTGCAGAGTACTCGTTTTGATGGAACTGTGAAAATAGATAATGTTTCAGTTGCACGTATCGGATACAAACCATCGATGGACTTACCAATTTTGAGGGAATAAAGCACATGCGGTTGGAACCATAAACGTCAAGCTAGAATCAAAGAATTTTATGGAATAACGAAATGTTCTGTCCTGGAGTGTGGCATGAGGATTACTTACAAGCATCCCACCATCATAACTTGCATGGGTGCGTGAAGAAATTTAATTCTCTGCATCCAATCGTACTTCTCTAGTCTCTCCATTATCGGTGGAAGGATTACTAAAAACATATAGGTTGTATCATACGTGTTGTGAAGTTACCTCTATCGTAAATTATTAGCAGAAAAGATCTCTTTCGAGGATGTTCGAATGTAATTTATAGATTGAAAGAAACAAAATACAACGCCACTGTGAAATTCCGTTGACAGTATTTCAAAATGATGCCATGGTGTGAAAAACAGAGCTTACCAAAACAACAATATCTTCTACGGATATATAATGTAATAATCTACGTACACATTCCTGGAGCGCACATGATGATTCTTGAGATAACAACCTGACTGATTCCTTTAACAGCTGCGATCTATAAGTACCACAATAATTTTACGTCGAAACGAATTTTATATTAGAATTATGATTCGAGAACATAAGGAAAGAACTTTGAAAATATTTTACCTTCGATTTCGTAAGCTTTTTACCATTTTCATCATTAAGATCTACTCCCCCAAGAATCTCATTTTGTCTCATTAGGGGAATGTTGACGCAATTGGCAGCTGCTACCGCTGCGAAAGGTACATATCTCTGGAAAGAGATTTTTGTTTTGTTACAACTGATGGGACCAAAACGTCGGCAGAAAAAAAAATATGTAAGGTCTATAGCACCTCTCATCAATTTGTACCCTTCTCTTCACTCCCTCGAAGCACAATTCGAATTCAGTGGTTAATACAAAATAAACCAAATCTTGATCTCCATCCCTCCCATCTTAAATATTTGTCTGTTCATTCAAGGTTGAATTTATGGGAAAATGATATTTGGTGATGGTGTTGTGATGATGAAATAACAAATGAATATACGACGATGCTTCCTTTTGATACATATGTATTTATTCTTTTGGCGCATATTGTACATGTAGATATAAAATTCAATTTTCATATACTTGAAAATGAGACAAATACATAAATTATTCAATACGATTTGACAATTGTAGTTTCGAATCAATGATCGAAACGAACCCTCTTCTCCCTTAGAATTATTCTTCATGTGTCGCAGTGATAAATTCGCTCTCGGGAGTTTTAACCCTCTGACCAGTCAATTTTTCTTTTAGTTTCAATGAAACAAGAGAAAAAGAGAATGTCATCCTCTACTATCGAGTTGCTGACAATGTGTGACAATGTGAAATAGCGGTTCAATCTTTCGATGATAATCTTTCTACGATATATGACGAAATTAAAGAGTTAAATTTATTATATCAGCAGAATTTGTTATTCACAGAGGATGTAATATATAGTATTAAAAAAGTAAAAGATAGGGATGTTTTTCGATAATTGTTAATAGTTTTTTGATTCATATTTTCATCACTTTTGCAAAGATATATTGTAAGTTTTGTATCGTAGTACACGTATCATCTCTCATACATAACATCGGTCTATGAAGATTGTCTGAAAATGATGTTAATTGTAATGATAATTTGCATGGATTTTTATATGATATTCACTGAAAGCGTTGAAAAGACCACATACGACGCTTGAAATACACTTGATGTTAAATTCTTAGAGAATAACTTACAAAAAACATTCATCAGTACATAAATCCAAGATCGACAACCGATAAAACTTATTGCTATTTATTATTTCGATTCATGCATGTTAACCCTCTATTTCTCTTCACGCACTATACAAATTGATTCAATATAATTGGTTTGTAAGTTACGATGAATTATTGTGAATTCAATGAACATGTGTCCAATTTCAACCTGACAACATCAATCATTCAATAACATAGTAACAATAATTGAATTTGAACTCATCACTTGTCTGATAACTCTGAAAGCTCTTAATCTCCCTGATGGAATCACGTGACAGGAAATATCAACTACACTACACACAGTTCCCGCCCTCATCGCCGAGAATTTTTGTTTCTCATTTTTATCAAACGGGTAGTATAGATTGTGAAATATCTAAAATCCATACGAGATTAGTTCAAGAATATCAGTTCGAAATAATGCTCATTGATATTAATCATATAATCTATGATGATACTTACAACGGAAAGAATAACATCAGAAGCTAAATAAGAAAACAGAAAGGAGAGATTACATAATCCAAGAAGAAGATTTAAAATGCGTATCAGAGGAAAAGGATTCAAGAACATCACTGAAAGAATTCGCCAAGGTAGAGATTCGATTCACCGGATTAATATTATGGTATCTAGATTTATAAGCAACCAGTCAAGGGCCACACTGACGGTAGCGCACTGAGCATCGACCGCGTAGATTCTCCCCGGCTAGCACGTGTGAATGATACAGAGAATTTCTGTCACAAGGAAATAAGAAGTGTTCCATCCCCGAGGGCGAGCATCTCCAGCACTAACGGAAAACGCATGAGATCACACTCACAACCAACACAAATCAAGAACAAACATTCTGCGTCCCGTTCCTCCCAAATTGACTCCTATTATAAATTACAATGAAAAAATCCAGTAATTCTTCCAAATTACTACTTAACATTCTTCAATTGTTTTTATTTGTCCTTCGAAGATTTTGTCCCCAAATGCTTCAGCGTGACAAAAATATCAAAGTCTAATTGAAAGTCCACAATATTCGTATGAGGACTTTCAACATATGCAGCGACGGGTGAGTAAAATCTGGTTCCACATGACATCCATTCTTCGAGATATTCCGACATAAATGAGCGATGTATAATAATCATGCTCATCAACATCGATAGATTATTGATAATTAAATTGACAAATTGAGAAGTGAACATCCTTCTCAAGATGTTCATGATTTGTACGACCGATTGTTGTTCGATGAGGAACTGAAAATAAAATTACGCATGGAAGCACCGAGGGGGATTGAGAACTCAATATTACAATTCAGTGAATTTGCAATTGTGTTTCAAAGATGGAATCTCCAGATGCTTCAGCGTGACGAAAGTCCACAATGACATCCGTACGAGGACTCTCAACAATTAAATGAGCAATGTCTAATAATTATCATCGACAGATTATTGACAAATAAATTCACAAATTGGGATGTAAATATACCCAACAAACACCGCAGGTCTTGAAAACATCCAAGAGACATCTTTTATATGTCTATCAAGCATGGTCTAAAAGACATCTTGGAACAATTTCTAAATGATATCTTTTACATGTCTTGAAAATTATGTAAAAGGTAGCGTGAATATCGCACCATATTATTGAAATTTCACGTCTTTGTGAATGAAACGTGAAATTAATGTACATGTAATTAAAAAAACTTAGAGAGGTGGAGTTCTTGAAATTTGAATCGTTTATTGAAATGAACCTGGGTTGAGGTGAAATAGTAATGTATAGTTGGAGATAATGAAATATTTTAATGTGACAAGCTATGGAATTTGCGACTGAAAGTTCATGATGGATTCATGAAATTATTTGACTTGGTTGACAGATGTGAGGTTAAGTTATTGAAATCAGAACATAAATGTGAATAATTAGGTTTATCATTGAGAAACAAAAAAGTGGATTATTTTGGTGAAATCTGCGGTCGTTCTTTAGTCATTGATCAGAATACATATCAAAAACATCCATTATTGAGTCAAAAAGAAATGATTGAATCAGTTATAGTTGTTGTAAAACGGTAGAAATCATAACTTGTGGGTTCAGTGACAATGATTCGAGTCAAGTACTGAAATCAATATTTCTCAGTAAAAATCGAAGGTCTAGGTCTTAGATGTCGAAAATATATCTTCACGAAAGTCTTTCAAGACATCTTCCATGATTTCAAGACAACTTTTGTATTCTAAAAGATATCTTTGTGCTTGTTGGGTATACTTCTCAACTTGTCGACATCTGGAAGATGTGTTTTCAAAGCGATTGGAAGTCGGAAATTTCAATTTTTCTTGTTTTTCTCCCGACTTACACTCGTATTCATCATAAATATGAGCACCGAGTGTGTGTTTGGAGATTTCATAAACAGGTTAGGGCCCATATAACATCCATTCTTGGAATAATTCAAAAGTTCAGAGCTAAAATACCCAATAGAGAAATTCTCAATGGTCATGGAAAAATTCCACGGTCGGTGAGTTACATTTACGACCCACATGTTGTCCATTCTGTTAAATGCACGGGGAAGAATTTATTCAACTTCCATATGAAGATTTTGGTAAAATTTTACCGATAATTATCAGAAAATTGTAACATAAGCGTTACGAGAAGAGGAAGAGAGAAGAAGGGGCCGCCAACGAGGAGGTGGTGGGAGTGGTAGCAGCGGCGAGAGTCGTAATGAGCCAAGGCGGCGAAGACAGTTCATCTCGTACTCTCTTGACACCACGACTTTCCTCAGTCTTGAATAGCCACGTGCCCTACGAGGCAATTACATACAAAGATAAACTATTGCCAGTTATTCTTCGGCCTCTCAGCACCGACCACTAGCCGCTCATCAAGCCTCGAGCCCTCGACACAGGTCCTCCCTCAACGGCGACTCCAGGGGAACGATAAGGCCAGGCCGGCCGACCCAGCGAGACGTGACGACACAAACACACACTACACACAATTTTTTAGTGGTGAGCTATAGTTAATTGTAAGCCACCTACCGAGAAGTTTTTTCTTAATATACATATTTGCACTCTTATTTCGATATCCAATACATTTTCTTTGCTCTCTTCACCCGCCCCTTCTCCTCATCCTCACTCCCTTATAGTGGCGCCCAACGCAAAAACCCACATACACCACATACAAGCACACATACACACTCAAACAAACAAAGACACATTATCAAACATACATACATAGCGAACATACCTATAGATATAACACATAAATACACATATATACACACGAAAACACATAAGAAGACAATCCATTTTTCCTTCCGATATTTTGCATATATTACATATATGTAATAGAATAATCAAAATCGAATTCATATACACGAAGTCGTATAGAAAAAAATATACAACTAAAAGCAATACACACCCAGCATATTAAACACGTAAAAACAAGATACAAAGAAGAAGAAAAACGTTAGACAATATGAAACTCCATACTGAAACATAAAAAATCTAGTTCAACGATGATAATGTTTACATTCGTGTGGAGTAAATATACAACGTCGTGATGTGCTCGAAAATTCATAATGACAGATACTTTGAGGTGGGATGAAATCTACTCAACACCGCACATGAATTGACATAATCACGAAGAAAACAATTTCAGCCTATGGAAAATAGTGCTTTTCAGATTTATTGCAACTACTTTTCCAAAAGCATACACTACTAAACTGAGTGACTATGATTTTGGAATAATTCTCACGACAAACATTATGTCAAATTCCCTCCGAGAGTTTTACTTTTGTTATGGAGTTAATTTCACAAATAAAATTCCCTCCATGTGAGAATCGAACGATGGTGGGAAAATTTCAATGATAGCTGATATCTGTGACATCAAGTTCAGAACAATGAGGGCGGTGACCATTTTGAGATGTCGGGCTCAAAACCCCGCCGATACCTATCATCGCCCTATTGCCAAGATTTTGGCTCTTGTCACATGTTACACACGAGATATCGAGTTAATGAAACATTCCGTGTCCAAGCTATATTCTAATAATCACTTGAGAAAAGGGAAAAATGACGGACTCTTGTGAGTGCAGCAATGAACTTTTCGAGTTCTGCAAATTGTGACAAAGTTTCCTCCGCTGGAACGATCCTTGCGGATCCGGATACATCGTCTAAAACGGACATTTACACGATTGAATCCCGTTAGCGTAGTGTCCCACTCTTTCCATCTTGTTCAGGAACGAGAAACAAGCATAGTTTATGCTAATGCAGGGTCTCACACATTGGACATTTATCCCCAACGGATAAACTTCCAACCCCCCCCCCCTGCAAATTTCATTTCACAAAGTAAATATCCCACTCCCGAATATTTTTATAGATCGTTGTCAATATTCTACCTGGATACAACAGAATTTTAAATGAAATGTTAAGTGGACAAAATTCAAGGAAAAGTTAAATTGGGTAAATACAAACATACATGACTCTCATGTTTTTATGGCATGCAACAGCATTTTCCACGATGCATTCGAATAAATTTGGAGAATGCATCAAGGTATTATTCATTTTGGGAAATCATATAATTCAAGACAGCTCAACTAGGTAGGAACTCTCGGTTACTATGATCCGAGTAATCCAAAGTTTCATGACAAATTTGATAAAGTTTCAATATGTATCCATAAGTTAACAGAATATGGTACTATATTGTTTGGCTGGACCATAAACTGATGACAGCTCATTCTGGTAGTTAATACGTTAGAAATATGTAAATCAAGCATCCATTGGATTATAAAATTCAATTCATGATTAATGGGATGAACAATGGAGTTGATGACAGTTAATTCCGGTAGGTAAAACATGTAAGATTCATACAGCATGGGTCTGGACGTTCATGCGGTATAAATAGTGAGGACATATAAACTGATGACAGCTCATTTTGGTAGTTGATACGTTAGAAATATGTGAATCAAGCGTTCATTGAATTGAAAAATGAAATGCATGATTGATAGGATAAGCTATGAAACTGATGACAGCTCACTTCGGTAGTTAACGCTCATAATTCGTTAAATAAAGACAGATCAAAAATGAGTGTTGGATAAAACATAGATTGATGACAGCTCAACTTAGTAGTTAAAACGTAAAAGGGTTTAAGAATGCATAATAACCTTCTCCCTCGCGAATCATCCATTCCATTCGAATGTGGGATCAACTGCAATTGTGTGAACCACAGACGACAATTTTTGAACATTTTTTGGTCCTTCGAGCCGGATAGGTAGGATGTTCATATTTCGATCAACGAGAATTCTTATGAATTCTACGTGAAGACATTTATGGGACATTATGGTCCTTCGAGCCGAATAGTGAAGATTTTTATTTTGATAACAACCACATCGTGCGAATGAATCGACACGAAGATATTCACATCGATCGATGGGAGCAATCGATGCGTGTGTCGCTGATGCAGCGGAGAAACACACACGGATTCATGTCTTTAATAATCACAACTCCTTACTCAGAGTATAGATTAGAAGGGAAGAGATGAACTGTTTATACCTTGAAATGTGTCGAATTATATTCTCTCTTGTATCTGTTACGTGACGATGAATCTCGCTCCCGGAATACAGAAGAATACAACCCCTATTCCCGCCTGTATTCCGGTGCGTGGCCTATTTCGAATCAAAGGGAAGTCGGGTCGCAAACATTATTTAAAATATATATATATTTGAACATATACATATATCGACCCATAGCACGTAAGAAATAAATGTACGCTCAAACAAAACGCTGAGCAGGAAGAAAGAAATCTAGGTCAGAGCTCGCATCGATGTCCACATCGATGCATATTTTCGAGGCCCGCGAATTCGCTATCTTTGTTCACGGTACCCATATACCCGTGTCTCTCTCTCTTCACGAATACCAAGTTGACTAATCACTGCTGATCAGGCAGTTGAGTTCCATCACCCAGATGGAAAACACGTAAATAGGACGGTCAATGGAAAATCGGGAGATTCGTTACGCGAAAGTTTTGTTGAGCAGCCGATTTTCCATACGCGAAGACAAGTCTGTCCTTTTCCGCAAGAGGGTAGAAACGAGGATACGATTGAGGCCAAGTTGACGATTACATACTTCAAGTTCGCAATTAATCGTGAAAGTGTGTCCCTTTGGAAGGTTCCACGGCGTCTTTTGTAGGAAACTCATGCTCAATAATTTTTTCCAACGCAACGTTTCTCAAAAGAATCATTCCTTTTGCCTTAGCCACGATTGCCACTTAGTGAAACGTGACTTTGTAGAATAAGTTCATACTCCAACCGAGATTCGCGAATAGAATCAGTTTTTTTTTTCCTGTTATAATAAAATCAGTGAAATTCAGTGTAATCGACTAATTCTTTTTTGGCATTCAAATCGCGTAAAATTTTTAATCGTGAACCAGCACGTCTGCAATCTTCGTCCAAAAGAGAGAGAGAGAGAGAGACAGGAGGACCATCAGAAGTAACCAGCACCTCGTTGCCTTTTGATCGGAAAGAAGTACCTAACGTGTACTCGTCTTTCCCATCACGGTGAGTCAAGAGCAAAAAGAGAAAAGAAAAATATATTAGTTCTTTCTTCCTCCTCCTCTATACACACGGTATACACGACTCCAAGGGAATTTGCTTGGTTTTCATTCATTGTACGTTACGAGTTTCTTTCTGAAAAACTCTCGTAGTTCCATCTGAAATAAGTACATATTCGGTTTTCATTCATTGTACATTACGAGTTTCGTTCCGAAAACTCTCTTAGAATCATCTGTAATAGAATTATATATGTTCGCCCTTTTGTACATTACGAGTTCCTCTTCGGGAACTCTTGTAGAAACATCAATAAACCAAGATTATACCTGTTTTACTCACTGTACATTCAGATCATTTTTCGGAAATTCTCATATGTATGTTTATAAACAAAATCTCATCTGTTTCATGCTTTCCATGGATTCTTTGAATGGAATAAAGCATTTGTTAAACGAATTCCTCCACATCTAAATTTCTTTCACTTTAACCTCTAACCACTACACTGGGGGTGCAAGATAAGAGAATTTATATCTTATCGAGAGCTTAAAACCAGGAGCGGGTACCCACTCGCTTTTCCAATCGAGCCACTCCGGTTGGGAAAGTCCTTCATTTTCTTTTACGTATATAACGGGATTTTTCGTCTTTTACCTACGGAAAAACTCGTTATATAAGATATCAAGTGAGCCAATGATTGCATTGTATTCACACTCGAACGACGAGAGGAAGCAAGCAGCTACATTTCAAGATTCAGAAATTGAAGTTCGCATGAACTATGAGGAGAGGATCTTGAAAAAGAAACTGCCATGGCCAGGAGTCGAACCTGGAACTGCCCCGACAGCCTCGTTTTTCAAGATTCTATTTTCAACTATGGAATGTTGAATTAAGAATATTACGAGACCACAGTGCGATCTGTGATCTGTAATTGAAACTTCCTGCATAAGCGCTCATTGTACTTTTGGTTCTACGAGCCAGATGCTCAGGGAATGAAATTTAATTCATGTGAAGGATTGAAATGTTATTAATCTTCCACAGAAAGGTTTGTAACATTTGGTCCTTCGAGCCGAATAGTCGAGATGTTTGTTTTGAATGCACTTCGAATGCATTTTTTTCCAAACGTTGAATACAGATTCACTACTATGATTGAACACGCATTCAATCTGGAACGCTTGAAATGAGTGAATAGGAAACCGTTACAATTCAAGTGATTGAACATATCTACAGCAATTACTTCGAACATTCAAAATTCAAAATGAAAACAGAACGTCAAGTAAGATACGTCCTCGAATATGGGTTACGTTCCCGCTCGGTATAAGTGACTCGTACCCATTTGTTCACGTTCAGTGCATCCGGCAGGCAGTTGACGACACCACCTTTTCGCTTAGATTCACCGCGCGGGTAACCTTTCGCCTACAGCCGGAGGAGTTTGCGTCGGTACCCGTTCACAGGCTGGTGATGCCCGTTCTTTTACCGGTCGAGGGGGGCCAGAGTCTTAACCGAGCCCAATCAGTAACCGGCTCCACAGGTCCTTGTGAACATGTCGTGTTCCAGGTGAGGATCCCCCAGGCCCGAATATAAACCGTTCGATATTTGAAATACGAATCGAGAAGACGAACGCGTAGAAAGACGTTGAAAAAATAAGTGCTCCGTTTTGAAGAACTTCTCAAGGAATTGTTGAAGAATTCTTCGATACGGAATAGATTAGAGATATTCTACAGAAAAATTCCGGAGAGAAGTTTACCAATCAATTCTGGGAAACACAGCTGACAGCTACTTGAACATCATATCAAAGCCTTCGATCAAGAGCAGACTGATAGTGAAAACTATCAATTCAGGTTCAATCAAGTGCCAGCAACCAGAATCAACTGCTGGAACACGTTGGTAATTTTATGTTTGCAATCAATTTACTGACCTTGTTCAATTTGATTCAATTGTAGGATCAACGAAAGATTTATAACCCTACACATGAATGTTGCCGAAACATTGGTCCTTCGAGCCGGATAGTTAAGATGTTACTTTGATTGAAGTTTAAAATTCGACAAAAAAGGAGACGAGCTCAAAGAGATGTGGAATTAAAATCGATACACAGTACACTCTCGCAAATGGGTCGCCCACGATTTCCAACGTGCGTTGGAGGACAAAAAGGAGCAGTCTATTTGCGAGAGCGTACTGTACTGGCACAAAATGCTGTTATTTTGGATTATTCATCTGGATGCGCACGGGCTTCCTGCGAGATGGCATTGCAAGAGGTGGTTTGTGGGCGCTAGCATAGTCGCGCGTGCGCATGGGTACCCTAGAGTAGGGATATGCGGGCGCGTGCAGCGTCTCGAACAGTTCTGAGTATTTTGCGTACGGTCGTTTTTATCCAACCGATATTCCTTTTCTCACTCTATAGTGAGATAATGTGCGCGTGCGACGAACGCTAGGGCCTACAGGTTGGGCATCAGTCAGGCGATACACCATAATCAGATAAACTGGCAGCACCGAAAGATGAGCACATCTGGCTGACCGGACGATGAGAGCTGCTCAATACCGCTTGATTACGTTGATCGAAATCCAATCTTACCAAATTCAGAGTCTAATCAATCTGACTCTCCACCTTCACCACTTAGCACAAACCCTAAGTCAGTTGTATGGGCGTTACTGCGATGATTAATGAACGTTAAGTGAACTCGAAAATTCTTTCCACCTTCCGAATGAAATCCACCCGAACGACATTGTGTTTAGAAACTGCTCTTTTTACTCCCTTGTCTTATCGTGATACGAGCATTGACGCTTAGCCAAAGTTCTGTCTTTCGTATTCTCTCAATAGACACAAGTCAACAGATATCAAACACGGATTAGAATCAATCTTACCGTGAATAATATCAACTTCGAATCGCTCTACCTGACAGTCAGAATTGACATCTGAGTGATGTTATGTGAAAAAGTGCTCGTGAATTCCCGATGATGATCTTGAGATGAAGAACTTTTTAGCATTGAACAAGAACATGTTGGAGTTTTTGTATTTGTTTGAAAAACCGTATAAAAGTAAATCAAAATCCATATCATTTCCTGTCACTGAATCCAAATTCCAGATTGTATTCCACGATATATACATGTACAAGTATGCGTCAAGAATTATACATGCAAAAACGAAGAGAGATTAAGATCAATCTCTATAATATGAGAAAAAAAAATCTGAATCTACATGGATTGAAAATTTGCATTTGTGTGGAACAACAAAACTTTAAAATGTACTTTTTTTCCCATATAGAGACTCGAGTTTTGAAGTTATAATTCATGTAACATGTAATAACTTCACACAAATGGTTGAAGAACAGACAAATATGTTCGAAAGAACACGCTCTATCATTTTAATATGGAAAAAAAAAGAATATTTTTATATTGGAGATTGAAAGATCTCTGAGAGCAGTTTAACCTTGACATAAATCAAATTTTCAATATCAAAATTATTATTGTTACGCCGTTTAATGAGAAAATCTCAAAATACCGAATAATCATTCTAGCAATGATTGATTGGTTAAAATTGGTAGACATTGAATGATCGAATGATTCTTACAATTCAATTTGTTTCAATAATTCCATTACACCAATTATACCGAATCATAATTTATGAAAGACGAAGGATTCGTCTCGAGAATATGCTTTCATTCACCGTACGAATCAAATGAAATAAATATATCGTTGATGAATCTCTTAATTGTACACGATTCTTATACCGCTTTAGTTTTGATTCGTTTGATTTCAAGTGTGCTGAGAGAATTCATTTCTCCCTGCTCGAGCAGTTGGATAGTTCAAGTGTCAAGATTCGAATTTCGTTGACAAACAAAAAGAAATCTCGCCATTCTAAAACTCGCTCCTGAATACATTTCCCCGTGTCTGTTTCAGAGAATCTAGAATCTAGTTCAATGGCTGATTCAATAATGAGGAATATATCTAATGAATTTGCTTACGGCCATAAGAGGGTTCGCTCGTTTCTGCCAAAATGTTTTGCACCCTATCGCTGTCAACATAGCTGCTGAAGTGGCGCTGACGTACGCGACACCTAGTTGAGTGGTCGTTACAGGGCTGTTTGCGTTTCTGTTGGTGTAATTGACGAGGGCGTTGAAAGACTGATTCACCCATTGCCAAAACACCACTGCGGTTGTAGTTCTGAAACATTAGAGTTTCAAATTAATTTTTTATTCCTTCAATTCATTATTTTGCTCCTTAGAGCGAAATCAACTATCATTCAATAAATAAATTTGCCTTTTGATTTGACAATGAGAATAGTTTGTATGGAAATTATACACAATTATAATGATATGAGTCACAGAAAAGTTCATTTACCTATAAAATTGAAGCATCGCCCCGGTGATAGCCATACCACCTGGGACTTGGAAAGACATTCTACCAAAAACATTCTGTAATTCTCCAGTGTCAGGATGGAAAGCAGATTCGTAAAGTTTTTTAGCATAAACAATTTGATCTCTCGTCGTGCCAGCTGGTTCTTTCCCGAGTCTGCAAGGAAATTCAATATAATTTTGATTAGTCGAGTACATGTGACATTTATAAAACAAACAAATTGATTCATCTCGCTTCGTATGGATTCTCTTCTTTTTAGGCAAATATCTTAGTGAAAAAACAGAAAAAAACTATAAATGGTATCAACATTTCAATTTTTAAGACATTCGAGCGTCAGAAAAAGTGAGTTACACGTTGCACCAACTTGTTTCATAAATCACACCTTTAACGAAAATTTTCTATATTGTACATTTATATATAACAAGATCCACGACCAGGATAACTCGAGGGAACAAATTTTCAAATTATATGCAATTTTTATATAATTCGTTATAGTTTGTATGTAAGTTGTGCATAAATTATATATAATTCTGAAATTTCTTCCACTCGGACGATTCCTACACTGAGAAAAAAGATTCGTTGACTCGAATAAGATTTGTTCATACCAAATAAATCGCATAGTTGGATACGGCCAAAGAAGAATTTATTAATATTTATATTTCACCGCATAGTTGATGAATACAGCATATATTTCTTTGATAATTCGATAAATCTAAATTTGAGAAGAAGTCATATTTATTCAAATCAATTTTGATCAATTTGAGTCAAATAAATGATTTCGTTATAATTAATAAATATGAATGTCTTGATTCAACACAATGTTTGGTGATAATGAATAATGGTCTTATCAAAAATAGTCAACCGAATGCATGGGTTTGTCAGGATAAAACATTTTTCTCAGTGTAGCGAGTGTGATAGAATTTTAAAAGTAATAACCTCCAAATGTTGAAAATTCTTCATAATTTTTTTTCTTTCAATTTCTATAAACCATGAGAGAATTTGAATTTTTTACTTCAAAAAATTCAGTCTCGAGGTATGCATTTCATTAATATTTATTTGAAATTTGAATTCTACTGATACTCGAGTACCCTCAATTCTGTTGAAGAATGTTTGGAAAGCGTTTGAAATTGTATTGTATTTAAGTCAACCAAGAATATATCTGATCAATGTCGTAACATCATTTGTCTCACCTGTACTCTTCGCAAAGTCTCTTCGCTGCTAGTAAGTCCTTTTCAGAAGCAACGCATGTTCTGAAATCAGTGACCCAGGCAAAATGTTTCCATCTTCCTACGAACGTAGACTGGTCCCATAAAGGTTTGTCCAGATCTATTCTGCTGCTTGCCATTTTGTAATTTTTGCACAAAAGGACACTTTTTCTCAATAACTGAAAAAAGAATATCGAATACCAATTAAATTTTGCTTATTAATCGAATATTACAAAAAATTGTTTCCATATCATGGATCGACCCAATATTCAGCACTATAAAGAATGAAACGAACTTTACAAACTCTGTATTATTACAGAGGAAACTTTGGTAATATTAAATTATATTATCAGTATTCTATTAATATCATCAAAGACAAAATATATTAGTAAACGAGTTCAAAGTTTGTAATATATTTTCTGATACATGATGAAAATAGTATTTACGTACACGTTTGTTGTAAAGTTCAGATGGTATCGATAAAAATTAAATACATTCGATACATTCTTGACCCGATGGTGACTCCTGAAGGCATCAAGTGTAATCGAATTCGATATTATCACAACTCATCGAATGATAACGTGAGACATCGTTATCGGAAAATGATAGATGGATATTTAAATTCGATCCCGATAACGATCTCTCGAATCTACTCGTTCATTATCCACGAGGAAATACTTCCTGAAAGTTCTATTCAACTCCTATCTATAATCTTCGATTTATTATTTGCAAATTATTCAACGAATTTTCATTATTTTCTATAAAGTCTCAAATTCTATGCATTGCGGGAAAATCTCGAATTATGTGCGTTGTATCGAATAACGGTTATTCCTCAAAAAAAAATCTTCCGCAGGTAATAATACCTTCATTCATCGAAACCTTTGGAAAAGCCTTCTCAGAAATAAACTGTATTCGACTTCGAAGTATGTTGAATAATAAATTCCATGTGCCACCTCTCTTATCATGATTTGTCTCTTTCATTCCCGATGAATAATTCGATAAAAAGAAATAAAAGTAGATTTAAAGATGATTGAATGATTCATATTTCGTATTCCTTGACATTTCATATGTTGAATATCAAGGTTGTAACTAAATGTTAGCATGAAATTTCATTTCCTCGAGGTTTAATTCTTGATTTTGAAATTTAACGTACGCGGAAAAATGATACGCTAAGAATTTACCTTTTGTTCGAAAAATTCCCGTAGGGAAGCACTGAAATTTGCGAACTCGGCGTTTTCGTAATCGATAAACGAAAACTGATATCATTGGCAAAGTCTAATCCAAGAGAATAAATGAAATTTGAATTATCAAGTTCAATCTTTCGCTAAGTAAAATCTGGAAAAATTACAAATTTTTCGACTCAATGATCAAAATTTTGATTTCATTTCAAGAAATATTGACCTGAAATACATTGAGGAACAATGAGATATTCCCTGTGAGACAAAACAAAATTTTTCAAGGTCAAAATGACAAATTTAATAACATATCGAATGGTCACTCAAATTTATGTGGATTTGACAAATTTTGTTCATAGAGAATTGAATTCCATCTCATGATCCATCGCTGGGTTCGTGATTAGGAAATTATGAATTACATAAGCGTTGGTATAATTTTCATAAAACCTTCGATGTCAATAACTCTCGTTTTTAACTTGATGTAAACTGTGGGGGGAATATCTTCAATTCGTGTGCTGAATTCCACAAAAAGAATTCGACAAATGTATGTATGAAGAAAAAAAAGAATCAAGAATTACTGGGCAACACGAAAAAGAAAGAAATGGGTTGATCGGTAGAGGGTGAGAGATAAAACTTTGCTATGGAATGTTCTCAAATCCCGAATATCGAAACAATAATTCCAATAAAAATGAAATAAAAATTTTTAATTGATATTTAAATCAGATTTTCTACATACCTATATTCCTTAAATCGTGCTCAAGGTCTGCACGTGTTTGCCCCAAAGTACCACCATAATCAAAGTCACGTAGAAGTGTTTCTGGTTTCTTCAACGATGAATGTTTTCAAAAATTATAGTTGAGAAGAAATATATTTTATCACTCGATTGCCTTGACGAAGTGGTTGGAAATTGATGTAGGAGTGGCGTCGGTGACAAACCAACGTCAAAAGATGGAATACTTTTCCCTAGCTGGTTCAACATGGGATTGAACAACGCTGGCATGCGCCGTTGTCCGTTGTCCCTGCAACGAACTAAACGGCGTTCTTTTCGTTCTTCATTGTGTCTCCTACTCCCCACCACTACCGGTTCCGTTTATCCCGCGCTTTTGTGTTTTCACTTCTTTTATTTTTATATTATACAAAATTTCAATATTCTATTTTCAATACCTTTATTATTCATTATTTTTATCTGAAAGCAGAGTTCAAAATAATGAATTATAATATCCCAACCAATCCTACGCATTTGTGTTTCTTAAAAACATCCATCTGATTGGTCGGTTATAGAGTAACGGTCAAACACGGATTCGAATATTCAATCTGTTTAGTTGTCTTAGCATCGAAATATATTCAATCGAAGATATTCTTATATGAAAATCGTTAATGCAAAAATTTGGAATGATTTTTTTGACGTTTTTATATAAAAAGTATCGAATTTTGATTAAAATCTATAAAAATTGTATACTTTTTTTATATAAAAATACAACTTGTTCTTTTCAAAGATTCCCATCACTCATTTTGAATTTGAGAAAAACAAGAGTTTCAGAAAGAATTCGATTTTTTTCGGATATTTATGAATTCTAAACTTCCTGGAGAACTCTTTGTATTCTAAAAGCCAGTTCCTATGAAATTCTATATAATTTTTATCGAAACTTGGTAAGTACACTGTAAAGAATATCCTTCGTAAATTACCCATATCTGATAAACAACTAATCCATATATGAATCGGAAAATCAGAATTTTCTGTGAAAGAACTACATTCGGTGTGGAAGGCATACATTTTTATTGTAGAAGTCTCACACTCAACCTAGAAGAAATAAATTTCTTTTTGAAAAAGTCTCATGCTCAGTGTAGGAATATTAAACAATAAGTATCTAAATTGCTTACATCCAATGCAGGTGATAAAATTCGCTACACTGAGCGTGAACAATTTACAAACTTGTGTAATATTCCTACACTGAACGTGAGACTTTTTCAAAAAGAAATTTATTTCTTCTACGTCGAGTGTAAGACTTTTACAATAAAAATGTATTCCTTCCACACCGAATGTTGTGCTTTCACAGAAAATTCTGATTTTCCAATTCATGTATGGATTAGTTGTTTATCAGATATGTTCTACCCGATCGGAAAAAATTTATATACAATTTAAAAAATTCAATATAGTTTATATATATAATTTCAAAAATTTTTCCAGTAGGGTAGAAACACAATCAAATGAATTGAATATTTATTGAAGTTGATTAACCTAAGAATGATTGTAACAGAATATATTTCCATCCGTAAACGTAGTGATGAAAAGAGTGCACGACCACTGTTGGGTTCAAGTCGATCATCACGTTCTCTATCATTTATTTAAAACTGATGAATATTCAATCAAAAATTCATATTGTTTTATCCCTCGTTATAGAGTCAATTTATTCAAAATTGTTAGTTGGCATACGTACCAACACATATATAATATTGATATTAAAAAAGATATATTATGAGTTGAGAAAATCAATATTATTCCAAAAACAAACTCGAAGAGACATTCGAAAGGTTTTCCTTTATAATTTTTCCCAAGATCCTAACCGATCATTCAGGAAAATTTGAGTTGGCAAATTAAATGACGCTATAAAAGTATTTGATTAAAAAAATTTAATAACAATTCACAGCATTGCAGTGTCAACAGTGTAAAATATTATTACGTATTATTATGTGTGTTATTGCATAGATCGAACACAGGTCGTATCATCGGAGCAAAAAGCAACAAAATAATTTAAGAATCACTACTCGTCGTCTGTGTTCATTCTGTGTAAAGACACCTAAAGTATGTCGTATGTACATGTATGACCGAGGAACAGGGTGGAAGGAAATGGAAGATACGTCATCCTTTGATTTTTGTTTTTTTTTTTAGAAATAGATATCAAATATTGCATTATCGATAAATAAATATATGTGATAGATCGATGAAGTAAATGATTAACAGCCATGTTAATGAATGAAAATATAATTTCAATGATAAAATATCAGATATTTACTTCCCTCTCCCTTTCCTCCTATCCAAAAAAGTATTTAAAATGACTATATATGTATATATATATATACATATATAACATGTTTTATATCACCATCTCACAAGCACTTGATCACCATTTTGAATGGAATAATATTTGAGCTCTTGTAATGGTTTGTCCAAAGGAATTTCCTCTTGCGAAAGCTGTAGTCGAGAAGATTATATTTCAGTTCAATAAATCGATACAAAGAAATCATTAAATAGAAAAAACAAAATACTTACATTTGTTTGTAAGAAAGATAACGAAGGTATTTTCCCGTCAGTTTTGAACAGCCTTTGCACCAATCCGATGACTTTTTGTACCTCTATATCCTTGAGAAGTTTCTTCTTGATTCTTCTCGGTTGATTAGGATCGTCCGGACACACGAATTCCACGGTTATCACATTGGATCCCATATCTACTTTAGGTTTCATCGATGGGATTTCAGTGATTCCGTACTCTACGAATGATTCACATTGAATATTAATAATTTTTCCAAATTCAACTCATCATTCACATACGTACTTGTAACTAAATCGGGAAATCGAGGATGATTACGAATAAATTCAGTCTTCAATTCCGAATTATTTTCAATTTCTTTCCATTTACAGAAATACATTTTCAAATAATCGTACTCCGCTCCTCTTCTTTCTTCAGGTGAGATTTCGGTACCGTTCAAATATCGTAATTTCGATATTCTCGCGATAATCAATTGTCTCGTAGTTTCGACGCTATGATTGTTCAAAACTGGATTATCTCTGAATTTAAAATCTTCTAGATTAACAAGTTTCTCTAATTCGCTAATAGACTCCCACTGGAATAGAAACGAATTTAATAACGAGAGATCGAATATCGTTGTATAAGATGATTTGCATTTACCTCTGATATATTATTATTAGATAAATGTAGATGCATCAACGAAGTAAATAGTTTAGTCTTTTGCGTTGGATCATCAGCTGGAAATCTTATTCTGTCGATTTTGTTAGAATTTAAATTGAGGTAAGTTAAACTGAAAATAAAATTGATTTTTGTTTAAATTATGAATGAATGAATGAAGGAGAGAGAGAGAGAGAGAATAAAAGCAGTACCATGGGAGAGAGCCAAGTTTCAATATCTCATCCCAATTTGATATGAAATTTTCTTCGAGCGTTAGAGCTGATAAATTTTGCAAAATAAATTTATTCGGAGGTAAGTCGTGTTCGTCGATCGTATCAACGAGATTAAAAGATACAGATAATTCTTTTAGAGATGGAAACATTGGGATACATCTTCGAATATCTAGCCACGTATAATCCATCCTTCTCATCGTCAAGTGAGTGACGGCGAGAAACGAATCTTTCAGTGATTCTAAGTTTTCGGTTGTAGGCAATTCGTTTTCACTGAAAAATGAGAATATTAGAAGAATAGCTTCGCGAAACGATATAAGAATAATAAGATACCTGATATCGAGATGAGTTAAGGAATGAAGTTGGGAACATATATCAGCTACGACGTTCCAAGAATTGAATAAGTTCCTAGATATATCTAATTCCTCTAAATTAGGGCATAACTCTTTCAATTCACCAGGTTTACCAGCCAAACTGATGCTCTGTTTTCTCAAACACGTGACTCTCAGTTGATCAAATTTACTCTGCTTTTTATTCACTTTAGCAAATCCGACCATTTCTAAAAAAGGAGCATTGATCTCTTTCTGTAAACTTGTGAGATTTTCTTTATCGATTCCCACTAATTCATCCTCGATGAGACCATATCGGGAAACAATAGCCTGTGGACAAGATATTCCAAATTTTGCTTTGCCCAAACGAATGAACGAGCCTGACGTGGGATGTCTGCAATGAGAAGATATTGAAATTGTTATTCATTCAAATATTCTATGCTTCATCTCTCCATTAATATTGTTTTCATGAACGAAATACTCACCTAGCTTTGAAATATTCCACACCTTGATACGTTCCATTGTGTTTGCCACGAGTTGGATCATCCCAATCCACTCCCAACCATTCACCCTTGGTTTCGCCGACCGGGCCAATGTATTTCAACGTACCTCTGTATCCATCACATTCGAGACGACTTCCAATTTCATATTTTTTATCTTCTATCATACTGCGAAGCAACCAGAAGAAATATATCATTCGTATGAAAAGTACACCTTTATGCATATTCACACTGTTACGGATTTGCATTAAATTGACAAATATCACGTATGAATGTCATAACTGTCAAAATGAGGACTTTAAAAGAACCTTATTTGTTGCAGTTTCCATGACAAGGACAACACCATGATAAATAATGAAAATCATTAATTTGTACTGCGAGATCTAAAATATTGACATGAAGGTAGAATGTTGAATGAATACTTGGGAAAATAATGACAAATCAAAGATAATATTGTAGTATAAAATGTATAAAGATACCTTCAAATGTGGTTGACAGCTTAACCTCAACAGATTTAACATTGAAAGCACAATTTTGATTTTTGTTCGTAAGCGTGAATGTTCGATATCAATGTATACAAATATTGTTGATACTATTATTTCAATGAATTGCGAATAATTTGAAGTGTAAGCAAAAGAATTATTGAAAAGATTCTTACATTGTTGTTTGTCTCTTTTCAATCAAAATTTTTCAGACTTGTTCTGAAATTGGTGGTGATGAATACAGAATATTCTGAAATTTCATGATCGGATGTTTGTGGGTTGGCCCCCCGTGTGTTTTGCTCCTTCATTCACTTTCATCCACGCGATTCACGTCACGCCGAAGTGACCTGAAAATGGCATCTGGCATCATTGCAGAAGTCAAGTAACGAAGCTGCTATCCTATGCCCATGTATATGAGATTTTACTAATACTTGTTGAATTTTACTCACACAAGTGGATCCGAGGGGTCACGAAGAAGTCTGTTTTCCCTGTTGCCGGTTCAATCCATCAAACAAGTTCGAGTCTAGATCTTCCGGATAAAGCAGGCCACAGAGTTTTCGAATGTATACGTAAATGCAAAACGCAATGCGCAGAACTTTGATTTTGATTTCTGCGCGTAATTGCATTCTTTGCGTTCGCATTTACGAAAGTTTATGTAGAATAGAGCATTACACAATAGCTCTATAACACAATTTATAACCGACTCTACTGCTTTACTTTTTAGAAAAACAAATCAGGGGCTTTTTATTTCTTCGCAATTGGTTATTCTTATCAATACAGGCACATGATTGATCAATTCCGTTAGATCCATCGTTGAAATTTTGATAACAATACTGTATATATGAATTCATGCACACACATGTGGAACAAGAATAAGTTTATACAACGGTTTAACACAGTAGTTTATAACCGACGTAGGTCTGCGTAGGTCAACATGGTTTTAAAATGTGACCAATGACGGTTGATTTCGATTATTGTTAATAATTAACATTTCAAAAATAATCATTTCAGTAATTTGTTTAATCTAATATTTTAATCATTGAAAAAAATGGAAGAAGATGAGCGTCGAAGACGTGCGTTGGAAGCTGGAAGAGAAATGGTAAAGTTTTTTTTCCATTTCTTTTATCACTCGAATTCATTTTTGGGTGTTTTTGACTCTTACACAACATAAACTTTTTTCCCCCCACATTTCTTCTTCTCTCGTATACCACCTATTCTAATTGTTTTTAAATCTTCAACGATCAAAACTCTTTGTTTGTTTTATTTGATGTTCTATATATAGTTTTGTGATTTTACTTCATATTCCATAATTTCTCCAAGGAATATTCTGTATTTTAGTTGGAAAAGTACAAAGCGGAAAAGTCTAGCAAAGTTGCAAACAATTCCAGTCAAGAATGTGAAGTATCCGACGAAGATACATTTCAAATCGATCAAGCTGTGGATCAAAAGGGACTTTTTGTGAGTATAGATTTATGATGTTTCATCATCATATTTATATCATGTGAATTTTTAATACAATAAAAGGTCACTCATTACCTATTAATCCATGTCGCGTGCATATGTATGGATTTTTTGCATCCAAACAAAATTGAAGGTCACGAGATATAATTTTGTACATTCCATTCAGAGTAAAATTAAAATTCATTGCTATGTTTGTTTTGATTATAAATACATTCTGTATTATTTATGTGATTAAATATAATAAAAATATTATATCAATATATTCAGAAACACGAAGAAATGTCTTCGAGGGATGTAACTCAGAGTAGTATCAGCATGAGCGAAGGAGAGGGAGATGGCGATTTGGAGGGCATGGCAAATAGAGTTGCCATGCTAGAGGAATTGTTACACGGCAAAGAGGCTATGGTAGAAGCTCTGCACGTGGAAATTGATCACTTGAGAGCGGAAGCGTCTTCTCCTAATTCATCGCAGAGCCAAAATAGTGGCACCCAAAGCAGGGATCTTATTTCCCTGTATCATACCAAAGTGAGTTATAGTTTATCTTTGCCTTTATTTTGCTCTAAAAAGATGTATTCACACTTATGTATCTTTTGTTTTTTCTTCTCAATTTTCAGCTCCAAGAATTTGAAAAAGCTGTTCATCAACGTGATCAATTAATAGAGGACGTAATTTCACAGTTACAGCAAGCAACTATGGAAAGAGATCTATTGGTAACTCAGATGAATAATCTCAACTCTATGGAAATCCCTACATGCAATATGGAAAGTTTACTCCAAAAGGTAACCTAACTCTAATTCGAATTTGATATCCAAGTTATTTAGGTTTATGCAATGATGCATTATATCTTTGTCAATAAAGTGTAGTTTTGGTGACAAATTTTTCAATTTGAACAAATTTTTTCAGATTGATTCTTTGGAGAGTGCTTTGAACGAGAAAAAAAATACGATACAGGGTCTGAACATGCAATTGACGGGAGTGCGAGAGCAGGTGAACACCTTGGAGATGGAAAAAGAAATACGAAATACCGAAATCAGGGACTACCAAATGCAAATAGAGAATTTAAATGAACAAATACGTTTAGCTGCACAAAATAATATTAATATCACGGAAACGCTTGAACAGCATAAAATTAATGAAACTCGCGTGGATAAAATAAAAAAGGACATGCAATACATTACAGAAAAATTTACCACCGAAATGCATGTAAACACCGTTCGACATCAACAAGAATTGAAGGTTTGATTTATTCATTTTTTCATTATAATTGAATTTTCGCGAAATGAGAATAATTTCATCCGTCCTTCTCTTTGTAGGATGTAACGGCAAAACACGAAGCAGATATTAAGGATATTGAACAAAAGTATGAGGAGCGATTGAATGCGTTGAAGGAAGAAAATAAACAACTAACGGATCGTTTGAACAAAGATTTACCTGGATTGGAAAGCAGACATGCCAAAGAATTATCTGTATTTCAGTCACAGTTATCGTATTACAAAAAAACTATAGAGACGTTAAAATTGGATTTAACGAACGCATCGGATGCTCGAAAACAAATGGAGACTGAAATGAAGTTCTACAAAACAAAATTGGAGGATTTCAAATTGAAAGCGGAACGTAATGAACGTGAATTGAATCACAATCATCAACGCGAGAAAGAAATGCTATACGAACAGATTAGGCTTCACAAAGTTCAATTGGAAGAATTGACATCGAAGTACGTAGCCTCCGCTACAATTTTGGAATCCAAAGAGAGCATAGAACGTTCTCTGGAACAAGCCTTGACCAATGCCTCCCTGCTCAAACAAGAAAACGATTCGCTAAAAGCCAAAGTGGACGACATCACTTCCAAATACTCCGCAGCCCAGTCTTTGATCGAGAACAGTCAAATCAATGAAAGAATTTTGAACGGTAAAATATATAATCTTGAAAAATCGTTGTCCAGGTTCAGCGGTATGAGCGAGTTCAGTAATTTAAATGAAACGAGTTATCCAACTCTCGAGGACTTTCAATACGATATAACTAAAAAGAAATTGGAAGAAAAAGAGGAAATGGAAAGATTATTGGAAAATCGAATTCGCGATTTGGAGGATGACGTGAAGAAGAAAAATGAACAACTCGAACAGGCTAATTTGATGAAAAAGTCGTACGAAAAACAGTTGAAAGATATGAAAAATATGTGCGATAAATTAAAATCAGGAGCAGAAAACTTGTCCGTTCAGAGTCCCCATCTGGAGAAGAGTCCATCGATTTCTTCCATAGAAAAAGATTTTGAAGATCAAATCCAGCATTTCAAACTTATAATCAACGAGAAAGATTTGGAATTGAAAAATTTCGAAAAAACTGTTCAAGATTTAAAAAAGAAAGTACAAAAATCTGAAGAAGAATGTGGACATTTGAAGAATGGTTTGGCTAACGCTTGGGCGCAGTGCGCGGAATTGGAAAAACTCAATCAATCGTTGTCCATGAGCGTAAGCAGGTTGGATGCATCTTCCACTTCGGATAAAGATTTCAACAACGAAATAGATCAAGTTCAATCTCTCCAGATACAAGTAACTTCGTTGATCCAAGAGAACTCTAACTTGAAGGAACGATTAAATAATATCAATTCTCTCAAGAAATGTATCGATGAATTGAAAGTTGGCAAAAAATTACTTCAAACGAATATGAAACAACTCATCGAAAAACATAGAGAGGATTTAAACACCGCGAAAACCCACGTCACGGAGAAAATCGAGAAAATTGGATCCTTGGTTCTCAATGCTCAGAGGGAGAATGTTGATATGGAAGAAATTAAGAACGAACTAGAAACTCGCCACGCCAAAGAGATGGAAGAATTGAGAACTTATTTCGAGCAGAAATGTCTTCAAATGGAGAAACAATATTCCGAAGAAATTTTCAGTCAACAGTCTAAAAAGATGTCGGATAACGATAGCGAGATCGAGGAATTGACTGAAGATTTGTATTTTGGGGGAGCGGGTGATTGTTTGAATTTACCTGACTCTTCTGCCAACGTTGAAAATGCTGATCCCAAATTCAAAATCAATTCATCCGAAGAGGTAACCAAGGACAAATCATCTAAGGATGAGAGTAATTGGAATGAATTGAAACTCGAGTTGGAGAATAAAATTATCGAAATGGAGAATATCAAAATCAATTACGAGAGCCAATTGGAAGAGCAAAAGTTATCTTATGAGAAACAAATCCAACAGATCGAGGAACGAAGGGGACGTATTGCTTTGCTCAAAGCTGTCAATCAGGTAAAAGTACACAGTCACATTGAGTTTTGCTGTTTTTGTGTGTATTGAAATGACATTATTAATTACTACTTTGTTTTTCTTTTACCTTTTTTTCTTTTTCATTTGCATTTCTTAAAAACATTGTGATGAAGTACTTAATTTTGTGTTTACAACATCAGAAGGTTCTTTTTATAATTAGAATTTGAATATGATCGAACGATATTATGTGATATCGAATTTGGGAATCGCTGGAAAGTATTTATTGATATATCGTTCTTTCTTCAAAAAAATATATGTATATTTGCAATTTTAAAACCTGGTCATTCGCCGAGTTCATCCACTTGGATACTTGGATCAAAATTGATTCAAATAATTTGGTCAAAAAAGAACATTGTGTAGTTGATTATTGCACAATATCGTTCAGCGTTTCTTGTGTTAATTTACTAATAACTTTTGTACTAAAACTATACAGTGTCGTTGATATATTTTCCTTTTGTTTTGTTGTAAGAAATATTCGGATAGCCTGCTATCGTCTGCTGTGTCGGAACATCATTTCTCAATGTTTCTCTTCTTCTTGGAAGAAAAGAATGATTTTTTGAGTCATGAGCAAACGTTTCACCTCGCATGATTTTGATTTGTTAGAAAATTTGTTTGTTTCCTTTTCTGTTTTCCTCGTTGTTGAAGTAACGTAATGATAGTTGTAATTGGTATTAAGTGTATTAGCCATCGAGTTTCATACTAAACGACGTTTAATAAATTTTGTAATTAACATAACTTCTTGTGATATGCGATTTATGTGCGCATGCAGCATTGTCAAACAGAATGGGATGTGGGTGCATTGGAAAATGGTGAATTATCAAAACTACGAGAAGCCTACAACCACCAACTGGAAGAACAGGTTGCACTAGCTAGACTCGACATTTGCAACGCTCTTCAAGAACAAATTCAGGTAGCGTCAAGCCACCTGTGAACTTTCTTTTCTCATTAAATTTAAATTCTTTGATCTTTTACGTTTGAAATTGTATATATACATATATAAGTTTTATTTTATATTTTACAGCATATATTGAATATTTCTACACCGTGCTATGTTTTTTTCATTTTGTCACTCTTCATTTTTCTTGACAGAGAACAATCGCCAACGTATCGCGTTATTGTTATTTGTCCAATCTCCAAACAATTGATAATCGTAATAGGGTACATGTTTTATTTATCAGTTCAGTGAATTATTAACGTGTTTGATGAGTAAAAAATGTAAAAAGGAATGAATTTTCAATGTCATCTAATAGAATTTTTTCGAATTTATAATAGGCCCTGTTGTTGGTCGATGGCGATGGAGAAGATGGTTGGCCAACAGAGCTTTTAGAGCTTAGAAATAAATTCACCAGCAACGCTAAACGGGAAATTCAAGAATTGAAAGAATATCATAGAGTGGAAATCCTTCGGTTAAAGGAAGAACATGTTCGAGAATTAGGAAGAATCAACGATTTGCATCGAGAAGAAATGAGAAAAGTACAAAATAATACACCTACGGGAAAATCGTTCTCCAATAGCAGTATTATTATTCAAGAAAGGTAGTATTTACTTCAATTATCGTAAAAATATAACCTCTTGGTAATTGAAAATATATTTTTCTTTTTCCCCCCAACAGAGATAACCTGCACAAAACTTGTACCATTTTGAAGAGTTTAGTCGAAGAATTGATCAAATATTTTGCTGTTTGCGAAGACGAAGTTAATAACACTTTGATTACTGAGGTTTTAAAAAGACAATCCCAAGAGGGAGAGAAATCTAAAAATTTGGATAAAACTGAAACCGCTGTTATGAATAAACCTCCTGCTGTGATTAAAAAGGTGCATTTTGCTCCCCAAACCAGCGAAATAGCATCGATAATCAACAACGAGCATATCGAGGATGAAGAATTTGCTGACAAATTGAAGAAAGAATTGAATAATTGTCTCCATCGTTTGAAAACTGAAATATCTCAAATTTTCGGTATTTCTTTGTCGGATGAGAGTATCGGTATCGTTTCGGATACATTGGATTTGGAAGGAAATATCAACGATGATATAGTCGTGAAACAAGCAGAACACATTATTATCACTTATCAAGAAGAATTGGAAAGATTGAGGGCCACGAATTTGGAACTACAAGCAAAGTTACTCAATATTGAAAGTAAAAAAGAGATTATCACCGAAGGATATGGAGAACAAGACGATAACGCGAGTGATATCGTATCACAGGATATGGCGGAACTTCAAGAAAAAGGTTTGTACAATTTTTATAGAGTACAAATCTAATCGAACGGGTTTATCAATAATATTCTTCAATAAATTTCAGCTCGAATCGTTTTGTCGAGTGGAGGTGGGGACAATTCGCATCTGCTACAATTGATAGAAGGATTATCCCGACAAAACGACAAATTAATGGATGATGCCAAAAAGGAAAAAGAAGACTTGCAGCAACAGGTTAGATCCACATCACTCGTTGCTTACATTTCATTTTTCATTGTTTTAATGCATTTTAAATTGCATGCATTTTATATTCATTTAGAATTGTCATGCTACGTTGAACACAATCGTGGTGAAATGCATATTGCAAATGATTTTCTTTTTTTGTTGTATTTTCTTATTACATTATTTACGTATCTCTATTAGCCTGATAATTAAAAGACAAACAATCGTTTTTTTCCGATCACGAAGGACAATGATGCATTGAATGTTGAACTTTTCTGTATTGGACGGTGAAATTGAAATAATATGTTTCGTTAGAACGTGTGGATCGAAAGAATTTATTAACGAAATCTAGGGTCGTGTGCTGCACAGTCAGGTCTCTGAGACTAGACCCGGTCCTACGCTATGGATTATCAATTCATGGGCTGAGAAGACCAGGTACAGTCTCTAGGATCTAATTGCGCATACCGTCCCTAGTTTGGCTCAATGGTATGATTTCCTGGTAAATTGATGGGCGTTCTATTATCTTGCCAGCAGGTGCCTTTAGAACCTACTCCTCCCCCATACATTCACAGGGTTTGCTGCGGAAAGGTAATTTAAATAATTACTAATAAATCATAAAAATTAATGAAATAAAACGAGCAGATGAAATATTGAAAGTATTATACATAATAAAATAACTTGTTAGTTCTGTAAATAATTTGTATTTAGACGGGTTTCTCACCTTTTGTGGCAATCTTAATCCTTTCACTTTTGATTTCAGTTTCATTTTTCCATGACCTTTTCATCCACAAATGGAATCAGAAGTGAAGATTTGATCAAACATCAGTTGTTAGTCGATGCATTTCAATGATTTATTACCCAATTATTATTGGTAACTTTTTAACCAATTAACCAATAGTTGACTTCACCTTCTAAGCTTTTTTACTATCTTCTTGTTTGCTTTGTATTCTCGATGATGAAAATTAATGATAATTATCATCAATTAGCAATGCATAAAACATAAATCTCTTGAATTTGAATTCTGAATTATCAGGTTTTAGCATTGAAAATATTTTCATCGATGTAGGTGTTGAGTTTGGTCATTGGTATTGTACGCACATTTGAAATGTTGGTTGTTTTGTTTTTGTTTTATATCGCACAGTGTTTTCATGCATTAAAGCACGCACTTTCATTTGATCATTTAACATACGATGAATGTAATACACGTTGTTTGAAAAACTCACATACCCTTCTTCTTGTATTCGTCAAATTTTGAAATCAAATTCAAATAATTGATATAAATATGTCGTTGATGCATGCATTTGATAAAAAAAATGAAATCTTTAAACAATTTCAAATAGAAGAATTTGATCTTTTGTCGAGCTGAATTGTTTAAATTTATGGATAATGTTGACGTGTTTGTTTAGATCGAAGCTGCGGATAAACAATTACGCGCAACCCGCAAGTTTTTAGAGGAACAAGCCGCGGAAAGAGAAGCGGAAAGAGATGAATATGCTAAACAAATCCATTGTTTGCAAGAACAAATCAAAGAACGTGAACGCGAAAAAGGAAGAGATTTACGCATCACTTCCGAGGTGAGTTTGAAAAATTTGTATATTTCTGCTTTTCAATTTATTTCGTTGATTTTTTGATTTGATAATGGTGTTTTTTTCTTCTTAATTTAAGCAACGATATGATCAATAAATTTGAAAGATGTAGACTTTTCGCTATCCGAATCGATCAATATTGTATTAATATATTAGAATAAAAAAAAAAACTTGATTTAGATTCGAATAACGAAATATCTCCTTCTTCTTCGCTTTTTTTAATCATCTTTGATCGGTTGTTATTTTCTAATACGTGATGAAATTTTATAAAAAATGATACTGATTGTTTATTAAAGATTAAGTATAAAGTGTTCAAAGGGTAAAAAAAGGATATTTTGGTTTTTCGTTCCTTCTCTTTAACCACGGTTTATAAATGAATTAACAGTGAAATTTGTTTCTCTGTCTATGCAATACGAGTGCTCACAATTGTTTGCACTTGTGTCGATAGTTAGAGACAGCTTGTTTTTTGATAACACGCACAATCACTAATTGTATTAACACCAAGTATTTTGCACTCTGGTTTTGGTTTTTCTGTTCATCACACAAAACAGACTTCTCTATCACCCGAACCATCGACAAACACTTCTGTGCTTCGAACAACTGACATCAATGTGAGTGATATTAAATTTATATCTTTTTGTTTTCAAGATTTTATAATTATAAATATAAGAGACAAAAAAAATGAAATAAAATAAAGTTCATGCTTCAGTTTACGCTTTCGTGGTGTTGCGGTGCTTTAGACTTTTCTAGTTTTCGATAACGAACGAAGAGAATTTTTTGACTGAATTTACATGTAAAATGATGTAAACAGGTGGAAGTGTTGGAATCTCAAGTGAAAGAACTGACCAGCACCTTAACCGATATGGAAGCTAAAAAATCAAATGCCGAATCCCAATTGCTCGCGGCTGTGGAAAAAATATGGGAGTTGAGGGATATAATCAACGATTTGGAACAACAAATTCACAATAAAAGTGAAAAAGAAGAATCTTTACAAGCTCAAATATCGCAGTTGGAAACTGTCATAGCAGCACAAACTAAAAATCAACAGGAATTGGTTCAAGAGTTGGATGCGATTAAAATGGGTAGCGAAAATAGTGAATTGAACAATCACATCAGTCATTTACAGGTACGATTTTTTGTGACTTATAATCTGAATTTGATACTTTCATGTATTTAACAATGTTCCGATTAATTCAATTCAGGAAGAATTAAAGAAACATAAATTAAGTTCCGAACATTTCAACGTGAATTCCCCTGCTTTGAGACAAATGAAATTAGAGTTACGCGATATATTGGCCCAATTGGATAAAAGAATCAAAGATTTGGAATCCATGCATATGGTTGGTTCGAATTTGAGTTTGAGTCAACCGAGCGAGGATGTTTCCATTAGAGAGCAGATCGATGCTTCCCGATGTCCCACACCCGACGATCCAAATTCTCCACCGATTCTCCCGTTGGATCAAATCCTCAAACTCAAAGAAAAACTCACGAAACACGCGAGAGCCGAAGAAGTTGCTTTCAAGAGGATCAAAGATCTGGAAATGCAATTGAATTCGGTTAAAAATCAAAATGAGGTAAAATTCAAATTCATAAATTTGATTCCCGTTGTTGTTTGTTTTATAATAATTTGAGTTTTTGTGTGCAGGATTTACAAGCGGAGTTGGAAGTTCTTCAAGAAACTGCTTCGGAAAGATTATTCCAAATCGAAGTGATGCGTGGTCGATTGGAGGAACAGAAACAAAGTGCTCCTTTCGCTCAGCGTCAAGCCACGTCCCGATTGGAACTTCAGTTACACGAAGCGAATACAAAAATCAACGATTTAAAGCGTATTATCGCGGATAAAGATATGGAGGTGAGTTGGAAGAATTAAATTTGTTATATCGAATGTTTTATGGATGATGGTTCATACTTTCAGATACAAGATATTAAAAGTCAGTTGGACAGAACAACGCAATTGATTATGGAAAAAGAAACTGAGATATCGCGGATTGTTCAACTGGAGAGCGATACCATTCAAAAGTTGAAAGATCGTTTAGAAGTTGTGGAAGAAGAAAAGAAAATTCTTGAAGTAATTATTGAAGTGTTGAAAGGAGGATGATTCATTTTTATTCATATTTGTCAATTTTCTAGGTTAAGGTGGGAGCTCAAACGAGAGTTCAAATGGAATTGCCTCAATTGATCGATTCCATGTTAGCGGATAAAAATGAAGAAATAGATCATCTCAAAGAGCAATTATCGAAAAAGGATAAACAATTAGACATGTATTCCGCTTTGAACGTGGATGAAACGCAAACTAAACTGATGGAACCAAGAAATAGTGCAAGAACGTTGAGCGATATCCTGTCTTTAGATTCGGAATACGAGGAGGCGTCCGAAGCGATCAGAGCTCTGCCGTTGATGCAAACACCTTTGACTCATAACGTATCGAATTTCAGTATTCCAGCCACTTCTGCCATGTTATCCAAAGATCCATTGGATCCATCGATGAGACAAGTTAAGAGTCCACCCATTGTAGTTCCACTTTTGAATTTGAATATGAATTCCAATACCTCTTCCAATTCTTGCCAAAGACAAATTTCTCAAGTATCCATGCCCATAGAATCTTTCTACACTACTCAAGATTTAGAAGACAAAAACATGGATACTAATCAATCCAAAGATACAACCGATGACGTTATGAAACAATGTCTCGAACATGAAAACCAAGATCCCATGTCGAAAGTGAATGAATTGAAAAGTCGATTGAATTCCTTACAAGATACTTTAACGGAAAAAAATGAAATCTTAAAACGCAGAGAACAGGAATTTTCAATGCTACAAAAAGACTTTGAAGAATTACAAATAACGTTCAAGGAAACCGTAGAAACGTTAATGCGGAATAACGTTTATTACAAAAGTCAGTACGAATCGTCTCAAGCATCGGAAGAGAAAATTAAAAAAGATTTGCAGGAGGTGGAGAACACTTTGAAATTAAAAATCAACGATTTACAAGATTGTCAAAATAAAATTCAAGTTAATGAGAAAATTCTTATGGAATTGAGTTCGGAGAATGCCAAGTTGAAAAATCGTGTGGAATCCACCGAGGAACAATACAACGCGATATTGAAGGAAAAATGTTTGGAATTGAATAAATTACAAAGTCTTATAATAGAAAAAGACGGCATCATACAAAGTCTCTCGTCGGGTAACGTTGAAAAAGAAAGTGAATTCAAACATCTTCAAGAACTCAAGGAGAAATATGAGATTTTGGAGAAAGAGCTTGAGGAATATAAAAAAGAAAATCACAGACTCACGGACGGTTTGAACAATCGAGATCAAATTATTAGACGGTTAGAGGAAATGGCTAGGCGTAATAGTTTATCCGATGTCTCTTTACCTTCCAACGATAAGGATCAAGAGATACATCATTTACAAGAATATTTGAAAGAAAAAGATAAAGTCATTAGACAAATGAGCGACGATAGTAGAAGTTTGCACCGAGCGTTAGAGACTATTCAAAACAAGATGAAAGAATCTGGAAATGTAATAGAATTGAGAAAAAAATTGAAGGAAGAGCGTAAATCTAATGCGGAATTGATCGAAACGATTGAAGAGTTGAAAAAAGAGCTTGCAAGACTGAAAGGAGAATTGATGAGTAAGTATTTTGTTTCGAATGTTCCTTTTTCGCGTATGAATGAATAATTTTATTCCATTCGATTACAGTTAAATCGCAAGACGATAGCGATATAGAAGATATGGTACAAAGAGAATTGAATTTATCGGAACACTTGGATAGACAACTCATGAGCGCTATCGAAAGCGAATCGGAAAGCGTGGATAAATTCCAAGGCGAAGCTAATCTAAAATTTGTGGAAAAAGAAAAATCCGACAGGATCGCGCAAAAGTATTTGGACGTGAAATCTAAATTGAAGCAAGCCAACAAAGTCATAGAAGAGTTGAATAAAATAAAAGACGAACTCGAAATTGAGAAAGAAATGCTCCGATCTCAGGTCGTAGAATACGAACATCGTGTTCTTCAAATAAAGTGAGTTTTATAAAATCATTGAATTAGTTAGGATTTATTCTTGATTATGATATTTCACGAATTTTTGTTTTTAGATCCGACTTGGAGAATGAGATGAAAAAGATTGCCAAGAAGGACGAGGAACTCGCTTCAGAGAGGAACAACGTAAGAGCTTTGAGAATTGAAGTCGATAAGGCGAATAGAATGTTGGAATCTGGACGCGTTCGAGACGGGGAATTCATCGAGGTAATTGAAACAACAATTCTTCATACTTGGGTATATTATTTTGGAAAAAGTACTCATTTTACTTGAATTTCATACAGATTTTACAGGAGAAATTACAACTCTCTCTCACTACGGAAGAAAAATTACGTTGCGAATTGAATTTTCTGCGACAGGAGCATAAAAATTTAGAAATCAAATTGAGTTCTATGCGAGAAGAGATGAAATCTCAAAAGGTGGATCAGTTACCCGCCATTTCAGATCTTCTTGAAATCGAGCAAAAGAAATATATATCGATGGTGGAGAAGTTTGAAAAAGAGCAAAGGAATAACGAGGATTTGCAAAATACCATCAAAAGAATCGAAACTGAAAAACGAAGGTACGAAAATCAATTGGAAATCGCTACGGAGGAGAAGGAAAAGTTGCTGAGTAGTTTAGCGTTGGTGGAAGGAGTGAAAGAACATTTGGAAACCGATCTGAAGAGAAGGAAGGAAGAAATCAAGGCAAGAGAGGAAGAGGTAGAATGGTTGCAAATGAGAATCAAAACTCTGTCCGATGCGGAAGTCAAGAAACAAGAACAAAGATCCAGCGTTTACAATGAATTGAAAAGTTTGAGGAGGGAAGTCAATAATGCACGAGAAGTTATGGTATGATTTATATATGTTTGTCATTTATTTCTCTTATTTTATATATAATAAAAAATCTTTATCGTTGTACAGTTGGATTTGGAAGCTGATGCGAAACAGTTGAGAAAAGAATTGACGGATTCTCTCGATCGGGAACACGATTTAGCTCAAGCTTTGGACGCTATGAAGGAAAAAGAGATTAATCTAGAAAGGAAATTGAATAACGCCAAGCACGAGGAAAATAGATTAAGAGAAATCATCAATGCTTTGGAAAACAAATTAAAATACGCTCAAATAACGGAACAAACGAAAACTCGAAAGGATCTGGAAGAAGATTCCACGTCGTTGAATGAAAATCCTATGCCTGCTAAATTCGTACAAAAGATCAGGGTACATGTATATTAATTATCATTTTTTCATTTTTTATTGGATTGGGAAGAGATGAAATGAAGCTTGAATTTTTGTCTCAAGGAATTGAATGGAGCGAACGAAAGGTACGCTCATGAGAAAAGCATACTTCTGGACAAACTTGCTAAAACGAGGGACGAGAAGGATCGATTGACAGCTTTTGTTAAAAATTTAGAATCTCAATTAGCGTGCCATAAGAAATATGTCGAAGATTTGAATTTGAGTAAGAAAGACACCCTCGAGAAGGTAAATACAAGCAAAAATATAAATCCTCTACTTGTGTTATTAAATAAATGTTCTTCACAATTCTAGCTACAGCATTTTTATGGGAAATTTTTGAGAGTTGATAGCAAAAGAAAAGCTTTGGCATATCAAAAAAGATATTTACTGTGTATATTGGGTAGTTATCAAGTATCCGAAGAACACACTTTGATCGTTTTGGCGAGATTAACTCAGGAACAGTTTGTTTATACTACTTTGGGCAAGAATCGGAAAAATCCGATAGTACGTTTCAGATCTGCCGTTAGAGCCGTTATCAGTATACACAGAATGAAATGGTTGATCGTAAGGTGGCGTACAGGAAAAAGAGTCGGAGCTAATGCTCTTTTAGGTACTTTAGATCATTCGTTTCTTCCTGCTCAAATATCTTCGAATCATTCTCCTCCTGTGAGAGACAGAACGAGTCATAAGTATGTTGAATTTTTATCTTCTCACGCCTCTTTCATACTGTTTGATTATCAAACCTTGATATTTTTTCTACATTTCAGTCAAAACGGTGAGCCTGATGCATTTCCCTTTGAAAACTACTATCAAAGATTGAGGAACATTCAGCACAATTTGGGTCTAGCGATGGCGATACCTAGGCCAGATTGAACGATGTTTCATTCAAACCAGATTTTAACTCGAAAAAATATCACAATCTTGGTATAAGATTTGAAGAACTTTGCTTTGAATCAAAGCTCTGCGAGGACTGATTTTTAACGTTAGACTGTGATTTTAATTTAATGTTTTAATGAGCTCTCAACTAGAATGTATTGTAATAACAATCCCAATAACGCATCAGCGATCGCATACGTTAGGACAAATTGTTATTATAGCCACAAATCAACACGTTTTTAATAGAAGTGTTAGATTTTGAACCCTCGCATTTAAGCGTCCTTATACTTTGTCCTTGCGGATAAAAAGATACCTACTATTTTGAACCCAGTCGTATTTTATCTAACCAAAGTTGTGAATATTATTGTATAAGTTAGACTAGATTTATTAAAAATAAAAATCGTGTGCCTTCAACATTATTTATAAATATGATCAATGTTTTTCTTTTTTATGTCCATGAATGATGAATAATTTTTATATCCGAAATAAAAGATCAATCAAGTTTGTATTCGAATAGTTTTATTATTGGTTAGTTTATTGTAAAGAAAGCCCTTCGAAGATGATCTATACTGTGTACAGAAACCATTAGGATTCTTCTGATTTTGCGATTTTTAGTTGAAAATTTTCATGGCGTGTTTTACGAGATACAAAGATTGATTTGGAAAACATTTTTAAATGCTATTTTTCATCGCTCTTTTATCCACGGGTATCGAAAAGTGTTTGCAAAAAGTATTTTTTATATGATTAGATACAAATTGAAATTGTATAAACTCGTTGATGATACTTCGATGTATATTATTTACATATATACAGGGAGGAGTGTTTAACGGTAAAAAATATATAACATTCATCTAGGTATTATATATAAATGTCTACTAGATATTATACATAGATGTACCTACGAACTATTTTTAAGAAACATCTCCTACGAGGTTTTAAAATGTATGTGAGTACGTTTTCGAGTGCGCAAGAATCGACATTATTATTATTCCAACAGTATTTGAGACTCGTGTATTTATACATTTTCTTTCAAATTTTGATTGTGAAGTCTCAGAATCGTTTATTGGAACGACTTTTCCATTCGAATTCGAGGAGAATTCTACATCCAAATGATTTTATTGTAACCATTGAATTTATTATTCAATCAGTTTCAATAAACGATGGGAAGTGATTTTGTTTCTTAATGCGTCGATCTGAAACACAAACATGTATATCCAGATGAACTACACGGGAGAAGAATAGACAATTCCCGGTCTTCAAGTAGCGCAAAACTTCTGTGGAGAGCGTCGAATGATCTACACCAAAAACTCCTCTTCTTCTTGTACAACTCGAAGTGGCAATCATAAGAGTTCTGTATTGTCTTGTGCTGCACAGTTATGTTACAACATACACAGGCACTTTTCCTCTAAACTTCGTTGATCGCTCACACTCGCGTTTATATTATATACTATATAATTTGCGAAATTTCAACATATCAACCCACAATGATTTTTACTCGTATTTGATATAAAATTGTTGGTTTAAACTGTGCGTTGTGAGCACAAATCAAGTGTACCGCTCTTCTTCGCTTTCTCTTCGATAAGGCAAACATTATAATGCACAGCATAGAGAAGGAAAAGAAGGTACCAGCAGGCAATGTGGAAGAAATTAATCTTTAAATAATAATTATTATAGAATCTTACTTACAAATATATACAAACAATTATATACACTCGTTTGTGTGGTTCACAACTCACGTTTCAAAACTTCCAAGCGAGTACTCGATATATTGTTTTATTCTCGGGGATGATTAGCCGTACAAGCGTCTTTGAAATTAGTGGCATTGAAAGGGAGGAAATAATCATCGTGGAGTTGTCTGATGATCGCCTCGATTGGACACAATTTAGATTCTTTGACTATTTTTTCATTATCCTCGTTTCGTTCGATATAAGTGGTAACGAAGTGATTGACGTTTTTACAAAATGGTACCTTCGAGGTCAGATCTTTACCGTTGATTATAACGCGGAAATAAAAATCACTCGCCACGTGGTTTTCGTTTCTGGGATTAATTTTGTAGACTTCGATGATGTATCTGGAGGCGTAATGGGGCATCGTTGTCTTTTCGGAAACTATTCCCAAAGCGGTAGCCAAATATTGAAGAGTCTTATCGTGACCGGAGTATAAAACTATTTTGGGTTTCATCTCGGATACGATACGGAGCATGTAATTCACGATACTTCGTAACAAACCGTAAGCTCGAAGCAATCCGTACTTCTTACGACTGTTGCTTTTGGCCAATTGTTTTGCCTCCCACTCGATATAAGCGAACAGCCCAGTCACGTGTTCGGATTTCACGCAAGTTCTTTGAGTGCCCAAATCGGCACAGGGAAGAGTCGCTCCGTGGCACACGTAGGTCAACAAAGCGTCGGCCAAGGCGTTAGGATCGTTCATTTGCGCTTGATCCGGAATCTCGAATACCACGTTGGAAGCTTGTTTTATCAAATCGGATACCGCTGGATGGGATTTCAAATGATCCGATATTTCCTGTAAGAATAATATCAATCAATTATTGTGCATCCAAATCATCCTTGGATATAAAAATTACTTTCAAATTTGTTCTCACTTTTGAATGAATTTTGAATAATTTCTCAGCTGTCGCGCAAGCACAGTCGCTGTTGCAGAATGTATAACTTTGACTCTCTCGTAGAACGATTTTATTGAAATTCTGAAAGTTTTCATTCTCGAATAAACCGTACAGAAAAGCGACAGCGCTTTGCACAGTTCTTCGATACCTGGTACTGTAAACTACTATATCCTTGTTGTAAATTGTACCGTTTCCTAAATTTAATTTCTTATAATAAGCATTTTTCAATAGAATTCCTGTTTTTATCAATTGTGCCACGCCGAGGGTCGTGAGTTGCGCGAGTCTACAGTCTTTTGGGTGCAAAGGGAGCATTGGAAAACCATGAAATGGTCCTAAAAATTGGGTCCAAGCTGTTCTGGAGTAACTGGAAACGTTTTGTATAAAAGTTTGGTAGTTCGAATACAACGAGTCTAATTCGGGAAAGAGCTCCAAGTCGCCTCCGCAATTCACCGTACTGATGTTTCGAATGTGAGATAGCGGTCCTCTGTCACCGTGACGAATGAACACCAGAATTCCGCTCAACGTTAGATTGCCGTCTAAATTTCCTAGGATTTCAATTCGTTTAGAATTTTGGAATTTAATACTTTTTCGTGTGATGGAAATCGAAATACCTTCGGCTTCCGTGGTGATCTCGATCGGTGAATTGCAGAATCGAAAGATTTTCTTTGTTTTTACATCCGGTTTTAAATTCCTTGGATATTCCTTCATCGACAATTCGCTGCTGGCGATTCTGTTTTGTATGGAACTTTTGTCATCCACTCCCATGTATTTGTACATACCTAGAATTACATGACTCCCGATGTGATTATTTATTTTCATGCAGAATCTGGAAATTGCAAATCCCAAAGGGATTTTATTTGGGAACAATGACTTGGGTACATTGCTGTTACATTTTTGTTACTTCCCAGTTACAAGGACACGATTGGAAAACGATTTAGGGTCTATCTGTTTCTCTAATTCTGCAAATTTGAACCCCCTGGTTAAAAGAATCCATTGAATCTGATGAATGAAATTCAATGAGATTTGGTCAGAACATTGTCCACGTTTAATTGTAATTTAATGAGAATTGGTCAGAATCAATGGGTTCTTTCGACCAGGGGTACCTGTCTCCCCTGCTGATCTCTTTCGCTTCACAGCGTTTCAATCCCATCGTCGTTGTTCCCGTTTCCGTACTCAGGGATCAAATATGGGAATAATAGAGAAGAATTATGAAATTTATTGTTATTATTACCAGCGACAAGGAGAAAAATCCAAACGCTGAGTATGACGTAACAGTAAAAAGCTCTATGCTGATAAGAAAGACGGATCATTTCGGCAAGCATCTTGGATTTATTATTCGATTCAGAAATCAATTCAGTGATTCAATTAACAATAGAAAATATGGAGAAAAGAATCTTCCGAGTTTGACGTTGCAAGAAAATGCATTTTCAATTTCTTCCCACGTGTCGTTCAAGGGGTTGTCGTGATCCTTCGAGACGTCACTTAGTTCGTAGCATGCCATTCTCCGATTCACCTCTTCAACTTTTCGTTCACCGAGTTTTCAAATCACCTATATTATCGTCTGCTCTGGAAAATTCTTGAGTGTATCACTTCGAACTCACAGCTACCCGCACTATTTTATAAAAGAATATCCTGGTACCGATACACATTTCTTTTACAATAATCGAAGAAAATGATTTATAATTGACGTGGAAGAATGAGATTTTTCGCGCCCGAAGCCATGACTTTTTGTTACTTGACGATAGATGAGGAGGGAAAGCATTTTCCACTGGAAGAACGTGAGGAATACATGGAATGTGATACACGTATCACGTACATTGACAGGACACCGATGAACAAATAGGACAAGGTCGATTGATCTTCTTCTATAAATGGAATGCAAATTATATTCGAATGATACGAGGTTAATTATATTATTTGTTTTTCACGAGGCTTCTTGGCACACGGTAAGAAGCCGACAACAGAGAGCGCGGTGAAATTGTTTCGACGCTGAGGAAAATCGACTTTTCGTGTTTCCGATTACCTGTGATTACGGTAGGGACGATGACGATAACACGGAAAGGATAATCTCTCTGGTTGGAGATATCGAATTACTCCCACCAAGGGTCGTTGTTGATGTAGAGGAATCATTTCTGGCCAACATGGCGATGGCATCTTAAGGTTCTGATAAGGTCATCGTGGGAGGTGAAGATCGTCCGTTGTACCTGTCGTGGGGATTGGAACCAACTCGTGTTTCGACCAATAACCACCTCGGATGCAACGGACTGGATTCGATTTCTGCTATTTTTCACAGTTTTATCCTCCCACTTTGACGGTTCCGGGGATCAAACAACATGGCGTGTATTCTACTCTTATACCACTCCACGAATATCCTTGGCGTTTGGATCAACGAATTGTGGTGAAATGCAGGACAGGTTGTTATTATTACCTTCCACCGTCGTGAATGATACCAAGCGCAAGCGCTCTTGCTTGCTTTTATCACCCTTCAACCCTCCAAGAGACGGAGAAAGACTTTATAAAATAATTTCCCTGTGTCATGAGGTCTTGATTCCGTTATTTCATTCTTTCAGGTATCTCAAAAATGCGGTACAAAATCATTCTCGGTGGTAATTGATCTCGATTCTCTGATATTTATGAAAAAAAGTCCATAGAATCTGACGAAATGAAATCCTATGGAATTCGGTCAAAACATTGTGCAAGATTCAATGAGAATTACAATGAAAAAAAATACAATCATCCGATTAAATGTCATTGAAAAAAGGTTGAGTGGGATTTGGTCGAAACATTGTGCGTGATTCAATGAGATTTGGCGATACATTACTTCCATCCCAATGAACATTATGAGGACGAGGACTTGGAGACAACTGGAGGAGCTCTTAAAGAGATCTCAATGTCATCCAATGCGTCGATTTAGGAGATCTTACAGAGCTCTTGTTTAAGACCACTTTATGTTATCTTTATGTTATAAATGTTCTCTTTAAGATAACATAAAGTGATCTAAAACAAGACCTCCACAGGATCTCCTAAACCGACGCATTGGATGACATAAAGATCTCTTTAAGAGCTCCTCCAGTTCTCTTCAAGTCCTCGTCCTCATAATGTTCATTGGGATGTTCTTCATATTTTCCCACCGAACAAAAATCCATCGGAAATGATATTTTCATTTGAAATTTAAGAACATACTGTTTTCCAACCATCTGCCCTGGTAAAAAAAAACTGCATGATAATCCTGATGGTAATCCAGATGGTGATGCGGATGGTGATCCGACTCAAACCCGGGTAAAATCTTCGGGTGTATCCGGACGCGGATAGGGTTTTTCCGGTGATTCTTTATCCGGTTCCATTCGGATCCTATCCGAGTTTTGGGACGAGATATTTTTTAGAATACCAAATCAAACCCGAACAACGAGACGAAGGAATTCTATCCAAATTTCGTGTGGGATTTCGAAAAATATTCAGTATCAAAATCCGAAAACGGTCCGGATGAAGCCAAATAAAGAATCACCGCAAAAACCGTATACGCGCCCGGATGGAATCCCGAAGATTTCATCCGGGTTTGAACCGGGTTCCCATCCGGCTTTTTTACTACACTGAGAAAAATGAAATGTAAAAATAACCTCTATTTCGTATATTTTTCACCCGTCAAATAATGAAAACTGAAGCCACCCTCTCAAAAGTGAAAAGTATCTTTTCAGTGTTGAATTTCACCGTAAATTCGGTTTGATTCACCAAAAAGATGGTATTTATCACCTAACTCATGGTAATAATAACCAAAATAATGTATTTTTCACCGTCAAACACATTACTATATTGAAACATGATTTCTACAATGCAGATTTTTCTCAGTGTAAGGTGTGTATCGGCAAAAATACAATTCCGCATCATCATTTGCGTCATTTGATTCATGCAATGAGTAGGGAATTCCCTACAAGTAGGGAACAAGTGAAAACCCTGCTCCTTTCGGGGAATAGCAAAACAAATTTTTCCTCACATTTGTTTATCAACTGAAATCCCGTATGAAACTACTGTAGAATCGGGAATTGTGTAGAACCGCGAAAGCGAAATACTCCTCCTGCATCATGGATTTTTGATATCACAATACTTCCCTCTCCTTCTATATGGGAAACATGGGAGTAAAATGGATAGCATTGTCATTCTTCTATCCTGTTATATACAAGTTCTGCATATTATTATCTAGATTATTATTTTGTGGAATTTATAAGTAATATTCACCAGGTTTTATAACTTATCCTGTTATAGTGTAGCTCACTGTTGAAAAGTAGTTGTGGAAAATCAACTAATTTCGATCCTAATCTTTGGGTACATCGTGTAATAAAAATCAGCCCGTATGGAAATATTTTAATGACAAATTCTTGAAAAACTCTGATTCTCCTCTGCAAAAGTCTGAGAAATTCTGAGATTTCGATGAAGAATCTAATATTTTTGGGACATCGTTCTCCAGAGTTTTTTTTCAGAGTATATCGGAGATTTTTCATTACAATTCCGGATAGATGATTATGAATTTTTTCCTGATAAAACTCGGAATAAATTATGACAAATGTTATTCGTGTTTCCTCCGAGAGCTTAAAAAAATCATGAAATATGAGTAATCGTTATAATTTTCTCGGATTCTTTTCCTAGTTTCTCAGGGATTTTCATTCATCGAAATTTCAGATTAGTGATGATGAATTTATTCCTGATGAGAGTATGATAAATGTTTGGGCTTCCTCCGAAAGCTATAAAAAAACCACGAAACATGAGTGACATTTGACGTGATTTAATACAGAGTCAGAATAATCGTCTGCTACACTGAGAAAAAAATTGGCCTCATCATGAGAACATATTTTCTTGTGCTGAGAATATATTTATTTTTCTTATCTGGAGGAGATGTTTATTTGGGGTAAGAAAAGGAATGTTTCCTCCCTTCAAAAGAAGTTTTCTCGGTTGAAGATTTTTTTCTCTCAATGTAGATTCACAGCTGCTAGTTTCAACTCAACAGCTACGAGAAAAGTTCTAAACATCACTCGTTTTTGACAATTCTCACTCCCCTATCCAGGAAAACAGGGATTTATTACATTTTCTTCGGATTTTTGTCAGGAATAAATTCATCGTCATCAATCTAAAATTTCGACAAAAAATCCCTGATCAACTCGGAAAAAGATCCGAGAAAATTCTGACGATTATTACTCATATTTCATGATTTTTGTAAAGCTCTCGCAGAAAACCCAAACATTTGTCGTATTTCTTCAAGAGTTTTATCAGGAATAAATTCATAGTCATCTATCTGAAATTTGATTGATAAATCTCTGATAAACTCCGAAAGAACTCTGAGAACGATGCCCCAAAAATATTAGATTTTTCATCCAAATCTCAGAGTTTTGCAGAGGAAAATCAGAATTTTTCAGAAATTTTACAGAGATTTTCAGAAATTCTTCAGCGAAATATTTCCATACGTGAGTAAGTACACTGTAAAAAAATTCCTCGTGAAATATCAGAAAATGTGACTGTAATTTTTTACAGCCACTTTTTTCTGAATTTTCAGATAATTTTCTTAAGTTTCAGCAAAATTCTCCTCAAAATTAAGTAAAAAGTGACTGTGAAAAGTTACAGTCACATTTTCTGAATTTTCAGAAGAAATTTTTTCACGATGTAACCTCACTGTACAAAAATTCCTTCTAAAAATTCAGAAAATGTGACTGTAATTTTTTTACAGTCTCTTTTCACTGAATTCTCAGGAAAATGTTGCTGAAACTTGAGAAAATTAACTGAATTTTCAGAACACTTTCCGAAACTTGGTTGAAATTTCTTAAAATTCAGAAAAAAGTCGCTGTAAAAAATTACAGTCAATTTTCTGAATTCTTAGAAGGAATTTTTTTACAGTGTAATACTAAAGAAACATAGTTGAGACGTTATTTTACTAATTCTTTTAGATAACGGGAATTCATACGAACAAATCCCTGGTGAAAATAATTTCACGCGGAACTCTGATGATCACCAGAAAAACTGTGCAAATTGATACGAAATGGTTGAGAATCATTCGAGAATGATCATTCAATATCGAAATTCAAGAGCATTTTGAATTCTACTCCGCACTCAACATTTACACTGAGAAAAAAGTTTCCTTCTGACAAATCAACGCATTTGGTTGAACATTTTGTAGAGGTTACGTTTGATACAAATGAAACTTATTCATTATAACCAAATATTGCATTGAATCAAGAAATTCATATTTATTAGAGACCCTTCAATCAGAGTCTGGTCAACAGGCTGAACAATGTGAATGCATTTTGATTGGTCCGCCATGTTTCCTCTAAACTCAGTGGGAGAAATTGCGACGAATTCAAAATTGTTATTTTGCATATGCTCAGTTTTCCATGATTTATGAGCAAAATATTCACAAACTGGAGGATGAATGTGTGTCAACTTCTCAGTTGGACTGCAAAATGAATTTTTGAATTAATTCCGAAAATTTTAACATCGAAGTGTGTAGAAGTTGTAATGGAAATTAAATAACGAGTGAAACTAACCTAGATCAACGTAAACAGTTTTTACCATTTTCACCTCTCCATGTGGCGTCAAACTTCAACATTATAATTTTTTATAAAAAATCATTCTTCGTGCATTCTATTTAAACGCAGAGTACGTTTTCTGTGTATTTCGTGTGGCACAACAACGTACTCATGATGAAACCTCCACAATTAGGTAGGTATAGAGACCCTTTGATATATCACTCACCTAATTGTGAAAGTTTCATCATGAGTACGTTGTTGTGCCACACGAAATACACAGAAAACGTACTCTGCGTTTAAATAGAATGCACGAAAAATGATTTTTTGTAAAACATTAGAATGTTGAAGTTTGACGCCACATGGAGAGGTGAAAATGGTGAGAACTGTTTACGTTGATCTAGGTTAGTTTCACTCGTTATTTAATTTCCATTACAACTTCTACACACTTCGATGTTCAAATTTTCGGAATTAATTTAAAAATTCATTTTGCAGTCCAACTGAGAAGTTGACATACATTCGCCCTCCAGTTTGTGAATATTTTGCTCATAAATCATGGAAAACTGAGTATATGCAAAATAACAATTTTGAATTCGCCGCAATTTCTCCCACTCAGTTTAGAGGAAACATGGCGGACCAATCAAAATGCATTCACATTTTTCAGCCTGTTGACCAGACTCTGATTAAAGGGTCTCTAATATTTATTAACTATAACCAAATCATTTATTTGAGTCAAGCTGATCGGAGTTGATTTGAATGAATATAACTTGTGATCAAATTCAGATTTCTTGTATCATCATCAGTATGAAGTTGACTGAAAGAAATATGCGCTGTGTTAATCAACTACATGATAAAATGAATATCAATAAATATTTCTTTCACCGTATCCAACTATACGATTTATTTACTATGAACAAATCTTATTTGATTCAACGAATCCTTTTTCTCAGTGTATGATTCCTACTTGATGATGCTCATCAGCAGTCATAGAAAAGCAAACAAATCATGAATTGATAGATGAAGAAAATGTGACACCACGATGCTGCTCATGCTTCAAATGCTTTAGCGTTGGTATTCAACTCATGATAAAATCGTTCGACTTTATCCAAAGAAAAAACAATTAAGATTTGTCGCTTTGAACAATATTTAACGTACGCAACTTGGAATGGGATATGAGCCCTATTGAAAAATTCCAATAGAAACCCGTACAGCACCGGACATTTCTACGTTGCCTCTACGTTGCCTCCGCGTGGAATCTCCGTTCATCCACGTTCTATCCACGACGTGGAAGTCGGTGGATGTGCTGTTAGGGAACCGATAGATGTAATTTTAACGGAATCCATGGATTTCTATCGATTTTACGTGTCGTTTTGTCACAGATGTTATAGGTTTCTATCGGATTCCATGTGGGAGTCAAAATTTTATTGGTTTTTATTGCCCATACAGCAAAAGAGTCCCCACGAAGAGCTCTCGTTATGACAGTAAATATGAATTCATTATGAATACTTTGAGTTCAAATTGAATTCTTGATGAACAACTTACTGTTCAGAAAGAATTCATGTTGTGAGTTCATGAAGAATTCTCCAGGCATTCAGCATGTATCCGTTTTGAATTCATTGAATTCATATTAAATTCATTTTCACAGACATAACGGGAACTGTTCAAAAATTCTTTGAGAAGTCTTCAAGAATTCAAACAGATCTTTTTTGCTGTCTGGGTGGTAACATCGGTGAAACCTCTTGGATGCTGATAGAAAACAATTTTCAATTGGAAAACCATGTCGTTTTGTAACAGGATCTACGGGAATCTATTGGAATTTTTCAACGCACTGTTAAAAACTTCTGGACAAAACTTCAATCACACGTAACGGAAGCAATTTCCAATCACGTAACCGAAGAATTAAGTTACATGTGTATGAAATTTCAGTTACGAAAATATATGTAATAAAATGTAGTAAAAATTTGAAAATTCAATCACATGTAAATGAATTCTCAATTCAAATACCAACAATTGGAAATTTCAGTTACGGATGTAATTGGAAAAGTTATGAAATTTCAAAACATTTTTAACAGTGCAGGGAGATGAAATGTGGAAAAAAAAGAAAGAAAATTGTTGATCGAAGATCTCTAAATTAGAAAATTGAATTAGAAATATAATTTCAGGTTTCCCATATGTGACGCCGATGCGATCTTTTTCCAGGGAATCGGGCAACCCTTGGATTAAACCCTCGTTGACACGTGCAAATTATCAGATATAGATTTTTAGCGTACGGAAAATCTCCCACAATCTATTATACAATCAATTTTACTCCTTTCATTTGAATCGATACCGACACTCCGGTGAATTTATATTCCTCGTTCGTGTGGATACAAGTCGAAGAATCCAAATGCTCCACAAATTGCTCTGCGTGTATTTATTTGTCGTAGTATTTTATGGAATCGTCGATTGTTTTAAACAAAATCATTCTTTCCCTATGATTTGTAAAGAAAAATCTTCAAATTTTCTATGGATCTCTCGAGAATGTTTCAAGATGAGGGAAAAAAATGGTTCGATGTTGAATATTCCACAGACGAAAGGTGACTATTCTTTGATGGAAAAGGTGAGATCTACTCTTTAAATTTGAAACTGTGAAAAAATTTTCAGAATTATAAATAATTGGTGACAATTTAACTGCTGTCAAATCCCAGATAGCACAAATAATCATTCTAAATTCACAAAAACTTCTGAAAGAACTTCTTGAACAGTCCCCGTTATGACAGTAAAAATCAATTGAAAATGCATACATGTTGAATCCCTGAATAGTTCTTTATAAATTCGTGATATGAATTCTTTCTGAACATTGAGTTATTCATCAAGAGAGATAATAAATTCATGTTTACTGTCATAACAGAAGCTCTTCGCGGAGACTTTTGTGCTGTATGGGATGTTTTTTACAATTTGAAAAATTTGACAAGTCTACTTCTGACTGATTTATTGTTCCGATGGAATGCAATTTATCACGTCGTTTGATTTCAGGAAGTTGTTCCACCTCCAAGACATATCCCAGAGATTAAAAACTTGCTTGGAATCCCCGTGAGGATCGTATTCGTCAAGGTAGTCTTTTTTTCATGAAATATTCAACAATATCTCTCATTTTACCACTTAACTGAAAATTCGCATACGGATTCGGATTCCCGCTCGGGAGCGCTCGAGTTCCCGTGTCACTCTCCAGGCGTCCCACATAACAATTCATGTCTTGCTATGTCTTTTCGACAAGTTTCAGCCCTACAAACAATGATTACTGGCGTTTCAATGGACCGCTGATGGTCCTGAGATGCTGGCGAAAGGCCATCAATGGTTCTTCGAATGGCCTGCATTCGTGTTTGCTGGGAGATGTCTTGCGCAACACATTTAGATGTCGTTTAGATGTCTGAAACTCTTCTTTGGTACAAAAGATATCTAAAAGACATCTAAATGTGTTGCGCAAGACATCTTAAATTTATCTGAAAGACATCGCAAGACATGAATAAAATTGTCATGTGGGGTCCCTGGTGAAAATAATTCCATGAAAAACTCTGTAATAGTCTTCAGAATTTTGAATAAGACTTTTTGAAATTCCCTACATAGCACTTTTTGTCTTCAAGATATCTTGAGAAATTGTTCAAAAAAGTTTAAGAAGTCTTATGCAACATGAACAGATATCCTTAAGATTAAAACAATTCTTACTTCTAAAAGACATCTGAAAGGAATCTTTCAAAAGATCCGAAACTTCTCTTCCTAGATTATATCTTTTAGACATCTTATAGAAATCGTTTAGAAATAAGAACTGTTTTCGATCTCTCAAAGATATCTTTTCATGTTGCATAAGACTTCTTAAATTTGGCTTGAGATATCTTTTAGAACTGAAATGCTGTGTGGGTCTCAATATCCCTAACTATGTCAAGAAAAGCGTTAATAAATCTTGGTAATTCTGTAAAACTCTTGAAAAGTCTTATTTTCCCTGAACTTTCGGACTTTCCGCAGGAGTAATTAAGAGTTAATAAGACTTGTTCAGAGTTTTACAGGGAAAAAAATGTAGGCAACAAAGATAACTTTATAAGAGTTTTAAAGGTTTAAAAAGACTCATAAAGTAATAATAGTTGAATTGTTAAGGAATGCTTGAATTACAAATTCGATTATTATTATTATAAAGCGGAATATTTTGAAGAAAGATATATATTTACTATTACATGCATAAATTGATGATCTGTACAAATAATTCCGATGTTTTGTTCAAATTTCAAGTTATTTTCGAATTATACTGGGTTCCAGAAAAATATTCTGAAAAAAATAATTCTCTTTATAATAATATTAATCGAATTTGTTATTCAAGCATTCCTTACAAATTTGACTATTATTACTTTATGACCCGGGTCGAAAAATTTGAATGGTTTTTGTCCTGATTGTTGAATAATGCGGATAAAATTATTGAGGAGAAATTCGGACTAAAATCATAGGAAAGTACTGTTTTCATCCACATTATTCAACAATCAGGACAAAATCAGTCTAAAAACGAAATATGAGGACAAAAACCGTCCAATTTTTTTTGACAGCAGGAGTCTCTTTAAACCCTCAAAACTCTTATAAAGTCATCTTTCTTGCTTATATTTTTTTTTCCTGTAAAACTCTGAATAAGTCTTATCAACTTCTAATAACTCTTGCGGAAAGTCCGAAATTTCAGGAAAAATAACACTTTTCGAGAGTTCTGCAGGGTTACCAAGACTTAATAACGCTTTTATTGATATAGTTAGGGATATTAACCCTTATGAAAAACCCCGATATCGGGATTTCATCGTTAAATCATCAGTTGTAATAATAGTATCCGAACTCTATCGTGTTGTTTCATGATCAGACAAAAGTCCGATAAAAATACGATATCTACGATAATTATCCGATCCAACACCGAACCAGCAACCCGATGATTTTCCGATATCGGGTTTTTTCATAAGGGAAGACTTTCAAAAAATCTTATTCAGAGTTCAGAAGACACTGTTAGAAAAATCTGTCTTAAACTTCATAATATTATTGTCAAGTTTAAGACAGATTTTTCTAACAGTGGACTTTTAAAGAGTTTCTCAGAGAATTATTTCTTCCACAAGAATCCTGTCCGGGATCATTCAGATTTCCAGCTGACAGGAACCCGAGTGATATCGAGCGGGACTTTGAGTCCAGATGTGAACAAATGGCCAATACAAGTTTACAAAAACATGTTGAAAGTATTTCATTGCAATAATTCAAGCGCTGGAACATTCTTTCTTCCTTTATCCACATAGGAACGGGGAATTATCCAATTATTAGAAAACAATAATAATAAAAAAATGATAGGAATGGTTGGAGATACGTGGAATTTGTTCGCCGAATTCTTGAATCTCACGTATGTTTCCGGTGAAGTTGAAAACACGTAAAACACGTCACATCTACACTGCTAGAAATTTCGGATTGAATTTCCAATGACATGTAATGGAAGCAAAAGTTATTCACGTAACTGAAAAATTTATTAAAATTTCAGTTACGAAAATATATATTGATGTATGATATGATATAGCGAAAATTTGAAATTTAATTACGTGTAAATGAATTTTCATTTCAATCACCAAGGATTGGAAATTTGATTTACAAATGTATTGGGAGTACAAATCAATTCGGTCCGTTTTTTTTACAGTTGAAGATGCGTTTATTTCAGAAGAATATGAATTATCAAATTGATCAAAGTATTGTCCATCGCTGGCTATCACTTTTTCCCATCTTCCGGGTAATTTTCGAATCCCGTTAAGGAAAAACGTCTCGTCTTTCGAAGCGATCCAAGTTGGGAGCCAATTTTCGATTTCTTCGAACGAAGTGAACCGGTGGCCTGCCAAATCGTGCTGCATCTGTCGGAATAACCAGTAATCGGAATGAGCAATGTCCGGCGAGTACGGCGGGTGCGGTAGAATATCCCACTTCAACGTTTCCAGATAATTTGTCACTACTTTTGCGACACGAGGCCGAGCGTTATCGTGTAGAAGAATAACTTTGTCATGTCTTTCCTTGTATTCCGGACGTTTTTCTCGTAACGCACGATTCAAACGAATCAATTACAATTACAAGTAGCCTATACCGATCATCCGTAATAGAATCACCAGGTTTTAGCAACTCATAGTGTATATAACACCCTTTTGGTCCCACCAGATGATCACACAGCATGATCTTTGAACCATGAATATTCCTCTTTGGTGTCGATGTTGAAGTCGATGGGAACGATTGACCGGGCATAGCATAGTATTTTCTTTTCTCGGGGTTATCGTAGAATATCCATTTCTCATCTCCTGTCACAATTCGATGTAAGAACCCCTTTCTTCGTTGTCTTTGAATCAGCTGCTTGCAAGTGAAAAATCGCCGTTCAATGTCTCTAGGCTTCAAGTCATAAGGCACCCAATTGCCTCGCTTTTGAATCATGCCCATGGATTGTAATCGTACGGAAACTGCTTGTCGCGTAACTCCTAATGATTCCGCAAGCTCCTGTTGCTTTTGACTCGGATCTTCGTCGAGTAAAGCCTCCGATTCCTCGTTTTCGAATTTTTGTGGTTGTCCTGAGCGAGGCTTGTCTTCGACCCTGAAATCGCCAATCTTGAAACGTCGAAACCATTCCCTACATGATTCATCAGTTGGAGCATTGCCACCATAAACTTCCACAAGCATTCGATGGGCTTCAGCTGCACTTTTTTCCCAATTAAAACAGAAAACTAGTACCTCCCGCAAATGCTGCTTAGTTGAAACGAAATTTGACATACTTCGCTGAGTAAAAATCGGGATTCTAGAAGGAACCTGGAATGATATCAACTGAATATTATTCACAGGTGTCTAACCTCTCTGAAACAATTGAAATCGGTTGTGACTATGAAACATTCATGAGAGCGAGAGTCATCTTTTCAAACCGGACCGAACTAATTTGTTAACTCCCAATACATGAAAAGTATATTAAATTTAAAGACATTTTTAACAGTGTAGGCACAAACGTGAAAATCGATAGCGATGCTGTTAGGAACAGGAATGAGAAATATATTAAATATCATTTACACTTTCCAGTTTGATACCGATTGTATTGAAAGTGAGTAATACATCATCTTTCGTAGAGCAAGCTTTAAAGATGGTTGAAGAGGGAAAGGGTGATGTGGTACTGCGATTAGCGTACCATCCGGATCGTTTAAAATTATTGGAATATCCTTTTCCTTTATGGAATACCAGGTCAGTGCAATACACTGGGAGAAATAATTACTAATACCAAGAAAATATATTCTTGAATATTTTTGAGAATATATATTCTTGAACGCAGCTAATATGGTGTGGAGGCAAGAGAAATTTTCTCGAATCAAGAAAATATTTTCTCAATTCAATCCACACAGGATACCTACGTCGCCTCTTTGTGGAATTCGGTGCCCGAGAAAAAATGATTTAGATCTAATTAGATCTAATGGATTAGATCTCCTTAGATCTAAAAAATGGAAAAATTCATGCTCTGTGGGCCGATTTAGATCTATTCAGATCGACGGAGATCTAATTGATTTTTTTCGAAAATATGTAGTTCTTAAAAACTATCTAAAAGTGAAGGAAATGGGCAGTAGATGCACGCAAATTTCGATGAATTAATATGAAATTTTTTGTGATTTAGATCTATGTAGATCTAACCAGATCTGTCTAGATCTAAATAGATCTACATTTTCCATTTTTTTAGATCTAACGAGATCTAATTAGATCCACTTAGATCTAAATCATTTTTTCTCGGGTGGATACAACGTGGTACGACGGAGAAGCAGCGTAGAGGGAACGGAGAAATGTCCGCCTGAAAAAACAGCTCGGACATTTCTCCGTTGCCTCTACGTTGCTTCCCCATCGTACCACGTTATGTCTACCGCTCCCTTTCTTCTCCCTTTATTCTACGGAGATGCGACATAATTCTTTGGCGACTGTCCTGTATGGGAAGAAATCTATGCTTGTTTCCAGAGAAATTTTCTTGAATCAAGAACAAATATTTCTGGAGAAATGAATTTCTTGGAACAAGAAAATATATTGTTGATGATAGTAATTATTTCTCTCTGCGTGTACATAATTGTTCGCCTTGAATCGGCCCACACAGCACAGATAAGTTCACAAAACATTCTTTGCAACTCAATTGAACTCTTCTCAAACTGTGGTGTGTTGTATAGGATTTTTCATTACACCCCTTTTACAGATTTTATTATTACATGAGGCCTATGAAGGAATTTAACTCTTCGTGGATCCTCCGAGTGGTTCCTTATCAAACATGGTACATTGTTTTTGGCTTATTCATGGTACTGACGATTGTTGGTTGGTTTTCAGAAAAATTCAAAACTCACATTAATCGAGGAGCATTTGGAGAAACATTTTCTATGACTGATCATTTCTTTCATAGCTTTTCAATACTTTGCAACCAAGGTACAGTATTACTTTTCTATGATCATATTCGGCATGTTTTCATCTGAGACAATGAGAGACCCTAGCGGATCTGGGTGAACCGACAAGCGACCAGAAATTTCGATTATATTTTGGTGAAAAATTTTGGTTTTAGTAATTTGTTGGTCGTTTGGGACATTTTTTTCAACAAACATTGACCAAACTCCAACCAATCTCAATTTTGGTGATTTTTCGGTTATTTTGTGGTGATTCTCTGGGTTTTTACCTCAAAAAGATTCTAAAAACAGACCACATTTTTTTATTTTCTTTTGGTGGCAGATTTGTTCCAAGCAACCATTTCGTTTTCGGTCACAAATAGCACTGTGACAAAAATCCCGCTAGGATTCCAGATCCTGCATTGCCAGTTGAGACTCCACCTGAAATCAAGAATCCGAACTGGATGTGGACTTTCATTTGAGATTTCCAATTCCAACTGGGATTCCACCCGGGATCAGAAATTCCAACTGAAATCCCACGTTGGAGTTTAAATTCTAGCTTCTACCCAGCCAGCACAAAAGATCAATTTGAATTCTTGAAGACTTCTGCAAGATGTCTTGAATAGTCCCCGTTATGCGACTAATAATGAATTCAATATGAATTCAATGAATTCAAAATGAAAACGTATTGAATGCCCGAAGAATTCATTGCGGAATTCCGATATGAATTCTTTCTGAGCATTAAGTTGTTCATAAAGAGTTCATTTTGAATTCAAAGTATTCATAATGAATACATATTGATCAGCATAACGGGACTCCTTTGTGGGGACTCTTGTGCTGTATGGGTAGCTCCTGGGATTCCACCTGGGAAATAGGAATCCCAGCTGGAGACGCAGGTAAATTTCGGAACTGGAATCCACGTCGAATCCCAGCTGGATTTTCGTGGCAGGGAGGTCATTATATGGTAAAAACCATCTAGGTAACCATTTTCTGACCAAATTCTTACGAAACCAAAAAATAACCGAAAGTAAACCATAAAAATTGATCACTTTGGAATCGTTAGGGGATGAACATTGGGCCTGTAAAACGAATGTCGAACCACCATGATTCCAAGTGGAGGGTTAGTCTTCTTCCATAGGAATTTTCTGTGACGTTAGCTTTGGTCGAACAAACCCATACAGAATCTGATGAAATCGAAATGAAATGAGATTCTTTTCGCGAGAAAATTGTCGAGTCTTCAAGGTTACTCCCCATACAGCACCGGGAGGTTTTCTGGACGTCCCGAAAACGTGCAAATAACGTCTCATGATGTTCTAAAAACGTCGCATGTATGTCGCAGGAACATGCAAATGTCCCATTTAGTTCTATTCATGTCTTCTTGCAATGTTCTTGGGACCTATTCGAAGAAAGGTTTTCACAACGTTCCGCGGCGTTGCACATATGTTTTTAAAAGGTTAGTTTTCATGGAAGCACGTTTAGAAAATGCGGAAAGAACGTCCCGTAGTATATGAAAAGAACGTGCTCGGTACGTATTCATGTGCATCAAAAGCGAAGAAGGTACTTTAAACATTTGGAAAATATCCCTATTCCAAATGTCCGACAGATAATTTTCTGTCAGGATTTGGTCGATTTTTGTCCCAGACATGATGATTTCCGACAGAATCAGACAGAATTTTGACCGGAATCCGTCAGGTTTTGTTTGGCTTTGTCTGGCGTTCCAGCCTGTGCAGGATTTGGTCGGGTTTTTTGCCCCAGGCATGATGATTTCCGACGGAACCAGACAGAATTTTGATCGGAATCTGTCAGGATCTGTCGGACATTTGTAATAGGGATGTGCCTTGGGCACCAACACACGCGGAACCATGATTATGTTTATAGAACATTCAGAGAACTTTCTGTGCTGTCTGGGTCAAACATCAGAGGAAGCAAGAAGAATTTTGCGCCAACTTTTTGCATAAATTACTCAATAAATTTGAATTTGAAATCGATAATAATTGAGTATACATCCCTGAGATTGGACTCCAAATACGAATTTGGGTTTCATCATGGTTTGCAGATATCGGGGAATGAAATTACAAAAAAATTCTTGACAATTGGAAGTTATTAATTCGGAAATCCTCTTATATATTCACCAGAAAATCAGTAAAAGACTGAACTCAGTGAACACTTATGAGAGGAAGAGCTCTTTAAGAGGTCTCTTGAAAGTGCTCTGTCGATGCTATCATATTGATATCTCCCAGCCAGCAAAATGCTTCCAAATTCACGTTTCCGCTACTAGCAGTGCTAGTGGTAGCAACGTAGTAGCTTTTCCATTACCGTGAGACTGTATGCTACCATAACATATATATGATTCAATTTATAATGTAGCACTACCTCAGCGTTACCAGTATTATCAGGAAGCGCTACCAAGTAGTGCTCCTAGTAAAAATACTACCAAGTCACTCCTATTTCCATACATAAATGAAGCCATATATGTACAGAAGATTTTTAACTGTATAAGTGAATGGTAGCACCACTGCCAGAAGCGCTGCCTTGATTTTGTTGGCTGGGTCTGAATTGATCTCACAAAAAAATCCTATCAAAGAGTTCGTTTGGATAACATTCTGGCAATCTCTTATTTCCCTCAGAAATCATAACGCATCTGATAACATTCTGACATCTTTATGTTGAGCTTCTGAAAGGTCTATCTGACTTCTTACGCATATTTGGGAGCCCTGGATGCTAACATATTGTTCACTGGGAAACTTATATTTAAAGTCTAATCCCAGTCGTGGATTTGATGATTATTCACTGAAAATTTCGGTTGAACGCGTATTTTATGAAAAAAGTTGACGCAAAGTTTGACTTGCTTCTTTTGGCGCTTGAGTGCCCTTAATGCGACGTTTATCAGTAAATTAACTATGATTATCCTTGGAATAGGGTATGTCGCTGACAAATTCCTGGATGGATTCAAAATTCTTTCAATCACCAGAATTGAATTATCGTTTATGACCTTAATAGTCTTCAGTGCCCAGCTTTTTGAACAACTATCATTTCCAACTGAAATTGAATCGTTCGACGACGCGGAAGGCTTTTTCAAAGCAACCCCGTATGACGTGGTGACAACAAGCAGAACCCCGATAGAGGGTCCTTTGGCGGTGAGTCAAAATAATGACTTGATAAATGTTTAATAAGCACCCTATCACAAAGATTCCCTATAAAACATCTGGAATATAATATAATTGTAAAATCCTACTGAGTTTTCCGGTGAAACAATCATTGCCCACACATCACTCGTTGTCCAAAAGATATTTTCAGAAATACCCGGGGAAAAAAGGTTAGATCTGAAAAACTGCAATTTTAGCTCTTAGCTTCAAATTTGAATGCATACATGGGACAAGATCAGAAAATGTTTGTTCATTGAACAATCAATTGCTCATCTAAATTAAATGTGATTTTGAATTCGGATCTAACCAGATCTGTTCAGATCTAGTCAGATCTATTGAGATCTGAATTAGATCTTGTCGGTTAAAATTCAGATTTGATGAGATCTAATTAGATCTCAATTTTTCGCTGAAAAATGTCTGCAAAACTATGAAAAATCTCTGAAAAAAAATGAAAAAGCTCTGAAAAACTCTGACAAACTCTGAGAATCTCTGAAATTTTGATGATAAATCTAATATTTTTGGGACATTCTTTACAGACTTTTTTCAGACTTTTTTCAGAGTTTCTCAGAGTTTTTTCATACTTTTTCAGAGAAATAGTAACGAAATTGCACTCTGAAAAAACTCTGACAAAACTCTAATAAATTGTTGACATTTTTCTGATTATTGAAAAATCCTGAAATTCAATAAATACATTCATATGCCGTATTCAAATATCATGTGTGAAAAAGTGTTTGAAAATTTTTTAATTTTTTTCTAAAAGTCAGAAAAATGTTAGCAATCCATCAGAGTTTTGTCAGAGTTTTTTCAGAGTGCAATTTCGTTACTATTTCTCTGAAAAAGTATGAAAAAAGTCTGAAAAAAGTCTGTAAAGAATGTCCCAAAAATATTAGATTTCTCATCAAAATTTCAGAGATTCTCAGAGTTTGTCAGAGTTTGTCAGAGTTTTTTTCATTTTTTTCAGAGATTTTTCATAGTTTTGCAGACATTTTTCGGCGAAATATTTCCACACGGGAATTGAGAACAATGCAAGAAGTCCTATATTGAATAGATGTCTTTTAGAGATCTTAAACTGTTCTTACTTCTAAAAGATATCTCCAAGAACGTTTTCAGAAATCTTTCAGAATTTTCTAAAATACATCTTTCAGAAATTTCTAAAAGGTTTCTGAAAACGTTCTTGTAGATATCTTTTAGTTGTGAGAACAGTTTAAGACTTCTAAAAGATGTCTATTCATGTTGCATAAGACTTCTCGCATTGTTCTTAATTATTTCTGAAGATATCTTTTAGACAACGAGTGCTGTGTGGGTGCTACACGCAGAAAAGTGCCTTCTTGGAAAATAGCAGAGTTCACTATTTAATATAGCTTTTATATGTTTCTAATATGTTTTCAGTAGAATAAGCTATGTAATTTACTAATTATGTGATGTAAAGTATTACAAAATGCAATGCCACGTAGTATCTTTGTGAATCACTATGAGGATTAGCAATTTCTGTAATTTCCATCGCTGAATTTGGATTTTATGCGCCTACAGATAAAAATGCGACGTGATATAATTTACTATTTCACATATCGGGGGCAGCTGTGCTACGTATGACAGCGAACTTTACTATTTTTTGAAGATCTCTTTTCTCCGTGTAGACTTTTCGATAAACGTTCCTTGGAAACGCCCGCAGTCCCCTGCTGGTGTTCAGGAAGTTTTAGTATTTTCTTAAAATTTTCTATTCAAGCAAAATCTCTCAGGCATTGACTTACCTGCATAAAAAAAAAAGCTGTCTCTTGTACCAGGACGTAGCACGAAACCCCGAGTATGCAAAACGTATCATAGCATTCCATACGGTCGATGAAGTGTACCATCTGGGATGTACTGGGGAGAAAATACGTGCCGTGCTCGTGTCCGATGACAGACACGATACTTACCGGGATTTCTGTGAACTTGCTCCAATTGGGAATCAAATTGCTAAATTAACGAGGCATTCTACAACCAGGAGAGGATTGGGATTGAAAAAGTTCCTCGACAAAAGGTAACTCTGATCATCTCGTATCAATAACGTTTGCTCTTGTTATTGCTATTCTTTTCGTTATCGAATAATCGGTATGTATCCCAATTCGGGTTTTACAGCATCGTGAAATTTCTTGAGCACGGACTGATTCTCCGGGCAAGGAACAAGTGGAAGGTTTTGGAATCCAAAAGTACGCCAGAGTTATCCGTCGATTCGTTATCTTTTATTCAGGTCAAATTAATTTTCGCGGTGCTCGGATTTGGGATGATTGTGTCGGTTGTTATCTTGATCTTAGAAAATATGATTGTGGGATGCGAATTGATATAGAAGATAAAAGGTTGCTCGAGTATCAGACGGAAGGAGTGAAGGATTTGTTACCCAAGTAGCACAAGAACTTCTCAAATATGCTATGGTGACTCTATGAATGTGAAAGGGATGTGCGAATGAGACTATTTTGGATAAATTCGTTAAGATATTCTATGAAGGTGCATAGCACATAATTATTCGAAACAGTCTCATTTGGAGGTTCTATGCATGTTCGTAGGATTTCCCAAACACGCTCTTAGTAGTGTTGCCGCGATCTACAAAACGAGCTATCACGATCTTTAGATTCCAGCCTCGTTCAACTGAAAGTACATTCTTCCATAGGAACAACAATTGGGTGAAAATACAATCTTGAGAAAAGTCAACTTGTTTTGGGAATTCAAATTGAAATATAAGTTTATGAAATCAAGTTTTGAATTAATCTGTATTCGATCTGGACACGATCTGAATTTCGATCTGGCTCGAACCGCTTGGAGTGTTAATTGAATAAAAATTGAGATTAACGAGATTACAGCTCGATGTAAACTGACTCATAATCGAATTTCAGTTCTAACCTACATTTTAACCAATTTTTACTTCTCATAATTTTAATTGAAGAACATTGGAACGTAAAGATCGTGATAGCTCGTTTTCTGGATCGCTGGAACACTAGCTCTTAGCATTTCTAACCTCTTCTGCTACTTGGGTATGTTGTTGAAGTTTGAATCGTTTTAAAAAACGAAACGAAAATCAGAACTTACAAAATCTGATGAATTATTGTAAAGTATTTAACAACTGAGTATCTCGTTATTTAATCCTTGCTAAAAATTTCCCATAGAAAACGATAGAATTCGATAGTATTTCAGCCTCTTGTCTATCGTTTTGTATAGGGTGTATCGTGATATCAGATTGAGCCGATAAAGAAATTTGTCCCAATGGGGTTCCATAGTGATAAACCGATACAACGCGAATGGGTCTTTAGCGGATTTTTATCGTTTCTTTTCGGTTATGCACTATAAATTATTCTCACCTTTTGCAGTTCTATACGGTTGATTCGGAAGTTTCCCATACATTTGATAACGAAAGGATACCTATAGTTGTCTATCGTGGAATTCCTTTAAATAATTACCTTGTTTTCTGCAGAAAATTAAATTCAAGAAATGTATCGGTATTTATCGTGTTCTCACCATACACGTCATGTCAATAACTCCAAATATGAGTTTTATCATTTTGTATGGGGGAACACACGAGAAGGTACCTATAGTTGTTCCTATAGTTGTGGATTCATAAATACATTTAACAGTTTTTTACACAAACATTTCCTCTAGTGGATTTTCAAACAAACTTTGGAGAAAATCAAACCTCCTTGGTTCCTTAACCGAAACTTTGATTTTCTTGTTCTTGTGTAAAAAGGAAGTAGCAATTTTTCTGTGAATCCATAAAAAAATTTTCCACGGTTATTCACAGTTAGATCCCCTGGTAAAAAAATCTCTCTATATTTTCGGACATTTCTCAGAGAGATTCAGAGCAATTTCAGAGAAAGTTAGAGACCTGTCGGATAGTCATACATCCTGAATCTCCCCAACTTTCTTTGAATCTCTCTCAATTTTTATCATGAAAATCTAGGATTTCCTCAGGATCTTTCTAAATCTTTCCAAACTCTCCAGTATTTAATTTATGAACAATTAAGGACACCTATGCAATAACAGTGGTAGCGCTCGGAAGGAGGTATAGAAGGATTAATCCAAGCTGACACGAGAGGTCTCGAGAAAAAAGTTGGAATTTCGAAAAACTAACAATATGGGGTGATAGGGCTTGAAAAATCAATATGAGCACCCGTAAACAATTTTTTTTTCGGATCAATAGTTTTCGAGAAAAAAAATAAAAACTACCTATTTTTTGAACCGGGAAATTGATGTTTTTCAATGATAAATTCGTCCTAACTCGATCATTTTTCAACGAATCGGGAAGAATCTTGTAGATTCTGATTCGTGAGACTTTTCCCGAAGACAACAATGTTCCAAAAATGTATAAAAGTTAATAACAAATTAATAAATTTTTAATCCGAAGTAAAAACCACGTTTTCAACGCTTTGCGTTCAAAAAGAGTCGAAGGAATTTTCGATTTGGTGAAACTCAGAGCGACAAAGTTGTTCATTATAGTGTATGGACAAACTTTTTGGGAAGTTACAGATCGATTGGACTATTAGTTTTCGAAATACAGCAATTTATTCATTAGTGCGCAACGGCAAAATGTCACGATTATCCGTCGATTACCGGTCAAATATTAAAGCTCGTAGGAAAAGATGTATTGGCTGAATTTTTCATTGTAACTTGATGGTTTTTGGGTTGGAGAATCCAAATATCGAACAATTTTTATGAAATTCGCCATCCAGCTCTCTTTTATAAACAATTTAATTCTTCGTAACGTTTTTGTGGATACGGCAAACAAAATTCTTATCGCGTGGAGAATGATTTTTTTCACAAAACATTCCTTCATAAGTTTTGATTGTTTGCCCGTTCACTGTAAAAAATATACTTCCTAAACTGCCAAAGAAGTTTGGCAGTTTTTTACACAAACTTTTTTTGTAAATTACCAAATAAACGTTTGTAAACATTCAAAAAAATTTGTAATTTCACGAAGATTTTTAAAAATTCACAAACTTTTGTTCGGCAATTTACAAAAAAGGTTCGGAAATTATTTTTCCAAACCAAGTTTGTAAATTTCCAAGCATTTTTGTTTGGAATTCAACAAATTTTTTTTACAGTGTTGTTGACATTCTGAAAGAGTATTTTTTCAATTTCACTTCCGGAATAATTGTTTTGTTTGGCAACTAGTTTCAGTTTTTGATTGTGCAATCTCAATTATTGATATTATTGTTATATCGATTATTATTATATTGATTATATTAATATTTGATCGGTAATCGACGGATAATCGTGACATTTTGCCGTTGCGCACTAATGAATAAATCGCTGTATTTTGAAAACTAATAGTCCAATCGATCTGCAACTTTCCAAAAAGTTTGTCCACACACTAATGAACAACTTTGTCGCTCTGAGTTTTACCAAATCGAAAATTCCTTCGACTCTTTTTGAACGCAAAGCGTTGAAAACGTGGTTTTTACTTCGGATTAAACATTTATTAATTTGTTATTAACTTTTATACATTTTTGGAACATTGTTGTCTTCGGGAAAAGTCTCACGAATCAGAATCTACAAGATTCATCCCGATTCGTTGAAAAATGATCGAGTTAGGACGAGTTTAACATTGAAAAACATCAATTTCCCGGTTCAAAAAATAGGTAGTTTTTATTTTTTTTCTCGAAAACTATTGATCCGAAAAAAAATTGTTTACGGGTGCTTATATTGATTTTTCAGGCCCTATCACTCCATATTGTTAGTGTTTCAAAATTCCAACTTTTTTCTCGAGGCCTCTCGTGCCAGCTTGGATCAATCCTTCTATACCTTTTTCCGAGCGCGTGCTGAATTCCTCTGAATCCTTCCGAATCTCTTCGAATCTCTCCGAATTTCAAATATTGAGAATTCAAAGCTCACTTTGAATTTGTCTGAATCCTTCTGTGAAGTTCTATACTCAATTTTTGCCAAGTTCGGGTTTCTGATTTTCCCTGAAACTCCCTGAATACCTCCGAATTCTTGAACAAAAAATTTCACTTCATTCATTTCTCTGTGAATCTTTCTAAAAAGTTCCATGGTCAATTTTTCCTGATTTCCGGGTTTCTGAATTTCTCTAAAACTCTCTGAATTCCTCTGGAATCTTGAACCAAACATTCCCCTCAATTTATTTCTCCCTGAAATTTCTCCGATCTTCCTTGAATCTCCCTGAATGCCTCTGAAATCTCGCACGAAAAAATTTCACTCAATGTATCTCTCTCTGAATTTCTCTGAATCTCTCTGACCCCTTCTGGAAAGTTCAACACACAATATTTCTTATCTACCCATCTCTGAATCCTTCTGAATTTCTCTAAATCGCGATGAATTCCTCTGAATGTCCATAAATCCCTCTGAATATCTCTGAATTTCCCTGAATCCTTCTGTAGAGTGCCGTGCTCAATTTTTTCCAATTTTCATGTCTCTGGTTTTCCCTGAATGCCTCTAAAATGTCGAACAAAGAATTCCACACAATTTATTTCTTTCTGAATTCCTCTGAATCCTTCTGGAAAGTTCCATGCTAAATCTTTCCTAATTCCCGTTCCTCTGAGTTTCTCTAAAACTCCCTGAATGTCTCTGAAATCTCGCGCCAAAAATTCCACTCAATGTATCTCTCTCTGAATTTCTCTGAATCCTTCTGGAAAGTTCAACGCACAATTTTTCCTAATCTACCCGTTCCTGAATCTTTCTGAATTTCCCTGAATCTCTCTGAATTTCTCTAGAACGTGAAATTTTCAGAGAGATGCAGAGATTTTTTTACCAGGGTCGTGAATGATTTACACAGCTACGGAAATTCCAGATTCAGAAATCACGTAGAAATTGTTATCGTGAGAATACGATGAAACCCCATAAACAGTCGTAAAGTTTTCTTATCGTGAATTACCTATGGGATATCGGGAATTCCAGTTTCAGAAACCACATACAAAACGATAGAAAAATTGTTCTATGGGATTCTATGGGAAATTTCTAGCAAGGATCTCTAATTCGTTTCAATAAACGAGTCAAACTTCGAACATATGATTGGTTACCCAGCTGAAAATTCCTGGATGAACAGCCCAGTGAACATTTTTCCCCTCAACATTTGAAACATTCATTATGTTCTCTAAATGCTAGCAGAAAGTTCTCTAATGCGTCGATTTCGGAAATCTTTTTGATGCCTTTCTTATGAGGTCTGGAAGTTAGGCAATTTAGACATTTAGCGAACATAATGAATGTTTCAAATGTTGAGGGGAAAAATGTTTACTGGGAGGATTCGGGAATCCCGGGCCATCCTAGGATGTTCAGCTGGGTACCCTGGTTAAGAAAATCCATTGAATCTGACAACCCAAGCAGCACCAGAATATACTATCCACGTTCTTCGAATATTAGAAATATGTTCTATGCACATTCGGATGAGATACGTATGTAATACGTATGAATATACGATGATACGTTGATTCAACGTCGATTGAATGAATATCGTCCATTTCGAATGTACTATGTACATCCCTGCTTAAAGAATCTCATTGATTCCGATGCAAAAAACCGATTCAAACCCATTGACAATCAATTTTTAATGGGTCTGAATCGGTTTTCTCCATCGGAATCAATGAGAATGAATCAGTTCAATGAGATTCTTTGAGGCTTAAACACACAAGCTACGTAAGAACGGATTGTGTGATTAAGCCCTTATAAGGGGATACGAGCGGTCCAATTCTTTCGAGACAAAGTACGTGAAAATGCGTGTATCGATTCAAAATATCTCTCTGTACAGCATTTCTTTAGCATCTCAAGAAATGCTGTACAGAGATATTTCGAATTGATGCACGCATTTTCACGTGCTTTGTCTCGAAAAAATTCAGAAAAGCCCAGCCGCTCGTATCCCCTTAAGCAGGGGTTTTAAGTGTGTTGCCAGGAGGTGACATTTGTTACATTTTACGTAACTTTCGACCCTCTCATGTCACATGGATGTAACATTTTTTTCAACGTGAACTTTTAAAACGTCAAACTCCAACGTAAGAATGCAAGGCTGAATATTGTCGCAAAATATCATGTAACTTCTGAACTGGAAATATAACTTTTTTCTGATCTACATGTAATATTCTTCGCCGAGTTGAGACTAATATTCAAAAGGATGTTAAATCTTTTTGGAATTTTGTTAACAGTAAGCGTTCATTTAATGACTTACCTAGTACTATCATGTTAAATAATGTAGTTGCTGACTCTGCAGCTGGAATGGCTAACCTTTTTGCTGATCACTTTTCATCGGTTTTTGCTTCACATAACTCGGTTAATGTTAACCATTCTAGACATGATATGTTATTTAACATGCTTTCTGATTTGGCTATTACCATAGGAGAGATCTACTCTGTTCTTGATTCGTTAGATACGAGCAAGGGCCCAGGATTTGATGGCCTTCCGCCGTTGCTGTTCAAGTCTTGCAAATTTATTCTTTCTCGACCGCTTTGGATTATCTTTGATAAATCTCTTTCTTCCGGATGTTTCCCTGCTGAATTGAAAACGAGCCTGATCTCTCCTATTTTCAAGCATGGTAATAAACTGGATGCTAAGAATTATAGACCTATAAGTATTTTAAATGTTATGTCTAAGATTTTTGAGCGCGTGGTTGTTGACAAGATTACTCCTTTGTTGTCTCCTCTTATCATCACGGAACAACATGGTTTCATGTCAATGAGGTCTACTACTACGAATTTGGCTGCTTTCTGTAATTACACCGCCATTGCGCTGGAGAATAACTCACAAGTTGATGTTATTTACACTGATTTCAGTAAAGCGTTTGATACTGTATCTCACAGCTTTCTTCTATCTAAGTTGAGTAGCTTTTGAATATCTGGTAATCTGAAACTTTGGTTCCAGAGTTACTTAACTGATCGGGTGCAGATGGTAAAAGTTCGGAACTGTTTTTCTGAACCGATTATACCTTCTTCGGGAGTGCCCCAAGGATCCCACCTTGGTCCACTTTTATTTTTGCTATTCATAAATGACATTGGGCAGGTTCTCAATGATTGTGATTTCCTGGTATTTGCTGATGATCTAAAAATCTTCAAGAACATAAAATGTCTTGCGGATGTTCATCACTTACAGTCAGTATTATCGAGATTAGATTCTTGGTGCACCCGTAATTCTCTGCATCTGAACTTAGAAAAATGCTGTGTAATGAGAATCTCGCGGTCAAGGAATCCTCTCATATTCTCCTACAAGATTGCAAATGTTACATTGAATACTGTTAAATCTTATGTTGATCTTGGTGTAACTATAAATGATGAATTGGATTTTTTTGAGCATTCTGTGAAAGCTTGTGGTGCTGCGCTGAGAAATCTCGGCTTCGTCAAAAGATTTTCTAGTGATTTCAAAGATGTTAGGTCATTGAAAGTACTATATTCCTCTTTAATTAGACCCCATCTTGAATATGCGTCCCCTATCTGGTCTCCGTACTTGAAGAAGGATATTAGAATGATTGAGAGTGTGCAACACAAGTTTTTACGCTTTGCTGCTTTTAGAATAGGCTGCCCTATGAGATATTCTGACCATGATTACTCCAGAATTCTTCACAGAATGAATTTAACTACCCTCGAAGAGCGGAGACAAATGAATGATCTCCTATTTCTTTTTAAATTGATTAATGGTTTTCTTGATTGCGAGTCATTGCTGAGTAAAGTTAATTTTAACATCCCCGGTAGACCAGTTAGGAGAGCGCTTTTATTTAGACCTGTATACAATTTAAATCTAGATTTGGAAATTATGATCCGATTTCTCGCATTTGTGAATTAGCAAATAATTTCGATCGGTCGATGGAATTGTTTGGTGTTTCCTTGAATAGGTTTAAACTGTCGATTAATGCATGACCCTATTGTAATTGTATTTTATGCGTCTTTGGACGCTGTCTTGTATTGACTCTGTATTTACTTTTTATATCAAAGGGTGCTAACCCGTGTATTGCAATAAAAAAAAAACAAAATATATTTGATCAAGGTGCTCTGGCAACACTGTTTTAAGTATATTTGAAACAGTCTCATTCGAACATTCTATGAACGTTTCTATTTCTTAAATACTTTGAAATTCTGTTGTTGCATGAGGAATGAAATTTCATGCGATTTGGTCAGAACATTGTACAAGATTCAATCAGAATCACATTGAAAAAATTTGAATAGGATCAGGTCAGAACATTGTACAGGATTCAATGGGATTTCGCAAGAATCAATTGACTTCCGTACATATTTCAGCGATATTCGATGGACCAGCATTTTTATTCAATATAATTATATTCCAGGAGAAATCATATAATAAATTCTCTCACGATATTCACTTTCAATGTTGCAATGAATTCTTTCGATACTCTCCATCGCTATCCATCATGATATGACAAGATTATAATCTCATTAGAATTGGATTTTTCTTTCCCATGTAATTTTACCTAATCTCAACAATGCGATCTCTTCCAATCGACAGATGCCCTATCAAATTCTCTTAGCGTATCGTTATTCATTTCACCTGATACAGTTTTTCAACAGGTGATACATTTCTCACACGTTACACGCGAAGAATACAATATATTGAAACTAACGTAGCGTGGAATCGATGTTTCTCATTGCGATGCGTCGTTTTTCATTTTGGGTCGAAATTTTTCATTCGGATGACCTTGACTGCCTGATTCAAGATAATACTTTAACAAATAACAAAGAATCTTCGAATGGTTTATGAAATATTTATATATTTCGAAAGAGACCCACGTCGAGGAGCAGGGTAGTTTGACTTTTATATAATTGAAGGATGGAGAAAAATGAATTTGTGAATCGAAATTCGTGGGGTTACGATGGCAAGATGTACAAATGAAGAATTTATTTTGATATCCCCGGAGGAAAATATTCCGAGAATTTCTGAAAAACTCTCAAAATTGGAATTTCTACCAGGAATGCATTGGAATTTTTAGGTTGATTCTGTGCCGTAGTATCGTGGAGAGCTTGAAGAGATTAACAATCTATAAATCCCGGTGAGATGAAATTTTATGCAAAATCTGTTTTTCAAGATGTATTTCTTCCACTTTCCAGCTGCTGTAGTTCAATTTTCGCCAGTATCGCTAAGATATTCAATCGTGATAGCTAAAATTTAACCAATGCAGCTAAAAATTCCTCTTGACCCCTCCTATATCACACCTCAAACTCAATATCTCTCTACCCTGGTTTAAAAAAACCATTGATTCTCGCCAAATCTCACTAAATTACAGTTGAACTTGGACAATGTTCTTGCCGAATCTCATCCAGCAAATGTCAATGAGATTTGGTCAGAAAGAACAGTCGATTCTCGCCAAATCTCACTGAATCTGGCCAAATCTCATTGATTCTCGGACAATGTTCTGGCCAAATCTCATTTAATTTCATTTGTCAGAAGTAATGGATTCTTTTAACCAGGGTAACCCTCACTTGTCAACAAAACCAAAAACCATGAAAATCAACGATTTCTAGGGAACTGACATTCAAAACAATAAAAATTCTTCGAAAGACATTTCAATTCATTTTCAGTTTACAAAAGTTTTAATCTTTTTTTTTTTTTAAGAATAGTTAACAGTATCTTTTGTTTGTTTGTTACAGTATATCTGATCATCACTGATATTACATTAATCAATACATATGTAATAATAATAATAATAATAATAATAATAATAATAATAAATTGCAATAATCTTAGTCCCTATTCAAAGAACAATGACAAAGAAAAAGAAAGAACGAGAGCAAAAGAATAGATTGCAGATAGTATAGCGAATGTAGCCTTGTGTGTGCTCATTGATCAAAACATTTTACTTTTACAAAAATAAAAATAAAACAAAAAGGAAAACAAAAGAACACAAACAACAATTAGAAACAAAATCAATACGCAGAGAGTACATCGTCAGATTGTGTATTATTATTATTATTTTTGTTTTAATCTTCCATCGTGTCGAGAGAAAGGAAATCTCTCCTTTCCTCGAAGTATCAATTGATTTCAATTCTACTTTATCATTTAATTAATTAATTATATAATATGTATATATATACATTGTTTTCTCCTTCATATCTCAAACTTGGAAAGTTTATTCAATTTTCACTCCATCATTCTCATGTTATTTTCATTTTTTTCTCAAAATTACGTCGTCGTCATCGTCGTCGTCGTCATCATCATCATCATCCTCTTCCTTCTCCTCCTTGTTCTTCTCCTTCTCCTCCTCCTCATCATTATCGAAAATATTGCCGATGATATCAAATCGTGAAAAAGAAAAAAAAAACAAACAAAAAGCATTGTTTCTCGAGTGTGAACTTTTTCTCTTCTCTGATCACAGAAAAAACTCCATTGATATACCACATAGAGAAATATATTGGGGGTTGAGGAGCAGGGAAAAAAAGTATAAACGTATTGTTGTTTAGTTCTAATTATAAAACATTCTCGAGAATCGTTATTCCGTCGTCCTCAACAATTTAGGTATTATTATCGTATAATAATCATATAACAATAATAGATGGTTTTTCAATCTTTTTTGCTTGCAAATCGTTTGATGCTCTTTTTTTTCTCCTCTTCTAAACAAAATGAGTCCAGCAGGAATGAATTATGTATGATGAATATGTCTATCTTATGAGACGTGGGTAACATTTGTTAACTCGTATTCTCGTAAGCTCGTGTATCAATCTGCTGTAGTGAAAAGAGTCAATTCGATCTCATTGATACTCATCCAAACCTATTGCAAACAGACTCTTGAATCATTCCAATGAGTTTTAATGGTCATTTACCTAGAGAGAATTCTAAGACCTTATATAAAATAATGTCCAAATAAAAAGAACATTCTAGAATGCGAGTTAAAAAATATATTCCTCATATATCATTCATTCTCACACGACGAGGCGAAAAAAGTCTTCCCTTGCTGTGCTTCGTTGTATTCCCTCGTCGTGTAATTATTAATTTGTACCATACAATATATATATATATATATATATATATATATATATATGATACAAATGGAATCGTTTTTATTGCACGATTCATCAATTATCATCTTATTATTTTACAGCCTTAAATTAATCCCGTTCTTATCTATTTTGTTGTCCTCCTTCATTTGTCTCGATTTTTCGTTTATCCAACTTATTCTGCAAATCGTATACATTTCAAAATCGTAATTTTAATAATAATAGTAAGAGTTGATTATTACTTTTATTTGGAACAATGAATATTTTTTGTTTCTCTTTCTCTTTCATTTTGCTCACGTTATCATAGTAATACTGTATTTGGTTTCTGTTACTTTTTTTGTCTTGCGTTTTTACTCTATAGCGTATAGCTATTCAATAATAATTATTACAGAAGGTTCGAACGTGAAATATGATCGATGGAGTTCGAGACGACACAAATTCGATGCCAAATGGTGGTGGTGTTTGCAGAATAAGAGAGAATTGTAGGATGGTTCTGATTATCATGTGTTTTGTGTTATCTCTCCATTTACGTACTCGGTGTTTAAGAAGGTGTACGCGTGACAGAATGATTCAAAATTCAATTATTCGTTTGAACACACAATGAATAACAATTCAAACTTGTTTCATCATTTCCTAACTTTCTCCTTACAGAATGACAACAAATTTTCTTCAATTCGAATCACAGGAATGATTAAACTTTGAATCTCTCTGTAGAATTTTAAATGAATCAAATAAAAGATTACATGACACTTGTAATATTTTGCACGTATATGAGTTCCTTTTTATTTCAATTCATTGATTTTTTCGATAATCATCATCATTATCATCATCATTATCATCATCAAAATCGGTCATACGGATGAGGGTGTCGAGAATAGAAATGAACAAAAAGAATAGTCGATAATTTTCTTTTTATTCACTTCTCAGGTTCCTTTTTTTTTCATTTATATTTTCAAAATTCTATTTGATGACAACGTTCTGCTAATAATAATAATTCATATTAGTAGTCAATAATAACTATTTTGCAATACATTTTTGTACACAAAATACCAACTCTTTGTGCCAGAAAATGCACGTACTGTGTCATTTATGTTTTTTTTTTCCTTATTACGCTTCGACATATTTATATTTCCCTTCGTATTATACGTATTGTTTGAATTAGGGCTGGTTTTATTCGCTTAAAACTAGACTTCTCTTATAATTTTACTTCGTTACAGTGTAATTCGCACAGCTTTAATGTAGATTTGTTTTTCCTTGTCTATAGTTCAATTATTTTTCGAGAGTCATCAGTATGCAATATCAATTCTTATAATTAATATGTACATAGAGAATTTGCTATTTTATTCCAGCAATATGTTTTACAATTCATGCTTTCCTTTTTTTCTTCTCCTTTTGCTTTCTCTCGTACGATTTCGATCGTCGGAGCACGTACCGCTATCATCGACAGAACAAATTTAATAAATATGATATGATCTGGTGAAGTTACTTGTGAATTTATTTGCAGATTTGATGAAATGTTCTTGGTAGTCTTGTGCTCTGGATACAGGCAACCGTTCTAGAATTGCAACTAAATTATATAGCAGTAGTTGTTACATTGATCGGATGAATTCAACCTTTTAGACAGTTTTTAGATAATTCTCAACCCTCGGTCTCCACACCTCATTCACGCAACCACTACCTCCACACGAGGGCGAATTCGGTTTCTCATCCTGCGTGATTTCGTGAAAATTACATGAATACAGGGTGAAATTTTCCAAGTATTATGTAAAAAGTTACTGGTTATGGAATTTTTGGCGGTGCGAATTCACCCTCGTGTGGATGCTGAGGTTTAAATCAGTTTTCATCTGAAATTTATCCAACAGTGTAGTGTGAGATGAATCTCAGAGCTGGCACCTTAACTGCGATAGTTACACTTTTCATGTCGTGCCCTGCCATTTTCACGAGAATGATGTGTATTATTTGACAGATATACACCTAGACGATACAGTGGATCAAGATAGAGGTTTTAGGATTGTTATTGTTAGGTATTAAATATTTGAAATTCGAAATATTGCGTACAAAGTCTGCTACCTTATTTGTTGTCTGCTCTTCTGCACCACAATATACTTTTTGTTTAAGATCATAATGACATACAGCATCCCCTGTTACAATGTTGCAATATTTTGTACTGTATTCATTTCACATTTGCTCTCTTGAAAAATAGAGAGATATTTTTCCTACGAGATACATGAAAGAAAAAGGAAGAAGAAAAAAAGAAATTATTATTAAATATCCTGCCTCGTAAAGATTCGTTCATTTGTCCTCATTCATACTGATCCCACGTACAATATATATGTATATATATATATATATATAATCTCACGTTACACGTACAACACTTTCATTCGCAATCAAAAAACGTCTTTCTATCTCTCTCTCTCTCTTTTTCTCTTTTTTCCTATATTTTCAACATCATCGTGTTTTATCTTTGTTACAACTATGTAATAGTTATCAGCGTTCGACCAATGGAAAAAGAGAGATTCGCGAAAAATCTCTGCTCGCCATTTCATTACATCCTGTATGTTTTATTTTCCGCAGACAAATTTTTCCACTTGTTTTCGTACAATGTACATCGACACTCCGAGGTGTTTTGAACGGTACTACCCCCTCAGTAACCTCGTGAAGTTTAAGAAATTTTTTATATCGAACTATTGAGTTCACCGACGATACGACGACGGGTCACAGACTCTTGTGGAAAAGAGAGAACACGCTCTCCCTTTTACATTTCTTTTTTATCCTCTGAAAATCTAACTTTAATTCTACAAAAATTCGAAACTCTTCCTTACAAAATTTTCGAAACAAATAAAATAGGTACAATAAGTTCATTAGTTCCAATGATTCAACATGATTTTGTTTTTCCACAAGAATGAGTTATAGACAGATCGACGACACCCTTCGATCCTCTCACCCCATTGGACGATCGTCTTTTCTTTCTCTTTCTCTCTTTTCCCATCCCCTCATTACAATAATTAGCTGCGATTTATTTGCTCGTTGAGTATTTAAGTTTCATCACTGCCGACCTGTCCTTGTAAATTCTCTCTTCGACTTATTTTTCCCAAAAAATGTCATCTCGATTTGTTCTTCAGAGAGATCAATTATTAATAACCAACAGGTAATTGAAAGAAATATTTCAGATTGATGGAAGGTTGGATATACATCACACTGCCATTTAGATTTAGAAAACACTTGAAAAGTTTATTATTATATATTTCAAGTTTTGATTACTTGAGAAAGGAAGTGAGAAATTGGGATTTTTAAATTGTTTTCCTGGTTTGGAAATCTCGGAAATCACCAACAATCGGTTCTAGAATAATTCGATGATCGTTTAGGGGAGAATTATTCATTTTATGATACACCGAAGGGACTATTCGTAACATTTCCTGCGCATTCTAAATTCGAAGTTTATATACGAAATTTTCACATTTGTTGACTACATAAAACTAGATGTTTACTTTTCTTCTGATCGAATACCTCAATCGGATAATAATGAGAAGTCCTAAAAAGGTACTTCAATATTTCCTCGAATTCCTACAGAATCTTTTGGATCTAACAAACCAAATTTCAATACTTTTTTCCATTAGAAACTCATGTATCGCTTCCCTATCACAAATTCAATGACTCGACCATCGAAAACCCACGTTTCTGAAAAAGGCTTTAACCAAATAATAAACATCAATTGTTATCGACAACCATTCATTCCATGTGAATGAATAATATTTCTTAATCGGGAAGAGAGAGAACTTTTGTATTTATTTATAAAAGAAAAACCAGCAGCAAGGGATTGGATTCGATAATGCGAATCGACTACCGTTCGTCGTTTTTTTTCCTCACAACTTGTTACTTATATAAGTTTGTATATGTATATATAAATTTTTGTTCGCTTGATCACATTTAAGCTTTACAATTAAAGCCAAGAACAAACACTCATCGTATTCTTGCGATAATTATTAATATTATTGTTATTATTATTATTATTATTATTATTATTGTTATTGTTATCATTATTATTATTATTCTGATATTATTCGATCCTCCCGCGACGATCGTGGGTGGATGGTTTGAAAATCGTGCAAAGATCTAGGATTCGATTCTGCAATGATTGTACAATATACAATTGTTGTGCATCGATTTGATTTCTCTCGGAGTTCGCTGCGACTCGAATACAATAATAATCCTTTTTCCCCCATTTTTCTTTCTGTATGACGCAGGTGGAAGGGAGTAATAATACTCAAGTATATAATGCGATGAAGAGCGTAACAAGAAGACAGAAAATTTTTACAACAAAGTGAAAAAAGGTGATATTCATGATCATTATTTTTGACTCTCTCGACTGTGTTTTTTTCTTTCTTCTTTTTGAAAAACGTGTGGTTGAGTTGTGTAGCGATATTTTTGTGTCTTACATCGATGAAAATTCATTAATACAATTTATAATTAAAATACCATATGTGTACATATATATATATCTGTCTCTCGAAAAATCTTGATGGCGAACAATAAGAAAAAAATAAGAAAAAAATCGATAAATTCGTGGAAAAAACAAAGAACAAATTGCCATTTATAGATTTTTTCCTTCTTTTCTTGTGTGTGAATATAAAAAAATAAAAGCAAGGAAAACTACTGAACGTGTGATGCTTTTTATATCTCTTTCCTTTCGAAAATTATTCTCTTCGTCGGGTTTCCGCTCGATCGCAATTATTTCCTATTCTATTAATCAAAACAGAGCCGACTCGAACGGAATCCCGATTGAAGTTTGGTACCAAAAGTTACTAATCCTAATATGATTTCTTATTTGTATTCGTATATATATATACACACACATATATATGCATATATATATATATGTATATATATTTTTTTTTACATTAATCAATTGATCGAACAATAACAACGACGACGTAACAATTCTCATTGTGAAGATCCAAGATCGGATCACTTTATCACAATTATCTTGTGTCGACGATTCGAAATTCAATATAGCAATCGCTGCTATTATTTTCTTTTATCACAATCTTCTGCGTGGATTTGATGGAGAAGAGAAGAAACCAGCACTATTATTATCCTGATCGACAATCTTGTTGATTTGGATTGTTGATGAAACAACAATAATAACAAGTAGCAATGGTGATCATCAGGTCGAAACAAGATATTGTTTACAACGAGACATGTGTCGCGCTTTTGGAAACATATTCCGCAAATACATATTCCATATACACAAAAGGTTGTTGTATGTTGTTGTATCTATTTTTCTTTTTCATCCAGCGTCGGCGACTCGAGGCAACAATATCTTTTTCATTATTTTTATCTTCATTATCATCATCACTACACCCACATTACACTGTAGCACCTGTACACATTGCAATTGTCATGGCCTATGGAACCTACAAACAAACAAATGAAACGAAATAAAAACCTTTGAAAATCTTTGAGAATTTGTAGATGAAATTTGATGATTCATCTTGATGTACCTTGTGAGATGTCGACTGTCTTCGTGAACGGCCATCTCCGAGCTCTTAAACTCGTTCAACTCTTTCCTGATAGCTGCCTTATCCTTCGGTGTTAATCGCGTCCAAGGTTTGTCGGCTCTCCTATCGTAATCATGGGCTTGGGTAACTTCAATGTAGTCGTTAAACCTGATAATCTGTGAAAAACCAAATACATATGAATTCCTCAACCGTATCTCAACATAATTCTATGTACCCTGAACCTTGGGGATACTTTGAGATCCTCCAGGGGCGTTTGTCATTAAGAAAACAGAAAAAAAAAACAGCTCTCCGTGGTAATTCAAAATGTAAAGACCTCGTTACCAGATGAAGATACCAATACACTTTATTTTTGTCTTTATAAATTTTAAATGCCATCAGATCAAACGCAATCGAGCGCCTGCACGTTTCGATATCTCCCTCGCGTACGGTTTACGAGTATCGTTTATCTCTCTATCAAGCTTTTTCCTTGCGTATCCAAAAGGGGGAAAAAGATAAACTCTCCGAAGGTAGTTTAAAAGTTTGAAAAACTTGAATAATGAACGAGAAGAGGAATAATTTAGCGGAAAAAGGAGGAGGAGAAGAAGAGATCTTTATATTCACCTTTTTTTCTTTAAGTTCTTCGACAGTCGGTCGAAAGCTAAGCTTTCTTAAGAGGTAACGTTTTTTCTCTTCCTTTTGCTTCTTCTCTTCAGCGGGACTTTGTTCTGGAAAAATTCATTTAACAACGCATCAACGTGATATAATAAAATCATCGTTTTTCACAATGACAATCCAATAACGAAGAAGTCAAATACGATGGACTTACTTTTTAAAATATTTCGTTCTTCGAGTTCTTCTTGGGTTGGTCGCATACTCAGCCGCCTGTGGATGACAAAAAAAATTAGATTCATCTTGTAACATAGATATTATATACAGGTGTATATTTTTGTATATATATGTATATCGAACACAAAAAAGGTAGAAACGATTCACGATAGATTAGGCAGGGCAGAACGATATCGGTAGTCGACGCAACAAGATAGTGCATATTCGATGATACTTGTACGTGTATCATATATTGTTTGTAATAGACTCCACGATATTTAAATTATATTGAAAATTACAAAGAATCTTGTCGAATAGGCAAATTAGTACGAAGAATCGGAGATAATGGGCACGTAATCGTGGAACTTCAAAGATATGTATATTCATTTATCATAATTATTTATTTACCCTGGTGAAAGGAAAACATATACAGCGGGTAGGAAAAGTATACGGAAAGCGTGTACTGAACGTAAACTGGAACATTTTGAGCGTAGAATTGTCCCAGACTACGCTTCCTACACGCTGTCATTTTCACCAGAGTAAAGCTATTTGTATATATATTCAAAGATATCGTTTATTTTTCTTTATATTTGAAAGACACGTGCATAGCTATAAGGACCCGGTTTGTGGGTTGATAATGCACAAAAGAATATTGTGAAATTTGATTGAGTTTAGATAATCGAAAAAACGTCTTTTTATCAAAAACAAAAATCATGATATTTGTAATTTTGAAAGAGTTGACAAACGAACAAATTAAATTGTTAACTAATATCACATGGGTGTATATGCTCATTTTGTTCTTATCCTATATGGATTTATAATGATTTTCTCTTTATAAATATCATTGATTGCTATAACTTTGTTACGATTATAGTTCTTATAATTGCGTCATTGAGATGGATCGAATTATCCTTAATCCCTCAAAATTCAAGTTCCTTTGTTTCTCCACGATTTGGACCCCCTGGTAAAAAGAATCTCTCTGAATCTCTCTGAAAATTTCACGTTTCAAAGAGATTCAGAAAGAATCAGAGAAATTCAGAGCAATTCAGCGTGTTTCAGAGGATTTCAGAGACTAGAGGATTGAGAGAACTTGTGCTTTGAATTTTTCAGAAGGATTCAGGAAAATTCAGAGGAACTCAGAGAGATACAGGGAAGTTCTGGGAAATTCAGAGAGGAACTCATTCAGTAAAATTCTTGGTCCTGCATTTCAGAGGCGTTCAAGGAGTGTCAGACACTTTCAGAGATAGATGAATTCAGAAAGATGGTGCGTAGAACTTTTCAGAAATATTCAGAGGAATTTAGAAAGATTCAGAGTAATTCAGAGAGCTTCACAGGGATTCAGAGAAATTCAGAGAGGAATTAATTCAGTAAAATTTTTGGTTCATGATTTCAAAAGCATTCAGGGAATGTCAGAGACTCACAGAGACAGGTGAATTGGGAAAACTTGGGCGTGAGATTTTTCAGAAAGATTCAGAGTAATTCAGAGAGATTCACAGGAATTCAGAGAAATTCAGAGAGAAATCAATCCAGTTAAATTTTTGGTTCAGGATTTCAGAAGTATTCAGGGAATGTCAGAGACTCACAGAAACAGGTGAATTAGGGAAAATATGTGCGTAGAGCTTTTCAGGAATATTCAGAAGAATTTGGAAAGGTTCAGCGTAATTCAAAGAAATTCAGAGATAAATCAATTCAGCTAAATTTTTGGTTCAGAATTTCAGAGGTATTCAGGGAGTGTCAGAGACTCACAGAGACAGGTGAATCAGGAAAAATTGTGCGTGGGATTTTTCAGCAAAATTCAGAGAGATTCAGAGAAATTTAGAGTAATCTGGGGGGGGGGGTCTGGGAAATTCAGAGAGGAATGAATTCAGTACAATTCTTAGTCCTGCATTTCAGAGGCCTTCTGGAAGCTTCAGAGACTTCCAGAGGAAAATAAATTGAGAAAAATTGTGCGTGGAATTTTTTAGAAATATTCAGAGGCATTTAGAAGGATTCAGAGTAATCCAGAGAGATTCAGAGAAATTCAGAGAAATTCAGAGACATTCAGAGGAATTCAGAGGAAGCTTTGAAATCTGAATACATTAAATTCCCGGAGATTTAGAGGAATTCAGAGAAATTCAGAAGGAGCTTTGAAATCTGAATACATTAGATTCCGGGAGATTTAGAGAAATTGAGAGATATTCAGAGAAATTCAGAGGGAACTTTGAAATTTAAATATATAAAATTCTAAGGGATTCAGTGATATGCGGAGAGATTCAGAAAAAGTTGAAGAATTCAGAACATATCACTATCGGAACAGTCTCTGACTTCCTCTGAATTACTCTGAATCTGTCTGAAATTTGTCCCAAAATATAGATAGATTCAGAGAAATTCAGAGAGATTTCAGAGAGATTCAGAAAGGATTTTTTTTACCAGGGCCACCTGTTTTCCTGGGGTTGTTTTTTTTCCACCATCATCAACACCAAAACATATTCCAGCTCGAGGGTGTTTTTCTTCCTCTACGCGGGATCCTTTGATATACACAATTCCAATCACCACGTCACAAACGCGCACACGCAACTTCATTGCACTTTATTTGAAATTCTTTTATTCTTTCCATTCTTTTCTCCTCCAATAGATTGAATCATTCGATATAAATCGAATCCAATGAAAACCCGAACGCGATAAAAAAAAAAGAAAAAAAGAGGTAATAAAAATACCTATTCCGTATGTATTATTTATATCGCGGAGAAGAAGCAGGTGTGAATTTTTATTTGTTTATGGATTTCTTTTCCGCACTCGAAGAAAAATATATATTTGAAAAAAAAAAAAACAAGATTTATTTTCACGGAAAAATTGTTTTTATCAACCTTTCAAGAAGAAAATATTGATAAACAGGAAGAAGAGTATAGTATAGATTTTATATATTGTGGTAGTGTGGTATGTGGAAAGTTTGATCTCTGGTTCTCAGAACAGTTGCTCATGGTTCGATTTATCTTCTAAAGCAATAAACACGACGATCCATAGATTTTCCACGATTATATATATATATACATATTATTTCATAAATGATAGAACGTAACGTGGTGTGGGATGTTTCATTTGTTTTTTCCGATCGATTTATTAATCTGCTTGGAATATTTTCTTGGTCAAGATAAAAAACAAATAATTATCATCATGTTGCTGAAGTTTGAATCGTTTATTGAAACGAATTGGTACTCGAATAACAGAATATTCGACTGTCGAAGACCAAAAAATCTTGCAGTACATCTTCAAACGATATTTCCAGTTTCAAGGAGTGAAATCGAAAAATGACAATGATTTGTCAGATTTCGCGAGTTTGAATTTTCGTTTTCTTTCCATAAACGTTTCAATCTTCCACAACATTAATTGTCCTGGTTTTTGAAACTTATTACCGTTTATTCTCATTTTCATAGCGACTTTAGGATAGGAATTAGAATTGGAGTCTAGAAATTTGAAAAAAAATCGAAAGTTTTTGACATATTTTTGCAGCTTAGACATTCGAAAATATGCCTTCGGAAGGATTTTTATGAAATTCTCATTATTTACAGAGTTATAGCCATTTTAGTGACGCGGCATCTAATCTGGTACGACCGGAAAAATAATATCACATATTGTTCCAAAAACCGGTCAGATTTTGTCAGAATCTGACGTACTGCCCTAGCGATTTTGAGGTTACCAAAAAGTTACCAAAAAATTTTGGTACATTTGTGACTTTTTCTTACCACAAAATAACCAACAACCGCATCTTCAGTGCTACTCATCAGTCACGATTCGGTATCTTTTTGGAACAAAACCATTTGTTTACCATTTGTTTACTCTGAATGTTGAGAATCCTGCATTGGTTGCAATTTGGTCCCGTTTTGGAAAAAAATGCCTGAAATCACCGCGAATAGGAGGGACCAAATTGGTCAGTTTTAGGTAAATTTCCGGTATGCAACCATAAAATTACCGAATATTCAGTGCTACTCATCGGTCACGATTCGATACATTTTTGGAACAAAACCACTGTTTTTATCAGATCACAGGAATGGTCTTTTTGGTCATTTCTTGGTTGCTTCGTGGTTAAAAAACGAAGATTTACCGAATGCTGAGAATCCTGCATTGGTTACAATTTGGTTCCTTCCATCTGCGGTAATTTCAGGCTTTTTTTCCAAAAAGGAACCAAATTGTTGCCAATCAGTCGCACTCAAGTTTTGATAATTCTATGGTTGTGAACTGGAAATTATCCAAATACTTACCAATTTAGTTCCTTCCATTTGCGATAATGTCAGGCATATTTTTTCCAAAAAGGAACCGAATTGTACATCCTGTTGATTCCGTCATTCTTTACCAAAATTTGTCCAAAACTTCTCCCATAAAAATACCGGTCGTGTAGTAATTTGTTGGTAATTATGTGGTACAAAAAAGTCACAAACGGTACGACGATTTTACCACAATATAACCAATTTCCAACCACAATATTACCAAACCACAAAATTACCAATTTCTTACCAAAAATTTCGGTAAAAACGAAATCGCTAGGGTGTCGAACGAACTTCGGAGAATGAGCATTTTAAAGTTGAGGAAGGTAAATTATATGGAGCAGGAATCGCCGATTCAACAATACGTGAGTATTGCGCACTATTCGGTGAGTAAAATTTCCGGAATCTTGACTCAAAACTTCAAACGCGACCCAGCGTGCACGATATCTTCAGTTCTACTGAACCGATTTATTTCAAATTTGATATGAACATTCTTTATACGCGTCTCTATCGTATGAACCAACAAAAATTAAACATTTTTAAATTTTCCTGCGTTAAAAAAAAATTTTTCCATTTCAAATGGCTGCCATTTTGTCTGAAAATGTTGTTTTTTTCACTCGTCCTTTACTGATCAAGATCCCATTGGATTTTTTTGTTTCGAATCACCAGAAGGGCTGAAATCATGCACGCCAGGGCAGTCTCTTTGTTTTTTTTTCTTTTTTTTCGAACCCTCGCTTCACCAACTTATAACTTTGTTGATTTTGAATATGTTTTCCTCCCAGTAATTTTTTGTGTATTCTCAAGAGATCAATAAACGAATGTTGAAATGAGCTCCAGAAAAATGGGCAAAATTTTTCTACGTACTTTTCCAACGACTAAGCATTAAATAAAGATTTTTAACCCTCAAGTACCCCACGTATTTTCGTTAACACCAGGGTGTCTAGCAAAATATGATTTTGGGATTCCCGACTTTTTCCAGGACTTTCTGGGAAATTCCCGGATCGAGAATAAAATGCACACACATCAATTTCAATTAACATTTCCGATGGCATAATACAATCTAATAAGAAAAATCAATTCGAAGTTGAATATTCAAATATCGATCATTTTAAATGGACATGTTTTTAATCAATAATCCAAATCATTTATATCCAACTCGGCTCCATTTGATTATAACGCGTTTTGAAAATAAAATCAAGTATATATGACACATTGAAAATATTCTACCAATACATAGGCATATAACATGGCTTTCTCGATTGACTTAGTTGAATGAAAAAATAATTACTTTTTGCGTAAGTCATATATTGAATCTAAATTGAAGCATGAAAAATTAATTTCACGATGTATATTCAACAATGGATGCTTCCGACATTTGTGCAAATTTTGCAAACTCAATGAGAAGAAGAAGGACACAAGTATTGAAGTTTGCACGAATGTCGGAAGCATCCAATTACAAGTAAATACAATCATTCATCCAATTAGAATGTTCATGAATACTTGAAATGAATAAAAAGTATTAAATAATCATTTTCAGCATTTATGAATAGATATAATTACATTAATTATCGTATTCACTTGTATTCATTGAATGTATATCGTGAAATTCATTTTTCATGCTCTACTTTATATTTAATATATGAATTAATGCAGAAATGAATTCACATAATTTTGGATTATTGAGCACAAAATTCAATTCTTATGAATTCACTATTGTGAATTCAATTATAGACATCTTAAAGAAGTCAGAAACAGACTATTTCACGAACATTTGGGAATTCTTTCGAAAATTCTTGAAACAGTCGCAAGACCTCTGAGAGAATATTTGAAACAACTCTCAAATCTGCCCCAGGTAGAAATATTCTATTAAATCCCATCACAAATGGTGAAATTTCTGATTAAATATCATTGAATTCCATTGAAACCTATTCATTTTCCCATTCGTCAATGAGATTTTATAGATCATTTGTAACAGGGTCGTGAAATAAGACTTCTTGAGTTGTGTAAGGTTTCTGGAAGAAATTAATCTGAGAATCTTTGCATAACTTTCAAAATTATAACAAAAAATATCAATATTTAATATAATCAATATTCATTTTATATTAAGATTTAAAATAATCAATATTCAATATAATCAATTATTCGTCGATGGGGAAAACTTTTCTAAGTTCAAAAATTCTGCACACATAAAAATAAAAATATAATTGAAAATTTCCCGAAATTTTTTTCATTTCCTGACGTTTTCCCGACTTTTCCCGACGAAAGTACAATTCCTGACTAATTCCCGACTGCTAGACACCCTGAACACGCATCGCATTGTGCATTGCACTCAACTAAATGAAGTTCTTTCAATGATAAAAAATGTACTATGGCTCTTGAATTTGATTCCTATTCTGGTTTTAAATCGAACCCTCCGCCCCTATGAATAGGGGTGGGGTTCAAATATTTGGTCGAATCTTGAAAAGATTCCTGAAAATTATGCAAAGAATTATAAACCTGCAAATGATAATAATTGTCAATAATTTCCACAAATTATTTTCTTGCATGTTTGGATATTACTTTTGAGTTTCAATTTATATTCAAAATCAAACCTTGGTGCGATATGTTCCATCATTGCATATTAAAAAATGTTATTCATCGCTTAGTTGTTGGAAAAGTATGTAGCAAAGTTTGATCTTTTTTTTTTTTCAGAGCTCCATGGCCGTTGAACTGTGACAAAAAATCCTTCCTGAAAATTCGAAAAATGTGACTGCAATTTTCTATACGAACCAAATTCCAGTAAAATTAATCTGTAATTAATTACAGTCACATTTTCTGAATTTTCTAGAAATCGAAATATATAATTACTCACCTGATGAGTCTAGCTCCAATGGCCTCTTTACTTTCTTGTCTCTCATTGTCCGATTGCAGCTGAAGAATATTTCTGTTGATTAATTCTTGCCTGTCTGGCCTGAGAGCTAGTTTCAGCGACAATGATTCTTTACGCGCGATCTTCGCCGCCAACCGACCTGTAAATATTTATGTAAAGATATTTGTGATATTTTACGGTTTTCTGAATCAAAATTGGATATTTCCCATAATTGAGACTTGCAATTCAATTCACGATTTAAAACATAATTGATGACATCGATGTCTCATCGAAGTAAGTCAATTTCAGGATTTCGTTTCGTTGCAAAATTCTAAACGATCTGCTGTTATTCCCTACTGAAAATGCCAGACAGATCGTAACAAAACCAGGTAGAAATCTGTCCCTTCAGTTTTTGACCGGATTTCCTGGGACAAAAACCGCTTGAAACCTGACAACTGTTTTTTGTCTGGGGTCTGCTTGGCATTTTTAGCCAGGTTGGCACAGTATTGGGACATTCTTCCGCGAGCATAGAAAACAGTTTATCCTTCACAGCGAAAAATTTTGTGTCACAGGAGGTCCACTCACACTGGAAAAAATATTTATTTGTCCTCTCTCCATAAAATATTTATTTGTAGAAATTGAATATTCAATTAGATGCAAAAACTAATTAGTTTTTTAAATCTTAAGAAATATTTCATGGAGAGAGGACAAACAAACTATCTATTTGGTTGAAAGCAATTGTTTTTCCAGTGCAGAGTTTGTGTTGGAAACAACAGTTTTGTGTTAATATTTAACATAAATTGCGAGTGGACCTCCTGGGACATACACGTGTGTTGAAAATACACAAAATTTTCCCACTGTGTTGCCAGTGCTGAAAATTTCTGTGAACATCAATGATTATTTCTGAAAAACTCTGAAATACTCTGGAATTTTCAGAGATTCTCATTAAAAGCTTTCCACACAAACTTTGTGTTGAGTATCGACACAAAGAATATTTTAAATTAACACACTAGTGTTGAGTTTACATTGAAAATCTGTCAGTTTGACACACATCTGTGTTAATTTTCAACACAAATTTTTTCCTGTGCAGGGTTCCTGGAAAACCTCCCCCTTATAAAACTTATATTGCCCCAGATACCATTCCTTTTGGGACTAAATTCGGTTTCTCCTCGGTGTTTCAAGCAAGTTACGAACATGCAATGTTCCTGTTCACTCTCTAAACAGTGAAAAATCACTTGTTTCACTCCGCCAAGTCTCAGAAGTGAGCCATTGCAGTCCGCTTCGAGTGGGATTTTCACTCTTTTAGACTGAAAAATTCTCTCTAGAATTGGAGCAGGGCATAATCTAAGAGGGCAGTTGTAACTAACAATTTAGTTTCACAAGGAAACGATTGGTTCCAAAAGGTAAAAACGATCAGTAAAATCATTGTTTTACGGTATACATGGATCCTTTTCACGTTTTAGAACTAACCGTTTTCTTGTAGAACGAATTTTTTGGTTACAACTGCCCCTTAAAATATGCCTTGAATTGAAGTGGCTGTGAGTTTATAACCTCAAATCTTAGATTATCACTCTAAAAGAGTGGAAATTTCACTCGAAATTTCGACAGGCTCACTTTTGGCTGGCTAAAGAGTGAAACACCACTCTAACAATTTAAAAGAGCAATGCGATGAGAAATGAATGAATTCCTGATGATTCAACTCGACGTGATCTCTCTTCTCTCAAACACGCCATATCACGAGTCACGAATTCCTCGATTTTGGCAAAACATAATTATCGCTCAACGTGGCACCAACAACGAATCTCTTCGCGGGATCACCTTGACGCCATACTGCGAACAATCAATTTATTTTTCTTTTGCATGCGGCAAGTCCAACCTCACAATGTTATCATCATCAACGAAGATTTATATTTGAGATTTCTGAGTCTTCCATCATCTGAATATGTATCATCGCTAAATAGCGTATTCACCCTAGGAGAGAGATAAGTATATCATCGTGATCATCATCATCATCATTCACATAGAATCACATTTAACCTCACTCTCGATTATATATAAAAATATATATCTATATCTTCATCGTGTTTATTCGCGACTCACGCGAAGTCGCATTTCTTACATTACAATACGGAATTGCCAAAAAATTATGTACCCTCGTGGAGTTTCGAACAACTGAAACTACGTTGCAAAACCGACTTCCGATCGATGGGATCGATTGAAGCGCAAGCGATCGACAATGTCGAAGCTGTCCATATCGACAACATGGTGACATAATTGAACCGAAGGAATTTTTATAAACAACAACACTCAAGGATCCTAACGATCAACATAATTTCACGTAGAGAAGAACAAACAAATTCAATATTCAACGAATAAATAACGTGGGAATGAATAAACAAATGGAACAAAAGGAATTGAAAAAACAAAAAAAAAAACAACAAAAAAAGAATACATAAGGCAAGAACGTCCGAAATAACGGTCACGCACCTACTGAATGAGTTGCCAGATATCTTCGAAGATTAATATAACCTTCGAGGTGGTTCATATTGGCGCTAGTTGTGTGTTGGTAGCGACGCTGGCTGTTAGAAATCTCTTATATACTTTGTGTGTGTTCTTCGTGAGTCGCGGGGCCAAAGTATCGAAATAGTTATCTCACAATGTTCATTTGTTTTAATTCGATGGGCACGAAACGAAGAACTAATAATAATAATAATAACAACAACAACATTCATATGGGGTGAAGAAAATAGGTCATTGTTTTCATTGTTGTCATTGTTGTTGCTGCGGTACGCGAATGAATTTTTCTTTTAATTAAACGGTTCTGCGTTGGTTTTTTCTTCCTTTCTTCTATTCTCGATGATTGTTGTGTGGGAGGAAATTTTATTGAGAGAGAAAAAAAAACAATGGTTGTCACCACCAGTTGTCGTTGCTAGAAATCGATTAGCCACACGCGATTCAATTTAAACGAGTTCCAAATTTGAAATTATATGAAATTCCAAAGCGAGTTTGTTCAAATGTTCTTGAACAAAACCTAGCTAAATCTCAAATTCTTCAAAGTGACCAAAATTCTGAAAATATACAAAACTTCCTCCTTTCAAATGGATAATAATCTATACAATCTAATAAAATATTGAATTCAACAGGCGTTTTGAAACACTGAAATAACTCTTCGTTGATCACAGAACGTTGTTTACGTATAAATTTTGACACTACTTGACTGATCATCGATGTTTTGTTTTCAAAGAAAGCTGTTTTCAACGTGGAAAATAGTTTAGATGCGAAAAGATTGAACGCGGTATCCCTTGAAAAATTGGACGTTTCAAGTTTAAGGTCAGTAGAATAGGATGGTTATAGTCAGACACGTGGATTCCAATTGACTTTTCATGGATTTCCCAGATAGCACTGGGACGTTCTTTTCGGAACGTTCAAAGAATGTTCCAGGGATGTACAAATGTCCGGTATAGTCTTATTTAGGTTTCCATGGAACATTTATGAAACATGTTGGATGAGAATTTGTTAAAGATCAAACTTGTGCCAAATCTTTTAATATTCTTCATTTCGAGGAGATGCAAATGAACTGCGGTGAAGCCTGTGTCGATAGATTTGATAAATTACATTTGCATCACTTTAAGGTGGGAAATACAATTAGAACGGCAAAAACAAAGGGATTTTTCATGATTTTGTTTTCACCTAGAAGCTTGTATTTGACTTAAACAGAATTTTGCAGTTTTGATAATACGTTATTTCAGTATATTGAGGTATTTTTCTTTTTTTCAGTAACGAAAACTTCAAATGTGTTTTTCTCGAAACATGTTTTTCCGAGTTGACAGAGGGGATAACTAAAAAACTAATGATCCGATCGGGATGAGGTTTTCGGGACATCTTCGTTATTTATATTAGCTTCTAGTTAAACCAAAAAAATTGGGTACTTTTGAAAAATAAAGTACTTTTTGATTACTTGAAAAAAGGGGTGAATTATCGATTTTTGCCTATTTTGCTCTGCCAAATCGCCAATTTTATATTTTTTCCATTTTTTTTTGGTTGAACTAAGAATTATGAGTATACTGAAGGTAATTCCTCTTGGTCTTTTTTGTCAGACGAAAATTACGGTCAGCAGAACCCCCGCCGTCATCGGACTAGGTGTTACTCGAACCCTGTGTACGGTCGTCATTTTGTGGAAAAAAATTACCTTGATATACCTGAATAGTATACTAATAACACTACAAAAGCTTATTCTATTCAAATATAAACTTCTAGGTGAAAAAAAAATCATGAAAAATGCCTTTTCTTTGTCGTTCTAATTGTATTTCCCCCCCTTGTATGTATTCATTGCAGGTAGTGAAATTTTGAGGTTATGTGAATTTTAATTCCCTAGTAGAAATTTTCTCTACCAAATGATGAGGCACTGATCAGTTGTCCATTTCACTGATCAGGGACTGATCAGCAAGCTTACGAGTTTCCAACAAGGGATGTATCGCTCTGACTAATGTGAAAGTGATTAAAAGAACTGAGCAGATATGAGCGAGTAACTGATGAGGCACTGATCAGTAGTCGATGAGGTATTTGTGAGTAACTAACGAAGCATTTGTCACCCACAAAAATGCAGATTATGTCGGTGAAGATGTGAAATTATAATAATAAATTAATGATTTTTCACTCGAATAATAATTAATGTTTTTGTTCCACATGTTTCCAAGGATTAAAAAATAAGTTTTCAGCAAAATTCGTAGGAAAAATGTTCCTAGATTTTTTCTTAGATAAAATATAGGAGTTTTTGCCAAGGACAAAAAATATATCAAACCCTATGTATCATGAGATAATATTCAAGTTACTATACTCACTTATATTAGGTGTACAAATAAGTTTCCGCGGTTTTTTATAAAAAATTAGGAATTTATTGTAAAGGAAAAGTACATTACGTTTTATTCAAAGTATTTTCCATCATTTGCCACTACTTTTCCCCATCTTTCTGGCAACATTCGGATACCCCGTCGAAAAAACTCTTCATCTTTTGACGCTATCCACAAATCTAGCCAATTTTTGGTGTCTTCATATGATGTGAAGCGCTGCTCAGACAGACCATGTGCCATCGACCGGAACAGGTGATAATCAGAAGGGGCTAAGTCTGGTGAATACGGCGGGTGGGGTAAAACTTCCCAGTTGAGTGTTTCCAAGTATGTTTTTACCGGCGCCGCAACATGTGGACGAGCATTATCGTGTAAAAGAATAATTTTGTCGTGTCTGGAGTAGTAATGGGCGCGTTTTTCCTTAAGTGCCCGACTCAATCTCATCAATTGTGTTCGGTAGAGAGCTCCAGTAATGGTTTCGCTTGGTTTCAGCAATTCATAATACACGACACCAAGCTGATCCTCCAAATACACAGCATGAGTTTTTTCCATGAATATTCGGCTTAGCTGTCGATGTTGATGGTTCGCCGGGCTTAACCCATGACTTTCTCTTCTTTGGATTATCGTAGTGAATCCATTTTTCGTCACCAGTGACTATACGATGCAAAAACTCTTTTTTTTATTCCTGGCAAGCAGCATTTCACTCATGCATAATCGGCGTTCAACGTCTCTCGGCTTTAGTTCATATGGAACCCAATTTCCTTGTTTTTGAATCATTCCTAACGATTTTAAACGATGTGAAATTGCTTGTTGAGTCACTTGTAGAGTAAGTGCAAGTTCTTTTTGCGTTTGGGACGAATCTTCCTCCAATAGTACTTCTAATTCCATGTCTTCGTACACTTTCGGCCTTCCACTGCGTTCTTTGTCTTTAACGTCAAACTCACCGTTCTTAAACTTTTGAAACCATTCCTGACAACTTCTCTCACTTAAAGCAGCTTCACCATATGCTTCTAGAAGCAATCGATGCGCCTCAGCTGCAGATTTTTTCACATTAAAGAAGTAAATCAAAAGTTCCCGCAAATGATGCTTATTCGGAATAAAACTTGACATTTTTGCACGAAAAAAATTACGTGATGCTGATACGGAATCACTAGTACTTTAAGGTTATGGTGTTGCCAGATGACTAAACTTGGGATATTACGTTTTACATCTGACAATTTCTCCATAACCTTCTGGTGGGGCCATCTTTTGACAAACCGCGGAAACTTATTTGTACACCTAATACTAAATACCAAAACTATATTATTTCACAACAAGAAAGAATATATACATATTAGACCTCATCTTGAAGTTAGATTCCATCGATTTGATACAGCAAACTCAGGATCAAATAATTCGAATCAATTCGATTCAATTTCCTTGAGATACTTCGAATTTTTGGTTAAGACATATATTTAAAATAGGTGTACTTTTGCAATTGCAATATATCACTTCAATAACAATCAATATGTTCTTTAATCCAAATATTTTTCATTCAAATTTACGCTATGAATGTTTCTTGTGGATAAAGGCAATAACTTGTCAGAATTTGATCAGTTTCATATGAATTTTAATAATCATATTAGACAAATCAGTTCCCAACAAGTTGGTGATCAGTTTTTCCTCATCAGTGCCTCATCAGTAGGGGAAACTTGTTATATTTCTACTAGGGTTCTTGATAACTTACATTCTGCCAATAGTTTTGAACTTCTGGAATGAAATGTTTCCAAATATTCAATACAAAACATATTTTTATGGTTGTTTCGTACTGTTTCGCCTAGTGAAACTATAAATATACATTTATATAGGTTAGAGATAAAATACTCGATCAATGTCCCCAAAACGTGCTCCCCAACACATTGAACGAATGAATGTTCCTAAGACGTTTGGAAAATGTGCTTTAAAACGTTTTGAGAACTTTCTTTGCTGTTTGGGCTGGCATAAACTTTCGATAAATTGAATTGTTCCTACATTATTTTGCAAATGAACCTCTCTCTGTTGATTGAATTGAATTGAATAGTCTCGGTTGTGTATAATTTTCATAAAACTGAACTCACTTGTCTCATCGTTGTAGTCGTCCCTGTAAACAACTTGTCCATCCCCGGAATCGCCGTCTCCGTCTTCCCTGATGACGTAGGGTCTCGCATTTTCCTTGTTCTCCAAGGTACAGGGTAAAGCGAGGCCGAATCTAACGGGTCGACTGCTGAAAACATAACCGAATCAATCAAAAAATCATCCTCCGAACCAAGGGTCCGTTATTTTCTTCTCAAATTCTCAAATTCTCTTTCATTTCTCCCACGAGGAATGATGAATTTGATATGTATAATGATCGGATAAAATGCCAGTGATAGTAATAATGGAAGTTATTGTGAAAATGAATTTGGGGATTGAACAGTATAGATTAGCAGAATATTATGTACACGAATTAGACATTTGGCAAAAATGAAAGAAGCAAAGAGGAAGGAACAAACAGGTGTTTTGAAGAAGAAACAGAAAGAATTGATTTGAAAGAAAGAAAGCGGAAGGGGGCTAAATTGGGGGCAAAGGGAAACAAAGAGACAGAGCGGGTATCGCAATGGAGATATTCCCAAGATATTTTCTCATGCTTAAGATCGAGCCTTTCGAAGATTCCTCGATCTTCCATTGTTCTTTCTAAACAAACACTAAATCAAAGATAAAACATTCAACTTTTCGATGGTTATTGTTTCGATTTGAAACGATACGGCTCGCCGATCACTTTCAGTTGGATATTGTATGATTTATTCGAGGACGAATCAAATTCAAAATCGAAGAATTTCGGATAGGAGTGCACGAGACGAGATTCTCGACGATACTTTGAAAGTCTCGTTTCTGTATCGTCTAATATTTCTGATAAAAGTAACACTTTTACTCCACCATTATACTCTGAATATCGGTGTAGCAGTATCAGTTGGTCCGATATTTCAGAGTACAGGAGCAAAGTTTTGGAACACAAGCCCAGTTGTATATAATTACTTCATTCAGCAGTAGGGTCTCCATCTCAGCAAGGAACTCTCAAATTTCTCCAGAATACTATACAATTTCGAGAAATTTCCAACTTGAAAGGGAATTCTCTGATAGAAACATTTTATCAGAGTTCATTAAGGGGATATCAGCGTATCATCCGAATCAACATTTTATTGTAAGATTTCTCCGAACAGAATTTATGAAACCCCTGGTGAAAATTGAGATTCGTTTATTGTTCAAGATCTATAGATCTATACAATGAGTTCGATATAGTTATAAACAGTGTTCTATACATATGATATTTAGATATTAACGGATAAATAAAATAATAATTTGAATCGTATTCATACAACTAGAATGAGCTAAGGATAAAACAAAAGGAAATACATATGAAAATACAGATAAATTAATATCAGAATATGACTACCACCAACAAAACAGAAACCATTTGAGTATATTGGGACTCTCTCATAACCCGCTGATAGCTATTTTTAGGTATTTGTACATTTTTATGACTTTCCATTTATCAGGGTTGGACATCAGAGTGAGCCATGATTCTTTTGCCTCTTCCAGGTTACATTGATAGCCAAATATATCATCCCTAAGGACGCTAAGGGAAGGGCACTCCACTAGGATCTGAAATAGCATATGTTCACGGGTGGTATAACACCGGTGACAGGTTCTATTGTTCTGCAAATAATACACTTCCGAATCTATAATCAGTCTTGGAGTTATGTTGTTTATTAATCGTATCTGAGCTACAAGAGCTCTCAATGGGGTTTTGATTCTAATTTCCAAATATTTTTTGGGCCCTTGAGATCGCCTTAGATGTTGAAATATCTGTAAGGTAGAGGACCTGTTAACCCTAGATAAATCTTTTTCGAGAAGAGATTGTTGAAAGGACTCAATTAATTTTTGTTTATTCATAAAGGGTGCCCCATGTTTGAGACTATCCCATAAATCAAGGGTTTTAGCTGTCTGAAGAAGTTCTTTGCACTGAAGTGCCCAGTTATATTTCTTCTCTGCCTGATCAGTATCCGCGAGCTGTAACAGTTTGTTGAAACAGATCTTTGGATATCGGTTGTCTGGCATGGTAAGGATTTTTTCCACCCAGTTTATAACTTGCTCGAAAATATTTCCAGCAAGAAACCCCTGGTGAAAATGAAGCGGATGGAACGACGCGGAAGAGTAAACGGAACGGTATCTAAACGCAAAAGAAGCGGAAATTCAAAGGTTTTTACGCTTCATCTGTTTCAACATTCTTCACCAGGGACAGTCTGAAATTCTCAGGAAATGATATTTGATACTCAATGTATTGCGCTGTCGAAGATTATTCTTTGAAAATTGTAGACCGTTCCATAAATTCGGTACAGAGAAGTCTCACAGATAAAATGTTTTTTACGCTGGTATACGGAGAAAAATGCCACTCGAAAATATAAGAATTCTTGTTATTTTTCTTAGTGAACTAGAAACAGGAATATAATATTTGTAATGTGGAGTTTTACATAAAAATACAGAAGATTACGAATATCGTAGAAAAAGTGGAAAAGGTGGGATTGAAGTTTTAAACGCTGAACGTTAAATTTTATAAAGCATATAATAAGATTCAATTATTGATTCGTAATCGCCCTTATTTTTATGTAAAAATCCATTTTACAAACCTTCCTGTTTTTGGTTTGGCAAGCAAAAGGAGAAAAAGTAGTATATTTTTTTCTCCATGTATCTCCTTAAGACCTATGTTGAATTCGTCCTAACGACTGATGATATTCATATGATATTACTGGAATATTATCCACAATTTTCGTGGGATATTATTGTGTACAGCCGAATCAAGGTTCAAATGATCTATCATTTTTGTATTAATATCAAATAATTGAAGTTTCAATTCAATATGAATGTATAATTCATTTTTCTCTCAGTCTTCACATCTGGAAACACTGTTTTTTTCCACTGAAAATTCCTCTGAATATTTATGAACACCTCTAAAAAAACTGCACTGAAAGTCTTTGAGGATTTCCACGGATTCCCAATGAAATTTTTCCACCAGGCAATTTCCAAAATAAGACCATATAAGGGGGCTCTTTTTGAAGAGGAACTTTATCACATGTATCATTTTGAAATACTCCTTTTCTATTATTTTCACATTGAAAAAAATCAACACTATCGATCCTTAGTCAAAAAATCCCATTAGACCAATTGATTCTCATTGAATCCGATGCAGAAAACTGATTCAAACCTATTAAAAATCAATTTTCAATGGATTTCAAAGAGTTTTCTGCTTCGGAATCAATGAGATATTAGTCTCGTGCTTCTGTGCAGCCCCAGTATCGAAGATACTCTCGATTATCGAATATTCGGTCTCGGTATCGTCTCGAGTCTCGTGCACCCCTAATTTCGGAAGGGATGCTATTTTTTGGGATCCAAGGGTCTCAGTTCTGAAGATGTTTCTATTCGCCCAACTGTTTCACTCGATTTCATGATCAAAGATGGGGATTAAAAGCCAAAACATTTCTCGCCCACGAATAAATAAATCAGTTAATTCTTAGAATTCTTTTGATTCTAATAAATATTTCAAATAAAAATTGAAAGTGTTCATCGAGCACGGCAGTTAAAAGGGTTTCAAACACTCATTAAATTTAATAACAATAATGATAATAATGATGATGATGATGATGATGATGACGATGGATAATGATGATGGATAATGATGAGCATGATGATAATAATAATACTAATAATAAAATATGCATTGTATTGGTATTCGCGCATGCTTAAGACCAATTCCCAATTACCATATTTTCATCCTAGGCCCCAATGGCGGCCTTCTGTGTGAGTGTGTCAAGCATAAGAAGAATATGTTACTGTTTGAACTGATATATAATGAACGTCAATGGCAGGCGAGGATGGTAAATTTCTTATCAAGTATGATCAAATATTTCCTCTCTCATTCATCAATTTGCAAATTCTCCTACTCTTGGCAAATGAAGAAATACATTTTTGAAATCAATCAAATCCAGCCCCGATGAGAATGAATTCGAAATATGAATGTCTTGGAAAATTTCAATGACAGCAAATCTGATTTTCCTGGAGTGAACAAATCTGCCTGTGTAAATTCCACGATCTAAAATTCAAAGTCCAAAGTTGAATATCGAAGCAAATTCGAGTAAGTGAAATCCTGTTTGATAATTTCGAAACCTTTCCCCAGGGACAGGATTCCAATGAAGTCAATAAAAGAAAGGATATATTGAAAAATCCAAAAAACAAAAAAGAAAAGGATCTTTGAAAAACTAACTTGAAAGAAGCATGAAGTTCCTGTCGTAACGTTAATGGCCTAGTTTCTTGAGTGGGTGTGCTCTGTGGCGTTCCTGGTCCGCTACCTGGTCCCTTTTTCTTCAGAGCACTTTTCAGAGGCATGGCATGGAACTTGGGTTCTTTCGCAGGGATTTCCTCGACCCTCGATGTGTCGATCGCGGGATCAGGTTGCGATACCCTGAAGACGTACAAACTAACGTCATCGTCATCGACGTCGATAACTTCCTCGTCTGTAATCAAATTCAATAAAGAAAAAATTACATCATCGTTACATTAGTTATCCTTCCTGATTGATCCCAAGTGTTTATTAACGGCGGACTCAATCTACGCTCAGGGTGGGTCCACCCAACGTGGGACCAAACTGGGCAGACAAATAGGGCCAACCCTGAGATGATAACATCGTTATTGGTAACACCAGGGGCCCAGCAGAACCCACACTAGGCAATCAATACTGCCCCTTCCTTTTTTTTTGAAATTGGAAAATTGGTCCACACGGAAAAAACTGTTTAATAGAATTCACCAACGAGGGTGGTAAAATACGGCACTATTAGCATTTCTGTTAATATTTACTAGAACTGTAGTCAAATCTACTACTGCGGTAGTAATTTTAACTGCGACCATCGTAGATTTTACTAACTCTTATAAATATTACGAGAAATTCTAATAGTGCCGTATTTTACTTAACGCGTTAGTAAATGTTATGAAACATTCTTCTCCGTGCAGTCTTGGGCCTAGTCTTGAGCCCCATCCTGCCTATATGGGTCCAAGACTGACCAAAGTGGGACCAAAATTCATACACGCTGAGGATTGTACGCACATGCTCGGCATACAAATTCACCCTAATCTTGGCCTAACGCTGGTCCACATTGGGGCCAAGTTCAAATGTGCTCGCACTAAGATTCATTATTTCCATCTTCTACCAACCATAATTGTATAATAAAACACAATAGGGGCAAGATTGAGCCAACATGAGTCCCATCGTCATTACCCAATACTGGGCCAAAGAGGATGGACCCAGCTTGGGGCCCATTGTCATTGTAAGCAATACATGTTTGGGATGGTTCTGATAAAAATTTCGAGGGTCAGCTACTAGCCTATTCAATTGATAGACCAGATCAAGTATTTCAGAATGCCCAAAAGTGGCTATCACGGACACGGACAGTCCTTAAATTAATCCCTGCAGCTGATTTTTAGGTATGGCAACTAAAAACTTCACCTCGGTAGCCAATTTATTCACTGTAATAGCTAAAATTTAGCTGCTGGAGCTAATTCAAGGGCTTGTCTCAGCCACAACTTGGTTCGAGACTTAGTTTTTGAGATAACAGAACCTGCGATTCGGGTTCTTGAATACAATATCATTTTTTCAATCTATGAGAAGGTAGATTCTCGAAACGATCATCAAATTATTTATCTACCAAATATCAGTAATGTATGCTCCCTAGATTCCCGCACATAATAATTCCGATGGGAATCGTTTAATGTTTCTGGAGATCTTCGGGTCAATATTTTTGGCCGGATACGAACTGTCGTTGAGAATTGATACAATTTGTAATGGATAAAATGAAAAGAAATGTGAACTCACCTTCGTCCTCGCAGTCCGAAAGGGGGAGTTGTTGTTGCTGTTGTTGTTGTTGTCGTTGTCTTCCTAGCATTGTCGGGCTTGGAGAGCTGAACATAGGAGGTGGTGGGATTGGCCCGATCTCGCTCAATGGGATCGGTGGTTCTGGGAGCTCCGACAACATCAGAGTATTCTGAGGTGGTAAGGGATAGCATCTTTCGATCACCTGTTGGTTTTCGGCATTCTGATCCAGAACCCCCTTTTCCACTGTAAACATATCACAATAACAGAATCGTTAATACATGAACCTTGTGATATACCTTCAATTCATGAATGAATCAACTTTGCGAGTAAATATTTGGTGTAGATATTATACTATCGCCCTGTATGGCCTCGAGTTGGCCTGTTGTGCCCTCGAATTGAGGTATTTATTGCTTTTGAACTGCGTAAAACTGGCAGCATCGACATTACACACTCACAGAAAGGAAAACTCACTTTTTTCTCGATCCAAGTAAAAAATGAGTGTTGTCCCAGCGACAAGAAAAATGTTCTCATTTCAAGAAATCCTTCCTGTGAGTGCAGAGAATATTCACTCCCTTCCACTCATCGATCATTCAAATCCCTCAAAATCCCCCGTCAATCTATGGAATAATTATGAATCGAGGTTAATCTGATTCAAAATACAAATTGCGTAGGTATCGTACCGTTTTACTAGATTTGATGAAACATGAAAATCTGTGACCCGCATTTCAAATAACAATTGCAACATATATTCTCTTGCGGTTCTACCGTTCCGCTTCTACAAATTTTACTTAACAAATGTATACCATCATTGAACAGTTGGTTCCAAGAAATATGATTCATACCAAAACCGCGCGTGCGGTTTCTCGTGTGTGCGTTCTTGGGTGAGATCGTGTTAGCGTCGAATATTAGCAACGTTGGCAAGGTTAAGGTGTCTCATACGTTCATCTATAAAATTAAATGAGGAGTCAAAGGGGTCTAAAATAATTTCTTTGATCTTCATTATTCTCTCGAAGAAACTGCATGTATACACTTTTCTTCCATTTTCTCTTTAGGATGCAACAAAAGACTCTCGATAAGAAAACATATAAATTCCCATTACACACGTGTTGTTACTTCTTTTTTTTTATAGAGCCACAAAAGGAACGAGAAAAAAAGCAATCGGCGAGTGACCGAGAGAGTGAAAAAAAAAAAGAAGAAACAAGAAAACATAAAAAGCAGAAGAGTTTCCTCCTGAGAAAAGAATTTCAACGACGAGAGAATGTCTGCTGGCTACAACATTCGACTCGAAAACAACCGTCGTTCTTCTGCAGTATCGCAAAATTTATATTCATAGTGCGCATACCCGCGTGGAACGAAACTTATTCAACATCCGCTAGGAATTTGTACGTACTTGTAATATATATCCGAAAATTCTAGCGAGAATTAAAAGAAGAAAGGAAAGAAAACTGTTAACCATCGAGTTTGCGCCATTGGCGATGAAGTTCTACGTAGGAAATATTGATTCGTCTTGAGAGCAATTTTGCTTCCTTTTTGCTTTCGCAGAGAAACATTCTTGTTGAAAAAGCGATTCCGAAAAGTCTGCTTTGCTAAATTAGCAAAACGGTTGCTGTTACAGCAACAATATCGCTATTTTAGCAAAATATTTGCTAATTCCTCGTGTAAGCTGAAATATGCCTAGCTCTAAAAAGTATCTACAGTAACATTTTCGAAGAGTTTGAAGTGGAAAAGCATTCTTCCTATCACAAATGAAACTTGGACTCCAATAACTACTGTAGCAATGATAATTTTGACCCACGATAGTTTGAGACTCACGTTTTTCACAGCTCCGAAAAGTAGCTATTTTCACAATTTTTATATTTCTATAGGAACTGATACATGTATTTACCCAAGGAACCACAGCTCGCACGCATTCAGTATTGTAATCGCAAGAATAAAGATTTTTTTCCAACTACTCCAGCTGTTTGACTAGTGTTATTTCAGCTACAGAAAATTACAGGGCTGATTTTCTGCTACGATTTGGAGTTGTGAGACTTGGAATAGATATTTTCTCCCATTTTCACTTGAGTAGGTACGATTCATGTAGTTTCAGTTACAAAACGGAGCTACAGTAGGAGAAAACATTCAGTTCCGAATATAGCAGCTATGATAACCATTTCCATTTTTCTCAGTGTACCCTATTCATCCTTTTCATTGACGAGGCACTAGGCGGGAAAACTACCCAGGAACTGATGAGGGATGTAACGCGGTCATTAACGAGGAACTAATCAGGAAAACTAAGCAGGCACTCGCGAGTAACTGATAAAGCACTTACCAGTAACTACCGAGGAATTTGGGAATGACCCACAACTGCCTAACAACAATCATGACCCCATTTTTCGAAGATCTGTGTTATTAATCAGTCCGACTTATTGGTTTTGCTCAACCAACGCTAGTTGGATCCAACGTATCAGTTACTGACTAGCGCCTCGTTGATCTTTCTTCATTAGTTTTTCCCCTTCAGAGCCTCATGGCGCACATAGAAAAACATGTGACATTTCTATAATTTCGGATTGTTGAATGACAATCACTTGTTAAAAAAGCAAGATTTTTGCTGTCATAGCAAATTTTTTGCTAATTCAGCAACAAGCTTTGCCATATCGGCAAAGCAAAGTTTCGAGATCTGCTGTTTCGGCAACTTTTTTTCTCTGAGTGTAGAAGGATGCTAGCTTTGCGATCGTTTCGAGGAACCGAAAATTTTGTTGTCTCTGAATTGAAAATCCCCAAAGCCAAATTCTTTTTTGGAATTCACAGAAGAATTTTGGATTTGTGACTGTCTGTCAACGAATTGCGAACGCGAATACCTTCCATTCTACTCATCCGATCGTTCTGAAACTTATAGCATGTTTCAGCAATGGTCTCATGGTCTCTAGTAGAAATATAATCAGTTTTCCCTTGATGAGGCACTGATGAGGAAATGCTAATCAGGAAAACCTCATCGCTAACTTATTGGGAACTGATTCGTTTAATATGATTATTAAAATTCATATAAAATTGATTAAATTCTGACAAGTTATTGCCTTTATTCGCAAAAAATATTAATAGCGTAAATGTTTATAAAAAATATTCGGTTTAAAGAACATATTGCACCAAGAAAAATGGTTTACTTGAATATGAACCTCTACTAGACCCCTGGTAGAAATGTCACAAGTTTTTCCCTATGACCGATGAGGCACTAAAGAGGAAAAACTGATCAGAAAAACCAGACGAGGGACTAGTTAGTAACTGATAAGTTTGATCCAATTAGCGTTGGTTGTGCAAATCATTATTCAATAAGTTGAACTAATTAGTGTTGGTTGTGCAAAACTGGTGAGTTACTTATCAATATTTGATAGGTTGAACTAATTAATTATGGTAGGGTAAAACTGTCTTTAATAACAAAAACTTTTTCACTGTGGGTATAAACGAAATGCAGAGAGATGAACTCCTTAACCTTCAAACACTGAGAAAAATGTGTTTCGTAGAACTACCCTGGTAAAAAAAATCTCTCTGAATCTCTCTGAATTTCTCTGAATCTCTCTATATTTTGGGACAAATTTCAGAGAGATTCAGAGTAATTCCAGAGTGGTTCAGAGGAAGTTAGAGACTTTTTCGATAGTGATACGTTCTGAATTCTTCAACTTTCTCTGAATCTCTCCGCATATCACTGAATCCCTCAGAATTTTATATATTTAAATTTAAAAGTTTCCCCTGAATTCACCTGAATATCTCTGAATTTCTCTAAATCTCCCGGAATCTAATGTATTCAGATTTCAAAGCTTCTTCTGAATTCCTCTGAATTTCTCTGAATCTCTCTGAATCCCTCTAAATCTCTGGGAATTTAATGTATTCAGATTTCAAAGCTTCCTCTGAATTCCTCTGAATTTCTTTGAATTTGTCTAAATCTCTCTGGATTATTTTGAATCTTTCTCAATTCCTCTGAATATTTCTAAAAAATTCCACGCACAAGTTTTCTTAATTTATCTTCCTCTGGAAGTCTCTAAAACTTCCAGAAAGCCTCTGAAATGCAGGACCAAGAATTGTACTGAATTCATTCCTCTCTGAATTTCCCAGACCCCCCCCCCCGGATCTCTCTAAATTCCTCTGAATCTCTCTGAATTTTTCTGAAATCCCACGCACAATTTTTCCTAATTCACCTGTCTCTGTGAGTCTCTGACACTCCCTGAATACCTCTGGAATCCTGAACCAAAAATTTAGCTGACTTAATTCCTGTCTGAATTTCTCTGAATTCCTTTGAATCTCTCTGAATTACTGTGAATCTTTCTAAATTCCTCTGAATATTTCTGAAAAGTTCTACGTACAATCTTTCTGAATTCATCTATCTCTGGAAGCGTCTGACACTCCTTGAACGCCTCTGAGATGCAGGACCAAGAATTTTACTGAATTAATTCCTCTCTGCATTTCTCTGAATTCCTGTGAATCTCTCTGAATTACTCCGAATCTTTCTAAATTCCTCTGAATATTCCTAAAAAGTTCCACGCACAATTTTTCTTAATATATCTGTCTCTGGAAGTCTCTAAAACTTCCAGGAAGTCTCTGAACTGCAGGCCCAAGATTTTAGTGAATTTATTCCTCTGTGAATTTCCCAGACTTCCCCCGCATCTCTCTGAATCTTCTGAAAAATCCCACGCACAATTTTTCCTAATTCACCTGTCTCTGTGAGTCTTTGACACTCCCTGAATACCTCTGGAATCCTGAACCAAAAATTTAGCTGAATTAATTCCTGTCTGAATTTCCCTGAATTCCTTTGAATCTCTCTGAATTACTGTGAATCTTTCTAAATTCCTCTGAATATTTCTGAAAAGTTCTACGTACAATCTTCCTGAATTCATCTATCTCTGAAAGTGTCTGACACTCCTTGAACGCTTCTGAGATGCAGGACCAAGAATTTTACTGAATTTGTTCCTCTCTGAATTTCCCCGCATCTCTCTGAGTTCCTCTGAATCTTTCTGAATCCTTCTGAAAAATTCGAAGCACAAGTTCTCTTAATCCACTCGTCTTTGAAATCCTCTGAACCACACTGAATTGCTCTGAATTTCTCTGATTCTTTCTGAATCTCTCTGAGACGTGAAATTTTCAGAGAGATTCAGAGAGATTTTTTTACCAGGGTAGCAATCACAGAATTGTTGGCATTTTATTGTTGGAAATACGATCATTTTTGTTCTTATAGCAATACATGTTGTCTTGTTAACAATAGAATTGTCAATTCAGCAATGTTAACGGTTATATTTTTACGATTTTTATTTTAGGTTGACATATGACAATGCTGAATTGTCACATATCAACTATAGCAATAAAATTGCTGAATTGACAATTTTATTGTTAATAAGACAACTATATATTGCTATAAGAACAAGAATTATTGTATATTCAACAATAAAATGTCAGCAATGCTCTTATTGCTAGTTCTACGAAACACATTTTTCTCATTGAATGAATAAAATATTATTCACGCTTGTTATCGAATATACTAGCCAGTTTGAAAAATTTTTCTATTTTTCTCTCTCTTATACGTTTTCCTAGAAGTTTTCTCAAACAGGTTTTTCCAGACTTTTTCTTGTTATTTTTCTTAGATCAAATCTACAAGTTTTTGCCAAGAAACACTCGTGTATCGTGTTTCTATCTAAAGAAATCAGTGCTGATTTGACGTATGATTTAATATGGATACAAAAAATTTACAAGGAATGCTTATGATTAGAAAAAAAATTTGTTCCCCCCTCTCCACAGAATATTTTATTGTTTCGGGAAATTTTTCTCTCGTTGTAACAAAGCCACTGCTCAGCGCCTCATCAGTTACTACACGGAAAAAAATGAACTGTTAATTTTACCAGAATTCTGGTTACTATATGGACAGCAAGGAATATCTGTGACTTTTACTGGAATTCTTGTTGAATTCACCGGAGCCCTTGTCAAATTTGCCGGAGACTTGATTCATTTAACTAGAATTCCGGTTAAAATAGCAGTAATTCTTGCTGTCCATATATTAATCGGAGTATTTTTTTCCGTGTAATGAACGCCATATGAGGTACTGGTAAGTGCCTGATCAGTTACTCGCCAGGGCGTGTTAAGCCCCTTGTTGGCGCGAGTGTTACATCCCTCACCAGTTGCTTGTAAGTTTTCCCGATTAGTGTCTCACCAGTAAAAAGGATGAACCGATTAGTGCCTCATGATTTACTCGCGGGAATTTCTACCAGGGACATTTCATTGCATCCCTTGTGGTCCCATTTAAATTATTTTGAGAGCATGCCTTCGTTATGTTGTATAATGATCTAAATATCATGTAACTTCGCTCAAATGTTCCACATGAACTTGAGGTGAATCGATTCGGAGAATAATCAGAGATAGCAGGCTGGATCGATGTGGCGATGTGTTTTTGTTTTATCTCATTTTCCGCTCATGCGATCCTAATAAAATTCATCACACGTTTCAGCGATGAACCCATGATGGTCTCGTGTGAGTGTCAGTAAAATCGGTTGAAAAGTGATGGAAATATTATGTAACAGACATATATATTCAAATGTGATTGACGAAGAGGTGAGTGTCTCATGATGAGTATCTTTGGTTTGGTTGAGAGATGAGTTGAAGGTGGAAAATAATTCTTCTTGAGTTTTGTTCCAACACAAACGAGGAAGCCATGTGCTAATTAGCAGAGTTTTTTTTATATATATTTTCAATGCGAATAAATATTTCTGGGCCGGATGTTTTCATTGTTATATCGTGTATTCGACTGTACCGGGTTGTGAAACGGACTGTGATTACGGAAGAATTAAATTATATTATTCCTCTGTATTATATTTTCTGTTGTTGTGAATATAATTATTATTCAAGTGGTATTAAATTATGAAAATTTATTAAATATAGTATAATTCTCATGAATATCCATTGAAATTTTGAAACATTGATTAATAATGACTGTGATTGATGCGGTTATAATTGAATATTGTCACATTCGTTATATAATTCTCGTTCATACGAATCAAACACTTTCGAGTATCGATTAGGAATGATTTTGTTGAATTTTGAAGTCTTTGGTATAAAAATTGCACTTGTATATTTCAAATTATAGCTTGATGCGAGGCTGATTGCCAAATGCGGGCAATCTATTGATCGATATTGAGTTACTAAATCAGTTTCGTCGATCTATGGTTATCCTTCCGACTGAATTGGCAGGATAAGAGAAAATATCACTATTATTGATATAGAAGTGTAGTGAAAATGTGTAATTTATCATGCAAAAGTCTCATCATTCATTTTTACTACATTTTATTTATCTACAATTTATTTTTCTCCGTGTACCTCAACATTTTCAAAATCATTCACAATTATTCTAAACTCCAAGATATTGAGATACTGAGATTAAATTCCACATTCAAATTAGGATGAAAAATACTAAATTCACCTTGAGTTTTCAGTTAAACTCAAGTGGAAACGTGTAAATTCTTCGTATTCCTCGATGGGTACTAAAAATCAAATTGAATAATGGATCGAGGAATGTATCGGACACACCATTCAACGTCGAAAAGACAGATATTTCAAGAATGCTAGAAATATCTTGTTATTAAAACGTTGCTGTCATGCTCAACTATGAAGGAAAATCTTTTGTACAGGGAGGGAACAAAATCGATAGCGCGTACCAAAGTCCATTGTTGATGTAAGGCAAATGGAGTACATGTGTCAATCTAGCTTAATTAAAGACTATGGTTTGCTACGATAAGGTGAGAGATGTGGGCGTATTTTTCTATATACTTGTCCGCTATGTATATATCCGTACTCTCGTCAAAAGGGAAATAATAGTCACCGTGTCGTTCATGATTAAATGGCAAATGTCGAGAGGAGTTATTAATTGAAAAGAGGAAAAACTCTGTGGTGGGAGTTTATAAGCTTTGACGAACATTCGAACTCCATAATTAGTATGGATGAAGAATTTGTTGGAGGAAAATTAATTTTCAGTGTACCAAACGAAGAGAATATTCAGGTGATTTCAAAATTCTAACGTAAAAAACAATCATCACTCGCTGTAAAAAAATTCTGAAAATGTGACTGTGATTTCTAAATTTTTAGAAATGTTTTGTTGAATTGGATTTTTGAGAGTGCTCTTTCAGATGTTGAAAAGCTAAAAGATACCTCAATATGTAGTTTGAACGAGGAAAATAAGATTCAACATTCGGATGAAATTTGATACCGAGAGAAAAAGAGAACAGGGATGATTTTGAGAGAAATGAATACGATATTCATTGCTGTTCAATACAATTGATGACGCATCAGAGGGCAAATTCCGGTCATGGGATAGTAAATTTTTGAACTTCATGGGATTTTTACTATATCGTTTCGCAGTAAATTTCCGCACGTATGTGTTAATTACTCCCGAACATTTATATGAAGTTTCCCATAGAAATTTTTTACAGCGTAGCAGACGTAAACTAGCAGACGGTGTTTATAAACTGGGGTCTGAATGTGAATCTGAATTCTTTTAAAATTCTTTCTACGACAATTTTACGATGAGCTAGCTAGTGTGCAAATCTGCTAGTTTCAGCTCGATATACGATGATTGCCTTCTAATTAATCATAATGATTCAACTGTGACAATAACATTCAAGATCTCAAGCTATTTCCACGTCATCTGAATGAATTACTGTGCACTAATCTATAGATACTCTTTTTCGAGATAATTCTCTACCTCCTCTATACTCTTTGAAAAAATGTACAATTAATTCTCAACTGCAAATTGTTCTACAGCTCTTTCCACGTGCCAAGATCCATCGCTGTTAGTTTTCTCATTTCTCAAACGGTTTATATCGATATAAGAAAAATATACTTCGATATCCCATATACAGGGTAGAAGAATGGAGCATCAGGTATGACTCATAGGGAGTTACAAGACACAAGATTGAGCTTATTGTTGGTTTGGATGCTTCGAATACTCGATAACAGCACGTGGATTAGAACCTTGTTACACTTTCATAAAATTAGCTAAACACAAGCATTGTGGAATTTCTTGCCACTTCACCTCGCCATTTCAAGTTGACGATCCGACCCATTTAGAATGAAATGTCACGAATTCTATTTATTAATATACGCTCTGTTTCCAGTTCTCGCAACTGTTCGCCGAGACGGATGTTTCTTTGCGATCGCTGTACGGTGACTGATTCTATCTATCGAAGTTCATATTTTCTGTTACTAGAGTTCGAGAATAGATGATTCAGGAAGAGGGGGGGGATTTGTAAGACGAGCAGGTACATCTGACCTTAAGGGGATACTAGCGCCGGGACTTTACTCAAACTTCTTGGTAAGATTAGGAGAATATATTTCAATATGTTTACAAATTTTCTTCAATTCTTGGAATTGGGAATATAAATCACCAAGTTATGTTACAAACTTTCTTGGCCACTTGACGGCTGAATGGTGGAAACGGCGTTCCTCAAAGATATAATAAAACTCCATTTCCTGCATTCTTCTCATATCATTTCAAATTTATCATTTCACAAATCACTCGATCACTGCCATATTTGTGGATACGGCTCAAATAAATATCGAATGATATGCTATATAAATTATTCAAACTTCGATCAAAATCTCGTGTAGAGAAATTCACCATTGGCGCTTGCATGGCGCAACACTGAAATCATAGCATTATTTTATAGTTACCTGTGATTTGCCAATGGAGCCCCATCATAGGTGCACAAATGGCAATGAGATAGGAAAATTTGTTTGTATAAAAAGTATGCGCATTTCACAATGTCCAATATACGTTATTTGTGGGATTGTGTTTTCCTCATTCCAGAGAATTATTTGAATCTTATTCACCCGATCGGTAACTTTAGCTATAGTTCAATTGAGGAGCATGTCAATATCGAGCCATGCTATTATACCAATGATCGGTGCTACATCGAAAACTAATTTTCATCCAAACTGGACCAAAGTTTGTGTCAACATTCAACCACGTTTCAAATTCCTGACAACCGAAATTCGTTGAACTCCGATATTGCATTATATATATATTATCGTTTCTCTCGTCATAACGATTGAAATTCTATTTCCGAAGAACTGTCACAACAACACAAATTCAACAACCCCGATAGATGATTTATTTATAAATCTCACCCGTCACGCGAATTCATTTATATTTATCCCTTTCGTGATTAATATCATGAAAAGTTTTTCCATTATTTCATATTTATCCCGTAATACAGAATACTTCTTTACCAACTTCCCTCTTCGAAATGCACCTCTCAAATTAAATTCTATAGTTCCATTTTGTGAACACTGAGCTAAGAACTTCAGAGCCGATTCAACTAATTTCCAAACTTTCAAGAAGTTCGAAGAAAAGTACCGAGTAGAGAGAATTAAAAAGAAAATGTTAATATCTGTAAGAGTTGATTATCGATCGCCAGGGAAAATTATATTCTTAGTTTATATTTTATGGGTTATGCAGAATGTTTTACATTTTCTTTATTATTTTTTCTACATTGTCTCTTCTTTATCCTTCAAGAATTATAATCAAACATTTTCCATATTCAACGAGATATAAGAATAACGACTAAAAGTGGAGAGAAAATTCAATGAGCACATGCTCTTGCATTCATTTGGATATCATTTTATTCATTAACAATGTTTCCCGAGTGAACAAATTTTCTCAAGTTGTATATAATTTAGGAAAGAGATGAGTAGGCGTTCTAAGTAGGCGCTAACCTAGGAGCCTCATCAACTCTACGACAACTTTAAATTCAATCACACTTTAACTTAAATTTCGTACAAACAATGTACACTGTAAAAAAAATTTGTTGAATTCCAAACAAAAATGCTTGGAAATTCACAAACTTGGTTTGGAAAAATAATTTTAATCTTCTTGAAATCACAAAATTTTTTGAATGTTTGCAAACTTTTGTTTGGTAATTTACAAACAAAGTTTGTGTAAAAAACTGCCAAACTTCTTTGGCAGTTTAGGAAGTATATTTTTTACAGTGTATGAATCGTGGGATTGAATAAAATTATTGAATTTCCGTTATCTCGTATTTTGCGAACGCGAATTTCGTTTGATATCCGATACGCTTGCTTTTTTCCACTTTTCAGTTTCCCTTTTTCGAGCAATTCTTATGACATCCCGGTATACGACCTCTCCCTAGTGGCTTTATTGAACTATTAAATTTCATGTTTTACCGACAAAGGAGTAGTATCCGCACCTTCATCCTCGGATCAAATTATCTTCAGTTATTTCAATTTTATGAAATTCCATCAAGTCGGAATGCTTGCTTTCCTCGCTTTTTCGTCTCCTGGCTTTTCTCTCCGATCATCATCAGGTTCGAAGGGTTGGAGTATTATCGCAAAATAATACACTTTCTTGAATTTCTCTTCTCAAAAATATCAAACTTCTTCCAGTTTTGTTTTTATAACGTCTCCGCGGTACACCCCATATGGATCAATGTAGCAATAAAGATTATTGATGCGTGAAATTCAAGCAGTCAGTATTAAAAACAATGTGTTTCCTTTTTCTCGTTGTTTGTGTTTCACTATACTGCAATCGACAAGAACTATTGTTTGACTTCTGTGTCACACAATCTGTGATATTTCGATTTGTAATGCGGGTTTATCTACCGTTATTCGAGCAGCTTCCAAATGCTTTTTGCTGATCAACCCCAGCAAGAAGATATCTGAAGATTCTTTCGTGAAGTTCTCTTTGAGATTGATACAAGATGTCTCATGCAACATAATCGCATAACTTGAATATGTTTCTTGGGATATCTTTCAAGAATCTTTTGCAGATAATCGTACAGACTCTCATCTTAGACACCTTTGAGATATCTTTAACTCTTACGAGGTAACGTCATTTTGGATAGCTCCTACGATTGGCTCCTATGAGTGCTGTTCACCAACTAAAGTGACGACACTTGGACAGCTTATTATAGCCTCCTACTGTACAATTACTTAGAATATAGTCTGCTTACTCTTCTTTTCGAATCAGCAAGAGGAGAAGATTTTGAAAAAGCATGAGTGACCCGACGTTACCTCGTAAGGGTTAAGATATCTTCAAGATATCTCAAAGTTATCTCCAAGATATCTTCAGGACATCCTGAAGTTATCCTCATGATATTCTAGAGTTATCTTTAAGATATCTCAAAGAAACGTTTAACAATCCAAGATCCTGTCAACAATAATTTTTAATCAACATAATCAAAAAAGATTCTTCCCAGAATCTCAGTGTACTCCCTGTCGGTCAGTATTTGAGGTATACTTCTCCTGTCTGAGAAAAGACCTCGGTCTTAACACTTTGAGCTAACGCGCCATATGGTTATTTAATGGTTTATTATCGTTTATGATCATGTAATGTTATACAACTGGTGGAATTTCTGTTCGCGTAAAATTTTCGAGGAATGAATCCAGTATCTCATCTAATGCCGTACAAACCCTGAATTTCAGGAAATAATTTCCTCGGATTATTTTCTTATGGAAAATATCTTGATTTCATAACTTGGAGATATCTAAAAGAGATCTTTGAACTGTATCCCAAAGATATCGCAATTGAAACGGCATTCTCACTTCAGTTCTTTAAGAAGACCCTCTGCTGTGAAACTTCAAAAAAATCGATTTTTCTTTGCATTTTTCGATAGTTTATAGTCATAGAATTAATATTCTGTAGTTGGTATGGGCGATTCCAACCCTTTTGACCAGTTGGGGTTCCTGGAAACGCTAAATGCGCAACCTTGAAATTTCGAGCAGATTCTCGGAGTGAGCGTTAAGGGCGTTTTTAATTCATATACACATGGAGAAAGACTTTAAACGTGAATATCTCGAAATAACAATTTTTGCACCTGACGGAAGTGATTTCTAAAAAACAACTGGGCATATCGACTTGAAAATTGTACACAATATTCAGCACACTGGTCGCTATCGTCCGTACTTCGATTGTGTTGAAAAATTAATTCCAACATATTTTTTTACTTTGTTTAGTACGAACAAGAGCCGTGTTTTCGTACACTTTCACAAAAAAACGCCGCCATTTTGTTAGTTTTTGACAAAATACTTTGTTTGAGGTACGGACGATGACGACAAGATCACAGATTAAGAATCTTTTGGGATTTTTGGTTTCAGACATCCTGGAGTGTTGGAATCATTCCCACCAGTGGAGAGTATTTTCTTTCACTACCACATTCAAAGTTTTGTAATTAAATAAATAATAATTTTTTTATGGGGAAGAGAAGTTTGCCCTATTACCTGCATTAGCCTCTGAGAAAAAAAATGTTGAACATAGGTTTTTTTTTGGGCTGTCAGAGTAGAGGGACCCCTTAAGTTATTTTGAAGATATCTCCACGATACATTTCAGTTCATTTGCAGTTCATAACAGTTTTTAGAAGAAAAAAGACGCGAATCACAGATCATTGAAGGAGAATGTACAAATAATTAAATTTATTGCAAAAGTAATCACACTTGATAACAGTATCATCATTTCAATTGCCTGGAGAGACACTGTCAACAAATGACTCCTGTAATTTTTACACTCACTTTCTTCTGAATTTTCAGATGAAAACAGCACCCGGGTCGAAAATTTTGAACGGTTTTTGTCCTCATATTCCGTTTTTAGACTGATTTTGTCCTGATTGTTGAATAATGCGGATAAAAACAGTACTTTTCTATGATTTTAGTCTGAATTTCTCCTCCAACGAATGAAAGTGATTGAGGAGAAATTCAGACTAAAATCATGAAAAAGTACTGTTTTTATCCGCATTATTCAACAATCAGGACAAAATCAGTCTAAAAACGGAATATGAGGCCAAAAACCGTCCAAATTTTTCGACTCGGGCAAAATTCTTCTGAAAATTCAAAGAAAAGAGGCTGTAAAAAATTTGCCAAGGGGAATTCTTTTCACAGTAAATTCAATCTCAATATCACAAACTCGATGATTATATAAAACCCACAGTAACAAATTTTGCGTCATTTTTCCATAATACACATTTTTGTGTATGACATTCAACAAGCGATATTACAAATTCTGCAGCATCATTGTCTGTCTCTTGTCACCGGCATTCATTCCTCTGTTGTTAGAACGGAAGCTACGATTGTCCCTTTCAACGCGGAAGTCCGTCTAACGCCGCAACCATTCGGAAAAGTCTCCTCATCGAAGGGTCATCATTCTTGACGATGGAACGAGGGTGGCTATTTTGTTCTGGGGAAAATTCCAGATTTTTCATTCAATCTCAGGATATTGTTGTTTCTTCCCCAGTTGAAATTCAATAGCGTGCATATGAATCTTGGTCAATTACTTTAGAAGTCGTCAAAATCAATAACGAGCGTCTCTTGGGAAGAAAAATGTAATGCATCTTTATATACATATATATATATATATGCTGTACAAAGACACATACATGGATAAATGAGTGAGAAAGATAGTGGAGTACACTTGAAACTCGCAGTTCCCAGTCAGTAAACAATACTCCTTTCAAATAACGTCGTCCTTTTATTGCACGTGTTGCACCTGCAGCTCAACGATCCGCATTTACAATCTAGCGTTGCTATTGTCTGGAAGAGAAAATTCACTCGACCGGCTATAACGGTCGGTTATGTTCCCGTTAATAATATCTTGTTTTTCATGTAGAAAAATTCATGCATTGTGTTCAATCAATTGTTTTTGTATTGCAAGTCACTATTCTACAAAACGTACAGTTGTTCTTTGCCTCTTCTCCATGTTTTTCTACTTCTGAAATATCAACTTACACGTTTATGGTATATTTGATAAACGATGTCATGGAACTCGATACAACATGCGACGTATTTTCCGCTATTTCGAGTTTATTTGATTTTTATTTTTCATTATTGAATGAATTAATCAATAATAATTGTATTCCTCTGTACGGAAAAACAAATTTCACAAATCAACTGTTTTCAAATATCAGAGATGGGAGTTTTCGAATCTCCATTTTGGTGTGCAACCCTTGACCGATGAATATCTGCAAAAATAACTCTTTTACTGTTAGAATATTGTGTTGCAGTTTGTCCGACTACCACCGACTCAAACTACTTTTAATACTTTTGCGCCTCATAACACCTTTTTTTGCTTTGAATATTTCCTCACCTTCTTTTTTCTTATTTTCTCTTTTCTTCCCTTTCAAATTTCCAGCTCCATAACGATAACTCCATTTTGATTCGAAAATTTTCCACATGATTTTCATTCCTCAATTCATTCATAATTCATTACTTACGAGAATCGAATGTATCCACTTCATGATATAGAAATATAATGCATTCACGGAGAAAAATGCAGGTCGAAAATATATAGTAATCTTTAATAAAAATTGGAGAATATTTTTTTAAATCTAAGAGTATTTCTTGAATGCATAATGAAGGTAAAACTGTTCATTTCTTTGTGGATTTGTATTCGAAAAACAATGCGAAATTATCATTACTTGATAAAAAATAGAGGAACATATGAATTTTCCAGAAGTCGCTAATGAAATTCCAGAAAGTGAATAGTAGGATATTGAAATTTTGTTATTGCCTTTGTAAATTTTCACCCGCAACTTTCGGAAACTTCATATGTTTCTCTATTTTTCATCAAGTATCGAAAATTGTTCATTGTTTCCGAATAAAATTCCACAAAATTAGATTTTGAGAAATATTCTCCAATTTTTATTCAAGATTACTATATTTTCGACCTGCATTTTTCTCCGTGTTTCCATTCAAAATTACCATCGATATATAAAACCCCTCCCAGATTCTCTGAACAACACAATTGCTATGATATTCAATTCATCGGGAGTTATTTTGCAAATTATTCAATCAAATCCCAGCTTGCCGTTTGAGGATTGAATTTTATTTGATTCGAATTCATCTTTACCTCTTCAACTTCAATTTTGAGTATGTCGATGTATTCATGATTAACTCTCCACTGGATGACGTATAAAACAAAGAAAGATGTGAAATAAACATAAAAAAAACATATGTAAAAAGTGTAAGACTTTCCGTATCGTGAATGCGGAGAATAAAGTGATTACATACCGTGTGGTTCAGACGGTCGAAGCCTCAACCACCGCGACAAATTCTGCAAAGCCACGCCCCGGTTCATGAACACGAGTAGTATTCCAGATCGATGCAACGGTGGCAAGTTTCTTCGATTATGGAACAACCGAGCGATCTACGATGTCGGTAATTGGTTTTTCAAATTCATTTTAATTAGACATCACTGGAGCTCTTTCTTTTTTCTAACCCCTCATTTGAATACCAATCAAAACAGAGGGTTGAAAATCACGTTTTAGTGTTTAGAACTTTCATTTTCCAGATAAAATTTCAATTAAACGAACATTTTCATTTCGCTTCTTGGAGAAAAAGAAAAGAAAGATGGAATACCTCTCGACGGAATTTAAAAATGATGTCCCCGTCGATGGAATTTCAATTAGAATCACGCGAGACTGGAGTAATGAGGGAGATTGGTTCGATAACTTGTCTGCCTTTGAGGAGATGTGTTTCTCAAGAAAAGAAGAGATGAATATACAATTCGTTCACGGATAAAAACTTTGACGTGGTGCGGTGTTTTGAATGTTTCAAATTGTAGTATTTTTGGAATTCGTCAAATTTTGAAGGAAAGAATTTGGGAGGTAAACGAAATTTCGGTTGATTCGAATGAGATAGGAACTTAAGAACGTTCTCCACGTTACGTTCGGAGGTCGAATGAAATCACATTTATCAGGTTGATTGATTCCGCTGGGTCAACTATGGTGCGTCGGTAGAGTATCATTTTTCGTTCCAGAGTTCGGAGCAATTCCGAAAATTTCGAATAACTTGGTAACTGGGAAGAAGATGATTGAATGGTTTCATTTTTCTTTGTGATTTGGTGTCTGAAAAATTGTTGTTAAAAAATTCTTGGCTTCGAGCTTCATCATTTCGAACTTTCAAAAGCTCATCCTCGGTGAGCCTGATACAGTTTTTGCCAGGGTTTTTTGCAAAAACCCGACCCAGTGAATTTGTAGGGCTGTTCTGGGTTCTTTTGTGTTTCATGTCTTCTTTTTAATTTGGTATTTCCGTTTATGGTTTTGATCAATCTTATGATAGCTCTGTTGATTTGAAATCTGAATTGATTGTCTGTTCATATCACGGTCTCACATCCCATATAACACACGAAGAATTCTTTCTCAAGAATATGAATAGAATTCTTTTATGAATTCATGAAGAATTCTGAAATGCTTTTCAGATCGTTTCATTGCTCTCAAAGAACTCGTTAATGTCAATCAAATAGAGTTCACACTTTCGGAGTTCATGATGAATTCATCAATTCGAAAAAAGTTCAACAAGAATTCTATTCACATTCTTGAAAAAGAATTATTTGTGTCATATGGGATACATTGTGGTTTATATCACGTGCATTTGGTATGACAAGTGAAATATGGAATTGAAATTCTACAATTATACTTTACATTTCAATTCAATATTGTTCTTTAAATGATCTCCAAATATTTTGATACCAAACATTAATTATATTCTATTTATGAACTATCAGATTGATTGGAAATGCGTTTTATTCCATTACACTGAAAAAAAAATTCTTCCAACCAAATAAATAGTTTATTTGTCCTCTCTCCATAAAATATTTCTCAGAATGGATTAATGAAATATTTAATCGAATCAAATAATGGAATGCTCGTCCCAAATAAATAATTTATTCACCACAAGTAATCAATTGGATATTTAATTTCTACAAATAAATATTTTATGGAGAGAGGACAAATAAATATTTTTTCCAGTGTATGATTCAGTACTTATACTTAGTTATCCTTTGGATTTAACTTCACTCACATTTGCTTCTTTCAGAAGTGATTTCTTATGTTAATAATTATAGGGGACAATTTTGAATAATTCATTGTCATTGGAAATAACAGTTTCTTAGATACCTTTTTCACCTTTTCTCGAATTTTTCGGGGTTATTTGAAGAGGGCTGTTTCCAAAACAATACAGTGGGTGGTAAGACTGGGCTGGGTTATTTTGTTATTTTCTGAATAGATGTTAGAAACCATAAAACACGGTACAGTTGTATCAATAAATTCCAAATCTTCCCAAGTCAAAAAGTGAGTCCTGATTCAGTCTTGACAATTCCTTGACTCGGGTTTTCAATAAAGAATTCATTGAATCATTCAGAAATTTGTCAATTACGCGAGACCTTTCTTTCGTTTGTATTGAAATTAAGTCGAGTAAGTTGTTGACATCTGCCTCAATCTATCAAACTTTCCGATCAATTTTCATCGACTTGAATGGGAGTATGTTCAAAGGATAAAAGAATATCGGTTGATTGACACTTTTACCCCTTGAAACGGGTCTTTCGAGTCCATCAGTCATGAGATACCAATCTCTTTGTCGTCCCCTGGAAGATTTCTCTATGGAATCGATACAAAATATTTATACTGCACAGCCTTTAAAAAAAAAAAAACGCACTTGAAAAAAACCTCAATATCGAGAGAAACTGTACAACTCATGATGGATTTTCATGTCGTGTCAGCTCGAAAAAGAAATACATCATCTCCGTGAAACATTTACTCCTCCGTTGCTAAGTGGTATTGAAAATTCACATTCAAACATCGTGTCGCTGATAAATTCAATTTTGTAAATTCAACCATAGATTAACAGTCCATTCGAAAAGTCCATAGGATGGCGTTACTAGAATTTTTTCTCATATGATTTTTATTTAGTACTAACCTTCAAACGATACGCGTGTAATTTTGATAACAATCTGACTATCGATTCGTGAGTTACAGCATTTTGTGTGAAGCAACTTTTGCTATTGGAAAAACAAAAAAAAAATACAATGGAAACCAAACAATAGCTCGACAAGAACGATTCAGCAAGAAAATTATAGCAAAGGAAAAATAATGTTCATAAACTTTCAACTAATGAAACAGCAAGGAAGAAAAATCAGGTGATGAAAAAAACATGGGGGAATCTAATTATCTACACCATTTAACTCTGAATTTTATTCCACACATGGTTTTTCCTTCATCCCTATCTCTCCTTCTCATCACGTTATCGAATAAATGACACGATGAGAATATGGAAGTTTTTATGCATTTGAACTGAAAATTGAAGTGATCAATTCGATGTGGAAAAATATATAATATCGATGTATCGATTAAATGCATTCGAATACGAAACTGCACAACCGTACGAATATTATCAGAGTTCAATTACACGGTTGAGAGCATGTATGTAAAAAATATTACATCGAACAATGAATACCCTCAGTCTAATTCGAAAATCCAACGCACGTATAGATACCGAATGCAATATGAATTTACGTCATTCGTGCGTATAATCGGATTTGCAAATAATACGTCCCTGCTCATTTTGTTCGCCAATTTTCAATTGTGTGTTTCAATTCGATGAATTTATGTTGTGATTTATGAATGTGCAACAAGTTGAAAACATAGAAATTTGTTTCTTCGATGCAATGGACTGCGTTGCCACGTTGCGTATACCACGTATCAATCTTTATTATATTCCACGAATTCGAATCTATCGGACTCGTTGAACCAGAGAATTTGTACACCAATATTGTAATATTGCGTGGATTGTGTGTGCATGCACAAATATGGACGAACGTAATCCTTGATATATTTCACTTGTCGACAGGAATTATCTGCAGTTTTTCATATTCATTCTACTCTGAAATAAAAAAAAAAAAAAAAATCTCGATACTCGATACGTTCATTTCATGATTTCATTTATGTGAAGTATTGTGATCGGTCTTCGCCAAGAGATTGACGGGTCAATAATTTCTTTCTCGTCAAATTATCGAAACTCGCATAAAAATCATTTTCCTTATAAATTACATCCATTAAATGAATTGATAAATTATCCTTGAATCATCGCAAATAAACGATATCAATTATTGAATTGAAATTCTGCTATACGGGAATAAAATTTGATTATATAAAAACAAAAGAAGAGTAAGAATGGTATTAAAAATTCTTCCCATAGCTTGGAAAAGTTTCAAACTCCGTTCAAATGTCTTCCATCTCATTATTCACCTCGTCTCAAGAGGTTTTAATAGAGTTTCTTCTTGAATATTTCATCTTCTCCCATATAAAAGGAAAGTGTAAAGGAAAAAAAAACAGTTGAATCCGATGGGATTAACTCCTTGTTGGAAATCAAAGGAAAAGAAAAGAGAGAGAGATGCTGAAATAGCACCATCGGTCGATCGTGTCACGTTTCCACATGATTCTTCATGGGTCTGATCGAAGCCTGATTAATGACAGTACCGGAAAACTTTTGTATTTCATCTAAACTTCACACCCTTCTTTTCTCTTATTTGAAAAAATGATCAAAGTAAACCTGAAATTCATCGCAACCTTGGCCGAGTTTCGATTCCCGCCCTTTTCATTCCCTGCCATCGACAAAGAAGAAATTCTCCAGCAACCCCCATTGTTAGATTAAACCTTATCTCGGAGTAACTTTCTTCAATTTTTCATTATCAAACTTGAAGCGAACAAGAGAAAATGTTTATTTTGAAATATTGCGGAAGATTTACGATTCCAATTCATTTCGAATTCTCATTCGACGTGAAAAAAACCTGCCAGCACCGATTCAATATTGGCTTCCGAACCTACATAAAATCGTCAGTATTTTCAAGTACCTGGCTGGTATCATTTTTAGAACACTTCTTATTATTTCTGTGAGAAATAATCTATCGATGGTGCTACGACGTTTCGTCATGTTCCGATCAACATTGGCAAAAGCAAGATCTTCTTTCGTGAGAATCACAAATAATATGAACAGGTTTTTACAAATTTTCTACACGGAAAAAATGAAATGAAGAAATTTACCGTGTAGGATGACAACGCGTCGCTTCGAGTCTTTGAATTGAAATTCTTACAAAATATATTGTAAAATAACTCGCATTATTATCGGACAAAAATAGATTTTTCTCTCGTGATATGAATTATTATTCGACAATATATTTTTATTGAAAGGCTTGAATCCATCGTGAGCAACTTCGAAGGATCGAGACCCCAGCAGCACGAATTTAAGAATAAAATATTCAAATCCCACCACGACGGAATTCAAAATCCCGTATATCAAGTTCATACAAACTTTCGACACGAAACCCTCAACGAAAGTTCGAGCCCCTATAAAAAACCGCTCTACAAAACCTCGCGGAAGCTTTTCTCGTTTTTTCTTCCGTTCTTCCATTAATTAATTCTCATAACGATGCCGATAATTTTATCTCGTTCTCGTTAATGAGAATCAGATTCGAAAATGATAACAATTTGAAGCGATCCCATCCAGATGACGGACGTCGAGATTAGCGCTATTGTTTTATACTTTTTCCGCATCGGCGTGTTGTGCCCATCGGCATAACACAAAACAACAGCATAAAAACTAATATTTCGAGTCTCCACAACTGTTCCAGAATCGCGCAGATGTTGATACGATGATAGATATCGATAAAAAAATACAGTTATTTTACAACGAAAACGCGTAACCCAAAGCGAGAGAAAGATAAAGATTATTACGGAGAGCAAGAATGATATCCGGTTGCATGAATACCCTTGCGAATGACGCCTTTTCATTAACTTTTTTTCTTCCCTGGCCCTAATTGAAAGCCACCACCCAGCAGCGTTCAACCTTACCTTTGAATTATCGAGGAATTCGATTAAAGACAAGCCATTCCCCAGTATCGGGAATGTAATTAACTACAATAATTGTTGGAAAGACGAGAGAAAGGGGAAAACTTTCCTTGATCTCTCGAATTTGAAATACGATATGAATAGCATTGATGGTAATTTCAAACTCACCGGTTGGAAGATTTATGCGAGAGATACATGACTTTGACTCACCTGTAACAAAAAGATCAATTCGAGTTATGTAAATTTCATTTTAGATTGTTTCTAATGGGTTTATCATTTATTCGAGATGAACATTTTGTTCTGTTTTCGGAGTTTCTTATTTGTTCCACCTCATTCATCCTTTTTCTCATTGACATTTATTCGCGTCTGCTAACATGAAGACGATGATAATGCTGCAATCTTGAAAGGCACATTTCGACAGACCCTCTTAAGCGGCGCAGACCTTGAACTTCTTTGGGGGAGCCAATATCAAGACAACAACGAATGGGGTGAAGAGAAGAAGAGGGTGAAGTATCACTCGTCTTTACGATAAACCCTGTCTGTATTTTTGTACATTTCATTTGAACTTCCGTAACAACGATGATCTTGGTGGAGCAATTTGGCTGGGAGTCTGACGTCGAGCTGTGACGTTTCGTTACAAAATCCCGTTGAGCTTCTCAAAACTCATAATTTGAATTTTGAAATTGACCTTGAAAAACTTTCTCCCTCCCATGCACGAGTGGTTAAATAAATGTCGCTAAAAATTTCATTCATCCATTAACGCATTAAAAATGCATATCTCATTTCCCCGCAAATAATATCCCTGTTTTATATTCTTGGATATGGGAATATGAATAATCTCAGCCTGAACTGAACATCCTCGATCCGAAATACATCACGATTTACGTCAAGAACGAAGGCCAAGCCCATAAAACGAAACAGATATGAACTTGAACCATATATTTTTTTCTTTCTTTTACGATTCAATCCAGACGCGGGTTAGAACGGATGAATAAGAAGGGGAGTGGCAATAACACCAAATCCACTTCTCTCCATGATGAACTTGGAAACACTAGGGGCTATGCTATTTTCGAGTCTCACGAACCAAGATATTATAACCGACTTATTCGAGCATTCTTTTGAATTATCAATCCTCGGTACTACTAATTTTCGGGATTTTCTTCATTTATTCCAAAAGGAATATGATATTGAATAATAAAATATTTCCCTACTGTAGATCATAAATATTGCCACGTGGCGTTTGACAAGTGGGTCGAACTTTTCATCGATGAATCACAAGGCGCCAAACTCAGCCCCATCCTCTCTTTCTCTCTCTCTATTTCTCTTTATTTTTCTCCTTGCGTTCTTTGCTTCGTGATAATCGTTAATGTACGATATCTGCATTGCTTCATATATTTGCACATTATTTTTCTGTTTTCGCTTTCTCATTTCCAGTTCGAAGGAACAGTTGTGTCGTCCGTCCTCGTTCAGCGGGGGATTTAAATTTAGCGAACTATGAGATCATGCGGGATTATCTTGTATTGTCGCGAAAAATGTTACTATATTATTCGATTCTTTTTGGCTCCAAAATGCAGGGGATGATTTTTTTTTCTTGTATACAACATTTGTGCGTTATTTTTACTCGCTACTGATTTTGAACTCGGGAAAAACAAAATTTGCTATTCCAGTAAAAGGTTCTTAGATTTCGCTGTCAAAGCGAATTTATTTTCTCCGTCGAATGATTTTCCTGTGAACGTTTTAGCTGTAAATTATTGATACATAGAAAACGCTGTATATACTGACAGAAAAATCATCTGGTTAGAACACTCATAGTTGCAATAACTTAAATTCTAGCGCTATTCACCAGAAAATATGATTGTGACATCGAGAAAAAGTGATGGAAGCTAAAATTACCTACATTTTCCAGGCTAGAAAAACCAGATTTTTGTCTTAGCTTCAACTATTTTTTTCTAGACGTTATCATCACATTTTTTGGTGGAACAAACCGAATTTCAAATTATTGCGACTACGAATGTTTCAACCAAATCGTTTTTTTGTCAGTGTAGCTTCACTTTGAAGGAATTCTAGCGCCAGGACTCTGTTCATTCAATCACCTTTTACTCTCTTTGCAAAAGAGGAAATCAGTTAAACTCATGGTCCTGATTGCTTGGAAATTTTCTGACTTATATCAATGTACAAAAGATCAATTAAATCGTGTAAATTACAGTCAATTCCATGAGGGATCTTCATCACGATAATTTTGAATCAAAATTGTTTGAAGTCTGAGGACCAATGAAGGAATTTCAAAGTATACTGAAACCCAATTTTCTGGACGAAAATTCAGTTTAATGGTGAAAAGTTTCTAAAACCAAGACTTTTCAAATTGAAACAACAAAAATATATTCTTTCCTAAATTCGAAGAATATGATTTCAATTCAATAGATTATTTTGTTCATTGAGAACAAGATTTATCAGAATAAGGGCAAAAAAATTTCTTTTGGACCTAAAAAATTGGCTCCTCACAGTCAGTGACGTTCGGATAACATTCATTTCGTAGCAAAGTCAAAAAAATTCAAGTATGAAATCGAAGTGAACTTTGGAATTTGTCGCAGAGTGACTTTCTTCGAAGTTACAGCAACTTTTCTTAAGCAGCTGAGACATTACAGAAACAAAGTGTCTTTGAGCGTTGTGAATGCTTTCATGGAAATCTTCACAAAGAATGTGTGAAATAACCTTGTTCAAGTTAGTAGGGTAAATAACTCTGAAAGGGCTTCCACTAACCTTTATTGCGAATACCATGAAGTTCGCTCCAAGTGGTTTCCAAGTTTACATAGAATTATTTATCTAAGCGACCCAACATATGTTCTAAGAGAAATCTCGTTCATAATCAATGTTGTTCCCTTTCCAACACCTCCAAGCACTTTCAAGTTACTTTGATTGATATAAAAACCAAATTGAAACTTTTGAAGCACCAATTTCAATAAAAAATGAATGTCTTTTCACAACTTCGAAGAGTGCACGGAGACTGGATTTTGATACATCAATTTCCATCGATATCCAACCCACAAAAGAATGATAAAATAAATCATTTTTTTTCCAGATGTAATATGATACATATTTCCATGAACTTGAACCGTCTTTGCCCAAATTTCACTTTGAAATTCCTATCGTTGAGGTGGGAACGTGCGTCGTATCTCTGGGAAAACCACTCCAAGAGTCTAATCGTTCGGAAGATATCCAATCGCGTGAAACGATTGATACACGACATGGAAGAGATGAAAACATATATATATATCCACATAGTAGGTGTCTGTAAAACGGAAAAAGAAGGTTTAAATTGATCATTTTTCTCACCTGGAAAATCTTTCTTGTAGCCAGGGGGTAGAAATGCGGCGGGTGGGGTGATAGGTGGTGCCGCGTCCCAACATGGAACGACGTCGGGTTGCATACCGTAACCCGGAGGAAGTTCTAGATTCACTTTCTGTTGTTTTTCGCAACGTCGTCTGCGACGACCACCTGGCGCAAAAGTTTTAACGGCCGCGAGGAAACCTACACCACTCATTTTGTTTGTTGTTTTTTTTTTAGCGATTCGTAGAATCAATTGAGTACCAAAAATAGATATTTTGGTTTGGGGAAGGTTAGTGCCGAAGGAGAGGAAGTTGAGGAAGAGAGGATAGGTATTTATGAATTTTGATGGGGATCAATAAAGGGGCATGATTGAGATCATTTAGAATATTTTAATACAAAGGAGGGGAACCTTCTTCGTCCTGTTGCCGATTTCTCGGATCCATCGTTTCTCGTAGCAGTGTTCACCTGATGATAGACGATTAGAATTCTATTGTTAATGATCAACTAATTTCATGATTCTTTCATTCTTCGAAGGTTGTGATGTAAAGTGTCGGTATAGATATCTAAAACCTCTCCCTTCAGATTTCAATCCTCTTAGGATATAATTTGAAAACTAAGCGACTAAAGTGATGTCGACTTTGGCATTTTGCAATTCCCATATTGATCGGTTTGAACCTTTCAAGGCCTCGACAATTTCCATTTTCTTAGGATTTTTATGTGAGCTGTAAAATCATTTAACTTTTCCCAAGCGTGTATTGGAGAATGACGATGAGGCCCATGTTGTGCTTTCCCATACAATTATAGTTGGTAAACAATGGAGATGATGAATCTTAGTGCGGGCACATTTGAACTCGGGCAAAGCAATACAGCCAAGATGTTATCATCTCAGAGTTGGCCCCAAGTTGGGCAGCATGGGCACCCAACCTAAGCTTAGATTGGGCCCGTCATTGATGTGTCACACTTGGGTTGTTTTTAATTCATCATCAGGTTGCTTCGATGATTTTTATTTGTTATTTATCTCCATTTTGACTCGGAAAATGAAAACAAAGCAATGGTAGAGTATTTACTTGTTGAGAATAAACAACAAACATTCATCAACAATATATATATCAGCCGGCTTCTTCATATCAAGAAATATAAGAATGCGAGCGTAGCCAGTATCGTTTCTCTACGATCAATATTCCCAACTGAATTGTGTCCCGTACCTTTTTTCCTGAATTTTCTAAATTACGAAACAGGTGGGCGCACAATACCGTACGTTCAAGAGTGTTTCAAGTACGCAATTGGAGTTGACATAAGAATTGTGTTCATCCTGTCACACATATCCTGTGACAAAATGTTCTTGAAATTTGAATCGTTGAATCATCTTGTTTCATCTCATCTCCTCACAAACTAATTCCTGGGAACATAATTCAAAAACTATATTTCATGTTTCAGGTCTTTTTAACAGCTGAATATTTCGTATTATTCGATTATCAATTCGTTTCAACAAACGATACAAACTTCTGCAACATACAGACATGTTGCAAAGTTACTATGTTATAACTCTTTGATGAAGCCAGAAAAGATTTCTTTCCCCTAAAAGAATACACAGCGAGAAAAAAAGGAAAATAAATACAAGCTGCAACGGATTCATCCGCAATAAAGCTTGTTCTTCTTTTCATTTGATCCCCTATATATCTACAAACGTACTATCCGGTAAAGTCCTTTTTTTTTGTAAATTTTCTCTTTCATATATTTATTTCTACGAGATTCTGCAATCATGTTTGTAAAAGTGCTTTAAATTCAATCAAAGTTAGAAAATAATCAACAGAACTGTTGAAATACGAAACAAACTTCGGTCCAAAAAAAAAAATATTACATCTCTACCAATGTAACGTCGAAACTCAAGAAAAATTTCTAATTGTACATTTAGCTTTTATTGTAGCATTGCTAGTAATATTAAATCCAAACAACTGTCCCGTCGCAAAAGTTTTAATAGTTCACCAGTTGCGTCTGACCACCACCAACAACGAAACACCACCATCCTCAACAACACCCACCATCCGAAAGATTTTATCTCTTTCATTTTCATTAACCATTAAGAACGAGAAGAACAATAATAACAACAACATAATCATAAAATTCAAGCTGGTATTGTTCTGAAAATGACACGTCGAACGAACGAACGAAAACAACGAATTATTCTCAATTTTTTCAAAAAACGAAATAACGAATAATTTCTATCGGAAAGGAATGGAAAAAAGGAAGTTTCGTTCTTACGGCGGTACGTGTAAGAAAGAGAGAGAGAGAGAGAGAGAATGAAATTTGTTCGTTGTCTATCTACAGAAAGTTTGCACGTGTTTGGAATCTTTGAAGAATCTCATTGGAGAATTAACTGGGTCAATTTTCGATTTTGTATAAAGTCTCCTTTCATGTCGGAAGAGGAATTTTCAACAGGGTATAAATGTGTATGTCTGCATCCACTCTATCATCTTCTCATTTCCCACAAAAGCAAGTTAGCTTGTGAAATCTCGACGGAGGAATTGGGAAGGTGAATTCTAAATTCCAGATTGAATTTACTTTACTCTTCTTTGAGATTTTACAAAATTTATTGTGCATTCTTTTCAATGGAAGATATTCTTTACTTTTTCGTGTCGGGGAAAAGATATTGCTAAAATCTAATTGTTCGATGTGTAATGTCAGAATTATGGATAGTCATTTGCGAGTTGGTACCATCATCCACACTGAGGAAAGTGAACCATGTGGAAATGATAGTTGAATAACAGAATCTCTAAATTGATGATGGTGACTACGTTATTCGGTATCCATCTTATAGTATCCGAAACCAAATTCGCGAAGCTGTTCCCTAATTACTATTTGTACATGGTGATCGTTACATTCCACTTCTCTCAGTGTAGATATGAGAATTAAATCGATACGAGTCGATTGTAAGCTGGAGACCGAATGTGTTACACGTCTTTACATTTGGACGGGTGATTCTGTTTATTGTACTCGCAGGATGTATGACATTGTTGAATCCAAGGTGAAATCAAGGTGTGGGATTAAACATTGGACGGTGGTGTTAAGATTCGGTGACCCGCATAGTCGGTGTCTTGTTCATCGTGATCGTACGGACAACAACGATTGTACTTTGCGTTACCTGCATGGAAATGTTAAGGATGGTTCAGGGTCAACATGGAGAAGAATGCGAGACATTATCAACATTGATAGGACTATTTCTAACTCTCATTCTGATAATATATCTCGATATCTCATATTCAAAAAATTGAAACGAATTGGTAATCGAATGACAAAATACTCAGCTGTTGGAGACTCAAAATTTTACAGTACATGCTTTGAACAATGTTTTCAGTTTCAAAGAGTTCAAGATAAACACCGATAATTAATTCATCAGATTTCGTGAATTTCAATTTTCGTTTCGATTCATTTTAGATACTGAGTCAGACATAGCTACGCCTTATTCGCAATGGCAGTTCAATTTCTGCACTAATTTAATTATTTCGCTGTAACCACTAGAAATTTATTGCCATCGTTATTGTTTCTTCAACCCTTTCTGACCAGGCTTAATTCTGATGATTATAGTAATTTTTTTTTTCAATAGGCAATAGTTTCTATAGCTCCTAGTATGAACTCTGAATTTGTACAGAATTTTCAGTAACGTGGATTAAAAATTACTGATATGTAATCCATTCCAATGGGCACAGGGTGTTTATGACTAGACGAAGAAAAGGAGGAATAATTGAAAATATTTGTATATCACTAGTCGTGATAAATCTTCATTAAATTTCAGGGATTTAATACATCAAACGAAAATTAGTATCAAAGTAGTATCAGTGCAGGGTGTCCAGTTCGGGAATTTACTATTTGTTTCATTGGTCACTTCGTTTAACCTGATTTCATGACCGATTGATTCCATTAGAATTCTCCGAGGCTGGACATCCTGCAGTGATACCACTGAAAACTCTAATTTCTTGTAACGGATTTTGATCTTGAAATCCATTGGAACACGATTATTAATTTATAGTCATTTTTATAAGTCGGCCAACCGTAAGAATTTTCTTCATGTTGATTTTCGTTCATCTTCACCGAAAGAAAGGATTTAATTCGTTCCCAAATCTTTGATAAAAATTGAATTCCCAACTCCTAAACACTTGAGAAATGATTCATGTAGATCGATGAGATCGTTTAAAAGTTTCGAATTCAAATATTATGGTGATACAATCGGGATTTAATCGTGAGTGTTCTTGAGTTGATGAAATTTGCAGGGAACGGATTAAATCCACCGAATGTAACAGTTATCAAATATATATTCTTAAACATGACCAATCGAGTATTTATAAAGTACTCAATAATTATAAACACGTACATGAAATGTAATAATTGTCATCAATTTGTATTTTAAGAATATATTTTACAATTGGTACCAGCTTTTTTTCAGTGTAATATTCTATCTTTTCGAATGTACACTTGTTACCTCGTTGTAGATGAATTTCGCCAACAGCCACCCAGTGTTCATTGTAATGGACACATGATTTTGTATTAAAATACTTGAAAATCCTCTTTGAAATCGAACACATTTCTTTGAATATTCAAACTGCATTCTCTATAGAATCAGTGAAATTTGTTTAAGTAATAGAAATTGCAGTATCAAAAATTTCGAAAACATCCCATACGGGAAATATAATTTTGAATAATTTTCTTATCATCAATTGATACCTTTATTTTTATATCATCACTTCCAAACTGCTCTAATTTGTGGAATGATTTTAATAATTTGCTAAATTCCATGTCCATTGGAATAAACGTCAGGTCAGAGTGTTTAGTATTTACATTCTTTGAATTATTGGCAGATCTTTGCAGTTAATCAGTTTGGCAACTTCATCTTCGTACGACAAAATTCAATCTCTCTCTCGAGAAAAAGAGCCTCAACATAAAGTAAGAGCGAAATTACTCAATTTTCAACGTTTTCCTTTTGTGTCCGTACATTGATAAAGGATACATCCTGCGCCCTCTTCCACTCTTATGGATATCAAGCATATTTCTGGAAAATCTGCGACTTCATGAATAACCCTTGTATTTTCAACTTCATCAAACGACGCAATCATACTACGAAACAATCATATTTCATTATTATAATGAATTTTTTTTTACCATACTCTCCTCCACGATAGATCTAAATTCACAATTCATGATAACTTTTTTTCTATTATAAAAACCTTTTCATCCTCGATTATGAGTATAATTTTCATAGGAATAGCTTCTATTTACAATTACGATTCATTGAATTCATATCCAGTCAATTTTCACTGCCATAACTGTCTTCGCTTGCAGAACATTCAAAATACCTCGATGGAATTTTGTTTGCTTTATTATGAATTGAAAATAATCACTGTTTTTGTTGTTGTATAGATTTTCTTATATAGATAATAAATTAATCCTTTTTCTTACTTACAAATTAAGTGCATATTAATTTATGTATTATCAAACTTCGATCCATCAGTAAATATAATTGCAATTTTGGATCACATATGAAATATATTTTTCTCCAGGGTGCAATTTCTATTTGAGATATACTTATAAAAAACTCTGTTATAGAATCTTTATTCTTCACACGAAAGAGAATATATATTGAATAATTTTAAAATATCAATTCAAAAAGATTCATGTTGGAATAATTTTTCTCGCTGATTTTTCATCCAAAGTTTTCATTCCATCATCACAAAATAATTTTATATGCTTCATATACGCAATTTATGCAAATGGAATATGCGATGTGGGCGGAAAAAGTATATTTTCGCGTAAAAATTGTACAAAATTCTGTCGTGAAAATAGGGATGAATATCGATTTTTTTTTTTTTTATAAAAAAAGACATATCTATTATTATTGAGTTTTGAAGATATCGATGTTTTTGAAACTCATTCTTCCCCATATGGAGGATGATATTATAAAACTTGATATGAAATTCAATGTAAATTATATATAAAATTTTGCATTTTAATGTACACAATTTTTATATAATTCTATAAAAAATTACATAGGCTGAAAAAAAAATTTATTCCAGTCAAATAAATGTTTATTTGTCCTGTAGCAAAGAAATATTTATTAGAATTCACAAAATATTCTTTGGAACCAAAGTAATTTATTTGAATTAAATAGATGGTTTTAATCGGTCATTTGATTCCAATAAATTGTTTTGGTTCCAAAGAATATTTTGTGAATTCTAATAAATATTTCTTTGGTACAGGACGAATGAATATTTATTTGACTGGAATCAATTTTCTTTTCAGTGTAGGGGGGGTAAAAAATCGCATGAAATGATATAAAATACTATTAAGTCATAAAAATCAAATGAAAAATTATATGTAAAAAAATGTTCTTCTTTGGAATTTTACAGCAGAATCCACTACTTCAATGTATGTGGGGAAAATTTCGTATCACTTGTTTATGAATATTTCATAAACCAATCTCATATAAGTTACATAACATGGGAATATATAATCTTCCCTTCCAATCTAAAAAGTCTCTCCGAGTGAATATCATTTTTGAGTATATATAAATCTTACGTTCAATCTATAAATTCTAGAAATTCTCGCTCATCATTAATTCATAAATCCCACACATAACTAAATTACGATAACTATTGTAAATTGTTACATAATCATTCTTTTTTCCTTCCCCACCCCTTTGATATGCCACCCAAAGAGAGAGAGAGATATAGTACACATCGTGAATCGAATGAACACTTATGCATCACAACCACCGATTGAAGAACATAATCTATATACTCGAATGAATAAATGTGCGTACGTCAATTGAAATTTGGACCTCGGAGAAGAAGAATTCAATCATTTCTCTGTCTCGAAACTGAACGGATGTTGGAAAATCGATCACCAGTTGCGCTTTGTGAATGAAACGCGGGGGTTAACCAACTGGAAATCGTGAAAAAGAGGACCGAAGGGAAATGTCTACATGTATTTGGTGTGTACATGTACGTGTGCGGGTTCGATACGCGAGAGATCCGCTTCTTGCGAGAGCGTGCCCTGTACTGCTAGGGTTGCTTAGCTCTTACTTTTGTCTCGCGTGTAGTCGTCGTCTCCCACCCCGGTCCCACCCATCATCCACCCTTTCCTCTTCGTCGTCCTCCTCGTTTGCCTTCGGCCACCCTTTTTTCCCTGTCTACCGTCATATGTGTGATTTCGAATACGATGCGCGTGTAAAACACATCTCTTCTTCTTCTTCTTCTTGGTTTTTTCCTCGAGAGATATAAGAAACGTGAGCTGCTGCTCAGTTTCAATGTTTCAGAAAAATATGAGTTGAAAAGAATTCTTGTTGCAATCAACCGATGAAAAACAGTTGAAGCTGACAATCAAAATTTATTCCTTCGAAATTCGTCATTCCAAAAATCACTCAACCCACCGGATACCATAATAAAATCAAACATTCACAAAATATTTTCAAAAAAGTATAAAACTCAAAAAAAAAACAACCTTCCTCCCTCGTTTTTATTCAGAATCTAATTATTCCGACTACAATTTCAAACTTCATATAATTGAAGAACTTGCGTTGCACAATTAAAAGCGCATCATCCTCTCCAAATGTATTTGCATGTACTTTTTCCTTTATCTTCATTAAAATTAAATTTCCCTAGAAATATAACTCTCTCGCGTGCTTGGGTGTGTGTGTGTACTAAAAGCAGATTTTATCACGAAAAAAGTATCACGATGAGACGCGACAAAGAAAATCATTTGCAAAAGGGAAAATGAAATTGTGTGAAATTCACTGGCGTATCATGGGAAGGATTTTAGAAAATGACAAAGAACTTGACTCAAACTTGTTCCCTTGTTTCAGACCGAACACCGTTTGCAGGAGTGAATTTTTAACTCGTATATAGCTTCCAACAACCTTCCCACCTACGGCAAAGACACTGCAGCGAGTAAGAGAGTTTCTCTTGAGGTACTGCCAACACCGCATCTTCGTTCCATGAAAATCAAAATATCAAATATTCAAGGAATAGTAGGGGAGGATGAATTATTTCGATGAATCAGTGTGTGAAATTGATTAGAATTTTCTTTCACCTCAGACCGAAAGATGATATGAAATTTTGAATTTTCATTCTCGTAAGAGTGGTGGTGGTAGGTTGTTGTTGTTGCTGCCGCTCTCGCCTTCCCCTCTCGCGCAAACTCGTTACAGATAAAATAATATTGAAAATTCGAGGGGATGTCACGTCGTGAACGAAAATAAGAAGACCTCTTCATATCGGTTTAATATGAATTATGACACGAATAACTACCATTTGTCGTACCCGATTGAATACTTTTCGTTGATACACACATAAATATTTATGGAGAAGTTTTTATCTGATTTCAAAATGCTTGATTTATATTTGGAGTTGCAGGAATGACGTGGGGTGGATTTATCGGATTTGAATTATTATGGTAATTGATAAATCACACAAATGGTTGGGGGAAAAGAAAAAAAACAGGACTTGATTAATTCATACTTGTTCTCTCTTCTCGAATGGATAGGATGATTCGTTAGGATTTTTAATGAATTTGAGATGAGAGGGAAATTAATTCTCGGAATGAGTTCGATATTTCATTGACGGGGATGAATGTTGTGTTTTTTTTTTCCTTTCTTTTGGGAAGCCTTGTGGGAATGGAAAATGGATGAAGAAGAAACGTGAACCCGAGTCTGGCTATAAATGTCTCGATCTACTGCGCCCTCTATCTATCTCTACGAACCCCCGCAAATCAATTTTGAAAATCTAATATCAAAATCTTTGAGTTTTGATTATGGAGATCCGATTATAGGACGGATTGAAATTGATGTTTCCAACTCCTGTGAATCCTCGTTTCTATTATTCGCGTTTTGTCTCGCTTCGATCGATCCTGTGTTATATTAACACAAGTTGAATGTCACGAGTACGTTTATAAAAGAGGAAGAAAAATTAGCTTAGAAGTCAACCTGTTGAGGAAAAGTTATCGGTCTATCAGCTTGAATTGAACGAGCCCCTTCGTCACGTCCCATATCATCGAACAATCAAATCAATTATAAGTAATCGATTATCACTGACGGGTTTGCAAGAGATTCTATTCAGAAATTGATCAATTAGATTATACAGGGATTGAAATGATAAGCCAAGACCACAATCGAGGAGCGTGATTTTTGAACTTTAACGTCATTGGAGCTCCCTCTTATCAAGAGAGAGGAATCAAGATGAACCGTGTGGGTAATAATTGCTGCTATCACCTCGATAATCTCAGAGAATTCCCTCGTTATACGGATCGGTGGTTTCGTCTCCGATCTTCTCCATTTCTCTCCTTGTTCCTTTGACTGCGGAACACAGCTGATTAGCTGTTGTATTGTGGTTTCTATTCGGTCTCGGTTAAGGACGGATACAATTCTGGGTATCGCAAAGTGGAAACGTCTAGGTCACTCCAAGTATCGAATCGATGAGAGAGACGCGAGGGAGTTTATTGTGCGTCATTGATTGCACGCGTTCCAGCTCTATCATTAAACAATTGTCATCATAAATTCGCAGAACATATCGTAGAATAGCTAAGGAACCATGAAAGTTAATTCATCCCTGTAATATAATCGATCCCAGCGTTTAGAACTATGTTTTCACGTGGAAGAGTCAGGTCTGGAGATTGATATATTCATCACCTTCATTTACTTTTCCAATTATGTCTGGAAGGTAATTCTCTTCTGTGATCTTCACTTCAACTATGATCGCTCATTAAGAATTTCATGGTTCTCATCGTTTCATCAAACTTCCATCTCTCGTCCTCGACTCTCGTTCAACTTTCATACGATTACAAGTTTTCAGCTCTTGAACATCCAAGATTTTACAAGTTTACGAATGAATAATTTTGTATGAAAATCGTAATCGATTCTCCGAAATGAGGATCGATCAATCGTGGAACATATAACTCATTTGCGTGTTTTTGCTTTTAATCTTTCAATTATCGTGAAAGTTGAAAGGTTTATGTGGAAATTTTCAACGAACGTGACGCAAGTCATTTCCAATTCGATTCATGTGGGCTTTCGGGAATTCTAAGAAAAATCTCTACCATGGGGAACCATTTTCATCTCTGTTAAAAGTTCGAAATCAAGTTTCGTGGGAGATATTAAATCGTTGGGCTTGTAAACCACGTATCTGTAAAATATACATATAATATACTCCCTCGTTGAAGGATCAAAAGAATTTTCTGTCGTTTGAAAGTGTTGGTATCTTGTGTTACTTAATCATTCGCAATATTCAAATGATCTATTAAATCAAAATGAATGGAATTACATTCTTCGAATTGCATATCAACTCATTTGATTGCACATTACAATGAATTCTCTGCACTTCCAAATATTTGTAGTCACTTCTTCAGATATTTTCAAATCTATTTTGATTCTATGACGAAAATTCAACAATTTTATTCCAGGATTTTTCGGTACTGCTATATATAATTCTCTCACGCTCCGTAAACCTCTTCTTGGAACGTGAAAATATTTACAAATTTGTAAATTTTCCCCTCACGGATGAGTTACGAGAAGATAAATCCCAGATAATTCCTTCACTCAAAGATTATTCAATTTCATAAACATTGAAAAATGAAGGAATAAATGTTCTACAACGTAAGCTTCTTATTTTTGTCAGAAAGATTTTCTCGTGATCGCATATGACATTTTTAGATTAATTTTCTTTGTAATTCAGGTAAGAAGATTAATGACTTCCCTATAAAAGGGAAAAAAAACAGAGAAAAATTCTAAATTGCAACAGAAAAGAGATATTTCTTCTTTGCCATGATATCGCGTGGATACAAGAGTTTTAAAAAATCATTTATACATTATCCCGAAGAAAAGAGGAAAATTATTTCCCAGTTATAGAGATAAACCAACCGGTTATATTGCTACTCAAAAGAAAGCGAAAAGCAAAAGGAAAAACCTGTATTAATAGAAAGCAGAGACGATATATTTCACATCCTGTGCGTGTTGAATCAATGAAAATGTGGAGAAAACAAAGAGAGAAAGAGAAAGAGTTTGTTGTCTGCATTATATTACAATGTAATCGTCCGACAGGAGCGTGTTCGCGAAGGAAGGGAGGGCAAGTATGGTGCACATATGTACCATACTGGTGGCATGGTGAATTTTTGAACATACTTCTGGCAGAGACGAAAACGTGGGTGTTGGAGCGAAGCATCGAGGAGGATGGTGATGAAGGGGGTGGTCGAAACAGGAACGTATCTTTAGATATTTTATGCATGGTGCATTTATTATTCTTATTTATATTCCTCGTTTCTTTCACCAACTCTATTTCATTCTATTATTTTCCTCACAAAGTAAATTTCATGTAGAGATATTTCATATCAATCGTGTTTAATGAGCCTGTCAACAACACTGGACCGACAGTTATGGTACGCTCAATGAACAAACAACTGAATAAGCTGCAGGGAGAAGTCATCATTTCAAACAAACCAAGGAAGGCCTTCGGAAGGAACGCCAAAAAGTCAACATATATCTCTAAAGATTCATTGAAATTCTGGCAATTTCAGACCTCAAAAAAACATCACTCGAAGTTAGTTTTTATCAATCATCAGAATAAAATGTTCGTGGTATGAGATAAAAATCATTCCCAAATTAGTCTAGAATAGTCCTCCAACTTTTCAAATTATGACATCTTTCAGGAATATTCTTCAACATTTTTCTCTCCATTTATCGAAACGATTCTTTTACATTCAATTCTCTGAAATATTATTCCAAATAGAATTTGATGGCTCCTTATCAGTCTGATACAACACCCTTCTTCTCTGCTTTCCTTGGGAAATGAAGAATACTTTTCGAACCTTATATCTGTTTTTCCCCCTTCCTTTCTCCCCTTTGTACGTAGCAAGTTTCAACCTCGGTAACGATCGGTTTGGCGCTCTTGTGTGGTGTGCATGAGACGAAAGCAGATTTTCCCTCCCATGAATCCTCACTTCACCCCACTTCTTTCTCTATTCTACGACTACAGGTGCGAAATTTTAAATTCAGACACCCTTGTCATTCGAGAAAGTACCATGCTTTTGAAAATCACTCCACCACAGAATCCATCATTCATTCATTCAATAATAATCGAACTTTAACGATACTTTACTCCGAGTAGCGAATTTTAATACCAGATATCAAGTTGTTTTTCTAAAAGCAGGAATTATTTTTTGTTCTTTCATCATAAATGATGAAATTCACCCATGCGAGGTGTTGTTCGGGTGCAAGTTGTTGACCACCTTTTTAATCGAAAAAATTTTTACCTGGGCAGTGGTAGATTTTATCTATTGGTTTTTGGGTGTCAAATTAAGGAGAAGTAGTTGATCGAATCAGGGTGAAGAATAGATATGTTTATTCCATTCAATGAAGCTCATTAATCATTAGATTCCTTTCAAAACCTTCCTACCCTAGCAATTCTGATGTCGTCGATGATTTACTCCAAATTTTGTCCAAATAGAAAAAAATTTTAATACTTTGTACATTATTTTTGCTGAACCGAATTGGGAAGGTTCCCCAGTCAAAGTACAGATTCAACCACTTTCGACACATATACTGGGATTTTTTGGTGAATGTTTTTACATTCCACAGTTGGAAAACGAGCGTAAAAAGGTGGATCAAGGTGAAGTAAGGCACACTCGACAAAGAACTTTTTTAATATACCAGATTTATTGGAAAATCCTCAGTAGTTTTGTGATGAGAGATTCGCATTCGATGAAAACACAGAAAATTCTCCTTTTTTTTTTTTTGAGCTTTCAATTAGGATCTTCAATGAACCGATTGTATTGGAGTGTTCGGAATAAATCCTCCACACAGTTACAATGCATAAAAAGAATATTATCCTTAATTCGTCAGTCGACGTATAAATTGAAGATGAGAATCAATTTAAATTCATAAATCAACGAGCTCTTCGTTTTATGCGAAGAAACAAAAATTTCAGTATCCTCCCTCGTTTCCAAGGAAATGCTCGATAAATCTCGGAATCGATGTAATCTAATCCAGTCGCTTCATTGGCGCGTCAATCTGCCATTATACGGATTCCAACCGTGATGAGCGACACCATTTCAGAATAAAAGCTTTCGTGTAATGATCCGAATCATAATCATTATTTTGTTACACCACGAATTTCAATAATTTTTGAATATATACTATTCAACAGCGATATTTTATCGATTTAGAAATGTTTAATTGTGGTTTATTCTTTTCATATGAAATTACATGAAATATATATGTATTTGATATTCAGTGTTTTAATGAGTTTCGTGAATACCTTCACATCTTCTGGAATAACGTGGAAATGGGATTTCAATTCCTCAGTGGCACAAGGAAGTTTGAGATATTCCATGAATGTTCATAAAACGTGTTGGCACGTTTTCTACAGTATTCAAATACTGCCAACACATTCACAGAACTTTCCAAACTTTCTTGTACTTCCATACATATACATATCTATGTGTATTTGAGTGTGTTGGAAATTTCATATATCTCGTGCAATGTATGGGTACCGAACCAAAACAAATATTCAAAGATTGTTAATGAAATATTATTATAATAGTGTTAATGTTTACAGCGTTTGATATATTTCGTGTACTTTGAAAAGCTTGTAGCGAGTTCTGATTACATATTTGTGTTCGTTTGATATGTAAACAGGATAATTCCTATGTATCTTGAAAATTATAATGATGAAATGGAGAACAAGATATTGCAGGTATTCAAAAATCGATATGGAGTTTATCAATTTATGATAAGACATTTTTACTGTGAGCGCGAAATTTTCAAGCAAAGCTATGTATACGAAGAATACTCTCTATGAATATACACAAATATTATTTGCATACTTCACACGCAACTCTCCGCTCCATTTTATCTCCTTCGCCAAAGTGAGAATACGAGGGAAAAAAAAACGTATATATCAGATGGATATGATTTACCACAAAAATCATTCTTCGTCTATACTTTTGTCCTTGTGAGGATCAGACAAAAGTTTTGCTGCTCTCGGTTTTATATTTCGTGGAATCTCTCTGTATATTAAGGAAGGTGAAACATTTCGTAGATTTGTGAATATTAATGTATGTACAGGTACGCAACACGTTTCCGCTCATTTACGCAGAAGATTATTATTGTTATTGTTATTATTACTGAAAGAAAAACTTCATAAGGAACAGATCGATCAGTCACAGAGCGTTCAACTCTACGAGAGTTCAACGGAGTTCTTTCTCGGTCATGAGAATTCTCACGATGAATATATTTTTTCCACGAAACGAATGAAAATTTCATGTGTTGGCATCGTAATTTTCAGTTTAATCATTCTCGATGAATGTTGAACGTGAAGAAATATGAAAATCACATCCAGAACGATGCTATGGAATGAATGTTTTTTTCATTGAATTCAACTATTGACTTGTCAGTTGTGAGTTGGAATAGAAATTTAGATGATTTGAATCAACTTTATTCACGAATTAATAATATTTTTCAGCACAGAATACAAGGATTCAGATAGATTCATAATTAGAGTTTGCGATGAATAAAAAAGCAATAGTTAGCAGCTGGATACAATTTTTAGTATTTGGATAACCAAAATGGGTGTTGGCTCAACTACATTCAATGAGAGTGAAGGTAGTAGCGGCGAACTAGCAGTCGAATGGATTAGGTTTTGACTCAGACTGTACACAAATGTATTTCTTTGGCAAGAAAAGGAGGAGGTAGATATAAATCGGGGAGAGTTGGTGATTCTTGTGTAATTTGAGACGGGAATCGATTGAAATGGATTTCAAGAGTGAAAATCGAGGGTTTCATGGATGGTTTGAAAAGTCTCGAACCCAGTGACACGCGGGTTTCTTAATGGAGTTTTGAACCGAAGAAATGGCAAGATTCCAAGGTTTTTTAATAAATCCATGTTGGGTATGATGACCAGGTCCTGTTTTTCTCGGAATTTTCAGAATCGTGCAATCTGATATTTCGAGATGTCCCGAATCTCAGGATACGCATGAAAGTTTGGTACGCGGCTTCTTTGACGGAGTTTTAGACCTAAGAAATGGCAAGATCTTTAGTTTTTTGATAAATCCAAGTAAAATAAGATGACATGACCAAGCCCTGATTAGTTCTGTTGCAAATTTTTGAATTGTTCAATCCAATAGTTCAAGATGTCCCGAATCCCATGATATACATTAAATTGTGTTACGTGGCTTCTCCAATGGAGTTTTGAACCGAAGGAATGGCAAGATTTTGTGGTTTTTGATAAATCCAGGTAGTATATGATAACATGATCAGCCCCTAATTTTCTTGGAATCTCTTGAATCGTGCAATTTGATAGTTCAAGATGTCCCGAATCTTAGGACACGCATGAAATTTTTGTACACAGCTTCCGTGATGGGATTTTAGACCGAAAGAGTTAGGAAATGTTGGACACAATGGCTCGACGGAGCCTTAATTAGATCCATGTACCAAAACTTCATGCATCTCATGAGATTCGGGACATTTCGAACTCTATCAGATTGCCCGATCCAGGAAATTCCCAGAAAATCAGGTCCTGGCCGAGTGGTGATGCACTGTAAACAATTTCTATGGGAAACTTCACATAAATGTTCGGAAGTAATTAACACATACATGCGTTAGGAATTTTCCGTATTTTACCAGGAATTTACTGTAAAATTATAGTAAAAACTCAATAAAGTTCGGAATTTTCAGTGACATTTATAGGAAATTTCAGAAACATGTATCGGAAATTGATTTTATATCCCATGACCTGAATTTTCCCTTAGATGCGTGTAGGAAACATCCGATTAATTTTTACAGTGTGTCCAACATGGATTTATCAAAAAACTCAAACCTGCTACTTTTCCGGTCTAAAACTCCATTAAGTGAGCCGCGTGCCAAAATTCCATGCATATCGCTGGATTCAGGACATTTTAAACCATCAGATTCAATCATTCAAAAAAATCCAAAAAAATCAAGGCTCCGTCCCAACATCGTAATTATTCACTCTTGAAACTCATTTCAATCGATTCCCGTCTCAAATTACATAAGAATCACCACCTATCCCCGATCCATATCTATCTCCTTCTTTTCTTACCAAAAAAATACGTTTGTGTAAAGTCTGAGTCAAAACCTGATCCATTCGGCCGCTAGTTTGCCACACGGAAAAAATTGGTGATCCAAATTTTCGTTAACTAGTATGTCACCTTTGGACGAGGCACAAATCCGAGAAGAATTATTCATACACTGGATTTTAATAATTCGTTGACTTTGTCCATGATTTCACCGATGGAATTCACTTTTCATTTTGATTGTCGAAATTATTAAAATCCAGTGTACGAATTCTTCTGGAATTTGTGCTCCGTCCTAAAATGACGTATTAGTCAACGAAAATTTCGATCACTAATTTTGCTAGCTTCACTCTCATCTACATTCAAAGTACTATATATTCCCCTTGACTTTTGTTACTGTTATTGATTCAAATTTGTTTCAACTACAATTTTCATCGGCTTCTGTATTCTTTTATTGTGTGACGTTTCGTTCAGCCCCTGAACTTGATTTTTGGATTCTGCGCAGCGATGTATATTTACGTTTATATGCACGGAGAAAAAATCGCTTTGATTATAGAGACAGCATTAAATTGCTGCAAAATATACCGAAATTCATGTTCAATCGACCAAAGTCTCCGATATGAAATGAAACTTTGCTGCAGTGGTCACATAAATTGCGATAAATCTAATAAATATAGCGGTATAAATTACAGCAATTGAATGTTATCCCTATATTTATCGGACATAAGATCAATTTCACAGCAATTTTTTCTCTGTGTATATGAAACTGTTGTGCTTAGATTCTGGACGTCTCAACCCCGAGTCGAAGAATTTGAACAGTGTTTTGTCCTCATACCTAATTTTCAGACTGATTTAATATTTAGAAAGAATTTATCAACGTTTAGAAAGGTGACTGTCAATTTAGGGAAAAAGAGGATCGCTGAAAAATATTCCTAGTGAGTCTACCAAAAATTCGTAGTCAAAATACTAGTGAAACCATCAATTGTTAATACATCGATTGGGAATTTTCAGTAGACTCTTTACGAATATTTTTCAGCGATCCTTCCCAGGGTGATCTTTACGTTTTCGCCGCCCCCAACCTGACCTGAATTAATATTTTCAATCATTCCCTCAGGTGTGTTCATGTTATTTGGAAACTATGTAATATAACTCGAAACAATATATTATTTGTTAAAACTTTGACACACTCGACAGGATTAAACATTCAGCATTATAAACTATTGGTAACCTACATTTCCTTAATCGAAAAAAATATCGGAATTATTGAATAAATTTATCCATCCGATCAGAAACTCTTATATAAGTGTATAGGATCAAAGAGGTACCGGAATTGAAGCTCTAGAGGTGCCAAGATCGAATAGCGATTTTGAATAAAAATTTCAGAATTTTTCCTCAAATCTGAGAGTATTTCTTAAAATTTGAGAATACTTCTTAAGTTGGTAATAAAGATCAAACGATCCATATTTCTGTTGAATTTTACTTGCAAATGGATGACAAATTTCGAATACCTAACAAAGAGTAGAAAGAAAATATGAACTTTCCAAAAGTCGCACATTAAATTTTACAAAGTGAATAAAAATGTTTCGAAATTTTATTCCAGGAAAATCTTCCCGTTGGAAACATTATAACGATATGCTTGCCGATGAAAAGGGAAATGCAAACTTGTGACAAAGGTTAAATTGCTATCTAGAGAAATTTGTTTGAATCAAATAAAGAATACATAATGAAAATTCATTTATTTAAAAAAAAATTTCATTAATTCAAAAAACTTTGACAGCAGATTGATACGTAAATTATTTCCGTGAATTTGAAGAAAAGCACACTACCCTGGTTAAAGTTGCGTAGCAATTCATGAGAAAATGTTCTTATTATGAAACAATTATTTACAACAGACATTATGTTTCTGTTTATGATTCATCATGCATTCATAAGCAGAAATTCATAAGACTTCATGGTTCACTTATGAATATCGTGTTGCAAAATCCATAGTGTTTCATAATGAGAACATTTTCTTATGAATTGCTATGACACTTGAACCAGGGTACACGGAGAGAAATGTATTTGGAAAAATTACCATTTTATTCGTAAACTAAAACTATTCGGCAAAACCAGACAATAATTTATAATATAACTGCTAATCACAGCTGGCAATGATTAGGAGTTATGCTATAAATTATTGTCTGATTTTTCCGAATAGTTCTAGTTTACGAATAAAATGGTAATCTTTCCAAATAAATTTCTCTCCGTGTAAGGAATAGAACAGTTCAAACAACCATGCACGGCGGTTTGATGAGTTCATGCACAAATCATGTTTGAATGTATCCAATTTCCGTACGTACATTTCAGATTCCAATGTTTTATTTTGATACACTCAGAGTTTGAAGCCTGTAGTCGCTTTTAAAACGCTTCAAAGCATGTAAATATATCCATAAAATGGATAAAATGTTCAATTATCGAATACTTAATCAGACTTGTCAACACATTTGTATATTCTTAAGTGTTTAACAAGTGAGTGAATGATTTAAATACTGTGAGTATATTAACATAAAACACTTGAATTTACATTCTCCGCCCCTTTTGTGCTTGAACGCATTTGATAACTGGATAAAAACTTCTATAATTCTGCCGCCCCCTGAAATTTGCCACCCTGGGCTATAGACCCTTGACCCTTGCTGCACTGTTAGAAATGTCCTTAAATTTCATATATTTGTTCAGTACATTTATAAATGAAATTTCCAATTTTCGGTAACTGAAATGAGAATTCATTTGCTTGTAACTGAATTTTAAATTTTCGCTATATTATATTACACATGCATATATATTTTCGTAACTGAAATACTAATAAATTTTTCAGTTACGTAAATAACTTTTGCTTCCATTCCATGTAATTGGAAGTTCAATCAGAAATTTCTAACAGTGTGTGCAATCGTTGCTCTTACGTTGTTCTTCAAGTTTTCGTAAAGTTGCTGGGAATTTGCTACTACGCATGTGATTGAGAGTTTAATGAAACCAAGCAACTTCCCAGCAACACGATAACAACTCAAGCTAAAATCCTAGATTTACAGCATGTTGTTGCGCATTTGGCGACGCAACGTCCCTGCAAATTGCTTCAAACTGTTTCAACAATTTGCTGCAATGCATATTCGCTCAGCATTTTGCTGTTAGGGTTGTTTTCCCTCAATTATAAGTCATTTTTCTGAATATTGATAGACCCGATCTTTCCGTGAAGATTCTACTCTGAATTTCTCCCCTTAATCACTCTCATTTGTTGAATATTACGGAACGTAATGGAAATTCGATCATCGAAATAGACGAGGGAGATCATACGATACCAGAGAAAATGATTCGTTTGGCATCGTATTATTTGTATAACCTCGATCAAACACCTGAGAGGTGTATTCGCTAGTAGGTCTTTCTCTTCCATACGTCTATACATGGATTGACACATGGAGTATATGAGTTTGAATATGTATGCGTTGATACATGCATCCGCAGGAAATGTTTATATGCTCGAGCATTCGATTGAAGTCTATCAACATTATAATAAACGCATTCTAGTATGAAATTTCCTCACCGATGATGACTGTTTGTTCGATGAATTTTCTATCCTTGTAGAGATCCACAATAATTCTACACGATAATCTGATCTACGCGATCGATTAATTCATATTCGAATTGCTGGAAGTATTTGAAATCATCATCAGGGTTTGATAGGAACGCTTTACACGGGAAAAATATTATCTTATAAATTACGATGCGAGAATTGTAACGGAGGACTATATCTGCCGAATTAATTCATTCAAAATGTACACTGAGAGAAATCGCTCAGTTGGGTGAGCAAAAATACTTTAGTTGATAATCTTTTACTTCGTTTGAATAAATTTTTATTTGATACGAATAAGAATTTGTTTGCGTTAGGAAAAACAATAATTTGACGTCTATTCGTTTTAAATCAAAAATTTTAGTCAATAGTAGCATAAGTAATTTATTTGTGACAACTAACAATTTATACGCATTGAATAAATTGTTTCGTTTCAAAAATGTTTATTCAAATGAGTTCCTTCGCAAATAGAACCTGATACGCAATTTTTGTTTTTATTTTTGGAAGAATACATTACTCCATAGTAAAAGGTTTCAATTCCATAGGTCTATCGGTTTCATCATCATTTTCTCTGAATAGTATTTGTACAAAATCGCTTTTTATACAATGAAATTGTGCTAAAATATGGAGCAAGCAGAAATACAAACAACTTTTCAGAGCCTCTCTTGACCAAAATATCCCCGTTATGCTAATCAATATGTATTCATTATGAATATTTTGAACTCAAAATGAACTCTTAATGAATAACCTCACCTTCAAGAAGAACTCACATCGAGATTTCATGAAGAATTATCCAGGAATTCAATACATTTTTATTTTGAATTAATTGTTGGTCGCGTTAAGAACATTATTCGAGTCATTTCTAGTAAGGTTGTGTAGAGATTCCTGGTGGATATTTGATTTTCAATAACTAACAATCAATATTTCAGTACAATCATATTTCATCGACTAAGTAATTTAGTTGAAAGAACAATTTGATTCGATTGGAAGACTTGGTTGTCGCAACGTCTAAATATTTATTTGTGAGAAGTGAAAATTTCACTCATTCAAACTAAATTCAATTGACTGAAGAAAATGCGTTGATTTGAATAAAAATCTAGCTGTCTGATATATGAATCAATTATTTTGCCACTGTGGCTAGGATTTATTTGCAGCCACTATGTGATTTTTCTCAGTGTAACATCGTGAATTGTGCTGTTTTTTGGTTAAGGGTGGTCGATTTTGTCACTAGAAAACTACTAGATCGTTTCAACCATTTCACGTCATTAATATTCGATTAATTACATCGACCTTGAGATCAAAGAATCCAGAATAAATCAGAGATGCCAGCTCTGGTCTCAAAATAATTGTACATGGATTACATGTGTTATAATATCAAAAAAACTGAATAGAGGTTTCTTATTGGCTGATAATAAAATTTCGTTCTCATCATTTATGACGAGTTAGTTGAACAACAAACAGACCAGACCCGGATTGTTTGATTGATTCTGAATCATTTGATCCAAAGTTTCATGCAATTGATTGACTATTCTTGACGTAAAATGGTTGAAACGATCTAGTAGTTTTTTGGTGAAAAAATCGACCAGAGCACTCCCTTAAATCATGTTGAATATCACGATGTTCACTCCTAAGAAAGAACGTTATAACAGCAATATGTGTCTCTAATATCTGACAATTCTTGCTTTTTCAAGTATGGTCCTATGCTACGATTTTAACATCATAATTTAGAGGATAATATTTTGTCCGTGTATACATTCGCGGTTTTGTAACACCCTTTCCCTATTCATAATTCATATAACACTATTTTCATTTTCAGTACCCCTTGACTTATGTCAAATTTTATTTTTCAATAAAACTAATTCTTCCACTCGGAATCGTTTTTCTGACCCAAGTAATAATCTGTGAACCGCGCTCCCTGTCCTTCTAGAAAATAACCTTGGAATCCAGCGAGCTAGAGGCAGGCATTATTTGGGGTTCTATTCTATTCTTCGAACAGTAATCTAACCCACCAACACGAATCATAACGAAACGTCACATTGTAATAAATATTGAACAACTTTTCCGTCACGTTCACATTATTTTCCCTTCAGGGTCCTTTATTCTCCGTTTCGAAGTCAAGGTTGGCGTGCAAAGCCCGCTATCTTCACTTCTGCGGCTCACCATGAAGTCTGCTCACAATATTACGTGAGTAAAACGAGTAAGACCAAGATCCTCCAACGTGATACCAGCTTAAATTTTGTCGACACGAAGATAATTCTCGAAGCAAAAAACACCAAAAAAAAATCCACACTTTTTATGGATGTTTTCATTTGCTTCTGAAATTCATCATCATCACTTTCCAGGCAGTTTACCGACAACTTTTATCAAGGATCGGTTTCTAAGTTTCAGAAATATGAAGAGAAGAAACAAGGAACACGTGGGATCGGTTAACGTTGAGAGGGAAGAGATGGGAGAAAATTGTAAACAATAGTGATAATTGACAGACCGAATGACTGATTGGATGGGATGAAAAGATCGAAGAGGAGAAACAAAGAGCAGAAGAAGGAGAATAGCTTTAGGGAATTGACGATGACGGTCTGGACGTTCAGAATGAGAACGAAAGGCAAAAGAAACCTTGACCTATATCTCTTGTCTTGTCGGTCATCTTTTATCCTGCAGACGGCATATACATGTTCGAATATTTTCCCAACATTCTGCAATGGAGAACAGAGAACAGTAGGGAGAAAGTCCTTGCATCATCGATTTCAGACAAAACGGGAGGCCTAATGATGACGAGCTTTGCTCATTTTTATTGTTGGAAAACGGAAAGACGATGGTGCCAGATTGAAGCCTGCAGGACAACGTGGTTTATTTATAAAACATACAGATTCATTCTTTCGAGGATGTACCATAATGTCTGTGAGAAATAAATACTCTTTTGTTTTTTTTTCTTATCTCAGCATATAATATTTCAAAGAGACTGCCAAGAGATTCCCAAGAACATCACAATACACTTCAAATGTCTATATAGCAATTATTTAAAATAAACAATAAACAACTATCCTATTTCCTCTAACAATAAACATCATCTGTGGACGAAATGATTCAACATCGTTACTAATCCTGTGACGAATTTTGAATGCAACAAACGTATTCTAAGTCACGACTCGACATCAAACAGAAATTCATTACTGCATTGATTAACGTATGCAAGTAGAATTACAAGAGTATCAAGGTTTCCGAGTATTGTAAATTCGCGTTTTGAATAATTTATCCAACTTGCGTACCATTTCATACCCCGAAAGGGTATGGCTATCATCATCGGTCACTTTGAGATGCGCAAAAAGAGAAAGAGAAGAAAGGAAATTCAACTCGTGTGGATGGCAGATTCCCGGCTTTTGAGGTCTTGTTTATACACGTAAGTGGCATTCGAGTGATTCTCACATCTCTTCGCGTGGAGTAGATGGATAGAGTATTCCATCCCAAATGTCTATCGATTTATTCCTTCCGAGTTACTGAGTGAGATTCCTGTTATCAGCACACACAATGGTCTCCTTCTTCTCCCTTGAGAATCTCAGTTCATGAAATTCAATGATTACAAAGTACCCGATTTCAATATGTGTTTTTGGTTATTTGATCGGATGTACATTACCGATTACAGTTGTTCCTCGCAAACGTGATGTAGATGAGGAGAATACAAATTTACAATTCGTACTGGCGAGGTTGTATTTGTCAGACTTCGCGTAAGAATAATTGTTCCTGTCGTTCAATTCGTATCAAGGTGTGTCCACGAATTTTGACTATAGAGCGAATCAATACGTTTGTCAAGAATGACTGAATGAATTTGTATCTAAAGTCGGAAGGAAATAAAAATTTCAAGTTTCCAGAACGAAGTTGGAGTGAAAAAAATTCGTTCAGCGGGATGCAAATTTCTGATAGAAACGACAATAAGGCCGAAAGAATAGAGAGAATACGTGGGAAGGGTCAAAGAAAAAGGCGGGGTATCGTTGAATTCAAAGGTGAAGATGAAGTTGAACGTACCCGTAACAAAAGGTATGGAATGTCGTAACCATGGCAACCTATTTCCAAGACGTGGGACGGCAAATCTTTTGGACACCATCATCGTCCCATGGGTACTACTTCACAATAATCTGGACGTAAGCGCGACCAACGCAAAAAGATAGAGGAAAGGGTCATGAGGATTGAGAATTTTACGATCGACGTTACCCGTGTGGATACTTCTCCACGTAAATGTTCTGTTGAGAAAATTCGTCCACCTAGAATGGTAATACTTTTGATTCTCGCTTCTGTGAATTCACAATTTATACCGATGGGTTTAGGTTCTCTTTTTCAATGCGTGAGGGATACCCCGAGATATTTTGTATGATAAAAATACCACACTGCGAATCGGAACTTAGTTTCGCCAAGTTTACTCTTTAATTCTTTCGCTGAGCTTTCAACAAATGCTCCTCCCACTACGAGTATTGTTATGATAAGGAAAAACGAATCATTGAATCGTTTGTCTCATTTTGAAACATTCCTGTTATAAAATCATATTGTAACTTACGGTCCAAAAGAAATTGATCTCCTCGAATTCATCTTACCTAGAACAAAAATAAGAAGAATCGTTAAAATCGATACAAAAGAGGTCCCTTAAGAATGGAATACAATATGAAAAATGTTCGAACGCGTTACAACTTCGTATGTCAAACATAAGATATTTACAAGTACAAATATACTTTTGCATCAAAGACATTCTTTCGTATCTCGAGAATAAAGCATATCGACGTTCGGGTAAAGGGTGTACAATACGTAACAGAATATATACAATAGTTAATGGTTTCTTTTCGTTAAAGGAGCTTTTCAGTTTCTATCGAATTAGCGAAGGACGGCAAATTGAAAGACGAAATAAGAAGGGAGGGATGGGAAAGTAGAGAAGAAACGAAATAACTTCGAGCACCATCGCTCTACGTGAGTGAATTTCTTTCTTCCATGCCATTTTCAAGAGTTATAAGATTGATTGGAGAAGACAAAAGGCACTAATGGAACTTATGTTCACAATTTTTCTTCCCCACCTTTTTACGTTACATGAAATTTTACTAAGATCAATATAAAAATTCGTCGATCGAATACAAAAATCATTTTTTACAGCCACTTCTTTCTGAATGTTGAAGCGTACTCTGAAAATTTAGCAAAGTTTATCTGAGAATTCAGAAAAAAGGTGGGGGGTAAGAAATTACAGTTACAGTTTCTGAATTCTCAAAAAGAGTTTGTTTGCAGTAGATGAGGTGAGAATTCGGACAGACAAATTCGGGTTCCAGGATCACACGCTTCATAAACCACCCTCAAAGAGTTTTGATGGTTTTTCTGGAATTTCAAATAAATTTTCTTCGTTTCTTTAATTTATTTTCTATTCAATTTATTTATATTCCAAATAACTAGACTCCCCAGACTCTCATTCATAGCAGTTGAACTTTAGCTGGGCCAATAAAATTAGGGGTGCACGAGATGAGATTCTCGACGATACTTTGAAAGTCTCGTCAGTATCGGTATCGCCTAATATTTCTGATGAAAGTACCAATCCATTATACCACCATTATACTCTGAATATCAGTGTAGTATTATCAGCTGAACAAATGAACAGCACAGTTTTGTTCGGTTGATCAGAGAGACATAGAAAACCGATATTTCAGAGTACGGGAGCAAAGTCTTGGAACACAAGCCTAGTTGTGTATAATCACTTTATCCAGCAGTAGGATCTCCATCCCAGCGAGGAACTCTGAAATTCCTTCAGAATATTATACAATTTCGAGGAAGTTCCAAGTTGAAAGGGAATTTTCTAATAGAAACATTTTATCAAAGTTCATTGAGGGGATACCAGCGTGTGGTCCGAATTAACATTTCATTGCAAGATTTCTCCGAACAGAATTTACGAAACCCCTGGTGGAAATGAAGCGGATGGAACGACGAGGAAGAGTAAACGGAACAGTATTTAAGCGCAAAAGAAGCGGAAATTGAAAGGTTTTTACGCTTCATCCGTTTCAACATTCTTCACCAGGGACAGTCTGAAATTTTCAGGAAATAATATTAGATACTCCATGTATTGCGCTATCGAAGATTATCATTTGAAAATTGTACAGTGTTCCATAAATTCAGTACAGAGATGTCTCACAAACAAAATGTTTTTTACGTTGGTATACGGAGAAAAATGCCCCTCGAAAATATAAGAATTCTTGTTATTTTTCTTAGTGAACTAGAAACAGGAATATAATATTTGTGATATGAATTTTTACATGAAAATACGGAAGATCACGAATATCGGAGAAAAAGTAGGGTAGGTAGGATTGAAGTTTTAAACACTGAATGTTGAATTTTATAAAGCATGTAGTAAAATGCAGTTATTGATTCGTAATAACCCTTATTTTTATGTAAAAATCCATTTTACAAACCTCCCTGTTTCTGGTTTAGCAAGCAAAAGGAGAAAAATTATCCCATTAAACCAATTGATTCTCATTGATTCCGATACAGAAAGCCGATTCAAACCCATTAAAAATCGATTTTCAATGGATTTGAATGAGTTTTCTGCATCGAAATCAATGAGAATCAATCGGTTCAATGGGATTTTTTAATCAAGGATGATATGTCCGAATATTAGATTTTTATTCTCAATTTCGTGTCAATTCCAAAACGATACCGATCTATTAGTCTCGTGCTTCTGTGCATCCCCAGTATCGACGATATTCTCGAGTATCGAATACCGGATCTCGGTATCGCCTCGAGTCTCGTACACCCCTAAACAAAATTCCATTCACCTCCGCCAGTTGCATGAAATATCGTTAGAGTGATTCCAATTCAACACTGTTTGAACGCGCACCGCGTCTGATGTATCCCCGCATTCATTTTATGCACTTTTATTCCCCGATACAAATATTTTACAATGTATTTACTTCCCAATCCGTTCTATCTGTATACTTCCCTAACTTCTGTTTTTCCGCTTTCACTGCCACTGTGCGGGTATCAGCCGGTCAATCGGATCTCTGCGTATTAGCGGAATGCAATTAGACGTCAAAGGTGCGCCGGTTTGGAATAAATCCCCGTTGTACGAATTTGTCGGGGTGAGAGCTTTTACGGAGTTCCAAATGGACAGAAAGAAGCAAAGGATTTCAAAATTGAGATAACATCCAAATTTTTTTTTTCTTCCCTTCCATGTATCCGTTTATGTTCGATAATGAATATTGGGAATTCGTTGTTCTGATATCGTGAAAATTCTCCAAACACGGTATTCGAATGATGAATTGTTTATCGAGTTGAAGGAAAAGTCAAAGGTCTTTTGGAGAGTCCTTTTCTCGCATCGAGCAAATTGAGGAGAGGAAAAAATATCAAGGATCCTTGTGTATCTACCCTATGGTATTGAGTGAAGAGAAGAAAAGAAGGGAATCAAGTGCATGAGTAATTTGATTAGTCGTAAGAGTGTCTCTCCGCTCAGCGTACGTACGTTTGCTCGTTTGTTCGTTCGTTTCTCCCCCAAACCTTATAGGATACGACAATTCTTTGACGAAGGGGCAGAATTTTTTCAATTCAGAGATCCCGTTCGTGTACAATACTTGACGCCTTTTCGATGGATTTTCAGCGGAGAAGAATTTTAATGATCCCTATAAACAAATGATTTCACGAGAGGTTGCACACTCTCCGCGATATTTGAGGTTATTTTTTCCGGATCGTAATTGACGATGATTCTATATTTTTTCTTTCCCTCGTTGAACTCAAATGCTCTTGACTCGAAGTGTTTTAGGATGTTAATAATGTTGTAAATTCAACCAAACGTGTATCCCATTCTTCTTCAATATGAATCCAAAACTAGCGATAGATTGATGTACATACAAGATACATATAACTTTTAATTGAACTTGATTCGAATATTTTTTCATAACAGAAATTGATTGAGTGGAAAGGCTATATCAATCACGCGGTTTGGCTACTCAAATATTTGATCAAACACAATTCTATCAAGATTGACATCAATTCCAATTTTATTTCTTCCAATCAAGGAAGTTTTGATATTTCACAAAAACGACTTTTAATACTTTTTATTGTGGAATAACCAAAGTGATGTATTGTGATTTCTTATAAAGGGATAAGGAAATATTATATCAAAATTGTTGACATTTAAAATGTACTGTTTATTTCCATGCAACGTATATTTTCTACCACAATTCTTGGGTGATTTACAGGAATATCTACCGTAATACCGTTCATACATCATCGACCCGGTACAACAAAAACGGAGAACGTAGGGTGAACTGGTGGGTGTACGTTGATTCACGTATTCAAAGGGTGGTAGGACGTGACCTTGAAGCTCCATCTCGCTGAAACCTTAATCCCACATGGCACTGGGGGATTTATAAGATTTGCAGTCAAAGAAATGTCTTTTGAGTCAATTGCATAAGTCATCGCGTCGGGTTTACAGTCAAAGAGGAGCGAGAATTTTGTCAAAGAGCGTAAGCGAATTCTCTTCTGACGTCCCAAAGACTGTAATATTGTCAAGAGCAGAAACAAGAGAGGGATTATTCAAAGTGAAGCAAGCAAACTAAATAAATATAAAATATCGAACATTGGAAAATTAGATTTTACATTTCGACGCAAGGTCGGGATAAACGTAATACACGAATGTGTGAATTGGCATGAATGATATGAAATCTTTTGTCGTGAGATGTAAATATTATATATATTCTGAATTTGATCGATGATGAATAAAAATTTGGATCTTATTTTCCATTGATTATAAATTGATATTTGTTCCCGACGTAACGGGAATTTCAGTATCGAGTTCATTATTTTATACCTGATCATAAATTAATTATCGATACAAAGTGGAATTTATTTATATATAAAGGCAAACGGTTTTCGCTTTAATGAATTATTTCGTTTGTTTGTTCGGTTGTTTATTTGTTTGTCTGTCTACTTGGTACCGGTACACAAGACTGCAATTAAAACTTTCGTGATGAGAATTTCATTCGAATGAATTACCACGGCACTTCATTCGTCCTTCTGCTACATTAATAATTCGGAACGTTATAATCACGTGTATATTATATTATTCATATCGGAGGAATTAGTAAATTGTTTTATGAATTTGTGACTCACCGCGTGGGACGATGAATGATTATTTAATGCACTTACATGTCGGTCCTTTTGTACTTCATCGTTGTTATCATTTTTGGAAACATTGTGTGGTAAAATTCATTGTATTATGCATAATTCTTGCCCACCCCAGAGAAAATTATCCCACAATTTGTTAATTTTCACCCGGGCATGATGGATTTATACTGCACTAGAAAATTATTAAAAAAAAAAAAGTGACATCTGTCAATACAAATACAACTCTACCAGTACCAGACTAGCAATTTTCAAATGGATATGTACCCTCTAAATCTGAAAGAGTGAAAAATCACGCGCTTCACTCTAGTAAGTCTCAGAAGTGAGCCACCAGTCCGCTTCGAGTGAACCCTCACTCTTTCAGAGTGGCTGTGAGTTTTTAATCTCAAACCTTAGAATATCACTTTTCGCTGGCTGAAGAGTGAAATCTCACTCTATAAATTTTAGAGAGTACCAATTTTTAATTATTCTTCCTCGCGATGATCATATTGAGGGATGAACTGAAAGAATAAAAGAACCTGAAATATCTAATTTTATTTTTATTATCACGAAAATTGACGATGAATAAGATCTAATGCTGTCGCAGAGAGAAAACTGTCTTAATGAACACGGCCAACATTTGTAATTCAAAATAAGCACGACAACACGTGTAGAGAACTATTTCATGAAACACGATGTAACCTCAACGATCGGAGATTCCCTTCCCAAGGATAACTAACTCGAATGTAAATAAGAATGATGAGAAGCAGCGAGCAAGAGACGAACGAACAGAGATGTTCGTTTCATGTACCAAAATTCACTCTAAATCGCACACATACGTACAGTGAAATATGGATTTCGCGCTTCGTTGGGATGATTATATTCGCGAGTGTCTCTCTGGATTTGTACCAATTGCTTTTACCATTTCGTGTAGTTACACTGTGTAAAAAAATCTCCATCCGCCCAATCCGCTTTATTACAACTCGAGGAGAGAAAATGTTTCGTTTCTCCATAAAAGAAATATCCATGGTTTTATGTCACATGAAAATTTACTCTTCGTGAAATTGGTTCTCTTTCTCTCTTCCTTCTACCTTTCCTGTAACCGGGTTTGAGATGAATCTAGTGTTGATTCAACTACATTTATTATACATGTCAAATAAAAGATGTTATCTCTACGTATATTATATCAAAATAACGATATTAGATAGGAGCAAAATGCATCATTTCAAATACTGTTGAGAAAAACATGATGGAATAAAAATTCTTTATTCCTTTTCATTTTGTTTTCCGAAGCTGCTGAGGTTCGAGGGTGTTATGCGTAGGGTAGCAAAAAATCTTTACAACAAGGTATCACTTTTTTTTTTTAACGTTCAATACAAGTTAGGGTGGTCAGAAAAGATAGGAGAAAAGTAAGCAGAAAAATAAGAAAAAGGTGATATAGAAGGAGAACCAGATGGTTGTTGAATAAAGAAAGGGACTTTGGGGATTTTGATTTGAACTCTTCAATTTTCTTGAATACCCTCCAAGGTACAATTATAGACAACTAATTACTCTCGACTCGGCGATCGAATGCTTAACCGTCGTTTGCTTTTATATACCTGATATACTTTACCTCCTTTCCCAATCATTATTGTTTCTCGTCGAATCAGCAGACTCGTGCTTCTAAGATAACAAGTGTACATATCCATTTTATCTTTCCGTTCTGATAATATCAATTAACTGATACTGGGATGCAATTGAAAATATTCTCTACTTTCTAAATCTCCTTGGAGTGAGGATTTCACTCTTTAAACCAAGTTGAAACTTCACTCTGTTGGAGTGAAAATTCATTCTTTAAGAGTAGAACTTCTTCGGAAGTGAATTTCTCACTTCAAGGAACTCGGAGGGTGGATATTTTCAATCGTTTCTATACGTTCAATTAGAAATTGTTACATTTCTTTCACTGAAAAAATACGATATTCTCTTTGAAATTGAATCCCGTCTATCGTGTTACCAACTACAGTCTACAAATCAGGTAGTTTCTAAACAGTATTGATTTGATACCGAGCGATAATACCAGCTTTTGTTGAACTTTTGCATGTACAATTTCGCTATCAAAATTTTCCCTCAAAAAATAATGGCAGCACAGTGGACTTTTCCTTCATTTGTGAAGGATTCAATACCCAAGAAAACAGAATAATTCCTCATTTTTTTATGAAAAAACAATTCCTCCACGATTAGGTGACGGAATCCACCAATCGTGTGAAGAAGAACTCCCCTCATTTTTTACAGTGTAGCTAAGTCAACTTGAGACTGATTTAAGGTAGAGCCCAAGCTCGATCGTTTTTTAATTCTCACAATTTGACAGCACTTTACCAATTTTTAAGTCTCATGTCCTGATGAATTGCGATTGAAAATTCACTAAAATCAAAATTATATCCAATAAAATCACGAGAACCGTATAAAAACCACTTCCCCTAGGGAACTGAGAGCAAAAATGAATAGTTTCAAATACTCCAAGCTTTTCTCTACATACGATTCAATGGTGCATAAAAATAGAAGGGGAATATACTTATATATATATATATTCGACAAATACCTTGCTCCGTTGTAAAGAGAGAACCGTTTCAGATACCGACTCGTACGGATCGCAGTACACTGTGAAAATCCGTGCAATCAGGGAATAAAGGAATTCATGGAGAAGTAATTTTTGTACCGAAAACAGCTGATGTCGGCAAATCGAGTCTTCAATAGGAAACGAGACGTGAGAAATTCTCTCAAGCCAACTACCAAGCACATCATCATCATTTTCGAGATAGATAAATCAATCTCAAATCCATTTGTTTATCTCTTTTCACGAAAAGAAGAAATTTTCCACTCGTTTTCTATGGTTATCGTTTGACTATTCTCTCCCTTCATAAGCTCAAAAAACTAGATGTATTTATAAAAAATTACCGTGAAATTTCAGTAATCGAAGCACAAGTGGAGAGTCTTCAAAAAATTACTGTAAAAATGAGTGAATTTCCAAACAGTTGAGAGTGATATTTTCTACAAGTTTTATAGAACGGACAGTAATATTTCGAGAAATTTCTACTTGTCCCTCCATCACTGGAATTTCACGGTAATTTTTCAAATAGAATTCTTTCCGTGCAGTTATGAACGGATGTTATGATTCAATTCACGTATATTCTTTCGAAAAAACCCATCCACCGGAGCAACAATCCACTCGTAAAAAATATAGATATCATCACCCGCAGCGTTCGGGGTGACAATCTTTCTAATATTTCACCCTTCCGCGAAGCTACGTAAAGTATCACAAAGGGATGGAAATCGTACCCGTCGTCTTGGTGCAAATTTTACAACATCCGCTGAAAGGAAAGAGGGAATATATATTATATAATCTCCACAATTCCAATTTTTTGCAATGTAAAAATTGAAACTTCGTTGAAAAGCGCTATATGAAGATATCGTGGGATGACTTTTTCTTTTCGTTTCATATTTTCCATTCTGCAGTGATTTTCAGTTGGAAGAATAAGAAAGAGAGAGAGAGAGAAAGAAAATACAGAAAGAAATCTTGGCTCTTTTCGTCATATTATTAGAACGAGTTGTTTGATTTTCCGTTTTCTCCCTCTCCATGTTCCTTTCTCTTCCTCCACGACAAAGGATTCAATGAATTCATGAGAGTTGAAATCATTCAAAATTCATAGCGCCTCGATCAATAATTGAAATTGAAATGGAGATTTGGGAATTGCATATTCTCTGTGTGGAAATCAATGATTGAGAGAATGAATACTTTAACAACAATTTTTCACGATATTTTTGTCTGCACACGTTCGTAGCTTCGTTAAAACCACGTTCTTTGCTTCCATTTAAAAAACATCATCTCTCCCGACAGAATTTACATGGTATTAATATTGCATGACAGAGAATCAGTTACTACGTTTGAATGATGGCCAAATTGGTTCTAATTCGTATTAGCTATCAATGTACGTTCAGAGTTTGATTTTGGCTTACAACCGTTGATTAGATAAATATCCATTCGTAAATGGGATGTAACTGAAAGCTCAGTTTGCAGCAGTCTGAATGAAATAATGAATAAAAAACACAAAATTAGGCTCATCGGTTCCAGCATCGAGTAGAATTATTCCTGAGTCCTGAAAGGAGAGTTTGTTTTTTCGATAAAAACGAAATAAATATTATTGATTACATACAAACATGACTCATTATCCTCACATAAGATTTTTCAACGGTTAATAAACTTCATCTATAGTTAATAAGCCAAATTTATGTGGAAAGAATATTTATTTCGCCGTATCCAAAGTAAGCTTCATTGAATACAAATCAACTAACTCTCCTCTCAGTGCATTTATATCCACCGCAAAATTTCAATCACTTATCGAAGAATCAAATGAAATTTTCCCATAAATTCATCTGAAAATTCCAAACTCTATTGGATTTTTCCCAACATTTCACAGTCAATAATTTCCACACAAGTTTGGAATATAGAATTTTCTCATAGAAATTTCTTACAGTGTATATATTTCCTACGAACGTTATTCGAAACTCCATCACTCGTGGATGTTAAGATTCTTATTGAACGGTAGAGCAGTAGAAAATTGCTACGGTGAAGAATCGCAGAACCAAGGCGGTTCCAAATGATTTACTCGGGTATTTCAAGAATACGTGTGTGTACCTACCAGCTACACGCCGAGTTTAAATCGATTTTAGTTAAGAGCCCAACAATGTTGGAGGTTTAAAATCCATACATGGGTACAAAGTTGAAGGGTGCATTTCTCTTGCGCGGACGGGATGGGGGAGTGATACCGGTGATGCTGTTGATAGGAGCGCGGTGGAAGGTCTTTCGATTATTGCAGCTTCGCAAAATACACGATTCGCAATTGTGGAGAGCTACAGCTGCTGCAACTCTAATTCTCATCAGCCTTGCACTTGTGGCGGATGTGCATTTCTCGAAACGATAGAAATAGGGTGGTAATAGTTTGCGGCTCAACCTCGACGACGAGGAGAAGAGAGAGAGAGAGAGAGAAAACGGGAGGGGATAGGTACTATCGAGTTCCAATTACAAACCTACAAGTTTTTACATTTTGCGGTGAACTGAAATTCATCATGTTCAACGGTCTTCTTTCGAATGAATTTCTGAAGAACTTTGATGAATGTTTTTCTGTACGTTTTAGGTGAAACATTGAGGGATTATTGTAATTTCATTAAATCTTACGCGTTGGAACTTGGAGAACAAAATTTTCCGATACAGAAAATTCAGGTATTATATAAAGGATAGAAAATATCTTTTTGCTAAACTGGCTCAAACTCCCTGCCGTAGCTGATAAATAGATTTTCATCACAGTGAAAAATTTGATTTTATATCAATTTCTTCAAAAGTTCAATCGAAAAGTGCACCCTCAAAAATAATTGTGGAATTCTCCCCCAAAACATGGTGGCAGCAATTTTCCTTCATTTGTAGAGGATTCAACACTCAGAAAACAAAACAGTTCCTCAAAGTGGTGGGAAGGTCCCCCTGGAGACGAAATCCACCACCAGTTTGAAGAAAAACTCCCCACAATTTTTACAGTGTAGATAACTCGAGACGTGAGTCAATTAAAATCATCACTTTCATAGAGCAAATATTGTGTCCCATCCCCAAGTATGACTTGCCGCTGAAAACTCTAGTTTTCTTCACCACTTCATTTTATTCAGCTTGGTTTTTTCCATCACGAGGGACTGGAGTTAAAAAACTGCCTCTCCGGTGATTTTCACAAGATATTTATTCCACCGTCCTCTTCATAATAATTCATGGCCTAAGAAAATATTGAATTATTTTTCGTTCGTGTTTTCCTCTCGCTGTCGTAGAGTCGAGAACATACGTAGAACATCGAGAGAGATAAATCAAGTTAGAAGCGATGAATGTAGTGACAGGGATATTGTGTTTTTCTTTTTTAAGTTAGATATATCCCCGACGAGGGATTATAAAGATTCCTGAAAACTCCTCCACGTTGTCAAGGTATTTCATCCACCATTTTGAATACGTTTGAAATTTGAAATGCAAATGAAAGCTTATAAGTGACATATAGATGTATATTGTGTAGGACATTCCGAAACGTATAACATCCATTCAAATGTTTGGATACCTTGTGCAACTCCCGTTTCAACTGCACCACGGCTATTTAATAATGAGAGCAACCTAGCAACCTACCTACCTAACTACCTACTGCTCCCGCCGCTGGTACTGCAGCTGCAGCATCGCCATATTGATTTCGACCTGACTCGCATGGATTTAAAACTGGTGGGTGCTTGTGCCAGAAGAAACTTATAGTATCAATCCAGGCACGCTTGTACAAGCGCGTTTGATTAAGCGTCTATTCGTGTGTTTGTGTTTATAGGTCATGCATGTAGTGGTTCACGAAGAATCTTGAATATCACACAGTGAGAACAGCGATTTGGAAGTTCGGTAAATAGTAATATACTTGCACGATAAATCTACAAACTACCGAACTTTCAATGTGCTATCATATAATATTCGCTGTGTGTCATTCAATCGCTAAATGCTTAAGAATGTAAAGCAAAATTTCAGTAACGTTTCAGAGTTATCGATCATGAATACTACTATTCACCGAACCTTCAAATTGCTCTTTTTTCAGTGCAGTTTACTTTGATGCAGTGCCAAGGAACATTACTACCAGGCTAGTTACATCAAGGATTCCTAAACGATGGTAACAAAGCGAGCACGTTTTTCCTTCATTGAATTACAAAGAGTACCGAAAATGCACTTTTTCATTTTCCATTGAATCCTAGAGCTGTGAAAAAAAAAGTTTTGGCCGACGATTTTGTGCATGGAGGAAGAAATATAATGAAAATCCTTACGATCCATGTGACGATTGCCAGAATCGATTAGCGACCCACTACTAGGAAGATTGTATTTCCAAGACTTCGTTTTTCAACCAGCAACTTTCGTCGGAACAGTAAATTCTTCAGCTCTGAAGGCAATCTATTTGCTATCCCTGGTTAAAAGAACCCATTGATTCTGCCCAAATCTCACCAAATTACGATTGAACTTGGACAATGTTCTGACCAAATCTCATTGAATTTCATTTTTCAGATTCAATGGATTCTTTTAACCAGGGATCATAGCAATCTTGTTGGCTACTACAACAGTTTTTCAACCGTTACAGCCAAACATATTGACTTCTACAGCTCAGATCATTTGCTATTTCGCAGCCTCGGTCAAATAATTATAAAAACCGTTGGATAATGAATTCGATGTCACGACTGAAAAAATGTTTTCAAAAGCAAAGCCACACCGTACAACATCGTGAATGGAAGTTTATCGATCACGAAACACTCCACAAAATACAACAAATGATCTCAAAACACCAACCATTGTTCACACCTTCCCAGTGACATTTTTTGCGATCATCTTTCAGTTATTTAATCACGATCTCATCGTTCCCATCTATCCAAACTAACGCATATAGCGATCATTCATCATGCAATAGCCATTCAATCTCCCTTTTTCATTCTCTTCTCTCTCTCTTTCTTTCTCACTCACTCTTTCAGTATCAGTCCATCTTCTCACTATTTTGCATCATCCTCCCCTCGGCTCTCTTCCTCAGCATGAAAATCGATTTCCAATATCATCCAGGCAGCAAGGAGAAATTAAATTTCAAAAGCAGACTTCCAAGTCCATACGCTCGGAGAAAAAAGAAACAGAAGAAGAAGCAGAAGAGGAAGGAGAAGGAGAAGGAGGAGGGATGTTTTTCATACGGATAAGAAAATGAAAAAACAAAAATAGAAGTCAAACATAAATGAATTAATCAACTACGAACAATTTTATACTCTCTCTTGAAAATTAAACTCCTGAGAATGAAATACAAATTATTGTGATGGATGATGTGAAAACTTTTTTGAGGGGAGAGTTTGAAGAAAACAAAATCGAGCATTTTGCTTTGGAAAAATTGGCAACAACTCCCAACTGGGTTGCTGAAAAATCAAAGGGATTGACTAACATATTCATTTTCCTGCCAAATTAGCATAAAAATCCCCTACTCTCTGAATCTGGAAAAGTGAAAAATCATGCATTCCACTCCACTGAGTCTCAGAAGTCAGCCAGAAGTCCCTTTCGAATGGGATTTTCAGTGAAGTCTCACTCTTTTGGAGTGAAAAAGTCACTCTAGAATTGGGATAACCGTGATTTTCTAGCCTCGAACCTCAGATTATCACTCTAAAAGAGTAGACATTTCACTCAAAATTTCTCCAGGCTCCCTTCTGGCTCTCACTCTAAGAATTTTAGAAAGCACTCGTAGTATAATTCCCTCAGTGCAATAATCCTTTTTTTTTTCATTCACTTTACGCGCAGTCAAAAGTGAAGAACAAGAAAGGCTATTTTGACACGTGTGTATTTTACTTTGAACAACTGTGGTCGAGAAAGGCCAGGAGGATCATATCTCCGGAATAGGGAGTAAAAAGTTTCATAACGGTGCATAGAGGTTACAAGTATATCCTCGAAAACGAAGAAGGGAGAGTTTTTCGAAGAGAAAAACAGGGGAAGAGATTTGAGATATGAATAAGATTTCTCCATGGAAGCTTCGTTTCCAACCAGAACGAGTCCAAAGGGAAAAAAATGACTCTTTTTTCCCTCTGCTCTCCCATTCTCACATTTTATGGTCTATTTCATAGATACAATATCTTGTCACTTCTATTCTACACGACGACATTGGTATTGGTATTCTTTATGTAACGAAGCTGATGATAACAGGACGACTTTGAACGTTGACGTCGGATGAAACTAAAATGATAGCGGAACAATTCCATCTTCACTCGGGTTTCATTTATTCGATGTAGATCAAGAGAGGAGATATCGATTACGCGTTGGGAGATAGGAAACGATGAGCTGAGAGAAATTTTAAATAATGCTTTTATATGGATTCTTTGAAAAATCATGTGTTATACAACGTTGTTCTGATGAGCGAGGATAATACAAATTTCACTTTGTTGAGTACGTTTTGCTGTAGCGAGCAGTTTTTTTCTCTACACGCAGAGAAAAGTTAACTTATTTATTTATTGATAGGAAGTATAGTCATTTCAATGACAAAATATCATACACAACCCCAAAATTTGATTTTGTCTCTCTTCACTGTAAAGTGTAGTAATGCTTTAGGTAATTTTTCTCTGCGTGTAGTTTAGCGAACAATTCTTTTTGATAAGCGGTAGCTGCTGTATAATTGTTCACAAAGGCAGCTGTGGCAGTTGAATTTTCATGAATAATAGAATTGTTGTCCCAATGAAAGATTTACTATCCCAGCGAAATCAAATTCCAAAATTCCCTGAACTAATGAAGAGAAAAAAAAAAGACCCTATATATTTGTATGATAAGAATTGTGATTTTTATTCTTCTTTAAATCTGGTTGTTACGATTCACATTGTTATAAAATTGAAATGATTGAAATAATGACATCGAATGCTTCAACCAGATCAACAAACGTCAAAGCGTCCCTTCTTCCATTTCTTTTCACTTTTAACTACAGCAATGCAAATGTCAAAACCGATCAAAGTAAAAGAAGAATCCTATACGTTGGCACAGATCGGATTATTAGAGCGTGAACTGATAAATCCAAAACCCTTCTCTCTCTCTCTCTCTCTCTCTTCATTTCTCTGTGATTTACCCATCGAAAATATGGATACGCTTTCGCCAAACGTAAGTTCACAAACCCCGGCAGAATTTACATACAAAAAGAATTGATTCTTCGCGACAAGTGCTATTATGAGATGCACAATCTCGACTATAGTTCACCTACTAAAACGTAGTCCAATTCGTAATCTTTACGGAATAGCGTAAACTTACCTCGTTACTTTGCGAATTTTTATATTCTGAGAGGAATTCTGGACTGCCCTGGATTGGGAAATATGCCTCATGAGTTTGAACGAAAAGTAAAATATTCAATCTTCAGTGAAATTTGAGCTTCTGATAGAATATAATATCCGGTGAATGAACTGTCATCTGGTTTATTCCGTGGTTGGTATAGGAATTTCCTATTCACAAAGGCTCACAGTTCAATATAGGCGTCAACCGAAGAGTAATAACCTAGGGCCTCGGAATCTTCCAATCGCATCTATAGAGCCCAACAAAAAAACATCAAAAGAGTATCGGCCAGTCAGCCAGCCGGGGAATATAATTGAAGGGAAGGAACTGACTCGATCAATAATAATCCGGAGTGATAAAATTCTTTTCCCATACGTTTTACATAATAAAACACGGGATATTTGGATCTAAATAGGGTGCACCTTAAGAAGGAAGTTTTCATATTTGTTTGCATCTTAATTTCAGACAATACTTTTTGTTTCTTGAATTTAGGACTTTCTTTTCACAGGGTGGATCTACACGGAGAAGAAAATTTAGGAACTAGCGCATGAGCACCGATCACATATCAATCGCAAGAAGACATTCTTGAAATAAAAGCATGAACTTATCCGCTCATCGCGATAAGGCAATGCGATAAGTGCATAGGTTCATGCTTTTATTCCAAGTAGTTCCACGGAATAAACCGATGAAACTTCTTGCGACTGATATTATGTATTCTAGAGGCCAAAGTGTTGATAATTTATTTCCTCCGGTTCTCCAAAATGGGAATAAATTAACGATGAAACGGTGTGGTTCTTCCTGTCATCATCATCATTATCATCATATCACAAATTACGCTGTACAATTGTCAAGGAAAAAGGTCTGGGCTCTACGAAGTCGCAACGACAATCCGAAAAATTCCCAATGAGTGCTTCCCATAGTGTTAAAATAGTTCTTAGTCAGTCTTTTGTAACTGGGTAATTCTAATTTCGGAGGTCGGAAATTGATGATTGAATTAAAACGTCTTTCCATTATAAATGATGGTGGATTTTCAAAGTTTAGATCTTACTCCATAGGAAAAAAATAGTCGCCGAGCTCGCAACCCTGACAGCCCTTAATAAGAGGGGGTTGAAAGAAACGTCTTCCATGGAAGCGACGTATTAAAAGATGGTAACACTTTTTCGAAAAAATATATACCATCGCGTCACAAAATTACTTTTATTAATTTCATTGATTTCATTTCCATAGTACCTAGTAGTGAAAAAAGAAAAGAAAAAACAATTAAATCGTATGATTCAATTTTAAATGAAAGGTTCCGGTTATCCAGAATAAAAAGAAAATCCATGCAACTACTTGAATAGTCGATTCTCGATATTGCTGAAGTGTGAACCGATTATTGAAACGAATTGGCAATCGAAGAACGAAATACTTAGCTGTTGATGGCCTGATATCTTGCAGTACATTCTTTGAACAATGTTTCTAGTTCCAAGGAGTTGATTTGTGAAGATGAACACCCACAATTTATCAGATTTTGTCAGGTTTCTTTTTCGTTTCGTTTTTATAAACGATTCAAACTTCAAGAACATGATTCTCGACCATCTACTTAAGTAGTTGCTGCAGCTACTTAGTAGTCAGGACAAGGAACACGTTATCTGTCTCAACTAATTCAAAATCCCTCAGGTATTTACGACAGTTAGTATACAACTATCGAGTTATTTGTCCTGACTAGTAAGTAGCTGCAGCAACTATTTAAGTACACGGAAAGACCGGGTCTATTATTATTTAGAAAAATGACTGTCAATTCAGGGAAAAAGAGGATCGCTGAAAAATATTCGTAGTGAGTCTACTGAAAATTCGTAGTCGATGTATCAACAATTGATAGTTTCACTGTGAAAAATACCAATGGAACTATCAACAATTGATATTTTGACTCTTTTTCTCTAAATTGACAGTCATTTTTCTAAATATTAATAGACCCGGTCTCTCCGTGTAGATGGTCGAAAATCGACTATTCAAGTAGTTGCTGCAACTATTTATTCTACTCCGTGCAGAATAAGCATTCAATAAAGCCATGTTGATATATTGTAAATTTATCACTTCCATGGATATATTTTTCATCCACGGAGGCATGGAAGTGACTTTTTATGCATTAAAATTTAAAAAATATAACACCCCAAAATCAGATATCTAGTTGACGACTCGGCTTCCTGTTCATCAAGTAGAAACGCAATAAAATCACACATCCAAAGTTTCATTAATGAAAATTAAATACCTTGAAATAGCTGCCATGGTTGTAACCGTTATGCTCGACGAGTTATGAGAATACAATTCGATCTTGAATTTTCTTGTTGTGATTACAACACCGGTATAAACCAACCACTGGCTTAAGATGCTGCCTTAGTACTGTTTCTACAGCCTCTCGAATGTTCTTCCCCACGCAATATTTTTCAGAATAAGAAGAGTGTGACATAAGTCCATGGAAGTGACAAAAAAACTGATCACAAACTTTGATATGACGATTCATATAAAAATCTGTGTAACTATAGATATTTTATTCTACTATTCAATGAGTTATGTATCGCAGTTAATATTGGCTCACTTTAAAAGTGAATATTATAGAAAAATAAAGAGTTCTGATTTGGTTTCTTGTGGAATCAAGGTGATCACACCCATGGAAGTGACATTTTTGATGCTTTAAAGCTTGATCAAAAATTAACTGTATGGTTTGTTTACATAAATTCAGCTCGAGAGGATAGTATTTTGTCTACTATTTATTAAAAAAAATCACCTATCCAGTAATTACACGCAGAAAACAGATGTGTTGAAAAGAAGTCCCATAATTTATTGAGGATCACCGCCAGTCTCTGACAGATAGAATTTTCACTTCACAAATACTACAGATTAGAAACACGGTGGTCACCCTGGTTTTCGTCAAAAATGAGAATTACCCAACTATCATTGCTATTGAAAGGACAGATATGTATTTGCCAATCATTTGGACAATATCGGAAACGCCCAACATTCTAAAAAACAAAATAGTAAATAAAAAAGATGTCACACGATCAGTGAAGTCCACCCACCCAATCGCTCCTATATATGTCAGATTCGACGTGAAAGAACGAACGAACGGCAGATGTAACTGAAAGAACAAAGAAGGAAAAAGAAATTTATCAACTACAAGGAAATAAAATATCGTTTAGAGTAGTGAAAAGCAATAACAACTATTGATTAGGTTGAGTCATCGACGATAAGACGTATCGTTGTTCAAAACGTATATTCCATTTGTTCAACAGTATTTTAGTTTTCCTTTTCTCTTATTGGAAAAGTGGAGAAGAGAGTCAGAAACAAGTAACGGTTTGAGAGGCAAATTGGATTTTCACGTAACTGAAATGTCGCCTGAAATAAGCGTAGCGTTGAATGGGATGAAATTAAAGAGAACGAAGGGAGAAAAGGAGAGAACGAGCAAAGAAAAACCAAAAAAGCGTGACAATTTTGTTCAACATTTTCCGAAATATATCATTCTCTTCAAAATCTTGACCTTGATGGACATTGTGACGTCCATCATTCCATTTTCATTTTGTCTCCGTAGAATTGTAACGTGATTTCGAATCAAATATTTCAGATTCCTCATTAGTTTTGCTTCGAACAACTACATTCTTTTGTACTACAAATAACGTCTTTGGAGAGGATTCGTTTTCGAGTTTTGAACTGGTCGAAGCACTGCTTCGGAGTTGATTGCAATCATTTTTACCATTGTCAACTTGCAGGGAACTGAAAATCATGGGAGATTCCTGGGAAGGAACTTTGATACCTTCAGCCAACCAGAATTCTACGATAGATGTGGTTATATACTGGTACGGGCCAAGATTAGCATTTATCTGGAACCATAACGCTTGTCTGTACTGAGATACTTGGCAGTATATACCATTATTCGCGATCTGCGCAGTGCCTGTACTAAATTGGCTGATGCGAAATTGGGTGCGGGAGTACTCGAAATAGTCGAGTACCCGACTGGATCCGAGTGTCGGGTTTGTGTCGGGTCGAATTTTTATGACTACCCGACATTTTCGAATTACTCGATTTTTTTTAAATTAGAAATATTTCAACTTGAATAGTTCTGAATTTATTTCGATTTTACACACTGAGAGAAAGGGTATATTTAAATATTTGACAGCTAAATTTTATTTGTCACCACTATATTTTTTATTCCCACTGAATAAACTATTTTATTCATATTTCAGACATCTAGACTCTTATTCACCCCAACTAGAGTCTAGCTAGCGTAAATAAAAATCTATCTGTGGCAACTAACATTTAATTGTCCCAACCAGGTACCTTTCTCTCAGTGCAATATAATGTACTCATACAGAACACCCCTGGAACTCTTATGTTATCATGAGAGAGTACACACGGGAAAAAGTCGCCAGTAAAATTAATACATTTTATTGTAAATTGTGGACAAAGTTAGATTTCCCATCATATCATACATATAAAATTCTCATAATTATCAGATAACGTGATGAATTTCGAGTACTCAAAAGCGAAAATTAACTCAGTTATTTTCTCAAGTACCCAGAAAAGTTTGTCAATAATTCCACAATCTTTTGGTACTTGAAAATTCCGGGTAATCCAACCATTTTCGAGAACTCGACCCAACAAAAACTGATACTCGCGCACCCTCCGCTGACAAGCGTAGTACTGTATTTCAATGTATCTCCAGTCCTAAACTCGTACATGCTAGCCAAGTGTTGGTATCCAATACCGACCCTACAACACTGCGTCTGTTTTCAACATTGGTATAATTCAATTTTTCCTAATTAAGCCCTTTTTGGAGAGGAAATTACCGCATTCAATATCAAATATAATGATTTTCGATTCTCCTTTCATGTTTGTCGAAAGTGGAATTATCGAGTATGAAATTTATCGACACGTGAAGTACTTTGATAACGAATCAATGAATCCATCTTCTTTATATTAACGAACATACCGTGTACCGAACTATACGCTCTTCAACAACACACACACACACATATAAATTCCAAGTGATCGATATTCGTTATAAACCGCACGGCATAGCTACAGGATAATATTCATTATAACTGTGCTGCACCGCTATGCACGCATACTATACCTACTACATCGATGCATATAATGAGATAGACGACAATGAATCTTGTCGAAATTGTTTGCGAACGATACCCTCTCGAGATACTTCTCTCTTGATACTCTAACGAGGAGTGAAATTCGAATCCTCGACATCGATCCTCCTTCTTAAGGACTGAAAAACTGTCACTTGTTTCACAATTGTTCAGAAATAATAATGCTACTAATAATAGCGAAAGGCAACGGGTAAGCCAGGGTTAAGCCAAGTTGGGAGTTAGTTCGGTCCAAACTAATACCGGGAGAATTTCGAAAATACGATGATAGGGATGTTGTGGCGAACGAGGATACTCGAGACCATAAGTATGGCTATCCTCTCTCCCTCGTAGATGGTATATAGTACATATACCAAAAGTCACGATCAATTTTATACGTGATATATACTGTAGGATCTTCGTGTGGGTGGTTATGTTGTACAGTATTTATCCTTGAGACTGAAATGAGAGAACGTGTCTCTGAGGTATCGTGTCAATCCTACCGTTTTTCCACGATACTTCACGTTTTTACGCCCTGGAAATTCCACTCAAGAATTGATTCCCTGAAAAAAATTAATTCAATCGTAAAAGTTATATCGAGTGGAATCATCCGGAAGTTATTATATTTGTTTATTATTTGCTTTTTCCCGGAGATAAGATAAGATCCTTGAATGTGGATAATTTGGGTATAGAAAAGGGATGGAGAAATATATCTTAAACTGAGAATTTTATCCTATAAACTCTTATTTTTTTCTAGTAATTCAGGGATATTCAAAAGTTTATTCCAATAATTTTCAATGGGTAGAGATAGGAACTCTCTGCTTTTTCGAAGAGCGATTTGAACAGCTTACAAGATTCAGTAATTTATGCTTCAATTATGCTCTTTGTTGTTCGACATTCTGCTCATATTTATTCTGCTGCAAAAATTTTTCATTCATATTTCCTTATTGAATATCAAAATGCTTTTCCTGTTGATTTTAAATTGCCTATGTGAGTCAATGTAACGCAAAATACCCATAAACATTGGATTTTTAATCTTTGAACATACATAATTCAGAATTGAATAACTGAAATATGAGGTTACACCATTTTAGTGAATTTTGAGGCTGATATTCTGAAACCAAAATTCACATGAATGGATCATGACTTCTGTTTGTGCTAGCTCCCAATCAGAAAAATCCGAACCCAATCAGAATTTAACAACTGGCGCAGTACTGCGCCAGCACCGGCTAACACTGGCGGGGTACTGGCGGTCTGCACTGCAGCAGTACTGGCATTTGTCCGAAATGATAACGCTTTTCCGTACTGGGTACTTGGTACTGGGACAGTACTGGTAATCGGTAATGGTCTTCAGTACCGGCGCAATACGCCCAATCAGAATTTCACAACTACCGCTGTACTGCACCAGTACCGGCTAAGACTGGCGGGGTACTGATGGTCTGTACTGCACCAGTACTGGCATGTGTCCGAAATGATAACGCTTTCCGATATTGGGTACGTGCTAGCCGACTCTTGGGGGCCCAATGCTGGCACTGTACTCCGCCTGTTGTCAACATTGGCATACTTCGGTTTTTTCTGATTGGGAAATATGCCAATGTTGACAACAGGTGCAGTACAGTGTCAGTATTGGGTCTCCAACACTTGGCCAACACTTACGGGATCAGTATTGGATACATAAAAATACAGTACTATGCCTGTACTGATAAACCAGTACTGAGAACTTAATATCGGCCAGGTACTAATCCAGTACTGGCCCTGCACTGATTGCGAATAATGGTATTAGTACTCAATCCCCAGTACTGAAAAGCGTTATCATTCCAGACAAATACCAGTACCCTACCAGTCTTGGCCAGTACTGGTGCAGTACTGCGCCTGTTGTAAATTTCTGATTGGGCTACATTTTTCTACAATGTCAAAGGAACCAGGAGAATGAACCAACCCTCATATAAATCATCACTATATTTGTCACTGATAATTAGACATCGGATTATATGGGAATTTCTATTTTTATTCCTTTTTATTCTCATTCAATACTTGATGATTCATCCCAATCAGAATTTCACAACTACCGCTGTACTGCGCCAGTACCGGCTAAGACTGGCGGGGTACTGATGGTCTGTACTGCACCAGTACTGGCATGTGTCCGAAATGATAACGCTTTTCCATATTGGGTACGTGCTAGCCGACTCTTGGGGGCCCAATACTGGCACTGTACTCCGCCTGTTGTCAACATTGGCATGCTTCGGTTTTTTTTGATTGGGATATCTTATTCATATGAAATATTGAATAGTCAAGTTCATTATGTGCACCCAAAGATCCCCCAAATCGCTCCAAGTATTTCGGATTCGTTGTTTTCAGTGATGAAAACAAATCGATTGTTTTGCAGTAGACAATTTTGGTGAATTCATATAGAAAAACCCGCCTTTGACTTCATTCTCTCATAAGATGAATTTTTAATGATGCATTCATCACAGTACAGAGTCCAAATTTCGAAGAAGATTTTTTTAGAATTTTAGAAACAAAATTTTTCCACGAAGTTTTAGGGACAAAAATTTGGGAATTTGCGATTTTTTCAAATGATTATACTTTCAAATATGCTGAAACTCTCTCATGCTGCTCCGAGCGGAAAATTATGCTTCATCATGCTTACGAATTCCGGGCTGAATTCAATTACATAGTCCAGCAGAATGGAAATATTAAGCTTAAATCGCATTATCTGAATTTATGCTTAAAGTTCCTATCCTCATCAATGGAGTGGATGTTCCACAAGTCAGTCATTAGCTATGCTATTAGCTGTGGTAACTATTTCATATATTTGATACTTGGATATCCAGAAATATTGCTGTTGAACACATTGTTGAAAAAAACTGGAATTTTCCGGTACCCAGGAACTGGAAAACTTCTGTTCATGACAAATTTTTCAGCTTACTTACAAAAAAATCCCTGTTGTACCGAAATTTTTCCGTATCTCACATAAAAATTCGTGTTTTTCACTTCAATTTTCCGGTATCGATACAAAAATTTTCTAATACGCGTACAGGAATTCTTTCGAAGTTTTGTTTTTACAGTGCAGCCAAATTCTAGCCACTATAGCAGTAACATTTTTCGCCACAGCTTAAACAACAATAGACGCTGATACGAGAAGTGTCTATACAAATGGCGGTCTATGTATCTCTCACGAGCTTCAGTCGCCATTTTGAGACACCTTTTGTTTTACACCCACTCCAGCCTTATCTTCAATTTTTCACCACTTGAGGTCGATTCCATTCCATTTGATTCAACCCAATCGAATTGAATTCGTACACCTCTATATTGGGAGAATATGACAAATTATCATGAACACTTCTCCTTATTCTTCTTCATTCATCGTCGTCTTATCTTTTCTTTGTACCCCGTGAGCGTCACGGCCGACGCGATATCACGATAAATCAATAATAGAAGTCTCTCATGAAACTGTAGGGAAGAAGAGGAAAAAAAAAGAGGATAAAAGAGGAGAGTTTGAGACCTCGTTATAACTACACTTGTATCTGAACGTATATAACGTTGGACTGCAACGACGGCGACGGCGGCAGATCATTTATTCTTGTCAGACTGACTACTAATCTACTAGCACTCCAGCAGCCACATTGCGACATTATGGATTTATGCCTGTCCGTGAAATATCTGGTTACACCGCTCCATGATTCGCCTCATTCCCGTTTACGGTTATGTGTTTTCGTTATTTCTTTTTTGTTCTTGCTCCCGCGACACGAGTTGTTCATTTATTCAAACCAATTATGATAAAATGTCTCAGGCAAATGAGCTCGTAATAGAGTGGATTCGAAGACAAAATTCTACGAAATGAAAGTTACACGCAGAGAAAAATTCTTGCTGAAAAAGCGATTCCGGAAATTCTGTTTTGCTAAATTAGCAAAAAGGTTGCTGTTACAGCAAAAATATTGCTATTTTAGCAAGATATTTGCTAATTCAGCAGAATTTTCTAGCCGTCTGTATATCTACAATTCCGGATTGCTGAATGGCAAGCGCTTGTTAAAAGAGCAAGATATTCGCTGTAATAGCAAATTTTTCGCTAATTCAGCAACAAGCTTTGCCATATCAGCAAAGCGAATTTTCGAAGTTTGCTGTTTCAGCAACTTTTTTTCTCTGAGTGTAGTGTTTCAGCCACGGAGAAAAAAAATCACAATAATATTGCTGAATTGACAATAAAATATTGTTATATATCAACCCACAATAAATATCGTAAAAATATGACCGTCTATATTGCTACATTGGCAACAAAATTGTATTGCCAACATTATCAACAATTCGAATATTCAATTTTGCAATATCATGTGGTTATATCCAATAATTTATATTAACTTTTTAAAAAATATCATTTTTAACTGAGGAAAAGAATTTCTCATCCGAATTCATCTTTACAAACATTCTATCACGATGTGGTTTGACTCATATGTGAAGAAAACGCGGTTGTAAGTTCCAATGATAGCAAGTTCACTTAGCGAGATTCGAACCCGAGTCCTCCGAGTGGGAAACGAAGCCTTTATCACATCAGCAGAGTTCTAAAATGACAACTGAGTACTTGAATTGCCATTCATGGTAATCCTCTACTTTGTTCAGAGTTAACAATGAAAATATATTCAAAACAAACATAAAATTGTGCACATCGAATAAATTCCCGAGTCGAAAAATTCGGACGGTTTTTGTCCTCTTATTTCATTTTTAGACTGATCTTGTCCCGATGGTTGATTATTATTGCGGACAAAAATAGTCCTTTTTCAAGATCTCAGTCTGAAACTTCTTTCCAGCGAGTAAAACTGATTCAAAGGACAAATTCAGACTAAAATCTTGAAAAAATATTGTTTTTGTCCGCATTAATCAACCATCAGGATAAAATCAGTCTAAAAATCAATCAAGATTTGAATCACAGGAATTTTTTCAGAAACGAATGAAACTCCTCAAATTTGTTAGTCAAACTCATGCAAGGCAATTCATTTTCATGTTTGTGAATTCAAGCATAACTTCATCGAAGAAGGGTTTGTAAAAGAATGTATATCACTTGGATATCATTTTTAACTGTCTCCTGAAGTGGATCAAAATAATTTCCCACGGGAATAAAATTATAGCTGTTTTGACAATAAATGAATTTTGTCACGACAATTTTTCTTGTTAATTTATTGTTGTCGTTGCTTGATATTGTCTTGTCGAATCAACAATGTTTATTGTGAGTTGGAACGGCAACTCATATTGTCATTTTAACCAGTGATTTTCAGCAATACAATTCTTGTCAACGAAACAATCTGCTATTGCTGTACGAACAAAAAATTATTGCATAACCAGCAATGAAATGTTGACAATTCTTATATTGCTGGTTCTATCATACACATTTTTCTCCGTGAGTGACTTTTACATCAAAATGAAATACAACATGCATTGAAATATTATTTTCATTTTTAACAATGAGATGAAACGCGCCAATATTTTTCTACGGATTTCGCGTGGATGGATGATACATTCATCGTTTTGGAATTCGTTAAAAAATCTCCTATCCACCTCCGTGTGTGCATCGGAATGGAATGTAATTCTTGAAAACGTGTGTTACACGTGTGGATGTATGCTTTTTCGAAGCATGGACATTTTATTTTCGAGTTTTTTTTTTATACAGAACATTCCGAATACAGGGCATGATTATATTACACTCGTATTATTCATCGAATGAAAAGAATACATCTGAAAATGAATACTAATGTGTTTTATTGGACGAATAACGGAACGAAAAAAATATTTAAAAATCTACAATTATTGATACAACAAAAATAAATCCTTGAAATATCGTTTGACTATCGGTATTTTCTCATTCCATTCGTTGCCAGGAAAGTGTAATCGTAATCAACCCTTCTCAAGATTTCAAACAGATATTTGATAACAATTATTCACAGTGGCTTAATTAGAATTATCTTGAATTTAAAGAAAATTCCCGATAAGAATGTTCACAGAAAGACCGAGTTTATTAATATCAAGTAGTTGATCTTTAATATTTAGAAAAATGACTATTGTCAATTTAGGGAAAAACAGGATGGCTGAAAAATATAGTGAAAATATCAAAGATTGATTGTCTTATTGTTATTTCTCACAATGAAACTACACTGACAGAAACACGACCCGGTTGAAACATTCGTGGTCGCAGTACCTTGAAATCTGGTTCGATTCACCAGAAAATGTGATTGTGATGTCCAGAAAAAGGGGTTGAAGTCAAAATTGACTACATATTCATTTTTCTAACCTGAAAAATGTACTTAATTTTTGCTTCAACCACTTTTTCTGGACATCGAAATCACAATTCCTGGTGAATCGAACCAAATTTCAAGTTATTGTGGCCACAAATGTTTCAACCAGGTCGTTTTTGCTGTCAGTGAATGTGAATCGTTTATAGAAACGAAACGAAAATTCAAACTCACAAAATCTGATGAATTTTCGTTATTGATCTCCCCAATTTGACTTTTCAGAACTGGAAACGTGATTAGAAGAATATACTGCAAGATTTTGGGCCGAGTATTTCGCTATTCGATAACGAATCCGTTTCCATAAACGATTCAAACTTCAGCACCATGAATATTCTTCAATAATTGACAATCAATTTTCTAAATAATAATGAACTCGGTCTTTCCGTGTACAGCATAAAAAGGAAGAGAAGATGCAGAAGCATGAAATGATTTCATGTTACTCGAGACTGCTCCTAAAAACAAACACCTGATGCTGGACTATTTCAGGAAAATCTTTCGACCTCGAAATTAATACACGACGGAAGATGAGGATAGCGGCAACAAAGATGAATCGTTGCTGTGAAATGTTAGAATGAGAGATGATGATGATGATTTGAACTCGACCTTGAAGAGTTTCGAGTACACCTCCTCCGAGGAAAGGATTCTACTGTAGATTTTCTACAGTTTACTGTAGTGTTGTACAGAGAGGGATTATCTTTCACCGAGACTTCTTGCCGCAGCAGGATTTCTTTGATATTTACGACAGCAACAGTTGATCTTCCGTACGCTATAGATATTTGCTATAGAATTTGTTCCCTTTATTCTTCAATCTTAATGGAATTCTACTGAATATTTTTTTCTCCATTGAACATGACCCCATGACTGTGTTTTTATCACGCTGAGAGATAAAAATAATGAAACATTAGGAAATAATTTGAGAAATTATAGAAAGTTATATATGTCGTCCCTCGATTGCGGGAAAATTGATTTTCTCCTCCACTGTGAGGATTAATTCTGCTCCTAAAGGAGGACCTTGAGACAAAATATGTGATAACAGTCAATATAATTCATCCATTCATTCATTCGAATGAGCATTTATTGCAGACATAAATTATTTTTGAGCTATTCAGAATTGAATTCTCAATGATACTGTCTTGTTCTATGACCAAATATTATACAAAAGCACTCGTAGAGGGTCAAGGGATAATCAATAACATATCCACATGCTTGATTGCTATATTATTGATGCAAAACGTAGAACACGTACAATCGACACATCAATGGATTCCGATTGTCTTATGGTACGTTGGATTATGCAAATTAATTTGAGAGAACACTCGTTATCAGTATTCCAGATACATGCACGATACATATATCGAATAATCGAGGGAAAAGAGCAAACGTCCTTCACCCACGTCGATTCTAAATTCATAAATTTTTCCGATGGAATAACCACAGATTGAATTTTTACTATAAAATCATGAATCTTTAGAGTTTTTACTCCCACGATACTTGTTGAACGCTTGAAAGTACTGCTACAACAAATCCAACTTGTGAAGTGAGATTTACAAGCGTTGATCCTTGTTTTGTATACGCCATCAGCGTGAAAATCCAGCTGCAGGGAAAGCTCGACATAATCATCTTTGAAATCCCTCGACGTTATTTACATTCCGATAATTGAGAAAATATTTTCTCGAACTTGAAACCTCATCATTTTCATACCCACCTCAACTTGATTCATTTTGTTTGTTTTTTCAGATTTGTAATCGTGTGTGTAACTGTAACATTCGATAGACACTTCTTAACGATATATAAGCCATTTATACGAGAAAAGGAAGAAAATTAGTTAGATTCTTTCTCCGATGAAATTTTGTGATGATATCTCTTGTTCTTGTTTGTTCGGCGATTCGAAATTGGTGCATAGTCGACAGGGACCAATCGATTCGAAAGACATCGAATTGGCACTTGACGAATTAAAGAGATACCGATATTTTTTGTTATATCGAAACTGGCAATGGAATTGCGCTTCATCCAGATACGTGCCTGGAACTTTGCCATTCTTTTTCAACGATGATAAAATTCAAGTCTATTATATATTTGATGCACACATTTCATTGATTGAAACGGATAAGGAGAATCATTGTGAAATAAACCACGAGAACATGAAAAAGTTCAATATCTTTATATTATTCAAACTCTTTACAATTATACAAATTTAATGTTCCAATTCAACCACCCCATCAAGATATTATCGTAGATAAATTCATATCAATTCATGATTCTGTAATTATTCCTTTTCTTCTCTATGTTTTCGCGATAATGACTGAAAAAGCACCCATTAACTAACTGAACTGTTCATGAATTTAATCGCGGAGGAAAAAACAAACATCATCAATTCTCACCGCGACTGAGAACGTATGAAACTCTGAAATTGGATTTTCGCCGCCCGTATAATGTGGGAATAAAACTTCATATTTTCCTCACGAATATTCATAAAAGAATTATTAATATCTACTACATTGTTTGACATTGGATGAAGCTGAAGTGGAAATTCAAAATACGCGTTGAAACGCTTGTCGAATGAAACTCTACCCCCTCGATGATATAATGCAATATTATTCGTACTGAACAAAAGATTGTTATATATTATTGAAGGTTTGTCTTCAGTCAGAATCAAATGCAATTGTATTTCAAACACAAAAGATGACGTCAATAATAATGCAGTCGAGTACATTTGCTTGTGAGAATAACGGGTTTCCGCCTTTCCCCCCCCCCCCCCCCCCCCATTTCAAACCCATACAATGGATTTCAAATTATGCGGTCGTATAGAAAATATGTGCGATATTGCCATACACGTATACGATAAGTAGATACGTGATTTGTGAATCAAAATTCTAAATACTAGATATGCGAAGGAGCAAGGTTGTTTGTTTATTGAATTGGTAACTATTCCTATATTGATACTCGATGAATTCTGTGGAAGAGAGAAATAAAACAAGGGGATGGGGGGCCTCAATGGTCATTGCTGCACCAGTGAAGGGGCACGAGTACCTCAACTCTGCCGCAGCCCTAACCTTGAGTCAACCCTCCTCAACAGAATAGAGATAGCGAGTGATAAGAAACGGTTGTGTGAAGAAATTACCTGGCAGCATTTCACCTTGATCTGTTACACGGAGAGAATTTTGTAGTATAGATTACTACAATTATTTTGTAACGCTGGACTATACTGACACTCTGACAGAAATCATTGGACGTTTATTCAGAAATGCTTTGCATGCATCCCTTTTTACGATTGAGGCATTGTAACCTTTCTTTGTTTTGTTTTCAATTTTACTATAATCTTTCGTAATTTAAATCATTATCATCGCAATATTCCTCGTAATGTCAGTATGGTCCAACTTTACAGAAACATAATAATATTGAACACATTTTTTATGCAATGTATACTACAAAATTTTCTCCGTGTAGGGGTTTGAATAAGAAAGTTGCTTTTACTATGAAGAACGACTGAAGGGTGGTGGAAAAAATCCATAATCGAAAAGTTGGGTGAAACACTCTTGAAGGTAATTCGGCATAGGTTGCCTACCGATGAATATACCCGCGGGAATATACTCTTGACTGCTGTGCGCGGGGCGACGACACGCGACATCTAGAGTTTAGCGGTGGAACTTTCCAACTCACTGCAGACACGCTCGACGCCGCGCTGCGCTATGTGTCGTCACAAAGAATTCAATTCCAGTGAAAATGAAGCGTATAGGAAATCAACTCATCGAGATAAAAACTTTCAAAACCCCTAATCTCACAATGCGAGTACCAAGATAATGCGACAATACTTGCACATACATCAATATTCATTCCACATCGAAACGCATACACAATTATTCATATCACCAATCGATCCACTACTCGAGTTCCATGTTGATATAACATCAAATACCTGTTGTATCAACATTCGAGTAATTCAGTTTCGAACTGATGTGTTGTATCAACGTGTTTTGGAAAGCAATTTGAACCTAATTCTATGTAATTTCCACATATCATATCTTTTGGATAAATCTTTATCCCCTATATTTCACTCCTAGACAAGAATGTGTCTTTAACTCTCAAAGAAATCAATGTTATCGCGAATGGAACTTGAAGGAGAAGAGAAAGAGAGAGAGAGAGAAACTGTTTTGGCTTTGGCGAACCAAGTACAGTGTCAAGGTTGAACCTCCATCCAGCTTTTTCGGATTTTCCGGGACTAATCGTCTGAGGCCAAATACGGACACGTGCGGGAGTACAAGGTAAGTCAATATCAATCCTCCGACATTTTCAATGTCCCTCCCCTAGGTACTACGACCTATTACTACGACGATCAAATTCATCGAGAATCAAATTATTTCTGTGATCGCGTGGAGAGAGGGAAACTATATAATGAAATAAGTAATTTTCAAAATCAGAACTCGAAGATCGGAAGAGAAAAAAAAGGGAACATAGTTTCAATTGGTGCATAATTTTTTCCCTCATATCGATAGTATCGCGGTGTTTGCAATTGATGTGACGTGGGCGAGAACGAAAACGAGGGCTGCATCCCTACTGCTCTTGCAGCAGCGACTTCAACCGTTCCCGGGAATTCTGGTCTCCGATCCCGGCTGCTTTCTCCGACGTGGGAGAGGAAGAGAGAGAGAGAGAGAGACGCACAGATACATACACACAAAATCATAGAAAGAAAAAGATAGAGAAAGTTAGAGAAATGGAAGGATGAAGAACGGGTAAATAGCCCTTTTTTTCTTTCCTCCTTGACTGCCTGCTCTCTTCTAAACGTTAATATTAGCTCGTCACAATTCCATTTATATATACATATATATATGGCTGCGTTTGTTGATGTTTCATCAAAAGAAACGTCCACGGAAACAAATAAGAACTTTTGTGAATTTTTTTCAAAGAAGTTGTAAGCATTCGCCCATTCTATAAAGGGGAATTTGAGAGTTTTCTGTCTCCGATTTGTAAGCGATTAGATGAAAGTGGACACGAATTGTTCAATCTTATTACATCTCCACACTCACACAACACACACACACACGTTATGTGGGCTAATTAACTGAAATACAATAATCAGCGATCGACAATTTTTTATAGGAAATTCATATAATTTTGTATAAAAACCCAGCTTATCACTATAGCAATGATGAATATTTGTTCAAATCTGGTTTGATTCGCCAATGAAAATTCATTTGTTTGTTTTAGATACAATAACATGTCATTCTTTACTTTTAATCTCACAGAGTGTTTCACCCTGCTCAACTACACTGGAGCTGGGACATTTCAAAATGACTGCGGGTTGATAATTTTGATTGTTTCTAATTATTTCAATAAACTACCAATATTTACCAAACTTTTCGTATTCCAATAAATCAATCACTTGTATTTTTTTCTTCAATATGGAATTCTTCTCCCATTTTCTGTGAGTATTGTTCAAGTATAAAAAGGTGTATGTATACATTTTGAACAATCACACTCACCGATGTATATTCTTGCGGTTCTTCCTAAACATCCTGAACAGAACTGACTCTTGTTTTTGTCGAAACGTATACATACGTTGATATAATAAATTGACTTTTTCCTCCTCGGATGCCTATAGGGACTACTTTTTTGCTCGAGACTATTCGTTATTTTGAACTGACATTGTTATTTGAAATATCGATACAAAAAATTTTCAATCACATTAGAAAAATCAATTTCGGTTTATCGAGGGATGGGTATTCGAAGGACATCGTATGGTGAGACAGGATGAAAGCCGGTGAGACCGATTTTGGACTTTCATAGAGGCTGTGAAAAAGTAAAGTCTGCAGGTAAAGTCTCGAGGTATCAACGATCGCGCGATGTGCAGCGCGACCGTAGTCGTGATGCTTCCGCATCAAGGATAATGGAAAAAGGGTTGGTGGATGGATGCTGGCGTGGTTAGTAGCTGGGGATTGGTCGAGCGGTATGGAGCGCGCTTGGCATCGGCTAAACGTGGAAGGAGGGATAGTATCCGGTTGAATGAGATCAGGAGGGATGAATGAATCGAGGTCATAAGAATATATACGTCTGCATCGCTGCCTGTCTGTTGCAGATACACTTGGTGCATCACAGCTTTCCAACTGCATAGAAATATACGACGTTCGTGAATGAGATGTAAATGCGGGACTGTGAAATTTCAATTTTTTTAATATTATTTTTCAAGAACAGCAGAAGTCTACGATCATTCGTGATACACGGACAGACCGGGTTTATTGAGATTTAAAAATATTCGCAGTCGATGTAACAACAATTGATAGTTTCACTGTGAAAAATACCAATGAAACTATCAAATTTTGATATTTTTACTACAAAATTTTTGGTGGACTCACTACGAATATTTTTCAACGATCCTCTTTTTCCTTCAATTGACAATCATTTTTTTCAACGTTGATGAATTCTTTCTGAATATCAACAGACCCGGTATTCCCGTGTACTTCGAATTAATTACTCTGATTGAGGAATCTCCCTGGTAGAAATTTGTCTGGGCGTCCCATTTACCATCCACGTACTAGATGGGACCCACGTGGGGACAACCAGATAACACATTTGAGCCAATTTGACTTTAGTGCCCAAACATTCAGTTGGTTTATGTAGATTTTTCATGCGTCAACTGATCGTCCAGTAACATTGATAGTCCATCCACACGGTTAGAAGAATAAAAGGAAGACCCAACTTTTCAATTCGTCACTCGGGATTATTTTATGGAAATGAATTCAAAAGCAACGTTCTTGACTGGAGATTACATGTCAAAATATATTGTTACCTTATTCCTAGGTGTGATTTTACAGAAAACACATGATTTCACATTTCTAATTACCAATTTCAACAACACGAAGAAAAAGGAATTCGCTGTGGCAGCGAAATCTACTTTTGCTGGGTTCCTTTTGCCAGAGCAGCAAATTTTTTGCTGTGACATCAAACTATTCGCTGTTCCAGCAATCTTGTTAGCTGCGACAGCGAATTTTCAGCTGCCCTAGTAGAAATTTGACAGGGAATTCCCTATTAGAAGCATGGCCCTCGTAAGGCTGCAATAGGGAACTCCTAATTAAGGAAAACTTTTAATTACCTTATCAGGTCCTGACATGGCATCCTGTTTAGGACCTTACAACAATGTAACGCAAGGTTGTTGACAGGTCCCAGTCAGATTTTCCCTCTCAGTAACTCAGACATGGTATTCCTATCAGAACCTGATCAGGATTGCCTTGATTCATCCGTATTTGAATTGTGAGGTAACTGTCAAGATATCTTGATCAGGACCTGATCAAGATTGCCTTGGCTCATCCGTATTACAATCATGTGATAACCGACAAGACAGCCGAATCAGGACCTGATCAATTCAAAAGGATGAATGTATCAAATTATTCAGAATTTTCACAGGACTCATTAGAAATTTACCTGTCCTTTTTGAATGTTCAACTGAGGTCTATTTAGATCATCAGTAGAATTTCTTCTGTTGGGGGAGTTTCAAAAAATTTTATGAAAAGTGAATTCCATGAAAATTGAATTGAATGTTAGAATATAGCTTAGATGAGGTCGTGATTGGGAATTCCGCTACCACCCGGATCAGGTCCTGATTGGGAAACGTTTGGTTTTCCTGATCAGCACCTTGTCTTCTCCCTGCGTTACATTTTTGTCAGGGCCTTATCAGATACTCAAGTCAGGCCCTGAACAGGAATCAGGCATGCCTGATCCGGACCTGCTGTTTTCCATATCAAAATTTCTACTAGGGTGTGGCAGCAAAAAATGTTTGCTATTCCAGTAAAATTTGTTTGCTATTCTGTATATAATACTGAAAATTTGCTGGCGGAGCAAACATTTTTTGCTGCCACAGCTAAAAAATTGCTGTCGTAGCTAACACAATTGCTGTTATAGCAAATTTTTAGATGGGTCAGCAAAAAATTTTGCTATTCTATATATAATACCTCGATTTGCTGCGTCAGCAAATTTTTTCTCTCCGTGAACATGCCAGCAATTCCCTGGGACATCTGGATGGGCACAGGCTAGAAAGTGCGTTACCATACTAGCTAGAAAGCAACCTTACATCTGGGAAAACTAGCTGGGACCCATCTAATCCCCAGTCTTAATTTCTACTAGGGCTCATTGATTCCTATTGAACGAGCATCGATAGAATGTTTTGACCAGGATTCATTTCCTGTGATAGGGGAGACTGGGTACGGTTGAAACATCGCGAATAATTGACGATTGGCTAAGAAATAACTGGAAAATAAGTTTGCACACGCAGGGAGCTCTCCAATCCCTTTCAGCGATTTGAGCTATTGCGAGCTAATTCTTAGTTATTCACGATGTTTCAACCGACCCCCGTGTTTCAATCGTATCCAATCTCCCCTACATAAACCGTGATTTGAATTTTCATAGAATTTATATGAAAACTCAAACAGTGTGAAAAAATCCCTCCTGAAAATTTACACTCACTTTCTTCTGGATTTTCAGAAAAGCTGTGCTGAATTTTGAACACACATGACTGACTTTCCAAAATACTTTCCGAACGTCAATTGAAGTTTCTCAAAACTCAGAAAAAAGTGTCAGGAGGAATTTGTTTTACAGTCGCTATAGCAAAAAACTTCTTATTTTGAGAATTCGATAGAATATTCAGAAATTGTACAACAGGAGTTGCATTTTACATCGTAGCAGCTGAAAATTCCCTGTCCCAGCAGCACACATCGAAATCAAATTTCACAGATTTTTTTCATTGTAAATTTGAGCAAAAGAAGGACACGTTGTCCATAAAATATGATAGACGGATAGTCAATGAATTGATATAATTGCGACATGAAGAATTATCGACGATATGTAACACTGGTGCGTTGTTAAGTACAACATACGAATGTTCATTGGCAAATGAGCACCGCATTCCGTAGATTGTCATCGCTGTTATCGCCAAGGGTGTAATTATTCATCCTGTCACAAGATACAGTGTCACGGAGAATGGAATAGAATCAAACGGGTTGATGGACAAATACGATACGTTGGATGCGGAGGATGGCAACGATGATGATTATTACGAAATATGTGATACTAAATACGTCTGTCACCACAAGCGACAAGAAGAGAATCAAGATTTATTATCCTCCGGTTTTTGAGGGAAAAGAAAAACATCATAAAACAGATGAAAGTTGAATTAAACGTTTGCGAGTTTACAAATCGTTTACAAATGAAAAGAGAAGGAAGAATGAAAGCTAAACCTGAGGCAAGCTTTGTCAAATTCGGGCAAAACGAGTCTCGACAGGTATCGATGCCAGATATGTTACACAGGAGTTTTATCGAGATTTGATTATACGTTGATCCGAATTTCAATAAGATTCTCAAATAGTTTTTTCGATCTTCAGGTTTCATTTATATGCCGAATCCAAATCTGAACAAAAAATTCCATATTGAATTTGGTGTGGAGTTTAACATTGAGAGAGAAGATATGATCCAAGCACCTGTTCTTGTAAGAAAACAGCTTTGGAAGATATTCCTACTGCCATCATCTTATGTAAAAATACGTCCTTGAGAAGAATATTTTTCTTCGCAAAAGTTCAAAAAAATATGAAACGACGCGATACTGTATATCAGGAATACGAGAACAACAACAAACAATAATAATGATAATAATAAAACAAGAGGAAGAAGAATTTCAACAATTTCAAGCGGATGAAAATGTAAAATTTAACAGATTTTTTCTCTATGAAATTTACACATCATCCTCGAAACGATGTGAGGGGTATAAAACATAAGAGAGAGAGAGAGAGAGAGAGAGAGAGAGAGAGAGAGAGAGATATCAAAGTTGGCATTGAATTGAGGATTGAAAAAGGGGATGAGAAGTTATGATCTCAACGATCCTTGCCTCATTGGCATTGATCTTGTGAAAAGATGACCCACATCCCAACGATATAGTATCCTCTACATCCGACCTTCGAATTTATTTATTAGCCACATACGAAGGCGGCAGCAGCAGGGACAAACGGTTGATAGTACCACATTCTCTAGTGTTATCAGTCGTTTTCTCTTTATCTTTTTCTCGTTGTCGTCCGAATTCCATCAAAATCGCTAACATCGCTATGTCACTCGCTCGTATCTTATCTCAAGCTTCGTCATCAAACTTCTTCTTCCTCCTCTTCCTTTTCTTTCCCTTTTGCACATCTAATCGCAAGATGATCAATCATACGTTCGTGATATCACTACTGTCGTTACATTGGAAATATGCAAACCTTGTGAGAGGTTTTACCTTTCTCTTCGTATTCGAGATAATGCTAGGAGTCTACTACAAATGAAAAAATGGGTACCAAACTGTTTTAAATTTTCTGAATTCTTCCCATGTGGATATCACCAAAGTCGACGAATGGCCTGGTACTGGCAAGGTGATATTTGTCAAATTTTGGCGGGGACAATTGTTTCTATCCAGGGTCATTATTATTTTTCAATTCGCACGAACTATTCAATTTCAGTATAAAGACAGTCTTGGCCCAGTATTGAATCGATACCGTTTGGACAAGGTTGGGATGCCAGAATTCTACCATAGAAATGATATTATCATGCCGACTTCTTGCCAGTTTTGATAGCTTTGGTGGCTTCGGATTTGCCAGTACTGGCAACCCTGGCAGTAGTACTCAGCCAGTTTCGGCCCGTGTTTCCCTTTCCCGATTGATTCTTTCTTGGCCCAAACTTGGCTCGTGTTTGAGTGACGCCTGCCAACTCTTGGATAGACTCGGGCCAGAATTGGGCTTCTCGTAGAAGCAAAATAAAACGTGTGTAACGTTTACAGCGAGGAAGTTAATCAAATGAATTCGGAATTTCGACAAAGCAACTAAAAATGCTTGGTTTTCAGTGAATTATCAAAATTCTTCCATTGTTGTTCTTGAATCTGTGAGTCCTTACGTTCTACTTCCTGTACTGGCGAACACTGGGCGGCTTTGAAATTGTCAGCACACGGTACTGCGCCAACAGCGGGTCATTTTGCGATGTTCCTAAGGAATGTTCATATTTCTTATTGATTTTGCTCGATGTCCAGAACAATAAAGTTCTATAACCAATTTTTTTTCCTCTCCATCCTTTTTAACGTACCAACTTTCAAAGTTTGCGCTTGAGTAAAGAGTATCTATTACTCTTCCTCAATTTTGCTGTCACGGATGATGACTAGATCTCAAGAACTCGTAAGATAGAAATTCTTGGATCATATTTCTTCGGTTTCTCGAACAAATTCAATTACACACAACGATATTGATGTTCTTTCATTCCAGGGAAATCAAAACATCATACTTTCAAAAATTGCATCCACTTCTGAAAATGAATTTTCAAATATATAGAAAGAATACGTTCGAACGTCGTGTATTTTATTTTATACAAATTTTATTGGGATTGAATTATGAAAATATCATTATCATGGACAAAGGATGATGAGAAACTTAGGATTTCTTTCTCCCAGCGATAATGATCTCATTATGAGATCTTCGTAACTCATCGTCACTCCTTGTATGAGAGGAAGAATCTTCATCCATCACTTTCACGTGAAATAAAAAGGGATTTTGATTAGATTCACAAAGTTGGGGTATCCTCAGATCAATAAAAATAACATGGAATGATTTTCATCGTCCAACGATGTCGCCACTATCCAATGAATCTTCGAAATAACGTGAATCGTGTAATCAGAAATCGCCTTTATCTTCGGATCATAAAATTCATCGTGCACGTTGTACAATAGGTAAATTTGAAAGAATTGAGAAATATTTTGGAATGAATACCTACTTTATCGACTGTTGATAAGATATTGATGGTCGATAGTCGTTTGATCAATGAGGAAAAAACAGAAGCACTGATTCTCCAAAGGAAGAAGATGAAGCTGAGGAAAAATTCTTAGAAACATAGAAATCTTTAGAGAAGTTTTTCATCAAATGTAATCCGAAATCTACGTTATCGACATACAGAATAATTCATAAAACATACGGTTTCCCTGTGGATAGGATATCAGATGGTGAAGATAACGATTGACTATGGGAGAGAATTAATTGAAGGATGGCAAAGTTGCAATTTGTAACGAGAAAATATCGAAGATAAATCATATGCGATAATTTTATCTTTACATGCATCATCTGTTATCATGCGAGTATATTAAAATAATGAATGATCGCAAAATGAACATGAGAAACCAAAAATATCAAAATACATTTCAGAAATGTTCAACAAACAAATCCCAATTTGTTTGGAATGATAACGCTTTGAAACAGATGTACTAGTTACTCCCTAGTAATATTATTTACAATCAGCGCACTGTTTGTACTGGATCAGTACTTCATTTTCCAGCCAGATTTTTTGTTGGAAGAACGATCAATACCAGTGGTTTTCAATATCGAAACAACACTGGTTGCCATTATTGAATGAATGTTAGTTTTCGAGGGTTAATGACCGGTACCGGATAAGAATTATATGACTTCATCATTCCGCAGTCCGACTAATATTGGTTTCCAACAATTGCACCCTGGCAGTCCATACTCAGCCGGTATGAGACCATCAAACAGCATTTCCTTGCCATCATATTCACAGTATTCCAAATCAACTTCTGACCATAATAATTCATCTCTTATATTTTCTAAAACTATTCATATCAATCAATTATTATTCATAATTATCTTTCCTAAACTTCAAAATCATTTCACCGTGATAAAATGATTATCGATTTTCCATAACACTCATTCATTTCAACCACCAGACTCACAACGCTTCGGAGAATTTCCAACGGTATGCAAATCAGAGTTGAAACGAGTCAAAAACTCAATGATTAATCGTGGACGTTCAGAATTGGATCACGAATTCTCATAGATTTTCTTGGCAGATGTCTCGGCAGAGGTTAACTTGGTGAAATGTTATGAAACAGCATTTCAATAAAAAGAAAAGACAAGTCTGATTTGAATCTGGACGGTTGAACTTTTCTCTACGACCTACGATCGAATCATCAGCATTCAAGAATCAAGTACGAGATAAAACTAGGAAATTTGCATTGCAAAACGAAAGGTGACCGATGCAATGTTTATTCATGTATTCCTCAGTTATTTTTCAGTTAGTTTAATTGTTTTGGAGATATAAATTCGCGAATGTAGATTGAAAAAGAATTGATTGTTCCTTGAAAATTCTTATTGAGCATTTCATGATGATGTCAAAAGTTCGAAGAAAAGGAATTGAAAAACGAAGAAGTACCATAAATGACATAAGGAATGTCATGTTGCCCTAGTAGAAATGCTCTAGCGACCCATTGGTTTTGTAACACCTGTCCCACGGAATAACCAGACATTCGATGACGCTGAAACTAGCAGCCGATTGTTATAACTTTTCACACAAAATTTGTATCAAGGATTTAAGCATCTGAAACGTTCGGGAGACCCCTAATGGGCGAATGGACAAGCTTGGGACATCCAAACTTTGTCTGAAAAGAGTCTATGATGTCCAAATATGTCTGAATATTGTCCAAAACATGTCCACGATGTCTGTTTATGTCCATTCATTCAAAATTCTAGACAAAGTCGAATTCAATGTCTATCGTTTGTCCAAAACGCGTCTGAACCTTCTTATCTGTATGTCCAAAAAGTGTTCATGATTTGTCTAGCGTGTCCTGGCATGTCTGAAACGCAATGTCCAATCGTTGTCCAGTTGTTGTCCAACCGATGTCCACCTGCTTAAAATTCCGGACATTCATCCAATGTCCACCATTTGTCTCAGTAGCCCATCAGGGACCGCTGCCTAATCGATTTATGGTATGAACAAAGCTTTAACAACGTTCAATCAAAAGTGGCAACAATCAGCTGCTAGCTTCCCTGGTAGAAATGTCAATCGATCAACCATGAGGCGCTCATCGGTTCACCTTTCTATTGACGACGCACTAGGCGGGAGCCTAGAACTACCAAGGAGCTGATGAGGGATGTAACAATCTCACTAACGAGGGACTAATCAAGAAAACTAAGCAGGCACTAGCGAGTAACTGATAAAGCACTTACCAGTAACTACACTGTAAAAAAATTCCTTCTGAAAATTCAGAAAATGTCACTGTAATTTTTTACAGCCACTTTTTTCTGAATTTTCAGATTAATGTTACTGAATTTTAGGGAATTTCAATTAAATTTCTTCAAATTCAGCAAAATTTTTCTGAAAATTCAGAAAAAAGTGACCCACAACTGTCTAATAGCAATAATGCCCCTATTTTTTGATGACCTGTGTCATTAATCAGTCCAATTTTTCGGTTTCGCTGAACCAAACGCTAGTTGGATTCAACGTCTCAATTACTGACTAGCGCCTCGCTAATCTTTCTTGATTAGTTTCTGCCCTCCAAAGCCTCATGGGTCACAGGGAAGAACTTGCAACATTTCTACCAGGGTTTACAGCTGCTAGTTCCAGCTTCATAGACATTTGTTAGTAACTTGCAAGTTTAGTTTTTCGTTGGGATAAGTGTTACAAAACCATAGAATCGCTAGAGCATCTTGACTAGGGTTGCTTGTGAGGCCTATGATTCTGAATTTCTGATTGCAAAGTCTTATTAAGAATTAGAACTTTTCATTTTTCAACCTTCTAGCCCTTGGAATCCGTTCCATGAATTTTACTATCCATAAGTTAAAATAAGCATAGGTTGTTACTGATTCCGAGTACTGCTATGAGGATTGCCAGTACCGGCAAATGCAAAGCTACCAAAAGCTACCAAAATCGGCAAGAAGTCGGCACGATAGCATCATTCCACTTAAGGGTCAGTGTAATATTCATAACTCTGGAGTAAAGCCAATACCAGCCAGACCATTTGTTTCGACCAATTTCACAAAGCTTGGACCAGGCTCAGGAAACATAAGATCGCGTGAAATTGACAGAATTTTGAATGAGATCAGTGACATTTACTGGAAGAAAGAAATGCCGCCTGGTACTCTCTAAAATGTTTAGAGTGAGATTTCACTCTTTAGCCAGCCAAAAGTGAGCCTGTCGAAATTTTGAGTGAAATTTCCACTCTTTTAGAGTGATATTCCAAGGTTTGAGGTTAGAAACTCACAGCCACTCAAATTCTAGAGTCAATTTTTCACTCTAACAGAGTGGGAGTTCACTCGAAACTAGTGGAGTGAAACGCGTGATTTTTCAATCTTTCAGATTTAGAGAGTAGACCACTTCACCGATGGAGTCTGTGGAAAATACGCACCGAAATTGCCTTCTAAAGTCTACGTTGACGCAACGTACTTCACCCGGCAGGGGTGCTGTACAGGTGTTTTTCCGCTTCACGGGTATTTATTCGCTATCAAAAATAGCTCACAAATTAACATGATGTAATTTCATGTAATCGTAATGAAAATCGAGCAAGAAATAACTGGTTCCCTCGTCACGATGCCACTTTATCGCCAAGGAACAGATCATTCAATTGTGAAAATAATTTGAAAAGGGTAAAAATAACATAACGGACCTAAGAGAAATGAGAAATAATACGTATAGCAAAAAGAGAAAAGAATGTACGAGAGAAAGAATAGAAACTGGAGGAAGAGAGGCAAACAACAACCCACTTGACCAGAATTAACGAAGGTTAAGAATGCAATTAAGAACCTCAGTTGGCTAAATACTGTGACGTGACGTTGGCACAATGTTCCATTTATATCCAGCGGTTCTCAATTTATAAAATCTTATGTATGTACGAGAGAGATGAAACATGTTGAATCGTATTTGGATATAAAAAGCATTTTATGCATCATTTTCTTCCCTTTGAATTTCATCTACCGAAATATCTGCTCCAGGACCGATCATTTTATACTTCCACGATCGTCATAACCATCGATGTTAACCATTTCGCCTTATAATGCTCTGCTTTTGCAATCGTGAGAATCTAACCCGAGTAGCAAGAACAATTTTATTATGGAACTCTGCAAAATCTTTATGGAACATTCGAATTTACTTGAAGAATTGGAACCTACAATTCCACATGGAAGAACGAATAGAAATGAATAATATTAGGACAGTGAAGAATGTTTCAAAATACAAATCAATGATCAATCCCAGCCCAAGAGATGCAGCACAAGAATTACGAGCAACTAAAAGCTCACCTTCTTCCTTCATTTCCTCCCAATCAGAGAGTGAAGTTTTCACGTTAGGGATATTGGAATTAAATAATCATCGACAATCGAATGATACAAAATGTTTTCCTCAAACTTACGTGAATCGATCACCTCGTGCAAGAATATCGTACAAATCTTGGCGTTGGTACATACCTGAAACACACGAAACAGAAGAATAAATATCAGATAAGCGAATAAAAGAATGCAAAGAGAAAAACAAAACCACGATACTCACACGGGAACAAGAATTTTATCTAAAGCTAAAGAATTTATTTCATGATGATATTTTTCCATAGCACGTGGCGTCTTGCGAGTTAAAGCCTATTTCAAGAGCTCGAAGATCGATCTTATCATTGCAAAAGCATCTAAAGCCTTTGTTGGCGGATGTCCAACGTGTTTTCGTTTCACATTAGATATCGAGTATTTGATCTATTACAAACGCTTAAGGAAATCTCATGGGAATGCAACATCCTTTCCAGATACATTTATCCTCCCATTGAAACGAATTGTGGAATCCTTGAAAATTCGTCAAGTCAAATAGATCCTCCGCGCGAACGGAATCGATCCGCAAGATTGCGGCCGGTATTAGCTTTATTAATTAGCGTTAATAAATTAGAGTTATTAATATAATGTTCCGTAATTGTACCGCTCCTAATTTGATCTCATTAGATAATACGTGTCCCTTTCCTCCTCCTTCTCTTTTCTTTGTTTACCCATCGATCGAATTACCGTATGTTGTATCTCATAACTCGATTGATGAACAGAAATAGCGTGAATTCTTTCTACGAATTCGTCTTTCATTCTGTTCCATTGAATTTCATTGATAACCGAGCAACCCTCCAAACTTATTCAACGTGAATAAAAAATAGCGGATTCCTCATTCGTTTTCCTTTTTAATTTTGCGCGTTGCACGCGCAACATGACGCCATCGATCACAGTCCGTGCGCTCAAAGTACAGTTTGAGGGATGGCAGTTTGAAAACAATTCATGGAAAAGGGACGATAATAAAAGACCACGCAGAACAATGGAGATGAAACAACAAGGACTGCTGAATGAACTCGATTCCATTTCCCTATACGGTTTAGTCTCAACTTTAAAACTGGAGATTAAAAATCGAACCACGAAACTATTACGTTACACATATACTCTCCATACTCTGTGATTTAAATCCAGGAATTGAATTTTTATTCTACTGCATTTGAATATCTCTCTTTTCTGATATCGTGCTGTCATTTGGACATCAAATACACCTACTATTGAAAGATTATCGATGTATTCATGCGAGAATTGATATGACACAAATTCAATAATTGATCATGAAATTGTCAGCATATATGCTATTCAAATTCAGAACTGAGAAATCTATTCAAAATAACATGAATTTCAAGTTTTTATTTGTTGTTTTCAAGGACCATGGAGTCGTTCAAAGAATGGGAACGTAATTCTTGATAGACTAAGCGATAAATACAAATTTTAAATGGAAATTGAGCTTTGAATATAAAATTATAACTGCAAATGATTATAAACATATTAAACTACCAATGTTAATAATTCCTATAACTTATTTTCTCATGTTTAGAAATATGTTTTGGGCGTTAAGTAGTCAATTTCATGAAAATGTCGTTGAACTTTGAATCGATTATTTAAATGAAATTTGTAATCAAGGCATGAGAATATGTTATTTCATGAATTCCGTGACAGAGATATTTTCAAGAAAAACATATTATTCGAAAAAGGTATTGAGAAATGATCGATAATTATTTTATCACACATATCGAATAATCGATCAACAGTCCATTTCAATTATTGATTCAAACAGTAGCAACTAAAATTTTAATTAATTATAATTTATAAGAATCAATGATTCCTCATTTAGCCCATGAATTCCAATGAACACTCCTCTTTTTTCCATCCCGAATGTTATATCGTACATCAATGATAACAAAGAATTGAATTGTTGCAACCACGGTTGAAGCGTGAAAAGCATGAAAAATTCATCTCAAAGTGATAATTAAGGGAATGAGCATTGAGAACGAATGGGAAAACAAAAGAGGAATATCAAACTCTAATACGGTCACTGTTATTTATAAATTACAAGTGAAGCACCATAATTGGTCTAACTGAGAGATCGATATTCGAGAAGTTGTAGGGTATCTATTCGACGTTTTTTCTCTCCTTCCTCTTCAATAAAATTCAATTTCTAATTGAAAGTCTATGGAAAGAGGTCAACTCTTTTCCCTGTTTTCCACATTGTTCTCTTCCCTTCGAAAACAATGAAGGTAGAAGAGAGGAGGATACCTTTGATGGGACAATCATGTTTTACATGCGATGGAAAATGCCATGTTCTGTGATGGAAGAGACAAATATTACCAGGTATTGCAAGAGAAAAATCATTGAATGGGAGAGAAAGAATACATTAAATTTTCATTTCAAAATCAAAATAAATATAGTAATTTCAAATAAATTTGTAATATTCACCCTCACGGCGAGATCTAATAAATTAAGTTTCCTTTCTTCACATAATTTGAATATTGTGTACGATTATAGAGTCATCATTGTAGATTTCTCTTACAAATAAATTTGAAATATACCATCCATGGATGACAAAATAGAATATATTGTATTTATTTTATATAAAAATGGAAAAAAGAAAACATTTCTACAGTTTATATGCATTTTTCATCCCTCTTTCAACAGAAAGGCCGAGCCGATAGAAAGGGAGATCCAAACAAATGCTCCTGTCGTATCCTCTTGGAGTAAATTTTTGCTATTCCAACGACACGCAACGTGACAAAGAATTGAAATATACAGGGTGTCTTGGAACAAACTATTCCCCTCTCACCAGGAACTCCTTCTTTCCCCACTTTTCGATCCGAAGCTTAGAAGATTCAGAGCTGAGAGTAGTCGATCATTGAAGACCAATTTATTTTGTTAATAACTCAGTAAAAGTTTCTTAGTTTTGTTCTGGGACACCCAGTATATTCCAAGCAAATATTGATCCCATCGTGTAGAAAAAATCAACAAACGGATCTCCATTGAAAACATATTTCTTTCGATGTACACAAAAATATTGAACGAAACAAAAAGAAATAGAAATGATGTTATATATTCAAAACTTGTCATAGATTCTATTGAATACCGTTGGGACGAGGTGTTACGCGAATGAATGCAGCAACGATCAAAATATCGTGACGATGAGAGATGAAGAATTGTTAATGCTTATAAGTATTATTATCATATTTTCAAAATTAGTTTCGCATTCAAATCCATTAATCGAAAGAATACCTTGGAAAACATGTGACAAACTGTTGGTACCTTTGAAACACGTGCAGCCCATAATAAATCCCATCATCGATGCAGTCTAGCTGGACCCAGTTAATTATTTTTTCACGCGCACTACCACTATAATCACGAACAACACAAGTTGATATGTTTATTATCCTTATCATCGATTACCGATACTGGTTGCACTCCCATCGACGTATCTCCTTCCCAATCGATCAATACCGATATAAAAACTATCGAAAGCACATTGTTACAATTCCTCAAGAGTTTATGATATTTCATTGGTTCGTTCTTTTGATGTTATTATCATCACTTTTCACTATGTAATGTAGCATCGTAGAATTCATGTGGCATACGCGACAACGACGAAAATGACGACGACGATCTACTACGGTCGACGAAGGACTAAGGAAGGAAATAATTATGAATGGATTTGATTACAGACTGTATTTCGTAACAACGTGCGAATTAATCGCTCGTACGACGAAGCGATGTCCATCAAACGACGACTGATGTCACGATCGTTCATACTTTTTAAATAACTTGCAGGTGATGGTGGAGGTGGAGGTGAGGGACCCAAGGTATCGAATATGGTCTGAGAATGATGGAATAGCGGTTCGGGTAGTCGTTAGCCGGATACTCAAAAGTGTCGTCGATGAGAATTGACCGGAAATTGGCTAGGTCGCTAAGATATATCATGCAATGAGTTCGGTATTATGTTTTGATTGTATATGCAAAGAGAGTTTCGTTGCGATTCGCATTGAAAAAAAGAGTTTGAAATGGAAAAAATGGGCCCGTAAGTGAATGAATGAAATGAATGTGTGGTTGGGACAGACGATAAGCTTTGAGAAAAAAGAGAATAATTGATATACAGAACCTGAACTAAATGAACTCAAAAAGAAGAATTTACTGTGATGTTTTGTATTTCGTCAAAGAGAAAGTGGATAAACATAGTAAATGAAAAACAAATTCTTCAAAAGCTACAGTTGCAAAAATCTGTTGCCCGAGGGTTAGGAATCAAATTTATCGCATCTCATTCACTCATTCTAGTTTCAACGTATGTCACTTGAAATCATCATAGGTGGCGGCATTTGGTGGACTTTTGTTGCTAAAGAACAAAAATTACATGAAATCAAATTTATAAAACGCGTTGGAATTTTCAAGCAGGATTCTTTGAGACTCCATCTACGCCTGTAGAGAGTCTTCACAGATTCTGTTAAATGAGGAGGAACTGTCGCTTAATTTTGATTTGTATCTTTTAAAACAACCGATACGTACTCATTTTGTGAACACGTAAGATAAAATTGAAAATTTTCATTACCCTCTTGATGAAAACTTATTTAATATACTACAAATTTGAAACGAAGTGCTAGGGTATGACGTTATTACAACAACTTTCATGTAATATTTTGAACAATATTGACTTTCAAAGTGGAATAATTTGCATCCGAATATAAATTGTTAGATACAGCGAGTGAACTTCGGTAATTATACGGTGGTTTCGTTCGTATCAAAGACATGCAGTAGAAGCAATAGCGGATAACTCGGGAGTTATTGCATAACCAAAATTGCTTATCAAACCGTAATACTTGATAGAATTTGTAAGAACAAGATTTTTACGGGTAAAGAATAAACTCGGGAAAATAAAGCAATTATAGGACTTCGATTTCAAAAGTTTGCCTCACGTGGATGATACACGAATTTCATAAAATGAGAAAGTCATGAAATTTTCATACTGAAGTTACAAAATTTTGAAACAAAATACTTTTTTGAATGAGTGATTTCGAAGTACTTTATTATTATATACGCTGGCTTGTGTATTTTTTCTTCCTGCGCGGGAGGTAGCGATGCGCGACACCTGGTGGTTTGCAGTAGTACCTGCCACCTTAGGGCAGACTCGGAAATCTGTTCGGAGATCCTATGGATCATCAAACATTCTAAAAATCTACAAATCTCCAAAATGAGTTGAAAAATGAAATATAATCCATACAATAATTACTGAACACAATAACCAAGTCAAACCCACATACAATCGATAGGAAAAATCTATATAAAGCTATAGAAAATATCTCCGAATATTATGAAAGAAGAAATTTAAAGAGTGGAAATATAATTGAATACAAGGAAAAGCCTTGAACGAGACATTCAATTCTCAAGATCGAAGAAATTTGTATTGAAATGGTCACATTTCTTTCACATGTGAAAATAAGTACGTTAAAGCGTTGTTGTCTTTCATATACAGATGGTCATTGACCTTCAACGATACTGAAAGCTTGAACGATCACAGAGAAACATATACATGTACACAGTAGTACGAACCAATACGTAATCAACCGAAGCTATTTCTGTTATCATTCGGTATTAATGCTCCCTACAAGGTTAATCGATACGTGATATCATTTATTCACAAAACATCAATCGAAGTGCTGAATGTTTCATAAATTTTACACGGATTTCACGAATTCCGCGTGAACTCGTTTGATTCGCAACGCGGTTCGATAAACTGGCAATAATGAATTGATAACGTACAATCGCTTTGTTCGGAAAAACAGTCAACATCGAAGATAAATGGAAACATTGTGAATAGATCTTTGTACATAGAATACAATTTTCAATTTGAAATGACAATAAAGTGTCGACGCACATCCCTGAGCTAGATTTTCCGCACAGGGAAAAGGAGATTTACCTATGATAAAACGAAATAACAATCAGCTGCATGATAGTTCAGGGTTTACACATGTTCTTGAATCCCAACGCAATAAACTAATCGGAAATTCAAGGTCGTGGGAATATTATAATTTCACCAGTTGTCACGTATCACGCGGATAATAATTGATCTGACCTTTCACTTTTCAGAGAGGAGATTTCTGTCCAGAGGGTAGAAAAAGTGCACGGAAAAAATCATTTTGCTGCAGCAACGAAGTGACTGGCACGGACACGGACAGCCATTGAATTAGCTCCTGCAGCTAAATTTTAACTGTTACAGAAAATAAACCAACTACAAAGGCACATTTTTTTGATGTCATAATTAAAATTTTTTCAGTGTGAATGCTCAGATATTTCAAAGATTGTAAATTCCAAGTCCAAAAGTTGGATCACAGAATGCTGAAATAACCAAACTGTGAATATAATAGAGCGAATCCGAATAGATTTTCAAATTCTTTTATCCTCACTTTCATCCTTCGGTTCGTTATTTTATATTCATGGAACTCACCGATCATTCAAACCAATTCCATCGATATGCACGATAAAAAATCATATTAAAACGTTCAAATGCGGAAGAGGGAAGAAAACCACGAATATGTGTGAGTTCTTTGAAGAGATGAAAGCGCTTTGAAAACCGGTGAAAATTTTCTCTTGGAGAAAAGTAAGAAAAATATGCTAGAAAGCTTTGATTTTTCTAGTTTTTTTCCCTTGGGAATCACGATTAATCACAAGAAAAGGAGAATTGATAAAAATATATGGAATAAGGAGAAGAAAAACAGAGCGAGTCCATAGAGCGAGATAAAAGTTTCATTAACTGAAAATTGAATGGTTTGCAATGTATCAAATCTTTTGGGAATATAGGAATTCCGAATTCCTTCTGCTTTTCTACTGTTTTCTTCGTTATTCTTCAATCGTGAAGAAGAAGAAGAAGATTCGAAATGAATGAATGAATCTAAAATCTTATTGGTTTTTTCACCCACAGATGCGAATTTCTTCGGAACGTAGAATGCAAAGACTGATATTTTCACTCCAAGTTGGAAAATTTCCAACAGTCCTTCCAAAAAGGAGACAACATTCGAAAAATCGTTCAGAATTTTCAACGGGAAACGTATTCTTCCTTTCCACGTTGCAACTCTTTCCTTGTGAAAGACAGATGGATTCTCAAAGAAAAGTTCAACAAGTCTACGCGAGGAGGCAAAAGGGAGGAAGGGGAACATCTCAAGCGTGTGTACGCGTAAATTTTCACATATAAAAAGAAAGTTGACAAATTTCCAAGGCTGAAGTTGTCGAAGTAGCAGTGTGGTGCATTGTATCCAGGGGGTAAATAGCACGACGAGGGTGTTGTCATGTCACAAGCGATTCTTTCGAGGACCCTTCTCCGCTACTCGTATATTATACGTCCTTGTAGCTTCAAAGAAGAAATAGAAGAAGAAAATGTAAGAGAAGAAGCAAGGAGCCCTTCCCTTCGGGTGAGATTTAAGCGAATTTTTCTGTTCCACTTAATCGTCGGTCACGTTTCTTAGCTGCTGTTGCTCACATACTGAGGAAACCTCTTTTCTGTCAGAAAAGAGAATAAGTTCTGGATAATACGTATAAAATGTAATACACGAACATGACAAGAACATTTGTTTTCTATATTTCTTTTTTACAACTCTGAACATGTCGTTTGTTCGTACGAACTGAACTGGAATTTTCCAGTGCTAGTACTGAAATATGGATATTCCAGTCCATGTACAGAGATTTTGTTGGGACGGTACTGAAAATTTACCAAGCATAACTGAAAATCCAGTCCTTGTACTGGAATTTTCAAGTTTGGAACTGTGTACTGGAATTTTGCCATGATTTCAGGTCGTGTGATGGAATTTTCCAATTGCTATGCAACGGAATTCTTCAGTTATGCTGGAATTTAATCACTGTTGCACTGAAATTTTCCACTTCTATTGGACTTCGTCATTTCTGGCAGGAAAAATTTCAAGTCTTTATATTAAAAATTTCCTGATTGAGATTTGGAATAATAATTGTAATTGTAACAAATAGAATTGATATATGAGGTTTTTCGAAAACTTATTCTTCTGTGTATTCTAGCTCATCGATTAGGTTTTAGGTTGCAGTAGAAAAGTGTAGGTTCGAATCCCGTTAGGTAGACATGACTTTCTGTCCATCCACACGAACGATCAAGTTTCTCAATATCTTGAAACACAAGGACCGTGCAAAACCACTTCGTGTGAGCAATTTTTTTTCAATTTGCATGAATCTTTCAAGCATTAATTTTCCAGTACACATGTCGTGGAAAAGTCCAGTTCGTGTACTGAAAAATTCCAGTACCGAGGCTCAGAAAATGTCCAGTTTTGATGCTGAAATTTCAAGTACATTTACTGGAATTTTCCGGTGAACATTTTTTACAGCGTATCGACGTTGGCCAAAGATCCCGTTGCATACATTGTCCTAATAAATGTTCGTAACCACGTGCCACAATTCGAAGAAATTTTCCGCCAGAGAGAGGGAGAGAGAAAAGAGAGAATGAAATTTTTCAAGGGAAGTTTCACCTTTCATTACAGTGAAAGCATCATCATTCAACAACAAGAGGAAATGGGGGAGAAAAAGAAGAAGTAACTTTGAAACGAAGCTTTGATCTTTTTTGTGGGCAACTATCATCTGCATTTGCTCTATGCGTTGCAAAACTGACGCTGGGCGACCATCATTCACTGTTTCCAGGTGTGTGCGACGACGAGCTCACGAGAACCTACGTAACTCTACGTGCATAAGTTTTAATATCTGTGTATATATATTGAATCTAGGGAAGTCTAAAGCGCAAGGCTATTCTTCGAAGCTCGTACATTGAACTTTGACCCGGAAACAAGCGGAGTACCGTCGGCATCGTCGTTGACGAAGGCATCGTGCTTGGCCTTCGACGATGTGTTCCGGTAAAGAAGAATCCACGCACGCGACAATCGCGTAACCGAAAGGAAAAAATGCAATTTCCTCTTCGGATTATCGAGAGAGACGAAAATTTCCCATCTTTCTCTCTCTCTCTCACGCACTCTCAGTCATACCCTGAATATTCATGCATGGAGAGAAAAAAAAAGAACACGTGAAGTTCGGGAAGAATATGTCTCGGGCTCCACCCCTGCTTTTGCCGGCCCTGCTCTCCCGTGCATAGTTCCAAGTAACGGTCAATCAAATTGATCAAATGTAAGCAAAAGTGTAATAAAAATAATCCTTCAACTATAGCACACATTCAATCTTCATTCATCACATCCAGGAAACAATTTTCATTTGTCGTTCTGTGCAATTATTTTACCGTATTTCAAGAACATAATCCAAGTTTAATCATCGTTATCGATCTGTCTCTACAGCTTTTCTTTCAAACACTTTGAAAACACATGAGGATGTTTTATTACGTTTCTCGAGCATGGATTTTCGAAGAAATATTTGAAGCTACTACAGCCGCTGCTATTATGTAGGGCCAATTCATCAGCGGTATTTAAAATCGCTAACGCGAGTCGTATACGAAACACCACTCCTTTTTGTCTCAGATTGTAAAGTGACCGTCGAAGGGTTAACGAGTGAGCACAAACTTCAAAAGACTTTGAAAAGCATCTTTCATAAATCACGTCATTAACGGATAAAAACGAAAACTGCATTCTCCATTCTGTATTCACATAATTTTAAAAACTGAAACACAGCTAAAAGCATTTCAAATGTCCCAAACAGCTATTTGGTTCGTGAGAACACTGATGATGATTATTCTTTGATGGGTTATGACGTTTCGAAGGACGCTTTTGAAACAAATTGTTCGTAAAGATTCTCGGATCAGAGAATATGATGAATATAAGCTGTACTTGTTGTATGACTCGTTATCATCATATGAAATATTACGAGGATTCTGTTTTTTGAATTTCTAACAACAAAGACATTGTTCGTATTGTTTATCAGAAACAGCTGGGAACAATGGATAATAATGGTAATTGTGCGAGGTACAATTGATGCATCATTCTTGATCACGGTTTTTATTAATGAGCTGGAGAATCGCCGTGGGAATTTCAGAGGCCCCTTTCGCGAAAAATATTCGCCAAAGTTGGAAAATTTAATCAAATTTCTCATTCTTTTTCTTTGATCTGAGAAATTCTTGCATCTGTGTTGAAAAAGCATAAGCTACTTTTATCGAGTTATGTATGCTTTGAGTTCCAAATCACGCATGAAGTTGCAAATTGTGAGAATAATTCACATAACTCCATATGTTAAATTTTGTAGTAAATTGCTGTCCCATCACCTAATATATGTCATCTTATCTCAATTTTGGAATTTTGTTTTGCGTCCTCGTTAGAGGGAAGCTCTGTGATCGTTTCAGGGGACCAAAAATCTCTTAGGTCAAAATGTTCCTGCAAACTTGGGAAAAATTTTTGGTTTCGGGTCTGTCTGTATGTGCACCAAATTGCGATCACGGATATATTTTCTGTTCCTGTTATCTGATCTCCACGAAATCTCTACCACAGTTACATTCGGTGTCGATAGTAGTCGCATGTGAGTTTCAACTCGATCCTCACGGAAGAATAGCGGGGGCGAGGAAAAATGTTATAAAAAATAGTGATTTTGCGATCACGAATATCTCCGCTCCCTGTCATCCGATTGTAATGAAAATTATATCAGGTTCTGGTTACGACCCGATAATGGTCGCATATGGGTTCCATCCCAATTGGTTCCAAATTGTAGAAACCGGTGACGAGAGAAGAGAGAGGTCGTTACCGTACAGGTAACGATAGATTTCAGATTGAGAAATGCGAAAAGAGGAGGGGAAAGAGAGCTTGGCAAAAGCCAAGACATGATAAGCTGCTCTCTTGGTCGATAGCTTTCCCCGGAATAAGACATCCGGAGACGAACTATATAATTGTAAAGGAATCCGGAAGATTGACGATAACGTGGCCACGTGTCTACAAGAACATAAAAAGGACCAAGACCATGAGCAATCATCAGAAAAAATATAAGTCTCCATCACTCATTAATTGATTGACAAATGTACTTTTGACGTGAATATTTGAAATTTTATCTATCTTTCTCTCTGCCTCTCTCGCTATCATTATTGATAACCAACAGTACCGGTCAAGTTATTATAACCAAAAGGATAGATTTTGAATATATATCTACTGTTGATCCTGGTGATATTTAAATACAGCTAGCAGCTCAGCTTGTGAGCTGATTTCTTTATCAGTATTATCTTTACACGGGGAAAAAGGAATTCGCTGTGGCAGCGAAATCTACTTTTGCTGGATTCCTTTTGCCAGAGCAGCAAATTTTTTGCTGTGACAGCAAACTATTTGCTCTTTCAGCAATCTTGTTAGCTGCGACAGCGAATTTTTAGCTTTGGCAGCAAAAAATGTTTGCAATCCCAGCAAAATTTGTTTGCGATTCTGTATATAATACTGAAAATTTGCTGGCGGAGCAAACATTTTTTGCTGCCAAAGCTAAAAAATTACTGTCGTAGCTAACACGATTGCTGTTATAGCAAATTTTTAGCTAGGTCAGCAAAGAATTTTGCTATTCTATATATAATACCTCGATTTGCTGCGTCAGCAAATTTTTTCTCTCCGTGTATCTATAATTCCCAGGATCAACAATCAATGTAAACGTTCATTAACTCAAAATACATGAAATTACGATATCCTTTCAACTAATTGGAATATTTTGTTCATTTCTTCTTGTTATATTAATAATTCACGTTTGTAGGCTATCTCAAATATTAAAAGATACAGTAGCAATCTTGAGAAGAATCCGAATTCTCACAGTGTTATCCGAATGTCATGGAACTTTGAGCGTACTTAATTCACGAGGTGTTAATTGTATGGTATGAATTTCAGGCAAATCGGGATCAAGGGAAGAAAAGGACAAGCATTAAGCTTCGAAACAAAATTTGAAAATTCCGTGAATACCTTTAGCACGGAGATAACTTTCCTTCCTATCATCCGATCGTTATGAAATTTTCACCGCAATTTTATGCAGTGGTCCCATATAAGTTTTAACCTGACCCTAACGAGGAAGCGGGAGACAGAAAGGAAACATGTTATTAAAAATTGTGACTTTGGGACGAGGGCGTGTTTTTGTTTCCTGTCATGCGATTGCAATAAAATTCATACCACGGTTCAGTTATGATCCCATAGTGGTCCCACATACGTTTCATCACAATCGGTTGAGAAATGTGGAGAAACAGTCCTTAGCAATCTGCATTGTTTGAAGATGTTTCCAAAAGTTTTCATTGGGATATCTTCCGTTCTTATGATCCGATCATAATTAAATTTTTACCGCGATTATGTGTTGGGTTGATAGTGGTCTTCCCATACACGGAAAAAATAATTCAGCTGCAGCAGCTAAGTAGCTAGCACGGACACGGACAGCCATTAAATTAGCTCCTGCAGCTGAATTTTAGCTAGTACCGCAAATAAATTAACCACGAATGCCAATTTTTTCGCTGTCACTGTTAAAATTTAGCTGCAGGAGCCGATTTAATGGCTGTCCGTGTCCGTGCTAGCCACTTAGTTGCTGCAGCTAAATTATTTTTTCCGTGTACAGCACATAAGATCGAAAAGAGTTCTGAACAAGTATTCTGAATGAAGTATTTTTTTCCAATTGTTTTAGACTTCTTTATGAACACATAGAATGATTGAAGAATTCTTCCAGATATAATTCATAAAACGTTCAGAAAGAAATACGAATGAATATGATAAATGTGTTTATAGTACTCTCAAATGTCTGACATTTCAAATTCTCGTGATATTCGTTTTTGCATCATTTCGAGCTTCTTATGAACTCGTGTAAAAAAAACTCTGCCAATTTATAGGCATAAAGCTTCCTTGCTTCTGTCCAAGTAGCATTCGAGCATATTTTTACCCAAAAACTCTGCCCAATAATCAAATGTGTGTAAAAAATACGTTTAGATGCTACTTGAAAGTTTTTCCAACTCTTCTCTGAATTCTTCAATCCGGAATCTTTTATTGATTTCTCATTGGAGAAAGATTCAGACCCGTAAGAACGCTGATGATAAATTTCCCAGTTCGTGTGATAAATGTCTACCGAACTTCACAATTTTTCCATTGCCTTTTCATGAAAAGTGATCCAGACGAAGAGTGGAAGACTGGTACCGAAATTTCATCGAACTTGTCTACTCCAGGGAAATATATTTCAAGTGCACTGTGAGGATGAGTCCAGACTCTCAACTTCTCTCATCCTTAACTTACGATCTGCATAATAGATATACTACTCGCTATATACGGTACCCATTCCTTCTCATCCCCGACCAGGAGATATGTACCAAAAATATCCTCCTCGTTGAGATAGTTTTTCCGATACTTTGCATGAAAAATAAAATACTTCGAAGCATCGTGTCAGACAATTTCGGAACTGTTTATAAATTCAATTCCGATGGATTTGGTGTGCGGAAAATAGTTGTCAATAATACTCATCGTACACTTCTCCAAAGCTTCAATGAATATCAGATTGAAGAACATGAATCAATAAAACACTACGAAGATTTGAAAAAGGAAATCATTACAAATTGAAGCTGTTATTTTTCTCCTCACTTCACTTTCAATCTCGCGATGCTCCAATAAGTTCGAAACTTGAAAAAAGAAAAAAAAAGAGAATGAAGGTAAAATAGAAAACTTTTCTCCGATCATAATTCACCGACACAAATTCTTTCATCCACACACAACACAGATTTCCTGCTCTTCACTTCCACATTTTCTCAGGCATCCACTTTAAGCTCCTCTCTTCTTTACCTCCATTTATTCTCCTCTCTTTCCCGTATTATCAGGGTACTTTTTCCTTCTCGCAGGCTCGGGATAATGCATAATTTTTGAGAAATATAGAAGAGAAGAAAAAAATGAAAGGAAGGGGAAGGAAAATAATATCAAAGATTTGTAAGATAGAATTATAAATTTAATGTCCTTCGTATGACTGAGGAATAACGATGATGATGATGACTTTTGTTCTGGTTATTTTCCCCTTCACCAGGGACGTTTCAGTCAAGGTTGGGATAGGGAAGGTAAGATTTTGTTCGCTTCTCGTGCACATATGTACACGGGTATAAAAAGATATTACAGGACTGGGACAGGGAACAGTTAAGCTTCGGTAAGATCGTTCAGGGCTATTCGCAACATCATTCCCCTTCGGTGAGATTGTTTCGCTCGTAGATCAGTTCTCAATGACAGCTGGAGATGAAGTATTCCTTCATGTATGAAAAGAGAACCTCACACGCACACACGCGGAGCTTTTGAAATTTTTTGAAAGAAGGAAATCGATTGAGCCGTGTAGAGGGATGATTGTGTGTATGTACGTGAATATACAAGTAGACTGATCGATATTCTCACCGTCTCAATGGGAAAATTAAAGATATTACGGAACGGAGGAGTCATTCGTGGTAATATCGATTCGACAGATGTTAAAACTCTATCATCTGGCTTATTCCGAGAAATCGAGAAGATAAGGAATACCGAAAAGGTTCGAATAAATTATCGCCAGAGGTTTTCTCTTCTCAGTCTTTTTCTATTCCATCTGTAGAAAATCTACTCTTCTTGTTCTATCTAATCGAATCACTCGAATTTCGTGTACTTTTCACTACAAACTGAGCGTGTGCTGAATTCATTCAGAAAAGAGATGTTTGCGGTGCATTTCCCTCAAACTTGCGATTGCAGTGAATGTGAAACAAATGTGATACGTGCGGGAAATAACATACATCAAAAATATTCGGGATCTTTGAAGCAAATTTCGAAGTAACTAGCCGAATAATTAATTCAATTTTGATCTTCATTATTTCTTCACGATATGATTGTATAAATACATTCAAATTCATACCGAGTTCTTCTCTTGTTCTTGTTTATGTTCCACCATCATCATCATCATCATCATTCGTTTATTCTATCTTCCATTAAATTCATTCTGATTATCATGAGAGGATATTGAACTAACTTTTGGGAAGATAGTTCGGCTCACAAAGTTTACGCTTGGGATTGAAATCCACCACGTATTGACTGAAATAACATTTCCTTGATTTATCTCTTCATTTGTTTTCCGATTTGTCTTCTCGTCGATGGAGATATTCGAGATGGTTAAACGATTCATCGCATGATATTCAAATTGTCGATTCTTCAGAATATGCCGTTGAGAAATGAACTACCTCCTCTCCGATAACTAAAATTCATAATGAATTGCCGAATTTTGATTGAAAAATTCACTATACTGGAATCAGAAACTCTGTTTTTATTTTTGAATTGCATCTATAGGAGCTTTTATTCATGTATCATACACGTTTCGGAGGATATCATCCCACCGCTGTCACCAAAAGTACATTCGCTGGGAAATGGGGCTAATTTTGTAACTTTTATCGATTGCATGACAGCCATGATAAAGGTATAAAGAAATCATTTGACTTTGAACAACGAAATAACAAAAGAGATTTGATTGCCCGATTAGCAGACTTATTTGAATTGTTCTCTCGCGGAACAGGGATTTATTCTGTACCCGGTTCCCACATCACACAACCAGGAAACACAATAGAACTCCGTAGACAATATTGTTCGAGGTTTCTTCATTTTGTGCTCATTGTAACGCGAGTGAAATTTGTTAGGGCGTACATACAATCAATATTCATCAACCGAGGAATGAATTGGGGCTTATGTTATTATGAACCGAAAAAAATCCAAATCAGTTCCAGCAACTAGATACAGTTGTTGATATTTGGATAACTAGAACAGACTTCGGCTCAACTGAATTCAAATTTAATTCCTCTAACTCAAGTTGTTGTTACTAATTTAAAGTTGCCTCCCCTACAGCTTTTATAACCTGCTCCTATTCTCTCATTACTTGGAGCTAATTTTCCCAACTAACTTCGGTTCATTCGGTCGAATGAATTTTTTTTTTCGGTGCCACTAGATGGAGAAATATTCACAAGTGTTTTATATAGCGATACATATAGATGTTCCACCGCTGATCAATTTCACCTTCCGCAGGGAAGAACCTTCCCAAAGTGGAATTTCATCTGAGGATAATGTGCTCATGGGAAATGTTGTTTGAACACAAATCCGTGAACAATCGCTTCAGTCACCTAAGCGGATTTATTCCCTCCCATACTATCTGTATAATTTTGTTTCACTCTGGTTGAACGAGAAGCAGGGATATTTAGAGAACTGAATAAACAAAACCATATTGTATTTTTTTACGGAATTTAAAAAAATCATTTATAAATTGAACTTATTGAAGTTCTCTTGAAGTAACTCTTGAAGCACTTCATGGCCAATCGTAGCGGAATAAGTTTTCTCAAAAGGGATACATTGGATTGAGATTCATTGATTTACGAGGAAGAGAAAGAAGAAAATTAATCAATAGAGCATCAAGATTAATGTTTGGACAATAAAATAATGATTTTTTTTCAACCCTCTGTATGCAAGTGTGACAGTATACCGCAGGATGCGTTGTGAAGGAAACGAGGTCATCGAGAACGTAACATACACATATACAACAATTCAGTATGTTTTTTCATCCATGTAATAATCTACCCATTTATCTATCTATTGCTTCAATGCACACCTTTTCGTCTTCGCCGCATAAAACACCACTGCAGCATCAAACATCACACTTCGAACTATGTGATTGGTCAAGAGAGGTCACTGACGCTCTCTCTTACGTTAATGTAGAGATATGTATATGTATAGGTGTGTGTATGTTGATGTATCTTGAATAATTTACACCATTAGCCGCGGCCACACTAGCGTTGAGTTAGATCCTGATGTTGATAAAAATCATAGCTTTCACCCCTGTCGCACACCAGGCACCCATTTTCTTCCATATCAAACTCGATGCAACATCTTCACTGATTCACTGTGGAGAAGTAATAATCGTAGTGTCGTACCACTTGTTTCGCACTCTACATTCTTCAAAACTAAACGAACGATTGGCAGTGATTCCAACAACGTTGTGGTATTTTTATTTCATCGTCGACAGTCATAAGGAATCGATAATGATATGAAATGGAATTCATTCGCACTCTCCAACAAGGATATTATAAAGGTCGATTGAATCAATTCCTGAGTTTATACCTTGGAGGAAATTGAATACCGCATGTAGCATGTTACGATGCAAGTTTCAAGACTGGTGAAAATTGACGACCAACAACCCTAGAATAGCGCAACATTTGCAATGATGACATCATTTCAGGCTCCATACATAGAGCCTTGAATTCTTGAACTTGGCAACAGAATCCACAAGTTATTGCATTCTATCAGGTAAGTATTGAATACTCAGCTAATCGTGAACTGACGAAATCCTATTATCAGCGTTGGGGATATCGAGGAATTTTCATCCAAGTTGTTAGAATTCAACATTTTCACGTCATGAAAAATTGCTGTTGAGGCAGTATCCCAGGTGGGAATGATTCAAGGCGGTCTCCAGCGCTTTTCAAAACGTAACTAGGTCCTGACCAAGTTCTCACCAGACCTAGGGCACATCACGAATCATTTCCACCCAGAATACTTTCCCAGAACCTGCATAGAATGTACTTAGCCAAAACATTTTCAGCATTTCTAACCTGTTGTGGTACTTGGAAATTATTGAATTGGGAGACACTCGAAACATCACACACTGTACCAAACGAATCATTGTTGTAGTAGTTTTGATTGATTTAAAAACGAATAAGATCCAATACGATTGTTTGTCACAGAATTCTCCGCACATCATAACGAACAAGATATTGTAAACGCTCTTCCAAAGACGAATAAAATTATCCAAACTTGAAAATTCACTTGACATTTCAAGTGAATCAAGAACCTATCTCGCACGCGTTTCGATATTATGGGCACACAATGGATTATCGTATATGTCCAACACACGTGCTCTTGTGTTCTCGAATGAAAAAGATGATGGCGAGAGAAGGAGGAACAAAGAGAAAGAGGGACTAGATTATCGTCGTCGTCGTCGATGCCGTTGTGCATGAGTGTTCCAACGTAAACAATGGCTTATCAACGAAACGCAGCAACTAATCGATAAACGACAAGTCAATTAGAGAGACATCCGGAGAAAAAGTGGAGAAAAAAACTGTGTAATATAATGAAAAGGGGGAGAATATATATCCAGGTATATCGAATACACCCGCACGGAATCGAATTTCTCTACCTGACTAACTGGATTAGGCTTTTCACCACACATGGCGATCGAGAATTATGATTTGTGGTTTAGGCATTATCATCCGGGTGAGGTAACCAACCAGGAATGACCTCATCACGGCAGCGGGTTGGAAGGCTACGCATATATGTATTATACATAAACGTAGGTCGTCGGGTCACACGAATATCCCGGGGGTCGACGACGCATGATTCAACTTCCATCTCTATCCCCTTCTTCTTTCCTCCTTCCATTCTTCTTCAAGAGAACTTGTCGGTTAAAAAATTTGTTCGGTTCTGGATGGACGAACGATGGAAGCTGATTGAAAATCAAAGGGGAGCTGTGTGGAAGGAGGAAAGTGAAAAAAGAAAAGCCTGAGAATTGAGAAACAAATCATTGAGACCAATTTGCATTTGTCATTCGTTTCGCAATACGGCACAAATTTTTTTTTCTCCTCCTTCTTCTTCTTCACAGCGCTGGACAAAAGACAAGACCGTCGAAGACGATCAATCCCTAGCTCAGAGAACTTTATATACGTATACATTTTATATATGTATACACGGAAACCGTCTGACCCAATTTCCTGCTGCAACTCTACGCTATAATACACACATACATACACACCCCACCGTGTGAAATCACAACGAAACACTCTGCATCCGTAGACCAACGATTCCAAGATTCTAATGATACACATTTATTCTAATCATTAATGGAAAACCTTATTATTATTACGAATGACTGTCGATGATGAACTGTTTCTCTCAAAAGTTTCTACGAAACGTTATTCATTTTCTTTTCCTGCTTTCATATTTCGATATCCCGTGTATCATAGCGATGATTGATACTTTTTCTTTCCACGTATTTCCTTCGTTAGTACTCGACCCAGCGGGAATCACTGTCGAAATTCAAAATTCACGGACCACAGTTTTATTTACATGAGGAGAGGTTTGTATGAATACGTATGCATAGTTCCATACATACATACATACATACATACACATGAGCACATCCAAATGAAAAAAGGGAAAAGAAACATAAGCACACACTTTGGAAATGAAGACGACGTGTGATGAAAAATCGTGTGTTGTAGGTCGCGCAAAACGCGTGGGAGAAGGTTACGCGACGCGATGAGGTCGACTGGTGACTGACTCTCCGGGCGTCACGACGCCGACGCCACCTTTACGTCACTGGTTCCTACATTTCTCCCCACCTCTTCGTCCAAACCCTGTGAGAGTATACTAACCCTTCTTTCTCTTCTCCTGCACCACGTATTCACCCTTTCTCCAAGCACGGCGACTGCTGTTACCCACCGCGTTGCTAATTCGCGATGCCTGGTGCGTTTTCAGGTGTTGCGAACCAAGTAAGGTGCGGGTGACGACCAAAGTCACGATCGTCTGACATCCATTCATACATGATGGACATTTGGGATCTTTTCATCACGTGGTAAAGATATTCTTAAGGCACGATTCCTGGAATCTTGGGATATTAATCCCAACTCGTGGTGGAGTTAGGTAAAATAAGTTTCAGTTCAAAAAACGTACACAGACAAAAGTATTCCTTTGAATTCCTAGGGTATACAATTTCCTGGTGAGCATAACACTGGTTTTACAAGTAGAGTAGTAGGTATCAAATTTCGATCAAGATTTTATAAAAATCAATAAACCGTGATAAGTTTTTTATAAGAAAAAAATGTATCGATTCCGTCGATTTCTTCACCTCCAAAATCAATTCCATGTGTGTATGGAACAATGGTCCAATCAAGGACGAAGCCTGGCACAAGACCTACCGAGACTTGTCTTGAGAAATTCAATAAACTTGGCCCAGGCTTGGGAATGATAAGATCAAGACAAGCTTGGGCCAATAGTTCGTTCCAGCCTAGTCCAAATGATTCGCCAAGCATCAATCAATGCTTCTTTCATCACAGATATTGATGGGAAGAGTAATTTGATCCATATTTCAGCTCAAAGTTCTCCCTCGGAATACTGTACATGAATCATCTTAAAACGATAAATTAAATGTGCCAAGACTGAGCCGAGCTTGGGGTTCTCCCAGTCATGTTAATCCCTGCATGGGGAAGACATCTTGAAATCCTGTAGAGAGTTCTTCACGATCAGTTGATTTCCGTGTATGATCACATTTGAAAGTAGCCTATTACCATTGAGTCAAGTTTTATGCTTATTTAGATCAAATATATCTATCTTACTGTGTGAAACTGGAGTGTGGGGCCAATCATAAGGAGGAGATTGGACTGGTCTTGGCCCGATAGTTATGCACAAGTCTTTATCGATTGTGAACTAATTGAAAACCCTGTGCCACTTATGTGGACAACATCGGCTTAAATAATCATCTTAACTTTAGCTTGATTTTCACGCTTGTGCCAAGCTTGTACCAAGTGCAGTTTTTGGCCATTCCAAAGATACGAACAAATGTCCCATAACTAACTACACTGAGAGCCCAATTTTTTAGATTGGAAGAAATTTTTCTTTGCCCTCATTCCAATAAATACTTTGTTCAATCGAAAAAACCTCAGTTGGAAGGAAAAAGTTTTCATCAAACTGAAACAAAGAATTTCCAAATTGGAACAAAAATATATTCCTTCTTAAATTTGAAAAAAATTACTTCAATCCAATCAAAAATTTTTTCATTGCAATGAATTATTTTTCCCATTGAAAACAAGATTCACCAGAATGAGGGTAAAGAAATTTTCTTCCAATCCAAGAAATTGGGTTCTCAGTGTATCCATTGGAAACAGCGGGACAATCATGGAACCAATCGTCACGGGTCCAATTATTTTTACCGGAGGTTTATTCCTGATACACGTGCCCGATATCCTGGGACAAGCTTGAGTTTTTTTTCCAGTCCTGTCAACACCTGCATGGGATGTTATGCTCACCAGGAAATGGTATTCCCTTGCAAATGATCGACATGAGGTATTTTTCAGAATGTAATTCAACCCGAAACTCGCGGTCTCAAAAAAAACAGGCGGATTTTGCAGTCACTCTTCGTTATTTGAATGATGGATCGAATAATATATTCTTCCACATGAACGAAATATTTATTTTTGTCAAAGAAATATCTATTCGAATAACAATTTGTTAGATTCAGAGAAACACTTTCTTCTGTGTACTCGTTCACAGAGAGGACGTGTAGAAGTTTGATTTATCTCCATCATGCAACGTTCTGCCAAAGACGCAACAAAGGGGAGTCCGAGGATGCCAAAGGGTGCTGGAGATGATGCTCGGTGGAAAAATTTTTAAAATTATATTCAATTTATATAGAATTATATATAAATTATGTATAATTTAGAACATTCGTCTACAAAACAGAGCAAAAAAAACATTCAAACAAACTAAATTATAGCAGCCAAATTAAGCTCCCTCCTCGATCTGGTCCTGAACGAACAACAAATTTCCTCCTCTTATATATATGCACGGAGACAAATATATTGGACTGGTTCCCATCCACCCCAGTTCTCATCGCGATTTTAGAACAGAAAGTGAGCGATGACTCGCGATTGATGATCATCAGGATTTTAACCTATTGTTTCCATGGCGACTTATTACAATTTTGAAATGTCTGTCACAAAATTATCATTCTTCATAGTAATACGTTACCGTATACTTTTCCCCGTGTGCCTCGTTTAAGCTAGTTTTTTTTTCATTTCTCATCTTTGATGAGAATTAAGGAATAAAGTAATTCAATTAAGAAATTGAATCAAGTTTGCAAGATTTGAGAATACAACGAACCATTGCGAGCTGAGGGAACTCCTAGTCCATGTTGGAACACAATTTTGTCACAAAATAATAAAACCAACCCCATTTATGACCCATACGAAGGATATATGATTATTTGGTTCGATTTCATGCACCCGAACGAAGTACGACGTATCCCCTTCGTCATCGTGATTGTGTAACGTTGTAAAGCCACGAAACGACGAGGGATCGAGGGAGAGAGTCTGGTGGGTGCATTGAATCTACTTAAGCTCATCCATAAACTGTTTGCAGACCAGCTAAAACTCGTCTAGCCGTGCCCTAGGTCAAGTTTGATGAGAGGGGAATGTTTATGATCATCGATCGTTCAAACAGAAAACCTGGCTGGTCGGATAACTCTTTGGCAGTGTTTGAGATGACTCTCGAGAGTAAACGAGAAATCAAACCTCCTCTGCGTACCCTACTCCGATTCAGAATGATGTGTATAGCGAGAACTAGCAATTAACTAATTCGTGTACACTCACAGAAGGATTTCTTGAAATCCAAATTGTCGATGTTCAGGAAACAAAGGTTTCAAACTTCTCTTGTTGAAGGTGTTCTTATACAATACACAGACCTGTAAACAGTGACAAATTTTGTGTATATTGCAATTTATGTTAAATATTAACATAAAGAATGTATCGAATCAACACAAAAATGTTAAATTTACACCGAAAATTTGTGAATTTTAGAATTTGATATGTTGTTTTCAACACAAACTCCTGTTTGTGACCTCCTGTGACACAAAATTTTTCGCTGTATAACAATATCCCACGATAATGCACATATCTGTTAGATTTCAAGGTTCATAAAGTACTTGAATTCACACGTGAAATTGGATTATTGAAAAATTACTCGCATTGAAAGAGAACAGTCCACCGCTGAATGTTTACAATGAAACTTCTCAAGCCATGATGTCAAAGTTCTTTTCAGTAAAAGATACGGGACAATCGCTATAATAATTTTCTTGAAATATTGGATAATATGAATCAAGAATTACCACAAAATTGTTCGAAACCTATATTATTTTGATTGTATAATTCCTGATATTATTTCAGTATTGGAGGCAACCGATCGAGCGTTTTAAACTCACATTACATCCACGACTTCACAAAAGGAATCGATAAATCATATTTTCCTTCATTCTTCCTGGTGTCTTATTTCACTTCAATCGATATCACACGCTATAGTTCCGCTCGGGTTTCGAGAAATATTATTGTTAACTAAACACTAAGAGATAACAATAGAGAAAAAGAGTCTGAAAAAGGGGAAACAAGTAAAGAACCGACCTTGCGTTTATAAAGAGAGCGAAATAAATGAAACTTTCTGATTCGACCCGAGGGTGTAAGGGCGACGCGATGGGCAATGGTTCTTGACGGGGCTTACGAGAACGAACGACAAGAGGTAAAGTTGGACACACTGTAGAGTAAATATTGTTTCTAGTAGTCCAGAGCCTCGAGAAACATAACCATGAAAGGCGGATGAAGATAGAGCAAGAAAGAGGTATACAACGCTATCGGGAGGAACATATTAAGCGAAGAAAAGGAAGGGAAAAAGAAAGGAAGGATCGGTCATATTTTTGTCTCTTAGGAGGAACAAAACTCGGGACGGAAAGCATGTTCTCTTTGGTGAGGCTGCGTATGCCCGAAGGGCCATTCACCCGGAAGCGGTGAAGTTCGTGGCTACTTGAAGGGGACTAAAAACTTCTGAAGATCTCCCAATTCTCGACTATTCTATTGTAACTTTTTCACTATGATTGGTCTTGGCTAGAGAATTTAATTTTCAGAAGCTTGGGTGTGTGCCAATTTAAGGACCATGGAGTCCTTCAAGAAATGGGCAAAATTTTGCTATGTACTTCCTGATTGATTACACAGAGGAAAATTTGCTATAAAATTTACCTCATGTCCGGTAAATATAGGGATAACATTGAATTGCTGTAATTTATACCACAATATCTATCAAAGTTATCGCAATTTATGTGACGACTGCAGCGAATTTTCATTTTCATCAAGGATTTTGGTGGCTGCAACAGGAATTTCGGTATGTTTTACAGCAATTTGATGCTGCCCCTATAGTTACAGCAATTTTCTCTCTGTGTATGGAATAAATACAAATTCTGAATCCACAGTGATAAAGTACATTGCTGAAATTGAGCTCTGGATATGGAATTGAAACTGCAAATGATTCTTCAAAATCATGCAAACGATGATAAACATATTGACTTACAAATGTCAATAAATTTCATTATAAGCTCATTTTCCTATGTTTAGAAAAATGTTTTGGGCTTTGGATTCATTTTCAGAGCATAATCCTAGCAATTCATGTGTTATTGCTGCATATTTAAAATTTGTAATAATTCCCATGTGTGTATGGACCAATGGCCCAATGATGGACCAAGCCTGGCACAAGACCTGCCGAGACTTGTCTTGAACAATTTATCAAACCTGGCCCAGGCTTGGGAATGATCAGATCAGGACAAGCTTGGGCCAGTAGTTTTGCCAGGCCCGGTCCAATTCATTTACCAACCATCAACCAATGCTTCTTTGATCGCAGATATGGATGAAAAAAGTAATTGATTCATATTTCAGTTCACGACTTTCTCCCTCAGAATACCGTACATGAATTATCTTGAAACGATAGAAAACATCTGACAAGACTGGGACAAGCTTGTATGATCATTGGAAAATTTGCGTTCTTTGATATTTCAATCAATTTTGATTCTACTGTTGAATTATGCTCAAATTAAACTAATCAGATCTTACTGGAATATCATAACATAAATCTTATAATGATCTGATCCCGTACGGAATCCAACATTGGAATCCCCCGAGTCACCCGAAAAACTGAAATCCTAGCTTGGTGTGTAAAACTAGTGTGTAGGATTAATTACGGCAGGAAGATCGGGCCAGCCCTGGCCCGATGGTTATCCCCAAGTCTTCAGCCATTGTAAATTCAAAATTCAGGCAATATTTATAAACATTGTGCCACTCATGTGGGCAGTATTGGCAAAATTGTTCTCAACGAATGCTCGATTTTTACACTCGTGCCAAGCTTGTACCAAATGTGATGACCATTTCAAAAATATTACCAAATGTACCATGATTGACTATCCATTGGGAATAACGGGACAATCATGGAAATGGGCCAATTGTTCTTCACGGAGGTTTGTTTCTGACACATATGCCAACCTTGAGACAAGCTTGGGTTTTTTTCAGTCTTGGCAATACCTGCATGGGTTGTTGAGGTGCTTAAAAACTATATAGCAAAATTTTATCCGTTTTCTGACGCTCCAAGTTCCTGCCCTTAATTTTTAAAACCTTAAAACCATTATTGAGTCAACATTGAAACAAACACGGCGCGAACTTGACCTAAAAATAGTCTATACTCAGTACAAGCTTAAACACCAATTCCCAATAATGGTACAACTCGTTCTTAGTCGTTGACCAATATTGGCCGAGTATAGCTGGCCCAGTCTTCCCTGCCAACCTCTCCTCAAACTGTATCGTCAAAATTCATGGAACATAGAAATTTTTCCATCGGATATTCTTGGTTTAAATTTCCATCTTGAGATCGAACTTTCGAAACGAGATGCCAATGTCGTGACGGAATCGCCTTTCCGGAGAAACTGTCCTTCCTCAATTGCCCTGTTCCCTTCCCCCCCCCCCCCCCCATCCTTGTCCATGACACAAAATAAGGGAACTCACATTCCAAGGTATCAATATTTATATTAATTCCCATCTCTTTGTTACCGAAGGAGATATTCTTTGAATACCTCTGGACGTGACAAACGTGAATAATCTTCTCAACTCTAAAAAGAGATACGATCACAAACTGTGACTGACATTCGCAAGAGCTTTACGATTATCGTCACACGATATACCGATAGAATATGAATTTGAATGCATACACATAGACACATGAGAACACCCACACACCGTAATACCACGAATAATTTGTTCACAAAAACGTCGCATTTGATGGATATGATGGTAAATTTCACGAATCCCGGCAACATATTAATCCTCTCTTTTCTTCACCTCTTTCCTTTTTCCATTCGATTCATCGGGGTTTTGGAAATACACGACCACGCATCGTCATCGCGAATTATTTATCCCCATCGAACGGATGTAAAAGTGGGTGATATTTTTCTATTATTTTTGTCCTTTCCCTTTATCCTGTTGTGCCATCATAATTCTGTCACCGAGGGTTGGAGAGATTTGTGAAGTTCATTATTTCGTATGGCACTTTTATCTCCTATAACGATTTCGCACTTCAACCTAGCGGTTGATAGTTTTTGAATTCTCCAAAGGGTGATGAAATTTGCGCTGTAACTTTTGATGATAATAGACAGAAAGGCAAAGAAATCTTGGAGAGGAATCCAAAACCTGTGAAAGAGTTACTCGTTATCCGCAATGCGGAAAGAGTTAGAGTAATAGCGGGATTATTGGACGTTGTTTTGTAGATGCTTTTTCTCGTGGAGTTGATCTTCGATAACGGTTATTTGGATTTCGATGAGTATAATTCCACAATAAATAGTTCAGAAATATCTCAACAAAGAACAATTTATCAGAACTCAAATATATATCTCGGTTGAAAAACATTAAATTGAATCAGGAAAAATGTCACTATCGGTGAATCCTGTACACAACAATCTAAAAACAACTTTGTTATGTTTCCATATGTTTTCATCGAAAATGGATAGTACATTATTAAACGATGATTCGTATTCGATTAAAATCAATAATAATTGTGAACTTTTGACATTCTAGTCACAGAATCGACAGAAGACGAGCAAATTCGGTATATTTTACATTCAGCTTTGTTGACAATTCACACATCATTCGAAATGTTGAGAACATTTGTGAAAAGTCACGTAAACAATCTTACAATTCCCAAATGAGATTCTTCTGAATAATTTTACGCTGCGCACGTTCGCAATATAAATCTTTATGAATTCATTTACAGTTTCATTTGCAAATTTCATTTATGTCCATAAAATAGCCATAAAATATCCTCAAAATTCAGAAGAGATACTCATTTCTCAAGATGATCAAACAGTTATTGACTGTTCCGTAAAGTACACAATACGGAACGCTTTGTGCATATCATTGGATGAAAGTACCACCCCTTGCATCCATACCATCGATCCATTAAAATTTGTCTCAGTATTCTGATTATCATCATCTTCTTTCTATAGTGGAACACTCGTAGAGTTAAGGACTCTCTAATCAAATCGCAACTCTCCTCTCTTCTGACTATCCTTCAATAAGAATGAGACAGACTATACGTCGTTTCATTGTTCGAATTCAGAAAGGAAAAAATGACAAAATGCACTTCTCTTGAGATGTAGATACTTCGTGCATATTTCCAAGCTGGGAACATCTTTTTTTTTCTTGTTTTTATTCTGTTTTGCCCCACCAACGTTCTTCCTCCTCCCTCTTCCTTTTGCATTATACGGAAGACCGAGGAAGAGAGAAGAGGGATAGGCATAGTGTCAACTCCTCCCGCGGTCGATATTGACGTACGTACGTGGCGGTAGGCGTACCAGAAACCTTAACTTACCGTCACAGACCCAAAAACTTCATTCACGTTCGAGCCAGATTAAGGAGAATATTTTGCACGATCCTTCTCCGGAACAGCCGTCAGAATATACACGGAAAAAATAAGTATTTCCGAGATTTCCGGATCCTTTCCGTTCCTCAGCAATTTTGATCGGTAGGAGAGAGGATTCAGAGCTGAATTCACTATGGTAGTTTGTAACCGAGGAACAGACTGAACTTACAGTGAAATTTGCTATGACGAGACAATAGAAGCCTGATCGAATTCACAATGTTTTACAGTAAATTTCATTAGAAATTCAGTCTGTTCCTCGGCCCAGAGTAAATTAATAATCCCATAGTAAATGCAACTACAAATTTTTCTGTACTTACGCTGCACTTTGTCCCAACAATTGAATTTGTATGTATAAAAAAAAATGTTTCTACAGTATGTTCCTCATGAAGTTTATTATACGTTTCCTCATAAAATCTATAACAAAGTAACTCGAGAGAATCTGATTCGTATATACACTCCTGCTGAAAATACCAGACGAAACCACGCAAAGAATAGTTGTCTGGCTTTGAACGGTCTTTATCCCTGGAAATCTGGTTTAAAACTGGCAAACTTTTTGCCTGGTGTTGTCCGGAATTATCCACTTAGAACATTTTGTGAATTTCTTTCATACTTTTTTGAATTATACTAGTAATCAGAAAAACGTTTCCAAGAGTCATAATCTCCTCAATTTCGTTGGGAATCAAAAATTCCTTCTTTGGAAGGAAACTTAAAATCCTGAAGAATGAAAAATTACAAAATGATTGCAAACTTTTATGAATTCTCCTTCCAAGTACTCTCAACCCTGGTAGAAATATTCCTATATAATGGTGAAATTCCTGATTGAATACCATTCAATTTCATTGAAACCTATTCACTTTCCCATTCGTCAATGAGATTTTATGGAATATTTGTAACGGGGAATGATGTTTTACAACGTTTCATTGCCTACGAGAACAGCAAGTGAAGTATCTGAAGAAAAAGTTGAAAACCTAAAACTAATTCCAGTTAAAGTACGCCAATAAACAGCTCTTAGCTCCACGTTTTTATAATCAAAAGCAAAACAAATAAAGTACTCAAGATATTTAGTAATTCACACCTGATTCGTTTTATTGCCAAGCAAAACGAGGGGAAAAAATTGTCTCGTCTGAAATTCTCCTGGAGGCTTTAGAGGCTCGAATATTACGCAGCAGGTACGTATCGATCTTCCCTTGGCACCCATGGTTCTTACCGTGAGACAGGAGAGATAGAAAACGAAAGAGAGGGGATCCGGAGTTTTACCTCTTCTCTTCCTTCACTCACACACATATTTGTATCTGTTCACGTTCACCCTTGGTGTACGCTCGTTCCATTTCATCCGTGTTCCTCATCGGAGTACTGTAATTCATCACCATCTATCTTTGGTTTTCTATTCATTTAAGAAGGGAGGAAAAAACAATATTCAGGAAAAACGGAAGAGAAAACTTTACAAAAGCTGCTTATGGAATTAATTTTTCTGCTTTACTGCTCATTGATTTTTATACATCCTGACGTATAACTTTGACAATCTATCCCGCCCTGCCAATCTGTAGTCTTCAATTATCTCTGTTTGTGATACATGTAATGTTTACGTAAAGCGATTGAACCTATATGTACAAAACGTGCTCCATATTTTACAAAAATACAGATATGATTCTTTGACGTGTACTGTGGGACATAGATAACATTTATTCAATATTATTATGAGCGAATGAGTATACCGTGATTATATCGAGGGAGAAACGACGATGGTGTATAAATATTTTCCGAGATAGATACGTACGCGATAAATTTCATTATGCATGGAACAAGGTAGATTATGAAACCGATAATGAGATTTAACAAATTTTATTTGATGTTCAGTTGTGTGGATAATGCTTTATTCTCAATTTTTCCTTGAAACCACATGCGAACTTCAATACTTACGATAGTGAAATGTACTGGATTTCCAAATCTTTGGAAAATTCAGTTCGAAATGTTCAGACAATGAATTTCAAGAACTGCGGATGATAAAACAAGACATTATATGTTCCTATAAAAAAAATAATGACTAGCGTTTCATGGTCATGCAAAGCCAGTAAAGACCAATTTTACTGACCCTCGAAAGCGCTTAAAGTCTTATTTTCTAGGACCTATTAGACTGTAAATCTCAAGGTTTAATTTGAAACACTCTTAAACACTTGAAAACTAGTTTATATATCAATAAAACAGATCCAACACTTTATATCACACATTTCATCTGTGCGAATGGTAAACGTATGAACCCTCAAACGTGAAATTCAAACAAAACCCTTGGATTTGCAGTAAACAAACACGATTCGTATGATTCGAACGGCATTAGATGAATCAAGTGCTTTGGTATTAGCAGCTACTGTAAAAAGAATCGGTTTTATGTCGAGCATACCACTGTTTTCGCTGCCATGAAATAACAACAACGAAAACGATCTTTTACTCGTAGGGTGAGCGATTGAAATGTCACAATATATCGAATTACCTGTTGTTGTTCCTTGGATAATAATGCGATATTATGGCTTCGGTTTAGACCAACAAGGAAACCTGATAACCTTGTCTGTGGGGCGAAAATACCTGGCGAGCGTAACAGAAAACGAAATCGATGCAAAATACTTAGACATGGGCGAGAATGAATGGAATAATTCTCGGTTTGATAACAATTTAGCCACGCTCGATCATATACATCACTGTCAATGAATCGATTCAACCATTTTGCAATAGAGGGAAAAAAAATAACTATACCACAATATTGTATTTCATGCTCATGATGAAATAATAATGTACCAAGATTTTATTAGGTGTGCAAGTTGAAACTCGGCTTTAAGTTGGTTGCATGGATATATGTAGCGTGGACATTGCAGCTGTCATATCAGTCATTTTCAAACAGTTATTTCCTGGGTATCAATTTTATGAGATGGATTTCGATAAGCAACATTTACGCCATTGTGTTTTCAAATGAATGAAAATGCTGCTCAAGCTATGGAATTGATTAATACGACATAGGGTCAACATTCTGTGAGCCATTCAACAGTGAAAAAGTGGTTTACAAGATTTGTCAGTCTTGAGGATGATCCATGTCTAGGTGCAATCAAAAAATTTGAGGATGAAGAAGAACTTGAAGTTTTACCGAATGAAAATCTATGTCAAACTCAAGAAGAGCTGGCAGAACAGTTAGGAGTTACTTCTCAAGCAATTTCACTTCGATTGCATGCATCAGGGAAAAATACAGAAGGAAGGAAAATGGGTTCCTCATAAACTGACGGATTAGAAAATAAAAGACAAAGAGTTGCCATTTGCATGAATTTGCTTTTTCGGTTCAAGAAGAAGGATTTTCTGCATAAAATCATCACAAGTGATGAAAAATGGATTTTGTACGACAATCTTAAACGTAGAAAAGCATGGGTTGATCCAGGCCAGCCATCTACATCAGTTGAAAAACCGAATATTCATGCGAAGAAAGTTTTATTCTGTGTCGGGTGGAGTTGGAAAGGAATCATTTACTACGAGCTTCTCAAACCTGGCCAAACTGTTACAGCTGAGCGTTATCGGGCCCAGCTGGTCAAAGTAAGATCACTTACTCTGGAGGAAAAAAGACCATTTACGGGGCAAAGAAGGCGAAAAGTGATGCTGCTGCATGATAATGCACGTCCACATACAGCAAAACCAACGCAGAAACTCATCTTCAATTTAGACTGGGAAGAATTAGTCATATTTGAAGAAGCAGCACTTCATGAATATCGAAGATGTCCGAAAATGGCTGGATAACTATTTTATTTCAAAACCACCAAGTTTCTATCGTGAAGGCATTTATCTACTACCCGATATATGGCAAAAGACTGTAGATAATAACGGCGAATATTTCAATTCATAATTCTTGAAAGAAGTATTTTTTTCAATAAAATTGAGTTTGACAAAAAAAAAGCCGAGTTTCAACTTACACACCTAATATTTGATTCATCATCTTACGCTGTAATTCTGTTTATGACGTTTTACTAATTAGGTCATAGACGAGCCTCGACACTCGGTGAGTGTGTAGATTGAACGACGATGTTAAGAAGATATCAGATATTGTGAGATGATAATGGAATGTCGTGAAAGCGCTTTTTGATCTCGACAATGATAAGATCGATAAACGATGAAGATAATTTTATAAAAATGTAATTTCATGGAGAAGAAAAATTGTTATTCTAAAAAAGAATAATTAAATTCTTCAGTGGAAATGGGATTTTTCAAATTCAAGTGCTTTTCTTCAGTGGAATTCTGATTCTTAGTGAGCATAAACATTGGCCCAGCGCTGGCCCAAGCTTGCCCCAATAGTTGTGCAAACAATAATTACTCTTTTTCTTCCATGAAATGAAGTATACAGAATAAAAATCCAAAAATTCATCATCTTAGATTGCTTGGATTGTTTTTTTTTCAAATTATTTGTTTGAAATCTTACATTTTTCAAATTAAATGATATCTGTGAATGTTTTCTTCGCTATACTACCAAAATTCAACTTCTTCACATTAAATTGATGAGCTTGAATGTGTATTCGGCATCTTTGCTGAAAACCCAAATTAAAAGGGAAAGAGAGAGAGAGAGAGAGGATGTAAGAGAATTTCAAATTAATTAGAATTTTATTTGCTTACCTTGTGACGAATTGCTGTTGTGCTGAGAGCCCTGAACCGATGGCATCCCTGGATAAAGAGGTGAAGGATGAGGTGATGATTGATTACTAGATGATCCGGTACAGTATGAATTGGCAGTTGAAGTAGGCGCAGCTGAGCCGGTTGTTTGTTGTTGGGACGGTTGGGGAATTTGTAACGTACCATTCCCCGACGTTGGGGTGGATACGGATAGTCCATTATTCCCGCCACCGATTGACTGTTCGTCTTGTTGATGATGTGATTGTTGCTGTGACTGTTGCGATTGCTGTTGTTGCGTTTGTTGCTGTGATTGTTGTTGCTGTGTTTGGTGTTGCGTTGACTGTTGCGATTGTTGCTGTTGTTGTTGCTGCTGTTGTTGTTGCTGCAGTTGATGTTGCTGTTGATTCGTGAGTTGAGGCGTTGGCGGTTTTTGGGAGTCTGTGATGTCTTCTGAAGTTTCTGGAACGACAATTGACATGAAAATTCATGATTATTTCGTTGTAGAAAATCACTGTGATGATTTTGTGCCAAAGACCTTTCAATCTTTTCAACTGTCTTGTTGCACAAAATTTCATCGAGGTTGCTTCCTTTTTAAGTGCTTCTGAAACTATGATGAGCTTTGGAACATGAAATTCAAGCATTTATTGTATTTCAAATTATTCAAATTTTCTTCATCGAGCTTGAATCTACAGAACAAATATTTCATTACCTGACAACCTCTTTCTCTCTTACTCTTACGTGAAACATACGAGGATAAATATAACAGGTGATATAACAGGTAACGCCAAGTGATCTTTCATATGATCATTGATTTTGATAGCATTTTTATTTATGCAGATGACTCACTTAAGGAAAGTATATTATCGTCATCTCTCGATGGAAAATATTGAAATTCTTTACAGATTTTCCCTGTATTCTTAGAAATCTTCCATCAGGCTTTAAATTTTGAAAAATTCCATCTCTACAAGGAAAACATATTTTCTCGTTCCGAGAGAACATGTTTTTTCCTTATGTCAAGACGATGTGCACTTAGTTTAAGTACATTTTTCACACCATGCTGTACAATCTCCGAACGATAAATCATTTTCTCTGGGAAAAAATTTCTCTCTTCTTCTCACAATCAATGTATCGACTGATAAGATATACCTGATTCTCTTAGTCGCTCTTATTTGATAATAGAATATTAAAAATTCAACCTAGTTTCGTAATTAACTTCAAACATGAATATTTCAAATGTCGACTCCATTCAGATCATTTGAGAACTTCAAATATAATTATCTCTTAGAATTTCAGTCTTAAATTTTCAAAGAAACCATCATCTTCGTGACCTCTCGAATTCAATTTCCAGCCAATTATGTAACAAAAGTATTTTTCTTTCAATATTAATTCGATAATCAAAAATCATTGATGAAATAGCCAGAAATTTTCATCCCCTTCATTCATTCAGACACAATCGTTACCTGAATTCTGTGTTAGCATTCACGATTAAAAAGAAAATTACGAACAGTCTGGTGCGCGTAATCAGGATTTTTCCACAAGGCAACAAAAATCGAGGAACGTACAATAACGACCTTTTCTACCTTCTCTGTTCTTCCACCACCTACATCATGCGTCTCGATTGAAAGATTCATAAAACCATGTGCAAAAGGACCAGAATAAAACCATTTTTCCCGATCATCCGTTATTTTTTCTGGCTAGACAGTCGTTTGTACAATCATGGAAACGAGACAACAGGAAACGAGATTTGGCTGTCTCGAAAACACCATCACACGGTTTCAAAATTCTGTCTCGAAGAGAAGTAGTCTGGTGGATCGTAATTACGTTTTATGGTCGTTAACGTGCAGACGCGGGTTCAATTTCCGTTCGGTTGAAAACAGAGAGAAGGAGAGAGAGAAGCTGAGACGTGCTTATAAGTTTGCAACAAACAGTATCATTCGACAATCGGAATCGAATTATTTTCGAATTATTTCAAAACGGAGATCGGCGGTTTCGTTAGTAAAATTCATCACTGCGGGAGAGAAGGAAAATGAATGTTGTATGAGAAAGGAAAAGAAGAAATAGGAATTCAATTTGATGATGAAGATTCGTTCTATCATGATGCGAAGATACAATTTCTCTCTGCTATTCCGTGAATCATATACAAACGCTGTTCGACGACGTTTCATCAGATTCAGGGTCTTTGTTTGATAACATAATAGACACGCAATGCAACCATTCAATCATAACCGAAGGGAAATCTCAAACTATGACGGGAGATGAAATTGAGTAAAGAATGAAAATAAAGTAAATATAAGGAAACTATTGATAGAAGATATAATATTGTGTGAGATCAACACCTCACCAGCTCTGTATACCAAGTTTAATGAAAAAAACATCGAACATTCACATTCGTTGTATATTTAGTTCGATAATTCATCGATCGCAACCTGGGGGCGAAAAACCGATTGGCCACCTGGGTCTATGGAAACTTAATTTTTCCATGTTCTCAATCATTTCAATTATGATATTAAACATTTTATAAAACTCATAAATGCTCCAAGGTAATATTTTATTCGATATTTCACTTAATGTAAATACGTCATGATCTTTTCCATTAAAGTGGAAGACGAAAAAAAAACTTGACTACTCAATCCACTCACCATTTTCAGGAAACGACGTCGATCTTATCACTGGTAGCAAAATTCCTTTTTGTACCAATTCGTCTCTGCTCGCCCGTACCGAGATCTTCCTTTCGAGCGCTGAAATTCATACCAGGCTCACATCAATTCTCAATTGATGCAATTTCTCCAACGAAAAAATTGTTCATGCACGTAAAGGGTGGTAAAATCGAATGTCGTTCAGATATATTACGTTCTCCCCATCGCAACCCCTTCTCGGTTATTTCGCTCTATTGAATACCCAGCTATCGCTATATCCACGCTAATGTTTCTAATAGCTGGAGGTGACAATTTGGATCCGAACGGTATCACGCGGTGATTGTTATCCTCCCCCATAACGTAATTGACCGAGGATATCTAACCTCGAATAATTAATAACCAATCAAGGTGGGTGCTGGACATTAAATTTTGAAATTCGAATTGAAGAGGCTACTCATTTGGTGTGCTGATTCTATAACGACTGATAATTCATATTATTTTTATTATAAATTTCATACTTACACAAGGAAGCGGCTTCAAATTTATCCGATTTCTTTTTCCGCTTCCACTTCCACGGTTTAAAGAGTCTACCGAGGGCCGAAAATTTACTTTTTCTTTCTAATGGCGGCGTCCTGGCACCCGAGCCCAAACTATTCGTCCGCAACGCTGCACCGTTTTGTTTTTTTGCTGTAACAAAAAATTATATCAATTTTTATATGAATTCACAGCGGAGTTGAAAAATTGAATTACAACATTCAATTGTATTGATTTCTTACAATATCTTTTGCTGTTTCGAATTCTGGTATCGTATTGTTTATAATGGTTACACGAGTCCACACGAGTCTTATACTTTTTCTATATCCAATAAAAATATCCGTAGATCAGTTATCGAAGGAGAATACAACATAATATCGGATCATTCTCCCTGGAAAAGGTATTCGAGAGCAACTTATCTTCTTCAGATTTTTCAATTTTCTTTTTTTTCAAGTAAGGGTAAACCAGATCACACGATTCTCTGCTTTATCCAACCGAAAAGGGTTGTGATTTACCGACAACGGGATAACTGCAGTCACCCGTGGAGCAGCGGTGTTTACCTTCTCACAGCAATTCCGAAAGTTATTCGGAAACGAATCGTTCGAGGGTATAGGAAATTCACAGAAATATTCTTCACATGGTAAGTTTTCGACACGCATTGAGTAAGTTTCAGTGCGCATTTTGCGGAAAATTTGAAAAATTTATATTCGAGTCTTGAGTTTCAGGCAGGAGAGAATAACTTCCTCTATGAGAAGAATATTTTACAGAAGCGAATTCATTGAATATTAGGGTGTGAAAAGAAAACGGAAGATTAACGAGACTTGTAAAAAAGTATCAAATAAGAATATGAAGAATAAATGTAGAAAAATTTGGATCTTATTTTGATTTATGATACGGATGGAAAATTGAGAAGAGACCACAAGGAGGAGAATATTTGCTGCTGCAATGAATCCAGGGGTGAAATTTGTTTCATAAATTGAAGCTTGAACACGAAGAGAATTTCATATTCAAAATTACCATGAAAACATACCAACGAGGGAACAGACTAACCACATGAGACGAAATTGTACGATCTTAGTTTGATTTGTTATGAGAAAATGTTGAAATGAGCATCAACTTCAGCACTCACATTGCAAACGTGATCATGGTTTCTTGTAGATAACTTCACGGAGAAAAGAAAATGAGGAAATTCACCACGTAGGATGACAACGCACCGCTTCGAGTCTTTGAATGGAAATTTTTACAGAATATATTGTCAAATAGTTCACATTATGAGACAAAAATGGATTCTTCTCTTATGATGTGGATTATTCGACAATATATTTTGCAAAAATGTCATCCTATACGGTAAATTTCTCCATATTCTTTGTTCCGTGTTCAAGTCTCTTTTCATCCCTACGCGATATGGTTCTCTGTGACCATTTTTTCGCAGTATAATGAATTTCATTTGAACTGAAAAGTTCAACTGAGAGGTGTAGAATACGAAGAGATCTTTTATATGATTATAGCAGGGAGCTCCTTTTGAGGAAATTAGACTGAACGATCAAATAAATGAGGATATTTTCATCACAAAAAAGTGGGTACTCAGCTTCCTCTTCAGCGTGTCAACGAATTTAACCACACCTTCGCGATTAACATACATTATGACCTGCTAATGCAAGGCAGCGTGCTTGAGTACCGATGTTCGCAAACTCTCGTACGAAGACCGCTATGGAACACAAATCCATGGTCCAATGATAATGGGTTGCTCGAGAGGCAAGTTCATGGCGACATTTGGAGGACTATTTGGAAATGCGTTCAGCGCATCGAATTATTCAAAACATTGCAATAAAAAAACCTACTGAATACGAAGAAGGATTTTTGCTATCCTGATTCCTCAAAAACATTCCTGAGGCAAAACTCAAACACTTCCCTCTTTTTTCTTTTGGGAGAAAGCTACGAAGTGCTTTGTTTCAGAGCTGGCTTCAAGCAATCATGTGAAATTTTGAAATATTTGAAAAAACAAAAAAAAAAGTAAAAGGGACTGAACAGACAGAAAATCTCGAGGGGTTTCGAGAAAAAAGTTTAGCGATTGAAAAGAATATTGGTCAAAGATTTATTCCTACAGAATCTCGATTTAATAGTTGGTTCAAACGATTCACGTTTGCTGCATGTAATCCAATATCCCCTTGAAAATATTGATTCAAGAGGATAAAAGCGGTTTCTCTTGCTCACCTCTGAAGAAAGACAGCATTAAGGACGTTAATAGTTTCATCTCAAATTAGACACATTGTCTGCACATACATAAATGTATCGTACTTCAATATTCATAGACATTTTTTCATCCACGGATGGTATATAAAACAGTCGCAGAGTTATATCACAATGATTCATTCTATCATTTAAAACATTCTTAAATATAAAACAATTATAATAGACCAATCACAACATCTTGAGATTTTTATATATTTGTTTTTAAGAAAAAAATAATAGTTCATTTATTAATCCCTCCCTACTGCAACGGGTTGAAATCAAACCGAAGTGGAATATTCCACACACCGCAGAATTTCGTTGTGATATTCCATAGCGTGTGTTCCGCAGTCCAGAATTCTTGAAGACCTTGAAGGGGGTTCTATGCTACAAACATTTGCAAATTATTTGAAAATTCAACAAAAAGGAATTTCTACTTATTCTGAAAACACTTCTGAATATTCTTCAAAGTATGAAATTGAGGAGCTGCATACGAGAGAATTATTTCACCAGAGACACTGTCGGCCACAAAATTATATTTCAATCTATTCAGAATTATCAAATATGGTTTAATAATTCAAAAATAAATGTTGAAAAGTCCAGCCTGTCCCATTCGCAACATGCATACCGTAGTAAGTATTTCGAAGTATTTGAAGGAAAATCTCTTGAGTACAACGAAACTTAAACGACCATCCATCCATTTATTCCATCAACATCGAAGTTATGAAGAAGGATGAGTGTCACGAAATCAGAAGGGAATATAAAGCGATCGTGCCGACTAAGAGATTGTCAAAGGCGCGTGGGTGATTCTCGAGCAACTTCCCTCCTACGTTACGGAAAATAATCGAGAATAACGTGCGGTAGGGCAGTTTTTGTCTTAGTGGTAGTACTAACGCAAAATAGATACTTGACAACAAACTCTGAACAAGAATGAGTATCTTCCTTGTACCGCTGACCTCAAAACCAACCCAACCGAACATTCTTGATATACCTGGAATTTATCCTATGAACATTCCCATCTGTATACTTGGAATTTTTCATAGAAGGTTATAGTTTATTGGTACAAAAACAATCATGATTTAAAATATGAATAGTTTTGAATAAGCGTTTTGAATCGGTAATTCCCTATAAATCTATGGTTCCCAATGTTATGAATAGATTGAGAAATCTAGAAGGTATACGCAACCATTTACACAAAAATACAAATGTGATAGAGCGGAATGTCTGGGTTCATGATTTTCCAATACACGGAGAAGAAGGTATCTTGAAAAATACTATAATTTATAGATCTTTGGCGTTGGTCTAACCCGAGTCAAAATATTTACGCGAAGATAGCTCTAAAAGTACCATAATAATGGCTGGGACTTTTATGAGGAAGGTACCATACTTCTTTATAAAAGTCCAAGAAATTATGAGACTTTTAGAGGTTCATTTACGTAAATACTCTGCCACAAATCCATAAATTATAGTATTTTTCAAGATATCTGTATTCTCAATATAGCGAAATTGTCGAGCGATTCTCTAATTTTCTTATTAAGAACAAATGCAAGTTTTGAACCAAATTTTACAACCAACCAACAAGTGCTCCAATCGAATTAAAATTCACCACAATGAGCGTAGAACAAATTTGGGACTTTATGGTTCACATTTAACATGATTTAATACAGTCACAGAAACTGATAAAGCGAAAGGAGTGGTTTATGGGACGTAAAGCCAATAGTCCAACGCACGATACATATCGACTGGTGGAGCGGAAATAGTTTTGTCGACGGCACGGTCATTCTCACTCGATTCGGATCGCGTTGAGGGATAAAATACTAGACCTGTACTTACAAGAATGGTTGTATTCGGGTAATTAAAATTTCACTTTGAACGGGATATTCACAAAAACACAATATGTAGTATTATGCAGTCATGTGCTTGGACCATATTTTCTACTTCATTCCGTAAATTAACAATTTCCTTAGGTTTCAAAGTAAGCAAAAGAAAAGCCAGAAACAATTTGATTTCAATGAAAATCAATATAAAATAAATAAAAATCACAGTATCATTTTAATGATAATGAATGTGTGTATTCTTTTCGATGTGATGCGATATCTTTTTTTTATCAATTTTGTTCAATCAATCGCATAATAATCGACAAATACAACAATGAATGGATTATTGTTTTTAATGTTTCTTATCAATTAAAAAATCTGGGAACAAGGACAAACTTACGTCCTTCTGAATGTTTTTTTTTCAACTTGAAATTTGGTTCCCATGAAGGATGGTATATAAATGAAAGTGAAAATTCATTAACGTTTCAATCGATCGAAGGGGAAGAATTGAAGAGTACGCAACAGACGAATAAGGTAAGTTCAACGTAAATGATATTAAAATGTTGAGAATGTTTTGAACTTTGCCATTATGAATATCTGTTTTAGATGTACGGGTTTTGGATATCAGTTTTGTATGGTATTATTCTTCCTACTATAATCAATGCTGAAAGTGAGTGTAATTCAATAATATAATTTAATAACAGTGAAGTGATTGTACCTGAAATTCAATCTAATGTTAAACAGTTGGGAATTTTGTGTAAATTTGTTAGAAAATCCAACACAAACATGTGTAACTTCTACAGACGCTTTATTATACAGATTTATAATGTGAAATCATCCAAATGAGTAGAGAAATTGAAGTGTTGGAATGACATAAATTTTATGTAACTCAAGATTCAACATAAAAATCAAGTACCAAGGGGAGATCGCCAGTGGTGGGGGCTACTTTTCGATTAAAGTTCTATGTACGTGTATCTTTGGTACTCTTCGTAAGAACTATTCATTCATCTTGGTTTCAGCTCTCATTTTAATGGAGCTTAGTTTTCTAGAACCGCAAATTTGAAGTTCGAGTGCAAGTTGATATACGCACACTGTTGCAAAAATTCTTAAATTCAATACGAAATTCTTTATTGAATACCATATTTTCGATGATGAAGTTTCAAAATTCCTTTCTGAAATGTAACAATTGTTCATTAAATTTCACAAATATATTATTACAATTAAGAACAAAATTATCAACATTGAGAAAAGAATCCTTAACATGAAGAATTATATTATTCAATTCAATATTTTATAATGAAATTTAATAAAATGATTATGTAAAAAACTTCATAATATTCTAATGAAGTTTCAGGCAGATTTTTCTAACAGTGCACAGAAAGTACCCCCATCCAAGTGATAGACCTTCAACGTCTGATCTCGACAATCCGTGTTCAATTCTCATTGAAAACTATTTTTTTAAATTTATTCTCATACATTGTTTCAACTCACACACGAAAATGCGATTTTCACATTTAATTTACACTGAAAAAAAAATTTATTCCAGTCTAATGAATATTTATTTGTCCTGTACCATAGAAATATTTATTAGAATTAACAAAATATTCTTCGGAACCAAAATAATTTATTGGAATCAAATAAACGATTAAAACCATCTATTTAATTCAAATAAATTATTTTGATTCCAAAGAATATTTCGTTAATTCTAATAAATATTTCTTTGGTACAGGACAAATAAATATTTATTTGACTGGAATGAATTTTCTTTTCAGTGTACGTAAAAAATTCCATAAATTACATTTATTAACTGTTAATCCGGGACTTATTTTGAATTTCATTTGACAGTACTTATGTGTTGGATTTACAAGATCGGAAATTCCAATCAAAATTTAATCAGTATACTTTAGTGTCATATTATTCACATCAAGCTTGAGTCAATATAGCTAACACAAACACATTATGTTGAATCGACACAAAAATTTGTGTGGACCATTTGGGACATGTGAAATGTGTTGAATTTCACACAAAATTTCCAACTGTGTATTATTGTCCTCATTTAATACGCGTTTTCATGATTTTCGTTAGAATTTTCTTTCCATGTCTTATCAGGTACAATTATCGATCAAATTGAAAACTCCAAACATGATTTTTACACAAAGTATTGATTTAAAAGTTGGTACCAAGACTCTCTGTAATCTATTATACTTTCCTGATCACAGAAAAGGTGGTATGTCATTACAACACCAGATCGGCTTACAACTCGAACAACGGCAAATACGATATTTCAAACATCGATCCAACTCATTGCACTCATTTGATCTACGGCTTTGTCGGTATCGGAGAGAATGGTGGGATGAAAATTCAAGATTCCTGGCAGGATTTATCAGTGGAGGATGGTGGCTATAAGAACGGTCTTAAAAGATTCGTAGCATTACGAGACATCAGTCCCGCGACCACATTCATGCTGGCGCTCGGAGGTCCAAAAATGAATTCCGCCTTGTCTCGAGAAAAGTATTCCAGCATACTAGCAAGATCTGAACTAAGGCATAAACTCATCAATAGCACCATTGGTTTTATAAAGAAATATTCTTTCGACGGTTTAAACATCGATATTGAATCAAGAAAAGAAGATGAAAATAATTTCATTCCGTTCCTAAAAGAACTCCATGCCGCATTCAAGTTGGAAAATCTTGTTCTCAGTGCAACACTCGCAGCTCACGAAACATCAGCTAGAAAATTGTATAAAATTCCCGAAATCCACAAATATTTGGATTTCATTAATTTGAAAACCTTCGACTTTGTTAATCCCGAGGAGAGTTCGGCTAATTTCCATTCGGCGCTTTATCATTCGAATCGTGATTCGAATTACAGAAAACAAATGAATGTTGTGAGTACATAATTGCTGATTTTCAATCCAATATCGAAGAATGACCACTGATCTATATACTAATTGGATAGGCTACAGAGCCGACATGTTTGAATTCAATTTTGGAAGATCACTCAACATCTCACAGGCTTGCCCCGTACTGCAGCGCAGGGCCGATGCAGAGTCTGCTCTTGGTTTCGATCCATCACGAAAAATTCGTATTACGAACCCTGTTACAAGAATCCCAACTGGATTCTATGTGGGATTTCCAATTCCAACTGAAATCCCACGTTGGAGTTGGAATTCTAGCTGAAATTCCGCCTGGAAATAGGAATCCCAGCTGGATTTTTGTGACAGGGAAGTGTAGCATCTCCTATCCAGTGTATAGTAGCGATTAGTGGTTGTTCCAGTCCCCTTCTACTGATCTACCTCAATAATTCATGAAGCACTGCATTTTTGCTGAATTCGATTGACACGCATGATTTTCGTTATAAAAATGGAATTTCGTTTTAGAATTCTGCCACTCAATATTGGTTGGGACAAGGAGTACCCAAAGAAAAATTAGTATTAGGAATACCATTTTATGGTAGATCTTATACTCTGGTGGATGCTAATAAAAACACACCAGGATGTTTCACCGTTGGTCCCGGAAAACGGGGTCCTTATACCGAACAACCTGGCCTCTTGAGCTACCATGAAATTTGTTTGAAGTTACAAAAAGAAAATTGGAAGAGCGTTTTTGATACACAAACTCGCGTTCCGTACGCTCATCACGGTGATCAATGGGTTGGATACGAAAATGTGCGGTAAGTTCAACAATTGTATTAAGGAATTTTTTCATCTTCTGCCCAGGAGCCTTTGAAAGATTCGTGAAATTTTGGTTAGCTACATTGGATCATCAACTTAAACAGAAATAGCCAACTCCTTAAAGAATCTCAATACAACGATTTGCAATCAAAATTTTCAAGAAATGGTGTAATTGGAAAGATTCCAAGCAACTGCAGTATGGAAACAAAAAGTGTTAAGAAATTATTGAATTGTTTTTCGATCAGTATTCCTTTTTCTACCCTGGTTAAACAAATCCATGGAATCTGATGGAATTGAATTTAATGGGATTTGGTCAGAACATTGTGCAAGATTCAATAAGATTTGGCGAGAATCAATGGGTTCATTTAACCAGGGTATCAAATTGGATAGTAAGATCGGGTAAAGAATTTTGTATCATTTTACACAAAAATGTGTATCATGGAAAAATTTTTCACTGTGATCTTGAAAATGTCAGCTCGGTACAGAAAAATGAAGTGAACTCTGAATAAATTGCAAAGAAGGAATATCCTACAGGAATTCACGTAACGATTTTTTCCTCACAGATCTGTCAGGGCAAAAGTGGAGTACGTAAAGTTCAACAATCTTGGCGGTGTGCTGTTGAAGGATATCGGAGATGACGACTTCCGAGGTGATTGCGGAGAGAAATATTCACTTACGAAAACTGTCATTCGCGTTCTGAATGAAACTGAAAAAGATAATATCATCTGCGAACGAGCTGGATTCATTCGAGACATCAACGAGTGCGACAAATATTATTTGTGCGAATCCACTGACAATCGCTTCAAAGTTCACGAGTTTCGTTGTACTTATCCTCTCGTCTTCGATGTTACTACGAAAACCTGTACTTGGCGAGAATTTAGCAACTGTTGAATCTTCGATTTTATAATTTATAAATTATTTCTTATTTTCTCGAATCACGATGAATTTGAAATCATGCAGTCCAAGTCCTTTTCGCTTCTCTTCTCGATTATCTCAACCTCATTGATTTTTCCATTATCAAGGACGATGAAAAGAGAATCCATCGCAGACCATAATCGAGAATCGACTGAACCGAAGGAGAAAAAAGTCGAAAAGAATCATCATTGTCATCGTGATTCATGCAGCCAATTCATGAAACCTTCATTACCTACAGTGAATTTACTTTTATCAGAAATCGACAGTAATTCAAATTGAATCCTCACGTGGAAGAAAACAACAAGCATCAGTTATAAAAAGAAAGAATAAAAATATAAGCAGAGAGATGTCCTTTTTTACAATGAATGTATGTATTTTTATATTTTTCTGAAAGATGAATCATGAAAGAATTTGGCTACGATTCAACTTCCCACTTATTTTGAACGAAGATTATTATATTTCATGCCAAAAAGTTTGTTGGGAAGATATGAATGAACAATTTTTAAGGTAATACATTTGACGAATTCAAAACAGTTCAATAGAATTTTGACATCAAACACTTGATTGGCTTGGAAGAGTTTGCCCTGTTCGTGCATTAATTCAGGGTTTACGGAGACAAAAATTTACTACCATTCAATGCATGCTCTTTGATGAAACAGTAAATCTTTCCTCAGCTCAGCGAATAATTTACTACCTAATAAGCTGATGCAAATTATGATTTTTCAATCAGGGAACACTTCTTGAAACATCTCCAGTGTCAAAGATCTCCATAGAGTCCCCTTTGATGTGCGTTCTATGACAGTCTGGTGGACATCTGACGTTTAATGAGGTTCTCATGTATGTGCGAAATGAACTGTTCTCCTCTGGCACATAATACAACAAGGCACAGTTATTCCCTTGCTCATACGACGTGGGTCGTTGTGAGTGTACGCGTATGATGCGTAGCGATTTTCTCCATTTAGGTGTATACGTTTCAGAGGCATAGTAGAGAAGAGAGTGTGTATGATTACATCGATATACCAGAGATACTAACCTGCTACCTGGGTATATTACACGGTACACGTAATACGTTTAGTTTGATGATAGATAGAATAATGTGGGATGCTCGAATGAAACACGTAATTTACTCTCCACTATTTTACATCGCTTTTGAACTCATAAATTCAATAAATCAATCTACAGCATCATGACAATCAATGTGTTTATAGTGTATTGAATTTTGAATATAATGAATCATAATTAAGAACATCAACACATTCTTTTGTATAGATATGAGTTCAAAATTCCCAAATCCCGAGCGCTTCAAGGTTAAACGATTCTACGTTCAATTAAACTTGTCGTAATCTTCGAGGTTAACTTTTTACAATCTTTCCACCGAGAAGTCTCTAGATTGAATTTGTGCCTGTTGAGAAAAAGAGGAGGACAAATACTTCAAAATATCTTGGGATAATCAGCGCAAAATGAAAAACATTACCCTTATCAAGTCTAAATTGAAAATCTTATATTAGATGCAAGAGTTTATGAAAGAGTTGAAGGGCAAAAAAAGTGCACAGGAGTAAGGGTGAAGAATGGTTAGCTGGTCCTCTCGGACACAGCGATAAAGCTAGTAGTGATAGCAGCGGAAACAGTAACAACAGTAACCATTCGCGTTTCGCAAAAAGGAACAGAAGGGATGCTGGGGAGTTGCCATGCCAACACCACTTTGTTTCCCTGTCTCTCTAATTACCTGGTTGCTAGTTGTGAACCTAAAACCTTTGTAAATGTCGCTGGAAGAATGTGTTCCTCCAGGTAGGTATCTTTAAAATCTATGGACATATATTCCCAATTCAATTACCCACAGCAATGTTCTCTATCGCTCGTTGTACACGAATAATATGTCTGATTCTTGGCAATCCTTGAAATGGAGGAATTCGTTGAGCAATGCGCAAATTTCTTGGCAGGATTCGTATCTCAACCTCTCCTTCATTACAATCCATATCTCGTTCAATTATTCTTCATATTTTGATATTTAGGTATCAAAAGCGATTGCAACAAACATTTTCTTCCTCGTTGATTATAAATAACATGCGGAATAAATACTATTCTACTGTTCTAAAAATACCGATGCTTTTGAAATATTCAATCATCTTTCCCTGTACATTTGTGAAGTATATAATAAGAATATAGATCCATTGATCGAAATAGGTTCATGAGAATTCCAAGTTCTGAAAGTTTGTAACGAGTTGAAAGGAAATTCCAATTGTGTACGTCATAATATCGGGAATCGCATTGATCTGGAGTGAAAATTGTTTCTGCCATCCACAAACAGGATACCGCCAAAGTGGATCAATGTTCCAGCAATCACAGTAATCTAATTACGTGCCGATCGAATCTCTAATTCGGTACTAACAACTTGTATCCAAATCGATATGTTAGGAAGATATAGAATAATCAAATATCAGGGAGATACAAAACCGCTGCATTTGGTTCATAAAGAAATGTCATCTAAAGTACCGTTGAATGGGGTGAATAGAAACAACTTGGAATAGAGGAAACCAGTGGAGAATTCACCCCATTCCACGGTATTAATTCCAAAGTCTTCGAGCGTATGGTGGATGCAGTGGATGTTGATCGATATGATCAGACGTGGTACCACAAAATACCTTTCGGAAGAAGTATTTATTCGAAAGATCACTGTTTTATTCATTTACAAGCGATAATAACCAAATTGGTGAACATAGTTTCTTCACTGCGTTAGTGAAAGTTCATACCCTGGATGGAGTAGCGAGAAGTTTGTGAGTGGACAAACAATGGAAGACACAATTGTACTGTCCGATTGCAGTGATCTGTGAGATGTAACCTTTGTGCCATAAAGTCACGGTGAACAAATTGTTCATCGCCAACAACCCTAACACCATCCAACACTTTGTACGAACAAAATGATTGAATCTGATGGTGTTTGGTCGAGTGCTTTGTAAACGGATATTCTACGCGTTGGATTTTCACGGGTACCTGATTTCGCTGCATCAATCGATTCAAACTTATTTCATAATCATGAATTCGTTGTTCCCTCATTGTTCATTGTCTTCGCTTTTCAAAGGATATTTTTGCATTACATCGATTCAAACTTGAGCGACATCGATACTTAAATTCACAATAAAACTGTGAAAACATTGAAATAACAATATATTCGAATATCGACAGATAATAAGATTAAATCTCTATCATTTATAATTTTATTTTTGTTTCGAAGAGGAAAAAAAATACTGACTCCAATATTCATTCATAATTACATGAATTATGAAACAATCGAATCCTACGATTAATAATATCTCCACATCTTCGTGCACCAAGGGACAAAAAATTCCATCCTTCCGAGATATCTCTTCCCACGTCTTCGAGAAGATCTCCGTAAAAGACTTTCTAATCTTCCTACGAGTCCTCTTTATTATCAATCATATTACAACACACAATTATTCATCTCCGCATCCTCGATTGGAAGAAGAAAAAACAAGAAAACGATAATAGTTTATGTAATAAAAGTTGATACAACTCTTTCTGAAACGAACTCAATCTTTCATCGAGTGAACCATTGAAACTCGTTCGATATTCTCTCTCCTTCTCTTTGCGGGGAGAATGGGAAGGAGATAAAAGTATAAATGAACAAGGAGAGCGAATAAATCCCATAGGAAACACGGAAAGTATTTGAATATCGTTCTCAAGGGTCTTGAATCTGAACGGAAAATGAATACACGATCGTTTCATCCCGGTGTGAAAAGGCTCTTTCCGTTCTCTCCGTTGCACTAAGAGAGATGATGATTTCGATTGTCTTTTACCAGAATAAATTAATGTTTTACTCATAGAAATGAACTTTGGATTCTGCATTATTCGAGTTTGTTATAACTTTGCATCAAGTTTTGTCCCCAAAGGAATGGGAAAGAATATGAATTTGAATTGTGCCTTGTATAGGAAAATGTCACTCAAAAAAATTTCTTCAGCATGGAACAATGCATTGGCCCACAATTATTCGGATCAATCCGTTTCTATGAACATGAACATTTTCCTTGAAAATGGAATTCTCATTCCCATACATCCTGGCAACACCCTCAGGAGATTTTAAGGATATTACAATCTTGGGGAACCGTTCAATAGCTTATTTTGAAGGGGAAGAATGGTGTAAAGTGATGCAGTTGGAAAGAAAGATCATTTTTCGAGTATATACTCTCGAATATCTCTCACGTGATAGCCCAATTCTGGCGATGGATTCGAATTCTGCGCAGCAAATCACTTCAGAAAATGATCCTCAGCTGTAAAGGAGGCCTGTGTAATAAACGTAGTGAGAAGTAAACCAACTTGAAACAAATTACTGAAAATTTACATCACATTCTAAGAATGTCAAGTTGAAATGTTAATGTGTCAATCTAATAATGGAACATCACATCACCTTGGTATCAGGACATGTGTAAATATTATACAACGTACATGATGTCATTTATTCTCATCTCTCAATTTTTATTTACTTCGGATCAATTCTGATGTATCATAATTATAATTTTCTCTGAATCACGTCCATAAATCATCAAATCACTTGGTTGTTAACAAGAATGGAAAAAAGTGATACTCGTCGCTGGGAGCTTCAATATGGATCTATGTTGTTTTTTTCTGGTGAGTATCCACGTGTGACGATCGAATAAATTGATGACGAATGAGTGTAACGACATCCGTCATCCTACTCCCGATACTAACATTCGTTCTCATTTTCCCACTGAGTGTTACAACAAATCTTTCCATGTGAAACATCGTTCGATGAAATTGGGTTGGAAAATTAAATGAACGGGACAACGTCGCTACATGTGCATACAACAAGGATATACACATGTCGAGGAAAATCAAGTCCGATGACTTCTTCTTCTTCTTCTTCTTCTTCGTCTTTTTCTTCTTACTCATTGGATGCAATATATCGTGTGGGACGAAAAGACGAGCATAATGATAAAGCACCATTTTGAATGTTTTTTCTTGCAAGTGATAAACGAGACCGATATCAATTTGCATTGTAACTCCATCAAACTCAGTCCGAAAGAATTCGAACCATTTTGGATAATTTCGTTAGAATAAATTCGGAATACAATACTTTCCGATAGATAATGCTTGCACATTTCGTTAACTGGTTCTCTTTGTCTTGAATATTGGTAAACAACAAGGAAAACTCGGTTGGTCGGTAATTCATCATTAATTGACTGGATAGTTCTTGCAGTTTAATACGTCCAGAGAGGCTGGTTTCGTTCCTTCTCCTTTTCTTCAACGTCATATTATTCCTTCCCCTTCCCTTACCTTCCGGTTGTGATGGCTTGAAACGAGGTCACGCGAAAAGAGTTCGATACATCGAAAAATAAAAAAGTATCGTAAAACTATCGAGGTTATACTTTGTATCATCAATATCTAATGATTCATTTATAAACGATTTCATTAACTTTTTCTTGTTGATTTGTTTACATTTTTCAATATACGTTGACATAATTTTACATCGCGATGGATGGAACACGTCTTTCGCATCAGGTTCATCCATTTATTCGATTCACATGTAAAATATGTGATTAATATGATTTTTTGCACAAATTTTATTTTCCACATCATTGTCATTCGCAGAATTTTTTATACAATTTTCCAACGATGAATCATGATTCATTTGATGATGAATTTTCTATATGCTGCTGAAGTTTAAATCGTTTATGGAAAAGAAACGGAAATTCAAATCCAAACTCACCAAATCTCATGAATTTTCGTGATTTAACTTTTCAAATTGACTCTTTGAAACTAAAAACATTGCTTTAAAAAAGTACTACAAGACTGGGTCCATCCTCTTCAACCAAGTATTGGGGAATAACGATGGGGCCCATGTTGGTTCAATCTTGGCCCTGTTGCGCTTTCCCATACAATTATGGTTGGTAGAAAATGGAAGTAATGAATCTTAGTGCGGGAACATTTGAACTCAGACCAAGATTGGGGTGAATTTATATCCCGAGCATGTGTGTACAATCCTCAGCGTGTATGAATTTTTGTCCCACTTTGGTCCAGTCTTGGGCCCATATAGGCACGATGGGGCTCAACACTAGGCCCAAGACTGGGCCAATTTCCTAATTTCCAAGAAAAAAGGAAGGGGCAGTATTGATTGCCTAGTTTGGGTTCATGCTGGGTCCATGGTGTTATCAATCTTCGGGCGGAGCGATACCGCCAAACTGGGAACGATGTTATCATCTCAGGGCTGGCCCCACGTTGGACAGCATTGGCATCCACCCTGGGCCTAGATTGGGCCCGCCGTTAATACACACTTGGGCTATAATATGAACCTAGTACATTTCCCTCTTAATATCAGTGGTAATTCTTCTAACGTCCAGTGGAATTCATATTTCAGAAGAATGTTCTGAATCCTAGTATACGATTTTTTCAGTGTTTATTCTCCCGAGTACAATTTTCCCCGAGGAAAAAATACACTTTATGTATTCAACATAAAAATTTTGCATGTACATTCGAAAGAAGATTTCAAATATCCATTGTGTGATATGGATTGCTTTCTCTCCCCAGGAATTCAGATACTGCAATTTGAAAATAAGATATCCTACTCCGATGAAATACCTAACTAAAGAATGAAAAATATTGGACTAGAAAGGTTCGCAAACTCGTTCCATAAATCGTTTTCCAAAGTTAAACGGGAAGAATACTTCGAATTGTGGAATGTGAAATGTTTTGATATCCGATACTTGAACAACAAAATTTGAACAATCCTCCTCTTCTTCTCACTCCTACGAGTTCTCACAGTCAATCGGTCGATCGATCACCGATTGGATATCAGTAGAAAACCCATACGCGCATCAACCAGACGGAAGTATTGATTTCATACCAGAGAATTCAATTTCTCTTTCCCATTTTCAGTTTGTCACTGTCCATTCTCTTCCGTGAGTAGAATAATTGGAATGAACTACCACTGTGAAATATTCTGCACAACACCACGACGATAATATTATTTCTGTTCATCTATGGTTTGTTTGTCAACTAGATTTCATATGTGTCCTTGAGATTGTTATCATTCGAAATCAAAAGTTTTAGAGTTTTATATCGAAGGGGAAAAAAGTTCAAATGAGGTGTAACGTCGGTTTCACTGATTTTTGCATTTACATGAACATGATTTATCGTTGCATGAAAAAAAGCAGTGCCTCATCGTCAAAGTCAATTCGAGTTTGAGCGTTTGAATCACTCCCTGTTCGATGTGATGCATCAAGAATGAATCACTTCGAGCACGTCATCAAATGAACGATGGTTCAAAAATTTTAGTGCTGTCTCGTTTTTTTATGAGACAGTTAGTTGCTGGATCGTTAGTCTGGCAACTATGAGTAATCGAAACTGAACGAATGAAAAAGAAAATTGATAGAATTCGCTATGGAGGATGACAACGCGTCGCTTCGGAGTCTTTAAATGGGAATTTTTACAAATAATTCACATCGTGAGTAGGAAAATTTATTTTTTTTATGAATAATACTGCAACTGATTATCTTCTCTTCCAAGTATCGACGAGATTTATCAACTTCATTGAAGTATAATCCCCAGAAAAAATTCTATCGGTGGTATAAATGATCAACGTCAGGAAATGAAATCAAAGAGCAGTAGAAACAAAAGAAGACGAATACTATTTTTTTTTATCAAGAATCAATAGTAGAGAGAAAAGAATATCATACGAGAAAGACGTTGTACAGGAATGAAATAGAAAAGACTGTCATCAGTTAGGGTGAAAGAACGTGTTCAATATTGGCTGTTGTGGATGTGACGACTATCACTGTTCGACTCAGAAAGCTCAAACAATGCGACGGAATAATGTAGCACCATATATTCCTCAGCAACGAGAATAGTGGACGATAGAAATGAAGGGGGAAGGAATTCCACACGTACCTAGGTGAAAAATATCAAAGAAATATGAGAAACATGGAACAGGGATGTTGTACGGCTGATAACAATGGAACTGTAATATGTCCAACAAGAACCTAGTTATATGAACGATGAAATTCAAAGAATACGAAACATCCAGAACGTTGCATTATTATTCGAGAACTGATAATTCAACAAATTCGAGAATAATAATTAAAATTATCTTTCCAATCAACCCGAAATATATTCCTCGCCATTGAAAATCAGTGTATTTACAAAAGAATATTTTGGACAGCGCAGCATAGATTGATCTATCGCTTCTATGAGAAAAATTGAAAGAATTGGAGAGCAAAAAGAAAAAAAAAAGAAAGAGAGAATTTGTGAGAGAAGAGGAAAGTCACTATACACGTTGTATCAGCGATCAACGTCGCACACTTCGTTAGGCAGCCTTGAAAATAACTGGACGAACCTTGACCATGGAACTTTCGGCGCCATATTCTTACAGGGTCATTGGTACTGTTTACCCCGACGTCAGACAAACCCAGAATAGACACTACCAGACAACTCGAAGATTTGCCGAGCGAAGTCTTGTTTTTTCTTCAAGACTTAGAGAACATAAATGGTCGGATTTATGATACTACCACCGATACCACTACGTGCCCCCGTACGAATCTGGAATAAGAAATTTGCGAATCCCGGTCGGCATCACTGGTTGTAGGATTCTTTTCTCTCTACTTGAAATATAAGAGAAGAAAAAAAAAAAGAAATAACAAACATGTCATCTTGTCTCTCTGAATGTAAACTGTTTTATTCTTCTTCTCTTTCTGTATTTCCACTCATAAGGAATTCAATGAACTCGCCATTGGATTGCGTTGAGAGAGAGAACAAAAAAAACAGTTTCTAAAGCCAACTGTACATCATCAAAAAGGATACTTTAAATATCAAGAAACAAAAGAACTTTCGATTAGAATTTGATTGATTTTTTTATCGCATGACAAACACTCGAAATCTAAAGTTTGAGTTAACCCTTTCTGACCTGACCATTCCAATTCTATGTCCATTCCAATGGGCATAGAATTTAGCATATTATCAAAATCTTTTCACAAATCACAGCAGTTTGAAACTCATGATATCATCAAGATGAAAGTGTCAATTGACGATAAGAACCATCACTCAAACAAATTTAACTGATTCTACAGAATTCTGTCAACATTCAGAGTTCATACTAGGAGCTATAGAAACTATTCCCTATTCAGCCAAAAAATTGTTATCATCATCAGAATGAAGTCAGGCCAGGAAGGGTTGATGGACTACTTCTCAAACGCTTAGGAAATCGTGAATACTTCGTATCAAAGGTTCATCGATCCTATAATACATTGCCAACTTGACAACTGAAAATTTCAATTTCAATTCATCGAACTCCATGATTGTATTGCTATCGAATGAATAAACGTGAGAAGAAAAATCGATGGATCCACTACTAATATTCCAAGTTTCGTTGCAGTTTGAAACGCTTTTAATCTCCGCGTTGTGATTTCTATCGTAACTATTTCCGTTCTTTTCAACGCATTCTTTGGCTTTCCGTTGCAAATGGGCCAGGTTACACTTTGACGAGAGTATAAAGTACAAAGCACTAAAGTGCTTTTCATGCATTTGATGTATCCAAGCGAAAATAGATTGTGAAGAACTTTTGTGTTCCCGGCTAGATATCAAATCTGAGACCGCGGTGCAGCAAAAACGTAGTATGCGAATATTGTAAAGCCGTTGCTGAGATACGGATGAGAATGTACGTGTATTTCTACCCTTTACGTACGTATAAAGTTGAATTTTTTAGTGCATCTAGGATAATGGCTCCATTAAAAACGGATTTTAAATCGTAGAAGAAAAATGGGATGGTATGCTTGATATAAGGAGGCAACATCATACATTTCTTCTATTTTATTTCTCGAATAGATAATTCAAAACATGGAAAACTATATAGTATTCAAAGTATGAAAGGATCGAAGGTACTTTTGGTACCTGCGATTGAATCCAAAAAACTTTTTCATTCAAGACTCGATCAAGTTTTTATGCACTGAAAGGAAGTCTCATCGTCGTTTAATGCAGAATAGCAAACAAATTCAACCGGAGGAGTCAACATTTTTGCTATACGACTACAAAAAATCGTTGTCGTAGCTAACAAAATTGCTGTGATGATGGATTTTACAACAACGCGTGTGAAATATACCATAGCTGAAGTGCATTTTACTTTCCCTGCGGTGGAATTAATTGGCTAAAATTATAGTAGCTCGCACTTCATTTTTAAATCGACCCTGTATTTACTTCACAAGGGGTAAAATTTTTTGTTGGTGAATTGAGAACGTTAGAAGATTTCTCATGATTTTACGAAGTTCATGAAGAAAAATAGTAGAAAATATGAAAATTCATAAGAAAAGATCCTTAAGAACTTTAATTAACTTGCCAGAATAAAGATCACTACAGACCGAGTTTCATAAAAATCTGTATTAATATTCTTCGAAATGCGCAACAATTCTTTCCGAATACTTCTACAAGGGGAAAAAAAGTTGGATCACACAATTTGAAGAAGAACCCAAAAACCAAGAATCAATTGATACTTTTTGAATAAATTGAGGCATGAATCTTATTGTGTTAAAACAAAGAATAGAAAAGTACCGTACGAAATATTCGTACATACGAATCAATTTTTGCAATAACACATAACTGGCTTATAATACCGGTATACACTATATTTATATCTCGTCAAGTTGATCGATGGAACGTTGAATGTGCATTCCGTTCTCACTTACGTAAGTGTGCAATGAGAAGGGAACAAGAAGACTCATCTCTCTTTTCTCTTTGTATCTCGATCATAGCTAAGCAGGTACCACATCGGTTCTTCTCATATAACTGGTTACGACCTTGTTCTTCCGCAGAGGGAGAGAGAGAGAGAGAGAGAACCAGAAATATAATACACCAGGTCGGCGGTTTTGTTAACATTTATTCCGCAGAAATTCAAATTCCCCATTTAAATATTCACGCGACAAACTTGTAGAGGTAATTCAAGATGAATTGTGTGAACTTGAATGAGTTACATTCCCCCAAGAAGAAAAAAACATTGAACCCAGAAAAGAAGATATATAACTCTTATATATATATATGTATATAATTTTGAAGATTTATTCACTCGAGATTTCAAGTTATCATAATTACCATAATTAATAACGATATCAGATTGGAGTACCGAAACCTCGATCGATTATAAAATTGCATTCCATCCATTTTGAGCATTGTTCTCCCTCTGGAATGCACCCACGGTACAGAATATAATTCAATTTAATCTCACGAACTACGAATAGACAAATCCCTCGACCCACACACATACGGAGTTACATCAATTAATCTCGTACGTTACGAATCATCATCGTCTCTCAAGCACAATGCACTCGAGGTTATTTATACGTCTAACATTAACCATCATGTTTCAACTTCAAAGTTTATCGACTCTCTTTTTGCATTTTAAGGCCAATAGAGAACAAAAAATTCCAAACCATTGTTTCTAAAGTACAAGAGGAGGGAGCAAATCTTTTCCCTGTGTTACAAACTACTAGCTTTCCTCGCATTCATTCTTCCAAAGTGATGCTATGAATTTTATCTCGAAATAAAATTATGTCTCAAAGACTTAGTTATGCTCTAATTTCTATCATATATTCAAGAACGAGATCTTGCTTTCAGAAATTATATACAAAGGAGAGAAAAAGTGCTGATATTTGGATGGCTGGAAATTAGCTACACGGAGAACAAAATTAGTAATAATATTGCTGAATCGACGATAAAATATTGTTATATATCAACCCACAATAAAATCGTAAAAATATCGTTGAGGATATCCAACAATAAAATCTCAACAATTCATTTATTGCTATTCCTACGAAACAAATTTTTCTTAGTGTTAAGTACACGCAAAAAAAATATATTTCAAAAAGTCCTATAATTTATTGAGGATCAGCGCGCAGTCTGTGATGGATAAAATTATTCATCTAAATACAGCGTAAAAAGTACTATATTTTCTTGGAGAAATGCGTCTAATTATGATACGTTTAGAAACAAATTCAAGTAAATACCTTCATCCGTCACAGACTGGCACTGATCCTCAATAAATTATGGGACTTTTGAACACATTCATTTTCTTCGTGTAGCTGCTTTTTAACTATGGCAACAAAAATTATTGTTATAGGAACTAAAATTGTGATGTTGGAAATTCAGCATTCAAATTTGAATTGAATTTAAAAAGATGTGACATCCCTTTCAAGATTAAAAAAAATCTCAACCTTGCAATGCGTACCGACAAAGCGGATGAATCTCGAACAATGAAGAAGAGCTCACTCGCTACAGAACGAAACTCCGCGCAATTTCCGCACGTGGAGAGAACCAAGAAGAGCTACTTTAGACATTCTAGTATACGAGTACTTGGCTTCTCTCTCACAACGAGAAATGGTTTCTGACTTCCCCAAGAAAATATCAATCATGTTTTCCAAAGAACAAATGACCAAAGGAACAATTTTTAACTCCATGTCCTGGAACAATCATGATGTTTGGAATTTTCTATCACAGCCTCCACATTGGGAGAATTCTATGTATACCATCGAATGGGAATCATCTATATATTACATACTTCGGTAATACAAATTCACAAAGCTGTGCCTATTGTACGCCAGGATGTTGAAAATTGGAGCATAAATTTTGAGCATGCTGTTAAAATGTGTTCCAGCTTCTGTAAACGAGAATACGCCTACAATATATATATATATATACACAATTACAGAGAAATAAACATGTGTATACACCCGCGCGCGGGTATACATACAGTTTTACGATTGGCTAAGTTCATCGACCTTAAAAGGCACTCTAGGTTGAATTCGTGTCGTATAACTTTTTCTCAGCGCAAGAAAGTTTCCCTACCCGAACAAAATGCAACATCATTTAATTGCCTGAAGATTCACAACCAAGCATGAACTGGGAGAGGATGAATTTGTTTCTTTGTTATTTTGATTAATCTTCGATTCATACGAATTGAGAATGAAGAATTCAGTCTCTCGTCGTCATATTATATTATCTTCGATTGTTGCAGAGTGTAAAGTGCAATAGAACAGATCTTGTGAACACGTGTAAACGTACCGGAGGATGACTTTTTAATTAGTTGTAACATTAAACAGATATACGTGTGTTATCTCTGAGCTGTGAAATTTTAATGAGGCAGAAGGGGGAGGGAGAGAGAAAGAGAGCTGATCTGTTTGGATAATAATGATGGTGATGCTTTGAATTATGATGATTTACAATAGAAAATTTATATTTTTCTTTGCGAATTATGACGAATGTAGAAAATTTCATTAGTTTTTCTACACTGTGAGAAATACAAGTAAAATTACATGAAGCAACAAGTTTACCCAGCCTGTTCATGGAAAATACATTTCCACTAAGATTTCAGCTGTCTTTTTATTACCCTGTATGTCACCTGTAATTTCACATGAACGCTATGATGGTAATTATACAAGTGCTAAGTACTGGTGAAATGAAATTATATCCACATGTCAATGTAAAATACAGTTAACATGTACACTGAGAAAAATTACTGTAGCTGAAAATGAGCCCAAGTACAGTTTTTAGTCACAGCAGCTGTATTTTTACTATCCCAGTGATTCTGATAGCTACTTCAAACCAAAATATGGCTACTTTGACTACAAAAATGTATACGAAATGTACCTGGGCTCGTTTTTAGCTACAGTTTTTTCTCAGTGTATGTATAAATTTACCTTGGGTGGATGTGTGAATTCCCTGGTGTGTGTAGTTAGTAATTTTTACATTAATTACTATCAAAATTTGTTACAGTGTACAAATTTCCTTGCTGTGAAAAAAATGTTGACTTTCGAAGATTCAGAAAATGTTCAAAGACGTTGTCTCAGACGAGATATATATATTTTCAAGACTTATGGCACGAGACATCGTTCACACTGTAATGTGCAGAAGATATCTTTTACAGGTTGGTTGAAAAGTTTCTGCGCTCGAAATGAAAGAATACTGTTTTCGTTACGAAATATATTTTTTTATTCAATATAATCTCCTAGAAGATAATACACTTGTTCCAATGATCTTCCAATAATTTTATCCCATCCTTATAATGGTTTTCCGGAAGCTCTGCAAAATAACCGTCTACGGCTGCTATGGCCTCTTCATTCGACGAAAAATGCTTTCCACGAAGGAATTGTTTGAGATTTCTGAGGAGATAGTAGTCGCTAGGAGCCAAATCTGGCGAATACGGTGGATGTTCAAGCAATTCGTACTTGAGTTCTTTGAATTTAGCCATCGTCAAAACACTTTTGTGAGCAGGTGCATTATCTTGATGAAAAATGATTTTTTTCTTCTTTAAACCAGGTCTTTTCTCACGAATTTTTTCATCCAGCTGATCCAAAAGGCTGCAGTAATATTTGGAGTTGATTGTTTTACCTTTCTGAAGATAATCAATGAACAAAATTCCTTTTGCATCCCAAAAAACTGATGCCATAACCTTCTTTGCTGATCGTTGTGACTTCACCTGCTTTGGAGCTGAACAACTAGCTTCAGTCCACTGTAAACGTTCTTGTTTCAATTTAGGATCATGGTGGTAGATCCAAGTCTCATCCATAGTTATAAAACGACGCAAGAAGTCGGTTTTATTCTGCTTAAAATGCTCCAAATTACGCTGAGAACTTTGTTTTCGATCCAGTTTCTGTTGAATTGTTAACGTGTGCGGCACTAACTTTCCAAACAGTTTTTTCATACGTAATTCTTCATGTGAAATATGGAGTACTCGTTCGTCTGAGATGCCTATGGCATTAGCAATTTCACGCTTAGTCAAACTTGGATCTTCACTAACCATATTATGTACATGCTCAATGATTTCTGCTGTGGTTGCAGTTTTTGGTCGTCCTTCGCGTGGATCGTCTTCAAGGCTAGTACGACCACGTTTAAATTCACCAGCCCAAAATTCAACGGTGCGTTTTGAAGGTGAGGACTCCTTATACACTCCTAACAATTGCTCATGAATTTCCTTTGCTTTTAAACCCTTCCAAACAAAGAATCTAATGACTGCACGATATTCAATTTTTTCCATATTAAGAAAAATCAATGACACGTCAACTTCAAATGGCTTGTAAACAAAGAATGAATTGACAGAATGACTTGTAACTTTGCATGTGTTCTCAGGACAGATATACCAACTTGAGAAAAAAAAAGTTTTGAGCTAGCAGTGCTATCTCTTGGTGAGCGCAGGAACTTTTCAACCAACCTGTAGATAGCTAAAATATTTCTCTTGGATATCTCGAAGATAATATTTCTCTCCCGTTGCATTGTTGCTACAAGATTTTATATGGGATCAAAAGCGGTTGAAGTTTAAATTGTTCTGCAGTATCAAAGGTACATGAATGCCCTGATCGCGCAATTCGTATGGCTACTATAAACGACGTGAAACGATCACGGCAAACGTTGCTAAGCCACTTACGAGAAATCCTCTTACACACAGAACGGGAATGCTCATCAAAAAGTTTCTAAACAGAAGCGAATACAATGAACGAGGAATCAGTATAATTTGCTCAGAACCGATGAAACAACCGTCTCTCTAAATTTTTTGGAGTGAAAATACTACAAGTCCAACAAGAGTGAGATTCCACTTCTACAGAATGAGTTTTCACTCCACTCTCTAAATCTGGAAGAGTGAAAAATCATAAATCTCATAAGTGAGCCAGTCCGCTTCGAGTGGGATTTTCACTCTTTTAGACTGAAAAATTCACTGTAGAATTGGAGTGGCTGTGAGTTTATAACCGCAAACCTTAGATTATCACTCTAAAAGAGTGGAAATTTCACAGGCTCACTTTTGGTCGGCTAAAGAGTGAAACACCATTCCAACAATTTTAGAGAGCATAAGAGTGAATTTTCACTTCCTGGACTCGCAGTATTTTCACTCTTCAAGAGTAGATTCTTTACTCCAAGGAATTTAGAGAGGTTATTATCGAATTTTCGAATTCATCATCTACAAAACTGCAATTGAAATTCTCTTATTCCATTTACTCTCATAACTCCAATGTACAGAGGCGGATTTATGTCTAGATGGACCTAGATCATGGCTTAGAAATGAATCTAACAATGATTCATAATGCATATCCCCTGCCTTGGTTTGTATTATTTACGAAGATTCTTTCAATCGATCATTGATTTTTCAAATTTCAAATCCAATTCTCCTACCGCGAAATATAAAATCCGTTTCAAATCAGTCAATTGAATTCGTTTTTGAAGATAAGTTCTCGCGAGTGCATGTAAATCCAAGCCATCGAACGAATAATATTATTTATAATTCAACAGTGTACACCTTTACACCACACAACTGAATTTACTTGCATGAGTCAAGAGACTTTTCTCCCAACACTCGACTTTCGCCATCGTTCTACTTATTAGACCCTGTGGATCGTAGTCGTTCAACACTCGACGACAATTATGCCGTCATATTACTTAAGAGTACGAATTGAGAAAGTTTAAGTATATCAAGCCCCTTTGGATTCTCATTCAAAGACATGAGAAAATATGAAGAACAAAGTGTAATACTACGTCGTGGTGTAAGACTTTTGTACACACGATCCTGTGTACACGATTATCGCGATTGGAATCGAAAGGAAATAGAAATACACAAACGCGTATATACAAACACACGCTCAATCTCAGCTCATTTGATCTCCCTGAGATTATCTCCAACTTCCTCAGGAAATTTCATATCCCATTCGATCGATTCAATTTCGCAAGGGCTTTTTCGTTCGATAGCCGACTTCCCATGATTTCTCTTCTCTTCCTTCCTTTTTCTATTGTCGAATAAGATTATACACTGAGAAAAAAGTGACATGGTCACAGGAACCATCCTTGCATGGTTAAGGACTTTTACCCCGTCTCATAAAATTTGGAAGGCGAATTAAACAAACGGTGGCGGCTTCGAAGAGACAGAACAAAACGTATAAGACGATGCACTGATTTCCAGTATAGAACATATAAAAGAGCTTGAACGAGTGCAAGATTTCTCTCCTATATTCTCATTACGGAGAGAGTACATCTTGTAACCACAGAAACGAAGAAGAACCACGAAATGAGACGATAAATTTTCTATGAGATCTTTCTTTCCGGAGAGAGAAAAGAAGGGAAGGAAGAAATCTAGCTGTGCCTCGCCCGCAGAGAAATTCAAGAAAGAAAAAATGTACCGCGTGAAAGAGTCTAGAGATGATATGAAGTATATGAGAAATTCAATGCACTTGCGAGGAGGTCTTTTCTCGAGGCATTTAAAGATGCGAGATCCTCTTCCGTCGGAGTAGTATCTTGAAAAGAATTCGTGTGCATACAACGAAGGTCAAGTTTGATGAACGAGCTCTTTCAGATGCTTATCGATCACGATCCCCCGCGCATTCAAGATTTTTGTGAGAAATGTGTTTAACGAAAATCGCGTGTGCCGTTTCCGCTGTGATCTAAAAATATCAATCCGAAGATTTTGTCGTCAATGAATGTGAACGTTTTATATCGTTGAACGGATACGAAGCTTTTTTGGAATGCTCTCGCATTTTTCTTTACACATGTATATATATATTTACGAATTCTTTACGATTCTAAGGAGGAAAAACATCGAAGAAAATAGAGGGAGGACTAAAAGGAACAGACAGATGGAATGGGATGGATTTGTGAGAATTTCGAATGATAGAAAAGAAGTGGAGTCGAAAAAATACGGGTGCATATATAGGTGATTCATGAAAATGGGTAAATGTTCAGGAATTAAAATCCTGAAGAAAAACCTTTGGGGGCAGACTTCTCTAATCCTCGCCTGGATGAGATTTAGATCATAACAACAGTAGAATTTGAAAATATCGAGATGAAATTGCGGAAGCTACTATTAGCATTTCTGGTGAAAGAACTACAGGTCAGAATCTATCCGGATGAATTCCCATGTTTTTCTGTAGGAAATTCAGACATTTTGGTATACTTTCTCAATCTGAAAGAGTGAAAAATCGCACGTTTCACTCCACTAAGTGTCAGAAGTGAGCATGTCCACTTCGAGTGGAATTTTCACTCGTTTCGAGTGACCTCCCACTCTTTTAGAGTGAAAAATTCACTCTAGCATCGGGGTGGTTGTGAGTTTCTGACCTCAAACCTTAGAATATCACTCTAAAAGAGTGGAAATTTCACTCGAAAATTCGACAGGCTCACTTCTGGCTGGCTGAAGAATGAAATCTCACTCCAAAGATTTTGGAGAGTAGATTCACTTGAAGCCCAAGATTCCCTACGCAAACTCTCACCTGTTATTTTTATCAAGAATTTTCAGATTTCCTGGATTTTTGCGACAGAGAAAGGAGAAAAATATGCCACACTCACAGAAATGTTCCCTTATGGTAACAAAAATTTCATTATTATGAGAAAATTCTGTTCTCAACATAAGGACAATCCTAATTATTCTTGTGATAAGAAAAAAATTCTCTGGCCTCAAGTGGAATAGGATAATCTTTGCGTTAGAATATTGAATCTTACATCAAGAAAAATAGTCTTGAGATCCCCATAAGCAATTTTCAAATGAGACTTGAAGATTTTCTTGATGCAATGAATTTTTTATTGAGGGTAATGAAATCTTTCCTGTTATCCAGTGAACATTTTGTATCTTCCGATATGTTTTAGACAAGTTTTATATGCACCGAGTAAAAATAGTCTGATCTCCCATTGATCAATAATTGATCACATGAAGATTAGTTTTCAAGAGTATAGCTTCTGCTCGAATCCCATACCAATATGGTCATGAATTCATTGGAATCACATTGGTCAACCAGATACAATTAGGTATGCCTCAAGTCCAGGTAAAAGGAACAATGAAATATTCTGCATGTATGCTGTTCAACTGGGGTGAGATTGACAGTTTTGAAGTAAAATATAGCAGGATTTCAATGAAAATATATACTTTCCATAGTTTTACGACATGAGTAATGCGATTGATATTCATTTGAAGTATGGAGCGTGTCGATGATCATTCGAAAGGAAGAATGAACTTTGCAAGATGCAATCGAGCGTTTCCCAGGGCTGTAGGAGACTGCAAATGGAGTTTGCAGAACTGGAGCTTATAGGGAAGTGCATCGGAAGTTCGCGTAAAAAATCGATTGTCAAGAATACCTGATGAAATTCTGAGTGATAGTTGAAGAACTCTAAAGACAACGGGTTACTCGAAAGTACAGGAAACGTTCGGGGAAGGTCAATCATGTTCAACTCATGGTGTACTCAAGGGCGACTTTTGACGGACTTTCTGAAAAATGAGATCTCTCAGAAGTACATCTAAAGTCTATATGAAGTTAGGGAGAGATTACTTTTGGTGGACTTCGACACGACTCTTGACGGACCTCGTGGAATTCCACAAAGTCCACCAAAAGTAATTTCTCCCTAACTTCATATAGACTTTGGATGTACTTCTGAGAGATCTCATTTTCGAGAAAGTCCGTCAAAAGTCGCCCTTGAGTACACCATGAGTTAAACATGATTGACCTTCCCCGGACGTTTCCTGTACTTTCGAGTAACCCGTTGTCTTTGGAGTTCTTGAACTATCACTCGAAATTTCATCAGGTATTCTTGACAATCGATTTTTGACACGAATTCCATTCGCAGTCTCCTACAGCCCTGGGAAACGCTCGATTGCATTTTGCAAAGTTCATTCTTCCTTTCGAATGATCATCGACACGCTCCATACTTCAAATGAATATCAATCGCATTACTCATGTCGTAAAACTATGGAAAGTATATATTCTCGTTGAAATCCTGCTATATTTTACTTCAAAAATGTCAATCTCACCCCAGTTGAACAGCATACATGCAGAATATTTCATTGTTCCTTTTACCTGGACTTGAGGCATACCTAATTGTATCTGGTTGACCAATGTGATTCCAATGAATTCATGACCATATTGGTATGGAATTCGAGCAGAAGCTATACTCTTGAAAACTAATCTTTATGTGATCAATTATTGATCAATGGGAGATCAGACTATTTTTACTCGGGGCCCTACATAACACTTTTAGATGAGTTTCAGACCAATTCTTGTCTCAAACTCGTCTGAGAGACATCTAAAACCAAGATATCGCGAGACACAAAATGTTGACTGTGTACAATAATTGAGTTTTTCCAAATAAAATATTAGTGTATCATTTGGGACGGTATCTGACTCACGGTACACTGGTCGATACTTTTGTACTTTCAAAATATTCGACAAGATGTGACATTTCCAGAAGCCAAAAAAGGGGTCGCTAAGACCCTTACAAGTTCCCCGCGAGCCATTAGACTCTTTCTAGCCCTTGGCTAGATTCTCGCGAGGCCCTAGACACTTCCATGGATGACGTTGCTGGGGAATGTGTGATATAGAAAAACCAACAATACAGTGCTTCATTTGCTTATCACTGTTTTGAAGTTTATAATTATTATTCCACTTGACAACACGATACATTGGGATCAATCTTGGAACTTCTATTACTAAGAATATTCATTTAGTTTCGACGTAAGAAAATTTTTCTTACCACAAGAAGCGATAGTTGTCACAAGAGATTAAGATTCTTACATTGAACAAAAGTCATGAATCATATTTTTTTCTACTGACAATCCGTGATATGATTACTTTTAAACGAAACCACTTTTTGATCGAGGACTATTTGTTTTCGGAGAAGAAAATCGATATCAAGAATAAAATGATGGTAACAGCAAGAAATCATTTCTGTGAATGCAGAAAGAACAGGAAAACATTGACAATAATCAACAAACACATATTTTGGATACATAAAAAATAAAAAATTTCGTACTTAAAAGCCAAAGCACAAATGACAATGAAAAAAAAAAAAGAGATAATATCAAATTACTCAAGTTTATTGGCCTCGGAGATGAAGAATGAAGAAGAAAATCGCAGGATAAAAAAAAAGCTAGGAAAAAACTCTCGGGAGCGAGGAACGGATTGAATCGAAGAAAGAAAAAAAGATGTATGAAAAGCAGGGAAATCGGAACAAAAAGAACTTAAGGAGGGATTTAATGGATAATATGAAGAGAGTAACTAGAAGATGGAAAGAAAAGAGAGAGAGCATCAAAGGAAAATGGAAAAGCAATCAAGTCAGGAGAAGCAGTAAATAAAATTACATGAAAAAAAAAATCCCTCTTCGACATCGGACATAGTTCAAATATCATTTTTTAATAACAAAATAAATTCAAGTGTAAATGATAAAAATACAAATATTCAAAACTAATATTCACATTTAACGAAAGCAAAGAATAAGAAACTTTTCCACCTCGATTATTAAAAGCAAAATAAAAGAAGAGACGGGTGAGAAAGAACAAAAAAAAAAAAAGAAGACAAGAAGCAGAAAGAAAACAGAAGCGTGCACGTTAAAGCGTAAAAAATATCATAAAGTTGTGCGAGAATGGGAAAGATTTCTCCCACCATTACTCCGACCACACACTATAATTCACGAGTACACCTAGTGGTGTATCGTCATCTTCTCGTATCCGTTTTCACAAGCACGTTAAATACACAGTAGCTAACAGCAGCCACCGTTTCTTATTATTCTTCGCGTTGAAGAATGCGCCAAGCTGCACCTACTCTATATCACAAACATTGATTCACAACGAACGACGAACGGATGAACAAACCGTGGGTGTATGGAATATAACGCGATCGAGGAATCGTCCGAGGCATCAACCGAGTATATCTTACAAAAAGATCCAAACGAATGAAACATAAAGAGCGACATTGTTTTGTGACAACATTTATAAGTTACAGTCGAATGTAAGCCGATCATCGTATCGATCTTGGTAATAATAGTAGTAATAAATTGTGTTGGAGTGATATCATATCCTGCCACACCTGTTTGTAAGAACGTTTCTCAATCTATCAATGAATCACATGATTTGTCTACCGTACACGCATATACGTGGATAATGATTTTCCTTCGAGTTTCATATTTACGGGTGTTTACAAGTCAATTTGGCAAACCATCCCATTTACCATCTATGTACTGGATGGGACCCATGTGGGGACAACTGGATAACACATTTCAGCGAATATTTGACTTTAGTACTCCAACATTTAGTTGGTTTATGTAGATTCTTCATGTGTCAACTGAAGATCGTACAGTAACATTGGTAGTCAGGGGAATAAAAGGAAGCCCAAACGTTGAAATTTGTCACTCGGGAAACATGATCTGACATTTCTAATTAACAATTTGAACTACATTCTAGCAATTCATCTCTGGGACATCTGGATGGGAACAAACTAAAAAGTGCGTTACAAAACTAGCTAAAGAAACCAATTCAACTAATTCTCAATCAATTTAAAGTTTGGAAAATTCACGTTATTCCCAACTGCTGAGATGGCCACATTAAATTCTATTCCATGGTTTCTCAAATTTACCGCTCATCTTAACTTTGGAACGCGTGAAATCAGGAAGAATGCTAATGAGAGTTCTATTAATCTATGTACGCTCACGGCACTGAAGGATTTCATATGCGCTGTGTAGGCTATAGACTGGAATTTCTCTAAAATTCCCTGGACATTTTCTAGAAATTCTGGTTCATGAGAGTTCGGGCGAGGGAATGTTTCTATCAGACTGAAAAAGCGTTGCATCGTTGTTGACACTCTATTTTCGACAGGACAGCTCCATGTAAAGGTTTTATAAAATCCCAGTATCGGTATTGCAGGCTATAAATTCAAGAAAGCCAAACAATAGGGTCAATCAATTGTCATTTGACGGAAGAGAAAAAGGAGGAACGATGGAACGAACAGGTTGGAAATATTTTTAATGGCGTTTGGACAGTGAAATATCGATTCATGGGAAGTAAAGAGCCATCTACGGCAAATACGCTACAGTAGCAGCGTGTTAGTACATTTTCCTATATCCCTTTTTGCTTTTTACCAGACATTCTATACACAACCAGATGTATAGAATCGTATCATACGATACTGCACACACGCGAGGCGCATATGAGAAAAACAGCTGCAGAATGCTGTTACACAAACGACAAGTGTTTTTCTTTCAACCTAACGTAATGTAATCATCATTGTTCTTTTTTTTCAACTGGCTTGTTCTTGTCAAGGTAACATATTCATTAACAACACTATTTCTTCGAATAAAATGAACTATTCCAACTGAATTTCATGTGAATGGAATTTATTTACATCACTCATTCTAAACTTTTGCCATTAGAACTCTAAAAGAATAGATTAGGGTAAAGGAATGCAATTTGATGGTAGTTTGAATTTTAATTACAAACAATACTGTTCGCAGGGCTATGGTACCATTGATGCACCAAATGATAGTGGAATCATATTTCTATCTATTGGTTACAAACAATAATGATCAACATCGTTCTGGTTGTTGGCATGAAACAATTTGTGTCGTTCGTACATCGAATAGTGTTTCCGAAAACAACCTCTGACTGGTGAGTTAGTATTCTCTGATTTATTAGAAGTAAATGAAACATATATATTGGAAAAACTCTCTATGCCATACGAAAGAGAAGACTTCAACGAATTTTGTTTATCATGGTAAGTTATTTTTCATAGTTACGTATAAGTTGGTATATCCTTATAAACAGAGCAAGAAATTTAAGGTTTTTCAGAATGATCTTAATGAAATTAATTTCTTCCAATAAATGAAAATGTGTATACGATTGAGATTTGTTATACTGAAAATGTAGAGTCTTCATAAATCCTTCATCAATAAATTTCATCTATGCACAAACCAATTTGTATACTGATCCTTATTTGGATGTTTTTCTACATTTCACGACAAAAAATAGCAAAGATGTTCATATGCACGGAAAAAATAATTAAGCTGCAGCAGCTAAGTAGCTAGCACGAACACGGACAGCCATTAAATAGGCTCCTGCAGCTAAATTTTAGCTGTTACAGCAAAAAACATTTGCATTTGTAGTTAATTTATTTACGGTAACAGCTAAAATTTAGCTGCAGGAGCTAATTTAATGGCTGTCCGTGTTCGTGCTAGCTACTTAGCTGCTGCAGCTAAATTATTTTTTCCGTGTATGCCTTGAATTTATGCGTTTCAACGTTTTTGAGAATTTTTCATTACCAAACAGTGGTTTTCTCTATACCACTATCACCAAATTACCTCCATCCGTCAATCATCATCAATTCACATACCTCAAATACAAATTCACTCACCTATGGATATTTCGATTCAGATCAAACTTGAAACGTTGGTGTTCTATAGAATTGTTGAAAACATGTGAAACAACATACTAAATGAGGTATAGGTCCCTATTCATTCATTCACAACCAGTTATTTACAATCAAACACAGAACATCACCCAATTACCTCTCCCTACCCTATATTTAAACTGAGAGAAAAGTTTGGTATTGAAAACTTAAATCCAGAATTTATACCACGCATATGGAAGTGGAATTTAAAATAATCCTTTAAAATTCACAAATCGCAACATGTACGCAGATTATTTTGACGGACAAGGATTGTACATGAAACAACGAGATAAAGTGCAATGGGGAAAAATAGAATTGATCAACGATATCAGCAGTACTTGAAATTATATTTCTGTTGTTCAGAAAAGTTAGTGGACTACGAGACTACGATACGATACATGTCTTTCCATTTAGACGACAAATGGTGCAGGCTTCTGGATATAAACAGCGACTCTGAGAATCATGGTCGGTGAATGCGACGACCGACCAACGAAATGTGTTGCAACCCGTTGGTTCGCGTTAAATTAATGAACGAAACGAAACGAAAGCATGCATCTTCTACGAGGTTAAATTTCGTCCCTTACCTCGTCGGACATATCTCACCACCTTTCCCTCGAGTACCATTACATCATATTAAATCACGTGGAATTACACGGCTGAGGAGGAAATCTGCGCTACCACGGCGATGTTGCAACAACAACGGAACGCAGATCAAGAGGAAATTCAAAAAAATTATTACCCATTATTTTTGCAATACAACGTGTTTATATGGCGAATTATTCCACGAGAAGTCCTTGGTAAGCGAATTTATAGAGGGAATTGTATAATAAAAATAGTAATAGCGATAAATCGTCGGAGAGAACCGAGATGATAAAACGTTCGAGGAACGTTTAACCTTTGACTATATAAATACGGACTCCTACTGGTTATCCCACCGAACCATATATTTTGGTATTCGAGCTAAAAGCATGGCAATCACAAATGTGGAATAAATAATCGCATGAATTTATCATATTTCTCTAATTTTGAAAACCAAAGCAATAAGTGTATTAATGACATACACTGAGAAAAGTCGCTACAACTGAAAAATTTTCAGTTGTCTTAAAGTAGTTGGTGCAACAAATGTTAACCGTAAGGAAATTGAAAAATTGTACTCGATTGAATGAAAAACTTTCCAAGCAAATTGCTTGGTTTTCAGAACCACACTGTCAAAAATATGGAGAGCCTCTTATCTTCGGGGAATTGTTTTTGTTTCATAAAAAATGAAAGACTTTTTCACTATTTTGAGGAATTATTTTGTTTTTTGGGTATTAAATTCTCTATGAATGAAGGAAAAATCCACTAAATTATGGTGAATGATCTTTCATCTGTGGAGGAACTTTGCTCCCATCAACTAATCTGAAATATCATAGTTTATGTTATTATATACCTTCAATCACACTGAAAGAACTGTTCTATCAACTATCATTTCAGTTGTGGCAACTCAAATTTTTTGTTCAATGTTGTTCCTGGCCAGGTATTGCATCACTTCGTTTTGTGGATCCACATTTTACGAAAAAAGTTGTAGCAAAATATCATACACTTCGACTGATGCTAGAGACGCCATAAACAAACAAAAAATAACTACATGGAAACGATGTTGCCTCATTCATTTTTCTGAGTATAACAAATACGAAGAATGATTCCAACATACATGCTATGGCTGAACGGATAACGCGCAGACTTCTAATTACGATGATGCGTCACCCGCGGGGGTTCGATTCCCTGACTCTCAATACCCTTTTTCCACAGTGGTAATGCCGTGCAAGGGAGAATGATGGGTAATGCTTTTAACTGAAGTCACTCCGGGAACAAATTCGACGAAAGAGATATGTATAATGTTCGATGAAGTCACAGAGAATTCTTCAGGAAAGGGGAGAGAGTTTTGTTATAGTTACGAATAGAAAATATAGTATAGACAACTATTTTCCTTCAGTCAAAAGTTGTTGCTACAACTTTGAAGGGTTGATTAAATTTATATAGTTGTGGTAACTATACGGACACATTCTAACATTCAGTTCGCTTAATTATATTCTCAAGTTTGAATGAAAATATATTTTTGGTTATCACAAATATCAAAATATATTTGATGTCGTATTTCACTAGAACATTTAGTGAATTTTTGATTGTGAATACTTCAATAACTGTGAAAAATATCAATATCTCCAGTGACGTCGTGTCATTGAAATGAAGAATCAACATTCAACGTGTTGATCCTCTCAAACACTTTCAGCTGGATGAAAAATACTCCTTTTTGTGCTCATTAGCGAAAAATCGCGTATCATTCAATATGAATATAATACAGCATCTCGTTCATTGAAGGCGCCCAACCCTTCTTCTCGTTAATAGAGCACTAATTAAAGAGTTTGTAGTGGTACACTTCAAACTAGCGGTTTTTCCGCTACAAAGTAGGGGAATAAGTTTCTCAACTCATTCTGTTCCTCTCACGGCTTTTCTCAGAGGAAATCATATCATATCGAAGACGATGAAAAGAAGATTATATTGCACTTTTTTTTCTCTGTACCGTAGTACCATGCTATGTGCTTGAAGGTTTTAATAATGAAATCGTGAATTTCATATTTAATGCAATTATGTCATGTCATGGTTTTCCGATATTCTTCATAATTTTGTGTCTCGTAGAAGTATTTTATGGAATTAATGAGATACACGTTATTGATTCAATGTACACGAAATCATGTTGCATTCATTAACGCAGTTTCATGAGAACCCTCGATGTGATGGAATTATCATGGCGAGGGTGAAATTTGCCATACACGCGGGTTTAAATTTGTCCGTTTGGCGCGCTAATGATATCCCATTAAATATTTATTTATTCGTTCATATACTTTTGAGAGATGCTGCAATGATATTTCATTCCCCAGTATCCGATCTGCGACGTCATTGTTTTTCCTTTGTTTTTGTTTGACGCATGAATTCCTGTTACCTAAGGAGAGTAATGTAACGTAACAATCGTCAGCAGCAACAGTGATAAATATAGTATTCGTGAGAGTGGCAAATGGATAGATGGATGGGTATGAACCAAATGCAGATGTAATATGTAATGTGGCAACATCGCGCGGAAATCATTCATTGAGGGAATACGTACAGCCAGACTGCCGGCTATGAACTCACTCTCCCTGACGGTGTTGGTCATGCAGTCAACTCAACCAACCAGAATTGGACAGGATCGGGTACACACGTTGAACGTACGGAACATATCAAACTCACGCACGTATGTATGTACACACGGACGTATATGGTTGTGCGTCTATCAATATATTCTATGAAAGTTGGATACTTTGTGCCGTGGCAATTCAATCAATTGATCCTTTCAAAAAGATCCTCGAATTTCTCTCTTTATCTCAAAACGAGAATCTAGTTCACGTACGTCAATGTATCTTATCATTTGCATTTTCTTAGCATTAGCAATATAAATACTGAATAACAACGGTGTTCAGGAGTTGAATTCACCCTTTTGCTCTTGACGATATTTTTAACAACTTAACATGATGTTACTTGCTAGAGTTGCCATCAAACATATGGTACCTGATGTTCAGTCATCGAATCTTATGAAATGAGGTTCTCGTATGAAATTTAGAAGCACTTGCAGTCTCTATCAACCCAAAAAATAATTCTGAATCACTCTTTTAAATTGTTCTAACCCAAAAAGAAATGCTATAGTTATTGACGAGTTTTGTAACACTCGCCAGAACCCTACGAGGCACTCGCAAGCGTTTAGTTTTTACCTAGTTAAGGGAATACCAGCGGTGTGGCACAAGCCAAATCTTTTCTGACAAATTCTCTATACAGACCATCTTTATTGATTGAAGAAGGTCTCTGTACAGAGCGATATTTCGATTATGTTGCTTTATTTTCACATAATTTGTCAGAAAGGATTTGGCTAGTGTCACGACTCTGGTATCCCCTTAACCGTTACAGAACTCGTCAATGACTAGAGCATTTCTACTAGGGAAGAGATATCTTGGAAAATTTTAAAAGATTCTTTATTCAACAATGATAGATATTTTACAGGTACCTATTGGAAGATGATATCTCCAAGAATAGTAGGAAATATATTCGGGAATCTACACTGAGAGAAAAGGAAGCGTAAAAATTACAATCTTTATCAACAGATTGAAGACATTGCGGATCATAGAAGATAATTGCTCCACATAAGTTAAATAAATTACTATCTAAATAGTAATTTTGTTGCTTTAAATAGTAATTTATTGAACTAATGTTGAGCGATTATCTTCTGTGATCCGCGATGTCTTCAATCTGTTGATGAAGATTGTAATTTTCACGCTTCCTTTTCTCTCAGTGTAGATTTCCGAATATATTTAATAGATAATTTCGAGAAATCTCAGATGAAGATCTCTCTTCTGAAAGTCCCTCACGTCTTTCTAATTTTCATGAAAAAATCAGAGACCCCGAGACGGATGAAAAACTAATATTTTCAAACGGAACCACAACGAGAATTGACACAATATCTCCTGAATCATGTAAGCGAATTTGAAATCTTATTAAAATGAATTGAATAATCCCTTTAAAATAAGATTCATCGTAAAACGATCAAGAATTTAATAAAACAAATATCTTTTCAATTATTTTCATCTTTTCGATACTGTTTCTCTAGCGAACCGGAAAATACATAGATTTCCAATGATTCCAATTCAACGAATGAAGAATAATAGTTTCCAATTCCCAGAAGAGAATACAACAACCAAAACAACAGTAACATAATCCGTAGATTCAACGAGTATCGGTGTAGGGTATCTGATCTCCGCTCGTGAGCTCGTTGTTTTCCACATATTCAGAACGAGATCCGCCTTCCTCGACCAAGGTGGATTCCAAGTGAACGAAATGCTGCTGCCTATATCTAACCAACACTGAAACGACACGCGGAACATACTTTACTACACCCACCTCTGTACCGCAATCGAGCCATTACGACGTTGCCATTTGAGTCACGTGCTTTCTACAAACTCGATGATCAATCATCGTGTGTAACACAATTATCCCTGCACGTGTATAATACTTGTTTACCCTTATTCGTATCCTAGTAGAGGAGAAATATATATATATATATATATATATATATCCAGTCGACGATACGATAATTCATGTACCGTCCAGTTATCCTCGTTTGTTTTAACAAAACGATCTGTAAACATTTTGAATGTGATAATAATTTTCTGGGAATGCTATTCGATTTCCATACGTTTGGTTATCGTGTTTTCCATTTGTCTTTATCAACGACAATTATTTTTAATATGTGCAAGGAGTAGGGATTTATCGAATCCTTATCTATGAAAAAGGATCGATCCTCCAAACGGCAAATTTTGAACCCCTTTTGCCGAATTTTTCAACTAGCTTGGCAAATAATTCACTCACTCGTCAAGGGATTTTCCGCTGAAGATGGATGATATCGATATTATCGATACTTTGGTATAAAATATCTATCCAATTCTTATCAAAATTTCATAGAAACATATCGATGCCGCGCCATTTTATGCTCCGATATCATTTTTCTTTTAAACTGTGACTAGAATTGATAATTTCACTGGTAAAAATAATTCTATCGATGGTTGGCATTGGAATTGATAATTTCACTATCACCTACAACTCAAATTAATTATTGTACTTGTGGGTGGTACTGAATAGCGATAGTAATTAGAACTGGAGCTATAATTTGATTCAATGCGATGTTATTTAGAAGCACATTGAATTAGATTATAGCCCTAGTCCTGGTAATAATAGCAGTTCATGGCAATTCACAATGACATTTCCAACAAATTCATGAAATCATTTTAAATTCTTCGAATAATTTTGTAGAAATCCTCATCAAATGAAATCTCAAAAAAATAAATTCATAATAGCTTAGTTTCAGTGCTCATTATGTGGAGCCGCAAAGCTAGGCTTCGCAATCGATTATTGCAACTCTTGATTGAACATGATTGATTGAATCCCACGAAACATTTCAGAGGTGGGTCAAACCGAGTACCTCAATATCTCCCTGATTAGTGCTCCTTTTTATATCATATTTTGAGCAATTGGAGAGAACAACAGCATCGATGCAACGCTCTTTCTCACTCAGAACGTTGTTCAAAGTTTTCTGCTAAAAAATTGTTAAAGTTCTTGCATCTGCGTAGTGAGTTTCAAGTACCTCACTACTTTCTCAAGAAAGAGGCACGTACATGCTTCAATTGAGCATGCTTTCCTGCGTATTTTCATTTTTTAATAATTCACCTAGAGCAACGCATAATCTATCCAAGCCATATTGACCTCGACAAACTGGAAACTTGAGATTTTATCTTCAAATTTATGAAATTTAATAGAATTTGTGTTTTTATTCTATAAATAATCATCAAAACATGTTCATTCTTGAAGATCCCTTGGTGCGTACTCGCGAATTTTGTTCTCAACTGAGTTGGTCGCAAAAAACTTCTTTCTCCGAACAATTTGTTTTAGTTGGTCAAAATATATCAATTTTCAAACATGACTCATATCTGTTTTCAAAATTTTGCAACAGTTGGTGCTAGAAATTTCACAATTCAGAAGTGTTTTGCATTGATTTAAACGAGTACCCGGTTTTACCCTACCCATGGATTGGAACCGGGTTTTTGTACCTCTTGACTAAAACGAATATAAAAAAAATTGTATTAATAATTCTACAGCAATATACGAATAGTATGTTGTTGCTGATGAATGAATAAGAAAACGGAAGAGCTTTGGTTGGTTAATCTATTGCCAATAGGAACTTCTCTATGACCGATTAAAGTTATGGTACCTGGTTGTATCCTTCCTTCCCCTACTTGAATCTTCAATAAAAGTTTGGTATCAAAAGTTATGAAATCGGCTCCTAGTTTTACGGCTGTCAGTTTCAGTTCCATACTCATCATGAATGTTGAAGACATACAATTTTATAAAGATTTATAAAGAATCATTGAAAACATTTCATGAATATGTTGAAAATTCAATAACATTTTAACCAAGAATATAACAAAAATTCCTTCCTTTGAGAATAATATCCTTCATATTCAAGTTTTCAAAAGCACAAATGCGTACGGGAAACTGAATATCCGTTCACTATTACTTGTTCATCCCCGCTGACTTATAAAACAGAATACAACGCGATAACACGAAACGATACAATGAGTCCTTTTTGTTACGTTTCAATTTTTTGAATTGATATTTTCTCTATCGAACAACATTCAAAGAATAAACAAGAGAGTTAATGATAGTTAATTTGAGACTCCAACGGCACCGAAGTATCGATAATGATGATGATGATAATAATAAGAATGGCGATAGAGAAAATAAGAAGAATAAAACTATGCTGCGTAAAGGAAGCGAAGTTTGTTTACAAGCAAAATAGAGGAGAAGGTGTATACACGAGTATAGTAATAAGCAGCAGTCCAGTAATTCTTTCCACTTCTCGCGTTTCAGCTTGTTTCGAGTTCCTTGACTTCAAATTGCATCGACTAAGAGGGATTCCCCTTTGCTCTTCCCTTTCCGCTTCAGTATTTTCCTACATGACGATTCATGGCTTATTTTTTGTTTCTTTGTTTCCTTATTCAACATTGACCGAGTTCACAGTCCCCTTATTCCTCCTCTGCATTTAGTATATTAGATGGTAAATAAATCACAGTATCTTGAGCATTGATTATAAGGCAGCTATTCTTTCGTCTCTTTTATCACATCTTTCACACCGGAAAAACACATATTCGCGTATTCATAAACGACAGCGATTCAATTAACTCCCGCAGCTGAATTTTAATTATAACAGCAAAAAAAATTCCCATTTGCGATCAATTTATGAAGCTGAAATTGGCTAGCAGCCGATTGTTATAATTTTTTACACGAAATTTCTATTGAGGATTTGAGCATCTTGTGAAACATTCAGTTGCACGCTGCTTAATCGGTTTCTGGTATGAAAAAAAAGCTTCAACAACGTTTAATGAAAAGATACAACAATCGGCTGCTAGTTTCGGCTTCATGATTAATTAATTTGCCGTGACTCCTGAAATTTAGCTGCGGGCAGGGGGGGGGGGGGGGGATTTAATGGCTATCCAAGGCCCTCTGTTGAAAATGCCAGGCAAATCCGAATGAATCCTGGACAAAGTTTCTGGGAAAGAGACCAAGCAGAAACGGAAAGATCCGGACAGGTTCCTGCCCGGACCTGCCTGGTTCTGTCGGGTTTTGTCTCAGGAACTGCTACACGGAGGAAGAGGAATAGTTGTCGACCATCTACTTAAATACTTGCTGCAACTACTGAGTAGTCAGGACAAGTATCACGTTAGCTGCCTCAACTAACTAAAATACTTCGTAAGTTGCCACACTGAGAACCCAATTTCTTAGATTGAAAGAAAATTTCTTTGCCCTCATTCTGGTAAATCTTGTTTTCAATGGGAAAAATAATTCATTTCAATGAAAAGATTTTTGATTGAATTGAAGTAATTTTTTTCAAATTCAAGTAGGAGTATATTTTTGTTCCAATTTGAAAATTCTTTGTTTCAGTTTGATGAAAACTTTTTCCTTCCAACTGAATTTTCTTTGATTGAAAAGAATATTTATTGGAATGAGGACAAAGAAAAATGTCTTCCAATCTAAAAAATTGGGCTCTCAGTGCAGGGTTATTGTTGTTTATGTTAGTTGGTGCAACTATCGAGTTAGTCGAGGCAGCTAACGTGATACTTGTCCTGACTACTAAGTAGTTGCAGCAACTGTTCAAGTAAATGGTCGAAAATCGACTATTCAAGTAGTTGCTACAACTATTCCTTTTCCTCCGTGTAGGATCTGCTTGACATTTTCAGCAAAGCGATGTTTTTGATAAATAGAAGATTTACACATTGGAATTTTTTCATCAGAGTCACGTTACATTTTCCTTTCATTTTATAAAAAAATCTTTGGTTCTGAAAATAAAAAAAGACAAACACAAAATATATTTCTTACAGCGAGAGTCTACTTTATTTGAAAACATGAGATAATATTACATTCCGCTGGCTAATCGAATTGTAAGAAGACATATTTCTATACTAGCCTAGCGAAAGATTCCCTATTCGTAGCCAGGGTTTTTGGCTAGGCTAGCAAAAAAAGTTCACTGTTCTCTGTAATGTTTTTGTTTCGAAATGACATGAAATAAGAGACCTTACCTATAACAGTATTGGCCGCAACTTCTTTCGCGGCGGCGGCTGCGGCAGCTGCCGGTCCATGAGCAAGAAAATCACTAAGACTCAAGGAAGATGCTATGATCTGTCTCTTCTCTTCGAAATTCAAATAATCCAAACTGTTACTGCGTTGAGGTCCAGCCACTATAGTAACCGTTTTACTGGTATGATGATGTAACTGATGATGATTCAACTGTTGCTCTAGACTATTATTTTTCTCATTAACGTTATCGACAGGATTATTAACGCCACCTCCTCCACCTCCGCCACCTCCTCCGCCGCCGTTGTTGGTCGGTACCAGATAAACGCCACTCACGCGTATGGACATCGTCACTGAAGAAGACGACGACGACGTCGATATCGATGAATTCTCGTGATCGTTGGACCTACCGTGTCTCTTCTTCCTACGTCGCCAAGGGCCCAATATATCCAAGAGCCCCGAAAACGACGAGGAAGCTATCGATTCCTCCCGATTATTGTCGTTGTCATTTTGATTCGCACCACTATCCTCCTCCCTGTTGTTGCCACTTTCCACGAGGCAGCAGCGGCGTCGTCTCCTCTTGGAACTTTTTTGCGGATTCGACTCCACGGCTCAAATTTTTCTATCGCAATTTGGTCAGTTTTGAAAAAAACATGGATACTTCTAGTTCTTCTTCTTGTTTCTTTTTGGTCTTATTACGTGCTTGAATAAAGATCTTTAATCCTCATCATTGTTTTCGATCGATGAACAAAATATTATCGTGATTATTTTTGTCTCCTCTGTATCCTTCTTTTTCTACGAGGAATCGAGAGACGATGAAACGAAGAGGCGAGGAAGAAAAAAAAAGAGAGGAAGTGATGATAACCTTGAGGAGACACGAACTCTCTTCTTGGCACTTATGACGAAGCGGTTCCTTCGTTTTCTTTATTGTTACGTATATGTATATAGATGTGTATATATATGCGTACATATAAATATATATATTTAAGTGTGTGTAATATATGTTATATATACATATATATATATATATATGGCACAGCGTAGAACAAGATCGCTATTGTTCATGCTCCATTGTACATTGGCACTAAGAATATTGAACTGGACAAACGGTGAGGCGATTGGGACGAGTCTTGTATATTATAAAATTCTGGATGGCTGAATCTGTATGAACATAGTAAAAGAACGGACAGAAAATTATTAAATGATGTGATTGTTGTTACACAGAATTATTACTCACTGTTCGACTACTCTTGGACTTCGTGAATGGCGTGTATTCTGTGCATTATATTTTGAAAATACATTTATATAAATGAAATTTGTAATTCTCCAATTCAGGATTGGATTATATCATAGCAGACTCTGGAAGTCGTTCCTTTTTCAGATCTCGAATATTAAACTGAATTTCATGCCAAAGGATACCTTGAGGGGTCATATACAGTTAAAATTTTTAAAACATCGAGTTTTTTATTTCATTTTCGTAATGTACATACATTTAAGTACACACGCACACACACACAGAAAATTTCAAACCAATTCGACGATTATTGTCCAATTTACACGCATATTTGTAAAATTGTTCAACTCTATGTCAAGTGATTTTGAAATTTTTGAATGCGGTTTTTCTCCAAACTGTGTTTTCAAAGTCGGTGACCAAGATTTCTCGAAAACGGCTGGACCGATCAGTCTCGAATTTCAACACCAGCTTGTTGACTATATTCTTGAAGAATTAATCGAAACTTTCTTCTCACCGATAAATATATTTTTTTATAAACAATTCAAGGCCAAAATTTTTGTGGAAAATCGATTTTTTTTTTTCAGAACCCGCCATTTTGTCAAAAAATCTTATTTCGCTTATTCCTTTGATTAATTATCAAATTATACATTACTTTAACGGAATCCGTTTGGTTTTTCCATTTAAAAAGATTCAGTCCCGAGATATTGTGGTCACCGTAAAGCGCTTTTTTTCATAAGAGCTGCTGGAGATCAGCTACAACAGCTCTAAAAATTATTATTACTTTCACGAATGAAGAATGTTGAAATACAGTTAAAAATTATCTCAATATATGCACAAATTTTTACATCAATCAATTCAACTGTGTTGTCAGGAAAAATTCTTGAAAAATCGCTTTTTTTGCGCCTTTTAACTGTATTTAACCCCTTAAAATGACAAAATCTTCGGTTTTAGAGGTAAAAATGAAAAATATGTACATATTCAATTCAATTCATCGGCAGTTTAATTTCAGTTGGGCCATAGAAAGTTGGTATTCGCTGTGCTCAATTAATTTCACAAGTGGACAAAAAAAATTTGTTCTTCTGGGTTTTGGTTTTCATGCATAAATTCTGATGCTAGGGTTCGAAAAACACAAAAACATCCATTCTTAGCTTTTGAAGTTTGCTTTTATCCATCTTAAGTCGATAAAACAGTTTTGAAAATTTCAATTGATTTTACGAGCAATATATGTGTAATATATGGACGCCTACTCAGAGAAACAAGGAGAGCGTTTCCACCAAGATGTGGTGAAGGACTTTGAACGACGTTACCAAGGCCAGTACAATGAAAATATGATGGCAGATTACATTTGGGGTTTAAGGTGCTATACCACTGTGAACGCTTAAAACTTGGGTGATTTTTCGGAATTTTTTGAAAAAGAAGTATTCCATCGAATGTTCTGAAACTTTGAAGATATATTTACTTATAACTTAACTATATTATATAATTTTTTGGTACAAAAATATCGACATACGAGCGACTTATGCGCTGCCTTCGGAGGCGTAAAAAAAAAAAGTTCCCCAACTGCTGCTATCGGTCGCTTAAATGGCTGAAATGAAAAAAAAAACAAAAATGACGTAGAACTAGAAGGTATACTCCGTGCGGGGACCCAGGATTTTTGAAAAATATTGAAATCTGACAAAATGGCAGAGTTTTGAAAAAAAAACTATGTGTTTTTGCTTGAAGAATGGTCGTTTGTCCAATGTCAAATCGACAATTATTATCCAATCAAAAAGATCGTGGTTCACCGTGGAAGAAATACACCCGAGAACGCTCAGTTGAAATTTCAAGTCAATCGGTTGATTGCTCTTCGAGTTATGATAGCAGCAAATTTGAAAAATCCCATTTCAAGAAAAACTCGTGTCAAGATTTCACTATCGATTCACACTTCGGGACACTTTCTATTAATATTTCGAACAAAATGTGGTGATTTCAACTAAATTAGAGTACATTTGATTTCAATTGCAGTAAATTACACTCCAAAATTGTCTCTGTCGCAAATTTCATTCCAAATTGTGGTAACTACAACAAGTAACTTTTTGGCGTGTAAATTTGAGAGGTAACCATTTGCTCTTTAGCAGACTGGCATTCGGATAATATTTGAGATACGGCCTTGGAATTTAGACACAAACTGTTGAAAAAGGTGAAAAAAAACGATTTTTTTAAAGTGTCACAGTGGTATAGCCCCTCAATACGAGAAAGTCTATACAAACATAAAAAAGAACCACTAAAAATCTTCATTTTTGAATTAGATTTTGTATTATTTCACATTTGTATGCTATTACTAATCCTTACTCTTGAATTAAAAAGACTCCGATGTTCAGCAAACATTTTTCTGATTGTAATCCATAGTGAAATTATGGAAAAATCAGTTATTTTTCTTAAAATTCCAAAACTTGCTCTGGTTTCTACAAAAGCAAACTTGGATAAAAAAAATTATTTTTCCCACCATGAGTAACGTAGAAGAAAACAGGATTAGACATTCAGAAGTGAGACCAAAAAATCGTGTTGACCGGTATTTTCCTTCGCTATAATGAAGACTGCTACAACGAGGGAGAGTTTATTGTTCCAAATACGAGGGTTTTCCGACACTCGAATGAGTTTTTCCTTAATCCAATGTTAGATTCTATCCTCAAATCGTGGGAAAATTGGTTTTTTCATCAAAAATGCGGGATTTTTCCTTCATTCTGAGGAATTATTCTCCCTTCTGGGTGTTGAGATTATTCAAAAAGTAAGGGAAAACTCTACCAAATTATGGAAAAATGTCCCCAAATATAGAGGAAATTCACCACCCCTGAGCTGTGAAAAAAAAGTTGCTGAATTTCGAACAAAAATGCTTGGGAATTTGACAAACAAAACTTTGGGAAGTTTCGAAAATCTCCGTGGAATCATAAGACGTTTTTACGATAATTTCCAAAAAAAGTTTGTGTAAAAAAGCTGCCAAACTTTCTTTTGGAAGTATTTTTTGGGGCAACATTTCATAATTATTTTTCAGAATGCACTAAAATTTTCAAGCATTGCCCGAATATCGAACTTTCCCTAGGAATGAAGATCCCCCCGAGCAGAAAAGCCTTTTTCCGGAGGGAAAATCCCCCGAAACCCCCTGAACAGTCAGTTTCAATAGGAAAAATCCAAAATATATCTATTTTCACACTTTTTCACTCCATGTTACTGTCATATTGGATGAAGGCGCTATGTTAAATTACACCCAGATAAGTGATGATCAGGACTTCAAAAAACCTAGGGTTTTTTTCCAAAAACCAAACCCAGGCCGCAGGGCATATTTTAAGTAGCAGTTATAACCGAAAAATTCGTTCTACAAGAAAATGGTTAGTTCTAAAACGTGAAAAGGATCCATGTATGCTGTAAAATAATGATTTTACTGATCGTTTTCACCTTTTGGAACCAACCGTTTCCTTGTAAAACTAAATTGTTAGTTACAACTGCCCTCTTAGATTTTGCCCTGCCAGGCCGGTTTTTTCATTTTTTTTTTTTTAGGTTTTATGTCTTTTTTTCAATTCGATATTTTGGTGGTTATTATTATGAGATTTATGTTTTTTATACTTTTGATCAATTTTATAGCTCTGTTGATTTGAAATCCGAATTGATTGTTGGTTCATATCACGGTCTCATATCCCATATAACACACGAAGAATTCTTTCTCAAGAATACGAATAGAATTCTTGTGGAACTCTTTTCGAAGTTATCAATTCATGAAGAATTCTGAAAATGTTCTATTCCACTAACATCAACGAGTTCTTCTGAAATGCTTTTCAGCTCGTTTCATTGCTCTCAAAGAACTCGTTAATGTCAGTTAAATAGATTTCACACTTTTAGAGTTTTCGATGAATTCATCAGTTTGAAAAGAGTTCAACAAGAATTCTCTTCACATTTTTGAAAAAGAATTCTTTGTGCGTCATATGGGATACATTGTGGTTTGTATCACGTGCATTTGATATGACAAGTGAAATAGGGAATTGAAATTCTACAATTATACTTTACATTTCAATATTGTTCTTTAAATGATCTCAAAATATTCTGATACCAAACATTAATTATATCCTATTTATGAACTATCAGATTGATTGGAAATGCGTTTTATTCCATTATAATTCAGTACTTATATTTAGTTATCCTTTGTATTTCACTTCACTCGCATTTGCTTTTTTCAGAAATAATTTCTTGTGTCAATAATTATAGAGGGCAATTCTGAATGATTCATTGTAATTGGAAATAACAGCTTCTTTGATACCTTTTCACTTTTTTCCAGGTTTTTTCAGAGTTATTTCTTCCAAAAGAAACACAGTGGGTAAACCTGGGCTGGGTTATTTTATTCAAATCCTGGTGATGATTAGTCACGTAGGATACTTATGAGGGTGATTAGATCCCTAATAATTTGTAAACACACAAACAAGTATGATTTGAATACAATAATACGTTGAAAACCCGGATGTTCTTTATTAAACGTTTTGAATTCTAGCTGCCATTTGAACCCTTAAGATGCAAACAGTTTTTTCAACACCTTAATCCTGCAAACCAGGGTCCTCAAAGTTCTGTCATTCTTTTCACCTTGTTGAACCATTCCAAAAAATCTGAAAAGATGTATGACATCTTCTCAAACATTCTTTTTGAATTATCAATAGCGATGTTACCCGAACAATAATTTTTTGATATTCATTTTCCTAAATAAAGCATGCAGTGGTTCATTATTGTTCGACCCTAGATACAGATACCAAAATCGTATTTTATGAATCAAAACAAAATGATAAAATCCTAATGTTACTCTCTTCTTCCTCAATTTTTTATCAATGCCATTTGAAAAGGATGAGAATACTGCTTTCTAAATTTGAAAGAGTGAAAAATCAAGTGTTTCACTCCACTAAGTCTCAAAAGTCGAATGGGATTTTCACTCTTTTAGAGTGGAAATTTCATTCAAAATTTCGACAAGCTTACTTTTGGCTGGCTGAAGAATGAAATCTCACTCTACAAAAATTCCAGATAGTAGTTTTTTGGTGGATAAAATTCACTCGTCAAATAACAAACACAGAGCTACAAATTTGATGAAAAAATCCATGGATCATGAGAGTTGAAGGGTTAAAGTAGCATTGCAAATTATCTGAATTAACTTGAAGATTATTTCAAAACATTCTATTCAAATTCACACTTGTCGGTGAGTTGAATTATTAATGTGATCATCGAGCATTCTGTTAAGGATTCTCATCGCCACTTATAGTAATCAAAAACTATTTGTGTTTTTCTCCGAGTAAAGTGGGTTCAAAGAGTATTCCCGCACGTGGAATGTTATTTGAAGAATTTACACAAAACTTACATAAAATCTTGAAGAATTATTATATAGAATATATATAAAATTTATATACAATCTCTACACAAATTCCATCTAATGACTTTTCAAGGCAGAATTCGATATGAATGCATACACGAACCTTCTCATCAAATGAAGGAAAATACCGTTCAAACGCGATAAGATACGATATTTGAATTTTCTTTCATATCTCGATTTCCACAAAATTCTATTCCTTGCGGTGATTCATAGGCCAGGATTAACGGTTGAGGTGCAACAGAGAACACAACGTTTTAAATGCTTTCGTCGAGCGCGAAAGTGCATTCTCTCGTGACGAGGAGAGGAGTCGGTAACCTAACCTGTGCCTCGAATGCACGCGAAATGTGATAAAATTGAGGGCAAGGTCAAAAGTCGTGCCTTTTTCAGCCCTACGGAACAAATTTGAATACCAAATAATAACTAAGATCAATATCACATCGACACGATATATTTTTCCCCAACGTTTGAATCTTGGGTGAAACGATATTTTTATTGAACAATAAATAATTTATGTACTCTTGGAGTTTGCGGCAATTTCCTCCAACCGAGAGATTACATAATTGTTGTCAATCTCTTTCGTCATGAGATTAATATTCGTCGATTGAATTGAGCATCTTTGATTGCAGCAAAAACCAACTTTCAACGGCGTGTTTCTTTGACGAGAAGCGGCAAGCAAGACATGTGTGTTTATACATATATATATGTATATAACGCAAAGGACTGTTAACCCTAACCTCAAAAAAAAAGGTTTTCGTCCTTTCTTCAACGACGCGAAACGCCCAATGTACTACGCGCAGGGCCGTAACTATTCTATACATTATTTCTCCTTCGAGGGAATCAAAGAATTCTTTCCGAAGATCCCTTCGATGCACAAATAATATACAACGAGGCGAAAGAACAGTAATAATAACAATGTTGAGTTCACAACGAAGTTTTTGGTGCGTCGAGTTTTTTCAACTAAAATTAGTTTCTTGCGCCATTCACGGTCATGTCAATTATATTAATGATGATGATGATAACAACAACAACAATAATAATAATAATAATAACAACAACACCAACAACGATACTCAGTCGAACATGTGAGTAATAATAATAATAATTTTGTTGGTGGCGCAACTGTGCGATGAATAAATTTCCAATAGAAAAATAAAAATAATATCCGATAATTTCGTTGCATTGAGAAATGAAAGAAAAGAAGAAAAAAGAAGAACCAACTCGTCGAAGAAAACTTACTTTCGATGTTTATCACAGATGACGAATTACACCTGTCTCTCTTGGGCTGCAGGTGGAAAGGGACACACGACGCACGAAGGTACGTATCAACACACGGACGAATCAGCAACACAACTTCATATGCGAATACACTTTCCATTATCACACGCACATCATTTCAATTCACACAAATACAAATTGATGCACATCTTATACTTCCTTCTCATTTATTTATTTATTTATATCCTTCTCGATACACATTCGTAAACACGAATATCTAAATATATATATACATGTAAATGTATACATACATACAACACGCACACACACCCACAACACAACACAAATATACAATGCACTGGAGGAGTTCGATGGTTATTATATTATAATATATATATATATGTATATATATATATATATATATATATATATATATAAGAACCCCAAACTTGGCGACTAGACTATATGATCATTATACAGAGACAGAGGAAAAGAGAGAGACGCCAAGAAACACAGGCGCACACTTCAAGAAAATTTGCCACATCGATAATTTGATTGACCGTAGGACTTTGGAACGAGAACAGGCTTAACAGTTTTATCAGTATGGTTTATTAGTATGGTTAACGAAAGGACGGAAACGCGACGGAATTAATTACAAATACGACGACAACGACACACACGGTGTACATAAAAAAAACAGACAACGACCGACCATAACACGAGACACACACCGAGCTGGGCTCGCGAACACTGAAGGCGGCCATGCGAAGGCAACGCCGCCAATAGGCAGTCAATCGAGTTAACTGCCGGCCACGAGACATACGAGGACGCCATGGAAAGGGGAAAATGAGTGTAATGAGCTCTACACTCTGTTCGCACTAACTCTTCATCACAACGACAACGATAACAACGATAACAACGACAACGCCAACGATGATGATGAATGCTGCTGTGTGCGGTACTTGCTTAGGATAGACATTGAAGGAGTGTTACAAAGAATCGGTTCTCTCTTGTTGTATTCCACAATGACGAGAATTGCTCTCTAGACTTCTTCGAGAGAAAGTGAGATACATCATTGTGTACGTGTAGGTATTGTTCGTTCTTCTCGTTTCAACGTCTATATCGATTGACGGAAGAGAAAATGAAGAGAGATAAAATACGTAGTAACGTAGAGAATGAATGATATATATATATATATGTATCAATTTTTATATGTATAACAATAATTGTTATTGTGCATGACTCGGCAGCTCCTCCCCCTCAGGAGGGAGGTGAAATTTTGATTTCTTATTTCTCTGTTAATAATGATTTACAGATCATAATGAATACCCTTGGTTAAAACGATGATGATCTTCTGCGATCGATTCAATTGTACCTCACGTCGCTCTCATTCCGTACAACGACCGATACTTGACCTTCGGGTTTGATGGAATGTAGGTGGAGAACAAGTGGATGAATGGAAGACATGGATATCAGGTGGATCGAAGGAGGATTTTACGTTGGAACCACGCGGATACGGAGAACCAATTTCCGGGGGCATTTAGTTGATATTAGATGTATACGTGAGAATTTAGGGATATCGATTCTAGGATAGATTCTCTTTCATTCGTTTATGAAGGCCCCGATGAAAATGAAACGTCCTAGGCAGGGTCGATGAAAAATCTTAGAAGCGGTTAAAAATATCGATATTTTTTATATAAATTTTGTCAAATTTATATTGAATTTCAGAAAATATCGATAAAAACTTTATACAAGTTTGAAATAAAATAACGATATCTTGAAACATCGTCTATCACTACCAGGGAATCATTTGGCGAATGTCGAGTGAAGGGTCTTAACGGCATTCACCACCTTCCCAAGAAGTTACTAGATTCCAAAATCGCGCCCCCAGTTTTCTCAGAAACGAACAAATAAAATGAAAAATAAAGAGTAGCTGCACTTTCTTTGATATGCTAAGAGGATGCACCTGCTCATTAAAATCGATTATATTCATTAATCGTTGAGAAAACTGGGGGGAGAGATCTAGTAACTTTGCCTCTGATGAATGCCCTTAAACTCTTGATTCCGACCCCAAACTGAACTTCCTGCAACCTGGGGTCTCTAGCTTTAGATTTAGAGGTCGCTCAATCGATTTTTATATTGCGATTTTGATGCCAGTCTGAAAAACCACTTAAAGTGGGGAATTCATGAATTTTGTGTTCTTAATCTACTACAGGTCGTAATTCTTGACCGATTTTGATGATTTCTTTTTAAAAATGCTCAGAATTAAATTCTCGAGAGAACTGTCGTTCCACATTTTTCAGTCCCTCCCTAATTTTTTCAATAAATAAACAAATAGTGTGGAAAAATCTTCAATTTCAGGTATTTCAGCTTATATCTTGCGAAAAAGTCTTGGGATAAAGTGACTATACAGCAAGATTATTACAGGTGTGCTCAATGAACATGAATAATTCGAATAATTACGAATTCAATAATTATAAACAATTTTATAAACAATTTTCATCAAAACATCAGTAATTGGCATAATCTTCGATGTAAATATGAAGTTCTCATTTTCAGTTTCTTGGAATTATCCTAGAAAAGATTGTGAGTGAAAGAACAAAGATAAAAGCTGATATCCATATCATTGTTGTAAATAATTTTATAAACAAATTCTCAACTCAGAGGTATTTTCAGCGGGAGAAATATCTTGTTTCTGTTTTTATATAGAGTTCCCATTAGTTACAATCTGCAATTAAATTTTAGTAAAATTCAACATAAACTATTGTTGTTAACAATTTTGTAAACAAACAAATTCTCAATTGGAAAATTTTTGGATGGGAGAAGAAATCAGTTTAGGGTTGTAAATGCAAAATGTGGATTTCCATTGACTTCCTATCATCACATGACAATAATTTCCAATAGACACCGCAGGAATAATATGTTTTTCTTCCATTAAAAAATTCTCTCAAAGAAAAGTTTGGTTCTAATTCCTGCAGGAATTTTAATACAAACTGTGAATCTTAGTATGATACGCACTAAATACATAAAACAACAATGTTTTCCCCTTCTGAACATGTCAAGTTTTCAGAGTTTATTAAATATTTACAGAAGAGCTCAGTAATTTTCGAAAGAATGTTCTAATTTTAAGAGATTCCTAGAGGAAATTCTTGATATAGGTTTCCATCAGAAAGTTCCTCAGTTCAAAATTTGTTTATAAACTATTGACCATTTGAAAACTATTCACTACTTGTGACTATTCATGATGATTCCCAATAAATACCACGGAACAAAAATTTCTCTGCTATTCGAAAATTTCCCAATCGAAAATTATTCCAAATACTGATTTTTCAATGAAATTGTTTATAAAATTCTTTATAATAATTGGATTCGTAATGATTCGAATTGTTCATGTTCAATGAGCAAGCCTGCAATAATCTTTCTGAATAGTGACTTTATCTCAAGACTTTTTCAAAGGATAATAGCCCAAATAACTGAAATTAAAGATTCTCCCACGCTATTTGTTTTTATTTATTTGAAAGATTAGGGAGAAGCTGAAAAATGTGAAATGACAGTTCTCTTAAAAATTTAATTCTGAGCATTTCAAACAAAAATCATCAAAATCGGTCAAGAATTACGACCTGTAGTGACAAAATATTTTTCCCGCTGAAAACACCTCTGAGTTGAGAATTTGTTTATAAAATTATTTACAACAATGATATGGATATCAGCTTTTATTTTTGTTCTTTCACTCACAATTTTTTCTAGGATAATTCCAAGATACTAAAAATGAGAACTTCATATTTACATCGAGGATTATCCCAATTACTGATGTTTTAATGAAAATTGTTTATAAAATTGTTTATAATTATTGAATTCGTAATTATTCGAACTATTCATGTTCATTGAGCACACCTGTAATAATCTTGCTGTATAGTAACTTTATCCCAAGACTTTTTCGGAAGATACAAGCTCAAATACCTGAAATTCAAGATTTTCCCACACTATTTGTTCATTTATTGAAAAAATTAGGGAGGGACTGAAAAATGTGGAACAACAGTTCTCTTGAGAATTTAATTCTGAGCATTTACAAAAAAAATCATCAAAATCGGTCAAGAATTACGACCTGTAGTAGATTATGAACACAAAATTCCTGAATTCCCCACTTTCAGTGGTTTTTCAGACTGGCATCAAAATCGCAATATGAAATTCCATTGAGCGACCTCTAAATCTAAAGCTAGGGACCCCAGGTTGCAGGAGGTTCAGTTTGGGGTTGGAATCAAGAGTTTAAGACCCTTCACTCGGAAACAATTTTTTTTTCAAACACCCTAATACACAATGATAATTTTGTGGTTGGAAGATCAAACCATGTTTGTTGTATGTTTGAAGCTGGACGACGAGGATCCTTGAAAAAGATCGATCTTTCTTTATATAAAAAGTATCGAATTTTTATTGAAATTTATAAAAATTATATATGTTTTTATATAAAAAAGGATCGATCCTTTTGAAAGATGCCCATAATCATTTTAGGAGTTGCGGAATCTAAATCCGAGGTCCATTTAATCTCGTCACGGTAGGGTTTCACCTTAAAGTCAAACAACCCCCGTGATCCAAACTAATAAACCCTAAAACCTTGTGACTCAAGATTTCAACGCAAACCCCATAACTCTATGACACTGATCCTATAATATGATCTGGATTCCAATCATCAAGCAACATAAATTATACATAATTTGTATATAATTCTATGAGGTTGTAGAGCTATGAAGTTTCATTGAATAGGTTTGAGGAGCAATGCGATTGATGCTTAATATTACTATTATCCTGGACTACGCAATTAGATTGAGACCGGAATTCTCAAGGCTAATGAAGCATAATTTCCGACTCGAAGCAGCATAATGCACTTTCAGCATATATGCTGCATAATCATCCTATAATTTAAAGAATTTTATCATATTCTTCAGCGATTAGGAAATTGTTTATAGTGATTACTTCTTTCATATCTGCATACATTATAGTGATTCAGAAGAATTCAGAGACAGGTGTATTGGAGAAGATTTGTGCGTTAAAATTTTCAGAGGGATTTAAAAGAATTCAAGAAAATTCAGAGAGGAAAAATTTGAGTGAAATCTTTCCTCTCTGAATCCTTGGAAATATTGAGGAATTCAAAGTGGTCTAGAAATATTCCGAAAATCCCAGAGGAATTTCTGGAAACTTTTTGAAACTCAAAGGAATTTAGGCAAATTCAGAGAGCTTTAAAGTCTAAATAAATGAAATTCTGAGGGGGCCAGGGAAATTTAGAAAAATTCAGAGGAATGTGAGGAGATTCAGACAAATTCAAGAAAGACTGTGAAATAAAACTCAGACGAATCCAAAAAGAGCTTTGAATCCTACATACTTGAAATTCTGAGAAATTCAGAATAATTCACAAAGATTACGAGGAATTCCAGAACAAATCCTTGAATCTTATTGAGAAAAATTGCAAGGGATTGGAAAAAAATCAACGAAAGTTGGAGGAATAGAGATGCAGAATTCACGACTATGTAACAAGGTTTTAACTCTCTAAATCTCTTAAAACAATGTCCAAAATATCGAGACATTCAGAGAGATTTTTCCATCAGGAATGCCAAAGGGATTCGGGGAGAATCGGTATGATTCACAGACAAGTGAATTAGGGAAAATTGTGAGTTGATATCTGGAAAGGCCTTCAAAGAGATTGAGAGAAATCCCAGGAAAATTTTAGCAACTTAGTTTGAATGATTCAAAGAAACTCACAGGAATTTGGGAAGATAAGATTCAGAAAAACTTGAAGAAATCTTGAGAATTCGAATGAAGTGAAATTCTGAAGGGTTCAGACCGATTTAAACAGGTTTAGGGAAATTCACAAGGATTCGAAGAGACTCAAAGATTTGAAGAGTGCTTTGGGCTCTAAATAAATCAAATTCTGAGGGACTTGGATGGATTCAGAGCAATTTGGAAACGTACTTGAAGGTTTACTAATTTCTACGGAAGCCCCCCATACTTATTTTTAATATCCAAGGGAAACGCACTTCGAACAAAGATCCAGTTTAACTTTTTTGTCTCCTTAAAGAGTTATATACAGTTGGAATTTTCAAAAAATAGATTTTTTCTTCAATTTCATTTCCGTAATGGACATACATTTAAGTACACACACAGAAAATTTCGAGTCAATTCGCTGATTATTGTCCAAATTACACGCATATTTGTAAAATTTTTTAACTCTATGTCAAGTGCTTTTGAAACTTTGAATGCGTTTTTCTCGAAACAGTGTTTTCAAAGTCGGTGACCAAGATTTCTCGAAAACGGCTGAACCGATCAGTCTCAAATTTCAACGCGAGCTTGTTGAATATATTTTTCAGTAATTAATCGAAGGTTTCTTCTCACCGATGAATTTCTTTTTTTGATAAACAATTTGAGCCTAAAATTTTTGTGAAAAATGACCAGATTATACATTATCTACTTCAACGAAATCCGTTTGATTTTCTCATTTTAAAAGATTCAGTCCCGAGATATCGTGGTCACCGCAAAGCGCTTTTTTTTAGAGGAAATCCTGGAGATCAGCTATAACAGCTCTCAAAAAGATTATTTTTACAAATAAAAAATGTTAAAATACAGCCATCTCAATATCTGTACAAATTTTTACAATCATCAATTCAACTATCTTTTCAAGAAAAATTCTTGAAAGATCGCTTTTTTTGCGTCTCTCAACTATGTATAACCCTTTAATACACTGAAAAAAATCTGCAGTGTAGAAATCATGTTAATGTATTTGACGGTGAAAAATACATTATTTTGGTTATTATTACCATGAGCTAGGTGATAAATACCATTTTTTTTGTGAATCAAACCGAATGTATGGTGAAATTCAACACTGAAAAGGTACTTCTTCACTTTTGGAAGGCTGGCTTCAGTTTTCATTATTTCACGGGTGAAAAATATACGAAATAGAGGTTATTTTCACATTTCATTTTTCTCAGTGTAAGAAGTATTTTATTTGTCAGATATCTTGAGATATCTTTCACAAATCTTTGTACTATGTGGAATCTGTGAGGAAATCTCCAAAGTATATATAATTTGTATTCAATTCGATATAGTTGATATACAAGTTATACATAATTTTGAAAATCATTGGCATTTGGAGAAAAATCTTTTGTCAATCGTGGGAACTCGGTACAATTAAAATTCAGAATACTTATGTTAATCACAACTGATGTGATTGAACATTCCCTACAACAAATCTTTCAAAGATATATAATTTTATATAGTTTCTAAATGAAATCAAGTAGTATGTTTTATGAATGATTTTGCAATTCTTTCGCAAAAGGATGCATGCATCTGCATGGATTAGACGTAACTGCTTGTGTATGATTGAAGATGGCACTTGGCTTGTTTTGTTGAAAAGTACGTTCTGCGCTTCAATAATATATGAATCCGAGTACATATCTTGAATACGAATTTCCTGAGTCTGGGTTAAACCGCTTGCTCAGATTATAAGAAGATTAAAGAGGATATCCTTGTGTCTTATTCACAACAAATCGATGACCTACATGAGCATTGTGCACTTTGTTGCCAAGTCAATTCAAAGTGTGTATTTATTGATGCAAAAAAGGAGGAGGGAAAGAAAAAACACTTTTCTATTCAAATCTTCTGCATTTTGGTGTACAACTTCTTGTGGAGAAATTTGAATATCGATTCTTCGTTGAATCTCAAGAAGTTTTGATTTTTGGTCAAATATCCTGCTGGGAGTTTGCATAACTCAAATCAAGCTTGCCCCAGCGTTGTCCTAGCGTACTGGGACGATGCTATCAGTCCAACCCTTTGTCAAGCTTTCTTCCAAAGCTCCGCCAATCTTCGTTAGAATTAGATCAACCCCGCGGTAAATTTTTATATGGAACACGATATAAATGCATAATGTGTACATAAATTATCAACAAATCAAATTTCACAATCTTCTGTTTTCGGATAAAATAATTTTCAAATACACACCAACGTTATTCCCCTTTGACTTGGGTCATATATGATATCACGAAAATTGTATTTTATTTCAATTTGCATAACCATGCGAAAGAATTTGCACGTAAGGTATCAATATGTGACCCTTCGATCTTTCCGGATGCTTCGACAGGCAAAAGATTTATGACACGCAATAGAGAGGGAAAAAAAAACAACCCGTTTGTACCCACCTACACTCTCGTCTCACGTAGAGAATCGCTGCGAATCTTTTCACCCTTTGTCTCGTTAATGAAGGTTAATGAGCAAATAGGTGTTGATTGGAATTTTCGTTTTTCTTTCGAATTAATTCTTTCGAGGAATCCTTTGCCTCGAATTTAAGAAATCCGTTGGATAAAGATGTATAGAATCTGTGCAATAATGTTGAACAAATTGTTTCTTTCTGCAGAAATTTTTCATAAATCTTAATCAAGTCCATCCGTAACTCATATAAAATGAAAATTACATATTTTCCCTCGCAAATTGTGGTTCTTCTCCACCCACAACGTGAAATTTACAATTCGAAATATCAAATCATTCAGTTATCCTTCGATACCTTTAACATCGCATACAACAATTCTAAGTAAGATGACTCACCTTGAGAATAAATTGGAAATTCTCCATCGCTGTGGCTATGAGTTAACATTCCCGTCTTCGTACAAAATTCCCAAAGCCCGCGTCTTCGTCTAGTCCTGGTAAACTCACAACCTCCGATAGCGACAGTTTGCCCCCTGTATTATTACATCCCGTTGAGCCAAAAGATAATAGTTCGACAACAGTAATTGTTACAAAACGAAGTTCACAATTTTTCCTTGTTTCACAGATGAAATTATCACAAAAATATTTCTGTATCTTTAATCACTCTTTCTCTTCTTTTTTCTCCGTCACTTTATAAGAAGGCTAAAACATTTCGAATGGAAGAAATTAATTTGAAAATTCTTTTCGTTTCATTTGAAGAACTTCAAATTCATTCCAAAGATTATTGGTTGAATATTTTGATGAAATAATATTTCGAGAATCTCCTTAAAATAGAAACGCGCAGAAAGAGTGAACAAATCGTAACTGGAAGCGCCACTGGGAAGTGAGAAAAATGTATATGAAGAGTTGATGAAGGTCGTTCATAAAGCCGTTGAAAAGGGTAGATCTGGATTAGGAATTTTGGAAGCTCTGAAAAGCGAGGGGAGGACATGTCTTTCGGATTGTTTTTTTGTTTTAGCGAAGTTTCCTTAAATAAAGCCTGGGGCTACAAGTTGAAAAGAGTATTAGGATGCAGTTTGGGGAAAGATTGATCGCCAATTCTTGGCAATTTATGTAGAGTCGATGTTGATCGATACTTGACTGAATATTGTATCAATATCGGGAGTTGATGAATTGATTTCGTTAATCTAAGATTGACTCCACATTCATTCAAATCTCTAGGACAGGACAATCTTTGACCAAAGTAGATTAGAATTGCAGAAAGCACTGACAATCTTCCTTTTGGCAATATTTACCATCTCATTTACCTTCGAATACCAATAATGAATTTTTGCCTGAGTAATTAATTCGTGTTAAAGCAACGCGTTGATCACTGCTTTAACCCGCTATTTTGAATGTTCGATTTGCCCTCCTAATATTAAATTTGTTTCCTGAAAAATTCCGCCTCGACGTTACATCTTTTTGATAATAGCTTTAATCCGTGAAATCCCATGAATAAATGTAAGATTCAATGAGATTTAGATTTTCATAAAAGTTCTGCTACCTCAGCTCATTATTTTCTGCAATGAGTTCCAAAATATAAACTAAAAAAAGCTACTAAAATGATGTTACAAAACTGCACACAAGACTCTGTTAATGACCTATTTTATGAGAGGTGGCCTGTTTAACGCTCCCAACCATGTGCGCGGAAAGAAGTGATTGCATTTTCCATTTACCATTCTCCCACAATGAGCTTTGATCCACTGCGCATTCAGTGATTGTGAATACACGGTAATTTATAAAGCAATTCACTATTTTCATTCAACCAATAATCATTGAATTATTCTTCTTTTCTTTACCAAAGAAGGACAAGAACAAAAAGTTCCAAAAGATTTGTCTTCGTCAGTCTTTGATGACCCGTTAAATAAATTCACCAACACTTTTTGTTTCTTCGTACACAGAAAGATATCACATTAAATCACTTATAATTCTTCTTTATTATATATTCTGAAGTATGAGGATCTTCAGGCACACAACAACAGAGATGATTTTTCCGAAAAAGAGCTTTGTAGGAAACACTAGAAAATTTGAGTAGCAAAATCTTCACTTTAACACGACACGATAGAATATTATACGAAACAGCGTTTTGTACAAAATACTAAATTATAAATAACTCGCCCTGCTGATAAATGTGTATGTATGTATATATTAGAGCAGTCGATTAACAAAATTGCAACTAACGAGTAAGTGATTCGTTATTCATATACATTATATGTATATGATCTTCGAGATTTCGAATCATCACAAATGTACTCCACCACGGATGATTATGGATTCAAAGAGGATAATTATTCGCTTATAAAACGTGCGTCCTATGTATGTGACGGAGCGGGAAGGACTTTCGTCCAGGACGGGTTCGATGCGCGCACTGGGGATGAGAAAACAACCAGGGAACAACCCAGAAGAGCACAGAGATCGAAGGAGGGAAAGGGAGAGGTTAACTGGTTGACGAGGGAAAACTTGTGTGTGCAAAAGAGAGGGAGAGAGGAAAAGAGAAATTACAGAGCGCGCAAGCTTAAAGCTCGTTCTCTCTGACCAACTTCAAAATACGAGTGTGCAAAGGGAGTACGCAAAATTGCTTGAAACCACGATTAGTGTGTTTTCATGTGTATAAACAGGAGACAATTTTAATTGAATCTAGATAACGTATTATCCTCCGACTCGTGCTCCATTTTGGGATTTTGCGTTGTCAAATTTGGTGCTAATGGAATGATACAATGTTATCTCGAGGGGATGTAAGATATTCTCCTCTACGGATGGAACGAAAGCACGAAATTTGAAACATCGTTAAACTACGCAAAGCTTCCTTCCAAAAAAGACCAAGTCTTGGGAATTTCCAATTGAAATTTATTGACTTGGTCGTGTGAAAAACAGCAGTGAATTTAAATGAAAATTTCCCACACGAACTCATTCGAAGGTTGAAGCTCTTCCTCCACTCTTGAAGCAAATTTCCAATCACTGCAATTGACAAACCTCGCGCAGAAAGACGCGGCTTCTGAGGCTCAACGCTTTACCCTCATCCCCTGCAGTTCTTTTACGGAAAGTTTCAAAGGAATTCGTAATGAATTATTGGAAAATCGCCACGAAACGGCCACGCTAGTGTATTCAGTATTTTCAGAAACTTTACACTGGAGAAAGTAATCGGTGCGAATTGAAGTCCATCCCAAATCATTTTCACATCACAACAACTCGGATTGGATTTCTTGGGAATATTTTCGGGGTAATTTGCAGTCTGTACTTGCCACAGTGTATCAATCGTGTTGGACTTCTTAAAAATCTCATGACCTGTGCCAATCTTCGTCTGCGAGTTATGCTATTCTTCTTCAAACTCCACGAGCTGTGTACTAATCTTCGTTAGAATCTATGAACCGTGCTATTCTTCGTTAGAGCTTGTGAACTGAACTGTTGTTCGTAAAAGGCGTCGATATGAAGACTTACTGTTCTCCGATATTTTATGTATACGAACCTAGATGCTCTTTCAACGCTCAATAGAACGCAAAGGAATTGAGTAGGTTTCTTTAGCATGTTGTATCTTATAGAGCGTTTTGCAATCTCGAAAATGAATCTATTTAAATTCATATCGAATGATTCAAATTGTGATCTTCTACTTCTTTACATTACTCGTACATACAAGCTAACATGCAGGAAGATATAGCAAAAATCAGAACTTGAAAAGTAATTTTCTCTGAAAATGCATATATTTTTGCAACATTTGTATTATAAAAATTCCTTAGCATATATACATCGTAATTTTATAATTTTCATTTATTTTTCCTTTCTCATTCAGGAAAGAACGGAGAGAGAGCTGCAAATATTTTGAAATATACGTTCTACGCTCATCCCCCAGCTCTCTTGTTTATTATCATTGTAATTCCAAATTATACAATATCAAGTTATTTCCTTTTCTCATTATATCAAATATACGTCAAATATTATCGTTTATATTATACTAGTTAGGGTTGATTTCGATAATCACTTTTGAAAATCACTTTTTACATAATGATGATGAAAGTGTCTTGAAAATATTTTTAATTGAAAACTAAGAATCAATACAGCGAATAAGTATATTCAGGCAGTGATGAGAGTAAAAAAGAAATCCTGTTGTTTCAATTCATTTGAATTCAATCTGTATGCAATTTTTTTTTCCTCGTTCTCTGGGTATCATGCACTTCAAAGTTGAAAGCACCATATCGAGATTTGAGATACTAACATAATCAAAGTATTGAATAAATAATGAAATGTAATAATACAACATAAAACTATCTAAACGCAATATTTTCACGAACATTAGAACGGAAATAAATTGTAATTATTGACCTATCAAACACTGATTAAAACCAAGCACCAGTTCTTGAATTTATTTCTTTTTCTATATATTCCATCAACTTTTTTATGTCTATATTCGTAGTATCATTTATATATTGTATATATAAATTTTTTCCTATCATCTAAATTCGCTGGAGTTGGCAAGCAAAATAAAAAATTTTTCAATTAATTCAAAATGATATCCCTCTAGATACATAACATACGACATGCGCGGTATTGGAAATACCTTTGCGCAAACCTCTTTTTTTTCCCCCATTGAAACTGAATAAACAAACAATTTTTCTTCAAACTAATTTATTTGTAAGCTGTACGTATAGCAGCGTATGGAACGAAAATATTCTCCAAACGTTTTCTTAGTTTCGTTCGTTCCCTTTTTCCGTGAATCAGTTAGTTCATTGTGCCAATATTGCAAATGATCTCATATATTCCTTCAGTCTATTCATCTTTCTTATCGAGTAAATACAACTTGTATAAAAAAAAAGATGATCATAAAAAACTTGTATTGTAAATGTCTTTCGAAAATCCATCGAGAGAATTCAGTGTTTGATAACACAATGATCACAAACGTAATATAGCGTATTCATAAACATTTCTCAATATATCAAGTATTGTTACATTTATAGAGATAGACCATTGCCGTTACATGAAAATATTATGAAATGGGGGTTAAAAAATCGTTGAAAATATAAATATATTTGCTCTAAATTTCTTTGAACTTATCACTCTGATAAAATTCTAAGGGAAAGAATTAAAATATTCTTTAAAACGTTTGAATACAAACTTTCAATTCCATAGATTGAGTAGTAAAAATAATACATAAAATTGTACTAGAAAAAAAGATCATAGTTGTCAAGATTTTGTACAGATTCAGTGACATAGTAATTAAAAATTAATATGTATGTAGGGTATTAATAATTATTCTTGTTATTCTATCATTCTTATGGTGAAAAAAATTTTTTTTCTCAAATAACAAGAATACAAAATATTACGTATCAAAAGATAAAAAAAGAACAGAGAGGACAAAACAGAATATGTAATATTTCGTGTTATAATTGAAACAAGAATATATTACGATAATAATTTTTCAAATAATCCAATGAGAACATTCAGTTTGACACCAAACTTATCACCAGGATGAATAATTTCATAAACTAATTTTTGAATGAAAAGCCAAATTTGACAACCATGTTGCGGATACGCACAGTCTGTCACTTGGAACAATTTGAACGTTAAATCAACCGCATGCAACGCCGATTCAACTTCGAACTTCACGTCGTCCACTATCACATAAATGGTAGTCAAATTTGTCACTGGTCCTACGAAAACAATTAGGGGTTGTAATACTAAACCTTTTATCCTTAATTCCTCACGTTGGTTTTGTAGAGTGGTCTCTAAATCTGCCGGTGACTGAAAAGAAGAATGATACTGATATAGAAATCGAATTACTCTATTTCAGCTACGATAATATGAAAAACTCTTACATCAACTTGTAGAATAAAAGATTGTCTCATCTCCAATTGGGATGGTTTTTTGTGTCTTCTCTCGCTGCTTGCGTCTCTTTCAAAATTTTTGGTTTTCTGACGTTTTTTTGGAGGAACGTAGGACAGTTGTGATGGGGTTATGATGTATGTTAATAGCAGCCAAAGAACTGCGTCTTGATTTTCTGGAAAGGAACAGATTATTTTCATTCTCAGATGTAGAAATATGAGCTGCCAATGAAAACATGAACGGATTCGACATGCAAGTATCCTAAACAGCGTTCATCAGAAACTTCCAAGACATGCACAAATATGGTAATTTCTGAAATGATCCAATATTTCTCATTAAAATCAAGGCATTGATTTTAATTTAAATACATTTCACGATGGGTGCCTGCGTGCGTATTTCTTAATTTTTCATCGTCTGTTCTATGAAGCTTTTCGAATCGTTTCACTTTGATCTTCAGATATCTAAAAACATCTTATGTCAGTTTGGTTTAAAAAATTAGATCCACACAGGAAATAAAACGTGATCAACTAAAAGCCAAATTCAATCAACTGGTTAGTTTTACAATCCATGGTTTTCAGTGTGTCCAATAAAGTGACGAGCAAATGGAAAATATGACTGAGATGTTGGATGATTCTCTGAAACGTTTGTATTCTCAGAAAACAAACCCGTTGCAAAATCCTCATCATTCCAGATGAAACAACCTCATGGATTCAGATTCGGAAGCTGAATCAAAACGTATAAAATCGATCTATTATGCGATTTCATGGAAATTTCACCACAGGGAAACCAAAAGACTCTCCAATGAGAAATTAAAAAAAGCTAATATCCAATATCTACACAACATTAATCTCGGAACTCGATTTGAGATGTAAAACTGGTCTGTACTGAACGTTCTCCAACACATTTTCATACTCGTTTTTGAAACAAAAACATTTTTCATGCCTCACCGAAGAATCAAGGTCTAGAGTTGGTGAAAATTCCTCACAACTGAACATTAGAAATTGAATTGAGCGAAAAAATATTTCATAAGCATAATAATTGTCGAAAAAGTAATCGATCACCTTAAAAATTTATCGAACTTCAATTGATCAAACCACAAAATTCAACGAGTTATAATAATAACAACTATATGAGAAGAATATATAGTTTGCATACAGTACCTACCCTGTACTCTTTTCTATTTTACTCGGTTGTTAATTGAACGGAATTGTTGAAAATTTATGATCGAATGCAATCTTTGTGTAAAATTTTGACCACATTCGATGAAATATATTCAAATTCACAGCATATATTATTCAACGATTGAAGGGCTCTAAAGTATAGTCAAAAGAAGCGTGTGAGATTTTGTATATAATGGAGGAGAGAATGTTTAAATCAAAATTTAACATACGTTATATTGAGTATTTACGTTTGATATTTACATTCACTCATGCGAATCCTTCTAATTCACAATCGATCACATGCAATTCTATATACCATACAATTTTGCAACTTAATTCCTCATCCCGTCAATAAGTAAGTACAGTAATTTTGAAAAACTTGCACTCTGTATACGAAATCAGAACTGTAACGCTCGATACATTGATTAAAAACAAATTCTTCCGATGAATCTCATATTCCGATCAATCATACAATTCGAGAAATACTCAATGCACTCTCTATCCAACATCTGAAATAAATCTTCAAAACACGTGATAATTAACCTCTGGATAAATGCGGCAGTTGCTGTATTAATTCATTAGCTGTGACGTCCGAAGGTTTATATTCTCCCTCTATCAAGTGCTTGATGCAATTCCGTAGACTGTCCCACTTATCAAATAGCAGAGATTGTTTACCAGGGTACAATCTAGCAAAATCATGTTGCAGCTAAAACATACAAGAAAATCGTCGTGTTACACAAGTTACAATTTTGTCTGGACGTGCTAAAAATGCATTAGTATAATTAACCAGTTCAGGTCCAAGCGTTTGTCTCAAACATTTATAACGTTCGAAATACTGGAACACCGTGGTGCTGTCTTTCATGAATTCTTTCCTCCTCGCATTAAAAGTTTCCTCCCAAAAAGAAGCTACAGTTTTCCAAGGCTGAATGTTCTCTTTCAACCATTGCATTTTATACTCTTCATCGTCTAAACAATGAGAGGCAGTATTGAAAACATGTAGCAAGCATTTCAAATGTATGGAATGTTCATAATTACCAGTTATCAAGTGTAATTCACGCTTTTTATTCGCTTTTTCAGCTTTGTTCATCAATATTCCAGCATCTTTCATACACTTTTTCACATAATTGTAATTTTCAAGTAACTTTCCGGAAGCATTAGTCTTGATGTATCCATCGCTGCAGTAGGGAATATAATAAACTCCTGGATTCTCGTTGAATATGATGCCTATATCATTCGCTAAATTTTGAAATCTTTTCGAGGAAATCCTGAAGAGAGAAAATTTGTTATAAAGAAATAATGTGGAGGGGGTGAGCAAGACAAAACGATTCCTACTTGAAATTAGACAATTCCTCTCCATCCTCGAGTTCCGCTAAAGCTTTGTCTCTTTCCCTGCCAATAATTTTCCTCACTAATAAGTTCTTCAGATTCATAGGTAGTTTATTCGTCCTTTTATACGACGATAAGATTATTTTTCCATCGTAATCGCTCTCCAAGAACTGTAAGAGATCGGTAGAAAGAGGTCGATTTATTTTAATGGAATTATCGCCCATGGATTTATTGGCATGAACGGTCTTAGAGTCCGAAGAACACGAAGATTGATCCGAATCCTCGAGCGAGTGCATGTCGCTTTCACTTTTAATTACCATATGATGCATTGGGGGAATATGATGAGACGAGTAAGCTGAAGAATTGAATGAATCGGTCAATCTAGACGTGCCTGGGATGACAGATGAATGATGAAATGCGGAACTATTGGCATTGTCCATCATCAAACCAGATACTATTGATGTACTTGGCGAATCATCGCTACGGGAGACGTATGGGTTGTCCGATATGACATTACCACTGTTCCAGAACTGTGCCGTTTCTTTGTGCAATAATCTGTTTTGCGGTACAATTTGAATTTTACATTGATTTTGTTTCGAACATAAGTCGTAGCTAGGATCTACCGCTTCTTGCTTGACATCAACGAAACGTGGGCTCTGGTGCACACCTGATAAAATCATTATAGCATTTTCATTAGGTTTTTATTGCATATTCTCAATTAAATAACAACAAAATTATCAATTTGTTTGAACATGACGTTTTTAAAGATATACTTTGCCCCGAATCTGTTGAACTCTATTGAAATCAAGTATTTGTACACAAGAAATTTTTATTTTCGACTCAAATTTCAACTATCATTATTGATTCTATTCCCAATTTTGGTATGGCTCTGATGAAATTATAGGATAAAAAAGTGACAACCTATTCTCTTGTTCCATTCAGAAATCTCGTGGAAGGGATTGGAGTAATTTTTAGGATTAGATTTCAACATTTCTCTTTTTCTAGTTTCTTAGAACAAGAACAGGTTTAAATAAGATTGACGAGGATGACCAGATTCTGATTGAATCTTTTAGAAAAAATCTCCATAGAAATTCATATTTCTAATTCACAAAATTTCAAACCACAATTTTCGCAATCCTATACATCTTAATTCTTATGTTTAATCATACTTTAAATACAATTTTCAATTCCTATGCGATACTATACGATCTAACGATCAAAAAAACTTGTTCTATTTTGCTTCACGATTTCAAATTTTATTTTAAATTCCATGAATTTTTCTGTGGATTTTGGTGTGATTACGAATGAGAAGGTTCAAGGTATCGCTCGTAGGAATCTCAGCTCCATCCAAAAACTTGCTACTCATTTCAAAAATGCAAGATCAATAGTAATAATTCTTTCCCAAACAAAAAGCGATTATAAGTCTTATTTTTATGAAATATTAAACTATAATCATGATATTTATCGTAATACCGTTACTTGATTCATCAGACTTTTTAGATAACTGATCCATAGTTGAATCCATAAAACCAGAAGCTGGTATCGATGATTATGGAAGAGCCGAATTGGGTCCTCGAATATCGCAAGACACCCAAACTTCAGAAAACGATTCTATCTGAGAAAAACCAAACAAGGGAATATGAAATATTTGATTCTATGGTTACAAAGTCATTGAACTCACCTTTATGAACTTGTATATCGATCGCTATACATAATGAAGGAACACTGATATCGAAGTATTTGACATTGTATCTATGTTAAATATTTCATTCGATACAACAAAATATCCTACAAAAGTCATTTGTGGATGGAATACGCAAGACTTGAACTCTAAAATCGTATCTCATTACAATGCACCAACAATAGCCATACGCAACGTACATGTAATACATACTTTGCGAAAGAAACAATTTATAACATTCATCGTAATTCAACTGGTATAATCGTTTCCAACACTATTTATCATCGATAACATGATAATCATGGCATACGATAAAATACTTCCTCCTCGACCAACCGTTCTTGTAATAAAATTGTTAATTGTCATAAACCTAACCTCAATTACTTTTTCTATCCCTTGAGAACACCTGTTGAGTAAAATGCTGTCCCATTAAATCACAAGAATTTTTCAATTCCATCCAAAGTAATTCAACGATCGTGTAGAAATTTAGCATTAATCTTTACCCAAGGTTATATCGGTTCACGGTTTTTTTTATTATAATATCTGAATACATAAATTGTCATCTGGTCTTGGTATTGATTAAGGAAGTGATTTATGATCCTACGATATCGACCTTTTACTCGATTCAAAACTTGAACGCTCGCAGATCTCAATTAATGACGAACAATCGTCTTTTGCACTCGTGAAAACTTGGAAATAATAATTTCATTTCTGTGTGGAATAAATATTGTGTACACATTTCGCGTTATCGTGATGAAGGTACAAAAGAATCAACAACAAATCCAAGTGACATCTAGCGGGAAGGTTCAGAGGATCACAGTCCGTACACGGATCGCCATCTGATGGTGAAGTTCAGTTTCGCGGTTGGATCAGTTGGATGTACATTTTGTCTTTCATCTGCACCGTCGATTGGGATGAGATGAAGATACGTGGTTTGGATCCATCGGAGCATTGTAGAGAAGAAAAAATAACATTCTAGACGACTGCTGTTGCTTTTAGAGCACAGATTCCGTTCCTTCGTTCAACGTTCCGTTCCTGCAGGTTATATCATTTTAATAATTCAGGTGAAGTAACGGAATTGATTCTTTTTCCCACAGTCGAAATCAACGTACACAAGTTCCCCATTGGACAACAAGAAGCAAACTTTCTCATGAGGATTTATATATTTTTTAAGACATCTCATATGTTTCTGATGTTTTGTTGCAGATAAATGTGCTTGAAGTATTGCGTGAAGAGGAATTGAATTCTTGACCAAATAACTGCATATTTTTACATACCCAGCCAATAAAATCAAGGCAGCGATGCTACTGTTTACTAATACATTCAAAAGTTCCTTGTACATACATGACCTCATTTATGTGTGGAAATGGAAGCGATTTGGTAGTATTTTACTTGGAGTACCACTTGGTAGCGATCCCTGATAATGCTGGTGGCGCTGAGGCTGTGCTATGTTATAAATCCAAACATATATGCGCTATGGTAGCATGCAATCTCAAGGCAATGAAAAAGCTACTGAGTTGCCCTGGTTGAAAGAATCCATTGAATCTGACAAATGAAATTCAATGAGATTTGGTCAGAACATTGTCCAAGTTTAATCGTAATTTAGTGAGATTTGGCCAGATTCAACGAGATTCACATGAAAGTTCTGACCAAATCTCATTGAAAAATCACTGGTGAGATTTGGTCAGAACATTGTCCAGGTTCAATTGTAATTGATTGAGAATTGGTGACAATCAATGGGTTCTTTTAACCAGGGTGCTACTAAGAGTGACAAATTTTTCAAAATTGTATATAATTTATATATAATTCAATATAGTTTACATATAATTACATAAAAATTATGTACAATTTTGAAAATTTGTCCATTATCTTCATTCCTCACGAGAAAATTAAAAGGTAAAATTTTTATAGAAAATCTATCAAATTTTCATCAGCACTCTGTAAAAATTGGATACTTTTTCTAATGATTCTGTTGAAGAATCCTCATCATTGTTCAAAATCTATTCACTCTATTTAAATTGTCCCCCTGGCAAAAACGCGAACAGATTTGGATGAAAATCTGCAGAAGGATACAAAAATAGGATTGAAACAGATTGAAATACAATCCACTTTTATTCGTTTCAATCCTATCTTTCTATCCATCGGCAAATCTTTATCCGAATCTATCCGCGTTTTTACATTGTTGTCTGGTTTTGAACGGTTGTTGTCTCATAAAAACTAGCCAGAAACTCCAACCATCTTTCTACTCGATTTTGCCCGGAATATGTAAATTGGAAGATCCAGTTGCAACCTGACAGAAAGTCCTTAACAGTTTCCGATTGGATATCACAGATTGAGAATTTCCAACACCCTAGTTTCAAACAAAAACCCATTGATTCTGGCCAAATTTTATCAACTTATGAGTCTATCAGATTGGACCAACCTTTTCTCATGCATAATGACGATTGAATCCAATGAGATAGATAATCAAGCGAGTGTATTAATCAAATTCCCAGCAACATTGTGAAAATTGGACAAAAGTTGATCCACTTCTGTGTGGGAATAGCGTTGTTGAATTAAAGATCTAGGAATAAATTATATAAAAACACATATCATAATAATTCAGCTATTACTTTCTTTTTCCCTCTCCGACCATAAATAGAGGGAATTGAAATAGCATATGCATACATGGACGTACTCTTTCATTCAATCAATGCTGTCCCCTCCATTGATCAAGGGTGAACACATAGTGTTTTGCAGACTTTGCGGCGTCGGCGCGTTATGAATTCCGCTTGAATCGCCTATCATCGCCACCACCGTTACTACCACACTACCACAGTTCGATCTTTCTCGTTAGAGCCCCAAGAATTCCTCACAGTATTATCTCTCCAATTGACCATTGGCATCAAATAACAAAAGAGAATCTATCAAGAACAACTTAAAACGTGTCAAAGTATTGACCGTTTCTTTACTCATCGTTTATCCAATTCGTAGTGGGTGTTTTGTTTTCGATATTTTGTCATTTCGTGGATGCTGTGCTCATTTGTTTAACAATTCAACTTGAACGTGCTTAACGCGAGAGGTGAGAGACGTTCACCTGGTTTTTATATACTTTTTTTTCATAATTTTCTCTTTCAATTGTCCTTTCGTTGTCCAATCTTCGGTTTCTTTGGATAATATCCTCTGGAAAAAGAGTGATTCAGAAATGAAATATTAATCAAATCAATGCAGAAAATTGCATCGATGTAAAAATGTGAAGCTTCAAATTCAATTATGTTATATGCAGTAGACTTCGGTTCACTACGTCCTTCAAGAAAACGAATTGATCTTCACGAATGTAAACAAATTAGGGGCATGCGCGGTGCTGCCTGCCATTTTATGTCTCTCGTTGTTTTTGAGATGTTACAGATGGAATTCACGAACATCGTGAGTCACCAATTGCCCTGACAATATAACAGTTTATCACTCACGCACGAGAAATTAAGTGCCCTATTAATCAAGAGCAACAGTTTCAACATCGGGTCATCAATTGTTTGTATATTTTCTGACGACATGTTCTTGATTTATAATTATGAAATGTCACATTCAAGTCATTCAGATTGCAACAAATTCTATTTTGTACACTTGTTATCCAAGAAAGGAAATTAAAATTTCGGATAATCGGCTAATGCGCTATAAAAAGGTCGAGGTTGTATCGCGTTCAGGTTGAAAATATTCGCAACACATTCTTCGCACGAAATGGAAGACTTTTTTCCATGTATTTTCGTGCAAATTAATTTATAGATACTTGAAAATGCAGTTGTAAAACAATATTAAAATATCGTATTTGTAATTTCAGTTTGTGATGAAAAATTGTCAAGTCGAGGTATTAAAAAATTCATACACCGCCAAAGAAGACGAGATCGCTTAGAGTGAAGAACGCACCGGGGTGCATTATTCTGGTCCCCCGGTGGTCAGTTCGGGCCTGTGTACATATCGTCGACTTATACTACTAGATAAGGGGTTAATGCTTTCAGATTTGACACGGAAACCTACTCACACGTGTCAAATCTGAGATCCCTGTCTGGGTTTAGTTTCAGACTCGACTATGTATAATCACAGATAATACTTCCTCCGATACTTATTAATTATTAATTCCTATCATAAATAAACTAAATAAGATGAACGTGATCGATTTGATCCCAATGGAATAAATCCAATTGTACGAGCATGGATGAATTGTTCCAACGATTTCATCAACTCATTGTGCATCTGATCATGAGACTCATCGTTCGATTTGTTCCGATTATAAGTCGTTCAATCGTCTTTTATTCGATGCGTTTCATCAGATGCATGTTGTTTTCAATCGAAAGCAAAGTACATACAAGTTGGCTGATTTTCCACGTCGCGATTAAGTTAATTATGGAACGTGAAGTCAGTCTGATTGATTCCTTGGTGGAAAGATAACCAGAAATAACTTGGAGAGATCAATCAGATTGAAAAATTTTTTATGATGAGAATCGAATATCGTTGGATGAACCTGAATTATGATTTATTATTTGAAAAACAACACGCGGTTATAGCATAGCTCATGATCAACGCATAGAATTCAAGAGCTATTCAGCAGGAAATACAGCGTACTGGTGACGTTGAATGAGTAAGAAATAGAGGTTTGATCCTCTTCTCCGGTTCCAAGTGGTCGTTGTGAATAACGGTGATTGGCTAGTTGATTAAAAGCCTAGTAGAAATTGTTTTTAGACACTGTGTTCGTTAGAAACAAATATGAATGATTCATTATTAATTCTTCATAATTTAACACTCTAACTGATTTGAAACTAAGCATGCGAATTGACTTGATTGTTACCGATTGCTCAATAACAACTCATAAATCATCAACTTTTTATTATTAAATGAAAACATCTAATCACCTGTTAGTTTTTTCTCTTCTAGAATTTTTCTACTCGTTTTCTATTTACACATGAGCAATCTAGGAAGAATCAATTATTTTTCATACAATTTATATTGAATTTCAATCGAGATGATATAAAAATCAATTTTATATAATTTCGATTGAAATTCCATAGGAATTGTATAAAAAAGAATCGATTCTTTTCAGATCGTCCATCTTTAGTTTTATTACTTTCCATGATTTTATAACAATTCGAGTACAGTAAAATACAGTACAGTACCTAGCATTTGTTGTATTTGGTCAGCCATTTAGGGTGAAAGGTGAATTAGTCAAGGATTTAAACCACCCCTCGTGGAAATCCCAATTTTGAGAGTTTTTCAGAAATGCTCAGAATATTTTCAGAGATTTTCAGAATTATTCTGAATTTTGTAGAGACTTGCAGAGATTTGTAGGGAATGTCCGAATTTTTAGAGTTTTTCAGAAATCCTCAGAAATTCTTAGAGAAATATTTTCATCAGGCACTCTTCGTTTAACCTTATTTTCTCGGATCTAAGTTCTGTTTTCATATACCAAACTCCAAAATATTGATTAACGAAAGATTATCAATTCTCTGTTTTCTAACTCCGATATCACAAGCTTGCAAATTGGAGAAAAACATATTTGGACCAATTTCGCCTGCTGTTTATCACTCAAAATATTTTGATATATTTATATTTATTTATTCAAAATTCTACGGGTTTAAATCCGTAATAAATAAAAAGAAAAGAGCAATAAAAAGTACATAAATCATATCATCTGGCAAAGTAGAAATTAAATTTTATAACAACATCAATATAACAAATGTAAAAAGTATAAATCATTGAACAAGAAATATATCTTATTTAGTTACCATAACACTCCTAAATTTAGCTTTAAGGCTAAATGAACTCATATTACAAATATCCAGCCAAAGAGAACAATCATTTAATAATGTACACATTCTGTGAACAGGCGATCTATACTCCAACGATCTAGTTAGGATATCAACATGAAATATATTCTGATTATTACGAAGCAACCTCCCTGGAACATGTAGACCAAAAAGCAAGAGCAAGTCACTGCAATCAATGAGATTATTTAAAATTTTGTGTGAAAAACACAAATCAATCTTTTTGAATGGGATTTCAATCGTTGGAATATTTAACTGATCAGATATTTGTCTATAGTCATGATCATCATACCGCATTGGATAACCAATTGAATAAGCAACAAAAGGAAAGAAGATGTGGTTAAGGTTTTCCAATTTTTTAATTTGATAGTCCCAGATAGGATGTCATATGGCTCCACAATAAGTTAAATGAGGATATATGTATCCATAATACATACATCTAAATGCCTTCAAATTGGTAACTCCTCTGCAATACCTCTTAAAGTAGTTTATTCTTCTTAAAACAAGAGTATGAATCATAATCAATATGATGATTAAAAAGTAGGTTTGAATCAAAACACACTCCCAAGTCCTTAACTAATGTTATCTCATCAATTATTATATTATTTATCCTGTATTCATACATCGCAGTTATTTTTTTGCCAAAACACATCCTAGAGCATTTTTTAATATTAAAAAATAGCCCATTCCTTTTAGTCCAATCAGAGATCGAGTCTAAGTCTCTTTGTAGCAAACCTTCATCAGATTTTACTCTAATGACTCTGTATATTTTCAAATCATCAGCGAACATTAAAAATTTGCTGAATTTTACAACTTGCTCAATATCATTACAGAAAATTAAAAATAAAAGAGGACCCAGATGCGATCCCTGACCCACACCAGACGTAACATGAATATCTCTCGAGAAAACATTCTGTACTTTTACTCTTTGAATCCTACCACATAGCATCGATTTCAGAAAACTCAGATTGTTACCTAACACACCATAATTCTTAAGTTTATAAGTAATAATATATAATATTGATGCGCCAGGATAAACGAGCTCTTGAATTTTGGGATGAAATACGTGGCAGATGATTAAAAAAGATCACCTCCATCTAGAATTCCATCTAGACTTCAACTCAAAACATTGCCTTGACTTTGTACAAGAGGAAACAACTGTTTTTGCAAATATTATTCATTAAAACGGCGGTATTATCAATATTCATCTCTCTAGGCGGTAATTATTTATCAAAGATCAATTTCTGTACGTCAATATTTGTTCTCCCGTTCGAAGTTACGTCCACTTTTCTGATATTGACAGAGAACGTAACGACGGTGTCGTAACACAAATAAATCATATCCTCGAGTTCATATTTGTTCTCAGGTTGATAGTTTGTTAAGTTTATAATCTCCAAGGTAGGCTAAAGTACACTTATCTCGATTGATTTCAACGACAAAACATCATAGATATGAATCGTTTGTATCTCATTCATATTGAAGAAGAAGAAGATAAACATTTGATGAAAAAAAATCAAATCTTGATTCAGATAGTTTCTTCTTCCTTGATAGCATTGAATCGAATGTGGAGACGCAAATTTTCATGAAAAAACCAATGATCTTGATTTGAATGTTCTTGTTCGCTCCCTATGAAACTTGAGAAACTAGCCTTTCAACCATGCGATTTGGCTGCTGGAATATTCGATAAAACAATTCTTTCGGCTGCATGGAGAAAAACGTAGGTCGGAAATATAGTGATCTTTGATAAAAATTCTAGAATATTTCTTAAAATCTGAAAGTTTTTCTTAAATGCATAATGGAGATGAAACGATCCACTTTTTTGTGGAATTGTGTTCGGAAAACAATGAAAAATTATCAATACTTGATAAAAAATAGAAAAACATATGAACTTTCCAAAAGTCGCGTATGAAATTCCAAAAAAGTGAATAATAGAATATTGAAATTTTGTTATTGTCTTTGTAAAATTTCACACACGACTTTTGGAAATTTCATATGTTTCTGTATTTTTTTAATCAAGTATTGATAATTTTTCATTATTTTTCGAATACAATTCCGCAAAAATGTAAACCGTTTTATCTTTATTATGCATTAAAGAAATATTCTGCAATTTTTATTCAAGATTACTACATTTTCGACCTGCATTTTTCACCGTGTGCTATTTTTAATTTCGTATTTTTGTTCTAAGCTCCGAAGAGGAATGTTTTGTGAGGAATTTTGATTTCGGGTATCAAAAAAGCTCTTAACCTTCTCTCGTTTATCAGAGAAGAAAAATGCATAGATAAGATAAAACACAAAGTAAGAATAAAAATCCAAGAAAAACAAAATCACTGAAATTACACAAAAATTAACCAAGCAGTAGAAGAAACAAACAAAAATTGGAATATCAAATTCAATCAGTTCTGAGGAACTTCATCAAAATCATCTGGCAAAGCAACGACATTTTTTTTTCTTAAACAACGAACTGATTTCAAAACAGTGGGTGGAATTTATGTTTCTGCATCGAAGCACAAAATGTATAAACAAAAGATTGATTAATGGGAATGGATCTTTTCTTTTAAAATATGTGGATTGTTTTTTTCGATGCATGCATCGAAGTCGCGATATTCCAAAATAGTGTGAAATAGTTCTAAAATGATGAATACGCTGCACTCAAACCCACATTATGATTTGCCGTGTTGTTATAAGTTGTGTTATAAATTGAATCAATAAACAATGCACACGGGAAGAAAAGAGTTATCAATACATACTTGAATAACATTTGTCAACATTTAGAAAAATGACTATCAGTTTAGGGAAAAAGAGCATCGCTGAAAAATCTTTGCAGTAAGGTTATCGAAAGTTCGTAGTAAAAATACCAAACGTCGATGGTTTTATTGTTATTGTTTACAGTGAATTTATCGACTTTTGATGAATTTAATACGAAAATTCTTCAGCGATACTCTTTTTCCCTAAATTGTCAGTCATTTTTCTAGATAATCATAAACTCTGTCTTTCCGTGCACGTGTTCGATTTTAGAAACAATCCTGTCGCGAATAATGAATTAAATTAACAACGTGATAAATCATTTCATACAGGATCATCCACGTAGCACGAGAATTTTCAAAACACTTTCCCAAAGATCTCATTTTAAAAGTTTTTCGGAATGTCTTCCCGCACAGCATTTCAGTTCTAAAAGATATCTCAAGTCGAATTGAAGAAGTCTTATGCAACATGAAAAGATATCTTCGAGAAATTTAAATGTTGTTGAAGTTTGAATCGTTTTAAAAATCGACAAGGAAATTTAAATTTACAAAATCTGATGAATTATCGTTATTTATCTTTTCGAATTGATTTCTTGGAACTGGAAACATCGTTGAAACAATGCATCGAAAGATTCTCAGTCTTCGAGAACTGAGTATCTCGTTATTCGATTCCTAATTCGTTTCGATAAACGATTCAAACTTTGAACATATAATCTAAAACAGTTCTTACCTCTGAAAGATTTTAGACATCTTAAGGACACACGGAGAAAAATGCAGCCCGAGAGGAAATTAATCTTTTGATGGGAATTGAAGAATATCTCTTAAAATCTGAGAATATTTCTTAACATCTCCCAGGTAAAAATTGACCATGGGCGCTAGGTTGCCGCAAGGCTCACCAAGATGGGCCGAGCCTAGGCTACCAGGCATGGCGCAACTCTGAAATGATAACATCATTTCAGCCTCAGCCCATTTGTTTCCACAATCAAGACCCAACACTGGAAACAGGGTTGTGATAGCATATGCCGTCAATGGCAGACCATACAAAAATTTGTTCGCCAAGGATGAGCAATCTTGCGGCAGGGTTGCGCCCATCTCATGCCAATGGTCACTTTTATTTTTTATTGTAATTGAAAATAAAATAAAAAATCCATTCTATCATTTCGATTGAACGAAATGAATGTCGGAGAATTTCAACATGTAATTTTTCTGATTAGTTTAAACTGATGAATGACGTAAATCCGGTGGTCCTGGCGTAGAAGTAGGCGGGTCTGGAAACAGATGAAGAATTATTTCTGTCATGGAATCTTCAAAGGAGACTTATATATTGATTGAATGCTTGGTTCGCCACTCGCAGGAAACAAGCATCACTCTGGTGAGAGTTATCGTAATTTGCTGTTTGAGAAGGAAGTTTCCCTCTTAGCCAAGCTATTACTCAAGTCGAGTCAAGCTAACGCCTAAACTGAGCGAGGCCATCGCCCAAGCTGAGCCAAGCTATTGCCCAAGCTGGACCAAGCTACGACCCATGCTTGGTGCAACATGAGAATCCATTGTCATTCAGAGTTGCCTAATGCTTGGAGCAGTGTCCCGCCAAGCCCTAGAGAGCCTCTGTTGAAAGCATGCTTTTTCCTTCAAGCAATATTGGTTGAAGGATGGGCCAAGCGTGGCGCAGCCAATGATCAATGATGGATCAATGAAGTCGATTTATGACTTCCCATATTGGTACAATGTTTAGACCATTGTCAACCATCCTTTTCCCTACATAGATTGCCCAGCTTTGGCTGGCAGCCTTGCGTCTAGCTATATTCCGTCGTCAGCATTGGCGGAGCCTGAAGATTTTTATATGAGCTAAGAGTTTTTCTCAAGTAGCGTAGTAAAGAGAAAACGGTTCACATTTTTGTTGAATTCTATTTAAAAAACACTGCAAAATTATCAATACTTAACAAACAATAGAAAGATATGTTGAAAGTGAAATTTTACAAAGTGGATACAGAAATTTCGAAATGACTTTGTAAAATTTCACGCGCGACTTTAGAAAAGTTCATATATCTTTCTATTGTTTGTTAAGTATTGATAATTTTGCAGTGTTTTTCAAATAGAATTCAACAAAAATGTGAACCGTTTTCTCTTCACTCCGCTAGTTGAGAGAAACTCTTAGATTTTAAGATTCATCAAAAGATTATTTTTCTGTCGAGCTGCATTTTTCTTCGTGTATCTTTCCATGTTGCATAAGACTTCATAAACTTTCCTGAACAGTTCCTCAAGATATCTTGAAGACTAAAAGTGCTGTGTGGGTTGTTTTCTGAAAATATTTCTGAAGATTTCCATGATGAATGAACAAACACTCTAAAATCTGAAAAATATGAACAGTTGGAGACTGTGGAACAGAAAAATCTTGTATATGATAAGTTCGATGAATAATCAATCATTTCAAGTGATTTTGAACAATATCTATGACGATCTATCAATCCTGTGACAGATATAAATGTGAAAAAATCTATAAAATATCAAAACAAACGAAATCATTCCCAGCCATCTGTTTTGATTGTAAATCCGTACGTTTGGACGAAACATGCTAGACTTTAAATGAGCGATAAAATATAGTTCTGTTTATTTTAGAGATATCATTCAAATACGAATCCGCATATTTGTCCCCATATATTTGATAAAACAAGATATTAACCAGAATTATATTTCTAACATCGACCATCGTCTATCGTTTCTCTCCTTGTGAATTGTAAAATGAATCATATTCTATTTCTGTGTTCTGATTTCGATGTTTATGACAGAGATGATGATTCCTCGTCACAAAGAAGTCTCTGAAATACCGTAATTCGTTGTCCTTTTTTCATTCGGATTTAAATAATTATCGGAAGTACAGGGAGTAAAAAAAAAGGGATACGGAAGAAGAATTATAAGGAAAGTTGGTGTTATTTATTATTATTGCTGCCAAAGTAAGAAAAAGATAACAAAATGTGGAAAGAGAGGAGGAGGCAACAGTAGCGAATAATCAAGTCGGGTGAACACGCAGATGCTTGCTGATGTGCACGTGATCCTTGCGTGCTCACGATTCCACGGCATCGACCGCTTTCCCCTTCTCGAGCTTCTTTCTGCCGCGCGTTCACTGACACACATAATGGAATACTATTGCACATACAGAGTTTGCGCACAAGGGTACGTATGTGTACTTGTCAGGGTATGTGTGTAAAATATAACAAGTACACTCATGCCTGCGATGGACTACAATTTTTGCGATATATCAAGAAAATCAGATATAGAGTCGTTCTTTATTAGGAACGATTCCTTCATCATCGTATGCAACGTATGACATACCACCAACATGTTTAAAATATCATCAAATCGATCCATGTGTTATCGTTCCGTCGTGTGTGTGTGCATCTATTAAATAAAGTATATATATATATATACATACATGTCTTCGTAGAACAATCAAGAAGAATGAATTATTCATACAGATGATAAATTTCAAAGATCATAACAAGTCTTGATACTCGAGAATCTTTATTCTACCGTGGAGGAATAAAATTCTTATAAAAAATCGCTAAACACCAGGAAAAAGGAATAAAAGTAGCTTTGAAAATATCTTCCTACCCTCTGATACTCTGATTTCACGTTTACTTGAGACAAATATATTAGAACTGGACCAACGTAGAAGGCAACCTCATGCGATTCTAAATTCTTCATGATCAAACGTGTCTCGATAAGGCATACCCTAAGATTCACACCTGATCATTCTCTCACAATGTCACGGGGGGAAGATTTTATTCCAGCTCCAGTCATCGCAATAGTCAGCGTTCGTTACAGGGTTCCAACGGGTCCTTGAATCCTAACAGAACGTACTGAACATACATTTTCGAAATTTCCTCCGAAACCCTTCCAACTCTTTTAGAATTCTGTGTTATGAATCAAAAACTGTGGGCACAAATCAAATTGGATTGTTCGGAATGATGGCAAAAGTAGCTTGAAACCTTGATGAAATCGAAATGCAAGTTCCTCTGGCAGAACAAGAACTCCATTCTTTTCAATATTGATTAGATGTAAATGTTTTTCTATTTTATATATAAAATAATAGATCTGCCGTTCCTCCAATAGAATTCATGATAATCCCTACTTTTGGTGCCAACGAGCAGCACACGAGGCTTCCTTTCGCGCCAAAGAAACACCTGAAATCATGTAAGATGAGGCTGACATGATGGATCATTTTTTGATTTTGGTTGAAAATTAAACCCGATTAATTCTCATTGATTTCGATACAGAAAACTGATCGAACCCCATTGACGATCAATTTTTAATGGGTTTGAATCGGTTTTCCGCATTTGAATCAATGAGATTCTTTGAGCAGGGGTTGTTCCCTCAATTTTTGCCATCCGATATAATATAATATGAAACAGTTCAAGGTCAGAATCGATCAAACATGTCGTGTGATATCATAATTCTATGGAATATGGTAGACTTTTTCAAAGGCATACCCTTTGACATTTGAATTGTAATAGCTGATTTACATGAATCGTATTGTGACCGCCATTCCCAGCAATTCGCTAACTCTTTGTTTACAAATCGTACGTCTGCCGCATGACTGTTTTTTGTAATAATTGCGTAACGAGGGGAATCTTGATGGAATATGTGTTTTCAATGTTCCTCATCATTACAATAACAAGGATGAAGCCGATGCCCGATGAAAACGTTACAGTTTCGAGTAAAATATGATTCCTCCCTGTAAAAACGTAAAAATTATTAACTACACGCATCCAGCCCAGGTAAATTCACACATGCATGAGATTGATTTCATTGATTCCCATTTCATTGCATTAAATAAATGTCTTTTTGACTCTAAAATAATTTCATACTATCAAATCAGCTCATTGAAATTTATTTTTTGAAATTAAAAACGCACTCTATTGATCGAATAACTAATTATCTTTGTCAATATCATCTTTCATCCGATTTATAACTCTTATTTGATGAATTCCAAAGTGAAAATCAATGAAATACAACTTCAATTTTATAACGTGAAGTTTCGTATGGAAATCGAGGTTGATTATACTTAGTATTTGGAATTCTTAAAAATCGAGTATTTGGCATAATAATTGTTTTCTTCACCAGAATAATTTATAATTATTGATTCCAAGTGAAAATATATTTCATAAAATGAATAGACATGGTTTACAAATGATGGACTTCTTTCATCATGAGACAAACAACGCGAGATCAGGTTAATAACATAATTATTATATTCAAGAACATGAAGTTATAGGATCAAAAATACTGTTATTCATAAACCGGTACAGTTGAGAGTATAATAATCTCATTCATTTCAATACAAGTGGTTTTGTTCGGATAATGAAATCAAATCATATACCGAATAGTTGTGAATTTTAATTCCGAGAGTTCTATTTTTTCAACAGAAAATTGAATTCATGATCACAATGAGGTATTTTTTTCAGTTCAAACTTCAGAGCAATTTTTTTGGATAAAATCTATTTTATAGAACAGATTTCATATGATAGTTTGGATAGTTTTTGAATCAATAAAATGAAGTATTATAACCCATGATTTGGGAATTAAAATCGAATGAAGCTATCTTATTCATGCTAATAAATGTGTTCTCGGAGTTTGAATTGTTTATAGAAACAGAACGAAAATTAAAACTCACGAAATTTGATAAATCATCGTTACATATCTTTTCGAATCAACTCTTTGCCACTGGAAACATCGTTTAAATAATGTACTGCAAGATTTTTGGGCTTTAATAGTTGAATATTGTCTTATTCGATGGTTAATTAGTTTCAATAAACGATTCAAACCTCATTAAACATTTTCATTTATGATTGAAGAAGGGATCAACCTGATTATTCTCGTCAATACTACGTTTGATGAGGTCAAAATTTTATACATTCTGCAAAATTCCAGTGCTTTTTGCAAATAAACGTTTCATCGAGTTCATAAAATGGATAGATCGATCGAATTTATGAATTCATTGAAACAAAGGAATATGTTTTTGAAATAAAAATGTATTGAATTCGCTCCGACAAATTGCGTTTACTTCTCAGAAGGTGGCAATACTTTCTCACAAGCTATCTTCTTGCAGTACAGTTTGCATATAAAGAACTCATTCACCGTAAACCTACTGGTAGAGTCAGTAATGTTCCGTGCTAATAAATATTTCTTTCGGGTTCCGGCATCGAACATCATCAACGGATATGACTCGATCGCAGAGGGAAAACAGTTTCTTCGAATTTCTTGATCATATTAACCATCTGATCGAATAATCCAATTGCTTCGAATAAATTACACTGTAAAAAATTTTTATGGGAAATTTCACATACATGTATGTGAAGTAATTAACACATACATGGATAGGAAATTTCCCGTAAATTTTGGGAAAAATCCTATAAATTTACAGTAAAAATCCCATAAAAACAGCAATTTTAATATATTTTTATGTGAAAATTCCTATACGTGTACGGGAATTCGCTTTTCCCGTACAAGTATAGGAAATTTCCTCTACATAGATATGGGAAAATCCCGAATATTTTTTACAGTGTACAGATCACACAGGAACTGAGGAGGTCGGCTCCGCCCTCGCGCGAACGCTCTGACTCCTGCTTATTTTTTTTTATTCTGGAAATTTTGTGAAAATATCATTCATCCAATCGAAATGAATTTCATTGATTCGAAGAAAGATTTATTTATATCGATAAGTTCTCTGAAGGATTAGAAAATCTCTTTGTACATTCTATGAAATAGTTTCCTAGATAGGGAAGAATGTTCATTGTTTCAAATATTGATTTATTTACAGAAAATTTTCATTTCATATTCATGAAAACATCTTATTTCGAATGCAAGAAATATTTATATTATTTATATTGATATTTTCCTATTTTAAAACTTTTTATCCAAATAATCAAATATTTTATTGAAGGGAGAAATTATCATTTTAGCACTGCAGTTGACTATCGCAGTGTTATGAATGGCTTCTGCCCATCAAATGCATAATTCATTGAATCAAATTATATTTCAGGAATTCGAAAATCAAAATTTCCCATCCAATAACTTTGTCATCAATCCTAAGTAACTCGTATTCCAATTAATGATCCCACCAATTCCGTGTGAATCACATATTACATGAAGTTGATGCAATAACTCCACAGATACCATTGGATGCATTCATTTCTTAGACTCAAAGAAAAATTCATCGGTTCAAAACATTTTTTTTCTCAGTGTGTTAACTGTAATTTTACCAGAATGCGAGTAATTTTACATTGACTTGTACATGTGATTTGATTTTCCCAGCCCTAAGAATTTGTAGCGTTCATGTGGAATTACAGGTGACATACAGGGTAAAAAGATTGCCAAAATTTTAGTGGAAATGCATGTAATTTTAAATGTATTTCTTACAGTTTGTAGATCCTAGCGGGAGGACTCCCGAGAAGGTCTTAAAACCTCAGATAAAATATTTCCAAACAGTTTCTTAATCATTGATTCAATGTGTTTGTAGCTAAATCTTGCGAATTGAACATTCAAACAGCCACCAGGGCATTCAATTTGGAATATTGAAATAAAATATGGATTTCATTGGTACCCACTTTATTTTTGACGCCACTGGACAGCGTGTAATTTACAAATAATTCGAACCCACAAATCAATTTCTAATGATACATTTCAGTTTCAGATCTCTCACTCTCTCTCTCTCTCTCTCTCTACTATGCTTTCATGCAAATTCTATTCTTGTACAAGGAAATTCTGACGGAAGTGAGATGGTCTTTCAAAGATGTTTCATTTTTATTCAAACAAAACGAGAACATTCTTTTTTCAAGTATTTCTTTAAATTATACATCTTTATCGTCAAAGATAAATGTATTGATTCAGAGTTTATCGCACTCGAAGAACAGCCAAAAAATTTCCGATATTATTGAAATTTGAATCGTTCATCGAAACGATTCGATAATTAAATGCTAGAAGATTTGAGGGAATAAAAATTCTCGTTCTTCAGTGTCGATTCTGAATAATTTATGGGATTGATGTTTGAAAAACAACAACTTTATCCACGATTCGGAAATATTTCAATAGGATGTTTCTTTTCGTTTCAATGGTGGATTCTGACCTCTGTCAAGACACAATTCGAGACACGTGAAATTCTCAAATTCTCGTGAATATAGTCAATATTCAAGAGATTATGTACGCGGATAGGCTAAATTTCTCGTATATAGAATTTTTTAAGACGCATACACGCGATGAGTGACCGCAAAAAAGAGTATTTTTCCACCTATTTTCTGGGACTGCGGGTTTCAGGTTAGAATGCATTCCAAAACATACTCTATGCTGATCATTTGCGAGAATATACAATTTCCTGGTGAGCATAACACTGGTTTAAGAGGTAAAGTAGTATCAAATTTTGATCGAGATTTGATAAAAATCAATAAACCTCGATAGATTTTTTATAGAAAAGAATTCATTCTATCAAGAATCTATCGATTCCCTCGATTTCTTCATCTTTAAAATCAATGTTATGCTCACCGGGAAATGATCGACATGGGATATTTTTCAGAATGTAATTCAACCCGAAACTCGCGGTCCTAAAAAAACAAGCGAATTTTGCGGTCACTCTTTCGCCTGTCTGTAGTTGATTCCTCAAGGATTCACTATATCCACGAGAATTTGAGAATTCACGTGTCTTGAATGTAGAAAGTTAAAGACAGGTTAGCGTGTCTCCAGACAGACCCATTATTCTTTCCTGAAGATTAGGAAATTTCTGCGACTTTTCGAGGAAGTATTCTGCTTTCAAGGTATTGAATGCTTCAAAAAGTGGGAGAAAAATCTACCATCCATGCGTGGGAGAGATCTCCTGCCCCTAAAGCCTACAATTTTCACGAAAATTATTCGATAGTACAGTGGGTCAAGAAATCATCTCTCCCTGGAAATCAGATAAAATGTAAAGGTTTATGTATAATTCGTACTTAATTCTGTCTTGGAAAATGATTTTATATAAAAATTGTATGACGCTCGATTGGAAGAGCTTTCAATATTATATACAATTTTTATATAAAATATATAGAATTCTGAAAATTTGCCAGCTCTGGATTCTGTATCAAGGCAGGAAGCAAATTTTTGACCCACTGACTAAAATCTTGACTATCAATGCTGTACCATCAGCTTTGAACACCCATGGTGAAACTCTGGACCCATCGGTCTCTCCTCTTCCCCTTTGCAAACAATCTCGAACACTGAAAGAATCCGTAAATAAATCGGATTATACGAATTATGACACTCTCTCGGCGTTGGTATCCGAAACGGACCGCCCCACCTTCGCTACGCCAATGTTGATCGCTCCAGGAAGGAAAGTAATTCTCCGCAAGTGTAACAAATTCAAGAATTTGGACTCAATAGGAATGAAAGAATAATAAAAATCTATGACTTTCACATCGAGTCGTGCTCGAAAGTTGAAAAGAGAACCCCCATTGCTATTATTCTCTGGAAATTTAATCTCAAATGAATCAATCCTAGCGTTATTTCGATAAAAATCGATGAAACAAACAAACAAAAGCAAATAGAAGAAAAAAATACACATGACGACGTTTCGAAGTGGGATAAAAATGCAAATAACGGAGAAAAAAGGAGAAAAAACGCCTGTTTATAATTGAACGAACGATGTTCATTGGACGCGTGCGGATGTATACAAAAATGTTCACGCGTTCTCCTCGAAGGTATATGAGAAAAACAAACGTTGCACGCGTCCTGCAAGTGAACACTAAGTCTTTCTCGCTTTTATCCACTGGCTTTTCACTATGACGATCATCTCCGTGTAACTACTACTACTATTACACTTTTATCCAATAAAGTTCCAGCCGAATCTGACTCACCGACGTATTGTGTGTGAATACACACACGTAGCACGTAACACGCACGGGATTCGATCGTTTGTCACGGTATATAAACGAACACGTACCGACGCTTCAAGTTAGTGCGTCTCGCGCAGTTGTGCGAGGGTTGCCGTGCGATTATTCCGCATTCAGCAGAGATACCAGTTGTACTCTTTCATTCATTCAAGCTTTTTTTTCTCTCATCAAAGTCATAAGAGAACGTCATCATTGTTGTGTCGTTGTGCCGTGACTGGAATATTTGAACCCTTCGCGTAAGGCGTGCCAAGGAATACCATCATCTTCACATAAGATTACATTACTTTTGTCATCGATTATCTTCAAGGCCAAGGAACAGAGAATTCGTTACCGTTTCAAGATGCCCGTGGAACTCGAACCGATCCCACAGGTCGTTCACAAGCCTCGTTCTTATAATGGGTAGGCATTGTATCATTTCATTCCATTTGTCAATTGTGCTATTCCCTTTGTCGTTGTTGCAAATCTTGTGATCTCGATATAAGTGAATATCGAGCGGAATCGTCAACAATCAGTGTGGGTGTGTGTCGTGTTATGATCGTATTCGAGTGACTAAGTAATCGAGCGATTAGTAACTAAACGAAGAAGATGAATACCGAATGTAATCACATCAGGTGTGTGATATTTCTATTTAAGTGGAATAACAATATTCATCCAATTTTTAGGAGAAGTCAATGAGTGGTCAGACAACGTTTCGAGGTTTGCAATTCATCTTAATGATGGCTGATCTTGAAAGAATCGATAAAAATTATATAAAAAATCCTACAAGATCAGCCATCATTGATTCATAACAATTATAATCAAATAAAACGGTGAAGACCCCATTGATCGAACTTTAGCATAGAACACCATGGATAAGAGAAAGGAAGTGCTGTAGAAATTTTTTAAACTAAAAAGAGCGAATGAAAAAAGCTGCAATAAAGAATATCACAAAGGATGTCCACATTGAACACAACACGACGCACTTCATGTACACGAATTCTGTTCAATTTTGAAATAGTAAATGAACGTATAGAAATCGAAAAATACTTGATAAAAGCTCCAAAATGAATAGCTGGAAATGAGCCTATAATCGTTACAAAGATCAAAAATGAGGAACCGGAAATTACCGATCTGTCACGCTATGAATTACAAACAATGTGCTTTGACCTTGAATTTCCTTAATAACAGAAATGATGATTCCTCTGATGTACTTCAGAGAATATCGCTGGAATTCGAACCAAAGATGAGAAAATATGCTGTTTCATATAAACACTACTGTTACAAATCCAATGTTTTCGGATGAAACATGTTTCGAAGGTTTGCCAATATTTGATTATCAGTTCGTATGAATAAATAATAATATCTTCGAAGGATATCCAACGATCGTATGAAAGGAAGTCTGAACTATTGTACATTTAATGAAACATCATGAATACAATTGATGAGTTCTACAGTATACAATGAACTACATACGATGCCAGGAATTGAATTACTCCTTGTTAACCCCGCAACTCACGCAGTACAGCTGTTGTAAAATTGTTGCATAGAGTCACTCAACGTGAATAGTTTATATAAGAATAATGATTAAGAAAATAAGGAGACACAATTACTGGAAGTGTTGTTGGTGAGAATACAAAATCCACAAACAATGAATCTTCCGCCAGAAATTGATAAATAAATTTTCAAGAATGAACTAGCATTGTGATATTCGATACTATAATTGTGGAATATCCCAGGGAAAAATCATTGGATCAAAAATTCTGAATAACTACTTAAAATTTTATTGAAACTGATTAGACTCAATTAGATTCAATCAGATCCAACCGCATCTGTTCATACCAAGATATAAAAATTTGTAGAATAATCATTCCGTTGGAGTTCTGTTCAATTGATTCGATTTCACAGAAAACAGGGTGCGCGAACAACCCTCTTCTCGCTTTGAAACGTTCAAGAGAATTTTCAGTTCGTTGCTCATTAGATACCATATAAAAGAGAAGCAAACGAATACACACTCGTTTGAAGGATGACAAAACAGATATTAACTTCAAACATCCCAGCGAAAAATATTCTGTTTCATTGAATTCTCAATCAAAGTCATCACACGTGTTTTTCTGTAAGAAACTTGGCTTCAAATATTTGCCCGTTATAACTATTTTCTATAATAATATTCCATTATTCTCGGGCTATGCGAGTTAATATTTACCAACGCAAAACAATCGTTTTAGGAATCATCCAAAACGAATCGTTTTATCAAAACGCATGTGGCAGTCTGAATTTTTTTCAACAGAGTTAAAAGTTTAGGGATATTTTTTCCGCATTTTAATCGAGGTCTGATAAAAGAATACTTTGTATGACTCATCATTATTGTCCATATCAAGGTGTTTCTGTATCGTTGAAGTTTGAATCGTTTATCGAAACGAACTCATAACGTGAGATGTGAAAATATGTGAAAAATTAATTTCGATAAACGATTCAATTGGAATGCAGAAACATTGCCTACTTTCAGGGACACACAGGGGGAGAAGGCTATTCAATTGAGATTTTATCAATGAATTTCAGACATTTTAATTAATTTTATCTATCGTTAATTGTGTTTTAGAGAACAGAAGATGAACAAGCTATGTCGTCAACTATCGATCGAGAGCCCGAGCATCACCGGTCGGGATTGCGTGTTTAGTTTCGACGTTCCAGTACCTGATGTGCCATCTCACGGTGCTCGAATTCGCATCATGTGTGCTGGGGCCTGTTACCATCCTCGCCGTTCCCCTAGTCTCACAAGTTTGACTTCGGTATCCAGTGGCAGCAGTTTGGCCACAGATATTTCGATGGAAGCGGATATGCCTGTTTGTTTGCCACCGCATCATCACGGAGTGCGGGACGCTGCTCTGTTTCCAGGTTTCGAAGTTGCTGGAGTCATCGAATCTTTGGGTACCGAAGTTTCCCCCGAAGAGTGCGGTTACGCCGTTGGCGATCGGGTCATTTTGTATCCTTACGATGGTATTCCAAACGGATACGTCGAGTATTTGGTGGTTCCCGATCTGAAGTATCTTATCAAAATACCGGATGATTTATCATTGAGCGTGGCAGCGATGTTACCGGCTGGAGCCTTGCTAGCGATGAACACGGTCTTCGCAGCCCACGAACACGTACAAGCCGTGCTGCGCGAGAGAGGTGAAAACAGCGTTTGTAAGATACTCATTGTGGGAACTGGTGGATTAGCTCTCTGGGCTCTACGTATCGCCGCTTATCATTTCACCAACATGAAAGATCGGGTCACTATAACCATCGCTTCGCTCAAAGACGATGGCCTCACTATGGCGCAGGAATTTCAACGGTATGTATTTGGATGTTCTTAGATGGCATGGAATATGTAGTTGCTTGATCAAAAGTAAGAAGTAGGATGATAAGTATGCCTTGTGATAGAAATTGTGAGATTCGATATTGTACTTGACGTTGTTACCGGCACGCTTTGTTCGCACATTTATAAACAAAAATAGTATTATTATATTCAGAGCACATATCCTAGTAGGAATCACTCTAGTTATTCTCCAGGCCATTACCGCAAGTCCCTCGCACAGAAATGCCTGGTGAGACCTTTTAATAGCCTGGAAACTCCCTAGAGTAATTTCTACTAGGATAGAGAGCACGTTGTTATCCGAACTTTCATCCAATCCACTGCACTGTCCATTCGATTTATTCACCGATAGTTTGTACTTTGATTACAGCGTGAACGTGGTTCAATGGAGCGAGGATCTGTATGAGAAACAATTGATCGAACGCACGATGGACGCGTGCGGGGGCCCGGTGGATGTAGTCATCGATTTCGGCACCACATCGCGTAGTCTTCATCGTAGCTTACAGTGTTTGAGTCAAGGAGGCGTTGTTTTTGTGATCAAGGAAGTCGCTGACAGATTGTTACCAAAATTCAGCCGAAGAGCGGAGGAGAGACGTCAAAGCATAAAACCTGTTGAATCTGGGAGCTTGGAACAGCTACGTGAACTCGTAGGGTTGGTAGCTTCCGGGGAGATTGAACCTCCTCCGCATACAGTTTACCCGGCAGAAGAAGCGCTTGATGTTGTTCACAAACTCTGTCACTCCGAGATCCAAGGTCGTGCCATCCTGCGCTTTTATCCTGCAGATTAAAGGAATGCCTCTGCAAATGAAAAAACTTCTTCCTTATGGCTGGCAATTGATCGACCAGGTGTTACTATTCTAACGCAAAGGAACTTGTTAACAAAAGAAAGAAAGAAGATAACGTCTGTATGGAGTAAAGACATCTGAAAAACAATCCTCCATGATCGCAGATGGATCACAGAATGAAAAAGAGATTTTTTGGATCGGAGTCAAAGAATTTTGAAGAAAGGTTAACAACATTGACCTAAAAATAGGAACAAAGAGAAGCAACGAGAAAGAGAAGAAAGAGAAAATACACTATTAGTGTTACCACGCCATATTTTAGATGATGCGTCTTTAATATCAGCCAGTACATTTTTCAAGTGAAATCCTCAGTTCAATCATTAAGATTATAAATAAGCGTACGCTTTGTGTCTACCTGGCATAATACAGAGACATAATATAATCGTCATTAATGCAAACTACGTATTTATAATATTCGTTTGTTCGATAAAAGGAGAAAAAGAAACAAAATAATTACGATGAATAAGAGTCAATGTGAATTTATTCATAATAATCAGTATTTTAACAATTTTTTGTTTAGTTTATGTTTAGCGATAAGTTCAGAAAAGATTAATTAGTTAATTAATTAATTCATAATAACGATGATGAAAGATCCACGATATTTCCTTATCGATGATCGTCCCTGCGCAGATAATGATCCCTCAATTTTCCCACGTATTTTCGTTGAAAATCGTCGAATGAAGCTTTTTATCAGAAAAATCATTCTTAGAACTCGATCCCCGTTCTTGTTTCAAATCGTATCCCTTCACTCTTATCGCTCTTTCAAACGGGAAATCTGATCGAATTTCAAAAATCCTTTATTCCCTTCACACCCCAGTGGGGTAATCGAGGGTTGATTTATTGCTGCATTTTTGAAAGACTGTTTTTCGTTTTCTTTTTTTTTACAATGATTTCTTTTCTATTGTAATTCTACACACAATATATTAGAGTTATAGAATTGAGATCATCACGTGATTGTATCGACTGTTGAACGTGATAATGAATGTATTATATTATTGGTGATAATGTAGAGCAAATACGTTTTTTATTAAAAAAAGAAAATAAATTTCGAAATATCAGTGTTTTTTTCTCCACCCTTTGGATAGATTTTATGCCAATGGTTAAAGGAAGAAGAAGGAGTCCTGTCACAAATAATCTATGAAATTTCATTGACCAATAGGAAAATGAATGGGTTTCAATGATATTTAATCAGAAGTTTCACGATTCGTAATAGGATTTCATAGAATATTTCTACCTGGGAGAAGAACAATTAGAAATATCGTGATAATTTGATTTTTATATATCATTAATTTTTTTTAATATACATGAAGAGTCTGTGGAGAGTTCGAGATGAGTAAGTCGTGATAGAATTGTGATAGATATTTGATGGACTTCTTCAAATATTATGTGACTTGAAACTATATGAAAAATGCGAAGGAAATTGAAGATGAGGACGTTTCGTTACACTTTTGGAAGACTTTTGGAAGTAATAAATGAGTAATAACGTAGCATACCCAGCCTACATGAGATGCCTATTGCGTTCATCATATTTTATTATAAAATGTTTGAATGATTCAATTCAAAATTGAATAGTCCTTTATTTCATTCGATACTAATTAAAAATTAATTCGTGGGGTTCGATAGGAGAATTTGCTCAATTTTAACCGAAATGCCTCATTTTTTCTTCAGTTTACCAAGTAAAGCAAAAAATTCATTCAAGTTTGTTCGGAAGGAACCTTTTCCTATCGATGCCTATTCAATTCTTTGTTTTATAGAAGAAAGTGCAATTCAGGGCACATTTTCCCCGCTTGTATCAATTCTTATCACTTCATACTCAATTCACGATAGTTTATCTTGAAATACTCCATCAAATTCAAGAAGGAAAGCAACAAAATACGGTAGATCGAAAAAATATCCTTCCAGATGGAATTTGATTCGGAGAATTTGAATATAAGGGGCATTCCAAGTCAGATCGGCCGAGAAAAAAGTGACATGTCTCCGATTTAGACCAAATTTGGAGGTACTCAAACAATGACAAAAACAACAAAAAATCACATTTCCATTCATTTTCAATTATCTCGACAGGGAGTTGAGATAAAATTCTGAATAAATTCACACATCTTGTTGATTGAATTCTCTTTTTGGGGATATTTTTCAAAATTTTTTTTTCCCAAAATTTTCTGGAAAAAAAATGTTTTTCAAAAAAGTTCATTCATCTCAAATGACTCGGTCTTCGATTTTTTTGAAAATGATATATGTTGCAGCTGCATTCTTCACGAACATTTTCCATTTTTCAAATTGAGGGAGCCTTCGAAATTGTGGAAGTTATGAACGTTTTAGTGAAGCAATTTGATTTTGCGCGAAGCTAGAATTTCATATTGCAAGGAAAATCAACAACAATTTTTGGTTCAGTTCTGGATAATCATTTTGCAATTGTTTTTTTCCCAGTTTGTTGTTGTGTAATTTATCATTTAAAGACATAACAATCAAATTTCACGACTACCAAATACGTTGTTTATACACCTTCTTTATTTTCGATTTTGCATCATTTGAGATCGCCTTGAATGCACTTTTCATCTCTGAATTTTAAATATTCTGTTGCGACTTTGTTGTCGCTTTGAGAACAGAAGCATAGATTATAATTTTTTGAACTCTCTGAAGTCCATCGCACTCATAAAGTTTTTCTGCTGTTAGAATTCCATTCCTTGTCCCTTTCTGTTTTCAAGAACATTTAAAACTAAACGGATTCGTGGTGACGCTTGATTTTTCAGAAAATTCCGTATCTGTTGAACAAAAAGCCGTTAAAGGGTTGTGATTCCAACATTTTTATAAACAACATATTTGATAGTTATACAATTTTATTGGGATGCCCTTGAATAATAATTTACACAACAACATTCTAGCCTCGCGCAAAATCATCCATAACGGGCCGTCCATAAACTACGTGGCCCTGTTTTTGCAACTTTTTGACCCCCCCCCCTCCCCATGTAGCTCTACCGTGGCTTTTCTTTGAACACCCCCCCCCCCCCACGTGGGAACGTAGTTTTTCACGTTCAACTAAATCAATTCACTGAGAAAAACGTATGCGAAATGTGTAGCACGGTTTAATAATGGCAGTTTTGGGATACATGAGCACTTTTCCTTCAATTATGGCAATCTATACCTTATTTTGGTGAAGATAACTTTGCATCTGACACATGGTACTATAAGTTTTAAAAAAATTACCACAAATTGAAGGAGAAATGTTCATAAACGCTCATGTGTCCCAAAACTCCTATTATTATGGGGATTTCTGCTACAAATTTTTCTCCGTGTTTGAATCAAATGAATTTTTATTCAAATATGACCTTAATAAAATTGAAATTAACGGAAATGAAAGATTTATTTTATTGAAATAAAATTTCTCTCATTTCAAATGAAATTTATTTGAATGAAGAAGAATCTTATTTGATCCAATCAAATATATATTTGGGTTATATTCAAATGGATCATTTTTCTGGATATTTATATAGAATTTTCTTCCAAGTACAACATAAATAAAAAAACACGTAGCTTGGAACCGACCCCCCCCCCATGTAGCCTAACGTAGCATTTCATCTTACCCCTCCCTCCCCCTATATTGGCCACGTAGTTTATGGATGACCCCTAACGCGAATTGCTTAACCCAAACGTTCATAACTTCCACAATTTTGAAGGCTCCCTCAATTTGAAAAATAGAGAATGTTTGTGAAGAATGCAGCGACAACAAATATTTTCTTTCAAAAAAATCGAAGACCGGATCTTTTGAGATAAATTGACTTTTGTGAAAAAAATAATTTTCTTCCCAGAAGATTCTGGGAAAAAAGAATTTTGAAAAATATCCCCAAAAAGAGAATTCAATTGACAAAATGTGTGAATTTTTTCAGAATTTCATCTCAACTCCCTGTCGAGATAATTGAAAATGAATGGAAATGTGATTTTTTTTTGTTTATACGGTAAAATCCATAAAACTGCATAAAAAAGGCTACAATTTGGGGTTGCGCCGTTGTTCGAGTAACTCCAAATTTGGCCCAAATCCGAGACCTGACACTTTTTTGCTTGGCCCCATAAATTATATAAAATTCTGTCCGAATTTAAAATACCCACGAAAATTGTGTGAAAATTCTATATAAATTCTATACAATTATTTATTCAGACAGAATTGCTGATAAATTATATATAAATCTTCTCATCTAGAAAAACAAGAATAAGAGAAGAAGGAAGAGAAGAATCCCGAGAAGAAGAGCTTCTCCTCGCAGAAGCCTCAATGTTTGAAAAATCGGAATTCGGGAAAACAACGGTGAATAACAACTCGGAGACGCATAATTAAATCGATAAAATGCTCCTTTATTCCATCGCATAACAAATGAGAGTGCTCCAACATTCACAGAAGAATGTTCAACGCGCTCTTAAAAATTCTCTATTCTCAATCATTATGATAACAACAATATAGTATTTTGCGATCGATCCTTGTTTGGAAACAAATATTTCAACAATGATTAGGATGTACATATTATATTTGAGATATAGATATACTCGATGTAATTAGCATAAGAAATATCTTTACACAGATACGAAAATATACACTATACATTCGATGATGGTGAATATCGAGGTATGATCAACCGGGACGAATTGTTGTACGTATACTGAAAATCGACATTCAAGTTTTGTAAATCATATAGACAGGTACATATTCACAATACCGCACAAAAATAAACTAATTATTGTCGAATTATTCCAATATTATGAATGAAAAGTGAGGAGATATGTGTAACCAGTTGAACGCTGGATATCGTTTTACTTCGCTTCCTGTTTCTAAATTTAAATTGCATACATGTAGAGCATATAACAAAAACTCAGATCGCTACTAACTTTGATCATTATTCTCTCTCTCTCTCCCTCTCTCTCTCTCTTTTGAAAATAGCGCAAATCGATACACGTTTAATCGTTATAAAAATAATTCATTCATTCACCAATATATTTTATACATGATTTTTTAGATTATCATTAATAGTAGGGAGATTATAAACCATAATGATGATGATATACACAGGAAATATTTTAATAAATCTTGTTTCCAGGTGGGAAACTCGTCGTAGGAGTAGTGCTAAAGTGGTTTTGTTTTTTTATTATGCCAGGTACATATGTCACATAAAAGAGGTGGATCGTATTCATTCTTCAAAATTGATAGATTTTCTTCTTTTTATATTCTCATCATTCGTGATGGTGAATAAAATAATGTTTCATTTACATAAATTCTATCTACTTGTTCTCATTAATCTTTTTTTTTGTATTATTCTTGGATACTGTCATTAAGACATTGTTCATATATTTGTATATATATATATATTTATTTATAATCATTGCTGTGAACATATTTTATGATATAAGATATATGAAACAAAAAGAATAAGAAAAGGAAAAATATATATATATACATATATATATATATATAATTATCACATCCCCGCGCTGTGGGGGAATTCAGCAACGTTGAAAACATATTATTTTTTGTATTTACTTTTTTTTGTAATTTTGTAATATTTATTTGGACTTTTCTTTTGCTTTATTCGTTCAGAACGCAGGTGCGTACAAGAGCTTCGGTAACCGAGTAAGGATCACAGTTACTGCTGGGTCTTCTGTCCTCCAGGTATCCTTTCTTATCATCTGCAACTCCACGTGGGATGCGAATGCTAACATTCCTGCTGGCCACTCCTGCACTGAAATCGTGGATACTGCTGGTTTCACATTTTCCAGTAAGACGTCTTTCATTATCCTTTCCTCCGCGAGGATCGTAGGCTTGAATGTGTCTTAGATGTTTTTTGCTGAGTTTGTCGATGGCTTTCTCGATCTCAGCGATACCGTTCTCCATTCGCATCGCTTTGGTGGAGAAATTCGTATGAGCACCGGCTCCATTCCACGAACCGTCCACGGGTTTAGGGTCCAAAGTCACGATCACCCCGTATTCCTCGGCTACGTAATGGAGAATGAATCGAGCTATCCAGAGATCATCACCGCATTTGATACCGGTGCAAGGGCCCACTTGGAACTCCCATTGGGATGGCATCACCTCGGCATTGGTTCCGGCAATTTTCACCCCAGCGTATATACAGGCACGGTAATGCGCCTCCACTATTTCTCGACCGATTACCTGCAATTTCGACACAATTCATTGATTTTTGTCTCTCCATTGGGAAACAATAACTTTTCTCTCTATAGAAACACGGTTTTCGATATAAAACCCTAGCGGATCTGGGTAAACCGACAAGCGACCAAAAATTTCGGTTACATTTTGGGGAAAAATCTTGGTTCTGGTAACTTGTAACAAAAATTCAACCAATCTCAATTTCGTGATTTTTCTTGGTTTTTACCTTCAAAATACCAAAATGATTCTAAAACAGGACCACATTTTTTGGTAACCTTTTGGTGGCGGATTTGTTCAAAGCAACCGTTAGTTTTCAATTACGAACCATTTTCTAACCAAATTTTTACAAAACCAAAAAAATTGGTTACTTTGGAATCGCTAGGGTTAACCATTTACACCAGGTCTTTCATGATCATTGTTTTCGATTACAATATGGTAAAAATCATAAAGAATGTATCTTCCAACTTCATACGAAGCCTAAAATTTGAAATGATTTGAATGATGAACTTACCTTATCAGCTCCAACGCCACAATAATACGGTCCTTGAGGTCCTGGAAAACCATTTTTCGGCCAACCAAGGGGTCTACCATCGAAATCCAAGAGAGTATATTCCTGTTCGATTCCAAACCATGGCTCTTGATCTTTAACAGCTTCCATCGCCTGGTTAGCTTGCAAGCGTTTGTTCGAAGCAGTAGGAGTTTTATCGGCATTGAAAGTCTCGCACAGCACCAATACATTCTCCCCACGACGGAAAGGGTCCCGATAGATAGCCATGGGAATCAGAATGATGTCACTGTTGTTCCCATCCGCTTGGTACGTAGAACTACCGTCATACGTCCACTCTGGTAAATCTGTTGAACATAAATTTGTTTCAACAACAATTCCTTGTTCCGTCTTCATCTAGTTTTACTCGGTCCCACAAAAGATTCCCTGACACTATCAAATTTGTATCGAAAACATAAGACAGAAGCAAAAAGAACTTCATATTTTGTCCCCACAATAACGTTTAACGGTTAACAACAAGTTATATCCACAACTCACCTGAGGGTTTTTTGGGAGCAAAATCGATGGTGCGCGTTTTGCTGCGAATTCCTTCTCCCGTACCATCGATCCAAATATACCTCGCTTGAATTTGATCATCCGGTTGTGGAAGATCAAGGTACTTGTTCAATATGGTTTTATCCAGAGCCGCGTTCGGCGAATCTTTCAACATGCAACGGGACATCGTGATTCTGTAAACAAACCAGAAGAGAAATGATTGAGTGAATTGTTCTTTGGAATTGATTTTTTGGTTTGTGTTTTGGCGTTTCAGTTTTGGAATGAATTTCAATGATCAGAATCATTATTCGAGGTCAACATAAACTCTGGGAGAGAATTATTGTCATTGAGGAACGTACGATGAATATTTATGTTAAATCTACTTGAAATAAAATGTTATATAAACAACAAGATGTAAGTACCACAAATGAACACAGAAGGACTGTCATAGTAGACCGCTTATCTACGGAAACACTCGAGATAAAATCAGTTTAACCCTTTTTGTCCTGAATAACACAAATTTTTTCTTAACTTTCGACTTCATATCTTTTAATGACAAAGTCGTATAAAAAATTCGTAAAACATCATTTCTTACAGATTTTTACCTCTTTTTTCGAATGAGGTTGAGAAAATTTACCTAAATCGTAAGCCGGAAAAATTGTAGGCCGTTTTCCCAAAAAATTCACGAATTTTTCACTTTCTTTTATTAAAGGAAAGTATATTTTGAGATGGAAAAAATTGGCACAGACCATTGCAATTATTATGAACGGCGTTATAGATGTCTGTTCTTTCAAATCCCGTTGGAGGTTTCCCGAAATTCAAAATGGCGGACACAAAATGGCGTCCGCAAGGAAAAACTTGTTGTTTCAACTTTGTGAATTTCTTACTTGAAAACTATGGACTTGATCGGAAAATTTATAAGAATAAATAAGTCTTAAAATGAGTCAAAGAATACGCTCAAATTTTTTCAGAATTTATTTCGGCATATTTTCAAAATTTCCAATTTTGTATGAATTTGAAAATTAACTCGAAAAATTCTGACAATATTTGAGAGTATTCTTTAGCAAATTTTAAGATTGCTCTGTTCTTATGCATTTTGCCAGAAAGTCTATAGTTTTTGAGTAAAAAATTTAATATCTTTTTTAGTATAAATTCAACTAATTTTTTTTTCATTAAATTTTTTACTCAAAAACTATAGACTTTCTGGAAAAATGCATAAGAACAAAAGAGTCTTAAAATTTGCTAAATAATACTCTCAAAGTTTTTCAGAATTTTTCGACTTAATTTTGAAATTCATGGAAAATTGGAAAATGGAAATTTTGTAAAAAAATGCCGAAATAAATTCTGAAAAAATTTGAGCGTATTCTTTGACTCATTTTAAAACTTTTTTACCCCCATAAATTTTCCGATGAGGTCCATAGTTTTCAAGTAAGAAATTCGCAAAGTTGAAACAAAAAGTTTTTCCTTGCGGACGCCATTTTGTGTCCGCCATTTTAAATGTTGGAAAAATTTCAACGGGATTTGAAAGAGCAGACATCCATAACACCGTTTATAATGATTGCGATAGTCTGTGCCAATTTTTTCCATCTCAAAATATACTTTTTGTAATAAAAAAAAAGTGAAAAATTCGTGAATTTTTTGGAAAAATGGCCTACAATTTTTTCGGCTTACGATTTAGGTGAATTTTCTCAACGGCATTCGAAAGAAGAGGTCAAAATCTGTAAGCAATGATGTTTTATAAATTTTTTATAAGACCTTGTCATTAAAAGATATGAAGTCGAAAGTTAAGAAAAAATTTGTGTTATTCAGGACGAAAAGGGTTAACCGTATCAAAGCTGATTCATTTTTTATTTTTTCTGATACGTTACAAGCTTTGTGGATGAACAAAGTCAGGTTCCTTACAACTCCTTTCTTCACCCTGTTACAAACAATCTATAAAATCTCATTGACCAATGGGAAAATGAATGGGTTTCAATGAAATTCAATGATATTTAATCAGAAATTTCACGATTCGTAATGGGATTTAATAGAATATTTCTACCTGGGTAGGGTGTTGAGGGTTTCATCGGGAATATATGATATGAAAGGAGAATAGAATATAAAGTATTGTCAATTAACTTTCACTACTTATAAAAAATACAAGATAACAGAGATATCTTTCCACGTGTAAAACCTCTCATGATATCTGTTTTTATAAGTATAGATTCCCTGAAGATAACCGCAAGTTATTCGATATATGCACCCCGTAAGCATTATTATTATTTACTGATCACCGAATAATTATTGTACAATTTACGAATAAGTATAGTATTCGAGAATAAATGGTATTCAAAAATGATATTCAAATGGTATTCCAAAATCAATTCTTACTAATCTCACGTCAATAAAAATTATAGCTCGACCTTAGACACAAACATTAAGGATGCAAGGTTAAGCAAGCGAGTACCGTTCAAAATCGATCATTCGTGTTTCGCGCTTGACTTCGCAGACGATCAATCAATACACAAAGCGATAGATTGATATTCATCAATTCATATCGAACGGGATCATATAAAATTCGCAAAGTGAAAAAATTTAACGATTGTAATAAATTTTACCTCGACATTTGACTTTCGCGATACAAAGAGAGAACGAGTTTCGAACGAATGTATTCGAACGGAGAAATATCGGGGTAATAATTCAATCTCGATGAGAAAGACGAGCTTTGTTCGATCAAGAAGCACTTCCTTTAATGCTTTCCATCGTTGAAGAATTATAGTTCTCGGAATGATGTTGATATGCAGAATTCATTACTTGATTACAAATTGACCATTGACGCGGATAGCGGTCAGGAAATATCGTTGGCAACGATGTATGATACGCTAAGTACATCAATGTACTTAATTGCTTATCCATTAATTCAACCCCTGTTGGAGAATATCATTTTCTCAAATGGAATGATGTAATTTCAAACCCTTCTCAGTCTTTTGTTTGCATCACATCTTATTTCAAGATTTCAACATTTCAAACTACTGAAAAATTCATCCTCTCTGATAGAAACCGGACAAAAATTCGTTACATCATTCTCTCTCGAATTTGTAGATAATTTTTATATAATTATATATAATTTTGGCAATTTTTCCATTCGGAAATAAGATTTTGTCCAAATCGAATTCAAGCGAGATTTTCATTGAAGCGTTGTTTCACTCCCACAGCACATAATTTCTGCAATATGAATTGAGTGAATGAGAGATTCTTATTTGGAGCTCTCGGCGTATATTAATACTGTATTGTTGAATCAATTTAAAAGTCTGTGCCACTTTTACTGACTTCTCTGTTACAAAAATTCAGCTGGGATTCCACGACTCCACCTGGAATCAAGAATCCTCACTAGATTCCATGTGGGATTTCCAATTTCAACTGGGATTCCAACTGGGCTCAGAATTTCCAACTGAAATTCCACGTTGAAGTTGAAATTCTAGCTGGGATTCCACCTGGGAATGGGGAATCCCAGCTGGATTTTCGTGTCAGGGTTATGCATCAAATATTTTCTCATTCTAAGGAAATATTTATGTTCCTTATCTGAAAAAGCTGTGTACTCGACGTGGAAAAATGTTCTTCGCGTCACGCTACTTAACTTGAAACCGAGAAAATTTTCTCTCCGTTCAAAGGAGATTGATTTCATAATTTTTTGCTTCAAGATTTTTCTTTTCCCTCGGTTTATCAAAATGTGTGAGAGAGGGAAAAAAAACATCAATCGAAAATCTTCTCATGCATATTCGATAAGATCGTTTGAACATGTCAAACAATCATTATCAGTCGCAAACACTTCATCATTCGTAACATATTTTATAATAATCGTGCCAGTACTTGTGTGAATTTCATACAGAATCTGTCAGCTAAACAGCTCTTTATCGACAATCGATATTCGTATGTGTACAATTTTTTATCATGTTAAAAGATAAAGACGTGCACGATGATATCGCCGAAATTAGAGATCTATCCGAGGGAGAAAAAATATGTTGTTTGCGTATTAGACAGTACCAAATACCGTATTTTTTTCCGCACAATGTCGATGATAAATTTTGAAATCTATCGGTCGGGAAAAACACATTAGTATATTTCTTCGAAATTAACATCATCGGTTCTGTAAATTATTCGCATTTCAATTGAAACGAAAGTGGGGCATGTGAGGAGTTGTGTACTCTTCCACCTCGCAATGCGGCGAAGCATTTTCTCATACAGATCTCATCCAAGCCAAACTACACGTTGGGTAAAAATAGCATCACCCATCAACTCGTGTGTACGCGTTGTTCTACGTGCCGAGTTTCAATCATTGTTTATCATTCCGATTAGAAAACAATCTCATATCACGTGTCCGATATCATGTTTGTATCACATCTCTTGTAGAAAACAATAATCACGACAACAAGTGTTGTCCAATTGGCAATAGATTCTGAATGGCCTAGCGATTCCAAAGTGATACATTTTTTTGGTTGACTTTCGGTTATTTTTTGGTTTGGTGAAAATTTGGTCAGGAAATGGTTACCCAGATGGTGACCGAAAACTAACGGTTGATGCTTTGAACAAATCTGTCACCAAAGGGTCACCAGAAAATGTGGTCCATTTTTGGAATCTTTTTGGTGTTTTTGAGGTAACAACCCAGAAAATCACCACAAAATAACCAAAAAATCACCAAAATTTAGATTGGTTGGATTTTTGTTGAAAAAAATGTCCTAAACGACCAATGAGTTATCAAAACCAAGATTTTTCACCAAAATGTGCTAGATCCGCTAGGGTGGGACTTTCTGCAATCGGTAACAGCTTTTGAATCGTTCGTTTAAAAACTAATACACTGACAGAAAAACGACCCAGTAGAAACATTCGTGGTCGCAATAACTTGAAATCTGGTCCGATTCACCAGGAAATGTAATTGTGATGTTCAGAAAAAGTGGTTGAAGCAAAAATTAACTGCAAATTTTGTGATAAAAATTAAGACCCTGGGTATGCGACAAATTAACACAACTCTTCTTGAATTCAACACGCAGAGTAATAAGAAAATGTAAAGTTATAGTTCCTTTTCTCTGTGTACATTCTTCAGGTTAGAAAAATTAGATTCTTTTCTTGGTGTGATAACCAGAATATATAATCAATTTTGGCGTCGACCACTTCTTCTGGACATCACAACCACATTCATCCTAGCAAATCGAACCAGATTTCAAGTTATTGCATCCACGAATGTTCCAACCAGATCGTTTTTCCGTCAGTGTAAACATTTCTTTCAAATCTCAAAAATTGTGCTGTCCAGTTATTCGCAATGAACAGAATTTATAACATTGATATCACTGCCTTCTCTCACAGATTCTTTTACAATTTTCATCCATCGTGTTTTTCTTTCTTCTTCAACGACACCAATTTGTTCATTGCAAAAATGAACTGTGTGAATAATGTTCTCTGTTTACAAATGCGTGCACACGTGTTCAATCTTTTTGTATACGTTTATGGACATCCACGCTGATATTGTACACAAACATATCAACGATGCGTACATGAGTAAGCCCACGAACAGCTCGCATGATTCGTGCGTGAAACGTGGGCGGAGACGAGCACTTATAAAGTGTGTAATTCTAAAAACGGGATCCGTGTGTATCGTGGAACTCACACTTGCCCGACTAACCTCTGGTGGATAAATAACGAGGGGAATAGGATAACTTTGTACTCCACGTTCTACTTTTTACACCGGGTATATACTTTGCGTGCCGTATAAATAAACGTGTGAATTCTATTGTACGAGTACGCAATGGTACGCAATGACAAACCAATTTATACATATAATATTCATTCGTACATAGAGTCGAGTACGTAACGCTCGGATAATATCAATTGAAATTCCTCTTTGCGTGATCAAGTCCGGGCTTTTTGTTTTATTTAGAGCGTAAAGAAAGGGAAATACCAAATAAACTTGATACCATGCAAGTTGAGAGGACAATTAACGTGGTTCGTGATGTTAATGAACGAAATGGGGATGAATTTTTAGATCCCTTGTAGAAATTTTGATATGGAAAACATCAGGTCCAGATCAAGTGTGCCTGATTTCCGTTCAGGGCCTGACTCGAGTATCTGATAAGGTCCTGACAACGATGTAACGCAGGGAAAAGACGAGGTCCTGATCAGGAAAATCAAACGTTTCTCAATCAGGATCTGATCAGGGTAGTAATTGAATTCCCAATCAGTTCTACTGATGATCCATTGAAAAAAGACAGGTAAATTTCTGATGAGTCCTGTGAAAATTCTGAATAGTTTGATACATTCATCGTTCTGAATTGATCAGGTCCTGATTCGGCTGTCTTGTCGGTTATCACATGATTGAAATACGGATAAACCAAGGCAATCCTGATCAGGTCCTGATAGGAATACCATGTCTGAGTTACTGAAAGGGAAAATTTGACTGAGACCTGTCAACAACCTTGCGTTACATTGTTGTGAGTTCCTAAACAGGATGCCATGTCAGGACCTTAATTACGAGTTTCTTATTGCACCCTTACGAGGGCCATGCTTCTAATAGGGAATTCTCTGTCAAATTTCTACTAGAGATGTATCAGCTAAATTTGAACTACCGGAAAACTAATTCGAGTGAACAAATTTCCCCAGATGATATATAATTTTGGAAATATTACTGTGGCAACGAAAAATTCAGCTATATTCGATGAACAATTTTGAATTCAATCCCTAGCGGATTTGGGTGAACCGACAAAAGATCAAAAATTTCGGTTACATTTTGGTGAAAACTCTTAGTTTTGGTAACTCGTTGGTTGTTTGGGACATTTTTTTCAACAAAAATTCAACCAATCTCAATTTGGTGATTTTTCAAAGCAACCGTTAGTTTTCATTCATAAATAGGTCATTATATTATTTCATATCATTCTTATATCATTTATGTAAAATCTCCACAAGGTATAATTTATGACATGAAAAATCCATATTCGCATAAACTTCCACAATCTAATTATTCTTATCTTCTCGATAAATGATTGAACAAATCATAAAGTAATTTGTTATTGAATCTAGAACATTGCGAGTGATTTTCGTTTTTCGTTTCATTTGAAACTTTGAACTCTTTGAAGTGAATTTGAAGAGAGAAAAAACAAAGAAAGTACTTAATAAAACATGTAATCTCGTCCAACCGATGCTTATCCATCCTGATAAATTGCTAATTGGGTCTCGAATTGACGTGAGATTCAGGTCAATAATTGTAGGATTAAAAAAAAAAAAGAGTATGTTTGATGTTCGAATCATATCATTTTGTATCGCGTCAATGACTCTTCGCGTTATCTGTTTAATAAACTCTGGAAATAACATATATTTTTTCTCACTCTTTAGACATTTTTATCTGAGGACGATAAAATAGTGACGAAATTACATTGATATACTATATTACTTCAATTCCTCTTGAATTATTGTGGAGTTTGAATTTTGCGATCCATTTTTCAAGCAATGTTTTTTCGTTATGACGCTTATTAATTATATAAAAAATCTCATTTAGGGATTTCATGCTCATTTTGGAACAGTTAACTCTCTCCCTGATTCTAATAAAAAATCTCTTACAATGTTGATTGCAAAGAAAGTTTGTAAAGAATTCTTCAAGAACTTCATTTGAACTCTGAAATTCTTGGAGGGTTCTTTGAAAATTCATTGACGAACTATCTTCTGGGCTGACAATTCTTATCAAAATTGTACTGAATTCAAAGAGATCTTTTTCACTCCATTGGCAAAAGTGTAGAAAAGAAGAGAATATCTTGTAATTACTCGGCAGCATCGATATAGTCAAATAAAAATTGTATAGCTCTGAATTTTAGGAGAGTTGTACGTTTGAATACTTCCCGTTCTCCAACATCCTTCAGAGCGGGCACTTGACATATTTTTCTTTCAGCCCGATATCTTGATTCATCTGATGACGTTTAATATCGTTTTCAAAACGAATCAAAGATTGGTAGAAAATTAATTATTAGAGTTAAAAAGAGATGAGTTGATTGATCAACAAAATTATTCCTCCACATGGAAATTGGTATTTACCTGTAGCTGAAAAATATATTACGTGCAAAGGAGGAGTTGGTTCGATCCCTCATAAGATGATATTGAACTGAGGCGTACTTTGAGACCAAAGACAAATCGTTCCATAAAGAAGGCATCGAATTTGGCCAGGTTGGTCAAGTTTTGGAAGCCCTAACAGCACAATGTGTCTTTGGAACGTTTTCTGAACCTTCAGAAAACCTCTCCTGCGTTCTATAAACCTTCCATAAACGTTCCAGTGGTACGTTGTGCTGTCTGGGAAGCAGGGTACCATCCCAGAAGGAGTTGAAGAGTTCTTATTTTATCATTTAATCAATTTTGTTGTAGCAGCTAAAAGATATGTCTCAGAACTGCTTTTGAGCTATATTGGCGAACCATGTTTATGAATGTATAAATATAGACATATCCTTCTGATAAAAATAGAAATAGATGGGTCAGAAAGAGGGAATAAATCCCAACTGGAAGCTTCATTCGAAAATAAAGGAAACGCGTATCCAAAGAGTCAATAAAGCTAGTTGCAGAGTCTTAAGTTACAAAGAAAATAAATGTACATAGAAATTGTAAATATATATTTGACGAAATCGTGTATCTAACATGCTTGATAGTGCGTCTTACAAGACCTTGCACCTGTATCTCATGCTGAAGCATACATTAATATAATACAAGTGTGTCACCAGTTCAACACGCCTACGGGTAGGGAGCGACGAACTCATCGACTTTTGGTATCAACGTCTCTTTTCAAACAAAACAGAGAAAGTAACGACACGAGTCATCGTAGTTCTCTTATCAATGCACTAAAACTGAAATATCAATATTATGAGGGATTCCATTCGAACGTGAACGAGGAAATGAAACTCAAATATTGACTTTTTTCCAAACAAAAACAAGTCTCAAGATGTTTTCGTTTTCTATTTTTGTTGTTAACGATATATACTATATTTTTATGTGCGTTGTTTGTCTACTTTTCTGTCCACGCGTTAAACGTATTAGAATTTGGAGATAGATACTTTTTACAAATATATCTATCTGCCTCAAATCTCAAATATTTTGAATACAGGTAATAATCGACAGCGGTTAAGATAGCCAATGCTGGAGTGTGGTCCGTTGCTGACCAAAAAGGCTTGTTAGTCCAAAAAGGTAGTCCAACGATGGGGTCATCTGATAAAAACAGGCCTCTCCCTTGGCTTTCCCTTCTTTGTCCCTAGACAAAACTGACTAGCAATTTCGGTAGGTTATAGATACTAATCTTCGAAAAAAATATCTCAAGAATTCTATCCAACTTCTGTATCATTAATATTTATTTTGTAGAGTTTGGTATGTCAATATTTTCAAGGACCGATTCTTTCTTTACACCCAGGTAGAAATATTCTATTGAATCCTATTACGAATGGTGACATTTCTGATTGAAACCTATTAATTTCCTCATTCGTCAATGAGATTTATATAGATTATTTGGAACATGGGGGGGGGGAATTGAAAGTTCATATTTTACCTCATCAGATCCACTTTTTTAGCTGCAGTTGAGTGATATCGATCACTCCATACCTTTCAATTTCTAACCTTTTTTGTCAATCAAGAGGAAGAGGAAGAGCAAGAACATCGACGACTGATCAATCTTATTATGGTTTCTTTTCAATTTCCAAGCACGATACTCAGCGTGACTTCGATTTTGACCTCATTCATTACTCCAGCCAAGACCGAATAAAGAGTTTCTTTTCCATTCCATTGTCACGATTATTATTCGATGACTTATTCGCGTCGATGTAAAATACGCGTGTAAAATTAAACAGCAATTCAATTTACGATCTTGAAGATGATGATGATTCATTTGTGATCTTTTGTTATTGTTCTCACATCCTGCGAGTGGAAAACTTCAAAACGTTGAAATTTTAATTTTCATCTGGATTTTGAAATATCTTTCCGTGGATGAAAAAATGTCTGTTTGGTGCCAAGTATTTTTGACAAGCCTCAAGGACACCTATACTAACGTGTCTCAAGAAATCTCACATATACGTTCAATGGCTTTGTTCTTCTTTCATTCGTGTACACGAGCTTGGGTATTGCTCGAATTAATTTAATATTCGTTTTGATTAATAGTTCATTCCGCTACAACTGTCATCACCCACCTTTGAAGCGAGTTTCACGTTTCAATCGTCTACTTTATACGTTTCTTGGAGTCAGACTTGACTCTTCGTGCAGGGAACCTCTCTTTGTTTCAAGTTTCTATAGGTTTCGATAAAACATCAATAAAAATTCTATACATCTTTTATAAGAATCTATCAATTTTGTCAAAGATCGAAATCGCTATTGCGAATGAAATTTTCACTCTTTTAGACAAATCTGAGATTTTACGTTTGAAGATCTTGCAGCTCTGTAGTATGCAAAGATTCGTTTTCTTCATCTTCATCCAAAAAGAAGGGCGTTTCATGTAAATTAAAAATACCCTAGAGATATTCAAATGTACGAAATGAAATAATAATTCAAACAAAACGGTTTAGATTAGATCCTCGTGTCGTGCTTTGCCAAGAAATTTTTTGATACGAAGAGAAAATAACAAACGACCGTGTACAAGAATCTCGTATGTCACACAATTATCGCAATATAATTCAAATACCTATGTGCCCTAGTAGAATTGCTCCAGTCATTGATGAGTTTTGTAACTCTTAAGGGGATACCAGCGGCCCCTGACGATGCAACCCGAGCCAAGTCTTTTCTGACAAATTATTAGGGAATAAAGCAAGAAAAGGAAAATATCGCTATGTACAGACAAGAAGATCTGTACAGAGTCAGAATTTGTCAAAATAGTTTTGGTTGTGTACTTTTCTAACCAATGGGTCCGGTTCCATCTTCAGGGGTCGCTGTTTTCACCTTAACTAGCCAAAAACTAGACTCACTAGAACTCTACGAGGCACTTGCGAGTATCAATGAGGAAAGCATTTCTACTTGGGCAGTGGTACAAAAGTACACAATGAATTGCGCGTTCAAAAAATATTCAGAAAACATAAAAACAGTTACGTAATAGGTTTACAATATTTGCATTGTTGGATGACCTTAGAATATTGAATGCATAAGTTTATGAAAAGAGTGTTCTCGGAGTTGAAGATGACAAAGAGACATTGTAGAAGAAAAATTAATTGCAAGATCAGATATATTCGGAACGATCAAAGTACAGTGGGATTCATCATGGAAATATTGTATGCGACATGATGTAATTTGTATTTTTCAACATTCTATTCTATATTTCTTGTTCATTTTTTTCAGTATTCCAGTCAGTGCACTCGAGCACCAGCCCAAGTAACACAAGAACTTTTCAAAGATGCTACATGATGATACAGTAAATGGGAAGAGAATGTGCAAATGAGACCATTTTGGATAAATTCTTCAAGATATTCTATGGAGATGCATAGCAAGTAATAATTATTCGAAACAGTCTGATTTGGAGGTTCTAAGCGTGTTCGTAAGATTTTCCAAACACGTTCTTAGCATTTTCGACCTCTCGTCCCTGGTGAAGAAAATCTCCCTGAATCTCTCTGAAATCTCTCTGAATTTCTCTGAATCTCTCTATATTTTGGGACGAATTTCAGAGAGATTCAGAATAATTCCAGAATAATTCAGAGAAAGTTAGAGACTTTTCCGATAGTGATACGTTCTGAATTCTTCAACTTTCTCTCCACATATCACTGAATCCCTCAGAATTTTATATACACGGAGAAAATATTTCATTAAATATTACAGTGTACTACCGGATCATGGCGCCATATAGGTTTCTTCGACAAAAATTACTGTGTGATTCTGTAGAAGCCAACAGAAAACAAGTATTCTATAGAGTATATTCTGCTACATATACGGAATCACACAGTAATTTTTGTCGAAGTAACTGATATGGCGCCCTGATCCGGTAGTACACTGTAATATTTGATGAAATATTTTCTCCGTGTATTTAAATTTCAAAGCTCCCTCTGAATTTCTCTGAATCTTTCTGAATTCCTCTAAATCTCCGGGAATTTAATGTATTCAGATTTTAAAGTTTCCTCTGAATTCCTCTGAATTTCTCTGAATCCCTCTGGATTACTCTGAATCTTTTTAAATTCCTCTGAATATTTCTAAAAAATTCCACGCACAATTTTTCTTAATTTATCTTCCTCTGGAAGTCCCTGAAACTTCCAGAAAGCCTCTGAAATGCAGGACCAAGAATTGTACTGAATTCATTCCTCTCTGAATTTCCCAGACCCCCCGGATCACTCTAAATTCTTCTGAATCTTTCTGAATTTTTCTGACAAATCCCACGCACAATTTTTCCCAATTCACCTGTCTCTGTGAGTCTCTGATACTCCCTGAATACTTCTGAAATCCTGTACCAAAAATTTAGCTGAATTAATTCCTCTCTGAATTTTTCTGAATTACGCTGAACTTTTTCAAATTCTCCTGAATATTCCTGAACAGCTCTAATCACATATTTCCCCTAATTCACCTGTCTCTGTGAGTCTCTGACATTCCCTGAATACTTCTGAAATCCTGAACCAAAAATTTAGCTGAATTAATTCCTCTCTGAATTTTTCTGAATTTCTCTGAATATTTCTAAAATGTTCCACGCACAATTTTTCTAATGTACCTATCTTCGGAAGTCTCTAATACTTCCAGAAAGCCTCTGAAATGCAGGACCAAGATTTTACTGAATTTATTCCTCTCTGAATTTCCCAGACTTGCCCCGCATCTCTCCGAATTCCGCTGAATCCCTCTGAATCTTTCTGAAAAATCCCTCGCACAATTTTTCCTAATTCACCTGTCTCTGTGAGTCTCTGACATTCCCTGAATACCTCTGGAATCCTGAACCAAAAATTTAGCTGAATTAATTCCTCTCTGAATTTCTCTGAATATTTCTGAAAAGTCCTACGCACAATCTCTCTGAATTCATCTATCTCTGAAAGTATCTGACACTCCTTGAACGCCTCTGAAATGCAGGACCAAGAATTTTACTGAATTTGTTCCTCTCTGAATTTCCCTGCATCTCTCTGAGTTCCTCTGAATTTTTCCAAATTCTTCTGAAAAATTCAAAGCACAAGTTCTCTCAATCCACTAGTCTCTAAAATCCTCTGAACCACGCTGAATTGCTCTGAATTTCTCTGATTCTTTCTGAATCTCTCTGAAACGTGAAATTTTCAGAGACATTCAGAGAGATTTTTTCACCAGGGGTGTTGCTTGAGAGAAGTTGTGATCCTTCATACTGGGGAGTGAAGTATCTTCCCTCAGGAAAGCTTTCCTTCAAAACATTCAAAATGATATAGAAATTTTGCAAGTTCATAGAAATGGACAAAGAAAACTCTTCTACAGATCTCGCGACCATATTCGTTCCCTTTCCATTGAATGGTTCGAAGAGTAGACATTTCGGTGATCAACAAAAAATGCAAGAACGCGTCATGATAAGGATAACCACCATTTTCAACAATCGTGGATTTGTTTCTACTCGTATCCATAGCGATACAACACGCTCCTCACGTTGGCTCTTCAAATCGATCCATCGTCTTTGTTCCTGTCTGTATTTGCATATTATGATTCGATGGAATTGAATCGAGTCCGTGACAATCTCACGTACGAAGATGATATGAGTTATTTCATCGGATTTATACCATCTCTGCTTACAGAATCTCATTGAACCGATTGATTCTCATTGATTTCGATGCACAAAACTGATTCAAACCCATTGAGAATCAATTTTTAATGAAGAAACCATTAAAAATGGATTCTCAATGGGTTTGAATCAGTTTTGTGCATTGGAATCAATGAGAATCAATCGGTTCAATGATATTCTTTGAGCAGGGAAACGTCAGTTAAAAAATAAATCCAGGTAGCAAAGTATTAAATACTTTGAGAGACTTTCAGAACGACATTCCAAATTTTGATCTCATTTCCCTGGAATTCCTTCTTTTCGGCAGATACCCACAAAAATCAGGAAGACAAAAGGTCTGAATATCTTTTTTGAGGAATTTGCGGCGTGAATTTCAAAGGACCAATTTTTGGGGAGTACGGAATTCATCGCTCCTGGTACAATTCAGCAATAATAAATTTCAAATAAGAATCCCTCCCTTACTCTTTTCTCTAAACATGGAAAAAAAAATATAAAAACTTTGCAAACCTGAAGAAATGGATGGAAGTCAAGAACAAACAAAAAAAGAACAATTTTCCAATTGCACGAAATTACGATACCCAAAATCTCCTATGTTTTTGGTCGAATCACAAGGTTTCACAAGAACTTGCATAAGTATGATAATGATACACGAGTTTCTGTAACGACGATAAGTCGCGAGTGGGGCATTTTGTTCCTTCCACTCTGAAACTTCTATAAGATCGTATCACATATAATATTCTTGGAAGTGACCCATTTATGAAAACCATCACGATCCGTTCTTGATTTTTTGTTCTCTTCCTTCGCTCTCTTCTCGCCGAATCAATAGGAAAAAAAAGTCGCTGCAAAACGAAATCACAGGCTTGTTTATTAATTCTCCACTCGATTACGATAACAGTTCTCTCCCGTTGTCAAAGTTATCGTCACTGTTTCATTGTCTCAACTGCCCTCGCTTTCTTTCTTTTTCCGTGATAATTAGAAGAAAGAAGAAAAAATACCGTACGAAGGAACTCGAACGGAGGAAAAAAAATACTTTATCGTTATCGTTGTTTGGTAAAAGCACACTTTCATTATGATTGTTATTGTGATTATTATTATTATTATCATCATCGCCATCATTGGATGAGTTGTTGACCAATTTCTGAATATTACTATTCACACTATCTCTCAGTTTCAAAGGTCATCTTTTGTATAATAAAACGTGCCACTGAATAATCCCTTACGAATTTATCTATAAATTCATTATCATGTGTCAATAACTTTGATTAGATATTCGGTGACTGGCAATTCATGAGTCTTGAATTTTGAACTGATATTTGTCACGTATTTGACAAATGTCAAGTTTCCATCGCAAAAATTGGTGACGAAAGAAGAACGTTAGAGAATTTTACCTTCTTGAGAACGGTGTATTCTCATTATTCGATATAAATGTATAATAAAATCCATGATTATTCGACAATTTGTGGAGATAACGGCAGCATTAAACGGTGAAGCAAGTGCTTTTGACGATAAGCAATATTTATTCAAAGGAGCCTGCATTGGTCCCACCGAGGGAAATAAGGACTTGTCCACACAGAATTCAAATTCAAACCGTCATCGTACATTTACCGAATAAGATGTGAAAATTTCAGTATTTAGAAAACGCATTATTCCGAGAAGCGATGGAATTCGAATCGCATGATTCAACATATTCGGGAAATTCTCTAAAATTGAAACCCGAGTTATTTGGCATATTCTCAGAACATGTTCTATGAATTGAAAATCAAAAGATAAACGAGACCTCAAAGAAAAAAAGGATTAAATTCAAATAATATTGAAAACAAAAACAGGAAATTCACAGAATATGATACGAATTCACATGTGGAGTTAAAAATAAGCACATTATGGAAACGATTCAAGGAGAAAAGTTGACTCAAACTGTGACACAGCAACGTTTAAGATCGTACGAGCGTGTTTCTTTCATTCCTTTTCAACCATCGGCGTTAGAAAGAGAAGTCTCAAACACGCTGTTATTCTCTCAATAAAAGTTGATTCTAAAGTCATTGCTCTTTTACATTGTAGAATCAATATATGCTTATGTACGAACCACGCCAAACCTATTTTATTCGAGTATGTATATATGTACGTACATAATTGACATATGTACAGATTTCAAATATGAAATGTATTTCAAGAAGATTACATTCTGCATCCAAGACGATCAGCTAAATTACCCACATAACAATTTTGGATCACTCTTTTGGATCATTCTGAAAGATATCTTAAAGAATTCGAAAAGATGTCTTATGAAACACCAAAAGATCTCTTTTGGAAGTCTTCATGCGAGATTTCTTGGAGTTTTCTGAAGGTATCTTTTAGAATTCTTTAAGATATCTTTTAGAATGTTCCGGAAGAATTCCTCAAAATTGTTATCTGGGTATGAACTAAGTAAATCGTAACTAACGTTTCAGATACCAAATTCATACGGAACAACATTGACGAATGTATTTAAAAATATACCAGCTCGATTATATACGGTGCATCGCGTTGGGTGATATGCCGATATTATGATTCATATCTTTTAGTTTACTTTCATGATTCTTGAAGGTATGGCGATAAGGCTGAAAAGTCATATCTCTGAGGAAAGGCTAATTTTTCGTACTGATATCGTTGAAGTGTCAATGAAAACACTGCGTTTTGCGTTTTATGCAAAAATGTTTTTATCTTTCGGAATAAATTCAGTTGCAATACAGCACCGGTTAAAAGTGATGTTCCTGAAGTTTGAATCGTTTATTGAACCAAATTAGGGCTTGAACAACACAATACTCCGCTGTTAGAGACCGAAAATCTTGCAGTACATTCTTTAAATGATATTTTCCTGTTCCAAGGAATTAATTCGAAGTGGTAAATAACGATTTGTGAGTTTATATAAACGATTCAAACTTCAGGAACACGAAAAGTAGCTATAATATCTCAGTGGAAAACTATCGTAGAAGGAAAAAAATAAGTAAACTAATCTGAAGGGTGGAACATGAGCTGTGTATCAATGATTTTTCCAATAATTCAAACAGCGGTGACTGGCTGCGCTTTGAAAACCATCTTTCACTCTTTTCCTGTAATATTTCTCACAGAGCTATCTACATTTTGAGCAGAAAATCGTAGACCAGGGAAACGTTCTATTCGCGTGAATATTTCCAGAACTTATTTGACGAATTCATATTATTTGAAATAGAAAATTTCTGAATTTAGAAATTAAGACTGTTAAATTCAATCACCATTGAGAAATTCCAGTCCCAGAGACAGGCACAGAATGGGAATTCGGGGAAATTCACCCCCATGATCGAAAATACAGCGAAATATTGAATTTCTAATAGAAATAAAATCGTGTCTCGATAAACATTTCGTGCCATACACTTTACAAAAATTTCAAAACGTATATTTTCAACGTAAAAAGAATTTAAAACATCTAAAAATGTTGCGTGAGCCATCACAAACTTAGAACTTATCTACAAGGCATCGCGAGACACAAGGTGTTTATTGGGTGATTATATTTGAAAAGCATGTTCATTTAAATTCTTTTTGGCTTCAGCGCTAAATCTTTGAATAATTCATAAATGGTCTTGTTTTACGATTCGTGGTTAAAATTTTATTTGTACTAATCGTTTGTCAAGGTTAATACTATATCACCCATGATTAGCGCTGGAGCACGAGATATTTCTATCGGTACAAAACATTTTTAGGTTAATTACACTAACCTTGATATGAATTCATAATGATTCATAATGAAATCAGTATCAAATAACGATTTGGCCTATTCGAATTTAACTAACACAATTCTTTTCCCCTGAGTTCTTCAACTATTGTTGAACTAATATTTTTTCATTCTTGTAGAACTTCATAACTTTTTATAAATGATGTTACTTTAACTGTATTTTTTCCTCCAAGAGAATCGATCTTCCTTCATACGATATTCTCGAGACAAGATCTTTACCCACTGAACTGCATCATTTTCTTTGGATCTCCCAAGTGGAAAAATTTTCAAAATTATGTATAATTCACATGTCAGTAAGTATAGTTTATTATATATAAATTATATATAATTTTTAAACATTTTTCCTTCAAAACAAAACGAACTTTGAGATTTGATTGTAGAAAAAAGAAACGTATATGAGGAAAGAAAGGAAGTATAAAAACATGTAACTAATTTGTCATTCAGAGTCACTCAATCGAGGATGATGATAATAAATTGACAATATTTATATTTGTCAATCGCGAGATAAATCAACTATGTCGCGTATTAAATAAATGTAGATATATATATATATATCAACGATGTTCGTTCTATTATGTAATAATATTGGTACGTAACGGGAAGTTGAACATTACTGAATATTATCAATGAGTACTGGTACATTAATGCGTGACCGACGTGTATCATCCAATTGAGCTGATCCTGTGATCAATTATTGCACGATACGAATTTCAGTACCTGTATACAGACGTATGATACATTCTGTGACTCGTGACATATTAAATTCGTTGATAATAGGATCAACTGTATTAATGCATCATTAATAGCATGAAAGATTGATAACGCTACCGATAACAATTTATGCGTAAAATAAAAGAATGATATAATTACAACTCGTTAAGAAATCACGTAAACAAAACAACGTGTTGTCATGGATGACAAGGTGAAATTTATGTAATAACATGATTGTGGAGCATAAAAACGAACTTGATCAACCTGTTTGTGTGTGAAATCCAAAGGAAGAGATACTTTGCGGCAGAGCACGTTACTGTACTGTCATTTGAATACAAAATTCTCAATTCTCTGAAAAAAAAATATTCCAAGAAGTGTAATTTTTAATATTGAACATTCCCTGGTGAAAAAATCTCTCAAAATCTCTCTGAAAATTTCACGTTTCAGAGAAATTCAGAGGAGTCAAGAGCAATTCATCGTGATTCAAGAAAATTCAGAAGAATTCAGGTACGGGAGCTTTTCAGAGGAATTCAGAGAAATTCAGAGAGAGAGAGATACATTGAGAGAAATTTTTGGTGCCAGATGTGAGAGGCATTCAGGGAATTTTGGAGAAACTTAGAGGAACGGAAATTAGGAAAAACTTAGCATGGAACTTGTCAGAAGGATTCAGGGAAATTCAGAGTAAGCTTTGAATTCTCCATATTTGAAATTCGCAGAGATTCAAAGAGATTCAGGAGAATTCAGAAAGATTCAGACAAATTTAGAGTAAGCTTTGAAAGTTATATATATGAAATTCTGATATATTCAAAGAGATTCAGAGGAATTCAGCATAAGCTTTGAATTGTTGATAAATGAAATTCTGAAGAATTCAGAAAGATTAAGAAATATCTTGAAGAATTCCTAGATTTCCATGGAAAAAAATCAAGAGAGGATCAAAGAAAGTTGGAGAGATTCAGGATGTAGGGTTATCTGACAGGTCTCTAACTTTCTCTGCATTGCTCTGAACCTCTCTGAAAAATGTCCGAGAATATAGAGAGATTCAGAGAGATTTTTTTACCAGGGTTGAATTCAAATATTGAGAATCATGTGTTTTTTTATTCAATTTCAATAAATTGAACACCACACGAGTTGATATTTCTAATCTGCTTCTCTTGACATTTTTCTAGTATCAAAAGCATTCCAAATAGAATTATCTACTTTCGAATAGCTCGAATAATCAGCTGAGCGACGATGATGTTCCCCAGAGGCGCAACAACGGGGGGTCCAAGAGAGTGCCAGGGCATCCGCTCGATTAAGATACAAGCATTCCCTCAATTTATATAGGATTCTACAACAATTATATATAAACTATATTGAATCGTATATGATTACTAAAAAGTCTTCCAGAAAACTATAGCGTTAAGTTGCTGCGCCCTTGAAATTGACGAATTTATACAACCAAATTCTCTGAAAATATTCAAAGAATAGATTTGGAATAAATTTCCGTGAAAAAACACGGAACGTACTGTAGAATTTAAATGACAAATGTGTATACTTAAAAGAATGGAATCGTTTGGAATCAGATAACTCGTTGAAGAATATAATATATAACACACCTGTCTCTAAGGTTTTATCAATTTTCCATTATACTGTTGAGAGCGATTAAGCGAATTCGTGTCACCGCTTTATATCCAAGACACGTCGAAGGATATGAAGAAAAAACCGGATTTCAAACATCAAATGAAGTTCGCTTGAAAAATAATACACATATTCTTTTCCCATCCACTCTATTCCTCTTGGCGTTCTCTTGGAAGTGGCTATTTTTTCTCTTTTTTCCTGAATCAAGGTCAATCACCCGGTCGTATATACCCCACTCGTGATATTTTACACAACCGATACTTCCAGAAGAAAGAATTCCTCAAATCTTTCACTCGGAATAACCAAAGACTTATAAATCGGGATACTCAAGTTTTCGTATTTGATGTTATTATTTTATTTTCCTGGTTGTCCAAAAAATGAGATCGACCACACCTCGTTATCATTGTTTCCCGGTGGTGGTATCAAGCTCATTTAAATCGCAGTCAGTTTTCCGATATTTTAGTAGCGGTGGATGATAAAATGGAGTTGCAAACACGTTTACCTTGACACTTGATTGCGGTAACATAAAATACACTCCACTGAGATACTTTGTTTTCAACTTCGATTCACGAATCAAATGTAATATTATTGAATCATGGGTTACCGAACCGATGGAACTTTCTTCAACTCTTTGAAAAATGTGTTTTCGGAAATAGCTTTTGAGATTGATTAGAAAAACAAGGTTGAAAGAATTGTTCTAGTTTGGATAGTTTTCTGAATAATTTAGCTGCAGCGGCTGAGTAGCTAGCACGAACCCGGAGAACCAATAGATTAGCTCTTGCAGCCAAATTTTAACTGTTGCAGTACATAAATTAGCTACAAATGCAAATTTTTTGCTATAACAGCTACAATTCAGCTGCAGAAGCTAATTTCCCGGAAAGAACATGAAGCTCCAACAAACGTTCAGAATAGATCAACGTAGATCCAACTTTTAGGTTTGTGAACGTTCAACGAAGTTCAGATGAACATTGAAATTTCCAGACAGCACAGAAAGTTCTCTTAACGTTCAGAAAACATACACTTGGTTCCACGTGTTTTAGTCTTCTGCACTTTGGATGCCGTTGAATACGTTCTATAAACACGTTCCTTGCATTTACTTCGGGACGTTCTCATAATATTTTCTCAATGTACTTTCATGAAAATTAACCCTCAAAAACATGTGCGCAGTTTCGCAAAACCTCATGGAAACCTTTATTGCACACATTCCCAGAACCTCGCACGGTGCACATGAGTGGAACCAACCGGAACATTAGTACATGTGACGTTCTTAGAACATCCTTGGACGTTAGTTGCACGTTTCCTGAACGTTCAAAAGACCTCTCGGTGCTGTATGGGAATGTCCGCTCGAGAATGGTTTCAAGAAAGGTTCATAGAACGTTTATTAAAGATTCTACGAAGATTCATTTGATCTCCAATTCAGTATGTTTCAGAGGGAACTACAGTTATGATTATAATTCATTGTTCATTGTTTATTGTTCATTTTTTCGTGAAAAAAACATCTTTGGTGAATGTTTAATGAACGTTCAATAAACCTTCCTTGAAAATATTCTCAAGTGTACATCGTGACGTTCATCAGACCTTCGCTGAACGTTTATGAATCTCAACTAGAGCTCAAATATTGGATTCTATTGATAACGAGAAACAGAATGAACCATCAATTGTAATTATTACTGAGAAAAGAATTAAAAATATTTTTACAATCATAATTCTAAAATATTTTATTTCAATGAAAAACAAAAAAAAATTCCTCATTATTTTTGACATATTTGTAGAATTATTTAATGATAAAATGAAATTGAGAATGATATTTAGAAAATGGTACGTTCCATACATTTTACGATAGTTCAATGAATTTATCGTGTACCTCGCCAGTACGCTGGTAAGTATCTGTGAAAGAGTAAATAAATTATCTTGACATTTATGTTTAGAGCAGACCGATGCAAACACAAGATAAATGTCGAAGACATCGCGTGTGACAAGACAGAAATGACTGAAAGTAAAGATCAGTCAGGTGATGTATTGGAATACAGAATTATTGAGAGCTAACTTTCACGTTGGTTCTTCGCTTCTTTTTCGAATGCAAACGAATGATATTCATTATCATCTTGAAAAATGAATCAGTCTCCAAGAATCGCACAGGTTATTCGCGAGTAAACTAAAATCACGCGTATATACGCGTAAATAATCTCTACTTCGCACGTAGTTTGTAATATCGTTAACGAGTCTTCACTTTCATATTTGCATAATAATATTCGGTTATGTAGTGGAAGAGAGTGGGGTACAATGTGACACTTATTCTACTTATTTTGGAAGGAACCACTCCTTCGATACAGATGGAAATTCAAAACTCGAACAAAACATTGATCGAAGGAGTATAATGAACTGATAAGACCGATGAATAATCTTCTTATTAGAAACGATTAGATATCACTCAGTTTTCCTACCACACAGACATTATTATAAATTTATAATCAAAATATACGAATAGCAAAAAATTAAATAATAAAACGTAATTTATTGTTATCTCTATTTTGAATTATCAATATTCCTCTTTGTGCAATTTAATAGGATTTTTTCGTAAACATGTTTACATTACTTCGAACCATTGTTGTTTACATTTCGTGTTCTAATTCATGGTTTGAATTGCAAATGAAGATGATGTAATGTCACCACGGATCGTAAGTTTCGATGTGATCGATTAACATTGAATTTCTCTGCGCGGATCGATCTTTTATCGAAGAAGTTGTTTTATTTTATCGTTTTGCGCACGGCAATAACGGCGTAAAGTCAATAATTTCGCTGTAAATAATTTACATAATTTATCGGAGAACCCATAAGCCGGATAACACTTCTCCATACACAAGTTCTCCTTGATATGCTGAGTTTTATGAGAGTTTGAAAATTATTTGAATAATTTCTAGCAAGGAGGATATATCACCTTGTTCTCAATGAACCACGGTTCATTTTCTTATTGAAAGGAAAAAAATCCAAACATCCTCAGCTAAAATACCCATCACGGGGTTTTGCGCACAGGGTAATAGGCTTCATTTAGAAGGGTGAAAGCGGTGTTTTTGTTGCGAAATTTTTGGTAGACAGTGAAATTGTATGCCGAAAAATTTCCATTAGTTCCAGAAGAATTCCACAGAAATTTTGACCACGCTATACAAAAAGCTCAAATTAACAAGCTCATGGAATTTTGTGTTTCTATTCCGCACTGAGAGAAATAATTCCTATCATCAACAATATATTTGTTTCCCTCTTGATTTAAGAAAATTTTCCTGGTACCGAACATAGATTTTTCAAATAGATAAAATATTTTCTTGATTTTAGAAAATTTCCCTTGGCTCTGCAACTTAACTTAAAAATATTCAAGAATATATTTTCCTGGTATCAGTAATTATTTTTCTCAGTGCGGTTAAATTATTGTTAGAGAAGGAAATTGACGAACAAAATTTGAAGAATTTCATTCATCCATTTGCAAGCATCACGTGAAGCAAGCACGTGATTCAAACCCAAAAGTTTTTAGTCATTCTTATCGATGAACACAGTAATCCCAATTGGGATTTAAAGCACACAGTGTTATCCTGTCCTCGTCATCATAATGCAACGAGTAAAACAGAGTGTGAATGATCTGTTGGGTCCGTCGATCGATAGAAAAATAAATGAGTTTGTTCTATTATGGATTGACTCATTCAAAGACAAAGATAAATCAAAATTCATCGTCGTTCATGTGCAAGCATTTTCATACAATTTTGTCCTCCATTTCTGCACTGTAACCAATTCAACATCAAATTTTCCACTTCCAAGTGTGTTTATTGTTGTTTTCCATATTTGAGTTTGCAATCTCAAATAGTGAATCATCGAAAGTACATCTTGTAGCCTGTTAATGCATATTGACAGTTCATAATTCAATTTATGTCAATGTAAATCTTGAAATAATTTTCTTACATTCAACGATTTATCTGAATATTCATAGTTACCGAGTGATTGATGAGTACAAAGAGAAGCAATTATTAATGTCTGTTAACATGTAGATCTTGATAAGACAAACGAAATTCATCAACATCAATAAACACTCTAGTAAACAATCATTTTGGTTCTTGAGATTTTGGAACTGATTCGAAATTATGATTGTGATGTGCAGAATACGAAAATGATGTCAGATTTCTTGAAACAGCTCTATTTTTGTCATTCTTTTTTGTACATAAATTTATCAGTTATGTAGATGATACTTATATGGGTCATTCTACAAACAAAAGTATACTGCAGAATTTTTGATCTTCAACTTCAGCAACATTGAAATTATAATTTCTTTATAAAAATCTTTCATTCTCGAGATACAATTCTGTTTTTTGATGAGAAACCCAGCAAACAGGACTCCATGCGATTTGTAGGGAAGAATTATTAGTATTCTACATGAATTTATAAATTAAATATACAAAATAAATGGTTGAATCAAATTGAATTTACAGAAAGAAAGATGTTTTTATCGTTCATCGCAGAGTATCTCACGAACACTTCAGAGTCGACAGCAGAACAGTTTTTGAGATATGATTGATAACATGGAGCCATGTCGACTTCGAGTCCGAGATATTGCATCATCCACTAGAAATGTGCAATGCCCAGCATACATAAACACGATGGTGTTGATTTTTTTCTAATTTTTTTTTGCACTTGATTGACAGTTTAGTGTTAGTCATGTAATTTTCAACATTGTTTTCAAAGAAGGTTGCAATAAAATTCAATAATCGTTGTTTGCCATTCTTTCGACGAGATAAATCATTGCTTGAAAAGAAATAGGATGATCGAATCTTCGTTGATGATCCTTCCACGTCGATTCTCAACTATCGAATTTTCGTGATGGAAAGCTGGAATTTATTTATATGAAAAATATATATGTATGTTTATTGTAATTGCATATGTTATGTGGGTTAATTCCCTAACGCTTCCCTGCTTGAAGAATCTCATCGAACCGATTGATTCTTATTGATTCTGATGCAGAAAACCGATTCAAACTCATCAGAAAATTGATTCTCCATGTTTTCTGCATCGGAATCAATGAGATTCTTCAAGCAGGGTTATTTTCCCAAATTTCCTTCGACGTGGACGAATCACGCAAATATATTCTATGATTTTTCAAGCAACTGGTTTGTCTCTTTAGATTCAAAATATGAATCACTCTGAATCAGTTCCCAAACCTCAAGGACCAGAGAAACGAATTTTTTTTTCATTCTTCTGTGACATCAATCGACCGAGTACAAAATCTTCGAAATATTTTATTTATTCATTGACTTATTCATTCATTGGCAAATCGATGTACGGTTCATTACGAAATGTAAGCGCCATTACCCAACAAAAATTGTAAAATCGCAAGCGTGATGTGCTGTATTTCAATTCAAAACAACGAGCAGAGCCCTGTGAGAACACCTCAGTCAAAATAACATCATTTTGAGGTCAATCTGATGTCATTTTGACAAGCTGTTCTCGATTGGAGTGCGATTCATCTATTACAGAATCCATAGAAAGGTATTTCCTAACAGTTCTTAACAAGATCTGGAATCCAAATTCTACCAATTTCGAATAAATCGGAGAGGAACATCTAACTCTTTTTGCGACACTAGCTCGATTAAGGGCTAGATGATTCAGCCAGAACATTGTTTAGGTGAGTTTCTACTTTTACCTTGTTGTTTGTATACATGACTATGTGCTATATCTTTTGCTTCAACCATAATTCATGGTCCATTGATCCTCATAATTTAATTCTCTCATATCCTTTCAATATCCTGTTCTTGAAACAATCAACTTCAGTTACCAAAAACCATTCCCACTTCGACTTTTTAACCCGTCACAAATCATATATAATTATATAAACCTTATGTATAAACTGTATTGAATTATATACAAAATCTGTGTTATAGATTTGCTACTGTGAATTCGATACAAATACGAGATTTGGACTTTCATCAAACGACCTGAGATAATTTTCCACTTGTTTGCCAACTTGTAACTTCCACATCCTCTGTTTGAAAATGTATAAGGCCCGAGAAGATGAAAAAATTCACAAATTTTTGAAATTATATATAAATTATATATAATTCAAATATTTTTCCACTCTGGTATAATATATGCAATTTATATTTATACTATTCATAAAAATTGTATATAAAACCTCTAAAATTATCTTTCCACCGAATTATCCGAATTGAAAATAAACAGAGTATCGGGATAACGTGAATAATAGAAACCAACGTGTTCGAGTGGATATTCGAAAACAACATGAAATCGATGAAACCGGCCCTTTCGAATTTATTTCAATAAATAATCCAAACTTCCATCTCATACAGAATGAATTCTCAAAACAAATCTTGGAAAATTTCACACAGTGATTCGATGTTATAAATGAATTCGGTGACACATCTTCAATTAAAATCACACGACATTGATGTTGAGAATTTTGTCTTTGATATCGAGTATTATATACATTATATATATATATTGAAAAATTGAAAGTATAAATAAATGCGGATACATTTCTACATAGAGGTACTGCACGTACTTACAAACCTCTTTGTGCTCGATCAATGACACTCCTTTGTTCAGATCAACATTTAATAATACACGGCACCATTTATATTGCGTGCAAAATTGATTGTCGTGATAAAAACTTATTCAGTTGTGAGACTTTGTATTTTCCATGTAATACGCGTGTGTATAAAAAAAGGAGGATATCAAGTGACTCACCTTTAACAAACGATTCACCCTGCTCGAGTTGTACGTGGAGATCCACCGAAGAATGAAATAAATACCTAACGTAAAAGTTTGTATACTGATAATTGAATCCGTTTAATCACCGTATACTGGCCACAACAAGACAGGCGAAGAGAGTCCTTCGCGCAAATGCGACTAAGTGAAACTGAGGTTGGAAGCGTGCTCCCGATGCTTATGTAGAGGAACAACACTGCTAGTACGAGATCCAGCGCAAGCGTTGTTGTACTGCTACTACTGCTGCTCAACCCCCGTCTACACTTTATTACTAGCCTTTATTATCATTATCATCGTCCCAGGGCAGTGTCGCCAGAGTGGTAACAAACACTTCTTTTCACTTAATCATTATTCTTTGTAATACCAGAGTATGATCGAATGATTTTGTCTGGCGATACTGCTCCACACAGTCCTCGTTTGCACCTTCTCCCACAATTCGTAACAACCACAACACGTCGATGATGATGATGATGATGACGATCATCATCATCATCATCATCATCATAATCGTCGTCGTCGTCAACATCAAACTAATGCATAATCAAGCAACGAGGGTACCGAGCACAAAATTGGTTCAGACATGCGAGAGAACACACAAAAGCGTATATACATTACGTTCTCCAATCGCGTAACCCATAAAACGATCTACACAAATTGTTTCATGAATACAAAAGAATCGAATTATTTACACGTTACTCTAACAATCTATCAAATTTACTTCTTCATCTGTCTTGTAGTTATAATTTATTGGAAATATTGTTCTTGAAGTATTTGAAGGTCCATCGAACATGCTGTGAACGTGAATTTTATATACCATTTTTATCAAATTCAATATAAACTCGATGAAGCAGTTCTTGCACTTCTAGCTGCTGATGTACCAGTAATATAACAAAAACCTCGTTAAACGGCCTTCGAAATGCGATGCTGAGAAGTTTTTATATTGCTATGATCTGCGGAATTTCAATGAATTCGTGGATGAAATTACAAAACAGTTTATGTAAAAACCATGTGAATTATCAATTCCTTGGATTTCTTGTACAAAAGAAGTTCACGCAGGCGTTTCTTTTCTCGATCATTGAGTATTGAAGTGTCCGTTCGAATACTAAGAGAACAATTTTGATAACGATTCGCATTAAAATTCCACGTGCCTCGGTGTATGAATATAAAAAATTATCTTCAAGTGTTATCTTACATCATAAGCGCATCTTATTATAATACTAACATAAAAGTCACAATTCCTAAAAGTTAATGATTACTTCTGACTCATCCGGATAGCATAGGAATTTTCATTTTCATTTGAATTTTCTCGGGTCTCGATCCAGGGAATCGCGAATAATAGAAACAAACTTTGTTTCTAATTGATAAATGTTACACGCGGTTCATTTCTCCCAAGTAATTCGTGATAAAACAATTCGAACATGGAAATTTATCACTCGATATATCGTTAAAATGAAATTTTCGATACTGTATTATAAAGACAAAAATAACTTGTCGATTATTGATCTATAACGTCCTGACATTGAAACATCGTACAATATGCATTATCGTGTCGCAAATTAGGGCAATCAGAAATAATGTTTTATCAATTTATTATATTTTATGAAAGACAAAAAGAATAGGACTGAGAAGAGAATAATGATGCAGTTGCACAAACGGATGGCAAGATGATATCGATTGAATTCTTCTATCATCGAGGTGGAACGTCTTTCAACATGTGGGTTATGATTTTAAAAATGATGTACAGCAAGTTCGCGAATCGATATATACTTTTACTTCACCGACTTTTGCGAAAACTGAGAGCAGGGGAAAATAAATGATCTCTCCCTAGGTAGAATTTCACCTATTATCGATTAATATAATGAAACCAAAAATTTGTATTGAATTATCGAAATGTATCAAATTACTATTAAGATATCACATGATTGCGCAAGTTCATCGAATAACAACATATCAATTTTCGTGTAATGAAGATTTGATGATAGAAAAGCGCTTTTAGTTGGGGATTACGCAAACGATGGGAGAACCAGCTTGAGTAGCGGATTTCCTCTAAATATGTGGGGTGATCGAGATTACCTTCCACGCGTCACAACGATACTTGTAGGAATAATAGTTAATTTGTCATTGAACTGCTGACGTTCATATTAGTATTATAATATGTATTTTCAAATTATCCTTACACTTATTGTTAAAAATTTTTCATGTCAACGTGGGTGGTATAATTTTGTTTTGAAAGTCTTTTAGTTTTGAGCTTTTGACTAAGAGTCCGGAAATGCGGATAGAGAGACCAGTCGAACAAGCGTTTGTTTGTATTTTGTGCATCACAAGAATATTCAAACATTCATAGATATGCACAGAATATTCCTAAGGAATAATTCAATAGGATATTTATATGCATTTTAGTCTCATTCTCATATTTTATAAATAAGAATAAAGATTGATGGAATTGATCCATCTATTTTACTAGGTATGTCGCAAAATAATATTATACTACATTACATCCTCCATCGCGATTTATTTGAAAAATTCAGTACCCACAGTATCTGAGAACATGAAGAAATTCAAACTATTGATCATATTTACAATTTTTACGAATTTTAAATTTATTTCATCAAATTTATACTGCAGTAGGAAACTTGTTTGTATATAATCGTCAATAATGTACAAACGATTCATTAAAAATGTTTGAGCGAGAGGTGGATTCCTAAGTAATTCTATGCGCGCAAGATGAATCATAACGTTATTAGGATCATATTCTGATCCTTATACGAAGAGTTCTAAAAATCAATGACAGTAAAAATACATTTCCCACAAATTACAAGCCTCTTAATATAATAATTATCATTATTTAAAATGTACAATTCACCTAATGTAAGTTTGTATTTTCATTGTGAAGAATCGAAGAATCACCATTCAAAGTCAGAATCAGAAAATTGATCAAAGAAATAATTTATACATCCTCACACGGATGTTACGTCTACCGTCAATGTATTATATCTCCTCTTCAAAGGAAGTGTATGGAATTTTGTAAAGGTTGTCCCAGAAAACACTCCACCTCTTTCAAGAGACGATTCTTGAGGTAAGAAAAAAATGATTTTTCCTTCAACAAAAGGAAGTTTGGAAATGCGTCAACTATTCAGAGTGTACTTATGTCACATCCATTTGATTGGTCAAAGTGAGCTCTGAAACTCCCCTTGAAAAAATCCAGAGTATTTTTGTAGACATCCTGTATACAAGATACTATTGGAAAAAACCTTGAAAATATTGGTGATTAAGTCATCTTCTTTTCTTTTTCTTCTTCAATCGATAGGCTTATTCTATGTTACAATTTCCAATCACTTCACAGGATTGTATTCACTCAATTTTTATACACGTGCGCAACAAACATTATTGATAAAATTCGATAAAAATTGAAGACTTCTTTTTGCATAACTCTAATGATCGATCATTACCCTGGTGGAAATCTAAGTGGAATTGGATTGAACTGCATTGAATTTCGAATTCAAAAAGCTATCAGAAAGAATTGTAATTCTATCCAAATCAATCCCAAACCATTCCCGTTCCCAGCAGGCTAAAGGTTAAATGCAGTGATGTTTTTGAATATACATATATATGTTTTGTAACATCAGTTGAAGACTCGCAAAGAATTCATTCAAATACATATACAATTCATTCTTCCGTTTTTGTAATCGCTCCCCTCTCATAAACAAAACAAAAACAAATTATGAATAATCGTGTAAATATATTCTGGAATCACTGTGCGAAAATTCATTCGCCAGTGCAATTGAAAAAAATATAAAAAAAAAAGATCTTTGTTATTTCCTATCCGCATATTTCTTTTTCCTACACTTTTATTCTTAATAAATTAATTATATTATCTTCTTCCTATCTACGACAACAATTAATTCCTAAAAAAAACGTCTACTAGAAAAAAATTATGATACTTCCAACTCCCCTGTTTTATTAGAAAATCGTTATCCTCCAGGGCAACAATTTTCTTCCATGTTTTTTTTCCTCTTCTTAATATTAAAAACTGCAAAAAGACTCAACTATCAATGAATCGCCTAGACCGCTCTCATAAAATCTTTCTCCGAAGATCGAGGAGAAAGAGAACGAAAGGAATTTCGTCGAGCAATGAAAAGATTTTTTACACAAAGTAAGAAAAATAGTAACATTAAAAACTTATTTCACTTGGTCACTTCACATTTCACAGTCTTGCTTGAAATTGGAAAAATATATCCATAATGAGGCTTGACAATGATGAATCGATTACAATTGGTCTCGTCATATTGCGTGAAACCTAAAGATTGAAGAATGTATATAATCAACATTTTTCTTTTTCCCGAATATATAACAACACTAAAAAAAAATGCAAGAATTTATGAAAAGTATTTACAAAGGATTTGTTCTTTTCTTTTTTTTTCTTTTCTTTTCTTTTCCGAGATGAGCGTATAAAAGAAAACATCACGTGACTCACCGGAAGGAGAGAACGAAAGAAAGAAGAAGGAACAAAAAATAAAAATACTTAAGATTTTCTTTTTCACGTTGATAAATATAGTCTATGATAGTCGTTGGCGCCGAAAGCACAATTACACTTTGGACATTTTCTTTGTCTAGTTTCGTATCTAGTTCGCAAACAGTCCCAACAGAATACGTGAAAGCATTTCGTTAGAACCGCGTCTTTGCGTTTAACTTTGCAGGAAGGACACGTCAGAGTCTCTTTGTATTCTCTCAATTCTTCGGCCATCACCTCGTCCAATGTTTCCGCAAGTTCGATCTTCTTCATTCTCTCAACCTTGCGTCTTAATTGAGCTATCTCTTCCTGCAAAGAGAAAAAGAAAATACTCATAACGAAAGCTCAAAAGTTTTCATAATTTATTCATTCGTAATATAAATTACCTGCAATCTTTTAGTTTTATACGCTTCTGCTTCCAAAGAACTAGTTTTCTCAGCTACCACCTGTTGCGCTTCTTTCATTTGAGAATGATATTTTTCTAAAAAAAGAAAAACACGAGTAAAACTATAGATTGAGATATAAGAATAAGATGAAAAGATTTGAAAATTGTGTTTACCAAGATGTAATTTCAGATCTGCCGCCGACTGAGCGCTCTCTATGGCTTTCCTTTTATGCATTTCCATAGCTTGTTGTCGCAAAGCTAATTCCTTTTCCACTGTAGCGAGAGAATTTTGTAGAAGTCGTTCCTTTTCCTCTAATTTCCGCACCACAACGTTCGCGGCTTCCACTTGCGTTGTCAAGGTAGAAACTTGTTCCTTTAGAACATCTTTCTCTTCTCTAGCCAATTTGTGCAACTGATTGCTTTTAATCCTTTCGGTCATTAGCTTGAAATTAGCATCGTCTTTTTCTCGTAATTGTTGTATCAATCGGGAATTTTGTTCTTGCATGTCTTCGAAAGCCTGCCCGGTGACCTCCATTTCGTTTAAAAGAGCTTCTTCCTCCTGCATCCAGACACAGTTCTGTTCAGCATTATATCACCGTTCGTAAGCATACCAATGGCCATATTACTACATCATGCTACGTTATGTTACTGTGATGGAGCATGAGAGTTGAATATTGTGCTTTCAATTGTATTCATTAATAATTAGTCAGATAGAATTCCAACGTACATTTTTGTGCTTTGTTGTACATAAGTAAAGAAACGAAATGATTACAAATGTGAAATTATTCAATCTTTTCCAAGCCGTAATAACATATCTTATGTTACTTTCAATCCATATGTGCGATAAATTGTCCTCTTGATATATCAAACAAATCTAATGTCTGAACCCGTAATGTCATTGAAAAATTCCCCATTATTTCTCAATTGAGCCCTTGAGTGAAGTATTCAACCATTTTTGTGTCTTCACAACTACAATTTATTGAAAATTACAAAACTATTCAGTAGAAGAATAATAATCTATCAACCCTCAAGCTCGGATACCTTTTTCTCAACGATTCATTGTAAGATAGTAATGTTAACTCCCTGTTATTAATAACTTATTTTCTTACGATGAGAGAAAGCAAGGAAGCGACGATTATATGCACACAAATTTGAAATAACAAGAAATATTAGTACGATTAAAAATACTCCATTGCATGCAAAAATAAAAGCCAACTGAATGCTCCATTAATGCAGTTTACCTGTTTCTGAGAGGCAACCTGACGTTGTAAAGTATACGCTTGTTCTTCCAACTTTTTGATTTTTATTTGCGCATCTTCGTCCGCTAATTTTTTCCGTTCCTCTCTTTTGCTTTCCTGTAAACGAAATTGAATTTTCATAACAAAGACATGTGAATATAATAAATAAAAATTGAAAATTCCTTTAGATATTTTTACCTGGATCTTTTTTATTTGCTGACGTAATTCCTCCAATTCGGCTCTAGTTTTTCGTTCCGCCGCCATCAATTGTACCTTATCCCTTTGCTCTTTTCCTACTCCTTTGTACATGTCCAACAAAAGTTTCATTTCTTTCATTTCATTAACCGCTTTTCTACGAACAAACATTAAATTTGATTATCAATTGATTATCTATACATATTCACTTCAAACTTACTTTAACTGTGCTTTGAGATCTCTGACTAACTCAGATTCCGCAACTTTTGCGTCCTTGGTGCGATGCGCTGGATCACGATGTTCAGTTTTGATCGATTCTTTCTTAACATCTTTCTCACGTTTGATATCTTTTTCCTTTTTCAAAGTCGGAGAAGTCAATGTCATAGAATCAGGAGTACCTTTGTTACCATCTCCCTCTCCAACCTCTATAGTTTCCACTTCTTCGTCAACCCCACATTCTCTTTTGATAGACACCCCGCTCTCCTCTTTGATCTACGATAATTCAATCATGAATAATAAAATCCATCCGTTGAATTATCATCAATGATTATTCTTTCATCATTTACATACCTGTGTGGAACCCGGCAGAGAATTCGATGCATCTTCTTCTTTTCCACTACCATCCGAATTGTTACCCTCTTTGTTTTCTTGTGAAGTTTGTTGGCCTAATTTTGCAGTTAATTCTTCCACCTCTTTTTTTAACTGGAAAATTATCAATTCTATGTTCAATTCTCCAATTCGATATACAAAACATTACGATATTCGAAATAGATAAATAAATACCCTCGGTATTTCGGTGGACGCTTCTTTGTATTTACGTTTATATCGATGAACTTCTCCTTTGAGTTGTTGGTTGTGATTTTGAAGAGATGTGATCAAATGTCTCATTTCTCTGTTGATGGGACCAGTTTGTTCATTGGCTGCTAAATTCTGTTCAAATTCGATACGAAGCATTTCATATTCTTTTCGTAACTGTGCTAAGACATCTTCCAATTGAATACATTCTCCACGTAATTTCTTCTGAGCCATCAATTCTTCGCTCTGAGGAAATACAATCAGAAGTTTCAGTTCCAAGATTATTGTTCTTTTTAGTAGGATATTCGATTCTTACCTCCATCATTTCTATGTGGCGCAAGTGAGCGTTTTTACTGGACTGCAGTTGTTGTCGCGCGTCATCTAATTGAGTTTTTAATTGCATCGATTCATTATATAATACAGAAAATTGTGATTGCAAACACTTGTATTCTGTTGTTTCAACGATCACCGATTCAGGAAGTTGCCTAATCTATGAACATGAAAATACGATTGATAATGCAAAACTCTATTCAAATTATAAACAAGAGTCAATCGGGGTGATTCAATTTTAACAAAAATTTTGTAATAAACTTACATCCATTTTCAATTTTTCTACTTCTTTCAAAGCATCTCGATGCTGTTGATGCAATTTGTCTAATTCTTGTAATCTATTATTAGCTAATTCCCTGGTTTCCTCCAGTTCTCTTTGTAAATCTTCGAGCTAAAGAATTAAAAAAATAAATATTTTTGTCAAGAAAAGAAATCATGAAAGCAACGGAAAGAAATGCTTACCTTCGTTTGTGAAACGCTAGAAGCGACCAATGTATTTGGTTTATTGCTACCCTTCTCATCGGTTCCATGAATTTGTTGGAATGCTTTCAACTTCTCGATAGCCTCCCCAAGGTGATGCTCAAGTTTATCATTGCGAGCACGAACTTTATTCAATTCGTACTGGAGATCGTCTACTTGATTTCTCAATTCAGCAGCTAAAGTATCTTTACCAGTTATGGTATCTTGCAATTCTGACATCTGTTGTTTCGGGAAAATAGATATTCATTTATAAATTGGATTAGATATAAAGGTATTTTTCATTGATCTTCATTTTGAAAAAATTCAACGACTTGAATAGAGATTACAACCATAATTTTTCACATCAGATAATTGTGTTAATTATTGTAAGAGGGGTCGATATGATGTCATAAAATGAATGTATTCCAGTTTCAAAAATTCCGATTAAGGCATTTCATAGATGGATACAGTTCTTCCAGGATCAGATAGCATCCTTGTGTTCATGGTTTATTTTTATATTGTGCCTCAAACTGATTATTTATCAACACACTTATGTACATTTATTATTCGCTTATTGCGAATCCTGCCAACCTTCATAAAGTACGTACTAACGTACTAATTTTCGTAAGAACTCGAGTTACGTTATTTTTTGCAAAAGGCAACGGTATACCAAACTTCAATTCACTAAGGGATGAGATTTTTGATTACTTATAAAATTATAAGAAAATAATTTATGAGGAAATTTACCTTCAAAGAGATGGTATGATATTTTTCATGAAGTTGGATATTGATTGCTTGTAAATTCCTATTTTCCATTTGTATCTCGGCGTTAGCTCTTTTGACAACTTCATCGATGTTAGGCGCATCCTCTGTGATGATAAATGATAAATAATAAGATAGATTGATACAAAATTGAGAGATCAAAAGTGAACAAAGTTCATCCGATTATTAGTTCTGAATTTTCAATTTCATTCAGCGGTGTATAATTACCTCCTTCGAGATCTCCCTTGAGAGCGAGAGTAATTTTTTCATTTCTCTGAGAAAGCCGATCAAAAGCTTGGACAACTTTGGAAACTGCACGTTTGGATACCTGAACACGATTTGCCAATTTATCGTCCAATTCTTCCTTATCCCAAGAAGATAATTGCATGAGGAAAGATGTCGTAGCTTCACTTTCATCTGAAAGAATAGGTAAAAGATATTCATGTATCGTGATCGTGACTAATGATTATTCTATTATACCAATAACAACACTTTACTTTTGTTTTCAGACTCATCTGCGGTTTCAGCATCAAATCTTTGAAGTAGAACTCTTATATCTTCGTTTAATTGATTCCAATAACGATTGACAACATTGAGCACCGCATCGTCTTGCATTTGTCGTTTTTCTAATTGTTCTATTCTCTGTCTCAATTCAGCTTCCATGCGATGACGTTGCTCCAATCTCTGAAATGAAGCAATTAAAACCACGCTGAGGACATGTGAATGAGTATTTCTCCGTTATTATGGTATCTTTTTATTGTAAAAATTATACCTTTCGAAAAACAAACATTTTCATTGCTTAAAAAACATATATTTTGCTTGAATCGAACAAAGGTCGGAACAAGTGTTTTGAATTCGAAGGTAGAAGTAGATCTAGCTTAGGAATTTTCAATCATTAATTTGTAACTATTATTTAGATTATAGGATGAAAATTTCTTTTCTGAAAGATGAATTATAACAATAATTTGATATCATAAGTTGTTCATTCAACATTTAATAAGATTTCAGTGACTCTATGATAATATTTATTATAACGACATGGACTATCGACTCTTGAAGCACAGAACTGTAGAGTTTAAAATATGTGTAATAGTTGGAAGAAATTTTCACAACATTATTGTCAAGAATATTGTCAAAGGCTTGTTACTTTTTGCAATAAAATTATTTTTACAGTAAAAAAAGAAGCATTTGCATGATATTTTGTAGCAAGAAAATGTATAATGAATTCTCCATATGTATACGAAATATGCTACAGTACATACTTTCTGTTATATTAATTTCTCTTCCTATAATGAATGCTTCGATTGTAATGCATTACCAAAGATTTTGTATAAAATAGAAAAATGCAAAATAGATTCCACAATAGATATTCTATTTGAAATAAAAACTTCAAATAGTTTTATGAACCCTATTCGAGTACAAAATATAAAGCGAGTGCATTTATATCTCACACTCAGATAGGTTACAAAAATCTATTCAAATGTAAAATATAATCTTCAGAGATATGATTGAAGTTTGTACGCTTGATGAAGCAAAATCTGAACTGAGGATAGAAAATCATGATACGTCATAAACAGTAATATCGCAGAGCGTATAAATCCAGGTTAAACGTATCATTGCAAAGTTATAGACCTTTTTACCCTTGGATATAGAAATTTTCCATCATCAGTTAGTTACAAACTTCGAAAATACCTCTCGAAGTAAGAACCATGACGATTCTTTCCAAAGCAATTTTTTTGCTCGATAAAAAAAACTGTAAGATGTTGTCGAGAAACAAAATGCTACAAAAGAACAATAATTAGAACTTGAAGATTAAAAATCATGAATAAGAATAACAATTGAAAGATAAGAAAAACAGATACCTGAGCCAATTTTTTGTTTTGGAATTGAAGGACTTTCATATCCATTTCCTCTAAGGTAGATATAGGCCCGATTAAAATGGGTTCGAATTGAACTTTTTTGATGGGGGGTTGAGATCCAGAATCTCCGTTATCTGCTGATCGTTTAGACATTGTGGTGTGGTTTTTTCGAACGTGATCTGAAAAAAGAAACAGAAAAAATGAAAGAGAAATGGTAATTCTCGGCTCGGATGACAAGAGAATTTATTATTGATTGTAAGTTTTATATACCTTCGCGAAATGTGAAACTAAGAATTCCTACGGCTCTAATATCTATTTCAAATGGTCAAATTTGACAAATTAACGTTGTCTATGGCATTTCGGAGGGCCATTTGATCTGCCGAAGTTACATTCCGACAGTGAATTACATTTTACTCATTAAATGTAGATTATTTGTGCACAGAAAATACGTGCTTGTAGAAGAAACCGCCATATTATGATCATGGATTACCATTCAACTATAAAGGACCATCTACACAACGTTTGTAGATGAGAACGTAAGAACGGAACGTATTAGAGTGATGACCTTAAGGTGTATCTACACAGATGGCAGGCAAGATGCCCGATTCTGCTACTATCGATCAATCGCTGGGAATGTTTAGTGATTTTACTAAAAATTACCAGATCTCAACCAATTACAAGCAGTCGAGCTTCTTGCATACTACCTCTGCACGGGATCATCTATCTTTTGGGGTATAAAGTGTCAATCCCATCGACTCGTTTCAAAATTCAAACCCGGTTTAACTGGTTGTTCTGGTGTTACCAGAAACAAAAAAACAAGAGAAACAAATTAACAGAAGAACTTAATTAAATGTGGGCTGTTGGATCCAAAAATTTCTGGCATGTTCAACTCCAAAATCAACCAATCAGAATTCAGGATTCACGACTTAAACGTTGATGGAACTTTGAAATTAGTTGGTGGAATTGGCCCCTTAAAATGATACTTCATGGAGGGAACTCCCGTTTGTTTTCAATACTTCTTCTTTCAAGAAAAACAACAATTGTCGTTTCAACAATCATGTAACCCGTTGTTAGAAGAAACCAGAAGAAATAACTATCACGATGCATTTGATAGTGCTGTTCGCCATTCAGAATCCACACTCGTCATTCTTAAGAAAGTTTATTTATCATTGAAAATTAATTACCAGTTTACGAGTTGAGAAAACACCATCGGTGAGTTTGATTCTTTTTTTCAATTAATATTCTTCAAAGAATTTACAATATAGTTCTGCAGAAAATACAACCCGGCGAAAAAATTTTGTTAAATTTTGTTCACTTTGTGAATAAGAATCTTCAAATTGTAAAAGTGATTGAATTTCGTAAACAATTATTCCAGGGCAATTCGTAATGGAATGTTTGAAAGTTTGTCTTAAAATTGTCTATTTAAAATGATGAGAATTTCATTTTTTCTATATTCCAAATGTTTCCCAATTCCAATTATTATTACTTTTCAATTCCTGCTATGTGAAAGATTCTTCAATTAACTTACTTTGCTGACAATTCACACTCCAAGACGATCAAAAGCAAGAAATTTTTCCTAGCGTTTTTAACGAGTATTCCGAGGATGGAATTTACAATGTTGTATCGTTTCTTATCGTATTTCATACAATTCGACAGAATGCACATGGTTTTATTGTAAAATTTCACTTTTATGATGAATCGTATAGAATAAGATGAGAAAAGATAAAGTTCTATCGCTGATTGAAGATATAACATAGTAAATTTCTATATTATATTGTTCAGAACATGCACCAAACTTCCGCCACCCTTCAACGAATACGAATTATTAGAATCTAAAAAAAGAAGAAAAACAAATCACAGTATGAATTCAGTCAAAAATTTTATTTGAACAGAAAGAAGGGGGGAAAAATAATTTAAAAATATCCTTCTGGTTTCTAGACCTGGATTTTGGAAAGCACATATCTCTACGACGGATGGTAAAAATATTGAAATTAAATTTCCGAGCTTTGCTGGCGACATAAGAACTTTCACAAAAATTGCAAACAAATGTATGTATATGCATAAAATATTTATGAATTATATTTTAATGAACACCGATCGAAGACAATATTCTCTGTTTTTTCTTTTCTTAATACATACGAGTACAATTTTTCAATAAACATCTTGAAAAAGATTCTATCACTTACAAGTTTACACATATTTAAGGCAGCTTGATATTAGTCCGAATCAGTTCATCGAGGTTTGATAAATACTTTTCACAGTGACAGCATGAAAAACAAAAATCCCTCGACGAGATTCCGTATATTTGAATTTCCACATTCGCACTCACGAATTCAATTCGCTTGCTCGTTTGCTCAATTTTAGCGATGAGATGCCACACGTGCGGTTCACGTACATAAATTCTTACGCCATCTTTTTTTCAACATTTAAAATACATATCGAAGCATACGGTTATTACTTCAATCAACTTAATTACATTCAATATTTCCCACAAAAAAATAGTGATACATTTGCTATTCGTTTAAAAACTTATCTTCTTAAAATTTACCAAATAAATGAAAGATGGATGAAACGTCGATTCCCTGGTAAAAATAATGATAGCTTGAACTGGAGGCTGCTGGCTAGAATTATTTTTACTAAGATTACTGAACATTTTTCGTGAAATGAATTGTTGTTCACTTCCCCACTTGTTACATTTTTGTCTTTGACGCCGAATTTGCGTATATGATTTTTGTACTCTCAAAGAATCGTCTGAAATTGCGTGATATAAATATATTTTTTTTATATTAAAATCTAGGTGTAAGCATACAAATATATATATATGTATATAACACGAGATTCATCGAAATCACATTGAATCGATTGTTGTTCGGATGAGAAATCGCAAAGAATATGGTAAAGATTTCATATATTACAAAAAAATATGTGTGTATATAATCTGTTTCCTTGTAATATACCATATATTGTTGTTTTACTAAATTTCATTTTTATTTGGTTTTGAAGAATACCATGAAATTCTCCAGTTTGTACTCGATGGTGTATTTATGCTCTCTTATTGATCGTCATTCAAAATTAATCATCGAAAGCAAAAGACACAAAGATTTATCTCGAGTTCTTTGTTTCTTCACGTAACATATATGGCATTGGGATGAATTAAATACGTATATATATATAATATTTATATTAATCTATCATCAACTCGAAGTGGACGGCACCAGTTTTATCGTGACGACTATGTTTAATGTTCTTGGCCCACGCTTTGCATTCGACATTTATAAGAATACCAGCTGAAAAAAATCAAACATATTATGGTCATCGATTATTCACTTTTTCTTTTCGCTGACAACTAAAACTAAGTAGTAGCGTATAGACACCTCATCTTTATGAAACAACTTTTCTAAGTAAGTTCTACTTGTAGTTCCTGAAAGCTCAACTACTGTGAGTTCATGTGCCCTTTAATATGTGTTCTAGAAATTATTCAATCGCAATTCTCGACATCAACAATAGAATTTTGGAAAACTCGTGTTCCCTGGATTATACAATTTACATCGTTGGACGCAACACTCACAGCAGTTGAACGAGAAATGTGTCTGGAGTGCTCTTTGACGAGATTGGGCCTTATGATTCGTCACAAGCATGAAGCTGAAGCACTGGCAGCCGATTGTTGTAACTTTCTACATAAAATTTTTATCAAGGATTTAGGCATTTTAAAAGGATGATCACACTTTGGAAGAGTGAAAAATCACGCGTTTCACTCCACTAAGTCTCAGAAGTGAGTGGGATTTTCATTCGTTTCGAGTGAACCCCTACTCTTTTGAAGCGGAAAATTCACTTCAAAATTGGAGTGGCTGTGAGTTTCTAACCTCAAACCTTTAGACTTTCACTCTGAAAGAGTGGGAATTTCACTCGAAATTTCGACAAGCTCACTTCTGGCTGCCTGAAGAGTGAAATCTCACTCTAAAAATTTCAGAGAGCAATCAAAAGTTACAATAATCGGTTGCTAGCTTTTATAACGTTGATATTAAAAATTACTTACGTCGTGGCCTAGGAAAATGAATTGCGACTAACGGACTACGATAACCCTCAGAATTTTCATAAGGATAATAGAAACCGGGGAATCCTCTCCCTGGAATGTATCTGATAGGTCCGATATTTTCTTGATCGGCTGGATTTTCACCCTGGCAGGAAACCCATATCGTATTCAAGTGTAAACTATTGTTCAGGCTCACAATGTGCTCTTTAAGATCGACCGGCATAGATTCCGGTAAAGATTTCGTATCGTTGTAAAATTCCGGTCTCCAACCATAAATCTTGAACAATACATAACATCCGATCAACGCTCCGTTATGGAGGTACAACATGATTAAAAAATTTGGATAAGTGAAATATCACTATGCATCTACATGGTTCTAGAAAAAAGTATCACCTTATTCAATTTGAGAAAAACACATGGTGCTGATTTATGGTAGTTGAATTTGTTCTCCTTTGTACAGGGATGCCAATCTTTCACATCGACGTCACAAACTTTTCCTGGTTTTGGTAATTGATCGTAATCACATTTTTCTATATTAGCACCCAGTCCAGATATGGTACCCGGTCTGTCGTAATCTGGAAATATCGAAAGCTTGAGAAATTGTCACTATTTTATGGCTTTTTATGAATCCTTACACCCCTTTACACTTCTTATCACAAATTTCTACAACTATACTGTTGAATTTTTATTAGCAAAAGTCCGGTGCCGTCCGCCGGAACGGATTTTATGATTCATAAAAATGTTGAAGACATACTTTTGAGAAAAAATCTTAGAGATTCGACCCATGGTTCGTAGTCTTTAGGATCAGTTCCTTTGTACCAGATTAATGTACTCTCCACGTTGTCTATGGGCGGCATAGGTCTGAATCCTAATCCTAAAACAAAAGAAGAAACAAATATGATTCCTGATCATAACTTAGCGAGATCAGTTGTGGGAGGTAATCGTAAAAAATTGAGAAAATAAACTAGAATGGTTTTATCATTCTTATAACACATGGGCTGAAAAATCCCGGGCCTAACAAAGAAAACACGGTTCTTTTTGTTCAAAATTAGCTTCATCCATCAAGAACAACGCAATCATTCCAGCACCGCTCTAACATTTCAATACCACTTTTGTAAAACGATTCATCTTTTGCCTCAAAATGGGCCTCAGTTTCAGCGATAATCTCTCCATTCGAGCGAAATTTCTCACCGGCGAGCATTTTTTTTTAGGTCTGCGAACAGCCAGTAGTCGCTGGGAGCCAAATCTGGTGAATACGGTGGATGTGGAAGCAATTCCAAGTTCAATTCATGTAGTTTTGCAATTGTTTTGATTGATTTGTGACATGGTGCGTTGTTTTGATGAAATACAATTCTTTTCTTTGCAATTTCGGCCTTTAAATGCTCCAATAATGCGATATCATATTCACCGTTGATGGTATTTCCCTTCTCAAGATAGTCGATTAATATTACACCACGCACATCCCAAAATACCGAGAAATGTCATAACCTTTCCAGCCGATTGTTGTGCTTTCAGGAGCTTTGGACGAGGTTCACCAGTGGCTGTCCATTCGGATGACGATCGTTTTGATTCCGGAGTGAAGTGATGGATCCATGTTTCATCCATTGTAACATATCGACGCAAAAATTCCGGCTTGTTACGTTTAAACATGACCAAACACTGCTCAGAAGCATCAACGCGTTCTTGTTTTTGGTCAACGGTGAGCAAACGAGTGAGGCAGCCACTTTGAACAGAGCTTTCTCATAGTTAAATGCTCATGCAATATAAAGCCAACACGTTCTTTTCCGCACATTTAAAACGATTTTGTGGTTTTGTTTTATGTTTTCTGGTGTTGCCGCCTCATTTGGACGTCCACTGCAGCGTTCTGCATCATCGGCGTCTCTACGACCACGTTTGAAGTCAGCAAACCAACGTTTTATTGTGGTTTCTGATGGAGCGGAGTCCCCATAATACTTTTCAAGCCATTGCTTCGCTTGAACGGTATTTTTTCCCATCAAGAAGCAGTGTAAAATTAACACACGAAATTGTTTTTGATCCATTGTTTCAAAAAAAACAAAAGTAGCGTCACTCTTGGTACAATAACTCACAAACTAATGAATAGAATATCATGAAATTTTGACAGCTGTCTTTTGAAGGTTAGTACTAACTGAAAAACAGGTGAATGCAGTAAATTTCGCGCCATCTATGTGTTAGGCTTGGGACTTTTTAACCCTTGTGTTATGCTTGGATAAATATTAAATTCAAAAGATAGATGTAGTGATGGTGAATAACTTGGAAGTAGAAAAAAAAGTTAAGTAACGTACCTGGATTTGTTCCAATGATAGATTTTTCCAATTGCCACCTTGGTATTCTAGGATCCAACGTTTGGAAGAAACCCCACATGCAGATAGCTACGAGTCCGGCCAAACATCCGTAAAATATCAAATAAAATAAACCAATTTTGCCTGCAACAAAAAAAGGAAAACAGCACTTTAATAGAAGTTTATAATATTCCATATTTTTTACTAACTCCAAAGTATGTGATGTCTAAATTGTGATTTTATTCAGTGATCAATCCTAAATTGCAAGTGAAAACATTCCCAGAATTTTATATAATTCATATAGAGTTGTATACGGATTGTATATAAACTATATTGAATTAAAGATGAGTTAATTTTTCCACTCGGGTTATCTAATTTTACGGTATAGGCCAGATTCTCAGTTGATGAACGTATTAATATTGCAGCAATGTACCTGTTTTGCAATTTACAAATGCAATATTACAAGAGTAACTCACAGAAATATCATTGGAATATCACTTGACAACGTAATATTGTTGTAATTTACTTGTAATTGAATTTTGTAATATTACTGTTGTAATTCTCATGACAGGTACTTTCAAGATCGCATCAATATCGCTGCAATATTAATGCAAGGTTTTAACAGAAATGCTCAGTGGGTAGCTCTTCAAGTACACACAAGTGCGAATCCGCACCAACCATTTTCATACTTTTCGTTTTTCGTTAGAAATTGATTTTATTCTCGCGTTTTTTCCACTAATCAAATGAGATATTTGTGGATTTTCTTCCACGCCACGTTAATCTGCACAATTTTTCCTTCAAATTGAAAAAAGGAAAGTGAAATTCGTCGAAGGTGTAAAAAGATGTGTGCACTCGAAGGGCTAGGGAATCTATGGTGAATTGGAATTCAAATCAACTTCGTAGGCTCTGCCCAGACAGCACAGAAAGTTCTTTGAACGTTTTGAAAACGTGTTCTTGGTTTTGCGTGTTTTGGTCCCGCGGAAGCAAGTTTTACAAAATTGAATACCTTCTAAGCACGTTCTTTTGATCTACTACCAGACGTTCTCATCATGTCTTCTAAACATACTTTCATGAAAACTAACCTTGAGAAACCGCAAAGTCACACGAGGACATAGATAGAACTAATCGAGACATTATTTGCATGTCCCTGGGACATACATCCGACGTTTTTAGAACATCCTGAGACGTTATTTGCACGTTCTTTGTGAAATCAAGCACGTCTCCTGAACGTTCAGGAAACCTCCCGGTGCTGTATGGGTGTGGATTTAGATTTAACCAAATTTCCCAGCTATATAATATTCAAGCAAACCCTTTTCCTCGTTGTTTTGTTTCAATAAAGGTTCATCGTATTTCCTTTTCCTCCTTTCAGCGGATGTAAGTGTCATCAATCTAGCGTATCAAAGTTGTTGCTTCGAGCTGGCAAATACCGTTAAAATCTAGAATCTTGACTGCGTGCGTGTGTGTGTGTGTGTGTATACATATATATATTTATGTTTAGGACGCAGGCGGAAGTAATCGCAGTTGTGTCACGCCGTGTAATACAGGATAATTGCATTAATCGTAGGTTCAATTTAAAGAAACATCAAACCGTCTGGTCAAGTGGAGCAATTCAATTACAGGCCGATTCAATGTCTGGCAAGGCCATTTGACGAATCGTCTTCCATTCCTCGCGGTAGCTGTCGTCGTGATTGTGGATTCGTGTATGTATGTATCTTTATCTACGAGAACAACTACCGTGTCGAGTGAATTATAAATTGTCATTCATCTTTCTCCCCCACCCCTTATCTCATCGTCACTCGCGCGATAGTGATTTTAAAAATCATCAATCATCCACGTGGTAACGCTATTAGGATTATCTGTTTTACATTTCATGTACAAGGACGGGAGATTCTTTTCACATATATTAATATATCGAGTATGAAAATTATTATCAATTTCTTAGATCGAACAGATTGATGTATCTCCCCAAACAGCACAAATGATCATTTTGAATTCACAAAAACTTCTGAAAGAATTTCTTGCACGGTCCTCGTTATGACAGTAAAAATGAATTCAAAATGCATACATGTTGAATGCCTCGATAGTTCTTTATGAATTCGTGATATGAATTCTTTCTGAAGATTAAGTTAGTCATCAAGAGTTCATTTTGAATTCATGTTTACTGTCATAACAGGAGCTCTTATGGGTTATATACAAGTTCCGATGTATTCCCATTCATGACCCAATTGAATCCCATCAAATTGAAATCGGAATTTCATCAATTTCTATTGAATTTTGTAGAATTTCTTCATCAGCGTATTGTAATGTATATAAAATGCACAATCTTTATCCCGGCATCTTCACAATTCTGATAAAAATATCATGTAAGTTCGCGCGAGGAAGTATCGCTTTTACATTCAAAAAGCGCAAAATAACTCCCAAGTGTACATTCGCTTCCAACTTCCGCGACACTTCGTTTAATACAAAAGAAAAAGACCCAGATTCAAAAATTTCATTCGCACTCGAATGATTTTACACGGATAAAAGTGTTTCTTTGAATCTAAGAAATTGTTATTTGGATAGATCGAAATGAATATTTTGTTGGTTATTTGTTCAACAAATAACAATTTCAGAATTTCAAAGAAACACTTTTATCTGTGTACAAACTGCACTGTGATAAATATTCGGGATTTTCCAATACTTATGTCAAGGACATTTACTTTACTTGTAAGGGAAAAGCGAATTCACATAAAAATGTATAAAAATTGCTGTTTTTATGAGATTTTTACTGTAAATCTATAGGATTTTTCCTGAAAATTTACGGGAAATTTCCTAATGTATTAATTACTTCACATACACGTATGTGGAATTTCCCATCAAAATTTTGTACAGTGTTCTTAAAGAACTCATCGACAAACTCTGTGCTGTATGGGAACAGATTCAATTGCACGAGAAATTGCATGAATATATGTACATGTTTCATTGGTGATTAAAAATCGATGAAGAATCTCAAATATTCCATTATCACGTGTTCGCAGAATCGCTTTGATGAGCATTCATGTTATATATACAAAAGTGTGCATCGAATAGCGAGGAAATGCGATCCTCGCAAGTGCATAGACATCATAGTATACATTAACAACACTGAATAAAAGAAACTATGAAATTCATAGAATCGAAACTAAGAATATTTTAAAAAAAAACAACTTTTAATGCACGCAAAATGAAAATTCACATCAGCTTCAAACTTTTTCCTAATGTATTCGAGTATCGAAGTACACTGTGAAAAATATGGAGAAACTCAAACTTCAAACTGTTGCTGGATTTCGTCCCCTCATCTTGGGAGAATTGTTTTGTTTTTTGGGTGTTGAATTCTCTATAAATGAAGGAAAAGTCCACTAAATTATGGTGAATCATTCATTTTGCTGAAGTTGGGATCGTTTATTGGAACGAATATTCAGCTTTTAGAGATCAAAAAATCTTGCATTGCATCTTTGAACGATATTTCCAGTTCCAAGGAGTCAAATCGAGAAGATAAATGACGGTGATTTATTAAATTTTGTGAGTTTGAATTTTCGTTTCGTTTCTATGTGTAAACGATTCAAACTTCCACAACATGAATGATTCCCCATTTGTGGAGAAACTTTGGCCGCTACCATTTTTCGGTGGGAAATTCCACAATTATTTTTTACAGTGTACCAACCGTAGGTTGTATCTCCGAGCAAAGAATAATTTGACGTACAAAAAAATTTACACAAAAAACGACGGCACGGACCGTGGGCGCGTGAGTGTACCCTACGAAATGGCCCTAAGTTACATAATGCCTTAATGCTTCCATTTAACGCCAATTGACCTCGTTGCACACGTTCGCGGCTAAAGGAAGTTCAACAATTGCCATTCAGCCGGGCGAAACGTTGTGTGCGCCGCGAATCAGCCGGAGTTTTGCGCTTCCGTTCTTTTCTTCGTCTTCTATCACCCTCCCCCTTGCCCCTATAACAATCATTCTTGATCTTCACAGTTACCCTTGAAATCCCACAAAATCGCTCCAACATCGTTCAACGAATGAATTTTTTTATTTTTCCACTTGTATTCTCTCGATTGCGGGGATTTTGAATTTCGCGGTTTTTAAAGGGATACTTAGATCCAGATATATTTTGTGTTTATACAAATTGGCTGAGAACCCAATTTCTCAGATTGAGAGAAAATGTTCATTGCCCTCATTCTATTCTCTAAAATTTTTGAAGTGAGATTTCACTCTGCAGCCAACTCTTGAGTGAAATTTCCACTCTTTTAGAGTGATATTCCAAGGAAAGGTTAGAAACTCACAGCCGTTCGAATCCTAGAGTCAATTTTTCACTCTAAAAGAGGGAAAATCCCACTCGAAGCGGACGGGGGCTCACTTCTGAGACTTGGTGGAGTGGAACATATGATTTTTCACTCTTTCAGATTTAAAGAGTAATAAATCTCTCTTTCGATGGAAGAAAATTCAGTCAAATGGGAAAAGTTTTCATCAGATCGAAACGAAAAATTCTCTAACTAAAACAGAAATATATTCCTTCTTGAATTCGAAGAACGTGGTTTCAACTCAATGAAGAATTTTTCCAATCAAATGAATTATATTTTTCCTATCGGAAACAAGACTTATCAGAACGAGGGCAAAGAAATTGGGTTCTCAGTGTATGTGTCGATTTTTCTATGGAATTTTGTACTCTGCATAAATTTCACAAGAAGAATGAAGGAAAAATACAAACTCGAACAATGATTTGTATGAAGTTTTTGTTCACGAGATGACGGCGGATCTGTATTGAGGGACATCACGGTACGATTTTCGATAGTTATTTCGATTGGGATGAAACTAATTATTGGGGAATGATGTGAGTTTCATTATCATCGGATGATTAGGAGAGGAAATCCACCCGTGTTTGCGAAAATTATTCTTTTCAGTCAAATTTTCCCTTTCTTATCCAAATTCTACACTGAGAGAAGAGCGATTTTGAAGTCTGGTAGACAGTAATATTCTTGTTCGATGAATCTAAATAGTACTGAACTTTCAGCAATGTTTCATGATATTTCAAGAAACAATACTGAAGTTTCACTTGATATTACTCAGTGTTCTTCAATCGTTATTATATAATACAATATTCACGACCAAATTCACAGTGTTTCACTCAATTACTCAAGTTTTAGGTCGTGAATATTCTACTATTTTATAACGGTTGAAGAACACTGAGTAATGTAAAGCAAAATTTCAGTAATGATTCTTGAAATTTCATGAAACATCGCTGGAAGTAATATTCAGTAATATTCAGATTCAGCGATCAAATATAATACTATTTTTAACGAACCTCCAAATTGCTCTTCTTTCAGTGTAAGAGTGAATCCGCCTAGAATTTACAAGGGATCGCAATCAACCCTGTATATCACTCAATATGAAAATTCAATCACGATTGGATTAGGAACATAAATTTCTAGAAAACAACTGGGTTTTCGATAAACCGGTTTCTATCGGTTGCACTGAAAGAATTGTTTTTGCATTCTGTGAAGTGATTAACATCTGAAGTGTAAATCTTAGATAGTTTTCGAGCTACAGACGTCTGAAGAATCGCTTAGAAACGTACCTTAGCTGAAGAGTCTACACTCTAAAAAATAATTGTGGCAGCAAAATTCCTCCATAGATGGAGAATTTTTCACCATAATTTGGTGGACCTTTCCTCCGATTGTACACGGAGAAAAGAGATCTTCAAAAAATAGTAAAATTCGCTATCATGCTTAGCACAGTTACCCCCGATATGTGAAATAGTAAATTATATCACGTCGCATTTTGATTTGCAGGCACATAAAATTCAAATTCAGCGATGGAAATTACGGAAATTTCTAATCCTCATAGTGATTCAAAAAGATACTCCGTGGCATTGCACTTTGTAATACTTTACATCACATAATCAGTAAATTACATAGCTTATTCTATTGAAAACATACTAGTATTAGAAACATAGGTTACCGTATTGAATAGTAAACTCTGCTATTTTCCAAAAAGGCACTTTTCTGCGTGTACACGGGAAGATCGGATCTATTAATATTTAGACAGAATTTATCAACGTTTAGAAAAATGACTGTCAATTCAGGGAAAAGGGGGATCGCTGAAAAATATTCGTAATCAAAATATTAACAGTTGATAGTTTCATTGGTATTTTTCACAGTAAAACTATCAATTGTTAATACATCGACTATGAATTGTTAGTAGACAGTCATTTTTCTAAATATTAATCGACCCGGTCTTTCCGTGTAGGAGATTCAACGCCCAGGAAACAAAATAGTTCCTCCAAGTAGTCGAAAAATTCCCCTTTTTCTATGGAAAAACAATTCCCCCGCGATGAGGGCAAGGAATCCAACAAAAGTGTGTTTACCGTGTAGTCTAGTCTCTCCCGAAAGAGAATTGATCAGCTCGAAGGAGAGCTTCAACAGCTCCGCAAGTGCACTGATAAAAGCACGTGGTTAAAGTTACCAAATAAATTAATTTTGTTTCCTAAAATACATGATTGGTTTATCATTGCCAAAATTTCATAATAATAACTAAAGTTTGGTAATTATAACTACATCCTTCTCTCAGTGTGGTTTTCGAAATAGGTAAAAGTGAATTGTATGAACCTGGAACAGCAGATCAGCTCCAAGTATGATATCTATCGATTTATAACGATGAAATCAATACTCTTATCTTTGAATGCAAAACTACATTTTCACATTTGCTGCAATTCTAACTTAACAACGAGTCTTCTCATCGATTTGATTTTTCTTCTAATAGATCTAGTATTTGTTTCTCCGTAAAATGACTTCCCAGTTCTTCGATTGGATGAAAAATGTAAATTTCGCCACACAAAGAAAAATGAAGGTCGAAAATATAGTAATCTTCAAGGGGGATAGCCACTGTGATGGGTAAAAAAAAAATTTTGTTTGTTTGTTTTAAATCAAAGTTTATATATTCAAAAATATGTGTACTAAATGTTTTTCAATATTTTAAAAATTGAATATGTTACAATGATTTTAACGAGAGCCCGGATTAAAGCTGCTGAGAATCGCATCGAAAAAATTGATAAAAAAATTAAGAAATCCAACAATACCCCTGGAGATGAAGAGGAAGAACCGTCATATGGTTCAGGACTCGATAGTTTAATATAGGTATGAAAATTTAAAAGATACATGATTTCATTACAAGAGAAATGGACTAAAAACTTTGAACGCGTTTTTCTCGAAACGACTTTTTTTGAACTGGCGGCATCAATAACTCGAACAATTATGAACCGATTTCTAATTTCTTTTTTTTGTTTTGTTCGCCTTAGTAGTGGTTAAGGTTAAGCGTAGCTAATTTGGAAAATTCTGATTTTCACTATTTTTTAAACTGTTTCAAAACCAAAAAAATAAGGTCGAAAAAATGGAAATATTGTCAATCGGTCGTCATTTTGTGAAAAATCAAAATAAAAATAAACGGCTACGTACAACAATAACTACATTCATACAGATTACAATAAAATTTTCTTTTTTTTGTTCAGAGTACTGGTTTTTGAAAAATCGATGCCGCCATGGAGGGGGAATTTTTTTTGCAAGCGCTACGGGATCATTTGTATTTTTTAAACTATTCAATATTTTTTAATAAAAATTTGTGGAAAAATTATTAGATGTGTACTTCATAAAATAAAAAAAACACCCGATCCAAAAATTCTTCTATTTACTCGGTCAAAAAAAATGTGTCAAATCACTAAATTTTTGACCCATCACAGTGGCTATCCCCCTTAATAAAAATTTGACAATATTTCCTAAAATCTGATAGTATTTTTTAACTGCATAATAAAGACAAAACGGTCCACTTTTCGTGGAATTTCATTCGAAAAACAATGGAAAATTATTACTATTCACTTTGTGGAATTTCGTATGCGACTTTTGGAAAGTTCATATGTTCCTCTATTCTTTATCAAGTATTGATAATTATTCATTGTTTCTCGAATACAATTCCACAAAAAAGTGGACCATCATGTCTTCATTATGGATTTCAGAAAAATTTTCAGATTTTAAGAAATATTCTCCAATTTTCATTGAAGATTGCTATATTTTCGACGTGCATTTTTCTCCGTGCATGGCAAAAACCATCAAAGCTGTATAAAACTTTCAACGTTTCAAATTTCTGTACAGATTAGTATTTAAAAATTTCTTTTGTTCACTGATAACAAATGAAGATGCGTGTTTTGAAAATTGAAAATGAGTTTAGTGGAGTTTCTTCTAATCATGAGAATGATAAACTTTGATCTAAGGTTCATCGGGATATTCTCTCAGTAATCAACCCAAAATATGAAGTGAGTCATTCATTGTATGTAACTGTGTGTATATATGTAATATTATATACGGTATATAAGGTCAGTGCCCCAGTAAATGAACACTCTTCTATCAATGAATACTCTTTTTAAGAGGATACGAGCGCAAGCGTAACTCCATCTATTGGCATTTTTTCAAACAAAAATACTCGAAATCGTACTCACGAAAAAGTTCAAAATTGGGCGAATATCTGAATTTGAAGCTTCGTCAAGGTCTGTTCGGATTCAACTCCGCACAGTGAAAAATTTTGTGTATTTTTAACACACGTGTATATTCCAGGAGGTCCACTCGCAAGTTATGTTAAATATTAACACAAAAATGTTAAGTGGACCTCCTGGGATACAAAATTTTGCGCTGTGCAGGCGGAAACTATTTTTCCGTAAAACAAAAAATGTACAACTAACTATGAGAAAAAAGGATAATTCGAGAATGTTCGCAATGTGATATAACCTTGAATCGAATTCATCATTCTCAATGCATTATCGGCACGATTATCTCGAATTACTTCTCGTTTTGTGTTCGGGAAACGATCAGCGTTCCAATACTATGATCGTGACAATTGCGATGTTACCAAATACGTGATGTCGATGCAATTACTCATCGGTAATTACATTTAAAAAAAATATCACCACAAAATGATATGTTTGTTTTCGGAAGATTCATGTCCTCCCAGTCAAAAAATGAATGATCGAAATAAGTTTGACTCATAAATTATTACGCTGTTTTTTATCCTCGTCAATTCATTTCGATAGCTCGAGCGATGAAAATCGATAGAAATGAATCGATAGATTGCCCATTCCTCGTTCTGCGCTCTCGTTACAGTTGATGTACATTGTTCGATCGATCTACTCTTTTATGTGCACAGCTGTGAAAGAGGAATGAGATAGATATAGATTTTATTAATCCCTACACAAGAAGAGAGGTTGTTGTTCTTGTTGTCGCAATAATGCTTCATGAATCAATGTACTTTGGCATACCGGTAATGATGTCTGAAACTCTCGATGAGTGGGCATCAGTAATTTGTGGCAAATACCTGTCCGGAGCAAAAGAACCTCTCAAGTACACACAGAAAAATATATTTCCAAAAGTCCCATAGTTGACCTGAATATAGCGTCAAAAGTACCATATATTCCTTGTAGAAATATATCTAATTATGGTACTTTTGGAAGTAAATTGAGGTAAATAACTTCATCCGTCACAGACTGACGCTGATGTTCAATGAATTATGGGACTTTTCAATAAATTCGTTTTCTCCGTGTACTTATCATGATCTTTGAAAGTTTTTTTGGTGAGATCGGTAATCAGCGACCCCGAAAAACCTTGGGTAAGGAATTTCAAGAGCATCCGAAGAATTTTAGAGTTTTATTCTGGCGTATGGAATCCACTATTTTGAAATTTGAGGATCCAATCACAATCCTCAAGTTCAGCATTAATTTTTACAATCAATCAACTACTCAAAATGATGTTTGATGATAAAACGATTGCATGAAATGCGATGTGTAGTATAATTACACATGACAAGACCATTTATTAACAAACAACATATGAAGTTTGGAGAAACAAAGTCTTCATCAACTTTCAGATTTTAGATCTGGATTTGTATATATATATATATATATATATATATTAGGATGAAGCAAAAAAATTAATAACCTATCGAATTTATGGGTTCAAATGGATCTATACACCGAGAAAAGAATTCTCCCGTTGGGCTGAATTTTAGCTCAATTCAATAAAACAATGAAAAAATAATCAAAACACAGAGAAATTAAAACCATTCCAGCGAAATTCAATAATTTAGTCATCAGTGTAACTTGTTTTACATTCCTTGCCTGAATCCAGTAGATAAACTGTGATCCGCTTTACCGGAAAAGTTAAAAATATGTGTATTACAAGCTCTAAGACAATGCAAGAGTAAGCTATGAAACTAAAATTTGTGTATTTTTAACACACGTGCATGTCCCAAACAGTCCACTCGAAATTTGTGTTAAATATTGACACAAAGGATGTGGGAAATTAACACAAAAGTGTTAACTTGACATTGCAAATTTGTCAATTTGACACTCAGCTGTGTTGATTTCCAACACGAATTTCGGGTGGACCATTTCTAACATAGAATTTTTTACTGTGTGGTAAGCATTTAAAATTTCCCATTTAATTACCACGTATAACAATTGTTTTTCATTGAAAATGCTATAACTCTTGAACCATTTGAGATGAAAATTTTGTCCAGGCAGATTCTTGTAGGGTGTTGAATTCTCTGAAAAGTTATCTTACGAGTTGACTTTTTTAAATCAAAGATATGAAAGTCTTTACTTTTTTTACTCTCATGGTCCGTAGAGAAAAACATTTTTTACCTTCACAGAATCAGCTCGGAGATGATTTTTCAGAGAATTTAATGCCCACCGACACCTTTTGAAATTCAGCTAAAACTTCTGCAAAACAGGGGAATTTTTTCCTCGGTATATGGATCCACTCGAACCCATGAATTCGATAGATTGGTTACACACAAATATATTTATATAATATAAAATCCAGAAATAATCTGCTATGTGAACAGTCTGTCCGAAGACCTACAAATAGTGACGAAGGAAGAATATTGGGAGATTACCTATTTCCAGTGAAGTATGGCTCAGAAGCCTGTCACTAGAGTATTTTGCATTTACTCATTACTAATTGTATTGTATGACGCAAAAGAAAGAAGATTGTTATCAGTTATCCTTGACACCTATCGATTGACCTAGACAAACATCCCCTATGAATCAATTAATTAATCTTCGATGAAGAGAGACATTCGTATTCTTCTTACACCTGTTTTGTTTGTTTTAGATCCGAGAGGAAAGAAACTTCGATGAACCACCCAGGACTTTCACCCAACTTCTGTCATGTATCTAATATGTTGCAAAGAGAAAGTAAGAATACTTTTGATGTATAATATTTTATCAAAACATTCCCAGAAAGTTGAAATTACTTTAAACTTCAAAATCTTTTTACTGAGTTCATAAAGTACTCTAGTGAGACATTTTGTTGGGAAAAAGTTTGAAAAATTCATTGAGGTAAAACAAAAATAATTCTTATTCCACAAATTTTGATTTTTTTCAACAAAATTCGATACATTTCCAGAAATTTCAACACTTCTCACGATGATTCTTTGAAATTTTGTTGAATTGTTTTGTTATACTTTGCTGAAACTTAATAAAAAATCATTGAGATTTTATAGGGTAATATTGAGGAGTATAATTAATTTTGATGAATTTTAATGAAATTTAATGAATGACCATAGATTTTTTATTAAAATTATTGTTGAAATTTGCTGGAAATTTGAGAAATAATGACTAATGACTGATTTTATTGGAACCAATCAATGAATTGTAGTGAAAATAATTGATAGCCGTGAATGACATTGAAATATGATTCATATTGTTGAAATTCGCGAGGTTTTATTGACTATGATTAACGATATTTAGCGAAAAAGATTGATAGACCAAAGTATTGGAAATGTGGAATAGTGTTGAAATATACTGAATTTTATTGGCGAGAATAATTAATACCATGGAATGAGGAAAGATTGAAATGCGTTGTAATATGATTCGTGGTATTGAAATTTGATTGAATTTGTTAAATTTTGTGGAATATGATTTACTACGATCAATGAATTTTGGTGCATAAGATGAAACAACACATCTCGTTGAATTTCGATGAAATACGTTGATGAATTGAGACCATAGTTTTCATCAAAATCTCTCACATTTTTCAAAGGTCTTCAACGAATTTTGACTCAATTCAACGAGATTCATTATATCTCAATGCCATTCCGTATTTCGAATATCTGTGTTGATCCATCTTATTCACCAAAATTCATTAATCGTGGTAAACCATATTCCACAAAATTTAACAAATCTAATCAAATTATTTCAACAACACGAATCATATTTCAACGCATTTCAAGCTTTTCAATATTGTTCTACAAATTCTGTGGAAATGCAATGAAATTCGGTATATTTTCCTGATTCATCAATCTTTCTCACTAAATATCGTTCATTATAGTCAATAAAAACTCACGAATTTCGATAAATCGTATCGAATTGCAACAGCATGAATCATATTTCAATGTATTCCAACATTCCGTCATTTACACTGTAAAAAATAATGTGAAATTTCCTACATCAGATGGATATGAAAATTCTAATTCTTGTAATTGAAATCTACTGCGAAATGTATTAAAATTCATATTAAAATGCATGGAAAATCATAATTCTGTATGAAATATCATGAATTTTCGTATGAAAAGTCAGAAAAGTTTTGAAAATTGATACAAATTTTATATGTTAATTGCTTCATATGAATTTATTTGAAATTTAGGAAGCAATTTTTTACAGTTTGCGTCCATTTCTACTATAATTCATTAATTGTGTTCAACATTATTCCACAAATTCCACCAACATCCAATGTATTTCAATAAAATCAGTAATTAGTCATTATTTCTCAAATTTTCAGCAAATTTCGACTAAATAGGAAATAGCAAACAGTTATTCGAACTTCTGTTGACAATCATGTCGAATTTTGTGCAGTTTTGGCACAATTTTCCATGAAAAATTAACGAACCTCAATAAATGTCAACATTATTCACCAAAAAATCTCAATAAATATCAAAATACTTATTTGAAAGCTTATGACGAATTTTTTTGGAAATTCATTGAATTCTTTTGTTAAATTATTTCATTATTCGTTGAATTTTGTTGATCTGTTCTGAAAATTTGTGCCAAATCTGAACAAAATTCAACGAAATTTTCCCCCTAGGGTAATGTTCCCGTACACCGGCTTTGTATTTGAAATCTGGAAATTTGTATCGTCAATTTGAAATCGGAGACTTCAATCAAATTTCATCAAAACGGAACCAGAGTTAACCCGATTGAACAATGTAGGCTTCAAAGAGTTCAGTATATACTTCTTTATAATTTCATTAAAGAAACCCGTTTTTTTTTTTGCACACGAGGAAAAACATTCCATCGAGTTTTTCAAGTGTTCTAATTCTTTAACCGAACAATTCAATAAGTATTGCAATTGAACAAGAAAAAATTCATTATGCGGAAACAATGAATATTTATGTAGACTCCAGACAACGACGCCGTCTTAGTATTTACGAAGAAAATTACAGTGCTATTACGTATAGGATTATGCTATAATTTTTCTCGTTGTAAAATACAAAGTTGTACTCAATGGAATATTTTCTTAGTGTAGAATTCTCGTAAACGTACATCAAAAGCGGTAGAAGCGGTTTGTTTGAGGTGCTATCGCACGTGGTATCGGATGAATCATTCAATATTGTATTGTACTTCACGTGAGCAATGAAATTAGGGAAGTATCTTGGTAGCGTAGACCATCGACCTGTTGTATCCTTGACAATCACCCATTCGAAATATTATGCGTAGGGTATGTCTCAAATCGAAACTCCCACTTCCTTACAACGCCCTTGTTTCGTGCATTTGAGGGACCCTGAATGTTGCGCTAAGCAACATGTTTTGCATCGAATTCTGAAGATAAGGAGTTAATTTCGAAAAGTATCAAAATTTCAGTCATTAAAATGATTATTATTTTGTAGTTTCTCATAGTTATTTGTAAAGGTATACTGTAAAAAATGATGGTGGAATTTTCCCCCAAAAAACACCAGAATTTGGTGAACTTTCTTTCCATTTGTAGAGGATTCCACACCCAAAAGACAAAATAATTCCTCAAAGTGGTGGAAAAATCCCTCATTCTTGATGGGAAAACAATCTCCTCGCGACGAGGGGATGGAATCCACCAACAGGGTGAAGGAAAACTCTGGATATTTTTTACAGTGTAGTTCTGTGAGCTACTAAGTAGCTGCGACAAGTACCTTGTGGAATGAATTGGAATTTTGTTGCATCATGGTGAGAGGAGATTCATGATGCAGTGAAATTTTACAACTTTGTAACTGTAATTCAATTTTTCTGACTCATCATTTACAGGGCATATTCTAAGAAAATTTAAAACCTAACCGAAACGCTGGGCACTCAATTCCTAAAAAAAAAGGGGAAATATTTGTGTGACAAGTACTTCCTTAATTTTACTTTTGGCATGAAGTTTCATTTTTTTTAGAATTAATATCGATTCTGAAGTCACTACACCCCTTCATATGAGGCAAAAGGCTCATCCTGTAACAGTCCTTGTTGAAAGAATCCATAGAATCTGATGGAATCAAATTTGATGGGATTTAGTCAGAACATTGTGCAAGGTTCAATCAAAATTCCATTAAAAAAATACACTAACCTGATTGAATCTCATCGAAAATCGTTGAATAGGATTTGACGAGAATCAATCGGTTCGTTTAACTGGGAAGGGCAATATTGGATACTCGATTAAAAAAAAAGAAAAAGGAAAAAATTGCACTAAAAATTAGGTCATTTTTTAAGAACTAACCTTTTGGTAAGAACTGACCCTTATAATATGCCCTGATCATTTATATATTAATATTCCTATATAAATGTACTGATTAATGGCTTTCAATATTCTTAAATAACTTCCCGCAGGTGGTCAGGAATTTCCTAATTTAGGTAGTTAACGACACTCGATTCTATTGGGTTCTTACCGGGTGGATTTTTTGGGTATATCGCGATAAACTGGATTTAGATTCCCAAGTCACACCCGCGTCGATCGTACTCGTAAGTTCTCCAATTCAGTTCGTAACTCACCCTTTTAAAAAATGAGTAGAAGTCTCTCTATGTTCCAATTGATTGTGACTTCAGGAAAGAATACCCAATAAACGCGTTTTAGAATTCCGTTTCTTAAGATATCTTTACTAAAAGTCTAAAATATCTGATGCAACACTTTTAGATATCTTTCAGTTCTCTTTTCAGATATCCGATGCAAATTCCGGATGAATGAATGAGTGATATCATTGAATAATTGAACGCCGAAAACTTCTTATTCACCACGAATGAGAATCAATAAGAATAAATCGCACCGATTTAGCAATATCTGAATAAAAAGTGCTTTAAAAAAGATATTTAATAAGAATTGGGTTCATAAGAAATCTCGATGGAAAATCTAGATTAAATTTTGTTAATTAGCGGTAATAAGATTTCTTGAGCAAGAACTGATCGAATTGGAAAAAGGGAAATATCTTGTTCGAAGTTCATTTCAATTTTCTGGATTGTGCTGCCGCCTGACGGACTCTCGTCTATTATGATGAAGATGATGATGTATTCAATTGTCACAGTGAGTCAAACCATTATTTCATTCCAAGTGTTAGCTTATATTAAGATGTAGCCAAAACTAGTTTTGTTCCAACTGAAATTGAGCACTAACGCCGATGAATGCCAATTCAATGGAAAAGGACTTGATTTCAATGTTACCGAAAGAGTAAAACCCCACAGATCGCTCGAATTTTAAACTGAATTCTATGCCAAATGATACTGTTTATGATAACACTAACAACACCGAATACCATATCGATTAATTTCGGACGTGTAGAGAATTGAAATGGAATGAAAGGAGAGATTTATGTATAAAATTATATATAAATTATGTATAGAATTCTTTATCGAAATTAATTGTTGATCAGACGTTGAAACTTTGCTCAAAATTTTCTACAGAAAAAATGACAATGTAGTGCAAAACGTGAATATAGTTTCTAATCAGCGTTTTGAATCTGCAACACAGGCTTTCGGAATACAATTTTTGATTCCAACCTTTCAGTAATGATTCTTTTCTTTTGGATATCAAGGTATTTCAAACTAGTATATTAACGATAACCCTTGTAAAAAACGAACATATATGACCCATACATAATCCATACATAATACATATAAAATTCATATATGAGAATGCATAGAATCATATACAATCCATATTTAATCCATATGTGATCCATATATGATCATATATGACTCATATATAATCCATATAAAATCCATATACGAAAAATATTTCATATGTGACAGAATTGTTTCACATGTATGGGAAAGTCTTGCATCGAAAGGTCATATATGGATTCTGTATGGGCCATATATGACCATATACGGATTCAATATGGATTGCGTATGAATTATATATGGTCATATATGACCATGTATGGTTTCTATATGCTTTATGTATGTTCTTATATGATTCATTTTTACTAGGGAAGTTCTTCACAGAACATCGATATTCATGATATTTATAGATTTTGATAAAATATATATAAAAACTATATAATTTGTATATAAAAAAGAATCGATTTCTTCAAAGATTGGCACATTATTTCTCGTAGATTGGTATTCAATACCTACCGAAGTGACTATTCAATTTTGTCAGGGAAAAACCATCGCAGGCCCGTATAATTCACTGTTGACCTGGTAGTTTAAATCAACTTTTCAATAATATGGGTTATGTCCTATAGTGCTTTCTATAGTAACTTTCAAACTATTACAAAGTATTACTGCATTATGGTTTCTTCCTCATTAAAAACTATACATAAATAGTAAATTACAGATTCAAAACACTAGTAATGGGAATTTTCAAAAGAATCGATTCTTTTGTACAGCGAATGTATCTAGTTTTTATAGATTTGTATAAAATATTGATAAAAATTCGATATAATTTTTACAAACAAGAATCGATTTTTCTGAAAATACCCTAGTAAAAATGAATCCATGTAAGGCCCACATACGACTCATGTATAATTCATATGTAATCCATATATGACCCATAAAAGCAAGATTTTTCTGATACGTTGAAAAATTCTGCCATATATGAAATATTCTCCATACATGGATTATATATGATTCCACAAGTTTTCATGTATGATTTACGTATGGGTCATATATGTTGCCCATCAGTTTTCAAAAACTTTTGAGCAGGGAACATTCTTGATTCCTCAACATGTTTCATCTCAAAAGTTGAATTCTATCAGGGATTACAAAACAACAATAGCATTTTCATACAGTTAGTGAGGATTTTGTTTCGACGAACGATTCAAACTATTTTCAAGTAAGATGCAGCCGCATTCAGTCGGTTTTTGCCACTGTGAAACCCCCTGATCCGAGAGTTACTAGATGTCTTTTGTGCACAACATGGAGAATAGGCGAGGCATCAGAATGGAACAGAAATCGTAGTTACATTTTGATGATATTCCTTCAATCGATCAACACACCCAACATGTTTACACGGACATGTTTGTACGATTGTTTCGTAGGCCCACCGCCAGATGTCGCACCGATACACCTGGCCCAAAACAATTCTACTCTTGCACGCACAACGCGCTCACGCATACATTCGTTCTTTGGGGCGTTGTACTAGCGTGCTGTAACATTGAAAACCCGCGCTGCAGAGCGTCGAGAAAGCAAGAAAAAAACATGAAATCATATCACGATTCTTCCTCCCGATTTGAAGTAAACAAGAAAACAAGGAGACAAAAATCAGAACCTTACCCCAACTGCTAGGAGTCCTGCCCATAATAGCGCCGGTTTCCGTATTGTAAAAGAAAGTTTTCATTCTTTGCGTTTTACTCATTTGCGGTGGTTTCCTCATGTATGGATTTTCAGGTGTGGTAGCGAGAATCTTGGAATCCTTGGCGACCATTGTTACCGATGTGTGCGTGTGGCGATGACCACACTACCTTTTCTTGAATATACAAAATTCCTCACAGACCACAACAATACGAATGAATATGACGATGAACAAAATTGATATCCGTTGAAAAAAGATTTCACGAAATTCTTATATTATTATGAATAACTTTGTTGTTGTATTCGTTGACGAGGGAAATAGAAAACATTTGGTATTCACTGATTGTTATAACAAAATGAACGTGGGAGAGATGCTTGTTTTCTTTCTTCTTTTTTTTTCCTTTGAAAGTCACGATTAATAATTGACCGATCGAACACGGACACACGATCGGTCGTTCGGCGTCGCCAGGTTGACTGAACGATGAAATAAACCGCCGCTACACTCTCTTTCGCTTAGTCTTCTCCTTCCTAACTTCTACTTCATTCTGCCCCTCCTTAATTTATCCCTCCCCGCAACTACTAGTACTCGTTGCCGTTGCATGCTCTCTTGTCATGGCAGAAGAGAGTTTCACGCTTTGAAATATAGTAACACATATGTGTGCTTGTTATCATTTTTTTCCATTATCGTACAAAAATTATGTGTTTCTTTTCAACGCGATTTACATAATTTTGAATTTTTTCCATCGCTCCATGAAATCATGATAAAGGGGATTTCATTTGAATTCCAAACGAAATTATGTACATAGTACGATAGGGAACCAAAAATATCTCATTCGATAAAGTATGTATACAAAAGGATACGGATTTAACAACATGTTTCGTGGTTCTTATTTTTTATTCATTTCATTCATTACCGTATGACGTGTCTATCGAACACAGATATGTGACGTCGTTGTCATTATGATCGAATGATTCATGGTGTGTTCGAGTAACAGCAGGTTTTCACTCTCCGTTTATTCATAAGAAGACAGACGTGTTCGATAATTGGAACTTTCATTCAAGAAGGCGTGGAAAAATCTTCCAAGTTTGATCTCGAAATCAACGAAAGAATGAAGTCACAGCTATTTGTGTAGAAAAAGTTTCTATTCAATCAATAGTATTTTGAAATCCTTCCGCAACAAATTCAAAGATATTTTCTAAGATATCTTTCGGAGTGATTCAAAAATGTTCACTTCAGCCCTTACCTAGTGCAAGTTCTGGTTAAAGAATCCCATTCATTCCGATTAGTTCTTATTAAAAATACAGAATTCTGATTCCAATCTGATGGGTATTACTCATTTTATTTATTCTATTTCATTAGACATTTTAGCACACGTGGGTGAAAAACCAATCAACCACCCGATACAAGACGCGGTTCCACTCAATTTCATTTCAACTATTTCATCCCCATTAATCAATCAGTATTGATCCTTTCCTGAATTCGTGATTCTTCAGATGTATTTCTTCAGTGGGAATTGATAAACTTTTGGAGACATTTTCTTGTCAAGATCATTGTTGGAAAAATTGTTCATGTAACCATGGTTCTTGAATTTCATCGATTCATATTATTATATTAAGGGCATTCCTGAGTCTCTAGAAGTCCAAATCTCTCCCCCACTTTTCTGACTTTTAGGGACTTTAGAATGCTATTTCGATAGAAAATTTCTCAATTCTAATGATAAATCCTGAGTGGAAAAAGAAAAAAAAATTTTTTGTCCCCTAAAATTATATATAATTTATATATAGTTTATATATAATCTGAATTTTCTCAAATTTCATCATCATTTTTCGAATTCAATTGAAGAATAAATTGAATAGGTTAAGATGAATGATTGAAAAATTGATGAATATTTCAATCCAAGGTTAAGATGGGGAAAGAAAACCTTCGGCGCGGGAATAAAAATTAATCCCTGATAATAATCGATGTAGAATTGAGGACAAAACAAAATAAAACTTTGAAGATTACTAGAAGTGTTGGTCATGTTGGTCATGTTTTGTTTTCTAACAAAGAATCACTTCAAGTCTATGATTTTTCATGTATATACGTATAATATCCCACATAATACCACTGCAACCTGTTGCACGACGTGCTGCCGCTTCGAGTTGTGTTTCATTGATTCAGATCTCTAGGTCTCTGTTTTTACAATGCTTCTCCGTTCGTATCGGGATTCAGAGATATTTATACTGCAAATAATGCTCAAGAGAATGCTTCATTTGGTTACGTTACGATGACTGATGAAATTATAAGAGTCGGAATCCATACTATTGTTTTGAAAGAAAATTGAAGTACATTTGATATATTTATTGATGTAATCTTTGATTTCTCTTGGAAATGATTTTGAATCCAACATTATTACTTGATCCTTTCTGACCTGACCAATGTCCATTCCAATAGACATAGAATTTAGCAAATTATCAAAATCTTTCCACAAAGCAATTTGAAACCCATGATATCATCAAGATAAAGGTGTCAATTGACGATAAGAGAATTATTCAAAATTATATTTTCAGTATAGTATGCAATTTCTATTACTTGAACAAATTTTACTGATTCTACAGGATGCAGTTTGAATATACAAAAAAATATGTTCAACTTCAAAGAGGTTTTGAGTACCAAAAAGTGTTGTTCATATTTTCAAGTATTTTAATACAACATCATGTGTCCATTACAATGGACCCTGGGAGGTTGTTGGCAAAATTCATCTACAACGAGGTAACAAGTGTATATTCGAAAAGATAGAATACTACGCTGAAAAAACCGCTGGTAACAGTTGTCAAATACATTCGTAAAATACAACCAATCGAATATTCAATAACACTCATAAAATAATTGATGACAATTATTACATTTCATGTACGTGTTCATGATGATTAAGTACCTTATGAATTTATGAATATCATTGATATTTGTTCAATGTTATCGAATATTTGATTGGTCTTATTCAAGAATATATATTTGATAACTGTTACATTCGGTGGATTTAATCCATTTCCTGCAAACTTTATCAACTCAAGAACGCTCGCAATTAAATCCCGTTTGGAAGCATAATATTTGGATTCGAAACTTTCGAACGATCTCATCGATCTACATGAATCATTTCTCAAGTGTTTAGGAGTTGAGAATTCAATTTTTATGAAAAATTTGTGAATTATGGCATAGTTTTCCACAACTCGTCAAAAGTAACAGGGAACGGATTAAATCCTTTCTTTCGGTGAAGATGAACGAAAATTAACATGAAGAAAATTCTTACGGTTGGCCAACGTATAAAAATGACTAGAAATTCATAATCATCTTCCAATGGATTTCAAGATGAAAATCCGTTACAAGAAAGTTGTAACTCTCTTATAACATTGGAGTTTTTAGTGGTATCAGTGCAGGATGTCCAGCCTCGGAGAATTCTAATGGAATCGATCGGTCATGAAATCAGGTTAAACGAAATGACCAATGAAACAAATAGAAAATTCCCGAACTGGACACCCTGCACTGATACCACTTTGCATGTGGCGCCAATATGCTACGTAGGTTGGAGTTGAAAATAGAAAAAAAACATAAGCTGATACTCTGTTTTGTTTCTAAACACTCATCAACAGCCTGTATTTATAATTAATTAATGTTTCTTTTGGAAAATTACCTATTTCATTGAAATTCTTTGTAATTTTCGTATATTGAATCATTGAAATTGAATGAAGATTCATCACGAATAGTGATATACAAATATTTTTTATTTTTCCTTGTATGTTCTAGTCATAGACACCGGAATGCACATATCAGTAATTTTTAATCTACTAAAAATTCTGTCAATATTCAGAGTTCATACTAGAAGCTATAATAGAAACTATTGTCTATTGAAAAAAAATGTTTATCACTATTAGAATTGAGCCAGGTCAGAGAGGGTTAAATGAAACTATTTTTCAACTAATTTTCATCGATTCAATTAGATAGAGTCATCAGTGAATAAATTCTATCCCTGAAAAGTGTTGGGTGCGAAAAGAAATAGTCGAAACTTTGCAACGTACTTTCTAGGCGATGATCAAATAGAATGAAGGGGTAAAGAACATTGTCGAAGTTGAATTCTAAACGTCGATTTGGAACTACAATTGATTCTCACGGGCGTCGAGTTTATGGGGTCTGCGAAATCCGCACCCACCGCTTCCCGATTGATTCGTTGGAAGAGCTGAGTCTCCCTAAAATTTCGAGAGAATGAGAATGAATTGATCAATGAGTTTTCGCTTAAACTGAAGAAATTTCATCCTAACCTCCTCCCTTCTTCAATAATCCGCATATTATATAATTTGAAATTGAATTGAATTCTACTGATATCTATCGTATTCTACAATATTTTAATCCGTATTCAAATCTCTCACGCTGTAAATCTTATAAATCTGACTGCTCATCACCGCGTTATCCAGTGAATCTCTTGAGCCGTGTATAAAGACAGTATACAGATACGTAGCGTTATATCATCCCTAATAGATTCAATGTTACAAATTTTTTGGTTCGCGACCAAACGGTCACGAGCTGACTGTAGAGGTCGTAGAAACGATTTCCTCGATCAAGTAGTACCATGAAACGATCTACTCGAGGCTTAATGACAAATTAGGGGCTAAGGTCGTGTAACAGGTTTGTGTATGCGTGAACCATACACGTATGTATGTACTCATAGCGCATGGCTTTCAGTAATCACGGATGATACGAATCCCTGCATATGCTTGTGTCTCATTTTCTTCGTCCAACCTTCCATTATTTAGAGTTTCAACTGTACGCATATAAACCATGAGCGTGTAATGTGAGTCACACAACGAGAGATGGATCTGAATTGACCGCATCCTGTCCACCGTGTCGCATGACATTAATCTTATTGTCCGTGTGATCTGTGTAACATTTACACATGTACAATTGGGAAGATCAGAGATATACGAAATAAAATATGAGATATCAAAGTTTTTCAGAGATTTGTTATGGAACACAAATTGCGCAGAAATTCGAGTCTTATTCATTTCTTATGGAACACCTCGTAGGACTTTTTTCGAAAATTCTCAATGGAACTAAATCTCTAAAGGTTGATTCGAACTGAACTTGTCTGGATAATATTTGGTATATATTTTCAACAAGCAAGGCTCAGAGAAACTCTACGCCATCGTTGATATTTTTTCCTCGGCTTCCCGTCTGGGAGAAATTTGAGTGGTCCCCCGAACGGCAATGTCAGGGGTTCCCTGGTGAAAATGGGAGCGAGAAGGAAGAGTAAACGAAGCGTAGGCTGAAGGGTAACAGAAACGTTAATGGAAAGGATACAAAGAGGATTTGAAACGGGAATTGAAACAAAGAAAGCGGGAGAAATTCAAGAAACCTAGACAAAAAAATTGAACCCTGTGGTGAGAATCGAACCGGTGACTTTCACTATGGTAGGGTCTTATCTACTGAGCCATAGATCGTCGTTGACATCGATTGCTGAAAGATGTTATTTGAAGTCAGAATAGATATGACTTGCAGACGATCCATATAACCTATACTATTACGTTACATCCCAGGTGAAAATTGACGATTGGCACTAGGATGGCACAACACTGACAAAGATTAGCCGAGCCTTGGCGGTTAGCAAGGTGCAAGTTTGAAATGATAACATCGTTACAGGCTCCATTGATGTATTCTGCCAATCACGGACCAACTTTGGTACGATTATGGCAGTCAAATCAGCCATGAATGACAACCCATGAAAAAATTTGTCGTTCGATCTAAATCCAAGATTGGATCATGCTTGTACTCATTACGAACCAAGACTGATAGACGAATTTTTTTATGGTCTGCCAATGATCAGATGTTTTATGTATTTAAAGGAGGTACCATCATTTATTACACATAAATGATATTGACTGGTAAATTTGAGTCAATACTATAATAGTACTGAGTCAATATTCGGCGCCACAACGATAATAATCCCGCGCCAACGTTGAACCAATGTTGTGCCGATGTTCAACTCTAGGTTGAACGATCGCAAGAATATAATAAAAATTCAGAGTCATATATTTCCGACATCGATTGCTTCCCCTCCCACACATGTTAAGAAGTACAGCCCGAACCTGAAATATTTTATACAACCATGGCCAGAGAATCTCTGTATACATTGAAACGAAGAAACTTATTTGATTAATCCAATACAAGATGTGTTTATAAGTTTAATATAACTCAATGATTACTGGTTACCTTACAAATCAATTACATCAAGTATAATTCAAATTCTGATGTCCACGAGTCCATGGGTCTGCACAGCTAAAATCTCTCCTTCGATGAAGGACCTATGATGAAGACAAGAATTTTCAAATCAGAAGGTTATATGATGCTCATATATCAACCGCATAGTTCGTTGAGCGCTTGCGAGAAACGAACCGAGCGTTGGAAACAATACCGAAGGGTGGCGCTTTGACATTGGACGCGGAAATTTTTGTATGGAGACGTATAATTGAGGATCGTGGCTAGCCTGAGCCAAGCTTTGACCAGGCTTGGCACTGCATTGGGTACTCATTTCTTCTGAACGTTGTCAACGTTTGGATTAATATTCAGCCGTGCTATGAAATTGTTCGTATGAAGTTAATTTCTTTTGTCCAAACGATATTGAGACAACGATGAACCATGATTGGCACAATCTTGAGCCAATGATGGATCGATTATTGGAAATTATGATTCCCAACATTGGCGCAACATTGTGCCACTTGTCAGTCAACGTTGGCTCGATATAGATTTCCAAGCCTTGGATGTCAGCATTGCGCCTATCTATTTTCCATCGTCAGTATTGGCGCAAGCGAGAAATTTTCACGTGGGATGTATAATGTTTCTTCACAAGGGAAGTTAGCATTCACATGGGGAGCAACGCTGGGAAATCTCTATAAATTACATATTATTTTCATAACCAATTGTTCACCACTATCTGTTTTCACTACTCACATTAAATCCGATTTGTCAGAGTACTTTATTGCGATAAATGAAATCGCTAATAGTGATGTTGTAATCGATGTGTTGTTGCTGTTGTTGTTACGTCCTGTGCAGCAGCATCGCATGTCATCTCTGTATTACGTTGAACGCGATTCTTCGTTATCAAGGTGTTTGTCTATGATGAGTGAATTACCGGGGGCTGGTGGACCTCATTGATATAACTGTGTGCGATTGTGGGTTAAGGTTACAGTCGTTGGAAATCTCTGCTCCATTGACACTGAAAAATATACCAAAGGAAAAAGTTGATCAATGAAGATGTATTTTACATGGATTTTATTTATTAGGAATAAGCCATATTCATGTGAAATAATAAATTTCCATTCGAATGTGTATCCAACTGAATTCTTCCTTTCCCACTCAGCACAAATATAGCCATATTCCCAAAATGCTGGCTTTCATTAACGTTACCGCGACTGCAACGGTAGTTAAAATTGATGGGAATGAAGAATGTACGATAGATAATGTTCCTTCCTATCTCTTTCAGGAAAATTCAATAGAATAGTATAGCATGGTAATAAAGTTATTAATAAACATACATTCATCGTGTCTATCGTGACACGGGACTCGAGTGTGCACCGCGAGGAAACAATTTTTTCAATAGCATGAAAAACAGTGTATCACAGTAACTTGAGTGTGGATCTGTTACGAAACGTTTCATGGAATTATATTCCCTTCGTTTCATCTTAAAATATAATACCAAATGATATAGGGTGATATAGAAAGGTTTCAGATCAAGCATTTTTACCTATCTCACTGTACTTTTTCAACATTTCTCAATGAATCTTTAGTACAAAGTTTTTTCACACAGTCGTGAGTTTCCAGAAATCCAGTTTTGTTCAGAATCTTGGTTAAACTTCCGCAGATTATTCTAAATTTTTCTTAGAAGAGATAAAGAAGTTTTAAAAACATTCAGAAAACTTCTGATACATTGTTTTAACCTTCAGAAGCAAGTTTTTGAGGTGATCGTCTCTAGTCTTCCCATACCAGGATTAAAATCACCAACAATTCGAAAGCAGAGAACTGTAAATCTGTATTATAAGTTATATCTGTAAGTTGAGCAATTTCAATATTTCAATACTTGCAATCAATGAAATTCAGGCTTTTCCATTTACAGCCTGTACAGTATTTAATATTCCCTGATTGTAGGCAATCCGTGAATCCTGCACGTATGCGTATCCAGCTGAATGCCTATTACCAGGAATTTCAAGTGCCAACTGATTAAAGAACATACTTTTACTCTTTTTTTTCTTTGATCAAAATTGTGACACACATGATATGAAGTTCAGCTGCTCGAGGAGACAATGTCGACATTTGTGGCAAACGAAGAGAAGGAATTCAGCAAAGAACAGCAAATTTCTTGCTGTAACAGCAATCCCTGATAACACACAAAGAATTCTTCCCCAAAAACAAGAATAGAATCTTTCAAGAACTCGTTAATGCCCCAAACATTGAACTCCTCACGAAAAAACTGTTTAGCTAGATATTTCGCTGCAGTAGCTATATAGAATTCAGCTGGTACAGCCCCAGACAGCACTGAGACGTTTTGTAAACATTCACAAAACGTACCTCGTTACAAACTGAATGTTTCAGAAACGTTTTGTGACGTTTTGAAAATGTCCTGGTTTCTTTTATTTACATTCTCACAAAACGTGATTAGCACATGTTGAATTTGTCTTTATAAATCATCAAATTGATAACATCTCTGCGGATATTTTCATGTGAAACGAATTCTAAATTAATTATATCCGAGTAAAATAATCTTGTGTGTAATAAATTACACGTATAAGCTTATGAAGTGCTGGATTTAATAGAAAATAGTTCGGCTCTAAAGCTGTGTATTTTCATGGTTTTTCATAGTTGATTATGTGAAAAATAATATGATTTTAGTATCTTTTCATGTATTAGTAGTGTATCAAACTTTGAATGTGAATGATTTGTAGGTTGGCGTAGGTTAGCGACGAAATGGAGAATTTTCATGAATCATATAAATGTTTTGACAATCCAAGTTTTTAAAATGGAACTTAATTGTTGGAATCAGAGGTCGCGAAACCACGGGCACGTTTCTAAAACATTCCGAGCACCTACAGTGCTGTCTGGGGCTGAACATTTCTTCCCGTGCTTCAGAGCTCTATGAATTCATTGGTTCGAAAAGAGTTCCTGAAGAATTCTATTCTCTCAATAAACATTTGATTTCTCAAGATATGTTTTAGATATGTTTAAAATGTCTTATGCGACACTTTTAGATATCTAAAAGATAACTTTTCGTATCTTGAGATATCTTAAACATGTCTTGGACGTTTTAAGAGACGTGAGATATGTTTAAGTTATCTCAAGATACGAAAAGTTATCTTTTAGATATCTAAAAGTGTCGCATAAGACATCTTAAACATATCTAAAACATATCTTGAGAAATCAAATGTTTATTGGGCTGTGTTTTGAAAAAGCATTCTTCGTGTGTTCCCACATAGCACCACAGCTCCAGAAGAATTCATAAAGAATTCTTATTGAACTGATTGTATTCTTTATGAATTCTTCAAGAATTCTTCTGGGACTGTGGTGCTGTGAGGGTTATCTGGGATCTGTTTGCTATCAAAGCAATTTCGTGAACCGTGACAGCAAAAAATGTTGACTCCTACTCTCCTTCAGCAAAATTTATCTGCTATTCAAAAGGAAAGTCCACTGTATTGGTTGATCATGCATTGCTCTCTCAGCAATCCAGGGAGGCATAATAGCGAATTTTTAGTAAAGTTAGCGAAAAGATTTGCTATCCCACGCACAATATCTAGATTTGCTGCGTCAGCAAGATTTTCATCTCCGCTCAGAACTACATACATAATTAAAACCTCTAGACTCATAGTGAATTATCGATTCAAAACACTCATTGAGAACTATTCGCGTTTGATAAGAAATTGAGATTTTCCTTGCAGTAAACTGTAGTTTTTTTTATGGAAAACTTCGAACAGGGATGCGAATTTGTGCATTTTTCTGATGGAAAAACAACATTATTATATTTTCAAAAGATAATAAAATCAGGCAAGAAAAATTTATGTAAAAAATTAGTCACAACTATTATAAAATTTCATATCAATTAGCGCTGCCCTCTGTAAGATAAGAGATTGGGCTCAGTTAAGAGTGTTTCTGTCGGTATATCATAACAAATTCAAGTGTACATCCGATGGTAACTCTTTATTATAGTGCTCACAAGTATTGTATCATTCGAATTGACATTTTGTTGAATTATCACATTTATCGCTAGAAGATAATTATGAAATTTCCGCGTACTGTTCCTGTTCAAAATTTTACAAAACAATACCTCATATATGTATTGACCAATGCCCCAATCATGGACCAAGCCTGGCACAAGACTTGCCGGGACTTGTCTTGAACAATTTACCAAACTTGGCCTAGGCTTGGGCATGATAAGATCGGAACAAGCTTGTGCCAGTGGTTTTGCCAGGCCCGGTTCAATTCATTTACCAAACATCAACCAATGCTTCTTTGATCGCAGATATATGAATTATCGAAGAACGTTCTTTAAAATCAGTTGATCTCCGCGTATGATTACATTTCAAAGTATCCTATTACCATCAAGTGAAGTTCTATTCTTACTTAGAACAATGAAATCCAGCTTGGTGCGTGAAACTAGTTTGTAGGATTAATTATGGCAGGAAGATCGGGCCGGCCTTGACCCGATGTTTATCCCCAAGTCTTCAGCCATTTTAAATTCAAAATTCAGTCAATATTTATAAACCTTGTGTCACTCGTGTGGGCAATATTAGCACAATTGTTCTCAACGAATGCTCGATTTTTACACTTGTGCCAAGCTTGTACCATTTCAAAAATATTAACAAATTTACCATGACTGACTATCTGTCGGGAACAACGGGACAATCATGGAACAATATTGGGCCAATTGTTCTTGAGGGAGGTTTGTTTCTCACACATGTGCCAACCTTGGGACAAGCTTGGGTTGTTTCCATTCTTGACAATACCTGCATCGGGCGATGCGTACTTGAATTTCATCCACTTCAAACTCTTAGGGGATTCTTTTGTTTCTAATGTTTTGGCAAAGCTTCCTAATCCAAATGCTTGTTGGAGTTCTCTCCCGAGATAAGATATTCGAAATTTTTCTAACGTAGACGTTCTGATTGAATCAAACACTTTGGTAAAAATGTTAAGAGTCATCGGATCTTCAGAAAATGCTAGCGACAGTCCTACTGAGACTGAATGAATAAGTTTTGAATTTTACAAGACAAAGGAGCATAAATATATGGATGTGATACGGATTGAATCGAGGATTATGAGCGAACGCCACTCCGCTCCATTTCAGGAGAACATGATCTTATAAACTTTATAGGACTGATCAGAACGAGTGATGGATATCAATCTTGGAATCCTCATCGTCAAAACTTTTCCAACGAACCCATTAAATCCAATTAACCCTGCTTAAAGAATCTCATTGAACCGATGCAGGAAACTGATTGAAACCCACACGGAGAAAAATTCAGAGTTGAATTTACTATGGGACTTTGTAACCGAGGAACAGATTGGACAAATTTCTCTCCGTGCATCGAGAATCAATTTTTAATGGGTTTGAATCGGTTTTCTGCATCGGAATCAATGAGATTCTTCAAGCAGGGAGATTACCTTCGGTAGGATTCATTGTTTCCCAAGAAAAGGTTCCTAAGAAATAATGGCAAATAATGAAATTTTCACGTGATACTTTAATCACGATGGCGGATTTTGGAGAAAAAACATAGAGGTAGAAGAATGTCGTTGTACTCCTTAGAGTTCCCTGCAATTGTTGAGGAAACAAAGTACAAAAAATGAAACACACTCAGCAGCGATTTGGAACTTCAAATTCAATAATGAACCATACATTTCGGATATTAGAAACCCGTTTTAATCTACTTACTGTTTTTTATTGTTTAATGAATGTAATCATTACATTATTATAAATTGTCTTTTTCAATAACAATTCGTATTTCGTTTATATACCTTATATTTATTTATATGTATGTGTGTATGTATGCATGTATATGTATAGATATATATATATATATAATATACGTACATATATTTGCATGTACTTATATATACATATATGTATATATATATATATATATATATATATATATATATACATAATTTGTCTTAATTTTTTCTTTTCTTTTCATTGTTTTTTTTGTCTTTTTTTTTGTGTAATTATTGCACATTGAATCAACTAATGCGCGTGAATAGCAGTCATAGCGGTGGGGTTGTGAATGTTTAGTTCGATCAAATTTACAATGTTGTTTTCATTGTGAAACAGGAATTCTTCTTTTCCTCGTTCCGAATTCATTGAATTCGAGGGAGAATATGAATGCTCTTTTCTCATTAGCTTTTTTTTTCTTATTTCCTTATCAAATAAATGTTCACGAGATATAATAAAAGAAATTATTTTAAAAGCATGATCGTTTCACTGAAGCGCATATAAAACGTGTCACAGTTTTTCGTCACATCTCGCCCCTCGTTCTTTCGTTTTTATACACACATAATATTTCTTGTTCCTTTTTCGTTCTCTCTTTCTTCGAGTTAAATAATTTTTCTTTATTTTCTTTTCTCGTATTATCCACTTATATAAGTATTTATTTATTTATTTATATATTTATCTTTATTATTTAATCATTTGTTTTTTTGTTGTTTGTTAGAAATATTTCATTAGTAATTTAAATCTATTCAATTCTTCTGTTTCTTCCGAAGAGCAAGGTGTATATTCCTTTGTCATTGATTATTTGATGTTGAAAAATAAACAGCAAATGTATTGTTGTTGTTGTTGTTATTTAGGCATAAATCAAATTTGTCGAAATGTTGTTTCGTAAAGTGTGTAGTTTCGGCGTTTATGCATGCTTTTTGAGATTGAATTCCCTTTTGTTTCGGAAAGGAAACCTCTGTGATACTTTCCACTAATTTTTTTCATTCTTTTATACACAACATTTGAAATGAATCACCAACATTAGATTCAAATTTTATTTACAATAAAATATTCACGTACATTCTAATACCAAAGAGAGATATCGATTTGTTTTTTTTTTTTTTATTCCTCCTCGTATCTTGTTCGATATTGAATCGTGGCGTTAGCGATCAACTTGAACTAATACATGATTTGGATCGCTCCTATCGATTAAATTAAATGGATTAATGCTGTCCTCTCCTTATCTCTCTGACCGTTTATTGTGTGCTCAATTTTTCATTTCTTCGTATTTTCAGAGTCAAATTTGGTGTCTTCCAAGTGAAGGTTATCGTGCGGAATGGTTTTTAGTTTCAAATTGGATCTTACGAACGGCAGTTTTGGTTTTAACTATGTAACAGTTACGTAACAGGATATATTTCAGCAAAGCAATGTGTTGTCGATATTTCATAACTTTAATTTTTTCTTTTAACGGCAGTTTGTTTTAGAGTTATGTCAAAGTTATATAACAGTTGGGGTAACACGTGTATCTCATCAGTCTCTTGAATCATGAGTCACAATTGTTACAGCACGGTTATATAACATTTCCACAAATAATGCAATGTCATTATTACCCACGTTTAATGTGACATTGTTTTTCCCTTGACAATCCGTCTTTTTAACTGTCTGACAACGGCAGTTTTTTTTTTACAGTTCTGTGATGATTATGTAACAGTTATGTGACAGTTATATGATAATTATTTCTTTCCAAGTAGAGCAGTTGTGACATACTTCATTCATCATTGAATTCATTTCAAATTGATAACAAGAACACGTTATTATGTTATCCTTTGTTACACGAACGTAACATTACGAAATTGCAGATGTTATGCGATAAGATTTCGTTTTCGACCCCGCATTTGATAGAAGTAATCATTCAGTTGGAACGTAATAATAATATAACAATAATGTTTTCTTAAGTTTCATGTTTCACTCAACGTACGGAAATCAGTTTTACAGTCTTAAATCATATAACAGATGATTTGCTTTTTTTGATACATAAATTTTACATAATGTGGAGGCCTACATAGCATTCATGCATGAATACAAGTCAACATTGTTATCATGATTATTATGTGAATGTCGATTGGAAACCGCTCTACCATGAGTTTTAAATCGCCACCCACTGAACATACTTACATCACAAAGTAGTATGACTGTAATTTCAATGTTACAAGAGAGTTGTATTTAATAGAAGATCACGATATGTATGACACGTGATTTGTATATCATTTCAAATTTAGGATTTCGATAAAATTTGTGATACAAATATGTTGTAAGATTCATTGTAGTCTTCATATAATTATTGTGCAACTACATCACACGTATTTTATAACTGTGATATAATTTTAATACATTGAAGTCATATAACTTCGATGCAACATAATTTTATATGACTACGTTATATTGCGTAACGATATTTATGTTAACATGATTATATTTATTCATTACATCTTTTGTATTTTACGCAGCTATGCCACAAGCGGGTTATGTGAAACAGACGTATAACATAACTTCCACATGCTTCATTAACGATCTAAGAGTGGCGATACACTATCCAATAGTCGTGTAACAGGTCTAATATACTTGAATTATAAGTAAGTTCTATAACAATAATGATGGAATGTAATTGTAATATAACTGTATAACAATTGTGATACAACTACGTTACGTGCTAGGGATATAATAAATTAAGATCAATTTTAAATATGCGTTCATTCTCCCCACATCGCCCAAATCGACAGGTTTGATATAACTGCACATATAACAATGGTGTAACACGATTCTTATATTATTCACATAATTATAATGCAATATGTAAGGATCAACGACAATATGCTTGTTTCGTGTGGAGTAAAAATATGTCACATGAATGTTATATAACAATTATATAATATAATTATTATATAAATCCAGAACATGCATACGTAATGTGTGATTCCATCCTCGTTTATGCGCATGTGGCTTGGAATGTTTTCGGTGTCACACGTTATCTGTGCAATACATATGTTTGTTACATTTCTGTAATCAGTTGACGTTCGACGACAAGTCATGTTGGAATGATAAAATCAATATGAATTCATCCGACACGTGTTATAAGTACATGAGGATTGTATAAGAACAATGCAACGGTGATATAAAATCATTTCACCAATAATAATATTGATTATTGTGAAGTTTTATAACATATGTTATATTACAATTACATGAAAAATTATATGAGAAGTATATAATGCTGATGTGAGATCACAAAATCCGTTATATTACAGTTATGCACAGTTATTCGTATGACATAAAATCATATGATAATATTGAAGTATAATATGATACTCGTTGCATTATACGGACCACATAAGAAACTGTAATATAACGTTTATAATAATTTATTTCGTTACAGTTACATCAAAGTCATATAACAGTTGTGTAACGGCAGTATGAAATCACATGACAATAGTAATAGAAAAACTACATGACTGTACAACATGTTATATTACAGTTACAGAAAAGTTATATAACCATGATATAACGGTAATATAAAATCACGTTACAATAATATCATTATCATCTAACTGTACAACACGAGTTATATCAAATAGCATGAACTTTATTGGACATGGAAATCATAAACCTATGATATAACAAATTACATAACTGTTACATACAATGATCGTTATTGCGCGTAATAATATAATGTAACGTAAGGGTTGTGTCGTTATTTTTTCATCCACGACACATATATCAGGAACGCATAAAATACAATATTATCATTGTATTCACATGATTATTCGAATGTCATACACATGTAACAAAGTGTGATTTTGATTCTATTCAAATTTATCGAAGAATTGAAATATCTCACTTCAAAGACTAATATCTTCCTGCGGTCGAAATGTGAGTATTATTATTATTATTATTATTATTATTCTATTAATATATACCAACAACTTATCTCACATCCTGTTCCGTTATGAGAACCACCGATGATAACGAACGCGAAGGACCTTCACTTGGAAGAAGTAGAAGAAGAGGAAAAAAAAATTCAAAAGATGATCTTTTCCAAATGTGCCGTAAAAAGCAGCTTCTATTTTTAAATTCGATGATGAAACAATAAAAAGCGTACGTAGTGTATTTGTTTGGTTTTTTTTTTCTTTTTTCAACTCTTATCGTTAGTATTTTTTAGACGATGATGCACATCAAGAGTCGTTTTCTGTGTATGTGTATCTTTTTTTTTTTTGAAACTTTTTTTTGTTTTCCATTCATCGTTTCTCTTCTACTCTCTATTTGTTTTTATATTTTATAACGAGTTCGACAACAACTCAAATAAATCATGGCCTGATCGATTTTGCTGTCTTCTCCTTCTCCTTTCTCTCCATCAATACGTTTTGAGAGAACAAACGAAAATGAATCATTCTCACCTCGTTGAGAGTCAAAAACAAGAGAGAGATAACCCTAGGATCAAAAATATAACAGAGATTCCTCGTCTCTTTGATCTTTTGTGCTTTGATCGATGATTTTATTTTGTTTTTTTTTGTTTTTGTTCTTTTTTTCCTTTTTCTTCGGTTTCCTTCTCTCGTTCGTTTGTGCATTCTTCGTGAATGAAAATTTTTGTAATGAATGATGTGTCCGGGTGAGGGGGTGAGTGTGAGTATCGCGGTGGTGAGGCATTGAAAGAGATTTTTGATCAGGGTGTATCTTTTTTCCAATGGCGCGGGAGAGAAAATTTGTATTTGGAGGAGAGAATGATTTCTTGGCGTTGTCGTCCGGATTGGCCATCAACTAATATTATTTTATTATTATTATCATCATTATTATTAAAGAAGAAATATATTGATGCTTGTATTCGTTCCATCTACTCGGGCGCAAATATATTTTTTTGTTCTCTTTTGTTTTTTGTTTGTTCGGTAGAGGAATAGAATTTTTGTTGTTGTGGTGTTGTTATTTGTAATTTTTATTGAGTTTAATCAACCATAAGTTCGAAATGCACCGAACCACGCCTCTCGTATCTGTCGTGAACGATGTTCTTCGCCCAAGCTTTGCATTCGATGTTTATTAATACTCCGTCTGAAAAATGAAATGAAAAATGAATAATTTCACAAGTAGGATTTCTTCTTTGACTCGAGTTACTTACATTTTGGTTTTTCAAAAAATACGGCTACGAGCGGACTGAGATAACCCGGTGTGTTTGTGAAGGGGAAATAGTAACCGGGGAATCCACGGCGTGGGATGTATTGAATTGCTCCCATGTTTTCAACATCCGCAGGATTTTCACCGTTGCAGGAGACCCAAACGGTATCCAATCGTCCTCCGATTTTCTCTTGTTTGATATGCTCTTGCAAATCAGTAGGCATATTTGCAGGAAGATTTTTCGTATCATTGTAGTAATCCGGTTTCCAACCAAATATCTGAATAAAAAGTGGAAATTTTACTCGATTTGATGTGAGTCCTCAGGAAAAAAGTATTGAATTTTAAAATTTAGATTCAAAGCTTATAATAACCTTGTTCAGTTTGAGGAAAATACAAGGAGCTGATTTATCATAACCATATTCTTTCTCCTTAGTGCATTGTCCCCACATGGTCATATCGACGTCGCAAACTTTGCCGGGTGGAGGAGGTTTCCCGTAATCGCAGATAACTCTTTGCTCGGCATGGGGCGATCCAGGGCCCGATTTATGGTAATCTGTGGAAAAATAATCCAAAAAACACGATCAAAGAATTGAACCGAGCATCCAATACTTCAAATTGTATTGATTCTTTACCTGTGAGGAATTCATCGAGGGCTCTCGTCCAGTGTAACCAATTTCCCTCGTCGCTAGCTTTGTACCAAATTAAGGTACTCTCGACGTTACTCTCCGGCGGCATAGGTCGGAATCCTAACCCGGGATTGTTACCGATTAAAGATTCCTGCAATTGCCATTTAGGTTGTTTCGGATCCAAAGTTTGGTAGAAGACCGCCAACATGGCACCGAAGAAACCACTCAATACCGCATAGAAAATCACATAAAATAATAAGATCTTAGCTGAAATGAAAAAGAAAAGAAAATAGAATTAATTATGATGGTTGAGTTTTCACGTGGAAAGAAAAAACCGGGAAAAAAACGATGATCGTTATAAATCGCGAATCGATTTTACATTCGTCATTCTTTGTAGCACGAATAATCGTTTGTCGCTGAACGATTGGCGTATCTTTGTAACATGGCATCGCTTACCCAATGCCAATTCAGGTCAATTAGGCGCTGGATCATAATTGTCGCAATATTCTAGTCTTCTTTTATAGAGTTATGATGATCAGGAGTTTTCAATGTCATTGTAAAAGATGAATACCAAGACTTGCTCTGTATTGGTTATTTCAAAATAACAAATTTCACAAATTCAAATATCGTTGACCTGAAATTATTCAACTGTGCTTTTATTCGACAACTCGTTCCGTTCTCTTCTTCGTTGTCAACAGAATTGTTTGATGAATTTCGAAATTCATATTTTTTTTTTATTCGATCCAATTGCGTTCATTCAGATGAATTCAATTTTAAAATCATTTCAATCTAATTTCTGCTATTTCTGTGTTATAATCGTAAGAAACTTTCCTACTTGGCATCGTTATCGATTATTCATTTTGTTCTCGTAAAGTTCTTGTCGTATGAATTCATAATATCTCCCAATTTGGAAACAGTTGACTTGGGGAGGTAAAAGAATTCGGTATGAGATAGAGGGTAATCATATCATAATTTTTGATAGTCAAAAAAAGAATGTAAGCGAAAGGAATGGGAAAATTATTCGGTAATTCAAAAAGTACCCCGAACAGGAGCTCAAGGAAATTATTTTAAATAACTCGAATTTTGATGAATTCATCGAAATTTTTCCTGCAATCACAGTGCTAAATTTAACAAAAATTACTGAGATTTGAAGAATTATACCAAAAAGTTTGACAATTTATCTAGTATTTTACTGTGATTGAGTGAATAGTTTCCTTCTAGGTAGAAATATTGAATTTCATTGAAACCTATTAACTTTTCCAGTCAACGAGATTTTATAGATTATTTGTAACAGGGCTAACAAATCTCGGTAATTTTACCGACATCTTGTTGCAGGGTTATCTCATCAGATAATAGAATAATACATATGAATCTGTTCCAAAACTTCGAAGGGAATAAATCGAAATCACACAGAGAGGTTCAAATGAATGTGAAGTTTTCCCTTGAGTTATCTCGCGGTGAAACACTACATCCCTTTTTCCTCTTTCTCCCTCGAGTAACATGAGACTAACAAACAGTGCTACGACCCCAAGAACGTCAAGTAATGCAGGTTAGGTTATTGATCCCCCGAGCTTGTGTGGTTCTTCTCTCCAATGCACAAATATGTGCATTGTGTCGAATGAAGTGCAGTTTGAATCGAGTTTTCGATGCTTCAGGGAAAAAGAATGAGCAGGTTGTTTATAATTGTATCCCCACAGCTATCGATATCACAGGGAAAACAGTGAACCCTACTTTTCTTTGCAGGTACATAAACTGTGCACAAATTCTTTACACCTCACAGTCACGAATTACCGAAATTAGCTGTTTTTTCTGATAATTTTCCTCTGTTTTGGCCACGATCAAAAGTGGAACGCATGAAAAATGATATCAAATATTTTTATTTATTATTTATGCAACGAGATGATGGTTGGAGTTACCCTTAATCTCGTTTCCAAGATTCTTTAGGAATATTAGAATATGTTGAAAGAATTTTAACTAGAAAAATATATTTCACTCTTCACGAATTCCTCGAAGAAATGCAAATTTTGTAGTCACAAAATTTCTGAAGTTACCTTCTTGGTCAGGTTTTCGACAACGCTGGGAGAAAAGTGAGATAGCAAGAAATTTACATATCCAATTTAATAGGAATTTCAAATTCCTGCTGGATTATTTCTCGGTCGAGAACAGGAAGGAAAGAGTTGACGAGTCTTTGACCAATAGCAAAAATCCAAATTCTGCATTCAAATTATTTTTCTCGACAAATTATATATTTATTTATGCAAGGAAGGAAATATTCAGATCCATATAGATGCGAGATATTGGCTCTAAAAATAAAACAGGGCTTGTAAGGGTATTCGCAAAGGAGAATGTCATTACTTTATCTCGATTCCCAAGGTTCGAATGATACGAAGAATATTCTTACGGTATTCCAATAAGATAAGTTTGAATGTAAAATCGATTTTGGAAATGTAATGATCCATTGTGTACGTATTTCTTTCGGTACTAGGTTGGGAAAAGCGGAATTTTGAGGTTCGCGATAACACGAATGACCTAGTTTTGACGAAAGGGCCGTTATATACGTGCTTTAGTAACAGAGCGGCTTCTGAGTTCGTGGGCGCCGACGCGTCCCGCATGGAAGTGATCGATATCTCAAAAGAAAGAGAAAAGCGTGAAAATTATGTTTCTAGAGCAACCATGATGTTATTACGTTATTACGTACATAACCGTGCGGAAGGAACAGAAACACACAATATTTGAAACTCATTAATTTGACATTTTTCTCAAAATGGCGTTTCAATGGTGAAAAATTGGCCAGTTCGCCGATGTCGATGATGTATCATCGATATTTATAAATCAATATTTTGGCAACAGAGACGGCATTGAAAATAAGTGGCACAATTTTTAATGAATTCGGGTTATATATAGCTGAACCAACGATAACGGGTATACTCGACCTGTGTTCGGTAATGTTAATATATCGGAATACGTGTGATTTACATGTCAATCCAAAAGAGAACCACCACCCACAGGAATTGTTCATAAAGTATCGAAGTGTTTATTACAATTTTTCCATTGGTATCGACTGTTCGACGAATATCAGCCAGAGAGATCAGAGATGAATGGATCATTCGGGGTGTCGGATGGACGACAATATACCGATATTGTTAGAGCATTGGCCAACCATGGAATCGATAGTCAATCGGGATTAAAATCATGGTCGTGGAAACTCGACTGTCTTGATAAGCCAAAGCTGCGCCAGCGGAAAGCGATGTTGGTGCAGCAAGTTTCGGAATCTATTCGTTCAAATTCATTTTAGAAACTTCATCCTCAATGGAAAGTTGAAAAAATTCTTGAAGCAAAACCAAGACATTGACAAGAAGACTGGCCATAGTCTGGCACAAGCTTCGTCCAATAGTCATCGGTATGATTGTTCATTTGTCATTGAATATCAATTATTGAACTACGGAAATTAATATGTAACACGTTATTCCCTGTTGTTTGTGTAAAATATGCAAAAGATACGTAACCCGAAGAATTGATATTCATACAAACTTCTGCAATTCGCTGATTATTTATCTCGTACACAGAGAAAAAATGTAGCTGAATCAAATTATATTGATACATGTGTGTTCTTTTCCAATCGATTCCCTCATCGTGATTGTGTAATGTATGCACAAATGTTTTAATAATAATTACGTATGCGATTTTAATGAACCTTTGCCATTTTATTCACAAGAGACAAGTATGTCAGAGATTCCGCAATATAGGTAACAATGGTTAAAAGTGTATTTTTAGAATCACTTCAGTCTCCAAATCCCACAATTTGAATTCATCAAAAAATGCGCGTTGGGTGCTCTATTTTGTTATCGATCTGTTCTCATCGGAATTGAAATTTTATATTGACGTTGAGATTATGTGCTATTCAGAGTATATATACACACGCTACTTCGATATCTGATCGAATGAAATTTCAGGATCATTTTTGTGTTATCTTTGAGAGCTAAGATCTCCGAAAAAGAAGATTTGTTTGTTTCATTTGTTCTCTTGAAATTCCAAATGCTCCTTTTCCTTTTTTCATCAATGGAATGAGCAAACATTGCTTCCGAAGACCACGATTTATATATATCTCGTTTAATAAAACGTTAGACTACAAAACGTGCGTATCACTGAATCGATGAAACATTATCAATCAGTTTTTTGTCCGATTGCGTATGTTGACTCGAATAGGTAGCGATCGGATGATAAACTTTACGTGAAATAAGGAATGAAATTTTCAAATTCTCAGATGTTTATGAAATATAAATGATATAATAAAATAAATAAATATGAAATACAAGGGATGAGAAAAATTCTCAGGCAATGAGAATGAAAGAATTTCGAAACCAGTGGTTTATTCTACTGAAAAACGAGTGGGGAAAAAACATGATATTCGAATAAACTTCACATTCTAAAATTTTTTGATATGATATTTCAAAGATTCAACATTCTTCTTCAATAAATTTCTTTCGAAATTTTCCGAGTATTTTCCAGAGTTGCGAGGAATCGACATCACTAAAATTTCACAAATTCAGTAACATTTACCTCAAACATTCACTCGAAGTAAAAGGGAATAATGTCACCTTAGGTTTTGTTAACAATAGAAAATTCATGTAGAGGACTGTTCATTCAAATAAAATAAGAAAAAGATAATAAAACGAATTGGAAAAAGATTTTTAATGCCGGTGCTTCAGCTGTGCAAAGTTGAGTTGTATATTTTACGCCGGGGAACGCCCACTAAAATCCAAGTTTTCCCATTGGAATACTTTTTTTTTCACCCGGTGAACCTATTTTCAGCAAAAGAGAATTGAAACCACTTTGAAGAAAAATGGCCTTTAACGTCAAGTTTTGATTGAATTTCAAGTTCATTTGATAGTCGATGAGTTGATGAATATCTGTAGAAAATTTACACAAAATGAACATCCCTTAATTTTCATATAAATTCCGAATCTCAAATAATAAATATTGATTCGAGATAAGTAAATTTTATCTATTCGAATAAATATTTATTTGTCGCCAACGATGGTTTTTTTATTTTAATGTAGTGCAGTAAAATTCCAGCAATCCGAACGCAGGTTCAAGGATGGATTTTTCTTGTCATTGGCACAAGTTCGGTCCATCATTGGTAGACAAGGCAGCCCATCTAAGACTGTGCTAGATGGCTCTGTCACTGACAGAAGTATGGTCCATTACTGGCTTGAATTTAATCTAAAATGGAAGGACCGTGGCCCAGTTATATTCGCCATTATTGGACTCTTTGGATTTGGGATTGAAATTCTCAAACTTTTATCTTCAATCATTCGTAAAAAGTTTTCAAGTGAATTGTATATAAATTATATACAATTTTGCAAATTCTTCTTCTCGGGATGTTACACTGAGAAAAACCAAATTTTAATGACGAATATTTGAATTGACTCGATAGAAATTGAAAAAGTATTTTTTTGTGACTATTCGATCAATAATTTTATTGTTCTTTGAAGATTTTTCTCACAATCTTGTCAAATTTGATATTCAAAACCTATCAGAGAATTACTTCTAATTCGAAGCAATTATAAACCCTGCACATGACTGTGGTAAAAATTCTATAACGATCGGATAACCGGAGAATGGCAGATATGCGCGTTGGCAGAAATGTGAAAGACAGACATTTTAACGATATTGAAACGGGAAATTTGCTCTTCTTCGGATACGACTCTTCCACAATACTTCCATTTCCTCGTGAATATCGAACATGGAAGTGAAAAAGGTGAATACTCCTTTGAAAAAATGGATTAACCTCAAAAAATAATAATGGCTTGTGAAAAGATCCGATCAATTTGATTTTTTCTTCATTCCGTAATCTAATTATATTCAAAATTTACTCGAGTTGTATATAATTCGATTATAACATTGTTATATTTCTGTTATATAATACTTGAATATATACTACAATTTCTATTCTATGAATTTTTTATCTTCATATCATCTCAGATTATTTTCAATTTTAATTATCGATGAGACTGAACATCACATCTTTGCAATTATAATTTCCATAAATAATATACAAATTATGTAACATGTATGATTTTGATATTATATAACGTAGGCCACGCATTATCAACGCCTTTTTTCAAAATGTGAGCGCGAAATAATTATTTTGAAACAAGGAGGTAACGTCTTTGCAACGTAACTAACTTGTAACAGTGTTATGTAATAACATTCACGTTATATAATCACAAATTGGTGCACGTATGAAATAATTCAAATCATCAAACTTAAATATCAACTTCTTCTTCTTCTTCTTTGCGTTGGCAAAATTTTCTCAATCAAATGTGATTGTTGAAGAAAAGAAGAAGAACAAAATTTGATGAAATTCTTCCTACAACCCACACTGATATAATCGATATTATAAAAGAATGTCAAAGTTCGATTCGATTGCGTGACCAGTACTCGAATCGATTACAATTATTCTCTATCTTTTCAATTTTGTTCTTGTTCTTCGGTTTCCATCGTGAATCATAAATCGATATTTCTCAGTGGGGAGGGGGGAGGGAAATTCAATTTCGCGAAAATCAATCGGGAAATGGAGTTTACTTTCAAAATTGTGACCTTCATCGTGTCTCGGTGACACAGAAATTCGAACAATTATATCCCGGTTTTGAAAGATTCTCGTCGAATCGACGCCGCCCTTTCCTACATTTTCTCCTATTATTAGATTTCGATAGGAAAAAAATCTCATAAAAAATGAATTTTCCAATGAAACTGTACACGAAGACATTGCTTGAATTGCGAGGAAATGTAATTGTACTGGATATATATGAGGGAGGATGTACATGTATATATGACGTATATACATATATATACGAAACCACCCCTAGAAACCTGCAGTGCGCGATACTGGAATGTATGTATGTGTGAATGCATGTGTATAACTCACACGTACAACTTCGATACTGTAAAAATACATAAAGATACACGTAGCCTTCGTTGAAGTAAAAATAACAGTAAAATGAAATATCGAAACTTACCCCAACTAGAGCCTGTCCTTCCAAGGACCTGTCCCGTCTCGGAATTGTACAGGAAAATTCTAAAGCTCTCCCATTTTCCAAGCTTCGGTGGCGGGGTATAGAATTGTTGAGTAGGTTGTGCCTTTTTATCCATGATTAAAATTTATTTATACGTGTGTATATATATAAATATATAATTTTCTATCTCAACCGACGAACACTGAATCCCCTTTCTTTCTTTACGTGATTAATAATAATTATTAACTTGGAGACACAACACAGTTTGTTAGTCTTTTTCTTTGATCAGATAAAGGAAAATTAGGAGATGAAATACGATCAAAGGGGATGATATTTCTCCCTTGGTTCTCTCTAGTCCGTCTCTCTGGAGCCGTCGTCGTCTTCTTCTGCTGTTCCCATACGACGGCGCGCTCTCGTCCAGCCAGCCACCAAAGGGATGAATATTGAGCGATCAAACCCGGCCTAGCTGGCTTGCGCTTTCGGGGAGCCCCCCTCGGAAATCAAGCGTGGCGCAAGCGCTCGACCCCTACCTTCTTTCTTCTCTTATTATCATCTTTCGCGGACTTAGATCCGAAACGAGACTGAACGTGCAAGAAAATGCGTTATCTCTCGCTTCAACGTTGATATAAGGAAGGTGAGGGAAACGTGTTTCGGAACGAACTGGCGTTCTTCTCTATTTCCAGATGGCGACACTAGGTATGTTGCTGACTCTATATCGCCGTTATGCTACCACCTCGCGTTTTCTCACCCTTCTACCCCATGGCCGAGGATACTTCGATCGCATCGGCTCTACGACGCGAAGACTCCTCGTAACAGATCTTTTACGTATATAGATATGTTTATGTATGTATGTATGTATGTATGTAGGGACGTATGTAAGATATATCCAAGAGAAATAGCGAGGGAAGGGTGATTAGAGCATAAGTGTATTTACTCTCTCTCCCCAATCGTTACAACTTTATTATTCTTTCAGCTAGAGTTTTACTCCTCTTTGTTCATGAAAATCAATTATTCCCTGCTCTCTTCGAGTATCGAATCTGCGAACTAGAACTTCGAATCATCGAATTCAATTTATCATCATCAATCCGAATCTTTTCTGGAGTTTATTCTGAATTTTCTTTTTCATCTGAATTGAAAATAAAACTGTCGATGGAACGTTGAGAGAGCTTCGAAGGAGGAAAAACACTAGCTCCGGTAATGATTTCAAGTATTATCATTATTATAGAGCAAATCCTACTTCGTTACGCCATCTCTGGAACTCTAATCCCATGACGTGGATGCAAAACACTATATACCGAGACCCGAAAAATCATTAAAGAGACAAGAATCGTACATTTCTGTGTATCAAGTTATGTTGAACAATCCAACAAACAAAAATATATCCACTAGTATCTGAAAGATGTCTCAAAATCATGAAAGATGTCTTGAAAGACTTTCGAAAAGATATGTTTTAGATATATGAAAGATATCTTCCAGATAACTCAAGATATGTTTTTGATTTTTTTAAGATAAGTGTTGGATTTTTGCAAAATACGTTTTAACCCTCAATTGGTATCGCTGAGAAAAAAGTTTGAATGCCTCAAATCTTCCATCTAACTGGATTTGAGAACATTTTACGCTCATAAATCTCTGCATTCGGTACATTCCCGTCTCTCTACAGTGGAAATGAAATCTAACTGAAGGTTAAATATATTATATTAGGTTAGATATATCTTCCAGATACGCAGCAAAAAATTTGGTGTCTCAAAAGGTCTACTCGGAGGTTGTGTTAAAAACAACATATAAAATTCTCAAATTGATAGATTTTCAGTGTAAATTTAACATTTTTTGTGTGAATATTTAACATAAATTGCGAGTGGACCTCCTGGAACACACACGTGTGTTAAAAATACACAAAATTTTTTACTGTGTATGTTTTGGATGTCTTTAAGATGTCTTTTTGGAATCATGAAGACATCCCAGACAGCACAAAAGGATCATTATTGAGTTCTGAGAAAGAAACATGACGTGACTTTTGCCCTTCTTACTGAAACAATTCTTAAAATGTGTAACAGATATCTTTGAGAAGCTTTTTCAAGATGTGTTTTAGAATATATGATGATTCGACATCAGGGTTCAGACAGAACTGGAATTCCGGAAAAACTCAGGGAAATACACTCAAAACACCGGAAATTCTCAGGGAAATCATCAAAAACTCCCAAAAACCTGGAAATCTCAGGGGCATCACTAAAATTGTATCAAAATAAAAATTTGTTCATTTATTCTATTTTTCATTCTCTACAACATATTTTCTTAATTTTTAATCGTGGAATCGTAGAAATTATACACCGAGGGAAAAATGTTTAGGGACACATTCATGATCCGACGATTTCTGAAAATTAGAATTTTCCTCAGGGAAATCACAGGGAAAACTCAGGGAAATTTATTGAACAAAACTTGTCTGGACCCTGGACATGTAAAAGATGTCTTTTAGAAACACTTTGAAGACATGTTTTTGACATTTGTTGAAGATATCTAAAAGACATCATTTTTTCGATTTATCTAAAAGATGTCCTGCTAAAGATATCTTGTAGATGTCTTGTTTCTTTGAAGAATTTGAAAATGCTTGCAAAAACTGGGCAAAAAATAGTTATCACGCTTTGAGCGGTTTTCATCTCTGAGAAATTGGTGAAAATTTTGACACAATTTTATCCGAATATCTTATCAAACCTTGGCAGGAATATTTTCTTAGTTTTCGGCTGAATAACATGGAGAAAAACGTATGGAAAATTTGTAGCAGAGTTTACCATAATAATGGCATTTTTGGGACACATGAGTATTTATATGCACTCGTCCTTTAATTATGGTAATCCATACCTCATTTTGGTGAAAATAACTTAGCATCTGACACATATTACTATAAGTTTGAAAAAATTACTACGAATTGAAGGAGAAATGTTCATAAATGTCCATGAGTCCCAAAACTGCTATAAATGTTTCTCCGTGCAGGAACGGAGACCTGACAACTTTTTACTCATTCACCGCATTTTCTTGTTGAAAGAATTTGAGAATTTCTGTGAATTTGATTTTTTTTTAACAAGACTTCAGCAATTTCTCCAAATTTTCATGTTTATTTATAATATAACAGACCACGCCTAAGGGGAACCAACCTTCAAGGCCGTTTTGAGACTCTTCAAAGCCCTCAACACATTTTCCACCTGCTTTCTAAATCCGGAAGAGTGAAAAATCACGTGTTTCACTCCACCAAGTCTTAGAAGTGAGCCAGTCCGCTTTTAAAGTGAAAAATCCACTCTAGAATTGGAGTAACTGTGAGTTTCTAACCTTAGACTGTCACTCTAAAAGATGGGAAATTTCACTCGAAATTTCGACAAGCTCACTTTTGGCTGGCTAAAAAGTGAAATCTGACTCTGAAAATTTTAGAAAGTGAAGCTCCCAGGATTACAAAAATTAAAAAATCATATATAATTTATTTATAATTCAATCCCGTACATCACAACCACCGATCCCCCACCTAGGACTTCGATGGACTGGAGGTGGAGAATTGGTGGAGAAATGGGAGCCGTGGAAATAAGGGAGAAATAAGGGAGAGTCTCCGTTGAGGCAACGTGGAGGCGACGGAGAAATGTCCGCCCCCTGTATTTTCGATATAATTCTTATTGGTGCATTTACGTAACCAAATCTGAATGTTTGAATTCACGAATTTAAGTTTTACTGAAAATACAGGATGCGGACATTTCTCCGTCGCCTCTCCGTTGCCTCAACGGAGACTCTCCCTTTTTTCTCCCTTATTTGCACGGCTCCCATTTCTCCACCAATTCTCCACCTCTGGTCCACCGAAGTCTTAGGTGGAGGATCAGTGGTTGTGCTGTACGGGATGAAGTTTATGTATAAGTTATATATAATTTTGAGAATTGTTCCACTCGGGATATACGGATAAAAAATCCGGCTGCAGAGGGGCAGAGATCGGCAATAATGCTTGCGGGATTTTCTTTCTTCACAGTTTCAGTTGAAATCAATATTTTCCACTTCCGTGAGTTACGATGGAAACTGCGGAAAATGGGAATTTTTATTCTAGAGATGAAGAAGAATGAATCCCAAAATCATCAATGAAAAAAATCATTACTGTTGATCTCTGCAGATGAGGTTCTCGTGGAAGCCAAAGTCCCCGGCAACTGTCTCTTTCGCTGGGGCCTAAAAACACCTGTGCCACTTCTCCCCCAAAATTCAATATAAGTATATCTCCATACAGCACAACTGAATATAGCAACCATTCGATATTCAATACACATCTGAATGCTGGATCAAATACCAATTGATAGTTATGGATTGTTTTCATTTTTGGTAGTCCCCAGGACGAACCCGAAGAAACTCGCATACAAAACCTTCTTCACGATCCTTGCATGGTTAAAGGGAGGTTCTCATCTAGCAACCCCAAAATAAGGTGATTTTCTCGAATTTTTTCTCATGGAAGTGAGTGAATAAAGAACTCGGGGGTTTTCACACTTGTTAATCGAGTCTTTAAGTAACTGAAAAAATTTTTTTCAGCAAAAAAAGTCATGGGAATTGTTGATACGTGTTGACACATAACCACCTAAAAAAACAGCGATCTTAGCACTCACAAAAATGATCAGAAATAAAAAAATCCAAAAATTCTTATAAAATATATCATATTTGTTGGAGGTTGCACCAATAAAACCAATGAAAAGTCTCAAACTGAAAAAAATGACAGACATGCAAACTTTTAGTAGTGTTTTGGCACCTTTTTTTCGCTCTTTAAAGTGCTATAAAAAGAAAAAAAAACAGACAAATATCATGTCCATTCAGGTTCATCCTCCAATAAATTCAATCAGCTTCAAAATAGAAAAAAACAAGAGCGATCCCCGTTCAGTAGTTTTTGAGATATCGTGGTGCCAAACTTGAAAAACATGGTGCCGAGAAAAACGCCTTTAAAGTTTCAGGATACCAATCTTTCAACTTGAAAACATTTTCTCAAGAAAAAAAATTCAAGAAAATCACCTCATTTCGGAATTTGCTTGATGAGAACCTCCCCTTGAAGAGTTATAGTTGCAGTGATCTGAAATCTGGTTATGATAACTAGGAAAACAAGAGAAAATCACGTGAATCTGTTTGTGGCCACCAGACGGAATGTGTCAAAGCCAAAAATAAGTACGTCGCCAAAATTTTCTTTGAGTGCAAGAAATATCCCATGTAGAATCCGGATAGATCTGATATCTGTATGCAAAACCCATCCCTCAAAGCTTTCCCAGAATAAATATCTGTTTTCCATTTAGGAGTCCCCGTACCGCACCCGGATAGACCGAAATATATCCTCGAAACGGGGAACTTCCACCGTACAAAACCCGTATGGATCTGAATATTATTCCGTTCAGGTTATTCCCGTAGAAGGCCGGAAAGAGTTCTTCTAAACCATTCTAAAGGGTTTAAACCAGGGCATATTCTGAGGGTCAGTTCTTACCAAAAAGTTAGTTCTAAAACATAAAAACGGTTAGTTCTTCAAAAATTCCCCAAATGTTTTCCTCTTTCTTTTTCTTTTTTTTAAATCGAGTATCCAATATTTCCCTGTTAGTTTTGAATAAGGTCCTGATCAAGTTAGAGTCCGGAAACCGTGAATAAGGAAAATCTTATCTGATTCCCTCGATAGGATTCAAATAGGGTTGTAACGCAGGGGTACACACTCACAGAAAGGATTTCTTGAAATGAGAGAATTTCTCTTGTCGCTGAGACAAAACTCATTCTTTTCTTGAGCCTAGAAAATTTTACTTGATTGAAGAAAATTTCTTTTGAAATCAAAAAGAACTTTCCTTGATTCAAGTAAAATTTTCACGTCTCAAGAAATCCTTTCTGTGAGTGCATAGGAAATCAGGCATGCCTCGTCAGACCTTGGTATTTTCCCATCAAAAATTTCTACTAGGGCGAGTTCAGTATCGTTATTCATCCGGAAAAAATAAGACTTGAAGCCAAAATTTAAATTAAGGAAGTATCAAATAATGCAAGAGATACTTGTCACACAAATGTTTTCCTTCTTTATCCCTATAAGAAATCGAGTGTCCACCGTTTTGGTTTTTTCTTCAATTTCCTCAGAATATGCCCTGGTCTAAACCCCCTGGGAAGGATGAGAGCCCGAGAAAAGAAGATTAGATCTAATGAGGTCTCAGTAGATCTCATCAGATCTAAATTTTGGTAAAAGCTCTAGAAATCCTGTTCGTATCTAGTTACATCTGAACATCTCAACATCTCAACTTGGGCAACAATCTTTGGAGTCTTTCTGATATTGACTCACTCCCACACGGAGAGAAAAAATTTGCTGACGCAGCAAATCGAGGTATTATATATAGAATAGCAAAATTTTTTGCTGACCTAGCTAAAAATTTGCTATAAGAGCAATCGTGTTATCTACGACAGCAATTTTTTTAGCTGTGGCAGCAAGAAAAGGTTTGCTCCGCCAGCAAATTTTCAGTATTATATACAGAATAGCAAACATTTTTTGCTGCCACAGCTAAAAATTCGCCGTCGCAGCTAACAAGATTGCTGGAACAGCAAATAGTTTGCTGTTACAGCAAAAAATTTGCTGCTCTGGCAAAAGGAACCTAGCAAAAGTAGATTTCGCTGCAACAGCGAATTCTTTTTTCTCCGTGCAAAGATCCCAATTTTGCGAAGAAATCCAAAAACATATACCCAGTGAACACCATATGTATATAAATGTTACATAACACAGAAATCACAAGTGACGTAACTCTGTTACGTATATGTGATGTAACAATTATATAATATTTTATGCTTATATTTCGTAGCAATTTGTTACTTCTATGTTATGTATCAGTTACATAAGCAAGTGACTTTAAGAAAACATAACTTGCCATTTTTATGTTATGCATTAGTTAGAAGAGTGTCGGATAATTTGGGAAATATTTCTGTTCAGTTGGGTGTTCAGTAGAATTGTTTTTTCAGGTACATATCTAGTGAATATCGAAAGTAACCGATTACCATATGTTTCATAGCTAATCCAAGTAGCAACGCGCTTTCAAAGCGCTTCAACATGCTGTGTTGTTACCTGGGTACGTGGCAGTTACATCAATGTTACGTTCAGTATTTGTTGGGATGTGATCAGGAAAGAATTGGAATTTTCATGTGATGATTATATGATACTTTGGTATTGACATGACATTGCCATCACGTTACACTTATGCACTGGTCACGTAAAAAATCTTTTTATTTACGTAACTGTGATGTAACATTGTTCCTCACATAGTTGTGTAATTGAGTAGGAAATTGTGAGTCTCGTGTGACTCACGTGTGACTCCCAAGTTACGTAACTGGTTACTTAACGTTATGTAACTTTGATGTAACATTTACGTAAGTGTGCTCACTGGGTACACTCAAAAACAAATCTCCTTTCAACCAAATAAATAGTTTATTTGTCCTTTCTCCATAAAATATTTCTTAGGATTAATGAAATATTTAATCGAATCGAATAATGGAATGCTTTCCCCAAATAAATAATTTATTCGCCACAAGTCATCAGTTTTTGCAACTAATTGGATATTTAAGGGGTTATATATAGTTCAAATTTTCAAAAAATTGCTTTTATTCTTATTTCATTTTCGTAATTCACATACATTCAAGTCAATTCAGCGATTATTGTCAAAGTCACACGCATATTTGTAAAATTTGTTTACTCTATGTCAAGTGCTTTTGAAACTTTGAATGCGTTTTTCTCCAAACTGTGTTTTCAAAGTCGGTGACCAAGATCTCTCGAAAACGGCTGGACCGATCAGTCTCAAATTTGACAGGGTATGATTTATGCACGTGAGAATCATACACGAAAAATAAAACCCAAAAGTATTTACACTAATAATTTTTGTCTAATACATAATATTCCATGCAATGATTATTTGTGCACGTTTGATTGATCGACATAGGAATTGTACACGAAATATTTTACAAGATTTAAAAATGTAATCAACAAAAATTGTACACATATTGTTTATGCACGATCAGAAAATAAAATTAATCAGTGTATAATTATTCAATAAAAAAATTTCTCATATAAATTTCATTAGGTGTACAATCATTATACATTCGTGTGGAAATTAATTCTTGGCGCCAGTTAGGGCCAAACTAGGCGTCCTTACTTTATTCCAGGCCCTGTTTCGGTTACCTTTATAGGGCCTAGACAGGATTGTCACGCTCTCATTTCCAGGGCCTGTACTGTATTCCTAACTTGGGCCTATGTAGGACACCCATGATGGGGCCAATGCAGGCTCTGAAACTAGGGCCTTTGAATGTGTAATAAATTTTTGCATAGATTATCAAATTAGATGAATATCGCAAGGAGAGAATAAAATCCCCACCCGGGTAGAAATGATTTATGACATTCCCCAGTTCTATTCAGGGCTTGGTCAGGGCCTGGTCAGATTTGATCATTTGATATATTAAAATGATTATTTTGATTGTTTCTTAATGAATCAAGTACCTTTCAGTTCATACAACGTTCTCTTTTTTATTGTTATGTCTACGAGTATAAGGTATTAATTATCATTATGATTTTCCATCAATTCATTGATTATAAAATTTTTATTTCATTGAATTTATTCAGTGAAACCGAAACTATTGACTTTTATCTAATATCAAATGGAAAATTTCTTGCATTTCATTCCTGTGCTCGATCAGAACGACAGAAATTTGGCTATAAAAATGGATCTATGTAAAGACTTCGAATTGTAAATAGTTTAAAACTTTAGTTGAATAAAGAGGTTATATATTGCTGTTTTCAATCAAGGTTGGGTGCGCCTAACTTTTCAAAACAAGGGGAATATTGGTAATGCAGGTCGGCCCTACGAGGATTGTGTACAGGTGTGCTTAAATTAAAATCTTTGGGAGAATATGGGAAGCCTAGCAAGGCCCTATACGGGCTGTAGTAGGGTGCGCCTAAAATAAAATCTTTGGGAGAATACGGGGAACACAGCAAGGCCCTATACGGGCTTTAGTAGGGTGCGCCTAAATTTTTCAAACAGGGGGAAACATTGGAAATGCATCTTGGCCCCACATGGGCCTTGTATGGGTGGCCCTGAGTTAGAAAAATCAGGCCAAATATCAGAAACCCGACTAGGCCCCTTAGTGGTTGAGGCTAGGCCATCCTAAGTTTGGATACCCGATTTAAGCCCATACAGGGCCTATATTCAATACAGGACGCCCGGACAAATTTCCACACGGGTTATTCAATTACATTTTTTGTCCGTGCATGAAAACGTATGAACGTCTCAAGTATGAACAATATTTAGTGTACAATTTTCTTATCAAATAATTTCACGTGCACCAAAGCTTATGTGTTAAATATGGAGTATTGAAGGAAAAATTATCAGTGTAAATACTTTAGGGTTTCATTTTTCGTGTACAATCAATAAGTGTATGATTCTTACGTGCATAAATCATACCCTGTCTCAAATTTCAACACCAGCTTGTTGACTATATTTTTCAGTAATTACTCGAAGGGTTCTTCTCACCGATGAATATTTTTATTTTTATGAACAATTTAAGGCCAAAATTTTGGCGCAAAATCGACTTTTTTTTTTTAGAAGCCGCCATTTCGTCAAAAAATTTTATTTTGCTTATTCCTTTGATTAATTACTAGATTATGCATTACTTTACCCATTAACGCCCAAGCGCCTCGATTTTATGTCAACTTTTCGACGCGATGATTTGTAATGTTATCGTCTTTGAAAAAATTCAGTTTTCACATATTTTGGCGTGAAATTTTATGCTCTTTCAGGATCCGTGGTCAAAATTATGATTAGACTTCTAGGAAAAAAGATATGGCCGATTTAAACTGAAAACACGTGGGAATTGGAAAAAGAAAAATTTTCTTGTTTTTTTTTCATAATGTTATCGCCAATAATTTGTGTTCTAATTATGGACAAAGGTGGACAAAATGCTTCAAGTTTGAGAGGAGATTTTTGTTATCGAAGTGAAATCGCTTTTTTTCTTACAAAATGGCGGCAATAACGTAAAAATTTCATGAAAAACATTACTTATTTTTTTTCTCGAAAACTAGATTTTATCGAAAAGTTTATGAGAACAAAAATGTCTTAGAATCAGTCAAGGAACGCTCACAAATTTTTTGAGAATTTTTGGAGACAATTTAGATTTTTTTGAAAATTCGGAAAATTTGATTTTTCAAAAACGTGTCAAAAATATTTGAAAAAATTTTTGAGTATTCCTTGACTGATTATAAGATATTTTTGTTCTTTTGAATTTTTTTATTAAGTCCATAGTTTTCGAGCAAAAAAATAAGTAATGCTTTTCATGAAATTTTTACGTTATTGTCGCCATTTTGTATAAAAAAGCGATTTCACTTCGATAACAAAAATCTCCTCTTAAACCTGAAGCATTTTGTCTACCTTTGTTCATAATTAGAGCACAAATTATTGGCGATAACATTATGAAAAAAAATCAAGAAAAATTTTTTTTTTTTCAATTTCCACGTGTTTTCAGTTTAAATTGGCCATATCTTTTTTCCTAGAAGTCTAATCATAATTTTGACCACGGATCCTGAAAGAGCATAAAATTTCACGCCAAAATATGTGAAAACTGAATTTTTTCAAAGACGATAACATTACAAATAATCGCGTCGAAAAGCTGACACAAAATCGAGGCGCTTGGGTGTTAATGGGTTCCCTGGTGAAAGGGAAGCGTGTGATAGAAAGTGTCAGGAACATAGTTGGAAAGTATTTGGAACGTGGATTTAAGCGTATACCGAGCGTCAAGTGGAACATTAAGAGTGGTTCGAACGTACATTTGAAGTGTGTGAAGCGTATCCGAAGAAACCCCAATTTCATAGAAACCGGGCTTTACGCACGGAAGCGTAATCCAAGAGTGGATAGGAAGCATATGAGAAGTATTAGGAAAGTAATCTGAAACATGCTCACGCTTCCGTTACTCTTTATGACACGCTTCCCTTTCACCAGGGTTAACGCAGGCCCGGATTAGAAGATTTTGAGGCCCGGGGCTGAGAGACTATTGGAGGCCCCCTCAAAGTGAAAAGCAGGGGGGGGGGGTGAATAAAATTTTTTTTGCAATCTTACAGGATTTTCAGCTGTCACAAAATAATACTCAGAATCTCTGGTGAAAAACCCTCAAAATCCTCTTACAAAACAAAACAGCGACAAGAAATAATGAGACATAATAGAAAATAATGGGGGCATGAACAAAAGCACACCCATTTCCAATTATTTCCTATCACTTGTTTGTTTTATAATAGGATTTGAAGGTTTTCTTTTCACTTGGAATTAATATGTAACTGGCACGGATTCATTTGTTCAAAAGATTGTATTTATTCGATTAAACAACGAAATTAACAGAGAAATTAATAGTTCTTTTTTCTTATGAAAATTAACAGTTCTTATTTTTTCTTCAATACTAAAATCATGAACATATTCCCAAAACATGAAAACTCTAGAAATGATAAGAACATCTTTCCGTGCAATAAGTAGATGTGTAAATGAAACTAAATTCGAACTAATTACAAGGGTTTGGAAAATGCAGATTGCTAAAGATTCTTGTTTTTCACATTTCTCAATCGATTGGGATGAAACTTATATGGGACCACTAAATTTCATTACAATCGGATAACAGGAACCGAAGACATTTTTCGTCGCAAAATCACAATTGTTTGTAAAATGTTTCCTTTCCCTCTCCCGTTTTTCTGTAAAGATCAGGGTAAAACTTATATGGGATCGATACTGCATGAAACTGTGGTGAAAATTCATGATGAACGGATGATAAGAACGAACGATATCCACGTGATAGCGTTATTTACGAAATTTTCAAATTTTGTTTCGAAACTTAGTGCTTACCCATTTCTTTCCTCAATATTGATTCGCCTGAAACTTATGTCTCATAATCAGCATTTCATGAATTAACTATGCTCAATGTTTCATGGCATTCGGATGATACGGACATAGGGAAGGCATGCTTCCAACATATTGTCAAATAATGCGGATGGCAAAAAAAATTTCCCACAGTTTTGAACCGATCCAAATGGAACTCATATGGGACCATTATTGGATCATAACTAGAACCTGGTATAAGTTTCACTGGAATCGGATGAACAAAACAGGAGATATGCACGTTCGCGAAAATGTTCATTTTTTGCCATATTTCTCCTAGCCCATCCAGTTCTTCTAAATGAATCCAGCTGACTTATATGGGACCACTATCGCTCCACCCTACGACTGTGGTTTAAATTTCATCGAAATTGTATGAGTGGAACGGGAGATATGCGCGTTCGCAGTTTGTTGATCACCTAAGCGACAGACAGACACGAAACCAAAATTTTTCTCTGAGCTTCGAGAAACATTTTGGTGTTAACAATTTTCATTTGGGAAACAAAAAATTGTCGGAAAGCAGAAATTAGATTTTGGAATTGGTTTATATCACTAGTGGAGCATAAATAAGTTGGATCAATGATTTTCCAAGATTCGCGCAACCTCCTATTTTTGTTTACAAGGCAAAAATATTGGAGGACTCTGATCGTTTGTATACTACAACCACCTTTACTGTTGTTGATAACGACAGTTATTTGGAGTTCAAAGTGATTCGAATGAAAATCGTTCAATGTCTCCGATTCAACGATCAAGAACGTTAGTTGATGCGATAAAATCTTGTTTACCATAAAAATGTTATAAAAAGCTTGAAAACAAAATCCGCGAATGTTCAAAGATGAGGCCCGGGGCTGCAGCCCCCCCTCCCCCCTTCTCCAGGCCTGGGTTAACGAAATCCATTTGGGTTTGTCGTTTTAAAAGAGTTAGTCCCGAGATATCGAGGTTCTTTTTTTTTTAGAGGAGCTCCTGAAGATCAGCTATAACCCTGACGGTTTTGAGATGACCATAAAATAACCGAAAAATAACGGTTGCTTTGTGCGCTTTTGTAACCAAAAGATTACCAAAAAATTACCAAGTTGTAGGAGATTGATTTCGGTAACGTTTTGGCAATTTTCACGAAAGTGACCGAAAATTGATCGTTTTCAAGAGAAATTTTATTGGTAAATTTTGGGTAATTTTTGATAGAACAACCAAAGTTGAACCATTCAGGCAGAAACTTTTTTCGATAACGTTTTTGTCGTTTTCACGAAAGTGACCGAAAATTGACCGTTTTCAACCAAACCAAAATACAACCAAAATATAATCATAATATAACGGTTATTTTTTGGTAATTTTTCGGTCGTTCAGTCAGGTTCTAACTTTGAATTATTTCAGATATCCCTGATTGATGTGAGGAATATTTTTAGTTATTTGTTGGTAAAAAATCGGTTCTCCATGCGGAAACCCTAATGCAACCAAAATACAACTAAAATATAACGGTTTTTTTTCGGTAATGTTTTTGGTTCAAAAAGCGCACAAAGCAACCGTTATTTTTCGGTAATGTTTTGGTAAAAAACCTTTGAATTACCATTTTTTCACCATAGTATTACTCAAACCAAACCGAACCTCAAAATGACCGAAAAATAACCAATTATTGGGTTATTTCGAATTCGCCAGGGAACAGCTCTCAAAATCATTATTTTTACCAATAAAAAATATTAAAATACAGGTCAAAGTTATCTCATTATGTGCACAAATCTTTACAATAATCAATTTAACAGTCCTTTCAGGAAAAATTCTTGAAACATCGCTTTTTTTGCGCCCCTCAACTGTATATAACCCCTCAATTTCTACAAATAAATATTTTTTTCAGTGTAGAAAAATTCAAAAAGGTTTCTAGAGAACCCTGGAGAGTTCTTTTTCTTTTCAAAATTTAGATTTGAAAAGATCTACACGTATCTCAGTAGATCTAATCTTTTTTTCTCGGAATGGACTCGTTGACTGAAAAAAATCCTCAACCACTGCTTTTTTGGTTGGTAACGTTTTTTATTAAATATTTTATTACAGGAGGTTAAAATATTCTTAATGCATTCAAATAACAGAATTTACAAATATATCTCAATCATTTCTATATATATGTACATATGCATATAGATATAGTCCCATATCTGAATATACATACACACATACATAAATACATTCATACGTACATACATTCTATATGTATATATATATATTCATGTACCTAAAAGTTTCGGCATCATGTTTATAGATACATATATATATACACATCCTTATAGACGCGCTGTCTATATATACACATCACATAATTGTATTGAAATCTTATATATGCACAACACAGTAGTAGACTCTCTCGATAAGTATCATCTATTTATCCTTTTCTCGCGTAAGATCGAATATCGAGTGAGATAAGGATGACACGGGAATGATGCTTATTGAAAGTACCATCATACTGTACATACCTGCGTATGTTTTTCAAACATATTCATTCGTATAATCACACGATATCACCCACACGTATCTGCATACACAGTCGATATAATTTTCTTTTGACTTTTATTTATATATTTATATTATATATTTATATATATATATTTTTTTTTATTTATATATGTATAATGTATATACATGACGTAGAGTGGCACAAACTCACACTTCATACACTATTACGAATGTTTTTTTTTTCCTTTTTTTTCTTTTTCTTCATTATTTTCTTCTGACTTTTTCTCGTTCATTAAATAATAATAATAATAATCATTACCCTATCCTTCAAGCTATTCATCGATCTCTCATCATATAAAACCAAAAAAAAAACAGACAAATTATGACGATGATGACAATGGTGATGTCAATAATAATAGTAATAATTATTGTTAACATTATAATAATTTTCCCTCTCTTTTTCTTATCCTTTATCGTTGTGATATCGATCATATCAAATTAAAGAAGCATCACACAAATCTCATGGTACCTGCCTTTTCAATTTCTTTTATTTTCTCTTTTGTAAGGAATAAAAAAAATGAAAAATGCATTTTTCCGTTCCTTCTCTTTTTCTTCCATTAGCAGCATTCTATCGTCTGCTCGAGAGGAGCAAAATATGGTTTCTTTTAAGTCACTACGCCAGACATGTCGCTCTATTTATTTTTCTGTTTTTCTCTTTTCAAATAAAATTGTATTCCGTTGTTTCCTAATCGCGTGTATGCGTGATGAAATTTCTAAATGCTACATCATCTTTTTCCAAATCATTATTACATGTCATGACACAGAGATGTCAAGTATCAAGAAAGTTCGATCGAGAATATTTGACTTTCTTCTTTTCTCTCATCGTTCTTCGAGGTAAGAAAAGCGGAGAAGATTAATGATAATGATGAAGAATGTAGCGGTAGACAAAAGTTAATTTGAGTTTTTTCTCATAAAGACAGTAATTATCGCTGCTCGAGAGCTAGGATTCGCGATAATAACAATGAACATTATCAACTAGAATTATGACATCTTTAATATTTGGGAATTTGTATTTAATCTTACTAATTTTTATCAATTAATCGTTAATTAATATCATTACTCTTCTCATCATCATCATTGTTATTATTATTATTTTCACCATCTATCAACAATATATTTTCATCCTTGAGGACTTGAAATTGCTCTTTGTTTCTCTCTCGTCGAGCTTTCGAAATGCCTGTACACCTTCTGGTTCAAAATATTTTCATTATACGTGTGCTTTTTCGAATATCTTTCTTCACTTCTTTCTGATATGATTATTATTTTCTTCAACAAAGGAGTCATAAATGGAGATCCAAATTCTCTTATTGGAAAACAAGCAATGGATACAAATCTATTGAAACAAATCGTGAGAACTTGATATTAGATTTCCAATTCTTGAGAGCACACGATAGAAATTGATTATAAAAATGCGTCATCTCTACATCTGGCTCTCACTACTCGAAACCGAAGCCATACCTCAGACCTCAAAATTAGGCTCTGCGCATTCGTCATTTATGAGCCTATTTTGAAGATTCCGCACATCCGACTTGTGCTTATGTCAATGCTTATTCATTTATGCGTTTAGTTTTCAACGTGCTGTAGTTCGTAACGAATCAAGTGAAAGGATAACGTATAGAAAACATTTCAATGAAACCCCCTTAAGATGTTCTTGAAGTTTCAATCGTTTATAGAAACAAAACGAAAGTTCAATCTCACGAACGTTTGAAGAATGCATTTATGGTTTTTCAACAGATGAATATTGTGTTATTCGATTACTCATTCGTTTCAACAAACGATTCAAACTTCAGCAACATTTGTTCCTGATCTATAATTTTATAGTTAGTTTCCCTTTGACAAGGACCGACTGGCAGCAAAACTTTCTATTCTCATGGTTTCCAGTCTGAGGAGTAGCGCTCTTTAGTACAATTTCGGAATTCCTGATTGGTATTTTCATTCAACTCATGATTATCGTAGGTTTATTTACAGAAAAATTGTACTAACAAGAACATCTCTGAATATTTGAAATATTGTATTCCAATATTTCAACTTTCAAAAGAAAAAATTCATGATTTTGGCTTTGTGCAAAATTTCAGCCTCCTTTGTGAGTTCGGTTGCAACTGCTTTCATTTGAAGAATAATATCCGCGGATGAAGCAACAACCTCTGTGCTTGCATCCTCTCAATCTTTTTTTCTTTTCACAGAGCGAGTCAATGAAGAACACTGTAAAAATTCAGAAAACGTTCTGTTTGAATCGTTTATCGAAACGAATATAAATGTTTCCGAATGGCATATTGTAACATATCAATTCTGTGACAATGGTATTCACGAAAGAACATATTTTCTCAATTGATCTTATAGACGAATAATTATTTCAATTTTACAATTCTTGTTTTCATAAATCAATACAATTTAAATAAATGACAACTGTATGAAATTTCAACAGAAAGTTAAATTGTTCTTACAATTCTATTTATATATTTAATTCAACTTTTTTACGAACATGATGATATATTTGAATTTAAAAATTGGATAATTAAACTAGAAAGAAATTATAAACCATCTCAGATGTTTTGGAGCGGAATGCAATTATGTTGAGACTGTCTAGATTAAGTTGATTTCACGTAGAGTGAGATGAACGATTCATATTTCAAACTTTAAACACTGAAAATAATATTCAGAAACTCGATTTATTCGATTTTGTGTAATTATTTGTACATGGATAGCCCAATGGGAAACGATTACAGTCCCAACGCCAGCTAGTACGCTCTCAAGAACCAAGAAATTCGCAGTGCTCGGTAAAGAAAACGTTGTCTCCCCTGTTTTCATGTAAATCTGACTGACATTTTAGAGCATACCATGTGAATAAAATCTTAAACAAAAATCAAAACTATCACAAATATGTGCGACGTATATAACTCCTTTGTTTCACACTATTTTCAATATATTTCATGAAGAGACACAACGGATCTAGGGACAAAATAAATCCTATCGCATACAGGTGTCCCTGGAACCCTCTTTCTCTTGTTTTTCTTCTTTTTTTGTTTTCCTTGAGGTGAGATATTAGCGCGAAGATGCCAAAAGAGGAGTCATTTCGTATTAAACGATTCATATGAAAACTATCCGATAAATTCCTTGAAACTGAGTTTCCAAAGATTCCGTGAATCATAAAGAATGTATATTAAAATAGTTTTTCGATAAACTTGCGATAGAAAATGACAAGCATCCCGGCGCTAGTATTCCCTCAAATTAAAATGCAGAAATTCCTTAGCGAAGTGTTACATCGAATACTAAGTACTACGAATGATGACAATGATAATAACAATAATAATGATATTAATGAGTCACAGCCACTTTAGTAACTTCTCTAATAAGCTGATCAGATACACGTATTATGCGCACCTTTTCTCCCTTTCTTATTATTTTACCATAACAATTAGAAATATTATTACAACGGCAAGACAAGAGCATTTTCAGTTGCATAGTTCTTTTTTTTTTCCTTTTACCATTCTGTAAAATACTGACATAATATATACATGTATATATACTCGAAGCATATGTACATTGTGGACTGTGCGATTTGATGAATATGCAATATTAATATCATAATATTTGTCGTTCAATATGAAACGTAATTTGATTATCACCATTCTTCTTTTGAATATCAAACAGGAGAGAAAATAATGATAATAATAATAATAATGAACTTATCAGATCTAAGTTTGAATATATGAATACATATTTATATTTATACATATAATAGTAAGGAATAATAGATAAAGATACAAAAGAATTATTATGTGTTGATCGATATATATCATCGTAATTACCGTGTCTCAAAAGATATTAAAAAATCCATTCTTTTTGTCTATTCGAAAAATATTCATTCATTATTCCTTTCGTTTCTCTCGATAATAAACTTTCTCTTTGGATTATTTCGTTACAAAAATTAGAGTTCTCAGTGGCTGATTCTCAAGTTTACAATATTTTTTTTTGTGTATACATACACACATACATGTAAGACGATAAGGAAACAATTTTTTTGATTTTGTTCGTGTTTTTCTTGATTCGTCTGCCGATGGTAGACTCGAATCTTCTCTTCTTTTTTCTCTCTCGTCGTATGAATAAGTCGTTCGAGACGGAAAAATGAAAAAAATATTATATATCTACGAACTACGAACACAAGCATATCTTCGGGATAATATCATGTCATTGTTTTCCAAGATTTTCTTACATGAATTAATCTAAAGAGACCGAGGGATACTTTATTTCTAACATTATTGAAGGGTTTGGGAAATTCTTTTGCGTATTCTCAATTTCAAAGATATTCATACGAATCTCAAAACGCATAAGAATTTACAAAATTTATGATGATTCTATTCAATATCGCATAACACATGAAATTCTTTTAATTTTGAAACAAATTGTATTAATCGAATGATTTGAAATTTCCAAAAATGTGCTTTTATTCAATTCGATAATGTCATTTAAGAATTCGAGCTGATAAAAAAACTCTTTGAATGATTCGAAAAATTCATATTTTGTGTATAAAAGTCAAGAATTTCAGATATGTCATTTTCTTTGCAAAGTCTTTTAGAGTTAAAAATTGCTTGAAAAATGAGACAATTTATGAATAATTGTAAAAATTACTTCGTTGAAACACGCTATGCATGAAAATGAGCATGCAAAAATGATAAATAGTATCAATATATATTAATATAATATATTTAATTTTTGCAAACTTATTTTCATGCAGGTCTCATGGCTATTTTATTTGAAATATCGCTCAGAGTCCTGATTATTCTGAGAATGGAGTTTCTAATTCAACATATGATGTTGGAAATATGATTTTGATAGAGAACATATCAAATTAGGATTGTACTTTGTGAATTCATTAGACAGATTTTATTCATCTTTTGATACGGGGATGAATATTCAACGAACCAACGATTCTGAATTTCTCGATAAAATTGATGACAAATGAGAATACTCATTGATATGCGTCTTAAAATTACGCGACATGATTAATGTTTTCCCCAAACCATTCATTATACAAAGAATATCAATTTGATACAGTAGTTTTAAACCTGCTAGTTTTTCAACGCTCAAAAAAAAAACGATACAAAACAACATTGATTCACATGAAATTTGACTTAAAGTGTCATACGGTTCGTCTAAAACGATTTGAATATTCGCAAACACCATAGAAATAGAATTGGGGTTGTAACGTATATGCAAACTCTTCCTATCTATTATCTAAACGGTACGTGCAAAAAATAATATAACAAAAATAATTCCAAGAATATTCCCCTAGCTTATCATTCTCAATTGCTTTTGGTTTGTTTATTAAGAGTTACGAGTTTATAAGCATAAACCCAGTCAACGACAAAGAGTTGTTGTTCGTCAAAGAATTCTCCAAGAACTCTTTTTCAAGAGTGCTGAAAGAGTTGTCGGAGAATTTTTCGATGACCCCTTTGGAGTCTGGGAAAATACAACATTCCCGCAGATTTTTAGTAGCCAACTTTGCAGCAAGATTAAATTGCTGCCAGTGCTGTATTGTCAAACATTTTTTTTTCTTTTTTTTTCTTACTATAACATACATATTGAGCCAACGAAGTTCGTTTTATATCTCTTACTCATTGAATTAGTGTTCGAATAACGACGAGATTTCCAAAAAATGTGCATTAACATGTCGCTTCATGGAAGTGAATGACACACGAGCTTGAAAACCTTCTTGATACTTTTGTAATGCATCGATATTGAGTTCATTCACGTTATCCTTCTTTTAGGTACCTCGAGCATACTACTTCCCTTCTCTTTTTTCCCAAATATAATAACACGTTATCACTTTTTTCGTAGATGGAAATAGATACCTGGACATAGTGCTTAGATTAAGAGAAAAACAAAACCGAAAAGAAAGAAAGGAAGAGAGAAAGAGAGATGGATAGAATTAACAAACGATTGATCTTCAATCGCTTTTTTCTTCACTCAAAAGTTATTATAAATGCATACAAAATAGATACTTTTTATTGTTTGCGTGACTTTTTTTGCTTTTCATTATAAACTTATCCAATAATGATGATGATCGTGATGATAATAATTATTATAATATAACGTTGATTATATAAAGATACACAACGGCAGCTAGATGTTGGAACACTTTTGGTATTGTTCTCTCTTTCTCTCTTCTTTTTATTTTCCAAATATGTATATGAAGCATATAAACATGTATCATCCAAAATGAATGATGCAAGGAAAAAAAATCATGTTGATAATTATTTTTAGATATATATATATATATATATATATATTTATATACACGTATATGTATATATAAATATATACAGCTGTTAATGTATGTATGTATATATATATACTTTTTCTTTCCTTCAATCTTATAAATAGATAATATTAATAATAAAGTTCATAGACATTATAGTACAGTCATATTAATAGTTATAGTAATATAGCAATAGTAATAATAGCAATAGCATAATAATTATTAAAAGTATACAAGTCGTCATTTTCATTCTTTCATCCCTCTTTTTTTTCTATATACTTTTATACTTTAGATGTTATTTCTTTTTTATTTTTTATATTTTTTTTTGTTATTTTGTGGGTTTTTTTTTTGTTTGTTAAATGATCACTGTCATTATCATTATTATTATTATCATTATTATGGATAACATTATTGCTAGAAGTTTGCTAAACCCAAAGGGAAGGACAAAAAATGTATATACATATATGCACTACATAAAGATATATATATATATAGTGCATACATTGTGAAGACTAAAAATGAAAACACGAAAGAGAATATGTTGCATATACATATATATATTTATATATATATATATAAAACCACTCGTTCATTCGTTCTCTCATTCGCTTATTCACTTACACACACACACACACGTATTATAATATGTATAATATGTACACACTCGCGTAATTTGTTTTCTGTTTGTTGCTTTATACAAGTATATCCTCGCTCACTCATTCATTCGTTCCTTCCTTTCTAAGACGATATTTTACTTTTGTTATCATAAATAATTTGTCACGAAGAATCTCGTCGTAGTTAAGTTTTCTGTTATAAAATAATTATCGTTATAAGGGAATATTTGTTTTTGTTGTTTCTCTACGATCCACGAGAACTTACAAGATAGGTAGTCATTTTTAGCAGCACGGCCCTTAGTAGTAGTGGTAGAAGTAGTAGTAGAAGTGGTAGTAGAAGTAATAGTAGCAGCGGTAATAGTAGGAGCAGTAGCGGTGGTGGTGGTAATAGCGGGATGGTGGTGATCATAAAAATGATGATGACAATGGTCTTGGTGGTAATAATAGTGACAATGACGATGGCAACGATGGATATTAGGTTTATTTTTATGGTGATGGTGGTGATGGTGGTCCGTGGCAGGGGATCACTTATCGGAACTCGAACACTCCCCTGGCTGTTTTTTAACCGTACTGTAGTCTAGTCGATATTGAGCTGAAATTACAGAAGCTTCTTGTGTGTTTTGTGTGGAGGATTGATTTATTCAAAAAGAAGGAAAAAAAGAAACAAATTATCGATCGATATTCTTTCAACCAGTTGTTTTTGCTTTGCTCTCTCCCTTTGGACTCTAAATTCTAACGCTATTCATTCTGTATTCATTTTCTCTGACGTGAGAATCGAATGCCGAAATCTTCTTCATGATTTACCAACATTTTTTTACAGCGTTCCTTCCGAATTTTCAAGAATAAAAAAAAAAGTTCTTTCTTAATTGACTCTTCGATACGCTGCAACTGGCCCAATCACAAATTTCTCTCTAACAATACAAAGAGAAGCCAGAAATTCAAGAATGTAGAAACTCTGTTCGTAGGATATATACAAAAATGTAACTCGATAGACCGACTGGTTAAACGAAATATCCTTCGATATCTTCTACACTATAAAATTGAAATAAAAATATGTATATAGTCTCGCAATCTCACAAAGATCATTTCTTTCAAAGAAAAAACAAAAGATAGAAAGAGAGAAATGAACGAGAGAGAAAGAGAGAAAAAGTGTTTGAAAAAAAGGAATATAATGTGCTGGTAGGGGACCATAATAACTGGATACCTGGGGAACTGTGTGATTTCAAATTTGTATATGGTATCTATATATATATATATATATATATATATATATATATCAAGGCACAAAAGAAAACCCAGTAAAAAGCGATATAAAGGAAGAAGTATGTATATATTAACTATACTATATATGCAATTTTGTACATACTTCATAAATTCTCTTCATGCATTGTTTCTTCCCGATCATAGATTAAACAAAACCCCCATTTTCTTTGGGAAGAAGAGGAGAAAGAAAAAGCGTATAAAAAACTTAATGATCTCGAACATACAGAATTCAATTTACACGCATTCATACGCTGCTACACAGATAAGTGTTTTTCCTCTTAAATAAATAAACAAACTTAATGGACACATAAATCATTATAAAAACTATAAACAAAGAAAAAAGAGGAAGATTTCCCACTTGTCCAGCGGCGTCCAGCACACGCATATTCCTCTTTCTCATAATAAATATATGGACAAAAAAATGCATGAGAAGTTAAGAAGGTTCGTTCAAGACGTACCTTTCTTGGTGAGATCCTCCATCGTTTGATCCTTGCAGTCGATCGCCAAGTGACTACTGCTACCGCAATTGTAACAGGATATTTTGGTCGTAGGTGGCGGCGGGGCGGACACAACCGTTGGAGCGTAAGTGACGACCGGTTGAGCGGGCGGTGGTATGTAAGGTGTGGCCGCTGCCGCAACTGCGGGATTCGGAGGTGGTGGAGTCGGTGGCGCGCCAACCGATACCACGGCCGCGGCTACCGCTGGATGCTGGGGGTACTGGTACATCATCTCCCCGTTAGGTTGATGATGATAAGTCGTGGGATGGTACGCGGGCCTCGGGTACGCGTGAGAAAAATTCGAATAGATACCGCTCGGTCTCAAACCGGGGAAATGACCATGCGGCAAATAAGTGACCTGCGAATGCGCGGGCGGAGTCGGGAACGATATACAGTGAGGTAAATTAGGCGCTGCCAGTCCAGTTCCGTTCACCATTTGATTGTTGTTGTTGTTATTGTTGTTATTGTTATTGTTTTTGTGCCGCATCATGTGAGAGGTTTGATTCTTCCTCGGTCGATGTCGTTCCGGAACGGGTGGTTGCTGCTGCTGCTGTTGTTGCTGTTGTTGTTGTTGTTGTTGTGGGGGATTTGGATGAGAACCACCGCTCGTGGGATGAGTAATCGAGGGCGGTGGTACGGACGTGAGATGATCCGTTACCGGAGAAGGCGCTACGTTGTTGTCGTTGGACCATGGTGCCGCGGGAGGCGTTTCCGGTGGCGATCTACTACCCGTACTATCCGAACTGCTGCTTTGAGAACAATGCCGGCTATTCTCCGGATCTAATCTTAAAGATTGCAATTGCGCCAAACAGTATACGTGGTGAGAAGTACACCTGTAGATATAAAAAATCAAGTGAATATTCATGATTCTAGTATTGTGAACGTTAATGTAACGTAAAAAGAAAATTACCTTGGGTATCTATTCTGTACGCCAGTCATGGGTAACAGACACGCGTAACAAGGTGTATTTTGGGTGTACATTGGCGGTGGGCCAGAATACATTTGAATTTGGGAAGGATCTATTGTGGGTGGCATTGTGGGGTACCGTCTGTAATTCTGTATAATGGTTTGATGATTTTGATGATTCATCGGTATCTGAGGATCCTGCTGTTGTATTGCCACAGATTTGGTATTTGTGTTGCCAGGATTGTCCAACATGTCCATGCCTGGGCCAACCTAAAACCAAATAAAATTTGTATATTATCGCACGAAAAGTAACTTTTTCAACAAAATTTCTCATTTTATCTGATTTTTACATATATGAATTCATTGTGAAAATATTTCATTTTGGTCATTCCTGGAGGATATTCCTGTAATCATCACATCAACATTCTTAAGCATACTTTCCATACTCGCTCAACATCATATTTTGAATCGTTGGAGCTATAAAATATCATGAAATGTTTCTGATATAATCAACTTGGAAATAGGATTTTGCATTGACGAGACCCGATACAGTCAACATATTGATTCCTATCGCTCCAAAAGCTTACGCGATAATACTATTAAGTTTTTTAACAACTGTAATGACGCTGAGCAACACCATATCTTCGTTTTTCTTATTTCGAATTGAAGCAGTTCAACAAAGCCCTCTACTATGCAGATATCGTTAGACGAAAGAACAGTCAGAGACTTTTTTGATATAACTGTACCACAACCCACACCTGCACGTGAGTATAAAAAGCTCTCCGGAAGAAATCATACTAGATTCAAAGTATTTTGATATTCCTTTTCAAATTGGATTGTGGAAACTGCATACGAATGAGGCTTTAAATACAATCGTACCTCGTTTTCGGTTGTATCTATGATCGGATGTATCGTGTTGACCACAGGATTATTATCCACTACCTTTTTCTCTGATATTTGATTCAATCCATTGCTAGTCTGATTTTTAACGAGACTTCGAAGTTGACCAACAGCGTTGTTGGTGAGCCCGATTTCTCTTAAATCCTCGTCGCTCATCCTTCTTATCTGTAATCAAAGACAGATCCATTAGATTCATTATGTTTATCTTCTACTCATAGATCTAATGATTGTAAAACTCACTTCCTCGAGTGAAAAGTTTGGCAAATTGCCTTTGAAATTAGACATTTCTTTGCCAGAAGTGTCTCCAGAGTTGGACGATCTCAGCCGAGGTGGGGGTGGTTGTTTGGACTGTTGTTGGTGAGTTTGAGTGGAGGAAGAAGTATCGATGCTATTATTACTATGTCTGGTGGAAAATGTAGTCGAACTTGTCGTGGACGATAAGGAAGGAACTTGTCTGGATGGAAGCAAAGGTGATTGACTAGGAAGACTCCTGGCGTTTGCTCCGGTACCAAGAGCAGGGAGCGGAGGAAGGGAACTCGCACTGGAAATGCTAGTTTGATTCGTCGATACGCTCGTCGAAGTGGTCATGGTATTTGACGTTGGAGGTGTTACTTGCGAAGAGGTACGCGGCATATTGTTGTTGTTATTGTTGTTGCTGTTCCCACTGCTATTGTTGCTGCTGCTGCTGCTGATATTGTTCCTACGACCCATCGGGGAATTGCTTCGACTCGGAGACCTCGATTGAGATGGAGATGATTGTCGACTGACCAGAGGCGAAGTAGGATATGTTAGAGTTTCACCGGGGGCATGATACATCATTTGATTTCCCACCATCACCTGACCGGTCCACGGGGGCATATGGTTCATGGATGGAAAGCCAACGTGTAGGTATTGCGTTGTCGTCGCTACTCCACTTCCCATTGTCATTTGTTCAGGTGTCATACTCGGTAAACAAAGACCGGGCGGTGGTATACTCATACCCGGCCCGGGCATTCCACTTACCATTGGACTGTTTCTCATTGACATGTCTCCTACGTAACAACATTTTCATCAAATTCATTTTCACTCTTCTCGATATCGAGGAGACAAATTATACAAAATGAGATTAAAAACCTTGATTTCGGGTGCTCAGAGGTCAACATTCATCAAATGTACTATCATTATTGATAAATGCAAACACTGAATAACTTGAATAGAAAAATTATCAAAATATATCAAATTATGTACAATTAAAAAAATGTTCTCACTCCGCAAGGCATAGTTCATTTCAACGTGATTTTGCTAAATATACATTTTCTACATTACTTGCTATACTGATAACAAATTTCGATAACACGTTTTATATAATATCTGAAGAAAAAAAGCATATATAAATATAGTATCGGTCATAGGTAACGAATCACTCATCAAAAACATTGATAAATTTTCAAAACTATCGATGGTTAAACAACGAGCAATCATCGTAGAGAGATGTAATTTTTTGAAAAATCATCGCACCATGAAATTCGACAGAGAATTTCAAAATCAATTATGAAAGCTTCAATTCTTTCCCAACATCTTGTTTTGAAAAGACACATCAAATTCAACTTTATTGCGCAATGGATGATAAAAGAAATTATACTGCAACTTTGGGAACCTGTTGGAAGAGGTCCTGGAATGGTCGATTCCACGACTAGTATGGAACAAATTCAACTGTGCTTGAGCTTTCACTGATGAAATTCAATAATATCTTCAAAAGAGGTTCAATTATATCAAAAATATGAGATGCCGAAGTTGTTTCATTGTCCGAGATCATTCAGAATTTGGGTTCCAGGAGTCCCAGACGAGTGCAGTTATAATTCTCCTTAATAAAACTTTCTGATATCAGAATCGAAACAATGTGCTCTTTAAGGATGTATTACACCTATTTTTAAAATAATGAAAAACCTCACGAAAATCTGCGAAACGATTCTTAATGATCAAACAAATACTCTTGCAAAATTTCAAATCGATTCAGAGCTTCCTTCGAAAGTTACATCAAAGTTAAAATCCATTAATCTATAGATTATAGATTGAAACCATACATAAATGAAGATGAATAAAAAAAAATATCTTCCTCGATATTCATGAAAACATTCGAATCAGAGTCATTCGAACTTATCTTCAGTAGTTTTATTGTGCCATGGATATCATATTTTGAATCACGGACCATCAGCGATGGATTATTTTCAAAATCTATGTAATTCATCCTTAAGAAATCTTGTAGAGCTTTCTGTGTTGCGTGGAAAGAATTTTATACAGTTCAGAAATGGAGAAGTTTGAAAATTCTGTTTTCATTGATTTCGTTCATGTACTAAAAAACCACTTCCAATGCAAAATAGAAGTGAACAACTTTTTCTCCCGTTGAACTCATAGTTTGAAACTTGAGGGATAACAGTATTTTTTTTATAGAAATTGTGTCGAGTTTATATTAAATTTTAGAAAATATCGATATACAAATTGTATATAAAATATTGGTATAGTGGAATGTCGTGCATCTCCAGCTTGCTTCGATGGAATCAAAGTATCGCTGTGTACAGCAATTCTCTGCTATTCTATTAAAGCACTTGTACATAGTTGATACTCCACGTATCTCCTCAAGTTTATGAACTTCTGCATACGACATGAATAATGTAGAGTTGCAGAGAGTTTTTCAATTCGATACAGCAATTGTTGCAAAATGAACATTCATTTACTTGGTTGTACTCAGTTGTAGTTAGTTGCGCTATTTGAACAACATATAATCTGGGCATCAAAAGATTTATATTTAGAATTGCAGCTTCAAGCGTATTCCAGGATTATGGATTTTATGTTAATCAAGGTTTTTAATTTCCCCTCGTTTTCTGAAAGTCTCGAGATTTCAATGCAAATACCGTACCTTGGTAAGTTTGCAAAGGTTGTGGTATCAGGCAGTTATTTACAGAAATTTCCGAATCCATCAATCTATCATTGGTGGTATTCAAACACGGCCCGCAGCCCTATACAACAAAAACACAGAAGAAAATGATGAATTTCCACTCGGCGAAGAATAACTTTTCTTCTACACAGATTATGTAAGTTTGTGATTGTTAGACAACATCGAATATCTTGAGTCGAAGAACTTTTTTTGTCATATAATTACATAATATATATATATATATAACCTTCAAAGGCTTACTTGTTTGAAAGTTTGACTGGATTTTGTGAGGTTTAGGCGTGCTTCCTCCTCTTGGAGCTTAACAAAAATATTACTAAAGATGCTTTTTTGTTCGTAAGTAAAGGCCGGATGATTTAGAGCCATCGTGTAGAGTAGAAGAAGTTCTTCGAGGGGCTGGTCTTCGGGATTGTTGGAAGACGTGGTCCCATTCAACAGGTTGACCATCTCTTGAAAATCAAAGTTTGACAAACTTTTGTATAGTATTATGGCACACGGGTAGTTACAGGAATGCAACAATGCCATGTAGAGGGCCAATTTTCTCCTTGTGCGTTTGTCTGTGACACTTTGACTCGTCAGTTCGGTTAGATCCGAGATACTGTTTGCGCGATGCTCGGTATCCCTTAGATCATTGTAATCCCTCTTTCCTATATCCTCGACGCAGGTACCAAGGTACCTGATTTCAAATGGTAAGCACATGTTTAACAACGTGCACATGACATCGATACGTTTATAACTGAAACAACGAAAGAGAAAAGGAAATAAGTTTTATTATTATTATTGTCATTGAATTTCTGAATAATGGTGGAATATAAGAAATTGAATTTAGGTTAGATGAGAAATATATATATATATATTATATATGAAACTATTCCTGAATCCAAATCGTTTGGTGGTGGCGGCTGCTGAGGGATTGGGTGGTGAGGGAGGAGGAGGAGGAAAAAGAAGAATGGTGGAGTACAACTTGTCAGTGGTCGATTATTTAATATATACCATGGTGGGTATAATTTACCTGGACAAATTCCCAAACCATGATACCACGTTCTCCTTACACACCATTGCCAGACAACATTGATACCACTTTGGGATGAATAAAGCGCCGAGATGCGGACACACAGCACCTTTGGCGCCTCTCTCTCTTTTACGCACACGCGCGTACGCACACTCTTATTATTACGCGTACATACGTGCACTATTACACGTACGTGGATTACATACACAAGCCCGTGCGAGGGCGACACACGTATGCCGAGGAGCACTGCTATGAACTATGAACACACAAAAGATCGTACCTATCTGTGTATGTATATATACGTATACATGTATGTGTGCGTGTTGTATATGTATGACAATTTTTTATCTCTCTTCTTCTCTTCCTCTCTCATACATACACGCATACACACACAGCACTATCTATCAAGGGAGCTGTTTCTCTTGTTTTTCCCTTTCTCCCCCTCGCACACCAGCAACACAATGTATATTTTCCTTTTTATTATATTTCGTATACGCGTTGAAGTTTCAGAGTGTACACAAAACACAACAATGTACGAGCCAGTTGTTTGTTCACCCTTGGACAACTTGATTCACAAAATGTCTGTTTATGGGTATATTGTCAGTGATATGATATATCCTCGTCCCTTTTGATCCAGGCATGAAAATGTAAGAGGAAAATAATGCTGAGGTAACACGAGGAAACGAAATAAAAGCGCACAATCGCGGCGAGCAGGCAGGGCCAGGCGCCAGACCGAATAGAACAATCTCGGTGTAAACGACACAAAGGCAACGATTGCCTATATTACGATGTGAACAGTTCACAAGTTATAAGTCTACATTAATAAATAGGTTTATCATCGGCGGATACTCGATTCACGGATTACTTCTTCTCAAGTAATTCTTATATCTCAGGAGAGAGAGAGGTAAATGCTTTTTAAGCTCGAATACGTATGTAGAAGTTCGGGAGTCTCGATTCCGTTCACATGCTCACGATAAAAAAGGCATTGGGCACTTGCTATTCCAATCTGTGCTTTTAAGGTGGATATCGCAAATCGGCGACAAAGGAGACCAGTCTTTTCGGTTATTCACGCTCCATGTGGATTCATCGGCGAGTCGTTCTTCCGCAAAAACAGATTCCTCGCAATGGATAAACTCTCGAAGAATTCATTCCGAGTTCTTAAGCTATTCTCTTGGAATCCACAAGAAATGAATAATATCATTGGATTGTGAATTCGTTTTCCACAACTCATCAAAGACCGAAGTGGGCTAAAGTGGGCTAAAGGCCTGAATTGAATCCACCCACTGCAAACTTGTGTGAACTTGTGTATATTTATGTATAAACAGAGATAGATGAGATCAATACAAAGACCAGAAAAATTTCTTTATTTTTCTTGTTGAATTTAACCACGGAGTTTGCATCAAAATCACAAAATAATGTAGATTTTATAGCATCAAAATCAATAACGATGTCACAGGATCCGTGAGCGCACGTAATCCATATTCTAACCTCACTCCCTATTTTTTTATATATATTTTCCTCCAATATTGAAATATCGTTATTATGGGAGGGTATTCGAGTGATTCTGACTCCGACCGAAGTAGCAGGCATAGAAAAAAACACCGAAGAAGATCTAGGTATGTAAACTAACTACATAAACAAGCTTTCCACTATAACACATGATGGTCGAAGAACATTCTCACCAGTCGATTGATCAATTTCAGATCCAGTAGTACGAGCAGTGGTAGTTCTCACCGCAAAAGATCCAGTAAATATTCGAGAAGTAGACATAGCAGATATCATTCACGTTCCAGAAGTCGAGGTCGTGATAAAAGTTCTAAAAGCCATAGATATCACAGTAACTCCAGAGACAGAGATAGCAGAAGAAGATATCATTCGCAAAGATCTAGATCTCATTCTTCGGAGCGTTCACGGAGAAGAGGCAGATCTATCTCTAGAGAAAAATCAATGAGTAGTAGATCGAGAAGTAGTTCTCAACAATCCATTCGTGTGGCAAAACCATCCTCAGTAGCGCTAGATAAACCCTCGACCATTACCATCAGAGGTTATTATATTCTGTTGTTTTTCAACACACGGGTTTTGCAATTGGAGACAAGCTAAAGTGACTCCAGACACAGGCCTATTTTCTTTCTATGAACACTTTTTTTTCTCCCCGCAGATGATTTTCGTATAGAACCACGTTTTCAAGAAGGTGTATTGGACGAGATCAACGCCGAAGGTTTCACTCCCAAACAATTCTCTTCCTCGCATAAAGAGAGTAAATTGAAAAACATAGTGATAGATATAACCGGGGATACCATTCAAGTGCCCGCTATGAATAACGTCACCTCCATCAACTCGGACAGTATATTTCATTCTTCTGTAAATAATTTGTGTTTCTCATAATTCCTAAATAATCGTATCAATTTTGTTTTTATCTTCAATTTTGTGAATTTCAGATAACGCTGGATCAAGATGCGAGGTTCGACAAATGGGTCAAGAAATTATATACTCTGCGACAAAAAGCTATCGCAGATTTAACTCAAAATGCAATTTGAAAATTTTGAGCGTGTACGTTTTGATACATATTAAAATTGTTGCTTCCGGGTTTCTATTCTCATGCATAAATTCTGATGCTAGGCCTCGTAAAACACAAAAATATCCATTCTTAGCTTTCAAAGTTTGCTTTTATGCATCTTGAGTCGATAAAGGAGTTTTGAAAATTCATTTTATGAGCAGTATTTTTTTTTACGAGAACTAGATTTTGTATTATTTCACATTTGTATGCTATTGATAATCCTTACGCTTGAATTAAAAAGACTCTGATGTTCAGCAAAAATTTTCTGATTGTGATGTATAGTGAAATTATAAAAAAAATCAGTTTTTTTTCTCAAAATTCAAAAAGTTGCTCTGGTTTTTACAAAAGCAAACTTTGATCGAAGAAATTATTTTTCCTGCCATTAGTGACGTAGGAGAAAATAGAATTCGACATTCAGAAATGAGACCCAAGAATCGTGTTGACCGGTGTAAAAAAATATTCGTTTTGTTTTTAATGACATTGTTGAAATACAATTCTTAATCGTTCCAACTATCAACTGGAATACAAAATCCCATGTTCGAGCAACAGAGAGTTCATGTTACCTTTAACGTTTTGTCCAGATTCTGGACATTTTCAAGGACACAAAAATAATACATGTGGAATAATATAACGAGCTGTATAAACGATATAAAACTGTATAAAAATCTGTATAAAAAATACAGAATATATCACAAGTTTTATAAACCATAAGAAAATTATATCTATGAGATGAGTTTTCGTCGGTGCGATGTATTATTTTTGTGTAAAATAAACTCTCTGTTGCTCGAACATGGAATTTTCTATTCTGGTTGCTGAATCGTTCATCGAAACGATGAGATTTCAGGGTGGATAGCGGTCCTGGATTCCTTGAATTTTTTCTTAAATTCGAAAAAGTCTTTCGTTTTTGTTAGGACTGTTTTATATTTTAGATTGGGGTTTCGAATTCTTATGAATTCTCTCCGTCTGTGGGAATTTTTTAATTCACGTTTGCTTTTTGCCCAGCTGGGGGCCTCGATGCAAGCCAGTCCGACACCGATCAAATGAAGAATTCGTCACATCCGAATACATTTTCATCCATTTCCAACAACATTTACTTGGATCAAGTAAAATTTTGTAGGACACGATGAAATATCTAGGACCCTGAGAAGGAAGATTCGATAAATCAAATAAGGTTTATTGACAATAAATAATAAATCGTATGCTTAGAAATATGGCCTGAGAAATATTCATTAATCCACTTATTCAATAAAATAGTTAATGAATAAAACGCATATTTCTATGAAGCAGAAGCTAGCGAACTTGAATGTCTTTATAAATTTAAAGGAAAAATGAATCAAACTAGAGCATTCTTATGGATTTTGAATTGTTGAATCGACTCAAATAGATTTCAAGGTGAAAAAATACATTCTTCGATGAGGTTCTATGAGTTGAACATATAAATGAGTATTCGGAACTATACGAAGAGGAAGTTGAGTGTGGTTTGCATACCTGTGGAGCTACTTGAGTCAGGATTTTCGAACTTTTCCGATAGTTTATAGTATAAGGGAGAAGTGATAGCGTTGGCATCAATTTACGCGAAATTTGAAATGGGAGGATGGATTTCGACGACAATTACATCTGATTGGGATTCATATCAACGGAAATCTCAGTTTTTCGAAGTTTGGAACGTTCTGAGTCCAAATTTTGCCATATTTCTGGAGACTTTGAAGTCTGACGAAGAATTGATAACAATAGAATTAATTCATGCGGGTATTTAATTGGGTTTCCAGGAGCAGCAATTCCTGAAAAACGATGTTTTCGTAGAAAATCATAGTTTTTTATGATATTGCATACCCGTGGAACCTTCTTATCCTCAATTTTCCGACATTTCCCAATGGATTATATTGTAAAAGAGTAGTGATCGCAGTAGCATCAATTCACGTGGTAATCGGATAGGTATTTGAGAGGTAGATATGCGTAAAAACGATGGATTTCGAAGGACAGTACAGTTTTTCGTATTCTCCACACCCGGGGAACGTCTTTAGTTGGAATTTTTTGACATTTCTCAAAACTTTACAGTTGAAAAAAGCGACGATGACAATGGAATGAATTGACACGGGCATCAAATTAGGCTTTGAGAACCAAATTAGGTTATGGAACCTCCACATCCTTAATTTCTTGACATTTTCCAGTAAGTGACGATGTGATTTTTGCAGTAAAATTCCAATGAATGTGATGGAACTGTAAACATTTTCCGCAGCGTACCTGTCTATTTTTAGATATCTGTTTTTTCTCTGAGAAGCCCAATAAATATGTGCTGAACGAACTGGAACAAATGTCGATACATCAGGACATACATAATTCAATTATTTATTCAATAATCTTCATGAATTTTTTTTATCATAAATCTCCTGGAAATCCTGGAATTGCCCTGGGATTCGGGAGAAACGATTCGCTATTCACCCTGGATTTGGTCGATCTTACGAATTTCTTGACAAAAGAATCTGATGGAATCTCTCCAAATTTCGTGCAATTTCATTTTGTGGGATTCAATAGGTTCTCTTGACCCTCAGCCTACAAACTTTAAATTGACCTATTTTTTCGTACACGAAATTCAACATAAACTCGCATTTTTTCCCTCAATAATAAAGTGGTACTAACCCATGAATTCGTACCCTCTTCAAACTCCGTATGTTTCAAACCCTGTTTGTAGACTGAGGGTTAATCATGCATAAAATCAAGAATAATTTTGACTCTTTCAATTTTGGAATGAACGTTCCATGCACATAGGATGAAAATATCACGTGAATTGAATTCAATTACCTCTGAGGGTTTGAAAGTAGGTTTATGTGGTGTTATCTCGTTTTATGGGAACATCACAACTGGAATGGTTCTTATTGTACACAGAGAGAAAGCAACACATTGTGAACTATTGCATTTATTGTGCATTGGGCTTTATAATATACTGAAATCCGCACTAAACGAAAATTTTTTGTTGTACAGGAAGTCGGGAAAAGAAGTGACGCACTCTTTGCAAAGAGAAAATTTTTCTGTTTGTTTTGTGGAGAATCTGGACAGTGTATTATAGAATTCGCTAAACTTGGACCATAAAGTTGCAATTCTTCAAAGTTCCTTTATATTATTCTCCACTTCCTACTGCTTGTTTTCTTTGAAGCCACAGAAAATCTTGTATTACATCAATGAGTTTGGAATCTTAGTTGAAACCAACATTGGCAAATTTGAGAATACAAACTCTTCCAACTGAAAACATCAATTGATATTCATAAAAGAATATAATTTTTCTTTTCAAATTTGATATCAATGATATCATAAAAGGTAGATTGCTACCGTGAAAGATGATATGCCAGAAAATATTTTGTTTCCCTCGCAAAGAAAGAGGATTGTATTATTCGTAGATTTAATCTTGACATACTTTTTATGTTTTATATATACGCGTTACGGTTACACACAACCAAAAGAGAGATGAAACAACGTTAACCATAAATAGTTATTACCTTTACAAAACCTTTTCTAGCGTTAGTTCTCACATAGATACAAATTCCTGGTTTTTAACTGACAGGAAACAAGTCGGTCAACGTTAATCTGATTTCCATGTTAATGAATCTTGAATGCATTCCACTTAAACATCTGAACTTTATTCTATTTATCTGTTCATTTACATGCTACATGCTAACAAATTATTATATTCGAAAGCCTTAAACCTAAAGAGATCTTATAGACTGCTTTTCGATATTTTGAAGCTCATCAAATGAGTCAAAATCCAAGATTCAACGATATTTCACTTTGAAAGAGGTTTAGATTTTCAGCACCATTTTTCCATAGGCATCGACGCGATGTGAGGAGATCTCGCTTTGGGCGATGGCCATCTCAAAGCACTCTGACAGGATTCCGCTCTGGAAGGGGTTCTGGGCGGGGGTTGCGGAGCAGAGAAATTCGATTGCGTTTCTTGAGCTATGTTGGTATTGCTGTTACTATTATTATTATTATTATTACTACTACTCCCACCGTTGTTGCTGTGGTGTCCTCCTATGGATTCGTTAATTTCGCTGGTACGCGAATTTCTCTCTATCGCAGGTGGATCTCCTCGATAATTCCTTTTCGTTGGTTTCCTGGACGCTTCGACGACATTGTTATTGTTAATAATCGAACCCGGCGGGGCGCTCTCCACCGACTGAAGACTCGCCGCGCGATGCAGGGACAAACGTAAAGGTTTCTTGGGAGGTGCCGGTCTTGATTTCACCTCGTGAGAAGTATTATTATTATTGTTGATATAACTCGTCGAACTTCTCAATTGCGAATCCTAAAATTTAAAAAAAAAAAGATATCGTTAATGAGGATGGAATTTGTGCTAAAGGATATTCAAAGTTTTACCTGCAGTCTGTAATACGTGGGCTCAGAATCGAATTCCATAGAATGAAATTGGGAAATGGTGGAACCATTTTTTCGTTTGTGTAAATGCTCGAGGGGTGATTCCACTCTGGATACCGCGGATCTTCGACTACTCCTTTGTAATTGTAATTTACTTCCGTCGAGACTGGTGGTACTCGATTTGGGCAAGGATTGGAATAACAGACTTTGTTGAGATTTTTGTCGATTTCTGGATTTGTGATGACCCGTGGAAGATGAGGATGCCCCACCGCCGTCGGTCGACAAAGAATCCGTAGGATCTTTTTTATTGAAATCGTGATTCAAGGTGGTTGTGGAGCGTTTCGATGATTGATCGGAGGATAGACTGTATCTACCTCCTCCTCTCATGGTTGGCAAACTTTGCCTCAGTTCGTTCGAACTGGAGACCAAAGTAGTCACTTGAGGACCTTTTTGGAATACCTGTGCGAAGGAATAACAATTCTTTTTTCAAGTTGTCGAAGAATTATAACGATAGAGATACTTACTTGAACTTGTTCTTGGATACCACTGCCATTGCTGCCGGAACAGACAGCACCCGGAGGAGGATCGGAGGGTACCTCGTTTCTAGTTGGAGTTAAAAGATCGCGAACTTGTTCTTCGAGGTAACCAATTCTGTGAGTCAATCTGAGGTTGTCCGATCGAAGGGTTCGCAGTGCGGCCAGAGATTCACCTTTTCGAAGAACAACTATTTGAGCGGCGTCGGGAGCTACAGCCAAAAGTCTCGCTAAATCGCTCCTCCCGGCTCCTACTACCAATTTTCCATTGACCTCTAAAATCCTACAACGGAGATTCCAAATTGAGACAAAGTATTATTCTTTTTATGGCAACTACTGTTATTTGAAATAGAATGTTAACTTTAAAAGTCATGTAATCTAATTTCTTGTGGTATAAGATTTGAAATTTTCGATAAAACACGTGTGGGAGCGTGTTTTTTCAACCTTAGAACGAGGAGGGGAAAAAAGGTCATGTGAAGTCACAAGTACAATTAGCGAGGGCATGGAGCGCACTTCCGTTGTTGCTTGTCGTGGTCTAAGCTTCACGCTACGACGACCCCTTGGGAACCGAATGCCAAGATTGGCCTATTGTTCTTCCTTGATAGTCAGTTTTACTTCTTCTTTATATTATTGTTATTATGCGATTTTGTACCGGGTAGTACACTTCTTTTTCATTGAATACTCTATTATCTCTTGTGTAGCGGCGATGGAATAATATAACATCAGTTTCATACGAGTGTACGGAATGTCTGGGGCGTTGTGCATTAATAACTTTTGAAATTGATTGATCGTCTCCCACCTATCGCCTTTGCATAAACCGGAATCCTCGATGGCCCAATCGACGTAAAGACCGGGTGAATCGTCTCGAGGACCGGCACCGAATCGTGGACTTTTTGGATCTGCGCTCACCTCCACCGCGTGGACCGTTACTTGCGTTGCTCCCGAGATACAACTGTAAAGTTATTAGATATATATAATCAAATTCTCATCCTTATATTGTAGTTTAATATCCACAGGAAAAATCATATTTACCTGAATATGGTGTCATTTTTTTGCTTTTCTTGACTCTCCGCCAATTCTAATGCCGTTTGTAACGCTCTGCTCTCCTCTCGAAGGGTCAATAATTCCAATTCCTCTCGACCTAATCTGTACTCCAATTCCGCTTGTTGGATACGAACATCGATGTTGCTGGAATCAATAGGAAATTTGTTCTAGATTTATAACTTCAAATGTGATCTTCTTTCAAATTAATTTAATAAGGTAAATGAATAATTTGGAAGAAAAATTTTGGCTGCTACCACGCCGCTAGTATCTCTTTAATATAAATAAATGTAAGAAAATAAGAGGGTGACAATATCTGACGAACATCAGGAAAATGAATCATTTATGATACCAAATACCCCAAATTCAGAAACGAAAAGCCATCATCCTTCCTCGGTACATTGAAAAAAAAAACTCGATACCGACGTGCACAAAAAAACCTCCATAAACAATTCATTAATAATATCCATCCCAAAACTCCATAAGGCAGAACCGTGAAAAAAAATTATCTCCTTTTCCAAGTTGTCACATACATTACATGAATTTAAATTTCCCCTTTCCAAATTGAAGAAAAAAGAACCCGCCACTCCATTGTCCTTGGGTTTTTTTCTTTCTTAGTTTCCTTTTTTTTTGTTTCATTTCTCCTAGGAACGGAGAGAATTGTATAACTTTCTTACAAGTCACACGATTACAGAAGAAGAAGAGGCAGAAAAAGAGAGGAAAATGGTGAGCTTAAACGACTTCCAAGTAACGGAGAATGCAAAAATATGGATTTTTCTTTTCATAAGAAATTCCATTTCTCCCTCAACTTGAATACGTGAGCAAATAGAACCAAAGTACATTCCTATGTACTGAAAAAAAAGACCTTGGTTCTATAAAACTTTTCATACCATTCAACGTGAAACACACGCGAAGGTTTTTGTACAAAATTCTCGAAGCGAATGATTTTATTGATAAATAATCGTGAAGAAGAAGGAAGAAAGTGTGGACAAATTTCTGAAAAGTGAAATTAATAATTCTCAGTCACTATACTCACTCGGTGATATCGAGACGTTCGAGAGCGAGTTTCAAGTTTTTAATCGCCAGCCTTTTGTTATCGGCATCCCGTCGAAGTCTTTGAAGGCGATCCTCGGTGGCCTTTCTATCAGCCTCGGTCAACGGGGGTGCACCATTTCGTAGGGCCAAACGATTGCTCAAAGTATTGCATAATTGTCCTTTCAATCTGCAACCGATAAATTCTATTAAAAATTATGTTCCTGAAATATTTGAATCCTTTATAGAAACGGAACGAAGATCCAAACCCACAAAAGCTGGTGAATCTGATCGTTCATCAGAACCTAACAGAAGTAGCATGTGTTGAAATAATGACTATATGAATTCCAATGTTGCAGATATTTTTGTAATTCTGCATTGTACAAATATTTCTTGAAGATGTATCCATGTTCATTCGATACCATGAAACATTAAAATTGAATCCACTCATTCTTATTCACTTAAGGCAGGAAAAACAAGTAAATGTCTCTTCTGCTTAAAAATTTATTGCAAAACATCGGTTAGAGATACATTAATGGAATAAACTACATCTTAATATATACGTTCAAACCTATATTTACAATTTTTTTGAGATAAAAGACTCGAAAAATGGCAGGGCCACGAGTCGGTACGTCATTTTTGCAAGTCTCAATTTTCATCTAAAATCAGAAAACCAAAATTCTATCGTTGAAACATGTAAAAATGCACAACTTGACGGAGAGAAAAACAAAGAACAAAATTCATTCATTTTGCTTATTTCAATATGTTTTTTATCAAAATGCCCCAGAATTTCCAATTTCCCATTTTTATTTGTTTTGGCTCAGTCAAGTTGTGTGTCTTTGCATATTCTAACGGTGAAATATTCACTGTAAAAAATATACTTCCTAAACTGTCAAAGAAGTTTGGAATTTTTTCTACACAAACTTTTTTTGTAAATTACCAAACAAAAGTTTGTAAACATTCAAAAAATTTTGTGATTTCACGAAGATTTTTGAGAATTCACAAACTTTTGATCGGCAATTTACAAAAAAGGTTCGGAAATTATTTTTCCAAACCAAGTTTGTAACTTTCCAAGCATTTTTGTTTGGAATTCAACAAATTTTTTTTACAGTGTTGCCCTAATGAAAATATTACACCGTGTTTTTTGGGTGTAAATTTAGTATCAGTGCAAATCCAGTAGAAAATCAGTGGTATTTTGGTATTTCACCATGGAAACCCAGTGTATCTGTGAATTATTTACACCAATATCTTTTGGTTTCTCCTCAGTAGAGAATGAGTGTGGAAAAATTTGGTGTAACTGAGAATATTCAAAGCGATTGCTTAGTGTAAAATGGGTAAAATTGGTTTTTGGAGTAGTTTTGGTGTCAATTATGGTGGGAAAAATTCACAAATACACCAGAAATCCACGGTGTTGAATCGGTGTATTTGATTTTATTAGGGTGATTTTTTGATTTTGGAAAAAAATTCAGACCTGCATTGAAAACACAGTTTGTTCCAGTCAAACAAAATTTGGATTGAAATGAACGCAAAGAAACTTTTTGGTTAGCTGGAACAAAATTTGGTTCACAATGATTAAGGCTTTCATACAGACAAATAAGTTTTGTTTATCTTAAATAAATTGTATTTCAGCCAACCAAAAAGTTTCTTTGCGTTCATTTCAACCAAAATTTTGTTTCGCCGAAACAAACGTTTTCTCAGGGTGTAACTCCGCCATTTTGGAATATTTTTGTCTCGAAAAAATTGTAACGATAGTTTGAAATTTATATTTCAAGATGCACTGTATCTCATACATGGATCTTCAGTCAATTTTTCGTAATAAATTCTTGAAAAACGGGACGTTTACGTGTATTTCTGCCCTTAATAACTTGTCATAATACCGGATTGAAATGTCAGGGAAATTTGTGAATCCCGGCAGGGAAAGGTCAGGGAGATTTTTTTTTATTCACCTGAAAAATATATGAAAATACCTTGAAAAGTTCGTTGGATAAAATCATGTTTCTTGGTACCTTTGAAAAAAATTATCAAAAACACCCTATCAGAACTAGAAACATCCCACCCTGCTTCAAAGATTCGATTTCATCCGATTTGAACTTATTAACTCATCAATCAGTAATTTACACGATCCTAATTTTCTAATTATATCCAATTCAGTAAGAATTTTCACTTTCGTCCTATTCAAAACCGAGTAGGGTTTGAATGGGATCAATTAGGAAAATTCTTGGACGAAAATCTCATTCAAACTGATCAACAAGTAATAAGTTCAAATCGGATTTTGAAAGCAGGGCAGGTGGAAATATTCTATTAAATCCTATTACGAATGGTGAAATTTCTGATTAAATATCATTAAATTTCATTGAAACCTATTTAATTTTCTCATTCGTTGATGAGATTTTATAGATTATTTGTAACAGGGATTGCTGTAAGAAAGTACTGCAAAATTTTGGGTCTTTACCCAGGTATGCTTTGACAAACGTACCATGCTTGGTGCCAAGCTTGAGTCAATGCTAGTCAACACCGGGCATAGCTTGGTTGCTAACATTGGCACCAAACTAGATTAGTGTCTGGGATGATAACAATGTTCAATGCTTGGCATCCGAGCTTGATTTATTATCACAATTCAATATTGGTTCTATGCTTGCAATCGATATTGTTTCCATTATTGATATACAATACTGGGATAGATTTTTCATTGACGTCCAAGTTTGATTGAACATTCACATTTGAGTAATTGACCAAACTTGGTGACAGGTCAGGTGTAGCTTGATGGCCAACAATTTTACCAAGCTAATAAGCCAAGCTGTTGTCAATGCTAGTTATCACGGGAGGTAGCCTAATCATCAACAATGTTCCCAAGCTGGGTCAATGTTTAGGATGATAATAACGTTCTCTGCTGAGCATTTAGCTTTCATACATATCGGAAATCCAACTCGTCAAAATATGCTCGGTCTTAGCATTAACGTTCAAGACGCTATCAAGGTTTGGTTAGCTATGGCGGGCCACGCATCGGCCAATGCTAGGCTAACCAGACTTGGCATACCAAGCTTGACGCCGATAATGGAACAATTGTCAGTTTTAGCATTACGAACCTGGGTAGGAGCTATTAATTGGCGTCGATAAACGATTATGAAACTCTCATTTCACAATCATTCGCGTCGTTGAAAAAATAGATAGAATTCAGAAGTGACATTAATGTCTCGATGAAAACGATAGAGGAAAAATAAACATAGTAAAAAAACAAAAATACATCTCTCACGTTTGTATAATATTCTCTTTATCTCGAAGAGCCACTCGAAGCGCATCCAATTCCTTGTAATGATCTCTATTTTTATTATTATGACTCGCAGGTGATTGCGTTACAACTCCGGAAAGACTGCCGCTTTTTTTGCGTCGAGGTGTCGTTGACAAGGATACCTCTATGCTCGCCATCTGAAATGAGAGACCAACAATCGTGTTATATATTTTTTATATAAATATATACGAAATTCCAAGAGGAAATCCCGAAACGAGATCGCTTTCCTTTCCCTATTATACCGCGGATCGTAGACCGCAGAGAATCAAGTAGCAGCCGGATATCCTTTTCTTCTTCTTCTTCTTCTTCTTCTTTCTCCGTATCGTGACCCGACCACGAGATTCGGTTCATATCGAAGGTTGTTAAAGAGGTGAAATAAAAGGGATACAGAGCATACCATTCTGAACTTTTCCTTCTGCTTGATCTTTAAACATGACGGAAAATGTGTTATTTTCTTTGATTTTATTTGACAGATTCTAGAAAGAGGGAAGAGGAGGAATCATAATAACGATGATAAATTCAACGCTGGTGGTCCCATTTACTCAGAACAAACTGCCGCTTCGTGGCCACGGAATCGACTCCCACGTATCCAAGTATGTTTTTTTCTTCTTTAATTCCCACTGCATCTTACTACTACTACTACTACAATAATACTACAATACCACTATCATCGCCATTACGACTATTACTACCAAGGTCAATACCAGGACTTTCTCTCTTTCTTCTTTGCTCTGGAGAATAAGTGACTCGAGAACGTAAGGTAGGGATATTAAGGGGTACCACTGAAGGTTGTTGTTTCACCTTTCTAAGAACGTTGTTGTCCAACACTAAGGTTAAAGACTATGTAAGTTCAAAGGAGGTCAACTCATCTGAATATAATTTTGTTGTCGAGTGTAGAGTGTTCTGAAAACGCATTTTCATGGATTTGGATTTTCGAAATACAGTATCCACTCGTTATAAGGCTGCCGTCCCATGCAATGAAAATGAACAACGGAATGGAACGTGCGGAATGAGCGGCACCAATCAAAGTCATTCCGCTGTTTTCTCTTCCCTACTGTCCCATGAACGGAAAAAGTAGCGGACCCTGGTTAAAAGAATCCATTACTTCTGACAAATGAAATTAAATGAGATTTGGCCAGAACATTGTCCGAGAATCAATGAGATTTGGCCAGATTCAGTGAGATTTGGCGAGAATCGACTGTTCTTTCTGACCAAATCTCATTGACATTTGCCGGATGAGATTCGGCCAGAACATTGTCCAAGTTCAACTGTAATTTAGTGAGATTTGGCGAGAATCAATGGTTTTTTTTAAACCAGGGGAACGCGGATCGTGGTACCAATAGATTTTCAAAATTAATTACATACTTGAGAAGTATTGGTACCGCGATCCGCTTCCCGTCACTTTTTCTGTTTGATTGGTGCCGCTCATTCCGCACGTTCCGGAATGATGGTCCAATTTTTGTACCATGGGACAGCAGCCTAAGAGTACTCAATATAAGCGTCGAAAAGATTAGTTCCGCATGACTGAGTTTGGCAAAACCCACACTCTCATCCCGAGTCGAAATATTGCCTCTACTGTGCTGCTAATAATCCTCTTTTCAGTATAGTAGAAGCATCAGATAGGAAAGTAGGAGCTGTTTTAATGAGATATCTCCTACTTTTTCGCTAAAAGTGGTAGAAATTTCCTATTTCACCACTTGTAGGAGCAAAGCAGGTGCAAGGTTTACCTCCTACTTTGACCATACTGCCTCTACACGGAGAATAATGCAGCTCGAAAATATTACTTTTTTCTCACTCTTTCGGTAAACTAAGAATAGAAAGATTTATAAAATGAATTTTTATATGAGAATACGGAAGATTACGAGTGCTGTAGAAAATGTGATGATGGGTAGGATTGAAATTTCATACTCACAGTTTGTTTAAAGTAATCGTAATCTCTCGTATTTTCACGTACAAATTCATTTAACGAATCATCCTATTCCTGGTTCACAAATAAATGTTTAAAAAGTCGTGTTTAGAGATAGGAACTTTGCGTATTCAATTTATTGCTTAAGACCATTGGTCTATACAATGGAGTTCGACATTCAGGTTTACTTGATTCTAATATTGTTCGAAGATTACCTTACACTGAGAAAAATCTGCATTGTAGAATTCATGTTTCAATATAGTAACCCGTATGGAAATATTTCGCTGAAAAATGTCTGCAAAACTATGAAGAATCTCTGAAAAAAAAAATGAAAAAACTCTGAGAATCTCTGAAATTTTGATGAGAAATCTAATATTCTTGGGACATTCTTTACAGACTTTTTTCAGACTTTTGCCAGAGTTTCTCAGAGTTTTTTCATACTTTTTCAGAGAAATAGTAACGAAATTGCACTCTGAAAAAACTCTGACAAAACTCTAATAAATTGTTGACATTTTTCTGATTATTGAAAAATCCTGAAATTCAATGAATACATTCATATGCCGTATTCAAATATCATGTGTGAAAAAGTGTTTGAAAACTTTTTAATTTTTTTCTAAAAGTCAGAAAAATGTTAGCAATCCATCAGAGTTTTGTCAGAGTTTTTTCAGAGTGCAATTTCGTTACTATTTCTCTGAAAAAGAATGAAAAAACTCTGAGAAACTCTGAAAAAAGTCTGAAAAAAGTCTGTAAAGAATGTCCCAAAAATATTAGATTTCTCATAAAAATTCCAGAGATTCTCAGAGTTTTTTCATTTTTTTTTCAGAGATTTTTCATAGTTTTACAGACATTTTTCAGCGAAATATTTCCATACCGGAATGTATTTGACGGTGAAAAATACATTATTTTGGTTATTATTACCATGAGTTAGGTGATGAATACTATCTTTGTAGTTATTATTACCATGAGCTAGGTTATATGATAAATACCATCTTTTTGATGAATAAAACCGAATGTACGGTGAAATTCAACACTGAAAAGGTACTTTTCACTTTTAAAAGGCTGGCTTCAGTTTTCATTATTCGACGGGTAAAAAATATACGAAGTAGAGGTTATTTTCACATTTCATTTTTCTCAGTTTAAGACTATCGAGTTGAATACCAACTATTTACAATCTTCAGATGCAATCGTAATGACAGACCCAAAACAAAAATGAAAAAATAAGAAACTAGAGACAAGCATAAATAAAAAGAAAAAAGAAAAACAAAAAAGAATAAAGGTGATAAATACCAGAGATATCTTAGGTAGTTCAAACTTTGAGCGGAAGTTTAAAGTGAAGTGTTTTGACCATATTAACTAAAGTTTAGCGAGTTAGCACAATCGATAGTGCCTTGCGACATAGCGTGTAGGGGAGAGTTGCCTTGATTGGACCATCGCCTTGGATGGACCACCACCTTTTATTGCCAAAGGAAAACACTTAGATTTCTTCTAATCATACAGCGATAATGTCACATTAATGAACATTATCACTTTATGATTAGAAGAGATTCAAGTTTTTTCCTTTGGCAATAAAAGGTGGTGGTCCATCCAAGGCGATGGTCCAATCAAGGCAACTCTCCCCTAATATGTTTTTCACGTACAGATAAAATTTATTAATCAAAGATGTAGGATGATTATTCAACAGGGCTGCCCATAAGGCATCTTCTTCTTTTGAGGCATCGCAATAACTGAATAGTCGATTTCTCTCGTGGTCTAACGATTTGCATGCAAAAATTAAATGTGCCTAATCTCCTGTTGGGGGGAGGTCTTCACATTGTAAGCACTGTTTGTTTTGAGGCAGCTCAAAAATTTCAGCATCAATCAACAAGTGTTTCGTGAGTTTAGAATGTAAACGGATCTGCACTAGGAATCTCCGCAAATAGAGAGGAATCCTGGTAAAAAGATGGTTAGGTGGGGTTGAGAAGGATGGCAGATAAGGATATATAACAAGGGAAGTGCACGGAGAGAAATTTATTTGGAAAGATTACCATTTTATTCGTAAACTAGAACTATTCGGAAAAATCAGACAATAATTTATAGCATAACTCCTAATCATTGCCAGCTGTGATGGTAAAAATCCAAATTAATCTAGATTTTTACCATCACAACTGGCAATGATTAGGAGTTATATTATAAATTATTGTCTGGTTTTGCCGAATAGTTCTAGTTCACGAATAAAATGGTAATTTTTCCAAATACATTTCTCTCCGTGTGGATGTGACAGCTCGGTTTATGCCTTCTTGCAATAAATAGTCCGCATATTTAGTAATCGGATCGGTTTTGGTTTGCCAGAATGCTGTTGTAGTGAAGAACTCCAATTAATTCAGGAAATTCGCGTTTTTAAATTTTGTTCGCACTTGGGTTATCCAGTTATATTCAATATTGTTTATATCTACACGAGATAGATCATTCAATCTAAGTAAACACAGTTTAGGATATCGACTCAGTGGCATCTCCAGAGATAGCAACTTCATGCTAAGAACATAAAAGTATAAATTCAAATAATGCGATTCAAGCTTAGTATTTCTATTATACTGGACTACGTAATTTAAATTAGCTTGAAATTCGCAAGAATAATAAAACATAATTTCTTACTCGAAGCAGCATTAGAGAATTTCAGTATATCTGCTGCATAATCATTCAAAAAATCGCGAACCCCAAATTTCGGAGTTCAACCGTGCATCGAACAATATATCAGGTTGGCAACTAAGTAATTGCGGATTTCACTCATAGATGGTGTCAGTTGAATTTTTAGGTTTGCAGACATAGTACAAATGTAAAACACATCTTGTTATTTGATAGTTGGCAATTCAGCTGTCAATCAGTAACAAAAGTTTTTTGATCGTTTGCGTAGTTTTCGTTTGGCGTTCGTTGAAAAATGGAAAATCCAAAGGAACATTTTCGTCATATTTTGCTTTTTTATTTCCGCAAAGGGAAAAACGCATCGCAAGCTCATAAAAAGTTATGTGCTGTTTATGGCGACGAAGCCTTAAAAGAACGGCAGTGTCAAAATTGGTTTGCCAAATTTCGTTCTGGTGATTTCTCATTCAAAGATGAAAAACGCTCTGGTCGTCCAGTTGACGTTGATGACGCCCTAATCAAAGCAACAATCGATTCGGATCGTCACAGTACAACACGTGAGATTGCAGAGAAACTTCATGTATCACATACATGCATTGAAAATCACTTAAAACAACTTGGCTATGTTCAAAAACTCGATACATGGGTTCCTCGCGAACTGAAAGAAACGCATTTAACGCAACGCATTAACATCTGCAATTTGCTAAAGAAACGTAATGAAAATGATCCATTTTTAAAACGACTGATAACTGGCGATGAAAAATGGGTTGTGTACAACAATATCAAGCGGAAAAGATCGTAGAGCAGGCCAGGTGAACTAACTCGAACAACAGCAAATGCTGATATTCATCGAAAGAAGGTTTTGTTATCAGTTTGGTGGGATTAAAAAGGAATTGTCTACTTTGAACTCTTACCACCCAACCGAACGATCAATTCTAATGTCTACATTGAACAACTAACGAAATTAAACAATGCAGTTGAAGAAAAGCGGCCCGAATTGACAATTCGAAAAGGTGTTGTATTCCATCGTGACAATGCAAGGCCACACACATCTTTGGTCACTCGGCAAAAATTATTGAAGCTTGGTTGGGATGTTTTGCCACATCCACCATATGGTCCTGACCTTGCACCATCTGATTACTTTTTGTTTCGATCTTTCCAAAACTCCTTGAATGGTGAAAATTTCAGTAATGATGATGATGTCAAATCGTACCTGATTCAGTTTTTTGCTAATAAAAACCAGGAGTTTTATGAACGTGGGATTATGATGCTGCCTGAAAGATGGCAAAAGGTTATTGATCAAAATGAGCAATACATTACAGAATGAAGTTATTTAGTTCCATGAAAAAAGTGTCTTTGATTTTCTAACAAAAATCCGCAATTACTTAGTTGCCAACCCAATAGGATTATCACATTGTGCGAATCAACAGTGTTATATGATACAATTTCTAAAAATCATCAAATCTTTTGTCTAAGTGTCCCCTTGGTTTGGGATCCATTCAGGGTTGGAGACCAACGCTGGCTCAATAAAATTGTGCCGCTGTTGATTCAACATTGGTGGGAAATTAGTCAACAACGGTGAGTTTAATCATCAAACCAGTACCGATTAGAACATGAAATTACGTCGTTCCAGTACTGACTCGGAATCGGCAGACAACCGTTGTTAGCCAATATCATCTCAATATTGATGCGTTCGTCACCGTCGCCTTAAAACTGGCATTTCTACGTGAGAAGTCACACGGAAAAAAACGAAAATAGCTGTGACAGCTACTCACCTTTTCAGCACCCTTTTTTAACCGCTGTGGCTGAAATAATTGCAGCTGTAGCTATTCTTTAGCTGCTACAGTATGAAATTGTAACTGTAACCGCACAGGTTCCGTGGTTGATATTTGGATAGCCAAATAATTTACCTGTTAAATTTTCGCCGCGACAGCTACATTTCTTGCTGCTACCGCTAAATGAGTAGCTGTAGGGGCTGAAAAATAGCTGCTGTAGCTAATTTTCAGCTATCCAAATAATAGCTAATTATTTTTTTCCGTGCACTTCATAATTTCTTTTTATTTTTCCTGAATTTTTATTATTTTGCAAGTTTGAATAATCCTTCGAAATTAATCCTCTTGGTTACCCACACCGTAAAAAATGCAACGAACTTTGTAAATTTTGATTGTATTATTACAGAGGAAATTTTTGTAATATTACTACGCTATAAGCATAGTGGAATTACAGTTTCAAGGCTGTGAAATTGTACTATGTTGGTGGAACTTGGACAAAATTTGTACATATCATTTCCAAATTGTATTTGTTCTATGCTCAGCGTAGAAATTTTACACGCAGCTGTAAAAAGCGTAATGAAATCACAGAAAGTGGTAAAATCACAAATTTGCTGTAAAAGCCCCACGCTGAATGCAGGGAATATTCCACACTGAGCGTAGGTAATTTTCGTGCCTACGCTCAGCGCGGTAATATTCCGAAAGTTTTTTTTACAGTGTAAGGTTCAGACGAACAATTTGATACCACATTTGTTCCATAAAAATAACAATTACTCAAAAACGTGATTTGTTACATTTACATGTTACAATGTCTTTGGATTTTCGTTGAAACTGTGTTTTCCTCCAACATTTCTTTAATTCTGCAGATTTTTGGAGAACAATCTTCGAGGAATTGACGAAAAATCGAACGACGTTTATAATGAGAGTTTCGAAACCTACTCCTTTATGCAGAGGAGTGGAGACATTTGCTTTTCCCTACTTTATTCTCCTACAGCCCCTACGCGACTCTTATAACGAAAGAGTACTGCAGTATAAAAATAAAATTCATTTGAAATGATATTCCATCAGCTATAGCTCATAATCCTTGGATTCTTGATGCACCGACATCGACCAGACGTTCTTCTTCATTATTCATATCGAACTTTTTTTTCTTCTCTTCTCCTCGATCGAAACACGATGCCGAGAGAAAGAAGAAGACGAAGAAGAAGAAGAGCTCGAAGAAAGCAGCAACTTCAACATTTTATTTTATCCCCAAGATCTTTCTCTTTCTCTCTCTCTCTCTCTCTCCGTCTTATTTATTTTTATTTCCTGATATCGAATCCAAGAAAGAGAATTGTTTCATTCTCTTCTCCATCTCATAGATTCGTCCTAACTCTGAGTTTTCTTGACGCCAAGACTGGATCCGAAAGATCCTTATTACGCCAATGGAAGCAAAAGAAGGAGAAGAAGAAGAAAGCGGTGGCGGCGGCAGCCCAACGTGGACAACAGCGTTCTGCAGTTTAATGGATCGTACCTTTTTTTTCTTCTCCATTCCCTGAACGGGTTTCGGGTCTGGAGTTTGGAGTTTACACGCATCTGCATATAAATCACTATAGCCGTTCTCGGATTGTGAGGACTTGAAAGGACTCCGGGCTATTGAAGCCGAGCCGCCAATAATCGCGTGCACCTTTCTTCCTCCCTTTTCTCTTACATATACATTGAAAGACAGGACAGAGAAAGCAGAAACAAAGATTCTCAAACACGGTTACAAAGGATAAATTCGTGCATAAACTCGAGTCACGAAGGTGGTGAAACATCATCGAAAGAGGAGAACTTGATCTTGAAATCAATATATTTATATATACACGTATTCCTAAGTTTTATAATATGACGATGATCCGATGTTGCCAGTTGTCTTCGACAACTACAACGGATCAAAGGTTACGATGGAGTGTATATGTTGTACGTGCGTGTATTTCAGAGAAATATCCTTTGAGGAAAGTAGAAGGTATAAGAATCGCAGCGCAAAGCTGTTCCAAAGTCCAGAAAAAAAAAGAAGAAGAGAAAGAACAACGGGAGAAGAGAACCCGAATGAAAAACAAGAGAGAACAAAAAGCAAGCATCGCTAGATAACGCCAGAGAGAAAGAGTTGGTTGTCGTACTTGAAAGAAACTTGAGAGCTTATCTTGTACGTGTACGCATACGTTACCGGGAAAACAAATGTCTACTGATTCCGCTTGCGGCAAGCGTGAAGAATAAATCAGGATCCCTGACGTGTAATCTGCACAAAGATGCGAACGGACAGTACATAACTTGGCCTGAAACATCCACCCATCTCAGCCGATCCTCTCGGGTTATTCTCAAACTTTGTAACCTGGTCTATCATCGAATACAAAAATTTCCAAGTTTCATGGATCATTCGATCTATTCAAACTTTGAATATCACAGTCAAAAGTGAAACTTACTCCTAACTTGAATATCGGCTTATTTCAAGATCCCGGACAGCACAAACTTTTCAAATCATTTTCAAAGTCTCAAAGATGTCTTATGCAACCATTTTCACTGCCTTTAACCCTTAACGGCCACACGGGGTGATTCGAAAAAGTGGAATTAGGGGTCTCAAACCTTTCAAATGAATACAACATTTTTCAATTTAAGCATATAACTTATGACCGATTCCCAAATTTCCATATTTCATTAACGGAAGGAAATTTCTTGAAGCTCAAGCACGATTCTATGGGGTTCAGAAGATCTCTTTATGATGAAGAAAAATTTTGACAAATTTTACAATAAGTACAAAATTCTTAAAAGCTCCGATTTGTAGATAATGGAATTTGATTCTTTTATGTGAATAAATCACACAGGACAACAAAAACAATGTTTCTTGTCTGTATCCTGAGGTTTACGAAATGATTCGGAATGGTTCTGATGTGTTAAATACGAAAACAATGTCAGATTTCTTGAATTCGTTCAATTTTCATTCAAATTGATGAATTTTATATATAAAATCACAATATCATGAAAAAACACAAACTAATTCAAGAAATCTGACTTTATTTTCGTATTCAGCACATCATATTCACTTCGAATCAGTGTTCAAATCTTGAGATACCAAATGGCTGTCGACCATAGGGTCATTCGTGTGTACCATTTTCTGACAGCCAGACTATAAAAATATATTTTCAACGCAAAATCAACTATTCCTATTGAATTGAAAGAAGTTCTAGACAGTAGATTCATTTAATTTTCCTCGGTAATTATCTAAATAATGCAGAAGGGAAAAAACAATCTTGCAGAAACGGTAAGATGAGCAGCACATCTCATATACGAACATTTTAAATAATTTCGTCTCTTAAAATTTATTTACTTCCACTTCAGATTTATCGTTAACTAACTCGCAACCTGTTGAACGTCACGTTTCACAGAAATTGGTCAGAGTACACTGGGATTCTCTAATCGTCTACTCATCTACGTTATGTATCAGGCAATCGTTTAATTTGTTTTTCTATAACATTGAAATTGACTCAACCCCGTCATGAAGTTTACCAAATAGAACCCCGATGAAAATATTCTTCTCCGTGCATCGAATGAGTCGAAGATGGACATCGTCGGGTGGCAATCAAAGTCGATTGAGTGAAAATCTAATGTAACTCACCAGATTTGTCAGAGAATTTTGAGACAAAACGAATCAAGAAGTAACACGATTGGTTGATGCTAACGGTCAACAACTTACAGAAGAGGAAAGGAAATTAAAGTCAATTATAAGAAAAATAAAAGATCTTGATATGATTAATTCTTAAAATCCCATGTCAAGATTAAAGCTCGATAAAGTATTGAGAGAATTGGAAAATAATAGAGCATCGGGAATAAATAGGTGAATGTTGATAGAGTTGAGAGAACACGGAAAAAAGAGCAAGACAAGATTGTTCAGTACTATCGCTGATTTTGAATTTTTGTATATCAGAAGGAGTGAATAATGATGATAAGAGGATGAAGAATGAAAAGTACAACAATAATTCGAATTTTTTTGGAAACGAAGTGAAATTTGCGGAAGGGGTGATTTTACGTGGAACAGTATTTCTTCTAGTTCACTATAACGTTGATGTACGAGGTGTGTTCAAAAAGTAAGGTGACTTTTCAAATTTCGCGGGCAACGTACTTTCGATTATCGATTTTTTTGTTTTGTTATGTTGGCACACTCTTCCCGAACATCTGTACCAAGTTTCAAGTGTATAGCATTTTTTGTTTGGTTGTGAGAGGCGTAAAGGTTATAAGTGTTTTGCGTGCTCGGCGATTTCTTGCTATCGAAAAATATGGATCAAAGGATTTGCATCAAATTTTGTGTAAAAAATAAAATGAAGTGCTCGGAAACACTTAAAATGTTGACAGTAGCATACGGTGAAACTGTTCTGAGTAAAAAAAATGTTTACAAGTGGTGCAAACTCTTCCAAGATGGCCGGGAAGATGCCAATGACGAGCCTCGCTCTGGACGCCCAAGCACGTCAACAACTGATGAAAACGTTCAAGCAGTGGAGAAAATTGTTTTGGAAAATCGTCGAATCACTATCAGAGAAGTTGCTGAGGATGTTGGTTTATCGCTTGGCTCGTGCCATGAAATTTTTTCTAACTTTTTGGGCATGAGACGTGTGTCAGCGAAGTTTGTTCCGAAATTGCTAAATTTTGACCAAAAGAACCGTCGCATGAGCATCGCTCAAGAACTGTTGAATGACGTCAACGACGACCCAGATTTACTCAAAAGGGTCATAACTGGTGACGAATCATGGGTATATGGTTATGATGTCGAAACCAAAGTCCAATCGTCCCAATGGAAGACCCCAGATGAGCCAAGACCGAAAAAAGCACGCCAAGTTCGATCAAATGTCAAAGTTTTGCTCACTGTTTTCTTCGATTACCATGGCGTGGTGCATCAGGAGTTCTTACCATATGGTCGTACGGTCAATAAACAGTATTATCTTGAAGTTATGTGCCGTTTGCGAGAAGCAATACGAAGAAAACGTCCAGAATTGTGGAAAAATAATTCATGGCTTTTGCATCACGATAATGCCCCTGCTCACTCATCCTTTGCTTGCGAGAGATTTTTTGGCCAAAAACAACACCACAATCATGCCTCAGCCACCATATTCACCGGATTTGGCCCCATGTGACTTTTTCTTGTTCCCAAAACTAAAGAGACCTATGAAAGGACGGAGATTTGCAACGATTGAAGAGATAAAGACTGCATCGCTGGAAGAGCTCAAGGCTATACCGAAAAGTGCTTATGAGAAGTGCTTTGAGGATTGGAAAAACCGTTGGCATAAGTGTATTGTATCTGAGGGGAATTACTTTGAAGGGGACAACATAAATATTGATAAATAAATAAATATTTTTTCTTAAAAATACAAAGTCACCTTACTTTTTGAACACACCTCGTATGTGAAATACATACGAGAAACATTTCTTCAAGTGAGTTTCTATGATTGTATGAAAATTGTACGAAATAATTTGGAGTTATACAGAAACTGAATTGATTTCATAGAATTTATATGTACAATTTACATACGATTAAAATATGTACACAAAATTGATAAAATTCTTTTCTGATACAAGATTTTATTCAATTTCTTCAATCTGAGATTTAAATTCCCCGACCCGAATTTGAGCACTGAGAAAACTGGTTGTAGCCAAGAAATTAACGAGCCAAGCACGTAGTTCCTAAAATTCGTCGCATAGTTATTCCAATTGAACGTATCATTAGTTCAATTCACTGTATTGCAATTTTGATCGAATCGTTTGGTCTCGTGACTTCGTAAATTGGTGTGTACATTTTACCGATCGCTTAGTACACTGTGAGAAATTTTTATGGGAAAATTCCCATACATGTATGTGAAGTAATTAACACATACACGTGTTGGGAGAATTCCCATCTCGTAGAGTAGGGGAAATACCATCCTAAGTTGAGAATTTTCCCAATACTAATCCCAATAAACACACACACGTTATTTCAACGTTGAAAGAACGTTAGACTGTCAAACGGACGTTAGTCGTTGATCTCATAACGTTGATTTTTAGTTAAAATTTGATAGGGAAATAGACGACCAGGAATAACGTTTTGATGACGTGTAATTTACATTAATATTCAAAAATAACCATCAAACGACGTCCTCAAAAAACGTGTTTTGAACGGGTTTGAATCACGCGTTTAAAATGTGTTTATAACACCTTGTGTTTGAACTTCAATTGAAGATATATTCTGCTGTGAATGTCGAACGAAACCGAACAATGGTTAAAATTTCAACAAAGAGCAAGATAATAAATAGTGTGGCATACTTTCCAAATTCTGTCATACTCAGAAATACTATTGTTCTCGATATCGAATGAAAAGTTTTCAAAAAAAAATTTGTTGGAGTCAATTCACGTTTTAGAACCATCATTAGGCCACGTCAATATTCGACATCTTTTAAACGATGTTCAAACCGTTGATATGACGTTATTTTGTGGTTGAAAAACACGTGATCTGCCGCGACATTTCTACGTTGAATCAACGCAAGAATATTACTAATTCACAACGTGTGGTGATTGACTGTTTTTGACGTTTTTAAAACGTGCGTGTGTTTACTGGGAATAGGAAAATTCCCATCTCGTAGAGTAGGGAAAATACCATCATAAGTTGAGAGTTTTCCCAATACTGATAGGAAAATTCCCATCTCGTGGAGTAGAAGAAATACCATCATAAGTTGAGAATTTTCCCAATACTAATAGGAAAATTCCCATCTCGTAGAGTAGGAAAAATACCACCATAAGTTGAGAATTTTCCCAATACCAATAGAAAAATTCCCATCTCGTAGAGTAGGAAAAATACCACCATAAGTTGAGAATTTTCCCAATACCAATAGGAAAATTCCTATCTCGTGGAGTAGGAAAAATACCATCATAAGTTGAGAATTTTCCCAATACTAATAGGAAAATTCCCATTTCGTAGAGCAGTATTTGTAGAAAACCGACATGTTCAGGGAGGTAAAAACTTGTTGCGCACAACCCAAACCAAATGTCGCGTACTGCGTTTGACAGCTGACAAAAAGTACTATCGAATACAAGTGTTGTCATCTATAAGTACACGTAAGCAATATCAACAACGACATGTGTTGGGAAAGGGCAGAGTAATATTCACACACTCAACAGGAAAATTCCCATCTCGTAGAGTAGGAAAAATACCATCATAAGTTGAGAATTTTCCCAATACTAATAGGAAAATTCCCATCTCGTAGTTTTTTTGTGGTTGTGGTATATATTGTGCGGATGACCCTGGAGTTTTAGCCGCTAATATTGTAAAATGGCGGAGTAGTGAATTTTTTTGCAGAAAAAGCAATTTTTCCTGAATTTTGACTGATATGACCAGTTTCTAGACCGCCATCTATAAATCAACCAAGTTAAACCATTAGAAATATTAAAGAACTAGTCAACAAACATGACACAATTAGTTACAAGTCTCAATACATCTACACATCTTGTCCGACTGGGTTTTCCAGCGTGGGGTAATGAGTTACCCCATGAGGCCATCAAGGGTTAAGAAATCTAAAAGATGTCTTTAGATCTCTTTCAGACGTCTTTTGGATTACTTATCGAAGATATCTTAAAGACAGTGAAAACTGTTGCATAAGACATCTTTAAGATATCCAGGGGGAAATCTTTTAGACAATGACAAATGTTTGCTTGTCCGGGATGCAGCCAAAACTAGCCCTATTTCAGCTGAAAGTAAGCAACAAATGAATTGCAGTCAAGTTTCCAAGTAAGATGCAGCCACTTTCGGTTAGACTTTTTACAGTGATCCAGACCCAGATAGCATGTATCTAGTAGAAATTTGGATATGGAAAACATCAGGTCCAGATCAGGCATGCCTGATTTCTGTTCAGGGCCTGACTTGAGTATCTGATAAGGCCACGACAAAAATGTAACGCAGGGAAGAGACAAGGTCCTGATCAGGAAAACTAAACGTTTCCCAATTAGGATCTGATCAGGGTATCGTAGTAATTGAATTCCCAATCAGGACCTCAACAGAAGAAATTCTACTGATGATCCAAATAGACCTCAGTTGAACACTCAAAAAAGACAGGTAAATTTCTAATGAGTCCTGTGAAAATTCTGAATAGTTTGATGCATTCATCGTTCTGAATTGATCAGGTCCTGATTCGGCGGTCTTGTCGGTTATCGCATGATTGAAATGAGCCAAGGCAATCCTGATCAGGTCCTGATCAAGACATCTTGACAGTTACCTCACAATTCAAATACGGATGAGTCAAGGTAATCCTGGTCAGGTTCTGATAAGAATACCATGTCTGAGTTACTGAAAGGGAAAATCTGACTGAGACCTATCAACAACCTTGCGTTACATTGTTGTAAGTTCCTAAACAGGATGCCATGTCAGGACCTGATAAGGTAATCAAAAGTTTTCCTCAATTAGGAGTTCTACTAGGGAAAAGCTAGTCATACACTGACTCGTTATTGACAACCTTGTCAGTGTAAGGCTGCTACAACTGTGCTGCAAGGGTTTTGTCTAGGAGCCTTATGTCAACCTTGTCACAAGCTTGCCCGACCACATTGCAGCAAGGTTAAATTGCTATCTGGGGAACCGAATGAATTTGCTGTTGCTCAGTGTTCATTATTTCACAGAATAAAGGATAACTTTGAAGTTAATCTACAGAGAGAATTTTCTTTTGGAAAAGTCTCATAACAACGTACATAAATCTTTGTCTATAACAAAGATACCAGCGCGAGGTTGAAATGAAATTTCTATCCATATATATATATACAGCTCGTGATGATGTGAGCACAAACCTTGAAAAGTTATATCTCTCATCGAGGGTGGAATGGTTCTCAAGAGAACGCGACACGCGAAGTCGAGAGAAAGGGAAAGAAAACAGCTCCAACAACAACGGCAACACCAACAAATCCACAACAGTACGACGTTGGACTGCAGGGTCTTAAATAACGAGGTAATAGAGACACGCGGCCTCTAAGGAAAGAATTCAAGAGTAGCAGAGAATCAACTGGTATAGATCGTATCCAACACCTTCTTTTTCTTCCACTTTACCCAAGTAAAACACAGTTGGATGAAAATAATAAACGCTCAGCGATGGCGATGGTGCAGGCTATGGTTATTATCACCACGCACATTCTACAAAACTTCTTTCTACTTTTCTCCCTTTCTCCATCTCTGTGCTGTCCTACCATCCTGGCTATTAAGATTTTTCCTCGAGCGAAGAACGTATGAAATCCTAAGCAACATCGATTGACATGACATTCATCCCAACCGATTGTATAACCTCCATATATAACTCTCTCTAGAGATGCACTCTATTCACTTTATTCACAACGAGCCAATTATAACGAGAATGCATTTGAATATATCTCATATTTTTCCATCTCCCGCTGAGTTTACGATCTCCCGCCGTAAGGGTGATCGTTTCCTCTCTCTCGTTTTTTCATCCATTGGATCACAACAACAACAACAACAACGACGACGACGACGCAATATAAAGCGAAGAAAAAAAAAATTATAAAGGTTCGTTTCAACTCACCTTTGCCTCTAAAGTTTCCAACTGCGCCATTCTTGGTTCCAAAAATTGATGCTGCGAGGAATTGGAATTTGTATGTAAGGCGGTCTGGAAAAGAGAAAACGAATATCATTAAAGAGATACGTTAGGCAAATTATTTGAAACGTGATATAATCGGTGTTAGGAAACCCCATCGTTTTCTTGGTACGACCCTCTTTTCACGTCTCCGCTGTCTGTCTGCCTGTCGATGCTATACGACTTTTCAACTTCATCTCTCACAATGGGATATGTGAGTCTCGTGAGAGATATTGAATCGTGTCTAATGACTCCAAGTACCACCGAGATCTTCCCACAAAGGTCAGGGGCATCTTCGTGTGCCCAGGGTAGATCGAGTGGGAAGATTTTTCTAATTCTATCGTTATTCGTTCAATTTACATCGCTGTACCAAAATCTCTTTATGAGGATTCAAAAAATGCTACTGTCATTTTTCATAGTCACTTTTTTCTGAATTTTCAGATAAATTGTACTGGATTTTTTAAATTAGTTTGTTTATTTCACTAATTCGCCAATCATTTCCCCACACCGAGAAAAAAAAGTTGTACACTGAGAGAAATAATTACTAATACCAAGAAAATGTATTCTTGAATTTTTTCAAGGATGCACATTCTTGATAAACAGTTGACATGTTGTAGGTCCAAGAAAAATGTTCTTGTATCAAGAACACATCCCGTATGGAAATATTTCGCTGAAAAATGTCTGCAAAACTATGAAAAATCTCTGAAAAAAAATGAAAAAACTCTGAGAAACTCTGAAAATCTCTGAAATTTTGATGAGAAATCTAATATTTTTGGGACATTCTTTACAGACTTTTTCCAGACTTTTTTCAGAGTTTCTCAGAGTTTTTTCATACTTTTTCAGAGAAATAGTAACGAAATTGCACTCTGAAAAAACTCTGACAAAACTCTAATAAATTGTTGACATTTTTCTGATTATTGAAAAATCCTGAAATTCAATAAATACATTCATATGCCGTATTCAAATATCATGTGTGAAAAAGTGTTTGAAAATTTTTTAATTTTTTTCTAAAAGTCAGAAAAATGTTAGCAATCCATCAGAGTTTTGTCAGAGTTTTTTCAGAGTGCAATTTCGTTACTATTTCTCTGAAAAAGAATGAGAAAACTCTGAGAAACTCTGAAAAAAGTCTGAAAAAAGTCTGTAAAGAATGTCCCAAAAATATTAGATTTCTCATCAAAATTTCAGAGATTCTCAGAGTTTGTCAGAGTTTCTCAGAATTTTTTCATTTTTTTTCCAGAGATTTTTCATAGTTTTACAGACATTTTTCAGCGAAATATTTCCATACGGGAGACTTCTTAAGAAACGGATTTCTCCACACGTGAAGATACGTTATTTCTCTCAGTGTAAAATTCACATTTTGTGAAGTCAATATATGGACGATTTCAAAAAATAATTTGAGCTACCACAATTTTTGTTGATCTCACAGCGAGGAATGTGAAAGATTTACATCAGATGTAGTAAATCTAACATTTGCTGTTGTAAAATGAACTTGAATTGTGGTAGCTCGAACTATTTTTGAAATCTTTCGAATATTGATTTTGCAAGATACCTGATAACACACCAAGAATTCTTTTTCAAAAACAAAAATAAAATTCTTCCAGAACTCTTTTCGAACTAATGAATTCATAAGGAGCTCTGGAGGAGTTCGATCTTTGGGACATTAACGAATTCTTTGAGAGTACTAAAACAATACTTTCAGCATTCTGGAAGAACTCGTTAATATCTCAAATTTCGAACTCCCTCAGAGTTCTTTATGAATTCATTAGTTCGGGAAGAGTTCTTGAAGAATTTTATTCTTGTTTTTGTAAAAGAATTCTTCGTGTGTTATCTGGGATGCAGATTTTACAACTTCTTTCTTCTCACTGCAGCATGCACTCACAGAAATGATTTCTTGAAATGAGGAAATTTTTCTTGTCGCTGGGACGAAACTCATTTTTTTTCTTGAGCCTAGAAAAAAATGAGTTTTGTCCCAGTGACAAGAAAAATTCTCCCATTTCAAGAAATTCTTCCGTGACTGTGCTTCATTCTTGTTTTCAAAATGTTGATGGCTCTTGAACGGAAAAGTTCCACCAGACGTAACTTCTATTGAGGGGCCCGAACACTGTAAACTGCGATTTTTCATATGATTTTTATTTTATTTATTAAAAACAAAACAGACGTTCCGATTTACATGAAACTTTACACATATGTTAATAAATGTTTAAATTATCGAAATAGATTTTTTTTTTTCAGCCCCTTTCAAAACTCAAAACGCGATTATCTCGAAACCATGTTTTTTGACCGCGTTGACAGCATAACTGGAAAAGTTTTTATCCGATACACCTGATTCAAATTGCATTCTATTCGGGAATCGTGTCGCTTCTGCTCGACGTAGCCGTTTTTCGATATATGACAAACTTTTTTTTTTATAAATAATTTAGTGCAAAATTTTGCGCGAAAAAAAAAACTTTTTCTTCAAACAGCCGCCATTTTTTTTCTAATCAATATTTTCAAAATCTCCTACGTCAAACAGTAGCCAGTAATGTATATTTCAAGAATCTTTTTTGTTTTTTGCTCTAGGAGGCTCCGTTTTGCTGATTTGCTGTCAACGCGACAAGGGTCATTTTGAAAAGGCGCCATTTTGGATCAGCTACAGAATACAAAGATGGCCGCCAAAAGAAAAAAAATTTTTTTTTCGATAATTTAAACATTTATTAACATATGTGTAAAGTTTCATGTAAATCGGAACGTCTGTTTTTTTTTCAATGAATAAAATAAAAATCATATGAAAAATCGCAGTTCACAGTGTTCGGGCCCCTTAAACGCTTCGTATTAATTAAAATATCGCTCTGTACAGCACTTCTACTTGAATCAGAGAAGTGCTGTACAAGCAGAAAAATACATCAATTTTTGATAAAGATTTTAAAATATTTCTTGAAATCTGAGAATTTTTCTTAAATGCATAATAGAGATAAAACGGTCCACTATTTTGTGGAATTGTATTCGAAAAACAATGAAAAATTATCAATACTTGATAAGAAAATAGAGAAACATATAAACTTTCCAAAAGTCGCGTATGAAATTTCACAAAGTGAATAATAGGATATTGAAATTTTGTTATTGTCTTTGTAAAATTTCACGCGCGACTTTTGGAAATTGCATACGTTTCTCTATTTTTTATCAACTATTGATAATTTTTCATTGTTTTTCGAATACAATTCCGCAAAAATATGAACCGTGTTATCTGTATTATGCATTTAAGAAATACTCTTAGATTTTAAGAAATATTCTTCAATTTTCATTGAAGGAGAAAAAACATGTAGAACCAAAAAAAAAATCAATTTTCTTATTTTTCGCTTTAAAAATTAGTATGGACTCTTAGCTTTGAAATGCGATAAACCGAAATCGAAAAAATTAAATCGATTGAAAGTTATGCTCCATTATAGGAAGGAGCGCGCAGCGTCAGGGAAAGCGCGTGCTCAATTTATCGTCTCTTTTACCTCAACTTTACCGTTGAGGCAATTTTTAGAGCCTACTTATAAAGAACTTTCAAGTGATGATTTATTGACGAGATGGACACACTCAAAATGCCAACGCAAGTTTGAATTCGACGAGCTGGCTCGTGGCGCCTAAACATCTGCATTCAGGAGTAAAAATTGTCGAAATAGAGGCGAAATGGGTCAATAATGCATTCATTCAACGAATTAGGAATACTTATTGGGCCTGAATGTAAAATATAAGCAGAACGAAACGCGCGCATTGCTCGCCAAAACCGTCGCAGCTGGCATGAGTCTAAAACAGCTCGGCAAGCTCGTAAACAACGACTGGCCATGTAAAATTATCATATGGACCTAGAGTAGCAGATTAATAAGTAAGCCACGATTAATAGTAGTTTTCTTTATCCGATTTCCTACTTTATTTGAAATCGCATTTTTCTCGAAACTATACATTTTCGTAATTGGTATACATCCCTGCCGCCAAATGCCAGACAAATCCGGATGAAGCCAGCAGTTCCCAGGACAAATCTGCCTGAAACTGCTCGGTATTTGTCCCGGGAACTGCCGGATTCGTCCGGATTTGTCTGGCATTTGCGGCAGGGATCATAACTCAAAAACTAACCGTCTGATTGCGTTGAAGTTTGGTGGACATATAATCAATGACATTCTCTTCAATTTGTACCTACATAATTGCAACATTCACATCGAATAATACAACTTTTTCAAACCAATTGGTTGAAAAAATCACGCAAAAATCTTTTTTTTTTTTTTTCAATCAATACCAAATTTTGAATTTTTGACTTTTTCATAATTTTGGAGGTTTACATTGAAGGAAATACGGTTGATAATTGACATTTTTTCACGTTCCTGTCTCAGATGAATATTCAAAGAGCTACGATGTATACCGTTTGTAAAATCAAGCGCGGCCTGACTTAATTTGGATTGCATTATAGCCGCCATTTTGTTTTTTTTCTTGAAAAAAAAATTCTTTTTTGTGCTTGAATGTTCCACTTGTTATGTGTAAAAATTGCAGAATGATGAGATGTTTGTAAGTGCAATAAAAAAAATCACAAAAAACCCGTTTCTTTCGTGCGTCTACATGTATTTCCCCCCTTAAGGTAGTTCTCCGGGAGAATTCAGGATCAAATTAGAAAAATTATTGTCAAGCAGAGCACCAAGGTCGAAGGAATTCGATAATCATATTCGTTGGGACTTATATTCTTATTTATATGACAAAAAAAGAACCAACTCGAAGTATGAATAAACAACCCTGTAACAACAATTCCCTTTATCCCAATTCACTTTATGGGAATGTATTTTACTATTAATAAACAAAAGCGTGTGACAGTGTCATGATGAGTCATATAAGAAAATCCCCATGGTAAAGGTTTTTTAAATCTCACAAGGAACAAAATGAGCCCTCATGAGTCATAAACGGATCAAAATTACAAATTTTTTGAGAAAAAAACATTTCAAATTTCGCGTTGTTGTTACAGGGTTGTTTATTCATACTTCGAGTTGGTTCTTTTTTTGTCATATAAATAAGAATATAAGTCCCAACGAATATGATTATCGAATTCCTTCGACCTTGGTGCTCTGCTTGACAATAATTTTATGATCCTGAATTCTCCCGGAGAACTACCTTAAAGATCACTATATCTTCGGCCTGCATTTTTCTCCGTGTATTTTGATTAAAATGAAGCGTTTGACCGTATAGTTTCCCTACAAACACGGATTACTGGCGTTCCAATGGGCCGCTAATGGTCCTGCAATGCCGTTGAAGAGCCGTTACTGGCCCTTTGAAACGCCTGTAGTTGTGTTTGCTGGGTTGTCATAAGCGATTTGGTTGCTGCCACGCCGCTAGTATTCCCTTGAAATGCAGAACAAGTTGTTTGACGTGGGATTGAAAACAATCGAAGAAGTGTAAAAATGGGTTAAATGAATTATCTGAGAAATAGCTGAAGATCATTCAATGCGGAAAACAAGCTCTACCGTTTGTCATCCAGACTGAATTTTGAATGATTGGAAAAGTGTTCTGAAATTCATATGCATGCCTTATAATTGCAAACTAAACGTAATCCATATATTGAATAATGGGGAACGATTCAACGATCGAAGTGAAAGAAACCATGTGTGTGCACGTGAGTCGTCGACGTCTGAACGTGCATACTCGTTAAGTATTTATCGCTGTAAAAGCATGTGCCAACAAGTATTTATGAATGCAGCTTAATTGGGTGTTGTACTGTACCGTCTCCCGCTATCGCTAATTGGATCGATGTAAACGAATCCTATTCACTAAAATATACCATTTTTCTTTATTTCCTTCGTGATATTAACACAAGGTGAAAAATACCGAATTTTCAGAATTGTAAACCAGAAACTTTATTTTTAATGAAATCCGAACGGAATGGTATCCGGATCTATTGGGGTTTCATAAGGGCAAAATTTTTACATTTCAGGTGAATATTCGGAATGGCAACCGAAAAATGTGAAAAAATTACATGTCCCCGGGTGAATTTTTAGAAATAGCCCGGACAGCACAAATTTTTGATTGTCTCAAAAATTTCTACTGGATGTCTCAAAGATGTCTTACGCAACCTTTTCCACTATCTTCAGATCTCTTTTAGACGCCTTTTGGATCACCTACTTGGAATATCTTGAAGACCCTGTTACAAATAATCCATAAAATCTCATTGAGGAATGGGAAAATGAATAGGTTTCAATGAAATTTAATAATATTCAATGAGAAATTTCACCATTCGTAATAGGATTTAATAGAATATTTCTATCTGGGGACAGTGAAAACTGTTGCATACAAATTTTTAGTGATTTTCTAAGACGTGCCGCAAACGATAGGAACATTTTTAGGATATAGGGTTTTTTTGCATATGAAAGTACTAATCGTTGAGTACCAGAAACACATTTTCCCTAACAGCAAAATGCTGAACAAATATGCAGCAAATTGTTGAAAACGTACAACAACAGTTTGAAGCAATTTGCAGGGACGTTGCGTCGCCAAATGCGCAACAATATGCTGTAAATCTAGGATTTTAGCTTGAGTTGTTATCGTGTTGCTGAGAAGTTGCTTGGTTTCATGAAACTCTCAATCACATGCGTAGCAAATTCCCAGCAATTTTACAAAAACTTGATAAACAACGTAAGAGCAATGATTGCACAGCAACTTTTGTTGTATGGGTTATTATATTTTTAAAATACAAATGGCGGCTGATCAACGCACTGAAAAAAAGTCTGGTCTTTCACATGGGCGTACCGCTAGAGGTCACAATTATGAATATAAAACTAAAAACCAAAATCTTCCTGAAAATGTAGTCCAAAATCTATAAATCTACGTAAGATTTTTTCGATAAAGTAATAAACAAAAAAATGGCACCGTCTTGAATTTTTTTCTCGATTTTGTCTTTGTCAAATCGATGGAAAATCCTTTACAAAATCTGCCGGATTCACTTTATTGAAAAAATCTTATGTAGATTTCTAGATTTGTTTCTTGTTCTACATTCATAATTGTGCCCTCTAGCGGTACGCCCATGTGAGAGACCAGACTTTTTTTCAGTGCGCAGATGTGCCGCCATTTTGTATTGTAAAAATATAACAGAATGTGTTTCTGGTACTCAACGACCAATACTTTCATATGCAAAACACCCCCATTCTAAAAATGTTCCTATCGTTTGTGGCACGTCTTAGAAAATAACTAAAAATTTTTTGGACACAAAGTGATATTACCCCTCAAGATATCCAGTGGAAATCTTTCAGACGATGACAAATTTTTGTTTGTCTGGCAGGTTTTGTACACGAGTCCATCCGAGTACCGGATACCACGTTCCAGATAGGATCCATATTCAATTGAATGAAATACACCGCAGAATCCGTATTGGTGCTCAGATAGGCTCGGACCTATCCAAATTTAGTTAACGGATATTTAACATCAAAATCTGGATTCAAGCTGATTAATAATCGCTGCTGTACCCGCATTCCCGCTCTGAGACATCCGAATTTTACTATTCAATTATTCTATTATAAAGACGGTACACGAAAAAAGAAATGGGAGAAATTTACCGTATAGGATGACAACGCGTCGCTACAAACCTTCAAATGGAAATTTTTACAAAATATATTGTTAAATAATTCACATTATGAGAGAAAAATTCATTTTCACCTTAGAATGTGAATTATTTGACAATATATTTTGTAAAAATTCCCATTTAAGGGGTCTTTCTGGTTAAGATTTTGAAGAAAACATCCCGGATAACAATTTTGAGGAATTCTTCCGGGACATTCTAAAAGATATCTTAAAGAATTCTGAAAGATGTCTTATGAAACACCTGAAGACATCTTTAAAATATCTTACGGAAGATATCTTTAAGAATTCTAAAAGATATCTTCAGAAAACTTCAAGAAATCTCGCATGAAGACTTCCAAAAGATATCTTTTGGATGTTCTTCGAATTCTTTAAGATATCTTTCAGAATGATCCAAAAGAGTGATCCAAAATTGTTATGTGGGATTAAGATACCGTTTTGAAAATTTGTAGGTATGTTTATTGGACTTTGGATATTACAAAACATTTTTTTTCAGATTCAAAGATATTTTTTGTTCGTTATAGAAATTTAAACAACAAAAAACACTGAAAAATGATGGTGGGAGTAATTTGGGTCGACCGAATGATCGGAAAACAAACAAAATTGAAGTGGTTATCGCATGAACTAGGATATTTTTGATTGATCAAAAACTGTCCGATTTGCATCCGAATTTCCCATTTAATCCGATTTTTTCGAAAAATGGCCGCCATTTTGTTATTTTTCGACAAAACAAAAATTTTCTACTCCATGCAATAGGCACTTCAACAAGGAATCCCAAGCAGACACGAAAATATCTTTTAGAATTCTAAAAGATATCTTCCAAAAGTACAAGAAGTCTTGAAGAATTTTCCTGAAAGATATCTTTTCGTATTCGAAAAGATGTCTTATGCAACATGAATAGATTTCTAAAAGATGTCTCGGAGACTTCTCCAAGATATCTTTAAGAAGAAATTAAGAAATTTAAAAGAGTTCTTCAAGGTTTCTCAAAAATGTCTTGGAAGAAGCTTGAATTTATTCACGAAAACAAATTCTAATACCTCTTCTTTTTCCTTCTCCTCCCTCCTCCCATATTTGTCTTTGTCGCTCTCGCACTCCTCTGAAGTTGACTTCATCTCAATCCTTGGGGTTGCGGGAATCGAACCCGCGCATCTTCCGATGTACTTACGCTTCAGTGACCTGAGCTATAGAGACAGTTCGGTTTTGATGCTTATGATTGTCAATATAACACAGTGGAATCGTGTCAGTGGTGTACATTTTCAGAGTAGAAGTGATCTTTTGAAAAAACTGTTATTATATAAACAAATGTCAGATAAGTTGGTCGTGGATACCACAGATTCTTCCTAAATTATTTCTATCCCAACGTTATCGAAGAATAACTTATTAATGAGTATGAATGAGAATTTTTGTGAATTTACTTGAAGGCTGTACATAAAATTGAGCGTAAAAAGTTCAGTAACTTGTAAAATATTTGTGTCTTGAAGATTCGTTAATTCCAGTGCGGATATTAAGAGGTTACAAAATCGTAATTTTCGCACAATTTAAAATCTCTTGGCATGTTTATAGATTTTTCAAGCTTTCGATTTGTGACCGAATTTATCACATGTGTAATTCGATTATAATTAAAGGCACATTCCGAGTGTTATTCATGTCAATTCATATGATCAGGTATTTATAACCTTAACCTGCTGACAATCTATCTTCTTAAACATATTTTGTTGAAGTCTTCCAGGAAAATATCTTTCAAACGCTTCTCAAAGATATCTTTAAGATATCTCGCATGGTCGTCTCGGAGATGTCTTGAACCGAGACATCTTTCAGAAATCTTTCACAAGATGTCTTACCAACACTTCTGAAAGATATCTTTAAGAAATCTTCAAGAACGTTTTTTAAGATCTCTCAATTGAATATTCTTTTAGATATCGTCAAGAACTGCGTGCTGTGTGGGATGATTTGCCATTTGTTTTTAAGATTTTCTCAGATCATCCGGTCGCCTCAAATCACCCCCCCGCCGTCATTTTTTAGTGGTTTTTTTGTTTAAATCAGTATAACGAGAGAAAATTGTTTTTTAATCTGAACAAAATTTTTGTGTAATATTTGGTGTTTAATAAACATACCTACAAATTTTCAAAATGATATCTCAATGTTTTCTTTCAGAACAAAATGTTTTTTCAAAAAAACAAGAGGCTTGAAGCGACGCGTTGTCATTCTATCCAGTAAATTCTCCCCGTTTCTTTTTAAATTATTAACCTTTGAGCTGCGGGGAAATTTCAGTACAAATTGACCTCTCAGAATATGTAAAATGTATACATAAAATCACTGGATATATCTCAGATAGAGTCGCTGACCTGATTGCTGGTCCATATATGGACCACTCCCGCAGACAACGTAAAGTTCAATGTAAAAAAATTTGTCCCTTTTCTTATGAAGATTCGAGAGGGTATTTCTATCCAATTTTACGCGTCGAATATGAAAAAAATAGTAACAAAATTCTCGCAGACATCCTTGACCTTGGAAATCACCATTTGAAGGTCAAATTTCATTCCTACTATGAGTCAAGTTCTGAGACAGTTTTCGTATGTAGTTTGATATGCCGAATACATAAAGAATAATAAACAAATTTCTATTGATAATCCTGACCTTGAAAATTTCTATTTCAAGGTCAAATAGCATTTCTCGTACAAGCCGAGTTTTGAAAAGGCTGTCGTAGGGATTTTGATTGATGTGTCGAATACGTAAAAAAACAATACAAAAAATCCCGCAGGCACTCTTCCCATATAGAAATTTACAATTGGCGCTAGCATGGTGCAACATAGATAAAGTATGGCCGAGGCTTGGCAACCAAGCATGGCGCAAACCTGGAATGATAACATCATTTTTTGATTTACCTACGTGTTTTTCCAATGAAGTCCCATCATCGATGAAACAATGGCAATGAAATATACCATCGTTGGCAAACAATTTTAAATTTTTCTTTGTCAATGCTGCGCCAATGATCAAAGTAAGAAATATTTCACCCAGAAATATATAAAAAGTATGCGCATTTCGCAATTTCTGACATATGTTGTTTGAAGTCTTATTGTTTTCCCCTCATTCTTTTGTGAACAACTCGGCGTGTTTGGTCGGTAAATTTTGCCATGAGAAGTAGACACAATGTATGTTAGCTCAGCGATAGGAGCCCTCTAGTGTGACTCATAGTAAAGAGCGATTGATTGTTCTTCCAAAGACTTACTTAAGTCTTATATATTCTTCGTATACGCGTTTCACCACTCGCAGAAATATTATATAGGTTGCCAATATTGAGCCATGCTAATACCAATGATCGGCGCGACATTGAAAGCTAATTCAAGGTTCAGGCAGAACTGGAATCCCGGGAAATTCTGGAAAACTCAGGGAAATAAAGATTGGACTCAAAACACCGGGAATTCTCAGGGAAATTATCAAAAATTCCCAAAAACCTGGAAATCACTAGAATTTTTTCAAAATAAAAATTTGTTCGTTTATTCTATTTTTCATTCTCTGCAACATATTTTCTTAATTTTTAATCGTGGAATCTTAGAAATTATACACTGAGAAAAAAATGTTTAGGGACACATTGATGATCCGACGATTTCTGGAAATTAGAATTTTACTCAGGTAAATCACAGGGAAAAACTCAGGGAAATTGATTGAACAAAACTTGTCTGAACCCTGTAATTTCTACCGGAACTAGGCCAAAGTTTGGGGCAATGTTGAACCACATTTTGAATGATCCTGGCGTTGAATGGAATCCATCGTTTAGTCAATGTTGGGCCAAGGATGAGCAAAGCAAGAGCCAAGCTTGGCGCAATTATGCCACAATAATAGGCTGACAATAATTAAACGAATACCGTCGTACATCGGTGCAACATTGTATTTATTGTTAATCAACATTGAAGATTTATAGATTGCCAAGCCTTGTCTGTCAACTACACCGCCAAGCTATATTCTATTATCAGCATTGGCGAAGCCCAAAAATTTTTGTATGGGTTGTTACACCAAACGGGAATGGAATGTGACGTAGAGTGTAGCTTTTCAAGGTCAAGGATGCGTCAGTGATTTTTTTCCCTATTATTTTCGTATTCAGTTTATCAATTCACATAGAAAAACACTCAAAAATTTTCGATTCTATTAAAAATGAAATTCGACTTTGAAAATCGGTATTTTAATGTCAAGAATATTTTGAGAAATTCTAAAACCATTTGTTATGTATTCGGAACATCGAATTTGATCTAAAAATTTGAAATATTCTATGTCCCTAGACCCGCAGCTAAAAAGTTGAATAATCGTAATACAAAAATCGTACTCAGTTTTTCTCATAAATTGCTGTACAAATCGAACAATTGAAGAATAGAAATAAGTAGAAAATCAAACGCATATTCAAGCGTTTTTTTATTACGTAACAGAGGCTCGATTGACTTCCCCCCAAGTTATCCACACATATATATAGATGAAATCATAAAATCCATTCCTCCATTCTTGTCCATTACCGGTGGGAGAGGACTGATGTGTTCCCTCTAGAGGTCAAACCTGTCAAAGTGAACTGTCGCAAATATTGTGCGCCGACATTCGTAAAACTGGGAACACGATACAAGGTCTGCCATCCAGGAAGTTGTTAACCACCTAGGTCACAAGCATAATAAAGCCCCCGTGTGATATTGAGAACCGAGGGATCGTAAAAAAAACCCCAGTACAAAAAGATATACACATAAAAAGCTTTTTTTTCTTTCGGGGTAATGCTCGAGGGTAGAGTACTTTCCGATGCCATATTACTACGTAGACTCTGCCGAGATGATAACGATGATGAAGGAGAAGAAAGAAAACATAACAGATACGACGATTGGCGGCTGGAATGTTTATCTCAAGACTACAAGTTTTCATTTCGAAGTCTCGGGGTCGAAGTCTTCAACCCCTCGTCCATTACGATACATTAAAAAATCCCCTCTACTTTCAGTTCTCTTTTTTTAGTTCTCTCTCTTAACATAAATAAAGTATTTCTCTTGTCAAAAGGTGGAAAATTTTGTTATTGAGATATGGATTCGAGTTTCCCTCGTTGAAAAAATCTTATTGAAATTGATTTGAGGGAAGAATTCTATGCGAAACAACAAACGATTCGCTCAGGATCTACCCTGGTGAAAGGGAAGCGTAAGAATGTTTCAGATTACGTTTCTAATACTTCTTACATGCTTCCTATTCCCCTTCAATTACGCTTCCGGGTGTAAAGCCGGATTTCTATGATAAATTGGTGTCTCTTCTGATACGCTTCACACACTCCAAATATACGTTCGAATTACTCTCAATGTTCCACTTGACGCTCGGTATACGCTTAAATCCACGTTCCAAATACTTTCCAACTACCTCCTTGATACTTTCTATTACACGCTTCCCTTTCACCGCAGGTTATTGTTCATCACTTTGCGACGGAGCACAAGTTCAAAAAGAATTCTTACCTGGATTTTAATAATTCGTTGACTTTTTCCATTATTTCCACGATCAAAATGGAGAGTGAATTCCGTTGGTGAAACAATGAACAAAGTCAACGATTTATTCAAATCCACCCAGGTAAAAATTGACCATGGGCGCTAGGTTGCCGCAAGGCTCACCAAGATGGGCCGAGCCTAGGCTACCAGGCATGGCGCAACTCTGAAATGATAACATCATTTCAGCCTCAGCCCATTTGTTTCCACAATCAAGACCCAACACTGGAAACAGGGTTGTGATAGCATATGCCGTCAATGGCAGACCATACAAAAATTTGTTCGCCAAGGATGAGCCAACGCTGTAGCAATCTTGCGGCAGGGTTGCGCCCATCTCATGCCAATGGTCACTTTTATTTTTTATTGTAATTGAAAATAAAATAAAAAATCCATTCTATCATTTCGATTGAACGAAATGAATGTCGGAGAATTTCAACATGTAATTTTTCTGATTAGTTTAAACTGATGAATGACGTAAATCCGGTGGTCCTGGCGTAGAAGTAGGCGGGTCTGGAAACAGATGAAGAATTATTTCTGTCATGGAATCTTCAAAGGAGACTTATATATTGATTGAATGCTTGGTTCGCCACTCGCAGGAAACAAGCATCACTCTGGTGAGAGTTATTGTAATTTGCTGTTTGAGAAGGAAGTTTCACTCTTAGCCAAGCTATTACTCGAGTCGAGTCAAGCTAACGCCTAAACTGAGCGAGGCCATCGCCCAAGCTGAGCCAAGCTATTGCCCAAGCTGGACCAAGCTACGACCCATGCTTGGTGCAACATGAGAATCCATTGTCATTCAGAGTTGCCTAATGCTTGGAGCAGTGTCCCGCCAAGCCCTAGAGAGCCTCTGTTGAAAGCATGTGTTTTGCTTCCAGCAATATTGGTTGAAGGATGGACCAAGCGTGGCGCAGCCAATGATCAATGATGGATCAACGAAGTCGATTTATGACTTCCCATATTGGTACAATGTTTAGACCATTGTCAACCATCCTTGTCCCTACATAGATTGCCCAGCTTTGGCTGGCAGCCTTGCGTCTAGCTATATTCCGTCGTCAGCATTGGCGGAGCCTGAAGATTTTTTTATGGACAGTGTACGAATTTTCCTCAAATTTGTGACATAATACTAGTCAACGAAAATTTGGATCACTAATTTTTTCCGTGTAGATAAGAGATTATTCCTTCTAAAATGTTGCTGAAGTTCGACTCGTTTATTGGAACGAATTTGTGATCAAACCCTCAGCTGTTAAAGATCTTGCAGTACATTCTTCGATCGATGTTTTCAGTTGTAAAAAGGAAAGAAGAATTCATTCGAGAAGATAGATAACGATGATTCACCAGATTTTATGAGCCTGAATTTCTATAAACGATTCAAAATTCAAGAAAATCTTTTAAAAATGGTTCAAAGATTGGAAGAAAAAATCTCAGTTATCTCTTTCGAAAGTTCCTAGAGTAGTACCCAGTATCGGGTACCGAGGTTTTAATTGAAGCTATTAAAAGCAATCTCGCGTTCCTTCCTCCCTTACCTCGTTCGTTTCAATCACGGTAGATTGTGCGTGGGTTTGTCTGATCGAGAAGAGTTATTATAATGCGCTTGAATACTGAAGCGAAAGGTACAAACGACTTTGTAACATCAAGCTGATGGAATATTCAAACTATCCACTTCTTTCTGTTTATTATTTTACACGCGCGGAGTCGGGAAATCAAATTCCCTGCAAAAAGACAGACACAGACAAACAGAGGCGGAGGTTGCTGTTTCGACCGTGTCGTACAATAAATGTTGAATGAATAACGGGAAAATTGAATTTTCCTTCCCCCTTTGCCTTTTGTTTCATACAAAAACCTTTCTCCCTACCGAGTATGATTTTTTTTTTATATTTTTTAATTTGGAAATTTCGTGTTTGGACTCACCAATGAGACAGATCGTTGTTCCACCGTGAGGCTGGGATCCTCTTTGTCGTCGCCGCAATCCGTTGTGTAGAACAGCACGCTTTTCTTCGATCCTCTAGAAATCAAAGTCATCAAAAGCAGATCACGTTTGGTTCTTTCTTTTCTTCTTTTGAATATATAAGAGAAGAGACGATGGGCATCGGAAGACAAGAGAGAGAGAGATAAATAAATGGAGCAAAGCAAAGGTATATACGGAGGAATAACGAGTTTACGTAATCTTTTTTTTATTTCACCGCTCGAGAGTATTCGCTCGGCACCCTTTTTCCAATGTTTTCTCCTTTTTTTTCTCTCTCTCTCTCTCTCTCTTGTTTTTTGTTTCATATTCTTGGAGCTTTGCTGTTTTTCTTTTTACGGTTATGCGTAAAGTGTATGAATTGGATGTAGAATGCGTAACGGAAATGAGAATGAATTCGATGCGTACGTAGCGATTGTGTATCGAGGGTTGAAATGAAAGGTATTCTGAATTAATTAAGTTCAAAATTTATACGAAGATATAGAGATGAATTTGTCGTAGAGACACGTGGAAGATTCGACTCCAGGGTCGATTAGGGGAACTTGTACTTCTTTTTACAATCTTTATCGATTCGAGAAGGAAATTCTGTGAATATTTATCTAGACGTGTGATTTAATAATCGTGGGGAAAATCAATATTTTCCTTCTGGTACACCGTTAGAAATATCTTGAAATTTAATGTATTTTCCATGTAATTTTGTAAATGAAATTTCTAAGTGTGTGCGAGTACTCGAAATTTTCGAGTAATTTGTTGATTTTCTTAAAATTATTATGAACCATCATTTGCAAAGGGTAGAATATTCTTAAAGAACATAAGGGATCGTTATGCATCATCACTCATTCATATACTCTCTAAATCTGAAAGAGTGAAAAATCGCACGTTTCACTCCACTAAGTGTCAGAAGTGAGCCTGTCCGCTTCGAGTGGAATTTTCACTCGTTTCGAGTGACCTCTCACTCTTTTAGAGTGAAAAATTCACTCTAGCGTCGAAGTGATTGTGAATTTCTAGCCTCAAACCTTAGAATATCACTCTAAAAGAGTGGAAATTTCACTCGAAAATTCGACAGGCTCACTTTTGGCTGGCCAAAGAGTGAAATCTCACTCCAAAGATTTTAGAGAGTATATTATATACTTTTCGAGTACTCGAAAATCTACCAGATACTCAGAAAATTTTCGAATACTCGACTCGACTCGTCTCGAAAAAATCACTACTCGCACACCCCTAGAAATTTACAATTTTTGGTGATTGAAATGAATTCGCACGCAACTGGATTTAAAATTCTTGCTATATTAAATCATACATTAATATATACTCTGCTTACACGGAGAAAAATGCTGCTCGAGAATATAAGAATTTTTGTTATTTTTCTTAGTGAACTAAAAACAGGAAGGTTTGTAAAATGAATTTTTACACTAAAATACAGAAGATTACGAATATTGTAGAAAAAATAGTAGGTAGGATTGAAATTTTAAACGCTGAACGTTAAATTTTATAAAGCGTATAGTAAAATTCAGTTAATCATTCGTGATCTCTCATATTTTTATGTAAAATTCCATTTTACAAACCTTCCTGTTTCTGGTTTAGCAAGCCAAATAGGAAAAAGTAGTATATTTTTTTCTCCGTGTAGAGAATCTCATTGAACCGATTGATTCTCATTGATTCCGATGCAGAAAATTGATTCAAACCCATTGAGAATCGATTTTTGATGGGTTTGAATCGGTTTTCTGCATCGGAATCAATGAGAATCAATCGATTCAATGAGATTCTTCAAGCAAGGCAATTTCGCAACTGGAATTTCATTCAAACGTATTTAAAATTTCAATAAATTTTTCAGTCACGTGAATAACTTTCGCTTCCATTACGTGTAACTGGAAGTTCATTCAGAAATTTCTAACAGTACAGATAAAAGTGTTTTGTTGAATCAAATAAATTTTCAGTTATTCAAATAAATATGTTATTTCAATACCTTTTTTGGATTTATTTGGATATCTGAACTCTACAATTCATTCGTCCAAATCAATACGATACTTCGATGAAGTGTTGTTTTAGATCGAAAGGAAGATGTGATTTCCTTCGATTGCAAAAATGGTCCTTTGATTCAAATATACATTTATTCGTTTCGCATATAGAATTCTGTAAGAGAGCATGAAAGATTCATTCGGGAAGCCGCATTGTTGCATTTACGTGGAACATATCTTGGTTTTCAATCAAATAAATATTATTTTGATCGAAAAATACTGTTTGCTTGATTCCAACCCTGGTTAAAAGAATCTATCGAATCTGACAAATGAAATTCAATGAGATTTGGTCAGAACATTGTCCACGTTTAATCGTAATTTAATGAGAATTGGTCAGAATCAATGGGTTCTTTTAACCAGGGAACGTAAAAGAAGGGGATGCGAACAGTGTCAAGTTCTGCCAATTGATGCAAAAGTGAATGAAGTGTGATAACGATACTGACAATGAGAAGCTCAAAAATTTATGGGGAAAACTTGTGATAATCGTTTGAAGTTCATATTTTACAGAACACATGTCACTGAGTCTTGTATGTCACTGTCTAGCGTTCCATGCTGACCTGGACGGAACATCGCTCATCGTGTTAGAGTAGCTGAATTTGATAGTGGATTTTATATAGCCAGAAGTAAACACCACACTGACACACAAGACTCAGCGCATGTATCCTGTCGAGTACGAATTTCATATGATTATCACAGGTTTTTCCCACTTTCACTACAGATTTCCAGGCTTCTCGTTGTCACTAATTGTTTAATTCAGCGTCTCAAAAACTATAAATATTCCCACTCCATTCGCTTCTGCATCAATGGGCGGAAATCGTTGTTTTTTTACACTGCTTTCTTTGGTTAGAAAAGACGAAACGCTTATTCAAGAAAATACTTTCGGCTGTCGACATTTCCCCTCAAAAAATTCCATTTGCGGCATTTATTGCCAAGACACAAATACTAGTAATCCAAAAAATGTTTTAAAACTGAATTCTTCCAAATTTCAGACATGTATTTCATTTATACACATTCAAATACACTGGAAAAAACATTTATTTGTAGGAATTAAATACTCAATTGGATGCAAAAATTGATTACGTGTGGCGAATAAATTGATTATTTAGAAGACAAATTTATTTGGGGCAAGCATTCCATTATTTGACTTGATCAAATATTTCATGAACCCTAAAAGATATTTTATGAAGAGAGGAGAAATAAACTATGTTTTTCTCAGTGTATAAGTAGGAAAAAGGCCATCAATTTCATCACTCATGAACTATTCTACAATGTTTGGTTATCAAGTTAGAATCCAATTCATGCAATTTCAGTCGATAGAATTCCTTCTTTGAAAATCGTGGTCATCGATAAAATAAAAATCTAGAATAGCTAATGAACAGAGATGATGTTTTTCCCTGGCTCAAAGACGTACAAACGACTGGCGGAAACCATGGCGCGACACACAGTGATAGGTGGTTTTTGATTGAACTTATAATTGTTCGAAGTGAATACACCCAGAGAAATGGTTTACTTGAATATGAACGTACTAGAGATTGAATTGTATCCAATAAGATTTTATTTGATTCAAGTAAATTTTATTTGAAATGAATAAAAATTTATTCGGATGGAATAAATTGTTTATTTGATCCAACTAAAACTCTAGTAGGTTCATATATAAATAGACATTGTAGTTGAGTCAAATAAATTTTAGTTGAATCAAATAAATCCAGGTATACCATTTTTCTGGGTGTAGTTTTTAAAATCATCCGAACAAATATTTAATTGACTCAAAGTGGAAACGTATTCACTTCGAAATCCACATAATATGTTCCTGATTCTCCTGATTCAAAATATTCATTCAACTTCGATTATTTGACACGAAAAATTAATACTTGGCTGGAAGAAAGTTTATTTGAATCAAATAAACCGAAACCAAATAATTGTAAATTTTAGAATCAAAGAAACACTTTTATCTGTGAGTGTTCACAAAATCCAACTGAATTCAACAAGATTTCAGTGGAATTCAATAAATGTTCACAAAATTCAATAACTTTTAGTGAAATTTCTTTACTTCCAATTGGAGTTCATTGGAATTTCAGGATTTCTATTGAATTTTATTGAAATATTGCCATGCCAAGAGTGAACAAAGATTTCTCCGCCAAGGACGGGCCTTTTTCTCGCGAAAATATCGAGTGATATCTGATATAAAAACATTAGATTGATAGATCCAAAGATACACGCTTCTGAGACTTCAGAAAATGTGACAGTGATTTTTCATAGCCATTCTCTTTTGAATGTTCAGAAAAATTTTGCTGAATTTTAAGAGACTTGATTTTCAGAGAACATTCCAAAACTGAATTAAAGTTTCTCAAAATTCAGAACAAAGTAACCCATGTGTGTATGGAACAATGGTTCAATAATGGACTAAGCCTGGCACAAGACCTGCCGAGGCTTGGGAATGATAAGATCAGGTCAAGCTTGGGCCAAAGGTTCGCCAAGCATCAATTAATGTTTCTTTCATCACAGATACTGATGAGAAGAGTAATTTGATGCATATCTCAGCTCAAAGTTCTCCCTTCGGAATACCGTACATGAATTATCTTAAAACGATAGATTAAACGTGCCAAGATTATAACAAGCCCCATTGGTTTTTCCCAGTCTTGTTAATCCCTGCATGGGATCTCTGCAAGACATCTCGAAATCCTGTAGAAAGTTCTTCAAGATCAGTCGATTTCCATGTATAATCATATTTAAAAGTAGCCTATTACCATTGAGTCAAGTTTTATTCTTATTCAAATCAAATATTATACCTATCTTAGTGTGTAAAACTGGAGTGTGGGGCCAATCATGGAGAGGAGATTGTACTGGTCTTAGCCCAATAGTTATGCACAAGTTTTTATCCATTGTGAACTCAGAATAATAGAAAACACTGTGCCACTTATGTGGACAACATCGGCTCAAATAATCATCTTAACCTTAGCTTGATTTTTACGTTTGTGCCAAGCTTGTACCAAGTGGACGGAAAAAATAAAACAGCAATGGTTACTGTGAATCGCAGTAATTCATTGAAAAATAATGAAAAATCAAATTCACGCCGCTCATTAATGCGTCTCCCAGTAACCGTCAATGTCCAAGCAGCATTGACGAATTTAACTGCAGTACACAACACTGTGATCACGCTAACCTCTATCATCCAAGCGTGTTTTCATTTGTTTTCAACTGATTGCTGTTATGGACAGTAACCAGTGCTGTTTTCTTCTTCCCGTGTGCAGTTTTTGGCCATTTCAAAGATACGAACAAATGTCCCATGACTTAAAATTCATTGGAAACAGCGGGACCAATGGACCAATTCATGGAACCAATCATCATGGGTCCAATTATTTTTAACGGAGGTTTGTTCCTGATACACGTGCCAATCCTGGGACAAGCTTGGGTTTTTTCCCAGTCCTGTCAATACCTGCATGGGAACTCTAAAAAATTACAGTCCACATTTTCATAAGAAATTTGATGACAGTGTTCGTTTTCGGTTTAGATGTTTAATAAAATGTTAATCACATGTTACCTAAGAATTTTTCCATTTCGATTGAACGCTTGTTGATGATGATGGTGGTGATGTTTGGAGAGCACAGGAGAATCTACGTAGATTCCAAGGCTCTCGCCCATAGCGGCAATGACATCACAGGTGATTCCTTTTCAACCTATCCAGGCTTCGTCCGCATCTATGAAAAAAACATCATACAACACCCATCCTTTCATTTCCAGTCCCAAAATCTTTGAAACAATTTGATAAGAGAATAAGAAGAAGAAGAAGAAGAATAATAAAGAAACGAAACGAGGTCAATGTTAGAATTAGAGTTACTCCGCAACGGACACACTCAATATTGATTACATAATAATGGTTCTCGTTGAAGTTTATAAAAAGAAGTCTTGCGTTCTAGTTATAATACATTCGCCTCCGATGATAGATGCGCAATATTTATTTTGCGAGCTGCATAGAGAGAACGAGACAAATGTCATGTACTCTTCTCAATGATCTTGATCTAGAAAAACAATGAAAATGAGACAAACCTACCACTCTACCACCCAAGAAGATACTTATTGGCAGCATGATTTCGAGTACATATTTGATTTTTTATTGTTATTGTTATATCATCAAATAAAAATTCGGTTTATACATCGTTTTGCGATAAACACGGTAGAAAGGAGAATTACGCTGAGCTTCGTAAAGTAGGATAATCCTCATTCCCTTCGCCATATTTCTCACTATTCTGCGTAATATTAGAATGACCTCTAATATATAATTCAGCTCTGAGTATTATCGGATAATAAGTTTTCTCTTCAACTCGATTGTGTGTTACCATTCGACTTTGAAAACCGAAATTCATAATTCATTGATGCCGATAATACCGTCTACTCTACGAGGTTGTTGTTATTATTATTTCATCTTCTTTTATTCATTTTCATTTGATTGTTCATTGTCACATAACTCATCTCTCAATTTCATGTTCGTATGAATATAATATTTATCCTGCGATACCACAGGATTGTGAAGGGAACATACGCTGATAAGGGTAGACGGAGAAGAATTTTATTGTGAAAATAGTATTATTGGAAAATATTGATGATGGTAAAAATGAAGATTCAGCGTAAGAAAATATATTTCAGGAATAACAACTATGGATAAACGAAATAAATACTTTTTCTAATGAAAATTATCACCACTTGACAATAATAGATTTTGTTTGAACAACTATTCTGAATTTTGAAAGCCACGAATCATATTTACTACCAAGTCAGTATGATACAAGCGCCGATGGTAATATTTTCCAACAACAACAAGTTGTGCAGTTTAGATTCCCTCGTTTAGTCTTTGAAGGAAATTTCAAAACAGCGAATTATAGGTAGATACCCAGGTAAAAATTGACCATGGGCGCTAGGTTGCCATTATCTGAAAAAATTAGTAAAGTAACGGCTCAACTATTTTGTTTTTCAGTATCACTTACTAATTTTTATGGTAACCGAATGGTACTTTTTAATAATAAGCTACATTATAATAGGATAATTCATAAATTCTGGTTAAAATGACTTGTGAATGTGTACAAAATAATAACCTAGATAACAATCTACGAAAATCATACGACAGAGGTTAAAAAAGTGACACTAGGGTTCATTTTCGTCTTGTTCTTGAACATTTTATCCACTTTTATCGCAATGTCGACCAGGGAAACTATATCGTTTGATTCCAATTTATAACCTATGTCAATACTTGTTACCACGTTTGTACATATAAGAGCGAATGCCTTAAGAAGATACCACTCCCATTGTAGAGAAAAATATGCATTCAAAATCAATTCAGCCTTCAGACCCCCGACAATCTAAATTGCACAATTTAAAGTAGCAATTTTGACAACTTTGACTCACGCGTGTCCTATACGTTTGAAAGGAAGGGAGAAAAGTGTCCAAAGACAATTGAATAAGAAAACAATTAGTTGAATCATTCAAATTTTGAGTAGCTGTCATTGAAAATATTTAGTTGAGACGTTTTAGTTACAGTCCCTATAAGAATTTCTCTCTTCACCAATTCTGATGACGATATTACCTAGGTATTTGACCACTTTCAACCATCAAATTCCTCTCCGTGTATATGTTACATTTTGAAAAAGAAGATAAGTTTGATTTTGAGTATCGTAGTTGAAGAGAAGGGAAGAGGAGAGGTGTATCGGATTTATCGACACGCAACGTGAAACATGCTCGAGTTTGTTGAATATTCAACCCTCGCATATCCTCTTCACGGTTGTGTAACTACCAGACTAACCTTGACTTTCACATAACGTAAATATAAAGAAACTACCATACGCGAATCGGTAAATGTATATAGAGACCTATATTTGTACGCGTGTGTATAGTGTATATATCGTACGTAATCGTAAGTATATAAGTATAATAATATAATAAAAATGAATTCAAGTGTTGGGTTCGAGCCGTAGTGACTGGGGAAGGTGGCGAGAGTTGTTATTGCTATTGTGAAAGAGGGGTGCTTGAAACTCATAGATGAGCAACGACCATAACGGGCCCGCGAGGAGATACAGCTGTCCGTCAGATGTGCGGAATAATAGAGACTCACGAAACGATACAATAAACGTAAATAGGATGTGTTATTATCTTACGCAGTCTCGTGATTTATTTCATCGTAAATATGATATGAAATTCATTCTTATTTGTCTATAATTGCGTGTATTTTGAAAGATCTTTATACGGAACTGTTGAACGGTCTGGCAAAATCACAGTTCGATTGGAAATTATATACAAATTATATATAATCTTGATTCGTAATGATATATTATCATATTTATATTTTTGTTTCTACTCAAATTTTTATCCACTGTAGCTATAGTGATTGCAGCTAAAGCTATTCATTAGCTACTTACGGGAAATAAACCACACGTATTTTTTTATATTGGAAATGGTGAGGGTTTAAGGGTAGAAAACACCCTTCGAACGTCACAGTAGGACTAATTTTTGTGTCAAAATTAGATGTCTCGAAACCGGTTAACCGGTTTTTAGGGTAGATTTTGAACTAACCGAAAACCGGTTGATCAATTGGATAACCGGTTATTCAGGACCAAGTATTCAAAAGCTCGAAAAACTCACGTTTGGATGTACCTGAATGATAAAACACTAATCAAACTGTAGTGATTTTGGTTTCTATAATGATAAAAAATCAGCTGAATGAACCTTTTTGAATTTCAACTTTTTGAGAGCCTTGGAATAAGCTCATCTCACAATTTCGTAACCCACTCGAAGTATTTTTGGAGATGTATAAAAACATTTTAGTACATTTTCTCAAAACATCCACAAAGTGTTGTACACATTTCTTTAAAAAGCAAGTTTGATATGTAATTAATTATTTTTCGCAAGTTACTGGAGGTTGATTAAAAATCTTCGACATAATTTTCAACTCACTCAACGAATCACATTCAATCACTGTATGCGTGAATTGAAATCAATGTGATATCATCTGTTGAAGAAATGAATGTTGAAATTCAAATATTTTTTTTATTCCAAACAATTTATTATTCATCAAATGGATGTGTTTGAATGAAGAGATATATGATTATTTGTTTTTATAATTACTTATATTTGTTTGTGTGATATTTATTTATATAAATACAACAATTTTCAGTCAAAATCTAGTAGTTTATTATATAATTCTTCATATAAGTAAAACAACCACCGGTCAACCGGTTATTTACGAGGAAAATAATCGAATAACCGGTTATTTGACATCCCTAATCAAAATTGTAGAACTCTTGATAAAAGAATGATAGGGACTTGATTTTTTTTTTCAAATGTAGGACAGAAATTCCAGATTTGAGGAAAACATATTTAAAAAGTCCGATAATCTCGTTTAGACCTTGGGAAGATTCATGGAAAATTAGATTTTTTAGCATAAATACGAATTTTTCATGATTCAAGAGGAATCAGGGTTCAGACAAGTTTTGTTCAATCAATTTCCCTGAGTAAAATTCTAATTTCCAGAAATCGTCGGATCATCAATGTGTTCCTAAACATTTTTTTCTCAGTGTATAATTTGTAAGATTCCACGATTAAAAATTAAGAAAATATGTTGTAGAGAATGAAAAATAGAATAAACGAACAAATTTTTATTTTGATGAAATTTTAGTGATTTCCCTGAGATTCCCAGGTTTTTGAGAGTTTTTGATCATTTCCCTGGGAATTCCCGGTGTTTTTAGCGCAATTTTCATTTCCCTGAGTTTTCCCGAATGTCCCGGAATTCCAGTTCTGTCTGAACCCTGAGAAGGTAAAAAATTTTTAGTCGATGCATTATGCATCATTTCTTATGTATTTTGATGTGCTGGGACCAAATCTGGAAACAGAATGTGTTTATCTCTTCGAGTTTTTCCGGAAAACACAATTAAAATATGAAAATGCGAATTTCACGGTTATTTACATGATTCAAAGCAGAGGAAATGATTTGATCGATGGATTATACATGATTCCCCATGGTTTTCGATACGCTGAATCCGATTCTGAGAACGAAATTTGTCTATATTTCCAGGTTCTTCCGGAAAACGCGATTGAAGTGGAAAAAAATATGGTCAAATATCCATTTTCCTGTTATTTATAGGATCTCTAGGGGAGACAATTTTTGATTAATGTGTTATGCATCATTTCCTATGTATTTTGATATGCTGAATCAAGATCTGGAAACGGAATGTGTTTATCTCTTCAAGTTTTTCCGGAAAACGCAGTTAAAGTATGAAAATGAGGTTTTTACGGTTATTTATATGATTCAGAGGGGAGAAAATAATTTGATCGATGGATTACACACTGTAAACAAATAATCGAAATTTTCTTATACGCGGCATTCGGAAAATTCCGTTCATGGGATGGGGAATCAATTTCCGATACATGTATATGAAATTTTCCATAAATTTAACTGAAAATTCCAAACTTTATGGGATTTTTACTATCATTTTGCAGTGAATTTCCGGTAAAATGCGGAAAATTCCTAACGCATGTATATGTTAATTACTGTCGAACATTTATGTAAAGTTTCCCATAGAAATTTTTTCACAGCGTACATCATTACACTGGATTTCGATACGCTGAGTCCAAATCTAAGAACAGAATTCATCTATCTTTCCAGTTTCTGCCGGAAAAATTGGTTAAAGTGAAGGAATCCGATGGAATGTCCATTTTACTATTATTTATAGAATTTGTAGGGGAGACAATGTTTCACTCGATGTATAATATATACAACATTCTTTATAGACTCCGAATTATGTCCACTTTGGTTGCATTTTCCGGAAGGACCTGGAAAGATAAACATATTCTGTTTTCAGGTTTAGATTCAACCCCTTAGGAAATTTTTTTCCCCTTTGATTCATGGAAATAATCGTAAAATCCGCATCTTCATACTTGAATTGTATTTTCCGGGAAAAGATGAAGAGATAAACACATTTGGTTCCCAAATGTGGATTCAGCACATCGAAATACATAAAAAATGATGCATAACACAACAACTAAACATTTTTCACTCTCTTGAATCATGAAAAAGTCGTATTTTTGCTAAACACCCTCACTTTTCTTGAATTTTCTCAAGGTCTAAATGGGCTTATCGAATTTTTTTAGATATTTTTCTTCAAATCTGGAATATCTGCCCTTCATTTGAAAAAAAAAAAAAAATCCAGTCCCTATCATTCTTCTATCAAGATTTCCACGATTTTGACACAAAAAGGTGGTTTCCACCCTTAAACCCCCACCATTTCCAATACAAAAAAATACGTGTTGTTTATTTTTCAATGTTTTTCAAGTATGCAAAGTTTTATTAGAATTGTACTGACACTTCCGTAAGTCTCCTTGCAAGTGAGTAGTTGTGACAGCGAAAAAATAGCTCCCGTAATCAATTTTTAGCTATCCAAATAATATCTGATAAATTTTTTTCCGTATTCTATCGATATTCCATCAACACTTATAAAATATCGTTGATCATCGACCCTCCGGGGATACACTGGGTCAAAATGACCTATCCCTCATTTGGAAGAATTGTATATCTCTGAAAAAGTACCTTCACATTTCTTCAAGTATTAAAAAAAGCTATCAACTGTAGAGCAAAGCGAATTTCGGATTCGTATTCTGCAGACTTCGGCGATGAATTAAAGAAAAAAAACATTGTTCCACGATGTTTCAAAGCCGAGATATGAGCGATGAAAACCCACTTGGATCAAACTCACGCAGAGTATCCCATGTGTGGAAATTCTTTTTTTTTTCATTCAATTCGATGTCGAAAAAGTTAGAGAGATCCCATCACTTTCATCCTTCACACGCATTTTATATGCACAATATTATCCACAAACGTGTATTCATGTGGATAATAAACACATATGAAACATGACGAAACCCAAGATACCTTGTGTAATTCTTCTTGGCGAGAGATGAAGAAAAATCATTGAGAAATGATTGTTACACACATCCCACGCATTTCCGGGTTATAAAAGGTATTGCTATATCGCATACAACGATGAACAACAACAGCACAGCTTCCATCTCGTCGCGCTCGATTCTCACATATCCTATACGAACGCCGACGTTCACCCATGAGCACGCACGTATGAATTTTTCCAATCATGAAACGAGGAAAGCGAATAACCGATGATGTACAGTGAAAATTACACTCGTATTTCCTCCTCGTTAACTTGTCAAAAAAAGTAAAAAATTACAATTATTATTCTTCTTTTTTGCTCCTCAAAGTTCGAGTTCACGTCAACAAACGCGAATTTCAATGCATCGGATGCACATTATTTATATCCTTATTATGGATACGCGCCAGCGTAACATGAGATATATAAATAATGATGCTAGGGACGGCAATTTATTTGCTATCACAGCAATTTTCGTGGCTATGGAAGCGAATTTTTAGTTGTGGTAGCAAAGAATGTTGACTCCTCTCACTGTCTCAACTAACAAAATTGCTGTGATGACAAGTAGTGTGCTGACCCAGCAAAATTAGGGACGGTGTGGAGAGTCAGGTCTGAGACTAGGACCGGTCCTACGCGGAGAGGAATTTGTAGTTAAATTTACTATGTGATTATTCACGGAGAAAAAGGAATAGTTGCTGCAACTACTTAGTAGTTGGGACAAGTATCACGTTAGCTGCTTCAACTAACTCGATAGTTGCACTAACTAACGTAAATACCTGGCAACTTACGAAGTATTTTAGTTAGATGAGGCAGCTAACGTGATACTTGCCCTGACTACTAAGTTGTTGCAGCAACTATTTAGGTAGATGGTCGAAAATCGACTATTTAAGTAGTTGCTACAACCATTCCTTTTTCTCCGTGTTGTGCCCGAGGAACAGACTGACTTTCCAATGGCATTTGCTGTAAAACATAGTGAATTTGATCATGTTTCTATTGTCTCGTTATGGTAAATTCCATCGTATATTCAGTCTGTTCCTCGGTGTCACAAAGTCCCATAGTAAATTTAACTACAAATTTTTCTCCGTGCACACAATGTATAAGTTTATGGACTGGGACTAGGTCCAGCCTCAGACCTGACTCTGCATACAACCCTGAATTTCCCTGTCACACACAGTGAAAAATTTGGTGTATTTTCAACACAAATGTATGTCCCAGGAGATCCACTCGCAATTCATGTTAAATATTAACACAAAAATGTTAACTCACACTGAAAATCGGTGAATTTCAGAATCTGACATGTTGTTTGCAACACAAACTCTGGGTGGACCTTCTGTGCCCTGTAAAAAATTTTATGGGAAAATTCTTATATATTTATGTGAAGTAATTAACACATACATGCGTTAGAAATTCTCCCAATTTGTCCGGAAATTTACAGTGTAATGTTGGAAAAAATCCCATAAAGTTTAGAATTTCCAGATAAATGTACCGGAAATTGATTTCCTGATCAGTGATTGGAATTTTCCGGTTGACGTACACAGGAAAATTCCGATTATTTTTTACAGTGTGATACAAAATTTTTCGCTGTGCAGTAAATTAATTTTTCCTCCGCGATAGTGATGTCGATCTTGAGTGAGAATCGGATCGATCCTACACGGAGAAAACGAAACATTAGTGAGTATTTTATCAGACACGATTGGCTTCGTGTTATGGAAACAAAAGAAGTCTAGCAACATTGGTTACTGCGTAGACATGAACCAATCGTGTCTGCACAACAGACAATACTGTGGCGACATGACTGATTCATGTCTATACATTAACAATTAGTGTTGAAATGATTTTTCTTTTCCACAACACGAGCCAGTTGTATCGGAAAAATACTCACTGATGTTTCGTTTTCCCCCGTGTAGGATCAGAGCTATTTGGATGGATCGGGTGTAGAGATCGATCCTATAACTCACAAACAAGATCGATTTTGCAGGATCGATCTTTGGATATTTTCAAAAATCGATTTGGAAAGAATGGTCGAAGACAGCAAACTCATATAGAAATTGACCTGAATATCCTATACAAACAATGATCAACGGCGTTCCAATGGGCCACTGATGGTCCTGCAATGCCAGTAAAGAGCCGTCTTTGGCCCTTCGAAATACCAGCAGTCGTGTTTGCTGGGTAGTGGTTGACTCGAATGAAATTGGGCCTGGAGTATCGATATATGATTTTTTTTTTCTATTTTCAACATGTCATTCAAATAAAATGTGGATCAAAATATTTGTGTAACAAAATTAGAATTCATTGATCTATCTGAATACTTTCTCAGTTTTTTTCTCTTGTTATTTTCCCTCCAAAATCATATTCTTAAATTTAATAAAGTTTCTAAATTCAATATGATTTATGAAATTTGAAAAGTTTTTTTTTAAAGAAAGTATTGAATTTGCGAATATCGTATTAAAATTCAGAAGAAAATTCTTGTTATGCACTGAGAGAGAAAATTTCCGGGAACAATAAAACATTTAGTTGAATAGTCGCCATAACATATTTAATTGATTTGAATAAACTTTCATTGACTCAATTAAATAACTGTTTCAATTGATGAAATATTTCGAAGCATATTAAATATTTGTTCGATTGAATGAATATTTAATCGAGTTGATGAAAGTTTATTCAAATCAATTGAGTATTTTATGGCGACTATTCAACTAAATATTTCATTGTTTTCGGGAATTTTTTATCTCAGTGTGTAAAAAATTGCATGACATTCTGATGAAATTCAATCAAGGCACAGGGAATCTATGAATCATTTCAATTGTGATGAATTCAAAAGACAAAATTTCAATAACTTTATGGGTTTCGCTGCCAAAAATTTGTTGAATACAATTCCTTATGAGCAAATGAATCAAAATTCGTCAAAAAACTTTGAAATGAAAAAAGAATCAATCAATTCGATCCATCTTGGATGGATCGATCAAAAGATCGATAGAGATGGGAACTTTGTGCTTTTTCGAAGGGTGATTTATGCTTTCAAAATACAGTCTTTTATGCTCCAATTATGCTCTTGGTTGTCCAAGTTATGCTCATACTTGCTCTGTAATTTTCGATCACAATGGTATTTCCATTTCCATTTCCATTGCATGGTATTCAAGCGATGGTGTAATTTTCAGTTATACCAATATACTAATTGTCAAGGCATTTCAGTATCTATTTTATTCACCCCCAATTTCACTTTGTTTGGAGCTTTTGCAGGCAAAAAGCTGATATTAATGTCGAAGAAAAAAAATCTTTTTGAATCTCTTTGGAATTTTTTGGAGAGATTCCCAAAGTAATTTCAAGTAATTCAGAGGAATTTAGATTCATGTCAGGTATTCAAAAATTCCTCGGAATTCTTCGAAATCTCTAAATCTCTCTGAATTGCTCAGAATTTCAATTATTTCGATTTCAAAGATTTATTTTTCCGAATCCTGCTGAATTCCTTTGAATCCATTCAAGTCCCTGAGAATTTGATTTATTTAGAGTTCAAAGCACTCTCCAAATCCATTTGAGTATCTTCGAATCCTTGTGAATTTCCCTGGAAATTGAGGAACGGAAATTGAGACTTCTTGCTGCCATATTCGAACGGCCATTTTGAATTCATAGAATCTGACCTCCGATTAGTCATCAGGGATCCCGAAACCCCCCATGTACTGATTTTCATGGGAATTGTACAGTTTCAACAATTTTAGGCCGCCATTTTGGAGCCGCCATATTGAATTTGGTAAATCTGACCCCGGATTCGTGATCAGCGACCCCAAAAACCTAATAATACGTGTGTGTACATCGAATTCATTCAGGAATATTGCTCAAATACGAAAAATAAGAAAAAGCAAAAATATTTTGGTTTCTAGCCGCCATATTGAGTGTCGCCATCTCGAATTTCGAAAAACCATCTCACATACTTTGAAGCTCAGGGTCCATGGACGCAGAAATTTCATCCCCAAGATGTATGTCTCCCCTAATTCGAGACAAAAATAAACGGATAATAATTTTTTGGAATCGAAAAATCGTGTTTTTTTCTATCTAAACGATTATAACATTCCCAGTTCGCATTTTTTCGAAAATCTGTTTCCATATTCTGAAAGTTCAGATAATTTTACATTGAAAATAATTATTCGCAAATTTTTTGACAATCGATTCGATAGCGTAAAATGTCGTTGAAAAAAGTGTTGAAAAAACGGACGTTTGGTCCTTAACGGGTTAAATCGGTCTGAACCCTCCAGAATTTCAGTTTATTCGAATTCCCAAGATTCCTCCAGAGATCAACTCACAATTTTCCTCAATTTGGCATTCCTGATGGAAAAATCTCTCTGAATTTCTCGATATTTCGAAACATTGTTTCAAGGGATTTACAATGCTTCAGAGGAAGTTGAAAGCTCGTTACATAGTCGTGAATTCTGAATCTCTATTCCTCCAACTTTCTTTGAATTCTTTTTCAGTCCCTTGCAATTTTTCTCAATAAGATTTAAGGATTTGCTTTAGAATACCTCGTAATCTGTGTGAATTATTCTGAATCTGTCAGAATTTCAAGTGTGTAGGATTCAAAGCTTTCTTTGGATTCGTCTGAGTTTCTGTAAAGTCCTCTGAACGGCTCAGAATTCTGTTTATACAAATTTCACAGTTTTCTCTGAATTTGTCTGAATCTCTTCACATTCCTCTGAGGTTCTCTGAATTTCCCTGGCTCTCTCGGAATTTCATTTATTTAGACTTCAAAGCTCTGAGTTTCAAAAAGTTTCTAGAATTCCTCAATATTTTACTCAAATTTTTCCTCTCTGAGTTTCCTTGAATTCTTCTAAATCCCTCTGAAAAGTTTAACGCGCAATCTTCTCTGATACACCTGTCTCTCCTGAATTCTCCTGAATCGCGATAAAGTACGCGGATATGAAAGAAGTATATAATCACTATAAACAGTTCCTAATCGCTGAAAAATATGACAAAATTCTTTGAATTATAGGATGAACTGAAAATTGCAAAATTCTGCGACCCTTCTGCTACTTTTCAGATGATTATGCAGCATATATGCTGAGAGTACATTATGCTGCTTCGAGTCGGAAATTATGCTTCATTATGCTTGCAAATTTCAGTCTCAATTCAATTGCGTAGTCTAGGATAATACAAGATTAATCTCAAATCGCATCATCTGAATTGAAGTTTCTATCTCTAAAGATCGACATCACTCCTCCGCGATCAGGGGTCTCAATTCCGGACCAAAATTTCGATCCCGGGATTTCGGGATTGACTGAAGACAATCCCGGGATTTTTTTTTTTTAATCTAGCGTATACAGCTGTGTAATGACAACGTTGATACAAATTCCATTCGCATTCAAAACAAACTACTACACTGTAAAAAAAAACTGGAAATTTATTGTGCAACTGGACTGGAAATTTCCAGTGCTAGTACTGGAATATGGATATTCCAGTACATGTACAGAGATTTTGTTGTTACGTTACTGAAAATTTACCAAGCATAACTGAAAATTCAGTCATTGTACTGGAATTTTCAAGTTTGAGATGATGTACTGAAATTTTGCCATGATTTCGCGAAAATTTTACCGGCTCGTACTACAATTTTATAGTTCTGTGCACCAAAAAAAAAATATTCCCTCAAAAAGGACTTGAGAAAAAATTTGGAATTTAGAAAAAAAAACCTAATCGTTGGTATACTGGAATTATACAGGTTTTTAACTGCAATTCTCAGGTTTTGTGATGGAATTTTCCAGTTACTATGCAATTGAATTATACAGGTTTTGAACTGCAATTTTCAGGTCGTGTGATGGAATTTTCCAGTTGCTATGCAACGGAATTTAATCACTGTTGCACTGAAATTTTCCACTTCTATTGGACTTCGTCATTTCTGGCAGGAAAAATTTCAAGTCTTTATATTAAAAATTTCCTGATTGAGATTTTGAATAATAATTGTAATTGTAGCCAATGAAATTGATATATGAGGTTTTTCCAAGACTTATCCTCTTGTGTTCTAGATATGAAGCATATGTAGTAACCCAAGCTGGCCTTCCAACATGTCGCGCTATAGCTCATCGGTTAGGTCTTAGGTTTCAGTTGGTAGGCAGGTAGAAAAGTGTGGGTTCAAATCCTGTTAGGTAGACATGAGTTTCTGTCACTCCAAATGAACGATCAAAAGTTTCTCAATCATCTTGGAACACAAGGACCCTGCAAAATCACTTTGCGTGAGCAATTTTTTTTCAATTTTCATGGATATTTTCAGCATTAATTTTCCAGTACATGTCCTGGAAAAGTCCAGCTCGTGTACTGAAAAATTCCAGTACCGAGGCTCAGAAAATTTCCAGTTTTGATGCGGAAATTCCATAACGTTTGCACTGAATTTTTGCAGTACAAATGTGCTGAAATTTTCCGGTGAAATTTTTTTACAGTGTACATAGTTTCTAAAACTAGTTCAATTTGGTGAACATTACGTATTTTTGAACTGTCATTTTGCCGAATACGACATCGGCAGTTGGCAGTGTGTTGTTGGCCGCACCTGTCGAACCTCCAATTCTCGGAAATTTGTTTTTTGTTTCTTTGATATGGATATTTTTAGTTTCTGAGATAAACTAGAAACTTTAGCCAGGATAAAAAAAATCCTTAGAGTTAGAAATAAATGGACTGTGATGATTTCATCACTACCTTTATCGAATTAAGTTTAAGATTTTCACCAGTGATACACAACAGTGTGCTCGTAAGATTTGAGTAATACTAAAAAGGTGAAAATAACTGTAACTCTGAAGTTTTTAATTTATTCATTTATTTTTATTGAATTGAACGAAAATAATTGGGAAATTTTCTACCAAAAAAAACAAATTAAACTTCTGAAGTTCTGTTAAACAAAGTTTTAACGTTAAATTATGTCTCTTTATAATTAAGAAAAATAGGAATAACCTTCATATGAATCTGAAGAAAATAAATAAACCTTAAGTATTTTTCATTTTCTTGAATATTATAGAATTATGTCAATACAATTAAATCCAACTTAGAAAAAAATCTTAGAAACCTTAGAACTTGGAAATTGGAATATGGTTTTTGGATGTCAATTTCACGACAATGTAGTTCATGAACAACATATTTCTTCATCTTCAGTTTATAGATCCTGTTTCAATGAACGATTCAAAGTCCAAGAATACAAAAAATATTCCTTTGAATTGAAGAAACGTTTATTCGAATCCATTGAATGAATCTCCCTCATATAATAAAAAAACAAAATAAACAGTAACATAATAATCAAACTTATAAGTTCAATTATTATATTATTGTTTATTGTTTTTTTAAAATAAATTCAGTGCATATTTTATTTTCACAAATAAGTTTTTGAAGACGATTTTTGCAATAACTAAACATGAAAAACACAAAAATCGTAAAAAAAATTTTTTTTCGCAATCCCGTCAATCCCGGGATTGAGATACAGTAATCCCGGGATTACTAGGTACCCAAAAGTAACCGGGATCCCAGGATCCCGAATCCCGGGATTGAGAACCCTACCCGCGATGTTCTCCGTAGTCTTTTTCTCTAACAAATCTCCAGCATTATCCTTTCGTTGGAGTCAAATTTCTTCCCCCGAAGTGTTCTTCCGAGATCGTGGGAGTCCACTTTGTTGAAATCTTCCATCATAAAATTGCATACGAATGGGATTGAGAGAACATCAGGACAGCCGTTATATTCCTTCAGATTGAACTTTGAATGCAAACATCGATCACATGGAGATATTATAACCAGAGAGAACGAGCCGTAGGGTTTCATGTGAGCGGAAGCGACAGAGAAACAGACACGTTGTACGTTGCGAATAATAACTCACGATGCTATTGTTTCTATTGCATAAAGATGTTATAAACGAAAAACTTGAGTGTGTGTAGCTCTTCAATTCCATTCCACTTCCGCAAAATCCACGCGCGGTTTGTGAGTCATCTCGCAGCACATAACTCGAAAGGCGTTATCTCATCATTTTTGTGGTGTTCGAAAAATGGCAAAGGGATGTCGGAGGATTACTCGGTTTCTCTTAGCCGACCGTATATACGTATACAAATATATACACACACACACACACATCTTTTTCCTCGGTTAATCTTCTTTTCTTGTTTCGAAAACACCAGGAGAAAGGAATAGCAGGGGAATTACGGTGCAACATATCGCGAAGGGAACGTTAGAAAGACGTATTGGCTATGTAAGGATCCGTTGGCAGGTGCCGTGGGCGTAACTGGTCATCCTCTACCAAGAGAAGGGAACCGAGGAGAAGGTTGAGGAAATCTACGAACCTCACGTTGCGTTTTCTCACGAAAAACTTACAGGAAATACGATATCAACAATCCATTTGCTCATATTTATGACTCACCTTTTTTTATGCTGAAGAGTTTTTTTTTTAAATTGATAGCTTTCGGGAAGGAGGGAGTGTACACCATTTGATGCGTTGAAATGCAAAAGTGACACCCAGGACATATTATAAGGGTCAGTTTTTACCAAAAAGTTAGTTTTTCACGTGAAAACGATTAAAATCCCAAAAACCCAATCTTCAGTGACATGCTTTCTTTTTTCTTCTTTTAAATAATGAGCTTCTCGCCTCATATCAAGGGGTATATTGAGTTCAATAGTGATATTTATTCTTAAAAAATAGGACTTCATGCCGAAAGTAAAATTAAGGAAGTATCAAATAATTTAAGAAATACTTGTCACACAAATGTTTTTTCTTTTTCAAAAATCGAGTGTCCACAGTTTCGGTTAGTGCTTAAATTTCCTTAGAAAATATGCCCTGATGACACCCCAATTGTTGTCAAGCAAAAACAGGATAAGAACTTTCGAGAGCAAGAACGGAACATTAAAAGAGCAACCACATCAATCTCTGGGCAAAAAGCTCGAGCAAAAACGAACCAACGCACAACCCAATTCCGTACCTATATGCACTGGTTCGTTTTTTGCACGAGCTTTTCATATTTTCAATGCTCCGTTCTTGCTCTCGCAAGTTCCTGTCCTGTTTTTGCTTGACAGCAATTGGGGTGTCACTTTTGCTCTCAGCGTTTAGTACTGAACTAAGAAAATAGTAAAACAATTCAATTTATAAATGAAATATACATTCTACAACAGTAAATCTTTCGAAGCAGATATTTATTTAACACTGATGTTTGAACTCAAATCACCCCGCGTGATGTTCCGGTGCGTAAAAATACGAATAACTCGAGATATCAATCACGTTATTCAACTGTTCTTAATACTAACGTGCTGCTGCAGGCATACGAAATTTCGTATAATTCAATTTCAAATCATTTACATCTCATTCAAAATGAAAATTGTCGAAGATCGTCCTGCCATTGTCATGGATTACACGCAGCATGAATATGTTAATCAAATACGATGAATATAAAGTACATCTACATATAATCGTAACATAACTATACAAAGAAGAAGATCTGGATTATTTACGGCGATGTTTCGATATCATATCCACTTCTTCGATCGTTAGAATTCCATCCGGAAGAAAATCAGCCACCCTCGGCGCGTGTTCCAGGAGTAATCTCTTTCTTTCCTCCCTGTCCGCGACTAATTCCATTTCTCGCGCTCGTCGTTGATCCTCCACGAATTTCTCTTCTAATCTCCGTAGCTCGTCATCCCGCAACTGACGACGGTGTTCGATCAACGTCTCGAGATCCCGGCGATACTTGGCTCGCATTCGTTTTCTCGCCTCGATGGTCATATTGGCCGTTCTTTCGTCCTCTCGAATCCTCCTCGTGATCTCTTCCGCGAATTTTCGATCCCTCTCGAGGAAGCGTATCTTACACTCTTCCGCGAATCTCACTTGTTCCTCCCAGGTGGCGATCAAATCCTGTCTCATTTTCTTTCTCCTCAATTCGTCTTCTCGTTCTTTGAACGATAATTCGCATCTCGTTTCTTCGGTCATCAATTGGGTGAGCAAATCGAGTCGCGATTCTCTCTCGTGTTCCTCATCGAAGATTATTTTCGCCACCTCTTTGAGTACAGCCTCGCGTCTCTCGTCTCGTTCCTTGCGTAATTTCTCCATATTTTTCGTCCGCGATTCTATCTCCGTCAAGTACAATTGATCTCGTTTCGATTCGTTCTCCTCCAATTCTGATTCCTCGTCCTTTTTCACCTCCTTCACTTCCTGTGATAATAAAACGGAGGATACAAAATTTTATCATCGAGATTGAATTTTTCTAAATCAATTTCTGGAATTTCATAAGATTTTATAGACTGTTGGAGGAAGTCAATGGAATTCTATATAGAATAAGAAGCTGGACGCGTGGGGACGTAATCGGTCAATGCGCACGTGTGCGATATATCCGTAAAATACATCCGTGAACTTTGACGAGGGATGGGATTGGTCCTTTTAGTTTACCTGAAGTATCAACAATTGACGTTTCGTTCTCTCGATGGAGTCCCTTTTGTTCTCTGCCATTGAAATATCCTCCACCTCTTCCCTGATCCTATCAGCTTCCTCGAGAACACATCTCTCCTTACGTCCTTCTTCCAATTTCGTTTGTCTATCTTGATATTTGTTCGTGATTTGTTGTTCCAATTCCCTTCTGTATTCCGATGATTTTTTTAGGATATCTTTTCGTTTTTCGATTTCTGTTCTCGACCTGATTTCCTCTTCCATGCGATTTATCATCGATTCCTCGCTTCTCTCACGAATTCTCTCCACCAGTCTTTTCGTTTCCTTCTCTACAATTTGAGCGCTCAATTCCTTTTTCGCGTAAGCTCGTTTCAATTCTCTCTCCAAATCGCGTAAGGTGTTCGTATTCTCCTCCCTTTTTCGATTCATCATTTTTTCTGCCCTCGGACCTTCGACAATTTTCATAATGTTAGTTTTTTTATATTTGTGGGAAGATCTTTTATCGAGATTGGATTTGAAATCGCGTTTAGAGAAAAAATTGTATGAAAATTCAGCTGTAAGAAATTTCGAGAGACAAGAATATGGGATTGTTGTTCCAAAATCTTCAATTGCGAATGAATTGTAAATACTCCGAAACTTTGCAGCGGTGGAGTCTGTTTTTTGTGTGGATACAAAATTTTGGCTACGTGCTCGAATACTGGGTAAAAATTGCTACGTGGAATTTCACATTATATATTGTAATTAACAATTGATAAATTCATTCTATTCGAAGATAATTTGACAAAATAGATTGAAAAAAAAACCACTAAACAGAATTTGTTGTTTCGCACTGAAATAATTGCTAATGTTCGGAAGTAAGACATACATGCGTTAGGAATTTTTCGTATTTTACCGGAAATTTACTGCAAAATGATAGTAAGAATCCCATAAAGTTAGGAATTTTCCGTTAAATTTATGGGAAATTTCATACACATTTATCGGAAATTGATTTCCCATTCCATGACCGGAATTTTCCGAATGCTGCGTATGGAAAACATTTCGATTATTTTTTACAGTGTGGATAAATTCTAGAGACTATGGGATATCTGGGAGAATATTATTGAAAACACCATGTTGGGACTGGCAATTTTCGAGTTATACCGACCGTTTCAAAGTTTTTACAAGAAAAAAACTTCTCCTATACTCGAAACTCGGAAAAAAATGAATCGCGAGAAATCCCGATTAGGGAATTCTATTCATTTCGATCCATGGAGAAAAATGCAGATCGAAAATAAAGTAATCTTTAATAGAAAATCGGAGAATATTGTTTAAATTCGTAATAAAGATAAACTGGTTCACGTTTTTGTTGAATTTTACTTGAAAAAGAATGAAAAATTATCAACACTCGACAAACGATAGAAAGAAGATGTGAATTTTCATTATTTACTTCGTAAAATTTCATGCGCGACTCTTGGAAAGTTGATATTTTTTTCGATTGTTTGTCGAGTATCGATAGTTATTCGTTCTTTTCCAAGTAAAATTCAACAAAAATGTAAAAACAAAACCGTTTTACCTTTACTTTAAACTTGAGAAATATTCTCCGGTTTTCTTTTAAAAATTACTATACTTCCCTAGTAGCAAAAGGATGTTCGGAATATTCTGATATTGATGTTCATAGGACATTCAAAACGTCTCAATATATTCTGTGCATGTTTATAGAATATTTCAAACACTTTTGTGCTACTTGGGTTTCGAGCCGAATTTCAATTGAAACCGAATAATACGCATTACATTTGAATTGGAATTCAACAGAACCAACAGGATTTTTTTAGCAAAGGACAGGTCTTCACCATTCTTCGCTCTTTCACCATTTTGGCTCGTTTAAAGCTGAAATTATGGCAATTATACTTATTTTTCAGCAGCGTCCATGACAAGAACATATAAAATATAAAGATGGAATAGAATTTAAATTGTAAAGAATTGTTTATTCACCTCCTTCGGTAATCACGAAATCAAAATATCCAGTACTCTCCACTCAATTCATGAATTTCAAACAAACACAGAAAATGAAACCACACTTTCAATTTCACACACGTGAATGAACATGTAATTTAATCGATAATATCCTCAACTAAGCGGAGAGTTTAGTTTCTGTGTATATGTACATCATCATCATGATTTGTAAAGAATCACATGAACACGCGCGAGCATCCAGTTAGAGCGAGGGACCGTGATCGACTAACTCGTAACCGGTACAAGTTTTCATATCGGCCCGGTCCCTCGGTCCCAGGTTCACGATCGGCGAATTGGATTCGTCCTCTTGTGGTTTCCTATAACGTACCACCGTGTTTCAACTCAACCAAACCGACGAACCAACCAACCAACCAACCAACCAGTCAGCCAACGAATCGACCCTCACTGTGAAAGTCGGTTTGTACTCCTTTCTTTTTTCCCCCTTTTGTTTTTCTCCCATGTTTTTTTTGCTGCTGCCCTTTGTTTCATATATTTTACATGCGACGAGGGTACAAAGAGAACAGAGGTCAACGATCAAATTTTAACAATTGTATCAATTTGTTTGATTTATTTTCGATACGATACCTACGCTACTACACTTTTTGTATATTCTTTAGGTTTTGTTTTTACAGTCAAAATAGATTCTATGCGCGAAACGGTAGGGTTTTGTGTAAAAAAAAAATGTTGGAACATTTTTGGAATCTGCTCAAGCGTGAGAATGCTTTTTCAATGCTGCTGATTGAAAAGAGAGCATGGCGCAGGTGGTTCCATCTGATGGCATATCCTGCCCGACAAACAAACCTTTTTTCGCAGTGAACGTAACATCTGAAATTTGTCCAAAAGTGTGGGGTGAGTTATCTTCTAAAACTAGAATTTCCAGTACCCAGAAACTGGAAAATTTCTGTTCATGATGAATTTTTCAGTTTACACACAAGAAAATTCCTCTTATAATTCCTATGTATCGGAAAATTCCTGTATAAATACAAGAATTTTCTGATACACAAAGAGAAATGTATAATAAAAATAGAGACAGCAACAATTATTTAATAAAATCTATGAGATATATAATAAAGATTATTATACAGATTGTACGCTTACTGTATAATATAATGAATTTGATTGTATGCATAATAACTTTGAGTAGATATATAATATCTTTGATTATCTATTAAAGCTATCCCTATTTGTATTATAAATATAATGAAAATTTCTCTCAGTGTACGTGTACTGGAATTTTCATGATTTTAATGTATTTTTTCAGTACAAATCTACAGGTTAATTGCTTCCAGTACGGTACTGGAAATTTTCCAAAGTTTCTTTTTCTACAGTGTATTATGCCACAGCTAACTGGGTTGCCGAGAAGTTAACATATTCAACTATAAAGCACCAAGTTTTTTGCTGGACTAGCAAAATGTTCAGACAGAACCTTAACCAAAATATCCCAGAAAAAAAAAAGATCCTTTGAAAAATTCTCACATGCCAAAACATCCCCACCAAAAGAACCCAGTACAGAATTATCCCAATTACTAAACAACCCGCCCACAATATTAACCCAGAAAGAAACCACTCAAACTACTTTATTATTCACAAGAATACAAAAAACTCTTTTTAACAATTAATAAACAAAATTATCAGCGATGCCATACAAACCATTACCTCACACTTACCAACTTACGATAATTAAAATAATGGCATGAATTTAACATTACTTATACAGAAATATTGTGAGCAATGCCACATAAATAACCAATCAAATCTCCACCATCATATGCCATCGCAACTTTCTTCATCCTTTCATCTAAATCTACATACTTCCTGCGTTTAGGATTACATACATCTCTCCCTGCGAGAACCTGCTCAAAGTTCATTTCCGTGATAGTCTGTTCTTCTTTAATACAATCAATGAATCCACCCCAAATTGTATAGAATTTATATACAATTACACTCATACTCGTATTATGAAGTAGTTTTCATTAATTATCCAATCAAGTTATTTAAATCAATTCAATTGATTGAATTAATAATTAATATTTTATAAATAATCACACTTATGATTATTATAAATTATTATAAAAATTATTTTCATTCATATATGATACATTACATCTTTTATTCAGCCTATTCAGAGTATCAGCTCATTTAGTTCAGGGACTTTTTGCCCGGGTCGTTTTACGTAGGACCATTTGGACGCAGGACCCTGGTAAAAAAAATCTCTCTGAATCTCTCTGAAAATTTCACGTTTCAGAGAGATTCAGAAAGAATCAGAAGAATTCAGAGCAATTTAGCGTGGTTCAGAGGATTCCAGAGACTACTGGATTGAGAGAACTTGTGCTTTGAATTTTTCAGAAGGATTCAGAAAAATTCAGAAGAACTCAGAGAGATGCAGGGAAATTCTAGGAAATTCAGAGAGGAACGAATTCAGTAAAATTCTTGGTCCTGCATTTTAGAGGCGTTCAAGGAGTGTCAGACACTTTCAGAGATAGATGAATTCAGAAAAATTGTTCGTAGAACTTTTCAGAAAGATTCAGAGTAATTCAGAGAGATTCAGAGAAATTCAGAGAGGAATTAATTCAGCTAGATTTTTGGTTCAGGATTCCAGAGGTATTCAGGGAGTGTCAGAGACTCACAGAGACAGGTGAATTGGGAAAAATTGTGCGTGGGATTTTTCAGAAAGATTCAGAGAGATTCAGCGGAAGTCTGGGAAATTCAGAGAGGAATAAATTCAGTACAATTCTTGGTCTTGCATTTCAGAGGCTTTCTGGAAGTTTCAGAGGCTTCCAGGAAGATGAATGAAGAAAAATTGTGTGTGGAATTTTTTAGAAATATTCAGAGGAATTTAGAAAGATTCAGAGTAATCCAGAGAGATTCAGAGAAATTCAGAGAAATTCAGAGGAAGCTTTGAAATCTGAATACATTAAATTCCGGGATATTTAGAGGAATTCAGAGAGATTCAGAGAAAATCAGAGAGATTCAGAGGAAGCTTTGAAATCTGAATACATTAAATTCCCGGAGATTCAGAGAAATTCAGAGAAATTCAGAGAAATTCAGAGGAATTCAGAGGAAGCTTTGAAATCTGAATACAATAGATTCCGGGAGACTCAGAGAAATTTAGAGATATTCGGGTAAATTCAGAGGAAGCTTTGAAATTTAAATACATACAATTCTGAGGGATTTAGTGATATGCGGAGAGATTCAGAGAAAGTTGAAGAATTCAGAACGTATCACTATCGGAAAAGTCTCTAACTTCCTCTGAATTACTCTGGAATTACTCTGAATCTCTCTGAAATTTGTCCCAAAATATAGAGAGATTCAGAGAAATTCAGAGAAATTCAGAGAGATTTCAGAGAGATTCAGAGAGATTTTTTTTACCAGGAGACCAACCAGTGCTGAGATATTTTTCAGCAGGACCTTTTACCTGGGATCATTTGTCATGAGGTATTATAACTGGGATATTTCAACATGACACCGAGAACAAACAATGCTGTGACAGGCAAAAGGGACCAAACAAAATTAGATTTTGCTGTCACAGTGAATAACTATTTTCTCCGTGTCGATTTTTCCTTTATGTATTATTTTCAATTATTCCATTCTTTTTTCCCAAGGATTGTAAATTTCACTCGAGAAATGGAATCCTCAATCAAGTCATCCACAGATAACAAGTGTTCTTTTCTTTTATTTTAATGTTATTTCAATACGTCAATAAAATAAATATTGATACGGAACAAACTCCCCAGTTGAAGGGATCCATTAAATCTGACAATTCGATAAGATTCACTAAACTGACCAGATCTCATTGAAGAATAATCAGATAAATCGATATAACGAACCCTTCGTTTCAATTCCAATGAGATTTGGAGAGATCGAGGGCATTCGAACGCCAGAAAAAACGAGAAGCAGGTTAAACTTTGCCCCAACTTGTGGAATATTCAATTTATCGTAAGATCGATGTCATACGAAGTTATTGAATTCAATTCACAAATGTTGATAGAGTTCGTGTCAATTTGGTGTTAGAAACAAACGAGGGAGCTGTCTTATATGACGTTCTTTTTTCTCGGTGAACTGTTATTTTCCATACAAGTCACCAACAATATTTTCTAAATTCATCCAAGGTCTCTAAAGAATTATGCTTCTTCTATCTTTTTTAAGACACGAGGCATCAGCGTTGTGGCAATTGTTATCGCACACCATTATATAAAATTGTACGTTAGAGTGATCTAATTGTATCATCCATTGTGATACAATGGATTATTCTCTCAGCGTATTATTAGTTGAATCTAATACGATTAGAATGAAAGTATCGAACGAGTCACGTAACTCTTCGCTTATTTTGGTCGAGCAGAATATGTAATTAATTATAAATATAAGAATGAAAACCCGCAAACTCGGAATCATTTTTTTTAAATAAAAAATTGTATATTCGTACGGAGAGTTTAGCAATGTACACATCGCTGATATGTTCTTGTTTGATAGCCAAATATGGTCCATCGCTGTCTCGCTGTCGGTAATCTACAGACGAAGTTATCTAATACTCAATAAACATTTCATTCCGACGTGTTTATTAGGTAATCACTCGATGTACCATTATGCTAGACGACCCACGATTGATTTCCTGTCACTGACTGAAATTGAGTCTAAAATTATATATTCCGGGGAAGTAATCGTCTTCGAACAAATCAAGTATCTACAGTTCAAGACTGTATTCTCCAATATACTTGCAAAATGATTCAAACTTCTTCGTGGAAACTATGAAAAATTCAAAGGAATTGGCAGGATCGCGAAACAATGTGAAACAAAACTTCTAAATTGCTATTTCGATGGTTCAACATGAATTTCAAATTCAATCCATGTTGCGAGTTCATCAATCGAAAGGACAGATCTCTTCAAATGCACGGAGGAAAATAATTAGCTATCATTTGCATAGCTGAAAATTAGCTACTTTTTTAGCGATAGCAGCAAGAAACGTAACTGCCGCAACGAAAATTCAACAGCTAAATTATTTGGCTATCCGAATATCAACCACAAAGCCTGTGCAGTTACAGCTACGATTACCTACTGTGGCAGCTAAAAAATACCTACAGTTGCAATTATTTGAGTTACAGTTTAGGTTAAAAAAGGCTCAAATAGCACACAATGTTTCAGTAATATTCTCAGAATATCACAAATATCTCACTCAAAACATTCTATGTTGAATATTTCTACGAGACTCCATAGATATTGCGGATAGGATATTTCATTACAAATATTTTGAAAATATTGCACATATTATATTCTGCAATGTTTTGGGAATCTATGATGAGGGATATTTCATGTTTGTAACAAATAAAATATTCTGAGAATATTTCAATAGGAATATTTCATATGGCAGTAAAAATTTTCATTCGTCAAACCCGGTACTTAATTGTTAGTAAAATTTATAAGTCGAGGGCGAAAGAAACCTCTCTCCTACGACTTATTCAATTTCAGTTCCAGAGGATTCTGAATTGATTGGTCTATATCCCACGGAAACAAATTTATCAAAAAAACACATCATTATGATGACCAAGAGTGGCAATTTAAGAACGTTGAAGTCATCTTAGTGATTAGCTGAGGTGATAGAGGCTTCGTCTATGACTCGGAGAACTAGCGTTCGATCCTCACTGAGGGAATTTTCCGAATAATCGACTTTCAATGTGTATTTATCTCACATAGCCATTCAAATCATATTCTATTCAACATTTGTAGAGGAATGTGTATATGAAGTGAATATTATTGATATATAGTTCAGTAATCAATAATTAATAAATTCTGGACATCAGTAAAAAGCTCTTCCCTTCGTCAATGGATCGATCATTATTCGACTGTTTCTATTCTCTAAAATTGTTAGAGTGATATTTCACTTTTTAGCTAGCCAGAAGTGAGCTTGTCGAAATTTTGAATGAAATTCCCACTCCTTTAAAGTGATAATCTAAGGTTCGAAGTTATCAACTCACAGCCACTCCAATTCTAGAGTGAATTTCTCAGTCCAAAAGAATGGGAGTCCACTCGAAACGAGTGAAAATCCAACTCGAAGCGGACTGGCTCACTTCTGAGACTTAGTGGAGTGAAACGAGTGATTTTCCACTCTTCCAGATTTAGAGAGCAGTCAAACGATGGTATACAGATATTCACTCACCCCATTCAATTCGTAATAATCACGTGAAGTTTTCATTACCATTAAATTTTTGAATTCTGATTTAAATTTTGTTCCGAATGAACCATGAAAGGAATAAACGCTCATCACTCTTCACCCGGAACAACGTTCAATAATTCCGCAAAGTCAATTGAAAATGCGGTAACCAACAATTTGACTTTTCCCGAATTCCTTGAAACACGCGAACGTCGGTCAATCGACGGTTCTTGTGTCGTGACTAGATCATCCTCCACGACTATCGTCTCATTTATTTTCTCACGGGAAACTTTGGTTCTCAACCAAGCGGATGTTAGTCATTTGTAAGAATGCCGGTGTGTAACTTTCAACCGTACATTATGAGCAAAAGCCTTTGGTTAACTGTACTCGCACACGCAGCATTGTTGTCAAATTAATCCTCGCGTTACTCTTTATTACATTTGCACGCTCGTATTCGAGGAAATACACGCGGGGAATGTATGAATTGATTCTATGATCTTGTAAAACTGAACTCGAATATGAAAAAGAGTCTAAACATTTAGATTCAATAAAATTCAGTCCTCCTAGATCTCGTAACGCACTGAGAAAAAAGATTCGTTGACTCAAATAAGATTTGTTTACACACTGACAGAAAAACGACCTGGTTGAGACATTCGTGCACTGAAAACACAGTTTGTTTGAGGCAAACAAAATTTTGGTTGAAATGAATGCAAAGAAACTTTTTGGTTGGCTGAAATAAAATTTATTTGGGGTGAACAATAATTGAGGCTTTCATACAGACAAATAAATTTTGTTTATCCTAAATAAATTTTATTTCAGCCAACCAAAAAGTTTCTTTGCGTTTCATTTCCACCAAAATTTTGTTGCGCTGAAACACGTTTTCTCAGTGTGGTCGCAGTAACTTGAAATCTGGTTTGATTCACCAGAAAATGTGATTGTGATGTTCAGAAAAAATGGTTAAAGCAAAAATTTACATTTTTTAGGTTAGAAACACCAGATTCTTTTCTTGGTGTAATAACCAAGAATATGTAGTTAAGTTTGGCTTCAACCACTTTTTCTGGACATCACAATCACATTTTCTGGTGATATTGTCACCATGGATGCTTCAACTACACGGAGAAAAATGCAGCTCGAAAGGATAGTAACCTTTAATATAAAATTGAAGAATATTTCTTAAAATTGAAGAATATTTCTTAAAATCTAAGAATTTTTCTTAAGTTCGTAACAAACATAAAACGGTTCAGAATTCTCTTGAATATTGCTCGAAGAACAATGAAAAATTATCAATACTCAACAAATCATAAAAACAAATATGAAGTTTCCAAAAGTCACGCGTGAAATTTTACAAAGTAAATAACAAAATTTTGCAATTTTATTTTCAAATTACAGAATTTTGTTATCTACTTTGTAAAATTTCATGCGCGACTTTTGGAAACTTCATATTTGTTTTTATGATTTGATAAATGTTCAAACAAACAAATGATAAAATGTTCAACCAAATGCGTTGATTTGTCAGAAGAAAACCTTTCTCTCAGTATAAAAGCCTAGAGAATGCGGTTTTTTAACGGTTTAAATGAGGTTTGTTAACTCTTAACGAATCTTATTCGACCCAAAGATGGCTTGTTTATAATTAATAAGCCTCCTTTGTCACAAACAAACTCTTTTCTCAGTGTAGAGTAATTTTTGCTGGGGTTATTTATTCAATTCGTCGTTTTAAACTTCCTAACTCCATCATTCAACCCGGAGTTGAGAATCCACAGTTCTTACGCAATTTATCAAGCGATCGTATTCGTAATGAAACATGAATATTACCGACTCTTATCGCACATCTAACTCCTTCCTTCCATTGTGCAACCAAGCGTTCAAAAGGGTCCCGGTCGGATCGATATGACTCATATCATTAAATTAAAATAGTCGTGAAAAAAGGAGAAAGCATAAAAATCTTGTATTGAGATTTGAATTAAAGGTAGTTACCCCGGAAGCTGCATCCGCTGCTTCGATTTACCTCCGCATGATTCTGTGTATATATTGAATAAAAGGTGAACGAAGGAGTGATTTTTCCTTCAAGCTTCCGAGAAAATTAATCAACTCTGTATATGAATATATAAAAAATTCGAAGAATTTATTCAATTTCACAGCAGTACACAATATCGGTGTAATGTTCTTGTGTTGTCACACTTGATGTTTCAATTTTGCAGGAATGATGGTACCGTTGGCCCATCTATAAACGTGTCTATTTACTTTCAAATTAGGATTTTTCCATGTCTTTTTATGTCCCCATCCTTCGTAGGTACGTTTTGGTTGGAGATAATTCATGATCATCTTTACGACACAGTATACGAGAACAATCGTCATAATTATTAATGAGATACGAATATAAATCGCATTTCCCCATCGGATCGTAAACACCGTCATTGTTGAACTTGCTGTTGTTAGAAACGATCGAGTGAGCTACGAAGTTCTTTCTCGTTGAACTGGTGTTTTGCATGCGAGAAACCGATAATATTTTCTAAATTCATCGAAGGTCTTGAGTGGAGGAGGATTTTACGACCCCTATATCTTTTTTAAGACTGTATGTACGTGACACTGCGACGTCGCAATCGTTATCACACACCTTTGTATAAAATTGTATTATGAAAATGAAGAATTGTTAATAATGTTTTTAAATTAAAGAATAATTGTGTAATTTTCGGCATAATTTGGCGAATGTTTTCTTCATTTTTAGAGGATTCAACACGGAAAAAATTCTAGGACTGAATCAATACAACTGTTTGTACTGAGAGAATTCAAATGTAATTCGAACAGTAACAGTGCAACTTTTTGACTTGACTCGGTTCAAAAATTGAATTGTAAAAATTCAAAACAACTCGTATAGTCACACGATGCGGGCCATTAAATCCAACAGTTCGACGCAGCGCCGCACTCTCTCACGCCAAACTATTGGATCTATTGACCCGCATCGTGTGACTATGAACTCTGAAGATTCGAATTTTGAACTTGCATAACCAAAAATAATTGAACTGTTAGAGTTATATCAATTTCGAACTCTCACAGTCCTAACATTTTTTCCCGTGATCACCCAAAAAACAAAATAATCCCTCGTTTTTGATGGAAAAATAATTCCCCCACGACGAAGGACACGAAATCGACCAACGATGTGAAGCAAAACTCCCCTGGTGAAAATGGAGCGTTCTGCGAAGAGTTACAAAGACGTTATTAGAGAGTCCTATAAGAGTAAACGAAGGGTCAATTCAAAGTATCAGAAGCGTTTCGGAGGAGTCATTTGGCGGATGTAAAGCGTTCATGAAAGTGAGCCCAAAGAAAGTAAAAAAAAAAGAATTTGCAAAGGGGAATCGAACTAAGAACTTCTGAACTCGGGAGAAAGTCCTTTATCGCTAGGCTAACATCGGTGATTGAAAAATTGGAACTTTATTTCCCTGATGAACTGTGTCATGTGCTTTAAATTCAATCTTTCTCATTGAATTAAAATGATTTTTCATCCTGAAAGTTTACAAATCAATTTCAATATCCCATGTGTAATCATTAAATGTGCAAAAGAATTTAATTAACTTGCACATATCAAACATCATCTAATTACAGTTCGATAATTCGAAACAATTGTTGTTTAGTAATTATATTGGTAAATGTATCTTGAATACGAATAAAATTTTTTAGCTTAACGACTGGTATAAAAGATAAAGAATACCCTCTGAACATTCTAACCTCAAAATCATATAATTCTCAATCAATCAAAACATATACACAAGGGAAGTCCTATAAGCGCGTTGAAAACCTTCACTATCGAAACATCGTAAACATCAGGAAAGAGTTATTGAAGAGTTGGAGAAGAGTGTTCAGTGAGAAGGGTGCGTTGGACGTTCAATGAAATGTGATAGCACGCTCAACCAAATTTGCCTTAGAGTCATTTGGCGGTCGAAACTTTTCACAAACGCTTCTGTCACTTTATTGCACGCTTTGACGGTGTTTCAAGCACGTTCGATTTTTACCAGGGTCTCCACATTTTTTATACCACATATGATAAATTCATGATAAAAGTATTCGAAGTGTTCCAAATTCGCGATCAGTTTTTATAACATTTATTTATCCATACAGAAAGCTTACCCTGTTGAAAATGCCAGGCAAATCCGGATGAATCCTAGCAGTTCCTGGGACAAAGATCGAGAAGAACCGGGCAGATCCGAATAGGTTCCTGCCCGGACCCGCCTGGTTCTGTTAGTTTTTGTCCCAGGAACTGGTTGGATCTGTTTGGCATTTTCAGCAGGGTAGCAATGTGAACTGTCTTCCGCGATTCTGAACGAGATACGGATTTGGAACTTTCCCAGGTTAAAAAATCCTATAGGTTACGATAGAGACCGAGTCAAAATTAATCGGAATGAATAGGCCCAGATAACATCCCTAACAGAACACTCCGTCGCATCTCCGTGGTCTCCACGGAGATAGATCGTATCCACGTGGAGCCTATGGAGATGCAACGGAGTGTGCTGTTAGGGATCAGAAGTCTTCTGAACGTTTTATCAACATAACCTAAGTTCTGCGCGGCTTGATGTCCGGGGAGTAGGTTTTGATATGTTTAGAGAACCTCCATTTTTAGTACACTCGAATACGCTCCCGGTACGTTCTTTTCATCTCACACGGAACGGCCTTAGTATGTTTTCCAAACGTACTCTCATGGAAACTAACCTTTACAAACATATGTGTAGTATCGCAGAACGTCATTGTCACCTTTATTGAACAAATCCCCAAAACGTCGCTTGGTGAAGATAAATAGAACATTACGGAACATTTGTATGTCCCTGGGACGTCCATGCGACGTTCTTAGAACGTCCTGGGATCTCATTTGAACGTTCTCTGCGTGAGCAAGTACGTTTTGTGAATGTTTAGACAACCTCCCGATGCTATCCGGGGGCGGGTCAATCGGAAAGCCTGAAATACCGTTTCGAAATGAATAGAGCTCAATTGGAACTTGTTATCTGTAGGATTGAATCGAGGATTTGTCCATTGAAGAATATGTGTTTTAATTGCAATTAATACACTGAGAACCCGATTTTTTAGATTCAAAGAAAATTTCTTTGCCCTCATTCTGATAAATCTTGTGTCCAATGGAAAAGATAGTTCATTCCAATATGAGAAAAGTTTTCTTTGAATTGAAATAATATTCTTCAAATTCAAGAAGGAATATATTTCTGTCTCAATTTGAAAATATTTTGTTTCAATCTGATGAAGAATTTTTCCATTGATAAAAAACATATTTATTAGAATGAGGGCGAAGAATATTTTCCTTCAATCTAAAAAATTGAGTTCTCAGTGTAGGACGTAACGCGATCTATCGGTTTGTATAAGAAATGTCTGGATGGATCTTTGAAATTTGTCTCATCTATTGGGACTGAAGGGGAAATTTTTGGAATTGATTCGGTAATGGATTTGTATGGGGAATATCCAATTTAATTCTAGAATAGGTTTCAGTTGGATCATTTCAACATTTGAATTCATTCGAAATAATGGTTACATATCTAAACATCTAATGAATGTTTTGAGATTTTTTCTTTTTTTTTTTTTCATTGAAAAAATTGGTTTTCAACGCAATTTTCGATGATCTTAATCTATTGGAATTCATGGAAAAGTTAATGGAATTGGAGATTTTGTGGGTTTCTATAAGAAATATCCAATTCACTTTTACGATGTACACGGAAAAAATGATTTAGCTGCAGCGGCTAAGTAGCTAGCACGGACACGAACAGCCATTAAATTAGCTCCTGTAGCTAAATTTTAGCTGTTACAACAAAAAAATTTGCATTTGTAGTTAATTTATTTGCGGTGACAGCTAATAATTTAGCTGCAGGAGCTAATTTAATGGCTGTTCGTGTCCGCGCTAGCTACTTAGCTGCTGCAGCTAAATCATTTTTTCCGTGTATGGATGCTATAGATCAATTGTTTACATAATTCCAATTTATCGGGAACAATAGAAAAGTTCCCAGATCCTAATATTCTATAAGTTGCTATGGGAAATATCCAATTCAATTGAAAAATTTTTGTATTCCACTGGACAATCGGTTTTTATCGGAATTTCCTGTAATCTCGATCTATCGGAACTAATGTGAAAGTTGATAAAATTGAGGATTCATTAGTTTTCTATGGGGAATATCCAATTCGATTTTAGAATGTGTAGATTGTATTAGTCGTGCCATAGAATCCAGTCGAGAGGAATGGAAGGTGATTCTAACTCAATCGGATTGAATGGGGGTAGTCGAAATGCAGGGGTTGAATCCTGAATCTTCCCGTATATAAATATGTATCAATTCGATTGGAAGTATTGTAGGCATGTGTTATATTCTATCAGTTTTTATAAGAAATATATGATGTCATTGACAAAGGTTTTTCAATTTATTAACCAATTGCAGTGATACAGTTTGTAGATTCGAATATTTAATAAATGTGTATGGCAACTACGCAATTGAATTTTAGAATGTATGCATTTTATGGATCAGTCGATTTTAATTAAATTTTCTTCATATCCAGATCTGGTGGAAATAATACACTGAGAAAAGTATTTATTTATAGTGAACAAGATTTGTTAATAGTTAACAAATCCTATATTTGCTTATGGGGAAATAAATATTGAGTTGTTATCATCCAGCGTCATATTTGAGATTATTTTTTGTATCAAATCCATATTTGTTAACTATTAACAAACCGTGTTTTTGTGCGAAATTCCTGTTTTATGATTCTAAAACTTGGGAATGTACATCAAAGCATTATTAGATTGCCTGAATGTGATATGAGGTTGAGAAAATTGTCGCATAATTTGCTTTGAATATTCGTGAGAATAAGTCAAATCAAACAAAATTGAAATAACACTCTGGAATTAATCAAATGAAATGATGAATTATGCGGGAGAATATTATCACTGTACGAAAAATATGTCTTAAATTGATTGATAATTATTATAAAATTTTATTACAGAATATTATTATTAGATTCAACAATGCATATTATGATAAAAATTGTGTATTAAATTCAATAACTGTTACGAATTTTTGCCAAAATATAAAAACAATTCAGATTGGAAATTTGATTTATCATCAAATTTCTTCACGCTTCGTGAATTTTTTGTTCTCGACATTCCTCTAGAGCGAGTTTGTAATCATCAATGTAAGTCAAGCAATTGAAGCACAAAGTTTTGGGACCTAACCGGGAATCGAACCTGCTTTCCTATCTAACCTAACCTATTACGACCTAACGCTTCAACCACCTCGACTACATCACGATTGAAGAAACTGATTGAGAAATACGATGTGGTTTTAGATAACATATATGCTGATGTCATGACATCATACATGTAATAGGATTCTATCACAAAAAATTCATGAAAAAGTGAAATTTCATTGAAAAAAGTTGTAAATCCCAGAATATTATTGACTTTGAAATGCACTTATGAAATTTCATAAGAATTCTTATATTAAATTCAAGAAATTTTCCAAGAGTGATTATAAAGTTGAATAAACTGAACAAAAAGTTATGGTGAAATATTTTAATAATTTTGTAGGAAAATTCAGCCTACAAGACTGTCTCTCATATTCTTTCCGGATAAAAAGGATTTTTTGAAACGCAAGAAAATTTTCAATGTTCCATGGTTATACAAATATACAGAACTATATATTCTGCTGCAATATAGATCGAGAGTCAAATCAAATTCAAGGTGTTCACGTCAAATCAAATTTCTTAATTATTAACAAATCTGTGTTTGAGAGGAAAGAATCGTATACACATTGGGAAACTGAATTATTGTATTGAAATTTAATTTGAAATTTGAGTCAATCAACCATTCTTTTCTTGATATTCTTAGTTTACTAGTATTTATCTCATGAAAATCTTGTACTTATCAAACCGTCCATTTGTAAATTAGGAATCGTTTATTACTTGAGGGAAAAATAAAATCATTCACATGAAATAAATGGACTAAATGAACGATTTGTTCGTTCTGAATGTCACATAAAATCAATCGTATGTATGCCAACTATGATATTTATTGACAATTACCATATTTATTCATAATTAATGAATATTTTTGAATAGACGCCAAATAAAAATATTCATTTAATATAAGTAAACTCTTCTCTCAGTGTAGGAAAGTTCTTAAATCTAAATTTCCAATCCGTTTGAGTAGAAAATATTCAATTCAAATTGAGAATTTCTTCATTTGGTGAATTGGTTTTGTTTCATGATGTCCCCAAGTGGAAAAGTGGAACCTGATTTAGCTCTGATTTGTTGCATATGACGAAATAAATCAGGTTTGATCTCATTTCTCACCCTGATCTCACCCTGTTCTCAACCTGATCTCGTTTTTCAAACTTCTCATTCGACCTGATTAAACTCTGGATCGTTGCGTGTTACGAAGTTGATCAGGCTTTGGAAAGTATTACAATTTTTCGACTCGGGGATCCATTTACAGAGACGGATGGAAATAAAGTCGGTAAATTTGAAATTTGATGGATTGTACAGGAAATATCTGATGCACTTTCAGAATTGTTCCATTTCAATGGTCAATTGCATGGTTTTTATTGGGATTTGCCGTAATGTCAATTTCAAAATGCGCATGCTTAATGAAATCTGAACCTCCTCTTATACACTGTAAAAAATTGCTTCCTAAATTTCATAGAAATGTATGTGAAGCAATTAACATATACATTTTGTATTGAATTTTCAAAACTTCTTTGGCTTTTCATATGAAATTTCATGATATCTCATACAGAATTATGATTTTTATGCATTTTTATATGAATGTTCACACATTTTGCATTAAATTTCATGAATTCATGATTGAACTTGATTTCAATGACAAGTTTCAGAATTTTCATATACATCTGATATCGGAAATTTCAGAATATTTTTTACAGTGTAAGTCACAAGATGGCCTTCTTGTACGGTTGAAACATAAAGATGAAAATAATTGATCAAGGTTTGATCAAATTTATAGATGAGTTCCTACCGTGATACACGAAAAAAATAATTTAGCTGCAGCAGCTGAATGGCTAGCTCAGACACGGACAGCCATTCAATTAGCTCCTGCAGCTAAATTTTAGCGACCACCGCAAATAAATTAACTACAAATGCGAATTTTTTGGCTATAACAGCTAAAATTTAGCTGCAGGAGCTAATTTAATGGCTGTCCATGTCCGTGCTAGCCACTTAGGTGCTGCAGCTAAATTATTCTTTCCTTGTAGCATCCAACGGAAGTAGAACCATCTAAATTCTTGTCACGGGGTGCGTAATCGTCGTGTTCGCCTACACGAGATCCTTCTGATGAGGATTCTCCTGATTCGATAGACACACCTACCGAATTCTACCACCGAAAAAAATTCATTGGATGAGAACGATTGCTCTTGTCACATCACCGATGATATCTAATACTTGTTTTTGGGAAACAAGATTTCATAGGGATAGGTTTTCAACAAAACAAAAACCGAAAATTAGGAAAATTCTAATCGCAACCAATGGGACCTCAAATACACAATCCGGATTCTATTAGATATCTGAAAATTTGGTAAGATATCTTGAGAAAAAATATCTCAAAGATATCGGACGCAACACCATTATATGTCTTTACGATATCTGAGAAGAGATCTTTCAGAAGCTTCTTTAAGATATTTTAATGAGGTCTCATGGGAGAGCAAAATTAGAAATCCGACAAATGATATATTTCAGAAGTCATACAAAAACCCTGGTGGCAATGTATATGATAATTTTCCATAATTCTCATGAGTGATTCTTTATATTTCCTCATTTGGTACAAATTCGAGGAGAAAATATTAGATTTTTCTCACCGAATTTTAAATTTATGAGGAAATATGAAAAATTGTCACTTTTATGAGAAATTATGAAAAACTATGAGATCTACCTTCGCCAGGGGATCGATACATGAATTCGATGAAGATGTTTCAAGAAGAAGACAGCATGCTGCAAACCCTGTTGAAAAAGTCCCATACATTCTCATATATAAATCTTATTGGTTTATATGAATTTCAACAAGTTTTTATCAGTCTATATGCGCCCATGCAGGTATTGCCAAGACTGAAAAAAATCCAAGCTTGTCCCAAGGTTGGCACATGTGTCAGAAACGAACCTCCGTGAAGAACAATTCGCCCAATATTGTTCCATGATTGTCCCGTTGTTCTCAATGGATAGTCAGTCATGGTACATTTGTTAATATTTTTGAAATGGTCACTACATTTGGTACAAGCTTGGGACAGCTGTCAAAGTCGAGCATTCGTTGAGAACAATTGTGCTAATATTGCCCACATGAGTGGCACAATGTTTATAAATATTGACTGAATTTTGAATTTACAATGGCTGAAGACTTGGGGATAACCATCGGGCCAGGGCTGGCCCGATCTTCCTATCATAATTAATCCTACACACTAGTTTTACACACCAAGCTAGATTTTATTGATCTAAGTAAGGATAGAACTTCACTTGATGGTAATAGGATACTTTTAAATGTAATCATACACGGAGATCAACTGGTTTAAAGAACGTTCTTCGATAATTCATATATCTGCGATCAAAGAAGCATTGGTTGATGCTTGGTAAATGAATTGGACCGGGCCTGGCAAAACCACTGGCCCAAGCTTGTCCTGATCTTATCATTCCCAAGCCTGGGCCAAGTTTAGTAAATTTTTCAAGACAAATCTCAGCAGGTCTTGTGCCAGGCTTGGTCCATCATTGGGCCATTGGTCCATACACACATGGGCGGTTTCTGTCCTAGAACTTATGGGTTTCAAATGATTTCATATGAGAATGCAAAAATTATATGAGACCTTTATGAAATTCAAGTAAAACCATTCTCAAAATCTCATAAAATCGTATGAAGTCGACTCAGCAAACACAACTGCAGGCGTTTCAAAGGGCCAGCAACGGCTCTTCAACGGCATTGCAGGACCATTAGCGGCCCACTGAAACGCCAGTAATCATTGTTTGCAGGGAAGTATGTGTACTAGATTTCATGCGGTTACTGTCCTAGAAATAACTAGAATTCATTAGAATTTATGAGATCTTTTCAACAGGGAATTCATTTAAGTCATTTCAAGATATTAAAGAAGTGCAATTGCGCCTATAAATAGGATGAAATCTCGTCAAGTAAGTGCAAGATATTTTATTTGTATATACATGTAAACAACGGTTAAGAGCAAGGTTAGGAATGCCGGTAATGTTTACTAATGCTCATTTTGAAAAAGTATACAATGACATCCAACGAATATACGAATAAAATATCATACACTTACTTGGTGGATTTGCATCCCATGAACAGGTCGAATGCACCTTTAAATCCCTTGAATCCTAATATATAACATTTTTATACATAAGATTCAACATTTCACACGTACTGCACGCGAGAGAATGAGGCAAAAAAGTGATGCGAAAGGCAAAGTCGGTAGACGCCATCTTTTCAGAAATTGAAGTTCTGAAAGATGTCTTGGAGATGATATTTTAAGAACTTCGATGCAATAGATTTTTCAGATATATTTCAGATATCTTATAGAAGCATCTATAACCCAATTAACATTCAAACGATTCAGACATCTTAAAGATATCTTTAAGAAGTCCTCAAAAACGTTCTAAAAGATACCGAAACGAATCCTAAAAGATGTCTTATGAAACACGTATCGAATTCGAAAAGATATCTTGAAGAGTTCTTAAAGATGTCTTGGAGAATTCATAAAAACGTCTTGGAAGACTCTTGAATTTGTTTACAAAAAAAATTCTTAACTTCTTCATGTCTTTCCAACACTTCTAAGAGATATCTTTAAGAACTCTTCAAGGAAGTTCTTAGAGATCTCTCAATTAGGTATTCTTTTAGATATCTTCAAGAATTGAAATGTTAGTTGGGAAGATATCTTTCTGAAGATTTCTGATATACATCCCTATAAGACATCTTTTAGATCCAATAGAATATTTTTCATCAGATTCAATGGGAGTATAAATTGCTGATAAAATAAAAACCCGATTCAATCCAGTTAAGAAAATTCTCATTGGTACCAATCGGAAATTTCTGATGCAGAAACTCAATTCATTCCAATAGGATTCTTCTTCAACAGATTTAATCGGATTTTTTAACCAGGGTCTGCAGCTGGCTTCTTCAGGGCAGGATAATTCAATAAAATATTCAGTTCTCAAATGTAAAGGTTATTTCGAGTAGAAAGATCTAAGAAGTCCGAGATACACAGCATCCACTCAAGATATAATTCAATATTATTCCTCATACATCATTCCAAGCCGCAACGCTGGTTTCGAGTCACCCCACTTGAAGGTGATTGAGTGTTATAAATTTATGTACCCACCTCAAGGTTCTATTCCACAAAATTTCAACAATCCCTTCTAAAATATACTGCAAATCTTTTCTTTATACAATTGTCTAGCGAGTAGATCCGTCTCGCTATATCTCGAACGAATGATGAACTCGTCAAAGTAATGAATTTTTTTTCCCCGTAACAACGTGAAACTAGACCCTCTTGTACTCCAGTTCTGAATTGCAGATAAGAAAAAGTACTCTCTCTTCATCGTCATCATCAATCTCCCACACGATCCCATAAAAATTTTTCTCGTTTGAATACAAATCAGCTATACGTGCATACTTCAACCAAGCCAAGAGAGTATACCATGTGCCGAATGAGAGATATATTTTCATACATCATAATACGCAAAGTCTACTAATAATCCTAACAATTGTTGCGAAAAAACTTCATAGCAGCAGAAAGAAAAGAAGATACATATATGTATGCACGTGCGATTCGAGTTTGTGGCTCTATCTGCAATGTATTTTCCGGATACACTCGACAACGGAAACAGAAACGAAACCGAAGAAAGAGGAAGAGAGGAACCATGCATACCCCCACTATTTTCACCATCCCAGGATAAATGGCTGGACTGCGATGAACGGCAGCAGGCCCTGCTGTTCGGAGGTAAATGCGTATATATACAATATATATATATACATATATTTGTAAGGGAGTGAGAGGAAGAGGGATGAAAGGGTAAGTCGAGACCAAAGTGAGAGAGGGGCGAGAAATCGAGGAGAGGACGCCTAGCGCTCGGCAACCCTCTGTCGCTCAGTGTCGGCGCTTCTTCGGCACCGGGCGTTACGCGCGCGCAACTATTTCTTCTTCAAACGCATTTATTGTAATTTTGTGTATGTGTGTGTGTTTGTGTGTACATATATATATACATATATATATGCAAGTGTACAAATATGTTATGTATTTATACATAAGTGTGCGTGGAACACACTCGATCCTTGGTTATTATCGTTAACGTTTACATTTATAAATATACAATCTTTCTCCACTCTCTCTTTTTCTCTTTTTCTCTTTGTTTTGACTAAGAAGAAGAAACCAAGAGTATCAGTTCATATTCAGCCACCATAATATCAAATTTATATGATCAATTGATGTATCAATTACGAGGAAATCTATGGAACATTCAGACATTCGAATAATTACCCAAAAGGAAACGTATCGTTATCATGTGTTACCGTTATTTATAGAATATATAAATCCATATTCCGAACATTTATCGTAAATCATACGTTGACAACTGACATTTCATTTTTTACACAAAAATAAAATAATGATTCTCCTAGGTAGACGTGCAGACTGTTGGTAATGTAGGGTGAAAATGAGCGATTGACATTCCGAGTAGGATAATTTGTTGCAATTGAAATAAAAACATTCCTCACACCAGTTGAAAATAGGTTTCTCTGAGATCAAGTTTGAGAACTATCGAAAGGTTCGTTTTTGTTTGAAAATACAAGGAATTATTATTATTCTTATGCAGAATCACATATGAAGCTCGCATAGGATTTCAAAATTGATGTTCTTGAAGTTAGTTTATAGAAACGAAACGCAAATTCAAACTCACAAAATTTGATAAATCATCGGTGTTTATGTTCCTGAATTAACTCCTTGGAATTGGAAAGAGCGTTTACGAAATGTTCTGCGAGATTTTTGAACTCCAACAGCTGAGTATTTTGTTATTCGATTACCAATTCGCTTCAAACTTCAGCCACATCGAAATTGATGTAGAAGAGTAGTATGTGAGTTTGTAAACACGGAAAGAACATATATAATATTGTCCATACAATTCCCCAGCTCATTCAATAGAGTTCATGTGAACAAATTCTCAAATTTATATACAATTTATATATAATTATATACAAGACTTGACATTTGTTGTCGTACTTACAACTTCAAGAGTGGTGAATTTGTCGAAGACTTCAATACCTCAGGAAAGATTTTTCCTTCGAACATATTAAACATTTCTGACACACGCAGAAAAATGATGTTTCAAATATTACTACTGAATATTTTGTACTGAAGTAGTAAAAATTTCTGCTTTATGATGTGAAGTTGTGTCAAATCGAGAGATTTTCCAAATTATTATGCATGAACTTTTACTACATTCAGTTGTAAATAGTATACTATTTTAATTATAGCACTACTTTTGCACAAAATGTAGTAATATTTCCCTTCTTGAAGTTTGAATCGTTTGTGGAAATGAAACGAATATTCAAACACGTGACATTTCATAAATCATCGTCATTTATCTTCTCGAATTAACTGGTTGGATCTGGAGAAATTATTTGAAAAATGTATTGCAAGATTTTTGGTCTTTAATAACTGAATATTCAGTTATTCAAAAAACGATTCAAAGTTCAAGAACATTAATATTCGAATCATCATTTTTCTTCCTGTGGATGTCAAAGAGTTCTATGATGTGACGAATCTGGAAATCTTTTCCTCATTTGTTTCGTGACATCTTTGAGGTATTCGAAAGAATTCATTCATAAAAATGTTTATTCGGTTCAGGTGCCTTCTTCGGGAGGATATCGGAATGTTGTTTTGAATTCAACACACAGAATTTTCAAATCATTTGTGTAAATCGTTGAAAAAGCATTTGAAGGATCTTAAAAACTGACGTTTCCGAGGACTCTTTGATATCTTGCAGAGAATTTCATGAATGTTTGAAATGTTGAGGGAAAAAATACTCCTGGGGAGTGGACTCAACTGCACACTATAAAAAATAATCGGGAAAAATCCAATCGTTGGATGAGAAATCAATTTCCGATATACGTGTATGAAATTTCTCTTCGATTTAACTGAAAATTCCAAACTTTATGGAATTCTCACCACCATTTTATAGTAAATGATTACTGATGGAGAATCATTAAGCCGAACTTTAGATAACAATGCGTTGCATGAATGGGCTGAGCTTAATCTTGTATTCTAGTCCAATATTGGGTACCAGTCTAGCACACAAGGTGATAATTCCATCAAGCTTGGGCTATTTTCAGCATGAATTCTGGGTTAATCTGAGATACCCATCTGGGATACAGGGTTACAGAATCTTTCCCGAACATCATCGAATGTACAAGGACTTTTGAATTTTGCAATCAAAATCATTTCTTCGTTGTTTTCATCATCATTGTTTGGAATTAATGCCTGTATCTGGATTATTTTGATATATTCAGGCATTTTTCGTAAGATTCATTTTATAAAAATCGAGATCGATCGAGTTTCATTGGCATGAAAAATACTGAGAAATTATATCAGAATTCTTTAATGCTTATCCTACACGGAGAAAAAATGGTTTGCTACTATAGCGCCTACAAAGAAATTTGTTGTCCTTACAAAAATCTTTACTTCAGCAGCTAAGACGTTAGTTCTGTCAACAAATTTGTTTATATCAGCAAAAAAATGTAGTTGTTTCAATCATTTTCCCTGCTGTTCCAGCTAATTGTTTTTGTAGGCGCTATAGTAACCGACCTGCTTGTTATGCCAGCAATACTTTTCTCTCCGTGTAAGAATTCCTCATGATCAGAGATGTGAAAGCATTTGAAATGCTTTTTTGCGAAATTTTGCTATTGCCAAGGAATTTTGCTGAATATTCCTCGGTTTCTGCACATTTTCTATGTGGTTTTCTTTTGGAAAAAGTTTCTCTGAACATGATATATTTCATATTTCGTATTTTATAATAAATTTTCGAAAGTATTTTGCAAAATGCATTCCAAAATATGTAATAAAATGAAAAATACGACGCATGTCATCTTCAGGGAAATTTTTCTTAAAAGAAAACTACAAAAGCAAACAGCAAATATGCAGAAATGGGGCAAAACAGCAAAATTTGTTGGCAATCCCAAATTTTCGCTAAAAAGCATTTCAAATGCTTTCACATCTCTGCTCATGATTTATTGTAAGATACGCTCTGAGAAAATTACTACTGGAAACGATTGAGTATCGACATTCAAAATACGAGGGTGGATTGATAAGTTTCCGGCCTGACCAAGAAAAACAACGTTTTTAAGAATTTTTTTTTTCTCAACATAATCTCCTCCAAGGCTGATACATTCCTCATAGCGGTGTTTTAGTCTAGTAATGCCATCTCTATAGACTGATTCGTCAAGCTCCTCAAAATACCCATTTACAGCTTCGATTACTTCTTCATTGTCCGCAAATCTCTTACCGCCAAGCCATTTTTTGAGGTTAGGAAACAGATAATAGTCACTCGGGGCTAGGTCTGGAGAGTAGGGAGGGTGCGGCATTAATTCAAACTTCAGATCGTTGATTTTAGCCATCGCAACGATTGACGTGTGCGCTGGTGCGTTATCGTGATGAAACAAGATTTTTTTCTTCGCCAGATGAGGTCGTTTAATTTTCACTTCGGGGCTCAAACGTTGCAATAAGTCTGCGTAGTATTGACCAGTGATAGTTTTACCCTTTTCAAGGTAATCAATGTATATAATACCTCTTGCATCCCAAAAAACAGTAGCCATAACCTTGTTCGCCGAAAAAATTGTTTTTGCCTTCTTTGGAGTTGGTTCCCCTGGTCCAATCCACTGTTTAGACTGTTCTTTGGTTTCAGGAGTGTAGTGGTGGACCCAAGTTTCGTCAACGGTTACGAATCGACGCAAAAATTCGCTTGGATTACGCTTATACAACGCCAAATTGGCGGTAGAAATGTTCTTTCGAATCAATTTTTGGTCGACTGTTAGCAAACGCGGCACCCATCTTGCACAGAGCTTTTCCATATACAAATGTTGGTGCAAAATATTTTGTACACGTTCATATGACATCTTACAGGTCTCAGCTATCTCACGAACTTTTAATCTGCGATCTTTCAGCACTATTTGATGGATTTTTTCGATCATATCCGGAGTTGTGACCTCAATGGGGCGTCCTGAGCGAGGCTCATCAGAGGTGCTCACACGACCCTTTTTAAACTCGGAAACCCACTGCTTAACGGTTGAATATGATGGGGAGGATGTCCCCAGTGTTGAGTCCATCTCTTCTTTAATTTCCTTCGGCGTTAACCCCTTCAAATAAAAGTATTTGATGACAGCACGATTTTCCAGCTTTTCCATTTCTACGAAAAACACAGAGGCGTCTTGGTCAGCGTGCTCTCAAAACTAAACTGACATGGCGATCGGACTGAAACTATAGCTACAAGCTATCTAAGGATGGTACTATAGAACGCCACCTCAAGGTAGGCCTAGTGGCGCCATCTCTTGGTCAGGCCGGAAACTTATCAATCCACCCTCGTACTAACTACTCTCTAAAATTTCTAGAGTGAGATTTCACTCTTCAGCTTCAAAAGTGAACTTGTCGAAATTTCGAGTGAAATTTCCACTCTCCTGGAGTGATATTCTAAGGTTTGAAGTTAAAAAAACTCACAGCCACTCCAATTCTACAGTGAATTTTTCACTCCAAAAGAGCGAAGGTCCACTCGAAAAGAGTGGAAATCCCACACTGAGAAAAACGTATGGGGAATGTGTAGCACGGTTTTCCATGATAATCGCAATTTTGGGATACATGAGCACTTCTGCTTCAATTATGGTAATCTATAATACCTTATTTTGGTGAAGATAACTTCGTATCTGACACATAGTACTATGACCCAGCTAACCAAAGCTGATAAATAACTGGTCAATTATTACCCAATGAGATTGGGTGGGATTGATCAATCAGGGCCGTCTTTCATTGCTTCAAGGCCCTGGGCCGACTTAGAGTGGAGGCCCATGTAAGGAGACGTAAAATCTTGAAATTTTTCAAAAACCACTCTAACGTTAATCATTATGATTTTTCTTTAAAATAAGTATTGACTGAATTTCCACTTGTTCGTATATCTAGAATTAGTTTTATTTTGAAAATAACTTGATTTCATTTTGTTCAAGTAACCTTTTTAACAAAATATGTAAAAATCTTATCGATTCTCTAAGAAGAGGCCCCCCCTTTTGCAGGAGGCCCTGGGCTCGGGCCTGGTATGCCCTGCCTTAAAGACGGCCTTGTGATCAATATTTGTCCATTTTTGTGTCCGCATTGGCGACCAATAATTCATCAATTTCAGTGGACCTTTGGATTTCCCAATTGCAGAGCGGTAATCTTTGGTCAATGCTATGGGCATAGGTGCTGCCATCAGCCATGAAATAATGTGACCCATAATTTGACAATTGTTGGACAATTATTTTCGTTTGAGAATGATCGGAAATTCACCAATAACTCGTTATTGATTGATATATACTATAAAACTTTGAATCGCTTTAAAATACTAATATAATAACTTCAGTGTAAAAGAAATTTGTTCTGATTTGTTGAACATTTGTTTTTAATTTTTTTCCATTTCGAAACTGTGATGAAGGCACTGTGAAACTGAATCCGTTCATTTAACATTATAATATATAATTATATCCGCAATTTGCGTATTGCTAATTCAAATAGAAATGACAACCCAAAACCACAGTTTTTGGATTGTGACAGAATGGAATTCAATCAGTTCACTCAGTTATAGTGATCATAGGAATTTGCATTCATGCTCCAAAATTGAGGTTATGAATAACCTCAATTCATCGCGACAATTTTACCGCGCCACGAATAATATAAAATCCGAATAAGTTGCGATCACTGATACGACGGAGATGAATGAATCGATAAATCACAACAATTTTTTGTAATAAACAATTCTACCCTATTAACATAACATGCCCAATACAAAATTCCATATTACCGATAGAAAATAAGTGATGTTTTCCATTTCCAGATTTTCGATTATCGACGTATGTTGAATGATCAATTTTCGGTCAATCCTATGGACCACGAGATTGATCAATAATTGTCCTGTGCTATGTTCGCATTAGCGACCAACAATTATTGGTCCTTCAAAAATGATCAATTTTCGCTCAATCATTATGCAATGAATGAACATGCGCATGAAGATCCTACATAATTCCCAAATAATTGATCAATTATTAGCAAATGTCATTGGAATCAATCAAATTGACCAATGATTGGAACCGATCCATGGTTGGCTGGGAAGTTTTGAAAAAATTACCACAAATTCAAGGAGAAATGTGCATGAACGCTCATGTGTCCCAAAACTGCTATTATTATGGGAATCTCTGCTACAAATTTTTCTCCATGCACTCGAAGCGGACTGGCTCACTTCTGAGACTGAGTGGAGTGAAACACGTGATTTTTCACTCTTTCGGATTTAAAGAGTAACAAATTATACACTGAAAAAAATACTCCGGTTAATATATGGACAGCAAGAATTACTGCTATTCTAACCGGAATTCTAGTTAAATGAATCAAGTCTCCGGCAAATTTAACAAGGGCTCCGGTAAATTTAACAAGAATTCCAGTAAAAGTCACAGAGATTCCTTGCTGTCCATATAGTAACCGGAATTCTGGTAAAATTAACAGTAAATCTATTAAACATGTTTCATCATTTCTCATAGAATCCACCTCCAGAAAATTCCTATTGGAACCGATTAATCGTTGGTATAGAACAAAAAAGATGACATCTAATTGTCAGTTTCCTGAAAAATACTCATTCCAAATGTAGCGTTGAGAACTATTATATTATTTATAATTCAAAATAGCAGTTCAACCATCAATTACACATCTGCTGGAGATAGACAGAAGGAATATCATCGTAGAATAGACGGGAAAAAGTCCCATGTGAATTCTACATCATTTGTGGTTAATTTAAGGGAGTGCTCTGGTCGATTTTTTCACCAAAAAACTACTAGATCGTTTCAACCATTTTACGTCAAAAATATTCAATCAATTGCATTGAACTTTGGATCAAATGATTCAGAATCAATCGAACAATCCGGGTCTGGTCTGTTTGTTGTTCAACCAACTCGTCATAAATAATTAGAACGAAATTTCGTTATCAGCCAATAAGGAACCTCTATTCAGTTTTTTTGATGTTATAACAAATATAATCCATGTACAATTATTTTGAGACCAGAGCCGGCATCTCTGATTCATTCTGGATTTTTTGATCTCAAGATCGATGCGATTAATTGAATATTAACGACGTGAAATGGTTGAAACGATCTAGTAGTTTTCTAGTGGAAAAATCGACCAGGGGCCACCCTTAACATAACTGTTCACATGAATGCAATGGGAGTAAAGTTTACATTGTAACCAGTGTGGTATTTACATTGTTACCGAAGTGAATGGGAGTAGTGTTGCTGTCAAGTAACTATGATAACAATGTAAATCCAACAGGACTGTGTAGTAAATTTTACATAAGTTCCACACTGTAATTATTACCTCACTTTTAATGGAATTTTTACATGGGCATTTTTTTTCGTGCTGGAAAATACATTCTTGAGAAAAGCAACCAAGTTTCTCCAACTCGCGCAGACAGCACAACGTGCTGACGTGATGGAACGTTTGTGGAGTGTTCATAAAACGTGGAAAAAGTTCTTTGAATGTACAGAGAGATTGCGAAAAATGGAAAATCGTGGTAAATTTGGTGAGATGTTTTTGAAATATTCAATTTGGGTGAATCAACAAGCGATCAAAAATTTCGGTTACATTTTGGTGAAAAATTTTGGTTTTGGCAACTTGTTGGTCGACATTTTTTTCAACAAAAATTCAACAAATCTGAATTTGGTGATTTTATGGGTTTTTATCTTAAAAATCCCCAAAAAATTCCAAAAACGGACCACATTTTTTGGTGACCTTCTGCTGGCAGATTAGTTCAAAGCAACCGTTAGTTTTCGGTCACAAATAAATCATTATGTGGTAAAAACCATTTTCCGACCAAATTTTTACCAAACCAAGAAATAACCGAAAGTAAACCAGACAAAAATTGGTCACTTTCGAATCGCTAGGGATGGATGCACTAAAAACCGATGGTCCCAAAGTGTTCTCTGGTAACTCTCCATACAGCACAAAAGTCCCCGCAAAGAGCTCCCGTTATGACAGTAAATAGGAATTCATTATGAATAGTTTGAATTTAAAATGAACTCTTGACGAATAACTTAATCTTCAGACAGGTGTCCATATCATTCAGACATTCAACATGTATGCATTTTGAATTCATTTTTACTGTCATAACGGGGACTATTCAAGAAGTTCTTTCAGTTCTTGTGAATTCAAAATGATCATTTGTGCTGTCCGAGTCGTTCACACGAACACGATTGAACGTCAAATCTGAAACTTGTCTAAAAGATCCCAGATAGAAAAATGTCTCAATAATACCATCACAATGGTGACATGGACGTCAAGAGATGTTCGCATCATGGTACCAAGGTATTTCCGCATAAAGCATCGTTATTGGTAGCAAAACGAGGTGATAGCACCATAATACAGACATAATGTTTACATTCTATGCAACATCGCAAGCTGAGCAGAGTTCAGGATAGTACGTTTACTGCACGTTATGTTACAGAATATTCAGAGCATACTTTTTGAATCTAACGGAATTAAATTTCATGGCATCTGGTCACAACATTGTGCAAAATCCAATCAGAATCACATTGAAATCGTTCAATAGGATTTGTTCGGAAGATTGCACAAGATCCAACGAGATTTGGCGAGAATCAATAAGAGAGGAACCGAAACAAAGCAGCCTCGAGCCATCGGTTACGTCAACGTTGGCCAAACTCCGTTACAGGAACTTTGGTAATGAATTACGTTTAGCGTACATAAAATGTATACAAAAGTAAAAATACGCATCACGAATGTGAATAAAATGGCGAAAGAGAGAGAAAGAGAGAGAGAGATGTAATGAGAAAGAGCTCCCTTAATTTTTACTTTCCCTACCCCTTCCCACGATGCGAACGTGTCTGCCAAGAATAACGACCAACGGCATGTCTGATACGATTTTAGATTTGTTCCCAGTCGGAAACAACGTCGAGAGTAGAGAAAATATTGCTATCATCGTACCTGCTGGTACTGATAAATCGGTGTACCGTTGTGTATCGCCGTGGTATTAGAAAAAAAAATCAATTTCATTATCATCTCATGTGCTGTGCGTGGATACGTGGATGCCGTGACAAGAGTATAAATATAACAACAAATCATAGTGCACACGTGCTTTTGTTGTTTTTATCATCCATTTTGAACTTACGCTCCCAACTTATCGTTGAAGATTCAAAGATCAGTGAACGTTTTATCATTCTTCTTCTACATCTATCGTCATCTTCGATGACCCACATATGTATACTTTATGTATGAATAATTATCGTATCATCAGCGATCAACGATCTTTCTTCTTCGACTGCAACGCATACTCGAAAGGTGAGTGTGTCATATAAGGAAGAAAATTGTCTCAGGTCAAGATAAGCCTTGCGAACAAAGTTTTCTAGGTTAAGAAGAAGAATATATATATATATATATATATATGTGTAAGTGTATATCGAATTCTATTCTATATTCCATTATCGTGTATTACTTTTTGTTTTATTTATGAAACTAATTTGATCCATGCAGAGTATTATTATATACACGGGGAGAAATCGTATCGATTCGAAATTCTATAATGTTCTTTTTGTTCCTCCTGTTCTTGTTCAAACTGATAGTAATTTAGAATCAATCATGAAGAGGTATTCCTTTGCGATTCCATTGTTCTTTTCGATTATGGTGAATGCAAGGGTGCCAATAACCGGGTGTAAAATTCTCAAAATTCTGATGAAATTCTTCATCGAATGAGCTTGCCAATCATTTAAACCTTCTTTGTTCTTCTCTCTTGTTAGATAAGAATAGAACTTACTTTTGCCCATCTTTCCGTTCCTCACGTTCACGTTCACGCATTTTGCGTGAATAATTTGTTGTGATTTCAAAATGAAAGCAAACCAGGGTTCAAGATCTCAACAGTCGTAGGTTGAGATAAGTAAACAGTAAAACATACGAATGTTAAATATGTGAAATTAACGTACGAGTGCTAAGTTTACAATAAAAATGTTCTGTTTCGATCATTTTTTGGAAATTCTTTCAGTCAAATATGCATTGCCAAATTCAAATCCAAATTCAATTCATCCAAAGTCGCTTGACAAAACAATATTTTGATAATGCACTGCAAAAACTGATGTCTTATCCTAAGATACTTTTGTAGTGACATTTCAAAATGTCATTGTAATCATATTCAAAACACAAAACTACGTTTTCATTCGAGACATGACGTGCTTGATTAGCAAAGAAAAATGTTTCAAAGTAGTATGTAGAAAACCTGGTGAGAAAAGTTTCTTTGAAAATCTCTGTAAATTTCTTTGAATCTTACTAAAAAACTCTGAAAACCTATAAAGATTTTTGAAAACTCTTAAAAAAATGAAAAATTCTTAAAAAATCTCACTGATTGGGCACATTTTTCCATTTAAATTTATGGATATCTCTGAAAAACTCTGGATTTTTCCGAGAATCACTGAAACTTTTTGAGAAACCATGAACACCTCTGAAATCCTTTGAAAAACTCTTCACGTCAACGTCAAAGTGAAAAACAGGAACGATGTATTCGAAATGTATATTGTGCCTTTTTGAAATAAAATTAAACGAGATTCTAATCAACCGTGCGATTCAAAATCATCAATATAATCCATCTTTTCAAGTTAAATGTGATAAATCACACGCTCTCATCTCCTTTGAAAACAAACGTATTTAAACGTCAGTGTCGCGAAATAAGATACTGATGTTTCCAATTAAAACAGTCAAGTGTTTGATTTGAATTATGAAACATATCATGTCTTATTTTGAGACATTTCTTCGACGACAATTTTTGGAGTGTGAAAGAGAGATCTTTCGATGGGAAAAATTTTATGACTTGTATATAATTTTTATATATAAAATGTATTGAATTATATATAAATTAAATATAATTGAGAAATTTTGTCAATTCAAGGAGCAACACCATATATTTGACTTGAAGGTGGAGAATTTCCAGATACATTTTATCTGAAGTTCAGAATCAGTGATGTGCAATTTTGTTTCAATTTTTTCTCCGTTTCTTTCTTTCGCAATAGAGAATCGCTTCTTTTTCATACAATTTATATCGAATTTCAATCGAGATTATACAAAAATCAATAATAGATCAGAAATTTGTATATAAGTTTGATTGAAATTCGATAAGAATTGTATTAAAAAAGGATCGATTCTCTTCAGATCGCCCATCTCTATTTCACAAATGATCGAGGAATCGATTCTTCAGTTTTGAACTCTCTAAATTTCTTGGAATGAAAAATTTACACTTAAAGAGTGAAAATACTGCAAGCCCAGGAATAGTGAGATTCCACTCTTAAAGAGTGATTTTTCACTCCATAACAGTGGATTCTTACCCCAACAAAGTGAAGTTTTAACTCGGTTTGGAGAGTGAAATCCTCATTTCAAGAGAGTGAAAATTCTCTCTTATGGAGTAAAAACTCACTTTTTAGGAGTGGAATCTAACTCTTGTTGGACTGGCAGTATTTTCACTCTTCAGGAGTGGATTTTCACTCCAAGAAATTTAGAGAGAACACATAAATGAATAAGAGCCAATCCCACTGACTCGGATCAAAATTTAAACAAAGTTTGAATCCAAAATCAATCAGAATTCAGGATGTAAGGCTTAAGGCGATTCACCACAAACCAAGTTACTAGATCTCTCCCCCCAGTTTTTTCAGTAATCAATGAATAGAATCAATTTTAATGAGCAGGTGCATTAGGGTGGTTCTTATTTTATATATCAATAGTGTTTTTTGATTTTTTTGTTTAAACAGGCGTTTCAAAACGCCGTGAGGGCCCCCCAAATCTCTTTTGAAAATTATGTAAAAAATATTGTAGCACTCCTTCATGATGTAGAACAAAATTATAGGGCGGGCCGTACAGAAAACTTGTTTGTTGACAACAAAAAAATCAAAAAACACTTTTTATATATCAAATAAGAACCACCCTAAGGTGCATCTTCTTAGGCTATTGAAAAAATTGCAGCTACTCATTATTTTTCATTTTATGTGTTCGTTTCTGAGAAAACTGGAGGGAGAAATTTGGAATCTAGTAACTTTTGCAGGGAGTAATGAATCCCCGTAACCCTTGGCTGAATTTTGAATTTAGTTGGCGATACCAGCGAGCCCTGAAGAGATGCAACCAGTCCCATTGGTGAGAAAAGCACGCAACCAAAATTATTTTGACAAATTACTCGAAAACAAAAGAATGAAATCAAAATATCGCTCTGTACAGACCTTCTCCAATCAAGAAAAGTGGTCTGTACAGAGCGATATTTTCCTTTCACTGCTTCATTTTCGAACAATTTGTCAGAAAAGATTTGGCTCGGGTTGCATCGTCAGGAGCAGAGTCCCACATAGCGATCCAGGAGTTTTGCAGTCTAAAAGTTCTTATCGAACCCAGTAACAGGCTATCAATGACACCGAGAACCCAATTTCTTAAACCTCAAGAAAATTTCTTTACTCCCATTCTGATGAATCTCATTTCCAATGGAAGAAATAATTCATTCCAATGGACAAATTTTTCATTGAATTGAAATCACATTCTTCGAATTCAAAGAGGAATACCGAGTGTTTCATAATTCGCTGAAAACACTTCAGAGGCGTTATTCTGCATCCAAAATGCAATAATTTCCAAAAAGATTTTTTGATGGCTTAGTTTCTAAGCTATGAGCATTTTTTGATTTTTTTTCAAATCCAAATAACTTAGAAGCATTATGTTCTACATTCTTCAGCTCAACGCTATTCTCCAAGTTGGAAAACGTCGATTCTCTGAGGAAAAAATTCAACTATCCTATCATTCTTTGTTTCAGAGCTACATCGATTTGAAATTTTCTGACTTCTACCCAATCAGAATTCAGCACATTTAAATTACTATAGCTCCGAAACAAAGAATGATAAGATAGTTATCGGCGTTTTTCAACTCAGAGGATGATGTCAAGCTCAAGAATGTAGAACATAATGCTTCTGAGTTATTTGGGTTTGAGAAAAAATCCAAAAATACCTAATAGCTTAGAAACTAAGCCTTCAAATAATCTTTTCCAAACGGGAAATTATTGCATTCTGGCTGCAGAATAACGCCTCTGTAGTATTCTCAGGGAATTATGAAACACCCTGTTTGCCATTTAACTGAATTTTCTTCCATTGGAAAAAAAGATTCACTAAAATGAGGGCAAAGAAAAGTTTGTTTCAGTCTAAGGAATTTATTTCTTTTATGTTATTTCTCTTATTCCTTTGTATTCATCTCGAATGGGAGCTTGAATATGTCTCATTCGCCCTACTGAAACCCATTGAATTGCACGGAAAAAAATAATTCGCTACAGTAGCTAAAAATTAGCCGTGGAAGCCACTTCGTGTATTTGATACTTGGATAGCTAAAACTATCGCTGCTGAAGCTAAATTTCAACTATTATAGCAATAAATTTGTTTTCTACAGCTAAAACATAGCTCCTATAGCTAACTTTTAGCTATCCAAATATCAACCACATTTTTTCCGTGTGGATCTTTTAAACACACTTTAAAAAATGTAGGAGGTTTTCCTTCACCCTGTTGGTGGATTTCGTCCCCTCATCGCGGGGGAATTGTTTAGCCATTAAAAAATGAAAGATTTTTCCACCACTTTGAGAAATTATTTTGTTTTTTTGGGTGTTGAATCCTCTATAAATGGAAAAACAGTCCACCAAATTATGGTGAAAAATTTCCTATCTATGGAGGAACTTTTCCCACTCCCACCATTTTTTGGGGGAAAATTCCACAATCATTATTTACGGTGCAGGATATTCGGCTACTCATGCAATTCTGAGAATTTTCACATAGAAGATTACCGAGCGGGAAGATTCTTTCACGTTTTGCATTGTGCTAAAGTGTCGAAAATCATTCTTCCCTAGCCAGTTTTGGAGGTGGACTCGAGAGAGTCTCGAGTCAAACGAAGGAAACCTAATTCCACCAGTTCCAGTGCAAGATTCATTGTACAACTACACAGTAAAAAATTTTCCATCAAATTCAACACACAAGCGAATGTTAACCATTTTTCTTCACACTCAACGTGTGTTGATTCCAGAGTGACACTTATAAAGTGTTAATTTGAACTCGAATAACATTTTAATGTGTTGAAAATGAATCGATCGAACAGCATTTGATCAGTGTGTTAAATGAACACACAAAAGTGTTAAATATTCAACACTTGAATTTTGACACGTACTTCTTTTTTAAACAATGACGGATTTTTTTTTACTGTGTAGATCACATCACAATCACATTCCCTGGTGAATCGAACCAGATTTCAAGTTATAGCGACTACGAATGTTTTGACCAGGTCGTTTTTCTGTCAAAGTAGCCGCTGCAGTAAATATTTTTGCAAGGAGAACAAATTTCTTGGTAAGCGCTATAGCAGCAAACCATTTTTTCTCCGTGTCATAGAAATATTCTTTTAAATTTGATATTTTCCCTGTAAAAGGACGAGTATAATTTGTGGATGGGTCAAAAAGGAAACGGTAGATTTCGTTGAATTAATTGAGGGGATACTAGCGACGTGGCAACAGCCAAATCGTTTATCACAAACTACGGGCAAACGCTGCAATTTTAATTAGAATATCGCTCTGTATAGCACTCCTCTGATTCAAGTAGAAGTGTTGTACAGAGCGATATCTTGATAAAATCGAAGCCTTCGCCCACAATTCGTCACAAACGATTCGGCTGCTGCCACGCCGCTAGTATCACCTGAAGAAATCCTTGAAATCCACACGGGAAGACTGGGTCTATCAATATTTAGAAAAATGACTGTGAATTTAAGGAAAACGAGGATCGCTGAAAAATATTCGTAGTCGATGTGTTAACAATTGATCCACTAAGAGCGGAATGAATGAATTTTGAATTTTGACACGTACTTCTTTTTTACACAATGACGGAATTTTTTTTACTGTGTATAAGAAAATTTGAAGAAATATGTTTTCGATTTTAAACACTTGAGTTCATTCAAAATTGTCGCAGTTTCGACAAAGGTCTTGAATGGGGAGAAATTGCTTATTGTCCTGGATGCAATCAATTTCATCCTCTCAGACGCATTATTTCCAACTATTCCATGCCCACCCTTGACTCGATGTGGAGATTCGTCTTCGAAGATCGTGAAATTGAATGATATTTACTATTTTTAAATTTTGCTCAAGAGTCTCGAGTCTACTTCTAGACAGTTCATTAAAATTCCAGTAATTTCTATTGAATCCTTATTTTTAGACTGTGAGAGTCAATGATCCCAAAACGTGGGAATGCGCAGTTCTCGGAGACCTCCACACTCTCATCGTGCATTCATGGGAAAAAGGAAGGACTGCGCTATGTAGTCAATGTCTACTGATTAACCCTCAGTTACCCCACATATTTTTGCATGTTTTTGTGGAGCTTTTTCCATTATCAAAAATGTACTATGGTTCTTGAACTTCATCCACGTTTTGGTTTCAAATCGTCCCTCTTCATTCCTATAAACAGAACATCAGATTTCCTAAAACCTCTTATTGTTCCTTTTAGACCCCCGTGGGGTAACTGAGGGTTAAAATTCGAATGATTGAAATCACATTATTTCTACTGTGCCAAACATATTGTTGCAACAGCTAAATTCCACAGTTGAAAAGTAGCTACCATAGTTGTCAGCTACACTGTAAAAAATGATTGTTTACTTTTCCCCCAAAGAATGGTGACAGCAAAGTTCCTGCACAGATGAGGAATTTTTTTTCCACCATAATTTGGTGGATTTTTCCTTCATTCGTGGATGATTCAACACCCAAAAAACAAATAATCTCTCAAAGTGGTGAAAAAATTCCTGATTTTTTACAGTGTACATCGTGTTTCTTTCCGCGCCTGCGATCATTAGTTTTGAAGAAATATCTACAACTTTATTGAACCCACTACTCCCCCATGCAAGTGGAATCTCATTCCAGAGTTACAGTACCTCGACTCTTCAAAAAATAAATAGAAATTCCTCCCTTATTTCTGACAAATCTCATTTGACCGCATACCATCGGGTGATTTTCCTCGAGCTTAAAACGAATGAAAAGGAGAAGAAGGAGGACAAAGGAATTGCTGTTTGATCACCCATTAGTTGATAGTGCCAAGTACAAAAAGCACTAAATAATTCAATCGTCCAACTTTTACATTCTATATCGAGTTCCATACGAATACGTGTTTCGTGAGTAAACCTCGATAAAGACTCGAGTTAACTATTCACGTAATGGCAAAATATCATGTTCACGTGGTAATGATATTTATGGAAACTCATAAAGGACAAACACATGGTTGTTGAACTGTGTTTTACAAAAGAACAAAAAGATGGAAATATTTCGCTTGGCACGACGCGCGACGTACGAATAAAATTTCAAAAAGAGAGACGAATTCTTATCACATGAACACACAACGAGAATACTCGAGAGACAATACACGGTTTTATAATGCGTTAAGTAACACATATGTATATATACGTATATTATGATGATATGTGGATTATATTTATATATAGAGAAGCATGTAGGCTCACGAAACTGTGATTCTAGTGGAATAGAGGATCGATGTGTACGTATCTCAAGGCACAACATACGGTTGTGAGGGGGAATGTTTTCCTTCAAACGACAGTATGTCATGGACACGTCGAAAACGTACCGCTGATGATGCACGTGCATGAAGTTGAGGGTTGAAGGGTGAAAGAGTGATTGTTGAGTTCATTCTACTTTTTTCTCTTTTATCTTCGCGTGTGTTTGGCTTTCGTTTTCATTCCATACCTCTCTCTCTCTCTCTCTTCCCTACCCCTCGTTATTATTTCAAAACACACGCGAATAGTTTTCAATACATCGCTTCGATGGGGATGAAAAAAGAAAAACAATTATTTGGATTTTCCGCATCGCTCGAATCACCAACAACAACAACAACTATGGAGGAGATGACTCTCTTGTCATTTCCCTTGCCATCGAAGTTTCGATAAACATTCTCTTTTTTTCAATCATTCAAATTCCGTTCCAATGTCGCGAAATGGGTCAAATCGAGAGATACATGGACATGGGGGTAAAGTTCGTACGTTTGGGGACGTTTGTATGCAACACCTATTCAGTGAAAAATATCGATTGATGCATTAAAAATAAACGCTCCACTTTACCCCATATTGTCTCGCTTTAGCCCATTTTAAGGTAAATATATAACAATTTTCATAAGCATTTTATCACGCTCTTAACTCCTCTTCTTCTTCTTTTTGTTTCGTTTTCGAAAAAATATGCCCATATAAGACACCTCGAGGAATGGGAAATTATTCCTGGATGAAAGAAGCACTGGGCTTTGATTAAACTAAATCTAGGATCAAAGCGACTCTCGAGGTAATCACTTTGATCCTTTCTTCCATCTTCTTTCACTCTCTTAAAACACTGCTGGTGTATCGTCCCTTTTTCCTCTCTTGTGACGTAAACTACGAGGACCGATCTACTCTCGAATCGTGTGACATTCGAGGGAAGGAAAAAAGAGAATGTGTGAAAAACCGAGCGTTTAATAACGAAGGTGGTTGGTGCTTGGCTTTGTTTGGAAAGGACGTGAATCTTCCTGAATTGGTTCCTATAAATCTTCGAGGAAGAAAGTTACATAAGGGTTATTCGACATTGATTTATAATATTTTATATGTCCTATTTCCTTCCACCACCGTGTTACCGTGTATCCGCGCGTAGATTCACACTCTTCTTATTACCTTTGGAAATCTCTATACAGTTCAAGATTTTTCCCCGCATTTTCGTTTCTCTCGAGTAAGACACGTCGAAAGGATGGTACAAATTCATTCGAGTGTCAAGAATTCCATGTCTCACGGAATATTCATTTCAAGCGAAATACACTTGCATAACCGAAATCCGATCCCACGGGAAAACGCTAAATGCTTGAAAATATAATAAAGGGTTAACGCTGCGTAAACATTCAAATAAACGTGAAAATAGAGGTGATGACTTGAGTTTGGTTGTCGCAATGGTTTCAGCCAACAAACAACCTTGAAATAAATCAAGCTGATTTCAGATGATTTATTGCACGGAATGTTTCTCAAAATACGATATCGTGAACGAATGGAGTGTTATTTTACCTGTATCACTGGAAATTGATGGAGAAAGATATTTGGAATGGCAAATTTTGTATGCCGGAGCATTGGATTCACTGTTTAATAACAGCGAGCAAAAGTTTTGTATTGGCTAACTGGTAATTGCTGGAATCGTGTTATCATTTCAGGCTCCTCTGCCTATTTTTGGCACACCTGGGTCAGCCTTGCGCTCTGATGAATTTTTACATGAACTCTTGGTCTATAATTTATATACATAATACATACACACACACACACACACACAATGAGATCCGCACCGTTCATGCATTCTATGAATAACATATTTCTGGGAAGCATTATATTCGCATCAAAATTTTAATTACCGTGAAATCCAGGCATTGAAATGCCATTGGCATTCATAAATTCTATGAATAGTCCACAATAATGGCACACGTGTTTTGACCAGATGAGGATCGACGCCTGTCACGTAAATGTTAAAAATTGATCGAACGCGATAACTAGCGTCGTTGTATGCGCCAAGAAAAAATAATCAAACAACGTCAGTAAGTTTTTCATGCGCATTTAATTTGATTTACTCAAATTCCAACTTTGCTACTTGCATGCATATGCAAAGTGAATGAAATTTTTAATCGACGGAGTAGCGAACCTGCAAATGTTGAAAGGTGAAATCAAGTTATTTTTAGAGAAGCGAAGCGTGTCGTATCAATTGGGTTCTCTGAACGACGTCGAATTCAATGACACAACAATAGACATCGATTTCAATAAATTCGAATCTAAGAAATTATATTTGAAAAGTAAAGTGATTGTCTGCGGTTCCTGTGGTATCTTCCCGGCCAATGATGGACCATATTTGTGCCAATAAAATTAAATACCTTGTTATACAGGGAAAAAATAATTCGGCAACTGTCGGGGCTAAATTTCAATTAATTGAGAAGTTTAGTTATTGAAAAAGCCAAAGTTTCGCCCAGATATTGGGCATTTTTCAATCATGGGTTCAACGATGGAGTCTTCCACTTTGAACTTCATCTTTGTACTTTTGCCTTGAAAATGCCCAGTATCTGGCCAAAACGTTGACTTTTACAATTAAAAAAAAAGCATTGCTCGACCAATCGGATGGTTCTTCTGTCGTTCAATACTTTTTATTGTGCTACAATAAAATTTCGCATGTCCACCCTCAATGAATTTGTATAAGTGCAATGATTCGATCAATTCTCAAACCAACATCCGAATTGAAAACTTACAATGTAAATCGTTCATCTCTCCGGTGATTTAAAAAGAAATCTCAAATTCAATCAAATACACGAATCCCTGAATGGCGAGATAGATAGGTCGATTTCTTTTCCATTGTACGAAAATATCTGTTCGAGCCCATCGAACCGTAAGGGAGGAATAAACGAAGTTGAATTATCCGATATCGGAAACGAAAAGTCGAAAGGGGAATCGCGAATCGGAGACAGTATAGTTATCTCAGTGAGTTCACGAACGGTTTGATATCAATTTAACGTAGCATTTCAGAGTGTAAACGCAGAGATATGCACCTTCTATTGATAGTGACAGCCTAGTTGTCATCACAAGTGCCGGGTCAATCTTTGTACATAAAATACAACAATGCCGATACGCGAGGTCATACGCTCTTCCATTACATGGTCACCGTATGCGGTGGTACACCGTCGATATACACAACCGTCCCGCTTGTGTCTTTTCTTCGACCGATCAATAGTATCGATTCATTCAAAGTGCTTTAATCCGTGTCACGAAAATTCATCGATGTACAAAAGACGTACATCGTGTCGTGGTCGTTGATGAACGCGATACGCGAAAACAATACGGTATTCGCAATCTTCGTTCCATGAAATTCTCTTTGGATTTCCAACAGTGAAATCCCACTACGAATGAGTGAATGTCGACTGAAGAACTTGACAATGAAATGTCTTTGATTCGATTAGCGAGAAACGCTCTCAATTGCACAATACGAATAGCGAAATTTTACTGGATTGAATTGGGAGAGCAGGTTTTGAAATGTATCTAAAGAAGCCTGAATGGAAACTAGGAATCCCCCAGTGAGGGATAAGACAACAACCGCTGTTAATGGGGTAACCGACAAATGGATGTCTAATTTATACATCATCCAATGAATAAAATCGAATGGGAACTGACTATCGGCGCAACATTGACGAAGCTTGGTCGAGCTTTGGCAACTAAACTGTAAATCATAACACAACGTCTCGTTTCACGCTCCTATTAATTTGATTAATATTAGCCAATACTGGTTACGGTATGACAATAGAATCCCCCAACATTGGGGGATCATTGGAAAATTTGTCCACCGGACTACACTCGAGACTGCGATAAGGAACACCAAGAACCATCAAGTTTCAAGTTTAAGTTTAAGAAAATGCAACCACAGCGCGTATCATTTCATACCAACTGTACACGGAAAAAATAATTTAGCTGCAGCAGCTAAGAAGCTAGCACGGACACCGACAGCCATTAAATTAGCTCCTGCAGCTAAATTTTAGCTGTTACCGCAAATAAATTAACGACAAATGCAAATTCTTTTGCTGTCACAGCTAAAATTTAGCTGCAGGAGTCAATTTAATGGCTGTCCGTGTCCATGCTAGCTACTTAGCTGCTGCAGCTAAATTATTTTTTCCGTGTATCATTTTAGTTGGAATAATCGAAAAATTAGTTAGTTTAATTGAAAGGAATGGTTCAATTAATTATAAAAAGTGGTTGTCGTGTTCAATCTGATCAGTTGAAATGACTGAAAATTTCTCTGAGTGCGAATATCAGATACCGCACGGAAAGAAATAATTAGCTATTATTTGGATAGCTAAAAATTGACTACAGGAATTATTTTTTAGCTGTCACAGCTACTCACTTAGCGGTAGCAGCAAGAAATGTAATTGCCGCAGCGAAAATTCAACAACTAATTTATTTGGCCATCGAAATATCAACCACCGAACTCGCGCAGTTACAGCTACGATTTTCTACTGCGGTAGCTGAGAAATAGCTACAGCTGCGCAAAAAAAGGTGCTGAAAAAATGAGTAGCTGCCACAGCTATTTCCTTTTCTTTCGTTATTCTCTTCACTTTAATTTTTGATCTTTCTCTCCATTTTAAGAATTAATTCTGCTTTTAAGTCGTTGAATCCTCGAAAAAATAAGAAAAAACTGTATCAAGTCATGAGAAAAAGCCCCCCCCCCCCCACATCGTATAAAGGAATTGTGTACAGCACATTAAATGATCATTAATTTTCATTGTATACAAATGAATTCTCTTCCAAAAGCTGATTTGAGTATAAATAATACTGATATTTTCTCCTTGTATCCTGACAATTAAATACGAAAATATAACTAAACTTCGTTCATGGAAGTTATTCCAGGAAACTTGAACATGTACTTGCGATTGTCCGACCGTCTATTTCAGCGCAGTCACGTTGTCGCTATTGAAAGATCACAACAAAATCCAAAAGAAGAAGAGATTTTCATCACATCGTTCGAAGAAATAATACATCAATTCGATTCTTCGAATAATGATACCTGTCGATCGATAGATCGAACAAATTAATTTCGAAACATTCCAGTTGTTCTCGTTGTTCCGACATTGCATTGAGAGAGGGTTTAAAAAATTGATACCAGAGTCGAGTAGACCGGAATTGAATCCGATACTGAGAAGAGAAGAGCTTCGCTGAACATTTTTCGCCGAACGATCCGATCCTTTATCGATGCGAGGGAATAAACCGAAGAAGGGGTCTCGCTCTAACTCACGCATCCCTTAGTTTTTCACGATCCTTTTAATAATTCATTTGACAATTGCCAGTGATACTAATAATATACTTGTGTACTAGTTCGACAGAAAGATACAAGGTACAACGCGTAGTCGTTAGATGCGTTCATTTATTGATCTACGTACCGCTCGACGGGCAGACTAACAATTATCGCGCTAATTATATATCGAGTGGAATAAAATGTTTTGTATAATAAATTGATCGAATCGTAACATCCTGGCCACGGTCAATCACACACGCGTCACGCGTGTTCTCTAAACGCTCGCTTTGAAATATTAATTACTCGGCTTTACATAAATACCGTGTGTTGCTTTGAGATTATAATTTTAAGGTTTCACGAGCATGGAAGAATCGCTAATTCGATTGGAAGGGGCTGGTTTGTTCTATCAATTGATTGCCAATTTCGTCAACGAATCTGGGAAAAAGAAACGTTTTGCGATAACCGATGATGTCTCATGTCTTTTACACATTTTTCTCCATCTCCCTTAAGGGGTTACACCTATTTGAATGGTCTGAAAAAAAGCCTTCTTTGAGGAATTTTTTTCGTTGTAATGGAATAAATCGATGAAAATAAAATTTTGCAGGTTATACAAAATAATTTTTTTTTTCAATTCCATTCTTCAAAATGGGGGATTTACAAATACTTTCCGGGGACGTGTTTTTTTTTTTCATAATTTGCAGATTATTTATCAGAGAAGTACACACGATTATTGGAAGATAATCATTTTTTGCAGTTTAACACAAGTTCAAAGTCAAAACTTTTTTTTTTCACCAAAAAACCCGATCTTTAAACGTTTATAAAACACGTAATCATCCATGAATCTTAAAAATCGTGTGTACTTCTCTGTAAAATCTATCTAAGAAGCTATACAGTTGAAATTTCAAGTCGATTGAATAAAAATTGAAAGAGTTATTTGAGAATGGAATTGAAAAAAGAATTATTCTGTATACTTTAATATATGTATAATAAACCTGCAAAATTTTTATTTCCATTGATTTATTTTATCACAACGAAAAAAATTTCTCAAACAAGGGGATACTAGCGGCGTGGCAGTAGCTAAAATGTTCCTTTCAAATTACTTGAAAGTGGTGCAATGAAACCAACCAATTTTCATTTACCTACCTGCACTGTCAGAAATATTTGCAAGTTTTTTTCAATCACGTACATGAATTCAGGTTAATACACATTTTACATTGAATTTAATAATGCACTGAGAACAAAAAAAGAGAGCAATTCATATGAAAGTGCACAAGTTTTACATTTTCTAAGGGAATTTTCGGCGTGGTGCGAAAAAAATTGTAAATTTTATATTCCGAAGAAAATTCAAAGACCACACGGTAAACATTACATCTTCGAAAGACAACGCAGGAAATTGAATGCAGCCACAATAAATATAACATTCTCAGCATGCAACATGGAAAATTCAACGTAGATCCAAGAAAGTTTACATTTTTCGCAGACATTACTTTGTTCAATGCGAGTAGCAGGGAAAATGTACTCTTTGCTTCGTCAGAATGTAAACTTTACATTTTTCTGTAAGGGACAATGCATCGAGAATTTGGCAATCAATTATGCTTCGATGAATGATATAAATTAAAACTATTTTCTGAATACATTCTGCTAAAAATTCCCAATACAGAAAGATTCAAAACGATCAACTTTCTCTATAGTTTTCAATTAGGTTTTTGAATACGGAATTTACAATTTTTTATCGTTCTTGAACGATAGAACTCTATCTTTCCTCATTTATCATAAAACGTGAGTGGTGTTATCGTAAAATTTTTACAAAAAAAGTACCACTTATTTTAGAATAAATGAGTATTATTTTTCGAATAAGTGGTACTTTTTTTGTACGTATTTGCTGATAAAACCACATACATCCTGTTAAATTTTATACGACACGATAAGGAACGATTGAAGGTTCTATCGTTTAAGAAGATTACAACACAGTAAATTCCGTATTCAAAAACCTTATTGAAAACTATAGAGAAAATTTATCGTTTTGAATGGTTCTTTATTTGGAATTTTTAGCAGGTTAGGGTGATTGAAAATCCGCGAAAGGTACTGCACGGGTATATACTGAAGAAAATCAAAAGCTTCTCCCTTTGATTATCTTGTGAAATGCCTAATTTGGTGCTGACTTCAGTTACCCTTACAGCAAAAATTCTGCTTTGTCTAAAAGATTCGTACTGCAATAAGGTAGATACACGAGTACCTGACCCCGTAAAGTAACTTTGTGGTATATTTGATAATTACATACAACCCAGAATATTCACACAGAATGTGAATATTGGAAACAATTCTCAGAAATATCTCTGAAACGACCACACACATAAATATTTCCCATAACTCGTTATGATACGATTTATTATGTTTCTAAATATGAGCGAATTTGTACCTTAACCTGACCCGGTAATTTCACTTTGTACTTAAAGCTGACCCCAGTTGCACCAGTTCTTGACACCTTATGATAAAATGGAAATGATTCATCGAGTATCCATTCTTCGTTCATAATTTGGCTGCGAAAGCAGATTAAAATAAGTTTATATCCAGATATTTCATAATTTTAAACCGAAAGTTCATTCAAATATGAGGCAAATATCTTCATTCATCGAAATTCTTGAAATCACAAAGATTTTTTATTTGAATTAGGAAGAATAATTTATATAAGTTTTATTAATAAACTGGAAAAAATCATTCAAATTCACAACTATGTTTAAAGAATTTTTCTTTTTGAAGACATGATTCCTGTGAAACTAGAGATCATATACATATATGAATATATGATATAAATTATGTAAATGAATATATAATAAAAATGAATGAATCAACACACTTTTAACATTCAAACAGTTTAAGAAATGAATATCTTATGGTATATCATGAGATGAGAGGGAAATTTCAAAAATTATCAGAAAATGTGAAAAATTATGAAGGAATATGAAAAAAAACATAAAACGATAACTATTGAATTTTTTGAAATATTTTTCACTGCATTAAGAACTATATTTCTTTCAGTCAAATATAGAATGAATGGAAACTGAAATTAATTTTTGTTCAGTATATAATGACTGAACCAATTAAATAATGAAAGTTCTACAACAGGGTCAGCTTCAAATACTTATAAATTACGATATGATTCTCAAGTTGACCCTTTGGGTCAGCTTCTAGTCCCACGACTGTGGATATTGTACTCAAACCTGACACCCATTGAAAAAATTTATTTATGCAATTAAAGGTTATATTGTCGATGATAACTCATTTCGTAACTACACGCAAACAATATTCATAAATAATTTCAGAACTTTCATGAAAATGTACATCAAAAAATACTAAAGAAGATCCGCTTACCCTTTACCGATTTCTTTAAGAAAATGACAGCTCGATGCGGAATCACAGAGTGTTCTTGTTTACTCGTCTCATGTCATATAATCGTTTGCACCGCTGCCACCTCGATCGGTGGTATATCGAAAACAAAACTTGCAGAATATTTCGATGCATCAAAATTTGAGAAATGATAAATATTTAGCTTAGTATATTACAATTATGCACAGAGGGTCAGCTATTTGTACAGGGTCAGGCATCGGTACATCTACCTTATACAATATATTATGCAGCAGTTTTGGCTGTCTTTAATAAGATGTCTCAATTTCAAAAGTCTGAAAGCTGTCTTCAGATTTCTTTTAGATCTCTCCTCCAGATGCCTGAAACGAAGACGTATGCAGTGAAGACTGTCGCATAAGACATTTTCTACACATTCGGTAGAAATCTTTCAGACGAAGCAAAATCTTTGCTGCATGGGTAGTGACAACTACATACGTATACTGTTTGATCTTCAGAGAAGCTACTCGTCTCTTAATTAAATGACTAACTTATTTCACTGATAACTTAAGAATTCAGCTCATCACAGCATTATGTGAAAAGATAAATCTTGTTACTTTCTACCTGAAAAGTTTACCCGTGGAATACAACCCAAAAGTTTCCATCACCCTGTATAATAGTGCCCAGTGAACATTTTTCCTCCAACATTTGAAACATTCATTATGTTTTCCAAAGATGGGGAAATTCTCTCATTAGTAATCTGAGTCAATTATTTTCATTGTGAATTTCAATGATTATCAATTAGTAAATTAATAATCAGATAACACCTTGAAAGCACTTGCGATTCAAATTTTCGTGTGTTGTCATATACCCGTTCGTTGTTCACTGGTCACTCTATTCTATGTATAAGCGTTTATATTTTCAAATAGCCGTTAACGACCAGAAAATGTAATTTTGACAACGTCGCAATGGAATCGGTTGGTAACAACCAAACACCGTAAGATTTACCCACAAAGCTGAATACATTACAAAAGAAAAATGTAATGTTTAAAGAGTCTTTAGCATCGACAGAAAAAATGTAAACTTTACAGTAAGAACATACGCTATTCATATTATCGTGTTCATAACGCAATATTTACATTTTTTTTATTGCTATTATTATCGTGGTAACTCTGAATCTTTCAATATGAAACTGACTATTGGAAGTAGAGAATTTGTTCGGTGACATTTCCTGAAAGAAAATGTAATTTTTCAAAATAAATACTTTACTCCTATTATTACATCTCATGATATAAAACATTACAGATTTCTCTGCTGTATTTGCGAAAAAATTTGGTATAGAGCCAAAAATTATAAAAAAACTGTAATTTCTCTCTTTTTTTTTCTCAGTTTGTACAAAAACATGAAAAAAACATAAATTATGCTATAGTTTACATTAAATTTCATGTAAAATGTGTATGAAATTCAATTCATGCACGGATTTCAAAAAAACTTCCAGCAAATGCATTAAAATCAATGCAGAAATTTTTAACAGTGTGGTTTATGTGTCAATATAGGTCTCTAAATGGAAGTTATTAAATTTTATTGTAAAACTTTCAAATAATTCGAAAGAAACATTTTGGCTGCTACCACGCTGCTATAGTATCCTCCCCTGGTAAAAAAAACTAAACAAACCTAAACAACAAATTTTTTTTATGACTACTTCCGACGTCCTAGGTGTTTTTGTCTCGGAAATTTCATAACTAAAACTAAACCTTTGATTTAGGAGTTACTTCCGGATAAAGGCAATCAACGGCTTTCCGATTGTTTCAGTATTTCATTGATCAATTCACTTAGGTGCATTTCAAGGTTTGATGAAACAAATTTTTTCCACTCACTTCCGCAATTGAGGAACTGGATTTTTTAGGTTTCGTTCCACATTTGGAAGAATAATTTATTTGAAATTCAACATCGGATTTACCAATAACTGGAGCAAAAATAAAAATGAAAATTAATTCAAACACTCGATACATTCTGTGAATTTGTGGACATCCAAATTGTTGCATTCCACTTGGAAATGAGGATAAATTCATTCCTACCTGAAGGGGATTTGAACTCTTACCGAACCTATCTACCTATAAGACCTACCTACTTAACCTCTAAGCTATCCTAACACACTGCTCCAAGGGTAAATATTGTCTCAGATATTGTACAGCTGATCGGAAGTTTGATCACGCATGCGTGATTCTGTTTCGGTTCATTTCCGTGTAGATGCAAAAAAACTGTTTCCATGCATTTCCGATTCATTTCCGCACGAATATACTCGGGAGTAGTTACGTTTATAAAAGTAATAAAAGACCTCCAATTACTTAGGTACCAATTTGTTTAGGTTCACTTATGAAAAATCGGAAATGGAATTTTGAGAAATGTTTACGGTGTCATATGACCTGATCAACTTCCGCGGACTTCCGTTCAGACCTAAAAACACAGTTTCCATGTATTTCCGATCTATTTCCGCACAAATATACTTGAAGGTACTTACGTTTACTGACAGCGTGGATGATTTCTTATTACTCAGATACATCTTAGGTTCCAAACTGTTTAGGTGTACTTATGAAAAATCGGAAATGAAATTTTAAAAAGTGTTTACGCATACTGTGAATTAATTCACTTCCGCGACTTTACGCTGAGACCTAAAGAAAATACTTCGGTTTATTTATGCTTTGTTTCCGCACCGATGAACTTGGGAGGAGTTATGAATAAAATGCATATAATGTCTTCCTATCACTTGGGAACATTTTAGGTTCCCATCTGCTTCCGTTCACTTGTAAAAAATCGGAAATGAAATTTTGAATAGTGTTTACGCGGTGTTTTGAATAGTGTTTAGCGAGCGGGAGAAATTTGTTTCATCAAAACTTGAAATGCACCTAAGTGAATTGATCAATGAAATACTGAAACAATCGGAAAACCGTTGATCGCCTTCATCCGGAAGTAACTCCTCCTAAATCAAAGGTTTAGTTTTAGTTATGAAATTTCCGAGATAAAAACACCTAGTAAGTCCGAAGTAGCCGTAAAAAAATTTTTTTGTTTAGGTTTGTTTAGTCTTTTTGACCAGGGATCAGGTCACATGACACCGTTAACATTTGTCAAAATTTTCTTTCCGATTTTTCATAAGTACACCTGAACAGATTGGAACCTAAGATACAACTAAGTAATTAGAAGCCATCTACGCGGTCAGTAAACTTAACTACGCCCAAATATATCCGTGCGAAAATAAATCGGAAATGCATGGAAACAGTTTTCTTGAACCTACGCGGAAATGAACGGAACTATAGTTTAGTGCAAGTCATACGTAAGTGAACCTAAACTCTCTACGTGTGGATTGCGGAAATCGGCGGAATCAATTATCATGTGGAAGAAAATCCCAAGTAGAAACTCCCTACATGTGTAAAATCTTCGTTCGGAAGTACTCGGAAGAGATTCTAAGTGATTTGAAAACATCTACTTGAAAAATATTTAGCCCTGGTCAAAAAAACTAAACAAAAAATTTTTTCACGACTACTTCCGACTTACTAGGAGTTTTTGTCTCGGAAATTTCATAACTAAAACTAAACCTTCGATTCAGGAGTTACTTCTGGATAAAGGCAATCAACGGTTTCCCGATTGTTTCAGTATCTCATTGATCAATTCACTTAGGTGCATTTCAAGTTTTGATGAAACAAATTTCTCCCGCTCGCTAAACACTATTCAAAATTTCATTTCCGATTTTTCACAAGTGAACGGAAGCAGATGGGAACCTAAAATGTTCCCGAGTAATAGGAAGACATTATATGCATTTTATTCATAAATCCTCCCAAGTTCATCGGTGCGGAAACAAAGCATAAATACACCGAAGTATCCTCTTTAGGTCTCAGCGTAAAGTCTCGGAAGTGAATTAATTTACAGTATACGTCAACACTTTTCAAAATTTCATTTCCGATTTTTCATAAGTGAACGGAAGCAGATTGGAACCTAAAATGTTCCCAAGTGATAGGAAGACATTATATGCACAGCATTCATAACCGTTCCTAAACTTATTGGTTCGCAAATAGAGTGGAAGTGTACGGCAACAGTTGTTTTACTTCCACACGGAAATAAACGGAATCACAGTATAGTCCAAATAATACCTAAGTCAACCCAAACTGCCTACGTGTGTAGTGCGGAAGCCAGCGGAATCAACTGTGAGTCGGAAAAGAATTCTAAGTGATTGGAAACTCTCTACTTGTGTCAAATCTCGGTTCCCAAGTAGTCTAAACAGATCCTAAATAATTTGAAAACATTTACTTCAAAAATACTTAGGTTTCTTTAGATTTTTTAACCAGGGTTTCGAATCCATTATTTTTGAAACTCACAATTGCTTTCAAATTTCATTTTTAAATGAATTCTTTTCTGATAAGAAAGATGCGTTTGTAACTTTTTACTTTCTTTTTCATTCTCGTAAAAATTGAACGTCGACAAAGGAGAGAGAATATCGAGCCCCGAGGTTCTGCATATAATCGTCACGATATATCCATTAAAGTTGGAAAAAAGTGCGCATCGCGTATATACTACATGGAGCCTTCCAACGCATACAGGGTAATAAAATATCAAATGTTTCCCGTTATCTTGAATTCGTTTCAACATTGAAAGTTACTATTACCGTTTTCCCGCTCGTTTCAGGACGATAACAAGAGAAGGAGGAGGAGAAGAATTGTAACAGCATATCTAAAGTTCAAGAAAAATATATGCTTTTCACGAAATACCATAATTCTTTAGTAAATAGACTTAGGCTCATCCACTCGGGACAATTGCTTCCATTAAGATCCGAGCGATGGATAAAGTGGTGGTGGGAAAAGAGAGGAAAAGGCATTCTTTGTATATACAATTATAGGGGAGCACGACGACGAGAGTTTTATCTCGTTTTTAATGAAATTAACTGATTAAATCAGGGAAACCCGCCTAATCTCTTCCCTCTACTGTTCTATATTTTATATTACCACTTAATCAAGCTAATTTCCTTAGAGCCTCGGATAGAAGAGATTCAACGTTATGACCTCTGGTAGGGAATTTAAAATTCTTCGACAAGACATTCTCTGCTATAATGGATGCTATAATGAGTCTCCATGATGGTTGGAACGTAAGCTAGCCTCACGAATTTTACAATGAATGTATACATGTATGTACCGTAAGGGAAATGACTTTTAGGTGTCTCCGTAAAATCCCACAGAAGTGTATAGAAGCGTTCCCTAATGAAAATGAGAGGAACAAGCGCTTGAGAAGTCAATTAAAAGGGTTCAAATAGCATTCATAAAGCAGCGTGTCCGGAAACCGGGTGTAAAACGCCCAAACCTTTTAAGAACCATGATTGAATTGACAGAATAAATTCTGAAATTCAATCAAAGTTGCTAAAAAATCAGTAAAATTCATCATTCGTTTTTGAACGATAATTTGGCATAGAGGACATCAACCTTTTACGTCACAGATGACCTAATGACATCACGACATCCCCAGTTTTGCGTCCACTGATCAATGTACATATATATTCACGCCTTGATTTGCTATAAAAATATAATTATTCAATCCTATATCTTCTCGCATCGCATTGATAATAAAAACGCAAAAGATGCCACCGAATCATTTTATAATTGAATCGATAGCCGATAAAAATATCGTCAACCTCGATACACGTTCTATCTTGCTTTATACTTTTTATCCTCGTAAGGTCTCTTCTCATTTCCTACGAAATAAATGAGATTGCTGTATCGATTTAGAATTGAATCAGAACGTGCGATACATTGAGAGCCTAATGACAACGATGATGCTTGAAATTCGAAGCGAATTGAGGATCATCGGCGCAACGGATTACACATTATATACGTTTGCATATCTACGAGGGACTATTAATTCTAATTCGTGGTTCACACTCCGTGAATAATTATGAGTTATAGCGATAAAAATTTCATAGCTCATGATACGAGAGAATCAAAGACAATCGCGCCTACAGTGTTGTTATTGATAATTAAATCGAGAATAAATATCAAACGAATGCAATAAAATTCATGAATTGACGTGTTTGATAACTGCTTTGGAGAGTGGAATTATTTATCAAATTTTTGTGTTATTTTGCGATATTCGTGAATTCATGCAATCAAATTCACTCGCTGTTATTTTTTTAGTGCAAATTGTGATTGGGAATTAGATGAACCTCAGCTAGTTTTCCCAGATTTTAGGTTGGTTTCTAGCTAGTTTTGTAACGCAATTTCTAACCTGTGCCCATCCACAATTTGTTCAAATTGCTAATTGGGGATGTGAAATCATGTGTTTTCTGTAAAATCACACCTATGAATGAGGTAACAATGTATTTTGATATGTAATCTCCAGTCAGGAACATTGTTTTTGAATTTATTTTCATAAAATAATCCCAAGTGACAAATTGGAACGTCGGGGCTTGCTTTTATCCCTCTGACCATGTTGGTGGACTGTCAATGTTACTGTACGATCAGTCGATGCATGAGAAATCTACATAAATCACCTAAATATTTGGGCACTAAAGTCAAATTGACTAAATGAGACGCCCAGACAAATTTCTAACAGGGGAATAGGGGAAAATTAACAAAATCACCCTATTCGATTAACATGAGATTTCTACTAACTAAATTCTACGAATACTCTAAAATCTGGAATTTTCAATCAAATTCGTCCATCAGGAAAGCAACTGGATCTCTTCCTTTTATACACATTTCATTTTGAACTTTGATGCATTGCCATCGACAAAACCAATAACATAGACGACAACGTCGTGTCTGTCGAACCACGAACGATGTATTACTTGTCACGGCAGCTCGATTTTGACTCTCGATTTCATTAAATTGACTTACAAGATATCAAGCTAAAATAAACTACTTGGAACATTCGATATAGAATGCGGTGGTTAAGTACTGCCATTTGAAACCCACATAATCTTCATTGATTTGTTGCCAATAATTAATCAGATATAGGTTGAATTGTGTCGCGTCGACTCCTCAACCTCTAGATGAGCAAAACATAGTGGTGAAAAAAAAAGATTGATATATTTCGTTGATCACAGGCTTGAAATTGAATTGTCTGCGACGAAATAGAGGGGAAAAAAGATATATTAACTCTCATCGAGTTATTACCGAATATATCTTTCAATACTCATGATTCACAAACAATTTATTAACTCTTTCTGACCTGACCAATGTCCATTCCAATGGACATAGAATTTAGCAAATTATCAAAATCGTTCCAGAGCAGTTGACGATAAGAAAATTATTCAAAATTATATTTTCAGTATGATATGTTTTTAAATGGAACTAATGTGATGAGAATTTCGAAAATTTTACTGATTCTACAGGATGCATGGTCGATGTATCAAAATGAATAGAAATTAATAATCGCGTTCCAATGGATTTCAAGATAAAAATCCGTTACAAGAACGTTGTAACTCTCTTATAACATTGCAGTTTTTAGTGGTATCACTACAGGATGTCCTGCCTCGGAGAATTCTAATGGAATCAATCAGTTATAAAATCAGGTTGAACGAAATAACCAATGAAACAAATAGAAAATCTCCGAACTGAACACCTTGCACTGATCCTACTTTGCATGTGGCGTCGATATGCTACGTGGGTTGGAGTTGGAAATAGAAAAAAAATATAAGCTGATACTCTGCTTTGTTTCTAAACACTCTTCAACAGCCTGTATTTATACTTAATGAATGTTTCTTTTGGAAAATAACCTATCTCGTTGAAATTCTTTGTAATTTTCGTTTGATATATCGAATCATTGAAATTTAATTAAGATACTTACGAATAGTGATTTATATGGACATATCAGTAATTATTTTTAATCTACGTTCCTAAAAATTCTGTAAAAATTCAGAGTTATTAAGCCAGGTTAGAAAGAGTTGAAGCATTTTTAAAATAATTTCAAAGCTATTGAGTATTTTATAGAAAAGTTGAAGAGATATTCTCATGTCTCTTCAAAGGGAGCAAAATTGATATTCAGTAGTTTAATAAATCACATTACCTCAGAAACTTTGTAATTTCCGTACAGATGCCGGAAAATGATAGAATATGAGTTGAGATGCGTTGAGAATAAATGATTAATTATCGTATAATCGAAGGTACAATGGAAACCAATCAATGGGGAATACACTAGCAGATTTTTCATGCGGAGCGAACAATAGCCTATGAAAACGACCTATTTTCTCACACAAAAATACTCGTCGTAAGAAACAAAAGAGCTGTCTGGAATCTATATAATATGAAATCGCGGAATAAAGAGAGAAATAAGCGTCAGATGTATGAAATATATCGATTACCCATCTTTGAGCACTACTACAAGATCGTACATCTCTTTCTCCCTTTTTCCTTCCATTTCCCTTGAGGGAAATGTCGAAATGAGTTTGATTCTCGTATGGTAGCTTCGAGGAAAGATATTGCAAGAATTTATCAAAGCCAACGAGAATTCGTCAAACGATGGAAAACATAGGGGAAGAGTGGTAAGAAAGACAAAAAGATGAAATAATAAAGTAGATTTCTCATTCATATGCGAATGATTTCGTATAAATTCATTCTTACAGTCTCTACCTCGAAATCTTCTGAGAAATCTCATCCCCTTAATGATGATCAATAAACATGAATTCTAAATCGAGATTTCATTACGTAGCGTCATTCAACGTGACATCTGGTCCCAGAGATTATGTAACTTACTCGTGTAATTTATTGGAAGACCACGCACGTTATCATCGGTATACAAAATTAGAACAGATTACAGACCCATTTGGATTCACATCACATGAATAATTGCTATTTATTTATCAGCAATTATATACAACTTCATGCATCAATGAACCGATGTACTGGCGAACTATAGCCACAATTGGTCAGTTTTCAAAGTGCTTACTAGAACAAAATTCTAAACGATCAAGTTTGGCAGTTTGTTCAATATAGAAACAATTAATTTTCTGTGGAAGACGATCAAACCATTGATAATTTCAATGACAGGGAATTACAATTGATGAAGGCCTCAAAAGAAATGATATAATTGATGTATATTCAAATGTTCTGACACCAGTCTTTTCACAGAATTTGATGAATCCCCCTGAAAAAAGAGCTGAGAAGAGAACAAAGAAAGGTAAAAAGTAAAGAGAGATTCAAAGAAAGCGGCGAAGTCGAGTAAAAGGTTCTTCGTGTTACGTATTGGCTGGACCATAGTCGTTAAAAGAGTGGATGCACGTGTCATCTCCTTGGAGACACAAGATTGTAAAATCCCCAGCGCATTGTCGTCGAATGAAATTCTCGGGTGGCTTTGTCGGCCAAAGTAAAAGAGTTTCTATGACTCCTGTGGTCTGTTGAGTCAAAAGAAAGTACGTAAAAAGAACATCGTATGAACTATATCGTAGCCGGCATTAAACGAGAAGGATTTATGACTGACGTCTATATCCCTCTTTTGATTTCAAATCTGTGGTAATGAAATTCTCTCTCTCTCTCTCTTCACATTTTTTCTAAAGCTTGATAGATTTTAATAACCAATGACGTGGATTAGGGATAAAATCAATCCTTCGTCAGCCAAAACACGAACATATACATATTTCAAAATCAAATATTTCGCCTACTTTTGTATGTACTGTATCAAATTTTCTGTTTTTTTTCTTCATTTTATATCAGGAATAGTTATTTTTTAAGTAGTTTTACAGTTCCATCAGTCCCATTTATCAGCAAATCCGGAAAATATATACTCTTCTTCTCTGTGCCATGTTTATATTCGATTATATTACTCGAGCGGTACGCTTTTAAACATAAATATAACTTCAACGGAATTCTATTCTTTCGCAAAAGAATCTCATAAACAAAGTGCTCGTAGAGGAGCTTCAAAGTAACTCGCAGAGCGAGTTTAATCCTCAAGACAGAATTAGTGTTCGTTCACTGAAAATCTAAGACAACATAGTTCGAGGGAGCGGAAGCTGGTATTTTTATCTTCACTGATTTTATATTAAAATGTATGAGGAAGCTCACGACGAGCTCTTTTTTTATAATATAATAATTGATAAAAAAGAAAATAGGGAACAGAAGAAAACAAAACACACAACACCCGCACGCAATTCGCAGTTGAAAAATCAAGCGATTTATTCATCGATGATTATCTTTCGTAGAATCGTGTTGTGTCGTTTGTGAATTACGCCTCGAATTCGATCGTTCATCGGTCGCAATGAAATGAGTAGGCACCATTCATCGACACACATTAAACCGTCACGCACCGGCTTTAAATAAACCTGGTGCAACCGTTATCGATCGTCAAATTGCGACATGGTAACTTGGATGTTATATTCGTCCTTATCCGCGTGAAATTTCCAATTCTTTTTCAAGGGGAATCATAGGAATATTCAAAGTTCAGCAAAAACATAATCCCAGTACTGCAATGCAGAACAGTATATCCTAGCGTGTGGATAATTGTGATGCGGTTACACGCATTCACCACATCGATTATCCCCTCCTCACATCCCTTTATTATTTTCATAACACAATTGATTATGTGTTGTACGTCCGCATTCGATAATTTCCTGTGTTTTATTTTACGCTGTGTATTTTTTGAAAAAACGAACGATGAAGATTGGGCTCTCAAATGCGCCTAATTGGGCAATAAACGCGTATTCTAGTTCGCTTACGAACGATTCGATTGAATAGATAGACCTCAACTCCACCCCGTAGATGCGGAATTGATAGAGATTGACAGAAGATTCGTTAAATAGTTAATTATTTCTTTACAGTGATGTACGAACACAATAATTTGAGATTCCCAATGAGATGAAACAGCCCGGCTTAAACAATCTCATTGAACCGATTGATTCTGCATCGGAATCAATGAGAATCAATCGGTTCAATGAGATCCTTTGAGGGGATACCAGCGGCTGGGCTTTTGAAAATTTTTTCAGGACGAACTACATAAAAATACGTACATTAATTCAAAATATCTCTCTGTACAGCATTCCTTGAACTGCAGAAGAAGTGCTGTACAGAGGGATATTTTGAATGATTGCGTGTATTGTTTTTTAGTTTGTCCCGTAAAAATTATAGCGCTGGTATCACGTTAAGCAGGGAGAGATGTAATATACCATTGCACGGAGAAAAAAGTATTGCTGGCATAACAAGCAGGTCTGTTACTGTAGCGCCTACAAACAAATTAGCTGAAAGAGCAAGAAAAAAGATTCCCACAACTACATTTTTTTTGCTGACAGAACAAATTAGTCTCAGCTGCTGGAGTGAATATTTTTGCAAGAACAACAAATTTCTTTGTAGACTCTATAGTATAGCAAACCATTTTTCCTCCGTGTGGAATGTTGATAAATTGGACCACTGGTCCAAGCTTGGGAAATCAATGATGGTGAATATGGAACCGTTAATTACACTTCATTGCATCCAATAAAATGAAAGTTTAATCGGATGGGATAAATGTTTATTTGATTCAACTAAAACTCCAGTAGGTTCATATTTGAATAGAAATTTAGTTGATTTAAACAAAGTTTAGTCAATCCAAATACAAATTCCTCCCAGTGTATTTGAGAAAACGGTGCCAAGTTTCATAGAAAATTGTAATACTGAAAACGAATGCAAATTTGAATTCGAGAATGCTAAGTTGTCAAAAGTCCATGAAACTGTAATCATCGCAACAACATTGGATCAGAACCCTGGTGAAAAACATTGTTTCCGATGAAGAGTTCTACAGTTTTTCAATGAAATACAGAAGAATTTTTTTCACCCAGGAACGGAAGAACTTTTGCCCAATCGTGTACTCGAATGTTGCACCAATATAATTTGCACAACGTCCTTGCACAATTTTGAAACTACCAATTCCTCCCCTTCTCGTTAGCACAGTTGAGTTGAATAATCAAGTAATTAATATAAGTGGCAAAAAAGAAAAAGGGACGCCGAGAGATCGATCACGAAAAGCAGAAATTGAATTCATTTGTTCGTTTGTGGGTGGTGATAGTGGTAGCGATACACGGAATCCTTGTTTCATATAACTTGCATGACTTTCATGTATCACGATAATACTGAATGATATTTCAAATTTCATATACATTTTGTCCACGAGTTTGACCTACCGGCAATAATAAGATTATAAGCATGTATGCACTTCCCTGCACTTTCCTCCGTATCTTGAAAAGAAAATTCCTTCTCCATCGTTTATTTGAATACCCTGATTCGATTTCTTGAATTCTCTTATCATAAGACACTGGCAAAATTTTATTGTATCGGAATGATATGGAGGTTATTATGTACCCGGAGAGAGAAAAATATAATAGAAATTTTTACGAGGAACATTTTATAGTCAGTGAACAACGGTATCACGATAGATCTCTTGTACGTCGTAAAAATACAAATGTCATGACCAAGAGCGAGAAAGATGAACAGAATAGAAAATTATATACATCGAGAGAGAGAAGCTCGCAGGACTATAATATGTAATATCATACTATGTGCAGACGGCTCGACTCATCTAATATATCATTCACTTGGATAGGATAATAGCTACTTGGATGTCGTTATAATTGGATATTTGAAAGCATTGATTCGTAATATTCCTAGTAAAAATGATTATAGCGCTTGTCCAGCACCTTTCAATGATCTTCGCAATGAAGCTAGTCACTGGGAAGAGTCTTAATAGAACTGGAGAGGGGAATGGGGGATATAATTATTAGCTGCTATAGAGACAATTTTCATACATTCCTGATGAAAAATGACTACAACTCTCTTGCGAGGCCTAAAGATATCTCTGAAGTCAATCAAGTTCTAGCCAAGAATTTGAAAATTTTATTCATATGAATGCTATTTTACAAATGGAAAAAATAATTTAGCTGCAGCAGCGAAGTGGCTAGCACGGACACGGACAGCCGTTAAATTAACTCCTGCAGCTAAATTTTAGCTGTTACAGCGAATAAATCAGCTGCAGAGGCAAATTTGTTTACTCTCATAATTAAAATTTAGCTGCAGGAGCTGATTTAATGGCTGTCCGTGTCTGTGCTAGCCACTTCGCTGTTGCAGGTAAATTATTTTTTCCGTGCAGGGTCTGCGATGATTCCAGTGAAGAGCAAAATATTCATTGCTTTCAACTCCAAATTGAATAATCCGCGAAGCATAATGCATAATGCATAATACTGCAGCATTACGGAAAGTTACTTAACGTTTACCACAAGCTAATGTCCCATAATTCCCAATCAGAAAAATCTGAATTATGCCGATGTTGACGACAGGTGCAGTACAGTGCCAGTATTGGGTCTTGAACACTTGGCCAACACGTACAAGATCAGACACTGGATACATAGAAATACAGTACTATGTCTGTCCTGATAAACCAGTAGTGATAGCTCAATGCCGGCCACACTGAGAGAAAGGTACCTAGTTGGGACAACTAAATGTTAGTTACCGCAGCTTTTTAGATTTTTATTCACGCTAGCTAGACTCTAATTGGGGTAAATAAAAGGATAGCTGTCTGAAATATGAATAAAATGGTTTATTCAATGGGAATAAAAAATATAGTTGTGATAAATAAAATTTATTTGGCACAACTACATTTTTATTTACAGTGACTAAATTTCTTAGCTGTCGAATATTTGAATAGACCCTTTCTCTCAGTGCAGGTACTGATCCAATACAGGCACTGCACTGATTGCGAATAATAGTATTAGTACTCAATCCCCAGTACAGGAAAGCGTTATCATCCCAGACAAAAGCCAGCACCTTGCCAGTCTTGGCCAGTACTGGCGCAGTACCGCGCCTGTTGTGAATACCTTTTACCGATGGAATTTGAATTCTCTTGGATATATATATATACATTTTTGGACTACACGATCCTTCTTGTTTGATTCTCGACTTTTGTTACAGACGGATGTATACGCGTGGGAAAATGAAGCTCAGACGATTAATTGCCCGAAGAAAATGTATCGAGGGATGAAATAATTGGGGGATATCACGATGAGGACGCTTCGAATGTACGTCAGGAGGTACGAGCAGACAAATGGGAAGAGGGTCGAGACTGATGGATCAGAAGTGAAAAGGAGGAGATGTGTTTCTTCGATGAAAATCTCGAAATTTCTCTGATAAAAACGAACTGTTTTTTATAATTACACAAAGAAGGAGAGGAAATTTATTTTCATCTTCATCACCATTACCACGTTATTATTGGGGGGGAGGGTTAGAAGATTGGATCCTACAAAGTAGAACACTCCACTTTGACAATTTCGACGAACAACACCAACATAACCTGGCGTATCTGGGCCGCCTGGCCAGCCTGGCGGCATGGTCCTTTGGGCCACCATACTATTCCTGCAAGGAGCTGGATTTGTAGGTAAGTCGTAAGTTCTCTAACTTAGTTGATCTTGTAAGACATCCTACTCTCCAAATTCAGAAGAATAAAACTTCCCAGATAACAATTTTGAGGAATTCTTCCGGAACATTCTGAAAGATATCTTAAAGAATTCTAAAGACTTCCAAAAGATATCTTTTGGTGTTTCATAAGATATCTTTGCGAATTCCTTAAGATATCTTTCAGAATAATCCAAAAGAGTGATCCAAACTTGTTATGTGGGTTCCAACACAGCATGTAGTTCTTGTAGATATCCAAAAGAATACTCAATTAAGAGATCTTGAAGAGTCTTGAAGATATCTTTCAGAAGTGTTGGAAAGACATCGTGTGAGAAATCTCTGGAAGATCTCTTGATTCAAGACATTTCCAAGGCGATCATGCAAGATACCTCGAAAATATCTTCTAGAAGTGTTTGGAAGATATCTTCTTGGAAGACTTGGATAACATAATGAATGAATTACACTTCAAATATGCATGTTATTACAAAGCATTGCGGATGGAATAAATTAATTTATAAATTCGAAGCTTGAATGATTTACATATATAGACACCAAAAAATTCCAAATTCTGCCAAAAGTACAATTTTATAACTTTGCGAAAATTTGTAATTTTTTCTCCCGCGTCAAAACTAACGAATCTCCAATGATCAACCGTCTTCCGCTGAATTTTATGCCTCCAATTGAATTTCCAAAATCTTGTATTCACAAGATACTGCACTGAGAGAAATCACTTGGTTGAGGGAGGAAAAATACTTTAGTTAACAATCTTTTAGTTGATTTGAATAAATCTTCACTTGATACAAATGAAAATTTGTTTGCATCAGCAGAAACAATAATTTGACGTCTATTTATTTTAAATGAGAAAGTTTAATTCATTTGTGATAACTAACAATTTATACGCGTTGAATGAATTGATTGATTTTGAAAATGTTGTTTGAAATTTTTATCCAAATGAGTTCCTTAGCAAATAGAATCTGATTACGCATGCGCTGACTACCATTTCATAAGTTTCAATTTTTTCCAACGGTGATACGGAATTTTGAATTGGATTTTTGAAAGAATAGATCACTTCATAGCAAAAGTTCTCAATTTCATCGATTTATCGGTTTCAAGATCGTTTTGTCTGAAGAATATTCGTACAAAATATTTTTTTATGCAGTAAAATTGTGCTAAAATATGGAGCAAGTGGAAATGCAAAAAATTTTTCAGAATCCCTCCTAACTGAAATATTCTCAACAGAAATCACTGTAGTTATTCTTTAGGCCTAGAAAATTACTGGAGTGATTGCTAGTAAGATTGTTTAGTGATTCCTAGTAGATATTTGATTTCCAATAACCAACAATATTTCAGTACAATCATATTTTATCAAGTGAATGTTTGGTTGTCACAACGTCAAATTATTTATTTGTGAGAAGTGAAAGTTATACTCATTCCAACTAAACAATATGCGTTGATTTGAATGAAACTCTATAGCTGTCTGATATATGAATAAATTATATTGCTGCTGTGGCTAGCATTTAGTCACAGCAACTATGTGATTTTTCTCAGTGTATAAAGATCATTGTATCTTCTCTATTTGCCAGCACACTTAACTGATCTGATATTTTTGAATATAATAACAGTTTGTTCGAAGAATTACTTGAATTACTTGGAAGATATTGACAATCATACGCGTGAAAATCAAATGTGTAGTCTGTATAGCTCAGATCACTGAAGCGCAGATACTTCGTGGAATCCCCGGGTTCGAATCCCATCAACCGACGGATTGAGATGCAATGAAATTCACGGGAGCGCGAGAACGGTGATGAGAGGAAGAAAAGAAGAAACAAGGGGGAGACTTTAAGAGTTTTTTTTGTGAACGAATTCAAGATGTTGCCAAGACATTTTTAAAAAATCTTGAATATGTCTTGAAAACAGATGATGTCTTTCAGATGTCTTGATTCTTTCTCAAAGATATCTTCGAGAATTCTGCGAGAGATCTTTTGCATATCTATTCATGTTACACACGACTTCTTTACGAGTACAAAAAGATATCCCTTTAGAAAATTCTTCAAGATTTCTTGTAATTTAGAAAGATATCTTTGTGTCTGTTTGGGTTCCCTTCTCGAGGGCTGCACTCGAGACCCTCGAGTAAAACCAAAAAAACTAAATTTCACCAGTTCTGATGCACGATTCGTTGGGTCGATGTAAGAATCTTTGAAGAATGAAATGTGAGAAAATTTTTGAAAATATTTTTTGGATTTTCAACACTAAGGTTTATTCAAAACTGTTGCAGTCTCGAAAAAAAAATTGCTCTTTGACCTCGATGCAATCAATTTTATCCTCTCAGACATGTTATTGCCAACTATGACATGCCCACACTTGACTTGACGTAGAAATTTGTATTCGAAGATTGTAAAATTGAATAATATTTACTATTTTGCTCAAGAGTCTCGAGTGCACCTCCTTACCCTTCTCAGAGAATTTTCACTCTCCCATATTCGGAGCTTCAAAGTTTGTATGAACAGGAGATTTGTGGACGAAAAAACACTAAAAACATGCCTCAATTTCGAAATATGTTCCAATCGCATGCTGTAAAAAATGATTGAGATTTCAAAGATAACATGACACCTAAATTATTTTTGTTTTCACAGGTTCTATAACAGGAATTTCTGGTGTCCCGGAAAACATAACAGTTATGTTCCTAAATCCATCGTCGGTGCGCGTGTCTTGGAGCACGAGCCAAGCCGAAGACAAAATCGAAAAGTATGATGTCACCTATAAGCCCACGGACGCCAGGTGCGCTTTGACGATTACGATTTTTCTTTCCATCTACATTCATAACGTTGCGATTATTTTTCTGAGAATCTCTCTGAAATTTACTTCATTTGATTATTTTGTACATATTCGCTTTTTCTAAAACTGCACAGTGGGCCAGAAACTCAAAAAAGTGGCCGAAAATATAAATCCTTGGTCGATTTGTTTCAAACTGGGTCACATGGGGTTTTTCGGGTCGCTGATGACGAATCCGAAGTCAAAAATGCATAATTCAAGATGGCAGATACAATATGGTGGACAAAAATTGAAAAATCAACTGAATTCGCTGGGAATTGGCTGTCATGGGGTTTTTGGGGTTGCTGATTACGAATCTGAAGTCAAAAATGCATAATTCAAGATGGCGGGCATTCTCAAAAAATCGTTTGATGATATCTCTCTTAGTTATTTGAGACATGTTTGTAAAACGAAAAATATGGTGTGAGAGCGTTTTTATAAGCCTGAAAGAACACAACACAACTGCAAGAAATGATGAGTTATAACGCCGTCTGGTGGTGAATGTTAATATCAGCTATACACGTCTCCCCTGCGAATCGTCGCGCATCGAGTTATGTATCGCAGAGGATCGGCTTTGGCATGGGTAACTATAACATACGGTGCGGCTAGATATCGTGAGAGAGACGGGGGATTGTCAATATATATTGTCTTGATTATTTTTGTGAGGTCAGATTCTTTTCATTCTGACGAAATTTTCACTGCAGATTCACAATCAGCAACCACGAACATTCCTTAATAATAAATTTTCAGCCAAACTCCGAATTGTTATATTAGATCTACCAGTTCGAATATCGCATTATTGACTTCAGATTTGTAATCGATGATCTCACAAACCCCCGAACAACGAAGTTTGAGTGAATCCAGCTGATTTTATGATTTTAGCCCGCCATATTGGATCCTTCATTTTGAATTTTTTTCATTTCTTACTCCAGGTTATCAAAATTGAACGTAATCGCCAATCTCAAAAAACTTTGGTCACCTCTTTTCGAAAGAATACCGAAGAAAATATATGAATTCATTCGAAAATATTGAAAATCCATGTATGAAAGCACAAAAAAATCAATTTCTTCGATGTGTTTGTTAAAAGGCGCCAAAAGGCGCAGGTTGACTTTAAAGTACACTTCATCCGGAATGTAATGAGCTTAATCTGATGTTCATATCTGGTGGAACTCAGGGGAATAGTTAATTGGAAGATTGGAAAATGATAAAAAAAACTCTATATTTCGTGATATTGTGTTCAGTTTCAACTATAAACAGTGAAGATGAACACTTTTCCCATCGTTTTAAGTTTGTTTCATTGTTGTTCTTCCTGAAAAAATACAAAAGAGAACTCTTGGATGAGCGAAGTTTGCAAATGATGCAGGTTTGCGTATGACAGTTGAACAGTGAAGTTCAACCTATTATGCTTGGGGATATTGGTTTAATTTGTACATACATGCATCAAATCTCATAAAAATTTGAGAATAGTTGTCTCAAAGGGTCCTATGAATGATGAACTACTTGTTTTGTAAAAAACTCAAAGTTCATTTTTGGCATTTTTGGCCACTTTTTTGAATTTCTGGCCCATTGTGTGATTGTAAGATTATTTTAAAATTCAAAAATCTAACCTATAAGAACGCAGGATGAACAACCTGCGGGAGAGACTTATGGGGTTCAGCATAACCTAATTTGATTCGATTGTTTATCATTACTGAGAATTAAACTATCCGAACTGTGATATAAGATGCTTTTCCCAACTATCAATACTTTTTCAATGAAAGTTTGACATCTCTTAACGGGGATTTTTATATTTCACATACTTTTCGTAGCATGGAAAGTATTTGGGAAACTCGATTGCTTGAATTCTAGATTAGGAAGAGTTCTTTTTTAGAGCAGGGACTGTGAAAAGTGATTAAGTTCTTTTTTTGTTTCAAAAACAACCATGCACGATTAGCGATTCCCTAACAGTCTTTGATCGATAGATGGAAATTATCCCATATTCCGGCTAGTAATTTATGAGTTTACGTGAACGGGTGATGGCGGATTTTTGGTAACCAAACAGATTCTTATAATGGCGGTGTTGGGTCTATCCGAGCAGAAAAATTTTATGGCCAGCTCACCTTTTTTTGGCACACCTGATCTGGTGCTGGTGACTCTATTAAAAATGTCCGACAGATCCTGACAGATTCCGGGCAAAATTCTGTCTGGTTCCGTCGGAAATCATCATGCCTGGGACAAAAACCGATCAAATCCTGACAGAAAATTATCTGTCGGACATTTGGAATAGGGGAGCTAGGTCACGATTCCGTACGCCTGGTTAGGGTTAACCAGATCTGGTCCTGATAGGTTGGTAATTTGACATACCTCACCTCAGTTTGTTACATCGGGCTTTCACACAACGGTGCGTTACATTCCATATCAGGGCCTGATTTGAAATAAGGCCTTCCAGATCTAAAGTCCTGATCCAACACCCAATATGCTTTCTAAATCTGAATCAGTGAAAAAACCACTGTTTGAATCAGCGATTTTTGAAACCACTGAGATTTCAGTATATTTCACTGGTTTGATAGTGAAAAGCACTGAGAATCAGTAAAATAACTACTGACATAATCAGTGAGATGTCATTTCACTGATTGATCAGTAAGCAGGTGAATTGCAGTTTCTTTTAAAGTATATTCGAAAAATAAAATAAAACTTTGTGGTATGTGAATAAAATTGTTTGAAATGTGTACATTTTGATTAAGAATTACATTATTACGTTATATATACTCTGAAAAAATATACTCGAAAAAATACATTTTCAAATTATAATGCCAACATTCATATAAGAGAAATAATATGCAAGTAGTCGCTTGTACAAGGTGTTTGAAATAATTATAAACAATACAGATCCGCATGGTTTTAACAAACTGAAAACCTTCAAGCTATTCGTCCACATAAGCAACCGTTTTTCAGATATAAGTATTTCAAAGATCTGACGTTCTTCAAGTACATCTATAATTCTACCTTATCCAAGTGAGATTCAGTAGCTGAGCGGTTATGGTGAGCGACTGTGACGCTGCGGGTCTGGGTTCAGGTCCCAGAAGAGATAATTATTTTTACCATTTGATCAGGTTACTGGTTTCACTGATTGAACCAGTGGTTTGCACTGACTGAATCAGTGATTTTTAACTGATTCTCAGTGGACGCTTTAGGGTTGATGGAATCAGTGAAATTTCACTGTGAATCAGTGGTTTTTTACTGATTCAGATTTAGAGAGTGAGTTTCTGCTCGGGTAGTTTCGAAGGGCACCCTGGTGAAAATGGAAGCGGAAAGGAAGAGTAAACGAAGCTTATGTTGGAGAGTAACCGAAACGTTAATGAAAAGTATACGAAGCTTGAATGGGAGGGATACAAAAAGTATGTGAAGAGAGAATTGAAACAAAGGAAGCGTTTAAAATTCATGAAATTTGAATTAAAAAATCGCACTCCGTAGCAAGAATCGAACTGATGACCTTCACCATGGTAGACGAGGGTTTTATCCACTGAGCTATGTATCGTCGTTGGGATAAAGTGCTTGGACATATTATTTGAAGTTTAGAATGGGTATGATTCGCATACGCTTAATGTAACTTACTATTACTTTACATGAAGCGCGTGTGAAACGGGATCGAGAGATTATGAAGCGTACCCAATCAGAGTTTAACAACTGGCGCAGTACTGGCGGGGTACTGGCGGTCTGTACTGCAGCAGTACTGGCATTTGTCCGAAATGATAACGCTTTTGCGTACTGGGTACTTAGTACTGGCACTGTACTGGTAATCGATCATGGCAGTACCAGCGCAATACGCCCAATCAGAATTTCACAACTAGCGCTGTACTGCGTCAGTACCGGCTAAGACTGGCGGGGTACTGGTGGTCTGTACTGCAGCAGTACTGGCATTTGTCCGAAATGATAACGCTTTCCCAAACTGGGTACGTGCTAGCCGACTCTTGGGGGCCCAGTACCGGCACTGTACTCCGCCTGTTGTCAACATTGGCATACTTCGGTTTTTTCTGATTGGGTATATGGGAGGTATGATTTCATCATTTTACAGCAAGCGCTTCCTTTCCGCTTCGTGTATACGCTTCATTTTCACCAGGGCAACACTTGACTGATTCGAATCATACATATTTCTGGCAAGCAAACTAACCAGTAATCAAATTGAACAAAAACTGACTGTTAGCCAGAAAAACTGTTCACTCCATCCACCGGGGATTTAAAGAAACAACTCAACAAAAACCCGAAAGAATTCTTCGAGAATCCTGAACTGAATATTCATATCCAAGGAATCTAGGATGTTGAATGTCAGATATTCATCTCACGTACTTGAGAATACTTGCCCATTGTTAGGGGAAACCAACATTGACCTATATATTTTTTTCCTTCTTTCTTTCTTTTATTATTATTATTGCACTTCGTCCCTCATTACAACTCTTTCGTTCGAGCAATTGAAGTTTTCCAGAGTTCAATAATACAGAGAACGAAACAGTGGAATATATAACTTTCGAACTCCAAGTAGGATCGTTACATATCGTAGGAACATATCTCACATGGAGAAGAAGAACATTATGATCACATTATAAATGATTATATCGCTAGCATGCCTCGAGACAGACCCTAAATTATGACCTTGTTTAGTCAAATAACTATCTCGCAACATTATGAGAAAGGATCGCGTAAATTGTTATTAAAACTTGGCGATCCACATTCGTGATATATCGTTTTCTCCTCCATGTGGATACTTGTATCGAATCCAGAACAACAACAACAACAACAGCAACTTTGATTTGGCTTTGCGCGAATAAGTTTCCCGCTGAAAATCCCCGTGGGTGTATTCGAGGGGAATATGGATAAGCCGAAACTTTGAAGATTCAAAGTTTAAGATCGGAAACGAACCCTTGGGAATCCAACGGGAATGATGAGGGGTTAGAAATTTTTGCATACGAAGATGTAACTTATGTCAATATCGAAGATGAAATCTAGAAACTGTTTCTAAATTCAACATTGCGGCGATTGTCATTATTTTTGTTACTTATCATATATATATATATATATATTTTTTTTTTCATAAAATTTGGATTCCTGTTTAGCGGTAAAGATTCAGAATATTGGCACAAGACTGTCCGTCTACGAGGACCAATTTCTTTTGAAATATGTCCAGTTGTGGAATAATAATACATTTTGTCAACACAGCACCTAATTGTATAAAAATTCATTTCAATTTCCATTGAAGGTATATTATTTACACGATTAAGAACTTACACAAAACACATAGAAATTGAGGAAAAGAAAAAAGGTATCGATGGGATATGCGTATTCGATAATAATAGAGACTTTCGTTTCTCTTGCGGCACAGGAATTCTAACGACAGGTATATTCAGTTTTTAAACACAAGTTTATAGCTGTCAACTATCGTGTACGTAAACATGTGGGTACATATCTATGTTCTATGTATACATATATTAATCAAATGAGAGAGTATATAAACAACTGGAATTACCAATCTATGCATGAGTGATCGAATCCCTTTTTGTCAATGTATAATAAACGTGAAACATTTGTTAATAATATTACAGTAAATTAAATTCACTCTGATATGTAATACAAATTTATTCCCATTCCAATGAATTATAATCACGATCATCGTCATTATTCTCTCAGCAAATCCTGGGAATCTTCTCCAAAGCAGGCAAGCGATTTACCGAAATGCATTAAGACAAAGTGATTCAACCACTCAAATAGCTTGGAAAATTGAATTCTCCATCTCCGTATCTATAAAGTACACATACTATACGTATACATATAGATATTTACAGCACGCATCGTTTGGCTTGCATCGTAGAACAAATTTAGTTGAATCCGTAGTAGAAGAAGTTACAATTCAAACTCACAATAGTTTTTTACGGTTCGTTATTGATATACATTCTCAAAGCACAACGAATTGAGTTACTCAAAAGAGAAGCAAAAAAGAGCGAAAATTCCTTTCAACTTGATTCGTTTTCATCGTTGTTTATCATGAAAATCATAATGAAACATTCAAAAACATCTGAGTTAGAGGGACAAAATATTGTACTTTCAATGACGTTGTCGTCGTCGTCGTCGTCGTCGTCGTCATCCGCATGGTTTACGACGGATACTTGGTGATAGATACAATATAAAGATCAACGACACGCGATTACGATGGTACCCTTCAAATACTGTAGTACTGTTTTAGAGTTTGTGGTTTTATCAAAATAGCATTGGCAATAAATCATTGAACGAGATCTATAAATAAAACAGTACACACAAATATCAACATTTTTGTTCTTCTTTGTTATATCATCTCATTGATGGATGGTCTTGTTAAGAATTTATTATATGTATCATTTATGTGATGTCATTTTTATAACCCAGTTTTCTATAATTTATACATGTGATTTACACGCGCGGAAAAGACTGAACTGATTAAAAATTAACAAATTGATCCTTAATTCATAGAAAAAGCGTAAGTATCAGTTTTCAACGAATCAATTTAGAATCTGCGGTTTCAACTTTTGTCAAGGGAATTTATAAGAGTTCTGATTAATCGTTCAATCGGAATTCAATAATACGATTAGCGGGAGATAATTATTCCTTTTATTCGATTAATCGACGAACCGTGCAGCTCTAAACACTTGCAAGGGTTCCGCAAGTATTGCCCAGTGAACACCATATGTAATTGTTACATAACACAGAAATCACAAGTTACGTAACTCTGTTACGTATATATGATGTCATAATTACATAACAATTTACGCTCATATTAAGTCACAATTTGTTATTTCTATGTTACGTTTTATTTACTTCATATGCAAGGGACCTGAAGAAAACATGATTTTGAAAGTTGATGTTATGTATTAGTTATGTATTTGAGTTACCAAAATAAGAGTGTACAATCAACAGAGTACTTGGGTACGTAAAAGTTATGTCAATGTTACGTTCAGCGTTATTGCTGAGAGGATAGGGAAATTGAATTTTCATGTAATAAAAATTTTGTTTCCCAATACAGCGTTCTGCCATCGACATTACATTGCGGTTATATATTGGTTACCTAAAGATCCTACTTCTTTATGTAAGTAACTGCAATGTAACATTGTTCCTCACATGGTTACGTAAATGAGTAGGAAATTGTGACTCACATGTGACTCCCAAGTTACGTAACCAGTTACTTGACGTTATGTAGTTTTTATGTGATATTTACGTAACTGTGTTCACTGGGTGCGTATTGGATGCCCAAAGTCATTTTCACTACACTGTAAAAAATATGGGGAGTTTTTCTTCACACTGTTGGTGGATTTCATTCTCCCCTCATCGTGGAAGAATTGTTTTTCCATCAAAAATGAAGAATTTTCCTACCACTTTGAGGAATTATTTCGTTTCTCGGGTGTTGAATCCTCCACAAATGAAGGAACCCTCACAGCAAAATGCTGAACAAATATGCAGCAAATTGTTGGAAACGTTGCGTCGCTGAATCTAGGATTTTAGCTTGGAGTCGTTATCGTGTTGCTAGGAAGTTGCTTGGTTTCATGAAACTATAAATCACATGCGTAGCAAATTCCCAGCAACTTTACGGAAACTTGATTACGGAACCAAATTATGGTGAAAACTTTGCTGCCATCAATTTTTTGAGGAAAATTCCACAATCATTTTTTACAGTGTAGCGATGGATGTCGTTAATGTTTGGAATATTTGGGGAAGAAATATTATCATCAGCACCATACATTTTTTTCAGTGGATGTTTTGTCGAGATATTTTAACGTGGAATCATCATCAATTGTTGCGTAGCCTTGCCATCTGTTGCTAGAGCTATCTTGCGTAGAAGAGAAAATACCATCGAATCAGATTGTATTCAAAGACAAAATAAGGGGGTTGCAAAATCACAACGACATGATGGTTAGTTACAGGGTCGTGGCGGTGGTCGCAGGAAATAGCGAGGCGGTCACCTTAAGCGGTCTTCGGGCTGATACTCAATACCAGCTCGTCGTCACAGCCGTGAGATCTGGAAAAAAATTCCGAAGTCGACCAATAGTCTTCCGTACCCTCGGTAAGTGAAGATTATTATTTTTCTATAAAAATCAAGTTACATTTCCATTTATTCGAATTGATGATCATTTTGTTTTTAACAACATCCTACTAGTTCAACGAATCACTGTGAGATACATCTCATGAGAATAATAATAGCGAAAGAAGTGAAATGTAATTCAAAAAGTCGTTTATACAAAATTCAATGATACGAAAAATTGGTTTCAGAACCGCCACGAACGTCCCCGCAACAGGATGCCTCGGTAACCGGTGGCCCGATACCGCCTCCTCCTCCTCCTTCGTCTGTTCAGCAACCGCAAACTTATATACAGGTTATATTATGTTTCAATATTCGCACACTTCTATGAGTTCATTAACGTTCACCTTCTGATCAAAAAGTACCCGGAATTTGTTGATGAAACGAAAATAGTTCGATTATTCATCGATATTCACTTGATTTCCTTCGAAGTAATCTCCATTGTAAGCAATCAAAACATTTTGCATAGGCCGATTTCGGAATCACCTTCAGTTCCTCCTGCGAATTGTACTTTATTGCTTCAATCGTCTCAAAACGCTTTCCGCGAAGTGGTAACTTGAGTCGTGGGAATAGGAAAAAATCACAAGGAGCTTGAGGAACGTCATGAACATTGTTTTTAGTCAAATAATCGCGTACAAGATGAGAAGAGTGTGCCGGTGCGTTATCTCTCCACAATTCTGATCTCTTGCGACGAATGTTTTCCCTCAAACGTTTCAATACGCTCACGTAATATTTCTTATTCCCTGTCTGACCTGGTGGGAGAAATTCGGAGTGGACCACACCACGGCAATCAAAGAAAATAGTCAACAAAACCTTGATTTTAGATCGACTCTGTCGCGGTTTTTCAGGTTTTCACTCGTCTGAAAAGCGCCATTCCGATGATCGTTGGTTAGTTTCGATGTCATATTCATGGACCCATGTTTCGTCACCGGTAATGATGCCTTCGATAACGTTTTGGCTCGAAGAAAGCATTTCTTTAGCAACATCAATGCGATGCTGTTTCTGCAACAAATTCAACACTCTCGGCACAAGCCGTGCTTCGACTCGTCTCATGGCCAAAATATTGTGCATAACGTTCTACACCGATCCGAACCAGACACCAAGATCGAATGCTATCTCCCTAAAGCTCACACGACGATTTGCGAGGACGATTTCTTTAATTTTATCAATATTTTTGTCAGTGATACTGGTGGATGGACGACCGGAAAGAGGCAAATCATCAACCACGATACGGCCTGCTTTGAACTCTTTGTACCACTCGTACGTTTGTGTTTTCGACATCGTCGAGTCTCCGTAGGTTAACATCTTCAACGCTTCCGCACATGAAATTTTGTTCAAAACACAAAATTTTAGACAAACTCTTTGCTCAATCAAATACGACATTGCGAAATTCGCAGAACACAACAAACTCTGACTCGTTTACAAGACAACGCGTACTAACTTCTGACTTCTGAATGAGGCGCAAACAGACATTTGAGCGCTAAATAACAGATGAAATAACATAGAAAACAAAAGATTCCGACAATATCTCAAGCGCGGTTTGTTTGAATAGAGAATTCCGAGTACTTTTTGATCAGAAGGTGTATCAATAAACACGACGATACATAGATAGCATCTTCGTTGGTGCTGAATCTAGGATTACTGGCGTTTTGAAATGCCAGCAGTCGGCTTTTGCTTAATAATTATTGAGAAAAATTGCTGGAATTTCAAATTCTAGGATTCAACAACGAAAACATAAGCTCTTTCCTGCCGAGTATGCCAGACAGAGCCGGACAAAGAATAGGCTTGAAAGGTTTTTGTTCCAGGAAATCCAGTCAAAAACTGACAAAAAAAATTTTGTCAGGTTTTGATATTCCAATTTGGTGATTCCAGACAGAACCAGGTAGGAATTTTGTCAGTTTTTGACCGGATTTCCAGCGACGAAGACCGTCCAAACCCTGACAACTATTTTTTGTCCGGATCTGCCTGGCATTTTCAATACAGCTATGAAGGTTTTGAGTAATCCGATGATCATCAGTTTTTAAACTTAGACATCAAATCAAATCCAAAGCATTAGAAAGTATGTTATTATCTCCTGGAGAATATGATGAATGTTGGAAATGTAAGTTCAGCCATTTATAGAAACCTTCCTCAAATTAACCGCACTGACAGAAAAACGACCTGGTTAAAACATTCGCGGCCGCAATAAGTTGAAATCTGGTTCGATGCACTAGGAAATGTAAGTGTGATGTCCAGAAAAAGTGGTTGAAGCCACAATTAACTACATATTCTGGTTATCACACCAAGAAAAGAATCTGGTTTTTCTACACTGAGAAATGAACGCAAAGAAACTTTTTGGTCGGCTGAAATAAAATTTATTTGTCGGTATGAAAGCCTGCACTGAGAGAAGAGCAATGTGGAAGTTCAGTAAATAGTATTAAATTTGATCGATGAATCTGAATATTACTGAACTTTCAACGATGTTTCGTTGAATTTCAGGAAACATTGCTGAAATTTTGCTTTACATTACTCAGTGTTCTACAATCGTTATCATATAATATAATATTCACGACCAAATTTGCTGTGTGTCACTCAATTCCTGAACGTTTAGTAATTGAGTGATACACAGCAAATTTGGTCATGAATATTGCATTATATAACAACGATTGAGGAACACTGAGTAATATAAAGCAATATTTTAGTAATCCTTCTTGAAATTTCATTAAACTTCGCTGAAAGTTCAGTAGTATTCAGATTTATCGAACAAGTATATTACTATTTACCGAACTTCTGAATCGCTCTTCTCTCAGTGAGAATTATTGCGAACCAAATTTTGTTTGGCTGGAACAAACTGGGTTCCAGTGTAACCTGAAAGATGTAGTGAATTTGTGCTTCAACCACTTTTTCTGGACATCACAATCACATTTCCTGGCGAATCGAACCAGATTTCAAATTATTGCGACCACGAATGTTCCAACCAGGTCGTTTTTCTGTCAGTGCACACCCTTAATACATATGAATTAAAAAACAAATGAAAATTTGAAGGTGAAGCTCTTCGAATTCCTGTCAGTTGATATTGAAAATGTTGAATTTCACGTGTATCCTCATACACGCGTATCGAAGGTGAAAGAAAAAATTGGCTGCCAAACTTTTCTCGACAAAGGGTGACCTCTGTAATACACACATCAAATTCGAATCATTCGCGACGAGAACGAAAGGAGGGTAGTCAATATTTTGTACCCTACGTTCATATGGAGAAGTCGAGAAAAGAAAAGAAAAGAACATAAAACAGAAAACAAACTTTTTCATCCAATGAATTCTTTAAGACCACATTCAAACTTTCTGGCCCCCGACCAGAATTCGAAACGAGGCACAACACACCTTGCTCTGTCTACTCTTTTTCTTTTTCAAGTAATCAACCTAATGAACTTTGACGATCATCATCATCATCATCATTGTCCTGAATTTTCCAATTATTTATCCCAGTTTTCAAGGATTTTCTACACAAAATAAAATCTAATAAAAAAGGGGAAAACCAAGTTTGATATTAAAATTCATATGGTTTCGTTTTGTCTGTGCAGATACGGGGAGTCGAGGTGGGTATAGTAGTGATGGTTCTGATCGTGTGGGCGGGAGCTATAGCGTTATTCTTCAATCGATGGGGAAAAATTCGCATGCTCTTGCCGTACCAACCGGATTACAAAGAACAACTCAAGGTTCCAGGTACCGGTGTATGCGCCTCAACGAATTCCACCTACCCGCAACATCCGACGCAACATGCGTGTTCTCAGGTAAAATAATCAATTTGAATAACAACAACAACGGCGATAATGATAATCATAATAATAATGATAATAATAATAAGGAGGTAGAAGAATAAGAATAAAAATAGTAGGGGGTTACATTGTACGCTAACATACAACCAAGCGATGGAGAAAGCTTTTGAAATATGTTATATGCGGATATATCAATTTCACTGTAAAAAGTCTTGAAATTCAGTCTTTTCTATCGTATCAGCATTTGTTTTCGAGGCGTACTTTCAGCTGAAAGAGGGCTAGTTTTGGCTGCATTTTAAAATAAGCTGATATTCAGGTTGAAAGTAAGTTTGACTTTGAAGAGAGCCTTCCTTTCTGTTAGAATACAATGTTGTCGAAATTTTTTTACATTTCTAGAGTGTAATGAAATTTAAAATACGCTGGCGAGGGAACAGCAATGTTTAACGAACGTTCGTTAAACCCAGAAACACATCCACCGATTTCTACGTCGCATCTCCGTGGACTCTACGTGGATGAACGAAGATTCCACGTGGATGCAGCGTTGAAATGTCCAGTGCTGTACATTGAGAGAAATAATTAGTATCACGAATAACATATTGTACTATTCCAAGAAATCCATTTCTTAAAAAATCTGTATTCTTGATACAACTGAAAAAATATTTCCTTGATTCAAGGGAATTTCAGCTGTAATCAACAATATGTATTCTTAAAAATATACGTTTTCTTGGTATCAGTAATTATAATAATTTCCCACAGTGTAAAGGATGTTATACACATTCCGAAGTTTATCGAACGTTTATTGAATGTGAATCCATCTAAAATCAACCTAAAATTGATCTATTTGACTTGTGTTCTCTTAGGGTATTTTTTCCCCGATGTAATATATAAAGACTTTCGAATAAACTACCCGTGAAGTACTATCAGATATTATTCTAGATCACTACTTATAATGAAAACAGGCATAATTTATGCTCTGGAGATGATTATTTTCTCAAATAACCTCCCTGACCAATCAATCAAATGATAGTCTGTTTTCTCTTGTTTACAGTTGATACTGTTATTAAACACCCGTAATAAATCTTTTTGTAAACGAAGAAGCATTTAAAAATGAATTTCAAAAGTTTTCCTCCTATCACGTAGGGAAAGAGAGGAAAGTTTTTTTCACTGTACACTTCAGAACACGACAAAATAGATTACACGAACAACAAGCGAACAAATTAATAAGGAAACAACACCGAACGGCGAAGATTGTTCTTGCTTTTGTGGTCGATGGAATAAAATTTCTCTCCCTCGAAGAGTCTTTCCTATTCTTGAATTTTCAGGGGGATTATCGTTATTTCATAAAATTCAATATAAACTCGACAAAGTTTCGATAAAAAATCTCGATATCGTGCACATGTACTGTGTTGAGTCTCCCCTAAGGCGAAAACTTCTACTACAAACCGCTACAGCGCTCCCGTTCTCTCGAGCATGGAAATAATCAGACCAGAGTATATAAGAGCAAGTGTTTCAACTGGTATTATGTTAGTTCCTGATGAATAAATTTTCTCTTGTTTCTGCTGCAGATGTTTTTCGTTAGTATCCACAAACTATTCAAAGTACAGTAGTAGTTTCAAATCAATAACGAAAATTCAAAGCAAAAAGGTGTTGTTTCTGAGAAACTAGAACTTTTTTATTCGATCTAGCACCCACAAGAAGAGAGTAGAATCAATTCTCTCCATCATCCAACCACACTGATATGAATGTAAATACTTGAACACATTCCACACATCCCACTTGTACACTCGAGGATTCCAATCCGCTCGAGAACATGACTATTCTCGTGTTTTTCTTTCGAAGCACATATACATTTATACACACCATGACAAATGCAAATCATTTTCGTAACATGAATTCTTTTCAAACTTTTTATTCCTACAACGAGATTTTATGCTTGATTATGAATTATTATTATCATCATTATTTTTCATAGCTGCCCGAAAGTGGTGAAAATCTTTTCGACGGCGTGTTCTCGATGTAAAAACAAAACTATTGCTTGGTAGAGTTTGTGTTACTGATGAATTCAAATAAAAAAAAAAAAAACACACACATATATACACACAAAATTCAATCCCAGGATTCTTCGTTTCCAAATAGTGTTGCCGCGATCTTCGATCCGTATCCAAGATTCTCTCGGAGTTTTGAGCTAACCCATGTGGAAATTGCCGAAGTCGACGAATGGCCTGGTGTTGGCAAACTTGGCGGGAACAATCGTTTCTATCATTTTTCAATTGGCACGAACCATTCGACGAATTCCAAACGGTATTGATTTGAGTGGATACACAGTCTTGGACCAGTATCAAATCGATGCTGTTTGGACGAGGTTGGAATGCCAGAACGTTACCATAGTCGGTGCACAGGAACAAACAGTACTGACACATGGGTATAAATGTTATACAAGCCGTTATGTAAAATGATGTTATTATACCAACTTCTTGCCAGTTCTGATAGCTTTGGTAGCTTTGGATAAGCCAGTATCGGCCCGTGTTTCTCTTTCCCTGGGAAGCCAGAACTGTGAGATCGATGAGCTAGATCGTCACTGAGGGAATTATGTTTACTCGTTTATTATACATTCAAAAAAATACAGATTCAACATAATACACTGAGGAAATTTTCGATCGGACGAGGGAACAGAGAAAACGGTCAAGGGTCGCAGTCCGAAGCTTCATTTTCACGAAAGTTTGATGTACCGAATCGCAGAAGAAAATCTAATAATCCGGAAACATAGAAATCGTCTCGGCAAGGGACTCTATTCGACGACTGCTCGGATGGAATTCTTGGATTGCGAGTGGAATTTTGAATACTTTATTTTGAAGTCTTTTCGACGAATTTCTTTTCATAAAAAGAAAAACAATAAATGATATGGCATATTTAATTGATTCACAAAAAATGTTCTCATTTTGACAGTATTGATTTTTACAATTCAAAACAGTGTCCAATTTATCATCATGTAAATCAAAGTGTGCCTATTTTTTCCATATCCATCGCGATGTGTGAAACGTTATTGTGTTTAATTAATAGCAGAGTTGAGAATTTTATAGAAATATATATTCATAGAGATATTCTTCTATTAAAAAGTTCATTTTTCTTCATCGCCAATCCTTTTGGAAGAGCGTTAATTTATAACTCAAACTCCGAGTAAAAAAAGTTGTAAATTTTACCTCTCGTTAAGTAAATATATGGAAGATTTGAAAATGTAGTGCGAGCTACTACAATTTTAGCTACCCAATAAACACACATACGTCTAAAAAAAGTGAAAAACGCCCAATAACTATACGTTGACATTTAGTCATATTCTTCCGTTGATTCGACGTAAAAATGTCGCGGCAGATCACGTGTGTTTCAACTATAAAATAACGTCACAACAACGGTCCAAAAGTCGTTTATAAGACGTCAAATAATGACGTGTTATAATGATGGTTCCAAAATGAGAATCAAACCAGACATATTATTTGAAAAATTTTCTATTAATGCGAAAAGAAGGGACTTTTGATAACACAAAAATTTAAGAAGAAAAATATTCATAAATGAAGTCACGCTATTCATTATTTCACTTCTCGTTTAGATTTTTGTCCAACGTTGCTGTGTTTTGTTTGACATTCTCAACACGATATCTTCGATTGATGTTCGAGCATTGAAAATGTCATAAACAATACGTCCTCAACGCGTGATTGAAGTACATTTCAAAAACGTTTTTTGAAGACGTTTTTTAATGGTCATTTTTTACTATTAGTTTTAGTAATACGTTATCGAAACGTCATTTCTGGACGTCTATTCCCTCGTCAGACGTTAACCAAAAATGAACGTTATGAATTCGACGAATAACGTCCGTTCGATAGTGCAACGTTTTTTCAACGTTGAAATAACGTGCATGTGTTTATTGGGTAATTCCACCGCAAGGAAAGTAAGATGCACTTCAGCTATGGTATATTTCACATGCGTTGTTGTGAAATCAACTAAAATTGTGGTCGCTCGCACTAAATTTCAAATCATCCATATATTTACTCAATAATAGGGTTGTAAATTTTCAGGAAAAATAAATTTTTGAAAAATACACACGGAAAAAAACGTTCAAAACCAATTATTTCGTCAAATTTTTTGTCGTAGCAGATTTTGGAAATTTGATTCATGATTATCCATTCATACTCGTGCTGGGGTTGCAAACACTTTACGTGCATTATATTGCTGAATTTTGAACCGTTGATTGAAACGAAATTTAAATTGACGATAGGAAAACATGTTGTATTATGAACACTGCTTCGTAGAATTCATATTTCCAGATAAAACGTGTTATGTAGAAATGATATTGAAAAATCATAATTCTTCATATTTTCAGGCTTTTCAACATTCGATTATTATTTTGTTTCGATAAACGATTCAAATCCCGATGACATACGAGAATTTCGATTCAGTGTAATACCTTGGCATATATCAGGGGCGATCAAGCAGAATTTACGCTACTCAACTAATGCTATTATTACCAAAAATTCTGGAATGCAAAAAACAAATGGTACTGAAGATGAAACCATTGAGGATGTCAATAATTCATATTCAGATTATGATTCAGATTCCTCAGATTTCGACTAAGATTAATTGAAACACGAATATTTCTCATTTTGAGAAGCAACTTTGATCTACTCAAATTGATTCTAAAAGTATTACAATTGGAAGCAAATTCAAGTAATCCTGCCAAAGTTTTGAAATTTTCGAATCTATTTTTATTCTCAAGTTACAAATCGTATTCTAGTCTCTGATAATAAGAGTCATATTCTTTTTATGTGGACAAATTTCATCAGGGTTCAGACAAGTTTTGTTCAATCAATTTCCCTCAGTAAAATTCCAATTTCCAGAAATCGTCGGATCATGAATGTGTCCCTAAACATTTTTTCCTCAGTGTATGATTTCTAAGATTCCACGAATGAAAATTGAGAAAATATGTTGCAGAGAATGAAAAATAGAATAAATGAACAAATTTTTATTTTGTAAAAAATTCTAGTGATATCCCTGAGATTTCCAGGTTTTTGGGAATTTTTGATAATTTCCCTGAGAATTCCCGGTGTTTTGAGTCCAATTTTTATTTCCCTGAGTTTCCCCGAATTTCCTGGAATTCCAGTTCTGTCTGAACCCTATTCATGTAAAGAAGCGATGTCCTATTTTTTATTTCACATTATGAACCGTTATATACATCCTTAGATACTAGTTAGTTTATTTAATTTTACGAACCTGAATTTCATTGTATTACACTAATATTAAGAAAACACTCAAACACTCAAAATATTTTCCCATGTTCTGAAAATTGATGAAAAATTTTCATTTTTCGATATTTTTCTTAAAGAAAAATACGTCGGGAAAATTCCCGAAAAAAACTTTTTCTTCCATGTTTATTTCCGGTTACTTTGAACCCTACTTAATAAGATATAAATTTTACAAGTTTTTTTCCTCAGTGTTGAACGAAGATCGTAGAATCTCTGATCTAGCTCGACGATCTTCGAGTCGATCTTCAAGACGATCCTTCCTGTGAGAAACAAGAGAGCCAAGCCAAAAGCTCATGCTTGAAGCTCGGATTAGCTCGAATCGGGGCAACACTATTTCCAAATCATAGGGATGCGAAGAAGAAGAATTAATTCTGTAACACTCGATAAGCGACCAAATCCACAAAGTCATACGATAAAAAAATGAATATTCAATTGATTTATATCTTGAAAATTAGGTTCAATTATTGATAATTAACCAGCGCTGGCCCGAGAAATTCTCCTTCTTTCTTCAATCGACGTGAAACAAAAGACAGCGTTACGCGGCCTCCTACACATATACAAGTAGAATGAAGTAGGGTGAGATGATGCACTTTCTCGCTTCAGTACAGCTTCGAATAACACTTGAAATCTTCAGATCTTCCTTGAATGAACGAGGTTTCATCTATTATTTCATGCTGTATCGAAGCGGGAAAGTGCGCCATCTCATCCCGAATTACTCCATTTCTTTGAATCTACACTGTAAAATATAATTGGAATTTTTCTGTATACTTTGACCGGAAGATTCCAATCACTGCACTGAGAAAAATGCAGCTCGAAGGGATGGTAATCTTTAATAGAAAATTGGGGAATATTTCTTAAAATCGGATAATATTTCTCAAAATCTAAGAATTTTTCTCAAGTTCGTAATAAACATAAAACGGTTCAGATTTCTCTTGAACACGGAGAGAAAAATCGAGGTATTATATATAGAATAGCAAAATTTTTTGCTGACCTCGCTAAAAATTTGCTATAACAGCAATCGTGTTAGCTACGACAGCGATTTTTTAGCTGTGGCAGCAAAAAATGTTTGCTCCGCCAGCGAATTTTCAGTATTATATACAGAATAGCAAACAAATTTTGCTGGGATAGCAAACATTTTTTGCTGCCACAGCTAAAAATTCGCTGTCGCAGCTAACAAGATTGCTGGAACAGCAAATAGTTGGCTGTGACAGCAAAAAATTTGCTGCTCTGGCAAAAGGAACCCAGCAAAAGTAGATTTCGCTGCCACAGCGAATTCCTTTTTCTCCGTGAATATTGCTCGAAAAACAATGAAAAATTATCAATACTTAACAAATCATGAAAACAAATATGAAGTTTCCAAAGGTCGCGAATGAAATTTTACAAAGTCAATAACAAAATATTGGAATCTTATTTTCAAATGACAGAATTTTGTTATTCACTTTGTGAAATTTCATGCGCAACTTTTGGAAATTTCATATTTGTTTTTATGATTTGTTAAGTATTGATAATTTTTCATTGTTTTTCGAGCAATATTCAAGAGAAATCTGAACGGTTTTATGTTTATTACGAACTTAAGAAAAATTCTTAGATTTTAAGAAATATTCTCCAATTTTCTATTAAAGATTACTATCCTTTCGAGCCGCATTTTTCTCCGTGTGATTGGGAAATCAATTCCCGGTGCAATTTTATGAAATTCCCCCCAAAATTTATCTAAAAATTCCGAACTGTATGTGATTTTTCCCAACATTTCACAGTCAATTCCCGGACAAGTTAGATGTGTTTATTACTTCACATAAATAGGAATGTTTTATAGCGTACACGGAGAAAAATGGAGTTCGGAAGTATAGTAATCTTCAATAGAAAATTGAAGAATATTTCTTAAAATCTGAGTTTATTTCTTGAGCTCGTAATAAAGATGAAACGGTTCATATTTTTGTTGAATTTTATTAGAAAAAGAATGAAAATTGACCAATACTTCACAAAAAATAGACAAAAATATGAACTTTCCAGAAGTTGATCAATGAGATTTCAAAATTTTGTCCACTTTGTAAAATTTCATGCGCCATTTTTGGAAAGTTCATATTTTTTCCTATTTTTTGTGAAGTATTGGTCAATTTTCATTCTTTTTCTAATAAAATTCAACAAAAATGTGAACCGTCTTATTATCTTTATTACGAACTTGAGAAATAAACTCAGATTTTAAGAAATATTCTTCAATTTCCTATCAGAGATTACTATACTCTCGAACTGCGTTTTTCTCCGTGTAAGAAATTGTTATCCGGATAGGTCGAAATCGATATCTTGTTAGTTCGAACAAACTTATTATTCGCGCCTTGTTCCAAAGCATACATTCTTGAACATGAAAAAAATATTCATTCCAACCTATCCAAATAACAATTTGTTAGATTTAAAAAGTGAAACCTAATTCAGCTCTGATTTGTCGTGTATTACGGAGTGAATCAGGGTAGATTTTTTTTCGCCCTGATCTTGCTTTCAAAAATTCGCTGATGGATCGTTGCGTATCACGGAGTTGATCAGGTTTCAAAAGATATTACAATTTTTCGACTCGGGTGTCCTTTTTCGTCTCACGTCTATCGAAGAAGGAAGAAGCATTTCTCGAACCGGTCCTGGAATTCACTTTGAGGAAGTTTGTATGATTCGAGACATTTAGGTAACGAATAATGGTTTTGGTTTGATTTCGCATTCACACCTGTATTTTATATCAATAATGGCATTGAAGTTAATCGAATCTTCTCTTTCTTTCTCTTTATTCCATCCATATCAAATTCATGCATTCACGTGGACCTCCTTCTTCCTCGAAATCTACTACTGCTGTCGCAACTGCTATTTCAACTACAATTGTGGCTCTACTTTCTACAACGAACAAATGAAAAAACTATTTAAAAAATGATATAACGAATGATTATTAAAAAAAAAACACACACAAATTGACAAATCAATTGTTCGGGGAATGAAAATCAACTCAAGATCACAAGCACGTTATCGGATATGATGATGCAATGCGGGGGCGGGGGTTGTTGCATCTTGGAACAGTGCTTTCCGAGGAGAACCCGAGAACCCCGAGACTGTGGATGCCAATTTGCTCTACTCCATAGGGCGGACAACGCGTGACCATCGGTATTTTACCTCTCTTGGTTACATAACATTGTGCTCCTTCTCTTATTTCTTCTTCTTCTTCTTCTTACTCTTCTTATCCTTATTCTCGATCATATTCGCCATTGTCGCCACCACCACCATCACCACCTTCACCACCACCACCACCACCACCACTACCACCACTGTCATATCTTTTCTTTGAACAATGTATGCCTGTATATATATATATATATATACTTTTTTTTTATAACTTTATTCAGTTTTGTAAAATTCAAGTGCACGCATGGGCGAGTACTTCCTATCGGATCGAATTTATTTAAACATTTCGAGTATACAAAATGTATTGCATTCCGTCTTAGGACATCTTTTACGCAAGTTCAAGTTGTCATACATGCAATGCGTTTAAATATATCTTAGACTTCCAAAGAACCCTTTTAGTCTTTCAATCCCAAGAAGTCTTTGAAATCCTATTGATGAAAATCTTTCTAAAAAAAAAAACAAATCATTCACAATGTTCCTGGCTGGCAACTGAAAATGGTGTCTTGTAGAGAGAAATTATTCTCAACCCTGTTGAAAAATTCCAATAGAAACCGATAGGTGTAATTCTATCGGAATCAATGGGTTTCTATAGGTTTTTATTGGTATCATATTGGTAAAACCTCTTGAATGCCGAGAGAAAATAATTGAGAAGAAAATAATCAAAGAAAAATCTGGTTCTCATAACCAGGCAACGTAAATAGTTAATTTTGGCTTCGAATATTTCATCTAGTTGCTGCAACTAAATTTACATGATTTGGTTCTGTTTTCCTGGTTTTCATAACCAGATTTTAGGTTACTGCAACTATATAAGTCCTTAACTATGCAAAGATATTTGTTTCTGTGCCCATATCGCTCTTTTCTCAGGGCGTATTTGAATTGATATTTTGAGAGAAACGTCCTTTCACAGTTTATTACGTTAAAAAATCTGCAAGGTGAATGCGAATTGTGAAGAATTCATCTCCAAAATGCCATCCACGAGGCATTAAGAAATATTCCCAAGCATTTATTTTCCCTCTTCATCATGAGCCAATATTCGAAACCCAGGCAGCACACTATAATTTCAAATCAAATGAATTCATAACGAGAATCGTTCGAGAACGCCAACTGAGAGTCTCATGAATTCATTAAGTACACTTTTTCTGTACAGAAATGTATATACACGAAAAGTTGTATATAGCAATCTGAAATAATCATAAAACATTTGTTTCCTTGGTAAATAATTCCTCAATGATATTCCTTTCATTCGAAATCCCGAAAACAAGAGAACAAAATCCACCGCATATACGATCTTTTTTCCTCTCAAAAACATTGTCACTTGAATACAATATGCTGTCCATCCTCCTAAATGACCATTTATCTTATATATAAATGTGTGTTTATTTTGTTCACACATCGGTTGCAGTCTACCCTCATTCACAGCTAATAAAAGAAAAACGATAAACACAGAGCGACCCATGATCTTTCACCTACCATAGTTATTTTCCTTCATTTTCTCGCTGCACCCTACCGTTTTATATTTTGTACGTCATAGTGTTACATATCGATCGAACCGAGGGATACTGATTAAAAAACAAATTACTCGGAGAAAGAGAGAGAATCGTCTATTTATTTTGTTTCTTTAGTATACTCATAAAAATAGGTAAGTGAGAAAGAAATTGAATATCCTTCGGTTTCATAGACACGGAAAGATGTCTTCTTGATGTTGATTCGAGAAGATACGAGGCCCCGGGAGGCTGCATTTCGTGAGATTTTATCGCAATCGCGTATCACGCGAAATTGGACTCGCGAAAAAAAGAAAATCTGGAAGGTTTATGAGGTCAGTTTCGCTTGATTTATATTAGAAAGGAAATTTCATCAGATGGAGTCACTGTACGCTCGTATCCTCTTAAACTTTATTGATTTTCAAAACGGATACGGTAGACGGAAAACGAACAAATCGAGAATGTACTTGACGTTGCACTGTTAAAAAGTTATTCTCTGTATACAAAAGAATCTTGCATCGAAATCCAGTTCTCAATTTAAGTTCGTGTGTTAACAACTCTCGGTACATCTCCAGGGATATTTGTGTACGTTAAAGGGAATATTTCGGAAGGAAAGTTGAAAGAGTTTCATTACCCGTGCAGGAATTCTCTATTAAATTATTTTTCCGTGTGTCTTAAAGAGAACAATCTTTTTCCCATCAGGTCTCCTTCATGCTTGACTTTCCCTGGACTTGCTATCCATTTGTGAGGGACTTGATATTTCTAAAAGCTCGTCAAAACTTACAAACATTTCCTCAAAATCCATTGAAATTCTATCTTTGACTCGTTTGATATATTTTTCCGCCAGAACCGGATTGAAGAGTGTTGAAGAATGTTGAAAGGCTTGGAGCTATCCCACCCTTTCGCAAATAATCTATAAAATCTCATTGACGAATGGGAAAATGAATAGGTTTCAATGGAATTCAATGATACTCAATCAGAAATTTCACCAGTGAACATTTTTCTTCTCAACGCTCCAAACATTCATTTCATTTTCTCAATGATATCAGAGAGTTCTCTAATGCATCGATTCCGGAGATCTTTTGAATGACTTGATTATGAACTCTGAAATCGACGCATCCGAAAACTTTCTGATATCATTCAGAGAATGATAAATGTTTGAAATGTTGAGGGAAAAAATGCTCACTGAGATGGCATCATACCAGGTTCCTTTTACATAAAAAGCGAGATCCGGAGCTATAATCGCCCCCTCAATTCCTAGATTGTGTAAATTTCAGTTATTCAGTGTCGCATCAGAAATTTGATGGTACCCCAGAGTTTATCAGGGGAGAATTTTAAAAGAAATTTAAGGGAAAGGGGGAAATTTTAAAAGATTTCCCTTATCAGGGCCCTAATAAGATTCATCTCCCCCGTATACGATCATAATTCCTTTCATTTATACCCCGTCAGGTAAACTGATCAGAGCCGAATAAAGTTGAATGAGGCGTTTCTTATTGCACGAAAAAAATAATTTATCTGGAGCAGCGGAGTGGCTAGCACGGACACGGATAGCCATTAAATGAGCTCCTGCAGTTAAATTTTAGTTATGACGGCAAAAAAATTCGCCTTTGTAGCTGGCTTATTCACTGTAACAGCTAAAATTTAGCCGCAGGAGCTAACTCAATGGCTGTCCGTGTCCGTGCTAGCCACTTCGCTGCTGCAACTGAATTATTTTTTCCGTGTGAGACGTAAATTAGCAAGGTTAGCTACATTCGGGCTTGATTCAAGTTATCCGGATCAGAGCCGGATGCATTTTGATATGGTCAATCTTATTAGAGTTAGAATACTCTCAGAATCTGGAGGAGTGGAAAATCCCTCGTTCCCATGCAGGGTTTTACAAACGCCCCAATAATGGCCCATCACTGGATGATAACTTGGGCCCAATAATGGCAATCGATATTGGACCATTAAAGAATTAATGATTGGCCCAGTAATGGCACATCATCGGGTCATGAATATTATTAATCCCACGTTTTTAGCAGCCAAAAGACGTCTTATGCAACAATTTCAGACAACTTCCCAGGTAGGAAATGCCAATATTGACAACTGGCCCATCCTTGGCAAAATACTGGGCTGCCAAGCATCGCGAACCAATATTGGTCCAATATACAACCGTTGTTCATTCTAAAAACCATACCGGGTTTCATAGGAAATTCCAATATGACAACTGGTGCAAGCTTGGCAAAATATTGGGCTGCCAAACATGGCGAACCAATATCAACCCAGTATAAAACCGTTTGTTATTTGAGAACCCACACCATGTTTCATAAGGAATGCCTATACAACAAGTGGTTCAAGATTGGCAAAACATTAAGCTGCCAAGCATGGCGAACCAATATCGGCCCAATATTAAACCATTTGGTATTTGAGAATCTATACCACATCTCCATGTTTGTGATTTTTACAGAGTTGTACCGATATCCCTGCTAAAAATCTTATCGTTTTCTATGGGAAATTTTTAGCAGGGATGGCATGAAAAATGCCGTCATTTTTTTCTCCAAAAAGTATGTTTGAAGAATCAGGTTGAAGCATGGCAAAAGTTAATTAATATACACAACTTGGGCCAGGTCCGGTTTAATCGTATGAGCAAAGCTCCAAAATACTCATAATACATATATCATGAGACATTGAGTACCAAGCCTGGCACGAGGTTATCATCCCAAGCTTTCACCAAGCTTGGGCCATTTTTTCTCATGGATTCTGGCCCAATATAACTCATAATTGGGCCAAGATCAGGCCAAGCTTGGGCCATTTGTTAATTCCTACCTGGATTTGAGACGTTATATTCATTGGGTATCAGATTCATCCAGCCGAACGTAAGAATTGCTCTCTAAGAGTTTCAATGTGCTCTCAAATTAATCTAAGATAAATTTATCCTCATTTGATTCAAGATCACAATGTTGTATTTTCAGTGTTTTTTCTGCCTTGTCACCTGGCCAGTATTGGGCCATTCTTGGTCTATCAATGGGAATCAATTGCTGGCCATTCAACGTCAGCCATATATCGCTTGATTATCGGCTGTGTTTCCAATAATGGGCTTCCTGCTAGGGTTTCACTCCACTAAGTCTCAGAAGTGAGCCAGTCCGCTTCGAGTGGGATTTTCACTCTCTTCGAGTGGACCTTCGCTCTTTTGGAGTGAAAAATTCACTCTAGAATGGGTGTGGCTGTGAGTTTATAACCTGAAACTTTAAATTATCACCCTAAAAGAGTGGAAATTTCACTCAAAATTTCGACAGGCTCACTTTTGGCGGGCTGAAGAGTGGAATCTCTACCAAAATTCATTTGAGACGATTAAAGTTCACCAATCGCAGCTAGAGATACCTCTCTGCGTGGAATACAAATGCATGGGAGATCGAAGATTGCTGTTTCGTTCTGTTGATGCTTTGTTTATGTAACGTCAAGTATTCATTCGGTTCGTCCCTGACGGTAGAGAAGGAAAATATCATTGGAATTCCAGGGTCTTCCTGACGCATTGCAGGGATCATATTGATATAAAATAAAGAAAAGATATAACATGTTCCGCTTTTCGACACCACTCTTCCACTTCGTAAAATCGTTTGAAAAGATTCATTTGTAATCCAGTCACTTGCACTGATCTTTGTGCACTCTGTCGATAGAAAATGTTTTGCACTCATGTAAAAATAATCATTATGTATATTCATAATTTCAATTTTGAAATATATACTGCTTCCACGCCTACACACACGAATTATCACACATGCTTATGATATAAGCAGTTTATGAATTTTGATTATCATTGAAATAATGATGTACCGATAACCAGATATTTTCAAATTCAAAAATTGATTCCTTTTATTCAAATCTTGTAAATAATTAACGTCTTACGTTTCCAGAATAAATAATATAGGGTCACCGAAAAAAGTAATTAGTTACCCTTACTTCAAATTAGTTCCAGAAACTAGATACAGTTGTTGATATTTGGATAACTAAAACGGGCGTTGGCTCGGCTAAATTCAAATTGAATTTCTCTGACTTTGCTTATTACTCGAAACTAATTTTCACAACTAACTTCAGTTTATTCGGTCGAATGAATTATTTTTTTCGGTGCACACGTGGTATTCAATATGCACAAACCTTGAGATAATTTTTTCCGAATGTCATATAATTCATCTGCTAGAAAAGGATGATTAGAAAAGATTAATTCAAATTTAATCCATCCAAATTCATCTAAATTTGTCTAATTCGTCTGCGGATTGTGATTCAAATGAATGTTGAAACAATTCGTCTTATGAGCACAATGCTGAACATTATGAATTGACTATTATGAATTTAAGTGGAATAACGGTAGGTATTGATTTCAATTGTTCTCAAATTGAAAAGAAGAATGATCTGAATTCTCCTAAAATTCCATACATTGGAACAAGAGAATACATTCGAATCGATCAAAATTTCAATTGATTTCAAATGTTTTATTGTTGTCTGATCTTCCATTGTTGAGAAAGTTGTCAAGTTGACAGCTGAATATCTTAATAGAATAGCGTTACGAGTCTCGTGAGTGACTCTAAAGCGCTTCAATTCATGTACCAAGAATATCGAATAATGAGAGTTGCCGAGTTGATGTTAAAATACTATAGAAATGATCATAATGAGACAAAAAAAAACGATAAGACATTGATGAACTCACCACGTAATCTCAACATAATTTTTAGCATCTGCACTGGTCGAACCATCATTTGGATTCTGTGGACAGCGGTGGCGGAGGTAGTGGTTTGGGTTGGCCGAGAGCTTCCAGACCACGCGTCAATAGTGCCATCGACGTTGCCGGTTTCCTATCACAGGTAACGAAACAGTTTAATCAATCGCATTAAATCGAAACTAAATTTTCCTCTATTCGATTAACCATTAGAGACGCATAGCGCATATGCTTTCGCATCGATTTTTCTACAAATCTAAGAATGGTTGGAATGTATCATTACACTGCAAAGAAGGAATAGTCGATTTTCGACCATCAGGACAAGTAACAAGTTAGCTGCCTCAACTAACTGAAAATATCTCAGGTATTTACGTTGGTTAGTGCAACTATGGAGTTAGTTGAGGCAGCTAACGTGTTAATTGTCCTGACTATTAAGTAGCTGTAGCAACTACTTAAGTAGATGGTCGAAAATGCTGCAACTACTTATTTTTTTCCGGGTAATTTGATAACGCAGCACATTTTTCATGATTTTCATTACACGTAGGAACCATCATCACACCTCGTTCTTTGTTCCGTGTATTATATTCTGAGAGAGAAGAGCTGTAGCTGAAAATAAGCCCAAGTACAGTTTTCAGTCACAGTAGCTTTTTTTCCACCGTCGCAGCGATTTCCATAGCTATTTCAATGAAAAATCTAGCTACTGTAACTACAAAAATATACTTGGGCTACAGTTTTTCCTCAGTGTCGTGTAAAAAGTCCTGAAAAGACTACACGTTCTCAAGAAAGTAAAAGAATTCGCAGACTCTGTATCAGAATTATAACCGTGATTTGAGCTGTGTATCAATTAATACGTGCGATCACAGGCCGTTTGCTGATCCATTCATCGTTAATCCGTTGAATACACATTCCCTGTTGCAAAATGTGAATTCCCAAAGCGAAGTGAAAAAAATTGGGATCTAATTTTCCTGTGGATACATTGACACGACGTTAGAGCGAAATGTGTGCGATCGATAAAATCCATCACAAGGAAATAAGAAGTTTTTTGTTCTTCGTTCCCTTATATGTATATACATATAATGTTAGATTGAATAAATAACGAGATCGAAGAAACAGCTGGAACTTCAGAGTTCAAGGTAATTTACAGAAGTACAATGTAGTGCAGCACCACTTGAGCAATCGATAAATACTTGTGGGTTGTGGCAGAAACGATGTAGTAAACGTTGTCAGAAAATATCGATATAACGATGATGATGATGATGATAATGATGATGATGGCCAACAACGTCAACTGTTTTCCTTCCCCATTTTACATTATTATCGCTATCCTTACAGGAATTTCTACGACGGCACGGGTCCACGTCACGATTATGTCGTAAGGTTCGCAGTGCAGACAATTTACCATTGGCATCGACCGCACCCACAACCACGTCCACGCGTCATCACCAGGAACACAGTCTTCGAAAGTACAGGGAAGAAATTGACGCCGATACCACCGAAGCGTTCTTGAAAACAAATAATCAAGATGAATACGATAGGAACGAGGAAAGTAATCAATTGATCACACAAAGCAGTGTCGAGAGCGGTATCAATAAGGACAACCTGGATAACAATTTAATGTTGGATGCTAACTTCAATCAACCATCTCCAAGGTGAGTACTGTCACCGACGACGACATACGCTCGTCGTTACATTCTGTATTGAATCGAGAAAATCTTTTCAATGTACGCGACGTACTCGAGTCGAGGATTTTCATTAATTAATGAGAAAGAGAAGAGCGTTCCAAGTAATGACATGAAAGCTGTGAATGAGGTTCTTAATTAATTCATTTAAGAGGATGGTCCGTTTTAAACGACAATGTTCACGATTAAAGCACCACCGCGTCTCTTCAACGAATTTGACAAATGGAATTGAATTTAAAATGGGCTTTTCTCTTGAATTTAGAAGGATGCTCGGTTGTCTTTTCTTCTCAGAGTTGTCGAATATTTCGATCGTTCGATGTTGAAAAATTTATTGAATAAATCAATTCCAGTGGAGAAATTCAGGCGATTCACCTTGAATTAATTTCTGGAATTTTCTCAGAATGTGCAAAACATTGTTAAAACGTCCCAGAATCGCGTCGTAAAAAGTGAAAGTGAAGTTTCCCTCCAAGTTTAGTAAAGGCAGCGAAAATTCCCCTATGCTTTTCTCCTGGCCCTAGCGGATCTGGGTGAAGGTTTAGGACATTTTTTTCAATAAAAATTCAACCAATCTCAATTTGGTGATTTTCTGGGTTTCTACCATTTTTTGTGACCTTGTTCAAAGCAACCGTTAACCATTTTCTAACCAAATGTTTACCAAACCAAAAAAATTGGAATCGCTAGGGAGAATTTGGAAGAAAATCTGACATTCACTGTTCCCAGCGACATGTTGTGCTGTCCGAGTGAGGAACCGTGAGAAAATTGTTTATCCAAACAAGGAGAACGCTCGGACAGTGTAATCCACGAAAGATCACCTCCAAGCGAGAAGAAAATTAGATAGAAGAAAAGTGCTCTAATGATTTTCCACTATTTCTCATTTCTCGTCTTTTTCCAGAGACTCCCCGGTGACCTCTTCTTCGTTAGTCGCCAGACGTTTCGGTGGATGGCGAGTGGGCGGAAGTCATGAATACGTTAGATGTCCTATGCGCCAGCCTTCAACTTCTATAGACCAAACGGAAAGGTGAGTTATTCCTGTTTTTCCCTGTCCTTTTTCAACTCGGAATACAACATCGTTTTTAAGTATCACATTCATCGGTAGAGAGAAGTACGAAGATAATTATCCGGACGGTTAGTAGTTGGCTCAACGCCAACGATTTGAAATTGCTATTTCAAAGACGCGAACGACGACGACGACGACGACGACGACGACGACGGTACTCGTAGTATTTAATCGACCGTGTCTTAAGAACATCCTCCATTAATCTTTGATACATAAATATATAATTTAGACGACGGGAAAATGATCTCTATTCCTAGGTGTTATCGACGTTCCTGCGAGTCAGACTCCGTGGTACGACTACCGCCGCGGTACCATCATCATCACCATCATCATCACCATCACCATCACCACCACCCCCAACATTTACACATGGGCGCCGAGCGTCACTCGAAGAGCTATGATTACACAACGAGAAGACCCACCGAATCGAGCATCGAGGTCCAACATTTTGGTCTGCCCATACTCAGTGTCAGTGAACCAAGTCCGCCGGACGAGCCCAACAATCGCGTCGACGACTATTTGTAGGATTTACTTACCGAGGACTCGTTGATGAAAGAGCTCCTCGTTTAAGGACATCAAAGAGAAGAGAAGAGAAGTTGAAAAATCAACAAAAAGTGCACCCACTCTTTTTCCATTTATATTCGTGAAAGAGCGTACAACGAAGAAACTCTAATGACATTTGTTGGCGTGTGAATGTTGGCGATTCGCGTGCAAATCTTGCCACCGAATTGCCAGGAGAGTTCATTACCATGTATTTCGCGTTTTGTAGATAGAACTGCAAGCATCAAACGCGAAATAGAACGTTATAATCTGGGGAGATTTAACGAGAGTATATTCTCCGTTATTGCTGCTCCCAACTCTTACCAAACGTGACAGAGTCAAATGATGAGGAGGGAAAGATGATGAAGAAGAACACCGTGAGAAACAGAAAACCTTCCAAAATATTCCTTATATCGTCAACTTGAATGTTATTGTGTACTCTTGTCGTTCAAACAACATATCTCGGTGTCGAAGTACAACAACGATCTTTGAACATTATCGATATATTTATTATACATGAATTATACATATATATATGTACATGGTAACGAACATTTCATTTCACTATTCTTTTCGTTGATTGTACGTATTTGCGATCACGAAGAAAAATGTACTAGACATCCCTGCTGAAAATCCCAGCTAAAACTCCCCTGGTAGAAATCTTCTATAAAATCTCATGGCGGATGATGAAATTTCTGATTAAATATCATTGAAACCTCGTGATTTTCTCATTCGTCAATGAGATTTTGTAACAGGGTTGACAAAGAATTTTTCTGGATATTCTAATTTTCGGTAATTCCAGACTATATTCGGGTAAGAATTCTGCCAGGAATTTTCAGCAGGGATCTTGAATCGTTGTTGATTTTTCTTCGTGTTCAAATTTATTTCTCGTTCTATCGTTTCGAAAGAACTGCGGAAAGGGGAGAGAAAGGAAGTGAGTGAGAAATCCAATTAGTCAAACCAACCGGACCAATTTTTGAACAGAGGGGCCACGTTAAAAAATCTCTTCTATAGACGTAGATGAATACGAAAGGAGGGACTTTGAGATAGTTATATTTTAGATAACTTTCCTTTGTTTTACATATCAAATCGATTATCGAGAGAAACAGCGGCAAGGACAGTTTGGAGATTTTATAAATGTTAATTGTAAATATGTATATCAAAGGGACCAAAATAGAATGACAAAATAGGATGAGAATCTCAGAGAACAAAATGGAAACTCTTTTGTATAGTTATTCTCAGTTCCTTGCAAATACGTACAATTTACTAGCGTTTTATTTGACCAAAACCGCCGATGGGAAGTTTTGAAATCGCAATAGATTTAACAATTCCATCATAAAGACTTTAGTATTCCATATCTCATTTTCTGGGATTGGGAAGAAGAAAAAAGATTTATGAATGAAGTTTAAGACGACGGAGATCTAATTCGAGATTCGCTTCGTATATTGTAATTCTTCTTTCATTCACTGACCCCTCCAATTCGACAACTAAATAAATATATGTGAATCGAAGAGACGTTAATAAAACGTGGAAGGATCATATACATACAAACAAACACAAAAAAGAGAAAGATTTTATTCTCCTCAGAGCTTTAAACATAAGTAAATGACCAATTATATTGACGTATAATATAGTTCAACATATTGTAACAGATGTATATGTATCTGTAAAAACAAATCGATATGATAAGCTATGAACTTCGATGACCGCTATACAACTCATACATTTTTTTTTTCATCATTTCAATATTCATTGATCGAAAGCCCTGCTTGAAGAATCTTATTCAAAACCATTGAAGTGAATGAAAGTTGATAGGAATGAATGTTTTTTGTGCATATTCTTTATCATTTTTGTTGAGTCTCATATTGTCTTTTGATACAGGCAATATTCAACTATCGTCCCCCATAAAACATATCAATTTATCGACTTTATATGGCAATGTCATTCGATTGACAACCTTGTTAGCAGTTCAAGGGAAGGTTCTCGTCAAGCAAATTCCGAAAAGAAGAAAGTGAATCAAGAATTCGAAGTATTTGAAACTCATTAAATGGATCTTAAGGGGATACCAGCGAGCCCCTCAGATGCAACCAGCCATACAAACGTATCGACTGAGTAAACATTTTCCGGGCAAGAATACTTCGAATTGAATTCATAAAGAAGTGTATGAAATTTTCAGGAATTAATGATCAATCCTGAATCTATCGCGGTACGTTGCCCGAATTTTCAATTCCGAAGAAACATTTTCTTCTCAGTCGGTAACACAAACTTTTTTTCCGAAATTCAAAATTCGAGCGATAGATTAAGGATTGATAATTGATTGCTGAAAATTGATTATTTCTTCATGAATTCAGTTCAGAGTATTCTTGCCCAGAAAATGTTTACTCAGTCGATACGTTTGTATGGCTGGTTGCATCTACGGGGATCGCTGGTTTCCCCTCAAAGCGGATGGAAAAAAATATTCTCAAATTACAGGATTCGTATCCCGAAAGTTTAAAAGCGTTTTTCCTCGAAATCATGTTTTTCAAGTTTGGCTCCACGATATCTCAAAAACTACTGAACTGATCGCTCTTTTTTTTGTTTTATTTTGAAGCTGATTGAATTTATTAGAGGATGAACCTAAATGGAGATGACATTCGCCTTTGTTTTTCTTTTTATAGCACTTTGAAGAGCGAAAAAAGGTGAAAAAACGCTACCAAAAGTTCGCATATCTGTCATTCTTTTAATTTCTGGACTTTTCATTGGTTTTATTAGTACAACCCCCAACAAATATAATATATATCATACAAATTTTTGGATTTGTGATTTCTGATAATTTTTATAAGTGCTATAGTGGCATAGAAGTGGTATAGATCGATCACTGTTTTTTTTTAGGTGGTTATGTTTCAACAGGTATCAACAATTCCCATCCCTGTTGAATTAAAAACCCAGCATGGTCCAAGGTATATTATAAGGGTCAGTTCTTATCAAACAGATAGTTCTAAAAGGAAACGATCAGTTCTAAAACGTAAGAACGGTTAGTACTCAAAATCTACCCAATTTTCAGTGAAATATTTTCCTCTTTCTTTTTCTTCTTTCAATTCGAGTACCCAATATTGCCCTGCTGCAGAGTGAGCATTTTACCTCATATCAAGGGGTATATTGAGTTCAGTAATGATATTCATCCCGCAAAAATAGGTCTTCGTGCCAAAAGTAAAATTGAGGAAGTATCAAATAATTCAAGGAATACTTGAGTACAATTGTCAGACAAATGTTCTCCATTTTTTTTAGGAATCGAGTGTCTACCGTTTCCCCTGGTAGAAATATCCTATTAAATCCCATTACGAATGGTGAAATTCCTGATTGAATACCATTGAATTTCATTGAGACCTATTCATTTTCCTATTCGTCAATGAGATTTTATAGAATATTTGTAACGGGGTCGGTTAGTTCTTGAATTTTCTTAGAATATGCCCTGGCATGGTCCAACAAGGAACCAACTTGGTCTCAGCTGGACCCATTTGGTACTAGCTGGTGCCAGTTGCAAACCCATGATGGTTGACCCAACAACCAACATGCGACCAACTTGGTTGCAACTGGTGCTAGTTACAGCCCATATCGAGTGAATCAACAACCAATATAGGATCTAATTAGTCCCAGCTAGACTAACTTCCCGTACAGCACAACCACCGATCCTCCACCTAGGACTTCGGTGGACTGGAGGTGGAGAATTGGTGGAGAAATGGGAGCCGTGGAAATAAGGGAGAAATAAGGGAGAGTCTCCGTTGAGGCAACGGAGAAATGTCCACTCCCTGTATTTTCAATATAATTGTTATTGGTGCATTTACGTAACCAAATCTGAATGTATGAATTCACGGATTTAAGTTTTACTGGAAATACAGGGGGCGGACATTTCTCCGTCGCCTCTCCGTTGCCTCAACGGAGACTCTCCCTTATTTCCACGGCTCCCATTTCTCCACCAATTCTCCACCTCCAGTCCACCGAAGTCCCAGGTGGAGGATCGGTGGTTGTGCTGTACGGGGCTTATTCCAATTGTACCAACTCAAACTTGACTCATTGCACTCAAGTGCGCTAATATCAGAGGGATTTTGAAAAATCAATATGATGCACGTTTTTTTTATACCAGGATTGATTGAAGAACGGTATCGAAAAAATATCAACAAATATAAGTGTATTGTAAATGCAAACAGCCTTACAAACTGATGCCCAAATCGTGAAATCTGGCCAATTGCAAGATTTAAAGGAACGATATCCTTCAAATTAATCATGAATTGAAGGAAAATCTCGAAATGCCAGAAGTTCTGTTCTCCTGCACAGTAAAAATTCCATATTCATCTTGTACTTTTGAGATCTACTTGATTATGTTGTTCTGAACCACAAGTATAGGAGCATTCACCATCCCGTACAGCACCGGACATTTCCACGTTGCCTCCGCGTGGAATCTCCGTTCATCCGCGTTCTATCCACGTGGAGTCCACGGGGATGCAACGTGGAAGTCTGTGGATGTGCTGTTAGGGATACTCTCTCGTGAGGATGAAGATTATTATGTTATAATTTGAAATAAATATAGTTCTGAGCGTCATAATAAAGTATATCCCACGAGTACCATAAAAATATAGTAATCTTTAATATAAACTTTCCTCTGTGTGGAATTTCAAAGATTCATCCATAACTATCTGAAGCGATGCCAAGCATGGGCTGCCACAGATTGATGCTACACTGAAAAAAAGAAACATTGTTGTGCAGCGTCCAGGCAATGTTCTCAGATTTGACTCGCAAATGTTAAACACACAGATGCGACTGTACATCCGTGTGGAAAAAGGGAGGGTACGGTTGCGCGCGCAACCTAGTATGCTTCCTCTATTGCTCATAGAATATTTGATGGGAGAGCGAAGGAGAAAGCATGCTAGGATGCGCGCGTAACCATACCCTCTCTTTTTTCACACGGATATACAGTCGCATCTGTGTGTTTAACGTTTGCGAGTCAAATCTGAGGACACTGCGTCCAGGCAGCGATGGTTCATGTCCAATAAAAATTTCCAATTAGCCATCACGAGTTGCTCGCCAGACATCAACTATTTACGTCCAGAACGTACTCAGTAATGTCTTGGACGCGAATAGTTGATGTCTGGCGAGCACCTAGTGATGGCTAATTTGAAATTTCTTTTAGACACGAATCATCGCTGTCTAGACGCTGCACAGTAATGTTTCTTTTTCACAGTGTAAGACTGGGAAGAACCATGCAGGGTAGTACCGACCTCTAGGTAGGACTCATATTAGGTAGTACCAACCTGATCCCATCCTAGGTTGATCCTACGCAGCATGGTCGAAACTAGCTGGAACCCAGCTGGGTTTTTCCAACAGGGATGACATTATTTTTCACTGAAAAAAATTTTTTCATGTACTTAAAGACTCGATTAACAAGTGTGAAGAAAAATTCGAGAAAATTGCTTTATTTTGGGATCGCTAGATGAGAACCTCCCCTCAAGGTACAGGTTACAATTCTACTGTAAGGATTTCAATTAAGAACCTTGCTTCAAGCTTGCCTGACAGATCTCATTCGTTTTCGATGAGTTTATCACTTCATTCCTATTCTTCCTTCACAATTTTATGGGATTTGAATCAATCCTAATGAGATTCAATCGGATTTTTTGAAGCAGGAAACAACTTTTGTTGAATCAATGCGTTCGAAGTATGGATTTTTGTTCTCCTCTGGTTATTCGACTCATTCGATACAGCGGTTCTCTTGTGCCATATCTCCATATGAATATATTCAAACCTGATCATAATTAATATAAGGATTATCAACCATTTTCAATCCTATTGTCTAGTTATAAGAATCGAAAAGTTTCAATATTTTACACTCTAGAGAGTAATAATGAATGACGCATAATTGTGGATATAATTATACTAAAACAGAGTACGAATCATGTTTTTTTTTAAAAGAGATGCCTCTCGAAGACGTCAGATGTTCCTTCATTTTGCTCTGCTTATTCAATATTTTTTATAATCCAAAGTTGTATAATTTGTTGCGTATCGTCTGGTTGAGAAGAAAAAAAAGTGGGAAAATTAATTCGCAAAGTCATAATAAGAATCATATAAGTCATCGCGAAGAATCACAAGAATCATAGTTCGGAGAATGAAAATAAAACTTCCTCAAATTTAATATTTATGGAAATAATGAAAAAAAAAAAGATTTTCCCTCGTTGTCAATGTGGGTTGGAAAACCGGTAGTAAAATGTCAATTTTTAATCGCAAAAATTTCATATCCAACGATGAATTCATTAGTACGATTTTCATATTTCAAAAAATCAATCAGTTGATACGAGAAATTCAAAATAAGATAAAATAAAGCGTAAGATACATTTTTTTCTTTCAACCAGAAATATCAGTTTAAGATGTTAAATGATACATTTCGATGTATAATTAATAAATGTAGTCAACTTCTGCTGTACATCATGAAGAAACTATAAAATTAAATGACCAACAACAATAATAGTTTTCTAAACTAGTTAATTATTACAATGGATATTAGTAGATCGTTGAAGTTTAAGCATCTATATTTGTATAGGATTCGTGGTGAAGAAATAGCCTTTTGGAATTGAGTTCAATGGTCCAATGCTTTTTCTTTATTCCATTTGTTTTGATTTCTCGAACTGACTTCCAATTTACTAATATTATTATAAATATGTGAAGATAATAGTAATCCCATACAGCACGAAAGTCCCCGCAAAGAGCTCCCGTTATGACGGTAAACATGAATTCATTATGAATAGTTTGAATTCAAAATGAACTCTTGACGAATAACTCAATCTTCAGAAAGAATTCGTATCACGAATTCATAAAGAACTATTCAGGCATTCAACATGTATGCATTTTCAATTCATTGAGTTCATATTGAATTCATTTTTACTGTCTGGGATGGCATGTTCGAAGAGGGGAGGAATCTCACGATAACTCAATTTCTTTCGTGTAAATAATAGTCCCATATAAATTTCAGAAAAACATGATGGGTCGGAAAAAATATGACCAAAATTCAACGTTTTTGCGAACCCGCACATCTCCTGTTTTGCGATCCGCATTATTTCCCAATGTTTCGAGGATAGTCAATCGAGGTGACACCAGCGACCCCTGAAGATGTAACCAGACCCATTGGTTAAAAATGGACAAAGCCAAAACTATTCTGACAAATTACTCGGAAACGAAGAAATGAAATCGAAATATCGCTCTGTAAAGACCTCCTTCAATTAATAAAGATGGTCTGTACAGAGCGTCATTTTCCTTTCATTGCGTTATTTTCTAATAATTTGTCGGAAAAGATTTGGCTCGGGTTGCATCGTCAGGGGACGTTGGTATCCCCTCAACGAGGTGATAATTGCCCTAACAGCACATCCACCGATTTCTACGTCACATCCCCGTGGACTCCACGTGGATAGAACGAAAATTCCACGTGGAGGCAACGTACAAATGTCCGGTGAAATTTGAAAAATAAAATACCGTTATCCTGGGGATATTTTTGTTCTTATCATCCGATAGTTATGCAATGTCCACCAAAGTAAAGAACCGAGGTGATAGCGGTACCGCCCAGGTAGAAATATTCCATTAAATCTTATTACGAATCGTGAAATTTCTGATTAAATATCATTGAATTTGATTGAAACCCATTCATTTTCCCATTGGTCAATGAGATTTTATAGATTATTTGTAGCAGGGCGTACAAGTTTCATCCCAATCGGTTGAGAGATGTGAAAAAAGTTTTCAGCAATCCGCATTATTTGCCGATATTTTTTCCGACGCAAACGAGAAAGCCGTGTGCCAATTGGCAGAGTTTTTGATTTTATAAAAAATCCTCAAAGAAATATTCAAAGAAAATTATGATGATCATATAAGAAGCATTTTGTTCTCACGATAGTGAAATTTTCTCCATAGGAGCCCTATTAAAAATGTCCGACAGATCCTGACAGATTCCGGTCAAAATTCTGTCCGGTACCGTTGGATATCATCATGCCTGGGACAAAAACCGACCAAATGCTGACAGAAAATTATCTTTCGGACATTTGGAATAGGGAGAACTGAATCGCCAAGGTTTTCTCAAACAATTTCGACTCGAAACTTTAATACGACAAAGAGAGCACGTCATTTTGGGTCTTATTATATAAGAAATTTGTATTATCAAATTCTTATTCATCTGCAAATATTTTTGGAGATGCGAGAGAGTTATTCCCGGAATTTATATTTTCAAATAATACTACTTCTTTTGTAATAATATTTATGCGTTGAAAATATCACAAAACAAGTCGAGGATGTCTTTTCGTTGTCCAAAACAGCTCTTATTTCAAAAAGATATCTTCTGGTGTCGCATGAGACGCCTCAAACTTGTTTTAAGATATCTTCAAGGCATTAATATTGTTACATGTGGGTTCACAGTTCATTCTTCATAAGCTTCGATCGTCTCGCCTCTCTAATATCATATTTTTCCATTTCTCCTTGTAAAAGTGTCATAATATAATATGATTTATCCAATATTTTCCGATGTAGAATTTGTATTTTACACGTAAGGGTATAAATTTATAATTTTAGCAATCCTAATTCCATCCAAATAGACGAAAAGAAAAAAAATATATATATGTATATACATATTAGGTGTATGCGATTAGTTGCCGGTAAGATGGCGGCGGGTGAATGACTGGTGCAGAATGAGTAGTAAAGAGAATAAGGAAAGGAAAAGAAGTGTGAGGGTGTGAGAAAAAGAGCAGTGGGTGAAAGTGAAGCAGTGGTCAGGACGGTAAAAATAAGTGGATAGACAGCGTAGGAGTGGAAGAAGAGGAGAAAGAAGGAGGAAAAGAAATCTGACCGGGTGCCAACCGCGTGGGCAACGTGAGATGGAGAGAGAGGAGATGAGGAGAATGGTGGAAGAGGAGGTGGAAAAGGAAATTAAACAGAAGGAGGAAGAATGGGAGAAGAAGATGGAGGAAAAAATAGAAGCGGAGTGTGAGAAGAGGGAAATAAAAGTTCTGGAGGAGTTGATGGAGTTGTCGAGTATTTTCGAGTACCTTCCGCTATTCGAAATTTTCCAAATAATTCATTAATTTTCTCAAATTTAAAAAAATCCTACAGGTCTTTCTTTATTTAACTTTGATTCCTTATTTTCTTCACTTTTTCTAAAGGCGTAATTATTTTGTAACTAAACATAATTTATTTCGCAATAAAAAAAATTGACTCATTTATCGCTCAATGCCTAGTCTATAACATTTGTCAAATAAGCAACAAGTGAGTGAGTTTTTTGTTATTCGTATTTGTCTCTATATTTAAATATTTAATATATGATTCATTTAAATTTTTGATGACAATATTCTTCTTTTCCTTCTTCTAAAAGTTATATGTATTTAAATATTAATCCTTAGAAAATACATATGCTAAAGATAATGTGAGTAAATATTTCTATAAATCCATTGTTCCTTTTTCAATATTATTCGTCTTCATTCCATCATGCATTACAATATGTACCAATTATTAACGGTTTGAAAATATATCAGTTATTTTTTTCATATCTGAAATTGTTTGACATTGAATTATTGCTCTTATTTCTTTGAAATCATTCAGCAGCCCTTTTAGTTACACTTTTTACAAACTCTGATGGAAAATATTTGAATGATATTAAAATCATCGAATGAGCCTATTGTACTTGATCTGGAATTTATTGAAATTTCTTGCAACTATCGATAAAGAAAATCCTCACAAACTTGATGCTTGGTGTCGCCAGATACAAATATCAGATTATCGTGGAAGCAAAAGTCAAATAAATATCCTATAATAGCTCAACTTGCTCGAATCTTCTTATGTATTTCCATGACTCGAGTAAGCAGCGAAAGAGCTTTTTCTGATGCTTTCTAGATTATTGAGAGATCATGTTGAAGAACTATGTTTCTTGCATAACAATTCAAAAATTGAGGAATGTAAGTGGATTTGAGTGAAATATTGTTTAGAAGTTTTTGAAGGGATATTCAGCGAGAAAATATGTCTCTTCGTATTATTACCTTCGCAATACTTTTATTTCCATACCACATATAATCATTTAAAATATATTAATTAATTTGTCGATGACTTGTTTCATGTGATATGAAATAAAACAGAATATTGGAGAAATGTGTTGAAAAATAAATTAAATTCATAAATGATTTCAATAAATTTCATTGCCAATTAAGAATATTCAGAAATAATCTAAGAATCGTTGATGGAAAAACAACCTAAAACAGGATGTAAACTGCATCACAATGACAAACACAGCTTCCCTTTAACGAGGAAACAATGATGAAAATTATAATACACCATTCTCCTATTTGAGAATAATTTGAAATAACTTGAATAACACAATATTGTTTCTTGCTTTGTAAAGTTTCAGGATCTTAATTCGAAATTCATTGAATACTCGACTCGAAACTCGAATTACTATTCGCACACCCCTAATACATACACATATATGTGTATAACTGTTTATGAACTCTTTCGTGAATCAATCATTTTCTTTGATTTCCTTCCCAAAACTGTTTTCACTGTAAGAACTTGACATATGGAGCTGCTATGAAACCCAACCCTAACATCGCATCCACTCTACATGGGTCTCGTACGCTCAATCTTGAGAAGATTCAATGTGAACCAAAAAATCTTCACATTTGGAGAAATTTTACAAAAATTCGCAACACCAATCTTAAACATGAAAAAGCCACAAGATTAAATGGATTTTTTTGAAGAATTTCTATGAGGACAACTTAAATTTCAGGATGATTCCAGGAATTGAAGGATTCTAGGACTGCTACCCACTGTGTCTGCAGTAAAGAGAAAAAAAACTGAATTATTGAAATATATCGGTTGAATGGTTTTTTTATAAAAAAATTCTGACACGTATGGCGTATGTATACATATATACACGCTTAGTGTATCTTATTACTTCTTTGTTTCAAATATTTTTCAACGAATTCAATTATGTATCAACAACAGTTCAGTTCTCTCAAAGAAAAAAAAATCGTGAAAAATAGCGTAATTTTCATTATATTTTAGGAAATTTATTTCCATCTATGTTCACATATCAATTTACAGAAGTTTACGATTATTTATATGTTATTTCTTAAGTATACATAAGTATACACACACACACACATACACTTGCACGCAACCTTCATACGTATAAAAAAAAAAACCCGACAATCTCCCTCAATTTTTAAAAAGAAAAACAGTACATCAGAGTTTTTTCTCCAGTGCATCGTGTCTCTGCAAACGTGTCTCCAATGTGATCCAAAGTTATTTTTCTGTCTCTTTCGAGTTCTCAAAAGAGTATTACATAAAAACATTATGTATAGTTACAACTTTGATCCTCAGGACTAATTCATCTCCCAAGTATCACAGCCTTGTTTTTTCTTTCTATTTTTTTTTTCCAATTGATTTGGATGAATCGAACTATCGACTATTCATTTTCTCATCAGATACATCAATTACATAATTTACAATTTAAAGACAATATTATTCTGACTTGAGAGGAAATTTCATTATAAAAATCATTATGAATTATTTTCATTTACATACCTCGTCAAGATCAGATTCGTTAAATGGTTTCACCATTTTCTACTCTATCTACGACATGTATTATATGTACTCAATCTCAAATCCTCTCATATTCTCAGAGATTAGGGGTCGGTTTTGCAAATGAGACACTCTATGTTTTATGTCAACATAGAGTGTCACATAAAATACTGTGGAGTATATCACGTGTAAACCCTGAACCTCAAGAGAATGAGAGAACTCAATTTTGTTCTAAAATCATTATAGATTCCATATTTGCACACGAGTAGATTCATAACTAAAAAATTGGTATTATTGCAAAACAATCCAACATTTCACTAACTTCGAAATTGCATGTTTTTTAAAATTCAATCAGAAATAAATATATCCATTCGTGAGAATATATATAGAGTGGATGCACATAAAATCATATACCATCAATATACATATACAATTTTTACAATTTCGTACTCCACTGAAGAATTGAATTTTGATATTTACAGTTTTATTATTGGGAAAGTGTACAATTACGATCGTTAAGTTATTACTGACTTGCGTTATCTACAAAAGACTCCTGTGAACTTTCACCACCCTCTTTATCATCCGTATGGCTGGTAGGATCGTCGTTGGAACTTGGAGATTCTTGACTGAAATTGATACAATCTAATTTCAAATCAATGGAGGAATTCGCAGAGGTCAGTGCTCTACTCGAATCCAAATCGTTAAGCTCCAACGACGTATCTATAGAAGAATCATTCTTTATCAGTTCCTGACTTGGATCGGAATCATCCGAACGCAAGGATTCTTGGGATCGCCGTTCAGGATTAGTTTTCCTAGAGGCAAGAAACTTTTGTTCGGAAAGTTTTTTATTTTCGTTATATTGATCCATTAAACCGGACCAAGGATCCTCTAAGAAAGAATGGATGTTGACGTAATTAGATATATCTACCTCCCTATGGGGAATTCTACAAAAATTCTGAAAAAACAATTCCATGAATATATATTTGCATGTATACTTATGCATAGATAATACTTGAAATAAGTTCAACGATGATAGCCATAGTTACCTTTTTTGGATTCTGAAACGAATTGCGAAGACTTTTGTACGGAGAAAATGAGTTATTGTAAAATTGTTTGGGTGAAGCATGATAATTGTTTTTGTAGTAATTTACGCCCGTGTTATTACCGAATCGAGGATACGAAGAGTTACTACTTTCGGAGTATTTATTGTTTCCATAATTAGGACGATTATAAACTTTCTCAGATTTGGGTGTACTGATATTCAAGGGGATGAAGTCGTTGCTGCTATTATTTGAGTAAGATTGCGAGTTAGAGTCACCTTTCTTGCATTCATAACCTCTGTTCTCGTATGTGTTCCTTGAATACGGAGTTTTTCCTCTGTTATTGCCATTTGGAGTACTCAGTGGTGATTTTTTCATTTCAAATTACGTTTCCAAAACTAATATAGATCGATTTACTGGAAAATTAATATATCTCAACTTTTTTACACTTTCTATTATGACGCGTATGTATACATACAAGGAATATTTGATGGCCCTGGGCCCTGGGCAAACAAGTACCGTAAACCAGGGATGCCAGAAATTTTGAGATCCAACGGCCTACATCCAATCAAATACTCCTGTTGATCGGAATGACCAATGTATTCCAGTCTACGTGTTCTTGTTCTTTTCTTTCTGGCAACACAGCCGCAAAGTACCGTAAATGTGGGCGTAACGAAAAGAAAGCTGCGCAAAAAGCAGAATCTGGTTTCTACGCAGTCTTGCGTTCCTTAGGTTTGCGTTGAGTCCCAGCCAGGGTTGGGTACGCATTAAGCTAACATTTCATGGGGCGTCGAGCGGCGGATGGGGGCCGATTCAACGAAACCATTGGTTGGAAAGGAAGAGATGTGTAATGTATGATGTCTTATTCTTTTCAACTAACGGTTTCGTTGATTTGGTTTTTCGTTGATTTGGCCCCCATCCCGAGCGGCAGCGTCAACATTGGAAGAAAAAAGAGAACCGATCGGACCTCCCTTTTCTTCCGATGTTGACGCTGCCGCTCGATGCCCCATGAAATGTCAGCTTGATACGGTAGGTTTTATGCAAGGAATAATGTGCGCGTAAAACTCATGCAGATAATGCAGATAATGCAGATAACCAAAGGGGGTTTTCTGCATCATTTTTTTTCATGGTCAAGTTGTGTTATAATTTTAAAACTATGAATTGTTTACCATTTCAACACTCATAAATATCTATTTCATATATTCTGAATTTTGAATTTCAGGTCGGAATAATTTTCTTATGTTTTATGCATTTTCTGCATTCTCTGCGTATTCCACATGTTTTATGCATAATCTGCGCATAGTTAACGCATATTACTTATCGCACGCGCACAGAACCCATCCCTGGTCCCAGCGTAGCCAAAGAAATTATGATACACGGTGTTGATTGGTTCGTTCTCTCAGATTAATCAATCAACACCGTGTATCATCATTCTATTGGCATCACAGAGATGAATTGCAGAGATTGCTGACGCAATGTTAAAATCGTGATCCGTATCACGTTGTTTTCTTTTGAAAAAAAATATCTGATTGACTGAATCTTTCTTTTGAGCCAATCAGCATGAAAGGATGAACGGAAAACGTGGTACCATCGATCAGAAACTAGACCATGGTTTTCATATATTGTTAGCAATCGTTCCAAATCATTTCTGGGCATCGTTGCATTAAGTTCTGAACACACAAGCCACGTAAGAACGGATACGCAGTTGTGTTGCCAGTCAAAAGCTGTCCCTCATTTATGATTGGTTGATTCTCATGGAACTACCAATCATGCTCTCGTCCCTAACGAAATCCATCAATCAGCGACAAATAACAACTTTCCAATGGTAACACTGATGCGTAGAGACCGTATACGAAATATCTGCGAAAACTCCCATTCCTTACGTTTACTTTCATGTCGCTTGTGTATCGCTGTGATCAGGTAAAACGGAAAGTAGGTCAATTTTGGTAGAGTATCGTCAGCCCTAAAACCATATGTCCGAATTTCAGATGCCCGAATATCCGTAAGCCCGGAGTTGCATAACCTCGAATAAAAAATTATGAATCATAATATAAATCAATTATTAGATACTTATAATTGATTTATACTCAACTTCGTAATTTTTTATTTGTGGTTATGCAACTTCGGCACTGATATATATATATAAACTGGATACAACATACCCTATGTTGCGAGGTTGCAAGCCAAAATGAGTGGATCCAATTGAACGACGGACATGTTTGAAATGTATCTTCAGCGCCACCTAACGGTAAGCCAAGTTCTCAGGAAAAAATGAATCAAGATTACGATTAAAATAATAAAATATTGAGCCAAATGAAAAATACACTATAATTTCACAATAGAGAATATGAGAATGAATTATCGAAAGATTTCATTGCATTCCCAAGAGTGAGTATTGCATTTCAAAATGGATTAGTTGATATTCTGAATCATTTTATTGTGACAACTTGGCTTACCACTAGACGGCGCGAATGAAACTCTCTAAACATGTCTGCTCTGCAATTGGGTCCACTTTAAAATTGCCATGTTCCATCCAGTTCATATATATATATCAGTTAACTTCGGGCTTACGGACATTCGGGAATATAACCTTTCGGGCATCTGAAATTCGGACATATGGTTTTAGGGCTTACAATACTCTACGGGTCAATTTCGAACATCAGCAGCAACGGGGTTATCAAAAATGATTCAATTTACTTCTGGTGGGTACTATGTAATTTAAATTTCGGACTTCTGTTCTACTCGAAGTAGAGGCCATGATGGGAAAAATTTGGCTACATTCCCTAACAACACACCCACCGCTTGCACGTCGCATCCACGCAGATGCAACGTGGATACAAGGTGGAAGAAGGGGGAAGCGACGGAGAAATCAGGGGTATGCAACTTTATAGGATGACCTCAAACCGTATTTCGATTACGGTCATATTCCCGTACAGCACCGGACATTTCTACGTTGTCTCTACGTTGCCTCCGCGCGGAATCTCCGTTCATCCACGTTCTATCCACGTGGAGTCCACGGGGATGCGACGTGAAAGTCGGTAGATGTGCTGTTGGGGTTTATTCACATGGTGGCGTGTCGATCAGGGGCTAAAACAGCAATGGTGGCCTAGTATAGTGACATAAACTTAGTATTAATCTCATCAGTTCGGATTTTGAGAAATCAACAGTATTTCAACAATAAAGCATCAGAAACAACTCTGAAACTGAATGAGTCCAACTGATAATTCGGTTTTAGAATTGTTCAATGCTTTAGTGTTGAAATATTGTTGATGCTTCCCCAGACAGCACAGAAAGTTCTTTGAACGTTTTGAAAACGTGCTCTTGGTTTTGCGTGTTTTGGTCCCGCTGAAGCAAGTTTTACAAACATTTAGAGTACCTTCCCATTTGATATCCTTTAATATGTTCTAAGCACGTTCCTTTGATCTACTACCAGACGTTTTCATCATGTCTTCTAAACGTACTTTCATGAAAACTAACCTTGAAAAACCACAAAGTCACAGGGGGACATAGATAGAACTAACCGAGACATTTGCATGTCCCTGGGACATACATGCGACGTTTTTAGAACATCCTGAGACGTTATTTGCACGTTCTCTGTGAAATCAAGCACGTCTTCTGAACGTTTAGGAAACCTCGGTAAACACCCGTTGAACCGAAAGCCCGTTAGGCCGAAAGACTGTTGGACCGAAATTTATTTTACCGAATGACAATAATCCGAAAAAGTTTTGGTGACATTCTATCTTATTCGCACACGACTAGTAACGTATAGTAATATTTCGGATTATTGTCATTCGGTAAAATAAATTTCGGTCCAACGGTCTTTCGGCCTAACGGGCTTTCGGTTCAACGGGTGTTTACCGAAACCTCCCGGTGCTGTATGGGTCAAAATACAAACTAACTATAATAATTTTGAGGTTAGGGGCCGTCCATAAATTACGTAAGACAATTTTGGCATTTTTTCACCCCCCCTCCCCCCCCTGTAAGACATCGTAAGATTCCATTAAACCCCTCCCCCTCCCCCATGTGGTAAGGTAACTTAATACAGAAGTGTACAGAAATTATAAATGACTCGATTATGGTATGACATTGATGATTATTGACTTACTAAAATTGACTATCCAAGGATACTTGATTACAGAACACCATCTTTGTAAAATCTTTGAAAAAGTTGAAGGAAATATGTGTTTTTCGAAATCAGTTGAAATTGAATTTCTCAATATTCAGTTACATCCATCTTACGTAAGATTTTGGTGCAACCCCTCCCCCTCCCCCCTTGTCAGATCTGGTAAGAATTCCATGAACCCCCCCCCCCCCTTAAACGTCTTACGTAATTTATGGACGACCCCTTATTCCGGTGTACCAGATCGCCATTTTGATTTTTAGTTCGCATGAATATTTATTTAGGAGATGGCGCGCAAATAAGGTTTAATTGAACTTATTGGAGTTGCATCCCCCTGGGAGAAATGTCCGGCGATCAGTGGTAGTGCTGTACGGGACGTGTAACTGCGAGTCACATTCATCATTGAAAATTGCGAGCTTCCAGACCCGTGTATACAACCACGTGAGTGATTCAGGTTTTGAAATTTTATGGAATTTCCAAAAATAGCACAACATGCCACTGGAACGTTTATGGAAGGTGTATAGAACGTGGGGGAGGTTTCCTGAACGTTCAGAAAACGTCCCACAGACACATTGTGGTGTTAGGGTTCGTGAGAAGGATTTAATCTCCTTTAAGAAAATTCCGTTCATTCTTGTGTAACTTTTTGTTTTATTTTGCAATACTGTTGTTCTTTATACTTTTATCTGTTTTTCTCCTCATCTCTTCTTCAAAGCAAGGAAGAAGTAAGAAAAAAAAAATATATATATAAATTTTACCAATACGAGGAAATGCAGAGGAAAAAGTTTTCAACAGTCTCCTGTTTGTCAATGAGATTATTTGTACCACATTTGTGACATTTATCATGGATGATTCGTTAGTTTTAGCGAGCGATAATCACAAAAATACAAATAAACTTTACAAATTACAATATATTTGATATATTTTCCTTTTCGTATCAAAGTGTCAAAAAATATGAGTATTGAAAAAGGGAGGAACCCTTTAGATGTATGTTCTCCCCTGTCTTCACTCTTAATCGTAAGCACTTTGAGTAATATTGCTCATTGTTCCAGTTGATTTTCATTCTCTTGAGATTCCTCCTTGTTGGGTAGTGACAGCAGGACGCTTGGTGGATCTTTATCAACAAGAAAAAGAATTAATTAATTTATATATATGTAGAAAGATTTTTTAGGTCGAATTTTCCCCTATCTCTTTTCATAAAATTACATTCTTAAATATTCCCGTACAGCACAACCACCGTTCCTCCACCTAAGACTTCGGTGGAGTGGAGGAGAATAGGTGGAGAACTGGGAGCCGTGGAAATAAGGGAGGAATAAGGGAGAGTCTCCGTTGAGGAGACGGAGAAATGTCCGCCTCTTATATTTTCGATAAAATTTATGTTGGTGGATTGCTACATTCAGATTTGGTTATGTAAATGCACTATTATCAATTTTATTAAAAATTTAGAGGGCGGACATTTCTCCGTCGCCTCTCCGAAGACTCTCCCTGATTTTTCCCTCATTTCCACCACTCCCATTTCTCCACCTCCATTCCACCGAAGTTCTAGGTGGAGTATCGGTGGTTGTGCTGTACGGGTTATTGAGATAATTTTAGTGAAATCCTGTACACGTTTTAAGATATTGCTGAGATAATCTCAGGGTGATGTCTTACGTAGGACATATGGAGCGGAAAATATGCGAATTGTGTTGTGCGGGAAGATAAGTAGTGAGATAACATGACTAAGTAATTCGCACCCTGCTTAAACATCCCCTCAGGAAATGATGAGTTGTTTCCTATCGGTTTTCATGCAGTTTCTGGAACGGGAATTCACGATAGGACTCCATATCGTTTCTTACCGTATTCTACAGGATTTGAGGTGAACGTAACTGGTGTACAGGAAGAAATCCAGGGCATGCCATAGTCTCTAGAATCACTAGATTCTTCTACCCAAAATATTCACAGATAATTGAATAAAATGAAACAAAAACTGAACAGTCGGACCTTGTTTTGTACTAACAGAAGGTCTGGTTTCTCAGTTTTTTTTCCATTTCATTAGATTATATTTGAGTAAAATGGACAGAGAGATCTAATAACTTGAGGGGCTACGCCCTGGTGGGAATCAAGCGTTGAAGCGCAACGAAAACGTAAGCGGAGAGTCATCTAAGCGTAACAAAGAGTCACCTAAGCGTAATTTGAAAGGAAATTAGAACATTTTCACGTTTCATTTGTTCCATTATCCGCCTGCTCCACTTATGGATTTTCGCCAGGGCAGAGTACCCTTAAACCGATAGGAGAAGTTTTCTACGTGAAACTTTCGGTAGGGCATCTATTTGGGTCAATGGAATATCACCCTCAGCTTCTGCACGTAAAAAAGCATTAAATCCTGGTGAAAATGAAGCGTGATAAGAGCGTGAGCTAAGGCTGTCCTCTTCGATCAAATATACATAGACTGCTGACCCTGGTGAAAGGGAAACGTGTATTAGGAAGTGTCAGAAACGTAGTTGGAAAGTATTTGAAACGTGGATTTAAACGTATACCGAGCGTCAAGTGGGACATTGAGAGTAGTTCGTACGTATATTTGAAGTGTGCGAAGCGTATAGGAAGAAACACCAATTTCATAGAAACCGGGCTTTACACACGGAAGCGTAATTGGAGAATGGATAGGAAGCATGTAAAAAGTATTAGAAAAGTCATCTGAAACATTCTCACGCTTCCGTTACTCTCCATGACACGCTTCCCTTCCACCAGGGGAAAGTATAGGAAAAATAATGACAAAGCTTAACCAACACCTCAAACCCAATTCGACGAATAGTCACTAGTGATGCCAGAAACCAAGTTTTGCCCCCTCCATCAAGCCTCATCTGTATAGAAACTCCACAAACACGATGAAGCCGCCGATAAAAGACATTTGATTGTGTAGACGTAAAATGTGTTGTTGAAGGGGGCAAATTTCTCGCATCATTGATAGCAGAGATGAGTTGAGGAGATTGCTAACGATACATAAGAACTATATATCCTGTTTCTGATTGGTGGTATCACGTTTTCCGCTTATCCTTCCATGCTGATTGGTTCAGAACAAAAATTCAACGAATCACATAATTTTCTTCGGAAGAAAAAAACGTGATATGAACCATGATTTCAACATTGTGTTAGCAACCTCTCCAATTCATCTCTGCTGATAGTCACCAACACGAAGTAAGATAAAAGAAGACTCATCTCCGTAAAACTGAAGCGGCACATTTTTTTGGGAAGTATTGCAAGTCAAATCTCGTCACTCGTGGTGCTGTTCTTCCCAGTAACCCTACGAAAATATATATAATGTATATTTTCGTAGGGTTACTGGGAACAACAGCGCCATGAGTGGCGAGATTTGACTTGCAATAGTTCCCAAAAAATGTGCCACTTTTTCGATTCAATTCCATAAGAGATTCGTCTCCTTTTATCTTACTTCGTGGTCACCAATGAGCATGTGTTGTTGTAAAAAAAAACAATCTGAACATGACCTATTTTTGAGTGATTAAATGGATTAATACCGGTGCCATGGATGAACGGTTAACGCGTTAACCTTCAATCATGGATGTCCGGAAGGCTCGGAGGTTCGAATCCCTGACTGCTCAGCTGCCTTTCTCCCTGAAAAAGCTAACGCTGTAAACAGGGCGACGGTTAAAAAGTCAGGGAATCTTACCCTTGCAGACTTTCAGGTTAAGTTAGTTCCGAGTGAAAAATATATGTAGCACATATAGAGGAAAAACCGTGTATGTAGCGTTAAGAGTTTGGATACAATTCCTGTGTGGCCCTGAATAAAGCGATTGAATTGAATTAAATGGATTAAAGAGGTTAGGTGTAATTCCTCAGGTCCAACGAGCATGCGTACGCGTGGCATACATGCGCACTAATGACTCCCCCTGATAGTATGTTCAAAAATTAGTCTCATCCCGTTCACGCCCAAATCTGCTACTTCGGGAACATTCAAACTTGACATACTCCCCGTCATAGATTCCTCAGGAATTGCAAAATATCGCATGGGGCATGTTTCAATTGGAAAATTCCTAGAATATTTTTTATAGAATATTGTATCCGCAATATCTATGGAATCTTGTAGAAGTATTCTACACGGAATATTCTGATAATATTGAAGCATTGATTCTGATATTCTAAACGAGAAATATCATTGCCCTGGTTAAAAAAAAACATTGATTCTCGTCAAATCTCATTGAATCTTGTACAATGTTCTGATCAAATCCCATTCAAGGATTCGCCAGTGAGATTCAATCAGATGAATGTATTTTTTTAATGTCATTCTGATTGAATCTTGTACAATGTTCTCCCTGGTGGGAATTCCAATTTTGAGAGTTTTGTAGAGAGGCTCAGAAATTCTCAGAGAAATATTTTCACCAGGGCTGATTAAATTCCATTAAATTCCATATCATCAGATTCTATGGATTTTTTTTTAACCAGGGTGAGACATCGTCCGCTGTATGTGATGAAAAAATGTTCATAATTCCTGATAAGATAATATTGTTTATGGGACCCCTGGTGAAAATTCCCGCCCGCCGGAAGCGAACTTTGAAACAAATGAAGCGTAAAATGTTTCAATTTTCACTCCTTTCGCGCTTAGATACTATTTCATTTACTCCCCCGCGTAGCTTTATACCCTTCTTACGCTCCCATTTTCACTAGGGACCGACTTGAATTTCATAGAAACAATCAGGACATTTTACGATCAATCATCATGGTCATGATTTTTTTTAAATTCTGAGCAATACTGTGGCCACGCTGGAAATAAAATACATCAATGGTCAAAGTCAGGACATCAACGATTGATGTGTGTGGGAATACTGACTCATTGGTATATCAGCTGCTAATGAGTTGTATAATGACATCCCGTAGAAATGAATAGAGATGAGCGATTGATAGTAGCATCAATAATTTTTATAGAAAATTCGTCAAGTTTATATTGAATTTTATAAAATCTCGACCGAAACTTCACAAAATTCAATATAAATTCGATTCACCCTGCTTAAAGAATTTCATTGAACCCATCGATTCCGATGCAGAAACCTGATTCAAATCCATTGAGAATCAAATTTTAATGGGTTTGAATCGGTTTTCCGCATCGGAATCAATAAGATTCTTTGAGCAGGGCTATTATCGATCGCTCATCACTACAACGTTTATTTTTTTCCTATCCCTTTAGTTGAAAAATGATTCCCTCTCTCTCCGAAAAAATCTTTATACCCAAAATTACTCAAAGATGGGTTAAAAATTTGATACATCATCCCAACTTACCAATCGCTGATATCTTCGGGACTGCGCCTAAAAACATAATGTGCCTCATCAAAGTTCTGACAAAGACGATTGTTTTCTTTTGTTATTGTAAACAGTAAAAATTAGTCGACTACAGGGTTAAACTAGAGTAAGCGTATACATTACTACGGCTGACCCAATTACTTCGATTACACTTGTTTATGAAGAACAAAACGAATGAAAAAAACAAAACATTTTATTAGAATTATAATCGAGAATAGAAAAGCACGAAATTCTACTTAAATAGATAATAGAGAGTATTTCATTATATTCGGTTATAGAAAGAATTTGTTAAAGGAATTAATATAGACTTATCATTACCACGATATTTATTTAGTTGTCGATAAACCTGCTTCATACGTTCGATATTTAATTTCGATGTTTTGCTATGATTCACTATTGGCAATGAGTACTCCTTGCCAATAATACACTTTGCTGCACGCTGTATGTCCAGTGGTGCAGTCCAAGGCTCGTGTATATACTTCGTTGGGAAGTTTTTCAATACAGGCAAGTAACGGCTGATGTTGATTTTGAAAGAAGGACGATGAAAAAAAACAAGAAGATAACATTTCGATTAATGATGATTGAAAGGATATTCCCTTTATGAAAATTGGATCATGTAATGTCCTATATTGACTCAAAACCCGGAGAGAAAACATCCATTTTGACTGCGAAATCTGTTGAGAAGGAATTGTTATGCTGTGGCAGCTAAGAATGTCGGTCTATCCTATTCGATTGAATTTGTTTAAAATCTTGACCAAACATAAATTGGATGAAATATATTGGGCTTGCTCTGAGTATTGTCGATAGCTAGACTCAACCCTTGCTACGATCGTCAGTCTTGGTCCAAGCTTGGTAAACTTTTTCTGCCAATATTGGTTGCCCTGCCCTGTTATAAAAATCCAGCTGAGATTCCACGTGGATTCCAGATCCGAAATTTTCCTGCGTTGCCAGCTAAGACTCCACCTGGAATCAAGAATCCTAACTGGATTCCACGTGGGATTTCCAATTCCAACTGGGATTTCACCTGGGAAATAGGAATCCCAGCTGGAAACGCAGGTAAATTTCGGAGCTGGAATCCACGTCGAATTCCAGCTGGATTTCCGTGACAGGGTGATAGAAAAGATTGACAAACCCTAAAACGATGTTATCATCCCTGGTATAAAACATCCTATTTTATCTAGATGAATTCGAATCGACTTTGAATTTTGTAATTTTAATCGGCGTCAATGGGATTCTTCGATTCGCCAAAGGCTGTCGAATTTAGATTAGATTTTGGTAAAATTGTGTCGAAAAGATGAATGTCGGATAAGGATATGTCTCTTATTGACGTTAGTTCATATTTAACCGTTCCTGCTCTTTTTATACTCCAGCTGAATTACTTGTATGATCGTGATTGATGAATGACCTTGATGAATTCTTTGAATTCATTTCAATAAACTGATTTGTAGTTTTTGCGAAAATGAGGATTCCCTGAGAGTAGCATGCAAACTATAGAAGCAATAATGAATGGATGTAACTCACCGGATATAATCTCCATTAGGATCCGCTTTTCTACCAAAACGAACTGGACAGTAACAATGGAAAAATTGTTGGAAGAAGGAACTGCAGGAAAGCCACATCCACATTCCCGCATTTACCGACCAATCGGCGTCCAACAAAAGTTCATCAAATACCTTGAAACATATTTTGAATTCATTGAAAGATCAAATACTTTGTTCAAGTTTCGATCAAAAAAATTCATGGTTTTCAATCTAGAGGTGTATCCTGAGCAAATATTTCTAAAATTTGTTACCGCAGATTCGGGTGGATAAAATCTCTTTTAGAAAGAACAATTCCTGATTAGTCACTCGCATGAATGTCCAGCCTGAATCGCTCGAAATGTAAATTGATCATGTTTATAATAATGAAGAATGATGATGATTTTCATCCTTTCTAGCTTTACCTTCATCCCTTCTTCCCATGAGATCCAGAGATCGCCTCTAGTGAGGAAACATGCAACCGCGTGCCTAGCCAAATGATGAATCCAACCCTCTTCCTTCAGTTGAATCATGATAGCATCGATCCATGGGTATCCAGTTTGCCCCTAAAGGAATAGAAAGGGAATTCAATTCCATTTCGATCGATTTTTCCATCAGGGATCGGATCTCAAAGGCGAAAGAAATTCCTTCGAACCGTGTGTTTCTCCGTTAATTTACTCACGTTCGCCCATTTTGCAAGAGCCTTGACGTTTCTTTCCCATGGTATTTGCACGCAAATTGGGTTCCCTTGCATGCGATCGAAATGCGGGTTCCTGGTGGCGGCGCAATAGAAGAATTCACGCCATAAAAGTTGACCGTGCAACGACAAAGGTGGAACCGCATTCTTTATCTGAAAAGAAACAAGCGACATAGAAACAAAATGCGAGACGTGCTCCCCCTGGTTAGAAAAATCAATAGAATCTCATGACATGACATTTATTGGGATTTGGTCAGAACATTGTACAAGATTCAATCAGAATCACATTGAAAATATACATTCATTTCATTAAATCTCATTGACAAATGCTTCAATAGGATTTAGTTAGAACATTGTACAAGATTCAATGAGATCTGGCGAGAATCAATGGTCTCGTTTAATCAGGGCCTTGTATTCCAAAAGGAAAACAAACTCATATCGTATGACATGACTTGCCTTTTTATAGAGATCGGTAAGTTGGTGGTAGAATAATCTAGTTCCGAGACAACCGAAACGTAAATACGGTGAAAGTCCGGTTTGACTTGGTAGGAGAGATTGTGGAGTCATTTTCGGTCGACCAAAACTTGCGATCCAAGCTTTTCTCGCTAGATGCCGTTCGAGACGTGACAAAGCTTCGCTTTCCCCGCCGATCCAAACGGGTGATAAAATGCCATACGTATCGAAGCCTGTAAGACGAACGGTATTTTTTTTATTATTTATATATTCGGGACTCCTTGATTGATATTTCGTTCAACTCCAGGGTTTTTTTTTCATATTTTCCACCTGGGAATTCAGCTGAGATTTCGGAAGAATATAGATATAACATTGGTGGAGAAATTGGAGCTGTCCCAGACAGCACCAAAGCTCCCGCAAAGAGCTCCCGTTATGCGATTAACAATGAGTTCAATATGAATAGATTGCATTCAAAATGAACTCTTGATGAAGAACTTAATGTTCAGAAAGAATCCATCATGTAGTCTCGATATGAATTCTTTCTGATCATTAAGTTGTTCTTTAAGAGTTCATTTGGAGTCATATAGATTCATATTGAACTCATTGTTAGTCGCATAACGGGGACTGTTTGAGAAGTCTTCAAGAAGTCTTCATGATCTTTTATGAATTCAAATTGATCATTTGGTGCTGGCTGGGGTTGGAATAATTGATAATCACCGTTGAAAAAGCGATTTCGAAAAAAATTGCTATTTCAGCACAATTTTCTAGCTGTCTGTATATCCACAATTCCGAATTGCTGAATGACAAGCGCTTGTATAGCACTGTAATAGCAAATTTTTTGCTAATTTAGGAACAAGTTTTGTCATATTAGCAAAGCAAATTTTCGAGGTTTGCTGGTTCAGCAACTTTTTTCCTCTGAGTGCGTTATTTTATTTGAGAATCCATATTAATCTTATTGAAAAATTCATGAGTTTTCATGTTGACGCTCAATTTTACATACCAAGTTCTTCGAGTGTGGGGACACCATAACGATCGTCGTGATCATCGTTCAATGGTGTATAAGCATCCCCTATACATTCAGCGGTCATAGGTGGTGCTGGAGGTGCCGGGGGGCCCATGCTGGCAACGATATTTTGGAATTGATGATACGTCAATGGTGCCTTCCCACCATTTCTCTCTATGATTCTGAAACGAATGGATCAGATAGGCTAATCAGGGAACACTTCTTTAACGACGAAAAAATATTAACACGTCCCACGCTCGGGGAAACAAGATAAATTCTGTGAAGAGGTGATTTATTGTAACTCGACAAAGTTTCAATTTGTTCTCCACCTTTTGCTTCTTCTCAAGAGTTCTTGAGAACTGTTTTCGAATGCTTTTGGATCCAGGAAGCTCTGCTTCCTGGAAGCGCGAGGCCGACTTTGAAACCTAGAAGAAATGCTTGGTCAAGAAGTAGAGGGAGAACAAATCCAGACAGCAAAGTACTAGAAAACTTCGCAGAGCAATTGTTGTTGGGAAGTTACTAGGAGATTGTGTCGCCAAATGCGCAAGAACATGCAACAAACTTGAAAGTGGTTGTCATGATACTGCGAAGGTTTTTGAATACATGAAGCTATGATACGTGAGATCAAACAATTCTCCAACAACAAAATACAAACTGGTGCAGCAACAGTTGCACTGCAACTTTGGTTGTCAGGGAAGCTTTCAAAATTCATTCCAACCCGGTCAGCAAAACGCTCCCAAATTTGCGTTTATGCTACTAGCAGTACCACGGTAGCAACCCAGTAGCTTTCCATAGATTTTGGCACTGCTTACCATCATAGCATATATATAATGCAAACTATAACGTAGCACTACTTCAGTGCTACCATTATTACCAGGAAGTGCTACCAAGTGGATGGTAGTGACGCTGCTAGAAGCACTGCCTTGATTTTGCTCGCTGGGAAGGATGACAGTTGTGCTGGGGAAACACATAAATACGCGTATCCACTGTGATAACGAAATCATTCTTTGCTGCATGCGATTTCCATGCAAATCCCTAAATCTGACGTGATTCCCCGCTAGATTCGAATTGACTCCCCCGAATATTTGGGTTTGAACAATTCCCGAATGACCAGAAGACCCCTAAATCTCGGGAAAACCCAAAGAACAAGAATAAATAACATTAAAAATGATAACTGACTGTTTGAATCATAACAATTCACAACAACAAAAGCCAGTTGAAGAACTAATTGAACACCAATGAAGATGATTTAAGAGATATGAAGTACAAGTGATCTGATTATCATGATAGAGATATTATTGAACTCACTCGTCTAAATCGTAGAGGGTGTGTGATATTTTCTGTGTAACAGAGATACCGAGCTCCTTACACAACGCAGCAATGTTCAAATCTCGTACACGTCCGTAAGGTTCTGGATCTTCTTCAAAAGTTAATTCAGTCGTTCCCCATTCTTTGAAGAGTTTCGGTAAAGTATCTGCTGGTTGTCCTCGAATTACAAAAAGTCGAGAATTCAGTTTTCTCAGAGAAGAATCGAGATCTTCGAGGCATTGTAAAAGAAACCTGAAAACATAATGAATGAAAAGAATATTTTATGAGTAAGAACTCTATTATAAGAACCTGATTAGATTGACCCTACTAAAAATGCCAAGAGGAACAGATTGAAAAATTAAATAAATTTTGAGCTTCCGGAGTGGAGCTTTCATACCGCCCCACAGTGTGGCATTGAACGCATTTAGCGCTGCAAAAGTAAAAAATTCGAGGTGCAAATTCGAAATATTTGAACATGCCATGTTTTAGTCAACTAACCGACCAAAGTGGAACTGTAGTTGTTTGACTTTTATCGAGCGGTCTTCGCGGAAAAAAACTTGGATTTATTACCTCAGGAATCTGTTTGAGCGTTAGTAAGGGAGAAAGTTGCAAATACATTCCGTGTCGTTACAGACCCTCCGGAAGATAGTTCGTTCATTCTACATATAAATCTCTGTCTCATGTAGCTCAGTTCACACTATTATTCTTTTATTTTCCAATTACGTAATTGTGCGTGGCCTTCAAATAATTTCACATACAATTTCAATCATTGTGTAGTGAATTTATCAAGTTCAGGAGAGAAAAACTTTCTTATATTGCCGAATATTGTGTTCGCTCACTGATATTCCTGAAGAACAGTTTGTCCCCTTCTTGTAAATATCTTATTTGCCTGCGGATAGCTGTGGATCTAAGTTGTATATATTTTTGAAGATGGCGGGTTACGACGTCCCTCACGCTGATGTTTTCCGCCATGAAGAATAGAGGAAAGGAGCACGATCGCAGTACTTTTGAAGTGCCCCCGAAAACGTAGCCTAGATAGGCCTCGCAATTGGCGCTGTCGTACGTGTTTACCAGTATGTACTGCTGAGTAACCATGGAAACGAAGTGTTTAACCAATTAGTCTCCGGTTCTCCCTGTGGCGAGCGCCATCAAATGTGAAAAAATTGAAACTACCTAGAGCCCAATTTTCGGCCACTTCCCGTTGAAGAAAATCAACCCCGATCGTACTCCTTTTCTCTATTCTCCATGTTTTCCGCATATGGTGCGAGATAATTAAAGAGGAAAGATTCAATGCTATCTTGGATTTTATTTCAAATTTTTACGACATAATCAGCGTCATATTTATAATTAACGACCCTAAAACCTCTCAGATACAGAGTTTCAAGGGAATCAGATGAATTTTCAAACTCTGGGCCGTCATAATGGATTCGCCATTTTGAATTTGGAAATATCGACAATGAATTCATAATCAGCGACCCCCAAAAGTCCCAACCACCGAGTTTCAAGGAAATCCGATGAATTTTTGAATGTTGGTTCGCCATATTGGATCCACCATTTTGAATTTTGAATTTTTCACAACAGATTCTTAATTAGCGATCCCAAAAACCTTTAGAAGGTAAGTCTCGAGCCTTTCTGATTGATATCGAATTAAATTCCGCTAGATTGTGAAAATGTCACACTGTGCGCCCTGAAGAAGCCAGCTGCAATGATGGCAAAACGTCGGCAACCAACCGGTACAAGACTCGGCTCCACTCCGGAAGCTCAAAATTTATCTAATTTTAGATTAAAAAATTGTTTTGAACAGTTCCTTCCATGTGAAATCTAGCAGAAAGAATCTTCTCAGTTTTTGACAAAATGTTTTAATTTGCACTGAAAAAAAAATTTATTCCAGTCAAGTAAATATTTATATTGACAAAATATTCTTTGGAACCAAAATAATTTATTTGGAATCAATAAATGGTTTTAATCGTTTATTTGATTCCAATGAATTATTTTGGTTCCAAAGAATATTTTGTCAATTCTAATAAATATTTCTTTGGTACAGGACAAATAAATATTTATTTGACTGGAATAATTTTTTTTTTTCAGTGTGGAATTCAGAACAAAACCCAAAAACAGAAAATTTGTCAGTTTTTGCCTGGTTCAACGGTTTTCTGTTCATTCCTATCCATTCGGAACAGGAACTTGAGAATTTTTCTCAGGGGAACCAATTAGATTTGAATCGGAGACCGATTGGTTTCTATCGGATCCAATATGATCTTTTAAACAGGTTGATCTTTCAACTTACCTCCATTTATTGATCCCAACATTTGTACTTCCAGCGAACCATGGATCTAGGAAAAATACACAACGATAGGTAGACGCACCGTTCAAACCTTCCCTCAAAGATGGATTATCGTGTAGTCTAAGTCCTTTTCGAAACCAATGGACCATGTGTTTCTTCCCATCTTTTGTTGTCGATTCATTCTTCGAACTCATTCCTGGATTCAATTTACTGTCACAGCTGCCTGTCATATCTCGTCTATTTTAGAACTATTTATAGTTGGAATCAGGAAAAATTCTCAAAATTTCCATCCATTCCCCACTTCAATCGAATTAATTTGTTTTTATAATTCCTATGGAATTTTGTTCTCATATTTGTTTTATATCTATCCCAAACGATCACATATGTTTTGATTTTTTTATGGTTGTCTCTTTACACGTGATTTTAAAAGATTATTGAGGTTTTCCGTTATTGTTCTGAAATTTTCACATAGAAGGGTTGTTTTCTGAAAACAAAAAACAAAACCATACAGATTGGATTGTATTTGAATCTTTTCGCGTGTTGCATAAAACATCTTTTAGAATTCTTTGAAATATAAGTACTCTGAACTGTCTCGTTGAAAAATTCTTTGAAATTGTCAACTAGGATTGTGATATATTCTCCAATAATTCTTCAGCTTGAAATATGACTTTTTGAAGATTTTTACACGGAGAGAAATGTATTTGGAAAAATTACCATTTTATTCGTAAACTAGAACTATTTGGCAAAACCAGACAATAATTTACAATATAACTCCTAATCATTGCCAGTTGGGATGATAAAAATCGAGATTAATTTGGATTTTTACCATCACAGCTGGCAATCATTAGGAGTTATGCTATAAATTATTGTCTGATTTTTCCGAATAGTTCTAGTTTACGAATAAAATGGTAATCTTTCTAAATAAATTTCTCTCCGTGTAGAATTCCACGTTATGCACGAAGGAGAAAGGTATCACTCGAAATAGAAATACAATCGAATCAAATGAGGGCAACTGTGCCGGATTTCGGTCCGTACAAACCCTCGGCAATACTTTAAAAAAGAGAGTCCTTCTTTGAGCGAGGTCCTCGTGCGGTTTTTCTTTTATTCTTGTTGTTTTTAATGGATGACATTTACGCGGGTCGACTCAGATCTATTCGAATCTATGGATATCCAATTGATTTCTTCCAAAAATACTTCATGCTTACTCTGAGAGAAAAATTGTGACATTGACGACATTTTCCAAACTGAATTATTGGCAACGCCAACACTGAAAAAAGTTTGGTGCTTAACCTGTTTCGTTTGGTACGTACGATTTGGGACGGCTCGTCCGCCAAATCCGGCACAGGAGTTGCACGAAAGTACGTAAAATTTCAATTACGTTCAACATCTGAGCCAGATTTGGCGTAGGAGCCGCGCCAAATCGTACGCACGAACGCGCTGCGCCTCATTGAAATGACAGGTTAAGCACCACTCAACTTTTTCCAGTGAAGACATGGGAAAAAGTAAGCTTTTCCTGTCAGTTTCAAGACATGATAAAATGATAATGGCATTTTGCATATAGGGGCATTTTTTGTGGTATTGTTCGCTACCAAAACATTGCGCAAACTACGCGCATGAAGACGTGGCTCCTGAGACTCAAAATTTGTGCGCACAGGGAACTTTATCTGGAAACAATCGATAAGTAAAATATTCTGTATATCATGAATCTCGATTCCGACAAAATGAACGTCATTCTCATTCGAAACAACCAGCGCCTGTTTTATAGCAAGTCCTCCTGTTCAAGGCTGAAATGTGAGGCGCTGCTCTCCACGCTCCCAACACTCGGAGAAAAATCTGATTCGCATAACCAGGCGACCCAGTTAATTTTGGCTCCAACTATTCTATTCCGTTAAAAATATCTACTTTGAAAACTTGTTCAGAATTTTCACACTGATTCAAACTTATGGAAAAGTGGTACTTTGATTTTACTGAGTTTCCAAATTATTGAAACGAGATGTTTGTTGAGCATGATGTTTCAAATGACATTTCACTTTAATAACAACAGTTCGCTTTCGACAACGAGTGTAACAAAGTACATCAACTGATGAGTTACGAAACAATAATTTGAAAAATTATATGTATATAAATATCTGTCACCAAGGCACTTCGATTCGAAGTTGCTCACGACTCTCATACGCCCGTCCTCTTAGAAAGATAAACACAGTTTAGAGTATATGTTTTCAATTCCACAAAGGAGATACTGTAGAACATATCTCTGTCCTTCCTGGACAATGATGTAACGTTGAACGTTATTGACGGTCATAATATCATCGACAACGAAACAATTCACACTCGCATTTTCACAATCGTAAAAACACGAATCGGTATAATAGTTTGATAAAAAAAACACATGCACCTGAAAATAAGTTATTCAACGAAGCGTTTACTTACAAACTAGATGATAGGACCGCGAGATCGTTTGCGAGGTCCTCAAAGTTCTATCAGAACAATACACAAAACTTTGGCTCCATATGGAATACAAAAGTGCACTTAAATGGGTATTCTCTTTGAATTCACATGTACTTTGATGTGTTTAACAAAGATTGAATGCATATATTACTTCACTCAATCAATTCCCATCTCAAATGAAACAGTTGATCGTATATTGCGAATTCACGACTTTCTCTGGTTGAGTCGATTGAGATACGGGTCCGAGGGGAGAGGAGCGTAATGCCACGCCGCATGCAACGTGACCGCGGTTTCTGAATACGAAGCAATTGGTCGTTACAAGCACGTGGCCTTTGAAATCACATTGCAGCCGATGTGTTCGGCGCATAATTCTATCTTCTTCCATTATTATAAAACCAGAATCTCCACAATTCACTTATTCTCTCTCAGGCTACCAACATTTGTACTCGATAATTGAAAGGAAAGTGTAAATAACTCTTTCGAATTGTACCAAAAACCACTTCGCACGAAGACATTTAAAAGATATCTGAAAATATCTTGCAAATGAGAATTCTTTCATCATATCTTATAGTTTTTTTTATGCAATATAGAAGTTAGAACAATTTCAAAACTCCGTTGTTTTTCAAGAATTATTGAGTACCTGAATAATTGTATTAATTTTATTGCATAAGATACCTTCGAGGATTTTTTTTCTGGAAAAAAGATGAGGTGCTATGTGGGTTGTGTAATCGATTATTTATTCCGGACCAAGTATTTCATTTCTTGAGTTCAGAGAATCAATTTTGCCCGCAAAAGGTGCTTAATTTAGTTCAAGATTGTATGAACGTGTAGAATATTTCTTATCTGTGTGTTTAGACTTGGCGTTGTCTCGGGAAAATTTTCCCCATCTTGAATCGTTGCATGATTCTGCAGCCTAGTAGAAATCACTGTAGCCATTCTCCAGGCCATTACAAGGCCTCAACGAGCTCTTGTGAGAGACTTGCAGGGCCCAGCTAATGGTCTGGAAAATAACTAGAGTGATTTCTAGTAGGATAGTTTTGCGGAATCGAAAATTTTCACAAAATCTCCTTTTCATCTTTGGAAATCCAGTTACCATATACGCAGAAAAATATATCTTCAAAATTCCCATAATTTATCGAGGATCAGCGCTAGTCTGTGATGAATGACATCATTATTTACCCGAATATAGCTTCAAAAGTATCATAATTTCTTGTAAAAATATGTCTAATTATGAGACTTTTTGAAAGTAAATTCAAGTGAAAACTCTATCTGTCACAGACTAGCGCTGATGCTCAATAAATTATGAGACTTTTCAACACATTTGTTTTCTGCGTACAACTGGCACGATTCCTACCCAGTTTTATCCGGAGTTACCAAAAAACAAATTTTAGGACATTTTTATTCTTTTATTCTTCTCTATTTTATTAAATCCTATTAAACGTGGAGAATTCCGATTTAAATCTAATGGACATCAATCGTTTCCAATTGGAATTCTACATTTATAAGGTGCTTTGAATTATGAATTTAAAGAATTTTTCTCCTACGCTGCTCAAAGTGTCAGAAATTTCTTGATCTTCCATATGTAGGGGGAAAAAGGAATCACTTTTCGACTCGAGAATGCTGCATAGTGGTGAACGTGCTTGTCGTTTCGCTCCTCTATACCGGGATGTAATGATATTTCGAGCCAATGAAGAAATGTGAGAGATGCGGAGATGCGACACTCCTCACGTGCTCCGCATGCCGACGAGTCCTCGAGTTTTTCTTGTGATGTGACGCAGCAGGGTCGGTCTTCTAGCTTCAAAAAATGTTTTTCCTCTTTCATTACTGTACTATAGAGAGGTAATAGAGCGACTCCGGGTATGAAGGAAAACCGTAATACCGACGCAAGTGAACTTCTATCTGATAAGTGATGTCGAATAGTCGGGGCCGATATGGAAGAGGTCGGTGGTCTCCATCAACAACAGTTTCCTAATGACCCAATATTCTTCTCCCCAATGAATGAAATAATAATAAAGAAACCATCTTCTAGCCCTGGAAATATGAAGCTGAAACTGAGTCAATGCAAACTGCTAGTTTCAGGAAATACATGATAGGATATCAACATCAAGGGCAACTTCAAGTACACGTAAGATGAGATGCATCGTGTATCTAATCGAATTGAATTTCATGATAATATATGATTCCATAGGTCTGATCTTTTCAAATAAAACATCTTGAAGTAGTTTTTGCCTGAAATTTACCCCTGAAAACTGCAAACTCCATGCATCCTTGTAGAGGACATGCAAATAGATAGGAGTCTTTGGGAAAAAGTAAGATTTAAGAGCAATTGACATTATTACATTTCAATGTATTGGTTATTCAATTCATAGTCTTTTGTGTGACAACAAATGATCATTGACGTCAATAAATGTCGATTGAAATAACCAAGGTTTCCAAAATCATAGACCTAAACCCCAGTAGAGATCACTCTAATCATTCTCCAGGCCTGGGAAGGTCTCGCCAGGTCCTTGCGAGGGATTTGCAAAGCCTGATAAAGCCTCACGATAGCACATAGAATTCCTTTGACCTTTGAATAATCTGGAATCCTATTTCACATGAATCATTAGATAAAGACAGTTCAGTTATTGTGAAACTTCGATCAAACTGATGACTTTGGAGCGTGAAGCTTACTTCAATAAAAAAATGTCAAATTCTATACTCATAAATGCTGAAATAAGACATAAGAACAAGGAGCGATTAAGACTTCATACTAAAAAGAGCTCAACTGGGCTGACAGTCTCCCGTTGAGATGGTGAGTGGTCGCACGTGACGGCACAATGCCGCTTGAACTTCTTCTTTTTTTCCCTTTGCACAATACACGTGTATATGCCTTAAAAGAAGAAAAGAAACTGGTATATTTGAAACATAAAGAGAGATGAGAGGAACGATCGTGCTTTTCCTCGTGCACGCTGCTGGTACTCCACTCTTTCTGACCGGATCGTCCTCTCCACCTTCGCTATCACAGCAACCCCAATACAGAGTCACACCCTTGTTTCTATTTCGCTTTTCCTCCCTTCTCTTCTCTCTAGACGTCTCATTCAAAGATCAATCCAAAAACGAAATATCTATGAGACATGTCGTCTGTGGCTGCCATACCAAAAGAAAATCTTATTCATGAAACGAACGTGAAAAAATTTGTTTTAGTTTGCTAGATTGCATTTTTCTCAGTGTGTATTATTTTTGTATTGAGATCGAAGTCACAAGAAGCTGCATTGAAAAATTTGGGGAAAACTCTGAAAAAATGAGATCTCAGAGTTGAGATTTTTTCTCCGTTGATGCGTATGTCTTGGATTCATTCTTACAAATTAGGATTGCAAATATATCATTACGACTCAGATTATTAGTTTATTCTCTACAGAAAGATGGCATAATTACATATTTCAGTTTCCATTCCGATATCGTTTCAAGAAACGGTCCAATAAAGATCCAAACGACGTGTAAATAATTATGAAATAGTAAGTCACGTGCTGATGAAACGTGACTACCGTGTTGAACCTATAATGTGATATATACATATGATATATAAAAGAAGGTGCAAAAGAAAAATCGCTCACTTTCTCCGAAGGAAAAAGAATGGAAAGTGTTATCATTTAATTGAACATTCCACAACTCAATTGAAATTGTATTTGATTGTATAATCAATGGTTCTTCTGCCTCCAACCGAGGGGTTTAAAGTTGGATTTTCGTCATCTCTGTTCCTGTTCTTGAAGCTCCCGAACAAGCAACGTATTCCCTGAAAATTGCATTACTCGATGACACGATTGTTTTATCTATCGATATTATATGGACAGTTCAATTAAAGTGCTGACAAATAAATTAAATGCTTTGTGAGAGGTCCAGTACTTTTAATAGATAAATAAAAATAATGATCAACATAACCAGAATTATTGTTGGTAGACTTGTCACGCGCATTGTATAACATTTTGTACGTACAACTCCCGTCAACTCGACAAATAGGGCTTATCTCGAATGTGATGTAAGAGCTGGATTCCGCACATGCTCCACCATGAGCTAAATTTTTCCAAAAGTGCGGGTACAAATGTATCTCCAGCTCATGAAGAAATTGTTTGAAGACTAATTGCAGCTGTCAGATCAATGCTAAGGATTTAGAATTCCAGATTTGCCCTAAATCGTGGGAATTTGGGAACAGAGATTAATTTGCTAGATACTGATTAGACTGTCCCTGTAACATTACTTTTCTTTCTCAAGAATTCGTCCCATTCGTCTGAAATGTATCAAACAACACTGAGTCTTAAAAATAGCCAATTTGATGAATCTAGGCCATATCTCGGTATCCCGGGGAAAGAATTTTTCAAATTTTTATAAATTAAAAACTCTAATTCAGTGCATTCCTGATAATTTTCATATGGAAGGTATAAAAAGGATGAATCCAAGAAATGTCCTTTTAGATAACAAGAACACAACGCACTGTAAAATTTTTCAATACATTTACGACGAATGGGGTGGTTTGGTTTGGTTGCATATGTCAATGATGATCCTGAATTATCAGGGTACATATTCACATTCTCACAATCTGTTAGTAGTCTCCTATCGGAATAATGATTCCCGGAAATAGATTCTCTCTAATGTATAGATCTCTCAGCACATTTGGAAAGCAACTTGCCATATTCACACTTCGTAACACGTATATCATTTATCATATGAAAGCATCTGAGTCTCCGTCGACTTCTTTCAAGACTACACCGAATAGAACGAACAGCTTGAAAAAGGAAAGCTTCGAATCCCCCCATTCATGACCGTTTAATTACCAGAGAGTCAAAGAATTCTGGAATCAAAGATGATGCCGAAAGGGGATGGGTTGAAAAGGGGTTAAAGTAGATGCGGTTATCCGAAACAAGTAGAAACCAAATAATGGGTCGGCCGTCCGCGTGACTAACCCGTTGCCGCTGCTGCAGCTGGTAGGAAATTATCGATTCGAGGCAAAATCTCCCTTCGCTGTTTATAGTCATGCGCGAAACAGTATCAGGCCATGATTTTCATCTCAAGTTGAGAGAAAGACAGGGAAACGGATCAAAGAGAGAGGAAGGTGGACACACATTATCGCAACTACCAACGTGTATCTTTTCGGAAAGCGCGCGCGAATTTTATCCGCGTGATATCAACTCGACTGTTACGTGGCGCCATCGTATCATCGTATCAGTAGAGTCATAATGTTGAGAAGGTAGTTCTGTTTTGCTGCAGCAGCAACGGCAGCGACAAGAAAGTAGAGTGGGTCATGAGATGTTGGACCTCACCTCGCAGAGAGAGAGAGTATTTAATTTCAAGAGAGTAGAATGGTTGCGTCCTACATTTATAAGCCTATATCATATGCAAAATCGCGAGTAGGGTGTATCGATGCAGAAAACATGACAAATGAGAGAACAAAACAACTACATTCTCAGTCGAGAAAATCCTTCTGATAAGAAGACGATAAAAGACATTTTTTATAGTGCTGCTACCAGTCGCGGGACTCAAATCGGGAATCAAATCTTCCTCAGAATTTGATTCGAATGTGGTAAAAACCGGTCAGAGATTTATCAGAAATCTTCTGACCGATTCTGACAGGCATTTCTAGCAAAATTGACAGCCCTGCGAGAAATGTCAGGCAAATCCGGATGAGAACCAGCGGAGCAGGGCAGGGGCTTCTCCGCAGGGAGAGGGTCGACGAACGGTGAAATATTCGCTTCGAAATGCTTCACCTTCGAGACGAATGATATGAAAATACAGTACGATCAAAATCATCTCCAAAAGTATTCACTTTATATGAGAAGAAAAAAATTCCCAAGATAATAAAGAAGAGGTGTATTTATTCAATTCCACCACAGGGATCCAGTTAAATCATTTTCATAGTTACGGTTACTAAAAAAATGAATTTTAATAACAATTCTCTCTGTATCATTATATTTTTTAATTGTTTCTCGTGTACAATCTTAATTGTATCGAGTCTGTTATTACCCAAATGTGTGGAATATTTGGAAATACAATCAACCGACAGAAAACTCGCATGTCTATCGTAAATTGGATATCGAAGAGAGATGGAGAGAAAAATTTCCAATTAATGCAGCTTCTATAGTTCATCTAACTCTGCTGATAATTGATTTAATATGATAACATTTTCACTGGAGGTTATTTAGATAGCGAACGAACGCAATGATGACAATTATCGACGATGATAGGCAATTTTCTTCTAATATAGTTCAGAATTCGGGGCTTCAATAATAAATGGTGTAAAAAAAGTTTGAAAGGTTCGCAATCACGATTTTTATACAGCATTCGTTATTCCTGTCTGATATCGAGGAATTGAAAACGAACGAGGGAATCATACGCTTGATTATTGGAAGAATATTTTTGAATGTGAATCTTTCGTTATGTATCGAATCAGTGGAGATGAATTCAATTGATGCATCAGAAATTTCTCATTGAAAAACAACTCATTTTTTATCCAAATTCACGATTGCGTAGCTAAGGTAGGGAGAATCAAAATTCCTGAAAAAAAATAAATGTATCTACACGGAGAGAAAAGAATAGTTATATTCTCAATGTAGCATGGGAATGATTACTATGTTACATGGTGACGAAAATTTTTAGATGGTGCGAGTCACTTGACATAGCGATGCTCCCGATTTTATGTGGTAACATTAGCCCTGTTAACATAGTAATGATTACCAGGTTACATTGGAGACAGTACTATACAACTAAACATGAATCCAATGCTATAAAGCAATATTGACCATGATTTTTTCATTGATTATAACCTAAATTAAACTATTGACATGTATATACACACAAGGCTTTTCAGTAAATGAGGTTATAAATAAATAAATTAGGTTATGAAATGGTTAATAGAAAGAAAAGAGAGCAAACAGTCAGAAACAAATTATATCAGTCTTCTAAATAATAACTGTGTTTTTACTTGATTATTAATAGTGGGGTGACTACCGTAATAATACGTATAATATATGTATGTCTATACACGTCATGTCGATATTGCCCACAGCGTGCATATTTTCATTAACTGGAATGACAGCCATTGTAACATGGTAATCAGTACCATTTTACATTGCTTTGAGTTCTATTTGTCTCATTTCTATGTAGTATAGTAATCATTACCAGAAAAATGGCGAAGGATTCTATTCAAAATTTACGATCTTTAATAAAATAAGAACGAATACTATGTTAGCATGGTAAATATTACCATACATTTCTCTCCGTGTATTCTTCCAGTCTTTAAAAAAAAAACTCAAAATGTATAGAACTTGTACTTTTAGAATTCCATAACTCCTGAGAAGTTTCAGTGAAAAATTTTGACACATTTCTGGATTTTTGCAGATTTCTCCAAATGTTATGACAACAGTTTTGAAAGAATTCACAAAAGACTACTTTCCGAGAATTCATTAGTAATCTTTTCATGTTTTTCTCGGTTGCTTGAAGTATCTAGAATTATTCTTAGCATTTCTGACCTTCTGTGCTACTTGGACTATACACATAATTATTTACTCGCCAGTAATTACAAATCCATCTTCCATCGCTTTCTTCATCTTAGAAAAGGAATGTTTTCTGCTCTTATTGATACAGATATTGATCTAGAAATATGATAATATACATTCAAGTAAAAGAAATGCAGTTGGATATGGGATCATTTGTGGAACGTTATCTTCTCATTCATGAATTATAAACTAGATTTCACCAGTCACAACGATATACTACGTTTTCAAAATGAATTTAATAAAAAGAAAAAGCATCTAAGTTCTATCTTATAGAGTTTTGAAATTTTTTAAACTTTATTAGGAATTGTAATTGATTTGTAGCGTTTTTTTTTGAGAAAAAAAATCGCGCAAGGAATGAATACCGTGTCGGAAGAACGCATCATCTTTGAATGCAATCCACGAATCGACCCATTTTTGGCAATCTTCGTGAGAAGTGAATTTTTGCTCAGACAAGCTATGAGCCATCGAACGGAACAAGTGGTAATCAGATGGCGCGATATCTGGAGAATACGGCGGGTGGGGTAGAACTTCCCAGTTAAGTGTTTCGAGGTATGTTATGGACAAAATGACTTTGTCGTGTCTTTTGAAGTATTCCGGTCGTTTTTCTTCCAATACACGGCTTAAGCGCATCAATCGTAGTCGGTAACGATCCCCAATTATGGTTTCATTCGGTTTTAACAGTTCATAATAAATCACACCCATCTGATCCCACCAAATACAAAGCAGGAGCTTAGACCCATGAATATTTGGCTTAGCCTCTGATTGTGATGGTTGGCCGGGCTTAACCCATGACTTTCTGTGCTTCGAATTGTCCTAAGGGATCCATTTCTCATCGCCAGGGACAATTCTATGCAAGAAACCTTCTAATTTCTGTTGTTGAAGCAGCAGTTTACACATAAAAAAAACGCCTCTCTCAAGTCCCTTGGTTTCAATTCATATGGGATCCAACGTCCTCCCTTCTGGATCATGCCCAAACTTTTCAGACGTTTTCCTACCGTTGATAAGCCAACTCCCAATGATGTCGACAATCCTTGAAGGGTTTGATATGAATCTTCATTGAGCAACGTCTCCAAATCAGTATCTTCAAATTTTTTTGACTGGCCAGGTCGCTCCTTATCATCCAAGTCGAAATCACCAGCTTTGAAACGTGCACACCATTTTCGACACGTTTACTCAGCTAGACCATGTTCACCATACACTTCCACTAACATACGATGGGCTTCAACAGCACTTGTAATGGAGTAAGACTCTCCGCAAGAACACTTTATTCGGTATAAATTTTCACATGTTCAATAAGTTATGAAGTGTTGTTATTTACGATTCAAAAAAAGGTTATGTAAAACAAATGACGTCCAATAAGAGCTGTTTTACGGTGAATAGATTATTGTAGGTGACAACGGAATACTTTTTATAACGCTACGAATTAATTCCAACACCTAATATTCGGGTGAATTAAACCATGCTGATCTTACGTGGGTCCAGATCCTACACTGAAAGAATTTTGTTGTTAAGATTTCCGTAAAATTCCAGTAATTGAAGAACAAGGAAAAATTCTTCCAAAGATCACTGTGCAGCCTGTAAAAATGAGTGAATTTTTGGACAGTAGAGAGTGATATTTTCCAGAAGGTTTACAAAATTCACAATAATATTTTCACTCGATCACTGAACTTTCACGGTATTCTTTCAAATAAAATTCTTTCAGTGCATCCAACACGGTCGGATCTAGCTAAAACCCAGCTGGGTTTTTCAACAGGGATTTTACAAAATATTCGAAACACGTTTTTCGAGCCAAATAAGAAATTACAGTAACAATTTTTACTGTAATATTAATTTTCAATGCAATATTCTCTGTGCGCGGTGTGTAAATACACCGAAAACTTCTCGCTTCTCGAGAATCCCTGGCTAAAATGAAGTATTAAAGTGCGATACGAGGTTCACCCGAGTGTACATCAAGTGCCATTTCGAGCCCTGAAGTGCTATGCGTCGCAATCGCGTATGCATTTTATCTTGCGAATTGACATTTCATTTTTGCCAGAGATCTCCTTCATTTAATGTTTATTTTCCCACAGAAGTGATGTGCGGTGATTCGAAGGAAATTAACTCAAACAACATATTTAACGTTTACTCATTATTCAATAATATCAGGGTGTCCACATTCTGGAAAGTCAGGGGAAAAAAATGAGTCGGGGAATGTCATGGAAACTTTCGCAAAGTCTGGGAAGTCAGGGATTTTCTCTCATGCAGTACGAAAAAAATTTTTCCCCATAATTCTGATCAAAAACCATCCCTGTAAATTCAAAAAACCACCTGTTTTTTTACTAATTTATGCTTGGATGATAATTTTCATTCTCCACAATCAATGAATTGAATCCTATAATACATGGACTGCTCCAATTAAATGATTGATTTCAATTTTATCATTAATGAGTCTTTGTCAGGATACTAAATTTCCGGGAGGAAATCCCATAAGGGGGAAGATGAAATGCAACGCTGAGCTACATGAGGGAAGGGAGGGGGTTTGGTTTCAAGCTACGTGGTTTTAATTAATTCATCTTGTACTTCGGAGAAAAATCCATATAAACATCTATGAAAATGATCCACTTGAATATAAACCGAATAGATATTTGATTGGATCAAACGAGATTCCACTTGGTTCAAGTGAATTTCATTTGGAAAGAGAGAAATTCAATTTCAATGGAATAAATCTTTCATTTCGACTTATTGAAATTTTATCAGGATCATATTTTCGATAAAAATTAATTTGATTCGAATGAATTTGGTAGAGCTACACGGGGTCAGTACAAAAAGTCACAAAAACAAATGACAAAGAATCAGAAACTTCCTGATTGAACAAAGCTCTTTCAGTTATCAAATCGTTTTCTGTATCATCCATGAGTTTACAAAGTTATAATAAATTTCATGGAGTATCCTGTATTCGTTCATTGCTAATTTCATTCAATGCCTGATTGATCACACAGTACAAATATTTTGGAGATAATATACAACATCTTGAGAAGATTCCAAAATATTCCTGAGGGCTTTTGAAGACATTACTGCTGTTAGAATGTTTATAAATGAGTATAGAATAAGAAGTAATGAGCATTTCAGTACGGAATAATACACTGAGAGAAAAAATTTCCGGGAACAATGAAATATTTAGTTAAATAGTCGCCATAAAATACTCAATTGATTTGAATAAACTTTCATTGACTCGATTAAATATTCGATTAAATATGCTATGAAACATTTCATCAATTGAAGCAGTTATTTAACTGAATCAATGAAAGTTTATTCAAATCAATTGAGTATCTTATGGCGACTATTCAACTAAATGTTTTATTGTTTCCGGAAATTTTTTCTCTCAGTGTATATACAGATTCCAATGAATAAAGTTCCAGACAATAATGTAAAGTTCAACACATGACATATCAAATATATCTATCCGCATATTTATCAAAAATATCTAATGTTAACCCTCAGTTACTCCACGTATTACGATTTGTATGTTTTCGTTAACCTCTCGTTGTGCGTTGCAATCAACCGAATGAAGCTTTTTCCATTATCAAAAAAATACTATGGTTCTTAAACTTCATCCTTGTTTTGGTTTCGAATCATCCCTCTTCCACCCTTATAAACAGAACTTCAGATTTTCTAAAACCTCTTGTTCCCTTTGGACCCCCGTGGGGTAACTGAGGGTTAATCAGACAGAATATAGAGTCAATTTAGTTCAATGAATTTGAAAAAATGAAGAGTGAAGTACTGAAGTTTCAGAGATAGTTTCATTCTCGTTACATTCGTTCACGATTGAAAATTCGGTTGAATCACACGGGACCCCCATTATCTGTCAAAAATGATGTTTCTTTTAAGTTTCAATCAAATTTAATTCAAAGACGATAAACTGAAATTTATTTTGAATTAGTGAAACTGGATGTATCCATTCAAGTAGCATCTGTTGAAATATTTCAGAAATACTATATGAATTCCAGGGTTGAAGAAATTTTCTTTGTATTCAAATTCTAAGATATTTTTGTAATTTTACATGGAGAAAAGTATATTTAATTGATTACCATTCGCTCTACACGGAGAAAATCCTACAACACTGAGTACTGTAGCCGACACGAATGGCTCGCGTTATGGAAAAAAATTATTTCAACACTGTTGGTCAATGTAGTAACACGAACCAGTCGTGTTTCCGCAGTAGAGAATCGTTTTTCTACACTATTCTCTACTGCGGAGACACGACTGATTCGTGTTACTACAGTAACCAGCAGTGTTGAAATGATTTTTTCCCATAACACGAGCCAGTCGTGTCGTCTACAGTACTCAGTATTGTAGGATTTTCTCCATGATCTTTGGTGATCATTACGATGTTAATCTATCGTTTCCATGCACGGAGAAAAAGGTATCTTGAAAAGTACCATAATTTATGGATTTTTAGCGCTGGTCTGACCCGAGTCTCAATATTTACCTGAACAAACCTCTAAAAGTACCATAATGGCTGGGACTTTTATAAGGAAGGTACCATACTTATTCTCAAAAGTCCAAGAAATTATGGTACTTTTAGATATTCGTGGAAGTAAATATTCCGACTCGGGTCAGACCAGCGCTGAAAATCCATAAATTATGGTAATTTTCAGGATATCTGTTTTCTCAGTGTGGTAACATAAACAGTTTATCGCACTCACTCCGATTCCGCATGGTACTTATTACAATTTTGAAATATCTGTCACCAAATCACTATTTTTCATAGTATACTTCTCTCCGTGTACATTATACAAATATTTCTTAAAGATGTATTCATGTTCATTCGATCCCACGAAACATTCAAATTGAACCCACTCACTTTTATTCACTTAACAACTCGGCATAATACCGGATTGAAATGTCAGGGGAATTTGTGAACCCCGTCAGGGAAAGTCAGGCAGGGCCGTCTTTCATTGCTTGAAGGGCCTGTGCCTACTTAGAGTGGAGGCCCATGTAAGCAGACGTGAAATCTTGAAATTTTCAAAAACCACTCTAACATTGATTATTATGGTTTTTCTTCAAAATAAGTATTAGCTGAATTTTCACTTTTTTGTATACCTAGAATTAGTTTGATTTTCAAAATAACTCGATTTCATTTTGTTTAAGTAACCGTTTTAAAAAAATATATATGAAAATCTCAACGATTCTCTACGAAGAGGCCCCCATTTTACAGGAGGCCCTGAGCTCCCCTGCCTCAAAGACGGCCCTGAATTCAGGAAAATGTCAGGGAATTTTTATCAAGAATTCTGTGGACACCCTGTAATATGTAACAAATGAATCAAATTTCTCCAGTACCCATACAGAAATTTACCTTCGGCGCTAGCATGGCGCAATGTAGATAAAGTATGGCCAAGGCTTGACAACCAAGCATGGCGCAACACTGAAATGATAACATCATTTTATGTTTTATCGATGTGTTTTTCCAATGAAGCCCTATCATTGATGCAGAAATGGCAATGAAATAGACCATCATTGGCAAACAGTAGAAAAATTTGTTTATCAATGTTGCGCCAATGATAAAACTGTGAAATATAATTGACCCAAAAATGTATGAAAATTATGCGCATTTCACAATATATGTTATTTGGGAGAGTATTGTGTTTTCCTCATTTATCTGTAAACAACTCGGTGTTTTTTATCGCTAAAGTTTGCCATGAGAAGTGTACACGATATGGATCAGCGTTAGGAGCCATCTGATGTAACCTGTAACAAAGAACGGTTGACTGTTCTTCCAGAGAATTATTTGAGCCTCATATATTCCTTGTATACATCTCTCCCTGCTCGCGAAGAACATTCGATCGGTAAGTTAGCTAGCAATTCAGCCATCAAAAGTTCAAATTAAGGAACATGCCAATATCGAGCCATGCTATTACCAATGATCGGCACTACATTGAAAACTGATTTTTATCCAGACTAGATCAAAGTTTGTGGCAATATTCAACCTCGTTTCAAAAGATCCTCACTTTCGACACTTTAGAACCTATTGTTCGGTCAATGTTGGACCAAGGATGAGCCTAGCAAGAGCCAAGCCTGGCGGAATTGTGAATCAATGGTAGGCTGACAACGTAAAATCGTTGAACACCGATATCGGTGCAACATTATAATTGTTGTTAATCAATATTGAATATTTATAGATTGCAAAGCCTTGGCTGTCAACATTCCGCCATGCTATATTCTATTGTTAACATTGGTAGAACCTGAAAATTCTTGTATGGGTAATCATTACCTCGTATACAAATTAACCATTGGAATAGGACAACCATACTTGACGTGACCTGGAAATAATAAGGAAGACGTGGGTTGGTCAGTTCAAAGAAAACTAGGCAAAACGTTCTGTCGAGACGATATATTTCCAATTTTTCCAGCCGTACGACGTTTCGAGTAGATACCACTCTTTTTCAAGTACAAAAGATAAAAAATCTTGGAGAAAATTGATGTACGGCTGAAGAAATTGGAAATATGCCGTCTCGACAGAACGTTTTGTCTAGTTTTCTTTGAACTAGAGATCGACCGAAATTTTGGCCGAAACTGACTAAAATTGAAGCTCTGATTATTGGTTTCGGAAAAAACTTGGTATTGGACGTTGGAAGTGTAGATAAGCTCCTTAATAATGCAATTATCATACTTAAGATCACATATCAATGTGATTAATGAAATAATTTCGATTTTCGGTTTAAATTTTCGTCTAATGCTTGTCGGCCGAAATTGTAAACCGAAAATCGCAAGTATTTTGTTAATTACAATGAAATGTGATCGTAAGTATGATAATTGGATTATTAAGGAGCTCGTCTACACTTCCAACGTCCAGTCCTAAGTTTTTGTCGAAACCAATAATCACAACTTCAATTTTAATCATTTTCGGCAAAAATTTCCGGTCGATCTCTACTTTGAACTGACCAACCCACGTCTTCCTTAATTTCCAACCAGGAATAAAAATAATGAGTTGGGGCTTCTATGTTTCGAATAATTTTGCCAATATTAACCAATACTGGTTCTGGAATGACGATAGAATGTTCCCACATTGCTGAATTATTGGGAAAATTCGTTCATCAAACTTCGCTCGATGGTGAATCAACCTGACGATGAGCTTGAGCAGAGATGAATTGGAGAGATTGCTAACGCTATGTTAAAATCATGGTCCGTATCACGTATTTTTCTCGCTTTTGAGGAAAATTATACGATTGATTGAATTTTTTTTCCGAGGCAATCAGCGTGAAAAGATAAACGGAAAACGCGATACCACCAATCAGAAACTGGACCATGGTTTACATGTATCGTTAGCAATCTCTTCAACTCATCTCTGGCTCGAGCCAAGTCTGGTATAGATGAAACTCCCAATGGTGCTTGAATTCTGGAGTATTCTACTCTTGTAACTCTTTCAATAAGATTCAGAGTCTTGACTGATTCAAACGCGAATGGTGAAATGATGTTGAAATTTGGCATTTGACTCTCTTTCTCCCTTTTTCATATTCCAACCAGGCAAAAGCGTCATGGTTTTGTCCGATAGACATTTTGAATCACAATAACATTGTGAATGGATGATGAGAAACGGAGACCGAACGAAAATGACTTTTTCTAATATCGGTTGAGTGTAACTCGCCAGCCTTGCCCCAACCTCAATTCCATGGTGAAAATTGGCGGAACATAGAAATTTCTACATGAGTACGTTCAACCTCGTTTGGCTGAGTCTCCGTTAGAATTCTGCGAGGAGGCGACGTAACTCCCATGGGTGGCTGTGCTGTACGGGTAATATCTACTTCTCATCCACAGTCCTAAATAGAAGTAGTTCTTCCAGCGCTCGAGTCAGACTTGACAGAACTTCGAGTTATCTTATTTCGGAAGTGAAATAATTGTTTACATCGTAATGTTTCAAACTCGATACGCTATTCAACGAACGGAGAATCAACAACTACAGAAAAATCACAATCCTCGATTCCGATTGTGTACATCCCTCGAATCCTCACCCTTATTTAAAACCTAGAGAAAAAGAAGCAGAAAGGAAGGAAGTTGTCAATTGAAATAGGTATAACTCATCCTGCTCCATGGAATTCTTCCTTCTTCTCTTCATTCACACACTCACACATGGGAATAGAAATACACGTATATATGAATTCTTTGGACAAAGCTGGAAGGATCAAGTCAGAGCTGTACGGTAGACATAGATACGTAAGAGGGTGAGAGCGAAGTAGGGAAAGGGATAGAAAGCGGCAGACGGCAGCAGTGGCAGCGGCAGCGGCAGGGTGACACAAAAGTAGAAGGAGAGAGTAACGAATAGATAGAGGAAGAAAAAGAAAGAAGAGTGAAAGCAGAGATAGAAGGTAAACGAAATAGGAGGGTGGTCGGTGGATGGGTGGATGGATGGGAGGATGGATGGTAGTAGGAGGTAGTGGTAGCACACCACGAGTGGGCAGACGAAAGTGGTGGTAGCGTATGATATCATATAGAGTACGGAGAAAAGATAGATAGAAAATAGAGAGTTTGTATGCGCGCGCAATTCTGGGGTGGAGGCGTTTTAGCAGCTACCCGGACGGACGGGGAGCGGCAAAAACTAATATGGCGGACCTCGCGATACCCGTGGTTGTCCTCCGCTGACAGATATGTGGATGAACTGTACGTGCTAACCTTCCCTTGGTTATTCACGAATATATTTTTACGGGACCGCGATCGGGTCATCGAGTATTCATTTCTATGTGAATGTTGACAGTTGAAGAAAATATCGTGTTATGCAATTGTTATAATATCGAATACACGGACAGGACGACGATCTATCGATGAAAATTATCATTTATAGGATATATAATATAGGATATAGGGAAAAGGAAAAGTTTCATATAAATGTTAAACGTTGAAACTTCAACTCGTAATTGAGAGTGCAGTTCAATAATTAAGATAAAAGAACTCTTCCCCTTGGGAGAACCCGAACGATCCGTCCGAGATTATGTAGCTGCCTGTGGTGATTACAAATATGAGATTAACGATTGAAGAGATGTAAAAAGAGGTAGAGATAGAGAGAGAGAAGAAAGATTGAAAGGACCCATTGGAAAATATATTGTACAAAATATATTGCCGTGCACTTGAATGTGAGGAAATAGCGCACGAGAAAAAGTTAAATAGAGGGCGTCGCGAGTGCGTGTATGATTTTTGCGCGCGCTTCTGTATTCGTATGCGTGCGTGTGTAAATGGACGTGTATGCGTGTGGAATTTGCTTGTGTATGCGCGTGCGTATGTGATTGATATTTGTGTGGGACCATCGGCGTGCGTGCGTGCGCGAGAGCAGAAAGACGGGAGGACGAGATGAGACGAAACGATGGAAACGAGGAAAGGGAGCGAATGCGCCACTGAGGAATGAAATTTCGACGTTTCTCTTGCAAAAAAAATGGGGAGAAAGAGATTCTTCCTCTCTGTTGTGCTCGTACCTTATTTTCCTCACAAGATAGGCGTATTCGGCAAGATGACAGTGCCTACAAACGTGCTTCGTTGATAATTAATTGTTTCGCAGGATTCAAGAGCAATCAAGGCCGTTTCGTATTATGTGTCACGCGCGCGGACTTGAAATGCGGGAGAAGTGTTTCGTTGTATAAGATTCGATAAATTATTAATCGCGGTTCTTTCCTCATAGCAGATCAATGAAATATTGACGCGACCAAACGGATTTCGATGGACAGTTTTGCGAGGGTTGACATTCGTCGCTCGTAGACCTTAAATACCCAGTCGCGAAAAGTGGATTCGCCGTATCTCTCCTTGACGTCGTTGAACGCCACCCTCTCTTTCTCTTCTTTTCTTCTCTCCTCTCTACATCTTTTAACAGTTTCTTATGTGATATTATGCTTCAATCTACAGTGCTTTTCTTCAAAATCTCATACATCAAATAGCAGAACAGTGTGTAATAGCGAGAAAAAAAGAAACCCCCTTGAAGAACGAACGAACGAACACGCAATAATCGAGACGGAGGATCGAGATCAAATTCTTAAACTTCGAATCTACTTATTATTTTTGCATTGATGAGGAGATTTTTTTATCGTGTCTCGTATCTTTCCTTCGGATTCACTATTTTATTTACCAACGAATCAGGGGAAGAATGAAGAAAAGTATCGAATATGATGTGACCGAAAGTGAATTTTGGAAAGACAGTTTTTCAGTTTTATAGAAAAAAAAAAAAAGGAAAAATCGTTGACTTTGATGGATGATGATCGATCGAGCAATATTGAAAGGATAATAAGCGATTGTATTATGCACACTTGTCACTTGTCTACTTACGTGATTGATTCTTCGAGGTATTTTTACCTACTTGAAATGGACCTTTCCTCAAGCAGAACTTTTTTACCAGTGAAGCAAAGGGAATCGATCGTTGAATAAACGGGACGTTGTTGTTGCATATTTCGATTGATATTATTGATAAATAAAAAATGTCGAGTGCTACGGAGGGTTCGAACATAAACCTCGAAACGTGATGATGCGAGCGACGAGAGAGGATCGCAGTTCGGAAAATGGTGTCTCCGAACTGAATTCGGAATTCATAAATCAAACAAACGATGTCCAATGAACGGAGAAGAGGAATGATGAATTTTGTGAATTCAGTGAACTGCGTTATTGCTTTGAGAGAGAAAATGATTTTACCCAACATCGTTTACCGTCCGCAGGCTTTCGTCGTCATCGAGTAAATTTGCGCTCGCGCGCGTGTATATGTCACCGTCCGATTGTCATTCGAGGCCGGAGGCACCGCCATAACCTTACTTTCGTCTTTGGGAAAATCTCATACTCGGATACGTGATTTTTGTGTTCTCGCGTTCTTATTGTGCACGACGATAATGTATTCGAAAATTGTTCAAGTGCAGAAAAATGCAATATATGGGTTTGGTAAATGAATTTATATATGGGAATACCATAACGAACGTTGAGTAATATCGATTTTGAGGGTTCCTGAAAACGTGGAACCTGGAATCGTTATGGGGTTTTGTCATCGAGTGTATTTGTGAAATATTGTAGGGTGTTGTGTCGATGATTCGTGACCGCTGATTTGTGCAACATCCCCCATTGTTGTGTTATCTTGTTGGTGGTGTGTGTTGTATAGCCATCAATCGTGATCATCGGCTTCTGCAAGAGTGAAAGAAGAGGAGGGTGCTTAGATCAGTGTTCAGGATGCAGCATGAACCTCAGTGCCCTGTACTGGGAGCTCGAGAGCCTCGGCAGGGGGACTGCAACGTTCAAGTGCTTTCGGCCATTCAACCCGAGCCTTCGCGGAAGGACATTATTACCGTTGGCAACGCTTATTTCGAGAGCTGCCGTTATTATCGAAAAACAGGAAGAAGAGTGGATCACGCTTGGCACGGAAATATCGACAGCGGCAACAAGCGCGAGAACTTGGTGGTGCTGGTGGTGGTGGTGCAGGTGGCGAGACAAGAGGAAAACACGGAAGCGACATATCAGCGGCACAGACAAACTTCCGGCAATCGAGATTCAACGCCGCGGGGAATTCGTATCGTTGGGGTCGTCGAGGCTGTCATCCGAGTTACCGCTGGTGGACGAGTTCCACTGGCCCAGGGGAACTTCTAAGGGCCCCGCTAACCCGGACCACTCAGGAGACAGATTTTTGGTCCTTGGGTCCGGGAAGAGTTCAGGCGGGGCTGTTACCAATTTTCAGAATATTTTCAGATTTCGCATGCCCGTCCAAAAACGTATTGTTGACGAATATCGAGGGAAATATTATTTTGGCGAAGGATTGTTTCGCAGTGGGGTTAAAAATTGGTGTACGCAAAGTGCAACTACTCTCGTTGCCATTGGAGAATCTTTGTCGTTGTTATTATTATTCCAATGTCAAGGAACGTTATGGATTTTATGGTATTGGTGGTTGTGTTCCACGTACGAGCCATCGGCGACGATTCAACGGGAAATTGAGAAGGAAGAAAGAACATCCGGAGATTCATCATCATTTTCGTTCTTACTCCAGAGAAGCACGGAATTTATACATTTCGTTGGCTCGCTCGCTCGGAGAACACGGAGAACAGACGAGTTCCGGGGGTGGCGTACGCGCGGGACAAGAGGCGGGCTCAGGCCTCGGTGGCAGCGATGCGGGGCCTCCTGCAGCCCGGCGTACGCGATCACAATACGGAAAACTACGAGGAACACGTGGACAGGGTGTCCTTTACAGTTCCGTACTGTCATCAAGGCTGTACAAGGTCAGTTGGTCTATCCCCCTCCGTTGGCACGTGGTTTGCTGTCGAAATCATACCAAAGAAACAAAGAATCAAAACGGCAGGAGAAAGTCGCTTCGTTTGGCGATTATCGTCAAGGAGCGTCGACAACGATTACGCGGGGACGTTAGAGTCCCCGAGTTTGTGCCCATGCGGTTCGATCTATCCGGGTTCACGGGACCACCCACGACAAAAGAAACCACGAGTCATGCGAGAGGAGATGATCGCGACGAAGAAATCTTATTCGACCGTGAATACCGTAGAGGGCGACATTGGTCTTCAATTTGTAAACTCAACTTATCGAAACATATTGGAAGTGACTCCGATTCTTCCTTTTTCAAATACCATAAATTGCTCCGTTTCGCGTGGTCAATTTTTCCGTTTGTCAACATCGATGTCTCCCATCATAAGACTGCTTATCCTCCTCTCAACGTCATCGCTGCGGGCAGCGTTATTAATATTGAGAACGAGAGACCGAATGATAACAAACGTGATGAAAAGTTATACGAATGCGAGTCATCGGCGGATCCGGCAAGTAAATATAATAATAGTAGGCCTTGTTTTATGCAGATTCAATACGAGAATAGTGATGATAATCACCCGTTCGAAGCTAAAAATGAAATCACTGCCTTTTTCTGCATCTCTACCGATGACGACGACGACGACGACGATGATGAGTTTTTTCCTTGCGGATCGGCGCGAACGTGCCTTCGTAATATCACGACAACGATTATGGAAAACGAATGGCAGACCAGGCACGATACACGAACAATTTATAATAGCGTTGTCGTTACTTACGTGTCAGCATGCGTTACCACTATTTGGACAACGGGATATGTTTATGATTTGTTATGGGCATGGGGGATATCGTGTTGTTTTGCATCGAAAAGACAATCTCAAGCAAACGGGAGAGAAAAGAAAGGATCGATGCTTATACGAGCGTATATCATGCTTCCGTTCGGACATTACGTTAACGATTCGATGCTCTTCCGCGAGACTTCGTGTCACGGTGGTAGGTCATCAGATATTTTGTGCGTTCCTGCTGTTGATAACGTGCTCACTCACACTGCCTTTAACATTGATAATGAAAATACTAATCGCAACAGCTTTGCCATTTGTAACGAACAAAACTGCTGTTGGGAAGAGGGGAGAGGATGTTTCCACGAACAGTGGAATCGAAAGAATAGGGGTTATATATACAAAGAGGAAAAGAAAAAGCAATGTGGAGTATCGAGGTACGAAATCAACTCATCGCGTAGAACGATTCAGTGTTTTGTTAGAGTTATATGCAGTTATAGTCATCTGCGTGTTTTTAATCGGTACGATAGGGAAGTGCATCTGTATTCGAGTAATGCAAGAGCCAATATTATTCACGTACGCTATATCTCGAAAAGTTGTGAGCCATCTGTGGTCTGTCATAACAGCAATTCCAATTTTTCAAGCAAACGGACGGACGAACGACTTCATAGTTCTCTTCTATTTCGAAATCGAGTCAAAATCAAAGCGAATAACGGCGCCAATGAACGAAAACCTGGATTTGTCAAGGATGGTCTGGAAATATCATCGATCATTTGTGGCAATAAATACGAAAGAAAATATCAAAATGAGCGACGAGACGATAACACTGCCCGATTCAAAATTCGAGTCGCCAGGGAAGAAACATCATCACGTTACAAGAAACATAAACATAACGATTGGTGTAATTTTAAAGGTAATAATAATACATCATTCGATGCTCGAATACAGCAGTGCAGTAGTATTCGTAACGGCAAGAGATCTTATGGATTATTCTTTATTCTGTACCTCTTGGTGTGGCCTCTCTTATGCTCAACAAATCCTTCTTTTCAATTCTCATCGACTCTGGAAGTGCAGGAGAGATCCGAGGAGAACGAAGAAAATATTACGGAGATTCAACCAAGCGTTATTCACACGACCCCACCTTCGTCGTCTTCGTCTTTGTCGTCGTCTTCGTCTTCGTCGTCGTCGTCGTCGTCGTCGTCGTCGTCGTTGGCCCCCGATTTGGCGGATCCACAGGACAAAAGTGAGAACGGTATTGAAGATAACATCGATAAGGATACCGAAAGAAATCATTATGATCATTATCAACGAGAACAACAACACTACGACGAGCAATCTCATCAGCCCCGCCAAAGTGTGCTGGAAGCGAAGACTCAGCACCCTTACAACGAATATACGTGGGAGGTGAACCAGATAAATCCTTGGCTATCGGCTTGCGATCTGGCAGGTCCAGCGCCGGCCGATCTTCAGGGTAGTTGCGGTCCTCCGGAAGTTCCAAAGAACTGTCCAGTACCCTGCAAGCCAAGGTCGCAGGGGGACGGCCTTTTTTTTGAGGTCATCGAACGTCTCGGGAGTGAAATTATACACGACGGGAGAAGATGGATTTCGAGAAAGAGCAAAACGAAGGAGAGTACGACGAAGGTAAAGGATGTTGATAAAAAGGAGGCTAATAACGCCAACACTGCTGCCAACGGGGACGGGAAAAGCAGGAGCGACCAAGCAACAAGGGCTAAATCTACAAATAGTGGTGGAAGCGGAGAGCGGACGATGGCTCCGGAACAGTGCCTTTTTTATCTCGAAGAGTCGCACAAGAGGGACATCTGTCGGGACGATTTCGGCCGGACCAGTCCGCGAAGTTTTTTAACCCCGAGGGAAAATCGATATTGGTTCATGAGTGGGCTGCGTTTGCGGCACTGCTGTGAACACGCGGTGGTCAACGCCTTGGCACCCGGTGAGGGTGGCCCGCTGGAAGACGTTCTCAAAGGTGGACGTAAGTGCGCCGATGCCTTGGACAAGCTGTTGCTCGTCGACGCTCTTGCTGCCAGGCTGCATTGCGAGTTCGAGGAAGTGTTGGCACGTTACGATTGTGCTCAACCGTACTCGGTCATTCACAACTGCACCCATTGCAAGGTAAAGAATAATAATCCTACATTTATCATTAACTCATAACACTATCGTATCTCTCATTTGTTCCTTTTCAACTTACTGTACGAATTTCTGTCAATTCGAATCTAAAAGGAAAATCTTCTTTCTGTCCAATTCGGCAACTCATTCCACTTTTCAATAATTTAAGACTTTTTCCAGATGATTTTATGTCTGAAATATATTTTCTTTTGAGAGAGAGAGAGAGAGGGACTTGAGATCTTTTTCAATGCGATAATGGCCCATGAGTGAAAGAATGATTCCCCTTCAACTTTTCAATGGATAAAAACAAAGACATCTTATGGTAATTACGATGGTAAAGATATACTCTGTTTGAAGTGTTGTTGTTCTAACACTAAAAGACACAAAGCAATGTTAGGTGGATGAGTTTGAGGGTCTTGATACAACAAAACAACATCTCCTTGGGGGGAAAAACAGGTACTCAGCCTTCAGGTAGTAATCCTTCACTCATTTCTATTGTATTACTTTATTTCTGCATTCTTCGCGGAACAATAGAATAATGATATCATTATTCTAGTGATAAAATATTGCCGTGCCATAGGTATTGCGTAGCATCCAGTTCATTTCCACGATAAAAATCAATCCATTGTGAATTTTCTCCACTTTGCCGCAATATTTATTCGTTTGATACTCTTTCTCGAATTTTCTAAACGTAATTTCAAAGTTCACCGATTTGTTTGTTAAGAATTAAAGCTTCTTTTTTTCCTCACTTTGACATGACGAGAGGAATGAATTTGGAGCATATAAACATGTATGGGAGAGGAAAAGTTCACTTACACACGTTTGGCACATTTAAACGTTTTGGAAAGCTCGTTTCATATTTAAGTATGTCATACCCTATGTTTTTCGTTTTCTCCCCTTGTTGTTGATCATCTATTCTTCATTTTCTTGGTTTTACCCTCGGATGTAAGTTCTTTCTTTACCTCCCCGCTTTTATTTCATCTCTTCTTCTACCGAGTATTATTCCGCTCTTTTTTCTCCCTCCCGTAATTCGCATAGTAGTGGTATTTATTCTCGAGAGTTTCGTGATAACGAGAGAATCTCGGTGTCAAAAAGCATACGACCCAGATTTGCGCTTCTTCGATATTGCTCATTTTTTCAGTTTGTTTTCACTCGATATATATTCAGTGCTCTTTTTCACGGGAAGGTAACAAATCATGCTCCTCGTTTGAACGAATTTCAATACCGTATTCAAAGACTGCATGAGTTTGGTTGTTTAATTAACGCACTTATTTGGTCTGGAAATATCACGAACAGATTCTATCGAGAAACTCCATAGCAGGATCGTTTCGATAATGATTGCAAAAGAAATTGGATAATATTTCTAGGAATAGAAATTCTTCATTTGAAAATCAGAATTCATAAAAAAAGGTGCATCGTTTGAGCTCTGAATGGATGGAAGAAGGTCAATGAGCATTCCAACCCTTCAACGTATCACTGCATTCGTTTATTCGAATAAACAAAAATTAGAAAATAATATGCACCGCTTCATCATTGCGATGGACGATATAGTTCATCTAAATTTTCATTTCGATGTAGATTTCGTGATATAATTCAACATCGAGTCTAATAATACTTCCATTCACTGGCAGAATGTTTGAGAGCGATTGTTATATAAAATGAACTGATGAATTTCAAACTTGAAACTTATTTCTCGGGAAATTCAGATTGTTTGAGTTATTGTTTTTCCGACCCTTCCGTTGGACAAATAAATTCAGAATAAAAGAAACTTGGAAAAAGTAAAACTACAACGTCGAACACACGTAGAAATTCTTACGATGAAAATGAATCGGAGTTCGTGAGGAGGGATAGTTCAGAAATTACGTAATCCTGTTTTTTGTTCGACTCTTCGTCACTCCAAGTTCAGATACGTTTGGTGAGATGGAGAGAGAAAAACGATAGAAACTTTTATGTAATTTATGGAAGGTTTTCAAAGCGGGATATTGAACTGTTGGGTTGTAAACTTAAACAGAGATAAATAAATTTAAAAAAAAAAGAATTTGAAATCCATAGGTTTGTGAAAATGGTTCTTGGCAAGGTTTCTTCTTTTTCATTTTGCAAAAACAATTATGTCAATTCCCAAGCGTGTATTGCCTATAATGACAATAGGCCCCAGGCTGGGTCCATTCTCTTTAACCCAGTATCGGGGAATGACGATGGGGTCCGTGTTGGCTCAATCTTGGCCCTATTGTGCTTTCCCGTACAATTATGGTTATGGTGGACCAGCGTTAGGCCAAGATTGGGGTGAATTTATATCCCGAGCATGTGTGTACAATCCTCAGCATGTATGAATTTTGGTCCCACTTTGGTCCAGTCTTGGGCTCATATAGGCACGATGGGGCTCAACACCAGGCCCAAGACTGGGGCTGAAATCCATACCCGCTGGGGTAGAATTCAAAGCAATTTTCCAATTTCAAGAAAAAAGGAAGGGACAGTATTGATTGCCTAGTCTGGGTTCATGCTGGACCCATGGTGTTACCAATTTTTGGGCAAAGCAATACAGCCAAGCTGGGAACAATGTTATCATCTCAGGGTTGGCCCCATTTTTGGCCGAATGGGCACCCACCCTGGGCTTAGATTGGGCCCGCCGTTGATAAACACTTGGGTTTGAACAAAATATTTTACTTACAAACGGAGCGCAGCTTCATTTATCGTACATTTTATATGTTTGATATTTCTTATCCTCTCCCTAACCAGGGATGGTCAGGTTCAAGAAAACAGAGTCAGTGTTGCCAGAAGGTTATGAACTTGCTGAGCTAGGTGGCGTGGTATTCGGTGCTATTCGGAGCTAGATTCGAATTTGCAGTATAGTGCTAGATCGTTGCCAGATTTTTTAAATATTGCCAAACTCAAGTGCTAAAAAAGAAGCGAGAAACAAAAAATAATTTGACGCACTTCTCCATTTTTATTAGCATCTCCGGCAAACTATCACTGCTGATAAGGAGAGCTGTTGTGCTAGATTCAATCCAATCCCAATAAATTGTATTCGTGATCAGCTCCTCAGGAACTTGTGTGCTATCTGAAATACAGGGTTGGGTACGCATAATATGTTATGGTCTGTCTACACAGCTTATGCATACAATGATGTACGTATGAGGTAAACACTATTCAGCCCTGATTCTCCTGATTCGTTGAAAACTAAGTACTTTTCAGTAATTGCCCTGATTATAATTTCGAAAATGTGAATATGTCATTTTCTATCATGATACTTATAGAAGCCTTTCGAAGTAGCTGATCTGCAGGGTGATCGGATCAGCTTCTCAATCAATCAAAAAGGTTGAGAACTGATCCCGATCACCTAGATCAGCTACTTCAGAAGGCTGCATAAACATATATATTTCATGCGTTCTAAATTTTGAATTTCAAGTCAGAATTAATTTTACAATGTTTCATGCGTTTTCTGCATCTCGTAAGCATTTTACATGTTCTATGCATAATCTGCGCGGAGTTAGTCCCATATAATACACGAAAAATTCTTTCTCAAGGATGTGAATACAATTCTTGTGAAACTCTGTTCGAACTGATGAATTCATCAAGAATTCTGGAAGTGCTCAATTTTGCTGACATTAACGAGTTCTTCTGAAACGTTTTTCGAATTTTTTCAATGCTGTTGCAGAACTCGTTAATGTGAGGGAAATAAAGCACTTTCAAAATTCTTGATTAATTCATCAGTTTGAAAAGAGTTCTATAAGAATTCTATTCAAGTTCTTGAAAAAGAATTCTTTGTGTATTATATGGGATGAAATCTCATGGATACTGTTTCAAGTACACGTACTGAACCTTATAAAAACAGAATTGGAATTGACAAAACGAATTCAAAACCAAATACAAAAGAATCCAATTCGAATTGATGAGAGTGTTCAAGAATCAATTCTGTTAAATGAAATTTGAGAATTTGTCACGTTATTAGAGAAATCACATATATAAGCGCTTCAATGACCGAAGGTTTTTTCAAACATATGGAAGCTCAAAATAGTGCCAGATATCGAATCCAAGTGCTATTTATAGTGCTCAGTGCTGGACCTGAAATTTTAGTGCTATAAAAGTTATAATAGTGCTAAATCTAGCAACCGCGTTGCTGTTCTGGCAACACTGAACAGAGTCGCGTCATCTAGAGATATACTCTAACTCAATTACTCTTAGCATCGGGACAGTGTTAGCGCCTATCGGTTCGTGGAAGAAGCTTCCGCTTACGGGCAGACTCACTTACATCCATATCGTTATTCTACTAGCAAACTAGCTTGCTACTCCATTCCATCAGAATTGATGGGTTTCTTTCCAGACGATAGGAAATAATGGGAGTACTCATAAACGGTAAAGTTGACATGTTGAAAAATCGTTGTTTATTTCTTATTTGAATCCTCGCGTTTGTTTAAATTTTTTTAGGATGAAATCATTTCCGATCTCGAAGGGAATGAGAGAAAATTTATGAATATTCATGTGGAATTAGTAACATAAAGTTTCATGAAAATTCGTTCACAGTGGGGTCAAGAACGAGGGAGAGTTGTACTGTATAGATGAATCGATAAAACCGACGTGACTGATGTGACTTTACAGAATTTTTGCTGATGTTCCTGGAAGCGGTTCAACAATTTCGGGAAATTGAAAAATTGTTCCAACTGGTGCTTTCATTGTTTATCAATAAGGTATTCATTTCTCATCACGAATTAGATTTAACCCTTGTTTACTGAACTTCACAGGAATCACATACTTGCCACACTGGGGTGATTTCCACCCCAGCGACAAAAATTGTCATAAACAATGAACTATTGATTTTAAAAACTGATTTGAAGTTTACTTACTAATGAGTCCACCGGAATGTTACTGTGCCACGCCACAAAGTAGTGACATCCTTCGGCTATTGACAGATGCTATGCCCGTAGATAAAGACACTTGAAATTGAGAAAAAATGGAGACGAGGTGGTTAATTTTATAAAACCATATTTGGTGATGATGAGACAAACAGATTCGCATTCCGTCAACAAATATTTTCACATTTGTTTTGTGGAATAAAAGAACAGCGTTCTATGAGTTTTATATTTTACATTATCACAAGTTCACTGGAAATATCAGAAATTGCACAGCCATTTTGGTGAAGGAAAAAGTACCCTGCTTTTTCTCTTCTATCGACATTTATCCATTATTTTATTCGGAGAAAGCGGGACTTGTTTATGGATGGAAGAGGGAACCGTACTATTACATACCATTCTAAACTCTGGAACAAATTTGTCCTAATCTCGATATCGAATTATGCACGGAACATAGTCCTCCACAGTCGATTCACCCTTACCAAGGGATTACCTTACTCTTATATCGGGGTCAAAGATATTCGAATTTCATGACATGTCAGATACTACTTGGTCCTCTCTTCACTGGGAAATCTGGTAACATTATCAGTGATTAGGACTCCCAGAGTCACATAACGGTTGTCATTGATCCTTTAAGGATCAAGTTCAAGAAACGTGATGATTCAATTAGAAAAACCAAAAGGTAAGCAAAATAATGTTACCACAATTCGAATACTCACCTCATATCAATTCTGTAGCAAAATTGTGTTATGTCGATAGCGTTCTAGCGTTCACAACATCGAACGACGTTATCAACTTTGGTCGGGTACTGACATAGTTTCGGTTTCCCAAAAGTAAGTTGTCGTTGTCTTCCACGCAATATTAATTCAATTCTTCCATTGACGCGAAGTATCAGCTAATACTCCTTGACATTTGTCAAATCATTGATAAGTATGAATAAAACAATCGCTTTGTTCTAAAAATGTGTGATTAATCACCTGGCACACCTTGAAAACTTACTTGAGTGTAAGAAATCATAAGTTTCCGTATCTCAGTTATTTATCTTTTACCTCTCATGAAGAAGTGGATTGAATCATCGGATGTGAAATATTTAAATTCAATATTCCCACAACAACAAACTTTTTTTCATATCACGTTCGAGATTCGTTCAATTCAATCCTCATGAGATTTTGTCAATATCGAAGAGTGTTATTACTACGATGGAAGGAATATAATCAGATTGAGAAACATTTTATCGATTACTTTGGGGTGTATGCTTTCAAAGTATGTTCGATATCTTTCTAAAAACTATAAATATTGCTTCTGAAAGGAATCCAATGTTCAACATTTGAATAGCATTCCAAGTTTTCAGCATGAACTTCAATCAAATCACGAGCGAGCTCTTTGAGTGATGCCAAGAGTTGCCACATGAATGCGTTATAACGTTGTGGGGAATTCCTCCTCGTCAGATCTTGCTGCATTTTCATAATTTATCAATTTCACCAGTCCGAAGGAGAGAGGCCAGAGGGAAACCAAGGATGAGGGTAAAGTGTACCACGGATTGGTGACTATCGCGTTTCTCATGTGCGATGTCATTCGATGAGGGAACAGATTTAGCGTGTTTCCCTAGAATCTCTGGTTTCATGGATTCAAACTGCTTGAAAACATTATTCAACACGAAAGGATTCGAGGATATATTACGCTGATCGAAAGAGTATTATTTGTACACGACATTCCATAAAAATACTCCAAGTGTAAAGGAAGTTTCAAAACATTCCTTAAGGGTGGGTTCTCGTTCTAAGGCCCAAAAAATCCCTCGATTTCAGAATTTTTTTCGATACAAAATGAAGGGGTCTAGGACAGGCGATCCCACCAAATTACATCCCCTGATAAAAAAATCCTTAACAAAAATATCCCTGCACCGTAAGAACCCGGACGAAACATCCCAGACTAAAATATCCCAGTACAATTACCACCGTCTGCCAATTAATAAGCCACAATACACAACAGTGCAGTTATTAACAAATCTCATAGTATCTAAATTGTTTACCATCAACAAATTTATAAAATACTTTTTTTATTTTAGTATCAACTTTTAATAGAATATTATTGAAGGATTGAAATTTTTTACCATCAAATCACATAACATCTAAATCATTCCCGTGTGGACATTTTTTCGGGCTCAGACCTGGGCCGGGTTTATAATCCCTACTTAAAATGTGGCCCTGATCAGGGCACCAGGATTGGCCCTAACTTGGGGTGTTACGCTTTTCGATCTAGGCCCCTCAATGGTTCCCAAACTTGGGCCACATCAAGAATTCAACTTGGGCCAACTCAGGGGATTCATTTTAGCCCATATGAATTTTCAAATTTCATCCTGCGCTGGGCCCCTGGATATTTGGGTGATATTCCTCAGATAAAAGATAAATGAATTGGCTCCGGCGAAATGTTCTTTGAGGGTTGGATTTTCATAGATCTATGCTTTATGTAAAATTACCATCAAATCGAAAACAAATTAAAATTCCCATCCGCTTTTGTATGTAAATTTTGAGAAAGGTCATCAAAATATTTTTTCCAGTCAGCCTAAAAGTCAGGGAATTTTCCGAAAGTTCCTGGAAAATTCTAATTTTTAGGAACTTTCTACAATTTTGAAATTTTTCTGCTCAAAGACAACTCTTAACTCGAATAGTTGAAGATTATTGATCGAAGAGTGAATTTTAACCCGAAAAAAGGGCCCCCCAAATTCAATTAGCTCCAATTTGAGCGGGGAAATGTTGAAATCGGTGCATTCCTTGAAGCTCTAGAACGTGGCGCGCGTTGAAAAAAGTTGTTTCGAGAAAAACGCGATTAACCCTTAACATGCACACCGGGGTCACCCTGTTGATTTGCAATTGTTTATAATTTTGCAAGAATGAATGATAAAAATATGAAACAAGTCTGAAGTGTAGTAGAAATATTGAAGAAAAGGCCTAAATAATGACAACTGAATTTTTTTGCTATCGACATTGCAGAAAAAATGGTTGAGAAATTCGAGTTTTCGAAAAATGATGTTTTTATTGAAAAAATTGTAAATTTTTGAGGCCTAATATTGTACACGTGTCATGTTCAGATGTGTAACTTTGAGGGAAAAAATATTAGAAATGTGAATTCTTATAAAAGTGTATTTATTCTGATGATTGAACGAGTGGTCTTTTCTGAGAGGAACCCACATATCATGCACACCAGGGTCACCGTGACCCTGTGTGATCAATGAAGTACGTTTTGTCAATGTTCAGAGAACGTCCCATTGTAGTATGGGAATTAATTAAAATCGAAAATATAAAACTTCTTAATTCAACTTATAAAAAAGATGAATTTTCACGTCAACCAACGTTGCATGCACACCAGGGTCACATAGACCCTACCTCAACATTCAATAGCTGTTAAATAAACATTGAGCGGTTAATTCGACCTGTCTATAGTAATTGTCGTCACTTTATAATCAAATTTGATTTTAGATGGCATTACTTGTGGAATTTTCAAACAGTAACATGTATTATTTGACGATTTAATTCGTTTACAGGGTCACTGTGACCCTGGAGTGCATGTTAAGGGTTGATGTTTTGATGAGCACCATACAGGGTCCCCTCTCCTTCTTCGAAGGTCATGTTCTTTCGAATTTGCAAGCTCATCGTTCTTCCGATTCTTGCTTGTTTTGCGAGCTGCGACAATTCTTGCTCCCGTGCGGTGATGCGTTTGTCGTCCGTTTGCTGTTCCGCCCGATTCCGTATATTTCGAGAACCACATAATATATCGAAATCTCATTTCTCTCACGTATTCCCAAGTAAAAATGTTAATTCCGGATTCGCCAAACAGGACTGTTGCAGGCTTGTTCCATTTTTCTGCGGTACTGTTGCGGACGTGATGTGCCCGCACTGGATCTGCAACAGTACCGCACAAAAATGCAACACGTTTGTTGCAACCAGTCCCATTTGGCGAACCGAAATTAACATTTTTACTCGGGTTGTCAATAACATAAGGATGAAAATTAAGCAAAAAAAGAATTTCCGATTTTTTCATCGATTTTGACGGGAACTTGCCCTTTAAGATAACTCTTCATTCACCTTTTCTCTTTAAAGTTTGCTGCAGTAGGCTACTCATCTACAGGCACCTCCATACGTGGGAGTGATAGCTTAAAGGCTGCGTAATTGAAAGGATGCATTGTTTATGATAGGATAATATGCAGAGTGCATTGACGTTTTGGAATGCAGTGTACATCCATGCGTTAAACCGTTCGTGCACGGTGTATGAGAACTCCCTAGTTCGGTTTATTTTCAGTACGATGAATAGAGAAGTTGATTGAATGGCGAATAGAACATCTCAGTAATCGATTCAATTCAAAATCATTCAAAATTCATTGACTTCTTCCTAGCAAAAATACTCTCTAAATTTCTTGGAGTGAAATTCTCACTCGCAAAATCGAGTGACTACACGGAGAGAAGAGACTGGTAATATTTACCATGCCAACATAGTATTTGGTCATATGTTACATGAAATCGTGAATGTTACTATGTGAGAATAGAATTCTTTACCGTTCTTTTGGTAATAATTACTATACTGCATAGGAATTATTACCCGAAAAATGGTAAAGACTCCTATTATTACATAGTAATATTCACGATTTTAGATGAAATAACATAGATTACTACGCTGCATGGCAAATATTACCATTCTCTTCTCTCCGTGTACTCAATTCACTCATCTGAGAGTGACTTCTCACTCTAACGGAGTGAATGATATCACTCCAGTTCAAAAAGTGATTACTTTCACTTTAATTGTTCGAGTGACTGTCATTTCATTATAAAATTCACTCAACTTCAGAGTGGAATAGTTATATTTCACTCCACTCAAGAGTGAAGTTGTGCGCGTACGTAAACGAACAATAGCTTGTGATAGCTGTACATTTGAAACTTCGTAGCCCCGTGTATGGCATCATAAAAATTTGCTATCACCTCAAAAAAGTGATTAAAAGTGCAATGGAAGAAAAGCGTCTGCTGCCCAATTTACCACGAGTAAGTATCACAAATGTGCCCCATCCAAGCTATGGTATGTGAATTCCGTAAATATTGCACAAGTAGGGTTATGTGGATAAGCGACACCTGATAAACATGCAATGCATTGATATTGTTTATAGGAGATATAAATTAATTGAATTTCATTTTCGAAACGAGTAGAATATTACTATCTTTTGAAAACATAGCTTCATCAAGAATTATATTGCTTTGTTTATTTATGAACATAACCTCATTCAATAATGCTTGATGAATTTCTATTTGGAAAAATTTTCAATTTCAGCACATTTTTTACTATCTGATTCATTTTTATAGTTGAACAAAAATATTTATTCATTCAATCATTATTATCTACATTCAATAATAACGATGGGAGAATATGAATAAAATTATTTTACGAGTTTGATTGTTTCACCTGTACACTCACATGTACATTCATTATTGTATCACTTTATTTTATAAGTGAAATACCCACGACATCTCCGTGGCTTAGTTGGTCAAAGCGTCAATTCTGTTAGACTTTGAGGTTAGACAGATAGGTAGATAGAATGTAGGTTCGATCCCCCATGTTTAGGCGTCTTTCAAAATTTTCACTTTGACCAGCAAGGACTTCGGTCGATAAATGTCCGTCGGTAAATGAGATTTGGTTGCCATCGTGAAAGTCAAAGAAGATTCTGGTTTGTGATATCACTCCATGGCACAGCATCAGGATGATTAGCGTATCCAATGTGGAAAATTGGATCAGTTCAATTTTTTTTCTCCATAAAACCTGTAGATTACTTAAATGAATTTGTTCTGTTAATTCCCTGAGAATATTGTGTGAACAAGTTCACAATAAGTGTCGTTTTTTTTTCCATATCACTGGAAACATATTTTCACTCCGATACAAAAGAGTGAGAATAGTCACTCTAATGGAGAGTTGAAATTTTTCTCTTAAGAAATCACTCTCGAGCAGAGTGGAAATCTCCTTTCACTATGGGGAGTGAAATTCAACTCTTTCTATGAGTGAGAAATCACTCCATCTAGAGTTGCAGTATTTTCACTCCAAGAAATTTAGAGAGTAGTTTTCTAATTTTCTGAACTATTAATATTCGATCATATGCTGACAATTTTTCTAGAGTCGTTTGTATCTCTGCTGAAAATTCTGAAATTCAGAAAAGATAGTTTTCAGGTTTTGAACTGGAAACTGTATCAAACTACAACATTCTGTCAGAACCTGGTAGGAAAATTTCCATCAGTCGAAAAGACTGGATATCACAGTCAGTCTGTAGACTTACCTTTTCCTTTCACCATCATTCCAGCTTCGGCTCTTTATCCACGGAAACAGCGCGCACTGTAAAAAGTCTGACTGAAAGTGACTGCATCTTACTTGAAAACTTGACTGAAATTCAGTCTTTTCCATTGTGTCGGGATTTGTTTTGGATGCTTACTTTCAGCTGAAATGGGGCTAGTTTTGGCTGCATCTTAAAATAAGCCAATATCAAAGATGTGCGGAAGTAACCAAAAATGAACCAAGTTGAAATTCACGCATACGCTTTACAGGAGTTAGAATATCGAATAGAGGAGGAGGAGGAACGGAATAGGACGCAGAAGGCTAACCGAAGACACCAAGTGAAAATCACGATGAATATTTCGCGGCACCGATGGCACTACATAATACGCCGCTGCTACTACTACTACTACTACTACTACTACTACTGGTTTGAATTCCAGGAAAAATTGCTCTCGCCGATCTGTCGCCTCCGCTGCGTCGCACAAAAATATTGTCTTCCGCCTTTTTCATCCACCGCTTCCGTATTCGCGGTCGATGGGAGGCTTCTCGTGTATCCGCCCAGGAGTTTTCCTCCTCTCCGAACATGAAGTAATAAGAATCAGGAGCGAGTAATGTTCAAAAATTCTTTCCAATTTGTCCATCTTTCTCGCGGTGATGGATAAATTTCCGGAACGAATGCACATGTCCATTGCGCATTTACAATCACCAATTCCTAGTTGATGACACGACTGTATGGAAATTATTCGAAAACTGCTACACTGAGAAAACAGATATCTTGAAAAATATCATAATTTATGGATAAAAGTCCTCATCAAAGTCTTAGCCATTATGGTACTTTTAGAGGTATCTTCACTTGAATATTTTGACTCGGATTAGACCAACGCGAAAAATCCATAAATTATGGTATTTTTTCAAGATACCTTTTTCTGTGGATTATGAGTGTATCATTCAGAGTACCTCAACTTATCGTCAAATATATACTATGAAACTTCCGTTGTATGGCATACGAATAGCCATTTTTTATTTGATTGGATTATTGATTTTTTTCCAAGTCCTTGGCGTCAAGACTACATACCATGTCTTTTGATCTGTTAGACATCAATATCCCTAGTATATATTCCACAATGGGGATGAAAAAAACGTGTGAAAAAGAGGGAAAATCGCTTTGAATATCACATCACGTGCGAGAATGAATTGATGATCACTTTACGGTTGACCAACGAAGCATAGGGTATTGTATGTGGAATATAGCCGTGTTATATTTGACACTTCTTCCTTTCTCATGGAAAAAAGACTATTGCTGGCACAGCCAACTGATTTTTTGCCCCAGCCTTTACATAAAAAAATTTGTTTGCTAATATGTTTTCATTTCAATCGATATTTATTCGTAAATTATCGGATTTCTCTGTTTATTTATTCATCGTTTTGGATATCCTCCAATAGAGTTCTATAATTACTCTTCATTCGCAAAATGATCAGTTTTGATCGTTAAAATTTGGTCTCGTACAACACAGTTTGTCTTATTATGAAATTCTATATTGGATATATCATATCCTTCACCGAAAGTAGGTTGCCCAGCAGTTGGAAATTCCAACCTACATCAATTGATCAATCACAAATCCGGGTTAAATGGAATATTCAACAAGACAAACAGAGAATTCCCGAAAGAGACACCCTGTGAGAGAGATATTCAATAGAAGTCACGTGAACTCTCTTACGCAATCAGTTGCCGATTAGTTAGTCTCTCTTTTACAATTTGAATTAGTTTCTAATGACTTTCGTATTATTCTACACGGATTTACCACAATGTTCATTCAAGATGACGAATATTATGATTTCCAAGCAACTCGAGGTTGGGAATTCCCGTGTATGCGTATATGGTCAAATTGGAAGAAGAAGCTAATAAAGAGATAAGTGGACCAATGTGCATTCCTTCGATTCATGTCTGATGCGATGAAGAGATGAGAAACTGAAATCCATCCGTTAGGTGATTTTTGGAATTCAAAAATCCAGGTTCCAATATAAAAATAGTTCTCCAAATTGCTTATTCAAACGTCTCATCGAATAACATCGTATCAACTTGAACTTCGTCTAATGAACGTAATGACAATGTAATTCCTGGTGAAAACTCAATAGAGCACCGAACCGACTTCAAAGTTCTTTCAATAGAGAATTCCCCTTCAGAATATCGTTTTACTTGCGATCATTGCTCGAAAGAGTTCTTTCATGCCCTGAGGCAGCGGAACGTAGAGATAGAAGGAATCGTTGAAAAGATAAAAGTGTAATCGGAACGTCACTGCCGGTGAGAATTAAATAAGCTGAGGGTACAGAGGAGCTCGAAAAGGGAAAGACAGAAAGAGAGAGAGAGTATAAAATTTTATCATGGAAACAAAAGAGATCAAATTGATATTCCATGCGTTGAAAAGGAGAAATTGAATAGGCAACGAAAGTAATTTGATTTAACGATAATATCCCGAGTCTCGCATCGATGATGTATTGTTTCTTATTTATTATCCAGCTACACGAACATACCCAAAAGATTGTGTCCAGGACAATCCACCTCATCCCAAGTGACTTCTCGTTCCCCAGAATTCATGAATTTTCACTTTCGCGTAGAATTTTTCCGTTCGATTAAACTTCTGGTACATATCTTGGGTTTTGTGTGCAATTTTGGATCACCCTGTGTGCAGAGAAATAGACACGGTCACTTGTAGACATCAAACAATGAGACTGTCCTCGATTCACCAACGACCGATTTTCTTTTGAGTACCTCTCATTATACAACTACTCTCGCGTTTTCTCGAGAATCCTCGACAATTGTTGTTGAAGAACGAAGGAGATGCTATGTATAACGATAAGGGCCTTTTCGTGCCAGAATTTGATATGAAGAATAGAAGATATTTGCCACCAATTTTTTACTTTCATAGAAGACTATTGACTGAATTATTCAAATAATATTTTATTATCGATGATAAATGTTGGAGGATTAGATGTAGTACAGTGGAAGTTTCATAATAGCTGGAAGGGATATGAATTCTCAAACATAGCCCTTACGGAGGATGGAGAGACAAGATTTTCTGTTTTGCCTAGCTTCTTCAGCCCCCAAGAGTTTCCAAAACATTCCACGAATAAAAGTCTTTGTGGGAATAAAAAAGATAATAAATATTCTTCTTTCATTAGAATTTCTTTTCTAAACGTGACTCGAAGCGAGCCTCGAAGCGAGCCTTACGACCGGAAACGTAATTTCTACTTACGTTGTGAGATTGAAACTGGAATAAGCAATCTCTACACAGTTGAAAATCCGATCTTATCCATTCGTCAAATACGCTTCCCCGACTGGAAATTGTCATCAGGTTAACCCAACATATGATGAGGACCTGACAAGGTCATCCGAAATAAGGAATACCCGTTACGGTCCTGATAGGGATTAGGTGTGGATGACTCACGTATGGATGACCTCATTTGGTCCTAGTCAGGATTTCCTCAAATTATCCTGAAAAGGTCGAAGTAGGTTTTCCTCGCTGTATCCGCATCAGGACCTCGTTCGGTCATCCTAAGACCATGGACATAGTTTGATAAACTGAATACAAGAATGTACTAATGATTTCAGATTGTACACTCTTTGATTAAACAAATTTTCCTTCAATAAGAAGAACATGTTTGAACGATTTTCAACTGTGCCTGTTTTTCAATTCAATCCCTTCATTCCGAACACATTACCTACTTCTGAAAACTGTTGAACAATTTGTTCAATCTATTCTCAATGTGAATTGAAAACTAACTATTTGGGTTTTAATTAGGCGGAACTTATGAAAATTTCACAAGATTTTCCACGTTATGCATACAGCGAGAAAAACTTAGCAAACGTTCAACCATCACCAGCGAAATAAGTATTTCATTTAACTTATCACAATTCTCATAAGGTTGATTTATTGACTATTCAGCATCATTTTTCTTTCCTACACATCACATCATCTGAGTATTATTCAAAGAGTATATATGAACTGAATGAATATGTGTTTCGTCATAATCAAATATAAGTTTCGAACAAGTACTCTTCTTTCGTCATTTCTTGATTAATACGCATAAAAAAATCTGTTATTGAGTGCAAAATGAATTATTGAATCAGTTATCACTGCTGTAATATGTAAAAAATCATAAGTTGCTGATGTGGTGACAATTAATTCTATTCAAATATACGATAATATCAACAACGACAATCTCTATATCAATATCAATTTACATCAGTATTTCTCGGAAAAAACTCAGAAATCCCAATCATTTTGTAATGATAAAGGTCATGAAGAACTCATTCGATCAAAAATATTTCAAGCGAATGTTCAGAATGAAATGCAAAAAACTTGAATTATTCACTTTCAGCTCGACGGATGGTTTTACTTTTCAAATTAAAGAGTACTCTTGAAGTTGAAATTTGTTAATTTCAGAAAAAAGTCTCATTTTCTGAGTTGAATTTGTTGTTAGGGTGATGATAAACTTGTAAGAAGAGTTTGAAAGTTGAGTGGAATCTATATTGATCAGGAAAGTCCAAATCGTGTGGCAAAAGTTAGAAAATCTGTCAACTTAGCTCACGGCGCATGGGCTTTTCTTCACTAAACCAAATGCTGGCAGGAGAAATTCATCAAAATATAGTGGATTCAAAGTGATGTGAAGTATGAGAGGACCGAAATATTCATTAGATTTTATTCGTTCTTATAAACGTTCTAAAAAATAAGAAAAGACTATAGAAGATCCAAAGTGTCGTCTTCCCATATTTTTGTTCCAATAATGTTGTGTCATGTTCTTACAAATAAATGTTATTATATTTATGAAACAGGTTCGATACACATGTTTTCTCAACCTAACACTAGTTACTGGTGAAAAGATACGAAAATGCACACTCAAAAATGCAAATCATTGAAACAAAAATATTGAGAGACGATACATTGAGTCATACATAGCCTTACCATATTTATCAACATTTTTATAATAACTAATAAAATTCAATGCATGTATCTGTCCTCTCTTACTTCACATCACTTTGAATTCACTATATTTTGATGAATTTCTCCTGCCAGCATTTGGTTCAGTAAAGAAAAGCTGATAGAATACCCATGCGCTGTCAGCTAAGTTGACAGATTTTCTAACTTTTGCCACACGATTTGGACTTTCCTGATCAATATAGATTCCACTCAACTTTTAAACTCTTCCTACAAGTTTATTATCACCCTAACAACAAATTCAACTCAGAAGCTAAGGCTTTTTTCTCAAATTTGAAAATTTCAACTCCAAGAGTGCTCTTCAATTTGAAAAATAAAACCATCCGACGAGCTGCAAGTGAATAATTCAAGTTTTTTGTTATTCATTTTGAACATTCTTTTGACATATTTTTGATCAAATGAGTTCTTCGTGACTCATATTTCTTACAAAATCAATATGATCTCTGAGTTTTTGCCTAGAAGTGCTGATGTAAGTATTTGAAGAAAATTCATTTTCACTGCATCAACAAATTACGATTTTTTGACACGTTACAACAGCTATGACTGATTTACTTAATCATTTTGCACTTACTAACAGACTTTTTGATACACATTATTCAAGAAATAACCACCACACATTTCACAAAAATAATTCATCCATTTATTGATCACATAAATTTAACCTCACATCTGTCAACCGAACTGCAATTTTCACACAGGCTCATAGATTAGTTTTGATTTATTTTTGAGGTTTTAGTAAGGAATTCCTCACAAAATCCTAATTAGTCTTTCCTGATGGGGTCCTCATAATAGTGCAGCGTGACATGACTTGTTAGGTCCTGATGAGGTTGCCTTATCAGGACCTGATCTGGATCAAGGTTTACCTGATCTGGTCCATGGGGTAAATTTCTAGTCGGGTCGCTGTAAAAAACAAATTCAGAGAATGCGACTGTGATTTTTTACAGCCACTTTCTTGTGAATTTGCAAAAACTCCAACGAAATTTCGGAAAAATCACAGAGATGTGAAAAGTAGCTGAAACTGGATTTAAATATAATTGTTATTACCGCAGGCATTCACGGTAATGTAACGCAAAGACAGTTGTTCATTGCTGGTAATTTCCGCATGAAAGAGAATGTATTTTTATCATTCCCATCGCTATTCCGGAGGCAAAACGATACCGTGTGCACTCTCGGGGTTATCAATGTATCAATTCTCTCCCTTGGCGAGCACCCAGAATTTTATTTATTTTTCGGGATTTTTATTCGCTAGTTGGAAAACTAACGAGTCGACAGAAATAAAATATATATTCAGAAAAATCATTCCACGTTTGATCTATTCGATACTGTCTCGTTCTATTATATTGGAATTCTCAGAATCGTGCGAGTTCATCGAATAAATGGTAAACATATATACTTGTACAAAGTTTTAACCCAATGTGAGAAGGGAAATCGGTTGGCCGGAGGCCCGTAGCGAACGAACTTTAGATGAAGCACAGAGCAAAGGGTGGATGGGTAGTAGTTGGATGGATAGACACTCGAAGAGCGAGAAAGCAATGAGAAAAGAGGGAGAAACACGTTCCCGCTTGTGCGAGAGAAAATATTCTTTGGTGCTTTCCAATTCCCCGATAGTAAGTAGGTCAGGACGGTTGTTTTCTTCAGGAATTTCCTCCGTGAAACCATTCTCTCCTCTGTCCCTCTGTTTCCCAACCTCTGTGTTTAAGTAAAACTCGGCTGACTCGATAAAGAAGAGAAAAAAATAAAGGTCATGTCGTATGAATTCGTAGGCTTAATGTATCAACCCATGTGTAAAAATTCGATAGCGTGTCCATAGAATTCTCATTAAAATTTCCTTGTTCGTGGTTTTACGGAGATTTTACAAATTCGATGTTATGAACATCGTGATATCTATTTCTCTGTGCCAGGGGAAGGTGAATTAATTATCATGTGGGGGAGATCTAATTGTTGATTCATTCCGATGAGTACTGAACCGTTGAAAATAGTTGAAACTTCGATCGAGGTGTTGATGAAATTTCAATCTTGTTTGGAATTACATGAATGGAAGAAAATACCTTTTCTCGTCATACATAATGGAAGGTTGATTGAGAAATTTTAGTTGGTGTGGGTTTTTTGCAGATTTCTCATACAATTCTATCTTGTAATCGTGTTTCCATTAATTTTCATTTCTTCGAAGGAAAAATTCCCAAAATTATACATAGGTTTTCCTTTCAGGTTCTCATCATTAATATTATTACAGATGGATGAAACTCTACGAATCGAATCTTTTTTTATAAAAAAAAATATATATCTAGTTTCTATCGAATTCTATACAATTTTAATCAAAACTTGATAAGTATTCCACTGATTCTCCAGTAGATGTTCGTTTCAATGTTAATTATCAAATCCATCCAATTAATAATTCGCACGAGTACCCCTTCCTTCAAAATTTTCAAAGAAATAACTGAATAATTCTTTTGTGCTTTCAAAATTCCATGATTCATTACACTGTCAAAACCTTTCTCCTTCATTTTTATAACTTTGCGTCTGCGATAATTTTCAGATATGAATTTCGAACTCGATATTCATTTAATTTCAATCAAATATCTATGTTGCAATAAATGCTGTACTATAGTTTATCAATTAACGATTGTTTCAATTCCACCGAATCTCCGAACATGAAGCACTCGTGGCTTACTCACCACTTTTTCAGGCTTCACCCATCCATCTTACTATATATTTAAGCTCAGTACATAATTCTTACATCTCCCCTTTTCTCTCAGAAAGTTTACATCCATCCATCTTACCGACTGTGCATATATATCCACTCAAATATGCTGACTTTCTTTACAACTCTACCTGTTTTCGTCGATACAACCAGAACACTTGTACTCCAAGCTTTGTCACTCTCTTGATCTTCCCTCAAATTTCTATCAAATTCTTAAATCAGAAGATTCAACTTTTTCGATAGAATTCTACACGTTCTTATGAAATTTTCAACTTCTATCAATCCTATGCAGGTATTGCCAAGACTGAAAAAAACCCAAGCTTGTCCCAAGGTTGGCACATGTGTCAGAAACAAACCTCCCTCAAGAACAATTGTGCCAATATTGCCCACACGAGTGGCACAATGTTTATAAATATTGACTGAATTTTGAATTTACAATGGCTGAAGACTTGGAGATAACCATCGGGCCAGGGCTGGTTCGATCTTCCTGCCATAATTAATTCTACACACTAGTTTCACACACCAAGCTAGATTTTATTGATCCATGTTATTAGTTTAGTTTGAGCATAATTCAACAATAGAATGAAAATTGATTGAAATATCAAAGAACGCAAATTTTCCAATGATCATACAAGCTTGTCCCAGTCTTGTCCCAGTCTTGTCACATTTTTTCCATCGTTTCAAGATAATTCATGTACGGTATTCCGAAGGAGAAAGTCATGAACTGAAATATGAACCAATTACTTTTTTCACCCATATCTGTGATCAAAGAAGCATTGGTTGATACTCGGTAAATGAATTGGACCGGGCCTGGCGAAACCACTGGCCCAAGCTTGTCCTGATCTTATCATTCCCAAGCCTGGGCCGAGTTTGGTAAATTGTTCAAGACAAGTCTCGGCAGGTCTTGTGCCAGGCTTAGTCCATTATTGGGTCATGAAAGACAAACTAATGTAACGAATAATGCGAAAACCTTCATTTTCACAGAGAGTTGCGAAAATCCCGAGCCACCTGGGTTTTTTTGAGTTTTACTGGATTTTGTCGGGTTTTATGGAATTTATTCAGATTATTGCGTCACAATGATAACATCAGAAAAATTCTTGAATTGAATACGAAATTTCTTATGAAATGTCACATTTCCACATTAAATTGAATAATCCCGACTGGAAATTTACCCCATGGACCTGATTAGGTAAACCTTGATCCAGCTCAGGTCCTGATAAGGCAACCTTCAGGAGAGACTAATCGGGCTTTCATGAGGGATTCCATACAGAAACCTCCAAAATAACTCGAAATTAGGATATGAACAGGAAATCCAAAGCAAAATCAAAAGATTAAAGAGACATCAAACAGATTGAACATCAGTGAATTGATTCGATAAAATTTGGTTTCAATACGTTAGGGATAGATTGAACAAAATAGTCAACAGTTTTGAGAAGTAGGTAATGTATTTGGAATGAACAGATTGAATTTAAAAATAGGCACACTCAGCTAGAAACGTGACATTTTGTCTTCTCAGGCCCTGCTTTGGGCCAACTTGGCGCGATCTGGGTCAAGTTAGGGCCTTTGATGGTCCAATTTGGAGGAAGGGCCATTTTTAGCGAGGCAGTTGAGAATCCTTCGAGATTTACCTTCTAATTTGAGGAAAATGTGTTGAATCAAAGAGTGTACAGTCTACAATCAAGACTGTACATTTTTTTATTCAGTTTATTAAACCATCTTCATGATCTGAGGATGAACTAACGAGGTCCCAATGAGGATACAGCGAGGAAACCCCACTTCAGCCTTTTAGGATAATCTGAGGAAATCCTGACTAGGACCAAATGAGCTTATTTATACGTGGGGCATCCACACCTAATCCTGATCAGGACTGTAGCAGGTATGCCTCATTTCGGACGACCTTGTTAGGTCCTTATCATATGTTGGGTCAACCCGATGACAATTTCCAGTCGGGATAGTTCATACATTATCCAATTTTAGTGATGAAATTCCAGAATTTATTATTGGAATTCAACATCCATTTATTAAATTTCACAAATATGTTTATGTTATTAAAATTGAGGGGAAAAAATTGATATATGATCCATTCTCCGATAATCATATTCATCTATCAGTTCATTATTAATTTCTTGAACAATGGGCAATACACGGAATTTGATTACCCATTACTTGAATGACACGATGGATAATTTTTTCAAATACATTATCCATTATTCAAGTAATGGATAATTCTTCAAAATACATTATTCATTATTCAGGTAATAGACGATCTCCATAGATACATTATTCAAATAATGGATAATTTCTCAAAATATATTATCCATTATTTAAGCAATGGCTACCACGGTAACAAAAATCTCTCTGAATTTCTCTGAATCTCTCTATATTTTGGGACAAATTTCAGAGAGATTCAGAGTAATTCCAGAGTAATTCAGAGGAAGTTAGAGACTTTTCCGATAGTGATACGTTCTGAATTCTTAAACTTTCTCTGAATCTCTCCGCATATCACTGAATCCCTCAGAATTTTATATATTTGAATTTCAAAGCTCCCTCTAAATTTACCTGAATATCTCTGAATTTCTCTAAATCTTCCAGAATCTAATGCATTCAGATTTCAAAGCTTCCTCTGAATTCGTCTGAATTTCTCTGTTTTTATCTGAATCTCTCTGAATTCCTCTAAATATCCGGGAATTTAATGTATTCAGATTTCAAAGCTTCCTCTGAATTCCTCTGAATCTCTCTGATGTTCTCTGAATCTCTCTGAATTCCTCTAAATATCCCGGAATTCAATGTATTCAGATTTCAAAGCTCCCTCTGAATTCCTCTGAATTTCTCTGAACCTCTCTGAATTACTCTGAATTTTCCTAAATTCCTCTGAATATTTCTAGAAAATTCCACGCACAATTTTTCTTAATTTATCTTCCTCCAGAAGTCTCTGAAACTTCTAGAAAGCCTCTGAAATGCAGGACCAAGAATTGTACTGAATTCATTCTTCTCTGAATTTCCCAGACCCCCCCGGATTTCTCTGAATTCTTCGGAATCTCTCTGAATTTTTCTGAAAAATCCCACGCACATATTTCCTCTAATTCACCTGTCTCTGTGAGTCTCTGACATTCCCTGAATTCTTCTGGAATTCTGAACCAAAAATTTTACTGAATCAATTCCTCTCTGACTTTCTCTGAATTCCTGTGAATCTCTCTGAATTACTCTGAATCCTTCTAAATTCCTCTGAATATTTCTAACAAGTTCCACGCACAATTTTTCTTAATGTATCTGTCTCTGGGAGTCTCTAAAACTTCCAGGAAGCCTTCGAAATGCAGGACCAAAATTTTACTGAATTTATTCCTCTCTGAATTTCCCAGACTTCCCTCGCATCTCTCTGAATTCCGCTGAATCTTTCTGAAAAATCCCACGCACAATTTTTCCTAATTCACCTGTCCCTGTGAGTCTCTAACTTTCTCTGAATACCTCTGAACCAAAAATTCAGCTGAATTAATTCCTCTCTGAATTTCTCTGAATTCTTCTGAATCTTTCTAAATTCCTTTGAGTATTTTTGAAAAGTTCTACGCACAATCTTTCTGAATTTATACACTTCTTGAACGCCTTTGAAATGCAGGCCCACGAATTTTACTGAATTTGTTCCTCTCTGAATTTTTCAGAATTTCCCTGCATCTCTCTGAGTTCCTCTGAATTTTTCTGAATCCTTCTGAAAAATTCGAAGCACAAGTTCTCTCACTCCACTAGTCTCTGAAATCCTCTGAACCACGCTGAATTTCTCTGAATTTCTCTGATTCTTTCTGAATCCCTCTGAAACGTGAAATTCTCAGAGAGATTCAGAGAGATTTTTTTACCAGGGTAATTTTTCAAATACATCATCCATTATTCGGAAATGGATAATATATGTATACTTGGATTCGAAAAATACAAATCAACGCTAAATTTTGCGAGAAGATAGATAGATTTTTTGATAGATCTGTCAAAAAGTGGAAAAAGCCATGAATTTCTTTGTAGGTTCAATTTTGACTTTGAATAACTTTTGAAGGAGTAGGGTTATCGAAAATTTCGTAAGGACTTTTTTTGTAGAGCGTTTAATTCTCTATAAGAATATGTTATAGTCTGAGCAGTTCAGTGAAATTCCAAACTTCAAAAATATTTTTTCCCGTGTTATTTAAATGGGAAATGAAAAAGTGCGATGCGCGATCTCTAAATATTAATATTAAGAGCTCTGTTTTTCACAGGTGTCTTTTTACACCTCCTCGAAAGTTTTTATGTACACGGGTTTCGAAGGAAAACAAAATTTCGATTCTTTTGAAACAGTCTATTAATTATATCTCATCAATCAAAATTTCTTTCTTGTCGATCTCTGCTTATACGAAATTCAACTGAATATATCTGATTGTTTGGTAAAGATATTCACTATTCTCACACGATTTATAATAATCTATAAACAGCAAAAAATACAGCAAGCGAAGATGAAACAATTCACATTGCTAATTTGAATTGTGAGTGCGGTGAGTGCGGAGCGCTAACGCTGGCAATCGAACAAACTGAGCAGAGAACTTTGGAAAAAAAAGCACGACTCGCTCGTGGAACTCGAAAAACCTCCTTGAACTTGGTATGGAGGTTCCATTTACTCCAGTTTTGCGCAGCACTGTGCATCCTTAATGGGTACAGATTGAGTTTTTTTACATGAAATAAATTTGCTGAAAACTCTGTGAAAATGATCACGTTTTGAAACCCAGGCAGAAATATTCTATTGAATTCTATTGCGAATGAATTTCATTGAAACCTATTAATGTTTCCACCCGTCAATGAGATTTTATAGATTATTTGTAACGGGGAATAGAAGAATTGGACACAATTGATCATTCCAAGTAGACAAGGTGCATAAAGTATTACAAGGATCCGGTTGAAATCTCTCTATTCTCTCCGATTCAAGCGTGAAATACGCATGACATCGTTCGGCATTCGAATCTTTGGAATTCCATTGATGATCATAGAGCACTCCGTGGGAGAGAAATTTATAAATTCTCATATTCCTAAAAATTTGGGGAAAATATAGTACGTTCGAGTAAATGATCGGAACGAGGAGAAGGAATTCAAATTCTTCTGCAAAGCTTGTTGTATTCAAGCATAAGAGATGCGATGAAAATGAAACTTCGTCTCAATTGCTGTCGAATAAAATTTACAATTCCCACATCCACGATATGAAAGTTCATTGAAATGAAATCGTTGAGGTGGTAGAAAGGAATCGAGTAGCAAAATGGGTTATCCAATTCAATGAATCGCAGGCTGCATGGTCGGGACATATGAATGTGAGAAGAAACAGAGGATGATATAAAAAAGCTGACAAATCAAAATGTGATGTATATCTGTCGAGTTCAAAGATTGGATTATGAAAGAATGTGAATGAATGAATTTTGCATAAGATGATTCAGTTATTGAAACTACAAATCATTACAAGTTTAGTAATTAATGTGATTGTAGGTATTGTCGTATACCGTTGAATCAATTCAACTATCAACATGACATGAAGGAATTGGAAGGGAAAGAAAAAAGGGAGAACAATACGAGAGACAACGTTATAGCTTCTTGATAGAAGTTAAGTGTCAGGAGGTAACGAGGTAGCAATCGTTCTAGAATTGGTAGCTACATTTCGAAGTGGTTAGAAGAGAAAGAAATTTTGTCAGGAGCAGCAGAGGGAGAGAGAGGAAAGAAAATGTCTTGAAGAATCCCAAGAGAAGGGAGAAGAAAATATAAAACAAAGAGAGGGTATAAAAGGTGTACAGCTACTGTTCTTTTCCACTTTTTTTCTTCTTGCTCTAGCTTCTTCTTTTCAAACAGTAGTTCTTTCTCATCCCAAACTTGAGAAAGCTTCACCCTCTAATATTGATCCGTGTTCCGTTCACACGGAGACTTTCTGGTTCACTCTTCGAACATTTTCTATCATTCTTTGATGCTCACAATCACTCTATACCTATTTCTCTTAACTAACTTCACAAATCCAAACTCTTGTGGGATATTGCGTTCTTTCTTTTCTGATATTCGATTCTCCCCTTCTTTGACCAAATAAAAGAGATATAGTTTTTGTTCTTCCCCAATTTCTTGAAAACCTTCGAGCCTTTTTTAAAATTTATGATTTCTTTTCGATCTTTCTCTCCCCGTGAGAATTTTTCATACTTCGTCATCGTTTTCACTTACTCGACCGACCAACGAGGCGCGATATTCAACGTCTTCTTGAATTTTTATCACCACTCGTGTGAGGGTTAATCGATTAATCGAATGGAGGAATTGATTCTTTCTTCAATAGCTACAAATTTTACAGCTATCCAAATATCAGCCATCAAATCTCTACAATTTTTAGAGTGATATTCTAAGTTTTGAGTCAAAAATCCCACTCGAAGCGGACTGGCTCACTTCTGATACTTAGTGGAGTGAAACTCGTGATTTTTCACTCTTTCAGATTCAGAGAGAAACCTGTGCAGAAAAGAATAGCTATAGCAATGAAAAAAAGTGAGTAGCTTTATCAAGAATCCATCAAATCACCTAATACACGTATAATAAAATACGTAATCGAAACATCTGATTACTCAGCTGAACATTCAAATCCACAGATATCGTGGAACAAAATACGAGGTTGGGTCAGAGTTCCCTCGATTTGTAACACATAGGAGAATGCGAGCAATTATTGACGATCAAACAATTATTAACACCATCATTACTCACACTACCTTAATATCCTCAATACGGACAGAAACAACCTACGGTATGCGGCTATGTATCACAACCAATATAATCTCTGATGGTTCGTTGCACGTGAGTTGAGAGTGGTCGAAGGGTGGATGGATGATAGACGATTACACTTAGCCCAAGGGGATGTTTTGAACGTGGACATCGACATAAATGACGATGATGGGGAAAGAGGGAACTGTTATACCCGTAGAAAACAAATACATGAATGGAATTCAAAGTTGGGCAGGTATTTATATCCGTGTGTGTGTGCAAATCCAGTACATCCGAACAATTTCCTCCGACATATGGAAGGAAAAGACAAGAATTAGAATCAGCAGCAATGACGTCCGTGCGGAGGAAGGAATAACGAGGAGAAACTTCATTTGAATAAAATTCTTCTCCAAGTCGTTGGAGCGATTGATCGTTACCGGTTCTTGTACAATTTCACTTCGAAATAAGAGCCTCGAATTCGAAAGTGGAATCACGTTCGTTGTTTGTTAAATTAACAAAGTTTCATAAAATCGTAAACTCACGATTCATTTTCTTTTCAATCAATTTCCAGAGAAAGAATTGAGTTCTTTTCTCTGTATGAGGTGACGAGACATCTTGCAGCAATATTTTTTCAATTACTCGAATCGATTGAATAACTGCTGCGATATTGGATGGACGTCGAAGTAAATTGCTTTTGTAATTGTTCGCCGTAATTATCATGTTCGTTGGCTTACGACTTTGCCGCAGGCTGATTCTCTCTGTTAAACTGAATTCACAACCAAGGGATGACGTTTACATCGCTTGTGTGTACTTTTGTATCGCACGGACTAATGTGTACATTTCAGATATACGGCGATCCACGCTCGCCGAGGTCGATTGCCCCTTTGAAAGAGAATTCACGTCAAATAAATCGAATCATTTCGATGAGACATGATAACGAATAATCAGCCTAATTGATGAAATAATATCCATTATTATTTTGGTTCGGGAGAGGGAGTCTCCTCTTTCCGTCACTCGACAAATTGATACAAATAAAAAGATTGAACCATTTTCCCGTATAATGACCAATTTAATCGTTTTTCGATGGGTGTAACCGTGTTTTTGCTCTTCCCTCCTTTATCGATAGAAGTGCTGATGATGCTACAGCCGCTGGTTTCGATAACCCTATTCGATACCGATCTGCAGAGGTGTCAGTCGAGTACGCGAGATGAGGTTCACATTTCCAAGTTTATCAGTTTAAGAAATCTTTGGGGAGATGGGGAATTCTGCACTATCCCGACTGGAAATTGTCATCAGGTTAACCCAACATATGATGAGGACCTGACAAGGTCATCCGAAATAAGGAATACCCGTTACGGTCCTGATCGGGATTAGGTGTAGATGACTCACGTATGGATGACCTCATTTGGTCCTAGTCAGGATTTCCTCAAATTATCCTGAAAAGGTCGAAGTAGGTTTTCCTCGCTGTATCCGCATCAGGACCTCGTCCGGTCATCCTAAGATCATGGACATAGTTTGATAAACTGAATACAAGAATGTACAGACTTGATTTCAGATTGTACACTCTTTGATTAAACAAATTTTCCTTCAATAAGAAGAACATGTTTGAACGATTTTCAACTGTGCCTGTTTTTAAATTCAATCCCTTCATTCCGAACACATTACCTATTTCTGAAAACTGTTGAACAATTTGTTCAATCTATTCTCAATGTGAATTGAAAACTAACTATTTGGGTTTTAATTAGGCGGAACTTATGAAAATTTCACAAGATTTTCCACGTTATGCATACAGCGAAAAAAACTTAGCGAACGTTCAACCATCACCAGCGAAATAAGTATTTCATTTAACTTATCACAATTCTCATAAGGTTGATTTATTGACTATTCAGCATCATTTTTCTTTCCTACACATCACATCATCTGAGTATTATTCAAAGAGTATATATGAACTGAATGAATATGTGTTTCGTCATAATCAAATATAAGTTTCGAACAAGTACTCTTCTTTCGTTATTTCTTGATTAATACGCATAAAAAAATCTGTTATTGAGTGCAAAATGAATTATTGAATCAGTTATCACTGCTGTAATATGTAAAAAATCATAAGTTGCTGATGTGACAATTAATTCTATTCAAATATACGATAATATCAACAACGACAATATCTATATCAATATTAATTTACATCAGTATTTCTCGGAAAAAACTCAGAAATCCCAATCATTTTGTAATAATAAAGGTCATGAAGAACTCATTCGATCAAAAATATTTCAAGCGAATGTTCAAAATGAAATGCAAAAAACTTGAATTATTCACTTTCAGCTCGACGGATGGTTTTACTTTTCAAATTAAAGAGTACTCTTGAAGTTGAAATTTGTTAATTTCAGAAAAAAGCCTCATTTTCTGAGTTGAATTTGTTGTTAGGGTGATGATAAACTTGTAAGAAGAGTTTGAAAGTTGAGTGGAATCCATATTGATCAGGAAAGTCCAAATCGTGTGGCAAAACTTAGAAAATCTGTCAACTTAGCTCACGGCGCATGGGCTTTTCTTCACTAAACCAAATGCTGGCAGGAGAAATTCATCAAAATATAGTGGATTCAAAGTGATGTGAAGTGAGAGAGGACCGAAATATTCATTAGATTTTATTCGTTCTTATAAACGTTCTAAAAAATAAGCAAAGACTATAGAAGATCCAAAGTGTCGTCTTCCCATATTTTTGTTCCAATAATGTTGTGTCATGTTCCTACAAATAAATGTTATTATATTTATGAAACAGGTTCAATACACATGTTTTCTCAACCTAACACTAGTTACTGGTGAAAAGATACGAAAATGCACACTCAAAAATGCAAATCATTGAAACAAACATATTGAGAGACGATACATTGAGTCATACATAGCCTTACCATATTTATCAACATTTTTATAATAACTAATAAAATTCAATGCATGTATCTGTCCTCTCTTACTTCACATCACTTTGAATTCACTATATTTTGATGAATTTCTCCTGCCAGCATTTGGTTCAGTAAAGAAAAGCTGATAGAATACCCATGCGCTGTCAGCTAAGTTGACAGATTTTCTAACTTTTGCCACACGATTTGGACTTTCCTGATCAATATAGATTCCACTCAACTTTCAAACTCTTCCTACAAGTTTATTATCACCCTAACAACAAATTCAACTCAGAAGATGAGGCTTTTTTCTCAAATTTGAAAATTTCAACTCCAAGAGTGCTCTTCAATTTGAAAAATAAAACCATCCGACGAGCTGCAAGTGAATAATTCAAGTTTTTTGTTATTCATTTTGAACATTCTTCTGACATATTTTTGATCAAATGAGTTCTTCGTGACTCATATTTCTTACAAAATCAATATGATCTCTGAGTTTTTGCCTAGAAGTGCTGATGTAAGTATTTGAAGAAAATTCATTTTCACTGCATCAACAAATTACGATTTTTTGACACGTTACAACAGCTATGACTGATTTACTTAATCATTTTGCACTTACTAACAGACTTTTTGATACACATTATTCAAGAAATAACCACCACACATTTCACAAAAATAATTCATCCATTTGTTGATCACATAAATTTAACCTCACATCTGTCAACCGAACTGCAATTTTCACACAGGCTCATAGATTAGTTTTGATTTATTTTTGAGGTTTTAGTAAGGAATTCCTCACAAAATCCTAATTAGTCTTTCCTGATGGGGTCCTCATAATAGTGCAGCGTGACATGACTTGTTAGGTCCTGATGAGGTTGCCTTATCAGGACCTGATCTGGTCCATGGGGTAAATTTCTAGTCGGGATAATTCGGTGGAATTTTTCTTTATTCGTAATGAAGCTGAAACTGGCAACAACCGTAAAGCTAGCAGCCGATCGTCATAATTCTTTACATTTAACATTTTTTGAAGATTTAAGGATCTGAGATGTTCGACAAGAATGCTACTTGATTCAGGGTGTCCAGTCTCCGGGAAATTCGGGAAATCCGGGAATTCTTCGGGAATATCCGGGAATTTGTCGGGAATTCGTCGATTACTCGGGAATTTTTAAAAATTATAAATTTGAAAGTTTATTCAATTTCATATCATCCATTTTATATGTTTTCGTGTGATTAAAATGAAAACTTTCATTAATTAAATTAGAATTTGAATTACTTTCATTGCATTGAAAGTCTCATAGCAATTCATAAGAAAATATTCTTATTATGAAACATTATGCATTTGAAACAGGATATTTATAAGTAAATCACGAAGTCCTATGAATTTTTGTTTATGATTCATAGGACTTCGTGATTTACTTATAAATATCCTGTTTCAAATCCATAATGTTTCATAATAAGAATAATTTCTTATGAATTGCTATGAGAACCAGGATGTTATGTTGCTTGGAAAGTTTTCCGCCAGCCTCGGTTTCCTGGTTGAAAAAATCCGATTCAATTCGATTAAAAAAATTCTATCGGAAGGGGATAATTGAGTTTCTACATCGGAAATTTCTCATTTTCAACTCTTTAATCGGATTTAATCGGTATTTTATAATTATTCAAAATTCCGATCAAATCCGACGAGAAAAGTTTTATTGGAATGAATTGAGTTTCTGCATCGGAAATTCCCCACTGATACCAATAAAATATTTTCCAATTGGATTCAATCGGTATTTTATGATTAATAAAAATTCCGATTCATACCATAGAAATATTTTTTGATTGGATTTAATCAGTATTTTATTGATCATTAATATCCTAAGTGATACCAGTGAAATATTTTTCTGTGGGATTTAATGGTTATTTCATCAATAATACAAATTCTATTGGTATCAAGAAGATATTTTCTACACAGATATAAGTGTTTCTTAGAATTCAAGAAATTGTTATTTGGACAGGGCGAAATAAATATTTGTTTAACGGAAAGAAATATTTTTTCGATGCAAACAAATATATGCTTTGGAACAAGAAGCAAATAATAAATTTTGTTGAACTAAAAAAATATTGATTTCAGTCAAAGGAATATTTATTTCGCCCTATTCGAATAAAAATTTCTTAAATTCAAAGAACCACTTTTATCTGTTTAGTTTGATTCATTTGGGTATTTTATGATTATAGTCTCCAATTCTATCAACTTTCCCATTAGTTCCAATACATCGCGGTCACCGGAAGTTTTGATGGAAACCAATGGTTTGTTGCAACGAAAGAAATTCTAAAATTAAATTGGTTATTGTTGATACATAGTTATAGAATACTAGGATCTGTGAACTTTCCTATTATTCCCAATAAATTTGAATGTTGAATTAATCCAACTATACTCATTGATCAATAAAATTCATACATTCTGAAATGAAGTCAGAAATCTCCCATAAGAAACCCATTACTTATTGAATTTCACCAATATTCCCATTAGTTCCAATAAATTGAGGTTATGAAAAATTCCAATAAAAACCGTTTTCCCCATGGAATGGAAAAAAAATTTGATTCATCCAATCAGATATCTCTTATAATTCCAGTAAAATGCAGATTTTCCTATTGGTATATCCTCGAATCAATCCTATAGAAAAGAGATTCTGATAAATTCCTATTCATTTCGAATCAATTTCTATTGGATTCCATCGTATTACCATAACCAGGAATATTCACATTACATGCACATTATATTTTGATCGGAAAATGACTCCATTTGTTGAGGGAATAAAAAAATTGTCAAGTAATCATGAAAATTGTGTGCAATTTACTAGATAATCTTATAAAAAAGTTACAGTTGAAATTCCAAGTAAATTGGATGAAAATTGTCTGAGTTCTACTGCCGGCCGATTTTGAAAACATACACGGAAAAAAAGATGATGTTGGATTTACAATGTTTCGTTCGATCACCATAGAAATATTAGGGGTTTCTATGGTGATCGAACGAAATGTTGTAAATCCAACATCATCTTTTTTTCCGTGTATATGTTCGAAACTATACCCAGATAACACAGAGTTCGTCAATGAACTCTTGGAGAACTTTTTAAGAACTCTAGAGTTCAAATGATGTTCTTCAAGAATTCCTCAAGAAATCTGTGCTGTCTGGTTTCGAGAAAAAAAGCATTCAAATCTTATATATGATCAATACTCTCTTCTCTATAATAATTGCCCACATTTATATGTCAGTTGAAAATTAAACGTTTGTAATAAACAAAACGTGCACCGACACACCGCGAAATTGAGAATTGCTACATACTTGAAAAAGGAAATAGTTATCATTTTAGGACGTTAAGGTAGTTCTCTTGCGATATTTAGAATCAAATTTGGAAAATCATTGTAAAATAGAGGACCAAGGTCGAAGGGATTTGATAATCATATTCGTTGGGGCTTATATTCTTATTTATGACAAAAAAAGAACCAACTCAAAATATAAACAAATAACTTTGTAACAAATACACGAAATTTTTCATGGTTTTTTTCTTAAAAAATTTTCATTTTTCATCCATTTATGGCTTAAGAGGACTCATTTTCTTCTTTGTGAGATTTGAAAAACCTTTACCATCGGGGATTTTTGATATTTATTATTATGACACTGTTACACGTTTTTGTTTATAATTAGGTAAATAAATTCCCATAAACAAAAGCGTGTGACAATGTCATGATGATACATATAAAAAAACCCCGATGGTAAAGGTTTTTCAAATCTCACAAGGAAGAAAATAAGCCATGAACGGATGAAAAATGAAAATTTTCCAAGAAAAAAACCATGAAAAATTTTGTGTGGTTGTTACAAAGTTCTTTGTTTATATTTTAAGTTGTTTTTTTCTTTTGTAATAAACAAGAATATAAGCCCCAACGAATATGATTATCGAATTCCTTCGACCTTGGTCCTCTACTTGACAATAATTTTTCAAATTTGAAGCTGAATATTGCAAGAGAACTACCTTCAGAGTTATTTAGGGGATTGAGCTGTGAAAAATATTGAAAAAATGTTTTCATTAGCAACTGTCATTGGATATAACTTTTGAGGTATTTCTACGTCTCCTACTATCCTCTATCCTATTTACCAGGTCTCCCCAATAAAACAAAAAGACGTCGAAAAGATGTATTTTGTCCAAAATATATCTAAAAGTGCTCTAAAAATATATATAATCTTGAAAGAGATCTTTTCGACTCGAAATGTTTATTGAGTACTATCCTTATATTTTAGATCATTCCGATAAGGCTTGAAAAATATATTTTTAATTCTAAAAAACGGTTTTTTCGGTGTATTGTAGTAACAACACCGAAATTCGGGAATTTTTTGAAAATTGTCGGGAAAAATCCGGGAATTTGTCGGGAATTTCATTGATACATTTTACTGGATACCCTGTTGATCGATTTTTGGCATTAACAGAACTCAAACAACGTTTAATCAAAAGTTACAAAACCTGGCTGCTACCCTGGTTAAAAAAATCCATAGAATCCGATGAAATGAAGTTCAATGGGATTTGGTCAGAACATTGTGCAAGTTTCAATGAGATTTGGCAAGAATCAATGCGTTTTTTTCGACCAGGGTAATTTCAGGTTCATTTATTCGTAGAAGATTCAACACCCACAAAACAAAATAATTCCTCAAAGTGGTGGGAAAATGCCTGATTTTTTATGAAAAAATAATTCCCCACATTTCTCACAGTGCATTGATTTTCCACATATATTGTATTTGAGATCGACAGAAGCGCGAATGTCGCTCATCATTAACGGATTGTATAGTGAAAACCCGAAGCTGACACGAAAAGGGGGATGATCTAAACCGACTTAATAGATGGAAGGCAATTTATGTAATACATCTTTCCGTTTCTATTACATGCTCCCCCGTCCACATTTTACAGATTCAAAATATTGAATTCACTATTCTTCTAATTTATCCTTTGATTGAAATTTAGTCAATTTTATAACAAGACATTGTGAAACGAGTATCGGAATACTCTAGAAGAATTCTCTCTTCGCACCTGCCACTGATATTGGCTTCGTGTTCATTCCCGAGATATATCAGGTAAGACAGTATCCAGGATAAAGTAACACCTCGTGTGTGTGTCCATCTTGCTACTGCAATCAATCTATCGTACTTTGATTGATTCCTTCTCTACACTTCCTTGGTCTCACGTTGTTTTATATCCATCTATGAACCTAGGTTGCATCCTTTTCAAAGTGATTCGATGTAGGTTATTCAAAGTATTAATTGTTCATTCAAATATAATCTATGTCTATACGATAGAAGTGATTTGTAGGAATCTAAATTTGTTATTAATTCGCTAGAGGGAACAAAGTTTTTGTTTTGTTTATATCAGTTTTTGAATTGTTGAGCTAGCTATCCAAAATAAGGTTCAGTTAGTAAGATTCTCAAGCATCGAACCTGGAAATATTGTTAGTGGTTTCGTATTGAGAATTTCTGAATAACTGTTTTGAATTGTTACATGGATCAGCTTGATACTGCAGGGCAAGAAATTGGCAAACCTGCTGAAAATGCCAGGCAAATCCGGACAAGGAATAGTTGCTTGACTTTGAATGGTTTTTGTCCCAGGAAATCCGGTCGAAAACTGACAAAATTTCTACCTGGTTTTATCCGGAATTACTGCCCGAAGAGAACATGGAGCTCCGACAAACGTTCAGAACAGATCAACATAGATCAGACTGAAGCTCCGTTGGAGCTCCACGTTAGATTCACAGAGACAAAAGTATTGCTGGCATAACAAGCAGGTCTGTTACTATGGCGTTTACAACAAAAATTAGCTGAAAGAGCAAGAAAAATGATAGACACAACTACATTTTTTCGCTGACATAAACCACTTTGTTAAGAGAACTAACCTCTTAGCTGCTGGAGTGAATATGTTTGCAAGAACAACAGATCTCTTTGTAGGCGCTATAGTAGCAAACCATTTTTTCTCCGTGTTCATAAACGTTCGACGAAGGTCTGATGAACGTTACAAACTGAGAGAAAGGTACCTAGTTGGGACAAATAAATGTCAGTTGCCGCAGCTGGATTTTTATTTGCGCTAGCTAGACTCTAGTTGGGGTAAATAAAAGTCTAGCTGTCTGAAATATGAATAAAATGGTTCATTCAGTAGGCGTGAAAAATTTAGTTATGACAAATAAAATTTAGCTAAATTTCCTAGCTGTCGAATATTTGAATAGACCCTTTCTCTCAGTGCAAAGGAAGGTTTATTGAACGTTCATTGAACATTCAGCAAAGATTCACTGGAGTTTCAATTTTTCGATATAAGTTTTTTTCACGAAAAAATGAACAATAAAGGGGATTATAATCATAATTGTAATTCCGTCAAACGGAGAAAAATGCCGCTCGAAAATATAAGAATTTTTGTTATTTTTCTTAGTAAACTAGGAACAGGAAGGTTTGTGAAATGAATTTTTACTCAAAAATACGGAAGATTACGAATATTGTAGAAAAAATAGTAGGTAGGGCTGAAATTTTCAACACTGAACGTTAAATTTCATAAAGCGTATAGTAAAATTCAGTTATTCATTCGTAATCTCTCGTATTTTTATGTAGAAAATCCATTTTACAAACCTTCCTGCTCTGGTTTAGCAAGCAAAATAGAAAAAAGTTGTATATTTTTTTCTCCGTATGGAAAATCCCTCGTAGAATTTTGAATTGAAATAAAATTTTATCTGAACTTCGTTAAACGTTTACGAACTTGAAAGTTGGCTCCACCGGAACTCCAGGTTGATCTATGTTGATCTTTTACCATGGTTTGTCGAAGCTTCAAAATGTTCTCTTCAAGTGAACATGGAATATTCTGTCCAAAACTGAAAGAAAACATTTGGTCTGGTTTTGATAGGATATTCCAATTTGGTGATTCCGGACAAACCCAGGTGGAAATTCCGTCAGTTCTTTACTGGATTTCCTGGGACAAAGACAGAGTGTTCAAAGCCTGACACCCATTTTTTGTCCAGATCTGCCTGGTATTTTCAGCAGGGAACGCCATCGTCAATCCACCTCCTGTCTTTCCTGAGTAAGATCCCAATACAAACGAAATAATTAAAAATATATAAGTTCTGGAACACAAAATGACACGTCCATGCGTGCAACTATTCCTTTGATAACAAACAAAGGTCAACGTTTGTTTACAACAGTTAACGTTTGTTTTCGCATCGTTCAAACGAAGTTTAAGATATCACGAGGATCTGTTTGTGAGAACTTGAGTTTATGGGTCATAAATGTCTAAATGTGCATGAGAGATTCTTGCCACTCCCCTTATATTCTCCCACAATCACAAACCAAACCATGACCACAAAGCCGTTCCGTCAGTCATCAAGTATATTACATTGCTGTACACAAAGAAGCTTGTGTACCAAGGCGCAGTTTAATATCCTTGATGAGAAATATTTGCGTGGGAGAAACATTGATATGCATCATAGTTTCATCTCACTTTTCCAAAAATTTCCAAATCTTTCGATAGAGCCAAATCTACCTTGTATCGTCAACTTCCTCCATTCCACGAATTATTAATCATATTTTTGCAAATATATGTATATATATATATAACTCTCTCGAGCCGATGAAAGAACCCATCTTCATTTGACGGAATGAGAAACTTTATAATCTCATTTTGACTTGGTCGATTCAGCACTATGAGCGGTGAAAGAAGAATAAGAAAAGTTGAGTGACAAATGAAAGAAAGTTCGTGCGACCACTTCCATTCGCGTCTAGAACATAGTTTTAGAGTCTCTCTCTTGTTTATAAGAAAGTAAAAAGAAAACAATGGAAAGACTGGGAAAGAGAATTCCACGAGAAGAGGACAGCGATGTAGTAGTAGTAGTAGTTTGGAACAAAAAATCAAAGGAAAAAAAAAAGAATTAATGTTTTTCAAAAGAACGTTCGGAGGGCGTAGTATATCGTTACGCTCGAGTCATAGAATGATTGGTTTGTTCCTCGATTTCATCAGTGAAAGAGTGAAATAGCGAACTCTTTTTGATCAGTTTTTCTAGTTTCACATCTTCTCTTTTTTCGACCAATTTGTAGCGTAATGAAAGCATAGTACTCTATTTTTCATCACTTTCGTTTGGGAAATCACATCGTTTCAGTTCGTGAGCGATGGAATAATGAATATTATTGTTTGTTTGTTTCAGGTACGTATGACGATTAAAATCTTCTCCGTCAACTCCCAGCAACGTAGTGAGTGAAATATAATACTTTATTCATGTAATATCTGGAACAGACGTCGTTGCACTCATTTTGTAACCAGAAAATAGTTATGATTGAAAATTCTTCGATACAGACTTTTTATAAATTGAATACAAACAATTTTGACTGTCTGTGTATAATTCACCAGGATCTTTAGAGTATTCCGCTTTCTAATAGATGTTGCTGAAGTTCGAATCGTTTATTGGAACGAATTTGTGCTCGAAAGATTTGATCTTCAGCTGTTGGAGACTAGAAATCTTGTGTTACGAATCTTTCGAACGAAGCCTTCAGTTGCGAAGAGTTAATTCAAAGCGAAAAATAACGATGGTTCACCGGATTATGTGAGTTTGAATTTTCGTTTCGTTTCAATAGAGTGACCATACGTCCCGGTTTTTGACAATATTGGGGATCGTCCTGGTTTTGATTCGAAATGTCCCCGTTTTTTTCAGAATCTATGAAAATTGTGTTTTATCGATGATAATAAATGAAAAGAAAAAAGTATGCTACAAAGAGAAACACTGATGCTCAAACGGTTTTTTCGAGGGCATCCCAAAGTCCAAAGATTTCTGAATTCACCCCCTACCTCAATTTTTCTCGAACATGATGAGTACATGCATTGTCTCTGTGATACAAAGAGAGTACGTTTATCGAGCTTTTTCGATTTTATCCTCGTCTTTTCTATGAGCAAACTGGGAGAAAAATGTAGTAATTTTGAAATTTCGGAATTCTGTTAACCCTTAACTGCCACACTGGGGTCAGACTGACCCCAACAAGATTCAATCTTGAATTACCATCAAGAAACTCGATAATTCGAACTCTCCGCGCAATCTGGTGCCACTTTAGAGTTCATTCACCACATCCCACCCTAGCGTGACATGATTGTCCATATTTCATATCATTCTTTTTCATGATACAGGGATAATGTCATTTAGAAGCCAAAATATATCCATCGATCGGTGAAAACAAGCGTGCTGCAGAAATCATTTTGTCACAAATTCGAAATGAATTTTTCTTTAGGGAAATTATTTGATTGAAAATGGGGATAGTACTCTCTGAAATTTTTTCAAGACATGCACGGATAGCTTGACTTTGGTGTACGTTTACAGTTGGGGTCATAATCGATCCCAGTGTAGCAGCTATGTTACACTGGTGAAGTATGGCAGCTAAGAGAAAAAGTGTTCCAAATAGAAAAATTTGCAAAATTATATATAATTTCGAATATTCTTCCACTCTGCACGGAAAAAGCAATTGAACTGCAGCAGCTGAATGGCTAGCACGGACATGAACAGCCATTAAATTAGCTCCTGCAGCTGAATTTTAGCTACAAATGCAAATAACCCGACTGGGAATTTATTCTATGGACCAGATCAGGCAAACCTTGATCCGGCCTAGGTCCTGATAAGGTTACCTCATCAGAACCTGACAAGAAAGAACCTTTGAAGAAAGACTAATTAGGATGATGAGGAATTCCATACCAAAACCTCCAAAATGAATCAAAATTATAATCTGAGCGTAAAATACAAAACAAAACCAAGTATAAAAGAGATTCAACGTAGTTGAAATTGACTGAATCAAATCAGTTTCATTCACATCGAGTAACCGTTTTCCTTTTTTATATACTTTATTTCTTTCTTCGTGTGTTCGGCGGCCTAGTGACTATCTGTTCGTATCAGATAACCGTTCTCCAGTTCTAAGTACATTCAGATAGATTCAATTATATGTAATGCATTGGATGTTAAAGTATCTGATCAAAACAGTCAACGGCACTGAAAAATAGCTTATTTGGCATGAATCGATCTGATTAAAAACATATGTACAGTCGAAATCCGTTTAGAAATATTATCTAGTCCAAGAAAAATTTATTTGATTAAAGAATACCCAGGTAAAAATTGACCATGGGCGCTAGGTTGCCGCAAGGCTCACCAAGATGGGCCGAGCCTAGGCTACCAGGCATGGCGCAACTCTGAAATGATAACATCATTTCAGCCTCAGCCCATTTGTTTCCACAATCAAGACCCAACACTGGACACAGGGTTGTGATAGCATATGCCGTCAATGGCAGACCATACAAAAATTTGTTCGCCAAGGATGAGCCAACGCTGTAGCAATCTTGCGGCAGGGTTGCGCCCATCTCATGCCAATGGTCACTTTTATTTTTTATTGTAATTGAAAATAAAATAAAAAATCCATTCTATCATTTCGATTGAACGAAATGAATGTCGGAGAATTTCAACATGTAATTTTTCTGATTAGTTTAAACTGATGAATGACGTAAATCCGGTGGTCCTGGCGTAGAAGTAGGCGGGTCTGGAAACAGATGAAGAATTATTTCTGTCATGGAATCTTCAAAGGAGACTTATATATTGATTGAATGCTTGGTTCGCCACTCGCAGGAAACAAGCATCACTCTGGTGAGAGTTATTGTAATTTGCTGTTTGAGAAGGAAGTTTCACTCTTAGCCAAGCTATCACTCAAGTCGAGTCAAGCTAACGCCTAAACTGAGCGAGGCCATCGCCCAAGCTGAGCCAAGCTATTGCCCAAGCTGGACCAAGCTACGACCCATGCTTGGTGCAACATGAGAATCCATTGTCATTCAGAGTTGCCTAATGCTTGGAGCAGTGTCCCGCCAAGCCCTAGAGAGCCTCTGTTGAAAGCATGCGTTTTCCTTCAAGCAATATTAGTTGAAGGATGGGCCAAGCGTGGCGCAGCCAATGATCAATGATGGATCAACGAAGTCGATTTATCACTTCCCATATTGGTACAATGTTTAGACCATTGTCAACCATCCTTGTCCCTACTTAGATTGCCCAGCTTTGGCTGGCAGCCTTGCGTCTAGCTATATTCTGTCGTTAACATTGGTGGAGCCTGAAGATTTTTATATGGGTATTTAACTTAAAATCAAGACTTTACATTTTTGTATTTTCTCCATTTAACTACGTTTGTCATCTTCAGAAGATAGACTAACAAGGTCCTGATGAGAATACGGCGAGGAAGACCTACTTCAACCCTTTAGGATAATTTAAGGGAATCCTGATTGGGACCAAATAAGCTCATCCCTACATGTGTGATCCATACCTAACCCTAATTAGGACCTTAAAAGGTACACCTCATTTCGGATGACCTTGCTAGGTCCTGATCATATATTGAGTTGACCCGATGATAATTACCAGTCGGGAAATTGGCTACAAATGCAAATTTTTTTGCTATAACAGCTAAAATTTAGCTGCTGCAGCTAAATTATGTTGTCAGTGTGAGGCAACTGTCCCGGTTTTGCACCTCGATGATCTGATCACCCTACTTCCCAACAGAATTCATTTTTTATCACACATTTTTTACACTGAAAGAATTTTGTTGTGAAAATTACAGTAATCGAAGAACAATTAAAACCTCTTCAAAAAAATACTATACAGCCTGTGAAAATGAGTGAGTTTTTGAACAGTTGAAAGTGACATTTCGTATAAATTCTGAAAAAATGCAGAGTAATATTCAAAAACATTCCCTTGTTCACTGAAATTTCATGTTAATGTATCAAATAAAATTCTTTCAGTGTAGAGAAGATAATTGTCCATTATTCTGCGTAACATTTTGACGGTTTTCAAGGTTGAAAAAAAGAATACAGAAACCTGCACTGCGGACAGTTTTTTCGCCTTCTCTCGTATGTCACCGCAGTATGAAAAATCATGACGAGACCAATTCTCCATTCTGTCAAACAGTGAGGAAGTCTGAGGCTTGCCAAGGGACTTTCCTTTTCCAAGTGTCAAGTTTGTTTCTGGAAATCAATTTTTTATCATCACTCCAGAGTTCGAAAATTCGATCAATTCTAAAAGTTTCGTATGAATTTTTTTATAATTTCATTCAGAGAAAAATAATATTATCCATTCAAATTTTATAAGAGATTTTCTTATTCATTAACGTTGAAGGTGTAATCTTCTAATTATAAACAAAAAAGACCCATCATCATCATCATCATCATCATCGTCTTCGCCAAGGATAATTGGAAACAATCAAATCCTAACCCTGTAATTTCATTCAAATGAAAAAATCGCCACTCAAGTGTCTCATCATCAACAAATCTTCATTTATATCTACATAAATTGATGATTTGGAAGAACAGTGATCGAAAGGAAACACTGATTATCGTTGAAACTACGTTGACGAAAGCACTCATCCATTCCCAAGTAGTACATAACATTACAATCATCCGAACAAAATAGATCCGAAGGAAGCTCCATTGGACCTTCATAGGGGGTGTAACGAATATCCATTCTCAATGAACGTTTGAAGAAGCTTCATCGGATGTTCAACGTATTATCAACGCATCCAATACACTCCCGATCAAGCTGGATCGATGCGGTGGCTCGTAGACGCCAAATATCGACGGGAAATAACTTTCTGCGCCAAAACAGAAAGCTCTGATTTCAATCTTCGCATTATTTTATCAACATATTCCATTATAGAGGGTGTAAAAATCAAACCGGTCCGTTACTCCCAAAGATATTTTGATTGGAAATGGTTTTTATTATTCATGTTGTTTCCATGTCAGTTTTCTGATCGTATCTCAAAATTTTACTCCCATAGACCGAAGTTTTATTGACTCCTGTCTGTTTGATGGATTGGAAAGATCTACTGTGATATTTCTGGTTACGAATGATACAGTTTTAGAAGATGACCTCCCAGTGATTTATCGGCACAAACGATACCGATTATATGAATCCATTCTGAGAGTACCTATGTGTTACTCTATCATCAACTTCACTTTAGAACGGAATATAAAACTTTGGAAATGGATTTATGATGTGTTTGAAAAAAACTCATCAGAGGAAACATCGGAATCAAGATACATGAATCCACATGGAATATCAGATAAATTGAATTCAATGTTCCGCATTTATTAGATTTAATTTTCCATGGAAATTTTATGGATTCTCAGAGTTTGTCAGAATTTTTCAGATTTTTGCTGAGAGAAAAAAAGTCATAAACATTTGTTTTTACTTGGAGTAATCTTTGTGGACGAAGAAATGATGTTGCTGAAGTTTCAATCGTTCATAGACACGAAACGGAAGTCTAAACTCACAAAAATCTGATGATTCGTCATTATTAATCTTCTCAAATTAATTCCTCGGGATGAAAAACATCTTTTGAAGGATATATCACAAGATTGTGGGCCTTCTTTGATAACTGAATATTTCTCTAGTCGTTTACGAATTCGTTTCAATGAACGAACGATTCAAACTTCAGCCACATGAGAAATAATCACTGTTGGAAAAATCTGTCTTAAACTTCATAATATTATTGTTAAGTTTAAGACAGATTTTTCTAACAGTGATGTGTTGTTAATTACAAATGAAAACAAGTGCGTTACAAGTGAGTTCCCAAGTAGCATCAGAATATACTATGAACGTTCTGCGAATATTCAGAATATGTTCTATGCACATTCCAATGAGACTGTTTCATAGGTGCTATGCATATCGTACATTTCGGATGTACTATGTACGTTTTAAGTATATTGAAAACAGTCTTATTCGAATATTCTATGAACATTCATTATATGTTCTTCGTATCTCATTCGTACATTTTATAAACGTTTCTATTTCGTATATACTTTGAACTTCTGTTGCTGTTTCGGTTTGTTCTTGTTATTTTGCTGATAATTTTCAAAGTATCTTTCACTTGATTCGAACAGCGATAAACGCGACAAGACTTGCTTTTCCGCGCAGTTTGAATTAATCGATGTGGGAAAAAAAACGATCATCATCGAATCAAATACAGTATCCTTTATCAAAAAGAATTTGCAATCGAATGTGAAAGCACTGTCACATAAATTCTCCTGTCTTCCCTGGATGATGTTCAACCAGCATTTGTTATTGGGAAAAATGAAATCTTCAGCATTGTCATCAATGTCGTATTAGATTTTGTCCTATTTCATCCCAAACTCATTTCGATATACAATTCAACTTCCAACGACATACGATCCTCCAATCGAAATATTCATGTTTCTGGCAATTTCGTCGAAAGTTTGTGTTTGTTTATTATATATCTCCCGATAGAGTCCCGTGGGAAATAAAAATTCGAACTTATTTGTAGTAGTATTAATGCATTTAAAGTACTCAAATCGAACGCAAATCTCCGCGGAATGCGAGTGTAATCAACATTTCTGCGTAAATCCACATTTCTCGTGACTTGATAACATATTTTGATATGCGATGGCTGTGCGCGTACTTTGAATCACAGGGAATCGAATTTCCTGTTGCGTAATATTAAAAAGATCACGAAAAATCAAATTTCAACGCTCGATGAAAGAACCAAAAGAAACGAGTCAAATTTTGCGCCACCTTGGTTCATAAATTATGCGGTCAATGGAAATTTTTAGTGAATAATAATAATAAATCCCACGACTGATTTTCTGGTGAATTTTCCACCAATTCCTACAAAACTTGAAGAGACCTAAATTTGTATCAATTTTAAATTTTAATTCATCGAGTAATTTATGAAAACAATCAGCGCACCCTGGTGAAAATGGAAGCAGAAAGGAAAAGTAAATGAAGCGTATGCTGGAAAGTCACAGAGAAGTTAATGAAAAGTATACGGAGCCTCAACGAAAAGTGTAAGAAGAGTATGTGAAGCGGGAATTGAAACAAACAAAGCGTATACAATCGAAAGAAAAAAAATTAAACTTCTTTGCGGGAATCGATCCAAGGACTTCCAACATAGTGTAAGAGGGTCTTATCAACTGAGCTATAGACCGTCTTTGGCATTGCCTGCTTAAAAACATTATTTGAACTCAGAACAGATATAATTCGCACATGCTTGATGTAACCTACAGTTACGTCACATGAAGCGTGTTTAAAACGGGATCAAAAGCTTATGGAGCGTATATGGAACGTATGATTCCATCACTTTACAGCAAACGAGCATCACACGCTCCAGGAAGAGGGAATTGAAACATTTTTCGCTTCGTATGCGCTTCCGTCGCATTTTGTGTATACGCTTCATTTTCACCAGGGCAAAATTTAACTCGTTTTCTCCGGACGCTCGAGTGCCTTCACACAACTTTCCGGAATTTAGAGAACTAATCCGAAGTTCAAAGTTATGTTATTCAATTTGTTCAAGATTAGTTGCTTCAGCGAAGATTCGCTGTGCGGTCTCCCGCGACTTGCAAAATTAAATAAATTTTGAGCTTCCGGAGTGGAGCCGCGTCTTCTATCGGTTCGTTGTCGACGTTTCGCCATCATTGCATACCGCCCTGAAAAAGCCAGCTGCAATGATGGTGAAACGTCGGCAACCAATCGATACAACACCAAAAAATAGTATATCACACACCTGGGGCAGTAAAATAAGAAATGGCTAAGATCACATGTAATGTCGGCCGAGGCAAAGCCGAGCCTGACAAACATGTGATATGTGATCTTAACCTTTCTTTTTTACTGCCCGAGGTGTGTATGCTATTTTTCTCCCAGACGGAGCCGGAAAGTGGCAACTTCGTTTTGACCAGCGGATGGAAAGTTGCCATTTTCCGCCCGAAAGGGAGAAAAATTTCATTTTTTCATTCAGTTTTGGTTAACCCTGGTGAAAATAAAGCGTGCATTTGGAGCGTCGCATAGGAGTGTTATTACCGGCACATGAGAGTGTATTAAGAGTCAATTGGCGCAGTTGAGCGTGGATCGGGCGTGAAGAAAAGCGTTCATGCACGCTGTACTCACGCTTATATTGAAGTAAGCGTGCATTGAACGTATATTGGCCAGAATCACGTTATTGGTACGCTGTTTGAACCTTATGTGCACGCCGTTTTTTCGCCAGGGAACCCGGTCTCTTTACGCTGCCAAGGCCAATTGGACCGGGGGAAGCGTACTTCCAATCTAACCTACGCGGCAGGAGTAAGATTCCCTGACTTGTCAACCGTCGTTCCCCTATTACGGTTGTAGCCGCTTTCGGGATAAACTTTGGTTGACGCACTAACCGCCATTTCCCCTTTTGCGGCATCACCGTTAGGAAGAAAGGCGAATTGATCAGTCAGGGATTCGAACCTCCCAGCCTGCTGGACATCCATGTCTGAAAGTTAGTGCGTTAACCGTTCAGCCATGGAGCCGGTATGGGAGAAAAATAATTTATTTGACCGAATCAACTGAAGTTAGTTGTGAAAATTAGTTCCGAGTAATAAAAGAATAAAAACCGGTAATAAAAGCTGTAGTAAAGGCAACTTCAAATTAGCAACAGCAACTAAAGTCAGAGAAATTAAATTTGAATTTAGTTGAGCCAACGCTCGTTGCTGGAACTAATTTGGAGTATGGATAACTAATTATTTTTTCCCGGTGAAGACACGGCTCCACTCCGGAAGCTCAAAATTTATTCAACTGATTCAACTGTTTTTTGAAATGAGAAGGCAATTTTTGAAGCATGAAAGTAGGGTTGTGAAATTTAGAGTGGAAGTTTCTTTATTTTTTTCGGTTTTCCATACGTGTGGCAACTATGTCGGCTCCTCCTGGGCCCAGCCCACTTTAATCCACTAGAGTTTATACAAATACACCTATAAATGTACAATCATTTTCAGCTCATTATTAACTCGCGTCTAATTCAACAATAAAGGAATATTCAATAAAAATGCAATTATGTACCACAGATGATCCGATAACCGCACTGAGAAAAGCTGTGTTTAGGCGAAACAAAATTTTGGCTGAAATAAAATTTATTTGTCTGTATGAAAGCCTTAATTATTGTGAACCAAATTTTGTTTACCCCAAATAAATTTGATTTCAGCCAACCAAAAAGTTTCTCTACGTTCAGTTCAACCAAAATGTTGTTTGGCTGGAACAAACTGTGTTTTCAGTGTACAATACGTTTCTTATCAAACACAATACACTGAGAGAAGAGCAATTTGGAGGTTCAGTAAATAGTATTATATTTGATCGATAAATCTGAATATTACTGAACTTCCAGCGATGTTTCATCTAATTTCGAGAAACATTATTGGAATTTTGCTTTCCATTGTTCAGTGTTCTGTGCTCGTTATTATATGATAAAATGTGTCACTCAATTCCTGAACATTTAGTAATTGAATGATACACAGCTAGAGCTGCACTCAAGACTCTCGAGTAAAACTAACAAAACTCAATTTTACCAGTTCTAATGCAAAATGCGTGGGGTCAATGCACAAATATTTGAAGAATAAAATGGGAGGAAATTTAAAAGAATTTTTTTTCAATTTTGAACACTAGGGTCTATTCAAAACTGTCGCAGTCTCGAAAAAGATCTTGTCTTGTCTTGTCTTGGTCTTGAGTGAAGAAAAATTGCTTTATGGCCTGGATGTAATCAATATCAGCGTCTCAAACGTGTTATTTCCAACTATTACATGCCCACACTTGATTTGATGCATGATGCAGAGTCTCGAGTGCACCTCTATACACAGCAAATTTGTTCATGAATATTGTATTATATAATAACGATCGAAGAACACTGAGTAATGTAAAGCAAACTTTCAATGATCCTTCTTGAAATTTCATGAAACATCGCCAAAAGTTCGGTACTATTTACATTTATCGAACAAATATATCACTATTTACTGAACTTCCAAAGCGTAGAATTCAAATGATTATTCCCTTGATCGACAATAATTCTTATTGCATTTCGATGGATTCCTTTTTCCTCGAATGTTATAAAAATATCTGCCCTGCATTACGTTGATAAAACTCCTTCCGGACGCTTATTTTTTATATTTTCCTCTAAATGAGAGTCAGTTGGACAGACAAACAGAAAGTAAAGTGAGATTGACAATGAATCCTTAGTACCGTGACAACGACAAGAGTGAAAAAAGTCAAGTGAACAATCTAATACCGTGAAGATCCGTGATAACTTGCCATAGCCTCCAGCGTCTTCACTCTCCTATTTGCTGAGAACAAGTGCACTATACGCTACCCTGAGTGAAAAAACTTCTCAAATCACAGAAAATTTCCTTTGAACAAAGAAGATATTCTTTCGGTTCAAAGTTGTACGATATGGCATGAAAAAAATTCTCTCCAACCAAGTATACACTTTGAAATGGGGGAAAAAAATATTTCCTTTGGATAAGAAAATATGTTCTTGAGGAAGTATAGTTTTTCTTGCGCTTTATATCAACTCGTAATCGCACGATACGCCATAACAACGCGTTAAAAAGTCATACGGTATATACTTTCATATGAATCTGCCTGTTTATATCACTCTTTGAGTAAATTATTGTACATTGTTTTCAAGTTCTACACGCGAAGAAAAATAATTCCCTGCGACTCCTTCAATTGAATTTATTCCCAGATAACATATGTCAGACTTTTCATTCGATTACTTTTAGTGTACTGCAAAGGTTTTGTGAACTTTGTATCTCTGTCGTGTGTCAACTGGTTTGAAATTTGCCTGCTATAGCTAACAGGGCATATTACAAGGGTCGGTTCTTACCAAAAAGTTAGTTCTAGAACGTAAAAACGGTTAGTTCTTGAAAAATTACCCAATTTTTGGTGAAATGTTTTCCTTGTTCTTTTCTTTAAGGCAGGGCACACCGGACCCGAGCCCAGGGCCTCCTGCAAAAGGGGGGCCTTTTCATAGAGAATCGTTAAGATTTTTAGATATTTTTTTAAAAAGGTTACTCAAACGAAATGAAATCAAGTTATTTTAAAAATGAAACCAATTCTGGATATACAAAAAAGTGGAAACTCAACTAATACTTATTTTAAAGACAAATCTATGTACTATGCAAGATTCGTCGAAATCATGAGGGTACATTTCACAAAGCTTTTCACAATTCATTTTCATATCATCATCGTTCATATTTTCAATATTTAAAATGAATCCAAATGTATCATATATCTTTCTATATTCTTCACTCCTACGTGTTAATTCAGCTGACAGTTTATCAATTATAGGGATACAAACTTCGATCTTGAATTTATTTTTACCTTCTAGAGTAATATTATCTGTACATGAGTTAGAAAAAGAAAGTCGTGTACAATAGTCTTGATAGTTTTCGTTTTTAGATAATTCCTTTGCTAATTCTTCTTAATTATCAAATTCTGTCCGCCAGACAGAAGAATCCATATTTTGGTCATTCGATTGATGGGGGTCCCCCAACCGTTCGGGTCCCTGGGCCTGGGCCCAGTCAGACCCATGCGTTAATCCGGCTCTGCATGGGCCTGCACTCTCAGTAGGCCCAGGGCTTTGAAGCAATGAAAGACGGCTCTGTCTGTTACAGAAGAAGCCTTTCTCCTGATATCAAGGGGTATATTGAGTTCAGTAATGATATTCTTTCTGAAAAAATATGACTTTATGCCAAAAGTAAAATTAAGTATCAAATAATTCAACAAATACTTGTCACACAAATGTTTTCCCTTTTCCTTTCTAGAAATCGAGTATCCACCGTTTCGGTTAGTTCTTAAATTTTCTTAGAATATGCCCTGAGGGCTGAATAATTAGCTAACGTGGCGAATCATTGGCTCTCCTCCAGCAACATTTTGCTGCCCCAACAAAAAAATAAAACAGCCAAATCACATTTCGCGTTCTCCATATATTCTGTACGAAATTCCTAAACTCGTGATTAATTTTCTTATATTTATTCTAACTGAGATGTGATCCATCGATTCCATCAAAGATACATTTTTGTTGGTATTGGACTAACGTTTAATCGAAAAGCCAATGATGAATTTCTCATCCATTAGGACCGTTAGCATTGTTGAAAGATTCAATTCATTTGAATCAGATATGTTACATTCAGCAGACACATTCATTATGAATTCGTTGTCGACGGTCTTTGATGTCTCGTTTCCATTTTGTATAGTGAAGGGAACAATGTTCATGTACATAATACAAAAGGAACCTATTGGAAATGGAAGAGGTAGTAACTGTTGGAGACGTGACAAAAGAGGTGAACAGGAATGCGAGTGTAACTCCTCTATGCACTGAATAAAGAGTTTGCGTTGCAAAGTTCGGGAATAATTCAGTATTTTGAGTATATGACAGGGGACAATTACCGGCTGAGTGGCGTTTTACGAAACGGTACGGAAAATTATAAATTTCACTGTGAAATACTACAACGGAACGTTTCGAGCTTTTACATCCTCAATTTGACAAATATGTGTATTCATTATGCTGCACTATATTGCACCGGAATTCAAGTCAGTAGAGAATATTACAATTCTCAAGCTTGAATGTAGTAATTTCGTTATCATAAGCGCGATATCGCGTAGGGAGATTTGATGTTCTTTTTCATTTGTGCATCCTTGTGGTGACAGCACTCTTTTGTTCAAAAATGGAACATTTTATTCTATAGCTGAAACAAATCTTAGATCTACCCACCTCGGACAGTGGTGTTGAATTTTGTCCATGGAAATCGAAATACCCGACTCTCACCGGATTCTACTCGTTCAAATCACTTGTGCTGCACCGATTTGATACAAGGTAAAACATTTGGTGTTGGAAAAGGTCCACACAAAATTCGTGTTGAAAATCAACACAGATGAGGGTCAAACTGACAGTTTTTGAATGTAAACTTAACACTTTAGTGTGTTAATTTTACACATTCTTCGTGTCAATATTTAACACAAACTTTGTGTGCACCGTTTGGAACATGCAAGTGTGTTTTTTAAGTAAAGACTTCCTCGTTTTTCTACTATCTGAATTTTGTAGAGTGAGAACATTTTGACACGACATGAATTATGAAATAAACTAACAAATCTGTTCAAACTATTGTACAAATGTTTGGAACCTACACTGTTAAAAATTTCCGCATGAATTTTAATGTAAATCTACTGGAAGTTTTTTTCAAGTACGTAACTGAAAATTCATGTACAGGTTCCACAAATTTCAAGTCTACATACATTAAATTCAATGTACAACATGGATTTGAAATTTAATGTATGAATACATGAAATTTGTATATGAATTTTCATTTGCGTTCCAAAAAAAGAACTTCCAGTAAATTTTCTTTGAAACTCATTGAGAACCTAAAAATTAAGGACCTTCAAACGACAGACGAAACATATGATATTTTTCGCATCCTTCTTTTATAAAATATGTAAGAATTACAAATTTGAAATATGTGATAATAAAATACATGCATGGGATTGCGCACTGTGAATGCAAATTCTCATTCCATATTGGTTCTGAAATATAGGGAGCTAAATTTTCTGAATAATCACCTTCAATCGTAAGAATTTTCCATCGATCCCAAAAATGTTTCAGAACCACTATGAAATTAAAATCCTCAATCCCAAGCATGTATTTTATCATCGTATTTATAAAATTTTTATTCCTCACGTTGCTCATGAAAATATTTCGCGCAAAATTTCGTACCCTTCCCCAACAGAACCTAAAATTTGTGTACGTCCAGGAAACGTCCAAATACGTTTCTCAGGAGTCCTTCGGAGGTTTCCTGGACGTACACAAATTTTAGGTTCTGTTGGGGTTCAGTGTCGTTCAAGCACTCTCAACGACAAGACTCGTAGAGTGTAACCTAATGCGATTGAGAATAATAATTTCAAAATTCATAATCACAAAAAGATTATAATTATTCAATTTATTCACTCAATTTCAAACATTATTGATGGTTATGTTATGTTCTTAAATCTCTATCGATTTAGTAGTCCAAGTTAATTTTTAATGTATTGATACTTGAAATTGTAATTCAATTCCACATGATTCGAAAATTAATGTAATAATACTTAAATATCATTTCATGTGCCTTCAAGTTGAAATTTCATGTACACTGCATTAAAATTCAAGAAATTTCCAACAGTGTATCGCATTATCTTCAAAGAGATATTTCACATACAATCCACGCTGATCTAGCTTTTGTTATCGACATCCGCATTGCGTTACTTACCCCTTGAGAATCATTTGAATAAACCCTTCCCTTTGATAACGACAGAAAGAATAATTTTTGATAGATAATTGAAATTGTTGATCCAAAACTGAAAAACCCGTGCAGTAACCTCAACCTCAGGAGAGATTGGATACGGAACGGTTCTGATATACGCCAGTCCCTGACAGATAGAGTGTTCACTTGAATTTACTTTTAAAAAGTTCCATAATCAGGGTTGCAAAAAACCCCAAAACCTGGTTTTTTGGGGTTTAAACTCGTTTTTCTCGGTTCTGACGAATCTACATTAGATTTACACTTTTCTAAATGTTTTTTCATCTTCTGCACTTGCCCTTCCACCCTGGTAGAAATTCCTCTGGTAATTCGCTAGTTGTAACACTTGCCCTCACGAAAAACTAGAGTTCCAATTCAGTAACTTTATATAATATATATAAATATTACATTATACATTATATATATACATATTATGTATATCTAATAACATAAAATATATATAATAAATATACATATGAGGATTTCACGAGAGGAAGTATTACAACGCGTGAATTACTAGACAAATTTCTACCAGGGCATTTGTATATCACAATATTTACATTTTGCTCTTGCTCCACTCCTCTTTTCATCTCTTCCCCAATAAAGATATTTCTCTTCAAAACTTCAACAATTTCTCTGCAAAACTTCATTATCGCAATTCTTAGAGAAAGAAAGAATTTTTTCAACAGATTCATCTTCCAAAACTCTGTGAAATTCTGCATATTTCTGAAAATTTCTATTGCCAGTGAAGGTTTCTCTGTACATTTCCAACTTATTGGTCAAAGTTGTTTTGTTGAGAAATGTTGAATTTTCTCAAGATTTTTCTACTTGATAAATGGTGGAAACATTTGACGAGGAAAGGAATTTTCTCCACGAATTCATACATTTCTCTGCAAACTACATTTGCAGAAAAAAATTTGAATTTTCTCTTTATTTGTCTATTCCAAGAATATTACGGCTTGTGGCGGAGAGTTGAGTTTTCTATACAAATTCATACATTTTTCTCAAATCGCATTTGCGGAGATAAAATGAATTTTTTCAAATTTTTCAATCGACTCAAAACAACTTGAGTAAAATTCACCAGTAGGCCTCGAAAAAACCTCTCTCCCACGACCCACTCATTTTTCCTTTCGGAGGATTCTGAATCGATTAGTCTATATCCGACGGGAACGAATTTTTTAAAATTTTTTATCCATTTGACCCAGCATTTGGAAAAATTTACAAGTCAAGGTCGAAAAAAACCTTTCTCCCACGATCTACTCATTTTTCGTTTCATAAGATTCTGAATCGATTGGTCTATATCTTACAGGAACGAACTTTCAAAATTTTCTATCGATTTGACTCAGCACTTGGAAAAATTTACAAGTTGAGGTGAAAAAAATCCCCTCTCCCACGACCTATTCATTTTTCGTTTCAGGAGATTCTGAATTGATTGGTCTATACCCCACAAAAACGAATTTTTCAAAACTTTCCATTGCGATGATTCCCATAAGTGGTACTTTAAGATTACTGTAGTCATCGCGGAGATCCGCTGATGTGATAGAGGCTTTGCTTCTCACTCGCAGGACCCGGGTTCAATCCTCACTGAGGAAAGTTCCTAAAAATGGACTTTCAATGTGGTGTCTCTTCCGTAATGTCATTCAAGTCGAACTGGAAGGAGATTTGTAGAGATAAACTCTGAACAAAAATTTTTTCTCTCAAGCAAAAGTGAATAGATAAAACAGAGATTTGTAGAGTAATGCAGAAATATGCAGAGAAGTATTTAATGTAATATGGAGATTTCGCGAGTTTTGTACGAATTTTGTGGAGAAATTCATAAAATATTACGAAGATTGGAAGAATTATGTGCAATTTTGCAGAGTAATGCAGAAATTTGTAGAGTAATATTTATGGTTAAAAATTCTCCAAATTTCTTAAAGCGTCCGAAATCTGACAGTTATGTAGAAAAATCTGAAGAGTTTTGAAGAATTTTGAAGAAAAATATTTTTATTGGGGTTATTTCGTGAAAAGAAAGCCAAACTGAATCTCTTTTTGCTCCCACCACTGTCATTCTTCGCACTCATCGTAATGATGGAATAAAATGAATATTCGATCAATGTTTGTTTGTACTTTTGAATTGAAATTCCATATTGTTACCCTTCGCAAGGCTGCCACACGCAGCGCAATGTCAGCTCAATTCAGGGGATTAGGATGGATTCCATCTTAGAATTTATAAGGAATTCTATTCACCATAATTACCCAATTAAGTGCAATAACCCCGAAGTTCATAATTTCGAGCGAAAATATTCCCGCGAAAGTTTGAATCACATTCAATTCCTCATACAGCATATGAGTTCCCGCAAAGAGCTCCCGTTATGCTAATCAATATGTATCGATTATGAATATTTTGAATTCAAAATGAACTCTTAACGAACTATTTAATGTTCAGAAGAAACTCATATCGAGGTTTCATAATGGATTCTCCGGGAATTCAATGAGTTTTTGCTTTGAATTCATTTTCGCTGTCATAATGGAGACTGTTCTGGAATTCTTTCAGAAGTCCTCAAGAATTCAAACAGATCACTTTTGCTGTCTGAGAAGAAACCGACTTCAAACGTATCAAAATCGAGTACATTTCCGAATGGCAGTTTCCACTCATCTTAAGAGGGAGGAATTCTTGGCGCTTATTTTAGAGGAGATTCTCATTCTTAGAATATGATTTTTTCAGTGTAGTTGGAAAGAATAATTGTGCAGCCACTGCTGTTTTAATTAGTGTTTCAAATCTTGTGGATCTCGAATATTTTTATGCACTTCCAGTGGATATGAATTGTTTTGTTATTGCAACTATCCATTGAATTCTTGCAACGATAAACATACTCCAATATTTGAGATGGTTAACTAAACTATAACAATATGAGAATAATCATTTTCTTCGTCAACTTCCATTTCATACAAGGTCAAGTGATCCTAAAATCATCAACAATGTGAACCACACAATTTTATTCGTCCAAAACAGAACAGGTGGGAGAAGAGATCAGAAAAATGATGTGGAAGCATTAAACTTTAGACTAAGCCACTACGGTTTTTTTTCAACAAAAAACCATTCGGTTCAAACCATGCAACCCTGCCCATAATTAGACGTATTTCTACAAGAAATTATGGTACTTTTGAAGGTATATTCAAGTAACCAATTCATCATTCATCACAGAGTGGCGCTGATCCTCAATAAATTATGGGAATTTTAAAAATATATTTCTCCGTGTGTAGCACCTTACGAAAAAGTACCAAACTAATTTTGCCTAGTTCTGGTAGACACTTTCAGCAGGGATTTGTTCTTTGTTGTTCGAGTTTTGAATAAATTCTAGAATCTTGTCAAATATTCTCAACAAGATCTCAATTAGAATACAAAACTTGACTTATCCGTTGTCAATTCATGGGATTTCATTGAGTTTAGATCCAATCGAGCTCTTTACTCAATATTCGTTCTTCCTATCAGCAACGCATGCTTCGATATCATGACACGCAAGTGAAAACGTTCATAATACAAAATTTACAATTTCAATCGGTGAGAAACTACCAAAACGATGGTGCAAAGTTATTTTCCTGATATTTATCGACACTTCAAAAAATCTGCATAAAAAATGAGGGTTCTTTCCACCACTTTGAGGATTTATTTTGTTTTTTGGGTGTTGATTAGGGTGATTCAAGGGGAAAAAAATTTTGATTTTCTTTTCGGTACCATGCTTCAAAGTTTCGTTTGGTTGAAAAAATAGGTCTTGTAAAATATGAGCCCTTAATATTTATGTCAAGTACTTCCGTATCGCACTTTTCTGTTCTCCATTTGGTTTTTTATAATTAAAACGAGCAACATGTCGTACTATAAAGTTCTTGATATATTTTTGTAGAGAATTGAATGCTCTACAAAAAAGGTTCCCAGTTATTTGTCGATAAGTCAACTCGGTCAAAAGTTATTAATGGTTAGAGTCAGATTTACCATCAATTTAGTCATTTTCTCAAAAAAAAAACTCGTATATTTTTCAAATTAATGGACTCAAAACGAACTGAAACTTTATTTTCAAGCACTAAAAGTTTGAAAAAACAGAAATATCGCTGAAATTTTATGGTAGAAATATATTTGAATGATTTGAGCTCAAAAGTAGCAGGAAATTCCACGAATGGCCTGAAGAGTGATCCGTTTTTTTTTTCAAATTTTTGATGATCCAGACCAGAAAACAAATGGTTACATTTAAAATATACGTTCACTCAACGTCACTAAATCCCCCTAGTGTTGATCCCTACACAAATGGAGGGAAAATCCACCAAATGATGGTAAAAAATTCTCCATCTATGGAGGAATTTTGCTGCCAATATTCTTTGGAAGAAAATTCCACAATGATTTTTGACAGTGAATGATATTAGATGCACACCCCAGCGAACAAACTCAAAACACAGCACGTGTGAAGCATAATCCGCCAACTTACTCTTCTTTCAAACGAATTCATCTTTTTCCGACGGTATATTCGAAGAAAAATGGAAAACTCGAATCGCCTTCGGCCCGGAGAAGTAAACTTCACACTCCGTAGGAATTGCCTACCTTCCCCGCGAGGTGAACACTGAAGTATCCCATCTCCTGACTCGCTTTTCTTCAAACTTTGGTTTCCAACCCTCGTTGAGTTTCGAAATTCTCATATCGATCCCAAATTCTGCGTCTCTCATGATTCATTTTGAGCGTTATTCGAAGAAAAATGATTTTATCTTCCTAGACTATCTGTATCGAGTCTTAGATGGAACAAATAGACAACAAAATGTTAGAACCGTGAACACTTAGAATCTCTTTTCGATGATAATCGATTTTTCTCCTGAAAAATAGAAAAAGAAGACAAGAAAAATGATGAAAGAGACAGAATGACAACTCTCCGATAAACCGGAGAAGAATCATTGAACAAGCATCGTTCCAGTGATCGTTTCAAGATAAGGGAAGCTTTCTCGTCGATTTTACGATACACACGTTCCAACCGCAATGCTCCAAATCTTATTATTCTTCGAATCTCTTCGATCACCAATCCTCCATAAAAGAATATTGATAAGATTCTCTGTAATCTCAATGGTATTTCGCAATCGATATGAATATTCGAATCGATTAGCTTGAGCTTTACGCGTAGTCGTGTGTTGGAAACTATCAATCGTTTTCCATCGGATTAGTCAAAGGGTATATCGTTTTCATATTTTCATGGTTGAGGGAATTATTTGTCCACGAGCAAATGAATGATTCTATAAAAATTTGATGTCTTATAAAATCAGACATAACTTCCGGCGAGATTTTTATAACCGAGGGATTTATAATAAGACGTATAAACCATATTATATAGTCCATATAGAATAGCCGTTAACCCCGATCTGAGAACATTTCCCTAACAACGTTTCGACAGCTGCTTTCTTTTTTATATTCGCTAATTCATCACAAGTTAATGATTTTCCAATTCAAATTCACGACTATGTTCTTCGAGGTTCGTGTATCACAGAAGCGATGCGATGGGAGAAATTGAAACCACGAAAAACACCTGCCGGCAAAGTTGTTGCTTCTCGGCGTCTGGACGAACTTTTTAGATAACTTCACCTGAATTGAATCATTACTCTCCAAAGTACTGCAGTTTATTCACGAATGTGTGGCAGATATTGAACTCCTCTCATGTTTCTTTTGGGATGACGTTGTTTGACGGTAAATGACAAATCTATTCATTTTTAATCAATTATGTGAATCTTGTCGTTACATCAATTCGTGATTATGAAAATGAAACTTTTTACTGGATTCATTTGAAATGATTATGCACGTACAACAACATGAGTGATAAATGAGCGAATATGACACTTGTTGAATTACCGATTATTGTTGAATATTTCCTCTTGAGGCAATAAACAATGACGAGTCGATGTAGATTCCATCACTCGTTATCGCACTATCCCGAGGCTAGATGTAAAAATTTATATGAATTTGTTACTCCATGTGCAACAATTTTAATCCACATTGTTTGTGTAGAACACCCTCGCGTGACTCATCAGTTCCTTCTCTGTTCACGAGGAACAACTAATTAGCCGAGGAACTAATTAGTATTCAACTACGAGGTTCATTTCCGGGAGACGCGCCGCGAAAAAAGAATGATTTCGAATGCCGTATCGTCCCGCGAAAATAGATTCAAAGGAGCACACAGTAAAGAATAAATAATGCAATAGAAGGGACTGTTTTCAAAGCTCATTCATTTTCTTTGCCATATTTTCGACAACAATCGATGAACCTTGTAGGTAGTACTCTGACAACTGAATTTAGCATTTTGAATTTAGATTCAATTCCTTAATTAAGCCATGATATTACCAATTCATTGAAATCACGCTTCATCGAAGACTGATTTTCATCTTGATTACGTCAAAGTTTGTGGCAATATCCAACCACATTCCAAATGATTTTTCCTCCAAATAGAATCTATCGTTCAGTCAATGTTGATGAAGCTGAAATTAGCAGTCGTAGAGAAATCGAACAAGCAGTGTTCCGCTGAACATTTCAGATGTAGAAATCCTTAATAAAATGTTTGTGTAAACGGTTATATGTTAATAATCCGCTGCTAGCTTTACGGCTCCTTGAACCAAAGGGGAGCTAATCAATGATAGAAATTCCTTGAGCACCGATATCGGTGCAAGATTCTATTCATTGTTAACCAGCATGAAATTTTTGTAGATTGCCAAGCCTACCCAGACAAGCAAAAATTTAGATTCCTCAACCGGAGATATCTCAAAGACAGGGAAAATGGTTGCATAAGACAAAATTACGTCAAGCTATTGTCAACAAATCTCAACTTCCAAATCCGAAGGAGCGAAAATTCAATCGAATTTTTGCCAGAAATCAGAAGTCTGTGGTTCCAACTTTGATCGAGACAAGATAAATCATCCAGTAAAAGAAGAAAAACATGAACCAGCGTATCGAATGAATTTATGGAATGTATTGGTGAAAAAGCTTCTATGAGTGACAATGTTTTTGTTCCAAATACTTTTTCCGCGATTACCTTTTTCTCTGAGAGGAATAAAGACCGTAATGCACATTTACACCACTTTTAAAATCATGGGTCTTTTGATCTTAAGATGGCCTGTGTGAAACAATTTCTTGGAGATTTATGTTTGAATTTAATATAAAACACGCCTCTGACGATGCTTGATTTTTTGAAAGAGAGTCAAGCATCAAATTACACATACTCTCATGGTTGGGCGGTTGTGGGTGGCGCTTCTTTGTGGCGAGGTCCACAAGCGTTCCGTTTGTAGAACGAACAAAGAGATGCATGTCGTGAATGAATAACGTTCAAAACTTGTTAAAGGTGTAGAGCCAAAAATGGGAATCAGCTGTACGTATCTTCTAGCTTTTTTGTCATAATAAGAAAATAACATCCCATACAGCACATGGGTTCGAAAACAAGTTGAAAAGAGTTCTTGAAAAATTATTCTAAACGAATTCATAACACATTCAAAAAGAGATACGAATGAATTTCATAAACGTGTTTATACACTGTAAAAAGTCCGACTGAAAGTGGCTGCATTTTATTTGAAAATTTGGCTGAAAGAGGGCTAGTTTTGGCTGGTTGAAAGTAAGTTTTACTTTTTACTGTGTAGTACTCTGCCCTGTTAAGAATAATTTACGAATGGGAGAATGAATAGGTTCCAATGAAATTCAATAATATTTAATCAGAAATTTCACCATTCGTAATAGGATTCAATAGAATATTGTCACCTGGGTGTCTGACATTTTGAATTCTTGCGATATTCTGGGATATTTCAGAACAATAGAATACCACACCTGATGAAAAATTCTGCTATACTTGGTTCATGCTTAGTCCAATATTGACTGAACGAAAGATCCCTAGTTTCGATAAAATTGAATTTTCGATGTCGTTTTTATGAGGTTTGACAACTGAATTACATTTTTTTTGAGCTGTCAATGCGATATCATGGAATAGATTAGATTTTACTGGATCCTGAAATTATCTGGTAATTTGGTAAAACTTCGAGGTTCCACCAAACATACATAATGAGAACATTGTTTTATGAATTGTTATGAGACTTTAAACAAGGGTCATTCATTTTTAATGAAAAAAACATACTCTTTATACTATTAAGTGATTGATAGAATCGTTAAATCATTATCATAAATCCATTGAACATAATTTGAATGATTTGTTCCCCCACTCTTTACAGACTTTTGGCCCTTCCGAAGTTAATCGAAAGCTTGGATTTATTCACCCACGTAGAAATTCCGGTACTGAGCCGATGGTGACGAACGGATCGGTACTGAAAACCCTACAAACAATGATTACTGGCGTTTCAATGAACCGCTGATGGTCCGGCAATGCCGTTGAAAAGCCGTCACTGGCCCTTTGAAACGCCAGCAGTCGTGTTTGCTGGGAAGGTATGGGCCACCAACGGTTGTCTGCCGATTGCGGATCGGTACTCAACCGACTTTATTTTAAGTTCGATATTTGAACCAACCGTTGTTGACCACTTTTCCACCACTGTTGGATTAGCAACGGCACAATTTTAGTACGCAATCGTTGGCCTCCAACGTTGATTCGGTACCGAACCAATGTGAATAAATATCTCGTGTACTTTGAGAGAAGACTTGATTGGCCACGTAGAAATTGACGAATGTTCCAGTGCCGGCTTGATACAGGCTGCAGACATTTTGATAATGCATTCAAAACCTTCCAAATGTACAACAGCGCAAATAACGGTTGAGTATCAGTCGTCGATATTTGAATAACGATCAATACTGGTATTATCAGTTCTCAATGTCGGAACCACACTGGTTTCCAGTACTGAATTGATGTTGGTAACCTGTACCGGATCAGAGTTATTTATTTAGCGTTATCATTCCTTAGTCCGACCGACACCAGCCGTTAACGGTTGCACCCTGGCAGCCTGTATCGAGCCGGTACTGAACCATCCGTCGATTTCTATGTGGGCAGTCTTATCAATACTCGGGTGGAGATCAATCATTGCTGATGTTGTTGATTGTATTAATGACACTCAAGCATCTGGAGGAGCGTGTAAAATTTTGCGCCAACTTTTTTCATAAATTACTTGATAAAATTGAATTAAAAATCGATAGTACATCCCTGAGATTGAACTCTGAATATCAATTTATGTTTCTTCATAGTTTGCGAGTATTGCAAAACAAAATTACAAAAAATTGTTGACAGTTGGAGGTTATTATTTTCAAAATCTTTTTATACTCTCCAGAAAAGCGGTAAAAGACTGAAACTCAACTTTGGAGTCTAATCCTGGTCGTGGATTTTATCATAACATAATTTATGAAAAAATTTGGCTGGGTTTTGTTGGTAAGGGTTGAGTGCCCTTAAATAAAAGTTCCTTACAATAAAACATGTATGATGAATCTGTGATGAATAAACGACCGATGAATCACATTAGAATAGATCCTTAAATTCGTTTTGATTGTATGGAAGTACAATAATTCTATTTATCTTGAAGTGTTTGACATGCGAGCTCTTTTCACCGTACACTTGACGAGGGAAGAAATAGAGACATCTCTGAGTTCTCAAAGTGCCCGTAGATACTGTCTATTCAACGCACTGCGACAGAGCATGTTTGTACATACACCAAGTTGATGTCTCGTCATTACCGTACCCTTCCACCGCGTGGAAACTATTCAATCAAGTATGTGTTTCGAATAATGTTCGCTCTCTCGTCTACGAGTTTCGTTTCCTTACAATGAATCCAAGTCCCGTGTGAGTGGAGCTCTATTGACTTCGAGTTGTGCAATAAAAAAGACTGTATCGAAGGACCGGGGATCTCCTTCTGAACTGTCAAGATTCTTTCTCTCTCCAGCGACTTCACAAAACACAAGTTAAAGTTGAAGTATTGGAGTGATATGACAATATTTTGGTAGATGAAGCTGAAACTAGCAGCCGTAGAGCTAGCAGCCGATTGTCAGAATTTACACGAAACATTTGTTAAGGATTCGAGCGTCTGAAACGTTCACTGGGATGCTGTTCTATTGATTTTTGAGTAGCACGAAGCTGCAATAACGTTTAAGGGGCTATACCACTCTGACACTTCAAAAAAATCGATTTTCATCAACTCAATTCATTCTTTTATATTATGAATATTAATTGCTAATAACGAAACGATTTAACCCAATCGAAAAAATTTTTATTGGTATCAATCAAAAGCTTCTGATGCAGAAACTCAATTCATTCCGATAGAATTTTTCGTTATCGGATTGAATCGGATTTTTTAACCAGGGATAGTGAACCTCATGAGCTTGAGCAAGAACTGATGTATGGCCCTGGAATCGCTGATTAACCATGAGGTTAATCGTTATTTCGACGTTAATACAGATTATTCGTTGATCAAATCTTTAAATGCGTTTTTCTCGAAATCATGTTTCTTGAACTGTTGGCCACGATTACTCAAAAACTACTCGACGGATCACCTTTTTTTATTTTTGTTTCAAAGCTTATTAGATTTATTGGAGCCTAAACTACAATCAAGATGATATATGCATATTTTTTTTTTTACAGAACTTTAAAGAGCGAAAAAAAGCAAGAAAAACGAAAAAAAAGTATTCAAATGCCCGACATTTTCTTAATTTTTGATTTTCAGCGATGATTGTAGTTCAGGCTCCAACTACGTTCATATATTTTATGAAAATTTTTCAATTTTCGATCATTTTTGCAGGCGCTAGAGTGGCCAACGGTAGACCACCTTTTTCTGAAACGGTCACTTCACGGGACACTATTTTTTAATTAAAAAAATATTTGTTTGTAGTCTTTGATGTATTAAACGAGCAGCTAAAATTTTGAGTTGATTACTTATGTCCTCCTATGGAAAAAGAAACCAAGAAAAAACCGTTGTTTTGGTCAATAAAAAGGTAATCCTCCCCTTAATCAGAAGTCACAACAATCGGCTGCTAGCTTTACGACAGTCAGTTTCAGCTTCATTTTTGGCAAGAGAGAAAATATTTTCAATACAGAGAGCAATAATCATAGTGACTTTGCTTTCTGATGTTTAATACCCTTGAACCCTCCCTCACCCCATGTAAGACTGACCTAAACCTGACTCACGAGCATTGATGGAACCTTGAGAGGAAGCTTGGCTAAGAACTGGAATGTGGACATTATACTTCAACGGTCAAGGAGTCCCAAAAACTATCAATATGAATCACTCACTCTTGGCTGCCACGCCTGGCCCAAGTCGTTGCCCGTGGTCAATGAAATTTTTACATGGGACGTTCTCAGATCTTCTGAGATTTCAATATCGCTAAAGTTCAGTGCACCTGACACTACTCTACCACAAATGATAATAATCACTTTCAATTAATCTGAATTTTCTCATTTTTTTTCTAGATACTAGAAAATTTAACGAATCGAAATTCTTGGAACAATGATCATTTGGAACATTTTCATTCAAGAGTATCGATTTCCAATGCCCTGTGGATTCGCCACGTTGAGCATTCAGGTTATTAAAAAGCTATCTTTGTACAACATCAAAATCAGAAGACACAGATCATCTGAGGCATTCCGCTTTATTTACGTTTTCTAATGGGCAAAAAGTTCCAATCTCGCATAAGCAGGATACAGGCTGCAGAAAGGGAAATGGAGTATTTATTTAAAATCAGCTATAATAGATGCCTTACTTTTTTCGCTTATGGTGTATCATCGCGTTGTTGTAATTAGTTCCAGCAACTAGATACAGTTGTTGATATTTGGATAACTAAAACGGGCGTTGGCTCAACTAGATTCAAATTTAATTTCTCTGACTTGAGTTGCTGCTACTAATTTAAAGTTGCCTTTGCTACAGCTTCTATTCTTTTATTACTCGGAACTAATTTTTACAACTAACTGTAATATCGTAAAAATCCAACCTTAGACTCAGGAGACATTTCCGAGCGTCCAGTTCTACTGGGGTATTTCTACTGAGTCTCAATCCAATCTTTCCACAAGGGAAGAACTTTTGAGAACTTTACCATAAATTCTTGAATTATGTAGCAAAACTACTCGCCTCATTTTCGAAATAAAATGTATTCACCAAGCATAATAAATAAGGGATTCCCCTGGTTCTCAATAATTCCTTACGACAAATAATGATCATTTTAAACATCTCGAAAGAAAATTCCTGCTAGATATTTATCTTCTACGTATATATTATCATAGAGAAAAAGAACAGTGAATGATCATTAGAAATACGAGAGTTCATTGCTAAAAAGGGTTAGCAAATTGGTACCCATGCAGGTATTGCCAAGACTGAAAAAAAACCAAGCTTGTCCCAAGGTTGGCACATGTCTCAGAAACAAACCTCCCTCAAGAACAATTGGCCCAATATTGTTCCATGATCGTCCCGTTGTTCCCAATGGATGATCAGGCATGGTACATTTGTTAATATTTTTGAAATGATCCCTACATTTGGTACAAGCTTGACACGAGGGTAAAAATCGAGCATTCGTTGAGAACAATTGTGTCAATATTGCCCACATGAGTGTAGCACAATGTTTATCAATATTAACTAAATTTTGATCAAAATTATAATTCAACAATAGAATCAAAATTGATTGAAATATCAAAGAACGTGAAGTTCCTAATGATCATACCAGCTTGGCCCAGTCTTGTCACATTTTTTCTATCGTTTTAAGATAATTCATGTACGGTATTCTGAGGGAGAAAGTCGTGAACTGAAATATGAATCAATTATTTTTTTCATCCATATCTGCGATCAAAGAAGCATTGTTTGATGCTTGGTGAATGAATTGGACCGGGCCTGGGAAAACCACTGGCACAAGCTTGTCGTGATCTTATCATTCCCAAGCCTGGGCCAAGTTTGGTGAATTGTTCAAGACAAGTCTCGGCAGGTCTTGTGCCAGGCTTGGTCCATCATTGGGCCATTGGTCAATACACACATGGGTAGTCATAGTTTCTATCCTCAGATGAAGATCACTGCTAATTCATTTCGTTTCTATTACAATATGAACTAAACAAACATACTTCCTACATTGAGAAAACAGATATCTTGAAAAATACCATAATTTATGGATTTTTGGCGTTGGTCTGATCCGAGTCCAAATATTCACTTGAACGAACCTCTAAAAGTCCCATAACTTCTTGGACTTTTATACAGAAGTATGGTACCTTCCTCATAAAAGTCCCAGCCTTTATGGTACTTTTAGAGGTATCTTCACGTAAATATTTTGACTCGGGCCAGACCAACGCCAAAAATCCATAAATTATGGTATTTTTCAAGATACCTTTTTCTCCGTGTATTCCTCACAAAACTTAGTGATCAATACCATCATTTAAAAGAAAGATACCGTGAATTATCCTCAAATATTACGCAAAAAAAATTGATTGTTTTAGAACATGGTTCGTACAGCCCTTGAGAACCCTTGAAAACCCCCTTGAATTTTATTTTTCTTTTCAAGGGCTGAAAAGATTTTACGAAAAACTTAAAATAACATCACGGCAAATACTGAGAAAATACGTATGAGCATTATAAATATTTTTATTCTTGAACATTAATTCAGGGGGGATTCTGAATTGGACGGTTCGAAAAATCGATGTTTTGGGGAAGTTTTTTTAGGGTAAAAAAAAGCAAGTCCTGCGAAATGTTTAGATTATTTTATTACATGTCTGAACATGAGAAAGCAATTTTTTTCGAAGAAAAATATTCACAGGCAATCGATTTTTATGCACATTCGTGCAACTGCTGTTTCCAATCGGCGGAACAGATGGAGCTCGTAATTTTCATCTGAAACAAAAAAACCAAAAACCATTTGAATTGCAAGATATTTTTCTTCTATATGAGCTAAGAAAAACTAAAAAAATTATGAAATTCGAATGTTTTCTCGGGTTTGAAACAGAAAATGTGCTTTTTGTGAAAAAAAAAAATTATTTCAACTTGCTAATAAAATTGTTCAGAATTTTTTTTCCGACAATATTTTTAGTTCAAATAGAAAAGAAAACAATACTCAAGCTAACGAGCTTTGGTTTGTTATGATTGGTCGTCTAGTTTTTTTGCAATCACGCCCGCCAATTTAGAAAAATCGTAAAAACGAAAACTCGAGAAAACTGGCTTTAACCCGTTGACTGCATCTGTCTACTACAGTGGACACGTAATTCATCATGCCAAAAAAATTATCAATGATCTTTCAAATGAATCGGTGCGATGAAAATGTTTCAAACGACATCTGTAGAGTACGAAAATAACAGTAGTACGGAAATCGGTTTGTTATTATCTATATTTGGGGCCATTTTGTTCTGTCGAATCAACAAATTCAATACTTCATCAAATCTACATTCACAGAGCGTAGTGTTGAAAATTGCCGTATTGATATTTCAAGGTGCCTCCTGTTCCTGCGATTGTTTGCAATCAATTTGAGGAGGGAAACATGATATTTTCTCAGTATTTTCACTTGAGAAAAACTTTTAAGTTACGCGGAAACCACTACATCGTCCACTGCGGTGAACAGTTCATTGCAGCCTGTTATAAGGTTCCCTGATACCAATAGTTCGTTAAAATGTCTTAGAATTATGACTTTTCTTTAGTTTTATGTCGGAAAATTTTTTTGTAAAAGCAGCAAAAAAAATGCAGTGAACGGGTTAAAGTTTTCGGTCAAGAAAAATGTGATTTTTCGGCTACCTACGGTTATAATACGCTAATCAGCTATCCCTGCGCCATAAAGTAAACCTTCTTCTTCCTCAAAAAACTCGTTTTGATGGAGTTGCTTGAGTCTACGGGCCGTGCGAGCTTCCTTGCTGGAAAAGGACGTACGCAGATTTTCCCTCTCGATTCGTTGTGCGTCGATTTCATCCGCAAACATCTTGCGAATTTGGCCAATTTTTAAATCGAGTAGCTGCATAATATTTAAAACTGCAGAATATCCTGCAGCCATATATGCAGCAATTTCAACGATTTTTTCGCCAGAATTGATTCGTTCGAATTTTGCGTATCCCCGCCTAGGCATCGTGTCAAAAGTTGATCATTCGAAAGTTCCTCGTAGATTGGACAAATATGTTTCTCCACATTTTCGTCAATCAATCGAGCAGGATGTTTGAAAGACGCAAGAGAATTCGTGGCTTCAGCTTTATATGTGCTGTATCTTTGGAAATATTTCGAATTAGCCTATATAACTTTGTGTACACATTCTTAGATACATAAGGAATACATTTAAACAATGAAAAAAAAATTCGATTTTGTGGACCTTCTAATTCAGGATCCCCCCTTAAATCACTCATTCATGATTTTGATAGTTAAAAATATCCAATAAACATCTTTCTATTGAAATATTTGGTAATTATCAGTTTTAAATCCAACCAAAACCCTCAAATGCAGGGACAATATAACCGCATAGAAACCGATAAGATATCATTCATTCCGATTGGATTTAGCCTATTGGTTCATTTATTAATCAATATTCATTGAGTGATGGAATATTTTGACAAATTCCAGTTACTCGTTGTCTTCGGGGATCAATGATACAGCCTTATATCAAATTTCAAGTTGTTCTAATCACTTCCCAGACAGCACAAGAAGTTCCATAAGAATTCGAAAAGAATTCTTCAAGGATATCGAAAGTAATCGAATGAATACTCACGGAGTACTTAGAGAGCTCGCAAATGATGCCTGAAGAATATGACTCTTTGAGAATTATTTTTACGATCGAATATAATATTTTTGGAAGTCATCACAGAATTCTTCATGAGTTTTCTAACACTATAAAAAGAGCTTCATAAATACGATCGGAATTCTTATCCTAAGTTTAATAAATTTTGAAAAATCTATTAAATTAATAAAATCAAATTTTAGCTATATTCAAATTATGAAGAAAAAAACTACATTGAAACATGAGATTGTGTTGTGTAGAAATAATTTAATTGCTCAATTAAAAAAGATTTTACTTCTTTAAAAAGAAGAATTATTATTTGATATTGAAAAAAACATCGAAAACACCAAAGTCATTTCAAAAAATTAAGATTTTATATTTCTTTTCACTGTAAAAGGTTTTATTCCAATTGAATTCCTCATGGAATGTACCTAATTTATACTTTATTTTAATTATTATAAATTCAATTTTATACTTGAAAATGAAGTGTGATAATTGCTATTAGAAATATTGAAAATTTGTACTTTATACTAACATTGGATATATACAGGGTGTCCCAAATAAGAATATAAACGTGAATATCTTCGAAAGGAGTAGTGGGAGCCAAAAATGTTTTAGGTGAAAGTTATTAGGTTCAGAGGAGGGCTGTTTGTAAGTTGTGAAGGTCATCCGGCAGGTGATATCGGTTTCGGTATCGTCTCGTCTCGCTGAGACTGACCGGGTCCCGATCTCGGTCTTGATTCAGTCTCGAAAAAAGCAGTATCGTCTCGGTCTCGAGTCGAGATTCTTGGTGCCAGCAATACATTCGAGGAACTAAGTATCGTCTCGATTTCGGGAAATAATGGCTCGGGTCGTCTCGTATCAGTCTCGATCTCGTCTCGATCTCGGGGTCGATACCAAGAGCAGTCTCGGTTTCATCCGAAACACAAGTTCACTAGCTGGTCACTGCAATATCTTTGAAAATACGATTTTTACGAAAAAATGCGTTACATAAAATTTCATGTTTTTTCACGTTGAAAACGACTCCATAACCAAAACTAGTGGTTCCCATTAAAAAAAGTGTTATCACCTGCCGAATGACCTTCAAAACTCACTTCAAAGTCAAAACTGATGTCACCATAAACAGCCCCCCTCTGAACCTAACAACTTTCATCTAACACATTTTTGGCTCCCACTACTCCTTTCGAAGATATTCACGTTTATATTCTTATTTGGGACACCCTATATATATATGCGTATAAAGATGTATTTTATCACATGGAAAAAAGTCCCATGTAAACTTTACATTGGCTGCTGTGAATTTAACATAACTGCTCACATGAATGCGATTGGCGTAAAATTCACTTTGGAACCAATATTTATATTTACATTGTTACCAAAGTGAATTAGATGAAACTGAAACTGGTAGCCGTAGAACTAGCAGCCGCTTTTCATAACTCTTTATACACCATTTTTATCAAGGATTTGAAGAACTGAAACGTTTGGTAGGATGCTACTCAATCGATTTCTGGTATAAACAAAGCTCCAATAACCTCGATTCAAACGTTACAACAATCGGCCGCTAACTTGACGCCTGCTAGTTTCAGCTTTATGTAAATGAGAGAAGTGTTGCTGTAAATTACCTTTAATAACAATGTAAGTCCAACAGGATTGTATAGTGAATTTTACATGAAACCCAAACTGTAATCGTTACCTGACTTTTCATGTAATTTTTTACCCCTTGAAAATTTTTCAAATACCCTTACACACGGAAAAAAGAAAACAGCAGTGGTTACTGTGAATCACAAAAATACATTGAAACTCAAATTCATTCTATGCAGTACTGTGTTTCCCAATCCTCATTACTGACCAGTCAGCGTTAACGCATTTCATTACAATACCCATCACTGTGATCGCACTAATCCTCACTATCCAAGCGTGCTTTCATTTGTTTTTCAACCGATCGCTGTCATTCACAGTAACCAGTAGTGTTTCCTTCTTCCCGTGTACGAACCATGTAGAATTCATACTTCCACGACGGTTTTTCGTCCCATTGATCCGACTGTGAGAAATTTTTTTCTCAGTAACGGGGATTCGAACCTACCCTACCTACCTAACCAACCTAACTTAATCGAAGCAACGCGTATACCGACTTAGCTCTACCACACGATTAAGATTTTCAACTTACTGAAAGTTGATGAATCGTTCGTGGATTCGCGCTTACACCTCAGCAACTTACTTTATGAATAACCTCGATGATGTACGGCATACAATGCTTGAGACTCATTATCTCGGAATGTTATGAATGATTCCACACCGTTCAATGGTTCTATTCTTTTCTCCTGTGTTGGAATCTACTCCACACATTGCTTGGCAATCATCGCCTTGAAATATTATGAATCACTCTCCACGCCAGGCAACACAACGTTTCATATTCAATTTCATGAAGTTTTTGTATAATGACTGAGGGAAGCATCGCTAATTAACACCCTTTGCTATTTTTCTATTATTCATTCCTATCATCACAAACACTCATTGCTTATTATTTTTCAAAAATTCGCTCCAATTCTAGACGAGATAGTCGGAATCGTCGCCACCAATTTCAAAATCATTTTTCTCCGTGTAATTCATGATAAACCGGAGTGGTGATTTTTATCAACAAATCTCTCATCGTTCTCTCTTCTTTCTTCCCTCCCCAGCGAGTGAGAGCCACGTTCTTTCCACCACATCTTTTTTCCTCCTTAGGGTTCTCTCGAATGGGACCTGCCCGGCCATTCGTATACAATTAAAGGAACATAAAGAAATAGATAAAGGGAAAATGTGGAGAAATCTGGGAACGAGCGGAAAGAATCGAGAAAGAAAAACGGGAGGTAGGTAACGTGTACATATATTTGTACACTTGGAACGGTAAATTGATTTAAGAATAGAGCAGAACACACACAACACGTACACACATCGGAAATGGTGAAGATGAAGGGCGTGAAACTGTTAACGTGTATTTGTGCGTGTTTCGAGGACGAGGTCGTCCGTTTGTGTCGGTTGTTGTTCATGATTGTGAAAGCAATGCCTTCAGTCACGGTGACCTGGTTACTTGGCCCATATCCGCCAGCCGTCGTTGTCGTCAACTACTGGGAACGAGGGGAGAAACACGACCCTTTACTACCTCCCAATATCCCACCATCATCGCTGCGCCATTCTACTCTTTTTCCTGTCTCGTGATTCATGTATATGAGCCCAAACCCGTACACGCACGCGAAACGCACATACGCCCACGCACCTGCGTGAACGTGTATGCGAAGTACGTATAAGAATGTATTCGAAGATCCTATACTCTCGCGTTGACGCGAAAAAGAACCGGATTTCATCGTTCGAAGGATGTGTACTGTGCAAAGTTTACCAAAAATCAGGGGTCGAAACGAATTAAATTGATGGATACAAATTCTCCATTGAAAAGAAGAAGTAATCAAAAGAGTTCCATGAAAATCCTAGGAATCTGTCCCTGGCGAGGAAACTGGATGATACTCGGTCTTATCTGGTTCCTGTCCAGGTTTTAGGACTGCATATTGATCCCAAATGAAACCCAGATGAGAAATCGAACGAGTTCTATTCGAATTTCATTCAGAATTCCAATCGATATTTGATCTCAAATTTAAAATACATGGGAAAAAGAAGAAATAGCTGTGGTAGCTACACACTTTTTTAACCCCCTTTGTTCACCGCTGTAGCTATTTTTTAGCTACCGCAATAGGATAGCTAAATGATTTGGCTGTTGAATTTTCGCTGCGACAGCTACGTTTCTTGCTACTATCGCTGAGTGAGTGGCCGGAGCAGCTGAAAAATCACTCCCATAGCCCATTTTTAGCTATCCAAATAATGGATAATAATTTTTTTCCCGCGTAGGATTAAAAAATCGACGCAAACCCCGTATTCGCACCTGGGTACACTCGGATACGATCTAAAATTCTTGGATTTTTGGCGTTGCTCTGACTCAAGTCAAAATTTATTTACGTGAACGAACCTCTAAAAGTCCCATAATTTCTTGAACTCTTATAAAGAAGTATGGCACCTTCCTTATAAAAGTCCCAACCCTTATGGTACTTTCAAAGGTATCTTCACGTGAATATGTTGACTCGGGTTAGACCAACGCCAAAAATCCATGAATCATGGTATTCTCCAAGATACCTTTTTCTTCATGCACGTTTCACTCCACTGAGTCTCAGAAGTGAACCAGTCCACCTCGAGTGGGATTTTCACTGGTTTCGAATGAACTCTCTTACTCTTTTAGGATAGAAAATTCATCTTAAAATTAGATTGGCTGTGATTGGCTCCCAACCTCAAAATTTAGACTACAACTCTAAGAGAGTGGAAATCTCACTCTGAAAATTTTAGAGAGCACTACTTCCGCACCCTGTTACAAATAATCCATAAAATCTCATTGACGAATGGGAAAATGAATAGGTTTGAATGAAATCCAATGATATTTAATCAGAAATTTCACCATTCGTAATAGGATTCAATAGAATATTTTCACCTGGGCATCACTTGCTACTTCCCGAAGGGAAAATCGAAAGATTTGAATTCATTTCTCACGTCTGATTACGATTTTTTGATACATAAGAAAAAATCAAATTCCCAGTCGTGAAATTGAATTTATTGCGATGAAAAAAAGCAGGAATATGTGATCGTTTCTCAAGTGCAGAATGAATAGAAACTATCGCCAGAATCAGGTATTGTAATCTTTCTTCTCGAATCCACGTTGAAATTTAGAAACATTTGAATTTATAACCACGTTCAAGTCTCTTGCGCGATAAATCTTTTGACCTCAATTTTGTATCTACAAATCTCCTTCTCATTGCGTTTTCGTCTGAAGCTACATTTTCTGCGTGGTCGATGGCTGAAATTCCAAGATCGCTAAGCCTCTCTCTCTCCTCTTATTGAACCCCTCAAACAGTTTTTTATCCCCTTCAAGACAGAAAATGACCTTCCAACACAGACCGCAATTACCGGTAAAGTGAGGAACAAAACTAGAGCAGTTAAGAAGATACGTCTTGCTAAAAAAATCAAAACCCTCTCCGAATCCCTCCATGTTTTGGTATATTTTTCTGAAAGATTCAGAGTAACTTACAATAATTCAGAGAAAATTAGAGAGGCTTGTCGGATTGTCGGATCTTCAATTATCTCTGAATCCCTCTGGATCTCTTTCCATCCCTCAGAATTTCGTTCATTCAAATCACAAAGCTTTCCCTGAATTTCTCCGAAACATGGAAGTTCAAGAAAAATTCCGAGATTGCAATTTTCATTGAATCCAGATAAAAACTCGCACGTCTATCCGAGTTCTATCCCCAGATCTCATTGAATTTTTTGAAAACAGAGTTATTACTCGATGAAATAACTCACAATCGTGTGAAATTTATATTTCTGTCAATATTTAATTGCAGAGGAAATTTATTGTACATCAAGGCATACTCTTCCATCCGATCCGTAGAGTGAATTCACGAGGATGAGAATATGATTTACAGGAAATTAATTTCATACGAATTGGAAGCGGGAGTGATGAAGATATCCTCCGCGTATACAGCTCGAATGTGTTATATAAGTTTTACACTGTTGAGAACGACGACTGAAGCACGCGGCAGACCGTTATATCGATTTTCCCCCGATACCCACTACGGTCGATAACATGATAACGATTGAATGGTGGCTACGAGAACGCAAAGAACACAAGGAAAGACAAGAGGGAGGTTGGGAAAAATGGTTTTGACGAGAGGGAAGCGAAGAGTTCTAGAAAGAAATTGTCTTCTAACGATCTGAGAAAAAGAATTTTGATTTTCCACTATGATTCTCTGTCTCGGCCTGTTGTCTTCGTTATCTATTGTTCGCTGCCCCCCCCCTCCCGCCCCTCTCCCTTACGCCAAACACAGCACCCCAAAAGAAAGAGAGAGACTCTACAACAATTAAATAAGTTTTTCAGACGAAAGTGCCTGAACTCGAGTATCATTAAAATACTTCAATTCCCAAATTTAAAATTCCAAGGAGTTCTTTGAATAAATTTAGCTGGAGGGTCTGGTAGATATTTCATAGATGAACGTTCCGAATTGATCCGCTTAACTCCTGAAATGAGAATCATTTGTCGCCCCAGGGGAATTTATTCGGAAGAAAAGAATATTTCCAAAACCTCGAAGGTACCCACCAGGTCGAAAAAAATCAATTATCACCCTTGTGAAGCTGCGAAGAATTCTCTCTACTTCGGAAACGAGTGTGTAGAGGCATGTTAACGACATGCATACTTATGACCCCCTCATTTACGTTAACACGTATTTAGACTACGCTTTTTACTCCCACGCCACCACTCGAGACAGTTCAATATCTGGTTGATGGTTCAGATTTCCCCATTACATTTCATTCCAAATCTCATTCCACACGGGTTTTGATTAGCTTCATTAGCGAAGAGTGAATTATCAATCAACTGGACTATTGAACCAACCCGACCCATGAATTGAGAATTTTTGAAAAAAGTTTATCAAATCTTCACAACGTAACTGAAAATATTTCTATCATAAAATTGCATTCATTTGTCCCATTCCTGCTGCCCACTCGAATTAAGGGAACATTCCAATGTAAACGTCGGAAAAAAAGCGTATTTTCAAGATTTTTGTTCTCGGGAACTATTAAATATGATCGGATAAACTCTTTTTTCCCTTAAAGGTATAATCAGGAAGAATTTGATTCTGGCTCTGTCATGATCTGGAAGAGAAAATCCAAAAAGTTTCTGGATCTATGTTGTCACCCCTATCGCCCGTGCCTCAATGATTTTATTTTACCAAAAATTAACAAAATGGCGGTGGTTTTTGCAAAAGAGTTTGAAAAGGAAACACCTTTTTGCATCATAAATCAGGTGGAATTATAAGTTAAAATCAACTCTGGTGAGAGTAAAGCGTGCAGTTGAGCGTGCCAAAAGAGTGTCTATGGAGTTGATTGAAAGTTCACGGAGAGAAAAAATTTGCTGACGCAGCAAATCGAGGTATTATATATGGAATAGCAAAATTTTTTGCTGACCTAGCTATAGCATGCTTTTTCTCTCGGTGTAGAATGTCAAATACATGCAGTAACATATCAAAAAAACTTCAACAAGTTTTTATACCCTACCAGCAAAATTCTGAACAAATATGCAGCAAATTGTTGAAAACGTACAACAACAGTTTGAAGCAATTTGCAGGGACGTTGCGTCGCCAAATGCGCAACAATATGCTGTAAATCTGAGATTTTAGCTTGAGTTGTTTTCATGTTGCCAAGAAGTTGCTTGGTTTCATGAAACTCTCAATCACATGCGTAGCAAATTCCCAGCAACTTGATAAACAACATGAGAGCAACGATTGCACAGCAACTTTTGTTGTATGGGTACATAAAAAATGTGAAAGTTGTGTATTGATTACCCTGATCAAAAAATTCGCCCAGTCCCTATTGACAGTGCAACATCCCGATTCAAATCCAATAGTTATTAATCGGCGTTAATTAGAAATCTGCACGTTCAATCGGGATGAATCATATTTTCTTATCAGGCTTCAGCAAGATTTTCTCGGATTGAAGGATCATCAAGTGTTTTCTACTTCGTTGATTCAAAAGTTCCAACAGTTTCAATATTTTCCACAAATTTAATGATAACAGTGTTGATGTTGAAATCAATCATTGTCACAGTTGCACTCATTTGATACAAATACGTATTTTTCCGAAACACACCGAGAAAAAGGATTCGTTGACTCAAATGAGATTTGTTTACAGTAAATAAATCGTATATTTGGATACGAGCAAAGAAATATTTACTAATATTCATTTTATCACATAGTTGTTGAATACACCACATATTTCTTTGAGTCAACTTCATACCGATTATGATTCGATAAATCTGAATTTGACAAGAATTCATATTCATTCACATCACTTTGAATCAAATGAATGATTTGTTTATAGTTAATAAATATGAATTTCTTGACTCAACACAATACTTGGTTATAATCAATATGTCTTATTTGTATGAAATGATACTTCTTGAAAATGCTCAACCAAATGTGTTGATTTGTCAGAAGGAAACCTTTTTCTCAGTGCACGATTCATTAAGGATTAATAAAACACTGTTAGAAAAATTCTTAAATTTAATACAAAATTCTTTATGAAATACCATATTTTCATATTGAATCCAATAATAGCTCTTAAATTTAATATTGATGATGAAATTTCAAAATTTCTTCCTGAAATGTAAAAATTGTTTATTAAATTTCACAAATATATTATTACAATTAAGAACAAAATTATCAACATTGAGAAAAAAAATTCCTCACATTAAGCATTATATTATTGAATTCAATATTTTATTATGAAATTTAATAAAATGATTATGTAAAAAACTTCATAATATTCTTATGAAGTTTCAGGCAGATTTTTTTAACAGTGAAATCAATTCGGAGTTGAGAAATTATGATTATTGTGTGAAATGAATATTCATTTGACTTTATAAGTGATCAAATACTCATTGATCACAAATACTTTTCCAAAAGTCGAGAATGTTTTTCGTTGAAAATATTATTTTTTCTACAAAATTGTTAGAAATATGCATGTTAGAACAGATAATGAGCAAAATATATAAAGTCTTCATATGCAAATATGCATTTGCATATAATCCCCCATGCAGAAAATGCCGACTTCTAACCAACCATAACAATCGAAACAGTACTGGTACAACACTGATTACCAGGGTTGGTTGCCAACGTTGTAACGTGGTTGAAGTAACAACCAGTACAATGTTGTTGTAACGCCGATAGTCAATGCTGATTTGCCAACGTTGATTTAAAACTCGTTCAACGTTGTCCATTATGTGTGGTTTAATACGGCAAAATTTTGAACAAATTATTATTCATGTTCTCGAATTGATTTCTTCACATATTTTCGGATTATTCATTCGTTTCAAGAAACGATTCAAACTTCAGCAACATACGAACAGATGTGTTATATTTTTCACTTTCGATATAACCATGGAAATTAGCTGAAAATATATAATTATTTTCATTAGCTACGTACAAAGGCTTAAATGGATTACCATAACCGGTTGAAAATCAATTGTCAATGTTGGTATCCAATGAAAAACCAGTACTGATTCAGGGTTGATGTTAACGTTGACCCAGTATTGGTGAACAACGCCGTACCAGTGTTGATCAGCGTTATCATTCCGGGTTTATTCCAACGTCGTTTGCCAACAGTTGGCGGTTGGCAAATAACGTTATTCCAGTACTGGGCCGTTCGTCAATTTCTGCATGGGCCGGTCTCTACACGAAAAGTCCGGTCTATTATTATTTAGAAAAATAACTGTCAATTGAGGGAAAACGAGGATCGCTGGAAAATATTCATAGTGAGTCTACTAAAAATTCGTAGACGATGTATTAAAACATTGATAATTTCACTGTGAAAAATACCAATGAACCTATCAACTGTTGATATTTCGACTACGAATTTTTGGTAGAGTTACGACGGATATATTTTTCAGCGATCCTCTTTTTCCCTAAATCGAGGGTCCGGATGTAAAAACTCGCCGAGCGTATATTTTCAGTTCACTTTTCATCATAATCTGGTATTCCACCAAATGGCTACTGTATTCATATCGATTGTAAATCATACGAAAATTATACTAACGGAATAATGGAAATTTTTGTATGATCTGATTCACTAGGGAGATACGGCTTTTGAAACGCTCGACAACTTTTTGCATTTGGACCCTCAATTGACAGTCATTTTTCTAAACGTTGATAAATTCTTTCCAAGTATCAATAGACCCGGTCTTTCCGTGTATTGATTACAATAATAGTTACTAAAAATTATTTTAAAAAATACTGTGATATGATAAAATCCTGATTATGATTATTACATGAATTCGTTATTTTTACTGAGTACTTGAATATGTAATCGGAACAATTGTAACGATGACATGTAAGTAATCGTTTAGCACGTACACTTCTATCTTCAATACATGTTGAATACAGTTATTTTTATTTGTTCATTGTAGCGCTCCCTATTTGTGCGCTTGGGTGACTGTAAAAATTGTAAAATCTTCTAAAATTAATTTCAAATACGTGCTGTTCGATGAAATTCTCACCCATAGAGAAATTCGATCATTATGGCGTAAGAATGGACACACCGTTGACGAAGCTTAGTCTCGTTTCTTTTGTCATCGCAAGCGACAATGAATGCACGTGAGTGATTTCACCTTAACCTTCCAACGTTGCCGCCTTTGTATAATGCATCAATTCACATTTCCACAACACATGGTTTGTTGTATTTATTATTCGTCGAATTCTTTCACCCCGTATCCGATAGATACGCGGGGGCGTTCGAGGATCAACCATTGCATAACTCATGCACTGTTATGTAACAGTTATTACGCAATGTTACAGGTGATGTTTACTGAGAATCATGAAATAATCTTACACTGACAAAAAAATTTATTCCAGTCAAATAAATATTTATTTGTCCTGTACCAAAGAAATATTTATTAGAATTAACAAAATATTCTTTGGAACCAAAATAATTTATTTGAATTAAATAGATGGTTATAATCGTTTATTTGATTCCAATAAATTATTTTGGTTCCAAAGAATATTTTGTTAATTCTAATAAATATTTCTTTGGTACAGGACAAATAAATATTTATTTCACTGGAATAAATTTTTTTTTCAGTGTACAGATCACCCAATTACACTGTGAAAAATGTGGGGAGCTTTTTTCCGCACTGTTGGTGGATTTCGTCCCCTCATCGTGGGAACATCAATTGTTTTTCCATCGAAAATCAGGGATTTTTGCACCACTTCGAGGAATTATTTTGTTTTTTGGGTGGTATTTTTCTTTTCTCTTTCCTACCTGAGAATTCAATATTTTATAGAAAACAATAGAATATTGCCGTCAGAAAAAAATGTGAATTACAAGCGTAGCTCATCCAAAAATGCGATTTCCCATAAGAATAACACAGGGAACTGGTTAACTTCGGATTCAACTGGATTCGTTCGGGGTTGAAATAATTTTCTCCGAAATGATGCATATGATACTTTTTTAGGGCATGAAATTTGCTACAAAAAAATTTGCTTCTATGAGATGAACCCAATACTTTGAAAGTTACAGAGCTTCAAACGTGAACTTCAATAAAAATCGACATCAAGTGCCTTATAATTTTGTATTTATTGATCTTGCATGAAAAATTAAGTCATAATACACATTATAAGATTCAAAAATGTATAAATTTAGAGACTACTGATCCAAATCCAGTAAGTGAATGTAAATTTCAATATAAATTATAAGGGATTTTATGTCGATTTTCATTTAAGTCCATCTTCCAAGCTCTGTAACTCCAGAACTCACTGGAGCGTGTTTGTAGCAGATTTTATGTTCCACAGAAGTATCATATGCATTTTCTCGGAAAAAAAAAACATTTTTTAACCCTGAAAAATCCAGTTGAATTCAAAGTTGGCCAGTTTCCTGTGTCATTCGTATGGAAAATCAAATTGTTGGATGAGCTATGCCTCTAATTGACTTGGAATTTTTTTTTTAACGGGAATACTTCATTTCCGCTATAAAATATCAAATTTTCAGGTAGGACAGAGAAAAGAAAAATACCGAAAAGTCCACCAAATTATGGTGAAAAATTCCCCATTTATGGAGGAACTTTGCTGCCACTATTTTTTGGGGAACATTTCCAAAATCATTTTTTACAGTGTAGAACGAAAACGAATGTAACGAAGTCATCCAAAATGCCTGGTACGCACGGAAAAAAATGTTCAGGTTCATTACAAAGATTTCTTGGTATTTCAGCCCTAGCGATTTCGTTTTTACCGAAATTTTTGGTAAGAAATTGGTAATTTTGTGGTTTGGTAATATTGTGGTTGGAAATTGGTTATATTGTGGTCAAATCGTCGTACCGTTTGTGACTTTTTTGTACCACATAATTACCAACAAATTACTACACGATCGGTATTTTTATGGGAGAAGTTTTGGACAAATTTTGGTAAAGAATGACGGAATCGACAGGATGTACAATTCGGTTGCTTTTTGGAAAAAATATGACTGACATTATCGCAAATGGAAGGAACAAAATTGGTAAGTTTTTGGATAATTTCGAGTTCATCACCATGAAACCAGCGAATCTTCAGTGCTACTGATTGGTAACAATGTGGTTTCTTTTTGGAAAAACATCTTGAAAATACCGCTGATGGGAGGAACCAAATTGGTCAGTTTTTGCTTACTTTCCGGTTCATAACCATGGGATTACCGAGTTTGCATTGGTACTCATTGGTAACAATTTGGTGCTTTCTTGGAAAGAGTATACCTGGAATTACTGCAGATGGAAGGAACGAAATTGGTCAGTTTTTGGATAATTTCCGGTTCACAACTATAGAATCGCCAAACTTCAATGCCACTGATTGGGGAAAAGTTGGTTTCTTTTCGGAAAAAAATATGCCTGAAATCACCGCAGATAAAAGCACCCAAATCGGTCAGTTTTTGGATAATTTCCGGTTCACAACCATAGAATTACCAAAACTTCAGTGCCACTGATTGGTGGAAAGTTGGTTCCTTTTTGGAAATAATATGCCTGGAATTATCGCAGATAGAAGGAACTGAATTGGTAAGTATTTGGATAATTTCCGGTTCACAACCACAGAATTACCAAAAATTGAGTGCGACTGATTGGCAACAATTTGGTTCCTCCGATCCGCGGTAATTTCAGGCATTTTTTTCCAAAAAGGAACCAAATTGTAACCAATGCAGGATTCTCAACATTCGGTAAATCTTCGGTTTTTAACCACGAAGCAACCAAGCAATGACCAAGCAGACCATTTCTGTAATCTGTTAAAAAAAGTGGTTTGGTTCCAAGAAGGTACCGAATCGTGACCGATGAGTCGCACTGAATATCCGGTAATTTTATGGTTTCAAACCAGAAATTTACCAAAAACTGACCAATTTGATTCCACCTATTCGCGGTAGTCTTAGGCCTGTTTTTCCTAAACGGGACCAAATTGCAACCAATGCAGGATTCTCAACATTCGCTAAATTTTCGGTTCCTAACCACGAAGCAACCATGAAATGACCGAAAACACCATTTCTGTGATCTAGTAAACAAATGGTTTTGTTCCAAAAAGATACCGAATCGTGACTGATGAGTAGCACTGAAGATGCGGTTGTTGGTTATTTTGTGGTAAGAAAAAGTCACAAACGTACCGAAATTTTTTGGTAACTTTTTGGTAACCTCAAAATCGCTAGGGAGCTAAATGACATCGCTGGATTCCCTGGTAAAAAAATCTCTCTGAATCTCTCTGAAAATTTCGCGTTTCAGAGAGATTCAGAAAGAATCAGAGAAATTCAGAGCAATTCAGCGTGGTTTAGAGGATTTCAGAGACTAGTGGATTGAGAGAACTTGTGCTTTGAATTTTTCAGAAGGATTCAGAAAAATTCAGAGGAACTCAGAGAGATGCAGGGAAATTCTGGGAAATTCAGAGGGGAACAAATTCAGTGAAATTCTTGGTGCTGCATTTCAGAGGCATTCAAGGAGTGTCAGACACTTTCAGAGATGGATTAATTCAGGAAGATTGTGCGTAGAACTCCTCAGAAATATTCAGAGGGATTTGAAAAGATTCAGAGTAATGAAGAGAAATTCAGAGAAATTCAGAGAGGAATAAATTCAGTAAAATCTTGGTCCTGCATTTCAAAGGCTTTCTGGAAGTTTTAGAGACTTCCAAAGACAGATACATTGCGAAAAATTGTGCATGGAACTTTTTAGAAATATTCAGAGGAATTGAGAAAGATTCAGAGTGATTCAGAGAGATTCACAGGAATTCAGAGAGGAATTAATTCAATAAAATTTTTGGTTCAGGATTTCAGAAGTATTCAGGGGATGTCAGAGACTCACAGAGACAGGTGAATTACGGAAAATATGTGCGTAGAGCTTTTCAGGAATATTCAGAAGAATTTGGAAAGGTTCAGCGTAATTCAGAGAAATTCAGAGGAATTCAGAGAGAAATTAATTCAGCCAAATTTTTGATTCAGGATTTCAGAGGTATTCAGGGAGTGTCGGAGACTCACAGAGACAGGTGAATTAGGAAAAATTGTGCGTGGGATTTCTCAGAAAAATTCAGAGCGATTCAGAGGAATTTAGAGATATTCGGGGGGGGGGGGGATCTGGGAAATTCAGAGAGGAATGAATTCAGTACAATTCTTGGTGCTGCATTTCAGAGGCTTTCTGGAAGTTTCAGAGACTTCCAGAGGAAGATTAATTAAGAAAAATTGTGCGTGGAATTTTTTTAGAAATATTTAGAGGAATTTAGAAAGATTCAGAGTAATCCAGAGAGATTCAGAGAAATTCAGTGAAATTCAGAGGAATTCAGAGGGAGCTTTGAAATCTGGATACATTAAATTCCCGGAGATTTGGAGGAATTCAGGGAGATTCAGAGAAATTCAGAGGACGCTTTGAAATCTGAATACATTCAATTCCCGGAGATTTACAGAAATTTAGAGATATTCAGGTAAATTCAGAGGGAGCTTTGAAATTCAAATATATAAAATTCTGAGGGATTTAGTGATATGCGGAGAGATTCAGAGAAAGTTTAAGGATTCAGAAAGCATCACTATCGGAAAAGTCTCTAACTTCCTCTGAATTACTCTGGAATTACCCTGAATCTCTCTGAAATTTGTCCCAAAATATAGAGAGATTCAGAAAAATTCAGAGAAATTTTTTTACCAGGGTTTCGTTGAGATAGAAGTTTAGCTGTAGTAAATAAACTTTATTGCTGATGAAATATAGTTTTAACCACTAAAATATTCGTTCACTATTTGCTGTACAATCTAGATAACTAATTTACCTGTAACAGATAGAATTTTTCACTGGTCTTTCCAAGTGAGCTCACATGGCATGCAATACTAAAATAAAAAAAGTGAACGGCAATTATTGAGTATAAAAATTCCTGAGAATCAATATCAGATAAAAAGTGAAGGTACATTAATGGGTATAATCAATTATTCACTAACAACAATTGATTATAGTACAGTTTACGTAGATTTTATTCTTCTAGGATTTAATTAAATTTATATTGTAAATTATCAAAAAAATATAAAATAATATATTTTTAATTTCCAGAACTAATATTTAAAATAAAATTTTAATCAATTTAATTTTAGTTGAATTAATTAAAATTGTATTGAATAAATAATTTTTTGATAAAATATTTTTAATAATAATAAAATAAAATTTATAATAATAAAAAATAAATTAATTTAGTTTTGGTAAAAATTTCAACTTAAATCAAAATTGTGCCAGCAATTGCGGTTATACAATATGAATAAATGAATTAATTATATCTATTAATAAAATAATTAATTTTTAAACAAAAAATTGAAAAATTTTGAAATTTAGTGAAATAATTTTATTAATCAAAATTTTATTTAAGAGGATATGATATTCAAAATAGGATTGGATCCCCTAGTATTTTTATTTTTAAAAAATATTAAAAATTATCAAATGTAGATACTACTTATTAAAATTAAAAAATTTGGCGGTATTCTAATTAATTAGAGGAATTTGATGAGTCCACGATAAGTTAAACTTATTTTATAATTTTATGTATTGTCGTTTAATGGAATAAATTGCAAAAATTAATTTTTTTAATTTTAATTTTAATCCAATTCAGATCAAAATATAGATTATAAATAAAGATTTAATTGAATTACATTATTGTATTAATTATTAATAAAATTTTTAAAATAATTTTTTGAAATTGGATTCAAAAGTAAATTTATTAAATTATTCAATTTGAATATAATACAAAATATGTACATATTGCCCGTCAATTTCATTGAATTAATGAAGTAAGTCGTAACAAAGTAAAAATACTGCAGTAGAGGTTATGCATTTTCAAAAGTATTCTGAAAGAGACGTTTAAGATATTTTATGCAATATGAAAGGAACAATTTGAAGAAAATCCTTTCTAAAGAACGAATGATTCTGAAATCTTGTTCTTTCCATGTTGCATAAGACATCTTGAAGATGTTTTTTGGAATACTTTTGGAACTGCCTGAACTGTACCGCTATGTGGGAGGTGGTCATGAATTTTCACTGAAATATGAACATTTTGTTTGCAGTGTTCTTCCATCGTGCCCAAACATTATCAGTTAGCTCGATTTTAGATATGATATTTTTCGAATTGAATTTCAAAATAAACTCCAATTGTTAGATGCTTAGGATAACCTCGATTTGGAATATCATAATTCGAGCCAAAAGCTTCCGTACTCCAAATTGGAAGCTTATTTCTATATTGCTCGAAGGATTCCACATATTTCGAATAGATTCGATGAATTCCAAGATATTGGTGAATGAGGTTTATTTCTAGATTATATTTTTCCATGTTGCTGAAGTTGGGATTGTTTATTGGAACAACTTAATAATTCAGCTGTTAGAGATGAAAAAATCCTGCAGTGCATCTTCAAACGATATCATTTCCAGTTCCAAGAAGTCAAATCGAGAAGATGAACGATTTCGGTGATTTATCAAATTTTGTGAGTTTGAATCTTCGTTTCGTTTCTACTAGCGATTCAAACTTGCAAAACATATTCTTCCATGATTTATGATGTTGTCTTAATTTTCACTTAACCTCGAAGGAACTTCAATTCACGAATATCTCGAAATTTATCGAATATATTCAGAGTTTAATAATAAGTTTGATCAAGTAATATGAAAATAATAAACTTTCGTTCGTAATATCTTTGAAGCCTTCGCGATACAATCTTCGTGTATTACTGGCGCAAAGTGGGAGAAACCAAACTTAGAGCCATCACTTAGAGTTATACTGTATGGTCGTGATTGATAAATTGCATTGCAAACAGTGATAAATACGTTTTTCAAATTTGTCGTGAATGATAGTTGTAAATGAAGTTGTGAATTAATGTATTGCGAGTATGGCTATATTCCATCAGCCATATATTTCTTTCTATTGCAGTGAAGTCATTTTTTTCCAAAACCAACATGCACTGAGAAAAAAAATTTGTAAAATTTACATCTTATTGAGTAAATATATGGATGATTTAGAATTTAGTGCGAGCGACCATAATTTTAGTTGATTTTATAACAACGTCTGTAAAATATACCACAGCTGATGTGAAAAATGCCATATATAGCTGAAGTGCATCTTACTTTCCCTCCGGTGGAATCAGCTAAAATTGTAGTAGCTTGCACTACATTTTTAAATCATCCATATATTTACTTAACAAGAGGTAAAATTTACAACTTTCTTTTCTCGGTGTGGATTGCGAAACAAAAGTATCGCACAGCATTTCGAATCACCGAAGAATGATCAAATCGAATTGCAATTGAACCGCAGAGTACTCGATTCCTGCGAAAAACAAAAGAATTTGAGAGGTGAATCGAGAGAGTTAGCGATAACACGTGTGAATGAATCTCACCGAGAAGACAGGTATTGTTGATATCGGTGAGAGATATCTCTGAGAGAAAGAAATCAGCAACAAACATGGGAAAAGAATCAACATTTGCATTTGCGTTCCAGTGCCTTGTTCCTTTATGCGCAATTATATACAGTCCACTCTTGCATGCATGGAACGAAGAACAGAATACTCAGCTCCATTCGAAGAGCATATAGGTCAGCCATTGACCTACCTTGCAGTGTTAGGCTGACCGTTCACAGACGTATCTACTGGCTAGCTTCAACATAAAAAGAAGAGAAAAGGTGGAACAGAAAGAGACTAGCTGGCTTTGTGACATCGCAGAGTTCAAGGCTCTTCCAATCTACCCTAACCGCTTCTACACGCTGACACAATAATCCTAACAGAAACGGCTGATTTCATCGCTGTTTGGATAAGAATTGCGGTGTCCAAACGTCTGCCTCTTTTTGTACCATACAATTCGTGAGGATCGTCGAAGGATAGATATCGAGACGCAAACATAATGCGTATTAAATTTTGTTTCAAATTCACATTTTTCAACTATGCCCTTTGGAATATAAGGCTTATTTCTTCTGAAAATACCAACGATGAATAAAAGTTTCGCGAGAGATGAAGCAGCAAACTCTCTCGCAACTACTCTCTCAACTTTTTAGAGTGAGATTTCACACTTCATCCAGTCAAAAGTGAACCTGTCTTTCGGAAAATTTCTTTTGAGTGAAATTTCCACTCTTTTGGAGTGATATTCCAAGGTTTGAGGATAAAAACTCACAGCCACTCAAATTCTAGAGTCAATTTTTCACTCCAAAAGAAGTCTACAGAGAAGAATTTTTCACTCTAAAGCTCACTTGTGGGATTCAGTGGAGTGAAACACGTGATTTTTCTCACTTTTTTCAGATTTAGAGAGTACTCCTCCTTTTCTGATTCTTCCCTCTAGAATCATGCTTATCAACCTTCGAGAGTTAAGATACCGTTCCCGAATCGTTCCATCAGGAACTTCCTGAGAATTCAACATAAATTATCCGAATGACTTTACAGAAATGTTGGCACTGTAAACAAGTGTACTATCACTTTTTCACAGTCACTTCCCTGATAACACACCCCTATTGCAAGAATCCAGGTGGGAATCCAGGTACCCATCCGAAATCCCCATAGGAAGCTTGAAAATCCAGTTGGAACTCCTGGGAATCCATGATAAAAATTTCCCATGTGAGAAACCAGGTGGGAATTCACGTAGGAAACCATGGGATTCAAGCAAATCCATAGGAAACCATCCGAACTTCCTACAGGAAAACATGGGAATCCATCTGGATTCCTGTATGGATTCCCACCTGGATTTTTTCAATAGGGACGAAAGATTCTTTTTCAAAAACAAGAATAGAGGAGGAGTTCAATGTTTGAGACATTACAGGGTTCTTTGAGAGTACTAAAACAATACTTTCAGCATTCTCCAAGAACCCGTCCCAACTTTGTCCCAAACATTGAACTTCTGCAGAGCTCTTTATGAATTCATTAGTTCGAGAGGAGTTCTTGAAGATTTCTATTCTTCGTGTGTCATCTGGGTTTGTAATGAATTTTCAGAATACGCTTCGAAATTCAGTTGAGGTTCCAAAAAAGAATGGAAAATGAACAATCTCTTTTATATTTGTCGAATCGATATCTATAGCTGCAGAGATTTGGCTCTGTCGAGAAAATTCAATCTCCTCGAAATGACCAAATGAATAAGCAAAAAACATTAAGGAAATAACCTATTGTGCAAATAATAAGAAGAAAAGGAATAGCTAAATGGCGCAGTGAGGCCTAAAGAAGAAAATGAAGAGGATGCACGAGAATTGAAAAAAAAAAATATGAAGAGAGAAGTTTAAGAGAAGAAGTAACGGAAAGATAGCAGTTAGGTCATGTTTGTGATGGTGTTGGTAATGGATCGTTGTTTCATATTTACATATGATACCTCGCACACGTACGTACATACGTACACTAGCGTAGAATTCATTGCGACTATTGTAATAATCGTTGAAGAGTTACAGAGAATTGGGTCAGCCCGTTTCAAGTGCACTTCAGGTGTGGGTACATATCTTCTCTCCTCAAACTACCACCCACCGCTCACCCATGTCTGTGTCCCTTCTCTCATCTTGCTGTCCTTGGAAATTTTTCTATTACCAGGGCGAAGAAAGCCACAAAGCGTTCGTTCATCCAAGTCCGTAACGTGATCCATATTAATGCCAAGTTGGCGAATTATTAGATCTCAGTCATTTCATTTGATTTTATGGATTCTCGGGGATACAATGATTCGTTCATTTTTCTTCTCTCTATCTCCAATCTGAATAATAAGTGAAGAACGTGGACATACGCCAAGCGAGGAACATCCAAGCTCGTGTCGGAATAAGGACCCGTGTGGGAATTGCAAAATGATTCTCCGCACAGAATCCTCACGGCAGTGGTGGCAGAGTTGATAGTACCAGCAATTCCAGAATCAACAATCGTCCCCGGAGTCCCGATATATGACGAAAATGATTACAAAATCCTGGTATTTCAATCCGACGAGGAGATACAAATTTACAATGGCTCAATAAGATTGTTCGCTGCCATCCTTTTTCCAAAATCTCAATGAGTATTGTTATATATATATATATGAAGGGTTTCTCTCGTTCATACAAAATTCTCCTATTTTGTTCTTCCTCAAAACATGGAAAATAATGTGGAAATTTTGCAAGTTTTTGAGTAACATTTGGACGGTTGGTTTTTGGTTTCATATTCCGTTGTTAGACTGATTTTGTCCGCATTATTCAACAACCAGGTCAAAAACCGTTCGAATTTTTCCACTCGAGAATATCTATGGGGTGAATCAATCGTCATCGTTAATCGATTAAAAAAAGTTCTATACAAGCCATCATTATGCGACCTAATTGTGTACCATTTTTTAAAATCTTGAACATCAAATTTTAACCCACCTTTTTCTCCCAATTTTCTCATGTACTACAAAATCAAATGGAAACATTACAAACTCATTGATAATGTTTGTATTATTCTTTGGTTTCAGGAAGCGTATAGAAAATGGGTGTGCAGCTCTCTGGTGCCTTACTTTGCTCATGGAGGACCGACAGATTTGAAACCTGAAAAAGGCTCCTGGGAAGGGGCCAGGTTACGACCCTGCCGGTCCTTTTGCCAATCTGTGGAACAACGTTGCCCTTATTTGTTACCGGGTGATCGTGCACCGGCATATCCCACACAATATGCCGGTGAACCCACTTTTCTTTGCAGAGGTGAGTGCTAGCGAGGAACAATCACCTTCCATGTATTTCATCATTTCCTACATTTACTACAAAGAAGGGTAAAAATATTCTTGGCATCCTTCTGTCGAATGATACGATCAAATCCTTTACGAGCCGACAAATTGAATTATAAATTCAAACAACAATTCCTGCATCAAATCCACGAAGTATCCTATCGTTTTCTATCGCACGGAGAGAAAAAATTTGCTGGCGCAGCAAATCAAGATATTATATATGGAGTAGCAAATTTTTTTGCTAACCTAGCTAAAAATTGGCTACCGCAGTTAACTGAATTGCTGAGAGAGCAATGGATTAGCAAAATTTCTAGTATTATATATAGAATAGCAAACAAAATTTTGCTGGGGGAGCAAAAATTTGTTGCTGACGCAGCTGAAAAATTGCTGTCGTAGCTAACAAGGCTTGCTGTGATAGCAAATAGATTGTTGTCACAGCAAGAACTTTGCTGATCCAGCAAAAGATGCCTAGCAAAATCAGGTTTCGCTGTCATAGCGAATTCTTTTTTCTCCGTGCGGTGTTATCCTATTCGTTTCGATTGAATTTTCATTTCCAGAAAAGTAAACGGAAACCGTTACTGCAAATGACAGTTATCGTCAAAACATTCAAGAATGTTTTGTACATCCGGGAATGGGATGGAAATAATTCGTGGCATTTCTCAGTTATTTTCAGAGCCTGAAAAGCACTAGGGAAGCTACGAATCATTTCTATTTGGACTGCATTTCACAGTCTTCTATACAATTTTGTATCACTCTTTTGGAATATTCTATAAAATAATATCTTCAATCAATTCATTTGGTGTTTCATGAGATTTTTTCTCAAAGTATCTTTTAGTGTTCTAAAGAATATTTATAAACAAACAAAGAACATGTTTTTACATCCCACACAGCATTTCATGTCTAGAAGATATCTCGGAAGACACGTTTTAGATCTTCTAAAGAATATCCTTCAGATGGTTTTTGAAAATAACAAATGTTTTAGATATCTTAAAGATATCTTTTCGTGTTGCATAAAACTTCTTAAATTTTTCTTAATAGTTTCTCAACATATCTCAAAGTGCTCCCACACAGTATTTCAGTTCTAGAAGATATCTCAAGCCAAATTTAAGAAATCTTAAAAGATATCTCTTAGATGTCTTTTAGAAGTAAGAACTGTTTTAGACATCTCAAGGATATCTTTTCATGTGGCATAAAACTTCTTAAACTTTTCTGAACAGTTCCTCAAGATATCTTGAAGACCGAAACTGCTGTGTGGGGGGTTTTGGAATTTCTTAAAATATCCTTTCACTGTTCAGACTTGTTATTTTAAAAATCTCTCCTAAAATTATGAATATGGCCCATTGATTTGAATTTGATTGAACACAATCAAATCTAATCGAATCCAGGCTTGTATCGATCAATTGTCAAATCCGATCCGATCATTGAAGTTTCATCGATCATCTCACAAGATGTAACAAATAAGAAAAAAAAAACAAAAATTGATTCCAGACCCAAATATTCATGAGACTGGTGAACAAGCCTTGAGGGCATTGCACAGTAGCGATGACGATGAATGCTGCTTTCACGTGTGCTCCGAAGAAGAACCAGGATCCGGCATTTGTGCTAATTGTACAGATAGCAAGCCACCTAAAAGTGGGATAATTCATGATCCCCCAACAGCACCTCATTGCGAAGTTACTTCCTTTCAATCTGGCTCTACAGGTACGTCAACGACTCATTAAGAATCTCTACATTCATTTATTTCAATCCTTTCGTTAGATAAAGTACCGTATTCTTTCCAATCGTATAAACTTTGAATATAAGGTGAGAGACCCTATTCCCGATCCGAAAATGAACTTTTTAATTCGAAACTTCTAGCTAAATTACTTCGTAAGTTATTCATATAATCATGAAAATACAATAAAATCTTGAAAGAAGTGCCGTTTGAAAGTAAATCTGGAGATCAGGATTTTTGATGAAACTGAAGATTTATCGGATGAAATTCTTTGCCTTCAGGTGAGAAGCCGGGTATCAGTAGCAGCGATACAACATCATCTCCTGAATCAGGAGATAGTACATCATCGCCAGCGTTAACTCAACAACAATCACAACAGGGTACGTCGTTATGTGGCATCGGCGGAGTAGGTTCATCTGCGTCGTCGTCATCATCATCCAATCGATTCATAGCCTCTTCTTATATCGTACGTCTCTTCTGGTTCTGTTCGATGCTGATATCTCTTCAAGCTGGACTCGATCAGACCCGTTGGATGTTAAGTTTCTTCGTTTTCGTCTTTGGGTCACGTCCTGATGTGTTCACTAAAAAACAAGAGCACCAACAAAATCCACAAGCAAAGAAACATCATTTTAATCCGATTATCAAGATTTTAGAATCCAAAGGGAACTTTTTTAGCCCTTGCTGTATATTATTATCTACGCGGGTATTGACCATTAAATGTTGGTATCGGGGATGGTGGTGGTGGTGTTGGTGGTGGTGGAGATCGTGGAAAAGACGATTAAAAGAAATGAATTGTTGTTATTCTAACAATATAGATGGCTTGGAGGACCATCATAGTCGCATTTATTATTATCATTATAAACTTCATCATCGTCATCACCAATTCCATTATAATTACTATCACGATTTTATTGTTGCAACGAGGAAAAATCAATCCAAAATGGATTGTTCTCGTTTGAAAAGCTGCCGACGCCGTCGACGTCGTCACGATCGAAAAAGAGTGTTCGAATCGAGACGTGAGACACGGCGAAGAAAACGACGTAGGAACCCGATGTTTTGCCAACATTGTTGCGTCTAATTAGATTTTTTCAAGGCAAGAAACAACAAATATCTTTTTCCAGGTCCCTTCCCGGGGGGGAAGTCGCAACGCAAAAGACGCGAATTTTCTTTTCTCATTTATTAAGATTTCATTTTTAGAACAAGAAAAAAAAATATTTAATAATGAATATTGTTGCCCTGTGGTGGAACGTTGAGAACAAAAACATAATAATAATAATAATGAATAATGAATAATAATAATAATAATAATAAATAATAATAATGTTCACTTGAATATTGTCAAGAACGTGAAGAAGACGGTAAGTCGAATTTAATATGTTAAGGGACGAGAAGTTTCGCAAAAATGGTATTGAGTAGTATCATCGCAATAGAAAACAATGGAAAGCTCATACATTTCATCCAAATGAAGTATTTACACGAAGAGAAGAGGAAGAAAACAAGCAAACGACAAACACATATTACACGTTGGACTTTTGAAAATAATATTATACATGAGGGGGAGGATTTGAAGAATCACAAATTTAGTTCCGCAAGAAAAATAGGGAAGAACAAGGGTGTATGGAATGAAAATTCATTGGAAAAAAACACGTTAGCCCTAATAATAATAACAATAATACAATAATAATGAATAACGAGAGATTCGAATAATGTAAATGTAGATAATAATAAATTATTATAATAATGAAAAGAGTAATGACATAATACTGAATGAATTAATAACAATACTCAATAACAAAAAGTAATTTTAAAATAATGAATATAGAGCATATAGATGATACAATTAATAATATACACTTATACAATTAAATAAAGGCGGAAAAGTATAAACAAAAAAAAATCTTGGATTACCGATGAAATGTTATGAGGAAATAAGAGAGAGAGAGAGAGAGAGAGAGAGAGAGAGTGAGTGGTAAATTTTGGGTGCTAGTCAGTTACACTGTTAATTATGCATACACATCCATACAAACGCACATGAGACAAGAAGGATTTTAAAACAAAATATTTAAACGAAAACAAGTAATATCCCTGTTGAAAATTCCTGTACGAAACCATGCAATTATATACTATAATATCGTATCCTACATATATGAGAGAGGAAAGGGGATTGAACTCTGTGTAGCTTCAAAGTCCAAAAACGTGTGTGGACAAACGCGTGAACTTGTGGAACTGAAAGAAAGACTTGAAAAATCAAATAAATAACTTAAAATTTCGATTACAATAATAGACTCGCAGAGGGCCCATTCGGAATTAGATTTTCAATGTATATACTCACTTCGGTCAACTTAGGACCGAGATAGGTTTACCACGGAATTGAAGTTTGATGTATAACAAGACGACGTACCTTTAGAACCAATCCAATAATAAAATTAAATTCCACGCTTTGGATCATCGTGATTAGAATTTGAACTTCTCTCTTTGGAATCCACGAATACGAGATTCGAATGCCATATATCTCTCTTTGTACAGTGAAAAAAAGTCTTTTACACATTCTTCGCAAGACAAAATAAAAAATACGATTCTAATCTTCAGAAATTTTCTTATTAAAAAACAAAAAAAACACACTGAACGTGAAGAGGAATTTTCATCGGGGATAATTTGTAAGTAGATAGTTTTTTGATGGAAGAAAAAAATAATGCGATGAAGGTGTAGGGATGGACATATTGAAATATTGACAATTCTTGTTGGGGGTTTCAAAGCTGATTGAAGATTTAGAAGAAATAAAATAAATGAATAAATAAAAAAAAGGCACGAAGTGTTATCGAGGTATAATATGTGTTCGTTTAGAATTTACCGTACGTAATAAACATTGTATCAATATAGAGAACAAAGTAACGACATACTTCGATGATTAAAGCGCGAATGAGGGGGATGAAAATTTGAACTACTGTTTAACTGGTCGCTGAAATATGTGTGTGTGTTGCGAGCGTGGGAGAATGTGCGAATAGTTGCGAAATGTTTTACGAGAGAATATTGAAAAATCATGGAATTGAAGGCGGAATTCAAATACATTCCGTTATGTTCGTTTTATACTTTGTTTTATTTTAGTATATATTGTTAACCTAATGTTATTTTATACTCGATAAAGGGTGTAGTTCTCATCCCATTCGGATTCCTTCCATCCGTTATGTTACTTCCAAGGAATTTATTTGTAATGCGAGAAACAAGGAAATGAGAATGAGTATTCACGCATAATTGGAATTGACACGAGCATGATTTGAAAAGCTTTTTCCTAAAATTTGTAATCCCAAAAAGTTGACACCCCTGGTGGAAAAGATGTTTGAATTTCATGATGTTTCAGATGTTTCATGAGAAAAACCAATAAGAAAAGACGAATTTCAAGAACTTCCGATGAAATTAAATCAAATTCACAAAACTTTGCCAATTTTCGTTGATTTTTGTCGAAGATTCGTGAATTTTTGTCAATTTTTAATAAACAGTGTCCAAATTGAGAATGAAATTTAACAAAAGTTTGTCTACCAGGGACGTTTCATAAAGCATGAAATCTTCCTCCACAGTAGATGAAAAACAAAGAAGATTCGATGAGGGATATATTCCCTGTAGCAACATAAACATCCATGAGCAAGATCATATTTTCACAGGGTTTTCTGAATTGAATGTGCATACATTAGTACAATAAATGATTGAGTAGGTTGATATTTTGTTCACTTACGATATAAAACATTCCTTGGAAAACTTCAGTTGAAATCGTGGTGGTTCTGGTTTTTGTTTCTGCTGAAAATTGAATCCACGAGAGAATAATTTATATATCAGAGCTTAAATTCACGCGGACGAGTACGATGAAATTACGATGAAGGGCTGGCTTCTCCGATATGTAGGTTTCTTTAACTTTCCGATACATCAGAATCAATCTATAAACAGAATTAAATATTCATTTTTCAAGACATTTGAAAATGACGATTGATGAATTCTCTCGATATACACCACAGAAAAAATTCAGATCTTTGAATATTTTCTTATATCATATAATTCTTTTGGGAATTGAGCGGAGTATTGATTATCCCAATTAGATTTTCCGTGTTTTTGACGATTCGATTCTATATTTTTGTAACTTTAGCATTGTAATGTATCGATAACTACGGCCCTAACATCCTTTAGCATAGGAATTCATAGAAACAGATTCGAATGATTTATAAAAACGAAAAATCGCTATCAGATGATCAATACTCTGCGATTTATTTTCATCGATATGCTGGAAAAGAATTGAATACGTTTTGAATAAGAATTGAAGCCAACGGGGTGAAAATTAATGCACTTTGCTTTTACCGGGACATGAAAAGAAAACTGGAAATACATGAAGCATCCTTTGTGGAAATATTTTTACCTGAAATTACGCCAAAAACTACGCCCAAAGCCGATATTTCGAACACTTTCGTTGAAAAAGAAAAAACGTGGAAAACTATGCCGAATTACGTTCTTTTATAATTTATTTATTAGCAGCACTTTTTTGGACAAATTTTTGGAACAATAGTTGCTAAACTCTTTGATTTAAATAGAAGCTGATACTGCGAAGAGAAAATTCTTCAAATTTTAACTCGATCGGATAATCAGTTTTCAATATTCCTGAAGTTGAAATCGTTTATCAACCGAAATTTTGCGGTATATTCATTTAACGATGTGTTCAGTTCCGAGGAGTTGATTCGAAAAGTTAATCACCGCATGATATACCATATTTTGTGAGTTCGAGTTTTCGTTTCGTTTCTACAAACGATTTTAACTTCAAGAACATTACAAAGTCAACGATTTCCCTGCTGAAAATGCCAAGCAAATCCGGATAAAACGTAGTTGTCAGACTTTGGACAGTCGTTGTCTCAAGAAATTCAGTGAAAAATTGACAAAATTCCTATCTAGTTTCGCGCAGAATCCCCAAATTGGAATATCCTTTTGAAAGTTAACAGATTTTCAGGTTTCGATCTGACACAAAGACCCTTCAGAACCTGACATTTTCAGCAGAGTTGTCTCGGAAAATCTTCAAATTCCATCTAACACACGTTCCTGAAATCTCCCTGGGCATAAAAATGCTTCCTACGAAGGGCCAATCGATTATTTTTCGTTTTTATCTTGAACAATCTTCTGCAATCCTCATCGATACAAAAATTCATCCTCATCTCAGTAATCAGCTCCTTATCAATTACATTGTTTCCAAAGGAAAAAAAAACTGTCCCACCCTTTTTTCTCTAATTGTTGAGAAATCGTGGAAAATTTTATTCTACATAAAGGTTCTATCAATAAAGTGATGTTATAAAATCATTTTATACTGATATTTGGACCCGACCAGATTCGTAAAAAACATCACTCACGTCACAATTTTAGAAAACCGTACGAGAAACAGGATTCCTGCTCATGACTTTATTGTTGCACATTGAAAGTAAAATCTACGAGGAATATAAAAGCATTCAAAGACTCACAAATTCACTCTCAGTTTTGTCCATTGAAATGAAAAAGAGAAGCTGCTCAGCAGAATTAGGGGACAGGAACGAAGGAAGGTATAGTGTTGTACAGACAGAGCGAATCGAGTATTTTTTGAAGTTTTAAGATGTATGAATGAGCGGTTGACGAGAATCTGAATGTATTTCATATATTTTCAGTCATGTTGGTGTTTATGATTGAAATCATTTTTAACATGAGTTTCCGATGGTTAACCGATGGAAGCATATGACGAGTATGAAAGTCATTTACAGTTCTTGAATCATCAAAGACATCTGTTGAGCTTTGAAAATGAAAAAAACAAAAACAAAAAAAACATTTACATGCATGGAAACAATTATATAAATAAAATATTGTAAGAAGTGAACTCTCTAAATTCCTTGGAGTGAAACGAGTCCAACAAGAGTGAGTTTTCGTGTTGAATTTTGACTGTTGGAGTGAGAACTCACTCTTATGGAGTGGAATCTCACTTCTGCAGTATTTTCACTCCAAGGAATTTATAAAGAAAGAACAAAATAATTAGAAAATAGTTGTTATGTGTTCACGCTTTTTATTTTCAAACGAGAGCAATAAAAGATATGGATTCAATTGGTCAAGAAAAACTAAATCGATCAGTTTTTTTTTCTCTGTAACTCAATTGGCTCTCCTCTTTCAACCAATTTCACACGATTCGAAAATTGTGATAGTCATAAAACGCGATGGATTGTGTATTCTGTAAACAAAATCGTGAAATTCACCGAAAAATTCTTCGATAATTCGAATTTTGGTAATTATATCAAAAAGATGTGTCAAAAAATCCGACAGATTACGGAATATTTGGGGAGTTTACATAACCTGTAAGCGGGTTAATTGCTTCCCGACAAATTTCGGTAAATTTACCAACATTTTTTTCACAGTGTACAGTTATGAATGATCTTCATACGTTATTTATTGTATAATTTATCGCATGAAATAAGAGGATTATATATCATTCACCCAGAAATTATATTTAAAACATATGATTTAACCCTTTCTGATCTGACGTCCATTCCAATGGACATAGAATTCAGCAAATATTATCAGAGGTGTCAAATTATCATGGTATGTTTTTAAACGGAACTAATGTGATGAGAATTTCGAAATTTTTACACAGCTGTATTATGCAACAACATCGTGTGTCCATTGCAATGAACACTGGGTGCATGTTGACAAAATTCATCTACAACGAGGTAACAAGTGAACATTCGAAAAGATAGAATACTACACTGAAAAAAGGCTGGTAACGATTGTCAAATATATTCTTAAAACACGACTAATCGAATATTCAATAACACTCATAAAATAATTCATGACAATTATTACATTTCATCCCTGGTGGAAAAAATCTCTCTGAATCTCTCTATATTTTCGGACATTTTTCAGAGAGATTCAGAGCAATTTCAGAGTAGTTTAGAGAAATTTAGAGACTTGTCAGATAGTCATACATCCTGAATCCCACTAACTTTCTTTGAATCTTTCTTAATTTTTCTATGGAATTCTAGGAATTCTTTAGGATTTTTCTAAATCTTTCCGGATTCTCCAGAATTTCATTTATTAACAATTCAAAGCTCATGCTGAGTTCCTCTGAATCTCTTCGAATGTGTCAGAATTTCGTATATCTAGATTTCAAAGCTTACTCTAAATTTCCCTGAATCTTTCTGAACTCTCCTGAATCTCTCTGAATTTCTTTGAATCCTTCCATGAAGTTCCGTGCTCAATTTTTCTTAATTTCCGTTTCTCTGATTTTCCTTGAATCTTCCTTAATACCTCTGAAATCTCGCACAAAAAATTTCACCCATGTATTTCTCTCTGTGAATTCCTCTGAATCCTTCTGAAAAGTTCAACGCACAATTTGAATCCTTCTGAATTTCTTTGAATTACGATGAATCGCTCTGAATTCCTCTGAATCTCTCTAAATTTCTCTGAAACGTGAAATTTTCAGAGAGGTGCAGAGAGATTTTTTTACCAGGGATATACCAGTGTTTATAATTATTGAATATTTTATGAATACTTGATTGGTCATATTTAAGAATATATATTTGATAACTGTTACATTCGGTGGATTTAATCCGTTCCCTGCAAATTTCATCAACTCAAGAACATCCACAATTAAATCTCGATTGTAACCATAATATTTGAATTCGAAACTTTGAAAGAATCTCATCGATCTACATGAATCATTTATCAAAAATTTGTGAATTATGGCATAGTTTTCCACAACTCATTAAAAGTCACAGGGAACGGATTAAATCCTTTCTTTCGGTGAAGATGAACGAAAATCAACATGAAGAAAATTCTTGGCCGACGTATAAAAATGATTAGAAATTAATAATCTTGTTCCAATGAATTTGAAGATCAAAATCCGTTACAAGAAATTTGTAACTCTCTTTTAACATTGGAGTTTTTAGTGGTATCACTGCGGGATGTCCAGCCTCGGAGAATTCTAATGGAATCAATCGGTCATAAAATCAGGTTGAACGAAATGATGACCAATGAAACAAATACAAAATTCCCGAACTGGACACCCTGCACTGATCCTACATATGCTACGTAAATTGGAGTTGAATATAGAAAAAAAATATAAGCTGATACTCTGTATTTATAATTAATGAATGTTTCTTTTAGAAAATGACCTATATCGTTAAAATTCTTTGTAATTTTAGTTTGATATATTGAATCATCGAAATTCAAATATTTTTAACTTTTCCTCCTGTTCTAGTCATAGACACCCTGTGTCCATTGGAATGGACATATCAGTAATTTTTAATCTACGTTACTAAAAATTCAGAGTTCATACTAGGAGCTATAGAAACTATTGCCTACTGGAAAAAAAATTGTTATCCTTATCAAAATTAAGCCAGGTCAGAAAACGTTAATAGAAATGTTTACAGAAATCCATCAAATCTTGTTTTTTCAATCCAGAATTGTAAATAATCTTTACAAGTAAAGTAACTAAAATATATACGGTGCATTGAAGTATTTGTAACAAACATCATAATGAATGATACCTATTTATCCATCTTATACAGTTTGTATATAATCCTTACATTCAACCTGATAAATCATATAATAAATTCGCGATAACTATGTGTAATTTACTGGAAAAACGATTTTTTCGAAAAGTCGAATAATTTATCGACCTGAAGAATGCAGTCTAGACTTTGAAAATAATCAATCTCTTTTTACATAAAAAAGGATCGATCTTTTTCAAGGATTCCCATCGCTATCTGGAGAAACTCGTTGCTAAAATCATGAAAAATTTCTCGTTTACCTATTTGAATCTTGTTAATCGTTACTCTTCCGGGGGAAATGGATGCAATTCTCTTCTATTTCACGTTACAATGAATCCAATGAAGATTTGAAGATCAGGGACTGAATAGCCTGTTTGAATTCCTGTTTGAATAGCCTCGATAAATGAGATGTGACGTTGCATCCACCGCAATGTGTTACCGGAATAAAAGATTGCGATCCGAGATCAAGCTGAAAGAAAGAATATTAGCTATTAAACTTTTGCAAAACGCAAGAAGCTCACCAGATTCTTCTCAAGCCATTTATCATTATTTGATCATTCTGCGTACTGTATATATAATAATGCCAATTTCATAGGGGAATTAATTAATGAAACTGAGAGTGCCATAGACGATGAAAATTGATATACGAATATATGTAAATATATGTATTTATATATATATCTCTCTCAACATATATAAGAATACATATATGTATCAACTTGGGTATGCATTGTATTTATGTACAGTAGACGAAATATTATATAGAATATGTATGAATATTAAACGAAGAAATACGAGACAGAAGAAGAAACCCAAATGTAGAAAAAGAGAGTATAGATTGTAAAGGAATTGCAGTGGTAATGATAGATAGAACAGCAAAACCATCATCGTAAAAGAAGAATCACGAAATCATTCTGCAAATTCTATTCATTCTATTCATGCGTATTTTTCTTTTGTTTAAGAGAGAATGAGAGAAAGAGAGAATCTGTATACGGTATCATGCGGTATGCGTTTGCGAGTGACTGCGTATATATGCGTATTTTTGTGCATGTGCGTAGAGATGCGTGATCTTTGGGTATAAAAGGGACAAAAATTATATTCTCCAACTTCGATCAGCTTTAGCGTGAACGAATGAGGAAAACAGAAGCAATTGTACGTATAAAATTAAGTGATTATAGAACAAACTGAACACAAGAAAAAAAGAGGATTAGATTATAGAAGAATATAAATGCAAACTGAGATCGTGTTATAAAGAAACAGAGTATATAAAATGAATGAATAATCGACCATACATCCCGTTATTTTTCCCAACGTCGAGACATAGGACGTGGAAACTGTTTTGTCTTCTTCGATAATACACGCCTCATTTGAACGAAAAATTCAAACAGTTCCGTGTTCTAATCCTAACGCACGTTGGAAGAAATTGACGGCATATATGGGATACAAAAACACAAAGAAACAACGTGTAAAAACAAAGTGATGTGAGATGATGTTTGGTGAAGATAAAAGCAGAAAAAACAAAGAATTTTTGGAATTAATGAAACCAAAAGAAAAGGAATAATGTTGATTTATTTTCTAGACACATAGTATATGAAATACACGATTTCTCATAGTGATTCATGTATATAACAATAAAAAATGGTCTCAAGTATATTATTTCTCTTGGTACTACTCAGGGGAAAAATTCTCTGTTTAATCCAGAGTAGAGAATCACATAGCCTCGATGATAGCTTCGTACAACACTCTCTTTTGATGGAAATGATATCCAGTCACGTTCCACGCCTTTTTCGTTTCGATATTTTTTTACATCGCATCAAGATTTCTCTCAAAATACCATACACATTTTGCAGAATCCCCCACTTTAACGAAACTCGAACAAAAACAATGGTTCATCGTGTTTTTCATGGCTGTGTATTCGAATTGGATTTGCATCGAATTTTTCTTCTCGTGTAATCGAATATCCATATGCAAAGGTTTAGTTATCGAGCATTGTACTGGCGATTTGTACAATACCATAAAATATATCAGATTGTTGAAATGGGCGAGTACCGGTCCAATTAGCGATTCATAAATTGGATTCGATGGATAATATATTTAATTTGAACTATGAAAAAAATTTGTATTGGTCAGTTATATTATGAATGTTATTGAAATAAAAAATGAATTACGTAATTGAATTTTTACTTGAAAACATTGAACTACGAACGAAAGAAACTGTATCTATCCAAGATTCGAATTTCTCACTCGTGTATTTGATTGTCAAAGTCTGGTAACTCCGGACCAAATCGGGTAGAAAGTTTGTCAGTTTTTGCCTGGATTATCCGAGGAAGATGATCGTTCAGAGCCTGATAACAATTCTCTGTCCGATTCTCCCTGGCATTTTTCGTAGAGCGGTTCTACGTATTCGAATGAAAGCTTGCAGATCCTGGGACTGAAACCGAACTGAACCAAGCAGGAGATCCCAAATCCAATCAACATTCCGTATCTTAAAATATCTTCACGACAAGTTCAAAAATCACCCTATTTCAGGAAGTATCACCAGTCCCCAATTTGTTTGTTTTGAACTTTTTTAAATTCGAAATTTGGGCTTTTTAGATGGAAATAAAGTCTCGAGTTGGGTGAATCATCTTTGAAAATTTCAGACGCTTTCTTATGAATTCTGTTTTGAGAAATTTGTTCGTATCCTCTTAGAAGTAAAGATTAGCAACGCAGCTCTCTATGATACCCAACTATGTTCAGAAGTGTTGGAAGTTTGCAGTTTGTGAACGCTGTCGATCCTTGTCTCCCGTGTCCCGTCAATCGATGTTTCATTCATTTTTCACTGTTTTGTGATCAACTTTGGATATCGAAGAACAAGCCGCTTCGTATTTTCTAATTAAAAATGACAAACAAAATGAAAATGCAATAATACATTCGATATAATGTTATAAAATGTACTTTCTGTCCTGATTTTTTGATTTCAAATGAAAATGGATGATACCTGTGATAAAAAATATGTTGTTTCGGACTACAAATGGAACGAAAAAGAAACAATCTTGCTTGGACCTCCGGTGGATCTATCATTTAAAAAGGCCGCTACGATCGATGGTACGTTGAGAATTTGGCACCCACCAATCCTTCTTCCCTGATCATCATGTCCATCAAAAAATTCACTCAGCTGACTTGTAGGGGAATGCTGGCCACCGTTAATTATCCAACTGAAATTCAGATATATTTTCAATGAGTCTCATAATTTCAATTTCCTGGAAGATTCTGACTTCTTTTCGAAATATCTTTAGTATCTAAGTTACCTTTGGTGTGCAAAATGCCAGGCGAATCCGGATGAAAACCAGCAGATTTTGTGAAGAAACTCAGTTATTCACCTGGAATTTTCTGCAAGGAGAGCTATTATTTGAAATATATGAATTTTTCAAGAAGTATAGAATTTTATAGAGTATTCCCTTAATGTCAGTTATGCGTGAATTATTGAGACAATTCTTCATAGAGTGTTCAACTTCTGAATCAACAAAAGTCCAACAATTAATATAAATCCATATTTTTATTTCAAAAGAATTAGAAAATAAACGTCCGAAATCATTACGTACCAGAAAAATCCCAGAACGTTCCCAAGAAAATCACTTCATCAGTAGCTCAATTTGGTTGAGCAATAATTCGTTGACTTCGATGGTTGGACTTGAAAGTTTGGTGAAAAAATTTCTTGGCAAATGCAGTCATCTTCAGTGGTTGGATCTATCGTTTAACCAAATAAATGAAATTGGAGAAAACATGAAGGAATTCCCTTGTTTGAAAATCCTATACTTACATGGGAATAACATCTCGACCATCAACGAAGTAACGAAATTAAGAACGTTGAGAAATCTCAGATCCCTAACGTTACATGGAAATCCAATAGAATACGTGCCCTGCTACAGAGAATTCATCATTCACCTTCTTCCTCAACTTTCCAGTTTGGACTTTTCTCCGATACTCTCCTCCGAGAAGAAGAAGCCGTTACCTGTTGGTTTTTTCAAGGCAATAAAAACTAATTTGTAATTACAATATGAATATAAAACTTTATTCTTATGGTCATAATTCTTTTCACCTCCATGTGGATTTTTCGATACACCTTTTATACATAAATCAAGTATGTATACCTTGAATTCTATTTTTTACAAGACATTATTACAAGGAAATTCTCATTTTTGAATAAAGGGTACAAAGGAAATTTTACAAAATAATTTATTAAATTTTATAGATTGATTAATGAAATAAAAAATTTTTTAATATACGTATGTCGTACAATATTTTCTGTCAAAAATATAAGTTATTGTGAGATGTATAATTCGATATTGCGATTGAAATGTTGTTTTTTCTTGTTTTTTTTTTTCATCTTAAGCTCTATAATTTTATGAGATTTTAAATAAAGTAATTCGAAATTATCAATAATTTGTATACACAATGATTTTTTAACTATACAAAAAATGTCAAAATGAAAGATTTTTGTTTTAATTCTACTCTTCCTCTCGCTGTTTCTCTCTTTCTATATATATGTATATATATATATATACACTGAAATTTATTCAGTGACGTCGCTGTTTACTGCGATGTTTATTCGATTTTTCTACGTCTCTATCCCGTGAACGGCTACGAGATCTATAACGACTGCGAGATGATTTATGACTCCCTGATCTTCTACGTACAGATTTCTTAGCTTTACGAGATCGTCCATGACTCCGACTGCGAGATCTACTTCTGCTGGAATGTTTTTTTCGTTTGGAGTGTTTCGTTACCTCCCTGGATGGGGAAACACTGGTGGACTTCGAACGTCTGGAAGAATAATTCATGATAAAAGAACAGAAGAAATAAACATAACCAGAAGCAATAGAAGAAATGATTATTACCTAGGTGATTTCGTTCTCTCGGGAACAGCGTGGACACCGCTGCGACTGATGAATCCACCCCAAGCGTTGTGATGTTTAGGCAATGGCGGACTTGGAGTATGGCTGTCCGGATCTCCGCCTCTCGCTTTGGTTCTTGCATCCTCGTACTGGCGACGAAGTTCTTCAACTTTCTTCTCCAGTTGTTCCGGTTTTACCCTTGGACGAGAGTACAAACGCAAAATGCGACGACACACGTCTCTGATCGAGGATTCTGTGACTTGAAACAAAGCGAACCACGGGGGCAATGAGGGAAGGGGAAGTTGAAGATGTCGAGCACCTAAATAAATGCAAGCACACGCTACGGTTTCCGGTTGATGTCTTAAAAATACATCGGAACGTAAAGAATCGTTCATGTAGTTCCAGCATTGCTGCATTAGAGCCCGATTTTTCTCATAACCCAATACTTGTAGATACATCACTATGATTTTATGCGGGTGTTTCACGTGGACGCAAAAACCCAATTCCGTTAATACTCTCCTTTCTGCTTTGATTATTTGATTCTTCAGAGCTACGTAATTTTGATCGAGGATCACTGGTTGTATTGGCCTGAAAATAAATCACACGAATGAATTACATTTTTATCATCTCTCTTTGCATTTGCCGATATCCATGACATTTTCTTTTATCATTTATCCAGGGTGTCTGACGGAAATTCACTCGGAGATTCCATATTCAGGTCGGCCACTCTTGGACTTTGAAATTTCCTGATTTTTCCATCTTTTTCAGCTGGGACTGAAACCGAAATAAACATGATCCCGGTTAGAGCTTTTAATTTGATCAACCTATGAAATTTAATTTCAATTACATTCCTGTTATAGACGGAAAAAATTCGTAAAATGTAGTACAATATTTCATCACATTATTTTCAATGTTAATTAACAGATATAATATGTATCGTGATTACTTTTCGACATCTTTGTACACAATTCAAATCCCTGTGATTGAATTGTACACGTAATTCAATGTATCCTATTGTTCTTTTACTTTTGCATCATAATTGTTCGTTTTTTGTGCATTTTTAGCGGAAGCTCATTATTCGTTTTCCATCGAGTTGATAAAAATGAAATAAAAACCAACGAAAAATGTTGTTGCAAATATATAGAGGTACGTGTTATTTAAATAGATGTATTTGTAAAAAAAAACTGATAAATGAGAATCTTTTATTCAAGAAAATTTGTGTTTTTTCGCTTGAAATTATCAACCCTCATTCAATAAAGATGACAACAGTACTTTTTGAGAACAACATGAAGTCAAACATGGCGAGAACTTTGAAAATTAAATTAAATGTTGACGTAAAAGAATGAGAATGATTGAGTTGTGAATGCGAATAACACTATTGGGAGTATCAGTACTCGATAATATCCCAAACTGAAATAATTTGATAGAGAAATATTAAAATTGTATTCTAGCATTTTTCAATTTGTTTGTTTCTTTTCGAATACACGATCAATTAAATTTCATGTACATATTTCTGATACGAATATCAAGAAATTTGAAATTATAAATTCAAATAAAAGTGTTTGCATGGTCTACTACATTTGAAACAAAAACGATATTACATTCCAAATTGGTATGAAAACATCTAATCGAACCAAATATTAGAATAAAAAAGATAGCGATGAGCAACTCAAAGAAGAGATCAAACCCTATTTGAATACAGAGTTTGATTTATGAACAAATAAAAAATTCCAATGGTAGTCTTATAGTTTCTGAATTTGCTAGATTTTTTCAAACATTTGACTCAGAAATAATTTGATAAAATACCCAATAATGTCTCTACATTTCTTCCAATTTATTCAATTAATTCCGAGTAAAATGGTTGAAAAATTACTAACTATAGTGATTACAAAATACCCTCAAGGTTATTCCTTAGATTCCAAAGTTGTTAGATTTCTTCACCCAAAATACTGAAAGAAAATTTCGACAACATCAACTAGCCTTGCGTTGGTACGAAACAAGGTTTAACTGATTTTCCATTTTATTCAATCTTCTCTGAGTATTTCAAGTGCAAAAATCTAGTAACTCCAGGATCTATGGAATCTCCCTAAGAGAATCCTGCAGATTCCAGAGTCGTTAAATCTCTTGACCCCAATTATTCAAAAATGGTTCGATGAAATGAAGAAAAATAACCATCCAGACCTCCTATCGGTACAAATAAGATCTGACTACTGAATTTTTCTCATTTTTTCAAGTTATCTTTGAACGATTTACAAAACACATATCTTTTCAACTATTATCATCTTTTGTAAGCTCATATCCCAAAATCAAACATAAAATGTTGTAAGAAATTATCATGTGAACGAAAATATTATATTAAGATGTAGTATACTTCATGTCGAAAAATTCTATGTGAACATACATATACATAGTTGCTTCTTACACTCAGCAATATGAATATATGCAATTGTTCAACGAATTGCGTTGTTTCGCTTTATGTTCTTGATTTTAGGATGATTTTAAAGAACACGAGACATTTCCAGTTACTCAGAATAAAAACAATTGGACATTTTTCATGAATTGAACTCAAAATTAATTTTCAACGTATCACACTTGAAGAGCGTACACCTTGAAAATCTCTGTAAATTCAATGAAGACGACGGTGGGAGATGGATATAACGGAAACTTTTGGAGGATCCAAGAAAGTTCTCTGGAAAATCTCCGGTGAAATAAAAATTTGAGCATTTTATGAAATCTTTCAAGAATCTCTTTAAGCGCCAAAAAGACTTGCTACAAAGGCAAAACTATGCTACAGAGTTTTTGTACAACTAAGCAGCGATATATGACAATTTGAACATTGAACATTGGTTTCCAACGGAATCCACAAATCGTGTATTCACATTAAATAGAATGATGAATAGAAAGAATAAAAGAAAATTCCCGGTCAACAACTATATAAATAATTTTGATGACTTGTTTAGTTGTTCGAAAAGTATATAGCAAAATTTCATTTGCTTTTGTTGATTCTCAAAGACCATTAGCGAGCATAGTAGAACATAAACCTTGAAATCAATGAAAGTATGTTTTGAATATGTCTCGAGTTCTTTCGAGCGAATTTCTTCCAACAGAGTTTGACATTTCGATGCACATTCACATCGATAAAACACAAATTCTCTCGAACCACAAATTTTCCCATTTGTAATAACAATTATGAGCGCCAAATGTGTAACGATAAAATATATATACGGAAATTTCAAGATTTCCAAGGAACGAATGAACGAAATTCCATGATATTTCCATGAAATTCCCAGCTCCTACCGAATTCCACGATATTTCCACGATCCAAGAAATTCCATGATCAGACACCCTGTTTGTGTCAAAATGATATTTTATTTTAAAATCCATGTCATATATTACAATGTTAATACTTGAAAAAACTTACTTCTGACTAGAAACCTGTTTGATGTGATTGAAAACATTTATCACATCTCTGATACTTCTCGGCGCTTCCTCGATTTTACTGGCTAGGCAAACGCAAGCCATCGCAGTAGTTTCCATATTAAGTCTAACTAAAGATTTACTGTAATAAAATCGTTGGAATATCACTTGTCCAGTGGCCATTGCAACCTAAGAATAGTCAAAGTAATGTTAACAAAATTCATCAAATTCGCCAAACTTATAACGATGTCATTTCTTTTTTTGCAAAACATACGAATTAAACTGAAAAAATGAAAAATATTGAGGATATACATATGTGAAATCATTTTCACTGATGTTTTGTGTATCGTAAACACTGAACATTAGGAATTGAGTTTACCAACTATCAACGATAACAAATAACGTACATGTTGAAGAAAATACTGATAAGCACGCAAGTAAGATTACTTGAAACGTGCCCAAGTATGAATAAGGTTAGAGTAACATTTGAATACGAAAAATATACTAACTTGTGGCAATTTCAATAAAATTCCAGCTGTTTGTATCAATTCACATCCTAATATTCGTAGATCTGTCTCCGTCTCCGCATCCAAGCCGTCTAAATGTGAAGGTGTTGAATTAAGTTTGTCGTCGGGCAACAGGCAATTCTGAAGAGTTAATACTATTTTCCCGTAGGATTTTGCATTATTTGGAACTGTGTTTTTTTGCTGAGACGAAGATTCTTCCTTGGTTGCCTTTGCGTTCGACATTTTTACAATAAGTGATTGAACGATATTCAATAATGTACAAAATTAAAGTTTATTAACGGCACATTGCAACTATGCATACGCGTATTTCCAGCATTTCGAGCAACAAGCCTCAAATTCTATCGAGTTCTTTGGCACACGCAATCGTATTTTATGCGGCCTTTTCATCAAAACACGGTTGCGTTCGGCAAATGCACTTGAAGCGTTTTAGCCAGTTTTAGCCCGAAAGGACGATTCCAGGTTTATTAATCAATCCTCAACATATTTAAAAATCATTTCATTGAATTTTCAATTAATAACCAGAAAATTATTTGAGAAAAAGGAATTTTTTATTCTTATTCATTTTCAAAACCAAGTTGTGTAATTCTTATTCAATTGACTCATCATTTTTTAGGTTATGGATACTTCTTTTTCCACATTGGCTCTGCTCTTAAATTTTACCCTCGCTCTCTACCGCAGTATCGGTCTTTTCCGTTTCTGGATACATTGAAAAGAGCTCTACTGATAATTCAAAGTAATCAGTATAAAAACTTTGAAACGTGTGATGACTTGGAAACTTCAATACCAACACTTTTTACACTTCATCGATCCTCGATTTTAATAAACAATTTACCTGTTGACTGTACTTTTTTCTTCAATGTTATCCTAAAGGATGTAAAATATGTTTACATTGTGTATCAAAGTCAACACAACTGTATATTCTTAATTTATATACAATTTAGATTGATTATCAAAACATGTTATATTTAGAAAGTTACTTCACAATTATCGGTTGAAATATTTCATAGAAAAATTATGTTTCCATCGTCAAGCGCATCTGTACTTTAAATATCATCAGGTACGCATGTACAATAACGCATTGCATACAAATCACTTTCATCAATCTAAATTTGTTTTACAGTCGATAGAATTAAACCTACGCTAATTCCTCAAAATGGATGTGACTCCAATGTTCAAAGCTTGCATCAAAACTGTGAATCTGCGCAACAAAGATCTTGGTATCAAGAGTACCAGTCCGACGCTTCTAAAGAAAAGTCGCAGTAGGAGTGGATTTAGTATAAAATCTCAAGGAGTTGTTATTCAAATAACAAAACTCCGAGAATTCTTACTACAAAATCGTAAAGCTTATTTGAACTTTTCTACTTATTTATCCAATGTACCGCACATGACTGACGCGGATCGTGACCAAATAGATTCGGAGGCACAAAAAATAATGAGCACGTGTTCTCAACTCATCAAGGAATTGAAACGTGAAATTGCGAATCTCGATACATCCCAACAACTCGTCGAACATCGCGAAATCATGATGCTGTTGATGGAAGAGTATTTGAAGAATGTTTGTAAAATATATTCGGAACAAAAAGCGATTAGAGTGAAGAAAGCAATTGAGATGAGAAAAGTTGCTAAATTACAGTTGGATTTCAATCCTTGGAAAAGACAGGATACCGAAATCCCGCAATCTAGTTCGTCTTCTTTCACCGAAAAGATAGAACAATCTGAAAATAATATCAATAGTTCCAATAATTCGAGTCCTATGAAAATTCAAGAAATTAATGGAGATATCAATAATACTTTAGCGTACGAGGATGATTTATCCGCCGAGGATATTCAAGTATTCGAATCTGAAAATGAACAATTGTTCAATGAATTGAATACCTTGACGGAAGAGGTCAAACAAATAGAAAGTAAAGTAGTCCACATAGCTGAACTGCAAGAAATCTTCACCGAAAAGGTTTTGGATCAAGATAAGAATTTGGATCGATTGATGACTACTGTCGTTGGTTCGACTGAAAATGTTAAAGAAGCGAATGAACAGATAAGACAAGCGATACAGAGGAACGCAGGACTTAGGGTGTGGATACTTTTTTTCCTCTTAGTTATGTCTTTTTCTCTTTTATTTTTAGATTGGTACAATCCTTGAAATTCATTATTTTTTCTTATTCTATAGCATCTGTTGAATTCAAGGATAATAATTCTAATAAAATTATAAAATTTGCCAAAATATTTTGTTATATTTTTACCTTTTAAAAGTTGTTACATAGTAGATATAATTTATATATAAATTGTGATATATATTTATATATATATCGCCTTATATTTACACATCTGCACATACGTGATTAACATACATTCTCAATGATGCTTAAATTCAATGGGTTGAGAAATTGAATATGATTATATAGAATTTTATTCGACAGATTAAATTAATATGTTTTCAACTCCAACTCAATTTTATTTAGATCCATGGTAAAACTTTTCTTTGGGAAATTTATTCTTCCGCGCAATCACACATTCGTGTAAAATCAATTGTTCCCTTTCTCTCTTACTTTGAAAGAATATTTAAGAAAAAAAAAACAAAAAAAAAAAAAAAAAGAGGATAAATGTTGCATTACTTATATACTATAGATATATCGTGTACTATAGTAAATAAACTTGAACATTTTTATACAAATGTGACAATTCGGAATAAAGAACACAAGAAAAATCATGTTTTTCCATTTCAACTATTCCTTCTAAATCAAATGTCACTGTGAATATTTCATTTTAATAATTTCATAAATCAATAGAATATATATTGAAAAAAAGAAAAATACACTAAGAGAATACCACCATATTCCAATTTGAGAACAAAGTGGTATATAATCGTGAGAAGATAAAAATGAATGTTCTTTGGCGATATGAATGATCAAAAAGAAAAAGACTATCTCATTTTAATCTCGCTTCACTCTACTAACTTAAAGAATAATGTTTTTTCTTTTGTATTTTAATTAGAAAATTGAAAAGATGATTGATTTTTACATTGGACGATAAATGTACTTCACAATTTTTCAATTTCTAAATATATTTGCAAAATGGAATAATCAGTTATGGTATAAAAACTGGTTTATCGTATGTAAATATTTATGTACAAAATATTACACAAATCTAATCCTACCATTTTGATATTATCAATTATAGGGATCCACGAGTTCTGAATTGAAATAATTTTCTTTAAATTCATTCGTTAAAATAAATCAATCCTCAATGATCGAGCGAAGCACAATGTGCGTGTGTGTGTGTGTGTGTATATATCCATGAAAAGCATGATCAATCGCATGATATAATAATAATAATAAAAAAAGCATACAGAAACCGAATAGAATTTTAATTCGATCAAATATCATTCGATGAAATTATCACATTCCTTTTTTTCCTTTGATAAATGTTTCTCGCACGTATCCCATATCCAATAATAAACACAAAGATATTATATTTGAATAATTACATCGATAAATTTTTTAAACATCGTATATTAGCAAGTTCTAAAGAATACAATTGACAAACAATTCGAAGATAAGAATTCTTTTAGCATCAACTGGAAAGTTCTTGTTTCTCATCTCCAAGGAATGAAGTTAGAAATATATAAAAAAATCTATCATTTAACGCCCTTGAACGGAAAAAAAAATGCTTGATCTGTCCTAAACTTACTTTTCATCGTTGATTCGATAATTATGTTATTTTTTACGTTTGTACGTAATTGTACTTATAACGTTCTTGCGTATCGTAAGGACAAATTTGTCCTTCTATCAAACATTGAGTGATCCACGTCGTTGAGAGCAGCGGTATTTGTAATTCGCTTGCTTTTTTGATCACCCAGGTTGGACACCTGTTGTTGGTGAGCACCACCGTACCTTCCATAAAATCTTCCATGCTCGCTGTAATGATATTTCAATTACTATTCTCACATCTCCGTTCCCCGTCTTGATTCCTTTTATAAAACACACATATCAAATGCATACCTGATTTTTCTATCAATAGAACAACAGCACCAGCGTTGCCACAAATCTGAGACCAGAACGAAACGAATTCTTCATCGGATTCGGATGTTGGAATCATAACAATGACGCTACTCAACGGTTTTTTATTGGATCTTTGGAAAGGTTCGATGTAAGATTTTTTATCCAAACTCCATCCTGTTGGAAGTTGTTCTTCGGCTGGATTAACAATCTTATTCTGTAAGAAGAATCATATATCATTAATATCAAGAAAATCGTTGAAATAAAGTTAATCTTACAAACCTGTTGACAGCATCTGATGATCCATTTATGATTATAAGCTGGAATGCCAACCGACAGACATTGTAAATGTTTTTTCGTAAGATTTGGCACGTTTGTAATAAGTTTGACGTTCTTATACTCATCCTTGGGTATCAAATTGAAATCTTCGTAGATTTTTCCACCCCCTGCTTCGATTTGTTCTTTCAAACGATCTCTCACAAACGGCGTTTGAACCCACTCGTCCTCGTTCTCGGTTTCGAATTCCGAATTCGAGTCCTTGGTGTCGGTATTTGTATATCTATCTAAAGATTCCAATGACGCGCAAGTGATAATGAACGACATTCCTTTGAAAAGATTGGAATTCTTTGGAATAGGTCCTAAGGTCGTAACAGTTTCGTTGTCGTCAGATTTTTTCTTACTTCGAGGTTGTTTGCCCTTTATTCTGCTCCTCGGTCCTTTGACGGTTTGTTCGTTGGGTGTTCCTATGATTTCCGATTGGACACCCAGCAATCCGACATCCTCTGTGAACGAAACATTCGAATCGCTGGTAGTTTTATTTTCGTTGTCCGAAACCGTGGTTGATTGTTGTCGCGTTGTGTGAGAGATTCCAGAAACGGAGGGCTCTGCTTCGGTGTTGTTGTCATCGACGGAACCCGTGTGTCTTCGTGATTTGGGCGTAGCGGGGGTGGATATAAACGTCCTTTTGGAACGTCGCTTTCCGTCCATCATGTTATCTAACGTTACTTGGCCCAAATGTTTTGGAGTCGAGGGTAGACTTTTCTGATCTACGTTCTCTTCTTTCAAAAGTTGCGCCTGATCGGGGGATAAGAAAATGTTTTTTATCTGAACTTTCAACTTATCACCTTCGTCAGTTTCCACGATGTAATGAATTTTATCTTTGATCGTTTGAACATCCACTATAATTCCACACGATCCGTATTCGTCGATATTACTAGTCGCGTAAACGGAAAGACCTTCCTTCAGAGTTTTCGGTATAGGAATGATGAAATCTTCGATCAACTGTTTATGTTGTCCATCGTAAAAAGCTACTTTATATTTGGTTTTCATTTTATCGGTAACTGTGCCAGGGTAATAATTGTTATCGGACCATTTTGCAAAAACTTCTCTACCGATCAAAGGATCGTTCGAGAGAGTTTGATTGATAGGCGATGATTTCAAAGATTTCGCTGTATCGTCCATATCGATTTGTTTTGTTTTAGAAGGAATGGACTTTTTATCGTTTGTCGAAGACTCCGAGGTTGAAGAATTCCTGCTCAACTTGGCAGGTTTGGAATAAGATTTGACATTTTGAGTCTTAGATCTCTTGGTACCTCTACTTTTCCTCGCATGTTTCGGGGTGTCCAGTTGTTCCTCGGGTTCCTCTCTTTGAGCTTCCGGGGTCGAACAGCGGATCTTTTGTACAGGTTGCTCGAGACGCTCGTTACTCAAATTGTGAACATCAATGTTGCTAAGTTCCGCGTTAACGAAACTCAAAATGTTCGTAACAAGAAGGTGATGATTTTTCCATTCTTTCGATAAACGATCGTAAGTTTCGTCAACTACGTAGTGTTTGTCCATCGATGCGTCGTTGAACATTTTCTTCGTGTGTTTGGCAGGTCCGCGAGGTAAAGAGAAATGCAAATCTTTGGCTAGTTTCGCTGCTAAGGAAGCAGCGCTGGAAGCGGAACTGGAAGAACTTATTGTCGATACGAGAGACAGTCGAGATGGATTCAATTGAAACAATTGAGGATTGCTATTGACGGATCCGGGAGAAGCATCTTTATTATCGTTCCCGGATATATCTGCTAGGGAAGCCGAAGTATCGTCATTTTTTAATCTAGTCGAAGATTCACCGGTAGATTCGCAATTCACGGCCACTAATTCCTTGGATAAAAATTCTTTACTGGTCTCATCGATGTTCAATAAACATTTCAATTTGACGTATATTCCGATATTCTTTTCCACTTGAGTAGCTTTGGCGAGAGAGGTAGCGTAACTGTCGGTTTCCGATTTATTTTTCATATTATCATCGGTATGTGACAAATTTGCTTCGTTGTCGCTGATGCTGAATACTTCGAGATGATCGCTGTCCTTGATGCTCAAAGGAATCGATTTTGTATCCTTATCGGTTAAACTTTTACTCTCGTTTTCAATCAAACTTGCCGCGCTGTCGAGATGAGGCGTCGATTCGGTACTCCCATTCGTAAGTTTACAATCCACGGACAAACTTTTCACGTTTTTAGCGGATTTATAACTCATGTCGCTGCTGCTTTTTGTGTCGTAACATGTAACGTACTCGGTTGCATTGAGGGCATTTTTATCGGTATTCACTTTCCCGGGTGGATCATCCTCTTGCGATGAATCTAGAACAATTTTCTCGCCCTCCTCGTCGATTTCAACAATCTCAACGGGTTTTGTTTTTTGTTCTTGTGATAAACTTTTATCAAAAATCACTTCTATGCTCATTCTGGATTTCTGAACGGTGGAAGATTTTTCAGTCATGTCGACATCGTTTGCCGTTACAGTTTTTTCATTATCTTCAGTCGTTTCTGCATTTTTCTCGGCACTATCGAGCAATTCTTTTTTCTCATCGTTTTCTTGAATCTTTTCATCGTTATCGTGATTAGAAATTGATTCGGTACTATTTTTTTCCTCGTTTGATCCATCATGCATCATTTTTTCATGTCCTTTTTCTTGAGTAGATGATATCGTATCGTCGTTATCAACTGATTCCGATTGCTTAGGTTTCTCTTCGTCGACGTCGTCAGTTTTCGCTCTAGTTTCATTATCTCCCGATGATCCGTCTTTGAGATCGTCGAACATGTCCAAATCATCCATTTTTTCATAATCCATTTCATTTGTATTTAATTGTGATTTTTCATTGTCTTTGCTGTTGTCTAATTCGTTTGGTTTTTCGTTATTGTCTTCCGTATCTTGAGTCTCCTCGATTATAGAATTAACGTGAGAAGTGTCGTCGGATTTGTTAAATTGTACACAGCTATCGTCATCTACTTTGTCTTTTTTATCAAAATTCAATAAATCTTCGGAGCATAATTTTATAAGCTTCTTAGGAGGTTCGTCGAAATTTTCAACTTTGCGTTTTACCCCAGGAGTTCTGTTGTCAGGGAAAATTTGTTGTTTCGTAGATGGGGGATGAGTTGGAGGAGGAGTTCCTTGAATAACGTCATCTTCTTCTTCTTCTTCTTTATCTAAATCTTTGTTCAGAAGCTTCTCATGCGCAGTTGTATCCTCTTGATTTCTCGTATCGGAATTCGCCTCGTCTTCTTTCTCTTTGGCAAGGGTGAGTTTTGTGTCTGAATTTAAACCTGATTTATCTAATTCTTTTGACTTTATCGAATCGTTATTCATTGCATCAGGTATCGTATCTTCCATTTCCTGTGAATCGATGAGATGAAAATCTTGGCTCTCGTTAACATTTCCGCTAACATCGGCTGCTTTCGAGGATATACTTTCATCGAACTGCTCAAAGTACGTATCTTGAGTTTCAGCGATACAATTGGGGCCGAGTATGTCCGTATTCTGAGTTTCTTCTATACAGTCGGCAATACTGTTCTCAGTCTCCTCTTGATTCTGAGGAACATAGTCGCCAATTTTATCTAGATCCTGTGTATCCGCTATAATGAAATCATCTGCATTTTTCTGCATCTTCTGACTCTCTTCGATAATATCAAATTCATTGTTTTCTGGATCTTGCGTATCGTTTGAACAAATATCGTTATCGTTAATTTTTGATTCATTATCGTCAAGTTTCTCGGCGGTCGACATATTTTCAAGCTTATCCATAAGTTATCTATAACAAAAGAATAAGATTTGATTTAAAAGTTGTATAAAATGATAAAATTCATCTATTTGTGTTTAGTTGAAGAATTGTTTGAGTCTTTGCATATGTTAAAAATATTCAGGAATGTGAGACATAATAAATACATTTTCTATGGTTCTTTGAGTAAATGGTAATGCTAAAACTTTGAAGCGTTAAGCGCAAACTCGCATAAACATGAACAAAATGCAACAAAACTTAAAGTTAGACTGCGCATTTGCGATATATATGTTTTTCTACTGACTCTTCGAAGAATCACCTTGTATTGCTCGGCCGATTGAACATTGATCAAATAAAATCATCTAAATTCAGTAATACTTGAATAGACGGGCTATCATAAAATAATTAGTACACGCGTGAGGGCATACAAATACATTATGCTCATTTATTTCATGTCCAATAATTATGCGACATTCAAATGTTTGAAAATTCATTTGTATCGAATGAAACAACAAAACATCAAAATCTAGCATTTCTATTCGCTTGATTTTTAAACTGAAAAATTAGTATTGGTGTTGATTTGTTTTGCAAGATAATGAATAAAGCATGAAATATGGATACTAAAATTATTGAAAATATACAAAATATTTGAAACAAAGCTCGACTAAATGATGAACGATTAAAATGTGGTTATATAAAATACTGATGAGTCGGCAGTTGAAATTCTGCAAAATCTAGATTTAATATCAAATTGAAATGCATATATTTGCACCGCAAATGTGTATACGTGTATAATGCGTGCATGTATCGTACATAGACGATACGTGAATATTCGTATGAAATATTTACGATGTTTAGCAAATTGCTTTTTTGTGAATCAATACTTGGTAAAAATATATCATAACGAAGGAAGGAACGTGTATAACAAAAATCATCAACTTACAATGATTTATATCTACATACGGAGATCCGTCCTTTTTACCGGGATAACTATCGAATCAATGATACAATCACTTATATTGACAAATATACTTGCACAAAATGCATCAAACAAGTTCCCCTCTAATATCGTCTGCGAAATGAATATCTTTTATAAACAATTCATTTATCAACGATACTAAACATAGCACACTGTTGTGAAAATCGGCAGCAACAATAAACCGGCTTTCTTGAGATCACGCTATTTTTTAACCACATACCAAACTAGAATTGCCTAGAACGCGCAACGCCATCATTCTCCCAATGGGTTGCGTTCCGAGACTATCCACTTTGAGGGCGAGTTCAAAGTTAAGGTAACTTTCCATGCGTTGCATGTGGCCAGCGGCGGCAAGCCTAAGAGTAAGAGAGATAAACAACAAGAGCAATAAGGAAGACATCATTCCTATTATTTTATTTCTTCTCTCTTTTGTCAAAATCGGCCAATGATCTACAGTGATTCAACGGAATCAGCCACTTGGAACTTCTCAATTCTACGGTTCAAAAGTAGCCTCTCTGCAGAGAGAGTACCTGACTATACTATATCAATTTTTCACAGAACTGAAAATCCAAATTCGAGAGAGAACCATACTATTGAATAATTCACTTGACTTAGTGCAACTTAGTGAACCAAGTTGAACCAAGTTAGACTTATTCGAATATTTTTTATTTTAATCACAAAAATCAAAACATGCATTCTCAAAATTGGGACATCGATCAGTACAAAACGGAACACGAATGCGACGAACATTGGGAATTAAGACGAAGTTTTCTTTTAGCACATAAAGATAAATTTCCCGAAGATGAACTAGTTTGTTTGGCACAAGTATTTACTAACATAGAATTATTAGGATGCAGGTAATTATCTGTATAATCTTGGTATTCATTAAGAATTCATTAATCTTATAAATATTTGAAATCTTTCAAAATTTTAATTCAAACATTTTTCAAAATATAATAGTAGTTGGTTATGAATTTAGTGTTCGAAGCATGCAAATAGCCCTTATGTTTGGATGTAAAAGTTCTGTGATTTCATTTACATAGCGTAAAAATTTGAACAGAATTTTTGCTCTGTAACAAATTGCAACCCAAATAGCGCAGTCGCCGATAAGATATCTCAAATCCATCGAGTGGAGTATATCTCGTCGGCGGCAGTGCTGTTGAGAAAACTCTTCAACGTGCTGTATCGATTCACAGATATCCAAAGGAGACTATGCAATTAATAGAAGAATTAACAAAAGATGTTGCCAAGGATTATAGAGAAAAACAGAAAACCAAATTACAAAGAACATTTGTCAAAGCTTCAGATGCGGCGAGCTCCAAGGCTAAAGGTACAAAAAATGATTGTGAGTTTGTTTTTTACATTATTTTTCAAACACCTTTTCTTTTTTTATAGTAGATACAATTTCTTCGCTATTCACCGTTATACAAAAACTAATAAAGTCTATCGAGTAGGCTCCCAACATCGTAAGAAAATCACATCTCATTTTGTACAAAATTTACATTTAACGAAACAACAATATGAGTTTTGAATTCATAGAATGATAAATAATGTACACAAAATCAGTCGAGTTCTCGAATAATTCTCAAAGAGAGTCAAAATTACAATCAGTATTCTTTGTTTTTTTTTTCTCAAGGAATTTTCATTCTTCCGCCCCTAATGGTACAATTATTTTTAGGACAAAAATCGGGAGCTGCCAATAGTTCATCCTCGGAAACTTCTTCAGTATTACCAAACACATCTAATAATCCTACAACAGTTCCAGTTTCATCTACAACATACAAAACTTCTAACAATATAACAATAGTACCTTCAGAATCCGATCATCGTAAAACACCGAATACGCCGTTTTCGAAATCCGTAAATCAGTCTTTTCGTAGAGAAAGTACCGTTGAATTGCCTTCGAGTAAAAGAATGAGGGTAGAAAATCATTCCAAATTTGGAAACATGGTAGTGGTTGAACATCCCGGAGAATCTCCACAAAGTATATTGGCGTGCACCGCTAATATGATAGGAGCTAATTTAGAGTGGAAATTTGATAGATCTAACGAAAATATGTTGTGAGTATAGATAAAATAATCTTCCACTTGTTATCTACTATTTGAATTCAAATAATTCCTTTCTTCTTTTTCTTTCCAGTAAATGCGTAGTTACCCTCAATGCGCATCAATTATCAGAAGTATGGGCTGCAAATCGAAAATTGGCCAAAAAAGAAGCTTCGGTCCTTGCTTTGAAAGAATTACAAAAGTATCATTATACGATAAGAGTATGTAAATTTTCTGTCTTGTTTGTTTAGGTTTCATTGAAATTCATTTAAATTTGTCATTCAAATTTGTACCTGATATTAGATCAAACCTCGTTCCAGTGAACCAGCCAATGTTACCACATCAACAATGTCCAATAATAAACCAAGTCAAGAAGGTGTCTCCGACGATAATATAGGAAAAAAATTAATGAAATTAATGGGCTGGACGGGAGGTGGACTTGGAAAATCTCAACAGGGTATCGTTGAACCTGTCGTGTAAGTGAGATTCTGAATTATTTTACTACGCCGTCAATGAATTTCGAGAAGTATTCGATTCTTGTAACGAAAAATGTTTTGAATCTACATTGAAAATACGATTTTCACTTCTGTAGCATTGTTATTTGATCTCTTGGAGTGAAAAATTTCAATACTCATTTTGAATTTGATATATTCACAAATGGAGTGCCATCGGAATACTTTTGAAACAAAAATAATAATTATGATGAAATTTATTTCACCGCATTACAAATATCTTCCTCGAAAAGTAAATGAAGAAACTTTTAAAGAAGAATCACATGAAAATTTGTAGGGTGAAGCAACAAATCAGCAGAGAAGGCTTAGGTTTAAAATTAGAAAAGAGTTCATTGACCGAGCTGAAATTAAAAACCAAAAATATTTTGAAAAAATATATGATGGATGGCATGAAAACGGATTTGGTTTTTTCCACGGACTTTACGAACGAGGAAAGAGCTGTAATACATCAGTAAGTGATGAGACTTGGGATCCATATAATAATAATAATAATAATAACGTTTTAGCGATTGTAATGATACATTATTATTATTATGTTTCTTTTCCAGAATTGCGCGACAAATGAATTTAAAGTCTCACAGTTACGGACCAAAAAATACACGATCTTTGGTGGTATCGAGAAAAGTTGATATAAAAGATCTTGTCGTAGAATTGAAAAATCTTGGTGGATCTACTGATAAATATGAACTTATTGAACCAACTAATGAATAAATCAATCAATTTTACATTCGTGATATCTCTGTTCAATCAAATCATGTGCATTAATCATCAATTTTATATCTTATGTTTGATTCTAAAGCATCGAGTAAGTTCAATTTAAGAGCTACGCATAGAGAGATTGTTCTCATAATTTCTAATTTTATATATAATTTATACGAAATTTATATGATTATAACAAAAGAAATGATCAATTCGAAAATAGTACAAGAAAAATTGAACGAGTACATTTTAAACATTCATATTTTTATCACTTGCAATAAAAAATCTAATAAGTATTAAAAGTTAATTTACAAAGAACTATCGATCGAACTAAGAATGTTGTGTAAATTTTTAGGGTTCCCACGATCCTTCAAAGTCCTGGATTTTTGTTTACTCTTTCAGGATTCTGGCAAGTGATTGGAAATGATTTGAAATGAAGTCTTTATAAAATTTGTAGGGTTCTGGAACATTCCTCCATTCACACTTTTGTTTTTCTTTTGTTCAATTTGAATGAATTCTCAGAAGATTTGTCTTACTATTTTGATCTGATATTTTTTCCTTGTCTCAGAACAATGAGAAATGTCGAAATGAGATTTGGATTGGGCGAAAGTTGGATGCAATACACGTGAGAACATGGAGGAAGATCCAACGACACTCAAAATACAGGTGAAGTAGATAACATTGGCCCTACTCGCAAGAGACTGCACCGACAGATATCAACTCCCGCTTCTAAGAAAAGTAGTAACAAAAGATGCCAACCGTTTGTACGTATCGGGGGTTGCGTTTTGTTTTGTTTTTTTATCCTCTTTATTGATTCCAAATTTTAATACAAGATATGAGAAATGGACAAAAATAAATTTATTCATTTTTTTTCTGATGGAATGAAATTCAAAAATTTTCTTATATTCCTTATACAAAAATCAGACACCAAATATAGAAGTTACAAAGTGAAATACCAATACATTATTTTCATTAATAAATCCATTGAAATTATCGATGGAAAGAAGAAAATGTTGGTTGAATCAATCCAATTTCATTCGTGCAATTCATTATGCGTGCAGGAACGAAATCACGATTATTGAAATTTTAGCCAAGATTTTCTTCGGCGTGGAAATAATGAATAACTTAATTTAGAATAAAACAAAAAAAAAATATATATCATGCGAGAAGCTTAAGCTTACAAGTCTTATGAATTGTGGACACCTCGTATTAGATACAGAAATATTATTCAAAAATTACTGGACTCGGTGGTCAAAATACTTCCAAACCATTCGTTGATTTTATATATTTTTGTTCGAACTAGAATACGAATGAATACGAATAATTCATAAAATTGTGATAACGTTGACTATTTCGACGGAAGAACAATAAATCTTATGTATACAATGAAAAATAGATTTAATAATGCAATTCAATATTATTTATCTAAATCTTTCAAATAAAACTCCATCATTTTGTTCATATTTATATATATATATATATATATATTTATTTATTTTTCCCCTTAGTGCAATATAGATTGAATTGAGAATACTTTTTCGTTCCTTTTCCACAATTATAATAACACGGAATGAAAATGTATCCCAAATTCAATTCTCTCTTCATTTATTTGTTTGTTTATTTGTTTGTTCTCTGAAAGACGATAAAATTAATTTGTATAATCGATTGACGGAAATTTTACAAGGCTAATAATCTGTAGTTTTTAAATTTCTTCTCCAAGTCTTTATGAGAGTTAACAAAACGTTTGCGTTTAAAATATATTGTTCTTTTTTAATACTTTCATGTTTTTCAGAAAAATATTCAAGACAAAATGAGGAATGATACATGGGATTTCTATTTTCAACGTTTCTGTATCCGACAACTACCGATTAATCCAAGGTTTTGGTGGATTATATATTGTATTTCAGTTACTTCAACAACATCTTCTGGAATCTATCTTCGTATTCACCTATTTTCCACCTATGAAGAATCGATAGTCGTTCTTAACAGATCAACCGATAATTGGAAAGGAATGACAATTGATTCGCTCGACTCTGACAACGTATATATCGTTATAATTCATAATATATTCCCTCTAATTGTGCCTGATTCGGTCCATGCCCTACTTTGAACCGTAATTGACATTGTTCGGAGGGAACTTTACAATCTCTTATACCAAAATATGTTTTACCATCTGATTAAAGTAATGTTCTCTGTCAATATAATTATGATATGTTTTATTTCAGATAAAAGATACGCTAATTATTTGACTAGAAGGTATACACTTATGTGTGTACGTGTGTGTATTTGTGTAGGTGCGCGCGTATGCGTTTGTGTGGAACATCGTGGGAGCTCGCCCCGAGGAAAATAGGTCCCCCAGGGCAAGATCTTGATCACACATTCTGTATATTTGATAAAAATTATTATTAAATTGTTACTCACTCTCGACTGATCTTCTACAAGTATCGTTCGGATTGTCTCACAAGTTTATAAACTAATATAAGTTATATTCATGTTTTCTATGTGATTCGTCCTTTTTTTGTTTTGTGCATCAACGAAACAATCGAAGAACAACGAGGGTGGTTCAATATTCTTTCTTAAAAGTTAATGATATGTATACATGATATGTAAAGTTTTACCACACAAAATATTTAGGAATATTTCTCGATTACACGATATTATCCGCAATTTGAATATGAATTTTGACACAATTTGATAGTCAATGTAATCACAAAATATCCCCATATTATAATTTTTTTATTTTATTATTATTATGGAAAAAAGAGCTACGATACGTTGTTTCATTCGTAATCTCATTTCAATATCTCGTGTTATAATTATTCAGCATTACAATTGCACACAGACATTGCAATTGTAACTTTGAATTCATTTAAATACTTTCTGGATAAGAAATCCTTTTAAAATAATCTTCTTCGTGTATCTGACCTCTCTTGTTACGTAAAACATAATTCGCTTATACGTTTGTACATTTCCCTTGTGGTATGTTTTGTATTGAATATGAACTAATATCTGAGAAAGCAGAAACAAATGATCCTGCTACTTGAATTTTTTCCAGATAAGGAAAGTTATCGTAAATAAGAAAAATTGAACTCTCATATCAAAACGTTAATTTTCATCAAACATCGCTAAAAAAATCTTGACCGCTCGAGTGTTTGAATATTATTGATCAAACACTTTCCAATATCATTCTAAATTCAACAACGGTGAGCCATTTCGTCTTAGAATGATTAAACTATCGTATTTTGAACAAAAATAAGTATAATAGTAGTACTCCTATTCAAAGTTTATACTTTAGACAACTATGATAGGGTTTATAACGTACATTCAGGGGCCTTTGATTCTAAAAGGTCATTTTAAGCATACTATATTTTCAATGAGCTGGATATCGAATGTGCAGTATGAACTCTTTCATAGTACTTTATCAACAAATTCAAGTTAGAATGTAAATATATCTGAACATCATCAAATGTAAGAGAACGTGTCGCACACAGTCTATCCAAAGAGAGCGTGACCAAAATTGCTTCTTCTTGTATGAACGATAAGTCAATATAATCACCACAGTTGTCTATTATAGCCTAGCGATGAAGATTTTTCTCAAGGATCCCCATCACCAACCAAATTTGTACAACTTACGCAAACATCAATTCAGGAAACGCAATTGCGTTCGCTCGTTGCTCAATTCACTTGCTCAAAATTGTGTTGGATTAATTTATATATTTGTTCCAGCTCTTTTGGATTCGTGCAAAGGAACATAGATGACATGGAAGTGTAACCGAAACAATTAGCAGCATTACGTTTCAGTAGTTCCAATACCCGATTTTCATTAAGGAAAAAGGTCCTTCGACGATACAAATTCTTTCGATCGCGCTCCCGTTGGACAAACTTCAGGTATCGTGTTAGAAATGATTATTACATAAAATCTGGAGGACTACTTTGAAATGAAAATATATATCACATTGATTTTTTCGCTCTTATAAGCTAGTTGAAAAATAGAAGTTTTGTTTCAAAATATAAAATATTTTAGACCTATTTTAAATTATTCTTAAATACTTGAGGATCAGAAGATCGATTGTTCATTTGAATAATTCGAATTTATAGATACTGTTTTTATGTCATTCTGGTTATAAAATCGGAAGAAAAACGACCAACAGAAATGTAACAAGAATAATTTCCTGAGCAGCAGGGAAAACGATGAGTTGTGAAATCTCTGGATAACGAGGGGCTTTTCACTCGGGAACTCAACGATTTCATGAACGCAATCATAAAATTAATACATCCGATTCACAGAGAATTCACTGTAAAAAAATTTCTTCTGAAAATTTTGTTGAATTTTGAAATACTTTTGTCGAAATTTCTTCAAATTCAGTGAATTTTCAGAAGAAATTTTTTTTTTTAGAGTGAATGAATTTAAGTTGACAAATTAGATACGAAATCAGCGATCTCATTGAGAATCTACTATCGTTAAGGTAGAATAATTGAATCCCGAATGAAAGGCACCTCGCTGAATAATGCATATGCTTCTTGCTCAGATTTTAGACTTCTCTGAATGTTTTTCTTTTTTCTGTTAATATGGAAAGCTGAAGGTTAAAATTATTTGCACGAAGAAAATATTCTCCATCGCGTGTGATAAAAAAGGGGAAAAAATAGCACTTGAAACGAATGACGAAATTATACTCAGGAATTTCTCACTCATTATTACATCGGCACTCGCCAGGCCTCTCTAAGTTTACTCCTGGGGAAGTTGTTGAGGCTATATAATCATTTGATTTGTGACAAACCGTTCGAAAATACTTCAATATTTGCCGCACAGAGCGATATAGTTTGATTTTGTTCGAGTATCTTTCAAATAGTTCGTTCTGGTTGAAAAATTCTATTCATTTCGATTCAAATCTACCTTCGCATATTCAATCGGAATGAATGAGATTTTTTCATCGGAGCTAGTATCCCTTTAACTTCTATAAAACTTGAGAAATATGATATTTTTGATGAAAATCAAGCAATAATGTGAATATTAGGGATGTGCGAATCTCGAGGAATCGGATATTTTGTATGTGAAACACTTATTCGAATCGTCGATATTCGTCAAGTTCTAGCAAACATACGTTCCCAGATAACACAACAAGAATTCTCCATCAGTTCGAAAAGAATTCTTGAAAAAGAAGTTTTGGTGTGTTATCTGGTTTAAAACACTCTAAATTTTGACCTACAATCAATGAATTGAATATCCGTTCAAGAGATTTATGTTCTCTTGGGAAAATTTTCTTATAAATCCTTCAACGAAAGAATAACTGGTAAAATTTGTTGAAATGAACTTTCAGAACTCGGGAGAAAAAATGATAGAATGTCTCTAACGAAACTAGAACTCTGAATTTCTCCAATACCTAATCATTTTCCTATCATCGATAAATGTCGTTACTTTCAACAATTTTTAATAATTAATAATTTGCGAAGAATCATAAATCCACGTCACGTGAAAAAGAAGAATTTTTAACACTCTTTGAATAGCCATTTTCTCAACAACACCGGCTAAATTTTCGCTGATATAGTAACAAATATTTCATCATGACGCTTGTTCATGAAAATTATAGATAATCTTTTCTCATTTAGTTTGACATTCCTTGTTAATTACGCGTTGCCCCTTGTCAATCGAGGTATTCGGCGAAAATTGACGTTTTCAATACTTTGATCGTGTCGTGTAAAAGCCCATTGCTAATCGATTGCTCGAGTTTAGTGGTTTTATATATATTCATTGCGATATTCTACTAAAAGTTGAGGATATTTGCTCATCAAGCGCTTTTGCTTGAAAAGTCATTGAACGAATTCTTGTTATTCAAAACTCATTGTTTAGATTCTGAAAATGTGAATTTCAAATGAAACTTCGAATAGTCAAAAATCAATGATGTAAGAAAAAGTAAAGAATAATCGCTTACGAAGGGATTAAAAAATATTACAAGTGCAACGAGGACGTGAAGTAGATATTTCGCTAGTCGTTGATATGCGGGGATGCGAAGAATTCAGTCCAGAAAGCCGGTTTTCACGAGTTTCTCCAGAAAGAATTTCACATCGCCGAGTTCCGAATCTTTAATCCCCAGTGACTTGAGCATCCCTAAATCCCCATTTTCGACTGCCATGAATACCGAGCGTAAATGTTCCAAATCTGAACGCATCAAATGCAATGCCGCTCCAAAATCCTCGATGGTCTGAGATTCTGAAAATACGGAAATCAACACTTTATCGAATATCTGGAAATTTTTACCTACAGTGATCGGTTTAATTGATTCTCGACAAATTTCGAGACAAAAACAACATATCAAATTCTGAAATTCACAGATTTTCAATGCAAATTCAACATCTTTGTGTCAATATTTAACACAAATTGTGAGTGGACCTCCTGGAACATACACGTATGTTAAAAATACAGAAAATTTTTCACTGTGTATGGATACTTTAAAATATTTTATGAATAAAAGCACGTGAATTTGGGAGAAGTATTTTTCTTTGAGGTGCAAGTGAAAATCCGTGGAATTTTTATTGTTCTGTGAAATGGACTCTCACCGTATGAGAAAATAAAGGGAAATACGAGTGTTCTGTAGAGATATCCAATAAATTGTCGTATTGTATTTTGTATATCGTAAAAAGGAAACCCGATACGAGCATCTTTGATGTCTTCAAAGTGAAGATTTTTCAATTAAATGAATTCGAAATATGACTCTTATCTACGGAATAAACCAAAAATACTACCTCTATTTCAGTTCTAAAACTATCACCCCATAAAAGCTTGTATGAAGATGCAAATCCATAGAAATTTTATGCAATTCTCTATAATAAAGTAATTATTCTACCTCCTCGCTGTAATTTTGGGTGGTTTTGGAACAAAACTGTGTAATTTCATGCCGAGTAGGGGGACAGATGATATCGCTTACCTGACAGAGCGATTGCCACTTTATCTACTCCTCCCAGAGGTTTGAGAGCATCCCGTGCTTTGCTACCGAATAATTTTTCCAGGTAATTAGGTCCGTGGCTAGCCAACAAGGATTGTAGAAAACTGGCTGTCTCTTCGACGGGTGGTCTTTTTGCTAAAACCGAAAAATGTTACCGATCAGAAGTATGTGTGATTTATATTCATTATTATCCTTCAGTCTTGGGCCGTTCGCAAACCGTCTAAGGGAAAATGATACAAAATGATCCCAACCCAATACTAGAAATGATTTATGATATCCCCTAGGGTGACCAGATCGTCGAGGTACGAAACCAGGACAGTTCCCTCAGAGTGGAAGAATATTCGAAATTATATACAATTTTGAAAATTTTAAAAAATACAATTAAAATCACTGTGGTTCATCAGTTTCGACAGACAAGATTGGAATTGACAAGAGAAATTACGGCATTTTCATCTAATTCTATAGAAGCCCACAGTAATTTATGATGATTTCCAACACATTTTCCTAAAAATCCATGAATTTCTGAATTTGAATAGCAGGAATTTTTTACTGTGTGAATCAGGAAACGTACATATAATTTCTCTCTGTATAATTTCACTGTATGAAAATCCAAACTCGGTCCGGCGTTTATATGAAACACAGTAAAAAGAATTGTATTTTACATGAAAAATCAATGGATTATTCTCTCCGTGTAGCCCGACGGATGAGAACCTTTTTTTTTAAAGGGAATTCCGAAGTTTCAAAATTACTACATTTTTCTCTCAGTTTGCGCAAAGAAAAGACGAGAATAAAATCGAAAAAGCTCAATAAACGTGCTCTCTTTGTATCACAGAAACAATGCATGTACTCATAATTTTCGAGAAAAATTGGGGTAGAAATACAGAAATTTTCGTACTTTGCAATACTCTCGAAAAAACCGTAAATTTCATTCTCTGTAAACTGGGACGTATGGTCACCCTGATATTCCCCAGTGCTTTTCCGGGGCTCGACGAGAGCCCCAGGGTAACTTTTTTGTATCCCGAATGTTCTTCATTGTTCCTCCTTTTTTCAACTTCCATCGTGTTTTCGAGTGATTTGGATTTGAAGGAAAACTCAAACGTGCTTCTTCTATTTTGAGCATGAAACCTCAAAATACAATATCTATCCAACTCGAATCACTTGAAAAATAGATATATTTCGGATACGTGTTCGAAATATGATTCATGTCGTGTACCATTGTCAAGTACTCGGCTGAAGATGAATTCTCAAGTATTCCGTCCGTAATTTACGTGGGATTTTGTCTCCTTCGATAATAACGATTGATAAATCGTAGAATATTTGAAAAGATAAGTAACACATTTTCTTGATTCGAACGATATCAACCTGCGGTACATAATCGTGAGTCTTCGTCATAACCGTCCTGGCAGTCAGGAGCCCCGTCGCATAGATACTGTATCGAAATACACAGACCGTCTCCTGGACATTTAAACGGTTCGTAAGGATGACATGCACTTTCTGAAAAACAAAAAATACAACAATGAACGGACACTCCATAAATATACCTTTTATATGAAATATTCTATACATAAAGTTTCAGATGAAAAATTATTACACGGAGATATCTCGAAGAATACCATAATTTATGGATTTTTAGCGTTGTTTTAACCTCTAAAATTAATGTTGTGGAAGTTTGAATCGTTTATAAACACGAAAGGAAGATTCAAATTAACAAAATATGATAAATCATCGTTATTTATCACCTCAAATTAACCTTTTGGAAGTGCAAACATCGTTTGAAGAATGCGCCGCAAGATTTTGAATCTTAATATTTCGTTATTCTATTATTAATTCGTTTCAATTAACGATTCAAATTTCAGAAACATTGAAATTACCATAATGCCTGCACCGTAAAAAAATATTGAATTTCCAAGCAGAAAAGTATGGTGAAAAACTTACAGATTGGTAAATTTCCAAATTCCTTTGTAAAAGTCCAAAAAATTATGAGACTTTTAGATGTTCGTTCACGTAAATATTTTGACTCGAGTCAGACCAACGGCAAAAATCCATAAATCATGGTATTTTTCAAAATATCTGTTTTCCTCAGTGTAAAACTTTTTCTATACTCTTGTATTTGAATTTTGTGTTTTTTCAAATGAAGAACAATCAATCAGCACGAAAGTAGGAGTCGATTGAACGTTAATGGGTTAATGTCACAATCGAGTTTAATAATAGATCACAATTCTAGGGATGTCAAATTCTCTTGAGAACTCCAGTTACGTGAATTAATAACGACGACATATCGATTACGCGTTGTACAGGAACTTGATCGAATAATAAGTGCACGTGTCCTGAGCGTAAAGAATACAGAACTGAGAGATCGATCGGGATCGAGAGAGATTAAAGATTTGCTCTGTACTTTTGTTATTTATTCAACGCCAAATGCAATTTTAATATCGATTGTCCTTGTGAATGTGTAATTCGTAAGCAACATGCGGTAAGGAAAGTTGAGCGGAGATCACGCTTGTGCTCTCGACCTTTGAATTAATAAAATATTGTGTTTCGATATTGACTACTCTTTTGTGTCCTCGATTGCTGTGACGAACCCTTGGCCCAGTTCGGAGAACGAAAAAGTCCCATCTTTTTTAGAATGTCGAAGAAATATTTTATACTTATACACAATTATTGTATGATATTGAGTTTGTTACTGTTTGAACTATATGCAAAGCAATATTTCGAGAACAAAAGTTGGATTTCTACGTAAGAGTATGTAGAATATTACTGTGAAATTCTTCCTCTTATACTCTCTGGTCTGATTATCTTTACGATCGAGAGAACGGTAGCGCTCTAGCGGTTGGCAGTAGAAGTTGCTGCCTCGAGGCAGACGAAACTTTCAGGAAAAATATGCAATCGATTGGTGCAATACTCGTTAAAACATGCGTTAGTTGTATAACTGAATTTTCCACTCGAGTGGTAGTATTTTTTACTTTGGTTTTTCATTTGTTCGATATAATTTAATATCACATTCGTATGTAAGAATGAGTCTCTTTCTCTCACAGAATTTTATCATTCATCACTTTTAATCTTTCTTTCATTTAACACGATTGCGAGTCATTTTTCATTGGCACGCAGTTGGAAATTTTGTATTAAAATCTTGACGTAAGTAATATGACACAAAAGAATACTGATTAAAAGGGGGATATGGTCTTAGAATTCTTTTTTTCCATTTTTTTATAGTTTTTTTTTATAAATGCACAATATCTCCAGAATGTTGTGTCAAATTTTTAGAGCGATTGGAGCAAAACTAACGCAGGTATGAAATTTTAACCACACTGAGAGAAAAAAGCGTAAAAATCACAATCTTCATTAAGGGGCACTTTGAAAAAATCGATTTTTTTGCATATTTCGATAGTTTGTACCTTCAAGAATAACATATTAAAATTTCAAATGAATATCTCAAATAGTTCTCGAGTTACAGCCTTTTAAAGAGTAGCTGCTCAGTAGTCAGAAATTCGCGTTTCGGAGCTAGATACATTTATTTACTATGACCGTTACACTGAACACTTCATGAGTTATTTTCATAAGAATCAGTGAAAAACTTGTATATTCAAACCGAAAAGGTACTCATGTATTGTATGGACCTGGAATAACAGATTAGCTGTAAGTATGAGTTTTATCTATTTATAACAACGAAATCAATCATTTCATCTTCAAACGCGTTTTTCTCGAAACTACATTTTTCAAATTTGCTGGGGTTGTAACTCCAAGACAAATCGTCCGATCGCTTTGATTTTTGTTCCTGCGCATTTTGTATATGTCTCTCCGTACCATGAATCTCCAGTTTTTCGATTGCATGAAAAATATAATTTTGGCAGGCGAAAAATCATCCAATTTTCGAGCAAAATTCGACATTTTTTTTTCAAAACTCTGCCATTTTGTTGGATTTCAATTTTTTTTCAAAGTGAAGGTTCATGGTATGGACAATACCTTCTAGTTTAATAATATTTTGACTTTTTTTTATTTCAGCTACGGGGAAGGCCGGAATCACCCCAGCAGTGGGGCAACTTTTTTTTTCCATTCGGGAGATTCCTTATAACTCCTTGCGATTTGATTATTTTGATCCAAAAATTTTACTGAATATTCATTACTAATGTATAAATGAACCCTCCAAATTTTAAAGAATTTCATGCAGTAGTTTTTTTAAAAAAAATTCCCAAAAATCACCTTGTTTTGAGGTGGTTACACTAGGTGTGCCCCTTAACAGATCGAAGTCATCGCGGACAATAGAAGATAATTGCTCAACATTAGTTCAATACATTATAATTCAAATAGTAATTTTTTTATTGAAATGGAAATTTATTCAACTGTGTAAGTATATAGCGCAGAAAAGAGGAAAAAAATCGATTTTTTCATGTCAAAAACTTTAAAACGTTTTGAATCTATCGCACCGATCCTTTTGAAATTTGGTACACATCTTCGCTGTATAATTCATGAGGTAACGATGTCGAGTTTTTTCGAAATTTGTTGTTATTTTTTGTTTTACAATAACAAATATGCCGATTCTTTAAACGAAAATCACGTTTTTTGACTTCCCAGTGTCACCAAAAATCGAAAAATCAATTTACAAAAAAAAGAACTTCACGTTGTTACCTAGGGAAACTCATACACTACACGGAAAAAATAATTCAGCTGGAGTAGCTAAGTTGCTAGCACGAACACGGACAGCCATTAAATTGGCTCCTGCAGCTAAATTTTAGCTGTTACAGCAAAAAAATTTGCATTTGTAGTCAATTTATTTGCGGTAACAGCTAAAATGTAGCTGCAGGAGCTAATTTAATGGCTCTCCGTTTCCGTGCTAGCTACTTAGCTGCTGCAGCTACATTATTTTTTCCGTGTAATAGAATCACTTTGGTTTCTTTGTTTCAGATGATTGAGTCATGAGTTATAGCGATCACCGCAAAACTATTTTTTTTTTTTAGACAGATTTGCTGCCAATGGCTGAGTTTTAAATATTTTGTACTCAAATTTTCACAAAATATTCTTGAAAAGTTGTTTTATAATACTGTGGTATTTATATTCGATAAGAATCAATCGTATCTTATAAATAAATGTTTGAGAAAAGTGTCTTTTTTCCACCGTACAGACCGTACTGTCAAATAAAACTCAAAATAAATATGTAAATTAAATGTGAAAATCACACTTTTGTTTATGGTAAAACAATTCATAAGAATAAATGGAGAAAAAATAATAGTCTTCAATGAGAATTGAACACGGATCGTCGAGACCAGACGTTGAAGCTCTATCACTCGATCTTCAGATTTGCATATCTAGAAAACTAAGCCCTATTAGAATGGGAGCCGAAATCAAAATGAATGTTGAGGACCAGTGTTACGCGTATATGGATTTTTCATCAAAAAGTAGCACCCACCACTGGCGATCTCTTTCATCCACTTGTTTGAATGATTTTTGAGTTCAAACAACCCATTGATTCTGAGCAATTCTCATTAAATTACAATTCAACGTGGACAATGTTCTGACCAAATCTCACCGGTGATTTTTCAATGAGATTTGGTCAGAACTTTCATGTGAATCTCGTTGAATCTGGCCAAATCTCACTAAATTACGATTGAACTTGGACAAAGTTCTGATCAAATCTCATTGAATTTCATTCGTCAGATTCAATGGATTCTTTGAACCAGGGTGTGTTGAATATTTCACAGAAAATTCTGTTGAAACACGAATTTTTCAACAAATTCACACAAAATTTCCAACCGTGCAATTTTCTGAAATTTCTCATATTTTTTAGTAAATTCCCAATAAACATTTCGAGTCAAAAAGATGATTTTGAAAGACTTCTCTCGTGGGTTGTTTTGTATTTTGTGATATTTTCAAAATTCTTGATCATATTTTCCCCAAAATCTCAAAAATTTGGGCAGCTACACTGCAAATTCAAGGATTTTATTTCAATACACTCAGGAAGTTGGCGCATCTCGCCAAATTTCCTTATGACGAGGATTCAATGGATTTCTTCAACCAGGACAGTCACTAGTCACTACTTTTTAAACACTCGAAAGATCAAGTGTTTCATAACGAAACATTTGAACACGATTGCAAGATAATTAAGAAAAAAACAGACGCTATAATAATTAAAATTCATATTCATTTGATGTGAATGATATTAAAAACACATCGAAGATCTTATTTTTTTCTCCAAAAAAAGAATGAGAAAGGTAAATTTCTAACCTGAAACGAATAAATATGAATCAATACACTCGTGAGGAACCTGTAAACTGTGAATATGTGATTGTTCCTTTCTCTGCCTTTCTCCTAAAAGGATCGTAAATTCGAGAGAAGAATAATTCATAATTCATAAATGAGATAAAAAGTACGACGTAACGAATGGTACGCAAAGTTCAAACTGTTGAAGAACAAGCGCAACTGGTTTGAGAACTCGTTACCCCTTTCATTTGTCGCATTAACCTCTCAACAACCCTTAACCGACGTATAAGAGTTTTTCAAATTGATTAAAAAAGAAAATATTGTCGTCATAATCGTTTATCTAATTTCAGAACGACGAGTTAACTTTTGATTTTGTATGATAAACGACGAGACAACGTCGAGAATGTAGAAAGGAACAGGTGTTGGTCTCGACACATCGAATCATCGTGACTTACCTGAACGTTTAGAGTGTAAATGTCCATAAAATCGACTTAAATCAATCGCCATGACAGCACGAGGGAAGACAGCGCAAGCTGTCAGGGCGAGGCCGAATGCAGCCACACTGGTGCAAAGTCTTTGAACCATTTTCTTGACAAAATGTGCTTGTTTGATATTTTTCTTGTGTGTCTTCCCTCTGCACCTCAGCTACCGCGACGCCCTAAACACCCTGACAGCGGCTAAATATTTTCAAGACAGAGTTTAGATGATTTAAGGGGTTACAACAGCGACACTGGGATATTTCGTCTGCTCTTCGGGTTTGAAAATGATAATTTTGTACCCGCACATACACACGGCGTCGTCTCTCGAAGGGGACAACCGAGTATGATGTGGAGAAAAAGTTCACTGAAAGAGAAGAACGGAATGTCGGAAAGCTCAGAGGATATCCCTCTTCTCCCCCTCTCTCTCTCTGTGTTCTACCACCCCATCTTCTTCCATTCCACCCTCTTCGCGCTCCCTCAATGACTTTTGCCCTTCCCTCTTCTATGGTATATATATATATATATATAGTAGTATATATGTATATCATATACCTTACCTTTATTTAATTAGGCTTCATTGATCTATTCTTCTTTTTTCCCTTTCCCTCACGGTTAATTTCTTTGGATGTTTTTCAACGATAGCGTTTCATGTTATTTCTTTTCCCCAATTGGTGTTTCCTAGTTTTCCTTCTGGGTATCAAAGTTTATCGTTCTCGCACATCAAAACTCATTAGAATTATTATTGCGCATACGCGCCAATATCACCCTCACGTGCACAATATGTTTATGCGTTATTACACGTTATAGATTATTTTTATTATATTTACCTTTTGCGTATGCTGCTACTCTTTTAGAATGATTTTCTCGGAGAATAAAAATGATACGACAACAAAGAGTACTCGTTGATTCTAAGAAATGATCTCTCTTTAACTCGATTTATCATTTATCGCTAAATGAACATTTTATCTGAGTAATTGCGAGGTGTTCTTCGAATTCCAAGTATTAACTTTCAATTTGATATGACGTTCAACGCGGTTACATTGTGGTTATTGTTACGGCATTATACGACATTCAATGCGAATTCGACAAATTCTTCTTTATTCTTTTATAAGATATCCTACTTTTTTCGTGTTTGAATTTTTCTATTGCGTGGAAACACGTTGGGCAAATTTGTTGAAATATTGTTGGAAAAAATATTGGTAACGAAACGGGATAGTTTTTTGAATACATTTCGTGACATTTTATTGAAATTTAATCAACGACTCGCGAGGAGTTTTAGAAGGAAAAATCTAATGAAACTTGTGGAATTTCGATATTTCAAGATAAATTTCTGAACTTTTTTAATGAAAATAATCAATAATAGACCAAAGAATCAATTTATTTGAATTTTAATGGAATATTTTTCGATACGATCGACAAATCTTGATGAATACGAGGATAAATAGCGGTGGAAAGGTGATCAACTTTCTCGAATGTTGATGAAATTTGTTGGATATTTCTTCCTGAACAATTTGAAAAATCATGATGGAAATAATGGGATCGGATACAGGTTGGTTTTATGGAACATTTTTGCTTGATTTAATCCAGGGTTTGCGACTGAACGAAAACCGCAACGTATTTTTAACAATCTACAATTCAATACAACCCTCTTTAGGATGGATTTGGAGCATTCATTATTTCCCTGAAATCTAACACACGGAGCAAAAAAAGGAATAATTGCGGCAATTACTTACTTGTTAGCCGTGTCTGACTATGTTCGTATTTTTCTACTGATTTCCCAATTTGTACGTTGATATATTATAAAATTCTTATTTTTTTGCACACTGTAAGGATTTTATTTGAAAAATTATCGCGAGAATTATTGGAAAAATTACTCTGCATTCCGTGAAATTTGTAGGAAATATGTCTCTTATTTTGAAACATTTCCGTACTTTTGCAAAGAAAATTCTCACAATGATTCGACAATTTTGATACTCAATGTGATTTTGTATAAAATTTCCATCAAGTTTCTATTGTGATGGTACATCATCATAATACCGTATATCTATTCTTTCCATCATTAAATCTATATTCTTTGGGCGGCCTCTTTTCCTTTTCTCATTGTCCTGTTCAGGTGTGTAAAAAGTTTCTTTATCATCACTTTCAGTAAATTGGTCAAAAATAAACAATGGTTTGACAAGGAAACAGTTGAAAAAATGTTTATAATATAATTAATCAAATTAATAGCATCAAAAAAGAGAAATTACGATCAAGAAATAATCAATCAACTGAAATGTACTAACAAACCTTCCGAATTTTGGGTTACGGTAAATAAATTTAGACTCAAAACATACAACAAACCGGTTATCGCTATTTCGAAATGGGAGATATTTCTTGATGGAATAATACCGTATATTTGAAAATGTGATATCAAAATAAGATTGAGAGGCGATAAAATTGCTCGGTGATCATTTTTGAGCAGGATAATCAAATAATTTCATAAAGAATTACAGTAGAATTGAAGATCAAATTTTAAACATAGAAATATTTGATGTTAATAAGTTATTTTCGAAAATAAAAGAAATTTACAAATAATTGTTCGATTGTTGTGCTCAGAGTAGTTTTTTTGAGCACGTCGATCCAAAATAATATGAATAAAAATAAGATTATTGCAAGTTATTGGATTTTCGGCATCAAGCGCCATTAACCCGTGTGGAAATATTTCGCTGAAAAATGTCTGCAAAACTATGAAAAATCTCTGAAAAAAAATGAAAAAACTCTGAGAATCTCTGAAATTTTGATGAGAAATCTAATATTTTTGGGACATTCTTTACAGACTTTTTGCAGACTTTTTTCAGAGTTTCTCAGAGTTTTTTCATACTTTTTCAGAGAAATAGTAACGAAATTACACTCTAAAAAAACTCTGACAAAACTCTAATAAATTGTTGACATTTTTCTGATTATTGAAAAATCCTGAAATTCAATAAATACATTCATATGCCGTATTCAAATATCATGTGTGAAAAAGTGTTTGAAAATTTTTTAATTTTTTTCTAAAAGTCAGAAAAATGTTAGCAATCCATCAGAGTTTTGTCAGAGTTTTTTCAGAGTGCAATTTCGTTACTATTTCTCTGAAAAAGAATGAAAAAACTCTGAGAAACTCTGAAAAAAGTCTATAAAGAATGTCCCAAAAATATTAGATTTCTCATCAAAATTCCAGAGATTCTCAGAGTTTGTCAGACTTTCTCAGAATTTTTTCATTTTTTTTCAGAGATTTTTCATAGTTTTACAGACATTTTTCAACGAAATATTTCCATACGGGAAGGCATTCGGAAGGCAACTCGTGACAGAAGACAGAACTCGGGTCTGTGTTGATGAAGAATCGGTTAACGGAAAACAGTGTGTCATAAAATTATTTGTTCAAATCAATGAATAAATATTTCGTGTTTGTTCCAGTCAAACAAAATTTTGGTTGGAATGAACGCAAAGAAACTTTTTGGTTGGCTGAAATAAAATTTATTTGGGGTGAACGAAATTTGGTGCACAATAATTTAGACTTTCATACAAACAAATAAATTTTGTTTATCCTAAATCAATTTTATTTCAGCCAACCAAGAAGTTTCTTTTCTGTTCATTCCGACCGAAACAAATGTTTTCTCAGTGAAAATAAAAGAAAAATCATTTCAATCACAACGAAATCAGTTGCACAAATTATTTTCAACATAATTCTTCATATCGACTTTTATAAATTTGTATAAACTACACAGTAAAAAATTTTTCGTCATTGTGTAAAGTGTTAAACTTTGTGTGTAGAATATTTAACATTCTAGAGTGTTAAATATTCTACACACAAAGTTTAACACTTTACACAATGACGAAAAATTTTTTACTGTGTATTAATTGAATCTTGATATAAATTTTATATAAAATCACATTGAGTCTATTCTCCCCCCGCTCTATATTTGATTAATACTACATAATGAGATAACGATTGTTAATACAAGAGAAAATATACCCATCTACCAATCTTCCCTGAGAGAATTGAAATATGTTGATTTTATCAAAGGGATTCAACTACACTTTTTATAATTGTGATAACAAAGAATATCGTTGCGTTCTTTTGTTCTATTTTTGTTGGTACTTTTTATTACTTACGCAAACATTGATTAAGTAACTCTCAAATAATGACAACTTGGATTTATTTTCAATTTGGAATATCAATAGTAATTTGAATAAAACAACGTCTGAATCGATGTAATTTTATAATGATCATTAGTTTCTTACATCGATCGTACATCAATTACAAGTTGAGGTGATGAAGAATTCATCGAGCTGCATGTTTATTTTATTTTTGAATCGAATTATTATTATTTCTTGTTTTCATTAACATATGTAATCTCTTAGTTCATTAAAAATGAATCATCATCGGTTTTGATGAAGTGGAATTATTATTATTATTAATATTATTATTATTATTATTATTATTATTATTACACTTTACAGAAAAAGAAAACAGAAAATACATTCCTTACGCGCTGTATTCACATTTTTTATTTGTATTCAAATGCTGCAGCTGCTTATATAATATTCATTCGTAACCAGATATCTATGAATCTCGCTTGGACCTTTTTTCATATAAATATCAATATTTCGTCACCTTAAATCAAAGCTTTCCCAAAATATGTGATTTTTCAATCATTTATGTGGAGTAAAAAACTTCATTGAATATAGAAAAATTCGTATTTGTTCGTTGAAAGGTCGGAAGTATTTCAGTATTTATTACAGTATCGTAGGATTGTAAATTTTCTTATAGAAAAATAAAACATCGATTCTGAGGAAGATTGTTGAGGAAGTGATCATTAAGAAGCATTGAAATAAATGTTCGATATTCGAATCTTACGATAATAGTTTTTTTATAAATTCATTTAGTTCGATAAAATATATATATTCAACGTTATTTATAAATGATAGGGATATTTATAATAAATATATATATATCTATAATTCTGTCTCGGTAATAACAACGTATGTCCTACCCCACACAGCACATTTCAGGATACGCAGGATCGTAAAATATTCTTTGATGATAAACAAGTCCGAGTAATCCATCCTTGAATTTGATATCATGAGAAACTGACACTTCTCAAATATGTTTTCTTTGGTGGCAAGGCGTCAAAACTGGCGTCACAGGCAGCAAAATCAGTTTTCACGCCTTGCGACTTCAGTGGTGGAAAAAGATTAGGTTTCAAAATCCAACAAAATCGTTTTGTGCGGATTGAAAAGTATTATATACCGTGCTGTCTGGATATAGTCTACGTTTCTTTCATTCATCTGTATCGTACAAAAGGTATGTGTTGTAATTGAATGAAGATAAATAAATCTATTTTCCCCCCCGCTTGAATAACGAAAATTTTAACAACAACGAGAGGCCTTCTTTTTCTCCTGTATATATCTGTGAATTTCAATACCGTAAGCACAATACTATCATAATTGTACAGACAAATGATATTCAGAAGAAATACATTGGACCATACAATTATTATATAGAGCTGCAGCGTGATTCCTTTACAACGCTCACAATTATCCCATGTATATATATTTTTTTCATATGTCTAATGATAATGACGACGGTGGTCTCCCACCTTCGACAATGGTATCATAGTTACGATATCGCTGATTACCGTTCGTTGGATAACGTTGTTGGTAACGATTATAATATCGACGTAAGCAAGAATCTGCATCGTTGGTGTTCGTGTTCGCAAAATGATTGCATTCTAGAACGGCGGAAGTGGTTGGTTCGATTTCGGCAAGACGTAGAGCAGTTATAGCGCAATGTTGAACACTTTCGTAAAAATTCATTGATTCTGGATTTTTGTTACATATTTTCATGATTTCTGACGTGTACGTCTCAAGACATTCATGAATCTCCTCTAGCCCCTGAGAATTCAAAAAAAGATATATCAGTCATTTGGGTTTTTTGTTTTTAAATACCTCTCCCAACCAGCAAAATTAAGGCAGCGCTTCTAGCAGCGTCGCTACCATCCATTCACACATTCAAAAGCGTCTTGTACATACAGTACTTAGTTTTTGTATTAAAATGAGAGCGACTTGGTAGTATCTTACTAGAAGCACTACTCGGTAGCGCTCCCTGGGAATACTGGTAGCACTGAGGTAGTGCTCTACCTTATAGTTTGCATTATATATATGCTATGGTAGTGAGCAGTGCCAAAATCTTGGATAAGCTACTACGTTGCTCCCGAGGCACTACTAGTGGCATAAAAGCAAGTTTAGGAGCGCTTTGCTGGCCGGGCTGTCCTTGATATTTTCCCATGTAGTTACAGGAAAGTTACAGGAAAACTCTAATTTGTTTCATAGGTTTGGTAGGATTTATTATAACGTATTTAGGTTCATCGGTCACTTCACGGTGAAGAATGAATTTTTTAAAATTACTACATTCCCTAGTAGCACAAAACGTGCGTCAAATATTCTGAGAATGTTTGCAGGACATTTAAATATTCTAAGAACGTTCGGAGAATATTTGACGCACATTGGTGTTACTTGGGTTTCTACCAAAATTGGCAGGATATAAGAAAATATCACTGTTATTGGTAGACAGTGTAGTAATAACCCTGGCGAAAATGAAGCGTGCTCGACGGAGAGAAATTTATTTGGAAAGATTACCATTTTATTCGTAAACTAGAACTATTCGGAAAAATCAGACAATAATTTATAGCATAACTCCTAATCATTGCCAGCTGTGATGGTAAAAATCCAAATGAATCTCGATTTTCACCATCACAACTGGCAATGATTAGGAGTTATATTATAAATTATTGTCTGGTTTTGCCGAATAGTTCTAGTTTACGAATACAATGTTAATTTTTCCAAATACATTTCTCTCCGTGTCTAAGCGTGGATATCCGCCAAATTACTCTTCAGAGGTTGGCTATCTCTTTTCAAATATATCGCGTGGAAACCCTGGTAAGAAAACTGGATAGGAAACCGGATGAAACCCGGATGATAATCCGACTCAAACCCGGATGAAATTTCTAGGATTCCATCCGGGTGTATCCGGGCGCGTATACAGGTTTGCGGTGATTCTTTATCCGGTTCCATCTGGATCCTGTCCGGGTTTCGGGACAAGATATTTTTTGGAATCCCAAATAAAACCCGAACAAGGAGACGAATTAATTCTATCCGAATTCCGTGTGGAGTTTCGAAAAATATTCAGTATATTAAAATCCGATTCCGGGTCCGGATGAAACCGGATGAAGAATCACCGCAAAAACCGTATACGCGCCCGGACACACCCGGATTGAATCCCGGAAATTTCATCCGGGTGTGAGTTGGGTTCCCATCCGGTTTTTTCACCAGGGAAGAGATAGATAACCTCTAAAGAGTAATTTGGCGGATATCCACGCTTAGAGCACGCTTCATTTTTGCCAGGGAATGAATGATTAACAAAATATTCTTTACTACGAGCATGCAAACTTCCGCATGATAAATTACCCTAATGGGCGAATGGACAAGCTTGGGACATCCAAACTTTGTCTGAAAAGAGTCTATGATGTCCAAATATGTCTGAATATTGTCCAAAATATGTCCACGATGTCTGTTTATGTCCATTCATTCAAAATTCTAGACAAAGTCGAATTCAATGTCTATCGTTTGTCCAAAACGCGTCTGAACCTTCTTATCTGTATGTCCGAAAAGTGTCCATGATTTGTCTAGCGTGTCCTGGCATGTCTGAAACGCATCCAAAACTGTCTCGCAATGTCCAATCGTTGTCCAGTTGTTGTCCAACCGATGTCCACCTGCTTAAAATTTCGGACATTCATCCAATGTCCACCATTTGTCTCAGTAGCCCATCAGGGTACACATTTTTACTCCACTTCTATATCGATAACAGTGATATTTTCTCTTATCCTGCCAATTCGGTAGGAATGTAGTCATTTGTAAAACTTTATTTTTCTCCGTGTTCCTGTGCTGGGTGGGTTCTAAAGGAAGGGAATCAATGGTTCATAATTTACTGAAGATCAGCGCCAGTCGAGGAACTGCTGTAATAAAATATTATCAAAGAGCGATACTACAGAGTCACATAAATCATTCATTTCTTTGGTAATGGCGGTATGGTTTTTTTTCAGGAGAAAATCATCCCCACTTTGCAAAATTTTCCTATAACAAGTGTCATTTTCATCGATGAGACTAATTGATGAAAATGAAGCGTACAACTAAGAGTAGAGAAGAAGCGCTTGCGAAGTCAATTACACTGAGAACCCAATGTCTTAGATTGAAAGAAAATTTTCTTTGCTCTCATTCCAATAAATTTCTTTTTCAATGGAAAAAAATTCTTCATCAAATCGAAACGAAAAATTCTCCAACTGAAACAGAAATGCATTCCTTTTTGAATTCGAAGAACATGGTTTCAACTCAGTGAAGAATTTTCCCAATCCAATGAATTATTTTTCCCATTGGAAACAAGATTTATCAGAATGAGGGCAAAGAAATTTTCTTCAAATCTGAAAAATTGGCTTCTCAGTGTAGAAAGGTTGTAAAAAGTTTAGGAAGCATTTAATTAGCCGGTTTGAAGCGTGCATCGAAGGGTAATTGAATTCGTAACGCGCAGAAAGCGTACACCAAACATTTTCACAAAAATAAGATTGGAATTGAAGCGTACTCGAACTTTTCATAACCCTGGTGAAAATATACGCTCGTAGTAAGCGTACTCGAAGCTGACAAGAAACATAAAAAAGTTCCAATCTTCTCTTGCCGAAAATGTTGTAGAAGTCTGAATCGTTTATAAAACCGAAACGAAAATTCGAACTCACAAAGTATGATAAATTATCTTTATTTAATTCTTCAAATTGACTCCTTTGAATTGAAAACATCGTTAAAAAAACGTGCTGCAAGATTTTGGGGCTTCAACCGAGGTTGGATCTGAGTATTTCGTTATTCTATTTTTAATTCGTTGCAATAAACGATTCAAACTTCAGCAACATTTGCCGAAACGTTTAATAATAATTGCTAGTTGTGCATTACTGAAATTATATGTTATCAATACGTTTTATAAATGTTCAATGCCGTTTTGGAAAGAGTTCTGTTACGTTCGATGAAAGGTAACGCGAATCATTTCATACAGACTTTGAGTGTCGATTTTAAACTGTCAGGAATCATAGTATTCCATGGCTGAATAGGTAAGGCGCTGCATTGCAATGATGAAAATCATGGGTTCGAATCTCGCCAAGTGGTTAAAATTTGTATCCTCTTTCACTTTTATACGCTTCCTTTGCGGGACATAATGTAAGGAAATTTAAGAACTAACCGAAACGGTAGACACTCAATTTTTAAAGAAAAAAAGGTACTGTATCGTCTTTATGAATTAATAAAACGGTATATGATAATTAATAAACTTGATATCTATTTATGCACACGGAGAGAAAAAATTTGCTGACGCAACAAATCGAGGCATTATATATAGAATAGCAAAAATTTTTGCTGACCTAGCTAAAAATTTGCTATAACAGCGATCGTGTTAGCTACGACAGCAATTTTGTTAGCTGTGGCAGCAAAAAATGTTTGCTCCGCCAGCAAATTTTCAGTATTATATACAGAATGGCAAACAAATTTTGCTGGGATAGCAAACATTTTTTGCTGCCACAGCTAACAAAATTGCTGGAACAGCAAATAGTTTAATGTCACAGCAAAAAATTTGCTGCTCTGGCAAAAGGAACCCAGCAAAAGTAGATTTTGCTGCCACAGCGAATTCCTTTTTCTCCGTGCATTGAATAAATGATGTATCTATCTCATTACGTTTTATTTAATCAAGATTCTTTTTTTATAACCTATGCTGTGAGAACATCAACTGAAAAACAAAGAAATAGTCTTTCTATTTCGAGAGAAAGCCCTTCCAATGTGAAGTGAGAAATTTGTCCGACAAGTATTGCTTGAATTATTTGCTGCTTCGATGGTTTTATTCTTTTACACTGAGAGAAATAATGATCAATATCAAGAATTTAAATTCATGAATACTGCCAAGAATACAAATTCTTTATTATAGCTAATATGTTATTGGCCCAAAAGAAATTTCCTCGAATCGAGAAATATTTCCTGGATTTAAGAAAATTTCTTTTGGGCCAATAACATATTAACTGTAATCAAGAATTTTTATTCTTGGCAGTATTCATGAATTGAAATTCTTGATATTAATCATTATTTCTCTCAGTGTAGAATGAATATCACTCCTGAATTAATGATATCCCCCGATATGAGGTGAAAGGCTTATTTTGTACCAGGGCAGTATTGGATACTCGATTCGAAAAAATAAAAGTGAAAAGAAAAACATTCAACTGAAAATTGGGTAATTTTTTAAGAACTAACCGTTTTAGAACTGATCGTTTTCTTCAAGAACTAACTTTTTGGTAATAACTGACCCTTATATTATGCCCTGTTTCTTTGTTCCAAACTTCGCTTCAAGTACTTTTCATTAACGTTTCTGTTACGCTCCACCATACTTTTCGTCTGCGCTTCATTTCAGTTTCCATTTTCACCAGGGAAGCGAGTATCAAACTTTGAGCCGGAAACTGATCTGGGGGGAAAAGTTACTCTGAATTCACTGAAAACCTCTGGAACTTTCAGAGATTTTCAGAGAAACTAGCGGCCAGGCGCTTGTTCTCGCTATTAGCGGAAGCCCTAGGAAGCACAAGGATGTTTGGAATATCCTACAGATGTCCATAGAATATTCAAATATGCACGGAAAAAAGAAAATTATTAAGGGGTTATAATTATTATTGGCTTTGAATGATGTGAAAACATCTCAAGAATGATCCCAATAAACACACGCACGTTTTAAAAACGTCAAAAACAGTCAATAACCACACGTTGTGAATTAGTAATATTCTTGCGTTAATTCAACGTAAAAATGTCGCGGCAGATCACGTGTTTTTCAACCGTAAAATAACGTCACATCAGCGGTTTGAACATCGTTTAAACGACGTCAAGTATTGACGTGTCCTAATGATGGTTCCAAAACGTGAATTGAATCCAACAAATTATTTTGAAAACTTTTCATTCAATATCGAGAACAATAGTATTTGGAAAGTATGCCACACTATTTACTATCTTGCTTTTTGTTGGAATTTTAACCATTGTTCGGTTTCGTTCGATATTTTTAGCAGAATTTATCTTCAATTGAAGTTCGAACACAAGGTGTTATAAACACATTTGAAACGCGTTATTCAAACCCGTTTAAAACACGTTTTTTGATGGTTATTTTTAAATATTAGTTTAAATTACACGTCATCAAAACGTAATTCCTGGTCGTCTATTTCCCTATCAAATTTCAACTAAAAATCAACGACTAATGTCCGTTTGACAGTCTAACGTTCTTTCAACGTTGAAATAACGTGTGTGCGTTTATTGGGATATCAAATAACATTCATTGATGAAAATATTTTTTGAAAACTCCTAAAATATGAATTTTTAAAGCAACTCTGATTTTCTCAATCGTGTAGCGATGTTACCGAAAAATGCTAAATCGTCCAAGAAAAAGTTGGAGAAGAGTTATTTGAACTTAGAACGGCAGTTATATGGTGCTGGGATCGCGGACTGAAGGTAAAAAAATCAGCGAGCCTCTATTTGAAGAATTTCCTATCGTAAACTCATTCTCAAACTTCAAACGCGTTTTTCTCGAAACCACTTTTTCAAAATCGACCGACATCAAAATTCCAATAATAATTTTTATCCGATTGACTTGAAAATTCAACTGTAGCTTCTCGGATAGATTATCCATCGAAGTACATAGGATTTTTACGATTGATATATAATTACGATTTTTATAAACAAATTATGGTTGATTTTTTCCTCCAGCCAGTTTCAGCGAGTTCTGAAACACCCTGTATATATTTTAAAAGTATTCTTGAAACATTGCAGAAATAATTCAGAAATTATTTCTGGAGGGACTTTGAAATGAAATCTTCCGCGCTGTGTGAGATTCCAACTAAAATGCCACAGTTGCCTTGATTCTGTAGATTCGAATGATGCGAATTTTTCCCATCGTGCGTTCGGAAATTGAAAAAATAAATAAAAGTAACAAGAAAAATGAAGATATAGTAACGAAAAATATATACGTACACTTCTGCAAGCTTTACATATTTGCAGCTCAACGCATGGAAGATATAATTGAGATCCATGAATTGCAGTTTCAGGAATAGCAGTTTCGGGAGCCATACGACAACGTCTTTCAATGGCATTGAATTCAGGACAACTGCTAATTTCATCGAATTCAGCTACGCAATTGGAAGAATCAATAAATATTCGAGTTCTTCTGAATCCGTTCTTATACTATACGCACAAACAATTATTGACGATGCATATACAGTTACAGGTATACGATACGCGAGGAGAACTTTGACCGAATCGGCTCACCTTCTTCAAAATCTACCGCGTTGTTTGGACGATTATTATTTCGTTTATCGACGTTACGATTGCCGCTGACGTCTTGTTGATGATCGGTGGTGAGGTTGTTTAAGGCGCGTTGTAATTCTTTTTGAACTGCAATTTCATTTCTGAGCTCGTTCCATACATTTTGCAGTTTCTCCATTGAATATTTCGTGACCAACCGAGCCCATATTTTATCCTTCATCTGCGATAAGAAGAAACGAATTTTACAAAGTTCAAATGGTGATGGAAATAGGGTTCCCGAAGAGAACATGAAGCTTCAACGAACGTTCAGATCAGATGTGTGTATAGATCAGGCCGAAGGTTCATTAGAGCTAACTTTTAGATTCACAAACATTTGACAAAGGTTCTACGAACATTGAAATGTCCGCCTCGAAATACGTCCAGGAAACATAGATGGAACGTTCGCTGAAGGTTCATCGAAGGTTTGACGAAGCTTCACAAAAATATCTATCCTTATATTAATTTTGATAAATTTATATGAAAAATAAATTAATTAATGAACATAAAAAATTATAAATTATTCCAAGTATAGATTTTTTTGTGAAGCTTCCTGAAACCTTCAATGAACGTTCCATTTCACTGTTCGTAGTAACGTTTGTGAATCTGAAAGTTAACTCTCATGAACCTTCGAAACGATCTATACAGATCTAATCTGAACGTTCGCTGAAGCTTCATGTTCTCTTCGGGGTTTATTGACATTTGGCTGGCAGTTACACACTTCTTGGCGATTAAGATCATCATCCTCCGAACCATTTGCTCTCAGGGCAGCTTCGACCATTTGATTTTTGAAACTTTTCAACCTTGAATCCAGTTCATCGAATTTACGTTCGATCGGTTTCAACTGTTCCGCCATTGCCTGGGAATAATCGTTTCGAATGATATTCAATGTACCCTTTGAAAGAACATTCGCGATATCTTTTTTAGAACAATTATTTTCGTCTAAGCCTCGTTTAAAAGATAATATCTTCAGGTGAAATTGACAACCGACACTACTACAATTGAGATCCGACACTGGAGAGAAAAGGATTGTAAAAATAGCATACGCCAATTTACCATTCCATGATCTTTTTTCTCCACTTGGAGAAAAAAATAGTCTCAAGGACTCAACTATGACTGATAATATAAGTTCCACTACTTCGTACACGGAAAGACAGACGCTGCTAAATTGTCCCCATAAAGAACGATACAAAACGATCAATTTCTTCTATAGTTTTCAATGAGGTTCCTGAATACGGAATTTACGAAGTTATATCGTTATTAAACGATAGAACTCTATCGTTCCTTATCGTTTTCTATAAAAATTCGAAAGAATGTATGGGATTTTATCGTGAAATTCGTATAGAAAAAGTACTACTTATTCTGGAACACATGACTACTTTTTTCCAAATAACTGGTACTTTTCTTATACGAATTTCACGATAAAATCCCATACATTCTTTTGAATTTTTAAAGAAAACGATAAGGAACGATAGAGTTCTACCGTTTAATAACGATATACTTTATTGGGAAAATTTAGCAGGGGAGGTTATGATTATTTAGAAAAATGACTGAAAATTCAGGGAAAAAGAGTATCGCTGAAGAATTTTCGTAGTAAATTCATCAAAATACAATAACAATCAAACCATCAACGTTTAGTATTTTCGCTACGAATTTTTGATAACTTTACTGCAAAGATTTTTCAGCGGTACTCTTTTTCCCTAAACTGGCAATCATTTTTCTAAATGTTAATAAATGTTATTCAAGTATTGATGACTTTTTTCTTACCGTGTAGTTTAAATAACAATATTGATTGTAGAAATTACTATTTGGATTAGTTACGTTAACAACGTTACGAAATAGTTAGTGTAACCATTAAACAGCTAACTATTCATAGTTGAGTCCTTTCCCAACTATTACTATGAATTTACTATTTTCTTTTCTCTCAGTGTCGGTGTAAAAGTGACGCACAACACAAAATAGTATTCTCTATTGTTTCATCGGTTCAATAAAATTCCAACACCATTCCTTATCATCAGGAATAAGTGCTGGCTCGACATCTTTTCGTATTTTCAGTTAATATCACTTCTCAGAATAACATTGATCCGTTTACTTTGTAATATCTCTGAATGAGCCATTCGTCGTCTTGGCGTTGCGTATCCGGTCCAGCGAGGAAAGAAGCCTTCTTCTTTCTCCGATCGATGCCAAAATATTGAGACCAGTCGATGCTTTTTTTCCTCACTTCTATAGTATTTTTGGGTTTCTCTACGTCCGTGGCGTTTTCCTTTTGACCTTTGTTCAAGGAATTCGCTTTAGGTGATTCTGAATTTTTATCATGAGCGTGATCGTGGGCGGAGGCGGTGTTACGTCCGTTGTTATTCGTGTGGTTGTGGTGGGTCATTTTGCTGCCCCCGAATAACGCGCCCAGATCTTGAGCAACCTGAGCAAATTTTGTATCAAATTGAACAGTATCCCCAAAAGAACATGAAGGTCCAGTGGACGTACAATTTAGTTATCTTCAGGACGTACCGAAGATCCATAGGAGGTACGTAGAACGTCTGTGAACGTTCATAGGAGGTTATATGGACCATCAAATGTCCGCCATGAAATAGGCGCGAGGCACGTTCATATGTACGTACGTGGGAAGTCCATTGTACGTTCATTGAACTTTCTTACGAGCTGCAAGAAGAGCTCCACCGTCAGTTCTTTTTATGTCCATCGGTATTTTTCCAAAGCTTCGGTTATCTAACTTTCAAAAGTTCCTGGAGGTTTGTGTTCTCTTGGGGTATTGTTACAGATCGCTTTGAGAGTTAGATAACCAAAGCTTTGGAAAAACGCCGATGGACGTAAAAAGAAATAACGGTGGAGCTCTTTTTGCAGCTCGTAAGAACCTTCCATGAACGTCCAGTGGACCTCCCACGTACGTACATATGAACGTGCCTCGCACCTATTTCATGGCGGACATTTGATGGTCCATATAACCTCCTATCAACGTTCACAGACGTTCTACGTACCTCCTATGGATCTTCGGTACGTCCTGAAAATACCTAAATTGTACTTGCACTGGACCTCAATGTTCTCTTTGGGTAGTTGAACATGATGAGATATCCCTAGTAGAAATTTTGGATGGGAAAATACGAGGGCCTGATGAGGTTTCGTCACGGTTTTCCCTGTTTTACTCGATTTTATGTAAATCTTGTCCGAACCCTATTGTATCCTTCACGAAGAAAAATGACGCTATGTCGAAAATATAAGAATTTCTGTCATTTTTCTTAGGAAACTAGAAACAGGAAGGTTTGTAAAATGAATGTTTACATAAAAATACGGAACATTACGAATATTATAGAAAAAGTAATATATTTTTTTCTCCGTGTTGCGTTACAACCCTATTTGGATCCTACCGGTAGAATCAGGTAAGGCCCTTGTAAGGGCATCATAAGATTCTCATTATTTACGATTTCCGGATTCTAACCTGATCAGGACCTTATATTGAGAATAGGGAATGCCTGATGAAATTTGTACTAGGGATGTTTCGATTTGTGAATGAGATGAATTACTTTTGAATCCGTAGATAATTCCGTTTTCATGGACTGTAATGGTTTTGGGCTCCTTTTGGCGATGGGATAACGTTTCATAAAACTGTCATAATTTCTAAACTGATCGCGACCCAATGGATATCTGCCGTTCACGTTTCTCCTCTCCGCTGGTAAAACGTATAGAATATTTGGATCTCTATCGATCAATTCCTTCTCTTCATCCTCTCTATCGAGTCCCCTGTTCAGGAGATTTTGTTTCCCAAATAACTCTCCCCATGACATTGGTCCATCGTTTCTGTGGACAAATTGATTATTTTATCCTGGTGAATAGAAATTCCTCCAGAAGAAACGTTTCCTAATTGAGAGGTAATCGTCATTACTATCTTGTGTTTTGCAAATTGCTTTGACAAAATTATTATTTTATCTCCTTTTACAAAGATGAATTGGAAATGAAACATTATTTGAACGGAGTCTAAGGTTAAAGGTTGAATAAATGTATTGCCCAATCAGAAAAATCCGTAATATACCAATGTTGACAACAGGTGCAGTACAGTGCCAGTATCGGGTCCCCAACACTTGGTCAACACGTACGGGATCAGTACTGGATACATAAAAATGCCTGTACTGATAAACCAGTACTGAGAACGTAATACCGGCCAGGTACTAACCCAGTACTGGCCCTGCACTGATTGCGAATAATGGTATCAGTACTCGATCCCCAGTACTGAAAAGCGTTATCATTCCAGACAAATGCCAGTACCCTGCCAGTCTTGGCTAGTACTGGTGCAGTACTGCGCCTGTTGTAAATTTCTGGTTGGGTGTTAGAAATTTCTTTAAATTTCATATATTTTTCATGTACATTTGTAAATGAAATTTACAATTCTTGAATTTTAAATATCTCAACTTAATAACTTTTGCTTCCATTGTACACGAAGAGAAATGTGGTGTTGTTAAAATCAATGCTTAATAATTTGAAAAATCGTTTAATTTGGCGCAACTCCACATCATAAAGCATGAATTTTTACTACACTGTGTTGTAAAAATGATACTATTCCACTCATCCTGCTACTTTAGTACAAAACATAGTATGTAATATTTAGAAGGTTTATTTTCTCCGTGTATGTAATTGAAAGTTCAATCAGAAATTTCTAACAGCGTAAAGATACAAGATCACAATGAAAAGCTAAGCACGTGATCGATCTTACTTGTTGCTCGAAGCGCTTTTGTACCAGTCGGAGAGCGTTTGAAGGGCTTGTAATTGTTCATTCTCTTCCAACTTCTCGGAAGAACCATCCTGCAATCCCTCCAAAAAGTATCTCAAAAGTTCTTTCTCTTCCGCCGCTGGTCGTCCCCCTCGCTGATCGTTCATTCCTCTCTTTCGATTCGAATTTCGTTGTCGTTCTCGAAATATCGATTTTACAGTATTTTCTTCCTAAAAGTTTCAACATTTATCGATTATATATTTTCACATCTGTCCCGCACGATACTTACCGGCTCGGAAGGTTTTTCTAAATAATCCAGAAGTAGAGCCTTCTCGAGTAATTGATTATTCAGATTTTGAAAACCATTTCCCACGGTTTCGAGTTGTCCATTTTCTGGGCATAAAATTTCACTTGGTATTTAGGATATTATTAAGATTAATAATAATAATGAATGAATGATGATGCTTGTTTACCGATCGGTAAAAATTCTATCTCTTCCTCCTCATCGTCCGTATCCCAGTTGGTGGTACGACGATCTCGTTCAAACCTTCTCTCGGAATTTCCTCCGTGATACTTGTAAGCTCGTTGATTGTTGTAATATTCTTGATCGATCGGAGAGAGGGATCTTTGCTTCCTCGTTATTGAATTCAATGCACTCTTCAGAGACTCCTCGTTAGTTTGATGAGGTACCGGATTCAAAGCAGTCGTAATGCCCAAGGTCAAGAGGAGTAGAATCCAAATTGGTTCCAACATTTTCTAAGAATTCACGAATGATTGCGTAAACGTTGTTGATAGCTTGCCGTAACTGCGAGCATGATTACGCATCGTTGATCGAATCAACTTTCTTTGAACGCAATCTTTTTGGTTCAAATTTTCCATTTACAGAGCGAACAAGATTTTTTCGGATTACTTATTTTCGTCACGGTAACTCGGTTAATTTTTAATATTAATTTATCCTTTTTTTTCTTTTCTTTATAGCCTGATCGCAGGTTTTTTCGAAGTGACACAAGTGCATTTACTCCCTCAGCCTCCACATCTCATTCAAGCAACCACTCCCTCCAATTCTAATCTTGTGTAATTTCGTGAAAATTACATGAATTCAGGGTGAAATTTTCCGAGAAATCCATTGATGGTATATAATAGGTAAAATAGAAGAAGCTAATGTATTCTGTCTCAAAATTCAATGTGAATGCAATGTATTATGTAAAAGGTTACTGGTTATTGAATTTTTGGTGGTGCGAATTCGCACTCGCGTGGAGGCTGAGGGTTAATCTTTTTTTTATCCGATTCACATCTGCTGCAGCTAAATTTTAGCTACCACCGCAAATAAATTAGCTACAAATGTAAATTTTTTTGCTATAACAGCTCAAATTTAGCTGCAGGAGCTAATTTAATGGCTGTCCATGTCCGTGCGAGCCTGCACTTAGATGTTGCAGCTAAATTATTTTTTCCGTGCAAAATGCGAGGATTTCACCGTAGGAGAAAATTATTGAAAAAATTAAGGGAGGATCCTGCTTTAGGAGGCCTCAAAAAAGCGTTGCTTTGGAAAATGTTTTTGAGATACGAAACAAATAATTCAATGAAACGAACTTTTCGGAGTATATTCGTGTATGTTTCAAGTTGATGGAAAAATTTTTTTCCAATGAGAAATAATGAGGGGAAGTGCGTTTTCTCCAGTTTTCAGTTTTACAATCATTATGAACTGGTGGGAGTGATTGCAAAAAAACTAGACGTCCGATTGAAATGAACCAAAGCTTGTTTGTTGTTATCTTCAGTTTTGTATCCTCTTCTATTTAAACTGAAAAAGTTTATGGAAAATTATGTCGGAGCAATGTTTATACCAAATTTGAGTGATTATTCTTCTTCCAAAGAGAGCTGGTTTTTTTTCCAACCCCGTGTAAATTTTGAATTCCACGATTTCTTTCGGGTTTTCTTGGTTCACATAGAAGAATGATCTATGAAAATTGAAATGCCGTTTGGTTTTTCCGTTTTAGATAAGAAATACGACCTGTATCTTTCCCACCGATAGAAGATTTGAATTGCGAGCAGGCGCTCCCACGTAACCAAAAACACTTTTAAAATGTATTTTAAATGCATCGGATGAATTTAAAATCGTTTTTTGAATAAAGGATTTTTCGTAAAAGATTTCAAATGCATTTCAAAAGTATTGTTGAGAAAAGGTTTTTTTGAAATACTTTTTGAAATATATTTTGAAAACTTTTGTGAAAACGTATTTATCAAAATGTGAATAAAATACATTTAAAATGTTTTTTTTTAATTTGATATTATCATCATAATACTTCAAATGAATTTGGGAAGAAAATATTATTGATGTATTCAAACAAATAGAAATTTGAAATCAAGCACTTGATGGGGCTTTAATCAAGATTTGTAATTAAAATACATCCTGGATGGTTTGAAAAATATTTCATACAAACTGCACTTCATGGCATTAAAATCATTCTTTATCTTTGAAGATTGTTCTACAGCATGTGAAATAAATGTAATTCGGTTTTCTATCATCAACCATATGTAGACAGACAAAATTTTTGAGGTATCAAAAAGATTGTTTATAAATTCCTAAGAAAAAATTGGATACAACAGTTCTCATAGTTCGAAAAATATCCCAAGTGAAATTTCCAAACTTTTTCTCAATAATATATTAATATATATATGTTGTTACTATTTGAGATATCTTTTAAACTTTGAAAACTGATGCATTTGTTTTCTTTAGGAATCTGAAAATAATTTTTGATAAATGTAAATTTTGTTAATCTAATTGCAAAATTAATACTTTTATAGTATCAGTTTTAAGCTTCAAAAGAGTATTTCCCATGCATTTAAAGTCAATTTTCAATGCATATGGTATATGAATCCAATGTTATAATTAATAGTTTTGAAATGCATTTATAGGTGTATTCACTATGCATTTTAAGCGTCTCATAATAGTCCTATTTGACGATCTTATTAAAAGAATTTGAAATGCATTTTGACGAATGCATTTCAAATACATTACGTACATTTTAAATGTATTTGAATACATTAAATGAATGCATTGAAAATATATCTCAAATGCTTTGGTAAAATGCATTCCAAAAGCGTTTTTGGTTACGTGGGCTCTACGAATTTTTTATTTACTTGAAGAATATATGAAAATACCCTGAAAAGTTCGTTGGATAAAATTATTTTTTTGGTACCTAAAGAAATTCTCCATGAATATTTTGAGCCCTCCTAAAGCAGGATCCCCCCTCAATTTCAACTAAATTTTTACAGATTTTGTGCGTGGAAGAAAATAATTCACTACTACTCCCTAGATCCGAGAGAGTGAAAAATCACGTGTTTCGCTCCACTAAGTCTCAGAAGTGAGCCATTCCGCTTCCAGTGGGATATTTACTCGTTTCGAGTGGACTCCCACTCTTTTAGACTGAAAAATTCACTCCAGAATTGGAGTAGCTGTGAGTTCCTAGCACAAAACTTCAGACTGTCACTCTAAAAACTCACTTTTGGCTGGCTAAAGAGTGAAATCTCACTTTAAAAATTTTAGACAGTATGGTAGCTAAAAGATAGCTGTGATAGCTTTTGGATAGCAAAAAAAATTGCGGCAAAAGCTAGGTTGTAGCTCCTACAGCAATCAATTTTGTTGCCACGTCTAAAAAATAGCTACCACATCATTTCTTTTCTGTGCGATAAACTGATTCTTATCCCGATTCAAAAAATTGGGTGGTTTTTGTCCTTGTGTTCGATCATCAGACTGATTTTTCTCCTGATTTATCAATGTTGAAGATAAAAACAGCACAAAATCAGTCTAAAAATCAAATATCAAGACAAAAATATTCTTTCAGTGACATTACCTCGAACTGAACTCAAGAAAAAAGCCGCAATTTCCAGGGTACTGAGTTTCGAAAAATATTCTTCCCATTCAATATTGTAATAAAATATTTATTGAAGTTCGAAATTTGGAATCCCCGCCATAATAGATAAAATAGCAAAGATTAGAGTAATTCAGAGTAAGATGACGCACTTTCCTTCTTCACTACAGCATGAAATAACCGATACTGGCTCAGTACTGCTGCCAGAATTGCCAGTACTGGCAAATCCAAAGCTACCAAAGCTATCAAAACTGGCGAGAAGTCGTCATGATAACATCATTTTATATAAGGGCCTGTATAACACACAGTTGAAAATTTTGTGTAAATGTGTTAAAAAATCCGTGTGTCATGAATTTTCTGTTAAATATTCAACATAAACACGTGTAACTTCTACAGACAGTCCTTGTGTAATCAGGTCTCAACTGATTTATAATGTCAAATCATTCAAACAAGTGAAAAAAAGTGTCAAAATGACAAAAATTTTATTCAACTCAAGATTAAACATAAAAATTGTGTTATTTTCAACTACCAAAGGGAGATTGCCAGTAGTGGGAGCTATTTTTCTTATGAAACTTCTATGTACGTGTAACTTTAGTAGTCGTCGGAAAAACTATTCATTCATTTTGGTTTTAGCTTTCATTCTAATGGGAATTCGTTTTCTAGATATGTAAATTTGAAGATAGAGTGCAAGTTGATATACGCAAAGAAAGTACACTCAACCAAAGGACTGGCAGTGGCTTGAGTGATACAGCTTCAACATTCGGTCCCGACGATCCATGTTCAATGCTCAATAAAGTACTGTTTTTTTCAATTTATTCTTATGCATTGTTTCAACACGAAAAAAGTGTGATTTTCACATTTGATTGATGTAAAAAATCCATAAATTACACTTGTGAACTGTTGATTCACTTCTTATTTTGGATTTCATTTGACAGTACTTATGTGTTGAATTTACACGATCGGAAATCCTTTTGTGTTATATCATTTACATCAAGCTTGAGTTACTAGCTAACACAAACACATTATGTGATATCGACACAAAAATATGTGTGGACCGTTTGGGACATGTGAAATGTGTTGAATTCAACACAAAATTTCCAACTGTGCATTGACAACCGTATCAGTACTGTTCATTCGTATGCGCCGACTATGGCAGAATTCTGGCATTCCAACTTTGTTCGAACGTTATCGATTTAATACTGGGCCAAAACTGTCTTTACACTGAAATCGAATAGTTCGTGCCAATTGAAAAATAATAATGACCCTGAATAGGAACAATTGTTCACGCCAAATTTTGGCAAATATAACCTTGCTAGTACCAGGCCATTTGTCGACTTCGGCAATTGCCACATGGGAACAGATGAATCCTCGTTCAGTCGCACGAAGAAAAAATAGTTTGCTACAAGAGCGCCTACAAATAAATTTGTTGTCCTGGCAAAAATATTCACTCCAGCAGCTGAGGCGTTAGTTTTGTTAACAAATGAGCTTATGTCAGCAAAAAAATGTGGTTGTGTCACTCATTTTTCTTGCTCTTCTTTCAACTAGGTTTTTTTTGTAGGCGCTATAGTAACAGACCTGCTTGTTATCCCAGCAATACTTTTTCCTCTGTGCAAGGAACACGGAAAGAAATGTATGGTAATATTTACCATGCTAACATAGTATTCGTTCTTATTTTATTGAAAATCGTAAATGTTACTATGTGAGAATAGAATCCTTCGCCATTTTTCTGGTAATGATTACTATACTACATAGAAATTAGACGAATGGAACTCAAAGCAATGTAAAATGGTACTGATTACCATGTTACAATAGCTGTCATTCCTGTGGGCAATATCGATACGACGTGTATAGACATACATATACTATACGTATTGTTACGGTAGTCAGCCCACTATTAATAATCAAGTAAAAACACAGTTATTATTCAGAAGACTGATATAATTTGTTTCTGACTGTGTGCTCCCTTTTCTTTCTATTAACCATTTCATAACCTAATTTATTTATTTATAACCTCATTCACTGAAAAGCCTTGTGTGTACATGTCAATAGTTTAATTTAGGTTATAATCAATGAAAAAATCATGGTCAATATTACTTTATAGCATCGTACTGTCTCCAATGTAACATGCTAATCATTACTATGTTAACAGGGCTAATGTTACCACATAAAATCGGGAGCATCACTATGTCAAGTGACTCGCACCATCTAAAAATTTTCGTCACCATGTAACATAGTAATCATTCCCATGCTACATTGAGAATATACCTATTCTTTTCTCTCCGTGAAGATACGAAGATTTTAAGAGAATCTACATATTTTTCTTGAGTGAATGAGATTTTAAGTATTATTCCCAGCTGTACTGAAGCGAGAAAATACGTCATCTCATCTTACTTCACAAATTTCAGAGGAATCTTATTAGAGATCAAACATTCAAACGAATAAGCATCAAGATGAAACGCAAGCTGCCTGCGCAAGACCTTGAAAATAGGTTCCGCTAACACCTCCTCGATCAAAACTCGATTATGTGTTCGAATTGTCAAAGGCTTCAATTTATATAATGGGTGATTCAAAATTGCCGTATACTTTTCTGAGAAGCAGATTCTTGATGAAATTCTGAAAAAACTTTTGGTCCGGAATATCCAAATCTGCACTGTAAAAAGTAATCGGAATTTTCCTGTGTGTGCAATACATCAACCGGAAAATTCCAATCACTGATTGGGAAATCAATTTCCGGTACAATTATATGAGATTTCCCATACGTTTATCTGAAAATTCCAAACGTTATGGGATTTCTCCCAACATTTCACAGTAAATTTCCGGACAAGTTGGGAAAATTCCTAACGCATGTATGTGTTAAGGGGGGGGGGGGGGGGTAATTCGATCAAAAAATAGCCTATTTTTATGAATTTTTATTGAAAAACCAGTTGATTTAAATGAATTTATTTTAACGGCATATTATTAAGTAACATTTGAAATATATTGTGTAAAATTTTCATTGAAAAATATCCAGATATGCGCCGGTGGAAGCAATTTTTAATGAGCGCCAAAAAAAAAAGGGTTTTGCGGTGGACAACATAACTCAGGATTGGATCATCTGAAACAAAAAAATCAAAAAGATTCTGTTAGTTTATGAGTTTTTCTAGGTAACCTCGTCGAGTTTTTTTTTTTTCAATTTTTGGATTTTTTATGGCACTTATAAGTCAAAATACCGATTTTTGACGCAAAAAATCAACAATTAAGTCGTTATAAAATATACTTTGAATTGAACAAAAAAAAAACTCGACAAGGTTACCTAGAAAAACTCATAAACTAACAGAATCTTTTTGATTTTTTTGTTTCAGATGATCCAATCCTGAGTTATGTTGTCCACCGCAAAACCCTTTTTTTTTGGCGCTCATTAAAAATTGCTTCCACCGGCGCATATCTGGATATTTTTCAATGAAAATTTTACACAATATATTCCAAATGTTACTTAATAATATCCCGTTAAAATAAATTCATTCAAATCAACTGGTTTTTCAATAAAAATTCATAAAAATAGGCTATTTTTTGATCGAATTAACCCCCCCCCCCCTTAATTACTTCACATAAATATATAGGAATTTTTCGATAATATTTTTTACAGGGTGATCCTTAGATCCAGAGATACAAGCATTGTTGAATTTTTTGAAAAATTCAAATACCTCGGAAGTAACATATTTCTGACTTTTGAATCCAACACCATTTTCTACCCATACAGCACAAAAGTCCCCGGAAAGAGCTCCCGTTATGACAGTAAACATGAATTCATTATGGATAGTTTGAATTCAAAATGAACTCTTGACGAATAACTTAATCTTCAGAAAGAATTCATATCACGAATTCATAAAGAATTATTCAGGCATTCAACATGTATGCATTTTTAATTCATTTTCACTGTCATAACGGGGACTGTTCAAAAAGTTCTTTCAGAAGTTTTTGTGAAGTCAAATCACGGGGGATCCCTGGAAAAAAAATCTAATTTAGCTTCCTTCGTTGTGGAGTTATAGCAATTTAAAGTTGCAAAAAATTTCAAACCACTATAACTCCACAACGAAGGAAGCTAAATTAGATTAATTTTTTTCCAGTGATACCCCGTGATCTGACTTAGAAAATGCTGTTGGATTTGAAAGTCAGAAATATGGTACTTCCGAGATATTTGGATTTTTCAAAAAATTAAAAAATGCTCATATCTCCGGATCTAAGGATCAGATCTGAATATTCCGGACCAAAATCTTCTCAGAATTTCATCAAGAATCTGCACTGAGAAAACAGATATCCTGAAAATTACCATAATTTATGGATTTTCAGCGCTGGTCTGACCCGAGTCGGAATATTTACTTGCACGAATATCTAAAAGTACCATAATTTCTTGGACTTTTCAGAATAAGTATGGTACCTTCCTTATAAAAGTCCCAGATATTATGGTACTTGTAGAGGTTTGTTCAGGTAAATATTGATACTCGGGTCAGACCAGCGCTAAAAATCCATAAATTATGGTACTTTTTAAGATACCTTTTTCTCCGTGTGCTCTCAGAAAAATGTACGGCAATTTTGCATCACCCAATATAATTCACATTTGGGTTATTAAATATTTAATTTCCATCGAACAATTGGTTTTCATTTTAATTTCTCATAATCTCGAATCTATCTATCAGAACTCAGAAGAAAGTTAACGAACTTAAAGAAATTTATTAGATTTCGTAGGTAATGGATTATAGGGCAACAGGTGTAATGGCTAAAAGTCGAGTAGTTTCTTTATAACTATTGACTATCACGCAATTAGAGCCGTAAGGAACGGTGATGGGTCGTTGCCGTCTAGATTTCCTCTAGAGAGTTTTCAGTTGGATACAATCAACCGAACACCGACAACAACAGGTCTCCGATGGTCAATGCTTCGATATCATCCAAAGGGATCCATCAAAATCTTTTTCACTGGAAAAAATATTTATTTCTCCTCTCTTCATAGAATATTTATTTGTAAAAATTAAATATTCACTTAAATGAATAAATTATTTATTTAAAAGACCAATTCGATTCGATCAAATATTTCATTAATCCTAAGAAATATTTTATGGAGAGATGACGAATAAACTATTTATTTGGTTCGAAGACATTTTTGTTTTTCAGTGTTGCTGGCCTAATAGAAAACTTGCTGCTGCAACCAATTGGAAACTGAACCAGCCGAATTTTCAGTATTATATATAGAATAATTATAGTCCAGCAAAAAGATTTGCTATTCATTTCTCCGTGTTGTGATTTTTATTGTTTTGTTTGTTTTTTTAACTTTCCTATTAATAGGATTACGCCTTGCATAAGTTTGTGAGCTGGGACAGAGTTGAGTCTCAGATCCGATTATGAATACACAGAGAAAAATGAAACTCGAAGAATTTAATATTTTTTACTAAAACTCTCAGACTTTTTCTTGGTGTTTTTTTTTTTTTGATACGAAAGATTACGGATATTGTAGAAAAAGTAATAGGTAGCCCCTAATAACACACAAAGAATTCTTTGTCAAAAAAAAGCAAGAATAGAAATATTTAAGAACTCTTTTCGACCTCATGAATTCATAAAAAGCTCTGAAGGAGTTCAATGTTTTTGGACATAAACGAGTTCTTTGAGAGTACTCAAACAATACCTCCAGCATTCTCAAAGAACTTGTTGATGTCCCAAACATTGAACTCCTCCGGGGTTCTTTATCGATTCATTAGTTCGAGAAAGAGTTCTTGTTTTCGAAAGAAAATTCTCCGTGTGTTATCTGGGAGTATTGAAATTTCAAATGCTGAACGTAATTAATGTTCGGTATATTTTGTAAAAATCCATTTTCTGAACCTCTTCGTTTCTAGTCTATTGAAAAATTCAGAAAAAGTCTCAGATTTTTATAAACATTATTATATTCATACCGCTTTACTCCCTCGTCTACAAAATTTATAAAAATATAAAAACCATTGATAATTATTCTTCTTCGTTGGTTCTTCATTAACATTGAAATTTTCATATACCTTTGTTAACGATAAATTTATTTGAAAAAAAAGTTTGCAACATCTTACGCACATTGAAAAAAACAAATATTCACACCTCAAATCATCATTAAATACAAAATACAAAGTGATACAAGGGTGTAGAGATTGAACAGATGGTAAGAAAAACGATCCTCACAACTCTTTCGTAACTAATGAAAACATGAATCAAAGTGTCAACATGAGTGAACATTTGGAAGTTATAGACAAAAATTGTCACTGAATCTATCTGAGGATGATTAAAAACAATATTGAATGAATGTACGATCCGATATCGAAGATCAACGAAACGATTGATATCTCATAAAACACCCACAAATGACACGATTTACTCACTTAATTTATCATCCACCGACGTCGATTAATTAATATGGTTTGTTCTTCGTTCGATTACCCTCGTTTAGTGAAATTTTGATATTGAAACGTGTGTTATAGCCCACGGCGACGTTCGGTACAACGTGAGATTCGTTCTGCCTGACATCGTCATCAATGGTGCAAGCTTATATACGTACACAAGAAAAATTATGCGGATCGATAGAAACGCGCATGGAAGATCATATCTTTATAAACGCCGCACGAAACCATACCACCACCACCCAGCAGCAACAAGTTGAAGCGATGAGGGTGTTGCCTGAGAAAAGCTGAACAGAAGAGGAGCATTTTATTTATATCCTCATAGATATGCGCTCCTTCGGAGGATAATGGTTCATGGATTTCTCAATCGTTTTTCTATCCGCAAGGTGAGATCGCTTCTGATGATTATGTAATCATTTCTCGAACGCTCAAAGGAGTCTTGTCACGTCCAGAAATATTCAAAGAATATTTCCTTCGGTAACAATGAGATATGAGTTCATATATAAATATATATTAACACCTCGGAATATTAGTTCCCTCATTCTGTGTGTCATGGAGAAACAGCCCAATAAACGCATACAAATCTGAAACACATCTAAAAGACAACTTATAGACTTCTTTTAGATGTCTCACTGAAGACATTTCTAAGAAGTCTCTTGAAGTTATCTTAAAGATGTCTAATAAATTTTATTTCAAAGATGTCTTTGAAGGTTCAATAAAAGACATCTTTTAGATATCTTGAAAACCAAAATCACAATATTAATAATATAATAATATACCGATAACGATTATAGGCCTGAATTAAAAAAAATATCAATTTTGATATAAAATCAAATAATTGGCGACTTTCATTATACAAATTTTTATAATTTCATATAGTGTGCATTGTTTCTACTGACCAAATTGGATCACGTCGGACCACAATTGATGTTGCATGGATTGAAAACTTAATTCGTTCAAGTACTCCTGTTTAAAGAATTTTATGGAACCAATTGAATCTGCATCGGAATCAGTAGGTTCAATGAGATATTTTGAAAAGGCGTACAAGAAAATTCTACGGTCATAGTTTGTAATTCCAAAAAAACACAAAGGTCCAAAGAATATTCAGTGGAGGTGCATTGAACGTCCGGACATTGGATGGTTCGAACATTCCTTGAACATAAATGTACGTATAATGAACGTGAATTTCACCTAAAACATCTGTGTCTTGGGGAAGTTACAGGGATGGAATATATAATTCGCAAGACATTTTCAAATCATCTGAAAGTGTGCTTTAACCGTGGTTAATAAAACCTATTCATTCCTATTGAATGTAATAAATTCACATTAAAATTCGAATTCTGCACGTTTAACCCTTAGTCTGTAAACGTTTTTTTGGTACACGTAAACTGTAAACGGGGGTCATTTATGTCCAAGGCAATGAAAAAGTATAATCAATCATGAGGAAAAATCTGGAAAAATTCATGTAGGTTCCTTAACTTTTCTATTATAAAAATCTATCTTGATATTATGAGAAAAAAAATTTTTTCAACACTATATAAATTTTAAAGATGTAAAAAATGAGAAAAGTAGTTCTTTGTTCTAAAAATCATAACTATTGAACAAATGAACGTAGTAAAAAAATTCAAAGAAGGAATTGAAGTTGAGAAGTTGTATTTTCCAGAAAAAAATAGTACAATCTTGTATTTATAAAAAAAATGCTTAAGTTTTGAACTTGAAAATAGGGATTATTTTAATCGCTTAATGTAGATTTTTTTTTTATAAAATACATATTATTATGACTCTTCAAGTACTTTCAATCAAAGAAAAATATTGAAGTATGAGATCATTCACAAAATTTTGATTATAAACAAAATGATAATAATTGCTTCTTGATTTAATTAAATAGAGCAGTCTCGACAGAAAGTTAATCGATGGTCTTCACATACAGGTTTTTTGCATTTCATACAACAATACGATGTTTTCTTGTCTTCTCTTTTGGAGCAAACAGCGCAACGTTCTATAGAATAATTCTATAGAATAATAGAATAGTTCTATAGAATAAAATTTGTTTTTCACCTCAGAATTTCTGATATACGTAGTCTGTAAACGGGGGTCGTTTGTGTCCACAAAAAATTTGAAGTTACTCGTACGACAAGTGTTTACCGAATTGGATAACGATACTTAGGGAACTGAAAGCATAACCTAACACAATTTTCCACAACATGGTCTCATCCCCCTCCCTTTCCTATTTCAAAAAATATGGAGAGAACAAATTTATGTGCGGACACAAATGACCCCCGTTTACAGACTAAGGGTTAATAGGAATAAATGGGTTTTTTTATCAATCAGGGAAGAGGTGCTAAGAAAAAGTTGCATCATATCTAAAACTCGTCTTGAAGAAGTCTTAAAGATATCTTCTAGATATCTAGTAAGAGTTCTAAAAGATGTCTCACTCAAGACATGTTTTGGATGTCTAAAACTGTCTCATAAGACATCTTTTGGACTTCTTTTAGATATCTTTTAGAACAGTTTGTAAGACATCTTGCGAAGTCGCAAGACATCTTGTTGTCTATGTGGGAGAGCAATTGAATTTATAAGCAAAATATCATATTTATTATACTCAAGATTTGAATGAAACGATATAAGACTATTTCAGACAGCTTTAAAAATTTCAAATCTCAATCAGAATCTTTACTGCACTGTGAAAAATATTTGTATTAATTTTAACCCTTCAAAGTACACACAGGTGCGAATTCGCACCAACCATTTTAAGGGGTCTTTCTGGTTAAGATTGTCAAGAAAAATATCGTAAGTATGTTTATTGAACATTCAATATAAAAAAAGAAATTTTTTCAGATTTGAACACATTTTTTTTTCGTTATAATAATTTGAAGAAAAAAACACTAAAAAATGACGGTGGGAGTGTAAAAAAAAAAATGGCGAATTATTCTTCGTTGAAGTGGCTATCACATGAACTAGGATATTTTTTTCCATCAAAAAAATAACAAACCAGCGGTCATTTTACAAAAAAATCGATTTTTGAGGGTGGCAAATCGAAATTTGCCATTTTTTTGTTTCTTTCAGATCATCCGTTCGTCCCAAATCACTCCCACCGTCATTTTTTAGTGTTTTTTTTTGGCTGGAACAAACTGTGTTCTCAGTGTGATCTGGGGAAAAAATAATGTCTATCGAAGTAAGGAAATCGCCCAGATAGCGTAATCCGCTCCAATTCACTTCTTTTGGCAGAAAATACAAAAACCCTTCAAATCCCACGCTTTTCAAACTTTGTAAAAATGTTTTACGCACGCTTTGAAGCGTCAAATTACCCTTCGCAAACTATTAATTAATCAATTCCCTCTGAGTTGCATGCTTTATTTTCACCAAGGTGCCACATAGTCAATTTCAAAAAATACACATATCGAACCCCTGGTAAAAAAAAATCTCTCTGAATCTCAGAGGAACATTTTTCAGAGAGATTCAGAGCAATTTTAAAGTAATTCAGAGAGAGAGTTAGAGACCTGTCAGATACACTGAGAGAAAGGATCTATTCAAATATTCGACAGCTAGGAAATTCAGTGACTGTAAATAAAAATTTAGTTGCGCCAGCTAAATTTTATTTGTCATAACTAAATTTTTTATTCCTATTGAATAAACTATTTTATTCATATTTCAGACAGCTAGACTTTTATTTACCCCAACTAGAGTCTAGCTAGCGCAAATAAAAATCTAGCTGCGGTAACTAACATTTAGTTTTCTCAACTTTCATTGAATCTCTTTTAATTTTTTTTATGGAAATCTAGGAATTCTTCAGGATATTTCTAAATCTTTCCGAATTCTCCAGAATCTCATTTATTCACAATTCAAGTGAATTGATGAATTCCTCTGAAACAGTCTGAGTTCCTCTGAATCTCTTTGAATGTGCCAGAATTTCATATATCTAGATTTTCAAGTTTATTCTAAATTTGCCTGAATCTTTTTGAATTCCCCTGAAACTGCTTGAATGGCTTCGAATTCTTGAACCAAAAATTTCACTTCATTTATTTCTCTCTGAATTCCTCTGAATTTCTCTGAATCCTTCTAAAAAGCTCCATGGTCAAGTTTTCTAATTTCCGTTTCTCTGATTTTCCCCGAATCTCCCAGAATGCCTCTGAAATCTCGCACAAAAATTTCACTCAATGTATCTCTCTGACTCCTTCTGGAAAGTTCAACGCACAAGTTTTCTTAATCTATCCATCTCTGAATCCTTCTGAATTTCCCTGAATCACGATGAGTTGCTCTGAATTCCTCGGAATTTCTCTGAATTTCCCTGAATCCTGCTTAGAGTTTCGTGCTCAATTTCTTCTAATTTTCGTGTTCCTGATTTTGCCTGAATGCCTCTGAAATCTTGAACGAAGAATTTCACTCAATTTATTTCTCTCTGAATTCCTCTAAATTTCTCTGATCCTTTCTGAAAAGTTCCATGCTAAATTTTTCTTAATTTCCGTTCTTCTGAGTTTCTCTAAAACTCCCTGAATGCCTCTGAAATCTCGCACCAACAATTTTACTCAACGTATCCCTCTCTGAATTTCCCTGAATCACGATGAATTGCTCTGAATTCCTCTGAATCTCCTCAAATCTCTCTGAAATTTCGTCTGTATATCATCTATTGGTAATCACTACTTTCTAATCTATGCTATCATTATAATTGTAATAAAATTGGAGTCTCATTTTTCTGTCTTCTTTGTTTTAAATCAATAGTGCGGAAAGAGCACCTTTGTAATGATATTTGAACTGCGAGTATTATTCTTTTGCTTTTCTCTTATTCCTGGATTGTATTTATTTTCTGTAGCATGTAGAAGTCTAGTCTCTGATTATTTTTGTATGTTGGTTTTCTCTCTTAAACTTACATTCTCATTTGGAATAGTAATTTGTACTTTCAACTTATTATACATTGTTCTTAAAGGGCCCGGTCCTAGGACATAATAAAGCATGAAATGAAATTTTCAGAGGGATTCAGTGAGATTTTTTTCACCAGGGACCGCACAAACTTCTCGGTTTGATCTGTTTCGATGAGATTTTATAAGGAAAATTGTTGATGCCAAATGAAATACCATCAAAACTGATCAAACTAAATCGAAACCCATGAAATCAACCTGTATGCGGTTTTATGGGAATTTTACAACAGGTATGTTCTTCTAAATTGAAGTCCAATGTCTTTTCGATAAACGATTCGAACTTGAACTACATGAAAATTATGAATCGAAAGGAATTGAAGAATTTGACAAACAAATACGATTTGAAATGTGAAATGTAAATTCCTTATATTCTCGGATGGCTGCAGAACAATAAAGTCTGAAACGATTTTTAATTAACTTTCAGTCATCCGTAGAACTTATACGATTCGATTACTCTTGATGAGATAGAGAGAATTGCTGAACGTAGGTTAATATGATTTCAACAACGAAATTTCATTTATTAAAATTCCAAATATCGATTCTCAATGCACCTGTGGGGTTAATCGATTAATAGAATGAAATGAATGATCGTTCGTGCTGGATTAACCGATTAATTTTTCAATCCGAATTAATCGTCATCTGGAATAATTGATTCCGATGATGATTCTGGTAAATCGAATAATCGATCGAACGGAAGACCAATTAATTGAAATTTATCAATTGATCGGGAAGCAACTTTTCGTTGTATTTGAGTAATCGATTAAAATTCTGAAAAACTCCTGCTCGTTAGATGCGTTATTCTACTGCAAATTCTTTTGGATATCTATGAATATATCTGAAAAACTCTGAACTCTTTACTGAAAATCTCTGAAATTTTCAAGGATATCAAATAATTCTTATCCGAATTAATCAAATTCTATACAGTGCACGGAGAACACTCTAACAGCAAAATGCGTCTGCGAGACGTTTTATAAACCTTCGATAAACGTCCTGGTAGCACGTTGTGCTGTCTGGGAAGAATATTTCTAAAATTCGTAATGAAGATAAAACAGTTTACATTTCTGTTGAATTCCCTGTTGAAAATGCCAAGCAGATCCACCCAGGTAGAAATATTCAATTGAATCCTATAATGAACCCTATTCATTTTCCCATTCGGCAATGAGATTTTATAGATTATTTGTAACAGGGCGGATAAAAAATAATTGTCAGGATTTGATCGGTTTTGTCCCAGGTAATTCAATCAAAAACTGACAAAATTTCTACCTAATTTTGTCCGAAATCACCAAATCATCCTGTCAAAACCTGGCAGAAAAATTTCTGTCAGTTGTTAACAGGATATTTCGATTTGGTAATTCCGGACGAAACCAAGTAAAAATTCTCTCAGTTTTCGACTGGATTTCCTGGGACAAAAACCGATCAGATCTTGACAATTATTTCTTGTCCGGATCTGCTTGGCATTTTCAGCAGGGTTTCACTTGAAAAAGAATAGAAAATTATCAATACCTAACAAACAATAGAAACAAATAGAAGAATTTCCCAAAAGTCGCGCATAAAATTTTACAAAGTGATTGCATGCGCGACTTTTGAAAAGTTGATATTTTTTTCTATTGTTTGTTAAATATTGATAGTTCTTCGTTCTCTTTCAAGTAGAATTCAACAAAAATTTGAACCGTTTTATCTTTATTACAAATTCGAAAAACTGTTCTCAAAAGTCAAGAAATATTCTCCAATTCTCTATCAAAGATTATTATATTTTCGATCTAGATTTTTCACTGTTTGCAAAACGCATTCCCTCATATTTCGAAGGAAAATGAGGGACTTCAGTGAAAATCAAAACCCTGAATTCCTACGTTATTCGCATCCCTAACTTCGTCCTCAAGGCCCAAAAGTCCATCAAAAATCGACTTGCATTATTATTCTTCTCTTCTAAACCGATCGGATAAATGCGAACAACCGCGAACTGCGTTGATTTGTTTACACGTCGTTTGATGTTCATCAAGCAAAGTTTTGTTTCGATGAACGAATTAATATCGATGCGCGTTCGAGATAGTGCTTATCTCTGATAAACTGCACGCTATCTCAGATAAACAAAAAATGGATTATCAAAAATGCCGATACGGTCGAAGTACTTAGAAGTGAAACAATGAAATTTATGGAGAATGAGTATGATTTTGGTGTGAAGCAGGATATTCTCGTGAAATTCTAATTTTAATTTTATAATTCAAAGATCACAAACATTTTTCATTGAAATTTCACATCATAGTGCAGAGAAGTAATGACATTTTTGTGAGTGCAAGCAGTTACATCGATTTATGTTTCGTATAAGCGAAGACGAAGAATATTATAAATGCAACCTGAAGAAAACGTAGAAATGTCGGAACTGAATAATAATATCACTCAAACTACTTCGAATGCAGGTTTGTATCAGATTTATCTTTATTTTAGAATAAGAATTGATATTCAATATTCTCATGAACCGCAATCGAGTTCGAAAGTAATTGAGCTTGCTGCACTGTAAAAGTTTGTCTGAAACATTTCTTTTAAATGTCTCAAAGATTTCTTATGCAACAGTTTTCACTGTCTCTAAAATGTCTTAGTTTAAAAAATCTAAAGACATCTAAAAGACAGTGAAAACTGTTGCATAAGAAATCTTTTAGACAGAGCAAAATTTTTGCTTGTATGGGAGCTTTGCATCCTGATTTGGTAGAGTTTTTCCTCGCTTTGTGAAAAATTCAACACCCAACAAACGCAATAGTTTTTCCAAATCCCCTATTTTTGACGAAAAAGCACTCCCTTCGGGATCAGGAGATGGGATCTAACACTGAAACGAGGAAAAACTCTCCACATTATTTACAGTTTGGATAAGAAATGAATTTTCAGGCTGAGAACGGTTCCAGTTCAAATTCAATGGATGTTGATCAATTTCAATTGAAATGAAGGAGATTGTTTTATCAGGGGTTTTTTTTAAAAGCCTTGATATATTATCCTTAGATATATTATCTTCTAATTAATGTTCTTTTGATTCAGGAGTCAATAATGCTGAGGTACAAACGATTGAAACGAAAAATACTAATATCTCGTCGACTCCAACAGTTTATAGAGATATAAATGTGATAGCAGCACAGCCAAACAGTAAGTATGAAGATATACATTCTCAGAACTTTGGAAACCTAGAATTGCTAGGGATTCGCTGAAAATGCCAGGCAAATCCAGACAAAACAACAGTCCTCAGCTGGGAGTTGATTTGCTAAAACTCCCCTTGTTACACAGAATAAAAAAACACGCATTATGTAGTTGGTATATTCAACGAAACAATATTTTTCAGCTAGAAACGTACCTCAAAACAATCATTCGAATTCGATAAATACTCCGCGATGGATACAAAATCTTAGATCGCAACCCAATACTTCGTATGGCATGCAATTTTTAGCAATGGTAGAACAATTGGAAATCGAACAAATTGTCGATCTTAGTACACGTGAGTATGAAATTTTCTCTTTAAAAATCCAATCAGTCGCCACCCTGTCCGAAAAGTCCCATAGATTCCCATGGATTCCCATAGGTACTGTGACAATAACCGCATAGAAACCGATATGCTATTTTATTCCTATCAGAATTAATCAGGTTTTGCTGATCATGCTGATAGAAACTCATGGAACATCAGATTCCACTTAGAATCTCATAGAAACCGATAGGATATCATTGATTCCATTAGGATTTCGCCTATCGGTTTCTATTGGTTTTTTCGCACAGGGCAGTTCTTAGGGCTGTTCCTAGCGAATCTAGGTGAACCGATAAGCGACCAAAAATTTCGGTTACTTCCCTGGTGGAAAAACTTTTATTGAATTCCAGTCTCAATTTGGACACTGTTTAATAGAGAATTGACAAAAATCCACGAATCTTTACAAAAATCAAAAAAAAATTGGCGAGGTTTAATGAAGTCGATTTGATTTTATCGAAATTTGTTGGAATTCATCTTTTCTTGTTGATTTTTCATGAAAGGAAATTCAATATGAAATTCAGCAACATTTAATTCAACTAAAAAATTCAAAAATTTCAACTTGTTAGTCGTTTGTTCCAACCAAAATCAACAAATCTGAATTTGATGATTTTTTTCGGTTATTGCGTGGAGATTTTCTGGGTTTTCACTTCAAAAGTATTCTAAAAACGAACCACATTTTTGGGTGACCTATCGGTGGCAGGTTTGTTTTAAGCAACCATTAGTTTCCGTTCACGAATAGGTCATTGTATGGTAAAAAAAAAACCATCTGGGTAACCATTTTCTGACCAAATTCTTACCAAACCAAAAAATAACCGAAAGTAAATCTTAAAAATTGGTCACTTTGGAATCACCAGGGGTAGCGAGAATCCACTCAATGTAATTTTATATAAAATTTGTATAAAGTATCGATTGAAACAAACAAATCTCCATAAAATTATTTGAAAAAGATAAATAAAACATCTCAATCACTGGAGGGTTGTTTTTTCATCTCGAGCTTAATTTATTTCATTCACGTTTTTATACGTATTCTTTCGTGAATACAATGAATTCCTTGAAGCTCAAGAAACGAGAAAATAAGATAAAGAAAATTTGTATTTTTTCCAAATCAAAGAACAAAGTCTCTTAATGAATAATGCCAGTGGACAGAATTTGCAAAATGAAAATCGTTGATATTTTTATTCCTGTAACAGTGCTTGGTACATCGGAGAAAGGAAATCAATACAGAATCAAAGTACCGAGGGCAGAAACCGTGTTCCTTGCTATTGAATCCCGTACGGAGAATAAAAGGAGATTTCTGGGCCATTGTCGGGATTTTTATATGAGTATCATAGATCAAACGGGAGACACGGTTTTCTCTATAAAAAAAAATACCACTTGGAGCTACATTCCTAGTACAACCAACGTAAGGTTTATCTATAAATAAATAAATTTCATACAAAGTCAAAAAATTCTATCTATTCTTTCCACATCATTTCAAAAGATTATCCGATTTTTCAGAAAATTGTTGTGGAAAATACAAATCTCATAGGTACGGTTGAACAAAACTTCAGCATGTTAGGTCCAAGTTTCACCGTCTACGATGAATTAAAAAATCCTCTTTGTAACATACACGGACCTAATATTTTCTCTTGTTGTATGTACAAAGACGCCCAATTTCAGGTATGTTGAAAATACTTTTTTTATGAGACTATTCATTTATTCCAACATGGTTCCCGACGTTCCAAGCAACCTAATTTTCTTCCCCTAGGAAAAGAACTCAGTAATTTTATCATTCACAGGTGATTTCGATTGATGGGTACCGACAGATTGGATCTCTGTCACATCAATGGGATCCCACGATACGCGATTACGTCCTCTCGACTACTTTTTTAGCGGACACAAACGTCAAATTGAAATGTTTACTGATCGCTGCAATATTTTTATTGGTAAATCAAATTTGTCAATACTTTTCATCCGATGAATAACAATTATACAAATAAAATTTTATGATTTTCCAGGATATAATATACTTTGAAAGAGCGAAAGAAAAATTTCAGCATTGAGCGAAAGAAAAGAGAGACATCACTTACCTGATAAAAAGTATCTAGAAGTTTTATACGAAGAAAACAATCATTGGAACAAAACACTGAATCTTGATTGAGGATTGTAATTTAACAGAATTTCAATATGATTACATTGATCATATTCCATCATATCCAAGTATATTTGTTGATATCTGCAGTCGTGATGGGAGGCTGGACTAAAACGATTTGAAATCCAAGGGACTCAAGACTGGAAGTCTGAAATTAAAGGCATCAATTTCATCTATACATTCTTTAAAGTTTGTAATTTCATGTATATATTATTATGTAATAAAAACTTCCCGTCCATCAATTTTATCCGCAATTCTCCATAGACTCGTCAACTCAAACTCCCTAAAATTCCTGCGTGAAGTTATATTTTCGTACATACGATGAAAAATGTACAAGTCGAGTAAAAGGGAGTGGAGTTCACGTTTAGTACATACAAAACTATGTTTCTATATTAACACATTCAAACATTTGAACTCAAATTACAATTGACGTGAAGGTTTCTGGAAAAGAAGAACATATATATCTGTGTTAAATTTGTATACGCCCGTGATTTATTTTCGAAAACGTTTAGAAAATAGATGGATTTGATACAATGTTGAGAAAGGGTATATCATATCATATGCAATTATATAAAGTACTTGACAGTTCAATTCATAAAACCTTTGTATTAATTTTACTCAGTGGTAGTGTTCCGCAATCGTATGCCAGTCCTATCATTACAGGTAATTATTACAGGTCCTCACAGAATAGAGCACATAATCCACACACTCTTATATTCCAACAAAATAAGTTGTACATATGTGTTATTTTACAACAAATAATCTGTACAAATGAGGCACTCGCATGTTATCAACAATTATCCTTATAAAGTCATATACATAAAAAGTCTCAAGCCTAACGTAAAGCTACCTGAGATCTTATGACGCGGTTGGTAACGAATAATGTCATGCTAAATCTGAAAATAAAAGTAAAGCCTAAAATTTACTCCGATCGGAAGTATGTATGAGAGAGGGAGGGAGAGATAGATAGAGAAAAAACGAAAAGAAAAGAAAAAGAAAGAGCGATGTATAAACAGCGCAAATGCAAATGTGTAATGAGTCGATGTACAATAAATAGTAAAGATATATGTATAATTATATAAAGGGGTCAGGAAACACGTATGATGTATCTAAAATCTACTATTTACACAAGTTATTATATCAAAATATATCATCATTCTTATTACATAATTAGTCGTTTTAACGGATCATTATTGTTTTCAATCATATACACATACCACGCGTGGTTGAGAAAAACGCACGTTATATAAATATATGAAAATATATATCAATCAAAAATTACACCTCATCCGATGCGAGAACTTCTTTGTCGGTCGGGGAAGACGTTTTTTCATTTCTCTCTTCTTCCTTCATTTGAAGAGCTACCGCTGACTCGAGAACGCGTATTCTTCCTTCGTGCTTTACGATCACTGCTTTCAATTTTCTAATTTCCTCGGTGAATTCTTTCATCAGTTCTTCCTGTTATTTGAAAAATAATATATAAAATTCAATAACGATGGAATTTTAAAACAAAAATAACTACTCACTGGAATAGCCGAGATCACGTTTGAATCTTTTTGTGCCGCATTGGCTCCCACTTTACCACCTTTGCCCAATATATTCGTCTTCTTATGAACTTTGAGTTCATTTTTCGACGCTGACGGCTGATAACCATCCCTCAGAGATATCAAAATCGGATCCGCGTCTTTGCCACTTGCCCATTCTTCCGCGGAAATGGCTGCTGTATCTCCAGGAGTGTCTGGATACAAGTCTTCTTGGAAGAGCTCAGACTGTAAAATTCAAGTAATAATGATGAAAAAAATCATGTTTCCTATTTAAAGATGATATTAAAAAATTATAAAACTGTTTATATTCGACTCTCAAGGTCGTATCCTTTGGGAAGGAACGGAGAACATTTATTGCGTTATACCAGAAATGAGTGCAACACCAGTCAATCGTAACATATCAAATATCTGTTTATAGTAGAAAAAATATGAGTAGCTAGGTATCATCGGTCCATTGATACGTAATACAATCTCGAAAGTGTGCCTTTCCTACCCAGTTTGCTATACGCAGCTGTTACAAATGGAAGTTCTATTACCCACTATCGAGTTAGAAATAAATTTCTCAATTTCAATCAAAAACTAATTCCTAGATTCTTGAACTGAAGTACTTCTTCTTTGGATGTGATTTTTAGTGTTCTTCGTTAATACCGTTTTTCGCGTGAGTTTTTAAAAAGTGTAGAAGTTTAGACGACACTCAAGACGTGGTACATTTTTATACAAGATTGCAAATTTCAAACTCCTAGATCTCCTAAAATAGCTGGACTGTGGTGTATAAAGTTGTGACTGTTATTTTGAAATGAATAAATAAAAAAAAAAACATATACGTACCTTCCTCGGAACAGTCATGGATATCACTTGACAGAAGCCAGAATTATTTAGCCGATAAAATCTAGAGATCTCACAGCTATTGACGTCGCAACCTCTTTTTGGCATCATTCCTATACCTCTTTGCGGATCGGGAGTTTGGAAAGTATTGATGTAATGAACGAAAGGTGGTTCAGGAGTAACTTCGAAATATCGAATCACGGAATCACCTTTGCCACATAAGTACACTAAATTTGTATCTGGATCGTAGAGAGGGAACATAACTCCATTACTTGTATCTAATTCTACCATGACTATAGGTTCGCCCAGCATGTCCGGTGTTCTCAATGAATATTGTCGTTCCGACATCTTGCTAAACCCAGTTGTGAAAACCAATCCCCCTCTGAAAAGTAGGAAAAAATTCAAGAAACGATTGTAAAAAGATGAATTCAAAAATTTTAATAAACTACCTGAGAAAGATAGCTCTTGTAGCTTTGCTGCCTTCGTGAGCTATAGCTTCTTCCAGAATTTCTCCGGATCTTGGATCTAATATTCGAATTTTCTTATCTTTACAGGTTGTGACTAATCGGGAGCCATCCCAATTCCAACAGGCGGAATAAACGACATCAGGGTGGGAATCTATCCGCACCAAAGCTTCTCCCGTGCCTACGTTCCAAATGATGACAAGATTGTCGGATCCTGCGGTGAGCAATACATTGAGAGCGGTAGGGTGCCATAATACCAGACCCACTCTACGTTGATGTAACTGAAGATCGACGACGGAATCTGTGAGAGTCCTAGAAATGCCTCCGTCTGGGATCTGCCATACTTTAACGACACAATCTTCGGATCCCGAAGCTATGATATTGTCGTTATGAGGGCACCATGCGATGTCCAAAACGGGTCCTTTGTGACCTCCCACTAAAGGATAATCCGCGGATATTCTTCCCACCTATCGTAAAAGGATAAAAGGAATTGGTGACTGCCAGCTTTAGCGGGCCAAAGAACATCTTTTTCGCATTTGAAATATCGCACGATCGAATGCAAAGAAGTTAAATATAACTGTGAATCATGAATTAAGAATGCCGTGGACTATGCAAAATGTTGCCACAAGTACATTTTCTTTGCCAATGGTATATTGACAGTGACTATCGAACTGAAATGATACGCGAATGATGTGCATATTTGAAAGTAAGATAAATTAACATTGCATAAACATAGTACGATATCCAAGAAATTATCATAGCGATAAGGTGACCCATTTAAGATAATTTGTATATTCGAGAAGATGAATGTAAGTGAAATTCTTGAATGGAAAACATTTATAAGGATGACATCAGTTCGTTTGATTGGTTCTCTCTCTTGCACAGAAATCATGCAAATGAACCAATAAAAATGTTTGATCCATCTTCGGGGGTCGAATGTTTTCAAATATTAACGAATGATACCAGCAATGCAATAATTAATGTAAATAAGAAGAAAAAAGGAGAAAGAGAGATTAGGGTAAATATATACCTTATTATGTGGTAAAACTATGAAAGCACCGCCACCAGCCGATTCGACGATGATAGCAAGAAATTTCGGATTCACAGCACAGAAAGTAGAATCCCAAGATGATTTTGAAACTCTAATATTGTCATAGCATTGTTCTCGTTTTAAAGCCGTTCCGTACACGTGGCGAAACTTGCTGCTGCGCACAACGCGGAAAGACATATTTGTACCCACTTTTTAAACAGCACACAACAATAGAACCAAAAGGTTTTTAACCTTCAACGAGGTTCACATACGGTCTAGGTATCCAACTACGCGCCGGTTATTACGATAAAATTTTAATAAATTATTGTTACGTGGCCACCACGGGCGTGGGCGTCGCGTGGAACATCCCCTGATTTATAAATAGAATTCCCCACCTTCCAATGCCGAAACGAGGCAGTGTGCGCGGACTGGGAATAAAAATATTTTCGAATCGCGATTTTTATGTCGTTGCGTGTCGCATGTCTTCTCGTTTATTTTCTCCGTATACTCTGAATCGTATCGCCAAAGAACCTCATTTATGTATATACGAAAACGACATCGGTACTACCAATTACGGAGAAGAGTACGCGCGAGCAACGACGAATGGTCCTGTGTAACGCCTCGCTCGAACTTGTATCTCCATAACTTAAAATAGAATTCAATTCTCACAGAAATAATTTGCCCGATGGCATTTATCTTGGAATATGATTCATCCTCGATTTACTTGTTTCAGAAAATATACTTTGAGAACGTGTAGGGTTGGTGGAATCATCAACCAGCTAAAAATACATTCCAATTATTTTCTAATTTTGTTACACGAGTCGGTACCGATCGGGTCAATCTTTTTATTTTTTATCCACCAACTGTCAATTTCAATTTAATTCGACAGAATTTGCAATGGCAGAAATGACATCATCAGCAACAATCGTCATCAACATATGCTTGAGGTTGGGTTCGCATCGTATCAACTTTATGGCTGAATTTCCATGAGAGCGCAGCAGCACTCTCCAAGTTGTTGGGAAAACTGCGATGTCCCGACACACCGATGATTTGTCGATTTTTAGTAAGTCTCTGGTGAATTGATCGATCATTCGCCTTTCGGGATATCTGTTCCTGCTCTCGAGCTGCAATTTAATCACGATTATCAACTAGTCATCTGCCATTCAAAGAACATTTCACCAAATTTCGTTGTTTTTCTCGTCCAGGGAGTGTTCACTGAAATTCATTCGACTCTCGAATTCTCATTTGTTGATTTAAACCGATTTCCAATTTTGAATCTAGTTGGTGCTTCCACCAAGAGTGATGATCTTGCAGCGGAGAGAATAAACAAGACTAGACATTCAAAAGAATTTGTGGTGTTACTAACAAACAAAGTGTTTATTTTACATGCGTTATGTGAAAAAGATTCAATAATTTAAAATCAACGAAGAAAGATCAAGAATAAATAAATACAGATGGTAAAATCAATCCGTAACTACCCGCTAATACATCAACTCGATCGATAAGATTTTGTTTTGTGGTTTACAAAAATGTTTACGGATTAATCTTACTTCCCGTATATAACAATACAGTTTTTGGCAGAAAAATCTGATAATATTCTCGAATAAAATTCATACGATAAAAGAGAAAAACAATAAAATATGTACAAGTTTTATACACGATTCAACAATTCATACATTTAGTATTTGGAAAATGAAATATCTCTTTTGGTGCGTATATTCATATCTCGACGAATCTGTTTTCACGAAACGACGAGAAATACATAATAATAAATATTTTATTCCACTCACATCTTTCGATCGAATGAATCATATTCCTATTGTGCAAAGATATTTTCATGAGCGTGCGCATGATTATGAACTAAACGAAGCTTCAATTTTATACAAGAATATTGATTGAAAATTCGTTTTTGGAAATATATAAATACAAGTTACAAAGAATTGCGAATAATTTGATATTCCTTTTGTTTTGATCTTAAGTATGTATAAGCGATCGCTGATGGATGTCCACTGAGATCACAGAATAAATAAAATTCATAGTAAAAGATAGATATGTCAACCATTTCAATAGAATATGGTATTCATTCATAGTGATCGATAATAAATCCCTTCATAAACCTCCGCCTGATCTTTCCACGCTAATTTGTTTCTTCAACATTTCTTGTTCGTGTTGTGCCTCTTCCATCTCAGCCATTCGCGCGAAACGTGAATACGCCACATGACCGGATTTGATTGCGGACATCATCTGTGGAATATCAATAAAATTCTATTAATACATTTATATTTATATTTCTTTTCAAAACACGAAGTTAAGATGAAATGTTTGATTATTCTCAACATTCACTGGTTTTTTTATGGGTGAAGGTTTGCATCGTTCACCAAAGTAATACATCAATTTTATGAAAGAAGTACTTTTTCCAATAATATAGATCGATAAGTCCTTTGAACAGTGAAGAATACCAAGTATGGCCAAGTATCGGAACAAATGAATAAGGATCTAAATGCTGAGCATTCGAATAAAACAAAGATCTAACGTACGAAGGAATTCTACTAGGATTTGAACATATTTTACACATAAAACATATCTGTTTTGAATGAAAATTCAAAATAAAAAACAACATCTTTTGAATGGAGTGTCACGACAGAGTTTGGAAATTAATATTCAATTTGAATAAATCAAATCAACAAAGATGTTTAGATATTTGATAAATGAATTCAAATTTTCATATATCAAATCCATCCGTCGATTGATTCGATTGAAATTCAACGAAACAAGATTGAGCTCTAAAATTTAAATCGCTGTTGAATCGAAATCTCATCGAGACGTTGTTTCCTCAGATAATCACGTTTCATTCCAATACCACTCCCCACTATTGAGAACCGCTCAAAGAAGTTCCATATTTGCAGACTCTACCACAACGACGAAGACAACTCACAACACACTCGAATCACGTTTATCATGACATACGACTTTTGAATGGCGTTTTTAGATTCCCAAAACATAAAAATCAATTATTATCATGACATATGACTTTTCAATGACGTGTGTTCAACATTCTCCAAACATGTGAAATGAATAATGTCTTTCACACGTTGTCCTCGATGTTCAAAGAAGCTACTTCGCGTCAAGTGTGAGAAAACAAAAAAATTATCAATGTTTGTTTTATAATCAAGAATTATGAGTTACAGGAATACCAATAATAAATTTTGTCATCGCATTTGCACAACCTTGAAATACAACAAATCTTTCCTATGGAAAATAACAAAAAAAAATCAAAATATATATCGAATGCAATTGTTAAACGAATCTGTGATGGCTTAGTGTCGATAAAGCGTTTCACAGATTGATACTGAACTGAAACAAAGGTTATGAGATAGGACGTAATAATAAAATAACAAGATACTGAAATCAAGCAATGCAAGACAAGAAGATGAAAAAAATCAAGGAAGCAGAAATCCGTGCGGGGACAGGTTTCAGACAGACCTGAAGGTATTCATCCAGCTCAACTTGACCGTTCATATTAGTATCGATCTCGCGAAGTATTTCATGGAGTTCTTCACCCGGGACTTCCTTATCTCCAAAGAGCTGTGTGGAAAAAAGAAAAGATTTTCAATTAATATTATGTTTGTCATTTACCTGCAGATAATCTTGTAACTCCATTTGGCCATTGTAGCTGAGATCAATTTCGTTCAACAATAAGTGCATCTCGTCTTCATTCAATTTTATACCAAGTACCTAAATAATTGGCATATTAATGAATTGATCACAAAATACGAAACAAATTCTGGATTTTCTTTTTTTCTCCCTAATTTAGTTGCCCAGATAGTCATTCGATCAGCAAAATTTATATTTGAATACTGAATTTGTTTGTCGAGTTACAAGCATGACTATTTGGGTAAGAAATTTTCTGGATCGTAAATAATTGAAAAAGTGAAAAAAGAATGCACAGTGAACAGACCTTGAGTCCTCGTCTGATGTCGTTGATGGAAACATATCCCTTGTTATCTTTATCGATAATACCAAATCGTTTGATGTATAATTGAATTTCTTCCTTGGTGAGATTGATGGGAATCTTGTCTTTGGAAGCCCGATTCACCATTTGACCCATTTCATGAGCGAGAAAGTCGCTGGCCTCTTTTTGTTGTCTTTGTTTCTCTTCTTTCGTCCAATGTAATTCTTCAGCCATAATATCTATGATACCTGGAAGAGCTTCTTGAGCTGCTTGAACGTTCAGAAAAGCGAGTCTCAGTCGGCGAGCGATCATGTCGATTGCCGTTCTTGCGTATTCGCGACACCCGTAACGAATCTAAAGATATTTCATTTATTTCAAGATTCAAATGTTCATGAAATTTTAACAACTCGGAGGAACGATGGTTTACCTCGGCATCGATGTAGGGAAACTCTGGGTGAACTTTTTTACCGATAATGGGCCAGCGTTTACCGGTCAATGAAGCCATTTTAGCGACAGCGAACGCTCGATCGCCGTAACTCTTTGCCAGATGTTGAGCTACTTCACATTCTAAACCAAAATCTTGTACCAACCGAATGTACATTGTCGGAGTCCAACCGTGAGCTCCTTCCAGAAGAAGACCATCAGTTTGACAAGATCTTTCAGGTTGCAAATCACAAGCTATAATAATATAAAATCAATATATGTATATATATATATATATATTCATTGTTTTGATTCAAAAGTTTTACCTTTAATAGCAGCATCGATCGTTTCCTGTGCCATCGCTCGATAGGTTGTCCATTTACCACCGGCTATGGTTATAAGTTTCGTGGGACTGACGTGAACGATGTGATTTCTAGCAAGAGATTGTGTGTTTGGTTTGTTAGGATCCGAAACCAATGGCCTGATTCCACTCCAAGCTGAAAGCACATCGCCTCGACGTACCTCAACGTCCGGATTTAGATAATTTTTCACTTCGTGTAAAATAAACATGATTTCATCTTCCGTGGGTCGTGGATTATGCGTAACTTCGCAAGGTAAATCTGTCGTTCCAGCGATAGTGTGCTTTTGCCAGGGTAAGAAAAAGATTACACGACCGTCGCTTGTCGCTGGATCCAAAAGACCCATTTGATCTGGACTACAAACGTTTTTGATACATGTATTATGAATTATCGAATCCAAATCAAGATATTTTACCTATAATATCCTGGCAATACTATGTGAACTCCCGAAGAAGGACAACAGATCTCTTTCACGTTCGAATCGTCCATTTTTCTAATATGATCCGTGAATGGTCCTGTTGCGTTTATTATTGCTTTAGCTTTGACTTCCCATTCTTGGCCCGTTAGCTCATCCCTTACTCGAGCCCCAACAAGAACACGATTACCATCCTTGACAAAATTTCAAAACTCTCAAATGTTATTTATCCAAGTATGATTCATGTTACGATGATGGGAATACGTACTCTGTCGAGACCTTTCAAGAGATTCAGTACTTTAACGTGATTCACTACGGTAGCACCGTGCCTCGCAGCCGTTAGAGCCACAGCTAAATTCATTCGAGCGTCATCTTGCTGTCCTAAAATATCCATTGGATAATGAAAAATGAGACTGCTTTCTATTGCGAATAATACAGAAAGATACTCACCATCGTAATATACAATAGCTCCAGTCAGTTTATCACCTTTCAACATAGGAAATAATTCAAGAGCGTCTCTTTTGTTGAGGAAATACGAAGATTTGACCGTTTTACTACCAGCGACGATATCGTATGCCTTTATACCGAACCAATAATAAGGAATTTGCCACCAACTTCATTCCAACATAACAAATAAAATATGTAAGCGTTAAGAAGGGAGTTTGTCTATTTATACTAAATAATGCAAGTTACTGCGTCAGATTGGTCTACGTGTACAATAAAATCCTGTTTAATGCGCAGTTAAGCTCATTTTGTGCAGTATAACTTATACTAATGAATTGATACTGCTGTATACTCTTTCAAACACAATATTTCAATGAATATCAAACTTTCAGAAGCTTTTACCATATTCTACAAGAGTTCTAAAAGAAAGAGGGTTTTGTAAAATGAATAGTTACAGAGATTTTGAAAAGATTTCAGAGACACATACGTGTAAACTGGTAACATGATGGGTAGAGGATGTGCGAGATGTGGCGCGCTTTCGAGCATCGAAGCTCTTTCGTGGAGTGCTTCTTTGACCATTTTATACTGTTCAACGTCCAGTTGCATAATCGCTTTTTGTAAATAACGTACTCCCCCGTGAATAAGTTTTGTACTACGTGAAGAAGTACCCGACGCAAAATCGTCTGCTTCTATCAGAGCTGTTTTTAACCCTGAAAACAAAAAAAATTATTCCTATATAATTCCTTAGCTCTGTAGATAACAAAATAATACAAATAAAACAGACAAAGGGAGGTTTTGAAAAGGCAATTTTGAATGATGGAAAATAGAAATTTTTAATCAAAATCAGCATTAAAACATCAGATCCTTTTGTACAGTTTTCTTCTCTTCGTCAAGCTACAATTCTATCGTTTTTTCAAAATCCCGTTATTTCAAAGTAATGTACCTTGTCGAGAAAAGGCTAACAAAAATCAATGTCAAGGTGAGCACTTCTCGATAGTATAATGTTCGGTTATAATAAAAAAAGTTGCTTGTTCAGTATTTGATCATAAATATAATCAGAAAAATCGTTTTTTACATATCGGAGTTAGAATATCTAAAGAATGTGGAGTGATGAGGCAATTAATACAAGATAACACGTACACTGCCGTCCAAAAATTTCCCAACAACTGACAAAAGAACATCAATTGTGCGAAGTTTCGTATCTCAATGGGAAATTGTTGTAGCGAATGAAGATCGACCTTTGAAATTCACGTTGACTCATTTCAATTCGTCTTGGGGCATTCTTTGGGGCTACATAAAAATAAAGTGTATGTCACTAAATCGCGTGACCTAGATGAACTTCAACACCGAAGACAAATGCGCTCGAATGCCCCCAGAAATGATGAAAATTGAAAATGATTGACAATTTTTGAGCATCGATTGTGATTTCGACTGAGGTCCTTGTTTCCGCTTGAATTCCGGTTTGTTTTATGTCATCTTTGGCTTTTAATATTTCTCCATACATTATCAGTAACGTGTTGTTGTATCTCAACGCGTGCGTCTTATCAAATCAATCCCCCTTTTTTCTTTCTTTCAATCTACGCATCTCGTTCTAAGCCCTCTTCCGTAACACCATATTTAAAAATCCTCGAGTCTACGTTTGTCAGCTCTCGAATGAATATGATTACGATAACATTGTTTAGATAATAACTTCTTTTATAATAAAGTAGAAATGCTTCGAGAGAATAGATATAAGCTGCCTCAAGATGAATTTGTCTCAATAATTCTCATGGACAACTGTCCATGTTGTATTGAAGTTTATTGGATGGGAATAGGTTCATTGTTGGAGTTTCTAAACTTTCAAACACTTGTAAAGAATGAAAGAAAAACATAAAATCAAAAGAAACGTACCTCGAGTACAAGCGTCTAATGCACAACCTGCTCCAGTGGCACCTCCACCGATGATCAGGATATCGAAGTCTTGTGATTTCAAATTCTTTAAATTATCTTCTCTGGACGGTAACGGCATTTTCTTAGGTCTCGGCTTTTCTTTTTCCGCATGAACCTTGAATGCGAATCATAATAACATTAGGTATTTGTGAAATTTGGAATCAAAAATAGAGATCTTCGGGATCGTTATTTTGTGTTAACCCTTTCAGGACCGCTGGCACATATTTGTGACACGAGGTTCGAAATTTTTCATGAAAAGTGTATTCGGTGAAAGTCTTTTCATTGTGGTTTACACATTCTAAAATTAAATTGGATATTTCCCATAGCAACTTATGGAATATTAGGATCTGGGAACTTTTCTATTATTTCCGATAAATTGAAATTGTTCATTTCTTATAGGAACCCACAGAATCTCAAATTCAATTAATTTTCCCATGAATTCCAATAGATTGAGATAAACGAAAATTACTATAAAAACCAATTTTTTCAATGAAATAGAAGAAATTTCAAAACTGAATTGGATATCCATCATACAAACCCACTGAATATTCAGATATGTAAATATTCCTATTATTTAGAATAAATTCAAATGTTGAAATGATCCAACTGAAATTCATTGAAGAATAAAATTCATACATTCGAGAATTGAATTGGACCCCATAAAAATCCATTACCGATTCAATTCCAAAACTTTCCTCTTCAATTCCAATAGATCGAGGTGATCGAGGTTAAAGATAATTCCGATGAAAAAACTTTCAAAAATCCAACCAGATATTTCTGATACAAACCGATAAGATCGCGTTAAATCCTATTAATTCCAATAAAACACATATTTTCCAATGGGTAAATCCTCGATTTAATCCTACAAACAATAAGTACCAATTCATTCCGATTAATTTTGAATCGGTTTCTATCGGATCCCATAGGATTTTTTAACCAGGGATGACAGAAATCTTTTGTATTCACTTTGGAAAATTGAGGGCAAATACGTACCGTACTGTATCTGATAAAATACAGGAGCTAAAAATTCTAATGCAACAGATTTATCCTACTTGGTGGGATGTAGATTAAGAAAAATTCCATTCTTCTCCTCTACGAACAGCCGTTATCTTATGGTCGTTATGGTCGTGAAAGGGTTAAGGAAATTTTCGTTCAGAATGAAGAATTTTACGTCCTATTTTTGTGACGTGTATGAAATAAACCATTCAAATCAGTGAAATTTCACTATTTCTGCAGTTGAAAGTTGACCATTGAACGGTATTCACTGATTGTACAGTAGGAAGTGTTCCTCACTGATCGAATTAGTGAGATTTCACTTCAAAGATCAGTTAATATCCAATGATTGTGCATTGTATACGCACTGCTTTGCAGTGATCGACTCTCTACTGCAATTGTGAAATTTCAATGTCTCAACGTTGGAGAGTAATGATCTCCATTTCGAATCCACAACGCTTCCCTGGTTAAAAAAAACCATAGAATCTCACGAAATGGAATTTAATGGGATCTGGTTGGAATATTGTGAAAGATTCAATCAGAATCACATGGAAAAAAATGTACTCATCCGATTGAATCTCATTGAAATTGGCTTAACAGGATTTGGTCAGAACATGATGCAAGATTTAATGAGATTTGACGAGAATCAATCGGTTTGTTTAACCAGGGTAAACGAAATTTTTACATCATTGAAACACGCATTTGTATTTCCCTGATGAAAAATGTCTCTAAATTTTGATTCAATATTTTGAAAAACTGTAAAAATATCTTCAACATTTTCAGTGGTATTACGATACTTTTATCAAGGTATTTCCGTATGTTTATTTGAATTCGAATCATGTGAAGGAAACTGCTTCTTGAATTTTTCAATTTATTAATTTTCGCTTAAGGTTACTGAAATCCTCATTGTTATGTCTTCAACTGTGTTATGATCGAATGTACTCACAACTGGATCTGAGATTAAGTAATACGAAGTAATGGCCCCGGCTCCGACCGCACTGGCACCCGCTATGAGGAATCTTAACGATGCCATGTTTTATTCGATACTGTGTCTTCTTCTGGCAATCTTTCAGAAAAGATCTGAAAATGAGGAAATAAACTTTGATGAATAATGTAAATTAGAAGAATATTTTGTGGATTTCAACTGAATTCTTTATTTTTTTCTGAAAATTTTAGATTGTTTCATGAATCAAGTTTTGAGTGATTTGATTTAGGAACAAAAAGTGCCTCAGAGATGCTTTGGAAATGGAATGATTTATCAAAGAGCAAGGTAGATTGATGTCCCAGATAACACAAAAACAAGAATTCAATTCATAAAGAACTCTGTAGGAATTCAATGTTTGGGATATTCACGAGTTCTTTGAGAGTACTAAAACAATACTTTCAGAATTCTCAAACATTGAACTCCTCCAGAGCTCTTTATGAATTCATTAGTTCGAAAAGATTTCTTGAAGAATTCTATTCTTGTTTTTAACAAAGAATTCTTCTTTTCGTCCCCCTGTGATAGATTCGCCAGAAATCCATCCCTTTCTCTCGCGGGAATAGATTCCAAAATATCAACTTTCGTGCAGGTGTGGGAAAGGAATGATTTTTCTCTCTTTCAAAACAACAATACGTTTCTCGTAAATTATTATTTTTACCAAGTAAAAATATTAATGGAGATTCACTTGAATGCAAAATTGTTCAATGTCGATCGTTACCCAGCGATCCTTGACTGTCATTTTTTATGAAAAAATAATAAAAAAATTAATGATTTGAGTCATTAGATGTGACGCAGTATCACACATATATTTATGTAATAATTTGAATATGTCAAGGTGAGTATGTTGAATTTATGATATCAATAAAACCTGGATGATATCAAATAAAAGATTTTTTACAATTTTTTTAAAATTCTTTGTTCAATAAAAAGAATTGAAACTTCACATCGAACAGGGAATTCTCTGACTTTCAATGATCTTCGTCATGATGAAATGCAATTGAAAATTGATTAATAAATACAAACATACAACAAAATAATTTTGAATTTCTGCCACAGTATTCAATTTTATTTCTCCAACTTCAGAGAAATGAATGAATTTTCTCCACTGTGGATGATGTTCTTGAAGTTTGATTCGTTTATATTTATCTTCTCGAATCACTGAACAAAACATCAATCAAAAGATGTACTACTGTAAGATTTGAAGTTTCTAGCAGCTGAGTTTTCTGGTTATTTGATTACTAATTCGTTTCATTAAACAACGATTCAGACTTCAGCAATATAAAATATATTCGTTGTTAGTACTCATTATCTGCTTATACACATATTTACGATTATTAATACTAATCTACCTAATCAAATGTTTTGAATCATCGTCACAGATCTCGAATATGATCTTGGAAACAATTTAAACATCATTTCTCTCATGATATTCGTAAAAACAAATATTCAGTGTGAGAAAGGAATAAAAAATCAATTCGTATTCTAACGATTTCTTAGAAAAGAAGAAACTGATTCATAATCATCGATGCGTCAAGCGACAATCGTTAAAAATTCGAAAGTAAAAACAACGAGCAAGCTGAGCAGTTTATTGCAAGTAATCGTAATCAACTCAACCACCCATCGACAGGTGTCTCAATCATCGCGAATAAAAAATCCATGAAATTTGATAGATTGAAAAATGAGAAAAGATGTTGAATCCAATATGAATTAGTTCATGTATTTTCGACACACGGCAATGCCCTGGACTTATCAGTAGCTGACAAGTCGGTTTGTCGGTCGTTCTTCGTGACCTTGACGAGTCTCCGAGCACGTGGAAATGTTATATAACTTTGCATTCGAGGAATGTCTATCGCCATCAAAACCCAAGAGATGAATCACTCGGAAAATTTAGGGAATTTGAAATCTTGATTTTGTCTAATCATCAAAATCGAATTATATAAAGATCAAGATTCAAATTCATACGTTGTTCACAGAAAATCATTCAGACTATACAATTTTGATTGAATTTTTCAAACTGGTGATAAATCTTGTATAGAAAATAGTTCATTAGGGCGAGGAGTTAATGTCAATTCACTTCTCGTACGTCAAATACGTCACAATTGGGGGATTTCTGATCACATGTTATTGTTGATATGACGATTCATGATGTCATCTTGTCATCTAACATCCACCGATACTTTATAACGCGAACAAAATAAATCAAACGAATTCCAATCATAACAGATCGAATACAAGAAGAAACATAATTTGAATCATCAACAACAATGTACGAAAAGTCGTCCAAATTTCGTAACAATGTCATTCGAAATAGAACCATGAGTTTCGTGCCAAATGTTTTTAAATACCTTTTGCTGTTGCATCAACTGTAGTTCACTTTGAATATGAAGGTACTTAAACCCGAGAATGGTCGTGACGTTATAAAAAAAATTCAAACCTGAACTTTGTATGATTATTCGAAAATCCCATGAATAAAAAGAGAGTCTCTCTCTCTCTCTCTTCAAATAATATCATGATATAAATTTCTGTAATTTTCGAATTTAACGACATAGATGGATTCACTAATTTCAATTCTGACATCTCTGTCTATTTAGCATATACAAATAAAGCACGTTGACAAATGCAAATTGGTTAGCAGACGATTATTGATGCGCGGGGTTTAAAAGTAAAATCATCCAACTCAATTTGGGTTGTTGTGACGTTAGAAGAGGCGGGACGCAAATCAAAGGAAGATTCACCCAAAATCCCACAGCACATTACATTCTCAAATGATTAAAAAAACAAAAAAGGAATTTGAAATCACATTTCACAGTTCGGAGGTTAGAATTTTATAATACCACTACAGTTCTGTCGTTAAGTTTCAATAAATATTTCTAAAGAACAATCACCGAGCACGAGAATCAATTTTCGGTAGGGACATTATGACATGGATTATGGTTTCGGGGATGTCAAAAATTCATACTTATTAAGAAGCTTACTATAAAGATCACTGAATCTCACTCACTTGTAGCATGAATAAAAAATAAACAGTGGAATTAACACTTGTAGATAATCATGTTTCTCCAGTTGAAATTCATTATTTTGCACAATTTAATCATATACAGTGGGTCCAACAATGGAATTATGTCAAAGAAACAAGCCACGAACTACCGCGGATCGCGGCTCAAACGGAACAAGCCCGCCTAACGAAAATGGACATGTAGCAGGTAGGAATTAAGCATTGAGCTTTATATACGGACTGGAGAACAGAGTCAGTGATTGCGCATGTTGTTTTAGCGAAGCCGAGAGAGATAGCTTTGCGTAAAGATCCCATGATTCGTTGAAAGGAGATATGATCTCTCCATCGAAATAAGAGAATCAGGAAACAGCTTTCCTAGGATTTTGTATAATTTCGAGGGTAAAGATGTAATTTCATGGGGCGTCGAGCATCAAGCGTCAACATTAGAAAGAAAGAGAGGTCACACAGTTCTTCTCTTTCCTTCTAATGTTGACGCTTGATGCTCGACGCCCCATGAAATTACAGCTTAACTGAGGGAAATCTTCTAGTGCTTCATAGAGATTTTCATTGGAATAACCAACAAGAATTGTTTGCTAACATAACTTCACTTGCACTTAGGCTGGCCTCCCATGGACCGGAATTCGTTCCGGCGGAATGAAAATTGAACCAATGCACAATTTTTTATAGATTTCTGATGGAACGCTCTAAAAGAAATTGTGAAAGCGATTGGTTTAAAGTCACTCCGCCGGAACGAATTCCGGTCCATGGGAGGTTAGCCTCAATTCGGTATGAAGTCCAGGGATTTAACATACAAAATTTCTCTCCGCGTGAAAAAATATAAGGAGTTTTGAATGTTTTGAACATTTATCCAATAAATATCCAATTATATACTGTAGAAAAAGCTCATGAAACATTTCAATTTGACATCCAGGAACAATTCTAGATGAATTCTAAATATATTTTGATTGGAACTCAAAATGACTTCTTTTAGAATTGTATGGTGAATACAATTGATTGTGAAGATGAATTCTTTGCGAACGCATGTGATATGTCGATTGAATACCACTACTAACAGTTTTAGGTGGACATAACTGGTATTTCCCTTGAACTTCCTATGAATCCGTTTTAAATACTTCCGATGCTCGTGAAGAACTGTTTCGAAAATCTTGGTATTCCAAACGAATTCTTATGGAATAACTTGTGTTGTCTGGATACCCAGATGGTTTTTACAATATAATGACCTATTTGTGACCGAAAACTAACGGTTCCTTTAAACAAATCTGCCACCAAAAGGTCCCCAAAAAATGTGGTCCGTTTTGGAATCTGTTTGGTATTTTTGAGGTAAAAACCCAGAAAATTACCAAAAAATCATCAAATGGAGATGAGTTGAATTTTTGTTGGATTTTGATCAACTTTTTTCGAAAAAAATGTCCTAAACCAGACCCCTCCGACTGTCTAGAACTTTTGTTCATATACCGATCAGAAAGTTGTAGAGGGCTCCGCGTGTCAGTGGGGCTATCGATTCTGTGGAATGAATCATTTATCGCGGAAATTCAAGATGAATAGTGAGAAAATGACCAATAATTACAGATAATACTATTGCATTTATAAACTTTTAACCTACAAGGAACCAAACTTCGCAACGTTGATATTTTGAGGTTATGATTCAGCCAACTCAGCCCTATCCGACTCCCCCCCCCCACTTCTGAGGTTCCCTAATGTCGCCATTTGAACTAATCCACAACGTAGCGCTGAGTGTTCTGATGGGCTGCATAAAATATACCTATCGCTCAGTCATCCAATCAAATTAGGAGGAACAGCTCACCAGTACAGCCAGCGCTATCTACTGGGTCAATGTTTTTGGCGACAGTGAAAATACCTCATTTACTATAGTTTGGTTAGAGAGTCGGATAGGGCTGAGCCAACTAGATGAAATCGCCATCTGGATTTCTTGGGAATTTTTTGATCAATACGTGGACCGGATTTCCAGGGGAAAATGCATGAGGCTAACCTCCCATGGACCGGAATTCGTTCCGGCGGAATGACTTTAAACCAATCGCTTTCACAATTTCTTTTAGAGCGTTCTATCAGAAATCTATTAAAAATTGTGCATTGGTTCAATTTTCATTCCGCCGGAACGAATTCCGGTCCATGGGAGGTTAGCCTCAGTCGGAGGGGCCTGTCCTAAACGACCCACAAGTTACCAAAACCAACATTTTTCACCAAAATGTAACCGAAAGTTTTGGTCGCTTGTCGGTTCACTCAGATCCACTAGGAAATTGCACTTAACCTCAGAGTGACCAACTATGCATAATTTATGCACTTTTTCCGTTAGATCAACCGATCACAGTGTTTTATTAAAAAGAATAACCAATGAGAAAAGTTGAGAAATTTGAGAATTGGTCACCGTGCTTAACCTAAAACAGAGATGAGTTGAAGAGATTGCTAACGAGATATGAAAACCATAGTCCAGTTTCTGATTGGCAGTATTACGTTTTCCATCTATCTCTTCATGCTGGTTAGCTTAGAAGAAAAATTCAACCAAACATATATTTTTCTTCAAAAGAAAAAAACGTGATACGGACCATGATTTTAACATTGCGTTAGCAATCTCTGCTATTCATCTCTGCCTAAAACTAAAATCCATCAGAGCCCTACAGTTGAATAAAAGTGAATAGAGTGACAATTAACAGAAAATTGAATGTAATCACCCTTTTTTATGTAGCACAATACCATTATTTCGTAATGATTTCAGTTATCTTTTCAAAAGAAGAAGCTCAGAAGAAAAATTCAACCAATCATCATATGAATCTCTTCAAAAGGAAAAAATTCTATTCTGCACTGTAAAAAATATCATCCTTTGTAAATTAACCGTATCTGATAAACAACTAATCCATATATGAATTGGAAACCCAGATAACACAAGAAGAATTCTTATTCAAAACCAAGAATAGAATTCTTCAAGAACTCTTTTCGAACTAATGGATTCATAGAAAGCTCTGGAGAAGTTCAATGTTTAGGACATTAACGAGTTCTTTGAGAATGCCGAAAGTATTTTTTTAGTACTCTCAAAGAACTCGTTAATGTCCCAAACATTGAACTCCTCCAGAGTTCTCTATGAATTCATTAGTTCGAAAAGAGTTCTTGAAAAATTCTATTCTTGTTTTTGAATAAGAATTCTTCGTGTGTTATCAGGGAAATCAGAATTTTTTATGAAAGCACTACATTCAGTGTAAATGGAATGAATTTTTATCGTAAAAGTCTTACACTCAACGTAGAAGAAATGAATTTTCTTTTTGAAAAAGTCTCACGCTCAGTGCAGGAATATCACACAAGTTTGTAAATTGTTCACGCTCAGTGTAGCGAATTTCATTACCTACATTGGATGTGAGCAATTTACAAACTTGTATAATATTCCTACACTGAGCGCACTGTTGCCACCTTGGCGCTAGGTCCAACGGAATTTTTCAATCACGTCTTCTTGTTAGTAGGAATGACCAATGAGGAAAAAACACAAGGCGCTAAAGTGGCATCAGTGACTGAGCATGAGACTTTTCCAAAAAGAAATTCATTTCTTCTACGTTGAGTGGGAGACTTTTACAATAAAAATTTATTCCTTCTGGTGGTAACCAGATTATAACTCGAACGACTTTGAACCCGACCAGGTATAAAAATATAATCAAATAAAATGGAAAATTAATCGAAATCAAAGCTTATCCAACCTTTTACTGTGAAGATGTATAGATTAAAGGTTAATTACGCTTCGATTTCGATCAATTTTTCAGTTTATTTAATTATATTACATACTACTGCATACTACCTTCCTTCTACACTGAATGTAGCGCTTTCACAGAAAATTCTGATTTTCCAATTCATATATGGATTAGTTGTTTATTAGATATGGGTAATTTACAAAGGATATTTTTTACAGTGTGAAATCGGGTCGGTGCCAAATCAACGAAAAAAAATTTACTAGCAGTATGAAGTTGTCATTTTGTTGCAGTACGAAATGAAATTAGTCACAGATCATTGATTAAATTAAACGAAAATTCTTCATGTTAACCTATTCATTGCACCCGTTTATTACAGTAGACACGTAATTCATTATTTTAATAAAATTATTAATGATTTTCCTAATCGATCGGTACAATCAAACTGTTTCAAACGTCTGTAGAGAATGGAAATCGGTTTGTTGTTATCATAAACATAACAATGGGAAATTAAGTTTACCGTGGGGTTGTGTTAGCAAATCAATGTTTTTTACTTTTCGTTTAATTTAATCAATGATCTATAGGTTCGTTCGTTCTACCTGCTCCGAGTTGCTCCAACTTGTACCAAACCAATCATTTTGTTTCTATAACTGGAAATAGCGAATCCAAAATACTTGGAGTAAGTTGAGGTAACTTGGGACACCACTAAACGAACTTAGCTTATGACTAATTTCATTTCATACTGCAACAAAATGACAACTTCATACTGCTAGTAAATTTTTTTTCGTTGATTTGGTTTTTCTTTGATTCGGTACCGACCCGTGAAATCCGTTAGCAGCTAGTACTTTTTAGGAAAGTTACTAAGAAGTACCAGTTTAGAGTGTCAATTAATCGAGAGATTTCGGGCTAACAGGTGTTTACTCTGGAATTCGGTAAACACCCGTTGGGCCGAAAGCCCGTTAGGCCGAAATTTATTTGACCGAATGACACAAATCCGAAAAAGTCTTGGTGGCATTTTGTCTTATTCGCACACGACTAGTAACGTATAGTAAGATTTCGGATTATTGTCATTCGGTAAAATAAATTTCGGCCCAACGGGCTTTCGGTCCAACGGGTGTTTACCTGAAATTCTTCGAGTAGTCAAAAACTAGTACTTTTTAGTCATTTCCGTCAAAAGTCCTAGTTCCTAACAAATCAGGAACTCTTCAACGCAGTAGCGTAGCAACGGGTGTCTTAAAAACCCATTTTGTATGATGCATAACGGTATTCTCATTACACTTTCCGGAATAAACCATGAAGAAAATCTTGTTTTTTCTCTGCATAATACTCTACGTTATTTTTACATCAATAAATCCTCCAACATTGATCTATTTCCTACTCCGTAGAATGTGTGCAGGAAAATTCGATTCCCATGCATCTTTGTGAATATAATGTCCCTGCTTCGGGACATGAATTATGGAAATTATTAACATAAAATTTGCACCATTCTTTTTCATATTCATAATAATTCATATATACTTTCCAGACGATATAACGAAAAGTATTGAGAATACATCAAGAATCCTTACGTGCTGTAAAAAAAAAGTATTCAGATATAAAATAAAATAATAAATCGATAGAAATGTTTATTGCTTTACGTGCACCTCCAACCAAAGACGAAATCTCTTTTTCTCGAAGTTTCTTTCAGAATATTCCGAAGAATTCCTCTCTCTCGACAACGAAAATTCCACATCATTCAAAATGTCGTTGATTTTCTTGAGAAAGCACGCGCTCGTCTCAACATCGTGGTGCTTATGGGAAACCCATGGCTCTAGCCTTTTCACCAAAGGGTGGGAAGTGAACGCCCCAAAAAGCTGCAATCAACAACATTATTCCTTGAAAATCTTGATGAGAAGCTGTTGTATTAAGAAGGGGGAAGATAATGATCGGTGAAAGTAGAGCGGTGCGCGGGCGCGTGGTTTAGTCGTAAGTTGAAATCAGGCATACACGATACAACGTAGCAGTAAAACCCATCCATGGTGGGCGTCCAGAGCAAAGGGGGCACTCAGCTTACGCCCCTGTAGACCAGTTGCTGAGGGTAAAGAACGCTTCATTCGCCAATCAAGAGTAGCGTCTGCTCGGCCTGCGTACAAAGGACGTTGCCACCTCGCGCACCGCCCAACGAACACACCGTTGAAAAAAGCAGTCCCCGTAAAGCAATTTAATAGCGTTAGGCTCCACTTGGCCAATACGTGTACATATTGATTTCAATTCACATGTGGTCAACGAAATACATTCATCCCGAGTAGGCTGGTAATTCTCTAACACGGAAACGCCTCTTACAAAAAAACGGATTCACCTAGTATTTACGGGACATCGGCGATTGCAAGTAACAACGCAGTTTGTGACGCCTACTTTGCGGAGAATACATAAGGTTATGTTAATTCGTGACATTCTTGTGGCAATTCTTTTTTTTTGTTTTTTCCAATCTCGTCGATTCGCGTTGAAACGCGTCGAAATTCTTTTTTATACGCGAGTGCAAAGAAATAAATGACCTGGCAACGAATATTATTGTACTCTTTGTGGTATCTGTTCGAATCGATATTTACGAGTGTTAAAAGAAAAAGACTCCTCCTGGTGAAAGAATACTGACGAATTCGCTTTCGACGGCTGGTGAAAGTCGAGTGTGTAGTTTGAGAATAGTTGTCAGTTCGATTGTGCACACAGGTTTTGAAGCTGTTGAGATTTGCGGAAGAGCGCACGTGTTGGACTTTGGGATTAGGTGGAGTCCTATGTACAATGTGGGTGGAGGCTGCACAGTAAGGCAGCCTTCCGCACGTAATCACAGGTATGTATCATGGTATTGGTATAAACGCCTGTGTGTGATCGTATGTGTGAACTACAAAACGCGATGAAGATCACGAGGACGAGGGAGCGGTTCGTTCGAGTGGGCGGTGTGATAAATACGTGTGGATCTCTCTTCTGTGTGTGAATGCCCTTGTCAGTTGCGTGCCTCGTTACCGAGCGCTTCAGGGTGAAGTGGGGGTTATAGAACACGAAAAGAGGAGAGAGCTTGCCTCTTGTGAGCTTCAATGCAATTCGATCTTTCGTCTCGTCTATTCGTTACCATTGAAAATCACTGGAAGGGGATTACCGATCTCGCCCAGGACGCTTCCAAATCGTCTACATCTGCGAAACTCTGCAAAAAAACGCGATTCGAAAATACTACTCTAGGTGGTATTTTTATCCGATGAGCCACTTCAAAAGCAAAACAACATATATGGCTTGATACATCTGAGCGTATGCGCTCCTTTCCAGAATGTATGAGAAAATATTAACAGAATCCAAGTAAATAATGTATACTCGTGTAAAAAAAAAATCTTATATCATGAATGCTGTTGTCGCATCATTGATGCTTTCAAATAAAACATTATTCTGATTTGCTATTGTTTCAGTAAACGATTCAAACTCTGATGGTTTTTTTTTTATAAACATGAATCACTTATTCTTGATATCCTTGAAAAGAATTATCATTGGAGTTTGTATTGTTCGTTGAAGAGAATCTGCAATTGAATACCGTTAATCATAAATATACATGTTTTAGATATTAGGTACTATCGAAACCCTAGGAGAAATCACTCTATTCGTTATCTGGTCCTTTCGAGGGACTTTTTAGACTCGGTAAGACTTCACGAAACCCTACAGCATTACAAAAGTAATGCCCGCAAAGGAACTTTCATAACAAATTATTATGAATATACGAATCCCTAGTTCTTTCAATTCTTCATAATGTTATTATTAACATAACGCGATATGAATTTTGAGAGAGCAAAATTGTTGATATGAAAAAGAATACTACAATACCGATGGTTTGTATAACCTAAACACCGTTTTTAAACGAGTCTAAGAAAATGCAGTACTAGTACCCCGAGGTCTTCCCCTTCTTCCACGTTCGTACAGGAATATAGGGGGCGGTATACAACACGACAGAGGTGTATGTGTATGAGCGAGGCATTGAATTTCTTAGTATGCGTTTGCGTTGTTGCGCGTTCTCGTTTCATGGAGCTTGGATATTTGGCAAGAAAGAGAGAGCGGGTGGGGCCGTGAATATCAGGGGCGTACGGAGGCGGTTCCTCTTCGCATATCGGGTTTTCAAGGTGGGCTATCGCTTTCTCTTCTGTCTCCTATCCCTTCTTCTCTGCCCATGGGTTTTCTTTGTTTCGAGATTAGAGTATAATGGGTATGTCTTTACTCGCACGTGTATCAATAAATATAATACGAAATCAGTTGTTTGAAAAACCTCATAGTCGATCGAATTAACGCACTCGAAGTTGCATCGTTGTAATAGCGTCTTTGAAGTATTTCGTGTACTACTGGTCGATGGAGCGCCATGAATTTTTTTCCCTCCCTTTTTTTACGTTTTATTGTAAGATCGAACGAACGTTTGAGGAATATAAATGTTTTCAGGATAAATTAATCAGCTGATCATTGATATATTTCACGTACAATGAAATCCTAGCGGAAAGCGGTTGTGATTTTACGTAAAGAACTGTGTTGATATTGGGTCACTCTCTTTGTCTCAACTCATTTCATTTCATCATGAAACACGGCATCAATGGGAGAAATGTCACACAGGTAACAAACCAAAATTTCTATTCATTTACTGTGTGGAATTCTAGTTCTTCGTTGATTGTTAATGTTGTGTCTCTTCCAATGTTCTACGCTTCAGGAAGAAATCGAAGAATCAGATCCTCTGCAAACTCAGCCTCCGCAGGAGGAACACGAGACGCAACAGTTGGATCAAGCTTCCCAACCTCAAATACGTTTCCTTAGCACCAATGTTCTTCAACAGTTGCAACAACAACAAGATGCTCAACAACAAGCCCAACAACAGCAACCGCAAGTCATTACTTTACAACAGTTACAAAACTTTGTGCCTTTACAAGCTCAACAATCGCAACACGATCATCAAAGAGCTCAAACTATTTCTGTACAATCGTTACCTCAACAATTCCTGCAAGTAAGTTGAATCAAATTATATATCAATTTACAGAAATCGTAAATTTCTGATTTTTTATTTCAGGGTGCTCAAATAATTAGTACTCAAAGTCAAACGACGCTCCAACAACAGCAGTCTCAACAATCTCAACAGCAGGCACAGCAGCAATCTCAACAACAAGCTTCGCAGCAACAACAACAACTAAGTTACAGTGTTATACCGCAAATGCAAACTGTAAATATCGATGGACAAGAAGCTTTGTTCATTCCATCCTCCGCTATATCTGCCACGGGTGGTCATCATCAAGGCCAACCTACGATGCATTTTGCTACGGCGAATGGTCAACAAGTGCAACTCGCTAGCCAACAGGTTCAATTATCCAACGGTCAAACTCTCATCACGCCTCAACCCGTCAGTTTAATTAGAGCTCCACAAGTATTCCCCACTTCGATTATACAAAACATTGCTGGTCAAACAGTTCAGCTGCCAACAGGTAAATTTGTCAATTTTTGAATCTGTGTATTATAGTTTTTGCAAAACTTCAATGAAATTAATATATTAAATGAACTATTCCAGGACAAAGTGTTCAAGTAAGACCTCTACAGTTTCCAATGCAACACGTACAACAGACTGTACCTGTGCAAGTACCGGTAACTACCAGTAATGGACAAACAGTTTATCAGACCGTTCATTTCCCTGTTCAAGCATTGTCTAGTGTCTTCAATATGCCCACTACTCAAATGATACCACAAATTACTCAGGTGAGATTCTAAAAAACTCTATAAAAGTAAAAAACAAAATATTCAATTCATTCATGGAAATTGTATATTTCGATAACAGCAAATCCCTCAAATGGCACAAATAATTACACCAAATGGACAAATTCAACAAGTTCAAATAGCAAATTTGCCACAGCTCCAAAACTTACAAGTGAGTTCTTAATAATTCATATAAATATTGATATTCAATTCAGAGTTTTTATATTAGAAAAATTATTATTATTATTATCTTGTATTTAATTTGTTGAAGAATCAACAAGTAGCTCAGCAAGTTGCTCAACAGCAAGCTCAACCGCAAGTGGTACAGCAAGTTGCGCAACAAGTAGCCCAGCAACAAACTCAACAGCAAGTAGTACAATCGGTTCATCAACAACAACAAAATGCTCAAGCGCAAGTCGCGCAACAACAACAGCAACAACAGCAGCAGCAGCAACAACAAGTTCAACAAGTTGTTCAGCAAGTTATTCAACAGCAACAGCAACAAGTTCAACAAGCACATCAAGTACAGCAATCTGTTGCCTCTGTTCCGTCTTCCACTGTATCTACTTGGAGTACAACAGTGTCGAGTCCAAATAACGTCCAGGTAGAATAATTAAACAATTTTGTTTCTATTATAAAATGCCTTCGACAAAAATAAAGTGAAAGTTATGAAATGTATTCACTTTTATTGATTTAGGTGCTTGGAATTGCATCGCTTGGCAGGCCTGTAGGGGGAGGAACCAATGTCATCACTACGAAAGATGGTCAAAAAATTGATGTTCAAGCTTTAACTAATTTAACAAGGCCTTCGGATATCGAAGGTGATCTCAAAGTAGCAAATATTGATACTAGTCAATTGACTAGTGGACAAGTTATACATATACCAACTGCCCAATCTACGCAACAAGCTATACAACCAATTACCATCACAGGTAACTACATATTCTGCACGATATAAAAATGAAATGAACGTTTTGTTCGATTTAGATCATACACGACTAACCGAGTATAAATTATTGAAAAAAAATTGTTCACAGGAGCCCAAGGACAGCAACTCACTTTGATACCTGCGTCCGCTTTAGCAAATTTAACAGGTCAGTCAGGGAATGTGATGAGAGGAGTCGGAGGTAGCAGTATAATGCAACTTCAACCAACCGCTACCAGTATGAACACTACAAATGGCTTTCCTCTATCCATACCGCTACAAAATATACCTGGTTTAGGAAACGTGCAAGTGATACCCGCTAGCGCATTACAACCCGCGACAGTTCAAACATTACCCACAGCTGGAACTGCGCCTATAGTAGCAACACCTACCATGCAACTCGATTCTTCGGATCCGACCAAGTGGCAAATTCTACAAACCATTCAATCCAACGGCGCATTAACTTCATCTACTCCTACGATGCATCAACATCAAAGCACTCCTACGCCTAACAACGCTAACGTCGACGTAACCGATTCTAATAAGCAAAATCGAAGAAGAGTCGCTTGCACGTGTCCAAATTGCGGAGACGGAGATAGGTAAAATTCATGTAAAGCTGAAGATTATTAGTCGTTATGTGCTTTAGTATTCGAAATAAAAATGTTTATATGAGTGCGTATGCGTCCAATGTGCATACTACATGTTTAAAATTTCTCATTTCAATTAGGAATAGAGATTTAACTCGGAAACGTCAACACGTATGTCACATAGCCGGGTGCAATAAAGTTTATGGGAAAACAAGCCATCTGCGCGCTCATTTAAGATGGCATACGGGCGAAAGACCATTTGTATGTAGTTGGATATTTTGTGGGAAAAAATTCACCAGGTCGGACGAACTTCAAAGACACCGTAGAACTCACACGGGAGAAAAACGATTTCAATGTCCAGAATGTACCAAGAAATTTATGAGATCGGATCACTTGACAAAACACATCAAGACACATACGAAGATTCGTAGCACGGTAAGAGCATGAAAAATGGATGTGTGGAGGACTCAGGGCTGACGTGGACCAGGTCGATTTTTCTATTTTTCTGGAAAAATTGATTAAGTAACTATTCATTATAAAATATCAATAATATCTATCAATCTTTTATTTTTGAGAAACATAACTTGATGTGGTTGTTTCTTGTTTTGTTTATGTATATCTCATTTATCTCTCATTTTTGAGTTTTTAGGCTTGAATATTTGACACGTTATCTCATAGAATATCAAGTAAATTTTCAAGATCGATCGATTAAAATATATAATGAACTAAAGTCACTTTCATACTGGCATGTCATGATTAATGGGTATTTTATATTTTATTCGATTTAACATACACGATTTATTTACATATATGATTCCAGGAAGCAGCTACTTCAACCCAGGAAGGCTCTTCTGACAGTCAGTCTTCCACAGAAGATAAGATTTTTATTGCGTTGCATAAGGAACCTGATCAATCTGAGATTGTTATTCCTGAGCAAATGGATGGGATAGAAAATCAATCAACGAATCATGTAAAAAATGAATAATTTTTAATTATTAGCTAACTAGAGTAGTAGGAAGTTCAACCAAAATCCAAATGTTTCTTTTTTTTTCTGATTTTGTTTTTGTTTTGCAATTACGAGGTTTCCGTTTCTTTTACATGCATTTACATTCCCAAGTAGCAACAGATGTTCAAACGTATATACGAAACATAAACTTTCGTAGAATTAATGAACGTTCATGGAATCTTCGAATGAGACTGTTTGAAATGTACGATATTCGTTCGATTAACGTAAATTCATTCAACGAAATGGCCTCATTGGAATTATTCCAGGAATATGCATAGAACGTTCTCATAATATATCTCGATGCTACTTGGGTTACCATATACACTAAACAGAAACTTGCACAGTGATGGAACTGTTTTTTTATTATTATTTTTTTCATTTGATATAATGATATTTTGTAAAAAGTACTTTATTTTCGAAAAGATCGAATTCTATTATGAATTTTTTATCTTATTAGAAATAATTTAATGAATTGAATCGAATGGATGATGAAAATTTAGTTCACAAGTTTACACGGAACAAAGATCCCATGTGGATGCAGCATTAATTATTGTTAATTTGACATAACTGCTCACGTAAATGCAATTTACATGGAGAAAATCCTACAGTGGTAATAGAGGAAGTGAGATTGGGGAGGATAATTAACTTTCGATAAGTCAAGTATCGCCATTCGTGGCGACGCTGTGTCGTCCTCTAACGCGACCAAATGTATACAGGGTGCCCCGGAACAAAGTACTCGCTCTTCACCAACGTATTTCTGAGAGAAAACTGAACAACTTTTCCATTGAACATTGTTCGTTTAGTTTATGAGGGACACCCTGTATGCTATATATTTTGACAGTGTTAGAAAACGCTGCAGTGTCACAAATGGCGATATTTGACTTTTATTATTTCCAGGGTTGGGTTCTGGGCGCGTGCGATGAGTCATGTGCGTCAACTCTGCGCAAATTATACACAGAATAAAATTTACAAACCATGAAAAAAGATTATACAGAAAACTCCCTTTAGGGACCTGCGTTATCTGTGTGGGTTTTTATGGATACATTATTTCATGCATAAGATAAGGTTTAAAGAACGTTCAACAGGGGTGCATTTGATGGTCCATAGAACATTCCATGAACCTAAATTTCAGAGTGTTCTCCTCCCCAATCTTACTTTGTGAATAGTAAGTAGTTTATTCTACACGATTGGTTTGTTTATTCTTGTTGTTAATAACGCGAGCCAGTCGTACAGGATAAAATACACCCTACAGTAGGGTTTTCTGCGTGTATATTGGAACCAATGTTACAAGTACCAGGTTCCTGACACTTCCTACCCATCCCATAAGCTGATCAAGGTTATTACGATAATAATTCCTCAAAAGGCGCCACGTGTAACTGGGTGTCACCTCCTCTCTGCCTATAAGATCCTTCAATTATTTTGATTCTACGTAATATCTGAATTTCTCCGACTTCCAATGCATTGGATTGTGAATTTCACTACAGGGAATCGTTTTGTATTTTTGGATATTTGTTACAAGACATTAAGCTAATTTGAATTTCGATGCATTGCAGGTGTATAACAGTTCCCGCTCATTGCCACCAAGTAACTGGTAGCGCCATTATCATGAATCTGTCCCCACGTGTACTAAACAAGTGTCAGGGACCTGATATGTACATTTCTACAGAAGTAAATGGAGTAGTGTTGCTATTGCAACCACGATAATCATGTAAATCAATCCGAAAGGACTCTGTATTTAATTTTATACTGGGTACATTTCTATCATACCTTTGTGATCAAATTTGTTTTTGGTGGGCATCGATGTCCAGAATTGTATATAAATATACATGTATATTTGTAAATCTTATTGATAACTACTTCGTCTAGGACATGATAAGTCGAGGGAAGTGTTTAGACTATATACACAGTTCTGTGTATGTATATGTACATACATAAATGCACACACAGCATTGTCACTCTGAGACAGGATTGTCTCAGTCAGTTGAAATTAGAATCACCAATTCTAACTCACTTTCTCAAGACGTACTTAAAGCGTACATATCGTTATTCGATTGGGAAAACAAAGGTTTGCGATCTAAAATCAAGAAGTTTTGAAACAACACACCCCTATCATCGATTTCCACGTCGCATCTCCGTGGATAAAAGGTAGATGAACGAAGATGCCACGTAGAAATGTTCGGTGCTATGAATTCAGAGTTAATTGAATTTTTCCAAGAATTCACAATTTGAAAATTGATTTATTGAAGAAAACAAATTTGAACAACAGTTTACAAAAGACTGATCATCGATTATTTGGATAATTTCGAAAACACCCGTTATTTGTAAATAAAAGTTGAAGAATCAATTCTCCTTGATTTTTCAGATATAAATCAATGAAATTACAAATCGTTCATCGTTGCATGTTTTTTTTTTTCGAATGAACGAAATGCTCACATGCTCACAACAACGACAAAAAAATAAGCAAAATCAAATCATTTATACTTCTCTTATCGATTGTTAACTAATTTTTAAATCGAATCAACACAGATGTAATATTATATTTTATTTTAATCAATCTCAGAATGTATAAAGAAATTGAATCACGATGCTTTCTAATCACTTCTCGCGGCAACTTTTTTTTTGCGGATCAAGATTTTGGTTGTACTTTCTTCATTCGAAAAATATTTCAAAGAGAACTGTCATTCTCATTGATCATGCATTCATTCGACTTTTATTATCACGAACGATGGATGTTTGTTGTTTAATAATTGAGCTTGTTTTTTCTCATCAAATTGTATGAAAAGATTAGAAAGAAAGGGCTGTTGTTTTGGTTCAACTAATGAAAATTTGAAAACAATATATTTTTTTATTGAATATATGTAAATATGTAAATAATGTAAATGAATGTAAACAATTTTGCACAAGAGAATTATATACACTGATAAACGTTTTTCCAAATATTGTAACTATTAGAAACTCTGTGTTGTTATTTTATCTCAAATAGACATTATTAATTTATAAGAGAAAACGAAAAAAAAAAACAACTAGAAAATTTGGGTGTTTGAAAAAATGAAAAACAAATTTCACGATTCTTTTTTTTTTCTCTTTCTTTATGAAATTTAATTGAAATAGGAATCTATGTGCGTCGAATATCATGTTTTTCAATTTTCAAAGTGATGCTTTGTTCATTTCAATTGAAATTTTCATCGCTAATCCCACTTTCCCCGAATTGCATTTTGTTCGTCAAATGCATTAGAATGATAAGTAGATAAATTGAAATTCTTCAAAGTTTCGTTGCAAAAAAAAATATGTTGGTGAAGTTTGGAATCATTTATTGAGACAAATTCGAGATCGAATATCGAAGAATCTGAATTATCTGTCGTATTATTGTGCTTTCAACTTCTTCCTTCGAATGTGCATTTTATCTAACAATACTGGTACTGAATTATCAATATCGATTATTATATAATGTTATATCGAAATTTGCTTGTAGTTTCGTTTCAATAAACGATCCAATCTTCAACAATGTGGAAAAAAAACAGACTGTACTTCATTCACCCTGCTGAATAAAATCATAAAAATCAATCGATTGGTTTTTCTCACAGATCTCTGATTAAAACCAATTAAAATGTCAATTTTTGGTCCTGTTCTGCTTGGTATCGAGGCGCAGGGGGATTTCGCGATATTTACACGGAAGTAGGGTTTCGAATACACATAAAATCCAACCCCGTGCAACCTCATGAACTTCGTTATATGAAAAAAAAACCAATAACACACAACTTTCCCGCAATCGACTCGTCTCTTGGATTCCCTCAACAAAAAAAAAATGTGTAACTTTTCCTTATCTTCCTTGTCACAATGAAGAATTTTCTACAAAAAAAACTTCCAACTCATTGTGGGTGATAAAATGTATGTAGGATTAGTTCGGTTATGTACATAATCAGTTCAATACTGTTTCTCATGATTAAGCTTGATATCGACTCTGGTGATTGGAACAAGTAAAAATGCAAGTCATTCGAGTCATCTACGGTCACGAATGCTGTTTCACGATCGCGCGAAGAGCGTCTTATTCTTTGATTTTCACGCCCTGTAATCGTACTTCGTTGTATTGAAATTTATTAGAATTCCATGTAACGCGGAAACCACCCGGAGGATCCTGGAATAGAGCGTTTTTCCTACCGGATATTTTAACCAGTGATTTCGTTGATGAACTCTCGACTCAGAGGAGAAGTGCCTTTAGTCGAGGAGAGTAATTCAAGTATTTGCATATACAACACATACTCGCGGAAATAGAGAGAGAGAGAGAGATATATATATATATATATATATACATGTATACGCGTGATGAGTTCATAGAAAAAATTCTGTGATTTAAATTTAATATATTCGTGTTTGAGAAGTGGTATTAGTCGAATGGGAAACTGTCGGTGTGTGTACATACGTGAATAATACGTTTATACATATTCACGGTGGCTGAAAGTTGTTATTGAAGTGTCAGTATTCCTATCGATATATTTACGTATAGATTTTTCTCTCCCTTCAAGTATGCACGAAATATTTGTTTGCCGAGGTTGCACACGTGCGTGGGGCATCCATTCTTGTTGTTATTGTTATTGTCGTTATAGTTGTAACAAAACAGGTGATTTATAACTTATATATTTATACACATAACCTATAAACGACGTGACGAAGCGACTAGTGTCATCGAAAAAACTAAATTGACGTGATCTCCTCTCGGTACCACGAAATTCTTCGATTCCTACTTTTTTATTATTTTTATTCGGAATTATGAATCAAAATTTATTTTTTTTATGATTTTATGGTTGTAAAATATGATTGTGAGGTTATATTTTATTCGTTAAAACGGAACAAATGTTTGTTGTTAACGAGTATTGGTGATAATTCAAAGTATCCTACGTTATGATCGCTTTTTTTGCTCTCTGAGGGTGAATATTACTCGTCGGAAAATATTTATTTTTAATTGGTTGGGTGAGTAAATATTGTATGTTATTCATTTATTCGTATACATCTATCAACTCAACTTTTTCTCTTCTAACGCAGGTGAATCTCTGAATAATATACGAAAAGCTCATCGTATGCCTTTAGGTAAGTCACGCCGCTAATGACCAATTATCATGTATTTAGCAAATGATTCGTCAATGTCATGCCAAGCGTTATAACAATTCACAATCATTTTGCAATTGTCGAGTACATATTTGAATAAACCATTGTCATGGTTGGAGTCATTAACAAAATTATTCAAGGAACTTGAAATATGTATTATATTTCATATGAACGATAAAAGCATTGAAAGTTTTTTCATATTCTTGAATGAATTTTCCCAGGTTTTAATGGATGGAGAAGACGATTATGAGCAACGAAAAGGGGCTCAAGATAGCTTCCAATTTCCCAATTATGCACCTGGATCGCCGCTTCTTGCCGAGGAAACGGACTGGGAGAATACAGTTAATTCGGAAAAACATGGAGACATCGGTGACATGAAATTTTGTATGGCCAGTTACATAAAAGAAGCAATGAAAATGATGTACATGATGAGGAGTCATCATATGCTGACAGACGTTATTTTGCAAGTGGGATCCGAATTGTTTCATGCTCATAAAGTGATTTTAGCTGCGGCGAGTCCATATTTCAAGGTAACTTTCTTTCGCAATACGATACTTAAATTGTATAAATATTAATGTATCCATTGCAGGCCATGTTTACCGGAGGTTTAAAAGAATGCGAAATGACGAGAGTACGTTTACAAGGAGTGTGTCCAACAGCTATGGCTCGTTTAATATATTTTATGTACACCGGTCAAGTGAGGGTCACTGAAATCACAGTGTGTTCGTTATTATCCGCAGCCACGATGTTTCAGGTGCAATAAAAATTCATTTGTCAGTCATTTTATAGCAAGGTAATCGATAAACCATCAAATCCTATCTAACGTTTTATTCAAATTGTCAGGTAAATAACGTTATAGACGCATGTTGCGTATTTTTGGAAAGACAGTTGGATCCTACAAACGCTATCGGCATAGCGAACTTCGCTGAACAACACGGATGTCACAATCTGTACCACAAAGCGAATCAATTTATCGTTCAACATTTCAATCGCATATGCCAGGAAGAAGAATTTTTACAATTGTCAGCGATGCAGTTGGTGAATCTTGTGAGAAAAGATGAACTGAACGTGCAAGAGGAAAGAGAAGTTTACAACGCGGTTTTAAAATGGGTTAGATACAACGAGGAGGCTAGAGGTCCAAAAATGGAGCACATATTGCACGCGGTTCGTTGCCAATATCTTACTCCAAATTTCTTGAGAGAGCAGATGAAGAATTGTGAAGTACTAAAAAAAGTTCCAGCATGTCGGGAATACCTTGCTCAAATATTTAAAGATTTAACGTTACACAAGAAACCCGTTGTTAAAGAGAGAACGCCGAATACTCCGAGAGTTATTTATATAGCGGGAGGATTCTTCAAACATTCCTTGGACCTTCTCGAAGGGTACAATGCCGATGATAAAACTTGGACACAGCACTCGAGATTGATCGTTCCTAGATCCGGTTTGGGCGGTGCTTTTCTGAAGGGAATGTTCTACGCGGTTGGCGGTAGAAATAATTCGCCAGGCAATAGGTTAATAACAGAGTAATGTTGTTGTTTTGGTAGACGATGGAGTGTAGGGAATTAGAGAAATTTGGTTTTTAACGTGTGGAATGATTTTTAGGTACGACAGCGATTGGGTGGACAGATATAATCCTATAACGGATCAATGGAGGACGTGCAGTCCGATGTCGGTGCCGAGAAATCGCGTTGGCGTGGCGGTTATGGATGGCTTGTTGTACGCTGTGGGTGGAAGCGCCGGAGCGGAGTATCATAACAGCGTCGAATGCTATGATCCCGATCAAGACAATTGGACCAATATAAAACCTATGCACATCAAAAGATTAGGAGTTGGAGTGGCGGTTGTGAATAGGTAAAAATATTTCAAGCCATACACGTTATCAATCACTCTCATTTGTTATTATAACATTCTAGATTGATGTACGCGATTGGGGGATTCGATGGAGCCGATCGACTCAATTCTATTGAATGTTATCATCCTGAAAATGACGAATGGACGATGGTTTCGCCGATGAAGTGTAGTCGATCGGGCGCTGGAGTGGCGAGTTTAGGCCAATACATATACGTTGTTGGAGGATACGATGGTACGCGTCAGCTGAATTCCGTCGAACGGTACGACACGGAACACGATACTTGGGAATTTGTTGCTAGCGTCAGTATCGCTCGAAGTGCCCTCAGCGTGACGGTTCTTGACGGAAAGTTATATGCTATGGGTATGCAAAAAGCTGAACAATATGTTAAACAACAACAAAAACAATGTTTCGATCATTTCTTGATACAAATATTCCATTTTCAGGGGGCTACGATGGAACAACGTTTCTAAGTATAGTAGAAATATATGATCCGGTTAAAGATCAATGGCAAGAAGGAATGCCAATGACTTCCGGTAGATCTGGCCATGCGAGTGCGGTATCTTATCACCAGTGTCCTATACATTGTGATCACGCGGATCATAATTCAACTGTTAATAAAAAACCATCGTGATAAATAATTTTAAAAACATTTTGTAGGAATTCCAGTATCTGTAAATATTTTATGCATATAGTACATGATTTTCTTTTAGTAAATAATCGATGATGTCAAATCGATACCCTGTAACTCAAAAACTCATTGACCTGGAGTCAATTTTATATATCTTTACGATAAGGTATTTATCAATTTTATTATATACTTAACGTAATTTGTTTGTTAGTATCAGTATTCTAGCTTTATCATTGAATTCAAATAACAAAAGTTATCGGTAAACGGTATCGGAATTTTTACTTAATTTTACAAGATTCGATGTAAAATTGAAAAGAAAAATGGTACAAAATGAAGCTAGTTAGTGGTATTGAATTCAATCGTTATGATTCTTTTTTAAGTTGCAAAGTGTATTGATTTGAGATCATCGATGATACGCGAATATCAATTTTTCGAAAATTCATCTTGAGATATGAACATTCTTTTATCGAAGATTAGACGATGGAAACAACAATTTCGGATAATAAAATTGTCGTGTTACGCATTTTTATACGGACGATGAAAATTTCAATTTATATTTTTCTGTTCCAATATTGAAATCATGTGAAATGTGTGAATTAGGGGTGCGGGAGTATCCGAATTCCATCGGGTTTTTTTTATCCGGGTACCCGATTGCAATTAGTTCCAGATTACTCGAATTTATTCTTATAACAGCTAAAAGATAGCCATCGAATAATAATGAAAAAAAAGTTATTGGACTCGGGTACCCGACCCGAACGATCAACAAATTGATACCCACCCGCACATCCTAAGCAAAGTTGTATTTTTTGCGATTTATTAAATTTATGACTTTAGCAAATATGTCTCTTGTTAAGAACGTTTTTATAAATTCAACTGTTGGAAATATTGCAATCGATTCATTCTTATCAAGAACAACATTGACGTGATAGAGTTCAAGGGAATCCTGGGACGAAAATCGGACAGGGATTCGTCTGGTTTTTCCAGGTGTTTTTGTCACAGCATCTGCTGGTTTCATTTGAATTTGCACGAGTATTTTCCGTGGTTACATGAATGTAATTTTCTGGGTTTCACTTATATCAAGGTGTTTTCTCATGAACTTGAATTTTAGTGAGTTACTATTCATAAACCTATTGGATCTTCGAATTCCTTTAGAGAATTCTTTCGAAATTCACATTTTCACAATTGACCACGAAGAAGGTTTCTTTCCCACAAATCAGAATTTCCAGAGAACGGAATGGGATTGGCTCGTCTCTCAGGGATTTACTGAAATTCTCCAAAATCCCCCCAAGACTTTCGATGCGTGAGGGACTAGCTGTTGCACTCGTCGCACTTTTGAACACACGTCAACAGTTTGCGAAGAAATTAAAGAGCTTCGATTCTACTTCCATGGTATCCCTGTTGCATATACATATTAATGAATCTCCAAGGTAATTAGGTTAGAAATTCATCAATCGAATAGTGAATCACTTCGAGCGTGTAAACAATATTCCAACGAAAACAATGTGAAGAGAATATTGTCATAATTAGCTAAAAACTCAGCCAAAATCATAATGAAGTCAACATCGCGGATGATTCTACACTGCCATCACGAATCGCAAAACTATGAGGAGAAAGATATTTAAAATCGTACAAGAAGAAAAAAAACAATGAAATCCAAGTACAGATTGTGTTTATTGTGCCTTATTTTTCCTGTTATAATAATACTACATAACTTGGCTGTTCATTTCACGAATAAGACTTACGATGCTCAAAATAAAGAAGGTACCACTATTGTGCCAATGTACAATAAACAACAATTAATCAAAGATCTGTCGATATGCGTTGTGGTATGCGGAGACCGATTACACGAAGCCCTGACCATGCTGAAATCAGCTCTAGTGTTCACCAACAGACCTTTACATTTGATAGTCATATCCGAAGATCATTTGATTCCAGCGTTCACGGAGAAACTAGCGGAATGGCAGATAATATCCAACAAAACGTTCAATTTTGTCGTGAGACCCATCACATTTCCAGAAGAGAGTGACACCGCGATGTGGAAAAAACTGTTCAAACCGTGCGCCGCTCAACGATTATTTCTACCGGTAAATGGATTTATATTCTACAATAAAAACAAGTATTTTTTTTTTATCCAATACTTTCATTTCAGACTGTTCTAAACGACACGGATGCAGTTCTGTACATGGACACGGACACCCTATTCCTCACCCCTCCAGAAAACATTTGGGATGAATTTAAAAAGATGAATTCAAGCCAATTGGCAGCTTTGAGCCCGGAACACGAAGATCCCAACACAGGATGGTACAATCGTTTCGCGAAACACCCGTACTACGGAAAACTTGGAGTCAATTCCGGAGTGATGTTGATGAATTTGACTAGAATGAGAGAATTCAAATGGATAGATCACGTGATTCCAGTTCACAAGAAATATAAATTGAAGATAACTTGGGGAGATCAGGATATAATAAATATCATTTTTCACTATCATCCGGATAAATTGTACATTTATTCTTGTCGGTACAATTATAGGCCCGATCATTGCATGTACATGTCAGTTTGCGCGGACGCGGAATCGGAAGGGGCGATGGTATTGCACGGATCGAGAGGTACATTCCATTCCCAGAAACAACCTCCGTTCAAGGCCATTTATAGAGCTATGGAAGAGTATCAGTTCGGTACCGATACTTACAATTATCTACTCGTGCCAATGAGAAATTACTTAGCGTTAGAGGATAAGTCTAACTGCGGTAAAGTATCCTCGGTATTCATTATTCAGCCTGAACTTTATTTGGATCAAAAAATTTAATGCCAATCATTATCAGTCGATTAATCAAATACCTGTTTTGACAATATCATTTATATATATATATATAAATAATATATAATAATATGCAACGAAAAAAACAAAATATAAAGCAATAACGCGGTTGAAAAGATCTCGCACAGTCTTTCAACAGTTTCGAATACGTAGATTTCATCGAACAGATCTTTTCAATAGGGGTTTTCAATTTAAAACGATACAAGTCGAGGATTTGCATAAAAAAATAATCCCGTAGGAATAATTCTATCATAATTCAGATATATCTCTGCAATTTACAAGTTTTTGATCGATCGCCCAGCGATTGTTTGTTGCCGGTTCTTCCGTGGTTTTATTCATATGAAACGAGAATTTTTGGGCTTCTCATATGAATATCTTTACAGTAAGGTGCTCCATGAATGATATTAGTCTTTATTTCGAAGTGATATTACTAGTAATACGTAAAATCATTGTTCCGATTGCTGATTTTCGAGTGAAATGTATTTTATAGATTAAGTTGATTGAATTCTTCATTGTATAGACTGAATGTTAAGATGCGCGTTCTTTTTTTTTTTTTTCTTATTTTTTGACTTTTTTTGTTGAGAAATGTGCTATGATTGTTAATTTTTGTGGTTACGAATGATTTGGAAAGAATATTATGTAATATTTTCTTTTATATATATATATATATTATATATACAAACATTTTGTCTAGGCTTTAAGTCCATGCCAATGTGATGATCTGCGTTAATCGATTTACAATAACATTGTTATATCTAAAATTAATACTACGTTAAGAGGGGGGAAAAAGAATCAAGTTCAAATTTTTCATGACATTTTCGTACACCCATTTCCATGCGATGGGAATTTTTACGTATCTACTACTGTTCTGTTATCTGACAAAATCAAACGTAATAGTTGTAATGATACTACTTTTACAATCAAAATAAAATAAAGTATACAGAGATGAACTTTTGGTTATTGCTTATTTTTAAACATTCCTCTGTAAGAGCTGTGTTACTTTGATGAAGCTGTAAAGCTAGCAGCCAGTTTTGGTAACTTTTGATGAAACATTGTTTAAGATTCGTTCGTACCAGAAATCGATAAAGTAGCATCTCTTTGAACTTTTCAGATCCTCAAATCTTCAATATGTAATGTGTGCTGTAAAAAATTATGACGATCGGCTGCTAGCTTTACGACTGCCAGTTTGGAACCACAAGGATTTTTATCTGGAAATTCTTTCTAATTAGATAAATCTTATTCAACTGCTAAGTATGAAACTATTAAAATGCTGATTTCACACGTTTAATCGATAAATGAGTAACATCTTTGTAGCTAGGGAAGAGCTTTGATATATTGAATTACATAATTCATGTAATATGCATTGATCGCAATTCAGCAGATAAATCATTAGAGGTTTTCAAACACTCGATTGTGTGGATTTCAGTGTTTCATTTTTTTCATGCACGAGCTCATCGGGAAGTAAGTGGTGGCTGAATGAAGGGGTCAGACACAATCAAGAGGGGGGTCTACGTCCGTTCGAGCAGTTCGGAGCTCGAGCTCCCGCGAGCCACGACAGCAGACTCGAATGGACTCGAGCGGACGTAGAAATTCTCTGTCGGCCGTGTGAACGCGCTACATTTGGAACTCTTTGTAGTGCGATTTTCTTTTCCACATGACTATGAATTGAAAGTTTCAATTAAAGAAATTAACAGTTCTTTGGCATTGTGATATTATTATATACCATGTGAATAGAAACTCCGGGATCGTTTCTTTCAAACGTGTTCAAAGATTTATGTTCACCGGTGAACTGTAAAAAATTCATTTATTCCGAGAGAATATTATCATATTTTTTCCAAGGAGTGTGAATTGTATGAAATGTGACTTTATCGATGGAAAATTGTGAGATCGGTGTGTAGAGTTTGAATTTGGTGAATCGGAGGAAGAAGATTTCATGATATCGTCATTTATGGAATACTTCCGATTTATTTATAAATATCCAACGATACGATTCCCTGGACGTCGAAGCGAATCGTATTGAATATTCGTGCATGCCCGATGATTGTGGTCTCGTGATTCCGGTGCTTGGATGAGATTGGATTTATCGTTTCGGAAAATCTCGCTGGTATTTCTATTTGTCTTTTCTTATATTGAAATTTTTATAGATGTTCTCAGTGGACAAAATTTTCTTATTTCTTCTGTATCTTTTCCACATTTTGGTTTCCTTTTTCCTCAAAAGATGAACAAAAATTGTGATCAATTTACAAGAGTGAAGAAATTCATTGGGACAACTTTGCGATGGAAACTATTCGAAATCGCTATAAATATCTACATGATTGTAAATTGATTACAAATGATGCAAGTTTAACGAACATCTTTTAAATTATAAATAATGCGAGCGAAGCGAGCACCGTTTGAATTAGGAATTATGCGAGCGAAGCAAGCACTGTCTTGATTGTCAATAATGCGAGCGGAGCGAGCACTGTCTTTATTATAAATCATGCGAGCGTAGCGAGCACCGTTTAGATTATGAATGATGCGAGCGAAGCGAGCTCTGTCTTGTTTATAAATGGTGCGAGCGTAGCGAGCCCCGTTCAAATGATGAATAATGCGAGCGAAGCGAGCACCGTTCGAATTATAAACAATGCGAGCGGAGCGAGCACCGTTGAGATTATGAATGATGCGAGCGAAGCGAGCACCGTTTGAAATATAAACGATGCGAGCGAAGCGAGCACCGTTTGGAATATAAATGATGCGAGCGAAGCGAGCGTTTAGATTATTTTATACGGAGAAAAATGAAGGTCGAAAATATAGTCATTTTTAATAAAAATTGGAGAATATTTCTTAAAATCTGAGAGTTTTTCTTAAATACATAATAAAGACAAAACGGTCCACTTTTTTTGTTGAATTTTATTCAAAAAACAATTAAAAATTATCAATACTCAATAAAGAATATAGAGAAACATATGAACTTTCCAAAAGTCGCGCGTGAAATTTTACAAGAATAGTAACAAAATTTCAATATCCTACTATTCACCTTGTGGAATTTCGTATGCGACTTTTGGAAAGTTCATATGTTTTTCTATTCTTTATTAAGTATTGATAATTTTTCATTATTTTTCGAATACAATTCCACAAAAAAATTGGATCGTTTTTTCTTCATTATGCATTCAAGAAAAATTCTCAGATTTTAAGAAATATTCTCAAATTTTTTTTCAAGATTACTATATTTTCGACCTGCATTTTTCTCCGTGTAGAAGAGCGACGATTACTACATATATTATTAATAAAAATCTAAGTATTAGAAATAGGTTTTACATGCTACAATTTGGATCCAAAAACTTAATTTCAGGACCAAAAACTGTACTGGAAAGCACAATCATCGAATGTTTCTAATTGGGTACACTTGAAGATCATATTGAAAGTTGTTTTCAATTACAATTATGAAATCTGTGTTTAATACTTTCAAAAATAAGATATGAAATGTTTGAGATTCACTTGCGTGATGCATGATGCAGCAATTTATGATGCTGAATGCGATCATCGCTCGAGGAGATAGTTTGAAAAATGAAATGAAAAATAAACATTTCACTTTTGATGAATTAATACGATCGAATATATATGTGAAACTTATGCCATCAGAGTTTTGGAATTTGATGAATTGCAATATTGATTGACAAGGTAATCCGGCAATGGAAGAATCTGATAATTAGTCGATAATTTACGATTCGAATTCCAAATTTTGTTCTTCAACACTGAGGTTTTTGATACATTGTACAAAATGTGGGGAGTTTTTGTTCACACTGTTGGTGAATTTCGTCCCCTTATCTTGGGGGAATTGTTTTTCCATCAAAAATGAGGGATTTTTCTACCACTTTGAGGAATTGTTTTGTTTTTTTGGGTGTTGAATTCTCCACAAATGAAGGAAAAGTTTACCAAATTATGGTGAAAAATTTCCCATCTGTGGAGGAACTTTGCTGCCACCATTTTTTGGGGGGAAATTCCACAATCATTTTTTATAGTGTAATTCGCAAATTTCATTTGAAGTATTCATCTTTTGAATAAGAAAAACATTGGAGACCGGTTTTCTCAACTGAAATATCTCATCACTGGACCACTTGTTAACTTTATACGCGGCTGATTGGTCCCTGCCATTACTGGGTTCACGGTATCGTCCAGTGTTCACAACTCTCAATCAGCCATTGATGGGTTCGATTAATATCAGATGAATAATATCAGATATCTATGCTTCAGTGATGCGCTATCATTATATCGAGCGATAAACCCTTCATAGAGTTTTTAAATAGATCTCAGACAAAAACTGTTGCAAGAAAATTATTTGAAACTTCATTCTGTTCACAAGTGTCGTGAAGTTTATAGGCTCTTCCTCCCTGATTAATTCGTTAGAGGGACCCCCTTAAGGTTTGAGGAAATCAATTAAGGGGTAATATCACCTTGTGTCCACGAAATTTTTCGCCATTTTCTAAGATTTACCACAAACGATAGAAACATTTTTGAAATATGGCGTTTTGTGCATACACGGAAAGAAAAAAGTTATCAATACTTGAATAACATTTATTCACATTTAGAAAAATGACTGTCAGTTTAGGGAAAAAGAGCACCGCTGAAAAATCTTTGCAGTGAGGTTATCAAAAATTCGTAGTGAAAATACTGAACGTTGATAATTTTATTGTTATTTTTTTACAGTGAATTTATCAACTTTTGATGAATTTACTACGAAAATTCTTCAGCGATACTCTTTTTCCCTGAATCTCTGTCTTTCCGTGTATGAAAGTACTAGTCTTTGAATACCACCCAATCAGAAAAATCCGTAATATGCCAATGTTGACAACAGGCGCAGTACAGTGCCAGTATTGGGTCTCCAACACTTGGTCAACACGTACGGGATCAGTACTGGATACATAAAAATACAGTGATATGCCTGTACTGATAAACCAGTACTGAGAACTTGATACCGGCCAGGTATTAACCCAGTACTGGCCCTGCACTGATTGCGAATAAGACAAGCTATCGTAGTTTATGTGATATTTCACATACCTTTTTCTATCACAAGTAATGTGAAACTTACGATAGGCATTCAATCGTTGTCGATCACAAATATAAGCAATCGTGAAGCATGTGGAATGAACGATAGATAGTCTATCGTAGTTTATGTGATATTTCACATCCCCTTTTCTATCACATAGAATGTGATATCCACGATAGAGTTGATCGTTTTCGATAGTAAATTGACGCAATTGTGAATGATCTGAATTTCACGATAGCATCGACTATTCTGCATATATAGCATTCTGAGTCGATTTTTCCTGTATCAAATTTTCATCTGAGGCTTAGTTTTTCCGTCATGAGCATTTCAACATTTTCCAGAAAAGTCAAATATCTCAAAGATGAGGAATCTTGGGAATCTGAACTTAATGCCATTAGCTAAGTCGGATAATGGCGTATTTCTGAAAAAGAGTCAACTTATTTCAGCGTTTTCCATTTCCGACTTATAGCGATTCAAAGTTACTGAATCCTGATTGAATGGAATCCCGAAAATTTCAGACTGCCGTAACTCAGGAACGAAAGACGCTAAAATGATTTGAATTTTCTGTAGGAGATACGCCATTATCTGACTTTGGGGCACTGTGTTAAATTAGAAAATCCATGATTTTTCATCTTCACGATATTTAAGTTTTTCGAAAAATTTTAAAATATTAGTATGAAAATTTACCTTGGATGAAAATTTGCCAAGGAAAAAATCGACCCAGAATTCGCTTAGGATTATGTCTGCGAAGGCATTCCCACACTCTCCGACTCGTTCTGTATATATATATATATATCACCAAAACGCCCTACACGGAGAAAAATGCAGCCCGAGAGGAAAGCAATCTTTTGATGAAAATCTTCGATCGAAGAGTGAACTAGATGGTAGCAAAAAAATCGAAGAGTCAACTAGATGGTAGCAAAAAATTCTAGACTTAACTAGATGGTAGCAAAAAAATCGAAGAGTCAACTAGATGGTCGCAAAAAAATCGAAGGGTCAACTAGATGGTAGCAAAAGAATCGAAGAGTCAACTAGATGGCAGCAAAAGAATCGGAGAGTTAACTAGATGGTAGAAAAAAATCGAAGAGTCAACTGGATGGCAGCAATAAAATCGAAGAGTCAATTAGATGGTAGCAAAAAAAATCGGAGAGTTAACTAGATGGTAGAAAAAAATTCTAGACTTAACTAGATGGTAGCAAAAAAATCGGAGAGTGAACTAGATGGTAGCAAAAAATTCTAGATTCAACTAGATGGTAGCAAAAAAATCGGAGAGTGAACTAGGGGACGGACGGGCAAGAAGGATATGTTAATTTCAAGATTAAATAACAAATATATATCTCAATCATATTTATTCAAAACTGTGCTGATTAATTCTTTGGACAATTATACTTCATAATTGAAATCAAATAATAATAAAAATAAAAACCTTCTTATAGAAAATAACAATTAAAGAAAAAGTCTACTTTATCCGTTTTGCCCGCCCTGGACGGTCAAAACGGATACCCAGGTCGGGCAAAACGGATACTGTTTGGAACACGCATTTCAATCAGAGCAATCGTCGCAAAAATATGCAACGTGTCCAGAATATGAAGAACAAGCTTCATGTGTCCATTCTTGACACCTCCCACATTGAATCCAATCTTCTGCTGGCGGGTCAACATGCTTTTTTTTGCATATAGTACACAGATAAGACGTGACATAATTTTTTGCGATTTTTTTTGTTAGTCGTTGTTTCTTCTTATCAGAAGGACCAGGAATGTCCATTGGAACTTTTCGTTTCGCAGCTGCAGCATCTTGTTTTTGTTTTTTGCTAAACTGAAAGTATCCGTTTTGCCCGCCAGGTAGTATTTTAACATAACCTCGAGTTATTAAAAATTACCAAGATGGAAAAAAAAATAACTTGATTATTTCATGTCTATTGATTACGCATTGTGCTAAAAAAAATTGAAATCCACATATTCCTTAACAATATTAAAATAATCACAGTGTACTTACGGTAGAAAATTCTAATTTTTCTCCCAAATTGTAATATTTACAAAAGAGAACATCACGCAAGTGCACTATACCGGCGTCTCAACGATCAAGGTAAGGGGAGTTATATAATGAATCGAGAAATGGCAGTTTAGTAGGTTTCTACCGACTGAGCATCTTTAGAAAACGATTATCCGTTTTACCCGCCCTCTCCATCTTGCCCGTCCGTCCCCTAGATGGTAGCACAAAAATCGAACAGTCAACTAGATGGTAGCAAAAAAATCGAAGGGTCAACTAGATGGTAGCAAAAGAATCGAAGAGTCAACTAGATGGCAGCGAAAAAATCGGAGAGTGGACTAGATGGTAGCAAAAGATTCTAGAGTGAACTAGGTGGTCCTGAAAGTCCCAGTGTCAACTTATTGGAAGCAGAAAACCCAAAAGCCCATCCAACTGGCCGCGAAATATCCGGTCATTGGTCTTGATAGCTTCCTGGATTCCTAGAGTGACAAAATGCCGAAAATGAAATTTCCAAATCTAAACACAAAATCGCACACGCTATCCGGTGGCAGGAAATAAGCAAGAAAATCTCTACCTCAAACGTCCCTTGTACTCAGTCTCTTTATGCCTCCCACCTGATTTCCAAAGCCCTCAATACCTACCTCCTCCAACCCACCGCACTTTGATAACAGCTGTAGCGAAAAAATCGTTTTCCTCGCAAATTATCAATGATCCACTCATTTCATGTCCTCTAATGATCAGCCTCCACCTCTCCCAACACCTCGTCATATAAAGCGGGAAGTTCCAAAAAAATTCCGGAAAAAAAATGACATATCCTATCTGACAGCAAAAGAAGAAGCAAAAAAATCCCATGTAATCCTTTTTCCCCTACAACGCCCCCTTCATGCCATTTTTCCGATTTCTATATAGCTTAATACTTAACCTCCCTGCTCAAAAACCCGGATAGGACCCGGATAAGGTCCCGGTAAACATCGGAACTTCATCCGGGTCAATACGACGCTTTATCCGGTTTTTGTGTCCGGGTCTCATCCGGGACTACCCGAGACTCGGTCGGGAATTTTCCCACGAATTAGACTTGAGACCCGTATAGGATCCGTATAGGTGTCGGGACTTCATACGGGTTCATTCGGGAATCAATCGGGTTCTTGTATTCGGTCCTAATCGGGTTCTATCCGGGTCCATCTAAAAAATTTCGATCTATATTTCGTGCAGGAAAAAAAATTTTTGTGATAATTCGATTTTATATGTGTTGCAGACGATTTTTCTTATTTCAATTACCGATGAAGATCAACTTACAATTGAATTGTTGGAAGTTCGCTCAGCGAGGATTGAACCCTGGTCCTGCGAGTGAGAGACAAAGCCTCTATCACATCAGCGGATCTCTGAGATGACGACAAAACACTTACAGAGTCTTTTATTACACCCTGGTGAGGAAAACCGGATAAAGACTAAATAGGACCCGGACTGGGACCCGAACGGACTGGTATCCCGGTGCATACGGGTATTATACGGGAAAGGTTGTTCTTTTCGGGTATATATTCGGGTCTGTACGGGTGCAGTATCGGGACTGCCAGGTTCATTCAGGTTATATCTGGAAAAATTTTCGGGAATAGGTTTTGGGTACGGGTGTATCCGGGTAGTGGCCGGAAACTTTGAGGCTTAAGATGGATACGTATTCGGGTTTATCCGGGAATGATACGGGAATAATTCACCGAAATCTATTTATAAGTCTCAATCGGGATCCATTCCGGGTCTATCCGCTTCTATCTGAGACGATTTCAGGAATATGGTTTTATGTACGGGTCTATCCGGGCTAGGCTCGGAAACTTTGGAGCTCAAAACGAATACGTATCCGGGTTTATCCGGGAGTAATACGGGAATAATTCACCAAAATTTATTTGTGAGTATCAATCGGAATTTATTTCGGGTGTATCCGGGTTCTACCTGGGACAGTTTCAGAAAGATGGTTTTCTATACTGGTCTATTCGGGTTGTGTCCGGGAATCTTGGAGCTGAAAACGGATACGTATCCGGGTTCATCCGGATGTAATACAAAAATTCATCTTCGAAATTCATTCACAAGTTTCAATCGGCATGGATTCCAGATTTATCTAGATGCGATCTGAAAAAGTTTTCGAAGAATGGTTTCATATACAGATTTGTCCGGGCTGCTACTCGTTAACTACACCGCTTAAAGCAGATATATGCTCGGCTTTATCCGGGTTCCATCTGGAAAAGTCAAGATGTATTCTCGTATTACTCCCGGACGAACCCGGATACGTATCCGCTGTGAGCTTCAAAGTTCCCGTGCACAATCTGGATAGACCTGTATAAAAAACCATGGGTCTGAGACTGCCCCAGATAGAACCCGGAAAGCCCCGGAATGAATCCCGATTGAGACTTATAAATGAATTCCGGTGAATCGTTCCCGCATCACTCCCGGATGAGCCCGGATACGTATCCGGCTCAAGCTTCAAAGTTCCCGGTTACCACCCGGATATACCCGTATACAAAACCTTTTCCCGAAAATTTTCCTAGAAGGAATCCGAATAAACCCGGATACATGTCCGATTCCCACTTCGGAGTCCCGCCACTGCACCCGTATAGACCCATATGTGTATCCGAAACGAAAAATAACCCCGTATAAAACCCGGATGCACTCGGATACCATTTCGTTCCGGGCCCAGTCCGGATGCTATCCGGTCTTTAGCCGGTTTTTTTTACCAGGGATGCCGACTGAAACTTATTAAATAATTTCGGTGACAAATTCCCGTATTACTCCCGGATGAACCCGGATACATATCCATTTTCAGCTTCGTAGTTCCCGGCTACTACCTGGATAGACCCGTATACAAACCCTATTCGTGAAAATTTTCCCAGATAGGACCCGAATGAACCTGGATTCATGTCCGAATCCCACTTCGCAGTCCCGATACTGCACCCGTATAGACCCGTATATATACCCCAAATGGAAAACCTTCCCCGTGTAAAACCCGTATCCACCCGGATATCAATCCGTTCCGGGGCTAGTCCGGGTTCTATCCGGTCTTTATCCGGTTTCTATCCGGTCTTTTTACCAGGGCTATCTAACTCACTGTATCTTGGTAACGGCTGGAGCAAAAAAATTGATCCTTACGGCAAAATATTGCAAAAAAATAGCAAAAAAAGATGCAATTGCTCCGATGGAAATGGTCAGATAGCTTAATAGACCTCTTGGCTAGTACTGGTGCAGTGTACTGCGCCTGTTGTAAATTTCTGGTTGGGCAGAAACACATTTTATCATATGTTTACATAAAAAAATGGCGGTATATCGGCTCATTCGAAATGAATCTGTTAATTGATATGGGCGTACCGCTACAGGTCACAATAATGAATGTAGAACAAAAAACCAAAAAGTTTCTCAAAATATAGCGCAAAATCTAACCGAACATCGTAAGATTTTCTCGATAAATTGAATACGACAGATTTTATGAGAGATTTCCGATCGGTATCAACAAAGAAAAAATCGAAAAAAAATTCGAATCAATGCCATTTTATTTAAAATCAGTTTCTCAGAAGAATCCTACGGAAACTTTTCAGTTTTTCATCTCACATTCATAATTGTGACCTATAGCGGTACGCCCAAATGAATTAACAGACTTATTTTGAATGTGCTGATATGCCACCATTTTGCATTGTAAAAATATGATCAAATGAATTTCTTGTACTCAAAGACTAGTACTTTTATATGCACCAAACCTTATATTTCAAAAATGTTTCCATCGTTTGTGTTAAGTATTAGAAAATGGCAAAAAATTTGGTGGACACAAGGTGATATTACCCCTTAATCAATTCTTGTTGTTCCTATCATTCCCCTGAGCCTTTTTGTTCATTATAAATAATTGTAGATCGCGATTCGCATAAAAACCGAGATTGCATAACAATGATCGCGTTACAAGACCGAGAAGCCACTAATGTTCTTTTTTCTTCTTTTGATTTCATCACGAAAACTCCTACTCATCGATAATACAAATGCAATAATAATATCGAAATCACGTAATAATAATTGTCCCCTACCCCTGCACACAAATTCAAAATTCTCAATCTCGAATCTTAACATTTCACAGTTCGAAATGGAAAAATCTACCACATTCGGTTGAATAGTTGTATATAAATATCGTTTGACCGATTTGAGAACTGCCGGTTCTTCGTGAAAACGATTATTTCGCGCTCCTTTCGACCTCGATGTGCGCGATGCGAAAATCGGCGGTGTCGACGACAAGAATGAAATCTCGTCACGCACATCGAAACTAATATCTTGCTTCTTGCTCCGTGATTTTACATACCGAGAGAATACGAAGAGGAAACGTTTACAGGAACTCGATATTAATGACGCGTATATATGTGAGATACGTGCAGGTGATATATATATATCTCGAGAATGATCAAATTCCCGATGGTCGAAATTCTCTTCGCTGGGAGCAATTATTCAACCGAATGATAAATTCGTATAACACGCACATACGCTTATGATTGTGTTTGACGAAGAACATTGGATAAGGGGATCCGAGTTGTATGAAGTTGAAACGCGATAAGAAGTATCATCTCGATGCTGTCGACGAACACCTGACGAATAAAAATACCTGTTGCCTTACAGTACACGGTAGTGGAAGATTAGTTATATTATGAGAAAGAACCACGTAACAATAACGCGTCACGGTTCATCGTTCCACGGTGATAGGGTATATCCGGAGGTATCGTTCCATCGATACGTAAGTTGAAAAAGACGACGAAAACGAGATAAGGATAATAATTTCGTGACATTTTGTTTGATTCCATAGTTGGATAATTTACAGGTATACAATTTAGACTTGATTCGATAAATCGTGAGAGAAAAATGTCATCATTTTGGACACTTTTTGTTAGGGTATTCGAGTGTGTTAATGTGATTACTTTGGGATTCCAAGATATTTGATACACCGTTATCGTGAGTGAGGAAATGAACTATAATATAAGATTCACAGAGAGTATGGTATCTAGTTTGTTTTCTGGACCACGTGGCTGTAGAACGCGGCTACGTGGAATCTCCCCTGGTTAAAAGAACCCATTGATTCTGAACAATTCTCATCAAATTACAATTAAACGTGGACAATATTCTGACCAAATCTCATTGAATTTTATTTGTCAGATTCAATGGATTCTTTCAACCAGGGTCATCTAACAGCGTCGAAAGGAGGAAAATGCTTTATAAAACGCAATTCATATCCTGTCGGATCGAACAGTCATCTCAATAATGAAACCTCTACAACAATGTATCGATAACTCATATATTTCTTCAGAATTCAGTTTAATTCCTTCGGTACAAAGTCTAAGCCCAGGCTCTTTCAAGCTCGTGAGAACTCAAGCATGCCGGAATGTGGATAAAATTCTAATTTCACGAAGAAGAGTAAAACATCGGAAGTAATTTATTGAGAACTGGGACAAACATTCGCATACATGAATAAACAAGTGACGAAAGTATAGATGAGAGAATATATCATTCCATTACTACAATTATATTGTTACTTTATACTCTCCAACTCGGCCATTACTTCGTTTATTCGAATGCAACAAATGTTTCAATCGAGCTATCAATTTAGACACTTCATTCAGCTTTTAATTCAAAGGAATTACAGAACCAGAAGAATAAATAACACTGTTTCTTTCCCATAAGCGTATGCGATTAACACAAATTTCTACATTTTTCAATTACATACGCACAATATACAATTAACAGCGGTAAAATCTATGCAATTGCAATTTCCGGGCAATGTAGCCGGTTTGATTCGTATCCCTTTCACCAGAAAACATATCATAAGTTCAACTCGTATTATCTCATGATCGCTATCAAAATTCTATAAAATTAAAACCTTTGGCAAATGCTGTGGGCATGCAAAGTGTGTACAACCGTTAGCCGGTACTCACAACAATAAATCATGAATGATGGATGAATGATAATTTTCGCTAAAACTTTTCATAGCGTCTATAAATCAAAATGATCAGTCGTCTAAGCATGTCACATGCGCATATATAAATCACGTAACCCCAGTTGTACTTGCATTTACGTTTAAAACTGGATTGTGAAATGAAACCTGATAGTTGACTATTTAGATTCAAAACTGGATACTTCATTTCTTTGAAAACGGGGATTTTTCTAACACGTATCTTTTATTTTAATATCAAGACGTGAAGCAAATGGTGCTTGAATTCACATTACGTGGCTGTATCTGGGTTACGAGGTTTATCCGTTATACTGCACAATATACGCGAGCTTTACTTCATTTCATTTTATTGGAACATCAATCTAATATTTTGTCATCGTTTTTGCATTACAAAAATGTATCCTATAAAATCTCATAATAAATGGTTGAACTTGCGAGTAAATATTTTTATCCCGCTCTATGATGTATCGAGTCAATATTTCGATACATTTTTTATACTCGAGTGCAAATTTTATATAGTGAAAAAATATGCGAACTACGTGAATCGCTATAGTGATTAATATTCATGATTCAAGGATACTTTGCGGATGCATCAATTTTGTTATCGCTTTGGTTAACGAGAAATTTGAGATAAATCAACCGAGCGAAACGAAGAAGATACTCGTTCATGTTGAATGAACAAATTCCTCTTTAATGTATCGCGTATTCTAAGAAAGTTATGGTTATTTTACACACGTTTGCTACGAAAACACTGAATTTCAACATTTTTTTGCACCTAAAAAGTGTATTCAATATTCGACAGTATATACACTGTTGAAGATTTCTTAAATTTTCATTCATTTTTCAAGTAAGCTTGTAAATTAAACTTCCAATTCATGGTGATTGAATTAGAATTTTAATCACATGTGGTTGAATTTTCAATTTTTACTATATTATATTACTCATAATAGTACAGTTTATCAACTGAATTTTCAAGAACTTTTTCAATCACGTGAGTGGAAATTGTTCCCATCACATGTGATTGAAACTTCATGCAGAAATTTCTAACAGTGTATGCTTCGTTATTCTTCGCGCTTGAATTGAGACAGCCAAAGCATCGATAACCAATCCCAGGAGATGAATGGCAAAACCATCCAGTCCGTTAGGAGACCTTGCGAGAACTTGACAATTCATGGAATAGAATTTACAGAATATCAAAATACCCGCAGAACCGGATTTCAGTATCGAAATGTGTATTGATCTGCCTTCAATTAAAGTGGAAAGATAAGATTTCTATGTGAAATCGTGTACCGTTACTGTGACGCGGAAAAAGAAAAATGGAACATGAAAATTGAGAGAATTCTGATTGTATTCGGGGTGTAGTCTTGAAACTTCGATGGGATATGAAACATAGAATTTTGTCGTTTCTTTTCTTCATCTCAAAAGTTGATAGCCAAAAAAGCCTAAGAAGCCATAAAATATCATGAAAATGATAATTTTATGTATTTTGTGAGTAAATGGTCGGAGTTAGATTAAAAAGTTTGGTCAACTCTTGGCTAATCTCCCACTTGAACCCCATTGCGTTACCCTGTTTATTCTAAACTCTCAACAAAACTTAGGCACTTGCTACTCCTTCAAGCCCATTCAAAAAGCTTATTCTTTGAAAATTGAAAAATCTGGACAATGGCACGGCAGGTGCTCTCTATTCTTTCTGAAAAGCCAATCGAGTAGAGCAAAAGAGTTGAAACCCTATCTTTCCGTGATAAACAATGACAAAATTCATAATTCAATGTTACCATCACAGAGACCTGACTCCCCAAATTTCAAATTCCAAGATGATTCACGAATACTTGAAATCTTTCGCTGATGCGGTCGAAGATGTAATCAATTTCACTCAAACGAATGATTTTATGACGAAATCAACAAGGAGTGTACAGTGAATGAAGAGTCTGACCTCGATGAACCAGGCATAATAATAAATACCATATGTATGTCGAGACTGAAATTCACTTTCTATTGTAAACCTCATTACATCCAACAATACGAACTGTAAAAAATTTATTACGATTGTATTGTTATAAGAATTCATAATCACCGTTGAGTATTTTCAAATTAATACCCGGAATAAAATCATGTCCTTTCATTATCGAAGTACAATGAATGCGGTATCGTGACAAGTATTGAAAATCAAGAACAACAGTGTTTGAATCCCATTCTGTAAACTGTATCTACTTTTTTTATAACGTACAATATTGTATCGAGTCTTCATTTCCTTCAGATTACGAGCCTCGATCACTGTGATAACATTTATTTATTATCCTCCAATCGATTACCTCGGGGCAATAAAATACATTTCCAAAGATAAATTTGGTGTTCAATGTATAACTATTTTTAACATATTTGAAGAATATTATCGATATTACGATTCCTTGCTCCTCTTCTAAATATCACAAAACGAAGAAATCAAGATACATTGAGAGGAATATTACATCAACTATATAGATTCGTTGATACAATAGTTGATGATACATCATCTTTGCCTTCATAGCTTCATTGTTTATACACTTTACACGTTTCTGGTTCGTCTGCGACGTCAGACGGTACGTAAAAACATTTGCGACTGTTCGCGACAATGTAAAGGGAAATTAGAAACTTTCAGTAGCGTCAACGATATTATGTTAACAACAACGAGAAAAGAAACTCACAAAGACTTTTACTTGTTCTTTAATTTGTGAAGTTTTATCCATACTTCTTTTTATTCGAAATCATCATTTTCTGAGAATCGAGGAATATTCAAATTCAAACTTGACTTTGTCAAATGATTGTGAAAATATAAAAATGATGAAGTGAGTAAGAAGACGATCGACCGGATCGATAATCGATATTCAAACCCGCGATGTGATGAAAAGCATGAAAAGAAAAGAGCGAGAGAAAAAAATAAGAATTTGTAAAAGTAGAACGATAGTTTCCTACGATAACTGGAAAGCCTGGCGAGGATGAACGAGAACTAGCGGATAATTCGTTTTCTCATTGTTCGCGCTTGTTTGCAGATTGAAGATGCCTCTTTTCAAGACGAGGGCAACGGTCAGATCACCGACAACGGAGAAAGCCGTGAATGGCAATTCCCATCATCATAACCATAATCAACCACCATTAGGAGGAGGTGGTGGTGGCGGTGGAGGTGACAATAACTTGTACGAGAACGCAGGGAGTAACGGCACAAATGTTGGTACTAACAACTGTAGACAGAGCAATAATAACATTTCTCATTTGAAAGAACGGAGAACGTCACCGGTAAACAGACCTCCGTTGGTCCTCCACTGCCAGCTGGCACACGGGAGTCCTACCGGTCTCATATCTGGCTTCAGCACCGTAAGAGAACTTTACCAGAAGATCGCAGAGTGCTACGATATACCACCGGAAGAGGTAAGTTTCGCATTTTCATATTTTCTTCATGAAAGAAACGGGATGTGCAATATTACGATGAAAATGGCTCCTTGGAAGTAGTCCTTTATGGTGAACATAACTTTGAGATGAACTGGATTACCTTGAGATGTGCAACTTCAAGATTCGCGAGGTTATTCATGACGGGTGTGGGGTCAGTTTTTACTCATTGAGCGGTTGGAACCATTACACAAACGCTTGAATTTGATAAGAATATCGCTCTGTACAGCATTTCCGCTTGAATCCGAGAAGTGCTGTACAGAGTGATATTTTTATAAAGGTGATACCAGCGCCGGGACATTATCCAAATTTATTCTGACATTTTATTCAATTATTATAAATATCGCTCTACACAGACTTTCTTGAATTGATAAAGTAGGTCTGTATAGAGCGATATTTTGATTTCTTTGCCTCAAATTTGGCTAATGGTATTCCGGCGCTGGTATTCCTTTAAATTGAAGCGTTTATCCGTAAACGATTTGCCTTAACGTGATACCAGCGCTATAATTTTTACAGGACAAACTAAAAACAAATGCACGCAATAATTCAAAATATCCCTCTGTACAGCACTCCTTCAACAGTTCAAGAAATACTGTACAGAGAGATATTTTGAATTAATGTACGTATTTTTATGTAGTTCGTCGCGAAAGAATTCTTAAAAGCCCAGCTGCTGGTGTATCCCCTTAAGAGAATGCTACACGGAGAAAAATAATGTTTCAAATATGAAAGAATTGAAAGATTCTTCAAATCATCACGCATGAATTTTTACTACACTGTGTTGTAAAAAATTATACTATTTCACTTATCCTGCTACTTTAGTACAAAATGTAGTAATATTTGAAACATTATTTGTCTCCGTGTAATGGCGTAGCAGCAGCCAAAATGTTTCTTTCAGATTATTTGAAAGTTTCACAACAAAAATTTGATAATCTTCATTTAGAGACATATATTGACAGATATACCAGGTAGGTAAATAGAAATTGGTTGGTTTAAGGGGATAGGTAGCACTAGCCAAATCTTTTCTGACAAATCATGCAAAGATTAATCAATGTAATTAAAATGTCGCTCTGTACAGACCATCTTTATTGATTGAAGAAGGTCTGTGCAGAGCGATATCTCGATTATGTTGCTTTATTTTCACATAATTTCTCAGAAAAGATTTGGCTAGTGTCACGGCGCTGGTATCCCCTTAATTACACCACTTCCAAATAATTTTGGCTGCTACCACACCGCTAGTATCCCCTCAAGCCAAGTTGTTCTGAAAATCTCAAGGTAATTCACTCCATCTCAGAGCCAATAATGGATACAACGGGTATGTCAATTTGAATTTCGATTCTCTTTTATTCCTAATTTGTAATCAACGATCCAAAACATTCCCCGATCAGCGGTCATGTTCGAATGTTAAATGATTTGAGGAATTATTCCCACGATATCCCTGATATATTGATTGTTGAGAATGTATAAGAGGAACGATACCTTTTTCAGCAAGAGGTCAAGTACCTAACAACGAATATGTATTGGCTAAATGATAAAATGTGTGTAACATTCAATAAAAATTCCACGTCATCTAGACGCTTACCTTGTTTGAAATATGAATCAGCTTATGAATCGATATGCTCCTTCTTCGCTATCCAATTGATATCTTCGCGACGATGATTGAAATTGAAGCTGATAAGACTTTGAAGAACGCGTACACCCCTTTGGCTCTTCATTTGGATCCAGATATGTAAATAACAAAATTATAATCATTTTAATATTGAACTGTCAACTGATGAAGAGTAAAAATAAAACTACTGCTCACTTTTCATGTTTATTGCGAAAAGCTCTAGCTTTGTTTGAATTTGTTTACCACCTCATAATACTTCCATTCGGAATTGTATGTACAGTTATCCAAGAGATCTCATATAAGGTTAGCTACATACTTGGTTCTTATGAAGATAATTGCATTCGTTTGGTATGCTTATATCCTCCCATCATCATCATCATCATCTACTGTACGTCTAATTACTACGAGTAACTCGGTATGGTACATCTCTCATAATTACGTACAATATTCTACCATTGATATCCAAATTATCGCACAATTTGGTTGATTTGCTTTTTTCATCCGAATGGAATATTAAGAAAACAAGATACAGATGAGTCCTTTCAAAATTGTTGATTCTGAAATGTTCCCTGTATGCAAGAGGGGGTTACAAGTGCCCCAGCGGTACCGGACGCAGGAAACATCGGTCACGGGCTATGGTCTCACTACGACCTGTTGAATACATGATCCTCTTCTCTACCTCCTCCCCCTTTTCATTACTATATGTAATAATGCGACGTACAGTATTTCACGAATTACGTTCAATTTATTCTCGACCTAGCGAAAATCTCTACAATCTCAGATTCAAAGGAAAAGATAAACCAAATGCTCAGGCGTCGAATGAAATCGATACGCTTCGCTATCTCTTCACACCCAACACCAAAAACCACCGATCTTTGAATTGGATTTAGACTATACAAAAATTTTGATCCGCATGATTGATGATATGTTTTTCTCTTTTGTTTTTTAGATACTCTTTTGTACCCTGAACACTCACAAGATAGAAATGACGGAACTGTTGGGTGGACAAATTGGATTGGATGATTTTATATTTGCTCACAAAAAAGGTGCGTTCGAATGAAATTTTAAATGTTCAAATATCAATGAAGGAACATGTGATTTAATTCAGGTACGCCGAAGGAAGTAGAATTGGTAAAAACGGACGAAGCGTTGGGTCTCACCATCACCGATAACGGGGCCGGCTATGCTTTTATCAAACGGATTAGGGAAGGATCTGTGATCGATAGGGTGAAAGTTATTCACGTTGGTGATCATATAGAGAAAATTAATTCAACGAATTTGGTTGGTAAAAGACATTTCGAAGTCGCCAAGATGTTGAAAGATATTCCAAAAGGTGCGACCTTCACGTTAAGATTGGTGGAACCACAAAAGAACGGATTTGGGCATATCGGACCACGGGGGGATGTTAGAAAAGGGAAAAAGCCGGGCTACGGAACAGGAAAAGAAACCCTCAGATTCAAAGCCGATGGTAGCGCACAGATTGAAAAAGTGGTGAGTAATAATTTCAACAATTCGGAATCTTTACTCTAAAAGTATAGCTTCACCCGAGAAAAAAAGCATGCTTTCAACGCACGAGCCCATGACTTCTAAGCGTGTTGCCATGCGTTAAAAGCGCGTTAAAATAACAGCGTTAGAAGCATGCTTTTTCTCTCGGTGTTGGAATATGATGATTTATCAACTATCAATGCCTTTTGTTTCAGGCGGACCATGCGGCAACTATAGGAATTGAGAAAATTAATACCATTTTGGAAAGTTTTATGGGCATATACGATACAGAACTGGGTAAGTAATGAATTTTTATGACACATTGATGATTCTAGTACTGCTAATGAAATTAGTAAAGTATACCAGGTGAGAATCTGACTAAAACCTTGATAGATCCAGTTTTCGCGAATGCATTCTATATTAGATTCAATATGAAGCCGAAACTGGCAACCATAAAATTAGCAGTCGATTGTTTCAACTTTTCACTCAAAACTGTTATCAAGAATTTACGCATCTAAAACGTTCAGTGGCAAGTTGCGACAACCTTCAATCGAAAGTTATAACAATCGACTGCTAGTTTCAGCTTCATGATTCAATCTGGATCGGAATCCCGCATGAATCCAAAACAGATCCAGGACTGTTCTTCACTTCCCAGATAGCAATTTAGCCTTGCTGCAATGTTGTCAGGGAAGCTTGTGACAAGGTCGACACACGATAAGGGTCCAAGCTTAGAAACAGGGCATATTCTAAGGAAATTTAAGAACTAACCGAACCGGTGGACACTCGATTTCTAAAAAGAAGAAAAACAAAGGAAAAAATTTGTGTGACAAATATTTCTTGAATTATTTGATACTTCCTCAATTTTACTTTTAGCATAAAGTCTTAGTTTTTGATAATGAGTATCACTACTGAACTCACTATACCCCTTGATATGAGACGAAAGGCTCATTCAAGAAAGAAAAAGAAAGAGGAAAACATTTCGCTGAAAATTGGATAATTTTTTAAGAAACAACCGTTTTTACGTTTTAGAACTAATCATTTTCTTTTAGGACCAACTTTTTGGTGAGAACTGACCCTTATAATATGCCCTTGCAGCAGAGTTGTAGCAACCTTACACTGACAAAGTTGTCGATAACAAGTTAAAAACAATCTAATGACAAGTCTTTTGTCAACAAACGAGCAAATGTTTGGAAAAATTTCTTTTAACGCAGCTTTTAATAAAAGTATTATGTGTTTTTTCACAGCCACAAGAATATGGGAACTAGCTGAGGGTAAAGGTAATAGCATGGACTTTGCGGAAGCCATTGACAATTCAGATTTAGAAGCTTTTGGCTTCACGGACGAGTTTGTGATTGAATTGTGGGGCGCCGTTACTGATGCCAGATCGGGAAGACATCGATGATCTCCTCCTCTTCTCTATTGAACTATCTTCGTTTTCTATTTTACTAAGTCATGAGAGTGCCGGATCAAGGAGCATTTGGAGTGGAGCAGAAGAGGTTCTTAATTTACGGAAATTTAAGAATACTTATATATATATGTATTATTGTCAAAGATATATGAAGAATGTACATGATGTTATGTGAACCGCGCACAAACGCACCACCACACGTGCACAGGTTCAGGATTTGATGAAATTCTGATGATTTCCGTATCAAAGAGATTTGCTGTATCAGCAAAAATCGATTCAATTCGAAAAAGTCAAAATAGCGGTTGGTTTGGCAAATCTTGATGTTGCTGTAAAATAGAACTGTTTTCTAGTGATGTGTTTGAAAAGATCTTACTTTTAGTGGTAAAATGATGTTTGGAATATTCTGTGGGTTTTTATATAATAAAAAAAAAATGTATTTCATACATCCATGAAATGTAAATAATATTGAAAATGGTCTCACTGTTGGGCGACACTTACAGTTAAGAGATATCGAATGTACATGAATGCCTCACTACACTTTAATTTTATCTATTTTCATCTCTAAATTTATGACAATTAAGGATATTGGAATCCTTCAAGAAATAGACAAAATTTTGCTACGTACTTTCTAATCAACTAAGCAATAAATACAAATTTTTAATCCACAATGTTGGAGTAAATGACTCACAAATGATTACTTAAAATTATGCGAACGATTATAAACATATTAACCTACAAATGTTAATAATGTTCCAACTTATTTCCTTATGTTCAGGAATGTGTGGTGCACTTTGGATTTATGGTTAGAGCCAAAATCCTAGCGGGGAACTTTATTGCTATACGTTTCAAATTTGTAATTATTGCTTAGTTATTTAAAAACTACGTAGGAAAATTTTGTTCGTTTTTGAATGCTACATGGCCTTTAAGGGCACTCAAGCGCCAACAGAAATGAGTCAAATTATGCATTCAACGAAAATTTTTGATGAATAATGATGAAATCTACGACTAGGATTAGACGCTAAATATAAATTTTTGTTTTTTACTGATTCTTTGGCGATTATAAGAGGATTTCAAAAGTAATAACCTTTAACTGCCAAAAGTTCGTTCAAATTTCATTCCCCGATATCTGCGACCCGTGAAGAAACACAAATTTGTATTCAACGATTCTATATTTAAATTCATCAAGTAATTTATGAAAAAAGTTGGCGCAATATTTTACCCGTTTCTTCTGATGCTTGAGTGCCTTTAATGGTTTTGTGGCCACACGAGTTGCATGAATATGATATGAATTTTCCATGTTACGTCCTGCTAAAAGTTCCCAATACAAAATAATCAAAAACAATGAATTTTTCCTATCGTTCTCAATGAGGTTTTTTTATCATGAATTCCTATATAATACGAGAAAGAATAACATCATTGTAAATTCTGTATTCGCAAACCTCATGGAAAACGATAGAGAAAATTTATATTTTATGTCGTTGTTTACTGGAAACCTACGTTCAGCGGAGAGTGATTCCATACGGAAAATAAAAATTCATTAATTTCAATCACGATAACAAGAATACCAGCATGTAAACCATGTCTTTTAAATGAAAAAAAAATATCTCATACAGTAAAAATTTTGCTTTGTCTAAAAGAAATCTTTTAGACAAAGCAAAATTCTGACTTGTATGGAATGAGATATATCTTGAAAACATTGTCGAAAGGTCATAAATATCCATTCTGTACAATACTCCGTGTATCATTGTAGATACATCAAACATTCTGTATACAATTTTGTACGATACTCATATTTTCAATAGATTACAAATAAACTGTCACTATCAAAGTATTTTGGAGTATTCAATTCGAATTCTTTGAACAACGAATACTGCAGTAAAATATGATTTGTTGGATTTGACATATAGCGAGTAACTGTGTCATTCTCAGCATTCAAAAGAGAGAACAATGATCCATGATTAAATCATCAAAAATTCCCATTCCTCGGGGTAGAATAACGTACCCAGGAAAAAATCTGGAATAGAAAAGAATTGGAAAAGAATAGGAACATCCTATTTTCAATTCTTTTCAATTCGAAGTTTGTACCAAAAGAAAAGAAAGAAATAGAAATATTTGGATTTTAATTCTGTGTCTGGAATTCAGTTGCTATTCTCCTTTGAAGTCTTGTCCTAGAATTGAAAATCGCGATATCAATGTCGTCAACAACATTCATTCACAACATAGGAGTTGTATCCTGAATTTGACATTAAAAAAATCAAAATTGAATAGCAGATTTGGAATAAGATTTCACTTTGAATAGGTCGGAATAGAGAAGAATAGAATTTCTTCAAAATGAATTCTATGACTTCAAAATTTGAATTCAGATTCTTCAATCTCAATTCTTTTTCATTCTTTCCAATTCAAGATTTTTTGCTGGGTAAGTTGGCATGGTGGCCCCTCTTTTCTTGTCGTTGCATTAAATCCTCCAATGTTCCCTGGTTTAAAAAAACCATTGATTCTCGCCAAATCTCACTAAATTACAGTTGAACTTGGACAATGTTCTGGCCGAATCTCATCCAACAAATGTCAATGAGATTTGGTCAGAAAGACCAGTCGATTCTCGCCAAATCTCACTAATTCTCGGACAATGTTCTGGCCAAATCTCATTTAATTTCATTTGTCAGAAGTGATGGATTCTTTTAACCAGGGTTAACCGATCGCTTTTTATCATATTTGATTCAAAACAAAAAACCGCATAAAATCCACTCAAATAACGAGAGATATATCATCGCTATAAAAAGGAATATACAAATCAAATCACTGCATTAACCCTTTCAGGACCACGAGCACATATATGTGCCATGGGTTGATAAGTTTTTCATGAAAAGTATATCCGGTGAATTTCTTTTTATTATGGCTTGTCTCGAAGAAGGTTCCAGCATGCACTGTGATTGTTCAGTAAAATGCTGATATCAAAACGTTCTTCTCAAAATCACCTACAGGATATTTTTTAAATATTCTTTGAATTTTGAATTTCAGCAATGATTTGTGATGAAATATTCGATATTCGCTTTGGCAAATTGAGGACGGAACCTTTTTTTGAGGACGATAAGCCCAAATATGTGACTCAGCCGTGTTTGTTAAAATACAGGAGCTATGAATTCTAATGTAACAAATTCATCTTACTCGGTGGAGTGTAGATTAAAGAAATTTCCATCATTTCTCTCTACTAACAGCCGTGATCTTACGGTCCTGGAAGGGTTAAAATATAATTTAATATTAAAAATGATCAATTACGCGCTATACGACTTGAAAATGGATCTTTTTCACACATTTTAAATTACGCGCTCCCAATAGAAGGGCTACCAGATGGCAATACAAGTCATACGTCATACGTCATCTAATGAGCATGTCCAATATTTGTGGAATACATTTGAAAAAAACAACACCCGGTATATTTGAGTCAATCCTACCGCTGTCACAAATTACGCTTCGATCTGTGCTGGTTAAACTACTATTTTGATATAAATACTGTTTATATAGTTTTTTGAATATCAAAGTTTTTGATCATGTTTTTTGGTAACTTAATTTTCATTATAATTGAAATAAAAGAATCAAAGTAACATTCGTAAACGTTCAACAGAGGCCGGCTTTCGTTTTTTTTTTAAACCTTTATTGTGCCAATTCCTTACAAAACATGGCTTTTGTTGTAAGTAGAATCACTAATGTATTTCTACAAGGAGGATCCCGTAAATTTCATTTACCTGCAAGAATATATAGGGTAAGTAGTAATTAATATATCGTATGCGAGATAACCTTCTGTTAAACGTTCAAGCGATATTTACAAGTACTCGAAGAGAGTGATACAGTTATGTTTGTTGCAAAAAGAAATGCACCTCACTGCTTCTCAGAGAAGAAACATTAATAAACTACGCAACCCTATTTTTGCTACTTTTATGTCACAATGAAACATAGTTTTCTCTCTAATTATATATATAAATTATATATATTTTTTCAAAATAATTTTTCAGAGAATCCCAAGTTTGAAGAAAATTATAATAGAATTGTCACAATTTTTCATAGAAGTTGAAACTTCAGTTGACCCAGCATTTGTTATTGAAAAACATTGAATTTTAGACATTGTTTTCAGTTTTGTATTACATTTTGCCATATTTTATTACAAATACCCTCATAGAATGATGTTCTCTATTTGGATAAGATTTCATCAAACATTGATGAAAAGCTAGAAATATTGAGAAATTTTATGGCATCAGAAGTCACAAAATTATCAATCCTTGTAATAAATAAGTAAATAAATAGCTGAAGAATGTGAAAGAAATAGAAATGCAACATTAGCAATTTGTCATTCATTCATTGAACCAATAAACAAACAAAAATACGAAGGAAGTTTTTTTATCGTACAGATAAACTCAGCTATAATATTGCAACAAAATATCGTTTTAAACATATCAACAAATCATAGATTTTTTCGCATGTTTAGTTAAATATGAGCTTCGGAGAAGACTCATTCGACTATCCGGGTAAATAGATGTTTTTAACATTTCGAAATTGGCTATTCATTTGCCAAGTTGAAGGATTTTTCCCCAAGAATTGTCTTATTCTCTTATTAATAATTTGGGATTAAAATGTAACTATCAATCTTTTTCAGTCATGCACGGCTAATTATTCTGTAAAAGCTGACGTATCGGAAGTAGAAAACGACACGGAGAAATTGAAACCTCCCGTGGGAGATGGGAAGATTTTCAAAAGTATAGAGGAGGTCATATCCGACATACCGAACGGTGCGAAACTTTTGGTCGGTGGATTTGGACTCTGCGGCATCCCTGAGAATTTAATCGATGGAGTTTTTCATAAAGGATGTAAAGATTTGATCGTGGTATCGGTCAACGCGGGAGTCGAGGACGCTGGCCTGGGTAAATTATTAAAAGAGCACAGAATCAAGAGAATGATTTCGTCCCACGTCGGAGAGAATCATGATTTTGAGAAACAATATTTCGGAGGACAATTGGAAGCTGAACTGATACCAAAGGTAAAAAAAAATCTCCTCTAGTATACTTTATTGTGATACTTTGTATCGATATTTTAGGGTACCTTGGCGGAACGTATAAGAGCGGGTGGAGCGGGTATTCCAGCATTTTATACTCCTACCGCTTACGGAACTATAGTTCAAGAGGGAAATGTGGTTATAAAGTATGACCAAAATGGCAATCCTGAATTAACTGGGGAATCCAAAGAAGTGGGAGTATTCGACGGGAAACACTGTGTTCTGGAAACAGCTATTACTGGAGATTTCGCTCTCGTCAAAGCGTGGAAAGCCGATAAAGCTGGAAATCTGATTTTCAGAAAATCAGCTCGAGATTTCAATCCAGTTATGTGCAAAGCCGCTAAAACCGCAATCGTGGAAGTGGAAGAAATAGTTGAAATTGGAGACTTGGATCCCGATCAAGTTCATTTACCTGGAATTTATGTGGATAGAATAGTTCGAGGTCCTAAATATGAGAAAAGAATCGAGGTGAGAATCTTTAGGGTGTTTACAATCATTGAGAGATCATTGAAATTTTGGAATTTTAGAAAAGAGTGACCAAACAGAGCGCGAAACCAAAAAAGATTACACCTGCCGGTAAAGCGAGGGATAGAATAGTTAGAAGAGCTGCTCTTGAATTGAAGGATGGAATGTATGGTAAGATTATCAATTCTCAGCTTCGATTCAAACAGATATTGGCCACGAACTAATCATTCTTTTTTTTTTTCTATTTTGTCAATTATACTCATAACACCAAGACCTACATCCAAATGATGAATATCATATTCATTTGCAGCAAATTTGGGAATCGGCCTGCCCATGCTAGCCAGTAATTATATCCCCAAAGGCGTGAGAGTGCATTTACAATCCGAGAACGGTGTTCTGGGTTTGGGACCATATCCCGATGAGAATGAAGTGGATTCAGATTTAGTGAACGCAGGAAAACAGACAGTTACAGTTCTACCTGGAGCTTCTTTCTTCAGCAGCGATGAAAGTTTTGGAATCATTCGAGGGTAAAATTTCTCTAGTTAATTCGTATTATTTCTTTTTTCTACAATCAATCTTCTTCGAGCGTCGATACTTGATTCACTGAATTTTCCAAACAGGGGACATTTAGATTTGAGTATTCTCGGAGGAATGCAAGTATCGGAACAAGGTGATTTAGCCAACTGGATGATCCCCGGAACTATGGTTCAAGGCATGGGCGGAGCCATGGATATCGTTGCTGCTGAAAACACCAAAATTGTAGTGACTATGGAACACAAAGCTCGAGATGGCAGTCCTAAGATATTGAAAAGTTGTACATTACCGATCACAGGTAAACATTGGGTTTCAAATTCCATTTCTGTCGAGTTTGGAATTTTTGGTTTGATAACTCTTATTTCAGGTTTGCAATGCGTGGATTTGATCATAACGGAATTGGGAGTCTTCGAAGTGATGAAGGGAGAAGGATTGAAATTGATCGAGATTGCACCTAATGTTGATATAAGCGAAGTTATAAGTTCTACGGGTTGTGAGTTCAGTGTAGCGGATGATTTGAAGGAAATGGGACAAGTATCGGTTGATGAATGAGAGTTAATTATTACTCGGACTATTCGAAAGAGTAGTGCAATATTTTAAAAGTCATTGAAAACCATTAAATGTGAAATTTAAGCGAAATTATTATCCAAAAGATAAGTATAGCATTGAATCTGAGATACTTTGTTACTCGTTGAAACCAGAATTTCAACTCTAATTAGAATTTTTATATCGACATTTGATGTACTGTAAATATGTAAAAAGGGCTGTGCTCGTATTTTTTTATATAAATTTTGTAACGAATTGTAGATAATATGTTTGCTGTATAACAAGAATAAAATATATTTAATTCGTTATGTCATTGATATTTTTCGATTAACATTTCTAGTTTCACAAAAATGTACAGTAGATTCGATACCTGTGTGATAAAATTCAAAATTGAGCTCAAGTTTTGTACAAACTGAAAATATTTTGTGGAAATATATTGATGAAATGTTTGAACTATGGTCAGTAGAATAAAATAAAATAATACTTATCTAAACGAAAAACCTCAAATATATAAAGGCATTTCAAATAAAAAAACAGTTCAGTTCGTTACACGTTCAGTTTGATAGTTATTCTTTCATTTATTTGCTAGATTTGATTCGACGATGAAAGAATTGGAACAAATGCTGCCGCGTTACAAACATGGAGGGAAAAGAGAAAGTAACATCATGGAAGAAACAAAACACTGAAAACCCCGAGAATTATCTGACTTTTCGATTGGCGGTTCTAATCAACCAAAACACGTGATTGGATAATTCTGTTATAGATTTCGAGAATTTTCTAGTTTCTGGCAACACTGCAATGAACCGTACGAATTATTCAAATTTCCTTACGCATGCTCACTACATGACCTTGTTGTTAAATTGCAATAAACCGGGGTAACCTAACATTGTGATTATCAGAAGATGATAGCGATTGATAGGAGTTAAAAATGTGCAAACAAGTTTAATTGGGTAACGTTTCATTATCAATTCATTATAGAAGATACTTAAATCTAACCTATACGCTGATACAGATACATTGTATCTAATCCACCAGTGGGGTTCGTTTTATCATACCTCGTACATTTAAAATAAAAATAGTACGGTGGTATGAAGTTGAAATTAAATTTGTTCCGTCATTTAGTCTATTAGAAGACTTCGCGTTTATATTGTGAACAATTATGGTTTTAATAATCAGTAAAGTTACTGGTGTATTCTCATTAGTAACCAGATATAAAAATCATTTGAAAATCACAAGGGTAAGTTGACCCATATAAACAAAAAATCTGGAACGCAGGAATATATTTTTATGCTTGATACAATATTGCGGTTATGTACATGGCTTATGCGTTATGTTGATGAAATTCAAACAGTTCTATAAGTCGCAATACGCTTGAGTAACTAATAAACAGTAAACGACAGCAGCGAGCATGCTTATATTTCATCACTGAATCCTTTCATGCGATCTATTCTGTTCTGATCGAAACATGTTTGTAATCCCTGGGAGAATTTTGGGTTTGCGGTGAATCAGAAATCTCCAAATTCTTTCCAACCTAAAGAACAGAGCAGAGAAAATTTATCGAATAACTAGAAAGATAACTATATACCCTGACCTAATATCGATCATTATATTATTGAATTTATGTACATACATTTTCAATTGAGAAAACATAAATTCTTTTCTAAATGGAATTAAATATAGTTCAGTAAGTTAGTCAAACTCAAATCGTATGATGTTTATATGTAAATATGTTTATGCAAATCAAAATGAAAACAAGTATTTATAAATGCTTAGTCATGCTTTGATAGAAACCAGTTGTTGGAGGGAGAATGAATTCAATCTGTTTATAAATACACAACCGATATTATTCTAAAAATTGCACAACAGAGATTATTCTTATGTTCAACAAGAGTTTGATAGAAATTTTAAACATACAACAGTGTTATTCAATATTATAATCTTCTCTCCTCGACTATATCGAATCTGGCTTTTCTAGCATACGTTTAATTGTCTTGATATGTAGCTTATACGCACAAAAAAGTCGATCTTCATTTAAAAAACACTAAATCAATTCCACAGACATGTATAGCAAAATATTCTATCAAAGCTGAAGTTCCAGAACCGGAAGAAGAGGGTGAAAAATTAACTGCGCCGGTTGGAAATGGAAAAATTTTTGGAAGTATCGAGGAAGTTGTGTCAGATATACCAGATGGAGCAAAGCTTCTGGTTGGAGGATTCGGACTCTGCGGGATACCCGAGAATCTCATCAAAGCTATTCTCAAGAAAGGATCTAAACAGTTGACAGTGGTTTCTAACAATGCCGGAGTGGAAGACGCTGGATTAGGAATACTGTTGAAAGCTCAGAGGATAAAAAGAATGATATCCTCTTATGTTGGGGAAAATCATGATTTTGAGAAACAATATTTGAGTGGAAAATTGGAGGCTGAACTAACACCTCAGGTGATTCATAATTTTCTATTACAACATTTCTTTGCTCGAGGACCAAATTATACAAGAAATTTACATAAAAAGCATAGAATATTTACTAAAATTTTGAATTTTATTTTCAACAGGGAACATTAGCGGAACGTCTAAGAGCAGGTGGAGCAGGAATACCAGCATTTTACACTCCCACCGCTTTTGGTACTATAGTACAAGAAGGTAACGTGGTTATAAAGTACGACGAAAATGGAAATGCTGAAATATCCGGACAACCGAGAGAGGTGACACAATTCAATGGCAGAAATTATGTTCTGGAAACTGCCATCACGGGAGATTTTGCTCTCGTTAAAGCATGGAAAGCTGATAAAGCTGGAAATTTAATCTTCAGAAAATCCGCAAGAAATTTCAATCCCGTTATGTGTAAAGCCGCAAAAATAGCCATCGCGGAAGTCGAGGAAATAGTTGAAGTAGGCGAAATAGATCCCGATCAAGTGCAATTGCCAGGAATTTATGTGGATAGAGTGGTCCAAGGGCCTTCGTATGAGAAGAGAATCGAGGTTAGCAGTACAATACTTTGTACAAATTTATCGCTTCAACTGAAATCGAATTATCGCTAATTAAAATACTTTTAGAAACGAATGACAAAACACAATATCAAGCCACAGAAAGTCACCCCCGCGAGCAAGGCACGTGATAGAATAGTCAGGAGAGCGGCTCTGGAATTCAAGGATGGAATGTATGGTAAGAAGTGATATGGAAATTCAATACTGGAACACAAAAAATCAAATGAATATTGTTTACAGCTAATTTGGGAATTGGAATGCCTATGATGACCAGCAATTACATTCCGAAAGGTGTCAAGGTAACTTTACAGTCGGAAAATGGTATTCTTGGTTTAGGACCGTTTCCCGACGAGAGTGAGGTTGACGCGGATCTGATTAACGCTGGAAAGGAAACTGTTACAGTTTTACCCGGGTCTTCGTACTTCAGCAGCGATGAAAGTTTCGCTATGATTCGAGGGTGCGTTTCAACTAATTTCAATATTTATAGAGTTTCAATATTGACGGAATAAAACAATTTTCACAGAGGTCACATTGATTTGACTATCCTCGGGGGCATGCAAGTATCTCAAAACGGGGATCTAGCGAATTGGATGATTCCAGGAACTATGGTTAAAGGAATGGGCGGTGCTATGGATCTCGTTTCCGCGGCCACCACTAAGGTCGTAGTAACTATGGAACACAAGGCTCGCGACGGGAGTCCTAAGATTGTCAAGAACTGTACATTGCCGGTCACAGGTAAGAAATAATTAATCCATATTCAAACAAACATGAATTTCTCATGAATTTTGTTTTCACAGGTCAAGAATGCGTAGATTTGATAATTACGGATCTAGGAGTATTCGAAGTGGTGAAAGGAGAGGGATTAAAATTGATCGAGATCGCTCCGAACATCGATATAAGTGAAGTAGTGAGTTCTACGGGTTGTGAATTCACCATAGCGGACGATTTGAAAGAAATGAGTCAAGTGGAGGTTGAATAAAATCTACGAGGAATTGCAAATATAAAAGGTGTTGGTTAACCAGGAGGAATAAAATCGAAAGTATGATTATTCAAAATAAATATCTATTCTATGATTGAAGGACACAATTTCAATCATTTTTATCGTTTGACTTAATTGTACAGATGTATAAAGTTTTCAATAACTGTTCGCATAATCATTCAGATTACTATAATTTTATATATAATAAAGTACTTTTTCATTACCGAATATTTCATTTTAAAACACTATTCCCTGAATTTAGCTTTAACTCTAGCGGGTAGAGGTAACAGATACAACACACTGTTGAGGATTATCAAACCAAGAGCGAATGCCAGGGATATTAGTAAATTCAAATCAACGTTCAACACTTCGGAAATATTTTCACCTTCCCGCGTGAAGCGTTCAATGAGATAACTTCGACCGTCGGGATATCTGCAGAGTTCTCGAATTCCAGGACACGTGACACTTTCGTTGTAAGGTAAATTTGACATAGTTGGCGTATCAATCGCCAATTGATTTAATCCCAGAGCCGCGTATCTCGTTGGTAATCCAGTCGACAGTTTAGCCAACCAATTGGGCAGACCTTTCAAACTTCTGATACCACCGGATCCCACGACGAGAGCGAGGAGAGTTATATACAACACCGTTATCATCCCCGTGATGGGACGTCCTATTACCATCAGTACAGCTACTGTTATTTGTTCCGCGGCTACGTAACTTGCCCAAAGTATTCCAGAAGCGTAAGCTCCCGACGTGAAATCCAATTCTAAAATTGGAGTCAATATGCCAATAGTTATGACCGTTGATATAAAACTTAACGGTAAACTCAGCAAGGTGTACGCCGTGAGAAACATCGCTCCACCGTAAAGACCTTCCCGTTTCTCTTGGTAATATCTAGCTCGAAAGCCTGGAACTTGAAGCATAAAACAAAAATATATTTTTTATTTTAGATTGTAGTATTAAAGTACTGTACAGTGCTTACATAAAAGAGCGGTCACGGTGATTCCGGATATATAAAACAACGCAAGAACGTTGAAGACTAACCCTCCTGTTTGTAAAAATATCTTCGATTGAACTGGACTTGAATGCGAGTACACTATACTCATCGATGCAACTAGAAAAGGTAATAAAAGAAGACGAGCGGCGAAGTGTCCCAAGCCGGATTTGTTGAAAGCAAAAGTGGTTACCATTCCTCTTCTACGATCAAAATTTATGGAATTTGTAGTCATACGTGAATATTGAAATCGAGAAAATAACTTACAAATACAATGCGAATAAGGTTGAGAAACATCCTGGTTTGATTCCACGTCCTAAACCTTTGTGCATGATGCCTAAAGATGAATCTTTGATACATATCGGTCCCTGTGGAGCTTCCTTCATATACAAACCACCTTCGATTTTGAATTTGTCTACCAAAACTGATATTTGTTGATTAGATTCGATGAAGCGATCCCTCGATCGACGATCCACGGTTGACAAGCATACTACAATAAAATATATATTCTTCACTACTATTGTTGTTTTGAGAATACCGAAATATACTTACGATAATACATGAGAGGATTTTCAAGCTCTGGACATGGAAATCCAATATACGTGAAGTAATCCAACATACTCCTAGTTGGACCGGAATAAACTACGGCGCCCAAACATAAAAGCGTAACTCGACTGACGAACGGAAGAACATCGGATCTCGGAGTTTCCATCGTCAGTATAACGATGGATCCTCTTCTAGTTGCGTACGACCATAACATGGAAACTATCAAATAAGTATTCAAAGGATCTGTATCCCAAGTTGGTTCGTCCAAGAGTAGAACCATTGGATCTTTAGCCAACTGCACTCCCAGCATTAATCTACGATACTCCGCCCTTGTGAGATCATAGACGGATCTATTAGCTACTTGCGATAAAGCTAAATCTGCTAAAGTTTGTCTAACTCGTGCTTCTCGATTATTTAGGTTGGCTAACCATGTGGCGTAAGTCAGCGTTTGACGTACCGTTAAACTTGGAAGTAAATGACATCTATGAGCTACGTATCCTCCGTATCGTCGGAAATTTTCCGGGGTAAATATATTATTATTTAAAGTAATCCTTCCTCTCGTTTCACCTTCCGCTCTTCCAGCTAGAAAAATCACATCAAGTCTTTGATTTACACTCGAATGGAACTTTCAACTTCTTTAATTTAAACATTACAAATTGTACCAATGACATCCAGGAGGGCTCTCTTTCCAGATCCCTTGGAGCCTAAAATTGCTAAAACTTCACCCCCGTATACCCGAGCGGAAACATCTCTCAACACAGCAGTTGGTTCGGATTTTCCCAAACAACTGCCATCCAGCATTACCGAAGTCGAGTAAAAGATATTTGATATATCCAAAACGCAATCCGACGGCAACATCTTGATTCCCCTGCGATTCTGTGTGGGAGAAATATATACTCGAACGATGATTCCACTTCGAAGATCTATTATTTATCATTTATGAACCTAAAGAAAAGAGTTATCGACGGTAAATATTATTCATTCGCATATAAATGATTGAATAAAATGTATAATTACTTGGATCGAATTTCAGAAATCTTCCAGTAGTTCCAACATATCGGCTTCGAATACACGACGAAGAATTATAGATCCTTCAAGATACACTTCACTTCCGGTACCGCGAAAACACGGAGGATAACAAATTTTCGTGTAATAACAACACATTAACGCAACGCCGATCAACGAAATGTATCACTAGCAAACGCCAGCGTAAAAGTGACTCACGAAGAGTTGCAGGTAAAACGTAGTCAGTGGTGGAAGATATACACGCTTGGGAGTTGGTTTCTCGAGGTGAATGTCTTCTCCTCAATAGCAATGGTGGGAGATGCGATCAGGGAAGAAATATGAATTCAATTTCTTTTAGAAAATTATTATTTCTTTCCTCAAACCCGAAGGAAGTTATTCCTCTACGTTACATAAATTGCATAATCGATTGTACGTGAGTGATAAAACCAATCACATGTTATTTTTGTGGAACCAGGAAATGTGAAATAAAAATGTAAAGATAGATGGGGGCTCCCGCGTACCCTTTGGAATTACCACGTCGGGCACGTTCCTGTTATACCTGACAGGTAGGGGGCCTCCGCTCGAGACTCTTGGAAAGCCTGTGTCTGTCAGAGCTACAGAGTTTGTATCGGAAAAGACTTCCAAGTTTCATCGAGGTTGACCAACTCAGCACACGCCGCCGCATACCGATGGTTTGGTAGTATTCTCATTTCGCGGTCGCGAACAGAGAGATGCATTCTACGGACAACTATTGAAAAACTATACAAAGACTCGGTTTGGAATAAAAATTACATGTGCGTGTGTATATACATATTCGAGTGAATATAATATATCTCAACCAAGTACGGACATCGACGAGCAACAGGCATGAGAAAAGAAATCACAGCCTCTGATCTCTCGAGAAGGAGTGAATAAGGCGTCCCCCTGGCCGGTGAGTCATTGTTAGCCAAGGTTACTCTGCGTTTCGGGAATCTCTTCTCTACGGGTTTTCGAAAAATCAAAAACAAACTTCACCGATTCTTCGTGAATTTTCAATTGTGATTGTTTTGAAACTTCATCATCGGCATTGACACGTGTTCTCTATTGGTTTCCACGTAACCCTCTTGATTCGTTTTTTTGAATTCCTGTGGTATTTTATCTACGTGAAGAAATGGCAAACATTCCTTGCGATTCGCCGATCTATTTCGATTTTATTCAATCGCTTTTGAGAATATTAAAGATCAGGATTTTGTAGAATTTTTATAAAAATCATAAGCAAGTATTTTTTAAGAATTATTGGAATTCAGGCGAAATCACTCAACCAAATAGCATCATCGTGACTTCGATAACTCATTACATCATTGTAACATCTTCATGACATCACTGTTCCTTGAGAATTCCTTCAATACAATTCAACGTCATGACATTGTAAATAATTTTGTTAAAATTTAATCTGTGATATAAATCATTAAGTTAACGTTGCCATAGTAACGATAATAACAATCATGTAAAATCAACAACACTCTGAAGTAGATTTCACACGAGACGAGCCGCACTGCGGGGTAATTACATGAGTTTTCGTGTGACTTGAACGTAATTACTTTTTTCAAACTCGACACACACGCCCCATTCAATTCATTTATCATAATTTAGATACAAATTTTGAATATACATTTACAAATAAAATAATTGAGTTGTTAAAATGAGTACTTTGAATGAATACAAATCAATTAAATAATTTCAAATGGAAACATTGTAACAGAAAGGAAAGAGAATCCAAGGATTCTAGTCATTCTACGGTGAATATTGAATGGGAATGATGAAGTGGAGTTTAAAGACCTTTTTTTCTCATTACATGCAAGTGTACCATGCGGTTACACGCGTGAATCGTATCTTGGCTTTCTGCTTGCGGTGGATTCATCATCCGGTTTGGATGAAGTCTCATGCAGCCAGATTCTGTACCAGAAATGTATCAAATTCCTATATTGAATAAGGTTTCTTTCAAGGTAGCATGGGAATTTCTAAACTAATGTATTGGACGCCGATCCAAGAATTTGGATAAAATCTTGAGGATGTCCGATAGGTGTAATTTTATCGGAATCGATGGGTTTCTATTGGATTTCACGTGGAACTCAATATCTTATTGGTTTTCATTGGTACGGTCGGTAAAATCCCATGAACACCTATGAAAAATAATTTCCTATTGGAAAACCATGTCGTTTTGTCACAGCATCTACGGGAATCTATCATATAATGTATTGGAATTTTTCAACAATCAATAGTAGATTTTGTATATAATTTTCAGAGATTTTCTGTAGAGATAGGAAACCACAGAAAGTGAAATGAAATTCTTTGAATGCATAATTAAAAAACGAAACTTAATGTTCTTTCTTGAATATTATAAAGTCTTTTAGAGATATTAAAGAAGCTTTGTACACACATAATATTTTCATAGACTCGAGTGCGCAATTACCGAGCAATTGCAACACGTGCAAGTAGGCCTAGTTCCTTTTTGTAATAATCCACTCCTAACAATTCTCTGCCGGATATTACTAAAATATAATGAGCTATTGCCGCAGTTTTGGGATTTTTATGACCGCATGTAAGTTTTTTATGGTGACTTTGTCAACATTACAAAAAAATATTTTATAATATTCAATAACTTATTTAAAGATGAAATTTAGTGAACGTGATACAACGTGAACGAATATAAATTGATTGTGAAAAAGCGAATTTGAATGACTCCTCGTTGCAACGTGTTAAGAAACGCAATTAAAAACGACCCATTCTATAATCTAGACACGCTCACTTGAAACGCAACTATAAAAGGTTCAAGTTGTATAGTGGGAAATGCATTGATTCCCGGTAGTTTGTATACAATATTCGTCGATGTATATACAGGTATACAGGATGAACGATCAACGTATAATTTCAACTAGACACGGGATTAAAAAGATCTTATTCTAAAGAATACTCCAGAGAATGAGCTGTTTTTAAATAGTAGGACCACAGCGGTGATATTTATATAATACTAATGTTAGACTATAACACTTTTGCGCACGTTCGATGACCCTTAGAAAGAGAAACAGTAGAAAAAAAGTTAGTCATGATTATACACAGGTGAGTGATACGAACATACGGAATGAGGGTACCACGATGATTCGATATAAAATCTTTATCACCTCTTAACGGTGAAACTTGACTCTTTCCAATTGAGTATATTGCGAAACGTAATCCCTTCAATGATGGTGGTCAAAATTATCCGAACGCGACTTGTGCGCGATATGTGACTTTCAAATTTCGTTATTATTAGATGGTGTAAATTCAATTAAACAGAAATTATATCAGAATAAATGATATTTCCGCTTGTTGTAAATTTTCAATAACAAACATCTGATTGAATTCAATATTCTAAGACATTCCGTCGGAATTTTCTCAAGGTTGTGTGAAAAAATATTTCAATCTGTTATGCGTTAGAAATTAAACAGATTTCTATGCGAGATGTTATCATCGTCATCATCATAATCATCATCATCATCGTCGTTATTATAGATTAAGTTGACAAACTGGTTTCATGCAATTTTTCGAATCTCGCTCTCTTCAACGAGTCTCTGCCTTTCCACATCTGCTGTGACTCGAACATGGTATGGTACTCTAACTCCGGTATTTGATTCTTAAATACTTCCTTTGCTTTCGAATGATTCAACTGCAATTTACATTCATGTGACGTTTATGTGCAAATTTTTGCATCCTTACGATCGATAATAAAGTTGATTTTGAGTTGTTTGAATTTATACAAATTCCATTCTATTACGGAAACAACTCTATGCCTCTATTTTGCCGAGAAATATGAGCATGCTCGATGAATTTCTTACACGGAAAGACCGGGTCTGTTAATATTTAGAAAAATCACTGTCAATTGTGGGAAAACGAGGATCGCTGAAAAATATTCTTAGTGAGTCTACCAAAAATTTGTAGTCAAAATATTAACAATTGATAGTTTCATTGGTATTCTTCAAAGTGAAACTATATCAATTGTTAATACATCGACAATTGACAGTCATTTTTCTAAATATTAATAGACCCGGTCTTTCCGTGTAGATGAAGATCCTTATTTCCTTAAAAAAGAGAGAAGGGATATTGTTGAAAAATATTGAGAGAACAAATGTTCTCTTTTCTAACAACAAAAGAAAAATCACAAAAGAGTAGTTTTCATTGAAAAAGACAATTCCCAATACCAAACTTGAATACTCAAGCAAATATTATTCGGTGCTTGTTTCGTAAAATGATATGAGGAATTTCTTATACGTATACACAACACACACACACGCGCGTTTTAACACACGGCAAATCTGTGCTTTTAGGTCGCATACCACAGGTAAACGATACGTACGAGGATCCGAAAAGTTTCTCGGATCCTCGAAACCTGTCATTCATGTGATATCTCCAATACACGTATACAGGTGGAATCCAATGAACCATTGCCGATGGTATTTCAATATATACGCCACACGAATATATACACATAGAAAATAGTTGCCAATCTCTCGAGAGATTCGCCAAATGCAGTAACCTTGAATTAGAGACCTACCTTTCTTCTCAAATTATTGGTCTTCCTTTTTTTTCAAAATCCTCAACAAAAATGAATGTTTTTTCGAGCAAACCTTGGAAGTTTTCCACCCTTCATTTAGTATTTAGCAAGCAATCTATTGGGAATAGTTCTGACTTTTGGAAATACTTGTCGAAAACTCTGGATGGAATGCAAATTTTGATATTTATACTGAGAATTATGTACACGAGGTATCGTATCGGGTACGAAATTTACATAAAAATTTCAAGTTTTATTTCGTTGAGGAGCGTAATATGAAATAGATGAAAAATACAAAGAGTGGGAAAGGAGAAGATGGAATTATTATTCAGCAAACACAGACGGCTTGAAGGGTTCATTCGTATCGTTGGACTATCAACTCGGACCACCCATCATACAGAGAGTTTATCAATCGACCCAATAAATGACCATGTGGACATCATTAATCGAACATTGATGGTGCTCATTAATACCTCCACGGTGATTGGCCCCCTAATGAGACAAAATTGTCCATTATAGGCTGAAGCCTCCTCAGTCTATTGATAAATCCATCCCTGCGTAGCCCATCAATGACGAATCCCTTATTTCAATCGTGGGAATATTTCTTCGCATCAAACATCAGTTCAAAGGATAAACTTTCAATATAGATGCAATTTGGAATCCATGTTCAACCTTAGAAGGTTTGTTTTTTCTTATTTCCTTGTGGTTGGGCTTCCTGTGTCGGCAGCGAGCTTCAGCGGTCCGTTAAATTGCCAGGAGAATCGGTATTTGCGAGGTATTTAAACATCGATTATTTATCGAATCAACTCCATTTCCGTCCAACTATTCTCGGAATATTAATTAAAACTGTCATCCCAGTATTCTCTATATCTCAATTTGAACAATATTCAATCGATTCACGTTTCAATATTCGAGAAAAAATTGTATGGCTTCGTACGAAGATTATAGAAAATCGCTCAACGATGACGATCAAAAAACACCACACGAGACGAAACCGACATGAACGCGTATGCGCTTTATTTGCAACAGAGTGTGTATTTTGCTTTCACCGTAAAAACAAGTATTATGCAAAAATTATGCAAAATAAAATACATCGTTTGACGCGTATAATGCTGTTTCGAATCGAAGTTTTGACCATTCGACAGGTTGTCTTCAATTTCAAGGACATCGAGATTAACGCAATCGAATAAACCGTATGTAAGTTTTTACGCAAGAAGGAGGAGCATTTTTCATCTCCTAGCTCATCCTGCGATTAATAATAAACCATCGGTAATCGATGTGCATTCTAAAAATAGGGTCTGGTAACAATGGTTATGGAATGAAAAATCATTTACATAAGTATAAATTATAATGTGTACTGTGATGTATAATCGGGGTGCGGTGGGTTAAAAATAAATGAATCTGCGTTATAAAAAATCATTTATGAAGTCGTATAAGAATCATGGTTTTAATGAGGAATAACAGATCGAAAATTAGAGTATAAACGTACATTTCAATAGGCAATAAAAATTGCGATTTAATAGCGAAGATAATAGCGCATTGTAAAAACAGATAATACAGTCAATTACGCGAAGTATAACATCTCATTAAGTTAAGTGAATTCTGCAACTGATTCGATTACATACATTGTTCATTTGAGAAATTAGTCCCCGAATCAATTATATATCCAATGCATTGGAAAAAAAAAACATTCATTTCAATGTGTCCGATTCTAATGAGGCTCATTATGCATTTCCACCGTGTAACTATTTAACTATTTATCGTGAGATTACATGTCGTTTATGTATGAACTCGATGAACTTTTGCAAAGAGATAGAAAGAAAGACTGATTTTTTAATCCTTAATTTTAATAACTTATAACTCACTCGCTCCCTTCAGATACCCCTCACTCGCGGGAGATTTGACTCCATGAATAAAAAGTGTGAAAAAAATCCTAAAAGATCAAATAATTATTATTCAACTCACAAATATAGACAATTTATAAGAAATTACAAGAAAAAAAGTATGAATTCTGTAATCATCATTATTCAAATGAGTTGTGATTTTGAAGAATCTAAATAACACATCAATCGTTAAAATATTTCTTTTGTATCCTCATTTCTTTATAATTATTGGAATTAAATATCACGAATTTACCGGGATATTAAATACAAACGAATGAGGAGGTAAGAATATTTTTTTACACCCGTCATACGATATAACCTTTAACTCTCATTTTATTTCTTTTGTGTTGTCGAGGAATGGACAATCGAACGAGGAAATAATGACTATACGACTATAGACCGTATCGAATGGGAAATCGAAATTGATCATTAAAGACCGTTGGTCATAATACTATCTGCCGTGTACACAAAACCAACGGTTATTTTTAGGTACTTTCAGTTATCTTCATTGGCAATAGGGTAACTGCTCGTTTATCTTTTCATCATTTTTTGTGAATGAAATATCAATCTTATTTACGCGAGAAGCAAAAAAGAAGCACACAAAAGTGAAGAGTGTAATCCGTAAAAGGAGCTCAATAATTAAAACGTAACCATTAACTGTCATCGGTACTAGTACGATGTAATATTGACTGAAATTAGTATTTTAAAATAAAATATTCTCCCTGTGGAAAATACCAGGCGAATCCAGATCAAGACCCTGGCAGATTCCACTATTTTAGAGTGATTTTCTAAGGAAAGGGTAGAAACTCACAGCCACTTCAATTTTTAGAGTGAATTTTCCGCTCTAAAAGAGTGGGGGTTCACTCGAAGCGGACTGACTCATTTCTGAGACTTAGTGGAGTGAAAAACGCGTGATTTTTCACTCTTCCAGATTTAGAGATTGTTGCTTGTTTTTTTGATTTAGGATCTTCATCCGGATTTGCCTGGCATTTTCCGCAAAGCCGGGTTGGGAGGATCTCTCGAACAAACCCAGTATCCGCAATCTAGCAGGGATTAGAAAGAATTTCGAAAAACACTTGAACGAAATCTGAAACAAAAATGATAATAATTTCACCGATAACACCCCGAGTTCACCTTGATTTTCACCTTGAATTCTAATCACCCGAATGTTATTCCGAACGTTACAAGCCGCACGTTAAGCATTTAAAACGCAGAAAGAATGCTTTCTTCAATTCTGCTATCTCTCAGGGAATAAATAAACAGTTTGACGAGCGACACCGCACCGAGGTCAGTTATATTACTCGACTTTAGTTCTTCTTGTTTTCAATATTCCAAGATAGTACTAGAAGCGCATAGATACGCGGAACTGAAGAGGAAGCTTATTAAAATTGTAAATGACGAGCTTCGTGACCGGTACGAACCATGCGACTTAAGGGTTTCATTAAAAAACATCCACGAAGGGTATTTCATGTAATTTTCATTGTAAAATTCCCGTGGGATGCGAGATAAAGTCTCATTTACTCGAGTTCTTACGAGTTCTACTCGTAGTTTCCTACTCTTGTGAAACGGCTTTTGTCTCGCACGTTTTTAGAATATTTATCCGAATTGATTAAACCGCTTTTATGTTTTCGAAGTTGTATACTTTACTCGATGATATTTCAAATAATTCTACATGAATTTCCAAGACGATAATAACGATTCGATACCACCGTTACAGAACCGCGCGAAGCTATTACCGTGTATAAAATAGAGAACAGCTGGACTCGCCTTTCCATTAAAAATCCAAAGAATGATAACTACCATCCCATAAGTGAGATGATTGATAGCGAAACGGGTTTCCTTCCTTTATACGTTTCGAAGTCATATGTGGGAACATTTTATTCATTATTATAATGTTCTAACCTTGCACCCAGCGTATGAAGAATCTGGGGTGATGTAAGATTACTCTCCACGGTGTGAAGGATTGACGTTATTAAATTGCTTTATTGAAATTCGTTAGAAGATGTGAAAAGATAACAGTACTGCCAACGACGTATTTTCTTATGAGATTTTTTAATCATCTTTTCAACTGTATAGTGTATCGATTGGAGAGGGAATTTCATATGTAAAAGGTATAGGCACATCGAAATTAAATGAATACAAAAGTTTTCCCAACCTCATTGAGCAACAAACAGCAGATTGTTTACACGATGAGAAAAAAATCTCAGAATTCACTTTATTTAACTTTCGTTTTCAATTATGTGCTTCTCTGCTACGATTTTATCGATCACGACGACCTTGTTACTACATCGACCACACGATTCGTAATTACTTTTACTTTTCCAACTTGATTTTCAATTATCTCGAATAGAATTTTTTCTCTTGGACCCAGTTGGGTTGAATCCCACAAAGTGATGAAAATTCCTACATGAATTCAAAGAAATGACGAGACTCGAGTCGAGATTCTTATTTGAGGAAAGGGTTTCGAATTTGCAACTAATTTTCTATCCGTGGAATGATTTGAGAGAAAAATGTATCTGTCATGATCTTTTTCACAACACGATCTAACTAACACAAAAAATTACTCAATTCGTTGTCTGAACGTTGCTACAATATTTAATGATCGAGATGATATTTATTTCATTATACGTTCTTTCAAATTACTTATCCACATTATGAGAAAGAGGAATGAAATTACATGAACAGCGTTCCACAGCGTGATATATAAAATTCAAGATTCAACGATGGGAAAGAACAGAGGGAAAAAATATAATAGAATTAGGTGAGTTACGGAAGAATTTCGTCATACGAAATGATTCGATATATCACTCGCTTGATTCTTTGAGAGAAATTATTCTACACGTTTCTAACACGAGTGGATCCCATCGGGAGATTATCGGATGACTTCTCTGGATCATTGGTCCAAAGAGGAATACTCGAACATTGATCTTCACGGCCCATTGTTATCGCAACCCAAGTCCAAAAGAGGATGCGTTCATACGTACAATAGTTTCCTTCCGCGGATTTTACAGAGAAACATTCTTTAAGAGATATATCACTACGCGGCGGAAACAATATCTCAATTTTGAGATCTCTTTCACTGTGGGACTGTGAGATTGTCCCACGCACTGATTTCTATATAGCCAAGGCAGTGAACCAAATAGACGCGATACATACGGTTTGATATAGTTTCGTGACCCGAATTCCATATGTCATTAATCAAGAATCGTACACCTCAGAGAGTCTACTGAAAACATTGGAAAGTCTGCGAAAATGTCTCTTTCTTTCCACCCAGGTCAACAAATTCAACGCACACGATGAAGGGGACCCATGAAAGAATCATCAATATCGATATTTTTCATTGAGACCAGTCGAGATGATAAAAGGAGAGAAATTAAGGGCTGATTACCTGATGTATCTTCCACGATTGTTGTTGTCGTGTTCTAGGTTTGGATCGTCGCAGGGTAGATTCGGATAGATAAAGAGAGACTGCATGTTTATCGACGAGTATGGGAAATAAAATCACGGTTTTCCGGTGGGATTGATATTTATCGACTCTTCGTGGAGAGATACGAAAAGATTGATCAATGAAACGTGACAACAATAACTTATCACATAATTCGGATTTCAACATTTTCATATGAAGCATATATAAAACTGTTACGGAAACGGGATATGCAAATGAACAGTTAGTTCAAGACTGGTCGTTGAGAGTGGTACTTAAAAAGTATAGTATTACGTAAATTAGAAAGACTCCGAGCAAGTTTCTGTAGCTATAATTTCTTCTCCGTGCGGAGGAAATCGAGCGGTGCTTGTGTTATTTCGAGGAAGAATAATTCGGCTCCGGAAAGAATCATTATCTCATTGTTGTGAAGGACGGAAATTGCAGGTCGTGGATTTTCTTGTGGCAATTCTTACGCTGTTGTATCAAATATCGATACGAGTGCCAAAAAAGAACCTCCAAAGTTTGTACAGCTGCAAATCTCTAACGATCATCGTTATCGTTCCCCAAAGTCAAATGCGAATCATGGATAACACGTTAAGAAAATTTGAAAGTGTTTCGAAGAGTTGTATATTCATACAAGAAACCTGCATCAAAGATAAATTAATTGAAATTTATGAAACGTAGTATCTGTCTGATAATCGAATACAGTTGTACCATACGAACACACTTTTCTTGAGAACAAAAAGCTGTCGTGGCAATAAGACCATTGTTTCTATTCTCTACGTGGTATACAACGACGTCGTAGAAGCCCTTTTTTTCATACGAATATCCTTCTGTCTCCATGTTTATGTAGATAAAAGTTTTGTATGAGTAATTCATTGTTCTCCGTGTGTATGGGGAGCTAAGAAAGGCTTTGCTTCGATATCAGAATGGATGAAAGGAAGAGAACAAAAATTGTATGTTCTCAAAAGAAGATTGATGATGATATTTCAAATTATAAAAAATTGTACATCTATCGACCGGTTCAACCTGGTAGATTTTCGGTAATATATCCTATAAATTTATATATAAAAAAAAGAAAAAATATATGTATATATAAATACTTGTACGAGATGATATCGCGAAGACTGATTATTCGTGAGAATGATGTACCGTGTTGCCATGGTTTGGGTTATAATGTCTGGATTGTACCGTTATTTCAAGACAAGTAAAAATGTCAGCTGCAATGATCAACCGTGTGGTCAAATATTTTATTTATGAACTCTGATCTGTGGCGTGGTCTGATTATATAGTTTCGCAAGTATACGACGGAACTTGAATACCGAAACTCCAATTCAACCTACGTTGCATTGCAAAATTGCATCCTTCGTTAAGAGATGACTAATTATGACCATCCCATTTCTCATTCTTACATTATGCGAAACTCTTCTTATTATCATTTATATTAACTTTCTGTTAACCATAGATACCTTTTACTGAATTAGTTCCCAAATTCCATTGAAATTTTCCTCCATCGTTGTTCAATTCTAGGAAATCTGGCACTCTTAAAATAAGATCTTACAAGATTAATGAAAGATTCGTTTAAATTCCGAAGCACATGCATGAAACTGAATCATATTTCAACTGATCTCTTGCAGGGTGTCCACAAGATTCCTCCATAAAAATTTCCCTGACATTTTGATCTGGTATTCTGATAAGATTTTAAGTGAATCATGTTTCAGTATTGCATCAAAAGGACATGAATACATCTTGGAGAAATATTATATTTGTTTAATATGGAATCACAAACATATCTCAACATGAAGAAATCTCTTCAACATTGCAGTTCATACATTTCAGAAATCCTTAATGAATCCTACTTAAATGAATCCATCCAGTTGCGCTCATTCTAAATGATTTCAAACGTATATTAATCGTCTTCAAATGCAAATTAATTCAAATATAAGAAAAAAAAACATAATTTCTGACAAAAAATGGGATATCATTTAATAAAAACCCAACAAAAATAAAAACATATCTTTCAAACTTGAGCACTTTATTCCCAATTTGTTCAGACTCGTTAAACTAATTCCACTCTATGTACTCCCCTAGTTACCCTGGTTGAAAGAATCCATCGAATCTGACAAATGAAATTTCATGAGATTTGGCGAGATTCAATCAGATTCAGATTGAAAAAATCCATTTTTCTGGACAAAACTCATTGAAAAATCTTCGGATGAGATTTGGTCGGAACATTGTTGAAGATTCAAAGAAATTTAGCGAGAATCAATGGATTCTTTTAACCAGAGTGATAAAACTACAATATTCATTATCTCACATGGTAAATTACACGTATTCCTAACAGCGTTAATGTTTTGATACCCTTTCAAGATTATTTTCTAACATTCTGGAGATGTTATATTATTTCCAGGATATTTTGAGAATATGACTGGAATATTCGTGCTGCGTGGTGAAATTTTATTGAAACTTTACAAACTGTGAATGATCCAGAAAACAAAATAGAAACAGAATGATCACAGCGATCAGGCCTCCATCGCTCAATCCGTTCTTCTGTATATTTTTCTAACTTTTTGATTAAAAAAATCAGTCAATTTCACATGTTCAGCACCTTTCCAGATACAGGGGAAGAAAGGTTTCACATGATGGCAGTTTTAGAATTATTCATCTAATTATAAATTGATGAAAGAAGTGTTTTCTTGAATGTAGATTGATAATATTCAATTAAAATTGCGGGGAAAAAATTGTCCCTGACTTTCCAGACTTTTGAAACATTTCTATGACATTCCCTGCCCTATTTTTGTCCCCTGATTTTCCAGAATGTGGACACCCTGTGTTGTTCTTGAAAACATAGTTCGGTACGCTCACGTGAAAGTATCATGATAGTCAATATGAATCGTCCTCGTACGACTGAATCTGTACTTCATCATGAAATTCATTAAAACTCGCTTTGGCATTGGTTAGCGAAACAGGTGTCGTTGATGCATTTTTAGGTCGAGTCACAATCACCGTTAAGTGGAATACTGCATCAGCAGTTGTCTACCTATTTTCCTTGTGTTTTCTTTCGGATGCATGGTGTAATTGTATAAACGTATTTTATATGAATTTCAAAGCCACGCATTTGTTCCGTAAGAGCAACAACCGATGCTTCACGAATGTGTTTGGAATTAATCGAATAATCTGCCTGTGATCGTCCTTACGGTGTGTAGCGTTCCGATGATCATCATTATCCACGCCACAGTGGTTGCTGGGAGTTTTGCTTTTATTACTCGATAATTCACGCGATGTTCTTGAGAATTGAATAAAAAATTCACAAGTTCGAATTCGGAAGACAGAATTCGAATCACATCAATTTCTGAAGACTTATTTGGAACTGAGCCCTTTTATAGCCCAGAGAGTATCTCAAAAATTTCCACAAAAAACAACAACAACAACAACAACTGTGTGTATCGATGAAGGAACAAATATCCGCAAAGTAAGAACAATTAGAACTTCGTAGTTGGCTTTCTCTTGTTTTCCTTGCTTTCAAATTACTCTCAGAGTGTAGGTCAACTGAACCTAATGTTCTTTGATACTCATTCTGCTCATTCAAAATTTTTCATTCTAACGAGTAGGATTCTAATTTTTCTTCGAGTGAGAACAAAAGCAAATGAACAATACTGAAGATTTTGATTTGTTTTTTCTTCAAGAGAATCGTGCAGTGAACATTTTCCATGTTTTCGAAACATACTTCACATCTCAGCGATACCAAGAAGGAGAAGTTTCACAAACGCGATGAAAACTTTTTGATTTTTCTTTCCTTTTCCAATGGAGAACATATCTTTCTGGAACAAACTAGCCCTTCGCCCAAGACTCGCGTCAAAGAAAGATAAAATAGTTACCAATAAGTATTCCAATCTCTTGTAATATCAAGATAATTGGAGATAATGGAGTGGAACCTTGATCATTTAAACAAAATCAGCAGAGATATATATCGAAATATGCAACGAGACCAATACCGAGACTGAGAGGCTATCTCAGTTATCCTCTTCGATGAAATCTTATAAGCTACAAGCTTGATTTCGTTCAAAATTTTCATTTCTTGAATGTTTAGAACAATAAATATAGATCATTTTTCAATTTAAAACGAGATTCTCGTGCGAAACCCTAGAACAGACCTTCTCGCAGCAGAATTTGTCTGAGGGGTTTTAAAAGAAATCTTCTCAGCCAGTGAGATGATTGAAAATTATTGTTGAAAGCGCGAATAAAAACCATCGATGAGTCGAATATGTTGTACATCGATTCAACCTCGAATCACCGAAGAAGAATATGAAAAGCTTTTGAGAGACACGAGATAGTAAAAGGATGTTGTACAGAGAGATGAGTAATGATGATGACGACTGTGACGACAGATCCAACTGCATGTTACTGCAAACGAACACCGTTTGGAACGCTTGAAACTGTCCAAGCATTCCAAGAACGTGCGTATAAGTCGTGTAAATAATCGGCACGCCTTTGGAATAATTCTGCACTTACGAGTCGAATCTCTCGAGACGCGAGGTGTCATTCTTCGAATTGGCGTGGTAGAATTTTCAGGGCCAAAGAAAACGTTGAAGAAGTGGAGAGAAGTTTTCTCATGACTAACAGATCTTGTCATTGTTTTTTTTTATTAGCTAATTCTATTCCTTTGGTAATTCTTTGTTCATAAGTGTGGGTCGTGAAGAACAAAGGTGAATCTTCCCTTGAATTTTGTTGTACAACGTAGAGACGATGATTTTCATCTCTCTTTATTCCTCTCGCTGTGCGATCGTCCATAAAGAACGGAACGTGTAAAAAATCTCAACTTCACCGCTATGCCGATAATAACCATTGCAACTACCTACCTCGCGATTCCTCTTAGAGTCGTACATGGCGAGAGTATTATTATCCCTCGCATTTAATCATTTCCTACAATGTTGTTTGTGACGGACGAGTACAATGTGGATGAATAATATTTCAAGATCTGATTTATTCTTCTGTATTACAGATCTGTGAAGATATGGGATCGGAAGCTTGGGAGTTGGAAAGAAGGTACTCTGTACCAGGTGCTTTGGATACCAGAGGCCTCGAACCACCGGCGAGCGAGGATCTACACGCATGGTCCATTTACAGGTACTTCAAAAGTCTTGAAATGTTCAGTCCAATGAATACAAACATCCTCTATCAACAACATCGCGGTATGAATCAGCTTTTACTCATAGAGAATCTTGAGAACTCTCGCTTGCGTGTAACGAACAATTAGCCTACAATGGAAATCTCATTACAGTAGAGTGGTATCGGGAAAAGTAGTAAAGCAAAGATATACTTTCGTATAAATATCAGGATAATTATTTACGTGTTTTATCAGGCAAAATCTCAATTCCGACTTCACGGATTCGGCCCTGGGCTCGGCTGAGAAATCGCCTTTGCCTTACGGGAACTTCCAACTACGAGATTCGACGGTACAGAGTATACTCAGACATCCAAGGTACGGTCCGAAAAGTCCTCTCGCCAGCAATTCGTACAGTTATTTGAAGTTCGGTCTACCTCGAGTGCTTCCACCGAGTTCTCGTAATCGCGATGGCTCGAGCGGTTACGATTCCAGCGAGGAAGGACGTCGAATTTCACATACGGGCGGAGGTGGGTTACAGGGAACTTCAACCGCCATGCGTTCCGCCAGAAGCGATCCAGATTTTCGACACGTACATTCGGTTCCCAGGTATGATTCATGTTTAATAAGCTGTAATTATGTAAATTGATTGTACTTTTTTTTCGTACAGAGAACTACCACCCTCCCAGTTGACGATGAATCGAGATCATCATAAAAACTCGAGACTTCGAAGTTCCAGCGAAGCGAATTTGCTTCACAGCGGTGGTCGAGCGCATCGCAGACACAGTATAGCACCTATAGATCCTGGTTACATAAACCATGGAGTTGGGGTACTTGGACCGGAGAGTTATACTCTACCTTTGAGACCGGTTCCCAGTTTACAACATCCTCATTTGCAACTTCGAGGGGTTGAATCGTACGGTTCCGATGGTTTACCTCTCCTACGAGGTATCTCGTTAGAGGCCGGTGCTACCGAAGTACTGGCCGTAATGTCCACCACCGAGAAAGAGGGCACGCAGATCATCGAAACCATTGCAGGTCGTAAACGTAGCAAAAGAGGAGATATTTTGTTGAACGGGAGAATCGTTTCTGCTGGTACTTTGAGGTGAATATATGTTTGAAAACAATACTCCACATTCAATGACATTTATAAACAAAAATAAATAATTTTACAGATCCCGTGTGGCGTATTTACCTACAGAGAGTGGATTGAGTCCAGGATTAACTGCACAGCAGACTTTGAGTTTTTATATGTTGTTGAAAGGTGGGGCGAGTACGACAACTTTGGAAGCCGAGGTGATTTTACAAGAATTGGGTCTGGAAGCGACTAAACACTGTTTGGTGAACTCCTTAACCACCTCCGAAGCTCGAAGACTGGCTTTAGCTTGTCGACTTTTGGAAGACTCACATATCTTAGCTCTGGACAGACCCACTCACGGTCTCGATATTTTCGATGCTTTCTTTTTGGTGGATTATTTGAGACAGTGGGCTGGGAGACGTCAGAGATTGGTCGTGCTGACGCTTCATCCTCCTACTTACGAAATATTGACAATGGTGTCCCGAGTTGCTCTCACTTCCGGTGGTAGAGTTATGTATTCTGGATCAAGGAGGGATATGCTGCCATATTTTGCTCTCGCTGAGTTTCCATGTCCTCCCTTGAAAAATCCTTCAGATTATTATCGTAAGTACCGAATGTTTCAGCACAATCTTCCATCGCTTCAACCTTTGAAACCTTATCATTTGTGTTTCAGTGGATTTAGTAACTTTGGACGATTTATCGGCGGAGGCGATGTTAGAGTCCTCGCAAAGGATAGATCATTTGGCGGAATTAGCCAGAACTAGGCTACCAAATTTGAGCGATCCAGGTCCGCCTAGTGCTCTGCCTCCCTCCGTCACTAGTAGTAACATATTCGTCCAAATATACGCTTTATTACTTAGAACCCTCATTTATAGTCAACCTTGGGCACTTACGAGGCTGTTTCAAAAAATTGTCATATCGGCGTCTCTCAGCATCGCTTTAGGGGCTATATTTTGGGACGTCGCTAAGGATTCGAATTTATATCTACGGGACAGGATAGGCTTTCATTACGCCAGTTTGGGGGTATTCTGCTGGCCTTTGAGTCTCCTAGCGATGTGCGAGGTCGCGAATGGAAGACCCAGCGTGGAGAGAGATATTCGAGATGGATTGTACGGGAGATTTATTTATATATTCGTGGAGGTGAGTTCAGTTCACTATCATTTCATGCCTCGAATATGAGATAAACAATAATTTACTTGTTGTTTACAGCTTTTATGCGGTATTCCATCTTGGTGCATGGTATACTTGATATACTTGGCGCCAGCGTTTGCCATGACCGGATTACACGTCGTTCCCGACGAAAACATGACTTCTTTGTGGAATTATCTAGCCATCGGATTGTTGTATCTCATGCTACAGCATTTGATTTGCATATTCTTCGCTCATATGTGCAAATGGACGTACTTGGCGGCGTTGCTTTCGGGATTAGTGATCGGTGAAATGACTCTTGCCGGAGGAGTAACTTTACATTTAGACAATTTGCCATCCTGGTATCAGAAGATAAGCCCGATGCATTGGTCCTTGTCGTTGCTGTTGCCACAAATTCACGGACCCGATAGTTTGAATAAGTTGAGCAATTGTAAGGGGAAACAGATACAAAGGCAGGACATCATCGTACAAGCGACTTGCGAGCCTCCCGATGGTGCTTTAGCGTTAAAAGAAATCGGACTGGATAAAATGGATGTGAGATCGGATATGTGGTTGGGAATCTGCATCCTAGGAGCTGTTTTATTGATTTTCATCGGTTTCCTGTGTATAAAATACACAACGCCTAAGAAACCGAGAAGCGCGCCCAATAAACCTTGAACAATCGTGAATCTCTTTTGATGCTCATCATATCGATACGAATATATGAATTTTTTCTATTTTAATATCATATTTATGAGGTCCATGAGGATTGATGGAAGTGCAATGTCGATGGAATAGAGTTAAGCTGGTGCCGTATTTTTTACATTTATCTACCATATCAATCATTCGATTTCTATCAATACCTTTTATAATTTATATGAAATTAGGATTACGTTTATAGATAGCATTTTTCTGGGTATGTGTAAAGAAGACTGTGCTTCGCGACGAATTCTGCTTCGTTGATATGTACAAAAGTAGAAAACTTAGAACTTAGTCGTTCTATGAATAGATTTATCACTTTACTCTGCGATTGTTTGCAAGTAAATTCTTACTACAATTTCTAAAAGCTTTCTATACTTGACTGTAAATAATTCACTCTCACGATTATTTTCGGATTCGTTCAAACTCTCGTTAGAAATATTAAGAAAAATATATAGAATGAATAACACAGATGAATAGAATGATTGTGAGCGGTAACAAAGAGTCACAGAATCCCATTGATCGACTGTCGATTAGGAATTTATTTTCATTTTATTTACCGTTTTATCAGAAAATTATTGTATATATATTTTCTAATCGTGGTTGTGTGTCTATCTTTTTGTGATTTCTTAAAGGAAAAAACTTTAGGAACTCGCATAATAGACATGTCCATCCACGAGTACTTCACATACAAACTAGATATAGAAATCAAAGTTTAATATCGTATTTTATATCGTAATGTATAACACGCTTGAATAATTTACTTGTTTTATATGGAATAAAAATATTTAACAATTGAGTTCATGATTAAATGGTTCCTGCTAATCAAACGCGGCAAATAATCGGTCCTGTTGAATGTCTACGATTTGAAGTTGCTGTTCGTAATCAATCTGTAGTTCTTCGCTATCACTGAATCCACGTTAACATGGATTAATCGACTGACAAATCTCCGTGATCTCGGCTTGCTCGTTTATTCTGTACTTGAAAATCCATCTTACATCCTTTGAATGGTGAGAAGAATGATGTTATTACTTTCCAAATTCGTTTTCGATTCAATTTTTCAGATTGTCCAGAATCTTTTTTGAAATCTCGCAAAATTTTGAATTCCCCGCTCGTTCTCGAGCGATTCGAGCGTCATCGGTTCGCGGCGCTAGTTTGCGATTCTCATTCGGATTCAAGGCGGGATAATAAAGGAGACGACTATCCGAGACCTCGAATAATCGAGGGAAATCAGAAATTTTTTGATCGATTGAGAGAATACAATAAAAATTACTATAGAATTCTATAGAATTCTATCTGGAGAACAAATTTTCATAGATTCTCTTGATTTGAATGGGAAACTGATGAAAAATAAAAAAAAACAAATTCATAAACTTCCTTCGAAAATTTAATAAAACGTATCAGCAATCTGCAATCAATGCATTGAAATTTTGAAGAGAAACAAAATAAAAACAAAATATTTCTCTGTACAACAAAAAAGTTGCTTTTTAGAGCGATAATTTGTATATAATTTGTATAAAATTTGTGTTCTTTCCTCAGAAAATTCTCATTCTTTTTCGCGTGTTTTCCGGAATTGATTACACGAATGAAAAAGAGTACTCTCTGCGTCTCACGTTTTTCATGATTCATTGAGAGAAGTGGTATCGAATCTCATAGAGCGTATCGCATTCGATACCCCGATAGTTTGACTTTAATTAAACATTTCCTCTCCTCGACAAGTACGTATAATAACGTGAATCTTGGAAGGAATGTTTGGTATCCTGTGACCAGGGAATGAAAAGAAGAAAAAGACCGCACCTCGAACAAAGATTTTTATAACGTAATAGTATCAGGTGTCGCTATGGGTATTAAAATATGCTAAGCAGCACAAGATGAACACTTCGAACAAGCGATAACCAACCACGTGTGGTTATACAAGTAGCAAATAAAACTATGATATTTCCGGTTGCTCGATACATCGCAGAAGTGGCCTTTGGAGTATAAAAAGTTCTTTGAATTGTAACCGGGAATTTACATACGCTGAATGAATAGTAATACCGTTTGATGCGTTTCCATATACCGTTCTCGATGACAAAACAACCATTTGGGTGGGATTCGATCGGAAACACTGATGGAATAATATATTCCGGTCATATAAATTATGAGGTTGTATTTCAAAGGACTGGGAGGTCCGAATTCGATCCATTCAGAATTGTACACAAAAAGTATCTTCGGAATAATTCAATGAATGGATGAAGGGATTCTTCGAACTTGCTCTGATAAATGAAAATGCAGGTAAATTTGAAGAATTTATGATCCTACCATCTCTATTTACTTCCTTTGAATAATGACTGTCGTATAATGCAAAATATTTGCAATACATCGAAGAATTTCTATCCAATCTACAAAAATGATTTACAAGAGAATGCCAAGAATTTGAGGAAAAATTGTTCCTTTATGATATACATTATATCATTTTTTCCTCGCTTCGAATCGTAAGTGTATTTAAGAATATTTTCTCACGTTTTCCAGTTATACCGAGAAATTGATATTCTCCCTCGTAGGGTGATTTTTTCCCATTGTATATACGATATACTACATGTTGTATGCACACGAAACTGCAATCTCAGCTGATTTTGTCTCCCAGTGTGATATTTCACCTCCAACGAAAGTAATTTTTCAATAAAAAAAAAAAATGAAAATGTTAATCGCAGCATTTTAACGTTATACCACCCATACTACATTCTAGACCTCCGTCATCTTGACTCTTCTTTTTGAAAAGTTTATAGGTCATGTTATTTAACTCGAACCTATGCATCGACTACTATAAATCTGTTTTCTTTTTCTCCTTTTAAATACAGAATATGAATTCATAAAAAAAGCCAGAGGCGTGTATCATTTTCCTTCTTGAAATAATTAATCAAAGATTTTAATGATATGTATGTATGTGACGTTCATAAATAGAATTCTTCTCTTCGCGACCTTGACCAGCATTCCCGTGGAGCCTGCTTCACTCAGCTTCACCTTATCGCACAACCCCCTGACGAATTTGACCTATATAATACACGTCTGAAAGAAATCGCTTTATCCCTTGCGTGAATAATTCCTCCAAGATATTGAATGTATTTCTCCATTTATACTTTGGGTTGACAGCTAAGGAGGGACGACGAGCGGTAAGAAGATCAGAAATTCGGGACGCCCACATTATCCGTACAGGATTTATCAATTAACGCATCATAAAACGCGCATTAATGAGCTGTAAGAAATAATATCGCGTTCATTAGACAGGGAGAAGGTTAATTCCCTTGTCAGGCTGTGCTTACTTTGCAAAGCTTCTTCTATGAATGAAAACAGTGTTTTCAGAATAGCTAAAAAAAATCATGAAAAATTATCAAGTTCAGTTTGCCTCCATGGAATAATGAAAGATCATGAATAAATTATAGTCGTCCTTTGTATGCGATAAAAGAGTGTGAATGACGAGACTTTCCCGTATTATTTACCGTTTCTCATTGTTGTTTCACAATTGAAGGAGAACGAAAAGAAATTTCATACGGTACGACACGTATTTGCCTTTTATGATAACGTTCACGTCTGCATCGTTGACTGAATCGATTCAGCAATAACATCACAGTATCATCTTTCTTTTTTATATTCAAATCAATTCGTGAATGAACTTCCATGAGAAATTCATAACGCACGGAGAGAATGAAGTATTAAACACAACAGAGGTCCGCTACAAAATTCTGAAGAAATCTGATTTCATTCCGCTAAAAATCTCTCCAAGAATTTCAATAAATAAATATTTCCTTTTCACTTAGGATTCCAAGAATTCAAACTAACTCAGTTTTCAGCAAAATCGTGATATGCCAGAACTAAAATTCCAATCCTGAAGATTCTTCAAATTCTAATACCTTCAACGAATACAATAGGGTCAAAGTCGGGCCAAAATGCGGACCATTGCCATGGTTGTAGATCGTAGTTTATCTCAAGGAAGGGCGTCGTCTATAAACCATTGTTGATGAGAACAATGGTTTACTCTCGAACACTTGTATTTCAAGAGATTCTTTCACCCAAGCGTGCATCGCCAGCTAAAATCGGCTCATCATAATTCATACACAAATCCGAAATATCGTAAAATTTTGCCTATAGTTTTATAATCCTGAATCAACACTCAACTACCATTCATATTTTCTTCATTATTTATTATCAATATTTTTATAGCTTTATAATCCACCCATCGACAGTTATAAAGTATTGAAATACATTCACTAAATTGTCCCCAATTATTCATCGTTCTTCCCCTGCGCCCGGGCATTCGAAGAAATAATTCCAGGCTCCATTCACAATTCTCGGTACACCCATTCATCGATAACCTCATAGTAATTTCCCTTTTTACGAATTCTTCCTTGTTGGTGGTACAATGTATACGCATACGTATATATATATATACAAATACGATAAAACTTTGGTCGTTAGCAATGAGAAAACCACGACGGGACTTCGACGAGATTGTACAGGTTTGCGTAGGCGCGGGCGCATATAGAGCTCTTTCCCCTTCATCTCCTCAACCCTGTTGTTTGCTTTCCTCATTGATTACTTCACTTCGGCAGAGACAGCGCCCGCCTACGATCATTTGCCACCGTTTTGGTGCTAATACAACATGTGCTCTTGCGTAAATGTATACGTATACCAATATACCCTTGCACGTGTATTATTCATTTATGTTCGTGTCACAAACGTGCGCGCGAAAAATGGATTTTCCAATCTTCATTGAGATGGATAATTTGATTTTTTTTTCCATTACACCCTCGTAAAATTGTTTGGTGTTCTTGAAGGGCATTTTTGGTACGTGGAGTACAAGATTTACATGTATTCGAACTAGCAGATGTGGGAGAATAATTCCTTTGCATATTCGATACATGGAATATTGGTAAAGGGCTTTGTTGAAGGTCATCAAAGGTTGACTACTGAACCGAAGGTTGATAACGTGGGCCCGGTAATCACGGTGAATAATTAACGATGTTGATTTATATTAAGATGTTTGGACGTGACCCATCGATGGTGGATTACTGAGCCGTATATTCATGATATCGATATCTACTCCATTGAGAGGAATCTATCGTTTCAATCGTTGGAATGTCAAAAACCAGTTTAAAAGCGTTGAATTATTCGATTGTATTGCTTCATGTTTTTCTCACCAGTTTCATTTGATTTATTATTCCTTTGACTTATTTGAATTTTTCAACCTAGTATATTTGATACTAGGATGAATTTCAGCTTGTGATATTGACCATACTTGTGCGAATAAATGTTCTTAAAGTTTGAATCATTTATAGAAACGAAACGGAATAGAAACAAACCATCGTTTAAACAATGCACTGCAAGATTTTCTGTCTTCAACAGCTAAATATTGTATTATTTATTCAGCGACATTGCAAATGACTGGAAATTCATCGTTGATTGTTCCTTGATTCTATATCAACATTATTAACAGAGTATATTGGTACAACCAAACAATTAATGATTTGCTCCACTGAGAAATTCATTAATTCGCCACATGCGTTCTTCCACATCATCCGATCAATTTTTCAAGGCAATTTGCATTCCATAAAAATCTCACGCTCATCACTGAAGAAAGTTCATCGAGTTTTAATGAATTATTCACGATAGAAATTGATGTAAAGAACAATCGAAATCTTTTGTAATACCTCGATAATGCACAAGCACTTTCATTCATACTTGAAATCGACTTTATCTGACATTCATGTAAAAATACTGTACTCGAATGAAAATGATTCGATTTCATTGAACTTAACTTGAAAAATTGATCAACTTTTATTCATAAAATCTCACGAGAGCTCCCAAGGTACATACATATTTCAAAAAAACCGAGACCTTTTTCCCCGGAATCCCTATGGGATTTCATTGGGATCTGCTGGAACGAACATTTAAAAATATTCCATCACGTTGATTCCTTGTACGGATCAATGATTGTCGTGCCTTCAACAGCATTATTGGAAATTTTGTCTTTCATGTAACATCCAACTATTTCGCCTACATAAATCGAGAGCTTCTCGTATTCGCACAATTCCCTTTTACGTCCCACACCTAACAAATAAAATATATCCGTTAGACTTCCTACGCTCGTCCTCGTCACGCCACGGGCTATCTAAACGTATTCCCATTTTTTTTTTCTAAAGGTAGTTATGGATATGAAAAAAAAGTACGTGGATGCGAAGAAAAGATACCATATTGATTACATACATAGTTAATAAATTGAGCTTATTTTCTTTGGGAATGTGTTTGAATTTCAATTCTTTTTCATTCAGGAATACGTATGTACAACGAACATCTAATCGAGTAATAATTCCTGATAAGATCTCGTCGTGACGTTATCTCACAATCGAAGACAAGGGGGAAAAAAAGTTCATCAAGGCGACCGGTTTATGAATCATTTTCACCACAGAGCCACCGTGAATGCATCCCAAATGCGTCATACACATCCGGAGAATTCATTAATTGAACACTCGAGGTTAATCAACTTCTTTTGCGTTGAAACGCAGCTATTCCATACCATTTTTCGTGCAAGTCATCGTTGTCACGCGATCGTTTTCTTGTTCATTCAGAAAAGAAGTATCTGATTGAGAGAACATAAATGAGACTTTGAATTTTGGATTTTATCAATGAATTCTCGATTGTATCATATCGTCGTTTTATCGATCATCGAACAAACTTGAAATTTTTGCAGATTTACAACCAGCGTTACAATGTTGCATCGAACCGGATGTGGATTTTTGATCTCTTGGAAGAAACTCGATGAATGACTAACGATGGATTATTGCGTCATTGATGGGCTTATGACGTATAACTGATTGGAATTTACTCTGAAATATCTGAATTCTCTGGGCAATCATGAGAGCACTTTGCAGGTCTCTTTCAAGGACCTGGCGAGACCTTGAGAATGATTCCCACGAGGGAAACTCTCTATAAATTCTACGCGGAATGAAAAAATTTAGAGAAAAAATCAAACCATTTTTCTCTCTTCAGAAAACAGGTGACATTCTTTGTTTTCTACAACATGTGATTTCTGAAAATGTTTTGATACTAAGTCACGAACGGATGAGAAAATAATAAGAATGTTCGGAACTTTCTTCTCTCCTTTTCATCATATATTCCATCTCCTGCTCGACGTAGGTTCTAAGCATCGAAGACGATCTGAATATGGATGCCCATCTTTGTACGTGCATCTTCGCTGAATTCATTCGTATATCCTTCTCTCCCTCGATGTTTCTCAAAACTGGTGCGCCCACATTCCTCAAGTCACGCTCAGCCCACGGCGTAAACTCTCGCCACATTCACTATCTACATCTATGGATAAAGCAGCAACCTACAGATTCTCGCTCCTACTACATTTCTCGTTCGATCAAAATTTTTCCAAAATTTGATTCTTCCACGATCATTCCGAACACTCGACTTGCCTCGAATGCTCTTCTTCGCAACCGATTCAAAGAAATTTCATTAGAATCGCAGGTCGTTGGAAACTTTGTCGGGGATAAATCTTGGTCCTCGTTTTACTCGAATAACCTCTTGATACTGGAAAAAGATTTATTCGATGAAGATGATAATCTTCTTCTTCTCCTTCTTCTCCTTATGGCAGTGTGACATAAGCGTAAACGAACAGATCTTCTCTAACGTTCTCAGAACTCTGCACTCCCACGGACTGAGAATCAACAAGACTTTAATACGTATATAATAATAAATAAAAAGGAAAAGAGAAAAAAAAAGAGAGCGGATGATTGTATAAATACTCGGATACGTCCCACGCTAGGTTATTAAGAAAAAGCCGCAAAGAGTCCATGGGAATAGCAGACTGGTTGGGATATTAACGGATTTAAATGTGAAAATCTCATTCAATTGAACGGTACAATCCTTTTTTAACGGAAACTATATATAACAAATATATTCCGATGGTTGGTTACAGGTTGCTGTGTCAACTCGAATATTGTATTTCAAGTTTTATTTTAATTTATCATAGTGTTGTGTACTCTTGGTGTTGGAGTTCTTGGAAAGGTGTGGTTCATTTGATCTAATCACGAGCGATATGTATCTTAAATTTCGAATACCACATAGAAAATTTGCAAGTTTTTGTATTGAAATCATTCGAATAATTCAAGAAATGTGTATTTCTTTTTACGTACACCAAAAAAAAATAATTACTTACCCTTACTCCAAATTAGTTTCAGCAACTAGATACAGGCTTTCGTTGCTGTTACTAATTTGAAGTTGAATTCTATTATCTATACTCGGAGCTAATGTTCATAACTAACTTCAGTTCATTCGGTCAAATAAATTATTTTTTCATCAGTTTATGAAGTCAAATTGTTTTCTGTCGATAGAATGATTCAATGTACACATCATTTAATCGCTTCACGATCCAATCGTAAGGTGCTTTAATTTCAAGTTACAAACAGTGAATTCTAACAATTGTGTGATTTTCTCAAGAATTCAATAAGAATTATCACACAATAATTTTACTTCCTATTAGGAAATGTGATGGAACTAAGTATACTATTCATTACTCATATCGCCTATTGATTACAATTCTCAATGTTTTAATATGTGATTCGAAACACTGTGCTTCCTGGTAGGAGCTTTCCAAGTCAGTTCACTCTCGTCACATCCGGAACAGAGCCGCATGCGATCCGTTCAGCGAATCGAAATGATCAATTCAGTTCGGGGCACTTAATAAAGCAGGAATTAAAAGATTACACGGAAAAAATTCAGGTTGAGAATATAGTAATCTTTAATAAAACTCGGAGAATATATCTTGAAATTTAAGAGTATTTCTTAAGGGGATATCAGCGGTCCCTGACGATGCGACCCCAGGCAAATCTTTTCTAACAAATTATTAGAAAATACAGCAACAAAAGGGAAATATCGCTTTGTACGGATCATCTTTATTGAAGAAGAATCTTTCGATTTCATTCCTTTGTTTTCGAGTAATTTGCCAGAATACTTTTGGTTGTGTCTTTTTCTAACCAATGAGTCTAGTTTTCATCTTCAGGGATCGCTGGTATCACTTTAAATGCATAATAAAGATAAAACGGTTGACATTTTTGTGAAATTGTATTCAAAAAACAATGAAAAATTATCAATACTTAATAAAAAACAGAGAAACATATGAAGTTTCCGAAAGTCGCGCGTGAAATTTTACAAAGACAATAACAAAATTTCAATATTCTACTATTCACCTTGTGAAATTTCATACGCGACTTTTGGAAAGTTCATATGTTTCTTTATTTTTTATCAAGTATTGATAGCTTTTCATTGTTTTTCGAATACAATTCCACAAAAAAGGTAGACCTTTTATCTTCGATATGCATTTAAGAAACACCCTCAGATTTGCAGAAATATTCTTAAATTTTTATTGACCCTAGAACACAACACTTATGTTCTTTGCTATTGAACACAACACTGGGGTATTTTTGTACCCCACGCCTTTGAACGCGATTTACGCAAATATTCATCATGGAAAATGAATTTTGCAACACATGATTTTTTTCGTTTTTTCAAAACGAAGACAATAGTATGAATTTCAATGCATGAATCTTATGAAAAAGTTGCACAATATCAGTCTAAAGCGAAAATAAATCGCAAAAAATTACATTTTGACTTTCTTCCAAAAACTTACCGTAATTTTCCGAATTTTCAAGGACATTTGGAAATTTGAAACAATTATCTAGAACATGGATAAAACAAAATTTTAATTTCTTTTTTTTGAAGTATATTTATTTGAGAACGTGAAAGTTGAAAAATTGATGATCTTCAAAAAGGACAAAAGTCAATGTAAATGTTATAAAAACATTTATTCATGTGAAAATATAATTCTTCACGATTGTCATTGGTAGAATAATACTAAGAAATGTAGAGAAAACAGTTTTCAATTTTTTTTCTTCGCGGAAATAGGAAAAACCAGTTACATTGGTAACAAAATTGATTTATAATCTCTTCGAACATGGAAACACTGCGAATAATGACAGAGAATTTAAATTCTACCAACACTGCTGCAAAACCCAAGTTTTCCCTTCAAATTTTCACACAATCGCATGAAGTACCGACGTTACCACAACACTAGGGTAATTTCGTACCCCACGTTCACTTCGCGTTGTTATCAGTCGCAATCAAAAGGCAAATTGACGCTTTTAATCAACTCTTTCCTCTTTTAGAGCTCTAAATTGAATTATGGTCAGGATCCTGGGTCGATATGTAGCAATAACTTCTTCACCCACAGCTTTCAAAACGCCTTGGGGTACAAAAATACCCCACTGTTGTGTTCTAGGGTTAAAGATTACTATATTTCCGACCTGCATTTTTCTCCGTGTAGGGCAGAAACAGGGCATATTTCAAGGATCAGCTTTAAGCACAAAAATTAGTTCTGAAACGTAAAAATTTTGAAAATTCTTCCACTCGAGGATGTTTCTCATAATATACCTTGGGCAGGGGTCGCGAAACAACAATTACTGCAATATAAAAGTATTCTAATGGAAATATTTCTCCATACAAGTACAAATTAAAAAATTGCACACAAAATGTTCTAAAAGAAAAACTCGTGATACATTATTGCATTGTAGAAATGCGTATGTTTTGTTTCCTCATTCTGCAAAATGAATCTTTCACTTTCTAAAGAAAAACTCTTCTCTTCTCGTCTCTTCGATCTACTTACAAGGGTACCCTCGTGCATACTTTCTCGTGTACGTCACGCACCGATGAACAGTATCCACGTCGTTGGATGTACAATCGTTACACGTTGAACAAAAAGAAAAGGATTAAAAGTGATACTTGTTTTACGATGTAAAACGAGTAAGATCATCATTGAGAAATCCATTTCATTCATAGCGATGGATATGTTATTCGTTGCATAGTACGATTGAGTACACGGTATGTGAATCTGGCATTCGTTACGTACACGGCTGGCCGTCTTCCTCTCTTCTCAAGTGACGACGACTCTTCATTCGTCATCGTTCGTGCACTACCACTCTCGATAGAAATGATTCTCCATTGCATATTATTACAGTTCCATCACGCTTCAAGAATCTCATGAGAAAATTTGTCGTCTATGGTGTGGTATGGTATGGTATGGTATGGTAGTCCTCGTCGTCGTCGATGGGTTTGCTCAAAGATTGTGTGTCTCTTGGGAAAGTTGGATGCAACAACGTATACGAAGTTTGTTATTCGAATAATGAATAAAAATAATATTGATATGGGAATTCATTCTCCAGTGAGCATGTGTTCTTATTTTGGGAATTGATATTCAGGTGCATCCTTCTCCTGCTTTTACTCTCATTCGAGTGGGATATAAAAGAGGCTTTTGTAACATTTGCCTGTCTCTCATGATGGCGAGCACACCGACAACTGCGAAGAAAGCTGCCGGATGCAGGAGAGGCAAGGGACGGTCATTCATTATCTTATCTGGAACCGTTTCCTGTCAACCTGGAGTTCACCTTTCGTGGTAATCGTACGCGTACAAACGTGCATCATTATACATGGCGTTTAAGAATCGAAAATTCAACGGAATGATTGTTTTTGTGCTATCTATCGAGAGAACAAATAACTCTTTTCTTTCTACAAAAAATACAAAGATGATTCTCAAAGAGTGATAAAAAGTTGCGATAAAAATTCAAAGCTTCGCGATTGAGACCCTTCGATTCGAAAAACTCGAATTGAACAGTTTTTAAGTTCTCATCGTGTGATTCAAAATTATTTACATACAATTAAATCCACGTAATTTATAGATTATATACAAAATAAGAGAGCGATTTAAAATTATATTGTTGTTAGAAGAATGTCATTCTTTCGATGAATTTTGATTTTGAAACACCCTGTATGCTTGTACACACACGTGGGCAAGCACCAATACCACGTGTGAAACTTCTCTGTAGGTACGTGACGATGGTGAGTAGCGTACTTCCGGTACATAGTAAGTATACTTGAGCGTGTATTGGGAATGGTCGTGCGAGCGGAGAGTTGTGTGGGGCTACGTACCTACATCTGGTAAAATACTCTAACCCCTGAACGATAATCGGTTTCCTCCTCCGGTGTTCACCGTCTGCAAGGATTCTCGCACACAAATGAACGTATAATCTTCATTTGTCTCCTATTCCATTCTTCATTTCCTTTATACTCCCTGAAATGATATCATTCCCTCCAACTCGGTGTCATCTTCAAAGAATATTCCAACGTATTCGCATCGAATAACATCTTCACCGAAATCCCGACAATGCAAAATGATTTCACAGCTTTAAAATCTAATTACTCTTAGATGTCACCTGAAAAGATGATTAATCATTGAAATTCATCGATGATACTTCGTTGGGACGAGATCGAGAGTGATTTTATCGAACAGTGCTTTTAGTCGATCTTTGGATCAACTTTGAACAAGAGTCCGATAATCAAACGGAGCGAAAAGTGGCGCTAGAATACCGTCGTGGGTGTCGACCCCGATTCCGCTTACAACGTTAGGTAATGGCAGGTTCAATCGACGGGATGTCCGAATGAACTTACGACGCTGAGGAGAAATACTATCTACTAGTAGTGACAGAATGACGTGCAAATAATTCACTGTACCTTCTGGTTTGTTTTTTCACCTTGCCGTGTCGTCATTCTTCATTCACGTCAACCGAACATGATAAGGAATTTTCAAAGTTCAACATTTGTGCGTCATTGTGAGTTTCTATGAGGAATCTAGAAGAGGAGGGGAATGTTGAACGAATTCCCATTGAAACTTATATATACTTTTCGAATGCGTCCTTCGAGAAGTCTTTGGAAGGTAAAAAAGGGAACTTTTGATAAGTGAGCATGAGCTTCCCTAGCACTCGTTCCCTAAAAGATATCTTCAGAAATGATTAAGAACAATACAAGAAATCTTATGCAACATGAATCAAGAACGTTTTCAGAAGAGAATTTTCTCAAAGATATCTTTCAGAAACAGTTTAAGACTTCTAAAAGACGTCTATTCGTGTTGCATAGGACTTTTTGCATCGTTCTTAATTATTTCTGAAGATATCTTTCAGACAACGAGTGCTGTGTGGGTTTTACATTTCAGCCAGTCCGACCTTGTCTGGGGTTTAAATTGACTGAATCAAATAAGTTGATAAGTTTCTCCGAGATCCTCCGCATCCGATCCTAGTCAGATTTTTGAGAAGTATGATACGTCTTATACGAGAAGCTGATGAAAAAATAGAATTAATCTCTTACTTTCCTTGAACTCTCCTTATACGCGGAATCTCATTATCAATTTTGAATATTATGTTCCAAGATGGGAACTATTTTCGAACAATGTCAACTTCTCACAAATCTATTATTAAAGAGAATAAATTATTCACAGCACAATCTCTTCTCAGAATAAATCGAACAAACACCACGGATTTGGATTGTCTACGATATCTGGTATCTCAAAGTATACGTATACACCATGTATGTATATAGATTTTTTCATACACCAAGTACGTTCGTTCTCCTAACGAAGGGAATTAAATTCAGCATCTCGTTAGTCGACTTACGCTTTGAAGTCTATTTCGTCATTAATTATCCTCGTAATCGATAATTACTTACACTCAGGAGCTCTCGTTAACGACGTGCATGGAATATATCATTGAGTATGTTATAGTTTCTTGAGGCCAAACTATGTGGATCAATTGACCGAGCAATTCTTCCCTATTCCCTTGCTCGATGTATTTGACTCAATCATCTTACCAACTGTCATTCTCTTCTTCACTTTTATTTCACTTATTCAACGTTGAAATTCCTTAGATACATCGCTTTGTCGAGTGAGGGAGAAGACTTGACTAAACGTATGTTGTTTTTTACAAATACAATGAAACGTGTTTCAAAATATCTCAAATAATCCGTCCTTCGTAGGCCAGGTTAATCCAAATGAACAAGATCTAGGGCTTATTCCTAGTTCCTAAAATTCGTTTTAGATAGTGGCTTAATTTGTGTGTGGAAATGGGAGCGACTTGATAGTATTTTGCTAGGAGCATTATTTGGTAACGCTGAGAGGCAGTGCTATGGTACTGGAAAACGCAAATGTGGAAGCATTAAGTTTTATACGGTATCATCCAGTAGCCAACCCTTGATCAGGCACAAACAGAAGAAAAAGAAGAAGCTGGAAAATGCTTTAATGACAGACAAAACGAGTGTTTTAACGATCAATCGAGGAGTCAAAGGATAAAGTAGAAACAAGTAGCGAAGGTATAACTAATGAATATAATATATCGTTACGAATTAATTATCGTGAATTTGCATCTTGCTGGAATTTAGATTTGTTTTTACATCCTCGAGATGCTTATGTACCTATATAATTTTGTTTTTCCTTTTAATCTTCATCCTACGTCTATTCCAATGCTATCCGCCCACACGGCAATATCATGAGACTTGCATGAGCGTATAAACTATCAAACTATTCCTGGAACGTAGGGTTAGATACACAGAATATTATATAGAAACAAAACTTTATATTTCATTTTTTCTCTCGTTTTTACAATGAATTGTTTCCAATCCGACCGTATTGTTTCTCCTCGAACGTAATTCCATTCATTCTACCTGTTTCGTTACTACCTGTGGATTAACTCAGGCATAATAATTCAAATATTCCGTCAGAGTATCGAGAAAATAAACAGTCTGTCGATAAAATTTCCTTGAATCTCAATCACAATCGAATTAGAACAATACTATTCAGTTCCCATAGTAACCTATCTCCCTGAAAAACAAGAGAAACCAAGTATCTTATTTTTTGTTTCAACTCCAGAGAGGAAAATCATCATCATCATCATCATCATCATTCGAAACATCGATCCACTCGCTTATTCCCTTTTCTCTACCCGAGAGTACACTCTATAGAGGAGTTTTATGAAACAGACCCTGGTTTTAATTTAAGGAAGCATGTAATCATTCACGTTGAAACGTTGAACGAGTTTTGTGGCACATTTCTAGTGCGTCTGCGCGATTAAATCGAATTCCCTCGCCGTACAAATCCATTCTCATTCTCTAAGCGTCTATGGAAGGTTGACCTCGCCTGGGACCTTTCTGCTCCCTCGCTCTTTCATCTTTCTCCTCCCTTCGCTTTTCCTTCTATTCATGCCCTTCTTTCTCTCCACATCCTCTTGAAGGGGATACTCCAACATCATCGCGTTTTATCCAACCTTTTCATAATATCAAATATATTTTCGAATAAAATACGTTTCCAAAACGAAGAACGTAATGGTCGTAATGGTTTGCCGCTATTGATCATGGCAATCTCCTCGAGACGGCGTGATAGAACGTAAAAATCTTCAACGACGATAGCCCAAATGAATGGAATGCCAACCAACCGACGTCTAAGAACTCGGTCTGATACCCCATTTGGCTTGGAGGATGGTGAGGCGAGGTGAGGCGAGACGAGACCGGAGAGCGAGGCAGCCGAGGCCTGGCCTGGCGTACGATAATACGAGTGTCAGGGTTATACCCAGACCAGCAATGTTTTGCCCTATCCTACGGCACGAGTATTCGACGAATCATTCTTTCTCTTTCGATGCTCCAACGAAAACTGAGACCCTGGAACTCTCCGATTCACGAGAAAAGAAAAATCAATAACGGAACTGGAAATAAAACGGGGATTTGTTTCTAGAATTACTTTATAATTCCTCACAAATTTGGTTTCTGATTTTAAATCCTTCTGGGGGATACGGTATTTCAAAATTTATCCCTTGTTTTACAGGTTTGCCACTTTGGATCTTGAGATTTATTCCAGAGATTCTACTAAACTTGTCAGTGGGATTAACATTTTTTCTTTTTTAGTTTAAAAAGCTTGTTGAATTACCAATTTTATGGATAGCGAATCATCATCGTTTCGAAGGATTTAATTTTACACATGCCACCTATTTACAAATATTATTTCTCACTTCGTCGAGGTTTGTTTCCAAACCTCTTTTCATTACAGAATTTTATCAAAAAAAAATCCATGCTACTGGTTCGATAATCGTTGGCCTAAATCATGAAATGATTCAAGTATTAACATAATTACATATTCATAAGGACATAAACTACTCGCGTGTTTATGAGTAATTCAAGAAGCTTGGCTAGGTACCTGCAATTATCTGATTAACATAGAAATTTCGGTGATAATATTTTTACTTAATAACTTCATTATTCCTGAAAGAGATTTTTACCTGGAGGAAAATTGATTATAAAATGTGTAAAGAGGAGATTCAACCGCGAGGGATTCTCACTTCGTCTAATCAAAGTTGCTGAAGAAGAATGGGTGGAATCGATACAACGTATATATAACGACGTTTAGATATTTTACTGACAAATACGCAATGCGATAGGGTAACGATTTCAATCACGACAGCCCTGAAGATACAATCGAGCCACTACAAGCACGTGCACCCGTGAGTGTCGTGTGTGTACGAGTTGAGTATAAGAGGAGAGATGCAACCTTTTCTTTCCCCGTCTCTTTCCCTTTCACGTAAATCGTAATAATATGCGCCCACGCACGCGTAAGAGTGTAAGAGGGTGCACGCAGTGTAGTGCGCTGTACGCTACCTCCTCCTTACATTGGCGTCGGCAATCTGGAAAGAGGAATCATCATTCGCGTGAGGAATCTGCATTATATAGAAATTAGACTGGAGAGATACGGCTCTAGGCAAAAATCAATTCGAACCCTCTAAATGTGATCTGGGTTGTATTCGTTGCTTCCTTTTTCGGAATATCGCCTTCGCGTATTTCGAAGGTACAAAGCAAGGAACAATTCAGTAGATGAATCCACCTTTGTTGAACCTCCTGGAAAAACAGACGAAACAAAAATGAATGATCCACATCTCACATATCCATGATGAATATTGTTCTAGGGTCTGGTATAGATCTTACTTGCTATCTGGAAAAATCATGACATGACACGGGACTGTTTGGTTTCCTTCTCAGAATACAACCCCACGCACAGCTCGGAGGTACTGCAGACCAATTCAGTTGATGAGTTCATTCGTCCCCTGCTGAAAATACCAGGCAAATCTGGATTAAAAAAATTACAGTACTTCCATGTTCTCAATGAAAATTAAAATAACGGTATTCCCGAAATTTTCCAATTTCGTTCCAAACCTCAGTGCTCACCTTTTTACTCCCTCCGTTTCGATTTGTTTGACATTTATATCACCGAATCACCACCTCGCGGATTGAATCCGCCCAAAATTTCACGAAATTCGGATAATACGAACACAGAAAAGGCACGCTTTTAAAACATCGTTCACACGGTGAAAATGTATTGGCGAAAAATTACCCAAAGTTGAGTAAAACGGGGACATAGTAGCATTCCCGCGAAGTTTAAAATCCGGTCGAGTTCATTTTACTCGACTACAGATGAAAATAAATTCAAATGTTTTCATGATTTCAACAAGTTGAATACTGTTGAAAAACATCTGAATTGATTTTCATCTGTAGTCGAGTAAAATTAAGTCAACTGGATTTTCAACTTCGCGGGAATGCCACTATGTCCTCGTTTTACTCAACTTTGAATAATTTTTCGTCAATATATTTTCTCCGTGCAATAATGCGGGTTGCAAAAAATTTTTTATAGGAAGCGAGGATATAAAACATATTCCGTAATATTTTCAAAACGTGTTATCCGATCCAGACCAAAATCAATCGGCCTCGTGTTCTCTCCGAGACGAACATTTGGGAAAAAAATCAATCAAATCGGTGCACTCTGAAGAGAGTTATCGCACGCCAAAGACAAAAATCCCGACTTTCAGGAACATATTCCGCTATATTTTTGAAGCGCGTTATCCGATCGACACCAAACTCAATAGGCCCCGAGGCCTCTCGAAGACGAACGTATTAAAGAAAAAATTATCCCGATCGGTGCATTATGAGGAGAGTTATCGTGCGCTAAAGAGAATTGTACAAGCACACACGCACGCACATACGCACACACAAACATTTTTGGGGATAGCGTTTTTTCGACGTTTTAAGACGTTTAGCAAAAGCAAAATACCCCTTTCTGCATCATCGATTTTCGACTCTATTACAATACTTCCGGTTCCTTATGTATAAGGAACATGGAAGTAATAGTTGCCAGGCTTCAAACAGTTTTTAACCCAGGAAATCCAGTTGAAAACTAACAAAATTGATGCCTGGTGATGGATACCAGGTAGAAATTTTGTCAGTTCTCAACCAAATTTCCCGTACAGCACAACCACCGAATCTCCACCCAGGACTTCGGTGGACTGGAGGTGGAGAATCAGTGAAGAAATGAGAGCTGTGGAAATAAGGGAGAGTCTCCGTTGAGGCAACGGAGAGGTGACGTGGATTTGTCCGCCCCTTTTATTTTCAATAAAATTCATGTTAGTGGATTCACTCATTGAAATTTGGTTGTGTAAATCGACAGATATGAATTTTATTGAAAATAAAGGGTGCGGACAAATCCACGTCGCCTCTCCGTTGCCTCAACGGGGACTCTCCCCTATTTCGCCCTTATTTCCACGGCTCTCATTTCTCCACTGATTCTCCACCTCCAGTCCACTGAAGTCCTGGGTGGAAAATCGGTGGTTGTGCTGTACGAGTTCCTGAGACAAGAACCGTTCAGGACCTGACAACTTAGGGATATCTCATAGATTCTGGAGCGAGACCTGGATTTTGAAGTCTTTTGAGTAAAAAATTGATGACTATTCAATGTGGATACAAGCTCTGTCCGTTTCTGACGGCAATTTTCACTGGGATAAGTAAGTAGGTAGAATTTAAGGTTCTAGATATTCAAATATAGACACAGGCAGGTTCGATTCCGATCGTTAGACGTACGAAATTTTATGTACATTATGCATTCTTCATGAATGGGGAGACGTTGTATCCCAATTCAGTTTAATTGAGAATTACTTTTTCCTCTACTTGTCCTCAAACTTTTGGATTTTATATTTTTTCGATAACTTTTTTCATCAACAGATCATTTTATTGGAAACTATCAATTTCCAAAAACTTAATCGCATTCTTCTCCCTTTTTCCAAATCTTGTACATGAATTTCTCCAAGAAAGATTAGATCTCTTCAGATCCAAATTTTGGCACAAATTTCTATAAATCTCTTGATATCCATTTGCATCTGGAGATTCCCATTCCGCGAGTGATCCAAAAGATGATTTTGACGGAGATTCAAAAAGATATTGAGAGATCTCCAGAGTTCTTTTTAAATTCCTCTATACCGCTTTGAAGCCCTCCAAAGGTTGAAATCTTCAAATATAAATAAATATCAAGGGATCTTCAGAGATGTTTGCCAAAATTTAGATCTGAAGAGATCTCATTAGATCTCATCTCTTTTTCTCGGGCGTTCGAATTTCAAATAAAAAAAATGATGAATAATTTAGAAAAATATTCCCTTTCAGGGTACTCACCGTACCCGCATTCAAAGTCCGAAAAGGCCCTATCTCGAAGAAGTTCGAATAATATTTTCACTTGTCCTCAGATTCTTTTTATACCACAAAAACAGTTCACATCGAAAATCTTGAAATTCTGACCTCAAAACCTTCCGCACTGGCTTCATTCCTCATCAATTGTCAGTAAAGGTAATTACTATCCACACTTCTAAAGGGTTGAAATTTCACACAAAATAGTACTCAATTGGTCACTGGCTAACTTTGATGCATCCCAAGTAACACAAGGAGTTCTAAGAATGTACTCGAACATTCTGAGAATGTCCTGGAACCTTCTCAGAATGTTCGAGCACATTCTCAGAACTTCTTGTGTTACTTGGGCATGATTATTCGCCACGCCAGAGAACGATTGAAATAAAAAAGCAACAGAATTTAGCTGCTACGCCCTACGCCACATTACAAATTAAAAATGGCGGAAAGCGCGAACCGGGCACCGATGATTATTCAAAATAGGCTCTGTCTAAAGACACGCTAACCTGGTTCCAAATAAAAAATTCGAGACACGTTGAATTTTCGAATTCTGGTGGATATAGTAAATGCTCAAGGGACTTTCTACAGACCCGCGAAAATTTTCGCGTATTTTTGTCTCAAAAAATTCGAGACGCGGGAAATTTCGCCTGTTTGTAGAAAACCCTTCTAGGATTCACTATATCCACGAGAATTAGCATCCACAGCGTGTTAGCGTGTCTCTAGACGAAGTCTTCGGAATATCTAACACTGATATGTATATAAATAAATAAACTGGATGCAATATCGCTCAGATTTCCAACGCTCAGCTTTTGGACCCAATTGAAGTCAGTGAAATCACTATAAAACACTAGAAAACGATGACAGCGTCTCCTGGTGGTAAGCCAAGTTCTCGGGAATAATGAGTCAAGATCATGATTAGAGTAATCAAATTTTTCAGTCCAAAGCATAATACATCATAATTTTGCAATAACTAACAAGAAAATAAATTATCGAAAGATTTCATTGCACTTTCAAGATTGAGACAATATTCTAAAATCGGATTAATCAAGATTTTGACTCATGTTATTGTGACAACTTTGCTTACTGACAAGATGGCGTCTATGCTTCAATTGGGGCCACCGTTTCCAGATTCCATTGGTTTAGTCCCGCGCTTTTTGCCATTTTCATGTCGAATGAATTACGGTCATTCACTAATTCTTGTATTAACTAATCGTGCATTGAATAACAATCCAAAGAACTTACAAACAACGTTCAGAAATGATCTATGAAACATTATAATTCGTCTTTCTTTTTGTTTACTCAATGACAATTCATGGAAGCAAATTGTTTGAAATTCATACGAATGAGAATATACAATAGGATATTATTTTGAAAAAAATGAGATAAGAATGCGAAGTGGTGATGAGGTGAAGAGGTTGAGTGGGAGAAATTCGTTGAATTCTCTGTTCCGACGCCAATGATTATTCCTGTTGCCCACCCTCGCTCGAACCACAACAGCACTCCACCGACGGCTCGGTCAGTACGGGGACCCCCGACGACGACCACAACGACAACAACGACGAACCGTATTTTCTCTCTCTTTCTATCCCTCTACCCACGCCTTGTTAATGAAAATATCTTTTGTCAATGAACTGACGTCAGTCTACGTTCTGATTGGTCCTTCTCCCTCTTTACCACGTGACCTCGAGCCAATCCCTCAACGAAACTCGTACCACTTCCCCTACACGTACGAGACCGAGCCTCGAGCGCCATTTGTCCATTCTCGACGGAAGGACGCTCGAGGTAAGGTGTGGCATGCGGGCAGCTGCTGCTGCTGCTGCTGCTGCTACTTTGGCAAGTAAAAAAAAACCCAAGAGTGAAAAAAAAAACAGAGAACGATATACAAGTGCAATGCACGAGATTGTTGATTCGAGATATCGTCAACATCGTGTATCGTTATAAACGGAAAAACAAAAAAGAAGAGAAAAACAGTGGAATGGCAGTGAATTGTGTGAAAAATTTATCGGTTGAAATTGCAAGATTTTCAAGTAACTCCAATGGCTGTTGTTGACTGTTGATTGTTGATGATCGTCTTATCGTTGCAGCATCCTTTGTGATTTACAAGTGTTTTTTAGTTGACTCTTCTAATTCATTACTCATAAACTTCCGATCATGTGAATTGTTGAAACTCGTTTAATTTGAACTCAAACACGTATTCGTAGGATAAAAAAAAAGGATTGTGATACGACCCAACCTCGGATAGAGATTTGGGAAGTACGGACGCGTATATGTGTGTATTATCTCGAAAAAGAGGGAGATGAAGAGGATGAAGCCGCCACTGCTGCTGCTGCTGCCGCTGTTGCTGCTGCTGCCGCCTTTGATGTTGATGGACAGGGCTACATCGCGTGAACGTTGGGGATTGTTTGCAGGATAATGAACAACCTCTTCTCGCATCGTTTCGTATAGGAAAAATTTGTGCAATCTTCGTAATTACACGAGTTCTCCCAGACAAAAACAGACTTTTCAAACATTCCACGCATTATTATGGTTATCGATAACGTATATTTTGAAATCCGTTGATTTTTGAATTATCGTAAGACTAGCCCTCGACGAAACTTTCGTTAAAGGATTATTAACTATTCTGACGGAAAAAAAAAACGCAAACGAGATACAATTTAATCTTTATTTTGTCAGAAAATGAAACTAAGTGCAAACGCTTTTGAAGTGCCATTTTCAAGTGAAATCTAGTTTATTTTATCATTCATTGAACCTGTTTGACTGAGATATCGTCTATTCATTTGTTATGTTTGATCTATGCTCGATCCATTTGTAGTTTATATTATCTACGTTCGGTTGTACGCAGAGGATCTGAGTTTTGTGGCAAAAGAGAATGGAATTTTATTGAAGAAGGTTCATCAAACGAATACAAATATGCCTGACAGCGGTGGTATTATGGATGAGAATCTTGTCGGTCCGGAATGGTTGTTCAAGGAACTCAGATCCCAGGATCGAGCGGACAGACTCCTCATATTGGACTGTAGAGCCAACTCAGATTTTTCTGAAGCTCATATCAGGGGATCTGTACCGTTAGCCATACCCAGTATCATGCTCAGACGATTATCCGTGGGGAAAGTGGATCTTCTGTCTACCATAAGGTGCTTGGATCTCAGACATAGAGTTGAAATATTTTTGAGCGGCGATGATAATACCAGAGGAACTTTTGTACTCATCGGTGATTCTACCGATCCTACCGGACATCAGGGTGAAACCATTCAAGTTTTGAGTAGGAGACTGAGAAACAGTGGCGGCAATGTGGCTACCCTGATAGGTAAGTCATCATTTATCGACGCACCTCTTGAATGTTCAGAATATATACGATAATACTTCTCTTCGACTCACAATTTCATATAAAATTCTGCGATAGATATTGATTTCATTGTTATACACGGTTGAGAGAACTCGTCAATAAGTTTTGGAACATTTCATTTGATCGTCGATTAGTAGAATTGTCTCAAACAATGAAAGATCGATAGTCAAATATTGGCTCTCGTCTGTTCAATGAAAATACAATATTTTCTATCAATAAAACTGATAACGTTGTTCATTTGCGATGCAAATGCATGTGTACCAAAATAAACGAGACTTTATGTAAACATTGTGTATAAAAATACTTCATACTAAATATTTCTAAATACAATTGCTCCGATGAGATACCTTGTTGTTCTTTTGAAAAACAACATATGAATTATGCATTTTGTTGCATCCAATTTATTACTGAATTCTATCAATTTTAAATATTTGTTGTTTATCGTATAATTGGATGTGAATTCAATTTGAACTCCAAAATAGAACAATTTCCACCTTTGAATTATTTTATTGAATTGATGCTGTTGAAAAATTCCAGAATTAATAGAAATTTCCCTTTTGTTTCCACAAGGGAAAAAAAATTGATAGAATTTATATAGAAATTATCGTTTTATATAATTTGTATACAATTCAGGAGGGTATTCCCAACATTTGATCAACAATTTATGATTTTCTTATTTTTACATGAAGCTAAAACTGGCAGCCAATTGTTATAACTTTTCACCCAACACTTTTATTCAGAATTGAAACATCGGAAATGTTCAGTGGGATGCCACTTGATCGATTTTTGTTTAATTGAAAGTTACAACAATCGGCTGACAGTTTCAGCTTCATCTATTTCACAGATATTATTATTGGGGGAAGAAAAAACTTTTCATGCGAATCGATATCTAATTTCCATAAATTATAGCTTCATTGAATTTTGTCTCGGGAAGATAATTGTGCCTTATCTTCAAAAATCCTAGTTGATGTACAGAGAGCGGTTGTGAATGAAATATTGATTCATGAGAGAGATAGACATTCCTGTTACACATTTACCTGTCTCTACAGTCTTACCACATAATAGTTACAAACACATGCACGCGGGCAGTTTATCAACGGTTATGCCTATTCATTCAGCACTAATATCAATAATATAAGCATGTACAGACCTTGAATAGTCCCTGATTATACAAAACAAACTCAGAGATGAATGCTGAATGATTATGAAAGGAATTATTCGTAATTGATTACCGCAGAATTATATAAGAAAACAAGAAAGAAAATTGAAAATTCAACAGCATATTCTGAGGTTGGCGCACAATTTTCTGGCTTTATTGTAATTTTATCCAATTTTGAAAACATTTCAATTATTTTTTCCAACTTTGTATTAGCTCTTAACTTCCTTTGAGAATCTTTGCTGCATGAATTTATCCATTTTTTTTTCACTATTCCTGTAATGCTTCTCTGGATAAAATAAACAATTCAGTCGAAATTCATGAAGAATGATTGTGAACTGCTGTGATTGGTGTTGGCCAAAGCTTTCAAGTACCCTATCGGGTTCTTAAGGCTAGATTTTAGCAACTCATCGGCGAAATGAATAGTTAAATAAAATACAAAAGTAGATACTCGCATGGTTGCACTTTTAAATGATATATAAAGCATTCGTAGTTCATTTTTCCAAGCAATTACATCAAATGAATATTCATGTTTATAATGAATACTTCGTATGTAGAATTGTTTGAGGAATAGGTTTGGAGAAATATTTATTAAATTTTAAATACCGCAGGAGCAATATAAAACCAGAGAATTATCGAAATCAATTCACGCTACTGTATAATATAACGAAATTCATTCATATCGTTTGCTGTAAGATTTTACAAATTGGTAACCGTTCGTTTAATCGTTTCAAATAAACATATTCGTTTGGAATGAACGTGTAGACTGTTCTTTCTCTTCTTTGTTTGTTCTCAGACATGAACCTAAGAAGGTTATCTTTCGAATATTAGCCATCATTGATAAGATGCGAACATATTCGGCATTGTCTCCATTCGAAGATCAAAAATAGTACAGAAAACTCTAGCAAACGTTATTCGAATAACGTCAGTTTTTATAAAAAAAAAAAAAGAAAAAAAAAAGTTTTCCTCTAACGAAATTACTTGGCATTGAGAAAAAGCATTGTTTTGAAAGTTTTATTTACGAAGAAAATGCTTGGGAAGTAATTTTGTATTCACTCACATAAATTATTCTTTGCAAGTCCTATGAATTCAAAATGAAATTTGCTCTCGCTTTTCTTCCTCGTTTTTTTTTTTTAATTCGCTTTAAAGGTCTGTTATTTTATGCGAAGAAGAGAAATCTCATTTGTCAAGAAGCAAATTTAATTTTACTTATAATTCAATTCTCATTTGATTAATGAAACAGGAAAGAATACTTAAAAATCTAATATATTTGATAACGAGTCTTTGTATGTGTAATTACAGCAAATTTATCTTTTACATGATTTATTTAGATTGACGATTATATGGATATTTTTATGAAGTAAATTTGAATGTTTCAGGTGGTTTTGCTTCCTTCAGGGATAGGTATCCAGAATGGTGCGAAGGGAGTAGCCAAGCGGGTGCCGAAGGCCCACCCGGTCAAGATACCAACGAAGGGGAATTAATGGGTCTTAGATCTCTTCGAATATCTACTCCACCCACAAGAGCTTATTCAGATTCCGATAGCGATAGTACTTGTGATTCCGTTGGTATGTATTCGACTAATATATTCTCCTTGTTATACTAGGGTGTCGAGCAACCCTCGAAAAAACAGTTTATTAAATTCGTGGTGTCGGGTCTCGACACGACTACTCGAAAATGGGTCCGGTCGAATTCAGTTGGACTCGCACACCCTTCCGTTAACCTTGATAAAGAACTGTATCAGTTCGAAACGAATACGAATTTAATAAACTGTCTCGACACAACTATTACTTCGCTTTTGGACTTACGCAACTACATTCTCATGATCCACGCTAGTAGTCCAAGTATATTTCCTAGAATAAATGATTTAATGAAGATTTGAAACGTTTTACAGGTCCTGAAGAGGATAAAGATTTTCCAGTGGAAATTTTACCTCATTTGTACCTCGGCAATGCAGCTAATAGCGAAGATAGAGAAGCTCTCGCACGACATAGGATACAATACATCCTCAACGTCACACCAGATCTACCAAATGTATTTGAAAGCGCTGGTTCGATAAAATACATGCAAATTCCTATAAGCGATCATTGGAGCCAAAATTTAGCTAGTTTCTTCCCACAGGCAATACAATTCATAGGTGAGTTTTAATCCTAGAGTATTTTTGAGTTTTGAAAATCAGGAGAAACAGTCTTCTCTGATAAAAGAGAGGATTGTATTTTTATAGATATATATATATATATATGCATACACGCATCGGATGTATTCTCAAAATCAGTTTATTGCCGAATTCTCGGACTTTGGCGGTTCTCTTAAACAGGATTTCCTGTTTAAGAAAGTCTGTAGTAGTTGTAAAAGGGGTATTCTTATAAATAGGTTCTTATAAATAGACACTTTCTTACGTGGTACAAGGCAAACCATGCAAAACAATCAAACAACGGACATCCGTTTGATTTTCTATACTTATTAAACGCATGGTTACAAGCATCCTGCTTATTTAACTCGAGGAAATTGATATTTTTGGATCGAGAATTGATTTTGATCAACGAGATATCATATTCTATAGAAAAAGAGTTGAAAAATTGAAATCAATTGTTTAATCAAATGTAATTAGATGTTTGTTTTTGTTTTCCAGAGGAAGCACGTAGTTCGGATAAGGGAGTGCTCGTTCATTGCTTGGCCGGAGTATCTCGGTCCGTGACGATCACAGTCGCTTACCTCATGCACAAGTGTAGACTCAGCCTGAACGATGCTTTTAATTTAGTACGTAGTAGAAAATCCAATATTGCTCCAAATTTTTATTTCATGCAGCAATTGCTTAGTTTCGAGAGAGAATTAAGAGACCGCGGGGATGGGAACAAGGGAAACGATCAGAGGTGTATCGGAGCTTGCCGACCTGGTGGTCCCTGCAGTTGTCCGGCGCCTAGTTTCTTGAGTCCCCTCGATTTAGGTTTAAGTCCGGATTCTGGGATAGAATTCGATAGGTGGGCAGCGACCACGCCTGCCGAATGAGACGGGCATGGGGGGACCCAATATAAATTCTAGGCGTCCCTCCTTTGGAAATTTCATTACTACTACCGTTGTTGTATTTCGCGAGAATTCAAAGCCCTAATTGAAGGGTTTGGGCAAGGCCTTTGCCACGGTTTATCATCTTTTCCCTCCCCCCCCCCCTCCCCCACACAGAATTGATTGAGCCGAATGTTCGCTAATAAATTAGGGTGAAGAATTGTATTATGCCCTGCTCAATAGTAAGTCAATATTTTTCCTCTCGATCGATTTTTAATAACATATCTTAAATAACTTCGTCTTGATATTTCCGTTGAAAATTCTGTCGATTTTCGAATCGTATTATCTATCGTGCGAGATATTTTCGATATACTCATATACAATATGCATAGATTTCGAAAGTTGTAATAGTGATAGAAAGTGATGTTTGAACAAATTTTTTAAAAACAACGTGTGATTGGAGATTCATATATTTTCCCTGGAACGTAAAAAGAGTGAGAATTGTGCGACGTGTGTTTGATATGTGTTTTCTTTTTTTATTTCGATTTTCAAAGTTTCTAGCTTGAATTTTTTAGAAGTACAAATTTCTCGCGAAAGTGTCAGAGTTGAGGTTGAATCACGGATGACGACGGAGAGTAAACGCGTGGATTTGAAATATTGGAAAATTCTGTACTAGACAAGACGATATGCTCATCACCTTTTTATATTTATAGTAATAATAATAATAATAATAATAATAATAACAACCGCGCTTGATCTTGCTGAATTTTATAGAAGAGCTGTCTTTTGATATCCGAGATTCAATACCTTCCAGTAGACACACACACAATTTTTATTTTTATATATTTACAATCTCATAACTACAAAATATTTTGATAAATCTTTTAACTTCATTTGGATAGTTGTTGTTTTTTTTTCCATTTTAGATTACGTGGATTTTTTAATCATTTTGTTATCGATATTCGGAAAATAACGTATACAATTTTTGAATCAATATGATGAATTCAATATTCGCCAACGCGTCCCTGGATTAATACTGATAATCGTGAAGAAAAAAAATCACACAAATCAATTTTTTAGACTAGGAAAATGATTACAATCTTCCCTCCCTCCCCTCCCCCCTCTTCGCTGGATATTGAAAAATGTAAAAAATTGCACTGCGATGCGTGTTAGTAGCAGTCTCATAATTTCTGGGAGAGAGTAGATACGACTGTCAATATTCTACGTAAAATATATTCACATATTTTGATGAGTTGGAGACAAAATTCGATACTGAAAGTAATTTTGAAACGAGGAAAACAAAGAGAGAATTAGAAAAATTCTTTTCTGCAATTAGCGTGAATTCTTCAATGTTTTCCAATCGAAATTGATGAAAATGCGACAGTGAATGGTCCTTGCATATTTTTAGATTATAATTTTATACATTTACCTGATACCTCCAGAGCTATAAGACATATATTTTATTACTTCTTCCCTACACCCTTCAATTATCGAGGCTGTGTTTGTATTATTTCTATCATAGATGAAAATGCTTAAGCACTGAATATATTTTCAAATACAATAAAAAAAGGAGCCACGTGCAACCAGGCAATCAGAGATAAAATTGGCGTGTTACGACAAGATACGTTTACCGAATTGAAAGAATATAAAACATTTAGCGTTAAAAACTCTCCCTTATAATATTATAGCTACACAAACTATAGAATGTTCAATCTTATTAGTAAGATTTAATTAACAAGAGAAGAAAAAAAAAGAAAGAAAAGAATTCATTTTCGATAAAAGATGATGTGATTAAGCGAAAATTGGTAAAGCTTACCGATACTTTATTTTTGAAAGGAGAACTTGAGAAATTATTGTCAGATATTTTTCACATGATAACAAATATATATATATAAAAGTATATTTTGAATACGTCACTTGTTTTTTAATTCATACGTATTCACGTGATTTCATATTTAAAAAGAAGAAAAATCATTTCAATTAGAGAACCTTGCGTTTGTAAAATTCTATATATGTATATATATATTTGAATATCGAGATCGATTCGTTCAAAATTTCCCTCATGTACTGTACTTTACTGTACTTGATTTTTTTAGCACGATGAATTTATTAGTCTCAAGAGATATTACTATACTCTAATTATAAGTTGACTATCAGAGGTACAAAAAATCGAAGAGGAAACAAAAATGTCTTGTCCACCTTTAGATGACGTAAAGAGATAAGGCGAAAGTCCGAATGTAATTTTTGTAGAAATTTTTCAATACACTGGAGTGACTTATACCTTGCGTAACAAGGTACTGGCTTATTAAAATGCTTAAGGATTAATGCAGATTGCCTCAGGTATAATCACACACACACACACACACATACACACACCTTCATGCCAGTAACTTATTAAATTAAGAAAATACCTAGGAATCTGTGCATTTCCACAGGGCATTCCTATAATTTCTTCTGCTTCTGAAAAATCAATCGGAAGTGGCGGCGAGTTGAAGAGAAAACAAGAAATTGTCAAAGTTCAGTTGAAATGACAACTCTCGTCTCGATATCCATCTTGAGAAAAGATTCATCGAAATCCCATCCGATTGATGAATTTTTTTCGATACACGTTAGTGTGTACGTGGACAAATTATTACTCGATCGAAAGGTTTTGTATGTATTTTTAATCCGATGGATAATGAAATCTGCAAGATAATTCTATCACTCTGTAGATAATCGTTGATAAAATGATTTTGATTTATTATCAAATATAATATCGTATCTTCTTCCGACTCCACTTGTTGAATCCAAGTGTATACAATGGAATATCCAATAAAGAAACACTCTTATAACACGTGTTTTATTCTATTATCTTACAGATTTCAAATATATATTGACAATTATTTTTATAAAAATAAAAAAGAAAGTGAAATGGTATAAATGAAACTGCATCAACATTCCTGTCATAAGTCGAATCCGTGGCTCGAAGAAAGCTACTTTTCGTACATCGTGGGTGTTTATATATACTAATATCCCTAAGTATGTTTGTGGATACTTTCAACATTTTTCCCAAGCGCTTGATTCGTTTAAATCGTACAAAATAATCATTAAAATTCATCGAAGAGTCATTGAATGTTAATAAACACCAATACGTGTCCATAATTTCATAATTCTAATTCTTTACGATAATACAAAATGATGGTTGCAAAAAATATATTTGTTTCTGCAAATGGACTAAGGGATATATAAAAACGACGTAAGCGCGTCTACGCACGTACGTGTATACAAATATACATACATTGTTCACTAATTATAATTGAAAATTAATGACTGTATACAGTAAATGTTATTTTTCTCGCTATTCACTGCAAAGTTACAATATTGAATAATAATCATCATCATGAACTCTTGATTAAGAGTTTGTATATACAAGTAACACAAAAATATATATGAATATATATTTGACGTTAATGTAATAACAATATTCTACTATTACACTGTTGTCTGTTGTATGTTTGCTGGACTTGAGAAGAAAAAAGAAGACAAGTCCAAGAAAATTTAATCAAATATTATGTATATTACATAAATTATTATTTTATATTCATCGTTGTATATATATATTTTAATTAATTTTCATTAGCAGATAAAACTTATTTTAACAGAATTGTATAGTTAATTGTCATTTGTCAAGAATTCAGTGTCAAAATCAATGGTTCTTTTTTTTTCTTTTTTTTAATTGTCAATTGTCTGTCATCTTCCATCCGTACGATAATAAAGTTATATTATTTTATCTTACGAAGAAATAGTTTGACATTCTTTCAGAATTTATTAAAATTACTTTCGATGCACGACCAGTATAAAAATTTCTCTCGAGAACACGGAAGACGGTACACCAAATGCGGAGAAGTCTAGATTGGCGGAAGAATAACGTTTCGTTTGTTTCATGTCTGTACACTCCGAAGTATAAATTAAGCGCGAAGAATCACAAATTGCTCTTCTGAATAAAAAAAACTTCCATTGGAATGGGTTGATTCTAACAAATCGAGTTATCAATGAAAGTTGAAGATTTTTGTGAAAAAAGAAATTTTATTACTGACGAGTGTTTGCAAAATAATTATTCATATACAACAATATTATTATCATTCTGAAGGTGGTATATATCTATGCAATTATTGCATGATCAAACGGTTATTGAAAAGTATTATATCAAAACAATCAATGCAAAAATAGAAAATATAATTATAAAATCAAATCGATAATCTCTTTGGAACAATTAGCCAGTTTGTTTGGAGGATTAGATCCATTTGTATCGATATCGGACATGGTTTTGAGAACATTAACGGCGATCTCGGACTGCCGTACCGTATCGATCAATTGATTACGGGTTTGGGCATCGGAAGTGGCCAAGAGAGTTCCCATTCCTACCAGCGTTCTGAAAATCGCTTCGGATTCTTTCATATGTGGAAGTAAAGCAAGTATAACATTCAGAACTGTTCTTCTACTCGACGTATCGGTATTTTTATTCAGAGCTATAATTAAATTTAATAAATAAGTTGATATAGCCACCTGAAACATAAATTCATAATTGTACCATTCGAATTCGTATTTGGCCAGTTTGAGCTAAAAAGAAACCTCAGTTGCGCGTTCTCCACTTTACCTGATTATTTTTGTTTCCAAGATTTGGCAAATCTAATAAAGCTTTGAGTACTTCTTCTCTGCTATCGAGACCAAGTTTTTCTCCCTGTTCGTGACAGAACATGTTAGCCAGCATTCGATAGGTGAGCATCTGATTGGATACCAAAGCGTTTGGTTCCAAATGTCTCTTAACGATCCGCAATAAATCGTTCGTACAAAGTTTCTTGTTCACATCTTTCTGTAATACAGCGAGACGAGCAACGTCGAGGGCAGGAAACACGACTTCCCGAGGCCAATTCAAGAGAGTATTTAAAACATTAACTCCGACGATTCGATCCGATTCAGATGTTGAATTTTCCATTAATTTTGCTAAAAATTCAAGATTCCCTTCCGGTACTCGATTCACGTCCACTTGTTTCGCATTGAACTCACGTAATTTCTCTGTGACAAAATGTTAAAAGGAAATTATCGTATAATAGTTTGAGTGGAGTTCAAAGTGAAATATTAATAATTTAATTGCCTAATATGGTTGAAAAATTTGCTTGTTCCAGTCTCAAGTATTTTGTGTGAGGAATGTAGGATTGAGATACAACGGATGTATTCGAAATGCTAGTGGGTGCTGACGCAGTTGAATTTATTGAACTATTTCCTGAACTAGGAATGTATCTACTTCCTCCTGTAAAAGGATCTGCGTATTGAGCGCCGGTTTGTAAAGTTGGAGCAGATCGTTGGGAATTTTTCACTATGAAATTCGCGACCTAAAATATAAATACGATATTATGGATTTCTCAATCATTGAAATCTGAACTCGCTTCATTTAATGGAATTTATTATTCAATGGGTCTAATGAAATTCCATTAGATGCAGCAAACTGTGCACTCGTAGTTTTTTGATTATTCCGTAATAATTTTGGTGAATCTTGAAATATCTTCTTTTTGGAGAATCATTGTTTAAATCGAAAAAGATACTCGAAAGATTGTTTTACCAACCTGATCCAAAAACAATTGACTAAGCTCATGATCGTGAAGAAATTTTTGTGCAACGTGCCAAGGATCTTGATCCACGTTGTAAGGTAATTTCAAAGGAGGTACACCATCTTGAATGTCAATCGAAAACACGTAATCGTACTCTTTGCCGTCGTAAAGTTGTTTTCCGGACGTGGCGGGGCTACATCCCGATGCCCCCATCACGTCCCCAATGCGAATCCATTGGTGTTTGCTTTGAGACCAACTGTAAGCTCTCACAACATCGTTTTCTCTAACCATTTTAGTTTGACCGTCCATTTTACCGGGTTCTTGCAACGCCCTTGCATCTGGCAAACTATAAAAATCTATTAAAATTAAATGATACTCGTATTTCACTTGATAAACATCGATACGATAGATGTGAAATAAATGAATTTGATTTTCTTACTCTTTAATTTTCATTCCTCCCAATTCCAATTGCGCATGGAGTTTAACTTCTGCTACCTGCTTCTCGAAATCTTGTACAACTTCTTCATCGGCTTGTCGTTCTGGATTAGCTGTAAATATTCTAATGATCCCATCCGATGCTCCAACCGCTATGTCGCCGTTCGGTAACAGATCGACGCACCAAATCGATTGGGCGGGTAAATTGATGGTTTGATGAATCTCTCCGTTGTGCCATACCTTAACGGTTCGATCTTCTCCGGACGTGTACGTGTATGTACCGTTCGGAGTGGCTGCTATACTGTAAATATAATTATAATGGCCGGAGTACGATCCTAAACATTCGCCGATCGAAGCTTTCCAATGTCGCACAGTAGCGTCGTTCGCACATGTTAAAAACTCATCTTCTTTTATAGATATTATATCACGGACGCAATCCGTGTGGCCTGATAATTTAAATAAAATTGCACCTTCTCTCGACCAAACGATCACCGATTTATCAGCTGATCCTGTTACTATAAGACCGTTAGGTAAATCAGCCACGCACCATACAGCCGCACTATGACCCGCAAGGGTCAAATGTGGTTTACTTAAATCATTTAGTTTCCATACTTTGCTCGTCTTATCCCAGGAACTAGAGAAAAATGTACCCTCTTCGCTTATGGAAGTCCTCAACTTGCACACTGTGTCTTCATGAGCTTTGATTTTCTGCAGAAGCTCCGAGTCATCCATTTTGTAAATGCATATCGTGTTATCGTTGCTCCCTGTTATAATAACACCCTTGGGATTTTGAGTGGATGGATTTATAACGCATACGGAACTGACGAAGTTTGCATGACCTGTCAGGACTCCACTCTCAACATAATCTCTCCCGTTTCTGTAAAATACATTGGAATTACGATACAAATTGTTGAAATGAATGATAGCAGTTATTTGTGAGTCATAAATATCACTTTTTAACTGTGCAAATCTGAATGTCAATGTTCAAAGTTGATAAATAGGTGGAATAATGTGATGATTCTGTGCAGTTTGACGAGTCTTCCAATGTGTAAAGATATTGAGAATAATGATCAACAAATTACATCATATTTGTTCCAAATAATGACAAAGTACATAGAAAAAGGGTATCCCCTCCTGAATTGTCTTTCTGCGAACAGGATTTTGATCACTCCAAAGATGATATTCAACGTATCTAACTATGATTGGATATGATATCATCATAGTTTGTATAATATAAAAAATCGCTACACAGCAATTGGTATTTTCTCTATCAAAAGTGTAAGATAAAAAGAAATATTATGATGAATTTTGAAGGTTATATACCCGCTTGGTTTCCATATACGAGCAGTTTTGTCACGAGAAGCGGATATTATCCTTCCATCGGCTAATATCGCTAAGGCTCTCACATCACCTCGATGTCCAAATAAATTAGTACTTAATTTATACGTTGGATTGTCCATGATGGTCAGCCGAATTGAAAAGAATTCAAATAATTCAAATCACTGGGATATGTGTCTACAATCTTGCGATGTTTTCAGTTTTGCGGATGATGACAGCAAATTTGAGCAGAACAATACCCCTAGTGAGCGACACCAGTGTTCCGAATAGTTCCGATATTCGTCGAGCTGGGAAATCACAGCTTGGTCACGTGACCGCATTTCGCACTGACACATGTGAGCACTCTTATCGGTGAGCGGTTCACCGATAAGAGTGCTCACATGTGTCAGTGCGAAATGCGGTCACGTGACCAAGCTGCGATTTAGCTTGACGAATATCGGAACACTGTCTGAAGAAGGGAGTTGACAAATATAAGAGCCTTTGGCTTGCTGTAATTTTTAAAATAAAAATAAACAGAAATGTACAATATCATGTTGAGATTCTACTGGCTCGAGGCTAGAACTCCCTATGAATCACCAAAAAGTCCGTCTCTTCGTTGGAGGAGACGGAGAGGAAGATGGTGGAGGAGGTAGAGACGTAGAGAGTGGATGATTTTCCCCTCCAGCTTGCATCAGATTTATTTTATTATACAGTCAAACGAACTTACCTGAAGTGAAGTTCGACTGGGATTATACAAAAGTCCCGTTCGAGATGATTACATGGTAGTAGGACCTCGTTCCGCTAGATGTCACAACGTTCAGAGTTTTAAAAAAAACCTCTTGTCAACCCCTATTCCCGGTTCTCTTCCATCTTCATTATTTTAGAGCGAATACAAAAAATTGCGCGGGAAAAAATTTCGGGTCGGGATGAAATTAACAATCTTTATTTGGGTTCGGGAGTAATCATCTCGAACGGGACTTTTGTATAATCCCAGTCGAACTTCACTTCAGGTAAGTTCGTTTGACTGTATAATTATACTTCAAGTCCCGTTCTTCGAGATTACATGGTAGTTATTTAGCGTACGCGCAATTTTTCTCTTAACCTTCTTTATTTTAATGACCAGTTCTTCACAGCGAAACAACAGCACTTATCATTCTTAAACATACATTGTGAATGCACATAAATCCTCTTTAATCAAAAATATCTTATTTATAAATATCTCTTTTCTTTTAAACAATCTAATTATTCTGACAACTTATCATTGCCCTTCTCGCAAAAATAAACATATATTTTCTTTCTTTTTTACTGTATAATCTATTCGATTAAAATCTTATAACATTCCCAAGGCTCTTATTAACAAACTTGTACTAAATTAGTTATTCTTACCTAAAACAGCTTCCGCAAATACTGATCTGCTCCTTGCGATCGGTCTTTGATAAAATTTAGCAAAAGTCTCAGACCTTTCTGTCCATCCAGCCGTTTTTCTTATAATTTCTAAATCTATCCCCTTACAAGCTGCTGTTGAAGTGGCCGCATGCCTCGTTGAATGCGCTTTAAAAATATCAATATTTATACCACTTTCTTTCAACACAATTTTAATCCAACGACTAAGCGTCTGTGACGACACTTTCCTGAATGGGCTCTTGAAAGAAATGAAAAATAATCTTCTTCACCCTCAAATTTGCTGTTACTTCTAAATATTTAGACATCGTATTAACTAAACACAGACTAGGATTTTCAACAAACCGAGGCAAAACTAATAAAGGCTGAACCCTGCCTGCCTTTGACGTTTTTATAATATCAGAGATTTTAATATTCAGACCCTGCTCTGTTCGAATAATGTTGCTCAGCCTAATGGCAGCTAACGTTTGAACCCTCTGTGCTGTAGCCAAAGCCAACAAAACTACTGTCCTCAAAGTCAGAAGACGCAAGGAAATATTTTCCAACGGAAACCAACTTTCTATTAAACTTAACACTATTTGTACATCCCAAGTGTATTCATATCTTGGTTTCGATGGTCTCAATTTGAAAACACCTCTCATAAATCTCTTAACTAAAGGATTATTTCCAATATCCTTGTTTGAAATGAGCGCAATCGCTGACCTTGCCGAATTCAATGACCCAAACGAAGCCCCCGATTTAAATTCTTTCATGAGAAATTCCATTACCATTGTTGGATCCGCGTCAAATATATCTAGTTTTAAACTGTCGCAAAATTGACGCCATCTTCTAAGTGGTGCTTCATATTGCCTTATAGAAGATTCAGCCAGCGAAGCCAACATCACTTCTACAGACTCCCCTGACAACTGTCTTTGGAAGAAAGCCTGCCTGATAATATCCCTGCCATTAGGCTCAGATGTTTTGCTCTGGGATGTTCCTGCGATCTACAAGAGAAAGATAATAATTTAGGACTTGGCTTGAAAATTAGTGGTTTCCTACTCAAAAGAGACAAAAAAAGAGGATACCACGGTTGTGTTGTCCAGTATGGAACAACAACTATACCCGTGGCCTCTTCCTGTTTGATCTTTCTCAACATTTTTAATACCATTACAAATGGAGGAAACGCATAAAAGAAAAATTGTTTCCAATTTATTGTGAAGGCATCCACTGTTAAGGCTTCCTGTTCTGGGAACCAAGATACGAAGAGTTTACATTTACTATTATTTCTTGAGGCAAACAAGTCAATCTCTGGTTGTCCAAAATGATTTACAATCTTGTTGAAACATTCCTGTGACAATTCCCATTCTGTATCTATAGACTCGATTCTAGATAGCCTATCCGCATAAATGTTCTCTTTTGAAGAAATATAAGAAGCCTTCAACCAAATGCCCCTTTCTTCTGCCCATCTCCAAATACACCTAGCCAATGCATTAAATTTCTCAAACCGTACTCCTCCCATCTTGTTTACGTACGCTATTGCTGTAGAATTATCTATTCTTAACAAGACCTGACAATTTCGCTTTTCACTAAGTAAACCCTGTAAAGCTAATAAAACTGCCTTTAACTCTAAATAATTTATGTGCATCTGCACTTCTGTTTTGTCCCAAAATCCAAATGCTCTGTTTTCCGTGCAATATGCTCCCCAACCAGACTTTGATGCGTCTGTATAAATAACACAATCATATTCATCTTTCCTAATAGGATTGAAGGCATATTCAATTGTATTACGCCACCATCTAATATCCTCTTTAACCTCTTCTTCTATTTTCATAACAGCGCCAAAATTATCATCATTCACAATTAGTGCCATACATTTACTTTTCTCTAATCTTTTGTGTATAACCACCCATATTGAACAGCAGGGCACGCAGCTATTAAAACACCTATTAATTGCGCAAATTCCTGAATACTACAACAATTTGTCCTTAACCATTTCTCTAGAGATGTAATAAGCTGTTCTTGTTTCTGCTTTGTTAATTCTATCTGATATTGCTTTGAATCAATAATGAACCCTAAATACTTACACCTTGTATTTGGAAGAATTGCACTCTTTTTAAAATTCACTTTAAAACCCAATGACTCTAACAAATTTACCGTTGTCCTAACATTTGACTGACATAACTCAAAAGTGGCAGCTATACAAAGAATATCATCCAGATAGATCACCGAATATAAACCTTTGCGTCTTAAAAAACTCATCACCGGCTTCATGACCTTTGTAAATATATACGGACTTACGCATAACCCAAAAGGTAAGCAGGTAAACTCAAACAAACTGTCCTTAAATTGAAATCTCAAAAATTTCCTAGAACTTTTATGTATCGGTATATTTAAGTACGCATCTTCTAAATCAATTGATGCCATATAATAGTTTGGTTCCAACAATCTAGTCACTACTCTTAAGTCTTCTAATTTAAAATGCTCCGTAGATATAAATTGGTTTAAATATTTGAGGTTCAGAATAAATCTGTGCGAACCATCTGGCTTCTCTACCAGAAAATATGGTGAAGTTAATTGCCCAACTTGATAACTACATCTCTTAATTGCACCCTTTTGAACTAACTGACTAATTGCACATTCCAAATCTTCCAATTCTTGATTCGATCTATTTACTTCTAAAAATTCTCTCTCTATTACTTTCTCTACAAATCTAATTTTATATCCCTGTATACAATTTAGAATAAACCGATCATTTGTTATTTGTTTACAATTCTCATGTTAATACGTTTATCTCCCTGCGATCTTACCTACATCTAATTTCTTTTGTTGGTCTCCCTCGAATTCTTGATTATGTTTTGGGTTTTGCCCGGTGGATTTCTGGGTCTGAAGAACACTCTTCTGCGATTCTGGTACAACTGCTTTTTCCCCGCCTGCCAAGACGATTCTCTTCCCGACGGCGGGTTCCTCCAGTTTAAAGGAACTCTTGTTGTACTATAAGATGACTTTCCTGACGTAGATTGAGGTTTTAAAATCTGTGGCATTTTGACAAAACTTTTGTTTCTTTTATCCTGTCACCCAGATCCTTTCCGAAAACCCATTCATCTGGCTTTGTATGATCTAGGACTTCCTTAATCTTCTTATCTAATGCTGGCACTACATGAGCCTTTCGCGTAGAGAGCTGTTTAAAATGTGCCGCAGACAAAATTTCCCTGCATCGCAGAGCCTCTGCAACAACACCAATTTGTCTACCTCTTCCTCATTATTCTCCAACAGCATCGAGATACCAGCACCCAAGCAAGTCATTGCTGACGCTATCAAATTTTGTGATTCTACGAAGAACTTATCCTTGCGTACCAAAACCTCATTCATGGTAGCCATAACCTCCAAATTCATCTTCGGTGCCTTCAGGAAATCCAATATTTTATACTTCTTCTGCAACTCATCTAAGTCCTCTTTGATAATCCTTCTTTAATCCAAGTCGTCCAACGACTATGTAGCGACTGGTGTAACTTAGTTTCTAGGGCAGCAGATTTACTCGGATCTTTTCCCAAAACCTGCATAATCTGATCATCCAATATGTCAAACGTTTCATTTTGCTCCTCTAAAATGCCTGCAACATCCTGAACCTGGACCTCTCCATTTGGGTCGATGTTTTCCTCATTTTCTAACAAAAAAGATACACCTTTATCACCTTCAACATCTAATACTTTCCTATGCTTAACCTCTAGGATTAATTCAAGAAGCTAGATATGCTCAATTTCTCATATTAACCTTTGTTATTTTCATCTGCCTAACCTCTAGGGTTAGTTCATGAAAACATAATTTTTTAGTTTACCTGTCAATTTGTACTGGGCTATTCTTAATATTTTCATCTGCCTAATCTCTAAGGATTAGTTCATGAAATCTTAATTATTCAGATATTTACTTTTCCTTCTTTCTTTTGTTTTTCATACTCACCCTCTTCTCCGGCAACTTCTTGTATACCTAAATCTCCATTTTGCGGCATCTCTTCTTCAATCACCTGATCCCTATTTCTCTCTTCTTGTCGAACCATTCTGTTTTCTAACTCCCTTAATTTCTCTAATATTACAATTAAAGGATCCCCTTCGTCCAATCTTCTCCTTTTTGGTGGATTTTCCATAACGAAAAACTATTAATATATTTATTTTGTTTACACCTACTCAAAACACGTGTGACAATCTTCGCACAACGAAATACAATGAAGATGGAAGAGAACCGGGAATAGGGGTTGACAAGAGGTTTTTTTTAAAACTCTGAACGTTGTGACATCTAGCGGAACGAGGTCCTACTACCATGTAATCTCGAAGAACGGGACTTGAAGTATAATTGACATTGGCAATCTTGCCTACGCGTGGCAGATCATGGCAGACAGCCTGCTGGCCGCGTAAATGAAGGGCCAAAGAGTAACAGAACAATTTAAATTAAAAGTGAATTCTTTGACATTACTGTAATCATGAACGACAGACAGAGTAGTCACCGCGAAGTGGTAACGATATTATTTTTGTGCTTTTTGTGGTACATAATATCTAGCAGTAATAATGTCATCGGAAAAATGTTGCTCTCGGAGTTCCCGTATCCATTGACAGTGACAATGGTTCAGTTAACCTCTATCACTCTTTACTCTGGCCCATTTTTTAAACTTTGGGGTGTTAGACGGTATAACTCCGATATACCATGGGGCTATTATCTACGATTGATCGTCCCTTTGGCCCTTGGAAAATTCCTTGCCAATGTATTCGGCCACGTAAGCATCTGGAAAGTGCCCGTCTCCTACGCCCATACTGGTATGCATAACTGTGGTCACGTGCATATTGTACACATGGCCTCGAAATGTCAAAAATTCATTTTTTTTCTCTCCATTGAGCGTATACATTCTTCTTTGCTGTACTCATTTTCACTAATCTCGTTATTTATGATTTTTACAAATGAATTTTCGTTCCAAGAGGTTCGAAGAAATTGTTTACAAAACTGTCAAATCAAAAGAAACATTTGTATTCATGTATTATTTTCAACCTAAATTCAAATCTACACGTATTTAGACACGTATACAGAGATTTTCAAATAACAATGAATTTTGTATATGTTTATAATTTTTTTACACAAAAGATTTGTCCTAAATTGAATTAATTCTTCTGTTACTTATTCATCGTCTTTTTCATTTTTTCTCCCTTCAGTTGAATTTATTCGGGTTTGTTTGGTATTGTTTTAACCAGTTAAGTCAATCGTAAACGTATACAAATACTAAACTCCTGACTTGTACTTGGAATATCGATCGGTATAGTTGTTTGAAAATTATTAAAGCAGTATTGAAATTTCGTCACCTGGCAAACAATTCTAGAACAAACGCTTAATTGACAAACAATGCAAAATTTTGATATAGAAAGACAGAAAATGAATTGAAATATTCCATATTCTGTTTTTTTTACACACATATTAAACAATTTCAATCCTCAACTGGTTGAATATTTTTAGATTTGCCGTGGACCCGAGTTACAATTTTTCTCCATAAAATCTAAAAAATTCATAGATTAACTTATTCTTCATCCTTAAAAAAGTTTAATTCTCTATTACAACTATTACATGCGATTTGGTAAATTATTTGACAATATTCAATTCACAATCTAGTTCCTTTGAATTTTGGTTTCTATGAGAAAAAACAAAAATGATTCACGCTCTCTCGCTCTCCACTCACATCAAACTCATCTATTTTTACTCCATAAGCTTCATACATTAACTAAAATTTGGCTCTGTCCCAGTGAAGGCTACGATGCCCCTCTTCACGGTTGTTTTGTCGAGAATAATTCTTCATGAAAAGCAGACATGGAAAGTTTATCTTAGCTTACTACCGATCGTCGGTGGTGTATCTATCGCCACATTGACTGAACTCAGTTTCAATATGATTGGACTGTTAAGCGCCCTAGCATCAACAATGGCTTTCTCTTTACAAAACATATATTCCAAAAAGGTAACAATACTTTTATGGTACATAATGATGAGTGTATTGAAATCTATGTTAGAACTTTTCAACTATATTAGAATTTTTACAGGTTTTGCACGATACGGGAATACATCATTTACGGCTTCTTCATTTACTCGGACGTTTGGCTTTGTTCATGTTCTTGCCTGTCTGGTTATTGTACGATTTACAACGTTTAATATACAATCCAGACACACAATCGTCGGTGGAATTAAGTTCCGGTGTGTTAGGATTGTTGTTTATGGATGGTATGCTCAATTGGTTACAAAATATTGTAGCTTTTTCAGTACTGTCCATAGTGACGCCTTTGACTTACGCCGTAGCTAGCGCGAGTAAACGAATATTCGTTATCGCGGTAACGTTATTTATATTAGGCAATCCAGTAACGTGGATGAATGTATTTGGTATGACAATGGCTATTTTAGGAGTACTTTGTTACAATAAAGCCAAGTACGATCAACGTCATAGTAAGGAAGAGAAACCTATTCTTCCATCGTATTATCATTCTGATCGTAATGGTAGCATTAAAAGTTCCTTAATGGCAAACGGTTGGACTGATAAGAAGGATCAATTATGTACGGTCTAGTCACCGATTGTTAAATGTGTTTCATCGCTAAAAACTAACGAGCAAACCATTTTTGAAATTTTTGTTTGTTTCTTTCGTCAACAATGGAAAGATTGATACAGTCGTAATCGAATGATGGCTTTTATCAATTAGAAAATTCGATTATTCGGCGAATTATGATATCGAACAAGGAAAGTATTGAGTTTCATATTCTGCTTTCGGTAATGGTTATGTCTTTTGTTTGCAGCGATCATTCAATTTCGAGGCTCATCAGATTTTTATACGTTGTCTTACTTAGGACAATTAACGAATGAACGAAAAATATATCAAGCGTTGAAACTAGTTATGATTTTGGTTTCAACTTTTTAGAACAATTGGGAGATGAAATCAACTGGACTTCAGTCAATTATTCTAAGTAAAATTATTATAAACTATTGGGAAAGTATTGAAATCTGTTTTTTATAAACATCGGAACGATTTTATAAAAAAAGATATATCGAGTGAATTTCGTTACTTTTCAATAATTTTACATAAAATCATTGATTCAAGTCTCATCATTTTTATTCCCTCGATGATGTAAAACTGATGTAATTTCTCACTAGTTGCAAGATTTTTTTTTATTACGTTTAGCTCAAAGTTTTTGGTGCCACAACCAGCCATGTGGTTTCTAAAACTCCTTTTTAGTTTTACCCAGCCAAATGCAATTTGGTTACGTAAAACTGTTTTTTATGTACCCTGCGGTCAGGATACAATTTTTTACAATCTTCTGAATTTTCTGCATTCAAATACAATAGTTGTTAGAAGAAAGAATTATTTAAAACAAAACAAGTAATGAGTTTTTAATTTATTATTAATAAAATTGAATTAGATTTCTAGAATGAGGAGAGAAGAGAGAGAGAGAGAAAAAGAAGATTTGCCATAATTCGATTCATCAGACCATACAGAATTTTAATTCTTGACAGTTTAAAGAGTATTATTATATACCTTCAAGTGTATTTTATTATTCTTTACTCTGAAGAAAGGTTTCTATTGTCAAAGTTGTCCCTTATAACAACAATAATCATTCAACACAGATGCTCACATTTATTCACTAATCACGAGTTTCATTTACGAGATTTATTATTATTTTTTTTTAATACTCGAAATCTTTCTTCAATATGTATAAAAACATATAACAAAGCCTGCTGGGAAGGTACAACAACACATATTGAATTCTTTACTAGGATGATCTCTATGTACAGCTAATTGCTGGTACAATTAGCCGACGTTCATTACTCCGACTACATTCCTGATATCTTAAAAATGAGCCAGTAATGACAGACATCACAAACAAGAAACAGAGAATTCAGTATTCAGAAATTATTGCACGAAATACCCAACTTTATTACTTAAGTATAAAAAACAATTGTTAAACAAGACTATAATTACGTGAGGGTAGTGATGCTTCATTTGTAAATGACCATTCATAAATTATTTAATCATAACTCATTGTCATGTACAGTTTATTAGTTGCATCAAAGTGTGAAGAAGTTGATTTCAGCGTATTAAGAGCAGATCCCTAGCGAATCTACTAATTTTCTAATCTTGAAATGATTTTAATTAGATTGGATCTTGTATGAGCTCTTAACGAACGTTGTACGGCTCTCAGGTATGAGCATAACTTTTGTATGCGTGGATTGTGTGCAGGTGAAAATGTTGTAGCTCGAAGCAATCTCTAAGTACATTTATTTTTATAAATAAACGCATGTGTACAAAAATATACCAGAAGTGTGACAGTATTGTTTTGCGCCTTGTTCATGTAAATACAACAATTACATTAATAGATTAAAAATATCCTTATTTATATGCTGTCATAGATAAATAGAATCAATAAAAATGTACAAATCATACGTTAATTTCCCATTGACTTCATTGTGATTTCAATATTCCAGTTTCTCTTACACCTCTCTGATCTCAATCTAAAATGTTTTAATGATATTTTGAGGGGACAAAGGTCTTGCTACTGTCAAATCTAAACGTGATCCAGCAGCGGCTATGAGAGGCACAGCCAAACAACAATCGCAATCTTCCGTACTGGCATCGTTGACCCGTAAAATTCTATCGTAAGGACGCAATACCCCATCGCATGGTCCACCTGGTCTCAAACGATTTATATAAACTCCTCGTTCGTATAAACCATCGGATACGGAGAATCCAAAATCTTCGTATACAGGGTCTTTGTGTAAAGAAACGTGCACGATCTGTTGAGGTCGGTTATCCGATGCATTGCGTTCTTGAGGACTGAAATTTCATTTGAATCGATTAAAATCAGAAAGAAGAGATTCAATATTTTGATGATATCGATTCAATAGCGTCCCCTGTACCTCGCGTATGATGGCATGGGGAGGTCTAATTGACCACTGTCCACCGAAGCTGTGTCCCAAAGTCTCAGTATTTCTGGTCCTGATCCAACGTTCTCTCCTAATTCGCCCCAAGAGTCCACAGCGCTATCCACACTCGGAAGACTTTCTCTAGCGGATCGTAAGATACCAGTGGGATATTGTGTTTGATCACTTCCTATACTCGGTTCTCTGTGAATATACCTACTCTTTTAATTCTAATAATTAAATATCTTCAATCTTACAATATCTGAATTAATTGAAATTGAATTGTTTCAGATAATTGATGAAGCGTGGATTGTTTGGAGAATGAGCTCAACGAAAAAATTGGATTTTCTTTTTCTTTGCGGCGCTCAGAAAATTCTTAGAAACTCTAGAAAAAAACCAGACAAGGTTATGTGTATAAAAAATGCGATTTTATACCTCGTTTCTGAATTTAGATCTGGTTTTCGAACAGTGAGAGACACTACGGAGCTTCCCGGTCGATGTAGCAATTGAGCCGCTTGCCTCAAATCTCCGGAATCAAGTTTTTGTCCATCGATAGCTAGGAGTCGATCACCCGGTGCCAAACTGCCCGTTCTATACGCTAGCGATCCTGTTCGAACTTCAGCTATTACCAAATCTTCGTTCACCGTGAGACCCAAATCTGGCTGGCCACCGAGCGGTCTCGCAACTCTCACAGTGAAAATTCCAGAACCAGGCACCACAGGACCTCCGACTTTATATTCAATGACCAACTCGATCTATCAAAATTGAAATTTTATGAAAAATTATTTAGACTGAATGTAACGAAAAGGATTCTTTGCGAATTTCAAAGGTTCCTCGAAGTGAAGAATAATCACAGATGATAAATATATAGAAATGCATCCTACCACTTGTGAGGTATCTAAAATACTAGCTACTTCGGTTGGCTGTAAATCACGAAGTATTCTTCGATTGATGGCGATAACCTTATCCCCGGGTAACAGCACTCCACTCCTTTCGGCTGGACCTCCAGCTTCCAGTAAACTAACAACGTAATTCAAACAGTCGTCCGACAATTTCAAAGCCAAACCAAAACCTCGATGATCAGGACGCAAAACTACGGTCAAACTCTCTTTCGTTTGTAAAGTTTGATTCGAATGCTGTGCTTGAGGTTGCGCTCTCCTCTTGACCGTTCTACCTGATGAACTCGGCGGTCTTGGCAAGATTTGCAAGGCAGCGAGGCGACAATTTTCCGAAGTATTTCTTAACAATTTCGCTGCCGTAACAGCATCTTGTACAGGCACTTCGTCCACCGCGAGAAGTTTATCTCCTGGTTGTAAAGCACCGCAGCGATCCGCGGTACTCGCCGGTCGGAGACTTTCGATGTAAACTCCAGTTGGTGTTTCTCTCACGGTTAATCCCAATTCACCTGAAATCACACCCAATTCTGTTCCTTATTGAGAGTGAATCATTCAATAAAATAACAAGTTTCATTCGATCGTGTATTTCATCTTGAAGATGTCTTATGCAACCGTTCAAAGCGTCTAAAAATTCTCTTTAGATCTCTTTCAGGTGCTTCGATCAGAGACATTGTGTGAAGACAATGGAAGTCGTTGCATAAGATATCTTTGGATGAATTAAAAGGAGTTTAAAGAATCATCCCATTTATTCCAAAGAATATATTCATTTCGATGACTGCAGCTGTACCGTTGTGTAAATATTTTCGCGTCTTGAATTCTTGTTGTTTTCTTCAATCCCCTTTCTCTTTGTTTCTCTTTACGCATTTGATTTGAAACTTGAAACTTTATAAATCGTTGTTGTTTCTTTTGTTCAAAGGGAGGCACGAATCATGAAATTATCGAAAAATATATTACCCGAAAGTCCACGTTCGAGTTGAACAAGAAGAGGTCCTGAAGTAGCGGCTCGAGCTTCTTCCATGTTAGCTACATCATATTCGATCGTAAGAGACGCAACGGGAGCATCGGAACTTCTTCTGAGAGCCCTTTGAGCTTCCGCCAAAGTCAGTCCTCGTAATTCGGTGTCATCGACAGCCAGTAATCTGTCACCCGGTCTTACTCTCCCTTCCTTCGCAGCAGGTCCATCCGCTTTGACACCGGTTACGACTAAAGCTCTTGCCACTCCACCGCGTAAAGTAACACCGAGACTACCACTTTCTCGTTCTAATCTCACTTGAGCCACTTTCGAGGAAACACTGGAGGGTGTCTGGACGTTGTTTTCCCCACAATCGTTGAGCAACAAAAAACTGTGAGGATGATACTGTTGTGGTGATACATCGTCGACTCTGGCGGATTCCGAACTCGCGGATGTTGCCACGCTTCCAGGTCTGGTGCGGCTCTTATGCGAGCGCATCGTGGCCAATCTCAACGAACTGAACATCTTTGATCAAAGACAATCTAAACTTCATATAAATATCTTTGTTGACGAATACCGTTCTTCGCGTTTATTCGTTCTCGATTCCATTGTTGTATCCACAAAGCGCACACTTTTTCTCCACATTATTTTCGATGCAATTGAAAATTCACTTGTAACGAGTCATATCAATATTTTTATAAGTTTCGTCCGTAGTTGACATTTTGTTCAAGGTGCGGAGGGTCTTGATTTAATTATAATGTTTTGTCTTGTTTTGTTTTCAGGTAAACACACATTGTTCAACTACCAGACGGTTATTCGATATTTACGCCACACTGTATCGTTGTTACTGTGCATCACGAGCGAAACTCGTCGAAACTGAGGAATAGAAACTGTATGTAGTGTGTATAATGACTCGAGATGGGGCTCAAAAATAACTCGATATAGGGCCGGATAGCGGGGTGAACGCGGAAATCTATTTATACCCGCGACACCCGCGCCTTCGTCTCTCGACGTTAGCGGGTTGATGCGAGGCCCTGCGTTGGGCCGTAACGTCAGATGTGAAGTTTGAGTAGTTGATATTAAATCTTCATTTTTTTATACTTCCATTCGAATTTGTTTAATCTGATATTCTCTGTAACTCATTCTTTTATTTGTACAAAATCAAGGTTTTGTTGGATATAGAAATGAGAATTCGTTTGTTATTGAACAAAGTATCGATTTGATATGAATAATTGTTTTTGTTGCTGCGTGACTGGGAATAAAATGAAAGGAGAATCGTCGATTCAGAGTCCATTGACTCATCCCTTTTACCGATGCGCCACTTATCGCCACCTCTTCTTTTTTCATTCGTCTTGTTCTTTTTCCTCCCTTTTTCTAAGTTTCCCCTTTAGCGAACAGTCTGCCATCCACTTGTGTATACTCTGTAAGATTTATGAACTAGGATTGATATACTCCTTACATACTGTTGACTTTAGGTCATTATTTGATGAAACTTACAATAATTCAGTTCAGGTTTTTTGTATTTCAACACTTCAATTTAGTTTGATCACGAACGAATGGATTTATCGCTATTATCGTTAGAATAAGAAACTAGCAAAAGAAACTTCTCATGCAATTCTCAAACTTGTCATTTGCTTCAATATTTTACTAATTCTATGAAATTGTTTGATTTTCAGATTACTGGAATAACATCTACAACATACCTCTTTCTACGTTGGACTCCCAGGTGCTTCGCAGAAATGAATTCGACACGGAAGATTTTGGTACAAATGCGCGATCGTTCATCATCCGTTTTGTGTCCCCTTTTCATCTTGTCACCCCACGATTTATCCTCATTAATTCGCATAATTCGCCAATCAAAACAATTCGCTTCAATTATCTAATGTTCCGCTCATGAAATCTTGAGAAAATATCTAGTCTCTTCGTGAAAGATATTTTCGTATTTTATGTAAGTTAATACCGTTTTACCGTGATTTTTCTTCTCTTTGCATCTCATTTCTATGTTCTTTTCCAAGTCCCTTCCGTGGGATATACTTATTCTCCACTCTCTCTCTTACTCGCACCGACACAGACTGGACGCTAACTTTAGACTGCTGAGAAATTGGCAAACCTTACAAAATACACTTCCCTTCTTCCGCCCTAAAGGAGAGAAAAGTTGACAAGCTGTCTCGGAAATTTCAAAAGATCGCTCACAGCTGACCCTTAATCTACATCAAACTTGTTACCAAGACTGACGCTGAAATACAAAATCTTTCAAAGCATTGTTTTTGTTCCACAAAACGGCTGACGATGAAAATATTATTCTACCGTGATCCCTGCCTCGTGAAATGATGAAATCAATTACTTTACAACACCGTTATATTTAATTATAAGTTCGGTCAAAGCCCCAGAGTTACACGGGCCAACGAATCATTAAACGAGACTAATCTCGTGTGCTTTTACAGAGGCAACGATGATTCGTATGTCATGTATTATATTTTTCATGAACAATCTTTTTCCGTTCGATTCGAAACAATATGTTCTTTATTACAGAAATCATACTGGCTGGAGTTGAAAGTTGAAAAGAAGAAAAACAGCCGGCGGAGAGTAGCGAACTGCACTCGAGAAATCAAAGAAGGAAAAACTTATGATGAAAGGAACGTTCGCTTTTGCTCTGGGATGACCTCGTGGGCTTTTAAGAAACGATAGTTCAGCAGAATTAGTGTACTGTGTGCGAGAGATGAGAAAAGAAAAAATCAAGATGGAGGGAGAGACGGTACTGAAGAAGGTAATGATGTGGAGAAAAATAAAGAAAATGAGCAAAAAAGGAACGTGAGGGGATGAGTCAATGAACCTCAACTCTCATCCGCAATTATATCAAGCTCGGAATAGTTGGATAAAAATGTTGATTTTGTTTTTAATTTGCTAGAGCTCTGAATGTATATTGTTGTTCTGGGAACTTTTAATGAACTTTTGAATTGTTTCTGATTTTGTCAAGTTCACCGAGAGTGACTGGGAAATTCTTCAGACGTCATTCATTCTCTATTTTTGTCAAATTTGTCAAAATTATATATAATTTATATATAATTCAATATATTTTATGTATAAATCGTGAAATTTCAGCTTTCTTGATTAATATTCGAAACGTAATGGTTTTATAGTTTATATATAATTTTGATAAATTTCATTAAGCGTTTTCTCAAAATCTCTGTATCCCATGAACCTTTTATAAATTTTGTAAAGTTTGTCAAAATTCTTTAGAAACTTCATCAGAAATGTTTCCATAGACTTTGAATGATTTACAATTCCGACAAGTACGTCAGAAGTTTAACAGAAATCTTTTATAGTGCAAATTTTCCTGCAAATTTCACGAGGTCTGAAAAAGTCTGTCCAAAGGTTCTGATAATTCTATGGAAAATGTCTCAAGTTTTGTAATCGAGTTATCATTGCATTGGTTAATGTAGGAGTACAATTTTGTTTTCGTTAGATCAGAAAGAACTATCATTACAGTACAGTTGAATCCACTTTCAAAACTATACATACGATCGAGAAACATTCCTTGAGAACTATTTCTCTTTCCAATCGTTTTCTATGAACAACTCTAAGCAGAGAGCCCTCTGATACCCTGAGATGTAAAAATTCTAAATCCACGTGCGCAACTAATCTAATTGAAGAAACCTCACTCGAAGCTCTGCATTTATCGTAAGCTCAATGATAAAGCACTTCTGGGATATTAATAATCCAGCGAGTGGTACGTGTGTACTTGTAAAATAACAACTCTTGATTCAATCTAAAGATAATCTCACGCAGCTTGTCAATTATCTCTTATTTTCGTATTGAAAAATGTATTCGTCAAATTTCAAATTAATTATCAGAAACGAATCGAACGATCGATGGATCGATCATTTTATTCTGTATATGAACGAAAAATAGAAAACTGCTCTATGAAATAACATCTTGTCTCTGGTTAAACACATCCATAGAATCCGATGAAGTGAAATTTAATGAGATTTGGTCGGAACATTGTACAAGATTCAATGAGATTTAGCGAGAATCAATGGTTTCGTTTAACCAGGATTGTGAAGATGCGCCTGAAAAAAATCAAAATGCAAAGATTCACATAAAAAAGTTTGAGGAAGAAACCAAAAAGAACTTCTCAAACGTGTGTGTTGATATTTGTTTACATAGTTTAATATCCTATTTCATTACAGTTCATTGAAAATAAAATAGTCACAACAGAATCATCTTCCTCAACACCTTCCACATCATTCGCAACATGTTTCCTCTCGTCTAAATCTAGGTTATAAAAATCTGAGTATTAATACATTATCGTTACTTCTTTTTCTTCTGACTAGTTTACAAAATACATGATGTGCGATTGAGGAACATCGAGACAATAATAACATTATAGTAACAAGAGTAACAAATTACAATACGTGTGATTCACAAGGATAATTCGTCACAACATGCGTATTGAATTTTGTATATTTATATATTATGTATATATATATTATATTAAAAACATGATCGTCTGTTCATCAGATATTTTAAAAATGTCCTGTCGCGGTTTTCACAAATTCTTGGTTCTTTGTTGCCAAAGAAGAAGGTCAACTTATTCGTCATAGTTACAGTAGAATTCAATTAATTTATGTCAACGAGTCAACTTTGATAAAATATATATTAATATAAAACAATATACCGAGAGTACATCACGTGATTTCTTCACTTTTTCTACAACGCTTGATCGTTTAGAAAAATCGATTCATTTGAAATGAAAAATCATTATTGTATTCCAATCGGAATACCAAGAGAAATAGATTGGAAATTCCAAGTATGGAAGCTCTTTTATGATGATCAGTCGGTCGCGTTGGGATTTGTGTACGAAAATCCTCGAAACACACCCTGGTCCATGGATGTCAAAATTTGTTCGGGAACGGGAGTCAATCGAGGTTTTTCTGCGGTGAAGGCGGTATCGAAGTAGCGCGTGTCCAAAGTATGATCCAAGGCTGGTTTGAACGGGGCTTCCAGTTGTCTCCTTTCGAGTCGATCCCATGGTAAAGACTAAAGCAATTTTGATTATTAAAGATTTACATTCGACCATATGTTTCATTTTGTTCAGTAGAATGATTCTTATTTTATATATGAAAAATGTTTTCTGCTTTTTTTGTTGTCCTGACCCTCTAATTTTGTTCTACATCATGAAGAAGTGCTACAATATTTCTTACATAATTTTAGAGGCGTTTTGAAACGCCTGTTCAAGAATCCTGTACAGAGAACACTTTTTATATATAAAATAAAAACCACCCTACTGTTTATAGAAAATATTTGATTCACCTGAAAGAACGCATGCATCGCGATCTCGTAACCGGGCAGTCTCTTTCCCGCATCTTTCTCCAGTAGACAGACCAATATATCTGTAGCCTCTTGACTCAGATATCGCGGAATAAATGGTCTCTCGTTGCATATACTCCAAAATAGTTCGTCCTCGTCGCAGCCAGAAAACGGTGACTGGCCGGTCAACATCTCGTACAGAAGTACTCCAAATGACCACCAATCTACCGCTTGATTGTATTTTAGTCCTTTTATCACCTATCCAACATTTTCATCGGATGTTAAATCACATTAAACTATTTTTCAAATGTTTCTTTATATGAAAAAATTGTCAAAGTAAAATTTGAATTTACCTCAGGAGCCATATAATCAGGAGTTCCACAGAAAGTATCCGCCGTTCTATCGAGAAAGATTTGTAATTTGCACATTCCGAAGTCAGCGATTCTAATATGACCCTCGAAATCGAGTAAAACGTTGTCTAATTTCAGATCCCTATAAACGATGCCTTTTTTATGAAGAAAATTGAGGCCAGACCAGATTTCGGCAGCGTAGAATCGTGCTCGAGGTTCGGGGAATCGACCGGATTTTTGTATATGGAACATCAAATCTCCACCATTCAGATACTCCATCACGAAGAACAGATGTGAATCCGTTTGGAAGGTACAAAACAGATGGCAGAGATACGGATGCCTGGTCGCCAAGGTGAGTACTTTACGTTCGATCAACGTACATTCGACGTCGTCGTCTTCCAAAACTACATCCTTCTTCAGACATTTCACGGCGTAAACGCATTCCGTACCCCGTAATTCAGCTAACAATACTTTACCGAAACTTCCTTTGCCTAAAACCTGCGGCAGAAAATGTTATTTTTCAACTTCATGTTTTTATTCCAACAGTTTTCCGTGGCAAGTGCATGCAAGGTTTTAATCGTAGGACGTTTCGTTCCTCGATTACGATCCCCTCTTTTAAAAATACGTTTAATCAGAACGCGTGGTTAAAGTTTGAAGTAAAGCTCGTGAGAGCCCATGATGAACCGAGGGAGCTTCCCAACGGACATGCAACACGAACATTCGAACGTTAAAAATAATATATTGCGTGGCTCTAATTTAGGGTGATCTATATTTGAACGTAAGAAATGTAGGTACGTTGTAAACTCGATATATATATTATATTTCGATCAATTTTCTCTTAACGCGTGTAAAGGAGTTGTGGGCGTCGTTGTTTCGTTATCGTTGTTGTCCTTTCGTCCCTTTTCTCGCGGACCTTCGATCATAAACTTGAAAATCAAAGAGTTTCGCGTTTCTGGATCGGTTCTTCTTGGCGTTGCTCGTGAATCGAGTGGTTCACGTGATGTAAATACACGTGATTCGGATTAGTTTTCATCGGTCTTCGACAAAAAGAGGAACATAACCGAGCCAAGCGGCAATAGAACCGTAAATTTCTTGGAATAACGTTTGGAAAGAAGAAAACTGAAAGATTGATTACAATTATATGTGTAATTAATGATCCTTCCCGCGCATTTGGAATTGCTTCTCCAAGAAATATTATTAGAATGCATTTTCTAATATTTAGAAGTTACCGCATCTCGAGTTGTTTTGTGGAGGAATGCGTGATTTTGCGTGGGATTGTCGATTATGCAATCGTATATTCGATTTGATATCAAAAAAACTCGTTGGAAGCAGAGTTTCGGTTTATAAAAGCGGACATTTTACATATTTGTTATGTTCCTGAAGTTTGAACACGAAATCTGATACACTGTAAAAAAAAAAACTGGAAATTTACTGTACAACTGGACTGGAATATGGATATTTCAGTACATGTACAGAAATTTTGTTGGTACGGTATTGAAAATTTACCAAGCATAACTGAAAATTCAGTCCTTGTACTGGAATTTTCAAGTTTGGAATTGTGTACTGAAATTTTGCCATGATTTCGCGAAAAATTTACTGGCTCGTACTACAATTTTACAGTTTTTGTGCACCAGAGGAAAAGTATCCCCTCGATAAGGACTTGGAAAAAATTTGAAATTTAGACAAAAAAAAACTAATTGTGGGTATACTCGAATTATACAGGTTTTGAACTGCAATTTTCAGGTCGTGTGATGGAATTTTCCAGTTATGCTGGAATTTAATCACTGTTGCACTGAAATTTTCCACTTCTATTAGACTTTATCATTTCTGGCAGGGAAAATTTCAAGTTTTTATATTAAAAATTTTCTAATTGAGATTTTGAATAATAATTGCAATTTTAGCAAATAAAATTGATATATGAGGTTTTTCGAAGACTTTTCCTTTGTTATTCCTTTGTGTATTCTAGATATGAAGCATATGTAGTAACCCAAGCTGGCCTTCCAACATGTCGCTCATCGGTTAGGTCTTAAGTTAATATATCATCGTTATTCATCTTCTTGAATCAACTATTTGGAACTGAAGACATCGTTTAAAGAATGTACACTGCGAGACTTTTTATCTCCAACAGTAGATATATTACACTCAAAAAAATTTCCAGTCATTTCAACTGATCAGATTAATCGAAAAACACGATAACCACTTTTTATAATCAATTCAACTATTTTGTTTTTCATTGCAATAACTAATTTTTCGATTATTCCAACTAAAATGCTACAATTGTCTTAATTTTCTTCTAAAATGTATCTTCTTCGATTACTAGTTCGTTTCAATAACCGGTTCAAACTTCATCAAAATTGTTTGTTTGAAAAAAATTAATGGTTTTTAATCTCAGAAACTTCGAAGGATGTGGTATTTTTCCTTTTATTCTCTCAATTTTACTTTTATGCAGAGTCAATATAGACAAAACGTATATATCCTAATTGTGAAAAAGATTTTACATTGAACATTACCTTGGGAGGAAGGTTCAAAAACAACAAATGAATGTCCTTCAATAGATTGCTACAAATTCACGATGATTTTGAGAATTAAGTTCTCCAGAATTAACCTCTGTGCAATCTCAGTACGTGGAGGGTTGACAATCAGCTGATGATGGTATATGACATAAGGAACTGATTTCCTCTTTGAATAATCAAACTACACCTCAAAACCTGAGATTTTCAGAGCTCGGCAAGTGGATCCAATTTGAAATGATGAATTTTTTCCATTCAAAATCCGTTTAACGGCATTGCCATCTCAAACTTAACGCCGTCACTTTGTTCTTTCATCTTCTGACGAAATACAAAGACAGGAAATTTATCATTCGAGATTTTGAGTGACAGGCTTTTAATTTAGATACCCAGTCAGTGATATTTAATACGTAACAACTAAAAGAATATTATTTTTAACACTTCCCACTGATACTTTGAAAGTTTTTTCAAATTTAAAGCATTTGGTTTTTGTACTTGTTATCGAATCATTAATTTCATTTTTTCATATTGAAACGATTGATTACATAAATTGAATAGAATACCATAATCAACGTATAATATATTTCATCCATAATTCATACGAATGAATAAATAAATCAACAAAGAGGAGGGAATTATCGTAATGACCTCTATTAGCGTATGAAAAAATCTCAAAAATTCTGTCTCATTTTTGTCCTTGAAATTTTCAGATCACGAAGGTTTGCGAATAACAGCACGCACTCTCTTCTTCATTCGATCGTTTGGTGCCTTGCATTGAATAAAGAAGGTGAATGTGCTTATTGCAGGGTCTTACTGTATTTCATTATTAGACTGTTGTTTTATTTCTTCATTAAGTCAATCGTCTGTTCGAGTGAGACGTATAGAATGAATGGAATTCCGTTTGCGATTGAAAGAAGCTTCAATAGTTATTCAAAATTCAACCTGCTCTTTGTAGAAATTTTTCCGGGCGTCCTGTATGGAATATAAGCTCTGCATGAGTTTATATCAGGCCCTAACTATCGTCTTTCAATCAATTTCTACATAGAATATGTTCCTGAAGTTTGAATCGTTCTTTGAAACGAATTAGTGCTTGAACAACACAATATTCCGCTGTTGGAGACAAAAAATCTTGCAGTACATTATTTTACACAATTCAACTGATATTTTTCAGTTCCAAGGAGTTAATTCGAAGTGGTAATATAAGTGGAAGTGGTTCTACAAGAGATTCAAACTTCAAGAACATCATGGGAACATATCTTTCGGATAAATCCTGAATTTTGATCCCAACGTTATTTCCCCAGTATAAACCGCTTTAATTACTTTCTGAGCCCTTCTGCAAGGTCCTCACAACCCCATGTGAAGTCTCGTAACACTCTACAGAGCCTTTAGAACGATGTTTCTCCCTCCTTCCAATGTTAAGGAATTAAATCACAGTCTACAAAAGAAATAATGCCTCAAGTGGAGGAATGAATGCATATTCAATACAGCAGACGATCGCATCGCACGTTATCTCGTTTGGCACTCATTCAAATATGAATCCCCCGCTTCGTTAAGAATAAATGAAAACTCTGTGGTTGAAAAACTCAAAAAAAAAAAAAAAAACAAACAATTTATTTTAAACGATCAGATATATTTTCGATATAAAATTATCCCAATTGAAGAACATTCGTCCGAAAAAAAATCCGGAATTGATCTCGCGAGAACGAAACTTCAATCAAGAAGATTGTAAAATTAGACAACCGAACGATGTGAATTTTCAAAAATCGGAATTAATGTGTTGGGAAGGGAACAATATGATTGTTCCTCGTTTGAATAACACGCTCGTTTCGTCAACGCGCTTTTCAACGAGACCTTGACAGAGAATGACAAATTAGAATTCTGTCTTCGAGAATACGATGAGGTAAATCCTCGTGGTTTTGCGTAAACGAAAACTGTTCATCTTCGAATCGTAATGCTATAATGTACGCTTTTTTTTCCGTAACAATGAACGCGATTTTATTCTGAGAAAACTTACTTTTAGGAAATTGAAGTCCGTTACGGCGTATTTTTTGAATCTTGGCAGGTTCGTGGCCGGTGGGGTGATTCGTCCGCTCGAAAAATGTTCGGGGGTGTCCGAATTGCGTTGATTATCCGACGATTGCGATGGAGCTGTAATTCAGTTGGAATTTAATATGAATATATATTGATACAGGCAATGGTTGATCTAGGGTCTGGTTCAGGGGAGTTTGATCTAAGAAATTATTATTCAAATTTTCATAAACCGATGAGAAATCTTCGATCAGTCTTTATGGTATTGGACGGATTTATTTTTTATATATTTTGCAGGAGTATAAAACCGCGGCATTCTTTCAATATTATTCCAGTAGAATGTGAAAGGGATGGCTATCCAAATATCAACCACGAAACCTGTGCAGTTACAGCTACGATTCCCTATTGCAGCAGCTAAAAAATAGCTACAACTGCAATTATTTTAGCTACAACGGTTAACAACACAGTTGCAAATTCGCACCAACCATTTCAAGATTATTCGTTCTTCGTCAAAAATTCATTTTATTCTCGTGTTTTTTTCACTGATCAAATGAAATATTTGTGAATTTTCTTCCACGTCACGTTAATCTGCACAGTTTTCCGATCAAATTGGAAAAACAGTAAGGTCAAATTGGTCGAACAGGAACCGAGTTATTAATCGGTAAAGTTGCGTGGTGCGAATTTTCACCTGTGTGTACTTCGAAGGTGTGAAAGGAGTTAAGTTCGATAAACGGGATTCGTTTGTTGATTGTGAAAATATATTCACGCGAAATTATAATTAATGATTACGAACTACGTAGGTACATTGAAAAAAAATTTCTTACAGCCAAATAAATAGTTCATTTGTCCTGCTCTCTTCATAAAATATTTCTTAGGAATAATGAGATATTTAATCGAATCCAATAATGGAATGCTTGCCCCAAATAAATTGGTCTTCTAAATGAATAATTTATTCGCCACGAGTAATAAATTTTTGCATCTAATAATTGAATATTTGATTTCTACAAATGAATATTTTATGGAGAGAGAATTATCAGAATTCTTAGTTTTGCGTAAAAATAAAATAAAAAACTATCATAGAAATGGGTGAAAATTTGTCAGTATTTTTATATTTTCCCCGTTCTCTTGCGGAGCAATTCTTTCATTTCTTCCAAATTACGCACAACTAGACAGAAGAAATATACTTTAGAAAGTTTTATAAATTTTCTTGAGGATTAGCAACAATCCGTGATGGATGAAATTATTACATCTATTCAGATAAATCATTTCATTCGCCGTTCACTGGCGGAGATTTTCAATAAATGATGAAACTTTCCAATATATTGATTGTCTCCGTGTATATATTCCTACCCTGTAGACTCCCAGACTGAATATAATTAGTCTGAATATACACTGAGGAAAAACTGTAGCTGAAAACGAGCCCAAGTACATTTTTGTAGTCACAGTACCCAGGTAGGGATTAACAAATGGCCCAAGCTTGGTAAAAACTTGGGATGATAACCTCGTGCCAGGCTTGGTACTGAATATTGGGCCAGAATGCAATGCCAAACATGGCCCAATGTCTCATGATATATGTATTATGAGTATTTTGGAGCTTGGCTCATACGATTAAACCGGACCTGGCCCAAGTTGTGTATATTAACTTTTGCCATGCTTCAACCTGATTCTTCAAACATACTTCTTGGAGAAAAAAATGACATCATTTTTCATGCCATCCCTGCTAAAAATTTCCCATAGAAAACGATAAGATTTTTAGCAGGGATATCGGTACAACTCTGTAAAAATCACAAACATGGAAATGTGGCATAGGGTCTCAAATAAACATTGGTTGTACATTGGCCCAGTATTGGTTCACCATGCTTGACAGTTTAATGTTTTGCCAAGCTTCAACCACTTGTTGTAATGACATTCCCTACGAAACGTGGTATAGATTCTTGAATAACAAATGGTTTAATTTTTGGGCCGATATTGGTTCGCCATGCTTGGCAGCTTAATATTTTGCCAATCTTGAACCACTTTTTGTACAGGCATTCTTTATGAAACATGGTGTGGGTTCTCAAATAACAAACGGTTTTATATTGGGTTGATATTGGTTCGCCATGTTTGGCAACCCAATATTTTGCCAAGCTTGCAACAGTTGTCAATATTGGCATTTCCTACCTGGGTAGCCATATTTTTCATTGAAGTAGCCATGAGAATCACTATGATAGGGGAAATACAGCTACTTTGACTAAAAACTGTACTCATTTTCAGCTACACTTCTTTCTCTCAGTGTAATTTTCTGTATATCACATTGAAACTTTCTATTTCTTCTTCATTATTTTTACATTTTTTGATGGTAATTTAGCGTAGAGGTGTTTTCACGAGAGAATCTCAGCCCTTAAATTGTCTCAAAATCCCTTTCAACTTCTTCCTATTATTTTCTCTCTCGATTGATGAAAAAACAAACAAAAAAATCGATAAAAAAAGGATACCTCGGACTTGAAATTTTGATTTATCGTTCTCACGTGCAAATAAATATTATTATCCCGGCCCATCGGTTGAACGGATTTCTATAATAAAGGAATGTTATTTATATAAATTTTTAGTTCAGATATTGCGATCGGTTCAATATAGAGAGAGTAGAAAACGAGGTAGGGAGTATAATTCTTATAGTGACAGCAACTGTAAAAATAGGATAAACAAGTATGAATATAGTAACGTTAAAAAGCAATATTTATAACTACGAATACGTAATAGTTATCATTACAAGTTTTCTCTTGAAATTTAATGGAAAGAGGAAAAAAAGTTGACTGGGTACAACGAAAGGGCCGTGCTCGATGAAAATCAGCATCGACGAATGTTCATCTGACTAATGACCATGTTAATTACCGTCGACGCACACTTTTGTCGTTGGCACTTGAAAATATCTACGATGCACTTTTGGCCGTGTGACATTTTTTATAAATAGACCCTGGCCGTGTCCAATGACGCGCACCTGAGTATAATGGATCATCTAATCTAGCAACCCGTGAGATGTGAAATTTCTTTATCGTGGCACTGAAAAATGGATAGTATCGTTATGTGACGCGTCGATGTCGATGACGGTGGCATCTTTTCTTTTCAGGAGTTCCGTGATTTCGTGAATCGTGGACCATCGATGTCGGTGTTATCCACTTCGCATACAATTGAGAAATCATTTTAGAAATGATGAAACTTTTGGTTTAACGATTACCGTTCATCTCGCAACAATATCTATTGTAAAAATAACTGAATTCTTCTCGCTGAAAGTTCATGATCAAAGGTTTAATCCCTCACTTATATACATCGCCTGTCAACTCAGCCCATTAATTTGGCTTTTTCATTCAAGAAGAAATACTAACTCATCGAATCATTCATTGATTTTCATTCATTCTGAAAATATCGTTCAAAGGGGTGATGCGGAAGTATCGAATGAATATTTTTCAAACCCATCAATGGGTCTGATTTATCGTTTTATAACAATTCAAAACCGCTATAAAAATCCTACTCACCTCTTTTGAGAGCTTGAAGCGCTTCGGCTACCAATTTTTGGTTCAGCCCGCACAGATTTCCCGTAAGTTTTTCGCATTTCTTGTGGCACGCCATATCGCAATCTGTTTTAGTAACAAGTGGTATTTCCGTCATAATACACGAAAACCACAGAGAGTCTTACACGACACAATACGAAAGCATTGATCACATTTCTCCCGATAATTAACGATATACGAAAAATTATTGAAACTTCAAAAGACAGATCATCACCAAATTAAATTCGACGTCAAACCTGGGAATTCCTTTGGGAAATGTTCCAAAACATTTATTCGAATTATCGCACGATTTCACATTTAAACTATTCTTTGTGAATTTACTTGTGAATCATTATTAGTTCTTCGACGATTAGTCATTAGATATTTTTGATAGCCAAATATAATTGAATTGTAAACCAGATACGTCTCGTCAATCATAATTCGCTCACTTTACCCGACTCGAAATCCCTCGGAATCAGGGGTCCAGAAAATTACGTCGTTTCAACTCACTGTCACTTTCATCGAGTTTTCCCTTGGAAATGAAAACAACAACAACAACATGTAAACTTCACATTGGACGCTGAAATGAGAGAGTTGGAAGTTGAAGCATTGTTTTAATATTAACCCGGAGTGGTGGAAGTGGTTTATAAACATATACGAAACGTCTCAATATTTATTCGACATTAAAACAGCAAAATCTTTGGTTTTGCGATAAAATTAGATCCCAAGCTTGGCGACCGAGATGTGTTTTTAGATGTTTCGGTTGACCAATCGCGATGGTTGGTAATTTTGAATTTTTATTGAATAATCGATTTATCGAATGAAATCTCAATTTTGCTTTTATTATCATGCTAGGTGGAAAGCTGGCGTTCGAATTGTGTCGATATAAAACTTTCTGGGGGTTGGATTTGAATATTTCATCGAAGGTGCATTCTGGTCTTTGTGGGTTTCGATAATCACAATTTTGACAAAAATCAACTGATTGATTCCGAGTATTCTGCTAGCGCTGTATTTGTTTTATCCAACTTTTTCGAGGGACAAAACAGCACCTAACTTTCGGTTTTTGAATACTTTACAACGCTACGCTTCTGGGTTGATGCAATCCATAATTTCTTCAAAATTTAACATATAAAGAATTGGAATCGTAGAAGAAATCGGAAGACAATATCCCGATTTCTTGGATTTGAAGTAAATTTCTTTGCCCTCATTCTGATAAATCTTGTGTTCAATGGGAAAAAAAGATAGCTCATTCCAATGAGAACATTTTTCATTGAATTGAAATTATATTCTTCGAATTCAAGAAGAAATACATTCCTGTTTCAATTTGAAGATTTTTCGTTTCAAAGAAGAATTTTTCCATTGAAAAGGATATTCATTCACGGAGAAAAAGGAATTCGCTGTGGCAGCGAAATCTACTTTTGTTGAGTTCCTTTTGCCAGAGCAGCAAATTTTTTGCTGTGACAGCAAACTATTTGCTGTTTCAGCAATCTTGTCAGCTGTGACAGCGAATTTTCAGCTGTGGCAGCAAAAAATGTTGTCTATCCCAGCAAAATTTGTTTGCTATTCTACATATAATACTGAAAATTTGCTGGCGGAGCAAACATTTTTCGCCGCCATAGCCAAAAAATTGCTGTCGTAGCTGACACGATTGCTGTTATAGCAAATTTTTAGCTAGGTCAGCAAAAAATTTTGCTATTCTATATATAATACCTCGATTTGCTGCGTCAGCAAATTTTTTCTCTCCGTGTTAGAATGAGGGGAAAGAAAATTCCCTTTCAATCTAAAAAATTGGGTTCTCAGTGCAGCAATTCTGAATTCTGCGGAAAACGGTAGAAACATCCAGGTGAAAACCAGGCTAGTTTCTTTCTTGGTTTTGTCTCCAGATCAAGCTGGGCCAATCTTAGTGGAAGGTCGTGGTTTGAATGTGGTGGCACCAGAATGTATCCTCAATCATTTTGAAGGAGTGTCAATAAATATTGCTTGCTTGTTTTCTATTCAATAATCCAAATTATATTCGTCTGTATTTGCTGCAGGTGAATTTTCGTTTGAGAGGAAGAGTGGCATTTAAGAGCCATATTTTGAGAAGCTCTAATTTTCATACGTAGGAATTGCTGTACTACTAATTGCCACTTACCAATTGTATTAACGCTAAATAGTATCTATAGTTCCTAGTACTTTTTGGTTATGTGAATTTTTCCGGGCTGTTTTTTTACACCGAATTTGAGTAACTTTTGAAGATATATTTTCATCGACCTGAACTACAACGCACACAGCATTTCAGTTTTAAAAAATATCTTAAGCCAAATTCAAGAAGTCTTATGGACATTGAAAAGATATCTTTGAGAAATTTAAAACAGTTCTTAATTCTAAAAGATCTTCATAAGATGTCTAAAAGATATATAATCTCGGAAGAAGAGTTTTAGATCTTCTAAAGGATATCTTTTCATGTTGCATAAGACTTTTTAAACTTTTCTGAACAGTTCCTCAGGATATCTTGAAGACCAAAAGCGCCTCAAGCGACAGCCGTGCGTAGAGACCAACAAATTTCAAAAATTGTTGAGACTTATTCTACAATATTTCAGAACCCCTGATGAATGGGAAATAATTTTCATCGCGACAGTATTTTACGCTTCGACGGTTACTCGAGCAGCACCCTTAAAAATCTCGAACTCCGGTTTTATATTTATTCGTAAAATTTGATCACTGCCAGTGGGTTTTTGGCGAATGATCTTGAATTCTCGCAACAGGTATTTCCCGAAAACACTCTGCACTAATAATATTATCCTAAACGCAATCAGAGAGAAATTTGCAGAATTCTGTAAAATACTTTATTTCACACTATTTTCTATGAGTCTCTTGGAGAACGATTCCAGTTTTGCGTAGAGCATGAAACATTTGTCGAATTGGCAACATAAATTTGTAACTCATTTAATCGGCACCTCGTTAAAATTCATAACGCGCCAGATGAAAAGTATCAGGGTCATATTCGTAATCAACACATTTATGGAACTTGAAATAAACTGTGAGAATAGAAACCAACATCCCGTCGTGTATTATTATTACGTTCTACCTAAATTTTCCATTATCTTTCATAACGAACGGTGGTGATAGATCGGTAAGAACAAACGAGACTCTGTGTAGACTCATAAATACCTCGACGTTAGACGCATACAGGGAGCACGTTGGGAGTATGAAGATTCTCAATATCCACGAGCCAAGTAAAGACAAACGAGAACGATTATAATCGAATGGTATTTATAATTGATCTTAGATGACGCAGAATTCGATGTGAAATATTATCCCTGCTTGAAGAATCTCATTGAACCGATTGATTCTCATTGATTCCGATGCAAAAAACCGATTCAAACCAATTGAAAATTGATCCTCAATGGGTTTGAAGCAGAGATGTGGGAGATAAATTTCTCCATCGTTGAACGTTTTCGGTGTTTCGTTAATCAACAACTACTCGAACTACTTTTATCCGCTCCCTCTGATGGGAAGTTCAATAATGCATCTTTGATGCATTTTATTGGGAAGATTGTACGTTTCGATGTTTAAAGAATTATAGAAGATTTCTCATAGGCATATTTTTCGCCCAATACTGAACCAACGGGTCATTCAAACTGTAAAATTATTATATCCCAAGATACCATTAATAGGATAGGGATTAGTTTGCGCATCAATCGATGAATAAAATTGAATAAATCATCAAAAACAGGACGGAATAGTGGGATTTGTATTATATTTTCACAGGATTACTAAGTATTATCCATTGAAAGATGCATAAGTTGGCTATTTATTTTGTGGTTATCCCTAATATTCGATCATCTACAGTTCTTTTATCGGTTAGTACCTAAAATAATGATTAATTTAAATGGAAAAAGAGTATATACTTGAAATTCTTGGTGATCCATCGAAACCGGAATCATTGCTCCTGGTGGAAGCCGCCCTCTTATGATCAGCATCGTCATCGAGTTCGTTACAAGTAGACGTACTGCTTCCCGTAGTGGCGGTACTGTTGGTACTTCCCGTACTATCGCTACTCACCGACGGGGTTCTATGTCTTTTTCTCTTGATTTTAGCTCTCTTGACCTTCGACAAATCTCTCGGGGTTGCGGTTAACAAACTCGAAGGAGTCGTATAAAACATCCTAATGAGATCCAAGGGTCTTTGAGTTGGGGCGTTCTTCGGGCTAGTTCTAGGAGGAGTTTGAACTTCCGCGACAGGTTTTTTCGGTGTGACTTTGTCGGCCTTGACGGAATCTTTGAGGGTATCCTTTTTCTTACCATCCTCTCCTTTCGATTCTTTAAGTTTTTTGATGGTAGACTTTTTCCTTTTGACGATTCGTTTCTTTTTCGAGGATTGCGGAGTGTCGGTGGGCGTAGCGGTAACGCTGGCGTTGTTCGACTGCGTCGGAGTTGCTTCTTTCTCGATATCGTCTTGTACGTTCGATAGATCGTCGTGATTACTCCATTTGGACATCTTCGAAGAGGAGGATTTATTGTTCGTAGAGTCCACGGTCCATTCGTTGGTGGGTGTACTTGGATTCTCTTCGTCCTCCTCTTCGACCTCTTCTATAGATCGAGATTGGGAACGCGACAAATTTGGAGCTTCCGTAACGCTTATACTGGGTATACGTGATTCGGAAGTAGAAGAAGAACTGGACACCTCCGAGATAGAGGAAGATAATTCTGTGGTCGTGGTAGTGGAGGTAGTAGAAGTCGTGGAGGCTGTAGAATCGTCTCGTTCTAGGGTTTTCTTCTTCGCGAGGGTCTTTTTCACGGGGACGGGTGGTATCGATTTCGGTTTATCAGTTATTTTAATCAAAGATGAATTTTCTTTCGTATCTTCGGTGGATTCCATCGCGTTGACTCCAGCGATCGCGTCGCACTTCTGCCGCGTAATCTCGACATTCGTACTCGATTCTTGTCCCTTCTTCATCGTTTTCTTCTCCACGGTTGCGGAGGTTTCACCGCTGATGGGAGCCGCGGTTATTGGAAGTGCAGCAGTCGAGTTTATTTTAGAATGACTTTCTTTTTTCTTATCGTTCGTTTCTCTCGTCGTTGGCTTCTTTTCTTGATTTTGAGATGTCGTCAGAGTTTTTGGGTCATCGACATTTGATTTAGTTTTCACAACAACGTTGGTAGGGGGGACAGCTTTGATTTCACTCCAAAAGTCTATGGATTCGGTCGAGCCTGTACTTTTGATGCTCTCGGTGTCCCAAGTATCTATACCCTGTTTGTCCTCCGGTTCCTCATCCTTTATCTTTTTCCATGGAAACAATTTAGATTTTTTATCATCTCCTGCGGTTTTTTTAACATTCGTCGTAGGTTTTTGTTTGATTTTGGAATCAATCATCGGGGACGGGGAGGCAGACGCAGGAGAAGGAGGAGGAGGAGAAGAAGAAGAAGAGGTAGAAACCTTCTCAGTCTTTTCCGGTTCATTAACAATTTTATTCAATAATTTCAAAGCGCCAAGTTTTTTCTCCAATTTTGGATCCTTGGCTTCCGAATTTGACGATTCATCATCAACGTAATTAGATTCTTCCGGTATCACAATGACATCGTTAGTCTTTGGCAAACTATCGGGACAGGACTTTTCTTCTTCGATTGCCGGGGAGGTAGCCATCGACGTCGAAATGTTTTCACTTTCATTTGTTTTGCGGGTAACATCGTCTCCCGATACTTTCGCGAATACTGTCTCGTTAACTTTATTTTCATCAGTCTTTGGTTTGGATACAATATCTTTTATAGCTACATGGTTCGTTGGAGTCGATGGGGGTGTTTCTGGTGTTGTCGTCTTCGAGGATTCAACCTCGTTCGTTTCATTCTTCAAGGTTGCGTCTTTTCTTTGGATTTTCTTCTCGTTCTCCAACGTTTTGATTTTCTTACTTGGCAAAGTCGTTTCAGTCTCTCGTAACGAAAGCCCCGCTGGCGCTTCTTCTACGGTATTATTTTCATCCGTATTAATTTTAGACGCTTTTGGCAAGCCACGATCCGTCGTCGTCGTTTTCTTCTCTCTTTTCTTCGTGTGCGAATTATCCACTTTATCCGCATCGTTGTGACTCTTTTCATTTCGAACGGAATCTGATTCTTTTCCGATAATCGGTACCTGTCTTCTACGAACTGTCTCTCTCCTTCGAAAATTCGTATCTTTTCCTCCTATCGTGTCTTCGTCGTCGTCGTCATCATCGTCGTCGTCGTTGAACGACGGTGTTGTTTCATCGGACGGCACGCTGCCATTCATTTCAGAATCCTCTCCCAAACAAGGTTTTTTCACCGTTAAATGTACACTGATTCTCGACGTATCTTTTACGTAAGGTTTCTTCACGGGTATCACGATTTCAGCTTCCAGGACAGATGCACTCGATTTTGGAGCTGGAAGTTTCACGCTTTCGCGGAACTGTACGCTACTTTTTCTCCTTTTTTCCTTAACATCCGATCCATTCACGACGACCGTTGAAAAATCTCCAATGCTGTTACAAGCCTCGATTTTGTACATTTGCGACGAATCCGAAGGAATCTCGTTTTGAGAACTATCCGATTGTTGTTGAGTTTCTTTCTCTTCCTCCTCTTGTTTTTTTTCTTTCGTTTCTTCTTGTTTCAAACTCTCTATAGATATCACGCTCCCCGAACGCGATCTGTCGAACGAAGTATCAGACGAGGACGATGTTTTTTTCTTTTTCTTCACTTTTTTCACAGCTTTCGTCATCTCTTCTTTCTGATGAACAGAAGCATCCTCCTCTCGTGCCTCCGTTTTTCGTTCGTCGTCCGCTCTGAAGAAAGTGGGTACGGTTTTGAGTCCTCGGATTTTCCTCACCAAGGTACCACGTCGTACCTCGTCCTCGATTTCAGCCTGCTCCTGGGCTACCAAACTATCAAGTACTTTGGCCTGGACCTGAGCATAAGCCAATTCCCTTTGAAGTTGCTCGGGATCGAGTTGTAAATCCGCCGACGATCTTCGTCGAGTCATTCTTCTCGTGACTCGTCTCTGAATGGGTTGATGATGAGGAGGTTGTTCAACCTCGTCTCCCTCCGAATTCAAACTCACCTGATGGTACATTCTCAATGGTTTATCGTTTTTACTCTGTCGATCAAGTTTCTTATCTTTGATCAAGAATTTTTCAACTAACAATTCGCCAACAGATTTTTCGTACTTCTCCTGATGCTCCCGTAACGCAGGATTGTTCTTCAAAGCTTGCGATCTGATTTTGACGGTTGGCCTGTCGCGACGTATACCGCGATTTCTCGATCTGTTGTCATCCAGGGACGAGGAGGAGGATGACGATGATGAAATTCGAGGACTCGAGACGTCGATATCCGCTGTGTCGATTACTCTCTTTGGTCTCGTTGGGATACTCGATTGGTACAGTCGTAGATTGTTCAACGGTGATTCCGAGATCGTTGACAAATGAGGGGAGAATCTTGCACCGAATGGACTATGCAGGAGTCTACATAAATTCGGAGGATTTTAAAATTTCATCAAGTTTGTCGTCTCGAGCGAACAGCTTGTCACTTTGAATCAAAGATGTTGTTTCGCATATTGGAAATATAGATTTGGATATTCGGAAAAAAACCTCTTACGCAACCGAATGAGAATAAAAAATACGAATCATTGTGCCGTGAATCAACGATCGATCTTCATCGACGGTTAAAGTGTAACTAACTATGAGAGGGGGCGTTTTTTTCCGGCTCGTTGTCATTCGTCAAACCCTCGATAAGATCATCGGATCAAACTGTGGGGGCCACGTGACAGCCTGGTATCGATTGGTATTGAGCGAACAGCTTCTCCGATCGATTGTGTATACCAATTGCAATGCCAAACGTTTATTTCTGGTACAACTTAGTTGTTCATCAGAATTTAAAAGAAACGTGCGAATGTGAACGTAGTCAACCGTACCATTTGTTTCTCTGTGGTATTGGAGAACGGAAACGTAATCGACCAACACTTGTTACATCCCGGGTTGATTGGAACACAGGAACGCGGGAAAATACTTCCGATTTGGCTCGGATAATGGAACGCGTCTGATCGACACGCCCTCTCGATACGATAACGATTCATTAATTGATGTGCGATGACAGCTCCCTATCCTACGGAAGACATTAAAATATTCCGACTATCTACTTTCTAAAATTCTTTTCCTGGTCACTGCAGTGCGAAGCGCATTTTGTTCGAGGGAATTCATTCTTCATATTTCAAAATTTTAGACTAGAAAAGAACCAAGTTTTCCGTCAATTTATGTTGAGAAAAGCATGTTTTCTTCCGCCTTTGATAAGTCCCAGCAGAATTATTCTGGTAATTCTCAAGGCTATTATCAAGTCTCACCAAACCCGGAAAGTCCCTCACAAGAGCCTAGTAAGGCCTAGAAAATAACTAGGATGATTTCTACCAAAGTAAGTTATGAGAAATTAAGTCATAATGCCTAAATTCTTGAAAAAAAATTGAATTTCAACCACCTGATCGCTCGAGGAGTGATTCCCGTTGATTGATTATGTGATTAAAAGGTTTCAAAATTAGATGTCATGATTAAAATCAGAATTCGTTGGTAGGTGTTCTTGAATCAATGAAATAGGGAGAAACCGGATTCAATCCACCCACTGCCAAGTACAGGAATAGCAGAGTGAAAGTATATAGGATCGTTAGAATAGATTCTTCAACATACACAATGTATTCAAAACTTTAATTGTTCATTTAATTGATATGGAATATGAACACGCACATCTGGAAGACTCACAGCTCCCATGTTAACCATGATTTTTGAAATCAAATAAATAACTGTGTAAGTTTGCAATCAACCAACACAACATCACCGTAGTGATTTTGATTTGAAAGACTTCTTCTAAGGAGTCTTCGGATCAACCCGAAAGATTTCGAAGATACCCAAATCTCGGCATTATTGAATTTTTCTTTCAAGTTATAGTAATCTCTGCCTTGTTTTAGCGAAACCAATTGTGGCCCCAGTATGTGCTGATAAATGAACTTCAAACAAATGAGAATGTATTTTAAAACACTTTCTTTTTAATGTAAAATTTTCTCCCATGGAATTCAAGATGAAAATCACGTTTCCATTGTTTCAAGCGAATACCAACTCCATTTTTTGAACAACAAAGAGAAGCCAAATTGAATTTTCTATCGTTTTTCGATCGTACCTTCAATCCACGTGAATTGTGTCAAAAATGTGACGTAAGTTTTCGATGATTGACTTTTGGCTACTCTCCAATCCATATCCTCTGCAAATAATGTTTCACACATGCTCGTTTCGTAATGCAATTTTTTCACTGAAAGTTTGTTTTGTGTGATCGAAGAATAAATTGATAGTACATGAATTCGATTTTATTTGGAAAACAGAATAAAACTGCTTCGAGCTTTATTATTAATTCTTTAATGAAAAATAATAGACAGACAAAGAGAGAGGTTTTATTTATAATAAAAAAAAGCTCTAAAATTGATGAAAGCAATATATGTGAGCAAATCAAAGTTATTTTTGAACACCAACAAATGTTATTCTCGGAATAACATTTCTCTCGCTTCGATGGCGAATCTTTTATCTCAAATTCATTACAAAAGTAGTGTCTTTTAAAGACATAACGTGTAAGTAAAATGTGCCAATCATTGTTTCATCGCACTCTGCCAAACATAATTCACGAGCATTGTCATTGTCATTGGCAGAGCATACTTGACCATTGGTTTTTCTCATGGCTCGTGAGCTTTGTTTTAGTAAACTCTGATACCGTTCCTCGTTCGATCAACGATTTTGGTGGAGTTGGTGTTTTATTTCGGGCAAGATCCATACGAGAGAGTGTTTTTTCTTGCAAGATTTATTTGTTTGTTACACACCTTTTGTCTTTTCTTCGCTTCATATTTGAACAATACAGAAAACGTTGAAGAAAATTTTCAAATTGTAGTGAAAAGTATAGGGTTCAAAGAACCGTATGAATTCGAAACGCTTTTGATGCATCGATTTGAATTATCGATGTACTTACAATTCGCAAAACGATATATTTCTCGATTTACGAGAGAGAACTCTTCGCGCGATTTCTCGCGTTTCTCTCCGAGAAGAGAGAAGATACAAATGAAATTGAGGAAGAAAAAGAAATGTATATAGATATACAGTTCAAAACAGTTGAAAATTTTATTTATATAACAAAAACGTGTCAACATTATGAACTACAAATATTCTGTATTTACTTCCAAGGTAACGTTCTCATTTATTCATTTGTAACACAAACTATCGAGTGCAACAGTTGAGTATTAGATATTTAATGAACTAAGCCGTGTATTTTGAAATATCTAACGTTAATGGGGCACGCCACATTAGATTTTTCGCTCAAATCGTTAGCGTAACTATTCAAAAGCGTACTCGAGAAATTTCAAAGCGAAATTCCAAGTCTACGGGTATGAAACGGAGCGCGCTTCAATTTTTATCATATTTTGAATGTAGGAAATTGTCTGTTTGTGCAAATTGCACGTGGAAAGTGGACTCTGACGAAGGATCTTTATGAATAGCAGTTTATTACTATGAAATTTTCGATGAAAAATACTTGAAAGAAATTCTGAACTTGGTTTAATTATTGAAAAATCGCCGGCTGAAGATTTGGTGAGAATCGATGGATGCTTTCAACCAGGGGAGGCGTAGTTTAAAATATCCTATCACGAATGGTGAAATTTCTGATTGAATATCATTGAAACCTATTAATTTTCCCATCCGTCAATGAGATTTTATGGATTATTTGTAACAGAGTATAAAGCCTTGAAACAGGACACGTCCACTCGTTGAACGGAGAAATTACTGAGAAAGTAACTGGGGACAACCATGAGCGTTGTGCTTCCTCGTCAAATCATTCTGAATCACAATGTGGAATACTTCAGGCACTGAAATTTCGTTTCCGGAAACAGATTTTTGGTGGATTCCCGGTGTTCTCAATGATTCGAAATTCATCAAAAGCATCTCAACAGGGCGCTGAGACGTGGGTTTGTGAATATACGATGCGAAAATGTCGACACTCGTAAAATGAGTGTTTTGTTTGAAATCTATTAATATCAAATTTGCGGATATAAAATCAGTTACGTGTAGACAGTTATTTTTCAGCATTTATGATATAAAATATGCGGCGTTGGTCAAAGATTTTCGTCAAAAGCGCACATAAATTTGATAGAATTATGAAAATCCGGAACCAAGTAGTTTTTCATGTTTCTTTCACGACCAAATAACAATTAATCAATTCCTACGTGTACCGCAAGATCAAGGTACTATATGCGAACATATACCTTGCCAAAATATACATATATACATATACATAATGTTAGATTTTACAGATAAATCGTGCATAAAATCGTTTGGTGGTCGCGATCTTGAACTTTACTTATTTCGCACAAATCTGATACTTCCCATGTAAGATTCGTATCGAGTAAAAATTGTATTCCAACGTAAACAACATCTTTGATTCACGTGATTCGCGTGACATTTTAACGTTAAAGCAGAAATATTTGCCCACAAAATCTTCTGATCCCTTGGAATTGAGTTTAACGAGGATTCTTCAAAGAGGACTCAAGGCGAACTGACTCTTCATAAATCTTTGCAAAGGATTTTTTGAAATGTCCATGAGATTCGAAATTTGAAATCTTTTGACGTTTGTGTTACTTAAGGTACACACACACACACACACACACAAACACTTGAGTATAACGCGATATGACGTAAAAAAAAGAAAACAAAAAAATCAAGAAACCAGAGGTAAAAATTCAGGAATATGTGAAAATGCAGTGAACAGGTACATAAATATGATTGTGTATGATATCTCGCCCCTGCCAACAGACTAAAAATACTACACAAGATTAGTATCCAATAGTTTATGTCTCATTATTATTCATAATATTCTCATAATATTCTCATCGAAAACTAAATCTTGAAATTTGTCACGGTTTTGATGAATTTTCCAAACAAAAACAAACACACAGTGAATTTTGTCTTACCGGGGTGGACCCGTGATCAGAGAACTATGGGTAGCGTAAGGTCCCCCGTAATAATACGGGATCCCATCACCGTAATACGGCATGTCTGTTGTTCTCTCCCAAATGGAATCACTGGTATAAAATCGGGAGAACGAATACCGAAATTTGTCGAATAATTTTCAAATAATTGCAACCGATTTTGCATCCGAAAACGAGAACAAGAGAGTAAGGATGGTTGGTAACGGAAGACGATAATCGACTGATTCCGCCACCGAGCGCAACGGCGGAGACGCGTTATCTTCTCGTTGATCGAACTTTGAGAGTCGGTCCTAGAGACTTTTACCTCAGGTGTGCGAAAAAGCGTTCTCACGGTTCAGGGAGCCAAGACCGACTGAGTTTAAGCCAGCGACCCAGTGTAATAATAGAATTCTAGTGTATGAGAGACTTCTAGCGTGGTTCTAACTATACACCTAACTAAACACACCTATACTCGAGGAAAAGAGAAAGAGGGAGACTCCAATGAACCGCGGTCAAGTCAAGTCATGTTCGGTTAAATCGTCGCATGATCCGTGGATAATCTTAACGGATGAGATCTTATCTTTGCGTCTAAGAATTTTATATAAACTTCTTATATATATATAAGATACTTCATTCGAATAATACTCCAAGTGTTATTCAACTTCAGGATATTCTTAGGTTTTTATTACTTGCTCGGAGAGTCGAGTTCTTTGCACAATTTTCTCATTCATGAGAAGATCAGCAGGGAAAGGAAGGGTGAGAAATTCCTGCGCTTAGGCGTCATGAAAAGAGTCTATACTGTTTCATTACCAATTCATCGGAACGAAGCTGATGCTTCTCTGATGGGGTGGTAGCTATAAGTTTCTTAAAAACACGCTCATTAAATGATTTGGCTGCTACCACACCGCTAGTATCCCCTTAAAAACTAATGAACATTATTTGACTTTGTCATCATTTAAAATAGCAGTTCTGAAACATTAAATTATGGAATTCAGATAAGAAAATTCATTTTTAATATTTCAAATATCAATGATTTTCATCTGAATTTGTTGTGAGTTATTTCGACTATTCGTAGTCTAATTCAAAAATAAAAATGTTGATTAGATTTAATGCTACAGCAAGTAGTATGATATGGTATTTCTGAATATAAACTAAGACACATCTAAGTTGGATCTAAGAATCTTTACGTATATATAGATTAGAAACGTGTGCATGCATACTTGGTATGTCGTGCACATATATAAACACACATTCCACTGAATACTAAAAATTACTCAGTTGGCTCGTGGAATTTATGATAACGAATACCTTCAACGTTTAAGACAATTTTTCTAAATTATTTCACTTGACCGGAGTATTTAGAGGAATAAAAACACTGAGAAACCTGTAATTAAATTACAAATTCAGCAGTGTATTACGTGCGGGGATTATAATCCTGATTGATTTTCAAAAAACTTCTCATAGAAAATCAGCTCATTCAACAAGAAATTTCTGATGCAAAAACTCGATTCGATTTCCCTAGATTTCTTGTTTTTCAACCAGGGGGGGACCATGTCATCGTTCATACTCGCGAATGTTTTACCGTATCAAATTCGTCCTGAAATGTACAGTTTCCCAAGTTCTTCATCGATGACTTAATTCTCTTTAAAATCCCTTGGCAAAAATCCAATCTTAATTGTCCTCCACGTCTCTACATAAATTATATTACAAAATATTGTAGGTTTGATGTACAAACGAGCACCCATTGTATTAACGATTACAATTATTTTATAAGACAATAAATTTAGACCGAACGCATAAATTTCTTTCAAAATAACTACTGGACAGAATCCATCAGGGGTTCCACAAATCTTCCCTAGCGTGTATACGTCTTCAGCGATCCTAACGTGGGTCGACTTTTTGTCTCACGAATATAAATCTTGTTGCACTTTGATGATACTTTGTTACAGACCTAAACAAATGCTCGAGGTTGATTCGTATTTTGAATATAGGTCATTCGATTCTTCTCAACCGAGTTCAATGGTCGGGAAAAGAATATGTTTGAGGTATAATTTTGAAAGAAAAGGATTACAGACCCAATTAACACAAGAACTTCTCGAATAATTATTCGAAACAGTCTCATTTAGAAGTTCTCAGCGTGTTCGTAGGATTTTCCTAACACGATCTTAGCATTTTTAATCTCCTGAAACTCATTGAAACTTATTCATTTTTTCATTCGTGAATGAGATTTTATGGATTATTTGTGACAGGGCTCCTGTGTTGATTGGATGAATATGGACTACTCATCGTACTTAGTGTTAAACTGGAAAAATGAACCCTTATTTGGATTTAGACAGGACTCTTATTTCATGGGGTTGACTCGAGATCTTTGGAAATCGTTATAAAACAAGCTTCTTAATTTTTTAAGCACAACCACCGATCTTCCACCTAGAACTCCGGTGGAATTCTTCTCCATTGATCTCAAATACATCTTTTGACGAATATTGGATTATTGAATAGGCGATATCCATACGAAACGAGCAAGATTTTAAAAAAATCAGTAGAGAGTAGGAAAAATCTTACCATCGCACCGCAGACCTTGTCGGAACAATCCATACAGCAGTGATCCACAATGATCGCAGAAGGTTGGAGACATGAAAGTATGAGTTCTGAACCTATGAGGGACGTTTACCTTGAAACGTTCTCGTAAATACTGAAATCAGAAATTTTATATTTTATTTATATTGATAGAATATATTTGTACGTGCAATTTCTACTAATTTACCAAAAATAGCGCCTTATTTTCTAAATCTGCACTCGAAAATATATTTATTTGTCCTCTCTTTCTATTTGTAGGAATTAAATATTCAATTGGATGCAAAAATTGATTACTTGTGGCGAATAAATTATTTATTTGGGGCAAGCATTCCATTATTTGATTTGATTTAATATTTCATGAATCCTAGAGAATAAATAGTTTATGGAGAGAGGACGAATAAACTATTGATTTGGTTAGAATAAATTTTTTTTTTCAGTGTGAAAGAGTGAAAAATCACTCGTTTCACTCCACTAAGTCTCAGAAGTGAGCCAATCCGCTTCGAGTGGGATTTTCACTCGTTTCGAGTGGACTCCCACTGTTTTAGACTGAAAAATTCACTCTAGAATTGGAGTGGCTGTGAGTTTATAATATGAAACCTTAGATTATCATTCTGAAAGGGTGGAAATTTCGACAGGCTCACTTTTGGGTGGCTATAGAGTGAAATACCACTCTAACAATTTTAGAGAGTAGCTCGAAATGATGAATTATCAAGAATAATTTATCCAAAGATTGTCAGGAGATTTTATTGTTATCGATTCTCTCGAAAAAGCCACAACGAATGGTGTATTTTACATTCCGAGACGTGGTAGATCAGTCACGTTGATGTAAAACAAACAAACAAACGAAGTTTGAATCAGCTTCATGGCTGGCAATATTGGAAATGTCTCAGATGAAAGCATTTCACGTTTCGAGTTCAATTATGTTGAGGTGATTGAGTGCATTCTTACTGTCAATTTCACACTTAACTCTTGGAAGAGAATCTTCCGTCATTTCTAATCTCCGAGAAGTTGATGTCTGTGTATCCCACAGTTATATGGAACAGTAAGAAGATATTTTGGAACACTTTGTGGAAGATGTATATTTCCAATCACAACTTGTCAGAGAAAATCACAACTAACCATTGAATGTTCTTATTATCATTAACAATCATCCTCTAGAATGCAGGACTCTTGCTTTTGCGTTACTTTAACCCTAGAACACAACACTGATTTTCTCTGCTATTGAACACAACACTGGGGTATTTTTGTACCCCACAATAAGTATGAATTTCAATGCACGAATAATGTTATGAAAAAATTGCAAAATATTAGTTGAAAGCGAAATTAAATCGCACAAAATGGCATTTTCACTTTTTTTTCCAAAAGATGGTCGGAACTTTTCGAATTTCCATCTGATTTTGAGTATCCGAGAACATTTGGAAACTTGGAACGATTATCCAGAACACGGATGAAACGGAATTTTTATTTTTGGTTTAAAGTACATTTATTTGAGAATGTGAAAGTTGAAAAATTGATGATCCTCAAAAAAGGACAAAAATCAATGTAAATGTGATGAAAACATTTATTCATGTGAAAATATAATTCTTCATGATTTTCAATGGTAGAATAATACTGAGAAATGTAGAGAAAACAGTGTTCAATTTTTCTTCTTCGCATAAATAGGAAAAATCAGTTACATTGGTAACAAAATTGATTTATAATTTTTTTCTAACATGGAAATACTGCGAATAATGAGAGAGAATTTAAATTCTGCAAAAACTGCGAATTCTGCAAAACCCAAGCTTTTCCTTCAAATTTTCACACAATCGCATCAAGTACCGACGTTACCACAACACTGGGGTTGTTTTCATACCCCACGCTCACTTCGCGTTGTTATCAGTCGCAATCAAAAGGCAAATTGACGCTTCTGATCGACTCTTCCCTCTTTTAGAACTCCCCTAGCAAGTTCGTGTTACCTCAATGATACGTGAATGTTACGTCGCAGAATGTTCAATTTGATACTTGAATGATGCGCAAACGATACGCTCAAAGTATATTCGATACTAAAAGGATACCCTTGGGAAAGAACTTCATACAGTATCATTGTTACTCAAAAAATACCAAACACTTCTCCTTTGTATTACAATTTAGACTTTGTAATTTGCAATTATTGTAAGTGTGATCCACCTGGAAATTCTATGCGTCTAACCGGTCATTCTATTCAACGCGAATTTGTGGTTGAACAATCCTGGTAGAATTTCCAGACAGCCGACACCCTGTTGAGAGCAATGTTACATTTCCGTATCATATACTGATACGTTACGTTTCATTCTAGTATCCTTGGGGTATCATGTTTAACCATATGAAACGTATTATCGAGGTTGCAATTGAGTATAAATACTTCAAGTATACTGTTATGATACCTCAAAGATACGAAACCTCATCGATACCTGAAATATACCTAAAAGATACGTATCACGAACTTGCTAGGGTCTAAACTGAATTATGATCAGGATCCTGGGTCGATATGTAGCAAAACCTACTTCATCCTACCTACCCTTTCAAAACACCTTGGAGTACAAAAATACCCCAGTGTTGTGTTCTAGGGTTAAATTCCTCTGAAGATCCTCCAACAGTATGCGAACGTTCTGAAAGTACTCTGAGAACATGCGATATATTTCTGCAATGAAGAACCGATTCACGATAAATTTTCTTGCTTCATTCATTTATGTTTGTCCTAGAACTTTGTAGCGAAAATTTTCCACGACATGTTATCAAAATATTTAATATCCAGAACATCAAAGCGCACATTCAGTCACCCAAATTTCAGAAGCCATTACAATTTTCCAATACGTGCAAACGCGATTTTTGTTCTTGTAGTCATTATATAAATCTCTCATTACAACATCTCGAATTATCGTTTATTAAAATCCATCAATACCTACTATCGTATTTTCCGATTCTCTTCCACTTTCCGGGCATTTCGTCAATAATTTATCGTGACATTTTTTATGTACAGCAGTCTGACAAGCTGAAACAAAGAAAAGAAACTGTAAAATTGAAAGGTATTGACAAATTTACAATAACAAAATAATTATAAATTAATTCTCACCTTGGCATTGATAGCCTTGTTTACCAAAACCCCTGCAACAGAAGCCAATTGCATGAATGTCGGTGTGTTTAAATATATACTTTATATATTACAAACATTAGTTCGAGGAAATGTGAATCAAGTGTCCAACCGAAATGATGCATAAATTCCTCAGGAAAAAGTGGGAACGATTATTCACTTTTTGAAATGTTTTTTTTGTAGTTCATTAGAAATAACTTTCATATTTAAAAATTCAAAATTGAAACCCATTGATCGATTTTTGATACAAACTTTGCAGCGGTGAATTAAGATGTTCGAATATATTGAATTCCCATTGAATGTGATTGATTGGTTGATTTGATCGGTTTTGATGGGTTTGAAAGATGTGAATGGTTATTTTTCGTTGCAAATTTTGTATTGAATACCAACATAGAATATAAAATGTCGAATGCATAAAGTTTCGATGTAAAACTGATTCTTTCCTTTTGTTTTAACGCGGTTGAGATATTTGAGTTGAATGCACTGAAAGAGCGTACAAGAGCGTTGAAAAGTGGGATACTTACCACAGAAATTCTTTGCAAAAAGCGCAAAAAGTAGGCTGCCTGAAGAATTTTGCGACCAGTTTGTGACCTCTCACAACGTGAACTTTATTCTGTTTGACGGCTCCTCTTCTTCGCGTGATCGCTTTCCCGGCATTGTTTTGCCGCGTTGGGGAAGACGTTGACGCAGACGTCGCGACGACGTCCCTTCTAGGAATGCGCGTTCTATACACATAGGTTTTACCCGCCGAAGTTGTTGGCGGCAAGTCATTGAGATTCAGAGGCGACGGTATTCTCGTCCTAAAAGTAATTGTAAGAGTAGTCAACGAATGTCATGCGATTTTCAATGGAATTCAAGTATTTCACGTGTATTCGAATCAATAGGAATTTTTCTGAAGGAGAAAAAATTCTCAAAGGAAGTTGCGGAATATTAGAATATCCCCTTAAATTCGAGTTGAGGATTTTCATGGGGGAATATGAATTTTCAAAAATACGTACCGAGAGGCTCACCTGTATGTGTAACCCTCGGGACCAGCGCGAGAAGTCAGGTTTCTCGGATGTTCCACGGACGCTTTTCGACCGGATGTGGATCCTCCTCCGGCGTTTCGTCTTTTAGAATGCGATCCTCCCGTGAACATCATCCTCGTCTCGCGAATCCACGTTCCAATCTTATTTAAATGTATCTTGATCGTTCGGTACCGTCGATCGTTCGGCGCAAATTTTTCACGTTTTCGAAAGATTCGCGTTTCCCAATGAATCTCATTGTGAGATGAATTTATCGAGAAACTTCGCGTAACGTAACGTCATCCACTGTTGTATCATCGTTCTCCTGAAAAGTTGATAACAAGCATTTTGTATTATTTTTATAGAATTCAATAAAGATTCGATACTTTGTATATAAAAAAGGATCGATCTTTTTCAAGGATCCCCCATGGCTAATTTCTTCATTCTAAGCAACTATTTTGAACAGAATCCTGCAAAATTACCGTCACGCGCACGCATGGAATGCGACAGAACACAACTACCGTACCTCTGATACTGCCTTTCATACGGATGAAACGGAAAGTGTTTCTAAGAACGATTTCCTTCGAATTTTTGAGACATCAGTCAATCTTGATTTCTCAGAACACACACGAACTCTTCTTGCCTTAAACACCCTGTTCGTTGCTAAATTGTCATTCTTTCGCAATGACTAACAACAATCCTCCCTCCTTTCGCGCTCGATTTTTGAATTCCAACAGTTTTTATCGTTACGAATTTCCACGAATACGGAAAATTGTTATAGCACGATATTCCACCCTCGATCCCACGATTGAAATCAATCATCAACTTTCGTGAAAATGATCGCGAAAATTGAATAACCAACTTCAGAAAAATGCAGAAGTTTCGAATACCGTCGAGTCGAAGGAGGATGATTCCATGATAATATTCCGAGATAAAATCCGGAAGAATGTTGCGGTGTTACCTCGTGATCGTTTCGCCGGGCATGACTATCTATAGTTCGAACGTTATTGACCCGATTTTCCAAACTATCAAGCAAAGATTGAATTTACGAGAGATGGGAGAAAGAGAAAAAAGAAGGAAGAGGAAAAAAAGAAGAAGAAGAAAAAGAAGAAAGGTGATCGCGCGAGTCGAATTTACACGCACACGAGGAGAAGTCATTGTGTTAAGGGGCGGGCTTGGTTTGTTGCTAAAGCGAAACAATAATCTGTTTTTAAACACCTCGCAAAATGAGATACACTCGCACGGTCGCCACGTTTGCCAATAGATGCGAATGATGATAATAAACACGTGAACCGCTGGTTCATATATCGAATAACATACGCGTTTGCATTCAGACACCAATTTTATACTTAGGTTTATGAAAAGAGAACAAAAATTATAATGAGTTTCCCGCTTTTCCGCGTAGCCGCCAATTTACGTTACGTTAAAAGATGTTTTATTAGGATTCGTATGTCGGATGATTGAATTGATGCGTGTACCTGAAATCACCGGTGGATCACCACGTTGGACCACTCTACAAAAAAATCAATATCGATAATCATGGATGATGTTGACGAACGTGTAAAGGAACTGGATTTTGACGCCTAAAACCGTCGTAGCTTTGCGCGAAACTCTCGAGTCTATAAATAATATCGGCGCTTGTTGAATACCGCCCGCCATAAAGCGGATTTCATCTAGCGCCACCTAACATTCAACGTTTCCTTCCCACGGATGAGACGCGCGCAAAAAGTTTTCAGGCGCATTCTTTGTAAACATTTTCCAAGTGCAGGATTTATTCTGTTACTTCCTAAACAGGTTGAATTGTCCTACGATAAATACAATGTTAACTCGACAAAGTTTCTATTAAAAAAATATCGTTTCCTTGAAATTTCGTGCACCCCCTACGACAGATTAAATATGGGGTAAATCCCCGAAGGGAACATGAAGCTCTGACGAACGTTCAGAATAGATCATGATAGATCAGACTGAAGCTCCGTTGGAGCTCAAGTTTAGATTCGGAAACGTTCGACGAAGGTCCGATGAACGTTGAAATGTCCGCTTGAAAATAGCTTGAATGAAGGTTCATAGAACGTTTATTAAAGATTCTACGAAGATTCATTCAACCTTCAGTTTTTTATGTTTCAGACGAAATTACAATTATAGTTAGAAATGCCTCAATCTTTCATTTTTTCGTGGAAAAATATACTTTGAAAAAAACTTTGATCGAAAAATTGCAACTCGAACGAACCTTTAGCAAACGTTCGATGAACGTTTTATGAACGTTCATTCAAACTATTTTCAAGTGGACATTTCAACGTTCATCGGACCTTCGTCAAACGTTTACGAATCTAAACTTGAGCTCCAACGGAGCTTCAGTCTGATCTATCATGATCTATTCTGAACATTTGTCGGAGCTTCATGTTCCCTTCGGGTCGTAATCTCAATATATTAAAACTGATGGGAAAGTTTAGAAAAGTTAAGGTTTCTATGAGGAATATACAATTCAATTTTAGAATGTATGGATTTCATTGTTCATCCAATAGAATCCAATTGAAACTAATGGAAATCCGATTCAAATTCAATCGGAATGCTTGAACTACCAATTGAAGATGGATGGGAATGGCTCAGAACCAGAATCATCTATAAAATTGAATTCTGAATTCAAATATGTATTGATTGGATTCAAAGTAATCCTTGCTTAAATAATCTCATTGATTCTGACGCAGAACCCAGATAACACACGAAGAATCCTTTCTCAAGAGCAAGAATAGAACTCTTCAAGAACTCTTTTCGAACTAATGAATGACAAGTTCTTTGAGAGTACTCAAACAATACTTCTGATATTCTCAAAGAGCTTGTTAATGTCCGACAGATTGAACTCCTCCAGAGCTCTATATGAATTCATTAGTTCGAAAAGAATTCTTGAAGAGTTCTATTCTTGCTCTTGAAAAAGAATTCTCCGTGTGTTATCTGGGAAAACTGATTCAAATTTTTAATGGATTTGAATCGGTTTTCTGCATCGAAATCAATGGCTTAGAATCAGAATCATCTATGAAATTAAATCCTGAATTCACCCAGACAGCACAAATGATCATTTTGAATTGACACAAATTTTTGAAAGAACTTCTTGAACAGTCCCCGTTGTGACAGTAAAAATGAATTCAAAATGCATACATGTTGAATGCCTGAATAGTTCTTTATGAATTCGTGATATGTATTCTTTCTAAAGATCAAGTTATTCGTCAAGAGTTCATTTTGAATTCAAACTATTCATAATGAATTCATGTTTACTGTCATAACGGGAGCTCTTTGCGGGGACTTTTGTGCTGTATGGGCAAATATGTATTGATTCGATTCGAAGTAATCCTTGCTTGAAGAATCTCATTGATTCTGATGCAGAAAACTGATTCAAATCCATTGAGAATCAATTTTTAATGGATTTGAATCGGTTTTCTGCATCGGAATCAATGAGATTCTTTAAGCAGGGATGGGTTGAATATGATTATTTACTTGACAAACACTCAGAGAAATTTTCAATCATTTCAACTGATCAAGTGGATTGAAAAGCACGACAATCGCTATTTATAGTTAATTCCACAATTTTATTTTTCAATCACAATGATTAATTTTTTGATCACTCCAACTAAAATGATATAGTTATTATCTTGATTTTGTTAATGTAACTGATACGAATTTTTCTCAGTTTGTGATTACAATCGAAGTTATATCATATTAGATTTCATACAGTGATCTTAGAATCAAACGTTCTGATTCTAAAATCTCAAGATCAATTTTAATTTAACAAAAGATCCTTCTTAAACTTTTACTATTTCACTTGAATAATATTTGGAAAATAAATCTGAAATCGACATGAAACATCTTCTATTAGTTTGAGATAGTCAATGAGAAGTACAGCAAATCGAATTTGCCGCGCTTGGAGAAGCGCAAGCACATGACAGTGACGTGCCGAGGAAAAGCTACGAATTTCAACCACCAGAGGTTCATCGTGATAGTCTTTTTCTCGTTGTTAAAAATACATCATATCCAGTATAAAGACACCCTCTTGGGCCCAGAACAATTAAGATCATACTTCACAGGATCATTTCTGTAGTATATCTTCTCGAACACTACAACTAATTTGTAGAGTCGATGCAACCACGATGAAGAGGCGTAGCCCCTTTCCTTGAGCGTGAGGAGGACTCGATAGTTCGGCTTGTTCTGAACTATCGGTCAGCGATGATCGTTCACCTTCTGTACTCGTTTACGGAAGGCATGGGAAAGTGGGCGTTCTGAGTGGCCACAGTTTTTTATCTAATTCAACAATAGTATGTTTCTGGTAAATTTTACTCATTATGGTTGGTCTATTCATCCAACTTTCTACAGTATTCTTCGACTCGATAAGAATATTTAAGGAGTACTTTTGTCACCTCATCAATAATTTCCGAAAATTGTTATTCAGAAACAGGATTTCATAGGGGCTGGTCATCAGTTATTACACACTCAATCCACTTGAAAACATTCTGATTAATATCAGAAATAAAAAAAGCTTGATAAACATCTTCAGCAGGGAAATCAACTCTGCGTTTGAACGTTTTTTCATTTTCTTTAGCAAGATAGACAAAATTGTAGGATTCCAATTTTTCCCAGATAAATCCAGACAAAGCTCGACAAGAGTTCAAGACGATTTTGACGACCTGTACAGTTTTTGTTTTAAAACTTTTAGACCTCGGTCTAAAAGGAAGCTCTGCAACATACAAAAAAAACTCACCGTCCTTACATTAATCACCGTCATTTTTATTTTTCACTTGACAAAATTTTAAAAGAGCAGTTCAATTATACGCACGTAATTAAAATAAACAATGACTTAATTAACTAAAGTTTACTACTTATTAATCCTAATATTATTATTCTTATAAATTGTTACACAATTAGTGACTCATTTTCTGTCTATTTTCTGCATAAGAAAAGCCAAAATCAGTGTAAAAATGATACAAGTAAGAGGAATCAATATATCCACCAGGTTTTGGCTTGTGTAAAAGAAATATTTAGTTTCTTAACCACTCGAAAATAAACAGGTTATATCAAATAAGAATTATTTCTCCTGATATTATTATAAATTCATGTTTTATTTACAACTAAGAACGATATAATTATAGTTCGTATTGTAATACTAATGCCACTGAATTATCATGTTCTCACAACATTCACCAAAACATTATTGTGATATCATTATAAGTGCATTAAGATTTAAAATGTATTCTATAGAGTCCCTCTCATATACTCGAATCACCATTACAATTTCTAAAGATAAGAGAAATAGCAAAAAATATTATTTAAAAAAGAGAAAACGGATTATTTATATATATATATATATATTTATATATATAATTATATACAGGTTTTGAAAATTCTTTTCTCTTCCTCGCGATTGAAGATATATAAACGAACTTTTCTCTCAATAATACTCAATTTGGTGATTCAAAGTTCCTAGTACGAGAAGTTTTAAATACAAAAAGATGCTTTCAATCGAGATTTCAATGAAACAAAATGATATTTTATTTTCGATTCAATTCGTAGTACAAACTATCGAAGAACGTATAATCTATATTATGCCATTAATAAAAATCTATCTACTGTGTTGTGTTTTTTTGTTGTTGTAATAAAATCATTTTCTCGAGAATTCCTCTGATTTTTTATATATATATATATGTAAAACGACAGCTATTGGGAATGATTTAAAGGAGTTTTATTATGTTTTCATCTTCATGTCTTGAAAAAAAGAAAAAAAAACGTACATAATTCAAAAATAACGAGACATGACGAATTTATTGAGGAGGGTTGGTGATCATTTTACAGCTTTTGTTTTTACATACGTGCTGTAGGAGACTATAATTTCTGAGGAAAGGCACGAATTATAGTCGGTCTATTGCGCGCAATCCATGGCTGAATATTTAAAAGAATATTATTTGTTGGTAATCAGCGGTAATGATCAGCGATAATCTATGATTACTGATTTTCATTGATTATGTCGAGGAGAGAGATACCAATTTGGTTGAACAATTGATTTGCCGTCAGTGTTCGGTAGCTAGTTTTTTAGGTTGACGTTCGACAGCGCGTTTCAGTCGTTGTAGTAACAGATTGTGCAATTGATCGATTTCCTTAGGCGCCGCTTGAACGACGAAAATTCTAATATCACCGTGAACGTCCATGGCGGTTAGCCTCAAAGATTTCGGTCCTGCTCTCTCCGCGGTCATACCGGGCCACACCTTTGTATTCAAAACCAATCTTTGCGTTCCCGCGGTACGTCCCACCAAACGAGACTCTTCGTCCCTGTCGTTGAGTCGTAACGTACCTCTTCCTCTTTCTTGCCAGCTACTGGTGGTCTATATCAACGAACAAATATATATTATTACATTAATATCGCACTGAATTATATGAAGTTTAAAGAATTTCATTTACCTTGTCAAATGCAAAGAGTTTACAATTGATTTGAAGAACATTAGTTTCTCCTTCTTCACCGGTTAATAACGTTACTTGACTATATTTTCGTTTGTTCGCTTTATTCGCTTCCTCTAATTCTTGAGCGGCTTGCGTTAACGTTAATCCTGGTTTGCTGGTAGAACGACATACCGTAGCTGCATTTGTGAACAATAATTCAGAAGATCCATTAGCTTCTTCTCCTTTCGTGTCCTCTTTCTCCGAACCATCGGAACTTTCCGTATCGTTGGCGACCGTGACTCGTTCTTTCAGGTTTTGACCAAAAACGAAACTAGGAGTAGAAACACTTGGAGTTACAGTATTATTTACACTACTACTCTCGTTGTTTTCTTTCGTACTCGCTCCTAGCGGTAAGAATTTTGGTTTTGCCTCTTCCGTGGTTGGTTTCTCTTCTGTATTTATCGCTTTCGAATCCTTCACAGGGCTGCTCTCTTTTTTCTCCTCATCAGCTTCCTCCGTAATCGCATTGTCCGTTACTTTTGTAAAGGGATTTTGAAATTTAGCTGGTTGTAGAACAGTTTTATTAGACGCTCCTGCTGTTGTATTCGTAACTGTGCCTAATTGAGAAGGCCTTAATATAGAGGATTTTAATTTATTTGTTGTGTTTGTGAATTCGTTGACTCCAAATGAATTTCCAAACTTTGAAGCGGCTAAGATAGGACCTGCGAATCGTCAAATTCATTTCCAGTGAATTATTTTGTATATTCTATGGTATAACGTAGGACAGGTTTTCACTTACAAGTTGTTTTATTCACAGGTTTCGTCGGCGACATGGCTTTTGGAACATCATTCTCTTCCGACTTATCCTCCGGTTCTTCTATAAATCAATACGGTGCATGAAATTTGTTGTGCCGTAATCAATGTTTCAAACAAATCATGGAAAACATTACTCACCGCTGGTGGAATTGTCTTCAGATTCTGTTGGGGAATCGAATTTCATAATAATTTGTGCCTGGGGACCATTTGTTTCCTCTTTGGTCTCTGAATAAAATAAAAAATATACATATATACATATGCGTGTGTAACATTAAACAATGGTATGGTGGAGAAAGAACATATATTTTTTTTCATGCTAACTGTCTTACAAACTGGAATTTATGGATTAGAAAAATAGAATTTAATTCAACATTTGTGTTTTTCTTTTGATACGTGAAGTTCGGTTGATTCGATATCACTCTAACACACGAATATTATTTGAAAAATACATTTGATATACTTTAAAATCACGTTATTTAGCGTTAGAGAGTAATACAAACGCACCCTTGCAATCCGCCATTTTTTTTTCGTACGAATGTACGAATCAGGACATTAACAAGTGCTTCCACCTATTCCCTCGAAAAGAATATACACATTTTTTTAACGATTATGTAGATGTAGCTAGTAGTTTGTATCGAATTATCAAGTTTCTTTCATTTCAAAATCATTTTTTCATTCCAATCTTTATTGGATTTTCACATTCATCCATATTCATCTGTGTCCGCAAAATCGTACGAGAGATAAACACCTTATAAAAATTATCATTCTCTCTTCTTCATTCGGATACGAGTGGCGTGAAAATTCTCTTTTATGAAATTTCACTCATTCCACCGGAAGGATGAAAAATGTACATTTTCAATATTTTGTTTTTATTTTGATACGTGTGATGATTATGATGATGGGATTGAATTTGACGTACATAATTTGTAGCTCTGTCGGTATTATCGACGATTCTATTTTTGCCATCCGTGGATGCGAAAATGATGCAAAAAGAGATCCAAAAAGTAGTTGAAATATTTCAAACGTCGTATCAAAAGGGTTCGATTCATCGATTAAATTTTTTACTACAATTTTGAATAACAAACAAACAATTCATAACCTAGATATTTCTCAAATTCTTTTGGATTGGTCAATTTTGAGAGTGTTCGTATGAAATTCGTCCAATAAAATCTACTAATTCAAACGAATTCCAAGTGATCAAACAATTTTCCTCTTCCTCGTACGCGATATCAAATGATAGTTAATACGAACTTCCCATTTCATTGAATTTAATTTCGGATGGAGAAGAGTCATGGTCACATCACCAGTGGCAAGATCATTTTTCTCATCTCTCCCTATGTATATAATAATATATGTATGTATGCACCTATGGATCGTTACGTGTATTCATACGATGGTACATCCTGGACGAATCTCTAATTACACAACAATATCTCTCTCAATCTCCCTGGAAAGGTGGAAGAAAGAGTGAGAGATCGAAGTACGGTTAAAGATCTGCTCGATATATAATATATACAAACGTTCAAGTATTTCTGTTTCTGTTTTCCAACCAATCCCCGACTACGTACATTAGTTAGTACAAGGTGGCGGTGGATAGTATAGTACTGGTAGCGCAGGCAGTTGATGGCTGAAGGTGGAGAGCTCTTGTGTGTCCCTCTCTTATTATCCGATCAACCTTAATCTTACGGAATCAACATTTTTTTTCAAACCACAAGGCATAGCAACAAGATTTATCCAAATAATGTCCCATCAAACCGGTATCAAAGGTAATTCAAATTCGTTAATCGATCCATCAACCTGAACTTTATTGAAAAATCAACAAAAATTCGTACCATAACTGTAACCTTATTTTTTTTTATTATTATTATCAACCGTTCATTTCATTTTTTTCATTCCAATCCGGTATTTCATTTTTCAGCCAACGATGCTCTGAAAAAGATTTTCGCGAAATGTCGGGACGGGAAAATACGAGTGCTCAAAGTTTCTATAGAAAATGGTAAGTTTGTTGTCATCCATATTTTTTTTCTTTTCCCAAAATCATTATCAATTTGACCAGATGATTTTATATCACAGAGGAATTAATTCCTTCGTCTTGGAGCAAAGTAGAGAAAAAGTGGCAAGAGGATTACGATAAAATGGTAAAACCGTTGATAGAAGAAAACCAACCGGCTTATATCTTATATCGTCTGGATACTAAATCACCCGATTCTGGATACGATTGGTTATTTATATCTTGGTCACCCGACACTGCCCCTGTGAGACAAAAGATGCTGTACGCCTCCACCAAGGCTACTCTGAAACAAGAATTTGGAACTGCCTCGATAAAGGAAGAATTACACGGCACCGTTCCCGAAGATATCACGTTAGAAGGATATCATAAACACAAGAGAAACGATGCGGCTCCCGCACCTTTAACCACCGCGGAAGAGGAATTAGCCGAACTCAAGAAAACTACCGTTCATACCGATTATAGCGTAGAAACTAGACATCAAACTTTAAGCGGTGTTGCGTTTCCCGTATCCGACGAGGCAAAACAAGCCATCACGGAACTCGGTAAAGGTGTTCACGAATACGTTCAATTGAAAATCGATATCGAAGAGGAGAAAATACATCTAGTTATGGCCTGTGATGTGTCTTTGGATAAACTACCCACCAAAATACCTTCGGATTCCGCTAGATATCATCTTTATAATTTCAAACATACTCACGAAGGAGATTATATGGAATGTATAGGTATGTAACTGTTTATTACTGTTTAGAATTATATCTAGAAATACAATAAAATAATTATTCATCTTTTCAACAGTTTTCATATATAGTATGCCGGGATATAGTTGTACAATCAAGGAAAGGATGTTGTATTCGTCGTGTAAAGCTCCTCTACTCGATCTCATTCAGTCTCTAGGAGTTACTATAGTGAAAAAGGTCAGTACCGTTTTTACCTAATTGTTAACAATTCAAAATTTAGCTGCCTCGAAGCACTTGGATGGCTTTGCTTACTTTATTTCAATGCAACAGGAAAAACTCTTATACCTATCGCAATTTGTTTTCCCTGCATTTTTTATTTACATTGTCCCCGCTTCAGTGTTTCCGCATGTCGTTTTTAATGAATGGAATTGAGTCAAGTTTCCTTGACTTTGGAAAAACTGAAAAAACAAACTAAGCAGAAAAAGAATTGCAACAAGGTGACTTGGGAATGCTTTGAATCATTCTTTCGCTTTGGTCAAGTTTCATCGGTGAATGATTTTTCCATAACTACACTGCTTTGTTGCTCGATTTATGTTCTTATTGTTTTATGTTCACTTTGCCCTTCTCTCAACCCTGGTATCCTTCGATAGAACATTAAAGATACCCCGTAACAAAAACCCATACTTACTAGGACTCGCCCTGATATATCAAATTTAAAAATTATTATCCAACGTATATTATCATCCTTCCTACCGAAATTCCTCGAGTTTAGTTTCTTTCCATCATTTATTATATCCACGCACAAATTCATTGCTTTTAAAGGTATCGCATCGAAGGTATTACATACGATATTTTGCGAAAATCACACGCTTTATACTATACATGTTCCGCCCTTATACTTTTGAACTTGTACTATATACTTTTCTGCTGTGCATTATGAAGAGACAAGAGAGAAAAAAAAAGAACAATCATTGAAATCATTATTATTATGGTACTACTGTTTGTCTGATACAACACGATTATGCATAATAATCAATGAATAAAACCGTGTACTCGATATCCCAGTTGGAAGTTAATAGCGGTGAGGAGTTGGCAGATATGTTGGAAGATCCTCCAACTATAAAAGAATCAGCTGCGATAACTCCTGCAACTCCATCAACGCCTTGTACCCCCAATCAATTCGTGCAAGAGAAAAAAAAGTCCAAACAAAAGCGGTCTTGCGTTTTAAGTTAATGAAACAAAGTCACAAAAAACGTTAAGATTTCAGCGCGTACGTGCCAGTGTTTTCTTTTGCTTTTTGTGAAGAGCTTTGTTGAAGCGTTTATATCTGTGAAAAAAAAGAATACATATATATTATATATATATATATATACATAGATCTTCCTTCGTATGAACTTTCATTCAAAAGAAAAAAAAAAGAATAATGATAAATAAATAAAATAAATGAACTTGTGATAGCATTGAAATCGATGCGATGGTACGGGGGGAATAATAATTGGACAATTTTTGCTCGCACAAATTCTTTATTTCATGTTCGGTTGTTACTGATATCACACAAATTAATCAAGGTCCAAATTTATGAATTGTTGAGAATTGTATACGAGGTTTTATCGGTAGTATGAATATCATGGTGTCTTTTAAGGAACGTTGTTTGTTGTATAACTTCAATGAATTTTATATGAGTTCATTTCTCTTTTTCTTGTTATTGGCATTTATATATATCTTCCTTCTTTTCTATCGTTTCAAACTTTGAGTTATGCATTTTGAAAAAAGGAGGAGAACAAAACTCAGAATCTATCTTGTTGAGAAATTTATGTGATTGTATACCTTTGAAAGATTATACGATAATTCTTCTTTGATGATTGTATTCCATGTATTATAATATATAATACTTCCAGTTCATAGAGGAAATGAATTTTAATTGATCGTGCATAATATCTTTGTTGATCTTCTTCAAATGCATTCCTAGGAAATATTTATTCTAAGATCTTCTTGTATATTTTAAATAAGTTCTATATTAATGGGAGATCAGGAAAATTCAGATCATTGATGTTTCCGCATCTAAATCTCTTTGAAGTTGCAAGCTAAAACTTCGTCAAAGCCACGCTTTCATTCAATATCAACTGTTTTTAACAATCTTGGAATTTGAAACGAAGGTTCGCATTTCCCGCACAATAACTTGTAAATAATTTCAAACTGTGATAGAAAATATCAATGCATATTTTATGATATATATAAAATAATTGATGATTCAATTCGATGCTTCCCTTTTATTTCTAATGGATAACTTCGAATTATCTTCGTAATGTGTTCCTTTTCTCTTCGAGACTTTGCGCTGCCAATATCGTCAAAACACCTCCATTCACATCTCATTTCATTCCTTCATCTGAATTTTCTTCACACGGGAAAAAAAATCATGTGTTCACATTTCATAAATAAATAATATTCTTATTAAAATAATTTTGAAATTCGCTCAAAGAGTATTAAAAAAAAGTTGTTGTTATAAAGCGATTGAATCTTGAAAAAATTCATTGACGTTGTTGAGATTACTTTGTTCATTTGAAAACTTGAAATTTAATCAGACACCATGATAATACAATACAAATTTATACTCATCATCGCTTTCATATCGTCTCTAATCGTTCTGATTGAGAATTCTTCTTCTCTTTGTTTGAAGAATGATCTATTGTAAAATATAATACTTTATCTACCATATATAATAGAAAAATCAAAATTAATGATTAATAATTGACATCGAGGAAATGAAATTCACGAATCGTGGAGCGAAAAAGAGTATAGTTTAGAACACAGTGTATTTTTCTAAATTATCTGATCGTCAGAGCACAAGAGATTAAGAGTTTTCTTTGAAACCGTGACAAGCATTCGTGAGATAAAACATGAAAGAACGACGAGAAAGGATTAATCGTTTGAGCATTATTATCGTTTTGTATGGAGATTAATTATCGAGATGAAGCAATCTTTCCATTGTTTAATGTCGTTGAAAGTTAAGTCTTTGCAACTGGATTTTGTTTTTGTTTTTATATAAATATAAAATAAATACAATTAATTAATTAATTCTAATATTTCGATACGTAAATTCGTATTTGAATAATTCTGTGATGACTCGATAAAATGATTGATAAAATATGATTTCAGTACAGTTCCTTCCGGATTTCATTCATAATTTACATTAAGGAGACACGATTTTTCTAAAATCCAGTACGTTTAATCTCAATTTTTTTCTTAGTTCCTAGTCTTATGAAAAGGTGATACGTATTTATGTAAGTTTTCGTTGATTAATATATACATTCATACATATTATATATATATATATTTAAACGAAATTATAAGACTTGACTTTCAAATTCTATTAAACAAATTTTACTTCTTTTTATAAATATATATAAATATATATATATACGCACACATATATAATGAAATTATTTTATCTGATGTTTACGGTATTGTATAAGGGAAAAAAAAAACAAAAAAAAAACGAGAGAGAAAAATACCGTTTGTGATTGAAATGGAGGGTTAGGGAGAATAATAATAATAATAACTTCATGCTCAGTTTTATCGTAGCTCCAATTGCCACTCTACCTAACTTCTCTGACTATTTTAAATAAATGTAATTAATTATTGTAATAATTCATAGATATGAGAAAACAATGGTAGTTTCGCTAATAATGTAATAACGTTGTGAAGAGAAATAGAAATTACGCGTGTTACGTTTCTTTTTTGCACGTTATCATTGTTTTACGTTATTTAAAATAGTGGCGATGATAAAAATAATCCTTAGCTGGTTCGGTGAAAGTTTATCGAATCTCTTCTTACAGTCTCTCACAGTTCTAGATCTATAGTTATACGAAGAATCAAGATTCTTCCAATTTTTGGGAATTGACTGTACCAGTTATGGATTCAAGGATTTATATATTATACACGTATGTTTATGTACAGGATATTTTCTGGAAGTTTGTGTACATCATCGTTTCGATGATGTATTGGAATATAATAGGATGTACAACAAGTCATATAGTTACGTGTCCTGTTTATGCGTACATAATATACACATATAACAATTCTATTCTAAATGACATGAAGAAATTAGATTTTACAAATATATAATTAAGACTGAATCTGGCAAAAAGAATCTGGTTCCATCAGTTGTGTAGCTGCATATTTGAGGAAAAACAAAAGACAAAAAAACTCTTTTTCATATATCCTTTTATCTTTCTAATTGGTATTAAAAATTATAGCTAAAGGTCGTATATTTTTGAAAAATATAACTATAAATAATATATATATATATACAAATATATATTTGTACAAGATGCCAATGTAAACTGGATACAATATGGAAACATTATTCTTATATTATTAATCTTATTGAATATCGAAGGAAAAAATGTAACCAAAAGTAATCATTATTGAATCTCTCGAATTGCCAAATCAACTATTTCGACAATTTTCTAAGAATAATGAAATAATATATTTATATATACAAAGTGACAACTTTTGTGCAGCTTACAAGAGATGGATGTGTAAAATCTGATATATTATAGCCAGCCACAGAATGATTATATTTTCTCGTGATCCATATTTTTTCAACTCTCGTAGCTTTTTATACACGCATGAATTTGGAAAAGAATCCTTCCAAAGAATTCGAAAGAACAATTAACAGAGATTTCACGTATCGACGACTGTATAGTGTTTTTAGAATTAAGCCAAATTCTCGACACACATAGTATACTTTATTTTTCTAACAATAAAAAAAGAAGCATGGTTAACAACGTGAGAGAGAGAGAAAGAGAGTTTTGAGAGGTTTAGTACTAATACACTAACACATGACTTTTCAATATTTATGTTATAAATAATCAATGATATTACCTATTCTCGAATAATACGAATGTTGCATTTGTTTTCAAATAACATTACATTATCTTTGATTTGCAATAAGTCTGACATAAATACGCCGCTGCCTCCAAACGAGAAGAATTTGGCTCATATCTTACACTATTTTTACATATATAACCGAATGAATATCGTCATTCGATCGTTTACTCCTAGCGATAGCGAATTTTATGCACAATGCTGAGAAAAGTATTTGATTTAGACAAGATCATAACGCACATTTCCTGCCTGGTATATTATTGACGATTGAATATCATTGCACCAGGCCTATTCTGTAAGTTACATATATTTTGTTCTGTTAAATAAACAACTATAAATGAATAAAAAGAAAATGTTCGATTATCAAAGTAGGTTGAATATGATCAAATAATAAATTGTATATCTTGCCAATATATTAGAATATTCATAGGTATAATAAAAAAAAAACATTATACAATTCAATCCACATCTTTGTTATTCCACTCACTTTTCTTTTTGTTTTTTGCTTGGTTTCTCTTCCTTTTAAGATCCACCAGCGACTTCGATCGTTATTTTGATACGAAAGGGTTAAATTGTAAATATCGAAGAATATTGAAAGGTAGATGTGTAGGCAGGTGATGAGGAACGGGGGTGATCTTCAAAATGGTATGTAATAATTTAAGGAACCATCATCAACAGAGTCTTTGTTGTTCAGCTTACAGAATAGGCCAGTTTAAATAATTTGTATCGTAATGAGTATCACCGTTACACTGTATATCCAAGTACACGTACAAGTTTAACTTCCAATTATTATATTCCCTTTTCCTGAATCTGGCGGACGATCAATGTTTCGAATCAATAATTTTATTGAACTTTCTTAATTCTGTAGCTTGAGATAGATGATGGAAAGGAACTAACGGAGGAATTTTTACAAGAGGAATTACATCCGAAAGTCAATTTACATCGGCCAAAGTTTGCCAAACCCAAGGGGCCACCACACAGAGGTGCTAAACGTATAACCAAGGTTCAAGAGTCTGGAACCACTGAACCAGATGTTTAAATTTCATACAAAATTGAGCGTAAGACGATCGTATTGTTGTTACAATCATCGGGACTGAATTGAAAATTTCATGTTATTGAATTCTATAGATTGTTTATATATATATATATATTTGATAATAATCGTTCAAAGTCGCTGATCCAAGTACAATTTCTTCAATATCAAATATTTTCTTATTAAAATCAGGCCTATTCTGCAAGTTCATTACAAAGTTACCTGATGTTCTTGTACATTAAAACAATGATATTATGAAATACTGTGAATGCTTTTACGTGACTTCATGATACATCTCTATGGAATTACTAGCATTCAAAGTAACTCGTAATATTGAATTTTAATGTATATTATTTATACATTTTCTGATTTTTATCCGAAAGAAAAATTTGTATTTTACTTGAATACAATAATGAATTTTCTTATTTATATTCCCATTGAGCGTAAAGAATTGTAAATATTGTACGAATACAGTTCATAATTTAATAATTCAATCATAGTATTTTTTTTTTCTTATTTATAATAAGCATCGCATCGTATGGATATATATAGATGAATAATTAGTGGATACATAGATCGTTAAGTCCCGCTATTTGAAATTTTACTCAAAATGTGAAGGATATCGATTTTCAATAAATTTGAAAACGAAAAAAAGATCTGTGTTGTACCCATGAATTTGAATTGTAATAACCAAAAGACATTGAGGTAGAGAAAGGCGGAGTAGATTCAAAAAATACAACTTTACGAATTGTACCAAGTTGTTGAACATTACAAATCGAATTGATTTATTCAAACACTCGATTACATTAAAGTTGAAAAGGAAAATATTGTCTATCTATGTACATGAAATAATCGAATAGAATTAAACTGTGTAACCACAACCGACAGGAGTGAAAAACACTGCACTTGAAGTTACTAGTTTATGATTTTGATGATGGGACTTTTTGATTCTCGTCAAAATTTTGAACCATTTCTCGCAGTTGTTCTTCCTCGCGTTTAGTGTATTTTGCTATGGAGTCTTTGGAATCTCTGCAATAATAAGGATTGAATTTTGAATTTTGAATTGAAAATGAAAGGTGAGAAGTTATAGAACGTGTTTATTTACCGCAGCCTCGCTTCTCTCCAATCATGTTGATAGAGGCGCACTTCTTCCATCGTAGAACCGCCAAGTTTGAGAATGAGTAACGATAAAACTCCACATACCAGTCCCAAAAACATGCCTAGTCCAGCTCCGACTGTTACACCTTTCAGACCTAACCATAATTTCAACACACCTCCTGCCACAGCACCTCCCACAATGAATTCCAGCAGGGAAGATTGTCCTCTATAGACTGAGACTAGCGTTGCCGTACTCCTACAACGACAATCAAAAGAGAAGAAAAAACAATCTTTTGTTTGACAAGGAATAATTCATGATTATTTTTCAATGAAAGTTCTCTATCGGTGAATTCAAGGAGAAAAAGTGGTGTTCTTACGAGTAAAGGAAAACGAAAAGCCCGAGTTTTGCGCTCCACATGAATGCTCCTTTGAAGAAATCTACCGCAACTTTATTTTGAACCATCTTCTTTGCCTCGAATTCGCTGATGAATGATGTCGCCTGATTTTCAGATATAACTTTGTCAGCGGTATTTTTAGCTTTGAGAAATCCTCCTACTAATAATCCGCAGAAAGAACTTATCGTAGTCGCTTGTAAAATCGATGATAATTCTGGACTAGGTGACCCATATTGGCTGTAATTTTGAAAAATATTGGTTAATTTGATATACTTATAAAAAATTTGAACAATGCGGTCGACAAGAATTTTTTGACTCGTTTATTCAATTTCAGAAAGAGATTCGTCAAAACATTAAACACAAAGATTCATATGAATTTTATAGATTTTGTAGGCAACTGTCCGTGACGAGGAATTGCATATAGAAAGAATGCACGAGTTATATATAAAAACTGTATAACTTTATACACATGCTTTTTATCGTATAATAAAACCAGTTACATTTTTGACATCATTCTTCAAACGTCAGTTGCAGAAAAATGTGTTTTATCTTCATTGCGTACGCTACAATACCAAATATAGTGTTCTTGTTTCGAATCGAAGATCAATTGGAATATGCATGATGTGAAATATTGTTCACACTTACTCAAGAGTAAACATTTTTTTTACTCTATCCACACCAGTTTCACCCTCTTTGAAGTACTTTGTATGAAGATTTGCAGGAACTTCTTCATCATCACCGAAACCAAACCATGATGGGAATATGCCCATGAAGGCAGGTCTGCGTTTTATAAACCGATACATGTCGAAATGTATTTATTTCATGCAATTTTGATGAAGAGTGGTATACCGTGGAAGGTATGATATTTGTAACATAACCTCTCAAATTTCTATAAAATAATAATTGTATAGAATTAGTATGAGATACAAGTAGTAAGATTATATAATCAAGTGTAATTATTCGGTGTGTTGATTGTAGTTCATTACCGTGATTTTTTATCCTAAAAACAAAATTATTCATCTTCGATCATGATTTATTCACATCATATTATAGGGGTTGGATCGTTGGATCCCCTAATACTGCGCTAAATGACATGAAATGACAGAAACTGTACTGAAAAATCCAAATCCCGAACGCCGGTAAAGGTAATTTTTCATGCTCCCGGACAGGGTTTCTAGGAAAAATCCGTCGAACTTTGTTGATTGGTCTTTTCTTTCAGAATCAAGAATATTTAGTAATTTCTCTAGAAATCTCTAGTTTTCAGCCAAAGACAAGCAGTCGGGATTCTCGCATGCTACCTTTTCTATGATACACTGGATATAAGGCACACGCCATTTCACAGTATACAATTTTTGTGATAAATTGAAACTGATAGGACATCTTGAGTGGCCATTTGCGTGTAGTTGGAGTGACACTTTTTGGTGGGAAGTTTGAAAATTATAAGTACACTTCTACACAATATACTATTCATATTCCAAATAGCAAAAGTTCCAAAAACTAGATCTCATTGAATCCTTTCGGAATTACAAAATGAACTACCGAAATGTCAGCAGAATAGAGTCCTTGGAGAATTCAATGTGCCTTTTTCATACTATATATTGTACTGTATATAAATAGTATGCAGTGCCGTCTTTCATAATTAAGGGGCCCTAGGCTCAGAATGCTTGGGAGCCCATGTGAGAGAATTTTTTCACTTATATATAGTAATATCCTTTGGGAATTATAATCAATTATGAATTTATTATATCAATGTGTTCGTTTGGCTGTGCAATTTGAATATCCATAGCTCATGATTTACTTCTTTTATTATATTATCAAAAATTCTTCCCTTGTGGAATTGACAGAAAATTGTGGCTCAAGGAGTCTGGGGGGCCCCATCAACTTGGAGCCCTAGGCCCGAGCCTACAAAGCCTATGCAGAAAGACGGCACTGATAGTATGAATTCTCCAAGGACTCTATTTTGCTGACATTTCAGTGGTTCATTTTGTAATTCCGAAAGGATTCAATGACATCTAGTTTTTGGAACTTTCGCTATTTGGGTATGGAGCCTTCCGAAGTAGCTGATCCGGATCACTTGGATCAGCTACTTCGGAAGGCTCCTATATCAGTAACACTTCAATTCCTATTATTATTCTTCATCAGACTAGTGGTTTTTTACCACAGTGCCAGCGCTGTGGGTTTTTTCACCACCCTATGGTCTATCCTCATGAACAATTAAAAGTCAATTCCTCGCTTATTAATACTAGACCTAGAATAAAATGCCCAACGGGTAATTTCTATCCACAACTCTTTTATTACATCGCTATCTCTCTTCATTGAGGAGGGTTGACCTTTTGTCGGGGCTGTGCCAGGGTTAGAGTATCCGTACCCTTTCACTGGTATAGCAACGACATTTGTAGGTAGCAACTCACTGGTGGGGGCGTTGGTTGGGGCCCCCCACCCCCCTTCTTTTCTTCTTCTTCTTCTATTATTATTCTGATATCGTCATATTTCCAGGTGGCGAAATTATGAAGTTTTCAAACCAATGAGAGAACTCTTGAAATAATGTTACCCTGTAAAGAAATAATCGGACAATTCCGATCATGCGATAGGAAATCAATTTCCGATAAATGTATATGAAATTTCAACTGAAAATTTCAAACTTTATGGGATTTTTACTATCATTCTTTTCCAGTAAATTTTCGGTAAAATACGGAAAATTCTTGACGCGTGTATGTGTTAACAGGGCCATCTTTCATTGCTTCAAGGCCCTGGGCCGACTTAGAGTGGAGGCCTATGTAAGGAGACGTAAAATCTTGAAATTTTTCAAAAACCACTCTAACGTTAATCATTATGATTTTTCTTTAAAATAAGTATTGACTGAATTTCCACTTGTTCGTATATCTAGATTAATTTTATTTTAAAAATAACTTGATTTCATTTTGTTCAAGTAACCTTCTTAAGAAAATATGTAAAAATCTTATCGATTCTCTACGAAGAGGCCCCCCCTTTTGCAGGAGGCCCTGGGCTCGGGCCCGGTGTGCCCTGCCTTAAAGACGGCCCTGTGTGTTAATTCAGACCGGCGTCACATGGAGCTGAAGAAGGGTGGAAAGCGGAACGCGCAACCCTTGGTTGAAGAGAGAGGTGAATATCCACTTCTTTCTTTAACAAAGGGTTCCGCGTTCCGCTTTCCGCCTTTTTTTAGCTCCATTTGACGCCACCCTTAGGCTGCTCTCCTAACGCAGACTCTGCTGTTTTTTTTTTTAGTTTCTCGTTCCGTTCCGCTAAATTCCCTTTCCCGGTCTCCCATGGAGCGGAAAAGCGGAAAGCAGAATGATAACTATTGGTTGGTTCTTAGTTATTTCCGAATGAAACTAGTGATTGACCAATTGAGGTCGTTCCGTTCTCCGCTTTTCCGCTCCATGGGAGATCGGGAAAGAAAAGCTAGAAAAAAAAGACAGACCTCCGAACGTTTATGTCAAATGTCCCATAGAAATGTTTCACAGTGTAGTGTACTATAGTATATGTACGACTTAGCGTTAGTGAACGAGGTGTCCAAAATAAACTACCTAACGGTAAACACCCGTTCGACCGAAATTTATGGTAGACCGCGATTATCCCGAAAGCGCGTTGGCCCGAAAGTTGAAATTCCGAATAGAAGTAATCCCGAAAAAATTTTGGTGACATTTTATCTCATTAGCGCGTGACTAGTAAAATATAGTTATCTTTCGGGATTTCGACTTTCAGGCCAACACGCTTTCGGGATAATCGCGGTCTACCAAATTTATTTTACCGAATGACAATCATCCGGAAAAGTTTTGATGATATTTTGTCTTAAGGTGCTCTCCCATGCGATGGATTATTCAACCGGAACGGAACATTTCTTCTTCCGTTCCGTCGAAAGCGGGTGCTCTTGTCTGTCTCCCATGAACCGGAATACATTCCGGCGGAATAGGAAATTAATCAATCAATGATGGAATATAAATGTCCATCGGAACTCTTTATGAGAAATAGCCAATACATTCCATTTGAAGTTGTTACGGCCGGAATGATTCCGATCCATGGGAGAGCAACGTTATTTGGGTTGAGTGGAACGGAATGAGTACTGAAATCCCTGTTCTGTTCCGATTCAATTTCAGTGGCATGGGAGAGCACCCTAAGGCTGGCCTCCCATGGACCGGAATTCGTTCCGGCGGAATGACTTTAAACCAATCGCTTTCACAATTTCTTTTAGAGCGTTCTATCAGAAATCTATAAAAAATTGTGCATTGGTTCAATTTTCATTCCGCCGGAACGAATTCCGGTCCATGGGAGGCCAGCCTTATTCGCATACGACTAGTAACGTGTAGTAAGATTTCGGATTATTGTCATTCGGTAAAATAAATTTCGGTCCAACGGGTATCCACCCTACCCAACCCCCATCTTTCACCAGTGTATTTATTATTCTTTGATCCGACGCTTAGTTTCAAAGTTGATTTCAACCAATCGCAAGGAAGTTACATAAGCATACTCTTCGATCATTGGATTAGCCGATGTACTTGCCACCTGAATGGTCAACTTCTTTCCTTCATAACTCAAAAACCAAGCTCCGGAGCAAAAAATATTAAATGAAAAAGTTGTTCGTCCGTCCTCTCTCAGGAATACGCTGATGAAAAACGGGCAGTTCATTCAGCACAAATCATGCAACTGACGAATAAATCAATCCCCAATTATTTATTATAGCGTGCTTTTTTTTCCAATAAAACTTGTTGCACGCTTGAACACCTGTCTTTTCTAATTACCCCACCCGGGTACAATGATTAAATCATTTTGGTTCCCGCATCGTTCCTTCTCTTCCCAAAAATACAACATCGATGATAATAGAATCTTTGTGAACCATAGGAGAGGTTTTCCGAATGCTGTAAAAACATTTCAAAAACACATTCCGCTATCAGGATAAGATCATGGATAAAGGTGAGGTAATGATTCGATACGACGGTACATCCCTGGTAATATGGATATCCCAATAAAGAGGAGTAAGGTTGGAAAGGGAGGGTAATGCACGGGTGGTACGTCAATAGGAGAGTCTTTGATCCTTGTGGTAGGGATGAAAATCGAGTGAGGAGTAAATAGCGAGCAGACATGCGTCACCATGAGCCTGGTACCAATATTACACCCGTCACACCAAGTTGTAAGAACATTTTTTTAGGGTTGGCGGGACAATGTAAATCTTTGAACAAAAAAGTTCAAAGGTCTCGTTCGTTTGAACGATATTTCAAAATCCAATAACATATTTATACTTTCGCTTTACTCGACGTAAACAGAATATGATAAAAAACAATAATAAGATATCTGCAGAATTCAAATCGGATTTTTTTCCCCAATGTTTGTCTTTTCTTTTGTTGCAACGTGTTGTGTTTTATATGATCGGAAAAATAAGAGCGTGCGAATGTGGAATGATGAAATGTAAAGGAGGAGACAAAAAATGATTTACGTTAGCTTAAATAGATCGTGATCATTCAAAGGTCACACACATTGCATCGGATCTCTTGTATCTAGATTTCTAGATACCACAAGTAGCGTGCGGATATCATTGAGCCTGTCTGTTGCTTCGCTCGAGGTGGGGAGAAATGGTGAGGAGATGGAAGAATAGAGGGATGAATAGGAGAAGTAGAGGAGAATAGGTGGCGGTTCGACGAGAGGTCGCTGATATGACGGGGGATAACCCTCCGTGGTTAGAGTCAGGAACGTACGTATTTCCAAGTACATGAAGAGGCTGAAAATGATTCAGAATTTGACGAGACTCGAAAAAGCCCTATTCGATCTTCATCGGCTCCCTAGGTCCTGATGATATCATGGGCTGAATCTGCAGGCCATGAAATCGTTCCAAGTTGAAAAAAAATTAATAGAATTGAAATTAGCTGAGATCCCAACGGGGATTCTAACGCTCACTCGTAATATTAGAATCCTTCCAGCTGTGAGAAGAGAATCTAAACGCAACCAATAACACTGGTCAACAACCATTTTGGTGCCTGAAGTTTGGGAACTGATTCGGAGTGCATTGTTTTAGAGCATTGAATGCGAAAACAATATCAGATTTGTTGGATCAGCTCGTTTTTTTATAATCTTTTATATATAAAATTCATCGATTATATAGATTTTATATGAAAATTATGTATAAAAGATAACAGAAAGTGAGCTGATCCAAGAAATTTGATATTCGTTTCGCATTCAACGCACCAAAAACAATCTAAATCAGTTACGAAACTTCGGGCACCAGAGAAGAAATCTTTTTTTGTCGCCCTGTGTCATCAATCAATCGATGTGTGATCGATCCCTGATCCATCGCTGATCGAAGTCTGGTTCATACCCTGACTGAAATTTCTTCTAAAATTCTCCTTGAACAAATTGGATATCTGTCCTCCCCTTAGGAAAGTTTCTGGACTTTTCCATGGTTCCAAAGTTACGATCTTTGATACACCAAGCGGATGATGATCAAAAATTCTCTGGTGATGCTTTGAATTCACCTGGTGACAAAAACCAACAAAACAACCAAAGGTGAAATCTTTTGAGTGGACTTTCGAATCCCAGATTCTGCTGAATAGATCATTGATATATGACGCTAGAATCCACAATTGATGAAACTTGATGAATTCTAGCCATTTCCTTCCTCTACTTCATTCAATATTCAACCCGTGATGAGCCATCATGTTTCTTTATTTGACCCTTTCCCTATGTTTTTAAAAATACTTCATCGTTGTTGTTAGTGTTGCCGCGAGCCGCAAAACGAGCTGTAACGAGCTTTTGACTTTAACTGGGTTCAGTTAAGACTATAAGAAGTAAAAATTCTCACAATACTCGGTTAGATGGTCCTGTAGTTCAGTTCGAAGGTTCATATTATCGCACAGTTCCGTGGATTTGGATTTTCAACCGATTTATACATCAAATAGCATAGATTCAGCTCGAAACGTTGGCTCGAAACCGGCTCGAGTATAAATTCATTTGGAACCCGTTTCCATAGAGGTATATTCCAATTTGAACTTTCAAATTCAGTTGAGAGTTGATTGAACTGAATTTCAAATCAATTTGATCGACTAAAAAGGAGTTCATTTTCAATCCAGATAATCTAGAATCTAGAATTCTTTATGGCTCGTTTCGTGGCTCGCGGCAACACTAGTTGTTGTTGTTGAAATGAAGATTCCAGAGAGGAGAACGATACTCCATCGAGTTGATAAAATTCAGACAAAATCATGTCAAGCTAGGAACAATTATCTTCGATTAAAAGAATGAAATTTTATCTTGAGTACAGTCGTTGGCTGCTGGAGAGAAAATAATTAGAAACCTCTGTACGTACCTCTCTGTCAATTAGATATCTACAGCAGAATTCTGATTTCAACATGCTATGCAGAAGTTTCAATACCATCGGTAGGTGGGAATGTGATAAGACTCTATTGTTATTCAAGTATCGTATAGTGTAAGTCGATGTTAAATAGAAGGAACGCTGAGGAAGGCTTCTAATTACCGAGGTAACAGAGCTAACTGTCAGACACGGTAATGATCCTACATTTCTCAATCCTACAACTCGTTCAATCTTACACCAATGATTCTATTAACCCACTCAGCACTACAATTACCCATTTCAAGTTTCCGTAATGACTTCTCTCCTTAACCCTCAACTAGAAATTCATCAATTTATACTCATTCGGCGAGTGTTGATCAAAGGAGTGAGGAACAAAATTTCATGATTTTCATCGAACAGCATAGTCTCTTGAATACCATGCATGTAGAATTCCTTTCTCTTCGCCCTCGAAAATGGTCAGAGGTTGTTCGTCGTTATGATCATCATCCCCCTTTCCTCGACCATGTTCGTATAAAGCGTGGTAATAAAATATTTTGTTGAAAAGCTTTGAATTAGTAAGTAATCTTCATACTTTTAATATATGAAATTCTTCTTTCGAGAGAGAGAGAGAGAGAGAGAGAGAGAGAGAGAGAGAGTGACGTTCCGTCGCGGTGCCGACGTACGTTACAGGGGTTACAGGAATTGTAACACGACTACGAATAGAAATAGGACTAGGACTAGGACTACGACTACGACTACGTATCAGGGGTTGTCTTATTCGGTGGGGAGAATTGGTAAAGTTCATAGGACAGGGGATTGCCAAAGGATCGGCAAGGGGTGGAAGAGATAAAAGCGACAGAAGCGCCTCTAGCGGTGAGTGGGTGGGGATAACCCCTGCCACGACCTGGCTGTACCGTCGGAGGGGTAGTCGTAGGATGTCTCGCGGACAAGACGTGGAGAAAAGGGGGAAAGACAGAGAGGAAAAAGTGAGCGTAACCTGACGGCGCACCGCACCATCTCTCCAACCAGCCCCTGTGTGTCGTGTATCGTTGCACAATAAAATGTGACTCGGAACGCAGGATCGGGAGCCGCCGTGTGTGCAAAGCCGTCCGTGGCTGTGAGAAATTTCATTAATTTATTATAGGAACCAAGTCAAACAAATGAATACATGTGTAACAAAAGTAATACATTTATATACAATATGTATATATATATATAGTAGTATTATACACAAATAGATACGAAAGGAGATTAATTCGTACTCAAGGGTTTCATTCAAGAGGAAAACAAGTGCAACAAATATACACTTTTCCTTACGCGATATATCGTTTCTCTTGGATATCATCGTTGAATTTCGTGTGTTGTGTGCGCGTTGTTCTGTGCCGCTATATGAAGTCTTCTTTTTCTCTCGTGAAAAATAATATATACATATCATTTTATCTTAGTTGAAGAATATATACACATAAATCTCTCTCTCTATATATATATATCATTATAAGGAAGTGCGAGGAGATGATGGAAAGTTGAAATAATTATAAAACATTCGGTGCTATTATGTTAAATGTCGTGTGTGTAATTGGAGAAGAGCAATCGTTGGAGCGATTATCGCAGTTTTTATGTTATATATTATTACATACATGTTATCATTAATATGACTGGCAGTGTACCTGTATATGCATTTCATTCGATAAACAGAATTCGCATTCGGAACATAATCTATCGGGGAAGAGGAATTCATTGAATCTCGGTGTTGATGATCGTGTGGGACCGGTACTTTCGCTTTGACTCTGCTGTGTAATTTACCGTGAACTGTGATTCTTTGTGAAGAGCGGAGGAAGGAAAGAAAAAAGGAAGAGGAGGAGGAGAAGAAGAAGTAGGACGACAAGAAGGAGAATTGTCGATCAGGGTGAGTTATGTCATTCAATTTTTTTAATTGTCAAAATCAGCAGAAAAGAATGGGAAATATTTTTCTAATATTCTTTGTAGGATTGGATTCCAATAGGGGTTGTCTGATCATAACGCGACCTTTTCTACTTATGAAATAATGTTCTGGAATCGTTATCGCTATGTTTTCACAAACATTTATCATGATATCTATCTTTGAATATTCTTCACGAGAATTAGAATATTTCATATCTTTCTCGTGTAAACACGTGAGACAAAATATTTGGTTACATGATGTATCGCAAAATAGCAACAGTTCGTGACAAAAATTTTCCCTGTTTCTTCCGTGCATTCTTCCTATACACGGAGAAAAAAATATACTACTTTTTCCTATTTTGCTTGGTAAACCAGAAACAGGAAAGTTTGTCAAATGAATTTTTAGATAAAAATACGAGAGATTAACGTTCAGCGTTTAAAATTTCAATCCTACCTACTATTTTTTCTACAATATTCGTAATATTCTTCTGTATTTTTGTGTAAAAATTCATTTGACAAACCTTCCTGTTTCTAGTTCATTAAGAACAATGGCAAAAATTTTTATATTCTCGAGCGGTATTTTTCTCCGTGTATTGGGTTCATCAACCGGCCCAATAATGACGCTTCATTGGGCTACGTATGACGATGAGGATTCAATGAACCTCCACGCATGAAATTAATGATTCAACTAGTAACGAAGCTAGGTAATTTTGACTTATCGCCAGAATTTGCAGATTACCACACTGAGAAAAAAAAGTCATGACCGTAATGAATATTTCTTCCGGCCAAGGAAATGAATTCATCCAATAGTGACAATGAAATCATTTCATGGGACTTATCAATCTGAGTATTCATGCAAACAATGTATTCAAATCTAAAATTCTTGAGCCTGAAGAAACATTTCTTTGAATCAAATACCCTTTCTTCAGTGAAAATAAACCTACTCTGATTCAATTAATCATTTCTTCGGAGGAATGAAACCACTCAAACATTCAAAAAAGAAAGTTTTTGAATCAATTAGGAAAATTTTCAATCCATCGAAATAAATCATCAACTTCAAGATGTTCTTTTTTGACTTCGTGAATTCCATCCTGATTCAATAAATGATGTTTCAGAAGTCATTGAGCACAATATCAGATTTTATCTGTTAAAAACAATTATCACACTTGTAAAGCTTTCATAGTCCACTCTGGTGTTCCTTTAATTTGTTGATAACCGGGAATTCTGAGCACTTTGGATCGAATGAGACTTCATTGATCGTTCAGTCATGCCGTCTGTTAGGCGAATAGTGCCTATCACTCCATGCGGGACCTGTAATTCAATGCCATAATCTGAAAGAAATATTTATTTGGATGAAGTAATACTTACTAAGAAGACAGAGTGATTAATTCTTTATATACAAACCATACTGTCGAAAGAGAACTTGTGAGAAAGTGACTACACCTTGCGAGAACCAATCGAAAGTCGTCTAAGTAACTAAAACGTAACGTGATTTCGAAAATCCATTTCTTTATCTTACTGAATTTTCTTTAGAATCAATTGCACATACTTTCATATCGATGAATGAAATCATTTGAATATAAAAATCATTCTGTGGATTTGAAGAAATACAAAATCATGCTTACCAAATATTACTTGCATTCCAAGCAGTATAGTATTGATTCGAAAACGTTGTTATTAACAAATTTGTACACCTTGAATTGAAAATTCGAGCTTTTCCTACAAAACGTGACGTAATAAAATTGAAGAAATAAGTTATTGAATTTTCAATCGTTTTTGAATGAAATTAGAATCATGCCTTGCACTTCGCGGTCTGACTAATCCAAAGAATTAATCTTTGTGTCAATAAAATGTTTCTTGGATTGGAGGAAACTGAATTCAATAAAATAATATCTTTCATTTAACGAAATAATTCATTATTTCTTTTGAATCATCATTGTTTGAAAGGACATGTATTCAGTTCAATGAGGGCCAGATTCAAAAAAATGTATTTCTTTGATGTAATGACTTTTTTTCTCAGTGCAGGAAGGAAAATTCACCCTGTTGCAAATGCCTGAAATTTCTGCTTAATTGTTTGCAGTTACAGTTCCACGGAGAGAATATTATCTTATAAATTACGATGTTGAAATGGTAGCACAGGATCATACACTGTAAAAAATTTCCATGGGAAACGTCGCATAAATGTTCAATTTTCCGTATTTTACCGGAAATTTACTGCGAAATGATAGTAAAAATCCCATAAAGTTTGGAATTTTCAGTGAAATTTACGGGAAATTTCCCATCCCATGACCGGAATTTTCCGAATGCTGCGTATAGGAAAATTCCGATTATTTTTTACAGTGTACTTGAAAAAGCAGGAATACTGCCGTTATAACCTTTATTCTTTAATATTCGACATGATTCAATCAAAAAACAGCACAATTCACGATATTACATTTTGAATAGGTTGATTTTGCAGTATCGTCCTCCGTTACGATTTTCACATCCTAATATATAAGATAATATTTTCAGCTATCTTAATAATAAATAGATTGTTGGCCAACCCCTAGCAGGTTCAAGAAACAAACTTCCACTCGATTAACTGAGGAACCCAAAGCATTAGAATGGATCTCAAAGATCCGAATTAACGAATTATGCAACGAAGACAATGAAAATCAATTACTAGTTAGTTTCTCATCGCTTTCTTTGAAATATTATGCCGAAGGATACAATAACAACAAGAAAATCAATCAAACATTCTGTCGTCCAGTCAGGGGATTCTGGTATCGATAAAACTTAGTATCGTCCATCCTCCATTGTTTCATTGTTCAAGAAAAGCAGGCCACTGGGATATCAATCACTAAAATTAAATTACCGAGGCTACTACCTTCATGAAGTATCCAAGTTCACAAAGGTGGCCTGAATATTTGGCGAGGCTTTTGCCCGACATTCAATATACATTAGTTTCCAGAATTCTCGCATGTTTGATGAATGTTTGTTGAATGCTTTTTCATTTCAATTCTCCTGGTACGTTAATTAATATCCCTCATACTATGTCGTGCCGCTACATCGCTTTGTATCTTCCTTCGATGTGAATCCAATTCAAATCAATCGTCCCGTTACACATCGATGCGAGCTTGTAAATATCATCGATGTGTGTGTGTGTTTTTTTTTTCAATACGTTCATTCCAATATCAGAGCCAACAGCGGTCCTGGAAAATTCTGGATCTTTCTATATATTGCAATTGAAATTAGGAGACACTCGAACCTATGAACAAAATCTCAAACAAAAAGTGATTGTGCAACGAAGTGAAAGGAAAAGGTTAGTCGAAAAGGAATTTTAATTTCAAGGGGAATAAATCGTAGAATGAATCGAATCAGTTGGAATCGATGGCCGAGATAGAGCTTAGACGAAAGGAAATGGATGGCGTATTTTGTATCAGGGTTGGCCCGAAAAAAACCAATCAAAAACTCACTGAAAAGAATTATGGATGGATGGGGTGGGGAGCTGTAAAATCGAATTTCATGATTACAATTGCAATTTTTTATTCGATGTTTAATATAATCGGTGTTCCTACATAATTAGGGTAAGTGTGCCAATATTTCACCACTTGAGAACCTGACTCCATTTCTTGGTATAAAAAATTGATAAAATAACAATCTCATGCACATAAAATTCCTCTTAACTTATACAATAATACTTCCATAACGAGACAGGGAGAAAATGAAAGGCGAATTTGATATTAAATAAATAAATAATGGACAATCTTTTCCTAAATTGCATTTTGGGTGCTTAAATTGCGCCATATACATTTAATACATCTGTGTACGCCTCCAGATTATTTTGGATTAAGAGGAATGTGTCCGATTGGAAGTTAAGACATTTTATCACTAAGATCAACTACTTTAAGATCATATCCTTAGAGTTTTCCTTGTCGTATAGGAAAATATAAACTTGACGTTTTATCAACACAAGAAATTAACCTGAAAACAGACAAGTTTACAAAATTCGCTGTAACAAAAGTAAAATGCGCATCAGCAAATCAAAACTCAGTGAAGTAACTGGATTGGAGTTCAAGTTCATGTTTTACTCGCGTAAAGGATTGTGTGCATCTCCGTTTCACCGATACGCCAGTGGTGCAATTTAAGCAATGGTGCGAATTAGGCGCACTTCCCCTAATATTTTCATTTTGATCAATAGGAGTATTATGATGTTCCTTACATTGGACCATACGTGTTCAAATGTTGAGAAAACTCGTTCCAACCCTGCTGAACTAGGTGGAATATGTACTTCATAATTGGTGACAAAATTCACAAAATCCGATTGGAAGTTTATCTGTAGAATTCGTCCTCGCTTCCATCAATTTCCACCACTTGTTCACGGAACATTGAAGCAGGATATAAATTTTCATTGTGGATTTGGAATGCTATCATTGCCCCCAAAAATTTCGGTTTATGTTCCATCATCCCCACTGAAAAAAAAATGTCTTCCAACCACATAAATAGTTTATTTGTCCTCTCTCCATAGAATATTTGATCGAATCAAATAATGCAGTACTTGCCCGCAATAAATTAGTCTTCTAAATAAATAATTTATTCGCCACAAGTAATCGGTTTTTGTATCTAATTGAATATTTCATTTCTACAAGTAAATATATTTTATGGAGAGAGGACAAATGAATATTTTTTCCAGTGCAATCTTCAGCCATTTTTTCTTGTTCCTGATTAAGTTGTAGGTTCTTTACAGAGTGATTCATCAAATATGCAATGTAAAAAAACGCTTCTAAGGCTTCATCTCTTCTTCGTATTCGTATAGCCGTTGTATATTCTACTGAATTCTCACTAGACAGCAATTCAGACCACACGGAAAAAGAAGAAATAGCTGTGGTAGCTACTCACTTTTTTAGTATCCTTTTTTCACCGCTGTAGCTAAAATAATTGCAATTGTAGCTATTTTTCAGCTACCGCGGTAGGAAATCGTAGCTGTAATTGCACAGATTTTGTGGTTGAATTTTCGCTGCGACAGCTACATTTCTTGCAACTACCGCTAAGTGAGTGGCTGTGACAGCTAAAAAATAGCTAGTTATTTTTTATTGTGCACATTTTAACAGTTGTCGATAGATTAGTTGATTAAGATTGCAATTTATCTAAAGCTTTAGCAACTTTTTTCAATTGTTTGAGATGATTTTCAGCTTCAGGTGGACATTTTTAATGACCGTTTCGAGACAATCATTTTGAGAGTTCCATCTTGTGTCATTTGGCAACTGCGACATCAAGCGCTCTTTTTGCTCGAGCAATTCCTATGAAAATAGAATGGAGTGTGATTCCAAATCTTCTTAAAAAAAACATTAGTTGCGATCAATTTGAAACGTTCGACCAGTTGAAAGAAATAGATGGTATTTCATGAACGCATATATAACACTTTTGGATAAATTTGTTTTTATTTCCATCCAAATTGCCTTCAATTCATTGATATGAGTAGTGTATCAAATTTTGTAACGAGATCGACTTATGATAATGTAACTTGTCATTCCCATAACATATAACGATCGATTCCAACGATAGATCCTATTCTCTAAATTGGAATCAGTGAAAAATACTGATTCGTTAGTGCTGAATCTTCCATCGGTGAAATCAGTGAAATCTCACTGATAGAGTTTTAATGAATCACAACTGTTCAAAAACTCAGATTCATAGAGTAGAAATGAATAAGTATGAAATGTTATCATAAATTTTGTTTTTCGGAATTCATAAGAAGAGTTTCAACAATCTACGTGAACGAATGTTTTGGAACATACACGTATTTAATGTTGCTGAAATTTGAATCGTTCATTGAAACGAATTAATAACGAAATATTCAGATCCAACCTCAGTTTAAGACCCAAAATCTCGCAGCACATTCTTTAAACAATGTTTTCACTCTCAACAAGTCAATATGAGGTGATAAATAACGATAATTTATCATATTGAGTTGAAAATAACAATAAAAAATCCGAAAAAACCCAAGTGGTTCGGGGTTTTTTCCAACCCTATTTTGTATGCAATTGAATTTCCCGCAAGATGCGATATTTTTGTAACCTAAAGTAGTAGTTGTAGTTGAAAATTTCTCAAATTGTTTGTGACCTCAATCTTGTGTTTTGTCAATAATGAATAGTTTTGAATAATATAGATAATCATCATTATTCTATACGAAGTAAATGACATTGTTGGTGATATTGCGCATAAATCTCTACAGGGATTTCATTTCTCCTTATTGAAATCCATACGTAGAAATTCCCTGATGCATTTGCGGTATTTCGGTACTGTTCAATTCATGCCATATGAAGCTTAAGCCAAGGATATAAACCATCGGTGAGGTGAGATACCCGTAGGAGTTCCTTACGAACGGCGGCATTATTCCGCATGCTTTGATTTTGGTTAACCGCAAGATATATTACCCACTCGCTTAATTCATTCGACAGTCTCGTGATATTCCATCATTCCCTGTATCAAATCGAACTACCGTAAACTTTCCATCTAGGAAAAATCGATTTGTCTGATTGACTATTTTATTGCTCCACGAGGGATGAAAAATGTATGGATTTAGGCTTGGGATTTCCAAGCGATTTGTTGTACCACAGCGGCTCTTTGTCCGGCTACATCGAAGTGAAATAAATCCCTCTTTGAGTTGATTTCAAATTTTGCGAATCACGTACCACTAACGGGGAGAGGAACGATTTTTCCATAGGTTTTGTATCGTGATGGTTATTCGAAATGTGTTTCATCTATCATTTTAGACACGCTCCGAACACGTACACACAGTAGAGATTTACAATTTAACCGTCACATAGTTTTTGAGATTTCACGTGATTCGAATGACAATACAGAGAATAAAACATTGAAGAAATTGTAAAAGTAAAATTGAACTTCTCGGAAAAGGTTGAAGTGGCTGGGAGTAAGAAGCTGATCTCTCGAACGAGATGAATTTTATGTATCTCAACCCTTTTCTCGACACAAGCCGATAACTAACCTCGAAAAATCTCACGTTTCAAGATTATCTTGCGGCTTTCCTTACCCACGAGAAATCCTCAAGTTTTTCTCTTCTCTATATCGATTCTCGGGGTACTAAAGGATGATCGATGCGAGAATCAGAGCTTCGCCCTGAAATCTGAATCCACTGATATATCACATTTACGCGCCATGTCAGGCATTCCAGCAACGAATACGAAAGAACTACCCTGCGATCATAAATTCAATTTACCCTGAAATATGATACTCCTTTTTTTTTTGGTTGAAATTGTCGAGAATGAGACTCAAACGATAAAGCTCTTCTCTTGCCTTTGACCTCGATTCACACACGGGTTTCGCTGCACTCGGCCTGAGAAAGGCGCGTCTTAGGATTTCTCTAAGCCGTAAATTGGGCCATGACACCAAGGAAAAGACGTAGTAGCTATTTTCAGGTGAACCGCTTTATACCTCTTTATACCTGTCCTGTATTTGGAACGTGACGAGGATATCATCATACACGTATCCAAGTATCAGTACTTTCCACTTGTTACAAGATAAACTTATGATTTACATTTTAATCAATAATCGTTTCTTCAGGCAACCTTGAATTACCAACACTCCGTTGTGACAAGCGAGGGAAAAATAATCTTTCTAATTTGAAGAAGGAAAACTTAAAAACAGACATAATTCTCTCGCTCTTTTTATAACAAGATGTCGCTGTTCGAGTCGTCGAGAAGAAGAGGCTTTTCACTTTAATCGTAAAAGTTTGTCTCAACGGAACCGTAACGTAATTACAAAAGTTTCAAATTTGTCAACCTTCATTCTTCTTTTTCAATACTTATTAAATTATCATATTCAATTTTCGTGTGTGTGTGTTTTTTTAGATTCAAAAAAACTCGATATTCCGGCAGAATTTTATTCAAAACAAATTACATTACAAGGAAATTTCAGGGCATGCTCGTTTCAAGTACCGGATTCTCTTATTCATTTTTATCAACCTCGTTTCATGTTGAGATAACCTCATATTCGAAGCTAGTTAATTAGAGATGACTTTCTTTTATAAAACCCCTTTAACGTCAATCCCATCGTTCTCTTGGCTTTTCACAACGCATAAGTCGCTCTCGTAAAACGAAGGAAGAAATATAGAAACTCTGTTAAAGTTTACACTCTTGGAAATGAAATCTTCCTATTAAAAGGGGTGTACGTGTATTTCATTCGAAACAGAAACACGAGTTATGTAGATATATAGTACTTTGCGAATTGAAAAATAACAATCTCCAATGAGATTTTTTTGCAATTTATCTAGTCTCTGATTCGAACGTGGACACGGGAGAGAAGAAGATTGCTCCCGTTCCATTGCAGAGAAATTCTGTTAGGTCTCATTTAAGCTTCGAGGAGACAGACCGTAACTGACATTACAATGTCGATCGATATACCTGAACTAACTTAGGTCCGTTCGTTACGATAATTCAATTACTCTCGGTGGGCTAACTCGAAACTAGACGGCTGACGGCTGATTTTTCAATGTTGGAGGACAATGAATTAACGTTGATTTTTCCTCCTCTCGTCAACATCTTCCGCGCTTCGAATTTGAGTTTTATCCGACAAACAACTACGCAGTAACAAATTTTGTTTTAGAAAAGGGTCCACTGAAAATTTGTGTTGAAAATCAATACAGATGAGTGTCAAAATTGAATTTAACACTCTTGTGTTGATTTATTACAACCTTTGTGTCAATATTTAACACAAATTTTCAGTTTGGGACATGCACGTGTGTTGAAAATACACAAAATGTTCTACTGTTGTATCTTGGAGGAGGGAGGAAGATCTCTGCAAGTAGATACAACATTCACGATCAGACAACGACAATTCTGAGAATTATCTCTCCTGAGGGTTTTAGGTAAGAAATCTGTCATTCATACTTTGGTATTCGACGCAAGAAACCATTCGAGCGTGATATTTCAATTATTGACACGATAAATTTGTCCTGAATAAAGCAAAGGAGTATTATATGAGCACGTAGTTCAGGATCTCTATCCCCAATTGATACCCTAAGAGCAAAAGTGGCACCCAATTGTCAAATTCAAGCAAAAACAGGACAGGAGCTTTTGAGAGCATCAATGGAACGTTAAAAGTTCCGAGCGCATAAATACAAAATCTTTTGTTTCGAATTATAGGTGTATCGCTTTTGCTCGGAACTTTTGAGGTTCCAATCTTGCTCTCAAACGTTCCTGTCTTGGTTTTGCTTGACAACAATTTGGGCGCCACTCTTGTATTTAGCGTATCAATCGATTGGAGCATCAGTTCTCGTATGATTTTGTCCCATTACTGGATTATGATTGAGCATAAAAACGAAGCCGTGGAGTTTAACTTTGATAAACGACGTGCAACCGTATCCCCTACCACCATTCGATCGATGAATTTCTCTATCGCATCGCGTAACAACTTTTTAACTTCCACATAATATATACCACGAAAACATGAATTTTATCCGTGACTTTGACGGAACGGCATGACCGATCCACGTATTATCGTCATAAAAGAAGGAGGAAAATTTCAGATCGGTTAGAAAGATTCTCTGCGACTTGGGGGCTTCCCATTGTTCGTGTTCTCCGGTAATTAATGAAATCTCCAAAATTCTCATCAAAAGAGATATCGTGATAACGGTAAACAATGCTTGTTGATAATAAGATACTTGGAAAACGATAAACCTGAGTGGATAGTCGTACTTGTCGATTGTTGTTTTTGATTTTTAGATCTATATCTTGAAGAATCTTTCTTATTTTTCGTTGGCAAGGAATGGGGGAATAAAATAGAACGAGATAATGTCGGAGATGGCGAATAACACGAGTTCCCCGTTCTATCGGGGACGTTGATAATTGGGATATTAGCTCTATATAATGGGATCCTGAGAACCGAAGAACAATGAAAGAGGGTAAAAGAAGGGAAGAGAAAAAACATGATGCCGAGGTTCGTTTTTCCCGTCCCCACCGCCATTTCTAAGCGATTTTCGATATCTGATAAAGAGTTGTGTCGTTCTCTTCCTCTCTCTCTCTCTCTCTTTCTCTCCACCTCTGGGGAACAGCAAGATTGTACACATACGAGAGTACACAGCAACAGGCTGTATATAACAACCTTCTCTCATTTCAGAATTTTCTTAGGAAGAAAAAATCTAAGAAATATAAAAAATAGAACCGAGAGGGTTTGTGTACACAAAACAAAACAGATTCAAAAGCAATTTTGAATTTTCTATACTCTTTTTTCTGAGGAATAAGGTGAAGAGACCTTATATCCGATCATTTTCATCATTACATGAATTTACGAAGTAATTCAGCTAGAAATTTCAAATGAAAAAGTTAATTTTCGATCCAACAATTACAAAAGAGTTTTTGCACAACTAAACCACAAAAACCTAGAATATAAGAACTGATCGGATATAAAGTCTTTTACCATACTTTACATTTATCGCCTGCATTTATGAATCAACAAACGTTTTCTCCCCGTGAAAAACATCCCGAAAGATTAATTCTTACTGAAAATCGTATTCGCATACACAACAGGTGACAAACAATAGAAATTCTATTTTTCATCGAAGATGAATGTTTTCGTGTATTTGCAAGAATTATATATCGACGTTTGAAAACATTCAATACGTGAACGAATCGTTGGTATCGATAGCACACCTGCGAACTGGCAAAAAGGAAAACAGAGAGACACCAGAGGAGAAAAGCAATATCGATGTTGCTTACGATTTCCGACATGACGTGATTTCTAAATACGATGAAGGAATTATAGATGTATAATACGATATAAATTCTTTGTTTTCTTGAGCAAAACAAACACGGGATTCAAGTTCCAGAGAAAAATCGTGATATAATTAAAAAGTGAACTGGACTCTGGTTTCTTTCAACGATGTCACGTAATGATAGTGATTATCGACCTTGCGAGTTTCGACGAGGCTGTGCCTGTATCATACGACGGGTACATAAAAAGGTTTCTTTCAAAGGGAATCCAAATACCATGTTGTTGTCACAGTTGTTACCGTCCGTGCTAAAAACGCGCTGAGTGAAATGAACCGTCAGACCAGGGCGTGTTTTTCTTTGAAATAACAGCGGCGAGGTGGAATGGAATACAAATGTTCACACGGAGAACTTTCTCCTTCACGTGTACGTGTACGTGGGCGGGGATTTGATAATCTAATTATCCACGTTTATCCCGATGATCCGCGTGGAGTTTCAGAAATCAATGTACTCCCGAGTAGAAATTGAACATAAGCTCACCAAGATCCAACACTGCTCTCTCAAATTTTTAGAGTGAGATTTCACTCTTTGGGCAGCCAGAAGCAGGAATGGGTTCTGTGCTCGCGCGATAAGTAATATGCGTTACCTATGCGCAGAATATGCATGAAACATTGTGAAATTAATTCCGACTTGAAATTCAAAATTCAGAATATATGATATAGATATTTATGAGTGTTGAAATGGTGAAATAATTAATAGTTTTAAAATTATAGCCTAAGTTGACCATGAAAAAAGATGATGCAGAAAATCCCCTTGAGTTATCTGCGTTATCTGCGTACACGGAGAAAAATTTGATTGTAAAAATTACTATGTTTTATCATGAACTAGTATTATTGGAAAATATTGACAGTAATTTGTAACCTAAGTGTATTATTTTATACGCACGTAGTAAATAATCGTCAGCTACGATGGTAAAAATGAAGATTCAGCGTGAGAAAATATATTTTAGTAATAACAACTATGAACAAACGAAATAAATACCTTTTCTAATGAAAATTATCACCACGCGACAATAATAGATTTTGTTTGAACAACTATTAATATTTTCCAACAGCGCTCGAGATTTTCTCACAATTATCGCACACAACAAGTTGTTCAGTTTAGGTTTCCTCGTTTAGTCTTTCAATGAAACTTCAAAACAACGAATTCATAAGTGCGAGCGTAGCAAAGCAGCTTCAATCGTAAGGGTTATAGGTAGATATAAGTACATTATTCTTAAGTTCAAATCCCCTCCGCGTAATTAAGATTTTTCATTATAAACTGTACTCAAGAATGTATTAAAAATAACGTGATTGCAATCAACAAATATGGTGGTAATAACTCGAAGGTTGGACAACATGAACTAACAAATGTGCCTGGAAATATGTTTTTGCAAGTCAATTTTTTTTTTCATTTTAGTGAATGATATTGCCATCATTGATGGTGAAAATCATTGCCTTTGCTTCGATTTTTAGAGCTCTTGCTTGCGTGAATCTTGAAATAAAGTGTGAAGAAATATTACGATCGCTGATGGTGAAAAGTATTAGCACTGCCCGGAGTCATCAATATTACCTATGTTAGTTTTCCTGAAGAAATTTTGAAATTTTTGACAAAGTGGAGTTTACCATCTTGATAATTTTATTTCCAAGCTATTCCCAATAGTTTCAGTTTACCAATTTTGATGATGATATTACCTACGTATTTTACCACTTTCAACCATCAAATTTCTCTCCGTGTACCCAACCCTGGCCAGAAGTGAGCTTGTCGAAATTTCCAGTGGAAGTATAATTAGACTAGAAATTTACCCCGTGTACCAGATCAGGTCAACTCTGATCCAGCCCAGGTCCTAGTAAGGCAACCTCGTCAGGACCTTATCCCATATCGAAACCTCTAGAATAAATTGGAATTAGGATATGAACAGGATATTCACAACCCAAAAATGTTGTATTCGGCATGGAGAGATCTAACTTGGAAGATACACAGTTGACAGTTGTTCAGAAATATTTTCCTAATTTAGAGAAAATTTATTTTACCAAGGAGTATACAATCTGAAATTAAGACATTTTTGCATTCACTTCATTGAACATATATGCAGGACATATTATAAGGATCAGTTCTTACCAAAAGGTTTGCTGTGAAAGAAAAAGATCAGTTCTAAAACGGAAAAATGGTTAGTTCTTAAAAAATGACCTAATTTTTAGTGAGATTTTTTCCTTTTTCTTTTTTTCAATCGAGTATCCAATTCAATGTTGCCCTTCCTGGTTAAACGAACCGATTGATTCTCGCCAAATCTGATTGAATCTTGCACAATGTTCTGACCACATCCTATTCAACCATTTTCAATGAGAGTCAATCAGGTTAGTGTATTTTCCAATGTAATTTTGATTGAACCTTGCACAATGTTCTGATTAAATCCCATTGAATTTAATTTCGTCAGATTGTATGGATTTTTTCAACAAGGGCTGTTATAGAATGAGCCTTTCGCCTCATATGAAGGGGTTTTATAGTGAATTTAGAAGCGATATTGATTCTAAAGAAATAAGACTCCATGCCAAAAGTAAAATTAAGGAAGTACTTGTCACACAAATGTTCTCCTTCTTTTTTTTTTTAGAAATCGAGTGTCCAGCGTTATATGATAACCTAACAAGGTCTTGATGAGATTACAGCCAGGAAAACCTATTTCAACCTTCTAGGATGATTGAACGGAAGCCTAATTAGGATCAAATGGGCTGATCCCTACGAGGGGCATCCACATCTGATCCTGATTAGGTCCTCGTTATATGTCAGGTTAACCCTACGATAATTTCCAGTTGGGAAGGTTTGAGGTTAGAAACTCACAGCCACCACTCTAAGTTTGGATTGACTTTTCCGCTCTAAAAAGGTGAGAGTTCCTCGAGTAGAAGTTCCTATCCGTGAGCCCTAAAATGGTCCGGATCGGATCCGGCTGGGAATTGGGATGCTTCATATCTGGGCCTGATCAGGTCCGTGTAGATGAAAACCTATCGGGGATTCCAGATCCGGCACACGGAAAAAAGAAAACACTACTGGTTACTGTGAATGACAGCGATCGGTTGAAAAACAAATGAAAACACGCTTGGATAATGAGGATTAGCGCCATCACAGCACTGTAAAAAATATACTTCCTAAACTGCCAAAGAAGTTTGGCAGTTTTTTACACAAACTTTTTTTATAAATTACCGAACAAAAGTTTGTAAACATTCAAAAAATTTTGTGATTTCACGAAGATTTTTGAGAATTCACAAACTTTTGTTCGGCAATTTACAAAAAAGGTTCGGAAATTATTTTTCCAAACCAAGCTTGTAAATTTCCAAGCATTTTTGTTTGAAATTCAACAAATTTTTTTTACAGTGAGTGATGGGTATTGTAATAAAATCTCTCAACGCTGACTGGACAGTAATGAGGACTGGGAAACGCAGTACTGCATAGAATGAATTTGAGTTTCAATGTATTTTTGTGATTCACAGTAACCATTGCTGTTTGCTTTTTTCCGTGCACCGACGAGAATAACCTGATGATAGTTCTAATGAGGTTGACCCTATAAAAATCTATCTGGCCCTGATCCGTTTTCCTGATTGGAGCCAGATGTGGATAATTTGAATCAGGTCCGAATGTGGCTGACCTAATCCACGCCCTGATAAGCAAAACCTCATCCCAATCTGAATTTAACAACTGGCGCAGTACTGCGCCAGTACCGGCTAACACTGGCGGTCTGCACTGCAGCAGTACTGGCATTTGTCCGAAATGATAACGCTTTTCCGTACTGGGTACTTGGTACTGGCACAGTACTGGTAATCGGTAATGGTCTTCAGTACCGGCGCAATACGCCCAATCAGAATTTCACAACTAGCGCTGTACTGCGCCAGTACCGGCTAAGACTGGCGGGGTACTGGTGGTCTGTACTGCAGCAGTACTGGCATTTGTCCGAAATGATAACGCTTTTCCATACTGGGTACGTGCTACCCGACTCTTGGGGGCCCAATACTGGCACTGTACTCCGCCTGTTGTCAACATTGGCATACTTCAGTTTTTTCTGATTGGGATTCAGTCTTATCCGGATCTGATCAGTCCTCTTGATTGCAACCGGATGCAGATAATATTCATCAGGTCCGGATATGACTAACCTAATCTGCGTTCTAACAAGTCATTACATCCGGGCCCGTTCTAATTACCCATATCCATACCGGATCTGACTTAGGGCAAATCGGATCGGTACTGGATTTACACTTCTGCTCGGGTCACTTCTAAGATTTAGTGAAGTGAAACGCGTGATTTTTCACTCTTCCAGATTTAGAGAGTGGGGAAAGCGTTGTAACAGCGTATGCCATCACTGGCATGTGGCATAAAACATGGCCTGGGATCAACCAAGTTCGGCTAAGAAAGGATCGAGTAAGTTCCCATGTAAAAATTTAGCGATCCCGCCAATGTTGACCACGGGCAATGGCTTGGGCCAAGCGTGACAGCCAAGCGTAGGGGATTTATATAGGACCGACGTTGATTGACAATAGAAGTAGTGTCGTGCCTGTGTTGGCAATACAAAAATGAAAAGTGTGAGAACTGTGTTGGCGCAAGGTTGACCTTGCACCATCGCTGCCCCAGGCATGAAAATTGAGGCTTGTCAATCGCTGAAACGATGTTATCATTTCAGTCCTTGGTCAGGCTTCCTCCCAAGGCTCCGCCAATTCTCGTCAGGGCTGGGTCAGCCTTGCGCCACTAACAAATTTTTACATGGGTTGATACTAGCCCCTCGAAGGAAAAATATTCTCCTGTAAAAACACAATGGAACATTTGGAGTGATAAAAATTCATGATAAATCGCATCTCTTTTCATTGAAAAGATTCATGATTTGGAAAAATTGCATTATTATGCTTCGTAATAAACCCCAAAGTCCGAATTATACGCTTCGAAGGGTAGAAATATCGAACAACGTTCGTTCTATTCATCTACATAAAAAAAACTGTGGATTTATATTTTCATTTTCACAGTGGAATACATTATTTTTATGCAAATCCTGTATACTACATCAATTCAACAAGTCAAATGAGAACAACAAAAAAAGCGAGGGAAAATTTTACGAATTGTACGGAATATCACGAAGATCGCGATGCGGTTTACTCTTCTTTCGACGAATAAAAAGGCGACGACGTTCATGAAATAATATGAATATTAAACGGTTAGCTTGGAAATATTTCAACTCGAAGGTTACTTGAAATTTCTCGAGACCATTGAACCTTATGAATATGCTTTTGTGTGTATCGAGAGATAGCAGAACGTTCGAGCATGAATTTAAGTACACGAAGAAATATGAAGAGAAAGAAAGAAAAGTTGAGAAAAGAAAAGGTGGGGAACGAAGAAAAGGAGGATTTATAATATTCGACGAGGGATTTTCGGGTAGAATTGTTGAGAGAAAGGGAGGGACCACCGTTGGATCACCGTCGTCTCCGTCTCGCGCCATCTCGCATTAGACAAAGAGTGAAACTTTAAAAATAATGACTACTGCCAGTTCGGGATCTTCGTTTTCCCCCTACTAGGGAAACGTTTATGTAAGTACATATACGTATGCAAATACAATATCAAAAGTTTCTGGAATAAATTTACCATCGACGATGAAAGAAAAAGAAGAAGAAAAAGAAGAAGAAGAACATCCACCCTAACTATCCAAAACAAATCTCCTCTCGATTTATTCCCTCCAACGATGATAACTAGTCGATCCATATTCGCTATTCGTGAACGTATGCTACGTAGACGATGCGGTACGTGAAATGGTAACACAAGAAGGTGACATGAAAAGAAATCAACGAGCCAACTCTCGTCCTTCTTTTTTTCTCTCATTCATATGAATACGAAATGAAATACTAGACATCTGAGCGGAACAAAACCGAATTGTACTCTCATCTCGATACACAATGAAGTATTCTACTACCCTCAGCTCAGTCAACGCTCTCATTCATCACGACATCAACACATCAACGCCCGTTAAGTTACTCTTCCATTCATCATCGTCGTTGGAAAAAACTCCAGTGAATCCATTAAATAACATTTTTTTGCTCCCCTATCTTCTTCGATTTTCAAACATGTTTCGTCTCGAGTTTATACTCGGATGCAGGTCATTCCACGTGATTCTAAATTAATTTGTTACGTATCATTTCCCAGATGCAACGTTACGTGTTTTTTTTTCCCTCTTGTCGAGGAAAAATCCACATTTCTCTTCCTTTATTTCAATTTAATTGCAATTGCGATATTCCTCGGCAATACGACTGTCGAGGATGAAAAGTATATCTTTGGTAAAGCTGAAGGTTAATCGAATCAAATGAGCAAAAGTAATCGAAGAACTTTTCCTTCGTAGTATTTCTTTTTTTTTTCCCTCTCGCATCATCAACCTCGTCATCGGATCTCTGTTTTTTTCAATTAATTTTCCTCTTTGCTTTCATAATAATAATAATAATAATAATTGTACAAAATGTCGATACTCTCGTTTACCTTTCTCGCTATCGAAAATATGAAAAAATTCACTCTAGAATTCCCTCGTGATCAGGAATCATTCGAATTTCCAAAGATACATCCGAAATGAGCAATAAAAAGGGAAAAGATTTCGCTAATCGTGTAGTGTGTATTCTATGGATTTGCGGTGAAATACTGCCAAGTTCTTGGCGTATTTTGTGCCATATCTCGCCATGAGCAAGCAGTATATATCCTTCAAATATACGAAGGGGAGATTGGTGATTTCGATATCCTGACATAAGGAGAAGTAAATTTCGCGTCGCTCTAAGCTCCTCTTGTACCAGTCAGAAAATCACGAAGCGAAATAATAAGCTGCCATTCGCACAGCATATTCCAATTTTCTCTTCCTCCCCCGCTCTTTTTCTTTTCCATATTATCTATGCCGTTATGCGTAGATATGATCCATTGTCGTTTAATCTCTATCCGGACTTGGGAATGATTTTTTCAACAACAAAAGTCATGTCGATTTTTAATGAACGAACAAAAATATCCACGTTTGGTTGATAAAATCCTGACTATACGTTGGAATGATTCCAAGATGTGAAAAATCACTACATCTTGGTTAGAAAATATGATATTCTTGTTTTTGATTATATTCGTTTGGAAACATTCTGTTGATGTTGAAGGATTCTTTTGCTCATCTTTGTAATTCATTATCTTGGGGAGTGAAGAATCTTTCATGAAGTTTTTATCACTGCGGTAAAAGCACTGTGAGTACGTGGGTCATTGTGGAATTGAATTGGAGAGCATCTTTAATGGATAATCGATATCACAAATGTAGTTTTTTTTCAATAAATTTTCATTTACGATGGTAGATATATTTCATTTTTATCGTCTCTTGGATGGATGCGAATTTAACGAATGAATGATTTTCCTCTGACCACTGCTTAGTGGAATTTTTCAAAATTATCCACGTTCTTCGGAAGGCGATATACCAGGAAAATATATTCCTGAATATTTTTAAGAATACATATTCTTGAGTGCAGCTGATGTGTTGTAGAGCCGAGAGAAATTTTCTAAGATCAAGAAAATATTGTCTCAATTCGAAAAATCTATGTTTGGTTCCAGGAAAATTTTCTTGAATCAAGAGTGAATATTTTAGGAGAAATGAATTCCTTGGAACAGAAAAATATATTGTTGATGATACCAATTATTCCTCTTAGTGTATTATATTTAATACCGAAACCTGAATTCTTGAAGATGCAATCAGATCCATTGGTAAGAAAAGGACACAACCAAAATTATTCCGATAAAAACTCGAGAACAAAAGAATTAATTCAAAATATCGCTCTGTACAGACCTTTTTCAATCAATAGAGGTGGTCTGCACTGAAAAAAACATTTCTTCCAGCTAAATAAATAGTTTATTTGTCCTCTTTCCATAAAACATTTATTACACCCAGAAAACGTTATGCTTGTTTTCAGCGTAGTGAACTTCATTCAAGCGCAATTTATTCTTTCTATTCCCCCAAACATATCGCACTCATTTCAAATATATTTTATGCTAGAATCAAACAAATTGGTTTACACTGTAAGAAAGGATATATCAATTTTCGCTCAGACACGATATTCTTGTTTTGAATGTTCCTTTTCAGTTCAACTTTAGCTTAAAATTGTTTTCATATCAAGTTGAATATGTAGTATTTTTGAATCAATCTTAGATATCATTGCAATCAAATTCAGGGATATTCTTACATTAAGAAAAAAATATCACAATTACTATTGTTTTTATCATCAAAGTCTGAATATACTTGACATTTGCGTGTTATTACAATTAGAAGTAGTCATTTTTCGGAACAATATAGTGGAATTGAACGATATATGAAAAAAACGCAGCTTTCAATTGTAATCATCACATTTACATGAAGTATATTCCGGGATGAATGATAAAAACAACTTTTAATGATATATTTTCATCCATTTGTGAAAAAATAGTTGAATTCCATGAATTTGACTTAATATACACCCCAAATAAGGAAAATTGGTAGTAAGAAGTGCGTCGTGAATACTCTGATCCCAAACAACAAAAGATCACTTAAGAATTTTTCAAGAACTCTTTGAGAACTGAAGAGTTCCCACAGAATTCTTGAAGAAGTCTTTCACGAATTCTTTGCTGTCAACACCGAACGGATGACATCCATTTTGCCTTTCTTTTTCTCAAGGGAGGGGTAAGGGTTTCAGCGTGAAAAAAAAAACACTTTTTTTGTGATTTTTTATCTGAAATATCGATTGAGCAATTTTATTCAAACCTTCTATACATTATTAAGCATAGTTTTGACTATATTCTGTAAATTTTTCATGCAAAAATATTAAACAATCAGCCCGTGACAGAGCTTCCCCTAGGACGTCTTGAAAAAAAAACAACAATTTGCGGTGTTCACTGTAACTCGGCCGGAAATTATTTGAAAATGAAAAACCATAAAAATTTAGTCAAATTATAATCAAATCTTCCCCCCTACATTCTCTGTTTATTTTTTTTTTATTTAAAAATTTTTGGCGGCCATCTAAAGTGTGAACTAGGGTTTCCGATCTCCAGCCAGAAGATCGATTTTGAGAATCGATTCGAATCGCGCAGAAGTGAATCGATCTCTTGAAAAATCGTCCTCGCAAAGATCGATGTAAGCAAAATCAATCTTCGATTCTTCCTCAAAATCAACTTGATAAGTTATTGTGCAAACTTCATCTTATTCGGTAAATCAATAACTTCATAATTAGTTTCAATTATTTTTATTGTCAGTAATCATATTTGCTGATAAATTAATACAATCTTCGGAATATAGAATGTTTTTATAATCTCAACATGAATTACAATATGCAAATTAAATATTCATATCTGTTAATTAATCAATATAATCATAGAATTTATAGAATTTCCACTTAAAACATCAGAGTGATTTGTTAGACGAGTTGTTTTATAATTTCGAAATAAATAAAAATTTACACCTTCTCAATGTTGTTTGAATTTTACTTTATATTATACATAAGCATGATAACTGCTTATTGTTGAGTGTTTTGAATCTGATGAAAATATTCATATTTTGAATTGCAAAAAGATTATGAACCGTTCAAATTGTAATGAATCATCATTTCTTCAAATTTTCCATTATGTTAAATAAGAATATGATGATAAGTATTGAATTAATATTGATATATTCCACAAAACACTTTGATCACATTAAAATTTGTCCATGGCTCCTCCCTTTAGTACAGTAGTGAGGTCAGTGAGTGAATTCAATATATTCCCTCCTCATTCCATCCATCTGAGAATGGCTCCAAATAAATTCCGATTGTAATCATAATATCCCACACAGTATTTAAAGTATAAACCGATATCTGAAGACAAATTCAAGATGTCTTATGCAACATGAAGAGATATCTATAAAGTATCTAAAACGAGTTCTTACACGGAAAAAATTAGTCATCCAAATTTTCGTTGATTAGTATGTCACTTTTGGACAGAGCCCAAATTCGAGAAGAATTCGTACACCGAATTTCAATAATTCGTTGACTTTGTCCATTGTTTCAATCATGGAATCCACTTTTCGTTTTTATCGTCGGAAGAATGGAAAGGGTCAACGAATTATTCAAATCCAGTGTACGAATTCTTCTCGAATTTATGCTCCGTCCAAAAGTGACATACCAGTCAACGAAAATTTGGACTACTTATTTTTTCCGTGTACTTCTAAAAAATTTATACAAGATGACTAAAAGACATAATCCCAAAAGATAAGTTCTACATCTTCTAAAAGATATCCTTCAGATGTATTCTAGAAGTATGAAATTGTTTGAAAAATCTTGAGAATATCTTTTCGTGTTTCATAATACTTCTCAAACATTTCTGAATAGTTTTTCAAGATATTCTGAAGATCCAAAGTGCTGTATGAGATTTGATCTTGAAAATTTGTTTAACCACATCATGGATCAACATAAATTATTACTGAAATTGCCAGTTGATTAAAATTCAATTTTCATCAAGAATTTGTGAGTTATGACATAGTTTTCCACAACTCATTGAAGGTGAAAGGGAACGGATTAAATCCATCCAGTGCATAATATCTCTATGTACTTAAATGAGAGAATCGATTCTCGATCTCAGTACTTTTCCTCGATCTTTGGATCGATCTAGACACATGAAAAACGATTCAAAAAATCGAAGATCGTGCATGAAAAAATCGATTTTCGATTTAATCGAATCGAGATCGGAATCCCTAATGTGAACCGTTTTTTTCGACTAAAATTTCCGCCATTTTGTGGGTGGGAAACACCCTTAATGTAAAAGAAAAAAATTTTAACTAAACGTAGGGGGGAGGTATTTTATATGAAGAAAATGTGTACAAAGTTTGAAATGAATCGGTCGAGTAGTTTTTAAATGGCAGTGAACACGGACTTTGAAAAAGTACTTTTGAGAAAAACGCGTTTAAAGTTTATGAAGCAAAAAAGTGGAAAAAAAATTTTTTTTCTCGAACTTACATAGAATCCAGAATTCCAGCTCCATACAGCACACATCCTCCAGCATTGTCGATGTCTTTAGCCTGTTTTTTCTCAAGTCCTCGTTTTATTCTGGCTTCTTTGCTCTGCTGCACAGCTTGGAACTCGGCCCTATCAAAGCGATTGCTGTCTGTAGATGATGCATACTCGTGAGGGCTTGGGCCGACACTGACGTCCATGTCAGACAGAAAAGTTAGAAGAGCACCAGCACCTTCATTGAATGTGCATGCAGCTACATAAGATGCAAATTTCTCAGCAGTCGTTTTGATGCTGCAGCAAATAGATTTCATGAGATCCAAATCAGATGGTTTTGATAGAAAACTACTTGCTATGTCCATGAGCCCGCAAAATTTATTGCAGCCTGCTAAACCCAAACCTAATGTACGCATTACAAAGGCAACACGAGTGTTGCTTTCATAGCGATTACCAGTTTACTCACTCGACGGTATAAAGCGTGGATCACAATTTGTACATTTGACTTGGATTTGGAAGCCAAGTCCTTCTTTTTTACAGCTCTTGAACTCAATTGAACCATCGCACTGAGCACATTTTACTAAACTTGCGATGGTTGAGAACACAAGCAAAAAATCGATGATTCTAAAATGTTTTTCAACATCTTCCGGTACACTAGCACTCGTATTTAGTTTTATTTGTCTTCGACGAAGCACTTTTTGTGGTAGCCTCATCTTTTATTTTTTCATCCGGGTTTTGATCTTTTTTCCGATCGACACAAATAGGTCCTTCCACTTTGACGGTCTTCTCGCGAAATTTTACTTACTCTCGGCATTTTTGCACAGGAAATTTTTCGAAAAAAATAAAATTACAAGCGCACGGTCGAATGTCTAACCACAAACTGAAGCTCGTTTCTTTTTTTAAAATAATGTAGTGTATAGTATATACATACAAATATTGAATATATCTATATGGTTTTAGTTACCTGCCTTTACTAAATGAAATATTTCTAAAACTGGATATGGGATCAGGACAATAGCAATGAATAACCTGTATACCTGCTCGACAGCTGCACTGCAATCCCAACCGCCCGTAGCAGTTAGAGTTAGAGCGTTAAAGGCCCCGAGACTAATTGAACAATAACTTCAAGAATATTGCTTAGATCGGATTAAAATTTTGAGGACATATTCTTGAAATGTTAAAACAAAAACAAATCGATTTTTCGAAAGTGAAAACCCTTACCCCGCTCCTAAGTAGCGATCCCCATGCAATAATTTTCTCACATCCGCCCTCGCGCGTCATCTGTTATGTTTATTTCATAGGTCAAGCATAACGTACCTTTGAACCGAATCTCACATTCTTGAAAAGAACGTAATGAATGTTTGAACGTGAAAATAAGAATAACGTCAATTTGCGTTGTGCTTCATAGTTTTAAATCAAATATCGTTTCTCATAGAATATTTTATGCTGAATTTAAGAATATATATATCTCTTAATTTTGTTCTGAAGATATTTTATATTTCTTTTGCAACTAACATCGTTTTAAAATGAGCATAGTAGAGTAAAAATAAGCATTTTTGGGATTTTTAAATGTTAAGCATAATCTCATGCTGTTTTCAAGCTCATCGTTTCTTGGGTGTAGGATCAATGAAATATTTAATCGAATCAAATAATGGAATGCTTGGCCTAAATAAATTTGTACTCTAAATAAATAATTTATTCGCCATAAGTAATCAATTTGTGCATCTAATTGAATATTTAATTTCCACAAATAAATATTTTATGGAGAGAGGATAAATAAATATTCTTTCCAGTGTGTACAGAGCGATATTTTGAATTCATTTTTTTGTTTTCGAGTAATTTGTCGGAAAAGATTTGGCTCAAGTTGCATCGTCAGGGGCCACTGGTATCCTCTTCAGATTTCCCATTGCTGGCCAAAATATGGCCCATCCCTGGCTGACAAGGTACCCAAAAATGGAATCATCAATTTTATCGTTGACCGATTATATACTTACTCACTCGTCTTCATTGAGCTGAACTCAAGTTATTATCCAGCAATGCCATAATGAGTCATCGATCGGCGCGATTGTAAAACCCTGATTTTTAACCAAATAAAATCAAGCTATCATCGCTTCAAATCATCCCAATAATAGCGTATCATTGGGTAATAAACGTCACTAATCGCGAGTTAATGCTCTTCATTATCGGCTTATCAAAAATTGACCCCTGGATATCAACGTAGATCCAGTGGAGAGACAAAACGAAGCAGTGATAATTAATCGCGAAAATTCGTACTCAACAGAGCCGTCATATTTTTTCATTTATTCAACCCTCTGTTTGACATTCAAGTTTATCAAACGCATCATGTGAACTATAAAAAAAAATATAGAGAAATACCAGCTCTACCGCAAAGGATGATAATCATAAGAATAATGTTTGCCAAATCACGGCAGATTCCAATGTTCCGTCGGAAGAAAAACAGTACCGCTGTATCGGTACGTGATTTCCCTCAAGAAACGAAAATATCAATAACTTTGAATTTATAAAAAAATCAATCACATGTTACCGAAAGTAACGAATGTATTATATACGTTCAATTGTTTCTCATTTTTGTTGGTGAATTTATTATCAAAGGGAATAAATTTAACCGCTGGTTCCGTTACATCTCCTCGCTTTGACTCGGTTGTGAATTTGATTAAAATTGCATTTGCTTCCTTTGATGCGGAATGCTATAGTTGTCACGATACATCGTTAGTTTATATTTAGAACAATACCGAGTTGTATTGTTCGAGGGAAGGAAAAATATTTGTGTCCTCGATTCAACAAAGATTCTGATAATTTCTTCCTTCCTCCACACGAATTTGATTCAACGAGGACTCAAAAAACAGGAATTCGTGGAAGATATCTACCCAGGTAAAAATTGACCATGGGCGCTAGGTTGCCGCAAGGCTCACCAAGATGGGCCGAGCCTAGGCTACCAGGCATGGCGCAACTCTGAAATGATAACATCATTCCAGCCTCAGCCCATTTGTTTCCACAATCAAGACCCAACACTGGAAACAGGGTTGTGATAGCATATGCCGTCAATGGCAGACCATATAAACATTTGTTCGCCATGGATGAGCCAACGCTGTAGCAATCTTGCGGCAGGGTTGCGCCCATCTCATGCCAATGGTCACTTTTATTTTTTATTGTAATTGAAAATAAAATACAAAATCCATTCTATCATTTCGATTGAACGAAATGAATGTCGGAGAATTTCAACATGTAATTTTTCTGATTAGTTTAAACTGATGAATGACGTAAATCCGGTGGTCCTGGCGTAGAAGTAGGCGGGTCTGGAAACAGATGAAGAATTATTTCTGTCATGGAATCTTCAAAGGAGACTTATATATTGATTGAATGCTTGGTTCGCCACTCGCAGGAAACAAGCATCACTCTGGTGAGAGTTATTGTAATTTGCTGTTTGAGAAGGAAGTTTCACTCTCAGCCAAGCTATTACTCGAGTCGAGTCAAGCTAACGCCTAAACTGAGCGAGGCCATCGCCCAAGCTGAGCCAAGCTATTGCCCAAGCTGGACCAAGCTACGACCCATGCTTGGTGCAACATGAGAATCCATTGTCATTCAGAGTTGCCTAATGCTTGGAGCAGTATCCCGCCAAGCCCTAGAGAGCCTCTGTTGAAAGCACGCGTTTTCCTTCAAGCAATATTGGTTGAAGGATGGGCCAAGCGTGGCGCAGCCAATGATCAATGATGGATCAACGAAGTCGATTTATGACTTCCCATATTGGTACAATGTTTAGACCATTGTCAACCATCCCTGTCCCTACATAGATTACCCAGCTTTGGCTGGTAGCCTTGCGTCTAGCTATATTCCGTCGTCAGCATTGGCGGAGCCTAAAGATTTTTATATGGGTAGCTACGTCGTACAGAAATATTCACGCATTCGTTAGAAATACATTCTGGCGTTCTTTGGAGAATTCGAATCACGCTTATAAAGGGAAAAAGAGGATAGAAAATTACAAGCGTACATACTCCGGTAATGAAAGTTTGATCTTTAAAGGAACGCGAAGCAAAGTTCCTTCCCATACTTCATTCTTTATGTGTCTTGCGTAGAGACAATCGGCTGTTTCCCGTAGACCTTCTTCTTCCCAGTCCCTTTGTGATCGTCCATTCGATAAATAGTTGAGAATCCCGTGGGAGGAAGAGAGGCACGGGAAAAGGTTCGAAGGGTTTCGTTCCCTCGGATTCCGGATTATGAAAGATCTCAAACTTAACGAAAAAGATTCATCTATCTCTCTCTCTCTCTCTCTCTCTCTCTCTCTTTTTTCAACTCTTCGCGTGAAACTTTTCAGATATTACCAAACCTAAATACACTAAAAGAAAGAAAATTACTGCCATCGATGATCATTTTTCACCTCCCCACGGAGGGGAGTACGAGGTTGTATCGATTTCCCCCCCCCCCCCGGAAAAGGAATTTTGATTCGTGAATCGATTTCACTGTATTTTTTCTAATTCCACTAGCTCATGTAACCTTACGAACGATAATGGAGGAGGCGTTCATGAATTTATTCTACAACGAAGACAAATAATGCTCACGACTGGCGCTCGGCCAAACCTCCCTAATCGCGTACGCCTGGTCTAACCTATTATACCAATGCTAAACCGTTCAGACGATCCTCCAACAACACAGCGAGATCTTCCTGACCTCGATTTTCAATTTCTTTGACTTCCTGCATTCAGTTTTCGTCTGCTTCTTTCCTTTGTTCTCTCTTTGTTCCCGGATATACAACAACGTTGAATCGAACAATGGCTCCAAGTGGGAACGATTGAATATCATTTCGATTAGCTGTAGAATCGACGTGGTGTGAATTATCAAAGCCACGTACGATGAATTCCCTTTTTATTTCATTTTTCATGAAAATTCTTGATGAATTTATACAGATTCTGGAGACCCATGGGGGAAAATACTTCTCTCTTCAGTTTCCTGGAATATCATTAACGAGCGGATTGCTGTTTGATAACTTCAAAGAGGAAACGTTCGATTCATTTCCAAAGACTTTCAATTGAATTTTTCTGTATCGTTACGTTAATTGGATATTCTCGTCTCAAGTATCGTGGAAATTTTTAGAAGTTGCTGCGATTGGTCTTCGAGGATTAGACTCTCTGGTAATTCTGGTAATAGGATGAAATCCATTCTTATAGCAGTTGAACTGTAGACTTGAAGCATTGCGATTCAAGTTTCAAGGAAACCTTATGAAATTATTCGTCGATATTGTCGTAGAGTAGATATTGATGTAGCTGTTGAGATGAGAATTTACCATTCGTTTTGGCATTGTGAATGCCACCTAGAATGAGAGCTGAGACTCTAAAAGAACACAGCAGAAGAATTACAGAAAATGAGAAGTTTGTGTGGAAGATTCTTGAGATTATTCGCTGGATTAAAGATACGAAGATTTATGGAGGGGGGAGAAGAGTTTAAGTTGAGAAGTAACTAACGACTCGGTGGTAAAAGGTGATGAAAAGCTTTTGAGTGTGAGCTGAAAGAAGTGGTGGCTAGAGAAGCGACGTGTAAATAATGTTGGGAAAAAGGGTTGGCGTAGGGGAAGAAGCTCTAACAGAGAGTTGGAATGGAAGAGGAGATGTGGAATTTGGTTTAGTTGAAATTTTATTTGAACTGTCTTTTTTTTTGATATTATATTATAATAGAAATTGAATTCAAATGCAAATTTTCGTTGACTAGTATGTCACTTTGGGACGGAACACAAATTCCAGAAGATAATTCGTTGACTCTTCCCATTATTTCGACAATCAAAATGAAAAGTGAATTCCATCGATGAAATCATGGACAAAGTCAACGAATTATTAAAATCCAGTGTATGAATTCTTCTTGGATTTATGCCTCGTCCAAAAGTGACATAATAGTCAACGAAAATTTGGATCACCAGTTTTTTCCGTGGGTAACCGTTGGCGGCCGGTATCGGTCGGTCTACGGAATGATAACGCCAAATAAGTCTGATCCGGTGCCGGTTACCAACATCAATTCAGTACTGGAAATCAGTGTGGTTCCGACATTTAGAACTAACACTATCAGTATTGATCGCTATTCAAGTACCGACGACTGTTACTCAACCGTTATGTGCGCTGTTGTAACTTTGGAAGGTTTTTGAATGCATTATCGAAATTTCTGCACTCCAACGGTTACAAACTGGCAGCCTTTATCAAGCCGGTACTGGACCATCCGTCAATTTCTACGTGGCCAATCGAGTCTTCTCTCAAAGTACCTCACCCAACCAGAACCAAGACTAGCAGGGTACTGGCATTTGTCTGGAATGATAACGCCTTTCAGTACTGGGGATTGAGTACTGATGCCATTATTCGCAATCAGTGCAGGGCCAGTACTGGGTTAGTACCTGGCCGGTATTAAGTTCTCGGTACTGGTTTATCAGTACAGGCATATTACTGTATTTTTATGTATCCAGTACTGATCCCGTGCGTGTTGACCAAGTGTTGGTGACCCAATACTGGCACTGTACTGCACCTGTTGTCAACGTTGGCATATTACAGATTTTTCTGATTGGGAAGCCACCGTTTGCGTACTAAAATTGTGCCGTTGTTAATTCAACATTGGTGGAAAAGTGGTGAATAACGGTTGGTTCAAATATCGAACCTGTACCGACACGAACTTGAAATGAAGTTGGTTAAGTCCCAATCCGTTCAACACCATCGGCTCAGTACCGGAATTTCTACGTGGGGAGCCAGCCAACACCGTCGCTATTTTTAAGACGTACTCTTCTTTTCGCTTGGCATTGGAAAATCGTTCTGATTATTATCGACACGTGTGAATTATAAAATAAAAGATGAATTTTAGAATCGTTCAATCGGAAAAGTTTGTTATCAAGAATATGAGAATTCTTTTGAAACGACTACTCGAAAGAACAGGCAATCGGAGCCTTCTTCGATACTAGACTCCTCTAAAGCAATCAGCACTCCTCTCCTCTTTCTTTTTTTTTTCTATCTCAACTTACTCACACATACACCCGTCCACATCATCGATCTAAATTCCCATTTTTCCTCCTTTCATTCCCTGCTCGCTCGTTCTTGCAATAACGACCGAGCTCCGTAGCATTTGATCTTACTGCATCGAGCACAAACGAGTAACTACAATAGGGAATTTACATCTCTTTTATTCTTTTGCTCCTCTTTTTTCTCGATGTTCATTCTTCTTTCTCTTCGTCAGATTGCATTGTGCCGCTGTGTCTCGTCGACGAGAAAATATTTTTTTCTCCTGGAGATCTTTCGTGAACTGGAAATTACTCGCGGCGATTGAAGGCGTTGAACAAAGAACACGTATACGTATATAGATATATGCACCTGTATCTGTAAAAGTACACGAAGTAGATTGAATTCTTCAGGAACAATGGATATTTAACGCGCGAGGTATCGCAGGGCACAAGATGTAAGATGTAAAAACGAAAATGATTCTTCATCCGTGGTTAGATTTCCCACAATCATTCCGTATTATAAAACTCTTCAACCACCGAAGGAAACTTCTACTTCCTTTCCAAGACGTTTCCACTCATCGTTGTTGTTGTTGTTATTATACTTGGTTTGTATAGAGATTAATGATCGAGTATTTCTAATATATAGACACCGCGTGGTAGGGTTAATGAACGATCAAACAAGAATGAACAATCAGGATTTCAATGACTGACTCGCCTCGTCGTCTCGCCTCGAATCATGTTACGAGACGAAACGCGACTACTCTCATTAATCACGCGGAAAACCACCGCCGGGGCGATAATCGCGAAGATCGTGTGTGGGAGCACGAGAATGTATAATTGACTTTGCGTCGGTGCAAATTTTACGTCGATCCATCGTCGCCACGAAGGCGTGAAATTAATAGCTGAGTGTTATGTCGTTGGACCAACCATCACCACCGCCGCCAAACTACTATACGTTATAAAGCATGGAATGTCGGCAATAAACGTTTTACGAGGATACGAGAGAGGACTTTGCAAATTGAAACAGATATCTGCATGATGACGGAAAAATTATGATTTTTCTATCGAACTTTGAAAAAAAAAATGGTGTTCCGTTTTCTCCTCGAACGACCACAACGTCTTTCTAACGTGTTTCTAATCAACGTGATGAATATACGACGGTACATAAATTTCCAAAGTTTTTCACGGTCCGTGAATTACTTGGACCGAGCAGAAAATTCATCGCGATACAGGTGAGGGAGAAGAACACAGGATAATGGATGTTGCTTGAGTAGAATTGAGTGTAAGGTAGAAATAAATGGTCGTATATTCTAAGATTTATCGAAAGAAATGGATGAGGGTGAGTGTTCAATTTTAAAAAGAATTCATTGAAATTCTTTTTGAAGCGTAAAACAAGAGTACTCGAAGGTACGATATTCAACGATGGATATTGCGTTCTTTATTCTACGATTGCTTTTATCCGACCATTGAATTTAATATCCGTTGATCCTGGATGGATATTAATGTTGACGTTTGTCGGTAATTGTCTCCGCCTGAACCAACGAACGAAACGAATGATTAACACGGATTAATTAACGAATGCGTATAATTCCACGTGAGAGATTTAATTGATGTTATCACGGATTTAAATTCGCGTTGGTATTCGATAATCGATACCGAGAGCGCGCCTTTAAATCAGGAAAAAAGTATTGAATCATCCTATTTCCTATTGATTTACGTGTCGGTGCATCACGGTATAACCTTTCGATATTTGTAATCCGGGTTAAACCGAGCTCAAGTATCATTCTAATTCAATCTATTCTTCTATGTTGTATGAAATTGTTTTCCCCGATGCCATTGTTCGTTCGCAATAAGATTCTAAAGACAGATCCAATAAATTTTGTATCCCGCACGAAACGTTGGGAAATTATTCATTAACAAGTACTTTGAAAATTGACTTAATTTTGGCGGAAGCCGCACAGCGAATCTTCGGTGAAGCAACTAAGTACTTTGAAAATTAGTAATCAATCTATTTTCTGGGTCTCGGGAAAAATATTCAGTTTATCCGTGCAGAGAATTCAATGTTCGGATAAATTGTACCGAACTTATTCTGAAAATTCGGTAAAAAATTATAGTGTACAGGGTTCTTTTCAACCAAATTATGGGAATTTGTATCGACCAATCATTGCAGAACTTTCGAATCAAGTTTGCGATTGCCAGCGTTGGTTGGAGGCTCGTTAATTGCCGAAACGATGTTGTCAGTTTCCTTCCAAGGCTCTGCCGATGTTAGTGAGAGCTAGATCAGCCTTGCACTACTGGTGAATTTTTACACGAGTCATTGAAAGGAAATCCTGATTGGGATCAAATGAATTTAAACCATCCACGTAGAATCTTATAGATGGGATTTTGGATAACCTTGTCACGTCTTTATGGAATATCGGATCAACCTGATGATGATTCTCAGTCGACAAGATGAAGGATCGAACACGAGTGTACCATTGTGTGGAGTTTATATCGAATAATGGAGTGTTCGTACAAGATATATGGAATTACACGATATACACCGTACGTGCAATCCAACTTAGTTACCACAGAAATCGTAATAGGGAACGTGCTGTAAAGCTGAATATCGCCCCGTTGGCGTGCTCGTAGGATATTTCACGACTAGAAAATAACCGCTTTGGAAGAGGAAATTATCGAAGTTTCTTGGAAGGATTGTATCTGAATCTTTACTGAATATAATATCGATCTATGAATTCGAATCATGTGGGAAGAATTAATATGAGAACTCTTAATTACGAAATTAAATGATTCAATTGTTAAATGTTGTTTCCTGTTGTGATCCTTGGAGAATTGAATTTCTCGTTGGCAACCTCTGGAACACCGGGACCGTAGTTAAATGCACTCGCAAAATCATTCATTCTTTCGAGACACGAAATATTACTCAAAGCAAAATAAAACCTGTCGGTTGGAATGAAATGTATGTTACGGAATTTGGTTTTCATTACGACGCACGGGAAGTAATTTAACCTGTCCTAGATTTCTTTCGACTAGTCGGTCCAATAAATTCGCAACGTTCATCGCCATATGCTGCCGTTCCGTTCTCCAAAATTTCAAATTCACGCGAGATATTTATCCTCTCGGTAGCGGAATTTCAAGCATTCAACTATCGAACGAACAACAACAACAACAACAACAACTATCGCGTACCGCCACGAGCGAGGATATGAAAGAAGAGAAACTGTTAGAAACTTCATCCCTGTGGAGACCGACGTAACGTGGAAGAGAAAACATGTGTGGGATGAACTCAAATATGCTCAAATATGCGGTGCTCTCGAATCGACGACCTCCTTGCAACACAGGAGTATTAAAATTCTTTCTTTTTTCCTCTTATATGAGAATGTTAATTGGTTGGCAATTATGAACTGCACTGTTGAAAAGAGTTTTATGCTCTTCACTTCAATTTTTGAGTATAAATACAACAATTTTTCAATAGATGTACTGGAATTTTGACATGAATGTACAGGGTGCACCGACAAAAATAATTAGTCACCCTTACTCCAAATTAGTTCCAGCAACTAGATACAGTTGAAAGAAAACTAGGCAAAACGTTCTGTCGAGATGGAAGATAACAAATTTGGAACGTAAGTAACGTAGAATTGAGAACTGGTCTTTGAACTGACCAACCCACGTCTTCTTTGATTTCACCGTGTGGATTTTCAACTAGGCACATTCCCAACCAGGAATAAAAAATTACCCTTGTTCGATTCGATGGGTCCGTCGTCCACCGAATAGATTTCTCAGTTTTACGTTACTTACGTTCCAAATTTTTTATCTTTTGTATTTGAAAAAAAGTAGTATCTACTCAAAACGTCGTGCGGCTGGAGGAATTGAAAATATACCGTCTCGACAGAACGTTTTGCCTAGTTTTCTTTGAACTGACCAACCCACATCTTCCTTCATTTCACCGTGTGGATTTTCAACTAGGAATAGATACAGTCAGGGTTCAGACAGAACTGGAATTCCGGGAAATTCGGGAAAACTCAGGGAAATAAAAATTGGACTCAAAACACCGGGAATTCTCAGGGAAATGATCAAAAACTCCCGAAAACCTGGAAAACTCAGGGAAATCACTAGAATTTTTTCAAAATAAAAATTTGTTTGTTAATTCTATTTTTCATTTTCTACAACATATTTTCTTAATTTTTATCACAGGGAAATCACAGGGAAAACTCAGGGAAATTGATTGAACAAAACTTGTCTGAACCGTGGCAGTTGTTGATATTTGGATAACTAAAACGGGCGTTGGCTCAACTAAATTCAAACTTCATTTCTCTGATTTTAGTTTCTGTTACCAATTTGGAGTTGCCTTTACCACATCTTTTATTACTCGGAACTAATTTTCCCAACTAACTCCAGGTCATTCGGTCAAATAAATTATTTATTCCGTTGTAATTGCTTTCAGTACGTTACAGGTAGTTTTCCGTAAATTTTTATCACAGTGTGTGCTTGGAAAATGAACACCAAATTTCTGATTTGCACCACTGCGCCCTGGACTACTTTCCTCCGTGCAGTTTTTTTTCTTTTTCACAGAAATTGAGATAAATTCATACTATTTTCAAATCATATTCAAGGTTTCTAGAACGAAAGATTTGCATTTTATATTTAGTTTCACAATCGATAAAGAATTTACGAGAGTTTCAGAATAACTTGTGCGATTGGAACGAGAGGAATGAAAGAATTCTACTCTTCATCCCTGAACCATGATATTGAACCGAGAGGTCATGAATTTTTGTTCTCCAAAGAGGATTTTTGTAAATTCATACACATATTTTTCTCCACATTCTTTCTATTTGGAATCAAGAGAATTCATTCATGTTTCAAGGGAAAATAATTCTACAAAATTCACGTTTACTATTTCCAATCGAAATTCATGTAATTTTTCCCTTTGGCAAAATTCCATCCGTAATTGAAGCACGAGAAAGTGTTTCGCGGACTGGTACACAGTGGTATTGGATACAAATGATGGCAACGGATTAAGGACATCCTTCGGTCAGCCAAACAGTCATATTTATTTATACGATGGTTATACGAATATCGTATGAACTGGATATGTCGAAGCGTAGATTTGAACACGGCATGAAATGACGATGTTCAAAGATACATGAAAGAGAGGGATCTGAATTATGGTATGCCGTCGATGGAATTTCATCAAAATCACTAGTCGATGTATCGAGAGAGCGATGCTCGCATCATTCATCTGTTTCTGTACTTATTCGATAACTCTCTTCCAATATGATTCACAAACCAAATATTTTTTTGGAAATTCACAAGGCAATTTGTGGATTCATATAAAAAAAAAAGTTTCAATTCTTCTTTATCGTGATTCGAACTCAAGACGACGCTCCGTTAGTCGGAGACGATGTTCCTTCATTTTGTAATTATTTCTCATATTAGGTGTACAACTTTGCTTCCGCCGTTTTTCCCAAAATTTGAGGCTTTATTCTCAGAAAGTAAATAGGGGAGGTCGGGGCGAGACGACTAACTCAAGCTCAAACAGGTGGATATGGCGCAATTTTCAATAAAACTTGCTGTAAATTGGTATGATGTTCGTCAGAAGCAACAACTACAATATTGTAATTTCGATGTCCTAAAAAAATACGCATGTTGGCTGAAATTAAGGGGAGTAAAAAGTTATCAAATGGATCATCTTGCCCCGTACCTGGGGTAAGATGGACCACAAGACGGGGCAAGATGACCCAGAAGATAATATCGAGAATTCAAATGACAATAGGTACAAGAAAAGGTTTATAAATCCATGAAAGTAATTTTTTGAATGGAATTGCCCTGCTAAAAATTTTTCATGGGAAACAATAGGATTCGACAGTATTTAAGTCCATTTCTAATCGTTTTGTATAGAGTGTATCGGGACATCAAAGTGATCCCATAAAGAAATTTGTACACTGTGAAAAATTTTGATAGGAAACTTCCAAAGCAAAGTTTGGAAATCTTTTTTTCAAATACTTTTTAGTAGATTTACAAACAATTTTAGTAAATTGACAAACAATTTGTGTAAACGGACAAACCTTATTTGGAAAATCGCTAAAATTGTTTGTAAATCTACTAAAAAATATTTGAAAAAAAGATTTCCAAACTTTGCTTCGGAAGTTTCCTATCAAAATTTTTCACAGTGTACCGATGGGGTTCTATAGTGGTAAAACGATACAACGGATTCCTATGGGTTTTATCGTTTCTCATCGGTTGTGCACGATACATGATTCTAACCTTACTCAGTCGTATATGCACGGAAAAAAATCACGTGTGGATTCTGCATTGGTTGTTGTTATTTTGACATAACTGCTGATGTGAATGCAATTGCAGTAAAATTTACATTGGAACCAACTCTCTAAATTCCTTGGAGTGAAAATTCACTCTTGCCGAGTGAAAATACTGCAACTCCGAAAGAGTGAATTTTCACTCTATAAGAGTGGAAATCAACTCTGGTGTTTGGAGTGAAGAACTCACTCTTAGGAAAAAGAGTGAATATTGACTCTTAAAGAGTGAAATTTCACTCTTGAAGAGTTGAGCTCCCACTCCGTTCTAGAGTTGCAGTATTTTGACTCTTTGAAGAGTGAATATTCACTCCAAAGAATTTAGAGAGAATGTTATATGTACATTGCTACTGAAGTAAACGGCAGGCGTGTTGTCATGGTAACCATGACAACAATGTGAATCCAACAGGACTCTGGAGTAAATTCTACATGAAATCCACACCGTAATCATACCCTCACTCTCTAAATTCTTTGGAGTGAATATTCACTCTTCAAAGAGTCAAAATACTGCAACTCTAGAACGGAGTGGGAGCTCAACTCTTGAAGAGTGAAATTTCAATATTCACTCTTTTTCCTAAGAGTGAGTTTTTCACTCCAAACACCAGAGTTGATTTCCACTCTTATGGAGTGAAAATTCACTCTTTAAGAGTGAAATTTTTCACTCTTTCGGAGTTGCAGTATTTTCACTCGGCAAGAGTGAATTTTCACTCCAAGGAATTTAGAGAGCACTTTTCATGTAATTTTTACGTGGTCATTTTTTTCTGTGTGGTTCAATCGGAGTTCACCATACATTTGATACCACTTTTCATTTACGAATTCTATCGTGTTGTATGTGGAACGCACGAAAGAGTACGTATAGTTATCTTCCGTGAAGTTCCTATATATTCCTAAAGCGTACCGGTTTTAATCGTACTTGCACGATACACGTCATATCAATAACTCTGAACATGGTTTCGATGGTTTTGTATGGGGAACGCGCGCACGGCTATCTATGGGTATCTATCGTGAAATTCCTATACATCCCTAACAGCACATCCACCGATCTCTACGTCGCATCTCCATGGATTCTACGTGAATAAATGGTGGACGTGGATAGAATGTGAATGAACGAAGATTCCACGTGGAGGCAACGTAGAAATGTCCGGTGCTGTACGGGAGTCTTTTCTTCTTTTTCCTGAGAAATAAAATTCGAAGAACTTAAAGAAGAATTCGATTGGCTTTTATCGTACTTCCACGATGCACATCATATCAATAACTCTGAACATCCCACCAAACACAGTTTATTACTGCATCATAACTACAATGTCACTCGAGATCACACACAATATCACCTGTTTATTGCCTGCAATGGACTAGTAACGTGTAATTTCACACTCATGAAAAGCTGATACAATGAAACCTCAATATAGCATGTTTCATTCTAGCAACATCGTAGTTCCATCCACCTGTTATAAGTTATCTTATTAAACCCGATCAATTCTTTTTAACGCCAGTTTTGAGGTGGAAAAGTGCCTACGATGCATATTTTCCAAAATAAAGAGGTCATAAAAATTGCTTGCAACCACCATGTCACCAACACAAAAAATGTTATGTTATAGGGACGTTGCGACTACTTTTCATGAGTGTGAAAGTACACGTTACCTGTCTATTGCCTGCAACAAGGAGGTTACATTGCATTTTGAAGTTACATTAAAATTACGATACGGTGACAAACTGTGTTTGGTTTGGTTTGGTTTGATTGTTTTGTATGGGGAACACAGAATGCAATTCGTAGCGAAATGCACAAAACTGCACAAAAGTTGTTGTTAAAAGGCTGCGAAGATGTTTGAATACATGAAGCTGTGGCATATGGGATGACACAATTTTCCAGGAATGAAACACAAACTGGTTTGTGTAGGGTTTTTTGCGGTAGGGTACAAAACTCCACGACCAATTTCGGCGCCTATGCAATCAGCGAAATCACTCGGAAAATTTTTTATTCAAAGATCACATACAAAACGATGGAAAAATATCCGCATATATTCCGATAAAAACTAGAAAATTTCCATGATTGAGCTTCGATACAATTCTATAGAAAAAAAATACGAAATTCGTATGGTGAAATTACGATACAACCTTATTGGGGAAAATACAGTTATATTCCCAGATAGAAAAATGTCTCCATAATGCCATCATAATGGTGACATCAGGCCCCTCCGACTCGAGCTTCTACGTGTTCACATAATATCGAAAAAGTTGTAGATGGCTCAACACGACTGTTGGCCGGCACTTCAATTTAATTTACGTTACACGGAATCAAATAATTCGCGGAATGAGAGAGAATAAATTTATTGGCCCATGAAAACACAAATTTACAGAAATCACAACACCAGTTTGTCTTGACAATTCGCGAAATGAAACTTTTTGGTTATGTTTACCAATTGTTTCGGACCACTAAATCGTTCGCCACCTGGATTTTTATGGACATTATGTGAAAACGAGGAGTATTGAAAAATGTGTGAGTTGGGGGGGCCTGGGTGACATGCACGCCAAGAAATGTTCGCATCATGGCGCCAAAGTGTTTCCGCATAAAGCATTTGTTATTGGTAGCAAAACGAGGTGATGGCACCATAATTCAAACATAATGTTTACATTCTATGCATCCTTGCAAGCTGAGCGAAGTTCATGATAGTATATTTACGGCACGTTATGTTACAAAACATTCAGAGCATGCTTTTCTATCTGGGTTGTAAATGAATGATATAATCCCGGAAATTCCGTATTCAGAAACCACATGCAAAGCGATAGAAAAATTTTCTATCGTTTTTTATCGGGAATTTTCAACAGGGTGTGCACCGAAAAAATCTAAATATAGAAATGACTCCGATTTCGTATATTTTTCAATCGTGAAATCGATGGAAAATAAAGCCAACCTTACAAGGATGAAAAGTATCTTTTCGATGCGGTAATCTTATCTGACGTTCGTTTTCATGACCAAATCAGATGATATTTATCCCCTGAATGATCAAAATGATCACAAAAGTAATTTATTTTTCACTATTGAGTACGCTATCGTACCGAGACATGATTTTTACAATGAGAATCTTTCACCCAGTGGTCAATTATTGAAGAGTAAATGAAAAACGTCACTTTTATATATTAAACATTAAAATCACCTTTCTTGAAACGTTGAAACCATTCACGACACGTTCTTTCCCTCAAAGCAGCCTTACCGTAAGTACTTGAGAGCATTCGATGATCCTCAGCCGCAATTTTCTTCAAATGCAAGCAGATAATCAGAATTTTCCGCAAATCATTGACGATGTTGTTATGTTGATACATGCAGTCCAACCTTACTGTATGACATTCATTATTACCTAACCTATTTCGATCGCCACCTACACCGACGTAACCATGTATCGTAAACGGCGGAAGCAAAATTGTACACCTCATGCCGCGCGAATTGCAAATACGGAAGCTGATCACCCAGAAGTAACAAAATCATTCAATTTCATTCAAAGCGAAAATATTTTTCTATGAATAAAATTGAGGAATTCATATTCAAATTCTGACATTTCCAGATGAATATAAAAATATTCACGAAGCTCGTGGGTGTCCGTTTATCCTTCCACAGCGAAGGAAGTAATTAAAATCGCATCAAAATTCTTCACACTTTACAACTGGCATAAATTTGACGAGAGGAAAAGAGAATGAGAGAACGGTTAATTAGATTCTTTCCCAGCGGAATCGCGGAGGGATAATATTCGATAGAGAGAAGGAAAAATCTCCATTAGAATTCGAACAGAACATTATTGAAGAGTTTTCTTTTCTTCTTTTTTTAAAATGATATTATGTTAAGGCTAAAGTGAATTCCACGTTATTCAATTCATCACTCTGACAGTTTTCTTGATATTTGAATTTCTTGCGTTTTGTTCTTATATTCGATGAATTCTTTCTTTTTCTCAACTCGCGCAGGTGGGACAAAAAGAGAACAGGATCTTCCGGTGAGAGATGAGATGAACTGATTTGTATTTCATGTGTATTCTAGAACCATCGTGGTTTGTTCTTTGGAAATGAAATTTAATAGCTCTCGGTAAATATAAGACGATATTTGTTAATTGCTGATGAACCTCCTTTGAGGAGAATTAATTATGGATGCTCGAAATGAACTTCTCCATTTCATCTCAAGATGCGTCGACGTCGCAACAACGTTCACCCGTTCACCGTGAAATATCTTCGAGAGAATATACATAAATTCATTATCTCGGTATTTTCAATAATTGAAAAGAATAGAGAAAATCTATTCTTGATTTCAATATTGCACTCTAAGATATCTTATTAATATTTTGCACCCTGTGTTCTTTTATTAAACACCCAGTAGAATTTGCGCGTAGGAGAAGTTTTGTTATCAGCTTAATATTACGTGGGTGGTAACAGAATGGGGGATCGTTGGCGTTGGAGAACTAGAACCCACGCCCAGTTGTGAAATACTCCTGGGACAAATATGAACGAACGAACGAACGAACAAACGAACGTACGTACATACGAGAGAACATGTTCACACATATGCGGGAGCCTCCGTGTTCTCACGCGTATATGCATTAGTGTGTCAACGTTGTTTCAACCACTAGAAGGGTGAATACACGCCGTAACAGAGATCGATAACCGCAAAATCGCCACCTCACGACAGTTGACAAGCGATTCAAAAAATGCTCTTTCCCTCTCTCTCTGTTGTTCTTCTCTTTTTTCCCCCGTATTCTACATCGTAATTTGTTTTTGTAGACACAAGAGTGTGTTGATAGTTATCTTACATCTATGACTCAAGCATTTTTTCTAGGGAATGAATTCAAAGTTACAAGTCCATCGGTTTGAACTTAATGACAAAGCTTCACGAAATCCACAATGGAGTCTTGCATCCCTGGGCTATATTGTCAACCAGGGAGGAATTTCATTCATAGAATCCTTCGTTGCCCATTCAACCATAAATCGACCGATCATTGGCTATGTTAAAATTGTTGAGCTTTCCGCACGGGTGATTGGACTCCGCAACAATGATTCAGGGTCAATGGGAAACGCTGGAATTGATTTTCTCAACACGCATTGACGTTATAGTCGGTGTAAGGAATCGATTTGAGAACCAATTTTCTGCTTGATCGGTGAATAGTTCACGCACCATGTTGTTCAGGTCTCAAAAATTCTTGAAAAACGATCCTCTCAACCTATAATCAGGGTTTTATTTTTCCGAGAAGTAATAAAACAATAATCATTGTAGACATCAAGAGAGAGGCAAGTATTTTTCGTGCTAAAAACATGCGATATAACAATTTTTATCAATTCTAGCCTCATCGATCCATTATGTTCTTCCTTAATGACATTAACTCAACCCCGTTAACGACCAAGAAACACAGCCGTCGATCCATCCCTCTTTTTTTTCCTCGACAGCTCGACATATTCTACCCGCGAAATCCACAGGATAATAATGACGAGAGCAGCTATGATAATCAAATTTTGTTCGGATAAAGAAGTTTCAGACTTCTGATACATGGGAATTGAATTTCCACTTCCAACTGAAAGCGAGGAAGGGTTCGTTCCTCGTGCTTCATTATAGATATATTACGCAAGAGCCGAGGGAAAACATTAAGAGACAACATTTTGTGAATATTTACGAGTTTGCGTGTTTAAACATGTTTTACTTGGCTTATGGCCAAGTTGATTGTTCAAGCGATTCCACCAACGGGTGCGGGTTCGAGTAAGAATCAAGTGAACACTTGTGCGAGAAAGATACAAACTTGCATGCTCGAACTTCTTCGATCTTGTACACATCGGATACCGTCGAGGGAGATGGAGGATTCTTGACAGCATAAAAAGAAACGCTACCGTAAGGGGATATTCAGTCATCCTCTAACAAAGATGTCGTCTCGAATGTTTTTTTCCTGTTGGATATAAAAGCTTTGGCCCTAGAGGAGGATATCGATCGACAACGCCGACGCTATCAGCTGTCTCTTCTAAAACCTTCTCTTTCAATTCACCAGTCGATGCGTTATCCAATTTTCTATAAAGTCGTCAGAATATCTTTTTCCTCAGATTTCCATTGTCCCGGCACGATGTATACGGGGGATCGAAAATAACGCTACCACGTTTCACCGGTATCGATATATACATATATATTTTCTTTTCCTTGAATCCTCTCCCCGATTTTACGGAGGAATCTGTATGTTTCGAGATAAAATATTCCTATAAATTTAGCCTATCTCATTTCGCTGACATAATTCTTGGAAGAGAGACAAGGTAGTTTTTCAGTCATTTCTCGTGCAGCAACCTGTCATTTCATTGTAATTACGCGAAAGTTGATGGCTAATTAACCCACTCGACGGAGTGGAATATATTATGATGGATGAAATCAGTTGATTCGATGATTCACCGCGTGTATTTTTGTACACGAATATCAAAGATTGTTATAGAATTTTTATAATCAGGTTCGTAATATTCAGTCCTTCTTTTATTCTGTGAAAAATTGAGTAAAATCATGAAAGTATCTCACAGTTTGTTCCAGCCAAACAAAATTTTGGTTGAAATGAACGCGAAGAAGCTTTTTGTTTGGGATGAACAAAATTTGGTTCACAATAATCAAGCCTTTCTTACAGACAAGTAAATTTTATTTACCCTAAACAAATTTGATTTCAGTCAACCAAAATTTTGTTTGGCTGGAAGAAACGTTTTCTCAGTGAAGCCTTGACTCTCACCCTGAGGAAATTCCACTCGAAAAATTACCATAGTGAGGATTCACGTATTTTGAAAAGCTATTCAGGGGATCTTTTGAAAAATGTCCACCAGTTCTTCGGTTACTGGAATTGAACAGTAATTTCTTGAACAAAAATTCTTCCATTGTATAAATAAGTCACGTTTTCAAACAAAGCTCCGTACCATCGCACGAACATCTTTTTGTACTTCTTTGCGAGTTTCAGCTCATTCAAAGATCTACGGTATGAGTTGAATTTCTTAGAACTAATCGATTTTCCATTAGAGAAGTTCAAATGTAGTTTGTATTCTAGAAATGCTGTATTTTTCTTACATCACATAGAACACCATAGTCCTTTTCATTCTACTTCCCCTTCTTCCATCTCATTTTCTTTTTACCTATTAATATAACTTTATTCCACGATGATACCGGAAGTATTATTTTCAATTTTTCATCGATCAAGTGGAACTTCTCGAATCTAATTTTCCCCAACTCATGAATGGAAATTATGAGAGAAGGAGTGAATCATCCACATCTTTTCCTCATTGATATGCTCCTCGGATCAAAATTACCATCGAAAAGAGCGAGGAAAAGGGGAGTTGAGTATTTATTACAAGTTTCCAAGAAAATCCTTTTCCGGAGTGAGCGTGGACGATGTACTATAACACATCGAAAGAGGGAAAAATTGATATCTATTTGACCCGAGGGAAGTAGTTATTTGGATTAATGATACTCGAGTATTCAATTAAACTAAACGATTGATTGTTTGTGGGTTTTAAATGGAAGGCTGTTATGAATTATATACGAAATGTGATACGTATTTGCCGAATCGAGGAGATTTAATGGCTAAAAGGGGAAAGAACGGATGAGTTCCGAAAGGGGAGAAAAAAGTGATTTCAACAATTGACATTCGTACTAACCGTGACAGCAGTTCATTTTCCATCTCTTAAAGATACTTTGAGAGTCAATGTGTAGATGTATAAAATTATATCAGACCTACACGGAAAGATCGGGTTTATTAATATTTAGAAAAGTAACTGTCAATGTAGGGAAAATGAGGATCTCTGGAAAATATTCGTAGTGAGTCTACTAAAAATTCGTACTCGATGTATCAACAATTGATAGTTTCACTGTGAAAAATACCAATGTTAATTCATTATCTTTCAAACTCATGGCACTTGGAATTTGTCTTTTACAAGGAAAAATATCTTTTCTATATTCTAGAACATGCACGGAAAAATGAATTTAGTTGCAGTAGTGAAGTGACTAGCACTGACACGGACAGCCATTGAATTAGCTCCTGCAGCTAAATTTTAGCTGTTACAGCAAATAAACCATCTACGAAGGCGAATTTTTTTCCGGTCATAACTAAAATTTAGCTGCAGGAGCTAATTTAATAGCCGTCTAATTATTTCCGTGTGGGAAGATCATATTTTGAACAACAAAAAACATCCTTTTTCAAATTAGATAATATCGCTTTTGCGCAGTATATACGATGCAAACAGTCCTAATGTAAATTTGGAATTTTGTATAGCGAAGCGTTATTCCTCTTCAAATCAACTCTCGATCAATAGCATGGAAATCTGCTAAGGGAATGGTCAGGGGAGGCGGCGTACTCGTGGGAAGTGCAAAGATACATGTACATACATTCGTTGCTATCCCATTCTGCTCAGGTCGAAGGAACAACAGAAACAGATAAATATTGCATGTAAATAGATCCTTCCTGTAACTGGAAAGTCGTTTCCTATCTCGACAGACTTGCAGAAGAATATGAGAATACTTTTCGAATATAAATTTGCACCCTGAAGAGGTTTGGATTGCATTCTTTCTTCACGATTACTCCCAGGATGTGAATTCAAATATGATCGGAAAGATCCATAAAAAAAAACTGTGTTGCAAACTGGGTGATTGAATTGGTAAACCGCAGTCGGGTGACTTTTCCATTTCAATTCTTCAAGTTGGAGAAATACCAGGTGTACCGGTATGAAGTGAGCGTTAAGATAGAAAGATGGTTGTGAACGAGCCTCAATTTTTGTTCTGTTTGGTTGGTATGAAATCTGTCAAACATATTTCATAAACATCGAGTCATTGAACAAACAACATCATATCTTTTCATCGGGTTAAAAATGTCGAATTTTGTACCAGAAAGTGATGATTCGCGGAAAGCATTAATTTTTTGTTTCCATTTGAAGAAAAGTGCCGCTGGTGATCATGCTCTATCAGAAGCAACGTGCAAAAGATGGTTTCAACGGTTCAGAGATAATGATTATGATGTGAGAAATAAAGAACGTGGGAGACCACCAAAAGAGTTTGAAGACGCCGAACTGCAAGCGATATTAGATAAAGATGATACTTTGAGTCAAAAGCAAACGGCAGCAATGTGCAATGTTCCCATGCAGGTATTGCCAAGACTGAAAAAAAACCCAAGGTTGGCACATGTGTCAGAAATAAACCTCCGTAAAGAACAATCGGCCCAATATTATTCCATGATTGTCCCGTTGTTCCCAATGGATAGTCAGTCATGGTACATTTGTTAATATTTTTGAAATGGTCACTACAAGCTTGGCACAAGTGTCAAAATCGAGCATTCGTTGAGAACAATAATTGTGCCAATATTGCCCACATAAGTGGCACAATGTTTATGAATGTTGACTGAATTCTGAATCTACAATGGCTGAAGATTTTAGGATAACCATCGGGCCAGGGCTGGCCCGATCTTCCTGTCATAATTAATCCTACACAGTAGTTTTACACACCAAGCTAAATTTTATTGATCTAATTAAGGATAGAATTTCACTCAATGGTAATAGGATACTTTTAAATGCAATCATACACGGAGATCAACTGATTTTGAAGAACTCTTCATAGAATTCTAGGATGTCTGGCTCATTTTGATGAAACTTTGCAGTTTTGTAAGGCTCAATATCGAACCAAAAACCCTCGAACCATTCGTCCAGATGAACAGCCGTTCTCCAGATATAAGCATTGGTTCATGCTCTCAAACAAGAAGCATTGGTTGATGCTTGGTAAATGAATTGGACCGGGCCTGGCAAAACCACTGGCCCAAGCTTGTCCTGATCTCATCATTCCCAAGCCTGGGCCAAGTTTGGTAAATTGTTCAAGGCAAGTCTCGGCAGGTCTTGTGCCAAGATTGTGCACATGGGTTGCACAACAAACAATTTCTGATCGTTCGAAAGCTATGGAAAAGATCCAAAAGTGTGGAAAATGAGTGCCACGTGGAAAAACCGAAAAAACACTTGTGACATTTTGCTTCAAAGACACGAAAGAAAATTGTTACTGGCGATGAAAAATGAATTAATTTTGCTAAATTCTATGTCCATTGGAATGGACAGAAATGGTCAGGTCGGAAAGAGATAAGAATAAAAAGCTCTATTCCAAAAGCAAGAAAAATGAACAAGTATATAATAACTACATTAGAAAAATTCATAATAAACACGCTCATCGTCCGATCGTAATGTTCTCTCTTATTCAAGTGTAAGTTCTCTATGTGATAACATCGTAGCATTTTATACGACGTAATCCATAGGCAACGTATAAATTTTTCATTTTGAATGGCGTGTGCTCGGCATACCGCATAAAAATGCAACTGTTGCGAGCTGGCATCTCATTTCCGTACATCGTTAGCATATTACCAACGGTTTAAAATTATATTTTACCTTGCAATACGTTATCCTCGATATCATTCTCCTTTTATGATCGCATACATGGAATGAGCGTGAACAAACGTTTGACGATGATATTTCTACAATTTGATTTCTGTTTCGAAAATTGTATGAGGGGAGGAAGATATTATATCTTTGGGATATAAATTACAAGCCGGAGGGAAATATTTCAACCCTTTTCCAAATATACGACTGTACGTCCAGACCCTTTCAATTACAACGTTACGATTGGAGAAGGACAAAAGATCACCTCAAGGTGATTCGAACTTTGCTTCCGTCCCTAAACTTTGTATTAAAACGACGGAGAAATCAATGTGAATATTCCACATTCGCTTCTCGATCAAACACGTTTCAAGAGATCGCTAATCAAGAGAAATTATTAATTACATCGTTTTATAGTTATCTTTTCTTTGAGAGGGTATAAAGAAAACCTTCTGAGGATTCAACTGCACGGGGAGAAAAGTACAGTTGAAATTACTGTGGTAGATCTACGGACCGGATCCACAGTAATTTATAATAATGTCCAGTACAATATTTACTGAATGAGGAATAATTCTCCTGAAAATCCATGAACTTTTACCGTGTGAAATGGAAAATGTACATACAATCTTTATGAGGAACTATTTTACTGTGTGGAAATATAAATCTTCATGAAAATCAAAACTCGGTCTGGCGTTGATATGAAGCACAGTAAAAAAATATTGTATTTTATATGAAAAAGTAATGGATTATTCTCTCCGTGTGTACGCGATCACAGGGAATTATCTTGAACAAATATGAGACTTGTATTCAAAGTTGCGGAACCTTCAGATTTATCGGGAGAACTGTTGGCTGAATTTTAAAGGTTTTCTAATTGATTCAACGAAATCAGAAATGACTAATTTTATTATCCACACTATTAGAAATTTCTGGAATTTGGTGATTGAATTAGAATTTCAATCACGTGTTGTTATATTATATTACTCATAATAGCAAGTTTATTAACTGAATTTTCATTCAAATGTTATTGAAATTTCATAAACTAGAAAAAATTCTTTCAATCACGTGAATGGAAATTGCTTCCATCGCATGCGGTGAGAAAAGTGCAGCTCGAAAGGATAGTAATCTTTAATAGAAAATTGGAGAATATTTCTTAAAATCTAAGAATTTTTCTCAAGTTCGTAATAAACATAAAACGGTTCAGATTTCTCTTGAATATTGCTCGAAAAACAATGAAAAATTATCAATACTTAAAAAAACAAATATGAAGTTTCCACAAGTCGCGCATGAAATTTTACAAAGTAAATAACAAAATTTTGGAATCTCATTTTCAAATTACAGAATTTTGTTATTCACTTTGTAAAATTTCATTCGCGACTTTTGGAAACTTCATATTTGTTTTTATGATGTGTTAAGTATTGATAATTTTTCATTGTTTTTCGAGCAATATTCAAGAGAAATCTGGACCGTTTTATGTTTATTACGAACTCAAGAAAAACTCTTAGATTTTAGAAAATATTCTCAGATTTTAAGAAATATTCTCCAATTGTCAATTAAAGATTACTATCCTTTCGAGCTGCATTTTTCTCCGTGCATGTGATCAGTGGCGTGGTGGCCAGGCGGGATACCGGGAATTTTCCCGGGGTGGCAAGTGTGTGAGGGCGGCAAATTTCAAAAAATATATGTAACACAGAAAACCTCATTTTTCAACGATGGGTTAACTTGGACTCCTTGAATCATCTCCTTCAATCACTCATAATTTCCTCCACATTCCAAAATATTCTTTCAATGGATCATCTTCAAGGTTTTCATCAATCAATTGAAGCGTATAATTCAAGCAATCTTGGTCGTTTATACAAATAACTTACTCACATTCACAAATTTCCAAGATGTCTTGTCAAGAAAACTCAAAGATGTTTTATAGAATTGTAAAAGGTGTCTTATAAACACGATAGGAACAATTTGAGAACAAATCATTTTTCAAGGACAAATTGTTCTTAAATTGTTTTTATCTTGTCTCATAAGACATCTTTTAGAATTCTATAAGATATCTTTAAGATTCCTTGGCAAGACATTTTAAAGATATCTGAATGTTAGCTGGGTATTTAAATTGAAAGAGTCATCAATGATATTCTACTCAAAGTCCCTAACAGCACAATGTGTCTCTGAGACGTTTTTAGAACGTCCATAAAACCTCCTCTACGGTTTTGAAACATTCCATAAACTCACCAGGGGCAAATTATGCTGTCGGGGGTAAAATTACACCCAAAAAAATTTCTATAAAAGATTACTGGAATATGAAAAAACCAATCCACGAGTCAAATTAGTTCTTATTGGTAAAACACGATGGTCTTCCAAAAGTGACGCTCTTACCAAAATATTTGGTCATTTTGGTTTTTGGAAAAATGCCACCTTTTCATCTTCCTCTGATGAAATTCAACCTAGTGGAATATTTGTAAACCTTGCGGTGAGTTTGAAAAATATTTCAGAAGAACATTCTTTTAGTCCGAAAATTAGGCACGAGGCATTGAGTTTGTTGAATCGAATTTTGAAATTTGAAACAATTCTTACGGGAATGATTTATTCATCAATTTTCGAGGTTTCAACTCCAGTTTCGAAGTATTTACAAACCAAAGGCTTAGATCATGTTCAAGCATGGCGTCAGGTAAATGGAATTTTGGGATATTTCGAAATTTTGCGTACAGATTTTCAAACTATTCATTCCTGCGCTCAAAAGTTTGTTAATATCATCAACGGAAAACTTGAAGAATTTGATATATCAATAGAAAAAGAATTACCAGTTCAAAGAAAATTGGAAATAAAGATTGATATTGAGGATTCTGGAATTAAAAATTTTGAAATTCAAGTCTGTATAGTGATATTCGACAAAGCGATTATGGCGGTAAAAGAGCGATTTGCGAGTCATGAAAGTTTTTATGGTGATATGGAGTGTTCCGATCCCCGAAAATTCAAGGAGATTGTTCAAGATGGTTTACCGAGTCGTGCACTTGATAAAATTTGTGAGCTCACTCAGATTGATAAAGATACTATTAGTATTTATAGAGAATATTTATAGTTCAAGCGAAGATGGTAGTGAAACTTCAAATGATGAAAGTTTCAATGAAGATGATTCAAACAATAAACACAGAAAAAGCGAAAGATGCGATCAGTGTATCGGATGTGTATATAGATTGCTCGTGAATTATCGAATGTACACTATAGAATACGAGGAATTATACAAAGTTTATAAATTCCTATTAACATTACCGATGACTCAGGTAACTTGTGAAAGAGCTTTCTCTAAACTTAAGATCATAAAAAATCGATTACGTTCAAGTATGAGTGATAAAAATTTAGAGGCACTTATGAGTTGTGAAAGCGATATTCTAAACGATATTGACGAAGAAACCATTATCAATAAACTTTGCGAAAAAAGCTCTCAGTTTGCTCAAGTTTTATTAGTATAAGTGCCCATATCAAATAACAAATCAGAAAAAGATTATAATGAGCTCAACTGGAACTCATAGAATTCAATATGAATTCTTATGAATTTGTTCGAACTTCTGTGCTATATGGACATTTTTGAATGAATTATGCCCTTAGACATTTCATTAAACTAATTGTCTCATAAATATATTACGTGTTCCCATTCTTTGTAATTTATAAGCAGATTTTTTAATTGTTTCAAAATTTGAGTTGCAGCATGCTGGTATTCCTTATAAGAATATGAGCAGGTTTTTTATTTTCTACCCCATCCCCCCCCCCGCTTTTCAGGAAAGGGGCGACACACGAATAATAATTCCCGGTAAGAATTTTTTTTCCCACCACGCCACTGCATGTGATTGAAGCTTCATGCGGAAATTTCTAACAGCGCAACGTTAATTCTTTTCCAACAGATTTCTCAGAGTTGTTCACGATAAGAAAACTGTTGAAAATTTCAACAAAAAATTCATAATCCTCGTTTCAATACGCACTTCCTGGGACAAGAGGAAAAAAAAGTAGAAGAAACAAATCTCACCGGAAAGTGATACAATCGTGTACCGCATTTCACGGCCATTTCTTTGAGAAAATTGCATTTTGAGTGAACGAATATGAGATCCTTCAACCCTAACAAAATGTTATGTAAATTTCATTCCGAGTTATGAGAAAGAGTGCCAGCATCCAGAAGCAGTTGGAATTCTCTCTTGTCCATGCTCTCTCTTTTCCACTTTAATAATCCTATCCCTCGGCCCGCTAACGACATTTCGCAGAGTATTGCACAGCGTTACCTCTCATCCTGAAAGTTGGCGAGAGGGTGAGTCACAGGGAGATGTTCCATCTCCTCCAACATTGGATATATCCCCTCGCGAATGAGTCACCCTTTCTCGTGAACTTTCCACCTTGGGACGTGCCTAATCCAAATTTCTTTCTCCTTCCGAGTCGTCCAAAGACTACCGCGGTTCTCACACGCGGGATATTATGAATGACTCGAGAGATGAAAACCAGATAAAGAGAAGAGACAATTGGGCTTGTTTTCTCTCATACGAGTTAATTACATTTCATCGTCATTTATCGAAATAATTAGGTCAGGTATCCGATGTGTCTCCTCGAAATGTTTTTCTCTTCCTTTTCGGTATAGAACATAATACGTTCTCGTTTTCTTTACCTTGTAAGAATTTACTTGGTATGAATTTTACATCGCTCCTAAAAGGAAAAAACGGGGAGACGAGTCGTTTCTTCTCCAGTCACCGCACTCGTTCTACGATTTTCCTCCTATACGTTATTTTCCACGCGATTCGTTTCCAGGGTATATTATCTTGTACGCGGGCTGCAGGAGATAAAAGAAAAATATGTTTTATTTATTCACGCATCGGTTCACCTGGTTCTCTCCGTCAAACATATTTATCGCAACAATATGCGGAGATTCATTTCACGAAAATCATCATCGAGTCATTGAAAATTCATATCGGTTCAAATAGAACGATGGTGTACACGCTCTGCTCGGTGGATCTGAAAGATTTATACTGAATTTCCATGAGACTATGATGTGAGTTGTGGATTGGAAATTTTATATGACTGCCTGTGCGGGAGTTATCAATCGCTTCGATGATTACATGTAAAATATGTAATGTTCGTAATTCGCACGAGTTCATTGTTTATTTGGGTTTAAAGTTCATCTGTTTAGCTTCTCTCTGAAATATAGCGTTCACTTCTGAGATTTGACACGTGATTTTCAACTTTTCCAGATTCCGAGAATTGTTCTGCACGGAAAAACCGGGTCTAATGATATTCAGGAGGAATTTATCAACGTTTAGAAAAATGACTGTCAATTTGGGGAGAACGAGGATCGCTGGAAAATATTCGTATAGTGAGTCTACCAAAAATTCGTAGTCAAAATATTAACAGTTGATAGTTTCATTGGTATTTTTCACAGTGGAAATATCAATTGTTAATACATCGACTACCAATGTTTTTCAGCGATTCTCGTTTTCCCTAAATTGACAGTCATTTTTCTAAATATTAATTAGACTCGGTCTTTCCGTGTGTGAGACGATGAATGACGCTCCATCAGCAATCAGTGTTTTGTAATAAAAGAGTATATTCAGACGCTTTCAAGCGTTCAAAAAGTGACTACCCACGGTTTAAAAACACTCTGAGCGTATTGAAATAAAGCACTTGAGTTTAGAGCGTTTTCAAGCACTCATCGGTATAAACGTATAGCATTGAGAGTACAAAAATTATATTCGTTTGAGTTGTGAATCACGATAAAACCAGCCGGAATACGACAAAGTTATTCTTCTGCATGCAAAAGTCGTAAAACCGTAGGAACGTAAGTTCCACAGTAATAAGAAAGAGAACAAGCAGATTGCGCATGAATGGAGAAATTTGAATATCACTCGAATGTTATCGTTTCAAAGGAATATTCAAATATGAGTTACGTTTCAAGTTTTCAAAGCTGTCATCTCCATATTGCGGTTACACTATACATCCTCTATCGTCATTTGACCTGTCCATCATTCCCTCTTCTCGCTCAATGTTATACTCGAACCTATCCTCCGCACTCACCGACGACGACGCAGATCATTTGACCATTATTTAAATTCATGTATTCACGCTCGCAATGATGTTTTTGGCATCTCCAGAACTGCTCATACAAGTTTTAGAATTCTGATTTTCAATGGTAATTTGTGCTAATTCATCCACCCGATATAAATAAGAGTCATTGAACCTTCCCTTCTCCGTATCTCACACATAAAATTGAGATTACACGAGATGGCGAGGTGTAGTAGGAATAAAACAATGTGTACCGAAGGGTTAATATCGAACAAGCAGCGGGCAGGTTCATACGGTGTATTGTAGGAGTTCAAGATTCATCTTGCGAATTTATTAATATTCATGAGATTATACCGCGAAGGGGGATTTATTTATATCTACAATATGGTAGACGTTTCGTAGAAGAAAAAAGGCTAACGCGGCTTTCAGAATATCAAGAAATAGGTACAAGTGACTTTGAAGTGGATGTTTAATGCTTGCTTTAATATCAAATTCAAGTCTGTCTGATCATACACGTTCTGATTCTACTTATTTGACTTCCCACACCACAGGGAGAACAGATCCAACCCGAATTCAGACGTTTTTCTTCCTCTTCTCTCCGAATTTTTGAAATACATTTTCAAAGAATTTTCAAGAATTCCAAAATGTGCAGTTGAGAGGAAAATTACAGAGAAAACTCTTCGTTCCGTGTAGTATGCTTCTTCATTGAATATTCAACATTCATATACTCCTCTGTTTGAATTATTTAATTTTAATAACTAACGCTCCAGTGAATTTCTGACTAAACAGTGAAGTTACATCGATTAATAATTTTACGACACAAGAGGGGATTTTCCGTTCGTACAAACAATGATATTCGAAAATATAATAATATGTTGAAATATGTTATCTTATATTAGTTTTGTTACCGAAATGTTCGATAAATCTCATTGTTTTGGGAAGTCGAAGAGCAAATGAATTCTGACTTCACTTGATAAATTATCAAACTAATTATCACAGTTGTAGAATTGGAGATAATTTCGCAGAATTCTGACAACAAAGTGAAACATCTTCGAATAGTTGTTATCAAATATCTTGAAACAGATGGGTTTGAAACACCCATTTGTAACTTCGCTGAACTGCTTTTGAAGTGAGTTTATATTCAATAACTTCTCAGAGTTTGTCAGATTTGTTGTATAGGAGGAAAAAAAATTCTTGTAGATAATTTCGATGATTTGAAATTTTAAATTCGAGTTCATGGCCAAGGATGAAAAGAAATTTGCAATAAGCTTTGCATCGATAATATGAGGAGCCGTATGATAAAAGTTCCAATTATCGTTGAAGATGTGAATGGAGTTGGAAAACAGTTGATAAAGAAATCCACTCTTTCAAGATTCTCTTTCGCCGATCGGCAATTCACGCCAATGAGAAGTATGATAATAAGGCGTTATATATTCACCTCGTCGAACCCTTGAAATATAAATCTAACCCGAGCTCTCAAAGTGGATTTTTCTGAACACGAGTTTACGGTATCGAATCGATGAATTCATGGATTAAGTTATTCTTGCAGTGTTTATGGCATTTACAATTATGAAATTTAATTTTTCGAATTTTCGATAAAGGTTTCATGATAAATGTTGTAAAAGTGGATTTTTCGTGCAAAGAACTAGTTTCGAACTTGGAGATTCTTTTGTTCGATGGAACAAACAATAGAAACTCTTTTTCTATTCTATTCGACATTATGAATACTTGAACTCCTTACAAGTTGAACAAGAAAACGTACTTTGGAAGCTTTGAATGAAAAGATGTTGGTAGATTAAAGATGCAGACATGAAAAAGTTCAATGAACCTCTCCTATACACGGTAAAAAGAAAAACTTGATTTCAGTTAAAATATAAGCTGAATTTAAGATGCAGCCGAAAGAAGACTCATCAGACTTAAAGTCAGCTACTGGAAACCCTTCTCAAACTCAAACAAGAATACATCTTACATTGATCCCTATTGAACTGAAATTAAAACTGATTTTGAACTGAAATTCAAAGCGAATTGTTCCTGATAAATGGGTTTGTCCATTGTTTTTTGTTTTGTTCTTCTCAACATAGCGTTACCTATCGACGATGAGGAAGTTGTTTGCGTTTATTCGGAGAATGCAAAATGAAAGTTCCCTGTTGTGTGAATTTATTCACTTCACTTGTTGACTATTCAATTATATCATGATCGTAGTTTTTGAAGATTGAACATCTTTAACCTTCATCGGGAGATTCGAACCCACATTGTTGCTGGAATAACCTGTCCTAGTCCTTTGCGTTTAACCACTTCGCCACGGTACCGTTTCGATCGACGCATGTGATAAATAATTTCATAATAGTATAATTTGATGGTATGTGTAGTGTGGAGTCGAAGATAAATTTGAAAAACATTTCACGGGAACTGAGAATTAGTGAAAATGTGAATACCCCCGAAAGTTTGAATTAATTCCAATTTGTGTTGTAATGTTGAAGTGAAAGTGTCGACATAAAAAATCCATTGACAGTGCGGAAAATCCAATAACAAGCTTTTACGAAAGTGATATTACAAACTGCTACCGAATTTGTTAGACACCTTGAATAATGAATAAAGAACCTGAAATAATTTGACTGAGTTGAAACTGTCATTAATTATATGCAAATATATATGTGTACGTATAAACAATTGTAACACTGAAAATGAAAGAATTCTAATCTTATTTTCAGATATTTTTTACTGAATTATCCATCAAACTCTACATGGCTGCCTATAAGATATGCATTGCTGATAATCAGCATATTATCCGGTTTAATTGAATTTAATACGGCCATAACTGTTTTTCATCCCATATTACGACTGAAATCGTAACATTGCTGATTTTGAGCCTCATCTGAAAATCAGTCGATCATGGAATTAAGATTTACTTTTTACTGTGTATACCTTCTGTCGAAAATTGAAATTCAAGCTACACAAAGTCGGTGTTTTCTTGGAATTTGTATATCGAATATACGAGAAAATTGAGATCGCGTATATATGCACTATAATGAAATAAATGAAGAATTATTTTCCGAGAACAATCACGGTAACAAAGTTCCTCCCCCCGTGGATCGAGAACTTTGCCCTGACTCGTCAGAGATAAAATTTCCATCGGTCGGTGAGCGAAAACTTCTCATATAATCTATACACAGTATACATACCACAGGGACTTCGGGAACCATGAAATAAATCACATGAACGAAGGAATTCGTTTTACCCAGAGTTTTCATGCTCCGAAAAAGCTTTTTCTCTCACAGAGAATCTAATTAGCGGAGGTAGTTAATAAATCTGTATAATCAAGTAGATTGACAAGCCCCTCGTCGTCCTTTCTCTCCGGCGTGGCAGCGATTTTCTCAAGATCTTACTGGTGGTTTAATTCGAAGGGAAGCTGTAAGAGAGATTCGAGTAGCTGATTATGTCTTGTCTCCTATGGAGATGACGAGACACGTCGGATAAGGGGAATCAAAGACCGGTTTTCAATCGATAACATACAGAATTTAATGCTTGGTTTCAACGAATCGAAGGAGAGCGCCAGGATCAAAGTTCAATGACTGCAGCAACTTTGTATCGAAGCAAACTGGAATTTCACATTTCACTCACGTTTCAAGTATTCATACCTAAACCCGAAGAAATTGCATCCCCGAATCTGATGAAATAGTCAACCGCTGCAAAACGAGATCCCACGTGATCTCATTACCTTGAAACCAGCCGAGCGAAATTCCTCTTCTGCATTTTACATTGTAAAAAATTGTTCCACTTTTGCGATCGCGTGTTACGCGACCATCCTTTACACACATACGATCCCCCACATACTTTCCCTTGGAATTTCATCAGCTTTTGAAGATTATTGTTTTATAATTCATGAATTTATGTCTGACACGCGGGGCCCTTGTTCCATCGAGAAATCGTTAAATTGTTTTTCTCGTGTTAAATTAATTGACGAACAAAAAAATCGGGATTTCAATCTCCCAAAACACTCACTTTTGTGCAGGTAGGGTATGTTTGTTTTTTTTTGTTCAGAGCGAAATCGAACCTCTCCCTCGATAGAGTACAAACAACGTGAAGAACCTGAAAAAATATCAATCCATTTATTTTCTTTTCATCTTTCAATATTCCAACGGTTCGTTCATCATTTTTGCGATCCATGTATGAGGAGTATAAAATTCAACTCCCTTGCGCCGTAGTACATCTCATTCTGTACGTGAAAAAACCATTAACAAACGTGAATATCCAATTGTACACACCCTGTATTGCTCTTTTCATGGATTTAGGAAAGAAATTCTCATTATACGAACACCGCTGAGTGTTGATTTTTCAATGTTTTCCAGTGGAAATGCAATATTATAGCATTGTCATGAAACAAGAGGGACTCCGTTCAAGCTTTTAAGCTTGAGAACATTTCATGTCGTCGGATCATTGTTTCGGTTTACTCTCCTCTTCTCGTTCTCCTATTTCTCTTCTTTCACAGGAGTGAAACTGGAAACATCGAAAATCTCGTGTTCGTATCTTTCGTTTGCATGTTCTCGTTGATGATCATCTAACGTGCAATGAAATTAATAGGACAACGCGTAATTTCTTGTAGCTTCCAGAAAGTTGATCATTCTCTCATTCTCTCGTCAAAGTTGTACCACGAATTCGCTTCAAAAATTTCATTTTCTAGTATCAACTTAATCAACGTGCTTAATTAAAGTCATTCATATGTTCGAAATTCCGTAATAACGATGGCGATGAATGAAACATGTCACGAAGATTACATTAATTATGACACACGAATCATAGTTTTATTCCAAGCGGAAACAAATTTAACTTGAATTTTCATTTATACGTAAATGAAATATCGCGTTGTTGTTGTTGTTGTTGTTATCCTTGAAACATCTTGAAAATTGATTTTTACAAAAGTACGATATCGATTGTTAATATTGTTTTTCCTTTTTTTGTTGTTTCAGAAAAATGAAGTTGGACTTTGACAGAGAAAAGGGCCTCGAGCTCTTCGGAAAATTCATAAGAACGAAGAATGTGGACAACCTTCAGGGTGATGGATCCAAAACTGGACCCGAACCAATTCACCCGGCTGAGTCAAAGCAGAAATTACAGGTACGTTGAATGAGATTTCAGAAATCTACGATTGACAACGAACTCTGAAGTGATCGATCGATGACCCTGTTGTACAAAACAACTCAGTCATGGAGCCATCTGTTAATCAGTCTAACACATGGGCTGAAAAGTTCCGGGCCTAACACATGAATGGCGCGAATTTTACTGTATTCACCTGTTTTTCAGTTAGTACTAACCTTCAAAAGACAGCTGTCAAAATTTCATGATTTCTATTCCTTAGTTTGTGAGTTATTGTACTGAGAGTGATGCTACTTTTGTTATTTTCAAAACAATGGATCAACAACAATTTCGTATTCTAATTTTACACTGCTTCTTGATGGGAAAAAATACCGTTCGAGCGAAGCAATGGCTTGGAGAGTGTTATGGGGACTCCGCTCCATCAGAAACCACAATGAAACGTTGGTTTGCTGACTTCAAACGTGGTCGTAGAGACACCGATGATGCAGAACGCTGCAGTGGACGTCAAAATGAGCCGGTAACACCAGAAAACATCAAAAAGGTCCACAAAATCGTTTTGAATGATCGAAAAATGAAATTCCGTGAGTTAGCTGACATCGTAAAAATGAATCGTCAGAAGAACGTGTTGGCTTCATATCGCATGAGCATTTAACTATAAGAAAGCTCTGTTCAAAGTGGGTGCCGCGTTTGCTTGCTAGCTTTTGACCAAAGACAAGAGCGCGTTGATGCTTCTGAGCAGTGTTTGGCCATGTTTAAACGTAACAAGCCGGATTTTCTGCGAAACATGGATCCATCACTTCACTTCGGAATCAAAACGATCGTCATCCGAGTGGACAGCCATTGGTGAACCTCGTCCAAAGCGCCCGAAAGCACAACAACCGGCTGGAAAGATTATGGCATTTCTCGGTACTTTGGGATGTGCGTGGTGTAATATTAATCGACTATCTTGAAAAGGGAAATACCATCAACGGTGAATATTATATCGCATTATTGGAGCGTTTGAAGGCCGAAATTGCAACGAAAAACATTTTATTTCATCAAGACAACGCACCGTGTCACAAGTCAATCAAAACAATGGCGAAACTGCATGAATTGAACTTGGAATTGCTTTCACATCCATCGTATTCGCCAGAATTGGCTCCCAGCGACTACTGGCTGTTCGCAGACCTAAACAAAATGCTCGCCGGTGAGAAATTTCGCTCGAATGAAGAGATTATCGCTGAAACTGAGGCCTATTTTGAGACAAAAGTTGAATTGAAATGTTAGAGCGGCGCTGGAATGATTGCATTGTTCTTGATGGAGATTATGTTGACGAATAAAGCTAATTTTGAAGGAAAAAAAACTGGGACTTTTCAGCCCATGTGTTATGTACACTGTTATAAATTTCTGATTGAATTTTCAATCACATGTAATGGAAGCAATTTCCACTCAGGTAAATGAAAAATAATGTACAGTAATATTGAAAATCCAATAACCAGTTCTTCAAACTTCATGCACATGTTCATGATTGCTGGAAAAAAAAATCACCTCCGCAAGATGCGAACGCCGGGGGTCGAAAACGGATCACTCAAGCCACTGCCACTCATGTGGAAGGGAGCATTTTTCTGCCTATATAACCTTGCGTTCATCCTTCAAACTTGTGAATCAAGATATACTTTTGATGTAGAAATACTGAACAAATCGTGTAATCTAACTAGTACATAGTTGAAGTGGACACGTGGATAACAGGGTGACCCAAGTGAGAAAAATTATATTTCAAGGGCGTATTCTGCAGCCATAATGCAAGAATTTCCCGTTTTTTGAAGATTAGTTTTTGAGATATGAGCATTTTTAAATTTTTTTCAATCACCTGTACATTAATTTCAATTTTCATGCACAATAGCTTGAAAATTCAATAACATGTAATATTTGGATTCCTATTTCAGTTCACAAAAATTGAATTTTCATTCACATATGTACATGAAAAAAAAATTCCATGAAATTTCAAGGAATTTTTAACAGTGTTTATGCAAAATGATCTGTCCCTGACTGAAAGTTCAATTGACCAACGATTGAAGTCCACAGCCCTCTGTGATATGCCATTATTGAACCGATTAACCTTGATAAATCTTGTTCAATTCGGAAACTACCGTGTCAAGAAGTTTTTAAAATACTACGAAATTATACAAATAAATCTGACAACGGATCTTATTTTTCACGACTTTGTTACAAACTTGGAAGTTGTCCCAATTTTCCAAGAATATGCGATAAATATTAACAGCAGAGAGAGAGAGAAAAGATTTTATAAAATGTAACATGAATATCTCCTACTTTTCTCAAAGTTTCCATCAAACTTTGAGGTAACGACCACTTTTGACGTAGCGATATAATGTATCTCGTAACGGAATAGCTTGTCGCCTGCAATTGAAAGTTTTCAACTTCCTGCGAGACAGGAAACAGGAATCTCGCTGTTGCCTACCAGAAATTGTTGATATTGATACCTATCGTTCTGCTTTTACCTTAGTACACAGTTGTTGACAATTATCACGAAGAGATTGAAATAAATATATATTTATATATATATATATATATATATATATATATATATATATATATATATATATATATATATATATATATATACAAGTGTAATATGCGATTTGCCGGACAATTTTCCACCCAACAAACTAAATTACCTTCTCAGTAAAATTGGCGAGCCAGAGAGAAATGGCCACGAATCTAATTATGGGACAATGTTTAATGACGTGCTCGTCGACTAATTGATAATCAAAATGTCGAAAACTTTTCTCTAGGAAGAAAGGGTTGAACCAAGCTTTCCCAGTTCATGATTTTTCGTCTCTCCTCTGTGCTTCCTTATTCCTCCTGTTTACCATGGTCTCGTTTTAAACCTTTCAACCCTTGCACATCCAATGTAGAAACTTTGATTTCTTCTTTCCAGCATTATTCTACGTAACCCGTTAGTACCGCCGCAGAACAAAATTTATAAAGAAGCAGAACTTTCTCGATTATCGCTATTGATGTGCGAGAATGCAAACAAGTTCCAGTCGAGGTACGATGAGACGATTTGTGCAAACTCACGAAGATGACTTGGGAAACTATGATGCGCATTCGTGTGGATGAGTTATTATTATCCATTCATGAATCACTTTGATTTCATTACCATCGAGCTTTTCAAGGTTCGATTTCAATAGTTTTATAACTCATGGTTTAATTTTGCTGTCAAAGGTTTTAGAATAGGTTTTAGAAAGGTTACCTCCTCTGTGAACTCAAATTCTACTGTATTCCAAGTTCATGGGGAGTTGGAAGACTGTAAAAAAATCCCTTCTGAAAATTCAGAACACGCTGAAAAGAATATTCCTCTAAAATATGAGGCTAGTAAATATTCCTCTGAATTTTAGAGGATTGATGTGGCAGTTCCTATTTATTAACATTAGAAGATCTACCCCTGATGTTAGAAGGAAAATGTACTCATATTATAGAGTAGATTCTCATTTTTGGAATATAATTTTTTGGGTGCAGTTAAATCTCCTGTTGAATGTTCAGTGAATTTTGAATATTCCCATAAAAGATGGATTGTTTTTTTAGATCCTTGGTCCTGCGATGAAGCGAGGAACGATAAACCGCGCGTTTGTTGCAGTCAAATGTGTTTTGTGGGTACCAAATAAATTTAACGCATCTTCCTCGATGTTTCTATCTCAACATCCGTTACGTAGAGAGAATTCCGTAAATCTCGGTTTACCGTGTAGCGCTGCTACACTATAACGTTTAGTGAGTTCTCCTGTTATTCACAGTACTCCACAAAGAGGAACAAACTTCTATCTAGTCAATAATATGTGTATACATATGTACGCGTGATGCACATGCACGCATACTGCGACGCACGCGCATTCGCGTATCCCACCCAACTATTTCGTCCAAGATTGTTTGAGAATTGGCTTTCAAAGGTTTTATGCAAACCACAAATCTTCCTCCTCGCCGTTTCTGTTTTTTTGTCGCTCTCCTTTTATGATAATTCACGTACTTGTCTAATTTATCCATCAATTTCATTTTTATAGTATTAAAAAATTCACTGTCAAACCCTGGTGAAAATGAAGCGTATACACAAAACGCGACAGAAACGCATACGAAGCGAAAAATGTTTCAATTCCCTCTGCCTGGAGCGTGTGATGCTCGTTTGCTGTAAAGTGATGGAATCATACGTTCCATATACGCTCCATAAGCTTTTGATCCCGTTCTAAACACGCTTCATGTGACGTAACTGTAGGTTACATCAAGCGTGTGCGAATTACATCTATTCTAAGTTCAAATAATGTTTTTTTTCTTTCGATTGTATACGCTTTGTTTGTTTCAATTCCCGCTTCACATACTCTTCTTACACCTTTCGTTGAGGCTCCGTATACTTTTCATTAACTTTTCTGTTACTTTCCAGCATACGCTTCATTCACTTCTCCTTTCTGCTTCCATTTTCACCAGGGAAATGTAGAGTGATCCAGAAATTGTGCTGTTTTTGTCATAAAAAGCACTATTTTGGATTCCAAATTCTAAGAGGATGTGAAACGTCACGTCGAGGAACGGTTCCACGTTATGAGTCATCATAATGACCTTTGCAAGTTTATCAACCCTCAGTTACCTTTATCTTTCGTTGTGCTTTGCAATCAACTAAATGAAGCTGTTTCCATGATCAAAAATTTACTATGGTTCTTGAACTTCATCCTTGTTCTGGTTACAAATCGTACCTCTTCACCACTATGAACAGAGGTCAGATTTTTGAAAACCTTCCGTTCCCTTGAGACCCCCGTGGGGTAATTGAGGGTTAAGAAACATTTCCAGGGGGAAATGACTCAGATAGGAATTCCTGAACTCGGAAGGAAGCATCTTTTAAAAATATTAGACAGAAAATTCTTGTCAGGCTTTGAACGGTTTCTTTCCCAGGTAATTCAGGCAAAAACTGACAAACTTTTTCCCCCGTTTTGTCTAGAATCACCAACTGGAAGGAAAATTTTTGTCAGTTGTTGACTGGATATCACAGTCTGTGAATTCCAAACAGAACCTTTCCAAAAAGCTGCACTGTAAAAAATATACTTCCTAAACTGCCAAAAAAGTTTGGCAGTTTTCTACACAAACTTTTTTTTTAAATTACTAAATAAAAGTTTGTAAACATTCAAAAAATTTTGTGATTTCACGAAGATTTTTGAAAATTCACAAACTTTTGTTCGGCAATCTACAAAAAAGGTTTGGAAATTATTTTTCCAAACCAAGTTTGTAAATTTCCAAGCATTTTTGTTTGGAATTCAACAAATTTTTTTTACAGTGTGCACTGAGAGGAGAAAAAGAGAGAAATTATATCAAAGAGCACAAATTTCACTTGCTTTAAGGTAATTCCCGGCGTGATATGAAAAAAATTTGTAAATTTTATATTCTGAAGAAATTTCAAAGCTGACACCGTGAACATTACATTTTCGAGAGACAACGCAGAGAATTGAATGCAGGCACGATAAATAATATTAAATTCTCAGTAGGCAACACAGATAATTCAACGCCAACCTTATAAAGTTTACTATTTAATATACTATTAAATTATATCTAATTATATAAATTAAATATACTATTCGTTTCGTCACAGTGTAAAGGTTACACCCTCCTGTAAGGAACAATGCACTAAGGGTTTGGTAATCAATGCTCTCATAAATGATATAAATTGAAGTTACTTTTTCAATCCAGGGTGATTAAAAATCCGCGAACCGTAAGATTTTCCCTTTTATCAAATCTTACAAAACACTTAGTCTTGAAGCTGACTTCAGTTACCCTTACAGCAAAAATTTTGCTTTGTCTAAAAGATTTCTAGCGGATGTCCAAAGAATATTTTATGCAACAGCTTTAACTGTCTTTAGATCTCTCTTCCAGATTTCTTAAACAAAGACATCTTAGCGGCAGTGAAAACTGTTATATGAGACATCTTTCACACATCCGGTAGAAATCTTTTAGACGAAGCAAAATTTCGATGTATGGTTAGGGATAGGAACTTTATGCTAGGAACATAAAAGCATAAATTCACATAATGCGATTTAAGCTTAATATCTCTATTGTACTGGACTATGTAATTGAATTTAGCCCAAAATTCGTAAGCATAATAAAACATAATTCCCCACTCGGAGCAGCATGAGAGAGTTTCAGCATATTTGCGGCATAATCATTTGAAAAAATCGCAAATTTCAAATTTCCAACAAATTTTTCTCCCAAAACTTTATTGAAAAAAATTTTTTCCCTGAAATTTCGTTGAAAAATTGATTTTGTTTCTAAAATTCTAAACAAATCTTCCTGGAAATTTGGACTCTGTACTGTAATAAATACATCATTAAAAATTCGTCTCATGAGAGAATGAGGTCAAAGGCGGATTTTTCTCTATGAATTCACAAAAATTGTCCACTGCAAAACAATCGATTTGTTTTTATCACTGAAAACAGCGAATCCGAAATACTTGGAGCGATTTGGGGAAGCTTTGGGGCCACATAATGAATTTGAATATTGAATATTTTACATGATTGTGACTGTATGGGATCATATAATATACATATTTCCAATAAAAGATGAATTATCAAGTATCGAATGAGAATAAAACGGAATAAAACCAGAAATTCGTATATAATGCGATTTCTAATTATCAGTGACGAATATAGTGATGGAAATGAGTGATAATTCATATCCCTAGCAGAAATCACTCTAGTGATTCTCTAGGCCTTGCGAGGCCTCACCAGGCCCTTGTGAGGGATTTGCAAGGCCTTGTAATCGCCTAGAGAATGACCAGAGTGATTTCTACAAGGGATGAGGGTTGGTTCATTCTCCTAGTTCCTTTGACATTGTAAGAAAGTGTATCTATAGCACAAAAAGAAGTCATGATCCATTCATGTGAATTTTAGTTTCAGAATACTAGTTTCCAAATTCACTAAAATGATGAAACTTCATATTTCAATCATTCAATTGTGAATTCCGTATGTTCAAAGATTGAAAATCCATTATTTATGGGTATTTTGCGTCACATTGACTCACATCAGCAATCTAAAATTGACAGGAAAAGTATTTTGATAATCGATAAGGAGAAATAAAAATGACAAATTTTTGCAGCAAATATGAGCAGAATTTCGAAAAACAAAGAGCATAATTGAAGCATAAATTATTGAACTTTGCAAGCATAAATCGCTCTTCAACAAAGCAGAAAGTTCCTTTCTCTATGTATGGTTAATCAAGTGGCAACTACATAAGTATAATTTTTGATCATTAAAGAAGCCGAAGTACTCGCCACTCGAATGATCAACTTATTTCGTTCATAACTTGAAAATTCAGCTCATCACAACATTATGCTCAAAGAAAAATCTTTCCATTCTTTTCCTGAAGAGTATGTCCGTAGAGTACAGTCCGAAATTTTCAATCACCACGTGTAGTGCCCAGTAAATATTTCTCCCCTCAACATTTCAAACGTTCATTTTGTTCTGTAAAAGATATGGAAAAAAATTCTCTTGTAGATGTCTTTGAGAGAACATAATGAATGCTTGAAATGTTGAGAGCTGTGCGTTTTTTTACTATGTGCAAGTGTTGATATTTTCAAACAGCCGTTAACGACCGGAAAATGTAACTCTGACTACGCTGCACTGGGACCGGTGAAATTTGCCTACAAAGCTGAACACATTACATAACGCAATAATGTGATTTCTAACGAGTTCTCAGCATCGACGGGAAAAATTTAAAAATTGCAGTGCGAACATATAACGCAATATTCACATTTCTTAATTGCTAATATTATCGTTGTTACTCTCACTCTTTCAATATGAAACTGATTATTAGAAGGAAAGAATTTTTTCGGTGATATCTTCCGAAAAGCAATGTGATGTTTCATACTATATATATTGCAATTTCATCATTACATTCTATGATATGAAGAATTATGAATTTCTCTGCTGTATTTGCAAAAAAGTTGGTATAGAGCCAAAAAATACAATGTAAACTGTCATTTCACTCTTCAACCTCTCTCAGTGTGGCTGTCAGTTTTTGACAGAGTATTCCAATTCCGTAATTCCGGACCAAATCGGGTAAAAGGTGTGTCAGTTTTTGTCTAGATTACCTGGGAAGGAAACCGATCCAGGCAGGAACCTGTCCGGATCCTGCTAGGATTCATCCAGATTTGCGTGGCAGCTCCGCCTGACATTGAATCCGATTTCCATGATTTGAATGACCGTCATGAAAATTCTGGAATTCATCGAACGCGAGAAGAATTGATTCTTCACAAGAGCTTTGTCGATTTGGATATCAGTCGAGTGTGATATAGCATCGCTGACGCATAGTAGCAAGAAAAAAGTATGTGGGAGTAGGAGTGTCGTGTATATATCTATCTAAGAAAAGTTCAACCGAGGTAGCATGTGGTAGATTGAAAAGACGAACAAAGGTTATAACTTACCGACACGGCCATACGTTGGGGCTTCGATATTGGATGCTATCAATAAAAATTCAATAACAAATATGCGACGGAGAACATCTTGACGGACTGACGACTTTTCACTTTGCTTCTTGGAAGAACTTTGACGTTACGAAAAATACGTTGGAGAGAATCTTCATCATCCTGAGAATGTAACCTCATTTCAATAATAGCATAGGTCTGCGAAATATAACTTTTTATTCCCCCTTCGAACAATAATATCTTTTTCCGGAGCATTCTGATGCGCTGAATCCGAATCTGGCTGTAGAATTGCTCTATCACGTCAGGTCTTTGGGATATTTCGACCTAAAAATGTGGAAAACACTGTTTTTCGACATATTTGGGGTTACGTAAAGTCGGAGGGTAATTTTTTTTCACAAAACTAATAGTTCGAAAATTGTGTCTCCACCTATTTATTGAATACATGAGCGCACAAATTTCAAATTGTCGTATCTCAATGAAAAAAAAAGATATTTGAGCAAACTCAACGGCATTTCGAAGAGGATGACTTATAATTTGAGGCGCATCTATTAGTTTTGTGAAAAAAATTACCCTTCGACTTTACGTAACCTCAAATATGTCAAAAAACAGTGTTTTTCCCACACCTGCACGGAAAGTTGATGTTTTCTGACCTGTTTTTAGGGGAGAAAGTGCTAAATTCCAAGCGAATGTGTCACAGCGGGGGGAAAATACAAACTATCTTTTCGTTCTGAAATATGCATATGAATATTTTATATGCAATTAAACAGATGATTTTCACTTTCCTTGCAGTTGTGGGAAAAAATAGTATGTTCACCTCGGGGAGAAGTGGGAAATTTCCACTTCTGAATGAAGTGAATTTCGCCTTCGGCTCGGGAAGACAAACTTCACACTCGTCGGAAATTTCCCACTTTCCCCCCTTGATGAACAATATACTATTCCCACATTTTTAGGTCGGAATATCCCAAAAATCTGACGTGATATAGCAATTCTGAAGCCATATTCGGATTCAGCGCAGCAAATTACTTCAGAAATGAAAATTTCATTGGAAGGAGAATTTCATTGCCAATCAGTGTGATAAATGTGAATGCCGATTATGTTGTTGGGACATATTACATAACTTAGCGAGAAAAAATCATATATGACCGTCCAATAGCTCATTTTCAACGGGAAGAGTAGCATAAACTCATATGGTTGAGGGAAAAGATCAAGAAAATTGTATGCGTCTTTTACATAACCACAAAAGTAGCAACCTTAGATATCTCAAAATCCTTACGTGATAGCCCAATTCTGATTCCGGATTCGGATTCTACGCAGCAAATTACTCCGGGAAATGGTCACCACTTTCAAGGGGGGAAAACCTAGCAGGCCTGTGTAATCATTCTATGTTTGATCGGTGTAAACCGAATTAATCTTGTCGAAATAAAACAGATGAGAATGAGAATTGAATGGTTTACGATTTTTCTAACGTTCAAAAGTATCGAGTCGAGGAGAAGAAATCATATTTTTCCCAGAGAGTACGAAATTTAATAAACTTTCGTATATCACTCTAAATTTCCAACCAAGAATAACTCTTTAATTGAATTTCCTGTTCCCTGAAAATTCCTTCCCCCGTCCTTTTCCGAAGACTACAACACGAACCTTGGAAATCACATAACAATACACGATACGTTGTTTCTTATGAAACAAGGCGAACTTGTACGCAGCTGCACTTTTCCACGTACACGGCAAACCTATTTACGAAGGCTGGAAAGGAAGAGAGAGGGATAGAAAGATAGAAACATGAGAGGAGACAAAGTACTTGAATCTCACGAAAGCGAAAATTGCGCGGCACGTGAAGGGGAAAAGAGACTATTGGGATTTCTGGCACGAGTGCTTTAGCGTGCAACTGCATAAATCGGTTACATGTGCAATGACGGTAAAGAACTTAACCGGGTACGATGTGTTGTGATGTACCTACCCTTTGGCTCGTTTTCAATCAAATCACTGAAGATTCATTACTCCGCTCTTCAGATGACCTTCTTACGATCGTGAATTAGCGTGCATTATTCAATTCGTTGTTCTTGTTTTGACTGTTGCAGAAGTGCCTGACAACTCTGGACCTGACGTCTTTGGGAGTTGGATCCTGCGTGGGTACGGGGATGTACTTAGTCGCGGGTATGGTCGCGCGTGGTGTTGCCGGCCCCGGTGTCGTCATCTCCTTCATCATTGCCGCTATTGCTTCCATTTTCTCTGGTAAGTTACGAATCATCCTCGTCTCATGATAAGAAAAAAACTGCTAGAATATTTTCTCAACGTAGAATCAATGTTAACACAACTCAAGATTGAGCCTAGCCTAAGATCAGCGATAGTTTACCCCAGTTTCAAATTCATGTAGAAACTCTAGTAGAAATTTGATCAGGCATTCCCTATTTTTGATAAGGTCCTGATTAGGTTGGAATCCGGAAATTGTGAACAAGGGAAATCTTGTGAGGCCGTTACAAGGTATTTTCCCTAATAGGATTCAAATAGGGTTGTAACGCAGGGGTACAATAGAATTCGGATGAGATTTCAATACCTGGTCTGGTGAGGACCTGCTAGGAAACCAGGCATGCCTCCTCGTCAGTCCCTGGTATTTTCCCATCCAAAATTACTACTGGGGAATATTTAGCAATAATGATACAACATTTTTTCATGGTTTGATCGACATTGACTCTACGTGAATCGCTAAAGTTTGGCAATCAACCAGGCAAAGTCACACGGAGGAAAAATGGTTTGCTACTATATAAATATTCACTCCAGCAGCTAAAGCGTTAGTTCTGTCAACAAATTTGTTTATGCCAGCAAAAAAATGTAGTCGTGTCAATCATTTTTCTTGCTCTTTCAGCTAATTTTTTTTTGTATGCGCTATACACGGAAAAAAACGTACGGGAAATGTGTACACGGAGAAAAAATATTTCGTTATTTTAACGAATCCGTCTTCGCTGAACGGATTGAATAACCTAACGATGACATTTCACTGTGTTAATGAGCTAATTCGCTGTATTTACTAACTGATTCGTTATAATTATCAGTCCTTCGCCAATTTTACGAAGCTTGATTCGCTGAAACAACGAATCGCCGTTCACTTCAGCGGACTTGCTTGCTGTCCATATAATAACAAGCGAGTTTCGTTAAAACAGCGAAATTCTTGCTATTCCAACGAATTTTTTGTCTCCGTGTAGCAGGATTTACCACAATAATGGCAGTTTTGGAACATATGAGCATTTATATGCACTCCTTCTTTAATTATGGTAATCCATACCTCATTTTGGTGAAAATCACTTTGCATCTGACACATATTACTATAAGTTTGAGAGAAAATTACCACGAATTAAAGGAGAAATGTTCATAAATGCCCATGTGTCCTAAAACTGCTTATTATGGGGATCTGTGCTACAAATTTTTCTCCATGTAGTAACAGACCTGCTCGCTATGACAGCAATACTTTGTCCTCCGTGCAAAAACACAATAATTTCTTGCATTCTCAACTCAAGGATCCTTTTTCATCATTTTGCCTAAAATCTGAACTGACAATTTCAACAAAACTAGTATTTCGGTTCGATCTACCGTACCCAGGGTTCCCACTCACCTGGGAAACATGGAAAACCTGGAAAAGTCAGGGAATTTTCCAAAAGTTCCTGGAAAATTCTGATTTTCAGAAACTTTCTACAATTTTGAAATTTTTCCGCTCAAAGATAACTCTTAATTCGAATAGTTGAAGATTATTGATTGAAGAGCGAATTCCAACCCGATCTCAATAAACATTCCGAGCAGAAAAGATCTCTTTCAAGATCATCTTTCAAAAGATATCATGTAGACATTTCTTAGATATCTTTTAGACGAAAGACATCTTTTGGATATCTGGAACAGACATCTCAGTTAATCTTGAAAGCCATCCTTTCGACGTCTTTTTGTTTTATTGTAATCCGATCAAATTATCGAAAAAAAGCCTTTTATAGTACCCGCTTGGGAAGTTTGACTTCCCATGCCTATAGAATTGCATTAATTAACTGGGATTCCTTTGGGACAATGACATTTTCATCAATACAACGAAATTTCACGGATTGATTTTCATCGATATCTTCAAGGTATCTTGCATGGTCGTCCTGGAAATGTCTTGAATCAAGAGATCTTCCAGAAATCTTTCACAAGGTGTCTTTCCAACATTTCTAAAAGATATCTTCAAGAACTCTTCAAGATCGTTCTCGAAGATCTCTTATTTGAGTATTCTTTTGGTATCTATAAGAACTGCATGCTGTGTGGGTTGGAAGTACATTGAACATTCCATGAACGTGAATTCACGTACAATAGACGTAGATTTGATCAAGAACGTGTGTTGTCTTGGGATTGTTAATATAATATCATTCATTGACTGATGAAGTACTATTCATTAATGCAATGAAATTCCCTAGTTTGAAAAGTCTATTGAATCCCATTGATTAATCAGATTCGATACAAACTTTGGGATGGTAAAGTACCATTCACACCTATTCGAATCCGTTGAAACCCATTGAAATCGATCGAATTGATAGGAGTCAATGAGAATTCAATACGTTCGAATGGTGATTTACCATTGCAAAATTTGTATTGAATCTCAATAATCGATAGGATTGAATGGACTTTTTTTTACCACTATTCTTACTTTTGAGACTGCTAAAGTTATAACCGAAAAGGTACATTTTAAAATGAATAAAATACTTCTTCTACTATGAGCTGAAAGACAATTTTATTTTAAATCACCTGTGTATGTAGTTTGTCGAAAAATATTTTTACTGACTTGATCAGGGAAAAACTAAATTCTAGGCCTGGAAAACCTGGAAAAGTCAGGGAATTTTTTCATTCAGAAAAAGTGGAAACCTTGGTACCGTACATAACAATGAACTGAACAATGGAATTGCGCAAATAAATATTATAAGAACTTCTAGCGAACGGCAGTAAAGAATCCTAAAATTCTATACAAAGAGCATTCAGGAAAAAAAAACACAAGAATTACGAGGCCGCAGACGATTACAACGATCAAACATATATCATTTTCATACGCATGTTCATGTGATATTATTCTGTGCACGAACATAGTACCCTATCCGTAACTCAACAGCGATACATGATATGCTTCTGAGAATGTTATTCACGTTCTGCACGTAACGCGAGGGAATAAAAGTACAAGGTGTTGCCGTGAACAACACATCAGAACGATTATTGAAAATATTTCTCAAAAGAATCATTCAAGATTAGATTTACGAAGAATAATTGTGTTCAGATCAGAAAATACAGTGCACTGACGAAAAGGATTAGTGAACTGAACGAAAAATACGCCAAAAGGTTGAATACGTTCCACCAACTCTGGAGGTTGCATTGAATCATTGCCCAGGTTGGCCGACTCTGTTGAGTCAACTACGTGAATGATTGGGACAATGAAGAATAGTTTCCGTCAAGTATTCATATACATTTGACACAAAATAACGAAGCATTGATTGCCTGCGGGGTTGACTCAACTCCTTCTGTGATTTGTTGACGTTGACACACATTGGTTCATAAAATCAAGTGATATATGTTTGAGACAATGAAAGGTGGCGTAGTCGAGTCTACAATTTCCTAGTCATTTCAACTAAAAATTCGTTGATTCATTCATAAATTAATTCTTCAACTACGCGTGGTGGTTAATGGCACTTTTATTTTTTTCTCAGTGTGTTGATAGGAACCTTCGTTTTCTTCGATCAGCTATGAAATTTCAATTCGCGATTTGAAACTCCATATACCCAATTTCGAATCATTCGTGTATCGAATATTCTACACGTATTCGTAGATCGTTTTTCATACCAACACCAACTATTTTTGTAACAACCCATTCGGCGAACGTGAATCGATTAAGTTTTTTTTCCTTGTGGGACCTTTTTAATGAAATAAAACGCTTTGAAATGTTCATCGAAGGTTTATCGAACGTCTAGACATTGGAGGAACGTTTTTTTTTTTTCATCAACAAGGTCCAGCAAGATGGGTCGAACCTAGGTTACCAGGAATGGGAGATGGAAAAATTTACCATGTAAAGCGACAAAGCATCGCTTCGAGAATCTTTGAATCGAAATTTTTACTAAAAGAAAAATCTATTTTTGTATTCTGTAGAAATTTTCATTCAAAGACTCGAAGTGAATTCATCCTTCCTCCTTTTTCCGTGTAGCATCAATGACAAGCCATACAAAAATTTGAGCGAAGAAGAAAAATACGATGAAATTCGCATGTACAATTTCCTTGATATTCCTTTTGAGTGATCTGAATGGAAGAGCGATGAGGAGAAGAAATATTGAATAGGGAGCATACACTGGAAAGGATATTTATTTGTCCTCCATAAAATATTCATTTGTAGGAATTAAATATTCAATTAAATGCAAAAACAAAAGCATTCCATTATTTGATTCGATTAAATATTTCATTAATCATAAGAAATGTTTTATAGAGAGAGCACAAATAAACTATTTCTTTGATTTAAAGGAAATTTTTTTCAGTGTAACTGCTGACAACACAGGAAAAAAACAGGTGTACTTGATACCGATAGAAGGGTAATTCTCAGTTAAGAGGTATAAAATCTACAGGTTTGGGGCAAACGAAGAAACACATTTGATTCACGATATTTCATTAGCTTATTTAGAGGTACAATCATCCATTTACTGAAGATGGCCAACCAATTTATTCATTCTCCATGATTTCACAAGAGGCCAGGGGGAATATTTGGATCAGGGGAGGTATAAGATACAAACTTTTTGAGCTACTCAATTTTTTTCGTTGTAGAGACGATTGTATGAAATAATGTTGAAATCTCTTGTAGACACTTTGTATCTCCCCTGGTAACTGATCAGACAGGGGAGATACTTTTTGAAAGGAATGTTGAAATTTCAACAACAAACGTAGAGTTTTGACTTACCTGAACATTTAACAAATTTAACACTCATCTCATTGATAATGAATAAATCGTTCTTCATTGGGAACAATCAACCAGGGGAAATACCATGATCACATAACCTAGTACTCAAACCACGTTGAAAAATCGGAAAAAGTGATCAATGAAGATGGCTAAACGATTCGATTGATATTTTTTGGCAACTTTACATCATTCCTCATCCCTTGCAGGTGGATGGAAATTTTCGTGAAACATCCGATAATTATTTATGACTATAAAAGTATGCCAGGGGAGGATAAATCAAAGTTCCGGGACATAGTTTGAACTGAAAACAAATCACTTTCGAGAAATATGTTAGTAGTTTCAACCATGCAACACGATAATTTATTGATGGAAGAACATATACACGAAGTATCATAACAATATGATCGGAATAGGATCTCGTTCTTCAGTGAATTCGTACGACAAACGAGGAAAGGACAGGCCAGGGAAGATACATTTCCCTAGTAGAAATTTTGATATGGAAAACATCAAGTCCAAATCAGACATGCCTGATTTCCGTTCAGGGCCTGACTTGAGTATCTGATAAGGCCCTGACAAAAATGTAATGCAGGGAAAAGACAAGGTCCTGATCAGGAAAACCATCAATAAAAAAAATGTATTCCAGTCAAATAAATATTTATTCGTCCTGTACCAAAGAAATATTTATTGGAATTAACAAAGTATTCTTTGGAACCAAAATAATTTATTTGATTTAAATAGATGGTTTGAATCGTTTATTTGATTCCAATAAATTATTTTGGTTTCAAAGAATACTTTGTTAATTCCAATAAATATTTCTTCGGTACAGGACAAATAAATATTTATTTGGCTGGAATAAATTTTCTTTTCAGTGTAGCGGAATTCCCCAATCACGACCTCATCTCAGCCATATTCTAAAATTCAATGTAATTTTCATGGAATCCACTTTTCATAAAATTTTTTGAAACTCCCCCAACAGAAGAAATTCTACTGATGATCCAAATAGACTTCAGTTGAACATTTAAAAAAGATAGGTAAATTTCTAATGAATCCTGTGAACATTCTGAATAGTTTGATACATTCATCGTTCTGAATTAATCAGGTCCTGATTCGGCTGTCTTGTCGGTTATCGTATGATTGAAATACGGATTAGCCAAGGCAATCCTGATCAGGTCCTGATCAAGATATCTCGACAGTTACCTCACGATTCAAATACAGATGAGTCAAGGCAATCTTGATCAGGTTCGGATAGGAATACCATGTCTGAGTTACTGAAAGGGAAAATCTGACTGGGACCTGTCAACAACCTCGCGTTACATTGTTGTACGGTCCTAACCAGGTTGCCATGTCAGGACCTGATAAGGTAATTGAAAGTTTTCCTTAATTAGGAGTTCTCTATGACAGTCTTACGAGGGCCATATTTCTAATAGGGAATTCCCTGTCAAATTTCTACTAGGGTTGATACTTAATTTTCAGTATTTTTCTTTCATTGCTGCAAGAAATACCCAGAATTGTTTTAAAATCAAGGTCAAAAACCTTCATCAAAGTTTCTGGAACCACCGATTAATCATTCCCTTGACAATAATTTGAACAGAAATTTTGCTTTTACTTGTAAGTTTGAATCTCGAAAAGAGGTATGTATTGTCGTCAAATATCATTTCCCCTCAATTCATCTCTTATTCATGCAATATTCTATGACTTTCGTATGGCAGTAGTTGTACGCTTCCGTAATATATTATGCATAACTGTCTTGATACGTTGCTGTTGAAACGATGAATAATAATTTCATGTACACTTTACTCCTCGATACAGACTCCTTTGGATCAGTTAACCTACATGCGAAAATAGAAATCACATTTCTTTTTTCCGTTCTCTCGATTCGATAGCTAATGACAAATTCCAAAAGATATTGGAATTTTTCCAAGTTTTTCTCTCTCGAAAAGAGAAACATATGAAATATAACGAACAAAAGAAGAGAGACAAGAAAGTTGTGAAAAGAAATTCATAGAAGCGTTTTGTAGGTTTTGAAAATTCTACGAACTGGATGTCATCGTTACTCGAAAATCCATAAAACAATCGGGAAACAATGTTCTGAAAGAACAATACGAGATTGGAATCGTTTTGTGAGAAACAAACATCCCGTCGATCGAAATTGCACCGTTACGGGATCTTGATTAAAAAGATTCAGTCGAATGAATCACCGAGTAAGAAAAGATTCCTTCTCGCTTTGTTCTGTTCGGAAATAAATTCATATTCTGGTATTTTCAAAGACATTTTTTTCCCTCGAACATGAACTTCCAGGTAAAGGAATTTTTTAATCCTTCCGTTGCAATAAAATTCTATATACGTATGTATTTATAATCCATGCATTTTTAATCGTATACGTAAAACAGATTCATTATGAAAACCAGAGGAAACGTCGAAGAAGACTACTACCGAGGGGTTGGGGGTTTTTATTTTTTTTTGTTCTTATTCCTCTTTTTTCGTGGATTTCTGTGGCGAGTAAAAAGAGTCCTCCACAGTGTTCGCTTGACGAATCAAAACAGACGGTCGCGTATTATACGCGGATAGTGCATTCATTTGTATTTGCATACCGCGTTGGATTCAAATTTAAATGAATGTATATTTTATGTAACGCGTATTTCAGAGAGATAGAGAGAAAATCGTGGGAGGAGCGATATCGTGGGTTTGTAAAACTCTTGTATTCTTGGAAAATTATAATTGAGGGTTTTGAAGCATCTCACGTAGAATAGGTAGATTATTTTAAATGTGATGGTTGATTGAGAGTTTGATTGATCGTCTCGTCGGAGGAGCTCGACGACAACACGGTGAGAAAAGAATGGTAATATTTACCATGCTAACATAGTAGTATTCGGTGTTATTTTATATAAAATCGTGATTGTTACTATGCGGGAATAGAATTCTTTACCATTTTTCTAGTAATAATTACTGTGCTATACATATATATTATTACCAGAAAAATGGTAAAGAATTCTATTCTTACATAGTAACAACCACAATTTTATACAAAATAAGACCGAAGACTATGTTCAGTCTTGCCAGAACAGCGACGCGGTTGCTAGATTCAGCGCTATTACAACATTTATAGCACTGAAATTCCAGGTCTAGCACTGAGCACTACGAATAGCATTTGGATTCGATATCTGGCACTATTTTGAGCTTTCATATGTTTCAAAGAACCTTCAGTCATTGAAGCGTTCATATATGTGATTTCTCTAATAACGTGTCTAATTCTCAAATTCCATTTAAAAGAATTGATTTTTGAACACTCTCGTCAATTCAAATTAGATTCTATCGTATTTGATTTTGGATTCGTCTTGATAAACCATTCAAACTAGGGAATCGATTTTGTGGATTTGAATTCTGTTTTTATAAGGTTCGGTACGTGTACTTGAAAGAGTATCCATGACATTTTATCCCATGTAACACACAAAGAATTCTTCCTCAAGGAAATGAATAGAATTCTTATAGAAATCTTTCCAAACTGATGAGTTTATCAAGGATTTGGAGAGTGCTTTATTTTGCTGACTTTAACGAGTTCTTGGACAGCATTGAAACAATCCGAAAAAACGTTTCAGAAGAACTCGCTGATGTCAGCAAAACTGAGCACTTCCAGGATTCTTGATGAATTCACCAGTTCGAACAGAGTTTTAAATGAATTCTATTCACGTTCTTGAGAAAGAATTCTTCGTGTGTTATATGGGACCAGGGATGGGTTTTGTGCGCAGAATATGCAAAATACATATAAAATGTAGAAAATGTGTACGCTGTTAGAAAAATTCTTAGATTTAATACGAGATTCTTTATGAAATATCATATTTTAATATTAAATTTAATACTGATTCTTGAATTTAATGTGAGTGATGAAATTTCACAATTTCTTACTGAAATGTGATGATGATTATTTATTGAATTTCACAAATATGTTATTAAAATTAAGAAGCAAATTCTTAGCATTAAGAATTATGGTATTGAATTCAACATTTTATTCTGAATTCTGTTTAATGAAGTGTTTATGAAAAAAACTTCATAATTTTTCCAACGGTGCAGAACATGGTAAAATTGTTTCTGACTTGAAATTCAAAATTCAGAACGCATGAAATATACGAGCTGTGTTCAAAAAATAACGAGAATTTTCGTTCTATAAAAAAAATATTTATTTATTCATCAATATCTATTTTGTCCCCTTCAAAATAATCCCCCTTGGATATAATACACTTGTGCCAACGCTTTTTCCAATCCTCGAAACACTTCTGAAACTCGATCTTTGTAATAGCTTTTAGCTCTTTCAGCGATTCGCTTTTAATGTCATCTATGCTTGTAAAACGACGGCCTTTTAATGTTCTCTTTATTTTTGGAAATAGAAAAAAGTCACATGGAGCCATATCTGGCGAATATGGAGGCTGAGGCATCGTTACAGTTTTGTTTTTGGCCAAAAATTCACAAACACGCAATGAAGTGTGAGCAGGTGCATTATCGTGGTGCAAAAGCCATGAATTGTTTTGCCACAAATCCGGGCGTTTTTTTCGGATTGCTTTTCGACTGATATGCCAACATCATCAGCGACTTCTCTGATTGTGATTCGGCGATCGTTCATAACCATTTCTTTCACTTCTTTCACGTTTTCATCGGTTGTTGATGTGCTTGGGCGTCCGGGTCGTTCGTCATCTTCAACGTTTTCGCGGCCATCTTGGAAACGCTTATACCACTCGTAAATCCTTGCTTTACTCATAGCAGACTCACCATGTGCTTTTGTTAACATTTTACAAACTTCACTACACTTTATTTCATTTTTGACGCAAAATTGAATACAAATTCTTTGATCCATTTTTTTTCACCAACGAAAATCGCCGAGCTCGAAAAAACACGTCTAACGTTAGCGGCTGCCACTTGAAAAGTAAGCAATGAATATTGCTGAAAATTTTATCGTACTTCAGGGGCATGTGTACCAACATAATAAAGAAAAATTGTATACAGGCGGACTCTCCAAACCCGCGAAATTTAAAAATCCTCGTTACTTTTTGAACACACCTCGTATGCTTATGGAGCCTTCCGAAGCAGCTGATCTAGATTATCGGGATCGCTTCTCAACCTTTTCGATTAGTTCCCATACAGCACAAAAGTTCCCGCAAAGAGCTCCCATTATGACAGTAAACATGAATTCATTATGAATAGTTTGAATACAAAATGAACTCTTGATGAATAACTTAATCTTCACAAAGAATTCATATCAAAAATTCATGAAACACTATTCAGGCATTCAACATGTATGCATTTTGAATTCATTGAGTTCATATTGAAGTCATTTTTACTGTCATAACGGGGACTGTTCAAGAACTTCTTCCAGAAGTTTTTGTGAATTCAAAATCATCATTTGTGCTATCTGGGTTGAGGAGCTGATCCGATCACCCAGATCAGCTACTTCGGAAGGCTACTATGATGGGAACAAATTCACAGTTTTGTAATTATAATCAGGGAAATTACTGGAAAGTATTAGTTTTCAACAAATCAGGAAAATCAGGGCTAACTGGTGTTCATCTCATGCGTGAATTATTCCATGCGTCAGACCTGAAGGGCCGCCTACGCAATTTACGCAAACCATAACATATTACGCGTACCCAACCCTATACACTGAGAGGAAGGTTACCTAGTTGGGACAACTAGATTTTTATTTGCGCTAGCTAAACTCTAGTTCAGGTAAATAAAAGTCTAGCTGTTTGAAATGTAAATAAAATGGTCTATTCAATAGGAATAAAAAATTTAGTCATGACAAATGAAATTTAGCTGACGCAACTAAATTTTTATTTACAGTGACTAAATTTTCTAGCTGTCGGTAATTTGAATGAACCCTTTCTCTCAGTGTGTGTTCCAAATAGCACAGGAGTTCATGAAAAGCTCATAACGAATACAATTTATTCATAAAGAGCTCTCTTAGAATTCTTGTGTTATCTGGGTATTGGATTGGATTGAATCAAGCACAACAGCTTTCCTTATCAAATCTCATAAAAACAGATAAAACTCAATGGTTGATGTGATTCGACATGTATATTTGGAACAGGATTGACGTGGTTCTATCTGGATTGATTGAGGTGGTAATTCTACATAGCGGTGATAGTTTGCCGAAAATGCAAATAAAAATGGAGCATGGAAAAAATTAATTAGCTATTATTTGGATAGCCGAAAATGAGCTACGGGAGCTTCTTTGTAGCTGTCACAGCTACTCACTCAGCGGTAACAGCAAGAATTGTAGATGCCGCAGCGAAAATTCAATAGCTAATTTGTTTGGCTATCCAAATATCAACCACAAAACCCCCGCAGTCACAGCTACGATTTCCTACTGTGGTAGCTAAAAAATAGCTACAGCTGCAATTATTTCAGCTACAGCGGTGAAAAAAGGATGCCAAAAAAGGGAGTAGCTACCACAGCTATTTCCTTTTTTTCCTTGAAAAGTGCGTCAAATTCATGAATTAGCAATTATTTTTTATTTTTCGTTTCTTTTTTAGCACTTGAATTTGGCAATGTTCCAAAAAATCTGGCAACGATCTACTAGCACTATACTGCGAATTCAAATCTAGCTACAAATAGCACCGAATACCACGCCACACAGTGGGGCCAAAACCCTAAAAGTTGGAAAAAATTATAAGGAGTTTTTAGAATTGCTTGGAAATTGGTACCAGGGAGTTTCGGGGATCGCTGATTACGAATCCGTTGTCAAAATTGCAAAAATCAAAATGGCGGATCCAATATGGCGGACAAAATTTCGAAAATTCATCGGATTCCTTTGGAACTCAGTTCCAAATGGTTTTTCAAGTTGCTAATTACGAATCCGTTGTTAAAATGGCGGACGAAAATTCGAGAATTCATCGAATTTCTTTAAAACTCAGTACCCGATAATTTTTGAGGTTGCTCATCACGAATCCGTGGTCAAAATTGCAAAATTCAAAATGGCGGATCCAATGTGGCGGACAAAATTTCGAAAATTCATCAGATGTCTTTGAAACTGAGTATCAAATGGTTTTCCAGGTTGCTGATTACGAATCCGTTGTCAAAATTGCGAAATTCAAAATGGCGGATCCAATATGGCGGACGAAAATTCGAAAATTCATCGAATTTCTTTAAAACTCAGTACCCGATAATTTTTGAGGTTGCTCATCACGAATCCGTTGTCAAAAATGCGAAATTTAAATTGTCTGACCCGATATAGTGGATGAGAACGGAATCGCAAATATATAAAATTCTACACGAAAACGCCGGATTTATAATCATCGACCCTGAAAAACCCCGTGTGCGAAGTGTAAAGGACAACCGACGAATATGAGCATCTCAGTCCACCATATTGGAATTTGAAAATTTTGTCAACCGATCCAGTGACTCCGCAAACTTCCTAGCGCGAAATTCAAAGAAAATCCGATAGATTTGAAAATTTTGGTCCGCCGTATTGGATCTGCCATTTTGGAATTAAGGAATTCTGACAGTCGATTTATAATCAGTGACCCCAAAAACCCCTGTGATACCGATTTTCAAACGAATTTGAGAACTCTTGATAATTCCCTCCAATTTTCTGTGATTGTCATCATGCGGTCTGAGACACTTCCTTCACAAAATCATGTCGGAATCTCAAAGGGGCAAAATGTGGCAACTTTTTCTTGTTTCATGTTGAAGGTGAGACCTCCGTCTACAATCTCCAATAAGTAGAATGGCTGGGAAATTCTGGGAACACAACTTTTTCCTCAACAAACCAAACGAATTTTCAAATTAAGAGATATAAAAATCACATCCAATCATTACACTGTTGTCATTTGCCATTCGATAAATTGATATCCCTCTGATTATTAGTATATTCTATACACTTTCAGCAGTAGATTCCATGTTTGAAAAGTTCGATCGGTTCATTTTTCGAGACACAGCGTCTCTTTGAACATGGACATTATTTTACTATTCCGTAGTCACATGAATGCACGGAGAAAATATATTGACGAAAAATTATTCAAAGTTGAGTAAAACGAGGACATAGTGGCATTCCCGCGAAGTGGAAAATCCAGTTGACTTAATTTTACTCGACTGCAGATGAAAATCAATGCAGATGTTTTTCAACAGTATTCAACTTGTTGAAATAATGAAAACATTTGAATTCATTTTCATCTGTAGTCGAGTAAAATCAACTCGACCGGATTTTAAACTTCGCGGGAATGCCACTATGTTCCCGTTTTACTCAACTTTGGGTAATTTTTCGCCAATACATTTTCTCCGTGTGGTACCTCACAGGAGGGTACTTTCAAACTGGTATACAAGGGGAGGGAGAGCAGATCATATCTCCTTATATCTGAATTGTGATACTCGGGACATTACTTTACTTACCCCAACGGTCAAATATTCCAAATTACAAACTTCATTTTTTGTATTTTTTCCAACTTTTTGGCATTTGGCCCCACTGTGCGCCACCTAGCTTGGCAAGTCCATAACCTTCTGGCAACACTCACTAAGTTAGCATGGTAAATATTCAGATACGTACCGACGCCCAGCTACGCTTCTTGGCGAACGATCGATCCACTATCGAAGTCACAAATTTACAGCACTTTATGTACAGTAAAAAGTAAAACTTACTTTCAACCTTAAGGGAATACCAGCGTACCGACTGAGTAAAAACATTTTCTCGGTAAGAATTTTCCGCATTGAACTTATAAAAAGGCCTGAAATTCTCATGAAATAATCTTCCGTATTTTATCTATTGCGGTATATCGTCCAAATTTCGAATTTCGAAGAACGAATTTTTTTTACCGATTGAGATTTTACTTCTCCATGAATTCAGTTCAGAGTATTTTTGCCGAGAAAATGTTTACTCAGTCGGTACGCTGGTATCCCCTTAATATCGGCTCATTTTAAGATGCAGCCAAAACTAGCCTTAATTTCAGCTGAAATTAAACATCCAAAACACATGCCGGTATAATGGAAAAGACTGAATTTCAGTCAAGTTTTCAAGTAAGATACAACCACTTTCATTCGGCCTTTTTACAGTGTAAACAATTTAAATTGCGCGAGTGAGTATATATTGGATCACAGGAATATGTTCTTTCACAGTCGGTAGCACCGTGACAGACATTCGCGCTAAATTTCACATCATAAATATCGTTACTGGAATTTAACGTTGGAGACCACTCACTTTTAATAGCTGTATTTTCTTCACACGGACCCCTCGCGCGACACTGGCTTTCTCTCACTTCTCCTCCCTCATAATCCCATTACAAAGGTCATTACTATCTCTCATTTCGACAGTTATGAGTTTTTACGTACACAAAAAAAATATCTCATTCCTTCTAACGAATTTTCCTTCGAGATAGATAACAAACTCTTCTCATCTTTTAAGTTAATTACCAGAAGTTTTCGAAAAAGTGATAAAACCGTACCGGCAATCCCAAAGTTCTGTTCAATTTTCATTGGAATATCAATTCATAAACAAAAAGTGTAGCGTAGATTCAAATATCTGGAATCACCTGGTCGTTTCGCTACAGTCCGTGAAAAATACTTGGCCTATACCAACAATGCAAATGCAATGATAACAACAATGAACTCAGTAGTCAAGATCAATATTTTTGCAGGTCAAAACGTGGAATGACGATAACGCGTGCACCAATATTTACCCATTCAACGTTACGTTCCGTTCAATTGTTTTCATAAGAACATGACCAAACTCTTCAACGTTTGGAAAATCTTTTACCCAAATAACGAAGTAATGTGATCGAATTTGCATTCAACGAGTTCATCACGCGATGATCTGTTCTTTCTTTCTTCCTTCGTCCTTGATGATTTTTCCAAATATTTCAAGTGATAGCAGAATCATAAAGAACTATGTAGTCTCAGTTTGGGCCAAGATATGCACAAGCTCCCAAGAATCTCTCCTTAGTGGAAAAGTTAGAGTAAAATATTTGAGAGATTCATCCCGCTAGTCTTGGCTCGAGCTCATTACGATGTCCATCCAGCCTCGAGCGAAATCCGATAGACAAATTTTCCAATAATTATTCTCTGTCTTGCTCCATCCCTGCGCCAATCAAAGCTCTTTTTATCAGTGAGGCAAAATTTGTTCTCATAACTATTTCACAATTCATACAAAAGAATATGAACCATCCCTTTTAGGAAAACTCCAATAGAAACCGATAGGTGTAATTTCGTTGGAATCTATAGGTTTCTATTGGATCTCATGTGGAAGTCGACATTCTACTGATTTTTATTGGTATAATCGGTAAACCCTCATGAATACTGATGGAAAATAATTTCCTATTGGAAAATCATGTCGTTCTGTCACAGGATCCATGAGAATCTATTGGAATATATTGGATTTTTTCAACAGGGATTCTATCCGCGGTATCGAATAATCATCGATTTCTCAGATTGAAATTCCAATCAGTTCCCAATTGTACTCCCTTTGAATTCGTACATATGTGCATGCAAATAAGTTTGTAGATCGCTAAATCGTGACCGCTACGATACAAGCTCCCATTCGAATTCCTTCCGGGTTGAAAAGGGCGGAACCATTTATACGCTAGATTAATACAAATTCTCATCGTACGTAGGCTGCAGGTGTATGCGAGAGTCGACAATTATTAATCCGATAATTCGTAACGCGATATGACGTGTTGCGCACAATAGCGTTGAATTGATTTGACTCGGCATTTATGCGCGGCGCAAGACAAGAGGGTAATCATTGTTATGAAATACAATTGAAAATCATCATATCTCTTTCTCCTGTTGACGATGTATCGATAAATCCATTCTATGAATGAAATGTTTTATTCTTTGTATTGTTTCAGGGGCGTGTTACGCTGAATTTGGAGTCAGAGTGCCTCACACATCCGGCAGCGCTTACGTTTACAGTTACGTGACCGTGGGCGAATTAATAGCATTTATTATTGGATGGAATATGGTGCTGGAGTATCTTATAGGAACTAGTGCGTGTGCATGTGCCCTGAGCGCTTGTCTCGATGCGTTAGCAAACGGTGCGGTGTCCAGTGCAATAGCCGACAGTGTTGGTACCTTTTTCGGTGAGTCACAGAACACTCAGTTCCCTGCTTAAAGAAGCTCATTGAACCGATTGATTCTCAACGGGTTTGAATCGGCTCAATGAGATCCTTTGAGCAGGGTTTAAACAATTGTTTTATATTATTTCAAATCATTGAACCCTCTTTCATTCAAAGTACGATGGTGAACGCAGTCGCTTGAGGTCAATATCCTTGTAATTCTATTGTCCGTTACATTCAAAACAGAAACAGATTGCTCCTAAAGCGGTGTTATTATGTTTCTTCAATTAACAGCTTTACAAAAGCATCCCACAGAACCTTCGAATACGAATCTATATTCATTCGAGTACAAATATATAGTTGAATGAATTACATTGAATTTCACTGAATCAATATTGTGTTGTCATAACAAAACATTCCTATATCATGAAACGAACGCTGAAATGAATATTAAAAAAAAAATGTATTTAAAAAAATTCCCTCTTCTCTTTTATCAATTTTGATGTTGCCGAAGTTTGAATCGTTTATTGGAACCTATTGAAAACCATAAATCATGCAGTACATTCTCTAAACGATGGATTTTTGAGCTCTACTAACGTTTGACGTCTTTGACGATTATGTCACAACAGTCACAACTTATAAACGCAGTTTGATTCTCGAACAGCTTGTTCTTGGAGGAACGTTCAACATTTTATACTCTGTTTTTTTGCATCAGAAGGAAACAGCGAGGAATGCATTCGAAACCACGTTCGTCTCAACAACGAAAACCTGCAATATAAACCTACGGTTTATGTCGTTCCGAATGACTCTTCGAATGAACGTGTTCGATCTCATTGGATGTCCTGTTGAATTATAAGAACACGAAGAGCGTAGAGCTTAGTGAAAATTCTTGGTGTATTTCATACACCATGTCAATCTACCAGCATTCAATTTGATCGGTCGGGTGTTTAAATCAAACACAGTCCATGTGAACGACTGATTATATAAAATCGTCTCTATTGATTTCCTGTCTTAAAATTGATTCAGAAATCAAAGAATTCTCATGAAAGCACTTCGATGTTCAATTTATACATAGAAAAAGTGCATTCATTCGACACATATTTGAATTTAGCGCTCGATACGAACAATCGATAATGAAGCAAAAACTTCCTTTGGAGAAATTTGAAGCAATATTTAATATTCAAAGAACAGCGAGGAAGAGTAAGAAGAGGTTTAAAAATAATAACTCTCCGAGAGAATAAAATGTAAAATTGGAAGGAGGAGTAGGTTTTAATTGGTCTCGTAGGAACTGGCACTGCTGCTCTTTCTTTGGATTTATGTTACTGCTTTATTGTTGATGCAATTGATGTGTCTGGGGGAATCACCCACCCACATAGCTACTAAACTTTCTATTACTTTTATACGAAATATATCTACGGGACAACGAAAATTAACAGACCAGAAGAATTTCAAAGGAAATATTTTTGTACTTTTAATCTCCTCTGTCTATAATAGAGACTTTTATTCTGCACCAATTCAAGACAATGCATAAGGATTCGATCCCAACCAATTTATTAGAAACGAGTCATGAAATTTTACTCGAAAACACGTTTATTCCGACGATGAAATTCTAAAAACACTCATGTAAATGAAAATTCCAATGCGAAATAAAAAAACGCATGCTTCTCTCGTTGTTGAAATTAATTTCTTTTTTCGTATATGTAGTGAACGAAATTCCCTCGTGGAAATGATTACGTATCTTCTCATGGTACTTCACTTACAAAACAACTTCGAGCGAGGGAATAATACTTCCCCGTATCGAGGCCAAGTTCTACCTTCAATAGCAATTTCTAATGAAGATAAAAAGGATATAATGACATAGTTTCATCTTTGGTATCTGGAATTCAGAATCATTTTCAGAAACAAAGTTTTCAAGAGAATCAACATTTTGCATGCTATAGTACACTGTAAAAAGGGTTACTTTAATAGTTAACATATATCAATTTGAAATCCGACCTAATTTAGAATAACTTCAAAGACAATTTATTATTGTATTTGTGTACAATGTAATATATTAATAGTTAATTGATGATCCATTGCACATGAATATGAGGATATTATATTAAAGGGTGATAGATCATGCGATATATTAAGTGGGATTTCAAATTGATATTTGTCAACTATCATTGTAACCTTTTTACAGTGTAAAAAATACAATGAGTATTAATCTGGGATTGAATATTATATATCTCAAATAATCGCGATATTGAGGGAGAGATAAACAAACACGGTGGTATCTCATTAATTTTCAAAATTCACTTTTGCAACAACGTTACGCCAAGCCCGAAATAATGACATCACTGTAATTAAAACGTCGGACGAAGTAGAGAAAGAACGGAATGGAAAATTACATTCCATCACTCGACCATCAAAGCTCTTAGTTCATTTTCCAGATAATTAGGATTAAATTAGAAAATATCACAACGAGATGGATTTTTTTTTGCCCGCACATTATTGGAAGAAATAAACCTTGAAGTCACTCTTGAATGACATCAATGAAAAATGTATATACGAAGCTTTGGAATAGTTGCAGACTGTCGTAATGACTATTCCCCTCTTCGATACGAATCGTCTTTGTTCGTTGCAGATACGCCATGTTTCTTGGGGGCAAAAAGTTTCGCTGCAAGAAGCAACAAGAACGAATTCGACGTCTGACTTGAACACGTATGTAGCACCAGTGGTATTGAACGTTTCAGTTGTACGTGTGAGTCGAGTTTGAGGGTAGATGGATACGATTTACCCGGGGTAAAAGAGCACAACGATCCGACCTTAATTAACTTTTTTTTCTATTCTACTTCAACGGCAGCGGCAACGTTCGAGATGCATTTCTTTGCCGATCTAAGTGAAGTCCTCTCAACCCACGATTTCTTGCCTCTTAGGTAGTCTTCTCTCTTCATAGGATACGTAATTACGGAGCTAATGTATCCCTGTCGATGACATTTTTATTGCAATAGTCTATACGGAAATAGGACAATAGCGATAGCGTTTATAAATCCTCTTTTCGAATTTTAATATCAACGGAGAAATTTTATAGATTTTCCGGTTTCCGTCGTACTTTCTTCTCCGCAGAGATATCAAATTTTAAAGTTTATTTCTATTAAACGTCGATTTATCGGGTTTGTGACTATGACTCCGTCCTTTTTTGTTGAAATAAAACACATTTGCTTGTTCAGAAAATTGAAGAACAGTTTATTCAAGGTATGCTCCATCTGCAGCTACAACCTTCGCTCATCTTTCAGGTAATTTACGTATTTCTTGCCTGAAGAAATCCTGATCTTTTGAGCTGATCCAATTAATTACCAAGCCAAATTTGGATCCTTTCGTATGAAGTGAACCGTTCTCCTGTAAGATCTGACTGCATCATCCGAAATAAGTGATAATCCGACAGAGCTATGTCTGGCAAATATGGCGGCGGGTGGAATAGTACTTCCCAGTCCTGTCCATCTAAATATTTTTCCACGACTTGTGCGGTGTGCGGTTTGGCATTGTCGTGTTGCAGAATTAATCGACTGTGCCTATTCACCCATTCTGGTCGTTTTTCTTCTATAGCTCGCTTTAAAGTTCTCTATTAATAGTTTGAGAAGGTTCGAGCAATTCATAATATACAACATCTCTCTGATCTCACCAAATGCAGAGCATAACTTTGGCACAGTGAATATTTCTCTTTAGCTGTGATGGGCCCGGTTTACCTGGCTTCACCAAAAAAATAATATTATATCCATTTTTCATCTCCTGTGACTAGCTGATGCAAAAATCCTTTTCGTTACTGTCTTCGAAGTAGCATTTCACAAATTGTTTTCCGACGTTCCATGTCTCTTTCTTTCAATTCATGTGGAAACCAGTGATTGAGTTTTTGAACCATTCCCATTGCTTTCAAACACGTGATCGTTCAACATTCACTGCTGCAGCCAGTTCTGCTTGAGTCTGGCAAGAATCCGCTGTCAATGATGCTTCCAAATCAGCATCTTCAAATTTTCTTGGTGGTTTTCCATATTCTTTGTCCTCAGTCTCAAAATCATTATTTTGAAATCGTAGAACCCATTCCTTGCAAGGTGTATTAGATGGAACATGCTCACCATAAATCTCCATAAGCAAACGATACGTTTCCGCTGCACTTTTCTTTGCAACAAAATAGCGTAACAACACTTCCCGCAAATGATGTTCACTTGGAACAAAAACCTTGGACATGTTCAAGGAGGTAAAAACTTGTTGATCACGACCCAAACCAAATGTCGCGTAGTGCGTTTGACAGCTGACAAAAAGTACTATCGAATACAAGTGTTGTCATCTATTAGTACACGTAAGCACCCATGTGGAAATGTACACACGGGCCGCTACTGGCGCGGTACTGTTGCCAGAGTTGCCAGTACTGGCAAATCCAACCTTGCCCTTATGGGGTCAATGGTTTGGACGGTACTGGCAAGGAGTCGGAATGATAACATCATTTTACATAAGGGCCAGTAAAACATTTACCACCATGTCGGTAGCGATATTTGGTGTGTGCCTACTATGGTGGAACTCTGGCATTGCAACAGAATCAGTTGTTCGGCCAGTACTGGATGAGAAGTGGTAGAGGGTCAAAATAATACATCCTACATAGGAATTCAGACCTGACCCAGTACTGGCACAGTGCTGGTAATTAGAGATCCCCGGAGTTATATTTCAAGTAAAAAAAAAAAATACATTGAATTTGAACTTTCAAAACTTTGTGAATCTATTTTTCTCATCACCGTTGTCCGAGAAAAGCGCTTCGGAAGTGGTTTCATGAAAATTCACTGGGCAAGGATTGAACCCGGGACCTGCGAGTGAGAAACAGAGTCTCTATCACATCAGCTAATCTCCGAGTTGACAACGGACCACTTAAATTCCCATTTATTGCACCAATTCCCTTGAAGTCACGCAATTTACCATAGACTCCGTAGTGAAACAAGATTCTACCAATACTGGTTCATTGTTCTCTATCGAACGTATGGAATGATCATACCAACTCTGTCTTGATACTGGCGCGACTCCGGCTCACTACAAAAATCGAGTTGCCAAGATCGTGATTTTAATGTCAATCGACTACCGATTCCGTAGTCAACCAGAGTCCCACCGATACCGGTACCATGTCGTCTATCGAACATATTGAATCATAATACCAACTCTGGCTCAATACTGGCGCGACTCCGGCTGACCACAACAGCCGAGTTGCCAAGATCATAATTGCAACATCAATCGACTATCGATTTTGTAGTCAGCCAGAGTCATATCATTACTGGCATATTGCCGTCTGTTGTACATATGGAATGATAATACCGACTCTGGCTGAATACTGGCGCGGTACCGTTTCTCGAAATCCTGGGTATTGTCCAGACAGTATTCATTCGATACTGACCCTATACCGTCTGTCCACGCGAGCCAATACCGGCTGAAATTTTGCAAATGTTCGGCGACAGTTGAAAAACGGTAATGATTCTGAACAGGCACCCAGTACCACGCCATTTGTCATAATGAATTGATTTTAACGGCTATACAACATCGATTTCGTAGTCAGCCAGTGCCATATTGATACTGGCATATAGTCGGCTATCAAATCTATGAAATGGTGATCCCAACTCTGGCTCAGTACTGGCGCCGCTTTGGTTGACCATAACAGCCGGATTTCCATAGACATAATTTTAACGTAGTTCGACTAGCGATTTTGTAGTTAGCCATTGCCCTACCGATCCTGGCACTCGATCGCCTATTGGATATATTGAATGGTTACCCCAACTCTGGCACAGTACTGGCGCGGCTCCGTTACACTACGATCCATGTATTTTCCGGCAGGAACAGTTGTTTTTGCCGAAGTCTGGCAAATACAACCTTTCCAGTACTGGGCGATTTGTCAACTCCGGCAATTTCCACATGGGCAATATCAACAACGACGTTTGTTAGGAAAGGGCGGAGTCATATTCACACACCCAATATTAGGTGTACAACTTTACTTCCGCCGTTTATGAATGTCACACGGTAAGTTTGGACATGTGTCAACATAACAACATCGTCATATTAGTGAATTTTTGATTACATCACAAATTTTTACTCGATCGAAGATGTCGATGATGTTTTTGAGCCGAATTCTCGTAATTTGCGGGAAGTTTGCGGGCTGCTTTGAGGAAAAGAACGTGTTGTGAATGGTTTCAACGTTTCAAGAAGGGTGATTTCAATGTCGAGGATCGACAGGATGGTGGAAGAGAGAACATTTTTGGAGATTCCGAATTGGAGGCATTACTCGATGAAGGTTCGTGCCAAACGCAAGAAGAATCGGCAGAATCATTGGAAGTAACTCAACAAACCATTTCGAAACACCTCAGCGCCATGGGAATTGGGTTCCGTACGAATTGAAACCCAGAGATGCCGAACGACGTTTCTTTACTCGCGAACAGCTGCTTCAAAGACAGAATCGAGAGGGGGTTTTACACCGCATTGTGACCGGCGTGAAAAAATGGGTCCCCTACGATAATCCCAAGCGCAGAAAATCTTGTGGAATGCCCGGACATGTCCTCACGGCGGCGGCTAAACCAAATATTCATGGTGCCAAGGTTGTGCTCTGCATTTGGTGGGGTCAGCTCGGTGTCGTGTATTATACACTGAAAATGAAATTCTGGAATGGCTGATGTTTGGACATCAATCGTTGATGTCTGTAAAAACATGAATTCAGTAATCATGGAAACATCACTGCCTCGTTTCATTCACATCAACTGTTGATGAGTTGCACATTGGCAGTTGATGTGAATGAAACGAGGCAGTGATGTTTCCATGGTTACTAAGTTCATGTTTTCACAGACATCAACGATTGATGTCCAAACATCAGCCATTCCAGAATTCTATTTTCAGTGTATGAGCTATCGAAACCGAATGAAACCATTGCAAGGGATCGATATCGAACGCAGTTGATACGTTTGAGCAGAACATTGAAGGAGAAACAGCTGCGATAAAGTTATCCTCCAACATGATAATCCTCGGCCACATGTCTCAAAACCGGTCGAGACATATTTGGAAACACTAAAATGAGAAGTCTTACCCCATCCGCCGTGCTCTCCAGACATTGCTCCTTCCGACTACCCTTCATTTCGATCGATGGCACACAGCCTGAGTGAACAGCATCTTGATTCCTATGAAGACATTAAAGAGTGGATCGATTCGTGGATCGCTTCAAAAGATGCATCGTTTTTTCAAGATGGGATCCGACAATTGCCAAAACGATGGGAAGAAGTAGTGCCTAGCGACGGCCAGTACTTTGCATCGTAAGTACCAGTTTTTTTTGTGAAAATAAAACACCAATTGCGGATGGGAAAGTAAAAAAAATTTATTCAAAGTATTGACCATTACTTTCTACACATTTTGACCACTTTTCTGACAATTTGTGGATACCACGCCAATAGAAATGTTTGTCTTTTGAAGCCAAACCAAATCCAATTGGGCGAAGACACCCAATTTTCAACTTCTTCGTAGGAATCGAAGTGCTGTTGAGCCAATGCGTGTCCTCTCGATGAAACCAAATGGTAGTCGGAAGGGGTCAAGTCTGGGGAATACGGCAGATGGGATAGAAGCTCCCAGCCAAGTGCGCTGATTGTATCCTGAACCGGTTGCGCTTTGTGTGCAGGTGCATTCAGGGTTGCCAGATTGGGCGGTTTCCCGCAAATTGGGCGGATATGGAGAGAAGGTTTGCGGGAGAAAATTAAAAAATGCGGTTTCCCGCAAATTGGGCGGTTTAAGAAGGAAGGTTCATATTTGAAAAGTTAGAAATATGTTTTTCCGGTTTTTGGGTTATTTCATATTCAAGAAATTAATTAATTAATGAATTAAAAAATAATCCAACCCTTTTTCCGCAAAATTATTTCTCATCCGGTTGAGGGATTTTTTTATTAATTACAGAGAGCAAAGTTATATGAAGGGGAAAGAACTTGGGTTAAAAACTCTTGTCTGCGTTAAATTAACTTTTCATTCGAATTATTTGAGTTTAGTTTTGAACGTGCGGTTTTTTGGGCGGGAAACTTTTTAATTTCCGCAATTTTGGGCGGTTTTTGCAGCCTCTAGCGGCGGGTACCGCTACAAATAATCTGGCAACCCTGGATGCATTGTCATGTAATAAAATTGCTTTGCCGTGTCTTCTGGCACATTCTGGTCGTTCTTCGATCAATGAATGGTTCAAATTGATCATTTTCTGTCCGTAGCGATTAGTATTAACAGTTTCACCAGGTTTTAGCAACTCATGATGAACCACACCTTTTTGGTCCCACCAAACACAGAGCATTGTCTTCTTGCCGAATCAATCTGGTTTTGCAGTCGATGTTGAAGGTTGTCCCGGATTAACCCGTGATTTTCTGCGTTTGAGATTCCTCAAATGAATCCATTTTTCATCGCCAGTGACAATTCGATGCAAAACTGATTTTCTTTCGTGTCTTTGAAGCAAAATGTCCCATTTTCCACACTTCTGGATCTTCCCCATAGCTTTCAAACGGTCAGAAATTGTTTATTGTGCAACATTCAACATTGCTGCCATTTGCTCTTGACTCAAATTATCATCTTCATCCAATATTGCTTGCAGTCCACGTTCTCCATTTCTCACATCAAAATCATGATCTCTGAACCGTTGAAACCATCTTTCGCATGTTGCTTCTGATAGAGCATGATCACCAGCAGCACTTTTCTTCAAATGGAAACAAAAAATCAATGCTTTCCGCAAATGATCACTTTCTGGTAAAAAAAACTCGAAATTTTTAACACGATGGAAAAGTATGATGTTGTTTGTTCAATGACTTGATGTTTACTAAATATATTTGACAGATGTCATACCAACCAAAAAGAACAGAAATTAAGGCTCGTTCAGAACAAATTTGTATCTTAACGCTCACTTCATACCGGTACACTTGGTATGTATTTACTCTTTGAGAATGAAGCCTCAAATTTTGGGAAAAAACGGTGGAAGCAAAGTTTTACACCTAATAATTATTATTAATCGATAGATTTCTCTGGGTTTTCTATTCTTCCAGTCACTTGCCATTCGGAATATTGAATGACGAGAAGAAGAGCGAGAGTCCACAAATTTGAACAGGAGAAGAATTTCAGTTTATGATGAAGGTGCCGAGGGGATATTTTCTCCCCAAGTCCAGTATAGTTTACTCCCTTCGAGTCCGGATTTCCTCTCCAAGGTCTTCCCTTTCTCAAACCATATATGACCATATTCGAGGAAAAGGATATGAATTGAAATTCCCTCTTCGTAGGATGAATCACGGTCGTTAGTTGACAATTCTTCATCCTTATCGTTTGTAAACGTAAAATTGATCAATTTTACACGATCTGCTACGTGTACCACTTGGACGACCGCCAAAAACTTTGGCCATCCAGCTGAAGTTTTATTCTCCCATTTTCATATTGAAGTCATTATCACGGTTTTGCCTCTTCCACATTGAGCACGCATGCATGCACGAGCACATAACGGCTCCTGGCGCTATTAGCGTACCAGATCGGATCGTTTGAAAACGTGTCGAGTGTGGTAAACGTTTGGTATATAAGGGAGGAACTAAAATTTCATTTTCTCAGCAACGAATACGTATCGTCATCCGTAAATCGAAGGTTGAATTTTATGTACAGGACCCACAAGGGGCGAAGGTCGTAACGCTTCAACGTTTGTTGCGTTGTACAAACGAATGACAGAAGAATAACTGAACTGGAGGTTGAAAGAGAATGCTCGAGTGAGCTGAAAATTTCTGTAACCGTATATAAACTGCAGAGAGGATTCTAAAGGATCAGGGAAGTTGACAGCGAGGAAAAAGAGAAGGGTAAAGGTAGAAAGTGAGAGAACTTGGGAACACGAGCTTATCACGAGTATTAGGGACAGGAAAAAGAGACAGAAGTAGGGAGAAAGGGAGCTCGGAGCAACGGATAATATCTGTTACCTTGTTTTTTTCTCTGTTTGCCTTGAAACTTGATACATATGCACACAAAAGGTATATAACACTTTCCCCGCTGCAACTTTGTGCTTTTATCGAGCTTTACATCGTCCCTGTGAGTGTACTTTTGAAAGGATAATTTCATTCTCCCGAACACAATTGACAACTTTTCTTCTGCAATTGAATTCAAATTTGTAATCACAGTTTATCACAAACACGAGCGGTATACGGTATTTTATTGGTTATTCCGCGGAATTTAATTATGCAATTATTGATCGAATTTCCATATTCAATCCACAATCCTCTGGGAAAAATTTACGACGCAAAAATATTCGTATTTGTTTTTATATTCCATTTGAAACATCCATCATCGTGTTTTCGTTGTTTCTTGTTCCCATCGACGGAAATCGAATTGATCCCGTGAAAATAGAAGAGAGAAAAAAAAATACAGGGATATCGGGCAATCGATAGTTTCGAGAGTGAAAAAGCAAAAGTAAGAAAACTGGAAAATCGCATGACATTAATTATAGTGTACGCATTTCGCTCTTTGATCATTAACTTGTCACATACGTTTCTCTCGCCACTCCGTCACATGAAAATTTGTCACAGTTTTTCTAGGATATTTATTCTCCTGAAAGCGTCATATGTGCATACATTGTCAGCTAATAAGAGCCGAATGCACGGTACCTTCGAGCTGCGGACAAAGATAGCACACGGTCGTCGTCGTCGTGTGTAGTAAAATCGTGGGTATAAGTGTGTGCGTGCCCCTTTGATACTCACAGAGAGAAACCGGTTCGTTCGGATCGATGAGGTCCACAGGTGCCAGACCTAGCTCCTATCCGCGCAAGCGCCCCTCCACCTCTTTTCAACCTTTTGTTTCGCACTTCTTCCCCTCTGGTCCTCAAATAGCCAACCCTACTTGCACTACTTTTTTTCTCCAAATCTTCATCCCTTCCATTTCGAATTTACAGTCTCAGAAATGTATCCATTCATTCGTTCATTCATCCATTCATTCATTCATTCGCTACTCACTCGCGTTGATAACGCGATACAGCGGTTTTCAAGAAAATACCACAATTTTTAGCACCATTCGGAATTCCCTTCCATCCATCTTCGGTCATTGTTTTCCTCAAAGATGCGTTCGCGTTTGAATTCTGAAGGAGCGGCAGATTGTCTTAGCATAGATAAAGCACGAGAGATAGATGCAACTAGGTTCATTTGTCAACGGAATTAAATAAGTCTCAACCGTGAGGACATTTTTCTTCGAAGAACCTGGAGTTTCACCTTGCAGGTGATCGATGCGGTACGATTAGCGTTGAGGGATTCATCTTCGTTAAATGTTTTTTCCTTACGACTTCTCTTGATAACACGTGGGAAGGAATCTCTCGTTACCGAGTGCAACGTCGATTCGCTGGGGGATAACGAACGTTCTGGGAATCGTATGAGAATGGAATTTTAAATTTGTGAGAGGACAATTATTTCTTTGAATTGTTTGCCAGGAAATTCTGGCTTTGCAATGCAGGAGGAATGATTTTGTCATAGGATTTTTAAGGTTTAATTAAAAGTTATACAGCATTATTCAATGTTTCAAAAGGTCAATGACTGGGAAAAGTAGAGAAGATTCAAAGAAATCTATTAAAAAATGATAATTCAATCGGTGTTCAATAGGAATGGTCTTCAAAATTAGTAATTTCTACGAGAACAGAAGCCTGGTGTATCGGTGTTTCAGGAAACCAGAACGGAAATGAGAAGATTTCTCGATAAATTATGAGGTTTTGCAACACTTAACTGGGCAGAGTTGTTGCACCATTATTATCTCTGGAATTAGAATTTCCTTTCTCCACACACTGAGAGAACAGTTTATTTATATTCAATGAAGCTTACTTTGGATACAGCGAAATAAATATTCGTTCCACATAAATTTGGCTTATTAACTATGAGTGAAACTTCATGTGACATTTTTTAACTGTTAATCAAGTTTATCTGGGGATAATGAGTCATGTTTGTATGTAATAAATATTTATTTCGCTGTATCCAAAACAAGATTCACTAAATACAAATAAACTCTTCTCTCAGTGCAGTTTCAATTTAAATTAATGTTTTCCATTCTCGTAGCTTTTGATGGAAACTGAAGGGAATGAGAATTCTAATTCCAGAGTGGAGACAAGATTCCATGTGGAAATTGCTAGAGTTGACGAATGGCCAAGTACTGGCAAGTTCGTATTCGCCATACTTCTGCCAAAACAACAGGTCCCCGTACAGTGCCATTACTCTTTGTCAACTGGTGCTAGTTGTTTGCTTGGGCAGACATTCTTGGAGCAAACACTGCGCCAGTACTGACTCAAAGTTGGTAATCTTTTGAAATTTCACGAAAAGACAATACTGTGCCAGCATCGATGCAACAGTGTTTCACTACAAAAGCGATTGTGGATTGGGTGTCGACTTACCTTCGCGGCAACATGGCTACATTGAGAGAATAGGCAACCATTAACCCTGTAGTGATATATTTCGGAATTACCTGTCGGTTAGCAGGAAATTATATATTATATATTATAAATTATATTATAAAAATTCAATTTTTTCATTCCAACACAATCGGGACATACATGGGGTAAAATTGGTAAGCCTGTTTGATGTTATAAAAATTACCGTAACAGCACACGCAGTGTGGCTGCGTGGAGTCTAGATGGGATCAATAACCTTGCCATTGAAAGTGCCAACAGTTCGCCATGGAGAATCCCCATAGAATGCGTTAAAGGTAGAATTGAAATGGTCGTACCGGTGAGATTGAAATGTCCACACTGACACGGTTGAAATGCCAGTTCAGGGAAAATTGAATCCCCAATGTTAGCTGGATTGAAATGCCAGTACAGGCGGGATAAAATTCTGATTCAGGTGCAATTAAAATATCAATATGGGTAATATTGAAATATCAGTTTTGGCTAGGTTCAAATGCCAGTACCGGCAAAATTGAACGCCAATAATGGGACTTATGTCAGACATTGTTATCATCCCAGTATTCAAGGTTCGATACTGTCAAACGACCTAGGCCAGTAATAGAATTCCAAATTCGACAGCACTGGCAGCTATGGCAGCGGTGCTGAACCAGTACTGGGGTGTTCGTTAATTTCCACATGGGATACCACCCCAGCAGAAATGATTCTAACCTCCTCACAGTCTTTTCCCATGGACTAGTCAACCGCTATAATCATTTTTTCACTATGGCACCCATGCTTGATGCAACATGAGAATTCCTTGTCATTGAGGGTTGCCTAATGCTTGGAGCAAGGTCTTGGTGGGAAATGAATTTCTTTTCTTGCGCAACCTATAATCAAGAACGATAGATCAACGCAGTTTTTAATTTATCGCCTGCCCTTTCTAGTACAACATTAAAACTTAAAGACCATTATAAAGCACCCTTGTCTCTCCATAAATTGCCCAGCGACATTTCATCGGTGAAGTTGAAAAATTATTGCCCAGGTAACGATAAAAAAAAACGCTGATCGAGTGATTCATTGATTACGAGTGAGCTGTAAGAGGAAGAAATAAGCTCTCAGATTTCTACCGAAAGGAAATATCATTTGATTTTTACATTCCCAAATGTGAAATCCGCAACCCGTACACGGATATTCCGGTGGTCACATCTGTGCGGGTTAGACCTTTGGAGAAAGAGGATATTCGAGTATATATCTGTATATGAGCTATACGTGACAGAAATAATTTAGTATTATGGCTGGAAAGAGAAGATTGAGGTCGTATAAATGCACTTCGATTCCTTTTCACTGGGAATATTATTTTCTAAAGCACTTTATATGTGCTGGTTGGTCCGTGTGCCTCGTCGTATACTTTCTTTACATCGAATAACGACAACAATTGCGTGTAATCTCTGGGAAAAGATCTTACGATTGACATTCGAACCCCTGTTTCAAGAGAAATACCAAAAATTTCTAAATCATATCTCGAGGATATAACGTATCCAATAAACGATGATTTATGTCTTGATATATCTTCTAGGTAAATTCAAGATATTTCTCACGTAGGACTTTCAGATATCTTTTTTATGTCTCAAACACTTCTCTCTGGAACGTGGTTTGCAAGGTAGATTCGATACTTCTTCGATTTACTCGAATTCATGAACAATTTAATTGTATATTTGAATTTCAGAAAAAAATGAGATACCGAAACTGGAATTTATGATGAAAAGAGTGAATGAAACGAGGATAAACGGAACTGTGTATATCGAGTCAAACTGAAATTCATATCACGCGGTACTTTGTTTCCCAGCATGTATTCGTTATTGTTCAGCTAGCGTTCGTAGCGTTTCAATCTCTGTTCGCGTTATCGGAATTAATTGATTGTAATTATTTATTCTTATCAACTCCCTTTCATGCTTCTCGTTCGTCGATTCTAGATTTCAACAAAGGGGGAATATGGATTGGATAATTATGATTTATTCAATTTTCGAGTAAAAATACGAGTTTATTATTTTAAAAAAAATATGGTAATTATGCAGAAGTGAGACTGTTGGGCAAATGAGGTTATTTTTGGGCTGTCTCTGTAGAAATAGTTTCCATCCAAGCCCACTGAAGTGTTCAAATGGGGGGAGCTACGAAAAGGTTTGCGAACAGATCATTTACAGCTCATAAACAGCACCTTCCGCGTGGTAACCTGTTGAACAATAGTCTTACTCTCTCCCACTTGATCCCAAGATCAGTTTGTTCGAATTCAAATCACAATCACTTCTCATCTAGTGCTGTAATTGAATTGAATTACAGGTCATATGACGATGGTTCAGTGATAATTTCATTAAGAGTTCATAGAAACCCAATTTTAGCCATGGTGTCCTCCGATTTGATGACTGCACCAAATACCGAAGAGAAGTTTATGTGTCTCTCACACACAGGAACTTCAAATTGTTGATAGTTGAAGGGAATTCGAAGGCTGGGATTCTGTATCACACAAGAAAACATGGTGTATTAGATGCTGAAATGTGTGATTGATCTGTTCAGAATCCCTCATAGAGAACGATGGAAAAAGCTATCTTTTTAGATGGGGAATTTGAAGAATTGATATTTGGTTACGAAGGTTTATTATGTTGTTGAAGTTTGAATCGTTTATCGAAACGAATTAGTAATCGAACAACAAAATAATCAATTATCAAAGACCTAAAATTTTGTATTCCTTCTTTGAGGCGGTGTTTTCAGTTCCAATAAAGCGTTAATTTGAAGAGTTTAATAACGATCAGTCATTAGATTTTGTGAGTGGAAATTTTCGTTCCGTTTCTGTAAACGATTCAAACTTCAGCAACATGGTTTATTGAATTATGAAAGAGTCCAAAATGCTTGGTTTGTGGTGTGTTGTATTTATATGTGATAAATTCGGATGTAAATACCACTCCTGAGCTGTTTATGATTGAATGAAGAAGCCAACCCTGAAGAAAGAATCCCGAAATCTACGAATTCCAGGCCCCGGCCTACGGAGGGGCTGTTTACGAGCTTTAAATGATCTGTTCGCAAACTTTTTGTAGCTCCCCCCATTTGAACACTCCAGTGTGCTTGGATGGAAACTATTTCTGCAAAGAAGGCCCCAGGAAAACGCCGTTTTCCCTATTATTCTCTAGTAGAAATGCTCTGGTGATTGACAAGTTTTGTAACGCCTCACAAGCCAAAAACTAGACACTTGCAAGTGCCTCGTACGGTTCTGGTGAGGTACTCGCCAGTGTCTAGTATCTGGCTAGTTGAGCGTTACAAAACTCGTCGATAACTAGAGCATTTCTACTTGGGTTGTCACAACCACGGATTATATAAAACGATTAAAAAGGTACAAATGTTTTCCTCTAAAAAAAAAGACCTGTCTAGTCCTGATTTAAATAAATTCATGTAGCCAGGATTATCCATTCCCCACTGGATCAAATTTAAATTTCCATACACCATCGAGCGTAAAGATGCAATACGATGATAGTTACCTATCATGATAGACCCAGAGGAAGTATCTTTAATTCCCTTTCATTGGATCGGACGAACGCTCAGGGAGGATCCCCGTTATGAAATTCCACAAGGTGAATTTTCATAACCCCGGTATAAGAATAACACGAGCTCGAGGAGATGCAGGAGACGTTTTTATTTTATGCTCGATTAAATGGCGGTGATGCGTTTTACATGGATAGAACCGATCACGGGAACCTATACAGAGTTTATAACGTTGAAATAGCGCGAACTCCTCTCCGTCTTTCCGTCTGCAGTAAAAAGGGCAATCGATTGTTTGGTTACGGTCTATCGAATCTCAGCGTAAATAGGAAATTCAATCGGAAGGACGTTAGACGGTTCATACAAATTGCCACATCTGCGAGAATATCGATTCTTTCTTATTCAGATTCGCCGTCTTTCCCGAACGAGCGTCGGGTTATCATTCTCTTTTTTTCTTTTCTAGTTTCCAGATCTTGGAGACTCGTTCCAGAATTCATTCGCAGATTGAAAAAGAAATGATCTGCATTTATCTCTTTATCTCATCGTATATAAGGTTCATCAATGGGGTCAGTAATGGCGCAGCACTGCACGGAAAAGAATAATTCGCTATGGTAGCTACCTACTTCGTGTATTTGATATTTGAATAGCTAAATTTTAGCTATTATAGCAATATCTTTCATTGACACAGCTAAAACAATAGTTTTAATAATGACTGATTAACGGATCGTCTAGGGTTATTATTTTATTATCATCATTTGAGTTTTTCTTGTTGTTATTATTATGAGAATAAAGTTTCATTTATGAAAGATGACTTATTTATCAGAAAAGTCTGCACAGGGAGCACTGATGGCAATACTTTACAATCAACCCTAGTAGAAATCATGATTGGGAATTAGATGGGCCTCAACTAGTTTTCCCAGATGTTAGGTTGGTTTCTAACGCACTTTCTAGCCTGGCCCATCCAGATGTCCCAGGGTATTGCTAGAATGTTGCTCGAACGTGATTTTCAGAAGAATGTAATTTTCAGTCAAGAACGTTGCTTTTGAATTCATTTCCATAAAATAATCCCGAGTGACAAATTGAAACGTTGGGACTTCCTTCTATTTCTGTGACCGTGTTGATGGACTATCAATTGACGCATGAAAAATCTACATAAACCAACGAAATGTTCAGGTACTGAAGTTGAATTGGCTCAAATGTGTTATCCAGTTGCCCCCACGTGGGTCCCATCTAGTACGTGAATGGTAAATGGGACGCCCAGACAAATTCTCATGAAAATTTACAATTTTGAAGGTTTTTCCAGAAAAATGTTCCTACACGGGGGATAGGATCTCCGCAAAAAATCAAACTGTGTGAAATACAATTAGTATCGATATCTTGTGCTCGATGATGGGCCTTTATCGAATTTCAAGGCGAATACTTTCATTCTCTTCGACTCCCTCCTGCTAGGATACCTTTCCTATGGCGAGTGAACTGCATTTTTAGACCCGAGAGAGAGAGAGAGAGAGAGAACGAACGCTACAAGCGGCGCATCGACACTTCCTTCGTTCTCGTGTTACGTGGATCTTCATTTACGTCCATTGAGTAGAAATAATTCAATTGTTCTAGTAACGAAATGATTGAAAAGATGAAATATCGAATAACGAAGTTCAATATTCGAACAAACCCAACGATATAAGAGAGATACAGTTCGGGTTGTTTGATTTCGTTAAAATTGCATAACACAATTTTCTATAGTAAGAGAATAAAATTGTAGAATCGAGGGGAAGAAACAAAGGATAATCAGGATCCGATTTTTCCGCTTGAAAAATCAATGTGAAAGTGACAATTGAAAACCGTCTTACCCGATCCCTCTCATATATTCCTTATTTGGTTTTATCCGTAAATCCCACGTAGGCACCCTCTACATCCTGAATACGCTTTGCATCTATTCAAGATTCCTGCTCTTTTTTTTTCTCACCAGTGATTTTTGATTGAACTTGGAGAAATAAGATTCGTGCGGATTTCATCCCCAGGCAAGTCGTACCGAGACTGACAATTGGACCATGACTGGCGTCAAGCTTGGTATGCCAAGTCTCGTTAGCCTAGCCTTGGCCAATGCTTGCTAGCATATTTTGCCGTGTTTGACTCAATTTTCGTTAACCAAGTCTCGACTGATGCTTGGCCCGTCACAGCTCACCAATCCTTAATAGCACCTCAGACATCGATGCTAGGATTAAGCATATTTCGCTGCGGTTGGTTTATTTTTCGTTAACCAAGCTTTAATCGACGCTTGGCTCGCCGTAAGCCTGGATATAGCCACATGACGTGGACTTGGAATTTATTCGCATTTCAGAAACTTTAAAGTTATATCTTCTTTATGAATCCATTCCATCAATTCTAAATTCCTCTCAGAACTCTTGTGCTATCTAGACTAGAGTGACTGTGTCGAAATCCAATATTCCGAAATTTCATGTGTCGGAATATATTATATTCGATCAAGCTTGGATGCCAATAAGGAAACCATCCTATTCGTTGAGGTTGATTGTATATCAATCATGGCCCCAATATCGAATCTTGATATTGAACCAAGCTTGGATGCCAAGCGTTGAACATTGTTATCATCGCAAACATTAATCTAATTTGATGCCAATGTTGACTAGCATTGGCTCAAGCTTGGTACATTTGTCAACGTACATATCTGGGTCCCGTTGATGAGGTTCAATGGTTTGATATTCTAGGAAATAACGGAAGATTGTAATTTATCGTATTGTATAATTCCAGGACGACCACCGGATTTTCTCGCGTTCGTTATCACGATATTGATGATGCTGCTAATGGCGGCAGGTGTCAAGAAATCCTTGGTGTTCAACAACGTATTAAATGCCATCAATTTGGCGGTATGGGTCTTCGTAATGGCGGCAGGCATGTTCTACGTGGATACCGACAATTGGGCTGAGCACGATGGTTTTCTACCCTACGGTTGGAGCGGGGTAAGTCTATCACGATGATCATCTATTAAGTTCCCGATAGAGTATAAGGTCCAATCCAAATTACGACTTTTCTCTCCATTTGTTCTCCGTTATAACGGACAAAACATTCGATTGTCCTTCCTACCTTCCTTCTATTCGATCTTTTCATCTCTTTATTGTCCTCCTTTTTCTCTTTTTTATCGAAAGATCTTTTCATGGTTTCGTAACGCGCTAGGAATATCAGAATTTATTGAATTGATAATAATATAAAAATATATTGAAAATATATTTTGCTTCTTATTCGTCGTAGAAAAAAACGCACTCTCTCTCACAAATTTCTGGCTTCAGGATTCAAAGTTTTATAAGGGAAATGGATGATTCAATGAAAACATCTTTTCGTTATAAACTATGGTGGATTTTTCAAGTTTAGATCTCGCTCTATGAGGAGAAAGTAGTCGCTGAGTTCGCGATCGCGATAGCCCTCAATTAGAGGGGGGTCTTCTATAGAAGTTATGTAACAATTAAACCGTTTGATTCAGTTTTCTTCCCTTGATCAGGTTTATAGGAATTGAATCTATTAATCTTCTTGATTTAATTAATTTAATACTTGCATCTCTCATAGAGTCTGACTGTCATGAAATAAAATATGTACGAATACAACAAACTTGATCGACTACAGCATTCAATAAAGCCGTGCTGATATATTGTAAATTTGTGACTTCCATGGATCAATGGTCAGATATGAATGAGAATGTTGTTGATGACTTAACTCCTTGTTTATCATGCAAGAACATAATTAAATCACACATTCGAACCCATGTTCCAAGGTTGGCACATGTGTCAGAAACAAACCTCCGTGAAGAGCAATTGGCCCAATATTGTTCCATGATTGTCCCAATGGATAGTCAGACATGGTACATTTGTTAATATTTTTGAAATGGTCACTACATTTGGTACAAGCTTGGCACAAGTGTGAAAATTGAGCATCCGTTGAGAACAATTGTGCCAATATTGCCCACACGAGTGGCACAATGTTTATAAATATTAGTAAGATCTTATTAGTTTAGTTTGAGCATAATTCAACAATAGAATCAAAATTGATTGAAATATCAAAGAACGCAAATTTTCCAATGATCATACAAGCTTGTCCCAGTCTTGTCACATTTTTTCTATCGTATTAAGATAATTCATGTACGGTATTCTGAGGGAGAAAGTCATGAACTGAAATATGAATCAATTACTTTTTTCATCCATATCTGCGATCGAAGAAGCATTGGTTGATGCTTGGTAAATGAATTGGACCGGGCCTGGCAGAACCACTGGCCCCAGCTCGTCTTGATATGATCATTCCCAAGCCTGGGCCAAGTTTGGTGAATTGTTCAAGATGTGACGGAATCGTCTTTTTCCATACATGTATTTTTGTGTTTTAATATATAAATTGTATAATTTTGATCACTTAATTATTGATTGAACACTCTTCTAATAATTGAATATGATTCAATTACCATTCTCGTAAATTGAATTCAAAACTCTTTTCGCATCATTCAATATTAAGAAAACTTGAAGAACATTCAATCAATATCTTCCTTATGGATACTTTCCTTCGATAATTTTGAGTCATAGTTCTAACTTTCAACTAAACTTCACGTGATAGATAAGAAATCGTCGCGTGAACACCATGTACTTGTGATGCGTCATAAGGGCAGTGTATGAACTGTTATCTATAGAGCAAAGTGCATTTTTCTAAGAGACCAAAACAAGTCCCTCCATGGTCGAGACTGAGCATATAAAAACCCATGTGTTGGGTCCAAAAGTCAGTATTCGCAGTATTCGCATTCGCTCCAGTTCTTACACATCATCTTCAAGTATTCGTGTTCAACGTCCTTCCAAGTCTTTACTACAATTTCAAAGTGTTTTCAAGTGTTCAAGTTAAAGTTCAAGTTCGAATGTTTGAATAAAATTCTTTTCAAGGTGTTTGAAATATTTTCGTGTTCATATTCAATGTGTTTGAGATAATTCTAATTCCAAAGTACATTCCAAGGATTATTGTGCTATATTTTGGATTTTTTCTTTGTAAGCGAGAATTTGACTAAGTGAAGAAATTGTAATAATTATATTTCAATTTGTGTAGGGAGCAACAGTGTTTCATTTCATATTCAAATACATTGTCTTTTAAATTCAACCTCATAGTGACGAAAGTTGACTACTTGGAAAAATTTGGATGGCTAGAATTTCTCAGGTGTCGATCGAGTTTATCACTGATTGACTGTGTGGGAAATCCAGTTGGCTGGAATCTGGCATATTAATTGGTAATTCAAAATTTAATTCACTCATGATTATTCATGAGAAATTCAGTTGGCTGGAATCACACGAGTAATTGTTTGAACGTCGAAAATTAGTAATTGTGGGAAATCCAGTTGGCTGGAATCTCGCAACTGTTAATTGGAGACTACATCAATTAAAGTAATACCAACCAAAGACAATGTATGCATTTTGTTAATGGGATATGAATGAATTGAAAGCTGAAATTGAGTTTTTGAAGAATTGTATCAAAGTCAGAGAAACAAAGTTGCTACGAAATAATTTAAATTCTAAAATATCTAATAAAATCATTTTTCTTGTAAGTTTAAATCGGAAGATCCAATAACCCCAGCATTAAAGATGAGGTCAATATATATATACAATTGAAATATGACTGATGTAGAACAAAGAATAAAATATTCCAAAGGATGCTAAAATCTCTGATTCTGATATCAAGTTATTTAAGTTGGCTGTAGGAGAATTGTTTCATGTAGAATTACTCAAATCTTCATTGTAATACATCTTATATTTTTATAAATTCAATGTTTTTATTCAACTTTCCTTCTCGAATTGTTCTGTTTCTCCCCATCCTTGTCCATGACACAAAATAGGGGAACTTATATTTTTAGGTATTGATATTTCATATTAATCCCTTCCATATGTCATTGGAAGAAATATTCTTCAAATATCTCTGAACGTGACAAAGACAAGACTCCCCGGGCGAAAAAATTTCTCATAATCTCTCATATTTTTCCATTATTTTTTTTTTTCATTATTTTCTCATGAAATTTTCATATTTTCTCATAATTTTTGCATAAAATTCCATAATTTCTGGAGGAGTTTGAACACTCTTATGAGAAATGCTTTTCTCATAATTTTTCATACTTTGTCACAATCCTCATACTATTTGATAATTTCTCATAAATTTTGAATAAAATCTCACCATTTTTCAAAAAAAGTGGTGCTGCTATAAAAAAAAAACAATTCCCTTCTAAAATTTCCAAATTTTTTATAATCCCTCCAATCAAAAAGCTTGGAAATTGATCCAGATCACTTGGATCAGTTACTTCAGCAGGCTTCTATGTTTTCATATCGGTTGATATTTCATATTATCCGCCTCGTCTTCACGGATGCGAGAAGAAACTGTATGAAATTTTTAAGAAATTAAGACATATATGCAATTGTTTTGAGAAATTAGAAAATTATATGATGATATACTTTTATCTATGAATAATTGTAACTTTTTTGGTCAGAAATTGTGAGTTTTTATGGAAAACCATATTTCATAGTCATCATTATATTTATGAAAAATTGTATGTAATTTTATGAGAAATTATGAAAATATATGGAATAATATGATTTCATTTGTGAGAAATTATGACTTATTATGAGGAAACATTTCTCATACGAAATGTTCCAATTCCTTGAGAAATTATGAAAATTGATGACATTTATGAAAATATATGAGAAATTATAAGAAATATGAAAAAATACTGAAATATATGAGAAATTATGTAAAACTTCTTCGCCAGGGTCGGCAGGTCTTGTGCCAGGCTTGGTCCATACTCACATGGGAAGTTTCATTAATGAAAATGACATACCTTAAAATAGCTTCCACGGTTGTGACCGTTATGCTCAACGAGTTATGAGAATAAAATTTGAACTTGAATTTTGTTGTTGTACTTACAACACTGGTATAAACAAACCACTGGCTCGAGATGGTGCCCAGTACTGCGTCTACAGTCTTTTGGATTTTTTTCCCCGTGCAATATTTTTCAAAATAAGAGGGATGTGACAGTCCATGGAAGTGACAAAAAAACTGATCACAAACTTTGATATGACGGTTCATATAAAAATCTATGTAACTATAGATATTCTATTCTACTATTTATTCAGTTATTTATCGTAGTTGATATTGGCTCGCTTTGAAAGTGAATATTATAGAGAAATAAAGGGTTCTGATTCTTTTTTCTTGCGGGAGTGAGCTGATCACACCCATGGAAGTGACATTTTTGACGCTTTGAAGCTTAATCAAAAATTCACTGTGTGGTTTATTCACATAAATTTAGCTTGAGAGAATAGTATTCCATCTCCTACTTACTGAAAAAAAACCACCAATCCAGTAATTAGGTAGTACAGATTAGAAAAATAGTATTCACACTGATTTTTCTCGAAAATGAGAATTAATCATAAATCAAAAGCTGTATTGATCAATCTTTCACTCAATAAGTCCCATGAGAATAACAAATTCATATAACTGTTATCAAGTCCAAACCTTCAAGCGCCACATTTCAAAGTTTGAATTCCAATCAGAGCATTAGTTTACAAGTACTTGAAGACCGATGACACACGGAAAAAATTTTAGTATCGAATCAATACAACTGTTTGCACTGAAAGAGTCCAAATGCAATTCGAACAGTAACAGTGCAACTTTTTAACTTGACTCAGTTGAAAAATTGAATTGTAAAAGTTTAAAACAACATCGAACACTTATAGTCACACGATACGGATCATTAAATCCAATAGTTTGGCGTGAGAGAATGCGGCGCTGCGTCGAACTGCGAGAACTCAAGCGATCGGACTCCCAGAATCCGATCTACATCTACTATAGTCCGAGATTTCGTCTTCCGAGAGTCCGATCGCTTGAGCTCTGGCAGTTCGACGCAGCGCTGCACTCTCTCACGCCAAACTATTGAATTTAATGGCGTGAATCGTTTGACTATACAAGTTCAATGTTGTTTTGAACTCTAAAGATTCGAATTTTGAACTTGCATAACCAAAAATAATTTAACTGTCAGAGTTATATGAATTTCGAATTCTCACAGTCCTAAAATTTATTCCGTACAGACATGTTGGACTGCTCTCTAAATCTGGAAGAGTGAAAAATCAAGCATTCCACTCCGCTAAGTCTCAGAAGTGAGCCAGTCTCACTCGTTTCGAGTGAACTCTCACTCTTTTGGAGCGGAAACTTCTCTCTAAAATTGGAGTGGCTGAGAGTTTCTAACCTCAAACCTTGGACTTCCATTCTAAAAGAGTGGGAATTTCACTCAAAATTTCGACAAGCTCACTTCTGGCTGTCCAAAGAGTGAAATCTCATTCTAAAAATTTTAGAGTGTTTGAGAAGTGTTGGAACCAATGTATCACCTAAGAAAGAAGCTATATTGATGATAAGTTAGGCTCGGAGTTTATCAAATTAGTTGTTATACAGATAAATTTTCCAGCAGTGATTTAAAAGAATTGAAACTTGGCGTAAAATTTATAGGGAGAGTACAACAGACCTGGATTTCGTAATTCGCATGTTGATTATGTCGCGTAAAAGATACACCTCTGTATCCGGGGACAAAACTTTTTCTCAACAATTATCATGCAATTTGAATATTTTTATTGCAAGAAAAAGAAAAAAACAAATGTTGTTGCTCCCTGTCGCTGCGCGTGTAATTCTTGTATGAGGTACTACGGGGAAATCTAACCCAGACAGGTTTTTTAATTCATCTCTCTCGAGACAACATAGGAGGGTTATAAATTATTACAATTTCTCATCCTTCGTACCTGTAACAGCACTCTCAACGATATGAAAATTCCAACGGTAGATCTAACGTATTATAAAAGTTGGTAATTCAGATTTTTTTTCTTGATTTAATTATTTCGTAACGTTGGGACGAGTAAACGACTTGGAACTCTTTGGAACCGATTAACGCATTCCGTTGCATAAATTTCAACGTTTTTCATGTTCCCGGGAGATCCTAATCTAACATTGAACATCGAATTTCATTCGAATTCAACTCTGATTCTCTATATTTGTCTTGGCCGTAAAAACAAACGTTTCCTCCAAGTTACATATTTTCTTATTCTCAGAGAGGAAACAACATGGTTGAATCGCAATTTTCTCGCTATCGATTCTCTTCTATCCCTGTTTCTGGTTTCCGTTCGCAGCTGATTCCACAAGAAGTTATACGTATACCATTTACCCACACATCCAGGCAAACTTATCATGAAAATCCTCGCACACGCTCTTGCTTCCTCCAATTCTTCGCTATACATCTATATCCCCGGCACCCTAGTTTCATAGGAAAGCCAACTCGGTGCAACAAGTTTGCCATTGTTTGGTGTAAAGCGTTTCAAGCACGGAAGAGAACGACGGCAAATCTTTCGACCGATGCTTTGCGTGTCTCCAACCCTCTTCGACCGACACTACACCGCCAGGTCTTTTACCAGAGATCAAATACGGTATATGATGTCACGAAATACGAAAGAGAGAGATATAGGAGCGAGCTTGAAAAAAGTAAGTACGGATCGTACGGAGGGTGTGAGATGAATGCGATACACAAAAGCGGTTGTATGAAAGAGAAGACGAGGAAAAAACATAAAGGGTTCTTCGAGAAATTTTTTCCCTCTTTTTTCCTCCCTATCGCATTTCCTCATCGTCTTCTTCTTTCCGCGTACGGGAAAAAAAAACTTGGGAGAAAAATGGGAATGCTATCGGGAAATATCTTCGCAAAAATGAAACGAATGCGCGTGGTAGAGAGGGATGTATTCATAAGCCGATTATTAGGATAAGACACTCCGGAGAGTTATTTGGGAGTACGCGGGGGAAAAGTACACGTACGTGGGGCTCTGGGATCCATCAGACTCTTGTCATTTTCACGCTCGCTCCGGTACAAGATTTCTATCAAAACTGACAAGTTACACGTAAAAGTAAATTATGTTACGTTTACGTGATTCATAAAGTCTCGAAAGCCTAACGTTGTTTTAGTGCTTGAAAGTATAGGGAGGAGCGAGAATAAATAAGTGAACAATGTTTAATTTCAGCTGGAACAGTTATATTTGGGATGGAAATTGGAAGTGTTGCGGAAACTTGATTGGTTTCTATCGTTCTGTTTTAGCCTATTTACAAATTCTGGAGGCTGTTTCTATTAAATTTCGATTAATAATTATCTTTGGATATTGAATGACGAGCGGAGCGAATTAAAATAGCGCGAACAGAGATTCTTGAGATAAATTCAACGGAGAAGGGTTGTTCCGTTGGTTATTTTTTGGTCAAAAATAAGTCACAAACCAACCAAGAATTTTGGTAGGCTTTTGATAAAATCCACACCACCAGGGAGCTATCCATTCATTCCATTAATTCTTCCATTATATTTCATATAGCGTGTTCTAGGTATTCGAATATTACATTCCTCTGATTGATTCATCAAATCTTCACCGTGATATCAACAAACTATATCCTGGTAAAAAGGAAAAAACGTGTTCACCTAACAGCAGGGTGTCGGTAAATTGTTCTTTATTCAACTCTGCTTCGATTACGGTGGTAGAGAGGCCAGCGGCTTTTTCTCTATCTTGTCACTTGTTTCATTCACGATATCAGAAATAAGGGGAGACCTTAATCGAAATATTCCAGCACGAATCCTAATATAATTTCGGGCGTGTGCTCGCATGTGGGTGATTTATGGTCATCGAATATTTTATGGAATACCTCCGAAGATATTACAGCCTCAGAATTCTGAGCTGGTTCGCAATTATGTAGCTATGAGATTTCTGAGGAGACAGAAGAAGATTTGTCCCTGCTAAAATTTTTAGCAAATTTTTTGTAATCATCCACACAAGGTACAGAAAATATCCTGTAATTCGCGTTGATTTGGATATCATGTATTTCCAGGGTTGAAAAAAAGCCGGCCTTTTTGAATATTATCCAAACCACTGGATAAAATGGGTTAAAATGGTAAAAATCGGTCAAATTTCGTCAAAATGTTCAAATTTTCTATTTTAATCGTTTATTTCATTTGTTGTGTATGGAATAGGATTACATAGTTCATATGTACAGCGGGAAGTCTCTGGACGCAATGATAGGAGGTCTTTTGGCCGAATCGACATGATTTGACAATCGCTAGTCGCTTTCAGATAACACTAAGGAATGACTAGCAATTGTTCAATTTTATGTCGATTCGGCCAAAAGACCCCCTACCGTACGGAACCATCTGTGTCCTTTTCTCGCACACAATTGAATATTGAGTGTAAAGGACACAGATAGTTGCATATACAAAGTTTCTATTGGAAGTAATTTTTAGTGTAGTAATTTTCAATTTTTTACATGTCTGGTCGATTATCAACTGTTACAAGAATCTTTGTCAATGAGATACGTCAACTCGCATTGCTGTGATCGTCAATTATTGTTAATCGATACTTGGTGATGAAATTTGAATATGGCATTATGCTCAGTGGTACCAACTTCATAACAAAATTCATTTCATCAATGCTTTTAAATCTAAGGCTCTTCTCTCATGTGCCAGCATTTCTATGGAACAGAGGAGAATTTGAAAACTGAATTGGTTCGTTCACAGTAACTCGCTAATAATCATTGGAAATCCCCTCAATATTGCAGTTTATGGAAAGCACTCTGATTAAGGTTTCTCTCCTATACAGCCGAGATGTCTGGAAAGGAACGTTCACAATTGGTGGATTCCTAGTGTTGTTATAGTTGTATTCGCATAAGACTAGGAGTCCACCAGTTACGATCGTTCTGAAATCATAATTTTGGAAAAACATTTCTCATCCATATATAAGAATTTCCATATATAAAAATATATAAAAATTCTTGTTTTTATGGAATTTTCACAGTAAATTTATAGAATTCTCTCGAATGTTTATGGGAAATTTTCCATTAGTTTATTATGAGTAACATTTATAAAAGTATTGACTTAGCTAAATAAGCCCAAACAGCTGCTTACACTGAGAAAAAAATTGGCTTAATTGTAAGAACATATTTTCTTGTGCTAAGAATCCATTTATTTTTCTTATCTGAAGAAGATGTGTACTTGTGGTGAGAAAATTTTCTTCATATTGAGCTGTATAATTTTGAACCAAGAAAATGTTTCCTCCCTTCAAAGAAAGTTTTCTTGAATCAAAAAAATATCGGATTGGACTCGGTCAATCCAATATTTTCTTGGTTAAAGATTTTTTTTCTCTCAGTGTAGCAGCAGCTCAAAAGCGTTTCAGAGCATCTGGGATTTATTCAGAAATTTAGCTGTGAGGATCATATAAAAAATTTTTCGGACTACAGTTATTATTGAAAATTATTTTTGGGATGTTTTTACATCGTTTCAACCGATAAAAAAAATGGAACTAGAAAAAAACTAAAATATGTGTTCACCTATTTTACTTTTAACCGCGTAATATTTAGAAATTTAACTATCAGTCTACTCTCTAAATTGGAAAGAGTGAGAATTCCACTCGAATGGAAAGATAGGTTCCCTCCTGGCTGCCTGAAGAGTGAATTCTCACTCCAAAAGAGTGGAATTTCACTCTTTAGGCAGCCAGAAGGGAACCTATCTTTCCGTTCGAGTGGAAATGTCACTCTTTCCAATTTAGAGAGTAGGGTCATGAAGTATCCCCAGTAAAAATGATTATAGCGGTTGTCTAGCACCTTTCAAGGCACTAGCAGTGAAGCTAGTCACTAGACAGGGCCTTGACATTAACTATGAGGTGGCTAGAGTCATTTCTGCAAGGGATCGTTAAAGTATATTGTTAGTGTGAATTAGGGTGTTTCAAAAAAAAAAATTGTTTTCGAGTGAAGGGTCTTAAACTCTTGATTTTGACTCCAAACTGAACCTCCTGCAACCTGGGGTCCCTAGCTTCAGATTTAGAGGTCGCTCAATCGAGTTTTACATTGCGATTTTGATGCCAGTCTGAAAAACCATTTAAAGTGGGGAATTCAGGAATTTTGTGTTCATAATCTACTACAGGTCGTAATTCTTGACCGATTTTGATGATTTTTCTTTAAAATGCTCAGAATTGAATTCTTAAGAGAACTGTCGTTCCACATTTTTCAGTCCCTCCCTAATTTTTTCAATAAATAAACAAATAGTGTGGAAAAATCTTCAGTTTCAGGTATTTGAGCTTGTATCTTCCGAAAAAGTCTTGGGATAAAGTTACTATACAGCAAGATTATTACAGGTGTGCTTATTGAACATGAATAATTCGAATAATTACGAATTCAATAATTATAAACAATTTTCATTAAAACATCAGATTATCCCACTTACTATTGATTACAATATTGATTATAAAATGTTTTTTTCTCACGTGGCCTTCATTCTTTCGTTCGTCTGAAAACTATAAGACCTTTCAGGATGCAATTTTTTTGTGTCGAGATTTTTGACCAATTTTGATCATTTTAGACCAAAAATTCAGAAAAAATCCAGGCCGGCCAAAATTGGTGGAAATCACAATAAAAGCCAGTGGTGGCTGGAATAGTTTCAACCCTGTGTATTTTCGTCACGTGCAAATCGACCATGATTTTGAAATTGAACTGTGATTTGGAAATGAGATTCGTAATTTTCCACTCATTAAAGCTGTTGTACCATCAATGTTGAAGTTGGAATAATAAATTTGACTTGAATTCATTGAAAAAAGATGTTGGAACATCTGGTTCGCTTGTCGCATCGATGAAGTTACGATGAATCATTTATCGAAAAGAACTCTTCGGATGAAATATAGAACTATCTCAACTTCCTCCCTTGAATTTAATATGCAATGATTGAATATTCTATGGCAAAAGGTAAAAATGTGTACAAGAAACCGGTGTAAATTCTAACGACGTTTATTTTGTATCTATAAAAAACTGTATTTCATTGGTATATGCATTTAATATACTCTCTAAAATTTTTAGAGCGAGATTTCACTCTTCAACCAGCCAAAAGTGAGCCTGTCGCAGTTTTGAGTGAAATTACCACTCTTTTGGAGTGATATTCTAAGGTTTAAGGTTAGAAACTCAAACTCTAAAGTCAATTTTTCAAGAGTGAAAATCTCACTCGAAGCGGATTGGTTCACTTCTGAGACTTAGTGGAGTGAAACACGTGATTTTTCACTCTTTCAGATTCAGAGAGTAGATTTCAAATACTTTCCCTGATGTCCCTAATGATTCCCGAACTTTGTCCAAAATGTGTCCTAAACTGTCCATTTTTTGTCCAAACCGGTCAACGCGTGGTCCAAAATCAGTCCGGAATGTCCGTGGGTGTCCATTTGTTTCATATTTCGGACCAATGTCGAATCATCTGTTCATCACTTGTCCAATAGGTGTCCATAGACGTCCAGGCGGCGTGTCCGAAGTTTTCCGTGACTTTAGAACTGACAAATGACATCATTGATAACTTGTCCCCGTGTGTCCATCACTGAAATGATCCACCCTCGTCCTCAGTCGATCCCAAGTTCTCCAAAATTGTCCATAGTCACGATAGGGAATTTTCAATTGTATCCCGGAGTGGTCTACATTTGTCCATAGCAGAAATGATCCTTTTTCGTCCGTATTCGGTCCAGAGTTGTCCAAATTAGTCCATAGTAGGGATGCGGGGTTTTGAACCGTATCTCGGAGTTGTCTAAATGTGTGTCCATAATAGAAATGATCCTCCCCCGTTCTTAGTTGGTCCAAAGTTGTCCATAGTCGCGATGTGGAATTTTCAAATGTGCCCCGAAGTTTTCTACATCTGTGCAGAACAGAAATGATCCTTTGTCGTCCGTACCCGGTCCAAAGTTGTCCAAATTTGTCCACAGTAACGATGCAAGATTTTCAATTTTGGACATTCCTGGACATCCCGTGGATCGATATTCTCCAGCTCTGGGACATCTGTGGACACATATGGACAGGTTTCTGGAATCACGAAGACGCTTGAGGACACAATGGGATGGATACTGGACATGCCACGGATCAGTTTGGACATCGGTGGACAAGTTTCCACAGTGTAGGATCGTTTCAGACATTCTCAGACCCTACTGGACAGAAGATGACAAGTTTGGATGTAAGACGAATGAGATGGTGATTCATCAGCGGACTTCACCGGACGAACTCTGTACAATTCCAAAATGAAGCTTTCCGCGTTGGGATAATAGTGGACATAAATGGACTCAATCCATGGATTTTGTCGGACTGATCAGGAAAACTGATGGACATGATATCTCGAGAGGTGGTCCGAAATTTGAAACAATCGGACCAATTATTTTGGTCCCAATCTTGTCCAAAACACGTCCCACTGGACACATTTTCTTATGTCCAGAACTCGTCCAAAGAACCCATCAGGGTTCTTATACAGAAATTTCCTGTAAAAAGTATCTCGTGATGAAGAAAATCATGAAATTTGTATCATAATATATATATTGAGAGAAATCGAGTGTGATTGAATTTGAATGCTTCTCCGATTATAAATGGAATTAACTTTGACGATAAGAGTGTTGTGTACGGTACCGTAGTACATAATCTACATTCGTACACAGTTCTCAGTTATTCTGTGGTAACGGAATTGCATCAAATACGTTGAACGTGCATATGGATTCATGAATTTGCTGTTTCGTTGAATCGCCGATCAAGTTCATTCGTTTCAATAATTTCATCCTTCCCGGAAGACTGGGTGGAAAATCGGTAAGCTGGCATCGTTGCGGTTTTCCTCCAAAACCACGGAGTGAAAATTATGTAAATGCTCTTAGTGTGTTCTACACGTGCTGCACAACACAGATGTTCCTCCCGTTGATTTTATTATGAGAACGAGAGCATGAATTTTTCAAAATTTTATGCAGAGGAGGATCTTCAATGATGCATTTATTTCATGAATTTATTTATATATTTTTTCTTTCTCTGTTCTACCTGTAAATTTGATATTTTATGGGGAATGGAAAAATATTCCCGTAGGAAAACAAATTCTAAATGAATTAGAATAGAAGGCCTCGGAAAAGGGTTTTTTTGGAGAATTTTTTAAATACGAAAAAAATAATTGAATAAAACGAACTTCTTGGAGTGCATTCGTGTATGTTTCAAGTTGATAAAAAAATTTCCTCTAATGAGAAATAATGAAGGGAAGTGTGTTTTCTCCAGTTTTCATTTCATCATTAATAAAATGAGTGGGAGTGATTGCAAACAAACTAGACGTTCGATTGAAATGAATCAAAGCTTGTTATCTTCAGTTTTTCATCCTCTCCTATTTGAAACTTAAAATTTTTCAAAAGAGCTGTTTTTTTTTCAAACCCCGAGTAAATTTTGAATTCCACGATTTCTTCCAGGTTTTCTTAGTTCACATAGAAGAATGATGTGCGGAAATTGCAATGCCGTTCGGTTTTTCTGTTTTAAATGAGAAATACGACCTGTATCTTTACGCTCTGCGAATGTAGACATAACTCTTACATATATGATCTTTTCACACTAGACAACATTTTTTTATTCACTTGAAATATGTATGAAAATACTCTGGAAAGTTCGTTGGATGAAATTATTTTCTTGGTAGATCAAAAAATTCTGGACAAAAAACCACTATTTTCAGGTTTCCTAAAGCAGGATCCCCCCTTAACTCATCCAAAAATTTGATTCCCCATTTGAACAACACAGGAAACTGGTTAACTTTGGTGTCAACTTGGTTCTAAGGTGTTCAAAAGATTTTTGTCGAGGAAATGAGTCTGATGAGCTTGTAGGGCAGTTCCGATGAGATAGAGCTGTACGACTAATAGTTTTGGAGTTGCAGAGCTTGAAAGGTGCACTTCAACAAAAATCGGCCAAAAATCCCCTAAAATCTTGTATTTATTGAAATTTACATTCAATTATTGTATTTGAATGAGTAGTTCCTGAGATTATGAATTTTAGAGCCTCATAAAGTGTATTATAAGTTAATTCCGCATGTGAGATCAATAAATAAAAAATTATAAGAGCTTTGATGGTGATTTTGATTAAAGTTCCCTCCCAAAACTATTGGTCGTACAGCTCTATTCCATGGAAACATTTTTGTAGTAAATTTTATGCTTTACAAGCCTATTATATTCATTTTTTCGAAAAACATTTGTTCAACATCGAAAAACCGAGTTGAAACCAAAGTTAATGAGTTTCCTGTGTTATTTAAATGGGAAACTGAATTTGGAATTTTTTTTCCAAAGGTAATACATTTTTTCCTCTCGAAAATATCAAATTCTCAAGTATAGAAACACCATACCGCTCACGCACAGGGACACTCAATGTTGTAAAATCTTTCGATTTATCGGGAGATTTTCCGATGTTAGACTGAACTCAACGGTTTCCCGATCAGTTCAACAAAATGTAAAGTTTTCTTTTCTGCCCATTTACAAATAACTCGTCCTTTCCCGCAGAAATATCAAATTTTTAAAGCTATTCCTATTGATACAGGTTGGTTGAAAAGTTTTGAAAGCAAAAAATGAAAGAATGTGTATTTTTTGATGAAATGATTTTTTTTATTCAATATAGTCTCCCTCAACTTCAACACACTCATTCCAACGATCCTCCAATAATTTTATACCATCTCTGTAATGATTTTCCGGAAGCTCCGCAAAATACTGTTCCACAGCTGCAACAGCTTCTTCATTCGACGAAAAACGCTTTCAACGAAGGAATTGTTTCAAATTTCTGAAGAGGTAATAGTCAGAGGGAGCCAAATCTGGGGAATACGGTGGGTGTTCAAGCAATTCGTACTTCAATTCGTTCACTATAGCCATCGCCAGAACACTTGTGTGAACACGTGCATTGTCTTGATGAAAAATGATTTTTTTCTTCCGTAAACCGAGTCTTTTTTCACGAATTTTTTCATCCAACTGGTCCAAAAGGTTGCAATAACATTCAGAGTCAATTGTTTTACCTTTTTCGAGATAATCAATCGACAAAACCCCTTTTGCGTTCCAAAAAACCGATGCTAAAACTTTTTTTGCCGATCGTTCTGACTTCACCCGTTTTGAAGCTGAACAACTAGCTTCGGTCCACTGTAAACGTTCTTGTTTCAGTTTAAGATCATGATGGTAGATCCAAGTCTCGTCCACAGTTACGAAACGACGCAAAAAATCGGTCTTATTCTGCTTAAAACGCTCCCAATTACGCTGAGAAATTTGTTTTCGATTCAGTTGTTGTTGAATTGTCAACGAATGCGGCACTAACTTTCCAAAAAGCTTTTTCATATGTAATTCTTCGTGTAAAATATGGAGTACTCGTTCATCCGAGATGCCTATGGTATCAGCAATTTCACGCTTGATCAAACTCGGATCTTTACAAACTATATCATAGACTTGCTCAATGATGTCTGATTTCGTTGCACTTTTTGGACGCCCACCACGTGATTGATCTTGAACGCTTGTACGACCACGTTTAAACTCTAAAACCCATCGATGTACAGTTGGAAATGAAGGAGCAGATTCCTTCAACACTTTCTTCATTTTATTATGAATTTCTGTTGCTGATAAACCTTCCAAAACAAAGAATTTTATCACTGCACGATATTCGGATTTTTCCATTTTCACAAAATACACTGACACGTCAACTTCGAATCGCTTGTAGACAAAGAATGAATTGACAGATCGGAATAAAATGGTGTGTGTGTTCAAATGAAGGATGAAATATGAAAATAGCGTATAAATTTTGATTCCTGTACTGGTTGATAGGTGTTGCTTTCAAAACCTTTCAACCAACCTGTTGATCTTTGTAAGTTACATGAAAAGACTGGATCTCACAATACTGAGAATACAGTTGAGATTCCTTGCATGGTTTTGCATCACCGATGGCGTTTATTAATTACTCGTCAAGGGTTCTTGAGAAAAAAAAACGTTCACTCGAGTGCTCTCAATTTTTTGGAATCGAAGTATTCTCACTTCAAGGAATTCAGGGAGAGATTGGCAAAATGATTTCGATTTTATCCCTGAACCGGGGAATGCATTATTTGAGAATTGCTTCATAGAATTAATTAATCGTCTCTTCTTACAAACGCTTCGAAACTCGAAGGGGGTATCCTGGTCTAGAATTTTGGAAAACCCGATTTTTTTCTTTTTGCATATTTTCATACACTGTAAAAACCTTCCAAAAAAAGGTTTGGAAGTTTTTTACCAAATATGTTTTCTGGGATATCACAAGGATTGTTTGGAAATTTACAGAAAATTTATGGTGAAATTCACCAATCTGTAAGTTTTTCACCATACTTTTCTGCTTGGAAATTCACAAATATTTTTTACAGTGTAGTTTAGACTTTTGAGAACATGTTTTGTGAGAGAATGTGAACATAATGTACCATTGTAACACTCACAATGTAAAAAGTCCGACTGAATGTCGTTGCATCTTACTTGAAAAATTGATCGCAAATCAGTCTTTCCCACTGTGTCAGCATTTGTTTTCAGCGCTTAGTTTCAGATGAAACAGGGCTAGTTTTGGCTGAAATGAACTTATATGCAGAATCAAAGCAAGTTTCACTCTCAACTTCGTATCGACTGTTTGAAATTGTGCTCGAATCTTTAAACTTTTTTCGAAACGGTGTGCATGATATCTCAAGTTCTACTCAACAGATTCACTTGAAATTTGGCACAGAGCTTATTCATGCATTGCAGTATCGTACTACGGGAAGTTTTTGAAGAAATTTGTTCGTTCTTTTATTCTGAAAATCCCGAAAGGCCGCACTTCTAAACCACCATACCCCTTTAAAACCAAATTTCAAATTGGAATCCATATTTGTTCACAAAACCACCAACAAGAAATCATAGCAATATATAAAAATAATTTCCCCACCGATAATTCGTTATCGTTATAAAACTCGTTCTTAGCACAGGGAGAGAGAGAGAGAGAGGAAAAGCAAATATTTGACATCACTTTCAGGTCAATCTTGTATTTCTGTCGCCTCAAACAATCGTAACCTAGTTGCTACAATCAATAATTACGAGACTACGATTCTCCTCTGTTCTCGTACGAAATAATTACACGCGTTTAACAGGCGAATAATAACGAGGCTTGTCAATTTATCTAAATATATGCGCGCGACGTACCGTGTGTATGTGACGAATCAATACACGTATTTCTCGCCTCCGTAAATAGGGGATAAACCAAGTGAATATCCTGATCCCTTATCTGGCGTATTGAATAGCCATTATTATAACCGGACAGAGTGAGAGCTATTGTAAAGATACGTCCCGATCATGTCTTATAGATATCTATCGAAAGCTTATTTTTCAAACACCTGTACCGTGATTCGGTTATATTTATCCTCAGACGTGGACATTATTTATGAGAAATATTGACTTAATGTAACAAATATAGATCGACCGTACGCATACAGAAGTGGATTGTTAGTAGCGGTAACGTACAACACATGTAACGTGGAATAAGTAATTATTGTGTGCATGAGGGTATCGAAGGGAAAAATAAACGACCAGAGAATTGAATCGATTTTCAAATGTAGGGGATATAATCGTGTTTGGTCTGAAACATTTTACTAGGTGGTGGTACGTTCCACGTGTGCTCGATTCAATAGACAATTTTCAGTCAATATCGTTAAACGAGCTACTCTCGCGAGAGTACGAATCATGTAATGAGAGGATAAATATATATTATTTCAGAACATTGATGATTCTATTGTCTTTATGAGTTTATGATTCGGTTGTTTTACAAGTCGATCTCTACGTAAATTACATTCTCTGTACATTGCGAGGCAATTCTACTGCAGATTGATTGGGAAATTTGTTCTCTCCTACGGAAAGTGATCATCACCGTTGATTACACAAATCTGTCTCATATGAGGATTTCGAAATAATTGATCAACGCGGTTTGCAATCTTATGAGCTTTGATGGAAAAACCTGTGTCGAAGAAATTAAGTGCCATCAAATTCAAGTGAAAATATGGAATAAAAAAAGTTACACGAGTGGATGTATTATCGATTGGATTTGGCCCCATACAGTGCTTTGAATGATATTCATCTCCTTCCGTAGTTCAAGTTGAAACAATGCCCTGGTTGAAAATATCCATCGATTCTCATTGAATCTTGGACAATGTTCTAACCAAATTTCATGAAATTCATTCCTCAGATTCAATGGATTCTTTTAACCAGGGTGTACCATTCGATTATTCTAGAATGAATTTTCCCCTTGGAGAAAAATAAACACCCCAGCAACGCCATTCATGGAAGCGTTTATAGGCCTAGCGAGTGCTGATACACGGAGAAAAATCCAGGTCGAAAATATGGTAATAATCTTTAATCAAAATTTGAGAAAATTTCTTAAAATCTGAGCATTTTTCTTAAATGCATAATGAAGACAAAACGGGCCACTTTTTTGTGGAATTTTATTCGAAAAACAATGAGAAATTATCAATGTTTAATAAAGAATAGAGAAACATGAATTTTCCAAAAGTCGCGCGTGAAATTTCAATATCCTACTATTCACTTTGTGAAATTTCGTATGCGACTTTTGGAAAGTTCATATGTTTCTCTATTCTTTATTAAGTAGAATTCCACAAAAGAGTGGTCCTTTTCTCAGATTTTGAGAAATCTTTTCAAATTTTTATGAAAGATTATTACCATATTTTTGAACTGGATTTTTCTCCGTTCATAACGCTTGCTGGGGAAATGAAAACCTTCTATGTTCCTTTTTTGTTTCTCGAAATACAAATGAACGTACATGCGAATGATATTTATCGCAAAAAGCAATGAAAATCGATGATATGGATGATCAATTTTCTGTTGATTTTTGAAATTGAAAAAATTATTAATTGACTCTTCAAACATTTGTTTATTCATATCCGAATTAAGGTTGAACGGGTCAATGAATCGATAAGACTTCGTCGTGTTGATTTTGTTTTCTCTGCTCCTTTTAAAATACTTTAAATGAAACGTTGCAAAATCCTTAAACTTCAGAATTGAAATCCTTTCCCCAATAAGGAATTTCAAAGACTCTCCCCCATGTGTCAATCTAATCTTCGAAATCAGCTTCGGTATGTACCTGTTCCTTCGACATGGATGTATCGTTATGATCCGAGAAACAAAATTCATTCGATCTTGTATGAACGATAAGCTCGTTCTTTGTCAAATACTTTCGAATGTTCATTAAATATTCCATTCTAGAATCTACATTGATCCACCACTTGGCTCTATCGAATGCCATTGACTTCGTTTAATATTTATCCAAGCTGTATAAATATTTCTTCAAGAGAGTAGTGGGCTATATAAAATGTTGACTCCTTTCAAATGAAATTCCTGCTTTCAGCGCCTGGAGCTCAAGATATGAGTCATTCGTGTTTATCACCCCAACTCGTGTTTTCAACAACGAATTCCACGTAAACTCTTGATGAAAATTCTTTCTACTCTCGATATTCAATGTCAAGAATTGAAATCTGTTTTTAATGATTTTTCGCTCTTCTGTTCTTCTCCCACCCTCGATGCGATATATATATATATATATATATGAACAAATTCGGGTGCACGGAGTTCAATAAAATGATACATCCAAAGGGTATTAATCACGCACTTGAACATAGTTTGCGATGAAATTTATGATAACGATGATACATCGACGTATCCTGTTCCACATGCCAAGAACAAATAATAAATCGTTGTTGTAGCGAACGAGTCTATCTCGCTTGAACAAAACCTGGCTTTAACTATCCTCTGTGTTCCTGCGGTAGACGCAAATGCCATTTAATGCCAACTCATCCAAATATTCAAGCTGCGTTTTATTCAACACGTTCGAGAGAAAGAGAATAGATTTATGACCTCTCCGATGCATAAATCGTACAATAATTGAACTCTAAATCGACCTGAATTAGGGGAAAAATATTTAATGAATTCTTCATTTCCAACAGCTGTTGTTGTTCTTTGGTTGAATATTATTTATAATATTCTAAGAATATGCAGAGATCCACGATTTTTCATAAAATCCACGAACGATCAATTCTTTCACCTGTTATATCATTTTTTATTTCCTATATATACAGACTAATCAATCATTTCGTTGACTTTTGTTTGAAAAATATTGATATATGTTTCAGCTGATTGTTGGATTTATTTGATGATTGTTTCGAAATTCAAAATTCCGTTATCACCGTGAGAACACAATCGGAACAGATTGGGGTACAAAAGTTCCAAAGTATTTGAAAAGTTCCAATAAACAATAGTTCCAATGATACACACGGAGAAAAAGGAATTCGCTGTGGCAGCGAAATCCACTTTTGCTGGGTTCCTTTTGCCAGAGCAGCAAATTTTTCGCTGTGACAGCAAACCATTTGCTGTTCCAGCAATCTTGTTAGCTGCGACAGCGAATTTTCAGCTTTGGCAGCAAAAAATGTTTGCTATCCCAGCAAAATTGGTTTGCTATTCTATATATAATACCTCGATTCGCTGCGTCAGCAAATTTTTTCTCTCCGTGCATTTCTACAAAACTACAAAGTAAACCAGATCCAAAAGGAGATTAGTAGTCAGAAATGCAAATTGTATCCAATCGTTCTCAAATAGACAATGATGTGATCTTTTTCAACATATTCTTCATACTTATAGAAATTATGTTCAAAATTCGTTCATTTGTTTTTTGTCGAACAGGTGCACGACGAGCCTTCTTTATTTTCTGGCCGAGGCCCAGTTGTCGCAACATACTCTCACTATCTGTTTGCTCTTTTTGTTCTAATTCAGTTAAAAAATTATATGAACTTGGATGATAACGCCCTACAACGATTTGAAAACGATTATGCCATCCCTCAGTCACGTTATTCGTTCTTCACAGCTTCTGGCGTACATCGTTGTATTGTTTAATGTTTATATTCTATATTGTGAACAGAATTCAAGTGGAACCGGCTAATGGGAATCCAAATGAACCCAAGAACTATTGGACAAAAAGTCTTGTGGACCAAACGAGTTTTTGGAACTTTTGACTCTCCGCGTAGAAATGCCAGGTTTAAGGCGACGGTGACGAACGCATCAATATTGAGATGGTATTGGCTAACAACGGTTGTCTGCCGATCCCAAATCGGTACCGGAACGACGTAATTTTATGTTCCAATCGACACTGGTTTGATGATCAAACTGACCGTTGTTGACCAGTTTCCCACCAATGTTGAATCAACAACGGCACAATTTTAATGAGCAAGCGTTGGTCTATCCAACCCTGAATGGATCCCAAACCAAAATGAACAAATATGTAACGAGACACTTGGACAAAAGATTAGATGATTTTTAGAAATTTTATCATATAACACTGTTGATTTGCACAATGTGATAATTGTATATCGTTCGATGCACGGTCGAACTGCGAAAAAATAGCTGACAATCTTCCGTACGTCTTTTCGTTATTTTTTCGACTTAAAAATGCATTGAAGTTCAGAAGAATTCTCTTTCAATGGAGAAATGTATTTTATGTAACTCGATATAATAGTTTTTGCGTCAGGTCCTAAATTTTGAAAAAACATCGGTTGCAAATATTGAATTGGCTCTAGACGTAGCGTGCAACATTAAAGAAAGGAATATTGTTATAATAAGCGACTCCTTGAGTGTGCTGACAGCTCTGAATAATGTAAAACTTGAGACGAGGGTAAGCTCGATAATATATGATATCAAAGCTAAAATAAATAAAATCAACCACACCAATGCAAACTCCTCAATTACATTGTTTTGGGTACCAGCACACTTGGGAATAATCGGCAATGAAGCTGTGGACTCTATCGCCAAAGCGGCTACAAACAATCCAGCTATAATCAAGAAAATCCCGTATAATGATTTGAAATCTAACTTCAAGGAAATAATGTGTGGAAAAAGAACCTAGATGAAATTGAAAAATTGGGCAAGATGAAAGGTGTCGCCTATTTCGAGCATTTTCACACGAGGAGCACAAAACCCTGGTACCACAAACTAAATCTACAAAGGAATTTCGTTACTTTTGTGAACAGAGCTCGGTCAAACCACTATAATCAGAGATCCTCATTGATCAAAATGAATATAGTGGATAGCCCTTCGTGTGAATGCGGTGCACCTCATCAAGATATTAATCACATAACCTGGCAGTGCGAAAAATACAACAACGCTAGAATTAGACTAACAAATCGTCTTGACCAGAATAAAATAATGTACCCACTGGATATTAAAATGTTTTTGTATAAGCCAAATATTCGTATAATGCGCTATATTCACCAATATTACCGAGAAATTGATCTGCGAATATGATTAATGCACTTACAAATTTGATTGTTTTACGGATTTACCTATGTATCGATACCAAAGTTAATTGTATTATGTTTCAGCTGTATAGTCTAGGATAATATATCCCAAAGGCTCGAAGCTATAATAAAAAAATAAAAAAAAAAAATTGAATTGATGTCGGTAACCGGTGATCGGTACCAGTTCGGAGTTACTTATTTGCGTCATCATTCTGCGGTTCGACCGCCGTCGTTGGCTGTCTAAGGTCGTACACTGGCAGCCTGTATCGAACCGGTACTGAGCCATTCGTCAATTTCTACGTGGCGCGTGGGTCCCTACCTCGGAATATGATTCATGTTACGATTCAAGGTCACATGAAATTCAATTTTTCGGGATATTTCCCGAAGAAACTGTCCCATTCCTTTCCCTAGGATCAATCTTTGGAAATTCTCAATCAAAAACCCATTCACAATTGATACTAAGAACAACCTGCGGAAGAAAAAATTAGGCAATTTCGGATGAAAACCAGCAGATCCTGCCGGTTCAAGATTTGCCAGGAATTTTCATCAGACGTTCACATGAAATAAACATTAAATCCAATTAGATATCATTTAGATAGAAGATCTTCTTGGGTCGTTTACGCGTAGGTTAGATAAGGAAAGTACGTATTCCACACGCAAAATAACCACAAAGATAGAATAACATCTCCCTAACTCTCTGAATAATATTCGTTCATTTGGATGAAAAAATACGATAAGAAACGTCCCTAATTTTCATTAGTGATAAGGAATTCTAATGAGTTCTTCTGTAAATGTATCGTTGTCGTCGTCATAAGCTTGAAATAACAGCACACTTTTTGCACAATAACATCGTCGACGATCATTACTTATCTTTTTCATCGTAGAATTCGTTCGTTTATTTTAATCACTTCCTAGGATGAGATTCATCTCCAACGACTACTGTATCGTTTTCACATTTTTTGAAAATATTTTTTGTAAAGAGAAATGCTTTTTTTTTTTTGGAGCGATAGGAGGTGAAATTCAGTCCATCTTTTTCCAACTCTACACCAATTAACGATCACTCGAAGAAGAGTGGAAGGATGCAAGATGGAATATACAGTATTCAGTGATAAATAAATTCATCAGAAAGGTGAATAGTTGGTGGTATAGAAATTGTAATTCAATCATTTCTCTGGATTCGAAGAAGCATAAGGGAGTTTGTACACGAGTTACAAGGGCCATCCCGTTCGTGCTCGATGCTTGTATTCGAAGTCTCTCAAAACCTGCAATACCGAACCTTCCTTCCACTCAATTCCAATTCCACCGTTCTCTCAACTCCAAAACTCGATGTAACGGGTTGTAATTCTACTTGTTTCTCGACTTACATTTAAAATTTGCTTTGCAAACTCGATAACAGAGTCGTTGTGAATTGATGAATTTAGAGTTTTGTATGGCGAAAATAATGGTTCTTCTTCTCTTCGGGTGATTCGATTTTGATAAGTAAGTACAGCACTCGTAGGTTCGGGCACTCATCGTGGAGAGAGATTTACATGATTTTGTCTGTGCTGACTCCTACTTGTGTTTTATCGATTAATTCTTTTACCGCACTGTAAAGAACTTCGGATAAATGTTTGGAAATCATTGACACATACACTGAGAAAAATTTCCTTGTACAATTTCCCATCATTGCTGGTATATTTGGGATATGATCTGAAAATAACGAAACACACTGTCGATTGTGTGTGAAATTTGCAATCATTCTAGCTACCTTCACTCGCTTTGGTCGTAGATGTTAAGGGTATCCCGTAGAAGCTGACTGAATAAAATTAATTAAAACAACCAGCGAGACCTTCTGGTGATATGGAAGAAGGTCTGGCTGGTTGTTATATTCCATTCTATTGAGTCAGCTTTGAGTATTTTGGGAAAAACAATCTAGTAACTTCGGCTTCTACGGGATACCCTTAATAGAATACCAGTTCATTTTGTAGTTTTCAGGTTATATCCTAAATTTACCAGCAATGATGAGAAATTGTACAAAAAAATTTTCTCAGTGTACGAGGGTGGATTGATAAGTTTCCGGCCTGACCAAGAGATGGCGCCACTAGGCCTACCTTGAGGTGGCGTTCTATAGTACCATCCTTAGATAGCTTGTAGCTATAGTTTCCGTCCGATCGCCATGTTAGTTTAGTTTTGAGAGCACGCTGACCAAGACGCCTCTGTGTTTTTCGTAAAAATGGAAAAGCTGGAAAATCGTGCTGTCATCAAATACTTTTATTTGAAGGGGTTAACGCCGAAGGAAATTAAAGAAGAGATGGACTCAACACTGGGGACATCCTCCCCATCATATTCAACCGTTAAGCAGTGGGTTTCCGAGTTTAAAAAGGGTCGTGTGAGCACCTCTGATGAGCCTCGCTCAGGACGCCCCATTGAGGTCACAACTCCAGATATGATCGAAAAAATCCATCAAATAGTGCTGAAAGATCGCAGATTAAAAGTTCGTGAGATAGCTGAGACCTGTAAGATGTCATATGAACGTGTACAAAATATTTTGCACCAACATTTGTATATGGAAAAGCTCTGTGCAAGATGGGTGCCGCGTTTGCTAACAGTCGACCAAAAATTGATTCGAAAGAACATTTCTACCGCCAATTTGGCGTTGTATAAGCGTAATCCAAGCGAATTTTTGCGTCGATTCGTAACCGTTGACGAAACTTGGGTCCACCACTACACTCCTGAAACCAAAGAACAGTCTAAACAGTGGATTGGACCAGGGGAACCAACTCCAAAGAAGGCAAAAACAATTTTTTCGGCGAACAAGGTTATGGCTACTGTTTTTTGGGATGCAAGAGGTATTATATACATTGATTACCTTGAAAAGGGTAAAACTATCACTGGTCAATACTACGCAGACTTATTGCAACGTTTGAGCCACGAAGTGAAAATTAAACGACCTCATCTGGCGAAGAAAAAAATCTTGTTTCATCACGATAACGCACCAGCGCACACGTCAATCGTTGCGATGGCTAAAATCAACGATATGAAGTTTGAATTAATGCCGCACCCTCCCTACTCTCCAGACCTAGCCCCGAGTGACTATTATCTGTTTCCTAACCTCAAAAAATGGCTTGGCGGTAAGAGATTTGCGGACAATGAAGAAGTAATCGAAGCTGTAAATGGGTATTTTGAGGAGCTTGACGAATCAGTCTATAGAGATGGCATTACTAGACTAGAACACCACCATGAGAAATTTATCAGCCTTGGAGGAGATTATGTTGAGAAATAAAAAAAAAAAATTCTTAAAAACGTTGTTTTTCTTGGTCAGGCCGGAAACTTATCAATCCACCCTCGTACATGCGTTAGGAATTTTCTGGAAATGTAACGGAGAATGATAGTGAAGAGCGAAGCGAGTCCCATTTGGAGCATTTAATAGCGAGTGGAGCAAAAGCCCCGATTTATCGGAGGATAGACGCGAGGGCATAAAAAAGGAAATAATAAACCCAAAGTAGCTTAAGCTCCACCCAATCTATGAGTGATATAGATGAAGTGGAAAAAGTTGAGTGAAAAAGAGAGAATGCTGCAAGGGAGAAAACAATGAACGAGATAAAACGAAATAAACTTTGATGGTTTCGAACTTTTAGTCCCGAATTAGACCGTGCGGCAGCCGCCTATTAAAAGAAAACCTCGTATAACAGTCGAAAATTATTGACAACTGTAGTTTTGACAGTATAAACATGCAGGCACTGACACACGTGCGAACTGCACACTGAGAGCCCAATTTTTTAGATTGGAAGAAACTTTTCTTTGCCCTCATTCCAATAAATATTTTTTTCAATCAAAGAAAATTCAGTTGGAAGGAAAAAGTTGTCATCAAACTGGAACAAAGAATTTTCAAATTGAAACAAAAATATACTGCTTCTTAAAGTTGAAAAAAATTACTTCAATTTAATCAAAAATTTTTTCATTGAAATGAATCATTTTTCCCATTGGAAACAAGATTTACCAGAATGAGGGCAAAGAAATTTCCTTCAAATCTAAGAAATTGGGTTCTCAGTGCATGTAACACAAGTGAAAAACTTCACATACACTCTTGCGCTCAACTGTAGTGCTCACACTCATATAATTCGAGTTCACACTCACAATGCACCTCAACCTGAAAGCAAAATATGCTAAAGCAAAGCTTGAATTAATTCGCGAAGGTGAGAATAAATCAAAAAATGAATCTCAATTCTTTACAATGTACAAATCAAAACGCGCACATACGTGAGCCACACGTAACCACTCCCGGAGCACAGATAAGTTTGGTTTTACTGACAAATTAGTATAAAAAGTATCCCTGCGGGGAACAAATAATGTGAAATGATAGTCGCGGGATCTCAGTGGGACTCTCGCTACGAACAAAGGATGAATTGATCGCTGAGTTACAGAGCACTCAATACACACCTGTGCTCTACGAAGGGGTCACGCGTGAACTGATGAAATTTGAAATAGTTCTCGCAATTGCGAAAAGTAACGATGTTACCCGACGATAATCAGGTGATCTGGCGATCGATGAGCCCGGATCTAAGCACACAGATATACAAACTTGTACAGAATATGTACACACACATCCTCGCAAATCAAACCACATCAAATCCTGAACAGAGGAAGATGTATCGATATACTGAAAAACAGTTTAAAATTCAAAACATTGAGATTTCTGGGTTTTTTTCAGTTCATCTCCCAACTTTTCGATACCGGAACTTCCGATTAAAATTTCTATGTATCTCTATCCATTGCTCGACGGAACTTTGTGAATTAACCCATTAAGTCCCATGGCTAGTACAGCGCAGATAACGCCAAACTATTTGCGCCATTGATTGCATTGGCGAAAAATAAGGCATACGTGTTTTTTTGTTCAACGATTCGAATTTTTATTGGAAAAATTGTTGACTTCCGAATTCCGGAAAACTGAGGTTGCCAATCGATTCTACGGGAAAAATCATCAACTAAAATGTACATATTTTATTTTGCAGAAGATGTTTTATTACAATAAAATAATCATGAATCTCGTGAGTTCAAAGCACAAAAACTAAAATTCACGTATCGTTCCGTTTGACGATGCGATCATTTATTGCAAAAAGTATTCACAAGAATCAACTAACTGAATTATTTCTAAGATCTATAAACTGAAGAGTGGCAATTTACTCTACGGGAAAAATCATCAAATAAAATATACATCTTCCATAAAAGAAAAAAAAAGTGTTCTTACAATAATTTTATCATAAACAATTATTGTATCAAAACATTGTCTGTAAAATTTGTTTGGCTATTTCTCCTAATATCGTTGTTTATAATAATTTGACGCTTAAACAAATTTTTTTAAAAATAAAGTAAATACGTTCCCACTTATGATTTTCCCCGTGAAATCGATTGGGACCTTCAGTTTTCCGGAATTCGGAAGTTTTAGCTAATGCGTTTGGATAATTTTTGCAATAAACATTCGAATCGTTGAAGAAAAAAACACGTATATCTTATTTTCTGCCAATGCAATCAATGGCGTGAATAGTTTGGCGCTATTAGCAACAGCGTGTCCATGGGACGAAACGCTATTTGTTTAGCCTAATACCATTGTTTATAATAATCTGATGGCTAAACAAATTTTTTTTAAAATAAAGTAAATACGTTCCCTCTTATGATTTTCCCCGTAGAATAGATTGACAACCTCAGTTTTCCGGAATTCGAAAGTTTTAGCTAATGAGTCTAGATAATTTCTACAATAAACATTCGAATCGTTGAACAAAAAAACAAGTATACTTTATTTTCTGCCAATGCAATCAATCTGCGCTGTACTAGCCATGGGACTCGATGGGTTGAAAAAGCTTTATTGTCTATTTTTTTTCATACATGTGCCAAAAGATGTTTTGCATTTCATTTGAAAGGATGAATTTTTCAACCCCCCAATCAATTTCTTTGTAATTGATTTTGAATTCGTTTCGATAAACGATGTGAACGAGCAACACTCGGGTTGAATTAAATTGAGTTATGACGCAAATTCAGTCATCGCAAGGTACACAATCCAAATATCTGTACTGCAGTTGTATTACGCGAAGGATCCAATTATGTACAACTTATAAACACTTTCCATCATTCCCTCGTTTCAACAGCAGAGATTACTGGGACTCACAAGAATGATTCTAATCAAATATCAACGTTCTTGAAGAGTTCAAGAAAACAATACCATATCGTGTTCAAGTCTTCTCTTTTCAACGCTATCGATTGAAGAGGAAAGGCAAAAACAACACACCCCCTTACAATCTCGAGGACATTTTCAAGGTTCGTAAATAAAGAAATCTTATTTCTTGAATATCTGTTTTTATTTCAAGTGATCGAAAGTTATTCAATCAAGCATTCCTGGTGATGCGTCCGAGTTTCAGTTACTTCGATTCAACGGGAACATTAGTGGGATGCGTTGAAGGACCGCTGAGCGTTGGAGAAGGAATTAACAACCCAATCCCTGTAAATAATTAAAGTTTTTCATTGTTAAATGACGAACGTATCAAGTGAAATTTCGATTAGATGGAAAAGGAAGAACAATGCTTCGGATCAAACTGTGCCAATTTCCTAAACATATTTAGAAATACCAAAATCGAAACTTTTGATTTTATCTGGCGTTCTCACATTCTATCGTGCATAATTCACCATACTGAAAAGTCAATGTGCAAAATCATAATGCCAAGTGCCATTCCGTTACGCGAGCAGCGTGTTTCCATTACGTGTACGGCATTGTGACCCACATTCACGTTTTAGTGTTATAATATTGCACTCGACAATTATTCCCGACTTCAACTGACGACATTGTTTCGATTTTCGTTATTCCTTGTCGAATCAAATGTTTTATACTCTCTATACCCGATGAGGGGTCTTTTTTCCTCCTTACTATAAAATAAACTCAAGCATACTACAGCCGTACGTGAGAGAATCAAAAGGAACAATCGTATTGTTCGATCAATTAAATTTAACAAATTTGTTCCTTCAGTTTGATGAATTCAAGGTTGTTCAAGTGCAATTTTCATTACAAGCGTATCATTCTTTGAATTGAAGTCATCGTGGGATACGTGAACAAATATTAATCCAACCTTGACACATATCAAGTTTGAAATGATGTACACGGAAAAAAAGAATTTGCCTGACGCCGTTAAAGCTAGCGAAAAATTTGCTACCGCAGCTAACTGAATTGCTCAGAGAGCGAGATGATTGACCGAAACAGCAAATTTCTTGCTGGAGTAGCCGAATTTTCAATATTATAGCAGTTTTGGGACACATAAAACTTATAGTATTTATTATGTGTCAGATGCAAAGTTATCTTCACCAAAATGAGGTGTAGATTGTCATAATTGAAGGAAAAGTGCTCATAAATGCTCATGTGTCCCAAAACTGCCATGATTATGGGGAACCGGGCTATACATGTCCCATAGGTTGTTTTCAGTGCACAGCTAAGAAGTCGAATTCTTTTTTCCCCGTGTAAGTGTGAAGTTAGATGGATATCATTTATGATGAAGATACTCACCAGACCACCGAGCAAGCCACCTACGGGACCCAACTTCGAGAGGATTCCAACACTTCCGCATTTATCTTTGCAGCAAGAATCGCCACAAGAACCTCCCATATTACAGTCCCCTCCGCAATCGCAAGGTTCAGGAGAGGGTTTGCATGGTTTGCTTGGTTTGCATGGTCTTCCTGGTCTTCCTTGGCTTTGACTTTCCGATTGACTCTGAGATTGGCTCTGCGATTCGCTCTGAGATTGGCACTGCGATTCGCTCTGAGATTGATCTTGACTTTGGCACTGAGCTTGGCCCTGGCTTTGACTTTGAGCTTGGGCTTGGCTTTGGCTTTGACTCTGAGCTTGGGCTTGGCTTTGGCTTTGGCTCTGACTCTGGCTTTGGCTTTGACTCTGACTCTCACTCTGATCGGATCCACCGCCGGATGGGCATGAGCACTAAAAAAAAAAGAAGAGAGAAAATTGTGAAAAGATCATCACGTGGCAGGTTTCCCCAACAAGGATACGGAGAATTTCATTCCAGGATCACTTACATCTGGTGGTGGGGGTTTGGGTTTGCCACAACCCGACGCGTTTACATCGTCGAACGTGATACATAAGATCACGGCTAAGAGGAGGCTGCCGGCAAATATCGTTGCGAATTTCATGGTCGGAACGGTTTTACCACCAACACTGATGTTCCCTTCGAAATGCAGGCCGCCTTTATATATTACTTTGGCAATTGTGAAAATAATAGAAACATACGTGTACAGGAGGTGCACGCGCTGAGGCTCTGTTATTTCAAGTATACGCGTTTTGTACACCTTTGTTATTTCGTGAAATATTGTTGTAGTTGTACTGATTGCGTACATCTTGTTCTCTTGTTCCCTTTATCTCCTTTTTCCTCCTCCTATCGTGTTTTTCTCTTCTTATTATTGTAAAAAACCAAACAATAATCATTAATCAGCTCATGAGACTCCACGGGGATGCGTGGAAAATTTCTATTATCGTTGTAACATTCGAATATTGAACTATTTCATGCGAAAGTTGCGTAAATTGAAACGATGATATAAATGCTTTTAGTTTTTAAACGCACCTCGATCCTGCCAAAGCGGATTATCATTCATTCATCTTCCGAACGTGAATACAAATAACACGAAATGTATCGAATTCTCCTGAGGAAGACAGGGAGAAATTCAATACGATGATTCAGTTCTTCCTTCGCATGAAGATCCATCGGATGCACGAGGGAATGGAATTTTGCCCGAGATGAAGCAATCGTGGATGACTATGTGTTATTTACATACAAATCTACTTGATTCGCTTAGATATTTGCTTTGCATCTATTCTCCGCTGCGATGTTCAAGTGAATGTGTTTTAATCAGTGTTTAGTTTGGAATTCTTTGATTTCACGCGATAGGTATTCATCCCTCGTTGTACGCAGAGTTGATCGTTCGAATACTCGCACGAAATTCTTCACTTATGATGTTACTTCAAAGAGCATCGATGAATTTTCAATTATTTTCTGTGACTTCGTTTTATTCGATTCCAATCGATCGGTTCTTTTCCAATTTATGGAATCTTCCATTTTCTTGGTGTATCGAGGAACACGATTCTGTACTGCGAATGGACTAATAATCGTGATAATGACGGATAATCCATCGTTAGCTTTTCAACAGGAGGACATTTTGTGGAAGTTTGAATCGTTTATAGATCACAAGATCTGATACATCGTCGTTATTTATCCGTTGGGAGTCAATTTTTCCAAAAACTTCTTTTTCCCACTGATCAAATGTTCCAAACCATTCTTTTTCCCAAAACACGTATTGTTCAAATGTTCCGAACCATTCTTTTTCCCAAAATACGTATTTCCTAATTATTATTTTCTCCGCAGCACATATACTTTAAATTTCCAATTTTCACGACATTCATTCGTTTATAACTAAACAGACACATTCATGTGGGTTTGACATTCCGTACTCTTGCTTTCTGGATCATAACCTTCTCAAATCTTCAATGCATTTCTTCTCTCGAAAGTTGTGATAATTCATCGGAAATCTCTCTAAGTTCCCCTAGTAATGGTTGAACTCATAATTTCGGGTAAAAATACGTATCTACACATCGATGGATTTGTTTACTATCGACATTCGTCCGGCAAAGGAGTAGTGTATTGGAGTTGTAGAAAAGAAGGAGAGTGTAGTGCTCGTGCCATCACTGAAAATAATGGAAATAACGTTCATGTCCGCAAAGGTCCGGAAAAATCTGTTCATTCTCATCCACCTAATCGAGAAGAAGTGGAAGCACTGGTGTCATGAAATTTCGTATTTGGTATGTGGATGGGACGTTCAAAACAGCACCAGCTATATTCTTCCAAATGTTCGCTATTTTGGGATCAGTTGTTCAAGTTGTGAATAACATCGAACAAATTCTCGCACTGCCATTTGTATACGCACTCTTGGAGAGCGAAGAACAGGCGGCGTATTAAAAAATCCTTGAGGTGACCCTTGCTAAGGCCACAGAGTTCGGTATTCCTGCTGCTGTTCCACAATTCGTTATGTGTGATTTTGAAATTGCAATTATCAATGCTGTACAACAGAATATTGGCAACAACGTGAACGCATGTCTCTTCCATTTGAGTCAGAACGTTTTCCGAAGCATACAGTCCGAAGGGTTACAACGGATGTATAATGACGCGAACGATCAGATGATGTGTGCCTTAGCATTTGTTCCCACGGATGCAGTGGTTCATAACTTCGATATTTTGATGGATGAAATGCCTGAAACTTTTGTTCCTGTGGCTGAATACTTTGAAGTCAGTAAATAAATGTATTTCCATTTATTTCATAATATAACCAACTCTTATAACGCACAGGTAGATTATATTCATGGAAGACCGGCCAGAGGTAGAAGGAGAGTTGTACCACCACGCTTTTCCCCAGAGCTCTGAAACCAATACGACCCCGTGCGTCAGAGGTTATCGAGGACGAACAATTTATCTGAGGGTTGGCATAACAGATTCCAAATAGTTATTGGACGGTATCACCCCAGCCTGTATACTTTCCTCGCACAATTACAAACAGAACAGGCGGATACTGAGACCATGTTGCGACAACTTAATCTTGGACAAAAAATAAAGAAAAGACGCGGGCCCACACGACAAAAATTTGAAGATAGGATTTTCAATTTAGTCTCTAAATATAATGAATACGTGGAGAATGATCAAATTATGGAATACTTGAGAGCTGTGGGTTATAACTTACATTTATGACAATTTTTTGAAAATATATGTGCTTGAAAATGAACGATTGAGAATTCTGATTTGGGAAAAATGTAAAATGTGGAAATTACTTTATTGGAACCAACGTACAGTTGGGAAATTTGACCTTTGGAACACTGAATTGGAAAAATGCCTTGAGAAAATTGTACCCCAATCTATTTATCTTCTCAAATCAACTCCTTGGAACTGGCAAAATCGTTCAAAGAATCTACTAGAAAATTTGGAGTCTTCAACAGTTACGTGTTTTATTATTTGATTACTATTTCGTTTCAATAAACGGTTCGAACTTTAGCAACATCACAAGGACTGCGTTGTTTACACCTTTGGACTGTCTGTATCGGAATTGCATTTTGTTACAACAAACTTCCATGTCTCGATTACATGCCAATAAAAGAAGCGATGATTTCTATTTAATTGATTCTCAATCACTGTTGAAGAATAAATTCATGCTTCATTTGAAACAAATTTATTTATTGTCATTGCATCCAAGTGAATGCACAATTTTTTCCAATATTTTGTATCCTAAAATATATTTGCAATTCGATTCTCATCGTGTGGCGCATACGCAGAGATATCTATCGGTACTTGATCAATCGACAAATGAAGACATATTTCATTTCATACGCTCAATTATACATTGGTTTGTCATTCGCGATCGTAAATTTTAATTATCCCAATTATCGTACGTATGCACTTTCGTTCTTATCTTGCGATTCGAATTGAACGAATGATCAAGTATTTATTTATTTGTATTGTCAAAACGGTACGATCGAGCTTTGAATTTCAAGTGAAGATCAACGATCAGGTTTGAAGGGCTCATCGCGGTTACTTTGAATTAAGGTCATTTACATCCTTGATTCCTGTGTGTATCGAGGAAAAGGGGTTCCGACGAAGATGTTGGAATACGGTAAACATGCTTTGAAAACTTGTGTGTAGACATACAGAGAGAAAATTGCTGTAATTGTAGGGACAACATTTGATTGCTGTAAAATATACCAAGATTTCTGTTCAATCGACCAAGGTCTCTGATAAAAATGAAAATTTACTGCAGTGGTTACATAAATTGCGATAAATCTAATAGATATTGCGGTTTGAATTACAGCAATTTAATGTTATCCCTATATTTATCGGACATGAGGTGAATTTTACAGCAAATTTTTTCCTGTGCAGGGAACCTGAGGAGTAGAATTTTATTTCTTCCGTGTATGAAACATAAAATAATATAATAATTATATTCCAGTTTGAAGAGAATGAATGGGTAGGAAAGCAAGTCCACAGTTTCTAATCTTTTAGTTAAACAGATATCAGAGTCCTCGAAGTATCTTGAAGTCCGACTCCCTAGAATTTATAACGGGAGAACTCCGCAAAGTTGTAGTAATAATCTTTCGGAAGGTCATCGAATGTCCCTCTTTCATGATTTTTTATACAATTTTCCATGGTTATCCCGTGCACTCATCAAAATTCAAACTAAAGTCTACCGGAAGTTCAAAACACCTCAGATTTTTCCATAGAATCGCTTATACGATCCTTAGAAATGCACTGAGAAAAATGAAATGTGAAAATAACCTCTATTTCGTATATTTTTCACCCGTCAAATAATTAAAACTGAAGCCAGCCTTTCAAAAGTGAAAAGTACCTTCTCAATGTTGAATTTCACCGTACATTCTGTTTGATTCACCAAAAAGATGGTATTTATCACCTAGCTCATGGTAATAATAACCAAAATAATGTATTTTTCACCGTCAAATACATTACTATATTGAAACATGATTTGTAAAATGCAGATTTTTCTCCGTGTGGAGAAAAATGTCCCAGAGTGTGCAGATTTGGCCCAAGCACAGCCTGTGGAATTAGGTCTCCAGTCATTTTGAAACACGTGGTCCTCAAACGGACGCATGTTACAATTTTTCAGGAAAACAGAAATCCTAAATAATTCTAGTATACCGCTAAACTACACCGTAAAAAATTTATATGGGCAAATTCCTATATATTTATTTGAAGTACATTGAGAGAAAAGTAACTAGTTGGGACAACTAAATGTTAGTTGCCACAGCTAGATTTTTATTTACGCTAGCTGGACTCTAGTTGGGGTAAATAAAAACCTAGCTGTCGGAAATATGAATAAAATGGTTTATTCAATGGAAATAAAAAATTTAGTTGTGACAAATAAAATTTAGCTGGCACGACTAAATTTTTATTTACAGAGACTAAATTTCCTAGCTGTCGAATATTTGAATAGACTCTTTCTCTCGGTGTAATTAACACATACGTGCGTTAGGAATTTTCCGACCTTGTGCGGAAATTTACTGTGAAATGTTGGGATCCCACTCGAAGCGGACTTGCTCACTTCTGAGACGCAGTGGAATGAAACGAGTGATTTTTTCACTTTTTCAGATTCAGAGAGTAGGCTTTGCAAGACCTAAGGATGCCCTTGTGAGGGACTTTCAAGGCCTAGCAAGGCCTTGTAATAACCTACAAAATTACTGGAGTCATTTCCAGTAAGGTTGTTTAGAGATTCCTAGTGGATACTTTATTTTCAATAACTAACAATATTTCAGTACAATCATATTTATCAAATGTTTATCAACTAAATTATTTAGTTGAAATGACGTTTCGATTCAATTTGAATATTTGTGAGAAGTTAAAGTTTTACTCATTCCAACTAAATTCAATTAACCAAACAAAATGCGTTGATCCGAATAAAAGCCTAGCTGTCTGGTATATGGAGAAATTATTTTCCTGCTGTCGCTAGCATTTAGTTACAGCGAATATGTGATTTTTTTCAGTGTACCTGCATAACTGCATACGAAGAAACAAAAAAATTCACTGTGACAACGAAATTTGATTGCGCTTCCTACGTTTTGCTGAAACAGCCATCTTTCAGCTGTACAAGTCACGAAAATTTCGACTCCCACAAACAAATTTGTGTGGTGTTTCATATGTGACAATGAAAACTCTACTGCGTCAGCAAGAAATTCATTCATACGACAAAATAATTTGTTTTTCCCCGTGTATAATTCTAAAGCACACACACTGAGAGAAGAGTTTACTTATATTAAATGAATATATTTATTTGGCGTCTGTTCAAAAATATTCATTAATTATGAATAAATATGGTAATTGTCAATAAATATCATAGTTGGCATACATACGATTGATTTTATGTGACATTCAGAACAAACAAATCGTTCATTTAATCCATTTATTTCATGTGAATGATTTCATTTTTCCCTCGAGTAATAAACGATTCCTAATTTACAAATAGACGGTGTGATAAGTACAAGATTTTCATTAGATAAATACTAGTAAACTAAGAATATGAAGAAAAGAATGGTTGATTGACTCAAATTTCAAATTAAATTTCAACACAATAATTCAGTTTCCCAATGTGTATGCGATTCTTTCCTCTCAAACACAGATTTGTTAATAATTAAGAAATTTGATTTGACATGAACACCTTGAATTTGATTCGACTCTCGATCTATATTGCAGCAGAATATATAGTTCTGTATATATGTATAACCATGGAACATTGAAAATTTTCTTGCGTTTTAAGAAATCCTTTTTATCCGAAAAGAATATGAGAGACAGTCTTGTAGGCTGAATTTTCCTACAAAATTATTAAAATATTTCACCATAACTTTTCATTCAGTTTGTTCAACTTTATAATCACTGTTGGAAAATTTCTTGAATTTAATATAAGAATTCTTATGAAATTTCATAAGTGCATTTTAAAATCAATAATATTCTGGGATTTACAACTTTTTTAATGAAATTTCACTTTTTCATGAATTTTTTGTGATAGAATTCGGTTACATGTATGATGTCATGACGTCAGCATATATGATATCTAAAACCACATCGTATTTCTCAATCGGTTTCTTCAATCGTGATGTAGTCGAGGTGGTTGAAGCGTTAGGTCGTAATAGGTTAGGTTAGGTAGGAAAGCAGGTTCGATTCCCCGTTAGGTCCCAAAACTTTGTGCTTGAATTGCTTGACTTACATTGATGATTACAAACTCACTCTAGAGAAATGTCGAGAACATAAAATTCACGAAGCGTGAAGAAATTTGGTGATAAATCAAATTTCCAATCTGAATGTTTTTTGTATTTTGGCACAAATTCGTAACAGTTATTGAATTTAATACACAATTTTTATTATAAAATACATTGTTGAATCTAATAATAATATTCTGTAAAAACTTTTATAATAATTATCATTAAATTTAAGACATATTTTTCTAACAGTGATAATATTCTCCTGCATAATTCATCATTTCATTTGATTAATTCCAGAGTGTTATTCCAATTTTGTTTGATTTGACTTATTCTCAAGAATATTCAAAGCAAATTATGCGACAATTTTCTCAACCTCATATCACATTCAGGCAATTTAATAATGCTTTGATGTACATTCTCAAGTTTTAGAATTATAAAACAGGAATTTCGCACAAAAACACGGTTTGTTAATAGTCAACAAATATGGATTTGATACAAAAAATGATCTCAAATATGACGCTGGATGATAACAACTCAATATTTATTTCCCCATAAGCAAATATAGGATTTGTTAACTATTAACAAATCTTGTTCACTATTAATAAATACTTTTCTCAGTGCACGGAGAAAGAATGGTTTGCTACTATAGCGCCTACAAAGAAATATTCACTACAGCGGCTAAGACCTCAGTTCTGGTAACAAATTTGTTCATTTTTCATGTTGTTTCATTTGTTCTTGCTCTTTCAGCTAATTTTTCCTTGTAGGCGTTACACAGAGAGAAATAATGACTATCATTAACAATATATTTTCTTGTTCCAAGAAATTCATTTCTCCAAAAATATTTTCTCTTGATTCAAGAAAATTTCTCTCGGCTCCACACCATATTAGCTGCATTTAAGGACATACACGGAAAAAATGACGTGTGGATTTTGCATTGGTTGAAGTGCATGCAATTGGAGTAGAATTCACATTGGGACCAATGTGATGTGTACATTGCTACTGAAGTAAACGGCAGGCGTGTTGCTATGGTAACCATGATAACAATGTAAATCCAACAGGACTCTGGAGTAAATTCTACATGAAATCCACACCGTAATTATAACCTCACTTTTCATGTAATTCTTACATGGTCATTTTCTTAAAAATATTCAAGAATATATTTTCTTGGTATTAGTAATTATTTCTCTCAGTGTACAGTAAAAGATCTGCTTGTTACCCTAGCATATTTTTTTTTCTTCGTACAATGCGGCACAGGGATCGTAAAAGGCGCTCGAAGCAGACCTGGAAAAGTAGTGTTGCCGCGATCCGAGCTAATCCGAGTTTTGAGCATGAGCTCGGCTTGGCTCTTGTTTTTGACAAATAGGCTCGGCTCGCAGATCGGATCGATAGATCCACTGTTCGGATCGAAGCTCGGATTGGCTCGAAGATCGTCGAGCTAGACCGAAGATCTCACGATCCTACTTCGTTCAAAACAAACGCGAATAAAAAATTCTTGCATCCACCCAGTAAACACACGCACGTTTTAAAAACGTCAAAAACAGTCAATAACCACACGTTGTGAATTAGTAATATTCTTGCGTTGATTCAACGTAAAAATGTCGCGGCAGATCACGTGTTTTTCAACCATGAAATAACGTCATATCAACGGTTTGAACATCGTTTAAAAGACGTCAAATATTGACGTGTCCTAATGATGGTTCTAAAACGTGAATTGAATCCAACAAATTATTTTGAAAACTTTTCATTCAATATCGAGAACAATAGTATTTCTGAGTATGATAGAATTTGGAAAGTATGCCACACTATTCAACTATCTTGCTCTTTGTTGAAAATTTAACCATTGTTGAATTTCGTTCGACATTTTTAGCAGAATATCTTCAATTGAAGTTCAAACACAAGGTGTTATAAACACATTTTAAACGCGTGATTCAAACCCGTTCAAAACACGTTTTTTGAGGACGTCGTTTGATGGTTATTTTTGAATATTAGTTTCAATTACACGTCATCAAAACGTAATTTCTGGTCGTCTATTTCCCTATCAAATTTCAACTGAAAATCAACGTTATGAAATCAACGACTGACGTCCGTTTGACAGTCTAACGTTCTTTCAACGTTGAAATAACGTGTGTGTGTTTATTGGGCAGGGGCTCCTTGGAATAGAGCATACGGTACAGGCCATGAATTTGAATTAACCTAAAGACATTTAACATTTTTACATCTTCGCTGTTCGAAATTGATTTAATTCATATAAATTACGTAAATAATAATTAAAAAATTTATAAACAATATGAAACATAATGAACTTATGTAAATAAAGTGAGTTGATTTCCTGAAACAAACACATGAAACTGAAAAAATTGTTTTTCCTTTGAGTGTATTCAAACTTTTGGCCTGTACTGTATTCCTAAAGCTCTTGAAGTTGAAGTATAAAACAACGTTTTCTCCAAATTTTTATGACTCGGCGAATCAAATTTCATCAATGTTAGTTATAAAAACTCCATGAATGCATCTTCCAATGAATAGACAGATAAATATATCATTAAATTTATCTTCAGAGGGTTGGCGATGAAGAAAAATCCACTTTATAAACATATTTTCTTAATATCGACTCTGCTACTAATTGAATATTTAACACAATATTGTTTCATAATCCAAGATTCAATGAGATTTTGCGAGATTCAGTGAGATTTGGCGAAATGCAATGGTTTTTCTCAACCAGGGTCCTTCGTCTGATAGGAAATTTTCTCAGTAACGATCTGGCTCGTCGATCTCATAGTTCTGGCTTAGCTCGAAACTCGGATCGACTGAAATTTTCTCAGCTCTGCTCGAAGATCGAATCGTTTGAAATTATTGAGATCGGCTCGAAATTTCGAGCCGATCCGAGACGATCTTCGATCCGGATCGAAGATCGTGGCAACACTATGGAAAAGCCACGGCAGAAGTTGAAACTTGTGCTCACCCACTTTCAAAACGTTTGAGTGAACATTTTTATTTTCAGGAAATCCTTTTTCCGGAGTAGGGTAGACCGAGGCGAATCGCATCGAAATAAGCAAATCTGCTGTTGTCGATCATTTTTATTATTAATCACACTCTTTGAACGTGTAAATGCTCATATAATCTCACCAACTACTGAAAAAAACAGGATAACACGACCATAACGCACATTATTTAGTCCTAGGCAATGATATAAGTTGTAGCATCGTGTGCATAGAGGAGAATTTTATCGCTGATGTAAAAACGCTATCGCGATTCTTGAAATTTTCATTGGCAAGATACGTTGAAAATCAAAATTTCTCAAGCGTACCAGCTCAAAAATGTTTACCTCCTCAATCTTTCTGAAATTTCACTGAAATGTACTACTGGTTGGTACCTCTTGGTAACGAATCATCTTGTGCATCAATTGGAGGCTTCTCTCCAGAACAATCAGCAGCTTCTTTTCTGCATAACCCACACACTTTTGCATCGGGGAGGATACTGGGAAACCTTTTTCGTAGATTTGGAGAAATAATTCTCAAATCTCTTGATTTGAATTTGTGATGGATTTTGTGCAAAGGGTTACAACAACGATCAACGAAACTCTGAGTTGCAGACATTTTTGAGAATCAAGAAATGTTGTGTCAATAATGCTGTATTTCATCTATCAATTGAATTGCCTACAAACAAACACAATCAAACAGTTGGAAAAGAAAAAATTGATTTTCATCACGAATTGCGAATCATATTTAGAATTGAAACAATTTTACTTACAATTCAAGATCGTGTCATGCGATGCGATTTTTCGTGTGACATCAAATTGTATGAAGTATGCGTATAAACAAGGAAAAACAAATGAACATCGTCGATACACGGAGAGAAAAAATTTGCTGACGCAGCAAATCGAGGTATTATATATAGAATAGCAAAATTTTTTGCTGACCTAGCTAAAAATTTGTTATCACAGCACGCGTGTTGGCTACGACAGCAATTTTTTAGCTGTGGCAGCAAAAAATGTTTGCTCCGCCAGCAAATTTTCAGTATTATATACAGAATAGCAAACAAATTTTGCTGGGATAGCAGACAGTTTTTGCTGTCGCAGCTAACAAGATTGCTGGAACAGCAAATAGTTTGCTGTCACAACAAAAAATTTGCTGCTCTGGCAAAAGGAACCCAGCAAAAGTAGATTTCGCTGCCACAGCGAATTCCTTTTTCTCCGTGTATGTTTGATGTATCGAAGATGTTTACAGAATTTCAATTGTTCATCGAATTGAGAAAGATCGATCACAAATTCAAATGAATAGATTTGAGAACTATTTTTCCGAGTCTACAACAAAAGTTTCCCAACATTCTTCCCGACGCAGCAGCGTGTGGGTTATGCAGGAAAAAAGCCAGTGTATTTTCTAGATAGCAAAATTATTCCATATTTATTATATTATGTATATTTATTAATTATTATGTTCCCTAATTTCAAAAGCTGTTATTGATAAAGTTTGATGATATAATGGTACGGTAACATTGTATGAAATCATTGGCATGATTGAAAAATCATATTTTATTGCAAAACAGTTCGTTTCACATCAATTCCACGTCAGAACGTTCAGTAGCTAATAGGAATATGCGACACGCGCGCTTCAAACCGTTGCGAATGCCAGATAAAATTTTCTTCCCATAATTTCTCCTACACGATTTCAAAGCTGAAGAATCCAGCTTTCAGATGAGTTGACTAAAAAATTTTTCAAAATTGTCGAAATTGAAAAAAAAATACAAAAATAACTTTAAACTCGCTAAATTTGTTGGAAAAAATTTTTTCTTGCAAAAACAGATTACGCCATTGTAAAGAACAGAAAAAAAGCCTACGAAAAACAATATCGAAAATAATTTTATAAAAAAATGTAATTTAAGAAATTATATCTTCAAAAGAGCTGATTGAACGAAATCTGTGAATTTTGGATCCCTATAGTTTGATAAGCAGAGGTACCCAGAGCAAAATCCTTTATAGGATTAAAATTCACTAACTACACTGAGAGAAAAAATTCATTAGCCCAAAGAAATACACTTCTTCGGATTTTGAATTTTTTGAGTTGAATAACTGATATTCATGGCAATGATGAATTCATCTTTTCTATGAGTTATATCATAGAATTTAATAAACGATTTCATTAGAGTCTTTTTTTTCAAACCAAAGAAATATTCCTTTGAAGAGATATCTAAGACCTTGTTTCAATCATTCCATTCATTGAGAATGAAATTTCCAATTTCATTAAAATTTCAATTCTTGATTTATGAATAATTCTTTTATTTCTATTACTTAGCTTTTTAGATATAAGTATAAGATTATCATCTTAATTATTCAAAAATTTTGTATCATATAATCTTTGCTGTGATATTTTACTTCTTGAAAGGAAACAAATGTTTCTTCATCGGTGATAACAAATGATTGGTTTGGATTAAGAAAAATGATATATGTATCCAAAGAGTTTTCATCATCCACAGAAAGATATGGGAATCAACATACTGAGAAAAATAGTCATTGCATCAAAGAACTAAATCTTTTCGGGTTCAACTTTTATCGAACGAATATACAACGTTCATTCAAAGATGATCATTTGATAGGAATAATGGAATCACGTCGTTGAATGGAAAATTTTATTTCATCAAATCGAAGGAATATTTTCTCAACACAATGTCTTTTCAAAAACAAATGTTGAACTGAATCAATACAATCCATGGGTCGATTGAACTGCATAATTCATTGAAATGAAGAAATCGATTTTTGGAATCATTCAAAATTTTATTCACTTTCACAAACTGTGATGAGTTTTCGCAAGGTGTCGCCACTTTCTCACAAGCTCTGGCCTGATTGTACGGTTTGTATATGAAGAATTAATGTTGCTGTCCTCCCAGGAAGTAATACTTGATCCAAATAAATAGTTCTTTCAGATTATGACGGTGAATTACAGATCCTTACCCGAAGTGACAACATTGTTCAACCGGCAAGATGGTATGACTCCTCAACCATTCATCAAAGTCTAAGATGATTCAAAGTGCGCAGAATTTCCGTTTATCAAAAAGTTCGGAAGCACTTAAATGGACTATGAAATATTGACAAATAATACAATTTTTTCTATAAAACAAATCTCAAGAATTGCGGATTTGAATACATTACTTGATTGTCACTGTTGAATGAATCCATTTCTTTGAATGGAAAAAATATTCAATTGACTCAAAGTTATCTCTTATTGTTTTCAATGAAATGTTCATTCCGTGAATGAAATATTTTTTCAATTCAAAATAATATAATTCCAGTACCAATGCCCATGACATTAACACAAAGGATCCAATTTTTCTGATCCAAGTTTCACGACATGCTTGTAAATGATTTATTTTGATGATTTAATGAAATATTCTTTGTTTTAATGAATTTTTTTTCTCTGTGTAGTACTACACTTCAGTGAAGTTTCAGAAAGATTGAGCAGGTAAAAATTGTTGAGCTGGTACGCTTAAGAAATTTTGCCCCTCATATGTATAGTTCGTGATGTATTGAATTAGATGAGTAAATTATTCACACAATATTATCACGTCCTTCATGAGCAAATGAATGGTTTCTCCCAAATAGTATATGGGGTGATTCGGATTACGATTTGGATTGTGAGGTTTTTTTTTTTTTAGTCATACGAGACTCAGAGACAACAACCGTGCATCGACAGACTGGTACTGGTATATTTTGCTCACAAAAAAATCCGTACATCCACCCAACGAAGACTGGATTCAGGGGTAGGGGATGTAAAGAATGGTCTTGTGAAAAATGTGCCTGCAAGAAAAGTCACACAGAACCGTTGATTTGCCGCAAGTGCGTGGAATAAAATTCTTTCATTCGTCAAACGTATTTAGGGTTCAAAAAAGAGTTTCAAAGTGTAAATTCGTTTTGCATCAATATACATTCCATTTTTATTAATGATTCTCTTCGCCTCCGATTTTGGGGCGAATCGGATATTTGCAATTTTATGTTTATTTCGTTGTAAAACAAAGAACTGTTCGAATGAATATTCTTTTTTTTTTTTGCATAGATCTCAAGTCAAAGATGTATACAATTAGAATTTATCCACAGACCCACTGGAAAAACTCTCCTTCCGATCCGTTTTTATCACTTGGAAAAAAAAGTGATCCGATTCGCCTCGGTCTACCCTAGTAATTTAGTCAGATATTCTGTTAAATTAATCAGACTGTTTTGACGAAGAACCAGTTGAATCTAATCGAATATCAATATTCACAACAGCACAATAATGTTAACAAATGCCATTTGATTCATGCGAGTGAATTTTATAGATTTTTTCAAGTTAAGGAGCCGTCATTATAATCACCCTCACGTATTATCTTCCGCTCTACTTATTCTTTCATTTTCATATACTTTTCTCTTCGATCGAGCGTTCAATTCAACTCATTCGAGAGATGAAAGAAAATAGTTCTTGTAACCATGAACCTTGTCATACCGCAAAGGTTAGAATAAGGTAGCTGTCACTTGGTTTTCTCGTATATACCCTTTTAAGGTCATTCAAATAAATTGATCAATACCAGTCGCGTAATCGATAATTATTTTTGGAACAACGATTTTTTATAGCCAAGTACATTTCAAGAGATGTCCTGAGAAAATATAAAATTACAACGTATCGTTCGGTTCATTTCTTCGACGTCTTTTACGTTGCTTCCAAGCGCCAGCCGATAACCTCAGCTAAATCCTTTTCGACAAATTATATAATTTGATTGCTTCATTATCGCCAGGGTGCTGGTTTCTCCTCGAGGGACTTCGGAATAAATGTTGCAGAATCTGATTTCCGTCCTGGTTGCCCAAAATATCAATTCTAGGCTGAATTTCAACGGAATCTACCGTTTTGAAATGAGATTTCTCTTATATTTCATATTTCTGGCATAAGAGATTCATTCATGGAAAGTTTTTCATGAATGGATCAGAGATTTTACAAATGCAGAATAACATCTATTATCTTCTGAACCATCTGTGTATATTTTATCGTCGAGTGAAGGAGGGAACGAAAATATCGTTCATTCATGCCCCTTATATGACTATAAAAATTCTTAAATCTAAATTCGGAGTTGAGATTGTTTTTGATTCCCCAGGAATCTTTCAGAAGAAAGCAACTTGGTCACAAAAATCATCTTTGCATGATTAAAAAGAGTTAAGGTTGCGGTTGACTGAAATCTAGTCATGATAATTATAGGAAAACAAGACAAAATCACGTAAATCTGATTGTGACAACTGGATGGAATGGTTAAAACCAAAAATAACTACGTCGTCTGTTCACGCGAACCAGCTTTTTCTCCGAGTGTATCATTTCGTGGGAATCGATATTCTAAATTGAGATTTCCCAATTTAAATGAATAAGCAGAAATCTAGTACCGATTCCTACAGATTTAGTCGGAATTTTCTCTCAACGATTAATGGAAATAATCAGTATTTCTTATTCCCTCTCACTCACAAAAAAATATTGATTCGATGAACGATAATTCAGATGAATTAAGCACCCTCGAATGAATCCTCAGTGATCATTATTCGAGTTTAGTTCTCCCGATTGTCTTATAAGTTGATTCATATTTGAATTCAACCATCGTTTGATTCCTTGAATGTTATGAATTTCATTGTTTCATTCCAAACAACAGAGTGAAAAAATAAAATCTAGCCATTATCATAGTATAGTCTATTATATATTCCAGTTTTTGAAAAACTAAGCAATGTAATCTGATTATTGAATATCTGATCGTGCGTAACAAAAAAACCATTGATTCCGAACAGTATCAATATAATATCTTGATACGATCATTCGATTTGTATTATGAACATCCTCACGCTATTTAGGCACTTAATCAATTTCACGCTTGTAGCAACAAATATATATGTCACAATGTTTGTACGTAATATTTATGCATACATTGCGTTTCAATGAGAACTTTTTTGAATGATTGATTGCAATCAAACGAAAAATTATTGGAACAAGTGAAAGGAAGCGCGTTTGCATTAATACATCTAGAATTCGTGTGGTGTTTTTCGATGAGGTCTCGAAAAGAGAATAACCCGATCGAAGATTTATGAGTTTGTGACAAGTTATTTTGTTCGAACGTGACACAATGTTTATCCCAAATCCGCTTTGTTCCGGTGTTTGTGGAAAATAACTGCTGAATCCCGTGGTGGGATACACTTTTAGAGAAAGTGAATCTTACACTGAGAGAAGAGCGATTTGGAAGTTGGGTGAATAGTGATATACTTGTTCGATGAACTAAATAGTACTGAACTTTCAAAAAGCATTACTGAGCGTTTGCTTTACTTTACTCTGTGTACCACTCAATTAACAAATGCTTAGGAATTGAGTGACACACAACGAATTCAGTCGTGAATATTGTATTATATAATAAGGATTGTAAAACACTGAGTGTGATGTTTAGCAAAATTTCAGTAATATTCAGATTTATCGATCAAATATAATATTATTTACTGAACCTCCAAATCGCTCTTTTCTCAGTGTAGACAGTGGTGAATGCTCTGATAATCGCATTAGAAATTCTCTAGATGAATACAAGGCTTTGTTATCCTCACAGAATGACTAAAATATATTTGAATATACTTGAGTCAACAATAGGAACAAAATCTAACCACGGTGTAAAAAGTTCGAGGAGTTTTTCCTCCCTTTGTCGGTGGATTTCGTCCCCTCGTTTACAGGAGAATTGTTTTTTTTCATCAAAAATGAAAGATTTCTTCCACCACTTGGAAGAATTATCTTGTTTTCTCGGGTATGGGATTTTATACGAATGAAGGCAAAGTCCATTAAATTGCGGTGAAGAATTCCCCCTCTACCAAAGAACTCTGCCGTCACCATTTTTTGAAAGAAAATTCCATAAGAATTATTGTCACAATATTCTTGTCTGAAATTTATTCCAATATTCAACAATTGAGTATCTATACAGGGTGTTTCATAATTCACTGAAAATACTTCAGAGGCGTTATTCTGCAGCCAAAATGCAATAATTTCCCGTTTGGAAAAAATATTTTGGAGGCTTAGTTTCTGAGCTATGAGCATTTTTAGATTTTTTGTCAAAAGCATTATATTCTACGTTCTTGAGCTTAACGCCATTCTCTAAGTTGAAAAACGCCGGAACAAATCGATGTAGTTCCGGAACAAATAATAATAGGATAGTTGAATTTTTCCTTCAGAGAACTCGAGTTATTTGAGTTTGAAGAAAAATCTAAAACTGCTCATAGCTTAAAAACTGAGCCTCCAAAAGGGAAATTATTCCATTTTGGCGATTGCGTTCTTTGATACATCCAAAAGTTATTTGCGATAAATTAAAATGTCCAACTCCCAGTATTATTTTCATCCCACGCCGGATTCGGAAATCGTATTTTCCCCGATACACAATAACCTCTCGATACCCGACACTTCGATATTCATTCCTTTTGCCATATATTAACAACCCACGATGCAAATTTCAACAAAATTTCCCAACAATGTATAATAATGAAGAAGAAAAATGATATACGATCGAAGACAATAATAATGACCGTTACGGGATCGATATCAATCGAATAAACTGTAACATTTTATCCCTCTGGCCTGTATTCGGGATTTGACATTGACAAACGAGCCAGCAGTATTTCTTCCAAGGAAATAGATATTTCATGGTAATCGATAAAATTGTATACGTGGTAAAAATATCTCCAAGATCAAATTCCACGTTTTATCCTAGTTGTATCCTCCTCCTGTTTCTCCGAGAGAGTATATCCGTGGCGTCGACAGGGTTTGTACGACCTTTAATCTTCCAACGAACCTAAGTCATCCTTTCTCCGAGAGACGACAACGGAGACAACGACGACTACGACTACGACGAGTCAGCTAGTGGGTAGATGTATAATCAAGACTTGATAAAATACGCAACACCCCGAGGTAATAAATGTATTTTCAAGATACGAGACATATCAATGTGCTTACTCAAATCGTACTATATAATTATTATTAATAAACCTCTTCCAAACTCTCCGATCCCAGAAACTTGATAAATCCAATTAAAATTAAGATGAATTGAAGTACTCTTCGCAGAAGAAAAGCTTCTCCGCGATATTAGCTCAGAATTCTATATAAAATTTGTATACAATGCAATATAGTTTGTATAACATTGTGTTGAGCAGGGACTGCAACCCTAACCCAAAAAACCCAAATTAACTCATGAAACCGTAACCCTAACTTTAACCCAAAGTCATTTTCAGTTAATTCCGGTTTTTTTCGCTTAATTACTGGGCATATAGATACAGAGTATTCCAGATCAAACTTCCCTCTTTTCAAGGATTCTTTGGACAAATTCAAAAATGTATCCCCTCGGTGAATAATAACTATAGAAATGTGAGAATAGAGGAGGTGAGTGGGCTGAGAACGTGTAATACTGATAAAAAAAGAGATAAATCAAAGAGTTCTTTGACAATGATTGCTCATTGGCTAACCATAGGACTCGTATATCGCTTTCTCTTTTTTTCGACATCACTACATTTTCATTCACAGATTCCCCATGATTCCCTTCCTCAATTCTCACATGTCAGTGCTTAAACCGCAATAGAATAGTGGAAACCGCATACATTCATAGGGATATGAGAATACAGGAGAGGTATCGTAAGAAATTTGTAAGTGGAAATTTAATGTCGGAATACTCTGAATAATACTCCAAAAATAATCTGCAAAAAGTCCCATCCATTCTCATTAGGGTGATTCAAAAAAAAATTTTTTTTGATTTCAGCCGTCATCATGGAATGACATGTTCCTCTGGGTTAGAAATAGACCCCCAAATTTTTTCAGATTTTTAAAATAATATTTAGAGGTCGCTCAAATCACTTTTGTGTCATGAAATGTGTTTTCTCAGTTTTTCATGTTTCAGTGTTGAATATTTCAAGGCTATAAAAATCTTATCTGCAAGAAAATGTTACTGAATGTGCAGGGAAACAAATTGTGGGTATTAGAGATGAAGAAAAAAACATTGGTCCTTGTATTGCTTACAAAAGCGGCAATTTTGAGAGGCCATTGAAATTCAAGCGCACATTCGCCCCCCTAAACATTTTTTATAAGGATCGGAAAAATTCTGAGATAGTCTTCATACTTCAGGGAACAAATCTATCAAGACCAGAAATCTGGGAAATTGGAAGTGAAGCTATAAAAAATCGGAGAAAATAAAAAATTTTTCAATTTCTCATTCGAACACCATAGAATCTTCCCCAAATTACTATTTATTGCCGAAACAACATTTTTGATCTTCTGTGCATTACAAACGGTAAGAAATTCGCAAGGGAAAAGAAAAATTCACCCGCTGGTCTCATATGGTATCTTAATCAGAATCCAATGTTTATTGTTCACGTGCAATACATACATTATTGTTTTCGTTTTCCAAGGTTGCAAGAAGGATGTTCTTTGCGATGTTTCTCGATCACCTGGAGCAGATATTGCTTTTGTGATTCCTGTCTTGTTATCAAAAATTTTTTATTTTCTCCGATTTTTCATAGCTTCACTTCCAATTTCCCAGATTTCTGGTCTTGATGGATTTGTTCCCTGAAGTATGAAGAGTATCTCAGAATTTTTCCGATCCTTATAAAAAATGTTTAGGGGTGCGAATGTGCGCTTGAATTTCAATGGCATCTCAAAATTGCCGCTTTTGTAAGCAATACAAGGACCAATGTTTTTTTCTTCATCTCTAATACCCACAATTTGTTTCCCTGCACATTCAGTAACATTTTCTTGCAGATAAGATTTTTATAGCCTTGAAATATTCAACACTGAAACATGAAAAACTGAGAAAACACATTTCATGACACAAAAGTGATTTGAGCGACCTCCAAATATTATTTTAAAAATCTGAAAAAATTTGGGGGTCTATTTCTAACCCAGAGGAACATGTCATTCAATGATGACGGCTGAAATCAAACAAAATTTTTTTTTGAATCACCCAAATTCTCATATATGAATCTTATTAGTTTATATGAATTTCAACAAGTTTTTGTCAGTCTGTATGCGGTTTCTGTCCTAGAACTTATGGGTTTTATATGATTTCATATCAGAACTTTATGAGATTCAATTAGAACCATTCGCAAAATTTCATAAAACTGTATAAAATCAAGTGTGTGTATTAGATTTTATGCAGCTTCTGTCCTAGAAATAACTAGAATTCATTAGAATTTATGAGATCTTTTCAACAGGGGTGTCATTCTTTGATAGATCCGTCGTATATCTGTTCACATTGAATTGTTACAATGTTTTCCTGTCCATGCAAATTCTTCAAGTATAAAAATAGGGGTGATTTGAATCAATATGGACCCTAAAACCATAATATGAAGACAACTGAAGAGAATGATATAAAAAAAACCGAAAAACTAAATGATTCAACTATGTAAACATAAATACAGAAATAAGAACCCTTATAACCTATTCTTATATCCTTGTACCCTTATCCCCAGATAGAAGACCATGCCCTAAATATTTCGTTACATAATGTGCCGTAAACATACTATCATAAACTCCGCTCAGCTTGCAATGATGCACAAAATGTAAACATTATGTCTTCATTATGGTACCATTACCTCGTTTTGCTATCAATAACAACGCTTTATGCGGAAACACCTTGGTACCATGATGCAAACATTTCTTGGCGTGCATGTCACTATTATGATGGCATTATTGAAACATTTTTCTATCAGGGTCATTCGTCGATTTGAATAAAATCCAATCTAAAACTTTCATTGATCGAAAAACTTTCACAACCTTAACCCTAACCTTTTAAAAACACATTAACATTAACCCAAAGCGTTAAAACATTTTTCAATCAACTTGAACCGTAACTTTAACTCAGAACGCAGATTTTTAATAACCTTAACCCGAACCTTAACATTTAATGATTTTGGTTTCAGTCCTTGGTGTTGAATTAAAAAATTTATATTTATTAACTATAACAAAATCATTTATTTGATTCAAACGGATCGAAATTGATTGGAATGATTATGACTTCTTATCAAATTCAGATTCATCGAATCATCATCGGTATGAAATTGACTCAAAGAAATATGTGCTATGTAGATTGAAAACAGTGAATGTCACTGATCGCAGGGGAAAGTTGACCACTGCGAATCAGTTCATATGCAGTGCGAAATCAGTGAATATTCGCTAATTCCTGCAGTAAAACGTCACTGATTTAATCCGTGAGGAGGAACTCCAATTGCATAATCAGTGACTATGCGCTGCTATATCACTGATTTCATACAGTGGTCGACTCTTAAGGGCATTCATCAGAGGCAAAGTTACTAGATCTCTCCCCCCAGTTTTCATAACGATTAATGAATATAATCGATTTTAATGAGCAGGTGCATCTTCTTAGCATATCGTAGAAAGTGTAGCTACTCTTTATTTTTCATTTTATTTGTTCGTTTCTGAGAAAACGGGGGGGGGGAGCGATTTTGGAATCTAGTAACTTTTTGGGAAGGTGGTGAATGCTGTCAAGGGAATTCATTACTCCCTGCAAAAGTTACTAGATTCCAAATTTCTCCCCCCAGTTTTCTCAGAAACAAACGCATAAAATGAAAAATAATGAGTAGCTGCATTTTTTTCAATAGCCTAAGAAGATGCACCTGCTCATTAAAATTGATTCTATTCATTGATTACTGAAAAAACTGGGGAGAGAGATCTAGTAACTTGGCTTGGGGTGAATCGCCTCAACTGCAGAAATAGTGAGATTTCATTCATCAACTATATGATAAAATAAATAATGATGAATATTTCTTTGGCTGTATCCAACTATGCGATTTATTTATTATAAATAGATATCGGATTATATGCACTATCGAGTGCCAAAATATACACCAAATATGCACTAATTAAAAAGTCACAATTTGATTTGAAATCAACATTTTATTGCTGAAATATTAAATCTGAGTTTTATAAATCAAATAAATCTCCGCAAATTGCACAATATATACTTCAGAAAATGAAAATTCAACAATACTATCGTTTCCAGAGCATCAATCCCAAATTATAAATTATAATTCATATAAATATAATATACTGCTATGTATGATTCCAAATTTTCTATTTGAAATTTGTGACGCTTGTCGTTAAGTATCAATTTATAAGCCGAAAATGAGCGTTCTACATCTACCGATGTCATCAGACAGCATTTAAAATATGGTACCATTTCCATAGAAATCATCTGAACACAGTCAAAAGTAAAACTCGAAGTGATCCCGAATATCAGCTTAAAAATGCAGCCAAAAGTAGCGCCTATCCCATCTTACTTTGGAAATTAAGATGGAATTAACTAAAATTCAGTCTTTTCCATTGCTAACTTTCAGTTGGAGTAGGCGCTACTTTTGACTGCATTTTTAAGCTGATATTCGGGATCACTTGAAGTTTCACTTTTTACTGTGAGGCAGAATTTGAGATTGTCTCGTTAATACAAGAATTCACTCGTTCGAACACTTTAAAACTTGGATTTTTTGAAAACACAGGGTCTAATTCATTTTGGATTTCAATCGAGAATGATTCTGGAAGTGCGCGTATAAATTGTGCAACTTCTTCTATTATTTTCATTACGATAATTCAATTAAAGAACTTGCTGTGTCGAAACCTTGGGGTCTGACAGTAAAGTTTTCAGAATACAACTATGAAGAATCTCTTGGGGAAAAGAATTTGATGATACCTCAAAGTTGAAAATTCCGTTCATTCTCCAAATCCACTATTCATTTCTCCAATTTCGGAAACTCTTGACATTTTACACTAAAATATGCCCTATCAATAAAAAAATATCATTATATGCAAATGCATATAATCCGATATCTAATTACAAACAAATCTTTTTTTCAGTGTAACAGATTATAGATACAACAATCTTGTAATTTTCCCTTTGGAATTTCCTCTTTTTGTTTTTGACCTTCTCGTTTCTCTCCCTTATTATGGAAAAAAGAAAACAAATAATAACAATAAATCTAAATATTATCTCGTGCACAAAATTGAATTCGTTGTCGAATATGATTAATTGTGGATACAAGTGTTCGTGCACACTTCACGGAAAAAAATATTTATACGTGATCGTTCGGATCGCACAGCTGCACTGAATAAATTTAAACAACTTTTTATTGGCCGACAAAAGGATTTTTAGTGATTCTTCGAGCGAAAGGGAGGAATGACACTTCCTAATTTACATGCGTTGTTTAAGAATTTGCACAATCCATCGAGTATGAAATTCTTTAATCGTTGTACAAGATCATTCAAAGAACAGTTTCGTACCCTCTTCCTTGGCAATAAAATAGAACTGATTTCAATCTGATAAGAGAACAATCAACGAATTATGTACTGATTATAAAAATTCTTCAGGAACAAAATCATGACGATTTTTAATCTTGGCGACTTGTTCTTCATGAATGTGGAAGAAGAATCCAAATTAATATTTTATGCTTTGATACTAATTTTGGGTTGAACAAAGGTCAAGCGGAAGCGTTGTTATTCCCTAACAGCGCATGTACGTCAATGGTAAATGACGTTGGAAATAAAGTAGTGATGTGGTAACGAGTAACGAGTGTTGATATTAATTTCTTCTTGTATCTACCAGATTCGTAAATCGGTTGCACCTGAAATTATATCTATCATTTCTCGAAATATACATGATTCGAAAATGAGGTTTTTAGGAATTTCAAGTTTATTTTGCAATTATAAAACGAATAGTGTGTTCTTTTGAATTGAAAGGATCATCCTTCTTCTCCCTGGTAATGCGAAACTATGAAAATTCAAATAAAGAGATGTGATATCGAAAAGTCGAGAGATGGACTGAAAAATCAACAGCTTTCGAATCTTCAACTGTATTTTTTCTTCTTATTTCTTGCAATTTTCCTCCGATAAATCGGATGGTTTCACAACAGTGGTCCGAAGAATGACTCGCTAGTACTTTTATGATTAAAATTTTTGGGCTCCACACGAAGAAAAATATAATAATTTTTAATAAAAACTCACGCAGAGAAAAATTCTTGCTGGAAAAGCGATTCTATATCTACAATTCCGGATGGCTAAATGGCAAGCGCTTGTTAAATAAGCAAGATTTTTTGCAACAAGTTTAGCCATATCAGCACATCAAATTTTCGAGGGTTGCTGTTTCAGCAAATTTGTGCTCTCCGAATGCTTGAAAACATTCCCCGAATTTGTAATGAAGATAAAACGGTTCACAATGTTGTTGAATTTTAGTTGGAAAGAGAATGAAAAATTATCATTACATAACAAACGATGAAGCAAAATATCAATTTTCCCAAAGTTTTCGCACGAAACTTTGCAAAATGAATAACAATATCTCGAAATTTTCTTCATGACTTTGTTAAATTTTATACACTATTGGAAAGTTCATATCGTGTTCTATCGTTTGTCAAATACTGATAATTTTCCATTCTTTCCCCTTTTCACGTAAAATTCAATAAATATGTCCCCCGTTTTATCTTTATTAAAAATTAAGGAAATATTGTCAGATTTTTATTCATACCTGCATGTTTCTCCGTGCCCTAGCTATTCAATATTCCAACTGGCAAGTGACTGAACAAGTGAAAAAAAACTCCGAGAGATTTATTAAAATAATAATTGAACAACGTTCAACGGAAATAGCCTTGAAAATTTGATATTTCTACGGGAAAGAAACGAGTAATTTGCGAACGAGCCAAAAGAAAACGATCGTCGTTTAGATCGTAGAGATAATATATCTCTGGCTCTTTGAACTAATTATAGAAATTAGTTGCGAAAACTAAAGTGACGGAACGTCGTACCAACTGGAAAACTTCAATTCTAAATGAATGTATAACGAATATCATCATATCCCCCGACAGTCAATACCGATAAAATGGAAGCTTATCAGCTGGAAAAGCAGTTCTTCATAATGAAATATTTCCGAAGATTTTTCACCTGTATGTTTTTTCGGGAACAAATACCGCTAATCGTTTCAATGAATTCAATTGCATTGTACAGTTCAGCAATAATATATCGAATGAATAGAACAGGATTCCGTAACACCACGTGAACTCAATTGTTCAAACATGAACCCATCCTAAAATTGATCAAATAAATCTCTTATCACAAAGAATATTACTAAAGAAAGTATTATTAAAGAAAGTATGAAGAATAATTCGTCTTTGCCCCGACATGCACGAGTTCGGCCGATTAACAATGGACGCGCAATGACACGTGGCAAGATTATTCACAAGTATCGTTCGAAATGAATGATGCGTTTGATAAGAAAGGATTCATTCTTAAGCTAACAAAGTATTAGTACACATGGAATCGGAAATGAGTAGCTCGATGTTAATAGTATCAAATGTCTTTTGAAAATCTGTAATTAGATGGGCTCCAGCTAGTTTTCCCAGATGTTAGGTTGGTTTCTAACGCATTTTCTAGCCTGTGCCCATCCAGATGTCCCAGGGAATTGCTAGAATGTTGCTCAAATTGGTAATTAGAAATGAATAAGGTAACAATGTATTTTGACATGTAATCTCAAGTCAAGAACGTTGCTTTTGAATTTATTTTCATAAAATAATTCCGAGTGACAAATTGCAATGTTGAGGCTTCCCTTTATTCCTATGGTCTCGTTAATGGACTATCAATGTCACTGTACGATCAATCGACGCATGAAAAATCTACAGAAACCAACTAAAATTTTGGAGCACTGAACTCAAATTGGCCGAAATGTGTTATCCAGTTGCTCCCACGTGGGTCCCATCTGGTACGTGGATGGTAAATGGGACGCCCAGACCAGTTCCTACCAGGGTCCTTTTAGGAAATCAAACGATGATCGGAGCAACAGTTTTTAATGTTTCAAAAATACGAATAAAAGGAGCACCAATTGTTGTAAGAAAACGTGAAATCTTTTCATCCTCAACAATCCTCGTTATCTGACACGACAAACTTTGTAGGGAAGTGCAAATCAGAATACACGATCCACATCTAATCAGTTCTCTCAATTCCCAGCCGATTAATTTCACTTTTTGTCCTACCTGCATCGAAAGTATACACTTTTGTCCCTAGGGTAGAAAATCTTCCCGTGATATATTTGGCTCTGGAACCCATCACTTCTAACGTTCCCGAGTGAAAGGAATTCTTTTGAGTTACAGAAGAGAGAAAAGTTGTACCCTGTAAAAAATATTTGTATTATTGGGAGTACAAATTAATTCGGTCCGTTTTTTTACAGTTAAAGATGCGTTTATTTCAGAAGAACATGAATTATCAAATTAATCAAAGTAATGTCCATCGCTGGCTATCACTTTTCCCCATCTTTCGGGTGATTTTCGAATCCCGTTACGAAAAAACGTCTCGTCTTTCGAGGCGATCCAAGTTAGGAGCGAATTTTCGATTTCTTCGAACGAAGTGAACCGGTGGCCTGCCAAATCGTGCTGCACCTGTCGGAATAACCAGTAATCGGAAGGGGCAATGGCCGGTGAGTACGGCGGGTGCGGTAGAATATCCCACTCCAACGTTTGCAGATAATTTTCCACTACTTTTGCGACACGAGGCCGAGCGTTATCGTGTAAAAGAATAACTTTGTCATGTCTTTCCTTGTATTCCGGACGTTTTTCTCGTAACGCACGCCTCAAACGAATCAATTGTAGTCTATACCGATCACCCGTAATAGAATCACCAGGTTTTAGCAACTCATAGTATATAACACCCTTTTGGTCCCACCAGATACACAGCGTGATCTTTGAACCATGAATATTCCTCTTTGGTGTCGATGTTGAAGTCGATGGCAACAATTGACCGGGCATAGCATAGTATTTTCTTTTCTTGGGGTTATCGTAGAATATCCATTTCTCATCTCCTGTCACAATTCGATGTAAGGACCCCTTTCTCCGTTGTCTTTGAATCAGTTGCTCGCAAGTGAAAAATCGCCATTCAATTTCTCTAGGCTTCAAGTCATAAAGCACCCAATTGCCTTGCTTTTGAATCATGCCCATGGATTGTAATCGTACGGAAACTGCTTGTTGCGTAACTCCTAATGATTCCGCAAGCTCCTGTTGCGTTTGACTCGGATCTTCGTCGAGTAAAGCCTCCGATTCCTCGTTTTCGAATTTTTGTGGTTGTCCTGAGCGAGGCTTGTCTTCGACCCTGAAATCGCCATTCTTAAAACGTCGAAACCATTCCCTACATGATTTATCAGTTGGAGCATTGTCACCATAAACTTTCACAAGCATTCGATGGGTTTCAGCTACACTTTTTTCCAATTAAAACAGAAAACTAGCACCTCCCGCAAATGCTGCTTAGTTAAAACGAAATTTGACATACTTCACTGAGTAAAAATCGGGATTCTAGAAGGAACTCGGAGTGATATCAACTGAATATTATTCACAGGTGTCTAACCTCTCTGAAACAATTGAAATCGGTTGTGACTATGAAGCATTCATGAAAGCGAGAGTCATCTTTTCAAACCGGACCGAACTAATTTGTACTTCCAATAATTCTAATACAAAAATTTGGAAGCGATTAACACACATATTTTTGTATTGAATCCCCCACACTTTTATCGAAATTCAAACACAATATTATCTTGAAATGGTTTTCATACAAAATTTGGTTTGAATCTCATGAAATCTGTAGTGAATTTAATACATCAAAGTGTGTGTTAATTGCGTCCAAATTTTATGTGTGAAATTCACAAATTTTTTTCTAACAGTGCATATATAATCAAATTTTCTTGAATTTTATTCTCAAGGATCTTTTCAAACTTGTATGTTTCAGGTCTTCACGGGGGCAGCCACGTGTTTCTACGCGTTCATCGGGTTCGATATAATAGCCACTACCGGTGAAGAAGCCACAAATCCAAAGCGAAGCATCCCACTTGCCATAGTGTCCTCGTTGATCATCATTCTCACTGCATATGTCACAAGCAGTATGATGCTCACGTTGATCGGTAAATTATGGGATACATCTGTATTTATAGTGAGCATATTTGCAGTTGAAATTCTTCAAATTCAGGAATTATTGATATACATATATTGAAGATTCAAACAACAATTCGTGTTTTATTTTCTCATCAAACACGAATTAACGCCTCTAAAAGTTTTCCGAAGGATTATTAAAAGGATTATTAAAGGATTACTATTATTAGATTTTGAGCTTCCGGAGTGGAGCCGCGTCGGCAACAAACCGATTCCAGACGCGGCTCCACTCCGGAAGCTCAAAATCTGTATCTTCTTAAAAGTCGCGAAAAAACATCCAGCGAACCATCGCTGAAACAATTGATTATTATTATTATTATTTGTGAATATGGAAATTAAAGAAAATATTTATTGTTTTTGATTGATGAACAATCACGTGAGGTATCGAAAAAGCAATCCATATTTGAATTCTTTATTTTATTATTACCGCTATGAGGACTGTTTAACAGATTTCCACAACAGATCGGATTCATCAAACAATGTTTATGAGTAAAATTTATACGTATAGTATGTATAATTTTTTCGTAGAAGCTCTGTATAGGAAATCTTCAAGCATTTATATGTATCTCTTATTAATTATGCGTAGAAGAGGGTTTTAGGGTTGAACCATTAATTGTTTGATTCTGGTAAACAGAATCATCAAATCGAACTCGAACGATTGATAGATTGATCGATTAACCGTGCATCCCTACACTGTAAAAGGTACACTGTAAAAAGGAAGTCTTAATTTGTTTGCATCTTAATTTCAGACAATGCTTTTTCCATTGTGTCGGCGATTGTTTTTTCGGCTTAATTTGTTTGCATCATAGATTCAGCCATGAAATGAGCTGAATTTAAGACTTACTTTTTACAGTGTATTCCTTTTGGAAATTTAAAAACTGTGACTGTAATTTTTCACAGTCATGTTCTTCTGAATCGTAAGAAACATGATTGAATTTTCAGAAAAGGCTTGAAGAAGAATTTTTTTACAGTGAAGCGAGGAAAAATTTCTCATAATTTTTACAGCGCGCCAATGTAGAATTTACTACACTGAGAATCCAATTTCTTAGACTGAAAGAAACTTCTCTTTGCCCTCATTCTAATGAATCTGTTATTCAATGGAAAAAGTTTTCATCAAATTAAAACAGAAATATAATCCTTCTTGAATTCGAAGAACTGATTTCACTTTAATGAAAAATTTTGAAAAATGAGGGTGAAGAAATTTTCTTCGAGTTCAAGGGGTTATATACAGTTAAAATTTTCAAAAAATCGATTTTTTTTATTTCATTTTTATAATGTACATATATTTAAGTACACACACAGAAAATTTCAAGTCAAGCCGGCGATTATTGTCCAAGTTACACGCATATCTGTAAACATTTTTTACTCTATGTCAAATGCTCTTGAAACTTTGAATGCGTTTTTCTCCAAACTGACCAAGATTTCTCGAAAACGGCTGGAACCGATCAGTCTCAAATTTCAACACAAGCTTGTTGACTATATTTTTTAGTAATTAATAATCGAAGGTTCCTTCTCATCGATGAATATTTTTTTTTATGAACAATTTAAGGCCAAAATTTTGGTGAAATATCGATTTTTCCTTTTCAGAAGCCGCCATTTTGTCAAACAAATTTATTTTGCTTATTCCTTCGATCGATTACTAAATTATACATTAGTTTAACGAAATCCGTTTGGTTTTTTCATTTTAAAAGATTCAGTCTGAAGATATCGTGGTCACCGCAAAGCGCTTCTTCTTAGAGGAGCTCCTGGAGATCAGCTATAACAGCTCTCAAAATTATTATTTTTACAAATAAAAAATGTTAAAATACAGTTAAAAGTTATCTCAATATGTGTACAAATTTTTGCATTAATCAATTCAACTGTCTTTTCAGGAAAAATTCTTGAAAAATCGCCTCTTAACTGTATATAACTCCTTAAGAAATTGGTTTCTCAGTGTAGTTGAATTTAGTATGGAATTATAGGAATGAGAGAACATGCTGACTTCTAATGAGAAATTCACTGTGGCATAACAGTAGAAACCTGATCAAATGTTTAAATGTTTTACAGTCAATTTCATTGGAAGTCAGTATTTTCCCCTATTCATATAATTCCATAGTGAATTTAACTATAAACTTTTTTATGGAAAATACTGAAAATTTTCTTGATGTCTGCAGAAATTTTTTCCCAGGAATTCTCCAAGTTATAACAAATCATTGTGCCTTATTCGTTCATTTCCCCATGGAAAAGAACAATGTAAAAAAGTCATAGAAGTGTTAGAAGTTGGAACTTTTACACAGATTTTAAGCTACATCCAAAGTGATGATTTGAATTTTTAAATGTTACCAAATATCAAGATTCACCGTGAATACGATACATTTTGTCACTTTGAATGTACACGGAGAAAAATACAGTTTTACAAATGATTACATTCCTACTAAATTGGCAGGATAAGAGAAAATATCAATGTTATTGATATAGAAGTGTAGTAAAAATGTGCAATTCATCATGCAGAAGTTTGCAAGCTCGTATTAAAGAATATTTTATTAATCATTCATGTTCACTACAATGTGTCTATCAATAACAGTGATATTTTCTTATATTCTGCTAATTTGGTACATTGAAAAAACAATTTCTCCCAACCAAATAAATAGTTTATTTGCCCTCTCCCCATCAAATATTTCTTAGGATTAATGAAATATTTAATCGAATCAAATAATGGAATGCTTGCCCCAAATGAACAATTTATTCGCCAAAAGTAATCAGTTTTTGCATCTAATTGAATATTTGATTTCTAAAACTAAATATTTGATGGAGAGAGGACAAATAAATTTTTTTCCCAGTGTAGAAATGTAGTAATTTCCAAAAATTTATTTTTCTCCGTGTAGCATCTTTCAAACTACTTATTCTAGAATGTCATTCGTTATCTCCAACTTGTATACACCCATCAATCTTAACCCTTGATCCTTCACGCTTCCGTAATCATTTCCGATAACTCCTTCGATCGATTAATTCACGCCTCGACGAATTTTAGTTAAAAATTTCCCTACAAAGGTTTTTATAAATTGAGAATAATTCTTCATAGCGCGAGTACAGGAAGAATAAAATAACGATTAAAATGAATAATATTTTTGCAGTTCCCTACGACAAAGTCGATCAAGATTCAGCACTTGTGGAAATGTTTGGTCAAGTTGGCGCTTACAAGTGCAAATTCATCGTAGCTATAGGCGCTCTTGCCGGTTTAAGTGTGTCTATGTTCGGCAGTATGTTTCCGATGCCTAGAATAGTTTACTCCATGGCACAAGATGGCCTTATTTTTAGGTAAGATTTGTCAAATTTTTAGTCTACATATGAATCGAAATCTTTTAAATTCATGTACTTTAATACATTATTGCGTTCAAAATCGATAGGAATTATGTTGCAGAAGTTTGAATCTTTCATATAGAACCGAAACGAAAATTCAAACTCACAAAGTATGATAAATCATCGTTATTTATCTCCTGAAATTGACTCTTTTAAATCGAAAACATCGCTGAGTATTTCGTTATTCTATTATTCATTCGTTTCGATGAACGATTCAAACTTCAGCAACATTAGAAATTTCCCTAAATTTGAATATTTAATCGAAGAGCTTCTCTCGAATCAGAGGTATTTGCAATTCGCAATGATGATTTTGATAAAGCTTTCACAAGCGAGTGTAAATAGTTGAACAAATATTGCCAGAAGAGAGAGGACAAATAAATCTTCTTCTTCTTCTTTTTTTCAGTTTGTAAAAGAACACTCCCACATCAAACAAGATAATTAACTACAGTAATCAATTCCTTGTACAAATATGTAGCGATTTAACTAATTGGATGACATAGTTGATTCGATTCATCAACACATTATGTATTACATGTATTACACGACGACAACCGACACGATCGTGCGTGAACGATCGGTTGTAAAGATCGCGGTTACAGAGTTGGCATGGTTTGGACCAATTTCGAGTGATATTGAAGTTCAACCGTTGAATATCGGTTTCAGGTAGGGCTTCGCACGAGACTCGCGTCGAAGAAAGATAAAATAGTTACCAATAATTATTCCAATCTCTTGAAATTTCATCATTTGAGAGGACAAATGGAATCAACGGAATGGGGTGGAACCTTCCTTGATCATTCGAACAAAATTAGCAGAGATATATGTCGAATTTCACGGAAATTTTGGTTTTTTGAAATCTGGGTGGACTCAAAAATTGTGGAAGTTATGAATATTTTTGTGAAATCGCTCCCCGGTAGATATCGTGAATAGCGCATTCCAGTTTCAACGCAAAAAACCATCGACGGAACTTCTGATTCCGGAAAACTTCAAACGACAAAGTTCTTCTCCTATGTTTGGAGAAGTTCTCCTGAAATTTTCCAATCTCTTACTTCAATTTTGAATGAGATACGGACGGTTTTCTATCAACGAGATCAAAATCATCGATACGCAGCATATAGGGCCGAAACTGCCATTTACGACGACAAAATTCAAAAAATGAACTTTGTAGTTGGAGATATTTGACCATTGAGAAGAGTAAAGTAATGTCTCAAGTATTAGAATTCAGCTATGAGAAGATCTGATTCCTTCCCCCTGCCTTTTTGTGCCAGCTCAAAAGTACCCTTCCCTGAGGTATCATTCGCGTGACCAGAGACAGTGAAATAACGACTATGTTCAAAAAGACGCTGTGTCTCGAAAAGTGAACTGATTGAACTTTTCAAAAAGAGAATCTACTACTGAAAGTATATATTCCAGGCAAGTAATACCAAGACTGACAATTGGACCATGACTGGCGTCAAGCTTGGTATGCCAAGTCTCGTTAGCCTAGCCCTCGCTAATGCTTGGCCCACCGTAGTTGACTAAGCGTTGATAGAGTCTTAGATACCAATGCTAGGACCAAGCATATTTTGCCGTATTTCATTCAATTTTCGTTAACCAAGTCTCCACTGATGCTTGGCCCGTCACAACTAACCAACCCTTGATAGCACCTCAGACATCAATGCTAAGACTAAGCATATTTCGCTGTGTTTGATTTATTTTTCGTCAACCAAGTTTTAATCGACACTTGGCTCGCCGTAAGCCTAGATATAGCCACATGACGTGGACTTGGACTTTATTCGCATTTCAGAAACTTGGAAAATTATACGCCTGAATGTACGTTAGCCCAAATACGGGTATCCTCTAAATGTCCTCCCAGATAGCACAAAAGTCTTAAAAGAGTTCTTTATGGATCCATTTAATTGATTCTGAACTCTTTTAGAACTCTTGTGCTATCTAGACTAAAATGACTGTCGAAATCCAATATTTCGGAATTTCATGTGTCGGAATATATTATATTCAATCAAGCTTGGATGCCAATAAGAAAACTATCCTATTCGTTTAGGTTGATTGTATATCAATCATGGCACCAATATGGATTCAAAACATAAAACCAATATTGAATCTTGATATTGAGCCAAGCTTGGATGCCAAGCGTTGAACATTGTTATCATCCCAGACATTAATCTAGTTTGGTGCCAATATTGGTAACCATGCTAGGCCCAATGTTGACTAGCGTTGGCTCAAGCTTGGCACCAAGCTTGGTACATTTGTCAACGCATACCTGGGATATAGAATATACTAAAAATCAGTGGAATATCAATTCATTCAGTAACAAATTATGACAGAGCAATGATTGCATGTTATTTTAAAACCTCTGCATCTTAATATTCGTTTGGTTTTTGAGGAAAAAGTGAAAAGTTCCGCTTGGTTCCGTCACCTTCCCGTACAGCACAACCACCGATCCTCCGCCTAAGACTTCGGTGGACTGGAGGTGGAGAATTGGTGGAGAAATGGGAGCCGTGGAAATGAGGGAGAAATAAGGGAGAGGCGACGGAGAAATGTCCGCCCCCTGTATTTTCAGTAAAACTTAAATTCGTGAAGTCATACATTCAGATTTGGTTACGTAAATGCACCAATAAGAATTATATCGAAAATACATGGGACGGACATTTCTCCGTCGCCTCTCCATTGCCTCAACGGAGACTCTCCCTTATTTCTCCCTTATTTCCACGGCTCCCATTTCTCCACTGATTCTCCACCTCCAGTCCACCGAAGTCCTAGGTGGAGGATCGGTGGTTGTGCTGTACGGGTTACATATTGAAGGTTGCAGATGAAAGCCTTACCTACAAAATGGAACAAATACCGGCTCCACCCGTCTCCGCCTAGAGAATTCTCTCAATTTTTTGTGGAGGAAGGTCTCTCATATCACATAGCAGCAATCACGAAAAATTTGTCAGAATCATAAGGCATTGATTCAAAATCCATCGGTTTTACCTTTGCCAGTGGGTCAACTATCAGAAGATGTACTTAAGACGGGCCATAAAGAGTATGAAAGATTGAGACGTTATTATTCCAGAAGAACTTCGAGAATTAACAGGAATAGTGATATATTTAACTGGACGCTGGTATCCTCAGATCCTCTTGTGACAAATGAGCGAAACAAACCCCAAAAACACACAGCCCACTTTAAAAGCATTGTATTGAGCATGTTGAAACCGCCTCTTTTCTGTCGTGCTGATGATCAAACTTTCGATAATAATGGTGATAATGATCAGGAGTGTAATAATGATGATGAAGATGTGGATTCAGAATAATAAGTTGGTCGAAGTTATATATGATGTACTTATTTGAATGATTGAAAATACAAGAATGATTTCAAATGAAATTGTTTTGTTTATTTTGAATTATATAGGCACTTGAGTCTGAATGACCCTAGGCAGGCATTTTTTGACTGTTCAGACCCGACTTTGAAGGGAATCCGAAGAATTTTCGGAATTTCGTCTGCCATATTGGATACGCCATTTTGAGTTGTGGAATTTTGATAACGGATTTGTAATCAGCGACCCAAAAAAATCCTCAGTACTGAGTTTCAAGGAAATCTGATGACTTTTTATCATTTTCGTCCGCCATATCGAATCCGCCATCTTGAAATTCGGTTTTTTGACAACAAATTCCTAATCAGCGGTCCCCAAAACCATTCAGACACGAGTTTGAAGGAAATCCGAACAATTCTCGAACTTTTGTCCGCCATATTGGATACGCCATTTCGAGTTCTGGAATTTTGATAACGGATTTGTAATCATCGACCCAAAAACATCCCCAGTACTGAGTTTCAAGGAAATCTGATGACTTTTTATAATTTTCGTCCGCCATATTGAATCCGCCATCTTGAATTTCGGGTTTTTGACAACAAATTCCTAATCAACGATCCCCAAAACCATTTAGACACGAGTTTGAAGGAAATCCGAACAATTTTCGAACTTTTGTCCGCCATATTGCATACGCCATTTGGAATTCTGGAATTTTGATAACGGATTTGTAATCAGCGACCAAAAAACCCCCCTAGAACTGAGTTTCAAGCAAATCTAATGGCTCCTTATATTTTTGTCGTCGTAATTGGCAGTTTCGGCCCTATGTGCGCCGCGCTGATAGAAAATCGTCCGTACCTCATTCAAAATTGGAGTAAAAAATCTGGAAATTTCAGGAAACCATCTTCAAACATAGAATAAGAACTTTGTGGTTTGAAGTTTTCCGGAATCAGAAGTGCCCTCGATGGTTTTTTGCGTTGAAACTGGAAGGCGCTATTCACGGTATCGACCGGGGAACGATTTCACGCAGCATCACTTCACAAAAATATTCATAACTTCCACAATTTTTGAGTCCCCCCAGATTTCAAAAAACCAAAATTTCCGTGAAACTTGAGGCTATCGCTATGAATTTTTTTCAAATTTTTTGAAGAGGGCGTTTTTCCAAAAAATGGGAATTGGTTTATAAAAAAAAATTTTTAGTTATTCTTTTTCAGAAAAATTTATCTGAAAACAGTCGCTAAAAATACATATGTATGAATTTTTTCAGAATTTCTCATCATTCCATTCTTGAAATATTCCAAAATGCAACAGAAAAAGATGTTCTTTGTTTATCCTGTCAAATCTGCAAAAGTGCTCCGAAGGGGCTAAAATTCGGTGAAACTTCATCCATTTGGGTTCCTCTATATCGACCCTCAAAATTTAAAACAAATCGAAGATGTGAAGGGAAATCACTGCTGATTTGGCATGGAATGCCCCAAAATTTTTATGTTTCAAATTCTCAGAACAGTAAATATACACGGAGAAAAAAGATTTCGTTATTTTAACGAATCCGTCTTCGCTGAACGGATTGAATAACCTAACGATGACATTTCACTGTGTTAATGAGCTAATTCGTTGTATTTACTAACTGATTCGTTATAATTATTAGTCCTTTGCTAATTTTACGAAGCTTGATTCGATGAAACAACGAATCGCCGTTCACTCCAGCGGACTTGCTTACTGTCCATATAATACCAAGCGAGTTTCGTTAAGACAGCGAAATTCTTGCTATTCCAACGAATTTTTTTTCTCCGTGTAGATCATTTTTCAATTTAAGACGAGAATCTCGTGCGAAGCTCTAGTTTCAGGAAAGAAAAGGTTCATCCGCTTTTGAGAAAAATTACTCAACTTCTCTGTACTGAAACAAAATGCATTTCTCGAAATTGTTTGGAATTTCAGTATATTCATTATATTAATTTAAAATCTTTCAGGAGTCTGAGCCAGGTTTGGCCAACGACGGGTACGCCCGCATTAGCGACTTTAACTTCTGGAATTTGTGCCGCTGTTGCCGCTCTATTAATCCAGTTAGAAGTGTTGGTTGAAATGATGTCTATTGGTAAATTTGCATCCTATCGCTACACATTATTTGTTTACATATAACAATGCTGTGGGGGAGAGAGTGGGGTTGAGTAAATTACTCAGCGATTGGATCTAATTTCACTTTTCATTAATTAATTTGTGTTCTCGCGTTCAATGTTCAACATTCAATGGTTCATCTCTTCATTCCTATAAGTGGATCTATGCTAATTTGATTTGTTTTCACTCATCTCTCTCCCTCAGCTCTAAAGGATAATAATATTCAGAATCATCGTTGAACATCGAAAACGAATGGTATTCAAATCGAGCGATTGATGTACGATTCCAGGTACGTTACTGGCGTATACCCTCGTTTCCACGTGTGTCCTGATATTACGATATCAACCCCATTCGACGAATTTGGTTGAATTGTTGCCACAAAGTTTGAGAACTCCCTGTCGTTCGCCGACCAAAGAAACCCAAGGGAACGGACAAATGAACTACGGGAAGGAATTGAGACCGGATCAACTGGCGACAGCTCTGAACACCGTCCAAACTGTCCAATCTGAACTTAATACTTCCAATAACGGTCAACGAATTATGGTGAGTGTGTCAATATGTGAATATTTGGTTACTTCACTTGTGCCGCGTAAAAATTCACTTAAAAGTTGTTGTTTCCTATATTTCCTGACACGTTTCAAATATCTGAATTACGTGTTAACAAATAGAAGCCTTTTGAAGCGCACAAGGTATACAGAAATATATATATTTTTAGTATTTGGTTTATATGTTGTTGAAGTTTGAATCGTTTATAGAAAAACAAAACGAAAATTTTAACCCCAACAATTTAATACATCATTGTTATTTATCTCCTTTATTAATCTTCTTTAAACTGGAACCATCGTTCGAAGAATGCATTGCAAAGTTTTTGATCTTTATTTAATCGCTGGGTATCATGTCATTCGAGTACCAACCCAAGTAGAAATGCTTTAGTTATTGACAAGTTTTGTAACACTCAACTAGCCAGATACCAGTACCGGATTCACCGAAAGTGGGGTCCTAGGCAAACTTTGGTGAGGCAGCTTAAAAACGATAAGTTGAAAATATAAAACTCCGAGCTACGGAATAAATTGAACAAAAGCGTAGGATTTTTAGATACAATTAATTTATTGAATGTTCTTAGCATGAATATAATTTTTTCTTTCACTGGTTTAATCCGGCACTGCCAGGTACTGGAAGACACTGGCAAGTACCTCACCAGTCTAGTTTTTGGCTAGTTAAGCGTTACAAAACTAGTCAATCACTAAAGCATTTCCACTCAGGGAATTCATTAAACGATTCAATCTTCAGCGAAATATTTTTTTCATTATCAAAAGCGTTGTATTTCACCGAAGAATAATTTCAAAATAACTTAACGATCCTCTCACACTTATTTGAAATATCGTTCCAAATCCAACTCCGTTGGATGGCAATTAAGAAGTTGAGAATCTCATTAGAGGAAGTTTATTGTATGATGACCAGAGTGTAACCTCTGCATTAGTTAGGACTAATACCGAGAATACCATCAAACCTTTAGCAGCTTTGCGGCCAAAAGGTGACATCGATATTTCTCCCACGTGAACACGACGACGTGGAACGAAGAATAAAAATGCTAGATGAACTACAAACTTGAGGAAATTTCAATGAAATCCTCTTTGATCCTCCGGCAATATTTTAGTCGCCAACGCGACTCCTTTAATGATCATCCTCCGTTCTGAAATTGAACCGTAAATTAAATTGTCCCTATCGAATGTGTTGTAGAGAACTAACTCGTAAAGTACATGATTTAAACATGATCTTGTTATGGGAACACTTTGGTAGCGTGTAATGGAAATCCAGGATAAAAATACCTTGAATTTGAATGAATAATCGGTGTAGAGGCCTAGAGGGATCTTATATGGAGTCTTGTGAAATCTCGAAGCTTCCTTAAAAGGTTTCATTAGAATCCTTGCAAAATCTTGTGAGATTCTCTACAGAGATTATGAGATTTCTCAACTTGTTTTCCTTCTGTTGCCACTGATAAATATTCAATCGTGTGATTTTGAAATTTCTTGTATCTCTTTTCAAATATAAATCAACGTTTACAGGTGTGTCACAAACCGAATGGTAACGATATTGTAAGTTGACAAAAATAAAATCATCGATATTCCCCTGATTCGAAACCTCTCTCTCTCTCTCTCTCTATCTATCTCTTTCGTTTGATGTGAAATTGTCCTTCTCAGAAGTTGTTTATCCCCTGAATTTTAATGTGACATCGTGATACAAAGCTGAAAAAAATATAAATGAATGCCGCGATGATTTGGAGAACTGGAATTCTAATGAACTGTTTATCAAGATGAGAATGAACCTGATTCTACAATTATTGGAATTTCAACCTAAGTTTTTTTGTAGTTTTGCTAATTGGGAGAAGAATCGCGGAATATAAGGGCAAATAGAATGTAATCTGAACCTCTCAACTTCTATCATCATTGAATCACACCCAGAGAAATTGTTTACTTGAATATGAACCTGCTAGACATTTCATCGCATCCAATAAAATTTTACTCGATTTAAGTAAATTTGATTGGAAATGAATAAAAGTTTATTTGGATGGAATAAATTTGTTATTCGATTCGACTGAAACTCCAGTAGGTTCATATTTAAATAGAAATTTACTTCATTCAAACAAAATCCAAACATAAATATGTTCTTGAGGTTTGAATCGTTTATAAAAACGAAACGAAAATTTAAACTCACATAATCTGATAAATTATCGTGATTTTCCAGCTTGAATTAACTCCTTGCAACTGAAGGCATCGTTTGAAGGATGTAATGCAAGATTTTTAGTCTACAATAGCTGAATATTAGGTTTTTCGAGCACAAATTCGTTCCAGCAAACGATTCAAACTTCAGGAGCATACATAAATTTCTCTTGGTGCAACGACGATCATTGAATTTCTCAGAAATTTTCAAATTTTTTAGAAAAATTCAAAGAGAATTCTTTCACCAGGAGCAGTCAGGTAAATTGATTGCTTCTTCTTGGCATTCTCTATACTGAGCTATTTGGATAAACAAATGTCTGGACAATAAGAAAATTAAGAAACAATACTGGGTACTCTAATGTTCTTGGATAACTTTAAACTTTTCGGGAGGTCTGAGAAATTATTCAATATCGCCAAGGCAAAAATGTTTACCTACTCCAAAAAAAAAGAAAACTTTTCTAACGAAAATTTCGACACTGAATCGAAGATACTTGTCTTACCTTCAGAAAATATTGGCCCTTCGGTCTATAATCGTCAATTAGCTACAAATCAGTCAAGTTGGTTTATCAACTGTCTACCCTGTCTATTTATATCCATCCTATACCGATTCACGATTCCATCACAAACAAGTGAGACCACTTTCAACAATTTTGATCGTATGTAAGAAACTTTTGACCTCGTAATCTATTCGTTTCATAAGGTGAGTGACGGCGTCCTTTCACATAACCGCACTAATTCAATTGCTAGATAGATAAACACTATCACAGTTGTTCCGCACAAAATTAGTCGGTATAACGAAGCATGCACTTAGACGTCACTCAGAATTTCCTGATCCGAATGGACTAGTTCGGTGCTGCAAAACCTTCCGATTTATCCCTGGAATACTGATTTTGGGCTGAATTTCAACGGTATCCTAATTAATCCAACGAAATCTACGGTTTTTGTCGGGACATTTATACAAATTATTCGTTCTTTTCTGCAGGAATATCAAATTTTGAAGGCCCCAGACAGCACAACGTGCCACTGGAACGTTTATGCGAGGTTTATAGAACGGAGGAGAGGTTTTCTGAACGTTCAGAAAACGTCTCAGAGACACATTGTGTTGTGAGGGCTATTTCTATTAAACATTAGATTTCTTCAAGTTTTTTTGAATTTTTCAGTCACTTGCCATCTGGAACATTCACTGGCAAACGTTTTTGAATTTAAAAAATGCGAGCACAGCGAGCGCCCTTGAATTTTGAACAGTACGAGCGAAACGAGCACGATTTGGAATATTAGAAGCGAACGGAGCAGGCTTCTTCAGATTTACAAAATGCGATTCAAGCGGGAATCATTCGGGGCGATCAATGGCAAGCGAAGCAAGCATTATTTGAAATATTAAAAGGCGAGCGGAACGTTTAAGGATTGTAAAAGTGCTTAAAGGGGAAAGTCAGTCAAGTAATAAGTGCTACTTTTTCAACAATTTTTTTTCGACTTAAATTTATTTAATGAACTGAATCTTTTCACGTATGATAGCTAATGATTTGTAGTTGATGAAACAAATTTTTTTTTTAATATGGCAAAATCTGGCAGTGACTTGGCAGCCTGAAGTTGGTCATTTCAAAATCTGGTAGCCATGATTCCAGGAGTTTGGAATGTCTGAAACCAAAAATCGAAATGGATTCTTGTGAGATATGTTATTGGATATGGCATGAAACGGAATTATGAAAGAAGAACCCAAAATTGTGAAAATGGCGGCGTTTTGAATATTTTTCCCTGTTTTTTTCGAATTCTTTTTCATGTAAATTGCTTGAAAATGAGATTCAAAAATTAGCAAAAAATACAATTCCACTTCGTGCCATAACTACACGTATAGGGAATATTCTCCTAAAATTCCAGCAGAATCGGCCCAGTAGATTTTGCTAAATCGTGGTTACCAGGTCAAAAAATGTGGTTCCCACAAAAACGCGTTTAAAGTTATTTTTGCGAAAAGAAAGGAGAAAAAAAAGCCTTACCTTAATCAGCAATGCCTGGTACATACAATATTCCTCCAGTTTTTTCATACATTTCATTTTCATGCAAAGAAAAATCGATTTTTTGAAAATTTATTACTAGACTCCCCCATTAACCTGCTGCATAATTTTTGATTGAACTTCAAAAATCCTACTTTTCGAAGATGCTCATTCCGCTTGCCATTCAATATTCCAAATGGCGCTCGCTTCGCTCGCATTTTTCAAATTCAAAGACGCCCCCATTCAATGTTCTAAATGACAAATGATTAGAAAAGTATAAAACTCAAAGAAATCTATTGAAAAATAATCCTTAGAATTGATTGCCTATATTTCGGCGGGAAAAAATGAGTAATTTGTGAATGATAGATTTCATTGAATTGATTAAAAAACAGTCGAAATTCAGTCAAAAATGGGTATTTTGGGAAACAGGGATGGAAATTAAGATCTCCCAAAAATCGGGAGGTTTTTCAACACTGGTTCCATGGCCCAATTTTCGATGAAAGGAAATTTCTATCCGGGCAGATTCACAGTACATCAGGAGTAGAAAAATCAAAACGATAAAGTCGTTCTCCATCTCAGCACAAAGTAATATCACTTTGTGGACGGAAAAATTGACGTTATTTTCAAAGTGTTGCCATGAAGTCAAAAATTTTCCAATATCAGCTTTTTTACCGATTTTATATCCGATTTTTTCGAAAAAATCGAAAACAAAAATTTCAAAATGACGCCATTTTCTTCAAAATTTGTTTTTCGGCAAAATTCCTACGTAGACAGCTATATCTTAAGGAACTTTTTTATTCTTTGTTCTAGATTGAAAATTGTGACCTGTAGCGGTACGCCCGTCTTTTAACATTGAGAAAAAAAAATGTTTTCTTTGACCGTATTACCATGCCGCCATTTTTTATTCAAAAAATTGAATAAAACGTGTTTTTTTGTACCCAAAGACTAGTACTTTCATATGCAAAAGACCCCATACATTTATAATTTTTTTTGACTTCATGGCAACACTTTGAAAATAAGGTCAATTTTTCCGTGCACAAAGTGATGTTACTCCTCAACTGGACGGTTTTCGGCAATGAATTCATCCATTTTATCACAATGAAAGCTATTGTATGCGTTACATAATGATACGAGCATTAGACACGCTTCGCCAACATTGTAATTCATAGTAAAATTCGTTAAAAATCCTTCAGTCTTCGGTTACAAACTCAATTATCAAGATATTCGTTTTTCATCAGTGCCGATTCAATGATTCGTTTTGAATGAAATAACAAGTTGCTCTTATGTTCCATAATTCTTCTTGTTTTTTCTCAAATCAATACGATTTTTCGAGAAAATAAAATTTCCAGAACAATTAAAACCTTCACAAAGATTTCTTCGTGTGCACAAATTCGAAACATGTTGAATAATTCCCAAGAGCTTTTCTCCACTGAAAACCAGAGGAGACAAAAGTATAGAACGATATATTCCCTTGAAAAGGCCGAGGAATAAATTTGTCAACTTTTTTTACGCAATTCAGATCTGCATTACTTTTCGATTCTTTGCCAATTTCAAAATTCATTGACCCTCAATCACCACCTGAAATATTATCTCTCCAGATTCTTCCCTGTACTGAAAATCTATATTACTAGGTGTGTAAGTATGAAACCGGAATTTGCCCATAGGTGGCGCTGGATGTCGATGCAGTTACCGACACATCACGTCAGCGGTGTCTTGTTATTGTATTGATATCCAACAAAGATTTCCAACTCACAATGACACGAGTTTCATTCAGTAGCATCAGTTTATTAGAGATAAACATGTCGAGTTTTGTGCCAACATATTACGATTTGCGGACACAGCACTACTTTTCTGTTTTCATCTGAAGAAAACCGCAGCCGAATCGCATCGAATGCTCGTGGAGGCGTTTGGTGAGCATGCTCTCGGTAAAACACAGTGTTTCGAGTGGTTCAAACGGTTCAAAAATGGCGATTTTGACGTCAGGAACGAAGAACGTGGAAGACCACCGAAAAAGTTTGAAGACGCTGACCTGCAAGCCTTGTTGGACGGAGACGACGCTCAAACACAACAACAACTGGCGGATCGGTTAAAGGTGACCCGAGAAGCCATCTCCCTTCGGTTGAAAGCCATGGGAAAGATACAAAAGGTGGGGAAATGGGTTCCAAATGAACTCAACGAAAGACAGCAGGAAAACCGCAAAACATCATGCGAAATGCTGCTCGCCAGGTTCCAAAGAAAGTCATTTCTCCATCGAATTGTGACTGGCGATGAAAAGTGGATATATTTCGAGAATCCTAAGCGCAAAAAGTCATGGGTTACTCCGGGTGAACCATCAACATCGACGGCAAGACCAAACCGCTATGGACGAAAGACAATGCTGTGTGTTTGGTGGGATCAGAAGAGCGTAATCTACTACGAGCTGCTGAAACCTGAGGAAACTGTCAATACTCAACGCTACCGACAACAAATGATTGATTTGGATCGAGTTTTGCGTGAAAAACGACCAGAATACCAACAAACACGACACAAGGTGATTTTGCTGCATGACAATGCACCAGCACACAGAGCAAAACAGGTCCAGGAAACGATAGAGTTGTTCCGTTGGGAGATTCTTCAGCACGCGCCTTACTCACCGGACCTTGCCCCATCCGATTACTACTTGTTTGGATCGATGGGACACGCACTTGCTGAGCAGCGCTTTACTTCTTACGAAGATGTACGAAAATAGCTCGATGACTGGTTTGCCTCAAAAGAGCAACAGTTCTTTTGGCCCGGAATCCACAAATTGCCAGAAAGATGGAAAAAATGTATAGATAGCGACGGACAATACTTTGAATAAGTTACTTTGTATCATATCATTACAATGAACGTGTTTTTCCTGTACAAAAATTCCGGTTTTATACTTACACACCTGGTAAATCCATATTTAACCCTTGGCTGTCACACTTCTGCCGAATAACATACCTGCCACTCTGGGGTCGTTTCGTACCCCAGCGTTGAAACAGTAGATTGCGAAGCGTATATTGTTTTTTTTTCTTAAAAAATTTTTCTGATATTCGTTGATACTTACTTCAAAATATGGGATGGTTGTTTATATGAAAAAATAAATTTTAATATTGAAAAAAAAAATTGTTATCCGATGAATAATTGTAGCTGCCATACTGGGGTCTTTTACGGCACCACTAAACTTTGCACATCTGCCAGAGCTACACTAACGTTTTTTAATACTTGATTGGGCTCGAGGGCACTTTTACTTTGGAATATATAATGAAAAAATGATTTTTAGTATTGAAAAAAAATTGTTATTCGATGAATAATTGTAGCTGCCACACTGGGGTCTTTTACGGCACCACACACTTCGAACGACTGCCAAAACGATACTGGCGCGCATATCGTCGTACTATGGGTTTTAGGGGGAAGAGGTAACCCTCAACTAATAACAGATGACGCCAAAATTTCAATTTTTCAAAAATAGTATGTTTTAATGTAACTTAATCAGCGCTGGGCAGTGTTGCCAGAAGGTTACATTTGTTACATTTTACTTAACTTTCGACCCTCTCATGTAACATGGATGTAACTTCAACGCAAGAATGCAAGGCTGAATATTGCCGCAAAATATCATGTAACTTTTTTCGAATCTACATGTAATATTTGATCAAGGTGCTCTGGCAACACTGGCGCTAGGGTACCCAGCGGCACACAAGTGCAGTTAAGGGTTAAGGGATTCCATATCATACTTGAACAAAATACAAATCAAAAAGGCATTCATTTGTAATTTTATTACCTACAGAACCTATTCGAGCAGTTATCGTATTGCATCTCGTAGATTCCTTAAGAGAGATACTGGAAGCATGAACCTTGAACTTCGAAAAGAATCGAACGGAGTTCCATAGTCGTGTCCTCTGTATCGTATCCTTTGATGTTCCTCTATTCTTATCCCCACGGCACAGATAAGTTGCGCTACACGAAACGAAATATAATAATCCCGGAAAAATCTCATATACCTCATATTCCATGTTTTTCCATTTGTTGTGACTTTATGACCACTCTATCTCACGTTACGTCTCCCCGATGTTATATGCGATACAATATCTCTCATACCTCTCTTTCTCGATTTAACGTTCTCGCAAAGCAAAATCAGGAAAGCGACTTAATGTTGGATTTTAATTATACCTTATACATAGCAGTTACCTGTGACGTTCACCTCTCTTCATTTCCCCTTTTATCCATTATGCAAAGCAGAAAAAAAAGGTCCTGATATAATACGAACCTCTCGATAAATATAAACCTCGATGGAGCTCTTGAAATAGTCGAATAGCCATCCAAAGAGCTGTTTGAGGATCAATACATCGTGAAGATGTCTTTCGATCGGTCACTGAACGGCTATAAGAAATCTAGAAGGACTCTCGAGGACTTATGTTTAAGTGGATATTTTGTTGTTCTTTGTTCTCCAAGTGTGGTGTTAACGTCACTTACCTACCATCGTAAGATGCATGTATACAATAACCCATGTATCTCTAGCTACAATTCGGCAAAAAATACCACAATCCGGGCACTAAAGATAGAATACTTATATTTTCGTTTTTAGATACTCTGCATGATATTTTTTGACATGACGGTTATGGATTATTACCATAGGTAAGACGAGTAAGAAGAGCAAATAGTTCTTCTCCGGAATCGGATGACACCTACGGTGGCGAAGAAGACGAAATCGGCCTGGGTAAGGATGATCAGTATCTCGTTAGTGATAGAACAGAAAACAAGTTTTACGGCAGCGTGCACGCGGCTGCGGCCGCATCGAGTTGCGGTAGCGCACATCAGTATCCTGGGAATACACCTATCATAGGTCCACCTTTGAATTACCTTCAACGCCGGTTACAGGTAAATTCATAGAATACATATAAACCTTGTGTGAGGATCAAACAACTATCACCGTTCTCTGGAAAACAAATATCCACTCTTGTTTGAAATTTGGATATTTACAGGCAGCGCAATATCTATGTCCAGCAATATTCCCGTGGGTAGATCGAGGACCCGCGACAGAGGCATCCGGTCGTTACGTGATGAAATTAGTGGGAATCCTGTATCTCTTGATTCTGATCTTTGATTTAATCATCGTTTGTGGCATGGGTGAGTAGAACGATTTGATTGAACAAATCCACTCGCCCTAGCTAGAGAGTGGAAAATACTTCATTTGAATTGTTGTTGCAGGTAACATGGGTACTTTTATGACGTTAATCATGTTTGCCTTTCTCTTCGCCATTATCGGGGTTCTTCTGGCGATTAGCAGAAAACCTCAAAATAGGTAAAATCTTGTATGTCACTTATTGTATTATATTTTAATCAATCGTTGACACCGTACATCGACTTCGTTACTGGGTTGCCTCGTCGACCAGGGATCAATTATACATTATTAAGCTCCCTGTACGGGTCATCGAACGCAATTAATCCTCCTGCCAGACCGTAGACATTACAACATACGTGCTGTATTTAGGAGCCAGTCTCAGGCGTTGAAACTCGAACTTTATTTTTCATTATTTTACAAAATACTAGCTAGGCAAATTTGAAAAGTTTGAAAAAACAGAAACTAGATACACGAGATTTTATACAATCCGTTATTTATGATTTTTGTTTTTATTTCAGAAATACTCTGATGTTCATGACACCGGGTCTACCGTTTGTTCCTGCAATCGCCGTGACGGTGAACATTTATCTCATATTTAAACTTAGTATTCTAACGCTGATTAGATTCACCGTCTGGATGACTCTTGGTAAGTTTTTCAACGAGAAAAATGGATAATAACAGGGTTCAGACAACTTTTGTTTTATCAATTTCCCTGAGTAAAATCCCAATTTCCAAAAATCGTCAAATCATGAATGTCGATATTACAATCTCATGGTAAATTGATTTTCAATCCTTGAAGAAATAGTGAACTTTCAAACAGATTCAGTCGACCCAACCACAGTGAAGTGAAATACGGAGAAAGTCGATATTCGATTCAATTAATTTTTGTACAGGGTAGATTGAATCACGACAAGTTTTGCCGTATACAACCTCGTTGTAATTGAATCAATCAAATATTTTTTCCAATAGGAAAATGAAAAATCTATTATAAAATAACTTGATGTCTAAATAACATCATCGTGTTAACCCGTTAAGGACCAAACGTCCGTTTTTTCAACACCTTTTTCAACGACATTTTACGCTGTCGAATCGATTGTCAAAAAATTTGCGAATAATTATTTTCAATGTAAAATTATCTGAACTTGCAGAATATGGAAGCAGATTTTCGAAAAAATGCGAACTGGGAATGTTATAATCATTTAAATAGAAAAAAGCGCGAATTTTCGATTGCAAAAAATTATTATCCGTTTATTTTCGTCTCGAATTAGGGGAGACATACATCTAGGGGATGAAATTTCTGCGTCCATGGACCCTGAGCTTCAAAGTATGTGAGATGGTTTTTCGAAATTCAAGATGGCGACACTCAGTATGGCGGCTAGAAACCAAAATATTTTTGCTTTTTTTTATTTTTCGTATTTGAGCAATATTCCTGAATGAATTCGATGTACACACACGTATTATTAGGTTTTTGGGGTCGCTGATCACGAATCCGGGGTCAGATTTGCCAAATTCAATATGGCGGCTCCAAAATGGCGGCCTAAAATTGTTGAAACTGTACGATTCCCATGAAAATCAGTACATGAGGGGTTTCGGGATCCCTGATGACTAATCGGAGGTCAGATTCTATGAATTCAAAATGGCGGTTCGAATATGGCAGCCAGAAGTCTCAATTTCCGTTCCTCCAGTTTTTTGTCAATTTATCGATATTTTCCTCCTCACGTAGATGGATCTGAGTATTCTTCGGATCATCGAATACAAATTTAGTGTCAGATCTGCCAAGTTCAATATGGCGGAGCCAATATGGCTTCGGAAGAGTACTGAAATTGTCTCATTTTTCAAGTGTTTTCTGCCGTCGATGTGTTGATCGCCGTTGCCCAACTCTCACCACGTGGAGGTAAACATTTACAAGAGTTTTTTTTTTGTTTAAATTTTTCCTTATTTTTTGTATCAGAAACGAAAAATTGCGAATCTGAAACAATTGACGGCTTTGATTACATCCGAAGAATGAACTTGGGTTTCCTTCAGAGTGCTCAAGAATAACATATGAAGATAAGAATCTAAAAGGGAAAAGATGAAACTGTGAAAAATTGGAGAGACAACGAAATATGTAATGACAGTTGAGCAACTGCGAAGAAAATACATCGACGGCAGAAAACACTTGAAAAATGAGACAATTTCAGTACCCTTCCGGAGCCATATCGGCTCCGCCATATGGTATTTAGCAGATCTGACACTAAATTTGTATTCAGTAATCCGAAGAATACTCAGATCCATTTATGTGAGGAGGAAAATATCGAAAAATTGACAAAAAACTGGAGGAACGGAAATTGAGACTTCTTGCTGCCATATTCGAACCACCACTTTGAATTCATAGAATCTGACCTCCGATTAGTCATCAGGGATCCCGAAACCCCTCATGTACTGATTTTCATGGGAATCGTACAGTTTCAACAATTTTAGGCCGCCATTTTCGAGCCGCCATATTGAATTTGGCAAATCTGACCCCGAATTCATGATCAGCGACCCCAAAAACCTAATAATACGTGTGTGTACATCGAATTCATTCAGGAATATTGCTCAAATACGAAAAATAAGAAAAAGCAAAAATATTTTGGTTTCTAGCCGCCATATTGAGTGTCGCCATCTTGAATTTCGAAAAACCATCTCACATACTTTGAAGCTCAGGGTCCATGGACGCAGAAATTTCATCTCCTAGATGTATATCTCCCCTAATTCGAGACGAAAATGAACGGATAATAATTTTTTGCAATCGAAAATTCGGGTTTTTTTCTATTTAAACGATTATAACATTCCCAGTTCGCATTTTTTCGAAAATCTGCTTCCATATTCTGAAAGTTCAGATAATTTTACATTGAAAATAATTATTCGCAAATTTTTTGACAATCGATTCGATACCGTAAAATGTCGTTGAAAAAGGTGTTGAAAAACGGACGTTTGGTCCTCAACGGGTTAAGTAAAGTGTTATTTTATATAACACCTTACATATTATCTATTCAAGAACACTGGTATAAAACATTCTAGTTCCTATTTCGGTGCAAACAAGGCACAAGTGAGGCATTCTACGTAACTTTTCTCGGCGTGTAGTATTAAGGTCCACCCTTACGCCAAAGGTACGCCTAGAATGATTTCTACCGAGGTTAGTTGGTTATTGGAGAACATATTTGTAATGATTGGTTCGCCAGAAGCATCTCCAGGTACTTCATTTTTCTGGAAGTTTTTATCATAAAACTGTTATTAAATGTATTTCTACTAGGATACAATGAAAACAAATCAATTATGTTTCTCTAACAATTCATTAATAGGTCGGTATCAGAAAATCACAATGATTAAATGGATTGTCAAATACAGATATTCACTGAATGATAATTACTTCATAAATATGAAAACTTATAAGGATTCATTTTAAATAACAAATTTTTTGTCAAAACATTGTTTTGCCACCACTGGATTATGATGACCGTGATATTGTATCTAAAATTATAGAAAATTGATATAAACCAAACTTTGTTTTTATAAATTATAATTATGATACTCCATGTTTCACTACTACCAAGTAAAATGAATAATAAATTTGAGAAACCAAGATTAAAGAGCAGTGGTCGAAGTTCATTCGTGCTGATTTTTCGGCCAGATCCTAACTATTTTCATGAAGCTGAAACTGGCAGCCGTAAAGCTAGCAGTCGATTGTCATAATTTCTTACATAACATTTTTATCCAAGATGATTTAAGTATCTGAAACGTTTAGTGGGATGCGATTTAATCGATTCCTGATATAAACGAAGCTTTAACAATGTTTAATCAAAAGTTACAAGAACTGGCTGCTAGTTTCAGCTGCAGGCCATTTTCAAGGGGTTATACAAAAATCATAACAGCCAAGACGTTTCATATTTTATCTACAAACCCATCATTAATTGGATAAGATGATATCAAAATAAAAATTGTTGAATTTAGTGCTCGAATACTTTGTTCGATAAGTAATGAAACCTAGTACATGGAAAAATATTCCATTGGAAAAAAATTAAAAATAAATTTGGTGATTACGATTTCTTCGTATTTGATCATTTGAAACATAAGGTCAGAATTCATTCCAATTACTAATTCCTTTTCATTTCCATCTAACAATTTAAAATTTTAGAAGTGTGAAACCTAATTTCCAATTTTTTCCCAACGCCTACGGTGTGATAGGTCGAAGGGAATTTTTTCCTCAATGTATGATTTCTAAGATTTCGCCAGTACTAATTCGGAAAATATGTTGTACAGAATTAAAAATAGAACTGACGAAGAAATTTTAATAATTTCCCTGAGAATTCCCGGAGTTTTGAGTCAAATTTTCATTTCCCTGAGTCTTCCCGAATTTCCCGGACTTCCAGATCTGTCTGAACCCTGAATAATTTCTGGATTTCTAATTGAATTGTTTGATTTTCGAATCAGGTTTCATTATGTACTTCTACTACGGTATAAAGCACAGTAGTTTGGAAGAGAATAACCCAGACACTACCGAGGATGTGATTATTGGTACCGGTATGGCTGGCAATATCGAATTAACTGTCACGGATCATCAGAAACAGCAACAATCCCATCAAGCCTCTTATAAACCGCCAGATCGTAGTATCTACGAAGGCGAACAATTGGATGCCTTTGGACAACCTGTATTCGGAACCACGAATTTCGGCGGCACGCCTAATCCAAGCAATCAACCACCCCAAAGACCTCCGCGCATTCAATCACAACAGAGCTCGGATCTGTTCGTTCCTCAGGAGTGCTTCCCTACTTGGGATGATTGAAATTAACAACGTTGATAATATCGGTTAGGTATAGCAACTATACATATATACATAACAAAAAAAAAAATATATATATATATATATACGTATACATAAAAGTACAGATATATATAATATAAACATGCCTGAAATTTGCGATCGTCGCACTATGAACGCGCGCAATTTCTGAGAAAAATCGATTCTGTTCGGTACTAATCGTGAGTCATCCTAGGGATCATTTGATAAAATATCGTTGAATTGTATATAACGAAGATATAACAATGCACAATCGTGGAATGTGATTATTGTTTCCACTTGTATCAACAGTTTACGAAACTTTGTCTTCTATGAATATTTTCATCGATTCAATGGATTTTAATCGAATAAATATGTTGCTGAAGTTTGAATCGTTTATCGAAACGAATTGGTTACTGAATAACAAAATCCTGCGATATATTCTTCAAACAATGTTTCCAGTTCCAAGGAGTTCATTCGAGAAGATATAAACACCGATGATTTCTCAGATTTTGTGAGTTTGAATTTTTCTTTTCGGTTCTGTAAACGATTCGAATTTCAACAACATAAATAAATTCTGTTGGTATTCCTGCCATATGCGGTCTACCCGGGTGAATTTTTGATTTTGTAGATATTTTACACCCAATACCCAACCCGAATCCCAAACGGTATGCGCTCTATTGTAGTGGAATGATTACAACACGATTATATTATATTAAGTTATCAGTAATATAATGTAAATAATTATTACTTATACCCACCATGTTCGGGAGTCAGGGTAGGGTCGAGGTGTTAAGAGTACGCCCCTACATTCGATACACACCTCGAACCCCAAACGGGTGCGTTTCACTGTTACAGAATCAGTATAATATGATCATACTGATGAAATAAAATATAATATGATGTGATGTGATGCAATTGTTGATGTAATCATTACATATTAACCACAACGTTTGGGGTTTAGGATGGCATGAAGATGTCAAGAATACGCACGTACATTTAATATTCACCCAGAACTCCAAACTATTGTATTATGCAATATGACATACCTATATTTTAATAGAACGCATACTGTTTGGGTTTCGGGGTGGGTATCAAATGTGGGGGTTTACTCTTAACACTCCCATCCCACTTCACCCCACTCTATCCTGACCCCAAAATGTTTGTAAATATTGTATGTAATAAGGACATTATATCAATTTAGAACACAGAGGAAAGGGTCCGAAAATGGGCTACCACTTTGATTTCATCTCTTACTGGCCAGTCTTCACGCGAAAAATCCAAATAAAAATCACAGCAAGAACCTACACGGAAAACATAATTTAGCTGCAGCAGCTAAGTAGCTAGCACGGACACGGACAGCCATTAAATTAGCTCCTGCAGCTAACCCTAGCTGTTACCGCAATTAAATTGACTACAAATGCAAATTTTTTTACTGTAACAGCTAAAATTTAGCTGCAGGAGCTAATTTAATGGCTGTCCGTGTCCGTGCTAGCTACTTAGCTGCTGCAGCTAAATTGTTTTTTCCGTGTATAACTATTACCACACTGAAAAAAAAATTTATTCCAGTCAAATAAATATTTATTTGTCCTGTACCAAAGAAATATTGATTAGAATTAACAAAATATTCTTTGAAACCAAAATAATTTATTTAAATTGAATAGATGGTTTTAATCGTTTATTTGATTCCAATCAATTATTTTGGTTCCAAAGAATATTTTGTTAATTCTAATCAATATTTCTTTGATACAGGACAAATAAATATTCATTTGACTGGAATAAATTTTTTTTTCAGTGCAGAGGTCTATGTTTGATCAATATCCTTTTTTTTTCGATGAATGAAGGAGTGATAAATTTTTTTCCCTGGAAAATGTAAAAAATTTTGTTGAAACTGTTGGCAGGTTGGTGTTTTTGGCAGAACTGTTGTGATATCAATTCATCCTTCGGTTAATTTACGCTTCTATACTTCCGTAATAAGCTACACATTGTGTCAGATCCAACGGAACGGATGACTAGTGATAATATTGAAAACATCGCATACTTGAAAAAGTTTTGAAAGGCATCGAAAAATATAAATTCACTTGTGGAAGGAACACATTGTACTGCAGGGTGTCTACGACTCGGGAAAATCCGGGAATCCGGGAAACAGCCGGGGATTTGACAAAGTCGGGAAAAAACGGGAAAAGGCCGGGAATTTCGCGCAACCATCGGGAAAAATTAAAAATTGTTTGAAAACATTTTTTTAATTAATTTTTTAAATGAAATGATTAGAAAATAGGATGCAAACCACAAAACATGCATTTTTTGTTAAAGAGAAACAATTTACTCACTAAATGATGAAACAGATTTCATATGATATCTAACCACTGGATAAAATGTTGCGAAACGTTTTTAGAATATCCCAGAAACATTTCGCAACATTTTCTCCAGTAGGATATTTTGCGTTGCCAATCATTATAAAGAACAAGAGTGGTCATATTTCAGAAAATCAATTTGAACAGTGGTCATTATTAGATTCAATAGAATAGATTTGATACATTTTGTTCAGCTTATGAATGAATAAGAAGATTTAAACATCATTGACTCTCTTAATTGCATTACGAATACGATTATTATTCTTTTCTAAGGTAATATTCTACCTCTGCAGCGTCTGTGATACCTGAAAGGTCTCAGTATGAGTCAAGGTGGAGAGAATAGAATACTAATTAAAGTGAATTTCGCCCATAGAGATTTTCTGTATCTCTTTAACTGGCGTGTAACAAAGAAAAAAAGAGAGAGGGGGGATTCCTATGAGCGCCTGCATATGATAAGCAGGGTACACTGTTAAAAATTTCTTGGAATTTCATTTATTTTTCAAGTATACTTGTAAATGAAATTTCCAAATCTTGGTGATTGAATTAAGAAATTCAATTACATGTAATTGAATTTTCAATTTTTGCTATATTATATTATTCATAATAATATTCATAATCATATTGACATTGAAAATCAGTTTATTCAACATTTTTTCATTTTGTTTTGAACACAAACTCTGAGTGAGGCGTTAGCGAAATTGAGTTTTGAAATGTGTTCTTTTGAACTTCATTGTATTAAAACAAGACGATATTGCATACTACAATAACTTCACCACAAAATTTTTTATTGAATTCTTATTTGAAATTTGTGTAAAGTGTAGTCCATCATAGTCATGGGCACGTATGGGCAGCCCGGTAATACTTTCGTATTCCCGAAGAACTTTTGGAGTTTTTTTATCTTATATTTATAAATACATCTTCTTATGAAGTTGATAAAAAATACTACTTATTGCAGATGCTGTGAGAACACAAAAGTATTCCCGGGCTGCCTATCTACGGCCAATGTCAGACTGAATTTTATAATTTGTTTTACGTATTTACAATTTTTAAATGATCCTCAATCAACAGCATCCGTGAAGAAATCTTTTACATGATCTTGAAACATAATGCTTGAACATTTTTCTTCAAACAATCACACTCGTAACTAATTTTTCCCGGACATGAATAAAAGGAGGTGTCGAAAAGTTAGTTACATTATTCACGAAGGAAAAATCCAAGGAATTTGTAGAGTATTTTTGAAAGTTTATGCAATTAAATAATATAATTTTTCGCAGTAAATTTCTTCTCGTGAACTTTTAGAAGATATTTGATATTCATTTTTGTAAAATTATTTCATGGTCGGGAATTTAGGAAAAATATCCGGGAAAAGTCGGGAATTAGCCGGGAATTTTGAAATTGAATTTTGGTAGACACCCTGGTACTGTAATCGCCAACTGCTGTGCACGCAACTTGTCGGTGGTAAGGAACATGTTGAATCGGTCACCACCAAGCGGCAGCGCCATACAACAAGCCTACGACTTCGACTGCCCATATTCAGACCATAGCCCATTTTCGGATCCTTTCCTCTAATAATGATCACACTAACAGTTACATTATATTATGTCATACACATAATATATTGATATCATAATCATTCTGCTGCAGTAGAACGCACACCGTTTGGGGTTGGGGTTAGGTATTAAGTGTAAAATACCTACAAAATCAAAAATGGAGAGGAAATTGAAAATGAAAATTATGTTTGCCAGGGTTAGATTTGAGCATTGTAGTTCACGTCACTGAAGTAGTTCAGTGATATACTTCCATTGAGCTAAATAGTTCAATTATTCTCGTGAAGAATAATCTAATGAAGAATTCGTAAATATCCATGAATTAGGGGAGCATTTCTTTTGTTCTCTTTGTTCCCTCACATAATGTTCCACGTAAAGTGATAAGGGCATAGAAAATAGAGTCCCTATAACAGGGCCTGGGCAACGATATTGCAAAACTATTGTGTTCCACATTTTATCTTTCTGATTTGGTATTTCATCCATTTAAAACCATTGATTTCGTAACAAAAGCAATGGATGTATTTTCATTTTACAAACTGAACCAAGAATTTAGATTAGTTCTCACAACTCAATTTAGTATCCTCTATGAACTATTTTTCGGTCCCATTTTCTTCACCTATTATGCCTAATCTAAAATTTACAGTGAATCGAAATTGTATAGGGAATATATTATCATAGTAAAAGATTCTTTCTTTTCTATGAATAAACATCGGTTTCTGGTAACATGCCTCCTCCATTATCCCGAAGGTTGATAAGTCTGAATAAATTGTAGGAACTTCTGTTTAGTAAGAATCAGTGGTAGAAACATGAAAATATCTAGTGTGAATTACTGAAGTATATCTTTATGAATCTCTGAACTACTTCATTCGGCTCGGTCGAGTCTACCCCGGTAGACCGCGGTGAGATGGTAGATCGCATATTGTATCGACTAAATTCTACAGGAATTTTAATGTAAAAAAAACTAATCGGTAGCCCACGAATATTACATGATAAAATACTTTTGGACTGATTTATTCGATTAACGAATCACGGTATATCATTGTCATTCTCTTTCAAAGTGTGTCGAACGAACCACGAAATTTGGAAAATTTAGTTCCACAATATACTATCTAGAACATAGAACAGTTTTGAAATCAATAAACAATCGATTGACAAAGTCATATCCTAGACCACGATATTTTGAATTCGAATGAGAATTGAGTAACAGTTTCGTGTAATATTTTGTTATCTGTTTTAAAACTAAGTACCGAATATAATTTATTTTTCTCAATAAAATTAGTATAGGTGTTTGCTGGTTGAAAAAAAATACTCTCTCAGAGAAGGCGAATGTACGTTACACAAAACTTTGTGAGGATTATCATTGGGAGTTTGTACCTTGTCTTCATTCTTATCGAGATACGAAAAGAACACCTGGGGAAAAGGGATGAAAATGGGACTGTGTTTCTGGATAATAACCCTTTCTGATCTGACTTGAATTCTGATAATGATAAACATTTTGTTTCCAATAGGCAATAGTTTCTATTATAGCTTCTAGTATGAACTATGAATTTTTACAGAATTTTTAGTAACGTAGATTAAAAATTACTGATATGTCCATTTCAATGGACACAGGGTGTCTGTCTATGACTAGACGAAGAAAAGGAGGAATAATTGAAAATATTTGTATATCACTATTCGTAATGAATCTTCATTAAATTTCAATGATCCAATATATCAAACGAAAATTACAAAGAATTTCTAACAAAATAGGTAGTTTTCCAGAACAAACATTATTTAGCTATAAATACAGGCTGTTGATGAGTGTTTAGAAACAAGACAGAGTATCAGCTTATATTCTTTTTCTATTTTCAACTCCAACTTACCGTAGCATATCGGTGCCACATGCAAAGTAGTATCAGTGCAGGATGTCCAGTTCAGGAATTTTCCATTTCATTTCTATTCCATTAGAATACTTGGAAGGCTGGGCATCCCGCAGTGATACCACTAAAAACTCCAATGTTATAAGAGAGTTACAACTTTCTTGTAAAGAATTTTCATCTTGAAATCTATTGGAACATGATTATTAATTTCTAGTCATTTTTATACGTCGGCCAAGCGTAAGAATTTTCTTCATGTTAATGTTCATTCATCTTCACCGAAAGAAAGGATTCAATCCGTTCCCTGTTACTTTCGATGAGTTATGGAAAACTATGCGATAATTTACAAATTTTTGATAAAAATTGAATTCCAAACTCCTAAACACTTGAGAAATGATTCATGTAGATCGACGAGATCGTTCAAAAGTTTCGAATTCAAATATTATGGTTACAAATTTGCAGGGAACGGATTAAATCCACCGGATGAAACAGTTATCAAATATTCGATAACATTGAACAAATATCAATGATATTCATAAATTCATAAGATATTTAATCATCATGAACACGTACATGAAATGTAATAATTGTCATCAATTATTTTATGAGTGTTATTGAATATTCGATTAGTTGTATTTTAAGAATATATTTGACAAGTAATGGACACACGATGTTGTATTAAAATACTTGAAAATATGAACAACACTTTTTGGTACCCAAAACCTCTCTGAAGTTGAACATATTTTTTTTTTTGAATGTTCAACCCGCATCCTGTAGAATCAGTAAAATTCGTTTAAATAATGTAAATTGCAGTATCAAAAATGTCAAAACTCTCATCACATTAGTTCCGTTTAAAAGCATACCATACTGAAAATATAATTTTGAATAATTTTCTTATCGTCAATTGACACCTTTATGAAACGATTTGTGAAACGATTTTGATAATTTGCTAAATTTCATGTCCATTGGAATGGACATTGGTCAGGTCAGGAAAGGGATAAATTTCATCAATTCATTGGAAAATTTTCCGTCTTTTCATTTCTCGCGTCAAATTGTTAACAATTGGTGCATAATATAGACTTTTTCACTCTCACCTATTTCAAGTTTCATTCTTCTTGTGTTATTATTTAAATAATGTCCCAAACGATATAATTAAATTGTAGAGGATACATAGAAAATTTCTTTTCACCTTGCTGGAATAATTATTTGTCACTGATCCGAGAGAGTACTTACTTGTTGTTGACTACTGTTTGGGACGAATGTAGCAAATAAATTTGCGGCAATATTTAATATTCTAGTTGTTTACAAACTGTCGTTGACGTAAAAGAAAAAGCATCAAATTTCATGTGCGAGTGATTGAACGAGAGAGAAAGAGAGAGAGAAAGAGAATAAAAGTGAAAAGACCATTATTACTGTAAGGCGCAAATTGTGTTTTCCAAGAGAGAATTATAACTGCTATTCCATAAGTTTTAAATGATAGAATCGATGAACGAATGGGAGAGGAAGAATATAAATATATGTATATTAAGTGATTGCGTTTGACGAATGAAGTGATTGATGCTGCGTTTGACGAGCGAACGAGAACCGTATGATTCCTTAGCAGAAGATATAAAACAGTAAAAAAAGAAAAAAGAAGAACAATGATGATTTTGCCTAAATCTAGTCTTTCCCAACAACAAAAGAATCTCTAGTCTAGAATATTGTAATCCTTTACTCTTAAGCTTAATACTCAACTACGTCTTACCTCGAGTTAATCATTCGATTATTGATTTCACGCACAGTTTGTATAAATTTATCTAGAAATTAAAATCTCGTATACTTCTCTCCATTGATCGAATGTTGAACAAAAAAGAAAAAATATACATATATATATTATATATATATACATAAATATAAAAGAAAAATTATAAAAAAAAGGAAGAAGAAGAAGAAGAAGAGGAACGGGAAAGAAAGTTTAACGAAGATATAGATTCTAGAAGCCTGTGAACGTACGAGGGACAACGATGCGTGGATTTCGTTATCGGGGTCCCCCAAAAACTCAAACGGGAATTCAACGTTATCACGATATATCCTAGAAATATGAAAATTGTAAAATTCCATCTCGAAGACATATCTTTCAAATTTAGATGAAGAAATATTCAAAAGATTTATTCTGAGACGTGTGAGAAAGATATATACGAAAATGTTAATCGAACTTTCATTTTGGAATGTATTTTTAATAATGTGTATGATAAGAAATTGAAGGGAAAGAACAGTTTCTGCGAATCAATCCGGAGAACTGAGAGATGAGAATAATTGTATTCTTTGATGAATGACAACTAGATTTTGTAACACACGAGTATAGTCGGTGAGAAAAGAATATAACATACCAGACACATATATCGTAACCACGGTAAATCAATCTCAATAGAATCTCCAGTAATAGAAAAAGTCGAAAAGAAAAAATAATAATCATTTTCATGGAGAGAATTAGCGTAAATAATAATTTCATTTTTATTATTCTTCGTGTATATAAAATCGATGTTTCGAAAGGAAAAGGAAAAAAAAAGAGAGAGAGAGAGAGGAAGATTCTTCTACGTGAATTCGCAATTTCTCTATGCTTATCTGTTTGTCATTGTAAATCGTATCCGTGGTGAGTAAGGACTAGTTATTATTATACAAAATACTGTGAAAAATCAAGCGTTGATACATGATAAACGGTACACGATCATCGTAATTATTACGATGCATCGTATAGTATATTGGTTTCGTAAAGACTCAAGCGATCTCGTGCAAGTTGTTTGAATAATGTGAATGAACGTGCTGCTGCCGGTGTAAGCAACAAAGATCCAACTGTAATTCTTTTTTCAATCTACTGTGTTTTTTCCCTCTACTAAATGTTGGATTTTTCTCGAAGTTGATTATCAAATTCAAAGAGATTCCTGTGAAAAATGTGTGATATCAAAGAAAAATTGCATAAAAACGAATGAAGAATTTGATTCACTCACCGACCGGTGAGGATGAAGAAAAACACGATTCTTTCTGCACTTTGGGACTTTGTCCAGAGGCGTCCGATTTCTATTTGTCCTCAGCCATGACGAAATCGGATCCTTTCTCCACCGTCCAACCTGAAATAAAAGTTCGTTTAAGAGGAATCTTTGATTCACACAATCAAATTTGAATTACAAAATCCCCATACTCGTGTTCAAGAAAAGAAATGATTTGAAAAGAAATGAATACTCCCTGATGTAATTTGTCGTAACAATTGTAAAAATGTAGCAATAACGAATCTTCAAAGTTGGAACTTTATTGTTATTTTGACACGATAATAAATCACATTTTTCAAACAATTCATAAGACATTGAATAACGATAAAAAGAAGGTTTATGAAGAATTATATCCAGTCAGATGTTTTAATCTTCCAATTAAAGTGTCATTGATTTTCATGATGTTAATGAACAATTTTATGAAATGAGAATTACATTTTTCAACAGATTTTCATTTGTTCGTTTAAAATTTATGTCCAAAGTAATTAAAAATGAAAAAAAAAACAAAAAAAGAACAAAAAACATGTTAATGTCAATACACGTATGTGTTGAATCAACTAAATGGTTTGAATTTTTTAATAATAATTTATTTTACCATATAACATTCATTGCGTTTGTTTCTTTTTCTAATCGAGTAATTCATCGATTTTCCCATCCGATTAGCATCGACGATAGTTTTTCACTTTGGAATTCAACGACGTGAGGAAAACTAATACTGAGAAGGTATTAACGGTAATCCGGATTAAATTATTAATCGCACAACAGGTAAGAATCTCTGTGTTGTTATTATTACCCTTCAGTATGGAAAGAACCTTCGACGAGTTCTATAGTTTATATCGTTGAATCATGATAGGGAATAAATCAAACTACATCGCGTGTTTTATCCTTTCGCAGTTGATTGTTGTTGTGTTAACGATCAAATCGAGTGGAATATACGTGGAGAATGGTCGAAATCAAACTACCGTGGTAGAAACCCTGGTGTCCAAGGAGGAAAAGGACGAAGTGGAACGTGAATTTCTGAATTTACTGGGTCTACCCACCAGGCCAAGGATTCTAACCACCTCGTCCTCGTTGATAGAAAGATCCGCACCGAAGTTTCTTCTGAATATCTACAACAACGAATTGATTGCCGAACCAGAGAAAAAGAAACCCCAAGATTTCGTTATAGATGATTTCGATTTGAGCAACCGAGACATTCGAGCGATATATCAAAGCGATACCATCATGTCTTTCGGAGCTCACAATCCTCATTCACCGGACGGGTCCTCAACGAACAATCGCGGTAGAAGAATTTGGTTCGACGTGTCCGAAGTGCCAGCCACTCCAACGGTCATCGATGCCGAATTGTGGCTTTATCTCGGTGCACAAAACAACGATATGGATATCGAGCAAAATCGAGTTTATTCGATTTCAGTTTATCGCGTTTCAAGAATAAATAACAATCAAAAAGAGAAGCATTTCATAGACTCGACGAATGTGACATCGAGGTACGTGGGGTGGATTATATTGAACGTGAAACAACCTTTCGAATACTGGCTGAATTATCCTCAGGATAATCGGGGTTTGTTTTTGGCTGTGAATTATGCCGATGGTACAGGGAGCGTTATGAGTCCCGATAAAGTTGGGATCGTTGGAGTGTCGGGAATACCTGAGAAACAACCTTTCATGGTTGGTTTTTTCAACGGCAATGTCTTCCCCTTAAGAAAATCACAGATCAGTTTTTCTTCTCGAAGAAGAAGAAGAAGAGCTACGTCAGATTCGAGGAACGATCAGAGGAAAAAATTGATCAAGTCCAGTCGTATTATCGATTGGAGGAATAATCCTTACATCGACGACGAAGCGGCTGCCCGTTCCAACGTCGATGCGTGTAGAATCCGCGATCTCTACGTGAGTTTCAAAGATTTGCATTGGAACGATTGGATTATAGCTCCCGAGGGGTTCGATGCCTACGCCTGTGTCGGCGAATGCAATTTTCCTTTGAATACTCACATGAATGCCACCAATCATGCCATCATTCAAACCTTACTGCATCTCATGAAACCTGGAAAAGTACCGAAACCGTGCTGCACCCCCGCAAAACTCTCCCCCATATCGGTGCTTTATTTTCTAGACGAGAGCAACGTTATATTGAAAAAGTATCAAAATATGGTAGTCGATAGTTGTGGCTGTCATTAACTATTGTTTTTATTATGTTCAAAACAAAAGAGTATGAAATCCAAAAGTGGATGAAAAATGTTCCCCGATGTTTGTTTTGTTTATAAAATCGTAGAATTTTTGACGCATAGATTTTCAATCTATGAGGAATATTTATCAAAGGAATGACGATCGGTAAGAATCCCAACAGCGTTGAATCACGTAGAAAGGATTTTTGAATAACTTGTTATTGTTTCCTGCAGTGCATAATAACAAACAACGCTTGTGTTTGTTTCTTTCTAGGCCGAGATTGATGCAGATTCGACACAACTTTAATTTAATTATAAAACGATTTTTCACTCATCGATCGAAGTATTCACCGAAGAAGAAGTTATAAAAGAAATTTAGCATAATTCGACTCTCTAGAAGACTCCAGAGGGTTCCAGAATCGAGTCTTGTGCCTGAGCCTTGACATTTCCTTCGCTTCTTCCACGCGTAGTTGTTAATACGCATCCACGTTCGTCGAGAAAAGCCAGTTTTGTAGCATTCTATCAATATCTGACCAACTTCTTCCACGAATTCATATTTTATATAATAACACAATTTTATAATTCTGATTAAAAATCTTAAACAAAAAATAAATATTTTGCTCTATTATTCGAATACTTCGAAGTATCATCAATGTTTGTATTGAAAAATATAGCGTTGTTGTTTCAACCACGCAAGAACATGCGAAATCCTGCAAAGTATATCGTAATTTCTAACATTACGTGTTTCGCATGAATCGATCAAAGAAAACTCGACGATTTATCTCGTAACCGGTAAATTTGGATGGCATTGAAGACCAGGAGGAGAAAAAGACGACCACGACGACATCCACGGCGCTTTGTGAATGGGAATGAACAACAACATCGATGTTCAAACATCTCTCCGTTTCTCTCACACGATCATTCATCGTCGGAGATGATAAAAGCCATGGGAGAGAAGATGATTCTTCGTAGTCTTCGTTTCGAAATCAGTATAGAAGAAACGAAAGTTCATTCGGTGTTCCAAAGAGTCCATCGCAATGGCCTCGAAATCGATCGCTTATCTTCTAATCGCTTGCGGCCTCTTTGCCGTGACAAATTGTGAGTAAAAATTTGTGCAAATTCAAAAAATTACATTTTTCTTTTTCTTAAGGAAAATATTCAAACTCTCGTCTGGATATTTGGAATTGAATGGTGTGGACGTGAATTATTGATCTTCAATTTTTCTTGGAATAATTGTTGAGTGTTGTATCCCTTCGAAAGTGAAAGTGTCAAGTATTCTTGATTTTTTTGTTTAATCAGATATTAACAATCATTAATGATTAGTTCGACACGTTTGTAAATCAGTAGAATAGAGGGTTCATGAAATTTAAACTGAGATAAAGTGAATGAACATATTTTCCCCAATATTGATATTAAAATATCAACTTTCATAAGTGAACACCGAAGAATTCCTTTCGAACACGCGCATCATCATTCTCTGACCTTTACCACCCCACACTTGCGTGCCTGGTTCACATTTTATGATGGAAAACTCACGTTTTCTCTGATTTTTTTGATTTTTATTCGTCACAAGAATGAAAATTCTCAAAATTATCTAGTTAATATCTAATTTTGTGTATTTTTCCACTCTGAATCGTTTATCCCAAAACGAGACCTCGTTGACATTTCGTAATAGTATCATCATCGTCGTCTTCGTCATCTTTAAACGTGAATCTTCAGTGACCGTTGCGTAAGTATCTGGTTTCTACCGTACAACTCGTCGACGGAGAACAACCTCGAAACTCGACTCATCGTCGTCGTTTTCGAGATGGAGAAAGTGACATTTCAATATTACCGGATGAATTTCTGATCGATGTAAACATTGAGAAAAACATTTAATGAAATCGTAATGATCCCTGTACATGGATGAAAGATTTATATACGAGCCAAGAGGAGATTGTATCTCCTCGGGAGAATGAAAGGTATCGATGACCCTGGTTGAGAACTCTGATGGAAACCGATAGAAATTCATATAGGAATCTGATTTTTTCTCCTGCAGATTTTATGAATCCTTTGAAGGAAGTGAGTCAAGAGAAATAAAGTAAATTAACAATCCTACACTGTTGGAAAAAATTTGGAAACACAAATTGACAAATTTGACTTTTGTGTATTCAATTCATCACAAATTTTATAAGATTCAAAACAAATATAATATTGTGTCTGAATTTCAACCAAAGTATGGGAGATTTAATACAAGAATACACTGAGAAAAAAAAGTCATGACCGTAATGAATATTTCTTCCGGCCAAGGAAATGAATTCATCCAATAGTGACAATGAAATCATTTCCTGGGACTTATCAATCTGAGTATTCATGCAAACAATGTATTCAAATCTGAAATTCTCGAGCCTGAAGAAACATTTCTTTGAATCAAATACCCTTTCTTCAGTGAAAATAAACCTACTCTGATTCAATTAATTATTTCTTCGGAGGAATGAAACCACTCAAACATTCAAAAAAGAAAGTTTTTGAATCAATTAGGAAAATTTTCAATCCATCGAAATAAATCATCAACTTCAAGATGTTCTTTTTTGACTTCGTGAATTCCATCCTGATTCAATAAATGATGTTTCAGAAGTCATTGAGCACAATATCAGATTTTATCTGTTAAAAACAATTATCACACTTGTAAAGCTTTCATAGTCCACTCTGGTGTTCCTTTAATTTGTTGATAACCGGGAATTCTGAGCACTTTGGATCAAATGAGACTTCATTGATCGTTCAGTCATGCCGTCTGTTAGGCGAATAGTGCCTATCACTCCATGCGGGACCTGTAATTCAATGCCATAATCCGAAAGAAATATTTATTTGGATGAAGTAATACTTACTAAGAAGACAGAGTGATTAATTCTTTATATACAAACCATACTGTCGAAAGAGAACTTGTGAGAAAGTGACTACACCTTTCGAGAACCAACCGAAAGTCGTCTAAGTAACTAAAACGTAACGTGATTTCGAAAATCCATTTCTTTATCTTACTGAATTTTCTTTAGAATCAATTGCACATACTTTCATATCGATGAATAATCATTTGAATATAAAAATCATTCTGTGGATTTGAAGAAATACAAAATCATGCTTACCAAATATTACTTTCATTCCAAGCGGTATAGTATTGATTCGAAAACGTTGTTATTAACAAATTTGTACACCTTGAATTGAAAATTCGAGCTTTTCCTACAAAACGTGACGTAATAAAATTGAAGAAATAAGTTATTGAATTCTCAATCGTTTTTGAATGAAATTAGAATCATGCCTTGCACTTCGCGGTCTGACTAATCCAAAGAATTAATCTTTGTGTCAATAAAATGTTTCTTGGATTGAAGGAAACTGAATTCAATAAAATAATATCTTTCATTTAACGAAAGAATTCATTATTTCTATTGAATCATCATTGTTTGAAAGGACATGTATTCAGTTCAATGAGGGCCAGATTCAAAAAAATGTATTTCTTTGATGTAATGACTTTTTTTTCTCAGTGTGTGTGTGTTAATTGCTTCCAAACTTTTGTATTAAAATTAATACAAATATTTCTTACAGTGTAATTATTTAATCTACAGAGAGAAATTAAATCGTTCACACCTGCTGTAACATTTCTGCCGCAAATTCCGTAGTAATTTTGAATAATAACTTCACATAAGAAGTTTTTTTTGTTTATTGAATTCCTTCGTCATCTTTTCCTCCTTTTGAAAAGTTGAACGAATGAGTGTGGCCAAAAGATTTGATGTTAAATAAAACGCGGAACCAGTTTTTAATTAATATCGATAAAATTCAAGGATGAAATTCGATCTCCTAAATCTTTTTTTTTCATCTTAAAATAACAGGATTGATGTGTTGACGCTTTGATTTTTCAATCAAAAATCTTGATTCGTTCTTATTGCAAAAAGTTGCACTGCATCGAATTGTTGGAATTCCGATGCGTATTGACAGGTAATCAAGCAACACGCGTGTGCGGCATTTGTAAAACTTGCCACGTTCAACACTCTTTTAAATTGAAATATTATGCGTAGATTTGTTATTCGTAAGCCACGAAAAAATCGATGGACAGGACTTTGAAATGCATCTCAAGGCCAGATACAAGTTTCTTCACGCGGATGAATAATATTAATGATATCGAAAGATCTCCCTGTGCAAAGCGATATTTTGATTTTACTCCTTCATTTTTGAATACTTTTGGCAATGTCTTTCACTAACCGATACTTAGATCTGGTCCCTGCTCGAAGAATCTCATTGATTCCGATGCAAAAAACTGATTCAAACTCATTGAGAATCAAGTTTTAATGGGTTTGAATCGGTTCAATGAGATTATTTAGGCAAATGAAATACCATTGGTATAAATTGTTGAATTTGCAGGTATCAATCAGTATCAGAGGATATCAAGTACGGTCCACGATAATCGATTAGATCGCTCTCAACAAAGCTTCGCTCCAAAGTCTCCCTCCTCGTCTCTATCATGCCCAGAACGAAACGGGAGATTTCCCGTCTCGGGTCAATGTGACGCTTACATAGAATGTATCGACGGTGTTCCAGAGCAGAAACTCTGTCCCGAAGGTTTACTTTTCAATCCCGAGGCGCGTTTCAACTATCCATGTGGATATCCCATCGATATCAACTGCGAAGGGAGACCCGGTCGACGTGAGTAGCAGTAGTATCATACATTTCCCTGCTTAAAGAATCTCATTAATTCCGATGCAGGAAACCGATTCAAACCCATTAAAAATTCATTCTCAATGCGTTTCAATCAATCTTCTGCATCGGAATCAATGAGCCAAATTTATTCTGACATTTTATTCGACAATGAAGCAATAAAATCTTCTTGAATCGATAAAGTTGGCCTGTACAGAGCGATATTTTGATTTTTTTATTTCATTTTTCAATAAAATGTCCCAATCAATTTGGCTAATAATATCCCGGCGCTGGTATCCCCTTCAAGCGGGGTTATTATATCTCGATATGAATTAAAAATTCATTCCTAATCGGTTTTGTAGAAGCTCCACAGCCCACGAGCGACTGTCCGCATCAGTATGGATACTTCAAAATCGGTGATCAAAGAAACTGTGGTCAATTTATGAACTGTGCCGATGGAATCGCATACACTTTCGATTGTCCGGAAGGTTTGGCTTTTAATCAGGAGACTTACAGATGCGACTGGCCGGATCAAGTACCCGATTGTGACGCCGAAGGTAAAGAACATTCACTTTTTCTCATCTAAAACTAGGAATAAAAAAAATAAGCGAAGAATCGGGGAAAAATCCCCGTACGGCTATTTGTTTTTCTTCGAATCTGTTCTCACATTCACGTTGTTCTCGTCGAACGTTGTAATGAGAAATCTTTTTTTCCACAGCTTTCCTAGGTTTCCGTTGTCCAGAAGTTAAAGAAAACTCTTTCCTCTCTGGGGAAATCAAGTTCTATCGTAGCAATAACGATTGCCAACATTACTTTATCTGTGTAAACGGTCGTCCGAGATTATTAAGTTGCGGCGAGGGTAACGCATTCAACGATTTGATCGACGGTTGCGATGCCGCTGAAAATGTTACGGGGTGGTACGTATACGATCTTCTTTTCGTCATCAACGAATGCGTACAGAAGGATTCTCTGTTCTACTTTGGGGTCAAATATCAACGATTCACGTCCCAGTGAACATTTTTTGCCCCACGTTTTACACTTTTAGATAATTTTAGACGAATTCTTGTCTGAAACTCGTCTGAAAGAACTTGTCTTGAGGACGAGTTTTGAATCCAGAACACGTTGAAGGTATCTTTCAGACTAGTTTCAGACAAGAATCGGTCTAAAATTATCTAAAAGTATAAAACGTGAGACAAAAAATGTTTACTGGGGTGCAAATTGAGCAGTTGATTGACGGAACTGCAAGCTTTCATGATTGGTATTTGTGGGCAAATACAGGGAGTCATTATTGTATTATTCGTTAGCCAGACAACTTAACAAATTAGGGAAACGTGAAGATGTGGCTTCCGAAGCTCAACTTTTGCGCACAGAATTTTATCTGGGATATTATTGAAAAACCCAGGTGAAAATATTCTATTGAATCCTATTACGAATGGTGAGATTTCTGATTGAATTTCATTGAAACCTATTCATTTTCTCATTCGTTAATCAGATTTTATGGATTATTTGTAACAGGGGAAACGTTTTCGATTCAGCACGATGAAACCTCTTTTGCACTCCAAAAGCTGAACTCATTTGTGAATAAATTCATACATTCTTACGATAAATGTTTTATGTTTCAGTGCGACCCCAGGTCAATCGATTTTACAAAACACCCGTCCAACGAGGCTGTTTTAAATTCACCTTGAGTGAACCAATCCAAAGGAAAGATCAAATAATAAAAATATTGTGAAAAGATTTATTGCTATTTACTATGAAAAAAAATTTTTAATATTTAACTCTGTTCTAGTTTGTTTTTATTGCACCTCAATTGATATTTCATTGAACTATGATCTATCAAATTCGATTTCATCACAGAGTATCTGCCTTTGTTCGTTCGCACAATAAGAATTTCGTTTTCATTTTTCAATGCAGAAATGTCTGTGTACAAAATTGAAATCTGTCTTCACTGTATTTTATTAAAACACTTCCATTCATATTTTCTGATACAATGTATAAAATTGATAAAACTATGCTTATTTTTTATAAGAATCAATTCGAAATGTTGTAAATATTGCTGTCTGCATGTCTGATTCCTTTGTATATGATTTTAAATTTGTGAACCATGGAAACAATTGTTCCAATAATTTATATGTTGAGCTGCACACTGTAATACTTTGGTAAACTAGTACTCGATGGTAGGATATAAAATCACTCGTTTTGAATGCTTGAAACTTGGATCAATAAAAATGCAATCTAATTTTCCCTGAATGTAGAATTTTTTCAAAGAAGAAATGTATTTACTTTTAATACAGAAACCTCCCACGTACTTTTTAAGAAGAAAAAACACCAGGGAATGAGTGAAAATTTTGAACATGCGGTATTTTAATTACACTGCTCAAATCTGGTGATTCCTAGTGAAATCACTAAATATCTCGAACGATGAACCAATAAGAATGAGTTTTCTTCTTAAACCAAACACGCAATTGGCCAATTCCGTTGAATTTCCCTGACTGCTGACCACCCTGCCAATAATAAAGCAAGATCCAATGGAATTAGCCACTCAGAATCTAGAATTCCCAAACTCATCAAACGTACTCCTTCACGGATTCAATTGACAGACTGAAAATTTGGCAACGTTGCAATTGCAAATCGCTAACAGATCTCTGATGATCTGACAGCAACTCTTTAATAATACTAATCATTTCATAAGCTTTTTTGTCTTTGCAAATTTTAATTCTCATCATCATAGGTAATGAATATTTTTCTTAACAATTGTGACAATCATTCGTTCCTAGCTCCTAAGAAATTCAAAAGGCTTGGTTATTTTCAGTAATCGATTCTTGTTTTTTGATAGGTTAGAATCAGGAATATACGTTTATATCTTTGTGTTTATGTTTACAATGTGAACAATGAATTTCAATTTAAATACTTGAATTCATATAGAATGCATTAAATGCTGATCATTTTAATTTTAATGTCCATTTCTGAAATTTGTATCGATTAAAGCGCCTCGAGCATCTATATCTAAGCATAAGATATTTTGCACCAATTTTGTTCATAAATAACAACAGATTGATCGAAAATTTTCAAGCATAATAATAAAATCCACAATCGGGATTGAATTTTAAATATCAGTTCCAGTATTTCACTGATTCTTGGTGATTATGAGAGAATTTGACAAGTCATAATCTCTAAATGTCAAACATTATTCATAATTTCATTTCCCAATATCTACAAAATCATGAGAAAATCCAAATCCCAAATTCAGAGTCCAAGCTCGGGTACGTTGTGATCAACTTCAGATCTGCTTTACTTAGTATTCGTCGAGTAATTTATTGTAAAAAATTGGCGCAAATCTTCAACTGCATCCTCTGATGCTCGAATACCTTTACAAACCAAGGATATCAATGATTGCTAATATATTTTCCAATTTATTGAATTTTCAATTCAATAAACTACATTAAACTATAATTTCCTGTAATATTTATTCCTTTGTTGGTTTCAAAGTTCTAAAAATCATATTTTATATCCAAAATTCATAGATTCATTGTAAATACACTGAAATGGCTGAGAATTTTGGTAAGAGTGAACCATCTTCGACATACGGGAGCAACGAGGAACCTAAAACAGCTGGTCAGCCTTTGTCTGATTTTCTCTTACAACTAGAAGACTACACGCCAACGGTGAGCAAATGTCATATATAAGTTTAGCAAAATTCACATTGTTCTTTTTGAAAAACAAAAATGTTGGTTGCAGGTCCCAGACGCCATAAGCGAATATTATTTACACACAGCTGGGTTCAATACAACTGATCCTAGAATGTAAGAATACTATCAAATTCTCTATAAAAACTCTATGCATGGCATACTTCGAGATATATTCTTGAAAGAGATATCGCATAACAAGATTTCTTTTCCACTTTGCAGAGTAAGATTAGTATCCTTAGCAGCTCAAAAATTCATCTCCGAGATCGCAAATGATGCGTTACAACATTGCAAGACACGTGGAGCTAATCAAAATACAAAAACCAAAGGAAAAGATAGACGTTATACATTAACGATGGAAGATCTAACACCCGCGGTTGCCGAATACGGAATTATAGTGAAGAAACCACATTACTTTGTTTGAAAGACATTATTTGCAGTGTATACGACTGGTTGATATTATGAATTTATTTCATTGTGAACTATATTCCTTGGAGTTGGATATTGAAGTTAAATTACTCTCACAATGAATTATTTGTACCTATTTGCATTAGATATAAGTTAATCAATTAAATTCGTTCGCTATTTCCAAAATGAATGTCTAAATATCATTTGGATAATGTACCTTGTACCTTTTATTCTGAATTCAAGCACATTCCAAACTATTTGAAAATGCTTCTTTGAAATCAAAGTATCTACACGCGCTTGCTTCGTTAAAGCACTTTTGAATAGTTTGAAATAAACAATTTGGCTCGTACCGTGGTGCTAGTATCTCTTCACTAGACTCCGTAACAATCATGTGGAAGAAATTTTTCATGTTCTACCTAAAAACTCAATGATGATTGTTTTGAATAAGAATATTCAACAACGTACTTACATGTTTTCATTTCTTTGATCCGGAAACATTCGCTTCTTTTTGATTACATTGATAGAAAAGTGTTTTTTCTTTTCAAACTTCAATGATCGGATACATTAATTCGATTACCACATAACTTTCACAATAAATACTTTTACTTTGGAAATTTGTTCTAAAGTTTCGCGTTGGAAAAGAAAATTTCAAAAAGTGGGATTGTAGTTCACTGTAGTGGCAACAAGAGAGACCAGCATAGAGACTGTTGCCAGCGTTGCCAGTTTCCTGCTTATTTTGGGATAAAGCCTTAAGCCTGTGTCACATGAAGATAAAAACATACGAAGAAGCCCTAATCATTGGTCATGGTTTTTTGAAATTAAGAATACGATTGGTCGGCTACAAAAGAATCAACCAATCAACAAAGATTGTCGATTCCTTTTGGCAACGCTGTTCTCGATCAGTGGTTATCCAGGTTTCTTTCCTCCGCCATTGGATTGATCAACCATATTTGTAAACTATAACCTAATTCCTTGTTCAACTTTACGACGTATTTGTTTCTTATTTCATTTTTGATGACAAAATTTCATCTTTAATTTCATCCAAAGTGTCTCGTCTAATCCCCGCGATAACTAGAACAAATAAATAAACCAAACACAATGGATGAAATGGAGTTCATTGACGAGGAAATGCCCTTGGTGAACGACGACGAGTTATTCAGCGAATCTACAAAAACAAACATACAAAGGCCACATTTAAATTCTACGACTCCACATGATGTACGCAACCTCTTTTATATGCATAAAAATATTTATTGTATCACTAGACGATCAGCGTGTAAAATTTATTTCAATAAGAGTAATATTATAACCTAAAAAAAAGAAACAACTCTTCGCTTCTTCAACGTGGATAAATCGTAACACTTATTAATCATATTCGTTCACTGTTATTCTTCATTCAAACGATGCTTTCTAAAATTCCTATTCTATGTACAAATTTAATTTTAACAAATTAACTATGCTTGTGTTATTGCGAGTACAGTTCCCAGTGACAAGGTTTGAAAATCATGGAGGTGCCTTTACGACGGGTATAGATATATTTAGTAGAGAAGAAAAATTGAAAATGGAAGAAAGGGCTAAACGTTTTGGCTTGACGGATAAATTACATTTACTCTCGCACCAGGAGCAAGATTTATATGCCAGGTAACTGATTGCTTTGTTTCCTTCGAGACCAACAAATGGTTTTGGTTCACATCGAGATTTATATTGTTCATTTTTTACAGTATGGGTATAAAAGAAGGTAGCGATAATATAAAAAACATTCGTTTTAATGTATTGCACATGAGAGGGACGGAAAACATGAGCACCAAAGATGTATTCAAATACTTCGAAGGTTATGCTCCGGCGTCGATCGAATGGATCAGTGATGTGTCATGTATGTATTTCGCAAACTATTTATACCTCGAATAATATGAGAATAATATCGATTGTTCGTTTATTCTCTTGATTCTGATATTTCAGGTAACGTCGTTTGGCTGGACTCTATTTCAGCTGCAAGAGCATTGTTAGGACTATCCAAGAGAATTTTATTCAACAATTCGAACGACGATTGTATAATAGTCGAAAAAGATGCGGATAAACTCGAGGAAGATAGAAAACCTGACAACAGCGTCAGTGTAAAGGATATCCATTGTCCGATACCTCCAGGTATATGGAGGAAAGGCGTAGATCATCCAAAATCCAAATGCATTCTCTTAAGATTTGCTACTAGATCGGATAAAAAACAAGCCAACACGGAAAAATTGAACGAATATTACAAGAAATACGGCAGTCCAAAGTCTGCTGTTAGTGTCAGAGGAATCCTCACCGCATCCCGCAAACGAACGTACAAACAAAGCAAAAGGAAACTATTGTCGGATGACGCGTTACTACAAAATGATCCATCTAAAAAAATGTACGTTAAAAATCCTTGGGGTGATTTATCGCAAAATTGGGGAGTTAATGATTCCGTAGAAGATTATTATGTTCAAAATCAACCTGAGATTCAAGTCAAAAGAACGAGCGTGAAAGAGCGTTTAGGTTTAAAGCAGCCTCCCTCTATGCCCGAAGCGGAGGATAGCATAGAGGATGAAAATGATGATAGAGATGATAATATAATAGATGACGACGGTGGTAGCAGTAGCAGCGATAGCGAGGAAGATTGGTGTAAGAGAAGTAAAGTGTTGAGAATGAGAATGCATGCGGACGACGAGGAAGAGAAAGTCCACAAACGACGTGCAAAAATACAAAGCCAGGTAAAGAAGGGTTTTTCCACTTTTTCAAATTGAAATTTCGTACTCTTCGTGAAATACTCTTCTTCTTTTTTTAATAGAAACTTCTTAATCACTTGAGAGGGGAAATAGATTTGAGATCGAGATTAGGTAGATCGAAGCCTCAAACGCAATTCTGTGATACCATTCAAGTGGTCGTTACGAATCCCAAAGCATCAAATATCAATTCTACAAAAACCATTAACGGCTCTGAGGTGAATATCTTTCGTTTACATAATTTTGAACGATAAAATACAACTTGAATATATTTTACAGGAAGAGGATGGTGAAATTGTAGACGACGATGACGACGAGGATAAACCAACGATTCCGTGGATAGGAAATGACAAAGAGCGAAGAGAACAAGTACAAGATGAAGAACTGGAGGAAGAGGAAGAAGATGACGAAGATGACGAAGAACAGGAACACGATGACGATCGAGACGACAGTGAACCTCCACAAGTAAAAGAAGCGCAAGGTCCCAAAGGGAGCGTTATAAAAGTGGTAGAACGCAAACCTCGACTAGCATCTACCGTTTGGGCCAGATTGAATCATGTGAAAAGTGAAATTAGTAAACCCCAAGCGCCAGAAAGGTATAATCACTTGCAAGTAATGTTTTTATATATATATTTTTTTTAAAAAATGTTCCGTTGAATATTAACCGATAAAAATTCAAATCCCAGGCAATCGTCAGGAGCACGGGATTTGAGGGATACGTTGAAGGGAGGAGATTTACGTTCCCGTATCGGTAATCGTACGCGAGGCCGTTCACCATTGAGGATAGAGGTGAAAAACGACAAATATACCGAAGAGGACAGCGATTCCGAATGATCTCTCAATTTTACGTTATTAAAGTAAAGATAATTGTATAAATTTTCAATATGTAGCAATGGATTTGCATTCGTTACTCAGAATATTTATTTTTGAAGACATTTTTCGAACCTTGGATGGTAGTTATACTCAATTACGTCACTGCGAGCTCTTATATTTACACACCTCTGATATGAAATCAGAATTTTTTTACATACATAAATCTTCCAATCCAATTTTAACGAGTAATGAATATTTTCGAATGAAATTCAATTTCGTACTTCCGTGTACGAAGAGAACTGGGATATCTAGAAAAATTCTGTATATTTATGTACACTCTATAATGTAACACTGGAAAGAATTTGTTTACTTGTTTAGGCAAAAATAGAGAATTATGTGAACTCTTGTAGGAATTCGAATTATATGAATGATGAAATTCAGTGATAGCGTGAATTATTGATTGATTATTTCAGACGTCTTTTACGACTTTTAAAAAGATACGGATACAAATTTCAAGCTCGCGGAGTGGAGTCAAGTCTTGTATCGGTTGCAACTGGTTCCTTCGGGAGAGTAAGAAACTGGAATGGCTAAAAGAAATCGTTAGACTTGATTATTATTACTCTTTCGAGTATTTTGGTGTAAGAAAACGTGCTCCGATGGTAACTCTGATATCCTCTTAAAAATTGACCGAGTTTATTTTTTGATCAATCACAAATAGAAGGCCTGGTTGACTTACGGGACAATCAACCTCTGCGTATACAGGATCAATAGAATCAGTCAGGGTGGTTATTTGAAATTCCATTACTCCAATTAGAAACCATGAGCTTATCACCTGGATTTGCGGATTGAAAGCAGCAACCTTGTCTATTGGGGAATACAGGACGTACGAATACAATAAATAACATTAAATACACATGGAACTCGTAACTGGAATTTTGCTTTGCGGTCACAAACAATTTGCACTTCTATCAATTTTTGATTTGTTTCCAACTACAAGTGTAAGACATAATGATCACCATTGCGCAAGAAATCGAAGATCAGTGGATTCCTAACTGCTATCAACGTGAGAAATCGAATTTTTCGCCATTCAGCGGTCAGTATTAAGGGTGTCTATCGGTCGTGGAGGTTCAACGGCGAAACTGCCAAAATTGATTTTAAGGTCCCTTCAACGGGTAGCAGCTCAAACTTATTAGTGTGTTTGTATTTATGATAGAATTCTAAATCCCTGAGAAAATCTTCCAAGGCTACAGTTATCCACAACTGTTTTCGCAATGAATTCCCTCGCCCTTTCACTTGCTCTTGAACCTCTCACAGCTGATCAATGTGCAATCAAAAGATATCTTTGAACTTTGTTTTGAGATGTCTTTTGGTTGGACACTGATTAGCTTTAAGGATTCTCAAAATAATTGTATAGAACCTAATTTCAGGAGACATTAGGTTATAAATGAAATGTTCATATCGTGAAAGTTCATAATATCCCTTTATTATTTGTACACTTCTCGTCGGAGGATCTTTCTTTTTGTTAATATCGAACTTTCTCACCCGATTCATAGAATTCTTAACAAGAATAAAAAGAATCGAAGTAAATTTCCACTCAACTCTATATTCCGATGAATAAGAATATTTCCTGGAATTTCAGCAATAACATGACAATCTTTCTTGATGTTTAAATCTTGAATCGAAAGACAGAAACACCAGTTTTCTTTGATTGTTTTTTTTTTCTCATTTTGTTTTCAATTATAATATCAACATTAACGTACGAGGTTTGCAAATTTTCATTAATATTAGCAATATTTTCAATTATTATAAGATATTAATCGACAACAATAATAACAACAAGTACACTTACATAACATTAAACATATTAGGCCTGATAATAGCGATACTATTGTATCGACATCATATTATCCTTATTGACTAAGAACTGGCTATCAGCGATTCATATTCTTTTTTGTTTCCTTTCCATTCTCACCTCCTCAACCGAACTCCCAATCGAGTTAATACAATAAGAATTTTGGTCAGAGAGTTGTATAACAATCGAGAAAATTGTGCCGAGTAAAAGATGCACGTCGTAAAAGATTTTTTCTTTATATCGTCAAATTGTCTTATACAGAAAATAAATGAAAATGCCTGAACTTTTGATACAGTAGGAAACATCTTACCATACGCTTGAAGATTTTATCTTTCTCGCTAAAAGTGAACAAAACTACGCTGAAGCTGCACAAAGGTTGCCAAATTGAACAAACTGAATAATTCTAACAAACTTCAAATTACCTAGTTTTGATTTTTAGCTTTTAATGAGTCTCTGATGAAAATACTGGATGGAGCCAAACGTAGAAGAGCGTTAGTGGATTCTTGACTGACTTTCCCTTCACAAAAATCAAGCGGATATATTCTTAATTAATTCTATCACACGAATGGAGAAAAAGTAGAGAACTAAACAATGAAGCGATAGTGTATTCTGGATCTAATAAGGCAGATATCTAATCTGTAGGATAAAAAACGAATTTTAAATATCACTGCTTTTGAAAATGTTCGAGTCAATTTGAATTGTTTTGTTTTTTCTTGACGAAAAGACAGTTCAGACTCTACCTTCTTTGGGTTGCGGTTATTCAAAATTTAGCTTTCTGTAATTTCTTGTGGATCTGAATTTGTAACGATCTTCGTGATTTGATTTGCTATTACAAATATAAAATCAAACCAAGAAAATCGGCTCGTAGTAACAATTTTCAAATAACGAGACCTTGCACTGACTTTTCTCAACATCCGATTCACTTATATTGACTTTATCGCTAAAGGTTTATTAGCAAACGTTTATAGTATAAAACATTTTGTTATTGCGATAGTGAAACAGATACATCCTAAAGATACAGGACGTAGAGATTGTTTTTATTTCCCATCAAGAACATAATCTTTGTTCGATCGTGAACTACTTTATTACCGCGTTTCTATTTATCCACCCTTCTGCGATAAATCGAGAGACAGATGAACACATTATAAAACACAGCAAAACGTCACCAACTGTACCTTTGTATTTATTTTTCAGAATCGTTTGTACGTTCATAACAGCAAATCCAATTTGAAATCCATCTAAATTTGAATGAAATACAGATCTCGTATTATCCATCGAATCTAAACATCACAGTTGACAGAGATCATATGCAAACAAAGGGAATAATATTGTATTACCTCCCTAAAAGAGCTCTTTCGTGGAAATGATTGTAAGATATACGAACAACACGGAGATCACAGAGATATGATAATATCAAGACATTTTATTCATCTCAGAAGAATGTTATAGTTCCAAAAAAGCAAGTATTAAATTTCTCTCGTGCTGAGTAACAATGAATTTTTCCCACAAAAAGTGACCATGCCGCACCGAACTATACAAAATCCTGTTAATCGTTTCAAGGCTTTGATTTTTGTCCAACTTTCCTTCTTTTTTTCTTTCTCCAACGAGAATATAATAACGGATTCACGTTTTTTCGACTCTTTGAAATCACAACTCTTGTCACTTCAGTAAATTTGTATACAGTTTTTAGAAAATTATTTTGAAGAATTGGATTATGGAATCGTCGTTTAGAAAAATTTATCATAAAACTTCAGTAGTAATTATTAAAATATATACGTAGAGAGTGGTAAAATAGGTTTCAATAAAGAATCAATGACGGATTGTATTTTCATTTCTTACAGTATATTTTTGTAAAAGTGTCGAATAAAAACTTGAAATATACATAAACTGTTAATACTAATAAAAGTATTGTAATACTTTCGCTTTTGATATTCTCACCGAGAAACAATAATTCCTGCACCGAGAACTGCCTTGGATCTTTAAATAAACTTGAGTTACCATGATTTTTCTAAACCCCATAATCCCATTCTCAATATTCGATAATCGATTTACATACCTTAACACGATAAATAATTTATTTCGATCATACATCAAATAAAAATCCTAAAAAATAATCTAATGACTATCAGGAATATTAAATACAAGTTTTCCTTATTGAACCAATATATATATATGTATGCGATACTGAACTTGAAAAGAATTGACTTTTCCATTTGTTTTGTTTATGATTAATACATCAGTTGTATACGTAACAATGATATCGAAGTATGTCGTTTAAATTCTTCAACGTATACATCAGCGTGCTTTTTTGTCTTTGACAAATAATTCAAGAAAATAATAATCCCAATTCTTGACCTTTGCTTTTCTTTTTCTTAGAAGTAACTTACATTTGAATAACTTACATGAATTCCCTGAAGCCTCTCCACAACTGCTATGCTCCATCGACACTAAATCTGGATACATAAGGTTGGAATTGATTATTCATCTCTTTCGGAGGTGATTATTGAATTTCATATGGAGAAAATCCTACGGTTTTGAGTATTCTAGCATAAACGACTGGCTCGTGTTAGAACAACGATGTGTTTTTCTTCACAAAACGAGTTGCCAGTTGTGTGGGCTGAAGCATTCTCCACCGTAGTAGGACTTTTTCCCTACAAGTACATGAAAAAGATTTGAAACATTAGCAGAACAGCACATCCCATAAAATTATGGGATTCTCTACAGACACGTGAAATTTCTCGTGTATTGAATTAAAAATTCGAGCCAGGGGAAATTTGTTGCGTGTCTCGATTCTAAAACACGGGAAATTTCACCTATCTGTAGAAAATCCCTGAAGGATTCGCTATATCCACGAAAATTTGAAAATCTCACGTGTCTCGAATTTAAAAGTTAGAGACAGGTTAGCACTTTTTCGCACCTTTGTGATCCCTCTGTAGATTTTGATTTAAAACAAAGGGATTACTCTTTCCAACTAAGATTTCGAATTTTTCTCATGCACCTCTAAATCCTGGATTTATATCTTGGATTAATATCGATAGACACAACAGCCCGTTACAAGTGTACACAGAAAAAACAATGTGGTTGGTTGAATAAATAATAAGGTAGAGTAAATATATCACTCTCTTTCAGATAATTTACCTGTTTGAATCTACGGAACCCACGCCACGGCACATTTGGGGTACTAATTGTTGAAAGCCAAATTCCACCATTGTTGTGTTACCACAGCGATCCGCTGATCCGCTATGGCAGCACTGCGCAGGTGAAGAACAAGGCCAGAAATTCTTGTACAATTACGCAGAAAGCGCACGAATATCCAAAGTAAGTCTAACAGCATTGTTTTTTCCATACTCTAACGTACGATGAGAAAATATACATTCAGATATCGAAATTTTCCACAATAAAAAACACTTCTTCTCTCTCGATAAAGTTGAAATTGTATATACTCTTATGTGTCTTTTATTCAAAATCATACCAGAATTGTACCTCTTTCACAAACCAACGGGCCATAAATATCCCCCAGTAGCAGAATCATTCAAATTTCTCATTTCCCGATCATCATCTCCGACACGCTTACAATCTGTGTTACGAATTGTCGAATCATGTCGCAGTCATTCATTCAAACTTTACTATCGCAGGGAATATATGTATATTATAAATTTAGTCTTCTCTTCTGTTATTCTCGCTCCTTTATGCGCTAACAAAACATGTGAATTCTCGTTATTAAATTGAAAACAATTTCCCACATTGAATTCGAACATGTTTTCAATTCATCATCACAGTATTACGTTTCTTTCACAAATTTTCTCAGCGCAATGAGATATTTCCATTCGTTTATTACAATACTTTGGCGATCGATATTCAGCGTAGAAAGAAAAATCTATATTCATATTTCATTGGAGTCATAAATGTTACAATTGAAGAAATTCCATTCATCCTGCGCAGCGATGCTACCAGGGGGGCGAATGATGGAAATATTTCATGAATAAAGTACAAATAGGTTCACAATAATTGATAAGACGGACAATATTTTCAGGTATATGTTTGTAAAAAAAGAAAAACAAAATCCCTCTGTTGTGTCTTTTTTGAAATTTGTCGGCATCGAGTGGGTACAATGTCAATACTCGATACAATTGTTTGGTTCTTTCAATGCTTCCGCTTGCTCTCTTAAATGTACGGTTCAAAAAAGACATACATACACTTATTAGATGTGAAATACGAGTTGAGAAAATGCAGAAATATATTTCAACGACAATGATTTGGAAATTGATTATTCGAAACATGGGACACTGGGTGTGCGAGGATATCAATGTAATATTAATAATAATAATAATATTGAATGTTCATGTTTGGAAAATAATACTGGAGGATGTGCTGTGGCACACATCTTAAAATAAAACTCTCTTCGTTCATGTGATGTTGGTACAAGTGGAATTCGCGAAACGTTATCCGAAGAGAGTTCAATTTGATCTAAATTGACGTACTTGCTTCTTCAACGCATGGTACTGTAGCGTCACAGGCATCAAGTTGTAGAAATTTGAACCGAATATTGAAAAATCTACTCTAAGAGCGATTTCATTGAGTTTTCCCTTTATTCTCTCCAATTAAAATAATCCTTGATTACCATTTTCTCCACCATCATCAAGATAAAAATAAATATAACTTTTGAATAATGTATTTACTATAATAAGACACGTATGGCTCAGCTTTTCACTCTTTATGACTCTCTTTTTATTCGAATTTAGGCTCTGTTGTTATTTATCGAATAAACAATATAATTGACATTATATTAGTTATAATTTCACGACTATTCTTAAATTTTTCCTCCTATGGATACAAAACAGGATAAATTGAATACCCTCAACAACCGTGTCCTATGTTTCAAATAAATATCAAGTAAATAATGCCACACATTATATATCTCATGAAAAATTGCACGGAGATTTTGAAATATCGATTGACTTGGAAGTTTGAACAATTATAATTACAACAAAGAGAGTTCTCGATTCCTCTCATACATCGGAGGAATAAAATTCACGAATGTGGTTTGTCATTTATCCTCTCCACTCGAGAACATGAATTTCTTCCATTCGAGGAAGAGTAATACAACAATGTTTATCCGTTATTAAAAGGATGAAACCTTTCCTTCCAAAGGACTTTGTCAAATATTAATGCGAATCTACCTCATCTCAAGGTTTTTGATTATGGATTAGCGTCAATTGTATCTTTACTCATGCCCGCTCACATACGTTTCAACTATTCAAACATTCCTTCTTCTCAAGTTTCTTCAAACGGAATCAAAGATAAAAGCATGAATAAAACGTACGACGGATAAACACCCAGAAAAAGAATCATTATTTCTTTGTCACATTTCCACACGATGTTAGAATTTTTCGACTCTTCCTCTGAACTCTCCATCGAAAAACAAAATATCTCGTATGACGCTGTCAGGAGGGAAGCCCTAGTCTAGGTTCCAAGACCTACCGCAAAACCAAAAATAAGGATATTTTTGCTTTCCTTCTGCGTGAACTTAAGGATAATAAGATATCTTAATTAACAATAATATTGACTAAAAAGGAAAGAAAATGTTTGGGGATTGTAGAAAATATCTACACTGCTCTCGTTCTCTCACTCTTTCACTCTCCCTTTCTCTCGTTAAAATGTAATTTGCATCACTGGACATATGCGCGCGCGCATGCATTTAAACACACATCAATCGAATCATCATCGCTCGACAATTAAATCACAGACAGTGCACAACTTCGTGGATTATTAACGATAAAATTATTTTCGACTATTACCTTTATAACTTACGTAGATAAACTCGAGATGATAAATAAGAGTTATCATACAAATTAATATTAATGCTGTATACGTGTTTATTGTGTAAGTTTTTATATGACGAAAATCATTTCTCTTTGATGTTAGCTTTTTCGTTTTTGTTTTGTTTTATCCAACAAAAGACGTGCGAATGTACAAGTTGGTTTATTTTTGCGCGAATATAACGATTGTTCTCTTTGTCACTTACCCGCAGCTTCTCTTTCGTATATCGAACAATTGTATTCATTGCGAAGAATCGGAAACTCTTAGCTGAAAAGTTCCAACGAAAATTGATTAATCATTTACATTTTTTCTCACAGATGTATAAGAAAATCCATTCAAAGCGTTTCAGAAGCATGTTGTGCTAACTGGATGTTTTCAAGCTCGTAAATAAAAAATCGAAGAAATTACCAGTAGACTACATAGCATTCGCCTGATGAGTCTTCCGGAACAATAAAGTCTCCTCGAAGATATATTGCTTTAAAATTTCCTTCGGAAGATCGTCCAACTCCATATCGAATTTGAACGGTTCTTCCGCGACGGGCTGTAAATTGGAATTAGATTTACAACACCCTGTTGAATGATTTGAACCGAGGGTTTTGATAACATACCTCATCCGCTGGATCGTAGTACTGCTCTAGATAAGGATGCGCCAACGCATCTTCCACCACGATACGTTTATTCGGATTGAACGTGAGCATTTTATCTAAAAGATCTAAGGCCCGTGGATCCGCGTTGGGAAACAGACTCGTCCATGGAACTTTTGGTTTGAAGGGTAACGATTGAAGATAGTTGCGTGCCTATAATCAAACTGTATAGAGCAAATCGAAAGAGAATATCGATGAGAATGAACAAAAAGAGATGAAAGAATGTAACAATGATCATTACCTTTTCATTGATTATACACTCAAGGTCTTCGGCCGAGGGTGATCCAAGAACACCAAGAATATGATTGAGTTGATCTAAATAATGCTTTCCAGGAAATATCGCTCGTCGCGATAACATTTCCGCGAGAATACAACCGACCGACCATATATCGATGGATTTCGTATACCCCTAAATTAATCATTCAAATTATACAAACTATTGTCGATGGAGGACCATCATTCGATAGATTTATTGACAATACCTTCGAATTGAGCATAATTTCGGGTGCTCTGTACCATCTTGTAGCCACGTACTCGGTGAGAAAACCCGCGTGGTTGTGTTCCGGATCCGCGACCCTCGCCAACCCGAAATCGCAGATTTTAAGGTCACAAGTGGTATTCAATAGTAAATTACTTGGCTTCAAGTCTCTATGTAATACATTCGCCGAATGAATGTACTTTAATCCTCGAAGTATTTGATAAAGGAAGTAACATATATGATCATTGCTAATGGCCTGGAATAAACAAAATACAATAATTATTATTGTATATATATATATATGAACTTTAAAAGATATGAAATTTGAATCAAGTTACCTGGGTTTTAAGTAACTTATAGAGATCTGTTTCCATCAAGCACTGAACGATATAAACATCCTTCATTTGGTCTATAGTAGGTGCTCTTAATATATCCCTTATGTCTATTATCTGAAATACGAAATGACGTCGTTAACAATGTCTATGTATATTTGTTCCATCAAACGAATAATCAACTTACATTTTCATGCTTAAACCTGGTAAGGATTTTTATTTCCCTCAGGGTTCTTTGGCTATACGTCTGATGTTCGAAAGGGGAGATCTTCTTGATTGCTACTTTTGTTTTTGTTAAATTGTCATACGCGGATCTGCAAAGGAAAAATTCTTTTTTCAGCTGTGAAATAAAACTTATTTTTAATCGAGATGCATTCCAGAGATTTCGCGCTCCAAGAGCACAACGCGTACGGTGAAATCATACTGATTAGATCAACATCTATTTTTAAACGAGAGATAAAGCGATTCCTAGACCAGTGCATTTTTTTTCCTTGATCAACCAACAGTTCTCGAGCCTTCGAAAATTAAATGATATATCAATAATATATCTAATATCAGCGAATCTCACGCACCTACATAAATATGTCGAGTTTATTATCACAGAATTAAACGTGACATTACATATTATACATTCCACTCTTCATATCCCAACATGATGTGTATTTACTCTTGTCCTGCAGTCCGATTAAATAACATGAATCATTGTTGATTTTTGGTTAAAGCATTGTACTCTTCGATGGGAGGGAATATCACAGTGACACAGTTTCCTCGATTTACCTCTCGTCGTAACTTTGTGATCCATGGAGGTAAAACATAAACATTCTCTATCTTACACATGCATAAATTTCCAATGACATTGTGACCGACATATTCAAAGAGAGAAAGGGGCAGATCATGTTGAATTTTTATCAAGTTTCATATTTACGCGTTGAATGCGTGAGCTTTTACCCAACGAGTATCCGTAATTAGACACGGATCTCATCAAAAGCCCCATGCCATTTCGTATCAATTATCGAAGGTCGACCCTCTCTCGTCGTTAATACGAAAATCGTGCACGTAAAATACATGAAAATTAATGTGGGGTGTATAATTATATGGATATAACAATGAAATATTCCTCGTTTATCATTTCTCTTTCAATTGTGAAAAGATAATGAAAAGGGACATGATTTATACTCTGTATTATTAATCGTTGTTGTACCCTCGAGAATGAAATTTCGTTTTTCAATCCTAGATTAATTGTTCCTGGGAATTTCTTATCTTTATGATTATGTAACCGCAAGCTTCGTGAGAATCGATTGGAAAAGTAGAACCATCAATAATGCATCGAGGAAATGTAAAACCCCGTGAAGAGATTCAATACCTCTGGAGTTGATCTAATCGGGAAGCAATTCAGAAGTTTCCGTGCGCTCCACGTGGAACAAAGGAGAATCGATATCGCAAGAATGAGAATACTCGGTAATTGAATTGATCTCCGTGAAAGAACACGAGAGAAATGGGTTGTAATTGTTGACCTGAAGATCGTATATTGAAATGCTTCTTTACAGCATTCGTTTAAGGTGTTTATGATAATTTCAGTCTCCACATATCTTGAGAATTCATTTCTACAGTGTAAACTTTCTGTAGTCGTTGAAAAATTGTTACGAATTGCGTCTGATAACGGTCAATGTTATCCTCAATAATTCATTTTGAGGTCACCTCTGTGACTCGCAATGTGATCATTGCAATAATAAGCCAGGAGTGGAAAAAAAGAGGAAATTAAAAACTTTCAATTTCATATACAGAAGCATTGGGGCGGTTCATAAGAAATTTAAATAAGCGATGCCTCCAATCTCATCGAAAAGACATCCTGACCAAATTCAGAAGTGTTCCTAATATTTCAATTTTCAAAAGGAACTAAAAGCTTGAAAGATACAGCTGATTCTGGGTGCATGAAGTTCAAACATTATTTATTAATCCTTCATTACGACTGGATGAAAAACAAAGGGCCGTTATAAAGACAAAATTGTGAAAACTAGAATAGCGTGGTACTGGAGCAAGCCTTGTCAAAGACCCTCCAGCGATTTGATATATCATTTTGTGGCGCTCTATCTAAAATCGTACATAATAAATACAATCGATCGAATAGTCAAGTTTATACCGCAATAACGTACAGTTCACATTCATAGCCCTTACATTCCGATACAAACTGAAAATGGAAAAATAGCTTGATAAAATACTGTAATAACAAAACATGGTAAAATATGTATTCTCGTATGAAACCCACAAACCTCTTTTCTTTTTTGATTCAAAGGAAATCGAGGTCGAAGTTTGTACGTGAATTCACTTGGATTCTATTACTCACATTAAACAGATAAGAATAACGATAACCAAGCAGATAAGGAATAAAAAAATATCCTTTACTGCGTGACAAGAAAGGGGTGTGACGTACATTTGAAAGTGGCGCCAAAAAACCGATAATACAGCGCAGCAACAAGTATAGAATTCTTTTCGATGTATCAGTTGTAAATGTAATAAACAATTGATTGGGAACATTGAGCATAGTTTGTTTGGTTCGAGGGATTCGACAAAGTCCCTGGAATGATTTTTCTCCGATTGTTTATCTCAGGATCTGTCATAGACAGATCCCTTTGAGAGAGGAAAAAATCCTGATCGTGGAACGTTATACCAATAACATAGAGATATAACTTAGAAAACACTTACACGACCATTCCGTAAGCACCTTCGCCCATGTAAGACAAATTTGTGTACCGTGGGCCAACTTCGAACGTTTGTCCACGAACGACTTCACAATTTGGATTAACACTCGCTGAACTTTCGCTCGCCATTTTGACAACTACTTTGCGGCTATTCGGCTCAGTGGAACGAAACGTCGAAAAAAAGACTCCCGCACGCACAGTCAAGGACGTTAAACTATCTAGAGAGTTGGCTTGGTGGGTAATGTAGTTGGAGCCCAGAGGGAACTACCGTCCGTTCTCGGCCGACGACTTGTTGTTGTTTTTATTCAAAATATTCGATTATTTTTCATTTAAACACCACACTTTTTGAATACCTTTAAAGAATCGTAACGATACCTGCTAATTTATTATAGTTATAAACAATTTTGATGAATTTCAAGACGTATGACGTATTCCGTAGTCTGTCATCGTAGAGATTTGACCGTCATCGCGCATGCTTTGGTACTGATTCCTTTTCAACTGGAAGGAATCATCCATTATTATCCATTCTGTTGAAATTAATGTGAATCGTGTTGTGTGCGTCGTCAAGGTGCGTGGAGGTGAAACGTCAAGTTTTTTTCATACTCCACCATTTAATTGTAAAATTTTTATCAGTATATATTCTCAAGATGAACGCACCGCCAACCTTCGAATCGTTTCTTCTATACGAGGGAGAAAAAAAGTGAGATTTTTATAATATTGAATGGTGATGCCTCGTTTATCGAAACGAATTGATAATCAAACATTGACGAATTACTGTTTTTAGATAAGTAACTTGGCTTTAAATGAGATTTAGGTTTCTTTTCGATAAACGATTCAACGATATTCCTTTTTCTTGAAGTTTCACAAACCTAACCTATAACAAAACTGTAACTTTGCAGAATTATCAAAGAACAGGATACTAAAGTACCCAATGCAGCTATTTTCACTGTTAACAAGGAAGATCATACTCTTGGAAACATGATTAGAAAGTGAGTACATGGGAAATTTAAATTACATTATTATTGTTTATTTACATTCGATTGATGTAACAATGAGGTTTTGCGTTATTCAGTCAACTTCTCAAAGATCCTCAAGTTCTGTTCGCTGGCTATAAGGTACCTCATCCGCTGGAGCATAAGTTTGTTATAAGAATACAAACGACGTCCGATTATACTCCTCACGAAGCTTTTATGCACGCGATTACGGATCTCATAGCAGAACTTTCATTGTTCGAAGAAAGATTTAAGGTATTCTTTCCACACTAGCTGCTTAGAAATATACAAACATACCCTGCCGATCAAAAGTTTGGAATCACTGATCGATGAAAAGCATTTCCAAACATTTCCTTCCAAGGTGTTCTATGGGTGAAAAATTTTTCTTCCAAACTTTTCATCGGCGGTGTGTGTTTAAGATATTTTAATATTTCTCACTAATCGCTCAAACTTGTTGAAAATCTAATGCTGCTAAAATTATCTTAATTCGATATTCCCTGCACATGTTTTGTTTTTCTGCTACTACAGGAAGCGATAAAGGAAAAGAAAGAAGGATTGGATTAAACAGACCCAAATGGACAATGATACTGTAAATATAACTTATAAGGATAATTCTTAAGGTATGCGTGAGAGAATGAAAACACGAATGTAACTCGATTTCGGTATTTAATAAATTACATTTGATAATATTTCAGTCGTAGAGTTGAATTTACCCTTATTTACGCATCTCTCTCTCTCTTTTTCTATAAACTGGAGAAGATATTATTGTATAAACGTAGAATATTGATGTTCGAAATACAATAAATTGTACGTTTTTATTTATGACTATTATGCAGAAATTGAAATTTGGAGTACGGTATTGGAATCGATGATCAATCATTTAGATGATCGACGAAGTTAATAATTGACCTACTTACTGGATACTCAATAAAATCGAATTGGATATGGATCTATCACCTTGTCAATCACTTTTGAAGTGATCCGATAATACACATCTTCCTAACTTGGAATAAAATTTTCCTTTCAATTCATGGAGGAACTTCAAATTATCGAAGTATTATTATTATTATAAATATTAAATACAGATGCAAATTGCTATGAATAATCGTTATTTACATACTTACAACGTCGTCAACTCTTTTAAAATTTGACCTTTTAGAAATATTTCATTTAAAATTGTGCTTTAGAAATTTTGATTGCGGTTAGTTGCGTATAACGGCATATAACTTTATATTCCTTTACTTTCAAAAGCAACTACAACCGCCGCGCATGATCATCTAAGAGAAATCGCGTGAGGAAATGCGTAACGAAAGCTGTTTGTTCTCGCATATACGTATAAAACAATTGAATATTATCTGAACTAGGAAGACTCTGTGTGCTCACTCGATACAAAAATATACTCTGAAAAATTTAACAGATCTTTTTGCTAATAGATATCGTGGCAAGCGTTGCGATAGGACTATTTAAATCAACGATACGATGACGCTAAAACGTTTCTGCATCGTCACAATCGCGAGTATCGTGTCCAAATACTGCAACAAAAAAGAAAAAAACGAAGAATAGATAATAAATACTAGTCACTGTGATAATTCAATAATATATAAAATTGTTGAAATATCTTTATATACCCTCGCAGTTGTCACAATACGGTCTCTCGACGGACTTCTTCTTCTTCGGTGGACTCGTGATTTTTTCCGGTCCTGTGAAATCTTGGGCTTGACGTGGACAATCTTCCGTTTCGTGCAAATCAAACTGATCGCAAATATCACAGAACATACGGGGAGCGGGGATTCTCTTGTCCAAAATATTCCTTAAAATTTCAATGATTGAAAATTCATATATTCGATTATCGTTGGTGTTTCACACTTCAAACTTACCGGTTATATTCATCCGCTTCGTTGGCAGGTATTCCCATTTCGAGGACCTCAACTTTACATATTAAAGCTTCATTTTTACGTTGCATGTCAACTATCACAGAATTTAAAAAGTCTATTTGACCTTTCGCAGTTTCGTATTCCTCTTTCAGTTTTATAAACTCTTTATCATCATTGTTTGCTGCAATCAACGAAACATCGTGTCAATAAAATGAACCAAAGAATAAATTTCATTCTATCTTTACCTGCAATGAATGTTGTGTGACAATACAAATGAATAATGTGATGGAATGTTGTTGGATGAGATGTAAAAAGAGATGAATTTGATAAATTATAGAAAGATCGTACCTTCAGATTCTTTAGAATCCCTTCCTTCTACCTGTATAGAAAAAACAAAAACATACGAATGATTCGAACGAAGGTATTTGAGGTGTAGAAATAAACTCAACGATTCACTTACGTTATAATTATTTTTGGTCGTACGATTCATGGCTTCTTCCCATTTTGCAACGAGCTGTTTGTTCTCATTTTCCCTGTAAATCAAATCATTTAAAAATGCACATCAAACTTGTTATTAACGATTACTCACAATCGATTCTTCGTTTCCGTCAACCGTGCAAATTCCGAGGATACCAGATTCAATTTCTCCATAACGTTTTGTATATTCTTTTCAGCCTCCTTCTCTTTAGTCTTCATCGAATTATTCGAAGTTTCGATCTTATTCTCTTGTTCCTTCACCATATTTTCCAAATACTCTTTGACGTTGATCAAACCCTTATTTTGTTTACTCACTTCCTCGATTTCGCTCTTCAAGATCTGTACTTGTTCGTTCTCCACTTGAACTTTATCGCTCTGAGCGTTCTCCAGAGTTTTCAATTTTCGAGTAATCTCATTTATGATTTCATTCTTCTCATTCAATTCGATGGTTTGCTTGTTCACAATATCCCGCAGTTCTCGCTCTTTCTCCTCCAATTCTGTATTCTTATTCAAAATCAGAATCTTCTCCTCTTCCAAGGAAGTTTTCAAATCTTCCGAGGTTTTCAAAGTTTCAGAGATTTTAGTATCCAAATTCTTTTTGGTTTCTTCGAATTCCGACTTTATGGAATCCACGGTATCTCGTAGGGCAGATTTTTCTTGAGATAATTCGGTTATCTGTGAATCCTTGGCGATTAAAGATTCTTGTAAGAGTTTTAAATTGTTATCATTTTGTATTTGGGTTTCTTTGACTCGAGCCAACTCGTCGGAAAGTTCGGATACTTGTGTATCTTTTTGTTCGGCCAACGCGCGCAATCGAGAAAGTTCCTCCTCTTTGATTTTAGTCTCCTCTCTGGCGATATTCAATTCAGTTTGGAGATTCTGTATCGCGTTTGTCATCGAATCTGTCGAATTAGCGAGCTCCGTTTTCGTGGTATTCAAAGTTTCTTTCTCTTCGCGCAATCTCTTCAACTGATCCTCCAATTTTCGAATCGTGCTTTCATTCTCTTCCACACTGGTTTTCAATTTTGCACTCTCCGCAACAGCCACGGTGAATTTTTCCTCTAATTCTTCGACAGACCACCGCAGGGCACTCTGATCGGATTCTAGTTTGGATTTAAGTTTCTGCAGATTCAATGATTCTTCTTTGGACTCCTCCAACTGTTTCTCTAGAGCCGATTTTTCGAGTTTCAAGTTATCGCTTAGGGTAGCAAATTCCTGCTTCTCTTGTTCATTCTTTTTCAATTGTTCTTCCAAATTGGCAATTCGATTTGACGTTTCTTTCAAATTTTCTTGCACATCTTTATCCTTATTCTCGATCGATTTCGACAATTCGGCTTCTTTCATCTCTAGTTGAGATATTTTGCTTTGTAACTCGGTATTCGTTCGTTTCTCTTCGTCCAATTCGCACTTGGTATCTTGAGCTTCGGCTTTTAGTTGTTCCAGTATAGAGATTGTTTTATTCAATTCTTCTTTCAAATGATTGATATTCTTCTCGCTGGACGATAACGAGGATTCCGTGTGGAAATGTTTTTCTTGCAACTCCTCGAGTTCTTTTTCTTTCTTACGAAGATCTTCGTTGTATTTCTGAAGCTGTTGGGAAGAATCCGTCGAGGTGCTGATTATTTTTTCGATATCCGCTTCCTGTGAACAATAACATCGATAATCATTGTTGTTTGAAATGATAGAAACCAACGAAATTCTCTTACCAATTTTTCTTTCTGCGCTGTGGTTTGCTCGAGTTTTTCTTCCGTCCTGGCAACGCTTTGATTCAATTTCTCGATATTCGATTCGAACACACGTAATTCACTTTCCAAATTAGTTTTAGTTTGTTCGGATAAAGTAAGAGCATCTCTCAATTCTGAGAAAACAAGAATAATAAGAAAAAGCGTGAATTATAATATAATACAATTTTAGCGTTGATCGATAAAATACATTACCAGTATTTTTATCCAATAAATTCTTAATTTCTTCATCCTTGCTGGCTATGATACTCCTTAATTCATCTATTTCTTTTTCCAGTTTACTCAACAGTACATTTTTACGGGACACATCTTCGCTTATCTCTCCTATACACTTAGTTTTTTCGTCTATCTCACTCTGGAAACGTTCAATCAATTCTTTGATTTGCGCCTCGGTACTCGCTCGAAGTTCCTCGAGTTCTTTATTTTTCGCTTCCAATTCTGAACTGAGTTTATCGACTTGTTGGGAAGACTGGGTAGCGGTTGCCCTCAACGATGCAACGTCGTGTTCCTAAATCGTTGTATATTTATTAAAACCAAATATGTTTATATAAAAAGAAAATCTAATCTAAAGTGGGAAACATTGAAACAATTATTACCAATTGTTGTTTTTCCTGAATAATTTTCATGGTATCGTCGCATTTGGTTTGTACTTCGGTAATTTGATTGACGAGACTCGAGTTAAGTTCCTCGGCTAACGAAAGTTTCTTACTTAATTCTGCGAACAAAAGTACCACAATACATCATCGAACTCGCATTATTAAACGATAAAAAACAAACAAAAAAACAACCGCGACGAATTACCCTCAATTTTATCTAAAGCATTTTTCAATTCCTCTTCTTTTTGTTTATATAAATTTTGTTGATTGGCTAATTCACTTAACAATCTATCAATTTCCCCGACTTTTAAATCGAGCTGTCGAGAAAATTCATTGATTTGAGCGTCCTTTGCGTTCAACTGTCGATCGAAAGATTCTGAAATTTCATTGATACGCTTAGTGTTTTCAGTCTTCAATTCCTCCAGAGCGATCCTCTGTATCTCTAAATGCTTCTCCGAAGCTAGTTTCAATTCTTCGCTTTTTACCTTTATCAAATTGTCTCTATCTTCCATTAAAGTTTGATACTGCGTGTTCAAGGATTTTTTCTCATTTTCAAATTCTTTGGTGAGTTTTTCGATCGTGGCTCTCGCTCTTTCCAACTCGTCGATCAAACCGTCTTTACCCGTTTTATTTTCCTCTTTTAATTTTTCTATTATAGCAGATTTTTCTTCCAAATCTTTTTGTAAGTTCAATTTTGAGTTCTCCAAGGTGATGCTTTCTTCTTCCTTTTCCTTCAATTTGAATTCCAATTCTTCGATTCGTTCGAGGTACTGTTGTTGTTGTGCCAATCGTTCGGCTTCGGAAGACACTTTCGCCTCTTGTAAATTTTGCGCACCTGATATCAAAATATACGAATGAATGATACAAAAGGGAGTTTGTGGATCAACTTTTGTATCTAGGAATTATCAATATTCACCTTGAATAGTTAAATTACTAAATTCGTTTCGTAGTTTCGTTAATTCTTCTTCAGTTTCGAATAATCTGATATTATCTCGTTCGAGTTGGATGACACGTTCTCTTTCCTCTCCCAGTTGTTTCTCTAGTTCCTTGATTTTGTTCTCGTTCAAAGTGTTTATAACCTGAAACAAGATTTCAACACTGATGATACTGAATTTTTTACCATCATGTACAAAAACTTGCAGTCACTTGCAGTTGGATTGGTCACAATAATTAATATTGAAACATGGAAAGGTTAATAAAAACTTAATGTTAGAATTCTTCTTCTATGTTCCATGTCGTTCCATACGATATTTACAAGTTTCATAGATTTATATATTACAGATGTTTGTGAAATATTTGAGTATTCATCATGAAAAATTTTGAATTTTAATCAAAGAAGCTGTAGCTTTTGTTAATTGAGGAAAAATGTACGTCAATGGAGATGATTGTTAATCGACGAATGACTCCTTGCGTGGAGCTTTCAACGAAAATGATTGCAAGAGCAGAGAACAACCTCGAAAAAGAATCATCAGCGTTAAACATTGGAGTCAGTATTTCAATAAACGATACGATAAAGCGATACGAATTTCTTTTGAATACTCACACCCTGCTGAGTCTTTTCTTTCTGTAAACAAATCATAAGAATCAATAAATTAACCCACTACGGATGAGTGAGATTATTCTATACGGAATGATTACTATTCGATACCTTGAACCGAGATAATCTCCATAATCCGCGCTTCATCGACACTTATTTTCACGTTACGGTATAATTTCAACAACTTTATGACATTTATTCCAAAACGATAAACATACTTCTATTGTTTGTGTAAACAACATAAGACTGTGTAGATGTACTGAAGTTAGAGGGTATCCTCTTAGTTTTGAAGGAAACTAAAAACTGCAAGGATCAGCTCATCAGCTTTCGAAAAATGCCATGGATAGCGCTTCCAACGATATTTTTTGAAAACTGATTCTTCGAATTTTCTTCTAGTGATTATTATCATCACCTGTATATCATCCTTATTGATTGATTCTTCTTCGAAACGGAACAGAAGATCCTCGCATCTTCTTTTCTCCTCCTCCAGTTGCAGTGCCAACATATTCTTTTCCTCCGTCAGCTTGGCTAACGCAATTTCTGCATTCTGAATGGTATTCTGCATGGTTTCGCGAAACTGAAATAATCGAAATACAAATTTTAAGGAATAACATACAACAATCTACCTTGAATTTTACATTTTCATGCATAGATTTTTGAGTTATATCCGTTTTAATGGAATTTAATCTCAGATACTGAGTCAAATAATATGTTCTGTGCAGTTTTCTGAAAATTTTAAAGCAAAAATTTCTTGATTCCTCAATTCTACATTGAAGAAAAGCTCAAGTATGTAACATAGTCACCTTGTCATATTCCTGTTTCAAAGCAATATTCGTTTGTTCCGCTTGATCAGCTTGGTTGGCGGCCTTTGTAACTCTTTCCCGTTCCAAGTCTCGCTCGTGACGAAGCATCTCTATCTCTTGCATTTTTTCTTTTAAAACCTCCTACAAGGAAACCATTGTTCATTAGAAAATTATGATAATTCTTGGTTCATAATATATCACTGTACTAAATTCTAAGGTTTGAAAATATTGTAATAAGCTGTATTTATGAGCTAGGGATTCTCATTGAGTCTAGGAGGAACTAATTCGTAATTTCATTATCTTGATATCTTTTAGCTATCTTATGAAGACACTTTATTTCATAGTATATTCATTTTCGCTTCTAATGTCTACAAAATACTCTCAAAATTTGTTTATTTTACAAGTATTCTATGAGGTCTTTGATTTAATTCCAAATTAGTGTAAATTGTGGTCTAAAAATTCTTTCTCTTGAAATTCAAAGGTCTTCTCTTAGGTAAATTTACTTCATTCTGATCAAAACACTTCATTTTTCTGCAAATTTTTTGGAAAAATACTCTGGTTAAAAAAATCCATTGATTCTCATTGAATCTCGGACAATGTTCTGATCAAATCTCATGGAATTTCATTCCTCAGATTCAATGGGTTCTTTTAACCAGGGTAGCGTAAATTTTCCTAAGGGTTTAGAAATTTAAGTTTTCGATTCAAATCCGCTTATTCAAAATGTCAAACAAGTTTAGGAAAATCTAATAAACGAGGCCACAAAATTCTATTCGAACCAGATCCCATAAATTCAATTGAAAGTGAAGAAACTATCAAGATCTCTCATTGCTTCGACGACTTGATAGTTTAGTTGTCTTACGCTAGGAAGCGTTGAGATCATTTTTCAAATTTAATCACTGAATTTATGGACTCTGGCCTACGTTGAAAGGAAGTTTTAGTTAAAATTTACTGAAACTATTTCTATTTTTCTCTAAGAAAAACTTCCCGATTTTAACTGTATTTGGATTTTAGGATTTGCCTGAACTTATTCAAGTTGTTTAACATTTGAAGCACAGTGATTTCACCCCAAGAGAACACAGACCTTCTAGGTTAAATTTACGTCCATTGTACGTGAATTGACGTTCATGGAACGTTCAATGGATCTTCAAATGTTCCAATTCCAAAAAATCCAATGAAATGGAAGTGTATGGAAATCAAAGGATACGGTAACGAATGATCATTTTTTATGCAAATTCAATTCATTTTCATCATACAATGTGAAGTTTTTTCATCAACAATGGGATTAAGAAGTATCTCCAATGAAAAAAAGAAAAGATGTTCAGAATGTAGGTGTTTTGTGTCAACGATGTTTGTTTCGTTTTTATCCAACGTGATGGTTTTTTGTAATAAAATCTACAATTAGATGTTATAACAAATGCTGTTACGTACAGAAAAATACAAAGGAAAAAAAACCAAATAAGAAGAATTAGATTGGAAAACAATCTTTCATATAGAGAAATGAGGGAAAGTTTGTTCAAGGGTTTCAATGGAAAAAGTTTTCTGTAGAAATATGAAAGATGTCGAGGATCAACGGATCCTTACTCGAAGAGCAAGGAAAGTAATCCTAGATTCAATACGTGATCGTTTCGATTAGACTTTATTGAACTTTTTGAAACGTGAAGTGTGAATTTACTCGCGTAGCAGTCTACGATATACGTCAATCTAGGTTTGGTCCAGTTTAAATCATCCTGGATCGAGTTATTTAAGGTGTAATATAAAAGGAAAGAATTTACATTCAAATATAGTTTCATAAAAATTCAATAGTCTATCAAGAATATTAGTGATATATTTTCACGATTCGATGATAAATGAGATTGTTTACTGCACGGAGAGAAATGTGGGGTTAAATATTACTACATTTTGTACTAAAGTAGCAGCATAAGTGACACAGTATAATCTTTACAACACAGTGTAGTAAAAATTAATGCCTAATGATTTGAAATATCGTTCAATTAGGTGCACCTTCACATCATAAAGCATGAATTCGTACTACACCCTGTGTTGTAAAAATTATACCATTCCACTTATCCTGCTACTTCAGTACAAAATTTAGTAATATTTAGAACGTCTTTTTTCCTCCGTGTGTAGAGCCATGGAAGGCCATCGATAACTCATTTTACGCACCCTTTTCCTGTGAAAAATTATCCATTCAAGGGAATTGGAGATTTTAATAAGAACGAATACAATTTCTGAATACCTCTGAAGAAATACGAATACAAATTGATTTTTAAAATAAGCTGTTTCAACATCCAACGTTTCGATCTGTAGCAGTAGAAGAAATAAAATTGAATCGTGACTGTAACAAATCATTGACAATATTCCACAAAATCTCATTCATAATTCAGAATTCATAGAAGCACTTACCCTATAGTTTTATCTTAATTAAACTTGAATTGAATTTGCATTGTGAATGACCACATTGATTTCAGGATATACAAGAATAAGGAAAATTCATCAAGATAGTTTATTAAAAATCGCATTTACATTTGAAAAGAAACCTTACTGACCCTAGACAACAACAAAAACAACGAATCAATCAAAAAAACAATGATTATCCTACAAAAAAAACAACTACAATATCAACAACGAATCAATAATAAATAACAATACAGTAAAAAAATTCAACGCTCTACAGAGTTATATCAAAAACTACATAATAATAAATTAATAAATTATAATAACAACATAATGCAATGTTATCGCATATACCTTTGATTCTACAATATCTTTTACGCTTCGCAGGATTATTTTCTTGCTGTTTCCCTCATATTACATCATATCTACTGGACGGAGAGGATAAGGATTATAAAACTTGGGTATAACGATACAAAATATATACTAATTAACGTAGTTATTATATATAAGCGTTGTTAAAGGACGATTACCTGCAGTGAACTGCGTGCGGTTGTCGAGGTACGCATACCGGGCCTCTGGAATTTCAAATAATGCAACAAAAAAAAAAACCACAAAAAAAAACAAACCAATCTCTCATGCATCGTCAAATAATTACAATTAATCGATTATTATCTTCGTACATGCATACTTTCTTCTAATTCATATTATACATTTAATTATATTATCTACACATATATATATATATATTTTTTTTTAATTTCAGTTTCTGAATTTAGAGTTTTTGAATATTAATATTAATATACAAAAATTAAAACAATATAACAATCGAAATGTCAGGCTAAAGGCACTTTGAGAAAAATTGCATCAATAAAATATGCGATGAGCATCGAGTTTTTCATTCCGGTATCGTGAATCTTACCCTCGGGGTGGTGGAGCTGATAACACCACCTCTGGAAGACGCTGCCACGCTCACCGCTGTGCTGGATATACTGGATACCGATACCAAAGATTCACGGGAGCCTGCTTTTCTTAACGAAGAATTCAAAGCTGCTCCCGTTGGTTTGTGTATCACGCACATCGATCTCTTGTTGGACGGAGATCGGGATACCTTGTGAATCGGTGCGAACAGGCCGTGTTTTGGTCGACATTCGAAATACCTGATAGAATTTAAGTTTATATATTTTCTTCGTTTCGCGTTCAATCGAATATATTTATGAGAATACAATTTATATTTAAACCTACGACAAGGCTGTGAATTACAATATTTATACGAAAAATAAGGTTTTGTTTCCAGCACTCATTTCTGAAAGGTTTCTGAAAACGTTCTTGAATAAGATAACTTTTAGAAGTAAAAACACTTCAATACTTCTACTGGGAAGTGTTTTATTCGATTGACTCACTTTCTATGACTGTTTGAGGTTTGTTACTATATTCAATAAAAATATCGAGCTTTATTACGTTAGGGAGGAAATTCATTACTCATCTATTGTGTACAAGGTAGTTCTAATTCTGATGGAATTACAAAACATATTTTAAAATGAATTCTACTGTGTCCAAAAAGTCAGACCAGATGCGTCGATCCTCTGCTCGACCTGCATTGCTTCTTTGTGAGTTTTTCGCTAAAAACAATCAACTAATCTCAATCACTGTATTCATCTGATTTAGCACAGTGGGCCTTCTGGCTATTCTTTTCAAACTCAAAAAAAAACCGTGTTGCAACCAAATAAAGAATAGTCTTAGTTTTTGGACACAGTAGTATCACCTACTTAGTAACTTCGAATTTGGATTGCTTTACGCATCGATGGCGACGATGATGATGCAACCAGAAAAAAACAGATATCAAATTAAGTGCATACATCATCAAATAATCACTGTGATTGACATAACAAATCATCCGACTACATCATCGTGTATATGCTAATGAATTCCTTCGATTGCATGATAATTACTTGTATACCAATTAATACTGTTTGGGAACGCTAATGAATCATTCATGAATTCTATACGATTGACATAGAGAGTCGTTACGAGGCCAATATCGGACTCATACTACTAGTACGCTTTTGTTATTCTTTCTTATTCTCGAGTCCTATAATTTATCAATTGTATTTTCATATTGTTAGGAATCTCAAGGATTTTAGAGATCATTTCAAACCTTTTTCCCTCGACAGATCCATCGTTCTTCCCAACTGCGTCGTCTAATTCAACGCCACACCATTCTCCAGGGGCAAATTCCGTTGTCCCCATAAACCTAAGTACTCCTGTTTTACTTCCTTGACTGGACGACACTATGACTCTGTCGCCTATCTTGGGCGTGTCCCTTTGCGATATCGTTGATGAGAGACTCGTCGTCGATGCGTCTGTATTTCATTTATTTGTACATTACTATCAGTTTTTCTATCCTATCTTTCTACTTCAAAGCGCTATCAACATACACTTGTTTCCAATAACCCCGGTACCGCTCAAGTATTCAAAATTCAAGTATCAAAATAAATTTCAAAAACACTCTGAGCAAATAAAGTATAATGAAGCTTATAAGAATTATTATACACACGTTAATAATAATCATTTTTCTCAGTGTATGTTTAGATACAACGATAATATCAATATTCATTACCAAAAATCATCGAAAAGATTGAAGATTTGGATCATGAATATTCATTGTACTCTCTAAAATTGTTGGAGTGGTATTTCACTCTTTAGCCAGCCGAAAGTGAGCCTGTCGAAATTTCGAGGGAAATTTCCACTCTTTTAGAGTGATAATCTAAGATTTGGGATTATAAACTCACAGCCACTTCAATTTTACAATAAATTCCACTCGGAATGAGTGAAAATCCCACTCGAAGCGGACTGGCTCACTTTTGAGACTTATTAGTGAAGTGAAACGAGTGACTTCTCTTAACTCTTTCAGATTTAGAGAGTATCTAAATGAGTGGAATTAGAGAAGCACGATGATCCCTGTAGCGCTGATATATTTTATATTATTCCTCATAAATCATTGATGAACCCAAAAATATTCGAAATAACCCAAGAATTTATTTACAACCATCAAATAATTGCACACTGGATATCAACGAGAGTCAAACGATACAAAAATACAGTGCAGGGTTAATCATTTATTTGATAATAATCGAAAGAAAATTATTCATTACAATGATAAAACTACTTCTATGTTAATGGTTGTAAATATACTATGTGAGTTATATATATATATATACATTAAAAAAAGAAAATGTTTTAAGCAATGTAGCTAAGGACGGCGAGCGTATCCCTTACTCAGAGACGGTGATGTCGACTTGGTTAAGCTGCTGTTCAATCTTGACGTAGCATCCGGCGAAGCCAACCCCGCGGATTTTGGAGTTGGGGACGACAACGTCGATGAGAGATCCGTTAGAGGTTCTCTCGTCAACCTGGTGAGACGAGAGAATATCCCTCGTTTCGGTTCGCATTGAAAATACCGACATCCAGCCACGGATCCATCATTTTTACCTATACGGAACAATAACAACATTTAGGGAATATTCAGAACGAGATTTTCCAATAAAAACTCACCGATTGGTTCATCGAGAACCACTCCTGCCCAATCTCCCGGGGCGAATTGAGTTTCCCCGATGTAAGCGATCGCTCCAGGTTTTGTACCCCCGACCCATACTCGATCGCCTATTATGAAACTGTCTGTGTCCTCGGTTAGGACGACGCTAGTATCTGTTCGAATGATTCTTCATTTACATTTAAGGTTTTCATTTCAAAAATAATAATCATCATCATAAATTCTAGATTGCTCATCAGTTGAATTGATTAAATAAATCTAAACTGTTACTCAAACACGATATACGGTACAAAACAATCATGAAAAATTCTAATATTGTTATAAACAAAACAAGAACGATAATAAAAACGACAAAAGCCATGCTAAGGCTGTGACTAAATTCTTGTATTAGTATCTAAAACAAGCTACCTACCTGATCCTCTACGTAATCCAGCCTCGTTTGGTTTGCGGCTGTGTGATTCCCAGAGTGGATCCATCTGTTGATCTGTATTTACATTCGTCATGCCAAACATTTGCCAAATCAAACAAAAATGATCGGAAAACAAAACAAGTGACAATAAAAACACCCGATTGGAAACGAAACAACGGGTGAGTTAAAATGTGGAATTTGGTACAAGAGAAAAAACAAGGGATTGCCAATCGCTAGGTTTTTTGTTTCAAATCTTCTTAATAAGTTCGTTAAGATATTCTTGTCGAGGTGAGGTTGGGAAAACTTGAGAAAGTTTTATTGAAAAATTTCAATTTGAAGAATGTTCCCTTGATTGCTTAAAAATATCTGCGAGGCTTTCTGGAAAAGCAGCATCGTAAGAAGCAACTCGTATAGGCTCTGAATTTCCTGTATCGAGTATTTTCTAAAATATGGCTAGTTGAGAGAAAGGTATCTAACTACAGCGAGTAAAATTTAGTTGTCCCAGTTAAATTTTAGCTGGCGTAAATGAAAGTCTAGTTGCCTGAAATATGAATATTCAAGGCCGATAAAAAATTAACCACATATTCTGGTTATAATACCAAGAGAAAAATTTGGTTCTCCTAACCTGAAAAATGTAGTCAATTTTCGCATCACAACTATATTTTCTGATGAATAGCACCGGTTTTCAAGTGAATGTAACCACGAATATTCAACTAAACCTTCCTCCTCAATGTGGAACAGTGTTAAAACAAAAAAACGCGTACCCGCATTTAATTCCTATTCTTCCAAAACACCTGTAAAATAATCATCAAAAGCTCTGCGGAAAATAGTCATCAATTTGTCAATCGTATGAACCATTCATCATCGTCATCATCACCGTACAAACGTGTATACGTTAAAACCTCGATAAAACTGATTTGTTTTGTCATATCCTTATCATCGTAATTCGAAGTGTATTAATAATTGATCGACAATGTTGATGCATGATTTAGCATCGGGAACATGAATGCTTGAGCGTGGAAAACCGGCCGAGAAAGGGCAAAAAACGAACAACGAGAAAAAGAAATTTGTATATGACGTGGGTATATATTAATGCGTATGCAACGCGAGATAACTGGTGCTTCATTTTCTCCTTCTATCGATGTAATCGCTAATTCATCTGTTCGAACATAGAAACATCGGCCCACGCGTTGTACGACTTACCGCTGTTATTACTACCACCACACCAGGTTCTCTTCATCCAGTACCCACGATTCTTCTTATAAATGCATAAATATATCCGGACACGCGTTAGTATTACTCCGGACTCCTTTTCTGGAGTTTTTTTATTGTCTTATCGGCACGGTCGTCATTATGCATGATATTATAACAGTCCCGAGTGTTGTTAATTACTCGTACAAGATGATTTAGATTACAGGGAAGAGAACAAAAACAATATATATCCACGTCCATGCATCCTGCAACGATATATTTTCGAAACGACCAAACGATTTCAATATAGATTCACCTCGAATGACGAATTCTAACAATTCATGCATAATTAATGAGAAACTTTGTACATACGGAATGATAAATAGGCATTTGTTTTAACGACAATGCACTCCTTTTCTAGATATTTCATGCTTCTTTATTTTTATGGAGACGTTCAAGTTGTGTGCGAGACGACGACGACGACGACGATGATGATGATTATGATGAGACTCAATGAATGTACAGAGGAATTAATAAAGATGATGATGATGATGATGAAGAGGGGGAGGATGACGAGGTTTATTGTTTGATGTATTTAATTATCGTTAGAAAAGAATCGTACGGGGTGTCTGGGAAGAAATTATGCCAGAGGATGAGGCTTCCTGTTTTTTTTATTCCAAGACGATGAGTGTCAATCATGGAAGACTCACGTGGAAAAATTTGCAAAATCATATATAATTCATATAGAATTTGACGAAGTTATCTACACGTCATAAAATTATTCCATGGCGAAGCTTGATCGAGCTTTGACAAAACGAACTTGCCACAACTTCGAATTGATTCTGATACATTATTCTGATAATTTATGGATTTTCAGCGCTGGTCTGACCCGAGTCGGAATATTCACTTGCATTAATCTCAAAAAGTACCATAATTTCTTGGACTTTTTGAAATAAGTATGGTACCTTCCGTATAAAAGTCCAAGACATTATGGTACTTTTAAAGGTTTTTTCAGGTGAATATTTAGACTCGGTCAGACCAGCGCAGAAAATCCATAAATTATGGTACTTTTTAAGATACCTTTTTCTCCGTGTAACAGGAAAAATATTGGGTGGATTATTGACTGGCGTATATATTCTATTGTCAATTTCTGACCAAGACTTGTGCCAATCTTGCCCTAAACTCAAACTGTTATCGAATCAATGCTGAGTCAAAGTCTTGAAACGTGGCAAAAATACTTTGGCGACCACATCGTTCGCTAAAAGTCGTATTCCTTGGAATGGAATAAATGATAATTCAAAGACCGGGACCTTAATCATTGAACCATATTCGAGTTTCTTACCATGACGCGAATCGAATCCCTAAAATGTTTGTCGAGATAGCTCGGAAGAGTATGATATTTTTGTTGATCGTTGAATATCTTCAAGGGCAAGCGAACGTGTTTGGAAGAAAAATAACTTTCTTCGAACGCATACGGTGGCCCTGAATACTCAAATATAGGCACAATCTTCGTTTGAAAACGATATTTTTCCCGCTCTTACGATACACAACCGCGTTCTGATCTGTTTATCTTTTTTCGGCAAGTAACACAGCTGTTACGCGCGAGCATTTAAATTTAGTCAGGCCTTTTGTTTGTACACGCCCTCTTCTTCGCAACTGGGGGGAAAAGAAAAAAATTAATTTTCCTCCGTATACCATAAAAATATTGCCAAAATAACTAATTGTTTTCCTCTGATAGCATATCTTTTAATAAACTACATCACGACGTTTCCAAACTCGTTTTCATTTCGATGATTTGACATTTAATTTTTATTAATTTATGCATTCGGAATTCAATTTAATTACTCGACAAGAAAACACGGCGATGATGAATTCGATATAAATAACATTTGAGTAGACAGTTACATCAAAGCACAACTAATTCTCGATCCGTGTAACCTCGTTATAAGGATCATAAACCAACCATCGATCGACATCTGTAAACAGTGAAACGCAACATTAAGGAAAAACCACACGTACTCGTTTACCGTCTTTCTCATTTACCATGAATCGAAGATGTTCATTAATCGATTGACATCCAAGGATAAATAGTGTTCCGAGAACAGTGAGCTAACCGACATAATCGATCTTATGGTGCGGCGCATAGTCGATTACTGAATATGGTATAGAACATGCGATTGATTCGTGCGTGCATTTCTCTCCACGTTTCGTATCAATCAATTATTATTTTCTTGTTCTGAAATTTTCAGTTTCGACACCTTCCTTTCGAATACCAAGCGGTAACCTTGTTTGCACATGAATTCGCTATCCTTGGTTCAAAGAATATATTGTATATACATAAAACAACATGTATGTTGCTATAAGTTCCGGTCTACATGTGATACGCAAAGATAAGGTTTCATTTTTCATAACATAATATACCTTTCTTTTGACTTTGAAATCGATCATCTGTTCATTGGATTCATGATTTCCTGCTTTTTTTCTTCAATTGAAAATTAATTTTGTACCGAATGGTGCCTTCCCAGACAAAAATTCCCGGGTGGGCGGGATTCCCAAATTCGCATGTGAACTCACGTTCCTGGCCGGGACCCGTCCAGGACCCCCTGACCAGGTCCTACCCGAGATCAGCCAGGTCCTGCGAGGAGACCCTCTGGTTCCTGCTCGGGGCCTGTCAAGTTTCCGCCCGGGACCCAGCAGCCGGGTCAGGTTCCCGCTCGAGTCCTCACCTGGCTGGTCCCGGGCGGGAACCAGAGGGGTTCCAGGCAGGACCTGGTGGGTCCCGGCCAGGAACCTGAGTCCACATGCGAATTTGGGAATCCCACCCACCCGGGAATTTTTGTCTGGGTTGCAAGTTTGTTATCTGAATCACGCTGAATCGTTCGTTATTATTGTAGGATTTATGAAAGACATCGAATATCGCTCTACACTATCGCCGTATTCACCTGATTTAGCACAGTGTGACTTTTGGCTATTTTTCAAACTCGAAAGAATGCTCTGAAGACACCGTTTGGAGTTGATTAAAGAAATTCAAAGTGAACACCGTAGCGTGTTGCCTTTGACCCCATCAACGCCCAGAGGACGCAAGTTTGTCACCCAAGTTCAAACTGTCGGCATTTAATGAATTCGAACCGGAAAAATTCAAGAACCACTCTTTCACATGCTTAAAACCTATATAGAACGCGGCTCCGATGTCTAAACTTTGAATAAATGAGGTTACAGGAATCTAAAAATTTTTTGGTGAACCAAAATGGCGGCCGAAGTGAACAATTTTTCATCAAAACCTGGTAAATTTTTTCATCGAACACTATGGGCTGTAGAAAAAATTTCTTCATAACAGAATATTTTAGAATTGGTCGAATAACATTCTCAAATATTTTCAGAATTTTCTGATTTGATTTTTTGAAAAAATCATGAAATCAAAATTTCGGAAAAGGTCATGAAAAAAAAAAAGAAAGAGATTCTTGGTCACGTCTCCTTCCTCACGGTGAGAATTGGACAACATTTGAGTAATAAAAATGGCTAAATGACGTTTCTTTTGTATTTCAAACAAAAATATAGAACTTTATCGTGGAAGAGCTTGTTTTTTTTTTGAATTTTTTCCTTCGAAAAGTGTGGGATTGGAATTAGAATGGTCAAAGAACACTCAAATTTTTTTCACATTTTTTTATGACGTTTTCCGAAATTTTGTGATACAAAATTGTTTACTTCGGCCGCCATTTTGGTTCACCAAAAATTTTTTAGATTCTTGTAACCTCATTTATTCAAAGGTAATGTAAAAAAAATACAAAGGGACCAAAAAATCACCAAAAAGAAAAAAATTGAATCGAAAAATCACGTTTTTTTGGGTTCCTTTTTGATTTTTCCATGGTTAAACTTCTTTTGAGCGACTTCTCGGCATCACCATTGGAAAGAGCACCTTCGGAAACATAGGGCACAGTGGTTCTCGAATTCATTAAATACCGACAGTTTGAACTTAGGTGACAAAATTGCGTCCTCTGGGCGTTAAGGGCATTCATCAGAGGCAAAGTTACTAGATCTCTCCCCCCAGTTTTCTCAACGATTAATGAATATAATCGATTTTAATGAGCAGGTGCATCTTCTTAGCATATCAAAGAAAGTGCAGCTACTCTTTCCCTAGTAGAAATTTGACGGGGAATTCCCTATTAGAAGCATGGCCCTCGTAAGGCTGCAATAGGGAACTCCTAATTAAGGAAAACTTTTAATTACCTCATCAGGTCCTGACATGGCATCCTGGTTAGGACCTTACAACAATGTAACGCGAGGTTGTTGACAGGTCCCAGTCAGATTTTCCCTTTCAGTAACTCAGACATAGTATTCCTATCAGAACCTGATCAGAATTGCCTTGACTAATCCGTATTTGAATTGTGAGGTAACTGTCAAGATATCTTGATCAGGACCTGATCAATTCAGAACGATGAATGTATCCAGCTATTCAAAATTTTCACAGGACTCATTAGAAATTTACCTGTCTTTTTTAAATGTTCAACTGAGGTCTATTTGGATCATCAGTAGAATTTCTTCTGTTGGGGGAGTTTCAAAAAATTTTATGTAAAGTGAATTCCATGAAAATTAAATTGAATGTTAGAATATAGCTTAGATGAGGTCGTGATTGGGAATTCACTTACTACCCTGATCATATCCTGATTGGGAAACGTTTGGTTTTCCTAGTCAGGACCTTGTCCTTTCCCTGCGTTACATTTCTGTCAGGGCCTTATCAGATACACAAGTCAGGCCTTGAACGGGAATCAGGCATGCCTGATCTGGACCTGATGTTTTCCATATCAAAATTTCTACTAGGGTTATTTTTCATTTTATTTGTTCGTCTCTGAGAAAACTGGGGGCGGGGGCGATTTTGGAAGCTAGTAACTTTTTGGGAAGGTAGTGAATGCCGTTAAGGGGATTCATTACTTCCTGCAAAAGTTACTAGATTCCAAATTTCTCTCCCCAATTTTCTCAGAAACGAACACATAAAATGAAAAATAATGAGTAGCTGCATTTTTTTCAATAGCCTAAGAAGATGCACCTGCTCATTAAAATTGATTCTATTCATTGATTACTGAGAAAACTGGGGGGAGAGATCTAGTAACTTGGCTTGTAGTGAATCGCCTTAATGGGTTGAGGACAGCTATTAAATCAGCTCCTGCAGCTGACTATCAACTAATTTATTTGCTATAACTGCTAAAATTTGGCTGTGGGAGCTAATTTAATGGCTGTCCATGTTCGTGCTAGCTATTTAGCTGCTGCAGCTAAATTATTTTTTCCGTGCACTTCGCTGCAGATACTCGATCTAATAACCTCTGGAGTATTGAATTTCATAACAAATTCTAACCAGGAATGGGCTACGATTCTGATTACTGACAAGAAATCAATCATCAGCTATCTACACAATCAAAAATTTGCCGTCATTTTTCACTGTGTAGTAAACCCATAAATCAGACGGTTTCATTGTTGAGTAAACTTGTTGAGCAATGATTTACTAGTAATTTCGAATCTGATTTTGCGTTTCCTTTTTATTATTCCGATGAATTCTGAAATTCCCTCTTTTCAAATATTTCATCCACAACCGCTTTGCAGGATTCTCAATCAACATTTCAGTTAATAAAAAAGAAATATGTACTCGACTTCATCATCAATCTTGATAAAAGAAGAAGAAGAAGAAGAAGAACTAGTTTACAAATGATCTTTCCTAAATCGGACATAATTGAAATTCCATAACTCCGCGAAATCAAGGGACATCCAAATATTGCTGTACCGTGATTAATGATCGACTTCAGACCACCATTCATCAATCAATCATTCTCACGTTCATTTGCCATGAACAGGATCGAGAGACAACGATGGAATGAAATATCATACCACATTTTCATCTTCCCAAGATATCAGAGAACACAGTAGGTCAATATATTTATAAACCTAATTCTTTTACCTTGAATTTTCCTATACAATTACGATATACGAGCTTACCTCGTACTAACTCCCTTCGAAGATGAAAATTAAGAAGCAACGGAAAACAAACAAAGAAAATCAAAACTGATTGAAAACTATAAATGTATACTATATGTATACAATAAACAGTGCATTACGTAATAAAGAATGCGTCATATGACTATTGCAGCAGCCAAGACTGACCATGGATCGTATTCTTCTTCTTCTTCTTCTTTTACAACTGTTTTTTTCTTTGCTTTCCTTTTCTCTTCTGTTCTTGGGACCCCCTTTGGCTGCAATGCAGCAGTATAGGGAAGGCCTTATTGGATGGACAAATACGTGCCCTCGATGCAGTTAGGTACTTATATGCACACCGCACACAACGTATACAATAAAAAGACGATGGCCCCACCCTTCTCTCTCTCTCTCTCTCTCTCTTGCGTCACCGTTAACCCGGAGAGATTTGGATGAATCGAAACAAGGGAAAATTTACTTCTTTTCACCAACCAAATCTTGAATTTAACACAACAGAGATACGCGTGGTAACTATTGTGACTATAATAATGTATTTGGTATTTAAATTTCCTGGAGTGAAAATACTACAACTCCGATAAGAGATTACTGGAAATAAGGAATTAATAGCAGTTGAGAGCTGAGTTGAAATATGAAAGAAAGAAACTACTTTCGTTTTTCAAATCAAACTTGCAAGATTTTCAAGGATTCATTTCGATATTCCTGAAGTTTGAATCGTTTATAGAAACGAAATGCAAGTTTCAACTCACGAAATCTGATGAATCATTGGTGTTGATCTTCTGGAATCAACTCCTTGCAACTAAAAACATCGTTTGAACAATGTACTGCAAGATTGTGGGTCTTCAACAGCTGAGGATCTCGTTATTCGATTACTAATTTGTTTCAAACTTCAGCAACATTAATTTTGAATGTCTGAAAGAGTTGTTTTAAAGAATTAATGAATATCCACAATGAAAAAGTAAGAAGAAACCCTTGAATTCTATTTATATTTTGAAAAGAGAATTTCATTTTGAAACTTAATTTAAAGGGATCTCTGAAACACTGATATCACTTGGCTGATTTCTGATAAAATACCGTTAAACGATATCGATATCAATGTGAAATTTATATACGAAATCTCGATACTCAGAGTTATTCGAATCTCCTAACACACGCGAATAATAATTTATTGTTCACCAAAGCTGATTATCTTCAAATGCAATGATCACGCGATCGGAAATGCGAACTCTGGTATTCTATTTTCTCGTTAGATTCTTTAGACGATAAACTCTACAATTCTATGATTAATAACAAAGTTGAGGTTTCATCACGTTTAAACACGTAATGTGATCCATTTTCTCACAGATTTACGAATATCAATTCTAAAGTTGAGAACAAATCCCTCAACATCGACTGTACAAGAACAGAGATTGATTTGTAAAGTTATTGAATTTCAACGCTATCGATAACATCGTTACCGATTGTTTCCAGTGTTTAGAAATAAGCTTTGAAGTACTGGAACTGCATTTGTTACAGTATATATTACATCATTCCTATGTTTATACGATAATTCCTCACTCCAATGTTACACGATTTACTTAATCTTACAACCTTGGAAGCTTATAAATCAAAATATATGCAAGAATTCGAGTCGAGGTGTGGCGATTTTGATATTTTTGTTTTATTTTTATTGCATCGATTTGAACAGATTTTGAATCGCTGTTTCATTAGTGACTATATCAGAGTTATGTTATGAAAACAACAGGGACTTTGAATTTGAAAACAATCGAATCGTTTCGTTCGAATTCACGAGCAAACAAACATAATTATTTTGAGTGCAATTGTTAATTTTTTCAAAGAGGCATTAAAATAATATGAAAATTCTTGAGGATGTTGAAAGATTAATAATTAATTGAATTCAAATAACCATTCACTCACATAGAAACGAATACCTTAACGAACTTTTGATTTCACTAAACTACTGCTATTACTACTACGTATTTATGCGTTTTTTACCAGACAGACAGTGCGAGGTGCGTCGCGTTGGAAGGTGGAAGAACGACTCTCAAGAACCTCTGCACGAGTTTCGAACGAGAGTACGAGAGCACGATTCATTCACACACATTCTTTGAGAGTTTAATGTAAATGTAACAGAGTGTAAGTGTTGTCCCCTCGAGAGGTGAAGCTCGATGCATTCGAGTAATGAATTCGAGTAAGTGGTGGTAGTGGTGGTTGTTGTATCATCGAAGGATAAGTATTCTTCATTCAACAAGATTTTAATGGAAACGCATAAATGTTTTTTTTCTTTCATTTTGAATACGTTATGAGATCACGCTTCGTTCGATCTCGGTGTTCAGGAAATTGTATTGTATAATTAGTGGAAAATGATCGTACACGGACACAATGATCATCGTTGTTGCGTCGGGAGCGTATCATCCTCGGAATGATTTTCTTGAGTCCCATAACGCTACTCTCAATATTTCTACGTTACAAGTGCTATCTGATTAAAATATCAACATTTATTCAACAAATAAAACAATTTAACCAAGAGGATTATCGAGTTAATTGATACCAAGCTTACTTGTTGACGAACGTAATACTGAAGATGGAACGGCTGGTCTTGGAGGCATTGTACTGCACGGTCGGCCAATTTTCGATGGAGGCCTTATCCCGGATGGCTTTGTTTCACTCATTTTTCGGATTGTTTTGTCCCTTTATCTCACTGCACTATGATACACTGTAATCACCACTGAAAGAATAAATAAAATACATCAATAACGTTGCTGATAACTCGAAAAAGATTGTTTCACCTTGAATATCTAACTTTGAATTAAAAATTGTAAATGCCTTGAAAATCTAAATTATAAACTTTGTGGCTTCAACAAAAAATTTTTGTAACTACATATTTACTTAGAGAAATATGTAAAGCTTGTTCCAGTTTTGTTTCAACGAATTATAGATGTCGGTCTTTCGAATTACATTCGAGTTTACACGATACTCATTAGGTATAATCTTTCACAGCAAAATATCAAATATCCTGCATGTTGTTCATGAATCAACAATATTTTTCTAAACAAACGGATTTTGTAGTTGATTATTATGTAACAGTATTTATTATCATAAAAACTGAAACACAATCTGATTTGTTTGTTTTCCTATAGAATTGACAGATAGGATTGCTCAATTTCGTGGAAGTGTTTTTGAAACCTGTAGCCATGGAATATTTCTTCTCTTAAAGATATTCTTTCGAAATTCATTAAATTTTCAAAATCTGTGAATGAAATTTATGCTCTGTTATTTTTGTATCTCTTTTTCGAGAATAGTTGAGAACTATATAAGAGGAACTTTACGTCAGCCCAGTATGAATCGCGTCAAACATATTCTACATATTTCAAAATTACAACAGTTGGTTACCACAGTTGTAACCACAGTTCTGCAGGAAATACTATTTTATATATAATTATGATCTCATACAGATTATACAAAAGTATATCCAACATAAAATAATTCATCGATCAGATTCATAAACATAGAAATTTTGTATCTACGTGGACAGATGACGACAGATATCAGGGGAGAATTATTGTAAAGTATTCTTGACTAAACTGAAGTTATGAGGTCATACTCAAAAAATGATTTGATGGTTCTGTCAAAGATAACTGAAGATGAGACGATTAGTGTATTGCAAAACACTTTGCGATCATAAGTTTGAATGATTTTGTGGTACCGTTGACGAATGTATAGAATTTCCAAATGACGTATGTCGTGAAATCCCTTTTTTCGTCATCAATTAGTGAATGAGTATTAATATTTTCATTGATAAAACCTCATTGCTCAAAACTGCAGTAACGTAAGCAAAAAAATGAGAATTACATAAGAATCGGTGAACCGCTTTATTCAAACAATAAGGTTACATATTTTTGGTGCAGTGTCAATAATCGGAACGTTTACCTATTAGCGATTATTTGATATAAAATCAGGTACACATACGTGTATACAAACGTAACAAATGGAATGTCACGAACGGAGGTTTTTCTTGTTTCTTTCCTGATTGTTGTGACAAAAGAAAACCAAGAATTTTGATCGTCATAAATTTAAAGTGCACTTTGACACGTTAAACATACCACGTAAAAATGATACATTGTTAAACTCCTCCTACGAAACTGGTTTTTTCCCACGAATATCGGAAGGTGGAAAAAAATGCCAAGTAGAAGGTTAACTTGAAGAGATGTTGAGAAAAATTCATCTGGGGATATGATTCTCACCTCATTTAAGCACACTTTGTTATTGAACGATGAACAACACTGTTTTGTAGCACTCGAGTCAACAACAATTACTATTTTCATTTATTCATTGGGAAACTCGGATATCTGATTTGATCTGATTCGCGAATAACGGAAAAAGTGACAAGCAGAGGCTGAGGTCGCGCGATAGTGCTGCCACGACGTCAAAAAGAAATTGAAAAAATTAAAGGCACTTTTTCATCGCTAGGACTTTAATTCACCCGCATGTGAATAAGCGCGAAAAGAGCTGTTGATGACCGTGGGGTTTTTTCGGGTTTCCAGAGATAACACAGAGAGAATCCTTTTTCAAGAACAAGAATAGAACTCTTCAAGAACTCTTTGCGAACTTAAAGAGTTCTTTGAGAATACCGAAAATATTGTTTCTTTTACCCTCAAAGAAATTGTCAATGTCCCAAACATTGAATGCCTTCAGAGCTCTTTATGAATTCATTGATTCGAAAAGAGTTCTTAAAGAATTCTTCGTGTAATATCTGGGGTACTTCCGATACGTTCCGTTGATTAGTGTTTTACGATTCGTCGTTTCGTCGATCCATGGGAAAACTTCGTACATTGGCAACGCTGTCCCAACCACCCTGTATCAATTGTTATTGCCGTTATTGCTGCTTTTGTGCGCTGAATTTTGTTCTGTAAGATTAGGGATACTATCTTCTGTTTTTGTTTAAGAACAAGTTTTATACAATTTACTGAAACGTGTGATAAATTCTTCTCTTCTCTCTCAACATTTGGTGCTAGATTAGATACGAATAGTGGAAACTATACCACGGTTTGTATTAGAAATTTTTTCTTTTTGGAAAATGGTCACGAAACTTTATCTGAAACAAGTTTTTAAACAATTGCAGATTCGATCGAGTCGCGTTTCACTCAGAGATGCTTTCTAATATGAAAATCCAAACAAACAAACAAACTCAAAGTAGTGGTTGCAAGCACAAGCACACATCATTACGGTTTATAAAAGGAACAAAAAATTCAGTTTACTACATTCAACAATCGCATTCACAAAGATTGATATGAATATTTAGCAGATTCCGAACTTCTAGAAATTAGTTCAATATTGAGATCTAAAATAAGAAAATTCAACATTATCATTCTCAAACATCATGGGTATAACTGGTTTAACTACTTACATTATCAATAACGCCGATAAGTATTTACAACCTATTGAACTACACGATACTTATTTGGTAATCGACGGTTCATGCATTTCATCTCAGTTGTATTATGAGAATAATTTCCAATGTGCTTTTGGCGGAGAATACGACATGTACTCGAAATGCGTTGGAATGTTCTTTGATGACTTATCGAAGTGTAACATAACACCCATAGTCCTATCGGATGGTGGATCTGAGAATAAAAAACTGGAAACTCTAGTGGAGAGGGCTTACGAAAAAACAGAATTTGCAATTGAACCAGCAAAATTACTCAGGCATCCCTTCTCTCGAAATGATTGGACGCCTAGTATGACACCTCCATTCTTGAAAGAGGTTTTCAGAGAAATTGTAACTAAAAAAAACATTAAATATATCCAAACTGTGTTTGAAGCGGACAACACAATAGCTACTGTAGCAAAAATGTTGAATTGCCCTATTCTCAGTTTTGATTCGGATTTTTTTATTTTTGGAATACCATACATACCTTTTTCCCAACTACAAAATGGGATCTATCGACCCTCGCAAGGGAATGGATGGGTAAAACGTTGCTACCTATATCAAGCTGACAAATTCGTACGAAATTTTGATGGATTGAATGCATCCATTTTGCCCATGGCTGCAGTTCTTTTAGGAAACGATTACATAAACTCCAATCGTTTTCAAAAGTTCTATATGGAGAAAATAGAGCCTTTTGGGCCATCAAGACTCCCGTACTCTAAACGTCATGTGCGTATAGACAAAACTTTGAGATGGTTGTGCGGATGGACAATGGATACAGTGATCACTGAAATTTTATCCATGGTACCTGTGAGGGAACAAGATGAGATTTTGAATGCCATAGAAGCTACCATAAGAGATTACGCTTACAAACCAACAGATATATTATTGAAACTCGGTTTTGATGAAGAATTTGTTCGTAATGCAAATAAATCGCTAAATAATCCATCTTACAAATTCGAAAGGCAGAAGAATTCCAATCACTCTCAACCTGCACAAGATTCGTTGGAAGACAGACTTACGAGAATAGATAAGGACGTAATAGCCGCGATCAGAGAAGCCCAACTCGGAACGAACGAAGCCATCGTTCGAGATTTACCTGACTGGTTTTTGGATGATCTGAGCACAGGTCGCGTTTCTTCATATTTTTTGGATATATTAGTGAGAAGATTCTTCATTTCGTCTTCTCCAGTGCAAGATCCTGAATTAAGACCACCGAATTTAATCAGTGTGAATATTATAAGAACCATTTATAGTTTGTTGGTCTGGGGATATAAAAGAGATCATGAGTATTTAAATTATATAGGGAAAGCAGAACATTCAGGTTTGAGACGTCTCAAACTGGAATTGATAGATTTGGAATCAAAGTTCAATTTTAACATACCGAATTTAAACGAGCTAAGACAATTGCCTGTAAGCTTAAAATTACGAATAATCAATGATACACTATTGATCAGTGATGAGCGAATTATACAAGAACTTCCAGAGAAATGGCAATTGTACATAGCTGTGATAACGTATTGGGCTCGAGAACAAGAAGAATCTATTGCTTCTAAATATCATATTCACTGTTTATTATTTAGTTTGTTATTCAACATAATTGACAAGGCAATAGGATACTATAGATCGATGGAAAAGTGCAAAAATAGATACCAGGAACTTGTTCGCGCTATCCAACAGCGTAGGCTAACAAACCCCCCTCCACCAGATGATTATTCGGTTGATATGTCGGTAAAGGAAGCTTGCTCACGCGTTAAATATGAAGATTGTTTAATGATAGCACCTTTTTTTATAAGTCATTTCCAAATGAATCCGGTCATTTTTTCTGAGCCTAAGAAATTGAGTAGAACGGTGCTACATGCTTTCTCTCAAGTACAATGCTGTTTGAAACACAGTTTCAATTTGAATTGTTTACTTGGAAATCCATATCCAAAACCACAGATATCTGAAACCTACAATGGAATGTTATTATATAATTTGTATATAGATTTTAGTGACCATCGAGATATCGAAGATTACATTAATTACGTTCTTTTTAATGCCCCAAGTCTTTCAAGACTTTATAACGTACTTTTGAATAAGGTTAAACCATTGTTCTCGGTCGTTTTTCCCAACTTATAAAAGAGTAATTCTGTATATAATTTTTTATTACAACGGAACAACAGAAGAAAAGCACACAATCGTATGAGTTGGTAACTAAGTTTGTTGTAAAATCAAGACAAACTTTCTAAATTGAGAATATGTACTTTAATAAATAATGTTTTCACTTTCAAAAGTATGTGTACTCAAGTCATTTCGAAAAGATTGATAAACTTAGATATCTTCAAGGAGATACCATCACACTGATTGAGGAAACATTTCCTTAGTGAGTATCCTTCGAATTGAGTTTATAAGAAGGTTTGAAATTTTCAAGAAATAATCTTTAAACGCGTAATTTGGATTTGGAAACAGATTTTTTTTTGTGCGGGAGTAAAAGCGTGGGGATATATCAATCGCTAAAATTACAAATCTCTTCTTTGTATGATGTCTAGTTTATTTATTTATTCATTCATTTATTTGGACAAGGCCTATTATTACATTATAATTATAATACATCGGGTTTTGTCTAAAACTCATCATACTTTCTCAAAAGGCACAATAACTATAACGCACTCATTACAGAAGGAGAATATAGAGTATATTTTTCGAGTATTACGCGGGACGTTTTATTTCATTCGATGTAGCTTTTTTTTTGTTCAGCCAAATGGATAGTTTAGCGTTTATTAGCTCTTGGTAGATTATCGAATAATGTTTTACAATGATTTTATAGGCCGTATTTTTCCAGTAAAAGAATTTTCAATGCTTTAAAATACTGTTGCATAAAATCGCAAACGTTGACCCATTTTCTTAAACTATGGAAAACTATATATGTATCGATCAATGAAGTGTTTAAAAAAGTGTAAAACAGGATAAAATGAAAGAACCACCAACTTGATACATAAACTTCCTTCAGCTATTATTGGATATTGATATCGAAATTACGTATTCTTACATTTATCAAAGAGGAAAAATGGATGTATGTTTACGATTTCGTTGATTCTTGATCTACTCACTTTGATGTTATCTTAAAATTTGGTTACCAATCGCCTGGATGGTGTAATAATAAATAATAAATCACCCTTCTGTTTTAATTTTATATATAAATAAAAGAGTTACCACAACAAATATTAATAACAAATAAATCTACAGTAAATATTTAACAACGAATTTATCAAAACTCAAAATAATGCAAATGGCTTGTGCTTTTTTTATGTGTTTTATGTAAAAACGGAAAGCATCGAGTCGAATGATATAACATGGTTATTTGTACGAATATATGTAGACATAATCGTTTTTAAAATACTAATACTGTAAACGAATGTGAGGAGAGAGAGAGGAATAAAATCTTAGATCAACCGACTGAATGTTGAAGATTAAGAATGTATATACAGATAAAATAATGAATTTAAAAATCCTTTACAATTTACAACAATAAATCATGAGCTGAGTTATAGCTAGAGTGCCACTTGTGCTTTTATCCTCTCATTTGTTTATTGAGTTACCGATATACTGATTCATTCGTTAGGACAAAGCCCACTGGTATAACACGTGAAATATACCGTTTAAGCTCAAAAAGGATTTGTTTTGCTCCTTTGATTTCTAAATCTCAACTTATCATATATAACTTTGAATAAAATTCCGAACAGAAGTGTTCCATTCATTATCAATTCGCGTAATCATCACTGGTTGTCTTTACTCTAATATTCTTGACAACCCGTAGGAAAATGTCTAAGCTTGAACAATAAGACATTTATCTGAAAATTTATCAAGTCATGATCAATTTTTTCAAGATACAAATGTTGACTGTGATTTAATAAGTTATCAGATACGGGAGATCATATACATATAACCCCGTAGGGGGATTGTACAAAACTATTGTACGTATATGTAGGGTATCTACTAATCCGCACAACAGTATTGCGCAGTCCTTTACAAACTATAATCCATAATTTCATAATTATTAGGACCAAAAAAGTCATGAATTCTGCGACTCTCGCGTGAAATTTTTCATCGAACGAAGAACCAATGATAACATTTCATCACAGAAATTTCAATGATATTTTTTTCACTTATTCTTGCTTTAAAGGACAAAGAATTCACATTCCTTCCAAATATATCAAATTACGAAGCGATGTATTATTGTACATTAATAAGCGGAACCAACATATCTCTTTTTGAAAAAACATGATACGACACTGTAATAATAAATAGAAAAATTCAACAATATAATCAACAGGTTTTGGATTTCTCTCCTTTTCTTTTTCTTTTTCATTTTCATCATACTTTCTCTCACCCGCCGCTCGGAGAGTCACTTCCACTCCATAATTTCACAAAATATTGTACAAAGAAAACTATGATGATCACAAGAACTGTATCTACGACGCTTTTGAACATATTCACGTTGAATGGTTGTTCAACTTGAGCACGTTGCTTTAACGTTAATTGTTCTAACAAGTGTTGTATACGATTCAGTTTTTCGCTGTATTCGGCCATTTGATGTTCAATCTCTTTCATCACGTCCATTATCCTGTGAGTCAAACCATATTCAATTAGTACGTATTTGCATTCATTGCGTTCTTCGATCATTGAATTCAAAGGTTACTCATTTTTTATCAACGTACAGATTTGATCAATGAATTTGAGAACAAATTTAACTGCGGTACTCAATTTGATAAATGAAATTAAAAAAAAACAAAACAAAAGCAAAAGAAAAAAGCCATTAATATCATGCCAAATGCAAATTAGATACTCAATGTATTTGGCAAGGACCAATGTTCTTAATCTTTTGGCAAAATTGCATCGAACGAGATCTATTGAACCCAAAAATTCATAGGTTCACGTCAAGAAAACTTTTTTTTTCTCATTCCAATCGAACAATTCAAGAGGACCAAAAGCCAAATCTTAGATTAGAAAATTGTTACGAGTCCAGGAATCAAGACTTTCAATTGTCAAACGATCGAAAACCGAACAACCACGTTGATATTGTCGTGCAAACTTTGTGAATTCGTATTACGTAACTTGATGAATTAGCGGATTTTTTAGTCCGTTCAATTTCCGTGTCGTAAAACGATTGAAAAGTCTAAAAATCCTTGGAAATAAGACTCTCACCTTGCCGAACGTCTTCTTTTACCTACTGATTGACTGGAATCTGAATGTACCTCTGCGGATGAACTGCCAGAATCATGAGCTGGGTCTGCCAATGGCATGTTATTGGACAATTGTCGTTTGGACGATTTCAAGACGGAAAGAGAGGAACGTGATTCTGCTTGAAGCAGAGGCACCTGCAAGGAGAACAACATTTTCAACACAACACCTAGCAGAATTGAATTGTTAAGAACAAAAACTAGTTACTCGATGAAAATTTCAAATTTTTATCCAAATTACAATATAATAGAAAAAGGTTCACGCGTGAACATGAAAAGAAATAAAAACATGCAGTGGAAGAAATGAAAAGAAAGAAGAGAATATTATTAAATAATAATACAAATAATACCGTTGATGGGTGGGTGAGCTCAAAGGTTGACACAACAACATGCAATAAACCAGTCCCAATGATATGATTCCAAGCAGTTATATTTACTGAACCGCAGTTTTTGTGTTTGCGTTTACTCTGTGTTTTGTACCTGTGATTGTGGATCGCCAGGAACAATACTGCTAGCACGCATTATTGGTGTTTTATGTCTAGTCTTTGTGCAGATAACATAGTTGCTTTCGTATTGCACGACATCGTTTGTCGGGTCCCACGGTCTCATGTCTGCGTGTCTATACACCCAATAGCCAGTTATTATATCCTGTAAAAAGAACGAAACGATGAAGCATTTATTGATCATTTTCTTCCAACTTAACTTCATTCAAATTTCTGCTATCAAGTAGTCTCAAATGAATCTGTTATACCTTGTATTATAATGTATATCTTATTCTAATGAATTCATTATACTTGTGCTAATCCCAACGAGTTCAATGTTCCCGCTATACGTAGATAAAACCTAATTCGTGTTGGTGAGCTTGTCTTAATCCGGGTTTTGAATATTCAATTACCTGAACGAAATATCTAGGCATCCATTCTTGTCCACAGATCTTTCGTTCTTTCGCTCTTTCTCTCTGAGCTTCCTCGAGTTGAGTTTTAGCTTCGGTAGCTGCGACTTGATCATCTCGGTTAATAGCTTGCGTCACGGCGATCCACAATTTTTCACTCTCCCAGTCTCCCTGATGTTCCAAAGGTACAGTGTATTTTTTCAATCTATTTCTTCTTATTTCCGGAGTTGGATTGAAAAAGACGGATTCTTGCTGCATAACAAAATAGTTTTGTTTTTTCAATATACGTATGTTTAGATATAAATTTATTCATCGAAAACCACTTACTCCAGTGCGTTTCTCGTTAATCATGATCTGACCATCCCAATAACCAGATATATTAGCGAGGGTTTCTTTCCCTAAACGTATTCTTCCGACCACTTGATTCATTTGATCTGCACCTCCGAGGAATGGCTGAATCGAAATTATAAATTGATTAACATGGTAGTGAATGAAAAAATAACATAGCATCAATATTATTTTAATATTCTCACCTTGAGTTTGAATTCTAATTCCGTATAATATCCAGTTTTTTCACACTTAATTGTTATTTTCCCACCGAGCTCCATGGATAAAGTTCCCATAAGAATACCTTTACAATGCGCATAAGGGATTGTCATTGTATAATCTTCGTCTCTTGATAATATATTCAACACAGCCACACCATCCAACATCGCGGATGTTGAATTCCCTATATAGAAAATTGTGGAATAACAAATATGATGTTTCATTGAAGTCTAATGTTGTAATTTTCAATCATCACGTACCGTAGAATTTCGATTTTGCGACAATTGTGGCACTGAGTGTGAATCCATCCTGTCGATTCGTAACGTAAAATGCAGATATGGGAGGATGATGAGATACCTTGGAGAGAAAAAAAAACAACATTTTAGTTAGAATAAATGTATCTAAATATTAAAAATATCTTACTTGTTCGGCTAAGTAAAAAGTTCTCGATCCGTTAGGATGTTGCCAATAACATCGATAAGTTTCACCTAAAAGTGGATTGTAAGGTTTCTTCAAACCTTGGGGTTTTTTATAAAAACCTGACAAATACCATTTTACGACTCCTTTCATGCGTGTATAAGCATCATCCTCGATCATCGCTCTGAAATTTATTCAGTTGAGGCTTGTAATAGCATTGAATGGAAAGAAAGCTTTATTTTACAATGACAACTTACTGGGACAAAAGATCGGCATGATAATACGAATCTGCTAACTTTTCGAGGAAGGAACGTGGTTCTAGAATGAATGTGGGTAAAACAACTTTGGATAGATCCATTCCTGGACGAACTTGTTTCATCAAGAACCATAAGAGGGATTTCTGCTCTTCCTGTAGTTCGGCAACTACCTCGCCAGCCTGCGATTTAAATATTGCACAAGTATTGATTTACAGTTTGATGGGATTCAATAAAAATTCCTTACCGCTCCCAGGACTTCGTTTTCATTGGCAACGTAAGGGGTTTCGTTGATTTGTTCCTCCTCCTCCTCCTCCTCGCCTTGATCCTCCTTAGCGGAAGTCTCGGACTCGCTGTCGGAGGCGCTGATTTCAGCATCGGCCGCGACTCCGTTGTCCGGTTGACTGATGTCGTCCAGGTCTGTGCGTGAGGTGTACACAGTAGGATCTAGCGTTACTACTTGGGTATCGTATTCTAGGACACGTACAGAGGGAATGGTCATGCGGCGGCGTGCGGGTACGTGGGAAGACAACAACGGAACGGACAAATAAGAAATGTCAGCGGCGGATTCAGCACCAAGGGAGGTAGCAAGAATATAGGATGGTTGTGGCGACGAACGAGGTGGTATTGCGTTTAAGTCGCTAGGCATGCTAGGACGATGAGCGCGGTGATGATGATCATGACGATGACGAGGCGATGATGGTGATTCCTCAACCGATATCGAAACCGTTTCCATACTATCTGATTTGCAGTTGTAGATTGCGGTTGGTGTCGGAGGTCTATCACGAAATTGTTTTTCCCAATAAGCGACAGCGTGATAAAGTTGTTGAAACATTGGAGTTGGCGAGGGACAAGCGCTTTTGGAATCGCCCGTTATTGCAGGCGATAACGGCTGTGGACATGACAACAAGCGCCTCTGAGGTGTTGTGGGTGAGCGTGGAGCATACTGGCTTAAAGATATTCTTTCTGGGTATGTGAGTTTTTATGGCGATGATAATGATGATGATGATGATGATGATGATGTCACGGAGGCAGCAGGGGAAAGTGCGTTAAATGGGTGTAACGTTACATGTTTCAGGACGACAATCAGCAGCGGATAAGAAAGCAGCAGTGATAACAATTTCAGTGAGGATTAGTTCGAATGTTTGTTTGTTTTTTTTCCTTTAATTTATTGTCTTTCATAGACTGAAATCGTACTACGCAAGACTGTTCATTCGGTACGTAACACATTCATGCAAAAGTAGAGAAACATGAATGTGTAACGTCATTTATGAATAGTCACTCTTCAACCAATGGATTTGAAGCAAACGTAGTATGGAAGATTCAACGTCAGCCAAGCCATCAACATTCGGATTGTTTTTTCAATTGAAAAATAATCATAACAGATCATTCTAAAAATCGTGCGATAATCAGCAACGTACAAGGTTGAATTTCTTCTCGCAACATTTCCGCATGTTCTGCGATTCGTTTAGTGTTAATCAATTCGTTTTATGCAAGAAAATCCACGATTCTTTCAGTAAAAGTTGATATCATTGCAATACCTTCCGATAGATAACGGAATTCCATTTTCTCGACTCATCGAAAACTCCGGTGGGACGAACGAGTGATTTGATTGACGCAGAATATTGCATACGACAATAATATTGAAAGTCAATTCAAATAAAAGGATGCATTGCGCGACTATATTATATAATTACGTTATACAAATAAGAAAGAAAGATTCAAGTTTGGATAAATACATGCAAGAGTATTATATTCAAAGCTTAGGGAATAACTTTGACTGAATCAACCGATTGTTTGACAATTGCGTAAGGAAGCGTAGCATTGTTCATTTGAAATTTGCTCTCGCTTTAAAGAGAAAATATTGAACAAACGCGATGTTGAAAGGAAAATTCTTGAGAATTTAATGAAAAATCTTAGCAAGATTGTGATGGATTGAATTTTCATTTCGAACATCGCGCAACAAGCTGGATAAGCGATTATTGGTACGAGCGTTTTTCGCTCTGCACTCGGTGTTAACTGCGTTCAGTACAGGGGAATAAAAAAACCTGTATCTATAAAATACTGAATGGGTTATGATATTCACCTTGTTCGTTGAAATGTTTCTCATAGTCAGCTTCGCTCCATTGTGTTTCATGCGTAACAGTGGCGTCCTGATTAGGACGTGGTAAGGCGCTGGTCGAACGTACTATCAACGATGAACATCGTAAGGAGAGTTCGAGAGCGTCCAACCAACATTTTCCAGCTGCTTGTGAGGGAGCTCTGAATATCAAATGGGATGTTGGTAATATTGGCTGAACCACTCCTAACAAACGTTTTCGAAAACAAGAACAAGGTTATAATTTTGATATATTTAATATTTCAAATTTACCCTATCTATGGTAATTCATACCTGGCCCTCTTGGAGCCCAAATAGATTGTTCCAGTGGATGGAATAATTTGAAACAAAATCCGTCTTTTTTACTAGGCCTTTCTATAACTTGACACGTATTCAATAATACCGTTCCAACCCAATGACTGCTCTGAAATATAAACAAATATAACATGAAATAATTATCAATTGTCGAGGAAAACAAATGAGATCAAATTATTAAAAAACAATGAATAGTACTTTGATTTTCGGACTCTTGTATATCAAGAGTAATCCAGGTTTCAGGATACACCACAATTTGGTCCAGCTTTTCAAAGTTCCTCGAACTTTCAACCAATCCGACATCACTATAACCGTTGGATCCTTGAACGAACTTAAAAGTTGATCAGCGACACGTTTCTTCTCCATTCTGTAATTCTTTCTTTGCGCTTTGTAAGATTCTTTCCTTGTTAATTTACATGATTCCACGGACTGAAAAGATGGTGATAATAACATTAGAAACACAAGAAAACAATATTCATTCCACGATTTTACGATACCTTTTCCGAAACGTTGTCTACCTTCTGGTTGCTATCATCCATCGTGGAAAGTCCTAAAATCAAGACAGTGCTCAATTTTTTATTGATTTATAAAATACAAAAGATACAAAAATATCATCTTCTTTGTCGGTTCGTTGGAAGTTTGGTGCGAAAGTAGAACAGCTCGCGCACTCTTATTTCTAAACTCTATTGATCCATATTCAATACACATGATCGAAATTATTATTTAGTAGATTGTTACATGATGTATTGAAAATTGAAAAAAATCTATTCGATGTAGATCAACGATGGATATATTGATTCTTCCCAGACAAGTGATTATAGAAATAAATCAAGAATCCATTTTCTTCTAAATGTTTAAAAAGAAATCTATCTAATTTCATTTTTGGCCTTGTTCGATACACGTTTGTTTGTTGGGTCAAAAAAAGCCTTCTTCTGCATTAAGAAATCGAGTTTAAAATTTAAGATAAGAAGAATTTTATTCTCTTCTTGAATAAATTCAAGGACATATGTTTTAGAAATTATTCCTCTCAATGTGTATATAAAATAAGAAAAAAGAACTTCTCTCTCAACCGAACGGTCTCGAATCTCGTCAGAATCGCTAATAAATTCAATGAAACATTCTCAGTCTTTCCGTGTCGTATCTTATATATACGCAGTGAAGTGAGTTATACAGTTTTTGAGAATTTCGATCGATACGACACCACGACAACCTGTTTTCCGATAAATAACCATTCATTCAATTATTATGATAAGTATGACCATTCACTGTTGAATACTTAATTATCCCTAAGTTACCTCAGTTTAGATATTCGGTATCGATAAACCCGTAAGATTCGTTACAATTAAAGTTCCTTCTTCCATTCCATTCGAAGAATAAATGAATAAAAACATTCGTTTGAAAGTTTTCTGAATATTCCCTATCAATTCTATAATTTCGGAATATATATATATATATATATATATATATATATACATGTGCATCGAACGTACACACTTGGAAAGAAAAACAACATTTCCGCACATATACTTGACCCTTTTCGCGTACATCTCTTTTACGTCCACTCCACACATCCTATTTTTCTACATATACATATATACGATCGAATGGTCGACCGAACGGTCGTGGGAGAAAAAAAAGAAGAAGAAAAATTGCGTACTTTGGTCGATGAACCAACACAATGCGGAGTATGAGAATCGATGATGACACATATTATGTAATTTATTCAATTTACACGGCATTAAAGGTGTATCTACGCGAGAAAGGAAGAAAGAAAGAATAACAAGAGAGAGGAAAAAATCGATGAGCTTTGTAATTATATGAAAGCTCGTTAACGGCACTTCATGATTCGATTAAACATTCAATGACACTAAACTAAATAGACATGCATGGATGAAGTATGCCCAATTAATTCGAGATGCCGCTCGAATTTTATATAAAAACGGTATAACTGAGCCAAAAAGGCCAACGAGGTTACTAGATGTGCATACATATACATTCGAGTAAGCTCCCGTGTTGGATAGGTGCATATAATAAGAATAAGAGCGAACCAAGAAAGCTTTGAAGTTTCTTGATGAGCTTAAGCCGTGTGGAGGGATAGATCAGGGGAGTGGGAAAATAATCACGTGCCTTGTTTTCTCATTTATAGAACTCAAACGACACAAAGTGACGAGTTATTGTTCCGAGTGGATTGTTAATTTTGATTGATCTTTTCAAACGATGAGAACGAACAGATAATTTTGTTCTTTGAAAACCTCTTGAATAACCATTATTTTTCCCTCATTCGAAACTTCACTCTTCAACGATCTTGCGGTTGAAGGGGAATTTTATTTTTGCTGAGTTGAAATATCGATATTCAATTTGTTCCCGTTTTTGTTTTATCTCGTCAAACCATTGATGCTTGAAAGTTTGAAATAATGTCATCGATGTTTCAGCTTCTCCATTACTTACAAAAGCGCGCCCTGCTTGAAAAAAAAAGCCAAATCAAATCCGAATAGACCTGGAATTTCCCGTGTGGAAATTTTTCCGGGCGTCCTGTATTGAATATAGGACCCGTAAGGGCTTATATTGGGTATCCAAACTTAGCCACTGAGGGGCCTCGTCGGATTGCTGATATTCTGCCTGATTTTTCTAAGTCAGGGACACCCATATAAAGTCCATATGGAGCCACGCTGCATCACCAAATTTTTTCCCCGGGTTTTGAAAATCTAGGCACACAAACTACAGCCTTGATAAGGCCTTGCAGGGCTTCCAGTATTCTCCCGAAGATCTTGATTTAAGCATACCTGTGATACAACCCATGTAGGGCCAAGAGCTGTATTTCCAACGTTTTCTCCATTTTGAAAATCTGAATGCACCCAACTACAGCCTGCATAGGGCCTCGCTCTTATATCAATCCCTTTTTTGAACATAAGCCTACTTTAAAAAGCAAATTTACTGAAATCGTATTGGTAATTTCGACTTTTTTTCATCCATGATTACTGTGTTTACACTATCGGTGAACAATGTCAAAAAATCGGGAGAAAACATCAACACTGTATGGTTAATTCCAAGACTGACTCTGAGGCTATTCTGTTTTTCGACACAGTCCGATAATGTATGAACAAAGTAACGTTGGGTAGAATACCCGAATAGAAATTGGAATCGGCTCAAGTCGAAGTGATTTGGGTACAGATGGGACCTTAGACAGCCCAATTTTCAATCGAGGAGGTTTCCTCCTTGCAATATTTATTCAATTTGATGATATTCGCAACAATTTATTATCCTTTCAAAGGTCCTGCCCACGTGAAAATTTCTTGCTTGCGCCAACACTGACGATGGAAAATAGATAGGCGCAATGCTGACATCCAAGGCTTGGAAATCTATATCGAGCCAACGTTGACTGACAAATGGCACAATGTTGCACCAATGTTGGGAATCATAATTTCCAATGATCGATCCATCATTGGCTCAAGATTGTGCCAATCATGGTTCATCGTTGTCCCAATATCGTTTGGACAAAAGAAATGAACTTCCTACGAACAATTTCATAGCACGGCTGAATATTAATCCAAACGTTGACAACGTTTAGAAGAAATGAGTACCCAATGCAGTGCCAAGCCTGGTCAAAGCTTGGCTCAGGCTAGCCACGATCCTCAATGATACGTCTCCATACAAAAATTCCCGCGTCCAATGTCAAAGCGCCACCCTTCGGTATTGTTTCCAACGCTCGGTTCGTTTCTCGCAAGCGCTCAACGAACTATGCGGTTGATATATAAGCATCATATAACCTTCTGATTTGAAAATTGTTGTCTTCATAATAGGTCCTTCATCGAAGGAGAGATTTTAGCTGTGCAGACCCATGGACTCGTGGACATCAGAATTTAAATTATACTTGATGTAATTCATTTGTAAGGTAACCAGTAATCATTGAGTTATATTAAACTTATAAGCACATCTTGTATTGGATTAATCAAATAAGTTTCTTCGTTTCAATGTATACAGAGATTCTCTGGCCCTGGTTGTATAAAATATTTCAGGTTCGGGCTGTACTTCTTAACACGTGTGGAGGGGAAGCAATCGATGTCGGGAATATATGACTCTGAATTGTTATTATATTTTTGCAATCGTTCAACATAGAGTTGAACATCGGCACAACATTGGCTCAACGTTGGCGCGGGATTGTCGCAACGTTGAATCAATTTTGGCCGAATATTGACTCAGTACTATTATAGTATTGACTCAAATTTAGCAGTCAACATCATTTATGTGTAATAAATGATGGTACCTCCTTTAAATGCATAAAACATCTGACCATTGGCAGACCATAAAAAAATTCGTCTATCAGTCTTGGTTCGTAATGAGTACAAGCATGATCCAATCTTGGATTTAGATCGAGCGACAAATTTTTTCAAGGGTTGCCAATGATGGCTGATTTGACTGCCATAATCGTACCAATGTTGGTCCGTGATTGGCAGAATACATCAATGGAGCCTGTAACGATGTTATCATTCCAAGCTTGCACCTCGCTAACCACCAAGGCTCGGCCAATCTTTGTCAGTGTTGCGCCATCCTAGTGCCAATCGTCAATTTTCACCTGGGTAGTTTCATCGCCTACATTAGCTTCATCATGGGTGTCCTACATAGGCCCAAGTTGGGAACACTATGCAGGCTCTGAAGATGAGTGCGTGACAATACTGTCTAAGCCGTATAAGGGAAACCAAAACAGAGCCTGAAATAAAACGAGAACGCCTAGTTTGGTCCAAACTGCCGCCAAGAATTAATTTCCACACGGATTTATCCGCTTTCATTTAGAAACAAGTAGGAATTTCGTGATTAGCGTTTCCAAATCTCCCGATTTATCAGGAAATCTTCCGATTCTCGTACCCGTTTCCATTTTATCCCACCCATAAACTGATAACTGTTCTTTCGGCGTTGATAAGTTCAATCTATCCATATAATTCCTACAATTTTTCTTCCATAAATCAGAAGGTTTTACAATACTGGTCTCAAGATTGATACTTGCTGCGTTCGCATTTTTGAATCAAAATTATTCTCGCTCCACTCGCTATTCAAAGCTTATTACTCTCTACATCTGGAAGAGTGAAAAATCGCACGTTTCACTCCACTAAGTGCCAGAAGGAGCCTGTCCACTTCGAGTGAAATTTTCACTCGTTTCGAGTGACATCTCACTCTTTTAGAGTGAAAAAATCTAACCTCAAACCTTTGAATATCACTCTAAAAGAGTGGAAATTTCCCTCGAAAATTCGTCTGGCTCACTTCTGGCTGGCTAAAGAGTGAAATCTCACTCCGAAAATTTTAGAGAGTAGAATGATGCTCGCTTCGCTCACACTTTTTAAATTCGAAAACGCTCGCTGCGCTTGCCATTCGTTGCCTCAACTGATGCTCACTTCGCTCGCAATTTAATATCCTGAATAGTGCTCGCTGCGCTCGCGCTGTTTGAATTTGTAGAGGCTCGCTTCGCTCGCCATTGTAGGACCTGAATGACGCTTGCTTCACTCGCATTTTTCAAATTCGAAGACGCTCGCTGCGCTCGCCATTCAATATTTCAAACAGCGCTCGCTTCGATCGCAATGTTAAAGGCTCGCTTCGCTCGCATTTTCAAAATTCGTAGACGCTCGCCGTTCAATATTCCAAATGGCGCTAAAAGAGTGGAGAACTCAGAGAAACCTTCTAAAAAATAATTATCAATCGGCCTGTAATAGAAGTAGCCTCAAAAATGTTATATTTCTACGAGGGAAGAACGAGTAATTTGTCTGGATTGGTCTGAAAAAAAACCAGTAGATTTCGTCGAATTAATTAACAAATCGTCGAACAGGGATGAAAATCGGAGGATCTCCTGATAAATCGGGAAGTTTTGCAACACTGCAAAGGAAGATGATTCTCAATTACCAAAATTTCTTCACTTTGATATCTTGAAACGTGAATATAAGGTCACTCGATGCTGACCTCAATTGTAAACCATACATTGATACATTTGAATTTTTCAATACAAAATGATTATTTGTAGAAACGAAACTCAAAATAACACACACACACACGCGCTCAATTCCGCCCTGGATTTTGTATCCATCGTATAAAGGATTACACAGTTGAGTCGAGATGATAAAATAAGACGAATTCCCCTTATCTTTGTTGGTCGAATATTCTTATCTCCTCCGCTCTAATTGATCATACAGGTTCTCCTGCCATGCCGTGATAAATATACAGAGGCATATAATTTCCCTCTAATGAGATAATTGAAGAATTTCAATTCTAATTGGTCGATAATTTCTGAAATTCAGAAAAAAACTGAATATAAAATGCACGTAAATTGGATTCTGTTCGTTTCAAAATTCAAACTGAATAAAACTTTACTTTACATATGTCCTTGAATCAGCAAATTTCGAACAAACTCTTCAAAGTGACTACAAAAGTGACCATACATTTAAGGTTTTCCAACAATTCCTGTGAAGTTTCTCTCGTCTCGTTACGACCCGAATGACTATAAAAGATATCTTATCTCGATCTCTCGAAGACAAATTATGATTCATTGACTTTGAATACATCAACATTTGTAAAAATTAATAATTCCATGCTTGTCATTGCAATTCTCCACGGTTCAATTGGAATTCTACACTTCGATCGTCTCTATGGAAGACGAATATACTTCTCGAAAGTAACAATTCTACAAGAAACATAAATCTCGTATTTTAATCCAAAATAATAGCATTAGATCGTTTTTATCATTGATATTATTGTGCTACGATCATTAATATTCATAACTATCTCTGTGTCACGCTCCGGAGATGAATATTCATAAGACGTATATGCGTTATTATCGGTATCAACAAACACAGTTGGTAAATAGAATATGTATTGCCTGGATGTCAAAAAAAGGGGCACAAATGAAACTTATCGATGAATGCACATCGAAGATTCGCATGAGAATAGCGCAATTGATTAGAACAAAAAGGAATGAAAATCGTTCAATCAAGCTAGGTGGTGCTCAAGTCAATAATTATGCAGCCGTGTGCTTCGTTGCAAACAAGATTAAAATGTTAAAAGATAATGATAATTGGTATTCTCTCATCTTTCCACTGTTTTTATTCTTTTTTAATCTCAAAATCAATTCTCGAACTTTGGTATCGTAAATATGAGAATGATAATGATCAGATGACGATTAAAGGAGGATATAATATTTGCATCTTGCACATGTATTCAACAAAGACATTTACATATTTCATGTACATATTCAATTGAATAAAAAAAATCAGTAACTATGCACACACACACACAGAAACAGATAACATTCTTTTTGTTTATACCTGGTGATACTGGAGGAGCACCACTGTTTGTTGTTGCTGTTGTTGTAGTTGTTGCTGTTGTGGCAATATTAACAGTTGTTGTAATAGATTCAGTCGATGGAAGTTTAGGCAATGGCAGAGACTGTGTATGGATACTGCCTCGTCGTGGACGATCCACAGGTTCTATTTTCATACAAGTCCACAAGAAAGAACAAAGAAAAAAAGTGAAAAATAAAACCTGAATTGACTTATGATATCGAATTTGTAATTACTGTTTGTAAGTATGTTTTGCCTCGCTTTAATTCGTTCAGTTGAAAACTTTCGAGTATAAAATTTATATGTTACACGCAACAACAGAATAGACTTTCAACTTGTGTGTGATTATAAAAAATAAATGTATGACCTTTTGCAAACGACCCAAAAACCAATCGATATATGCGACAGTTCTGAAATATCAATCATCGAGTTACATACTCCAAAATTTTCTGGTCGTAAAGTAGTGGATCGTTTTAATTGAGAGAAAAAACAAGTATGATAATAATAACAATTTATCCATGTGCAATGCAAGAAAATAGACGAGAAAAACAAATGAAACATACAAATCGTATAATGATATGGTTTGAACATGCGTCGACGAGAGTTTATTTATTCAGCGCTTATCTCGCCTATCTTGTTTACCTGGAACGAGTAGCGCTAAAGTTTTTATTAACGAAAAAATCAAAATTGAAAGCTTGCTGGGTAGCTTGCTCGTGGCGTATTTTCAGCTACGCTGTAAAGGACTTGATTATTCAGCTGTCGTCACAGTCTTTCCTCTGATTTTCACTTTTTTACCATAATTTTAAATATTTATAATATTCTTCTCGTGCATACGAATGTAAAACATTAAAAGTATATTCAAAGTCGTTTACAGCGTGTTGAAAATGAAATAAGAATAGGCAATGTCATTTGCATATATTCAACTCATTTTTCTATATTTCATTCCCTACACGTTCTATCCTCACGTTCTGTCTCTGCTTGTCTCTTTAAATAAAGGAAAAAGCACACAAATCAAAGAGACACATGCGAAAAAAACCAAATCCTAACGCCAATATGTGATTGTTTATGACGGTACAAAGAATTTGTTTCGTTAATTTTCATATTCCATCGATAGGAATTTTACATTTTCTGCGCTTGGATTTTGTTTCACAATGTTTGATCGATTTGATTCGATTTGCAACGTTTTCTTATCTGTTAAGAAAATTAAGATCAATATATTCAAGTAGACTGTTAAATATACGCAAAAAAAAAGAGGAAGAAAAGAATAACCGTGTTCAAAGGGGTTTTTTGTTCTCCTCCGTTTATCGATAACCTAAAAATAATCGAAACACAAAATGCTATTAAATTTGACCTTGCTTTTTCGAAAACGGGATAAAAATTCTCACCTTTTTTTAGTTTTTTCAACATAGTTTGATAACTAAGCGAAGTTTCGCCAAGCTATTGTCGAACTTTTTTGGTAACAAATTAAATTCCTTATAAAAATTACTCAGAGTGCAGGAAAAATTTTCACACAATAGCATGGCCGAATTTTCCTCAGTTCTCGAGCTATGGCGAAAAAATTTTCAAAATGAGCATTTTTCACCGCGTTTTTAAAAAACAAACAAGACAGAATTTAATAGTATTTTGTAATGTGAAACAAAAACATCAATAATCTAGTTTATTTTCATATTCGAGAATAAACGAAACAAATTCTATAAGATACTCGTCTTTATAGTGTCAAGTGAGATGAATGTGATCGATTTGTATAGCAAATCTCAACCTACTCTCTAAATATCTCCGAGTGAAGACAGTGTAACTCGAAAAGAGTGAAAAATTCCACTCCTGAAAGATGGAATTTCTATTCACAAAAAGCGACCCTGAAGATAACGGCCAACTGCTGTTGTAATTTTTTGTAGGAAGTTTTTATAAAGTGGATACTTGAAAGCCACTTAATCGATCCCTGTAACGAAAAATACTCCAACAAATGTTCATAAAAAGGCTACTGCAGTTGGACGATAAATTTCAGCCTATGTCTTAACGAGTCATTGAATAGTCACTCCAAGAAATTTACAGAGTCCCCGACAATTAATTCCCCCCTCTTCATTTCTAATTTAAAATCCATAATAAAGAAAAAAAGACTGGGAAATTATTGGGGAACAGTCGAAGATTCACACAGGTAGAGGTGGAATTATTTGTACAAACTGTGTTTGTATAAAGTAATATATGTATCCTCGAAAGTACGATGATTCAACGATATACCCGGAAATAAAATGCATAAATTGTTCCTTTCACGCGACAAAGCGAGAATTATAATAATCATTACCATGAGTTGCGAAGGAGGTTATTGTTGCATCGTTGGATTATTATACATCTCACTTCTCTCGTACACGACAATTCATTTTGATGAATCGACAAAACAACGAGACAACATTTTTTTTTCTCTCTCTCTCTACAAGAACAGATATCGTGTTTGTATGATTTCACGGCTTGGAATGAAAACCTATCATTTTTCGCGTTCAATTCTGTACCGAGAAAAACCTTCGAGTTTTCGTTTTGTCCGAGAAACGATAAAGTCGGATCTTGGTAACGGCATGAAAAAGTTAACTATGTAATCATACAACGATGTTATAACTCGCTAACTTCATATTATCGATCTTTATATATTTTTTTTTGTCTATAACATGGTCATGTGCGTATCACACGTGTTGAGTTTTTGTTTGAATTATTCAAATCTGTAACAAAGTTTCATCGTTCAGCTGCGGTTTCTTCTATAATTCAGAAACCCTAGTTATTGAAACCTCAAAATTCTCTGAGAGAAAAGCTCTATTGGAATAGGAGTGATATAGAAATTGGGGGATTCATAAAAGATTCGTTCATTCGATGCTTCAATTCGTAAAAATATTGTTCAAAGATATTACAAAACATAAAAAATATTTCGAATATACTAAAATTTTCTATATTTTCTGTACACGGGTGATTTCATGGTATACGATCGATGGGGGACAAATATACGAACGGAAACAAAACTGACTTATTGTATTTATTACAACTTGAAATAGGGAGAAGATTTACTGCAGCTTCCATTGAATCTACTTCAGTTTACGCGAAGAGAATTCTGTAGCTACCGCAAATTTGTTTATTTTATTAATTCATAGCTGCAAATCAGAACACGGACCAGAATCGATAACACTAGTGATTACCATATAAAAAGGCAAAGAGACATTGATTTTTCTACTTTTTCTCGATTTAAACTGCCGTGGGAGTTGAATAATGGTCTGGAATAGATTAATTCGGACAGATATAGTTCAAAAGAATAATTTGATACCAGATATGAAAGAGATCGCAAGTGATAACGGTAGTCATCATAACTAAAATAGCCTGAAAAATGATTAGGACTGCATCAAATCTTTTCCATGTTCAATGCCCTTCTCGTGGCTTCTTTAAAAGCTTCCAACCGAGGGTTTATCAAAGTGAGAATATTCGTCAGTCATTTTTGGAGGGGTGAATGGAAAAGGGTGCACACTTGACGCATACGTTCGTACAACTGAAGATGAAGTGAAGTTGGGACAGTCAGTACAGCCTGTACGTACGAAGTGCCCCCCACAGCAGTCATTCCCTCGAAAAAACCAGAATAGAAATATCTACATATTTAGAACTCCGCTGTTGCCCTTTCTTAGACATCTATAGAAGACTTTTAACATTCCACCCAGTATTGAATCAACGCAATACCGTGGAATCACCCATGAAACCATGAATCAATCATAACCGATCCAACAAAGTTGAATATTCTCTCAGAATTCACAAACTAAATGTTCAAATTCAAATCATTCGAAAAAACCATCACGAATCATCGCGCGTGTATTCCAACAATTCTTTTGAAATTATGCATTATTAAAATAATTTCAAATCATCGTATTACGAATACATCATTAACTTTATCACAAAAAAAAGAGCAACATCACTAACGACGAAGAAGTAAATTTCATAAAAGCCTGTATATGTGTGTATGACGTCGTACATAGGTGTTCAAGTTCTTGTGATACTTTTTCCTTCCTCCCAGAACGACTACGACGATACTCGATTCGAGCATCGAACAGATGTGATTCATTTTTTATTCCTTTTCCTCTCTTTGCATCGTTATCCTTCAAATTGTGCATCGAATACGAGGAAAAAATAATTGACAGAGCATAGATTCCATATCTGGATTCATGAAAATCTTGTACGATGTTCCGCTATGAGGCGACGGTTGGTTAATAATAGATTACACCTTGACATGAATATGCAGGAATTAAAATCTGTGTTATTATACTCAAACCGAGTTCACATGTCAATGTCAGAAGGATATACGAGTGTTCGACGGATGTACATTTTCAATAGAAAAATGACAAAAAGAACGTAGAGCAACCAATTTGCGAATGCAAATTGATGAGTTTCAAGAAGGAAGAGCGTTGGAGGAGTATTCGTAATACCCTCGCACACGCGTACATCCAAATACTGGATTTTTTATGGACGATCGAGAATGAAAATATCATGATTAGTCATTTTTTTCATCTTGGAGATTATGAGATCGATACTCACGACTGCTGAGAGACCTGCTCACGTTTGGTGGAGTCATCGTTTTGAATGTATCTGCTGAACTTCCAACTGGCATGGACTGGGTCTCGACCTGAGCCCTGTGCTCCCCGCCCGGGACAACAATCGGCTGGGAACTCATCTCAATCCTGAAAAACAATCGGTTTATATTGCTTCAGAAAATCAAGATACTATAAAATCCTATTCAAAGTCTTCAAAGTTCTAATTAAATACCATTGAATTCCATTGAAAACCGTTCAATTCTATGGAATATTTCAAACAGGGTAGAAAGTACAAAAATGGAAAAACTATATGGTTTTGTCACAGGATCTAGGGGAATACATTTGGACATTTTTAATAGGGATCTAACAATTCATGCCGGGACTATGACTGTGCGGTTTATCGATTGTTTACCGATGAATCGTCAAAATAAGTCCCCGAGATTTAAAAATCAATGGATTCTCCACTGTTGTTTGTTTCCAACAGCTGATTATGGTAAATTTTATTTTGTGTAAAAATCTGTTCTTCAATTAAAAATGGGCTTTGTCTAGATACACGCTAACCTGTCTCTAACTTTTAAATTCGAGACACGTGAATTTTTCGAATTTGTTGAGACCGAGACAAGCGAAAATTTTCCCCTGGATACACGGGAAATTTCGCGTGTCTGTAGAAAGTCCCTTAAACATTTACTATATCCACGAGAATTCGGAAATTTAACGTGTCTCGAATTTTTTAATTTTTCCACTTAGAATTTATTACTGTTCTTAAAATTGATTCCATACAGAAAACCATGAATTATTTTTCCTGAATCGTTAAATGCCTGTTCTGTTGACATTCCAGGGATCGATTTGCCGAGATCTAGTTTTCGGAACTTTTGCTATCTGGAATACAGATATTATAGAGGCTCTTATTATCCATACATATATGCCACCACGTTGTACTGATTAACCGCATGAAAAATCCGCATCGCTGAAGCTCAACAAGGCGGAAAACCCACAAGCTTCCTATTAACCCTGCTCTTTGTAATTACCGATAATTAGCGGAGTAGGATTTCAAAGGAAAATCATAATTTCCGATTTCGTTGTTGAGAAAAGCGCTCTTTTTGAGCAAAGAAAATTGTCTTTCTTGTTTCACATGACCCCCTTCCATTGCATCTACCGCATGGCAATTGCAGCAGTCTTTCGATCATTGAAAAATGTTTCAGAAACTCTCGGTTTGAGTCAAATCGCACAACCTGACGAAAAATTGCTGAACGTTCGACATTAATCGATAATCATTCCATTCAATTCTCATCCGCAAAGGAGATTCTCGGCAACAAAAAAAAGACAAACCTTGATCCTTGTAACTGTAATTACCAATCCACTTGGTCGAAAGATAAACACTGTTATTCAAAACAGATTCAATCCGTCTTCTCGTTCTTTTGCATTTCAAAGAATCATTCTCTTTTGGGATTTATATCTTTGCGAAATATATTCCACGTCCACGTAGATTTGTCGTGAATCGATGAATAGATAACGACGAAGAGGCAAATACAAATACATCTGTTCTCGTTGGAATTCAAATGAAAATTAATGTTCGCTTGAATTGTTTATCGAAAGGAAGATAAAGATGGATAAATTGATGATAGAGCAAGATAAGGGAAGTTACACGGGAACTAGGAAAGAATCAGAACTCCATTCGGTGTGGGTTGATTTGAATGAAATCAATGTAAAACGATAATGAGGTTAATGTCACTACGAGGAAATGTCATGGGTTCAAATTTGCGGGAGGTGAAAAGTACCCAAAAAAATGTGAAAAAAGAGGCATCAAAGTGTGGGATGTGAAAAATAAATTTTGTTCAAATTCGATGAAGGGGTGACAGATATTGAACAGGGAATAATAATTCTATTGCATATAATAATCAATTGATTGATGGAATAGGGAAAAACGATAAACATAAATAAATAAATAAATAAACACTCGAGTTATGACTTACCGTTTTTTGACAGACGTTCGAAGAAATGTTTAATACTGATTAATTTCTCCTGAGTCCATCGTCGATTCAAACTCTATTCTTTAAATAAATTTGTGTCAATAACATGATGAGAGAATGTTCACTTTGGTTATAATTGTATATTATCTGAAGAGCACTGTAAATATTGATGTAAGTTTCATTCATTTGAGAAAGAACCCACTGCACTTTGTATCGAGAAAATCTACACTTTTGAAACACTATTTGTCACTTAACCATTGATGATAATTAACACAGGGGAAAAAAGAAGCTGCAAACACGACGGCGCGGATCGTGGAATACGACAACCGCACGAAGACAACGACGTTCGATTGATCGCGTAGTATTCTAAAATGCTTTCCATTAGGTTCGTTCGATCGTTTGACGTGTCCTAAATTAGAGTCTCTCTAGTGTGACTCTCAATGCTCTCAAGTGAAACAGTTCAATCCTTTGATTGCACATTTCTCATGTAACCATTGAACTCTATAAACACACTGAGGTTTGCGCGTCACTGTTGTTGGAATAAATGGAGACCAGAGTCTCTTCATTGGTCATTTCATTTAACGGAGTGAACTCATTGGTAGATTCCTTAACCTCTAAATTCTGATTGATTACATACGACGACGACTATACGACTCAATCGTAAGCCACTACTACGAATACTACGATCAAGGCATTCGCGGCCGTGCCACGGCCTTTATTTCCACGAACATTTGGATTTTATAGCTATCTATATTCATTATTGTGAGAACCATTGCCATATACATCCATATACATCCAATGTTGATAGTGAAATTGACTGAAAATGTTCTGCAAATAAAGATTTCGTAACCCTTGAATTTTTCACAGATAATTTCAAAGATTGAAATTCTACTTCCAATCACTCATCTCATTCAACCATGTAAGTGCAATATGTTTTTAAACACAATACTTGAATATGATCAGAAAAAAATTTGCTTCATATCAAAATTTATAAACACTGAAAAATGTAGCGAACCCTCTTCATTACAGGATCCACGAAAATCTGTAATCCGTTGCTCTATACTGACATTTGAGGATCATTCAATTTGTGTCAAGAAAAAGAAGGTTAGAAATAAAAAACAACCTTACCACTTATTTGGAAAAATGGCAGAATCTTTATCAGGTGAGTGTGAATAATTGAACATCCACCGTATATAAATTTTCATTGAATCGTATTTTGATTATACATTGTCGCATATTTGTCGCAACAGCGTACTGGGTGAAATTTTTCAAAGGTGCTGGTTTTCCACAAGATGTTGCCACAAAGCACGCAGTTGTGTTTTCTAATAATCGTATCAAACCAGACATGCTACCCGAGTTGGACAAACCTAGTTTAAAAGAAATGGGTATAACTTTGATGGGAGATATGATAGCGATTCTCCGATATGCCAAAAAAGTTGTAGAAGATACAACGTGTGAGAGATTCCTGGTAGATTCCGAAGATTCGGTTTATCCTCGCAACAAAGTTATGGCAAAACCCACAGTGAAAAAGATCGTTAAAGTTCCTGGTAAAACTATCATCCCTGCAAAATCAAAAACCACGAGTCCAGTGGTCAAAACAGTAGTGAAATCGTCATCCGCGACCTCTACGAAACCTAGCATCGTGAAAAAAGTCATGGTAGATCCGAGTAAAATCAATTTAGATTACGAAAAGAAGAAACAAGTGATGTCCGTTAAGAGGAAAGTGGAGCCAGAGCCGGCGGAGTACGATGGTAACAATGAGGAGGAATGGACCGTCGCCGCACCTAAGAGGTTGAAAAGTGTGGACAACGATAACGTAGGATACAAAGTTGTATTACCTAAAGGAAGCACAACCCGAAGTAGGCAGCTGCTTAAAAAAGCGGTGGAACAGAAACGTACGGTATTCGATAGATTGGGTGATAGTTCGGTCACCAGCACTACCAATCTCGCGGAAACACCTCGGACCTTCAATATCACAGGTTTAGGAAAAGATGTTTTGAAACGATCATCCAGTGTTTTCAATAGACTCGGTAATAAAGATGTCAAAAAGGAGGAAGTCTCTCAATCGAGCGTTAATTTGAAAAACGGCGTTAGCAATAAATCTCAAGGTATTTTGAAGAGCAGAAATTCTTCTTTACCGCAAGTAGTCGTTACGACTACCAAAAATCTTGTGAGAATCGTACCAAAATCGGGAGGTACGATGCGAGCTGATCAAGAAGTCAATAAAAAAACTGTCTCCGATAGTGTGAAGCAGTTGGTCAAAACGAGCAAACAAATCAATTTTAAAGACAGTCTGTCGAATAAGACCAAAATGAAATTGAGAAACTCCACAGGTAAATTAGGTGAGCGAATCTCATCATTTTGTTCAAAGTATTGAAAATCCTATTTGATTTTGTTTGTTGTGTATCCTAAAAATGTTTTATTGTGTTACAGCGTCGGAACGTCTCACAGTGATACCAGCTAAAGCACGTTTGGGTACGGGTAGCAGAAAACAAGTTACTTTCAACAGAATTGCAACTGTGACGCACGTGAAGAAACCAGATGTATTCAGTCGATTAGGGATGTGAAATGATTTTTTCAAAACAAAATATTTTCTTAGAATTGTACAAAGTTAGTTTAAAGAGTGTACAGAGTGGCGATGAATTTATGCCTTATATGTTATTAATACTGATATTATTTAAATCAACTTTTATAAGGCGAATTCCAAATTTTTATACCGTGATAAACGTTTGAAATGATTTCCATTTGATCCACGAATCAACGTTATGTTCTTTACATAAGGAATTCAAATGATGCTAACTGGGCTTGCTTTGTGTGATTTGACTAAATTTCAATGCCTTTCGCGATAACGTGACATTATAAGATGATTAACACTTTGAAATGCGTGATGTTTAAATTCTTAGTTTTGATTTCAGTAAGATCTTAATTATAAAAATATAATGATTTAGTAAACAAACAATACGTTCCTTCGTTTTATCATATTTCAATAGCGTTCACTCCTCATAGTTTCCATTATACCAATTTTAAATACGAAAAATTCAGTACTCGAGAACTTTTCATCACATTCATTCGGTCAGAAATTTTGAAAATAGTATGTCCAACTTATAGTCCGGATGTTAATATTTCATTCTTTTTTTTTTCTGAATTCTCATTACATGTATCTTTTAGTAAGTTTATTATTTATTTTTCAAAGTGCAAAGGACAAGCGAACAAAATGTCGACAGAGAGAACGAAGTTTTTTTTTCCAGAGAATGTTGCGAGTAATCTTTAAAACACTTGTAACATAAAATGAATGAGGGAATTTTAAACTTCATTATAGTTAGGTAATAGCAAATGCATACTTCTACTAGCGTTATTAAAAATATATTACGTTTGTTGTTTAAACGTGTACAAGATTCGAAATATATATCCTCGAGCATCATTCTGCGTTAAATTCAAATATTTTTATTAAAGTATTATCCTTTCCTATTTATTTATCTAGTTGGATTTCTTGATGAATTTTAATTGTTGATGTATTCTAAACTGCAATGTTGGAACATGTGTAAAAAAGTTTGAATTTTTACTCTTCTCGTGCTGAGACAGAATCTGCATATTGAATCTGCGATACTGCATGTGCTATCTCAATTAAATGAATTCATGTAACGCTTTTTTACGGTTTTATCGTCGTTCAAATGAATTTTACTGCAATCAAGGAGGATTCATGCCTTGGAATTTTAAAATTTGAAAAAAAAAAGTCAACCCATTCATCACTTCGATGTACTTTAATGATAAAAATTCATATAACGAATTAACAAAGATTTCTTTTTTGATCTTGAAAAATAATTAAGGTGAATAACAAAACATAATACACACCGCGTATTGAATACGTCATAAGTACTATATTTTCACAAATCCATCGATAGAACAATCTAAAAAAAAATCAGTCCTTTATGCGCGCATGAACATCGTTTTATTCTTCAAAACAATGAAAGTTAATCTTTTCGTTTTATAAAAAATACTACATTTCCAAAATAAAAACACTATACATAACAATTGTAGTATCTAAACAATTGGCATAATACATTTGTGTTTTTGATTTTAACAATTATAAAATTTTCTTTTTGTATCTCTGATGTTGTAATTTTGGCAAGGCTAATACAAGGTTCAAAAAAATAATTGTTTTGAGAATGATATGATACATACATGAATATTACGCGTAGTATGTACATACGAATTCACATATATATGTATATATATATTTTACAATAAAAATCATTATAGTTTTGGTAATATATGTATAAGTATGCGTATATACATACATAAATACACAAAAATTTATGCGCTTCCCTCGAGACTCAAATCAATATTCAAACAAATACTTTAATGCAACTTAAAACCAGAGGAAGATGTAAGGAGAATGTGGAAGCGGTAATTTCCCAAGACGGATGAGCAAGTTTGGTCTTGGCAAAGTTCGATATCGTAGAAGATTTCATATTGAATTCACCAGGCTGACGTTACGCTGCTTTGGAAATCCTCTGGTGTTAAGGTGAATTAATTCGATCGGTGGATGGAATGTTCCCTGACGCCTGGAATAGTTCCTGGGCTTCGTTGCAACCTGAATCAAGATTAATTTGAATTCAAAGACTGCTGATTTTATTTGAAATTGATAACTTGCAAAAAGATGATTCGAAACATGCATTCAAGTGATTTCCATTATTACTTTTCTTCTCTCTTCATATTTTCAACTTTTACTTTTATGTGGAATTTAAATTTTGTGGTTGAATATTTTTACAGAAATAAATCGACTATCAAATAGGAGAGAAGAAACGATTCCTTTGAATTGTAATGATAATATTATTCAGAATAAAATTTATATAACGGAGTTCATCCAAAGTACCGCTTGGATACATCAATTGTTACGTGCGTCACTGTTTTTTAAACAAAAAAAATTGCACACCGACAGTTCAAACGTTGAATAAATATTTTGTACGACCACAAGAACATTCTATCTTTACAAAATATTGTCTTTGTTCGATGAATGAAAGAATCTCCAACTTCAGGTACGGAATTTTCATGTTCCTTTTTCTACATTGGCAACTCTTCAAACATCAAATTTCCCAATTTTGCTTTAATCTCATACTCGATGTGGAATTCATTTTTCCAATTCAAAACACATAAATAAAAGCTCGTTACCGCGTGATTTTCAAACAACAAAAACTGACAGACAATACAAAATAACATTTTAAGCATAAGCTTTTTTTAGTCACACGTAATACTTGCGAAGAGTCGATTATAGTACTATGCTTCACTCCAGCTGTTTCTTTTGTTTTTTGTTATGAATTTTTCAAGTTATCAATCGATTGAATTATACGATCACATTCCATCGCTAAACTTCGACTATAATAAAAATTAAATATCGAAATTGCGATACGTGTAATACTCAACCTGTAGACGTTGCTTACTATATACAATACATATTTAAGTGAAGGGTTGTGATCGTGGTTCCCAGTTGCCATTGATGTTTAAACTGTAATCAATTGAATTATCATGAATATAGTACAGGCTGTGAAAAGAAAAAAAAACGGAAGAAATTGATATAATGCTTTCATGGCGAGTCAATAACAATGAATCATGCATAAAACATCCATTATGCGAGATAAGCATGAAAAATAATCGGACGTAAGAACCGTCGATGCCCACCTTTTTTGAAATTTCACAAATGAACATCGTGAATATCCTCAAGAAGATTAGGTGTCCTGAAAAAAATTGAAAAAATGTCTCAGAGGGAAGATCCAAGATTGAAAAAAAAAGGATATTCAAAATTTGTCAAACTAGAAAAGCTGCTTTCGGAACAAAAAGGATACTATTTTAGTGTAGCGATTCTGTCCTCTAGCATGAACAATACTAATACATCTCCTATGAAAGATCACAGATCATTTCGGCACCCTTAATACACATTCCTGATCTTTGAAAAACAGTTCGATTAATTAATATAATTAAATGAGAAAATTCCAAAATAACCATAGCAAAGTTGAGTAGAAAATTGAATTTGAATCACAAGAGAAGAGAAATAATATATCAGAGGATATAAAAAAAGTGAATATACAAAATTTTTTCCAACCCTATTGCTATAGTTATTTGAAATGTTTTTATATAAAAAATATTCATCAAAGAACTCTGAGAATGATTGGATTTCTCCTATATATATGTATATGGATATAAATATATGAACTCCACCGATCGAAAACCCTGACCTGTTTTTTCCAGGACTGATTTACTAAAACATCTTGTATTCGAAGTCTACTATAGAGAAAAAAAAAACTTTATTCATTATTCACGATCACTTTTCCCTCAATCTATCTCTTCATTTTTACTATGTATATGACAAGCTGGGCAAAATTCTAACGAGACTTTATCAGAATTGACGTGAAGACAAACTCCCGTGTTGTCGAAATTTTGAAATAATTCATCCCCGGGGAAAGCGTTCGGCGTATCCTGCAACGTGTCAAACGTTGTTGGAATTCCGTCGCAATCTGGAATGTCTTCAAAGATGTTGACCCCGAATGAAGGTAATTGATTGAGATCCAAACCCATAACCCCTATCCCCTTGTCCTCCTCTAAATTGGATGTGCTACCAGGGGTGATGGGCATAAGGTAATCATATTTCTTATCTGTATTCTCCATGTAGCTGTCCACCATGGGTTGATCCATCAGTCTTGAAGAATTGTCTCCTATTATAGAGTCGATTTCCTTGTCTCCCGAAAATTCCAAATCCATGTCCGCCAAGGGATGATCTTTGGCTGTGGTGTACGTGTGATCGTTACCTAATACGCATCAAGAATCATGTTATTACGGTGATTATATATCTCAACTGTACATAGCTTTGAATGTTTCGAAACTTACCTGTAGGGAAAACATTATCAGTCTTTACAGCTATACTTTGATCGCTAACAGTCTCTTTATTTTTCACTTCGCTAGGATTCTTAATTCCAGACTTAAGATTTCTCGTTAATTGTTCCTTACTTGTATTTAGTCCTAAATATCTTTGCCTCGTGTCGGGATTTTCAATATCGGTAAAAGAATGTACAGAGTGGTTCAGACCATTTGGTTTTTCTTTCCTTTTGTCGCTTTCCAATCTCACAAGACCGTCGTTTATCAATTTCAAAAGCGTCGTGATTCGAGAATTGTTATTCAATATACTTCTTAGATAAGCGACCTCGCGGTTCAACTTTTTAATATCGATTTCTTGCTTTTGAATGGTACTCATGAGATTTTTATTCTCCTCTTGATAAAATGCTAATTTATTTTCGATTTTTTGTAAATATTCTTTTTTACGTTGTCTGTTCTCACGTGCCATAAGGGCATTCCGATTCAGGCACGGCCGTTTCGACGGTCCTCTACCTCTTCTTCTTGGCTCCAATCCTCCGGTCTGAACCACAGGTTTTGATGGTTTGTATTTAGATCTCTGAGATGAATCGTCGGTAAAATTTGCATCATCATGCATCTCCTCTTCGAGCTCGCTGCTCGAATTCTCGCTTTCCAATTTATAAATCGAACGTCGCTTTGGCATTTTGGCTATCGGAATTGAGATATAAATCTTGAATCAGTCATCAATTTAACATAACACTACACTACGCTACACTGTAAAAAAAAATTGAACGAAATATACCTCTCGAGTTATTATTGTTAAGGACCATCCGATTCGATTTCATCAATCTCACGACTATTCTCCACTAGGTAATGTTATTGAATGAACTGCGGTGAACAGATCGACCGACGGACACTACGTCATAGGCCTAAAAATTAAAGATGCAACGCGCAGTTGTACCGCTGCTTTCTATGTGTGGGTTCATACGAGCGTGTATAAATACAACACAGATTCATTTGTTCAACTTTGCGATAGCGCAGTGTGGAATTTAGGGTGGATTTTCATGCGTGCAATTACGTGGAGTTTGGCGCAGTTGGCCGTCAAGGGTTGTCGATTCGTGCAGGCGATATGCGCACGTTACGAACCGGTGAGCCATTTTGGAGACAACAAACCTCCGTAGAATATTCCAGACGGTAAAAATTTCGTCGCCATTTGAGAAACATATCCCCTTTTCCAACCGCATGGCGAGGGTTCGTTCGTTTGTCAAAACACGGGTAGATCGTACAACCTGGTTCTTCTGTTGGAAAACAAACCAAAAGTCACAAGATTCTAATGCATATTTTTGCAAGTGGGGTTGACCTCCCCCTTCCTTTGTTTCTATTAGTAAGAAAAAACCTATCTAGTCTAGTCTACCCTAACCTTTCCCAATACATTTAATGTAACGATGTCAAACCATTTTCAATTCAATCAAGTTTATGATCTTTATAATTGCAGTTTTTCCTTTTTCATTTGAATAATCTCAATGTTATCGCAATGTTTCAGGCAATTTCCGATCATCCGAGAGATAATGTTGAATCGATTGATAATCCAACGAAGAATCTAAGTAAAATATAAATAATTAAACGCGTTTCTCTTATCCCAGTGGTTCTCAATTCGAATTCGAATTTTTTCTTATTCACTTGGATTGATAAATACTGGATCGATACTTTTCGATGTTATTGGATGACACTTTTTTTTGTTTTACAGAAATTATTTATAAATTGCAAATAAGTATTGCAATGTTCGAATTTCCCGATACTTTCCTTGGTTTTCGTCATCGAATGTTCTCGAAGTTCTAGAGTTTTCTATGCGGCGAAGTTTTCCTTCCCCGGCGAAGCATTTATAACCATTTTGATAGAATTTCATCGCGATCGATGTGTATATTGAATATATGAGGAGAAACCTTGTAACTCCTATAACGTGACTTTGATTTGTTTCTGGAAAATTGGATGTTATTTTCACGTGTATTTTGGGACTGTTTGACGAAAGAGGTCGCTCTGGGATGTCCGACGAAAATAATATTTTCATGCTACTCCCGAAAAAACAACAAAAGATCTTGTTTTCCAGAATAAATCAGGATTAGAACCGCACCAACGGATGGAATTGTATTCAATTTTTATCCGGATTGATTAGGAATGAGTCGTTTTTGAAAATTTATACATTTTGCGATTGTATAAATTGTTGTTTGAATATAACAATAATTATAGATTGTTTATATTTATTGAATTGATATTGAAAAGGAACAAAATTTCTGACGGAAAACTGAAAAGTAGTCATTTCACCTATAAGGGTCGGTTAATGTTTATAAAAATTGATTGTTTTATGACGCATCAAGTCCCATAGTATCAGTTTAACGATTGATTATAGTTGCGAGTTCCGATGTAATCATACTTCACTGAATTATTTTCCATGTGTCAAGGGTATTTGAAGGGTACGCAGGTCTGTAAGCGGAGGCGGGTTTCGAGGGTAGGGCAAACGATGGGATGGGGTACAGCTGTACGAAATCGAATCCATCGAAGAGTTACAGGAGAATGAAATGAAGAACCACCGGAATGGATCCAAGGATTGGTTTAGGACGTCCCGTATTCCACACATCTGGGCCTTTTCCAAAGAAGGGGGACCTGAATTTGGTTAGCATTTTTTGATTTTCGAATTAGACTATTAAAATTTTGTTTTAGGGCAAGTTATGATCGATCAAGACTGGAGATTGCATTGGTCATGGCCTGGAGAGAATTTCGAGAGCATGCATTGTATATACACGGTGAATAGAATTAACTCGTCAAACTCCAACAACGCAAACAATAATCATCCCAAGGCAAAGCGTATAGAGTAAATTAGGTGAGTATTATATACTAAACTGTAATATACGCATACAAAAGCGAAGTTGGAAACAAATTCAAGGGAAAATGGCGTTGTTTCAAATTTCTCTTTATTATCATCAGGGGAACATATTTTCTCACCAAGGACTAGCAATACAGAAGGTTAAAAATGCTAAGAAGGGATTTGGAAAATCCTACGAACACGCTCAGAACTTCCAAATTAAACTGTTTTAAATAACTATGTGCTATGGCCTTCCATAGAATATCTTGATGAATTTATCCATTTACACTTATCTCATTTACACATTCTTTTCATATTCATTGTATCATCATAGTATATTTAAGAAGTTTTTGTGTTATTTAAGTAGGGATTTTAGAGCGATGCGAAAGAATAACGCGAAGTTTCGATATTTTTGATCATTTTACGTCTCACTACAATTTCAGTAGCGGCTGTAAGAGTGGTTCCACTTCGCAGTATGAGTTCCTTTCAAGAAAAAAGTACAAGATTGAGAAATGTTATCCCAGCATGGAGCCGAATAATCAAAAACAATTCGTTTATCGTAGAAGAGATGTCGTATACCTAATTTCATTATTTAAAAAAAACAAAGTGGAAAAAAACACTTTTTTTTCTCTACTTTGATTGCTCGGTCAATTCCAAAGATGTATTGTTAGAAAAATTCAACTGGAATTTCATAATATATTTTATGAACCTTATTTATATAAACATGGTTCTTGAATTTGATGAATTTACAAAGGTATGAAGGAAAAAATCTTTTTTTGCAAAATTTTCGGTCCCTTTTAACGATCAAAAAGCTTCCCTCTAAAAAAATTACGAAAAAATGTAGTTCTGGAATCTTCTAATTCAGAACATCCTCTCAAACGAAACCGCACTTTACAACATTGATATTTTAATCAGCGTATAATTTGGCCAACTGGATAAAATCGGCATCTGGATTTCTTGATCACTTCCGTGAAACGGATTTCTAAAGAAAAGTGAAAACAAAAGTGTCCTCGATGAGATTTGAACCCGGATTCTGCGAGTAAACGTTCGGAAAACCTTCCATAAAATGTTCGCTCCCGGAAGCGAATGTTGGAACAAATGAAGCGTAAAAACGCTTCAATCCTCGCTCCTTCGGCGCTCAGACACTGCTTCTTTTACTCTTCCGTGTCGCTCGATGCACTCCAATTTTCACCCGGGGAGGCACGAAAGAATGTTTACCGTTTTGTAACGATCAAACCCGAACATGATAAAACCTGATTGAGAAAGATAGCATTTCTATCGGTCCCCAGTGCCGGATTTACCCATGGTGGGGCCCCTAGGCCGAATTTCTTGGGGGGCCCATGTAAGGCGACCGATTTCCAAACATTGCGGTTCTTTGGAATAAGAACAGTGTAACTTTCTTGATCAATTCCATAGAAATTAGGTGATATGGAATGAAATTCCGAAAAATGAAAAAAATATACTGATATCAAAAAAGTATTGAAATTCAATTCTTCTCAATACTATTTTCACTATAAGTATTAGAGCTGATACTATTTTTTGAATCAGAAATGTTATTACTCTTTATAAAAGAAATAATATTGATCAAGCCAATTCAAATACTCATTGCAAAAATAATGCGCCCAAGGAACGTTACCCTAATGAGAAAATTTCACTGAAAATCTTTGAACACTCCACGGATTTTTACAGAAGAGTTTATAAGAGGGTTTCAGAGGTTTCATAGTTTTTCAAACAAATCTAGAGTTCTTCACATTGAGAGGACGCCAGGTTTGGGTTGTTGGTAGCCACAGAAAGAATCACTGACTCAATGTCAAACATAGCATTTTCTGAGTGTATTCAGAAGTGTTATATTTCAATACTTCAAATACATTTTATTCACTGAAAAGTGTTGGATTCCTTCGATTTTCAAAACTGTTTTCGTAGTAAGTATGCGAGTAATATTAATTTTTCCATAAGGGTCAAGAAATTGAAATTCCGATTTCTGCAAAACCTGATCGATGAGTGGGGGCCCCTCAACCGTGGGGGCCCCTAGGCGGCGCCTAGTCCGCCTCTATGGTAAATCCGGCCCTGTCGGTCCCGAAATATACCAACGATAGATGTGATAAAGAAAACGATACAGTATCATACAAATCCAATCGTTTCCCATCATTCCCTGTCGGATTTTGTTACCAGGGAAAAGTTGTGGAAAGCTTTCCATGCTATCTGGGATGAATTTAACCAATCGACAATGAAATTCCGCGAACATAAAATCAATAGGACTTCATCTCATGAAATTACGTAATGTAACTAATATTCTACCCCGCAATCGACTTACAGCCCACCACCACAATCACGGGTTGTTTTATCGGGATGACGAGACGTATTACGGTGCGTTTTCGTTATACATTACGATATAAATATATGTGCACCGAGTATTCAAGGGCACCTTGGATTTGGAAAAATTGTTCATTGTTGATGGATGTCACTTATCTACTGGGTGATTCAAAATTGCCGTACACTTTTCTGAGAGCAGATTCTTGATGAAATTCTGGAAAGATTTTGGTGCGGAATATTCAGATCTGATCCTTAGATCCGGAGATATGAGCATTTTTTAATTTTTTGAAAAATCCAAATACCTCAGAAGTACCATATTTCAGACTTTTGAATCCAACACCATTCTCTGAGTCGGAACACGGGGCATCCCTGAAAAAAAATGAATCTAATTCAGCTTCCTTCGTTATGGAGTTATATCGGTTTTCAAATTTTTTGCATTCCAGCCAATCAGAATTCAACAACTTTGAATCGCTATAACTCCACAACGAAGGAAGCTAAATTAGATTTATGTTTTTCTAGGGATACTCCGTGATATGACTTAGAGAATGGTGTTGGATTCAAAAATCAGAAATATGATACTTCTGAGGTATTTGGATTTTTCAAAAAATTAAAAAATGCTCATATCTCCGGATCTAAGGATCAGATCTGAATATTCCGCACCAAAATCTTTCCAGCATTTCATCAAGAATCTGCTCTCAGAAAAGTGTACGGCAATTTTGAATCAGCCAGTATTAAAAACTGGATACAACATTTTAATAACGTTATTTTGTTCCAACTAATTTGTACTTCAGGTTCTGATAAAAGGAATAATAAAGAAGATTGTCGTATCCCTAGTAAACACACATATATATGTTTCGTGGAAATTGTATATGGCTCGGCTCATATATCATCCATTTTTACTAGGGGTATTCCAAGCGATACAATCTGATCGGAATTTAACACGCATGGTATTTACATTCTTTTTCTGTCTCCCTAATGTTAATCTTGTATCGTATTCCGCTTACAACGTAAACAAATAGAATGTATATTTTTGCGAAATTATTTATTTGTATCTTTTTTATCAAGCCAGGTAGAAGCGAAGCGAGTCGTAAAACAATCTAGACCGTGAGATTCGGAGAGGATGCCAAAAAAATAGACTAATAAAAATAGATCCAAGGAACAATGATTTGATATTTTGTTGCCTTTCATACACTTTACTTTCCTTTTTCGAGAAATTCTTCTGTGTTAAAAATGTGAAATAAGTACAAAAATGGATGAATTTGAGGTGCGATTTTAACCCTTATTCGAGGAGAAGAATTTTACAAATTGAACAAAATTTATATATAATTTTGAACATTTTCGAAGACCGAATGAATCGGTTCTATTGAATTTCGATACGCTAGATATCGATTTGATTTGTCGTTCAATTATGATAGAAAGACGAGAATTCATAATTCAGAAACTGCATTCAAAACGATAGGGCTACATCTGTTGTTTTCTATGGGAAATTTTCACATATAAATTACAGTTTAATAATCAATCTTTACATTCCTTAGAGTTAAAATCCATTTTTCAAAGACAAAAATACCCTGCTTAAAGAATCTCATTGATTCCGATACAGAAAACCAAATCAAACACATTAAAAATTGATTCTCAACCCACACAGGACACCCACGTCGCCTCTCCGTGGAATTCAGGGAGAAAAAAGGGATCGATGGATACAGCGTGGCACGATGGAGAAGCAGCGTAGAGGCAACGGAGAATACTCCGCCCGAAAAAACGGCCCGGACATTTCTCCGTCGCCTTTACGTTGCTTCTCCATCGTACCCCGTAATATCCACCGTTCCTTTTCTTCTTCCTCGATTCTGCGGAGATGCGACGCAATTCTTCGGCGACTGTCCTGTGTGGGAATGAGTTCGAATCAGTTTTCTGCATCGGAATCAATGAGAATCAATCGGTTCAATGAGATTCTTCAAGCAGGGTACTGCAACTTCGATAATTAGTGAGAATTTCACTGCATAAAAGTGAAACCTCACACTGTTGAAAAGAGACTCTTATCAAATGAAACCGTGTTAAAAATGCCAGGCAGATCCGGACAAAAAATAATTGTCAAGCTTCGAACGGTTTCTAGCCCAGGAAATCCGGTCAAAAACCGTTCAAAAAGTCTAAGAACTATTTTTTTTCCGGATCTGCCTGGCATTTTCAGCAGGGAATTCTCACTCTCATCGGAGTTGCAGAATTTTTTACTCTTCGAGTGTAAACAAGATAGCAATGATATAAGTTTCTGTACAAATATAATAATTCCAAGTCCATTCTCCTCTCCGATGTAAAATCGTTGAGAACTGGTTTACGACAAGGTGTTCGCGTGAGTGATAGTTATTGAATAAGATTTCTATTTAATAAACGTAAAATATTTAGTGAAAGGGAACTATAAACATCGAATTATTTACATCATGATAACTTAGGCAATTTATAATCACTCACTATTCAGAAGTTGAGAGTAGAATGGGGATTTAGAGCTATGAAATATGAGAATAAGATCAGAGAAATGGGACAGAAGAGATTGTTGAAAAAGTGTTCGATTGAAAAAGAAATAGGAAAAGGTAAAGATAAGTTGAGTTTTCGGAAAGAGAAATTTTATAATAGAAATGTTCTAGGGTTGGAAGAAGTAAGAATGATGGGAATTGATATTAAATAAATTATTAGATCTAAGTTTTGTTTGAAACATTTTTCCTAAATTCTTGAAGTTCAAACAGTGGAAAATGAGGTTGATGAAATAGTTCTACTGCATTAGAAGAGTTACATTGAATTGAAGTAATTTACAATGTTTTGGACATGACATTTGTTGTGTTTTGTGTTCGATTTCTTCTCTGAAATTATTATTGTTTTGATTTGTTTGTTGAGCGTTGCTTCACACATAATGCAGTAGAACTTTTTCATCAACCCCATTTTCCACCGTTTCCATCTTCAAGAATTTACGAAAAATGCTTCAAACAAAAATTCCTCATTTTTTCGCGTAGAATCATGATATGCGATAAAAAGTAGGAGTTTCCATTTGAAAAATTGAAGTTGACCTCATTTGTACCGACCACAGCGCCATCTACTATGGAACTGATATCGCCATTGTGTCGTCCCCTCTCTTAACAACAACAATCGAATAAGATATTTCGGCTCTTGGATGCATTCCACAAGATATCCGCATATTGTTTCATAGACTTTATTTTTCATCGATTGTGGCGCCATCTTCAAAAATTTAGAAAAACGTTTCAAACAAAAGTTACTCAGTTTTTTTGCGTAGAATCGAGATATGCAATAAACAGTGGGGGTTCCCGTTTAAAAAAAAGATGTTGACCCCATTTTAATCGATCATAACGCCATCTATGATGAAACTGATATCGTAGTTTTGTGACCCCCTCTTTGTATAACAAGGAATGGTATATTTTACGGAAGTAATATGTTAATAAATGTAGAAATAAGTTTAGAGTACGGACGGATGAATGAGATAAGGAAAAATTGTAAACCAAGTCCACTTTGTTGTATTTAATTACAGAAGTTAACCAATAAATTAATGAATCACTCACTATTCGTTAGACACAGAGAAAGTTCTCATATACTTGAATATTTTTCAATGAACAGCTTTGTTGATTTGCGTGGAAAAACAGTTCAACCAGTCTCAATAAACATTTCGTGTCTTGCAATATTTATCAGATATCGTCGGTACTGTGACAGAACCTCGTATCTCGATTTTTGACAGTTTCGAAAAATACCCTGCTAAAAATGCCGAGCAGAACCGAATAGAAAATTGTTATCAGCCTTTGAACGGTTTCTTTCTCAGGTAATCCAAGCAAAAACTGACAAACTTGAATCATACATGTAATTTAATTATACCTATATGTGTATTAACGTGTACTGATCCCGTACAGCACCGGACATTTCTACGTTGCCTCTACTTTGTCTCCGCGTGGAATCTCCGTTCATCCACGTTTTATCCACGTCCACCATTTCTCCACGTAGAGTCCATGGGATTACGGGCTGTTAGGGGATCATTCTTTCGAATGGAATCTCAAATAACAGATTTACCAACGCTAAACATGAACAACCTACATAGCACAAATGTCTCAGTAATATCTCCAGAATATTCTGGAGACATTCCCGTACAGCACGCGGACATTTCTCCGTCGCCTCCACGTCGCTTCTCCGTTCTTTCCACCTTGTATCCACGTCTCCCTTTCTTCCACCTCGCCTCCACGGAGATGCGACGTGGACATCGGTGGATGTGCTGTGTGGGTTGTAATATTGTCAGAATATTCTGGAGATATTACTGAGACATTTGTGCTATATGGGAATTTACAAGATTGTGTAATATCACAACGCTGAGCGTAGGGTTTATTGATTGGGATTCTTGAAAAAGGATCGATCTTTTCCAAAAATCTCCATCGCTGGTAGAGGGTTTTTACAATAAAAATTTATTCTCCCTACTTTGAGCGCAGTGCTTCCACAAGAAACTGTAATTTTTCAATTTTGACGTAGATAATTTACAAGAACTATTCTTCACGGTATCGATATTTTTTATAGAACCTTTGTCGGGTTTATATTGAATTTGATAAAATATCGATCAAAATTGTATACGAATTGTATATCCCCAGATAACACTTTGGAGCTCCTCCCTAGGTTTGCGTGCAATTTGCGCGCAAATCCTTATCCATGTGCGTCGCTTCGTGAGAGCATGTTATCTGGGTCAATACCGTGGAATATTTTGCACCTCTACCCTGGATAAAGGGTTCGTTGAAATCCTGGTAACAAATAGAACGCCGGAAGTTGCCGGGAGTCGCCATCCTTCTGTAGCCCAAGCACCACATTTTTGGTGGCAAATTTGAACTGTTTAAACATTTTTTCTACAAATATACTTCATGTATTCATATAAATGTTTTCTCAATCAATTTTTTCTCATTTAATATAGTTTAAATTGCATTTTTGATCACAAAAGATCGTACATATTTCACAAAATAGTGTTGGTTATGAATTTTCTCGGATTTGAGGGGAAGAAACGATATTCCTTATTTCAAGATAATTTTTGTGCGTCAAAATGGCAATTGATTATTATTTTGAACTGTTTTTCATCATGTGATATAAAAATAATGGTAGAGATTCAATTGTTATTAATGATTTGTATAAAAATGTATTGATGATTTTTGAATTTCCCACCACAAAGTTGTCTTTGGCCTACAGGCAAATGGCTGCTCAGGGTTTTTTATCGGTTCCAATTTGTTACGAAAATTTTGTATAACGAACACTGATCTCTATTATACACTGGATAGCGGATACTAAAAATTTCTTGTGACGAATTGAAGAAGTTGAATGTTCATTTTTCAGCGGTAAATTTGAACGGTATCAACGTATTTCCAACAAAATCTACATTATATTTTCACGTAATTGAAAAATTTTTCATTATTCTTTCCCATGTCATCTAAATTTTAGTTCATAATACAAACAAGCATGAGATTCTGTTTATTGTTGAGTTTTTGTGAATTTCACAAAAAAAATGTATATTTTCAATTATAAAAATGTTTCAAACCATTCAAACTGTAATCAATCATGATTTTTCCGAATTTTCCATCATGTTACACAATATTGGGTATTAGGATTGGATTAATATTGATATACTGCACAAAATACTTCAATAGCATTCAAATTTACCACCAAAATTGAGCATTCAGCCCACCAACAAATGGCGGCCCCAGAGTCTTCTATCACGTTCAATTACTCACAGAAGTCTTGTATTGCGAAGTCCTGTATCCGCTATCCAGTGTATATTAGAGATCAGTGATAACGAACCTATCGGAGATGAGTTGAAGAGATTGTATGGTCCAGTTTCTGATGGGTGGTGTCACATTTTCCATTTATCCTTCGATGCTGATTGGCCCAGAAGAAAGGTTCAACTAATCATAATTTTCTTCAAAAGGAAAAGCATGATACGTAATGTATCTCTGGTGGTGTTGACATCCCATGAAATACCAGCTTAACTTTTGTTTACGTTTTTCTCTTAGGTAGGTTAGTTATGATGAATAACATTTGACAAAGAAAGACTTCATTCCGAATACTTACAGTTAATTTGATTGAATAATTAATGACGAATGAAAATATAATCAACCGTTTGTTTTGTTTTCAGATCTGTCTAGTGATTTGTATCTATTGATCAAGAGAAGTTCTCAAATCGGATCAATAACCTCTCCAATATCAGTTTATTTGCAGGAAAGTGTATAATATTCCAGTAACCCTCAATAAAATTAAGTCTCTGTAATTCGTTCTTATAATATGATCCGATTTAATGAATGAACATATCTAATTCTGATGATTTCTTTAATTCTGTATCTGTGTACAGGTAACCATGTCAAAAGGTTAATCATCTTCAACAGTTCAGCTGACGCAGAAATAATTTTAAAAACAAAAGGATAGACAGAACTCGATTACCAAAATACCAAATGACATGATCATAAGAGTCGAAAGAGGGAAGCGTTGAACTTGAAACATTGCCAATTTGAATTATTTTCTCAACTTCATTGATAAAATCATGATTCGTTGATATCATTTCTTCCTCTTACTCTCTCAAATCTATTTAACACGATACTGGCGATCTCTGATGATGTCATCGAAACCCATTGGTTAGAGAAAGACATGGCTGTACGTTAGAAAGAGATGTGTGGATCCCCTGCTTGTATCCCCTTAAATGCCTATGTTCCTAAATTTAGAAGCAAGTTCTCAGCCTTGATCTTGATCTTCCTCAATACAGTGTAGCAAGATCAATGCCCTGATTTATATAACATGGCCTTGACATTTGTGTACTTATGTTTCTATCGTATAAATAATTTTATCAAGTTCATAAAATGTTATTTCAGTGAAATTTATCTTACTGAAACTTGAGATTAAAGTCCCAGAAGCAGTATTTTGATACGAAGAATTGTTTTATTTGAAATGCATAGTGTATTGCATTTAAAAAGAAACAATTCTCATATAAATGAAAGTTGTTAGTAGTATTAGCTTATTTTCCTTTTCCAATTTAGTACGTTTGTTGAGTTATTAATCTATCTTTGATAAAAATATGAAAAATCATTCGTATTGAGAATACTTATTCCATTTCTCCAAATGAGTTTTGGAGGTATTTTCTTTTAATGTGAGGGGAGTTTACGTAGATGGCATGAATTTGTATATTTTTCATGTGTCTGGAAGGCATGTTGGTTCTGTACAGAATGTCCCATGTAACATTTCCTGTATATTATTACAATATTGCAATATTGCTACAATCTTATGTGCCGAGTGGGAATATTTCTGTAATTAACTTTTGTAATATTGTATTTTTAAATTGAGAGACAAGTACTTTCAAGATCACGTCAATACTCAAACATCAACAAGTTCTTTGAAGGTTTCTAAAAAGTTCTGAAAAAACCTTAGAAAAAATTGAATCGTTGTTTGAAAACAGGTCTTTGTTGGACTACTGATTTACATTCTTGATATCCACATCTACGTCTTATTTACTATAACAAGAACATTTCTAAATAATATTTATATGTCTCAAGAATGTCGATATGTTTATCACTCAATAAACAATCTGAAGAGAAGCTTTTTTCACCAAAATGTCACCTTTTTGTAGATTCCGTTGAAACTCGTATGAAACCATCATGCCCAAGAAAAACACCAATATGTATGAAATATTTAGAAATCGAGAAAAAATTTTTACCGAAAATGATTAAAATTGAAATTGTGACTATTGATTTAGAAGAAAATTTGGAATTGGCGTTTGACAGTGTAGAAAAGCTCCCTGATAATGCAATTATCATACTTCATGAATATACATATCAATGTAATTAACAAAATAATTACGTTGATATGTGATCATTAGTATGATAATTGCGTTATAAGGGAATTTGTCGACTCTGCTAACCGCTAAAAATCTTTTCCGAATGTTCTTGGAATATGCCAACGTCCTGCAAAAATTCTGAAAACATTCAACGAACATTTTGCGCTACTAGGAATAGAATCATAAGTTTCATCATTATCATTATCGATGAACTAGAAACCAGAAAGCCGTGTGCTAATTTATCGGTAGAGTATTTTTGTTTATTTTGTTTTAGAAATAGAAACGCGAGGAGATTCCTTTTCGTCCATATTCAACATTACCTTGGATACTTTTAGGGTCCTACGGAAGGACAATCTGGGCCACGATAACGTTAGATCCCATACATCGAAACAGATATCAATCAGATCTAATCTCTAGTAAAAATTCCATCAGAAACAGACAGAGCCTGTATCCTCTATCTATCCAATGGAATCAATATGCGTTTCTTTCAAAACTAACACAATTCCATCAGATATGGATAAGATTCCTGTCCGTTTCTGTTGGAATTTTTATTAGGGATGAACGTCAAATGGATATCAGGCGAACATTCTGGATATCTGATGGATATTATATGCCATTACCATTCGATAGCATGTTTATAAATGATCAGAAAGTGAATGTTAACCTTTTATTCACGAACACAAGTATAAGCGTATCGACATTACCACTATTCCAAAATTCATTCTGCAAAATCAAACAACAACCCGAGTATAAAAGTTTTCAAAATTATATATAATTTATATATAATTCATACAATTTAGGAAATTTTTCCACTCAGAAGACTAGTACTATCGGAAAATGAATAATGGTTTGATTATAAAACACGTCTATTTTACATTATGTTCCACATTATACCATCTCATTTCATACCGTACACTTCGCAAAGAACATTTTGAAAACGGTTGTTGCAGTTTCAGATATAGGGTTGATACTCTTATTACGTAGCATAATGAAAGAATTCGATAAAGCAGGCTTTGCGAGTATATCGTACACATACAAGCTCATCGTTTTGATACAGCACGTTGTTCTATATGATATACTGCATTCGAAGTAAGGTAGAATGAGATTTCGTATCCAGGAGGGTGGATCTTAATACATTTGAAGCACACCTTGCATATCCTGCATGTGTGCGGTACTAAACGGAATTGTGTTGCACATTCTTTGCGAATGTTTTCTTACCCACTTTCTTCTGTGTCAAAAATTTATGAAGATGCGTTATTGTAATACTTATCTCAGATTATTAGAATCATTTTGTTAATAATAGTTATACCTGTAAAGCAACAGCAGGAGTATCTTTTAGATAAGTTTAAGATGTCTCGCGCGGCACTTTTAGATACCTTTTAGATTTCTAATACCCTTCTTTGGTCTAAAGTCTTTTTCCAATCGAGCTGGAAGCGAACTTGGAATGGGTTGATGCCGATTCCCATATAACACACTCTGCTGCATCACACACTTTGCTCGAACTGATAGCTTGCGGATGTTTGAGAGGCTGTCAATGAAACTTTGGTGGCAGGATTCGAAAGTTGAGGATTCAACGTTCAATTTTTTTTTTTTAATAAAAATCGCATATCAACGGTGAGATTGCGAATGTTTCAGAAATTTTTGAAGAGTATGTCGATGAAGATATCGATGGAGTAATTTCACGGAGGAAAAAGTATTGCTGGCATAGCAAGCAGGTTTTTTTACTATAGCGCCTATGAAAAACATCAGCTGAAAGAGCAAGAAAAATGATTGATGCGACTACATTTTTTTGCTGACATAAACAAATTTGTTAACAGAACTAACACCTTAGCTGCTGGAGTGAATATTTTCGCAAGGACAACAAATTCCTTTGTAGGCCCCTGGTTAAAAGAATCCATTACTTCTGACAAATGAAATTAAATGAGATTTGGCCAGAACATTGTCCGAGAATCAATGAGATTTGGCCAGATTCAGTGAGATTTGGCGAGAATCGACTGTTTTTTCTGACCAAATCTCATTGACATTTGCTGGATGAGATTCGGCCAGAACATTGTCCAAGTTCAACTGTAATTTAGTGAGATTTGGCGAGAATCAATGGTTTTTTTAAACCAGGGGCGCTATAGCAGCAAACTATTTTTTATCCGTGTTGGCATTCAAATTACTTCGAACCTTTAAAATGGTGTTCGAGTTATTTACTCGAAGTAACTGCTTTTTGTATGACTTAAAAAATGTAGAATATTAAAGTCTTACGCCATTCTGATGAACAAATCCTGTATTATTTGAAGCAATCTTATTATCATCATATTCAGCAACAGGATATATGGGCGGAAGCGGTGCAAAGTAGTAACCTTTATTGAACACCAATACTTCAGCCAACTTTGATCGTACAAACTTTTTTAACTTGTATTTTTGAAGGCTATTATTTCAGTTCGCTTTTCTTTTTTCGCTATTGTTTTGGATCTGTTCTTGTCTTCCCTGGCGGGAAAAATTTTGTTGAATTTTATTCACTTTTCGTACAAGGTTTCAATAGAATTCATTAAAATTCCACAAACTTCAATAGAAATCGATCAAATTTAATAAAAGTTATTGGATTTCATGGAAATTTATTGAATTTTTACCGAAATTCTGTTGAATTTTGCTGATTTTCAACGAAAACCGAATCTACGAAGAGTGAATCAAATTCAATAAAATTCAACGAAAGTTTTCCACCAGGGTTGCTTTCTCCTGACTTCTAAATGAGCCATTTCGATGGGAAATTGAATTTCCTACATAAAAATTTCATAGTAGCTTGGTCAAATTTCACTTAGTTTTTGAGCTGTGTTGAAAAAAAATTTTTAAAAAGTGAGGATTTTTCCCCCGTTTTTGAAAATTTAAGACTAAATTTTTCGTGATTTTATCATTTTTATGTTACTTCCCGAAGAGAACATGAAGCTTCAGCGAACGTTCAGATCAGATGTGTATAGATCGGGCCGAAGGTTCATTAGAGCTAACTTTTAGATTCACAAGCGCTTGTCAAAGGTTCTACGGACGTTGAAATGTCCGCTTCGAAATACGTCCAAGAAACATACCCAAGCAGCAACAGAAGTTCAAAGTATATACGAAATAGAAACGTTCGTAGAATGTACGAATGAGATACGAAGAATATATAATGAACGTTCATAGAATATTCGAATGAGACTGTTTTAAATATATTTAAAACGTACATAGTACATCCGAAATGTACGATATTCATTCAATCGACGTTCGATTGATGTCCCATCGTATATATTCGATTACATACGTTCGATGAATATGCATAGCACCCATGAAACGGTCTCATTGGAATATGCATAGAACATATTTCGAATATTTGAAGAACGTTCATGATATATTCTGGTGCTACTTGGGTAGATGGAACGTTGGTTGAAGGTTCATCGAAGGTTTGACGAAGCTTCACAAAAATATCTATACGTATATTAATTCTGATCAATTTATATGAAAAATGAATTAATTAATAAACATAAATTATTATAAATTAATCCAAGTATAGATATTTTTGTGGAGCTTCCTCAAACCTTCGATGAACCTTCAATGAACGTTCCATCTATGTTTCCTGAAAGTATTTTGAGGCGGACATTTCAACATTCGTAGTACCTTTGACAAACGTTTGTGAATCTAAAAGTTAGCTTTCATGAACCTTCGATCCGATCTATATACAGATCTAATCTGAAGGTTCGTTGAAGCTTCATGTTCTCTTCGGGTTATGAATGGATGAAATCTTAAAACTGCTTGAACGCAATTATTCCTATCTCCTTCTTTCTTTTCCACGCATTCAATAGTCTGTAAATTTATTGGATTAATGTAGAATGTTCGCCCCAATAGAATCGAGATCTCCGAACGTTTTTTGAAGATTTTCCGAACTTTCGAATGTTCATTGAACGTTCGGTGCGCGTTTGAGACCCACGTCTCGTTATGCTTTTGGTGCATGGGGTCGTAATTTTCGTTTTCATATTCGCATACTCAAAAATTTCAGATTGAAAATCGTTGTCAGAGAGAAATAACGTTCGCTTTCCAAAGTTACTTCTATTTCCAAATGAAATTCAACTTCTCGTTGATATAAATTATAATGTCCCACACAGCACCACAGTTCCATATGGATTCGCAAAGAACTCCATAAAAAGAATTCAATATGAATTCCTTAATAAGAGTTCTTGAAGAATTCATAAAGAATCCAATCAGATCGTAAAGAATTCTAAATGAGTTCTTAAAGAGCTCAAAAAAGAGTTCATGAAGTATTCATAATGATTCGCAAGGTATTCTCAAAGAATCCCCGGAATGTCAGTTCACAATGAATCGCTGGGGGAGTTCTTTTTCTCGTCCAAAAGAACTCCTAAAGAGCTCTGTGAAGAATTCAAAAAGAAGTCTTATCAAGTACCTTTTAAGTTAATGTTGAAAATTTCTATTTATTTCATAGAAATATAAAAGTACTTGACAGGAAAAAAGTACCTTGAGTACAAAAAGTGATTGAGGATGCCCATCTCTGTTTATAAGTTTCCTAATTTTTCAAATCCATGTCCATCAACTTGCTGGAACTTGACTTGATTGAAATGTTACAGCGATTTATAATGGAATGTTTTATTGTATAAAGAATTTCAGAATTTATTAGCAAATAGTTTTGTATGAAATCAATTCTAAATGTACCTTGCGTCAGGTTATAAAATACATTTAATGCTTCACATTACCCGATAAAAATACTCTCAATTTTTTTACATGTCCTTTACACTGCTAATGGTTGATCACGTTTCAATGTATTTAGAAATAGTCTGGTAAAATCAAAATATGGCCCTTGAAAACATTTCTGCAATTCCTTCGCTGAGTCTGTGACGCTGTTTTCTTTCTGTTAACTGAGATCAAGCAATGAAATCTTGCACATACATGGAGACACCTCACTGTGAGGTCGAAGAGTGACTAAATATACATACACCAGTATCCGAATGTCTGTTCCATAACATCCTTCGATATTGTTATGGATTTGTGTTCAATCTTTTTCAGTTCGATTAGAATTACTCACTTTGAACTTTGCAATGAATTTGTAACGAATTCTTTCAACTCTTCTACAATATCCCGGGATGCTCGGGTGAACGGTTTGAAGAGTTTTTGGAGTGTTTCAATGAATTATTCAAATTTTTTGAAAAGCACATATAGAATTCTTAATGAACTTTTGGAGAATTCTTCATGAACTCTTGTAGAATTCTTTATGAATTCTTCAAGACCTCTTTGCGAACTGTTTTGGGATTCTCTAAGAATTCTTTTGGACGAGAAAAAGAATTCCCCCAGCGATTCATTCTAAACTGACATTCCGGGGATTCTTTGAGAATTCTTTTTGAATTCTTTCGGACGAGTTATGGAGTTTTTCAAGAATTCATGTGGGATTCTTAAAGAATTCTTTCAGAACTCTTTTTGCTGTGTGGGGTAACATCATTCATTTGTTAATTGTAATTGCGTGATTTATGCTGTAGCATTAGTCTCATTTCAGTTCTAAAAGATATCTCAAGCCAAATTCAAGAAGTCTTATGCAACATGAAAATATATCTTTAATCCTAGAACGCAACACTGGGGTATTTTTGTACCCCAAGGCGTTTTGAAAGCTGTAGGTGAAGGAGGTATTGCTACATATCGACCCAGAATCCTGACCATAATTCAGTTTGGAGTTCTAAAAGAGGGAAGAGTCTATTGGAAGCGTCAATTTACCTTTTGATTGCGACTGATAACAACGCGAAGTGAACGTGGGGTACGAAATTACCCCAGTGTTGTGGTAACGTCGGTACTTGATGCGATTGTGTGAAAATTTGAAGGGAAAACTTGGGTTTTGCAGCAGTGTTCGCAGAATTTAAATTCCCTGTCATTATTCGCAGTGTTTTCATGTTTAAAAAAATTATAAATCCATTTTATCACGAATGTAACTGATTTTTCCTATTCATGCGACGAAAAAAAATGTTTTCTCTACATTTTTCAGTACTATTCTACCAATGACAATCGTAAAAAATTATATTTTCACATGAATACATGTTTTCATAGCATTTACATTGACTTTCGTCCTTTTTTGAGGATCATCAATTTTTCAACTTTCACGTTCTCAAATAAATATACTTTGAAAACAAAATCAAATTTCTGTTTTATCCGTGCTCTAGATAATTGTTTCAAGTTTCCAAATATTCAAAATCGGATGAAAATTCGAAAAGTTATTTTTTGGAAAAAAGTGAAAATGTAATTTTTTGCGATTTATTTTCGCTTTAAACTGATATTTTGCCATTTTTTCATAAAATGTTTGCATTGAAATTCATACTATTGTCTTCATCTTGAAAGAGCGAAGAAAATCATGTGTTGCAAAATTCATTTTCCATGATGAATATTTGCGTACATCGCGTTCAAAGGCGTGGGCTATAAAAATCCCCCAGTGTTGTGTTCAATAGCGGAGAAAATAAGTGTTGTGTTCCAGGATTCAGAAATAGTTCTTACTTTCAAAAGATTTCTATAAGATGTCTAAAAGATATCATCTCGGAAGAAAAGTTTTAGATCATCTAAAAAATATTTTTTAGATGTCTTTTAGAAGTAAGAATTGTTTTAGACATCTTAAGGATATTTTTTCATGTTGCGTAAGACTTCTTAAACTATTCTGAACAGTTCCTCAAGATGACCAAAAGTGCTGTGTGGGATATATTTCAAATCAAAAATCATATCGCAATGTTGATGAATTTTCCCCTGTACCATGTGATTATGACAAGCAGGATTCATTGATATCGATTGTAATTATCCTGTTGTAGGTAGTACGAGTGGAAATCATCGTATTGATTATGCTTTTTTCCCCAAACAATCATCAATTCAATCCTCTCCATCGATCTCACACATTCGCTTTGGAGTTAAAGGAGAATATAGTACTATAAAAAAAACAGTCTTGATACATCAAGAACTATTTTACTCTTCAACACTTTCAATCTTTCTCTCAAGTTTAAGTCGCAAGACGTAGACCTACTTTCCAGAAATTTGAATAACTCTATCGATCATCCTCTGTTGATTTTCCGTAGTAGGTACTTCAATGTGATTTATGATTTTTTTCTCACGTATTACTGTAAGAACTTTTGAAAATTGAAATGAAAAACCTTTGACAGGGTATTTGGAATATTCGCGTTCGATATCAGCTAGGTCATAGAGGTGGTGTATTGATAATAGTAAAAGTACACGAGGAAAATATATAAAATAAAAAGTATATGAAATATAATTTCATCTTGCTAGAAGATCCTTGACGGGTGGGTATTCCGTCTTAGCTTTGGTAAGAGATAGAGAGAAATAAGCATTATACATACGGCCGTTGTAAAAGTTTGTCGAGAGAGAAGAGAAAGGGAGGAGGAAAGCTGAGTCGGTCGTTGTCGAGGGCAAGCCAAGCTAGCGGTATATAGCAGCGTGTTCCTGTCGGGAGTCATCTCGATGGGGATCGGAGCGCTGCGCCTGACTGTTTCATATTTAAAGTATATTTTCACCGACGGATAAGTTATTGACAACATCGGTGCGATGCCTTGGAATGTCCACGGGACAACATCATCCCGGCCTTCGAGAAGGAAACATCATTTCCGGTGGCTTCTCCGATGAAGAAACCTGCCAGTCAGAGGCAGAGACTGGGCGGCTTCGGCTTACTTACGGCCTGCTTCATGCTTCTCTACACCTGGCTGAATATGTGTAAGGGCATCGAATATCTTGTTCTCAACCTTTTTCTTCTTTTTCTCTTTCTATCCGTGTCTCTTTAATCTACCATTATTCTTTATTATTCTACTGTTCCTCTTCACTTTTCTTTTCACGATACTTGGCCAGTGGTATTACACATTATACAAGACAGCTGAACAACTCAGCTGGAAAGGAATTGTTACTTAGAATTCTTCTCTACGTTTTTAGCTTTCCCATCACAGTTCTATTTTAAAGTTCAGATGAAAGAAGTTATAATTGATGATCAATTCACTGGAGACCGTATGTGTACATATATACAGTTTTCGAACTAGAGAGCAATTGTTTAAATAAATCTCCCTGGATTTTAGGGATGAGAAGATAAGAAATCTAATGTGATTTAACTCGATATCGATTAACACGATACTATAAATCATACGAAGTAAACGAGAGTGCATGAGTGAGGGTGTGTAAATGTAGAAGAATATGTCCCCGTTTATGAGAATTATACTCGAATAACATGGTATGTGGTTGTGTACGAGTGCAAGAAGATGGTGAATTCCGTTGGCGCCTTTTCTTTTCCCAGAAGTTTGATATTAGTTGGCGATTTCTAGTGGCAAGATGGAGGATACGATTGAGGATGTGAGTGGGATGAAAAGAGACTCCATCTTAAAGGGAAGAGAGGGTTAGTGGTTGTCGAACCATATGACCTCTTCTTCTTCTTCTTCTCCTTCTTCTGCTTCGATGGTGCAGGATATAGATGGTTCTCATTGTCTCATCGTAATTGTCGAACAAAACCAAACTTATTTCATTCACCGCGTCTCCTGGCTCAAAGCTTTCTTTTCGTGCGACCTACTTGCTAACATTGCCATTAACATTTCAAAAGAAAATTCCAAACCAACTTGATTCATTCATATTTTGCAATTGCTCAATGTTTCATAAAGAATCTCTCCCACCGATGTGAGTTTCATTTTTTTCGTCCCTCCTTGATTGATGGATCAAGAATCACTTTGTGGTTTATTTCATTTCTACAATAACATCATCAGCATTGTTACCATCAACGTCATCATCATCTTCATCATCATTTCAATTGAAATCCAAATAAAAATCCGGATCGTAAAGCTTTCAAGCGGAGATTGGATTTTTACGATTCCTCCTGCACAGTAGTTTGAATTTGGAGTTCTTTGAAGCAAATAACGAAATCAATGATCGATTGTCGGGGTTTATACGAGTTGAATTATAACTTAGAATATCGGTACGGTCTGAGGTGTCATTGTTCCCAATCGAGAACAAGAGCACGTAACTTGCCGTACAAAAAAGATTGATTTAGGCTTTAATTAGGGCAAAACTTCATAGATGTTCAGCGTTGCTATTTAACAGATGCCTCAAGGTGGTAATTGAATTATCAAGCCCCGTATGCGATCCATGATCGTCATCGCTGCAGACACAGGAGAGGGTTAATTAACATTGTACACGTCCGCTGGAAGCGTTATAGAAATAACTCCTCTATGTAACGTAGTCAACCTAAATCGAAGCTTTCCCATCAAATGAGAATTCGTTTCACGATACAAATATTTTATCCCTGAAAATTTGAAAATTCCCCTTCAATCAGGGGAACGAGACCTGATATTGAGAAATTATCAAAGAGACTTATAGGAGCGCGATTATTATTCATTTGAGAAGGAAAGAAGAGAACTAGGGCTTTGATCGATCGATCTATTACGAGGTTGTGAAAGGTTAAAGAGAAAAATGGATACGTTATATATCGAAGAAAAATTCACCGCTCGCTGTAGTCAATTTTTCTCCGGGTATATATATACGTGGTGCAGCATGCATGTGCAGTTCAACGAATTTCTGGATCCTAACCGGTACAATCATTATCGTACGATCAGAAAACGCAGTTCCGCTGCTGGACGTTCTCCATCCGAGGGGACCACGAGGGAAGAGCGGGCGAGAAGTGGTTTGCGCCATGTGTCGAGAAATATCAGCTTAACAGCAGACTTTTATTTTTTTTTGATAAATTGCTCCGTTAATCGGCTCTAGTCCCGGTTACTCCCTGAGTTCGCTCATTCGCTCAGGGCGCTAAATCCACCGTTGCTACTCGAAGCTTTTTATTTCGTACTTCTTTCTCTTTTTTTGGTACATAGATACGTACGTACACGTACGAGCATTTATATATTACATACGGAGGATATATTTAGAAAATCACATTTTTTTATGTTAATCTGGACGGTTCGCGAAGCGTGTACGATACCTCTATTTAAACATTATTCTCCTTTTTTTTATTTGCAGATCAAGGAATTTGCGAGAAGGAAGAAATTTAACATGGAAAGTTCATTACAAAAATCGTTTTGGGAATATGAGGGGATTGATATTTTTGTGTTTATACAATTCACGGAACGAGAAGAAGGACCACCGTTGCTGATGCGGGAAGCCCAGCGATGTAAATACCATTTTACACCTGTAATCTTCAACGTTGATTCATTCGTAATTCAAAGAAACTCACAATTTTATTGGTATCTTTCAAACAAGTGATACTCCAATTACGAATAAAATCAGTAAGTAATCCATTGCTCAACCTCTATGATGGAAGAAAAACACTTCTATATACAGATAAAAGCAGCCAGTACATTCAGAGAAAAATCTGGTCCTCGTAACCAGGTAACGTGGTTGATTTTGTCTTTGACCATTCCGTCTGGTTGCCACAACCAGATTTACGTTTTGTTTTCCTGGTCCCCATAACCAGAATTCAGGCCACCACAACCAAAAGTCCTCAACCATGCAAGGATGGTTCCTGTGACCATGTCGCTTTTTTCTCAATGTAATCGGCTGAACGAACTACAATCTTTGGCCGCTAGAGTTTGATATTCCGGTAGAATGCGAAAATTTTCTGAGTTCGTTAAGAATTCGATGAATAAATGTAATATGCAACGGAGAAAAGAACAATATTTTATTTAAAATAGCTTCTTTCACTCGAGAAAATATATTTAGAAGAATATTTATGATTCTAAAATATTATATTATTACACAAAGAGTGACCGCAAAAATTCCCTCGCAAATGATGAGCATAGAGCATTCTTTAGAATGCATTCCCACCTGAAACTGGCGGTCCCAAAAAGTAGGAGACGAAAATACTTTTTTTGCGATCACTCTTTCTTCTTTATTTTTACCCTGCTAAAGGTGCCAGGTAGAACCGGATAGGAAATTGTTGTCTGGCTTTGAACGGTTTCTTTCCCAGGTAATCTAAGCAAAAAAAACTGACAAACTTTCTGCCTGATTTGATCCGGAATCATCAAATTGTAACATCCTGTCAAAACCTGGCAGGCAAATTTTTGTGAGTTCTTGACTGAATATCACAGTTTGTGAATTCTAAACAGAACCGTCCCAAAAAAAACTTCTCTCAGTTTGTTACAAGATATTCCAATCTGTTTAATTTCAGGCTAAATCGGATAGAAAATTTGTGAGTTTTTGTCTGGATTACCTGTGCAAGAAACCGTTCAAATTCTGACAACAATGTTCTGTCTCCGGTTCTGCCTGGTATTTTTAGCAGGGTACAGATTGGACAATTTTTGGATGTTGACAAGGAGGCGTCATGGTTTCTAACAATACTTCATTTACAAATTTAATCATAAAATCTTCTGATTAATTTTTCAAATTCACTCGGTTCAATTAATGCGATTAATGAAGTATGTGGTTCAGTAATGGGTCATTATCGACAGACATCGACCGACGCCTAGCACTACCATTGAAAACAAACGAAAAGAGTTGGTCCTAACAAAACGTTCGACTGAAGTGAAGATGATTTATCCTTTGGTTTTATCTGATCCCTCCCACTGGTATTTGACCAAGAATTGACAATTTCCTGGTCGGGGTTTAACAAGAAGAAGAAGAAGAAGAAGAAGTCAAAAGGGGAAAGAAAGTAGTCGTTCACTTGTTTCCATAATGAATTAATATCTTGGATTAATTTGTTTCCCGTCGCGGAAACAGAGAACTTATTTCTTCTCATATTTCTTGTCTTCGAAAATTTGTCGACATTTAACGACAACTCGATATTTCGATCGTTTCCTCCTCTCATTTGAATATTATATCAATGAAAATCCTTTCCCGGTTACTACTTTTCTAATTATGGAATGTGTTTTTACACTCTCATCAGGTTTTGGGTAGGTAATCGACAGAACGATGAGCGACGTGGAATTGTGGAAACAATGTAACACGTCCTCATACAAATACATAGGATATTCTTTTACGGAAATGACACTTGGTAATTAGTGCAACCACGAGCAAATTCGACCTTCATGTCTTTTGATGAGAGTGTCATTACAAATTGATTGAAATCATGTCAAATATATTCATCCTATCATATCACGGGATCGATAATTCGTTGAAAACTTGATCTCCGCGTCCACAGAGAAATTCATTCCTGACGTTTGTTTGTTTTATCATCAAATCTTACAGAGTTTCCACAATAAATGAGTAGAAGAATAAGGGACGAATTTGGTGGTAATATATATATACATCGAGGTTTCAATGAGTAAAAAAAAGGATTGATCGGTTTTTCAGACATAAGCTGCATTTTATCCCGCTGATTTTTTTCAGCGAATAAATCGTATGATGAAAGCTCTGATCCGTATATGAAGCAGTGTGGCATATTCCCCTCCATTCATCTGGATAAGCCGATTCGACGGACCGTAAACATCGTTAACGTTTTAATTGATAATCGTCGGTGCTTTTACCTCAATCGTTTACAAGTTTATACCCTCGTTGGAAACCTACGCCATCTAACTTTTTCCATTAGAGACAAAGGTTTGTTATCGTACCTTCGTTATTTTCAAAGAACATCGACATCGTTTGTGATTCTATTGTCATTGACGGTCACTGTAAAGAAAAATTCCTTCTCAAAAGTTTGCTGAATTTTAACCCTGGTGGAAATATTTCTCTAAGAATTTCCGAGAATCTCTGAAAAACTCTAAAAATTGGAATTTCCACCAGGGAAGACACTTAAGACTGAATTTTCAGAATCTGTTACGAAATTCAGTTGAATTCCCAGACAGCACTGTAAATGCTCGGAATGTTTTAAGAACGTACCCGTGGTTTCGTGACTTCTGATCACAACAATTACGTTTCCAAAACATTTACAAAACTTGCATTGTCAAAACATTTGTATGATTCATGAAAATTCCTTATTCCGTTGCTACCCTACACAGTGAAAAATCTTTTGTATGTTTCAGGAGGTCCACACGCAATTTATGTTGAATATTGACACAAAAAATGTATCAAATCAACACAAGAATGTTAAATTTACCCTGAAAATCTGTGAATTTCAGAATTTGATACGTTTTTTTCAACACAAACTCCGAGTGGACCTCCTGTGACACCAAATTTTTCGCTGCGTACGTTGAATTACAAATCATTCATGTTCGAAGTTTGATCCATGACTGATACATCAAAAAGTGGTGAAATCATATTGTTTCCCACATGATCGACTGATCCAGCACTTCATAAGCTCATACGTGTAATTTATTACACACAAGATTATTTTACTTGAATATAAATGATTCAGGATTTCCCTGGTGAAAATAAAGCGTGCATTTGGAGCGTCGCATAGGAGTGTTATTACTGTCACATGAGAGTGCATTAAGAGTCAATTGGCGCAGTTGAGCGTGGATCGAGCGTGAAGAAAAGCGTTCATGCACGCTGTACTCACGCTTATATTGAAGTAAGCGTGCATTGAACGTATATTGGCCAGAATCACGTTATTGGTACGCTGTTTGAACTTTATGTGCACGCCGTTTTTTCGCCAGGGTTGTTTTAAATGAAAATATCCGCAGAGATGTGATCAATTTGATGATTTATAAAGACAAATTCAGCATGTGCCAATCACGTTTTGTGAGAATGTAAATAAAAGAAACCAGAACATTTTGATGTTTTAGATCCACTGAGATCTAGGTAGACCTTTTGAGATATATGTAGATCTCTTCAGATCAGGCAAAAAAAGATCTACGAAGATCCACAGAGATTTCCAGAGATCTTCAGAAATCTTTTTGAATTTTCCTATATTTTCTTTTCGGATTCTTTGCAAAATTGGAATCTTTAGGGAAGAGTGGATATTAGAAAACCCCAGGGATTGTTGCCCAAGTTGAGATATTCAGATGCAAGTAGATATGCACAGATTTGTAAAGATTTTTGCCAAAATTTAGATCCGATGAGAACTACTTGAATTTTGTTTTCTCGGGGACCTTTTCAAAACGTCACAAAATGTTCCTAAAACATTTCGTTCGTAACGAGGTACGTCTCAGTGCTGTCTGAGAAGAAATGTGGGTTCTCATAAAAATCCTCACACAAACTGAATTCCATTAATTCCTGGGATGGAAAAAGAAAAGAGAAGAGAAAACGCAAAAGGTAGGAAATATATGTGAATTGAGGAAGCAGCGATTGTAACGTCTGCGGTTCGTTATTAGAAACGAATGCCAATTATATTTTAACCAAGTGAACGTGGGTCTCCAATTTGTGAGTCGACTTGGTGGAGTGGTCTCGAAGTTCGGACGAAGGGGGCTTTTCTCTGCCATCGTCATATAGGAACAAGCGTGTCTCTAGTGCCTACCACTCGCCTCCGCACTACGACCACTACCGTAGCTTTTGCCAAATAACAAGAATGCCTGATTCGTTCAACGTGCTTGTTTTGGGTTGCTCGTAAAAGGAGTGAAGGAACGTGGAACGTCAGCAAATCCAAGATTTACCGCTGTTTCTTTTATCACCACTGTCGTCGTTTTTACAGATAAGTCATATTTGGTTGGAAAAAGTATATCAATGGAAGTTATCCAATTATTCTCGGAAAATATGTCGTAGTTTTATTCAACTGGTGCAGTGCAGCGCAGGCACAACAGGAATTCCTTTTTATACGTCAAAAACTTGAATAATCCGAGACTAAGTTCTATCCCATTTACTTCCACTCGTCTTCCTGTATATATCACTATCCACATACTTCACTGGTTTTCGCTGGGGGGATACGTTCTACTCATTTACGTTACTTGTCATTTCATGTAGATTTCTCCTTCACTTATTCCCATTCGTCTTTTAGCATATATATATATATATATTTTCGTTTGGAAGTACTCCAATGAAGCGCGACTCTATATAATCTAATGAATATTATAATTTGAATTTCAAACTGTAGTATGATAATGGACGATGTTTAGACGTGGTGTGAATTTTAAAAGCGATGTAAAGTGGTCACAGAAGTATATATCCAGACATAGAATGTGAATCTTATCGATAAATTTTTATAAAATTTGATAGAAATACGCTGATAAACTCGCGGGAATGTCCTTACAGTCTCAAAAGCTCGAACTCACTCTACAGGTTTCTATTCTCAACCCATCGAGAACTCTCAGAAAACGTACTTGCTCTCACAGAAAATATCCAAATAAAATCCCAGGACGTTCCAAAAACGTTGCATCCACGTCCCAGGGACATACAAATGTTCTGTGATGTTCAATTTATGTCCACCATGCTATGTTTTGGGACCGTGTTCGATGAAGATGTCAATGACGTTCTACGATACTACGCTTATGTAACTAATCAAGGGTTGGTTTTCATGAAAGTAGGTTTGGGAAACGTAACACAAGAACGTCCCGTGGTAGATGTAAAAGACGTACTGGGAACGTATTCAACCTACTTTCCGTATTACAAGATAATTTTCTGTCAGCGTTTGGTCGGTTTTTGTCCCAGGCGTGATGATTTCCGACTGGCCCGGAATCTGTGAGACATTTTCAATAGGGCGGAGATCAGAGGACTTTCAATGCTATCTGGGATAGCTCTTGTTCGAAAAATAATATATCTTGACCCAATAATATAAAATATGTTTCACACGTCTATCAATGGAACATTGATCCACATTTTATAAATTAATTCTCTCCCAAATTCGTGCTAAATAGAAGAGATATAGAGCGAAACAGAGATCCAAGAGATGTGAAACATCTCTCCATTCACGGGGAAACTTGTGAAAAATGAGGCAGCTAGGCTTGTCTGATCGCTTTTAGTTTTATCTACTTTCATTATCATCGGTTCCCCTTTCGTTACGTATTCGCCAAATCGAAATAGGGTTGCCAGTGACTCTCCCTTACGTAAACTCGGTCCATGTCCAACGTATCTATCGAGTTCAACAATGGAAACTGATCTGTTATGATATGTACTTGAATTTGAATCAACGTTCGTGTCTCGTGGCTCAACAAAGTTAGTACATTCGGAACAACGGAAGAATAGGATTCAGATAATAATCCGATACCACCGAATGATATTCTTCTTATAACGATCAACTTTCCATTGAATACATAAATTCGACATTTAATTACACAAGCGAGCGAATCGTTGATGAAAAATTTGGGGTATTCCTTGATTCGATTAGTATCATATTTTTCATTAGTGGAAGATCGTTCGGAGCAGGCCTGCCTTTTTCGAATCCTCTACCCTAGGAGGAGAGAAAGAGTCTTTCCTTAGGAAAAATGAGTCGAGTCATGACTTTGCTCGTAAATATCATGGATGTCTCGCGCTGATTGGGACGTGAATCTTGTGAACTGTTGGAGTGTAAGTAACGCTATACAAGTGAAGTTTTAGTTCGTAGAACTGATGCAACACTACCCGATACACATTGATTACGATACCGTGGGTTAATTGATTTCAGACCAATCTCGAAACCCTCGGGGCTCGAGCGCTCTAGTTTTTGAGTTTCCCACAGTCTTCTTTCATCCTTTTCCTGCAATTCTTTTTTCCTTTTGTCTTTCCTACTTTTTCATCAACTGTTGCGACTTCGATTCTCCTCATCCCGTGTTTCCTTGGGTGGTCTCGTCCAATACCTTATATGGATTCATTGTAAGTGCAAAAAAGAGAGCAAAGAATAGCCCTTTGGTCTTTTAATTCTCCAAACTTTTTTACCCTTTTCTTTCTTCTTTTCTCAAACTTTAGTTTTACGAAGAAAACGAGGAGGAGGAGGATGAATATTGTATTTTATAATTCTACACAAGTTTTTGTCGAATGATTGTATAGGAATTGGATAGCGTATGGAATCGAAGAATTCTTAAAGAAGGTTTATAGATTGAGTTTGGATGAATATATAAATACATATATATATATACGCGGATACAATTTAAACGAGATCGAAGTTGCTTGACGAATCCAAGCATCATTCTTCATGGAATATCCAGCTACGTGTAAACGTAGCGGCCTGCCTTATGGCCTGGCTCGCCATACGTGATGCAATGCAGCCTGGATCGTCCCTGGAATACCAAAGTACTTCTTACAGTCTCTTACCCCTGTCACCCCTTGCCTTCGTCCTTTTGCTTTCTCTCACACCATCCAACATCGTTTCGTCGTGGTAGTCGTAGCCGTAGTCGTAGTCGTAGTCGTAGTCGTAGTCGTTGTCGTTGTCACCGTCTTCTTATACAGTGTACCCAGCACCCTCCCGTTGCGCTTATATCGAACCATGGGCATGTGTTTACATATCTACCTACCCCATCCTCCCCTCCCTCATATCCCACTTGCATACGACGAAACTTATTTTCACGTGAGAGCTTACATCCTGAATGTACAAAATGTATCCAGGCGACGGAACGCTCGTGTTTCTATACGAACTCGCGAATTTCTTTCTTTCTTCCCCCCTTGCTCACTTGCCATGTTGTGAAACGTTGATGATGAAACCCAAGTGTCGCAAACACCGACAGAGATTCTTTCCCCTTCGTAATGGAGTCTCATATTCTTTTTATTTAATAGATATTATTCAATATTTGATTTCATTATTTTCTCTTTTTCTCTGAAAACATCGGATTCGTGTAATTTTTTCCATCACGCGAGATGTTATTAGTTCAATATTTTCGATACTTCACAAAAGACGTTTCCATCTACGTTTCTCATGTGTGATTATATTGAAACATTCGCGTGGATGTAAATTGAGGATATTTTGTATTATGCGTGTATGTTATTTGTACACTTGTGTGTGGTAACAAGAAGAATAAGTTGTAAGTGTATATGTGTGTGTATATATCCCTACAGAAATCCCTGTTGCTGACAGTCCTGTCTTCAGAGGCAAATTTCACTTTTTGTCAACGAACGGTCGTTTGAAAGGAACGAATATTGGATTTGGTTATTACTTCTTCGACATTCGTTCGATCTCATTCTTCACCCATCTTTCCTTTCACGTAGCAGACGCCAACATTCAGATAGAAATTGATTATTCCAGTTGGTAATCATAGATATGTGTTGTATAAATGCTAACATTCGAGTCACCTTATCACGGATGTACAGGATAATCATTGTTATTTGTTGAAATTGTGGATAGTCTCGAGACTGCTTTTAATGGGGATTGTTTTTATTTTTCATCGATTAGAAAATTTATCTTGGTTGGTTTATCAATCAACGTCATTAGCACCCACTTCATTACAACATTGGATAACCATCGACTCCACATTACTGCTGATTCTGCGATTGTCAACGTGGCTGGAACGTTTCAAACGGATTTGCGATAGCGAGAATCTTCGCAATCTCACTTGGGGATGAGAGAAGATTAGAGATCGTCGATGGAGCATTGAATCTATATCAACACTATTCATCGTGTATACATTGTGCATTCACTGTGCATCCATTCAGCATCAATCCAATTGTTGAAAATTTTTCATGTAACAAGTAGAGGAAATAAATGCGAACTTTTGATTCGTTATTTCCAAACTTTCTTCCTCGAGATTAGATTGACCCCATCCTCCAACGTATACCCTAGATTTCCTCTAAATAAGGCGAACATAATAATGACAACAGCAATGATGATTGATCGACACTTAAATTATCCTACATCATTTGAAATGGAAATTTCATCGATAATGTCGTATCTTAAAGATCGTGTAGGTTAGACGAGAGATCATAAGGCTCGATCGTAATGGGGCAACTGGAAACGAGGCTGCGATAGGAATGTTTTAATCGATTCCATCTCGCCACGGATTTCAAGAGGGCTGTAAGTTGACGAGCAGAGGAGAAAGAAGAAAGAAAAAAAAAGGAAAAAGAAGGAGGCTTGATCTGAAATCTGGGATCTCCTTGGTCGAGTTCCGTAACGCTGTCGTACACCACCGATTGGACAACAGGCTTTTCTATTTATAAAATGTGGCAGGCTTCCAATACCGCTGAATGTCCACCCTTATACTGCTTAAGTCCCAACGTATTTCTCTACCTTCGCACACAGCATTTTTCGTATACAAGAAAATTTTCTTACACGTGTATACGTGTGGACACATATGTTTGGTGTTCTGTCCAGTGAGCCGCGTGACAGCTAATATCCGACCAGGAAACTAACATCCTGGCAATGCCTGTGGACTTCTATCGACACCCTTGTAAGCGGTACACCGCACTTTCCTCTTACCCAACTACAGACCGTCACCACGACGGTATACCGCGTACTCTTCTCTCACCACTTCTCCTTCTTCGTTTTCTTAACTTATGACATCCCAATATTAAAGTACGAAAGTACGTTCAAAGTCTGATGAAATAATCTTATCCACCTTCTTTCTCCTCTTTCGCTCTTTAACCATAGTAATTTTTCATTTTCCTTTGTTTCTTTGCGATTCCTCTTTGAGTTTCTCTCTTTTCGTTTCCGTTGTGAATGTTTCTTCATACAAATTATAAAATTTGTTATTTCATTCGTTTACTCAGCATAAAAAATACACATTCTTACGAAGAAGTACGTCTTTCACGATATATTTGATTAACTTATCAGGGCATGAAATTGAAACATCGATCCGATCAATGGATGTGTATCAGAACTTTTTTCGAGTCACTGGATACGAATTTGTGATCAAAATTGACAAATTCGAGATGCATAACTTGCGTATCTTTGCTCGGAAGATACTGGATACCAAACTTTGATAAGATTGTTCAACTCATATCAAAATCTTGATACGAAATCTCATGCTAAGTTTCATACGCGGAAGTTCAAAACTGTTTACATAACGGTTTTATGAATTGATATTGTTATCAAGAAAATTTTTCGAATAAAAGCACAATATGAATAGATTATAATCGTGTGGAGGAGCAAGGATTTTCGATTTTGTCACTTTATTAGTAAATTTGATTTTTATTTATTGACATTCCTTCACCGAGTACTTAATTGCTGATCAGATCGAATCAATTTTCTATATAAATAATGCAGTAGCCGAATTCCTAACTCACCGTGCTTTCGAAATTTTCGAATGATTTCAATTCAACACTATGCATTCCAGATCCGAAATTTACCTGCGTTGCCATCTAAGACTCCACCTGGAATCAAGAATCCCAACTGGATTCCATGTGGGATTTCCAATTACAACTGAAATCCCACGTTGGAGTCGAAATTCACTTCTTTCTCGAGTGTAGAAAATTTTACTTGGATCAAGGAGAATTCGTTTTAATTTCAAAAGAACTCTCCTTGATTCGAGTAGAATTTTCTAGGCTCAAGGAAAAAATGAGTTTTGTCCCAGTGACAAGAAAAATGTTCTTATTTCAAGAAATCCTTTCCGTGAGTGTAGCTGGGATTCAACCTGGAAATAGGAATCCCAGCTGGAAATACAGGTGGATTTCGGAGCTGGAATTCACGTCGAATCCCAGCTGGATTTTTGCGACAGGGATGTATTTGAAAACAACTCGAGTTAAAAAATTCTGTGTATAAACTATATTGATTTAATATTCTTCAAGTACACACATGCTTTAACACCGTGCAAATTCGCTACCCACAACTTTACCGATTGATAACTCGGCTCCTGTTCGACCAATTTGACCTTACTTTTTTTCAATTTGAAGGGAAAACTGTACGGATTAACGTGGCATGGAAGAAAATTCACAAATATTTCATTCGATAAGTGAGAAAAACACGAGAATAAAAGCAAGTTTTTGACGAAAAACGGAAAGTCACAAAATGATTGGTGCGAATTCGCACCTGTGTGTACACTGTAAGTTCACAAACAATTTTTGTCAACTGACAAATCTTTTCTGGGAAATCACAAAAATTATCCACCATCCTTTTCCGCTTGGAAATTCACGAATATTTTTTACAGTGTACTCGAAGGGTTGATAATTCTCCCAATTACGATTTTATCATGAAATTAGCAATTCCTGCAAATACATTTATCATTGATTCAACAAAACGTAAATGTTCGAATTTTGTCCCTCTCGATTCGGCAAGAAGAATATGTAGTTCGCGTACGATTCGAATCTTAATTTTCTTTTTCATACGCTCCGAAAACAGAATCAAACTTTCATCCTCTCATAAAATTTTCATACCATCGATATCACATTCTTTTCTCTTGCTCTTTTTTTTTTGTTATCTTTATATACTTCGAATGGGAATAACATTCCATCCACAACAAAAAGTGCAAACAAAAAAAAATGATATCAGTCATAGCGTGTTATATTACGTGTAAGTCTGAAGTTGTGACACAGGATATAAATCTGTCTGACTTTATCGCGGCACAACAACCTTTACTACTGGAAGACGGGGACGAGCGATGTGTCCTACGTTATGCTTTTAGAATTACATACGACATGAATTATAAAAAATTTCTACGCCAGAAACTAGGTTCTTTATTCAAAATCGTAATTCACATAGTGCTCGTAAAACATCTTTGGATAATTTAATCATTCGAGATATGAAGTTTCGGTTCTAATATTTCATCGATGGAAGCGTGTTGCGAGTGAGAAGTTATATTTAAATCGGTGGTGCGATGACGAAGTTTGATAGTTCAGGGATGAAACGTTATGGCCTGGATTTTTGGAACAGGGAGAAATGGGTTTTATGCGAGTTCGGTTATGTAAATCCTGTAAAAACTTGAAACTTCGTGTTTCGAAATGGTATTTGATTTGTAAAGAGTGCTGGGAGAGAAATTTTCCATAGTTACTGTAACTAAAACACTCCTGATGAGAGCTACCAGGAAATTCATTCATCAGTTAATTGTATCAAATTTGTAGTAGCTTCTACTAAGAATACTTGGTAGGGAGATTTTAGTTTTACACGGATAGAAATTTGTGGTAAAATTTACAACCTGACTTTTCAATGGCATTTACTGTAAAACACAATAAATTTCTTTATTGTATGAAAATTCGATATATCGTTTATACAAAAGACTCAGCATCACCGAACCGCTTATTTGTAATATAATTATATATAAATTGTATATAATTCCAAAACTCTCTCCTCTCAGGTATTTTTTATTCACTTCCAATACAAATTTGCCACCTAAAATTTTACGGTGAAGATACTGTCTGACCTATCATAAACTAATCCTACTGCGGAATTCGAAATCATGTTTGAAATATCGAGTTCACCGTTTCCATTCCAACATCAATGACAAATGAATTCGTGGGAATTCTTTTGATTCGTTGACGGATCGTGTTGGAATTGCTATTCACCAGTGGGTTGTATATTAACAAGACCTTCGAACTTGAAACTTTGTTTTCAAATTGCAGTTCGAAATGCATTGCTTTTGAATACCCGAAAGAATAAATTGACTTCGTCTCTTTGAATCGATACATGATCTCTCGATCGAATCTTTTATTCTCATTCTCTAAATGAATTCTGATAAGTTTCGAATATGAGGTGTGTGAAAGATCTCACAAAGTCTCCTCTTTGTGTAGGCGGTGGAAAAAGAATGTTGTATAATATCGTGTTTTTTTTTGTTTCTCCAGACAGCCGAAGGTTCGCCAATGAATTCTTAAAACGTATTTTTTGTTGCACACTTCTGAGTTCCTAAATAATTCTTTGACAAACTTTTTGCCGTCCAGATACCAAAGTTCGATTCGCTTACGCGATAATAATTGCACTGTGATTTGAGGAAAAAGTGTGAATTAACTGTACAAATGAGATCTCCTTTCTTGAAAAACAAAGACAAACAAGAATAATAACCGGCTGGCCAGGCAATTAGAATTGAATCAACAAAGCTTTTCTCGTCATACTCAATCCCTGTCATAGATGCATCAGAAGGGAATCAAAACTATCTATTATTTTATTGTCCATCTATCCTATCGATTCATCGGTTAAATTATTCGCGTGAAAAAATATTCTTTCATATTGATTTCCATTCATCGTTCGTATCGCATTGTTCTTTCGTTCGTACCTTTTTTGTCAAACCTCGCCAAATGGTTTTTGTTTTTCGAAAGATTTAATAATCTAAAATCAACCATGTTCGTGGGTGAACAGCAAGCAGGTTAACTGGATTGAAAAATTCTTAATCCTCGTGTTGTAATTAATTCGACATATATTTAAGGATATTTAGCAGCCAAGAACCGGTCGCGTGTTACAACGTCGCCCATAAATCGGATAAATTGTCCTTTTACCGTCGTCGATCATACGAATAACCGAGGAAAACCCTCAGGTCCATGGCGTATCATCGATGATACGAGATCGATAACTTGGATTCAATGGCGATCGTGCCGATGGCAACGAGAGAGATTGCTGGAAGAAACGTCAGACAATATATTACTCGTTAAGAGCCACCGTCGACGCCGGTGCCTTCGGTGTGGCTCCGATGGATGGGGAAAGAGATATTAAAAGTAAGGCGTACGATGGAAGAACTTATCTCATTAGAACAGCTTGTAAAGCCAATCTCCGTGAGGTGCTCTCAACTGAGCCGAGTTACACGCAACTTCTGACACGAGAAAAGAAAGAAAGAGAGAAAAGGTAATGCATCTTACGGCATTCTTCCTATCCTTCTCCTCCTCTTTTTCTTTTTCTTCTTCGGCAATGCTTTTTGGGATATAAATAACTATTTGAGGCGATGGGGAAGGTGGGTGCACTACAGTACCGGGAGAACATCCTTTCTGTATCTCACTGTCATTTCACAACACTGGTTCGAATGATCGATTGTACTTCTTAGAGTAAATAATTTTCCTGAATTTCCGATACTTTTATGAGATTTCAGTTTGATTTGTCCTTTTTGCGCTGATTCCGTACAGCGTTTATCAATCGGTCCAACGACGGCGCGGCTTTGGGTCATAGACGTGATTAATCGCATGTTCGTCACCGATCCAGGGGTGACATTGGATGATAACGTGGGACGGAACTAACCAATTTATCTACCAGGTAGGAGAACCGGGTAACAAATTTTCTGTTCGATTCCAGCACTGATGTATCGAGTTCAAAACTTAATCAAGGGGTTTTGTTAATATACAAATTTGTTTTTCCATGCCTCATACGGGAAAAAAGGAAATAACTGTGCCAGCTACTCACTTTTTCAGCACCCTTTTTTCACCGCTGTAGCTATCTTTTGGCTACCGCGGTATAAAATCGTAGCTGTAACTGCACGAGTTTTGTAGTTGATATTTGGATAGCCAAATAATTCAGCTGTTGAACTTTCACTGCAGCAGCTACATTTCTTGCTGCTATCGTTCAGTGAGTAACTGTGCCAGCTAAAAGCTAGCTCCCGTACACGGAAAAAATATTCTCTTATAAATTACGACGTTACAATCGTAACAGAGGACCATACTTGCATTAGCAGGACTTTTCTGACATTTGATATGCAATGTTATTGTTAAAAATTTGTTCTTTTACAGGTTCCCATCGCAAATCCGCAGATATTGATCGTAATTGAATCAGTGTTCATTTCTTATTTTGTGGAAGAGTGAAAGTTCATATGATTCAGTCTTATTTTGACGAGAATTCTCAAAGATAAATACGATTGTCTTACCAATTTTACGATTTTACTACGTAAAAATATCAAACCACATGTATGCGATATAAATTAATGATGTTTCATTTTTGTTACATATGAATACAGTATTCAAAGCAATGCCGGCTCTGTATTTATACTAAAGAAAGTCGGTAAATTTACGATGTTACATCTCAATAATGATAAACGGCAATTGTCTTTACAAATACTACCCAAATGATAGAACATCATCACGTTGTATTCTCATTCTTTTGTTTCTTGAAAGCATCTTTCTTTTAGACAGGGAGTTGAAGTTATAGAATGAAAGTGTTCTAATTATTGGAGTTTTATACCAGTAAGTATTATTTTTGAACAAAGAATAATGTGTTACTTGTAAAAGTGCTGTTTAGATTGCGAATTTTTTAGTGTGAAAATGTAGCACAAATGATGAGTGAATTTTTATTGATGTAATTCTAACCATTATTCACAAACAAGCTCATCCCATGCTGGATAGGTTTTTTTACTTTATAACCATGTTTAACGGTTTCAATGTTGGTTGAGACATTTTCAAAACTTTTTCAACATTTACTAGTTTCATATATTCAGTTTGCGTGTTCTGTTTTTCAATCAGAAAGACTTACATTGAAATTTGTACTACATCTTTTTTCCAATGATAATTTTTTCCAAAATTCACTCAAACATGAACATATAATCCTCAAATTCATGCAGCTATTTCAGTGAAGTGATGAGACTTATTTGAAATAATTTACTAAATTCCATGTGCCGAGTTTTCTAACTCGCAATTACCAGACCTGAAGTTCGTTCTCCAATCCACCTTTTCCTTCCCAACTGGAATTGATTCTTCTTCTTAGGGGAAGGAGAGATATTTTTTTTTTTTCATATAATATAAACAAATCTATGTTTGTTTTTAATAACATTCCTGCTTATCTACATCAGTGTCTGCTATTCAATACAGTAATTTGTGACTTCTTTGTTTGTGATTTATTAATTTTTTAATTTCACGATGTTGAAAAGCAATAGTTCCAACAGTTTGAATTCCAAATATTTCAGTCTGAAGTTTACGATGTTGAAAAGCAATAGTTCCAACAGTTTGAGTTTCAAAGAGTTCAGCCTAAATTTTACGATGTAAGGTTAGAAATAAAATAACATTGCAAGTATGGTCCACTGCTACGATATTTTGTTTCCAAAATTACGATGTCAAAATTAGAAAAAACAAGATAATATTTTTCCCGTGTAGCTAATCTTGAGCTATCCAAATAATAGCTCATTACACAGGCCAACAAAATTTTGCAAATTTCAGTAACAGAAACAATGTTTCACACAAGTACACACTTTTCCGAAGCATTTTGATGCGCTGAATCCGAATCTGGCTGCAGAATTGCTCCATCACGTCAGGTTTCAAAGATATTTCCACTCAAAAGTGTACACGGAAGAAAGAAAACAGCACTGGTTACTGTGAATGACAGCAATCGATTGAAAAACAAATGAAAACACGCTTGAATAATGAAGGTTAGCGCGATCACAGTGATGAGTACTGCAATATAATGAAATTTGTCAAAGCTGGCTGGACAGTAACGAGTTCCCGGAAACGCAGTACTGCACGGAATGGATTTGAGGTCAAATGGAATCCTGTGATTCACAGTAACCAATGCTGTTTTCTTTTTTCCGTGTAGGAAACACCCCTACAAACAATGATTACTGGCGTTTCACACTGAGAAAAAGGATTCGTTGACTCAAATGAGATTTGTTTACAGTAAATAAATCGTATATTTGGATACGAGCGAAGAAATATTTACTAATATTCATTTGATCACATAGTTGTTGAATACACCACATATTTCTTTGAGTCAACTTCATACCGATTATGATTCGATAGATCTGAATTTGACAAGAATTCATATTCATTCACATCAACTTCAATCACTTTGAATCAAATGAATGATTTGGTTATAGTTAATAAATATGAATTTCTTGACTCAACACAATTTTTGGTTATAATCAATATGTCTTATTTGTATGAAATGATACTTCTTGAAAATGCTCAACCAAATGCGTTGATTTGTCAGAAGAAAACCTTTTTCTCAGTGCAATGGGCCGTTGATGGTCCGGCAATGCCGTTAAAGAGCCGTCACTGGCCCTTTAAAACACCAGCAGTCGTGTTTGCTGGGACTGTTTTTCGACAAATTTGAGGTTACTGCAAGTCAAGAGGTAATTTTTCCTCACAAAACTAGTAGGTGCCTCTCATAGTATGATTCATTCTCTTTCGAATGCCGTTGAGTTTGCTCAAATATCTGTGTTTTTCATTGAGATACGACAATTTGAAATTTAGGTGTTCACCTATTTACTGAATACATGGACATCCAAATTTCAAATTGTCGTATCTCAATGAAAAAAAAAGATATTTCAACAAACTCAACGACATTCGGAAGAGAATGAGTTATAATTTGAGGTACATCTACTAGCTTTGTGACATTCCTGGATTTTGAGATATTTTAACATGAATCCCGAACTAAAAATCTGAGAAACACTGTTTTTCGACTTGCTTGAAGTTACATAAAACCGAGAAGTGTTTTTTTTCACGCAACCAGGAAATACATCTGAAAGTATAAGTCATTCTTCTTCAAATGCCGTTGAGTTTGCTGAAATATCTTTTTTTTTCATTGAGATACAACAATTTGAAATTTGTGTTCATGTATTCATCAGTAAATATGTTGAAACAAAATTTCCAAATTGTCGTATGTCAATGAAAAAAAAAGATATTTGAGCAAACTCAACGGCACTTGAAGGAGAATGAATCATACTATGAGAGGCATCTCCTAGTTTTGTGAGGAAAAACTACCTCTTGACTTGCAGTAACCTTAAATATGTCGAAAAACAGTGTTTTTTACACTTTGAAGTAGAAATATCTCTGAAACCTGACGTGATGGAGCAATTCTGTAGCGGATTTGGATTCAGCGCACCAAAATGCTCGGGAAAAGTGTGCCCTATGGAAAAGATCTCATAGAAACTGATACGTGGAATCTATGAGACTTTATGAGATTTTATATGAGCATTTGTCCAGGGGTTTATGAGATTTTATAATGGCATTATGCGAATTAATGAGCACAAAATTGGATTTCATCAGGTTTTATCAGCCATCGTGGAAAATCTCATAAAGACGATACAGATGTTGAGCTTCCGGAGTGGAGCCGCGTCTGGAATCGGTTTGTTGCCGACGCGGCTCCACTCCGGAAGCTCAAAATCTGTATCTTCTTAAAACTCGCGAAAAAACATCCAGCGAACCATCGCTGGAACAATTGATATCATAAAGACGTTTAAAATGAAAATTCCCTATGAGATTTTGGTGTGCTTTTGTCCAGGAGTTTATCAGAATGTATCAGCATTTATAAGACCTTTTCAACAGGGTGTACTACTTTCTGTTACTAAAATTTGCAAAATTTTGTTGGTCTGGGTTATTTTTTTCCGTGCAAGACCTGAATTTCGATTTATAAAAAATCCGAAGACAATACATCTTTCCATTAACTTCAAACTGGTCCTTGATTGAAAGAATACCAGGATTTCTTTGAAAATTATTATCAACTCAAACTTTATCTCTCAATTTTATCTCTGGGCATGATATGAGAATCACAAGTCAAACCGTATCAATCATCATATTTCCAATTACATGGTTTTCAATTATCAAAACATTCCGCTTAACACGAGAATTCGATCAACTGCTTCATCTCATTAATGAATGTCACTTCATCAATGTTATGAATCAAAACACTCGTTATCCATTCAAAATAATAAATGATAATGAAGATCTCTTCTATATAAATGAAAAATTTTCTCCCCCCACGAATGATAGTCGAATCATTTCTCCCTAGACCTGTTCGGACACGGAAAAAACTAATACAATAAAAATTACAACATTTTCTAGCGAATGAATACCATATGTCTGATGTTTTGAGAAGTACTTCTCAAATGTGGAATAGAATACCTACTAAAACTGCAATAGTTTTTACTGCATTATAGGGTTTCTGTAAGAAAGCCTCTAAGAAATAATACATTATTTTTGTCCGTGTAATGCTTCCTATGGAGAGCAACGAAGGAAAAATACAAAAAAATTAAATATCTCATGCAGATGTGACTATGATTAGATGAATGATGTGTGAAGGTGATTGGTTGCGGCTATACGTATATATTGATCAACGAGGTATGAATTCGCACGATGAGATATACATATATATATATATATGTATAATGTTACCAATAGAGAGCTTTCATCTGTAGAAATGATTGACATTAGCTGTATCGATATTGTATTCCATTTCCATAATTTTACTTGAATTTCGCATTGTCGTATTATCTTCGCGTGTTAGGTGCCTATCGGATAAAATGATCTCCCGAAATTGGCATTGAAATTCGTATCCTGTAATTGGAGTGGAATATCCAAACCTGAAGAATTTCTTCTCAAATTGAGGGTTGGTTCATCAAGGAGAGGAGCGCGAAAGAAGAATGCCGCACTTATATATTTCGTTAAATACCAATAATACTGACGTCCAACTTCGTTTGTCCGAAATATAGAAAACCGTTAGAGGATGAGTCTAGAATTCTTTTGCCAGTAATTTTGGGGTCACCGACGACCATGAGGCATATACAGGAGGATGGGATGGGAGGAGAATTCGTCGACTCGGCAAACTCGACGTTTCGTACGTCCTTCAAAAATTTTCTCGCCGCAGCGGGATGCGCTCCGCGCGGGGGTTCATTCGTGACTTTACTTAATGATATATCTGTCCAAACTTTTTCGTACTCAGCTCTTTCCTCAAATATGGTATCTCCGTGATTCGGATGTGTAATTTATATATCGCGGCTACACATCGATTCAATCGGTACGAAAATGGGGAGAGGAAGGTGAGGATCCTCCGGGGAAAGCGTAGAATTGATTCGTCGATTATGGTTCAGGTGTTTACTTTTTCAGGTGTATGAAATTATCGGTAGCGCCTTAGCGATTCCAAAGTGACCAATTTTTTTTATCTACTTTCGGTTATTTTGCGGAAAATGGTTCCCCAGATGGTTTTCACCATGTAAATGACCTATTTGTGATCGAAAACTAACGGTTGCTTTGAACAAATCTGCCACCAAAAGGTCACCAAAACACGGAGAAAAATGCCGCTCGAAAATATAAGAATTTTTAGTATTTTTCATAGTGAACTAGAAACGAGAAGGTTTGTAAAATGAATTTTTATACAAAAATACAGAAGATCACGAATATTGTAGAAAAAGTCATAGATGGGATCGAAATTTTAAACGCTGAACGTTAAATTTTATAAAGCGTATAGTAAAATTAACGCATTGATTCGTAATCTCTCGTATTTTCACATAAAAATCCATTTTACAAACCTTCCTGTTTCTGGTTTAGCGAGCAAAATAGGAAAAAGTAGTATACCTTTTTCTCCGTGAACGTGTGGCCCGTTTTTGGAATCTTTTTGAGGTAAAAACCCACAAAATCACAACAAAATAACCGAAAAATCACCAAAAACTGAGATTGGTTGAATTTTTGTTGAAAAAAATGTCCCAAACGACCAGCGAGTTACCGAAACCAAGATTTTTAACCAAAACGTAACCGAAATTTTCGTTCGCTCGTCGGTTTACCCAAATCCACTGGGGTGTAATTTTCGATACGAGAAGGAAATCATTCGAATTTTGATGAAAATCCTCATTTCTTTTCTTCTTTCAAGTTCTAAAAGATGATGAATCAATGAATTGATCAATGATTCCCTTTCATCATTCTTTAAAGGCTCGAATTATAAATTTGTAACCACGAGAGGAACATTATATTCTTCTCTTGGTAATTCTTCAAAAGAGACACCGAATACATTACGAATCGATATAAATGCACAGGGTCATCTGATTATCTCTTCCTTTTCCCATCCGAAGCTCTCCTCTGTTTAATGCATTATGGATTCGAAATCACATCAGAATAATACTCCATTCGCAAATACGAGTGCATTAGAGGAACAGATGTTGATATAAATTTTCTGGAGAAATTTTCATATTTTCCAAGAACATTTTGATTTAGTCGATAACCGTGACCGCGCGAATAAGAACTTGTGAACATTTTTATGGCCTGTAATAACAATCTACTCTGTTCAAATCAGGAATAATATTCAATGGAAAAGTGTTTTGTAAGAATCGTTTGATGTATATTATTCTCACCGATCGTTCCACGCGGTGTTCCTGATTTTCGTTTGATAAAATCAAACTTGAATTTGGAAGTTTCGATATCTATGCGTGTTCTTTTAACTACGTAAAATGATAAATGGTAATATAAATATCTTGAGAATTTTTTGTTCCGAAGTATCAAAAAAAGTTACCAGTTTTGAATTTAATTATGAAAGGAAGAGAGAGATAGAAAGAGAGATAGATAGAGAGAAGGTGGGGGAGTTGTGGGAAGAGGTGAAATTTGACACCCTTAGGCGAAAAATGAAAAGGTAGAGGAGGATCGGAAAAAAGAAGACCAACGTTATCCTCTCCGTCTTTTACGAATTCTTGCCACCCTTAGACCTTATTTATCACTCAAGGACAAACCCTGCAGGGATACAGAGAAAGACAGGGACAGGGTTGTTAAGGGACCATTCGAATCGTACTCTTTAAACTTGAATGAAGCATAAATCAATCTGTGCTAACTGGATACGAATTTGAAAAGTTTTAATAAACTATCGTCGATGAGAAGACCTCGGTGATTCTAGTTTCAAATGCCAAGAAGAAAAATTGGGGCTTGGGAAACAAGATTCATTTTTCTAACAGAGTTGAATTGTGCATTGGAAAGTGTGTAGAATGAAGTCTTCAAAGATTAGTGCTTAGACCATTACATCAGTTACACTATACACTATAAGAAAAACTGGGAAATTTCCAGTGCTAGTACTGAAATATGGATATTCCATATCAAAAAGTCACTTTGTGTAAGCAATTTTTTGAAAATTTTCATGAATATTGTCAGCATTAATTTCCCAGTACATGTCCTGGAAGAGTCCAGTTCGTGTACTGGCAAATTCCAGCACTGAGGCTCAGAAAATTTCCAATTTTGATGCTGAAATTCCATAACATTTGTACTGAATTTTCGCAGTAAAAATGTGCTAAAATTTTCCGGTACATGCATAGGTCAACAATAACTTCCAGTACATTTACTGCCCTGCTTCAAAAATCTGATTAATTCCGATTGACCAGCTAATAAGTTTGAATCGGATTTTTTAAGCAGGGTGGAATTTTCCGGTGAATCTTTTTTTACAGTGTTGGTAAGCAATTTTTCTAATTCTATAGTACCAATTGAGCGCAGGGGAACTCAACTAAAAGTTCAGATGATAATATGAGCAATAATTTTAAACAAACGAATCGGGAGGTTGTTTCCAACACTAACATTTCAGACATTTCCCGATTGCAAGTTTCTTGGTTTGCCTAAAGATGTTTGCGCGTTGAAGAACGTGATATTTCACTTTTGAGAATTCTTTGAATGATTGCAAATGAACCTTGAAATCTGGAGAACGTAAATTAAATCACTCGGCTGCTCGTGAATCTGCATTTATACCTGGATGAGGTCCTAGGGCGTTCTGGGTTTTATCTGGATTTTCATGCGTTCTTTTTTGCCAGAACTTGTCTCAGCGCGTGAGGCATAGTGAGGCTCACCCAGTAAACACACGCACGTTTTAAAAACGTCAAAAACAGTCAATAACCACACGTTGTGATTTAGTAATATTCTTGCGTTGATTCAACGTAAAAATGTCGCGGCAGATCACGTGTTTTTCAACTATAAAATAACGTTATATCAACGGTTTGAACATCGTTTAAAAGACGTCAAATATTGACGTGTCCTAATGATGGTTCTACACCCAGCGAAATTTATATTTGGATTTATTTAAATTGATTAAACTTTCTTTGAATCAATTGAATTTCTACTTAAATATGAACCTACTAGAGTTTTAGTTGAATCAAATAAAAAATGTATTCCATTCAAATAAAACTTTATTAATTTCAAATAAAATTTACTTGAATTGAGTAGAATTTCATTGAATGCAATGAAATGTGTAGTAGGTTCATATTCAAGTAAACTATTTTTCTGGGTAAACACAAGGTGTTATGAACACATTTTAAACGCGTGATTCGAACCCGTTCAAAACTGCATGTTTTTTGAGGACGTCGTTTGATGGTTATTTTTGAATATTAGTTTAAATTACACGTCATCAAAACGTAATTCCAGGTCGTTTATTTCCCTATCAAATTCCAACTAAAAATCAACGTTATGAAATCAACGACTGACGTCCGTTTGACAGTCTAACGTTCTTTCAACGTTGAAATAACGTGTGTGTGTTTATTGGGCAGTGGCCTATATAGTTCGCTCTGTAATTATTATAGTCTATTTAATTACACAGGCCTGCGAAAAAATGAAAATTTTCGCCCCTTTGCAGCTGAGGATCATTTTCTGAAGTAATTTGCTGCGCAGATTCGGAATCCGAAGTCACCTTTCTGATCGACACATTTTTGATTGAGTTGAAACTTTTTTTACATGTTCTATACAACAAACAAAAAACATACGTATTTGAGGAATTTACAAAAATATTTTTTTTTGTCGATTTTTGGCTTATTGTGTATTGTTAAAAAATTCATAACTTTGGTTATGTTTGAGCTACAGAAATTGATTAATATATTAATATTTTAAAATATTAATATATTAATAAAATAATTAACATCTTTCAATAATAAATGTTTTTATTTATTGATATCCTCAAATTTTTATAAAGTTTCCTTGGCTAACAGATACGATTATGTGATGGAAAAAATATTATATTTATTATTATTTTGAAGAAAAACGACATGAGACAATAAAATGAACCGTGAGATGTGACCCGCATGCCGATGTGACGAACCGCGCTAAATTAATTAATTTTTTTCGTATAGTACCAATTAAAAATCCATCAATAAAAAATGTGTTTTCGAAAGTAAATTTGACGCAGAATACGATAAGAATATAAAAAACTTGATTAAATTTGGGGGTGATTGTTAAAGATCGATTTAAGTATTTTAATTGTTTATAACAATTAGAAGTTGTTAATAATTTTTTTTTCAAGTACTTTTGTATCATAGTTCGTTCTTTTGCCTTTGAAATGAAAAAAAAATGATTTATGTAGCTCAAACATAACCAAAGTTATGAATTTTTTAACAATACACAATAAACCAAAAATCGACAAATTTTCAAAATTTCCATCCTTTCTATTTCCCAAAAAAAAAAAAATATTTTTGTAAATTTCTCAAATATGTATGTTTTTTTGTTGTTGTATAGAACATGGAAAAAAAGTTTCAGTTAAATCAAATTTTGACCAAATCTGTACGGTTTGTAAAAGAATGTCCCATATACTCGAAAGATGCAGTTTTTTGCCAATTTCGAGGTTATGCACAAGATGCACAAAATTTTCTTGATCTTTCTTCCCACCTGCATTACTTTATAACATTCTTATCCTTCAAAATAAGCTATTGAACGGTTACCTACGATTTTTTCTTGCAGATTTACGACCATTCCAAGTTGTCAAATATATCCCCAAGATTGTAATATTCCTAAAATCTCCCAAGAGTGTTGCCAGGATGTATGGGAATGAGAATTATATTCTTATAATATCCCTAGCAGCACAAGGATGTTTGGAATATTCTATGGATGTTCATAGGACATTCAAAACGTATCAATATATTCTGTTGCATGTTCATAGAATATTTCAAACATTCTTGTACTACTTGGGATGATATCCTTATTCAGCGAACTCAAAAACTCCCAAATACACATGTTCAAGGAAAATTTTCCACTAAAAAAATGTATAAGGTAGATGACCCCATTTATGAACGCGACCCCTTTAATGAACGTTTTGGTTTTTGATTCATAGTACTTTTCATTTAGTGCTTTAATTTCATCCGAGCATGACTGACTGGATAGTAAATCAACCGCTGTTATGTAAATAAATTCAGAATAATATGCCATAGGAAAGATATAATAAATAAACGATTGTTTGCTAATGGGGGTTAAGGTGTTCATTAATGGGGCCGGTTACCTTACCTCGAAGGGTTGATCCTGCGAGATAAAACTTTCAATTTAATCTTGGGGATATATTTGACAATTTGGAATAGTCGTAACTCCGCAAGGAAAAATCGTAGGTAACCATTCCACAACTTATTTTGAAGGGAAAGAATGGTATGAGGTGATGCAGTTGGAAAGAAAGATCAAGAAAATTGTGTGCGTTCTGTGCATCCCTTATGAAAAAACCCGATATCAGAATTTCATCGTTAAATCATCAGTTGTATTATTACTATCCGAAATATCATAAAAATCCAATAGAAATATGATATCCACGATAATTATCCAATGTAAACCCGATATCGGGAAATCATCGGGTTGCTGGTTCGGTTTTGTATCGGATAATAATCGTAGACATCGTATTTTTATCGGACTTGTCCGATAATGAAACAACGCGATAGATTTTGCATAGTATTAATACAACTGATCATTGAACGATGAAATCCTGATATCGGGTTTTTTCATAAAGAATAACCTCGAAAGTGGCAAAAAACTGCATTTTTCGAGTATATATACCCTTGAATATCCCAAAATCCTTTGTTCCTGAAGTTTAAATCGTTTATTGAAACGAATTAGTGCTTGAACAACCCAATATTCCGCTGTTGGAGACCAAAAATCTTGCAGTACATTCTTTACATGATATTTTTCAGTTCCAAGGAGTTAATTCGAAGTGCGTGAATAACGATGGTTCATCAGATTTGATGAGTTTGAAATTTCGGTTCGTTTCTATAAACAATTCAAACTTCCGAATCTGCGCAGCAAATGACTTTCTCCTCAGCTGCAAAGGGGCGAAAATTTTAATTTTTGCGCAGGCTTGTGTTATTACAGAAATCAGTGCCGTGGGGTTCCTGGTGAAAAAATGTTCTCTGAATCTCATTGAGACACTCTGGAAAAACTCTCGCTAATTGGACACGTTTTTTCACTGAAAATTTTTCTGCATATTTTTGAAAAATTAGTAAAAATTCCACAATTCATCACTATCTATGGAATCGATGCCGTTACTCGACAAATAGAATGTCATACACATCACAGTTGCAAAGGCCTCGTAACAAAAAACCAAAAAATAAACGAACGACTGTCCTAAACAATGGCCACTTGATCGAGAGGGAAAATCATACCAAACCTATATTAATTCTCCGCTACGAACTCTTCATCACACCAGGAGTTTTGCCAAATCTTTTATGGAATGAAATAAATCCCCTTGTTGACATAACAAGTTTACACACCCGCGAATCGATCGGCGTTCTATTCCCGAACCGTACACGGCTAGTGTTTTTCCTTCACTTTGCACGGGAGTGGTAGTGCAAAACAGCGCCGATGCGAGTACCCTATATGACCTATGTAAAATCCCACTCAAATGTACTTTTAAATTCATCACCTCATCCGAAGTCCCGATATTCATGAATTTATGTATGAAGACTGTACAGAGAAACCGAGTTGTGACGATCACATCAATCAGCTCAACTGCTCTCAAAGATACAGAAACTCGATACCCGGTGTATATATATTTATACTCGAGAATTGAAAAATTAAAACAGTTGTTTCTTGTTGTGTTGTTTTTCGATAATTTAGACCAGACAATACTCGTACAAACGTATAAACATGTACCTATGCCTGTGTAGACTTTTGGCTTTAACTATCCGTCTAACCGCATGAAGCCTCACTTTCTTGGTCTGAGGTAGCAAGTAGCAATGGTTTAAGATGGTCTACGATGAGTTTTGTTGGGAGAAGGAGGAAGAGGAGGTGCAGGAGGAGAAGGAGGAGCTTCGATGGGATGAGTAAAGAGGGTTCGACGGGACGTGATCTTTCATAGTTGCTTGATTGGCCTGGTTCGGTTGGGGATTTATTGTCCCGAACTCGTACCTCGCATCGCCTCAAATAACCCCGACAAAACATTTAAGGCCAAACTAAACTGGTAACAATAAAAGGAGACACGTTGATGAAATCAAAATCGCGGAAAAGTTGCACTCAATCTATACACGTCCGCGCGCACGGACCTTGTCGAAACATGTGAGAAAAAAGAAAAGAAGATACAGCCAGGAGGAAGGAAAAAAAACTATTGCAGGAGTAGGTGGAAAAAAGGGAGTCAACGAAACGAGAGAACTTGCGAATTTCTTTAGTGACTTGATTCTTCTTTCCACGTTATTCAATTTCGTATATATATATATCGATCAGTGAGTTTGGGATTAGGTTCATACGTGTAGCATCTTTTCTTTTTGTATTCCTATTCATTTCGTTGTAATGAATATTAAATCCTTTGGATTTCACAATTTCTTTTGTTGCCTCTTCCCATCGAGTAAACGGCACAACGAACGATTTATATATTATACGATCCTAAAGTACAATACATTCAGAGTTGTCTCGTTAAGTTGTAAACTTATCCTTGATCTAAATAATTATTCGAAAAGAAGGGAAAGGATTTTAAAGGGAAGGAGGAAAGGAATGTATATATATATGAAAGTGGAAAAGATAAAGAATGGAACGGCAGTTGTGAAGTTTGAGGAAAAAGAAATTTAAACTTAAACTTGGAATAAGTGGCACGAGCATGGACTCGATAAGAAGATTTTCTTAAAGACAAAAGAGACGAAATTCGGTAGCCTCTCTGCGAAATGAATTGTCGTCCACGAGCAGCGGCGAGAGTTACGTAGAAGACGCAATTACATTCCGATTGTCTCATCGTTTGAATACTCCCTCATCGATTGTATTGAATCTTAATTGGCCGTCGGAAGTGTTCTCCGAGTCTTCGAGTTGAATTGTTATGTTTACTACCTCTCGCGAGTATTGTATCTTATAACACAAGATTGAACCTGGCATCGCCGTTTATCCGAAAGTAAAACTATTCGACGAAGAACGACCAAAAGGCCATGGAATTTGTGTTCATTATATTGGGGGAGAAAACAAAATGTATGATAACATAATGAGTTTCAATCTCATCATAGTTGTTGGGATTATCCACAACATCGGGGATGAACGAGGAGGGGAGGATATCGAAGAATGAGGAATATCTCGAGGTCAACGAATTACAGAAAAGTGAAGAATATGATATAGAATGGTATGGAATGGAAAAAGTTTCCATTTCGTTAATGCAAGTTCGAGGCTTCATAGATTTGATGGGCGTCTCTGCTTGTCCGCGGATACCCCCGAGGGTAGGAGAAAGGTAAAATAGGCTTCCTCTTTTCTACCCCTGACCGCACCTAACAACATCCTCCTCCACCGCGGTACTCTTCTTTTTTTCCTTCTCCTCCCTTATATCTTCAACTTCTGAGTCTCCCAACTTCATCAGACATCGGTTGGCTCAATCGAGTTGTCGTCTCTTTACCTGAAGGCTAGATTGACATTCCGCTTATCGCTCCGAAGAATTTTCCTCCGGAACAATTAACGGGCCCTATCGGCTCAGAAGTTTCACGTACTTTCGTCGTTAAACCAAAACTCGTACGCTTATGCGACGATTGGGTGAGTATGCGATATCTTTGCGAATGAGATACGGAGAGATAAAGAAACGGGAATAAAGATAGGGAAACGGGAAGTTGGATGAACATCAAATTCAGATGATTATAAGTTGAAGATACATACAACAAATTTTTATATATATTCCATATAGCATATTCGTTTTGGGAGATACTTTCTAAGCTCTTCGAGTTCTGGAAATTCTTTTATTCTCAACTCTAAAAAATGTGGGGAGTTTTTCTTCACATTGTTGGTGGATTTCATCCCTTCATCTCGGGGGAATTGTTTCTTCATCAAAAATTAAAGATTTCTCCACCACTTTGAGGAATTATTTTGTTTTTTGGGTGTTGAATCCTCCACAAATGAAGGGAAAGTTCACTAAATTATGGTGAAAAATTCCCCATATGTGGAGGAACTGTGTTGCCACAATTTTTTCGGGGAAAATCCCACAAGCATTTCTCACAGTATACATACTTCACGGAGAAAACTGGTATAGTAAAATATGGACAGACCAAACATTTGGTCCCTGCAATCAATCGCATCGTAATCCATTGAACCTTTGAGTTATTTTGACTGCGCAGTTTGGTCTGTCCATATTTTACTATTCGCTTAGTGATTATCACTATTCCTTTTTCTCCGTGATAAGCCTGACACCATTCACCGAAGTGGAGAACGGTGGATCATCGTTCGTTTTGGGGGTGTAATAACCCAGGTGAAAACATTTTGTAGAATTTTCATCAGGATGTGGTTCTACACAACCATCCTCTCACTAAATCATGTTTTATGCTACATTCATGGTGTAGAATTTGTATAGAACCAAATCCTCACAAGAATTCCACACCATTTTTCCACCTGGGAATTCAAAGTCGTTAAATTCTGATTTTCTGGAAGCTAAAAAATTTCAAATCGATATAGCTCCGGAATGAACAATGATATAGAATAGTTCAATTTTTCTCAGAGATCCCCGTTTTCTAACTCAGCGGATGGTGTCAAGCTCAAGTATGCAGCACATAGTGCTTTTGAATAATTTAGATTTAGAAAGGAATCTAAAAATGCTCATATCTCAAAAATTAAGCCTCCAAAAAATTTTCCAAACAGGAATCAATTGCATTCTGGTGGCAGCAAAGTTCCTTCATAGATGAGGAATCATTGGATTTGTTCTTCATTTGTAGAGGATTCAACGCCCAAAAAACAAGAAATCCCTCATTTTTGATGGAAAAACAATCCCCCCACGACGAAGGGACGAAATTCTCCAACAGCGTGGAGAAAAACTCCCCACAGTTTTTGAAGTGCACAGAGAAAAGTTTATATTAAAGATTACTATATTTTTATGGTACTCGTGGGATATCCTTTATTATGAGGCTTAGAACTATATTTATTCCAAATTATAACATATTTATCTTCATCCTCACGAGAGAGTATGGTGAATGCTCGTATAATTGTGGTTCTTAACCCATTTCGTCCCAGATGTCCAATTTTTTTTCTTGACTTTCAAGGCTCTAATTTTTGATGGAAACAACTCCAAGAAAAATTATACCATAACGATTCCAATAGCTTAGAGTCTCTTCTTTCGAATGCCGTAACTCAAATTGACGTACAAATCGATGACAAAAAGTTATAACGAGTTTTCTGAAAAAAATGACAAAAATTTTGTCGGTTTTTTTTTTAAATTCGATATTTTCAGCATGCAAAAATATTGCTGGACCATTGTATCTAGCATAGGTCGTGTACTTGATGTCTGCTCTTTCAAACCCCGTTGGAATTTTTTGGAAATTCAAAATGGCGGCGTTAATATGACCGTTAGAAATTGGAAAAAATTTTGAGAAATCATATTATTCATGATTTTGACCTGACTTGGCTGTTTTATTTGTATTTCATGGTTGGAAATGTAGGAAATACTCATTCTTAGACTCGTGAGCATCATCATATCCTATAATGAACATAAACAACGGGTTTGGATGGTCGTAAAATGCGAGGGAAGCCTATATATCGCGTTTTCAGCCACCAATTTGATTTTACGTTGCGCAAAGCTCTATCTTGTGGTGTGAACAACTCGAAAAAACACATTATACCATAGCGATTCCGAAAGCTTAGAGTCTCTCCTTTCGAATGCCGTTACCTAAATTAACGTATGAATCGATGACAAAAAGTTATAACGAGTTTTTTGAAAAAAATGCCAAAAATTTCGTCGGTTTTTTTTTTAAACTCGATATTTTCAGCACGCAAAAATATTGCTGGACCATGGTATCTAGCATAGATACCGTGTACTCGATGTCTGCTCTTTCAAACCCCGTTGGAATTGTTTGGAAATTGGAATCGGCGGCGTCAATATGGCCGTTGGAAAATTGAAAAATTGTGAGAAATCATATTATCCATGTTTCCGACCCGATTTGGCCCTTTTCTATCCATGTCACGGTTGGAAATGTAGGATATACTCATTTTTAGATCCGTAAGTACCATCATATTCTAGAATAAAGATGAAAAATAGCTCTTGATTACCATGAAATGCCGGGAGGGCCAGATTTCCCAATAGGCCCTGATGCCCGGCATTTCCTGGCAATCACGAGCTATTTTTCATCTTTATTCTAGAATATGATGGTACTTACGGATCTAAAAATGAGTATATTCTACATTTTCAACCGTGAAATGGAAACAAAACGGCCAAATCGGTTCTTGAGCGGGTCAAAGAGCCTTGAGCAACGTAAAATCAAATTGGTAGCTAAAAACGCGATATATAGGCTTCCCTCGCATTTTACGACCATTAAAACCCGTTGTTTATGTTTATTCTAGAATATGATGGTACTTACGAGTCCAAGAATGAGTATTTCCTACATTTCCAACCGTGAAATGGATACAAAAGGGCCAAATCGGGTCGGAAACATGGATAATATGATTTCTCACAATTTTTCAATTTTCCCACGGCCATATTGACGCCGCCATTTCGAATTTCCAAAAAAATCCAACGGGGTTTGAAAGAGCAGACATTAAGTACACGATCTATGCTAGGTACAATGGTCCAGTAATATTTTTGCATGCTGAAAATATCGAATTTAAAAAGAAAACCGGCAAAATTTTTGTCATTTTTTTCAGAAAACTCGTTATAACTTTTTGTCATTGATTCGTACGTCAATTTGAGTTACGGCATTCGAAAGAAGAGACTCTAAGCTATCGGAATCGTTATAGTATAATTTTTTTTGGAGTTGTTTTCATCAAAAATTAGAGCCTTGAAAGTCAAGAAAAAAAATTGGACATTTGGGACGAAATGGGTTAACGACATAATCAAGTATATTCCAAAAGTACAATATGAATATGCTAATATCTAATATAAAATTTTCACTGTGTGTAATTGAATATAGGTGATGATTTTAGCGGAGGATTATTGCGGTCAAAGTGAAGAGAATTTCCCAGCGATGCGATTACAGATCTGTGAGATTCAATTGCAACGAATGGTACGAGAGAATACAAATCACGTTGACTAGAATTCTATCCATCAATTCAAAATAGATACCAAAAAGACGAATATCTTTGAAAAATTGGAAAGAATATCTCTTCTCAGCTCAGTTTTTCAGGGATCCAAACAACAAGAAAATCCACCGTAGAAATTTGATTTCAAAAAATCTTAGGTAGCACGCGTGTTTACGCATTTCTGTACTTTCTCTCCTTCTCTCTCCCTTCTTGTTCTCCTCTGGCTAATTGGTTCTTCGTTACTCGTTCGCCAAAGGGGGTTAAGGAACCAAGGAATTAGACAATTGGAGGGTGCCTCGGGCGCTTCTACTCTTGGTATCCGCAATTCATTTACCCTTTGACCTATCAATCTGCCTCTTTATGTACCCTCGTATTCCTATCCTCCTATTCAATCCTTTTCTTTTCCCTTTTAACTTTTCTCTCTCTCTCTCTCTCTCTCTCTCATTGGATAATTTCTTATCCACGTCTTGAGATCTAGAAAGGGAGAAGAAGTATCAACTGAACGCAAATATTTTCCAAGTACGGTCATAAGAAAATACGGGAACTCATAAACCATATTCTTGGATCGAACAAGGTCACGCTATTCGCGTAAGAAAAATAATGCGAAGAGCGAGAGGAAGATCCAAATAAAGGGAAAAAAATTGCTCTTTAGATTGAGTTAATGTATATTAATGTGTAGATGCGTATCGACTCAATTAGGTTCATCTGGAGGATTTTATTATGAAAGAGTGTGCTTTTGTGAGGAAAAAGGATGGTACGTACTATCAGATCGGAAGTCATTGATTTTTCAGGAGTTGAGGAGTGGAAGGAGGGTTTAAGAATTACAAAGGGATATGTAATGTGTTCACTTGGGATTTTCAGAGTCCACGGTTCTTGGAGAATACTTAAAACTGAGTTGGCTTTGTCTAGATCCTAGATCCTAGCAGGTAAGAAAAGTATCCGAACTATGAATTATAAATACCTTTTCCACTTAAATATACAATGTATCGGATGAGTGGTTGAGTGACTGGTATCGGTCATTAAAATTCATTGCATTGATGGTTCAACTCGGTAGTGCAAAGAAATAATCTTCAAAGAATTCTGGAAAATTTTCCAAAACTTTGTATCCCAATAAACACACACACGTTATTTCAACGTTGAAAGAACGTTAAACTGTCAAACGGACGTTAGTCGTTGATTTCATAACGTTGATTTTTAGTTGAAATTCGGTAGAGAATTAGACGACTAGGAATTTACGTTTTGATGACGTGAAATTTAAACTAATATTCAAAAATAACCATCAAACGACGTCCTCAAAAAACGTGGTTTGAACGGGTTTAAACCACGCGTTCAAAATGTGTTTATAACACCTTGTGTTTGAACTTCAATTGAAGATATTCTGCTAAAAATGTCAAAGGAACTCGAACAATGGTTAAAATTTCAACAAAGAGCAAGATAGTAAATAGTCTGGCATACTTTCCAAATTCTGTCATACTCAGAAATACTATTGTTCTCGATATTGAATGAAAAGTTCTCAAAATAATTTGTTGGATTCAATTCTCGTTTTAGATCCATCATTAGGACACGTCAATATTCAACGTCTTTTGAACGATGTTCAAACCGTTGATATGACGTTATTTTATGGTTGAGAAACACGTGATCTGCCGCGACATTTTCACGTTGAATCAACGCAAGAATATTACTAATTCACAACGTGTGTTTATCGATTGTTTTTGACGTTTTTAAAACGTGCGTGTGTTTACTGGGATATCGCCACGGGAAAAATTTTCGATTTTCGACCATCTACTTAAGTAGTTGCTACAGCTAATCAGTAGTCAGGACAATTAACACGTCAGTTGCCTCAACTAACTCCATAGTTTCATTAACTAACGTAAATACCTAAGATATTTTGACTTAGTTGAGGCAGCTAACGTGTTACTGTCCTGACTACTAAGTAGCTGTAGCAACTACTCAAGGAGATGGTCGAAAATCGACTATTTAAGTAGTTGCTGCAACTATTCCTTTTTTTCAGTCGATGGATGCAAAATTTCTTGTATCACCTTCCTGAGTAGAAATTCATATTGGGTGTTCGATCAGGACCAAATCTGGGAAGCCTTATTTCAAATCAGGCCCTGATATGGAATGTAGTAACGCATCGTTGTATCAAAGCTCGATGTAAAGAACCATGATAGGGCGTGCCAAATTACAAACCTAGCAGGGTCAGATCTGGTTAACCCTAATCAGGGATGCCAAATCATGGCCTCACCAGGACCAGATCACGTGTGCCAAAATAAAGTGAGCTCTATCACTGCCCGATCGGGCCCATATTTTTCTGCTCGGGTTGGTGAAATACTGATAGGTTATTGGAACCCTGGTAGCAACTCTCCTTATATTTTGAGACATTTTGCAGAGTAATTCAGAGAACTTGCCAGATAGTGATGCATCTTAAATCTCTCAACTTACTTCGAATCTTTCTGAATTCTTCTGATCGAGATTGGGAAATTTCCAGTTACCTTTCTGAATCTCTCTGGATTCTTTCATTTATTCGAAATTCAAAGCTTCCTCTGAGTTTGGGTGGATTTCTTTGAATCTCTCTGAATCTCACTTTACAGTTCGATTCTGAATTTTTCCCATTTCATCAGGATTTGAATGGTTCTGAATCTTCCTAAATCTCTTTGAAACTTCCTGAATTCGTTTGAAATCTTGGACTAGGAAAGTCTAAGTCTTTTCTATCTTCCGTGTGTTATTCAAATGGTTGGGAGAAATGTCGAAGATGTGGTAGCTGCATCTACGCAAACGTTTGTTGCAGGAAATATGGCAGAGTTAAGAAAGGAAACACTATTTTGAACATTGGAATCGTAATCAAATATCTAAAACACCAATTCGGCTGATTTTTTAATTCTTGTCCGCCATTTTCAATCGGTGACCGCAAAAAGTTTCCGAATAACAATTTCCGAGCAGTTTTGGTTGATTATATATCGAAGCCATTGAATATCAGACAAAAAATTGATATCAGGCTTCGAACGGTCTTTCCATCCCTTGAAATCCTCGATGAAAACTGACAAAATCCCACCCTGGTTTTTTCAAAATTATCAAATCAGAACGTTCTGTCAACTTCAAATAAACCGAATTACTATTGAAAATCTTGAAATTTGTGTAGAACGGAGCAGAAGATAACTGACCAGTTCACTACAAAGTGTCAATATCAATCGCACTATCGGTGTGAGTTCAATTAAAATTTACGATTGCCTGTCAGGAGTGATGTTTTGTCGAAACATGCACGTGACAGGACATGAACTCTCACGTGAAAATAAAAGCAAATAACAGACACGGACGAACGTGGGACGTATTCCATGATCGTAACTGTGGATATATAGCTTCTCGTGTTTATATTTCCTTTTGTGTCATTGTGATATGATTTTTGAATGACCAAATACATGAATATTATTCAAATTCATCTTATTTTGAAATTTAAGTGAAATCCAGTCATGTCCTTCGAGTCGGGGGGTTGGCTTTAGCGTTACTTTCAGTTGAGATGGAACTAGTTTTTGCTGCATCTTGAAATAAGCTGATATTCAAGATGGAAGTGAGTTTCACTGTTCAATGGGATGATAAGAAGACTCCTAGGGAGAATCTCAAGATAGTTTTTTACACATAGAATCTGTCAGAATTCTGTAGAAATGTTTATACAATCGATGGATTATCCTCTTTCCCGAATACAAGGTTCAAAACTTCTGTAGCAATTGGATGTTGATCAAAATTGATGCATCCATTTCTAAAATAATACTATGGAATTCTTTGTAGGTACCTAATTATGAATTTTCACTCACGTATTTGAAGCTGAATTTCAATACTGTATTACATTAAAAACCCAGATGGAAAATGTCTCAATAATGCCATCATAATGGTGACATGCACGCTAAGAAATGTTCGCATGACGGTACCAAGGTGTTTCCGCGTAAAGCATTGTTATTGGTAGAAAAACGAGGTGATGGCACCCCTGCTAAATTTTCCCAATAAAGAACGATACAAAACGATACATTTCTTCTTTAGTTTTCAATGAGGTTTCTGAATACGGAATTTACGAACCCATGCAGAAATTGACGAACGACAAATAACGTTATTTGCCAACTGCCAACTGTTGGCAAACAACGTTGGAATAAACCCGGAATGATAACGCTGATCAACACTGGTACGGCGTTGTTCATCAATACTGGGTCAACGTTAACATCAACCCTGAATCAGTACTGGTTTTTCATTGTATACCAACATTGACAATTGATTTTCAACCGGTGATGGTAATCCATTTAAGCCTTTGTACGTAGCTAATGAAAATGATTATATATTTTCAGCTAATGTCCATGGTTATATCGAAAGTGAAAAATATAACACTGTTCGTATGTTGCTGAATAATCCGAAAACATATGAAGAAGTCAATTCGAGAACATGAATAATAATTTCTTCAAAATTTTGCCGTATTAAACCACACATAATGGACAACGTTGAACGAGTTTTAAATCAACGTTGGCAAATCAGCATTGACTATCGGCGTTACAACAACATTGTACTGGTTGTTACTTCAACCACGTTACAACGTTGGCAACCAACCCTGGTAATCAGTGTTGTACTGTTTCGATTGTTATGGTTGGTTGGAAGTCGGCATTTTCTGCATGGGAAGTTATATCGTTATTGAACGATAGAACTCTATCGTTCCTCATCGTTTTCTATAAAAATTCAACAGAATTTATGGGATTTTATCGTGAAATTCGTATAAGAAAAGTACCAATTATTTGGAAAAAAATAGTTATGTGTTCGAGAATAAGTAGTACTTTTCCTATACGAATTTCACGATAAAGCCCCATACATTCTGTTAAATTTTTATAAGAAACGATAAAGTTCTATCGTTTAATAACGATATAACTTCGTAAATTCCGTATTCAGAAACCTCATTGAAAACTATAGAAAAAATTTATCGTTTCGTATCGTTCTTTATGGGGACAATTTGGCAGGGACCATAAAGAAGACATAATTTTTACATCTTATGCATTATTGCAAGCTGCCCTACAAACAATGATTACTGGCGTTTTAATGGACCGCTGATAGTCCGGCAGTGCCGTTGAAGAGCCGTCACTGGCCCTTTGAAACACCAGCAGTCGTGTTTGCTGGGTGAGCACGGTTTATGATAGTATGCTATATGTATATTGTGGCACATTATGTCACAAAATTTTTAGAGCATGTTTTTCTATCTGGGAATCTGCATGGAAATGCATTGATTATACTGTATAAAAATTCATGCACAAAATTTATTTACTTTATACAGTTTTCATACAATTCACTGAGAAACAAAATCAAACAATAAGGAATTTCATACAACACAAAGTTCCAACTCTTTCTAGATTACTTGAACCAACAAACCCCCAAGATTTTGCGTTTTCCCAACATAACTCGGAGAAAAACTTTCCTTGTTCGAGGTTTTACTTTCTCCTCCATCATCTCATCGAAGACTTTGCAATGTATAGTAAGAAAACGTCATGTCGTCGCATGATGATGATTGAGACAAGGTATCTCAGTCAATCGCGGTGTTTATTCGTTGTTTGATTTTTGTTTCCTCGTTTTGGGTAAACATCGCTCCAAGTGAATTGTCAAGCCTGTACGAGTGTACATATATATAAATGTAGAAAACTAAGGCAAAGGTTAGAATTAGCCGGCGCTTCTGACGTCTTTGCTAACTACACAACGTGCGGTGATACAATCTTTTATTTTTCTCCCTTGTTCGAATCGTCATGGGAGAAGAACAAAAATTGAAGGACCAAGTTTGAGAGGTGAACAGGGCCGACTGAGAAAAGTCGAAAATCTTAATTCGGGGTAAAGAGCACCGCCCCCGCGACTTGGTGGGCGGCGACAAGTAAAGCGACGATTGGCTTGGTCTACACGTGGGATGAGTGAAATCTCTCTTTTAGACTGTGGGAGGGTGTACGGAGAGATGCGCCGTGAGCGCCGCTAGCGTCGCGACGCACGGCATGTTGGCTATCACACACCGTGTATATTCACCTACACACGTACAGGTGTCGAAGTAGTCGATGTTTCAAAAGGATGCCAGTCGACGCCGAGCGTCGCGCGAGCGTGTATCGTCGAAACCCTGTGCGACGTCTTCTCGTATTTTTATGCTTTTTTCTTTCATTCGAGTGGTGATTATTTTAATTGCATGATCAACGTATTGAACATTTTATGAGGTTGAAGGGATGTTGTATATGAATGTATTATGATATCGATAATGGGTTTGAGTGGAACGAGTAGTTTCACATTTTCTGTTATAAAACATTGTTTTTTTCTGTTGGAAAACAACTCGTGCGTTTTTGTTGGTAGAAAATAAGAAGAAGAAGAAGAAAATATGTGAATGATTGTGTTAATATTTCATCATCGACGGGACTCTTCAGATGGATAATCGTGAACAATTGAGTTATTGTCGTTGCAATAATAATAGGTGTTATCCGGGGAGGGATTCAGACATGATCGGGGTTCGATCGAAGGAGGAATCTCGAAACGATGTCATGAAGAATTTATTGTCCAAGAGCGATAGCGAAACCGCTAAAGCGACGTGTCGTACAACGACTCGAATGCCCAATGTGCTGCCGGCCACGTGCAGTTGTAGCTCGTGTGATAACGGAGAGTCCAACGAGTATAAACACAGACCACAAGTTGTATCGGTTCCCTGGACCATTCGTAAGGGAGAATTTTCATCGAAAATGGCGATTTTCTGCGTATTTGTGGGTCTCCTGTTACAGGATGGACGAACAATCTCTGCCGCCTTCACGACTGGTGAGGTTTTTTTCTCAGGGATATTCATTTTATTCAGGATTGTTTTTTGAATTATTCCGATCATTTATGATTGTTCTATATGGTGTCGAGGGCGACATCTGCAACACGTCTATTGAAAAGTCATTTTAAGTGGTTTTTCAATGTAAGGATTCTTTTCATTCTCAATTTTCTTGATTCGCCATGGAAAATTGAGTCCCAATAATTCTTGAAGGTTCAACAGTTAACGAGAATGTTTTTTTTTGCATTTTCACCTTTCATCGCTTCTTTCGAATTGCTCTTTTATTCACCCAGAGTGGGAGAGTTTTCAAAATTATATATAGAATAAATATAATTTTGTAAATTTGTTTACTCGGGATTCTTCTGTATGCACAGTGAGTGAGAAAAGTAGTAATGTTAAAAATAATCGAAATGATCCTTTTACATGGAGGGAAATATTTAATTTTCGTGTTCTGAAAATATAAATAAAACTCAGTAAAAATTGCATAAAATCATGGCCACAGAAGAATAATTTTATAGAAATTATATACAAATTTTATAAAATAATGTGGCAAAAATGTATGAAAATTGTGTGCAATTCCTATACAATTATTTCATATTTTCAATATTTTTTACATTTTTTTTTTCTAATATAAATTGGATATAAATCTTCAGAAAACAGATGTGACAGATGGAGTTTTGACTTGAATTTACTTCGAAAAACTCCCATGATAAGACGTATTTCTACAAGAAATTATGGTACTTTCGAACCTATATTCAGGTAAATAATTTCATTCATCACAAACCGGCACTGATCCTCAATAAATCATGGGATTTTCAAAAATATATTTTTTCTGCGCGTACAAATTCACATAGAGACTCGATTGGGAGAATTTTTTCACATGGGATACTATTTTGAATTACCGTACATAGGAAAAAAATTTCAATTTCGAAGAATGTTAAAATCAATTCGATCATTTTCCTCTTAGTTTATCACAATATATAATTTCCAATGCTTTGAATTATGAATTATTTCGACTCGAAGTCGTACTTTTTTTCCTATACTTCACGAAGTGAAGTGCGTTTGAAGGGATTTTCGATGACTGATCGTGAAATATACTCACGATATGCACACTTGATCGAATAAATTGGATGAATGGAATCAATCGGTGGAAGAAAATTGATGAGAGGAATTCTTCAATGACATTTTTGAATTCTGAAATGTCTTGAGAGAATGAATTGATATCACACGTTGAAAAACAGATTTGCTTTAAAAAGGAATTGTAATTGGGCTTCTAATGAAAACTGTTTATTTTCTTTCACTACCATTAAGTCGATACAGGAAAAAGTTGAGCTAAGTCAACAAAAATTTGACTACAGCAACAGTTTTCTCGGTAAACCGGGTAATAGTCAAGGAACCACTGCCGGAGCAGATAACTTTCCGCTGATACAGTGGTTGGATGTTTGCTGCAATAGCGATTGCCCATTAGTGATTAATATTAAAAAATAGTGATCGGCGGTATTTTATGCAACATCGATCGAAAATTTATACAAATTGTGTAAAAAGTGCCGATACCTTGAAATATTGCCGATCAAGTTCCCGTGGAGTGAAAAATAGAACAAGATTGATTAACTGCAGAATTTGATTCTATTTAAAAAATGTATAGTCTGTAAAAGATATTTTCAGAAACAAGTTTCAACGAAAATTGTTTAAGAAGTTACTAAATAAAATTTCCAATAATATTTGTCAGTGAATAAACATTTTTTGGGGAGTCGAAGAATTTGAAAATTCACCAATCAATTAGTTTTGCACCATACTTTTTTCTTTTTGGAAATTCAAAAATCTTGTTTACTTTATACAATAGTTATTTAATTTGAATTGAGAATTTTTTTTTCTTCAATTCTAGTTCTTTACTTTTTTTCAAGTTTTTTTTATTTCCAAGTCAGATACTTTTTGGTCTCATCATGAAATGATACACGGAGAAAAAGGAATTCACTGTGACAGCGAAATCTACTTTTGCTGGGTTCCTTTTGCCAGAGCAGCAAATTTTTTGCTGCGACAGCAAACTATTTGCTGTTCCAGCAATCTTGTTAGCTGTGACAGCAAGAAATGTTTGCTATCCCAGCACAATTTGTCTGCTATTCTATATATATAATACTGAAAATTTGCTGGCGGAGCAAACATTTTTTGCTGCCACAGCTAAAAAATTGCTGTCGTAGCTAACACGATTGCTGTTATAGCAAATTTTTAGCTAGGTCAGCAAAAAATTTTGCTATTCTATATATGATACCTCGATTTGCTGCGTCAGCAAATTTTTTCTCTCCGTGTAGAGAAGAATAAATCAATTGTTGAGAGTTTATACGATCCTCATTCACTCAGAAAATGTATTTTGAGAATTATCTGAATCAAAAGATTTGTAAAATTATACGTAATTTATACGGAATGATATATAAATTATATTATATCATTCTGGAAATGTTTTCACTCGAATGGAAGTTTTGTTTAACTCCATTTTTGTCTTCGAGTCGTGAAAGAATTTATTATTTTTTGAAAATAAAAAGTTGGGGATTTTCTCCATTTCGAGGGAGTCGTCCCCGTTTTTGGAAAATTCAGATACGACGGAAATAACTATGGTTTGGATTGTTCTGGGATGAATTTTGGAAATTATTCTTCAATATCAAATGTACACTGAACGAAATTTTTGTTGTTTTAACCGAATTTCCGTTATGTCGATAAAAATCTTTCGTTGGAATAATACAATCTATTTGTTATAATAACAAAAAATTGTTATCACCACAATGAAAGAATTCTGTTGACACAATACAAATTTGGTTGGAACAACAGAAATTTTATTAGGATAACGCAATTCTTTTGTTGTTTATTTCTCAGTGTGCACTGAGAGAAAAACAATGAAATCTTCTTGTTTAATAGTCGCCATAAAGTACTTAATTGATTTGAATAAACCTCCATTGACTCAATATTTCATAGCATATTGAATATTTGTTTGATTGAATGAATTATTTGATCGATTCAATGGAACTTTATTCAAATCAATTGAGTATTTTATGGAGACTATTCAACTAAATGTTTTATTGTTCCCGGAAATTTTTTCTCTCATTGTGGGGCCAACCAAACGACCAGAAGAAATAATATGCTTAAAAAATTATCAAAATATTGTTTTTCTTCTATTTTTTTTTTATTTTCAAGGTTTATAACAGACTTGTCGGTCATGTTTCATCAAGATGCGTTATCAAAACAGTTCATAACTGCACCAAAAGCACTTCTCGCGTCGAAATTTAGGGTTTTGTTTTTAATAATATTCTCTCAAATGTGTTGAAATTTTGCAAAAGTTTCTTTTATTACAGGGTAGATTGTAATCATCAGAGATGTATCACAAACAACGCTCAACGTTACCACGTTAATTACACGTTTAACTCGTCTCTTTTGCCGTGTGTAAATTGGCACGTTGTGATTTTCAATCGTATCACGCGAGACGTAAATTCTGTACATCGATCCGTGGATGTGATACGAACAATGAGTAGTGTTCACACTTACGCGTGAAGTGCTCTCAATTATAGGATGATAAAAAACTATATTATCGTTTCAATGGTCCTATTGAACTTCCCAATTACGAAAGCTGTGATTTATTATTTTCCAAATAATGTAGAATTTTTTCAGGAGTTATTTATAAAAATTCTTCAAAAGGGGACATCCCATTTATACTTTTTTTTCCTTTGTGAAGAAAGGATTAGAATTGATTCAAACTACGATGTTCTTTTATTCATACTTCAAAATCCATCCCAGAAATTTTTCAAATGTTTTTCATCGAAGGATATTAAAATTGTGACCTGTTATTTCATAGACGCCCGTTATCGGAGTCCACTTTTCACGCGCGATGCGTGGGTCGAAAATTTTACCGAAAAACAACAAATAGAAATCTCTTTTACATTATTTACATGTTTTGTTCACGTTCATGTTCATCGATTCAACCAATTTCTGGCTGGGAATATCGAAAATTGAAAAATTCGGAGGTGTTTGAGAAAACAAAGTTTTAATTTCTATATTATTTTTTCGTCCTTTCTTTTTGAAAAAGAAATACTTAAAATACGTCGATGTATGCCTTGGACCACTTGTGGTGTTTTTTTCGAATAGTATTGACGCGGAACTTGTGAAGTTTTCCCATGAAGTGTAAAAGGGATTTTAATTATATAAATCCACATTTGACCGAAAAAATATACCAGAAGATGAGAATAAATTTTTTGTTCCAAGTTTTTCTCGATTCAAAGTAGTGAAACTATATATTTTTATTTCCAAAAGATGGATGAAGCAATCGTAGGAAGCATCAGGAGATATATTTCAATGAATTCAAGGATAAAATTTGAAACAAAAAATATATCAAAATTCAAAACCAGGGTGCCTTGGGCCATGATGTTGTCAGTTGAGTTTGGACTCGATGGTTTCATGCGAAAACAATATTTTCCCAACAAATCACGTTTCTGAAATTCAAAAAAATTAGTTTTCCCATTCATCAAATTTTTTATTCACGGAAAATTAAAACTCCTAATCAATTGGAAGTTTATTTTTGAAATTTCTTATTAAAAATACTTGCAGTGTAGTTTAAATTACTCTCACTGTGGAGAAAAAAATTTGCTGTCACAGCAAATCGAGGTGTAATACACGGAATAGCAAATCTTCTTTTTCCAAATAGCCGTGTGACCGTGTCACCGTGAATCATTTCTTTCGTGTGTCATGTAAAAATCATTCCAAGACACACAAAAAAATGCACAAACTCGTCCCAAGCGACCTCCCCAACTCCAGGACGAAGATTCTGAAAAATGAGGTTGCGCGTTTCGAATAATGGATGAAAAACAATCGTAGAACGAGAAAATCTTCTTATTATTGAGTCGAGGAAAATTTATTGTCACAAACACTCAACTCTCGTTTCACCACGATAATTAAATTACATTCACCAGTTAGCGTTTACTCTCCATAACAAAAAGTTCGCTGATCAAAGTTTGCAGTTCTAGGATAAAGTAAATATACATATTTCACGTACTTGCCGAGGTAAGCTCTCTGATAAAAATCGATATGATATTCCCGTTGTAGATTAGTAACGTGCGCGCTTCGAAAACATATTCGTCTCTCATATACTACACATCGCTCAGAATGAAATTGAATTGAACAATTGCTTGGGCTTTTATCATTTTTCCTTGATTTCGAAATACATCCCCTCATTTTCAACGACATTGAATTTACGGTAAAACATCGGTACATCGTTACTGATTTCTTCGCATTTCACAGATCGATTTGAAAGTATCGTAAAGTATATATCATAGATTCCATCTCGAACGAATCGCGTAAAAAAGAAAATGATTCATCTTCAAATTTATACGACGATAGGGACGAAACTGTTTTTGCGATATAGTGTTCAACATACAATTCTTCCGTTGTTTCGTTGTTCATTCCTCGATCCCACCAAGTGACACATTCCTTTTTCTCGAGAAGAGAAATATGCGGGATAAAATATCGGACAAACATTCCAAAGTATTACGAATGCATATATATATATATATATATACATATTTCTTTTGATCGTATCAAATTTTTCACATTATTCGTGGATCGATGCGACATTATGAAATTTTCATGCAAGCGAATTTATCGAAGATGAGGAAAGAAGAGAAAGAGAAAAGGCAACCTACTCGAATTATTCGAACAGATGTATAAAGCCCTCGACGAGGATAATCGAATACAAAGCAACTCTAATACCAAAAAAAATGGTTGAAGCTGTTGACACGTGCTTAAATCTTTACACGTACATAAAAGGGATACGCATTAGATTTGGGTGGGCTTACAACTGTCGTTGTATACCTAATTAAGGGGTGTTACCCCTTAACGGAACACATGGCAACCCTCGGGGTGTAAGATAATTCCGTGAAAGAGACAACGGAGGGAAAAGCCGAAAAGGAAGAAGGTGACGTGGTAGGGGTGGAAGCGGTTAAGTAATCCAACGTTGGGGAAATCGGCAATATGCGTGGAAACGCCCAACATACGCGATCCCGTGATTCCGATAAGACTCATTTCATAATTCATCGACATTAGATATCCACTTCTCTACCAAAGATCGTAAGGAATTTTGTGAATCAGTGTGGGTGTATATACTTATGTATGTGTGTATGTATGTGAGTATGCATGTGTACCCACCCTGGAAGGATCGTCGAAATTACCGAGCGAGTTTTATTACTCCAACCCTGTGATCTGATACCGAGAGACAATGATACGATAAGAGAAAACGAAAAGAGGAAAAAAAGGGAGATATCATACTCTCCTCTTCTCTCTATTTGCCCAATTTATCTGTCCGTATCTATCCATCCATTCATTTATCTGTTCATCAAGCCATCAAAGCTTCGCGCATGTAAGAAAAAGTCACCCTCAAGAAATTGGACTGCTCTTTTGAACGGTAACATGTGAATTGAATGACCACCGTATAAAATTCACATCCACGAGAGTTTCCATAGCCATCACGAGGTCTCGAATACAACCCCTCTTTCTCGGTTCCCGACGCGCCGTCCCGCTCTCGAGACAAGCAATCCATGCGCGGCAAATGCCCTCGTAAAAACGATTGGATTCGAAAATCCTAAAACCCTCGCTTCTCACCGCATCTCCCAAACTTTTACAATGAATATTTAACTTATGAACATTGTTTCCATTCCCTTATCTATTCCCTCTTTGGAAATCTTTCAACTTGATCTATAGAAAATTTGGAAAAGCAGAAAGGGAAAAAGAGAGAACAGAAAAGCACGGTGGATGAACGAAATTATAACATACATCGATTCTTTCACGCGACACGATTTCTCTCTCTCCCATCGTTCCCCTTGAATCGTCAAATCACGTTCATTTGTTCGCGACCGTATGTTTTCTTCGAGATTAAAATCGATTCCAAATGGGCAGATGAATTTCGACTCTAAATCACCTATTGTATCCCAAACGAATTCGATATTGTAAAATTGTTTCTCTTATCGATTAAACTCTAATGAGAACCCTCCGCTGCCTGCCATTTGGAGGAACGAGAGGAGGGAAAAAAAGGTAAAAAAATAAGAGAGAACGAATCCTCTCCCTCTATATGCATGCTTTATTCCTACCACTGTTTCAGATGCTGAATTCACTGAAAAATCAATGCTTTTCCGATGGTTTTTCTTTTACGAGAGCGAACGTTACGTTTTTCCTCGAGTACTTTTCATCGTAGAAGACGATCTTTTCTTCCCTGTGGGGTGTACCCGTACGGTGGTACACGATGTACTCGTTATCGTAGATTTCTCCTTCTCTTCATCTTCTCATCATCTGAGAATATTTCATATTTGTTAGTAGATTATATTTCGAATCAGATCAAATATTCGTAATAGATGCAATTATTCTTTAGAAATTTGTTTCGAGGAGTGGCCATTTTTCTCCTCCCCACTTGTCACGCTTTACCTTACCTTACCTTACCTTATGTAAAGAGGAAAAAAGAACGTATCACAGCGTCTACACCATAAAATTGGTACATGACTAAGTATGCTGACAAAGCGGGGTAAGAAATATTGTCACATAAATTGGGGTAGCTGATAATGCTAATGTAAACTTGGTACACAGTCGCTTCGATGTACAGTAATTCTCTTTTACGCGGTGAATTTAGGAAACCGAGAATAAGAAAAAAGAAACAAGGAAATGAGAAAGAGAGAAAGCGGAAAAAGTGTTGACAAACCGCTTAGCACTTCTGTAAGTTTCACCCACTGTGCAACAGAAGACAAGTTCATTTGCATACACTTATTCTTCTCCCCGTGTAACGCGGTGTTGAAAAGAAAATATGTATATAGATATATATATATTTATAACTAGATATATCGCCGAGGCGGTTTGCTTATACATTATTCATGTACAAGCACGCACGTTGAACGTAGCTCATTTATGCGAGAATTTTACCACCGAAACGTCATATCAACCCTCTTGAAATTATTGCGCTTGTCAAAGGAACGATCTTCTCGTGTTGTACAGCATCACAAATACTCTCAACAAGGTGACTATCCTCGATAACGCGTCTTATCATAATTATTATTCATCCTCATTTATCGGGAATGAATTATTCGAAATTTTATTATCGTTATTCCCAATTATTGATTCTATATATTCTACATAAAATTCTCGAAAAAGAAAGAAGGAGAAGGAGAATTCCACCAACCACGCAGATTCAAAGTATTATCACAAAAATTTCAAAGAACAATTTTCCTTTGTTTTCTATGAACAATCTTCTTTGGTGCATGGGAAGTTGCTGAAATGAGAGTTCATTACCTCATCCACGTCATTAGTTGTGAAAGTAAAAAAAAAAGAGAAGAGAAAAGAAACCTCTTCCATTCCGATAACGAAACTCTCCTCACAAATTTTGTTGAATAAAAAATTTTCTTAATTTTTCAACAGTAAAGTGTAGCGGGAGTAGCGACGGTACGAGCCGCGCAGCAACATCATCAGCGGCGGGAGTATCCCACTCAAGACTTCCTCATTTATTTTTTAATTCATATAATTCTTGTAGCGGAAAGTACAATTTTCTTCTCGAATCATGACGTCTTAGAGCCGAAAGAAATAATTATTTATAAAAGTTTTGACTCTGAAAATATATTTTTCTTTAATCGAACTTGTTTTACAATTTTACTTTCGTTAACGAGCGGGAATTTGTTTTTTTTTTCCGTTCTTCTGCAAAGGCAAATCCTTCTTCTTTCTTCTCCAAAGTGAAAAATTAATGAGATTTCAAAAGGAAGCGAAGTTGGAGTTTGCTAGGAAAAATGAAACTGGAAACTATCTATCCACGTTTTCTTTAATATCGAGAGTCTTCAAAGAATTTATTTGAAAGGAATGAACGCAGCGAATTTCATGGATCAAATTGAACTCTGTCTTTGATTTGAGAATTGTGAGGGCGAGGGAGGGGGGGGGGGTTTGTTTGGCCGGAAAAATGACGTGCCTATCGAGGCATTATCGGGCCAACGATGTTGGGCAAATTTCAAGGGTTGTATGAATATAAAGAGTGTATCAAAAATTCTCTTCACCCTGCAGAGTGTGAAAAATGTCACGTACTTGTCCCCTGATAGGAATCCTTCTAGGCCCTCCTTCGCCCCTCACACAGTAAAAAGTAAAACTTACTTCCAACCTTCATATCGGCTTATTTTATTACAAAGTACACAGAAATTAATTTCTCACTGGAAATTCATCTGAAACAAAATACAATCGGCCTGAGAGTCAGATATATTCCTCCCCAATGACATTCGAATTTTTCTAAAAAGTTGAATAAATTAATAGAATCGAAAGCGCGGCAGATGCGAGCTTTGTGACAACACGAGGACTACACAAAAATGTATCCAGTGCCATAGATTCATACGTGAGAAACATTCTTTAACGTCTGTAACTTGTCAGAAATGCTTGGTCGAAACATCAGGTAATAATGTATGATATCACATATCCGATGTTCCCTGATTGATAACATTTCATTTTGACATTCTTTGATTCCTCATGATCCCTAGTAGAAATTTTGGATGGGAAAATACCAGGGCCATCAGGTTTCGTTACGGTTTTCCCTATTTTGCTCGATTTTATGGAAATCCCATCCTAACCCTATTGTACCCCTGCGTTACAACCCCATTTGAATCCTATTAAGAAAATCAGATAATCAGACGTATTTTATTTTACAATTTTTATACTGTTTTTTTTATTACTGCAAATTGATTATTGTTAATGAAGTTTTAAATGTATCAGACATCCTCTGTGTATCAGTATTCTACCCTGAATTGTCTATTCGTGCATATTTGTATCAATATTACGTTGTGTACTTTGTACACCAGTGCGCCCGCCGGAAGTTTAACATGCAGCCAAAACTAGCCCTATTTCAGCTGAAAGTAAGCATCCAAAACAAATGAATTTCAGTCAAGTTTTCAAGTAAGATGCAGCCACTTTTAGTCAGACTTTTTACAGTGTACCTAGCGCTATCGAGACATACTAAGCGTATCCCTGGCCCTGTTATGGCCCAGTGAACTGCCTAGCATGATTTCTACCAGGGACAAACTATATAAAAATTGTTTTGTTAAGGATCAGCCAAAGCCAAGCCAATATATTGGCTATAGCCATAGCTGGGCCAAACTATTAATAAGCTACCGCCTATGCTTGGGGCAGGCTTCCGCCATGCACCGGAAACCCTCCTGGGAAATCGGTTCTTTTCCTTCAAGCAATATTGGTTAAAGAATCGACCAGGCGTGGCTGGCAAAGTTGATTTGTCGATCCCTCATATTGGTACAATATCATTTAAACTCTCCGCCCTAGTCAAAGAATCCCATTGAACTCATTCAAACTTATTAACAATTGATTTTCAATGGGTTTCAATGAGTTTTCTGTATCTAAATCAATGAGAATTATCTATCGGTTCAATGAGATTCTTTAACCAGGGTGGTGATTGCTTGGCAAGGCTTCAATCATTTCCCGATGTATAATATCCTATAAAAATCCAAATCAAACTTTCAAACATCAAACACGGAATCGAATCACGAGACTATAAATCAATTCACAGCAAACATGAATTTTCCATGCAAATTTGAACTGTTATCGAAACAATATTGTACCGATCGTTTTTAATGCAAGAAGCTTTTGTGGAAAACACTACAACTACACGTACAAGTTCGACTCTCGCTTCACCGTTGATTATCTCAATTATTCAAATCAACAATCAAGAGATCATTGAACATTTACCGTGTGTAAATATCAATAATCGTCGATGACATCGAATGATTCGAAAAAGTGTCAATACATAGTTGACAGTTACAGAAACAAGGATCTTTGAATGCATCGTCGGAAGTTGCTCGATATCTCATTACACGCAAAGACAAGAAACGTGGATTCGAGCAACCATGAACAGTACACAAACGGTTTATACGCAGCGTAATTTCTCCATCGGTGAACTCGGTATTTATTTTAGCCTACGGCTAATGAAAACCTCGTCCTTCAAGCGTTTCACAACACATTTGCGATCGTAACGAGATGTTCACCGCAATAAATTTCATTAAGACACGCTATAGTGAAGCAGCGTCTACTCCAGTTTCGTACCTGCCAGCTACGCCGGGAACCTTATGATCTTATTTAGATGATTGTTAAAATAATGATGATTGTTCCAACGAACGACCCTACAATGTTCCCAAAGGAATTTGTAATTTCGTATCGCTTTCCTTACACCTGAAAATATCCCTAGCTTTGATCCGTGACGTTTCTTTGAGGGAGAGATGAAAACCCTCTCCGAGCATGAGTTTCTGAATGAAAAGAGACATAGAAAGGGGGAGAGGGAGGTGGAAAGATAAAAAAAAAGTGACTCAGAATGATGTTTCCTAGTACTCCATCAACCCGCAAACCCCAGAATAGATCTGAATTTCCCCTTGAAAAATGTTCCCTCGTTAGTGCAGCATTTTTCTCGGGATATTTGCTCCGCTATTGAATTTATTGTTATATAGAAACAACACGGCAATATGAACGTTGCATTCACACTACGAGGAAGAGGTGGAATGCTCGTTAACGGAATTTCTGAAATCACGTCATTTGTCACGGATAAATTCCTCGTCGCGAGATCAGCGAGGGCTTTTCACAATAGGGGTTACACATCGTTGTATTATCCTTCGTTTCGTATCGCTTCGCCCAATAGGTTTAGCTTTGCCATCATCATCAAATGTTTGCGGAATCGTCGGTGTTATTGGATCCTTTTCATCGAGTTTATTGCTATTTAGGTATTATACGATGGACTTGAATATTTTTCTACATGACGATATTCCATGTATGGGGAGGAAATATTCACGTAATTTAGTGAATGGATTGATTGAATCGTTTTGTTTATTCATCGATTGAGTTTTAATCGAAAATTCGTGAAGTTCTACCAAAAATAGTGTTGTATACAAATTTTGATGAAAATTTTTCTTTACTTTTTGGAAAATTAAACACCTCGGAGGTAGAATAATGTGTCAAAGTAGCGGAAAAGCTCCTCATTTCTCTTTAAAAGATAATTGAAATGACAAAAAAAACTTCCCATAATTTTTAGTATATGTTACTAGAATTGTCATGGAAATATTTGAAAAATAAAAATCATAAAAGAAATACATTACAGGTAGAGAAAAGTTCTTTAAAAAATTACTACACTTCACAGTAAAATAGGGACAAAATCACATTATGTTTTGTCATTGAAATTACTATACTTTCTATCAATAAGTAACAGAATTCTCTCATTCTTCACTAGAAAGAAGAATGAATTTGGATGAAAAAATATATTACATATCCTCAAAATGTGATTTTGTTCCTAATTTACTGTAAAGTATAGGAAATTTTTTGGGTAACTTTTCTCTGCGTGTAAAAAATACCGAAAAATTTCAGGACATGAATTTTCTAGTACAAAGTAAAATTCCGAAACACTGAAATTCTCCAGTCAACATTTTTTTCGTAGGGAAGCTACTCGAGAGGAAAAAAAATAATAATTCTTTCATCCTGTGTGTGATCTGAAATCAATATATCGTAATATGATTAATCTCAATTATCGGATACGGTTGAAAGTAACGATATCCGTAGAGATAGAGAGAGTAGTAAAATTCAATAATTTCAATGATTCGGTTAAAAGCACTTTAGACCACTTCGTGGGTAGAGAGAAAGCCATGCTGCTTTGCTATGGAACATAACTTGATTCATGGTGAAAAATGGATTCATTTATGGAAAAAAAAAGAAAAGCATAACCTCTATACTTCTATATTCATCGTTCTTTATCGTTAAATTGCAAGTGAGATTCTGGTTCATCGTTTATGACACTAATCTGTGCCAAAATTTCTTTTCAATAGCTTCCTTCTTTTTTTCCAGAGTGATGTAAATAAGTGAATCTTCGAATCTCTTCTCACAAAAAATTATGTCGCATTCTAGATAGCCAGACCATTAATGTAGTTCTCGAAATAGTGGAAAGTGTGTCTGCCCTGAACGAGTGGTTCTACTGATTGACGCTAGGTGCTCCGCGGCGCTACCATGCGCTCGGCAAGTGAGACTAAACTCTTGTGCATACAATAGTGGAAATTGGTATAAAGGCACTTGAATTATGAAGAAAAACATGTGTTTGATGTTTATCTAAAATATTCATATGATTGTTTTTGTTTCGAGTAAGTAGAATAATCAAGGAAGTCTTACAAAGACTGAGTCTCGTTGTTTTATTTTGAGGAAATCATGGAATAATTACAAAATCAGCAATTTTATGTGGAAATCGTGCGAATTCAGGGGATGTAAAAGATCTCTATTGTCCTCAGTGGTTGCACTAGCATCAACACGGGTTTGTTTATAAACATAAATCTCACAGTTGAACGGTAGAAACGCTTTTGTGAAGAGTAGTGATCAGTTATTGCAAACATGCCACGTGGTAACCAATTATCGAGTGAGGAAAAAGCGAAAATTAGTTCTTACAAGGAAATGGGTTTATCTAATCAGCAAATCGCGAAGAAATTGAATTGATTGATAATTTTGTGAGATTAGGCAGGACAAAAAAATTGTCTAAGACGGCTGAACGATTAATTTTGCGCCAAGCAAAAGCTGGAAATGTGTTTTCTTCACAAATTGAACTCACCTATTACTGCCAGAAGGGTCAGGCAAATTTTATCAAAAGATAAAGATCTGGTTTTCAAGAAACGCTGCAGTGAACCACCTTTGACGGATCCTCATAAGAAAGCCAGAATAGATTCCGCTCAAAAATACATGTCCTGGACCTCAGAATGGGACCAAGTGATTTTCAGCGATGAAAAAAAATTCAATTTGGATGGGCCAGATGGATTCCAGTATTATTGGCACGATTTCAGATAGGAGCAGCAGGTGAGCATGAGCAGAAATTTTGATGGAGGAAGTGTCATGATCTGGGCAGCATTTCGAGCCACTAATAAATCAAATATTGCGTGGTGTCTCACTAGAATGAATTCAGACATGTATATAGAAATATTAGAGACTGAATTAGTGCGTATGTGTGAAGAGTTTAATGATGAAGAACTGATTTTTCAACAAGATAATGCTTCCGTTTAGAAGTCCAAAAAAACGAAAGATTGGCTCAAGCAGAAAAATATCAAAGTCCTCAGCTGGTCAGCAAAAAGTTCAGATTGAAATCCGATTGAAAACCTTTGAGGAATACTTGCAAGGCGTGTTTAATGAAATGGACGACAGTTTCAAACAGTTACTGAGCTTAAAACTGCGATTCGAGAAGAATAGATGAGGATTTCTGGTCAAGAGAAAAAAACCCTTATCAACACCATGCCTGAGAGAATTTTTGAGGTAATCAAGAACAATGGAAGGGTAACAAAGTATTAGAGACATTTATAAATCTATTGATTATTCTTATTTGTTACTGATTTTCAGTGTTGCCAGAATTTTCTCCTCAGATTCCCCAATTCTGATGAACAAAATCCCCACAAAATCCCCAATTCTCACATTGAATCCCCAAAAAATCCCCAAAATTTTATTTTTCAAATTTTCCGCCAAAATAATTAATTTTTCCCGCCTTGAGCATACAATCTTGGACAATTGAACTTTATTTCTTTGTTTTATGTATCTCAAGTATTGCTGTTACAAAAGAAAAGTGATTTATCTGAAAAATGTACGGCAAATACATAATAATCCAAATAAAACATTTGTTGAAAGTGAAGGAAGAATAATATATTGATGAGAAGTATAAAAAAGAGCTAACTGATCAACTGATGGTATAGTGGGAGGATCTAATCCGTTTTCTTTCAATTTAATCAAATTAAGAAGACCTTCAAATGAATTCTGATTGTGATTATAATATTTACCTAAATAGCACACAAGAATCCCAAATGAATTCTGAAAGAAAAGTTCTTGATAACTTTTGCAGAATACGACGAGTTCTTAAAAAGTTTCAAAAAGAATTCGATTCATCAAACATTTCCTCTTGAAATTCTATAGGAGTTCATTGAGAATTCTAACGGCACTCGCAAATGTTTGACAAATCAAATTGTTCTTGGACTTCTTGGTGGGAATTTTTTGAATTTCAAAAGAGTTCAAGAAAAGTTTTCTCTTCATAATTCAAGAACAGTTTCCTACTTGTCAGTGGTAGATAAATAAATAAATGATTTTATAATGATTTTTGTGTATTACCTGGGGGGTTTCAGTACATAAGGGAATTGTTTTTCCATAAAAAATGAATTTTCTCCTTGCTTTGAGGGGGTATTTTGTAGGGATCATGGTTCCGTCCGTGTAACAGAAATGATTAGTTCTCTAGAGAATTCTCACAAAATTATTTTATAACTCAATATGTTCTTAAAGAACTCTTCAAAAAACTATTAAATAAGAAGTTGATTAGAAGAGTTATTTTCGATTGATTCACGAACTTCTGTACTATCTGAGCAGTTACGTTACGAAGTTGTTTGACTGTACCCTTAGTTTCAAATGTTTTAGTTCTAACAGAATTTCCCAAATCTTCCCAATTTTTCCATGATTCCCCACAAAATCCCCTAATATTCACGTTCCCCAATTCCTCCCCACACTGCCTTGAAAATCCCCACATTTGGGGAATTCCCCACCATCTGGCAACACTGCTGATTTTGTAAAAAAAAAACAAATGCCTTTATACCGATTTCCATCAAAAATACAAAAATTTTTGTTTTTCTCTGTGATATTTTCAAAATCACATAAAATAATATGACTTTATTATATTTTTTATTCGATAACACTTGAAAGTTGTTAAATATATGACATAAACGTTGTTTGACAGAAATAAGTTTGTTATTTATGCAGAAAAATTCAGTGCCTTTATATCGATTTCCACTACTCTATAAAACAGGAGGTAGTAATTCCTGAACTAAACCTTGGAATCCAACGAGCCAATGATTTCATTGGAAGTATGTGATATCATCAATGCGTTATTTAAGTCCAAAAGAAACGTTATGCTTTGAAACGTGAGGAGAGGTTGAGAGAGCTGGTGTGTGATTTGATCGTTCAAAGTATCACATGTGAAAGAATTTACAGAATCAAATATATAAAATATATCGAATCATATACAAATTATATATAATTTTGAACATTTTTCCACACGGTTCCTTCTCGACAGGCAAATTTTTGTGGACCCAAATCCCTCTTGAAACGAGCTTCTATTCTTCATTCTATACTTCGATTGATATTAATTCATTCGGCTTAGTGGATTGCTTCTAAACAATATTAAAATATTTCTGAATTAGAATAAATATAAACTAAGTGTATCAACGAAGAGTCAAGAATTGAAGGAGACTCTAGAAGACTCCTCATGTTTCAAAATGTTGATAGAAAAGCTTTATATCTGCAAAAATCTTTTTGAATTGTTAATAATATCGAATTTCAGGGAGTCTAGTTGCCCTATATACATCGGTAAATATAGCTTTCGTGAATAAATCATAAAGAGACATAGTTAAAAAAGTGGAAAAAGAAGGGAACAAATGTTTGTACGATTTCATTCGTTTCCTTCAGGATTCTCATTGTAATTTCACAAAGAGTCTTTTGATCAACCGCGCACGTGCGTCGTGCATGCAAACAAAATATACACACGCATTCTCATAATAAAACAACTTATCTCTCGTTGTATATATATGAATTAAAATGATGAAATGATAATTATTAAATTCATATATTGCCTCAAAAATATCTCCCCACTCGACCTCTCAAATTTTCTCGAATATTTAATAAATTTACCATCCGTTTTTCATAAATTCTCATAAAAATTTCTTCACTATTCGGATTTATTCCGACACGGTTAAAATCTCCTTTCAAATTCTTGCGACGAACCGAAAAAAATGTACATCGATAAAAACGTAACGTTTCAATCAAGTGAAATCATCGTACAGCGAAATTTTCTCTACATCATCCTATCGCGATTCTTTCTTTCTTTCTTTTCTCCATATCTCGAAGCGAAGGTAAAGAAAACGTGGTGGTGGTGGTGACGGGGTTCGGTACAACCACCAGCATCCCTACCCTCACCACCACGAAAACACACTCGAAGAAAGCAAAAGAGGGATAGTTTAATTCGCATTTTCAGATTTCCAATATCGTATAAGGCGATGGGTGGTGGTAAGGAAAAGAGAAGAAGAGGAGGCTGAGTAATACCTGACGCTCGATAAGGGTGTGGTGAGTTCTTGCATAAGAAGAGGAAGAAGAAGGAAGAGGAGAAGCAAAAGAAGAGGAAGATAGGTTAAGTCGACGACGACGAGGATGCGAGGAAAGGTCGAAAGGGGTTATTTCGCGACTGCTGCTTGCTCCTCGGGTATTATCATATTTATAAGTCGGGGTTGACTCGGAGGTTAGGTTAAAGGTTTCGAACGGACTCGGCGTGGCATAAAAATCCACGCGGCAACCCTCATCCTCCTCTTTTAGGGAGTATAAAAGAAAAAAATCAACCATCAAATCGAATCATCGAACACTACTTATAAATCGTTAACTAACTTTATGGGTTGAGATAGAAAATCAGTTAATGTGTTTGAGAGAGGAGGATACGCAAAAGCGGAGGTAGAAGTGCCATCGGCCGATCGCATAGTGGTAGTGTAGTATTTGTCGTCTTCGTCGTTTTCCTCCTGTGCTTCTTGTCAAAAAGGGAAAGGATTCGTGTATACACTTTCGTCCTCCCATAACTTCCGTAACTAAATTGTTAACTCGACAACGAGAGGACCAGAAGAGGAGTTAACTCGCTCGTTGACTTCTTGGCAACGTTCAAATCATTTCGTCGGCGGAGAAGTAGCACGGAAAAAAAAATAGTGGTGCGGCAAAAACGAGGAAAACGGATGACAACAGCAGACAGAGTCACGCAAAATTGATTCCCCAGAGGGAATATAATCTGAAGGGTTAACGTGTTTTTGAATGGAGTTTCATATAATCTTCAAATCACTTGCTAGATTGATATTTTTCATCGATTGAAAAACAACAGGAACCTTTTTTCAACCTCTCTCTCTCTCTCTCTCTCTCGCTTCGGAGTGTATCTTTGAGAAAAAGCAGAACATAAGCGAAACTAAAGGCACGAAGAAAAAACAAGAAGATGAAATTATTTAGACTTGATAACACAATTCTCAACTTTATGAGTTCGGCTCTGCGTTGGCATTTCCATGAAAAATTTAATAATATCACGACGTTGAGCGCGATTAATATACTTTTTTTGCCTTGTTAGCCGCAACCGCTACCGCTGGTGTTGGCGATGCCAAGTGGAAATGATGATCCTCAAAGGAAGCTAGACTCTTTGTTGTACGATGTAATAGGAAAAATTCTACTTTTTGAGTGCATGTAATATCCGTAATATCCACGATAACTTCTTGTCCGCGTAACAAAGTGTTTGAAAAAGAATGAAGGGAGTTTGAAGACTGCAACGATTTGAATGTAAATATGCATTACTTTTCACGTTTCCGTATACTTTCTTTGAAAGAAAGTACACGGAATCAAATGTTAATTTAATTTTCCGGATATAGACATCCTTTGTATAATCTCCTTCTCAAAAGAAACTCATACACGATCGTTATTTTTAATGCAATACAAAATTTTCTTTTTCCAAGTCGCGAGTATCGTCACGTTCCCCCTATTTCTCCACCTCGTGTCTCGTCTCGCCTCTTATCATTTTCCGCACAGTATAAAAATGAGAAATTGATCTTCAATCTCTTCTGTTTCGATTTCCCATCTCCGCGTTATGGGAACAGTGAACGAAGCGAATAAGAATTCTGAAACATTATTATATATTTATACCTTGATTCGAATGAATAGAAGGTGAAATAAGATTTCCTCCCTCTTGTTTTTCTTGTGGAATAAAATTAATGGGATACACCCATACCGAGTGGTCTTATCCTGCTTATTTTCGTCACACATCTCCTATCATCATCATCGTCGTCGTCGTATCTTTTCGATACACGATGTACACCCACGACTTTATATATATATAAGTCGATATTCGCCCTATGAGAAGAAGTAAAAGAATGAAGTACAAGCAGTCAGAAGGGAACAACCGTCCAATGACTACGCTATGATCAAAGATAATTTCCGATCAAAGATTAAGGATCACTCCCTGGGGTCCCGTGGTCCGTCTAGGAATCAAAGTCGGTTGAAATATAAAATGCATGAAGCGGGAATCCCAGGGTGCACGAAGCAGCAACGAAATCCCCTTCCCTTTATCTTTCTCTTTCTCCTTGCGCGTGAAGCATACACACGCACACACACACACAAACTTCTCAATTCCAGGTGCAGAAGAGAAGAAGAATCATGTACAAAAACGATATAAACTTGGATATAAACTAATTGGAGGATCATCGAGGAGGAAGAAAAAGTGTGAGAATAAAGTTCACGGATTGTCCCTATGAATTGTTCCAAAGTATTTCTTCAACAACTGACTTTTCGCATTCAACTCCTTTCCACTGCCGCTACTACCGGCTTTCATTAATTCTTTCCCTCACACTCTTATCTTTCCGTTCGCCTTTTTCCTTTCTCTGTTTCTCTTTTTCATCCATTTTCTCCAGTGCTCGGCATCCTTTTAGTGAGTGACTAATGGTTTCCAACTCTAATTTGCATATCCTACATGACCTCGGGTTCTTATTTTCCCCCAGTACCTTTATTTTTCTGGCCTTCGTTTTCGCATCCGAACTCGCTATCGTTTTCGGTCTCCTCGATCTTTCTTCTTTTTTCTCCCTTCCTTCTTTCTACTTGTTGTTATTCTGTTTTCCATCAGGAAACTGATGGGATTTTCTCATGCTCGTTGTTGTGATTCGAGAGAACTTCATCCTCCTGTTACCCCATTTTTTTCCGTCCATGTATTTCCCTATCTTCTTTTACAATCAACTCAGTTATCTACCCGAATAGTCTTCCTTTCTTCCAGCTTCGTGTAGTACAGCGGCATGGCAACGCGAAACGTAACCGTGTGTTCCCAAAACTGGGACGATTTTGACACGGTTTTCATATTTACTTTTAATCGGATAGGATTACAAAGTGAAAATTACACAGCGGGATTCCGCGTAATCGATAGAGACGTGTGTAGGATATTGTACCCGAATTGTACGACGAAAGAATTTTCCAATCACGTTTTCTTTCGATTAGACGAATAATTATTATATATCTTGGTATTTCTTTGTTCTTTGCGTTAGAAACGGTATAGATTGCGATCGGGAGATGGTCGGTTGGAACTCGGATAAATTCTCTCCGAGGAGTTGTCGTTCGCGAACAAAGTCAGCAGGAGATCTGAAAAACATTTCTCAAGAGCAGTCGTTTTCGGTTACTGGCGACGGCGCACTTAACGGATAAAAGAGTTTTCCTCGACACATAAGTGGTTGAGTTCCCAAACTATGGAGCGGCGGGGAAAAGGTTCCCCAAAGCGACGTAGAGAATAGGACTTTCCGAACTCTATTACACCACCGGTACAAGCTACCTACGTGCCTATTCCCTACCCACTCTCCTGTTACAATGTACAACGTGTGCAAGTATTCATAAAAAGATACATTGACTACTCTCTCTACTCTTTCATAATAATCATCGTTCCACGGTGGACAATACTTTCTATAAAATTGTATCACATTTCTCGCAAGTAAAAGGAATTTCAATGAAAATTGATATAACACGAAGAGGAGTTTTACGAGATTTTCTCACATTTTTACATTGTTCGAAATACCAAAAGGAAGAACAAGGAAATATTTACAATTTCATTGATTCTATATTTTCAATGCTGAGTTCTCATTCGTGAGAATGAAATGGCGAAATATCGATGTTACCGTGAAAGATCGTTTCGTACAAATGCAGCACGACCTCGTTTTTGCATGGGTAGAGGATTCAAATTAAAATCATTTGCTAGTGACACGTAATCGCATACATTTTCAGTCAATTTGCGAGTAATATGCGAGGAAAATATTTCATGGGTACGGGAATGAAACTTGATACCTTTATTAATGATTTTATGTATCGATGTTTGAATTCGATTAATGATAACATTACGGAATAGTGTGCAGAATAATTAAAATGCTTGGGGTAGATTTTGTAAGACTCTGTTGCAAAGTGGATTTTCGCGGGTTTGGAAATTTTTACAATTCAACCAATCCTTTGCTTCAATCCAAGGCAACTTTCCAAGTGAATTTCAGAAACCCTTGCTTTTCTCTCCCTCTCCTTCAGCCGTTCTCGTAACACGCGACATCGCGTAAATGAGTAGGAGTAGCGGTAGTGGTACTCTGTCACTCGTGATTCGCGTCAACACGCTTCGTATTTCCCGCGTTCTATTTTCATTTTCATTCTAATTCTTGAGGATGAAACAAGTACAATAAGTTATTCATGAATTCGTTTCAGTTGTCTATCCGTTTGACAAATCGTATTTATTTGGATGTTATTTAATATCAAAGAAGCATTCCCGGAGTACCGGATGTGATCGAACCGGTTGAATTTCATCGAGTAATTTGATACTTCCTTCTCAATAAATCAGAATCAATTTCAGGTTGTAACCGAATTCCCTGTTTGAAAATTCTTTATAATCGAATATTCGCGTCGTTGGGACAAGAAAAAAGAGGAAAGTTAACGAGGTGGGATATGAATGAAATTGCTCTATGAAATTATCATGTACGACAAATATTATATGGAATACATTGACGTTCATTGTTCGCAAAAAGGAGTGAATATTGACCGATATATATATTTCGCGGTAAACATTGCCGTTGGGTTATTAAATATTTCATTGCGATTCATTCGAATTTACAACTACTTGGTTCTCGTAAACGTTATTTACTGGACTTCATATTTATTTGCGGCTGGTAAATATTTGACAAAGGAATAAATGATTGAATATTCGTTGTTATCGTGAGAAAAATTTGATGTGATAATTGAATTGTATGGTTGCAGAAAATTGAACTAATCTAGCGTTTTTCGTCTGAAATACAGCATCGTTGAGGCCTTAGGCCACCCTAGAGGCAGAAAAAAATACGCTTTTTTGGGAATTTTTTTCAGAAATATTACGAAATAAATCGAGATCACAGAAATGGGAGTTCAGCGTTTTTGCGACGACATCTTTTTTTTTCTATGCTCCACGGCCGGAATAACAGCTCCTGTCATTTAATGAATTATGATTAGGATCTGAATAAGCTAGAGAAATACGTAGGATTATTTCGATATATTGATTTTTGACAAAATGGCGCACTTTTAAAGTGGAAAGTGAGAAATTTGCTTAAAAAATCGTCAAATAATTGTTAATAACAAATGAACTATGCAATATATGGGCATTTCCACGGAAAGTGTCATATTTCGTTAAAAAAATACGATCAAAAAAATGTTGAGGCACACCATTTAAACTTTTTTCTTATGTTATATCCATTTATTGAAGTCGATTTTTCAGTGCGGTGCTGAGCTGCCAGCTTGCGCTCGGTTTTGACAAATTATTTTAGTTCAATTTTTAAATCTCATTCAACCCTTTGCGGCACACGTGTTCTAAATGAACGGATTTTCGTGGAAATTGGTATAAAAAAGTTTTTTGGGTCACTGGTTACGAATCTGACCTCAGATTTTAGAAATTCGAAATGGTGGATCCAATATGGCGACCAAAAACTTGAAATATCACCGGATTTCATTGAACATCACCTTATAGGGATTTGTGAATGATTTATATCAATAAAAAAACTGCCGAGAATTATTTTTCGAGAAATTGATACCTTCGGAATAAATGAATTTGTATTGACTCCCCTTCCATTCGATGGTGACGACAGAAGGCGCTGATTTCAAGTATTTTTGAATCACGCGATCAAATTTTCTGAAATACTTCGAAAAATATTTTCACAATTTCAAATGTTCTGAGAAAAAGTTTCCGAAAAGTTTGTTGTCTTAAACTTGAAAAATAAACGAAATCGAAAGAATAAGGATTTTTATGTAATTTGTGTAGATGATTGTTTATAATTATGTGTTTACAAATAACAGGTGTTTGTAACATTCTTCACGACCAATTTTCATGAGTACTATAATAAACGAATTTTTTTTTTCATGAAAACCTGTTACAATCAGTATTATAAGCGAATCGCATGCAAATTTTCATGTGAGTGCTTCTTGTTTGTTTTGTAAGATGAAGCCAACGATACCATAGAATGAAGTATAATTGAAGACAAATTTGTGATATGATGGTCGATTTATTCAGTTGATATTGTTTTATCAAGAAGACATAAAATATAAAAAGTTTCTGAAAAATACCTTTTTCGGTTGAAAATTTCGATAAAAATAATCAGCGCAAAATTTCTATGGTGGTTTTGTAGGAGTTTACTCTGATGGAATCACGTATCGGTCTCTTTATAATGTCATTTATGCACAAAGATCCGATGAAAAACTCGTTTTCCTAAAAGTTATAATCTTCAAGTGGGTGTTATTTGTGAAACCATAACTGTCGATGTTTGGAAGTCGAATACTTCAACAATTTTTGAAGCACATCATTGTCCTTCATAGAGCATTTTTCCAAAGCCTAAAGAAAAGCTAATAGAAAATCCACAGAAATCGACCCTAAGTAGATGCGCGCGATCCCCACCTCTATGAGTGTCGGACCGGACATTTTTACAGAAAAATCGGACCCGACATTTTGGCTCTAAATCTCAAATAACTTTTGCGCGCAAAGCGATAACAAAACAAGCCTTGGTGCACTTCTTCGCCCCAACATAATGTTTGATTTCATAGGACTTTTAAAGATGTGCTTTGAAAACTCTTGCAGTAAAGTAAAATATTGGACCGGACATTTTTTTGGCGAAATCGTGATTTTCGATTTTTGGAAGTCGTCTACTTCAACAATTTTTGAAGCATACCTCTGCCCTTTATATATTGTCTGTCCGAAGCCTAAAACTAATAGAAAATCTAAGGAACTTGACCTTCAGTGGATGCGCGCGATCCCTACTTCTATGAGTGTCGGACTGGACATTTGTAACTTCAAACTGGTAACACAAGTTTGTGATTTCTTCACTGACATTGGATTACCAACACAGTGTCGTATCCATGTAATTTGAGTAGCTTGTGATCTAGAGTATTGAGCTAATTTTTTTCAGAATTTTTTAATCACGCGCAGGAATGTTGTGAGCAAGCAAAATAGTTGATCTATAACGAGTTACAAGTCAAAATGTCAGTTTTTCGTATTTTTTTTAATCACTATGAGTTGTATCCGTTTATGAGGACTTCTGTAATCACTGTAAGTCATTGTTCCTGTTTTGAGAAGTCTGATCACACATTTTCACGCACAGGGAATTGAATTTTATGCATGGGATCAATTATGAATGACCAGTAACAGAAAAATGACACTTTCCGTGGAAACGCCCATATGTATTTTCAAAGATATATTCCAAATTTCAAGTCAATCGGTTGAAAATTGTCTGAGTTATATTTCCGGCCAACTACAGAAATGTAGTTTTGAGATGAACGCGTTTCAAGTTTCGAGTAGGAGGAAATCATGAACAATTTCACAATACCTTTAATCTGCGATGCATACACCATATAATTGGCCTTCCAGATTATCTTCTTGCTCTTGCATTTCTTTTCTGCTTGATCTTACAGCGATTCTGGCCTCTTTTACCCGGTTCGATAGCGATCTCTCTGCAAGCTTTATGCGCTAACAAAAGGGACTCGCTGCGGACCAGACGGCCTTGTACTAAAACCTCGAAAACGGAGTACTTAAAGATTTTTCTCAGCCACAATCTTTTGGGGCATCATTTTTGATCCCTTTAAACACGGAAAAAATAATTTAGCTGCAGCATCTAAGTAGCTAGCACGGACACGGACAGCCATTAAATTAGCTCCTGCAGCTAAATTTTAGCTGTGACCGCAAATGAATTGACTACAAATGCAAATTTTCTTGCTGTAACAGCTAAAATTTAGCTGGAGGAGCCAATTTAATGGCTGTCCGTGTCCGTGCTAGCTACTCAGCTGCTGCAACTAAATTTTTTTTTCCGTGGAACAAAGAAAAAAAAATCGATCCCTCGAAAATTCTAGGGTGGCCTAAGACTTCGAGATATTCAATCCTCAGATCGAAATTGGCTAAAACCACACGGAGAAAGAATGGTTTGCTACTATAGCGCCTGCAAGGAAATTTATTACAGCAGCTAAGAAGTTAGTTCTGTTAACGAATTTGTTTATATGAGCCAAAAAATTTAGTTGCGTCAATCATTTTTCTTGCTCTTTCAGTTAATTTTTCTTGCAATCTTTGAAATGCAATAGTGTCTCGACGTTTTAAATCACCCTGTGCACGGATTCACTAATGAGAATAAATTTCAAACAATTCAAAGCAACACAAGTTACCGTGACAAAGTTCTCTCCACAACGAAAGAAAAAAGAATTGTGAATCATTATTTCTTGATCCTCGTCGACGATGGTACCACGAGATTTCAGTGTTTCGTGAACATCAAAGCTCGTTTGACAACGAATAAAGATGAATGAAAAACGAAATGAAATGATAATGAAGAATAATGATGAAGAAAAATTATTAATTTCACTTTTATCGTCCGCTGGAAGATTATTAATCACAATATTGAAATGATTTTGATAGCGCGAGAACGGAGATTACGCCAAGATTCGATCGAAGAATAATTTCTATGTGGAAAGATGGACTTGTTTTTTTACGATTTTTATAAAATACCTCGTGAATTTCAGTTGAAAAAATGTTCACCCTTCCGGAACAAACATCGAATTCAAGCGATGTGTTTGATCACCAAGGAGGATTCGTTATCATCATCATTATCAGCATATCAGGTTGAAAAGCCGCACCGAGGATCGAAGTTGAGGTTTTGGTAACCAGGTTGAGAATAACAATACTTATTATGATTAATAACAATAATATGATAATAGTGGTTTATAAAACGAGACCACGAATCCACTCTTCTTTGGTTATATTATTTTTTCAAAAGGATAAGCAAACGCAAGAGAATTCTAAGTGGTACGTTGAATATACTTATGAACACATATATGTATATATATATATTTTGCGAACTGCATGATTGGTGAACAAACTGGGAGATAGAGTGATATGGAAAGAGAGAAGAAGTATTAGTGGACGGACCATCGCTACACAAGCAGGAATAACAATGGTTACATCCGTGTATGCGTTTCCGGTCGGTGAGCATCTTCCGGTTGTGAATTACGCGGGTGAATAAATAGAGCGGCGGAGACCTGGCGAGAAGAGAATATTACTAGCATTAATACCACGACCAACACCACTTCCCAGCACCACCACTACCACTAATATCGCGGACTCGAAACGAAACTCCCCGACGTTGCTTCGAAAGTCGTCGCGAGCTTCTCGCTGTCGTATAAGCTCTGTTAATGAAATTGAAATGTACGTTGAAGGAAGGATTTAACGTTTTCTCATTCGAAATCGAGAAAGGCTTGATGACAATTTCAACTCAGACACAATTCCTTTTCCAAAGTTGAAACAATCGAATCCTCGGATCGGGATCGATGATAAATTGTGTTATTCATGTATGAATGTTGCGAAGATCGCAACACGTCCGCACGTCGGCGGATGGTTAATTATTTTAATGGGTTGCGATATTTACCATTTACACAGCCTCAATGATGCATCGAAAGTTCTTTATGTGTACACTAAATTACGCAATACGTATATATATTTCCTATCTTTGTGACTCGGCAGACTTCACGAAGCTCAAACTATTTCATTTCATGTTGACACATGGATGGTGAATCAAACAACTTGACTGGGTAATTAATAATAATATGGGGAGAAGAGAGGGAGTGGGGGGATGGGGGTTGTGTACAAGAAACACAACTTTACAATCGTCAATCGATAAGTTCATTAGAATTTATTGACCGTGTGCTATAATATGTCGTGAAATGAAATACTGAAGCTAATTATCGTTCAAATATTGAAATTATCATATCGCTATTGAAATTGTATTCGATACAATCGACGCAACGCTCAAGGAATCTCTGTTAATTTTGTCGAAATGAATCCACTTCATCGAGATATATTTTATCATAACTCTATGAACCTTCGGTGTATCGTATATGAAACAAAAATTCATCCCCCACTAGAATCCAACAATCCCAGTTTTCCCTTGAATTATAGTTTATCCGAGAAAAGCAACAGACGAATTTTATTGCTCGTGACAAAAGCATCCATTCCAAAACCACAGCGAACATCCCCTCTGTTTTTTCTTGTTGGATCGTCTTTTCGAAATATTTACAATAACTTCCACGTGTTTTTGAATTTTTTAACGTTGAGAAATATTATATTTTCGTCGAAATTCTATTTTTCAAGGGAAGAATTCTTTAATTTGGAATGATAAGAAAGAAGTTTTATATTGAATAAATGACGAGTCGTGTAAAAGAGCAGTATAGACAACCCGGAGAAAGGTAATGCGTGAAATTCGTGGTAACAATGACAAAGAGAGCCTCAATTAAACAATTCATATACAAAGTGAGTTTGAGTCATCAAAGTCTCACTCGATTTTACTGTTTGTCGCGCTTTCAAAGGGAGAACGAGCAGTATGTGGAGCGATCTGTGTTAGCGAACCAAGGCACATATCGTCGGCAACATCACATAAATGACCCTCCGGGGACTTCTTGGTGCTTGAAACTTCGAGCCTGCGTTATATGTGTAATAATAAACTAATTGCTTTAAAATACCGGCAAGCGCTTTGCCTGTTTTTTCCCCTCTGAAATTTCAAAACTTTGAGGAAAGCGATATTTTTCAGATCATGTATATCATATAACGTTATTAAAAATGTCAAACTGAATCATGATGGATGGACTGATGAATAAAACCCGAAAGAAAAGAAATTTTACCTGTGGCAGCTACAAATGCTTGCTCCTCCAGCAAATTTTGTTAGACTCGTAGTGCCAAGACTGACAATTGTTGCACCATAATCGGCGTCAAGCTTGGTATGCCAAGTCTGGTTAGCCTAGCTTTGGCCCGCCATAGCTGACCAAGCATTGATAGAGTCATGGACACCAATGTTGGGACCAAGCATATTTTGTCGTGTTTGATTCAATTCTCGTCAACCAAGTCTTGAACAATGCTTGGCCTGTCATAGCTAACCAAACCTTGATAGCGTCTCGAACATCAATGCTAGGACCACGTATATTTTGGCGTGTTGGATTTCCGATATATGTATTAGAGCTGAATGCTCAGCAGAGAACGTCCCGAGCGGAAATTTGTTACGGCTACATGGTGGTCCTAGTATTCAGACGCCTGAATAGAGTTGGCGGTGCGTAGCTTCACGACGCGAATCAACCCATCAAAGGCCACTTTGCTGGGGGAAAATTTTCGTCCGTAATCAGGACTATATCTCCATGCTTCAAGCTAGGTTGCGTAGTAGCCCACTTATAGCTAACTTGTAGCGTTTGAAGGTACTCTCTAGACCAGCCTCTCCACCAGTCCTGCATCATTTGTTGGAGAAGCCTCTAACGCCTAAGAGGAGGTATCTTTTCGTTGAAATAGCATGGTTCTGGGACCAAATATGAACCCGACTCGATCATTAAGTGGGCTGGAGTCAAGAATGAAGTATCTGCAGGGTCGTTGGAAAGAGGTAGTAGTGGTCTGGAGTTAAGACAAGCCTCTATTTGTGTGAGAAGCTTGTCAAATTCCTCAAATGTCAAGCTGCTCAATCCAATGACTCGTTGGAGGTGGTGCTTAGTCGACTTAACAGCTGCTTCCCAGATTCCCCTGAAATGGGGAGCCCCGGGAGGGTTATAGTGCCACGTGGTGCCCTGGCTCGAGAGAAAATTCTCTAATGCGATTGAATAGGCTGAAGACAAGACTCTGGTATATTTGCTTGAGTTCAGTTTCAGCCCCTACAAAGCCCCTTTCTTGATCGCTATATAGGGAGAAGCAATGGCCGTGCCGGGTAGTAAAACGCCGAAATGCGGTGATGAAGCCCTGGCTATCGTAGCTAGAAACTAGTTCCAAGTGAACAGCTTTCGTGCTCAAGCATATAAAAATCGCAATACAGCCTTTGTAAGACTTGTTTCCCCTCCAGACTTTGAGTCCACTCCGGACTTTGAGAAAGGTTTATTTGCCGACTTATATTATAACCGACCGTTCCGGTTCCTTATTTGTAAAATGTATGGCACAGATTGGGTTACTAAATCCGGCCCATATTGGACTATTGAATTCGGCTCTTTTCTCCAGAATTCCATGCACTACGTGCGTATCAGCTGGTTGTAGTACGCATTCAATAACTCTTCCTATGGCAATTTTGACTCCACGAACGATTTTTCGAAGATTCATCATCGAACAAATTCTAGGACGACCTTCTTTCTGGAAATTTTTCATCAAAGGTTCTAATTACAAAGTTATAAAAAATGGAATTTTGTTCGCGAACGTGAACATCTTGGAACATATTGTGTTGTAAATATTTGTTCCCCATAACATCCGATTATCCATGAAAACGTATTAATTTTTCCCTGATCTCTTTTGAAAATTCATATTTTTCGAGTTGTGGCTATTGAAATATGGATAACTATGAATGATTGAAATATTTAAAAGTCCACAACTTGAGGAAGAGAGGGCCTAAAAAGCTGTTGAAAATATGAATAATGAAATGCTTTGGGGAACAAATACTTTAAATGATCAAGTTCCAAAATATTTATATTGGAGAAAAACCATCGCCCGAGCCATGCGTAAAATTGTTTCAGGAGAAAAATCATCTCGAAATTCAGAATATCGGGATAGAGTTCCATTTGCAAATAAAATCAAAAACATCTGATCCAAACAGGGATAGTTGAAATACGACATGGCGATAATGCCAAGCGTGGAATTTAGTATGCCTGAAATCAGAATACCGATGTCAGGTCCGAGTTGATAGAATCGTAATAGGGTCCACACTAGAAAATCTCATCAGGCCCGGATTTGATGAAAAACGGCAGCACACATTTGTGGGCCTAACGTGGAATTCCTTGATACCTTATTTCATATGTGTGCTTCATTAGGATCCTATGTGGATTCAATGATAATGTATACCGTGATAGAGCCTGATTCGGACCGCATCAGTATTACGGCTAGCCGTTGGTAACATTGTTGGCCTTCAATCTATACCTGCAGGCGAAAAAATCGTGGGTTTTTTACATGAAGAGTTCTGAGCGAATAATCCATGGCAACGACCAAGCGTTTATAGCACGGAATTCATGCTTCAAACGCAAGTCGTCGTAGAAAAAACGCATGGAACTTGGTGCTATAAACGCGTGGTCGTTGCCGTAGGTTACTCGCACAGAACCCTTCATGTAAAAAACCCACGATTTTTTTTCCGTGTGGTGATGACTACTAGGGCTTCGCACGAGACTCGCGTCAAAAAAAGATTAATATAGTTACCAATAAATATTCCAATCTCTTGAAATATCAAGATGATCAAGATAATTTGAGAGTACAGATGGAATGAACGGAATGGAGTGGAACCTTGATCGTTCAATCAAAATTAGCAGAGATATATCGAAATCTGCAACGAGACCTGCACCGAGACTGATACCAAGACTAGTTCCGAGACTGAGAGAATATCTCAGTTCCCCTCTCCGATAAAATTGTAATTCCATGTGATTTTGTCACACTGTAGGTAGAAGCTTGATTCCGTTCAAAATTTGCATGTCTTCAATTTTTAGAACAGTAAATATAGATCGTTTTTCAATTTGAGACGAGAGTCTCGTGCGAAGCCCTAAATTGACTACCCGAGCAAGTGTTATATCAGTACTCGCTGGGCCCTTACAAGCTTCCCGCTGGCCACTAGACTCTTGCCTAGCCTTTGGCTAGATTCTCGTGAGGACCTAGACAGTTCCATTTATGGCGTTGCTAGGGTAGCATTGACTCGAACAACCTATCACCAAGGTTGATCAATTACTCAAATGTGAATATCGAACCAAGCTTGGATGCCAAGCATTGAACATTGTTATCATCCCAAACATTAATCTAGTTTGGTGCCAATGTTGGCAACCAAGCTAAGCCCTGTGTTGCCTAGCATCGACTCAAGCTTGGCACCAAACATGATACGTTTGTCAAAGCATACCTGGGATATAGAAAAGCAAACAAATTTTGCTGGTGAAGTCAACATTTTCTACTGTCGCAGCTAAAAATTCGCTATCAAAGTCAACGAGATTGCTGTGATGCCAAAAAATTTGCTATTCCAGCAAAAGGAGGCTTAGAACATTCAGATTCCGCTGCGATGGCAACATTAATGGAACTTTAATGGCGTCTTCGAACCATCATCAAGCCTTCGTAAGAATTAATACTTCGATAAAACATTGAACAAATTTCGGTTTTCATGAACGAATCTGTGGTTAATGGATTTCAACAAAGCGAATGTGAGAACAAAGGAGAGAATTGAAAGAACACTTGAATTTAGTTAGCTTCGTATAACTATCTAGATTAGCTATCTTAACTTTCAAGTGTTAAGGGTAGCTTTAGGTAATTCGGTTATCGAACATGTTGACGGTGGTCTCAGTGGCTGCAGGACCACAGAGTCATTGATTATAATTACTGTACACTCACATAAACACACAGACACACAACTCCAGAGAACAAATTCAATCAAATGAAATGTTTCGGACTTTGAAAGTTATTGCGACACCACGTTGATCGAATATGTAATTGAATGTTTCAGGAGAATTTGATAACTTCTATTCGAGAATAATAAACAAACGTGTAACGAATGATAAGGAAAATAGGTTGAACAAAAATGTTTATCAAGACGTTTTAGTTTCTCCAGGTTTCTTCATCTCGAACGTCGTCATCGATCCGCACGCTGTTGCCAGAGATTCCGCTAAAATAACCGATGCAACGGATACGTATAAACGTTGGTATACAGTCGCATTGGGATGAGAGAGCAATTTCGTGGGATTTTGTAATTGAAGCGTTCCTCTGCGGGGTAGAGAAAAGAGAGCTTTAGCAAGAAGCGCGACAGGACGGACAAACACCGTGGCGTATTTGCCATCGCCGTCTCCCCCCTTCATGCTTTTCCGCAAGCCTCTTTCTCCCTGCACAACCTTTATTCTCATCCGAGCCAGGGCGTTGTAGCCAAGCAGCGGATGGCTAAGTTAACGGAATGTTCGTTCAGCTATTTCAGTGCTACTTGAGCCTTCTATCTTTCTTTGAACCGACGTGATTGTCTTCCTCTTTCTCTCTTTACTTTCCCCACCATTCGAATCTTTTTTTTCTTCTTTTATTTTATATTCGTTCTAATTCCGATGTTCTTCGAAATCTTCTTCCCTTGTACTCACTTTTCCTGGTATTCTTTGTTCTATATATGAACGCTCGAAACATACTACTGTACGGAAATATAGTAGTAATATGTGTTGCAGTTCGAAGCTGGAATTTGCTTCTCGAAGATGATTTTTTATCATAAGAAATTGTACAAGTTACTCGATTCGACGGAGCAGCGCAACGAGGGTGAAGAGAAGATGAAATAATATCCTTTATATCGCTTCGTAACATTCCCTTAAACCTCAAGTTTAATTGAGAGAGAAAAGAAAAGAATTGATGCTCTTCTCTGGCCCGAAATCTTTATTAAACGTACTTGTCCGGAAGCCAAAGTTAGAAGATACCATCATCCTAAGAGCATTCTTTATAAAGCACGCAGTCACAAATCCGTTTATTACCTTTACAACGGTTCACGAGTATTACGCTTGGACACTTACACGAAGAGAAATTCTTACAAAAAGTACCAAACACTTTGGTAAACACATGGATGGCATTACATTTTAGTTAATGATACCGCAAATGTTGTTAAATTTACCAAAGCAATTTGGTAAAAGGAAAAACTCGCTCGAGTAAACGATTTTGTATCGTAAAAAGTTTTGCCGTTCTTGTTTTTATACCTAACTAAGTTTTTTCTTTTTCTGGGTAAGATATTATCTAAAGCTCGAACGTAGGTGGGAAACACTGGGTACGTACTACCAATCTTGTTATCCGCTCATCGAAGTGTGATAATAAATTATCAGTTCACTGCATTCGTTCCCTTTGTTATTTTTCGAAATAACAGTGCGATCTCGATAATTTTTGCTGTTCCCTTTTTTTTTTTTCAAACTCTTCGAATTGTGTAGTTTTTTCCTTCGTCGAATGATTTTGTTCTTATCGTTGTACTTGTTTTTATTCTCATGTGGCAAAAAAATTGTGTATATCTTATCGGGGGTTGAATGTACATCACTAACAATCGTTATGAAAATTTGATTGATTTGTGAGGAATTTAGGACACTCGAGGGAGAAATGTTACCCGATGATATACACTTTTTGATGAGATCTCGTCGAATTTAGACTTCCGAATCATCGTGAACTATGCGAATATAAAATTTCATATGAATTTTGTAGGAATGAAAATAAAAGATGTTAGGTCACTGCGAAGAAATTGAATTTGATGTCAAACGGATTCCTTTGGGCAAACTTCCAAGATATTATTCGCTCAGCGACGAACTCATGTATAAGTGAAATTTGTTCTTTTATTGAATTATTAAAAAACAGATTCTTCGATGGAAGGAATTCCCGTGAAACAATGGGATCAATCAATTTACGTAATGCATCGTATTCTTTATATATTTTATTACACTTTGTCGGATACTTCGCAGTGTTTTGATGATGATTCTGAGTTTTTATGTATAGATATCATACCTGATATCAAATCGAATTGATTATTGCTTTGATCACTGCTGTCAATGTAGAGGAGGAACTTTACTGGAATGTCTGCCTGAATTTCTCGATCTTGTGTGGAGCATTTTGCGAAATGCTTTTCAAATCGGAGAGAACAGAAATAGCTGTGGCAGCTACTCACTTTCTTAGCACCCTTTTTTCATTGCATAGCCAAATAATTTAACTGCTGAATTTTCGCTGTGGTAGCTACATTTCCTGCTGCTACCGCTAAGCGATGACCCAATAAACACATGCACGTTATTTCAACGTTGAAAAAACGTTGCACTATCGAGCGGACGTTATTCGTCGAATTCATAACGTTCATTTTTGGTTAACGTCTGACGAGGGAATAGACGTCCAGAAATGACGTTTCGATAACGTATTACTAAAACTAATAGTAAAAAATGACCATTAAAAAACGTCTTCAAAAAACGTTTCTGAAATGTACTTCAATCACGCGTTGAGGACGTATTGTTTATGACATTTTCAATGCTCGAACATCAATCGAAGATATCGTGTTGAGAATGTTGAACAACGCTGTTGAACACAGCAACGTTGGACAAAAATCTAAACGAGAAGTGAAATAATGAATAGCGTGACTTCATTTATGAATATTTTCCTTCTTAAATTTTTGTGTTATCAAAAATCCCTTCTTTTCGCATTAATAGAAAATTTTTCAAATAATATGTCTGGTTTGATTCTCATTTTGGAACCATCATTATAACACGTCATTATTTGACGTCTTATAAATGACTTTTGGACCGTTGTTGTGACGTTATTTTATAGTTGAAAAACACGTGATCTGCCGCGACATTTTTACGTCGAATCAACGGAAGAATATTACTAAATGTCAACGTGTGGTTATTGGGCGTTTTTCACGTTTTTTAGACGTATGTGTGTTCATTGGGGATCTATGATAGCTGAAAAATAGCTCCCGTAGCTAATTTTTGGCTATCCAAATAATAGATAATCATTTTTTTCCGTGAGAATCGATTCTTTTTGATACGATTCATATCGAATTTCAATCGAGAGTATATAAAAAATACGTAAGAGCCTAAAATTTTTTATATAATTTCAATTGAAACTCGATAAAAATTGTATAAAAAAAGAATCGATTGTTTTCAGATCGTCATCTCGAGCTAGAATTGCTAGTTGCTGACTTCACATTAGTGACTTACACGTATTCAAAAGACTCTAAATGAATCTAAAAGAGATCTAAAGACATCTTTTAGATTTCTTAAACGAAGACATCTTGAATACAGTGAAAACTGTTGCATGAGAAATCTTTTAGACAAAGCAAAATTTTCGCTTGTACATGGAAAGACCGGGTTTATTAATATTTAGAAAGAATTTATCAACGTTCAGAAAAATAACTGTCAATTTAGGAAGAAAGAGGATCGCTGAAAAATATTCGTAGTCGCAATATTAACAGTTGATAGTTTCATTGGTATTTTTGACAGTGAAACTATCAATTGTTAATACAATTGACAATCATTTTTCTAAATATTAATAGACCCGGTCTTTCCGTGTATGGGAATTCTTTAGAATAATAATTCTTCTAAATAATTTGTTGCTCCAGTAAAATGAGATTTCGCTGTCACAGCGAATTTCTTTTCTCTTTTCGAATTCTTTTCGAATTCGCGTACAATTTGAGAAATGTTCAAGACGCGGGAGAAAAGAAATTGAAAGTTATCCTTAGGGTAACAAGAGACAAGACCAGAAATAGCAAAATCATTATCCAAATTCCGACCCATAAAGCTGATTCACCCTCGTTTGATTCTCATTGTAGTCCACCTTTCTTGTTCCAATGCACAGTTCGAAACGAGGCAAAGTTGGATTCTCCAAGTCAGTGCTGGAGGAATATACAGCGCTGTGACAAAATGAACAAATACGTATAATTCTTTCGTATAAAGTTGTGCGCGATGCACTAATGAACACATTTCCCTTTCCCGTTCTTGATTTTGCACGAGTGGAATGTTAACAAGCGGGGCGCAAAGAAACAAGAATAGAACTAAAATAGAAGGAAAAAATAAATATCTTCATCAGGGTTTTCCTTTCCTCGCAGACAAAATAATTCACTTCTTTTTCCTCTCTACTCGAAGAACAAAACTTCCGATCGTCGACTGAATTTTGATCAATGAAAATTGTTTATTGGAACAAACTTTGAAGTACCAGCGAAACCGTATGAGTGTCTATCTAATGGAAGCGAATGAATTTCTTCGTTGGTTGATGTGGCACGGATAAAAAAACACAAAATGTTTGTCTGGAATGAGACAGGAATTACTATGGAAATTGATGGATGTTTGATATCAACATATTAGAAATTATGGTATTGTTTTCTTATAATAAAAAAAGAAGGGTGGAGCTTTTGAGTTGATGTGAACCGATTCTTTTCTATAGAAAACTTATAGATTTTTATATGATCTTGATCGAAAATTGATACTACTTCCCCTCCAAAACCAGTGTTATGCTCGCCGGAAAATGGTATCCCCTCGCTACTGATCAACATAGGAGGATTCGTTAGAATGTATTTCAACCTGAAACTCGCGGTTCCAAAGAATAGGCGAAGAAATACCCTTTTTTGCGGTCACTCTCAGCTCCCGTAGCTAATTTTCGTGGTTGATATTTGGATAACGAAAAGAATGGCTAACCTGATAGCGATTTTTCTTTGCAATCAGCGTTTTGCTGTACCAGCTTGCAAGAATCGCCAAAAGAACAACCAACCGAGTAGAAAAACCGATTGAATTTGTGTTGTTCTATTAATAACACATATAGCTCCTGCAGAATGTTTCAAATTTAATTTTGCGAAACAAATAATTATTCTAGAGGTTGAATATTTTGTTCTTAGGGTCGTTGAACATTCTTTGAACCTCAAAATTCTTATACATCAATCAAATTTTCATTGAATTCACATTGAATGTTTAGCGGATCATTTTTTGTCGACGCACAAAAGTTATGTTAACACTTTTGGCTATAACGTTAGCTGCAGTAGCATACAAGTTTTTGCTGTCATTGCGAATTCATTTTTTTCCGTATGAACTCTTTGATGTTCCTCTGTCTTTGACCTCTCCCAGAGACATAGTTCGAAGCCAAACTTCTGCTTCCAATTTATAAATATTTGAACGTAGCAATCGCTTATTGCCTTTTTTCCAACAAAAATGTTAAATTTCCCGAATTTTTTGCTCCGTAATGAAGATACTGCTGTCACCGCTATTCCAGTTACCTGTAACAATGCGAAAATTGTTGCCTTTGGTAACAATGTTATCGTACGGATGAAATTCACTTGACTACCCTGATAACTATGTCAAACAATGCGGCAGAAGAGACGAAAATATGATTGGAATGAAATTGACTTGTCTGAGCGACAGGTATGACGGGAGGGAGTGTTGAAATTATTGAACAGTAACTCAACAATTGCGTGACATTTATCTAGCTCAAATTATACGAACTTGAACGATTCTGCTCCATGAATATAAATTTATTTTTAAAGTAAAGCCATTCACCAATTTATCCATTTATTCATCCATTTCGGAACAAATTTCTGCTCTTCGCGGAAGCATGAAAGTAAGGATGCAGGTGTTAGTTATAATCGACACATATGAAATTTGTACGAATGATTGATAAATTGAGATGATAATCCCTACCTTCCTGAAATTTCGTCACCAACGAAGAGACGAGGGAAAAAAAGAGACGGCGAGCGACAGTAAACGAAATTACGAAGATCATAAAAGCCGAAAGCGTCGACAAAGAGTCCACCCTTTCTGGCATCCAAAATCCCGAAGCATTGCGTATTATATGTGCAGAGGACAAAACGGCATTTGGCAATTCAAACAGGGAAATCGATAAACTGGATGAATGGCATAAATTGACGATATCGACGTTATCGCACACAGAAAGAGAGAATTATCACATACGGTTAAAGAAATACTTTCCAATGAATGTTTTCTATGCTTCAAATCAATGAATGGTTTTTCGTCCTCGGAGTATTTATTATCCGAAAGTTTTTTTCTTCTGGTATTTATGTGAATGCGTACAATAGAACGAGGAGAAGATCTCTCGTTGGTTTCTGAAGTACTCGAAATATAACTTCAATGCGTCGTATCTTCTTTTGAAGCAGAGATTCAAAATAACTTCATTGAGTTTCTAGGATATATCATTGTAATATCAATGGTAATTTTACCGTTTTAATCTCTGGAGAGAAGCGTCGAACATTCTGATTTCATTTGAAAAGTGAATAATTTAACATAATCCTCGAAATGGGAAGGACTCTTTTTTTTTTTTAGAAGACTTTTAAAGTTACCATGAAGTTACGCGCTCTTTTCAGTTTTAGCGTTCATCCGCGGATTTTACACAGTGGAAACAGAAATTCGCTGTGATCGTGAAATCGAATTTCGCTGGAATAACAAATTTTTTGCAATTACAGCAAACTATTTGCTATCACAGCAATCTTGTTAGCAACACGGAGAAAAAGGTAAGGTGAAACATTTACGTGAAGATACCCCTCAAAGTACCATAATGGCTGGGAATTTTCTAAGGAACGTACCATACTTCTCAATAAAAGTCCAAGAAATTATGGAACTCCCCGAGGTTGGTCAGACCAACGCCAAAAATCCATAAATCATGGTATTTTTCAAGATATCTGTTTTTTTAGTGTACAACAGCAGAAAATGTTTGCTTCTCCAGTAAAATTTGTTGCTTATTCTGTAAATAATACTAAAAATTTTACTGTACAATCCAGTGAGCTGTGGTAGCGAATTCCTAGCTTGAACAACATGTATGTTCTAGATGTCCTCCCCTCTTTTCTTGCATAAATAGTAATGCACTCATCAAGTTTTTTTCGTGTGATTAGAAAATTAGCCAGGTTGTTGCGTCCCGGCGATAGAAACAAATGATTACGCGAGGGAGCGCAGTCAGGCGAACAAACTGGATGTCACAGGACTTCCCATTAAATTCTTGAAAGCGTTTTTCCACAGCTTTCGCAACACGTGGTCGAGTATTATCACCCAACAGAATCACTTTCGGCTGTTTTTCTGGCGATTGCCGGACGTTTCAGTCGTAACGCAAGATTCAAATCGATTAATTGTTGTGCATAACGCTCAACGATGAACATTTGTTTGCATTGTAGCAGCCCATAATACACGAAACCCTCCGTATCTCATCTATCTCTCATGAATATTGCGCTTTGGATTCGATATCGTTGATTCACCTGGATCTTCGCACGATTTTATACCTTCAGGATTATCACGCTATATCGATTGTTCATACCTTGTTACAATTTGATACAAAAACTCGTCCCCTTTGTAACGAGAAAAAGCAATGCAGTGTAAGTGCGTCATTATGGATTCAACTGATGAAACCTGTATCGGATATTTCATGAAAATACATGTTCTCATACATTTTAAAACGATAAAATCCTTTGATCCTCCGATATGAGGATACTCGATACGATAAATCACTTCCACAGATCAATCCATTCGTCTCGATTAATTGTTGAATAAAAAATAAACAACAAAATTGAATGAAAATTGTGCGCCGAACGAGAAACGACGTCCTTGGTGGCTCTGGTTGTAAAGAGCGGAAGATGCTTCGAGTTTCTTGTATCAAAATTGACATCTAATTTATATCCCATCAAAAATGCCACTGAAATTGTTCCCATCTCGTTTTACGCTTACATCGCTGTAGTAACCTTTTTTGTCTTTGCTCGTAGTCAAAGCTGTACATGCAAAGGCAATAGATTCTGATCGGAATACGGAAGAGATATCGAGGGAGAAGATTGAAGGGGGAAAGGAAATAGCTTACCTCGGAAACTTTTTCCTATTTCCGTGCTTTGAGGGAAGTGTTCTTGATTCCTCGATATCCTTGATTCAATCTAATTTGATCCACCGTCCTGATCAATTCTGCTAAAAAGAAAAAATCTAATCGATTGATCCAACCAAAATCTAAAAAGGAAAACGCGTGATGAATATGTCGAAGATCGTAAAAACGATATATGAAGCGGCGGGATCTACAGGAAACATAAGTTCATAAGTTTCATAAGTTTTCCTACTGTTCTGGAGTTTTGTTTTATAAAATTCGCAATCTTTCAAGATCCTTCACTTTCGCTCGTTGGCCATTCCATAAAACATGAAAAAAAAAGATTTGCTATGACAGCAAACTATTTGTTCCTGAGTCGAAAGATTGTCATAGCTTTTGAAGCCTGATTAACTCCGTGAATTAGGTTGAAAAATGGTTAAGATCAGGTTCAATGAGAATTTTTAAAGCAACACCAGGTTGAGAACAGGGCGGGATCAGGGCTAAAAATGAAATCCACCCTGATTTACTCTGTAATACGCAACGAATCAGAGCTAAATCAGGTTTCACTTCTTGACTCGGGTTATCACAGCAATTTTGTTAGCTACGACAACGATTTTTCAACTGTGGCAGCAAAAAATATATAAACTAAGTAGACAAATTTTGCTGGAGAAGTTGACATTCTTCGCTGTCACAGCTAAAAAAAAATTCCAATTCGATTCAACCCCTTCATCAGGATCATTTCGATGCGTCACAAATCGAATAAAGTTCGAAAGACGCATTATATAAAACTTGATACGATTCGAATACCAGCTTCTTGCTTTCAGCTGTGGTTTAATAAAAGACTAGCATTCATTTTCTTTGATATACGTGTACGTACACAAACGTTCCCAAAGTACTGAATCATAACTTGTTCACACACAACATTTTATCTATCCTGATGGTGACCTAGTTTATGAATTGTATATAACAAAAAGGAAAAGTCGTGTGCTCGGAATTCAACGATGAATATAAAAAGAAGTTTTCAATACTATACTTTCATCAATTTATTGTATCTCACGGACGAATCAAAGCTTGAAATCCCAAAAATAACATGTTTCGTCTAGAAAACGATGCGAAGTTCTACCTTTACTCTGCCATTTTTCATTTTCATTGGATCGAAAATTTAGACCATGAGATATTCCTTCTGGAAAATATATCCAATGCACGAGGAAATGAGTTTATTGAAATTAATTGAATTTCATGAAAATTCGATTGTTCGATATTGCTTTGTGTATTTGAATTTTCCACATCCATATCATATTGTTGTAATCTAAATTACAAGTACACTATTGTTCCCATTAATTATTCATTTTATTTCAACAATTATATTTATAATGAATTCATTCCATCGTTATACATTTCCTCGGTATAATTCTATCTCCGCTAATCAGGACGGGTGGTAATTACGTCTTTCCGACGTGTATCGTTCCTCTTCCTTACGTTTCAGTGCCAAAGCGAAAGGAAAATGTTGAAACCGGTTGTTGGATCAGTTGGAAAGTTGGGAAATTAATATCAGGGCAGGATGATTCGGAACGTGTTTCAACATTGTTCACGGAGACAGAAAACTTGCTGATGCAGCAAATAAATCATAGTATCGAATCTTTCAGTTAACTAAATTTTGCTGAAGGAGCAAATATTTTTTGCCAACACAGCTGAAAAATCGCTATCGTAACAGTGTTAGTTGACAAGATCGCTGTGATCTAAAAAAGTAATCTAATCGTGAATTATAGATGTAGAATTCATAACTCTCGGATGTTGAGATGAGAGAATTATTCAAAACAATGAATTATGAATCCATCTTCGAAACTCGAGTATCATAATTTTACTTTTTTTCACTTTGTTCATCTTGAAACTTCGTCTCGGTCGTTGTTACAGTTACAACATTGTAACTCTGCGCAGCTTCAAAAGGATATTGTCAAACAAAACTTGTTCGCTTTTGAAACATCGTCTCTTCTGAAAATCATCAGTGATTTCAATCTTGAAGAATATAAAGCCATTGTGTCAAGCATCCCTCTGTATAATTGACGAACTTTTCGAGTATTCTGCTTCAACGTCATTAAATTGCCACATTTCCAGTTGTCATTATTATTGTTATTATTCCCTACTCTTAATTATAAACCTATGCATCCGCGATGACAAATTCGTATCGAGGACATCGACTACGGTAAATCGGAAATACTTTCTTTTTTTTCCCTGTTTATAGAACACTCGAATATATATTTACGCGCATGTATATCGAATTCATTTGGATAGATACAGATTTGAACATTGTACGCTTGTAATGGGCGCGTTGGACTGTTTTAGATTCCAACGAATCCGCTCGTTTTGTGGTGGATTTGAATCACTAAAGAGAATAAACATTAATTTTCGTATGTCGATATTCGATGAAAGGATAAAACAAAAGCCTCCCGAAAGTATCTCGGTAGCACATGTACAATGGTCTCTTGTATTCAATGCGCGTTGACTAACGAGTGTATGATTGGGTTACCAGGAACCCACGCAGGCTGTACAATCCTGGCTAGAAATTACCATCCGGTTCAATGGATATTTTATAAGGGTCTGATAAGGTTATCGGAAATGAGATATACCTTGAAACTAGACTAGGTGACTAGGATCGAATCGACACGATCTTAGAGAGATTAAATTCATTAGATCTAAATTACGATTTTCATTCATTATTCCTTGTGAATTTGATCCCGTCGTCTGTCAGTTATATCATAATTTGAAATCTTTCATTGAATTTTCAAGCCAAATTCTTTCGCTTCTGGAGTTCAGGGGTTTATATCTCCCAAACGCTCTAAAGAATCGATTGATCAACTCTTCAGGAGTAACAAAAGATTTTTTTATTGAAAATTTGTTGCAGAAGAACTCGAAGAGTTTTCATCCGATCGACTTGAAAATTGAACTGTAACACGATTATAATTTTAGAAATTTTTTTTCGCAAACTGGCGAGATTCTGAACAAAACATTCGAAAACAAAATTGTTCATAAAAAGAAATCCTGTTGACCAATTGTGAAAATCGTGTATAAGTCGAACCATAATTCCCAGAAAAAAACGCTCCTACATTCGCCATTTTGTAACAAATTTTGAATAAAAAAATTTGTTCTTACTCCTGAAGAGTTGCTCAATCGATTCTTTTTCAGAGCATTTGGGAGATATAAGCCGTTAATTTTTTAGTAGGCACAAAAGATGTTTGGATGTAAAAATAGAAGCATTCGAATAAACGTTCCGATGAATTCATCTTTCGTTCATCAAGTTACGAGAGATCGATTGCGAAAGAGCCGATGGTACACGATATGGACGATGTTATCTTTCGACTACACTGTATTAATGCACTTTCAGTTATTGGACAAAATGATCCATGGAGCGAACGTTCGAGCAACACATCCATGAAATCCTGTACGCCGGAGATCGTCCCGATACATATCGAGAGCGACATACGCGCTACTACACTGGACAAATCTCTCCACTTAGCGAAGAGGAAATGGAAAAGTATATACGTTGCGTTGGGAGTAAAAGATGCGATATCTCAACCTCAACTTCGATAATGCGTATTTATTCGGAACATCTCTATCTCGGCAAGAGAAGTAATACGGTGATAATAGTAATGGGGATTGTATCAGTGGATATATCTTGCTAAATGGACTTTCGGCGTCACCGTGCGATAATGGACTAATTAATAATTGTCGCCTTTGATAATGAAGAATGGTAATGTATTCACGATATCACGGCGCTGAAAATTAGTCCTTCGTGTAATTATCGAGGAGAGCTCGTAGAGAAATGCGTAGTTTCCACGATTCGGAGAATTTACAAAAAAAAACGTTGCGAAGAGAGAATTCGAAAATAATTCGTAACACGTTTGTTTTCCTACAGATTACACGTGTGTTGTTGTTGTTTTTCCACGTTGGAATGAAATATTTTTGTCATCATTAATTCCTACGCTTGACTGTTATACGCGCTTGGGAAGGGTGATTATAAATGATGCGGTTGTGGACCTAGGTGCGAATATACATTTCCTAGGAGCGCATAATAAATATTTCCGCAAAAATATTCCCTGTAACGCGGTTCTTTTTAGAGTACTTCTCACTTCGAGCGCAAGATTATGATGTAGTCCGGGCATCAAATTCCGAGGGGAAATATTTCGAAACTATATATCAAAAGTATACCTCGTGAAATATATGTTTTTGTAAACGCACCGAGCAGAGGTGTGTAATTTTCTCTCCCAGTGTGGGAGAATATGTTTTTCGCGATGAGGTTTCGTGGTGCGGATGAAGAAAAAATGTACCAAAAAATTGAACTAACCAATTTCAAGGATGTTTTAGCTCCTCCAAGTAGGAATTCTATTCCAAAAGCTCCGAAAAACTGTGAAGGGCATGGAAGAATCGAAGAAATTTGTATACATAATGGAAATCCTAATTTCACATGATCAATAAATCATAGACATCTTTCTCCTGGCAAAGCACACACTTGGAATAGTCGTAGGTGGAGGTTGATCCTTTTGTCGCGTCTCTGAGTCCGCACAAGGCAGGCATTCAGTAGCCTGGCCGAATAGGGGTGGGTGGTTAATGGTGGTAGTGGTGTATATTGATTGTGATGTAGCACGCGACGCATTTTCTCACATTCCAATGTCGGGACATGGGGTGTCGTGTAGGGTACCGATCGTACGAACCTGGACGTTCAATTACGAAATGTGTGTCTCTTGTTCAACGGACAGACACAATGACCTAGGGAAGGATTGTTCCTGGGTGTTGACTTGCTTTCGCGTTTGTCCTCGGCTTCGAATGACGACATACATACATGTACACACTCGTGTGCTTACATATGCGCTTGCGTGGCTGTATGCGCACATTCCGGACCCTCTTCACAATGCATTCAACCGCCACACCGTACGGATCCATTAAGAGGCGCGTGACTATGTTCGCGACGATCTGCGGCGGTCGGTGGCATACGTGCATTACGTGTCTGGTACATATTGTATGTCTATACCTACCGAATGCATATAGATATCCTTAACACGTCGGCACTTGTACGTGTTGTGCGAAGGAACGCAAAGAGACGTGGCACAGTCACGTGCCAACTGACATGAATATTACAGACGATCGGCGAGATTCGACGATGCAGTTCTCTCAAACATCTCATACGGTTTAGATCCTTTTTCACATATCCTTTGTTCCTTAGTCTTATTCGACCCGACAGTTTCGTCGGTTCCATTTTCTTTTAACGATAAATAATCCGTTCGGATATTTCCTATGTGCGCAGATTTTGTATCTTCTTCCTGAGATCCAGAAATCAGATGTATTTGAATTCGATAATTTTCCCTTCTTTCTCAGTTACATACGAACTTTGGACAACAATTTTAGAATAACAAATAAGTCTTGAGAAGCACAGAACCCGATAGGTTAATGTTAAATATAGAATTCACTCTTCTGATAAAATGTACCTGAAATCTGATGGATCAATCGATACATGTATCTCTCAATATTCATAGTCCTTGTCTATACATGCCAGGAATAGTCGGAAACAAGCGACAAAATGATTACTTTGAATATTTCATTTCGGAGCAAGATCGATAATGAGATAATTTGACTGCAGTGTGTGTTGCAAGAACTTGTGCATTAACGATTTGCTTACCGTACGTTCGCTAGATAGCAAGAAAATGTGTTCAGAGCACACGTTGCTAGCACGTCATTTTACCGTAAGAGCCTTAAACTCGGAAAACCAAAGGAATTATCAATTCATTTCAATGATATCACTGAAATGAATTATTCTTGTTATATTCTCTAAGCAATTATTAGAGATATCGAATTTTATTGATGATTCTCCCTGTCTTGTTTTATCTCGCAAATTATTCTACAGGTTTGTTCATTTCATTGTATTGTATTCGAAACGATCGTAGTTAAATTAATTCGTTTAATCGAATAACTACACAGCTCTAGTGTTTTACACTCTAAAATTTTCCCAGGCGAAATGGAGGCGGCAAAACTCTTCCAGGATAGTGTACCTTTTTCATATGATTCGATAGAGTTTCTCCTCGCTTTTTGGAGAATTTAACGCCCAAAAGAGCGGATCAGTTTCTCAAAATTGAAGCGAAATCCCTCTTCTCTTTCGATTGAAATTCGATAAGAATTATATAGAAATATTTGTGACATCTTGAAAGTTTTTTTTTTTTTTAATTGAAAAAGCCAATGTTTCGACCAGATACTTGGCATTTTTAATGGGTGATTTAATAATTGAGAATTGTAGAGAATTGTGCTAGGAGCGGCGCCATCAAACAACAGAAACACCATCCCATCCATTTCATCTTTACGTTGTACTTTTGGCTTGAAAATGCCCAGTATCTGGGCGAAACGTTACACGGAAAGAATAAAATGGAGAAATTTACCATGTAGGATGACAACGCGTCGCTTCGAGTCTTTAAAAAGAAATTCTTACAATATATTGTGAAATAACTCGCATTATGGGACAAACATAGATTTTTCTCTCGTCTTGTGAATTATTTGACAATATATTTTGTGGAGATTTTTATTTAAAGGCTTGAAGCGACGCGTTGTTATCCTACACGGTAAATTTCTCCATTTTCTCTTTTTCGTGTAGCTTTTTCAATAAAAAAAAGCACTGCTCGGCCAATTGGATCACGGAAAAAAATTAACTGTTAATTTTACCAGAATTCCGGTTACTATATGGACAGCAAGGAATATCTGTGACTTTTACTGGAATTCTTGTTAAATTTACCGGAGCCCTTGTTAAATTTGCCGGAGACTTGATTCATTTAACTACAATTCCGGTTAAAATAGTAGTAATTCTTGCTGTCCATATATTAACCGGAGTATTTTTTTCAGTGATGGTTTTTCTGTTGTTTGATTGCGCCGCTCCGAGCACGATTTTCTACACTTCTCAATTATCGAATCACTCCAAGTTTTCCGCTTTAATCTCTCAAATTTTATAATCTCCAACGTATTTTTCAATGATCAATAATCAGTAGAAAACCGATCCTAGATGGACACTTTATCATTATTCAAAATTTTCAAATTTATCTTCTTCTTCGAATTATATGTAAATAAGATGAAATCATCCGAAACTCGCTTTGTGGGTCAAAAAATTCCAGCTCTGCGAATTTCAAGGAACAATATCGTACAATTTTGAACGCATAATTCTAACATGACCTGTATTCTTTAATCCACACGATGGTCTCTGAGTCTAAGGGTAGTTCGGTGTCACTCTTACGCTGTACATATAATCACAAAGATGATAAAAATCCTCAAAGAAAGCGACACAGTATACGTATTTTGATATTGCGCCAAAATGAAGAACCCGCGTTAAGAAAGAAATCTCTAACAGCAAAGTCAAATATTCCAGAAATGCGCAGGGAGTCGGGAGTAACGGTTTGTCTTTTGTTTTCCTTTTTTTTCAATTTTTCATTCTCCATTCCATAAAAAATCATGATTCTCATATTCAGTCGTTTTTATGAACGATTGCATGCGAAGAATAAAAAATGTTCTATCAATTCTTAATCGCAGTACTGAAACTTAGATGTGGATTCTATAGAATTTTAATCAAGATCAAATGATTTGAATTCGGAATAATTCACTAGTCCAATAGATATCTGAGAGACGTCTTATGCGACATTTTTGATATTTATGATATAATACCACATTGTGTACCATAGAAATTTATTCCCCACGTGAAAGATAAATCATTTTCGGTTGCTGAATACAGGAGAATTCTGATGATTTTTCAGAGCGTATGATTAAACTCTCCCCAGGGTGTTTCAAAAAATGAAACACGATACATCACAAAATTCATCAGAGTAATTTTCAGCGCGTAATTTATTCGCAGACTGTTCGCAGGAGTCTCAAACAAATTGAGAAATCAAAGAACTTTTGAGTAGAAATGGAAAAGTTGGGGAAGGAAATGTAATGGAATTTCTGAAGCGAAAAATATGAAGTTATTCGTATGAGATCCGAATGTAACGAAACTTGAGAAAGATTTTTGGAAAAAAAAAGATTATGGATGAAAAAATTCACGAATCGAAAGCTACGGTCTCGTTTGAATCGAAGGAATATTCTTTTTTCTATATAAAACAGCACAAACAGCGATCAGGTGGAAAAAAAATACAAACCAACAAACTTTGAAATGCGTTTATATTATTATCCTTTTATTCTTTCTCTCTCTCTCTGAAAAACAGGTGTGTATTTCTCTTTGTCCCTGATACGAGGATAATTTCGACAAAACTAATGATGAAATCATTTTTTGTTTCACCATTCCGTTCGTCCTCATTGTGCCGTCGGTAATGAAAGGGAGCAGAGATAGTTATTTTACATGCATCGCGTATCGTATACCTCATACAGATACCAAATCAAACCAATTAAAAGTGTGTTGAAGTACACGATATTCGATATTTACGAGTGAATGGAATTATTGTATTGAAATTTTCATTGACGAAACAAAAAGAATCATGTATACTTCGTTTCAACGCGGTGAAAATACCGAGAACAAGGGTAAATGGATCGAATGTCAAAAATTGGAATTCAGTTATTTTGCTTTGTTGTTTCCCAATTTGTCGGATATATGGAGGTACAAATTTTAATTTTCGGGATAAATGATAATACGATACCATGGAAAATGTATGGAAAATAAGAACGGAGGAGACGGGTAATTGTAGGGAATATTTTTCCAAAATTATTGTACGGTTTTTGAAACATTATTGAACTCATTTGCTTCTTTGTTTCTGGAATTTCTCAAGTGAATTAATTGTCGTTTTCTTCACTTTTTTTGTTAGAAATTAAAATGAATTTTTCTGTATTTCAGGTATGTATTCCAATGTTATTTGATGCTCAAGCGAACTGACTGTGAGTACAGACCATTCATTTTTTCTTGCCCAATTGTGATAAAGTATAATAAACTGTTAAAAAAAGTTGAACACTTCACAGTACCTTTTTTTGAAATTTTGCTGTGAAATTCCAATCAATGCGATGGAATTTTTCGGTAACAAGATCTGGATTTTGTTGGAAATAATGCGGAAGGAAGTAAGATATCCTTCCGGTTTTCGATATACATATCGCTACATGTGTTCAGAACCTCAGAAGCCGCAACATCGTGTGCGCAATTTCTCGGTGTTTCTCTGGTAAATCATACTGCGGCTACTGATTGCACGCAAACAGCGATTACGCTCACATACAAGGAGAATGGGGTGAAATTTTCTCGATAAAAAGTCAGATATATGATTTCAATTCAGCTAAGAATTCAGTACCAAAGTAGCTGAAAAATCGCGTTAAAATTGTTCCTCAATTTTCATTTCTATTGGAAGAGAATTTCAAACCCACATCCGACCAAATTACTTTGGGAACTGGCCAAAAGTTGATTTGGAATATAAAAATTCTATGTGAGTATAGGTTCTGAAATCAAAATAACAAGAATTCGAATATCTTTGTTTCCCTTTTTGATCAGAAAAAAAGAGCTCAAAACTGATTTTCGGAAACACAATTTCATGATATAATAATGTATTTGAAAACCAAAATCAATGTTCTCGTAAACTCACGTTCCTCGATCAATTGTATTTTCATTTCAATTTAGTTAATGAATGCTAAATAAAAAACAAAAACGGACTTTAGAATTCCGTAACTGTTATTTCCAGAATAAACATCAAAGAGGACGAAGTATATGTGTGCTGCGAGAAACGAACATACAATTCGCATGAACGTTCCTTTCATTCGAATACAGAATAAAATCGAGTGAAAGAATATGAAATTTCGAGCCTAAAGAGATGAAAATTCAAAGTTAGGTTTTTCAAAAAAATATCCTAAAGAGGCATTAATTTTCTTGCCGCAATCGCGACGTTCCAGCTGGACTAAGATCTTAGCCGAATGAAAATTTGTGGATGACGTTACCGATGAACCGAGTAATCTCTTGGGAAAAAGAAACAGGAGTCAGCATGACGAGCGTGACGTAGCAAAACGAAGAAGACGACGACGAGGATAAATTCGAGACTGAAAGCCAGACAATGCCGCATTAATGGTTTCAATCGAATTTAACAGCCTACGACGAAGCTCAAACGTCGCTTGCTTTTCACCCTTCTCTCGTTGCTGTCGAAAGATTCCAACGCCATTTGCGTTGTTCGTCGCTCTTCGATCGTCGTCTGAGTTTGAATACGTGTACGCGCACGTACGTATATCAGGATGGTATTGGAGATGACGATAATAGTCCTGATTCGTCCCTTGGTCCAACGTTCGGACTCCTATATACATACATACACACACACACACACACGATACCACGGAGAATTTGATAGCTTCACGGGTTATCTGTGATTAGGTAATCTCTGCCTGTCTCATCGGATATACTCTTCTCTCGCAGAAGATCAGGTACAGAATTCACCGACTATTGTCTGCTGCGAAGATATTGTAGTCAGCCGTTGGCAGATGTCGGAGATTTGCTTGATTTTCTTGCCGAAAGCGAAATGAAATCACACCCGGGTCGGGTCAAAATAGAACGATGTCTAATTTCACGATGTTCCAAAGATTCGATTGAAAAGAATGAATCGTGAACGAAAGAGATTGACAAAGAGAACAAGTTTTCGATATATATCAGTTTATTTGGATTGACAGGGTCGCTCGAATGAATGCTCGGGAAAAGGTATTCTATTAGAACAGAGTTCATTTATTCATCAGAATTAGCTTGGATCGTATATGAAAGCGAATTACCATATCATAACGACGAGTATATAGGGTCAGTCATTCTATTACTAGCATCACAATAGGATACATCTCTCGCATAATGAAAATGAAAATCGAGTTTATATCGTAGTGATCGTGCAACGAAATAATACAACTCATTGTTCTCGAAGGAGTTAGAGAGATTCACCTGAATAGAGGTATTGTGAAATAATGATGAGCAACGTTCCTTTTTTTTTTCATTCTCTCTATCTCTTCTCGATTTGCAACTTTATGCGAGTTGATTGCTTCTCTTATTCATCGTAGGATCTATTTTCTATTTAACGTTGTAACATCTATTCCTTTGACTCGACGATTGTATCTTCCAATTCAAAATTATTATAATTCAGTCATCGATGGGATACCGTGGGGTGACCTCATTCGCTCATGAATTTTCCCGAATTTCATCACACAAAATAAAGAAGAAATCTTCTCAAGTTTTTCATCGGGTATCCGAAGAGTTGGTTAATGAATTCTAGGAAACCTTGTATGATACACCCTCTTTTACTTCAAGGATCGTTAACTCAATTTTTCTGGAATTTGTTGAAACTTTTTATTCCGTGAAGCCATTATGATGGCATAAGGCGAGTGTCTTCCTTTTAATTGAGAGAAAAGAAGGAAAGGGCGATTGCTTCAACTCTTTCCCATTTTCTACCAGCGCTGTAAACTCGAAACGATGGAAACTTGGAATCAAAATGCAATCTTTCGCTACTCGAATGATCCAAAACAGCAATTAATTTGTATTTGTTGGAGAGTGATGGTTGGTTATTTTTGTTGCGGAAACGCTGTGGTTCGTCATTTTTTTAGTACAAAATAGTGACTCGAATAAAAAATTCGAGTTCCATTTGAGAAATGTGTGAAAAGAAAATATTAAATCATCTTTTATATCGGAGATGAATTGTATATCACATTTCACGGACCGATTCAAGGCGGGTGTTTCGAAAAAGCTATTTTTGTAAGCATGTCGATGCTCTTTGGTGCCGGAAGAGCGAGCAGATGGTAGCACAAAACACCACCTGATTTCTAGTAGTAGTTCGAAATAAAATAAGCTTTTCTCGCGATGATTCTAATTTTTATCGAGTAGAACTATCGCGAGATATTCACTTTTGGGACGAATTCCAGCCAGTGATGGATCATACTTGTACGATTGACAGGGAATCCATCATCGGCTCGTAATTAAATTACAGTGAGAAATAACGTGTAGAATACTTAGGAACTGCAATTTCGCATGCATTCTACGAGTGGATCCTTAAAAGTTCATGGAAACTCATCTCACAAATCGAGAATAAGAGTCTCGAAAAGCAGGAACAACAAAATTCCACTGTTTTGTATGTAATAAAGAGACCATAGAAGTTCCAAAAGTGTTGTTATATTCTCACTATTCTAAAATCCCCGTTGCCGACATGAACAATTAACACGTGCACAAATCCTTCCACAAAACGCAATTGTCGTAAAATTTGAATAAAACTACAATAACGTACCATTCCCCCACTCATTGTTGATAATTAAATTCTCCAACTCTTGAAGATTTCTTCTCGGAATTTGTTCATTTAAAAAAGAATCGATTGATAATAAATTCTATAATCACATCCCCCTTGATTGTATAACGATGAATAGATATTAATTCATGCTGTTCCTCTTCTCTCTAGGAGAGAATGAAATTGTAAAAAGAAATTGGTTAACCCCCTTGGCGGATCATTCGATTTTCCAACACAATTCTCCATTTTCCACGAGAAGAGCTATGGAGACCCAAACAATGAGTTTCGAGCTTCAGCTTCGAGGTGCTCTACTTTGAGATTATGTAAGAAATAATTATGAGTCAAAGGGATTATATTATAGATGACGATACTCGAGGGATTTACATTCGTTATTACGATGTATTCGCGAAGGAGAATGATGACGAAGAGATTTCTAATTTCAAGCTATTTCGTGGTGCGATCGGAATACAAACTTTGAAATATCGATTTAGAATTGTGATTTAGCAGATAATATGAGAACGTACGAGGATAAGTTACAGTCACAAATTTCCTCTTGCATCATCAGTTCTCCGAGAGCTGGGAAAGCGTGAAAAGAAGGCGTTCATTTCATTGTCAACGTACATAAAGGAAGGAATTTGTGTGTACAAAATTGTATTTGCCTCTGTTTGTTCAGTCATCGCGCTGCAACAACTCAACTTATATTCATGAAAGTGGAACGCAGTTGAGATGTTGTATAACTTGAAACATAGGCTGTAGCGTACGGTCAGAATATTATATGATTCCGTCGCGGAAATTCCATAGAGCGAGGAAAATTACTTGGAGAGAAACGTAAAATCGTTTATGGAGAAGTATTTTTTCGTATCGACGGAGGAAAAATATACCTTTTGTTGGAGTAGCCAATTTTTTGTTAACACAGTGATCTGGGTAGCTATGACTGGGATTTTTTAGCTGCGACTGTATATAATAACAAAAGTTTTACTGCAGGAGCAAACATTTTTTGCTACCAGCGCTCAAAAATCGCTGGTGTATAGCTCAAATTGATGTCGTGGCAAAAGGTTTAGCTGCTCCAGCAAAATTAGATTGATTTTGATGAAATCTCATTGGCAAGTGGAACTTGGCGGTTAAATGAGAGCATTTTACAAAATAATTTATGAAGCAGGGTTTTTTCATTCCTGAATGAAAAATGCTACACTGTAAAAAAAAGCTGGGAATTCACTGTGCAACTGGAAATTTCCAGTGCTAGTACTGGGATATGAGTGTTCCAGTAAATGTACAGAGATTTTGTTGGTACGGTACTGAAAATTTACCAAGCATGACTGAAAATTCAGTCTGGAATTTTCAAGTTTGGGATTGTGTACTGAAATTTTGCCATGATTTCGCGAAAATTTTACTAGCTCGTACTAGAATTTATACTGGAATTTTACAGGTTTTGAACTGCAATTTTCAGGTTGAGTGATGGAATTTTCCAGTTGCGATGTAACGGAATTTTCCAGTTATGTTGAAATTTAATCACTGTTGCACTGAAATTTTTCACTTCCACTGGACCTCGTCATTTCTGGCAGGAAAAATTTGTAATTATAGCGAATAAGATTGATATATGAGGTTTTTCTTAGACTTATTCCTTAGTGTATCCTAGATATGAAGCATATGTAGTAACCCAAGCTGACGTTTCAACATGTCGCGCTATAGCTCTTAGGTTAGGGCTTAGGTTTCAGTTGGTAGGCAGGTAGAAAAGTGTAGGTTCAAATCCCGTTAAGTAGACATGATTTTCCGTCTATCCACACGAACGATCAAGTTTATCAATCATCTTGAAACACAAGGACTGTGCAAAATCACTTTGTGTGAGCAATTTTTCTTCTAATTTTCATAAATATTTTAAGCATTAATTTTCCAGTACATGTCCTGGAAAAGTCCTGTCCGTGTACTGAAAAAATCCAGTCCCGAGGCTCAGTAAACTTCCAGTTTTGGTGCTGAAATTCCATAACATTTGTACTGAATTTGTGCAGTACAAATGTGCTAAAATTTTCCGTTACATGCACAGGTTAAGGGGCTTTAAGAAAATCGATTTTTCCACCTTTTTCAACAGTTTGTACCCTCAAGAATATCCTGTCAAAATTCCAAGGCCGTATCTCAAATATTATCCGAATGTCAGCCTGCTAAAGAGCAAATGATTGCCTCGTAAATTTACACGCAAAAAAATTATTTGTTGTAGTTACCACAATTTGGAATGAAATTTGTGACATAGACAATTTTGGAGTGTAATTTACTGCAATTGACATTAAATGTACTCTAATGTAGTTGAAATCACCACATTTTGTTTGAAATATTAATAGAAAGTGTCCCGAAGTGTGAATCAATAGTGAAATCTTTAAACAAGTTTTTCTCGAAATGGGATTTTTCAAATTTGCTGGCATCGTAACTCGAAGAGCAATCAACAGATTGACTTGAAATTTTAACTGAGTGTTCTCGGGTGTATTTCTTCTACGGTGAACCACGATCTTTTTCATTGGATAATAATTGTCGATTTGGCATCGAACAAACGACCATTTTTTAGGCAAAAAAACATAGTTTTCTTTTCAAAACACTGCCATTTTGTCAGATTTCGATATTTTTCAAAAATCCTGGTTTACCGTACCCGAAGGGAACATGAAGCTCCGACAAATGTTCAGAATAGATCATGATAGATCAGACTGAAGCTCTGTTGGAGCTCAAGTTTAGATTCGTAAACGTTCGACGAAGGTCCGATGAACGTTGAAATGTCCACTTGAAAATAGTTTGAATGAACGTTCATAAAACATTCATCGAACGTTTGCTAAAGGTTCGTTCGAGTTGCAATTTTTCGATCAAAGTTTTTTTCAAAGTATATTTTTCCATGAAAAAATGAAAGATTGAGGCATTTCTAACTATAATTGTAATTCCGTCTGAAACATAAAAAACTGAAGGTTGAATGAATCTTCGTAGAATCTTTAATAAACGTTCTATGAACCTTCATTCAAGCTATTTTCAAGCGGACATTTCAACGTTCATCGGACCTTCGTAGAACGTTTCCGAATCTAAACTTGAGCTGCAACGGAGCTTCAGTCTGATCTATCATGATCTATTCTGAACGTTCGTCGGAGCTTCGTGTTCCCTTCGGGTACGGAGTATACCTTCTAGTTTAATGTCATTCTTTTTACGCCTCCGAAGGCAGCGCATAAGTCGCTCGTATGTCGATATTTTTGTACCAAAAAATTGAATGATTTAGTTAAGTTATAAGTGAATATATCCTCAACGTTTCAGAACATTCGATGGAATACTTCTTCTTTCAAAAAATTCCGAAAAATCACCTAAGTTTCAAGCGTTCACAGTGGTATAGCCCCTTAATAACTACATTCACTGGAATTTTCCGGTGAACCTTCTTTACAGTGTAGCAAATTTCACTCACAAAAATCTCCCAGAAAAAGCATGAGATAAAAAATTCCAAAAAATTCGCTTGAACCCGACTAGAAATTTACCCCATGGACCAGATCAGGTAAACCTTGATCCAGATCAGGTCCTGATAAGGCAACCTCATCAGGACCTAACAAGTCATGTCACGCTGCACTATTATGAGGACCCCATCAGGAAAGACTAATTAGGATTTTGTGAGGAATTCCTTACTAAAACCTCCAAAATAAATCAAAACTAATCTATGAGCCTGTGTGAAAATTGCAGTTCGGTTGACAGATGTGAGGTTAAATTTATGTGATCAGCAAATGGATGAATTATTTTTGTGAAATGTGTGGTGGTTATTTCTTGAATAATGTGTATCAAAAAGTCTGTTAGTAAGTGCAAAATGATTAAGTAAATCAGTCATAGCTGTTGTAACGTGTCAAAAAATCGTAATTTGTTGATGCAGTGAAAATGAATTTTCTTCAAATACTTACATCAGCACTTCTAGGCAAAAACTCAGAGATCATATTGATTTTGTAAGAAATATGAGTCATGAAGAACTCATTTGATCAAAAATATGTCAAAAGAATGTTCAAAATGAATAACAAAAAACTTGAATTATTCACTTGCAGCTCGTCGGATGGTTTCATTTTTCAAATTGAAGAGCACTCTTGGAGTTGAAATTTTCAAATTTGAGAAAAAAGCCTTATCTTCTGAGTTGAATTTGTTGTTAGGGTGATAATAAACTTGTAGGAAGAGTTTGAAAGTTGAGTGGAATCTATATTGATCAGGAAAGTCCAAATCGTGTGGCAAAAGTTAGAAAATCTGTCAACTTAGCTGACAGCGCATGGGTATTCTATCAGCTTTTCTTTACTAAACCAAATGCTGGCAGGAGAAATTCATCAAAATATAGTGAATTCAAAGTGATGTGAAGTAAGAGAGGACAGATACATGCATTGAATTTTATTAGTTATTATAAAAATGTTGATAAATATGGTAAGGCTATGTATGACTCAATGTATCGTCTCTCAATATTTTTGTTTCAATGAGTTGCATTTTTGAGGGTGCATTTTCGTATCTTTACACCAGTAACTAGTGTTAGGTTAAGAAAACATGTGTATTGAACCTGTTTCATAAATATAATAACATTTATTTGTAGGAACATGACACAACATTATTGGCACAAAAATATGGGAAGACGACACTTTGGATCTTCTATAGTCTTTTCTTATTTTTTAGAACGTTTATAAGAACGAATAAAATCTAATGAATATTTCGGTCCTCTCTTACTTCACATCACTTTGAATCCACTATATTTTGATGAATTTCTCCTGCCAGCATTTGGTTTAGTGAAGAAAAGCCCATGCGCCGTGAGCTAAGTTGACAGAGTTTCTAACTTTTGCCACACGATTTGGACTTTCCTGATCAATATAGATTCCACTCAACTTTCAAACTCTTCTTACAAGTTTATCATCACCCTAACAACAAATTCAACTCAGAAAACGAGGCTTTTTTCTGAAATTAACAAATTTCAATTTCAAGAGTACTCTTTAATTTGAAAAGTAAAACCATCCGTCGAGCTGGAAGTGAATAATTCAAGTTTTTTGCATTTCATTTTGAACATTCGCTTGAAATATTTTTGATCGAATGAGTTCTTCATGACCTTTATTATTACAAAATGATTGGGATTTCTGAGTTTTTTCCGAGAAATACTGATGTAAATTAATATTGATATAGATATTGTCGTTGTTGATATTATCGTATATTTGAATAGAATTAATTGTCACCACATCAGCAACTTATGATTTTTTACATATTACAGCAGTGATAACTGATTCAATAATTCATTTTGCACTCAATAACAGATTTTTTTATGCGTATTAATCAAGAAATAACGAAAGAAGAGTACTTGTTCGAAACTTATATTTGATTATGACGAAACACATATTCATTCAGTTCATATATACTCTTTGAATAATACTCAGATGATGTGATGTGTCGGAAAGAAAAATGATGCTGAATAGTCAATAAATCAACCTTATGAGAATTGTGATAAGTTAAATGAAATACTTATTTCGCTGGTGATGGTTGAACGTTTGCTAAGTTTTTTTCGCTGTATGCATAACGTGGAAAATCTTGTGAAATTTTCATAAGTTCCGCTTAATTAAAACCCAAATAGTTAGTTTTCAATTCACATTGAGAATAGATTGAACAAATTGTTCAACAGTTTTCAGAAGTAGGTAATGTGTTCGGAATGAAGGGATTGAATTTAAAAACAGGCACAGTTGAAAATCGTTCAAACATGTTCTTCTTATTGAAGGAAAATTTGTTTAATCAAAGAGTGTACAATCTGAAATCAAGTCTGTACATTCTTGTATTCAGTTTATCAAACTATGTCCATGATCTTAGGATGACCGAACGAGGTCCTGATGCGGATACAGCGAGGAAAACCTACTTCGACCTTTTCAGGATAATTTGAGGAAATCCTGACTAGGACCAAATGAGGTCATCCATACGTGAGTCATCCACACCTAATCCCGATCAGGACCGTAACGGGTATTCCTTATTTCGGATGACCTTGTCAGGTCCTCATCATATGTTGGGTTAACCTGATGACAATTTCCAGTCGGGAAGAATATAGTAATTCTGAATTGAATCTGAGAATATCTTGTAGTTTGTTTTAGTAAAAGTTTCGTTGAATTTCACTCATGAGAAATTAAAAATTGTTCATACTCACGTATTAATATTGGTTGGTACAGAAAAAAAAACCTTTTCGAAAATGTGGGATAAAATTTTACTCTTTACTTCTCGAAAATTCATTTCATTTCTTTCTATATTTCAATTTTCTTGAAGTAAATTCCATGAAAATGCGAATCGTTTTATCGATATTCAAAAATTAATAAATGTTTTGAAATTTCTCAACAAACTATTTTATTATTTTATTTTATTTCAATAGTCGAAGGATTCAAATCTCATTGTGAATATTGTAATCTGTGAGAAACGACATAATTTGTGTGATACCATGAGTACATTTTCCTAGATATTATTATTGTAAAAATATATGTTATTTAATATAACTGTAGAAATACGGTATATTTTATCACTTTCACCGGGAAATGTGATTGTGATGTCCAGAAGAAGTGATTGAAGCCAAACTTAACTACATATTCCGGTTATTACACCAAGAAAACAATTTCGTGTTTCTGATCTAATTAATGTTTGTTTCAACCACTTTTTCTGGACATCACAATCACATTTTCTGATGAATCAAACCAGATTTCAAGTTACTGCGACCACGAATGTTTCAACCAAGTCGTTTTTCTGTCAGTGTAAATATATAGATAATACATGAATACAATTATTCACATCAAATTATTCAAGAGCGAACAATACTGGATATAAAATTTACATATATTTTACAAATGAAGCTCCATCGATGAATTCTGAACATCAAAATAAGTATTTGATGTTTAATTTCTACCCTCCGATCACTCATTGCATATCATAAATTAGATATCAACATATTTTTAATTAGATATAGTGAACTGAATATCTCGTAGCGCTCGCTTCGGATGGGAATATTTTGATTGAATTTTTCATGAAATCTTTAGACATGAAATATGGATTCCCAGTGAAGAATAATGTGGATTTCGAATCTCATACGATCGGTGTTTCGCCGACAAACGGGACAAGGGAGAAAAGAATACGACAAGTGATTAATTACATTACACCGATCAGAAGCGCGAACGAGTTGTCACAGGAAGATCTCAAACATACCCGTATCAATGAACCGATATCAATTGCAATTCAACAATAAATCAACCTCTTTCGGTACAAATCAATTGAGTTTTGGTGAATCGTTGATCTCATTGTTAGTTGGATGCGGTGATATGAGAAAATGTTTAACCATCGAATCCGTTGGTCCTTCCCGACCACGATGTTCGGTATTGGTGTGCATATTATCTCCCTGGTTCTCCCTTTATGTAAAGCTGATTGGGTGAACATGTACGCTCTTGCGCCAGGTAACGCACAAAATCGAAAGCAGCCCCGAGTAACAGCCAGGTATATTACATCTACCATCTCTGTGCATACGTATATACACATTTCATGCATATGTATGTGCATACATACGGGTATTTGAGTGTGCAGGTTCGTGTGTATACCGCATCATATAGGTCAGCTGGGTAATACTGGTGCCGCAGAAGGCCGCAATGCATACTGAACAGCCAGTTTCCCTCGTTCTCTATTACACGGTCATCTAACGTATATAGAATATATCAGATTCTTGAAAAATAACGAACCTATCACCGGTCCTTCCGCTCTTCTCTCCACGAGAGAGGAAGACTCCCTCCTCTCGCTTTTATCCCTTTTTTCCCTTCAAAATAACACCATTCGCGATCTCTCTTCAGACACACTCATAGACTCTTCTTCTGGTGCTCGACAAATTGTCAAGTATATGGAGTGTGTTAGATTTTCTTTCTAGATCTCTCGATTCGCGCTGAATACAAAAATGTTGCTGAAGTTGGAATCGTTTATCGAAGATAAGGAAATACTCAACTGTTAACCCTAGTAGAAATGCTCCAACAATTGACGAGTTTTGTAACGCTTAACCCTAACAGCAAAATGCTGGTACAACAACAGTTTGAAGCAATTTGCAACAACATGCTGTAAATATAGGATCTTAGCTTGGGTTGTTATCGTGTTGCTAGGAAGTTGCTCGATTTCATATCAAACTTGATAAACAACGTCAGAGCAACGGTTGCACGGCAACTTTTGTTGTATGGGAACTAGCCAAAAACTAGACGTTTGCAAGGGCCTCGTAGGGTTCTGGGGTTCTGGCGAGGTACTTGCAGGTGTCTAGTATCTGGCTAGTTATAAAACTCGTAAATGTGCATTAATCGGGAAAATGTGAGGAAGATTTTGTAATCAATCCGATTTGAGTGGTTGAGAATATGTAGAGGAAGAGTGACATGACATTGAGAATGCGACTGAGATTCGAAGATGACACATCTCAGAAGTCTATTCATCCGTGTATACGTGCATGTACATCGAAGTTACAGGGCTTGAAAATTTTGGAGTCAAGTCACACGTCAATAACGAGATTATGAACCGAGAATAGTAGAGGAAGAGTAATACGCGAGAGAATAACTGCTAACCGCGTTTCATTGTACTTTACCGGTGCTTGCCGTTTTCCTCTCTCTCTATATACCTTCGAATCTCTACATCACTTTGATGAGAAAGTTGAAATAAAAGTTATTATCCTTCAGGAATTCAAGCTAAAAGTAGGAATACAAAAATAATCTCATTCGAAGGATCGGAAAACCTATGGTTTGCTTTATTTGTTTTTTTTCTTCTTTTCAACCCAATCGATCTTTCCCCGTTATTCGCGTAACGCATACAATGTTTTTTCTCTCCCATTGTTCGCTGGAAGTATTCCGAAGGTAGTATAGTATTTAAAATTTTCATTAGAACTCGACTCGTGAAATAAAGTAATGTATGTACCGATGCGGTTCGGAGGCTCAGAATTCTCATCAACGATCCAAAAAATCAACGACCTTTTTAATTATTTCACGCTCATTACGCGATGATCTCTTATATCACGCTACACCGTCAACGAGTATACAACGAATTCCTTTCTCAAACAAATCAATTTCGATTGAAATTGTATCCGTTTGATCATTTTAGTCTTCCACTTTTACACTTATATGATATCGAGGGAACATCGAGGTATAAAGCACCACCGATCGTATACGTATAAATTGAAAATAGATGAAATATAAAAGTCGTTATACGTCGCGCGTCGCGTGTTATGATCAATCGGAATGAGAAAAAAAAGGTAAAGTACGTATATTGCATTTCATGAATTTACAGGCCACCGCGATACGGCACATTGAACGAAAACACGTTGTTGGCAGAGCGATGTGGGTGTACGTATTAGTCTACGTGTACGTGTGAATATCTGTTTCTATGTTCACAGTCCAATGGCAGAGGGAAGTGGTGCATGTACATTGTTCGAAACAGTAATTTGCCCATCTATCTATTCTGCAAATCTCAGTTATTCCAATACCGCATCATGGCTGATGAGGATTCTCAACGAGTTAGCTGCTGCAGAGGCATTAGGAACTAAATTATCGAATTCGTTGCAGTCTGCTGAATCCAAAGATATTTTCCTTCCCATTTTGGGATTAGAATTTCTTTATAATACCTATACGATTTGGATCAGCAGGGGATCGTTTCGGATGAGAGATTTGTATCGGAGCTATCGTTGAACTTGGATGCACGGGGTCGCGGTGAATCCAGGTGTTGTACACGGAATGGCAAATCTTTTTGCTGAACTAGCTGAAAATTCACTACCACGGGGAATTGGATTGCTGAGAAGAAAGCAACATGATTGAATAAAGTAGCAAAATTTTCAGGATTGTATATATACGAACTAACTACTGTACACGCAGAAAAATATATTTTTAAAAGTCCCATAATTTATTGAGGATTAGCGCCAGTCTGTGGTGAATGAAATTATTTATCTGAATATAGCTCCAAAAGGACCATATTTTCTTCCCAGTCAAAACTCTATATCCGTCACAGACTGGTGCTGCACGGAAAAAACTGTGTAGTTGGATTCATAGCATCACTGCTGTTATTCCAATTCCAGCGCTGCGATAAAATTGACTGCTGTTGAAACTACCGCAGTGACTGACGTTGAATTTTATGAGAAACCAGCCGTTAATTTTACTGCAGTATGTGCTGTTGACTTTGTATTTGAATTAAATTTTATATCAACATCACATTTGTACCACAGAATTGAGATTTTTCATAATGTAGAAAAGTCCATAATATCATTTGGAACCTTTTATTTTTAAGTTAGCCCCACATTGAGATCTTTTCTGCCACTCTGAGGAATTATCTGCCATTGTTGAATTCATCAAAAAATAAGCAAAAAGTTCAAAAAATCAGGATGAAAGGCTCCGTATTCATATGAATCCTGATTTTTTGGACTTTTTGCTTATTTTCTGAAGAATTCAACAACCAAATGGCAGATAATTTCTCAGAGTGGCAGAAAAGTCCCCTATTTCTGATGAAAAAATAATTCCCCCACGACTGAGGAATAGAATTCATCACTGAAATGAGAAAAATCTCCCCAAAATTTTACATTGAACATTCAGATTTTGAACCCTCCAATAATTCATCGTGTTCATTCAATGGAAATATCTATATACAGTCGTTTTTCAGAATTTGATACAATACCCCAACTGAACAACTATAAGAAGATTTAAACGATTATGTAGTAGGTTATGTGAAATTCAGTTGACAATGGTTCGTAAGTGAAAATAAGTTGAATCCCAATGTGGGGCTAACTTAAAGATAAAAGGTTCCAAATGATATTATAGACTTTTCTACATTATGAAAAATCTTAATTCTGTGGTACAAATACAAAGTCAACAGCGCAATTCAACGTCAGTCACTGCGGTAGTTTCAACAGCAGTCATTGCTGTGGATTCAACAGCAGTCAATTTTATCGCAGCGCTGGAATTGGAATAACAGCAGTGATGCTATGAATCCAACTGCACAGTTTTTTCCGTGTGATCCTCGATAAATTATGGGACTTTTCAACACATGAGGATCTATTTTTCCGAAATATCAATAAAACGGTTCATTCGATGAGAACAACAACATCAAGTTGTGATAATATTGAATTCATTTGCACGACAAACAACAAATCGGTGCCCTGTTGAAAATGCTAGACAGATTTGGACAAAAATAGTTGTCAGACTTTGAACGGTTTTTGTCTCAGGGAATCCAGTCAAAAACTGACAAAATTTCTACCTGGTTTCGTCCGGAATCACTACCCACCCATGTGGAAATAGCCAGAGTTGACAAATGGCGCGGTGATGGCAAAGTTGTATTTGCCAGACTTCGTTAGAAACAACTGTGTCCATTCAGAATCATTACCATTGCAGTTTTCCAACTGGCGCCAAATGTTTGCCGGATTTCAGACGGTACTGGCTTCTACGTGGTCAGATGGTCTTGGGCCAGTATCGAATCAATACTGTTCGGAGAATCAGAGTTGGTTGGATGGTAAAATGCGAAAAAAAGACGATACGACACCAATATCGATGCAACATTGTTTTAATACGGAATAGACCTTTCCAATAACACGGTTACCCAGGTAGGAATTAACAAATGGCCCAAGCTTGGCCCGATCTTGGCCCAATTATGACTTATATTGGGCCAGAATCCATGACGAAAAATGGCCCAAGCTTGGTGAAAGTTTGGGATGATAACCTCGTGCCAGGCTTGGTGTTCAATATTGGGCCAGAATGCAATGCCAAGCATGACCCAATGTCTCATGATATATGTATTATGAGTATTTTGGAGCTTGGCTCATACGATTAAACCGGATATGGCCCAAGTTGTGTATTTCAACTTTTGCCGTGCTTCAACCTGATTCTTCAAACATACTTCTTGGAGAAAAAAATGACGTCATTTTTCATGCCATCCCTGCTAAAAATTTCCTATAGAAAACGATAAGATTTTTAGCAGGGATAACGGTACAACTCTGTGAAAATCATAAACATGAAGATGTGGCATAGGTTTTCAAATAAACATTGGTTGTACATTGGCCCAATATTGGTTCACCATGCTTGACAGTTTAATGTTTTGCCAAGCTTCAACCACTTTTTGTATAGGCGTTCCTTATGAAACGTGGTGTGGGTTCTCAAATAACAAACGGTTTTATATTGGGTTGATATTGGTTCGCCATGTTTGGGAGCCCAATATTTTGCCAAGCTTGCACCAGTTGTCATATTGGCATTTCCCATGGAACCCGGTATGGTTTCTAGAATGAACAACGGTTGTATATTGAACCAATATTGGTTCGCGATGCTTGGCAGCTCAGTATTTTGCCAAGCATGGGCCAGTTGTCAATATTGGCATTTCCTACCTGGGTACTTTGAGGAGACGATACTGCGCCAGTATTGAGCCAGAATTAGTATTAGCATTCAATATGTTCGATAGATGACAATGCGCCAGTATTGATAGGATTCTGACTGACTATGGAATCAGCAGTCAACTTACGTTAGAATTACGATCTTGGCAATTCAGCTGTTGTAGGGAGCCGAAGTCTTGCCAGCATTAGGTCAGGGTTGGTATGGTCATTCAATATGTTTGACAGATGGCAATGTGTCAGTATTGATAGGACTTTGACTGACTACGGAATCGGTGGTCGAATGACATAGCGAGCCATCATTGGGCCAGAGTTGGTGTCATAATTCAATATGTTCGAGAGACAACAATGTGCCAGCATTGATAGGACTTTATTCCACTACGGAATCTATGGTAAATTGTATGACTTCAACGGTCCCATCACAATAAATGGCAATTCAATAAATTTGTCGTCAACTCGGAGATCGGCTGATGTGATAGAGACTCAGTTTCTCACTCGCAGGACCCGAGTTCGATCCTCACTCAATAAACTTTCGAGAAATCACTTCCAAAGTGCCTTTCTCCGATGACGATAATGAGAACAATGAATCATTCAGATTTAATGTATTTTCTTTTTTACTTGAAATATGAACACTTCTGGTAACTCCGGTTACCGGTACTGTGCCAGTACTAGGCCGGGTTTGAATTTCTATATAGGATGTTATCATTTCGACTCCCTGTCATTTCTCATCCAGCTCTAGCAAAACAACTGATCCTGCTCTCTAAATTCCTTGGAGTGAAAATTCACTCTTGCCAAGTGAAAATACTGCAACTCCGAAAGAGTGAAATTTCACTCTTCAAGAGTTGAGCTCCCACTCCGTTCTAGAGTTGCAGTATTTTGACTCTTTGAAGAGTGAATATTCACTCCAAAGAATTTAGAGAGTGTTGCAATGCCAGAGTTTCACCACACGAGAAACAAGAAATCACTGTGGTATCTACTCATTTTTTCAGCACCCTTTTTTCACCGCTGTAGCTAAAATAATTGCAGCTGCAGCTATTTTTTAGCTACCGCAGTAGGAAATCGTGGCCGTAACTGCACAGGTTTTGTAGTTGATATTTGGATAGCCAAACAATTTAGCTGTTGAATTTTTGCTTTCGGAGCTAATTTTCAGTTATTCAAATAATAGTTAATTATTCTTTCCCGTGCATAGCAGGTGCACATCGAACATCGCTCCCGCCGTGGTGGTGAATGTTATATTGGCACTTATGTAAAATCACTGTAAAAAGTCCGGCTGAAAGTGGCTGCATCTTACTTGAAAACTCAACTGGAATTCAGTCTTTTCCATTGTGTCGGCATTTGTTTTCGATTCTTACTTTCAGCTGAAATAGGGCTAGTTTTGGCTGCATCTAAAAATGAGCTGATATTAAGGTTGAAAGTGAGTTTTACTTTTTACTGTGATGGTGTTATCATTTCAACTCCTTTGTCAGTACTAGCAATCCAACTATGGTCCCATAATGGTTGCTCTAGATTTGTCAGTACTGGCACCTCTGTGCTGTGAAAACTGTAGTGAGCCAGTGTAGCGGCCTGTGTTTCCATTTCCACATGGATAAACATGGAATATCCTGTCGACAACTGACAGAAAAAATTTCGTCAAGCTCTGATAGGATATTCCAATTTGGTGATTCCAGATAAATCCAGGTAGAAATGTTGTCAGTTTTTGAACGGATTTCCTGGGACAAAGACCGTTCAAAGCCTGACAACTATTTTTCGTCCGGATCTGCCTGGATCTGCCAGAAAATCTGATTTTGCTGAGTACCTTTCGCTGGAGCAGCGAATCCATTTCTTATCACAGCAATCTTATTAGCCACGACAGCTATTCTTTAACGGTGAATATGCTGAATATAATGCTGAAATTTGCTGGAGAAGCAAATATTTTTTGCTGCCACAGCACCTTTCTTTTCTCTTTGCGTGGTTTCAATTAAATCTTTCAACTGGACTAAGCTTCTTCCTCTCACTTCGACAAAGAGGAATCGATAACGAGATGAGTCGATTATCAAACATTAAAGAAAATTGTTATCGACGCACAGAGAAGATAAGCGAAGAAAAATGAATTTTTCAAAGAATTCCATCTCTTTGCTATCCAGAGTTCAGATTTTCCAGAAACTCATCGTGGATGAATTAAATAATCCGTGTCGTTTGAATTGGCATTCAAAATGAATAGCTCTTAAGTGATCGAAGCTTCATTACCGCACCGAAGAAGATTTTTGAAGCAGGCAACAGGGTAATAATATCCATAAGACGTTACAATATATTTGATATTCATCGGATGCAGATATAAGAGATCATTATCGTTCTTTTATTATCAAGAAACTCGAGTATCCTTTTACTTTTCCTCCTCTTCTTTTTCTTCCGCTACACGAATAGGAGTTTATAATTCACCGTTAAAAAGTATGATACGATCTCCTTCCTCTTTCGCTTTTGCTCTGGGGAAATCATACCAAACAGCCGCGATTCGTTGTGCCGGGGCAATCGTGAGGTCACACTAGCATAAATTTCATCCCACATACGTGATAGCGTTGCACCAATAGAGCATACTAATCATAAAAACGGATTTTTCACGTTTATTCTTTTACGTTCATATATTTGGAGCTATCAGAATACGTTGCGATATTTCGTACGCGAAAATTACGAAAGAATGTGAAAGAATACAGGTAACTTGCCAGGATTGTTTTGCCATTCTTCGTTGTATCTCCGCTTTCAAAAGTGGAGATAGAAAAATCGATGATTATTATCGTGTGAATAATTTTTGATTCATAGTTAATGTATGAAGTACGAGAGAAAGAGATAGGAAGATCATCTCTGAAATGTTCGATAATAATGATATTATAACTAGCTCGGTTCGTTACAAAGTTACGTTATTGTTCTTGTGAGTTTTGCCGAATAAATATGTGTACAATCCTGTGTTCGATTCGCTACTTCGCTTGTTTGCTGTTTTACATCTGCTTATATAACCGCTAAAGAGTTTATATCATGCGAATAATATTCACGTGTCAATAATTAAGAATGATCATCGCAAACATGAATTATCTTGTTTGATCGCGAAGAGAAGATGATGTAAACTGCTTCTCGCGTACAGAGCATACACAGATTTTGTTTTTGTTTCGAATTCGTCGATTTTATTTGATCTCTGATTTAGATCCTGAAATTAATCGTCGAGAGAAATTAATATTGTCCCATCAAAAGCAAGAAGAATTGAAGAAAACGCGGTGGCAGCGGCAACAGCGGTTATAATGAATAACGTTGTAGATGTACGGGATTAGTTATGGAGTGGCTCTCAAATACGGAACGAGCGTCGTTATTGTGCTCTTAAAAATGTTGCCGAAAAGACGTAACACCCCTTATTACTCGGACCGCGGATCTGAAGCAATAGTGGCAGAACAGAATTTAATAAAAACGCGCGCGCGGGTGCAGGATGGAGACATCTTTACGCCACATCGTATAACGAGCGCACTCGTAAAACGACAAAATACCAAACTTCTTTGTACTCGAGCATTTCTTCTTTCCTTCCTCTTATAGTTACATACACGTGTACATTCGTGTAATAACCAGTAAGAGATTCTCCTTTATAATTTTACGTATAAAATTATACGACCTGTAACTAAAATGTTGTTACTGAAAAATGACAAATTCAACAATCGATGGTTCATGTACCATTATTTTTTTCTTCTCCTCTTCCTTTTTCTACCGCGTAGAACAAAGATAACGAATAATTAAAGAGAAAATACGGAAGGAAAATTGAATGCTTGAGGATAATTTCGTGGTTTGGTTGTAGAACGATACTTGAAGTTTAGTACCTATCTATAAAATTGATATGGAGGAGAGAGAGGACGTTCTTTTTTTTCTTTATAAATTTTCATTCGAGTCGTAACGTTCGTTCCAAGAATGTAAAGAAAGAGGAAAAAAGAAATTGTTCGAATGAGATGAACGGAAGGAGATCTTTGGGAGTTTTCATTATAAAATATCGTTGGAATGTAAAAGGGTGTGCAAATTTGGAGAATCGCTTTTCCAAGAAAACACACAGAGTTTTTCAATGGAATTACTCATTACTTTTACGCTTAACGTCATATCCATTACTCGCTCCCCTTATTTTACGACGAAGGTAGATATGTTGGTTTGATTAAGAAAACTAATATCATTAATTATAATATAATCAAGTAAGTATTCACCTCCCTCCTTGATGTTATTCCCTCAAGCGATGTGGTTAGATACATGGCATAAATTTTGACTTGGATCGTCTTACAAAATCTTGCGGCCCTCTTATCCTTTCGGTATCTGAACTCTGCAAACAATACGATCTAAAGTTACATCATTTCGCAAATATCTCTATAATTAAGTATTATCATTGTGCGGAACAACGAACGAGATCGATACGCGAACTCTCGAACGATTAAAATACAATAAAAATTGAAAATTCATTCGATACTTCCTTTGTGCGATTGATTAACCCTCGATAACTATACATCGAACGAACAAAAACCTTCTCTCTTCGAGAAGGACGACACACAAAAGAAAATTAATAAAATACTTGTCGAATTTTCCTGCCAATTCACAAATAATTCATAAAATGTATGTAGGGTTTTCATCGCATCGACAATTCCGCTATAACATTATTTGGTGTACAATCACAATCACGATTCGACTCATTCATAGTCTGGCCGTGCATAAATATTACATATGAAACGATACACTATCGTACTATTCGGTAGCCGTTTATCGACATTCCACTAATTACGTCAAATGTATCATTGGTCTATTACTGCTTCCAAACCATATTTTACCGGTAGACGATACCGATATGCGCAACAGCGTATCGCACTCGGTATCCGTTATTGGATGTATTTATGCAAATGTTGAAAATTTCAATCAAGATCTCGCCTTGCACTCTCTCTATTTTCGGTTAATTTTCATAAAATCATCGATAATGATAATTTTCCTCAAAAAAAAATTATCCTCACTTTTTTTTGAAATTTTTTGCAGAGAGTTCTGTAATTTAATTTCCATAATCCGTAATCATCTTTATATAATTGCGAATTTCGATTGAGTTCTAGAAAATTCAACCAGCCGCTTTCTGTTTAACTTGATGGATTTCCGGCTCGCTGTTAGAGTTAACTTGAGGGTTCCGTTCCCGCTCCACAGTTTGTCGGATAAATATTGACAGGAACTGTGATTTTGAATGGATGTATATTTTTCAGAAGAGTTTTGATGATTTTTTTACGAGTTAAGATAGAGGGGAAAAATAATGGATAAACATTACCCGAGGAGATTCTTCGCTTTTGATCACACGTTCGTTATTCGACATTTACATTATTCTCGCGGAGTGAGTCAAGTGTGGGAGGAAGTGGAGGGAAGATCGTTATTACGCAAAATAATTATGGAGGAAAAAAACATCAAAGATTCATTGGTAACTTTGAATTAAAAATAATACATTTCTTCCGTTTGATATGGAAAGTTTAAATTTCAAGCATCGATTCAATTTTCAAACGGAACACTTGAATCATTTCAAAGCTTTGTCCCACGCAACAGTTTCGCTCCGCGTATTATTCACAACTCTAATCAACGCACGTCATCATTCGCTCTCGATCGATTTTCGTATTTTCGAATTAATCGTTACCTTCGACCAGCATCAAAATAACGTGGAAACAAGTAACCATTTTGACATCCGATATTCGAATGAGATTCAAAGCTTTGAGTCGATACAGAGCTCCGAGTCTGACGATGGCTTTGAAACAATCGAAGTATTTACCTGCGACTTCGCAAAGCATATTATATGGTTTACTTTGATCTAATTCGGAATTCGCTGTGAAGTGATTTTGGGAAGACGAAGTGTCTTCGTCGAGGACGGGAGCGCGAATCAAAGACTTCATGGGAATTCTAAGTGGACGAATGATATGTTGATTTTAATTCCTTTTTGGTGAGGCTGTCAAGAGATTTTTAGCTGTATCAACTAAATTATAGCTATTATAGCCAAATATTGAGGCACCGAGTTAATTTCTTAGCAACATTAGCTGAAACCTGTGAAGCTGAAAATCTTGCTGCAGGAGCTAAAATTTGGCCATTGGAGCTAGTGATGTTCGATTCTTCTTGAAGAATCGAATCACAAGAATCGATTCTCCTGGAAAATTTTCAGAGATAATGACGATCTTTCAATTACCGGAATATTGGGTGATAGTGAATTATATTAAAGGCATTAAAGCATCGGAAGAAGCGAGCCAAATGTTGCGCCAACTGTTTCTACAAATTATAAGTTCACTGGAATTTTTAAATGCGCAATAATGAAATACACTACTAGAATTAGACTCTTAATGTGAATTTTAGTTTTTTTTACCGATTCCTGGTGAGCATCAAAGAATTTTTAGAATGATAAACTTCGAATGTCAGAAGTTCTGTATAAACTTCGTACTCTAATATTCAAAAACCATGGAAGAATCTAGATTTATGTTCAGAATCCAACTTGCGATATGGAGGGCTCGATTATTACCTATTTTGAATTGAAATTTGTAAAAAAAAGTCGGCCCAACATTTTACCCGCTTCTCCTGATGCTTGAGTGTCCTCATTCATGAATAATCACGTTGCGAGATCATTAGAAATTGTACCTGTATTTGCATATTTTCTTACTCTGAAATGAAATAAAGATGGCCATGGCGATTTCTTTTTCAAGATTTAATTCATTTTTCAGTTCATGTGAAACTTTCATGTTTGAATCTTGAAACGAGTCCATATTCTCTGTTTAACGATGATGAGTTTGTTTTGTACGTATCGTACCGCTTACTCGTCATGAGAGAGAATAATTATTTGACACGTTTCGAGATATTTGGAAAAAGTTCATCTCTTTCCTTCTAACCACATACTCTGAGTGAGGAGTTGTGGTTATTAGAGACATGGATTCGTTCGTGTGTTTAAATTTGCTGTATCAGTAACCCACGCATCGATTATTCTCATTGATCGATGTAAATATGTTTCTTCGCTTCTAGCAAGGCATTAATCGTATTATGATTTGAATTATCGACCGAAGCGACTACACTTGATCTAAAATATGCAATTTGTTATTCGATATATTATAACGATGATAATCGTAATATTTCAAGTATGATTGATCAATTTATAATTGCCAGTCTTTCAGTGCCAATGAATTGAGAAACAGTAACAATTGTTGAAGATGATCTGACTAAAGCCTGCTTCTTTTATCGGTTAGAATATTTCCAGCTCTTGAAAAAGGGCGTTCAGACGGTACCGATGTCGCAACACTCGCCAAATACATTTATTCGCAATGATACTAAGAGTTGGATCCCTGGTAAAAAAATCTCTCTGAAATTTCACGTTTCAGAGAGATTCAGAGAGAATCAGAGAAATTCAGAGCAATTCAGCGTGGTTCAGAGGATTTGAGAGACTAGTGGATTGAGAGAACTTGTGCTTCGAATTTTTCAGAAGGATTCAGAAACATCCAGAGGAACTCGGAGAGATGCAGGGGAATTCTGGGGAATTCAGAGAGGAACAAATTCAGTAAAATTCTTGGTCCTGCATTTCAGAGGCGTTCAAGGAGTGTCGGACACTTTTAGAGATAGATGCATTCAGAAAGATTGTGCGTAGAACTTTTCAGAAATAGTCAGTGGAATTGAGACAGATCCAGAGTAATTCAGAGAGATTCGGAGGAAGTGAGAGAAATTCAGAGAGGAATTAATTCAGCTGAATTTTTGGTTCAGGATTCCAGAGGTATTCAGGGAGTGTCAGAGACTCACAGAGACAGGTGAATTAGGAAAAATTGTGCGTGGAACTTTTCAGAAAAATTCAGAGAGATTCAGCGGAGTTCAGAGAGATGCGGGGGAAGTCTGGGAAATTCAGAGAGGAATACATTCAGTAAAATCTTGTCCTGCATTTCAGAGACTGTCTGGAAGTTTTAGAGACTTCCAGAGACAGATACATTAAGAAGAATTGTGCATGGAACTTCTTAGAAATATTCAGAGGAATTTAGAAAGATTCAGAGTAATTCAGAGAGAATTATAGGAATTCAGACAGATTCAGTAAAATTTTTGGTTCAGGATTTCAGAAGTATTCAGGGAATGTCAGAGACTCACAGAGACAGATGAATTAGGGAAAATATGTGCGTAGAGCTTTTCAGGATTATTCAGAAGAATTTGGAAAAGTTCAGCGTAATTCAGAGAAATTAATTCAGATAAATTTTTGGCTCAGGATTTCAGAGGTATTCAGGGAGTCTCCGAGACTCACAGAGACAGTTGAATTAGGAAAAATTGTGCGTAGGATTTTTCAGAAAAATTCAAAGAGATTCAGAGGAATTTAGAGAGGTCCGGGGGGGTCTGGGAAATTCAGAGGGGAATGAATTCAGTACAATTCTTGGTCCTGCATTTCAGAGGCTTTCTGGAAGTTCCAGAGACAGAAAGAGAGGAAGATAAATTAAGAAAAATTGTGCGTAGAATTTTTTGGAAATATTCAGAAGAATTGAGGAAGATTCAGAGTAATCCAGAGAGATTCAGAGAAATTCAGGGAAATTCAGAGAAATTCAGAGAATTTCAGAGGAAGCTTTGAAATCTGAATACATCAGATTCCGGGAGATTTAGAGAAATTTAGAGATCTTTAGGTAAACTCAGAGGGAGCTTTGAAATTTAAATATATAAAATTCTGAGGGATTCAGTGATATGCGGAGAGATTCAGAGAAAGTTGAAGAATCCACAGTGTATCACTATCGGAAAAGTCTCTAACTTTCTCTGAATTAATCTGGAATTACTCTTTCTGGAATTTGTCCCAAAATATAGAGAGATTTCAGAGAAATTCAGAGAGATTTCTTTTAACAGGGATATATTCATTTGTGTTTCAAATTCAATACTGTATTGGATTTTCTTTCCGAGTCATAAATAGAGGTTGACCTAAATAGTGCTTCAGGTCTGCAGGCATCTCATCTTTATTATCTTCAACGGGATTTTGTAATCCAACTTGAATAAAATTATCATGGAAAGGCAATTCATGAATCATCTTCAACAATTTCTTGTGTTGCAATTCCTTGCTGAGGATTCTTTATGCTCGTGATTCCCATTCGATCAGTATCTTTTATCAAGTTTGTGAGCCGTTCGATCGAACTGAAATATGCTGAGGGGTCAGGAATTTTTTTAAATCCAGGATCTAATATCGTAGAAATTGCCATAATAGGATTTTGTTCAATTTGCCCAAATCTTATACGAATAAAATCTGACAAACGGTCAGTTAAAGCAACAGCAGTTTGTGTTCCTAGTTGTTCACGGATCCTTCTCTACAACGCTTGATTGGTCAAGAAGGACAAGATAACGCCACCAAAAAACTATTCACGACCCGTTGATAGGGAAAATTTGCAATCATAATGGAATTGAAGTTTCATGGATACCCAAATTTTTACTCGATGTTACCTGATGAAAATGATTTTGAATAAAAAGAAAGTATTGAAGTTCAATAATAATGGTTGGAGTTGAAAGAAAAGGAAAAATGAACGAATGCAAAGAATCGGAATCGAACATCACTAATTGAAGCTAACAAAAATGGCTGCCCATCTGATTTCTCATAGAATTTTGTTTCCTTGTATTTGGTATAAGATTTTCCGCAAATGCATGGCAAATAAGATATTTTCAACAAATTATTTGTCTGAAATATCAGAGTGGTAGAGGGTTGTTGAGTCATTTTAACTGTCCTGCTCCTTTGCTGCTCCTCTTTTAACCTTTTTTGAGCCGATCCATGTTAGTTTTGTAGCTTCGATTTTGAAGTCTCATGGATTCGAATTGGTCCAATCTTAACCTAACCGTGCTCGGAGAGCCCAGAGAATGAGAATCGATCGGCAGACCGATGAATAAACATTCAAAAATAGCGATCGGAAGAAATCCCCACGAAACTCCGATATTCGCTTCAATAATTTGAATTCCAAACAAAACACTTTGTTGTTTTTACCGTGTATATATATAACGAAACCGACATATGATACCATCTACCTAGAAAACTTCGAATGCGTGCGCGCGTTGTAAAAACAATGTGAGAGTAAAAGAGATGAAAAAAGGGAGGAGGAGGAGGAGGTGGAGAGAAAGGGTTGAGTGAGAAAAATCAACGACGGAAAATGGTGGAATGAGAAAAAAAAGCCGCAGCAGGATGGGTCGTTGTTTTTCATTTTGTCCATTGTTTGGATCACACAATTCAACCAGGCCTATTATGATTGTTATTTTTCCTGCCTGGACAGCTTTGGCCCTCCCACACCGAGGGAGGTGAAAGAGTTGCGAGTTCGCGACAGACACACTCGTATTGACACTGGAATCGATACGTTATTGCACTCCGATCGTGCTATATGCAACAAGCGGTAACGCTTCTCTCTCTTTCTCTCTCGAAACCTGTGAAACCTCGATTCAATGTGGCTTTATGACTCCCGTAGTTTGTTTATCCACAGCGAAAAGTAATTTATTTGCCATAACAGAAACCAATGACGGTCGGATTCGTTGGATCGTCGCGTCGAACCGCTCGATCATGTCGGGTGTCTTCCTTGAAATTCTTTTTGAATGAATAATACTACTACTCATTCGTGTACGGTCAATGACATTTGGCAAATTTGCCAATCTCCAAATAAACTCCGACTCTTCTTTACTTTTCTAATAGATCTGATTCTTCTTTGCTGACTCGATTCTCCAGTATGCATAACTTGATATCAAGAAAAATGTCGGGGAGATTTTTTTGGCTTTCAGCCAAAATCATAAATTACATCACGTTCATTCAATCATGTGATATATTTGTGTGATTGGATACCTCTGTTGTTGATAATTCATTGAATATTTCGTAATTTGATAACATAAATCACAGTATTGTTAAGATTACTGGACAATCCAATCAAGATTCATACACCGTACATTATATAAAATTACATAGTTTATGTATGGGCACTGTAATAGACAGTATGGTAGTTTCGATAAGATCTTCGGGTAATCTCATCGTGACAATATATCCCAAAAGTGCTAGAGAATATAGTACCCTTACAATATTAAATTCTCTCCCACGCGGATTATATTGGATGATAGACAATGGAAAGGTATTTGAAAAGAATACATAAGGTATAACTTTTCATCTTCTATATTATAGAATTCAAAGGATTCCCATTTTCTCAATTATCTTGAAAATATATGATTGTGCAGCGAATCCTGGTACACGTGTTATCCATTACTACGTACAAAACAGCTTCACTCTTCTTACAAAAAAGAGAAGTGATAATAATTGTTCGATAGGTAAGCATCGATGTCACATATAGGAGGGAATATACGGGACGCACGGTAGTTGGAAGATGCTTTTAACGCGATGTCCAATAGAGGTATTGTATGCTCCGGCTTCTGTCTGTGTTTTGTTACTTTTCACCCCATTCCAACGATCGTACGACAGGTATCTGGTACCGGAGGGATGGTTTCTCCCAATTTCTATAGAGTCGCACGACTGCGTGTTCTCACCCTACCTCTCCTTCTTCTTCTTTTTCTTTTGCTTCTTCCAATTCTTTTTCCCTTTTTATCCCTTCTCTAATGTTTCTCATACCATTCTACCCTCAACGAGCGTGTTGTGTGTTGTATCAAGGTATATAAACGTCCACGTTCTCCGTGGGGGGTCTTTGATGGTCGAGATTTACGAGTTATGCGGTGTATCTTGTGTATGTATGGTATATACGTATCGATCGTCACTCGTGTACGTACACCTACGTGTTCATGCATTTTCTATAGCTGGGTGATTAAACCGTTTTAATATCACAAGCGCGGACACGAACGGACGCTGCACACTCCACAGTGAACGTCGTGTTCTGCCCTCCTCCGTACATATTCTACCTAGTAGAATTTAGTACGAGATAGTGTGTCAAAACGGGCTTGACGCACCGAAAGTGATTTATCCTTCGATGCTTCGCTCTCGATCGGTTCCCGTTCGGGTCATTGAGAATCTAAATAGTGAATATTTTTTTTTACAGCCCCCGACGATGTTTCAGTTACATCGATTGATTCTTCCAGCTTATAAGCTACCTACAGAGTTTATTAAAAACGTATACGACTTTTTTATAATAATTATCATTAATTTCCCTGTTGGAGATAATAAATGCTGCGAGATTTATCGTGCAACGTTGGTATAAATACAACGGTGGCGTGGGTTATTGCCTTGGCATGCCGTAGATTTCGGAGGACGAAGTAAATTCGGTAGGAGTTTGTTGTAGTTAGTTCACGATACAAAGTTCATTTGAAATTTCTTTTCTTTTTTTCGTGTCGAAGGAAGAAATTCAACCATAAGGGATGTTTTCTCTTGTTGAAACATCTCACAACTGTTAGAAGATTAATAGAGTACAATGCGAGGGATGAATGAAAGAAATCTTTGTTCTCCTATTTCTCAGGGATTCACGGGAGTCTCGTTACCGCTTTGTCTAGTCTCCACCGAGTTTGAGATAAAGTGGAAGTAAGGGGGAGAGAGGGAAAGATAGAATTCGTGGTGTTCCTCATCGTGCAAAGCAAATTTGCCTCGAGTTAAGGGCGACCGCAGTATGGGTGATTGGTGGAGAAGGAAATCAGGGAACAGTAGGGAGAGAGGGAGGTATCAAGGAAGAGAAATAGAGATGGGAAGAATCGTGAGGGAAGAGGGAAGAGGGACTCGGTGGTGACCACCTCCAATCAACCACTATTGCCAGCGAATCGATTTTCGTAATGAATTGTGGCTTGACTACCCTACCGTCGTCGAAACCAATATTGCTTCTTCAGGTTTACAAGTTCATTCGTTCTTTAGACTAACCAAGTACACGATGGCCATCATCATGATTTCCGATTGAACTGCTGTATATATATTTGTCCTCGAAATCATACTCCTATTCTACTTCTTTTACAGGTTCAGGGTACCTCCCGTACGAGATAATAAGATGGATAGATGGATGGATAGGAAACATTCAATTCAGTTTCGTGATTATCGAATCAGAGGGTGATTCGTGTATGGATAAAGATTCCCAGGATAAAGCACGAGTCGAGCACGCAATATAATACGTTAGGTCAATAGATTTATACCACAATCTTATGATTTCGAGAAAATGGATTTTTTTCCCTCACTGTTGGTTATAATGACATATATTATATTTTATAATCCAGAAGCAAGAGAGAGTTGTGTTTCTCCGAGGTAAGGATCATTCAACGTTCGGCATAGTCGATAGGAAAACACTTGGGAACTTTTGTAAAGAAAAGCATTCTTTCCCAACATTCTAAAATCGTGCATATATGAAGAAACGAGAGTACAAAAGTGAAATAGGAGAGCTTGATGCGATAGAAGGAACTGCACTTCAAATCTTATGCTTCGAGATCTTCGAGATATTGATCTTCGAGATATTGTTGTTGTTGTTGCTGCTGTAGTAAGAATTTTTTCGTTCGCATCGACATGGGGAGAAAATTATTGTAATTGATTCGAAGGGAAGTTTTGGAATACGCGTATAAGACGCGAAGTACAATCGATAAGTGAAGAGAAAGTCGAACGGAAGTTGGTATCCCATGCATATTGTCCAGGTACAAAGAGAGCAAACGTGTGACAGAGAATAGATGCAACGAACACACAGAGAACTTGGTCGAAGTGTAGGAGAACGCCGGAACAAGGAAGAAAAGAGACAGAATATAGGTAACCACTAGATTAGTTTTGTTCGAGGCAATTTGAATTTAGATTAGTTGTCGCAGATTGGTATGGTCGATCACCCGGCGCTGTTATGACACACGTTATACCGGTTGCCGTTGTTATAACTATTTCCGCGTGATGCAACGTACTACTTCATCGCGTGAAAGATAAATGCAGACTTACGGCTCGCACAGTCCGACATTTATCCGTTGAACTACTCGTCGTTCATTTTCATATCAGCAAGAAATATCACGATGAACTGTGGAGGAATTTATTATCGAGGGGTTCGAATGATCGAGCTTTGCTTTTGTTTGTCAATGTAACGAACGGGGATGATTTGAGACGAAGCTGGGAGAAAAGAATGAATCCTCGGTGAAGTACTCGGGAAATAATTGATCGAGTTTTGAAATATTCAATCCCAATAAACACACACACACGTTATTTCAACGTTGAAAGAACGTTAGACTGTCAAAAGAACGGGAAATAGATGACCAGGAATTACGTTTTGATGACGTGTAATTCAAACTAATATTCAAAAATAACCATCAAACGACGTCCTCAAAAAACGTGCAGTTTTGAACGGGTTTGAAACACGCGTTTAAAATGTGTTTACAACACCTGGTGTTTGAACTTCAATTGAAGATATTCTGCTGAAAATGTCGAACGAAACCGAACAATGGTTGAAATTTCAACAAAAAGCAAGATAGTAAATAGTGTGGTATATTTTCCAAATTCTATCATACTCAGAAATGCTATTGTTCTCGATATTGAATGAAAAGTTTTCAAAATAATTTGTTGGATTCAATTCACGTTTTAGAACCATCATTAAGACACATCAATATTTGACGTCTTTTAAACGATGTTCAAACCGTTGATATGACGTTATATCATGGTTGAAAAACACGTGATCTGCCGCGACATTTTCACGTTGAATCAACGCAAGAATATTACTAATTCACAACGTGTGGTTATTGACTGTTTTTGATGTTTTTAAAACGTGCGTGTGTTTACTGGGTATCGCGAATACCGTGATTGAATCCCCTGTTGCAAATAATCTATAAAATCTCATTGACGAATGGGAAAATGAATAAGTTTCAATCAGATTCAATGATATTCAATTAGAAATGTCACCATTTGTAATAGGATTTAATAGAATATTTCTACCTGGGTTCCAAAGAAATTGAATAAAACAGACCACAGTTGGTCGTCTTTTTTAGTCATTACTTGACTCCATGACAGATGTTTTCAAGATTTTCTAAGAGTTCCATGTCTATAAAATGAATTAGAAACTTTCCAAGTATCTTTCGCACGAGCTAAACCTGTAACAGCTCCCAGTAAACACACGCACGTTTTAAAAACGTCAAAAACAGTCAATAACCACACGTTGTGATTTAGTAATATTCTTGCGTTGATTCAACGTAAAAATGTCGCGGCAGATCACGTGTTTTTCAACTATAAAATAACGTCATATCAACGGTTTGAACATCGTTTAAAAGACGTCAAATATTGACGTGTCCTAATGATGGTTCTACACCCAGAGAAATTTATATTTGGATTTATTTAAATTGATTAAACTTCGTTTGAATCAATTAAATTTCTACTTAAATATGAACCTACTAGAGTTTTACTTGAATCAAATAAAAAATGTATTCCATTCAAATAAACCTTCATTAATTTCAAATAAAATTTACTTGAATCGAGTAAAATTTCATTGAATGCAATGAAATGTGTAGTAGGTTTATATTCAAGTAAACTATTTTTCTGGGTAAACACAAGGTGTTATGAACACATTTTAAACGCGTGATTGAAAACCCGTTCAAAACTGCACGTTTTTTGAGGACGTCGTTTGATGGTTATTTTTGAATATTAGTTTAAATTACACGTCATCAAAAAACGTAATTCCAGGTCGTTTATTTCCCTATTAAATTTCAACTAAAAATCAACGTTTGACAGTCTAACGTTCTTTCAACGTTGAAATAACGTGTGTGTGTGTTTATTGGGAGGTATAATTCTTCACATGTGAAGAATTAGAACTCGATCTCGATGTTCGTATAGAATGAATATACCATCATGCCAATTCCTAGAAAAAATTCCGTTAAAAGAGGGCAGAATTTGTATCCATATTTCTCAGAATTCTTACAAGCTATTCAAAACACTGTATAGAACTTGGGTACATTCAGGAGTTCCATTCGTTTCTAACGGAATTTTTACTAGGAATGGGATGATGGGTCTCTTTCTTTTTCTCCTCGACAATGTAACGGAGGGCATTGTAGTTGCATCTGAGATTTCACTTCAAGTTCAGTCAAAGGAATATTTATTTGTTGTTGTTCTTCTTCTTGGGAATTTGTCCTCTCCTCTACACCATAAAGAAATGTATTACTTTGACCCAGTGAGTTTTGCAAGAGGTTGTAAATATTGATCGTTTTCCCGTTGAAATTTATAGTTTTGTCCGGAAACTACAAAAGAATATTGCTATAACTTGATACTACTCGACAGGAAGTTTCGAAAGATTGTAAATATTTGTCGTTCGTCGGAGAAATTCAAACACCGTCGCGAAGCTCGTGAAACAACGTGACTCCGCATGCTTACTGCTAGAAGACATTTTTATTTTTTTCTGATAGTTCTTCTTACTCGGCTGATTTTGTTCTCCTCTTTACTTTCTCTGTTCTCTTTGCACCGCGGTAGGGAGAACAGAACAATCAAGATTACTTTAGTTATGAGGAAAAATTCTCATTTCAAGGCTTTGTTCTTAGAAATGATTCTCGTACGTAGTCTCACTTTATTAGGTTTCAACAGCAAAGCTGCTGTCCAGCGTATAATCAGTTGGAGTGGAACGTTCTCTCCACGATTTGAGAGGTCATGAAATTTTCATCTCAAATCTTAGACCTGTATTTCAGCATTGCGGATATTCGATTCGTTCGAGGGCTGTTACCAATCTGGAATATTTTATATTACCAGATATAACTGCCCGTATGGAAATTTCTCCCGGGCTCAGACCTGGGCAAGGTTTGGAATCTCTACTCGAAAAGTGGGCCCAACTTGAAATGTCGCGCTTTTGAATCTAGACCCCGCGATGGTATGGGACGTGGGTGGTGTTCGGCAACCTTGTATGGGATGCCTAAGATATAACTCTGTGGGGCCAGGGCTTACCTTAGGATGCCCAAGATTGATTTCTACACAGGTGTTCGTTAGTTGATCATTAAATGATTCCATTGTAGAACTACCTTGTTCATCCCCAGTAGAAAAAATGACACATTTTCGGACATTTTTTTTCTAGTTTATTATAGATTCGCATAGAATTTTACGTTCAATTCTTCCTCTTCAAAAGAAGTGGAGAATTATAAACACCCTTTCAAAGTATTCACCGCAAACAACGATGATAGAAAATTTCACTTCATCACAATAAATCCTGATTAATCGTGAAAATCACATAATTCGTTGTATTTTCATTTCTGCGAGGATTATCGGTCAATGAAGAACTCTATCCAGAAAATCCATGGTTGGCCATTTAACGGAAAATATACATCGACTGATTTTCGTCCGTGTTTACATTTCCGAGCTTTCTATACGAACGGAACAAGATAAATATATAGATTCATCCTCAGAAGTATAATCGTATCAACAGAAGGACTGAAGGATCAGAGGAAAATCATATCAACTAAATCAAATACCGCGCGGAAGAGTATATATGACATCCCACAATCGGAGTCCATCCAACACTCTTTTTTGTTTTGATTTTCTACTTTGAATCCGTACACGTTAAAGGGAAAGCAAAAACTCTCAATCATTCGATTGGTAATCGTTAAAGTTTCAAACTGACGTTTATAATGAGGAAATTCGATGAGACCTATGATGTACCGAATATTATAATTTTCATGAGAGGAATTTATTCGTACGAACATATTATTTGATAATAACAAAGCAAGCATTACGAGGACGGAACATTGATTGCAGAAATTGTAACACGTATCAATAGGAGTTCATTACGTTTTGTGAAGCCATCGACATATGAGTTGATGCGTTAAATCACAAATATGTAAATTATGAGAGATTTCAGATGAAACGTGGCATGTGAAAGAATCAACTTCGCATGGGAAAATGAATGATGTTTGCAAATAGAAGATAAGAATAGAATCAGGTTGGTTAAATGAAAAGCAACAATGATGAGAGATGGAATGAAAATTTCTTGCTGCTTTGAAAATTAAGGAGACCCAAGCTACTTGAGAAAACGAAGCATAGAGAAAAGATATTCAGCGATATCGAAGGATGTTGAAATTTAAATCATGTGTGACGATTGCGATTGAGCGAGTCTGTTCTAAACGGATGGTACTACTTCTAAACGCTAGGTGCTTCACTTCGCTACTGCGCGTCCCACAAATGAGAATAAATTCAACCTTGTATAAGAGAAGGTGCCTTGAGAGTGGTTGGGTTATTGGGTATTGCACGCAGTGTTGGACTGGCCCGCCCGGCTCCCCGGCGATCGCCAGGGGCTCTTCGGTATTGGGGGCCCCGTTCAGTTCTCAGTTTTCCTTTTTTGTTACGAATTGTGATGAAATTATGATTTTTCTGAGAATATGCTCCGTGTACAGTGCAAAAAATGTTTATCGGACCTCTCTCCATGAAATATTTATTTGTAGGAATTAATTATTTAATTGGGTACTAAGATTGATGACTTGTGGGGGATACACCATTCCATTAATTGATTTGATTGAATATTTCATTAATCCTAAGGAATATGCCATGAAGATAGGACAAATAAACTATTTATTTGGTGAGAAGAGATGTTTTTCAGTAAAGCGGGCACAACGTATTTCCCAGCTAGGGGTCTTGATTAGGGCTTCGCACGAGACTCTCGTGTTAAATTGAAAAATTATCTATATTTACCGTTCTGAAAATTGAACGGAATCAAGCTTCTACACTGTCAATTCTTCTATCTAAACTTCTATTTCTGCTAATTTTGTTCCAATGATCAAGATTCCACCCCATTCCGTGGATTCCATTTGTACTCTCAAATTATCTTGATCATCTTGATATTTCAAGAGATTGGAATAACTATTGGTAACTATTTCATCCTTCTTTGACGCGAGTCTCGTGCGAAGCCCTAGCCTTGATGCAAGCCAGTCTGACGTTAATTCTGAAGAACAAATGAAGGCTGGGTTTAATATCAACATCATTGTTAAAAATATCCGTCTAAGCGAATGTTTTCTAACCCGCGTTCCTTCACTCTCTTGAATCCTGGAATCGATGAGCAAAAGACACGTGAGATGCTATCAATTTGAGTCCAACCTGGAGAAATAATCCAAGTATGGAAATAAAAATCGAAAATATGAATCCATCAAAGTTCGCATAAAGCGTAAAGATTTGATTTTCCCCTCAAAGCTGGTAGAAGAACCACCCTGTTCGTTCTCGACCGAATGAACAAACGAACATTGCCTAATAATCCTAAAAGGACTCTTTTATCATCGTATATGCATCCTCTCCCGTGCTATATTCTTATACTCTCGAATCCAATAAAAGCAAATTTGTTATAAAGGCGGTGACTTTGTCGAGTATTACAGCAGACAGGAAATTAAAATCGATTAATAGCTGTGGCGACAAGGCGAATGCCGTGTGCACCTGGTTACAGAGAAATTGACACGCACGTAATATCTTCTCATTCCATATTCCTATACCCATATTACTGGTACGCACGTGCAACTTTACAGTGGAATTGCACTCCCAAGTGTGCATCTTTGACGACAACGGAAAAGGAGGAAACGATCGTTGAATGTAAAGATACAAGCGTTCACTGGGATTTCATTCCTCTGCGTATAACTGACGATGAAAGAGGAGGCAATAGATCTGTCCACAATTTACATCTTTTAATATTCATATAAAAGTGTACTGAATGTTTTTACAATAGCGCGTAGGATTACAGTCTATAATGTAAATTCATTTTTATTACAATTGGGTTGTTCTACGGAGTTTTGTTAAAAAAAAAAACAGAAAGAGATGCTGGAGGGTTTGCTTGGAGAGAAAAAAATTATACTCGTTAATACGGTATTGAAATATGGAATTTTGGAGTGATATTGAATGCCGGTCTCGAAAAAGATTCGTTATTTCAGTTGAGAGAGAAATTTTGGTGACTGTTAGCTACCGCTGTTTTAATAATTCAGAATTATATTTCACCACTTTTTCCTGCGTTGCGTTTTCCTAAATCCATATTATATCTTTCTCGTGAAATTATTATTTTTGCAAGATCGTTCATCTCTGGGACACAGTGATGTACAGCTGTGTTGCAGAATTTTGTATTATACTCTCCCATGCTTTTTCTTTCTATAAGGTTAGCGGTCGCGCCCAGTGGTTAGAAGTGGAACCTGTCGCCTTGAGGCAGACTCCACCAGGGAAGTAGTTACGAGGCAATTCTGACCACACGTCGGTAAATGGTGGCGTCTGTTTGCCCCTAACTGTACAAATATTTACCCGTATCATGAGATACAACACAACATCATCACCAAGAGTAGAACAAATCGAATTCAATAGCTTTTTTTCCGTGTGGAAAGTTTCCCAAACCGCAAATGGGGACGTGAATATTTAAATTTCAAAAAAAGACTTTCCACACAATGGGGAAGAAATTGAAGAAATAAGTTGTACATGTAATAATTCAGTTGTTTCTTATGATTTCAAATATTTTCACTCATTGAAACAATGCATGGAAATGTATTTATTCTTACCTCATTAAGAATATGAAGCTTCAGCGAACGCTCAGATTAGATTTGTACACTGAGAAAAATCTGTATTGTAGAAATCATGTTTCAATATAGTAATGTATTTGATGGTGAAAATACATTATTTTGGTTAATGGTAACCATGAGCTGGGTGATAAATACCATCTTTTTGGTGAATCAAACCGAATGTACGGTGACATTCAAAAGTTACTTTTCACTTTTGAAAGGCTGGCTTCAGTTTTCATTATTCGACGAGTGAAAAATATACGAAATAGTGGTTATTTTCATATTTCATTTCTCTCAGTGTATAAATCGGGCTGAAGGTTCATGAGAGCTAACTTCTAGATTCACAAACGTTTGACAAAGCTTCACAAAAATATCTATAATTATATTGATTTTTATCAATTCATATGAAAGATCAATCAATTAATAAACATAAATTATTATAAATTAATCTATGAACCTTCAACGAACGTTCCATCTATGTTTCCTGAAAGTATTCGGAGGCAGACATTTCAACGTTCGTGGTACCTTTGTCAAACGTTGGTGAATCTAAAAGTTAGCTTTCATGAACCTTCCGACCCGATCTATACAGATCTAATGTGAAACCTCAGTCACGTTTCTAAAAAATACGCTCGATTTCGTACACCCACATGAGTTTCTCAAGGGATATTAGATAATTTCTATTCACAAATGAATGTGATTATCCTACTATTCGAACTCTTCCAATTTTCAGAAATCATTTCCCTACGTTTCCAGGAAAAACTCAATTATTTTCACACTCCACGAATTCAAGGTAGGTACATTCACGTAAAATCGATATGATAAGCACTTCGCATCCGCGACACAATACATTGAAGTGTCTGTCGCTATTTGAGATGTCAATTCTCCTCTGCTTTCAAGAAGCTTCCGTATCCAATCGGAGGGCATGTTTCATCCATTCGACACTACTATTCGTCTAAGATCAATGGAAATTATGCATCATCGCGCGGGACTATCCATCAAATAAATCACATTTGTCCTGATACGTCGATACACAGTGGATCACAGTTCATTCACATTTGGGGAAATCTAAAATTGAAACATCATTTATTAGAATACGAGAATGAATTATGTATTGTTATGAACTTTTTGATAAGAGTGGAACGTTTATGAAAAAAGCATGGTTTGATGAACATTCAATTGTATTAAACGAAAAGATCCAATTGTAAAAAAAATTCATTACCTGTTACAGAACGAAACTCTTCAACTGACAACATACAGTCGATTTTATTCTTTAATTATAAAAGTTATATAGCAAAAGAGGGAAATTATACCGGCAGATATGTGTAATATAATTATTATCGACTACGTACCATATGATGGAATAACGTTTTTAGTTTCGTACTGTTCTACCGTAAATTATATAACGTAATTCATGTTACGCGAATACTTTACAACGAATGAAAATCATTTCACGAAGATCTCGAATTCTCTCTCCATTCGTCAAGGTTGCGCTACGTTCGATGTATTTGAATTCGATTCGAATGTATTTTCGTTTTGAAAATTCAAAACAGTTCTTTTGTGAAGAAAATCGATTTTATATAAATCGATGGGTTCGTGACAATTTTCTATAATATACGTATATTCGGAATCCATATGATAACTGTGGTAGGTGTTGTATTCAAGAACGCCGGTTGGGAACATATATTCATTTGGGAATTGTGAAGTGTCGCGATGTTAACGCGGTACTTTCCTAATGGAAATGTTACATCCTGTTCTTGTGGGGTTCATTTCGGACCACGGTGAGTCAAGTGGAAAATCAATCAAATGGTGCTTCATTATTTCATAATAATGACTGAGAATAGAATACCAGAAAGTGTTCAATCCTTGCTTAAAAGATCCGATTCAAACCTATTAACTGGTCAATTATCATGAATCAGATTTTTGTTCAGGAATTTTTCTATTCGATCTTATACAAATTTAATCGGTTTGGATAGGAAATTTTTACTCAATGAGACACAATCAGGAAATTCGGATCATGTACATTCGAATTTACTGATTATATCCCATCGAGTAGAAATTTCCTATTTAAACGGATTGTATTTGGATGAAATCGAATAGGACGAGTCAATAAGTTGAAATCGGATTTTTGAAGCAGGGATGTAAGATGTTAAGATGTAAGAAAATTCTCTTGAATTATCGAAATTCGAAACCTTCTAAAATTTGGGGGAAGTAACTCACAGTTAACCTCGAATGCATCGCCTTGGTTTCCGATGTTTGGATTTATTTCACCCTGTTGTAATTTCGGACAAAAAACAGACTTCCCTCTGGAATGAATTTTGAACTGACATCTCGAGGATTCTTCAACAATTCTTGTTGAATTCTTTTGGACGAGTCATGGGATTCTCCCTGATCAAAAGAATCCATTGAATCTGAAGAATGAAATTTCATGAGATTTGGCGAGATTCAATCAGATTCATATTGAAAGAATTCATTCTTCTGACCAAATCTCATTGAAAAATCGCTGGATGAGATTCAATCGGAACATTGTCCGAGATTCAATGAGAATCAATGGACTTTTTTTAACCAGGGCTCAAATAATTCTTCTTGAACTATTTTTTTGCTGTGTGGGAAGTTAATACGAACTGAAATGACATCAACGCAAGAGAATGGTGTAGCTCAGGATATCGATCAAATGTCACTTCTTCTCGTCGAAATTTTCACTGTGGTTTAATAATAATTGTTATGATAAAGTTGCAAACAGATATATTTGAATGATCCATCCATTTCGCCTCGTCGAATAATACGCCCACTCGATTGTGCAACGAAAATTCATAAAAATTCATCACAGTTTGTAACAAGGAAACTTTACTCTCGTTTTCAGTGAAATATTTAAAAACGCTCAAAATCTCCCGACAGTTCCCTTTGCTCCTTCTTGTTGAAGTTTAATAAACTTCTTGGTTTACTTATCCCACGTACAGCTATACACGTTGATACCGTGGAGAGAAAGAGATAATTGAGAATAGAATAACAAGAACCAAAAGATTATTTAGATCTTCATTGATATTTTTCTCCCGAATAAAAAATTGAGATACTTTGAGGATTTCAATAACTTTCAATTTATCGGAACTTGAAGGAAATTTTGGATTTAAAATTATCTCGAGGATATGAATTATGCATTGGAAACGTGAAGATTCTAATGCTTTGATCTGCAACGGAAGTTGGACTTCACGGTTAGAGCTACCTTTAAACTGGATTTTCTGTCGACGTTTTGCAAACATAGCAGTTTGCATCTTTAGAGCTGCCCAAGCTTTGACGGAACAAGCTGCAGTAAGCTCTTATGAGGCATTCGGGATAGATAGTGACCAGCCTTCCGTGATCGTGGTGACCAAATAAAGTAAAAGAACCAACGAGAGGAGGAAGGAGGAGAAGAAAATAGAGCGAGGAAGAGGATCTTTTCTGTGCCTATCTATATCTCCAGCTATGCAAAATCCATGAGAATTTACTCTTCTGTGGATTATTGAAGGACTTTATTTTATGGTTCTAAATAAATATTTCTCTAATTCTCTCGATTTCCCGTAATTACAGAAAAATGTTTTTCATAACCAAGATCTGCCATTCAACTTTTTTCTATTTTTTTCCCTTGAGAATTGAAGAAATTTTCAATCGATGGATCGAATGAAAGAAAAAGGTTGTAAAATTTACATCTTGCGTTCCTTTCAACACTCCTTAGGGTGACTAAAAATCCTTCAAAAGGCAATCGAATGACCACCCAAATGAATCAAATTGAACGAATATCGAATCCTTACGTACAAAATTTACAAGATCTTCCTTTTCTTCTCAATATGACTCACGAACTGTGACAAGAAATATCTACCCGTTGATTCAATAATCTCGTTACTCGGGAGAAAAAGTGGTGCGCGCAGAGAGGATTCGTGAAGAAAGTCCCTTCGGTTGAGGCCCGAAAACCGAATAACTTGATAACGTTGTTTCTACGTTACGATACAAAGGACTCTTGGAAGCGTCAACTCCTACAAAGATACAAAGAGAAGACTCGGCATCGGGGAAGACTTTGCAGTCATGAAAAAATACAAAATGAGGAGAAAGAGGAGAGAAAAAGGAAAAGGAATCGGGAAAGGAAGGTAAAAGAGAGGACAGTGTAAGTACAGTACGTAAATCCGATATTCTCACTCGTCGTCTTCGGTCTTACCTATCGTATATGTATATATATATATACACCCTATTCCTCCCATCTCTCCATCTCTTTTCCTACGGACATGGAATAAATCCATCACGTGATACGTGACTCTCGTGGGGATTTACCTCGCCTCGTGACTACCGCTGCTCCTTTCCTTACCATGCACGAGGAAGAGAAGGAGAGATAAGTAGAAAAGAGAACGAAGCAAAGTATCGTTTTTTGTAGGAGGACACCGTCGTGGAACCACAGAAATTTATTATTAAATTTTATTACAAATCCTCAGCAAGTTTAGAATTATGAAGCCCCTGAAGGATATATTGGTACACATACAACACTTGCGTTCTCTCTTTCGCCGTTTCACGCTCTCCAAAATCCACTTTATTATTAGGAAAATTGAGAATTTGACAAACGGCGGGAACGTTGAAAAAGAGGGTAACCGGGAGAAAATGATAATACGATTCAATTGGAATTTCCATTTCGAATGAGAGTCAAGTCGAGATGTTGGGGTCAAAATGGTGTAGCTGAGGTGTTCCCGCAAGGGTCCATCGTGGGATACGAGAAGTGGTCTGTGAATGCAAAATCTAGACTGTACTACAGTCTGCAGGTGCGGTGCATTAAATTTCAGCGTGCGTCAGATACCGAGCGGACGCTCGACCTTACTCCTTCTTCTTCTTCTTCTTCTCTTCTTCTCTTTCTCTGCAATGCGGATGCAGCGAGGGTCTCTCAACGCCTTCGTAAGGTTTATTTGAGGGTTGAAAAGGGACGAGCATATTTAACCTCGTTCTAAATCGTTGAGTTGGTTCAAAATAACGGATAAAATGTATTATTTCCTCCGTTTGTTTCTCCGTGTCTAACTTTTACTTTGTAAAATACTGTTCGGTTATATTGTGTTCCACACCATGATTTTATGAGAGTTCTTCTTTATTCCGCGTGTTTGCATTCGTTATATATAACCGAGGGAAATGAATAAAAAAGCAGTAATAACAACAACGCTCAAACTTCAAATCGGAATTTCTCTGTTGTTAATTTCAATACCACCTACTCATCCACGTTTCGTCTACGCTCTACGCTCTCGTCTGATGTTGCCACCCGTTCCGCCGCCACTTCTGTTGGGATTTCGATCGAATCGAACGAAAAAAGCGAGAAAGACACGACGAGAGACGTGCGATACGGGAAGTGATTATTGAAATCGTTAGTCGGGGGTTTAACGATCTTTCAAGAACAAGTGTCTTCTGTTCTATCGTTTCTGTAATGATATTTTTGATTTTCAACGTCTAGCTTGCAACAAATATATGAAATTACGATGTATATACATTCATGTATGTACATAATTCACACGTAATCCACACATCATCCCTGTATGAATTATATATGACCGTATTCTATACAGATTATAAGGCTATGGTACGATACGATCGTATAAGCTTTTCCCTAAGGGTGAGAATTACATTCTGTTACGGTCGATTCATATCTATAACGTATGTTGGCTGAACATTATACAGGAATAATTCTACAGAAGGGATTGCAATTTTTATTGAATCGCTTGACTGAACTAATTTCATCTGATTGCGTTTTCGATAAGAAAAAAGCGTATCTTTCAAATTCGAGCTTATTGGATCTTCGGTATGAATGTTTGAATCCCTTCACCTGGGATTTTTCAATTATTTGAATACGGGAGATATTTTTCAGCTCCCATTTAGTGGATTGGTGAGAAATGTAGATGCCACAGCTAAAATTTTATAGCTACATTATTTGGCTCTTCAAAGAAATAATTATTACTGCAATTATTTTAGCTGTAGCAGTGAAAAGATGGTGGTAAAAAAGTGAGTAGCTACCAGAGCTACTATATATTTCATTTTTTTGCGTGTGAAAAACCTGTCTAGAATGACAAATGAAAATATCTAGGTAAAATGGAGTGATTCTGAAATTCTCTCAGATATCCATGGACTCGCAAGAACACATTTTTTAAATTACAAATACGATTCAAGACGCAACAGGACAGGTACCGAACATGCAGAAAATCACCTAGGACATCACCGAATCAGTGCGTCGAAACAAGGATAACTCTTCGATGTTTCAAGAACATAAAAGTAAAAGTTATAAATGCCTTGTATTCCTGCTTAAATAGAAAATTGGTTTTGTCAAGAAGGTGACTTGCGTCCCTGAACATGAAAATTTATCAACACAAGCGGTCTAAACCTCGAAGACTGGAAAGTGAAGTACGTTTGAATAAGATATTATGATCGCTTTTGGCAATTTTTCGAATCAACATACCACAAAATAAGTCAGGCCGTTTAAAATAATGCATTCTGCAAATCATTTTTTGTCATTGACGAAATGAAAGTTTCATATTAATGAAAAAATGTTTGAGTTCGCAAAACTGATAAATCCGTTGAGTGTATCTGCCAGGTGTTGATTTACATTTTCAACTTTAAATCGTATGTTTTTTTGGCAATTAATAAAAATCAAATGTTTTGAAGGAAATGGCATTTGAAAGATTACAATATTTTATGGACGATTCCAAAAAAGCTATTGCTGTTGTACAAAATGGATTATCCATACGACAAGCAAGCAAATCATTCAATGTTCCACGATCGATCCTACAAGATTTTATTATGATGAAAAAAGTTGAAATGCTAATGAAAAATGGAAATAGACAGCCAAAATAATTCATCCTGTATCAATAAATTTCATTATATTCCAATAAGAAATGTATTTATCAATTTCCAGCTGAAAACTCCATCTCATGGTGGCTGGAATGATCTGTGTATTCAGAGTTCATTTAAATGGATATTCTGTTATAATAATGTATACATCGAAATCACACTGTAATCTTGAATGATTGGAATATTCAACTGAGTATTCAAAATTCTTGATGGACGAGGAAGCGTCCTTAAGTGGCCGATACAACCCACAGTTACCTTATTCACCTCTACTCCAAATTATTAGTCCCAGCAACTGGATACATTTGTTGATATTTAGATAACTGAAACGGGCGTTGGCTCAATTAAATTCAAATTGAATTCAACCGACTTTAGTTGCTGTTACTAATTTGAAATTTCGCAACTAACTTCAGTTCATTCGATCAAATAAATTATTTTTTCTTGGTGTGTAAAGCGCCATTAGGGGGAAAACAAATTTGGATGTAACACGGATGAACATACCGCACAACGAATTACAAAAAATCACGTAGACACAATTATTTTCCAGTACTATTTTTCTCTTCACACGGAAATGAAAAATTTCATCGGGTATTTGATCGAACGATAGAATGAACGTAGTTTAACCAATTGGAATTACGGGGCAAAAGTGAAAAAAGAAAACAAAACCCAAATCTGCCATAAATCTGAAACCGAAATCGTCAATATTAGTACGAATCAATATTTTCCGTGTGTACCGAAGTAAAAACAAAACCCGTACAAATGACACAAACGATTGTTACTTTATAAAAACAAATCAACTCAAAAAAACAGACAGACACCAGTGAAAATGTAGGCTGGAAAAAATTTCAACAATCAATTCGGTTCTCTCCTGGTTGGGAAATGCGACACGTTTGACGACCACAAAGCACTAACGTGTATGGAGGCGCAATAGTGGATTGTCGCAATATTTGTTTCATTTCGTTCCCCATCAAGTCCGGTTTTCTATCGAATATTTGGTATTGAATGGAATTCGTGAAATTCTCGGTTCTATATAGGAACACTTGGATGAATTCTAGCTCTGTTGAATTCAAGTAACGGTATTTCTGATCGTCTATCATATCTTCTGCGAAACAAAGTATATGAAAATTCATAATTATGCGCTTTTTAGTGTTCTTGAACACTGTGAAAAAATTTTCTATGGGAAACTTCTTATCTTACCGAAAATTTACTGGAAAATAATAATAAAAATCCCATAAAATTTGGAATTTTTAGTCGAATTTGTGGGAAATTTCATGTATATATTTATCGGAAATTGATACGCTGAGAGCAAAAGTGGCACCCAAATTGTTGTCAAGTGGAACCAAGACAGGAACTTTTGAAAACAAGAATGGAACGTCAAAAGTTCGGAACGAAAGAGCAACCACAGAAATCTCCGGGCAAAAATGAAACACTGAAGAGCTCGTTCGTTTTTGCCCGGAGATTTCTGTGGTTGCTCTCTGGTTCTCAAAAGTTCCTGTCCTGTCTTTGCTCTCTTAGCGTATCAATTGATTTTCTATCGCAGGATCGGAGTTTTCCGGTTTCCGCATGCAGGAAAATTGCGATTATTTTTCACAGTAAAGTGTGAATCTTTTATAGAAACGAAATTAAAGTTCAAACTCACGAACTCTGATAGACTGTCATTATTTTTCACTTCAAATTGAATTCTTTGGAACTGAAAATATCGTTCGAAGGATTCCCTGCGAGATTTTTGGTATCTAACAGCTAAATATCATGTTGTTCAAACACACTGTAAAAATGAATCTGAATTTTTCTATACGCAACAACCGGAGAATTCCGATCATGTGATGGAAATTCAATTTCCGGTACATTTGTGTGAAAATTCCAAACTTTATGGGATTTTTACTATGGTTTTGCAGTAGAGTACGAAAGATTCCTAACGCATGTATACACTGTAAAAATTTCATAGGGAAAAATTCCCATATATTTATGTACAGTAATTAACACATATATGCGTTAGGAATTTTCCGAACTCATCCGGATATTCACTGTGAAATGTTGCGAAAAATCCCATAAACTTTGAAATTTTCAGATCAATTTATAGGGCATTTCATACGAATGTATCGGAAATTGATTTCCCAATCAGTGATTGGAATTTTCAGATCAATTCATACAGGAAAATTCCGATTATTTTTTACAACGTATGTTAATGACTTCCGAAAATTTATGTGAAGTTTCCCGTAAAGAGTAAAAAATTTCTTACAGTGCACCCATTTGTTTCAATAAACAATTCAAACTTCAGCTCCATCCTTCTCAGAGCATATTCTAATGAAATTTACGAACTGTCCGAAACGGTGGCAACTCGATTCCTAAAAAAAGAAAACATTTGTGTGACAAGTATTTCTTGAATTATTTGATACTTCCTTAATTTTATTTTTGGCATGAAGTCTCATTTTTTCAGCATGAATATCGCTACCCGAGCGAGCGTTGTATCCAGCACTCGCTAGGCCCTTAAAAGCTTCCCGCTAGCCACTAGACTCTTGCTAGGCTTTGGCTAGATTCTCGTGAGGACCCAGATAGTTCCATTAATGGTGTTGCTGGGGTACTGAACTCACTATATCCCTTGATACGAGGCAAAATGCTCATTTTGTGATGGGTCAGTATTGGATACTTGATTCGAAAAAAGATAAAAAGGCAAAGGGGAAAACATTCCACTAAAAAGTAGGTAATTTGTTAAAAACTCACCGTTTTTACGTTTTAGAACCAACTTTTTGGTAAGAACTGACCCTTATAATATGCTCTGATCCTTTTTTTTTTATTACTGATCTCCTTTCTGTGTACAAGATTTATCAGAATACAGTTAAGAATTATACCTCTGTTTTTAAGAAGATATCAGCGGCGTACAGTGGGAAATTTTGGTGTATTTATTGACAAAAATCAACCTACAACCCAATTTTCATACGATGCTGATGAATTTCCTTTTAAAAAACTCAGAAAGACTTCCACTTCAGCGTTTCACCGCGGCATTTTTGTTTGGAGCAATCCGATATTTATACAATCGAACAAAAACTCGAGAAATTTTCGATAAAAAAACAAAATATCGCTTTTGAAAATTCTCGAATTTTCAATAGTTAGGAGCTATATAAATTTGTCCCGGTTTCCTTGAGTCTTTTCTGCTATCCAACAATCAACTCTGATTTTGAGAAAGTGATTTCTATTCACCAAAATTCTTGATCTTTGGGTGGATTATGTAATTTCTATTAGATTTCTATAGCATTTTTGTGCTTCTCCATCAATTCTTTTTCAATTTTGATTCCAATTCTCCTCTAATTCGGTTCAATATTACGGAAATGCCGCAGTGATACGTTCAAAGGGAACCCTTTCTGAGTATCCTGAAACCAAATTCATCAGCATCGGATGAAAATTGAGTTGTAGGCTGATTTTTGTCCATGAATCCACCAAAATTTCTCACTGTGCGGCGTGACAGCGACTAAAATTTTTCTTTCAAATTATTTGAAAGTTTCACCATAAAATTTAATAATCCACACGTGTTTTTGTGAACAACCAAAAGTGAATTTTTCGATTTTTGCAATGGGTGATTTTGTTGAGAAAAGAACTTGCATCAAATTTTGTTTGCGGAACGAATATTCTTGCGCGGAAACGTTGAATATGTTGCGGAAGGCTTTTGGTGATCAAACTATGACACAAAAGAACGTTTATAAGTGGTACAACGAGTTCAGAGCGGGCCGAGAACGTGTTGAAGATGAACCGCCCTCTGGACGACCATCAACGTCTATCGACGAGAGCCACGTCCAAAGAATCAAAGATTCGGTACTTGAAGATCGTTGATTGACAATTAGAGACCTCGCTGATAGTGTTGGAATATCATTTGGTTCAGCCCAAACCATTTTGAAGGATGCTTTGTGTTTTAAACGCGTCAAGTCTCGATTCACGATAATCCATACAGGGTTCATCAATTGGCCCAATAATGGCACGTTACTGGACCACGAACGGCGTTATTCGCCCATGAATGGTTCATCAATGGTCAATTGCTGGATGATAACGTGGGTCCAGTAATGGCAATAAATAATGGGCCATGTATAAAATTATTGATTGGCCCAGTAATGGGGCTAAATGATCCCGATTTATGGCCAGAAATTTCAGGATAATGTTCGAATGTCAGCCATCAATGGCAAATTATTGGGGCATAATAATGATGAAATCCAATGGTGATATGACTGTGTTCCAGAATAATCGGTTCAGTATTAGTTTAAATGAGTGGTTAAGTGTGAAACACTCTTTTGTCTTCGTTTTAGGGAAATTTGTTATTCCAGTTTTCATAAGATCAGGAATGGATGTTTTTTTTTTCTAAATAGATTTACATGCCCGATATTTTCACAATCTCAAATGTGAAATTATACCAGTCAAAAGCACTCTCGATAAATCAGTTGAATTCAGTTGCTTATTCATTCAAATTTTTTGTTATTTACATGAGAAAGTAATTGATTATCTATATAAATGAGTAGTGTTGCCGCGAGCCGCAAAACGAGCTGTAACGAGCTTTAAACTTCCACTGGATTTAGTTAGGACTATAAGAAGTAAAAATGCTCTCAATACTTGGTTGAATGGTCCTATACTTTGGTTTGAAAGTCCATAATAATGCACAGTTCCATGGATTTGAATTTTCAACCGGTTCATACATCAAACAGTGTAGGTCCAGCTTGAAATGTCAGCTCGAAACCAGCTCGAATGTAAACGAATTTAAAACTCGTATCCATAAAGTTATATTCCAGTTCAAACCTCGAAATTCAGTTGAGGGTCTATTGAACTGAATTTCAAACCAATTTGGTTGACTAAAAAAGAGTTCACTGTCAATCCAGATAATTTGAAATCTAAAATTCTTTACGGCTCGTTTTGCGGCTCGCGGCAACACTATAAATGAGAATTCATTCGGATCATGTGAAACGTATTTGATGGATGTGAATTATTTATTCAGCGTGATAGAAATAAGCCCAAAAGAAACTTTGTCCACGGGTGATTACGAATACGATACATTCAACTTTGAAATCCATTTCACTTAGTAATAGACCATATTTCAGCCAGTAACGGGGAATCAATTGTTGGCTGTTTTCATTGCTGGCCTTTCTTATCAGCCAGTGGTGGGCCACAATTGTGCCAATGATGTGAATCCATTGTTGGCCATTTAATGGTAGCCATACATGGGCCTATTATCGGCTGTGTTTACATTATCGGGGTTTCCTGTATGGGAATGCACCGGCTCACACTGCATTGGTTCTTCGCGACTTCTTTTGCCAAAAACTCGCTTCATGTCGTTCCGCAACCACCGTATTCGCCTGATTTGGCTCCGTGCGACTTCTGGCTATTCGGCAAACTCAAAAAGCCAATGCGGGGATGCCGTTTTGACACGATTGAGAAGATAAAAACCGAATCGAACAAGGTCTTTGAGGCTATACCGAAAAAAGATTATTCCGACTGTTTCGAGAACTGGAAAAAGCGTTGGCAAAAGTGCGTTTTATCGGACGGGGGTGCAATTGAGTTGGAAGAATTTACATTTTATAAACAAATTCACCTTACTTTTTGATCACAGCATATTGACAAACCACTTTCAAATAATTTGAAAGAAACATTTTGGCTGTTGCTACGCCGCTAGTCTCCCCTCAAATGAATAAGATTTTACTGATTTCGAATAACGTGTCTGACGAATAACGGAGATTTCTACTTATCGTGCTGAAATGATAAGTAAATATTAGAGATACACGATATTCCACGATATCAACATTTTATATACAATTCATACAGAGTTTTAATCTTTATATAATTCATAAAATCCATTATATCGGAAATATCGTGCACCCCTAATAAATACAGATGGAAAAAAGTGAATAAGCTATGGCGAATCACAGTTTACATTTTGCGACAACTACAATATAACAACCCTCGTGATTCGTTATATACGGAAATTTGAAACACACAATCGAAAGTTTAACGAAACTAACGCAGATTACATCTTTTTTCTCTTTTGTTTGATTTGATCATGTATTTGGCAACGACGTGATACTTGGACGTTATTGTCTCAATGACTCTCGAGTTTTCTCCAACTATTTCTTTCTTTCTTTCTTCGTTTTTTTCCTCCCTTCTCTTCGTTCTCCTTTCATTTCGACACTTGGAATGCAACGAGATATTGTTCGCGGCGATGATGGTGGGCTGATTGTAAAACGTTGTAGCTATATGCTTGTAGAACGAAGCAAGGGCTTTTGCGAGTCAGTTCTTTCTCATTTGAATACTTAGATTGGAAGGGTCTTTCGAGGGGGAGTTGCGATAGTGGTGAGGGTATAGATTTTACAGGAGGAGGAAAGAGGAACGGTGGTGTTGGTGGTGGCCGTTGGTGGGAGAGGACCGCTTAATCGCGTTTTCCAAGAAATTTATGAGATCCGAGCCGATAAGGTAAGAAATAAGAGGAAGTCTGAGGAACGTTGGGGGAAAAGAAGACTGGGAAAAAAAGAAGAAGAGGAGGAGGAGAAGTGGTAGGAAAAATCGAGAGACAGGAGGAGCAAATCGAAGAAAGAAAAAAAAGAGAGAGAAAATCGTGATTCCGGTATAACGGTCACACGCTTGACGCGTTGAGACCAAACGCTTTTCGAGATTTCCAAGAGAGGATCGGCGAGGAAATATGGGCTGTTGGTTGAAGATTTTCACACTCCAAAGAGACTCCAAAGCAAACCGCCGAAAGCCTTCTGCTCTTAAAACATCGCTTAACTTTCCGAGACAGGTTTTTTTTCCTATGCTTACCGTTATCAGAAATATCAAATGTATATACGTCTCTTGTACCGAACGAGGAGAACACAAACACTAGAACCGTTTTATCGATGAGCAACTTATCGTTTTCTTGTCAAAGTAACAAATTCCTTGATCGCTGGATAAAGTCGTCGATTCGCTGATCCTTCAAATACTTACAACTACTCGAGCTATACACGAGCGGTACACATGGATGTTCCAGATGTCATACAATTTTTCCCCCAACCTGTACACGGAGAAGAATTTGTAACAGAAATTCCTACCCAAGCGTGTATTGCCTATAATGACAATGGGCCCCAGGCTGGGGTCCATCCTCTTTAACCCTTTCAAGGGCGGTGGAAAGTATACTTTCCCCCTCAATTCCTTTGATTTTTTCGTTATAATTCCGACTGATTACAAGAAATCAATAAGAAATACCTTCTTTTATACTCAATAATGATTCATCTAAACCCTACTTCATCATTTTTGCAACAATTAGGCATTTTATAATTGTTATTGAATAAACAATGGCAAAAATTTCTCTTTTTTTATATTCAATTCGTCTCTGAAGTCCCTAGGATATACAGGGTGTCCCAGAATTCGCAAACCGGATTTTACAGGTGTATTCTGCAGCCAGGATGCAATAATTTCTCGTTTGAAATGAATTTTTTTGACGCTCAGTTTTTTTTTTCAAATCCAAATCATTCAAAAACACTGTAGGCTACATACTTCAGCTTAACACCATTCGCTAAGTTGGGAAACGGCGGATCTGTGGAAAGAAAATTAAATTATTTTATCATTGATAGTTCCGAAGCTACAGCGATTTGAAATTGTTTAGCTCTCAGCCAATCAGAATTCAGCAACTTCAGATGATAAAATAGTTTAATTTTTTTCCACAAATCCGCCTTTTTCCAACTTAGCGAATGGTGTTAAGCTCAAGTATGTAGCATACAGTGTGTTTGAATTATTTGGATTCGAAAAAAATCTAAAAATGCTCATATCTTCAAAACTAAGCGTGGAAAAAAATTTTTTAAAACGGGAAATTATTGAATTTTGGCTGCAGAATATACCTGTGAAATCCAGTTCGCGAATTCTGAGATACCCTGTATATCAATTTGTGAATCATGCTTTTAGATTCTAGAGATAACAGTCAAAGCTATGCTTGGTAGAATTATTGCGATGTTCATTGTTGTTATTGTGTATTTAACAAAATATTGCGCAAAAATGTCGCACGGTGAGGCCAAATGCCAAAAAGCTGGACAAAATCATACATAGTTCTCAAATTTGCTTGAAACTTTTTACACGGGGGTTTTTGGGGTCGCTGATTACAAATCTGATGTCTAAATTTCGTAATTCAAAATAGCGGAACCAATATGGTGGACGAAAATTGAAAAAATTATTGGATTCCCTTCAAATTCGGTACCCAAAGGTTTTTGGAGTCGCTGATTACGAATCCGTTGTGCAAATTTCCAAATTCAAAATGACGAACTTCAATTCAAAAAATCAGGGAAAATTGTGATCCGAATCGATATTTATTCGTGATTCTCAACCCCCATCAGCTCACACTAATGCAATTGTTTTCGAATTCTGAATTTCTAAATTCAGATAACGGCCTCGTAATCAGCGACCCTAAAAACCTCTGGGTACCGAGTTTGAAAAAAATCCGATCATATTTTCAATTTTCGTCCACCATATTAGATCCACCATTTTCAATTCGTGAATTTAGACAACAAATTCGTAATCAGCGACTCCAAAAACTCCTGGGTACCGAATTTGAAGAAAATTCGATGATTTGTTCAATTTTCGTCCGCCATATTGGTGGATGCGGCATTTTGAATTTGTAAATTTAGATACAAAATTCGTATTCAGCGACCCCAAAAACACAAGAACACGGTAAGAACAGTGATAAAATTTTCCAGTCAATTGCGCCCCTGAAAGAGTTAACTCAGTATCGAGGAATGGCGATGGGGTCCATGTTGGCTCAATTTTGGCCCTGTTGTGCTTTTCCATACAATTATGGTTGGTAGAAAATTGAACTTGACCCCAATTTGGACCAGCATGTGCGTACAATCTTCAGCGTGTATGAATTTTGGCCCCACTTTTCAATTTCCCAGCAATTTTCCCATTTTACAAAAAAGGAAGGGGCAGTATTGATTGCCTAGTCTGTGTTCATGCTGGGCTCATGGTGTTACCAATCCTCGGGCAAAGCAATACAGCCAAATCTGCCCAGTTTGGCCCCACGTTAATACACACTTGGATATAATAATAGCAGTTTCGGAACACATGAGCATTAATGAAAATTTCTCTTTTAATTTGTAGTAATTACCAGTTATTTTCATCAAAGTAAGGTATAGATTGCCATAACTGAAGAAAAAGTGCTCATGTGTCCCAAAACTGCCATTATTATGGGCAACCGTGCTACACCGTCTATGAAACCTTGCTCTCTAAATCTGAATCAGTGGAATTTCACTAGATTGCAGTGATAAGTATACCACTGCGAACCAGTGCATATACACTGCGAATCAGTGAGTATTCACTGATTTTCACAGTGAAATACGACTAATTGTGATCAGTGAAAAGTAGTGTTGCCGCGATATTATCGTCGATAATTGAGGAATAATCGGTTATCTCAATTCTTACACGTTCCTATGGAATATATAATCCACGAATCTTTGATTAGGCTCATGATGATACGGAATAATGAATGATCCCAGACTTGTACACAAAATAAACCAAGATATGCTTCCATTTATCGTTACGATATATCGATAGTTATCGTTACGATAGTGTGAGCATATTTTGATTTATTTTGTTTAAAAGACCAAGATGATCCATTATCCCGTTTCATTTCGTGCACAGTCGAAGATCTACGCGTTAAAAGTTCCATGAAAACCTGTCAAAATTAAGATAATCGATTATTTCTGAATTTCGACGATAATATCGCGGCAACACTAGTGAAAAGAACATCCAACTGCAGAATCAGCAACTATTCACTGATTATGCAGTGGAATTCAATTGATTGAAATTAGTGGTATACTTATAACTGCGGAATTAGTCGAATTCCACTGATTCAGATTTAGAGAGTGTGTTTGGGAACAATAGTTTTCATTTCAAATTCTTATCAGGGGTGAATTATATAATCGACGAATCTATTTAAATTCCCTGTGTGATGAATCCAATCGGAGTGATACCAAAATATCGTGGATATGAGAGAAAATTTGATGCATAAACTATTGCTTATCTACCCTCTTGTTCTTCCTTCGATCATCATCAGTCTACCACCATAGCTGATGAAAAGTGATATCGAAGAATGAATCTTCGACACCTCCTCGCTTTTCATCTATTTTAACACGTAGAAAGGAAGGAAAAATGGTAAGACAGCTGGGTGACTGATAAAGCCGATTCATTGGGTCTTGAGATAGACGGACCGCTGTCATTTGTCAGCTTTTCCGTTGTCTCCGCTAACCATTGAACAAAGACCCGATCCTACCATCGCGCAATCTTCCTCTATAATTCGATTGATTGAATGAATCATGATCGATTCGACACCACAACGATTTATTTCTATCATCCGCAAACGATTCCGTTAATCGGGGATTCCATGATTCTTCATAATTTCGATACATGGAGAGAAAAAAGTAATTAGAAACGAACCCCCGGCACAACTTATTCTTCAAATGAAAAGTAGAAAAAAAGAAAAACACACACACGGAACTCCAGTCTTTTCGAATAACAAGGAAAACAGATAAAATGCTTTATATCGCATCGAAATGCAGATATAAATGCATACGAGGATGTGTTCTCTCGTATTCTTGTGTGGAAATAAATTCCTATACGTATTGTGCGCGACTGTGTAGAACGAACCGGTTCGGTCTTATCTGGGATTTCTTTCGGACTTTACAGCCGATCTGCTTCTTTCATTCGTTTTCTATCTGCTTTTAAACTCCCTCACCCTTTTTGCGCTGTTCGAATCTTGAGATAGAGGAAATAGTCCTCTGTTGGTTTCAAAATCGGTCCAAAACCCCATGCATTTCTGATGAACGCGTTCACGTTCGAGGTTTGCCACTACCGTCGCACTACCTCCGCCATCACCGAACGTTGTCGTTTTCCGCTTCGGCTCACATGACTCTGCCAAGAATCGGAAGGCGCGATAAGAAATCTCAATTTGATAAGAATGCGAAAATTCCGAAAACAATTTGGGCGTTTTGCCCATTATATACTTTCCACGCTGCTCTTTGTTCTTCACTTTTATGGGATATCATATGAATACATATATACATATCTAATATGATTCGAGTTAATAATTGGTTTTATTCTTTGTGTATCGATTCCACCGTTCGAAGTGAATTTCTTCCTCGCGAGAAAAAACAAACACCTTAAATTCTATCATAAGACTAGATAGGTGATCATTGAAAATTCTATTATTTCTAAATTAAATTCGATTGTGCACGGAGACAAAAACTAACAATAATATTGCTGGATTGACAATAAAATATTGTTATATATCAACCCACAATAAAAATTGTGAAAATATGACTGTCGCTATATTGTTCAATTGACAACAATATTATATTGTCAAGAGTATTAACAATTCAAATATTCAATTTTGCAATATTATATAGTTATATGAATACTTTATATTTAAATATTTGAAAAATATTACTTTTGACTGAGGAAAACAATTTTTGCAAACATTCTATCACGATTTGTTTTGATTCGTTTGTGAAGCAATAGCAATTTTAAGTTTCACAGTTGGGAAGTTGCCTCATAGTGAGTTTTGAACCCGGGTTCTCCGAGTGGGAAACAAAGCCTTTATCATATTAGCGGATCTCCAAGATGACAACTGAATACTCGAATTGCCATTTATTGTAATCCTCGACTTTGTTGAGAGTTTACGATGAGAATATATTCAAGGCAAACATAAAATTGTGAATGAATTAGGATCTGAATCACAGGAATTTTTTCAGAAATGAATAAAACTTGTCAAATTTGTTTATGAAGCTCGTGTAAAGTTTGTTTGATCAATCAGAAATTGTAATCAGCTTTTGTGTTTGTGAATTCAAGAAAAATTTCATTAAAGAAAGGTTCTTATGGGATCAATTATTCTGTTTTATATGTTCAAAATATATAGCTGTTTTGACAATGAATGGATTTATGAATAGATACTTATTGTGCTCGCTGCTTGATATTGTTTTGTCAAATTAACAATGTTTATCGTGAATTCAAACGGCAACTCATATTGTCATTTCGACCAGTGATTTTCGGCAATACAATTCTCGTTAAGAAAACAACAATAAAATGTTAACAATTCTTATATCGCTGGTTCTACCATACACATTTTTGTCCGTGTGATTTTAATTCAACGAACGACTGATGAGTCCTTGAATCAACGATGTTCGTTGAATGTTCCTATTTTCTCGGAATTTAAGATGATGAATCTTTGAGTGAAAATGTTATAGTACAGGAAAGCATTTGTAGGAATTAACTCGGAGTAATATTCAGCTTCGTACGGTCATGTAAAGTCATATGAAGGTGATATAAAATCGTAATCTGATCCTAGTTGATCCTTCGTACGAATTACAACACTGCATGATACCTCAGTTCCATCGAAACGCGATGATCATTCAGAGTGAAGTGCGTGAATATAAACATGAAACAGAGAATAAAAGAAAACAATCAGCGAATATATATAAATCAGAGTAAAAATCTCGTGTTTCGATTTGGAACGTATTGATGGAATCAATTTCATAATCATTTTAATTCAATGAATTCCATTTCAGTGAATTGCAGTTCCACGAATTTTTTATACTAAATATCGAATACTGTTTCAACATCAATCCAGTGTGAAATTACATATATCTGATGATTTTGATGTTTCGTTTCGTGTAGAATTTGTAACCTATACTTTCAACAGTGAAAATTTATTTTATCTTGTGATATTTAATATTGTTATCGTATATAATCATTGAAGGTTTGTATAGGTTTTATATACCGGGTGTTTTAGGATTCATAATTTGTATTTCTGTGGCATATTATGCAGCCAAAATGCAATAATTCCTGTATATTTCCGAGGCATAGTTTTTAAGATATGAACATTTATATATTTTTTTCAAATTCAAATCATTCAAAAGCATAGAAATATTCTATCATTTTTCAATTCCAAGTTATGGCGATTCGGAATTTTGTAGCTCCTAGCCAATCAGCATTCAAAAACTTCGAATTATTATAGCTTCAAAATCCACCGTTTTACGACTCAGCGAATGGCTCAAGTGTGTAGCACATAATGCTTTTGGGTGATTTGGATTTGAAAAAACAATCCAAAAATGCTCATATTTCGAAAACTACGTCTCGGAAAAATTTCCTCCATCCGGGATATTATGGAATTTTAGCTGCAGAATATGCCACAGGAATGCGAATGATGACACCCGGAATAGTTTCATGAGAGACATTCAGAGCATTCAGTTTTGTTGAATGAATGCACCGAGAAAAAAAAGTTGTAAAATTTATCTGTTGTTAAGTAAATATCTGGACGATTTGAGAAAAATATAATTCGAGCTACTACAATTTTAGTTGATTTTACCGCAGGGAATTTAATATGCACATCAGCTGTGGTATATTTAATATTCGTTATTGTAAAATCGACTGAAATTGTGGTTACTTGCACTATGTGTTTACTCAATGAGATGTAAATTTTACAAGTTTTTTCCCTCAGTGTGAATATGTTTTCTCAATAATGAGGTCTTAAAACATTTTGCTTTATCAGAGAAATAATTAATTTTCAATCAGATTAATATCCAACTCTTGACAACAATTCAAACGTTCCAACTAGATTACTTATCCCGGAATATTCGATTAAACGTTCATCAAATACAAATAAATTTCCCTTGCACTAGGAAACACCTATCAAAACTTGCCCACGTTATACTTCGTTTCCTTCTTTCTATCATCAACAATCCAATAATCCAATTTCATTCGGAATTTTCCACGAGTATACCGCGTATCGAAATAGAAATTTACACATTTGGCCATATTGGATCCGATAATGGACTAATATACGCGATATATTACATCGATATTGCACCCCTCACGACGCAAACCTATTTACATTCCAAATCCCGTATTGTCCTACGCCATCGTTGTCCTATAACTTTGAAAAATATATAAAAACCACCTTTCCGTATCGTCCATCGAATTTGATAAATACGATACACAATTATGCACCCATTCGTGACACGTGATAAAAAATTCCACGAGACATTTCTTAATTAATAGGACATAAAATATGATTATCGTATTTACATAAGGAAAATTCTGACGAAACAGAATTAAGTGACGACTACGAGGGAAAAAAAGACACTTTCGCTTTGTATTCATGGAATATAAGAATAAGAATAATGCACGGGAAACGTGATTTGGAAATGCGCGGAATATCCGGAGAAGGGAAGAAACGAAACGCGAAAACGAATAAAAAGCGTGATAAATTCGCGTGTCCATTACTGTCCTGTTGTAGAAAGGATGCATGAGACGTGATGACGGAGAGAATTAAACAATTCTAACACTTGTAGTTTAACGGGACATGAATTTGTTTCGGAAATTTGAAAACCATTTGGATTCGAATGGAAAAAGAAAAAAATAAAAACAAAGAAAAAACATGTATACGTGTAACGGGTATTGAATGGAGTTTTTTTGTGACTTTTGTACTAAATTCACTGAATCCCCGATACGTCGCACCCTTGGGGAAGATTTTGAGAAATATTATTGTCATCGTGTTTGGTGGGATGGAAAATGTTGTCATGAATTTTGATTTTGACAAATCTAGAATGATTCATTTGAATTTAGAAAAATTTCCTTCCCACTAAAACTTCTGTGAATCGTTTATTGAAACGAATTAATAATCAGATAACGAAATACTCAGCTGTCAAAGAACCAAAATCTCTCAGTACATTTTGTACACAATGTTTCCAATTCCAAGGAGTTAATTACAGAAGATAAATAACCATGATTCATCAGATTTGGTGAGTTGAACTTTCACGTCATTTCTATAACGACGATTCAAATTTCAACAAAATGTTTAATAATAAAAATACTTTTCCGATATAATGTTCATCAAACCGGGAGAAGACAATGTTTCAAACCTTCTTCACTCACAGAAACGTTTTCTTATTGTAACAAAAATGTCATTATTATGAAATAGTTTTTTCCTCAACATAGAGACAATCCTAATTTTTCTCCCGATACCCAAGTGTGTAATCACGGCGGGCCCAATTTAGGCCCAGGGTGGGTGCCCATGCTGCCCAACGTGGGGCCAAGCTGGGCAGACAAATGGGCCCAACCCTGAGATGATAACATCGTTCCCAGCTTGGCTGTATTGCTTTGCCCGAGGATTGGTAACACCATGGGCCCAGCATGAACCCAGACTAGGCAATCAATACTGCCCCTTCCTTTTTTTCTTAAATTGAAAAATTGCTTTGGATTCTACCTTAGCGAGCATGAATTTTAGCCCCACTTTGGCCCAGTCTTGAGCCTAGTGTTGAGCCCCATCCTGCCTATATAGGCCGAAGACTGGACCAAAGTGGGACCAAAATTCTTGCACGCTGAGGATTGTACGCACATACTCAGGATATAAATTCACCCCAATCTTGGCCTAACGCTGGTCCAAATTGGGGCCAAGTTCAAATTTGCCCGCACTAAGATTCATTATTTCCATTTTCTACCAACGATAATTGTATGGGAGAGCACAACAGCGCCAAGATTGAGCCAATATGGGCCCCATCGTCATTCCCCAATACTGGGTTAAAGAGAATGGGTCCAGCCTGAGGCCCATTGTCATTATAGGCAATAAACGCTTGGGTGAGAAAAAAATTCTCTCACCTCAAGTGAAATTTGATAATCTCAGCGTTAGAATATTGAATCTTGGATCAAAGAAAATAGTCTTGAGATCATAAGACTTGAAGATTTCCTTGATGCGATGAAATTTCTATTGGAGGTATTGAAATTTTTCTTTTTACCCAGTTAACATTTTGTATCTTGAGATATATTTGAGCAGGCTTTTAATGTCCTATATCACACTTCTAAATAAGTTTCAGATCAATTCTTGTCCCAAACTCGTCTGAGAGATATCTAAAAGTGTTGTAGAAGACATCTAACACCAAGATATCGCGAGACACAAAATGTTCAATGGTTAGAATAATTGATTTTTTCCAAATAAAATATTGGTGTATCGCTTCCCTGGTAAAAAAATCTTTCCGAATCTCTCTGAAAATTCCACGTTTCAGAGAGATTCAGAAAGAATCAGAGAAATTCAGAGCAATTCAGCGTGGTTCAGAGGATTTCAGAGACCAGTGGATTGAGAGAACTCGTGCTTTGAATTTTTCAGAAGGATTCAGGAAAATTCAGAGGAACTCAGAGAGATGCAGGGAAATTCTGGGAAATTCAGAAAGGAACAAATTCAGTAAAATTCTTGGTCCTGCATTTCAGAGGCGTTCCAGGAGTGTCAGACACTTTCAGAGATAGATGAATTCAGGAAGATTGTGCGTAGAACTTTTCAGAAATATTCAGAGGAATTTAGAAAGATCCAGAGTAATTCAGATAGATTCGGAGGAATTCAGGGAGATTCAGAGAGGAATTAATTCAGCTGAATTTTTGGTTCAGGATTCCAGAGGTATTCAGGGAGTGTCAGAGACTCACAGAGACAGGTGGATTAGGGAAAATTGTGCGTGGGATTTTTCAGAAAGATTCAGAGAGATGCGGGAGAAGTCTGGGAAATTCAGAGAGGAATAAGTCCAGTAAAATCTTGGTCCTGTATTTCAGAAGCTTTCTGGAAGTTTTAGAGACTTTCAGAGACGGATACATCAAGAAAAATTGTGGGTGGAACTTTTTAGAATTATTCAGAGAAATTTAGGAAGATTCAGAGTAATCCAAAGAGATTCAGAGAAATTCAGAAGAAGCTTTGAAATCTGAATACATTAGATTCCGGGAGATTTAGAGAAATTTAGAGATATTCATGTGAATTCAGAGGGAGCTTTGAAATTTAAATATATAAAATTCTGAGGGATTCAGTGATATGCGGAGAGATTCGGAGAAAGTTGAAGAATTCAGAACGTATCACTATCGGAAAAGTCTCTAACTTTCTCTGAATTACTCTGGAATCACTCTGAATCTCTCTGAAATTTGTCCCAAAATATAGAGAGATTTCAGAGAGATTTTTTTTACCAGGGTTGGGACGGTATCTGGCACAGGGTCCACTGCTTTATTTGATTATCACTGTTTCAAAGTTTATAATTACCATTCCATTTTACAACACGATACATTGGAATCAATTTTGAAAACTCTTTTACTAGGGGAGCGTATCGTTAAGCGTCGCCCTGAAAAATATTCATCTAGTTTCAGCATAAGAACATTTTCCTTACCACAAGAAGCGATGGTTCCAACAAGAAATGAAGATTCTGACGTTAAACAAAAGTCATAAATCATAATTTTTTCCACTAACGATCCATGATATGATGACTTTTAAACAAAACCGCTTTTTGGTCGAACACTATTTGTTTCCGGAGAAGAAAATTTATATCAAGAATAAAATGATGGTAACAATAAGAAATCATTTCTGTGAGTGTTCAATTTTATGAAAAATCGGTTTCATCTTTGTATCAAAATTCACCGAAAAATTGTTTTCTCGAAACAACAAAATATCTTGGTCAATATGTGAACAACTAAAAACTTTTGTTACTTCAACCACACTGTAAAAAGGTTACATTAATAGTTAACAAATATCAATGTTATTCACACATAATAAATTATATTAATAGTTATCTGATGATCTATCACCCTTTAATAAAATACATTATGAATGCCATAATATTTTTATTAATTACTCGTCATATTTATGTACAATTGATCATCACTTAACTATTAATATATATTATTATACATTAGTTCGGATTTCAAATTGAGATATGTTGACTATTAACGTAACCCTTTTTACAATGCAAGTTTGTATTGTTCCAACAAAATCATTTTGCTACTAAATTTTCAATGAGAATATTTTTTACTCGCTATCGAATGTTTGTGATGCTCCAACAAAATAATAAAAACTTGGTTGAAGTAACAATAAAAGATTTTGGTTGTTCACATATCAACCAAAATATTTTATTGTTTCAACAAAGCACTCTTTCGATGCAACAACGTTGCATTTCTTATCAATAATTCATTGGGATTCAAATGCGGCTGAGTATAATAATCGAATAATCAAGGTGATAAACCTCTTACGGATAAAATCAGCAATTTCAACTCGAGTGTTTAGTTGCAAATAGAATGTTCATTTGATTCAGAGGAAGATAATGGAAAGGTGACAGATCAGCCTTCTCAAAACCATAGAAATGTTCTGAGACCATATCGGAGACGTGGATTACAATGTGCAGTATAACGATCGCGTTATGTAGCCATTGATTGTATTGTTTCGTAACAAAGTTTTGCACCTGTTGATAATAACGATGATATTGATAATGACGGAGAACAACACATGAATCTCCTATCAGAATTCAACAACCACTGAGTGTTTGTTCGGTATCCGGCGACAATTAACTTTGTCTATTGCAAGAGGAGTGTTTTTGAAGATAAATCATATTCAATTTCAAATCTGGAATATTTTTTTTGGAGGAGGCAGTGCCGTCTTCCATAGTAAAGGGGCCCATGTAAGGGAATTTTTTTACTTTTGGAAATTTTAATGAATTATGAATATATCAATATGTTCGTTTGGCTGTGCAATTTGAATATCCATAGCTCATGTTTCACTTCTTTCCTTATCAACAATTCTTCCCTTGTAGAATTGACAGAAAATTGTGGTTTAAGGAGTCGGGGGGCCCTAAGCCCGACCCTACAAAGCCTATGCAAAAAGACGGCCCTGTGAGGAGGGATTGTTTCCTGGTGTGTGGGACTCACAGGACAACCGATTTATTAACTAAAATTCCCTCTCTTCTCCTCGAGGCAGGGCATATTATGAGGGTCAGTTCTTACCAAAAACTCAGTTCTGAAAGTGAACGACCAGTTCTAAAACTTAAAAACGGTTAGTTCTTAAAAAATTACCTGATTTTTAGTAAAATGTGTTTTTTCTTTCTTTTTTTTGAATCGAATATCCAATATTGCTCTATTACAGGATGGTCCTTCAGGGATATTCATTCTGAAAAAATAATAAGATTTCAGGGGGGCATACCAATTAGAATTGTCAAAAAAATCGAATTTCCCCCATAAAAGGATAGGAAAACATCTCAAGCATATCCGTGAAAAGTTTCAAAGCGAAATTCGGCCTCGATCCCATGCTACACTCATTTTTATGTTATAGACCGTATAGAGCGTCGAAATCGATTGTACGAGGAAGTTGAAGGGTTACGTCATGGTCCTGGTATCGCAGATCAACTGGTAAAATCCTCAATTCAAAAGATTCTTACGTTTCATTCGGTTTTTTGTTGTGCAAACTTCAAAGGCGTTTTCCCACGAATTGCATTTTTCCAACTGGCGTGCGGAACTACACTGTAAGAAATTTCCATCGGAAATTTCCTATACATGTATGTGAAGTAATTAACATATCGGAAAATTTCCATACGTCGCGAAAGTGAAAATACTATCGTTGTTTCATAATTTTCCTATACATTTGTGGCAAAAAATATGTCACTGCACAACACCCGGCACTCAGGATCGAACCCGGGTCGTTCGGGTCGAAAGCGAGCACGCTATGACTTCAGCTGCGGCGCCGTGCGGGCATTTACTAACAACATTCAAGTACATCTTGTACGCGATTAATTTCTTTTCTCCGTCTCTTTGTCGGAAAATTCCGATGCACGTCGGATATCTAATAATAGTATAGGGGAAATTCATATACAGGTAATGGAATATGTATTTCCTATACGTGATTGGAATATTCACATTCTCACGCGCAGGAAAATTCCGATTATTTTTTACAGTGTACGCAGAAGTATTGATGCGATTATCATGAGGTTTTGCACACAACTTCCTGAATTTCGAAGAATATGAGCCTAAATGGCTTTGAAAATTGCAATAAAAAAGTACTTTTTCATTGCACAAAACTAGCGGAAAATCGTCATTTTTTGAACTTTTAATTATTACTTCAAACAAAATGCATAATTCTAATTGGACTGAGATTCATGTCGAGGAAAATGATGTTAATTTTGAGAAACTACTTGATTTTTTTCATTTTGGATAAGAATTACGGTCGTTATCTTGCACTCAAACCAAAAAAATGGTCTCACACATCGAGCTGTAGGTCCGCCATCTTGGAAAAATTTTTTTTCATACACTTGAATGTACGACTAATGAATCAAAAAAGTTTGAAACAAATTTTCATATTCGTTCTACCTCTAAAAAATTCATTAAATTATGCCTTTTCAATTAATACGCCCCCCTTAATGCCAAAAGTAAAATTAAGGAAGCCCCACTGAAGATGAGAACGTAAGAAGGATATGAAGCGACGCGGAAAAGTCAATGAAACAGTATCTAAGCGTGAAAGAAGCGGGAATTAGAACATTTGACGCTTTATTCGCTCCAAACTTCGCCTCTGGCGAGTGGAAATTTTCAACAGGGAGTATCAAATAATTCAAGAAATACTTGTCACACGAATGTTTTTCTTTTGTTTTTCTAGAAATTGAGTGTCTACCGTTTCGGTTAATCTCAAATTTCCTTAGAATGTGCCCTGCATCGAGGGGGTCAGCCCGGAACCGTTTTTCACATTATTTCGGCCTGGCTCGTGTGGAAATTGATTCTTGGCGGCAGTTAGGGCCAGCCTAGGCGTCTTTATTATATTTTAGGTCCTGTTTTGGTTACCCTTATAGGGCCTAGACATGATTGTCACGCACTCATCTTCAGGGCCTGCATAGTATTCCCAAAGCTAATGCAGGTACTGAAACTAGGATCTTTAACAGGATAATGAATTGTTGCGAATATTATCAAATTGAAGGAATCATATTGCAAGGAGAGAATCCCAGATGGAAACTTCCTTGATGGAAAATTGGGCTATCTGTACCCAGATCGCTTCGACTTGAGCCCGAACAGGGCTTGGAATGGATCGATTTCCATTTCTACTCAGGTATTCCATCCAACATTACTTTGTTTATACATTATCTGACTGAAAATTGAGATCTTCGGGAGAATACGGGGAGCTCGACAAGGCCCTATGCAAGCTGTAGTTGGTATGCCCAGATTTTCGAAATAGGGGAAAACTTTGGTGATGCAGCTTTGCCCCATATGGATCTTATATGGATGTCCCTGAGTTAGAGAAATCAGGCTGAATATCAGCAATCTCACCACCAGGCCCCTTGCCCCAGTAGAAATCACTCCAGTCATTCTCTAGGCGATTAGAAGGCCTTACAAGGCCTTGCAAGTCCCTCACAAGGGCCTGGTGAAGCCTCGCAAGGTCTGGAGAATTACTAGAGTGTTTTCTGCTAGGGTAATGGTTGAGGGTAGGACATCCTAAGTTTGGACATCCAATATAAGCCCATACGGGGCCTTTCGCTTTCGACCAGAAAGCTCGAAGCTTCGCTTCAAGTGTGAAGCGGAAGCCACTCCTCCGAGTGGGGAAGTCTCAGATCATCAATCCTGATCCAAGTGCCATTACAGAGACTTCACTCTCCTTCGAAGAGGTTGAAATTTCCAAACAGCCAAATATAACATCCCTATAAATATCGAAGAACCCAGACTGTATCGGAAAATCGATAACAATTTTCACTTGTCAGGAAGAATAATCCAATGAAGTATAGAATCGTTAAATTATATCACAAAACTAATCGAAATTCAATCACTCCCACTAAGATTTTCCAAGCAGCTCCTCCACAATTATCAAATTATCGGGACAGGATATGCAATATTGGACGTAAGACTCGTGTGAGGAGAATAACTTATCCACCTCCTGTGCTGATACTCAAAGCATCCTCTAAACAGATTCATGTGTCTTGATGAGCGAATTTGCATTCCACAAGAGATGATGGTCAACCGCCGTAACGAGATCTTGGCCTTTCATAACAAGAGCAGAATCCATAAGACCCGATTTGTTTGGAGAGATTACAAAGCTCCCGATTGATCGAATTACGAATTCGATGCTCGGAGCGTGCTTTTGTACATGCATTAGGTCAGATAAAATTGAATTATTTAATTATTCGGTTATATTGTTTTTGAATTCACTCGACTAAAGATTTTCTAGATTACCGAACCGATGCCAAGTTTCCCGAATGGGATTGTTTGTACACTTCACATTGTTGCACCAAATATACATAATTAACTAATAATAATACAGAGATGTGAAAATTATTAGAACGATTGTGATTTCCAAAACTGTTCCAACTTGCCTCTATAAGGGAATGCAATCATTTATGGAGTACTGGTTTTATTTCTTGATATAAATAGTTCTTAAGCCCTCCACTTTTGAACGAAGGAAATAATATTCCATGATTACTATATAAAGTTCTTTTTCATTATGAGCATCTTCATATGTCTTTGAATAACTAACAATGTGCAATATTTTGATATTAAGAACTGGTGTTTCATTGTATAAAATTTATATACGCGACAAGGGATGATAGTTGAGTTACGATGAAACCAATAAAAATCCCGGTCGGAATTTGTTGTTGACTATTCTAAATTCCCAGCGAGTATCTATCGTTACATACCGTTGAGTTTCAGATCGAGGTGTTGAGATCATTGGAGTGAAAAAAAGATTGGAAAATAAAAATTGTTATGATAAATTAACTCAGAAATGGAAGGATGAAGAACTATTATATCAACAATTAGACAAAATAGTACTCCACAGATGAATGCATAATCTGAGGCAAAAGTTGGAGTTATTTTGGAAATAACAATTATTCTAGTAATTTTCACATGTTTGAATTTCAATGTCATATCCTTTGCTACGAAATTATGAAGAGCTATTCCATGAGATTTTTCTCCACTCGAGAGGCTGATTTATTTCCCCTTGCGTATGTAAAATCTTCCAAAGAAATTGCTCAATTATTTTTTGGAGCGTAATGAATCGAATAAATAAATCCTTGGCCGTTTGAGGATCGACACAGAAGTAACGTAAACGAGAAATTCACTTGCAAAAGCAACCGTTTCAAATTCAGATTCTGTGACCGCGGAGGATGAAAAAGCAACACCCCAAGAAGATGATTTAACGAGACAACCTCGAAAGCTAAATAAGTTTCTCAAAGAAGATCTGAAAATTGTCAGAAGTGTAATTCTACATTGTAAAAGTGTAAGTTTCTCGATACGAAACTTGCGTAACGAATCGAGGATACTTTGGATACACTTGGAAAATCCCGGTCATATACTCTCGAGTTTTCTTGTCGCTTTTTCTCCTCTCGTATCGTCACCGTCATCATCATCATCGTCACGATATTTTTCCCGTAAGAACATGAAAATCTTCAAACTGAAGTTCGAGAAGTAGGTGTGATAATTATGTTGGATTCCACGCGATTCCATATCTCATCTTGTAGATTTGAAAGGACGACTCTCACTCTATACATTTATGTCGACCGATGTGACAGATATTAATTAAAATTCACGAAGGCACTCGACCTTTAATGAGGAGACCTTTCGCTCTTTAATCATCATCGCGGTTCAGCAGAAGAGCTATCCGACCGCGTACGTGAGTTGACAACGTACACGTACGTAGACGTACATCCACGCGTGTGTGCACATTTACATGAGCGAAATCTCATACAGATACCTATGTAAGGTAAATTGTTCGAATACAAATGGTTCTCCTCCGTATACGTATACACGATCATCATATATACATTTCCTTATGTTGTCAGGAATTTACTCGTTTCGTGCTCTTTGTACGTTCCAACATTTGCAAAAGTTTGTTCCAATTACTAGCCGGAATACGTCGTGGAGTTTGATACGCACGGTAGAAGTATAAGTGGTTGTCGTTCTCATCACAAAGCTCTTAAAATCTCTCAATGAATCATGGAAGTAACAAGCTTACAGAAGATCAAGTAAATATGCTCTCCTGCGACTACCACGACAACGCGAAAAAGAAACATCATCGTATTTCGCAATTCTTAAAATTATCGATGAAAATTTTCCTCCTTCGGAATTATTAATCGTCGATATTATTCGAAATATCGAAATTATAGAACCTATACACACAGCGAATGACTTGTTTTTTCTCAATCTGATAGTTTTCGTCCGTTCAATCGATCGATCGTAAAGCTCGTACGCTGTTACTCATAAAAATGGATTATAAAATTGATATCCAAGTTATTCTCCTCAATTTCTCCTGAAATTCATTTCGGTAATGGAAAAACAATGATACTCTCTTTGCAGGAATACCATCGGTCCGGATAATAGATTCTTCAATGACTGGGGTATGTCGCAAGGATAGATTCGCCTAGATATTTCAAGTACACAGAGCAATAAAGATAGGCAAAGAATTATTGCCAAGTTAAGATGCGGTAATTTAGATAAAGGGAGTGGCAATTGGGGAACGAAAGATAGAACTGGTCGTAGGTTATTGGGGAGAGAGAGAGAGAGAGAGAGAGAGAGAGAGAGACAAAATTCTCAGTTGTGTGGAATTCATTGAATTCCAGAACGAAACTATTCTTTATATCCAATCTTGGGGACTCTCTGCGGAGATCACTGGAGTCTCTTCAGTTGTAAACAAATTACAATTATAACGACGGATGAAAAATCACGTACGATTTTTCTTTCTTGTTCTGAATTAATCGCAAGGGTGAAATGACGCATCGATATAATCGAAACCTCGGAGGAAGCAAAAATTAGGGAGCCGAGCGAACGGTGTAATGCTATTGTGGAAAATATTTGCTGTTGGGAAGAAAAAGTCTGATATATTATGAATCGTTTGTGAGTTTCGTTCAACATATATACCATAGATATATATATAGAGGAAAGAATAAAAGAGAAATTGAAGCTGATATTTTGCAAAACCGTGTGACAGATGGACGTGCAAAGAGCAACGAAGCTCATTATGCTCCCTCGTGTATAGATTAATTCATCGTACACACCTGTGCGTTTCCTTCATTGTTCTCTTTGTTTTTGACCGAGAAAATATACTTTCTGGTATATCGTTGGTTACCATTCATCAAATTTCGATATATTTCGAGCTTTTGATTTGTTTGGAATTCTCAAAATCAACACAGTTTCGATAAATGAGAATATAAGAATCTATAATTTTCATTCCAGGATGAAGTTTCGTATAATTAGAAGCTCGTTTGCTCCTTCATCGATCTGTATATTCTACATAAATTATCATGTATTACGATGAATATATTCGTGTTTGTATCTGCAAACTGGAACAGGTTTTCATTTTAATTGATATCACCCCGTTTAATGAATGGCACACACTTCATCAACTTCATATTTGCAACATTCGTTGTATATACACCGAGAAATTTTCCCATTGGTGGTCAATTTTCAATGAAAAAGCATTAAATGGCAGGCCAAGAGCTAGCTTCCTCATTTAGGAAGGCAGTTCTTTGAGAATGTTTGAGGATCCAATCATTCAGAAATACAGACATAAAGAATAAAGTTCACATTTGTCGCACTTCCAATTCCATCTAAGTTGTTGATAAAAATGTCAACTTTGGTCGTTACTTCGTCGAGAATATTACGTATCCTTTCAATTACGTAAGATCAATGCAAAATTCATTTGGAGTCTTCGAAAGAGTCAGAGAAAATAATAGTAGTATTCGAGCATCTCGGACAGCGACTTGGATAGAATGTTGGATAGGGAGAGGACGTTAATGGCAGCCATTTCAAAGAGAATTTCTAAATCACGCTTTCATAGAGATCGATCAAAGCGTGGCCGAACCAAGGAAGAACTTTCTTTGATTCGTCCTCGGAAGAACCTTCCTACTTGGTACATGCATGTGTTGCTGATGCTCGTGCGAGCATCCTCGTAGACCAGCACGAGAGTATACGAGAGGGATTCACGTGTTTTCAGTTCGTGAGTTAGTAAAGAAGAAAAATTCAAAGTGACTCTGTAAGATGGTACGCTGACTACCAGTTGCGTTCGATATCGAAGTCACTTTGATGTATCTTGACTACTCGACTTCTCTTGGCTCATTGATTGTATATAGAGACGAAAGGTGTGATGGAATTAATGACGGAACAGATAACATGGAACAATTCGAAACGCATGATGAGAAGAGATGCGAGTGCTGCAAGAAAATACAAATTAGAGGGAGGTTCTTCCACTTGGGAATACAAACTCATGATGCCAGTTTCATGATGAAATGATTGTACGATCGTGTATGAGTTGATAATGAGTTTTTCAACTTTTATTTTCATTGAAATTGCAACCCTACATCCAACGATGCATCACTAGGCGATGAAGGAACTTTTTATCACATGTTACGTGAATGTTCGAGGCATATCGCAAGTTCTTCACCAGAAGAAATTATGCCTGGCTTGTGTAATAAGAGAATTTTGGCCTTTCACCAAGAGATCAAATTTATGCACAGCCAGGCAGCGAAAAGATGCAGAAAGAGTCTGTTGGTATTCAATATTCGTGGAAACGTTGAATGCCGTGTCTGATGAAAATTTCTGAACTAGAATGTCTAGAAAAATCGTACAAAATCAATCCATCCCACTGGGATTCGAACTCGAGACCTTTCATCAGTCGAAAAATTGCCTCACCAATCGAGCTATCCTCATTCTCGCGTTCGAAAGTTGACTCTCTTCCAATCATATTTCATCATTTATATGTTGATTGTTTTGGATTTTGATTGAAAGAAATCTTTATTTCGTGAGATCTTCGGTATTTTCTATTCGCATGAATGTCAAAGACTCTTTAAAATCGGAAATATGAACTTCGATGGTCGTGCATACAAAAACTTAATCTAGAGTTAAAAGTTTGAGAATGATCTTTCGCAGAGTATCTGGTTAAGATAATCTCTGGTAGTAGTGGTGGCGTTGTTGGCGTTGGTAGTGGTAGGAGTAGAATAATTGCCCGACTCGAAGTTGTATAACTATAGTTGGCGATTGTAAGGCCAAGATGAACATTAAGCGGCGGATGGAAATTATCGCATGCAGGAAGAGAATCGAAAACTAAATATACTCAGGCACCTTTATCGTTAGCAAAGAAGAGATCCAACATAGTTGGCTCGAAGTTCGAAATTATATTCTTTTCAAACAGATTACAATAATTGAGATACTCGAGTACAAATTCAATGCACGGAAAGTTCAGTTCTAATTATGAAAGAAGGTATGTATATAATGAAATATGTCATTGATTGTAAGAAAGACGAGTAGTTCAGAAAGGTTTTGTGTAGCTCTCTCAAGATTCAAATAAGATTTTCCTTTCACTCGAGTTTGATATTGAGTTGGAAAATTCAAGTATTTTTTTCTCTGTCTTTTTTTTATATTTGTATATGAATTTTATGTAATTAAATATTCCTTACGAATCCATCATTCTATTCCTGGATGAATGCTCGATCGATTGAAAAATAATATAGTAATGATGAATCCCCCCCCCTCTCTCTCTCTCTCTCTGTCATAATTATACCAAAAACAACATCAACCGAATCATTGATCCGAACATCAAATACATAGATTCCTTTACTTTCACGAAGATACCTTTGAAATTTCCAGTTCCATTCCAAAGGAAGAAACGCGAAACTCTTTCAACTCCGCCAGTTACTTCATATTTCACGTACAGCGAAGTACATTCAATGGAAGTAAATTCAACGTAAGAGTGTCGATAATAAGGCGAGATGTCAGGGAGAGTTTCAGGTCTGAAAGATTGGTGCGCTATTACTACCACTGTCGTATAGTGTCAAAGTGATCTTACTCCAGGTAAAGAAAATATCGACCTTATTCGTTGGTGAAGCAATAAGGCGGTGGTATAACACGCGCTTCGGGCGATGCGCTTTGAGTTATAGGAGCTCGCCAGTCGACCTGACAGCTTACTTATTGAATACAAAATGCAATTTTTCAAGCCCGAAAATATACATCCCGTCGCGTCATTTCTCTCCTACACATTCTCAACGGAGTCACGGAGTGTCCCAACGAGTGTTGGATGATCGAATTTTTGAAAGAATTCGAGATCCTTCGGATTGCCCGGGATACGTAAAAGAAATATCTAACTCGCTTTCCAAAGGCTTTTTACCTCGTTCCACGATCACATTTCTCGCAAACGAAATCCATCATCGAGATTTTTCTTTGAAAGATCTCTCCAAATAAATTCAATTATTTTTCTTCGATCTCATAATTTTTTTTCCTTTCACACACGTAACGGCCTCTCGAATCATTTATCAAGGAAAACTCTGACACGAGTGTCTATACGCTTTTAAATCTGCAACTTATTTTATATACTCGAAGAAGAATCTTCGCGTAATTCTGGTGAGAATAAAGTGGCTCGTCTTGTGCACGTCAATGATATTTCCCTTAAGACGTATCAAAGTGGAGTCAATGTTGAGGGAAAAGATCAACTCGATCAAGATTTTTTCCACGGGAGAGTACTTTCTTTCAGTATAATATGATATACAATGTGAAAATTGTGACTCGGGGATTTCGATTTCTCGTCGCAATTTTGGAAACCCCTGCTCTGCCTTTTGGGTGCTGAATTTTTGAGAAAGTGGAAATAAATTTCACAATTATTCTTTCCAATTCATAAATCCAGGGAAGTTGATGGGGTTCCTCTATAAACGAATAGAAACATGACAAAATCAAAATATCCGCTAAGAGGATTATGTATGTACGATGCTTACGGTACTTTTTATTCATTTTTCAGCTGCGACGAATGGAGATCCTGAATTCATCAACGATATAGGAAACGTCACGGTGCCCGCAGGGCGGAACGTTAAATTGGCGTGCAGCGTGAACAATCTGGGCACATTCAAGGTAAGTGTCACATAAAGTCATTCTATGTATCGTTGGAGAGGTTAAATTTCGTTCCAGGAAAATATAATTTCTCAAACCAAAATCTAATTGTACGATCTGGCGAAGCGTCCCTCTCAAATCCTATTGTGGAAACAAAAAAGCAATGGGGAGTGATTGGAAATGGAGTATGTTCTTGTCATTGGCCCACGATTGTTCCCTATTATTTGTTCTCATTTTTTTTGGGGATGATTATAAGATTTGAGGGATATATACCCGACTCGCAATGCTGCACTGTAAAAAAAGTTCCTCCTGACAATCTCAAAAATGTGACTGTAATTTTTTACAGCAACTTTTTTCTGAATTAATTGTCAGAAAAATATTGCTGAATTTCAAGGGTCGTCGAATTTGTGCCACTTGTGGTTTTAACCGGTTCAAACCGGCCTGGATTTTTTTTATTAAATTCTGGCCAAAATGGTCAAAATGGTTAGAATAGAAATACAAATTGAGAAAAATGGAAAGAATGATAATACTAAGGAAAGGAATATTGTATTGTATACTTGATTCAAGAAAATTTCTCTTGGCTTCACGCCATATTAGCTGCATTCAAGAATATATTTTCTTAGTATTAGTAGTTATTTCGATCAATGTAACACGTCGTTCAATAAATCCCGAGACTAACAACGGGAACAACATGTTTTTTTCAAAAATCATTTTTATTCATCAATATAATCTCCTTTTAGAATGATATAATCTTTCCAACGCCTTCCTAACATTTCTATACCATGTTTATACAAGGATTTATCCTTTGCTTCTAAATAGGCTTCCGTTTTGGCAATGACCTCCTCATTCGAGCCAAATTTTTTTCCCTGGAGCATTTTTTTGAGATCAGCAAAGAGCCGCTAGAGAGTAGTCGCTGGGGGCTAAATCTGGTGAATATGGGATGTGGGGAAGCAAATCAAAGTCCAACTCGTTGAATTTCGCCATTGTTTTCATGGACTTGTCATGCATGTTGCATTGTCTTGGTGAAGAAGGATTTTTTCTTCTTCATGTGCGGTCGTTTTGCTACGATCTCCTCCTTCAAACGTACCAACAAGTCGAGATAATAATCACTGTTGATCGATTTACCATTTTCCAGGTAGTCAATTGAAATCACGCCATGTGTATCCCAAAAAACAGGCGCCATGACTTTGCCAGCAGACTGCTGCGTTTTTGGACGCTTTGGGCGGCTTTCGCCTGTCATGCGCCACTCAGATAATTGCCGATTCGACTGCGGAGTGAAATGATGTATTCATGTTTCATCCATGGTCACGTATCAACGCAGGGAATCATTTTTATTGCGAGTATATAGCGATAAACAGCTCTCTGAATCGTCGACTCGTTGCTGTTTCTGTTCCACTGAAAGCAATCGCAGCGGCCACTTGGAAAAAACCTTTTTCATGCTCAATTTTTCATGAATGATTGTAAATACGCTTCCAGATGATATCTGTGTCATTTGCGATTTTTCATCACTTTGGCCTAGACGAATGTTCCGCATCGTTTGTGTCCGTACGGCCACGTTTAAACTCAGCATACCAACGACAAATCGTTGCTTCGGATGCAGAGGAGTCTGGGTAACGTTTTTCAAGCCATTGCTGGGCTTCTACGGTGTTTTTACCCATCAAAACACAATGTTTTATCAACACGCGAAACTCGCTGTTTTCCATTTTTCAAACAAATCACAAAGTGACTTTACTCTAACCTCGATAATTCTGCTGTTTGTGGTCCGATCGATCTGAAATTTGTGAACGTTTCATGTGAAGGTTGGCACTCTAGGGAAACGTGGCGAGTTTGGTACTACACGGAAAAAAATACCCCGGTTAATATATGGACAGCAAGAATTACTGCTATTTTAACCGGAATTCTAGTGAAATGAATCAAGTCTCCGGTAAATTTAACAAGAATTCCAGTAAAAATCACAGATATTCCTTGCTGTCCATATAGTAACCGGAATTCTGGTAAAATTAACAGTTCATTTTTTTCCGTGTACTAGCACCATCTCTGGGTTAGTCTCGGAACTTATTGAACGATGTGTTATATTTATTTCCTATCAATAAAAGCAGATCGAATTCATATTTATTAAATATTCCCAGTTGATAGAAACCAAAGTTCACTTCAGTGAAATAATATTCGCTTGCTACGCTCGTGCAACGAACTTCACCCTCGCCGGAAATCACCAACTTTCGTCCCTCGTCGCACAATCTACAAAATTATTGCCCTGTTGAAAAAGTCTCATAAATTCTCATATATAAATCTTATTAGTTCATATAAGATTCTAATGAGTTTTTATCAGTTTATATGCGGTTTCTGTCCTAGAACTTATAGGATTTTATGATTTTATATGAGTTTTATAAAAACCTTATAAGATTTAATCAGAGTCATTTGCAAAATCTCATAAATCCTTATAAAAATCAAGTTTATGTACTAGATTTCATGCGGTTTCTGTCTTAGAAATAACTAGATGTTATTTGACTTTATGAGACCTTTTCAACAGGGTGTGGATGCGCAGTGAGCAACAGCGAATAGATTGAAAAATCATTTAAGGACATGCACAAAATTCCTTTGAAATCAAATCAATCGTAATTCAAGTGATGATACAAATGATGAGAGTCGAATCATTATCGATAATAATGAGAAATTCAATTTGAAAAGGAAGTCAGAAATAATGAGAAATGATGAGTCTTTTCAAAAAAACCAAAAGGTATTTAACCAAAAACAAATGATCCATGATACGTTTTTAAAACTAATGTTTCTGAAAAAGAAAAAATTGATTTGGGTACTGTTTTAATTGACAAAGTTCATTCAACTCTTATCCAAAATGCACTCACAGAAAGGATTTCTTGAAATGAGAAAATTTTTCTTGTCGCTGGGACAAAACTCATTTTTTTTTCTTGAGCCTAGAAAATTTTACTTGAATCGAGAAAATTCATTTTGAAATCAAAACGAACTTTTTTCGATTGAAGTAAAATTTTCTAGGCTCCAGGGAATAATGAGTTTTGCCCCAGCGGCAAGAAAAATTTTCCTCATTCCAAGAAATCCTTTCTGTGAGTGTGTGACTCTTATGCAGGGTGCATTATCAAATTGTCATGATGATCCTATAATTGCTCATTTTGTATCAGATCACCGACATCTTTATCTTATTTCTCCGACAGATGCGAGTTCCAATCAAAAATCAGCAGGATACTGTTTAAATCTGGTCAAACCCGGAGAAAACTGCACGGAAAAAATACCCATGTAAAAATTACATGAAAAGTGAGGTAACGATTCCAGAGTGCATCTCGTGTAAAATTTACCACACAGTCCTGTTGGATTTACATTGTTATCATACTTCAAAGGAATGCTTCTCTCATTTACTTCGGTAACAATGTAAATATAGCATCGATTCCAATGTAAATTTTACTCCAATTGCATTTATGTGAGTAGTTATGTTAAATTGATAACAATCAATGTAGAATTTACATGAGACTTTTTTCCGTGTGGTATAGTGAAATATGGACGGACCGAACGATCGGTCACTCTACAATCAATCGCATCGTTATTCTAAGTGGACGCATCTTTGGTTTAAGGGAGTGCCCGGTTCGATTTTTTCCCTAGAAAACTACTAGATCGTTTCAACCGTTTTACGTCGTTAATATTCAATCAATTGTATTGATCTTTAGATCAAAATATTCAGAATCAGAGAGTCCGGCTCTGGTCTCAAAATACTTGAACATGGGCTATGTTTTTTATAATATTAAAAAAACGAAATAGAGGTTTCTCATTGGCTAATAACGAAATTTCGTTGTAATTAATTATAATGACTTTGTTCAACAACAAACAGACCAGAGCCGGATTGTTTGATCGATTCTGAATCTTTTGATCTAAAGATCAATACAATTGATTAAATATTAGCGACGTAAAACGGTTGAAACGATCTAGTAGTTTTCTAGGGAAAAAACGAACCGGGCACACCCTTAACCGAGCATATCGTAATTTCGATTGAGCCGTTTAGTTATTTTGATTGCGCAGTTGGGTCTGTCCATATTTTACTATTCGCTTAGTGATTATCACTATTCCTTTTTCTCCGTGAAGAAGCAAAAGAACAGGCTGAGACACAATACGGTTGCAAAATACGTAGCTTCGTGTCTGATAATGAAGAAAAGATGAAAAAAATGTGGCAAGAATGAAAACAATATTATCGATCTAAATCAAAGATTTTTATTTCTTATGGTTGTGCATCGCATTGAGATGAATAATAATCGATTGATTTCGCGTTCAAAAACTCAATATTTATATTTTAATTTCAACGAGTTTAATACCATGAAATTAATAGACTCCCTTCAGTATATTTTTTGAAGCGGTTTTTTTTTTAATTATTACACCATATGATTACTCAGAGAATAACTTATCGACACACATGATGGAAAATGCGACTGGAAAATGTATATTAATATATATAATAATTTTCAAGATGATGTAAAAGGATTTTATAGCTCTTTTTCAGTAGAGATGAAATAATTCAGACTTTTGTTGAATTCCACTTATGAGAAATTAACAATGTTTTACTATCCACAGATACTAACTTTGAATTTCATCAATTTTTTCTCAATATTTCAGTTTTCTTGAATGAAGCTGAAGTGAAGCTAGCAGTCATTTGTTAGAAATGTTTGCACAAAACTTTTATCAAGGATTTGAGCATCCGAAACATTTAGTGAAACGCTGCTCGATCGATTTTTGGTATAAAAAAAAGTTTCAACAACGTTTAATCAAAAGTTACAACGATCGAGGGACAGGCAGAATGATATACTTGGACCGAATTCGGGGTATAATTTTTGTATGATTTGGTGTAATTTTTTATTTCAACCATTTTAGCTGGTTGAAACCAATTTTTGCCCCTGGTAAAGATAAAATCAAAAATTTCTCAGAATTTTTAGAATAAGCTCCGAAATGTAGTTGAAAAGTGGCTATGAAGAATCACATAACATCCAATACCTTTTACCATCGCTGATTTTGAACCATAGAAAAGGGCCAAGTTTGAACAATTCTAACAAAAAACCTTCTACTCCACCATTGTTCCCTGAAGAATGATGAATTCACATATTTGGTATCATTTCGCATGAATAACTATCCTATGTTTGGAATTGGAACTCTTAACGGCGAATAAACAGTTTTGCGTAATGAATTTATAAAAAGAAAAAATTGTATCGTGAAATTGAGAATGCGACGAGTAGCGATATTCATTTGGATTGTAATGGTGTTGCACGGTGGAATTGAAGCGAGACTAATTGAGTATCAAACCAGTGATAATGGATCGTTATGTATAGTTAATCACATCAAGAGATCATCCAGTAAATATTCAATGTTCCATGACGTGGCTTCTTCCCGTCGTAGAAATCGGGTAATGGACACCTGTATTTGTTCAATACCATCCATAGATTTAAATCCAACAACTGATACGCGAATTCAAAGAAGATTATACATTGTGTAATGTGTATGGATAACATTGCTCTTAAGATTTTCATGTTTTGCACAGACATGAACTATACCGAGAAACTAATTTTATAAAACTCTTTGTTATTTGACGTAAAATCCGTGTCCCATTCAAGGATATAAATCGGTACAAAAATTGTGCAACATTGGGCCATAGTAGACGTCGTTAATTGATTAAATGCCCCTGTTGACACAGTAAAAAGTACAACTTACGTTCAAACTTGATATCGGCTTATTTTAGGATGTAGTCAGAACTACACGGAAAAAATGTTAGGGCTGAATCAATACAACAGTTTGTACTGAAAGAGTTCAAATGTAATTTGAACAGTAACAGTGCAACTTTTTGACTTGACTCGGTTGAAAAATTGAATTGTAAAAGTTCAAAACAACATCGAACTTTTATAATCACACGATGCGGGCTATTGAATCAAATAGTGTGACGTGAGAGAGTGCGGCGCTGCGTCGAACTGCGAGAGCTCAAGGGATCGGACTCTCAGAATACGAAATCTGTGACTCTGAGAGTCCGATCGCTTGAGCTCTCGCGGTTCGACGCAGCGCCGCACTCTCTCACGCCAAACTATTGGATTTCATGGCGTGGATCGTGTGACTATCCGAGTTCAATATTGTTTTGAATTCTGAAGATTCAAATTTTGAACTTGCATAACTTGCAAAAATAATTGAACTATTTCAGTTATATGAATTAAATTTCGAACTCTCGCAGTCCTAAATTTTTTCAGTGTAGCCACATTCCATCTGAAAGTAAACATCCAAAACAAATGCCGACACAATGGAAAAGACTGAATTCCAGTCAAGTTTTCAAGTAAGATGCAGCCACACGGAAAAAAGTCTCATGTAAATTTTACATTAGCTGCTGTGAATCTAACATAACTGCTCACATGAATGTGATCGGAGTAAAATTTACTTTGGAACCAAAGTGAATTAGATGAAACTGAAACTGGCAGCCGTAGAGCTAGCAGCCGCTTTTCCTAACTCTTTATACACAGTTTTTATTCAGGATTTGAGGATCTGAAACGTTTGGTAGGTTGCTACTCAATCGATTTCTGGTATAAACAAAGTTCCAATAACCTTGATTCAGAAGTCACAACAATCGGCTGCTAACTTTACGCCTGCTAGTTTCAGCTTTATGTAAATGAGAGAAGTGTTGCTGTGAATTACCTTTAATAACAATCTAAAAACAACAGGATTGTGTAGTCAATTTTACATGAAATCCACACTGTAATCGTTACCTGACTTTTCATGTAATTTTTATATGGGGATTTTTTTCCGTGCACTTTTAGTCGGACTTTGTACAGTGAAAAAAATGCCAGGCAGAACCGGGCATAAAATCGTTGGCAGGATTTAAATGGTCTCCTTTTTGGGCAATCTAGGCAAAAACTGACAGACTTCTTACCGGATTTGGTCCAGAATCATTTAATTTCAACACCCTGTCAAAACCTGCCCTAAGAAGATGTTTTTGACTGGATCACAGGCTGTGAAGTGTAGACCAGGCGCGATATACAGCGGACCAATGCCAAGTCTGCCCTTAAAAAGCAGTTTCTACTCGCAACGCAAAGAGTAGCAACATTCGAACCCTCAAAATCTCATCATTAGTCAGTATTCCAGGTATCAAATACCTAATTAGCTAATTCAGGAACTCTTAAATACCGAATACAGTACAAAATCACAGTACTCCTTAAAAATGCGTACAAATACACAATTGATAAACCCCACACCATCGATTCCACCGAATTTACATGAGTGATAACGATCTCGAAACAATACGCCTTTACTCTTCTCCTTTTCCTTTCAACTTTGATTTTTCCTTTTTTTTAACGCTTAAGCGAGAATTCTAGAATCCACTCCAAAGTGCTCGTTCGTTTCCACCAGCGGGTAAACACAAGTGCGAGACCATACGAAGAGGGAGAAAGAAAGAGAAAGAGTTCCTCCTTCCACTCCCTGTATCTCATTCATTCTTGATTCTTTCGCCCTTCTATACACAGCATGGTAACATCTTAATAATACAACCTGCTACCAACTATCCTCTGGTTCATTACCTATTCCTGTCTGAGGGCGAAAGCAAATCGAGGATAACGAACCTCTTGGAAGTCATCGACTATATAGAAGTGGGGTAAGGAAGAGGCAATGCGAAGGAGAATGGAACCCATGATGATCGCGGGCACCTCTTCGCCAAGGATCAATCGAAAAATCGTTCGAGCCAATTAATTGAAGAAAAACCCGGAGAGCGCGGAGAGTCGTCATAATAATATCCTTCTCTGCCGTCGCGAGAAAGGGAGCAAGATGCAAACTGAAGCACCAACAAGTTTTACCCGGGACAAAGAAGAAATGGAATATGAATACAAATAATATTCAAAGATGAATTGTGTATTCGCTTCATCCCTCAAATGAAAACGAGCAAAAAGAATTCGATAATAAACTTGTGATACAGAGAGTACATCGTGGTATAAGTAAGTTATTCGATTTTCTTTCAAACTGAAATTCTCCGCTCTGTTCTTTCATTTTTTTCTTTTTTCTTTCTTTTGTTTTTGGAAGAGATCGAATGATTATTCGTGACGCCGAATCGCTGCTGTTTTATTGAGAGGGAACAGAGAAGAGGAGGATTAAATATTTTGTTATTTCTGTCAAAGCGTCTGAAAAATTACAGGGATTTAAAGAAATTTGCTGTAAAATTCAGCAAATTTATTCGAAAATCTCGAAAAAAAAGTGGCTATAAGAAATACACAGTCAAATTTTCTGAATTTTCAGAAGGTACTTTTTTTTTAGAGCACGTTTGATGAATTTTTGACTGAGAATGAGTGAAAGAAAAAAGCTACACTGGGAAAACAGAGATCTCGAGAGAAATAGAAGTATCCTGATAGGAGATAAGAGTATTGATAATATTTCAAAAAATATGGCAGTGATTTCCATTCGAATATCGCTTCATAAGATTCTAGGGAAGTATCAATTATGTGTCAGTTGAGAAACAGGCAAACGATTCAACTGAATAAATTAGATAGACAAATATTTGCAGAGGTTTGAGCTTGCGGAATATGAACCATCTCGCAAATATAACTCTTTGAACATCTTAAACTTCATATTTTGAATTTACCCTGACGATAGAATCCAGAATCAAACGGTTTCCTTGAAAAAGTTACTCATTCGTTAATTCATTTTCACTTTGACTACATTTGAGTTCATTGTTTCTATATCATTGAATGAATCGATGAAGACACATTTCTAAAATCATCACGATGCGTCGAATGTCTCGCAGAATACACCTTTGAAAAGTGATAATCAGCTGAAACGATCGTAGCTGGAAAATAAGTATTGATTATACTATACACTCGTTTCATATTCAACATGGTATCAAATCTACGAGGAAAACAGCTTACTTCGCATTATTCATATGCTTACATTCGAAGAATCCTTATTCCAATTTATTATTCACATCCTTCTCTCGTTCAGAATTTCATTTCCATTTAAATACAATTTTTAATTCAAAATTAGAAAACCAAAAATGTAGATTCAAATATGTATGGAATGAATTTTACAAAGAATTAATTAGTGGCAAACTTTGTGGTTTCGCATCATAGAGCATTTACAATTTTCTTCATCGTAGGTGATGTAGTAAAAGATCGAAATTGGCACCATCAGGGAGATGTCGAGGCCTGAAATGGCGAAGTCTTGGCGAATTCATTCCTAACAATTTTCCAGATTGAAAATGTGAAAGAGTTCTTCTCCTTTCAAGTGAAAATGCGTATACGTGATAATTCATATTTCTAGGCAAAATTTTTCTGGCTCCTCTATGTTCCATTGACAGTTACAATAATAATCTTCATATTCCCGATAAGCGGATTACACGGTTCCATTTTTGTCAAAGGATAAATCCAAAAAAAAGGGGATTAGTCATTTCAATCAATCAACATTCATTTCACCTTCCCGGTTTTTCATTAGAAATATGTTTGGTAAAAAGCATTTAGCCAACTTGTCGTGTTGAAAATGATAATTATTTTTTCCTGCGGGTGCAACGAGGGATAATATGAATGAAGTGGGATGGGATCGTTATCTGGATATAAATACATCATCATCATCATCATCGTCGATATAACGTATTGATTATTATTTTACCGATTCCGATAGTTCGAGTACAGGGAAAACTCGACTCTTCATACGAAACGACAGTTCATCCTGTCAGTCCCTTTTCAGTCGTTGAAAATCTCTCAACGTTCATTCTCTCTTTCTCATTTTCGATCTCCGCTCTTTCACGTCCTGTAAAAATCACGTGCCACGCGATTCGACGATAAGCGCGAGAGCGAGAGCGAGGGCTGTCCGTTCACGAGGACATCTATCGTTTTATCGATCGGTTCTTGTCTTCGATCTCGTTTGCTGGTCAGCTCTCTTTTCCTTCTTCTTCTTTCCCATTGGCGGGCTTTAATGCATACGGGGGTGTATGTGTGTACGTGTGCATGCCTTGGATAAGGATATCCGTGTTGGGGTGTAGAATACCAAGTCTACTCTCAAATACTGACAGCCGAACCGCAAGCACGTGGCTTGGCACTGCCAAACCTCAAACCAAAGCCAACTGTACGGATGGTCGGGTAAGTGAAGTTTACGTAGTTTCGGGGGAGAAGGAACATTAGACCGAATGGAAGCTTCTGGATCTAACGTTCCGGTGAACGATGAATGCTCCTGCGTCATTTTACATTGAAAAGGATCATTATGATGAGAAGATGAAGCGGTAGGAATTTCTTTGATATTACCGTGATTAAGGAGAATTAAAATCTCTGTTGGATGTCGGAATGATTATTGATTATTGAAATAGAATCGATATGATTCTATATATAAGTTTGGTTGACCGTGGCTGCATTTTACTTGTAGAATTCCATGGAATTTAGTCTATTGTGCTTGAGATTGGGGATTTCTCAGGGAAAATAAAACGCGAAACTGAGAGTGCGAGAAAAGTGGTTGCAAAATCAATTAGGAGCCCAGACAGCACACAAGTCCCTTTTGAGTTCGCTGAGAATTCATAGTAAAGAGTACCTAAGGAATTCATGTAGTATTCTAAATAAACACTTAGAGTATCAAGAGAATTCTTGAAGAGTTCTTGAAATACAAGGATTCGTAAAGACTACCCTTTATGACAGTGAATATGAATCTTTATGGAAGTTCAAAATGTAGTCCTGTTCTGTCCAAAAGAATTTATAACGAATACCATGAACTTCGATCAACAAGAATTCCATCAGTCTTCCTGAATTTGTGAACGTCTTTGAATAAAAGTGATGTCCAAGATACAATTATTAGTAGTATATTTTCTATTATAAATTGATTGAATAGGTGCGTGTACGAGATTTTGAGAGTGCCTTATAAAGTGCAGTGTGATAATCAGTTAGCAATCCATTCCAGTAGAAGAAACATATAATATGTGAGAATAAATGACATATCATATGATTTTAAGGTTAAAGTTTTGTATACAACAAAGTAACATGTAACTCCAAAGAAGAGAAGTGTGTGAAAATTCATGAATTGTTCGTGGATAATGGAGTAAATTATTTATTAACTGAAAATATGTGAATATTATTGACTGTAAAAATGCACTTATACAAACGATCTTTCATGTATGGAAGAACTAATCGATTGTATCGAGTGTGGAAAATCCCTTATAGAGAACGATGAATAAAACTCTGTGATCTCTATCTTTTTCGATAGAAAATTTGTAGAAGACTTGATATATAGAACCTTGCATTAACATTGCATCGATGTTGATGTGATCTTGAAAGTACCTGTTATGAGGAGAATTACAAGAGTAATATTACAACATCCAATTACAAGTGAATTGCAGCAATGTTACGTTGTCAGGTGATATTTCAACGATATTTTTGCGAGTTACTTTTGTAATATTGCATTTGTAAATTGAAAGACAAGTACCTTCAAGATTGCATCAATATCACTACAATGTTAATGCAAGGTTCTAACGGAAATGCTCAGGGGGAAAGGTTTATTGAATTATGAGAAAGTTCAGAATGCCTGTTTTCTAGTGTGATTTATTTATACTCAATGAATTCAGATGTAAATGCATTCTTTGGGGCAGATTACATGTTTTCATTTTTACTGACTTAACGGACATACTTTTGGAATTATTATTGGATTCAAACGAATGATCGTGCGTATTTTTAAAGAATTCTTTCAAAAAGCGTGGCATTCGAATGATATTCTCTAAGAACTGTTTCGAAACTAGTAGTGCTGTCTGGGAGAATATGAGAAGTTTGGAAAGCGTAATTTGGTGCTTCAAAGCGAATTTGTGACGCGCAGAAAGCGTGCGTAAAACGTTTTCACAAAACGTGTTTGGATTTTTTATGAACACCTATCGCACTTTTTGCCAAAGAAGAACTCAATTGACACGGATCAGGCTGTCTGAACGTTTTCCTCACTTCGATAAACATTCTCATCACGTTTGCCGAACGAAAAGGTGTTTAGAACTTCTTCAGGTGAAATATGAAAAGTGAAGATGTTCTACTCTCTGAATCTGAAAAAGTGAAAAATCACGTGTTTCACTACACCGAGTCTCAGAAGTGAGCCAGGAGTGAGTTGCGAGTGAACTCTCACTTTTTTAGAGTGAAAAATTGACTCTGGAATTTGAGTGGCTGTGAGTTTCTAACCTCAGACCTTAGAATATCACTCTAAAAGAGTGGAAATTTTACTCAAAAAGATTGTGAGAGTAAAAAGTTCTCCTTGGTTTCATGTTTTCTGGATAAAGAGTAAAAAGATTCTCCAAAAAAGAGATCAATAGAGTATCCATCGATTGTGCCAAAACAGATCCACTTCACGCATAATATTGAAAGGAAAAAAAATATATTCATCTAGAGTTGATAAGCGTATATACTCCTTTGACAATGTAAATATTTATTTCACAAGATTAAATATGTTCTCACAAATATCATATACCGGTCATTAAAATACACTTCGGTTCATCTCTTCATTCCTGATAATTTTATTTGTAATGAAATGTACGCTCAGGAAAGAGTTGTCGCAGATCAAATGAATATATTTGTACACGGACATTCAAATATGACTGTGAACAAATGATATTAACAGTCAACTACTGTTGATAAATACCGTGTTCAAATATGTGGAATTCGTCTGACATTACAGTGATCATAAAAAAGCTCATTTATTATTTTCATCTCTGATTTTCATCAACGATTCTCCCCTTTGATAGTTGAATATCCGAAACCGAGAGAGGAAATATTGGTTATCGTAACAGAATATTTCGAGAATACCTAGTAACAAAAATTGTGTGGTCAATGATATTTTCTGAAAATTTTTCTCAGCACTGTTTATAATATTCTCATGAAGTTTTAGACGGATTTTGCTACACGCTGTTGAAAAAATCTTTTAATTTAATCCTTGTTTACTACACTGGGGTCAAATCCACCCTAGCTCCATTCTACCTCAATTTCAAGTGTCTTCATCCAAAGGCACGGGGTTCAAAACGACATCTGTCGATAGCCAAAGGATGCCACTACTTTGTGGTCGCGTGAGTTATTGAAAGTTGTAAACTGAAATTTTTTTATGAAAACATGTAATTCATTTTGTTACAAATTTCTTCCCTTCATCCCTCAGTATAAATATTTTTCGATCAGCAGCTTTGGGGAACTAATTTCTTTCTCAAAGAGACTTTAAATGAGTTCTAAAAAAATTGACAAGTGAGAATTATCAATAGTTCATTCGTTGTAACAATTTTTATCACTGGGATGGATATCACCCACACGGAGAGAACAAAATAGTACTGGGCTACTACGCCAGATAGTACTCAGTGACATCTGAAGTGAAAAAAATTTCAGATAGCATCCACTACTATTCAAATAGTATCCAGTACAATCTACGTTATATTCAATGCTATGTCAGATTTTACTGAGTATAACGTAGATTGTACTGGATGCTATTTGGATGGTAGTGGCTGCTATCTGAAATGTTTTTTACTTCAGATGTCACTGAGTACTATCCGGTGTAGTAGCCAGTACTATTTTGTTCTCTCCGTGCACACTGAGAACCCGATTTCTTACACTTAAAGAAAATTCCTTTGCCCTCATTCTGATAAATCTTGTTTTCAATGGAGAAAATAATTCATCTTATTGAAGAAATTTGTCATAGAATTGAAATCATATTCTTCGAATTTAAGAAAGAATATATTTTTTGTTCCAGTTTGATGAAACTTTTTTCCATTGAACTGAATTTTTGTCCATTGAAAAAAAGATTTATTAGAATTAAAGCAAAGAAAATTTTCTTTGAATCTAAGAAATTGGGCTCACAGTGCAGTGTGACAAGTCCCTGGTTAAAAAAAACCCATAGAATCTGATGAAATAAAATTTAATGGGATTTAGTCAAAACATTGTACAAGATTCAATCAGAATCACATTGAAAAAAATACATTGATCTGATTAAATCTTATTGACAAATGCTTGAATAGGATTTGGTTGGAACATTGTACAAGATTCAATGAGATTTGGCGGGAATCAATGATTTCGTTTAACCAGGGGTATGTAATTTCTGTGAAGCGTTGTAAACAAGGGTTAACAGAAAATTTCTTGTGAAATTCAATATTCTCATATGAAATTTAATCAAGTTCTTGATTTTGATATAAGTTACGAAATTTCAGAATTTTTCATCAAAATGTAAGAAATTGATGATTAAATTTGCAAATATCTTATTAAAATGAAGAAGAAAATTCTCGTATAATTCAAAATATTTATTTATCCACTCTCCATAAAATATTTATTTGTAAAAATTGAATATTCAATGAGACGCGAAAACTGATTACTTATGGCGAATAAATTATTTATTCGGAAGACCAGTTTATTTGGGGCAAGCATTCCATTATTTGATTCGATCAAATATTGCATGATTCCTAAGAAATATTTTTATGGAGAGAGGAGAAATCAACTATTTATTTGGTTGGAAGAAATTGTTTTTTCAGTGTATATCATTAAAATTGATAAAACGTAAAAACTTTCATAATAATTTTACAGTGTACTGATGATTGTTAGGGAGATATTTTTCACGAGTAACATTTGGAATTATTCAATTAAAAAATGCGTTTATCAATTTAAGGGGAGGTTCTAGTCAAAATTGAAAAAAAATGGTCTTTGTTTTTGCTTTATTTTCATCCTTGGGGTCTTGAAAATGTGTAGCCAAAAGGATATTCCCCTATATAATTTATTTTAGGAGTTTTATAGCGTTTTAGACGAGAGAATGCGTCGGCTGAAAAACACTGATAAACACGCGCTCCGAGCGGCTCCGAGAGAAGCGCAGTTTTCACCACCAAAGCGGTGTATTTACTACAGGAACCTTCCCTTTGAAGATAAGGAAGGGACCTTGTATGGTGCTGGAATAGCTGATTAGATGTAAGTGTCGAAAAACAAACATTACTCACGGTTTTCTTCTTCCTGAAACTTCAGACGCGTTTTTCTCGAAACAACTTTTTTTTTGCGCGCGGAACACGATTCAGCTTCAACGACTCAACCGATTTTGATGTTTGACGGCCCAAATTGAAGCTTATTCAATTTGGGGGGCCATATGGAGGCGTTTTTTTTTAAATTCTTCTTTGTTTTTTGTTTTTTGAAGTTGAAGCAAAAAACGGTGAAAAAGGTCTTTTTTTTCTAAATGGCTGTCAATTTTTTTTAAAAGAGTTTTTTAAAAATCGAAAATCCATATGGCCCCCCAAATTTCATCTATTTCAAGAATATTTTTGGTTTTTTTGTTTCAAATCACTTGGCAGGGCTGTAGAGTGTCCCGCGCACATTGGCAATCGCCGCGCACGGCTTTATTCAAAGAAGACTGGAGCCACCATTTAATTTTTCTTTTTGACAAAAAAAATATGATTCATATCTTGAAACATAGACTTATTAGTAACAATGAAGAATTAATTGAAAAAACATTGGCAGTAGCCCAAAAAAAAATCATGAAATGACATTAATTTTCGGTCTTTTCGACTAGAACCTCCCCTTAACGGTATATTGTATGAATAATTTCAATTCTATTCGAAACACACAGTTTTATTAATGCAATATCCTTTCATATCCCACCTCGCTAATAACATCGGTGGAATAATAATAAAAAATATTGACCGAGTGGAGTATTTTGTAAGAGAAAATTCGTATTTTTGTTACCAACAATACCAGTGAAATATCAATAAAAACAATCAACGATGAAAATTCTGTAAAAGAACCCTGTTTTTTACACATCTTATAATTAAATCTAGTGGTCAGCAAAATAATGTTAATAGCCAGAGAGCTGTCAGTAAAACACTAGCTTTAGTTTTGTCTGCCAGGTTTGAGGAATCAATTCCTAATCAGGATGGTTATCAATATGGAACAAATTCCAACATTATTCAAGTTGTGGTGATTAAACGGAACGACGCCCGCCCGTCAATCCTTCAGCGTAATCAAATAAAAATCTCTTGATGTGCATTTTTGACGTAGCGTGTAGACGAAGATATGACGATGAAATTTTTGTCCTCCCGTAAGAGACCAGGGCCTATGACGGGCTCGTCAACTCATAGTGACAATTAGGTTGGGAACCATTAATCAAGTTCCCTAATAATGAGAGACATTCGAATCCGCGATGACATAATAATGTCAATAATTAGAGCGTTGTGGAACCCGGAAAGTAAAATGAAATGACTGATGTAAATTTTATTAAGGCGTCAGACGAGTTTTACCGCTTGACTCGGTTCTTCTTTTTCTGTGGAGGAAACTTTATGAGATGAATGCCGAGACGCCTGTTACAGAGCGCGAAGACAGCGAAAGAGCGAGAGAAAGACTTTATCCTGAAATGAACTACTCCTTGTGATTGCTTCAAAAACACGGTTTGATATAATTTTAGTTCGAGAAGAGTTATTGTTATTTTGTGGATTGAAATATTCAATTTCACTCAGTTTTATATGCGTGATAAGATGAATTTGTATTTGAGTGGAGAGTAATGTCGCGAGATGCGGTAATTTTTGTTCATTAGGTGATTACTTTGGAAATTCTTTTCCTTGCTTTCTTTGCGAATTCCATAACCGACTTGTCAGGATCGGATGTAGTTGTCTTTTATCCTGGTTCAATTAAATACGGTGAAACAGGGTGAGGGAATCAAAACTTGGCCTGGGACTTTGTATATTTAAAACCGGCATCTCACCGGAATCTGATACGTAATCCTAGCATGAAGTAACTCCAGGTAAAATAAAATTGAAGCCACATTAACTTCTCCATTCTGCACTTTATTGAATTTATTGATATACCTATATACTGTTCATTATTATTCAATTGATAGCAAGTTTTGGCTCTGAATCGAAACACCTCCCTTCCTGGGCCAACGATTCATCTCAGTCAATCTTTGATGAACCACGCTATATGGCTCAAAGACGCTCCATTATTGAGCCACACGGAAAAAAGAGAACACTCCTGGTTACTGTGAATGACAGCGATCGGTTGAAGAACAAATGAAAACACGCTTGTAATGAAATCGCAGGGATAGTTATTGTAATGAAATTCGTCAATGCTAACTGAACAGTAAAGAGGACTGAGTAACGCAGTACTGCATGGAATGAATTTAAGTTTCAATATATTTTTTTGATTCACAGTAACTATTGCTGTTTTCTTTTTTCCATGCAGTCGATGAACTCTGGAATTAATTGTGCAACTCAATCCTGAATAAAATCTCCAGTTTGATCCAAAAAAAGGAACAATAAAATTTCTGTATTACCTCTGCATTTGATGATAAAATATTTGCAAATATACTTTGAGAGTGAATCATTCGGTAACTTTTTGACATCCTTCCAGTGATAATTCGATCCAAAAAGGATGCTTTGTAATCATGAAATACCGCATAATATGAGATGTCAGAATCTTGTCATATGTCTGATACACATTGTTCAAGGATTCTTGACACGTACTGCCTAGATAGACTTATTTACGCTCGAGGCGAGAACTTGTTGCAACGAGTGAAACGGTACAATACGGGAGAAATCAGTTTGTTTCGGAATAATCCTAACGTATTGAATTTCAACGGTAGAGTAAAAAATTCGGTTATGCAAGATACGTTGAAGGAACTGAGTTGATTGGATTCTTATGCATAAACAGGAGAAACGCGGTGAAATTTATCGACATATCATCTCACGCTTGTCTGAATCAGTTGCAAAATTCTACAAAGAGGGAAGTTTATATCGAAGATTATATGCGAGGTAGAATTTAGAAACTTCAATTTTGAAATTAAAGTATCGCGTATTCATGATTTTTATACGAGTTCGTTGTAAAAATATTCAAAAGCCGGTGCGTGCATATGTGAGATATTCGGATGTCGCCATCGCGATCTTATATTCATATTGTTGTCTTTTAATTTACAATCCAATCCATTGCGGGAAGTACACTTTGGCTTTCCCGACGAATTATATTATCGGAAAAGAAGCAAAAGAAGAAGGTATATTTGAATAATTGACGAAGAAAGTTCTCATTTGTGAAAAGGCAAGTTCATCAACTGTGAAGAGTATAACGGGGACTGAATGAAATTTTTCTCCATTGAATGATATCTTTAAGAATATAAATTACCATTCATCGGAGGATGAACAATAATCTGTGATTTCGAGCGTGTAAAAAGAAATGAGGCATGTACTCGCGCGATGTTTTATTCTCTTTCGATTTAATAAGGCGGAAGATATGATAATTGAATTGAAATTATAACGATCGCTTTGAAACTCACAATTATCCCCAGTCGTTGGGTAGTATAAATATTTCTCGTATTCATATTTTCCATGATTCTTGATCGATTTTCCGAAACTGTAGATTTTATTGCTTTTCTCGCATCATTCTCTGAGTTATCCACTGTTCCAGTCTTTTGTCATTTGAATCCTTGAATGGCGAACAGGACGAGCGTTCTCAAATTTGAAAAATTCAGAAAATGAGACTGGGGTTGTTTCAGCCACCTTCACCTAAGTTTTCAAATAAACTTTACTGAATTTTAAGAAACCTCGATTGAATATCGGAGTGTATTCTGAAAATTCATTCATTCTTCTTAGAATTCAGGAAAAGTGACTGTAAAAAGATACCCACGTTTTTGCACCACTGGATGGGGAATGAAATCTGCCATTTTAATAATCAAAACATCAAACGACATCCAAAAATCCTTCTCCTTGATTTATATTTTCAATAAATCTCCAGCGTATCCCTCCAACTTCCAAAAGTATTTTTGAAAATCAATCTTCACTCTTTTTTCGCCGATACATTTTCGCTTTGAAACCTCATCTGAAAATCTGTCCGAAATTCTGCTTCGAAAGTATGAAACGAAAAAAAAATTAACTTTGCTTCCTCGACAGCAAATGATGAAATCCATCACTCACGCACGAAAAAAAAAATGACAAGACAAGAACAAAAATTCATCTCGAAATTGTATATTTCAAATCAATTTTCCACAATATCCGTCACTCTTGCAATCCCAATTATCGAATAAACGTGTAGAATTTCGATAACATTCGATAAATTCGACACCGTAACCTCCCCACATTTTGATTTTTTCAAAAATCTCCCACTTCATTGTTCGACTCTCTGCGGTATTCCTTCTCCTTCTTTTTGTTTTTTTTGTTTTTTTCATCGCAACGAGCGCGGTTCAACGAACACACTTGTTACCAAACAGTTTATAGTCTGAGTTTGGCTTGGAGCTGTCCAACGCGAAAAATCGTGAGAGGGAAACAATGTAGAGAGAAAAAGAGAAAGAAAAAATTTGAACTCACCCGAAACTCATCGCTGACACGCCAACACAATAAACCTTTTCGGTCTACTCGAGCAATCATTCGGATACGAGAAGGAAGTATTTATTCTGCCCTTGCGAAAACAAACGTCACCCTTATCACTTCACTGATTGATTCTCTTGGCATTGCTTTTGATGAAACTAAACTCCTCCCGGAGTCTCGATATTTGATACCGAAACAACTAATCCATTCGATTCCGTTCTCCAGTTTCGTTGTTCGTTGCTGGAGGAATGATTTTACATGTCTGAAATTCGGCAGGAGATAAATTAGAAGGGAGTTATCGAATGCGATGCTGGGTGAATTTTGGAAAAAGTGTAAAAAATGATACCTCGAAGTGGACGGAAAAAATTATTTAGCTGCAGCAGCTAAGTAGCTAGCACGGACACGGACAGCCATTAAATTAGCTCCTGCAGCTGAATTTTAGCTGTGACAGCAAAAAAATTCGCATTTGTGGTGAATTTATTTGTGGTAACAGCTAAAATTGAGCTGCAGGAGCTAATTTAATGGCTGTCCATGTCCGTGCTAGCTACTCAGCTGCTGCAGCTAAATTATTTTTTCCGTGTGGCGTGGATTCCCAATCGGCTGAAAATGATTCGTGGCTTTTTGAATCTGGAAAACCCTGCATAAGAAAAAGAGCATTGATTCGACCAAATTTTTGTGCCGATACAGCTGGATCAGCTAAATTTTAGTTATTATACTCACATGACAGCTAAACTTTTAATGAAGCTAAAAATTTTGCTGCGGCAGCTAAAATGTAGCTATTGGAGCTGAAAAAATCACATCTGCTGATTTTCAATAACATTTGACGAGTTAATCAACATCCCTAGCAGAAATGACTCTAGCGAACTCACAGTTGATGTCAAGGCACTTTCTAGTAACTAGTTTCACTGTTAGTACCTTGAAAGGTGCTAGGATACACAAATATATTGTCCTGATTCACTGAGTCCTCTGATACACCTTCGGTCAAAGAACAGACCATTGAATTCTTTGTACGTAAAATTACCAACAATGCCAAAAAAGCAATACCCTAAAAGAAGAAACAGTCGTTACATTTGACGAGCGAAATATTCAGTACGTATTCAAATTTTCCTTCAATTTATTCGCGACAAAAAACACTCGCGATTTCTGACATAATTTATGAGAATAGTTGTGGGTATCATTTTTCTTCTGGTGTGCGATAATAATAGTAATAACGTTGTGCAAAAAGTGGATGATAGTTAGACGAAGAGTACAGAGGGAGGAGGAGAGAAAGAGAGAGAATGAGGAATTTAACGAAATATCTCACGTCGTGTCATTCCCCGACTTTCGATCGGACCGTGAGAATATATTCTATCGACAACAGGAGACGGGATCGGGCAAGAGGGCGTCGATGATGTTGGGTAGCAACGACGACGACGGTGACAGAAATTGGAGGATGAGAATCGCGGTAGTGGTGAAAAAATGACAGGATGGATTTAGAGAGAGCGTGAAAAGAGGCAAAGAGGAAGAAGAGGAAAGAGGGCAAGAGACAGTGAGTCAGCGGGGGTCACAGGATTGGGGGATAAAAGGTCGAGAGATTAACGCATCGATTAGTTCGAAAGCGGTGAAACACTCTTCCGCACTTTGGCACCGCGTGTATGCAGGCTTGTTCCACGTTCGTTTTATCATTATATATTTCCGATTCTTTCTCTTTTTATGGAAAATCCTATAGGATTGTGAAAGGTTCGGTTAAGTATGCATCCCCCAGTGGCAAACTAACGCACACTCTTCCAAAATATTTCTTATCTTATGCGTTGATAATCATTCCTAGGGGAAAAATTTAATCCATGGAAATTTCATAGGTTTCAATGTTTTTCAGAGTTTTTTTTAGATTCTTTTAAGTTTTTTTTCCAGAATTTTTCAGTGAAAATTCATTTTCACGATAAATCATAATGATTACATCATTGCAGGAGCGGCAGAAATATTATTTTTATTTCGATTAATGTCCTTGGTTAAAAGAACCCATTGATTCTGAACAATTCTCATTAAATTACAATTAAACGTGGGCAATGTTCTGACCAAATCTCACCGGTGATTTTTCAATGAGATTTGGTCAGAACTTTCATGGGAATCTCGTTGAATTTGGCCAAATCTCACTAAACTTGAACAATGTTCTGACCAAATCTAGAGATCTAGAAATCTAGTCAGATTCTATATGGATTTTTTTAACCAGGGATGCTGTTGATGAGGAGATTGAATGAATACGATTTGATTCGAATAACTTCATGTTCGGTGTAATCTCATCTTTAACATTGTATTTGAAGTGAATTAAATTTTACCGAATAAGCCAGGGTTCGAAACGTTACCCTAAAAAAGTAACTCGTTACAGTTACCGTTGCATTATCAAGGAATTAACGCAGGTACCGTTGCCGTTACCATTTAGAAAATGTAACGAATTACCGTTATCGTTACTATTCGTTACCGTTATCGTTACTATTCGTTACCGTTACCGTTACTTTCACGTTACTTTCATCGCCCTAGTAGGAACGCCCACATGGAAAAAAAAGAATAGTTGCAGCAACTACTTGAATAATCGATTTTCGACCATCTACTTAAGTTGTTGCTGCAGCTACTTAGTAGTCAGGATAAGTAACACGTTAGCTGCCTCGACTAATTCACAATACCTCAAGTATTTACGTTAGTTAGTGCAAATATCGAGTTACTTGTCTACTTGTTACTGACTACAAAGTAGTTGCAGGAACTACTCAATTAGATGGTCGAAAATCGACTATTTAAATACAGTAAGACCTCTCAATAAGAACGCCCGCAATAAGAACGCTTCCCTGCTTTCCGCTCGTGGGCCATCCCCCACTCCAATTACCGGTTCTGAGCTCAAATTACATTTGTGGGTGACCTCTCAATAAGAACGTTCAGTCTCAGAGAGTTGAACAGTCAAAATTTAAATAAAAGCCCAGTATTTTCAAGTTATACATAATTGAATACTTCTCTTTTTCCTTCATTTCAATGAAATTCAATATTATTTGAATATTTATGAAACGAAACTTTTTAATTACCCTTGAAAATAATAATAAATATATGAATATAAATTTTTGATTGATAATCATGAATATGTATATTTCGGTCTTTTTGAAAATCATTTTAAACTGCGATGAGATGAGACAGAAATTCTTAGAGGATCCCTCATAGCAAAATGTGTCTCTAGGACGTTTTCTGAACGTTCAGAAAACCTCCCCTACTTTTTCTAAACCTTCCGTAAACGTTCCAGTGGTACGTTGTGCTGTCCGGGGTGTATTCAAGTGAAAAAGAATTGTCTTTATTAGGAGTAACAAGGGTGACTTCTGGAACTGAAACAAAAAATTTGTGACTCTTCAGATTCCTCTTCCACGAACATATTTAATATTCACACCATTGTTTGATAGTTTTAATAAAAAACTATTTTTTTAATCAATATGTATCGTCAGGTCAGCGCAACAAAGAGTCTTTTTGCGAGTGAAAGCAAGAAAGTGTTTTCTAATGTTTCAGCGCAAACGTTCTTATCAGGCGGTCGCAACCTAAAATGTGAGAGAGAGACAAAAACTCAGTAATTGTGTGCGAATGTAGGGTTGGTAGGGGAACCCTGATTCTTGGAAAAACTCTTTCCCTTGGGGGCTTTTGCGTTCTTATTGAGAGGTCTTACTGTAGTTGCTGCAACTACTTCTTTTCTCCGTGGAAGCATTCACGACCCATACAGCACAAGGGTTCCCACAAAGAGCTCCCGTTATGCTAATCAATATGTATTCATTATGACTATTTTGAATTCAAAATGAATTCTCAATGAACAACTTAATGTTCAGAAAGAACTCATATCGGAACTCCATGATGAATTCTTCAGGCATTCAATATGTTTCCATTTGGAATCCATTGAATTCATACACTGAGAAAAGAACCTAGTTATAGTTACCACATTGATTTGGTTGCCTCAAATATGTGATTGGTTCATTATTACCAAGATTTGGTAACTATTACCAGGATTTGGTAATAATAACTCAAGTTTGGTAACTATAACCAAAGGCATTAGTTGTGAATCTGTATGTCGGTAATTATAACTAAATATTTATTTCGCCATATTCAACTATGAGATTTGGTAACTATTACCAAATGCTGGTAACTATAACTAAATCCTTTTCTCAGTGTATGGAATTCATTGTAAGTCGCATAACGGGGACTATTCAAGAGGTCTTTGGGAAGTCCTTATAAATTCAAATTGATCAATTGTGCTGGCTGGGGAGTTTTGTAACGCTTGCGATAGCGGAATACTAGACACTTGCGAATGCCTCACCAAATACTTGCAAGTATTACGAGCGCTTTGCAAGTATATAATGAGGCCCTCGTAAGTGTCTAGTATTTCGCTAGCGCGGGCGTTACAAAACTCGTGAATGCCTAGAGCATTTCTACTAGGGTGGTTTGAAAATTTGTTGGGAAATTCACCCCAATGTTGTATGAAGAACATGAATATTTATTCAACAGTTCTGCGCGAAGAATGTCACGACTTTCAAACCGTGTTATAACATTTAGTGATTGACATCAGCAGTTGAGAGCGAGATTATGGTTTTCGGAAGAGAATCTCGGTAAATTCTATACATATCTTGGAACTCGGTTTGAGAATTGGGAGAATATACCCAAAAGACAATCATTTGTGAATCCGAGGGAAATGACTACACTGTAAAAAAAATTTCGGTAAATTTACCGAAAATATTCGGGAAGCAATTAACCCGAACTTTCGGTAAAATTGCAAATTGGTATCGGGAATAATTTTAAATGTATTCGATAATTTTACCGATTACTTTCGGGAATGACATGAACTCGAGTCACTTGAAATTACCGAAATAGGATGGTAATTTTACCGGGTATCCTCGGGAAAAATATGGAATCGAATGGCTGAAAATTGCCGAAATAGTATGGTGAAATTACCGAAATTCGTGAATTTTCTGCAGTTTTGTATCACAATTTACATGTACTGGAGAATTATTGCTCAAAATATTCATAAAAATTGAAAAAAAATTTTATTACGCGAACTGATTTCGCATATTCCTTGTGTTTCAAGATCACTGAGGAACTTGATCACTCATCTGGATGAAGAGGAAATCAATACCTACCTAGCGGGGTTCGAACTAGAGATCGACCGAAAATTTTTGCCAAAAATGATTAAAATTGAAGTTGTGATTATTGGTTTCGAAAAAAACTTAGGACTGGACGTTGGAAGTGTAGACGAGCTCCTTAATAATCCAATTATCATACTTACGATCACATTTCATTGTAATTAACAAAATACTTGCGATTTTCGGTTTACAAATTCGGCCGACAAGCATTAGCCGAAAATTGAAACCGAAAATCGAAATTATTTCATTAATCACATTGATATGTGATCTTAAGTATGATAATTGCATTATTAAGGAGCTTATCTACACTTCCAACGTCCAATACCAAGTTTTTTCCGAAACCAATAATCAGAGCTTCAATTTTAGTCAGTTTCGACAAAAAATTTCGGTCGATCTCTAGTTTGAACCTACATTCCTACCTGCCTACCGACTGAAACCTAAGACCTACCCGTTGAACTATGGCGCCACATGCTGGTCAGCCACCTTGGAAGTCCACATATGTTTCATATTTAGAATACACAAAAAAAAAGACGAGGTGTGAATTTTCAGTTACATTTGGCAAATTTTCAGGACCGTGCTAACAAAACTGTCCCTGCCAGAACTCAAACTGCCTGTTTTTCAGAACTCAAAATTTTTTCCAAGTCCATGGAAATCTCATGGATTACAAAAACTTTTCCCACAAACTTCGGTAAATTTACCGAAGTTGTTTGAAGAAAATCCACCTGGAAACTTTTTTCCAAGTCCTGATTCGAAATAAAGGGAGAAGTGAAAAAAAAATTCTTTTTCCCATATGGACCATTCGATTCCAAATCTGTTGAATCGGATAAGAAACTTGTTTCTGCCAGTACGTTTTTTTTTCAAAACTCGGAATTTCTTCTAAATCCTCTCATGTATTACAGAAACTTTTCCCACAAACTTCGGTAAATTTGCCGAAGTTGTTTGAAGAAAATCCACCTGGAAATTTTTTCCAAGTCCTGATTCGAAATAAAGGGAGAAGTGAAAAAAAAATTCTTTTTCCCATATGGACCTGAGTTTTACCGAACTATCTTCGTTGAAACTCTTTACCGAACCAGTTTGGGACGATTCCCGAAGGAAAGTTCGGTAAATTTACCGATTTTTTTTTACAGTGTAGAAGTTTCCAGCCCTCCTCAAATAGCCACAGACTTTACTGCTTTCGGGTAAATAGCCTTTCGGGCACTTGCTACCTTACCATTACAAATTACCAGCAATTACCTATCAACCTATCATAGGTATGATCTGATAATACACTCACTTACATAAATTGAAAAGAAACCATACCTCAAAGTAACAGAGAAAGTAAAGAAAATCGTTGTTAGTTACCAAAAATTATTGACGACGTTATCGTTATCGTTACTTTCTAAAAATTTCAACGCGTTACCAAGTAATCGATAACGTAACGAGTAACTTCGTTACATTTTATGCGTTACTTCTGAATCCTGGAATAAGCTAATTTGATACGAAGAATCACAATTATACGGGAATGAGATGATCATTTTCTATTTTATGCACCAAAAGAATTACCTCGTGAAAATTACAGTAAAATTCCAGTAGGTACACAGTAAAAAGTAAAACTTAAAGTAATCCCGCATATCAGCTCAAAAATGCAGCCAAAAGTAGCGCCTATTCGAACTGAAATTCAGTCTTTTTCATTGCTTACTTTCAGTTCGAATAGGCGCTACTTTTGGCTGCATTTTTGAGCTGATATGCGGGATTACTTTAAGTTTTACTTTTTACTGTGATACTCGAAGGACAGGTAAAAATTCTTCAAAAAATTACTGTGCACCCATACAGCACAAGAGTCCCCACAAAGGAGTCCCGTTACGCTAATCAATATGTATTCATTATGAATACTTTGAATCCAAAATGAACTCTTTATGAACAACTTAATGCTCAGAAAGAATTCATATCGGAATTCCGCAATGAATTCTTCGGGCATTCAATACGTTTCCATTTTGAATTCATTGAATTCATATTGAATTCATTATTAGTCGCATAACGGGAACTATTCAAGAGATCTTGCAGAAGTCTTCAAGAATTCAAATTGATCTTTCGTGCTGGCTGGGCAGCCTGTAAAAATGGGTGAGTTTTTCAACCGTTGAGAGTGCTATTTTCGATAAGTCTTACAAAATACACAGTATTATTTTAAAAAATTCCTACATGTCCCTCGATCACTGGAATTTCACAGTAATTTTTCAAATAAAATCCTCTCAGTGTGAAATGAAATAATATCCTTTGCCATAACCAACCTATATTCCTGCTGAAAATAATAACTTCGTAATAACAATGATATTACATGATCTTGAAGTCTGGAATCTCAACCATATCTGCAAAAAATTCCTCATCAACATCACCGTAAATACTCTCCATTATTACGTGAATTCTCCACCTAACTGACGTGAAGTTAAAACTTCATCTAGTTGGTCCAATTGCTAGCAAAATCACACAAATCACAGGTATAAATATCTGCACATCCGTTCAAGACTTCATGAGAATCCATGAAAGACAATTAACCTCACAGATGCATTGTTGTGTAATCATTTTTAATAACTCTTGCAAATAAATGTACGCGATACTTTGTGTATTTCATACGTACGAATACATAAAACCATCCAAATCGTTATTCGTATCAAATATCAGTTCCGAATAATCCTCATCGATACACGTGAGTACGGATCGGACTTTCCGTTTATGAAATTTCAAATATTTATCAAATTTATATAAAATAGGAAACCAAATATGGATTGTAACAATTCGTTCGGTGTAATACTGAATATAATCCAGCTTCTCGAGCATAAAATCATCTCAATAAATAATATGTAATTTTTGTCAGAACTTTTTAAATAATTCATTACGATTCGATTGATTGATATTCTGATAATGGGTGAATATTTCATTAGAAATCTCATTAAACTACTCTGTTCAGTTTAAGATTCCAAACTTGGGATAATACTGCTGGAAATTTCAAAAAATGAATTTTATTTTATAATAACTTTTAGAATTCATTCGTTCATACCTTGAAAGCCTCAATAAAAACCCCGGATTGTTGGATCTATGATAAAAGATAATAATTTCCAACGATCCGAAGTATTTGGTCTAGAAATTTAAAATGTCATTCTAAGAGCATGAATCTTTAGATTATTTTCTCTTCCGCCCCTCTCTTCTTTCATCAAAAATAACCTCTCACAAATATCAAAAGGTCAGAAGTACCATGAATGTAGGCACCGTGTTCCATAAGACTCTCGTAGTTGTCGTTAGCGTCGCCTCTTTCAGTGCAAGTGAGTGCGTGTCTCGGAAGAGATGGCATTCATTTTCCCGACCGTTGATTCCGGATGGTCTCCCTGAAACCTCTAAAACCCTGGTTTCTCTTTCCTCTCTCATCCAGACTTACTTCTCTTTCTCTCTTTCAAGAACACGAATAGACAAGACCGTTGCCACTACTTGCCACTGTCGCCTATTTCCTCGATCGAGTGAAATTGCTCTCCCGGCTGTGTAATCATGAAATTTTAGTGTTCCGAATTTTCAAATTCTCATTCCATCAGCGTGTACGCTTTCGACATGAGAATGTATATTAGATTTGAAGAAAAAAACACTGAGGAATGATTGATCAACTCTTATCATCAGTACTCAATTTACTTCAATTCCACTGTCAAAATGTTACCTCAAATTGACTGTGGCTGATTGGAAAAAATGGTAGCAGCATAGATGGGGAATTTTTCACCATAATTAGGTGGATTTTTCCTTCATTTGTAGAGAATTCAACACCCAAGAGACAAAATAGTTTCTCAAAGTGGTGAACAAATCCCTCACATTTGATGGAAAAACAATTCTCCTACGATAAGAGGACGAAATTTCTTACGGTGTAAGTTTTTAATCAAAACTTAAACTGCGTCTTAGATGCAGAGATAACTGGGCCAATCATCAGTTCCATACATGGTCAATTCTACCACCTTCGGTTATCAACCTTCGATGGGTACCATTAACACGCGATTAATTACGTTTATAGCGTGGTAAGGCTCCATTATTGAACCGTTAAGTAGACGCTTTTGTTTCTCTCTTCTAATTAATCATGCTCACCAACAAAGAGACGTGATTGAAAGATTCTATTGGATCTAGTTCCTCTTTGGTGACAATGCCTGGACGTGATAGTAGCAAATTTCTGAATTGTGAATACTTTATTTATTCGATGAAACGATGGAGACAGGAAATAGAAGTCGCTATAAAGGGATGCTGGAAATTGGCGTGTGGATAGTGAATTAAAACGATTCGACCCCTACCTAACGGAATCAATGTACAAGTCTACCACCGGGCCTCGCTAACTGAAGCAAAGACGAGACGAGGAAGACGACAAATAACCTGTTCCTGGTTAAGCTTGTTGCTGCGTTCCTCGTCGGAGGAAGACCTTCGTAACAAGAGTAATCTTGTACGAGACGTAAGAAAATCGGGGTCAATTGTAGCGGTACTGGTACTGGCGAAGAAGAGGGCAACGAAGCGTCATCGATGGTGATTGAGGTGATAGCGATGGATAGAGAAAGGGAGGAAGGAAAAGGAGAAACCTCAGACCGTAGCGGAAGCCCTCGCGAATTATGTCTTTTCCTTGTACACCTCAAGACCAGAGATCTTTTCTTCCTTCCCACTCGACGAGCCTCTCTCCTCTTCTTCTATCTTCCTATCACTCGCCATTAAAATGATAAAATAATGTTTGCGGTGGTAAGTGGCACTAAAGTCTGCCCGCTTAACCTCATCTATCGTTCTTTCTCGTTCCCGCAACTTCGTTCCGTAGACCGTTTCCGTCTCTCCTTCCTGAATCCGTCTTACCCCTCTTTTTACAACCTCCTTCTGACTCTACGAAAAGATGAAGGGAGAAAGAACCGAGTGACGAGCAAAACCCTCTCGACTTTGTACCTTCTTGTCGTACTACTACTACTGCTGCTGCTGCTGCTACCGCTGCTCCCGCTACTACTACTACTCTTACTACTCGACTCAAGCTTTTCGTCGTTCGCCTTGGCGCTAATTTATGAACGAACGTCGTCGACGTTCGACGACAAAGACGACGACAGGGATTGCAGTGGTGACGATGGCAGAGATGATGAGTAATCGATTTATAGGACCATAAGGATGGAAGAACGAAGACCGAGAGAGGAACGAAAAAAGATGAAGAGAGGCAATGAAGAATCGGTGAGGCAACGATGGAAAGGAAATTGGATAATGCTATTTAATCCCACGACAACGTGATTATCGTTTATCGAAATAATTCAGTTCAAGTACAGGTTTGATCTAAGCAGTTTCTTTTCACAGTCGCCAAAACGTACAAGAAGAACCTATTGTTAGCTATGGCAGCAATTTTTTAGCTGTCATGTCAAATTTCATTTCTTCCAAGTTATAATTATGAACCTTATAAACTAAGGAGGTATTTTCGTTGGAATCCACCCCTAGAGGTTCCGTCTCCTTCCTTTTCCCAACTTTAAATCCTTTCATCCTCTTTTCTTGGACCGATGCTTTTCCAGAAGAGTCTTTTTTTCCCTCACAGATGCGACATCGTTCGAAGGGAAAAGCGAAAGAGAGAAGCTTTAACGCCCCGATTAACACGGACACATCGAAACATATCCCAGCACTTTACCATAGAATACCATTTTAAAATGCCTGTCTATCTTTGTTCCTCTCTACTCTTGAATTCTTTCGGTGTCTCTTACTTCTATTCTCTCATTCTAACGCCAGCGAACCACTTCGTAGGGAACGAACCCGAACATTTATAGGTATGAATAGTTTTATTGCACCGTGCGCAAGATCAGGTTCAAAAGAGAGTCATTTGGTTGTTAATGCTTGTAAAGCTTCCAATTGTTCTTTTTTCCCGTTCTTGATACGCAAGAAGAAAGAATGTAAATTCGAACGTGGAAAAGAGCGAAGATGAAAGTCACTTCTCACAATGGAAAATCATTAAATTGGAATGAAATCATCGAGATTCCCTAGTATCTAGGAAAATGAAAGTAGTTTTCAGTTCGAGAAGTATCTTTGAAAAATCAATTAGGTGTGAAAAAAAAGTCGATAGATGTTTTCTGCTGAAATGAGAGAGTTTACTTTTGCTCCCTGTTGAAACTTCGCGTTATCGCAATGCTATTCGGAGGAGTAACAGAGTTAAATTAATGAGAATTGGAATTGTTTGTAAATAGTGGTTCGGTTGAGTAAGAGATACTTAGAATCAGGAAAATTATACCCAACTACGTTGCGAAAGAATCATCCTGTTCGTGGTTATTTTTGGTAGCTGAAATGATGCATAGCTCCAATAAATATCCCACACAGCACGCAGTTCTTGAAGATATCTTCCAGAAGTGTTGGAAAGACGTCTTGTAAAAGATTTCTAAAAGATGCCTTGATTCAAGATATTTCCAAGACGATCATGCACGATATCTTGAAGATATCTCTTAGAAGCGTTGGAAAGATATCTCCTTGGAAGACTTCAACCAGGTATGTTTAGGAAGATAGATCGTTAGCAAGTTTAGGTTATGAATACCTGATCATATGAATTGACATGGACAACATTTGAAATGTGCTTTTTATTATAATCGAAATATATCACAAATCGAAAGCTTGAAAGATCATGCCAAGTGATTTTGAATTTTGTAAAAAGTACGATTTTGTAACCTCTTAATACTCGCCCTGAAATTAACGAATCTCCAAGGCGCAAATATTTTACAAATCACTGAACTTTTTACGCTCAATTTTATGTACAGCCTCCAAGTGAATTCAAAAAAATTCTCACTTATACTTATTAATAAGTTATTCTTCAATAACGATGAGATGGAAATAATTTGAGAAGAATCCGTGGTATCTACTGTCAACTTATCTGACATTTGTTTATATAGTAACAATTTTTTTCAAAAAAAGATCACTTTCACTCTAAAAATGTACACCACTCCCGTGAACAAAATCGTTCAGGTCTGATTAGGCGTGTTCAGGCCTAATCATGGACATTTTTCGGCATAATTATTCGTACTCACGTGAGCACCCATGATCACGCTGAACCACCTGCGATCATGCTAGATAAACTATTCTCGCCCGTGATCATGCAAAATCTCATCGACTGAGAAGGATTTATATAAAATGAATCTGTGTTGAATTTTTTATCACGAATACCTATGCTTCACCATTCTAAATCGGCCCCGAATGCATACCCTTCGCTTCATTATACGCGATCATGCTTGAAAACTGGAAAACTAGAAAATGGAAACTGCATAAACACAATAAGTCGAAATCATTGACAATAAATTAGTGTTTGATTTAATTGGTATAGTTTTATTTCTTACAAAAAAGCTTATTGATTTTGTATGAATTTCTCATGTGTAATGGAGCATAATCGAGCGTGATTGGACGTAATTGAGCATGATTAGTCCTCATCGCGTGATTACGTCTGATGAATAAAGCCTGATCAGGCGTGGACAATTTTTTCACCGGCTGACACTATTTCACTATGTCATATTGACAATTGCAAGGATCGAAACCAAATTAACTGTACAGCTCAGGTCACTGAAGCGAAGTACATCGTGAAATGCGTGGGTTCGATTCCCGCAACCCTAAGAATCCAGACAAAGTAAACTTCATAGGAGTGGGAGAGCAATGAAGACGAACAGGAGGGAGTAGGGAAATGAAGACGTTCGAATTCTTCTGTGAATAAATCCAAGCTTCTTCCGAGACATTTTTATGAATTTTGCAAGATATTTTGAAGAAATGTTGAAGAACTCTTTTAGATCTTTTGATTTCTTCTCGAAGATATCTTTGAGAAGTGCTCGAGAGATCTTTAAGAAATCTATTCATGTTGCATAAGACATCTTTTCGAATACGAAAAGATATCTTTTAGAATTCTAAGAGATATCTTTGTGCCTGTTTGGGTAGTCACTGTGATCAATGATGAGCCATTAATGCAGGTTTTTGGAACCAATCATACTTCCGTATGATCTGCATTGTTTATGAAAATATCTTCCCAAAATTCATAGAGAATTTCAAGGCACGTAATATATGATAATCTTGTTACAAATATTATCACAGTAAACAGTCAATTTGATATGAAACGCTGAAGCTTCATTTCAATGATTACTTAAATTACATCCAGCAATAATGTATTCAAATGAAAATAAAATCCATGCATATAATCATGAAGGAATAGAAGTCATAGCAAAAGTAATGTTAGGTAACCTTTTATATGAACAAAAGGTCAAGCTTCATACATTTATATACCATATTCTGGGTCAATGAAGTGGAATTTGCGTTTCTTCGAATTCGTGATTGATGTATATTATATAACTGCCTTCAGCATAAAAGCATCATTCATTATGATACATTTTGAAATTGTTAAATTCAAGCGAATTACGATAGAATGGATCTATCAATCTTAATCATCAGTGGCAGTCTTTTAGATGTTTTAGACATCGGAATAATGAAATTCTTTTGTTATTGAGAGAAAGATTTGACTGAATGGGAAGCCTGATTGTCTTGGATGATTCTTTTCAATAATAATCGATGAGATTGATAGATACGTGGATAGGTAAATAAATAGAGAAAGAGATAAGAACATGAGTTGAGTTGGGGACACAAGGCTCATTAAACTGCTCGAGAATGCTGATTGCATTAGCCTCGGGCAAGTCGTTCCAACCCCTCGGTTGGTGCGCTCGTTAAACGACTGTGAATTTCCCCTGGTCCAACGAATCAGCCACTGAATGCCTATACACCCACAGAACAAGAGAATATGTTTCCACGATCCATACAGACCTTTTATTCATAATCGTTTATACAAACTATAATCTTATACAAAAGATTTTCACTTAACATCACTGTTCTCCTAAAACTGTTTAACAAACTTCCTCGATGATTATGGAATATAATATTGCTGAAAAAATACAAAATTGAAAATTCATTTCCTCGCAAAGAATATCCAAAGCAGTTTTTTCACTGTTCCACTCACCTGCGGATTCATACGATACAAGCACTTGTTCATGTTATAAATCGTATCGCAAGCATCAACGCCACCTGAAATATACAAAATAATGTTCAAGTATCTACATCGATTTTAGTCCACAACAGTGAAAAAAGTGCACCAAAAAGATCGACGGAGAGAAAGAGAAGGATATCGAGTCTTGTTCTTTCTTGGATGTTGAGCTGTAAACTTATTGAAAAACGTCAGAACGTCTAACGTGGTAATACAATTCGTGTCATCCTTAGGGATATCATTCATCTACGTGACTTGAACAAAAGTTGCGTTGGCTTTTGATCACATCATGAAAATACAGTCGAGTGAATCTTGGTGTCGTGAGTTTCATTTATTCAAAAGTTCAAAGAAAAAAAAAGAAAAGAAACAAAAAGAACGCACTCGACTCGATACTCTTTTCCATTCTCATTTGAATCAATCAATCTAATGTTTCGCGGATAGTACAGTACAGTACTGTACAGTGCACTACAGTATAATACATACGCAGCATACGTACCGGTTCTTTTTCATATTTTGTCATCCGAAAGTATACGAATACAATATGATACAAAATATTTTTTCTAATATCTTCGAATATTGAAAATTCTATTCGTTCAAGTATACAACTATTCGATCAAATTCTTCCCCGAACGTAGAAAAATCCGTCAACGTGGAATTTCAACGTGAGAAAATTTAATTAAACATTCCATATTTCTTTTGATGAATTTTCATATCGAATTCTGGTATCGGTAATTGAGAATGTTTTCAATTTACAGTATTGTTCGATTCATTCGTGTGTTTCTTCCGCAAAATAGAAACCATGTACAAAGTGATAATTAGTAATTAGAGAACAAAAATGAAAGGAACTCGTTCAAGTTTCGAGTTGGAGATGAATAAATTTTTGCTGCTGGGTAATAATCAATCGATCGATCGATCATCGATACCCGAAAGGGTTCGAACTTCAATGCTTACCGGTGTTTCTACACGCTTGAAACATGCTATCGACGTTTCCCTTTATACCTTCTGGCAGGACTGAGATGAACTTCTCGATGGTAGGAACGTTCAATGTGCTTGAATTATCGGCCTATCGATGAAAATAATTTTTCATTTATGTTTGTAATGGTTGTGAATAATAGATAAATGGATATCGAAGGTATATTACCAATCCTAAACGGGTGAATATACATCTCGTGTAACATTCCAAATTTGAGTCTTCTGGAAATATTCCGTTCCTCAATCCGTCCACGAGACCTGTTCGATGATAAAGGATTTTATTGATAAGTCGTGATGATATCATTTTTGTGATTTAATATTTACCCGGATTGGCTCCTGTGTCAGAAATGCACTGTGATCGTAAGTCTTGTGCCAATGATTCCACTTCGGGAGGTATGATCTGTACAAATCAATTATTCAATTTGATTCCAAGTTGTGGCATTTAGTCGGTGGATTTAGAGGTTGTTATACCAGGTTCAGTATTATCAAATGATTAGGGAGAAAGAGAGAAAAAGAGATTCAAAAGCGGTCTGGAGATGACCTTTAATCGAATAACGATTGTTGAGTAATGCGTACGGAATAGAATCGTTCACTGAAACGAATTAATCATTGAATAACGAAATACTTAGAATCAAGCTCAGTTGAAGGTTAAAAATCTTGGAGCACATTCTTTCAACGATGTTTTCAATTTAAAGAAGTCAATTTAAGAAGATGAATAACGACGACTTATCATATTTTGTGAATTTGATTTACTCATTCAATGAATAGTTGAAATTTCATTTCATCTCATTCCCAAATATAAATGCTTCAATTATTCACAGACTTGTAACGCTGTGCTAGATGAAAACTCAAGTTAAAGCGATTATAAACGAGTTATAAACTGCACTGTTAGAAAAATCTGTCTTAAACTTCATAATATTATTGTTAAGTTCAAGACAGATTTTTCTAACAGTGTGATCCGAACAGTGCTATGTCAAGTTTTTGTCGTTGAAGCATCAAGAACAATTTAATTCAATCGATGTTCGTATTAACATTCATCCGAACTAACGTGAATTAATTCAAGAAATTCTTGTCTGTCAACAGAGTTGGAAAAACCGGTTGTTCACTTGTCAACTTTGTGGTAGATAGGTGGGTTTCAATGTTGAGATTATTCAAGACTCCTTCATGTGTCACTCAAAGAAATCAGCAAATAACGGTTAGAATATTATTTACTTTCTCTGCGGATCGGACAAAGGGGATCAATAATACAATGCTAAAGTGGAATGAAAGAGACATGCAGGAGAAAGATTTAATTGTGATGGAGAGATGAATAAGTGCTGTATGCAAACCTTACATAACGGGGAAGCAATAAAAGGGAAAGATGATGAGGCTGAAAGAGTTAGTTACGCAATATTTCAATGATCTAGGGTTCTGATTTTCATACAGGGTGGTTCAAAATGTTTTTGATTCAAATGACATTTTTTTTAAGAATTCCCGGGAAACAAATCGTTTCAGCTCGCATTCAATGATATACGTCACTGGTCGATTGATTAAAAGTTATCTAAGACAGCAAGTATCTTATCGCTGAAGGAGTTCCGGCTGTCTAATGCATATTAATGTTGATAAAAGTCGTTTGTCTCAGGAAGATTGACATGATAACACATGTTCATAAATGAATCATCGAGTGCGTGGGATCTCCGATGTACATAAGTAAATATTCCAATTTCAAAAGTTTAGAATGAAAATGAGAGCTACTTTATTAGTGATAATTCAATTTATCAACAGACGATCGTCAACGAATCAGTCCATCACAGAGAAAAAATGGTTTGCTACTATAGCGCCTACAAAGGAATTTGTTGGCTTTGAAAAAATATTCACTCCACCAGCTAAGACGTTAGTACTGTTAACAAATCTGATAACAATCCATCACAATTCAAGAGCGAAGCGCGTTACATACAGACGCTATACAGACCTTCTTCAATCAATAAGAATGGTCTGTACAGAGCGACACTTTCGTTTTACTGCTTTATTTTTTGATAATTCGTCAGAAAAGATTTGGCTCGGGTTGCATCGTTAGGAGCCACTGATATCCGCTTAATACACGGAGAAAAGAGAATTCGCTATGACAGTGAAACCCGATTTTTCTAGGTACCTTTTGCTGGATCAGCAAAGTTCTTGCTGTGACAGCAATCTATTTGCTATCACAGCAACCTTGTTAGCTACGACAGCAATTTCTTAGCTGTGGAAGCAACAAATTTTTGCTCCCCCAGCAAAATTTTGTTTGCTATTCTGTATATAATACTAAAAATTTTGCTAGTCCATCCAAAAATTTGCTGTTTCAGCCAATTATATTGCTCTCTCAGCAATTCAGTTAACTGCGGTAGCAAATTTTTAGCTGGGTTAGCAAAAAAATTTGCTGTCCTATATATAATACCTCGATTTGCTGCGTCAGCAAATTTTTTCTCTCCGTGTATGATGAAGATCTGAGCGTATACCCAGTAAACGCTCGCACGTTTAAAAAACGTCAAAAACAGTCAATAACCACACGTTGTGAATTAGTAATATTCTTGCGTTGATTCAACGTAAAAATTTCGCGCCAGATCACGTGTTTTTCAACCATAAAATAACGTCATATCAACGGTTTAAAAGACGTCAAATATTGACGCGTCCTGATGATGGTTTTAAAACGTGAATTGAATCCAACACATTATTTTGAAAAACTTTTCATTCAATATCGAGAACAATAGTATTTCTGAGTATGACAAAATTTGGAAAGTATACCACACTATTTACTATCTTGCTCTTTGTTGAAATTTCAACCATTGTTCGGTTTCGTTCGACATTTTTAGCAGAATATCTTCAATTGAAGTTCAAACACAAGGTAGTGTTATAAAAACATTCTAAACGCGTAATTCAAACCCGTTCAAAACACGTTTGTTGAGGACGTCGTTTGATGGTTATTTTTGAATATCAGTTTAAATTACACGTCATCAAAACGTAATTCCTGGTTATGAAATCAACGACTGACGTCCGTTTGACAGTCTAATGTGTGCGTGTTTATCGGATAGCGAGCGGCGTTTAGAACATTAGAAGACGAGCGAAGGAGAAATATCCTTCTGAAGAATTTGATAGAAAACCTCAAAACATCTATCCGTAATTCAAGATCCAATCGGAAGAAGGAGAAAAAAAACAAAGCAAAACAGCAAATCGAAACAGTTTTGTTTGCAGATCATTACCGTGCAACAAAGGAGAGATAAAAATAACTAGAGGGAATCCTAATTTTCTTGCGTCAATTTTTCTCTAGTGACCCGAATGAATTCAAACATTCGAATAATACTCAAAGTTGCCGAGCTGATGTAACCTGTGATCTCTTTTACACCACTTGGGACGCTCGGCAATTTTCAATACGATGGGAAAAACAACATCCACTCTTTTTTTCAGCTCGCGAATGAAACGTAAATAACCCAGAGAATCATGGTACGTGAATATACGTCGGTAACTATATGAGGCGAAAGAAATTCGAAAAAAATATTCCACTGCGTTGACATTAAGTTGAATATATGTATATCTAAAAGATGAGTACGTAAAAGATGAGATCGCGCAAGGAACAGCTGTAAGCAAAATTTCTCCACGGTATTTTATAATAAAATACCAAGCTGAAGGAATATTTCAACCGGAGTTGAAAGCTCTCCTCGCGAGTGACTGATCTTCAGAATAACTACGATACAAAAGCCCGAATACGTACATTGCGAATCAATTTCGGAATCTTTGGGAAAATTCTCATTTCATTGGAAATAAATATTTTCCGAGTTTCATAATAACGTTCTTCTAGCAAAAATCTAGGAAAACTCGTGAAAGAATGAGAATTTATTCACGTTGAGGGATGATTTTCAATGTCTCCATGGATCATAAATTTTGAATAAAAATACAGTGATCGGTGCTGCAATGATATTTGTTGATAAACGGATGGGAAGAAAGGAAACCCAAGGTCTGAATGGAGGGAGAAAAATGTGAGATTACTGGTGAAATATCGAAAGCATTGAATCATATAATACTTGGAAAAAATAATCCTCTTATCGCCCTGAACGAAATATTCTCCCAATTATTCATTAATTCTTCACAATTATCTTCGTATAAAATTCACGAAAATTGAATAAATCATTATAGTTATCAACACCTACCAATATGAAGGTACAAAATAAGAATTACTCACTGCACTGTGAACCGAAACCAACAACACCGTCATCGAGAAGACGAATAATTGGAATTTCATTTTCATCCTTCTCTTTACTCTTTGAAAAGAGTCAGACAAAACATACGAATGTAATCACTTGCACGGAAGTACGGATATGAATAAGACTCGATGAAATTTTCGATACTATATATACAGAGAGAAGATACCTTGCTCACTCATTTGAAAAATTATCAGTAATTGATGGAAATTTTTCTCAGCATAAATACGTACGAAATGATTATTCTTCAAACGCGAATACCGTTTTCTTGGAAAAAAATGTCATTACGACGTGAATGCGTTGCCACGCGTATTGAATTTTCCTTTCTATAATTTGTCGTAGAGGATAATCGATTTTTCAAGTACTGCACAAATTCACTTGTTCCCCACAAATGAGGATTTTTACAGTAAAAATAATACGAGGAAAAATTGTATGCATTAATTCATCAAAACTGAACAATATATTTAAAAAACAAAAACACAGTTATATCCCCTTTAAAGATCGTATTTCTCAATTAAAGCGAATGAGGGTTAAATTCGTGTTTCTCTTCGAACAATCATTTTTTGATTGCTCCAGATTTCAATCTGTATTTATATCTATTTATATGATACAGAAATGGGATATAGTTTCATCTAAATTCCTCAATTGAATTCTAACGAAGAATTTGTGGATTCCCTCCACATAGTTTTCACGCAAAGTATATAAACCGAAATGCGTTTCATCCGAGTGACCTATGTTTGAATGGAAAGGGGACGAAGGCGGCATTGAATTTCGTCAGAGATATCTGAAGTAATCAAAGTCCCTGTGGAGCGAGCGGTATCATTCAAGACAATCAAAATTTGAACAGAGCCATCCTTGATGAACACAATCAAGACACTAACAAAGCTAGCCCAAAGCAAAACACCTGAAATACGAGCAATACCATTCGATTCAATAGATTCACAATGAAACTAGAACTTATCATCGATTAGAGACGATTCACCCTCTTCCAGATGACAAAATTATCCATTTGTAATTTGCACAAAACTAATTTTTGAAGATGTATGAAACTCGAATGAATATTGAAAATTCCGCATTAATGCATTTAATTCATGTCTTTTCATTCGATACAGGAAGAAAAAAAGATTTCATACTTCAGAGCAACTATTTTATACTATCATCCCTGCGAGTAGTCGACTTTCATGACTCACGAGTGAATTGGAACAGTGGCACTCGATAGACTTCTGTTAAAAAAAATATCTCCATCCGACGTTTTTGCATCACTGTGTACAGAAAGAAACGAACGAACTCAACCCAAGGATCCAACCTAACTCGGATGACTATGCAATAATATTCTAATTGAAAATCCATTATCCTCTCACATGAGAGCATCACGAGGAGTAATTGATTCTTTGTCTTCAGAACTCAAAACTCGAGTTGTAATCGATTTCTGAATTGAAATTGATGAACAGAGATGATGATTCCCAACAATTCTTATTTTATCAAGATAAATTCCTTTCGAATCGTTCCCGATAATACGCATTTTTCAAGACTCCCATTCAAACGATATGAAAATTCACCACGTCGAGTCATACGAATCATCCTCGATGAACATTATTTCGAGTTAAGATCGCATTGATCGAGGGTAATTTCAAACCATTCTGAATAGTCGATTCTGGACAACGTGTACTCGACTGGCTCTTTTTCTTTCCTTTCTTTTTATCGTTGAAAAATTTCTAAGAACCTTCAAATGTTTCGTTTGTTATTTCACTAAAATGTGCGTATCACATCAAGGCATCTATAGCCCCAACTTATTGTGTCCCATATTGTAGAAAATCTAAGAAGTGTGAATTCAATATGCTACACAGAGTTCAGGGATATTTACTAAATGAAACTATCGAACGATGCAATCGAACGTACGGATACATTCCATACTCTTCACTGCCGCAAATAAAACCGATTCGTGGAATCGATCAGGGTTTGAGTTGTTTGTAATTGCTGCTGGGACGATGTTGACATATAGAAAGATAGAGAGAAAGAAATCTCTGATAGTGCTTGAATTTGATAGATATTCCATTGGTACGATTGTTGAAGGACAAACCGCGAGTGGAAATAGGGATGGCGGGGAATGATTTGGGGTAAAAAGAAACCTGAATCATTTGCTATTCTATTCTCCGTTGGTTCGAATAGCACGGTGAGAGGGAAATCTGGGTGCACGATGTTTCGAAATTGTAATTAATCAGATTTGAAAAACGCGCACCAGGGCAGAAAGAGTGGATAATAATGTAACGTTTCATTGCCAATCACTGCTAAAACAACAGCTCCAAATCATGCCTTATGATCAGGCTTGCCAGATTTTAAGATTCTTCAACGGAAGGGAACGCGGGTCGCAGACTATGTTATTGAGATTAGAAGAGAATTTTACAGAATAGATAAAAGGGAGCAACACTCGAAAAATTGAAAAATACGCAGGTTTAGGAATCAACGAGAAAACGAAACCGCTACACTGACAAGGAGAGGTCGTCAGACGGGGGACACCGATTTTGATGAAACTTTGCTGGTTTGCAGGACTTAGTATAATACTTCAATCCTTCAGACCATTTGTCGAAATAAGCAGCCGTTTTTGAGATATAAGCATTTTAAAGATCGGACGTTCTTTGAGTACGACTGATCGGCTGCAACATTGTGGATCAGGGTTCGAGTCCTGAGAAGAGTGTCCATTTTTTTTACAAACTATTGTTTCATTCTTTCAATTCATTGTGAATGATAATAAAATACAACATTACTCGTGTGAATTAGAGAAGAATCCAATTCACTTTTTCATTCATCCTACTCCAATAATTAATTCTGAGACCACGCTAAGTGATGAAAACATACACGGTGCTACACTGGTCAGACACTTTTCGAATGACCTGGTCGAATTCAACACAAAACCATGTTTGAAAAATTTTTTACATCCTCAAATTTTCAAGTTATGGTCAAAAAACTGATGTTTAGTGATTTTGAACATTTGAAAATTTCTAACTCGGCGATTTTTCGATCAATTCCGAAATTTCAAACGTGTTCTGAAAGGAGAATGTTGGCACTTCCGAGAAATATATACACTGAAAAAAAAATTTATTCCAGTCAAATAAATATTTATTTATCCTGTACCAAAGAAATATTCATTAGAATAAACAAAATATTCTTTGGAATAATTTATTTGAATTAAATAGATGGTTTTAATCGTTTATTTGATTCAAATAAATTATTTTGGTTCCAAAGAATATTTTGTTAATTCTAATGAATATTTCTTTGGTACAGGACAAATAAATATTTATTTGACTGGAATACATTTTTTTTTCAGTGTATGGTTTTGATTATTAAATAGAACTGAGTGGAAGTTTTTCCTCAAGAATTTGAAATTCTCACCTGTTTTTTTTTATTTTTTCTATTTCAAAAGCATTTTTTTGCGACTATACTTCGAGAACTAATGGTTTATCATATATAACATTGGAGTGTGTTCAATCCTGTGTGAAATGAGTCGTTGTTCATTGAAATCTATCAAGAATTGTCGGAGTTATACAATTTTTTTTCAAAAAAGAAAATTTCGGTCGTATACGAAAATTGATGTGGAGTTCAATTAATAATATTCTATGCATCATATGACGTATTATGATATCGAATATGATGTTGACTTGTTCTATCATTACGCTGAGAAAAGAATATAGGCCAAATAGGTAGAACTCAGGTTAATATAATTATATTCATTATTATTATAATATAAAAATATTATTAAATATTATATTAATTATTGTGTTTCAAATGTTTTTATGATAATAAAGAAGTAAATCTCTTATTTACATGAGTTATGTTGTATTCCATGATAATTTACAGTCAATTGAAAGAAAAGAACACTACGCTGTAAATAACAATTGTATATATAGAATTATCAGTGATATCAATATTGCAACTGAAATGTCTTGAAATTCTATCAATTTTACCGCGTTACGGAGATTTACAAACTTCAACTGTAAATTCCTAGAAAGGACATCAAATTTACCGCGCTACGGACATTTCTGAATTCCAACTGTGAATTTACATTTCTAGGGAATTAAATGATGCCTATTTATAATCTCGTGAATAACCTCCAAAATGACCACCCATTGGAATTTTTATAAGTCGAATCGGAAGTTTACATCAATCTTGGATTGGTATCATTTCGATTTGTACAATTATTCTCGAATGTAAAAGTCATACATTCAGAGTGGGTAATTTTAGTACCAACAATCAGAGTGGTAAAACTACAAGCAATATTTTTTACAGTGTAGTATGTAAAAAAAATGTGTCCTCTCCTCGGGATTTGAACCCTCGTCCACACTGTTGCAGCCGATCACGTTGACCGTTCAGCTACCAATACTCGCTTGGCTATGTTGCAATAATAGTCGTACTTGAAGAATGTCAGATCTTGAAAATGCTTATATCTCAAAAACGGCTGCTCATCTCGGCAAATGGTTCCGAGGATTTTGATCCTACATCAAGTCCTACGAACTAGCAAAGTTTGATCCAAATCGGTGTCACCCGTTTGACAACCTGTCCTTGTGAGAGGAAAAAAACGTACAAATTGAAATGTTTATTAACAGATTGAACTAATGTGTACCGATTATCTTCTATGATCCGCGATGTCTTCAATCTGTTATTAAAGATTGTAATTTTCTGCGCTTTGTTTTCTCTTATTGTAAATTAACCCAAAAATGTTTAGATAGTTCAGGCAGTGATAAACCTTGAAGAGAACTTCGATAAAATTTCCAGAATTTTTGTAATTATTGATTACAAAAGATTACAAAAGTTTCAAAATTATATATAATTTACCAGGTGTGTAAGTATGAAACCGGAATTTGCCCATAGGTGGCGCTAGATGTCGATGCAGTTACCGACACATTACGTCAGCGGTGTTTTGTTATTGTATTGCTATCCGACAAAGATTTCCAACTCACAATAACACGAGTTTCATTCAGTAGCATTAGTTTATTAGAAATAAACATGTCGAGTTTTGTGCCAACAAATTACGATTTGCGGACAGCACTACTTTTCTGTTTTCATCTGAAGAAAACCGCAGTCGAATCGCATCGAATGCTCGTGGTGGCGTTTGGTGAGCATGCTCTCGGTAAAACACAGCGTCTCGAGTGGTTCAAACGGTTCAAAAGTGGCGATTTTGACGTCAGGAAGGAAGAACGTGTAAGACCATCGAAAAAGTTTGAAGACGCTGACCTGCAAGCCTTGTTGTGCGAAGACGACGCTCAAACACAACAACAACTGGTGGATCAGTTAAAGGTGACCCGAGAAGCCATCTTCCTTCGGTTGAAAGCCATGGGAAAGATACAAAAGGTGGGGAAATGGGTTCCACATGAACTCAACGAAAGACAGCAAGAAAAGCGCAAAACATCATGCGAAATGCTGCTTGCCAGGTTCCAAAGAAAGTCATTCCTCCATCGAATTGTGACTGGCGATGAAAAGTGGATATATTTCGAGAATCCTAAGCGCAAAAAGTCATGGGTTACTCCGGGTGAACCATCAACATCGACGGCAAGACCAAACCGTTACGGACGAAAGACAATGCTGTGTGTTTGGTGGGAACAGAAGGGCGTAATCTACTACGAGCTGCTGAAACCTGGGGAAACTGTCGATACTCAACGCTACCGACAACAAATGATCGATTTGGATCGAGTTTTGCGTCAAAAACGACCAGAATACCAACAAAGACAACACAAGGTGATTTTGCTGCATGACAATGCACCAGCACACAAAGCAAAACAGGTCCAGGAAACGATAGAGTCGTTCCGTTGGGGGATTCTTCAGCACGCGCCTTACTCACCGGACCTTGCCCCATTCGATTACTACTTGTTTGCATCGATGGGACACGCACTTGCTGAGCAGCGCTTTACTTCTTACGAAGATGTACGAAAATGGCTCGATGACTGGTTTGCCTCAAAAGAGCAATAGTTCTTTTGGCGCGGAATCCACAAATTGCCAGAAAGATGGAAAAAGTGTATAGATAGCGACGGACAATACTTCGAATAAGTTACTTTGTATCATATCATTACAATAAACGTGTTTTTTCTGTACAAAAATTCCGGTTCCATACTTACACACCTGGTATATATCATTTTGAGATTTTCTTTTCATACCATTTTAATGTTCTTTTCCGGGAGACTATTTTTATTATCGCGAAAAGCAGACATATTCCGTATTTGACAACCGAAAATTCATCAATTCATCGAAACTACATCATCCCGATCAAAAATCTACTTCAAACAAACTCTGAATCACATCCAAATTTATTACCCATGACACGTATCTCTGTACGCAAGAAAAATTTACTATAATGAAAAATGTCAGCTCTTCTTGAAAATGTATATGCGATTTGACGTCGAATAGCTCATGTGTATATACACATACGTACTCGTATTTTCCCGTACAGAAAAGAACCGAAAGATGAAAGAGAGAAGGGAAAAGAATGAGAGGAAGGGAGCGGGGAGACTGAAACAACGAGGGTGAAAAACGTGGAGAAGCTGGGAGCATTAGATAGAGCACGGAGGAAAGAACAAACCGTGAGCTAAAGCTTACGTATTTAGGATCGATGGCAACTCCTTGGTCACAGTAATTCATCGCCTCCTTCCCTCTTTTATCCTTCTTATTTTTCTCTTTCTTTCATCTTCATGTCTGCTTGTCTGCAGATTTCGATTATACTTCCGAGTGTTCCGGGCTCGTTCTTTCGCGTATATCAAAAGTTGAATCTGCAATTATCTTCATTTCATCTGTTTCCGTCTTTTTACCCTCCGTAAGTAACCTTCTATGTGTATATAAATTTCACTTTATCTCAGCGATATTTATTTTTGTAATATGGATATTATGACGGTGAATTGTTTGGTTTGATTCACAGAACATGCTTCGGTGATTCATGGACTTAGGGAAATTATGTTTCAAGTATATCAGGTTTGGTCGTACTCAAAGAACTGGGTGTCGAGTTGTAGATGAAAAGATAACAAATTGTAAGAGTACACTGTGAAAAATTTCTATGGGAAACTTCACATAAATGTTCGGAAGTAATCAACACATACATGCGGTAGGAATTTTCCGTATTTAACCGGAAATTTACTGCAAAATGATAGTAAATATCCCATAAAGTTTGGAATTTATTTTCCGAAAATTCCGATTATTTTTAACAGTGTAGGGGCTGAAAATGAAGAATTTTGTATGGTAAGAATGCATACACGGAGAAAAATGCAGCTCGGGAGAATAGTAATCTTCAATAGAAAATTGGAGAATTTTTCTTAAGTTCGTAATGAACATAAACGGTTCAGATTTCTCTTGAATATTGCTCGAAAGACAATGGAAAATTATCAATACTTACCAAATCATAAAAACAAATATGAAGTTTCCAAAAGTCGCGCATGAAATTTCACAAAGTGAATAACAAAATTCTGTAATTTGAAAATAGGATTTCAAAATTTTCTTATTTACTTTGTAAAATTTCATATTCGTTTTTATGATTTGTTAACTATTGATAATTTTTCATTGTTTTCCGAGCAATATTCAAGAGAAATCTGAACCGTTTTATGTTTATTACGAACTTAAGAAATATTCTCAGATTTCAAGAAATATTCTCCAACTTTCTATTAAAGATTACTATCCTTCCGAGCTGCATTTTTCTCCGTGTGCAGAAAAATTTTTTGTCTATTTATACACGGTTTATGAATCCGCCAAATAATGGCGCATAGTTGGACCAAGGAATACCTCAATGATGCTTCTTGATTGTTGGATTATAGGTCTAATGAATATTCAATCGGCCCAGGAATAGAGCAAAATGATTCCACCTTATGTTCTGATACACGATTCGTTGCAGCAAGTCGCTTGATTTTAGAATAAATTTCAGTCGATGATGGACTACACTTCGGTCAGTTTTACAAGCTTTTCACATGTTTATGTATTACACATCATTACAGGCTTTTTTTTACATGTAGATACAAAACTATGGAAAGAATTTTATTTGAAAAATTACCGTGAAATTTCAGTTATCGAGGAACGAGTAGGAATTTTTCCAAATATGCCGTATATTTTGTCAAAATTATAGAAAAACTCACTTCCTTCTACAGACCGCACAGTAATTTTTTGAAGAATTTTCACGGTAATTTTCACAACAAAATTCTTTCAGCGTAGACGCGATAGTAGTAGATCCCTCGACGTCAATGATTTTCACCTGGAAAATTCAAGACCAGTTACAATCGCTACTTTTTAGAAATCCTCTCTTTTATTTCGTATTTTCCTTTTGTATTTTTAACTTCATAAAACGCTCTAAAAGTGTACGATGGAACGTTGAATAACCCATATCCAAGGGGAGACGACTTGTATGGACGATTTGAAAAATGAACAACAATACTATCTGACAAAGGTAAAAAAGTTATGAGATTGAGAATCGACCGAAGTGAGGAGCAAAGATATCGAGAGGATTGTGAATTTGATGGAACTTTTGCTGTATGAACGTTGTCGGAATGCAATGTGTATGCACATACATATCTATCGATGTACACATTCGTTTCGCGTGAATATTCATAACGCGTTTTTCTATGACACCAGGATGAGAAAGGGAGCCAGGAATAGTTGATGTTTTATAACTGATACATCCCTACTATCCTGAATACCATCGAGAAACCGATACGACTGAAAGGTATAAAAGCCCATTATAGATGCCTCTGAAAGACCGAAACCGTTTAATCGAGATTCCCTTTCTTTTTTGTTTTTTACATGAACAAAGCTACTATTACCCTTGTTGCTTCAATTTAAATGCTTCCAAAAGCGATACGATATCACAAAAACCCTGAAGTATCTGTAAGTTATTCTGATATTCCCGCTATTAAAATTAAATTATTCTTGTTATTTTTTGTCCCCGAGAGAAGAGGAAATCGCTACCATAGCTGCATAAAATTTCTTATTCAACATAGAATACGAAGGAAAATCCTTCTTCGGTATATAACCGCATACACACATTTTTCTCCGACCATAAAAGTTGCGTAACAGAAGTACTCTAGAACCGGGAGAATATCGGAAAGTGTATCATTTCAATGATTTGATCGCAAGTTACACAGAGTTTCGAGACAGAAAAATACATGCATCGGTGGTATGAGAGAAGTTAGTTCTTGATCCTGCTTTCAAACAGCAACATTCATACTCTCTCCCTCTCTTTTGCATTCGTTTTCTCATACTCCAAACGCATAACTCCGAGAATACGAGTGTCTGAATTCACAACACTTACAACACTGATTTGGAGTTTGGATGCCGAACAACATCGTGTTCTCGCGCATATATTTCATAAGTCAATCGTGAATGAGAAGGGAAAGAAATATTTTCATATTGTTGAAGATTATTCATTCGAGTACGAGGATCTGTTGTTGAAGGTTTCTGATTATCATTCATCCCTAGAAATCAAGTCTCACTTGTGTATCGATTTTTGATACCCTTCAAAAGCCTCTCTACTCTTCACTTTTATCTACCCTAGGAGAAATTATGATTGGGAATTAGATGGGTCCCGGCTAGTTTTCCCAGATGTTGAGTTGGTTTCTAGCTAGTTGCTTTTGGATTTATCTCAATAGAATAATCCAGAATGACAAATTGAGACGTTTGGACTCCCTTTTATTCCTCTGACTCACAATAATGTTATTGTACGATCAGCTGACACTTGAAAAATCTCCATAAATCATCTCAATGTTTGAGCACTGAAGTAAAATTGACTGAAATGTGTTATCCAGTTGGTCCCATCTGGTACATGGAAGGTAAATGGGATGCCCAAACAACTTCCCGGCAGATCTCTGAAAACTCCTCTGAATTCCAGTGAAAAAACCTTGGAAAAATCTAAGAAACTCTGAAAATTTAATTTGCGTATCTATAAATATCTCTGGAAATGTTGACCCCCGGAGTTTGTTCTTGAGAGACTCTAGAACAAATAATCAAAATTCATACCCTCTGGATCTTGAGAAGACTATTAATCTCATCAGACAGTTCTGAGATTTTTCTTTGAAATACCGATGCAAACATCAATAATATAGATAAATTATACAATTTGCCGACAAACCAGGTCGTCTAATTCGTGTATATTTACTTGCATGTCATCATTGACTTGGTAACTAACCTGTTTCTATTACTACCCCACACGTACAGGGATTGAATATGTATATAAACACATACATATCGGGTACCGCTAGTTTATGTTTGACAAACAGACATGTGCGTGTCCTGACTAATGCTACCGGCGTACGGTATAACCTCAAAGGTGAAAACCTGAATTTCGGCGGGAATAGTAAGCAAGCGAGTGAGCGCATAGTTATAACGGCGAGCCCCCGTCAGCTGTGACTTGAGTTGCTGAAAGTCAAACTTGAAGTTTCCTTCCTGTTCGCTGAAATGTAGGGATGATAGTACCACATCGACATCACGATGCCGCGATGCCACGTTCCAACAACCTCTGCTACTGCTGCTGCTGCTGCGTCTGCTTCTACTACTGATGCGTTCCTCCACCTCCTTTTCTGTTACAACTACTCTTCGAATTAGTCGTAACGATATTTGAAACGTACACTTTGAAACTCTATCGGCAATAAATTTGAAAAGGATGACGGTTGTTCGGAAAGTTGACAGTAATAATATAATAGTTAGTCAAATGGAATTCGATATTCTCGTGTGAGATGTATAAACGGGTTTCATATCACGAGAATCGGTTTCTCGTACGGATATGGATTTCTAAGAAAGGTTACTTTCAATTATAACATTGTTCGAATTGTCTTGAATGTACACTTTGTTGAACGAGATTCACATGAAATTCTGAAGGAGATATAGCGCAAGTGACATCAATTTCAGTAAAATGTCATGCGACAGGCAATTACGGGGATAAAATTAACTCGAGGAAATGTCAATTGTACGGAGTAGTAATATAATCTTGGATTTCTCCATGTTCTGGTTGAAAGGAACGATTGATCATGAGCAAATCTTATTGATCGAGCTATAAGTACTGATTTTAATTCATTCAATCATGGACCTGGTTGATTGAATCATCCCTCTCTTTGAGGAACTCGATTGACATCTTCAGTTCGTAACTCACAAGATTTAGAATTCTCGATGGCATTTTGAATGAGCACAACACTCATTGAGTTCGATTGAATGAATGATCATATCCCCGATTCGGTACATTATCTATTAAATCCCATAGAGTCCACTCAGTCATTTCTGTAATGCGGTTCATTGAAACTCTTAAGAACCTCATTTTTTCGTGATATTCGATTCGGCATAACACTAATTGTATCTCATTCGATTATCATATGTGATTAACTTATTTATTCCGATCGATCAGCTCTTTACATCCCCTCATTGGTTCTTATGTATTTACGGTAATTGATTCGTTGGAGTGCTCATTGAGAGTAATTATATTTCATCGGGATATCGACTGCAGAATGTTTTGAATCAGTCTAATTAAATCATCGTCATTACCACTTCGAACTCCTGATAGTTTCATTTCTGTTGGATTCCATTGCCGCCGGCGTTCTATCATTTCAGATCGAATACCGATCCGTCCTTTCCATCCTTCGATTCGTCGTTTTCTATATTAATTCTCAATCACAAATATCCTGGATTTTCTACATTCAATTCGTCAATTGATTTTAATTTTAACATCATCGGCGAGACAATCATGATATTCCATGAAAATATGGGATTGGGTCATTTTCAATACCGAATTTTACCAAATTTTTTTGTGCTGATCTAGCTCAAAATTCGCGATCACAGCTAAATGGATGGAAAAAACAGCAAATTTTCTGCTGGCTTAGCAAAATTTTCTAGAATCAAGTCACAGAATAGCCAACAAATTTTGTTGAAGGAGTCGAAATTTTTTGATGTCACAGTGTAAAAAAATCGTTGTTGTAACTAACTACACTGAAAGAATTAGTGAGTTTTCAAACAATTGAAAGTGATATTTTCTATAAATTTTACAAAATGCACAGTAATATTTTCAAAAAAATTTCTACTTGTCCCTCGATCATTGAAATTTTACGGTAATTTTTCAAATAAAATTCTTTCTGTGTAGTTTGGTCTCACAGCAAAACATTTGCTCTTCCAGAAAAATCAAGTTAAAACCTCATTTTGCTGGGAAAAACGTGAAAAAAATGCAAATATTCTATTCGGAAAGTGAGTTTAAGAGACAAACAAATGTCTAGATATCTCTAGAAAGATGATTCCCAAACAACAATATCCATAACAAAACGTTATCACATATCAAAGAGAAACAGAATTTCACGCTCTTTAATTTTCATGGAAAAAGACGAAGGTATAATTCGGGGAAGTCACTGGAGCGGCATGCGTATGAAATTTCCAGGAAGATATAACAATCTTTCTCCCAACGGAACTTTTAGAGATGTTCAAGGCCGACATGTTCTCTCTTTACACCAGGGACCAAGATCTACAGAGTCCTTTAGCAACTCAAGGATAGTGTCGACGTATATTCGTTTCAAATGAATTTCGCTCCTTACCTTTAATGTTATAGATATTTCAAAACGATTCCATCAGTGGAATGCTGTGGAGATGGCGAGTCATTTCAGGCATGAATGAGTTTAAAAGGTAAAATCAATCTGGTAATTATAAATAGCACTCATCATTATATTAATTTTTTGTAATAAAATTTAGAGAAAAGTAATTTCTGTTAATGAAAAGGTGACGAATCATCTTTACGGGACTGAATTCATCGTTCTACTATGTTCGTTGTTGATAGTTTTTACATAAACTCTCATGCATTTAAAATTTTATTGTGGAAAAATGCGTATGAAAATGCATTTTGAAAATATCTGTACTGATATGTAAATTCCATTCAATACGTCTGTACGAAAAATAAATGGAAATACGGTTACAATTTAATTTACGTACGTATAGAATTTTTGTACAGTTTTTATATGGAATTTACTTTGAAAATGAATTGCATTGAAATTTCTGAAATTGTTCACATTTAATTAACAATGAATTAAATGCACGTTTAGTTGGATTTATCATTTCAATGAATCGATGTTTTCAATGAGAAGCAGTACCTCAACATTGTAAAATTACCAAGATGGGAACAGGTTTCAATCACATTTACAGTTTCTTTCAGAGCGGTCTGGAAGGAATTTATAAAAGATTTGGTTCGATTTGTTTTTGGGAAGGTTCTGTTTGAAATTCAAAGTTTGGTAAGGTTCAGGATAAAATCGGGTAGAAAGTTTGTCAGTTTTTGCCTGGATTACCTGGGAAAGGGAAACCATTTAAAGCCTGGCAAGAATTTCTTGTTCGGTTATGTCTGGCATTTTCAGTAGGGGCGTATTCCGGTTCATGTGTACAGAAAAAAAGGAATAGCTGCAGCAACTACTTAAATAGTCGATTTCCGATCACCTACTTAAGCAGTTGCTGCAGCTACTTAGTAGTCAGGACAAATAACACGTTAGCTGCTTCAACTACCTCAAAATATCTCAGGTATTCACGTAAGTTAGCGCAACTATCGAGTTACTTGTCCTGACTACTAAGTAGCTGCAGTAACTGCTTAAATAAATGATCGAAAATCGACTATTATAAGCAGTTGCTGCAACTATTTCTTTTCTTCCGTGTGGAGGGCCAGCCAAACGTAAATATCTTAATAATTACGAACTATTCATATGATTCAGTTCAATTACCGTAAAATTAGAGTCCCCTAGCTAAAAAGTAAGTAGTTACCGCAGCTATTCCTTCTTTTCCTTGGCACCTATCGTGAAATATATTCTCTCAAAGAACAATTACTCGTCATGAAACCTATTTTTGAAATTATATTGAATTTTCCCTAGTGTTTGAAATCCAAGAAGTTTGAGTGACTTTCCATTCCACCGAAGCAAGTATCACAAAATATCCAATAAAATACTATTCTCATTTCTTATATCAAAGACCCAACAACTTCTGCAATTTAAAAACTCGAAGTTTCTTTGAAGTCGATGTTTCTGATCGTTCGATCGTCTGTGAATTTCGTTCTTTGATATACAGAAGGAGTACGAAACGGAAGTATCTGATCTAAAAATATTAACAAACAAATGTTCTGGAACTGCACGTTGATCCCCATCGATCTTCTACAGCTTACGTCCCGAAAGAATGAAGAATTCAATATTTATCTGATTTTATTGAACCTCGACGATACTATTAAAATTGAATTCTAGAACGTTCGTTACTGAAACGTATACGTTTACGTTCAGAAACTTTTACGATTTATCTTATTCATGAGATTAAGTTCAAAGGTTTCAAGTAACAGAGATTTATCCTGCTTGCATTTATTCGAGATACGTGGAGAAAAAATTGCGTGAGAAGGAAGAATTGCGAATGCATTGATGGGGATGAATGGAAAGCACGGTTTCCGTTTCTGTGACTGTACTCTATACGTGAGAGAGAGAGAGAGAGGGAGAGATGTGGGTGATGAGTGAAGAATTTAATCCTTTCCTCTTGCAAAAAATGCATAAGAAGACGTTATAGTTACTCTCATACTTAAATCTAAATATCATTCCGTTTGAAGAACGTTTGAGCGGATCTTGCTATTAGCAATTCGATTTCGCTGATATCAATGATTTAAAAATAGCCTTACTATCAAGAATATTCAAATTCTGTCGACATACTTTCTCATTCTACATAAAAAATTGTGTTTGATTTGCAAATGTACGAACAAAAATATCCTCGAAATTGAGTACTTACCGTTCATATTATTCATGTTTCTTTCTCTTCCCGACCTCCTTCTAACGTGCGATTAAAAAATTCCTGTTTGTAATTCGCTGGCAAATATCCTAGAGTCCATTAATCAGGTTTTTCAGTAGACACTGTTAGCATAAATCTTCAAGTTCTTGTCTCGTATGATAGCTATCTGCAAAAATTAAAATTCTATGTCCTGTTGAATTTTCAACCTTGCTTACTCGACTTTCGAATGAACACGAAAAAGATGTATCGAATATTCAAAGCTCAGTCTAAGTAAGACGAGAGTACCGAGTATTACTTTGACAAAGGAAATTTTTCAAGCCCAAGAAGAATCTTCAGAAATTCGAAGATCCGCGTTAATTATGTTACAAAAGAACGACGCCAGCCTACGGTAACCGTTAGCAAAGTCCTGGATAACTTCAAAGATAATGATATTATATATATATATATACCCGTTCAAGTACTTCAGCAAACTTTGTACGAATGAAGAAATGAAGAATCAAAATCATATCAACTGCAGAAAAGTATACCCAAGGTTTTGTTCGACAGGCACGAACCTAATATCTGCGACTGTTCTTCCCCGTGCACTATCTTCCCAACCCTCTTCCTTTGCTCTTCGTTCGCCTTAGAACGCACGCACGACAAGATGTGGCTGCCTTGAGAAAGGGAGGAGGATGCTAAAGGTTATGCGAAACCTCCGTTGTTTAGTTTAGTTCCGCAGCATCTGGTACGGCGAAGAACGTGGCTGAACGACGAGGGTTGAGCGTTCGGAGTCGGTGTTGTACGAAGGCAATGCTACTGTTGGTCTTGATGGCGGTGGCGGTAGACGGAGGATAAGATGAGAAAAGGAAAAGGATACGATCGGAGGAAGAGGAAAACAGACGAGAAGAGGAGTTAGTCTTCGAAGGGGGATGGGGCTGAGAATGAGAGAATACCCCAAAAAAAGAGAAGGAGAAGAGAAGAAGAGGATGAAATTCGTGGAGAATGTTTCTCTAGTCAGAGCACGCGCGACGTAATTGTAAGGGTGGCAGAGGGTGCAAGACCAAAGCCGTGCAGTGGTAGCAGTAGCAGCAGTAGTAACAGTAGCAACAGCAGCAGCAGCAGCAGTAGCGGCAGTAGTAGCAGTAACACCAACGGCAGAGATGGTGTGTGGAGGAACGGGATGGTTCGAGAGGCAGGGCAGGAAACTCGAGATCGTTCGCCGAAAGAGAGAGAGAGAAAGAGAGAAAACGATGAAAAGACCTGATCCTGTAGGAGGGGGAACCGGCTCATTAAACCGTCCCTCTCCTCTATCGGCGCTTCCCTCATCGCCTGGTACTCACGTGGCATACAGGATCGGCAATAAAATCATCCCTCGATCATCAAGGTGATAAAAGTAACACGCCCGACAAAGGAAAGCACGTGCACGATCGATGGGAGAAAATTAAAATCCTTTGTTTCGTCTGTTTTCTTTAACTATATCTAGCGGCACTCTGAAGAGAAAAATGTAAAAATATTAAAAATTTCACGAAAGTTATCGAATCTCTCTTCAGTTTTCTCAAATACGAATAAATCAAATTAAAAAGGAATGAACGAAGATGCACGTGTTGTATTATTTACTACTATTTATGAGACTCACGTTATCGTCGAATACCGGATGATCCATTAATGGGTGCAATTAAAGCGCTGCGAAGAGAACACTCGCATCAGAATTGAAGCTATTTTGTTTACGACAAACTATTCGAAAATACCTTAATAAAATCCAGATATCCGCAATTTTGCATCTCCCGCACAATGCGGTGTTTTGATTTTATCGGAATATTTTCGAATGGTTTGTCATAAACGGAATAGCCATGTAGCTATACGCGCACAATAATTATCGAACTCTGAATGGATTTGAAAGAAATTCAAGTTTCAAAACTAACGTGATATGATAGAGAAACAAAAGGAATGAAACTTTCAATCTTCCTCAGCGCACCGAAGACAATGGAGAGGATTTCTGGTTCATTCCCGTTTGTAACTTTATCGTATCATGATACCACATAAATCTATCCTGAATTCTAACCGAAAAACGTGTCTTTCGGATTTTCAACTCCAACTAGATCCATTAGATCCAATTTCAAGGTCTAAACAACGACGAAGATGTAACGTTCGTGTAGATCCAAGCGATGAGCTTCTGACATTTATATCTTTTATTAGTTCGACGAGCGAACAGAGAGAAGAAGGGGAGGATTAAAAGATGAAGAAAGAAAAGAAAATAATGAAAACGAGAGGATGTAAGAGAGGGACATGTAGCGGAGAGAGGAAAAGAGTGGAAAAATTGTCGCGAAGAGACAAAAGGACGGTAGAAAGAGGTTGGAGGGTTGAATTCCCAGTAGATCACTGTCAAGCCACGAGAAGCCAATATAAATACCTCAACGCCTCGCCCGGTTTGTACCGCTTGTATCCGTCGTATGGTCGTCCTGTTGTTGTTGTTGCCGCTGGTACTGCTGCTGCCACTACTGTCACCCTGTTGTTGTAACCTATCTGTCCCGTTTGTTTTCCCGTGGCGGGAGACGAAAAGGCTGCGGCACAATTGAAGAAAGGAGAGGATGAAAGAAAGAAAACGGATTGAACGAAGGGACAGAGGAAGATGGGAAGAGCGAACTTAACTCGTCGTTCTGTTTCCCCGTTTATCTGGAAAGATATCATAAACGAAAAAAGAGACTGAATTATTCCATGTGCACAAACCCTCCCTCGTTCTTTGTATTCTTCTCTACTCCTTTTCTCCATTCTTTCGGCGGGTCAACTTTGCCACCATTGCCGTTGCTGTCGCCGACGCTCATTTTTCACCTGTCAGAGGACACACGCGGAAGGAGTCTGACGTCGCGGAGAATTGGCTCCACCGACGAGAAAGACCTCCCACCCCCTCTTCTTCCCTTCGCGTTTTCTTTCGCGAGAGAAAAGATCCTCGAGGATTACCGAGGATACGATTTCCCGAGGCGATCCCAACTGAAGTTATGAAGAATTTCGTTATTAGGATGGTGAGGGAAAAACAAAAAGATTATTATAACCTTCCGAGGGCCTCGTAACATTCGAGTGAGGTAATTATTACCAGGAAAGGAAAAAGTGTATTCGTTCGTGGAGTGGAGATCAAAAGAACTTTTTTTTTATATTGGTCTTTATTCTTGTTTGATATTTCTGTTTGTCATAATTGTTTAATTATATCTATCATTTGAATTGTTGATTGATAATACAAATTTCAGCTGTGAAGAATAAAAAGGTTTTATGAAATTTAATTTCAACGACCGATCATTCCGTTGAGTCTTCTTCATACGAACATACAATATATTGTTTTTGAACTCTATTCTACCATCGTGTTGACGTGCTTTTCAATTGTTTTCATTTTTATCATGAAATTATATAATCCTCGCAATAGTTCACAAACGAAAGCAGTTTCAAAGTTTATCGCAATGCGATTCGCCTGGAGCCAATCCATTTGATATTCATATTTAATTCAAGCCGAATAAAAAGTGATATTTTCAAACCTGTTGAAAGTGAAGCGCTGTATTTTCCAACAAACAAACAACCAAAACACAACAAAAGAAGACAAGAAGCTCAACTGGATTGTAGATTCTAAATACGTATACGATAAACATACGCGTAACCTAAATGTACGTTTATAACATAGAAATGTGAAGCAAGATAGTGCAATGATCGTATTTACCCTGGATTTTTCGTTTTCGTTGAACAGGGTGGTTGCTCTATAGCATTGCAACTACTGCTACTGGCTATCGGAGACTACGACCGTACTCCCGTTTAATTTCGCATTCCAATGCGGCGGGACGTCGCTGTCGTTTAAGCCAGTGTCGCTTACAATCAAGCACTGGCGTAGTCAAATTTTGGGGAAAAAGTTGTAGAAAATATTCATCCTCCCGTATATAGAGGAACTGATTCCTCGTAGAGTAAGGAAAATAAGAATTTGGTTACACGCGATATAACACGGGACTCGCAACATCTCAGCGTTGAGTAATAATTCTCGGGTAAAATCTGAGAATAAATCTCTTGGTAACTGTGTGGGAGAGTTTCGGACATGATTCAACGAGTAACTGCGGAACAACAACAGTGTGAATCAATCTTGAAAACTCGGGTCAACGATTCTTATACCTTTCTAGCTACTAGCTATTCTAAGAAGTCTCTATGTCTTCATTCTTCTTGACTCCGTGCTATCTTGCTCTATTGTACGCCACTGACTGGTCATGTATGTATGTATATATATACACACACGCACCCCCTCGAAGAGTATGTTCGACCAATGCGAAACGAATGCGAAAACAAGAATAGAGAAAGAGAGACGTCGAGTGGAAAGTGTACTGCCGTGATAATGGGCGACCATAAAAATGTCGGATGGAAACGCAATTAAAAAATTATCGGAGGGGCTATTTTTCTAACAACGCTTTGCGTTTCGATCGTACGGATTGACCGTACGGGTGGTTGTTAATGGCAGGATATTAGCTGATTCGTGTTACATTTAACCTCCGGCATTTTCATCGATCGCTTCTGTTACCGCTACAGGAATATTACAAAACGAGCGAAGGTGTGGAGATTGAAAAAGAGAAAAAGGAAAACACGTTCTGCGAGAGATGACACCCCGCGAACAACCATCCGTGTAAATTATGTTCAAAATATCTGCTACTGACGTTCGAATGAGCGGATACAGATTTTTATCATAATTTTCATGGATCTAGATAATTTTGTGTCGAGGTTGCGGTGATACACTGTCATGTCAACTCGGTGAGATCATTTGTTCCAAGCATTGTTCCGCATTTTATCGGTTGAAATGAAAAACAAGGGATCACGGTGACAGATGATTTTTGTCTTTCAATTACAATTCTGTACATGATTTTCACTTGAACTTGAAATTACGCTAAAAACGAGCTTATGCGATAATTAATTCAACACTTCCTCCGGAAAAATGTTGAACATGCATGTATGCGTCATACGTATATATGATGCATATATTTGTGCAGAGCTTCAAGAGCGATATTATTAATCGAAATTTCCTATGTTCCACTTATCGTTACGACTTGGCAATGTCAGCGTTCTTCTTATCTCACTTTTTGTCAAGGTATAAATATACGCGTGCCATGTCAGTGGTTTTAGAATCGCAATTTCACGCTCGAAGGGTGTCAACCGATACAAGGGTGAAATAAATTTCATGAATTTTACACGCGAACCAAGGAAATTCAAATCCAATTTCGAGATTAATTCAGCGAATTATTGGGAGAACAGATTTAGATTTGATTGATTTTTAATCACACGTGGCTCAAGTGTGCAGGAATCTGACGCAAAGAATGATCCTTTGAGAGTGTAGATGAAACTTAACTCGGTGAAATATTGTTTAAACATTGGAATATTGCATCGATATTCTGAGACATTACTGAAACATTTTGAAAAAATCCTGTTGCAGCAACAGGATTACTACTGTTGTTGTGACTTAATAGTGACTTTAACCTTTAAATCGCACCTTATGACTCATTACGACGAACTTATGCTTCAAAATGGATCTCTAGTTCACTTTTGGAGCATGAGATGTGAGTCAAAAAATAAAAATATAAGAATGCCTGCAGTGACGACATCTTCTACCAAAAATTTATGAGTCACTATAGCTATTCGAGACCAATTAAAAATGATTTATGTATCGATTTCCAAAAACTTTGAAAGCAATATTGTTAACCCTCAGTGCACACACACTTCAAATTTGTCCTCATTTACACACACAAGGGTTAGCGTAACCCTGCATGTTCTTTTACTTGTTTCTCAGCTTCAAATTCATCGATTTGAACGGTTTTTTTTTTTTCAATTTGTACGAGAAGACTCAAGGAAGAAGAAAATTTGAATGAGAAAGCCTGAAATACCCCCCGACGAAAGATATTTCACAATAAAAGAATATATTGTTGAGAAATTCTTCGATAATTGTGTGTTTTGAAAAATGTCACGTTTGAAGAATAAGAGAAGATACAGCGATTTAAAGGATGATAGATGAACAACTGAAAAGTTAAACTTTCATAAAATATCACTAATATCATTATCCGTTTGAGAAAAAAATATTTGTTCGTCCAGATGAAACTGAACGATTCTTCAATCTGGTTAAAAGCGAAGTTTTTATGAGAAATGTTTTTATAGTAAAAATGTAGTTGAATAATATAAACAAAGTGCTTTTATCATCAGGAATCATGAGTGTAATGATGCTTATAATCAGTTTTTGCCATTTCCAGTCATCAGAATCATTTGTATATCCATAAGAAATGGTGGATCTCAAAATGACCACTATCGAGATGAAAGTTGAATTCTCATCATCGTTTTATATTTTTAACTTGGATCTCGTTGTCTGCCAAAAACATACTTCACTTTTCATGAAATATATACATGTGAACAACAAATAATGATTCAATTAAACATTTCCATTCGCATTTTTAGTTTCTACAATTCGGTGATTTCCTTCCTATCTACACACACTGGGTGAAATTAACCCTGTTACTGAAATACGAACCTTCTAGGTCAGCTGTTCACAGGATTGTGAGGATGTTGAACGGGGAATTTGTAGAGGGCGTACGTAAGTTTGTTCCCCCAGAGCATCAGCTCCCCATTCCTTCGCCCTTTCGAATGCGGCAAGTTCGAAAACCAAGCAAGGTTACTCTAACCCAGTGTGTGCACTGAGGGTTAAAAAAGAATGCGAAGAATGTGACGAAGACAAAATGAAATACTTCCCTGATACTAAAATATCTGATGTCCAAGCTTTGGAATACATCGACCATAATAGATATAGATATCAATTAGATAGATAGATAGATAGATAGATAGATAAGTTTATTATTATGCCCTAGGAAAACCTATGGGGCAAATACAGTATAGTATTTTACAGCGGTTCTAAATAACTAGCAGCAATAAAAAGAACTTTACATGCTCTCTAGATCTAAATAATTCATTCCATTTTATACTACCATTCATAATTCAAACATAAACTCATCATTCGGGTTATTGACCCAATCATGAGTATCTACTAATGAGAAGATGATGTAGATCTCTTTTGAAGGAAGCAAGAGTTGGCTGATTCCGAATATGAGTTGGGAGTGAGTTCCAAAGTCTTGCAGCCGAAATCGTAAATGATTTCCCATACGTTGAGGTACGATGGAGGGGGATAAATAGAGCGTTACGATCAGATCTAGTATCGAAGGTTGAGTGTTGATAGGTGAATTTGAAACGATTATAGAGAGATGACGGTAATCGTGTTCTCAACATCTGATATACAGATGAACCAAGAAAGTATTCACGTCGTTCCTTCATATTCAACCAACGTAACCTTAGAAAATAGGGAGTTATGTGTTCATCTCGCTTAACATTGAAAATGAAACGGACGCAAGCATTAAAGGAGCGTTGTAGTTTCAGATTATCTGTCTCCGTTATATCCGTGAAAACAAGACAGCAATAGTCAAAATAAGGGATAATTAGACTAGATACTAATTTAGCTTTCATGTTGATTGAGAGAAGGTGGCCATTCAGTCTTAACTGATATAGGGCACGATGAACTTTTCTCCGTAGATCTAACACATGTTCACTCCAATTCAACGCTGAAGAAAGAGTGACACCCAACGTTTTGATAGATACTGTAGTAGTAGTAGATATTTATGAAAATGAAGGACCTCAATTTGGAAAAACTGATCAAATTTATAATGTAGCAAATGATGTTTACTTTGTTTTGAATTATATATCTACTATGGCATTTGATCAGCATTACCAGTGAACAATATGTTATCCAGAGCTCTTAAAGATCTCCTAAATATGCATAAGATGTCAGATAGACCTTTCAGAAGGTTAACATAAAGATATCAGAATGTTATCAGATGCGTCGATTTCTGAAGAAAATAAGAGATTGCCGGAATGTTATCAAAACGAACTCTTTAAGAGGATTTTTTTCTGAGATCTCAGGAAAATGATACCATTCAGATATCAATATGATAACATTGACAGAGCTCTTTCAAAAGACCTCTTCAAGATCTCTTCCTCTTAAGAGTGTTCACTGGGTTACCATGCGTGGAATGTTCGAATTCATAATAATCGTAATTATATTAACAAACAAAACCTGTCATCTCATATTGGGCCTTGTCTTCTTGTGAGAAAAAAAGGATTAGATTAAATTGCAACAAGACATTCGCTGCAATTCAATATTGGAACATTTGAGAGTGTAATGAAGTCATAAAAAAAGTAAATAAAAGCTTTGTATTTTATTCATTTTATAAGGTCTATTTATCCCATAATGAAGGATTTTGTAACATTGCCGCAGTTACAAAACTACTCCTGTTGCAGCAACAGTGAATTTTTTTCCGTGTGGTGGGAATATTTCTCTGAGAATTCCTGAGAAACTCTCAAAATTTGAATATTCTCTGTAAACCCTGGTAAGTTTCTATAAAATTTGGAATGATTCTGAGAAACTCTGAAAATCGGAATTTCAACCAGGGTTGACACTGAAATGAAGGAAAGTTGAGACAAACAAGGTTTTACTGCAAAGAAAAGAAAGCTGTGAAAAAATTTCTTCTGAAAATCCATTTTTTTTTTGAATTTTTAGAAAAATTTTGCTGAATTGCAAGAAATTTCAACTTCATTTGGGAGCGCATCCTAAAAATTCAGAAAAAAAGTGCCTGTAAAAAATTCCAGCCAGATTTCCTCAATTTTCAGCAGGAGTTTTTTGCCAGTGTTCATCGCCAAGAACGATAAACCGTTTCTAATATTTTTTGTCGAATCATGTAGAATCTTGAACGAAATAAAATTCCATGAAACTCAAAAAACAATTGTAAAATTCAAGAAATTATATATCTTCTGCACGAAGAAAAAATAAAGTTGCTGTGACAGCGGAATCTAATTTTGCCAGCCATCTATTTGTTATCACAGCAATCTTGTTCAGATGTGACAGCAAAAGCTGTTTGTTCTTCCAACAAATTCAGGTATTTTATATGGAATAGCAAAGAAATTTTGCTGGAGACGTTAACATTTTTTGCTGCCACAGCTGAAAAGTCGTTGTCAAAGCTAATAAGAGTGCTGTGATGGTGAAAAGATTGCTGTCACAGCGAATTTTTCTTTCCTCCGTGTATATCTCAATATAATATTGAATTTCATGAAGATTCAATAATACGGACGAAGCTTTATCGAATTCTCTGATTCTCATAAAAATATATTGAATTTGATTATCATTTATCGAATTCCTCCCAGCAAAACCTCTAAATTCCCATTAATTTTCCTTCCGATCGAGCAAATTTCAATTATCAACAGCTGCACATATTTTTCTCCCGTCATTTATCAACTCTGAAATCCCACCAACGATAATTGACAACACGAATTCGAAATTTTCGTATGACACCCGTAGAAAAACAGTCTCTGAAAACTCGGAAACATCACGAACATTTTCAAAACCTCACCCCTGCGCTCGCAACGAGTCGGGAATCGGGGAAAAAAAATCTCTGAACGACACGCAATATACTTCACGTATTGTGCAAACTCTTCACCGATCGAACCAAATTGATTTCAATCGTTTTTTCTCCTTTGTCCATACCGTTTCTAAGTGAATTGCACCGTTCGCAGCTTTTCGAGACTTATGTATATGTGGGGATCGAATCACGTTCTCTCTTTCTCTCCCTCTTTACGTGTCATATTTTGAATTTTGGGAAGAAAAATTAACGAGAACAAGACCGGTTTGCGAATCAGGGATATTCATTTATCGAAATGGACGAGCGAAAATACGATACCACCGAGTGTGTTTTCCACGTCAATAGGAAGAGGAGAAAAAATATATCCGGTCAAAGCACTTAGGGAATGATTTTTAAATTGAATTAGTATAACGCATCATGGTCTCTGGACAAAGAGGGAAAGACAAAGTCAGAGAAAAGTGTTTTAAGGTTGAACTTGTGGGTAGAGAAATGAGTTGACAAGCGCAAAACACATCGCTGTAACAACTCTGTTAATTTCTTGGGAAATTTCGAGATACAAAACAGTTGTCCTCGGATATATGTGTATATATATATATATATATACAATATATATACTCTCGAGTGTCGCATAAACTTGCAAATTATTGAATTTTGTATATCCACATCCAAGGTGTGCACGTCTTTTCAAGTTTTTGAAATACCACAGGATTTCACCAGGAGCGATGTTTTCTCTTGAATCCAGGGTGAAAAGATGAAGGAAATATATATCGTTGAAATTTAGATCGTTTATAGAAACAAAATGAAAATTTAAACTCAAAAATTCTGATCCTGTTAGAAATTTGTACTAGATGGGACCCATGTGGGGGCGACTGGATAACACATTTCAGCCAATTTGACTGTAGTGCTCAATCATTTATTCGATTTTCTGTACATTTTTCATGCTTTTTCAATAAATTAAAAAGCAACGTTCTTGACTGGAGATTACTAATTCATAGGTGTGATTTCACAGAAAAAACATGATCTCACATTTCTAATTAACAATTTGAACGACATTCTTGCAATTGTCTGGGACACTTGGATGGGCACAGGCTAGGAAGTGCGTTACAAAACTAGCTGGAAACCAACTTAACATCTGGAAAAACTAGCTAGGGCCCAATGAAAATTTCTACCAGGGGATTAATCACCGTTATTCATCGTCTCGAATTCACTCCTTGGGAATAGAAATCTCATTAACAGGATATTTTTTTTGGTTCTTGAACAACCGAATAACAATGCCATTATTCGATTGCTAACTCGTTTCAATAAACGAATTTGATCAATCAAAATCTATCAAACCTTTCATTTCATTGTTCCTTCATAACATTATAGCGAGGAGTGACCATTCGGATGCAAAATCAGGAGATAACGTTGATCTCATCACGATACCGTTCGTATTTAATTTGAATTGATGCTCTTTGTTACGATTCCGCAGGATGGGGAGGAGGTCGAGAAAGTGTATATACACACGACGAAAATGAAATTCATCTAAATTTTCATGGATATGCCTTCTCGGAATGAGAGGTATCCCTTCGATTATGGTTATCCAGAAAGTTTCCAGGTGCTTTTAGCGTTCACGGGACTTGGCTACAACACTTCCTGGGTTGATGCGATCGCTTAGCGACGACAAAAGCGCCGGCGTCTCGTGTAAGCCAATTAACACAAGGCCGCGCGCCCAACAATAGTGTAGGACTCGACAGCTTGCGGGCTGAGAGGGTCGTAATACGTTTAGCCGGAATGTGCTTCCAACTTCTCACACGCGAGATGGTTTTAGTGATGGGGAGGAAGGAGAAAAACGAGAAACAGAGTCAGAAGATACGGTCTGATGGTAGATATAACGCCAAAGAGTTTTGTTGATTTTGCCTGTTACCCACGGGCGCTTTGCCCCTTTCCTTTTCTTTTTTTCCTTTTCTTATCTCGCTTCTTCTTTCCTCGTAAAGTATCCACGTATTCTTCATCGAGAGGGTAAATTACATGACTACACACAGACGGATCACGTATTTCTTTTCTTCTCGCTTCTTTTTTTCCTCTTCTTTTTTATCATTTCTTTATTTAGTATTTACGTCGTTGATTTTCTTGTTAGCAATTTTATGAACAATCGTTTGATTATCATTTTATATACAGAATTGGATAAAATGTATTTTATTCTACAAAAAAAAAAATGATGCACTGATAATCATCAAAATGTCCTCCGTCGTTGTTTGATTGAGAAATTCTTGAAAGTTCAATCTCTACACTGAGAAAAAAGATTCGTTGATTCGAATAAGATTTGTTTATAATAAATAAATCGTGTATGGTTGGAGAAACGGCCGAAGAAAAATTTATCAATATTTAGTCAACACCGTAGTTGATAAATACAGCACATATCTCTTTGAGTCATTTATCGAATCATAACGATGATGATGATTCGATAAATCTAAATTTGAGAAGAAGTTTGAATCAAATAACTGATTTGGTTACCACCCATGTGTGTATGGAACAATGGTTCGATCATGGACCAAGCCTGGAACAAGACCTGCCGAGACTTGTCTTGAACAATTCAATAAACTTGGTCCAGGCTTGGGAATGATAAGATTAGGACAAGCTTGGGCCAATGTTTCGTTCCATCAATCAATGCTTCTTTCATCACAGATATCGATGACAAGGGTAATTTGATCCATATTCCAGTTCAAAGTTCTCCCTCGAAATACCGTACGTGAATCATCTTAAAACGATAGATTAAATGTGCCAAGACTGGGACGAGCTTGGGGTTTTTCCCAGTCTTGTTAATCCCTGCATGGGAAAGACATCTCGAAATTCTGTAAAGAGTTCTTCAAGATTGATTATTACCATTGAGTTGAGTTTTATTGTTATTTGGATCAACTATATCTATCTTAGTGTGTGAAACTGGAGTATGGGGGCCAATCATGGGAAGGAGATTGGACTGGTCTTGGCCCGATAGTTACGCACAAGTCTTTATCCATTGTGAACTAATTGAAAACACCGTGCCACTTATGTGGACAACATTGGCTTGAATAATCATCTTAACCTTAGCTTGATTTTCACGCGTGTGCCAAGCTTGTACCAAGTGTAGTTTTTAGCCATTCCAAAGATACGAACAAATGTCCCATGACTAACTATCCATTGGAAACAGCGGAACAATTATGGAACAATATTCGTGCAATTATTTGTTCCTGATATATGTGCCAATCCTGGGACAAGCTTGGGATTTTTTCCAGTCCTCGCAATACTTGCATGGATATAATTAATAAATATGAATTTCACATCACTCAACACAATGTTTGATAATAATGAATAAGTCTCCTTTGTATGAAACGATATTTCTCAAAAATGTTCAATCAAATGCGTTGATTTGTGAGAAGAAAACCTGTTTCTCAATGTAGCGTAATTCACTAGACATTGCAATTTATGAATTATTAGAAAAATATTGCTCACATACATTTGATAAAAAAAAAAAGGAGAAAAGAGAAAAGAGTTACTTTAAACGACACTTGGAGAAACTTGTGGATGTTATATAATTGGGGGAGGAAATGAATAAAAGGAATCAAAAGTTTGCTATAATGATACTTTCGTTCGAGATTCGAACAACATAATTACTTTTCATTCGATTTAACTTTCATCTCTAGCAAATGGATCAATCTAAATTACGGTTGAACTTTAGATCGGCAACTTTTTCACCGGATTACCTAAGATTGACTGACCATTGCTATGGAAACGCTTCGTTGCTGAGTCTTCATTACTAATCCAGGTAGCAAGCAATCTACGCGTACCAGAAGTAACGTATAGAGTCACGTTCGATACATAAATATATAGATGTACGCGTATATTATTTATAAAAGGAAGATCAAAGTATTCTTTACTCGCAGCTAATTTGAATGGATTTTGTTCGACGCAGAGTGCAAGGATTCTCCCTCTCTCTCTCTCTCTCTTTCTCTCTTCCGTGTAGATCGTCATGTGATCGTTTGTGAAAGAATAAAAGTGGTTTTGATCGACAAAGGATTTCATTTTTCACATTACAACATCTCTGTAGAGTTAATGGAATCTGTATGAAGTCGATGAATATCAAAATGTAAAATATCTCAAGATGAAGTTGTAAAACTCTCGTGTGGAGGATAGAAACCTTTTCCCGAAAATTGTTAACCGCGAGACAGGGTAAATGAAAAGTTTGTTTCGTGTGAATCAATATCTCATGATTAAGTGTTTTGAATAAATAATATAGTACGAAATGCTGGGGATACGCCGTTGCTGGCATGTTGTATGAGAATGATGCTGAAAGGGGAATACATTATTTAAAGGAACTAATGAGAAAGTCCTCAGAAGGTATATAACGAACCAAAGACGTTAAAAGGGAGAACAGGTTGATAAGACACGCGTGACGATCTGAAAAGCTGTCGAAGAAGATGATACTGGAAGGCGTATAATGATAATGATAACGACGACAACAATAATAATAAAAGGAAAATAATGAAGGAGGGAATAATAAGGGAAAGAATATAATATTATAATGAGTGGGTTGGGGATAAAGGGAGAGGATGCAAAACTGACGATCTTGTATCGACGCGACAACGTCGAAGAATAATCTCCCTGCGGAAAACGATCTAGGCGCGATCGAGTTACTCAACATACATCAAACATTATTTTATCCGATAAATCCGATAATATTTTGTGGTCCAGAAGGGATACGTTATAACCACTCGGAGTGTTGAATTGTTTGATCAATTTCATCGATTCTTCATTCGAACATCGGAAAAACACATTTTTCGCTTTGAATACAGGTGTGGGAATGGAATTAGTTGATTAGTTGGCCGAGCTGTGTAAAGGCAGCAGCTTGTCGAAGACAGACACGTTGACAAACTGAGAAAAGAAATCGAGGTGACTTCAAGAAAATTGAAGGAGAAAGAAAGAAGAAAAAAGCTCGGAGAGAGGGTGAGAGAATTTCACGAGTATATGTGGTATGTGCATAGGGAGAATCGAGGTAACACAGATGAATCTCGAGCCAGACTGGACGGCGCTGAATTCTCGTCGCCCCTGTAGTAAACAAAGCTGTAACTCTCCTCTCTTTTCGCGTATCTTTCTCTCTCTTCTCGTTCCTGTCCTACTCTCTTTTGTCGAGGAATCGATGCTCAAAGTTCTGGGTAGCAGGAGCAGTTTGGAGAAAGGGAACCAACTCTTGCGGTTCTTGTTTTCTTTCTCCTCTATTCCATCCCCTTTTTCATCGGACATCCATCTTATTTTTAGGTATAGTTCGTTGCATACCGATGCACTCGAAAGAACGGGGAATAAGGTGATGCGCGCATGAAGAAATAAGTGTATCATATCTCACCGTCTTCCGTGGATGTTCCGTAGGGACATAAATGTAGTGTCGATGAGGAGGAAAAGATTCTTCCTCTGCACGCATAAAAGTTTTTTCAACAGGATATTTGTCCTCATCCTCTTGTATATATGCACGTGAAATACGTACGATGATGATATAGCTTCCTTGGATAAACGATGTTTAAAGATAGCTCGAGAGAAAATATTGGTTTGAATTTTTCACAATTTCTGTAATGCAACGGCGCACGAGAAAAATATTCACAATTTTCATCATATCTCAACTTTGTGTTTTTATACTTCTTTTTTTATTTATCTAGAATGAAAAGCAGTTATACTCACGCTTTATAGTATTTTCCTTGAGAATTACTTCCGTCAAAGAGAACAAAAAATCTATCGTGTTTCATGTAATGTACAATCCATGATATTCCTGAGTAACTTGATGTATCGTTCATGGAGAGATGATATTTTCCTCCTCGTCAATTTTCATTCCGAAACTGTGTCGAAAGCGCCAAGCGAATTGAATAACGTCGATGAAAAAGGAGACAAGGGAACATTATTGATATGAATTCATCGCTCGTAAGGAACATTCAATTATTACAACGCTAGGATTTGATACAAATATGAAAGTCGGGAGAGAAAAGTAAGGACGTTTTACGACTAAACGAATGATGTTTTTATTGCTACATAACATGGTGTGATAACTTTGGCGTGTTGTTTCTGGTTTCAGGTGGCCTGGATGCTCTACGACAAGAGCGCGATCCTAACGGTACAGAATCACGTTATCACAAGGAACCCAAGGATATCCGTGTCGCACGATAAACATAGAACCTGGTATCTACATATCAACGATGTACGCGAGGACGACAAGGGAAAGTACATGTGCCAGATTAATACTGCCACATCCAAAACACAATATGGGTTTCTACACGTTGTAGGTGAGTTCTACGTTGAATATATATCGTTACATGAGAAGATGGCTCTCGATTTTACTGGCCGCTAAGACTTTCATCGATCTCTCTGTTCTTTTTCAAACAATAATTGCGAGCTAAGAACAACCCACACAGCATTACAGTTCTAAAAGATATCTCAAGCCAAATTTAAGAAGTCTTGATAACCAACATGAAAAGATATATTTTAGATGTCTTTTAGAAGTATAAGAACTGTTTTGAACATCTCAAGAATATCTTTTCATGTTGCATAAGACTTCTTAAACTTTTCTGAACAGTCTCCTCGAGATATCTTGAAGACCAAAAGTGTTGTGCGGGAAGTTTCGTTGGTTATGATTATTCATAAACAGGGCACGACATTCCGACTGAATACCCTGTAAAACAATATTCCTTATTCTTCTTCTCAACCACCGAAGGACATTCCTTTCCCTGCTTTTTAATACATTCAATTCCTTCGCGAAGTGTGTTGAACTTCGCATTCGTTCGATGCAAATCTCAAGTCAATGACGAATAAAGTACGAGACTTTGTCCATGTATTCCCGATTCTTGGATCCTGTAATTGGATCAACAATTAAGATGAGCGTCACGTATGATCGACGTGATTGTATTATCACATTTTTATGAAGAGACGATAACGTATAAAATTGATGACGGAAGGTTATTCCAATACCTAAATTCCGATGTGACCTCGGAAACTACGATCACGATGATACACGGATAAAAGCGTATTCGGATTCGTACAGGATGTTGAAAATTGGTATTCGCCTCGAGAATAAACCGATGAATTTTGCAAAAGTCGATATAATATTCAAATCTGAACCGTGTTTTCAAACTTCCATTAGCTGGCTTTTTATAAAAAAAAAACACCCGATCCCGATATTAAAATCTGTGAAAAATTTATTCCAGATTTAATTACATACGTTTAATTTGAGAAATTCTAATTTCTTCGATCTTCCTTCTTCTTATCTAGTTCTACGAGGACCGGTATGAAGCTTAAAAGCTATCGATTTCTCGTTACCATCTTTCCATTCACGTACTCGCCGTGTTATATGATTCACATATAACATTCAAATTCGCCAATTTCAATGTGATTCGATGCTGTTGGATAGATATATATCGTAGAAGATGCTTCCAAGTATTTGAAATGAAGAAATTTAAAATTAATACCCTTAAAGTTCGTTACAAATTATGGGAGATGATATTGAGAGAGTTATATTCATCCGTGCGTTTAAGTTATATGTAGAAAAACAACAATCCTGACGAATTTATACTAAAATAGTATAGTATAGTATAGTATATCCTGCTAAAAATGCCAGGCAGGATCGGACCAAGAATTGTTGTTCGAAAACTGACAAATTTTCTACCCGATTTGGTCCGGAATTACCAATATTCGGAATATCCTGTGAAGAACTGACGGGAATTTCCCTGTCAGGTTTCGACAGGATGCTACAATTTATTGATTCTGGACTTAATCGGGTAGATAATTTGTCAGTTTTTGCCTGGATTACCTGGAAAAGAAACCGTTCAAAGCCTGACAACAATTTCCTGTCCGTTTCTGCATGGCATTTTTAGCTGGGTAGTACTCTCTAAATGATGAAGAGTGAAAAATCACGTATTCACTCCACCAAGTGAAGTCTCACTTTCAGAAGTGAGCCAGTCTGCTTCGAGTGGGATTTTCATACATGTCGCATGAACTCCCTCTCTTTTAGAATGAAGTAATCGCTCTAGAATTCGAGTGACTGTGAATTTATAATTTCAATCCATGAATTATCCCTCTAAAAAAGTAGAAATTCCACTCAAAATTTTGATAAGCTCACTGGATAAAGAGTGGAATCTCACTCTACAAATTTTACAGAGATAGATTGATAGTCCGTGCACATCACGGTAAAAAGAAAAACTTGATTTCGGTTAAAATATAAGCTGAATTTAAGATGCAGCCGAAAGAAGACTCATCAGACTTAAAGTCAGCTACTGGAAAACCTTCTCAAACTCAAACAAGAATACAGCTTACATTGATCCCTATATTGAACTGGAATTAAAACTGATTTTGAACTGAAATTCAAAGCGAATTGTTCCTGATAAATGGGTTCGTCCATTGTTTTTTGTTTTGTTCTTCTCAACATAGCGTTACCTATCGACGATGAGGAAGTGATTTGTGTTTATTCGGAGAATGCAAAATGAAAGTTCCCTGTTGTGTGAATTTATTCACTTCACTTGTTGACTATTCAATTATATCATGATCGTAGTTTTTGAAGATTGAACATCTTTAACCCCCATCGGGAGATTCGAACCCACATTGTTGCTGGAATAACCTGTCCTAGTCCTTTGCGTTTAACCACTTCGCCACGGTACCGTTTCGATCGACGCATGTGATAAATAATTTCATAATAGTATAATTTGATGGTATGTGTAGTGTGGAGTCGAAGATAAATTTGGAAAACATTTCACGGGAACTGAGAATTAGTGAAAATGTGAATACCCCCGAAAGTTTGAATTAATTCCAATTTGTGTTGTAATGTTGAAGTGAAAGTGTCGACATAAAAAATTCATTGACAGTGCGGAAAATCCAATAACAAGCTTTTACGAAAGTGATATTACAAACTGCTACCGAATTTGTTAGACACCTTGAATAATAAATAAAAAACCTGAAATAATTTGACTGAATTGAAACTGTCATTAATTATATGCAAATATATATGTGTACGTATAAGCAATTGTAACACTGAAAATGAAAGAATTCTAATCTTATTTTCAGATATTTTTTACTGAATTATCCATCAAACTCTACATGGCTGCCTATAAGATATGCATTGCTGATAATCAGCATATTATCCGGTTTAATTGAATTTAATACGGCCATAACTGTTTTTCATCCCATATTACGGCTGAAATCGTAACATTGCTGATTTTGAGCCTCATCTGAAAATCAGTCGATCATGGAATTAAGATTTACTTTTTACTGTGATTAGAACCACAGTTTTAAACAGAATCTTCCATTCAAAACTGTGATCACTCTTTTATTAATGCGCAAATCGAATATTCTTACGTGTTCTCTTTGTTCGATTCCATCGAAATCATGAATTCTGAGAAATATCTCGACCAATCCAAATATTCGAAAAGTGGGTCGTGTTATCGATAATCATCGAAATGGGATTTCACAGAAAATTTTGGTATTGATTTCTCATTCATAAATAACCGCCAATCGCAGGTAAAATGATAATTAATTCAAGTTTAGGATTAATTATGACTATAATTCGTCGAATATTACTTTTTATGTATCAAAGAATCAATACCAGAGATTTCATAGGCGGGAATGAGCACTGTGAATTTTGGAAAATTAAACTGAAATTTTAGGAAAACAATAAATTCTTAGTGAAAATGAATTTTGAGAACGAATTTGTCGCAAATGACAGAATATTGTTTTGCATTTTGAATTTGTGAGCAACCAGCGGCGCTAATTCATACATAGAAAAGTTGCCCCAGCCAGGGGCAATTCTGTATGATTTTTCAAAGTTCAAAAATTATGTTATTTCGATATTCCAAGGCTCCTAACTTCTAAACCGAGGAGGTAGAAACGATGAAACTTGCAGAGAATATTCTCAATAGGTCCCCAAGCTATAAGATATTTATGGAAAGATTTCCCCAGTTGGGGGCAGTTCTGTATGATTTTTTAAAGTTCGAAAATTATGTTATTTCGATATTTTAAGGCTCATAACTTCTAAACCAAGGAGTCACAAACGATGAAACTTGCAGGGGATATTCTCAATATGTCCCTGAACTATAATCAATACATAGAAAAGTTGCCCCAAACAGGGGCAACGCTGTTTGATTTTTCAAAGTTCGAAAATTATGTTTTTTCGATATTCCCAGACTCATAACTTCATTGTTGACTTCCAGCCCAAAAAAGTGCAAACCGTGGCATTGATAGGTACCAACCACTATCAGTAGTAATAGTTCCAAAAACGCCCCGAAGGCCTCCCATCCCCGTCAAGAATCTCGGATTCATTGACAAATTTTTTTCCATGCCCACTCAGTTTTTCACGTGTTACTCTTCCCCCTCTGACTTCCTCGGAAAATCCTTTGTTGTACAATCATCTACGTCCTGAAACCTTTCAATTGAGCTATCATTCATTAAAATCAGTGAAAATCGGGGGCAACCCATTTTTTCAGATCTCTGTAACTTTTTTATTTTTGAAGTACAAACGAAATTTTTTTTTGTACAATAAGGTGCTAACAACGCTTTTTCGGATGCCATGAAAACAATTTTTTTCTTCACTTTGGGGGCTAACTTTACACAGGTCGCTCAAAGCCTGAATATCTTGTAGTGTTGGAACGAAGAAAAAAATTGATAGAGTGTCAATTTCCATTATTTTTGCATGTAGCTGAAGTTTGAATCGTTCATTGAAACTACTCAGTAATCGAATAACATAATATTCCGCTGTTTAACACTCAAAACGTTGCAATACATTCTGCAAATGATGTCTCCAGTTCCTAAAAGTCAAGTTAATTAGATAAATAACGAAGATTCATTAGATTTTTCTTTTTTATTGTATAAACGAATCTAACTCAAACAGTATTATTTTTGCTTTGTCTCAGTTTGAAATTTTCCAATCAATTCGTTACTCTCATTCTTATCACTGTGATATCTATCAAGAGTTCACATAGCAAATGAATTATGATAAAAGGTTTTAAACGACGCATGAAAAGAAAAATCATCATGATCATCAAAATATTTTTAGAAATGGCCGAGAACGTCAAAGAAATAACTCTCCACAATTCACATAGATTACCTCAAGGCGATACAACGCAGTAGTATACTACGAACCCAAATTGTTTGAAAATCGGCTTAAGATGTACAGTATCATTATGTTATTGAAGATTACTCGGAGTATCAAGAATCCTATTATGCACATCAGATAAACCAAAGCTCATTTGTGATTCTGGTCTAATGAAGTTACAATCGTGAAAAGCATCAGTTTAGGTGAAATGTATTCCACTTTAACCGAATAAATATTATTCATACGGGTTGAATTAGATGAACAACGTTATCAAAGATTGTTGGTTAAGATTCACATCCTTGTAAAATAAACGTTAAACATCGATATGAATTATTCAGTTGAACCAAGTTATTCCATTCCGTTGATCACTCCTTGTATTCTGGAGTGAATTTATCACGGAATGCAAGCATCCTGAACTATGAGGAATTGTAAAAACGCGAACAGACCAAGATTCCTCCGAAAATTCCTGATATTTTCAATGGAAATATTTTCAGAGAATTTCAGAAGTGTTTCAAAGCTTGGCAATCGACGTAAAATCGAAGTCAGTTGATCGACGCATGACAAAACTACCACTGCTGTCCCACTGTTGGAACGTTGGTAAGCCTGGGACAAACTATCGCTAATCGTCGGCCCAGCATACACTGACCCAATAAACATACAAATCTTGAAGACATCTAAAAGATGTCTAAGAAAAGACATCTTTTCGACATTTCTAAAAGACAACTTATAGACTTCTTTTAGATGTCTCACTGAAGACATTTCTAAGAAGTCTCTTGAAGTTATCTTAAAGATGTCTGATAGATTTTATTTCAAAGATGTCTTTGAAGATTTGATAAAAGACATCTTCTAGATATCTTGAAAATCAAAATCACAATATTAATAATATAATAATATACCGAAAATGATTATAAATCAAATTAAAAACATATCAATTTTGATATAAAATCAAATAATTGGCGGCTTTCATTATAAAAATTTTTATAATCTCATAGTGTGCATTGTTTCTACTGACCAAATTGGATCACGTCGGACCACAATTGATGTTGCACGGATTGAAAACTTAATTCGTTCAAGTACTCCTGCTTAAAGAATTTTCTTGAACCAATAGAATCTGCATCGGAATCAGTGGGTTCGATGAGATATTTTGAACAGGCATACAAGAAAATTCTACGGTCATAGTTTGTAATTCCAAAAACCACGAAGGTCCAAAGAATGTTCAGTGGAGGTGCATCGAACGTCCGGACATTCGATGGTCCGAACATTCCTTGAACATAAATGTACGTATAATGAACGCGAATTTCACCTAAAAGATTTGTGTCTTGGGGAAGTTACAGGGATGAAATATATAATTCGCAAGACATTTTCAGATCATCTGAAAGTGTGCTTCAACCGTGGTTAATAAAACCTATTCATTCCTATTGAATGTAATAAATTCACATTAAAATTCGAATTCTGCACGTGTAATAGGAATAAATGGGTTTTTTTATCAATCAGGGAAGAGGTCCTAAGGAAAATTTGCATTATATCTAAAACTCGTCTTGAAGAAGTCTAAAAGATATCTTCTGGATATCTAGTAAGAGTTCTCAAAGATGTCTCACTCAAGACATGTTTTGGATGTCTAAAACTGTCGCATAAGACATCTTTTGGACTTCTTTTAGATATCTTTTAGAACACTTTGTAAGACATCTTGCGAAGTCGCAAGACATCTTTTAGATTTCGAAAAGATATCTTTTTGTCTATGTGGGTTACTGTTGCGCCAAGCCCGTATCTGGCTGTGAGTTCTGGCACAAACTTGGTCTATTCTTTTGTCAACTCATTTTTTTCTGGAGCCTAGAAAATTTTACTTGAATCGAGAAAATTTCTTTCGAAATCAAAACGAACTTTTCTCGATTCAAGAAAAATTTTCTCATTTCAAGAAATCCTTTCTGTTAGTGTGCAGGGTTGCAAATAATGCATTAAAAAGATCATTGGATTAGCACTGGGATTAAAAGTTTTTTTTAATTTTCTAATCCCAAAAACTCGGGTCGAAAATAATTTCTCAATTTCTAACCCCACCATAAAAATTAAAAAATACAAAAAAAATGGGCAATTCCGACATTGGGATTAAAAAATAATTTTTCAATTTCCAATCCCAACATCGGCATTGAAGAATAATTTATTCACTCCTCAATCCCAAACTTGGGATTAAAAAATAATTTTTCAATTTTGAATCCCAATATTTGGAATAAAAATTGAAAATTCAATTGTTGATTCAAAATTTCTTAATTCAAAATTTCACAACCGTGGTTACATGTTGATTTTACGTTGGAAAAAGAATACTCTAACAGCACAATGTGTCTCTGGGACGTTTGCTGAACGTTCAGAAAACCTCTCCTACTTTCTATGAACCTTCCATGAATGTTCCAGTGGCACTTTGTGCTGTTTAGTTAGCGGAGTTCGAAATGATGATGATGTGTTGGGCTCCCTGCTGAAACTGCCGAACGCAACCAACTTCATTTTTGAATGGACACTATACGGTTGAGAACGGATGAATCTGGTATTCGATGCTCAATTTCTGGCGCTCTAGCGCAGAGTGAATATACTGTAGCGCTGTGGTTGGTTAGGTAGGTAGAATGTTAGGCTTCCCGTACAGCACAACCACCGATCCTCCACCTAGGACTTCGGTGGACTGGAGGTGGAGAATTCGTGGAGAAATGGGAGCCGTGGAAATAAGGGAGAGTCTCCGTTGAGGCAACGGAGAGGCGACAGAGAAATGTCCGTCCCCTGTATTTTCGATATAATTCATATCGGTGCATTTACATCATCAAATCTGGATTTATGAGTTCACGAATTTAAGTTTTTATTGAAAATACAAAGGGCGGACATTTCTCCGTCGCTTCTACGTTGCCTAAACGGAGACTCTCTCTTATTCCTCTCTTATTTCCACGGCTCCCATTTCTCCACCAATTCTTCACCTTCAGTCCGACGAAGTCCTAGGTGAAAGATCGGTGGTTGTGTTGTACGAGTTTAGATATTCTGATACAGGTAGGCAGGTTCGATTCTCCTCGTTAGGAGTCCAAAATTTTCTGGACATTGTACGTTCGTTATGAATGAGCAAAAGTTTCATCTCAATTGAATTCAGCTGAGAATTACTTTTTTTCGCCAATTGTTCGCAAATTGTTCTTGTTTTATATTTTTTATTAACGTTTTTAGTAACAGATTACCTTATTTGAAACCATGCATTTGCGGAAGCAAAAATGGTTCGATAAAGCTGCTTTGTGATATCTCAAAATCAGTCTGCATTTCCAGTTGCAGACGTTCTAATATTTGAGTGGAACAGGTCTTCAAAAACTATCGAAAATATGATTTGGAAAAACAGATTCTTAACCTCAAGATGTTGTAATCACATCACAGGTAGAAATATTCTAATAAATCCTATTACGAATGGTGAAATTTCTGATTGAATATCATTAAATTCCTACCTATTCATTTTGCTATCCCAAGTGTGTATTAACGTCGGGCCCAATCTACGCCCAGGGTGGGTGCCCATGCTGCCCAATGTGGGGCCAAGCTAGGCAGACAAATGAGGCCAACCCTCAGATGATAACATCGTTCCCAGCTTGGCTGTATTGCTTTGCCCGAAGATTGGTAACCCCATGGCCCCAACATAAACCCAGACTAGGCAATCAAAACTGCCCCTTCCTTTTTTTTGGAATTGGAAAATTCCTTTGAATTCTACCCCAGCGGGCATGAATTTCAGCCCCACTTTGGCCTAGTGTTGAGCTCCATCGTGCCTATATGGGCCCAAGACTGGACCAAAGTGGGGCCAAAATTGATACACATTGAGGATTGTACGCACATGCTCGGGATATAAATCCACCCCAATCTTGGCATGAGTTCAAATGTGTCCGCACTAAGATTCATTGTTTCCATTTTCTATCAACCATAATTGTATGGGAAAGCACAACAGGGCCAAGATTGGGTTGAAGAGGATGAACCCAGCCTGGGGCCCATTGCCATCATAGGCAATAAACGATGGGATTCGTCAATGAGATTTTATAGGACATTTGTAACAGGGATTGGAACGGATCGAAAATATTTACGATACATTTCAATCCGCTATTCCATGGAAAGAAATCGATCCGTGCTCGGAAAATTCTGAGTGCGTTTCAGTCTGACAGTTTTAGCAGGGCTATCTTGCGCCACTCTAGAACCAATGGTCAATTTTCATTCAAGCAGTTTTTCAGAGGGTCTAAGTAATTCGTCATTTTATAAGAGAATTTCAACGAAATCCAAAACAATTGTTTACCTGGCAAAATACCCGATGTCAACTTACATGGAGTCATCAGCATCAGAACCCCATGTTGCTTTCCTCACAATCGCAGAGGAGGAAAAAAGAAGCATAGAGGAATGTTGTGATAATTTAATCAGCAGTGAGAAACGTAATTCCTTCTTCGTTCTCTCTTCCTTAGTATTCGGAGTGAACATATTAATATCTCGAGTTTTGACGGCTTGACAAAGGGGGAAAGAGGAGAGAAATTCCGGCATGAAGGGTCAGAAGAAAAGGACGGCATCGGGAGGTGGCGTAAAGAGGGAGAGAGTAGTAGAGTTGTAGTTGTTGGAGTAATCAGAGGGCTAGATTAATTGTTTCCACGGTACTATTGCCTTCCATCGCTACGAACACACGCAAGATTTCCGCCGGTGGATACCATTCTCGGTACTTCGTGATAATGCCGACGATACCCAACACACAATGCCAAGATCTAACCTGTCATAACTCAAGGCCGTGACTCGCATTGCTCACATATGTATACGCCAACGGAACCAACAATTCAGCATGCGTAATAACTGCAAGCTTACATATGATTTACTCCCTCAACAGGGCACTCAATTTTTCTGTTTTCTCATATTCAATCTGCTTTGAATAATCAGATCCATTCCTTATGACGTTTATTATTCTCATTTTCGTATACAAGATAATCACGGTTTCATGATTTTCCAATCACGGAAATTCAGTATATTCTCTCCTGTCTCCTCTCCCGTTCTTTCTCTTATTTATTCTCTCCGTATCTTTCTTTCGCTTTTTTCCTCCTCTTCTTCCTCCCTCTCGTTCTCCACGCCCATCTTCTCTTCCCGGCGTTCTCGTAAATAAGGCGGAAGCCTGGACTATCTGACTTTTATTCGATTTAGAAGCGAGTCGGTGAGCTTAACCGGCAAAGGATCTCCCTTCGAGTGGAGAAGCTCGAGGATCGGGTTTTGCGGTACGTGACATACTAAGCTTTCACGAAGCTTGTCTCTCTTCTCTCTATACTCTCACCTCAGCGTTCGACACTGCGTTCACGCGAGGGTTTCTCGCCTTTACTCGACAAAGCTTATATTCGATCCAGCTTTTATCATTTGACGTTCATCGGCTCTCTTGATTGTCTTATAGGATAGTGTCAGATTCAACTTAGATGAGAGAGTAAATATATACTATACGTATACCACACATCTACCCTGAACGCCGATACCTTTCCGTCGCCGACAGAGAGAAAGAGAGACAGCAGAATCAAAAATACTACGTGGAAGGATATATACATTTCTTCAAACAAATTTACAAAGTCCCTGTGTGTAAGACTCGAAAAAGAGAAAAAAAATAGTTCCCCGTCAACTCCTTATAAATCGACTCAAACTCTAAAATCGAATCTTGGAATTTTTTTTCAGAGAAATTCAAGAAATTCAAGAAATTCAATTTTCATCAGATCCTTCTTTTGGGTGTGAACAGAGACCTTGTGATCTTTTTCGATTTACTTGTGAGTTTAGAGTCTGCTCGTTGTACCTGGAAAGTTTTGTATCTCCTGAACGGGATTTCGAAGCGATACGACAAAAATAAAACTCCTCTACATTTTTCACGATTGCGGTCAAATGAAGTACAGGGTTGTTGTACAGGAGCATAAACTCTGGATACCAGGTATTTTGAAATGAATAGCAAGAGTAATGAATTTAATCGGTTTCCTCCCAATGGTCAGGAGAAAATGGTTTCATATTCTTTTTTTTTCCTTCACGTTCGGGGTATGGAATTAAATTTTTCTCTCTTATTGCGCGAGTGCGTATTCTCCTCTTCGAATGAATTACAAAAAATATGAGGAAAATCGGCGTTATACGAAAAATCTTGATGATCTTGAAAATTTTCCATTTTACTTATGGAGTGATATTTGTTTTTCATTTGTCGATGTTTCATTTCTTGCGTAAATATGCAATTTCACAGCACGTATAGGTGCTGTTAGGAATATAAATATAGATTTCATTTTCGCGTTTCCAGTATTGAATGTAAGAAAATGCTCACAAAAAGTTGAGGTATCAAGGTCTTGCACGCAGGAAAATATATTTTAAAAAATCCCATAATTTATTGAGGATCAGCGCCAGTCTGTGATAAATGAAATTATTCACCTGAATATAGCTTCAAAAGTACCATAATTTCATATGAAAATACATTTGATTATGGGACTTTTTAAAAGTAAACCCTGCTTTGAAAATCCGATTTAATCCGATTTACACTGATTATACTCGTCAATCGGATTGAATCAGATTTTGGTTCGATAATTTTCCTATTCGATCAGTTCATTCAAACATAATCGGTTTGAATAGGGCCAAAATAGAAATTTTTACTCAATGGGATATAATCAGGAAATTCGGATCGTGTCAATCCTAGTGATCATTTCCGTTTTGGTCCTATTCAAACCGATTAGATTTAAATATGATCAAATATTAACATTCTTGGACAAAAATCTGATTCAAACTGATTGACGAGTAATAGGTTTGAATCAAGTAAAAACTCTATCTGTCACAGACCGGCGCTGATCCTTCCCAAGTGTGTATTGACGGCGGGCCCCATCTACTCCCAGGGTGGGTGCCCATGCTACCCAACGTGGGGCCAACCCTGGGATGATAACATCGTTCCCAGCTTGGCCGTATTGTTGTGCCCGAGAATTGGTAACACCACGGGCCCAGCATGAACCCAGACTAGGCAATCAATACTGCCCCTTCCTTTTTATTTTGAAATTGGAAAATCCCTAGCATGTATATACCATGGGGCCCACCCCGGGCCAGCATGGGCCCCATTCTGCCAATATGGGCCCAAGACTGGGCCAGAGCGGGACCAAAATTCTTACATGCTGAGGATTGTACACACATGCTCGGAATATAAATTCACCCCAATCTTGGCCTAACGCTGGTCCAAATTGGGGCCAAGTTCAAATGTGCCCGCACTAAGATTCATTATCTCCATTTTCTTCAACTACAATTGTATGGGAAAGTACAATAGGGCCAAGATTGAGCCAATATGGGCCCCATCGTCATTCCCCAATACTGGGTTAAAGAGGATGGACCCAGCCTGGGGCCCATTGTCATTATAGGCAATACACGCTTGGGTTAATAAATTATGGGACTTCTCAACACATCTGTTTTATCCGTGTGGGACAAAGACCTCTCGTATCTAAAATTTCAAAACGCAACGAAACCCGGGTAGAAATGAATCGTGGCATTCCCCAGCTCTGTTCAGGGCTTCATCAGATCTGATCAGGTCTTGGCCAGTCCCTGACCGGGCACTGAAAATAACTGGGAACTTTTCTCAGTGCTCGTTGAATACGTCCATCATTTTAAGCTCCGACTTTGATGGTACAAGAAGTTATTAGATTTCACGAAGAAAAGACCGATTTGCTGTGACAGAAAACTAGTTGTGATCACAGCAATCTCTGGATTTTTCAGTATTATATCCAGAATAGCGAACAAACCCGAGAAAAAATGGATTTGATCTTTGAGATCCAAAAAATGGAATGCGGTAGATCTCTCTGGATCTGAATAGATATAAATAGATCTACGTAGATCTCAGCACAAATCGAAGCTCCTTTTGTACTTAAATCTCTGTAGATCTAAATAGATCCGGTTAGATCTAAATTGATCCATTCAAATCCAAATTAATCTATGTCAGTTCACAGCTTTTTCTATTCTGATCCACGTGGATCTACTCAGATGTAAGTAGATCTATTGTTATTCAAACAGATACATCATTTAGATCTCAGCAGATCTACCACATTCCATTTTTCTGATCAAAAGAGATCTAATCATCAGTTCTAATTCATTTTTTCTCGGGGATGTTGACAGTTTTTGCTACCACAGCTAAAAAGTCGCTTTCACAGCCAACGAAATTGCTGTGTTGGCAAATAGATTGCTGTCACAGCAAAACCATGCTATCCCCACAAAAGTTACCCTTCAAAATCAGATTTCACTGTCACGGCAGATTTTTTTTCTCTCCGTGCTGTAATTTTCTGCAACGCTGACACCGTCTAGCCCTGTGACGAAAAACCCTCATCCCCCTGCATCCCTAAAACGAAGACAAGTATTCCCTCGTATCGTAAATGTTATTGTATTCCATCGAGTGTGTACGGGACGAGGCAACGATACTTTCGGAATATACGATTTATTTACTCCTGAAAAGCATTTGCGATGCAGAGAAAATTGAAAAGGTCGAATACAAAGCGCTTCGATTGATCTACAAAGGGTGTCTTCGTTATGCTTCACAAGAATATATATACGGAAAAAGCGAAGCAACATTATTTCTTACGATTCTCAGATTATCCGAAAACTGCATAAACATGAAAAAAGATACAACCCCTATCTCTTCGTAGGGAGGAAAACGGAGAATTCCTCGCCGCACTTTCTCGATGAAATTGACAACGAACGAGAGTAAGGAAAATAAAGGATCCAAGATGAAGCGGATCTCGTATCTCGACACTCGTTTTACAGTGACGGAACAGCTTCTGGTTTGTTGAATTTGATGAGAATTTCTATTGGCAACAAATCTCGACGCGTCGAAGTAACGAAATGAAATGTTCAAACAGCACTGATTCCATCCCATCCTATGATTATCGAAAACAACGTAAGACGGAAATTCGATGAGAGAATTTATTTTTCACTCGATATCGAACACGTTCGTCACGTAAACAATATCAAAAGCCCCTTACGGAGTAAATTTCTCGTTTTTCTTTATGAAAATAAATCCATTAACCGATTCCTCAACGTTCGTTCGAATATCGCGTCACGATAAATTGTTTGTAAAAACCAATTTTCGATGGCAATATCACTTTTCTCGAGCTGTTACCGTATTTCGAGCGAAAGATTGCAAATTCATTTCCAAATTTCGCTCCAACTATCTTGAAACTTGAAACTTCGTTCCTGCGAACGATTCTCCGAAGAATCTTCAACCGTGTTCAGAGATTCACAAACAATTCTCAAGATAAATCGAAAATATTATTCCAACAAGTTCGCGATAACACTGATTTTTCAATGCTGTTATTTCAAATTTATCGTTCCGCTAGGAATCTTATAGAGGAAGAATTTAATCCGTTCGTTTACGCGATCATCTACAACGTAAATATCAAATATTGAGAAATATATGAAAATAGAAGCCTATAGTCGCGTCAGACTTCATATCCCTTGTCGTGAATATGACATTTTATACGACTTGGCATCTATCGAATGGCGCCAAGGGAATCGATCTAGGTTTGATTGACTAAGTGACACGTGACGTGCGTTGAGTGAGCTTTGAAAATACTTCAATTATAATTCGTGGAATACCTGATGATGAACTGTCCTCTTCTACAGATAACGTCATAAGTGGTTTTTCATTTACGTTCTACACGCGCATTCGCATGAAATGAAATAAAAAGTACCAAATATATCAAACTTTTTCACACCATCGACGGTTATATCCGATCAAGTGACTTCGTTTTCTCGGTTTTTTTCTCTTTTTATCGATCCAAACTGTGGATAAAACGTTTACGAATGATATGATTTTTTTTTCTTCATTAAAAATATGGTTTCAATCGCGAATTGATTTATTATTCGAAATTTAGGTGAATTTTTTATCGCGTCTTTTTATTCTCGATGATTCAATAATTGTGTTTCCATATGAAGAGCGGCAGTGCCTTGGGCCAGGCATGTCAGCCAACGTTGATTTTGTAGCCAGCGTTGGCAATCTTCGACTACCCCAGCAGACTCGTCAATTGCTGAAACAGTGTTATCATTCCAGACCTCAGTCAATGTTCGTCAAGGTTGGGCCAGCTTTGTGTCACTGGTAAATTTTGATACCACAACTTTGTAATTTGATTTTTGATATCCCTTGAAATATATCGAAGAATAAAAAATTCAACGCATGATATATTTCCTCTAGAAACCACGGCAACATGTTTTTGTGCGCCAAATGGTATTTTCAATATCATAAGTAAATGGGTATGCAGTGTTTCGTCAAATTACTCGACAAAGGAAGATTAAATACATCGGGGAACGCTCATTCACCGTATGTTCCTGTTACCGTTATACTATTATATATCAGACGGGTACGTGCTGTTAATGCATTATTCAAGCGAACCTCTGCTACCAACGCAGTCATCGACATCGTAGCTCTCGTTCCCGTTGTTGTTGTTGTTGTTGTTGTGTGTTACTCCTGTTGTTATACATTAACTCGTCCTAAACTCCGGTTACACGGGAGTCACCAGAGAACGCTCTAGCGAATCATAACGGGGCGGGAAAAAGGAAACGGCGAAGTAAGAACTTTGAAACTAGTAGGAGGAAAATAATAATTCACCTATTCAAATGTAACAATTTAATTAAATGCATTCGAACATAATATAACAACATCCTTGATAATTAAGGCTGGATAAATGATTCTCTTCAACTAATCCGCGTTAATCTAGCACACCATGAACTATAATATATTTGTCGTATCTCGATTATAACTCTGCAATATTTTCAACCAAATAACAGCGGGGCTACAAACAAATAGAATCGTGCGGTAGACAAATTGAATATAGAAATTCCACGATTCATTCTCAAAAATATGCGACGCGAGGTATTGAAAAATCAATAAACAAGCTGTGAGGCCGTGTCCTAGAGTTACGAATTCCATGAGACGCATTTTGGACGCGGGTATCGTTTTCCCCACAATTGCACGATTCTCTCATAAAACGAGGACTGGAATTTTATCACTCAAATTTTTAGAGGCAGTTCATAAATTGAATGTATCGTGAAAATATTCTTTGTTTGTGAAACTCATTTGTTCGGTGGGGAGAGGTTATAAAATTGAAACGATTATGCGAATATAACACAAAAAAGAATTATTATACAGTATTATTGAAGGGTTCAAGTGTGAAGGTACACCACCACCACCACCACCACTCTTTTCTTTCTCTCTTAAAATATAGGAAACCTGATTTGCGGTGTTCCGTACATCCCTCTTTTTCCTTTTATCATCTTTTTCATTCTCTCATAGGAAACAGAAAAGGCAAGGAACGTCGATTTGCCGCCTCAAGTGATCGAAAGGCAATGGTGGAAAAATGTAAGGGAATAAAAGCAGGAGGCTTACTTTGCATACTTTTCTTGTACCAACTGTAACGATCGTAGGGTTCAATCAATGTGAAAGAGTGTGAGTTTCATCCTGTGAAATTGGCTCGATCGGAATTCTTCATTGTGCTCGATGATTCCCTTTTCCGTGTAACAATGGTGATAGTATGTGGTTTGTTCTTTCGAATACAGGGGATGATAATGATGAGATTATCATAAAGTACAATGGCTGTGTCTACAAACAGAATATAAATCAGAACACTCGGAAGTAGAAAAAATTCTATTCAATAATGAAAAGAATCAACTCCGTTACAATTTTGTTGATATTTTGCATCTTCATATATGCTTTCAGTTCCACCAAACATCGATGATGCTCAGAGTTCATCGGACGCTATTGTGCGAGAAAATGCGAACGTGACGTTAACGTGTAAAGCTACCGGTAGTCCCACTCCTAGCATCAAATGGAAAAGAGATGATGGTTCTAAGATCTCGATTAACAGAACTATGGCAGGTGAGTTGAAAACACATCGAATCGCAAATGAATCTTTCACCGTTTTCATCTTGGTACATTTATCCAATCTTTGCCCGGGAATAATGGAATTCCACATAGCGCCAACGTCTTCGGAATATCTCAGAATATTGTTACGACGTTACTGATACGTTGCGATACCTACTACAGTAATGTTCTGAGATATCATCGAGGCATTTTGGGTGGTACGAAATAGAACAAAAAGTAGCATTTATCCTACTCAATCACGGTTTTAGAGATCTCAAAATATCGAAGTTTGTAACTATTTGATTTGAGATCAGGAAAGTCAATACTTGGTGCTTTGTGTAAAATAAGAGCCTGTTTTTTCCGGTGGAATGATGATTGCTGAGGAAGCTTTCAGTACTGAATAAAATAATCGAGTTATATGAAAGGATTGAAATAACTCTTCAAGCGTAAGAGCAATATCAAGAAAAGAAAAATGTTCACAATTGAGAAGAAAGGGTGCATGATAATAGATACCTCGAAGAATAAGTAAAAAGATTGTAACCGGAACTATTCACAATAGCTTGTCAGATTCCAAAGGGGAGAATGAGGTGCATGAACTAAACATAGAGATGAAGTATAATTGGAAAAAAGACTTCGAACAGGAGTCTGATAAAGAATTTAGATATTTAAATTCATCCTTCGGCATCGATTTGATATAAACCAAAAATGCCTTTCATTTGATTCAATTAACATTTATTATATTACACGAAACAAAATTAGTATCCAAACATACTTTTCAATGAAATCGAAATAATATTGTTTGTAAATTCTGCCATCATAATGAATGTTCAAAACCCTCCATCATATTTCAAATAAATATCTGTTCATTGAGAAAATTCAGGGAAAATAAATTTCATCTCGCGGAACTGTTTGCAATGTAACTACACACGTTCAATCGAATATACATTCACGTCAAGCAATGAAAATAATAAGAGCCTCAATTATAACTCATTTAACTAAAGTTCATGAAAATTTCATCAGTCATAACCATGGTTCGCAGAAGATAATAATTTCGATCACTCAAAGTATTCGGTACAATTATTTTGATAAATTTACTGTTTTCAAGATTTACAATTCAGTCGTTGGTTTTCATTGCACGTCAAATAAAATCACATATCATTGGTTATAAATTCTTTATGATTGCGAAGCTATATGTGAGTGAATTTTCAGTTACATCGGGCAACAAAAATTTGAGAATCGAGGAACTTCCCCGGCGGAACAAAATGTCTGGAATCGTGGTTGATTGAGGAAAAAGGCTGTATTATTGTCAACTGACGCTGGACGTCGAGAATTCTGCATGTTCATAGAAAGAAGAATTATCATCCATTACTCAAAATTGATGAATTGAGAGTAACTGAAATCCTCTTAGAAGTCTTGGATTTATAAATTGGATGAATTTTAGGTTGTTCCGATCTCTTTCCATGGAGCTAACTTTATTAACGATATCAAAATTGCGAACTCATAACCCTCTGGGATGTGACTTAGCGTTGCCGAATTTAGATTGTTAATTTTGGTTGCTATTTGACATTTCAACAAAAGAAGAATAATATCAAACAACTGGATAAATTAATGAAAACTATTTTCATATAAGTATCAAAATTAGAATAATACATCCACAAGTATAAGCGACAGATGAAACACTTTCGGAGAGAAAATTTATCGACGTAAACGTCCGATGTGCTTGGAGAATAATCAGAACTCAATCATCAAATGTCAGACTCAATATATAACGGTTCAATGCACTTTGAGGATAACGGAACTTTACATGCTGCTTTTCAATTGAATTCTTTAAGTTCGCCAAAGAAAATCCACGTTGACGGTACATTGATCAATTTCACAAATCTTTATTATCGATCCAGGTTTTCCATATATAACAAACATATACGTACTGTACATCAAATTTATTATACACGGTACATACGCGCTTCGTATTCCGTTTTCTGTTTCAAAATGATTGATAAACCCATTGATAACCGGTGATGCGATGTTGCGTACGATAGAAGTTTTCATAAAACTCTTGCAACGCGATTGTGTTTCAGTGTCCGAATGGGAAGGCGAAACTCTGGAAATGACCAAGATTTCTAGGCTGGATATGGGGGCCTACTTGTGCATCGCCAGTAACGGGATACCACCGACCGTCAGCAAACAAATAAAAGTATCCGTAGATTGTGAGTGATTTTTCTTACTTTGTTATATTTCCCAACTTTCGATTATCTTCAAACAGAGTTCGTATGTAAATTAATCAACAACTGAGGGATGATTTCCAAATCAAGATTTTGAAAAATCAAACTATATCCATAAGATGATGAGGGATTTTTATGAATTCGTCAATGGAAATGAAGGGATGTGACAGGATCGTGCATGCAGATTGCATTTGATTGCAGAATTCAATATAAACCCGTGAAAAAATTCTCCACGCTTGCTCACGCCTGATCTGGGCTGATGACTGAAGCCTGATCAGGCGTGATTAGGCCTCAATTTTGTACCCACGTGATGAGGACTAGTCATGCTCAATTACGCCCAATCACGCTTAATTATGCTCCATTATACATGAGAAATTTATACCCATGAAAAAATCATTCAGGTGTGATTAGGCGTGTTCACGTCTGATCATGGACATTTTTTGGCAAAATTATTCGTACTCAACTCTGATCGCACGCAGTTGGGCCTGACTACGCCTCATCGTTCATTTTTCAGCTTCGTCATGACTGAGAAGGCTTCAATTTTGTACTTACGTGGAAACCCGTGATTGAGCTTGACCGCGTGCGATTATGCCAGACAAACTATTTTCGCCCATGATCATACAAAATTGTACCAAATGAGAAGTATCCATACAAAATGGCGCTATGTTGATTTTTTTATCACGAATGCGCATGTTTTATCAGGCCAAGTCAGCCCCGAACACATTCGCGTACGCCTGATCACGCCTGATCATGCCTGAGAACTGGAAACTACATAAGCACAATAAGTAAAAATGATTGACAATAAATTAGTCTTTTATAAAATTGTTACAGTTTTATTCCTCACAAATAGCTAATTAATCCTGAATTCTTTATTCATAATAAAGCATAATCAAGCGCGATTGGGCGTGATTGAGCGTGATTAGTCCTGATCACGTGGGTACAAAAATTGAGGCCTGGTCACGCCTGATGAATGAGGCCTGATCACGCGTGGACGATTTTTTCACGGGTACAAAATCAATAAGTTTTTTGTAAGGAATGAAACTATAATAATGTTATCAAACACGAATTTATTGTTAATCATTCCTACTTATTGTGCCCATTTACTAGTTTCCAGTTTTCAGGCATGATCATGTGTGATCAAGCATGTGTGTTTGTGATAGAAAAATCAACACAGAGTCATTTTGTACAATGTGAATATTCCTCAGTTGGTGAGATTTTGCATGATCATGAGCGAGAATGGTTTGTCAGGCATGATCACTGGTGGTTAAGCTCGATCACGGGTTTCCACGTGGGTACAAAATTGAAGCCTTTGAAGTGACGACAAAGCTCAAAAATGAACGACCAGGTGTAATCAGGCTCACTTACGTGCAGTCAGTATTGAACACGCATAATTAGACCTGAACGATTTTTTTATGGAAAGTGTGACAAGAATTGTTGAAAATCAACAAATATTTGAATATCATAATTCAAAATTCTTGCCACAAATGCAAATTGTAGCACTCATTCGATAGATCTTTTGTTCTCAAAATCCGATGCTAAAGCATCAAAGAATAAATTTTACTTCCAATTCGTAGCACTTACCGTCCCTCGCTTTTAAAATGTTTGTACTCGTTTTTGCATTTCCATATCCACTTTACGCTTTTAATTCGAAGAATTTATTATCTTATTTTGGACCCTCGCTTTGTTCTTCCCACTTTCTTGTTTCATATATTTTCTATTCGAAACTTCCTCTTCATTTCTGTTACTTTCATTTTTTCATGATTCAACTTCATATTTCAACTTGCGTGAAATTTCGCATTCAACGCGGTGTACGCCACTATTCCGCTGTTCCAACTTTGTTCTTCATAGTTCTTGCATGCACGCGAGTATTGTTGTTCCACCATGTTCCACGTGTTAATTTTTTTCATGGAATAGACAATTTCCTAATCTTGTGTCTTGAAAACGATAAAACTTGCAAAATGATGTCGTTTCAAAAATTCCAAATTGCGAATAGAATGAATCTTTCTTAAATGCATGGACCCAACAAATAAAAAGATATCTATTAGTGTCTGAAAGATGTCTTGGGAGACATTCGTGAAGGTATCTTTTCGACATCTAAAAGATGTCTTATGCAATAGATTTCAACACGTTTTAGATATCTCAAAAAGGTTTTGCAAAAAATATGTTTTAGATAATCTGGAAGAGATTTTTCAGATGCCTCAAGATATGTTGTTGATTCTTTTGATATACGTTTTACATTTTCCCAAAATACTCTCTAAATTTGAAACAGTGAAATCTCGGTGATTCAATTAGTCAAAAACACTTTCAACTGCACTTCACTGATATTTCACTGATTTCATTCAGTAATCGACTTTTAACTGCAGAAATAGTGAGATTTCACTGATTTGAATTTGGAGAGTACATTTTAAATATCTTCGAGATATCCTTTAGATATTTCCAAGATGTCTTTGGGAATTCATTAAGACATCCCAGACAGCACAAAAAGATCACTAAAATGAGTTCTGGAAAAAGGAACATGGAGTAACTTTTGCATTTCTCACTTGGACAATTTTCAAGATGTGTAGCAGATATCATTCAGAAACTTTTCTAAGATGTCTTTTAGACTATGCTGATTCGATATCTAAAACATGTCTTTCAGAAATACTTCAAACACATGTTTCTGATATTTCTGGAAGATGTCTGAGAGATATCATTTTCATATATCTTTTTCGTGACGTCGTTTGAATATCTGAAAGACATCTTTTCGATGTATCTAAAAGATATCTTGCTCAAGATATCGTGTAGATTTCTTCTAGACTTTTCCTGTTTGTTGAAGAATAATGAAGACCATCAGTTATAAAATTCGGATTTCCATTCGAGAGATGAATTTTCACTTCAAAAAGGAATTTTTAATTGAAAAATTATTGAAAATTTCATAGAAATTCGAATTTTTCGTGAAGATTTGTATGATATTTCATAAACTCAAAGTTCTCATATTTATCTGATGTGTAAAATTTGTTTTTGAATGCATATTTTTTGGTGTGTAATGAAAATTACAAAGTACACCGCTCAAATGATGTACAAAGCACATTGAAGTGTCGAATAGAGAATTAAGTTATATTAATTTCGTTATAACGACAATCACACTATACCTAGGGAGTTGAGAATTCTTTCACCTACTTCAAAGGTTGAACTTTAACGGTCTTCGATACTCGGAGTGTATCGTTGGCCATGTCGTACTTTGCACTTTCTTTTGTGCATAGCACAGTTCATTCTTTAGTCATTATACTGCATCTCTCCTTCTTCTTCTTCTTTTTGTCTTTCCTTTCTTTTTCTTCTCTTATCATAACTGTTACCCATGAAAATGAAGGCTCAAATTTCAAACAGGTGTTTTATATTTCATCCTCATAATTCAGAGACAGAAAATTGCATTTCTTTTATCATATAATTTTCTCTACCGTTGAAGATCAAACTATGGAGATTTATGGGAGAGGAAAGTCAACTACGGACGATATTTCCATCTTGTTACGTTCTCGTGTAATCATCCAATATTCGATATTTCGATAACAACCGTGAATCATTCGATCAACTAAGCGTGTATAACTCGAAATATATAATTTGAGAAATTCGAAAATTTTAAACTATCAAATTACTATTCACGTGAAAATAATCTTGAAAATTTCTTCTTCGTTTTGGAAAGAAAATTGTGAGGGGTTAAAAAAAGAAACACAGATCATTGCGCATAGTAAGAAGGAGGAGAAGGGTGCACAAGTGTGTCACGACCCAAGCGTTGAGGCTATTCGAAGGAAAACACGTAGAATTGCGGACACGGAGGCACCTCACACATATTCATACACATAAACACACACACGACCGCGCACACAATTTAATAATGAAGAAAGGACTGTGGCGACAAAGCCCTGCTTTGTCGCTCCCACCTCTGCACCTTCACCCTGATTGCCCCGTCTGTCTTTTTCTACTCGCATTGTGTAGTATGTGGAGCAATCGAGGGAGAATGAGAGTGCGACTGGCGAAAAGTATCTCAAGGTAAGAGAGAAAAGACTATTCGCAAGACATAAAAGTAAGCTCGAACTAACCACGACACACCATTAACGTTTCCACCTCTGTGTGTACAGGAGCTATTGTTACGTTACCATGCTTCACCCAAATAACAAACGTGTGTACCTTTTCTCCGCGCCAAGTCGGTACAAGTTTCTCCATCCTACGATTCCTTCTATCATTGCATCGACTTGTTCTCTTCTTCACTTTCATCGAACCGTCAACAATTTCAATCAATTCTTTCTACGCTCGCGTTCTATCGCGTTCATTCGAAGACATAGAGATGAAATAAATTCCGTGAGGATTTTCCTGGAGGAAGAAGAAGAAGAATGAGAAAAGAAAAATCATTTTTCACTCTCCATTATGGACGGTAAATAACTCGATCAACAGTTTCGAAATAAAGGAAAATCGGCGTGTTTTAATAAATCTCTACAAGAGGAGAGACATATATACGTTCAAGTTTATGAGACCCTGAAAATTTCTGACTTGGTTCACTTGACTGTACTTTACTCCACTCGAGTACGCGTGCCTTCTTTCTCTTCCTCTTTTATTCTGCTTCGAGTCAACGCGGAGGGGAATGATCTAGAGAGAAGCCCTCGGGTCCTTCTCTCTCCGCCTTTCCGATGAAATTTAAGACCCAGCAGGGTGAACTTCGACCCGACCCTACCCTATATCTTCTCTCCAACACCACCGCCAAGCTATTCAGTCAACGACCAAGGCGTACCTTTAACGCTGTTTAACTTCCACCTGAATTAGCCCTCCAACCATCCTACCGCCTCCGAGGCCTCGCACATTGTTCTCTACAATCAAACTCAACAGCGTTTACATTTGTCTACACGGTTAGTGCTAATATTTAAACCTTTTCACCGAAAACTTGTCCACGTCGAAGAGGGAGGATACGATGTTGCGAAACAACGTTACTTACTTTACAAACTCCCTTTCTGCCGTTCTTTCAGGAAAAATCGGATAATCATTCTTTCTGATGATTCGATATTCAAAATCATCTTCTCAACGTTTTAACATAATTCAGCATCCAAGTTGTGTACCCGATCGCGGGGAATTTCTATCCAATGAGAGTTGTTCGAGTAATACAGAGTACAGAGTTCTTACTCCCAACGTATATACACGTTCAAAGCGAATAAGGAACTAAGTTTGCTCATTTATTTTTGCAAGTAGAATTGGAATGAGTACAAGTACTTTCACACCGTTGAGAATTTGCTTTACATATAAATTATTTGATCATAGAGATATCTTCGAGCGGTTGTTCTCTGTATAAACTCTGTTTAATAGTCATAAACTCGATGAAGGTGATGCAACTGGAAACGAGAGGAAAGAAAAAATTGAAATGGACAAAATGTTTCATTCGATCGATCGAATGTTTCATTTGAGCGTCGTCGTAGATGAAATATCGTATCGAATCGAAAAGAAAGGAATATCAGCATCAAGCGTTCAGAGGAATCGAGAAACTCGTAATATTATCGTTTAAACTGGTCCTCCGATGACATGTAATTTCTCTCTTCTGTCAAATGAATTTTCAATCGATACTGTTCATGGATTGTGAATCCATTGGCGCGAGATAAAAGAGACGAATTTGAAGAGAAAGGAACAAGAATATCTTGTGGTCATTCCGTGGTACGAGTAGAATCGAATTTAATCGAGTTCTCGTTTACCGAGACTCGTCTCTAAAAGAGGATTCCAAATGAAACAGGGAACGAACCAATCTCGATGGTTTCGACGTTTCGGTAAACTTTCGGAGCCGGTAAACTTTCTTCTTACTTTCGCCAAGTCTTCACGAAAGATTCATGTCCCATGTCGACACGAGTAGGGCAAAATGCGCTTAAAATCACACACATATACACATATACTACTTATCTATAATATGTATGATAACGAATATTCTCCATAAAGTTTATCGCTTACGTACTAAACTAATCCGTTCTATACAGAAATCGGGTAATACTTAGAAGTTGGGGGATTTTTGCTAACGCGGTAATACCAGTCGAATAACGAACATGAAAATATATGTTTTGGCTCCGTTTTGTTAGATAATATTGAATTCGAATAAAAGAAAAATTCATTCAAATATCAATCAAACCTCGATTGATAGCTGTATTTGAGGGAATAAAAATACTACGATCTATAAAATGTTTTATCCGTTGAATTATATCAAGAGATATTTTATATCTAGAATTTGAATTCGCGATTCCGATAATCAACTCGGTAAAAATAGCCGAGCGATGAGAATAGCACGACAGTACCAACATTTTAAGCCGAATGCAGAGCACTTCTTCTTCCATTTTCTGGTATTATTAATTAAAATCTTCGCATCGTTTTTCTTGAATTATTGATCTATTAATTTCCTAATCAGTGTTCTTCTTTGGTTTCAGTTCCTCCCATGCTATCGATACCTCATCAATTGGTGGGAGCACCTTTAGGGTATTCCGTTATCCTAGAATGCCACACGGAAGCCCACCCAACTTCCTTGAACTATTGGACCAGGGAAGACGGTGTTATGATTCACGAAAGTAACAAATACAAAACAACGATGCATCCTGAGAGTCCATCGTACAAAATGCACATGACTCTTACGATTTACGACATACAGGTGAGTATTGAACTTTGTTTCCACACAGGGAAACAATAAATGTGCTGTCGCAGCAAATCGAGGGATCATATATAGAATCTTTTTGCTAATCCAACTGAAAATTCACTGCCACAGCGAATTTAATTGGATTACTGAGAGAGAAATATGATCAATTGAGGTAGCACAATTTTTGGTGATATACTTATACAGAATAGCGAACAATATTTAGCGAACAGTATATTTTCGGACATTTTTCAGAGAGATTCAGAGCAATTTCAGAGTAATTCAGAGAAAGTTAGAGACCTGTCGGATAGTCATACATCCTGAACCTCTCCAACTTTCTTTGAATCTCTCTTAATTTTTTTATGCAAATCTAGGAATTCTTCAGGATCTTTCTAAATCGTTCCGAATTCTTCTGAATTTCATTTATTACCAATTCAAAACTCATGCTGAGTTCCTCTGAAACAGTCTGAGTTCCTCTGGATCTCTCTGGATTCTTCAGAATCTCTCTGAATTCCTCTGAATTTCTTTGAATGTGTCGGAATTACGAATATTGAAAATTCACAGCTTACTCTGAATTTGTCTGAATCCTTCTGCAAAATTCCATACTCAATTTTTGCTGAGTTTCGGATTTCTGATTTTCCCTGAAACTCCCTGAATACCTCCGAATTCTTAAACCAAAAATTTCACTTCATTTATTCCTCTCTGAATTTCTCTGAAGTCCCGGGAATCTTTCTGAAAAGTTCGATACTGAATTTTTCCTAATTTCCGTTCCTCTGAGTCTCTCTGAAACTCCCTGAAAGCCTCTGAAATCTCGCACCAAAAATTTCACTCAATTTATTTCTCCCTGAATTTCTCTGGATCCCTCTAAATCTCTCTGAATTTCTTTGAATCCTTCCGTACAGTTCCGTGCTCAATTTTCCTCAATTTCCGTTTCTCTGATATTCCCTGAATCTCCCCGAATGCCTCTGAAATCTCGCACCAAAAATTTCACTCAATGCACATCCCTCTGAATTTCTCTGAATTTCTCTGACTCCTTCTGGAAAGTTCAACGCACAATTTTTCTCAATCTACCCATCTCTGAATCCTTCTGAATTTCCCTGGATCACGATGAATTGCTCTGAATGTCCCTAAGTCCCTCTGAATCTGTCTGAATTTTTCTGAATCGTTCTGGAAAGTTCCATGCTAAATTTTTCTGCATTTCCGTTCCTCTGAGTTTCTCTAAAACACCCTGAATACCTCTGAAACCTCGCACCAAAAATTTCAACCAATGTATCTCTCTCTGAATTTTTCTGAATCCTCCTGAAAGAAGTTCAACACACAATTTTTCTTCATCTACCCGTCTCTGAATGCTTCTGAATTCCCCCGAATCACGATGAATTGCTCTGAATTCCTCTGAATGTCTCTAAGTCCCTCTGAATGTCTCTAAGTCCCTCTGAATCTGTCTAAATTACCCTGAATTTTTCTGTATAGTTTCGTGTTGAATTTTTTTCGAATTTTCGTGTCTCTGATTTTCCCTGAATGCCTCTCAAATCTTGAACGAAGAATTCCACTCAATTTATTTCTCTCTGAATCCTTCTGAAAAGTTCCATGCCAAATTTTTCCTGATTTCCGTCCCTATAAGTCTCTCTAAAACTCCCTGAACGCTCCAAAATCTCGCACCAAAAATTTCACTCAATGTATCTCTCTGAATCCCTCTGAATCCTTCCGAAAAAAGTTCAACACACAATTTTTCCTAATCTACCCGCTCTTGAATCCTTCTGAATTTCCCTGAATCACGACGAATTGCTCTGAATTCCCCCAAATCTCTCTAAATCTCTCTGAAACGTGAAGATTCAGAGAGATTTTTTACCAGAGTATCCAGGGACATCAGGTTTCGCTGTCATAGCGAATTTTATTTTCCTTATTGATCATGTTATTCGACAAAGATGTGTGATTTTACAGTTGTTTCGTTTTGGCAATGAAGTATGAGGGTTCCCAGCATAACATCAGTGTCAAAAGAAACATGTGTTCGAATGTCAAAAATTCCAGCGGTAGAATATCTCGTTTGATTTTCCGATTTATGACACGGCATCCTTATCAAAGACCCGTTTATTGATATAAAGGTTTATGACAGCAACCTTCGAACCTTTCACCAACACATCGCACATATGTACGTACAAAATATCGAAGAGGAAACCATAGTAAAATAAGATGGGAAAATATCGATATTAGGGCGAGTCGGTGAACTTGAAATCTTTCAATACTCATCATCCTTGATTCGATTGTAAGATCTCTGCTATTCCCAATTTGAATTTACAAGTATTTTATTATTATCAACTTGTATTTCAATGATTTTTACTCGCTTCAATGAGATTCGATAACCTTGGTACCTATAATTAGCGTAATAATTAGCACAAAACGATTGAAGTGAAAATCGTGAAACGTTCTTTCAAAAACCTGATTGATGGGAATATAATGTTGAAAGTAATCAGGCTGCGATATTTCGATTCCTTTTCGCTAAGAAAAATATAAACAACACAAAATTATAACAACTCACTAATTGTGTTGAAAAAAAACATTGTTTAGAAAATGTCTGCCATCCCGGGTTATATTAAATATTCTATTGAATCCTATTACGAATGGTGAAATTTCTGATTGAATATCATTGAAACTTATTCATTTTCCCATTCGTCAATGGGATTTTATGGATTATTTGTAACAAGGATGGATAATCTTTTTTAAAACAAACCATATGTTTAGTAATAATTTTATATGGTCTTAAAAATAAGATGAATACATATTTTTATCCATCAAAAACAAAAATCGTTATTTTGTTCCAGGAAGAGGATTATGGCAGCTATAAGTGTGTCGCGAAGAACCCAAGAGGAGAAACGGAAGGCACCATTCGTCTCTACAGTAAGTATCGATATCGTTCATTTTTGTTGAACGAATCTCTTCTAGCAAATCTAAAGGGTATCCGCTGTATGTTTTTACGTATGCAAGGGAATATACGTGTACAAACACATTCAAAAAGTATGTATGGGAAAGGATGAGCTTCTACCCTCAACCGAAATAAAAGATTTCATGATGAAGGGATCTAAATATTCAAGACACGAAGCGAATGGTAAATCACTTCGAATTATTTGAAAATTGAATAAAATCATGTCCAAATCTGTACACAATTTTTTGTCCCCGAGTTAAACTAAATCACACGGAATCCCATTATAAATCAACTCCACCATCCACTTCTCATAAAACCAATAGAAAAATTGTGGTATCGAAGAAAGAAGGTGATAAGGAGTAATATCCTGACCATTCCATTTCTCTTTTACGCGAGGTTTTAGTTAATCATTCAATTATCGACTCCGTGGAATAGTAGTCTCATCAATATTGGATAATCGATCATTTTCACTGGGAAAAAAGTAACGGCTGATCAATTAAATTGTTCATTCGGTTCTCTTGTGCCTCATTCTATCATCTTATACTTTTACCTCGCACAACTTTGTCCAATCGATCGTGGAGAGTTCGTACAGCGTGGAGTGGCAACACAGGAGTGTTAAAAAACCCTTCTCCGAGTCCGTTATGCTCGGCGTAAAACTTGATGCGTAACAGAATTTCGTTTATCCAATTGAATGATATCCAATGAAAATTCGATTAATCGATATACCTCTTGATCCAGTTGATGAAGAATGAAGAGCCGATGGTGGATGGATCGACGACGTGCTTTTCTTATAAATATAAACTTGCATTTTTTGCTTCGTATAATAGTTTTGTAACGCCAGTTTCCTCTCGTTCTTCAATGCAACTGTGTCTGGTAAATCCGAAAATGAATTCAGATCACGTTGACTGGTAATTTCATATACTCGCAACGTGAATGTTGGTACAAACAAAAAACTATTCCGTTCTCGAATATCGTGAGACAAATAGAGGGTATGGAAATATCAAATTAAAACTGTGTGGGCTTTTTTGTTGTTGAGTTAATTTCGTTGCGTGGAAAGCTAAAATGAAATAATCGAATGATCTAAGATTCATCGAATGATACGAAATTATTCTGTTGTTGCTGGTATACAAATGCTGTATACATTTCCAGCAAATAATTTCTTGAAAATATGGAGAATATAATTATCTTATTACAGCCATAACGTTGATCGACCCTCAACTCGTGAGAGCCATTGTCGTAACTATTATTATAACACAAAAGAAATATTATTACCATTTGAACAACCTCTTGAAGATATACCTGACCAACTCCCCAGGGTCCTGACAAAGGCAGGGAAGTTTGCGGTAGGCGATTATACCGCTATGACTGCTCTTCACAGAGCCGTATGGTGAGCAGTCACGGCAGTTTCAAGATCAAATCGTTGTACCTCGGTAGACAAAACGACCCCAAAATGACACGAAATGTCTCTTACATCCAGTCCCTCGCGCAAATGATCTTGGCGGAGATTGAAGAAGACGATGTCTTTAATTTTGAAAAAATATTTATAACACCGATCAAATTTCATCCGAAACGTATTAAAACGGACCAAAAGAATTGACCTCATTTATTCAAAGAGAAAAGAAGAATCGAAAGTTTGACGCGAAGGGAGGAGGGATTCAACGCATAACTCATCACTCGAAGCGAACTTGGATGATAGTAATTACATAAATAACCAGATTCGAAATGATTGAAACTCAGCAATACTGCATCATTCTGCCAGATGTTACGAACGTTGGTAGTTTGAAATTCAAGTCCCTCTCGTGTTCCCCCAACTCCGATTGGATTCCTTTTCCCCGAAGTTCACGGAGTTCCAAGAATTATAATCTACATTGAAAAGCAAATTCACCGGGAATCCTCGTTCACGAAATGACAATAAAATGTGCTAACCGATAGATACGATGAATATTCAATTGTTTTAATCGCTCTTCGATTGAAGTCAATACATATCAGGCTTGAAATATACCCAACTGAAACAGAGGAATTGAGAACTTTTGATTAAATTCCCACGAATTCCTTGGAATCTAATAATTTTGAGAATTTACCCTTCATATATTTCGTCCTGGATGAAATCTCATGACCAATGCGCGTGATACGTCTTTTACATGCACGTAATAGTCGGCGACCGGCAAGATACCCTTCAGATGTCCACATTTACAATTCCAAGTACCTCACAAATCCTTTCATTCTTCACTTTGTATACATTCCACAGTGGCCTTTTCTTCCACCTCGTTGCTGCTTCTCATTCCCATTTTTTTCCTCTCTCTTTCTCTCCTGCCTTGTTCATTTTTCTTTAATGCTTTCTTGTCCCCGAAGGATAATATCGTATCAAACTTGACAATTCATTAAAAAATCAAGTCGAAGGGGAGCGATTGAAACGGATGGATAGAATGATTACAGCCTGGAAAAGCACATCGTCGTTATGTCTGGGAACACAAAATATCCGAGGGAGAATCGTGGGATGATTCTACAATGTGTCGGAACGTATGCATAAGACATAAAGGGTTATGCTGCTGGTGAGACGAGCAGTTATGGAACGACGTTGTGTACATACGTATGTGTATAGTGCGTTCCGTACTTATATGCACGTACGAGGGTAGGGAGCTAAATTCCTACCAAGAACGGTACGGCGAGGGAAGAAAGAAAATCCACATTAGTATGCATCGGTTTTTCGCATTAGCAACATTTAAATGAACCACCCGTTTAGCATAAAAGGCTCCAACGCTGCTGTAGAAAGAGAAGAAATATACTGGATGCTGCCTAACTGCCCGCTACAACACGAATGTCCCGTCGGTTCCTGGTTCGAGGGGTTCCTTTCACCCACGTGTTAATAATTCTATCTTGAATATGAGCTGAATGATGCTGGTGAAAATTTTATATTCCTAACTAGAGTTCATTATTTATCATGCTATTGTGGTACGAAAACCCTTGTGTGTGAAAATCTCGTGGCAAATCTTATGAATATTCATCTGCGACTTATGAATATCGATCGATCTATCATGAAACTGATTGTGAATCGAATATTGATTAAATATTCCAATATTTGCTGCGAGTATGAGTGAGACTAGGCAAACATGAATCAGGATAATTTAAACAGAATCCAAATTTTGGTTCACGAGGATTGTTTCAGGGGGCGGTAGAGGGATTGATTAATCAACGTTCCATCGATAGAAGTGTTTCTTGGTAACCTTGAATTCGATATCTCAATTTTCTTGAATAGGCGAGTGTTTTTTGAAATGAGAACATAGCCGATAATCGAATAATCGGCCGATGTATGGTTCCCGTTAAATAGCCAAAAATGGATTTTCTGTCATTGGGACAAATATAATCAATCACCAGCTGAAAAGGAAGTTCAGCCATTGAGCCAACTGATAAGAGAGCTTAAGAGAGATAAATCTCTTAAAATCTTTCCTAATCTTGCCTTAGCGCGAAAGCAGGCCAAGGTAATGAATGGAAGAATACCATACCAATCTCTTTCTCGCATCAAAAGAGTATATAAAAATAATTCCTTCCAGAGGAAATCCCAAAGCTCGAAAAGCATTCTTCGAAAGTTCTCAGAATTCATCCTAATTCTTGTCCTCTTCACTATATATAAATAATCTCAATCGCAAATAATTCAGGAATTAATTCCAAAACAATTCTCAACTGATTAGAAGAATGAAGCTAATAAAAGTGGAAGGAAAGAATCATCAGGTACCAAAGAAAACCGTATTCAAAATCGAAGAAACATGAGGAGGAGAAGGTTTAAAACAGACTGAGAGGAGAAAAAAACGTAGCGGGACATAAACGAAAGAGGAGGAAAAAAAGAAAGCAGGAAAAAAGGAAGCAAGAAGGATACGCAGCCGCTTTCCGAAATTAAGTGGTAGCAGTCAGAGATATGTCAGACGAGTTTTATTAAGCGGCATAAAAAAGAGATTTGTAGTCTGGCTGAGGGAGCCGCCTGTCCCTGAACACAGACACGAAGAAGGTTGTACTTTGGTACGCGAGGTTCTGACTGTCGAGAACGAAGAGAATACAGAGGCAGGGAGGTAGAAAAGAGAAGAGAGAAAGAAGTAGAGGAGGAAGAAGAAGAAGAAAAAGAAGAAGCAGAAGAAGAAGGTCGTAGAGATATGAATTTATTATTAAGAACCGCCTAAGGGCCAAAGTACCCCTATTCCCTGATATCCAACCATTCCAACTCGCATCCCGCCACCGGGATTCTTTTTTTCTTTCTCATTCTTTCTTACTTTCTTTCTCCTTATTCCTCTTATTCCCCGCGACCATTTGCTCTTTCTCCTTCTTCTTCTTCGTCTTCGTCCTCGTCGTCGTCGTAGTAGTCGTCGTAGTAGTAAACCTCGAAGCACAGCTAATTTATTCCATAGTCAAGTCAAACTGCTATTCGTACGAGATAGAGGAGAGAGAGAGAGGAAGAACGTGGAAGATGATGCAAAACTTGTAGGGTTCTTACGGGAGGATACCAACAGTATCGTATTCGTTCAACCGTTCACCCGTGTCCTTAGTCCCGTCTCGTTTTTCCACAACCATCTTCTTCATCTCTATTTTGTATACATAATACAAGATTCTCTCCCTTCGACTCTCAAGAATTTGCAAACTCCCTTCGCTCTCATTTTTCCGCAAAACGATTATTCCGATGTCGGATGGATATGCGATGTGAATTTGAGGATTTTTCATTATAGTATTGTTGTATATTAAAAACGATGAGGAAATATGTGCTGTTATGAAAAATTGAATTATACTTGACCGATATGAATGGAATACTTCTCAAGATATAGTATTCGATACTTGTAAAAACTATTGTGAGATTGTTTTCATCATCCACGTGGTAGAAATTATAATTCTAAAGGGAAAGTACTGCGCCAGTACCGGCTAACACTGGCGGGGTACTGGTGGTCTGCACTGCAGCAGTACTGGCATTTGTCCGAAATGATAACGCTTTTCCGTACTGGGTACTTGGTACTGGCACAGTGCTGGTAATCGGTAATGGTCTTCAGTACCGGCGCAATACGCCCAATCAGAATTCCACAACTAGCGCTGTACTGCGCCAGTACCGGCTAAGACTGGCGGGGTACTGGTGGTCTCTACTGCAGCAGTACTGGCATTTGTCCAAAATCATAACGCTTTTCCATACGGGATACGTGCTGCACTCTTGGGGGCCCAATACTGGCACTGTACTCCGCCTGTTGTCAACATTGGCATACTTCGGTTTTTTCTGATTGGGTGATTTCCTATTATTTGCAATCACTGCAGTGCCTGTATTGTATCAGTACTTGATCGACATCAAGCTTTCAGTACTGGCATAGTACTGTATCAATACTTGGTCGAAATCAAACTTTCAGTGCTGGTGTATCAGTACTGGTATAGTACTGTATTTCTATGTATCCAGTACTAAATCCGTACGTGCTAGCCGATTCTTGGGGGCCCAATACTGGCACTGTACTTCGCCTGTTGTCAATATTGGCATACTTCGGTTTTTTCTGATTGGGTGGAGTGGATTTGTTTATGATCAACCCATCAACAATCTTTTATGATGCAATTATAGCGTATATCATCCATTTATACAGAAACTTTCTCAATTCAATTGAGTTATCTTGCGATGATAAGGAGACAAATTTGAACCAGCAGTTACAAGCTTTTTATTCCAACCCTTGTCGCTTTGTATTCTACGCGAAGGGTTAAAAGTGGTATTCCATCTTGGAAAATTTAATCGATATTTTTCTTTGTCCCATTAATTCTCTCCGGGATAGGGAAAGATTGAACAAAACGAATATGTTACCACTTAACCAGACAAACGACGGATTCGCAAAAGGGATTGGAAAACTCAAAATCCTTTCTTCTGATGATCTCATTATCGTACATTAAAATGTTTCTGATCTACACGATGGAATATTTTCACTAGATTTGGATAAGGAATACCGATAGCGAGATCCATGCGATTAATCGCGTAACATATTGCAAAAACATGTAATTCGAGTCCCTACTCCGCCTGAAGAATTCCACCTGGATATGGCGAATACAATAAGAATCGTCGAAAATCACCGTAAAATCGACGGGATTTCTGAATAATAGAAGTATTCAAATGTTGTGTTGTCACCTCTGTTATAGAAAACTCCGTATATTTGGCAGCATATTTGGCGAGGGTATGCAAGAAAAACCGTAATTCTTCGATGTGAAGTCTGATACTCTAGAACCTACGCTTCTATAAATGAAACATTCGATGATTCTCGAATTGGTTGATAAAATCACAGAGGAATATGGCATCCCAGTGACGAGAATCAGACAGATTTATGTGCTATTTGAAAAAAAGAAAATCCCGAACAAAAAAGTGAGAAAACGTGATTCTTGAAGCGGAAACTGAATATCACTCGTTCATATTCTGAGGAATTACTCGCGGAAAGCTGTGAAAGATAAACCAGAGAGGAAAGCTTTTGAAAGAATGATGATCGAAAAAAACTGTGTTGTACAAGAATCGATGATGTGTACAAACTAACGACGTTGCCTACTCTTTGAATTTTTCACAGTGAGAAGTGAGCTTGGCTTTGTTTCAATAGGATCACTCTTCAAAGTGAGAGTAATATTGTTTCTATTTCTCAAAGGATCAAGTTTTTTTTCTCCATAATTCGATTTTTCTGGTTTCATTTTCAATATGAAACCTTCTAATGACGCTGGTACCAACGATCTATCTTTTTCCATTCGTCAAATAGATACATATTATAACTTCCTCGTCACTCGGCGAACGAACCTGAGGGAAAAACGAGTAACGAAGCAGGAATCCTAACTATCGGAACCCCGATATACCCTGAATTCTAAAATTATAGGGCAGAACTTGGATATCTTTCACCCTCTTCGATAACAACTCAAATTGAAAGAATGAAATTCACTTATCCGAGTTTGGCACTCCAGTAGAATGGACTACAAATCGCTCAATTTCGATGTACTCTCTGATAATTCAATGTTCTGTGTCTACATCCTAGTGTACTTTGTACATTTTCACCCTAACAATACGAATAAGGGGTCTAGATATAAAACGAGCAATCTCCACTCGACCTAATTTCACAAAGAAGAAAAATTTCTAAGAGTTCTCATTGAGTGAACAAGATAACGATGCAGTTCTTTTTCAACAATGAAGTATTATCCTTTTACGGTACACGAAATTCATGCAGAACTTGATATCGAAGGTTCCGAACTGTAATGATAGTACAACAACGATGCAGTTTGGTGATGGAAAATTCCATGTCCTTGTGAAAAAACAATGGAGTTGTTGCTGTGAACAAATTCAGATAAAGCACGGAAAAAGTTAATATTTGGATCGCTATAGGAGCTAAAATCTAACTTTTGTGGCAATTTTTTTCGCTATCCAAATATCATTATTACATAAATTTACGAAGTAATTTAGCTAGAAGTTTTGAATGGAAAAGTTAATTCTCGATCCATTAATTACAAAAAATGTTTTGATTGAAGAGTTTTTGCACAACTAAACCACAAAAACCTAGAATATAAGGACTGATCGGGTATAGGGTCTCTTATCTTACACAAAATAGCTCTACCACGGCTAATTCCTAGCTGTAATGGTGAATTATTTTTTTTCGGGGGCGACTGTGCACTTTTACAGCCACTTTCTTCTGAATTATCAAAAAACCTTCTAAAAATTCAGCAAATTTTGTTGAGGAAATTCAGGAGAAAGTGGCTGCAAAAAATTAAAGTCACATTTTCTGAATTTTTGGAAAGAATTCTTTTACAGTCGACATCTCTGGCTATTTTTAGAGTCCTCAATCACTCATGGAATTGATATTATGACTTCACATTCTTGATAATAAAAATCCAAAAAAGAAAACAAATGAATACCCGATTATGAGAATACCGAATGAGTCGAACATCGAAAAACGGATGACTCTCTTTTTTCTCTTTGAATGAGAAAAATTTGTATATCTTTAAATCGGTACTTTCCAACCGTCTTGAAGCAGGGTATTCTTTCATCCACTTGATAGAGCTATTTTTACGTGAACACACGGGAGGATTCTGTTGTTCCAAATGGAAATTTTTTGTCCATGAAATTTATCAAGATCATACAGAACCGGTCTTCCCTTTTATATAAAAATAAAACCATATTTGTTCACATATCAATTTCAAATGACAAATCAGAGGAAATAGTAGAGAAAGAATTTACATGAAATGATATCAAACATATTCCGATACCGAGGACAATTTTCTAAACGATTGTTTGAAAACCAATGTCGAACTCATAAACATAATTTTTCCGATTTATCGTGAATCGCTCTTATTTGTACCTCGGTATTGTCAAGGTTTCTTACGAATCAACGAACTCAAATGAATAATCAGCCCACGATGAATTTTCTGTTATTGACATACAATGGAGGCACATCCGATGCGTATAGGCGTGTGATAGAAAGGAAGAGACAGTTAATTTTCTATCTAAAAATAAACCCTTCTCTCGTAGCATTGGGATCCTTTGAAACGGTTCGCGAGAACTTCTTTCGAATAAATCAAGAAATATAACGCTACCGAATTTGCATCGCAAGCACACAGAACTGCAGCAAAACTATAAATAAAAGAAGCAACGAATTACCCGGCTCAGTTAAACTTTTCGTTGGTTAAAAGATTAGCTTCAACAACATTAACTCTATCCGACCCTACAAAAGATCCTTCAATTACCATATCCCAGAGAGTTTGGGACCCTTTACAAAACGAGGCGCGAAAATTTTGCTTCTTGTGTATACCCCTTTTCGTCTAACACCATTCACTTTGAAAGCTCGAATCGAGTTCACGCTCCATGACTGAAATTTCATTGAAGAAAGCCCTGAAGACATCTCGAAAACTTTTTTCCCCCACGATCCTCCAATTCCTTCTTCATTCTCCTTGCACTGGCAGCAATTGTGAACAACCACAACGCAACTCCATAAATTATTCATTTTTTTCTGTCCAACGATATGCAATCATCTCACTCGATACTTGATACTAATCACCAAATTTTGAAAAGTATATCATCTGTACCCTACGAATATCGATCGACATTCATTCATTCATTTATCCATTCATTGTCAAATGTAAGGATGAAAAAAAAAATTTCAGAACGAATATAAAAACAAAACTCGGCAGGCTGAATAATCCAAATTCGATAGAAGTCCTCAATTGGATAGTCAAAGAGGGACGCGTATGCGAATATCAGAACAGAGAGGAACCGAATCTGACGAGCATTATTCGCTGGAAATTGATTTCTACTAATTTTGAAGAAATTCGATACGAGCGATATGTCTCCACGTTTGATTGTAATTCACGTACCCATTCTTTTCATCAATCGATTTCATTCTTTTCGTACTTGACGCAACACGAATCCAACAATCATGATGAAATAACTTTGAAACACGGTGGGAATATTGATTTTCAAACATCAGGGGATATCGATTCTAAAACTCCTTCAATCGTCTCTCCTTTAATAGCAATATAATAGTACATCGTAATTCAATACATTCGAGGGTATCTCGTACATCCTGATCGTTGTAAGTAGAAATTGAAAAATCCCCTCATTCAACCGTACCCGGACATTAAATTTCAAGGATGAGAAGAAGTATACACAACAGATGACGGAATTGGGATTAATATTCAAGCGTAGAGCGAGAGGAACGTCTTCGCGTTAAGTATGCGTACTTGAATGTGTGTATTTTGTACACCGAGGGTAAAATATGATCTAGAATTTGGCCGGCCTGGTTGGCAGCGTCGTGGCTAATACGTTTGAGGGTGAAGTTAGTAACAGGTGGTGCGATTCGTAACGGCCTTTGTAGCTTCCTACGAATTCTCTGAGGTTGTAGTTGGTAGAACTATACCCCTATACGTCCACATCTATCCACCCACTCCTTTCATCCCGCTCCCAACAATTGTGGCACACGCGCCTACGATAAAAGAGCATCCGAGTAGAAGTGGTAACAGCCAAAGAGATAGGAAACTTTAATTAAAAATAAAAACTCCGTGTTGTTTTTTTCTCATCCTCTTCCATTCTACTCCTTATTCTTCTTTCTTTTTTGCAGAGTCTGCACCACCCAGTACGAGTCCAAGCCCTTCCACCACCGAGATCTCGAAAAAAGGTAAGAAACTTGTCCAGGAATCTCATTTTTTTTTTAGACAGATTCTTTTGTGATTGGAAAAACATTGATGAGATGTTGAATGGACTCTAATATTCAGTATTCTATGATGATCATCGTCGTGAAGTGATCAGTCTTATGACTGATTCGATGAAATCCTCCAACTTACACCCTGGCTACAAAAATCCATAGAATCTGGCAAGATTTAATCAGAATCACATTGAAAAAATACACTCATCTGATTGAAATCTCATTGAGAATGGTTGAATAGGATTTGGTCAGAATATTGTACAAGATTCAATGAGATTCGGTGAGAATCAATGGATTTTTTTTCATCAGAGATATCTACCCTCTAAAATTGTTAGAGTAGTATTTCACTCTTTAGCCAAACAAAAGTGAGCCTGTCGAAATTTCGTGTGGAATTTCCACTCTTTTAGGATGATAATCTAAGGTTTGAGGTTATAAACTCACAGCCACTTCAATTCTAGAGTGAATTTTTCAGTCTAAAAGAGTGGGAGTCTACTCGAAACGAGTGAAAATCCCACTCGAAGCGGACTGGCTCACTTCTGAGACTTAGTGGAGTAAAATGAGTGATGTTTCACTCTTCCAGATTTACAGAGTACCACAACCCTTATCTTGTATAATTTGCTTCATATAACTTAATCTAGTTCTACCTTTGCAAGTTTTACCTTCATTTCTCCTTCGAATATTATTTTCAATAAACTATCATGCCTCAATGTGTGTCCTATCAGATTACTTCTTCTTTTCGCGACATGTTTTAAAAGAGACTTCTCTTTTCATTTACCTTCTCAAGTACTTCTTCATTTTTACTCTCTCTATCCATGTTATTCCGAGCATCCTTCTATAACACCACATTTCAAAAGCTTCAAGTTTCTGTTGGTCCGTTTTTCCAATTGTCCAAGTTTCGCAACCATATAATATGCTGTCCTCCAAACGTAATTCTTCAAGAATTTCTTCTTTACTGTTAAGCTCTTTAAGCATAGTATTGCTATTCTATGATCAAGCTTTGAAATATTATTCATAATACATTATCAAGTAGGGGAGAGTGGAGTAAGTTAATGGTAACATTTTTCATATATTTGAAATTGTTAGAGCAATTTGATACTATAGATAGTTTTGAAGGTCCTAACTTCTTTGTGATTGAATCAAACTTTGTAGCTCATCATAAGCGGACAGAATGAGAGATTAATCAATTAAAATCCTATGATCGTTTACAGATTGGGAATTATTGGCGGAAATGAACAATTCTGTATACGGGAATCCTAGTTCGTGGACAATCCATAACGAAAGAAACGATAAACTGGGTAAGTTGTGGTTGTATTAGTTTGATTAAACTAAATTTTATCGACAAACTCTTATATCCATACGGGATTCCGATAAATTACATGAAAATCACCCAACTTGATACGACGATATGCGTGGGGAAAGAAAAAGACCACATCGTTCTTTCAAAAATAACTACAAAATGAGATGCCACGTATCGTAAAAATACATATAAAACGAAAGTGTAGAGAGAGGACAGTAAGAACAGAGGGTAGGGGTATGTTCGTGATACGAACACGGAACTGGGTGAGTACCAAAAACGATGTTAAGAGAGAAAAGGAGGAGAACAGGGTGGAACAACCCCACCTTCTGTAACATCAATATTTCATATATGCTAACACGCCAGAACTAATAATGTTCCAACTAGGAGAAGACCCAAGAATAATATCGGGCTTCCGACCGCACTCCACTCCTCTCATTCTTCCACGTTTCTTCCTTTCTCCGTCCATGTTTCCCTTCGAAGTTTTCCAAGGACGAGAAATCTTCAAAAATGTCCAAGATGGAAATCCTTGATCTAACAGAAAAAAAATGAAATTCGATCGAAGACGATATACATTTTTGCCATGCCATACACTTTCTTTGAAGGAATTTTGTGGATTTTAATTCAGTCACCAAAACCATGTCGAGTATAGTCACCAATGAGACGAAAGAGAAGCGACTTTTGAAAATTCAATTCCCACTGCTTTTACATTTACTGAATATTTGATTCGAAGATCGTCGATCTCTCGACTTGTTCCTGTAAATTATTCTAGAATTATTAGTGGATTTTCTTCAATTTTAATTCAAAATTTACCGAAATATTACGAACTCTTCATTCCGAGACTCGAATAGTTTGATCTCTCGGAATCCTAGAGCTGATTATTCAAGTTTCAACACTTTCATCTCCTATGAATAAACATCGGTCAAGAGAAATTAGATTTATCGCTTGAAATTAGATTAAAACGAACTCAAAACGTCTTCCCGATCTGTTTTCATCCACAGAATTTCTATTCTCTGGTATTGATTCCTCAGTAACGCATATTTGAAAATTGGTTGAGATTTCATACAACAAAAATTTGAATCATATTCCAAACAGCACAAATTTTTCGTTCCCTGAAAGAGTTCCAAGATCTCATTCAAGAAATGAGACATCTTCAAGATATCCAATGGATATCTTTCAGAAAATGAAAAATCAGGACAGTTTGGGACTCGTGTGTAAGAAATTCATGATTTTATATAATTGATCCAATGCAAAAATGAATTGTAGACATAAATTTTTAGTCATTCTTACAGACAGACTTCATGAAAATTTGAATGTTCGTGAAAAATCATTTCAAGTTTGAAGATGAAGCATAAAGAATTGATGGCAATTCAAAATCTGATAGAAAGCAGTCAATGTCCTTAGCAGAGTCGACTGACAGGATATAAAAAATGTAAAAAATCGTGAATCAAACGTGAGCAAAGCATTTTTGCAAAAATTGTTCATGAAATCTTTGAATTGAAGATTCAAAGTGATCTAAATTGGAATGAATGGGTTTGAATTGTATTTCTGCGTCGTAATCAATAGGAATAAATCCGATTTTTTAACCAAGGAATAGTTTAGAGCATAGTTTGAGGAGAAATTTGAAGGAGTTCCAGAGAAATATTTCCACCAGGGTGTAACTGCATCAATACTGAACTTGTTTTTTTTGTTACTCTGATAAATATGATTGTTCATCCAATTTTACAATAATACAAAGGAAAAAATGTTGACAATGTGAAAACACTAAAAATTCAGCATACAATAAACTTCTTTTCATGAAATTGGAAAAGAATGATGAAGCATTCAAGTTTTACAGTACTTCTGGGAGTAATGTTTTTGAGCGTATGAAGAATTTCTTTTTATGAGTTCTTTCAGAATGTTCCAAAATTCCTTTCGAAATTTTGAAACTCATCTATGAAACCTCTTCAAGAATTCTAAATTTCTAAAAGAATTCAAGAAGACTTATTTCTCGAGAATTCATGAGATAAGAACGTCACTGTATTAATAAACGACGAATTCAGAAATTTCAACATAGGTCTTTATAAATTTTCCTAGTATTCGTCCATTATCTGGAAATTGTGTGTTATCGTTAAGAAATAAGTCTTATTCGTACAACATAACCAAATGCGCATTCGTTAAGAGCAACGTTTATACCAACAAAATCCTCCTCCCAGAGAGCAGAAGGAAAAAAGAGAAACATCGTTGTGGAAATTTATGTATAAACTCATCCCAAACTTCCTCTCTACACCAGAAGCTGAATTTTACGAGCTTCATTTCGTCTAAAATTAAAAACAAAGCAACAGAGTTAATGATGATTTCTTACAGGACTGATATTCTCTAACCACACACAGAACAGAAAGTTGTCTTGATTCCACACGGAGAAAAAGGAATAGTTGTAGCAACTACTTAAATAGTCGATTTTCTACTATCTACTCAAATAGTTGCTGCAACTACTTAGTAGTCAGAACAAGTATCACGTTAGCTGCCTCAACTAACTCGATACTTGCACTAACGAAAATATACTTCGTAACTTGTCAGGTATTTAACCTGATACTTGTTGAGCTAACTATTTAAGTGGGAGGTCGAAAATCGACTATTTAAGGGGGGATCCTGCTTTAGGAGGCCTCAAAATAGTGTTTTTTTGAGAATTTTTTTAGGTACCAGAAAAATAATTTTATCCAACGAACTTTTCAGGGTATTTTCATATATTTTTCGAGTAAATAAAAAAATTTCTTCCAGCGTGAAAAGATCATACATGTAAGAGTTATGTCCACATTCGTAGAGCACCTCGCAATCGAGTCTTCAATTCTATATATTATCCGAGGAACCAAACGGCATTTCAATCTTCATACATAATTCTTCTATGTCAACCAAGAAAACCCGGAAGAAATCGTGGAATTCAAAATTTACTCGGGGTTTGAAAAAAAACAGCTCTTTTTGGAGAAAGAATAATCACATTGCTATAAACATTGCTTAGACATAATGTTCCATAAACTTTTCAAGTTCAAATAGAAGAGGATACAAAATTGAAGATAACGAGCTTTGGTTCATTTCAATCGGACGTCTAGTTTTTTGCAATCACTCCAACCAGTTTATAATGATTGTAAAACTGAAAACTGAAGAAAACGTACTTTCTCTCGTTATTTCTCATTGGAAAAACATTTTCTCACAACTTGAAACATACACGAATATACTCTAAAAAATTCGTTTCATTCAATTATTTTTTTCTTATCTCAAAAAATTTTCCAAAATAACGCTTTTTTGAGGCCTCCTGAAGCAGGATCCCCCCTAAGCAGTTGCTACAACTATTCTTTTTTCTCCGTGCACACCCATTGTCTCAAATACATTTGCTTTGAACCAAGAAAATATTTTTTCAGTTCAAGGAAAATTCAAAACCTAAATTGGAACCTAAAGAATATTCTCTTGATTCAAAGCAAATGCACTTGAAATCAGTCAAATACTTTTTTTTTCTTATATATGAGACAATGGGTGTGGAATCAAGACAATTTTTTTTGTTCTGTGCATCATTCTCATTATCAACTCCTAGCATTTTTTTGTAATTCAAAGTAAAAATCGTGTTAAAATCCTCCCCAAAATTAAACTAATTTCATATTTCATCAAAGCCACTTGATTTCGCCACTTTTCAAACCTCTCTCCTCATGCAATCCTGTTATTTCGAAAATTTGCTTTACACACGTTGTTGTTGTTGTTGTTGTTGTTGTTTGATTTTCCAAAGTGGATGCAATCCAATTTAATGTTCCAAATTACAATTCGTCCTACGAGTGTATTCAATTAACTTTGATTGTTCTAAAATATAAAATATTATTCGAACATGATGTTTTTTCTTTCTTCTCAACGTTTCATAGTTTCATCAGTTCTGAGAATATCCTCGTTCGAAATAACTAACCTTTGAACGAAAAATTGATCAGGAGACCGTAGGCCACATTAAATATTTCCACGACGAATTGATGCGTCAAATGAGACAACTCTACTCATTTTAATTGAACTTTTAATTGGACAGGGAAGTTTCTTCGTCTCTTCGAATTTGAGTTCTCGAATATCTTGATCCAATCGTTAATCATAAATATTCTCAAACCTCCCAGTGGCAGTCGGTCGTGTAATCAGAAGTTGAAAAATAAAGAGAGGAGAGTTTTTGTGTCGTGAAAGCAAAATCGTCTTTCTTTTTTCTCAACGATTATTCGTTGCGGATGAATTTCTACAACCCATTGTATGTCTTTTCACTTTACGAGAATATAGCGATTAAATTGGCGAGTGGATACCCCTCAACGTTAACCGGCCCATTTTCCTATCAGACAAACAGCTAGGTAGATGGTTAGACTACCGGGAGAAAACATGTCCTTGGCACAATAGCCCATTTCAGGAGGTAATGGACGATCATACCAGTGCACATTGTACGGTCAAATACTTATACAGGTGAACGATATACACGTATATGCTATGAGTTCCCATGTACATGAGTTACCATACACACGCGTATGATATAGCATTATAGCAGAAGTTAGGCCAAATGTACATGTGGTTGATATGGATTAAGAGAGACCCAAGACAATGATACAACGAGGTACAAATGAAATGCGAATCGGGTCAAGGAGTTAATTAATCTACGTATGAAATGGTCATGTGTTTATTCTAAGGAAAAAGAAAAACAATACACAAAAAACATCTTCGGTGCAATATATATATTTTTTTTTTATATATAACCCAATCAGAAAAATCCGAAATATGCCAATGTTGACAACAGGTGCGGTACAGTGCCAGTATTGGGTCTCCAACACTTGGCCAACACGTACGAGATCAGTACTGGATACATAAAAATACAACACTATGCCTGTACTGATAAACCAGTACTGAGAACTTAATACCGGTCAGGTACTAATCCAGTACTGGCCCTGCACTGATTGCGAATAATGGTATTAGTACTCAATCCCCAGTACTAAAAAACGTTATCATTCCAGACAAATGCCAGTACCCTACCAGTCTTGGCCAGTACTGGTGCAGTACTGCGCCTGTTGTAAATTTCTGGTTGGGAAGAGATCTATTATAAATTTGTTTGCCCGAAGCACTGGATTTTTGTGGATTTTGCATTGCTACTTTGGGAATGAACGTTAGAAAGAAAAGATAATTCAATTCAAAAACACTGCACGGAGAAAAATTTGTTTTGGGACACATGGACATTGATGAACATTTCTCCTTTAATTCGTAGTATTTTTTTTAAACTTATAGTAATATGTGTCAGATGCAAAGTTATTTTCACCAGAATGAGGTATGGATTACCATAATTAAACCCTGCTACACATTTCCCATACGTTTTTCTCCGTGTGTAAAACAATTTTCTTTTCAGAAAATTCAGAAGAAAGTAGCTGGGGAAAAATTACAATCCCATTTTCTGAATTTTCAGAAGGAATTGTTTTTACAAAAAACCTAGTTGCAACCTAGAGAATAAACCCATCTGTAGATTCGATTGCATAGGAAGTTTGGTATGCAGACTCTGTATCATCAGAGGTGTGGAAATTTGTACCGAATTCGTTGAAAAACATCAGCATATCCAGCAAAATTTCGAATGAATCGTCTTGCGTCAATACTCCCCAGTTGATTCAATGTAACAATGACATCGCACGTCAAACATATTCGAAGATGTTCAAATTACAAACAGAACCCGAAGCTCGTAACACAACAATCGCGTTGAAGATAAACTAAGTAATTAGAGGAATAGAATTCAAATTTCATGACAGAGGACAAGACATTCCTTGTTAGTTGATCCAACAAAAACGCATAGAGGATGCGTTATATATCTACATGTAGGAGGAATGTATAGAGACCATAGGCAGACGTATGCAAATCTTGGGTAAGCATTAGCAGTAACACACAGAGTGTCTAACCGGTCTTAAGCGGGATGGAGAGATAGAGAGAGTACACACAATGTGGCTAAAGCGAGCTTCCTATATATCTGTTTAGCACTCTCCTTACCCTGCCTCGGGAAGAGATATCACTCTGTGTGATATCCGAGGAAATGCGTAGGTGTATACAGTCGGTTCCCCAAGTGCGTATGTTGTGTGTACGTGGTGTCTATAACCGACGCCTATTGCGTGGCATGGTTTAACCGAGCCAACCACCTCGTTGTCGGTGGACGATGTGAAGGGATACGTTTCACCACCTTCGCTCTATATGTGCACGATATAAGGTTACATGTATACATAGATGTGGTATCCACAAGATAGGACAGAATAGGATACGACGAATCATGTTGGCTAAATGCAAGCACACGAATAATAGGGTCAATCTCAGGATGTCCGTTCTTTGCGCGCGCGCGCGTAATTACCCATTCAGGGTACACTACAAAGCTTCGAAGGGAAACTGAAACTGAGGGAAAGTCAAAGGGCATAAAGAATCACTCCGACACGTGCTTAATTTTCCCTCTCTCTCTCTCTCTAGCTCTCTTTGGCATTGATTATTGTTCTTCGCTGAGAAGAAACAAAGATGTATATCACGACGATTATTGATGTTATATGCGGACTGAGAGTTTATTTCAAATTCATCATACCGAAATAAGATTTGAAGTCTTTCTTTCTTCGGTTTAAGTGAATCTGAGGAAAATGTGGAGCGGGGAAAGAGAGAAGAACGAGAAGGGAGATAAAGAACAGAATAAGACAGGGTGGAGGAGTACGGATAGTACGAAGGGAGCAAACATTAATGCTATCCCACAGACCGCAGATGTTGCACCAATTACAAACCTCATCCTCTTCGTCTAGAACTTCTCCCTTCTTGTTTAACCCCCCCTACACCCACACACATAACGCGTACACCTTATACCACACTCTCTCTCTCTCTCCCTCTCTCTAAGCCTACAAGGAAGAAGCGAGAAAATCTTGATAGTAGTAGGGAAAATGTATCCGCAGTTATCTTTTAAAGCCCAGAGCGTAACACAAGAACAACCAACCATACGTAAACAGGAATTCAATATTAAGAGAAGACTGGGTCAAGAAACATAGTCTCATCCCTAAATAACCGTATACCAATCCCACGAAAGAACCTAGAAATATTCAAAAATAATCAATCTCTCAAATTTTGTGTTTAATTTGGATTTTTTCAGGAGACAAATTCCAATCGAATTTGAACGAGATTGAAAAATCGAAACAGAAATCGAATGATCTCGACAGGAAAAGAAACTACGCGTGGCCATCGGAAATCAGTGAGTAGAAAATAAACGAACAACACACATAAAGTATTCTATTTTCATTTCCGTGATCGATCCAGTGACGTTTCTCCCAATGACCTTGTGTGAAATGATTTTTCAGGCCTGGCCGCGAGCATAACCTCGACGGGAAGTTTATTCGTTATGTGTTTAATCGTCGCGACGATCATTCGATAAGCAACGAAAGTCTATGGTCATCTTCGAATCAATCTTGTGTAATTATTATGAACTGTAAACAAAAACAGAGGGAGAATGATATACGGTTTGAGAAATGGTTGAACAAAAAGTACGGGGAAAAAACACTAAAGATATGTATAACACGTATATACGCACGAAGATAAAAAGACTGACCGCATAATTAGTGCCATATTTAAGGACCTACGAAATAAGTGTTTACGAGTGCCAAGTTGTGTTGCGGAATAGGGGAAAGGATGAAAAAGAGATATAGGAAGATAAAACGTAAGGTTTAATGCTGTAAGTTGTAACGTATACAGGAAAAAACACTACGAAACGATAATTAATTCGAGGGAGAAAAAATAACATGGATTGGAAGGTATGGTCGTTTGCGTATCCGTGGGACGATTCTGTGGCTTTCAGCATTGAAAAGTAACATCAAATACGCGGAGTGTACAAATATGTTGGAACGTACGCGGAAATGTTGAAAGGAAAAACTTCGTCAATGGTGGGTTTTGTTTCTATACGTATCGGAATAAATGATTGTGTTCTCCGGGATAATTTTGCTGACTTCTTGTGAGATTCTTTCGATTAATGAAATGTTTTTGTTTTGAAAGTTTGATAAACATTTTCATCGAACTTCAATTTCTATGCTAAAATGGAATCAACTATTCAAGACGGTACCGGTTTAATAAACAACAATTGTCACCGAAATTCTCATTGAGTGGCATATGTATACATAAGTACGTATGTCTTCCTGAACAGATGTTTGTCCTCAGAATGATATACGTACCATGACATTAACGTTAAACGAAGGGTTCGTTCTTCTTGTTTGTTCAGCGCGGGAAATTCTCACAGCTTTGAATCCCAAGTCGATGAAATTTTCTCTTTCTGAAAATGAGGAAACATCCTCGTTTCGTCGTCAATCCTTCACTTTCACTCTTATGATTCGGTGAAAATAAAAACATTATCGTCACATGTATTACACGATGATGGTTGTGAATTGTAAAAAGTGAATAGAAACATCAATCAACACCATCCAAGTGATGCTTCCATTCAAGTGAATTTCGATTCCAAATCATGCCTTTTCTATATTTAATTTTTTCTTTCATTGAAGGAAAATTCTTTTCTCTACCACCATCTTCTCTCCCTTTCAGCCATCGTTTTTCCTATAATATGTACATGTATTTGTATATATATATATATGTATATATAATCGTCGATCCCATCTGGATACTTGAGATTAAAACGTCAGATTCGGATGCTATAGAAGATGATGCTGTTCCTGCTATCGCATGAAGAGAAGCTTACAAAAACGGGAGACGAAAGTCTTGAGGATGAAGAGCCAAAAGGTAGGGCAAAGAGAAGAAAAAGGATCTAAGGTCGAGGATACTTTATTCACGTGATGAAAGAATATTAAGGAGTTGATATTTGCAAGCGTCTTCGAAATCGACGTTTCTAATAATAAAAAGGGAACGAAAAAAAGTTGGCGTAAAAAGAATTCCATGGATTTCTTCTTCTTCTTCTTTCATCGTTTAGATACCGTTCTTTTTCGCTAATGCAAGACTCGATCCTCGATTCGTTTTACATTTCTTTTGTTTCGCGCGTCACTTGTTCGAGCCTCCACGAGATCAATTTAAATATGTATACAGGTCGTTTCGTAATTCACGCCTCAAACGTACACAGTAATATTATTCACGATCGGAGAAGAGAGCAAATAAAAAAAACCCCCAAGATCTGTTTCCTACATTTTTCACGAGGATCGATAGTTTTTGCACGTTGGGAAAAAAAAAATTTAGAGTCGATCAATGAGGCGCGACGAGTGGATGGAACGGAACGACAGTTTTCTCCTTGTTTCAAATAACGATTACCATTTGTCGAGCAGATTTTCCTCTTTCGTGGAAACATTATGAAATGCAAATATCCTTTTTTCCTCTCCTCGATGAAATTTAATTCGTTCTGGATTCTTTTTTTCCTCTTGTTTCTTTCTTTTATTTTCCACTCTATTACAACGATCCTACGGTGTACCGAATTAATGAGAATTATCCTCTCTCTTTGCTTATATTTCTTCACATGGCGATTGAAATTTCGTTCCCATTTTCCTCTCGAAAACAACGCGACGATTCTTCTTCGCGGCGTGTGCGTGCGTTCGATATACGTAATTCCAAGGGAGAGCAAGATGAGTGATAACTGTGTCTATGAATTCTTAATCGGCTTTTCAATATAAAAATTATATACAATTTCGATAATGGTATACAAAAACATGACACGTAGGGAATTATCTCGTTGAACGAGAAAATACAATGAATTAGATACAAAATATTTGTCCCTAAAAAACAAAACGCATCATTCAAATCAGAAGTGAATGGAAAAAGAAGGTATGGGAATGATACTTGAAGTTACATAAAGACGAGCATACACTTGGAAGATCTTAGCGCGTTGGTTCAAACGTACTTTGAACTACTTTGGAGTATTCATTATTCAGCGTACATCTTGTTTAAAGCAACAGGTTCCGGACTTTACAGGAAAGGGTTTAATACTCAACGATGGATTAAAGGCAAGAACGACGAAGACGAAGACGACGACGACGACAACGAAGAGGACGACTTAAGGATTACGTGGACGCTTCTCAGAGATTTTTCTTCTGAATAGTTAATTCTTTGTGAGAGAAAAAAAGGAAAATAAAGTCTTATGGTTTGAGTGGAAAACATTCGATACCGAATACCATGAATCACCGTGGAAAAGCCATCCTATCGAGTTCATTTTCTACACCCCTTGTTTCTCCGTCGGGTTACATATTGTTTTTATTGATCCACCATTGAGAATTGAACATCTCTTCAACGATTAACGCTCGCGTTCCTTCGAAAGAAATTTGAAATTGTGATAGTATAATCTTTTATGAAATAAAAAATTCTAACCCGAAAGAACAGTGGTTTTTACTCTTCGGAAAAATTTCAAACTTCATATTCTGTTTTTGTTCCTCTGCGTATTTCCGGAAATCCAAATTCGTACGTTTAATTAAATTGAAATATATTTTAAAGTAAAAATACGAAATGTGAAATTTGAAATGAGTATATTAAATTTATATATATAATATATATATATATACATATATGTATATGTTGTTCGAAACTATAGAAATTTTATTCGGTACGTTCCTTGATTGTTGATATTTGTAATCCATTCAATTTTAATACGTTCGAATCGTTGTATTCTCGAATTTTAGCATATTTAAATTCTTCTAACGTAAAAATTTCTTCATTGAGAAGGATTTTGTTCAACCAAAATGATCGAAAAATGTTAATCAAAGTTGGAACATACAAATTTGTATTATTTTCTTTTAGTTGCAAATGATATATCTTGATCCATGAAAGTTCCATACAATGAGGAGAGGAGAGAGTATTGCGATCTCGATCTCTTCTATCAAAAAGATTCGATTGAACTGAGAAAAATACGCGTGAGAAACGTGTGCCACTAATCCTCCTGGATAGAAATTATCATCGGGTTTGATACGTGTTTCATGAGGATTCTGATCGATTTCTAGTCTGGAACGCGAACATACTTTTCTGAACAATTCACAGCAATTTGACTTATTAAATGTGCAATTAATTGGAAATACAGATCGAAAATTTTATAGTAATCTTCAATAAAAATTTGAGAATATTTCTTAAAATCTGAGAGTTTTTCTTAAATGCATAATAAAGATAAAACGGTCCCCATTTTTTTCTGTAGAATTGTATTCGAAAAACAATGAAAAATTATCAATACTCAATAAAAAATAGAAAAACATATGAATGTTGATGTCTTTTTAATACAATTCCACAAAAATGTCACCCGTTTTATCTTTATTATGCAATACTCTCAGATCTTAAGAAATATTCCCCAATTTTTATCAGATATTACTATATTTTCGACCTGGATTTTTCTCCGTGTATAAAACGCGTATTCCGCACTTTTTTTCTCAGATTACGATTTTTCTATCCATGTAAAAACTTACCAATGGCGGTGAGGCTAGGCCAGGCCCGATTGACGACCCATTGGTGGAGACTTGGAAGAAAGTTTGACACCTGGAGCAACGGTGCTGAAAGATTATATATCAACGCTGGCGCGAGCTTGGTTCTGCAAGAAGAATCAGACAAACAGAAACAGTTATTGCGATTAGTGCCACTCTCGTTGCTCGGGTGAATATATATGTATATGTGAAATAAAAAAAAAAACAAACTGTTGGCGAAATTCTAATATTGGCTTCAGGATTAGAAAACTAAGTGATATCACGATTATAAATAATAAAAAAAAGTATATATCATCGAGTGATCTTGTAAATACATAATTATGTAATCTTAGAAGATAGGCTATATGACATACTTTCGATAAGCATTGCATAGGCACAACCAATGTTTTATTTCAAATAAGAGTAGCGACAAAAGGGATGTATATCGTCGATCCTCGTATTCGAAATTCAATTTTTGTAAGGAAATTTATGAAAATTGGATTTCATAGATGCGAATGTATCAAACTTGTAATTACTTGGGATTCTTTTGGAAGGTATGGAAGAAGTGTATAAATGAATACTTATTTATGATTTTCTCGATGTATTCTAAGGGATGAAACGGTTGAAGTTATAGTGCGGGAAGAGATGAGATGGAATGAGAAGATTTCGATACTCATGGTACTCATTTGTTCTATGTTTTGTAATTATACCATCAAAGTTTGGAATGAAAAACAATCCTGAATACCGAGGTTTCCATCTGTTCCCGAATTCAATCGAAAAAACAAGGAAGTTTTGAGCTTTACGCAGAGGAGAGAGAATGAGGAATGGTCATAAAATATCGCGATTTGTTCATAATTTATGCAACATCGTGGATTTGTTATTTCATCATTTGATAATTGGGAATATTAGCGCAATGATCTCATCAAACATTTGGAAATTTATAAAAACCGCGTGAACAATCTCTAATACAAATTTAGTGAATTGTCATTGATAAATTAGTGTCCGGATACAGATTTCGAGAATGATTCAGAAAATATGACTAAATTTGACTAAATCCAAGAAACTTCTGCTGAATTTCAAAATAAACTATAAAAAATTATTCCAGTTCCATTTTTTGAATTTTCAGGAGGAATTTTTTTGTACAGTTAAATCACTATGTTTAGTGCTCCTTTCAAGATTCGAAAATCTTCCCTTGTCAAATAAATTTTGAGCTTCCGGAGTGGAGCCGCGTCTTATATCGGTTGGTTGCCGACGTTTTGCCATCATTGCAACTGGCTTCTTTAGGGCGGTATAAAGATACAACACGCGGCTCCACTCCGGAAGCTCAAAATTTATTCAATTTTGCAAGCCGCGGAAGCAACTAATTATCTTCCCTTGTCTTTCTTGTTTATGATATTTTGCAGAATAGTCGATAAATGATATTTATAATTACAGAATAGGCTACAAGTGCTGCGCACGGGTGATTGAATCTTCCATTACGCGTATTAACAGAATATCGTACGAAATTCATAGAAATGAATTATGTCGAGATGAATAATGAATGTTCAGCTGAGGAGAAAGGCATTTTCTGATATTCGTTTGTTCGATCGATCAATGAATTTGAATGATTCAATGGAATAGTGTCAAATATGTTGCATAATTTATGAACGATTCACGATGTTGTCTTACGACTGTGAATGACTGACAGTGATTTTATATGAATAAAGTACATGACTATCAGTGGTAATATGTGAGAAAACGAATTAATTAGTAGGAGAAGTATATTGTATGTACACGTAAGTACTAACACACACCCACACACACACACACGCACGCAAATATATATATATATACATGAAAAATTATATAAATAACAAGAATCAAGGGAGAAAATTTATTAGATCACTGGATATCGTTTATGAACATATTGTATGTTGAACGATATATCGTAAAATGATGATATTATATGCTTCGCGCTGTTAAGTTGAATGTTGTTATTTTCAAGAAAAACCAGATGAAAGTGTGAAGAAAAATTCAAAATGAATTTAAACTACATATGCGATGTATTGTAACAAAATAAAAATTATAACAAAATAATTGTCTAATCGAATAACGAATAACATTGTATCATTATTCCAATTTTTGCAGCAGGATTCATCAAGCATGGTGTAAGTATTCGAATTTTATACTGTTTCTCTAATATATATATATATCGATATGTTTGGGGTTTAGAATCCAATCTAACAGGCGTAAAGAGAAAAACGAGACCTAATTGTCTATAGAATTTCATACCGAACCAACTGAGTCCCATTCTAGATCCACTAGAGTCTCACAACGGAATATATTGATCCCTGTTGCTATAATTTTTGCATGGTACCCAAGCAGGACACGGATTGACAAGTTATCCAGACAATCAATGATAAATTCTATCATTCTCTGTTTACTTTTCGTAATTGCTGAGCCCAAGTTATCATCCAGCAGGGAACCATTGATGCTCCAACGAAGATTCGCTGTGCGATCTTCCGCGGCTTGCGAAATTAAATAAATTTTGAGCTTCCGGAGTGGAGCCGCGTGTTGTATCTTCATACCCGTGCCCTAAAAAAGCCAGTTGCAATGATTGCGGAACGTCGGCAACCAACCGATACAAGACGCGGCTCCAATCCGGAAGCTCAAAATTTATTCAACCATTGATGGATGCCCGATAATTAATATGCCATTCATGATCTCATAATTGATAAACCGATTCACAATCCGCACAGACCGAGTACGACAATAAAAACTCTCCTAAGAGTAGAACATATATCTTTTCCTCGCAAATTTAAAAGGCAAGTATAAATCACTGTTTAAAAATTTAGATACGAATAAACTCTGAAATTAGTCTTTTAGTCAAGACAGGGTACACGGTAGTATTTGAAAGATTTGGTTACATATCATGGAAGTTCGTGTCCAATATCATGACGACTTGTGCGATATTTGATTAAAAACGTCCATCATGCGACGTAACAGAAGTTCATTTACGTCGGTGTACTCGGTGGCGAGAACGTGAAAAAGCCACACACGAGCGACGACGAATAAGTTGGAGTCTTTTCCAACATGCCCGCGTCTCTTTTCTTTGTACCCTCATGGGCGTTCTAGCTCCGTTTTCTCTTTCACCATTATATCTCTCTATCTTTCACTAAAGTAGCATGTTCTTAGCAGCAACGAGAGATAAAGGAAAGGAAGAAAAGAGAGAATAAGATGGGAAGAATCGCTTGTATAATTCATGGCAACGTTCGGATGGTTCGTGGTCGGCGGTGAGTCCTACCCACCCCTGTCCCACAACTTCACCGTTACCCCCGAGGTTCGGTAACCCCCGCAGCATCTCAATGCTGACCAGCTACCAGATTAGCCCCAGGAAATTGCCAAACTTCTCTCCTCGCTCGCTCGACTTGACTTTGGCGAAAAAGGTCGATTCTGAAAGTCGTTCCTCCACCAAGGAACTAACTGAGTTGTTTCTTTTTCTTCTTTTTCCCTCCCCTCTCTCTTTCTCTTCACCGAATCCTCTTGTTTGATTCGGATTTTATTATTTCATGTCAAAGAAGAATAAGAAATGACGAACGAAATGGGCAGATCACCGAGCATCGCTTCGTTTTTCACCTAGAAATTTTTTCTAATTCGTATTACAAGAAGTTATGCTGTTTCCCGCCTCCGTCAACATCTTCTTTTCCAACAAACAAACAAACAACAAACAATATGAATCTATTTAATGAAAATTAATGTTTCTTTCGTAGGAGCGGTTCACCTTCCGTGAAAGACATAAAAAATGAACTGCTGTTCAAAATTGGTACATGAAAATTCATTCTCATATAAAATAATTCCTCGAGCGCGACAACAACGACGGCGACGACCACGACTACAGCCAGGAATGGCACTAGCGGCTTCGTAAACACGTTTGTGAAAAAGTCCGACACGACGAGGCCAATATTTCATAATGTCGCACGACATTTGCTTATGAAAGTTTCCGCCTCTTCCTCCCCCTATTCCTTCACCCCCTACCAAGAGAGATGATGCGAATACGAAGATCGGTGTTAACTTCGTAACCTGTGTTCAGTCTAGACAAAGAACACTCGAGAAATCTATTTCGAGCGCTTTCAGGAATATTAATGAGGGCGAGTAAGATGAGAATTTTCTCCCTTTGAGAATCAAATCAAGATTTTTTGAATACTAGAATCACTTCATTCATTTTTCGAACAAACTTTGATGAATCACGATGAGTTTTCGAGAGAAGAAAGATAATCATTGTGAATAATTGGGAATTATTTTCGAATTCCAATTCGATATTTAAATTTCATGTCAGCTCAAAATAACATTCTTTTTTTCTCACCCTCACCACGAGATTCCAATTTATAATCAAAACAATTCACGCGAAACACCCTGGGGAATGATGAATATTGTATTGATGGAACTTTATCAATCACAAACTTGATACAAAATCTTATTAGTGTATTATATGAATCAAAATTTTAATAACCTCGTTATCTTTCAAGGGGTTGAGTCGACATATTAAATTTTGCAATTCTAGTTCTCAAATCTTAGCAAATCTTATTGAAAATTGGTCCAAGTTCTTATTAAATTCCATTCGATTTAATTCAGATGGATTTTTTTCAATTTCAGGACAACGCAATGTTTTTTATTGTAATTCGAGAAAAATAAGATTTCATGTCTCTCGATCTTCATTATCTCGATTTCTTTTCCAATTCCAAGTATAAAGATCGAGTAGATGAGAATCCTTGAAGAAGGAAAATTATAAAGTATGCTTTAACGAAGAATCAAACCAATATGTTGTTGACATCTTATAAGTCCAACGATATGACAAGTAGTGCTGAAGTGTCTCATTAAAAAATTATTATTATTACAACATAGAAACATGTCAAGTAAAATGTTGAAGCGTATATATTAATATTACTGATATAATAATAATTCATTCGATGAAAACGTAACACTATCTCAGAATAATTAGAACGATTTGATCTTTAATTACATTTGATACGAAGATTCGTTTCTTTCGAGAACTCACCTCTTGAATGGTTTTAAAGAATAGACCCATAGTGAGTTGAAAGAGGGATAATTAACAAATCACGACTTTTCATTCCACGGATGAAAAGTATGGAATATTTTTCACATCAAAACAGTGCATTTGCTCATTCAAATCCTATCTCTGGATCATCGAATTGAACAATTAAATCCTTGATTATTTCAAATTTGAATAATGTTTTTCGATTACTTTATATTTCGTCTACAAAACTTTTTCCCAACAACTTGATCAAAGAGTCATAGATTATCACGAGAGATAGTACAGTGTTCATTGCTGCAGAAATTCTCCCCCATAATTTGTTGTAGCTTCCTGAAGACGCAACGATAAACGCTCGTTTTCTATGAATTATTGGAGAACGTTACATAAATCATATCGCTTTTTTATATTATATTTTTCCCGTATTCGTAGCTGTTTGAAGATCGTAAGTGCGATAGTTCATATCCATCGTGTACTACGACTTTACAGAAAAAGATTGTGCAAAATGTAAATTTTCTCTCAATACTATCACTTTGTTGAATTGTTATCAAGTTGTTGTCTCGATATACACTCGAAAAAAAAAATATATATTAACGCCAAACCATACTCTATAAAAATATTGCTGCTAAGATTCATATTCATTTACCAATTTTTTCAAGAAATTTAAGAACACAATCTGCGAAATCTGCGACAATTATTGAAGATGATGAAACAAAATATCTCTATTAAGAACTTTTGAAACTTTTTATCTCCTCGGAAGTATAATATCAAAAACCCAACACAAGGTCGATTCATCAATTAAGAAATTCACCGGAAGGCAAAGCCCCGTATAAAAAATGTATTCAAATTGACACGGAGACGGGGAAAAAGGAAGTACTACCGGGAACTGCTTAAAAATTACAAATCCGATGATAACGTGCTTTTACAAGAACTTTTTCCCTCCAACCTCGTGAATCATGATATTTTTAAAGGGATTAACATGGAAGTGGATTCTTTTATGTTAACCGTGGGATACTGGGAATAGATGGACAAAGTGAAAGAGAAGGAAGTAATGAAAGCGGAACACCGAAGATCGTGAGTTGGCAACTGCTATGAACGGGCGTGCTAGGGTGAGCTTTAATGAAAAATCGAAGGTTAAATATATGGACGACGTCACATAGCGTACATACCGACAAGCAAGTGGCTAACTAATCTGAATTCCGGGGATATTGCCACCACCTGTCAATCTCTCTTCCTAATAATGAGGATTGCTCGTTGATGAGAGAGAGAGAGAGAGAGGAGAGGAAGGATTCGGAATGAGGTATCGTCTGCGTGAGGGACCGAGGGAAGAGATTTCAGCAAGAATAATCATGAATCTTCCCCACCCTCTTCGATATCCTGACATTTCCTGATGAACATCCGAATGACTATCTCGATGCTTCGAAAATCAAAAAAGATCTTCAAATAATCCTCTTATGAATTTGATACGTTGACATCTCCGGAATATAAAATTTTATATAAAACTCATCGCGATAACTCATCAAGCAACGCGAGCAACGCATTTATAGTTCATTATCCACTTTTGTTTTTTCTCGTAATAAAAATTAATTCTTGCTCATCTAGCATTTTCTCACGTACATGCTATAGAATACACGTTTATTATAAGTTGAGAGTTATAAAAATCTGCTAATTACTTCTTCCGTTCACTCTCACGTATGCATATATATTCTCTTCGAACATATTTTGAAACGATAAGTTTTCGTAATCAGAATTGATGTTAAGTTTCTATCGAATAACAACAACCGATCATCAATTTGAACTTTTGAGAATAAATATATTCTTCTCTCGACTCCTTACGACTGTACAAACTTCGAATCGCGTTACATTGAATCCATTTGGCATTCAATTGCACGATATAGTATCATTTGCCACCTCCATAAAAGACAATGTTTCGCAATAAATTCAAAGGAATAAGAGAATCGTGTTTACTTGACGTTAGCATACTAACTTGAACACATGTGTCATCCACTCAACTGCTACAGAAGACTCGTAAACATCTTCAGTCGAGGGCCACTTGCACTTCGTCGCGTGTTCCTTTGTGTGTCGCTTCTCAACTCTCTTCTCTTATTTCTCTCTGTCAATTTCTCCGTGCATCCTGAAACGAGGAATTCAATTTCAAATTTCGTACCACTTCTACCACCTTTCTAAAACACAAGAACAATTAGTTTTTCCAAAGCTTTATATTCGATTGAAAATGAGAACTCCTTTGCCTCTGGTAACAGGATATTCCTGAATCTATTCAAATTCTGATTTTTCGTATCTTTCCCTCGAACACGGAGATAGTATAGAGACGTGGAAATGTATGATGATATTCTGATATATAATGGAGAAAAAACTAGTTCGCGAAGAGAAATTCGATTTTCCGAGGACTGTTCATTTCGGTTTGTTTATCCCGCGAGTAGTGTTGCATAAAACACGTCTTTCTCTTCGACAGTCTCGCGAGGGGAGAAGAACAAGTAAGGAGGAAGAAAAAAAGACGAAGAATGAATGCTCTTTTTAATTTAGGTAAAATCTTTTCAATCGCTACGAGAGTATTCTTTTCGCGTATGTAGCGAAGGGGTTGGTGGTAGTAATGAATGGAAACGTTTAGCGAACCGCAATTTACAAGCCAGTGATATAACCAGCCACCAACGGAGACTATAATAATGAATGCCACTCATTACATCTCTAGCATACTTAAGTTGATACGAACGTCAATTTTTCAGTTCCACTTTAACGTCGCTGAGAGAAAAGAATGAGAAACAAGGACGGTGGGGGACCAAGTTGTTACCTTAGGACTCGAATTACCTACATAAAGTGTATTATGATACGAGGGAAAAAATTCTGCGAATGACAATGTCGTTTCGTTACACGCTCAAGAATAATTTCTTCTGTGAGAAAAAAGGATTTATACAATGATAGAGATCAATGAAGATCTCTATCCAAATATACCACATAAAGGTATATTCAATTGAAAGAATTAAACATCTTATTTCTGGTTATTTAGTTGGAAATCAAGTTTATTTGGAGAAAGGAATACTGTTTTCAATGTGTGTATGGACTAGGCTTGGCGCGAGACCTGCCGAGACTTGTCCAGGCCCAGGCTTGGGAATGATAAGATCAGGACAAGCTTGGGCTCATGGTTCGTTCCATCAATCAATGCTTCTTCCATCACAGATACTGATGAGAAGAGTAATTTAATCCATACTTCAGCTCAAAGTTCTTCCTCAGAAAAACCGTACATGAATCATCTTAAAACGATAGATTCAATGTGCCTTGGCAACCTTGACTGGGACGAGCTTGGGTCTTTCCCAGTCTTGTTAATCCCTTCATGGGAAAGATATCTTGAAATCCTGTAGAGAACTCTTCAAGATCAGTTGATTTCCGTGTATGATCATATTTAAAAGTAGCCTATCACCATTGAGTCGAGTTTTATTGTTATTTAGATGAACTATATCTATCTTAGTGTGTGAAACTGGAGTGTGGGGCCAACCATGGGGAGGAGATTGGATTGGTCTTGGCCCGATAGTTATGCACAAGTCTTTATCCATTGTGAACTAATTGAAAACACCGTGCCACTTATGTGGACAACATCGGCTTAAATAATCATCTTAACCTTAGCTTGATTTTCACGCTTGTGCCAAGCTTGTACCAATTGCAGTTTTTGGCCATTCCAAAGATACGAACAAATGTCCCGTGTCTAACTATCCATCGGGACAATCATGGAACCAATCATCATAGGTCCAATTATTTTTAACGGAGGGTTGTTCCTGATACACGTGCCAATCCTGGGACAAGCTTGGGTTTTTTTTGTTCAGTCCTGTCAATACCTGCATTATGGATTGTCATACACAACCGCATTGCGTTATTATATTCCACGTCTTGAACTATTTTTATGATTGGAAAATGGGTCATGCATCGCGATAACAACATTTGTGCTATTTTTTAAATTTCATGAAAATATATGCGATTATTGGATAATGACATTATTATATCCGTTATATAATTATTCTCACTCGATTAATTTTTCCTTTCAATTTCAGAACATTGCAATAAAGTGGATTGAAATTTTCCTTCTAATTTGATTCAATATTGCGTTGAAAATAGCTCATCCCTTCTCTCTTCGCGTACTCATTTTCATCGTTGAAATAATTTTTTTTCATACGAACAATTATTTTTCCCATCCCAAAGAAACCTCTATAGAGCATTCAACGAATTTCAAGTCATAATCACAAAAATCCGTACGTACGCGGGGGCCTCAAAAGCATGAAAACTAGAACAAACGGAAGCAATGAATAGTGCTAACCATTGAAAACTTTGTTCCTTCTGTTCAGTAATTGTGGCCTTCCATGCCGTCCTTGTCTTCGTTATCGACGATGTCGATAGCCGCAGATGACATCGTTGGGGGGTGGTATGGGTTAGGCAGAATCGATTCTCCATCTCTCCTCTTTCGGGTGTACTATAACCCAACGAACCGCCTATAATATTCTTGCCTTCGACGTTTTCCAATAAAATGTGACGAGAATTCGATCACCGACAATTATCGGTTGATAATTAGATTCATTAACGTTGACATTCCAAATTTTCACTCTATATTTTATTTATAATGATAATAATATATATATACCGAAGAGATACCAGAGATTGAGAATATACCAGAAAAAATGATGTGGAAATAAAAGAAGAGGAGTTTGAAAAAAAAAATGAGGAAAATGAAAGGCTACAGCCTTATCGGCTACGAGGTGGCGTTTATTTAAATTTAAAACTGTCAGATCGATCTTACGCGCTTCTCGCTCTCCCTCTTCCCTGCACTTTTACTCCCTTCTCGAGACTATTACCATCGTCTTTCTTACCGATTCGTATCTTTTCCATTTTCTTCCTTTTCTCGATTTGTTTTTTTTTCTTTTCTTTCTCATTTCTTTAATTCCACACTCTTGTCGATCGTATTCGCGCCTGGCACGTCTTTCGAAAAACTCATTAACGGATCTCTGCAGCTTCTTTTCCTTTCCCGCTTGCTTTTTCACTTCTTTCTCTCAATCTTTTCCAGCGAAAGGAAACAAGAATATAGTAGTATATATATACGGAGAAGAGGTTGGTCCTGGAGGAGTGTCAGGAGTTACTCTCCTAGGCGTTGAGCATTCTCTGCAGGATAAAGGCCACCGATAAATAATCGTAAGTGAAGAGTTGCAACGAGCCTTTGGTATACATCACGAGTACAATGGAAGCTTCACACGTGCGAAACAGAATCAAAAGTCAACGGAACGACGATACTCAATTTCCGTACAACGTATACGTTACGTACTCATCATCGAGGTACGTATATGTTCCATGTGTATATACGTATATATACACACGGAACATTCAGCTCCGTATACGGGCATTGGTAATCTCTATCCCCTGGAAAATATGTGTTTCATTCCTTGAAGAATTCCACTGTCAACCACTTCATCAAAATTTCAACCTACAACGTTTTCCATTTGATTTATGCTTGAAAGCAAAAATGAACCACAAATTAGATTTTTTCTCCACAATTTTCACTCGGAGGATAAAATATAAATTGTTTTGGAAAAACCTCTTGGAAAGAGAAAATTAGAAGAATTTAAATTTATTGAGGTAACTAAATTGTTCAGCTGTCCACCGTATTTCATATAATACGACAAAATCCTGACATCCTTTCCCCTTCTTTGTATTTTTTTTAATGAAATTCATATAAACATCAGTATACCAGAATACATATATTTTTATTTTACCGGCTATGATTTCACCCACAAGAATTTCCCATGATATATTCATATCACGTATAACATGAATTGGGGATATATTTATTTTAGAATAGGCTAGAGTATACGCGTCGCAGACATTCAGATCACATATTATGAAGTATAGGAAAATATACACTTTTCACAAGAAGACTTTACATATGTGTGTGTATATATATATATATATATATATATTCATATGTACGAGAATATAGATTTTTTTGAGACGCGTGCGAGTGATTTGAATAAATAAGAGATTAAAAAAAAATCAAAGCATCGCCGCTCAAAGGGGTGTTTAGAATTCTCAAGTGATGTGTATGTATGTTGTATAAAAGACAAATAGTGTATAAAAATTGTGTAACATTAAAAAATATAGAGCATGAGAGGCTCGATAATAGCAGTGCCATGTATCCTTTTGATTAATACTACACGTCCTTTTGTCCCCTCGGGACACGAGACTTGCGAAAGGAAGGGAACCTGACTACGTGCTTGGATTACATACACACAGGGGCCGCGAGAACGAACGGTGAAGCTGCATTTTCTTTCATTTCGTAACGTTAGGACAACTTTTAATCCTTTGGTCAAGTCCGCCATCATTTTCGGAGCTCCCTTATAACTTCACGAAAAACTCCGGTAGAATATTCAAATTGTGGTTTTACTTTCTTCAACCATTAATGAATATCCTACCAACTTTTGTTTTCAATAAATTAACATTCTCATTAGTCTCGCATTGTAATCAGAGACTTCTCTTTGTTTTTCATAGATCACAGGATTAAATTTCAGTTGATGTTGGCAATAAAATAGCGGTCCTGAAGGTGCAGAAATATTGGATAACAATAGCAACAATTGAAAATTAATTTATTTCCAAGCATGGATGTGAAAGAATAAGTATCTCGTATTTAGTGATTCCCCTGGTGGAAATGAATCAATCCATTTTGTTCCAATTGTCCAATATTTGCTCTAGCTCTTGACGAATCTCTGTCTCGGTTTAGAGATAAATTAAAACGTAAAAGTTTTGGGTAGCTCGAGGGAATACTAGCACCGAGACGTTAGCCAAATCTCACCCGGAAGATTGGGCTATTTTTTCTTTCAAACCTTTTCTTTCGAATCGTTCAAACACCGAATTTCCACACTGGAAACAATATTACTTGTAGCGAATAAATTGTTCATTCAGAAGACCAATTTATTCGGGGCAAGCATTCTCTTATTTGATTCGATGAAATATTTCATTATTCCTAAGAGATATTTTATGGAGAGAGGACGAATAAACTATTTATTTGGCTCAAAGAAATTTCTCCAAAATTCGAAACTCAGAAGGATTACAGTCTCGAAAAGTTATACATAATTTGTATATAATAATACACTATATGAGAGATATATTAAATCACGTGGGAGCGTTAAAATCAAAGAAAATAAAAGCAAAATTACTTCTATTGAGCTGTTGAAAATTCAATATAAACCTAATCGTGGGTTGACAAATGTCAACATGTCGTACAAGAAGTACGAATAAGATCTGAAGGGTCGCGCGCAGAACCTGCAAAAATCACCTGCTAACATTTTCTATCTCGAGAAATAAAATCTATCCATATCGTTGGAGTTTGAATCGTTCATTCGAGGATGGGGAAATATGTTGAATTACGAACTCTATCGTCACAAGATGAGTTCTCCTTTGAAGAATTATAAAAATTTATATTTATCAATCACATCGCTGGATGAAATTTTCAAAATTTGACTTGATATTCGTAAAGAAGAATCTCGGGAATAAATATTTCATATTAATTGTATCATTTTTCTCCACGAGATAACTCAATCTCCTCGCAGGAAGCGGAGTTTAACGGAGAAAGAATCAATTGATCATTTGATAAAAGAATGACTTTTGGAACCTCGACCATCCGACGAAGAGTATTTTTTCTTCCCTTCTTCCGACCAGCATCATCAGTCTGGTCGATAATTCTTTTCCTTTTATAATATTACTCCTCATTTCGATTCATTCGTCTTCATCTACCCTGAGAAGACAAGCATGTCTCTGCGAAAACGACTACGTGTCCAGACTACGTGACGTTATATGATTCGGTTGAGCGATGTTTCTTTTCAAGGCGGTAACATCGTACCAAGCCTTTAAGCATTGGAGTTGGCCACGTGATATATATCCTATAATAGACAGAATCTTGTGATCAAAAAAACTGTATTAAATTGCTATCGAGGAATCGTTAATGGAAATTCTGGCTGGGAATTCGAAAGCATGGAGATGTCTTGTGATATTCAAATGATACAATCATGTTTTATATTCATAGAATGTGATTTGAATATGTGTTACTTGGGTGCACCTTGTAGAATATATTCTGAAGTATGCTCGATATGTTTGGCGAATACTGGAATTGTTCGAGTATTATGTCTACGGATGCGTACGTTGCCTGGTATGGACTTAGAATCAAAGCATCGGGAATTACTATCACAATATATCACTCGTATAATGATCCTGTAAATTACACTGTGAAAAACGATGAGAAATTCCATCCCCCTGATCGTAGGGAAATTGTTTTCAGAGTTTTTCCAGAGAACCTTTTCTCACTAGGGTTTTTCTTGCACACTTTGAAGAACTTTTGAGTCCTTCAGGAGTAAAATTCTCTACAAAGGGAGAAGAAGTCCGTTAGCGTGCCACTGAGACGTTTATGGAACGTTATAAAAACGTAGGAAATTCAATTTCAAATTGCCTGATGGAATTGAAAAACACTACCATGAGTCGAGTCTCAAATAAACACGCAGGCAGTTGGAATCCCTGTGAAGAATAGATTTCATTCAGCCGAGGAAACGAGTTCGTTAATACTTGTCTTCAAATGGTACATGAATCATCTGAGATAGTCGAGATAAAAGAAATCCGCTGCTCTCTGGATTTAACTATACCACTATGAAAGAACAATTTTTACTGGAAAATAGCTCTGTGATAATTTCACATTCAACTCACACACGACTGTTTGAACCATCAGCCGTTTAGTGTTATCCAGGATGAAAGAGGTGGGGTAAGTGGACTCGTTAAATCTTAAGATACCTTAATCAGTGTAATAGCATCGTCCGTTTTCACAGATCTGTCACAGCGCGCTTCTCCGACCAATCGTTTCATCAAATTTCTTTCTCTTTCCTTTGTCTTACGTCGGGCTACTTTTCTTTTCCCCCTCGCCTCCGCCTTGTCTCTCAGGGATCAGACGGACAAGCTTGGAAGCTGTTCAAATATTACCCGGTGTACTAATTCCAATTAAAGCAGTTTGACTTGGTTTGCTCGATAAAAGATTGTAGAGGCTGTTTCCGTAACGTCAACGATATGGCCAAATTCTTGAAGAGCACTCGGAGACGGAGACAAAGATTCCAGAAAAACAAATGTAGTAGGTATAGCCAATTGAAATGTAAATCATCGGCAGATTTAAAAAAACATTTGGAACTAAAATCAAAGTGAAGATATTATTATTATTATTATGTGAAACAATTACTTCCCACGCGATAGATAAATCAACCCCAACTCCCGTCGAATCGAATATTTGTATAGACATTTTAATTAACTCGTACCTCTTGTGTTTTCGAATATATGTATATGTATATACGCTACATTATGGATCGAAATCAACTGTATAAGCGTCCAGTAATTACATGTAGAGTATAAACACGATACGGTGACGTATCGCTCGAGTATCTTTCATCACGTGTACGTACGGATTGTTGCGATACATCGCGCTGCTACCCACAATAATCACGTCATAACGCAATTCACGCGTGCTTCCCGCGGATACCTAGCGCGTTAGTAATGACATCGTTTTCGCGTGTCAACGTATACACATAAAGATGAGAGCAGCTTACCAACGGGGTGAGTCAATATTACATTACGAAATTCTGAATAAATTAGACTTTTCTACGTGGAATTTATTTTTTATGACTTTACGTTCTCTTAATACAGAACTTACAAAACTGTCGACTTCCATATTTACATTCACTTCATTTATTCGAGTTATTTTAATTAACTTTAAAAATGTCGGGAATGGAAAATGTATTATCACGTACAACAGATCAACTCGCGGAAAAGAGGAGATTTCTTCTGTCCGGGTTGAAAAAGTGTCGTACTTTTGAAGCTTGATTCATCATTTGATACGCAACGATTCAGAACTGAAATTCAACAGTGGCGCAAGGCCTGAATTTTGATGCCTAGGGCGATGGTGATTAAAGGTTGCCAATATTGGCGTAAACTTGGTTGGCATTTGCTATAAAACCAGTGTTGGTTCCATCCTAAACCAATGTTGGCACAAACCTGCACAGCACTGGTCTAACACTTACATCTTTTCATTAACAATAAAGACACGATATTTATACCTTTATCGTCAATCAGTCAACATTGACAAAACCGCTTTAGATAATTAGAACAACCACACATTGTTTCCAGTGTACAACTTTTTATAGTCTTTCCTTCAGGAGGCTGGGACTGATTTTGGCCATCACCTTGAACAGGTGAATTTCAGTTGAAAACCGATGAAACTTTCTAAATTTACAAGAGAGGAAGAAGAATTCTTCTCTAGAAATCGAAAGAAAAATTGTAAATCTAGTAAAAATATTATATTATGACAACAACTTGTCCTCGTCACTTCCACCGATTTTTCTTCTAAGCGCTATAAAAACGAACTCGTTGCCGCTCGAGTCATCTTTTTTTGTGCAGCATATCGCCATAACTTTCGCTCTATTGTATTTAAAACGCTTCCCTCAGAGTTAAACCCTGAGGGAAAATTGCACATTTTTCACCCGAAGCAAGCAAAACAAGACATCAAAGACCTATATGAGCAATCGTACGACATTTTATAGCCACATTCACGCAAAAACATCCACCTGTACGGGAATAAATCTTCCATACACAACATAATCCAACAAAGATACCCACCCACTCGAACCGCACACCTTTACTAAACAATACACTTTACACCCAGTCCCAGTCATGGTTTAGTAAAAATTATGACTGATACCACCGAGTGGGTAAGTAAATAGAATTATAGAAAGAAGAGAGGAGGAATTGTTTTTTGACAGACAGGAATGCGAAGAATTTCTCAGAAAGGGAGAGAAGATGATCGCATAACGGAGTTAACGAAAAGGTAACTTAGGAGGAAATCCTCCAGGGATTTCTCGAGGTTGAGAAAAAGAAGCACCGAAATGAGAAACGTAGAAAGGGAAAAGGTATAAAAAAAAACCAGAGCGAAAGAATATAAGGGAAGAAGGAAGAATAGAAAAGACTTTCGTTCTCTCTGCACCGTACCTACGAGTTGGGCCATGCGCCTTGTAGGAACAAGCGACGATGGTAAAGTACAAGCATCGTCGGTTGAAAGAACCAACGAACGTACGAATGAGGGAACTACGTTAAGAGAAAAAGAGATGAAGAGGATAGAAAGAGAAAGGTAAGCCAGAACAGAGGCATTGTCGCATTAACATTCCTTTCGTGTGAAGAGGGTGCGCGTGGAGCGGGATTTGATTATGGAGGGTTGCTGCTAGTGGTTCAAGAGGATACGACTTAGAAAAATATACAAGTTAGAAGAAGAAAGTCTCGCAAAAGAAGAAAAAATAAAGATAGGGCGTAGAGGAATCGACACAGAACGCAGAATTACGGTAATTGAACTTAGTTCCTTCGAACTTTCCAAATCTCCAACTTTGTAATACGGGAAACAATGAGTTTTGAAGGATCAAGTGTTTCAAAGCTTCATGGATCGTCCGTAATGCGTGATATCCTTCTCAAATGTTTACTGAAATTTATACATCTTCCGAATCCAAGGCTATAACTGTAGGTTTTGCCAACTAATTCTATAAAAACACTTTTTCGCATATTAATCTTTGTTCATTAATTATTCATGAAATTTATATCGGGGAAATAAAACCGACGACAGATTCACACAAGATTGAATCCATGTTTCAAATAGCCCATTAAAGAAGCAACATAAATAAGGTCATGTGTGCTTTCCTTCTTTCGCAAACACATCTCGGTGCGCCATTTGGCTGCAGACCATGGATGGAATGGTATTTCGTCTGGAACCTAATAGTTTTTTCTGAATATAAAGCGAAACCAAACAAAATAACATTAAAAAAAAACAGACACACGCACAAACACACAGAATTTCAACAACCAAAATGAGAAGTTATGAAATTTGAGTAGGTGTTTAATATTTAAAACATTAACTTCAGTGAAATCTTTTCAATGAAGTTTTATTATCCTGATGTATTAAAAAAGTCGATTAACTGATTAACTGGTTCCAAATTTGTGACTGAAAAAAACTGATGAATAAGATTTTGTATATAAAATTGATGGGGAAAAACGTGATTATCGTTTCTTTCGTAGGTACCGAAAGATTTACAAAATACAACGGTCGAACAGGATATAACAACCGAATAGAAAATGCTGGCCACATGATAAGGCGTCTAAGGTGTAACCGGCCGTGTGTATACGTCAAAGTACGCATGTATATACGACTCGAACCGTGCGAAATAATGAGGTGATTGTTATGCCAAGACACGGTAGTTGGAAAATCAAGATCGCATATCCTCGATAACACACGATCCTGAGCATACTTAACGAACTTGACTCTCGCCCCATCTTTTTTTCTGTTTTTTTTTTTTTCATGTATATACCTAGGAGCCGTGCAATTTTTAGCCCTCGGCATCTCAAGAAAATACACGTGGCAAAATACTTTTATTGAATTTTCGTGACGCCATTGATGATAGTCAATGTGATTAAAAAATGACAACTCATCGTTGAAATTTACGAATTAGTTCTTTTCTTGGATAAAATAAGAATGAACGATTTTTTCACTTGAATTTAAAATGAAACTATGCAGGCGATGCAGGACCTATCAATCCTGATATAACACGGAGATAAAATAATTGAACACGGCTGAAAGTGTATTGAGAATCCTTGAATGTACACGTATACACGTCTGTTATAGATTTATAAATTTGTGTATTGAAAAAATGCCAGGCTTCAATCATCAATCAGCTCGGCATGGAGTTTAATGACCGGGACTACCGGTTTTAATATCTTCCGGGAGAAATAAAAGGTGACGCAATAAATCAAAAGTGAAAAGTCGTTGTTTCTCTCTTTTTCCCCCTTTTTCCCTTTTCCCCTTCTCCCATCCACTACCACTCAACGATGAACAAAATTCCCGGTCTACTACTCTCTGTTTTCTCTGCTCTTTTAACTCGAATCCTTTTTCCTTCCATCGGTAACTTGCAAGATTGATAAATGGATTTTCTCTCCTACCTCCTATTTACATCCACAATCTGGAACAACCGTCGTTTTTCTCTACAATCGTATAATCTATTTGTAATAATCGATGTCAAATGGTTTCGATTATGCAAAATTGAACGAAAGAATTGTCAGAGTAATTTGAAAATATGAAATTTCAATTCAAGAAAACTATAAAAGACATCAATTTCCATGAGTCATATCAAAGTAAACGTCTCTTTGTTTCACAGCTGTCTCGGGAATGTATCACTCTCATAATACAAATTCCAAGACACCCTGTACACGTTCATATCGTACAATTCAAATTTCCATCGCAAGCGAAGCTCTTTATCTCTTATCTTGAGATTAAACTACGAAGAAGGTGTGCCGGAGCTGATCGAATTCAAGAGTTCCAGGGGTGGTAAATAGTTGGATAGGGGAAAGTGTGCGGGGCATGTTTAGTATAGAGATAACGTTCGTGGATACATGAGCCATTACACCATATTTCATCGCTCATTTCTGGCATCGTTGCCGTTCGAGTAGAGACAAGAACGCTGTCCGCATCCTAACCGAAGGATTAATTTCTCATTCTAAAACTGTACAAAATTATGCGAATTTGAGCAACATTCAACAAACTCGTAATAGTTACTTAGACGTGACACAACCGCATGACGATTTTATCTTCAATACATTCCGTTATGGAGAAACTCGAATCTATTTCACATTTATTTACTATACTTTTTGAATAAATTATTGTTATGATGTGAAACAAAGTGTAATCAAGATGTTCGATTTTCCAAATACGGTTGGCTGATTTTTCATTAGGCAAACGGTGGAAGGTTCGTCGATTTCGTACAATGTAACGGGCGAATAAAAGACGAGCTATACCACAATGGCCATTGAGGAGAATCATTTTTGTTGTGATTCACATTGTTTTCGTTTCAGAAGAAAAGTCACCCCAAAGCGTAGCCGAGGAATATGAACAGTTTTGTACTTTGATGAACAATCATTGAGAATTTGAAGCTTTCACGAGTTTCAATGAAGAAATTTTATTTCTGAGATGTAATGAGCGAACAACCCACAGAGAACAAAGTTGATGAAGGAAAAAAGGATTCTTTGAAGCGTATATCATTTCTACGTGCAATTCGTGGACGATGCGTCGAATATTAAAATTAATACAACAACCGATGGATCGAATGGAAACTCGAATCAAAGTTGTGGATTGGAAGAAACTCGATGTTTATATACAACTATACGAATACAGTCGAGTACGATTAAACTTCGGCATTTTGTTGCTCGGACGAAAAATAATTCAAAGTCAAACAAAACATCTGGTGCCTCGCCACACTTTGTTGCACCCTAATGAGTAAGAAAGTTCGTTCAATTGTCTTCGGTATGGAATGTATTAAGACTCGAAGCATCTGTAGCTGAGTTATCGCTAAAGTTTACGATGTTTTCATTCAAAGCAAAAACCTGATTGAATAAGGTTACGGGAATTGAATACGATGATTTCTTCATTCGCTTTTAGTTATCTTTGTTTTCTTCTCGAAGGACCACGTTTAATGCGATTCAGACGAATTGTGTCGTTTCTAATCGATTAATCGAATGTAGAGTTGAATTTGAGTGAACTCGTTGACAATCGTTGAGGACCACTACGCTGATCAGAGTCGTTTCAAGGTACTTTGGGTTCTTTAGGAGCCTTATCTGCAGCAGGGTTTTTTCATTCCTGTAACCCGAAAAAAAACAATAATCAAAATTATACATAAATTATATATAATGTTGAAATTTTTGTAATCCTATGGGCCTCAGGTGGAAAATGTGCCTAGGGCCTTGAGGAGTCTCAAAACAGCCCTGACGTTGCTGAGAAAATATCGGTAAACAAAGCACTACCTGGTTTCTACCTGATTTTGTCCGGTGTTGGAATGCCTGAGAATTATTTTTGTCCGGATCTGCCTGGCATTTTCAGCAGGGAGGACATCTGTAGAATAGAGGTGGAAAATTGGTAAAAGAAAAATACAGGAAAAATGAATTGTGCAAAACTATGTCGTTTAAAGAATGACTCCTCTGGCGAAAATGAAGTGTCATAAAAAATTGAATGCAAATTCACATAGGGTTGCCATACGTCCGGAAAAACCCGGACATGTACTCCTTTCAGGATGTGCGGGAAACATCCGGCAGGGTGCTTGATTTATACTCTTCAGTACTCTTTTCATCCTCTCTTCACCCACACAGCATCGAAGATTTCATTAAGATTGCAGAAATCTAACATCTGAAATATTGAAATATTTCTATGACATCGCTGTATCCCTGGTTAAAAGAATCCATTGAATCTGAAAAATGAAATTTCATGAGATTTGGCCAGAACATTGTCCGAGATTCGATGAGATTTGGCGAGATTCAACCAGATTCACATTGGAAGAATTTATTATTCTGACCAAATCTCGTTGAAAAATCCCCGGTGAGATTTGGTCAGACCTTTGTCCGAGTTCAACTGTAATTTAGTGAGATTTGGCGAGAATCAACTGATTTTTTTCACCAGGGATGTCACACCGAGGTTTCAAAGTCTCTTCAGAAATATTGCAATGTCCGCTAATCTTACATTTCAATGCAATATTTCTGAATTATTTCTGCAATATTCCAAGAATATTTATGAAATATTTCATTGTAATGTTTGTCTCGTAATATATCTGAGACATTGCAAATAGGTAACATTTCAATTGACAGATTTTTGACATATTTCTGTGAAAGTATACTGAAATGTAATGAAGGTGAAAGATCGAAATGTAATTGAGACATTACTGAGATCTGTGGTGCTGTATGGGCATAGAATGAATTATATCTACGTTTTGATATTGAAAAAATTGTACCCGAGTGGTAAAAATCCCTTTCTAATCACATTTTTCGATAAATGACGAAATGTCACATTATTCGCAAAAACATCAAGCTACTGTCAAATGATCGATTTGATTATTTCTGATGTATCTTTCGAAATCCACAGATTACATGATTTTGCCCCATCTTGCAGTACAGCCTTGCTTTAGAAATCGAATAAACCTATACTATAAGCGATTGATTCATAAGATTATCGAATTTATATAAGATAGATGTGCCTGTACCAGTAGCTGACACTCTATGTGTACATAAAATGAGCCAAGGATCAATTATTTCCTCAATTTCTACGCATAAAAAATTGTGGAACGTTTTAAAACAGAGAAGTTCGTTCGACAAATTCACCCCCTACCCTTTATTTCTGCATAATATTTGAACTATTTTCTGATTCTCAAAGCTCTGAAATGTCCTATTTTCCAATATACTTTCGAGCTTAGTTATCCTACCCAGATAGAAAAATGTCTCAATAATGCCATCATAATGGTGACATGCACGCCAAGAAATGTTTGCATCATGGTACCACGGTGTTTTCGCATAAAGCATTGTTATTGGTAGCAAAACGAGTTGATGGTACCATAATGAAGACATAATGTTTACATCTTATGCATCATTGCAATCTGAGCGAAGTTTATGATAGTATGTTTACGGCACATTATGTTACAAAATATTTAGGGCATGGTTTTCTATCCGGGCTACTTTTGTCCTACTTTACCACTGTCGATGTACATTTTTAGCTGGATAAGATCTGGTAACTCTAAATTCACACCAAGAGGAGATTCGCTCATCATATTCTCACCAGGGTCACGTTGATCGATAATCATTGAAGTCTACGATACATTGGAACGCGTGATACTCAAAAGACTTTCGTCAGAGAGAGAAATCGGAATGCGTATTCGTTGTAACGTAACGTGTTGTAGAATGCTCCAACCCGCAACAAACAAATCAATTCATTTTTATAACTAGAAGAGCGAATGAAAAATATTGAGGACAGATTGGGGCAAATTAACACACTTCAAAACGAACACAACTTAGTTATGAATTTTATGAAAAATATCGTGCACCTCTATGAGACTACACAAAAATAGTCCTTTCGCTAAAAACATTGATGATTTCCACAATGTTTGTAGCGAAGGTAGTATTTGGATGGGTAACGTCATCTCTCTCGTGCTTTCACTGCTTTGTTCTCCCCTTGACGATAGATTTTTCTTCCCATTTTATCGAATATGCGCGTTCCAATATATTATAGAGTGTTCAATATCGATGATATCGTTAAAAACGTTTCAAAATTCAATACAGTGACGATCTCGTTTATTTCAAGCCGAGAGGGCCTCCCGCCATCAACATAAAGGTCAAGGCGGGTTCACATAACCGTCTTTCGATTGGACAACACCGATCGTTACTGGAAACGTGCGTCAAGGCCGTCCAAGAAATAAACGAGGCATTTCCACGATATTGATATTTTATATACAATTTGTATACAATTTTATAAAATTCAATATAAACTAGACAAAAATTCTATATAAAATATATATATCGTGAAATATCGTGCACCTCTGTTCGTCGGTTTTCATCAATTGATGAAATTGTGAGAGAACGAATGAAAATCCACCCCTAAAACACATGAAGGATCACCTTCGCTTCGAATCAGACTGTTATGTGTCGAGTTGTGTCCCGGGACATCTATAATTTCGATAATACAAGTGTCCTCCACCGTCCTACGCTTTTCTTCCGAGGTTACCGCATTGTAGGTTATGTAGTTGCGATAATAATTATTCGCTAATCTACGCAATTTGTGTCCACCTTCCCGTGCACATTAGTGCTGCCGAATATGAGAAATCACGGAAACAGGTAAATCCTCATTCATTCCTAACTTTATTGAATTTTGTCCATAGCTCACAGTTAATTTGCATACAACATTTGCATTAAAACAACCAATTGTTTACAAATATCAACAATACTGTTCTCGCTAATATACCGTTTCGTCAAGCGATGTTTTCATATCACATATGTTTTCGTTCTGCGTGTTTTTCATGAGTGACAATAAAGCTGATTTTGAATAACGTCAAAATGTTCTTCAGTGTCATATATGCATACACGTACTTATATCCACACATACACAACTCGAAAACTATTCACATAACATAGTTCTCTCTCACTCGAACCCATTAATACTGTAATGTAATATAATCGCACGCATAATCGAGCAAATACATATATACACACTTGTATTCATATTTTGTTTTCTCGGCGACGTAGTTGTTCTCGTTTATTCCAACTTCTCTCTTGACTGGCAAGTCAAAGAATTTTAGGTTGTTTTTCTTTCTTTTGTATATTATACGAAAAATAATCCACTCATCCAAGTGTTCGATTAATTACATTTGTTTGTGTTTTTGTGTTTATCAAATAAGAGCAGTATGACATAATGCTATAATGTTTAATAAACTCCATTTTTATCGTTATTTACTTATTCTCATCACAGCTCATGATCAGTCGTCGTAAACCAAACATTGTCCTCGTATTTCATTTTTTTTTTGCATTGTAAAGTATATTGAAGCGTTTGAAGGCTTCTGTTAGTTTTGACATCAAGGTACAGGTGAGAGATGCTTATCGTATATGCAATTTATTCAGTTCTCATATGATTGTTTGTGATAATTATTTCAGAAACTTCAAATGTGGCTTTCTGTTTCACAAAGAATGTGAGTACATTGGATCGAATTGAAATTACATCTTTGGGTTCGATAATGATTGAATTTTGATTCCATGTTTTAAGAGTAGAGCAGTGTTATGAGTAGCAGCTTATCAGCGCAAGATGGCTTGGAGCAAGAAGTCACTTCAAATAATACCTTGGAAAGCGAAGGAGGAGCTACCAAAAAATTGGCTAGAGGTATCTCACGAGCAACGGAGAATGCAGCAATTGTATCCTATGCTCGTTCTCAATTGGCTTCCATAGGTTCATTGGATACCCCAGAATTTACATTCTCGTTGCCAGATTTATCTGTATATCCAGGTAAGTCGTGATAGGTGATAACATCTAACTGTATTCATTAATTTATTCGATTTCATCTCATTTTAGACTCATTTCGGCAATTCTTGGAAAAAGATCTGATAGAAGGTGGATGCTTAATCTCATTAGAAGGTGCTGGACGTTTGAACTGGTGGTGCGGGGGAAAGAATGGAACTACCAGAGTATTGTGGCCCCTGGCCACTTCAGGGGATGGAAATTGCTTGCTTCATGCAGCCTCTTTGGGAATGTGGGGATTTCACGATAGACTACTGACATTGAGAGAAGCTTTGCACAATACTCTTGCCAAAGGAGAATATAAAGATGCTTTGTTCAGGTGATTTATCTAACTCTGATGCCCGATGTATTTGAATGATCAATTAAAATCGTATCATGCTTAGGAGATGGAAGTGGAGACAAATGGGATTAAATGCTGCCGCTGGTTTGTCGTATACCGAGACGGAATGGTTACACGAATGGCAAAGTATCGTCGATATGGCGTCTCCTACCATGAGAAATCAGAACCTGACTTCTTATCAAAGTTTAGAAGAGGTAAGAGTTTGAAAATCAGTTTCATTATTCATTTCTAAATGTTACTCGAATGATTTACAGGTACACGTGTTAGCTTTAGCCCATGTTTTGAGAAGACCGGTGATCGTCATAGCAGAAACCATGTTAAAAGATTCAGAAGGAGTAGCGATAGCTCCCATTCCATTCGGAGGAGTATATTTGCCGCTGGAAGTACCTCCTTCTCGTTGCCACAGAACACCCCTATTACTAGCATATCATTCTGCCCACTTTTCTCCCCTCGTCACTGTGGATGGAGCGAATGATTTGGGAGATGGAAGCGGCGAAGGTGTCAGTATACCATTAGTGGATCCTGATACAGGAGACCTTTTACCAGTATTGTTTGCAATAGATCCAGGTCCCGATTGGGATTGGAGTGAGAATCTCCAAGATATGTTGCCGTGTACACGAGACACGGTAATTATTCTACCCACTTTTCTACAATCCCTGCACATCTACTTCACTGCATAAAACTGTAATTTTGTCAACAGATGGAAATTTTATTGCGTGAATATTTAGATTGCGAATATCAAAATTTCACAACTGAAGAAATCGAACGATTAACCGATACGGATGGCTCGTTATCGAAAACAGCAAAACAGTTACTAGGTGTAGCCAAGCAATTTGGATCGATAGGAAAATCTGTGAGCAAAAGATTGTGGTCTATGGCAAAAAGACCGAAAAGTCCACCTTCCTCGGCAAACGCTCTCAGCGCGGAAGGATTATTATGTGTCAAAATTAAAAGTAGGCGTCATCAATACGTCGATCAAATGCTTCAAAATTATCTTGAGTGTGCCCATGCGAGGTTATATGAAATTTCTTCACGTACACAAACTTATTCGATTGAACAAGTTTTCTCACAATTTTTCATTTTTAGATATTTAGAAGACCATCAAGTAGACGATACTGGAAGCGAAATGAATTACGGAGCTGGCAAGTCTAAATTCTATGCAGCCAGCGATCGGCGTAGCCATGCGAGTGTCAACAAACTATTACCCTCTAATCCAAACAAAGATTGTACACTTTACCTTTCCAGGTACGATCCATCATCTTGTACTCTAAATATTGTCATAATTTTTCAAAGTTACGGAGAACAAAGCGAATTCATAAATCAATTTATTGTTCAAGATCGACGTTTTACAACGACAAAACTTCATCAACGGACACAATCGTCGAACCGGAGATGTGGGACGACGGTGGCAACTTAGGGGTACGTCCTCGTATGTAAAACAGATTCAATTTCAAGAATCTGTACGGTTATATTCAACCAAAGAAACAAATTTTCAAAATTATAAATAGTAGCGCGATTTCCAATGACAATTGACTTGCCATTTTCATTTCGGAATGAAGTTAATGGCAAGAACGAGTTGGAGGAATGCTTGGTACGGAATGCGTTTATTGTTTTTAGTTGAATTTCGGATGGAAATGGTGAGTTATGAATATTGTTTATAATTTTGAAAAAAGTTCTCGAAGAAGGGGAGGTTTGCTTTAGATTGAAAAGAAAAATTCATTGTTACAGAATATGGTTAAGGAGTGCCGGAACGATCACTGCCAATTCTTTGGCTCGCCGGAAAATCAATACTATTGTTCCCAATGCTGGGCGGATCGACGTCATCGATGAGCAATCGTGTCACGACAATACACCAGGATATAATTATATACACATCTATAGGTCTGACGTCTTTGTGACTTTAATCTAAGCCACCGTGTTAATCATTTAAATTTTTAGCGAATGTTTTTTTTTTCTTTAGGTAGAAATTTTTTGAAAAATATCGTAGCTTCGATTAGCGATGAATATTTTGAATGATTATTATATAGTTCATTTGTCACGAATCTAACAGTAAGTATGTGAATAATTCGTGTATGTATGATATGTAGTTTTTCTAATTCTTCATTAATACATCGATTCATTTCAGTTTCAATCACAAACTGATCATATCAGATTCGCGTATGTACGATATCGTATGCGCGATTGTATACAAAGTAATACCTATGATATCTCTAGAAACTATATTTTACAATACTAATTATATTTGTAAAATTTCAAAACAAAAAAATAGTATCCTCAAGAATTTTTATGAAGGAAAAAATCAAATTTTCATTCAAATATTACTCAAAAAATGATAATTTGTGGACAAGAATCGAATGAGGGGATAAGCGCTCGGCCAGTAAACCGGAATAACGGGATAAACCGGAAGAAAAAGGGCTGATAACCGGGATATTGAAATTCTTCGCATCGCGATACTCAACTCATCGTTTCATCGTCAATAATCGACGGATCGTGTTGATTTTTGCGTAGAATTGTTCGTCAACCCCTCGTCCGCAACGTGGGGTCATTTTTGTCCAAGCGCGTATCTCCTTATTCGATCCGTGTCCTCGATTGTGTAGATAATAGATATGCATATGTGCCTTATACCGCGCGCATATGCAACTTCAAAATGAAAATACTAATATTTGTAATGCGTCGCGATTCAGGAGGTATATTCTTTTGTCTTGTAATCGATCACCTCCGTTGATTCTTCAAACAGAATGCTCTCATAGTGCTCTATTCGCTCGTTAAAAAAAAAGAACATGTGATATTCCAAGGGTACTATTAATTTCTAAAACGATACGGTCTTTTATTTTGGCCGAACTTACTGCTAATCGTTCAATGAATGTTGATAAAATGTGTGAAAAATAAAACCATATTTTTATACATTGTGTTTTTAATGAGTGATACGAAGAAAATTTTCAGTAGTGTGATCATTCAATTCTATTCGACTACGAGAACACAAGCTTGGTGAATGGATTTTTCATGAATTCAAATTTGATATATGTTCGATCAAGATTTAAATCTACGGACCTCTGATTTAGGTTTGACTCAATATGCTTCAAAAATGCGTGTCCTTTTTAAGGAACAATTTTCGAAAACATTTGTTAGGAGATGATCGTTGTATTCATTTTGGACAGGTGAAATTAAGCACTCACATACCACTGACATTTTTAAAAAATCGATTTTAAAAACTACCATCAAATTTTTTTCAGACCAATAGGCACAGAGTTACGTTTTGAAAGAATACTGATAAAACTGTGATCATTTTTGTTACTCCCCATGTGTAGGGTAGCATGGTTCGAAATCGACCGCCTAATTAGCAGAAGCAATGAAAATGTGAAAAAATAATTTATTTATTTAAACCAAATTTCGATTCTTTGGGGGGAACGTTTTCCTAAGTTTTGATCCTCTTGACCAAGTTTTAAGGTACCATTTATTCAAGATACTGAGGCTGTGATGGAAAACTGCATATTGGTTGTTCTAAAAGATCGTGGTCGGAATGGGACCACCGCCCACACATCACTCGTTGTCTAAAAGATATCTTCAGATATAATTAAGAACAATGCAAGAAGTCTTATGCAACATGAATAGATATCTTTTAGAAGTCTTCAACTGTTCTTACTTCTAAAAGATATCTATTCATGTTGCATAAGACTTCTTGCATTGTTCTTAATTATTTCTGAAGATATCTTTCAGACAATGAGTGCTGTGTGGGCGGTCGGTTTCGGACCATGCTATCCTATACAATTTTTATATAATTTATATATATCATTCCGACCATTTTTCCACATGAGTTGTCTTTGATGTTTTTTTTATCAAAAAAATTCGTAAAATCTTATAAATATATTCATGTATTAAATTGCAAATTCAGATATCACATGTGAAAGAAGGGTTTGAGAATTCTTGAAGTTTATTTAAACTCCCAATAGTTTGAAAAATGTCAAAAATTCTTCACAGCTTCGTCAGAATTTTTCCAGAACGCAATCTTTTTATCTCTATTTTTCTGAAAAAGAAAAATGAAAAACCTCTCATAAAATCTATAAAAAAGAAATCTATGCAGTGTCCAAAATTTCAGTTTTTTGCAGAGAAAATGTTATATTAAATTCATCTTCATACAGGCCCGAGTGGAATTTTTTATGAACTCTTTCTGATCCGGCGCGCTGTATGGGAAATGAAAAACGATAGCTCTTTGTTGTATTCCACATTCAACGGGATTCAACATGTTTCATTGATTTGCAGAACTATTTATATCCAAACGACTCACGTGTGGGCAGGAAATGAACATCCTCCTTCTCGAGATTTGGAAATTCATATACATTTGAATAAATATATCCATGAATACACATCTGAGGACTTCCCTGTCTCTAAGGGTATCAGTCCCCACCTTTTTCATACCTGTCCTTGTACCAAACTGGTTATACCACGTATGATAAATTGTAAATTCGGTGTTTAACGAAGAACCACTGCGTAAAAGTATATGAATTATATTCTAACGTCTATTCCAAGGATGAACTAAGGTACAGTTACACGCAGATACACCTTCAAGATACCAGACATATCATTTTTACTTCAACATCTTTGAATCGTGTATTTTGACGTGGGTCGAAAAATATTGTGAAATCAACGAACGAGGACCACTCGCATCTATTTCATATGAACTTCGGTGAATGATGTAACGAGAGTCAGCTACGAAGTAACCGTTCTTCTCTGTGACATTTTGATATTCAATTCCATGTGGTTTTCATAAATCACTAAAGAATCGTTTTTGTTTTTGTACACAGAATAATTTCCTCCAAAATTATATATTACAATAGCTTACGAAGTATTTTTATGATTTGAAATATACTCATTCGAGTATTTAAGAAATGTTAGAATAATTTAGAATTGTTTTGTGAATTTCTATGATTTTTCGGAAACAATCTTCCTGGAAGGTTTTGTTTTTGATTACTCGAGAAACAGTTCTTCTATTCCTTTAGGAAAATCTACTACATTCGGACCGAAATGCTTCATTTTTACTCCAATTTTTTGAAGTAAAAATTGAGCATTTTGGTTAAAATGTATTAAATTTCCCTACGAGTTAGTTCTTTTATATTCTTTTATAGCATATCAGCAAATATTTGAGAGAACACATCGAAATGTGTTGAAGGTATTTAAAAGACATTCAAGTATTGCAAAAACATCTTGGACTTATATAAAATAACATCTCGAAACAGAAATGTTTATTGAGCAATATTACATTGAATTCTATGAATTTCTAGGCGAGTGAAATTTATTTCCATGACTTTATGTTTTATACACAATGAGAAAAAGAAAAAAAAATGCAAATAATAATGAGTGAAAACTAAACTGATTCCGTATATCGTTTATTACGATTTGGATAGTCATTATTATTTCAACCTCCTTTCTCTCGTCTTTCTTCAATTCAGTACGTCCTTCAATGGTGTGGGTCAGAGGTAGAAACTGTAGCTGCATGGTTAACGGCAAAGTACCCTTTACTTCTTTCGTTCGACCCTCCGTATACGTTTTAATTACACGGTGAATGTGTTTTTTTCCATGTTATAATGCACGCTTTACACTCACGATAAGTTATTTGAGATTCCTTCTACTCCTACAATATTCAGCAAATCCTTGTATATTGAAGTTGATTTTAAACTCTATAAACTGTTCAAATGTATTCTTCTTTTGTAAAGATTTATGAATTTTCAAGTAATCGAATGAGCGATCAAAAAAATGGAATAAAATTTATCGGAAATACGAGTTGTATTCTTCGAAGCTATGTGTTATGGGGAATTTATATGGTTTTATACCTGTTGTAAGTCTTCTCGAGAACAGGGAAATTGTGTAACAAGGATAAGATGTCCAACTTGAAGTCAAGTTTCAGTGGGCAGGATTCCTTGAATGAACTGAAGGCATGACGGGAGCGTTAGCATCATTATCAGTCCCCTTCGAGTTCTCATTTTTCAAGAGGAGGAAGCGTAGGAATATCTGTTTAACATGATGTCGTTGAAGTTTGAATCGTTTATTGTAACGGGTTGGTAATCGAACGTGATAACCCAGCTCCAATTGCCAGATAGATTAATTCCATTGGAGAAAATTACTGAGAAGAGATCACAGATCAAACAATAAACCGAAGAATTCTGATTGAGGATATGGTAAATATTTGAAATTCAATATCAATTTCGGTTCGATGAACGACTCAGGCGTAGAAATTTTGTTCACTTTTGGCACAGCGATATTTTAATAAAAGCCAATAAGAATCATCAAACTTCAACGAATTTCAATGGAAGTCGACAAATTTCAATGAAAGTTGTTGAATTTTGTGAACAATCATTGAATTTTACCGAAATTTTGTTGAGTTGAGGTGAATTTTGCTAATTTTGAGTGAAAAACTGAAAATTCAACGAAATCTTACCACCAGGGGATTCAAACTTCGATGATATCGCTTAACCACTTCCACATCCTGTATGGAAATATTTCATGGCGAAATGTCTACAGAACTATACAGCAAATCTGAAAAACATCGTATTTTCTCTGCAAAAATCTGAAAAACTTTGAGAACCCTAGCGAATCTGCACGGAGAAAAATGCAGCTCGAAAGGATAGTAATCTTTAATAGAAAATTGGAGAATATTTCTTAAAATCTAAGAATTTTTCTCAAGTTCGTAATAAATATAGAACGGTTCAGATTTCTCTTGAATATTGCTCGAAAAACAATGAAAAATTATCAATACTTAACAAATCATAAAAACAATTATGAAATTTCCAAAAGTCGCGCATGAAATTTTACAAAGTAAATAACAAAATTTTGAAATCTTATTTTCAAATTACAGAATTTTGTTATTCACTTTGTAAAATTTCATGCGCAACTTTTAGAAACTTCATATTTGTTTTTATGATTTGCTAAGTATTGATAATTTTTCATTGTTTTTCGAGCAATATTCAAGAGAAATCTGAACCGTTTTATGTTTATTACGAACTTAAGAAAAATTCTTAGATTTTAAGAAATATTCTTCAATTTTCTATTAAAGATTACTATCCTTTCGAGCTGCATTTTTCTCCGTGTGGGTGAACCGACAAGCGACAAAGAATTTTGGTTACATTTTGGTGAAAAATCTTAGTTTTGGTAACTTCTTAGTCGTTTGGGACATTTTTTTCAACAAAACTTCACCAAAATTCAACCAAATCCCAATTTGATGATTTTTTTGGTTATTCCGTGGTAATTTCCTGGGTTTTTACCTCAAAAATACCAAAAAGATTCCAAAAACGGACCCCATTTTTTTTATTACCTTTTGGTGGCAGATTTGTTCCAAGCAACCATTAGTTTCCGGTCACAAAGAGGTCATTTGTATGGTAAAAACCATCTGGGTAACCATTTTCTGAACAAATTTTCACCAAACCAAAAAATAACCAAAAATAAACCATAAAAATTAATCACTTTGGAATCGCCAGAGAATCTTCAAGATTTTTATGGACAATCTAATAAATTTTGTACATTGTACGCAGACTTTTCTCATTGTTTTTTCAGACGAATAGGAACAAAATTGACCTCTGAAGAAATTCTGACAAAATTCTAATAAATTTTCAACATTTTTCTGATTATTGAGAAACGTTAAAATCCTCTGAATACATTCATATGCTATATTCAAATATTATATTTCAGAAATATTGTGGAGTCAACTTCAGCAACGAAGTGAAGATGTAAAACCGCGCACATATTGCATAATTACAGAGGGAAAAGGTATTTAAATGTTCTTGTCTTGAAATGAAATGACGCACACGACACAATCGGGAAACAGTAACTATCTTTGTGAGAACGGTTAACGTTTTTGTGATAACTGTTTTCACAGTTTTAACGGATGAGTTTCCTGGAATGATAATTTATTCAATGAAACAAAACAACTAATTGCGCATAAGACTATGTTTTTGGTGACAAGCTATAAAATGATATTTCTCAAACACGCATTGTTGACATAGCTAAAAATGAATAATCAATAATTTACATCTCTTTTTTGGAAATTAAAATTCTGTCAGTTTCTAATTGGATTCCTTGCTGGAGAAATTTCACTGAAAATTATTGACATTTTCAGAAATTTTCAGTGAAGAGTTTTGTCAGAGGATTCCAATGCTGTCTAAGTTCGAATCGAATTGGTAATCGAATAACGAAAAACTTAGCTGTTAAGCACCCAAAACCTTGCAGTAAATTTTTTACCTAGGCTCTGTCTAGAAACACGCTAACCTGTCTCTAACTTTGAAATTCGAGACACGTGAGATATTTTAATTCTCGTGGAATTTTTCGAGACTGAGACACGCGAAAATTTTCACCTGGCTCAAAGTTTCAACTGAATACACGGGAAATTTCACGTGCCTGTAGAAAGTCCCTTAAGCATTTTCTATATCCTCGAGAATTCGAAAATTTAATGTCCCTATTAAAAATGTCCGACAGATCCTGACAGATTCCGGTCAAAATTCTGTCTGGTTCTGTCGGAAATCATCATGCCTGGGACAAAAACCAACCAAATCCTGACAGAAAATTATCTGTCGGACATTTGGAATAGGGGTGTCTCGAATTTTTTAATTGGAGACAGGCTAGCGTGTCTCTAGATACAGCCATTCTTTGAACAATCTTTCCAGTCTCAAAAAGTGGATTTTGGAAGATAAACACCAATGATTTCTCAGATTTTGTGGGTTTCAAGTTTCGTTTCGTATGTATAAACGATTCAAACTTCAAGAACATGGTTTTCCAGAGAGTTTCAGAGTTTTTCAGAGATATTTGTAGATATCCATAAAAATTTTCAATAGAAAAACGTGCCTGATGAGCAAAAGTTTTCATAGGTTTCCAGTTTTTCAAATTCGAAGAACACAGCTGCAGACGTTTCAAAGGGACAGTACTGGCAGCCCTCATCAACCGCCCATTGAAACGCCAATAATAATCATCGTTTGTAGGGGATTTTCTCAGTTTTTTCAAATAAATTGTATTCACCAGGAGGGTTTCTAGGAACAAAAAGCATTCCAATAAGCCTGAAAACAATTCTTTGTTCGGTTCTAGGAGATATTTTCAGCCAGATATCGTTTAATTTCGATAGAAAGGCTTGGATTCACGATTCAGAAACCACATTCCACATAGAGGTGCACGAAATTCCACGGTATCGATATTTTATATACAATTTGTATAGAATTTTTATCGATATTTTATAAAATTCAATATGAACTCGACAAAAGTTCTATGTCCAAATAGTCTGTAATTCCAAACGATGGGATTTTTGACCAGGTACGATTTGGTACGTACGTATATTAGAAATAGAACGAAATCTATTTGATATTCAATCCGATTCCCTGAACTCATATATCAACAAAGAATGCACAGAATGTTGAATGTGGGATGCTAAAGAAGAAGATGATTACACAAAGATATTTAATTCCCATACCTGCAGTTCGAAGCGCTGCGATCGTGAATTCATCGTCGATAATAAAGGTCACAACACAAAACGGTAAAGAGGGCTCGCAAGAGCCCTCGAAGCTGCTGCAGAGACTACGGATTCCTCCCAGTGTCCTCCCGTCTATCCTACGCTCAGTCAACGGTAATATATCTCGTTTCGGTGGCTAAATGGAGTAGTTTCATTCGTTCGTCGACCGTAGAGAGCCATTATACTCGGAGAATGTTTCTAATGAAACTTGTTGACGCGACGCGCGATATTTTCTTTTACAATCAACATAGACGTTGGTTCAAATTGTGCCGTTCGCGTATCATCGCGCATTATTTGTGAAAGGAAGAAAAAAGAAAAATGTTTTTATCTATTTGGTGTTGCGTGTGAAACATTGTATTATTTTGTGCCACTTTCTCCCCGAATGATCTCCATTGAAGAGTTATCTTTCTGAGTGATTCGATGGTTACTTGATGCTGCTTTTGTTTTCTTTTACTTTGCCTTCGATAATTCGACATAACAACTCCTGGACACCGTTCGTCCGAAAAAAGAAACATAAGAGAAAGAAAACACCGTTGTACTCGAATCTTTTTATGAGGACATCGAGGTAAGGATTATTATTGTTGGAGAAATGTATTGTCGCGTGTGTGTGTGTATTTATTTTATAGTATGGAAATATGGAAATGCATGAGTGTGATACAAATGTACGATACAAATGTGAGTATGTACAAAAAGAAATGAGGGAAAAAAAAACACCACCTGTTGATCACGATGATGAATCCGTGAGGTGATTGTACGAATATGGGGACATCGTCAATTCTACGATATAAATCTTCTACAATGTTTTGATTCATCAAGTGAGAACAAATTGACATCGTTGCAAGGGCATCCATGGGAGCTTTCCAATCGAAGACACAAATGAAAACAAGAATTTTCCATTGGTTCGTTCTACCGGTAATTTCTCGTGATCGTGTATTATATGGTTTTACCCGAGCTTGTCAGTTCATATTTCTACGATTCATCCTGTATTTTTTTTCTCTTTATTACACCAGACGGTTCACTTATTTTTTTCCATTGTCCGCTGGCACCAAAAGTTCATTTTTCCAATGCAGTTTCCAAGTCGTCGAATTCCATCGAATCCTCTACTGTTTAACGAGATTCTATAACATATTTTTAACTACTTGATATTCAAAAAACAAAGGTCAATTGGCAGAAAAGAAGAGAGCTGAACGGCTAGGGTTCAATGCATCTAAAAATAAGTTGACCGGAAAGGTAGTTGACCCGCAAAATCACTACAGGTTAGTAATAATAGTAGACTTGTTAATTACAATCAGGGATACTGAAATATTTCTGGATTCACTTTCTTGCGTCTATTGCTAAAATTGTACTCTGGATTTACCCATTACTGGATCTCTCGGAACCTACCTATATACAATAGAATTCTATAGATTTTTATGAAAACTAATGCATAAAAAGGATTTTGAATCTCCGCTGGTAATAAAAATTCCACAAATCTTTATAAATATGAGAGAAATTACAAGATTTTCTCCAGAAATTGAGACGTTCTTTGTTTTTCAGGAATCTTTTGGACAAATATAAACAAATTCGAAGAAGAAGAAAAAGTCAATGACAAAATTCAGAAAAATGATTCGCTACAGACGCTTTGGGTACAATTTTCTCCGGTGTCAATCTTTGAGCTTTCCCATTAGTCATCGCTTTAAATACTCGCGAAGAACAGATCTTTATAGAACTGTTGCTTCTTTCTCAATTCGAGATACACCTTTCTTTTTCTTGTTATTTGAATGGAGTTGGTAAAACACTTTTACAATAACAATTACTACCAATTTCAATTATTGATGTTTGTAAGATTCATAGCTGAAATTCTTTTTTTCCCCAGATTGACAGTCGGTTGGTTGAATAATGATGAGTTTGATCTTTCCCTGTATCAAAAATCAATTGAGCAACTTTGAGCTATGCATTTTTTAACCACTCAAATCTTCGATAAAATGTTTTCACGCAAACGGCGATAATATTAAAATTATGTACTCGAATCATTCTGAAGACAATGCATTTTCCCAAACGAGAGGGGTATTTACTTTCAAATAGTTATCGGTAGAATATCATTTTTGAAACATGTTTTTATTTGTCACGCAATGAAATCTTAAAATTACAATAATTTTCTTCAAAAGTGAAAGTACACAACATACATGAATCCCTTCTCCAGAATAACGAAATTTTGAAATTCAAAACGACGTCTAATAAATTGTAATAAAAAGAACGTTTTCTTTTATTTGTTTTTATTTTTCAAAGAAGTGTTCAGTTGAATTTGGTTGTCATGTTTTTTTCATAGAAAGTAGATTGAAATCACCAATTACGTTTCCAATCTCTTTTCACCGCGATCCTACTCTTCGGAATCGAGCCCACCGTTCTTTTCAATCCGACAATGGTTTCAGAATGTGCCCTAATGCGACTGAGAACGTCAGTGTGAGTTTAATCTCGCGCTTCATTGTGGTACGTGGATACTCCCATATACTCGCTTCTTTAGCTATCGAGTTGTTACCTTGAGACGCGACTTTTATAACAATAGAATAAATATAATTCTACACTTTTAAAAGCGTCTTTCCATTTCAACTATCTCTCATAGTTTACGAAATGGAATAACAATGCTTGTTGCCTGTACTATTACTTTACGCGTATCAAATATTTTACATCGCCCGTGGGAAAAAAAGAAGAATTTTATATAAAATCGAATGAATAAGATTCTGATAAATTTTAGGAATTTTCTTTCGTGAGAGACGCGTATGAGAAAGATCGCGGGGACGGGAATTTTCATCGCGCATTTCTGATAACCAAGGCCCGGAAGTTCATGCTCTCTCCGGTGCTGTAACGGAACACTATTACCCGAGCGCGACGCAAATAGTCGCAAAAAGAGGAGAAGCGAATAACTCCGCCGTCCAACGCAGTGAGACCGCAACTTGATTGTATTACAATACATGAGATAAATATATTGATAACGAATGTTGAAATTAAAAATGTCTGAAATGATTTCACCCAGCTGGCTAATCAAATCGTGTAACATGTAATTTTCTCGTAAATATAGTATTTACTTTTGAATTCACGTTTTGTATGTAATTTGTATATGAATATACAAGTCTGATCATTTCCGCGTATGATTAGCGGTAGGATATGCATTCGATGGAGAGGAGATCAAAGATATGTTGTTGGATTTCGTATAATTGGTGTGAATGTTTCAAATCATTTTCAAGTACGTGGTATCTGCAAAAGAAGGAAGGAAAAGGTACGAAATCTACGAAAAGACCAAATAAAACTCAACTTAAAGATGCTTTTATCGACTAATTCTGATCCTGGCACGTAACGTGAAATGGAGAACAATAATCTTTTCTTTTTTAGTGAACACACAAAGAATACACAGAGGAAATTACATCTTGAATAATGAGAAAGTTTTATACGTCGCATTCATAAAGCTGTATACATATACGTCATCCTGTTACACCATACGATTCGAGGATTATATCAATAACTTTGAAAATAATTAGTAAAGACGAGATCTCCCGTTTTGAGAAGTGGGTACACTCGACGACATACGCGTATTTTCTACATCTGTGGTATTTAGCTGTCTGTGTTTATTTTTCATTGGGGAATACGAACAACAAAACCTCCTGTGTTGTTACAAAATTGAAAGAAATTTATGAGGTTCGGTTGATAGAATGAATATTATCTTCGAATGATATTTATTACCGTGTTTCAATATCATGCTTTATTTGATCTGACTTATCTCTTGGCATCAACTTTCTCAAGGTTTGTTAACCCTGAAGTGGTCGCGCCTTTTTCATTTTATCTTTCTAATAACACGTTTTTGCTTTAAATAGATTGAAAAAAGAACGTATTCGACAATTCTGGTACACGATTATTCCCTTCAAGTGGGTCACGATATTGGAGTTGATAAAATTCAATTCCACAATGCAATCAAATCGAAAGTTTCGTCAAATTATACCTTCAGGCTTTTGACGTTATGCTTCGGAGAAAAACGTTTGATAAATATCAAATGTGATTCAACGTCACTCGGATACACTTGGACATGAAATTTCTATGAGTTTGTTGAAATCTCGAAAGTATTCGTAGCCTCCAATTCAAAATATAGTTGAAGCTACCATAATTTCAGTTGATTCGTAAAATCAACTGAAATTGTGGCAACACAAATTATATTTTGAATCATCCATATATTATTGACTCAACAAAATGACTCTTTTGAAGCAGAAAACTGATTTTTTTTTTCTTCGGAATTGATGAATTATTCATCTCAGTCTGATTTCGTTGATGATATTCAACGCGCTCGTTCAAAAATCATAACTCGATTCATAAATTATGGAACGAGATACGCGACTCGAAGCTCATATTATTCAATTGATTATCGAAAAGTAAACATTCCCACGTACAGTTCGTTCAAACCTTTTCCGTTTGTTTTATAAACTTGTTATCGTGAATACTTTTAACTTCCCTCATTAAATGTTATCAAAGTACCATATTCAATACGCGTAAATGAAGGATATGAAATTTATACTAGTTTCTTAAAGACCTTCATTGTCCATGCAGCAATAGAGTATCGAGTTTCAAATTGAATAGTATTCGTCTGAATATCAGTCAAGTCGAACGTATAATAGCGCGCGTGTATGTGTTACTTATTCGTGTCTGCTCAAGCAAATATGATGGAAGTATGCCAGATATGCAAAATGAATAATCACAGGGAATTTCGATTTCTTTCGATATATTTTGTATGATTCATTTGAACTTAGATACAGGGCATATTATAAGGGTCAGTTCTTACCAAAAAGTTAGTTCTAAAACGTCAAAACTTCTTAAGTTCTTAAAAAATTGACCAATTTTTAGTGAAATGTTTTCCTTTCTCTTTTTTTAAATCGAGTATTCAATATTGCCGTGTTACAGAATGAGCCTCCCGCCTCATATCAAGGGGTATTCTTGAAGTCATGTTCTTGAAGTTCGAGTCGTTTCTAAGACGAAACAAAAATTCAAATTTACAAACCCTGTTGAATAATTATTGATGTTGATCTTCTCAAGTGAACTCCTTCTTAGAATTTTGAGTCTTTGACAGCAGAGTATTTTGTTATTCGATTAATAATTCGTTTCGATAAACGCTTCAGACTTCCGCAACATAGTAAGTTCAGTAGTGATATTTATTCTGAAAAAATAAGACTTTATGCCAAAAGTAAAATTAAGGAAGTATCTCTCACAGCACCACAGTCTTAGAAGAATTCTTCAAGAGTTCTTCTGGGACTGTAGTGCTGTGTGGGATCAAATGATTTAAGGAATACTGGTCACACAGATATTTTCTTTCTTAGAAATCGAGTGTTCACCGTTTTGGTTAGTTCTTAAATTTCCTTAGAATATGCCCTGCTTAGATACTGGTTTATAAATTTCATCGTTCGATGACTGAATAAAAATCAGTTCAGATCGATTGATTGAAAATTGTAGAAATATCAATTATCTATGAAGAGGGAAAAAGTATTCTACAAGATCAGCCGTTTGATTGATGAACAACTACTTTCGCGAGCAATAAAATAATCGATTGAATGTAAAATATCTATTTTTCTTTTTTACGAGTAATATTAATGAGAAACTTACATTTCGATGGTGAAAGAGGAAAGCAGAAAACTTGTGTAGAAATGTGTTATTGATTTTTCTCGTTGTATTTATCGGTCATTCACCTCTCGTACTGCAGAATTAAAGCTCAAAACTTTTTCAAAACGCGATACAATTCGAATGAATGAAAGTGCGCTGCTGTACATCCTGTATAACGTGATTCGAACAATGTTTATCAATATGAGTTGTATATTCCACGAATACTATCTCTTATCGTATATGAAATACATGTGCACATATACATATGTATATGTGGATTGTATCTCGTTTCATAAAAGGAAGTATCATTTGGTTTGAAACCAAAATAACATTCCTACCAGGATTAATAATATTTATTAACCCAGTATTCTTGCGCGGTTGGGTGATTGATTAATGTATCTAGTAGTCAATTGATTTTTACTTCACAGCTATACAGATGTATGGTTTCATCGTGATGAATCAATTCCTTGCGCAAACTTGTAGTATTCAAAGTGAGTTGTTGTTCATATATTTATATAATTTTACCTAAAGAAACATTCTTCTTTTTCTTCTCCTTCTTCTTTGATATTATTAAGAAAATGTTTAAAGTAACATCAATGTCGGTACAGGATGTACTATCCTTCAATAATCTAATGCTTTTCTTGAAATATCTGAACGTCTGTAACCTTGTTTTCACTCTCTCTTTCCTTCGTTTCATCACGTAATAACACGGTATTCAAATTATATGCTGAAAAAAACTTTCTTTCTGCCAAATGAATTCATTCTCTCTTTCAGAGGATATTTATCGGCATCGATAAAGCAGTGAATTATTACTGAAGTTACTGAATCGAAAAACTGGTTATTCGCGGGAAATAATAATTGTTTTCATGGGGTATCGATAAATATCTGACAATATTTAAAAATTGCATAATTTCAAGGGGGCCGAAAACCCGAAGCTCTCGATGTGTGTAATAAAAATAACGATAAAATATGGAATGAAGTTATGAAGTTGACAGTCAACAAAACATACCGATTAAGTCACTGTTCTTGTTCTTTCTTTCTTTCTTCCTCTCTCCGAAGAACTCGTAACTGCGGTTTCCCCACCGTATCTTATCCTGTTTGTATTATTCTCATTATTCTCTCGGAGAAACCTCAATTAATCCACAAGGGATTCGATTTAATTCCGAGTTTTGCAATATACTCACTTCAAAACTCAAATCTCACAATTATTGTATTTCTTATTATTTTTTTTCTCTTTTAATCGCGGTTTCCATGGTTCAGATTTCATTCTAAACTCGTGCGTAGTTTCGCAATGGGATAATCGTGTCGCCGAACGACATTCAAATGATTCAAATTTCATTACACGAAATGTATTGATCGAACATACATTCTCGAGAGAATAAAGAACCACGGAGACCCCGGTAAAGTCGCAAATACTTTCAGATAAAAGTCAAGGTTGATCATGCCGAGAAGAATGGCGTGCTGAAATTCAATAGACTCCAATATATTTGAATTGGAACGGATCGAAATTCAATCACAAATTTTCAAGTTTCCAGTCTGAATTTCTTGAAATATATCAAACTTGTTTTTCGATTGAACAGTGGCGTCGTATTTGTTTCCAAAAGCATTATATAATTTCGCGCAAGTTGTTTAACAAAGTGTTTGTCGTACGCACGGTGCTCGGTTTTGGAACGGATTTTTTCCACGCCTTCAAAAAGCAGGGATCGGCCACATATTGTACGTGATTCGCGCTGAAAAGAGAACTAAGAGCCAGTTTGAATCATCTACGCGAATTGTCACGTAATCTGTTTAATGGCTCTGTATATTCATGTTACAAGTTGCAAGGTAAAAAAATGAAATAAATCGAGCGAACAGAATGTTAATGTACGTCAGTTTTGGTAGGGGTTACACCACCTTGGCGCTCAGAAAAATCAGTTCTTCGCTCAACTATCAAGGATATAAAATAACTGTTATCTTATGCGTATACGCAGTAGTTTTATGAATAGCAATTCAGAATGAAAAAGATGGTTAAATCTCTCGAATGATTTTGGTATTTATCAAAACAACAAGTTGAAAACAATGAAACTTGAAAGAATCAAGTGAGTTGAAGAAATTGAATTACGTTCGAACAATGAGGATTTCTCTCATTTCTTCTCCGGTGAGAGTATATTCCGTGCCAGTTGTGTCGTATAGAAGGTCAGGGTCGCTTTTATTCCCGGGTACCCCGTGAGGGTGAGTAATCGATGCACTAGTGATGCTGTAAACCCTGATGCACAGTTACCACGGACACATCCATTTCTGTCCCTGTCTTCCTCTCTCGAGCAACTCATTCGGAAAGTGCTCTCCAAAAGATAAAATACAACATCATCTCGAGTGGATCTAAGTCGAACACGCCACATTACTTTACACACTGAGTTAGAAAAAAGAAATAAAATCGAACAGAACAAAAGGGAGAGAAAAGGAAGAAAGAAGGAGCCCGTATAGGTGCTTTTGTGCTTTCTCTCTCTCTTTCTCTCATCACAACAACAACGAATTAACATCGACGTGTCTCAAGTATTTCTTTGTCGCATCCGCAATTGGATCAAGATAAGTTCGACGTTGTTTTAAAAGACGACAGAAACTGCCTAGTCTTCGTGACTCCACTTTGAAAAGTGTCGTTGAAAATACCATACTTGGTTCTGGTTCTATCATCGATTGTGTGCGTATGCGTGGTTTGAAAAATGTGATTAGTGGAAGTTCTCTTTCGTGCATGAAAGAAACTCTTAATGATGATTTATATTTTGAAATGACTATTCTGAAATTGTATCAAAATTTGTGACCTCTTTGTTAGAACGAGTCCGCAGGTTTTGTCTCTATCAATAAAAAATTCAACATTTCATACGTTATTTGCTGATCGTTACCGATCACTGCTGACACTGCACGAACACGTTATACTAAGGACAACAGCACTATCGTGCAGTATTCAAAATAAAACTTGTCCATCAGTTTGTTTTCTCGAGAAATTTCAAACAGAAGTTTATCAGTTTCCCGATAAATAGGTCATTACAAATTTGTCCCAATATCATTAGTAACGTTTTTGAGAGAAATTCCGATAAAATGATCTTATCGTGAGAAACAGGAACGATGTTTGAACTGAAACAATCTTCGAATTAAAGTAACTTGATATATTCAATGAAATGTTTTGATATCATAAATAAATCATTCTTCAATACGAATAAGAAACTATGATATTTAAAATTAATTTCACTGTCTCTCGTTATCTTAACATCAATTAGAATTAACTTAAACTTTCACCGAGAACTTAATGAAATATTTATTTGAAGATGAGCAGACCGACATTATATCTCGACTATCCCTCTATCGAATACTCTGTATCATTTAATGTAAGCAATTTTGTCAGTTGAATACCTTTTTTTCCCTTTCTAATTTGGATTTCAATTTGCATTAGATATTTGATCGTAACGAGTCTCGATTCATCGTATACAATGTTCCATAACAGAGGTTTACCTTGAAAAAAAAAATGATTTATAATTGCTTTGAGTTTGAAATGTTAACATTTCATGCATGGAGGAATCTAACAAAGGTTTCTTGTTGTTTGTGTTCATAGGCAAGTGAAAGATGCTGCTACTGCTGCTGCTTTAATTCACTTTTCAAACTTCAATAATTCTCGAATAATGCTTCATTATCTCTCTTCATCTTCATAAATTATGAAAAAAATTGTGTTGTTATTGTATTTGTTATATTTAATAAAACCAAACCTCATAAATTTTCATGCAATTCATCGGAAGTGTTGGTTTTTTTTCTTCTTTTTCTTCTTTTCATATAATGATGTACATGAGAATTGATTTCCGCATTCCGTGTAGATAAAATAGTGACAACAAGGTTGATTTTGACCGAAAAGGTGACGAGCTTATCTCTACGAATTTTAGAAAAATTCTATCCTCAACGGAGAATAAAACTCTGTTAATTCAGAACTCCCGTTACAGTCTAGAAATAAGACCTTGACATTGCAATTACGTCGACTGTTAATTACAAGTGCTGCTAGTTAAGCGAAGTCTATAAACGACGACTGTACAAAACTTTTAATGGATTTTAAACGAATTAATTTCATAGAGTGTTTACGTGTGATCAACCGAATAATGTGCATCGATATTTAAGAACGGAATTTTGAAAATTGGATAATAATTGAGATATCGAAGATGGATAATACGTTTCTAAGAGGCTGGTATCGGCGTGTACAGGAATCTCATGTGGTGGTATGGTTATTCGATTTGTTACAGAACAGCAAAATGTCAACTGGCACCTCCTCCGGAGGTGGCACCGGCGGTGGAGGAGTCGGTGGTGCTCTTAGCCTGATGAGTTGCGTTAGGGAGGCTTCGCCACCTCCGCAAAATTACCATCCTCACCAACATTATCATCATCATCGTACTTCGATGGGCTTCCCGCAATTCGCAGGACAGAATAACGTTGATCCACTGCCCAAAGGTCCGTATACTATAACTTTTTACTAAGATTTTATCAAAATAAAAATTATTTCTTGTCGAGTAACAAAATACTTATCATTCGATCAGAGCTGCGATTTATTTTATTTTATTGTATCCTAGCGGAAATAAAATTCATCACACTGTTATGATAAAAACTCTTGAGAAGTTGAAATACTCGTATATTTTCAGAATTATATACAATTTATATAAAAATATATATATATATATATAAATTGTATATAATTTTGAACCTTTTTCCTTCCAAGATGGAGCGTTATGGAGCAGTTATAGAATGATTTTATATTAGATATTTTATTCTCAAATTAAAAACAGGGGGGTTTAAAACGGCAAAAGTTGAATGAACTCTGTATTCAAGTCAATTACTGTGCAGTTCAGTGAATTCGATGTGATTGATTCTAATTCGTAAATACAAAAAATTCAACTACATAGTCTTGTGTCATTGAATTAGCTAAACTTTCTTGATAATGTCCTATCTTTGCAAGGAATCAAAATCAATTCACTGAACACTTCGGCCTAGGTTTGGATTCTATTGTACATACCTGTTCAATTGATTGGAAATGCCCAGTGACTGGGCGAAATGTTGGCTTCTTCAATAAAAGAAGCACTCCTCGGCCAATTGGATGGTTTTTCTGTTGCTTATAAACTTTGAATGAACATTTTCAGAGCCAAAAAAACGTCGGTTCCATCCGTTACGAGGACTAAGAAAAATTTTCCGTCGGAAGAGTCGTGGTGCTGCCGACGCCTGTTCAGCAACATCCGGTGGACCCGATCGGGATGCGGAATTAACACGGATAACAAATGAAGATATCACTATGAGGCATCCCGCAGGACATCCGGAGGAGGTGCGCGTAAGAAGTGCCAGTGAACTTTTGATCGACTTATGTGATCGAGATAGGTGAGCTTTTTCGTAACTGCAAACAAATAGAATTTTATAAAACATTTCGAGAATTTAATTTCATAAAATGATGTTTAAAAATCCCTTGATTAGCTTCATGAGTCTTTTTTGATTACAGTGTTTTCGCGAGAAGAGGGACAAGAGATGATTCTCTAACCAAATTACGGGGAGAATCTGGAAAATTATCTGTCTCCCATGACAGTGTATTTCCTGGAGATGTACCACCGACGCGACCAATCTCTTCTTTGGACAGTTTAGTTACATTCGAGGTTAGTGGACATTCGACAAGTTATCTGCGAAAAATAGTTTGAATTGATCATTGATTCTATGATGTATTTTCCTGGGGGATGGAACAGAAATCGAAGTAGAAATATTTTTCAATTAATAAAAATATCTGTTCTTTTTCAAATCCTGATAATCCTCGGAAAAGACGAAGGTCTAAAAACAATGAAATATCAAGCTTCAGAGCAACACCTCGTACCTCAAAGTTTCTCACTAACGTTTAATAAACTATTCCGTTATTAAAAAGAGCGCTTATTCGATCGTCATGGTGAATCAATTTCTGGCTTTCCATTCAAAGACAACCTTGCGTCATTTAGATTCCTTATACAATACTTTCACTTGTAATAATTGTATATTATGAATTTATAAATTCCTATTCACGTCTATAACATAATAATTATTCCCGTTATCGTGTATTACGACATCCGAATATCGGTATCGAAATTCCAAGCTTATTCATCATTTCAATAAATTGGAATTTTGAAGAATCCCCTTTTCTTACGTTTACGATCGATAAAATACGAGTTTCCCATCGACACTCGAGATTGACATGAAATTATTTCGATGAAACAGTCAAGTTGAGTTGGTTCAAAGTTACGTCATTGGCGGCGCCCGCCGTGCATAATTTGACACGTGTTTCGAGAAGCAAGAAAATTTGTGTTTCTAAATGATACCGCGCAAAGAGGGAACAACATCGATGTACTCCTTTCCATTAACTCGACGTTGTTGAAAAGAGAAATAAAAGAACCATGCCAACCGTTCCGTTCTAATACACGAGGAAAGTCGCAAATAATTCTTTTTTTTTCTTCTTATATTCGTAGAACGTAACGATTCATGTGCCGCTTACTCCTCGTACAAGATGTTCTTTTTTTTCCTCCTGTTTCTTATCTTTGATATTATTTTCTAAGACCAGGGTACGAAAAGAAAGCAAAGATGGTTTAGTATAAAGCGTATTCACACCTCATTCTCACGCATCAATCTTCTTCTATATTACAGTGAAAGTTATTTAGAATATATGTCGTGGATTTATGACGCACCCTTTGAAGGATATTTCTTCTTAGATTGTCCGAGTAATGAGATTTTATTAAATACGTGGAAAAGTATCTCTTAGCAACACAGTAATACATTTGAAGCTTCTTTTGCATCTCAAAACCTATATCTCGTTCTTTAGTTTCAATTATGCTATTTTCCCATTGAATTACATAGATACAATTTTGTTTGAATTTTCGTTTACAGGTGCTTGAACGTATAAAAACAGCCATCGAAAATCGGAATCAACTCACGTCGACGGGTTTAGGTGACAACACCAACAGAAATATCAACGTTCAACACGTTAGTATGGTGTTTTTGTTTTATAATTGAAAATTCAGTTATGTATTTTTAAAATTATCCTGTTAAAAATTTTAGATAATAATATCTAAATATTGTTTATAGACCTCAAGATCGACGAAGGACGCATCGACTGATCACAATGCAACTTCTTTACCCAAAGAAGATTTACGTGAGTCTTTGAACCGTTTAATCGGTTTTAAATTATTGATAGTATATTTAAATTATATGGTACATAAAGTACAATGCCTTCTTGAAGAATGTTCATCTATTTCCGTTTGCAACTTTCTTTCCTTTGTTAAACGGAAAAGAAAAGTCAAAGCGAGTACCGCGTACTGTATTCACAATTTATTTCTATCATTGAATTGATATTTTTTCGGAATTTTTCATTATACACCAACGATTCATCGAGATTCCTCCAATTAGAAAATTGAGAATGTTTTCAACGGGAACACGGAAATGATATATATATATATATATATATATACAAATCAATTATTTCTCATTATTTTCAGTGATTTATATACTTTTACTCAGAGCGTAACGCGGGTATTATTCCTCGATGATTCACCCACAAGTCGCAAAGATACGAAATCCAACGTATTGAAAGAATAATCAGTTCACCGTATCAGTTCTATGACGAATCCAAATATCGCTGTATACGAAGATAGACGGTTACACAATGATTTCCGATAATAATATAATACCAGTCATCGTTGCAATAAAATATCCGTGATAACTATTTGAACGAATGTAAAAATATTATTTTCAGCGAATTTAGAAACCGCGAGTCTGAATCATACAGCAGCGCTGCATCGAATTTCGGTTCGACCAAAGAATCGACGACCACCCCGGCGCTCGACACCGACCGCCAACAGTGGTGAATCCTCATCGATGAACACAACGACCACGAGTATTTCCGAGGATGCTCTCGATAATGTGGACCAACATAGCCCGTTATCCCACGTTAGCAACAATAACAATATTCAAGATTTAAAGATCATTGTAAATGTAGCGGGGAAGTCTTCTCCTTCGCAATCGGCTCGTAATTCTGAAACTTTCGAAGAATCAGAACCACCGTTGTTACCTATTAGGAAACCCTCGAGCGTCGCTTCTTTGTCTCCGGATAGTCTCGATACGACCAGCGCGTCTAGATCGAGCGTCGAAGATCAATTGGAAACTGTCAAACGACCATCGATCATCAGTCGAAAACCATCCAATCGAGGGTCTCAAGGTTCCGACACTTTCGAGGAACCAAAACCGCAATGCAGAAGATCGTCCTCCAACAGACTATTACCCAAATCTTCTCCCGATAGCTTTGACCATCGACATCCTCATAGGTGGTTCTCAAAATCGACAGAAGGTTTCGAAAATTTGGTAGAATCTGAAAAAACTCGACCTACCGCGGTGAAAAGGCTTCTCCTACTAAACACCCCGATCTCAAAATCCACCGACAGTTTTGAGGTGATGAAATCCCTCGGTAGCGACGATTCTATAGAACGTTGTCGCAATAATTTCGAATTTCGGCCTCGAAGAGCTTCGGAATTGATTTCCAAATCCTCTGAGAACTTTGACATTCTCGAACACAGTGAAATAGATACGACGCAAGAAATTAAAAAGGGAAGCAGTATTTCCGATGTAAATAATCTTGTCAGAGATAGGAAATCATCTAAATGTAATGTTATCAAATCCTCGCAGAGTGCTGAGAGAAATCAGATAAGCGAGATAAAGAACAAAGAACAGATCGAGGAGAGCCAAGTTGTGAGAAAAACGTATCTCAGAAGGCCTTCGCAGAGAATGTCTTCGGAGAGTTTAGATAATCTTGAATTAGACGATCGATTGGAGAATCGAAGAACCAGAAGACCGCCAAAGAGAGAGTTCAATCCCAGTCACGTGACGGGAATCGTTCCTGCGGACGATCACGAAAATGGTTCCAGAAAACCCCCTATAGTTGTAAGAAAACCATCGTCCAGGTTACAAACTTCATCGGAGAGTTCCGAACTCGACAGTACGGATACCTTTGATTTCGATAGAAGAAACAAATCTTCGGAAAGTACCGAAACTCTCGATAGCCTAGAAAAAGATTCGGAACAAGAGATCGTGCATGAAGTTGGATTTATGAATAACGTTGACAAATCCGACAAGAACGTAAGTATTATTTTCATACCATTCATATCTCAAATCTATAAATATTCTCCTCTTGTTCACAGGATTCATGGTCGAGTGATATTATGGCAACGATAGACTCGGATCGTATTTCAATAGCAGACGGCGAGGAAGACTCTCAACCGTTTATATCTCCCAACAAGTTTTACTGGCGACAATCTTCGGATCCGAAAAAAAATCTAGACATCCATCAGCTCTTAGCAATCACGATAGTCACTCGAATGACAGACAATGGTAACAACGAAAATAATCAACAACGCACCACCTCGGCCATTGAACCAACGAAAGAACAGTTCCCTGTTTCCCCTCCAACCTCCCCCACTGTTACCACCAAACACGAAGACAATCACTTGATCTTTGATCATCTCATCACCAACAAGAACGATGAAGATTTGGAGAATATGTTAAACGGTAACATATCAGACGCTTCTATAGATACGAAAAGTTTCAAAGAAAAGCTCATCATGTTTGAAAAGCTTGGCAAATAAATGTAGGTAGAAGAAACCCTCCTATTTGCCAGATATATTTTGTCTATGATAACTGTTCACAAGGGGATGACACTTTTTAAGCCAAGTCTATCGCCGATTCCCCAACAACGATACGTTGATTTATTTTTTATTCGTGTTCTACTTAAATCCAAGTTGGGATTGACTTAATCTTTCTTCATTATCAAACTAAAATTGTTAATCTACCTGCAAATATATTGTAATACATGATATGATATGATGAATCATATAGGTATAGGATAGGCGTTAACCTGCCTTCTGCATCAACTTGTAGATACCTCCAAGATATTCGTAGATTATTCATTCATATCCAAATCACGTCGTACAAGCTACTCATATTATACGTTATTAAGATGTTGTGTTTTCAACTTTGGCGGAAAGATTTCTTATACTCGAAGATTTTTCTTGAAATACGTTCAGTTTATACGGCACATGACGTAACAATCAATGCCCCTGCGAAACGAAATCTATGAAATTATATTACAAATTTACGCACGTTATACAATTTTTAAATGAGTTTAAATGGAAAAAATTGAGTATATTTATATCTATATGTCGTTAATCCACACAGTTCAAAAAGATATTTTTGTGAGTCCACGAAAAATCAAAGATCTGCATGGTACATAGTTGGATTGATTTTTTTCTCTACATTCACAAAATTCAATCATGTAAATTCGATATTATTCTATATTTATTATATATATAAACAATATAAAGTTCGCCAAAAAGTGGTTCTATGATATTTCATAGATCGGTCATTATTGTCGATTACGTATTGCTGCCAAGTTTGTGATTTTCAATCACATAAATGTTCTATTAGTACAAATTGTTATCACCTGTCTAACTATAATCTATATTTATTTAATATATAATATTTTAATGTAAAAAGAAAAGAAAAATGTCATGTGCTGTATAGCAATCATGAATAATTTTAATTGGGTTATGTTGATGATTATTTTTTCATCCATGAATTCATAGATATCATTCATTCGACCGGATCGAATGGTAGACCAATCAATACCAATTTGTGATTCAATTAATTTTGATATCGTTACATTTTGATTTTCAATCAACAGACGTATCGACGCCTTTTATTACGAGTAGTATTACAAGCTGTACCAGTGTTCGTTAACTAAGAGAAATTCTATGTCTTTTGCTTGGAAATCAATTCGGTTTAAAGTTGAACTGTGTAAGAAATTTCATTTCAAGAATTACATATGAACATAAAATTCTATGAGAATATTAAATATCTTCAATGTTTAAATTCAAAAGACGTATATATATATAGTTTTGAAAAACATCGAAAACAATACTTCAACGCTTGAAATAAAATTTAGTACAAAAGTTTTGGTTGATGAAAATTCTAGAAAAAGAATCCAGGTTACGCACAATATAGAAATATTACTCAAATTCGCAACGAATTATATAAAAATGAAAGTATGTAACGAAGTTTTGAAATTTTTCCGCTACAGAGTGCGTATGAAATTTATAACGAGACAAGATTCAATTAATGTGGAAATATATTGAATCTTTCTCTTCCAATACTTGCCTTTCAAGTGCCTTAACATGAACAGAGGACTGAACAAAAATCGAGAGGGTATATCGGCTGGATCGCAAATAATTAACATTTCTATGTAGTATTCTTCAAAGACTTATGCGGGATCTCCATCAATGTATCAAACTTCTCATTGTATACGTAGGAAAAAACCTTAGGGATGTAAAATTAGAGAGAACTGAAATTATTATAGTATTAATATAAACGAAGGAGACTGAGAAGCGCTGATTTAGAGTGAACTCAACTTAAAAAAATATATTCATAACGCTTGAAGGATGACCAAAGAATTCATAGTAGAAAATCAATGTTCTGTATTTCATATATACACAATTGTACGAATAAATAACTAGGGTTACACTTATGGAAATAGAAAAATGTATCGATAATCAGGTATTGCGAATAGAAAGAGCTGCGACTTCTCCATTGCATTCTACGATAAAGTATTTCACAAAATGTTTGTTATGAAAAATAGAACAAATCGAGGTGACAATTATCTGTGCAATAAGATTGCAACAGAAGAAACTATTAGAAAAGAAAAAATCTTTGCTTCTTGCGATGATCTAGAATTCTTAAAAGGATACCAGTGATGTGACACTACCCAAATCTTCTCGCACAAATTATTCAAAATTGAAGGAATATAATAAAAATATTATTGATCAAAGGAGTGATATGTTGATTATATTGCTTCAGTTTCGAATAATTTGTGTGGAAAGATGTGGCTAGCGCCACACTACTGGTATAATTTTAAAATAAAAATGAAAAAACAAAACCAAAAGATAAAAGTTGAACAATTTAATAACAGTCTCTCAGTCTCCCCTATATATAAAGCAAAAGAGAAATATACATATTCAAATCTAGACATACGACAATAGATGAGAGAGGAAATTGAAAATGAAAACACAGACGATAGTAGTAAATTCTTGTCTTCATCTCGCATCAATGATCTATGTTTTCGTTTTTGAATCTCCATCCAATGTATTCGTATATTGAATGGAAATACACACATACACACACTCGCGTGCACAAAGCAAACTGTATGTTATTGTAAATAAAGCTGCCATCACAAATATCAAAATTCGACAAAAGAGTCTGATTTTTTATTAATCCCAGTGATGCTGATACATGTTGCATACAACGTGCATCCTTAAAAAAATTACAAAATATCTTACTAAACCGCGTAATATTTAATATTAATGGTTGTCCCTGTGAATGTGTTTTCTACAAAAATGACACAACTGATGCAAGGAACATTTGATTACGTATTGATTTGACACTTCATTTCAATCATTTGTGTGTTTCGTTCTATCAAAAAGGTACACGTGTGAGTGTGTTATCGAAAAAGAGAAAGAAAACAACTAGATACAATGATACAATATACAATACACGTGACGTGATGATACAACAAATTCACATGGGTTCAAAAAATCTTGGACATAGAAAAAAAAAAAGGAATGTTAACTTCCGTTCATTAAATGTTAAAATCCTAACAAAGATTAGATATAACAATGCTTCCCTTCTTCGTTACAAGCTTCTTCATTTATATTCTATTGTTCATTTTTATGATAATTTTCATTTATACTTTTATCAACAAATTATATCCTTTGAATAAGATTAATTGGTCGGATGATCAGTGGTTTTCCCCTTCTATCAGAAATCTAATAAAATCTATTGAATTTGATTTATAATGATACGTAACGATGAATTTCAATATTATTGAAAGAACCCTCTCTTAGTTTTTCTTTTGTTTTTTAAATTCACGATAACAAGACGTCGTCATGTAATTGTTTTGATATTTTATATCTTCTAATGATCATGTTGAAGAAAATCGGAGAGATGTTTCGAATGAGTCTCGTACAAACTTGAATCAACATCAATTTCGTTGAACCTTAAGAATCGAATTGTACGTTAAAAATGTGCACTAATGTTCGTTCCTGATAAATGAGATGTTTCAATCCAATTGAAATAAATCATCGTTTTTACGATTACTATTTTTTTTTCTTTAATATACATTGTGAAAAAGATATCTTCGATCGTCTCTTTTTGAGTGTAAGTAATTGAAAATATTAACAGATCATTATAGGGTGTAGAAAACGAAAATTTCATACCAAATCTTTCAAATGAGTCTAACTAACACAATGATTTACAAAATATGTTATTCAAAAAATAAGATATTTTGTAGTACAACAGTTCTTGGTTGATTCTGATTCAACTCGTGTTGGAAAAAAGATGCAATTTATAAACAAAGAGGGAGAGAGAGAGAAAATTAATTGTGTTATATACAAGTTATTATTAACCACCGAATCAAATTATTGAATATTTTTTTCCAATTCGGTATAATCTAAAAAATGATAACAAATCTTTAAACTTATTTTATACAAAAAAAAAATATTTTTGGATCTTGCAATGACCTTTTTAGTGTAAAAATTCTATATATGTAGTAACAGTTCAATTAAATTCACTAAAATCTTCAATTAAGATTGCTTCCTGTGATATGATAGCATGTGTGAATTATGAAGTACGAGATCTAATGTCAAAGATATCTCTTGAAGATTATACGATCATTGCGTGAGTGTACAAAGAACTGCATTTCTCCTCATCTCTCCCTCCTTTTAACATGTTTCAATGTAAACCCTAGAACATTCATACGCATAATAAATTCCATTACACTTCAATACAAGAGTAAAGAGACAGAATAACAGATAATCAATTGTAAATAGCACTTAAACAAATCACAGTTCTTAGGAGTGAAAATGGTTAGATAAATACTCTTCTCTTTGACGGTGAAAAATATTATGCTCCACATCGATCGCCATGATTACACAATTTTGAACTATTAATCAGTTTTAAAATAACACCATTTTGAGATAACACCTATATAAATGCGTCGCTGTCTTCCACGTACGAGGTGTACGTTTTGAAAGGACTTGCATACCAACTTGACGATACCCGCTTTTGATTTACAAATTCAATTCATCAATCGATCGCCGAGAAGGACTAAACGAAGACAGTCATCATTTAATATTTCAACAATTTCAAAACAAGATGAAGATTAAAGTTCATCGTGAGAGTCTTCTTCCGCGGCGGAAGTAGGGTCCAAGTTCGGATTGCACAATGCCGGAGTCGAGAATTCCATTTTATACTCGCAACGATTAGGCTCCGTCACGGATAACAATTTATTTTCCTTACCACAACTCAAATTTACAATAGTAGTACGGGCCGGGCCGTTCCAACAGGTTAAACCTCTATCGTACTTCATTACGAAATATTTTCTATTCTTTGGTCCTACCCATTCGTGCCATTGGCCTAAGTTTATATCGCCACCGCCAGATTTGGATCTTTGAGTAGCTTTTCCGAACAAACACAACGTGTAAACGTATTCCAAATTCGTGTGTTCGAAACATTCTCCGTCGAGAGGGGCGAATTCGTCTTCGGGACCGTAGTCTTGATTTAATTTATTTTCCAACGTTCTTATTTCGGTGAGTAAATCGTTGACAGCTTTTTCTGCTTCTTGGAAGCGTTCGCGAGCGGCATTCGCTTCGTCGATCAACGATTGCGTTTCCTCGTCGTACTGAACTGGCGGTTCTTCTTGTTCTTCCTCGTGATCTTCGGCTTCGCCTGCTTCTTCCTCTTCTTCAGCTCCCTCTTCCTTACCCTCTTTAGGTGGATCTTCTGGAAGCTCAGGTGCTGTTTCCACTACTTTTTCTTCACTTTCGGCTGGTTTAAACATTCCTACAAAAGAATCAGGTGATTGACATTTTTGTATTTAGATACAAAAGCTGGAAATGCAGTTTTGAAAATTTATTTATGAATTTACCTTGTTCCAGCATGACGAAAGGTTTGATGACCGGCCATGCAGTTTCTATGAACTCTTGAAGGGAAAGTTCTTTCTGATTATTCAAAAAGAACATAGCTTCCTCTTCCGACACAACTCCATCCCTGTTCTGATCAAAGGTGACTTTGGTTTGTAATTCGCCGATGACAAGCGTTCCGCTATTGTCGGAGTCTAACATTTTGAAATAGGTTTCAGCTTCGGCCTGGTTATCTTCTTTGTCTTTAGAAGATTCTTCGCTGGGGCGTTCAGGCTCGGTAGTTTTATACTTCTCCAGTGCTAAACTTTCTCTCTCCTCCGCTTGCTTCCTGAGAATCTCTTTCTCGTTCTTAGAGAGTTCAGCTTCCTCGTAGTCTGCACGTAACTTGACTAATCGTATCTGGAATTCACTCTTCATTTGTTTACCTTGAGTTCTCATTTGCTCACGTATTTGGTTTCCTTCCTTTTGCAAAGCGGCAGCCTTTTGAGCCTCTAACCTGGCTTCTTTACCCAGTTCGTGACAAATGTTTGGACATTGTTTTTTTGACGCATACTCGTCACTGCCATCGCAACAATCGCAAATTCCATCGTTGACTCTGCCGGAGGGGATCAACATACCTTCATGACCGATGTTTTCGCAATAAAACTTACCTCTCGAACAAGCGGAGGTGCCAGGCTCGTCCGAGCCATCGGCACAATCACAGTAATCATCATTTATGTACGAAAATGGGATAATTAAACTTCCATCGAAGCACTCGAAGTCCTTATCACGGGGATATAATGATTTGTTTGTACTCGCCACCCCGCGTAGTCGTAACACTTGTGAACCGGCTACGTGGCTTGATTGATCAAAAACGGTAATGCCGATGAAAAGTATTATGTACACAAACCAATTATTCATCTTCCTAATTCTAAGTGACGATGAACACGTTTCTAGGAGGCGTTGCGTGAATGAAATATTATCACTCACGAAGAATTATACAAAATTTAAATGTACATAGATAGATATGCCTTGATTTCTCAAGATTTTAAACCTCACAGCAGACTATTCAAGCCTATTTGTATGAAACATGTATAGATGCACAGTGCCATGATATAAAACAGTATAGCAGGCTAACTGTATATTTGTGCAAGTGATAGTAGAGGTGAGGTGCAAAAAGCCCGATTGATTTTCATTGGCTGGGAACTAGTAATTTCCGGTGAAATCACCAAATATTTCTAGCGATCGATCAACAACAGCCATTGCACTCTACCATGTACTGTTTATTATTGACTGAAAACTGGTGATTTTTAATTGAATCGATCAATAACCCTAAACTCATACAGCACGCGAGTTCAGACAGATTTATAATGAATTCTTTTTGAACTCATATACGATTTTGATTGATCACTTCTCATAGAATGTTGTACATAGTTGACCGCTCTATAAGAAATGACCAATGAACATCGTGTACGATCTCAGGAATTCCGAATCCTAGGGGAAACGAAGAGTATTGAAATATATGCGAGTCAAAGGGACCCGAAGTTGACAGAATGTTTCCTGGGAGTCCCTTATCAAATTGTATCAATTCACGTGACCAAGAAATACACAAACTTGAATAATTAAAATTCATTTATTATATATAAAATAGTTCCAATAGTTGAAAATTTTTAACATGGACGTGTATGTGGGAATGACTTAACGAACTGATGTTACGAAATCTCGAAAATGAAATGAATTATTTGTAAATGATGAACCGACGCATTACTGCATCCTTCGTCAAACTTAAACCTACACCCCTAAGAGGTATTTATCGTTTACATAAATCTGGTAGTGAGGATTCTTCCAAGATGTAGCATCAAACTTGAAATAAATAAAAAAAAATGTATGAAAAGAATCATTCAATTGGCACAATAATAATTTGTTTGCATCACTTCAACGAAGCATTCAACTTGTTCTTTTTTCTCGCAAAATCAAAATCCTACCACACCGTTTTTATTTATTCATCTTTTTGAATATTATACATTTCCTAATTCCATATAATAACATACATAAAATGCTTGTAGAAATATACACAATTTTCCAACAAATCAAACAAGTACATATTGCGATCAATGTTTGGTGAGAAGAGAAAATAAATGCAACGTACAGTCAAATGAATTTCAGCTACTCTGTATCGTATTATAAGTAAACATTTTTAACTAGCTTCTAGATCAATTCGCTCGTTGTGTATCTTTGATTCTGCCTTTTCAATATTCACCTCGTAGACTTTCAGAATCATACATTCGGTACGATTGAAACAATACGAGGGAAATATTGGATGATATAATTTAAAAATATGAGTATTATATACTATCCTGATAAAAAAGCACACCAGGGTATTCTATGGATTCGGCATTGAGACCGATGTTGAAGGTATCGTCGCGGTACAGCCGTATACCAGTTCATTCGCTTGTGAATTCGTTAGGTTTTTCCTTCAGTTGAATCTCGATATTTTACAGAAGCGTCTTCGAGATCATTTCGCGAGATGCACAATTATTATTCAATCGCGAACAAACTTGTACTCCAGAAATGTTTCACTTGAAATTCCTGATCTTATTTCTTTTTTCATGATGATTTTGTTTTACTTATTTTCTTTCTTTTCTTCAATAGTTGTACGGTCCATACTGCGAGCCATGATAATATGGTCCTGGATATGCCGCCGGTGCTGGATATCCTGCATACGCGTACTGCTGCTTTTGTGGATACACTGCAAACGATTTGTACGATTAGAAACACTTTTTATAAAGAAATTTGGAGTATCGGAGGACTATTTACACTATTCACAGCATTTTTTATGAGGTGAATGATTCTTCTATGTTACAGGTAGGTTTGAATTATAATACAATATTAGGAATCGTATTGTATTTTAACATGCGTCTGTTGTTTTATCACTATTTTAGAAAAGGTTGGTGTTACAATGTAAGGATTATTATATCAGAGTGGGATATTGGAGCATGATATTATAAAGTTACTATTTAGATCCTCAATGATCTCATTATTATTGTAAATCACTGTTTGATGGACGACTTTTCAGAACGTTATTTATAGGAACAATATCTAGATTTTATTGATATATTTGATGAAAAAACAAATATTTATATTCTATGAAAAATGTGTGATGGGCATTTTCTCACAAAATATAACTCAGTTCGTCACAGTAATGTAATGAAAATTATATTTTCAACTATGCAGAAACTGTATTTTATGGGGTGATTATCAGAGGAGAAGGTATCAAAAAATCTTTTCAACTATACAACTACAATAATTAAAAGTTAAATAGTTAATTTACCACACCCCAGTTAATTGGAATCAAATTTTTATTCACTAATTTCATCAATTTCCAACGGATACGTTGAATTTAATTATCGCTCGCTTGATAATTGATTTGCAAATCATAGTTTCTTCACACAATTCAAGATTTATTTACAATTTATATGAATTTTGTTTTCCTCGTGTGTATTCAACAATTTTTTTTCATTTGAATACAGTTGAATTTTATATTATTTCTTATCTCTTTCTCTCGCTCTCCGGCGTCTTTATTCAACGTGTGCGTTAAAAGTACGAAGCGTACTTCCTGTACAGCCTTATTATCTTAACGTAAAAATATTGTATGAAATATCACACCTAACTTGAAGAGCACAAGTTTCTATAAAACAGCTCGTACAGTTTTTATAATCCATTGAAAAGAAAAACAACACAAGAAGAGAATACGTTTCCTCTTCATTATTATTACTATACTTTTTTTTTCAAACAAATTTCTCTGAATCGATGAAGAGGAATCCATTGCGTCGATCGATATCGTATTATCACAATGATGAAATAATAATATAGCAGAAAGTAATCATAAAGGTATCGAATGATTGCATGAACGAGTATAGAGAAAACTTAGAAAGTTTTCTTCAGGATCAGAGCGTGACAGAATTGCCGTGTAAACAGAGCATAATGAAAAGGATCAGTACTAGATACAGAATGATCTTACAAACTTCAATTACTTAACTTGATGATTATCCAGATTTGGTTGTTAATATTGAATAAATTTTAGAATGCACTTGAACTTTGATATCTATCCACATAATATAAAGTTTTGATCGTGTATAGCTATTATGACCGAATTACAGTTCTCAAACACGTGATTTTATCGAAATTTAGGGATAAAAGTCGAAGACTCTTTGAAAAACACACTCAAATCAAGTTATCGATCAGACGTCTAAAGAGAACAAGAATTTCAACAACTTTCAGACGTTCAATAATTGCTTATATCAACTTATATAAAGCTTATGAATTTGGGCTTCAAACTAAGGTTCTATCCTTCCCAGATAGCACAACATGCCACTGGGACGTTAATGGAACGTTTAAGGAACGTAGAAGAGGTTTTCTGGGCGTTCTAAAAACGTCCCAGGGACACATTGTGCTGTGAGGGTTGTTTTTGTATACCAAATTTTCGTTCAAAAAGATTTTTCTGAAATGTACAAACTAAATTCTACGCTCAATCGAACAAGATCTGATTTTCGTTTAATTAATTTCCTGAGAAATCAGTTCTTCTCGTGGGCATGAATTATCGCAGTTGATTAACTTTATCCATTTTTCTATAATCTTTATAAGAATACAATAATTCTCAATGAAATGAATCGAATTTGAAGAATATGAATGATTTTTCAGAAACGCAGGATAAAATTGATCTACCGCGCGAGAAGCGTAAAGCAGAGAATATTTGTTATCATTGTATGTACCAGGCATAAGATACTGCATGTTCATCGCCTCCTCGCGCATTCTTTCGCCCCGCAAGCAAATTGCGGCAGCGCTAAACAAGATCGCGCTGACCAACGACCAACCGACGCCGACCCAAGCGACTACGTACGACCAGTCGTACGAGATTAGTGAATTATCCTTGAGGACCTAGATCCGCATTCCAAAAAAAAACATACGATGCATGTTAGTGGTTATTATTCAAGATATTTTGTCACCTGGCATGATGTATTGTATGTTTTGAGCCTGTTCGCGAGCACGCTCCCTTCTCAGGCAGGATGCCGCGATCAGAAACAATGTCATCGTGGCCAGCGTGGTCGCCACCCCAAGCCAGGCCAAATAAAACGACCAATCGTACCATTTGGATGTATAATCCTTCAATACCTGCGGGCAGATGGACTTTATAAACTCTGATAATAATTCAGGATCGTAACGAACACCTTATCACCATGTTTAATCAAATTTCATTCTCGTACTGAAAATAAATAACTGAGCCTGAAAAACATGAAAAGATACGACGTTTAGTGTGGGAGGAATGAGTTTCTGGGTTTTGGACTTCTGAAACGGGAGCCACGATTCCAATCCACAACGCCAGTGTTGGGCAAATTGATGGGAAACTGCTGAAAGAATTGTTATTCTTCAGTCGTTACTAGAACTCATGAACTTCTACCTTGGAAAAATCATTTTTGTTGAATCCTGCTTCGATAAGGAGATCTCAACAGTCTCTCACAGTCTCATCAACAAATTTTACAATTTTATTTTGTAGTCTTCAGAAATCATTAGAAAATTCAAAGTCTTTGGCAGAGTGCAGTCTTCGGTAGATAGTTCATGATTATTTAATTCAAATTTGTATCAATTACGTACTTTCTCTCCCTCTCTCAATGCTCGATAATTTATCAATTATTCACATATAAAGTGGGCGGATTTAATACGTAAAAATACAATTTTGATGCATGGATGAAAGCTTTCAAATAACTGTTAATTTATCGAATCAAATTGAAATTAAACTCCTTGGATCTGATTAAATGCGATATACATGGATTGAAAACTTTGAAGAGTCAATAATGACTCATAAATTCAAGATCATTCTTTATTGTTCTGAGATAGGTAAAATTGCATCTTCACGTATTAAATCAACCCACTGCACTCCGATCAAGGATAATTACAACTGGCGTGAACAGAAGTTTGGTATTTCGACCGTCAGATTTTAATTAAGGTGCAAACACTTCATAATAATTGAAATATCGCTCTGTACAGCATTTCTACTTGAATCAGAGAAGTGCTGTACAGGGGTTTATGTTGGTTAACATGAGGCGTTTGGCTGTAGTTTGTTATAAACGATTTGGCTGCTGCCACATCGCTAGTATCCCCTCAAGAACGTTTTATACTCCTGGAAGCAGTTTGTTGCACATTGAACCGGATGCAACAACTTGAACAGCACAAAATTAACAACGAAAATAATAACTCACGTTGCTCCATTGCTGGTAATATTCTTCTCCCACGATTTTTTCTTTCTCATAATATTCTACACCATGCCAAAGTCCCATGGCTCCGGCAGTTAGTAAACCTAGGACAATCGAAAAAAAACAAAACTTATAAAGAATTTTTGTTATCCCGGGCGTCACTCGTTAAAATAACATCCTACCCCTCCAAACAATGATTACTGGCATCCCAGTAGAACCACCCTTAGTTACCGAATTTCTAGGATCTATCTAGTTAAAAATTCTTGTCCCTGCAGCATTCATTCGGTCGGTTGTTTGAAACGTTCTGAGGATGTTTCAAACATGTTCCAACGTTTTTCTTCTATTTATAAGGTTTCTACATTATTAAATTTCTTCTCCTCATTAGTCAGTCTTTTGAACAAAAATCTCCGCGAGAATTCCAAAAATTACCAAATAAATGCTTTGTGAGAAATCCTTTTCCTTAGGCCCACTTAGAGTCTTGGTTGGGAATTCTCAAGTGGGTATATAAATTCGAAGAAGTCTAAGCCATATATTACTTATAATGCTGATAACTAAAACTCTGATGAGAAAATAACGTTCACCAAGTGTAAGTTCGTTCATAAAAAATCCGAGTGCGTTTAAATTCTTATGCTTCTTGAACTTTCTGGAACACTTTTTATGCGCGCATTAATTTACAAAATTTTTACAATCTTTATTAATAAATCGAAGAAATTGCGGATCATAGAAGATAATCCCTCAACATTAGTTCAATAAATTACTATTTGAATAGCGATGTTTTTCAATCTGTTGATAAAGATTGTAGTTTTGACGCTTTCTTTTGTCTCAGTTTATGTTTTCTTAATTAACTTTGCAAGCACCCTTCCTGCCCTCTCGGTTGCACGCTTCATTTTCGACAAGGAATAAATCTAGGGCATACTAACACGCTAACAGCATGAGAATTGCCGTGGCAGTGATGTTTCCAGGTGATCGCTTCCAACAGCCCACAACTCCTGTCCAAAATGATGAGAATATCGCCAAGAAAGCCACAATAAACAGAGCTATCACCGATCTTCCCATATCTGAAAATAAAATCATTGAAACTTGTCACTGATCATACGATATAATTGGTTTTCATTGAAACAATTTTTTCGTGAAGCATCGAACTTTTGCAACAAACTGCATACGTTATTCAGATCCAATAAAATTTTACTCGATTTAAGTAAATTTTATTTGAAATTGATAAAAGTTTATTTGGATGCAACTAAAACTCCAGTAGGTTAATATTTAAATAGAAATTCAAACAAAGTTTAGTCAATCCAAATGAATCCAAATATAAATTTCTCTTGGTGCAGAACTTCATTCAATAAATATTTGAATTGATTTTAAGATGTAAAGAATGAGTATGAATTGAATTGTTATTCAATTAGATAACGCGTGTAAACGATTGTTACATAAGTATGTTGAAAAAGCTTTTGATATACGTACGTAATCGAGCCATCGCGTCATCGGAGAAGCCTTTGGTTTCATTGTCTTCATCGGGAATGAAGTAATCGATGTTCATACAGTGCGTTTCCACAGGACTCAAATATGTCACCACTAAAAACATGAAGTAATATTATTTTATTAAAAATACTCGATATATTTCTCTTTGCGTCAAAATAACCGCTCAAGAGCCTCAGCGTTGGGAAAGCATTAGCAAACAGTAATATTTATGTTTTTAATAGGTTTGTGTGAATACTTTGACTATTCAGAAGTTTTGAGCTATACTTGTAATTCTTCAGTAGTGATCCAGCAAGCTTTTTGAATTCTCTATAAATTATATGATTTCTTAGGGATAAGACATCATGAAAATATTCAAAAATTCATCGAGTGTTCGAAAAATCATTGAATACACAAAAGCTTTCAGGTGCTCAATAGACATTTCTTGAAATTTCATTCATTTTTCAAGTACATTTGTTAATGAAATTTGAAATTCCTGGTGATTGAATTAAGAATCAAGTTACATGTGATTGAATTTTGCTGTCAAATTTCTAACAGTGCAGGTCAGACACTTTTGGAGGATATTCCGTTGTTCTCTCGCTATTGAAATTCTACTTCAATGAAACATATAATGCAACATAAAGAGTGAATTTCGGCCATGGTGTCTTTCAACCACCACTTCCACTTTTTCAACACCAATTATGGTACCTATCGATATTCATAAACGTACAGTTAGAGAAGATTTGAAATTCAGGCGGTGCCGTTCGTTTCCTCAACATTCTTTGAATCTAGTTTCGTTCGTACAAACGAGGCAGGCGCCATATACCAGATCGTTGACTTCTAACTGTACACATATCACGATTACTGTTCGGAGGGCCCTTTACGTTATACACAAAAGAAAGTTCATCCCCATAGAATTCCGTAATACAACAATGAAGAGATGAGAAAAGAAATCAGGTTTGATGAACCGCGGATACTCGATACCATCGATCGTTTCAAGACATACAAGAATGTGTGAATCTTCGCGTAATGAATCACACATTGTTTGTTCATCACGACACTGTTCGTATGAATGAGTTACAGGTTTGTTGTCGTAAAACCAAAAGAAAATGATAATCGCCGATGAAAATTTCTTCTTGAAAATGAGGGTCAAGTATGCTTGCGTACGTCATATAAATCATTGAAGAACCGGAAGTTATGCGTACCGGGAACAAACGCAAGGCCAAAACTGACTGTGTACTCACGGTCGAAGAACGGTTTATGCGGAATGTTGAGTGTATTGTTTGAGAATCAGTTATGATATTGTGACACAACAGTTTATTATATTTTATAAATTCGATACTTCCTTTCTTCTCAACTAAACAAATTGACTCTACCTCGAATCGCCAATCAAATCATATTCTGAAACAACCGAATCTGATTTTCGTTTTCAATTGAATATAATATTCACTCATAGAAGAAATTATAAGCCAAATTCATATGGAAACAATATTTATTCCGCCGTATTAAAAACAAGCTTCATTAAATACAAATTACTATCTTCATCCTTGGAAGATCAAGTCAAGGTTTCGGAATTCAGTGGATTTGAAACATGATGAATTATTTTTTTGAAAAGATGAATCGAATGATATTCGTGGGGAGAAGAGACGCTCGAGAGACTTTGAAATACTCATTTTTCTTATCTGTACCGTATAAGAGATCTCGAAGGTACGGATCGATTAGAAGAAAGTATGATTCTCTTCCCACGAGTTCCCATTCGATGTATTTCTTATACACGACCTGTTCAGAGACCGGCCTTTCGGAGACTTTCTATCAACGTTATATACCGAGGTTCTTCGTAACATCCTGGGTTATTCGGTCTTCACGTAATAGGTTAAGAGTGTATAATCAACACCAGCGTGCCGACGCATTGGCCGCTCTTCGCAGCGGTAAAAGGATAATTCTTGAAATTCAACAACCTTAGCGAAAATATATTGATCATTGAACAGTGTCTGGGAACTGGCTTTGTCCAGTGAATTATTATTCTTCATTTCAGAACTGTTCTGCTCTTCTTGTACATCTCAATCATGGATGATGAGTTGAAAATGTCATGAAATTGTGGTTCGATGATTCGGTTACTCCGTTGTCACGGAGCATGGAAAGAATCGAACGAATGAATTCATAAACCGTTATGGATTCGATGAAGCTGTTGCCTGTTTCGTAAATTCTATACTCGAGGAATATCATGTGCGGTAGGGAGTAATGTATCGTGACCTACACTCGTTGCATATCCAAGAAAATAGATGTAACGAATATTTCACTTGCAGAGTTTGACGAGTTATGCATTATGTAATAACTGTCCAATTCATTAGAGGAAATAATTTCAAGTAATGGGTTGTAATCAATGAATCGATGATGAAATCATCTATTCGTTATGTGTGTATATATATATGAAGGAACGCTCCTTAAAACTCGACATGTACCAACTTTCACAAATAAATCACATGATGTTCTTCTTGTTGAAATATTAAGAACTTATTTATGTAAACGTCTTTTCATTTTTTGTCAATGCTTTTGACGTTTAGCTGTAATAACGATACTAAATTGTTCTATTTAATTCAATTGAATTATACACCGAGAAAAAAAAGTTGTAAAATTTACCTCTTATCAATTAATCAAGTATGGATGATTTAATAATATAATTCGAGCTACTACAATTATAGTCGATTTTACCGCAGGGAATGTAATATTCACATCAGCTGTGGTATATTTAATATTCGTTGTTGTAAAATCGACTGAAATTGTGGTCACTTGCACTATATTCTAAATCATCCATACATTTACTCAATGAGATGTAAATCTTACAAGTTTTTTTTTTTCTTAGTGTACCATTTCAATGATACACTGTTAGAAATTTCTGCATTAATTTTAATGTTTTTGCTGGAAGTTTTTTTCCCAGGTACATGCATGAATTCAGTTTCATACACATTTTACATCAAATTTAATATAAATTATAGCATAATCCATAGTTTTTGTACATTAAATTTAATTTAGAATGTGTATGAACCTGATTTCATGTACGTAATTGAAAAAAAAACTTCCAGATATTTCTGACAGTGTAGAATTGGCTGTAGGTGCAAACTATTTACAAAGATGGTCAAATTTGAGGCATTATACATTGGTTAGCACGAAAAAGAATGATTCACAGCGAAACCAAATTCTAAACTATTTTTTTCCGTACATTAGCCTCTAAAAAAATGTATAAACTGCGAGCCATGGCTTTGAAAATATAATTTGAGGCATTTTAAAAAAAGAATCGAAAAGTGCAACAGAATTCAGAAACATATGCATGCAACTGACAAAAACAAACTCGCAGGAGAGCAGCTCCCATGAAGAAGAAAGATGAGGTACCCAAATAAAAATAATTCGTGAAGCACTGTAGCGTAAACAATAGCAAAATGAGGAAGAAAAGCGAAAGTTCGATAAGAACGTGATCGATTGAAGACAAAAAATGTAATAACACGAAATACAATGGAACAGAATGAGAAAGAAAAATGAGAAGGACAAGACAGAAAATTGATGAAAGATGACGGAAGAAAGAAATAGTTGCGTAGTCGTTTTTTGACTATCTAAGAAAATAGTTAGGGCATTTATTCGGTTGCCCAATACAGTAGTTACAGCAACTAACGTGGTATTTGTCATGACTACAAATTAGTTGCTGCAACTACCCTTTCTCTCGTGGTCCTTTATGAAACTACACGGAAAAACTTGGTGATCCGAATTTTCGTTGACTAATATATCACTTTTGGACGAGGCACAAATCCGAGAAGAATTCATACACTGGATTTGAATAATTCGTCGACTTTGTCCATGATTTCACCGATGGAATTCATTTTTCGTTTTGATTGTCGAAATAATAGAAAGAGTCGACGAATTACTAAAATCCAGTGTACGAATTCTTCCGGAATTTGTGCTCCGTCCCAAAGTGATATACTAGTCAACGAAAATTTGAATCACTAATTTTTTCCGTGTATAAAACTACGCAGCATTACATTTTCAACTGTAAAATTTCCGTTTAGTGCAGGATTTTATATACTGGCTATATATAATTTGAATATAAATCTTTCAAACGAAGTTTTCAAGAAAACGGGGGGATATTTTTTGCAGTTGATCAACATTTTCTCCTTCCAAGTTGATTTGAGAAACACTGAGTTTGAGATATTGATAAACAAATACAACTTCAGCACAGCTCGTTTATAGCCATGTTATTTTTACAATGATGATCGAATAAATGACTTCATACCAACTTTGATTCAACTAAGATCGCAATAAATTTTGCGTCAAGGAAAATGCGTCTTTCTAGGTAAATGAATATTTTATTCATTTTTATTCCACAAAAAATTTAAAGTTGAAACACTTTGTATATAAAAATTCTCCTTTTGATACAATTTTTTCACTTCTGAAGGTGCCAAAACAGTAGAACAAATTTGGTAAAGTTTTAACCCAGACAGCACGAATTTTCCATGATTTTTACACATGGATGTAGCAGAAAAATGAATTAATTGAAATTAAGGAACAAGATTTGAATCTTACCCGTTGGTGGTCGTTCTTTTGGATAACATATCCTAAATAGTCCCTGAGTTCTGGTATAATAATAATACTTTGAGTTCATTTGCTCCACCAATTGATTTTGGTCTCCATGCTTGGATAGGAATTGCTGTAACAAAATGCGTATTATGTGAAAAAAGTTTATGCGATTTGAAACTATACTACTATTAAAAATAATAAATTCAAGGTGTGTAGTCTGGGAATTCTTCGTCCCTCCCAGAGAATAGGAATGTTAAAAAAATGTTTAATAACCCTAAAATAGAGCTATGGACATTTGAATGTTTGTTGAACATTCGTTAAATGTAAATGCACCTAAAATAAATCTAAAATTAATCTATTCGATTCGTGTTCTCTCAGGGTTTGTATAACCTAGAAATTTTATTGTTCTCATCAGCGTGTGATTGAGGAATCATGTGAAAATTCTGGGATTCGTACAAACCCTGATGATTTTGTGATTGATGCTGTTAGAGTTCCCGAAGACTGGGCACCCTTTAAATGAATAATGACAGGATCTTTGCGTAGTATAGAATCTATGTACACCCCATGTAACACAGAATATTCTGAGAATATTCTCACAACATTCGTAAAACGTACTGTATCGAGTATTCTTACAAAGAGCATAGAAGCTTCGTAAATATTCATAGAAGATTCTTAGAACATTTGAATGGGACTGTTTCGAATATTCTAGGAACGTTCGTACAATATGCGTACAAAGTTTGTAGGTAGATTGATGAGCAGCGCATGCGCAAGCATCTTAATGACGATGAATTCAGTAATGGCGGATAATGTTGTTGACAGGCGACAGACCCTTGGATAATATATTATTTCAATTTGTATCTGGGGAATGAGAAATTTATAAATGTGCATTTTAATATCCTGAATGTTTTGAGAGCGTCATGCGTGAAAAATAATCATCAAAAGTGTAATAAAATATTAAGAAATATCTTATATATCATGATTGCTTGTTGCGATCATAAGTATCTCACCCATCTATGTGAATCCATAATATTGCTAAGAATCCATGATTACAGATGTTTAATGAGTGAAAAAATTGATTGTGAATTAGTTTTCGGTTATATACAGAAGTTATATTGGCAGGAATTTCTATTTTGACAGCATTTTCTTATAATATTCCCATAATATCCTGAGAATATTTGAAACAGTCTCATTCAAACATTCTAAGAATGTGCGTAGAATATATTCGCACGTAATAAGAATCCTCATAGAATATTCGAACATCCTCAACGTATATTTTTAGAACATTCTCAGAACGTGCTTGTGCTACCTGGGACGTAGCAATATTCAATTTGCATAGATCGATAGTTTTCTAGCATATTTGAATCAATATCCCGAAAGAATAGTTTAGTTTAGTTTCTGATTTGGCTTGTTAAAAGAACAAGCGGAAGTGCAGTACTCCGTGTCTTCGAGTACTTAATCAAACTAATAATTATTCAAATTCCTGCACTGGAGAAAATATTTATTCGTCATCTCTCCATAAAATATTTATTTGTAGAAATTAAATATTCAATTAGATGCAAAAACTTATTACTTGTGAAGAATAAATTATTTATACAGAAGATCAATTTATTTGGGGTAGGCATTTCATGATTTGATTCGATTAAATATTTCATTAATCTTAAGAAATATTTCATGAAGAGAGAACAAATAAACTATTTATTTGATTGAAAGAAATTTTTTTTCAGTGTGACAGGTTAATAATTGAGAAGAAGTCTTCAAAAACTCACAGTTCAATGAAATATCACGAACCACCGAGTAGTGAAATTTCAATCACCGTCTCATTCAACTAATTTCATCCGCAATTATTGTCTAATTGCAAAATCAAATGATTTCCATTTTCTTGACGTAGAAAGTACACGATACTCTCTAAATTTGATTCAACGAACGAATAATGAATGAAATATCAGAGGTGAATGGAATTTAATTACGTAACTACGTATACAGAGGAAAATCCATTAGTGTCTTCCTCACGAATATGCCAGTTTAGAATTGAATTTTCAATAGATTATTCCTAACGAGCAAAATATATTCCAATATTTATAACTTTATTTTCAATTTTGGAAACAAGAAATCTAATCAACGTGAGTTTTTACTGGCAACTTTACATGAACAAGATTTGAAGCGTCAGTATGAAACGAAGCTTACTGGGGCGTAACACCACAAGTTCCGCACTTTCTTAGGATTGATAATCCGCTTTGCATACCGCTCTCGAAATTACCTGTAATTTTCAATCATGCATATAACTGGAAAGGTGTATGTATTGCATGCATATCCATTCTACGTTCGAATGAATTTTTCTTTCTTGCGAAGAGGAAACCATGTATTTCAGTTGAATTACACTGTCATTTTGTTTTGCACAATAATCAACGCATCTATTCTTTGATTTTATTATCGAGAAAATAGGTATTTCCCAACTAAATTGAAACACTTCTTGGTTTATATGATTTTAATCCCTTACGATAAGAATTAGAGGATCGTTGAATGTCGATGCATGATACTTTGAATGCAATGCAACTAAACTTCAGAAAAATGACTATCAACGATGCGAAACCAGAATAATCATGATGTCTCGACGATCCTACTTTCTACTAACTTTCTTTAAACGCGAATTATAGACATTGTGGAAGATTTTTAGTCTTAGCCCGTGTCAAGGTATAGATTCAAGATATCATGAATTTGTATTGTATTCTATTCGTCAGGAAAATGGTTTTATTCTGAGACATAGCGCAAGCTTTTTATCTTCTATATCGATGAACAATTTCCCTGGTAGAAATTTGGGGGCAACTGGATAACACATTTCAGCTAATTTAACTTTAGTGCCCAAACATTTAGTTGGTTTATGTAGATTTTTCATGCGTCAACTGATCGTACAGTAACATTGATAGTTCAGCAACACGGCCAGAGGAATAACAGGAAGCCTCAACGTTTCAATTTGTCACTCGGGATTATTTTATAGAAATAAATTCAAAAGCAACGTTCTCGACTGGAGATTACATATGTGAAAATACATTGTTACCTCATTCATAGGTGTGAAATGTTGAACAACATTCTAGCGATTTCCTGGAACATCTGGTTGGGCACAGGCTAGAAAGTGCGTTACAAAACTAGCTAGGAATCAACCTAACATCTGGAAAAACTAGCTGGGGTGCATCTAATTCCCAATCATAATTTCTACTAGGGTTGATACATGAGCGAGCAGTGTTCCACATACCGCTAGAATTTTCGATACATAATAATGGAAGAATTTGTATAATTCAAAGCCATAAGTTCACATTACATCTACCACAAACTTGAATCAGAAATAGATATTTTTGCTGATTCAGATAATTAATATCTGAACTCTGCCCGCGATAATTACTTCTTATTTGCCCCGGTGATCTAAATTTCATTTGCGAAATGAAAGAGAAATTCTCCTCGAAGAATAAAACAATTTACATTTTCTCATACGCATCACATTTTGACGATCTGTTATTTCTCACCCCACTGTACCCCGACAATTCGTGTTTCAATTACAACGATAAATTCAATTAACCGATAGAAAGTTATCAATCATCGTATACACAATGACGCATGAAAATGAATGATGGCAGAAGATTTTTCATGATTCTTTACAACAGAATAGAATAATTAAATATACCGTTCTCAAGTCCATTTAAATAATCTATTCTCAACGTAGAAAAACTAAACACTTTTCACAATCGTATCGGTCGGTGGAAACTTTCACTCCAAGAACAAATCCCAAGTCGTGGAGTTTTGATATATCGAAAACAACGCCATATTTATTCTGTTAATTTTGAAAACAATATGTGTTTTATTGATCACTTTACATTTTCTCTATTAATTTATAATCTTGAAATGAAAAGACTTTTGAACTCGAAATGTTGATGCGTTTTATCCACTTTCGAAATCACAAAACGTTATGAATTCTGAACGAAAGAGGAAGATCATTTTTCACGGATAGTTGGAAGGGAAGAGTAGAAATTTGAAATGAGAAAAGATGCACAAGGGAAATGAGAATTATGATTGCATTTCTCCTTGGTATGGAACGTGGAACTTGAAAGTCCCCCTTCTCATCTCTAAACCGTCTTGTGCCGAGTAGCTTTATCTGACGCTTCCACGCGTGGTGTAGAGTGGAGAAAACCACATAATACACTATATTGCATATAATTGTAACCATTGTTTTGCGAGAGGAATGTTGTGGGCGGTGTGTATAGCTATCATTCAAGGTTGAGAAGATCTTACATCATGCTTCTGTACGTCATGTTTATACATCTACACGATGGTAATGCTGAAACAACGTGGGTTGTGGGGTTTAGCCGTATCTTATTGACATATATATATAGGAAACCGACACTCTCTATACGTGGATATATCGTGGATTGAATGTTAAGTCTACTTTGAAACATTCCATACAGCACACTTGATCGGAAAGAGTTCATAGAAAATTTAATTGGGGTTTAAAGAATTCAATATAAGTATCCTCAAGAATGTTTCTTGAACTTTTGCGTAGTGAAGGATGCACAGAGATTTTATGAACATTATCTAAATTCAGGACAGGAACATGTTTACTGGAGAAAACTCCACAACCAAACTGTAGAAAATTTTTATGGGAAAATTCCTATGTATTTATGTGAAGTAATAATTAACATATACATGCGTTGGCAATTTCCCAACCTCTTCCGGAAATTTATTCCTAAATGTTGGGAAAAATCCCATAGAGTTTGGAACTTTATAACAATGTACACGGAAAAAAGAAAATGGAGGAATTTACTGTATAGGATGACAACACGTCGATTCAAGCCTTTAGATGAGAATTTTTACAAAATATATTGTCAAATAATTCACATCATAAGAGAAGAATCTATTTTTGTCTTATAATGTCAGTTATTCGATAATATATTTTGTAAAAATTCCCTTTTAAAGACTCGAAGCGACACGTTGTTATTCTGTACGGTAAATACGGTAAAAATCAGTGACTGGAATTTTCAGGTTGCTATACACAGGAGGATTCCAATTATTTTTCACAGCGCATTTTTTTCCGGTTGTCATAGATTTTTGCAGGTATTTTTCAAATCCTGAAGTAATTTATAGCTGAATTTCCATGAAACGATATGAAAAACTGGACATATGCGCAGCTAAAAATATGCGCAGCCTTTCTCCAAATTGGGCCATTGAAGGCACTAACTTGGCTCAACACTATAAAAAAAATTCCTTCAGAAAATTCATTGAATCCCCAAGAGACGCCAAAGAGTCACATTTCTAGCTGGGTGAACAAAACTGGAGACTTGGAATCTTTGAATATTCCGTCCACAGTCCAGAAAACTCTCTTGAAAGTGGCATAAAAATTCTTCCAATGGATTTTGATAGAACAGTATCTATCGTTCATTCACGCTCATACTTTTTTTCAATCGAATTGCTTTCTAATGCCTTCCCGATGTGACACGATGGCAAGTGAAAGAGGTATCTGAAAAAGGACAAAAAGGAAAAAGTCACGTGCTCGAGTGTCAAAGCACGTGAATACGTAAACCACACAATCGTAAATATAAAGACACGCGAAACGAATGTAGCGATACGCATCGCGTGCGAGAAAAATGAAAGAGTTAAACCAGTTGGCCCTCACAATGCTATGTACCCAAGATTAAATACGTAAGTACGTACGCATGTATCGTATACGTGTAACTGCAGTGGATATTGTATCTCTAACTGTTTCATTCTGCTTTCACATCGGTGTTTCGCCACCATACACATTCTCGCTTTACAACTTCGCACGAGCTTGGGAACATCGTTCTTGGGCTACGGCGATTTCTTTGACATAGAAAGGAAAACGCGCCCGAATGGGACTCTCCTCAATGGGGAAAAGGTAAACTCCGCATCGACTGAAACATTGCATCGTCACGATAACACCGCTGTGTGTCTGTATTGACATCGCCTGTATTGGCATGGCGTGTAACCAGTCAAACGAGTGCCATGGGGTGGAATAAATTACTCCTTTTTTTTGTATATATACATTTCACAATTATTACATTGGAATTTGTTCGAATTTTTTCATATAATTGTACATTAAAGTGCCTTTTTTCAATAATTCCAACCAGCGCAAGGTTAAATGTCGTACAGATACTTTCTCTTCAAATTTGAATGAGTGAAATTTTCTACTGCACCTGAGAATTCAATTACTACTCGTCATAACCTTTCAGAAAAAGTAAAATTATCTTGAAATTACGTTTTGAGATTCCTTTCTTCGAATAGTACATTCTCTAAACAAAAGAAATCCATTCTAAGAGAAAACTTCAATTGAAATACATCAGATTCTGTGGTTTGTGGCAGGACTCAATAGACTTTTCATTCTAAAAGCTCATCAAACCTCGTTATTTGATCGATAAATGATTAATTGAAACAACATTTCGTTATCAGTCAGTGACAGAATGAGTAGTGGTTCTGAATTCCTTAAATTTCTGGAATTGTCTAAAAATTCAGATAGAGTCAAAAGAGACAAAATTTGTTGAACTTATTCCCTGGTAGAAATTTTGGATGGGAAAATACCAGGGCCTGATTTCTTATCAGATTCTCATCAGGTTTTGTTGCGGTTTTCCCTGTTTCGCTCGATTTTATGGAAATCTCACACGGAAAAAATAATTTAGCTGCAGCAGCTAAGTAGCTAGCACAGACACGGACAGCCATCAAATTAGCTCCTGCAGCTAAATTTTAGCTGTTACCGCGAATAAAATAACTACAAATGCAAATTTTTTTGCTGTCACAACTAAAATTTAGCTGCAGGAGCCAATTTAATGGCTGTCCGTGTTCGTGCTAGCTACCTAGCTGCTGCGGCTAAATTATTTTTTCCGTGCACCCGAACCCTATTGTACCCCTGCGTTACAACCCTATTTGAATCCAATCAGGGAAATCAGATAAGGAACGCTTGATCAAATTTCTACTAGAGTCTGTTTGTTGAGCCCCAAATATTGGCAGTTTTCAATGAATTTTCAGTCAGTTTTGCCAATAGTAATTGAACAATCTAGTTTTTCTTAGGAAAACAAACCCGATCATGGAACGCCCTTTAACGCGAATTGATATTTTATCAATTATTCAACAGCGGTTACAAGCTTGAAACCTTTTTCTAAACTCGTTGAACGTGTTCGTTTGGCTACCCGATAGGTCGTTCGAAGTAAAACCACTCTGTTTTTCCATGGATTTCGACGTACCATTCCTCCGTATAACTCATGAATTGTTATCCCAATAGATATACGAACGTTACTATGACTTATATTCTGAACTATCAAACGCAAAACTTGTGTTCGACTCGACACGTTGGAGCTGAAAATAGGCGCGGCTTGGACGGAATGTTGATCGGTCTCGGTCTCGAGTCTTGAAAACGATGGAAGAAGAGGAAGAAGGGTGAAAGGGAGGAGGCGTTTCACAGAAGATGGAGATGGAATGAGATATGCGAATTGAACCGAATCGAAGAATACTAAATGGGGTTTCAAATCTTGTGTCCCCCGAGACAACTCGAATGAATCCTTCTTCATTTCTCCATAGAGATCACCCCTACCGTGTCTATCTTCTATCAGGCTCGGAAGTTATTTCCAGGAATTTGCATACCATCCTATTTTTGTATCCTGTAAGAACAATTCCCCGGCAGAAGATTTCGGTAGGAAAAGTAGCGTAATATAGGAAAGTTTAATGAAGAAAATGATTTTCTTCCTTGAGAAGAGAGAGACTATGATATCCTCCAGGCTGTCGTCGTCCTTGCGGCGAATGAACGTTTGGGTTGAAGGTCAAGTTCATTCACAATAAGGGCCTTGGGATCTTCCGTAACAAAAGAAATTCTCACGAAAGTTTCTTGTGTTCATTGCGGTGCGAAGCAACAATATTTTTCACAAGATGGTGCATAATTGAAAGTGCTTTTTGTCCGCCACTACTACTATTCTTCTTGTAAAAGTCCACATCGTTCACGCTCGAACATCTGCTTTGAGAGAGTAATTTAACTTTTTGCATAGCCACGTAAACAACGAATACTAATTGCTTTTTTCCCCCGTCGAGTTTCCATTTGTTCTTCGCTGGCTGAATTGTTTTCTCGCTAAATTTGATATCTCGTTTCAAGATCCGGAGTAGCGTTGATGACGATGATGATTATGAGGATGAGGATGATTTTTAATTGAGTATAAATTCATCTGGATTGTTACCTTTTTTTATGAACATGGGTGGGAAACGTTCCCACGAGGAGTATCATTTACTTTGTATCGAATCGGATGTGCTGTTTGTCGCAAGGGAGCGTAATCGGCCGATTATCTGTCATTTGCCTGACGTTTTAAGTGAAATATCTCTTGGGTTGTTGGCAGCTTTGGAAGGTGTTTAAAATAGCAAAGAAATTTCCGCTAGATTTCTAGAGAGAAATATGAGATAATTCTATGTTTTCTCAGGGTTCTCTTGTGATATGAATGGAGAAAACAATTGTTGGGAATAGATTTGGATCATAAAAACATTGTATACGGATATATCGCGTCGAGAAGGTATTAGGGGGTTGAACGAATATTTCTTCACATAAAATCTTTATACAAAGTATATATCTCGTGCGGTGCAATATTTTATATAATTTCCAAAAACAAGAATTGACCACTCAATCCATTTAATCTCTGACTATACAAATGCTTTTCACAAAATCGTATGGAATCATGTCAAATTTATGAACCGTTCAACGAACGATTTAATATTCAATTAAATAAACACAGATTTAAAGAAATCCATCAATAATGATGTGTAATCATATTGTTCTTTGTTTATTAAAATCATCACACATTTTCTATGTCAAAAACCCACAGAAAAAGCAAAGAATCAACGCATACTTTTGATGATAAATTTTCCGTTTGACCTCTGTCGAGAGTTAGCGTGTTTCCTATAAAAAACCAGTTTCTATAGAGTACTTCTCATCAAGACCCAATTCAGATGCCGTCATTTTCCACTTGACTCTAGTGAAAGGCGAATAAATTATATTTTTATTTCAATTCTCAAGCCGTGCGTCTGGATCTTTCAATGGAGTTGATCATTTCGCATCCTACGAATGTATTACAGTAACTTTATCTCTCGAAAACATCGAATAGGTGTAGGGTGATATTGTAATTATCGTTGAATGCCTTGCACTCATTTGTATACAAAGGAAATATATAATAGTAAGGTACAGAGATAAATTATTGATGCCTTTATTATTTAGCACAGTTAATTAGCACAATTCGATGGCCCCGAGCTGCTTTGTAGTAACTCGTTCGAGATGAGATGGAAAAAATCCTATTCGAATGAGTTTACTATAGAACAGCTCGGGGATATCGAATTGTGAAAGTAAAACTGGGGTGAGTAATTGTTATTCGGTGTTAGCAGGAATTTGCACAATCTTTTCATCGATACATCCAAAATTTCAACATTTAATTTTCTTGGATTTCATTTGAATTCAGTTGCTGGGAGTTGAAATCCTAGCATGTATGAACTCTGGCCCATGCTAGGCCCCACGGTACATACATGCTAGGTAATGAATTAAACTGGGGGTGAAAACTATTACTCTCTTTCTAAATTATTAGAAGTCCTATAGGAAATTTCAATATTCACGCCTGTTGACTCCTGTTTGAGCAGGAAAAACTCGTGTATCGAATGAATTCTATTGATTCTTTCTCATACAAAACTTGCGTTGCAGTCCTGCTTGTATTCGATTCAGATTTTATTTAATTCCCGTCCAGTTGTTTTCTTATTTTAGTGGAAAGACATTGAATTTGAAAGTAAAACCGAAAACATTGTAGAAAATTGAAAACAGTAAAAGTTAAGTGTGAGACTATGAATTAGCAACGTCAACTTGAACAAATGTAATATTTCTGAAGTTCCCAGGATATGTTAGACCCGTGTCGATCAACTCGTGTCACGGAATGTCGGAAAACAATGGAAGTATAGTAGACAAGAATCAAATTACTCCATCCCATGTCAAAGTGAAATGCATGGAATTAATGATTATATTTACACAGGAAAATATTTGTTGTACCTGAAGAGGGAATTTTTTTTAATGTGATTTTGCATACAATCTACGCCGTCGATCTTAGAAAAAATTATTCCTTTGAGTATCCTGTACCACTCATGTTTTATATAAATTCCCTGAGCTAAGTTTGTTTGCTATTCTACATTGAATTCTGAAAATTCCACTGCCTTTCCTATTTAAACTGCCAGACAAATCCAGATGAATCCTAGCAGTTCCTGGGACGAAAACCGAGCAGATCCGGACAAGGTCCTGGCTGGATCTGGCTGATTTTGTCGGATTTTGTCCCAGGAATCTGCTTGGCATTTTCAGCAGGGTTGACAAATAGCTTGCAGTTGTGGCAAAATAATTAGTTGGCGTTAGCCAAAAGCCAGACCGCGAAATCACGTGTTGTTGTCCCATTGAGTTTTATCTTCTCCACGTGATTGGTTCAATGATAAGGCAGAATGATTTCGAATTACAGCCAGATACGTACTCATAATATTCAGTTGCGTTATTGGAGGTTATCTATCAGGGTTTAGCCAGGGATGGACCATGCTTGTGCCAATGACAGGAAGTCCATCAACGCGTGTGTTTACATCGCTGTGGCTTCCTCCAGCGTGAATAGAGAGGAAGGTAAGTGATAGTCACTGTGAGTGGACATAATTAACTTGTATAATCCTAATCATTTGATGTCATCATCAAGTCTTCAACATTTAGAGAAGTAAAAATAGTCAGTTTTGAAAAATTCCCGTTATTTCGAAATTTCTATAAAATTTTATGAGATTATAAGAACAATGTAAACACACGCTAGAAATTTCAGAGGTTGTAATAGTTTTTCAAAGGAATTTCTTTGACCAGGTAACTTCTTGAACTATATCAACCTTGAAATTTGGGTTCCGATGGTATCAGAATGTTTCAACCATATTATATTAAAATTTCAGATATCATGACAAAATTCTGATTCAAATTTAACGGTTATTAATTGATTCCAATCGCAATTCTATGCGTTTAATGAGCATGAATTAAATTTCCTAATCAGGGATAGTGGTGCTCACAATTCCAGTAGAAGAATCAACGGAATACATCGCAGAGTTTAAAAAAAAAAACCCGTGTAATGAACAGAACTGTGAAGAATACGAGGTATAATACACTTGGAATTGCATATAGAAACATTTCCAACGGTGTTCCATTAACGAGTTTATAATTGTACATACATACTTGGCTAGTGCACATTTAAAGTGACTAGAGAGAGGTAAACGCGACTACATTCACGGTTGCAATAACCTTTCATTTGTTTCCGTGTGCGTAAACACACACGTAAGTTACTCAATTTCGTGATTATCTGCATTCCTCGATTCGGAAACACCTTCCGAATATGTAAAATCAGGTGTTCCCGTTTCCCTGATTTCTTTTAATTCCATCTCAATAATCGCGCATGAGAACACGAATTGAATTCATAATCCATCAACATCGAATAAATGAATCGTTAAAAGAAGATTATAATAAGTGTTCTCATATTTTATTCCAAAGGCTCGGAATTCCCGTCTGCCATTTTCTTCTCGTTTCATCCAACATCATCCGAAGATAATACCGATGTTATATAGAAGAGAATCGATCAATCGCGAAACAACGCGATCAATCTGATCTTACAAGCAACGAATAAGAAAAGAAAGAATCGTACCTGAATTTGTGCTCTTTTGACTTCCGTGTAGAGCCAATTGTCGGTGGAAAAGGCAATTGCTAATAAAACTGTAGCAATGATACCAGTTATGGTTGCAAGAGATAACGTCACAGCTGAACAGGGCATCTTGGTATCCCTCGTACGAGTAGTATCCTTGTGAGAATATCTTTACACTATCGTTGAACACTCTGCCGCTTGAGAATTCCTGAAGACTTTAATGCCTGGCATTCGTGAAATCCATATGTGTAACGAACGAACACCACCGAACCAATAATACCTCACAGCGATAGTTCACAGAATTTGAAAAATATCGTAGTCGTTTGAAAAACAACACTAGAGAAATACCCGTAAAACAATATACCACGAAAACAAAAACAACTAGTGGAGGATTTTAAATTTCGCGAAAATGACGACGACGAAAAGGAAGACGAAGACGATGGTCTTTTGGCTCGTCCTTCAAGTTGCTGCGCGATTCACCATGGAGCACATTACTACCGTTTTCTCTTGTACGATGAACGCACTAACGGCTCCCAACTCGTTTGTTCACGGAGAAAAGCTGCGAGTCTACCAAGAAGAGAAAAGAGGGAGTTAAGAAAGAACTGAATTCAATGCAGGTGGGGATAGACACGGCCTCGAGCAGCAGGTATATTACCTGTGTTTTACCTCCAGGGGTTCTCCACAAGGCCCAAGCGTCTTCTTTTCAACGACACGTTGCTCGATTACCTTGTTTTAATCGATGCTCTTGTATATTTGTCTATACAATCGCTTCGAAGGAGAATATTTTCCAGCGGAGTCATGGGAGTTACATTGTTTTCCCGAGCGAATATATCCTACGGTCCGCAGAGATTACAAGATCTTGGGATAGCGTTATAGCGTTAAAAATACAGTACAGGTGCATTAACCTTTTCTCTTGCATTTGTACTTTGATTTTACTTTTATTTCAACCGTGAACTGAATTTAAATATAATTTGCATCACAAGCAAAAAATTCGCTTGTGGGAAGAAATAGTGCTTCCAGAGCTCCCTGTGGTCTTTGAGAATTATAAACATTCGATTCTTGTGAAATTCTTTCACATGTTCGATGAAAACAAAATAACCATCTCTCATGAGTTACGAAATGATCTTTTTACATGGTTGAAACACAAAGATTGAAACAATTGATCGATGGATTGTAAATCTCTCTAGATCAGTGTTCAATTGAAATCTATTGAATTTTGTTACCGAAAGCCGATATTCTTCAAAAGTTATCTCATATAGAACCCAGACAGACCTGGTTTGGGTATCAATTAACAGTTTTACATTGATTCCGTTGACTTTTGCAATGTTCCAAGCAAGGGTAGCATCCATCGAATATATCCAATAAAATATACGAATGGTGTGATACTTACGAAGTGAATGCATAATCCAAATTTTCTCTTTGTACAAGTGTGTACAAATGCATTAATTCACTGATTAAACTACTCCAACTCAGAAGCTAAGCGTCATTAAAAGTAGTAACGCAAGTCACCTACAACAGGTTTGTGATAAAGTCAGTTTATTTCTAATATAGCGAAAAGGTTAGCATGTAAAACGTAAACCAGTGAGGAGAAAATTATTCTCTCATTTCTCCATATTTATTCTACATGTCCTGTAAAAAGAATTCACTGTAAAAATTGTAGTATCATAGCTTTGAAATTCCACCAATGAATGACACTAAAAATACCCTAAGCTTCAATTCTTACTCGGAACTTCTTTGAGAGAACAGAAGCGTAATCGTGCATTGCGTGCATGCATGCATGTATTCTAATTCATTTAAATCACGTGTTGATCGATTAAGAAAATCCTGACGATAGTTACATCATAGAATGGTCAAATACTTATAATAACTTGCTGCAATGGCGTTTAATTGAGCCTTAGATGAAGCTACGTTGACCTAGGGGATTATAGAAGTGTCTTAAAAGATGGAGAGCTCTTGCACAAGCTTCCTTCCATGCACACGTGATGTGTTGATTTATGAATCATTATAAGATCAAGAAAAATGACACAGCAGAAGCATGTCCCAAATGAACTTCCGTTATATCAATTTCGAAGGAATTCTCGAGATAAAGAAGTAATTCTGAACTGTCATAACGGGGACTCATCCTTCGAAAGATTGATAGCGCTACATCTAAAAGCTAAAGTTTCAAGCACGAGTAGTGGTGGAGCGATAACAAAAATACAGAACCTGGCATATTTTGCGCATAGATACTGCAAACTGTGAAAGCGTGGATCGAATTACATCAATTTCAACTGTCCGCACAACAGCCGAGTAGTACTGTAATTAATAACTGATATCATGAAAGATATCAATCAAATTCCCCCATGAAAGTAGACATTTTTTAATCAGAAACTCGATATGCATTGAACATATTGATATGATATCTCATACCGGTCATTGAAATCCTTATAAACTCGTGTACTGTTCACGTTCTTGAATTTCTAATAAAAATAAGAATAATGAAATGTTGATACAAGAATTTCATGTCGAACTTATACTGTTTGAGATATTCAGGGATAAGTGGGTTGAGGATATTTTCTTGAAATGAGAACAGCTGCAGCTTAGCTATACGTACCTGCTTTTGAACCGCTCTTTCATCGTCCTTTACCAAACAGTTTTCCCCCCGGTAAGATTCTCATGGTGAAATGAGAGAACCGTACGTGTGGTACGAACACCGGTGAAAACAGAAGAATTCCTCGCATTCTAATAAGGCTCCACGTTGAATAAGTTATCCACACATTGAAACGTCATAATATTATCCCAAGTGATCTTCTTTTAGCACCACAACTTATATAGTCGTAGATCTTTGTTTGAGGAATAAATAAGTGTAACACCTGTTACAAGTATTTCACTTATCATATTCCAAATTCCTTCGTATATCGAGGGCATAACTTGCATTAAACTCGTTCTTGAATTCTTTATGCATCAATCTCTTTCGAATACAAGACTTGGGAATATATTCCATAGAACAGGAAGAAGATCAAAGAATAAACAGTTTTTATTAATCAGTGTTGCTATATTTCAGAAATAGGCGTTATACATAGAGAACAGAGCTTGTCGTTACAAGTGATGTTATTAAACGAATCGTCGAAAAATAAAAAATTTCAATAGGGCAGTGTTTCTGCAAACTTTGTTCGTATCGTTGGATATTAATTTTGAAAGTGTATACAATGTTGATATCATTTCGCATCTGATTTGTCTTGAAATCACATTTTTCGAACTGTTCCTCGAATTCAAAGAATTTTCTCAGGATTAAAATTTTGTAAAAATTCCAGACACAGCTATAAATATAATAATTAAAGTATAGTGTGGTTATATTATTATTAATATTATTATTATATCTCGTAACGAGTAATGATATTATCATAACGGAATAAATTTATTTGAATAATCATTCAATTCTACATATCAGCTATGTATATTTGTTAAAAATTAATAGTACAGTATGTGTTATGTCATCATATACAAATCGTTCAAGAGCTGCAAATAGAAATTCATATTAATTACGAGGATTTAGACGATTATCGTAATCTATCTACAAAGGCCCCACGTTAATTGTATTCGTACAGAATCCACGGCGGTTTTGCTTTACTTCGTTCGAGAGACAGATGCCATAGTTTGAGGGGAAAGAAAAATAAACGATCGTTTTTTCATAGTACAACAAAAAATAACCCACATCTCAGTGTTGATGAATAAACCGATTATCAAAGACATAAAATCAATCAATCGCATGTTGAAATTTTCAGAAAACATAATATTCAACACCGTAACACGTGGGAGTAGAGAATAAATTTATTACAAAGTAATACACTCTTAAAAAAATTGAAAATTCATTTCTTTTAATTCGTATAAAAATCTTAAGAGATACTTGTGACAAGATAAAATATATTTTTTGGATGAAGAAAAATGAAAATGAGATCTAAAAGTGCAATTGAAAAGTGAGATCCGTACTCTCGCATGGAAAATCAAACTTTCTTATATGATATGAAGCATTAGATTCGTATAGATCAATATTATAAATAATTTGTAGAATATTCACTTGTTTGATCTAAGTTACAGTCGATAAATTCCAACGATATTTTGCAAATTTGATATTGAAATGCCATGGAAAAACAAAAACAACAAAAATTCAACTTAGATGAAACAGATGAAGATTCATCAAAGTATAGCAAACTGTCCTCCACCAAAATGAGTAGTTAATTGTCCACTAATAAATTACAATTCTAATAAAACTAATATAAAATGCAGTTATTCATCTTCTTGATGGATAATTAATGATGGTAATCAATATTTAGTTTGGTCTTGAAAGAAATCCAATTATGAATGCACTGTCGTTTCATTCATCATTAATTATCATTAAAAACGTAAGGAGATTTGAATGAGCACAAAACTAAGGTTTCGTGTATAGCGAAGAGAAGACTTAACGATTAGACAACATTAATAAAAAATATATTTATATATATATTTTTCAACGCATCTCTACGTCATGGCCATCGATATTCGTGTCTGTTTTTCTTTTCCATTCGAATTTTATATACCTAAACGTAATTCTACTTAAGTAGCTATTCCTGCTTTTTTTCATTCATTTTCATCATTGTTAGGAGCATTAAAATCTTTTGCAAAAGTAGAAAATCTGCAAAATTCACACTCGAAACGTTCGAAATACTGCAGATGGTTTAAGTCGCGTGATTTAATAATGTGATCATTGTGAAAAGATAGATCCTTTAGAAACACAATGTAATACAAGTTCCAGTTTATTTGATATATGTATTTAGAATGTATATGATGATATGGCTGCCATGTTTTACGATTTGTGATGTTTTTCGTTGTTCACATATTTAAGCCTGGTTTCTTTTTTTATATTATACAATGATTATCACTTGAAGGTGTAACAATATTATTATTACAGTTAAAACTTGTTTTACATTCAATTCCTAATCAGTATTTCATAAAGAAAAAAAAAAAGTCGTTCAACCGACGGTGCACTGGATTCGCACTGGATTATGACTGATTAGTTGGATAATAAAAGAAAAACTTCTTGTAAACATCGCCTGTGCAGAAAGAAACTCCTGATATCCTTTCTTTTATTCATCGGTTAATTTATATATCATGATTTTAATCGTTCTCACGATATCGTTTGACCATTCGAATCTCTGTAATCTTTGTAATTAAAAAGTCATGTATAAAATATAAAATCGTCATGAATAAAATATAAATTTCGCTTGATTCTCAGAATCTTATTCTCGTCTTTTGATTAAAAGAAAATCTGTGACATAAATTCTAACTATCGCCGTTGTGTACAAGATTTGATAAGATTATTTTATTATTATTAAAAATCCAATGTTTCTTCATTAAGCGATCCGGACATTTTAGTCACATTCCATTTCGTTCGTCGTTGAACTAAAGATCCTAAGAAGAAGGAACCTCTTCTGGTCTAGCTAAAGGAGCTTTCGATTTCTCTGTTGTTACAGTCGTCATAGTGACTTCCAAATTCGCCAAATCCGCTGCACTAATCTGTAACGTTAAAAAAAATCCACATTTTTGTGATTAGATATCGAATAAATGGACATTTAGTTTGCTCAAAAATTCGATAAAAAGAATAACAAAGCTCTGATCTACACAAAACTTGTGAATAAAGAGTACAGAAGAGATTATGAGAATACACAACATTCCCGGTTGTTTCCAAAGGATTTCACCCAGCAAACGTCCAATTGAAATTACCCTCCGAACGAAGAATATCTCTTCATAAATTATGTTACAAAAAATGAATTAGGTGGGTGATTAAATTGTCTTTTTGGGAGATATTTTTCGTTCGGGGGATGCTAAATAGAGAATTAGTAGAAGAGAAAAGACTGTTAAAATGCAACACGACAATATGCGAAGCGTTTGAGTATATAGGATTAGTAATAATAATATCGAGGTAACACTTCCGACACCAATTACAAAGAAATAATTCAGCGTCGTTTGCTGACCTCGACATTCGGGGGGAGCGTGATGGTAGCATGCGTCGTTGTTGTCTCTGTACCGCTGCGTATCTCTCTCTCTACCACGGTGCCTGCGCAATAACAAACATACAAAAGGAATGCCACGATGAAAATAATCAAAATAATATATAACAAATGAATCAATTTTCAATTGATACAAAATATAAAACGATGTATTAATTCATTCCAATTTGCAAGATTAAACAAAATTTCCGGAAATCAGTTTGCAAATCTTGCAAAGTGAAAATAATCTAACAAAAAACTACGTGTAGCGTATTGTGAAAAACATATATAAATCAATGATCCTACTCACTGTTGACTTGTTCAGATTCGTTAGCATGATTTGTTTCTACTTCTCCGTTGGCAGTGGTACTGTTGGTGGATTGTGAAATAGTAGTGGTGGTTTTAACGACTAAGGATTGATTTTGGGTGGATATTTCAGAAGTTCTAGAAGTCACTTCCATTTTGAGACCTGCCAAACGGTTTTGAAGTTCTTCAGAGGACGTGGTATTTCTGAAAAGCGAACTGTTACTGGCAAAAAAAAAGAAAATTAATCAGTAAATGAAGAAAACTTTGACCTTGATAAATATAAAATTCATCTATAAGATCTAATAACATCTACTTCCAAATCTAAATTGACAGTCTTCGAAGCGTCCAAATATTCAATGAGATAAATGAAAACTAGCAAAATATGTATACAGATGTCTCTTGCTACTCACAGTAGATGATCTTTCACACTATCGATAGTGATATCCCCGATAGAGCTGAGATCTTGTCGATCCTCTTCCCCGTTGACGTCTTGAGTGCTGGCAGCTGTTCTCAAAGGTACCTTCGGAGATTCTTCTCCCCCAGCTAAAATACATGATTCCAGAATCGAAACTAAGGGGCTAATTTTACTATTCAACATTCTTGCAGCTATCTTAGTGGTCGACATTGCAAAAGGATTTTGCAAGGGGCAGCAAAGCACACATATAAATATATATATATATATATATATAGATATATGAATGTGTGTTTGTACACGCATTCACACACGTAAGGGAATAACAATATACGCCAAGCAAGTACGCGCAAATGAAATGATGATGACAATAATGACGATGCATGTACATAAAAAATGATAAAGGCATTCGATACATAATCCCGGACGGTACATATGATGTTACTAATGACGTAGAAAAAAAAAAGAATCAAAAATAAAAGTTGCATATACTTACTCGAATTCACTACCCCATTTTCCGTTATTCTATGTACCGAGGATGGTCTACTACTGTTATCTTGTCTATTGTCTTGTGTCTCTCCTGTAGTCTCATTTTCACCCTCCGTTGTTGTTTCTTGCTCTTGCGTGGTTTCCACGGTCGAAGTTTCGGGGAAAGATCTCGCGCTTGGGGGTAAATTTAACGCGCAGTGCGCTTTCGTCACTTTACTAGCGGATAATGAAATTCGTTGTAGTTCGGAACTCGAATGCAAGTACAGAGCTTCCCCACCTTTCGTGAACGTCAACGACGAGATACCGCTACAAAAAGAAAGATTCAGCATTCTGATGTGTATCGATGATACAACAACTCGGGGTTTGAAAAATAGAAATTACTCACTTGATGTCTTCTCTCTTGATCGCCGCTGCATTGAGTTGTCTTCGCAGTTCTGGTATACTCAATACCAGACAGTCTCCAAGATTCGTCAAACAAAGCAAACAGATTTCTTCGTGTACTCCCGCGGGTTCGACGGGGCATGTGAATTTAGCGAAACCTGTTTTTCTAACGCGAGAACCTTCGTGGGCAGTGAGTTTGTATTTACAGTAAGGTTTCAGTGATGGAAGATTGAAGATTTTGAATTGTTCCTCGCTGGCGATGATCACTCTGTGGGGTGAAGCCATGTCGGGACCGGGACTGACGCCTTTTTCAGCTTCGAAGGGTTCCGGCAAAGGAATACTCGAACCATCTAGTATCGTTATAGCTATAACTGGAGCTCGATGTTTCAATTGTATTTCTTTTCCCAATGTACAATTCACATCCTCTTCGGTTCTTCTCACCCCCGCTGGAATCGCTAACGTGAAAACGTAAACAGTTCCGTTGTTCGTTCCCGCCCAAAGAGTAGGTGTCGTATTTTGCACTGAAACGACAAAACAATCATATTGATATCGATTCCGTCTTGTACTTGTATTTCTACGAATAGATAGATACTCACTGCTAATGATATAACTTCTAGCAAAGTATAGACACCGAACCATCGATCCGAGCGCGTCGTCAACAGGTCTTGCCTCTACTTGTCTCTCTACCGGCTTTATTTCCACAGGTGGGGGTTCAATAGTCGGAGAAGTACCTATAGTCGGACTACGGAATTTAAGCAGATTATTAAAATTCAAGTCAAAAGAAGGGAAAAAAATCTGAATGAAAGATTCAAATACTCACGTTTCTTTCTTTTTATCGGGCACTGTGTTTCTCGTTGGACTACCCGCGATGGTTCTTCTTTGCGATCGTCCTTTTCTTAATCTCCTGAAAGATTCTCTCAAGGATTTTTTGAATGATTTTCTTCTAGAGATAGGGGTATCTCCCGCGCCAGAAAGATCTGGAATAATTCGTTGATATGATTATACAATGGTATACATGGTTTGATTTAATCGAAAAAAATAATAATCTTACCGTTTGGATTGAGAGTGCATTTAACGCTAACGGGTTTCGTCCTGACAAAATCGAAAATAGCCAATCCATGGGCTGTACCTGCAGCCAATAGACCCCACTCGCTGTGTATCGCTAAAGCCGTAACGGCAGCCGGAGGATAAAGTTGAAGGATATTTTTCGGTTGGAAGCCTACAGCGAAAGATATGCTCTCGTTTCTCTCTTCTAAATGATTATGACCTTTCCAAACAAATCCATCACGATCGTTAACTATATTCATCGTGACAGATTTGATTTCCTTGTTAACCGCCTCGGAAGATAAAGTAGCTGTAATTACGTGACCCGCTGTTCCAGCGACGACCAAGGTCGATGAAAAAGGACACAACCAAACTTTTTTCACCGCCAATCTTGGATCATCGGAATAGGGATCGAAAGTTCCAACTTTCCTGAACGGAGGCCATTCGTCTTCTTCGTCCTCGGGGGCCTGTTCCAGGACATCCAAATGTTCGCCTTTGAACAGTAGAGCTGAATTGTATTTGTACAAAGGTGTCAAGGCAACGTCGGAAGCATTCCAGAATCTAATCGTCCCATCCTCGTGACCGGTCAATAACAGTTCTTTTTGTTTAGGTTTTCCTGGTTTTTGACACAGTATCGTACCCCCGTCGATCGGCCATGGTCTGTCCGAATATAAATGTTCCGTTTGTGTTTTCCCAGCTGCCACTATCGCGTCCCATAACTCGTCGGGAACATTGGGCACATGTTGAGAACACGTAACCTGCACGTGAAGGAGTATCATATTTGTATCACGCAATTGAACTTTGATTGAAAACTAATACAATTCTAGATTCAATCCGATTAGTCAACATAGATAAACAGTCAGAGCAAATATCTTTTGTATATCTTTTTAAACGAGGTCAAGTTACATTGTTTCCAACTTCGAAGCCTTGTCGGTATTTCCACATACTCAAATGTGATTAACCGCTTTGATTGGAATTCAACCTTGGAAACATTCGGATTTAGAATAAATATGGAAACCTTTCGAAGATTTGTGAATACAAAGGAGAAATCAAAATTCAACTAACCGCGCTGGCGTGGAGAGATACCAAATACGGTAGAGTCATCATTTTCCAATCTGGACTAGCCAAATCGATAGCCACGAGTTCCTCCTCGGCTAATACGATCAACGCTTCTGGACCGTCAGGAATTTCTTTCTCGTCCGTTGGTTTGGGGAATACAACGAAGAAATCTATGACTTTAGAGGTGAAGTCGAATACCACGTGTTTATCTTTTGTCATGACCGTGATGGTATGACGATCCCCGTGACTCGCTCTTTGCATACCACCGGAGAATAAAATCAACTCTCCATGCCTGTAAAAAACAAGTGATAATAGAACACGTCAATTATGAAACATGCTCTTGACCAAGAAATGGAAAAAAAGTGCACGACAAATGATTTTTTCACCCTTAGTGTGTGTCTGAGCTGGGATTATTACTTATTCAATTACATGTAATCTTCATTCAATTATCTATGACATCTTATTATAATAAACCCTCTTTTTTCTCGATCCCAAGTGAAATCTTATAAACAAACAACAAGTTTAGAAATATTGAATTTATGTAATTCTTGTTCTTAGAATAAGGAGAAGAGAATAATTTCTACTCACTCTGCGGTGGGGTAAACTGAAATTTTGGTCACAGCTTTGCATGGGAATGGTCCGTAGAGGGTAGTTGGTTCTGGAACGGCATCGCTTCCCGGGCTCCAAAACGCGTACGAACCGTCATTGTGAGATGAGACGAAACGGTTTTCGGAGACCCAATGGACGGATTCCAACTGTTGCGTGGAGACGAATGTCTGCGCACGCGAAAACAAACCCATCAGCTGCACGTACACGTTCGCCAAAACCACCGAACACAAACGACAAAATCAATCAGAACAAAATGATCCCCAATATTCGCAAACCGTTCTTTTAAGCCTGATCGATCTATAATCGCGTTTTGTAATCAAATGAATACCAGTTTGCAGAGTGCAGTACATTTCAACATATAAAGCTGTCAGGTACGCGATATGCACATGGAGAAAGAAAATGTGCATGGATTTAAAAAGCAAAAGATACAATTATCGGTATCCAAAATAAGGGAAAAAAAGAGTCTTCAATATGAATTTAATTTCATTTGATCGTTCTAAAGCAGGCAACCTTGCATTAATACGAATCCTTCAAGTTTTCCCCACGATTATACCTGCTAAAGATGATGATGATGATGATAATAATAATAACAATAATAACTGGGTGAACGTGGAGAGTGAAATGAAGCAAACCCTTCCCTCTTGGTTTACAAACTTTTGCGTAGGAACGTTTTATGTAATTATTTTTAATAACCAATTATCTATCGATACCAGCCTAGCTTCTTTTAGTTTCATAATTTTCAACCTTTTTTTTGCATTATCGTAATAATATCCCTTGTTGTGGGAGTAGCGAGAAATTCTCTGTCCCAATGAAACCTCTTCATGACACACACGGAACAAATGAACAATTTCCAATTTTCATGTACACAGAGCATCGTCACTCGAAAGCACAAGGAAGCAATAAGATACGAATAAACATGGCTCGAATTAACATATATGCACATAAACTTTTTGTTTCAAACACTCAGATCCGAGGGCGAATCTAATTATTCGACCTGCATTATAAGCTTTCCTCACGCATCTACTTTCTTTGATTAAGAGAGATAGCATTGTATATGCGGCTGTAGTATCAACAGGGAATCAGTATTTAATAACGGGAAACGTAAACTACGGAGCAAGAACAAAATCTCAGTATTTATTTGAGACTATTCGTGTCATGATACGTTTTCTTTTCACTAATATAATTGCAAGAGGATAATCATAATTGTATCGTTTCTGGGATACGCAAGCGTAATCAAATACGTATGAAAAAGAACAATAACACTTACCTGTTGAGCTCCTGGAGTTGCTTTATTCCACAAAACCATGAGACCTCGGTTGTAACCGATGAGTATATTATCTGGATGCCCAGGTTGTTCCGCTATCGCTTCCACTGCTCCAGGATTCTTTTTATAATCATCCGGCACGCTGTTGTCAAGAATAATATGATTCAATGTCAACGCGATGGGATTTAGAATGGAATAACGGGTTTTTATACTCACTTTTGCATCACGACATCTTGGTAAATGATGTTATCCGGCATGGAAAATGTTTTCAGATTCAGAAGGTAGATATTCCCACCTTCGGTACCCAAAAGCAAATTTTCTCCGCTCGATTCCAAACACATGGCCGAGATTTTCTTCAGTTTACCTTCCAAGGATAAAGATTTGGTTTCCACGACTGAACTTTCGTTGATCTCCCATAGATGCAAGGAATTGTCGTCGCATAATGACACCACTCGACCCTTGGGGGAAAAATACATTTCTTTAGTCTCGAAACTATGTCATTTATTTATTCACAAAAAATTTTTATATTCTTCTTTCTTTGACGTGAAATCTACACTCATTTGTTGAATTTCAATTCCCCCCCAAGTATAATTATTTATATTTTTATGTTCTTAAAGCGGTTCCCAGCGTTAATTTATACCTGAAATATCATAATTTAGGTGGGAACTTCGTTTTAGATATCAAATATACCCGGGAATTTGAACAAAATCGAAAAATTTTAAATAAATTTCCTCGTCTACATAAGCAACATTGTGCACGAATAGCTCTTTCATTCAGTTCATCATCGATATTTCAATCTCAAAATAAATTTCTGAGTAAATGATAAAATTCTAGATTCCAATCATGGTCAGCAGTAAAAGTCAATGATGTAATAACATGAAAAAAAAAAAGAAAAAAACAGGAACATGGTTTACTCTAATCAAAGAAAAATTTACCACAGATTGTGATCTCATCCATTCACTATCTTATCGTTTCTAAGGTTCGTTCAAGGAATCGCTACTTTAAAACATAGTGAGAATGTAGGTTAAGTGGATATATTTTATTTGCGATGATTGGAATTATTTCTGATGGCCTAATCATTTCATCGCGTTCAATCATACATTATTATTTTGAAATTCTGGGTGATGAGGGAAGACTATGAATTAATTACACTGCAATTATAATTCAAACATCACGTATGATACTGTACAATACAATTCACGTGTGACATAGTTACAGAAGCCTGTTGAAAAGAAAGGTGGAATAGTGATAAAAGGATTACAATATCTTCAGAGGTGTTCGAATAAACAATGGAAAATTGTATGTCTGCAAATCTGACACGAAAGGGAGGAAGGATTTATTTGGTATATCGGTGATGTTTGATCAATAGGCCACAACATTCTATTCTAGAAAAGAGGATTAAGAGTGTTGAATTATCAAATGAGAGTGAACTGAACTGTTATTGCTAAAAAATCAAGCTCTAAAAACACAATCCCAAATCATATCTGCAATATACACATACCTCGTTTGGGAGAGCAACGATTTTGGTAACAGCATTTTCTCCACTTTCGATAGAATGTTGTCCGTAAAATTCGACTCCTGGCCTTCCAAATCTGTTGTATATCGATTCTCGAGTCAAGGAATAATAAAACACGCGAACAATGAAATGTGTAACAACATTTTTCGAAATCTTCATACACGAACGTGAGCTGATATTGAATAACATTACATACAACATGCACACTCGACAAGATTTTGTTTGTAAAATTATAGTTTTTACGCTGACTCGAAAGTCTCGTAACGAAAATCATGAGCAAGCGAGTTGACACGTTAACGAGTCGATTGAATAATTGAAAACAAAAGTAGAATATGAGATATTCGATGTGTGTCAAAGGATACACTTTGATAGCGCCAGATGCTGTACCGATGATCATCAATCGTAGACTCGGATCCCAAGCGAGAGCGGTGGGTTTGTTTGGAAAACCATGCTGGATCGTCTGCAAAGTGACAGAAAACAAATACGTTTTGTTAAAATTTCAATAAGAAATAACACAGTAAAATTGATTTGAACGAGCGGTAGGAGAATTCACATCACGCCAATCGCAAGCGCGATATAATTCCATGTAATTCAATAAATCAACGATTACGGATATCTCGTTCATCTTTTTTTCTCTCTTTCTTATGAATCAATTCATGTAATCATACAATTCTTACTATTAGAAGGGTCACGATCGGTTGAACCGTTAAGCTTGACCGTGGGCGTTGAAAAGATATTTAAATCATAGATGCGTGTACAATAACGTTTGTAAAAATTTAAAAAAACGTTATTTCTAGAATTCAATGAGTCACACGCGATGTTTTTCATGTTTTCCGTATACAGAAGTTCTCACTTGCGTAACGCTCTCTCTCTCTCTCTTGAATTTTATCGCTGGAAGAGAAAAACGGTACCTAGTCGTTTGAATTTGATGAATAAAAAGGAGCTTTGTCCGCTACAGTGACTAGATTTTTCTATAAAAAAAAAGGCAAGGAAGAAAACATGTTTCTCGATGATTCACTTGCCATGCTTTTGTTGATCCCATTCTACGCTATACATGCTGTTCTAAAGGAATCGATTGAATCACTTTTTTGAACCTCTTGTTTCAAGAGCTCATCGAATTTCATGAACGGAATGACAAAAGTTATCGATATTTAGAAAAATGACTGACAATTCAAGGGAAAACAGTGAATAAACCCAGGTAAAAATTGACCATGGGCGCTAGGTTGCCGCAAGGCTCACCAAGATGGACCGAGCCTAGGCTACCAGGCATGGCGCAAATCTGAAATGATAACATCATTTCAGCCTCAGCCCATTTGTTTCCACAATCAAGACCCAACACTGGAAACAGGGTTGTGATAGCATATGCCGTCAATGGCAGACCATACAAAAATTTGTTCGCCAAGGATGAGCCAACGCTGTAGCAATCTTGCGGCAGGATTGCGCCCATCTCATGCCAATGGTCACTTTTATTTTTTATTGTAATTGAAAATAAAATAAAAAATCCATTCTATCATTTCGATTGAACGAAATGAATGTCGGAGAATTTCAACATGTAATTTTTCTGATTAGTTTAAACTGATGAATGACGTAAATCCGGTGGTCCTGGCGTAGAAGTAGGCGGGTCTGTAAACAGATGAAGAATTATTTCTGTCATGGAATCTTCAAAGGAGACTTATATATTGATTGAATGCTTGGTTCGCCACTCGCAGGAAACAAGCATCACTCTGGTGAGAGTTATTGTAATTTGCTGTTTGAGAAGGAAGTTTCACTCTTAGCCAAGCTATTACTCAAGTCGAGTCAAGCTAACGCCTAAACTGAGCGAGGCCATCGCCCAAGCTGAGCCAGGCTATTGCCCAAGCTGGACCAAGCTACGACCCATGCTTGGTGCAACATGAGAATCCATTGTCATTCAGAGTTGCCTAATGCTTGGAGCAGTGTCCCGCCAAGCCCTAGAGAGCCTCTGTTGCAAGCATGCTTTTTCCTTCAAGCAATATTGGTTGAAGGATGGACCAAGCGTGGCGCAGCCAATGATCAATGATGGATCAATGAAGTCGATTTATGACTTCCCATATCGGTACCATGTTTAAACCATTGTCAACCATCCTTGTCCCTACATAGATTGCCCAGCTTTGGCTGGCAGCCTTGCGTCTAGCTATATTCCGTCGTCAGCATTGGCGGAGCCTGAAGATTTTTATATGGGAAGATGAGCGATTTCAAAAGAATCGATTAAAATTCGACGAAAATTTTATAGAAAAGAGATCGATTTTTTTCAAACCGCCCATCTCTATCGCTAAAGAATAATCGTAGTGAGTTTACAAAAGTTAACAATGATTCGGATAAAAATTTGCAGATGGATACAAAAATAGGATTGAAATTGATAGAAAAACAATCCAGTTTTATTCTATTTTCGTATCCATCGGCAAATTTTTATCCGAATCTATCCGCATTCTTACCAGGGTTTATTATTTTCGCTACGAATTTTTGGCGAACTTACTACAAACATTCTTCAGCGATCCTCTTTTTCCCTGAATTAACAGTGAAAATTTCTCATGTTGCTGAAGTTTGAATCGTTTATAAAAACGAAACTAAAATTCAAACCCGCCAAATCTGACGAATGAACGAACTTTAAAAAAGTACTGCAAAATTTTGGGTCTTCAACAGCTGAGTATTTTGTTGTTCGATTACTAATTCGCTTCAATAAAAGATTCAAACTTCAGCAACATCATTTCTCTGAATGTCGATGAATGAAATTTATAGAAGATTTTGAAAAGCGATAAAGTATCATGAAACTCGGAAAAACTAGGAACATTCGCTTTGAGCGAAGTTAAAAGCAATTCTCAGCTAATTAAAAAATTATAAAATCCTTTTCATACAGTGATTCGCTCGAATTAGTTATTGGAAGTACACTGAGAAAAATTTGTGATCGTGGTAAGGATCTGAAGTATGGTTATTACAGATAGTAGTAGTATTTTCTGATACCGATCTAGATTGTTTCATACTAATCTGGATCGTTCCTGGAACGATCCATTAAGTTTGTGGTAGCAATATCGACATCCTTGTACTCCAGATAGCTATAATAGCTGGAATATTATTCTTATGAAAGCAATATTGTTTTTTCAGTGTAAGTACCTATCATAAGGAATTATGAGAAGACTTTTTCGTCTGGATATAAAAGTGATAAAATGATTTTACATTAATTTTACATTCCCATGATTTTACAGAATATTTGTAGAAAAAATCGCGACGATTCCGTTGTTTATAGTAACAAAACGACGCGCATTTTCTTCGGTATTGATCGTTGGAAAGATCAATTTATAAAAGTGAAGGAATAATGATATCGTCCATGGGGATGACCTTATTCCGTGTTTGCATCAAAAATAGTATTTCCACTACTCGTTACTGAATTTTCCTTACCACGAAAGTGATTTTTTGAATATTTTATAATAGATGGAAATCATTAGAAATTTTCAACATTTTTATAGTGAAAATTCCAAATACGATACGTTTCGAGAATTATTCAATTCGATCATGAAATGTACACTCGTGACATTGTTTCTTATATCTCGATACACAGTCATTTGTTTATCAGTGCATTTTTACTCAGGAAATTACATAGCACGTAGTGTAATTCCATTCATTTTGATTTGAGAAGCGATGATTCCTCGCAGATAAGCTCTCCTCGGTTTATCATAAATCGATATTTATCTCAAAATGACCAATATGAGTCAATACAAATAAGTACACCACTCTTACGATGAGTAAACACCAAAGCACGTTAATCGCTCCCCTATTTTTGTTTCGTTTGCTTTTTCGTTCTTCGTATCAACAAATCGAATTTGTGAATTTTCAGCTCTCCAACGGGATATCGAATACATTTCCATATTTTAAAAAGACTGAAGAAAAACTGAAAAACAAACACGCAATGAGTAGATTTCTAGGTTTCATCCTCAAGCAACTTAATTCCAAGACATTCTATATACGCGAAGTGTTTTATATTACTCGTTCTTGCTATATACGTAACTTGTTCATTTGTTAACCCACAATAGTTCATAGTTATGTTGGTCATGTCATAGCAAGTATAGCGTGATATTTATAGCCTTAACTGTGAATGCTGTGATGATAATTATAAAACTTGGGTCAAGTCTTGTATGTTCATCGTATATTCAATCAAATATTTCACCTTCCTCTCAGCGCACTCGCTCGAGAAAAAAACCACGTAATCTTTCATTATCTAAAATTGTGTTTTAAGTAATGATGAGTCAACGAGTAAGTGGATGACAATTAATCGAATATCAAAGGTTGAAGTGATAATGATCGTTGAGGAAACATTGTGCTTATATTCTCTGATGTTTTTTCTCTATTAATTCATTCATCTACCTAAATTGGGAAGAACTACTGATAGATACTTAGTTTGCATCCAAACTGTATTTTCAAATTGTATTTTTAATTAAAAGGAACGAAACAATTCAATCTTTGAGCAGACAAAGATAATTTATAGTTCAATTTTAGTTCAATGAATAAGTTCACTTTACTTTAAAACTAGAAAGTACATCAGAATATTCCGCTTGTCTTGATATTTCTTCAAGGCATCTTACAGTGGGCAAAGGAAGGAAGGAAGGAAGGAAGGATAATCGAGGAACGATACCTTCCGAATCGATAAAGCATATAAAACGGTCGTTTTTACCTGAGGAGGAAAGAACGCTGGATGGAAGATCTTTGGCTTTCAAAAGAAACGACAGAAATCTTCTCGAAGGTGTGTTGGAAAGTTTTCGCGCTGTTTGATGATTCGGATGAAAGGAAGGGAAAGAGAGAAAGAAAGAAGAAAAGAGGAGAACTCGTCGATGGTGGAGAATCGGTTGGGCCTAAAATTCGAGGATTCGTATCAATGAGAAAAATGTTCATAAATTGAACAAATTGTTTGTCTTTTGTATCATTACGTCATCTTGATTCTCTTTTCTGCATCAGGTTTGATCGATGATATTGATCAATAAAATAAAGTTGGTTGAAAGATTCCTCGTTGCCCACGGTAAATATTCTCAAGGTTTACGAGTTCTTTGAATTCGAGAAGGAAGTTGTGTGCAGTAACACTCGCAAGGTGAAATAAATGTGGAGAATATGCAATTTTCGCTGATATTCTTACGATTCTGGTTCCATGCACTCACTTTGATAACAAACAACAAATTCATTGTTAAATTTAATTGATTTATATTCATATCTCTGCCGAATGTTGAGGAAATTGTGCAGAATATTAATGTTACACTGCAGAAAATTGAATTTCTCCGTACATACATCATTATTATTTTAATGTTGAAATGATTGAATGGAATGAAACAATCAGAGAATAAGCTTAGGTTCAGTTACCGTGATACAGAGTAACGTATGATTAGATTAAACAGTATTTTTTAATATCATATTACATGCTTTTAAGCTAATGTTCATTCACCGGTCTGATGACTTCGAGTGAGTATTTTTAAACCTTTGCTGTATTTTTTCGGAATTCAACGAGGAGATTCCAAATACCCCTCTGACGCTATTTGAATTTTCATTACAACGTGCACGTAAAATTTTAATTCATAGATGTTGAATTTGCATGATGAGTTTTGTATCTCCTCCTAGTTCATTGTCACAACAGTTGTTTTCATATCCAGAACATTTACGGAATGTGACGTCGTATCACGAATAAAACGTAAGGTCAAATGCGCTCAATGGCGTCGAATATCACCAACTTTGTTCGTCAAGTTTTTGTGAATCGATAATCAAATCTACCGAAATGACCGCAAGATCGAAGTAATGACATTAAAGTTTTTCAAAAGATTGGTCATTAGTTTGGGGTTATTTTAAAAGCTAATTTGGCGCAAGGAGTCTCACAATGTTCTTTGCGTAACAACAGCAGATGTCTTCATCCTGGAGAACTGAATTTCACATTCATTCAAATGGAATTTTAAAGTGTATAATGTTGGTGTAATTTTGATAAAAAATTTAAACTGTTATAGAATTATGTTGGTACACGAAGAAGCGCGCATCAGTTTCAAAATGAAACTATAACTCTGAAAGAACTTCAATTGTTTTCCATATTAGTCATCCGGATGGCGTAATAAATACAAGGGAATAGAAACGTTCATGTCACTGAACCTTTCGCGAACAATTACACGTCATGGACAACGTCGTGTGTCTCTACATCGTGATCTATGAATCTCAGTGACGTATCAGAATCGTTTTTTTACCTTTTTTAAAAAAATTGAAAGTTGACTATTTCTTTGAATTTTTGAATCGACTTTGAAGTGAAAAGATTTTTATTTGAAAAAAGCGGGCCGCAAAAAATAATTTATTCGACCGAATGAACTGAAGTTAGTTGTGAAAATTAGTTCCGAGTAATAAAAGAATAGAAACTGGCAATAAAAGCTGTAGTAAAGGCAACTTCAAATTAGTAACATCAACTAAAGTCAGAGAAATTAAATTTGAATTTAGTTGAGCAAACGCCCGGTTTAGTTATCCAAATATCAACAACTGTATCTGGTTGCTGGAACTAATTATTCTTTTCGTTGAGCCATACGAGGGATTTGATTATCGACTATTAATTTGGCTTCAGAAGTATCATCATTATTCAAATCAAGTGTATAAAAATGTTCCAACCTGAGGGGAAAACATTCTCTGAAAATTTCAAAGGTTTTCATAGTTTTTTAGGGATGCGAGAGAGGCGAAAAAGAAAAATATTTGTATTTCTTCTTTGGAGGAATGTAAAGATCATTTTGAAGGGAATTAATTGGAAAATGGTGGGTGGGTGGTACTATCAGAAGGGTAGAGAATTACTCGATTCCTTGTCTCTCGATGGAATGATGATGGATCGACTGGAGAACGGATTGGCGCATTGCAACAAATAACAAACTAGTTTCTCAACACGGCCACATGAACGTTCATGATACACGTTCAAGATGATGAATTCAAAATAAACAGTGGCCAGGAAAAATATTTGCTTCCGTAAGGCCGGCAGTTTCGAAATGATAAATAAGGAAATAAGTTTCGATGTTGTCGAGATGTTATATATATATATATATATATGTGTGTGTAATTTATTACCCAATAGCATTCTTAAACAGATATAACACGTTCATTCAAACGCAACGAACTATTAGCGAAAAATATTCGTGTACCGTTATAATACTGTTCTATGTACGTTGAAATATCGCCATACCGAATCATGCGCTAAAGGTTGAAAGATTTATGTTACATCCTCGGGTATATGAATTCTCTCAACGAAATACGTAACCGTTGAGTATGAAAGATCGGGAGGAGGACGACCTGATTATACTTACCTGCTCTCTAAATTCGAGAGTGAAAAATCACTTGTTTTACCGCATCAAAAGTCTTATAAGTGAGGTCAAACGCTTGGAATATGCTGAATTCCCAATCTCTCGAAGAGAAAAGTTCACTCTAGAATCAAAACTGTTGTGAATTTCTAACCTTTAACTATCAATTTAAGATGATACCTGCGCCGGGATATTAGCCAAATTCATTCGAAACTGAAGCAATGACATCAAAATATCGCTTTATACAGATCTTCTTGAATTGATATTTTGCTTCATTTTTGAATGAAATGTCAGAATAAATTTGGCTAATGTCCCGACGCTGGTATCCTCTTAAGGGCACTCAAGTACTAACAAAAGCGAGTCAAATTTGCGCCAACTTTTTTGCATAAATCATGCGTTCAATGGAAATTTTCAATGGATAATAATAAAATCCACGGCCAGGATTAGACTTGAAAGTCAAGTTTCAGTCTTTTTCTGATTTTCTGGCGAGTATAAGAGGATTTTGAAAGTAATAACCTCCAACTGTTAAAAATTTGTTGTAATTTTGTTTTGCAATACTCGCAAACTATGAAGAAACCTAAATTGATATTCAGAGTGCAATCTCAGGTATGTAATACTCGATTACTATCGATTTTGAATTCAATTTTATCAAGTAATTCATGAAAAAAGTTGGCGCAAAATTTAATCCACTTCTCCTGATTCTTGAGTGTCCTTAAAATGATAGAAATTTTGATCAAAAACTTGAATAGCTCCATTCCGGTTGGTTATTAAGAATCAAACAGGAAGAAAAATCCCGTTTTGGCAACATAGCTGACTGGATAGACAAGGAAATCTTATTCTGAAAATGTTAGGAAGTATATGAAATGAAATGCCCGGGAAAGGATCGATCGATTCTCATTTGTTTACCAATTGAGATATAAAATATGGAAATATGTCGTTCAGAGCGGTGTAATTTAGAATTGTTGAGAGCAGACAAAGTCTACATCAACATGGGAATGAGATTGGTTGTTCTCATCGTTTTCCAGGAGATTCCTCGAATATAGTGTTCTCCCGTACGCGGAGTGTGGAAGGAACCTCGGAGACGTCGCGGGACATCAATGGATTCTTCAAGACCTATGATGGATCACCGATGGAGGGGAAATGACCTGGGACACGGGATTCAAGGATCGTCGACTTTGCCTGCAAGGTATGTGAGAAATAAAGCTTTCTGTATTCTTGTGCGTTGGGGTAGAGAAATGAAGCTGCAGTTGGATCTTCCGTATCGATGGATTTTCGGGTCAATGTCATGGGAGCATGCGAGTCCGATGATTTCCGGCGATCGAAAAGGTGCTGCGAGTGCGTGCAAAGTTGAATATTTCAATCTCCAGTGGTTGGAGAAATGGAAACAGTTTAAGAGGGATTTGGATTCTCTCGTCACCGCTGACAAAGTGCGGAAAGCATAGGAGACTATCCTTATAACAGTCCCAGGAGAGAATCATGTCTGGCAAAGAGGAGTTTTTAGTGGGTAGACTACGACAGACAACTACCATCGTTAGTCCCAGCAATTCCGCATATCGGGGAACAATCTAGCTCCCTGATGGTGCACATACAGCATATCTTCCTTTGCAGAAATAAAAGACTTCGATTGCTGTATAGATGTTTCATTTGTAATTTTAGAATGCAAATTTGGAAAGTGCAATGTTGCACTTTGGAAGGACTTTGAAGGGATCGTTGAGAGACTCCCGACGAACTTTCAAAAGACTTTTAATGGACCCATGACCAGTGTGGTTGGACTGGCTTGCAATGGAATGCTCGCTCCAAATAATTTGGTCTTCTAAATAAATAATGTATTCGCCACAAGTAATAAATTTTGGCACCCAATCGAATAATTGATTCCTACAAATAAATATTCTATGGAGAGAGGACAAATGAATATTTTTGAGAGAAAATTTATATTTATGAAGAGGGCCTCCGGTGATCGCCGGATTGCTAGTTCGACACTGTCCATGACAGATTCAAGGCAAATTTCTACCAGGCTCATCCGTAATCAAAGAAAAGTACTGCATTCTGGGAGTAAACATTTCCGAAATTGAATTCATGAAAAGGCCTGAAGTTTGCAGGGAATGATTTATCTACTGCGGTACAAATCCTGGATTTCGGGTTTCGAGAAGATAATTTTGTTCAGTGGATAAAACAAAACCCACAAAACCAAGCACGGTTTTTTCACATCAATTACTCGAAATTGAATTCATGAAATTTCCAGGGATAATTCTGTGAGACTTAATCATGAAAGAGCCCGAATTTTGAATGAAGTCTCTTTGCTCAGGGCTCCCTTAGCTACAGCACTGTACGTGTATCACATCACATAATAATCACGTATATTACAAGATAATTAATAAATATGTATTACGCTACTCCAGATTTCCTTTCATTCGATTCTTTCGTACGCGTTCTCAGTATCAACAGGATACCCACGATCATTTAAATGAAAAATCCATATGGATCTCTACGAACGCGACAAAATAGTTCCTAAAACCGTCAAAACTGTCCCTTCCTTTCTCTCTTCGATAAATTACCACTCGAACTCTTACGGTAATCTATGAATGAAAGTTTACGAACAGGAGAAAAACACTTGTGACCGATACTCTGCTGCATTCGTTCCTTATAAACAACTGTAAATTTTTGATATTCGTACTGTCATTCAACCACCATCAAAACGAATAAACCCTTAAAACTCTTTACCTTTCTGAAAGCAAACAAATCCTTCTGCAATTTTTGTCTCTCGGCAGTCGGTTGTTGTCCTTTCCCTCTGATGAATTTCAACATTTTTGTAAAAATGAAGTTACACGCACACCAAATAACACGTGAACGTACACGTATAATACATATACGAACTCGGTGACGGTTTTCAGGATCAATTAATTCACTTGAATTTCATCACCGCACGATTAATCACCACCGTTCTTCTCCGATACACGTCTAATTGTGGTAACAAAAATCCTGTTCACCCGTTTAAAATGGAATCATATGCACGACACATGTGTACGCCTGGAAAAAAACACACATGTACTACGTTATAAAAATTGAATTTGATCGATTGTGTTTCATGTACGTGGTCTTTTTTAATTTGATTTATCGATGTTACGAGCGGAAAATATATGTATGCATCTATATATACATAATCAAAGGCATACACACTTCGAGAGAGTACCGACTGTTTTTTTCCTTTTCACGCCGCGAATCTTCTTCCTTTCTTTCACTATAAGATCCCCGAGACACCACCTATGTGTCAGACATAGGCGGTTGGCATTTTATTGGCCGAAGAGAAGCTTATATCGTCGACAAGCACTTGGCGCTACGTCACAAAAAAACACAACGATCCTGGATTATCCGGTTTGAATTTTTCACGCGATCGAGAAGAAAATTCGTTGAATACATGGACGATCGGTCTGTCGAGGATTGAGGAACGGAGGCGGGCGTTTGATGGTACTTTATTCCATTTCCATCACGTTCTTCACTCGCGTTGACTCGCGTCTCTCCTCGCGTGTCTTTCGACAAAACAATGTCGGTCCCGTCCGTAGTCGGTGTCGTCGCCGCGTCGGCTCGGCCTGTCCACCAATCCAAAACCTCGTCGAAACTCGGCTGGAGTCTATCCACTCGACGAGGTTCGGGCTTTTCCGTATAAACTAACTATACAGGATCGGGCGCGCCCGTACGAACAATGACCTCGGTCCATTGTTGCCAACCCTTTTACTTTGACTCTTGGATTATTATTGCACCACTCTTCCACTTTTCTCGCGGGCTCTTATATGTGTTTACTTTCTCTTCATCGTCTCATCGTTAACGAACGAAACAAAACAGTACAATATATGGTGATGATTCCCCCGCGTTATATATTTCATTACATTTTGTCTACTCTCTATTTTTTCTTAATACGATTCTTTAAGGGGATACTAGCACCAGGACGTTACACGGTTGTTCGTATTGGTCCGTTCATTCAAAAACTGCGGTGTAGATTCGTACAAGATGAGTTTCTCAAAATTCTTCCTGCTCCACAGAATCTATGTTTTTTCTAATTTTTTAAATAAACTGAACAATACAGAATTGATCTTATTGAAAATGTATTCAAATGTTGCTGGAGTTTCAATCGTTTATTGAAACCAATTAACAATCGAATAACATAATATTCAACTATTGAAGTCCAAAAATCTTGCAGTATATCATTTCAACGATGTTTCCAGTGACAAAGAGTTGATTTGAGGAGGAAGTAGTTAACGATGATTTATCAAAATGATTGAGCAATCGAATACTCAGCTATGACATATCCAAAATCTTGCATTCTATTCTTTAAATAAGAACAATTCAACAGGTTTTGAGATTATTGAAATTTTTTGGAGAAATCTCACTCGAAAAATTTCACGAGTGTTCTGATGCTAGGATATCAAGGGAATACCAGTGCCACCACGAGACAAATTTTAGGCAGAAAAGTGGATGATGCGACAAAGCAAAGCATAAATATCCGTACTTATTGAACGATACACGAGAGATTCGTTGTTTATAATATGCAATTCCCATGATAATCCACAATATGTTCGTTGGCTTTTGGTTATCCACCCACATAACGGGAGAATACAATTCTACACGTTGGAAGGAACAGGGACGGTTGAAATCTAACTGTAAGGTACAAAAATAAAATTTTAAAAGACAAAGTTTGCCGCATGTGGGCGAAGAAATCATCAGGAAAGATTTTCTTTTTCTCATTTATTTGTTCTTAAACTATTTCGGAGAGTAGCATAAACTACATCGAATCGAATAAAGGGGAAACAGGTCATGGAAGGAAAGATCAAGGTTGGAAAACAGCAAACAGATCGTTGAAAAAACGTCCAATGTGGGACTGGAGAAACAATAATAAAGTCGGTGTAAAAAGGGGAGAAATTGAAGGGAGTTATCCTAAACCACACAGTTTCAAGACCGATTATCCGACAGTAAACTTGGTAACCTACTAAACTAGACACTCCCTAAATCCGAGCTACGTTTATAAGTAATTGTTCACCGTTGTTTTATGGCGGAGAGAAAGGTTAAAAGCACAAACTTATCTTGACATTTGGCTGCGAAAAATTGGGGAAGTGATATTCTTAGATAACATTTGATATACTCGAAATTAGGTGAGCTATTATTTTGGAAATATTTTTGTTCATCTTGAATTAAATGAAAGTGAAAAGCGTTGGGAAAATTTATACTTAGAAATCTGGATGAATCTTCGATATTTACTGGAATACAGGAGAGGTTGAAAAATTCCATCGTTTTGACAAATTATTATTTTGTCAAATTTTTTTATTTATAAGTAATAATTACATTCTCTCGCTCCTTTTCACTTCCTTAACTTGGAGACCTGGAAAAAAGAAAAATATATTCATCAAAATGTTCGGAAGATCATCTCTATTTCTTTGAATCATTTAGAAATCAATTAATAGTTCTTTTTTCTAAATTTATTGTTAAATGAATAGGAAAAAAATGATTCAAATATGAAATCGTGGTGAACGCGAACGACGTACCTGGAGGTAAAGATTGTTTCAATTTTTCAGCCTTCTCCTTATCAGTAATGACGAGAGTGTAGAGAAATCTCGAACAACGCACCTTGAATTTGACATTATCAGCATTCTTCTTGATTTTCACAGCTGAAAAAAGTAACGACTAACATGACTCAAAGTAACGCATGAATGTTTGTTCAATGATTCCAAAGTGAAGCAACGAGATCTTTGATTATTTTGTTGAGGAGGAGAGTTTTTGAACATGTATTCAAATATAAGTATTGATAAAACTAATTGCATTTGATGGGAAAACAATTTTAATGAATCATGAATGTCATGAAATTAAGAAAAAAATAGAAAATTATGTACATAGGCAAATATTAAAAGAATTATCACGTTATTTATCACGGTTTCTCATTCATTGAATATTATTCGAACAGTACTTTCAAAGATCAGATTCAAATGATATTAAAATGATGCAAATATTGGAGTATTGAATCTTCGCACTCTGCCAACACTTTCTGCTTGTATGAATTATTATTTTTAAGCACTCATATGAATGATACAAAACTAGTTTTCACATGTATATTACATATGGCTATATGGAGAAAATCTTACACTGGTGGTTACTGTAGCACACACGACTGAATCGTTTCAACAACAGCACAAAAAATCATTCCAACGCTACTGATTACTGAGTTAACCCGAATCAGTCGTGGCTACACAGTAGTGAATGGTGTAGAAAAACAACTCTCCGCTGCACGAGCCAGTCGTGTGGGCTACGGTAGTAGTAGGATTGGCTTCGTGTACATGTGACAATACTTATATAAAATGAGTGAAAATCCATTTTTAGAGTCTCATTATAGCTTATTCAATCATGATGAGGTGAATTTTATTTTTTCAACAGACTTGAATAGAAAGTGGATACGAAACGATTCGATCGAAAGAAATATTTCATGTGCTGTATTACATATGACGTAGAAATGTGTGTTTCATCTGCTCGACATGTTCTAAATTATTGTAAAGGTAGCAGAAATGTGAGAAGAAGGTGAAAATTACAGTGAACGTGCCATTAAGATGAGTTCACATTTTAGGTATATTATTTTTGTCTCGTGAGCATTATATAGGGATAGAAATTACTTACATTTGGCATCTTTCCTCCTTGCTTTCAAGAGGAAGTCCTTGATTTCTTTGATTTCACGTGGCTGTAGACAGAAAACACAAGATTTATATGAATTATTTGCAATGTACAGGGAAATTTAAATAACAATATGCAATCAATTTCCATTCACTCCTCGTGAAACATTTTTCTAGTAAAAAAAAAATGCAAAATCACAAACTTTTTGAATTATTTCAAACATCTGAAAATATTAATCTCAATTACAGTGCATATGAGATTTCAACGTATCTTTAAGAGTATCGATCAAGTGATTAATGTGCAAAGTATATTCATATCGTAGAAGTTTGGATGACGTATCCAACCGAAAAACAGAAACTTCACCAATTTCATGTTCTCTTTAACCATTATAATCTATTTCAATAAATGAAGTTCCTGTTATTCATGTAATTCCAATATTTGTTTACAAATATTCAATCACAAATTCGTTCCAATAAACAATTCAAACTTCAGTAACTCATAAATTGTCACAAATGTGATTAATCAACTTTGTCAACCAACAGGACATGACATTAGAACATGTTGAGATGTTATGCTTAATAAATTTCTTGAGTAGAGTAAATCTCAACTCCTTGTCAAAATTGGCACAAGAATAGGTTATGTTCATGTTTACATAATGTGATTGATAAGTTGTCGAATTACATTATTTTATGCTGATTAAAGATGATATATTTCACTATAAGAGACATAAAATTTCATAATTGTTTAAATAAATTTGGAATGTTGAATGCTCACCATTATGAAAACTTGGTAGGGTTCGCGGAGATTCCTGAAACAATTGGAAACATTAATTTATAAAAGTTTCAAGAAATATAAAATGAATGTGTAAAATGGGATGACGAATTTGAACTTACGATTAATATTTGGATGTAATTATCACGGATGGTTATAAGAATCACTGGATGATTCTAAAACATTCGTAATTGCATGAACTTGACGTGAAAAAGAATACCGGAAAGAGAAGTTGTGTTTCACATTGTGTCGGTGCTAAACAGGATTAAGGTGCACCCTCATGGACCAGAATTTTTAGAGTATCCTTTCATGAGTCAGAATTTTCTAGGGATTTTTGGGGATTTCTGAGAAGTTACTATTTACGAACCAATGGGGGACATCGATACTTATTTGACATACTTACTTCACTTATGTAAATTTTAGTGCTTGGATTTTCTATGCAACTATATCTCTTTGGAACTATAATATACTGGACTACGCTTTTTCTCAATTTTCTATAGTATGGTCCAGTCAAAAAACAAGCTAAAAGAGAGTAAGAGAGAGATCCGACAAATTGGGGCAGGGGGTCTCTTCCTAATACATAGTATTTGAAGAGAGAAAGGAGAAGGATTGGGTGAATTTGACTCTCTTTTGATCGTACAATCGGTAGTATACGAGAAGTTCGAATGGCACTCAAGCTCGACTGGCGTTAGCCCGACCGGATTATAACCCGAATGACAGTCGACCCGACTAGTTATAAAAGTATAATCAAATAAAATGGAAAATTAATCGAAATCAAAGCTTATTCAACCTTTTAGTGTAAAGATGTATAGATTAAGGGTTAATTACGCTTTGATTTCGATTAATTTTCCATTTGATTTAATTATATTTTTATAATTAGTCGGGTCAACTGTCATTCGGGGTAGACCTACGTTGTCCCGGAGGTCCGTTAGTCCGAAATTGGCTTGTTGGTTAAAAACTAGTAGTTTTTAGGGAAATTACTAGAAAATACTATTTTCCAACTGATCAGAAAAGTTCGGGCTAACGGACCTTCGGGACAACGAAGGTCTAACTCATTCGGGTTCATTACCAGTCGGGCTTCTCGCATACTAACGTACAATCAACTATACGGGGTGTTTACGGCAAATGATCGGTTCAGGTTTATCCCTAGACAGAATTGATCGGATAAGTGCACTGACGGATCATGATCCGTCCCAGGGGGCATAATCTCGAATAGCAAATTTTCAAACGGATTTCAGCGCCGCCATACGGTAGTACAGTGAACTATTTTACATGTATACACTAACACTCATTCAAAAATCGGTGTGATTTGTTCATTATTTGTGCTAGTTGCATCTATGGCGAATAATTCACTGTACTACCGTACGGCAGCGCTGAAATCCGTTTGAGAATGTTGCATTTGAGATTATGCCCCCTGATCCGTCCTGTGGTCCTGTCTTACAAGTCATTGCTGGCTATAACGTGAACGCGTTCAATGGCATTCTACGGATGAAAATTCAATTTTCTCAAGCTTTGTGAACATTAATATAAAATAATATTTGAAATAATTTGTCACTTTGAAACATTGATTTTATTTATTTAGTAGTAATTCACTTTATTGCCACAAAAGCAATACATAAAAATTATTATTATTTTTTTTTTTAACACGCAGAGCTGCGTAAATGCCTACACTCCATAAAAGAAGTTTGACATAAAAATTATCTTAATTTATTTTGTAAATTTAAGGTTAGAACTCCTTTCATAATAAACAATCAAGTATTTGCATCAATAGTGGCTCAACAAAACAATTTGAAGTTACTTTTTAGCATGAAGATGATAATTTGTACCTTCGAATTTTATAAATATTAATTAATGCCACCTAATTATCTTTCACTTCCAGTTTTCCGCTTTGTTTCATAAAGATACGTTAACACCGCCTTGCAGGGGGCTTCAACTCTATAGGATGACCCCAAATCACATTTTAATTCAGGACAAGTTCCCTAGCATGATGGCGCTTCGATCGTATTGAATCCAGGTAACCTCAAAATTATGCCGATCAATGTTAATTTTGAAACATCAACAGTATTTCAACAACAAAGTGTGAACAACAATTCTAAAAACAAATTAGAGTTTTTAATATGTAATTTGGCTTTAGAATTTTCTGATTTTCGCACTTTATTGTTGAAATACTATTGATGTTTCAAAATCAGAATAATTTTGAGGTTAACCTGCTACACGAGGTCGCCATATTGATTTTGAGTTCACATCAAAGAACCCGTTTAAGAGGGCGCAGAAATCAGTCCGAATTTATTTTACTTTTATAACGTTGAGTTACACCCCCCTGCCGCCTTGTAAGACAGGACAGGATCACTGATCCGATCAATTCTAGAAATTTTCGTAATTGAGTACCACTGTCTAGGGATAAACCTGAACCGATCATTTGCCGTGAACACCCACGACTTCTGACCGCGTTGATCTAGGGAGAACTCATTCTAGTATGTCATAGAGTTCATTGGGTAGATTCCAATAGAACCGAAAGACAGTTGGCTCGATGCGCGATGGATAGAAAAAAAATGTCCAATGAGCCAAAGTTTTGCAGGATTTGAAAAAATTTTCATAATTTTTCAGAGTTTGTCAGATTTTTTCAGGTTTTTTCATTGAAATTCGGAGGTTTTCAGTGAAATGCAGGGAAATTTTCAGGGAAGTCTCTTTTACCGGGAAGATCTCAGATTGATAATGGAAACTTTTGAAAATAATTCGCTTCCGAATGTTTTCCGTTCATTCCCACTTTTCGACTAGGCTTCATTTTTTTTACTTTTTTCTTCAATTGAGCCCGTATGGAAATATTTCGCTGAAAAATGTCTGTAAAACTATGAAAAATCTCTGAAAAAAAAGGACAAAATGCTGAGAAACTCTGACAAACTCTGAGAATCTCTGAAATTTTGATGAGAAATCTAATATTTTTGGGACATTCTTTACAGACTTTTTTCAGACTGTTTTCAGAGTTTCTCAGAGTTTTTTCATTCTTTTTCAGAGAAATAGTAACGAAATTGCACTCTGAAAAAACTCTGACAAAACTCTGATGGATTGCTAACATTTTTCTGACTTTCAGAAAAAAATTAAAAAATTTTCAAACACTTTTTCACACATGATATTTGAATACGGCATATGAATGTATTTATTGAATTTCAAGATTTTTCAATAATCAGAAAAACGTCAACAATTTGTTAGAGTTTTTTCATTTTTTTCAGAGATTTTTCATAGTTTTGCAGACATTTTTCAGCGAAATATTTCCATACGGGAGGGTCCCCATTAGTACCGGGATTATCCGTATAACCGGAAATTCGGTTGATTATCCGTATGTGTGAACATAGTCCGGATCTTCGGATACTTGGATACCTTATTCAGATATTCGTGAATTCGAACATCCGGGTATCCGAAATTAACGTGATGTATTCACTTGAGGCAGAAGCGATAGAGATTCATTCATTTTCGCAATTGAAAATACATTACAAAAATGAAGCAATTGAAACGGATTATCAGCTAATCCGAATATCCGGATATTGATGTCATCCGAATAACCGGATCATTTATACGATTTTTTGGATATTCGAATATCCGGATATCCGGAGTCGCGTCACAGTCACGTCAAGGATCGCAGAAAAAAGTCGGAATTTTGAAAATCTAAAAATAATACTGGGTGATAGGGCTTGCAAAATGAATATCAGTATCCGTTTACCATTTTTTTCTAGGATCCATAGTTTTCGGAAAAGAATAGGAAGTCTTCATTTTTTCCCTCGGAAATTATGGATCTTAGAAAAAAATGGTAAAAAGATACAGCTATTCTTTTTTCAAGCCCTATCATCCAGTATTTTTAGATTTTCGAAATTCCAACTTTTTTTCACCCTTTAACGTGATCGCTTTTACCGCTTTCCGAGCGCCTAAGTGATTATTGAATTTGGACCCTCAATTGTATTCGTACCAACGACGATTTCAACATAAAATTTGTAAAGCCCATTTGAGAACCAGCAAAGTACTGTACAAAGGAATGAAGGGAAAGTTGAAAAGTGAACCCTGGTGGAAAAATTTATGTGAATATTTCAAAGGACTTCACAGGTGTTCATATTTTTTTAAAAAGTTTCATTTTTCGTCAGGCAAATCCAGAGTTTTCAAAGATATTTAGAGAAATTTTCAGTGCAAATTGTGTCCAATAATCACAATTTTTTTTAGAATTTTTCAAAAATTTTCAGAGTTCAACAAAATTTTCATGAATTTTCAGTTTTTAAGATTCTTTCAGGTCTTTTCAGAATTTTTCATTGAGACTCAGAGGTTTTCAGTGAAATGCAGAGAAATTTTCAGAGAAATTTTTTTTTTGCCAGAGAAATTTGTGAAAAATGTTTGAATCCGATCGATTTAGTGAAATTTTGATAATTTCAAAGAGGGACTAAAGATCGATGATCGAATAGCTACTCATCCAGAGAACTGGAAGGTTTGTGAATATCTCATTTCATTTGAATCCCTCCTGATATTCAGTACAAAATGTTGGAAAAATTCGGCGAAAAAGTAGAACAAAAACTACTATGAAACGGAAACAAACAGTGGTTTCTTTCTGTTTTGTTGTGGTTTTATTTCGGTTTCTTTCCGAACCTTCCCAACATTTCCAATGAGGTTCCTGATAACACATGAAAAATTTTTTCTCACACACAAGAATAGAATTCTTCAAGAACTCTTTTCGAACTAATGAATTCATGAAGAGCTCTGTAAGAATTCAATGTTTGGGGCATGAACGAGTTTTTTGAGAATACACTGTAAAGAATATACTTCCTAAATTGCCAAAGAAGTTTGGCAGTTTTTTACACAAACTTTTTTTGTAAATTACCAAACAAAAGTTTGTAAACATTCAAAAAATTTTGTGATTTCACGAAGATTTTTGAAAATTCACAAACTTTTGTTCGGCAATTTACAAAAAAGGTTCGGAAATTATTTTTCCAAACCAAGTTTGTAAATTTCCAAGCATTTTTGTTTGGAATTCAACAAATTTTTTTTACAGTGTACTCAAACAATACTTTCAACATTCTCAAGCCAAAGATTTGTTAGTTCGAAAAGAGTTCTTGAACAATTCTATTCTTGTTTTTGAAAAACAATTCTTCGTGTTTATCTGGGGTATCCGGAGAGACTTATTCACTCCAAGAAATGGCTCGTCAAGTACTTTTCATGATAAAAATATTAAAAATACTTTATTCATATACATTATTATACATTTTCTCTCATTCAATCAACAACTAATTTATCCTTCAAATACACCTTATTTATAGCGCTTCGTAATAACTCCACGAGAATGATCACTGACGAGCTCTATCAGCTCATTATCAAATATACTGAGCCAGCAACGTCCTTGTTGTCGTAATTCTGAACTGAATTTCTGAGATCACGAAAAATGAGAAAAAGAAAAGAGAGAGAGAGAGAGAGAGTAACAAAAACAGATTACATCGCAAACGACTGCCTTTCGTCATTGTTTTTTTTATGAATTTGTTGTTGTTATCACTAGCACGGGAAGTAACGTTATCACTTGTGCGATCGTTTGTGTTTCCTCTTGAGAGGGTGTCTTCTCGCGGCGTTGCTCTTTCTGATCTCGTTCACCACAAATGGATGCAACAAGTCCGTGTCAGGAATATTCGTTTGATTACAATTTTTTTGATCCATGGGAAACATGTATTCCAAATCGATATCGTACCTATCGAACAAAAAAACCAATTTGAATTCGTTGATCTTTGAATTTTCTCCCACACCTCTTACCTTGGTAATTTTTCACGGAGATAGGAAATCACATTCGTCCCGAGAGTTTCTTCCCGACTCATTATAAAACTCGACAAATAACGAGGGCTTTTACTTTTCTCCGCGCAATGCATCAGCAAAGCCCATGATTTGTAATCCGAATCCAACACGTAGGTATTGTAAACACCTTCGTCTGAAATTTCATACCAAAATTGTACCGTCGAGTTCGAAGCTACTGTTTCTTAAAAAAGTTTCACAATTGTTTTTTTTTTCACTCACATGGATATTCAGCGTGAATCCAATGAGCAGGGGATTCGGGCGCAGGTATTTTCCATGTAATGTTACCAACGAGGAGTTCATTGATCGGATCATCTGTGAAGCTGTAAGTGAAGTTCATGGTAACTTCCGCGTTTTCGGGTGATACAGAAAGTTCTGCTCTCATGCATCTATAAGCCAAAGCTTCTTCTGAACTAGCATAGTATTGTACTATATACCATGAACCAAGGAACTGTAACGAATCAATTTTTATTCGTTTGGAAAAATTCAAATCCATCCATTATATCGAATCTGAAACTATCGCTATCTATTCTGTATTCGTATTCATTTCGCGTCTAGATGTTAAGTATTGTATAACGGTGTTCAGGTCAAACGGTTGTAACCAGATCTGATACGTCCAACGCTGTATCGTTTACAATAATCTCAATCTTAGACGAATCTCGTAGTTTCAAAACCCAAATTCTTATCTCTTTGCAAAATTCTCAGTTCTTTCAATGCAGCAATTTTTCTAACTTGGGGTCAAATGAACTTGGTGAGGACATGTCGGTGACCTTTCACTTTTCTTTGTAGTACTAAAGTGAACGGGATATTTCTACAGCATTTCTCTGGTTAGAAAAATCCATTGATTCTCATTGAATCTCATCCAGCGATTTTTCAATGAGATTTAGTCAGAAGAATGAATTCTTTCAATACGAATTTGATTGAATCTCGGACAATGTTCTGAACAGATTTCATGAAATTTCATTCCTCAGATTCAATAGATTCTTTTAACCAGGTTTATAAACAAACGTTTGTCATTTTATTAACAATCTAAATTAAATCGAATTGGATAATACAGACTCGGGATCAGTGATCTCAGAAGAATTGATTCCTCTTTATACAATTTATATTGAATTTGAATCGAGATTATATACAAAAATCAAGCAGGGTTCAAAAAATTGTATATAATTTCGATTCTTTTCAGATCGCTCATCTGTAACCCAGAAGACCTCAATGTCGATCAATTCTCATTGCGAAAAAATGCAATATCACGATAATCGCATTTTTTTTCTAGTTTGTTGCGAAAACTTTTGACGCTGTGAGTTACATGTTATCGTGTCGAGTTGGAGAAACAAAAATTAGAACAACCATTATCTGAATGAAGTCATCGCATTAATTTGATCAAGGTAATTGGATTAATGATTTTTGAAAGCGTTAATCCCTCCGCTTCGTTCAACCGAATTGCATAGCGAGAATTTCAAGCGTTATAAAGGAAATTTCAAACAGTCTGTCATTATTTATACCCTCTCGAATGTTGAATCTTCTATTATCAATTTGAATGAATGTGAATGTACACATGTTTTGAAGATATATCTCTAAGGTATTAATTGTCACTTCTTCAAGTGTATACCAAAACTAAAATAACTTTTCTTTAAATACCGTATTGCGATCTATAAATATATTCACTTGTCCGATGATGCCTTTGAAAGAAAGTCTGCAATCTTTATAATCTCTCCTTCATTCGAGTATGAATCATTGAATGTCGATGAATGCAAAAACATGAAAGTTTACCGCATCCCCCTTCTATTCTACGCATCATCTCATTTTTAATTTTCTGTAAATATTTGATTCGTTCTTGCGCTGTTTAGAATGATATTTATAGAATTTTCTTTGAATTGTATTCATACATGTAAATTTATTGGACAAAAAAAATGATGCGAAAAAGTATACCTCTGAAATATCAAAATTTCTTATTCCTTTAACTATGGGACACGTTTTATCTTCACGTATTCTCTTGCTTTCGGTACCATCGATGAGCGTACCAGCGAGCAGCAAGATTATTATAACCGAATGAAATTCCAAACACCTCGTTCCCGGAGACATATTCGTCGTGCATTCACAATCGTCCGGTTCATGGACACTCGGGTGAACTATTATAACGTGTATACACGGACGTTGGAACTTCTTCGCCGTTGAAACTCCGACTGAGACCACGATCAACAAGCAAGAAGAGCAGACTCTCTCGCTTGTAACGACTATATTCTGTGTGTGTACATGAATAGAGGGGGTGGCCACTATCACGTTCCTCCCTTTGCATTCTTGCTGTTTTTTCTCTTATATTTTCAATCACTAACTTGTTCTGCACAACTCTGTACGTAGAATCTTCATAACTGCACATCGACTTGGGTCAAGATCTCGTAGGTACGATAGGGAATACGATTATACAGGGTACCGTGGTGAAAAAGATCCCTTGAGTCCTATTAACAACAAAATAGAGGTGATAGAGGGAACAAAGTGTGTTTTTGTCAGAATCAAAAGTTATTGAAATTTAGGAGAAAAATATGTGGAAGATTAGCGAATCGAAGTCTCTGTATGAAATATTAAATCTTTGCGTTCGGTAATGGATAATTTAGTCCGAGAAACGCTTCATGTGAATGATTTATGATGTCCATGGAGAGAGATATGTATCCAATGATATAAAAAAATCATTAAAAAATCAACAATTCTCTAGCGGATCTGGGTGAACCGGCCAAAAATGTCGGTTACATTTTGGTGAAAAATCTTGGTTTTGGTAACTTGTTGATCGTTTAGGACATTTTTTTCAACAAAAATTCAACAAATCTCAATTTGGTGATTTTTTGGTTATTTTCTGGGTTTTTATCTCAAAAATACCAGAAAGATTTCAAAAACGGACTACATTTTTTGATGACCTTTGGGTGGCAGATTTGTTCAAAGCAACCTCGGTCACCAAATACGTCATTCTATGGTGAAAACCATCTGGGTAACCATTTTCTGACCAAATTTTTACCAAACCCAAGAAAATTGGTCACTTTGGAATTGATAAATCAATTCATTCCATTTTCACTTATGGATTCTCATAAGTGTCATCTCCTGAACTAAGGAATAAGTGTTTGGTTGTTTGCATCCGTTTCCATAGGATCAACTTCATTAAGAATATAAGGATTATAATTATCTTCGGAAGTGATAGTGCCATAGAAACGAATGAAAACAAATGACACCTGTTCTCGTCGATTAGAGCGGAAAAATTTTCAAAATTATATTTAATGTTAAGATTTTTTCCAATCGGGGATTAAAAAATTGTTCTGAGGAGCTGAACCCAAAGCTGAACAATCTAGGCATCAGAGGCAAGGGTGGTTGACAATATGATCGGTCAAGAAATCAACTTCGTCGATCCATTATTGATCATAGGCTGCGCTACGACTGGCCCTTCCATCAACCAATATTGCCTGAAGGACAAAACCTTCTAGCGCATGATTTAGAAAGAATCAATTCTTTTCTATAAAGAAAAACGTATCGAATTTTCATTAAAATTCGATAAAAATTCTTTCAAGATCGACCATCGCTTGCCCCAAGCATTAGGCAACCATAAAAGACAGTGGATTCGCATGTTGCACTGAGCACGGGTGGTAACTTGGCTCAGCTTGGGCAATAATTTTGCCTCAACTCGAGCGGCAGCTTGGTCCGGGGTATTCCCAGCGTGGGAAGATTAAAATGGCTCACCTTGTATACTGTTAGAAAAGTATGATCTTTCGAAGCGTTCAATTAATCTTTCACTTGCTGGGATCTATCACTGTCGGAATGGTTTATTGAAAAATCTCGTTAATCAAACGGTTTATGGTTGGGAAGATTTATTTTTAAATCATACAACTCCGTTGTTTCATTTTTAGAAAAAATTGATCGTATTATAAATCTGGTTAACGTGGGGTAAAGAATCGTGGAAGCATGAATCATTCTTGCACTTCACGAAACAAAGACATTGAATCCGATGTCAACATCGTTCCTGAAACTCATTACTATTTATGAAGCATTGTCCGAAATTGATTCTATAACCATTCACCGTCACTGTGAATGATTCAATACCGAAATAAAATAAATTTTAAATAATTTTCTACAAGTGAGGAAAATTTTCTTTCACAAAGTTTGGAAATTTGGTTGTTTATTATTATGAAAATATGTTGACAGGAAAAAAAGTACAACTGAGAACTGTGATCAGTTCTCATTTTATCTACAAGTAACTGTAATATTTTTATCACACATCCTTTTCCTCCTCTTATGTCGACCACGTTTATAGATTATATCATCAAGTTATTTATTGAATTTATAAGCAGTAAATCACACGTACGACAAAATGAAATCTCGTGAAACGAAAAATTCTGGAGAATAAAAAATAATAACCTCGATGTGTATTGTAAAAGTATAAATTCGATTTTATTAAATCCATTGAATTCGTATGAAAATGATTTTTGATCATATAATAATCATAGTTCAAGAGATACATTGTATCATTATATATTGATTACCATCTACCTCATCCACACCTAAATGATTGTTGGCACTGAAATCGCTGAGCATGTGTCATTTCCACGGAGGTTTGTTCTTCTGTTCACTTTTGGATGTGAGTTTTTGTGGTATAGGAATGTATTCGGAAGTGTCATGTACAGAACTCTGGAATAATCAAAATTTCTCATCAATTTCGGGATATAATTATTTTGCTAGAAACTCCTCTCGTATCGTTGAAATTCTCTCATCAAAATGGAATCAATATTATACTTTGATCGATGATTCAATGAATTTGATTATAACGTGTAAATATCGAAGATGAAAATTGAAAATTATTCCACAGAATTTGCAATATATTTTATGGGAATTTCAAAGTTGGGGAGAATCAAGTTTGCACGTGAATGCAATAATACATTATCGAATTTCAATACGTGATTCGGAAATTTGTTATATACAACCTGAGAATTGTTGCTTTTATTTTTCATTCTCATTATTTTCATCGTTTTCAAAAATTTGTATGTGAAATGAAAATGAGAATTGATAAACCATGTTTCCAATTCTGTGACGAATAAATATTTATGTAATTTTTCCAATCTGGAAATATAAATATCAAAAAAGTAAACATCATGGATGAAGTATGTTGGAGAGAATTTGTTAATCATATCGATAACTCTGTGACTTGATTTTTTATTATTGTCAGGTTCGAAACATCAATTCAAAATCAAGCGTAAAAAGATATAACATACTTTTCAAAGTTCGTAACATACCTCCGACACCGGCTGCCAAGCTATACTATCTTCGCTTATGCTCAATTCTTTTTTAATATAATTTTTCCGTGGCATTTCTCTACAATTAGTTGGACTAGGAACGCGTTCTTGAAATTTAGAAAATTCTTGTCTTGCTTCTTGCATCTCTGATACCTGAAAATAATCAATGTTCGAGATATGTTTCCAAGACTCCATGTGGAAAATTCTCCGATTTACATACCATTTTGATATACTTTCTGAGATCATCTCTGGATTCTTTTCTACTACTGACTGGGGTCTCATCGTTTGAAGTTAAAGTCATACTACTACCATGTTTATCGCTATACTTATGTTTTTCCGAAGCTTGAGATCCCAATTTAATGGCATCCAAAGAGATTTTTGTATAGCAATTGGGCATAGATTCACTTTTTCGTGGACCTCTAGAATCAAGAAACTTGTCTATGCTTATTTTTTGAGGAGGCGCTAAGTTTTCAACGTTTCCACCTACAATCAAATTGTATTGATAGCAAAGATATTTCGGTATTCATCGATTCATGCCGTACTTTGATAAATTCCAATATTAAAGAAAAAACAAAATTGTCATTGGAAGACGTTTGATGGGGAAGAACTTTTACCCGATATTATTTTCAAAGCTTGCTGCCATTGTCTCTGCATAACAGAGTGAAGCTGTTCCGCGAGTTGAGATTTAGTGGTACGTTGAGAATTCAATTGACTTTCCAATATAATTGACTTTTGCGTAGCCTGTGCCAATTGAAGATCGTACAATCGTTTTTCCTCCTTATGTTTTTCTTCTAATAATTTAATCTCCAACTGATGTCTACAAGCACAAGAAAAAAGAAATTAAATATAAAATTCTCAAAGGTATTCGATTGTAAATTTACACGAAAAGACTTACTTATCGATAACATCTTTAACTTTTCGTGCTGCACTTTCAGCGATGACTTTCTGTCGAGTTTTCAGCTCTTCCAAGAACTCCGATTCTGCGGAATCCAACTGATTTTGGAATTCCTGTAATTTCTTTTTCACCACTTCATCTACCTGATTTTGATACACCTCTTGTAATTCTTTTCTTATCTTTTCTTGCTGCTCAGCGAGAGATTTTACTTCATCCTTCGCCATTTTCTGTAAACAAGGGACAACACGCAACAATAAAATTCAAGAAAAACATAAAAGTCTGCACCCACAAGCAAGATTCACACAATTTTACCTCAGCTTTTTTAGCATCGTTAACAGATTCATGATACGCAGCTATTTTATTCTCTAAAATGGTATTTCTGTTCACTTCTTCTTTGAGTTTCAATTGTAAACTTTCCTTTTCTTGACGAAGAACCGTCAATTCCGCTTCGCATGCATCCAAAGCTTTATGAATAACACCCATTTCGTTCCTCACTTCTCCGTTTCTTAGTCGTTCCCTATTGAGTTCTTGTTGAACAGTTTTCATCGCTTCCTCAGTTTTCTGATTTTTTTCAAATAGTTTGTTGTATTCTTCCTTCAACTGATCGCATCGTTTTTCCGCCTCTTGAACCAAAGATTTGTAACTCTCCAGTTCATCGGCATGCGATTTCAATAGAGCCACTTTTTCTTGTATCGTGCTTTCGCTTTTGCTTTTATAACCAGCCGCGAGATCCAACGCTTTCGATAATTCCCCTTCGGATCTTTTGATTTGCGCTTGTAACTCTGATATTTCAACCTGATGCTTCTCGATTTCGTTTTTCAAATTTGTTTGTAATTTCTGATATTCGCTCTCCAATAAATTTACTCGTTTCTTTATTTTCACCCAAGCGTTATGAAATTGAGATATCAAAAGATTTTTCTCGTTATCCACGCGAACAGCTACAGCAACTTTTTCTTGTTGTTCGAGTAATCGCTTTTGTAATTCTTGTATCAGATGCTCGCAGTGCTGGAAATATATATATCTATATATTCATTATTCATACATAAAAGTAGATTGAGAATCAAATTGAATATATTAAATCTCATACCTCTCGTCGGAATTTTTCTTCTTCGAGTTTGATTTTCAAAGTTTCTTCTTGGGATCTATTGGTATTCGTATCCCAAAAATCGGACAGGGATAAAAATCTCTGAGATTTCCTGTAAATAATAAGAACAACGAAATATATGTATTCGAATATATACTTTAGAATGAAATAATTCGATTACCTGACACAATCTGTATTTGTCGACGAATGAGCGCATTTATCGTTACACAAATGAGGAACTGTTCCGAAGTATGAAGATATTTTACAAGCTTCGGATAAATTGTCAACGCTCGGTTCTTCGATCGGTTTTATTCCATCCATGGATAAAGTATTTTCAGAATTCTTCAATTCGTGAATATTGTGTCTATTCGTGAAACTCATTTCTTGAGTATTCATCGCATTCTGTTGAATTCCAATGGAGTTGATTCTTGACATGAGATCTAAAGATTCTTGTTCGTTCGTTTTTCTCGAATTAGATTGAATTCTGGACTGCGGATTATGATCCCAAGTTTTGAATTCGGAAATCAATTTATCAGTTTCGTCGAATTGTAGAGAATGACTGGTACTGAATGGCATATCAGGGCACATAGATAGAGGTGGATCCCCATTGTAGGATTCTTTATCAGGCGGTAAATGGAAATTGAATTTTCGATTTGATAATACATTTTTGTAAACCTCACTGTCTTGTCCGTTAGATACCGAGACATCGGTGTTTTGACCGAGATACAATTGATTAGTTTGTTCTTCGTTGCTTTGAAGGCCGTTGCCGTGATTGACCTTTCTGGATAATTCAGATTCGGTGGCCTCCATCTCTTGGAGCAACAAATTTATCTCTGCCAACTCCATCTCTTTAATGTTTCTCAATAGAGTATTTTTCTCTACAGTTGAGCTAGATGAATTTGAATTTGGCTGTTTATAAGTTTGATTATTGTAATAACTTTTATAAGTAGAACAGTCCAGGGGCAACAACGAGTACGTTTCCTTCTTTGGAGAAGCGGCGCAAGCGTAACGTTTGTTACATGGCATGGGTGGCAACATAGAAGAATCAGGATACAAAACTAAAGCATCATGCTTGCATCGAGTTGTATGCAAGTTAATGGACTTAGCGGGATTAGCGTTTGTATTAGTATTTATATTAGATGTATGACGATCGTTCGGATTTTTCTGCGAAAGATTAGTACAGTTAGAGGAAGATACAAAGCCATTGGGAGTCGAAGGGACGGATGAAGATTTCTGAGGTTTTGTGGGAGTATTTTGCAAGCTTGGCGTTAAACTGCACGTATGCCCTGGTTTTGATGGAGTTTGATTATGTTTTTTACTTGAGTTAAAATGAGAGTCCAATGAGGTGTTCAGTAATGACACGTCCAAACTGTTATCTCTGGATTCTATCGCATAGATTCTATTTTCCAACGATTGCATGTGACCGACAAGTTCGGAAATAACACCTGATTTCTCACTTAGATAATTCCTTCCATCAATACTGGAACCCACTTCGGAGTCGGGAGGAGATGACTGAATAAAAAAATCTGGTGGAATTAAGAGTAGGATTTCTGTATCGTCAGACTCGCTCATCATCCATCTGAGTTGTCCTTGGTTTTGTTAATTATTTATTGGATCATCGTAGCCTCATGAATGATAAATACTCAATTCATAATGTGTCTCACATCTTGGCACACCTAAGTCAAAATATTCAATTTATTATATGATAAATCAATACTCTAATCATAGAGAATAGTGAAACTAAATCCGTATTGTTGAGGTTTGAATCGACAACGGAATCTGAACCAAGGATGAGAAAATATGTTGTATCGTGGACACTATTATGGCAGAATTCATGCCTACAAATGACACGTGTTATTTACGTACCATATTGAGGAATTATGAACGTCCATATTCTTAGATTGGTTGACATTTGATTATCGGTTGGGTTCAATAAACGATTCAAACTTCAACAACATCAACAATGTGTATATTCAAGCTCATTCAATAAATAAACAAACTTTGAGGTTATGACGCATGATGATACATTCGGCTTCATAAAAATATATCAAATATTGAAAATATTCATTTCATTGCTTACCTTTTCAAGATAAAAAGTTTTTAAAAGTTTATGTTTTATCTTCAAATTCGAATTTCAGTATAACTAAGAATAATGCATATATATATATACACAATAATACATGCCACTGTGTAATTCAGATGCTTCAAGGTCGTTGCCAGGTATCCAATAGCATTTTCCATTGGACAGATTGGACTGCCATGACTTCACTCAGTGCGCACTGCGCACTGAAATTTTTCTATTCTTTATTTTACCTACAAGTTTGAGGAAAATGAGAATATCCCAGTATTCCCAGTAAACATTCAGTGCAACGAATGGAAAACGCTATAAATCTTTTTTGCGACTTTAGATACAAAATACTAACGCTGCTTGCATGTTCTTTTATCATATGATGGTATATTATTAGTGTTACCATCCGGGGAAAAGAACACAGCGCTGAACGACGTTATCTTGTAGAAATCAACTTGTCGGTAACAACTTTCAGATCAAATTGTCGGTAAGAGAAGAAACACTGTTCTACCAATGGATTTTGTTGTTGCACGATGTCTTGGATGTTTGTTTGTAAGAAATTTCATCTCTTTACTTGTATGTTACAATTCCTTACATCCTTTTATGATATTCGAAGCATGTTGTAGATATTGCACGAACAACATTAACGGGATACTAGCGTACCATCCGAGTAAAGATTTTGTCTGCAAGATTTCTCCGAACTGAATTCATGAAACAATCTGAAATTTCCAGAGAATAATCTTTAATACTTCATCAATCGCGGCACAGGGCCCGAATTTGAAATTTCGAAAAAAAATTCTCTTTTACCGACTGGGAAAGAAAAACTTTTTCTCGAAATTTAAATATTCCCTGAAAATTTCAAACTGTTTCGTGAATTCAGTTCGGAGAAATCTTGCAGACAAAATCTTTACTCGGATTGTACGCTGGTGCCCCGTTAACGGTCTACTAGCGTCGGTAACTCACGTCATTGGTTAGAAAGGGACAAAATCATATGATAGAAAGAGAGGTCCGTTACCGACGCTAGTGTCTCGTTAAGGAGATACCATGAAAAAGTCTGAAATTTCCAGGGAATAATCTTGAGTACTTATTTCGTTGCGGTATAGAGTCCAAATCATGAATATCGAAAAACATTTTCTTTTACCGATCGAGGAAAAATTTTTTTTTCGAAATTCAAAATTCGGGGTCTGTACCGTAACAAAAAAAGTACTCAAGATTATTTTATTTCGATAATAAGATGTAATCGGATGCCGGAAACTTTGTATTCACAACGCAGAAGAATTGGTCGGAATAAATCATTCTTAATCAGACTATTTTGGGAATATCTGAATAAAAAGTGCTTCTGGAATAAAAAATCGGCGATGATGAATAAGGATAAGGTGAATAAAAAACTTTCCGATGCAAAATTTGGATCCTTCTCAGGAAAATTCATTTCATTCTGATCAAAACACAGCATTATCCTAGTGAAAAGATTTCTCTGAAAATTTTAGAGGTTTTCAGTGAAATTTTCCCTTTCTAGATTCATTTCATTTCAACTTCATTTTTCCGACTATTCCTTGTAGCAAAAATGAAGTGTTTTGGTCAAAATGGTGTGAATTTTTCTAAGGATCATTTCGATTAAATTTCGTCAATCGGTGATGATGAGATACGTTAAGCTGGGAATTCTTTGATAAAACTATTCTAGATTAAAATCAAAGCGGTGCACAACACATCCTTGTATCTTCTCAATTTATGAATGTGATTCAAGATTTTGGAATATCCTTAGTCTCAACATTGGAGTCACTAATCAAGCTCTTTGCAAAGTTGGAAGTCTTAAACGTTCTCAGGAAATAAACGCTGACTGAATAAATTCTCATATACCTTGCAAGGAGACATGAATGGGTGAGCTCTCGCATGTTGGTTGAGAAACTTCGATCACTTTCCTACCGTTTGCGGCAATGAACTCCTTCAGATAAACTCCAAGATCTTGGAAAACCAAGCAGCAAGACCGATGGGCTGTGCTGCCTCTGTAGTACATCGAGTCTCAATTCACAGCTCTTACTCCCAAACTGTCCTCTCCCTCTTCATTCTACCTCTCTCAATTCAAGATTGTACCTCCGGAACTTCTGAAAATCTATTCAATCGAAATACTTGCTTATGGGAATGTAAATGTGTATCCGTATATTCTATCGATTTCTCAATAAACAGAAAGGTGCCTTAAAGACATCTAAAAGACGGTTGAACGAACCGAGATATCTTCTAAAATTTTTTTATCTTTCAACCTGTTGGATCCCATTCATTCTTTACAAATTTATAAAATTTCTTCACTAAATACGTAGTCGAATGAGGAAATTGCACCTTTATTGCACTGTCTGACAATAACAGTGATGTTTTCACTCATCTTTACTGTTGGAAAAACCTGTCTGAAACCCCTGTTACAAATAATCCATAAAATCCCATTGACAAATGGGAAAGTGAATAATATTCAATCAGGAATTCCACAATTCGTAATAGGAATCAATAGAATATTTTTAATTAGAATATTATGAAGTTTGTTGCATAGATAGTTTATTAAATTTCATAATAAAATATTGAATTCAATAATATAATTCTTGATGTTGAGAATTTGTCCAACAGTGTTGCTGATTCAGTAGAAATGCAGTAATTTTTGAAACATATGAAAATATATGAGAAGTAACTTTTGATACAATATTTTCGATGTAATATAATTCACCAATGATTTTCATAAAGTATTCCGCCAGTGCTTTTCACTTCGCTTGAATGTTCAGTGGTCAATAACCATTGAACAGGAACAATTAACGAACAATGTAACAATGTATGATCAAATCGCGTGAAAATCAATTCAAAGGTGATACAGTTTCATACACGAAACTCTTCTCATTAATGCAATATGATGAATCGCTGATCTACGCCAATCATTCGAGTGAGAAACCTGTTGTACGTAAGTTTAAACGAGATAACAAGAGGAATTCATGGTTATTGGCGTGTTAGATAATCCGCTTACCGATGCCGATGCTTCGGTATCTATAAAACTGCCCCTATAGTGGTAGTTGCGGTCTTTTTCAAAACCGAGCCAACTCGTGTATCAATTACACAAACATTGAAAAATAGAAAGGAAAAGAGAGAGCGAGAGAAATAGAAGAGTAGGGAGAAAGCCGAGTAAACGAGCTGGTTTCGAACGTTGTGGCAAAACTTTATGGCATCATCGACCAGCAGGTGCGTCATTACAAGGGATACATATAGGTATATTGTAGGATTATATATTCAAAATGTTGCCAACCCTTGTTTACATATAACTGTTACCAGAATACCGTTGAAATAATTTCAACCAGATATTGGTATGATACAATATCATGATCTGTATTCAAATTGGATGCTCGTGCTTATGTACAGAAAGAGAAGTATATGGAGTATCGAGAAGGCAAGAGAACTACATGGTTACTGAGTGTGAAACTTTTTTCATTATAGATTCTTTTGTATGCTTTTTATTTTCTATTTTAACCCAGTCCGCACGGAAAAACAAGAACAATGAGTATCCATCCTGGCATGGTGTGGAAATAAATACATTTTTCGTTGTTATACGGTTATACAATTGAATTATTCTTCATTCGTTGAACGTTCGGTATTTTGTTCAATCACGTCGTTTCAGGAGCAATTGTATCAACATAGTTGAAAAAAGATTCTCTTCGCCGTAGAGTATATTCTAAGTGAAATCTGAAACTAGCCAAAACATTCATGGAGAAAAAAGAAATTTCCTGAGTTCCTTCTGCTGGATAAGCAATTTTTTAGCTGTCGCAGCAGGAAATGTCTAATTCTCAAGTAAATTTTGGTGTTATATGTAGAATAGCAAACAAATTTTGCTGGAGAAGTAATAGTAAAATATTTGCTACTCCAGCAAAATCAAATCTCGCTGTCATGGTGGGATTTTTTTTCTCTCCATTTGATACCAAATTTCTAAAAAGAAACACAAGAAAAATTCGAGTAGAAAAGTTGAAAAATTATATACAATTTATATATAAATTCAATATAGTTTATACATGAATTCATTTTCTCGTAGAACTGCTTTTTTGGTTAGAACTAACCCTGAAAATATCAGTTTTTGATTATTTGAGTTAGAAAATCCATCGAATACCATATATTTCATTAGTCGATCTCATCCCAGCCAGCGCAAATGATCTGATCCTCGTTATCCCTATTGAAAAATTCCAATAGAAACCGATAGGTGTAATTTTATTGGAATCTATGGGTTTCTATCGATTTTCCGGGTCGTTTGGTCACAGTCGCTATAGGATTCTATTGGATTTCATGTGGAAGTCGATATTCTATTGATTTTCATTGATACAATCGGTGAATACCTCATGAATACAGATGGTAAATAATTTTCTATTAGAATCCACGCGAATCTATTGAAATATATTGGATTTTTTCAACAGGGATGCTAATCAATATATATTCATTATGAATATTTTGAATTCAAAATGAAAACGTATTGAATGTCTGCAAAATTCATTATGAAATCTCGATAAGAATTCTCTGTGAACATTGAGCTGTTCGTTAAGAGTTCATTTTGAATTCAAAATGTTCATAATGAATGCATATTGATTGGCACAACGGGAGGTCTTTGCAGGAACTCTCGTGCTGTATGGGATGAAGACTCTTTCGGTGAACAAACACTCTCCACATTCGAATGAATTTTACTGCAATAAAATATCTACTTCAAATAAACGTAATTATAAAATTACCGCTCCCAAGCGAAAAGTTTTTTTATAACGTTTAATGACTCTGTGCGGCAAGCAGAACAGTTGATTTTATTATATCATCATTCCCTTTCATAATCCGCGTACACGGTATTATCGGAACAATTTTTTGTTCACAAACTCTCCATTAAAATGCTGAGGTCACGGAAAATCGGGAAGAAGTAGGGAACGAGTAGAACACTCGGTAGAATACTATGTGAATGAAGATGCTAAGTGTGTGGGTGCATGCAACGATATCTACGTGAGTACACATTGAAGTAACAGTAAGAACGAGGTATGCTGAGATGGCTCTAAGAGGAATATCCAGGATGAAGAGCGAATTAGAGAAGAGGGAAAGCAGTTGAGCAAAAAGAGATTTTCGCATAGATGACACTCCGTACACACGTTTTACGATTGGTTTAGATCTCTACCCAAACAGACACGAAGATATCTTTTAGAATTCTAAAAGATATCTTCCAAAAGTACAAGAAGTCTTGAAGAATTTTCTAAAAGATATCTTTTCGTATTCGAAAAGATGTTTTATGCAACATAAATAGATTTCTAAAAGATGTCTCGTAGACTTTTCTAAGATATCTTTAAGAAGAAATTAAGAAATCTATAAGAGTTCTTCAAGATTTCTTAAAGATGTCTTGCAAAATTCATAAAGATGTCTCGGAAGAAGCTTGAAATTATTCAGACAAATGGGGCCTACCCTGAGATGATAACATCGTTTCCAGCTTGGCCGTATTGCTTTGCCCGATAATTGGTAACACCACGGGCCCAGCATCAACCTAGACTAGGCAATCAATACTATCCCTTCCTTTTTGTTTTGAAATTGGAAAATCGCTTTGAATTCTACCCCAGCGGGCATGAATTTCAGCCCCACTTTAGCCCAGTGTTGAGCCCCATCCTGCCCATATGGGCCCAAGACTGGACCAAAGTGGGGCCAAAATTCATACTCGCTGAGGATTGTACATACAAGCTCGCGATATAAATTCACCACAATCTTGGCCGAACGCTGGGCCAAATTGGGGCCTAGTTCAAATGTGCCCGCACTAAGGTTCATTATTTCCATTTTCTATCAACCATAATTGTATGGGAAAACACAACAGGGCCATCGTCATTCCCAAAGGCTGGGTTAAAGAGGATGGACCCAGCCTGGGGCCCATTGCCATTAAAGGCAATACACGCTTGGGCTTTTATAGTTTCCAGATCTCTAAGTAATCGTTTGACACCCCCGGTTTGTGCCTCATTTGCACGAATTGTGCTTGTGTCAGATGGAGTCCCAGCGAAGTACACTAAAATATATGAATTGTACAGACAATAAAGATCGTAATTGATATACATCTGTAGATAACATGCCCTCATAAAATAACGCATCTGGCATGCTTCAAAAGCGACGCATATTTATTAACTTCCGCATGCAAATGAAGCGATGAATCCAGGTGAGGGGATCATGGTACTCCCTACCCAGCCAACAAAATCAAAGCAGCGCTTCTGGCAGTGGTGCTACCATTCACTTATACAGTTAAACATCTTCTGTACATGTATGGCTTCATTTATGTATGGAAATAGGAGCGACTTGGTAGTATTTTTACTGGGAGCACTACTTGGTAGCGCTTCCTGATAATACTGATAGCGCTAAGGTAATGCTACGTTATAAATTGAATCATATATATGTTATGGTAGCATGCAGTCTCACGGTAATAGAAAAACTACTACGACGCTACCACTAGCACTGCTAGTAGCGGAAACGTGAATTTGGAAGCACTTTGCTGGCTGGGTATAAACTCTTGGAAAATAATCTGACTTATTAAGTCAGATTCCAAAAAAAGATCTTCCTCCAAAATTCATTTCTACACCCGTTTCTGAAGCAAATTGCACGCGCGTTCAGGGGGACCTTGAAAATGCTATTTTATATTTTATATGCATTCCGATCCGCCAAACGTGACTGGTGAACCCTAGATGATAATGTTTTTACGCCGATCTCTTAGGAGTAGATTTTCAGCGTAATTTGGCGTGAATATATTTGTACGAAGCGTTTTGAAAATCCGTGAATCGAGTGAAAACATATAAATCTTCGATTATCTCGGATGAATTTCTTGATTAAAATCATGACGTCGGAAGCGATTATGATATCAAATACTTCTTTGTATGAAAACGCTTCAGTACCGTAAGTTTGAAGGACTATATGAAATACGTATATTAAAATTCAACAATCTTAGTGAATGTGAAATATGTTGATTATAGGTGAAAGAAATAACCGTTTTAGAAACTTTTTCGAACGGGAAAAATGCAAAATTACTACTCTCACAGTACACTATGTATTGATTCTTTTTCAACTATATTTGAAAAAGAGTGAAAATACTGCAAGTCCAACAAGAGTGAATTTCCCCTCCTAGAGAGTAAGTTTTCACTCCATGAGAGTGAATTTTTCGAGAGTGGAATCTCACTCTTCATGGACTTGCAGGATTTTCACTCTTCGAGAGGGAATTTTTCACTCCAAGGAATTCAGGGAAAGGAGAATTTAATTGGCATTGGAAAAACTCATTGTGAATTCTTAAGAATTCTTTTCCAACTTTTGTGCTGTGTGTGTAGGATATCTTTCCCGGGACTTGAAGTTTTCAATTGAAATGTAGAAATTTTTTAATTATTAGCAGCAAGCACACCTCTAATAGATATACAGAATTTTCCATGATACCGAAGCACGGTTTGGAAAAAACACTTAATAAGCACTCGGAAGTATTCTGAACGAGATAATATTCTTTCCAACCTAGAAGTTATTGATAGCGTTTGCTGTCGTGTCTGAGAATATATTTCAACTTTTATGCTCTCCACTTTGATAATTATTTTTATTGTACACGCAAAAGCTTCCCTCTCCTCGTTTCAAGACTACTGAAATTCCTACACTTCTATTGGTCCTCAAAATTGGACTGACTCTCCGTGGCATTCATATTCGATGTGTATTATGAAAAATACTTTTAAATTTTCAAGAAAAAAAAACGTATAACGACAAACTCATGGATTCGTCAGTCCCAGTTTATTCTTGAATTTTCAAATTGCCAAGCAATTTTTCAGGTATCGAATATCCAAATTGTAAAAAAGGGTGCAAATTCATTGAAATTTTACGGATTTTGTACCGTAGAATTCCAATTTTCCAATCGGGATATTATGGATCTACTGGTTAATAACTCACATTAAAATGTCCACCCTTTGAACAAAATGAATTCGATATATGAAATCTGTCGATGCATATTCTGGATTCCCTTATTCTGCGTTATCCCTTCCACTCCTATTCTCATTTTCACCCTCTTCTTCGATATGTTCTTTCACCCCCTCGTTTACATATATACGGACTTACATACCGACGAACGTTTACAGAACGCCGATGGATAGAACGGGGTGTGTGCGGTTAGTATATACCTGTCTAAGTATATAGATATACGAGGGTATCCACGTTACGTTAACGGAAAGGAACGTAATAGGTCTTCCTATGAGTCCCCTGTGTAAATTTGCACATGCTTGCTGTTATCCAACGATGCGACGCGGCGCACCACGTAGACCATGAGCTAGACTACACATTTATGTTGATGATACTACCACAAAGACCGTGCGACATTGTGTATTCACTTTTATTCCTCGACCTTTTCCCCTAGTGACGAATATCTCCATTAGGGAATACGTGTACATGATCTAAAGATTATGCTATTGATGTTTGCCAATACCCTCACTCCCTTTTCACAAAGTTGGACATTTTCATATAGAATTTGCAAGACATGTGAGATTTCAACGTTTTATAATTTATCAAGGCGTCGGGATACATACGCTATTTCCACAATTTTTATCCCCTAAGAGTGGAGGGAAAAAAATTACGCACCGACTCTCTCGATTTTTCATGAATGTACAGAAGTACTCTGTTAGTAACACGTACACAAGCCTTCACCATCGGCTGTACATAGAGAGTATTCTGAGTATCGGTTTCCACCCTCGGTTTTCGAAGGTAACAGCCATCGAATGGCGGATAGGCAATGAGCAAGTGGCTATATCGTCACTAGAACGAGCTTCGATCACTTCGGAAGCTGCTCTAAACGGTAGCAACCAACTGCCGGTGCACGGTTTGCCATCAGATCACGTGATATAAATGGCCACATACACTATGCGCGTGAACTATTCGCAAGAGGGAAAAGATCCACCCTCTTCGGGAGATTCCCATTTTGATCGAAGGATGCCACCTACTCCTGTTCCCTTCGCTGCATGTATGAACCGGTAAATTTATTACCACCGTCCTACGGTGATCGTTCTTGGCATGAGAATCTGGTGTGCAAAAACCAGTTCATTCACCTTGTTTTTCTTCTCTACTTTCCGCCCATTCATCCATATCTCATTTCTTTTTACATCCAAAGACTCAATCGATTTGAACAGTATTTTTCAAATATTATGGATCTTTCGATGATAGATTATCCGAGAGAAGGAAGGGTAATGAGAGTTTCATTTGGTATACAGAATTTCATCTTATCTTTGTCGGAAATCCCTGAATATTATGTATTCTATATACTTTCCCAATTATTCTTCAGATGACACGGTGCTTCAAAGTCAAGTCTTCCTCTATTTTTTTCGATTTGCAACAGGAAAAAGAAAGAAAGCACAAGAAAAGTTCTATGTGCCAGACGGTAAGAACGCGCATAAGAGGAGGTGGGAATGGAAGAATTATTGGAGATGAAACTTTTTCAATATTTTTACTTGGTACGAGAAGACTGTGGCAAGAGAAAAGAAGGTCGACCAGTTTTTTGAATACCTTTTACATTGTAGACACAGAACACACTATACACGCGATAAGTACGACTGTACCGCAGAGTAGATTGCTATTTTTATTTCGCGATAAAACCCAATACACATTTATGTTTTCTCATATGTAAATAAAAGGTGAGAAGGAAACGAGATAAAAATTGCTGTAACTCGTACAATGCGATACGCGTGAGTTTTATTATACAATCCCGTTATTATACGATAAAGGGTATAAAAGTGTCGAAAAAAAGGGTTTCTCAGGAGCAATGGATGTATATTTGTTTTCAATTCGCTGGAAATAGGAGCGTAAAGATGTACCGTGTATCAAGAGAGATGTTAGAGAACTTGGGAATGGGTTTCTCAATTATCGATTCTCGACATTACATTGTAGGTAGGAACAATAAACATCACTGGTATCATCAACCGTGGATGTACACAACACGTCGACCTGTTTTAAAACGGACAATAAGATTGCCGTTTCTCGGTATAAGTTCTTCCCTTCGACAAGGTTCAGGTACGTGTCGTCACAGTTAGTTAAACCATCACCCGCATAACAATTACATACACTAGTTAAGGTCCCGTGTTCTTATCCACTCGTACTGCAAACACACCCTCGGTATCCCTCCTATTATACTAGTTGGTCCTTCCAGCTTTTACACGAATAGTTTCTCTCGCTAAACATAAACTGGTATTGTTGTGAAACTCCACCTAAGTAGCGCTTGCAGATCTACAAACGAGACAACATTGAATATACGTCCATGTGCATCTTTGTCACCATACCTGATGTGAAATAAACTTCGCTTCGGGATTCGTTTATCCTCTTCGCTCGCGTCTCGACTCAACTACTTGCGTTATTCCACGGCATTGTCGTTCCATGGATTTGAATATCAAACGAAGACTTATCCGGTGGTGCGTATAATGAATCTCTTGTACCTTCGTTTTATTTGGGAATATATAGTTTTTTTTTTCGTGGATACAGAGGCCGATGAATTGAAATTTTAAAATTGTTATTCATTGGTGTTAACCTGCAAATATTGTACAATAGACGATAGTGCGAATGGTATATAATGTTTTTGTATGGAAACATCTAAATGTTGTAAGAAATGAATTGTTAGTGTAAAAACAGGATGAAAATCTAATCTAAAAATATGTTAGATAAAATCAGAGCCCACACAGCACTCGTTGTCTAAAAGATATCTTCAGAAATAATTGTTCCAAAGAGAACATAAAGCTCCGACAAACGTGCAGAATGAATCAACATAGATCAGACTCAAACTCCGTTGGAGCTCAAGGTGAGGTTCATAAACATTCGGCGGAGGTCTGAGGAACGGTACAATGCTTCACAGGAAGGTTCACAGAACATTCATTGAAGATTTATCGAAGATTTAAAACAGAGTGTCTACACGGAGAGAAAAAATTTGCTGACGCAGCAAATCGAGGTATTATATATAGAATAGCAAAATTTTTTGCTGACCTAGCTAAAAATTTGCTATAATAGCAATCGTGTTAGCTATGACATCAATTTTTTAGCTGTGGCAGCAAAAAATGTTTGCTCCGCCAGCAAATTTTCAGTATTATATACAGAATAGCAAACAAATTTTGCTGGGATAGCAAACATTTTTTGCTGCCACAGCTAAAAATTCGCTGTCGCAGCCAACAAGATTGCTGGAACAGTAAATAGTTTGCTGCCACAGCAAAAAATTTGCTGCTCTGGCAAAAGGAACCCAACAAAAGTAGATTTCGCTGCCACAGCGAATTCCTTTTTCTCCGTGTAGCAGTCGGGAATTAGTCAGGAATTGTATTTTCCTGGAAATTTTCAATTATAATTTTATTTTTGTGTGTGCAGAATTTTTAAACTTAGAAAAGTTCTCCCCATCGACGGATAATTGATTATATTGAATATTCATTATTTTAAATCTTAATTAAAATGAATATTGATATTTGTTGTTATAATTTTGAGAGTTATGCAAAGATTCTCAGATATTTTCAGAATAATTTCCCAGCAAACACGACTGCTGGCGTTTCAAAGGGCCAGTGACGGCTGTTCAACGGCATTGCCGGACCATCAGCGGCCCATTGAAACGCCAGTAATCATCGTTTGTAGGGTTCTTCAGCCAGGTCTAGAGAGCAATGAATGATTCTCGAGAGAAAATTCTTTTTGCATTCTTATAGAATTCCAGAAACCTTACACAACTCAAGAAGTCCTATTTTACGGCTCTGTTACAAATAATCTATAAAATCTCATTGACGAATGGGAAAATGAATAGGTTTCAATGGAATTCAATGATATTTAATCAGAAATTTCACCATTTGTAATAGGATTCAATAGAATATTTCTACTTGGGGGAGATTTGAGAGTTGTTTCACATATTCTCTCAGAGTTCGTGTGACTCCCGCGTGGAAATTTGTCCGGGCGTCCTGTATTAAATATAGGCCCTGTATGGGCTTAAATCGGGCATCCAAACTTAGGATGGCCTAGCCTTAACCACTAAGGGGCCTAGTCGGGTTTCTGATATTTGGCCTGATTTTTCTAACTCAGGGCCACCCATACAAGGCCCATGTGGGGCCAAAATGCATTTCCAATGTTTCCCCCTGCACGGAAAAAAGAAAACAGCAATGGTTACTGTGAATCGCAGTAATTCATTGAAAAAACATGAAAAATCAAATTCACGCCGTCCATTACTTCGTCTCCCAGTAACCGTTAATGTCCAAGCAGCATTGACGAATTTCACTGCAGTACACATCACTGTGATCGCGCTAACCTCTATCATCCAAGCGTGTTTTCATTTGTTTTTCAACTGATTGCTGTTATGGACAGTAATCAGTGCTGTTTTCTTCTTTCCGTGTGTTTGAAAAATTTAGGCGCATCCTACTAAAGCCCGTATAGAGCCTTGGTGTGTTTCCCGTATTCTTCCAAAGATTTTATTTTAGGCGCACCCTACTACAGCCCGTATAGCGCCTTGCTAGGCTTTCCATATTCTCCCAAAGATTTTAATTCAGGCGCACCCTACTTCAACCCGTATAGGGCCTTGCTAGGCTTCCCATATTCTCCCAAAGATTTTAATTTAAGCACACCTGTACACAACCCTCGTAGGGCCGACCTGCATTACCAATATTCCCCTTGTTTTGAAAAGTTAGGCGCACCCAACCTTGGTTGAAAACAGCAATATATAACCTCTTTATTCAACTAAAGTTTTAAACTATTTACAATTCGAAGTCTTTACATAGATCCATTTTTATAGCCAAATTTCTGTCGTTTTGATCGAGCACAGGAATGAAATGCAAGAAATTTTCCATTTGATATTAGATAAAAGTCAATAGTTTCGGTTTCACTGAATAAATTCAATGAGATAAAAATTTTATAATCAATGAATTGATGGAAAATCATAATGATAATTAATACCTTATACTCGTAGACATAACAATAAAAAAGGGAACGTTGTATGAACTGAAAGGTACTTGATTCATTAAGAAACAATCAAAATAATCATTTTGATATATCAAATGATTAAATCTGACCAGGCCCTGACCAGGCCCTGAATAGAACTGGGGAATGTCATAAATCATTTCTACCCGGGTTGGAATTTTATTCCCTCCTTGCGATATTCATCTAATTTGATAATCTATGCAAAAATTTATTACACATTCAAAGGCCCTAGTTTCAGAGCCTGCATTGGCCCCATCATGGGTGTCCTACATAGGCTCAAGTTAGGAATACAGTACAGGCCCTGGAAATGAGAGCGTGACAATCCTGTCTAGGCCCTATAAAGGTAACCAAAACAGGGCCTGGAATAAAGTAAGGACGCCTAGTTTGGCTCTAACTGGCGGCAAGAATTAATTTCCACACGGGCTGTTTCAAGAATTTTCGAAAGAATTCCAAAATTTTTGTGAAATAGTCTGTTTCTGACTTCTTTGAGATGTACTTAACATACTTGATTTTATTTTCAAAACACATTATAATTAAATGGAGCCGAGTTGGATATGAATGATTTGGATTATTGATTGCAAACATGTCCATTTAAAATGATCAATATTTGAATATTCAACTTCAAATTCATTTTTCTTATTAGATTTTATTATGCCATCGAAAATGTTAATTGAAATTGATATGTGTGTACTTTATTTTCAATCCGGGAAATTTCCAAAAACTTCTGGAAAAAGTCGGGAATTGGTCGGGATTCCAAAATCATATTTTGCTAGACACCCTGATTTATAGGTTTTTTTCAGTTATGATTTTCCTCTAAAATCTCCGAAGAACTTTTAATAAACGTTGTATGAATCTTTCTTGAAACCATCTTCAAACGGACATTCAAATGTTTATCTAAACTTCGTAAAACGTTCACGAACCTAAAAGTTGGCTCCAACGGAGCTTTTCACACTGATCTATGTTGATCTATTCTGAACGTTTGTCGCGGAGCTTTATGTCCACTTCGGGAAGAACAATCCAAGAAGTCTTGCGCAATATGAATAGACATCTTTTAGAAGTCTTGAACTATTCATGTTGCATAAGACTTCTTGGATTGTTCTCAATTATTCCTGAAGATATCTTTTAGACAACGATGAGTGCTGTGTGAGAGGAAGCTTGGAACTCTAAATAAATGGAATCCAGAAAAATGTAGAGAAATTTAGACAGATTCGAAGAGAATTGAAGAGATCCTGCAGAATGCTTGGCTACTTTACAAGTCTCTAACTTCTTCTGAATGACTCTGAAATGACTCCGAGGCTCTCAGATAAATGTCCCAAAATATGTATAGAGATTCGGGGAGATTTTTTTCATCATACGTGATTTCTTCTCCTGACAATTTTGAATATTTCCATCCTCGAGAAAGTAAATTGCAAGAAAAATAAATTATCCACGTCGCTTTGTGCAATTTGCGGGAAACCGCAAGAGAGTTGTTTTTTTTTTACTATTCGCTCATCGTTCGGAAGAACAATTGATTTTCTAATTCCGATAGTGTAGTTGGGACATACGTTGACTCGTTGGACGTGACAAGCTCTTTGTAAATAGAAGTAAGGTGGATGAACAAGGTAAAATGAAACAAGCACGATGCGGCGTGGTGCAACCGTGGTTCGATACGTCGGAGACGATGATAAACGTGACGTGATTGTGACACAACGGATTCCATTGATCATTAAAACATTGCCCATGTAACGAACTCCGATGAATTTCATCCAAATGATTTAATACCAACTCCGAAGGTAATAAACTTCGTATTCGAAAAGGACTTTGTTCACTTTTACCAGTAAAAATGTGCTTTCTCCCTTTCGGGGAGGAGAATTATCTTCCTACGAATCGTTTAATTTGCACCATAATATCATACCGTGATTAATATTCAGTCGAAAAATTACGACGACGGGAAATTAGATGAATACGAGCAAAAATAGTTGACTATAGAAAACAGCCTGCCAAGCATGAGAAAAAAAAACCCCAACTTACGACTCGGTACAGAAATTCTGGCGGTACTTCGTCTTCGCGACGAAGCCAAAATTTGTCTCCCTTTTTGTTCTTCTTTACGCGATGTTCGAAAATTAACTTGTTTTTACCAACATTCATTTTATTCATCCAATTTGCGTTTCACATTTATCTTTGTCGCGATGACGGTAGTCTTATTCATTCAGTCATGTACAGTATGATTTTCGAATGAGCGTTGAAAAAGTTCATTCCACGGGAAATTAAGTATTCGTGGAAAATATGAGAAATTTATAGGAGGGTATAATATGTTATTTTTTAAATTCCCTCGTTTGTCGAGGAGATCGAAGGAAGGATGATGTAGTATATTCGAATGAACGATCGTGCCACGTTAATGGACTGGGAATGCTGTTTGTGCAATATATATTTCAATATATCCACGTAGTTGGAGATAAGATACGAAACTCGAACGTTCACCATCGAAGGGACATGACGACACAACTGATCATTGTGCGAGCCTCGAATTGATGATTCGCGATATTCCTGAGAAAAAGAAAAACTGACAAAAGAAAAGTACAAAAAACGCCTACAGGTTTTATTCGTTGTCGAATAAAAGGGGAAAAGGACAAGAATAAAAAAAAAACGTGATTTTCGTGAGACCAAACGTCTCTTCCTATCTTCTCTCCGTCTCTTTCATTTTCTCTCCTATTCCTTGCCAAATCTTCCTCAAAAGGTATTGATCTTTGGCCCATTCTTCGAATCACTTGGAGTGAAAATTTATTGTAATCCTGTCAGAAATGAGTTTGTTCGCTATCACTGGATTTTTCTTCATCCCTTGCGGTGAATCATCAGTTCGAAATTCATAGTATTATAATATTATATATTTTAATAAATATGAAATACGATTAAGAGCGTAAGTATTGCAGAGGGAAGATGACAAAATCTCTCACAATCGAGATAGTTTCAAGACCGTGAAAGTAAAGGAAAATGGCTTGAATCCAATTATAATAATAGGTCACTTGGGTAATAACTTGATAAGGGACTGCGGGCTCGAGACCGAAACGTCGAAATAAAGGATATTTCGTTTTACTTAACTTATTGTTCAAGTGGCCACTTCTTTAGACGACCTATATAAGTTTAAGAATACCTTGGAAATTCCGCAAGCTGTAGTAATAGGAAATGAAAAACCCCGGTATTCTCCGTTTGATACCAATATATTTGGGTCATTCTACTTATGAGAGAAGAGTGTATTTGTTTTTTGAAATTACCTGGCAAATTTTACCAAGAGTTTGTACGATTGGGAGATTGAGGACAGAAATGGAGGGAAAAAAACACAAATGCACAGAAATAAAAAAAAAATCATAGAAAAGTTCATTCACTGGTATTTCTCGACCAGAGGTTCTTTGAAATTCGTTGCATCGACCTGCTGCTGCTGTTGCTGCTGCTGCTGCTACTGCTCCCGCTGTCGTTCCTGCTGCCGTTGGTACGTCCAGTTCGTTTCATTACTGTGACAAAGCGTATGGCATCGAGTTGACATACATCGAGAGCAAATGACCAGATCCGAGTACTCATTGAGCATTTCGTTATCAGGAAAAAAAAGATACGTCTGGAAATTTGTATTTTTCACGATGAAAATTCATTTGTATTTCGGACTCCTTTGTTACATTTTCCTCTCGCATTATTATTCTTCTTTTGAACTATGCATGAGCATTTGTGTTTTATTATCAAGTGAGATAATATAAAATATTTTGTACGAGTTGAAGCAAGTTTTTTTGATGGAATAACAAAGTATGTAATCTATTCGATGACAAGAATTCCCTTTTTTTTATGTCACACGCCATCATTAATTGCATCTCAAATAATGAAATAGAACGAGTAATAAATTACATTCAAAGTTCATTTCGGTACTTTATTATTCGTGTATATCGAAATATACGGGTCCAATGGGGCGAAAAATCGAACTCGATATTCCTTGGATTCCTCGTATGACAATATTTATCGAATGTAATCATTTGTCATTAATTTTCATAATCAACTGAATTTCGTTGAATTAATAAATCGTTCGGGGCAATTTTAATTAATTCCTTGTTTTCATCAATGAAATTCTGGCAGTTATTTTGTTTAAATACTCAAAACGACCCTTGCGAGGAAAGATCGATTAATACATATTTTATCTCCCGTTAGGGAAGAATTTTCCTCAGAAATCAAAACGATTCGCGGTTGCTTGAGGTTGAAAACGCTGTACATAGGTACATGATTCCGTTCTTTTACAGGATTACGCAATGTGATCGTGGTTGGGCGGGTATCCGCTGGCCTCTCAAAGAACTACTATTTCCCACTTAAAAGCAAGCAACAACAACAACGCTGAAATAGTCAGTTCACGAACGATACGAATCATCTCGTGGAATTGAACATTTTCGAAAATATTTTTTCCCACACAAAAGAGAACACAATGTGTAATTATAACGGTAAGATATGAATTATGAAATGATTGATCATCGTATTCGATATCACGAAATATTTCATCACGAATTTGATGCGTTGATTTGAAAATTTTAACTCTGCATCCTCTCGTATTTAATCACTTTTCATTTATTCATACATTCATTTCGTCGAATAATTTTAATATTCGAACATATTAAAAAGATGTATACAAAACAAAAGTAAAAAATAAAATCCAGATATTGTAGCTTTGTATCAATACTGTGGAAATTGCGTTTACATCAAAAAATCATCCAATCTCGAATGTATTGGAGATGCTTTATATAATAAGCGTTTCGACGTGAAATACAGCATGAATTTGAGTTGGTATGAGATTTCGTCGAGTGAAATATTTATCGATACCATTTATTGTTTTTATTTATCCAACAATCTGAAAATTAAATTGGATGAATGTTTGAAAGTATCGAGAAAATACACAGAGAACATTTTTTCATATTTGGATTTATTTGTTTGTTTAATCAATTGAATTTCTATTTAAATATGAACCTACTGGAGTTTTAGTTGAATCAAATAGGTCTAGTAGGTTCAAGTAAATCATTTTTCTGGGTGTAATTGTGATCTCTCTTCCCACGCATATACACCCTCATCCCTGGATTTCATGCTCCATCCCTCGAAGAGAGAAGATTTTTATGTGAAATGTTGAAAGAGTTGGGGGATTCGTAAGGGATAAATCGATTCTCATGGTTGAAAGAGTGAAAAAAAGTGAAGAAAATCATTTTTCAAGTATCCCTCAACAATGACCAAGAGACATGGCAAAGTTATTGGGATACACATATGATACCCTAATAGTAAATTGGAGTTCTATTTTATAACTTTAAACGAAGCAGGTAACTTCTCGTTCATACACATTTTGCAAACTTCGTTAAGTAACGAATGATACCGAGGATATAGATTCGTTAGCGTTATACGGACACACCAACAATCGAATTCTTGTTTTTACCCCAAATGAGAACTTCTAACTCCCGTACGGATCCCATTAACCGGAGAGTCTGGTAGATTTTCATTTTTCCAGCCACAGAAAAAGTCAATTTCGTAAAAACAATTCCATCGACTACAACCAAGGGAGTAATACATACGAATCAAGCAGCCAATGGTCTGCGAAAGACCAGGTGTGAACGAAACGAAATTACTACGGTTGCACAGACGAACGAATTTCTGTTATCGTAGTAGTAGAAGAGTAGTGGTAGAAGGTAAGAGAGTGTTGCCAATGGAATAGACGAGAATCGAACGAATCAACGTTAAAAGGTTTCAAAATTCAATAGAATCACTAAATTTTTGTATATCGATTTCCAGTCATATTACATTCCCTGTGTGCTTGATTCCACTTCAATCGAATCTACGAATCTTCGGAACTCGAAATTCTATTTTGATAACATTTCGAGTATAATGTTTCATTTCTCGTGTATCCATCTTCTCCCTTTAGAGTGAAAAATCTAATAAAATCAATCATTGCACACTCTTTATTCAACCTTGGAATTTCTTGGTGAAAATTGAAATCAATGCGAAGTAGGAAAGTGTTTGTGCGCACAGAGGATTCCCGAATAACATACGAGGGTAAGCAATTCAGTATGTGTGCAAACATTCACCGTTCAGAATAATCGATGCCAACACACTCCCGATAATTACAGAGTCGAGCATTGACCATTGATCACACAATGTTACTCTATTCATCGTGGATACGATGACGTCCCCTGCACGCACACGCATATAACTTCATTGAAATGCACTCGTTCGATTATTTAGAACCAAGTTAAGGATAAGGATATAGATTCGCAAACGTGCGTATGGTAATTAACAGAAATTTGATTGAACAAAATCATTCTCTCGCATCAACGAGATGAATTGTGTTCTACGAGTTGCACGTTTTCTCGCATTATACGTGTATTCGTGACTTCATTTCTATGCTCGGGTATGGCTCTCGTTTAAGCCAACATCATCCAAGTACGAGCACCGGAGTGACAAAACTAGTCAGGGAGGTAAAACAGCGGGTTATACTTGTGCTGGTCGCTCAATTAAATCTCGTCGACGTCGCGTGCAGGAAGCGGAAGCTTGCACCAGAACGGCTTCCTTTTCGATTTCAAGTGGGCCGGTCCTCTCGAAATTTATTAGCTTGTGCGCTGAAGTAGTTAATCCTAGGATAGGTATAGAAGAGACTACCCTGGGCGTCCTGGTATTAGCTGTGAATGAAACACACGATCAAATAACTTGAGGCTAGGAACTCGAATACAGGTGGATTTCATTTTTCCCTCCCTTTCTATTCGAATTTTAATGAACTTTATAGTTCCTTGTACAGTCCATTCATGAAATGGAATAATAATTCTGATGATGTTTGTATCACAGAGCTCGGTGGTAGTCGTAGTCGTCTTCGTCGTCGTTGTCATCGCTGTCGCCGTTGACGACGCTTCGTCTCGAATGATAACGAGTTTACCTAAAAAGAGATGAGACATGAATTTATCACCGGAAAAGACAAATATATTCTCAAATCTCGGGAGGGTGATGACGCATTTGGGTATCATTCAAGTACGTACGTACGATCAAAGGGGCCAACGAGGAACAAGCGAGAGGAAGAAAATACGGCGAGTGAGCTGAATTGAAATGTAAATCTGCTTTTAAAAAAATTCGTTCATCTGGAAACGGGAAACGACTTTTCTATCTTTTTCGCCATCATCGCTCTTTTCCTTGTACGAGTACAAAGACCTACGACAACGCCATCACCACTTACTTCTCACCTCCATGAGGAGTCGGAAGATTATAAAGTACTTTCCTCTACGCCTTGTTGTTTTTTCCTTATCTTATTTCTCTTGTTTTTTTTCCTTTCCTATCAGTCCTCTGAAATTGTTGGAACGGAGGAAATCAGCGAGGAGATAGAACAAACTCCTCTCACTATAATTTCTTCGTCATAAACTTTTCCCCTCCGAACATCATTTTCAAGAAATATTTTGAATATTTCAAATACTCGCATTGGGATATAATTTTTATAATTTTACGAGAAAATACTTGGAAGGAATTCGATCGAAGTTCTCACGAGGGAGATTCAATGACGGCATAACTTCGTGATTTTGCAAAGCTTCCTCTCCAGAAGGGAACAAAAGAATATGTTTTCTCATTTTACAATGCTCGTTCTGCGCCAGAAAATCAAAGGACTGGGGTGGATGTGTGCAGATCAAAGTAAGTACAAAGTGAGAATTGGGTGTCATCTCATCCGTGGATACAGATTCTAAGGATAATTTGTTTGAAAAATTAGTAACCTGGAGCTATCGATTTAACGCGATCCCTGGTGGAAAGGATTATTTGAAAATTCCATTTCAGAGAGTTTCAGATGAATTTTCAGTAAAAAAATTGTGATTTTATCAAATCAAAGTTCACAAGATGTTTCAGAAGTAAAATCCACAGATCGGCCGCACAACTCTTCTTCAAGAAAACATCTCAACAATTCTGGTACGAAAATATGAGAGTTCGAAAACAAAACGAAAGTTTCAACACACGCTGATCGAAAAAAAAAAGAATTCTGCCTGAATTTACACATTCAACGTGGCGTACATTCTCATCCGATGCATACGAATACTCATCAATCTCCAGGTACGTTTCACACAATATTCTCCAGTCTATTCGTGTATTGTCTGACGCACACATCCGCACCTTTAATACTTACACATTCCACACACAAATGTGTACCAATTTTCTACCGAGAGGCAATTTCGTACGATTTCTCTTTCTATTCAGACGTATCGTTCACGATCCTCTTGAAACAAATTGTTATCACTGTTATAGAAGTCTCGATTATCGTGGATTCCTCTTCAAAGCACTATCTCTTTTAATGTCTCTTAATCAAATGTCTCTGTGTTGTTGATCTCAACTTCGAACAACAAGCAAGTTAAAAGAGAGAACGAATCGAGGGATATTCGTGATCGGTTAGAAATTGATGGATAAAGTATTTTAGCATTTATTTCATTATATCGAATTGATTGAACATTGAATTTTCGCACGAAGATGTACGAATAAGCGGTAACAATCGATACGTTACGTCGTGCTAAATTCTATAATCCATCTATTTACGCTCCTTCTACCATCGCCAACTTGTATGTTGACGTAAATTAAACCTGACCACAATTAGCAGGTTCGTTGCTTTGTTCAGCCGCATATAACCTCATGTAAATTGTAATAGCCACCACCACTGCCACCGTCGTTTCTAGTGTCCAGCTAAACGGAAGTGATAGGAACGCTTATGAACACCCTGCTATTAGTGGTACGGTGATCTCCCGTGCGATGAAACTACTCAGGGTGGAATATCGGAGAATCAGCAGTGAGTAGGACATCGTAGGATGGTAATCTTATCGATTCATTAGCTAAATGATTTATAAGCTATACACCCTACGTGTATTCAATTCAACATCATTTGAGTAATTGATTTATGAAGTTTTGTTGTCCATTCCATACGCGATGTTTCATTTATTATTCAGGAAAATCGATAATGTAACATCGGAGAGTTCATAAATATTATTATTCATCTTGGAACTGATCTTTTCAATCGGCAATCGAGTCTCCTCCCTTCGCTTCAGCGATAAGCTCAATTTGATCTATATCGTTGAAGAAATTGCAAAATGACTGATTCTCAATTTGCATGAAGAAAAGAGCATATTTATAAAAGATGATCATATATTCTGCTGATCAAACGAACTTAAATGAAGTTTGTTCAGAATTCTACGAGTTGTTTATCCGGAGAGTTGAAAACTGCGGCAACATCGCAGGGTTATTCGTTATATGCACAGTATTTCAAAGTATAAGAGAAAGTGGGACATGAGACTCTCTGAAAAGTACTTTTTCAATTACTCCCACGCTTGACTTGACGAATACCGTTCATCCGTTTAATCAGATTTTAAAAGGGAATGCATTTAGCTTCGATTATCTTCATGACATTTGATTTCACGTTACGTCAATTGTTTTTCCCAGAACGACAAGTGTTTCCGTTGAATTTATTCAGCGATGTTTTTTCGAAACTTCACAACGATTGAGAAAATATTTGATTGTTGCGTATCGTAGGGTGAACTTCCCGGTAAGTGATCACTCGAGATATTACAAGAACGTAACTTACCAGTATCGAATACGAGTGTACGAGCACTTTTTCCACTTGTAAGATGTTATTTGAAGAGGAGGGCTTCTTGAATCTAAGAGTATAACAAACGGCACGTCGTGTATACGTCTACCGACGACTCTACAGAGACTGTGAGACTATCCTCGAGACTTAATGAATGGGGCGGATGAGAGAGAAAGGAGAAAACTGCGAAGAAGAGGAGGCTGATGGGTACGATGGATCGAGTCGTGTTAGATAGGGTAGGATGGTTGATTTGGCCTGGGAATAGGTCGTTATTCGATTTTTCCTTATTTCGCTTTGCTTCCTGTGTTTTTTTTCCTCTCTTCGTTTTTCTCTGACAATTTCTCCTTCCCGTGGAAGAAAAAAAAACTTTTGGATCATATATAAGGTGAATATAATAGAAAGAACATAAAAATAGTTAAGCGTCGTAGGTTGATCCCGGTATTCGGCAATTTTGCAAAACATTATCACGAACCACATAAAAATATTTCATCGATTCAGCTGAATCGTTGCTGAATCCATTTCTAAGGAGATATAAAAATCGAAACATTTTGTTCCATATGACCTTCACAGTGATCTATAAATGCATTCAAGAGTGACAAATGGATTATTGGAAAAAGTTACAGTGTGAATGATTCGCTGAAGCGAAGAGATAATGTATAACCGATTGACGGTATACCTAATGGCATCTTATTCAGTTTTCAATTTTTGCATAGTAGAAACATTTTCTCGATAAAATGCTTTTCCAAATAATGAGAATATCGATGATGAGTTCAAAGCGAATGGATTATTCTTTCGACAAAGCGGCCCAAGTCGATGAAATGTGTGAAATCCCTGGTTCAAAAAATCCATTGATTTTCATTGAATCTCATACAGCGATTTTTCAATGAGATTTGGTCAGAACAATAAATTCTTTCAATATGAATCTGATGGAATATCTAATTTCTTGTTTTTTCTAATGCGAAGATATTGTATAGGTTTACATAGGTCGTTTTCTAATCCCCAGAGATATTCATTCACGAATGTACGAATGTACTTAAGTTTCACAGCTTTATACCCAGCTTATCTAGATTTGAAATGTTGATTTCCGTTTTTCCATAAAATTAAAAGATTATATTCCACTCATCGTTGCAAGATAAGCATCTCTATACGTAATACCCTACATCAACGAAATAGAAACGAGAGAGAGAAAATTTCTTCATCAACATTCTATAAAATCCTTTCAATGCCGTGATTAACCAAGTGAAGGAGGAATTGAACATACAAAAGATAATGAACATAACTGTCAGTTAATTCACGAGATTCAAATCCTTTCCAAGTGATAAGCTTCATAAAAACACAAAGAAAATGTTACGAAAATATCTTTTATTCGAATTATTATTATATCATAATTTTTTCGATAGTACTTTGTTTATAATTCGGTGGAGAACTTGGGATGCCACAAATTCAACTCTACTACTTAGTTGTAGTTGTACCAAGTCGACAGTTGCGGATTGTCGGCAACAACTCCGTATGTTTCATACATCCCCAGAGGCAATCCCGAGTGAATCACGTCAACTAATCACTACCTCGATCTGTTAAAGTGACGATCTATTCTATCCACGCCACACTATTTATATAAATAAATAATCCTCTTGGGATCCTCACCAGAAAAGAAAACCATCCATATTTTATTGAGAAAATCAAGCATCAATTGTGTTCTCTTGAATAATTGCGATGAACGGAAGATAAATCAGAATTCACAAAGAATAATTTTATTGCGCAAATATTGTCATTTGAAATTTTACTACCTCGCTTTGGATTATGACTGTGAAAGAATTTTATCAATCAAAAGTATTACCGATGAGAAAACTGATCGGAATCACAGCTGTGCGGAAAGTATAAAACAAAAACTTTATTGGATCGTGAGTTGCCATCTGAAGATAAGAGATCCCGGTTGTGTCCATCCACCTAAAACTTTTTGCAAGTGCCCGATTATTCTCCTTGTTCTTTTAGCGATATAACTTTTTTCTTTGTATTATCCCACGATCTGGAGAAATATAACGACGATCAATGAACTGGATGAAACGGGTCACCGTCATTAGAAATATCGAATTTTCAAAAATAAATAAAAATCCACAGGATTCGCGAATACAACCTATACAGATGGTTCTAAAAACTCTCGTGATTTATTTCATTCTTTCTCTTCTTCTTCTTTCTTAAATTTATTGTTAATGCAACAAAGGTTTCCACCTTTGAGAGAAATATTCTGTTCTTCTTCTTCTTCTTCATATGTAATCCGATTTGGATTAAGAATCCACTCTCAGTTTTGCTTTTCAACTTGAAAGGGTAATAAAAATTATCACCAACTTACTGAAGAAAGTACTTCTCCTTCGAGAAGAGGTTTGAGGGAATCCATTAAAAAATTCATGATAAGATGAAATACCTGAAAGCCGCGTTTTTATGGAATGGAACAGAGAAAAAATACGACGATGTCGTGTTATAAGGTTAAGACTTGAGTAGTTAGGTACGTGACTTCGGGGGTAACTTCGGATCAATGGAATGACTTTGAACGAGTACCACCGATTCGTTCGAGATGTTCGTAAATTTCAAGACGAATATTCATAATCTTGAAAACAACAAAGTTTTCCTTCTAATTAGACGACGAAACAATCGTGATTTTCTTTGAACGCGAAGACGACAACTTCAAAGTATAAAATCTCTGGTATTATCATCTTATTATTTACCATAACGTTATTCAGCGTAAATGAAAAGTGAGCTGATGGATTGGATATCGGAAGACTATAATTTGCTTTCAGAGAGCATTTCTTGGCTCGTACCGGATTTTACTCTCCGTTATTAATACAAGTTTTCTCTCAGCTACAGCTAAGAAGGATAATGCAAGGTTTTCATAGAATTGGTTGGATTATATCGAAAAGTAATAAATGAAATTACAATGTGACGTGGAATTTCTATGACGACGGAGGATGAGCATGTTGAAATCAAAAACTCAATTCCCAAGAAAATTGACGATGAGGGAAATTCAATTAATTTTTCTTAGGAATAGAATTTCCAAAGTGAGGACAAAAGCATAGGTACTTGTATCTGAGCTATATGCACTTTGCACCAGATGTTCTTGTGGAATTTATTCTAGAAGAAATGCTTTATATCAACATTTCATGTTTCATGTCAGCTCAGCTTATTATTTGAATTGTTGTTTGTTTATTATACGGGAATTCATTAAAATAACAAAAATGCAGGTAAATACTCTGAGTAGGTTTTTCATGTTGATGGCGAATGATTGGAGATTCTATTCAGTTTTGTTCAAACTGTCGGGGAACGACTGGTTCGCGAAGGTAGACAATTTTCGAGAACGCGAAGAACTTTGAATACAATATTGATGTGGAAAATGTTCCTTGCGTTTAAAAATCTGATTGAATGTTTGATTATTCATTGAAATGAATTCGGAATGAAACGAAACTGTACATAAAGGTATGAATTATAGATGTTACATTCCAAGTGGGAGAGAAGTGAAAAGTGCACTTGATGAAAGAGAAATACATGTTTTTTTCCGTGCAATGAAGTATATTCTCCCTCTACGTTCGAGTGAATGTTGTATACATTTTTGTTGAATGATAAATACTGACGAGAGCGACAGGCTTCTGAATGCCAAATTTCATCGTTTTTTTTTCTCCCTTCACCTGGTAACACTTTTGTATATATTTTGCATGGATGGCGGAAGTTATTCATTCATTCGATTTTTATTTTTTGTATTTTTTATAGAGAGTTTTTAGAGTTATTTTTAAATCAAGTTTCTATATAAATTGTACGAAAGTTCTTATATCGTTTGGCGGATGGAAGAAATAATATCCTCTTTTAAATTTGTGCATCTGTTATTCTTGAATTTCATGGAATGCAAGTTGTGCGGAAAGCCATCGATTCTCGGATCAATGTAGAGTTGCTATTCTACTGTTGTTGCGGCCACATCACTAGCGCATGCCAAGCCTTCAGACAGTGCTGCTGCTGGGGTTGTTGTCGAATGAAGCTTGTTGGATTTGTCAAGTGGAGGTTGTTGGATTTGTCGAGTGAAACCCTGAGTTTGTTACATGATAATGCGCGGTGAATGATATCATTGCACTCGCATCCTCCTGGTAGATTTGATCGAGTCAGGGGTATTCACAGAATTCAACTGTTCGAAAGATTAAATAAATTCGATTGGACCTAGTAGCAATCAGATTTTTTTTTATAAAATTTCTATTGAGGATTATCCAGGCATGAAGATTTTTATAGATTTGTATAGATTAAGGGTGGAACGGGTCCACTGTAAAAAAATTGCTTTTTTGCAGTCAATTCTTTCCTGAATTTTCAGGAAGAATTTTTTTACAGTGGTCGGGTACTTGGAATATTTCGAGTTTTCGGTTTCAATTGAATTTTTTTATACTTCATTTTTGTTTCCAAATATCACCATAGCTCCTTCGACGATATCCTTAAAAATACGAGATCATTCTTCGAGAGTGCAACAGGGGGGAAAAGTTTGTATATTTCGCTGACTTCACAGCTAAATGTATCGAAAACATTGAAGCCAACGTTGCGAAGATTTACTGAGAGTTGGTTTAAATTGTTTAAACTGTAAGATATAACGCCCCACGACATTGAATGTTTGACGACATACCTACATAAAATTCATATCCATACCTATATGAAAAATTCAATAGCAATCCGTAGTGATATTTATGCGAAAATCATTCATGTTGATTGAGTTGACAATTCCAATTCCGCATTCTTGGAAATGATGGAAAAAATTCATCAAACGTTGAAACAAAGAACAAAAGTGTAGAAACAAAGACCCAATCATTTAGTTTGTTTTGTAACATAAAATCATAAACGTTCTTGGACGTTGCCTGCTGAACGCACAGTTTTTCAACGTAATTTCAATTTCCCGACAATATTTATCAGCATTTACAGTTTCGTGACATTCTGTTTTTTTGTTGTCGAGAGATTGTATTCGATGGCGATACATATATTTTGAAGCTTCGTTCACGCCCATCCTTTATCGTCGTCGATACCCAGCAATACAACATCCATTTTTCATCACACGTAATAATTCTATTTAAAACCTCTCCATTAATGTGTCGGAAAAGCAAAGAACAGCCGATCTCTAAACGTCGAATCATGTCTCTTCCCGTGAGTTCATGTGAAACCCATTTGTCCAACTTCTTTACTTTCCCCGAGGCTTTTTAGGTGTCGGAAAACTGTTGAGTAATGAATTGTGGTCCTCACGGTGATTTTCTAAACTGTCAGGCGTGAATCTGCTTCGGTCATGTCCTCTAAAATCGTGTCATCGGTATCGATGGAAGACAAATTTTCAAGATTTGTATTCCATAGCGAGCAAATTAACGATGACTTTCTTTTGGATTCTTCCTCAAGGGTGCGATGTTTGGAAACGCGTGGTATTCCGATCACCACTTGCAGTACTATTTCGAAATGTGGTATTGAAGTTAGGTATTGCCTCAGTCGGGTTACGACCGAGTTTGAACTTGCATAAGTAAATTATGCCAATTCATCCATTCTCCATTTCGAATTTAAAGTGAATAAAACTAGGTTGACCGTACGTTACAAGTTAGATTATGTTTCCATGTTAATGCACGATGTATAGATATAGAATATAGCTACATTTACGTGACAACAAGTTGAGTTGCGACAAGAACTAAAGGCGAGAGTTCATTGGGAACTGTATAATATCATTTACAAAAACTTAATACTTCGAGCGTGATGAAAATTAGTCCCTTGATAAATTCCAAGTGAAATTGTCAGATATGATGTTACGATGATTACTGTAGGTATTGTATCATGAGAAAACAGTTTGGAGAATTCAAAATCATCCTATAGAATCGATATATTCTATCATAAGCAGCCGTAGAAATTTAATCCTCTTCATATTTCCAAATCCTTGAGTCCTGTGCGGCTTCTCTAAGAAATATCTCAGTCAAACCGCTGTTGAAATGTATTGTTCGCGAGATCTATGCTTTTGTCATCTCTTTGACATGTTCCGAAGGTTTGATCCAGCTAAACTTCAACGATTTCAATATCGAATCCCTGCAAATAAATTGACAAAATCGATTGAATGTTTGCGATTACGAACACAAAAATGGAATTTCACAAGCCTAATATTCCCCTTTCCGTTGCTCGTTATTACGCGATGTATTTAAATGAAAAATTCTTGCTTCGCTTATTTTTCATCTTCTTGAGGACTCAGAATTCATTACCACCTTCCATGATTAATTGCTATCAGAAAAAGGTAATTAGTCCAACCTGTCAAGCTTTTTCAACATTTCCCACAATGAAACGAGAACAACGTTTGATGACAAAAAATAGTCCGATTCCGCTTGAAAACTCCTCCGGAGTGTCGAAAGGGGTGAGAACTTTCAAATTCCAACTCGGATTTGATTGGACAAAAATTGGATGTACTTTGAGTTTTGTATATAACTTAAATTCATCATAGGGTGAGAAATTTTGGAATTGAAAACAGTGAATAGAATGAATGAAACAATGTAACGAGAATCTATGAAAGTGACTGTACTGTGAGAACGGATTGACATGATGTGAAAAATATGTGCGGATAAGTTTTTTTTTTCCACGAACGTTGTGATAAGAGAGAAAAGGCGGGTCGCTACGAAGGTGAAGGTTCTCGAAAGTTTCACAATTAGTCTACTCGAAGTACTTGAAAACTTCAACTCGAAACTTACGCGCGACCGAATATAATAAGTTCAATTAATTATCGACACTTTCGTGCAGAGGCACCAATCATTCTCCAACAAAAGCACGGTCATTGATATTTTCGAGGATCTCTTATCGACATCAACACGGAGTTCCATATATACAAGCTCTTTCAACTACCTCGCAACTTCTTTGTAACGTTTATTCGGCGAGTTTCTCTTTCGTAACGTAGTAATCCTTTGATTGTTCGCAACTCTGTCACCAAATACAATTTTCTCTGGAAATATTTGACGTGAAAAGATATACAACCCTACAACAAATATCATCATCTTTTCAACAGAATTGATCAAATCAATTGTCCCAAATCGGACATCGTGGAAGTAGTAATTCAATTGAAACCACGCTGATGAGTTCGAATAATTTGGGTGCAAATGAGTGAGATAGAACCTCGCATTCTCTTTCCAAATTCTGAATACACATGCGTGTGCACGTGTCTAATGGATGTAGGTAGAGACTAGGTAGTAAGGGAACATGGTATTTAGAGCATGTACGAAACTTCGATCGTATGGAGCTGTATACAGCATCGATACTCTACTCTGAATATTTGTATAGTTACGTGAAGTTTCGGATACGTTGGCCAGCATATTATATGAATCAGTTTATTATTAACAGAGAAAAATTTGGATAGGGGGTAGAATAGAGATCATTTGTTTTGACAATGTCAGACCGAAGACGACGATGGCATATACATGTGAAAAGTGGATGTTCAACGTGCGCATGTCATACGAGGGAGGGAAATGGTGCAACAAGAACGAGTTTGTTGCTGCAGACGAGAGACAAAAAATGTGTGTCGTGGAGGGAAGCGAGCAATCAGTTTGAGGAAAACTAAAAATGAGACTAGGAAGGGAAAAGAATTGGACATCCACTTTCCTTGGCATTTTATTTTTATGAAAAAGGAGCTCTCTCACTTACGGATAACAAATTCGAGCGCAACCAACGTTGTTGATTCTTATTCTTCTTTACCCTATCGCCTTGTTCTTGTTTCCCCCAAAGTTTTTTTTATCCCATTCTCTGCGAGAAGATCAAAAATCTTATAATCCGTTGTTGAATGGAATGAGAAATTTCAGGTTAATGAACTCCTAGGTACTGCGTTGAAAGAGATAAAAGTTCACTTCCAGAGATGTATTTTATATGAAAAGAGGAGTTTAAGGATTCTCGTATCTGAAACTTCATTTCTTGGCAACGATGATGGGTGAATTGAGCAACAAGCTCACGAAGATCGTGAATTTTTGAAATTGTCAAATTTTTCAATCGTGATATCTCAATTGTTATGCGAGGGAAGAATTTTTTTTCTCCGGAATAAAACTAACAATTTTATGAGAAGTACGATCTGCAAACATAGAAGAATCAACCTCAAAGAAGTTCCAGTTGTTTCAACTACGTTCAGGGCTCGAGTACAACGAAGCTTACGATAATTGAATTAATTACGGTGGGTTGGATCAAACACAGAGCAGTTTGTTCGATAAAAGCAACTAAACTAAAGCAATAGATATTCGTTTCAAACACGACTCTTTTGTTTTAAATGAATATTCTCAAGTACAGGATTGTACGAATCCACTTTGCGTTTTCCATTGAAAATTATAATCATCAATTTATATTATTTTTGAATACATTGTTGAATTTGTACGATGGAATTGTATGGAATTGTATTCGAGTCGGTTTTTCTTTCACAATCAAGATGGTTATTGTCGAATATTTTTCTACCTCGCTTGCCTGTTTGAATTCTCTACCTATACGATCTACGAGGAAAACGGAAAACAGATCACGTGTAAATACAACGAAAACACCGAGCATCAATGTGAAATTTCAAAGAGCAAACGCAAAGTATCATACAAATATAGTTGGTCTTTTTGATCTATTAATTGGAAAATTTTATCTCTCTTTTCTTGCCTTGATTTTCCTAATGGATGTACCTAGATGGATTAAATGGTTCCGTTCTTTCAAGAAGAAGATAAAATATTCTTTATTTCAACTCGATGCTTTCGATTCATCTTTCCATTTTATCTCCTTATACTAGATACCACACGTGAATTTTTTTCTGGCACTTTTTACAATCGAGCGGTCCGAGAACGAAAGCTCATCAAAAACGCTTCAGACCACAATATCATACGTCACAGCTTTCCGCGACATTATTCGATATCAATCACCTGTTCACTGTCAGCCATCCGAAAGATGGGTATGTTTTCTTCGGATCGATACATTCGGAACAATTGAATCACAATTTATCGCTTTGGCAGGACTCGAATGTACTCTTATTAAAAGTATTATTACAAGTTTGTACTTCGCGTAGACGTTGATCGTATTCTGGCAAATGGAACGCGAAAATCCTATGTATCATAAAATGATGGAATTCCAGTTGAGCATTTGATTTCCGGCCGAGCATTGTGCGAGGTAACAAAATTCTCACGTATATAAGATGTATAAAACGAACGAACTCCCTGCCACTTCCAGTTTTGGTGGTGAAAAGAGTGATCAGACGGAACTGAAGACGCCCGAAGCTGAAAGTAGTGGGCATCGAGCCAAAGAGGATAAGAACGAAGAATCTTTCAAATCAATGCTCCGGAATCAATGGAGGAATTTTCTCTCAAATTTGAAGATGTCATTAAATTTAAGGTTACATCATCGGGCGAGCTTAGAGAGCTATTGAAACTTATGAACGTGTGAAACTGATGGATCAAATATTCATGATTTCGGAACGTGATCGTATTAGTTCGATGGTATGTGTGTGTGCAAACATACTATATAAATCAGAATTGATTATGCCACACGATTATGAAGGAGAACGCATTATTCATTCCATCCACAACGTAGTAGAAAAAAAAAGAGTAAAGAAGAAGAAAAAAAGAGGAGGCAGCGACGAAATTGGGAGGGAAGAAAAAGGAGAAACTAAGCAATCGTATTTCTCAGTTGATCCCGGATTAAGGCGCAACGAAAACGAAGATAAGAGAAATGTCTCACAATTTTTCGCATCCAACCTTTTGCACTCACGTGAAATTCATACCAAAGTCTACAGCTCACTTGTCGGACTATGGAATCCTCTCGTACTTTGTATGAGTTTTAGGATCAACTGTATACTCGATGGAACCGAGTGCGGTAAAGTTTTCGTCGTATCGTGTGCGATATACAATGATTTCATTATTTTCAGATGAGTTTGAAGCGAGGGAGGTCACGAAAAGAGTACTCTTTTGATTTGCTGAATCATCTACAATAAGAATGACGTGATTTTTCTGATTTGATAGCACACAAATTTTTCACGAGCTCTCATCGTAATAATTCGATGAATACGGTGAATTTAATCATAAGATATTCCTTGTAATGATACCTCAAACGATAAAATCGAATACAAGCGATTCTACCGGGTATCTGCAGATTCGTATATTTGTTTGAACATTAATCATCCACGATGTATCTTCTTCACGATCGCCAGTTTTGTTTTTATGGATTAAACAAAACAAAACTCTTTCAAGAATATTTCTAAATCACACGCCAAAATGATAAACTTCTCTTTGAAGTCATGATTTAGCACAAATACCCTCGTTTAGTCGAATAAAATAATGAAAATCAAATAATTATCGGCAAATTATTGAATTCCACACTTTTGAATGTTAAAATTTATTTATTATATTTGATTACTTATTTATGCAGCGATACTTTATTTAAATATGACATGATTGAATTTTTACACATAATTTTATGATCAAACAGCTCACAATAACCTCCCAAGCGGTTTGATCGTGAAATTTTATCTACATGTACCATATCACGATTCCCAGTGAATGATTTTCCTTTTGACAATTCCTTAGGTGTTATAACATCATAAATGGATAATTATTGTAATTTTAGTATTCTGTGCCATTACATCTTCAAATAAAATTAAATTTGAATTTTCCTCGCGAAATAAACGAAAGAACACTTGATTTACATTCTAAACATTCTCACGCATGAAACAACGTTCGTGCTGCAACGAATTCTGGTACATGTATCGCTATTTTGGGAATCAATAATTAGTGCAGTGTAGGGTTTGATGGTGAAAAATTGTGCACGAATTGAATTTTCACAAAATGAATAATTTTGGTTCCATTTTTGTACAATTTTTTATAAAATTCTACTCTTGAAATTCTGTCTTATAGATATTTTTGGATTCAAAGAGGACCCAAGAAGAAATTATTTAATTATATACAAATTATATATAATTTTGAGGATTCTCCCACGCGAGCAGAAAAGAATGATGTATGCTCTATAAATAATATTAATAATTGAACTTTATTTAGGCTCCTTGTTACGTGATTTACAAGTTAATGGAAAGAAATAATACTTTTCTTACAATTTGTTAGAGAAAAATTTCTATTAAGATTCTTCTATTATTCAATTAATCCACGTGCATGGGTAATCATCCCCCGTACGAAAATATTTTGCTGAAAAACTTCTACAAAACCATGAATAATTTATGAAAAACATCTCACTTTTTCTACAAAAATCTGAAAAACAATCTGACAATCTCTGGAATTTTTGTATGAAAAATCTAATAAATTTGGGGCATTCTGTACAGATGTTTGTCAATATTTTCCAGAATTTTTTCATTTATTCGGAGAAAAATAGGGACGAAATGGCGAAATGGAATTTTTAACATTTGTTCGATTGTAGATCAATTCTCCTAATCCTTTTCTCCTAAAAGTGTATGGTCCTAAAATGAATAGTCCTAAAATAATGTGAGTCCTAAAACATTGTCTCCTAAAAAAATGATTACTAACATGCAAGTGTTCTAAATTGTTTATTTTGTTCCAGATCATAGCTGCTATCAGTTTACAATTCCAGATTATAACCTACAGATTTTAAGTACGTCACAATATCGGTCTCATATTCATCATATGTCGGAACTATATTAAAAATTCTCTCAGCAGCCCTCTTCTCTTTGGGATTACGAACCTTTCTAATTGTTTGTCCCAAGTCAAATTGTTGTAACATACACTCAGTGTCCGCTTTTCATCAGAGTCATATAGAAGAAACTTCTCTCCTGCATTTGTTACCTTGAAATTAGATGGTATGTTTCGCAATTCTTGTATGCTCATAGGATTTGGTGGAATATCTCGCAAACGTTCTCGTGTGATCGCTTTCCGCAGGTTTTGACGATTGGGTAGTTGTGACAAAACTTCCTTTGGTACCTTCGGTGTAAATGTAATGTCAAATATTCATGAATCAAAGTAATATTCGAATATGCCTTAGGCATTTCAGTTCGTAAAATTTGCGCTGGCGGTGCCTCAGGATGTTCCTTTGCTTTTCTTTTTATGCTAGTCACAACTTTGTGAGCTGCAACTTCTTCTAAATTCGGAGCGTGAGAATGTAAGGACTTGTCTGGTCCCTTGTGGATATGAATACCTACACCCGTGGAAGACGTAATCGCGGTGGCATTACATGTAGGTTTTCTTTTACAATGCCAATATGTTGTTCCTGAAACCTCATTACGTTTATACGAGGGTGGATTGATAAGTTTCCGGCCTGACCAAGAGATGGCGCCACTAGGCCTACCTTGAGGTGGCGTTCTATAGTACCATCCTTAGATAGCTTGTAGCTATAGTTTCAGTCCGATCGCCATGTTAGTTTAGTTTTGAGAGCACGCTGACCAAGACGCCTCTGTGTTTTTCGTAAAAATGGAAAAGCTGGAAAATCGTGCTGTCATCAAATACTTTTATTTGAAGGGGTTAACGCCGAAGGAAATTATAGAAGAGATGGACTCAACACTGGGGACATCCTCCCCATCATATTCAACCGTTAAGCAGTGGGTTTCCGAGTTTAAAAAGGGTCGTGTGAGCACCTCTGATGAGCCTCGCTCAGGACGCCCCATTGAGGTCACAACTCCAGATATGATCGAAAAAATCCATCAAATAGTGCTGAAAGATCGCAGATTAAAAGTTCGTGAGATAGCTGAGACCTGTAAGATGTCATATGAACGTGTACAAAATATTTTGCACCAACATTTGTATATGGAAAAGCTCTGTGCAAGATGGGTGCCGCGTTTGCCAACAGTCGACCAAAAATTCATTCGAAAGAACATTTCTACCGCCAATTTGGCGTTGTATAAGCGTAATCCAAGCGAATTTTTGCGTCGATTCGTAACCGTTGACGAAACTTGGGTCCACCACTACACTCCTGAAACCAAAGAACAGTCTAAACAGTGGATTGGACCAGGGGAACCAACTCCAAAGAAGACAAAAACAATTTTTTCGGCGAACAAGGTTATGGCTACTGTTTTTTGGGATGCAAGAGGTATTATATACATTGATTACCTTGAAAAGGGTAAAACTATCACTGGTCAATACTACGCAGACTTATTGCAACGTTTGAGCCACGAAGTGAAAATTAAACGACCTCATCTGGCGAAGAAAAAAATCTTGTTTCATCACGATAACGCACCAGCGCACACGTCAATCGTTGCGATGACTAAAATCAACGATCTGAAGTTTGAATTAATGCCGCACCCTCCCTACTCTCCAGACCTAGCCCCGAGTGACTATTATCTGTTTCCTAACCTCAAAAAATGGCTTGGCGGTAAGAGATTTGCGGACAATGAAGAAGTAATCGAAGCTGTAAATGGGTATTTTGAGGAGCTTGACGAATCAGTCTATAGAGATGGCATTACTAGACTAGAACACCGCTATGAGAAATGTATCAGCCTTGGAGGAGATTATGTTGAGAAATAAAAAAAAAAAATTCTTAAAAACGTTGTTTTTCTTGGTCAGGCCGGAAACTTATCAATCCACCCTCGTAATAGAGGAATCCATCGATATGAAGTAAGAAACCTCTTCCACTCGCTGAGGCGATAATTTCAGCCATAATGAATATAATAATTTGGAATATTATTATTAAAAGATTGTGAATAATGTTAACCAAAGAATTTAAGTGTGACCTGTAACCAAAAGTTGAATTGTAATCAACAGAAGTGAACTTTGTAACAAGTGAACAGCTCAAAGAAGAAAGACAATCGAGCGAGTCGAGCATCTTTAAGAGTTCATGGTTTCAATCCAAATGTTATTGTATTATATTAGGAATTCATGTTTTTTGAAAAATGTAAATTAGGAGAAATAGATTAGGAAAAGAAAGTTTAGGACTCGCACTCTATTAGGGATTCATATTTTTTAGGACTTACAGATTAGGAGAAAAGGATTAGGAGAACTGACCCCCTCCCATTTGTTCAACTGCACGGAGAAAAATGCGGGTCGAAACTGCAGTAATCTTTGATCAAAATTCGAGAATATTTCCTAAATACATATTAAAGACAAAACGGTCCACTTTTTTGTGAAATTGTATTTGAAAAACAATGAAAAATCATCAATACCTCATAAAAAATAAAGAAACATATGAACTTTCTAAAATTCGCATACAAAATTTCACAAAGTGAATAGTAGGATATTGTAATTTTGTTACTACTTTTGTGAAATTTCACGCGCGACTTTTGTAAAATTCATATGTTTCTCTATTCTTTATTAAGTAATGATAATTTTTCATTGTTTTCCGAATGAAATTCCACATAAAAGTGAACAGTTTTGTCTTTATTACGCATTCGAGAGAAATTCTCAAATTTTAAGAAATATTCTCAAATTTCTATCAAAAATCACCACATTTTCAACCTCCATTTTTCTCCGTGTGTTGAGAAAAAATTTAAAAAAAATCTCAAAAACTTTTTCACGTATAATACTCGAATATAGCACCCGAAGGATAAAAATTTGAAGAAAAAAAATTAATGTTTCTCAGCAATGCACGCATGAGGAATTTCAATACGCATGATACGAAATCTTCTTTTGATAATAGTTTTTGTTTCGTGAAGAAAATGAATAATGAGTTGAGAAAACAAGGGAAAGAGCATTCCAAGTTGGTAGCTGCTTCCTCCACCTGTAAATTATAAAGCGAGTCAGAAAATTATCTCGATAGTTGCAAGTTTTAATTTCCCACCGGTGTATAACACGGAACATGCATCATCGAACAGAAACATTCAGATGGCAGGGAGAATGTTCAAACAAAGTACTCCATTTCTTTTGAAAACTAAACATAAAACATAGCGATAACATAAGTAATGTACCCTCGACTATCGAATTTATTATTCAAAATCTGATGTATCCTTCTTTCGGATAGATGAAGACTTATTATCTCAAAGAATACACTGTAAAAAAGGTTCACCGAACAATTTCAGTAAATTTACTGGAAGTTATACTGCAAAATATCAGTACAAATGTTATGGAATTTCAGCATCAAAACTGGAAATTTTCTGAGCCGCGGTACTGGAATTTTTTAGTACACGAACTGGAATTTTCCAGGACATGTACTGGGAAATTAATGCTGAAAATATTCATGGAAATTTAGGAAAAATTGCTCACATAAAGTGATTTTGCACGGTCCTTGTGTTTCAAGATGATTGAGAAAGTTGATCGTTCATGTGGATGGACAGAAAGTCAGGTCCACCTAACGGGATTTCAACCTACACTTCTCGACCTGCCTACCCAGATAGCAATTTAACCTTGCTACAAGGTTGACATAAGCCTCCCAGTTGACACACGACAATGATACAAGCTTACAAAACCCTTGCAGCAGAGTTGTAGCAGCCTTACACTGACAAGGTTGTTAATAACAAGTCAAAAACAATCGAATGACAAGTCTGGCGAGCTTATGACAAAAAAGCTTACATGTTATCTGCGTAGCACCTGAAATCTAAGACTTACTCTCTAAATCTGAAAGAGTGAAAAATCGCACGTTTCACTCCACTAAGTGTCAGAAGTGAGCCTGTCCGCTTCGAGTGGAATTTTCACTCGTTTCGAGTGACCTCTTTTAGAGTGAAAAATTCACTCTAGCGTCGAAGTGGTTGTGAATTTCTAACCTCAAACCTTAGAATATCACTCTGAAAGGGTGGAAATTCTACTCGAAAATCCGACAGGCTCACTTCTGGCTGGCTAAAGAGTGAAATCTCATTCCAAAGATTTTAGAGAGTAGTCGATGAGATATAGCGCGAGATGTTGAAACGCCAGCTTGGCGCCTGTTGTAACGCATGTTACTACATATGATTCATATCTAGAATACACAAAGGAACAAGTCTTCGAAAGACCTTATATATGAATTTTATCTGCTACAATTACAATTATTATTCAAAATCTAAATCAGGAAATTTTTAATGTGAAGACTTGAAATTTTTCCTACCAGAAATGACGAAGTCCAATAGAAGTGGAAAATTTCAGTGCAACAGTGATTAAACTCCAGCATAACTGGAAAATTCCATCACAAGACCTGCAAATTGCAGTTCAAAACCTGTATAATTCAATTGCATAGCAACTGGGAAATTCCATCACACAACCTGAAAAATACAGTTCAAAACCTGTATAATTCCAGTATACCAACGATTAGGTTTTTTTTCTGAATTCGAAATTTTTTCCAAGTCCTTATTGAGGGGATACTTTTTGCTGGTACACAAAAACTGTAAAATGGTCGTAGGAGCCAAACTTTGTCCCAAACTTGAAAATCCCAGTACAAGGACTGAAATTTCAGTTATGCTTGATAAATTTCCAGTACCGTACCAACAAAATCTCTATATATGTACTGGAATATCCTTATGCCAGTACTAGCACTGGAAATTTCCAGTCTTTGTTTACAGTGTACAGGTACAGTTCTCTGATGAACCAATCAGACAAAAAATACCATCCACATAATTTTGTGTGAAGAGGAAAAAAGAATTTATGCAACGTAGAAAAAAATGATTCCGTTCTGAACTTCAAAGTTGCAAAGTTGGGAAGATGATACGGGAAAAGCAACATTGTATGTTTGTAACGAGGTTGGTAATTGAAACGCTGGTAATTAGCTATCAAATATACCCTGCTCACGTTGAAAAAAAAAAGTGAAATATTGAGTCAATATGTACATTACTCTAATTCGACTCGGATCATTCGTGATAATTCTGTACATACAGAGTGGGTACATACCGATGATACTAGAACGCCGTCTAAAGTTTCAAGTTTATTAAGAGGATAATATTGTTTGAAGTCTACAGTTCATTTTATAAAAATATTATTCATTTTTTCCATGGACTTGAAATTAATGATACAAGTATCACGTTATTGAACAATCGATTCATGTGGTTTCTTTTATCGATTTTAGACTATATTCATCATGCATAGAACGATCGATGAATTCACGTAATATTCCCTCCAACAATGTTGGGAGACTCAGTCATATATAATTACAGGGTATACGCGGTGTACGTCAAATTGCATCATGTACAATGTCAATATCGATTATATAGCATATTATATACCTGGTTTGAGTTTTGAAACCAGGCCTGCGTTAATGTGTGGAGATGAAAAATTGGAATTTTCAGAATTCGCTCCGAAATTCATTTGAAGTTTCTTAAAATTGCTGTACAAAATTACACTCATGTTTACTGAATTTTCAGAAGGAATTCCTCTTGCAGTGTAGATTATTCAAAACATATGAAATGGAGTGTAAAGGGCGGTATATCGATCTCGGGCGGATCTCGAAATTTCAAAGTTCGGGCGTTAAGTGGTTGAACAAAACTTTCAATCTCCCGCGATAGTTCATGTTCGATTGAAATTCAGATGAGATGGAAAATTACGATCGATCATTAATAGTCTGTTCCTAGAAAGACCGTGTTCCCATATGCACCTGAGTCGTATATACAAGTTAATTGCCTTTCCACCCTTTTCCCCTCCGCTCCTCGTACTTGACGCATTATAAAGTACCAGCGAAGCGTCTCACATTTCCACTTAAGATAATCCTGTGACTCCGAGTCCTGGTTTCACTCAATGCGTTTATTCAGCCCGTACTTGACGTATTTATAACCGCATACGTACAATGTCGTTCCCCGTTGAAGCGTTGGATTAATTAGATTATATATGTATATCATCCTCATTCGAATCTATTCCAGATGAATAATCGAGGCTTTTTTGGGTCACGATAGAATTTTTCAGAATTTCCAAGGACAAAAGAAATTGACAAAGCAAAAATATCCCGAGTGCTTAGCGTAATGGGAACTTTCGAATGACGTATGAAAGTTTTAAATTCCAAAATGCTGGCAAAACTCGAATTTGCGACAGGATGTCGCCAGCCGACAAAAAAGAAATAAACTTTAGCATCCAACCCAATACGAAGGAGGAGAGAATAATGGATCCGAAGATACCCAAGATGTTCATATAACGTAATCTTGGTTCTAAAACCGTCTAGCCAAGGCATTGCGCGAGAATAAAAAATTTGACCTCATTATCAAAAAATTTATGTGCAGTTTCCAAGTTTGGATGCGGGGATCATTATACTTTTGAAAACTGCTTTCATGCTTGGAAGCTGTTATTTTCGAGAAATATTACAAGAACAACTTGAAACTAACGTTCGCATCAGAAATCTGTGGAAACTTGGTTGGTGCACTTTGAATAATCGGGATGTTGTTTGCTTTCGTTCTAACTCGATATAGTAAATATTATTTACCCGGAATTAACGGAGAATTTGTCACAAATAAATCTTTTTGGACGAACATTCGATTTCATAAACCGATATTCTAAAATCTATCGAGCGTATAATTTGATCAAAGTTTTATCGAACATTTGACGATTGTTCATCCACGTCCCACGTTGAAGTTATCGTTCGATGATCAAAATAAGAGATATGTAAAATAGAGGCGTTCCGCTATGAATAACCTTGCCTCAATAACTAATATCGGACTTTTGACCCCTCTCGAAATCGGGCATTGCTTTTTTCCCTTTCTTTTTTCCAGGTATAAAACGCGATTTGTGAAAATGCGTGGAATTGAGGTCGTTCTCCTGCTCTCTCGGGAAACGATCGGATTTGCGATTGCAGGATTTCCCTATATGTACGATATTTCAATGACCTTTGCGTGTTTTTATCTGTTAAAAATATCAAACGTTCTGAAATTTTTTCGCATGTCAAAGTGGGATCAGCATTCGTGGTGCGTTATGCGACCGCGTCGGAGTCGATATATTTATTTTCAAGCATTATTTCATTGTGTTTATTCAAATTTTGTATGTTTTATTTCGCAAATCAATGCGAAACGTTTTTTACTTTTTTTCTTTTTTATGCAACAAATCATATTTGGGAAAACTGAAATTGCTGATGAACTATATTTTATCACAGCCAGACATGAAACTATTCTATTGTAAATAAAATCCAAGTGAAGAGATTTTCATACCATCTTTTTATTATTTCTCAAAGATTCTTATAAGGATTGTGCATTCATGCATCGTTGAATTTTCGTCCATGCATGTGCAGGCAAAAAGCTTGATCAGTTCGGAACATATATCAAAGAATTTCAATAACAAATCAAAGAACCTGGCGAAAAAAGAAACCTGTAGCTACATCATTGCAACAGTTTAAATCTATAAAATGTGGTAAAAATTCATTTTGAATGAATATCGATGATAGAAGAAGAAAAAGAAGACGTACGTTCGAATGCGAGATAATGATGATGGAGATGATAATTGTTTCCTCTCCATGAATCATTTCAAACAATATTTATACCTCGAAAAGTGGTAGAAGAAAGAGAATATTTACATTCGTTGATTGAGAAGGAAGCGAGTGGATGTATAAACGATCGAATTCAACATACATATTTCATTCTCATCTTTGTATAAACTATCGCCATAGACAATCTCACTGTTCTTTTCCCCATGCTTTGGGAAATCCCATTTTTCATTGCTCTGTATCGCGTGTAGCGGGTGAAACAGCTTTTGCGCGATCCATGGTAGGGAAAAGATGATGAGAGAAAGAGGGAGACAAATAAAAATGAAGAAATATTTTTCTCTCATCTATAGTGCATTAGAAAAGAAAATATTTTCTGAAAATTCTTTCATACGTTTCGCGTACTGTCAAAACCTCACCTATGAAAACTGCTGCTGCCGTTGCTCTACGGAAAACTCTCTCGTTGAAAAACTACATTTACATAAGAATCAATTTGATGGCAACATTTGAAAGCATTCCCCGCGAGCGTATTTGAACGAAATACATGTACATTTCGAAAATACGGAGATGAGCAATGGGAAATTTTTTTATTCTGAAACTTGATTTCGTTTGAACTTCATTCGAATGCGAATTACGCTCGCAAAAATTAATTCAGCTGGATTATGAATTTTGTGTGAAATTCGATGATATACAAGTGAAGAGTGTGCGGGAGAAATTCGGTCAATCTCATTCAATTTGTGTGGGTTGGGATTTTATTAAATTAAATAAAATTCTTCCGTTGGATTCGCATAAAGATTATTCATTTTTTTTTCCCTCGTAAAAGATTATTATGACCTCACGCTATTTAATTAGCTAATGCGGTTTTCTTAGGATGAAAAATTTATAAATAATTCTAAATAATTTTATAAAAACACACCCGGAGAGAAATTTTCTTCTATTCATCTAGAGGCGTTGACTAGAATAGTGTTTGAATTGAGTTGCGTTAATAGAAAACGTCAGAGTTCTCTCGTTTATTTATTTTCTGTGACAGTAAGAAGGACCTCACCATGTTTTCTTATTTCATCTGGAAAGATGTGAAACTCTCACTTGTCGATTGCTTTAAAGGCGACAGAAACATTTTTTCCAACTTGAAATCAACGGATACACTAGAAATGATTCAGAATAAGGGTTGTATTTCTTATTTAAAACAAAACAAAACCAAGAAAAGTTTTAATTCGTATGTATATCATTCATCTTTCATTTGAATTCACAAAAACCTGAAAAACTCGTGGAATTCAGAATTTATTTTGCCATGAAAATTGTTTTAAAATAATTTTCTCATAAATCAAATATTATACATCGGGAATTAATTAGCCCTCCGAATTCAGGCTATGCTTGGACTATTTTGTGGAATTGTTAGTACCCCGTGTATTTACTCCTGTATTATTCGATGTTACAAAAAAAATAATGATAAGTCACAAATTGAAAGCAATCATCAGAACTCTGAAAGGTGAAATGGAAAAATAGCAAAATAATACAAAAAGAGGTCTAGATCATCGCAATTGCCTATATTTCATATTCCTTTATTTCCCATGAAAGTAATCAACATCGGAAAGAATTGGTATTACAAGCGTTTCATATTTATATGTAATATATGCTCAATGATAACATCAATTTACAAACAATTGTACAACATGGAAATGGTGTGGAAATGAAATACATCGATGAAGAGTTCCAATCAATACCAGATAAAATGAAATTACTTTCCCTTCGATTCAATATTTATTCATTATCATTTGAGCTAATTGACAGAATGCAATGGAATTGAGTCAACTGTAATTTTTTGTTAATTGGGACAATTACATAAAAAATCAAATGAGAACAATTATTCATTCTAAAAAAAGAACTGTATAACTATGACATTCGATGACCTCATTCGATTCAACTTATATTTTGACACAAATACCTGTTTATGTAGCACTTTTCTTAGTATACCCCAGCTTTAGCGGGCAATTTATATGCAAATTGCAAACGTGATTACATACAGTAAGGAACTGTTTTCTTGCACATTGCCTTCTCTTTTCCGACTTCTTACGCTCCGAATCTTCTTATGGAATATCAAATTCGACGTCACGATGGGAAGAAAATGGCTTAAATGAGTCACATGGAAAATCACATAAGTCGAAGTACGATTATCGAATTTCCAGGGTTGAGATGGGGAAGAATTTTCCAAGGATAATCGAGCGAGTCCTTGTAATTTTGTAAAAAGATTCTTCTTTAAACATGAAATATAAATATAAAAATAAAAAAGCGTGATATGAAAATATTTTACTCGATTTGTCGATCAGAATAAACGTGAAAAGATGCGAATATCAGAATCGTGAGCGCATATTTGCATCAGATAGCGACAAGACTGAACGTCGCCACGTGATATTCTTTCGTAGCCGGTAATACACATGCGTTAGACCTTCTTTCTCTTCTTTTACATGCGAATTTCGAACTGTATCCTCTTGTGTATCTTCTCGTTTTATTTTATCGGTTCCTGACTTTTTATTCTTTGATTCTCTCGGAACAATACTTTTTGGTTTTCACGAGAATGAGGAAAAAATAAAAATTGTACTGTGTGCGTTTGATTTCTGAGAAAATTCTGAATTTTCTGATGGTGCATTTCGAATATAGATACTGGGTTGAATTCCATATCAGAACGTTTGAAACATCGATCGGGGGGCGTGAATTCACCTTACCTTATCGCGAGGTAAGTTATTACATTACACCGTGAGAATCTCTTAGATTTGATATAGGTGTTGAGATCAAGTATCCTGGACTAAGAATATGGTTTGCAATCTATTTGTGATCTTAAAATTGGATCGCATTCTGCCAAAAAAGATCCTCTATTCACGAATTGATCATAAAATTCATGTAATGTCTAATTTATCGAAACATATAGATATTCAATATAGTTCTTGGGTATCCCTTGGAGAGTGTGGATCAGGTGTATCAAGTTTCTGCTTTCACCCAAGCTGAAACTCATTGTTTCGCTTACAGATAATGGTTATCCACCCAATTCACCTATTGTAGGATTAGCCCGCCGTCTAATAAATTTCAACAGAATCAGCCCATTGAGAATCAAAAATAAAAGCACACTCATGCACGTATCCTCCTACTTCGAGCACGCAATGTAGACGAGATTTAATTGAGCGAGTACAATAAACATAATCTTCTCTTCTATCTCACGAAACGTTTTAGCCAAGAATGCGTTCGAATGTGTTCATATTCGAACTCAGCTGGATATCGTCCTGAAAACAATTTTATCACCGAAAGTTACTCAGATCGCAGTCACGCTGCTGTTGAGTACTTTTGATCCGCCTTTGAGATGCTTCTTAATTAAATTTATGAAAAGAGTCAACTTGGTATGTTGATTCATCAACTCGAAACTTCCAACATACTTTATAAGTCTCTTTGCTTTCAAACTCTCGTTTTTCGAGTTGAAGAATATTTCAGATTGTATAATTTTTTGATATCCCCGACGATGATTCGATGCATCATTGAGGAAACGGATACCGCTGAATTGACGAGAATTTGATTTTCGAGAATCTGAATGTTTCTGGTTAAATAAACATTGTTAAACGTTTAATGAGGACATATTATGGCACAGGGAATCACGCTTGATCGATTACCAACGCCTCAATTCGTAATTATCGGAAGTATCTTGGCGTCAATTATCCCGAACGACGGATGTTTACTTACCAAAAGGAATTGTTACACTCGTATCTAGACGAATCACTGAAACAAATAATCCTCTGTCAGAGTGCATTTCAATGGAAGCGAAGAGAAAAAAAGTAAAATTGGATAAGTAATTGGTTTCCCAATTGTTTCTCGATAAAACTAATCATCCGTTGAATATAAATTCATATTTAAAACCCTGAATGGGTATGCTTTATTGCGACATCAATTTTCATCGTGTTTTCATCAGTTCCAGAACAGGGTAAAAACAGGAAGATGTTTTTATATGAATACTGCATTCTACGATATTTATAGGAAGCAACTGTTCGTGTTGCGAATGATATAAATCCGACCAAGCGAATATATACCCGAGTAGGTAAATTGAAAATCAAATCATTTCTTCGTACTTGAGGAATTTCTAGTTTCAATTACACGTGAATTGATTTTGAATCGCTCTGAGATGAATGAATAAACGAACGATGAAAACCCACATTGGATATTTTTTTTTGTTTTTCATGAAAGATGAGGGATGATAAAAAGAATCATCGTCAGAATAACTCGTGAAGCGGTACAAGTCATTCCGGGGACGAGTCATATGGTCGCATTAGAATCGATAGAAATTTTTGTCTCCAATTTTTCAATTTCCCGAAAGAGCGGAGGAAAATTGAGTTTTCTACTTCGTTGAAATTATGTTGGATGTTTGAGAAGTGCTACAATAAAGAGAACATGAATTACATTGAAAATTTTTCCTCTCGAGGAGGAGGAGGAGGAGGAGGACAAAATGTAATGAGGTTTCCAAGGAAATAGAACAAAATAGTTCACAGTTCGTATTCCTGCACATCATTAATTAACATACGCAAATGCAAAATATATGCATCCTTGAATATATTTCAATAATATATATCATTGCGTTGGATGTTTTCTGAATTATTCTGGTTGTAAACTTTCGATTCTTTTGAATTTGAATTGAATTTCAGGGAATCCCATTCGATGAGAGTAAATGTATCTTTTATGAACCCTCTTCTCTTCTTCTCGCATTTTCCCAGCTGCGAGATGGTGTACTTCGAAGTTCATGATCTTCAAGACACCGAGTTCACACGATCTTCTCGTTGGGGATTCGCTCACACCCACGTAGCGTCTTTTCGTTGACTACTTTTAACGAGCATTGACTGATCCTACCCTTAAACCCATTCTTTTCTTACATGCCACCTTGGAGCGGGAGGCTATCGCAGAGACTTGGGTTTTATTAGTTCGGTCGGCATCACATTGTTTCTCGCGTAATCTCTGTAAGTCGGATACGAAGAAAGCTGGTATCAAAGGGTTAACACTCATAAGAACCAATTTCTTCTAATTAGAAAAATCTTTTTTTCTCGGTATGTTTCGTGTTCCTTATATTTACACGAGAAATTAATTCTCAAACTTTTAAAGATTCGAATCCGAAAATTCCATAACAATTGATTAATGGGAACGATCCCTTGGTAGAAAGTTATCTAGCAATTCCCTGGGACATCTGGATGGGCACAGGCTAGAAAGTGCGTTACAAAACTGGCTATAGAAACCAATTTAATACCTGAGAAAACTAGCTGGGGCCCATCTAATTCCCAATCATAATTTCTACCAGGGGAAATATACCCAGGTAAAAATTGACCATGGGTGCTAGGTTGCCGCAAGGCTCACCAAGATGGGTCGAGCCTAGGCTACCAGGCATGGCGCAACTCTGAAATGATAACATCATTTCAGCCTCAGCCCATTTGTTTCCACAATCAAGACCCAACACTGGAAACAGGGTTGTGATAGCATATGCCGTCAATGGCAGACTATACAAAAATTTGTTCGCCAAGGATGAGCCAACGCTGTAGCAATCTTGCGGCAGGGTTGCGCCCATCTCATGCCAATGGTCACTTTTATTTTTTATTGTAATTGAAAATAAAATAAAAAATCCATTCTATCATTTCGATTGAACGAAATGAATGTCGGATAATTTCAACATGTAATTTTTCTGATTAGTTTCAACTGATGAATGACGTAAATCCGGTGGTCCTGGCGTAGAAGTAGGCGGGTCTGGAAACAGATGAAGAATTATTTCTGTCATGGAATCTTCAAAGGAGACTTATATATTGATTGAATGCTTGGTTCGCCACTCGCAGGAAACAAGCATCACTCTGGTGAGAGTTATTGTAATTTGCTGTTTGAGAAGGAAGTTTCACTCTTAGCCAAGCTATTACTCAAGTCGAGTCAAGCTAACGCCTAAACTGAGCGAGGCCATCGCCCAAGCTGAGCCAAGCTATTGCCCAAGCTGGACCAAGCTACGACCCATGCTTGGTGCAACATGAGAATCCATTGTCATTCAGAGTTGCCTAATGCTTGGAGCAGTGTCCCGCCAAGCCCTAGAGAGCCTCTGTTGAAAGCATGCGTTTTCCTTCAAGCAATATTGGTTGAAGGATGGGCCAAGCGTGGCGCAGCCAATGATCAATGATGGATCAACGAAGTCGATTTATGACTTCCCATATTGGTACAATGTTTAGACCATTGTCAACCATCCTTGTCCCTACATAGATTGCCCAGCTTTGGCTGGCAGCCTTGCGTCTAGCTATATTCCGTCGTCAGCATTGGCGGAGCCTGAAGATTTTTATATGGGTATCCACATAAGAACGGAACGTACTAGATTTTCAAAATTTGTTTCAAAAGTACGCGCTCATCCTTTTTTTCCTCAATTCCGATTTGTCTGCAAGCATTTCATGGAATTTACATGGTACAGCTGACACATATCGAATCGAATATACTCAACATTCCTTGGCGCCAGAGAATGATGATTCAATAAAGGTTATATCATAATTTCATACGAGTATGCGATATGTTATGTATCGTTGTTACACAACCCGCTGTTCTCTTATTTTTTGTTTGGTTTCTCGGTCCTGGCTGCTCCATCATCGTGAGAGAAAACACCCTCATCAGTCACCAGGATCAATCACCGTAAACACTGAATTGAGACAGCTATCCAAGAGGATCAAAGGTGAAGATATAGGGATCGAATACCCTGTAGGATTAACCCAAAGTAAAAGGTGTTAGGTAGACTAATAGACGACGGAGATACGTTCACGGGTCCTTTGGGTGTAGTCGAGACACGTGTGAAATTTCTATCGTTCATTACCAGTCTTTCAACGAACTTCTTCCAGCAGTATCATCGTTTTTCTGCATCTATACTGACTAATTGCTCTGTACTTTTACACAAAAGAACGCGATTGTTCATTATCCATTCGGTAACCATATACCACACGGGATGCGTCTCATCGGATTGTCGAGTGTATTATTTCATAGACACGAATCGAATAGCAGATATTTCATCAATCTCTCTTTCTCCCAATTGCCAATATTTATCGGGAAATCGATTCACGTCAAGCGTTTCCTCCCTGTACCTCTTACCCTGACGTACAACATTGACTAGAACTTTGCAATTTCTTTCAGGAGGAAAATTGAATTCGCTTGAGATCCTCGGCTACTCATTTTTCAATGGAGTGGCTCCACAGGCGTGATACTTAGATTTTTGTGGAATGAGGATGATATAAAGTTGAATTATTTTCCATTAAATATTTATGAAATCATTCAAGATATCTCGGAAACAGGACTGACAATACTAATGTTTTATTCATAATATCCTCTATACAACAGAAGGAATACAACGATGAATAGTTTGTATCGTCCTGTTCGCGTGAACTGAAGTAATTGAGTTAAAATCTTTGGATATCCCAATGGAAAAATATGTACCATCTTTCGTTATATCCGGTTTGTTTTTGCTCCCTGCTATCGCTTCATTAGTATTTATCATCGTGAAACGAAATATGAAAGTTTTAATGGAAAAAAAGATATCTCCACGATCAAGAATGAAATTTCAAAAGAAATACCAGCGTTGACAAATCGGACGACTCGCTTAATATTCTTTCAATAAGAATAGTGATGTACCGCCAGCAGCCGGTGCATGGATTCTTATACCGGGACATTGCAAATCGTTCTGTATTATCGCGTTCTTTGCGTTCCCGCCTCCCCTCGCGTTTCTTAGATCGTAAGGAGAAAGCAATGAAAATGGGACAATATGGTGATGGCATTCCCTTGGAAGACTAGGATGAGCACAGACATGGAGGAAAAGGAAATAACACGAATTGCTGTTCAACGTTGTTGAAAATACTCTTGAGTATGCAGGCAAAAATTCAATCGGAAAAATTCAATGTACCGTCTTTATACAAAAGAGATTGCGCGTTGAATGATTTTTCATTTGTATATAGATTATCTCTACTTCTCTCATAGTTGGAGATTGTCATTCGGATTCATACCGGACAATAGTATCGGGGGTAGCAAAGATTATCCTTTACTCAAGCAAAGTTCTTACTTTATCAAGATCAATCACGTTATTTGTTGTATATTCGGAATATTATGCCACAACTGCACAAGGAATATCTCATCGGCTTGAGGTTTGTTTTTTCTCGTGCAAACATAATTCTGACGAGATCTTCTATTTCTTTCAAACTCAGAACACTAAAATTGAAATACCTTCTCTGCGAGCATTGTGGATCGGTGGAATTGCATAATCAAGTTTCCACCTTACAGCAAAACATCTGTTTTCACACGAGTAAAAACGAATTGTTGGTGAGATATCTTCAAGTGGTGAACGTACGTGTCTCTTGTAAACAGAGACAAGATCCGTGCCAAAAGTGTTCCACGTACGGAACGTATGTGAGAAGAGAATATGCGTTGCAGCATGTACGTGACTTGCAATTGGCCAATAAGAAAAAGCAGTCTGCTATTGAACTGCTTCTAACACGGGGCGTTGATCGTTTTACGGATAATATTCATGAAAGAAAAAGGATATTGGAGGGCGAAGTAATGAAGAACCTCTTGAAAAAAATTGGAACATGGAGAGTGAGTAGATTCCGCACAATTCTTGAATTGTGTGAGGAAAATTCTCTACTTTTTCTCAACTACTACTGAAGAAACTTGACTAGATTTTTTGGTATCCCTCTCTCTTCTTAATTCCTCTATGATGAAAAAATAACTGATAATTCAAAAACAAGGCGAGATATGAAAAGAGGTTTATCACTTTCATTTCCAAAGGTCGATAAAAAAGCATCCTCCACCTCATCCCAAAGATTTTTTTCTACTCCTTCCGTTTCTTTTCTCTTTTCCTCTCCTTCGTCTCACGCGTTCTTCAACCACCAGGGATTTTCGAGGATTTTGTTCGTGGCCAAGACCGGAAGGGGAGATGATCCGTTAAATCGAATCCGACTAATATACGGCGCGAGTGTACAAGAAGGTGGGATAACTTCTATTCTAAAAGAATTCTGTCATAATTCACCTTTTCATTTCCCAAGTTATCGAAGATAATAATAACAAATCTGCCCGTTAACGTTGGATGTATTAGCAGAATGTGATATTGGAAATTTTCCTCTGTATATCAAATCATCACATCTGTTCCTTCCTTTTATAAGATATATAAACTGCCGACGTCACAATGTAACATGTTTGTTTTTAATTACAACAGCTCAATTCTATTTAATTCAACAACAGAGCGACGCACAACTCGCCTCAATTCTCGATCTTGAGAAGGAATTGATCTTTCATTGAAGGAAATAGAATTCAAATTTTAAATCCATCTTATACCATTGCATTCCTCCTCCTCCTCATCTTCTTCTCTTTCTTGCGCTATTTTTAGATAAAATAATAGTCGAGTGAAAATATATAGAGACCCATATATATACCGTGGTGTGAATGGGATGGCAAGTTTAAAAGTTAGCTTCACTACAAATTTTCCACACTGCACATCGAAGCGTTTTTTGGGAACCTGAAAAACCAAGTAAATATTCGACTCTCTTTTCATTTTTCTTTCTTTCCCCGTACTTTTGTTTTCCATTGTTCCACTGAACCCTTTTCCTGCATTCTCTGTATTCGTATTCTTTTATCTCCTCTTTTTATTTTTTACAATAACAGTAGTCTCACTCGTGTTGCTCTTTCTCGCTATCCCAACAGAATACAGGCATGTTGTTTAACCATTTGACTTCCCTTGAATCCCGTTACGCAAAGGAAGTACAATGAAATGAACAGTTAATCGTCGTTCTGGAATACCCACAAACTTTGGTTGGTAAACAAGTAGATAAATTATCCTACAATTCAACTCGTTGAATTTCAATTAGAAAATGCTGTTGACTTTGTGTTCGACTTTGAACCAAGTATACATATGTGCGTAAAAAGAAAAAAACATTCCTAATAAAATCTCGAGGATTTCTCTCGGGTGATTACATTCATTGGAGCTTCATTCGAATTTATGTACTAGTCTTTGAATTGTACTATAAATTGGACTCTCTGCTGAACGATAAGGTAAATACAGGGACAAAAGCTGTTTGGATAATAAGGGCGGTGGATAAAGTATTGAATCAATTTCGATAAGTATAAATCACATTTATATCTAGCTAGAGACGGTTTAGTTATGAGATTTCTAGCTCTCATGACCGAATCAAGCAAGTATCTGGGGAAAAACAGATTCGATAGTGCTTAAATTGTACAGGAAGAAGTTGATAACTGATGAGGAATGCTGTGCAACTATTCTGTGGGAGATGGACAGTATCCGTTGGATTCATTGGAAACGGCTACTGATTGTGAGAAGCCCCTGGAAGCTGTGCAGAAGTATCGGAGGAAGTTTTGGAATATTGTAATGAGTTGAAATATGTCGGAATCCTGCTGAATTTGAGAATTCTTCGCAAGAGTGACGTTTGGAATTTTTGTGGATGAAAACATTATCCATGAATCGTTAAGGGGTAATATCACCTTGTAACTTTTTTTTTCATTTTTTTTTTATTGGCTTGAACACTTTCTAAACTATTCAAGAATGATGGGAAATGTCGATTATGGAGGGGAAAATATTTTAAGTTGAGCCTCAACGCCACCTTTGCCCTGAAGGTGAGAAGTCGTGGTGCTCTTGGCAATCAACGAAGGAGATTTCGGAAGATGTACAAAATTATAAACATCAAACGCCTATGCCAACGGAAGTATTTGAAGCTGTGAAGCCAATTTACGAAGAATTAGGTAGAGATGAGCTTCTTACTCGTTGCTTAGGTGGATATACACAGAACTCCAATGAGAGTTTCAATTCACTTATATGGTCCATGGCTCCTAAGAACATTTCTAGTGGCAAAATTGTCCTCAATTCAGCTGTATTCCTTGCTGTTTTATATTTCAATGATGGTTACAGTGGAATACTTAAAGTAATGGAGCAATGAGGCATCAAAATTGGAGAAAAATGTTACAATTTCTGCTCAGAAGCCGATGCGGTGCGTATCTCGCTTTCCGAGCGTTCCATCACTGAAGAGGCTAAAGCGGCTCGGAAAGATGCAACTTCTGCCAGAAAAGATGAAGACCAAGAAGACCTTCATTTGGAAGGCCAATTATATGGAGCAGGCATTGCAGATTAGAGGTAAAACAAAAATTTCACTACATACATACTACTTGAAACTTTAAACGCATTTATCTCAAAACCATGTTTTTGGAGTCGGCCGTACCGATAACTCTGCCAATTTTCAACCGATTTCTTTGAAATTTTCACTGTATCTTGAAAATATGATTATCTATAGAACATTGTAGGATTTTTTCGATATTTGTTGTTAAACCGATTTTATAGCCGGTTTTCGATCGATTTTTTCGAAGAAAACAGGTTTTTCAACTTCAAAACGATGCCATTTTTTTTTAAATTCATTTTTCAAAAAAATCCCACGATGTTCTATAGATTTTACCATATATTTTGAGAAAATCTTTGGTTTTTTGTTCTAGATCAAAAATTGTGACCAGTAGCGGTACGGCCGGGCAGGTATATACAAAAAAACGGCTTTTTTCAATGTATTTCCACGCCGCCATTTTCCATCTAAAAAATTCAATAAAATATGTTTCTCATACTTAAAGACTAGTACTTCCATTAATACAAAACCTCATAATAAAAAAAATTTTCTTGACTTCACAGTAAGCCTTCGAAATAAGGGTCAGTTTGTCTGGTTACAAGGTGATATTACCCCTTAAATGTCTGAAATTATTGTACATGATCCTTGATCGTTGTAAAAATAACATCGGATATTGATGAGATTCGTATGATTCATTGGGAATCGCTGGGAGCGCTTTGGGAATATCAGAAATGAATTGCTCATGTGAAAAAAATGCCCAAAAGTGATGGAAGGGCCGTCCTTCATTGCGTGAAGGCCCTGGGCCTACTTGGAGTTTGAATCTTGAAATTTTCAAAAAGCGATACAAGAAATCCAATGACCGAGTCAAGGCTAAACAATTTATCTTTATGTGCATCGAATCAGATTTATTAAAAGAAATAGATTCCAATGATTTGATTAATGACTTTTCGGCTAAAAAATGTCGTAAAAAACTGTTCAATCAAAGTGACAAATAAATTTTAAAACGAATATATATATATATATTAGGGTGTGTCAAAAAAAAATTTTTTTTTATTAAAGGGGCTTAAACCCTTCATCCCGATCCCAAACTGAACCTCCTGAAACCTCAGGTCTCTAGTTTCAAATTTAGAGGTCGCTCAAACGAGTTTTATATTCCGATTTTACTGCCAGTTTGAAAAGTCACCTAATATATGGCATTTCGGCATTTTCTGGAGAAAATTCGCTGCCAGGCACAATTTTGCAGATATGACGATGAACTTGGGCTCAAAATACTCGTAAGGGATCCATCTTCGATGGTGATCTACCCCTTTTTCCGTCAGAAGGGTGTTTGACGTTTTTCACAAAGGGTGAAGTTCACAAAACACGTGTGAAATGGAAATAATAATGATAAAACGAAGTGAAACCGTACAAACTATCGGCAAAATGTTATTGACTAGTATTTTCACGTGGAAAAGGGAACATCAGATGAATCAAGAATTTTCAGTATGATTCAGTAACAGCCAGCAACCCCCATCTAGGGGTAAGAAATGGATTTTTCTAAAAATAGGAGTTGTTTTCTCAAACCAGACGGAATATGGAAAAGTTTGCATATAGATTCATGGAATGCTGAGGAGTGTACAAATTTGCAATAAGGAAACCTTGCGAAAAAATTGTTTGTAAACAAATTATTCAAACAAATTGAAGAAAAAATTATTCCAAGTGAAACCTGATATCGCCTTCCGATATTTCAGGACGATTTTTTTCCGTAGAATCGAATAGCGGTATCAGCTTTTACGTGGAATGATTTTTCCTGTAATTTGTTTGAATAATTTTTTTACAAACAATTTTTTCTCAAGGTTCTCTTATTGCAACTTTGTAAACTCCTCAGCATTCCATGAATCCATATGCAATCTTTTGCATATCCGTCTGGTTTGAAAAAACAACTCCCATTTTTGGGAAAATTCATTTCTCACCCCTAGATGGGGGTTGCTAGATGTTGCTGAAGTTTGAATCGTTTATGAAACCGAAACGAAAATCCAAACTCATGGGATCTAACGAATCATCTGTATTTATTTCCTCGAATTGACTCTTTGTAACGAGAAACATCAATTTAAGAATGTACTGCAAAATTTGGGGTCTCCAATAGGTGAATATTCTGTTTATTCGATTATGAATTCGTTTCAAAAAACGATTCGAACTTCAGCAACATGGTTGCTAGCTGGTACTGAATCATCCTGAGAACTCTTGACTCATCTAATGTTTCCTTCTCTACGGGAAAATACAGGTCAATAACATTCCGTCGATAGTTTGTACGGTTTCACTTTGTTTCATCATTATTATTCCCATTTTACACGTGTTTCGTGAACTTCACCCTTCGTAAAAAACATCAAAAACCCTCCTCACGAAAAAAGGTACATCAGCATCAAAGGTGGATCCCTTACGAGTGTTTTGAGCCTAAGTTCATCGTGATATCTTCAAAATTGTGCCTGGCAGCGAATTTTCTCCAGAAAATGCCGAAATTCCATGTATTAGGTGACTTTTTGAACTGGCAAATATAAAACTCGATTGAGCGACCTCTAAATTTGAAGCTAGAGGCCTGAGGTTTCATGAGGTTCAGTTTTGGGTCGGAATGAAGGGTTTAAGCCCCTTTAATAAAAAAAAAATTTGTTTTGACACACCCTAATATATATATATATATTAGTTTTATTTTGTTCAAGTAACCTTTTCAGAAAAATATATAAAAATCTTAACGATTCTCTACGAAGAGGCCCTGGGCTCGGGCCCGGTGCACAGTGGGCCAAAAACTCTAAAAAGTGATAAAAACTACTAACCACTCAGCGATTTGTTCAGAACTCGGTACTCGGGGGCTTTCGGGGTTGCTGATAACGAATTTGAAGTAGAAAATGGTGAATTGAAAATGGCGGATCCAATATGGCGGACTGAAATTGCAAAATTCCGCTGGATTCGTTTAAAATTTGCGGTTGAGGGGTTTTTGGGGTCGCTGATTACGAATCTGAAGTGAAAAACGGTGAATTAAAAATGGTGGACTGAAATGGCAAAATCAGCTGGATTCGCTTGAAATTTGCTGTGAGGGGGTTTTTGGGGTCGCTGACTATGAATCTGGAGTCGAAAATGAAGATCCGAATATAGTGGACCCAATGTGAAGTACTGAAATTTCTACACCAGTCGAAATTCTGCGAATCAAAATTCTCGCACAGAGAAATTCGTCTTATGACCACTTCAGGGATGTGATCCTGAAACCTAGAACCCGGAATTTCGAACTTGGACGTTGAGACAGTCGAATCCTTCTTTTTTTTCTTTGACTTTTTTAGATTTCAGAGTTTTTACTTATTCTTCAACAATTTTGTAAGTTTTTGCTCATTTTGTTTCATTTTTCTCAATTTATAATTTATATGTGAATTTTATATTTCTTTCATTCTATTCCTGGATCCCTAAGAAGAGTCACAGCGCGCTGTGGGCCAAAAGCGTGAAAAAGTCTTCAAAACCATGCAACTTGTAGAAAAAATCAGTTAGCGATTCCAATTTTGGATGGAAACAGGTTTCCAATACAGATATTTGAACTATCATGTCAACAGAATGAATGAACCAGGATAAATGAATTTCAAATTCAAAGTCCCTAAAACTCGAACAGGAATTGGGAATGTTATCCTAAATTTGATTCGAAAAAGATTTTAAAAAGATCTCTTTATGCAATCTTTTTGGATCCATCATGAGCAATTTTTCCTTTTGTTTTTATTATTGAAGAACTCTTTTGGACGAGGGAAAGGATTCCCCCAGTACTTTATTCCGAACTGACATACGGAAGGAGTTCAAGAATTCTTATTGAATTTGTTTGGATGAGTTGGAAGATTCTTTGTGGAATAAGAGGAATTCATTAGGAATTATTTCTGAAATCTGTGTGCTGTGTGGGATAATATTATTTGAAACTAAAACTATTGTTATCCATAACGAGCATCGTGATGCATCGGTTGTGTTTACGTTTTCCGAGTCTCTTAAGATCAGTTCAAAAAGAGAGCGACTAAACCTGCAACTTCCTGCAGCTGAATGAGATCGAGTCTGTTTCTATACATCATGAAGAAATATTCTACGTTGGAATTAGCGAGTCACAAAGAGGTACTTGTATGTTCTGGAGCTTGATGAAATCCTAAAACATTGAAATCTGACGATTAAATACCTCTTCCTTCCACAGATGTTGTCTGAAAAATTGAGGAAAATTATTTTCTAGCTTATTATATCACATTTCGACGAGAAAATTCAAGCCCGTTCATTTTCCTTGAATAATACTGAAAAACATTGCAAATAAAGTTAAGGCAAATTTTGAGAATTTTTAACGTTTTTTCATATTCAACGATCCCCCACTGTTCTTCAATCAATTCTAACTCATTGATACTCATGGAATGTCTTTGCTAGCTCATAAAGAACATATATATATACAACTCACTAAACAATTTGGTACACTGTGCGGTGTGCCCTGCCTTAAAGACGGCCCTGACTGATGGATATGTTTTTAAAATATATCGCTGGTTTCAACCAAGCCTTCAGAGATCGTTGAAAAATTCAAACTTATCCTATTTGTTTCCATCAAACGTGCGGATCTTCGATTCAAATCAATTGAAACTCATGAAATTTGGATCGAAAATCTGCACGTTTAATGGGAATGAATAAATTTCTTCGACCAGAGATGCGCAATCCCAGGTAATTAGTATCAATTACGTACTTTCTAACACAAGTTCGCGCGAAATTAGACTTTTCCTATTTTCCACCCGTTCATGCTCGAGTGCCCTCAATTTCAATGATAAATCTTGATTCACATATATCTCGCATACCATTTAATTAAACGATAACACTCACTCACGTCGCCTGAAGTGCACTTGATGTTGTTTTGTAAACACCAATATAGCAAATTCATCAACTCTCGATGAATTTATTCTACCCTACACATTAGTACTACGTTATTCGAAATCATAATATCCAATAATTCGAAGCAGTTGAAATCGTCAGGGGCATCATTAATATCTCCGACGAAACCACCACACGATACCGCATAAGATTTTTGTATCGGTAACCTTTTCGAATGAAAACCATTGGAACGAAATTGTATCCATTCTCGATCGTTCCTCCGCTCTCATCTGAAACTGAAATCAATGTTCATTCGAATTCAAAGTGGCCAATCTATGACATTTGCATGAACTTTCACAATTCTCCGCATATATAAATGTTCCTACCCCTTACGTTCATGTAAAATTCATCAGCAAAACATCTCGGGGGATCAAGCGAGGCTTCAAAATTCAAATGACGAGGAAAGAAAAAAAAAAGATCAATTTTGTATCCGCGATTTTATCATTGAGTTAGGCATCGGGGTTTCCTACTTCCACTTTCCGTTATTCCACCAACGATCCCATCTTCGACTTGACCCGAGAGCTATAAAGCGATAATTTCATGGACACGGTGTGCTGTTCTCCAAGGACTACTTCCTCTTTATCACCAACTTATACAATTGGCGATACGTTCTCCTGTATTTTTTTGTTCACTCTCTTCGCTATGAACTTACTTTCCATGAATGAAACGATCCTCTTTACTCTTTTGCTACAATTCTCGTGTAATCAATTTAATGAAAGGAAGAAAAATATCCAATCTTTGCTTTTACGAACTTCACCTGGCACAGAAAGTTAACTTCCGCGTGGTATGAAAATTACCACCTGATTCATAACTGTGATGCTTTTTGGTATCTTGTTACAATAAGTTTCCCGAACAATAATTTCGTACACGAATTCCGTACATTTCTTATCAAAACGAGGAAAAAGTTTGGAAAAAAGAAATGACAAACAAAAGAATAAGATTGTACTATTCCGATGGTGGTATGGTAGCAATTCCCATTTACGAGGGAAACTTAATTTTCGTTGAGCACGTTCACAGGTGTATTCGCCAAAATTACTCTGTATAAATAGATACCCGCCGTCTCTGAACATAACAATATCGTGAATGGGAGGTAAATGTGGTTAGAATAAAAGTCTTATGTCGAGAGCTATAATAACTGAATTGCTGAATGCAGAAAAGACTAGTTTTGGACATTCGAATGTGCATGTGATGATGGAATAATTACAATTCTATCCTAGTTCTCTTTTCTTCTACGAAAAATATCCTCGGTAGTAGTCTCCAACTTCGCTTCCTGAAGAACAATTTAATCAGTTCATATAAGGTCTAGCTATATAAATGAATGAACCCTTTAAGTGCAGGGAAAAGCTTTATAAAGTGATTCGAATAACTCGATCTCATACGAGAACGTATAAAAGCTAGGAAAATGAAAAACAATTGATTTACGAAAATTCTATACTAACATCGAGAAATCATCGCCATAATCATCATTTGACACCAAAATTAGATCCCAAGAATTTAGAAATAAATTATTCCCTCCCCGTTCCTTGGGAATTATTATTTCAGCTTTGTAGTTAAAATGGAAAATAAAATTCCAACAGCGAGGATGAATTCTTGTCAAAGGAAAGAATCTCATTTTGACTTTACAGATATACAACATTTTAGCTCCGAGCATGGATTCCGGGACACACACTGTGTATATATTTCGTGGTGCGTTATTCACTTTCGTTTGTGTTGAACTAATCGGGTCACCGTTGAAAATTTGTGTACATGTTTCTATTTAAAATGATGTCTTCTATTCCCTCTGTATTCGCTGTTTCTTTTTAAGATTGTGTCCACGTTTCTTTTGTTGTCAACCTCTTTCACATGTAAATTTTATATCGAGTCAGGGTATCTTTCGTTGAATTGAATCGTCATTATTCCTAAAAACAAATGAATGATGAAATTGTATATTCTCACTGCAAAGCTGAAGTTAATCATTCGCGAATATCGAAGAAAATATTTTCTCCAGGTAGAATGTGTTTCAAAATACAAAACAAATATCGATTTTCTATCCGTAGATGCCTTGATCTGAGTCTTATCTTGCTACGTAAATGCTGCCGCTAACATGGTGAGGCATCTCCTTCATCCCATCTCAAGAAGCGCAAGCTGAAGAAGGATTACCTCTTTGATGTCGATGTTCACCATCTGTTGAATCCGGTTTCTTTAAATTACGATTACGGTTACGTGGTAAGAAGCATATCGTATTCGACACCGTCTCAGCTTATCAAGTTTGTGCACTGAAAGCGTTTCCATTTTATAAGTCAAACCTTTGAATCAATACATCTAAGCTTCACGTCAGCAACAATGACTGTTGCTGAAGTTTAAATCGTTTTGGAACTGAAAACAACGTTTCGAAAAAGTACTGCAAATATTCGATAACTTCAGCAACATAAACAATAATATATCTCTCGTATTCCTCCTTTGGAAAAGTCGCAATCAGGTCAATTGTAACGTCGAACTATCAAACCGTTAGGAGACAGAGAAATGACGCGTCGTCGGAGAGGAAAGATGACATAGAACTGAACGAGAAATTAATGAAACCGTCTGACCGAACGTAATGATCAAGTCTATTGTATTGTTTCATTGAAGAGGAAAGATGGTATTGATTTGTTACTGGTTGTAATATCACTCACTGATAATGATTTTTTTATACTCCAAAATATATTTGAATTACGCACCTGTTTGAGGATAAATAAATTGAGAAAAAGAGTAAAGAATATTTCCATAACAATATCATTTGGGAGAATGTAAGAAAAGGATCAATGTAATAGGATCAATTCTAGGGAAACGCGTTTTTTAAATCTTCCAGGTCTTGTGATCAGCTTCCCTCTTTCATCACCTTTGGGGCTGATCCAGTTACTTTCATACTAACATTGCTCTTTGCTTTTCACTGTTTCTTTGTGTTGTCGATCACGTTCATTCACCCACCTTCTGACTCTTGGTTTCGGCTCAAACGACAAACTCTGTAGAGGCACACCGTGAGAAGTATATAAATATCGATTTTCCGTTCCAACATATAAAAAAACTGTGACGCCACGATTTCAAAACATTGTTCCCATTCTGAGAATCTTTTATCCCTTCAAATTGATGACAAAAGGATCTCTTATTTCTTCTCCTTTAATTTCGAATAACATTTTCTGACTCTTTGGTGCGTCGATGTAACAAACCGTATTCAAGTCCTCCACAGTTCACCTTTGACCTTATATCAAGTGTATGAAAATTTCCTGCTCAAAGGAAAGCTTACCTTCACCTGTGAAACATCTTGAAATTATTTCATCTGCGAATTTCCTGGGTCAACTCCGGTAAGGAAACACGCCGTTGTTTGTTCCACGCTTTGAATTCATTTCAACCCCCAGAGGCGTGTTTTAGTTCTCCAAAATTTGATTTTTCTTACAAAGTGCGTGATGTTACAACACTTGTTATAACCCTGCATATTCCGTGAGAAGTAAAGAGTTGATGAAATCTCGTCGATACAGAACAATAAATGAATAAATAAATCATCAGTCCGTAAGTTGGCGACAACTACGTAGGGTAGTCCCTTCGGTCGATCAATTCCGTTCATAGTTGGTCAGCCGTTAAACTATGTTGGATCGAAAATCGATCCTTCACTTGCGGTCGAATTGCTGACAACATTGAGAGCTCGAATTGATTTTTGAGTAGAGAGAACGAGAGTACGATATGACGCGGAGCATAGGGATAGCAAGCAGCGGTAGAGGCAAAAGCAGTAGCAGTAGAAGCAGCAGCAGCAGCAGCAGTAGCAGTAGCACGAGGAAGAGATTCTTTTCTATTGGCAAAAGAACACTTTCCAAAGAATCACGTCCATTTGAATGGATTGTAATTCTTTCGTCGATTCACTTCTGCTTTCTGCCCATAGTGGTTTTGGCACGAAATACGACGAAGAATATATGCTTCTCTTCGTTCGGTATTACCACGTGGATATTCGTTCAATGGACAGAATATGATTCCATTCTTCTAACAGATCGTTGGAGTTATACGATGGAAAATCCAAGAATCAGACTTATTCAATGTCCCAACAAATGTGAACAGTTGGCGATTCTGCTGTGCCGTTGTGTTTTGCGGTAAGATCAATATTTTGTAATTCATATTCCGGTGATATAACAATAACGAACGAACGAACGAACAAACGACGATCTCTGTTTGTTCAAATACGAGAACAATGAAAACATAATTTAGTACATAAATATAAATAGACTAAGAATGGAATGTCATCCTTTGTGGACGAAAAAGCTTTCTCACATATCTGCTTCATATACCCTCATACGTTCTCCTGCACTTTGCTCGTTTTTAAATCTCATTTTAATTGCGATGATGAATTACCGCAAGCTCTCATCACAAGTGTACAGAGAATCGTTTTTGATCTCAGTTTGCTTTGCATTCCGTGGTAAGTCACTCATTTTCGTTATCTCTCAAAATAGTGTTCGTTTGATTATATATATATATATATATATATATATAAGGGAGAAAGCTGAACACACTCGTGATACAAATGTTCCCATATAAATCTCCTCTCTTTGTCATTTTCGTTAAAATAATCTTCCTACTCGACCTTTGTGCGCGATGCTGATGAATTATATTCTATTGTGAGCCTCCGCGCTGCAGTCCTTTGGTCTCTAAAAATGAAATTCAATTCAATTCTACATTCTGTTTATGATCAAATATGGGAGAAATGAACACCCTAGTCGCGAGTTTCTTGGGAGGTTGAATTTCAAATGAAAAGATTCCAGGTATAAACTTTGAGAAATATGAAAAGAAATTACAATCTCGGTAATGTATTTTCATTTGGTTGCGAGTATCGATTGCCAGTGACGGAAGTGCATCAAGAAAAGTCAACTCTATTGGTCTGAACATTATATTCAACAGCAGCGGGAAGCAGACAGCCTACTACGATTCGATGAACGTATCATTCATGCCTGAACAACTTGATGCATTCACTGAGGTTACGTAATGGTGGTCGTGTGTGTATCACGTACCGCGACCTCTTCTCTGGAATCATTCAAACCCTGCTTTTATCCTATCATTATACAACAAAGACACAGTGTGTGTGTGTGCTTTTAAATACGATGTGTGTATCGTATCGAGGATACATTAAATCTCGATTTAAAAGATTTTACCATGCTGCGATATACATTTTTCCAATTTCTCACTGAATCAAAAATATGATAGGTGGTTCGATGAATCATACGAAAAAAACATGTTGAGGATCTTCTCTTCTCGACTTAAATGAATTTCCAGCTTCCGGAGTGGAGCCGCGTCTTCGCTATCTCTCGTAATACGTAATTCCATCCTGAAGAAGTCAGCTGCAGTGATGGCGAAACGTCGGCAACCAACCGATCCAAGACGTGGCTTCACTCCGGAAGCTCAACATTTATTTAAGTTTGCAAGTTTACAACTAATCTTCTCTTCTCGACGTTCAGAGAGTTTAAAAAATAATGCAAACAATTAAAAAATGATATTGAAATCAATATTTTGGGACTCGGTGAATAGATTTTTCACTGTGCAGGGAAAAAAAAATTGGAAACCTTCGAAGCAATAGAAAAGAAAAAGAAACGAAGTGTCGAAAATTGAATACCGAAGAATAATGAGGAGCATCGAATACGTTACGATAGAAGAAGAATGTAGAGACCTTTTGAAAAAGATGATGAAAGCAATTCTAATTATTCAGCTCCGAAGATATCAATGAAGGAGATGACAAACGATGTTTTCATTTGTATCCCACGTGTCTGATCTCGTTTTTGTTCATACATCATCCGGAACTATGAATAGAGACATTGATAAAGAAAGATTGATCATCAACAAACGATAAAAGTGTTTTCATTCTTCGAGTCTATCAGCAAAAGCATCGTCATCAATTTTCCGTCGTTGGATAAACAGGGATGCGAAAATTATTCCCCAATATCATCATCGCCATCATCTCGGCAAACCTCGTCTCCCACAAAAATAATACCCCGAAGAATTCTTCCCTCTCGATTTTCCATGAGTTTTCTCTTCTCCACTTGTCAAAATACTTAACTCATTCGTCGAAGAAAGGAGAATTTAATTGTTTTCATATACCAGCAAAGGACAACTGTAATTGTATTTCACTCTCTTTCTCTTACCGTCGTTCGCTTTCTTCTATCCTCATTTAATACAGAGACCGCACACCTTGGCATGGCTTTAGCGTGCCTCACTGATATAACGACCGCCACAAAGGTTTTCTTCACTGGCACAGAATTAATCGCCGCGAAAACTATTACCGCGTAGTTTCGTACGCTCGCTCGCTCTGAAAAGCATTGAATGAGACCGTAATGCCTCGTCCTAGTTGTATATAGTGTGCGGAAAGGTGAGAGATAAAGGATGAGAAAAGAGATAGAGGAGAAGGAGGAGAGAGAGATAGGACTAAACATGGTTGATGGCACAAGCGGTTAGAACAGAATAACGTTTGGGGTAACGCCATGGTCTTCGCCATTTGCCCATTCCTCGTGTTGAGGCAACTTCATACATGGAACACGCTTATACCAGAAATGAAATGACCGCACCTAAATTTATGAGGGGTCGACAATTAGTGAATTTCACTTTGTACGGGGAATCGATATCAAATCAGAAGACTAATTTCCCACGACGACAGTTCTTGGCGATTCAATTTTCATTTTTCACGATCCATCATTCCGTGATTTCAGGCCTTCGAATTCATTCGAATATTTGAACAAACAATTTTGCATACGAGGATATTCTGGAATGTTTTCATATGCCAGGTCAATCAATCTCATCGCCTTTTGTAATGATTATACACATGTATTGCATTTGCCGAGGATTTTATATTATTATCAGTAACTTCTCTAAATCTCATTTGCAATTGCAGAACGCACATGAATTCTTTCATGAGGCTAATAAAAGGCTTTGAAGTATGCCCTGCTGAACAGGCTCTTGTAGCTTTAATTATTCCATGATTATAATTAGAGTCCTGTGAGTTAAAGGTATGTGGTTCAGAAAATTTCATGGACTGTTGTTTCAATGGATAATGTGTAGGTATGAAGGAGATTGTAAATTTATGGTAATTTCTCTTGTGACCACAGTGAAATATTTTCATGAATGCTAAATACGTATGTGGAATGAGGCTGTCGCTGGATGTATTTGACCACTTATGAGCCAAACTTTCGTGCAATCAAGCTGTTATAAGTATGAAATATTTATATTCTCACCCGATGAAGTCGTTAAAAATTCACAGGATTGATGCTGATTTGGAGGAAAAATGATCATTCTCTGCATGCTTCGCACGGGAGCTTGATTCAATTCGAGTCGACAGACTTGGACTTTATCTTTCCGTCTTCCAAAGAAAAACAAGATTTGTATTTTTTGAATTCCATTAAAATGGAAAAGATACGTTAAAAATCACCTGTCCCCCAGCGATTACCTTTGTTACAAATTCTATTCCCCGAGGTGAACTTTCGTATCAGATTGAATTCGATGACAGACTGCCGACGCGATTTATGCCGCTTGCATTTCAAGTTGGATACATTTCAAGAGACAGATATATCACAATCTGAATGAGAGAGAATGAAGGAGAGGCAGGGAAATGGAAGACGGAGTATTAGGATTGAGAATCGAAACTCGATACGCTGCGGGAACAGGATGGCCATCGGTCTTGTCACGATTTTCCAAGATTCTCTTTATCTCAAGTAGTTTATCTCAATGGACAGTGGTGGAATGATTCAAGTTTCTCATTCGGTAAGTACTCCTGCACATCAAAATCTTTTTGGGAATTCGATGCGATCTGCTGGATTCTAAAGGTTTCGTTCGATAAATCCGTTGAATTCGATAGATTATATCGAAGGAACAAAAAGTGAATTTCGTGTGCTTTGAGAATAATATTCCGCTCGATGTCGAATGTCACCTTCCCGAGTTGTGGGATGTCAATAATGAACTCAAAGTCACAAAGAACTTGTTTGGTGAAGCAACGAAGAATACCCAGGCGTATAACTTGACCCCTAATCAGTCTCTAACATGTTTTCCGCTTTGACACAGATATCTACCTCACCGGACAATCAAGAAGGTACTAGGGATAAAGTGTGCCTCCTCTCCTGACACTGGAATTTTCATGCACGATATGAATACTTGAGGGTTGATACGCGTGTTTGAATTATCACGGAATCGAGAGAATTTTCAGAATAATGTGGAAAGTATTAGCATGGACAACTGCGTGTGTATTGTGGCACAACACATTTGTTTGAAATGTATAAACTCTGAATTCAAGGTATGTGCTTGATGATCGCTGTTCACCCTTTTGAGAGTCTAATAGATGTCGAAACGTGGATGATTGTGGATTCCCATCGGCAACAGTCAAGATAACGTGCCATTGGAGCTACTTTAACCAACTTGAATTCAGGTTGAATGGTTCGACCAAAACTGGGAAGATCGTGTCTTGGTTTCCAGTTTACTCGCCACAATATTCCTAAAGGGTCGAGTGAATTGATGGCTCTCATCAAGGATGGATAATCACCTATCAAACTCGAACTAAAGACACGTGGAGTGCGGAGTATCTCAAGGTAATTCCACTGTTCCAAGCTTTTTGAAGATACATTAATCAATTTGATTGAGTAATTTCATGATCAAAATCCATCCTGTTCGCTCTCCTCTCTACGTCATATGTAGAATTTTACCGAAATGAATCCACGTACATGAGAATTATTGAGGTTGCATATATATCCGGATAGATAAACATTCGAACGTATAGATGGATGAAGGAATAGATAAATAAACAAGGGAACAAATACAGGTCGAATTCAACCTCCCACGGTTCAATAATTTTTACTATCCCACGATTCCACGTGAAACTGTGCTAACGAGTCTTCAATTCAATATTTAGTTTCACCGTGTACGATCGAGTTCTGTTAATTCATCCTCGAGATTGAAAATTAGAAAGTTTTGGAATTCTCGACAACACTCTCCTCCCTCCGTGGACCTAATTTCGAAATTCAGGAATCATGGTACACCAACTGGAATCGATGCAACTCGGTTGTTGTTGTTGTCTGACCATACATGAATTCAACTACGTATGTTCAATTTTGTAGCTTCATAAAAATGAATTTAGATAAAGATATACGTAGCTGAGACTCAAAACCAAAGATGTTTCAATGGTAAAATAGATCCCGCTACGCATTTGTATGGAAACAATGATAGATTGAAAGGCAGTTGCGGTAGTACAGATCTAGTACATATCTATTCTTTTAATTCCCTACTTCAATGACAGGGAATTGTATTGAGTTCTGATCGAACGAAGCTCAGTAATTAACAAACAGTTAAGCTATCCGATAAACTCGTTAACCATTTGAATTGAATGCGTCGCATCAATTCGCCACAAACCAATTCCATAGTCCCTTTCATCGGATGAGATGAACGCGTGTGTGAATTCAAACATATGAGTACAAGTATGTGAACACATAGGACGATCACGAGGATACGGGCACTTGCTCGATCGAGCGTGAATTCAGAAGTCATGGTGTATCGCAACGACAGAGGGACATCAAGCGTGGATATGTAAATGTGAGTTCGATGGAAGTATTGTGACCTCCAGTTTGCGGTATATGTTTTAGAAACTCGAGGATGAAATAAATCGACTTTGGAGGAATGATGTAGGAGAAATTAATCGATAAGAAGAAGAAGAAGAAGGACGAATTCTCGATGAATGGTCAAGGAGAATCAGAAGAGAAGATTTTGTAGGGAGGAAGAGGGAGGGTTGGGAGAGACGTGAGATAAACGTCCATGTCGCTTATAAGAGATCTTCCTGAGAAAACAATAGAGCCATCTGCATCTGTGGGTTTCCATTACGGCGACGACAGCACTATTGATATTGCTTGTCTATCGGTTCGAGGATTTGATAAGTGGGTTTCCCATTCCTCTTAACCTATCCCTTCTTCCTCTTACCAGAGAACCTTAATGGAAATGGACCGAGCTTGAAGCTTGCAGTTACGCTACTGCACACTCAGCTCTTCTCTCATGGCTTTGGCCAATAATTCTCCAGTATACATGAACACTTATTCAGGTCTAGATATTCGAGTATAGATGTATTAACTATTCAAATTCATATTCGTCCCCAATCAGCTTCTATGCTCTTCAGCTTTATATTTCCAACTGAATTGTTCGATTCGGAATCTCACGTGAAAAATCCTTTGAACGAATAGCGCGATATTCGAAGCAAAATTCAGCGGAGAGACTGAAAGTAGCCGAACTATATCAATATTGACAGCAATGCAAACGTTGAGATGAATAATGAAAAACCAAATGACGCTGTATATATAGTGCTACTAGGGTGCACTATGTAATCGAATTCAAATATATATCTATGTACCCTATACATGTATAACATGTATACTTCCTTTGCTCTCTCACTTCTGTTTATTTTCTTCATAATTAATTGAAATCGGTATATACAGGTCGTTGGGAATGGAATGTAATTACAATCAGCATTACATACGATGGGTTATTCGATTCAATACATATCCTGTGTAAATTATAATAGTTGTCCTACTAACTGTATATCATATATGTCACATGCGAATTGATAGCCATAAAGCGGTTTCGAGTGGTGAGTCGGTTGTACCATACTACCTCTGATACCGATCAGCGATCAACAAAAACTCCACGCGAATGTTATTCGAAATGAAAAAACTTCACTCTCTCGTGTAAATGTTATAAAATCTTTAATACAAACTTATTATTTTCTCCGTGGTTGTTGCCTTGGAATCGAAATGGAATAGAGACATCGTTGAGATGGTTGGTTGTTCCTTCGTAGCGCGAAATTTACTGCAATTCCCGACAAGCGTCCATAGGAAAGGCAGAAAATTATGAAGTTATACGAAAGAAGATGGGGAAACTCTGGGAAGAAGAAGAAGAGGGAGAACCAGAGGTGAGCCAAGAAGATGGGTTCCATTGAATTCCAAGAACTACATTAAGAATCACAATGAATGAAATGAAAAGGAATGGGTATCTGAAGTAGAGCAGAGTTTCAATAGCAAGACAATAAAGTTGAAGATCCAGTCAATGACACACATCTTTCAAATGATTTCTAGGTGGCTGAGGTGGAATGAAAATCTTGGGTGTAATTAGGTCAGGTGAAGAATTCGACGAATGAAATATTCAACTTTTTTGAAATTTGAATGAGTCGGATATATTAGGTGTGCAAGTTGAAACTTGGTTTCAAGTTGATTGCATGAAACAGAATATTTGAATGTATCCAATTCGTCCACCATTTGCAGTTGTCATATCAATCATTTTCAAGTAGTAATTTCCTGTGTATCAATTTTATGAGATGGATTTCGATAAGCAACATTCACGCCATTGTATTCTATTCTGTTTTCAAATGAATAAAAATGTTGCTCAAGCTATGGAATTGATTGATACGACATTGGGTCAACATTCTGTGAACCATTCAACAGTGAAAGAGTGGTTTACAAGATTTCGTAATGGAAATTTGGGGACGATCCACGTCCAGGTGCAATCAAAAAATTTGAGGATGAAGAACTTGAAGTTTTACCGAATGAAAATCCATGTCAAACTCAAGAAGAGCTCGCAGAACAGTTAGGAGTTACTCGTCAAGCAATTTCACTTCGATCGCATGCATCGGGAAAAATACAGAAGGAAGGAAAATGGGTTCCTCATAAACTGACGGAGGAAAATAAAAGACAAAGAGTTGGCATTGGCATGAATTTGCTTTTTCGGTTCAAGAAGAAGAATTTTCTGCATAAAATCATTACGAGTAATGGAAAATGGATTTTGTACGACAATCCTGAACGTAGACGAGCATGGATTGATCCGGGCCAGCCATCTATACATCAGTTGGAAAATCAAATATTCGTGCAAAGAAAGTTTCACTCTGTGTTTGGTGGGATTGGAAAGGAATCATTTACTACGAGCTTCTCGAACCTGGCCAAGCTATTACAGCTGAGCGTTACCGGGCCCAGCTGATCAAAGTAAGTGATGCTTTGGAGGCGAAAAGACCATTCACGGGGCAAGGAAGGCGAAAAGTGATGCTGCTGCATGATAATAATACACGTCCACATCCAGCAAAATCAACCCAGGAACTCATCTTCAATGGAGGCTGGGAAGTTGTACCTCACGCGGCATATTTACCAGACTTAGCTCCTTTCGATTATTACTTATTTAGATCAGTGTCGTCATATTTGAAAGAGCAGCAGCACTTCATGAATATCAAAACCACCAAGTTCCTATCCCCAGGTGAAAATTGACGATTGGCACTAGGATGGTGCAACACTGACAAAGATTGGCCGAGCCTTGGCGGCGAGCAAGGTGCAAGCTTGAAATGATAACATCGTTACAGGCTCGATTGATGTATTCTGCCAATCACGGACCAACATTGGTACGATTATAGCAGTCAAATCAGCCATCATTGGCAACCCTTGAAAAAATTTGTCGCTCGATCTAAATCCAAGATTGGATCATGCTTGTACTCATTACGAACCAAGACTGATAGACGAATTTTTTTATGGTCTGCCAATAGTCAGATGTTTTATACATTTAAAGGAGGTACCATCATTTATTACACATAAATGATGTTGACTGCTAAATTTGAGTCAATACTATAATAGTACTGAGTCAATATTCGGCCAAAATTGATTCAACGTTGCGACAATCCCGCGCCAACGTTGAGCCAATGTTGTGCCGATGTTCAACTCTATGTTGAACGATTGCAAAAATATAATAAAAATTCAGAGTCATATATTCCCGACATCGATTGCTTCCCCTCCACACATGTTAAGAAGTACAGCCCGAACCTGAAATATTTTATACAACCAGGGCCAGAGAATCTCTGTATACATTGAAACGAAGAAACTTATTAGATTAATCCAATACAAGATGTGTTTGTAAGTTTAATATAACTCAATGATTACTGGTTACCTTACAAATCAATTACATCAAGTATAATTCAAATTCTGATGTCCACGAGTCCATGGGTCTGCACAGCTAAAATCTCTCCTTCGATGAAGGACCTATGATGAAGACAAGAATTTTCAAATCAGAAGGTTATATGATGCTTATATATCAACCGCATAGTTCGTTGAGCGCTTGCGAGAAACGAACCGAGCGTTGGAAACAATACCGAAGGGTGGCGCTTTGACATTGGACGCGGGAATTTTTGTATGGAGACGTATAATTGAGGATCGTGGCTAGCCTGAGCCAAGCTTTGACCAGGCTTGGCACTGCATTGGGTACTCATTTCTTCTAAACGTTGTCAACGTTTGGATTAATATTCAGCCGTGCTATGAAATTGTTCGTATGAAGTTAATTTCTTTTGTCCAAACGATATTGGGACAACGATGAACCATGATTGGCACAATCTTGAGCCAATGATGGATCGATCATTGGAAATTATGATTCCCAACATTGGTGCAACATTGTGCCACTTGTCAGTCAACGTTGGCTCGATATAGATTTCCAAGCCTTGGATGTCAGCATTGCGCCTATCTATTTTCCATCGTCAGTATTGGCTCAAGCAAGAAATTTTCACGTGGGTCGTGAAGGCATTTATCTACTACCTGATGAATGACAAATAACTGTGGATAATAACGGCGAATATTTTAATTGATAATTCTTGAAAGAAGTATTTTTTTAATAAAATTGAATTTGACAAAAAAAAAAGCCGAGTTTCAACTCGCACACCTAATAATATACACGATCATTTTCTCTTCTTATTCAATTCAAATTGGAAACGATGTTTGTATTGAGCCACGTGTTTTCCAGGACTGGATGAATATCACGTCCATACGTGCATATACGTCGAATGAGAAAACTCAAAAAAAAACAAACCAGGAGCATGAATAACGAGAGATAAGATAAATATGGGTCACTTTTGAATATCATATAGGTTATTCGATATGTTTGCGTTGCCCGGAACAAGAACAAAGTAATATCGTTTCTTCTTTGGCCGACATCACGTGTAATTCGCGTTGTTCGTCCATCACAGAGGAGTTTTATGTATCGGTATAACGTTCAATAACGATATTCTGTAATAAAATGATTTTCAAATCCACTTGGTCGTGTTCTCTCATTCGTGCTGGAAATACGATTACCAGTTGTTATACAAACCTTTGGTCGATTCGGAAAATACAACTATATGGATGAGTGATTTTATGACCATCCAAATAATCTAACAAACATTCGAGTGGAATCAAAATTTTTTCGTTCCTGCGTTGAGTGAAATATTGCTTCGATAACGCGATAATGTGGATTCCTTTGACCATAATTTATGACTACAACAGGTGAATTATTTTAACACAGTTCGTAAATTTGAAGATCCATAAGCAAAGCGATGGTAACGAAGATGAAACAAATGCGGGAAAGCATTTGAACCAAAGCAATAATCGTAATCCCATGACCCAGAGGTATTTAAGAGATTTGGAGCTCGTAGAGCGTTGGAGCAGAAAATATCTTCTTTCTACTGTAGAGCACTAAGGATTTCGTGCACGCATAAATTCTATGGACAAACTACTCTTCCAGTAAACTATAGTTACGGTATTTCTACATGTTTATACCCTTAGGAACGATTCACGAAGCACTGAATTCACAATACATTCAAATATGTTCGATGTACCGTACATTTAATGTACGTATAATGTACACTCATGTGTACAACAAATATATACGTATGTGCACGGAGACGCATATTTGTACAGATATTCGCCTGAGGCATGTAAGGCAACTCTGTGCTGTAATTTATATACACAGCGATATAGTTGTACCTACGAGACACGCTTCACCTTACAGCTAAACCAAACTTCCACTGGAACCTCCTCTCTTCATATCAAATATATCCATATTGTTTTATTATAAACAACATTGTTTCGATCCTTATCATAGCAATCTTTGATACCTTCTTTTTTATTCATCTCACAATCACAGTACTGTGCGTTGGTACATTGTTTCGAGCGATGAAATTTATCTATTAAATCCCAAAGTATGTAGATTGCTATCATACACGCTATCGTTACGTGGATATATTCACATTATCTCTGTATAAACGAAAACTGTTGAAATTGCTGGTATTATACAGATGGTTCATTCATCTAATAAATCCATCAAATCACACTGATGCTCGCGATCGAGTTTGCTTATCCATAAAATGACAAATTTATAACGGAATGGAATTTTGCAACGCTCGAAAACAAATTAGATTGCATACATTATCCACATTTTCAATGCTCCTCTAATCCCACGATATTTCATTCACGCAGTGTTGTAGCGTGGATTGTTGTCTATTCGAATATTCATAAATATATATTCTGATTCTTCCCTGTGAGAGACGGAAAACAATCCAGTTGATCCTGGAAAATTTATATTTGCATTGCCCTGGACGAGGGGATTTGTTCCGGCTATGACCCTTAATTTTGATACCAATAACGTGTGTCGTTGGAGCAACGGAGAATCAAGGTTTTTGAAATATCCCAAAATTCCCAGCTAATTTTATCGATGGAATTAATCCGAACCGAGCAAATATAAATCCTCTGATTTAGCGGATTGAACTATTTCGTTGAACGTGAAAATCACATATCGCGAAATAAGATCTACTACAATCTTTCTGTATACGCTTTATTCATTACCTTTCACAGTAAACATTTTCACAGTAAATCTTGAGAATATACGTGTCGTATGAAAACTAAGGTATGGAAATTAAATTCCTCTAAAAAAGGAAAAAGTATCTCTTTTTTTTTGTTTTGTGGATCCTTGGCTTCGTCGCTCTGTTTTTCTCCATATATTTTCTTCCCTCTCGTGTCCCCTTCTATTCCCTCTCACGTATTTCGTAAATCTTGAACTTGGAAGTGTTGAGGAGAAAGGGACAAGAACCAGAGGGAAAAGATCAAGAAAGCGGAGACCCGTTGAAATATCGTACAGGCATCATTCGTTACCACCACATTGTTTATCCGTATCACCATTCCGTGTCCTCCCTTTCCAAAGAGAAATGTATAAAAACGTCTTCTATCCTCATTCACCCAGACTCGAACGTAATTCGCCACAGCCCATAGACAACTTAGCTGAACGTGCAATCTGAAGAAATCCAAAGTATCGTACGGTTGTATCCTGTGATCGATAAAGTCAGGGGAAACAGAATCTTCGAACTTTCATCGTAGATCATTTGAAAATTGATGTTTTAGATTCATTATTTCTAATGTTTGGTAAGTTCGGATAGATGCATACGTGCAACCAAATGTAATGGAATAGACGTGATGTGCGAGCAATTTCGAATGTAAATATCGATAAGAAGATTTCCCCTGAGCTTCAAGATTTATATAAACATGAGTGAGCGTGTTCGCTGACTATATAAGTTTACTGCTATACACGTACGTATATATTCCAATACAATTCCCAAACGACAAAGTTGTACACAGATTATATCTGCGTTGTACGAAGTCAAGTAAATACTTTGGTACATCGACGTTTATAAAATATTCATTCCGAAGAGAGTACCATTTCATTTCAATATCATGAATATTTGTAAAATTATTTAATCATTTTATAATGGAACTGAACTGCAGATAATCGCAGGAGCTAAGATCAATTAATCAATCAACTGGAAGACGAGAAAGCAAAATGAATGAACACGGAGACAAAGAAGATATTGTCTGCGCCAAGAATCAACCTCCAGACCTTGCAATATCCGGTTGGTAGCTGTACCCTTGAGCTAAGTAGGTATTGTAATAGTGAAGTGTATAACCAGCCGATGGTACAACATTCAATCGGATATTGGAAAGTCTCGAAGTCGTGTTCCGTGACATAAAAGTGAAGGCAATATTTCCCTGATTTTTCATCTTCATCGAGTTTCATCGGGCTTCATCTTCCTCTTATCGAGCTTGATTAATCGATCGATAATAACAGATATGATTTAATAATCATTCTTCTATCCCACGATACGAGTATTATATATTTTTATAATATCACGATTCATAAAGACGAATTTGTGAGATAACGACGACGATGACGATATTATACAACGCGCAACTACCGTTGCACAACAAGGGATGTGAAATGAAGACGCGTGAAATGCATTTGGAATTTGATACGGACACTTGAAATGCAATTCAGTTATGTTGTAGAAAGTATGGAACACATAACCGAAATTACGCTATGGTCAGTTCGTGGGATGATGATACGTGTGTCGAGGTTCCCAGTTTACGCGTCGCAATTACCGTAACTCGATAGACACCATAGTTCGGAGGCAAAAGATGGAGGAATAGGAGAGAGAGAGAAAGTTAGGGAAACTCGATATACATTCGTTCAAAGGTTTCTTGTATGCGTTTGGGAACGTTATAAACGTTACTTTGTCGATCATCAACTGGCAATTGCATCCAACTCGCTTCCATTCAAAATTTCATCCAAAGCTGAAGAAACTTTACGTGAAAAAATGAAATAGCTGTAGCTAGAAATTCCCGCTGGTGAACTATGAGGCATTAATCAGTTAACCCGTTTGACTGATGAGGCACTGATCGGGAAAATTGACCAGTAAATGGTAAGGGATGTAACTAATCAGGAAAACTAAGCAGGCACTGGCGAATAACTGATGAGGTACTTATCGGTACCCCATGTGGAGTTCGTTACACTGAGAGAAATCGCTTAGTTGCGTGAGCAAAAACCATGATTTGACGTCTATTCATTTTAAATAACAAAATTCAGTTAATAGTAGCATAAGTAATTTATTTTTGAGAACTAACAATTCAAGTTCCTCAGCAAACAGAATCTGATTACCATTGCGCTGACTATCATTTCATCATTGTCAAATTGTTTCACCGGCATTTCCATCCATGTCCATTTTTCAACGACACGCCTGCAATCGCGTGCAACGACGATACGGAATTTTGGATTTTATTTTTGGAAGAATAGATTACTCCATAGCAAAAGTTTTCAATTTCATTGGTTCAAAGGTTTTTGGGACGTTTTGTCTGAAGAATATTCGTACCAAATCATTTTTTATGCAGTGAAATTGTGCTAGAATATGGAGCAAGTGGAAATGCAAAGGATTTTTCAAAATCTCTCCTGACTAAATATCCTCAGCAAAAATCATTCTAGTTATTCTCCAGGCCTTGCAAGACCTTACGATGCCCTTGTGAGGGACTCTCAAGGCCTAGCAAGGCCTTGCAATAACCTAGAAAATCACTAGAGTCATTTCTAGCAAGGTTGTTTAGTGATTCCTGGTATATATTTGATTTTCAATAAAATCATATTTTATCGAGCAAATAATTTAGTTGAAATAACATTTTGATTTACTTGGAATATTTGGTTAGCACAACGTCAAAATATTGATTTGTGAGAAGTGAAAGTTTTACTCATTTTAACTGAATTCAATTAACTAAACAAAATGTGTTGATTTGAATAAAAGTCTAGCTGTCTGATATATGAATAAATTATTTCGCTGCTGTGTCTAGCATTTATTTACAGGAACTATGTGATTTTTCTCAGTTTAGTAACTGATAAAGCACTGAGCAGTAACTAGTGAGAAATTTGTTACATCGAGAAAAATTATACATGGATCATGATCGTATGAAGTTTCAAATGACTATGAAATGCTATCATTATTAGAATTGAAACTATGTATTACGTTACTTGAATAATCATGTTATTAAGTATTCATCGTTTATTAGGTAAAAATATGTTGATTATTGATTGCTCATTGATTGGGAAACTATAAATGTTGAATTTAATCTATAAAGTATGCAGGAATTTCATTATACTGTTATATTCAATATATATATGCTATTTTGTTTATATATGTTTAAGAGGCTTTATAAATTTATTTTGATAAATAATCTCATAAATAATTTTTCAAAATAAAATGTTTTCCACTTATTTTTTTCTATTCTTTATGACTTGTGAGTAAATAATCTTTAAGAATCCTTTTCATCCATGAAATGATTAAGAAATGAACATTTCTCACAAGGTCTGTCTCAGAGTATTATTGTTGGATTTGCTTTTAATTTCAAAGTGAATCTAGCAACAACCCTGCCTCATTCAATAACAAGTGTGAATAATATTTTTTGCATGACATTCAAGATTAAAACGCTCATATTTCTTCATTTCGTGTATACACGCAGGGAAAAGTTGCAGTTATTGAACAGTTTTATCCTATTATTACTAATTAGTTCAACTTATTAGATAATGATAAGTAACTCACTAGTTGTACTCACCCAACACTAATGAGTTCAACTCATTGAAGAGTGATGAGTAACTCACTAGTTTTACCCAATCAACGCTAATTGGATCAAATTCATCGATTACTAAATAGCGCCCCGCTAGGTTTTTCCAATCAGTTTTCCCCCTTCCGTGCCTCATCAGTCATGAAGAAGAACTTGTGACACTTCCACCAGGGCTGTTATAGGTAAAATAATTGCAGTTATAATAACTATTAGCTGCTACAGTAGAAAATCGTAGCTCTGACTGCGCAGCCCGGGCTGCAGCTCCGGACATTTCTGCGTTGCCTCTCCATTGCCTCCACGTGGAATCTTCGTTCATCCATGTTCTATCCACGTTCACCATCACCAGGTAGCACACGCACGTTTTGAGAATGTTCTGAGAATATACGTTAAGGATATTCGAATATTCTATGGAGTTTCTTATTACGTGCGAATATATTCTACGCACATTTTCAGAATGTTTGAAACAGACTGTTTCAAACATTCTCAGAATATGATGCCAAGAATATTGTGGGAATATTATAAAAACATGCTGTTGAAATGAAAATTTCCGTCAATATAAACTCCTGAATGTCACCGAACACTATTCCACAATCAATTTTTGGGTCATTAAACATCTGTAATCATAAATTGTTAGCAATATTCCCTAACAGCACAATGTGTCTCTGGGACGTTTTCTGAACGTTCTGAAAATCTCTCCTACGTCCTGTAAACCTGTCATAAACGTTCCAGTGGCACGTTGTGCTGTCTGGGTTATGGATTCCCATGGATGGATGAGATACTTATGATCGCAACAGGTAATCGTAATATATACGGCATTTCTTAATATTTCATTACACTTTTGAGGATTATTTTTTACACATCCCGGGAAAAAATCATCCACGCCTGCTCACGTCTGATCAGGTCTCATTCATCAGGCGTGATCAGGCCTCAATTTTGTACCCACGTAATCAGGACTAATCACGCTCAATTACGCCTGATCATGCTTGATTATGCTCTATTATGCATGAAAAATTCATACAGAATTAATAAGTTTTATGATTTGACAAAAAGAAGAGTTCCTTTCATCGCTTTTTTTCTAATTTGATGGAAGACTAATGTATTGTCAATCTTTTCTACTCATCATGCTTATACAGGAGCCTTCCGAAGTAGCTGACCTGATCATATGGTCATGACCAGATCACCTTTGATTGGTTGAGGAGTGATCAAATCATGACCAGATGATCAGATCAGCTACTTCGAAAGGCTCCACAGTTTCCATTTTCTAGTTTCCAGTTTTCAGGCATGATCGCGCGTGCTTGGGCGTACGTGAATGGGTTCGGGGCTGATTTGACATGATTGAGCATGTGCATTCGTGATGAAGAAATCAACACAGAGTCATTTGGTATGAATGCTTCTCATTTGGTACGATTTTACATGATCATGGGCGAGAATAGTCTGTCTGGCATGATTGCACGCGGTCAAGCTTGATCACGGGTTTCCACGTGGGTACAAAATTGAATCCTTTTTAATTACGATTGAGCTAAAAAATGAATAATCAGGCGTAGTCAGGCCTAACCACGTGGAATCAGTGTTGGGCACGAGAAATTTTGCCAAAAAATGTCCATGATCAGGCCTGAACACGCCTAATAAGACCTGAACGATTTTTTCACGGGATGGCACTCTCAGAGAACCTTTGCGATATTAAAATGCACCTTTCATAAATTTATTATTCCCCAAATACAAATTAAAATAATATATTAACCAAGGGTCTGTAGCCTGTGAACAACATTATCCGCCATTACTGAATTCATGTCATCACGATACTTGTGCATGCGCTGCTTATCAATCCCCCTACAAACTTTTTACGCATATTTTACGAACGTTTCTAGAATATTCGAAACAGTCTCATTCAAATATTCTAAGAATGTTCTATGAATATTAACGAATCTTCTACACTTTTTGTGAGAATATTCGATCAAGTACATTTTATGGATGTTGTGAGAATATTCTCAGAATATTCTGTGTTACATGAGATTTATCCACGTGGAGTCCACGGAGATGCGACGTGGAAATCGGTGGATGTGCTGTTAGGGAGGTTTTGTGGTTTATATTTGGATAACCAAGAATCTTAGCTACCCTAGTAGAAATGATTGACAGCCCTGGTAGAAATTTTCTCTCGCAAATGATGAGGCACTGATCAGTTTTACATTTTACTGACCAGGGACTGATCAGCAAACTCACAAGTTTCCGACAAGGGGTGTAACGCCCTGACTAATGAGAAACTGATTGGAAAAACTGAGCAGATATAAGCGAGTAACTGATGAGGCACTGATCGGTAGTTGATGAGGTATTTGTGAGTAACTGACGAAGCATTTAATACCCACGAAAATGGAAGTTATGTCGATGTAGATGTGAAATTATAATAATAAATTGATGATTTTTCACTCAAATAATAATTTATGTTTTTGTTCAAGATGTTTCCAAAGATTAAAAAGTAAATGTTTAGCAAAACCCGTGGGAAAAATTTCCCTAGACTTTTTCTTAGATAAAATCTAGGAGTTTTTGCCAAGGAATATATAGAACCATACTAGGATGTATGGTGTTTCCACCTCAATCATGAGATATCATGAGGTAATATTCAAGTTACTATACTTACTCATCATAAATAACAAAACTATTAATATGTCACAACAACAGAAAATGTATGCATAATACACCCCGACTTCTTTCATACCATAATCTTACGAAATCTAATAATTTCCAAGGTAGCTTTGTTATGTGCATACACTCTTCGTAATTATTGAGGTTAGGTTTCGTGATTTGATATAGCAAAACCAGGATCAAATAATTCGAACCAATTCAATTCAATTTCGTTGAAATACTTCGAATTTTGGTTGAGACATATATTCAAAATACGTGTACTTTTTTTAAATTGAAATATATCACTTCAATAACGATGAATCTCTTCTTCAAACCGAATATTTCTTATAAACATTTACGTAATTGATGTTTCCTGTGAATAAAGGCAATAACTTGTCAGAATTTGATCAGCTTTATATAAATTTTGATAATCGTCTTAGACGGATTAGTTCTCAATAAGTTAGTAATGAGTTTTTCCTCATCAGTGCCTCATTAGTAATAGGGAAAACCCTAATGCATTGTCGGACCAATTTTGTACACTCGAATTTTGTCTATAATGTGTCCAATATATCCAAAACTGTCCATTCTTGGTTCAAAACGGTCCGCGCTTTGTCCAAAATCGGTCCGAAATGTCCATAAATGTCCAATTGTTTCAAATTTTGAAGCAGCGAAAGTAAATTCGTTCATCAATTGTCCAATGAAAGTCCACAGATATCCAGGCAGCGTGTTCAAAGCTGTAAAAATTTAAAACTGTCCCCCTTCGTGAGTACTCGGTCTAAAGTTGTCCCAACTTGTCCGAGGTAACAATACGGGATTTCCAAATGTGTTCCAAAGTTTTTTTCACATTTATCCTTGACAGGGATGATCTTCTTTCGGTCGGACTTGTCCAAATTGATTTATACTCACGTTTTGGAATTCTCCACTATCTCCCTAAGTTTTCTGCGTGTTTCCATGGCAGGAACGATTTTTTTTTGTCCGTAGTGGGTCCAAAGTTGTCCAATTTTGTCCTCAGTCATGATGTGGAAGTTTCAAGTATATCCCGGAATTCTCCTCATGTTTTCATACACGAATGCACCCGAGGATATAACAGGGCAAGATCTGGACCCATCACCATTCGGTTTGGACACTTTCGGATGATTCCAGACGCTCTTGGACTCCGCGGGACAGGATAGGACACATGTGAATGTAACGCGGATCTGATCGGAAATTATCAGCGGACTCCACTGGACGACCTCTGGATGATTTCAAAGTCCAGCTTTCCACGGTCGGACAACAGTGGAACCTAGATGGATTTAATCCCATGGACGTCTTAGGGCTGATCAGGACAAGTGATGGATATACACGAAAAAAAAAAGAATAGTTGCAGCAACTACTTAGTAGTCAGGAAAGGTAACTCGATAGTTGCTCTAACTAACGTAAATACCTGAGGTATTTTGAATTGGTTAAGACAACCCTGATGGGCTACTGAGACAAATGGTGGACATTGGATGAATGTCCGGAATTTTAAGCAGGTGGACATTCATCCAATGTCCACCATTTGTCTCAGTAGCCCATCAGGGCTTGTCCCGACTACTAAGTAGCTGCAGCAACTACTTAAGTAGATGGTCGAAAATCGACTATTCAAGTAGTTGCTGCAACCATTCTTTTTTTTCCGTGTAGCTTCACGAGAGTGGTCCGAAATTTGAAACAAACGGACCAATTTCCTTGGTCCCAATTTCGTCCAAAACACGTCCGTCCGGACAAATTCTCTCATGTCCAGAATTTGTCCGATGAATCCTACATGGAACTGATTATATTTCTACTAGGGAAGTTTTGTAACGCTTAACTAGCCAAAAACCAGCCGCTCGCAAGTGCGTCGTAGGTTTTGGTGAGAGACTTGCCAGTGTCTAGTATCTGGCTATTTGAGCGTTACAAAATAACTCGTCAATAACTAGAGCGTTTCTATTTGGATATCGCGGCAACAACAAGAAATCTAGCTGCTATAGCTAAAAAATAGCTCCCGCAGCTAATTTTCAGCTATTCAAATAATAGCTAATCATTTTTTCCGTGTTCTATCAATATTATCCCACATACTTGACAAGATGAAAATATCACGGGAACCATTCAAATCATTCATATTCTTGAATCTGCTTGTTTATCATTGTTTTCGTACCAAATTCCCTGTTGTTCCCCTCAAAGAACCATATTATCATCCACCCATTCTTCAATTCACACTCATCTTTCCGAAGGTATACTTGATTCAAGCCAACGATCTTCCATGAGTTATTTTGCCCATAAATTTCCCTTTGTGCGTTATTCTTACATGGCGTAAAGTGATTACACAGGGTATCTTTTTTGAGAAGGAAAGGAATGTGTCTTCATATATTTTGTGTACATATTTTCATGATTCTAACGTCAAAAGTAGGTAGGTAAATCGACAGAAAACTTTCCTATCTATGGAATTTTGAGGGAAGGTATAAACTGTATTCGAAATGACAATTTCATGATAGCTGGGGAAGCAGAATTCAACGTTTCTCCACTTCAATCATAAAAACATGTTTCAATAACTTTAATCGAACGGAAGAAGAAGAAGATGCAAGGAAATGGGATTGGATTTTGAAATTTATTAATCATATCTCGTCAAATTTATTCCTTCGTGATAAATTCTCAACTAAGTTAAGAAGATGAATATCCTTCGTGAATTTTTTAAATGAAGTATCTCGGTAAAGTCTTAAGATATCGTCCTATATCGTTGAACGATCCTACCACTATTTTTCAACAGCAAAGCTCTGTAACCATCGCTTGCTTCCTTTCGTGTGTGTGTATATATATATATATATATACCCCATAAAGATACACCGCAAAGCTGCGCGAAATCGATTGCTCTCGTAAAACAGTATGCGGCGTGGAATCGGGTAGTTTCGGATATAGCACTGCGAGAGTGCTAGAGTTTTAGAACTCTCTAAACATGACGGTATAATTTCACTGACAAATACCTAATTTGTATAAAAAATCCATTCGATTTGTTACAGTATGTATTTCCAAAAAATATCGAATCGATGTGAGGCAAAAGTCATGAATTCGTGTCATTTGACTCTATACGGTATAAACAACTCTCAGAATTTTCACAATCCAGCTGTGAATTACGAGTAGCAAGAAATCTTGAAGCTCCTCACGTAATAAGTCCGCAGGATATGAGGGAAGGAACGCTTTTAGCTTCGTAATTCATTACCACACCCAGTTTGCCACCACACCACACTTTTTCTCTCTTTTTTTTTCTCTCTCTCTCTCTTTCTTTTTCGCACCCGTAGAGGGAAGTCTTTCATCCATGGTAGCCGGTATCCCGGTATCCCGCTATCCCTTTTCTTCAAAAGTCCTATGCCTTCCTTCTCGTATGAACCCTTTGCCACTCGTGCTACTTTTATAGCTTCTCATAGCCGAGTTGTTTTTCATCTTGCGAACGAATACAAAGATCGACCGTGCTAATTATTTCTCAAGATGATCCGGTGGTCGGCGAGCATGTTTTTCTATTAGTCATCATTCTTGATCGATACGCCTTCAACGTTTCCATCATTTTCCCGGTAGATGTGGAGAAAAAGGAAATTGTCTTTAGGAGATATAAACTCTAGGAGATAAACGACGGGATTCAATTGTATTGTTTTATTCATTAGAATAATAAGATACGGTTTCCAGGGATAAACATTCATGAAATTCAATAGATTGTTCGGTGAATAATATGCGATGAAGTCCTTCGGTTGTGATCAGTTTGTTGGACTATTTTCTTCATTAGAGAGTTATTCCATTCATCTTCTACTTTGTTCTCGATCGAATTTCAAGCGATGGTGCGTGGAACAGCTCTTTGTTGATAACACTAGCGGTTTATGAAGTATTTCATTTCTTCGGTTCGTGAAGTCAACGTGAACTCGAGTAATGAAAACTTCTGTGATCCTCCTTTATTGGAGCTTACATTGACAATCAAGTACGAGGAATTATTATCAATTATGAACCTCGAACTATACGAAGTTGCTAAACTTGGAATTGATTGCAGTTATTCGTTTATGATTTACAGGCAAGAGCTTATAAAGGCTTTCGAAGAAACCTACATGTGAATGCAGATGTATCCATGTAATTTAGAATCCTTGGATATTTCCAAAGCTGACCTGCAACTATCATCAGTTCATAAAAAGCAAGATTCAAACATCAGTGATAAACGTTATAACTATTTCTGAACTTGAAATGCTCTGAACTCTCTCTTGCGTTATTCGTGACTGTCATGTATTTCTGATTTGCGGTCAACGCATTCGACCTCATGATTATATCCTTCGTAACATGGACCTGATGTTGCGGCGATTGTCCTGAATTGATAATATCATGCAGTGCCTGTAATTAAGGCGCCATATGGATTGTCGAGCTATAATGATGAATACACCTGATGGTTATGTTCATAGAATCGCTATCTTGAATATAATTGACCTGCTCCTCGAAATTTTTGTGATGTTCCTGAATGAAGGAGTATTCCCATCTCTGTCATCATGTCGACGAGAATCAAAAAATTTTAAAGAAGCATTCGAGTGAGCTATCAGAATGGATTAAAACTAGCGCATGATGGACTCAAAATTTGTTCTCCCCTAAATCTACCATTTGGTACCAATCTACCCATTGAAAAATAAAACTGAAAATTAAAATTTTACAAACTTCCAGACTTCTAATGTTTGTAGCAGTACACAGGAATTGAAAAATCAAAAAATAAAAGACTTCTTCCTTCCTGGGGATGCAACTCAACCGGAAGGGAAGTCATCTGGGAATTAGTCAGTACATCTCCTTCAGCCTTATTCACTTGAGCAGATATTTAGAAAATCCAACAGATTAATTATGGAAAATTGCTAGAAAAACATACTTTGTTGTATTAATTGTAATGAATTTTTATATTGTCGTAATTAACAGTCAAATACTCTTAACATGAGTAGTTTTTATTGATATCAATACATTCATTCTGTCCAATTCACATAAATGCAATCATTTTAATGCATATTCCAACCCGTGAAGAAATTCCTTCTGAAAATTCAGAAAATGTGACTAATTTTTTTACATACGGAGAATAAGGTATCTTGAAAAATATCATAGTTTATGGATTTTTGGCAGTGGTCTAACCCGAGTCAAAATATTTACGTGAAGGTACCATACTTCTTCATAAAATTCCAAGAAATTATGATACTTTTAGAGGTCCGTTCACGTAAATATTTTGACTCGGTTCAGACCAACGCCAGGAATCTATAAGTTTCTCAGTGCAGCCACTGTTTTTTGAATTTTCAGAATATTTTTACAGCGTATATTCATCATTCCAATGTTGAAATTTAATAATTGGAATTTTGGATCATTAAATCATTCTCTGGTCACCACAGTGTTCTGAATTTTCAATTTTTGATTATCAATTCCATGTTCACTTCCACTTGATTTCCTGCAGCGAAAAAGATTGGAACCTCTGAGATAGTAAAGAGAACGTTGGGTAAATATATTTCGTATAATACATCAGTGGTGCTGCTGTTGCTTTCCTTCCTGATAGGACCACTTCCGGCCTCGTCGAATACATTAGCAATAAAACTGGCGCCGTATCAGTCTGAAGAATATACACATACATGTGTATGAATGTTTCTGCGTATCGATTGATATCCCTTGGACCTTCCTTAAACATTTACAGCTTAGGTATCTTATGTACGGTCGGACGATACCAGTTCTCTATGGCGCTGTTAAGATGTGAAAGAATAATACTAAAAGCGATAGAAATAAAGAGAAATATACTGGCGAGAATGCGAGATCCGGATAACACAGTTGTTTGCGTTTCTTTGATATTTTCTTTCATGGATTATCCACTGGAGTGTAAAAAATCATGATTACATGGGAGTTGATCTGCAATCCACCTCTGCCTATTTTACTCATAAAGTAAGTTTTATACATTTTCACTAGTCTGTAAAAAATAATTTAGGATGAAGAAGAGAATATGAAAATCCAATGATACGATTTATCAATCGGAACAAGTAGTATAGAGGTATTCATGTTCAGACAGCGTTATGGAGAATTCAAATTTTAATGTCGATTCAATTCATGTTTTCGCTCAGGAATTTTGTTCATTTGAAGGATCGAAGAAATGTATGGAATTTTTAAAGGAAATCAAATCCGGAGATAACACGCTGAATCGAAAATTCTCATATTTTTCCTGATTTCAAGCGAAATATAATCGCATTCAAAAGCAAGTATACGAATAGATTCGCTGTGAATATGTTGAGTATATTCGAAGCTTCGATAAAGATAACTCAGGGTTTGATGGGAGTTCATATTCAAAACAAGATAAATATTCGATTACATTCATTATTGTGTATTTCTCTTTGTGCACAACGAGAACAGATGACACATGAGAAATAAATGACTACAAAACTATTCGAGTCTCGGAATGTTGAAATCAGTGAATACATTGAATTCTGTTTCAACTCGAAACGAGTTTGCGTTACGACAAAATTAAAGTTTTATTCAAAAACGAGGAGCGAGGGATTTTTGATGTTGTTCGAAGCAGAGCTCGATAAGTCTCGACGATCAGAGCCCGTTTAGTATAGTTGACTAATATCGAACTAGAAATCTAGTTTGAAAGCAATGAAGTGCTAGTTATTTTCCATAGTGTTCAAAGTTTAGCACAAACAAATTCTTCTTTCGAGGATCAATCAGTGAAGTCTTCATGATTGCCAATTAACTACCTGCCAATAGTTTAATCCATGTTGGAATTGGTTGGACGGAACGAATGCATTTATTCGTCAATTCCACGTACGTATATGCAACGTCCTTCTATTTCTTCTCTGAAGAGAAGTTGAAGAGAGCTTGAAAAAAAAAACAACAACAGCGTACCATTGGTGTGAAATATTTGCAAAGATTATGAATCAGTTTGAATTTTTATCACACAATGTGCATTGCATGTACATTGTGTGTACACCATTCATCTCACCGAGGGATGAAAAATTAATAGTTGAAGCAGAGTTTTAATATTTATAGGAGCGCCGTTTTGTACTCCAGTGCAATGTTTCTTTCGGCAAAGGGGTGTTTTACATGCCTTCTCACAGTTTTTATGGTGATATTCTCGTGGAATTCAATTCCCCAACGATCACGGTCCTTTGAAAAATTACACGTCGGGAAGGTAATAGAGAATGGCAATCTACTCGTCCTTTTTATCAAAGATGGGGAAGAGCGAACGTTCAAACGAACGTTCAAACGAATTTTCACACACGATTCACATTTTTATCGAAAATATATATACATATATATATATACCAGGTAGATGTTTTTTCCCCGTCTTTTTAAATGTTCTCGTTTTGATCAAAAAATCTCGAGAATCTGATTACATAAATATGTACGCTTAAGTAATTTCTCATGTCTCGTGCATTCACATCTCATTTACTTCTTCTCCTTCCTCATTTCTTCATCTATAGTTTACTATCTCGTCTTTCCGAGTTTAAACGCTATCATTTTTCCTCGTCTTCTAATGAGAAAATTCTACTTGACCTACAGCTGTCGCTGCCATTTCTATCCTTCTTTGAAATACTCTCGACCCCCGTTTCTCTCTTTCTCTATTTCAGAATCCGTTGAAATTGTTTTCCTGTCTCATAATTTTTCTTTTCTTTGTATTTGAGAATAATTTTTCAAGATAAACTGAGAAAAAAATATATATTCAAATAATCAGAGAAATTCATAAAATTCCAAGTAACGTATCGATGCAAAGTTTGTTATTCAGGAGAAAAGAAAAGTATATCTGTCGTTTGAAAGTGAACAACATTTTCCTCCCTCGCAATGAGAACGGACCATGAGTATTATTATTTTCCCCGATTCTCATCTTCTCCCTCTTTTTTGGCGTACAGTCTGTCTCTTAGGCCATTTTAGAAAAAAGTTGGATCCATAACCCGGCGATGAGGCCACTCGAGCACTTCGTAGAAAATTATGGAAAGGAGGGAAAAGTTTCTTTCCTCATCACCAATCTCTCTTTCGAATAGATATCGTTTTTTTAAAATGTAGTCCTACTAAAATTTTATCACTATGATTTTTTTCTTTCGGCACATTGGAGCGCAGAATTATGATTCGAACGGTAAATGGGTAACGTTGAGTGAGAAGAGTGATAATAAAATTCATTTCTCCGAGGGAGAATCTCCCATATTGGGAAGATATTCTCTTCTCGAAAGAAGTCACATTCAAATGAGTTGGTGTATTGGATTCTCCAGACGTAAGGAACCTGAGTCAAATATTGTTCTTGAGGAATCGATAATAATGGCGAATAATGTGAGTACGATATTACGCTTCGAATTGATATGTCTCTTATACTTGATCCTGGAAAAAATTCGTGATTTATTCGAATTTCTCCCTAAATTAACGATACCGACACTCCGGATGAAGCTAGGGAATTTGAAAAAACTGGGTCGGCATCGGACATGCTCGAAAGATCCATTTATAAACGATTTCGAGAGGATTCATTTGGATTCGGAAATTGTAGCACGGAGAGGGATTCGAAAAATTCAAAAAAGCAAATGAAGTATAGAAGTATGAACTTCGAATCCTTTGAACAGGGAGACAAGTGACTGAATTATTGCATCCTCCTTGCTTTCAGAGCAAACTGCAGGGAAAGGAAAACCACAGCGATGAAAGAAAAAAAGAAGAATAATGAATCGAATTCCATTATACTCTGGCTCTTTGAACTGCAAGTATGCAACCACCAGTTAATCTGAATATTCAGGAACGCGAAGATTTTCAGGACGAGATTGAGAACGGAAACGATTTCACTGTAGAATTCAAAGCGAATTCTTCGCTTGATATCAAGAGATCAAAGAGTCTCTTCCAAGGACATCTTCAAACCCTGACAGATGTGAAGAATTCTTCAACGTTTTCCATCAGAACGATGATCTTAATTGCCACGAAGTTAATGAATCCGTACGAGTATAGGGTCGACAATAACAAAAATATAATTTTTATTCATAACGATACATTTATCAAACAATTTGAAGCAGATCTCGAAATTTATTTTGCTCGAGTATTAGGCCACTTTCCCGAGCCTCCCACGCACTTGAACCGGGAAATGAAGCGTTTTTGCTGAGTGCGCGGGGAATTTCGCATGGGAACGCGTGGAATAATGCCACTTCAGAACAACAACGCATTCGAGATACCAAAGGATGTAAACCACAATCGTGGAGAGTGCATTCGCCATACGATACACTCACGAACATTGTACCACCCACCAACGGTATGTGTGAAACTATTGTATACAACAAATAACAGCCAACGGTAAAGAGGAACAAACCCAAGTGCTGAGAGACACAATAATTAGTCGTGCACGAGAGATAATTAATGAGAATTATACATGTTCAGGCGGAATTAACATTTCATGTGGTTGTAAAATTTCGATGAAAATCATTTGGAATTGGATTTTAAATGGAATTCGTATACAAACATTGATGGGAATAATGATGTCGACGACGAGGAAATTGGAATAAATATTAACGAACGGATCCAATGTTAAGATAGTGGAATATAATTTCATACGCTATACAATTGTTTCGAGAGGATTGATTGTTGGTTGAAGAATATTTCGACGCCGATTGGATACTAGAAATGAAAAAATACTCGAGATTTCCAACAATTTTTCGTTATATATTCTCTTTGTTTGTTCAAATATTGATGAGAAAGTATATCAAAGCGTACTCGGAAAATATATATTTCATGTCCAAAACAATGAATTCATATAAAATTTGGAGGGTATGTTGCTGAAGGGCATCTTATTGTGCTTCGTACAGTTGGTGATAAATGAAAAGTAGTTTGATCGTCTCAGTTAAGCAAGGAATCAACCAACTTCATTAAAGATCGTATGCAAAGGGCTGTCATTCAGCGGTCACTTCGTTTGCTCGGAGCAAACGATTTCGATTAATCCTAGGGCTGTTATGTTCAGTTACTTTACGGACATGCAGAGCAGACACGACAAGATAATCACCTGCCACAAACCTTCCCTAGCGGAGGTTTGTGGTTCGGAGTTCAAAGATCAACCCTTTACCTATGGCAGGTAGTACCTGCTTAGGTAAAGGGTCGATTACGAATCTTAATAATGAATTTATTGTACTTGACGGAACGATTAATTACATCCACATCGATGAAAATTTCGATGAAAATCTTATAAGTTTTTGGAAATTTAATCTTCAATTTCAAAAGTTGATTCAAAAATCAAAGGCAAAGTAGATCATGATGTAACAGAACTGAATTATTCCCCAACGAAAATTCATTATACTTAGTCATTGTTTCAAAGTTCACAAGTCTTGCAAAGATCTTTGAAAGGAGTTGAGTTTGCCAAAATTTCGAGCACTCCGATAGAAAGTTTACGTTTAACTGAGATTCTTGGTGCCAAATGAGTGATTTGTATTACTTCATTTGGAGACAATTTCGTATTATACGAGTGAAGAGGAGTGAGAAATCATATTTTATTCTCATTGATATACAGATTACTTATTAATTAATTCATTTGAAACTCTGATTCGAGTGTAAAATCGTATCTATGGATTCGATTCAATTTGTAACAAATTTTCTTGCAGAGTTTTTGAAATATTCAACAGGATATTCAACCTTGTTATGAGAATTCATATCACGCCTTGAGGTATAACCGCTCTAAGTGTTTCTGGTAAGCATCACGTCATCCGATCTGTCTGAACTTTATGAATCTTGGGAGAATGTGTGCATTCCAGCACATTAGGGTGAGACAAAAAAACTGACCTATCGAATTTATGGCTCAAAATGGACCTACAAACCGAGGAAAAGAATCCCCCGTTTGGCAGAATTTTTCATTCAATTTCAAACGTGAGAAGATTTGTTTGAATGATGTAAATTTTGAATCGTTGGGGATAAAATTTTTCTCTGAGTAGATTCAGATGAGTAGATCATTGAATTTTCTAAAAAATCATTTCTGAGTCGATTTTTTGAAATCGAAAATTCGTATATTAACAGGCCATGAAAGTCAGTTCTAGGCCTTTATGATAAGAAAAGTTCACATTACACTGAAATAATCTATAAAATCCCATTGACGAATGGGAAAATGAATAGGTTTCAATGATATTCAATCAGAAATTTCACCAATCAATTGAAATTCAAAATTGCACGATTGCCTTGTTTTTTTGGAGAAGATTGTTCCCGTAATTATCAACGTTATTAATTATAAGAAAGTGAATTTTATTTCGTTTTCTATAAGAAACACGGACGTGAAAAGGGCTGCGAGAGAAACGAGAACAATGAAAATTTCTAGATTTCGATTCGAATGATTTTCTTGATCGGCATAAAGCGAACGATATTTATTCTCACGTGAAACGCACAACTCATGACGGTTTAAACGCTGGTTCGATACGAAAATACACCCGGGCGTACATTCACCGTGTACTCCCATATCTAGAAATGAGACCTAATGCATGATTCTTCGACTCTTCAAAAGTATATAGACTATCGAAGAAATCGTTCGTGTGTATTATCGACCTGAAAACTTGGCTTCCATTCCGCGTACCGGTGAAAGGTTTCCTCCCCAGTGCAATTTGGATATGGTGGTAGTTGAATGGAGAGTGTTTGCTTTTCCTTCTCTTTTCTCATTCTTCCAATGATTTGCTTAATGGATTTTGCAGATTTCGAGGGTTTAATGAAAATAATTCGTTTCTCCGTTCACAATAGTTTGTTGTTTTTTTTTTTCTGTAGGATCTTTGTATTCACGAGCTAAGAATAACTTTCATAAAGCGATTATTCTTACTCTTCCGTATTTCGAAATTTTTGGAATTCATGAATTTTTTTAATGATGAATGTCCCTGAAATAAAAGACGCGATTAGTCATCAAAGTCACCACGTTTATAATATTCTTCATGCTTGGAGTGAAGATTTTGGTCGAATAATGTTATGATCAAACTTGCTTAATATGCGAACCGAGTTAAAATTCACCTTTGTGGAAGCTGAGATGAAAAACCTTGTTCAAAAGAGAAACTTACTTTACCCTTAAACTTTCTTGGATGGTATACATCGTTGGGAAAACGTAAGTTTTATCCTTCCAAAGTTATGAGTAGCAACATTGGAAATGATTACTATGAGAATTGAGTTGTTAGATTCGTACCGGCGGAGAAGTTTATGTTGTAGTTTGAATAAGGAATTCGAATCGAACCACATGTTGTTGCAGTCAACTGAGTGTGAAATATAGCGCATAAAATAATTTTATCCAATTTATATGGTAATGCCGTGCAATTCACTTTTCCAAAATTGCAAGCGTGGAATGATCGTTTATGAATAATAATTGTATGTAAAGCGATATGAAATTCAAATCATCATTTAACATTGATTTCGAATGTTGGGAATGTTCTTTGTCTTTCTTCGATTATTTTTATTTTCTCAATATTCGACAAAGCGAAAGATGTTACAATGTTCTCAAGAAAACTGTCAACGATTATTTTGATTTACCAGAGTAAATATATGTATAAGAAAACAATATGTATAATGTGTATTTTGATTCTGTTCTTCTTCATCACATTCTCACATCCAGACGAAATATATGGAGAGAAGAAGAGATGAATCGTGATAAGGCACGTTCCCGCGTTCTCCAGTTTGTCCTTCCTTCGGAGTGTGGATATACTACGAACAAATGGCGGATAGGAGCTTCGGAAAAATAATAAGAGGTCCTCCCATGTCGATGGATTCAAAGGGAATTTGGATTCGAGCCACGTTCGTTGAAAGAATAAAGCTGTTCGCTTTTGATATGGACACAAAATCCATTGTATAGGTCAGGACTATTGACAATATGAATGATGGTTATAAGGCGCTGGACGTCCCAGTGCTGCTGTACGCCCCCTTACTCTATCACGCTATAAATCGTTACCTTCTATCCCCGACTTGCGAAACCTATACCGATACTTCGATATAATCTCGTGGATATGCTGCGTATCCATTTCTTCGCACGATACGTACACACGATCATTCGATTGCACAAATTTCATTTTTGTGATAATGAAAAGTATCGATCGAACAATTTTCCATTTTTTTCTTCTTCAACGAAGAGAAGATATTCCTATAGTCGAGTAAGAGAGTAAATAATATAATACCTAGAAAACAATGGGATAATGAGATTCGAGGAAAAGGTTTCAGTAACGAAAGAATAATTTTCAGAATGTAACGAATGTTGTAAGAATTTATAGCTTTATCGGAAATTATATCCGACATAAATTCAGTTCCTCGACACTTTTCCACTCTTCATAATAACCTAGGAGAATTAAAATTCATGTCACCATCTCGTGGAATTTTTTGCTCGTGGAACGATTCCTCTCGCTGCGTTGTTGTAAAATCTCAAAAAGAAAAAAATACAATTTTAAATTGTTTTGTGGAAATACAACGGCAGAAGGAGTACGAAAACAGTCTTTCATTCGAAACAAATATCTATCGATATAACCATCAAACATACGAACAAACAAACAACCGAACAAAAAAACAAAGAGAGAAGCATTGAAAAGAAATTTTCCAAAGTTTTTCGCTTGCAACATTTTTCTACTGAGCTATTCATTTGTTGGATGCGGCACATTCTTCACTTCCAACACAGACATACGGAACACATGAAAGCATCCATGCAGGGGAAAAGAAGGAAAGGAAGGAAAGTTTTTACGACAAAAAGGATGCGCATCAACTTCCTGCTTCTACCGTAACGGATCAGAACCAAACGAGACCAACTACCACGAGGGACTTCTTTTCTTGCAACGTGAACTCGGAGTCTCTGTGTTCTCTTCTCTTCCTCCCTTCGAGCGAAGTGAATCGCGGCAAAATGTTTTGCAAACTGTTCGTTTAGGAAACTACTTTAAATTTGGCAGACTCCGCGGCAAAACCTACTACTTCCAAAGGACTTCCTGAGACCGCAAAACTTTGGAACAATACAAGACTATAGTCAGATTTCGTCGAGGGAATTTCGCTTCTGTACACGAAATCTACGTGTGAAACAAAGTTCATCCTCCAGTATGACGGGTTACTTAGTTGTAAATATGATACCAAGAGTAGATAGAGATACTTATCTAGTCGAGAACGTAAGAACAACACTTTCGTGTATCGTATTTGCGATAAAGATATACAGAATTCACGTGATCTGCATATTATGATGACGGTATATCGACGAATCATCATCATCACCATCACTTCGACTTTCCAAGACAGAAACGAATGAATCGAAGACCGTCGTGTGGAGTTGAAACAGTAACCATGGAAACCTAGTGATACCGCTGACCCTAATCCACTGAAGAAAATGGAATAATACAATAATAGACGACACAAACAAGAAGAGAAATTTTCCACCTCGTTGGCAGTTCAGGTGTGCAAATGAACGTGTAACAGGAGCAAAAAACAATGATAAACAGGAAGATGGATTAATTTTGTTGAAAGGATCCTGTCGAGAAAAATTCATAACTCTTCGGGAAATGAGAAATGTGTGGAGAGAGGATGAAAGTTCAAAGGTTGGAACTTGAGAAAAAGTACTGGAATTAATAAGGTGAGTGAAATATCTCTCTTATCAAGCTGGAATAATTTTCACAGTCGTGTTTTTGTTATATGAACCTACTATATGTATACATGTAAAACATTCCTGAAAAGTGTATCGAAGATAGATAAAGAAAGAGAGAGAGAGAAATTACAGAGGAGAAAGTCATGAATGCCTTCTTCGCAATATTACAAAACACTTTTACGTGTTCAACGGAGTACCAAAATTCCTTGTTCTCTATCCCAAAGAGGTATGGAAGGTATATGGCAGTTGGAGTAACTTATCACCTAATAAATTCCAGCCATTAAATGGTGAGAAGTAATGGATGTACCATTTGCACTCTCCAGTTGCTTCGAGGAAAGTGACTGCAGCAGGCGCCTCGTAGAAATGTTGAAGAGCCGATTTGCTACGAACCGTTTCTGGTCTTTCTCTATCTCACGTCTTTTTCCATTCAACGACTAATTTATCGTTGGGTTTTGGAGATCGATATATATATATACTTCGTGTTTTCTGATGTACTCGCGAAGGGTTCATCAACTGCACCATTGTAACATTCTTAAAAGAAAAAAATATCCTTAACGTTGGACAGATTTTTGGGAGCTCTATCTCATCTCCCTTTATTTTCCCTGAACATTGAATTGATTGATTTTTACTTCTTACTCCCGTGTATTTGTTTTACTAGCATATATGCCTCGTACGAGCAATTCCAATACGGTGAACATAAAACTCGATCATAAAATCCAACGCTACATGATACCCATATTAAAGATGTCAGACAGCGCATTGATATTTACGAGTAAAGGAGGATGAATGCGACAACCGCGAAATACGTGGTAACATAATGAAAGACTACCAGTAATATATCATATAATTATCTCGTTCATTGTCCGAACATTCCATGGTTCCAAATTTTGTATGTAATTTATACCTAATGCGAAAACTAGGATGGATTCTGTGTACGATTCCAACGACTGACCAATTTCATGTTCTTATAAAAGTTAAAACTCCTTAATCTTCTTTGAAAAGTTTCCTGCGGGCACCAAGAGTGCAACAAATTTGCATTATCCATCAAGGATGTACCATGTACTCTATGGAATAATGGAATTCTTCACAAAGAATTACGTTGGAATTTCTTGGTAAAGCTTATCTTCATTACCAAAGAATTCGTTTGGCGCTTATTGGCGTTTCACAGGGTAGATATAGATCTATCCACAAAGATCTCTCGCATATCATATTCGAAAGTTGATGAGTTGATTATTCGCGATACTTAGAGGAAATCTTCGTTGCAAATGATTCGCATCGTGAAAGGCCAAGTTCCTCTACATATAATACTCAACATCCGTTATTAAGTTAACCGAGCCGCGTTATTGTTCGCTTCTCAACTCTCGTAATACCTACTTATCCAGCTCAAGGGACGGCGAGTTCTACTCCTCCACACTAAGGTGTCTTCTTCACTTCCAGAAACTCTGTACGAAGCTTGGATGGGCTTATCGGATTGGTACAGGAAGAAGGATAGAGGAAGACAAGGAGAATAGAAACTGGGACGCTCAGGCACAGATTCTCCGCGTACGTTCGGCTCATTTTCAGTGAAAACTCACATCTCGCGTGAGATGTATGTGCAAACTGCGAGAGAGTCTTATTCAAAGGTGTACGTGATACTTTCAACTCCTCTTCTTCGAACTCGTAACCAAATTTGCACGATTTCGTAAACGTATGAGAATACCAAAATCTTATATCATATTTACATAACTTGCTCGTAACCAAATTTGCACGATTTCGTAAACGTATGAGAATACCAAAATCTTATATCATATTTACATAACTTGCTCGAGAGATTCAATCCACGAGTAACCCCTTGGATTGTTTTCGTTATTTATCGTTTACTACGAGTTCATAGCACCCTCTTCAGTGCTCATCCGTGTTCCTGAATCTCACAGTAATTTTCACACACAGGTCTGTGTCTAGAGTCTTCAAATTTCCTAGAACAAGTGATAGGAAATTTTATATTTGGATCAAGCGCGTGGTGCGGAATAAAACTCTTCCACTGCCACAATGGAATAATATACACTGACAGAAAAACGACCTGGTTGAAACATTCGTGATCGCGATAAGCTGAAATCTGGTTTGATTCACCAGGAAATGCACTGAAAAAGAAAAATTTCTTCCAACCAAATAAATAGTTTATTTGTCCTCTCTCCATAAAATATTCCTTAGGATTCATGAAATATTTAATTGCATCGAATAATGGAAAACTTGCCTCAAATAAATTGGTCTCCTAAATGAATAATTTATTCGCCACAAGTAATCAGATTTTGCATCTACTTGAATAGTTAATTTCTACAAATCAATATTTTATGAAGAGAGGACAAATAAATATTTTTTCCAGTGGGTGATTCTGATGTCCAGAAAAAGTGGTTAAAGACAAAATTAATTACATTTTTCAGGTTATTACACCAAGAAAAGAATCTGGTTTTTTGAAACTCAAAAATGTAGTTAATTTTTGCTTCAATCACATTTCCTGGTGGATCGAACCAGATTTCAAGTTATTGCGACCACGAATGTTTCAACAAGGTTGTTTTTCCGTCATCGTAGAATGAGAAATTGAATGGTATATGGAATCCCATGCCGAGGTCTACAAACACCGATGTTTTATATTTTAATATTCTCTGAAATTCATTCTCCTGGAAAGGAACAGTGGAGTCGAATAATGTTCTTTATTATAATAAAATTCTCTCCTTTCTTTGAGCCACACGCACTCGTAGAAAAAACGTACACGTTTCCTTCATATGAATAATTAAAATGAAATGTAGTTTCTTGTTTAGAACAAAAAATCCCACTTTACGTGGAAGGAAAAACTGGGAAATTGAAGTGAAAAGAGTTATTCGATATTTCAGATTAACGGCAAGACAATCTATTGTTTCAGTGGTCAATCGTAATCTCATCATCCCTGCACGGCTGTCCGTATCCATCAACTCTCCGTCTTTCGCTCGTTTTTCATTCATTGTTGTTCGTTTTTGAGTCCATGGCGTACACGTTATTTAGAATGAAAAAAAAAAAAATCCGATGGTATAAAAGTGAACAAAATTTGATATGAGATTGATTTTCTGATGATAGCAATCGGAAACCGAATGATTATTTACTATCGATAACATACAGTTGGGGTAGCAAGTCAATAGAATTTGTCGAATCAAGTTGTGTTCTATTCAAACCTATCCGATACACATTGTTACTCTGAGATATCTGATGATTACAAAACATGCATCTATTGTTGAAATTCGAGCTAGGAGATAACTATTATATTGTTTGTACGGTGATAAGGAATTCAGTTTTGTTGATCCGTTGCAAATATGAATATTCTTTTCATAGAGCATCGAACTAGACTGGTTTGGGAAACAAACCCCCAATGATTCTGGTCCTGGTGAAAAAAAACCTCTCCTGAATCTCTTTATGTTTAGGGACATTTTTCAAAGGGATGCAGAGTAATTTCAGAGTAATCTCTTCAACTTCCTTCGAATCGTTTTGACAAGGATACTTACGGAAGTGTCACTCACCGATTCTAATGAAACTTTGCATACTTGTAAAACATTGGAAAATAATCGACACGTATTTTTTTATGTTGGCAATGGTAGGGGTCTGAGGTTAGAAACCACACTGTACAAAAGTGATATGGGAAATTACATGGATAAGAAATTTCCCGTAAATTTTAGGGAAAATCCTATAAATTTTCAGTAAGAATCCCATAAAAACAGAAATTTTAATATATTTTTGTGTAGAAATTCCTATACGTTTATGGGAATTCGCTTTTCCCGTCCAAGTGAAGGAAATTTACTTCACATGGGTATGGGAAAATTCCAAATAATTTTTACAGTGCACCCTTCGAAAGTCATATTAAGACTAATCCAGAATTTTGTGTGTTAAAATCGTAGAACTCTTGATAGAAGAATGATAGGGACCTGATTTTTTTTCTCAAATGAAGGCCAGACATTCCAGATTTGAGGAAAAATGTCCAGAAAGTCTGATGAGCCCGTTTAGACCTTGAGAAAATTCATGAAAAATGAGATTTTTGAGCAGAAATACGAATTTTTCATGATTCAAGAAGAGGGTAAAATATTTTTAGTCTATGCGTCATGCATCATTCCTTATGTATTTTGATGTGCTGAATCCAAATCTGGGAACAGAATGTGTTTATCTCTTCAAGTTTTCCCGAAAAACACAATTGGAGTATTGAAATGTGGTTTTTACGGTTATTTATATGATTCAAAGGGGAGAAAATAATTTAATCGATGGATTATACATCATTCCACATGAGTTTCGATACGCTGAATCTAAATCTGGAAACAGAATTCGTCTATCTTTCCAGGTTCCACCGCAAAAATTGGTTAAAGTGAAGGAATCCGATGGAATGTCCATTTTACTAATATTTATAGAATTTGTAGGGGAGACACCATTTTATTCGATGTATATACATCATTCTTTATACCCCAGTAGAAATTTTGGATTGGAAAATACCAAGGTCTGACGAGGCATAGCTAATTCCTCATTAGGTCCCCATCGGGTTTTGTTACAGTATTCCCTATTCCACTCGATTTCATAGTAATCTCATCCGAATCCTATTGTACCCCTGCGTTACGACCCTATTTAAATCCTATTCGGGAACTCAGATAAGTCCCTTGTAAGGGCCTCATAAGATTTTCCTTATTCACGGCTTCCAGATCCTAACCTGATCAGGACCTTATTGAAAATATGGATCCGCCTGATCAAATTTCTACTATGGATAGACTTCGAATTCTTTCCACTTTAGCTGCATTTTCCGGAAAGACCTGGAGAGATAAACACATTCTGTTTCCAGATGTGGATTCAGCATATCAAAATACGTAAGAAATGATGCATAGCACATTGGCCAAAAATTGTCTCCCCTACACGGAGAAAAAAGTATTGCTGGCATAACAAGCAGGTCTGTTACTATAGCACCTACAAAAAAAAACTAGTTGAAAGGGCAAGAAAAATGATTGACACAACTAAATTTTTTTGCTGACATGAACAAATTTGTTAACAGAACTAACGTCTTAGCTGCTGGAGTGAATATTTTTGCGCACGGAAGAAATAATTTAACTGCAGCAGCTAAATGGCTAGCACGCACATGGACAGCCATTAAATTAGCTCCTCCAGCTAAATTTTAGCTACCACCGCAAATAAATTAGCTACAAATGCAAATTTTTTTGCTATAACAGTTAAAATTTAGCTGCAGGAGCTAATTTAACGGCTGTACATGTCCGTGCTAGCTATTCAGCTGCTGCAGCTAAATTATTTTTTCTGTGCGAGGACAACAAACTTCTTTGTAGGTGCTGTAGTAGCAAACCATTTTTTCTCCGTGTAGAGATCCTATAAATAACAGGGATATGGATATTTCAGCATATTTTTTTCCACTTTAATCGTCTTTTCCGGAGGAACCTGGAAATATTGACAAATTCTGTTCCCAGAATTGGATTGAGCGTATCGAAAACCATGGGGAATCATGTATAATCCATCGATCAAATCATTTTCTCTGCTTGAATCATGCGAATAACCGTGAAAATCGCATTTTCATACTTCAATTGTGTTTTCCGGAAAAACTTGAAGAGATGAACACATTCTGTGTCCAGATTTGGATTCAGCACATCAAAATACATAAGAAATAATGCATAACACATTGACTCAAAATTTTTCACCCTCTTGAATGATGAAAAATTCGTACTTTTGCTCAAAAATCTCATTTCCCATGAAAGTTCCAAGGACTTTCTGAATATTTCCCCTCAAATCTGGAATGTTTGCCCTTTATTTAAAGAAAAAATCAAGTATCTATCATTCTTCTATCAAGAGTTCCATGATTTCGACACAAAAATTCTGGATTAGTCCCACTGTGACGTTCGAAGGGTGGTTTCTACCCTCAAACCCCCACCATTGCCAATTTTAAAAAAGTACATGTCGATTATTTTTCAATGTTTCACAAGTATTGCTAGTTTTATTAGAATTCGAGAGCGCCACTTCCGTGAGTCTCCTTGTGAATTTTTCTGAATCCTTTTGAAAAATTCAACGCACAGTTTTTCGCAATCCACCAGCCTCTGAATTCTTCTGAATCTTCCTGAATCACCCTGAACTTCTTTGGAGCGTGGAATTTTCAGAGAGATTCGAAGAGATTTGTCTCACCAGGGGGTATATTTTTCCCCATCAATTGGCACCGAAAAAAGGTTCAAGAGTACAAGATTTCACACCTTCGGAGTGCACCACGCAACTCTACCGATTCACAACTCGGTTCCGATTCGACCAATTCGACCTTACTTTTTCTTCAATTTGAAGGGAAAACTGTGCAGATTAACGCGGCGTGGAAGAAAATTCACAAATATTTCATTCAATCAGTGATAAAAACACGAGAATAAAATCAATTTTTGACGAAAAACGAGAAGTCTTGAAATGGTTGGTGCGAATTTGCATCTGTGTGTACTTGAAGGGTTGAAAACCATGTTAACCGAAATTAGGGACGAGCGATGTTGGAAAAAATCGATGTTTTTTGTTGTTTTTTCAAATGAGCTGTGAATGAATAATATGTAGCGGATGAAACGATAACATATATGTAACAAAAGTGAAAATTTATGTCCTCACATTCATGTTTTATATTTTTTATTTTCATAATAATTTACATCAGTTTTTTAATTTATCTGTATGTAACGATAATAATTTATTAACTAGTCACATCAACTTTGGTAAAGTTTGGTAACTTTTAATAATAAAGGTTCAATCCTATGTTAAATTCCACATTTCCTCATCCAAAAAACCGAGGAATAAAAGTTTTGATGATCTTTTTCCAGTTAATGTGTTTCTCAATTGGTTTTTCACGACTCCTGCTTTCGAAAACAAGCGTTCAGCTGGAACAGAAGTTGCTACGATTGAAAGATATTTGATCGCAATTGGGTATAATTTGGGGTATGCGTTTTTCATCTTATTCCAATATTGAAGCGAATCAGTCGATATTTCTACCACGGATTGGCTTAAAAATCGTTTCAACTCAACGTTTCCTTCATCAGGATCTTTTAGTTCGGCTTGGACTGCAACAATTTTCTGATGAATCGCTCAAAACTTATCAGCAGCAGATTCATCACCCGAAACATGTTCATCGACTGGCGCCTCGTTCTGATCGTCGCTTAGTTCAGAATCTATCTCATTATTTATTTTTCTTATTACTTCACGCAGTCTCTCATTCGTTAGGTTCACGTTTACGTAGCTTGCGTGTTAAGTCAAACATCCGATAAATTTTCCGATGTTTTCAGATAAAAGTATCGATACATCGATGTATCGGTCTTCGAAAACATCGAGTAAAAAAATCGATTATTCATAAAAAAAGCATCGATGTTGCGATAATTGATGTAACATCGCCCATCCCACATCGACCGAAATCGGCGATTATTAGATGTCGCGTAGATAATCGTGCAATTAAAATGACTCGTTCCGTGCTAAAACCTGGGAACGGTTCTACTTTCCCTCGATTATCTTCCAAAATAATTAGCACGGTCGATCTCCGTGTCTACTCACCAGGTGAAACTCAGGTAAAACCATGAAATATGCATCGGTCCAAGTGCACAGGTTCGCACATAGAGAGAAGAGGATCGAAGCAAAGCACGGAGAAATAGAACGAGAGGACTAGGGGAACAAGCGTAGCAAAGGAGTGGAGCTGTTAATGAATTTCAAAGCTCAAACCGTTCCTCGTACACCTCAGACTCGAGAGAAGATTCAAGAATTCATATAATTCTACATGATATCGCGCAAAGTAACGGATATTTCATTCTTCGAAACAATTCATCGACAACAAATTCGTAGCAATGTATGAAAATGATCGTCGCTCAAGGGTGCTTTTTTCTCATTCTTTTTTATCCTTTCCTCTCTCCAAGCGTGAAAAGAAAACGAAGAGAAAACAAAAGCATCAGTTCTACGCTGTTTTATAGTCAGCGCAGCAAATGCCCTGAACGACCGCCTACATATGTGTATACAGATATGTATATACGCACATATGTACAGGAGATTACCTTATTTGTTACGTCCTTCTAACAAACCACAAACACCAACGGGTGTGGGGAGTTGGTAGTGGAAAAGGATACTCTTGGGAATGCTGTTGGCGATTGGAGGGAAAACTCGTGTGAGTAGCTTACATGGGATGCTCAGCGACTTACGTGAATTTCATTTCAATGAAACTCTACATGTTGAAGCGTATATCAGAACCTCTATGCACGCGAACAAACATGCATGATTCTCACATTTTCTTATCATCCTTCCACTCTCTTCTTTCGTTAAACGTGATCATGAATGATCATCTCGACAAACTACAAAACATATCAAAGAGATTTCAATTTAAATCAAACTTCTACGAATCTATCGGATGCCAAAATTTTCAATGAAAATTCAATGAATTATTCTCATACAAACGCGAGAACTGGGTCTAATTGATATATCATTGCATAGAACTTTAATTAAGTTTGGTCTTTGAGAATTTGGAAACTTATGTAAACTTATTTAACGTAACTATGAATCTCAACTCGCTCTTTGGGTTTGAAATTCAGAATATATATGATATATGTATTCTCAATCTACACGCCTTTCGAAATTCAACTTTCGTAATTAGAAAATTCTAAGAATTCAGAAGAAAAGTTGGGTCTTGGGGCTATCAAAGGCAGTACGAGAAGTATCACAAAGAGCAGAAGTATGGCAAATTACGGTCGGCGTACTTTTGAAACTCAATCTCCTGGACTCTCTCTCCCATGTAGGTAACTTTTATGTCGAAGGATCAAATAGGCAGTGTTGAATGTCACATCGAGGAGACCGAAATGTATACATTTTCAGATCCACCTACTCGAAACGAATTTGTAAAATTGCAGAAAGATGAATATGATATTCGATATCTCGTTATTTCTCTCGACGAATTGTTTTCTTTTTTTCTTCAGAATCATCGCGATGCGGTGTTCTACATTTTTTACAGTATCTAAACTGCGTATCATTTTTTTTCCTCAATATCCATACATTGTCTCGACGAGTACAAATGCGAGTATTATGTACGTATATTATACCGTAAATCGTTGCAAGAGTGCTGTGAACAACACAGGCTTTGTTACAATCATTTCTTTTCAGGAGAAAAAGACTGTGTATGCCTCATTACAGACTTTGAAGAATTAATACACCGTATTCCAGAATGTGTATCAGGACATGTTAATGACAAACGATTCTCGATATGGATGAATTTCTTCTATATACAACTAAATAGAAACAGAGCGATCGTTGAGGATATCGAGCGAATATTTCAGCATCGGTGATCAATCAAAAAACTATACCTCTAATTAAATGCTAGAAATTTGCTAAAGCGACTCTTGCAAAATCGTGCATCGCACTTGAGTGACAGAGCATAATATTTTCATGTGAAAAAATCCGAAGGATATAGCGAAACTACGCAATCAATCTTCGAGTTCTCGTATGTAGGGTAGAATCGATTCTCTATTCCATATAATATCAGAATTCTATTATGACGTTTCGTGATGTATGATCATGTCCATTCGAAATGCTCCGCTCTCCCTGAACTCGACAGCAAAAGAGCAAAAAAGTTCTCTATGATTCCTCAAAAAAATAACTCCCTGGAATTACTCTTTTCCAGAAGGATGATTTCTGGATGCTGTCGATATTTCAAGGGATAATCCAACGCGAAACAATACTCGATAAAATTCGATTTCGAGAATCATCTTTGATCTCAAAGAAAACATTGAAACGTGTTTTCTTCGTGTTTGAACGTGGCGAACAAATCGATGAATACACGTCGATTTGAAGAGAAAGAAGAAAAAGACGAGCGAAGACTATATGAAGATTAGAAGTAAAGGAGAACGTTTATGATATGACAAAGGGTTGCTGAAGAAAAGTGTGGTGTGGGTGGCAAATGGAGCGAATACTGTTCTGTTCTTCTGTTTTCTGGATGGCTTACGATCCTCGTATCCTCCTATCATTCAGGCCTCGATGCATGAAGGAAGAGAGTACAAAAAGAATGAAACGCGCAATGCGTCGTTACTCGGTCGATATCGTCGTTTTCAAGAGCCTTTTAAATTGCTACTTTGTAGCTGTATCGAGGTTGCGAAAGATGTTCTAAACATCGTGTCGCGGCTGATGGGATTTCACACCATTTATTCGAACGTTGAAAGATTTCTCTCAATCAACTTTTGAGTATATTACATTACGATGTATATATAAACCTTATATCAACGATTATTATCTTTTCCATCAAACATCTTTCAGCCTCCTCTTTGGCTCAGTTTGGACACTACTTGCTGACCAGGTTACTCTTCTGGCTAAAGATTTATTTGCCCTACATAAATTGGAGTCGATGTCCCAGATCGCAACGGAGGTGATTTATAATAGTATCACTGCTGAATTGGATTCAGTTTTGGATAGCAAGATAAAGCATCCGTTGACATTTACTTCTCTTCTTTTCTTTTCTCCAGGAAATTTATCGTAAAGTTCACTATTGTCAACCATTCCGATGGTTCTATAATTGAACAATGAGAAATTCCTCACGATCATTATCCGTATTTCACATCTCTTTCAACATGATTTCTTTGGTTTCTTTTTTGTCAAGAAAAATGATTTTTACAGATGATACACGGATAATAAATAATTTGACCAGATTTCACATGTTGTAATTTTATCGACTCGTTGACTCCAACTCACGATATATACATATATAAATGTATGAAACTGGTTGGTATTTGAATCTCCCGTTCCACGTTGAAAGTTTTCTTTGGGGAAAATTCCAATACTCCGTCGTACAAAAGTTATATTGAGTCGAGAGATGTTGGAGGTTAACTTCATTATTCTGATTGCATAACGCTTCATTAATCGCACAACTCGAACAAGTTGAATCTATGTTACTTCGTTCGGCAGCCAGGTATATATGCACTGGAGATTATGTCACGCGAATCATTCGATGGAAGTTATTATATTTGTACAACAATTCATGTATTCGAATGAGGGATATTCCTTGATGTAGGTTCTTGGTACGCGACTTTTATAATATTCCGTCACGCGAATGAGTTGGTTCATTATCAGCGACTGTGTCTCTGTACCACTGTTTCTCGATGTTCAAACATTTCTAGTGGAAGGAAAAAAATGCTGATATCTATCTATCTGTGTTATTCGTATTATTCGAGGGAAAATGTAAGTTCAGCAATATTCATCTTCGTTATTTTAGTTGGGTGAAAAAAGTGAAAAAAGATATGAAAATTCATTTGCGAGAAAAGTAAATTTGAGAGTTGTTAAGGATGATAGGTACAAATGTATCGGAACTTACGTGACGTTGGAAAAAGGATGATGATAGGGACTCGAGGATGCCGATATGGTTCATGACACCTCGAGAAAGGAGCAGGTGCATCCAGAGAAGAGAATAAACCACGGTGGCATTGTTTCCGGCTTAGCGAGTGGCTTCTTCCGGAAAGCGGAGCTTCGTATTTCCTCTGCCGCGATACCACTATTGTTCTTTCGTCGTCAAGATGCTGTCGGTTTTCCACTCTCGACATATAAATAAAATACATGTAAGTTTGTTTACCGCTGAACTATTCTTTTCCTCTCATGTTTCAAAATAATGATTTCACTTTGCAGTCATATTTATATATTTCAACTTCGCAATGCGGTGGTACACTCTATGAATTCCCATCGATGAATATTTATGCGACGTCCCTGGTCTCCGTGGATCGCATATAATTTGATAAACTGCAATAATTCTGCTTTCGCTTCGAATTAATTATTCATATCTTCATTGTCAGGATGATGACGTATGGGCAGTTATTTGCCCCCGATAAGTCAAAGCAAATGACCCACGATGATGGGGGAACGCAATTGCACGATGGAGTACCTAACAACGCAATTTAGGTGAAGATCGATTCATGTGAGCCAAACAGCATCTAGGAAACTGACAACAACATCAACGCTGCAGCAGATTGCATGTCTTTCATCACGTCTGACAGGAACTGTACGTGTGTATATATACATCTATGTATCTATCTATATGCACACGAAGGGAGAATTTCAGAGTAATACGCTCTTTACAATTAAGTTGATCATGATGGTAGAAGGGAATGTGAATGAACTTAAACCGACTTGCAGGGGAATGAAATATTCCCTCGATGTCATGTCTGACCAATCGAAGATTCATCTACTTAAACTATATTTACAATTTCTCCCTATGATCCGAAGTATTATTTATTGAACCAGAAATACAATTTTTATGCCATCCTGACGTACAATGAGAAATCAAAGAATTCTTCCAAAAAGAAAAAGTAATCTTCTCGAAAATGAGTTCTCGAACGGATAAAGGGAAGAATACGAAATAACGAAACAGGGATATACTATACACACAGTATTGAAAGTAAAATACAATATAATAGAGTTTATACCTCCATTAAACAAATACCAGATGCCAGTTTATATTTATACAAATCACGTTTCCTCAAGAGATACGGCTGTGGTATCTCTTTCGTCCGGAGACAGCAAATTAAATTCAAACTTTCTCCCGACAACGACGACGACAAATTACGTAGAATTTCTGCAAGCAGACACGATTCTAGAGAAATGTGATAGCAACCAAACGAATACAACAATTCTCTGTCATCAAACTTCGGTGTTTTCAGTTTCTGTAAACTCGCTATGGGTTCCGATCGTTTTGAAAACTTTCTACATGGAACGATTTGAAAACGTGTCTGGGCTTCGAATGACGTGTACCGGTGATTGATGTATACACATTATTCTCTTCTCTCACCCTTTGCTTTTCCTCGATTAACAGATGGCTGATGTCAACTTTCTCCCCTCCCTGTTCCACGATCATGATCGATAGGATAAAATATTGCGAGAAATTGTAATGTTTGAGAATTATGTTGCATTGCGATTTACATCGCTCTTCCACTCACGTTTCGCAAAATGAAGAAGTCATGAAGAATCGAATATAGAATCGAGTGGAGGCACTAGAATTATAATTTAATTATCGATTCATCATTGAAGATATTCGAGCTTGCTCTTACAAACTCTCAAACGGGTGTTGTTATCGATTCAATCTCAAGAGTGTCTGAAAGATTTTTTTCTTCCAAACAAATTCACAAGAATCTAAGTAGAAAGTTCATCGAATTCGACATTCTTCCAAGTTTCGATCTTCCGAAGCTCTGCTTTTTAATTCGTGTAGTGTCTTCTTCGTCGGAATGATTCCACACAACAAAATATTGTTAATTCTACGGCATTCGAAATCAATTTGAGCAACATTGAAGTGAAATGATGGAATTCAAGATGTGAGGTGTAACTCGATATAGAATTTGCCTCCTTGATCACCTTGATCACCTATTTGTTCAACTGGTTCGAAGGTATAAGCGAGAGTCGTCGGTTTCATCAATGCACCAATTATGCATACCTACAACATACACTTCACGAAACTCGCTAAAGTCTGTCATAAGAATCAATAGTTTCGTTGGTTTGGATCAGAATTGCGATGTCTTTTGGAACTTGGAGAGGATCATCTTATCTCTCAATGCAAAATTATAAAAAGAATATTCAATTGTATTCCTATGAATCAAAGGAAATCAAGTAGAGAGTATTGTACAAGATTAACTGCTTGCCTTCAAAAGTCTTCACTGATATAATCGAACCTTTGTTCCAAACTTTCGAGAATACACTTTGATGTCTTGGAGATTATAAATACAACACCCATAGTTTCAACCTCGTTATCGTGTCGTATTTTCTTACTCGGGTGGTATTGTAGTTGCCAATATGGTATTATATTATATTATCAATATCTCGTCTAAAGCGAGGAGGAATGTTGTAGAAACTTTGAACTTGAGAAACAATACTTGTAAGATGATACGTACGGAAGAAGTTTATTCCTCGGTAGGGGATATTTTAATGAATCCTTTTGGATTATATTAGACGTACTAAACATCGTTGATACATGAATATTTGTGTACTCTTTAATGCCAGAAAAACGTTTTCTCAATATTCCATACACTTTTATGCACACGTCTCTAAATTTTCTTACTTTTACAAACTTGGACTCTACCCAAACTTCGTTCTTGGAGTACCGACGGCCTAACTTCCGTCTTGTCGCGAGTGGACGAATGGTGCCACCTTCTCAGCGATCTTTTTCTCCTTCTCATCCGGCCAACTATTCCGTCTCGTCCATTGCTTTCACGTACATTCCGAGCAAAGTTTGTCACAAGAGTTTGGTTTACCAGTTAACTTTACTGGCACCGCAAAATTTTCGAGTATTTCATATCCAATCAGGCCTTCTTTTTCCTCCGCTTCTCAAACAAACTCACGCGACGTGACCCGAACGTGTCGAAATACGAAATTTCGTCGGTCTTTGAACTTCATATTAGTTCCGATTCATCATCGAATATTTAATATTATCCGATGAAGTTTTTGAATTATCTCACCTCGTTGAACTCTCGATACTTCACTTTAATTGGGATTATCTTGTATTACGTTTGAGAACGGAAGATACGATCTTGTATTTTATATTGCACGAGGATGAGTAATTTATACAGCACCGCTGAGAATCAAGATGATTCATACAGAAGTACGAGTTCATAAGTACTTTCATTAGCCATGTAATCTCTACCACAGGGTAGTGGAGATGTCGGACGTATAAAATCGTCATCTCTTTTATCAAAGGCCAGGTTAAATAGACTACACTCGATTCATCTTATAAGACATTTTAAAAGCAAGTTGTTTCAACGTGGAATCTTATCGATTTTCTTCTCCTTACATTTTTAACTTTGATGATAAAACTCGAGAGCTGTCATTTATTCTATCGTTTTGAAAACATTGGTACTTTTATGATATTCCGATCGAATTCCGATTCGGTCCCCGTTAACGGTAAAAAGTAAAACTTACTTTCATTTTTAGATGCAAGCAAAATTACCCCTGTTTCAATGAAAATCAGTGCCTGTTTTCAAGCAGGATGCAACTACATTTAGTCGGAGTTTTTACCGTATTGCACGGGAGTATGAATAATTTTATCTGGATATAAAGTGTAGGTGCACGGAGGAAACGAATGTGTTCAAAAGTCCCATAATTTATTGAGGATCAGCGCTACACTGAGAGCCCAATTTCTTAGACTCAAAGAAAATTTTCTTTGCCCTCATTCTGATAAATGTTTTTTTCAACGGACAAAAATTCAGTTCAATGGAAAAAGATTTCATCAAACTGAAACACAGAATTTTCAAATGGCACCAGAAATATATTCTTTCTTAAATTCGAAGAACATGGTTTCAATTCAATGAAAAATTTCTTCCTTATGATGAATTATTTTTTCCATTGAGAACAAGGTTTATCAGAATGAGGGTAAAGAAATTTTCTTTGAATCTGAGAAATTGGGTTCTCAGTGTAGTCTGTGACGGATGAAGTTATTTACCTGAATTCGTTTCTAAAAGTATCATATAATTAGATGCATTTCTCCAAGAAAAAAAATGGTACTTTTTACGCTATATTGAGGTAGTTCTCTGGGAGAATTCAGGATCAAATTAGAAAAATTATTGTCAAGCAGAGCACCAAGGTCGAAGGACTTGTATTCTTATTTATGACAAAAAAAGAACCAACTCGAAGTATAAATAAACAACCTTGTAACAACAACGCGGAATTTGACATGGTTTTTTTCTTAAAAAATTTTTATTTTTGATCCGTTTATGACTTATGAGGGCTCATTTTGTTCCTTGTGAGATTTACAAAACCTTTACCATGGGGATTTTTTTATATGAGTCATCATGACACTGTCACACGCTTTTGTTTATGGGAATGTATTTTATTATTAATAAACAAAAGCGTGTGACAGTGTCATGATGACTCATATAAAAAAATCCCCATGGTAAAGGTTTCGTAAATCTCAGAAGGAACAAAATAAGCCCTCATAAGTCTTAAACGGATCAAAAATAAAAATTTTTCAAGAAAAAAACCATGTCAAATCCCGCGTTGTTGTTACAAGGTTGTTTATTTATATTTCGAGTTGGTTCTTTTTTTGTCATAAATAAGAATATAAGTCCCAACGAATATGAATATCGAATTCCTTCGACCTTGGTGCTCTGCTTGACGATAATTTGTCTAATTTGATCCTGAATTCTCCCGGAGAATTACCTTAAGGTCAATAATTTTATCCATCACAGACTGGCGCTGATCCTCAATAAATTATGGGACTCTTTGAAATATATTTTTCTGCGTGTGCTTCAGCAATGTTCCGACATTCTCGTCTCTAAAGGGAATAAAAATCGACAGTAGGTGAGTCGATTTCACCTCCTGGAAGGTTATCAAACCAGTATCTTTGTCTAATAATGGCGATATTTATTTGAAGGAGTAAAAATTATGCTCTTTTCTTTTATTTATGTGAAATAGTTGTTTCCTTCCGTTCGCGTTCGTTCTTTCATACTTTTGAGATGAATTTTCGTTCATTCCCACTTGAATTTATTGGTGTTTTCGTTAATTTTATTAACTTTAAAACGAAATTAATTGATAATATGTAACCCGTATTCCCCCTAAGTGGGATGAACAAAGAGCACATCGGGAGCTACACGCAGAGGAAAAATTTGCTGACGCAGCAAATCGAGGTATTATATATAGGATAGCAAAATTGTTTGCTGACCTAGCTAAAAATTTGCTATAACAGCAATCGTGTTTGCTCCGCCAGCAAATTTTCAGTATTATATACAGAATAGCAAACAAATTTTGCTGGGATAGCAAACATTTTTTGCTGCCACAGCTGAAAATTCGCTGTCGCAGCTAACAAGATTGCTGTCACAGCAAAAAATTTGCTGCTCTGGCAAAAGGAACCCAGCAAAAGTAGATTTCGCTGCCACAGCGAATTCCCTTTTCTCCGTGTACTTGATATTTTAATCAAAATTGATCAAATTTGCGCATCTTCACATTTGAAACGTTACAAAAAATCTCGTAAGTTGGCATAAAGTATGATATTTTTCGGCACAGTTTTCTTGTTATGAAAATGAATTTCTCGCAGTAATTTTGCAAGTCGTTAACCCAAATAAAAAAATCAATACTCACCTGATTTAGTTTATATCCAAAATGTTCTAGAATTCTCGTCAAGAAAGAGAACATGTAATTTTTGTTTTTTTTTTCAAAAATCGTCAGAGAATTCCAGCTGCAATAACGACGTGAGATGTGATTTTAATGACTGTCAATTTGATCACCTTCGAAGCATTCCGAAGATCCAGTATATTGTTGAAAGAAATGAAGCAATTCATCCCCCTCGATACGTCAACCGAGCGATTAATGGCTGTGAGTTGAATGCGGTTTGTTAGTCTTGTGTGTTATGTAACAAAAAGTTCGTACAAGGAGTTGAATCGACAGAATTATCGGGGATAAAACTTTTTCAATAACCTTGTACAAGGAGTTGCGCGTTCTCTCACGAAAAGCGAAGAGTCAGCTGGCATCTTAGGATATTTCCAGACGGTACCCTTACGTACGATTGCGCGATAATAAAGAGCGAACGATACATTCGTCAGAATAATCAGGAACAACAATTAGATAATATCGCACTTGTGTACGAGAATACTGAAAATTCCTCTCTCTTTGGGGAGAAGATTTGGTAAATTATATCATATTTTTGTTTCTATATATAGTTCTCAATAATGTGAAACAATGCTCTTTGTTCTCAATAAAATACCTACGTAAAGTTTGAGAACTTTTTATTTGCAGCTTTTTTCCATGTTCCTGATATTGTATGAGTTCATACTCATTGTACATTCACCAACAACTTCTACGAACTTATTGACATGAATTTCGAAATTCGTGGTTTCTAGAGCACGTTCGAGGGAATAAAATGAAAAACAAAGTACGTGATAAATATCTGCTATCATATGTAAGTTATCATGTGGAAAATATACCATCGGTGTTCATAATGTCTTCAATTGTTTATGCTCTAGTAAACATGTAGCACGAAGGTGTTTGATAAACACATCAACCCGACAACAATGGATTTCCTTTAACAGCTTTTAGAAAGAAATTCATGTTTTTTTTTCTTTCAACGCGCTACACCCTTCCTTAGGGTTTGAAAATGAAAAGAAAAAAATCATATGCGTAATTTATTCCTCAATTTGTGTTTCAATTCGATTTCCCAAGGTTCCTTTTTTCCTCCGACGAGTCTGGAAAGTTGGTAGTTGAAGAAATCACTTTTCACAGTCGATATCAACTAATTCCAAAAGTCATAACATAGATATTGAGTTTGGCGAGATTTTTAGATAACTCGATTGTCGGAGTTCCAAGTCTCGCTCTTTTTCCGATTCGAGATATTCAAGGGGAAAATTTCTTATCCCGCCGCTGTTGACCAACGATACACACCTGTCGTTGTACATAGAGTCGTAGCTGAGAGGGATATCGGGAAGTTCGGAGAAGGTGAGATGGAATGATATCAAAGATTATATAATTATATTTATTATCATACATTATATCATCAAAAAATTCGATCGGATATCACATTTGAAAATGGCAACAATATGTGACAATAATTTCAGCATCATCGAATTTATCCTCCATCGAACCGATAAAAATATTTTTATTTATAAGAAATATATTACATTATTCTCATTCTTGAAAATAAACTACTCGAAACGAAGAAACAAAGAACAGTGAAAGTAGTGAAAATCAGAATGATGAATATCGATGTCACGGCAAACAGATCGAGAGGAATGAACGATCGATCATTCAATGAATTTTCCGTAAAAATGGACGTTTTTAATTCATCTTCGCGATCCTCTCAGAGTGTTCACCTGCTACAGTAGCGAGTAGAGTATTTCTCAAACCGTTCCAATACAACTACTTTCATTGTCATATATATGTATCTCGTGAGTTCCATGTATTCTCATTTCTATTTATTTTGATTTTTTTCTTCCTTTTCAGAGAAAACATAGATACTTAGATCACGACGTATATCATTCGTACACTTATTTTATCGATCTCATTCGAGTTCATTAGGCGACTATCAATCTGGATTGGAAATAATACGTAATGTAATAAATTTGTATTTACATTCAGTGCGTCATCATGGATTGGGAATTTGTTTGTCTCGATGGAAATGGAAATACGAAATCTCAAGAGGAAATATTATCTGTATATGTACACAATATGTGCTCGAATTGATCGATACACATTTCATGTCCAGAACGTCGAAATATTTCTATAATTTTCAACGGATAATTGAAGACAATCGTGAAAATAAAGTTGAAAATATATATATTCGACGAAGATGAAATCTTATTGGACACGTCATTATTTCAATCTTCCTCTCGTTTTCTCTGATTTTTCACAGAGTATCCCCATTTCCACCGCAACTGACATGATAATAATAATAAAAAAAATCAGAGTGTATTAAACGATGCGAATAGTGAATTTCCAATATTTGTTCTCAATATTTATTCCTTCTTCAAGAACAAGTCGATTACCGAACTCTCTGTGATATTACTAATCTCCGGGGATGTAATTTAATTCATTAAAAAACACGTATACATCGATCAACAATTATTCTTCACTTCCTCCCTTTTACTCTTATTTTTCTTTTTGCGATAAGCGTTCACTGCTTCCCTCCCCTTATTTTCCATTTCTATTTCATCATTTTTCTTCTGGAAATGATGCGTTCTCGATCGTCATCGCGCAACGCTCATGAACTCCTTTTGATTATGATAATGGATCATGACGATGTGTTGTAGATTATCTTAGAAGTAAATGTAGAATGCTTACGAGCAATATTGTCACGTTTGCGGCCATCAGAAAAACGCATCCATCGCTATCCGATGTCACTGAAACATATTTTTCCATATTACTGAAACATTTATAAGTGTTTTGTTGTTGTTTTTCTTCTTTTTCCCATCAGTATCATCCGGAGTGATACAACAGATGCTTCGATTCACCAGGAAATGCGAGTGAAGTAAAAATTAACTACATATTTCTGGTTATTACACCAAGAAAAGAATCTGTTCTTCCCACCTGGAAAAAGTAGTTAATTTGGGCTTCAACCACTTCTTCTGGACATTACAATCACATTTCCTGGTGAATCGAACCAGTTACTACGACCACGAATGTTTCAACCGGGTGGTTATTCTGCTCAGGGAAGCCACTTTTGCAATTTCCATGTCACTGTTATTCAATTGTAACCATTTTAGCGTAACAAACAGAAGTTTTTGCGTCAACATGTGACGATGTGTACCTCAGGAGTCAAATCAGCGGTTAGTTGTGAGTGAACAGCAGCAGCTGAGATGCATCCAGATCTGGCCTCCAGTGACCACTATCTGTTCGCAGATCTCAACAAAATGCTTCAGGAAAAAAGATTCATCTCTAATGAATAAGAAGTAATCTTGGAAACTGGGGTGGATTTTGAAACTAAAGACAAATCTCTCTCCAAAAGAAGAAATTCTAAAACCCAAGAAAAAAGGAAGAATTCGCAAGAATTTTATAGAAATTATTCTCCCTAACGACCCTTGGAGTGACTTTAATTTGAATAAGTTAAGGCGATAAAGTATCCATTTAAATTATATCTACGTCATTTCTTTGTCACGACGAGACGACCCGGTTTGTACAAGAAACCATCGGAGGACGGTAATGGTCAGTGACATAGCGTATGAGAATACGCTGGTGATGAGCGCTTCATTAAATTTCGTTGACATCGTGTGCATGATGTGAGAGAGCATGCAGCCATGGAGTCTTGGTTTCTTGACTCTAAGAGGGTTGGTCCGTTTGAAATTTATGAGCTTTCGCACCGGAGAGACTAATGCGAGGGTAAATGAACTAGGCGTGCAACTTATGACATCATGAGCAGAACACTACAAGTTCACTTGCTTCAAGGTAGAGATTAAATACAAACAATCCGTTTCAGTCGTTCCTCTAACGACAATATATCTTTCAACTACACTTCTTATCGTTGATTTTTGTCGACTATTCGATTAATTCTTTCCACATCGAATCACAATTTTATTCTCCTCTCCTTGCTTTCGAGCGAACAGATTTCAATGTAACAACACTGTTTTTCTGTGTGTTATTCAATTTTTTCTCGACTCTTTGTAGTTGCCATGCACAATCGATACATATTTCATGCACCTGGACAAGATATACCGTTACGTTGGGAGTATATGAACGATGATGTATGGTTCATATGTAATTCATACTCAACTTCTTCACCTGTGACCTGGGATAAAAACACCAAGCTCGTGTAACAGACTCTTCTACATATGAAAAAACAACTGGAGTCTCGATCCGAGAACTCGATTCGATCCCCCGATATGTAAATATCGTAGCTCGAAATGAACTTTCTGGATTGAAATACAAATCATCATATATTCGAAACAAGATGTTGCTCTGTCAATAGGAAGAAGTAATTCTACTCGCAATTGAAAGAATATCCTCATAAATTGTGCTTGTGTTCGACAATAGAGATCCTCGAATACAATGTATCTGGAAAATACGTGATGCTACTCACCTCGTTCAGGAACAGGTTCACGTAATGCAGTTCCCAATTGAACTTCGCTTTGAGCAGAATATATTCCGGGTATTTGAGCGATGCAGCGTAGAGTCAACTGACCGTTGATGTAGTGAAATGGTTGAAGTGCTAAATTTACTTCCGCTGATTGTGGCGTTTCCAGTATGGATGTTGCGTCGTAATGCGTTCTATCCTGTTGATACTGCTTTTGAGAATTTCTCTGCGGCTTCGTCGTCACGTACAGCGAACTCAACTGCACAGAAATAAATGAATAATCAGTAGAAAAGGGATTCTATGCGAATGTGAATTTGTTTCCAATGAAAATTAGGAATTTGAAATCGGAAGCTGCAACAACAACGACCCTTTTTAGTCGAGCTGTTGTCGTCGGTGTTCTCGTTGCCCCTACTTTCAAGGAAAGTCCAAAGATTTCATCGTCTTCTCTCTATTCCTTCATTTTCTTTCTTTTTCTCACTCGATTAAGGTCTTGGACGGAGAAACTCGACTTCGTACAATAGCGGCACGAGAACTTTGTGGAAAGAATCCAACGTAATTGCAGTAGCTCAAGTTCTTAATGGATCATTATTGTCATTATCGTCTCGGAAGTATCGACGATGTTCCTTAAAAATGGTTGTTCCTGCAGATGGAGTAAGGAGAATAAGTGCATGAGATCGGGATAGAACGTTGGCGAGAAGCTTGTCCAAAGAACTGCGATGTTATCGAATGAAAAATAGATACGATTGAATGGATTCTCTCTGCTGGTATTAATAATCATTCTCTTTCCCATGTACGGGACAGAGTCTTCAGGTTCGTTTCGGAATTAGTCCATGAGAACTTATCGATCAGTTATTCTCGATCCGATGAATTTTACAAAAATGACAATAAAAATTTGACCTTTGGAAGAAGGTCATGTCGAGATGATTTCTTTCGAATATACGACACGATAACTCAAATGTATATCATCGTTATTGTGAAAACTCTTGGAAGTACAGCGAATATTATGTGGAGAGGGATTTAAAAAAACTATTATGAACGGAGAATTGTACCTTGATGTAAAAAGCTTTGAAAAAAGATTTTGAAAATATTTTCTTCTCGTGATTTGAAGAAAGTTGATACCTACGACCCATCCAATAAATGTCTTGTCAACATCTTCAGAACACATTTCAGAGATGAATTTATGTTCTCAATTTTTATAAAAAGATTTTCTCCTGCGGTTCGGAACACGTTTATTTCAGTGAAACAAGAAACGATGCTTGTTACGAATATTATTGCGATGAAAAGTTTGAAAAGCTTCAAGTGTATACACGTTACGACCCCGCTATCCTCTATATCAAACAAGGACTGATGTACGCGATATAAATTGGAGGACGTGGAAGGAGAGAGAGGGAAAATGAGATTGTAAAGAGGAGTACGACCAAATTTTAATTTCACAAGGATGCATATAAAATTTTCTCCCCGTTGCAGAATCCTCTTAACGTAGAAGAAAAATCCAAAAGAGGATGCTCGGGATCATATCTATTAAGAAAATATATGAGCCGGACTAAAAGAGTTGCTGAAGAAAGGAGGTGAAAATAAGTGAAACTTTTCATCTCCGAGACACGTTATGCTGCGGGAAATTTAGTTTATATTCTCATAAATGGAAAATAGAGAAAGTTCGTCGTAGACGAAGTAAGTAACAAAGTCGAAGGTTTTTTTTTTTTAGAGAAAGTGAGTAATTTTATAAATGATCAACTCTCAATCCAATTCCTGTTTCTAAAAAGCATGTATGAAAAATTCCATTGAATGCATATTATGTTTATACAAACATTCACAGATCGTCCAACACGCCATTGCAGTCAGCATATTTTCCCTCTTTTTTGCTTCATTCCCCATTCATTCCCTTTGAGCTTCTTCCATCCGTAATTCTTCTCTCCCGTCGTGATCCAACAGATATTTAAGCTCGCTTATCCACGAAGTCTCAAAAGAACACTGGTCTACAGGTATCAAAAGAATAAAACGTGATTCGAGCGCAAGGAGAAGAGACGTTACTCGAGACGAGGAATCGATGAAATGCTTTGATATAAACTCTCCTGTAGAAGAATGACTTGGAACGAACTAAAGAGGCATCGGTTGGAAAATATCACTGAATCGTGGCAAGGATTCTTTCTTTCCCGTTTCTTGCCTTCTTGAAAGTCCAACGTGGCCACAAAAGAGCTCGATATCGAACGACCGATATCGATACAAGTTGATTCTATTCTCCTTGGAGAGACACAAATTAAGATGTTTATGCGTAATGAAATGTGCCAAGTTCATCGATAAGAACGTATATACAAACATTCCATTAGAACAAAAGTCAACAACAAAACAATTCGTGAAAGAATTTTTGTAATTCTCGCGGAGGGAAGTTTTTGCGGATGAGAAAGAAACCAATTTGACGCGAAGAAAATATGTAGATGAAAAAGAATGAATACCATGAATACCATCGAGTCAAGTGGCTTCAAATGAAATGGATGACTCGACACGAAACTTTTTTCTTTCGCTCATTCAATAGCTGTTGTAGTACTTATTCTTATGAATTGTAAATACAATACTGCAATATCAAGCCCTTCTCTCTTTCACAAAAATAGAATTTTCATCACTTCAAATCCATCCACTTTCGCGATATGCAGGAGGAAAATTAAGCATAACGTGTTTCTCAGCTCATGTTCTTCTATGTAACTTTTGAATCACTTTTGATCTTCTAATCCCTTTTTGGAAAAGGTCTCTAGTTTCCAAACTTATTTAGACCAAGTCTATTCGTCGAACACTACGAAGGATTTTGTATAAACTTTCAATGTAATTCACCGAATAATGATATACAGACTTCGCTTCGAAAGGATATTTTATGGACAAAATCTTTGCGTTTGAAGATCTGGAACGGAAGCCATTACTGCGCTTTGTAACCTTCTTTCTCTCTCTAACATCTCATTGTTATCTCTGCAAATTTTGAGAATTCAACGATGAATTGAATTGCTAGATTTTTTATTACATTCAACTAAATTGTAGAAAAAAAAATGATTACGAAATCTTCCTTCTCATCTCTACGGAAGAAATTGTTTCAGAGTTGTGTTTTTTTTCCTCTTCAAGAAAACTATTAATCTTCTTTCTCCTTCCTCTTCCGAAAGAATATTGTTTTAGAGTTTTGCTGTTTCTTCTTGCAAAGCAAGTATCTTTAGAGTTACTACTTTCACTCTTTCCGGAAGTTATTGCAGTTTCATTTCCTTTTCTTCTTCTCTGAAAAAGTTTCTTTGAAGGTCTTTCTTCTCCCGAAAGAAGGTTTTGAAGAATCCTAGATTCCTTATTTATTATCCATTCATTTGAAACACATTTTTCGATTCAGCAGTACTCGATCCCTGATATCGCGTTTTGTATAAAATAATAATTATTCAATGCAAATTGTAAGGTATGATCATTACAATGTGAATCTCAGCGTACATCGTAGAGTTTAAAGTTGTTATATGGCTTCCATTGTTATTAGATATCCACTTTATGGTTTTGACCGATGATCTACGAGCGAATACAATGTGTGATTCACCGAATGTCTGAACAAAGTGATGTATCCAAGTCTCTATGTGTATATGCGGTTGTAGATACATGCGAATACAATAAATCACAGTGAATATGAGCTTGGGTAACGCCAATGCCATTCAAAACAGGTTGAATGGCCAGGGCAAACGTTTGCAGTTTCTCTTGAACAACACGTTGTTGCCTCGACGTTAAACCTACATGATCGATGATTGTGCAATCACTGTTCTTCTCAACTGTCGCAGTATCATGAGTCAATTATAGGAAAGGGAGACGATGCGTTGGAGAAAAGGTGAAAAACGAATAGGAAAATATAGTATTTTAGTATATCCTCGATTTCGAGATATTTTTAATTCGAGAGTAATTTCTCGAGAAGAGCGAGAAAGAATAACAAAGTTTTCAAGTTGGAAAAATGTGACTGTTTCGTGGGAGGAAAAACAACATTACGTGCGCGTTCAACATCACGCGAGAGTATGTCACATGCATATAATCACTGAATATACAGCTGGATCAATGCCTTACTCTCCACGTTTCTTCCACTCACTCTTTCCTCGTCTTTTCCCCTTTTACGTGCCGGGGAGAGACTATTGACGTCCGACTATTTCAAAGCTCCTTCGGACCGCTCTTAATTCTGCCTCTTAGGCAACATTCTCCCGTTCGTTTTCACAACAAGAAAGCTTCAAGGAGGAGAGATCATTAAGCAAAAGGAAAAAGAGAGACACGAGCCGAGGAATCTTTGTAGCGCGAAGCTCACTGTAAACAGACGATACTTTGTTGTAAGGAAAACCAAAAGTTTTACGAACTCTCGTTGAAGTGATGAAGATGAAGAGAAGCAGAGGGCAAAGAGGAACGAAAGAGGCGTCGATGTCACGGAAAAGGAGGGAAATGTGGAGCGGTATGTGTGTATGGTGGAAGAACGAAGAGAAATAGAAAAAGAAAATACAAGTCGGAAAAGAAAAGCGTAAGAACGGATTTTCTGAATTCCGAGGGCTTGACTCTCTGAAAGCAAAGAAAAGAATGTTAGAGGAAAAGAGAGATGAAAGAATAAGAGACAAAAACTGTGTGGGATTCAGCAATGGTGGAGCATAAAATGTTGAAAACACATAAAAATAGAGGCACCTTCCAAGACGAAAGATAGAATATCGCTCAAGCGCTGTCGTACCCAATGGAGTGGAATCCCTTTTCCGGTATCGAGTCAACGACGCGTTACAACATATTACGCGACGAGACGCAGCTGAGTTTACCGATGTCTTCGCAATTTTCACAAAACACGCACGGAGGGAATCGTGATCGGAAGACGATGGCGATCGTTTGCGGGCGCATACGTACGTTTGTTTCTTCGTTTCGATCGCGCCAACCAATGTCGCGGATGATACATGTTTTATGTACTTGGAGTGTTCTCCCGTCAGCGCAGACAAATGCTTCTGTACTCGATACATCTTCTACTCCACGTCAAGGGTATGGGAGAAAAAAATCATTTCTCAAAGCATCCCTCATCGTTGCCCTGCTGTGTGCATATATTAAAAATTATGTGCACGAGAGAAGAGGAATTTTTTGTTCGTTTTCGAAATAGCGATAGAGATATCCGACCTCAACGATTAGAGATTACAAAAACTGCTTCTTTATTCCATTCCGTTTCATTTCTTTCTTTTTCTCCCTTCGATAAACTTCATACAAATGTAAGCTCGAACCTACATTCATGATACCGGAACATTGGTTCTTCATCCTGATTATTGGCCAATAATCCCAGATTGTAAAGACGAATACCCACAGATATGAGCCGATATGCGTGCATTCGAGAGCACCAAGATATCCAAGAAATATTACCATTGTTACGAGTACCAATATCATGAGAACAAAACTGCTGAAGGACCCTTCGAATGAATGCTCGAATGGAAAGAAAAATTCTACGCAATGGGTTATTTGTTGCAAGATCGACAGGAAGTTTTTAATACGTTGTAAGAGCATTCGTCGTATCGTGACGAAGATTTTCCAGCTAGTTCGTAAATTCGACCATGGGAGAGATTTTAGAAAATCTTGAAAGAATGTTCTACAAATTTGTTTGATTCACGAGAAAGAAGACTTAGAAGAATTTGTACCTGTCTGGAAACAATTTGAACAGAAGATTTCACAAATTCCACTGGAAGGAAAGTCAAATTCATGCGTCTGACATGAAAAAGCCCGTATTTTTCCAACAGTTCTTAGCATTTCGTGTATCCTTCGTTCGTATCCGTGGTTCTGGTCTTCTGCACGTGACAGTTCAACTTTGGCTCGTGCGCATCGACCCTTTTCAAGAGATTAGAAAAATTCTACGCTCTTCACCCATAATTTTGTTCATCGAGATTATCAAGGAATGAAAATTTATGCGGGACAAGAAATCCTCATGTTTCGTAAAACTTCTTCTCGTACGCTGACAATTTTAGAACTAGGAAATTTACAAGACACGAGAAGAGAACTCACTCAGAACGAAGAACAAGAGAATAATCGCCTTGATATCTATATTCGAACTTAATTCAAGGAAACGCAAAACTCTCCCTCGCTTTTCGCAAAACCTTCAACTCGCTGTACCTACATCTCGAGAGTTTCATTTCGAAGCGATACGCGTGTAGGCTGAGAGATGTTTCCACTTGAATCTTAACACATAGTTCTTCGTTTTATTTCCATACGAATTTAAAATACGATTAAAATCGTTGAATTTCTCTCCGGTATCAAATTCAGATGGAATATTATCATTCACCTGAGTTTCACTTGAGAACGTGTATGGATGGTGAAAGCATACATCGTATCTCTCTGAAGGAATCAACGAAACGGAAGGAGGAGTATTCTTTTGAGCTATAATTTCGTATAAATTAAAAATAAGGAGACAATAGATTCGTTACTCGTCGCTACGAGGTACTCATAGAACCTGGTACCAGGCTTAACAAAATACAGTCTTGAATGAAGACGAATCGAATAAAGAGACCCTGGTACAGTTATATCAAGCACCCACCCTATCTCCTACTAAGCATCATCCGATCCATAGCCCCCATTAGCTTCTTCCCTTCTGTCTTTTTTCCTTTTGCTCCCTCAGTCCCATTCATTAGGTCTCAAGAACAGGCTCTCGCGGTCTCTATAGGGTCGTCAGTAGACGTGTACACGACGTGCCGTTTGTTCTACTCTGAAACTCGAGATCTCCTCCTTGAATAACATGCTACGACGAGTGGTGAGTGCACGCGCACCCTTATACCACTACAAATTTCCAAACCACCTATATACACATGCATCATCCACGTGCATAAATTCCGAATAATGGACTAACAACGTTTCTCTCTTGGGGAAGATGGAAGGTTTTATCCCGTTGTTGGAACCAACCTCGAACGAGAAGGGTAAATGATCGCTTAAGATCGTACCGTTGAAAGGTTACATTTTCTTTGACGAGGAAGATGCGATGATCGGTCCTTCGGTGCCAATAATTTCATATACGAGGTTTTCGAAATTCACACAACTTTTTGTATTTTTGTCATGAATCGATTTTGTTATATGATGACTTTGGAATTGCGTTATAGCTCGTAGCCTTGTACGATGCATCTCAGAAAGTATATAACCTAATTGCGACATAAAATATTCCGAAGAGAGAGTAAGTACAAAGTGCAACTTAATTTATCCACAGTCACGATCTAATGTGTTTGAATTTTAAATTAGAAGATGGAGGAGATGACATTTTTTTTATAATTGGATTGGATGTGTTTTTTCCTCCATTCTCTCTTCTCGGTGGAGTTTGAATCACGAATTTAGATATATATCTTTCCGTATCAATCTTTTTGAACTGTTGCCGCGAGCTCATTTATCACTTAGCCGTGCAATCGCATGACATTAAGAAATGGGTAAATAAATCTTCATCTAATGAAGATGAATTTCACCGTTACACTCTCTTCACGACAATCTTGGTTTTTGTTATACCAATGTATATATCACGATCGTCAATGGATCGCTGATCGCAAAGCGCAAAGTCTGTCATATTTTCCAAGAAACTTGATGATGAATTCAAAGCGATATTTGCGGATTCAGAACTGTAATTATATACTACTCACAGGTGTGTTGTTCAAAGTGAATGAAATTTGTGCAGGTGGCTTTGAAGCTGGCAAAGTACAATTCGCACTCAAAATGTCTCCGGGCTCGTATCTTTGACGTTCCGATATGAGGATTGGTTTTCCTTTAGGTAAAGCTGAAACATAATTAGACCGTTTTCTCATTTGCTGAAATTTCACATATATCACTTGTAACGATATGGTGTAGCAATAAATTCTCATCTGTACTCCACATTCATATTCAACACTCTCCGTAATTACATCATATATCCATCATTCTCTTGTTTACCACCCGACTAACGCAATATTAAATCATCTGTTGGATGGTCAACAGAGTTCGTTGAGTACGCAAATATAAAACAAATCACAGTCCGGAAAAGGGAGAATTCGGAATTAAACAGGAACGTTGAAGTTCGTTGATGTACTCTTACATGAAATGTAATTCATTATATATTCGTTAATTTAATTATATTCACGTGGAAATATTGAATAGAACTATAGAATATTGAGTTGAATTCTCTCAGGTTTTGCGGTAGTCCGCTAACTAACTTTTCATTCGTCATATTTGATTTTAACTGAATTTTTATTATTCAAAATCACTGGAAATTCAAATTTTATTGTATTCATTCATTATTTGCAATCTATGTAGAGAAATTTGGATCTTATCGAAATAGGTGATTATAATCCTGATCAAAGTTGCGGAACTCGAGGGTATAAAGTCACGAATACAGAGCTGAAAATATCGAGGTTCAAATAATTCAATCAGCATGCGCTGTTCGTTTGAACGAAACACATAATTCAATCATTGAAAATTAATTTACACGCAAGATTGTTGGGTTCGGCAACTTAGTATGGGATTAACCAATCGTTCTCTTGGTGAGGTTACGTTCAATACAATACATATTTACTATGAATTTTGTTAACAATCGAATTTGTGGAATTTGGAGAGAATTCTTGATACGAATATATCCATTTTGAGGAGGAAAAGGGAACAAAGTATTCAATCAGGGCCGGCGAAAGGTTGTCACTATAGTCGAATACACTTCCCACACAGAAAAAAGAGTTCTGAAAGAATTCTTTAAGAATCCCACATGAATTCTTGAAGAACTCCATTCAAAAAGAATTCTCAAAGAATCCCCGGAATGTCAGTTCAGAATGAATCGCTGGGAGAATTCTTTTTCTCGTCCAAAAGAATTCTAAGAGAATTCCAAAACAGTTCGCAAAGAGGTCTTGAAGAATTCATAAAGAATTCTACAAGGGTTCATGAAGAATTCTCCAAAAGTTCATTAAGAATTCTATATGTGCTTTTCAAAAAATTTGAATAATTCATTGAAACACTCCAAAAACTCTTCAAACCGTTCACCCGAGCATCCCGGGATATTGTAGAAGAGTTGAAAGAATTCGTTACAAATTCATTGAAAAGTTCAAAGTGAGTAATTCTAATCGAACTGAAAAAGATTCAACACAAATCCATAACAATATCGAAGGATGTTCTGGAACAGACATTCGGATACTGGTGTATGTATATTTAGTCACTCTTCGACCTTACAGTGAGGTGTCTCCATGTATGTGCAAGATTTCATTGCTTGATCTCAGTTAACAGAAAGAAAACAGCGTCACAGACTCAGCGAAGGAATTGCAGAAATGTTTTCAAGGGCCATATTTTGATTTTACCAGACCATTTCTAAATACATTGAAATGTGATCAACCATTAGCAGTGTAAAGGACATGTAAAAAAATTGAGAGTATTTTTATCTGGTAATGTGAAGCATTAAATGTATTTTATAACTTGACGCAAGGTACATTTAGAATTGATTTCATACAAAACTATTTGCTAATAAATTTTGAAATTCTTTATGCAATAAAACATTCCATTATAAATCGCTGTAACATTTCAATCAAGTCAAGTTTCAGCAAGTTGATGGGAATGAATTTGAAAAATTAGGAAACTTATAAACAGAGATGGGCATCCTCAATCACTTTTTGTACTCAAGGTACTTTTTTCCTGTCAAGTACTTTTATATTTCTATGAAATAAATAGAAATTTTCAACATTAACTTGAAAAAGTACTTGATAAGACTTCTTTTTGAATTCTCCACAGAGCTCTTTAGGAGTTCTTTTGGACGAGAAAAAGAACTCCCCCAGCGATTCATTCTGAACTGACATTCCGGGGATTCTTTGAGAATAACTTGCGAATCATTATGAATACTTCATGAACTCTTTTCTGAGCTCTTTAAGAACTAATTTAGAATTCTTTACGATCTGATTGGATTCTTTATGAATTCTTTAAGAACTCTTATTAAAGAATTCATATTGAATTCTTTTTATGGAGTTCTTTGCGAATCCATATGGAACTGTGGTGCTGTGTGGGTTGGCACTTCAACTTTTTTTATTCATTCTATTCATAATTTTATCATTCATACACTGAGAAAAGTTTTCAGTTGCCACAATGAAAGATTCACTAAATTTTTTAATGAAATACAACATCCAATGTATTTTTATAGTTGTGGTAACCAACAATACACCTTCATTCAGACTTTGGAAAATAATTGAACAAACTGTATGTTAAACTGTATCCGTATAGCTACCACAACTATATAAATTTAATCAACCCTTCAAAGCTTTTGCCTTGGCAACAAAATTTGATTGTTTGAATTCACCATATTCGATTCTCACTGTTACTGAAGAAAAATAGTTGTCTATACTATATTTTTTTCTATTTGTAACTATAAAAAAACCCTCTCCCCTTCCCTGAGCAATTCTCTGTGACTTATCGACCGTTATCTCTTTTTATTTTGTCGAATTCGTTCCTGGAGTGACTTCAGCTGAAGCATGAACCATAATTCTTCCTTGCACGGCATTACCGCTGTGGAAAAAGGGTACTGAGAGTCAGGGAATCGAACCCTCACGCGTGACGAACCATCGTGATTAGAAGTCTGTGCGTTATCCGTTCAGCCATAGCAAGCCATGGGACTGTTGGAATCATTCTTCATATTTGGTATACTCAGAAAAATGAATTAGGCAACATCGTTTCTTCAAAGTTATTTTTCTTTTGTTTATGGCGCCTTTGGCATCAGTCAAAGCGTATGATATTTTGCTACAACTTTTTTCATAAAATACGGATCCACAAAACGACCCGAGTCGGAAAATTAAGAGCTGATCTTGGTCTGTTTGACCTGATCTCATTGTATTCGACCTGATTTCATTCCTTTTGAATCTGATATCGTTCTATACATAGTGATTCAAATTCAGGTCACAACCCGATCTCAATCTGTTGGAATTTGAAGGAAAAATTATAAATCCTGCTCATAACTGTTTCAACCTGATAATTATAACATGAGGCTTGAAAAAGTATAATGGAAATGAAATCGAATGAATTTCATGAGAAAATAAAATGTTTGAAATTTATTTAGAATAATAAGCTTGAATCCATTCATACATATCCGATCAATTTTCATATTTAAATTTCGATATCCATTCAAAATTTCTCAATGTTTGGAACTTGCTATTTTAATTCAATAATATATTTCAGGTGTAACAATTTCATTCATACTCATATTTTGAAGACTATAATGATAATGATAATAATAATAATTTGTTTGTCAATTTTATTCAGAAAATGTCAGCAACGAGATACTAGCTAAATCTAATTTTACAAATTATAAAAAAATAATGCGATATAATTGAATCATCGAGCTGTACAAATTGTAAACATATATTCCCTTGCTAAAAATCTTCCATAAAAAACAATAAATTTCCCTGATTGCTGTATGAAATTAACGATTCAAAAATCACATCACAAAAGAGAGAAAGAATTTATCGTTTTCATTTTAAACAAGGAAATTTCACAAATCTACAATTGTACATCTCGAGAGTTTAATTATATATCATTATTTTCTAATAATTTTTAAAATTAGATTCAGCAGGTATCTCGCTGCTGGTATTTTCTGAATAGAATTCACAAAATTCCATAACCAGGTCAAAATAAGGGCTCCGTGTCTTTCGACCTGACAGAATGCGTATTCGTTGCGTATTACGGATCAAAACAGGTTCTCATTAATCCTCATCTCTTACTCTTCAAAAGGGTAAGATCAGTCTTTGAATAGTTCGAAATCAGATTTCAATTTTTCGACTCGGGGAAGTGATGCAATACCTGGCCAGGAACAACATTGAAAGAAAAATTTCAGCTGCCACAACTGAGATAATAGATGTTGGGACAAAAATTGCAAGTTAGAAGAACTACGCTATTAAAAATGTCCGACAGATCCTGACAGATTCCGGTCAAAATTCTGTCTGGTTCCGTCAGAAATCATCATGCCTGGGACAAAAACCGACTGAATCCTGCACAGACTGGAATGCCAGACAAAGCCAAACAAAACCTGACGGATTCCGGTCAAACTTTTGTTTGGTTCTGTCGGAAATCTTCATGTCTCCGACAAAGACCGATTAAATCCTGACAGAAAATTATCTGTCGGACATTTGGAATAGGGTAATATTTTTCATCAAGTCCTACGCCATGACAACTGAACAGTTCTTTCAGGGTGATTGAAGGTATATTATAACATAAACCATGCTAATTGAGATCAGTTAATAGGATTTATGAGTTTGACACTGCAAATAATAATTGTAGAATTTCACTGCAAAAATTGCCGTCGAAGATATGTATCAAAGAGACATAAGACATGATATGTTTGATAATTCAAATCAAACACTTGACTGTTTCAACTGGAAAACATCAGTATCTTATTTCGCGACACTGACGTTTCAATATGTTTGTTTTCAAAGCAGATGATAGAAATGTGGTTTATCACATTTGACTTTGAAATGTTTGAAAAGTCACTACAAAAGGATCCTAGAAGAAGATATCAGTTTTTGCAGCGTTCCCTCCGAAAAATGGTGGGAGCAAAGTTTCTAGACAGATGAGAAATCATTCACCACAATTTAGTGGATTTTTCCTTCATTCATAAAAAGTAGTGCAAAAGTCCCTCATTGAAAAAACAATTTCTCGAAGATAAGGGGACGAAATCCACCAACAGTTTGAAGAAAAAAAGGTATCCATATTTTTTACATTGTGGTTCTAAAATCAAAACAATTTGCTTTGAAAGTTTTTCATTCCATCGATTGAAATTTTTTCATTTTCTTCCACTGTGATATACTAGTTGATACAACTAATGGTTAATAGTTACATATCTATAGTGCCATGACTTTATTTATAGCTCCTTGAACAAAAAAAATTTGTTGCATCAACTATTATAAGACAATTAAGAATTTTTCAGTTGTAGTGACTATTCATTTTTTTCAGTGTATATTTCTTTAAACCGGGGGTGGAATTGATTCAATCAAAAACTCAATCGAATTGACGTTTGAATAACAAATCATTTTAATTCTTAATTTACATTTTTTTTTTATTAACATTTGAATTCAATTTTTAATTCCTTTTTTCTCAATTGAATTTTCCTCCAATTAACAATTAAATTGAATTGTTAATTGAAAGAAATTGAATTGAGAATTAAATTTGATTGTTAATTTTGATCTTCTTCAATCACCTAATTTACAACCCTTCTCGGAACCACTGTTGAAAATTCATTCACACAATATTCAGTGATCTGTACTTATTACTTGGAAACCTAATAAAATGAATTTATGATGTATATTTAACAGCACTACGTATACATCAGTTCCATGCGCCATACGAATTCAATAAATTATGTGGACTTTAATTAAAATCATTCCATCATCAATTGTAAGCTTCGGGTATTCGTTATCCAATGTAATTCCTCAAATTGAAATAGGTATCAACAATTCTCATCTAGATAGATAAAAATCTTTCAAAATTTTCAAAATATCAAAATAAAGTTGAGGGAATTAAAAAAATTCTTGAATCTTCTTTTTCCATTGTATGGAATATTCGTAGATTTGTTCTCTGGGTGACGTGAATTGAAATGATAATGCACCCAAATCAATTTTTTATCAAAACCCCTGAAAAACGTGATTAAAATTCTTTCAACATCTTCAGCATCCAACACTTTCTAAAAAAATCCTTTCCAAGTATGGTGGTTATGACGAGGTTAACACAGCAACTTTGCTGCATGATCGATGACATCGGTATATTGAATTTCGTTTGACAAGTCGTGACGCTCTTCTTTTATTCCTCTCATGCGATATAAAACTGGCAGAAATTCTAAAGAGACTGAAATCTTAACTTCCCGTATTGAAGAGAATTGACATATTTTTTAAAAAATGAAGAAAAGAAGAATGAATTATTTTCCATTCAAATTTGAGATAATCCGTGCCAGGGTATTTTGTGATTGTATTTTTATTTTCAATTCCCCATAATGCGAATTTTACTTATCCCAGAAAGATTCTCGCAAACACTCATTACTGGTTCGTTAATAAAACAAATGCACTATCAATGAATAACATTATAGGGAAATCCGTTGGCGCTTGAGTTCACCTTCGGTTGTGTTTGCCGACTCATTTAGAATTTACCAAATTATATTCAATAATGTACACTCGATTGAGAGATTGTTCAATTCATTGTGAAATTACTATGAAAATGTAATTGGAAGAGAGTAGGAGGAATGGAAATTGCACAAGATGGCGATTAATTGAATTGTAATTTGTTTGTCAGTTTCCAAATTGGCAAATTTAATCGAAATCTTCACTAACCGAATGATAACTCGTGTTCCACTTTTTTCTTGTGTCAAATTGAAAGAATGATGGATTTATTATGACAAATTACAACACTCGACTCATTCATTATCAACTAATTACGAAATAGTGTCGAAGGGATGCATGTCCCCTCATCGTGTGGAGAATCAAGATCCAAAGGGATGCCGTCTTCCGCGCGATAACGATATTAATAATACAAATGTGAAACATATGAATGCTTACATACTACGGTGAGATTCTTCGAAACTGAAGCTGTGGAGAAAGTTGGAGCATCTGCCGTAACTTCGCAGCTGAAGATACCCGAGAGACTAAAGTCGACGTTGCGAAGCATTACTTGACTTTTGTTCGAGTTCTCGGGCTGTAACAGACGGACATATACCTTGGTATATGAATATGGATAGACTGACTTTAATTCTGTTAACTAAAAGAGGAAACAAACCAACTGATAAATATAAATATCTATTTTGGATGTTACAATCCAGAAACGTTACTGAAAATCACTGCAATGCAATCAATTTCTATAAAGTAGTAGTTTGAAGAAACCTTTGAATGAAATATTTTCTTTTGATTCCAATTAACGAGAAATTCATGTCAATAATCCTCTCATTGTGAAGTAATGCGATATAATTCGCTTTGAACGTTCCCTCTTTTTCTTGCAACCCACTCATGACACAATTTAAAACCTTTATCGGTAATCAAGTAACGTTGCTTATTAACGATCCCATTACTTCATAATTTTCATCTCTCGCTAGTGCTCTGCATGTAACGTTCATGTATTATTATAGTATTTCCTTCTCTTTACACATTATGATACTTAATAACACGAAACGAGTCTTAATCATTATATGGAATCGATAGTTCATGAGGATAGAATCAATCGTCTTTTTATCAAAAAGTGAAAATAAATCTCTCCTTAAAGTTATATAAAATTCAATAAAATACCTACATCAACGTAGATTCCAGTAATATTGAAGATCTTAGTGGACGGATTGTCGCTTGGAGAAAATCGATAGAACTCGTGCCTACCACGATACCACTTAAGAGAATATAGAGGAGCTTTCTCGAGATCATAATGGCACCTTAGTATTGCCTCGTGACCACGCTGTACCGCTTCCGGAACTACTTCTAATTTCACGTTGCGCAGGCATCTCACACCTTGATAAAACAGAAAATGACAAAAGCAGCGTTTTATTAAATGTCATCGTTATAGGTATTGTACATCATTATCTTATAGACACATATTCGATATTTGTTCAAATACAAACCTGTTTGTTACCTCTCTTTCATAAATTCATAAATTTCTTTTAGAATAATTTCAGAATAATGAACAGCATAAAAGCAGTTGTATCAAAACAACTGACTTCCTTTCCATCTTTCTTCCTTTCTTTCTGACAATAATACGACTGATGAGATTGAGTATCGGGAGTATCTTCTTCTCCTCGTGACTTTAGGTTATTTCAATCGGAGACTCGAGAGGGAAGAATCTCAAGCTGTTTCTTCTTCGAGTAGGTTATCATTGTTGCATTCAAGTTACAAGCTCATTATTACTTCTCAAGTATATTTCAGAAGATGTTCATTGTTTCGACAGCAGATTCACTCGTTCAAAGGAAATGAGGCTAATTGGGTATACTCTTCATAATATGAGAAAAGCAAAAGAAACCGATCAACCTTCATTCTTCCGAGTTGCAAACAAATACAGGGAGAGTAGCAAGCTGCTCTGGCGCCCCTACCACCGGCAACGAAACAGCTCGCCAATTTTTTCCATTACGCAATTTCAAAGTTTACAACAAAGTTTTAATAACTAGTCGTCGGGTACGTAGCGAGTGATGAAACGATGTCAGAAATCCATCGCATCATTACAGCTTTTCCAAAGAAGGGAAGAGGAAAATTTGAATAATGATAAATGAGGTAGAGAAATTTCAAACCCAGAATTCTTTAGCCAGATACGAAACGGTACCTTCGAATGATGATGATGATGATGGAATTTCAAATGTAAGATCCTTTGACTTACGCACAAGTTCCGTTTGTTCGTGAAAAACGAGATATGGATATTGATGATGATAATGATGACGAAGAAGATGAAGATGAAGACATTCGTGTACCGCGGCGTCAAACGTAACTCTGTAAGAATGAATTATTCATAACGTTGCGGAAATCCATCAACTTACATACTTAATTAACTCTTTTTCGTATCGTTGAATGATCGATATTCGAGTACACTTGCCATCTCTGTACGTAGTCAAATGACCAGAACAAATATCTACTCACACAGCTCGTGGAATCGATGATCCGTGTAGGATACAAAAACATACACGTGCACGTGTACTTTTGTGCGTATCGAGTCTATCAACACGACCATTATGATTCAGCTATTAGCGAGTGGAATATTGATGTTCCGACACGTTGAAAGTATCTCCAATCGAAAAATTATGACACCGCTGGGACACGGCAATGACATGATGTTTGGCGGAACGGAAGTGGAGTGAAAGATGAATTCGGAAAAGCAAGCGAGGGAGATGAATAATGGTTGATTTTCTATGTGTGTAGAGTATATGGATTCTGCATCAATTTCATCCTATTAAATTCATTCTCAACTATTCGACGATTAGACTTTTCATAATCTGAATAAAAAATGCCCGATATTCACAAAATTTATAGAAAAAATAAAAGGTGTAAGAATATATCAAAAATTATACTCAATATCACTTTTTTACTGTTTCAATTTTTTTCAGAGCTGAATTTTTCAAATAAAACCTTGAATGAATAACCTCGGTTATATAGCAATTTCAAATTTCGCGGTTTATGGACACACGTACTGTTCATTACCAACGGTTCATTCGATGTGGCTCATTATTACAGAGGAACTCGAACAGTTCTCATCCGATTCACTGGAAATTTCAATTTTAACTTCTCGATAAAATTATCTCATGAGTTATACATGATTTTCACCGATTGAATTCTCAGAAATAAAATCTGATATAATATGCTAAAATTTTTCATCATATTTCATGGAATTTTTGTACGAAATTTGAAATTTGATCTTATGATAGATTATTTCAGAATCGTAACTCTACTTATTTCAATGAAGAAAGAATGTTAGATCCATAATCAATTGAATCTCTGAATAAGCAATGCTTTGACAAGGAATGCTGTCAAACTAGAAAGGCTCTTTGTGAATCATTGAAATACTTAAGACGTTCTGTTAGTTCCTATCTTGGAGAAAAACAAGAATATAAGTACCTACTGGAGAGAAAAATGAGGGACTACTCCCCGCAAATACAAAACGAATTCGGGAACAATTTTTGGAAAGCAGTCAAGGCTTGCAAATTTAGGAGGAACGTGAATTTCTAAAATCTGTCTACCCAGCTCGTCCGAATGCCACTTTTACCTTCTCCGGTGTAACAGAGTCAATAATGGATCGTCCGACTACAATGGAAGAACTCTCCAGAACTATGGCATATATTGAAAATGCAAAAGCGCTTGACTCTGATGGCATACCGGGTGAATTTCTCAAGGCTCTACCTGAAAATTGGATCTCGTATCTCGCTGATCTGTTCAATAAAATACTCGATTGGGAAACTCCTCCGTCGGCCTGGGCCCAAGTTTCATCCCGATTCGAAAAATTGTAATACTCTTTAAAGCCTGATCAACTCCGTAATGCGCAACGATCCAGAGTTTAATCGGGTTGGATGAGAATGTTAAAAGCAAGATCAGGTTGAGAACAGGGTGGGATCAGGGCGAAAAATGAAATGAAATCTGATTCACTCCGTAATACGCAATGAATCAGAGCTAAATCAGGTCTCACTTTTTGACTCGAGATCAGTCATGCTTCATAAAAAAGGGTGTAAAACAGATCCTGCGAACTACCGTGGTATAGCCTTGATAGATTCAGTCACAAAACTATTCACTCAAATCCTCTGTAACCGCTTGATGAACTGGATCGCGAGATCTAACATTTTGCCAGAAGAGCAGGCAGGTTTTTGCAAGGGCAGAGGGGCAATGGACAATATCTTCACGTTATTTGCAACGATTTGTTCAGCCTGAGACGCCAAAACACAAAAGTGTACGGTTTATTTGTCGATTTCAAACGCACCTTTGATTCTGTCCCATACACATTGCTCTGGATGAAATTATACAACTTGGGAATTAGCTCCAAGTTCATTAGAATAATGAAGGCTGTATACGATACAGCAACTGTGAAGATACGCACAAAATATGGATCAACGAGTAGCGTTAGAGTAACGGAGGGTGTGCTGCAGGGAGAAATTCCCAGCCCACTCCTGTTTATGATTTTCTCTCGGACATTGTTAAGCATTTCAGGGACATGCGAGAAGAGGTGTGAACCACTTTTTGTGAGTTATCGGTGCGATACCTGTCCTAGGACCTACCCGCACCAACTCCCGACGGATTTCGGAGCTGGGAAACGCCCAGCCAGCGTGGCCGACCCCTTTGGTCGACCTACCAGTTTGACCCTTTCTAAGTATCCTTAGTCCAGTTCCCCTACTGGTTGCGGCAGGTCCTTTCTAAACCCTACCTCGCTATGCAGGCGAGGCGACACCGAAATCCTCTCGTTCAGGGTCATGCAAAGGGCACCGACCCAGGTCTCACGTTCCATGACAGACTTGAAAAAACCCCCATTCTCAGCTCCTGATTTCACTAAATCAGTCGCATCATCAAATGGAGTAGACCGTCCCCTCGCGAGTAAGCATCCCAATTAGCCACCTGATCGACCCACATTGTGAGTCGGGCAGGCGTTGCCCAGCGGGGACCACGTGGAGGTGGGATGCCAGCAAAGCTCGGCCCCATGCAGGGGGATCAGGGGACAAGGCCATCATGCTCCCAATTAGGCCCATGCAGATGCAAACTGCCTTTGCAGCCCTGCGCGGCATCTCGAGGGTAGCATTTCAGGGACAAAGGGGTAAGAGGGATTGATTTAGACAATCTTACTGATTTGATAATGCTATTGTATGCTGACCTGGTCATACTCGCCCACTCCCCCGCCAATATGAGAAGGAAACTTGAAATTTTACTGCACTACTGCACAGAAAACGGTCTAACGGTGAATATTACGAAAACAAAAACCGACGATAATGAATTGAATTACACATCAAATATACACAAGAATGATGAAAATTGATCAGTTTCTACGGATTGTTTTCACATAATTTCAATTGAAGCTTGATATATTTTATGTAAAACTATTTTCAATCTGAATCACAAATCTTCGTGTCCTTTCATTGCACAAACCTTTCAAATTTTACATTTTGCGTTCAAACGATTCTCAAACAATCGAATAAATCGAGTCGGGTATTCCATAAAGCATGAGCACACGAGAATATTCTCGTCAAACGAATACTTTATTGAAAATCAAATAATTTCTCAACGATTACTCAGAAGGCAATCTTTGTTTTCCATACTGACAGAAAGTATGAGTTGCCATTATCTAAAAAAAATTAGTAAAACCAATTAGATTTGAATAAGATCAAATAGGAAAATTCCTGGACAAAAATCTGATTCATACTGATTAACGAGTTGATACACGGAGAGAAATGTGTAGTCAAATTTACTATGGGATTATTGCGGTCGAGGAACAGACTGAATTTCTAATGGAATTTATTGTAAAACATTGTAACCCGGGTCGAAAAATTTGAACGGTTTTTGTCCTCATATTTCATTTTTAGACTGATTTTGTCCTGATTGTTGAATAATGCGGATAAAAACCGTACTTTTTCATGATTTTAGTCTGAATTTCTCCTAAATCACTTTCATTCGTTCAAATTTTTCGACTCGGGAAATTTTATCAGGCTTCTATTGTCTCGTCATAGTGAATTCGATTGTGAGTTCAGTCTTTTCCTCGGTTACAAAACACATGGTAAATTTAACTCTAAATTTTTCTCCTGTGTAGGTTTGAATCATATTTTTGGAGCAGGAACCCTAGTAGAAATGCTCTAGTGATTGACAAATTTTGTAACGCTCAACTCGCCAAAAACTAGACGCTCGCAAGTGCCTCGTAGGATTCTGGTAAGTTACTTGCAAGTGTCTAGTATCTGGCTAGTTAAGCGTTACAAAACTCGTCAATAACTAGAGCATTTCTACTTGGGAAGGTTAGGGTCGAGATTACGGGGTGCCTTCGATCCTACAGAAACCGATTCTACAGAGGGAGAATTTGTTCAAACACTTGATCCTACATCCTTCATGATAATCATAAAATTTCATCATTCTGTAGAATTGAACTTCTGTAGCGTCGCAACGCTTGGAATTTTTTATGAAATTCTTTCTGTAGTATCCGGATTCTGTGGAATCGGTTTTGTGTAGGATCGAGTGTTTCAACAAATTCTCCTCCTGTAGAATCGGTTTCTGTAGGATCGAAGGCGCCCCATAATTTATAAATCCTGGTTAAAATGACTTGTAAATTTGTACAAAATAACCCAAGCGTGTATTGCCTATAATGACAATGGGCCCCAGGCTGGGTCCATCCTCTTTAACCCAGTATTGGGGAATGACGATGGGGCCCATGGTGGCTCAATCTTGGCCCTGTTGTGCTTTCCCATACAATTATAGTTGAAAAAAAATGGAGATAATGAATCTTAGTGCGGGCACATTTGAACTTGGCCCCAATTTGGACCAGCGTTAGGCCAAGATTGGGGTGAATTAATATCCCGAGCATGTGTGTACAATCCTCAGCGTGTAAGAATTTTGGTCCCACTCTGGCCCAGTCTTGGGCCCATGCTGGCCCGGGGTGGGCCCCATGGTATATACATGCTAGGGATTTGCCAATTTCAAAACAAACAGGAAGGGGCAGTATTGATTGCCTAGTCTGGGTTCATGCTGGGCCCGTAGTGTTACCAATTCTCGGGCAAAGCAATACGACCAAGCTGGGAACGATGTTATCATCCCAGGGTTGGTCCCACGTTGGGTAGCATGGGCACCCACCCTGGGCATAGATGGGGCCCGCCGTCAATACACACTTGGGAATAACCTAGATAATAATCTACAAAAATTATATGAAAAAGGTTGAAAAAAATGAAACTGGTATGGATTTTTGTCCTATTTTTGAACTTTTTATCCACTTTTATCGCAATGTCGTCCAGGGAAACTATATCGTTTGATTCTAATTTATAACCTATATCAATACTTAGTTAAATTAGGTATCGTTCTGCTGATTGAAAAGAAGCTTGATTATATCCCTTATGAAAAAACCCGATACCGGCAAATTTTCGGGTTGCTGGTTCGGTTTTGTATCGGAGACATCGTATTTTTATCCGACTTGTCTGATAATGAAACAACACGATAGATTTCGGATAGTATTAATACAACTGATGATTGAACGATGGAATCCTGATATCGGGGTTTTTCATAAGGGATTAATTATAATTTCTTGGTTGAATCAATCAAATTTTCAGCAGCTGTCATTAAGAATATTCAGTTCAGATGTTTTAGTTATATTCCCTATAAGAATTCCTCTCGGTGCATTTGTTCCGGCAAAATAAATTATGAACCAACGAATTATTATTCCTGCAGCAATGGAATCCCTCCAGGACGCCGGGAATTTCATGTGTATATCTCCCCGGCGTCTTTTTATAAAGCCATTCAGGGTACAATGATTTATACCTTTTATCAAAAGAAAGCAAAACCGGGTTGTGCATCAGGTTTTAAAATTCTCCAAAAACGCAAATTTCCTTTTAAAGTACTGCGTTGTTCACGGTTCGTTTCCGACATAACTGAGAACGTGTTTCTTTGTGTCTTGTTTACGACCGTTCTATTCCCTCAGGTTACTATATATAAATACACCGGTACATGAAGTTTACACTATCTATAAGCGTTTGTCAACACTCCCTCACGAGTTGAATTCTTCTCCATCATCATCATTATTATCATCATCATCATCATACTCTCGTTTGTAACAGCAATTTTCCTCGGAAATGAGAATTTCGTTCAAATTATTGAATCTTTGTAAAGATGGTTTAATCGGTTCTCATCGGTTTTCAAGTTTGTATTTGTATTGATTATTTATTCTACCAAGGGAAAGTAACCAAGGGAAAGTATTATTTACTTTCCAATACCAGGAATATCATTTTATTATACGATAAATTTTATGCCATTCGTTTATGGTTAAGGGATAAAACAAAACGTTCCATTTTATTCTTATTCAATTCCAGTTTGATGCTTTTTATTAATTCCATGTTGGTTCTTCGGAAGGAATGATCTTTCGTATATAAGTTGTACAAGACTTCACGATATGGAATATCAACTAAATAAATAGGTATCATCGATGAAATTGGATCTAGATTAGAAAATTCAATAGAATAAAAAAACGATTTGTGAAGAATGATGCATATCTGTGAGAGATTTTAGGTAACTCGAATTTCCAATGCAATGCAGTTCATTATAGCGACTACAAAATGTACGAATAATCCCCGGTATCTCGAGAAATTTTATGACTTCAAAAGTCCTGGATAGTACAATGGAATAACGTTCACTCAGACTTTATATACGCAGAGAATTCTTCCACAACTGGTTTTTTATGTTGAGTTACACTAAACTATTGTATCTGTTTTTACGACTAGAGTGGAGAAGGAAATCATTCTCTCTGTACTGTTCTGTGTACTGCACTCCACATTATTTCCTTAGCTTTTTTCAGGTACATAAAAACTTACATCGGTGTATACTTATGTTTTCTCACTTTTCAGTACACGTGCATTAGAGGTTGAGAACAACTTCGAAGAGAAAATCATCTACCTTATTATACCGTGGATGATTTCGTCACATTTAGCACTCGAAACAAAATGCCAGGAGAACTATTATATGATGGATATTAAAACGAATCGACATAATTGTATCGTAAAAACAAGAAGTTTTACAACTGTCAATTGCGAATGCGATCTAAAAAGTAAGTAAGTTTATTCTTTCGTGTCAACCTTACTGCGGATGGAGCATTTCTCTAGTCCAGCAAAGTCAGGGGAATACGATGGGCAACGAAAAGCTCCCAACTGCAAGTCATGCAATTTTGATACGGTCTTTTGTGCGGTACACGATCACGCGTTATCGTACAACAGAATGCGAGGAACACGACTGACCGATCTTGATTGTTTAATTGCAGGCGTCCGCATCACGATCCACGGTTCAATGCACAGGAATTCACTGTGATTCAAATCCATGATTGAAGATTTAACCGTGCTTCGAAGAAGACACGCATTGATCGAATATCATAAGATTATCTATCGCCAGCTTTTGATTTATTCACAATATGTGAATTTTGGTCCAATTCAGTGAATTATTATTCGAAATTTACTGTGGAATTCATACAGTAGAAATTAAAACCCGGAAGAAGAGAATCATTTTTAAATATTCCAAATTCTGTGTGAATGAAGCATGAATGATCTATCGAATAATCATCTATCATTTTGGACTCACAATTCAAATGGATAAATCAATTACTTCCGTGGGAAACATCACAACGATACGAGTACAATATTCAACAATAAATCCATCAGGAAGGAATGGAAAACTCACATCCTGTAATGTAATATTCTCTCAAACGCTAATTACAAGTCCAATTACGTACGTGGATTACATTCGAAATATCCCATTGTATTCGTTATTTATTCTACACATATCAATCGCATGTAGAATTTCAATTCTTTGTCCGGGATTGACTTTGCCGAACGATTCGGTCATATAATTTTGATTGATCCATCTCTCGCGTAATTACTAATTTCAATTGATTTTATATTGATATTGGATGAATAATCGAAGAATCCCCAAACTTTTCATTTCGTATAATAAATCTCATATTCGTTCAATTGCCCACGTACGTATAGCTACGTACATTGAATAAAAATTGACGAAACAACTTTGGCTTTCGACATTGAGAAGGAAATTCTCATATTCGCGTGTCTACGACAACATAGAAAACAATTACATTAATTTTCCTCTCTCCAGAATAAATATAAATCGATGATAATCTCAACGCAATCGTGATGATGATGATGATGATGATTATTTCACTTGACTCCGGAGGTAATAATAATTGTATTCAAATTTTCATTGGGTTTTAATGTATGTGACATTATCGTTAGGTTCACAATCGTACTGGGAATATAAATGTTCTTTTCAGCGTAAAATACTGTGAGAAAGCAATCGTTGTTGGAGGATGAGGGTTGATAAATTCGAAAAGTATTTCAATTATTTAATCCACTTGATAAATAATGTAACAGATAATTTACAATGTGATATGGATTTATTCGACACGCGTTGATATATTGAATCTGTGAAATGTATCTGTTATTGATTGCACTCGATGTTGAGAATTTATAAGAATTTAAGGTATGCGTTCTCCATTGAATTTCTAAACAAAGACGTTGAATTAGATTGTCCATTAGACGAGGGGATATTCAAACTATCTTGATCGTTCAAATAATTCAAGCCTGACATTGGAATTCAATGTCTGGTAGCAAATTCACTCTGTTATGTTACACATCTCTTAGGTATTCTCGATATTCGATCGATATTTCTTAAATTCACTTCACAATTGTCGAGTAAAAAAGGCATTGAGTCGGAGCAATGGATTCCTTTGAGATTCGATTATTTTAAAAAATTCGAATATCCATCATAGTAAATAATAATTGATTCGAGGGTTCTCTTCTGAAAATTTGATCCATTAGGTGTTCAGGACTTTATTGAGTTGAATTGAATCAAATAAAATTTTCCAATAATATTCAATGCCACCAGAAGATTCATGAACAAGAATTGTTCATAAATGATTGATGTTCAAAACATTATTTATCAAATTCGAAGCCATGTCACCCATTCGAGAAAGATACTTTTGTCTAAATTATATATAATTCAATAAAGATTGAATATAAATTATATATAATTTGATAAATTTTTCTACATGGGTGAAGAATTTTTGAATCGATATAATCACTTACATTACAGATCTTATAGAATATAATTGCATAAATGCTATTGACATTTTCTCAGAGTGCGATTGATAAATTATTCCATTGAATATACAAATTGAAGAGAGATTAGTGTACCCTATTCTTCGCTAACTATCACTATCATGCGGAATGTAGCAATTACCGTCTGACGTTTATAAATATAAATATATATATGCAACTGTGACAGAAACCGCGGAGACAAGAGAACAAAGAGAAAACGATATACTTCATCTCAGTGGCATACACGTTTTGTGCACAAAGTCACACGCTTCAAAATATACAAACATGTATTCGTGCTCACTTGGTGTATTGTAAAAGCGGGGAGAGCTTGGCGTTTAAAGCATGAAAGGTTGAATGAATGTATAAGAGAAAAAGTAAATTCACGGCATAGAGACACTCGTTGGTAGATGCATAGTTTGTGAACACACAAATATGTAAACACGCAAAAGAAAAACGATGGAAAGAGGACGTGGAAGGATGAGAGAAAGAGAGAGAAAAACAGATAGAAATACTGACAACAAGAGATGACGGTGAGATAGAAACAGTTGGGAAGAAATAGCAAAACATTGAAATGAACCGAGCTGCTTATTTTACACAAGAGTGGGAAATGGACCATCTCTTGGGAGACTCGAACGTATTCCGTGCCAATCAAGTTTCCAACTATATATATTTCCAGAATATTTCCCCACGTGAAATTTATCAGAAGACATTTCTATGTGAATTTCCAAGGGTTTTGAGAACAAAATCAGTACCGATGCGTGTATCGCGAGAGTTAAAGTTTCTTTCGAAGAACAAAAAACCCTCAATTTCGATGAATAAATAGTGATTGAAACGAAAGAAGAACTCTCTCGGAATACAAGAGCACCTAAAGATCCCTCTTTGGAATTCAAATCACATGAAATCTGTAAATATTCATAACGATCATTCTACCCGTGCTTGAAAGTTTTGGATTAAGCGTCGAAATACATACAAGCCGAAACTGTGAGCATGCACTAATGGTTGGAAGTATGTTTATACCATTTGGTTTCCCATATTTCTTCTCTTGAAACTTTTATTCCGATTCTTCCCTTCGCTCTCTTCTTTTTTACCATTATTTGCTTTTTCCCATACGTTTTGGAGTTTACTCATCCCACTATAGAGGAACGGGGCAGCGTTATTTATAGGCTCTGTGCCATATGCGACCACACGTTCAATATAAAAGACAGGAGAATGGTGAGGACTGAAGAATAAAAGAAATAAAGAAGAAAAAAAGAGAGGAATCCGCGGAAGTACTATGCATGTTTAGCCCTTTGAAAACACCAAACTGAGGCACACGTCAAACAAATAAAGTCAGGGTTACGAGTTCAAACGAAGGGCAACACAGGGCCTAGACCTATGAACTATACACCGCTATAGCAGGGACCAACAGCACCGTGGTAGTATGGAATACAATACCATTGCGACTCCCTTCGTAACTTTATACAGGAAATGACACTCGTTTAAAATCCAATGAAGGCGCCGAGCAGTTTCGGTGTGTTCTGTATTTCTTTCTGTGGCTTCGCGTACGTCGATGATTGTATTATATATGTATATATTGTGAAAAAGTTATACGAACTGACGAATGATGACATTCATTTGAAATATATAAGAGATAAATCTATAAGCGTCAAAATTCGACGTGGTGGTGGTTGTGTAATTAAATTTTCTAACGACACACAGTACTGTTTTGTGAATAATAATACCTCATAACTTTGTACATAAAACATGAAAATAGATCCTCTCGTGTTTCATTATAATGAATTTTCACAAACTATTCTCGATGTGCGTAGCGTCCTCGTGAAAGATTATAACTGCAAAATGTAGAGAGGATAATTACAACCATGAAAATCATGAGAATAATCCTATTAAAACAAGTTTCAATCCCATTTGTGTTCGCTACCTCAGTTTTTGATATAGAGTAAATCAGGGTAAGATGACGCATTTTCCCGCTCCACCTACACAGCACGGAATAAGATATCAATCCTCATTTGTAGAAGGAAAATTTGAAGATTGTAATTGAATCTTCATATTTTTCTTGCGTGAATTAGGTTTGATGTATTATTTCATGCTGCTCACTCAATCTGGAAGAGTGAAAGATCACGCGTTTCACTCCACTAAGTTTGCTTTGAGTGAACTTTTACTTTTTTAGAGCGGAAAATTTGGGTCCAGGGCAGCCAATCCCAGCCCGAAACGTCCCTGTACAAGAACATCTCCGATTGAAATGTACCCGTGCATGAATGTCCAGGACAAAAAAATCCAATGCCAAAAGATCTCAGTGCCATGCTGAAACATCCCCGTTTCACCCTGGGACCTGTTTCAAAATGGAACGCCCCGCACGCTCAGTTCAAAAATACAAGTACATCATATGTTTTATAAATCGAAAGTAATTTTGTATTCCAAAATTCATCACTAGACTGCGGAAGTTTATGCAAGTCAATATTTTTGCATATTTTGCATATTTCGTTGATTTTACATATTACATATATTTCATATTTTGCACATACTTCGCACATTTCGTAAATATTTTGCATATTTTGCATATTTTGCATATTTTTTTTCATAAATTTTACTTCCAATCTTCAAATGTATATTCCAATTTCACATTCCTCACGAATATATATAGTCAATGTTTAATAATCGTGAACTTTGTTTTCGATGTTGTATTTAGTAAATATTATACCTTGATCTTCAACAGATTGTTATCTGTTATGTTCCATTAATCGTAAAACCCAAACATTCATATTTACTGATTTCTTCTATAGTGTGATTTGTATATGTGGCTTTAGTGTTCTACAGTAATCAAGCAAGACAAGTCACACGTTATTACACGTTATTCATCCAATTTACTAGAAGTTAATTTCTAAAAGTGATTGTACTACGTATCATAATGCCTAAAGCTAGGAAAAATAGATGTGCATTAGTACAAAGTTGGATCAGAGATGTTGGGGATAATTATTTAATTTACGATGGGCAAAAAGTTAACTGTAAAGCCTGTAACGACAAAGAGGTAAATATCAGTTCATACTCCTTTATAACATTGATTGTTTCTATATTCATAATAAACTAGGAGATCAGTTTTAACCCTCCAACGCACTCAGAGAAGTACTTGGTTGGTACAACCAAATTCTATTGATAAACAGGAGCCGGCTGAATATTTTGTTAACGTATGAAAATAATACGAATACGACACTTAAAAAAATTCATCCATATAATTTAGTTCCTCCAACAAAACAATTCTTATGCAATAATAATGATTTTGATGATCCATTGGATTGTTTTGTTTATCCATTCAAAAGCAGGCAACCAAATATTTAGCCGGATGCTAGTCGCTGATTTTTTTTTAGTGCGTCTCAAAGTCTTGGAAGGTTTTTATCTTAGCCTTGTTAAGAGAGTCGGAGGCGTTAGAAGTTTAATGTATTGTGAGCTGAAACTTGTTTCTTTGGTTTTATACATCAAGTGTGTATGTTCATCTAGAGGAAAAAAATAAGTGTTGTTTTTACACTTCAATTAGCTAATTTTTCCGATAACATATATTAAAATTTCAGCTGCACTCTCTACATCTAAAGGAATGACAAATCTATGATTCACTGTATTAGGTCTCAAAAGTGAGTTTTCGCTCAGTTCAACTGGTATTTTTACCTGTTTCAAGTGGATTTTTCTGTTAGAGAGCCGAAAATTTTCTATAAAATTAAAGTGGATGTGGAATTCTAACCTAAAACCTTAGACTTTCATTCTAAAATAGCAGAAATTTCACTCTAAAAATTGACAGGCTGACTTCTAGTTCGTTAAAGAATGAAATTAAACTCTAAAAATTTCATAGAGTATAGAAAGAATTATACAAAAAAATGAGAAATTTCTTGATGATGAATGGATTTTTTTTACATGAGAAGAAATAATCTTTTCTACGTAAAATATGAAAATTATTGCAAATCTTGTAATTTATAATGAACATTCCGAGTAAAATTACTTTTTTCCATGAACAATACAGATTACTTGTGATAGAAAATCACAGTTGACCCAACACGTAAAAACTACAGCGCATGAGACAAATGTAAGGCACAGAGAGAACCCTGAAACACCTTCAAATTCAAATTCGGAAGGCACACAAGGTGATAGAAAGAAATCGCAATTTTTTTATGATTCATGTGAAGCAATGGTATCTGCTAAAATACCTTGGCGTTGTCTCGATAACGATATATTCAAGAAGTTTCTGAAAAAATACACGTTACAGAGCATTCCTCACGAATCTACTCTGAGAAAAACATATTTGAATGATTGCTACAATTCTGCTATTCAAAAAATCAGATCAGATATAGGCGATAATTATATTTGGATATCTGTAGATGAGACCACAGATACAGTGGGACGTCAAATAGCGAATCTAATTGTTGGTAAATTATGTGAAGAGGAACCAAGGAAACCTCACTTAATTGCTTGCAAAATGCTGGACAGAACAAATCATGCAACAATTGCACGGTTTGTGAATTCTTCGATGCAAGTATTGTGGCCTGATGGTAATTTTGAAAACCGAGTACTGCTGCTTGTTACTGATGCGGGTGCATATATGTTGAAAGCTGGAGTGAGTCTCAAAGTATTTTTCCCAAATTTGATACACCTTTCGTGCGTAATTCATGGATTCAACAGAATAGCCGAAGAAATACGAATGAAGTTCCCACTTGTGAATGATTTAATATCTTCGGTTAAAAAAGTATTTTTGAAAGCTCCTGTACGGATTGAATATTATCAAACAAAGCTGCAAAATGTTCCTTTACCACCGGAACCAATATTAACAAGGTGGGGAACATGGCTTGAGGCTGCACTGTTCTATGCCATTCATTTGGAGGACATTAAAGAAGTGATCGAGTCATTTGATCCTGAAGAAGCTCGATCAATTAAAACAGCAGTCAATGTTCTTCAGAATGCGCAACTGGTGAGGGATTTGAGTTACATTCAAACTCATTTCAAGACACTTCCTATAATAATAAAAATATTAGAAACAATAGGAATGCCTTTAACTGAATCTGTTCAAACGGTACGTGCTTGCATAGAAAACTTGCATAATATACCAGGCTCTTGTGGATTAGAAGTTAGAACAAAATTGGATAATGTTCTGAAAAGGAATGTAGGAATAACAGAAATATTCAAAGTCTCTGACGTACTTAGGAACGAAGCAGCTGAGCCACCACAGGAAATTCCATCTGATTTGTGGAGTAAATAAAAATATGCTCCACTGACATCATGCGACGTGGAGAGATCTTTCTCAGCATATAAATTAATTTTGTCAGAAAAACGACATCACTTTACCGTTTCAAATCTTGAAAAAATTGTGATACTTTATTGTAACTTGAATTATGATCCAAACGCTTAAAAGGAATTATGTATGATGGTAACTTTATTCAATGATAATATTGCGTTTTCTTCGTTTTTGTTGCATAAAAACAATATTTTCTGTGAATTATTAGCAGTGATTGCATTTTTTTTTGCATATTTTTGTGTCCATTCTCATATGTACAGCATAAATCGTGCATACATTTTGCATGTTTTATGCATATTCAGTGTATATTTCTTGCATATGTCGATATGCATGTTGCAAATTACATAAAAATGATGATAAATAACTTGGTTCCGACTTATTTTGTTCCATGCATGAAATATGTTTGTGCATAAACTTCCGCAGTCTATTCATCACTCAGCACAGAAATCACTCCAAATGCCACTTTATTCAATGAAATTACAATATTACAATAACAAAAAAAAAGGAGCTCGATAACACATTAAATAAAATCATACAAAATATTGCATCAAGTTCACCGACCAACATTTATTACATACACGGAAGGAATAATTTAGCTGCAGTAGCTGAGTAGCTAGCTCGGACACGGACAGCCATTAAATTAGCTCCTGCAGCTAAATTTTAGCTGTTACCGCAAATAAATTAACTACAAATGCAAATTTTTTTGCTGTGACAGCTAAAATTTAGCTGCAGGGGCTAATTTAATGGCTGTCCTTGTCCGTGCTAGCTACTCAGCTGCTGTAGCTACATTATTTTTTCCGTGTACGATCTTGAAACCTAAATACCTCACAAAATATGAGATTCTAACTTTGTCAAGATATTATTTTAGTGCTAATGTATTTTCACTTTTGACATGATCATTCTATTGGCAATTACAGGGATTCAGGGGGACCTCCGGCTTTGCCCACTCACCAACAACCACCTTGGATTACCAGATGCCTTCCTCGTTGGATGGTCGATTTTCGAACGAATGCGATTGTCTTGGAAAAAAGATGATTCAGACAGAAATATTTTATCTGGGACATTTTGTTCAAGATATTTTGCTGGGGATATATTTTGACCAGGGATCAAAAATACTAAGTTCCGTTGTCCGCACCCCGAAAATTCACTCTAAAATTGTAGACTTCCACTCTGAGAGAGTGGGAATTTCACTCGAAATTTCGACAAGCTCACTTTTGGCTGCCTAAACAGTGAAATCTCACTCTAAAAATTTTAGAGAGTGTAGAGGAGCGGGAAAATGCGTCATATCATCCCCATTCACCCTACAAAATCTTCATGATATTTACAGGTTCTCTATTTTATCGCGAATAATAATAATATGTGATACGAGTACGTTTTCGATAATAATATATTCCTCGTGTAGCGGGAAAAGAGAATGGGAAAACACTTCAGTTCATCCCTTTATTTTAATAAAAGAGGAGAATTCTACACGAAACAACAGAATTTCTTCTACTTTGAACGTTATTCTAAAACGTTATTCAACAACTTTCATGTTACACGGCTGAAGATTTACATTCACATTCGCGTGGTACCTAAGTCGTACAGTTCCATGCATAAAATAAGAGTCAAAGCGGAAGAACATACTTGTGAAAATGTGAAAATCAATAATTCAAGTCGAAAAGTGCTATTTGGACGAAGAAATGAATTGAATGCTCATAACTGCGTCAACAGCTGGAGGGTTTGTAAAAAAATGCAAAGACTTGAGATAGAGAGAGGCCGACATTTTCTTTCAAATGAGTCCAATTGAATCTCAAAAATATCTCACCACCAAGTTTTCTCATTGAATCTTGACATTCAAATTCAATATCTTAGCTCGAGATTCTGTAAGAATTAATCCAAAGCGAATTTTTATGCGATTTTATGCATCGATATTTGCATTTTTATGATTTTCCATGGAAAAATTAGCATAGTTACTTTTATAGTATTTGCTGAAACATCGACAATCGAATTCAATCGAAACAACCTATCTTATTTCCCTAATTGATACGCTGGAAATGAAATGATCGAACGTATGACGACATACGTGATATCGTCTCACGTGAGACCGGAAACTTCAATGCTCGCGTGAAGGAAAATGGATCCCATTACAATGAAAATTTATTCGAAGGAATGAACGAATTTCCCATCACAACAAACATAATGGAATGATTGTGTGACATAGGAGAGGAGGAAAATTAGCATTAAAAGAGAATATAAAGTGAAAAAGATAGACAAGTAGGTCTATAGGGGACCATTATACGCACGACCCTTTTTTTTTATCCAACCAATCTCTTCACAACTCGTTTTCTTTTTCCACGCACACTCGTGGATTCACGATTTTTTTTTATTTTTCCCGTTGAATCATTGTTTTTTACCGTATTCTCTGAGTGATATTTCAAAATGGGAGTTTATTTATTCCGAAATATTATCATTTTGCAATTTCCCGTACAGAAATTCACCGTTGGCGCTAGCATGGCGCAATGTAGATGAAGTACACAGTGGAAAGTTTTGTGTATTTTCAACGCACGTGTATGTTCCAAGAGGTCCACTCGCAATTTATGTGAAATATTAACACAAAAAAGGTATCAAACCAACACAAAAATGTTAAATTTACACTGAAAATCTGTGAATTTCAGAATTTTATATGTTGTTTTCAACATAAACTATGAGTGGACTGCCTGTGATACAAAAGTTTTCGTCGTGTATGGCCGAGGCTTGGCAATTAAGCATGGCGCAACACTGAAATGATAACATCACACTGTCAGAAATATCTGAAAGTTTTTTCCAATTACGTATATCAAATCAGGTTCATACATATTCTATAGTTTACTTTGAATTTTATGTAAAATGTGTATGAAACTGAATTAATGCAGGTAAGGTAAGAGACCCTATACCCGATCAGGACTTATATTCTAGGTTTCTTTGTATTAGTTGTGCGAAAACTCTTCAAGCAAAACATTTTTTGTAATTAATGGATAGAAAAATAACTTATTCATTTGAAACTTCTAGCCAAATTACTTCGTGAATTCATGTAATAATGAAAATGATTGGGTTCTAGCCCATTATTGGGTATAGGGTCTGTCTCTTATTACCTTACTTGAAAAAAAAAAATGCAGAAATTTGTGTATTTTATGATTTATCGATGTGTTTTTCCAATGGAGCACCTATCATTGGTGCAGAAATGGCAACGAAATAGACCATCATTTGTCATGTTTGATCCTTCCGTCTTTCGCTTTATTTATCACTTTTTGGTAACAGAGAGAATGGATGTTGTTCGCAGTAATGCGCTGAGGAATAAAGGTGGAACAAAAAAGAGAGAGAGAGAGAGAGGGAGAAGTGAATGAGAAGCGAGAGGTCGCAGGATTATATTTCTCGGCTGATCTAGGATTAAAAGTACGTTGAAAACAAGCGAAGGAAAAATACATTGCAATTTCTTCTATTCAAGTTCTTAATCTCACACAAGTTTCAACGAAGTCACACAAAACTCGACCTTTTAAATCTCAAGTTGAGCAATAATAGTATTCGAGTTGTAGAGTAATTGATTATTCCCTTATCTTTTAACCATAAAAGAAGTGCTGCCAGGGCGGAATACTTCGATACTTGTTATGTTACGTGAACATTTCAAACTCCAAATTTTACGTGTTCTGTTTCACGAAACCATGGTTCGTGATAAAAGTAGAGAGAGAGAGAGAGAGAGAGAAAAGAATGGGTATGATACAGGGATTAATTCCCATTCATTTCATATTGGTGTTAATCAAATACGATGATGTATCAATGTAAATCAAATAAAATTCGATTTGTTGAGGCAAATCCCCTTGCCTCGTCTCGAGTATCGTCTCATTTCCCTTCATGAGCAAGTACAACGATACTATCCAAACGAGAACTATTTAAGGAATTCCTGGAGTGTTATCGATTTTCCACGTATCCATCTATGTTCCCTTCAGCCAACTTTAATGAACTGTCACATTTCCCTTATTATTCCCCGAAGGGATTAATACATGGCAGTCGATTTCTTAGGAATATCGAGAGATAGATAGAGAGAGAGAGTACTCTTTTTTCACTGCATTCATGAAAATATTGACGTAAAAATCGAGCCAATGTTGGTTGACAAGCGGTAGAATTATGATTTTCATCAATTGAATAATGCAATATCGAGTGAAGATCGAGCGTAGTAGATTTGTACTAAATTCAAGCATGATTCAATCTTGATTTCAGATAAAGTGACAAATTTTTCAATGCTTGAAAGAAATAGATCAATGAAGTCTGTAACGATATCATCATCCGAAAATTGTACCATTTTTGAACAGAGCGCTGCGCCGTTCCAACCCCAATCGTCAATTTTCACCTAACAAAGGATATTTATTTATTCATTCACCGTGTTTCAGAAAATATAACATTTCTCGTATTACTTCTTTCATCTTGTAATTCGATCACGTAGACCTGTATATATATATATATATTTTTTCAACAATCGGTTAGAGAGTTTCTGTCTTGTCGGAGAAGGAATTGGAAAATCCCGTTTTCTCGTTCATCAAATTGCATCGGCCCGGAAAATAACTCACAGACTTTGGACTATTGATTTCTCCGCATGTGCCAACATTCGATTCCTCGAGAATACGTGGTTTGATTTCAATTAATGAAACACGAAGGGAAGGAACGGAGAAAGAGATGGATACGTTAGAAGAAAAAAAATATCCATTCGCGTGTGCTATAAAGAAGAAAATCACTCAATTCACGAACAAATCCATAGATGATTCGGAAGCAATTAAACGGAACGCGGCGGATTGGAAAAAAATCACGAGAATTATCACTAACTTTTCACGATGAAGTAACGTCAAGCGAACAAATTCTGAAATAGATTAGACAAACTGTAGTGCGTTTTATCCGTGGAAATCAATTGATATATATATATATTCTTACCACGGGCATTCCCGTGGGATATTTTCCGTTTATATTCTTTCTTGCGGGAAATCATAGAGTTGCTTACGCTCAACACACAATTTCTAACATCAGAAACATTTTATTTCCTCGGATATGAATCGTTATTCCATAAAATATTGTGATATAGGAAAAAGAATTAAATTTTTCGTAACATCAGTTCACGGTGGTTTATACTCACATGCTTGAATTTGAATATTATTCGTGTATGCGATAATTCGTTTGATGAGCTTATTTGAAACAAAAACGAAAACTGCAAAATTCACGTTATAAGAATTTCAATTTTCCATACAAACGCAAAGGATTCCTGCTGAAAATACCAGACAGATCCAGATTTTGACCTGCATTTAATGGATTTCATCTGGTACTATCTGGTTTCCATAGCTCCAATGCTGAAGTTGACATACAAGCCAGACTAGATCCAACAGAACCTGTCAAACCCCGGTCAAAATCTTGTCCGGGTATGTCAGGAATCAGACAAAAAATTTTTCGTTCGGTGCTGTACTTGCGTGTATTATCTCAATGAGAAAACAATATTCCAACAAGCGTTTAAATAACGAATCGAATAAACGATGTTTATCAAAGTTAACCGATCACTTGCATCATCATTACATTCTCAATAATTTCGAATATAGTTTGAATATGAAATTCGTTGAAAAGCGCGTTTGTGATACATAAATATTTACTTGTTTCTCGGGAAAAATTGTTTTCTCCTTTCTTTCCTCTTTGCACATGAAGTTTTGTGCGCGAGGAATTCAGAACACGTTTGCTATTTGCAACATAAGCATCTCACGTGAATGAGGGATTAATTTCCAACGGGAAATTATTTCCTGGTTGCAAATTACATCATCTTCAACAATTCCTACACGGGGCTTTCCATCAACGTCCTAATATTCTCAGAGAGTCGAGCTTCGATGCACGGAAAAATCTAAGAAAAATACTTTGCGAGGAAAAGTGATTTCACCTTCTTGGAACGAAGCTTTTGTACATTCATAATATCGATTGAAAACAACAATGAAAAATTAATTTCTTAATTAATAACTCTAAGAGCTGAATCCAAAATTGATTGAGATTACATCAAATCCGATTTTGAAGTGATTAAATTATCCTCGCATTTCTTCGGACATTCGATAAATGGTTTCTGATAATTAACTCAATGTTCGCTTTATTATAAAAACGCAAATGGAAAGGATATTTATATTATCACATCGTGATTCTATTTTATTTCTCTCATCTGAATTTGCGAGGTGTTGTAAGGAAGATTTGTTATTCATATTTAAATTGGAAAGAAACTTAAGAAACATTCAGCGCCGCGTTATCCGGTTCCATCGCTTTGAATAAGCGATGAGATTTCGTACCGAATTGAAATAAGCTCTGTATAAAATTTCAATTGTTTCCAGTGAATTTAGATTCTGAATCATCGATAAACATTTTGTTTTTTAACAAAATAGAATTGAAAGTCACTGGAAATGCTTTCAACCGCATTATCTTTTGGTTCGTGGATAGCTTGAGTTAGATTGGATCGATGTTAGGGAATTCCATCGAATTGGATTAGTCGAGATCCCTGGGTAAGGTTGAATTTGTTCCAGGCAGATTGGAACAAGTCACTCCTAGCGTTACAGTATAAATTATATACCCAACAAAACAATGCAACGATGTTTCGTTGTAACAATTGGAAGAGATCTACGATAATCATACAGAGACTCGTTAGAGATCTTTAAAAACGAGAATCTCTCATAAAATTGTATTTCTGATGTAATGAGGCGCGTTCAAAGTGGAGAACTTTTTATCGTTCTACGGAAACAATCGATACAAGTGCAACTATCCACATTTTCTATCCTCTACACGTATCCTGGGGCTCCTTCGAGTGGCAAAAAACTTGACTGTTCGACCTCAGCGATTTTCGCCATTGCATCCTTGCAGTAAAAAGACAATGGAATATCGAATAACAAAAACGCGATGACGATGACGGAAGAGAATAGAAGTGGGGAAAAAAGTGGATTCCATATGATGTACAGATATAACGCGTACGTAAGAGCTTTTATAAATGATAGGGGGATCGAGGAATAAATTCAACGTGGATTGTATTTAAAGTACCCTGGAAATAGCGTACTGGCGAAGGGTGGCGGGGATTGTACTCGATATGATTTATCGTAATGAGAATTCAAATATAATTCATATTGTTGTGTTTTTAATCTGATTGAAATATTTTATTACATGGTAGATTACGCACAGTAATCTGTTACCAACGGTATCTGTGTAAGAATATCAGGATTTTCAGGCGCAAGTGGGGTGATTGTTAATAATCCAGGATAAGAATAATTACGTAGATTAGAGACTGTATTGTTTCATTCTCTTTATCACGAGTTGCTTTGTATCCTTTATGCGAGTTGTGAAAAGAATTTTTCAGTGTGTTCAGAAACGAACATTCAGGATAATCTCGAAAGAAGATTAATCGACACCAACTTCATTTTCTGCACCATGTTATTTTTCACTCACCATGGGGAATTATTCGTTCGTAGTTAAATATGAAAACATGTATAGACGAGAGTGGCTCCTTCTTCTTCTTCTTCTTCGTGTCTGAGGGTGACTGTCGACCGAGAGTGAAGCGTGTTGCCGTATCACGCGTAAACATTTTGTATACACATGCATGTCTTCCACGAGCCTTTGATTCCATAAGCGATGCCCCAGTTATTCCTGTTACCTCGTAACAGGAATAGAGTCAAAATGTAGATAAGAAGTGAATATAAATCGCGGAACGTCAGAGAATATTCAAAGCACGTTCAACTTTGATGTATGAAACCTTGTAATGAGTAGAATCATTGATAAAATGATTATCGAGTTTTTTTCGAAAAGAATTCTTCTCGTTGAAAATGGAGTATCCCAAGATGTAAGAAGTGTATGAAATGATATATATACTGGATCTCATGAATACAAATCATATTCACATGTCGCTTGGGAGTAAGAACTGCGGGTAATATCAATAAAACGTGGAGAGGACCTCATAGAAGAAATAAAACTGACCGCATTTCACGTACAGCCGTTAAAATGAAGAACTCTAAGTCGTACAGTTAGATGCCTGTAGAAGGTTGAAAAATGGAATCTTTCTTTCATAACAAGCTGAATATGGAAGAGTAATTAGTCCATGTGTATCCAGACACGGTTGGCTGCGCACGCCTTCTCGGAAGACCGTCAACGACCGACCGGGATCCCGCACGTGCTCTGGTTACATTTATACCGCAGGATTCAAAGAGGCGCTGGCCTCTCGTACTAATGATATCTGCAACACTTCCTACTCCGAAACTCACTGTTGTGTGAATACAATCTCCGTTCCCGAGTATTTTTTTTTCCCCCTTATAACTTTCAGTTGGTTGATTTTAACGAATTGGTCATCCACGGTCTTCGTGAAAATTAGAAACAAATGTGGGGACGAACGGTATCCTGAGATTCTCTCATCGATGAATCCCCAACTTACAAATTTTCTACAACGCGATTACACGTTCCAAAATAGAACACGTGTTATCCTTTCACGGAGAGAACAATGTGAAAATATCATATTTCAAAGGGTGAAATTGTCAGAAGAGGGGAAGTATTGTATATTTTTATAAGGAAGTACCATCTTCTTGGATACAGAATTCTAAAATATATATCTAATTTAGGGTTGAAATGTATCAACGTCTAAATCCGATTGAATAATAAATAAATTCTGTTCCAGTTGCATTCGGTTATTCAGACTTCATCACAAATTGTGTGAAATATTGAATAAAAGTGTCTATAGAAGAACAGCCGATGATCGTTGTTTATCTTAAGTGTGGTAGACAGGATCATTTTCTCTATTGAAAATCACAAGTTCTTTACTACGGAATATTTATCCTCACTTAAAATCACTACAAATCACTTCCCGACCTCGTCAATGGAATCTAAAAATAGACCCTGACCCTTCGGTCGGCGAGTTGAAAACGTCTGAAGAGTCCACGTGCGAACAGCTGTTGTGTCGGTTAAGTATTCTCTCATAAAGATTTCGTCGCTATACACATAAGAGCGAAGATGATTTCAAGAATGCGTTATTTTTGGGTACACATCGGCACTATGTTTTATCGATTTCACCCTCCAACGGTCTCAAGTACTTTTACTTGGGGTGAAAAGAGTAACGAACGATCATTCCTTAAAACTGTACTCCCATATATTTTCCATTAGTACGTGCTTAGTGCACTGTCCCTGTAAACCAATCAGGGATTATCACAAACCAGGAAGAATGGAAAAAGAATCACGAAAATAGATGTTGAAACGAGAACGATAACTCATCGAATCTGTTCCTCGCGTGATCGCCATTGAAGGAAACTGGAAATGCAGGAATAATAAAGAAACCCTGAACCTCGCGGTGGATCGGAATCGACTTTCGGAAAGAACAATTTTTCCCATTCGGGAAAGTTTGTAGAATTTAAAAGAAAAATACAAATTTCAAAATAACATAGTTGAATACCCACCTGAGATCCTTCAACGGGAAAGATATTCAACGACTCTCAGAGATATTGAGAAAATCCAGATCCTTCAACTCGCGAACAAAGAAGAGAAGTAACATAAAGACATTCAATGGAAAAAACATCTGCAACGATCAAGGAAAATTCACAGAAATCATTTCCACTCTGGTTGGCATTCAACTTTTCACGATAACTCTGGTCGTTGATCAAATAAGTTAGAAATGCTGCTTGGGAATGATCGTTATTTCCAGAAGCACAATTGCTTGGAGGCTCACAATTCTTGAACGCATCCGTAGATTGGATCCGTGCTCTGTCACATTAATGCGACACGTAGAGAGAAAAAACAGCGTGCCAAGGTAAAAAGATGCAAAACAACGGGCACAACAACTTGACATAGTTAGGGGCGTTGAATGGTGACGTTTCTCTTTCTTGTTTGTCGGGGAAACGTTAAAATGAGACGGAACGTACATTCATTCGTTGGTTACATTCATCCTCGACGACGTTCGTGTTTTTGAAGTTTTAATTCAAACCTATGATGGAATCATTATCACGTTATTCACGTGATAAAATGTGAATGATGAAAACTAATTATCAAACAATTCTGTATTCCATATTCGCGTACGTACCACCTATTCGCTCTGTTTTTGATGTCTTGGAGTTTTTGTATAGGGAAGTGAATTTCATAAATTTAATGACGCGACGCTTCGGTACGGTACTCCTCTCGAACATTGTTTTTTGTGAACATTGAATTCGTGATTCAACATTATTATAACGAAATGAGGATGAATCATCGATGGGGAGGGTCGATCGACACCTCGGTAGGTTCTGTTACAGTTCAATGCTGCTATAAGGAACGTTAATACAACATTAATATCTCGATTCGTTCATGCATAGAGCGAACTGATTCGATTGGTTATCACGAATATACAGCATACACGCTACAGCATTTCGAGGAGAATGTTATGGAATTGCGCTTTCTTGTTCTAATTCTGTTCCCTCGAAATTCGCAAGGATGATCAAATTGACATCCTCCATCTTCGCGATGGTAGGAAAAGGAACTTCAAAAGTTGGTCGTGGTTAAAAATAAAATAACCTTCATTAATGATGCGAATTAAATTCAGAAGCACGAATAGTGGAAAATTTTGATTAGAATTCAAGGTATTGAAATGCTGATCGCATTTCTCATTACCCAGAAAAGCTAATGAGAAACCACTCGGAACGCGTTGAAAAGATGCGGCATGTGCTCTTGCCTACTGACATGAATGAGGACCACTTATGTACTTAAATAAGTTGTACGTTTTCACACGGCACCTTGGTTATGAATCATTTTGCATCGAGTATTCGCTGCATCTCTATTCATTCGGCGTCTCAGCTGTGTTCAAAATTCGTTGGAGAATATTCGAAAAATAATTCTGACCTCTCATGGATTTTGAATTACACAAGTAATGCGGTGGTAGTCAGTCCTTGACTTACCAGCGAGTAAAACTCACTTGAATTCAACTACTTTTTTTTTCTTCAATTACTTCATTTTATCGTGTTTTATTCGTGTTGTGAATACGAAGTCGATAATTAGATTTTCTAAGTAAATGTTAAGTGAATGCATTTTACGTGCATGATTATACGAGCTCGATAATTGGATAACAAAATCATCATCGATGATGCAGAATTATGATTGAATAGAATTGAAAACGGCGCTAAAACATATATAGAATTCTTCTTTTATGCAGAGAAACGTCTCGAACAACTGAATTTTCAGGATTTCAAAGCTTCTATTTTGAATCATGTTGAAGGCCTCGCTTACGCGAGGATGGCGTCTGTACGTGACTCGTACAAGTCCAATTCGTGGTTCATATGGCACACTTTGACAACACACTTGGGACAATACGCAACCCTTCCTCACTTCTTCTACATATTTTCTTCTCACATTTACTCTACGGTTCGAAGCTTTTTATCATTTTGATGAAATTTTTGTGTATCGACGTACACAAGAGGATAATCAAAACTTCCATCAGTTGATTTATATAGGTACCAGGACATCTTCCATGCTTTGTGAATTGAATCCATGCCGTTGAGCTGTCCCCAACCTCTATCCATCTTTCTTTTTTTTTGTCTATCCACCATTGTACTTGCATATCCTCATTTCTCTCATCATACTGAATCTTTTCTAGCCCCTCTACCCCTTCAACTTTATCACTTTCGTGCATATTTGCATACTACATAATCCATGGTTCAAGAAACGAGAGAAATTCTGCACATTCCAGTAGCAAGAAAGCCTATCTCGAAGAGAGGTATAATCTAAAAAGCGGGGTCGTTTCAACGGACGATCTTCTTTTGAATTATTTTAATTATTAATTTTGTTTCTCCCTTTATATACCTTTTGCACTCTCAGTCGAAATTCACAAAAATTAGCAATGTGACTGTTTCAAAAATCAATTGAGATGATTGAACTATCAAAAAATTGATTGAAGGAAAAGTTTTGTCAGATTGTCAGAATCCCACGAATCCACTTGAAATTTGTGTCCCATCATTTCTCTGTCGTAAATGCGAATTTGTTTACGGTTGAAATTACAACGATCTCTTCTATGGAACGTATATGGCAGAGTTTGAGGATATATCAGCAACTCTAGTTGTATTCATACCAGACACCCACAGTAGTACTACCAACTAACCTGGCGCCTGTTCTATTCAGTGTCGGGTGGTATATGAAAAGCATGGAAGGTTTCGGTCTTTGATGTTCGGCATCTGTTGAATCTCGTTCCGTGAAACGATCATGGACGAGTGGTAAGAGGCTTATCACAGTACCAAGGTAAAGTAATTACGTTGTATTTTATTGACCAATCCTAAATGCACAACGATACGTTTGTGCATTCGATATAATTTCACGATCAATCGATAAGTTGTTGATTAATTGTGCTGATTAATCGATATTATCGATAACAGAGAGATACCTCGTGTCGATTACAGGGAAGAACCTTGGTAATGGGGTACATCTCCTCCAAGGAAGAATTTCAAACGAAATCTCAAACCTTATCTAAAACCAAGGAAGATTAAAATTGAAAAATTATGTCGAAGTTCGAGGAGAAGCATCTTTTTCCTTTGTTCATGGTTAATCACGTACCCGAAGATTGTGGCCCTAAAGTTACTTTAACGAATTCACAGTTCTTCGTACATGTAATACAAGCAGCATGTACACGACTTCAAATTGGAAGGAGATTAATTAACGCTCGTATACATGATAAGAAATTCTCTAAAGTACCTCTAACCAACCCAAAGGCTTCTTCCTTCTTCTATCTCACGGTAAGATTTTCTACCAAATTATGCACGAAGTTTCTCATCTTACAATTCACTCCTATACAGAAAGAACATAAGAAGAAGAAGCGAGAGAGAAAGAGTACGGGGTCTTATCTACCGGGAGAATGTTAGGTCGGTAAAATCTATTGTGAAAAGATGGAAACGCGTAATTTTAAATTTCAACGTAATATAAAAGAAACGATCAAATTATAAATTCACAAGGTCTTTCATTGTTTCGTGTACAAAAAGAAAACTAAAAGGGGAAGAAGAATCATGAATTTCGGGATGTAATTCAAAAACGAAATCGTATATCCAGATGAAATTTTTGTTCTAGTAGTGAAAGCAAACGGGACATATATGATCTATTTACACAGTGAATTTAATAGAACGAAAGGAGATTTTTTTCTACTGTGATATGGAAATGGAAATGTGAGAGAGAATGAGATTCTCTCGTGAGCGGTGTTACGAAACGCAACGTAACGCAATCATCTTCAATGCGTCGTTATGTTACACGGGGGAAATAATTTTGATAGAATTATTTTGGTGAAATAATTTCCTTTTCCCTCATCTCTTCTTTTTACAGTTGGATTCTCTTTGAATTCACATCAGAAGTCTACTAATGGTACTGGAGGAGAAGATACAGCGCGGTGATCACTAACGAGAAACATGCACTCGTTCATGTACGCGTGTACCATAGTTAGATGCAACGTGGCCAGCGAAGAATCCACAAAAGCATCCCAATTAAAGAATGAGAGAACAGGTAGGATAGTACTAATGACTATATCGTGCATGTCTCTGAATTGCCTAAAGCGTGTTCCCTTGACACTGCACCGCATATTCGTTGAAATTTTTCTACATTCTCCATGGCTTGTATCATATTATTTTTAATAGGGGAAAACATTTTGCAAAGCGTAAACGTGATTGCAGCATGGTATATCGTTATCATACCATCCTCCCATGAAAAATTTCCCCTCCGTTTGAGATCATTTCTCAATCCATGAAATAACAGAGATTGAGAAATGCTTTGTTATATGTATATTTCTCTGTCTCTGAAAGTCCATTACTGTCGTCCAACGTGTATCGTAGGTTACATGGAAAAACTAAAGGAGAGGATGGGAAAAGATAAAAATGTGCTAGTTGATAGCCGATACGCTGGTTCTCTCACCAAATTCGATACAATACATGAATTTCATCCTTAAATCCAAATGTTGATTCCTGCCTGGCCGGTCAAAAACCTATCGTGGTGTCGATGAAAAAGGGAAAGAGTAGAAGCATCACATTCAATTCCGTTTGACGTGATATTCAAAAAATACAACGTCACATCGTTCAACGAGTCCACTCCTGTGTACGGGAGTTGCATTTCAGTGTCAGTTCTGTGCTTGCTAACGTCAGCGTTATATACCTTCGTGTAGTATAGCTCTGGGCAGTGTTTCTCGAACTGTATGATATTTATTTTACGCGATAGTCTCAATTTTCATCAATGACATTCGAGGTATTCTTCTGAAAGCTCTGACCGGCCAACGGATGAAAAGCATTCAACGAGAACAGTTGAATTTCAATCACTTGGTATAAGGTATATTGTTCGATACCAGAACGCGATGCGTCATTTCTAATTAAATCCCAGGCCTAATCGGACCATTCGAGCTTGTTCACTCGTAGCAGCAAATGATCAATCATCCATCAAACTTTGATGTATTTTTATACGTTTTCGCTAGTTATCTTGAATTCAGCGATGTTGAATATTGAAATGGATATCCTTTGTTCGAGGGAAATGTATCCATACAGAGCTCGTGCGTCAATAAACTGGGAACGTAATGCATATTCATTACGGAAAAATATTCTCTGGTCATTTACCTCTTTGAACATGCTGCTGTAATAACGATGAATAATGTAATAAACCAGTGGTGCTAATCGGGAGGTATCAATAGCGTACATGAAATCAAGATACCATGCGTAACAATGAACATCACGATATTTTAAAATCAATGCATTTGAATTTCAAAATTGATAAAGAGTTCGCAATCATAGTCTATGCATCGTTGCCTTTAACCCGTCATTTCAAAAACACGGTGAAACGAGTTCCCTTCAACGGGGAAAAATCCATTGTTTTTACAATGAATACGCGAAAAACTGGAAAAATATTCGTATCGCGGGAGATAATTTATATCAACATCATTATTCATAAAATGATGAATGATTCTCCGATGAGATTCTTTCCGAGATGGAATTCCAACTTGAAAAATATTGAAATGATATCAATAAAAATATTTGTCTTCATTGAATCTCGCGTATATCTATCCAATGTTAACTTTACTCGAAGTGTTTACTCACTGAGTGTCTGTAACTGCGCGCTTCCATTTCCCAACTTTTCCTCGGATTCCTTGAGAGGAGGATACGTCTCGCGAGAGTAAAAATGGTTGAAGAAAAAGGGGAAAAATCTTTTCCTCTTGTGGCGCTCTGTACTTATTTATTTAAAAAGCATATGCTTGTGTGTGTAAAGGTATGTCATGCATATTCATTTTTTCCACGAATAGTAGTCTCTCTGTGACATCCAAGAGTTGCAAGCTTATACCAGTCCTCGTATTCCCTTTTACACTTTCATTGTTCACGAATAATATCTAGTTACAATGAAACTTTAGTGCAATAGTATGATTCAGTGTAGCACAGAACTATGGTATTCGAATACATCCTGTGTGCCAGGTTTCTTCTGTTTTCCCTGGTTTGAACAATATCGGATGGGATTACAGTATTTTATATCCTGTATCATGTACACCCGATGGGAACAAACAAAATGAAGTCATCTCATAATTACTGAGAATTGATTTCTCATTGTTAACATAAGTGTTATATACACAGTTATGTGTTCATGACGTTCAATCAAAGGTTTTGACGAACGTAAAGGCGAGTGCGTATATTGAAACTAAGCCTCAATCTTATCTTCCTGATAATTGGGTTACTTATCAAACAAGATGTATTAATATCCACAGTTTCACCCTAGCACATTATAACGTACTACATCTGATAGCGTATGGGCTCTTGATTATAACTGCTTCTGACAGCAACTTCAACTCTAATCCAAATGTCGAGATACCTCGAGATGATTTGGCAGAAACGAGAGTTCCTATCCAATGAACGTATATGGAATATATGAGTAGGTTAAGTCACTCCACAAACTTTATCAGAATGAGAGAGAAAGAGATGGGAAGAGGGAAAAGGCGACCATGTGATGTTGGATTTGTATCTTATGTACGAGACGAGGGGAAAGGTTGTGAAACAGGAAAGGGCAAGAGGAGAGGGCAAAGCTTGGGCTTCGGTTAATGCGTCGTAAATCGTACTTCTCGCTTTATGCGAAACCCAACCACGAAGATTATACTCAACCGCATATACATGCAACCAGAAGTGACTCGACTGAACTTGGAACAGCTCGGTCGAATATTCAACCTTACACGCCACAGTAATATTATCTGAGTGGAAGACTAGTATGTGTACAGGAGAACATGAAACACTCACTCGAGGAGTATGTAATATTCCAAGAATACACAATATAATTCAGCGTTGAAGAATCTTGTAGACCCATCCACCAAGTTCTCCTAATCAAATTTTATCAAAATTGTGCTCGGGAAAAGTTTGTAACTTTGACTTTGAAGATTCGACAATAAAATCTTCTTTCAATTTCAGATTTTTCTGTAATATTCTTCTCATTCGTACACGAATAAAATATTCTCGGAATCCCAAAGATCCATGCGTTAGAAAAAACATTTTCTTGGAACAATGTGAAAAACACGTGACTAGAATTTCATAAATGAAAAAAAAAAACGTCGAACGTGTCGGGCGTACAATTGACAGAATGATCTGGATATCGTATTGAATAGTTCATAGATACGATTCATCCTTGAAAGAATTTAATCTTTTTCAAGTTAAGAGAGAAGAAGTACAATGAAAGCAACGGCAATACCGATATACAATACAAAGAGAGGCTGCTATTGTGCGGATCTTATACCGCGGTTAGGATAAATGAGAATCAGATTACCAAACCAGAAGAAATTGACAGGAAAGTGGAAACCATAAAAGTCTGAACGGGATGTGGTGAATAGATTCTTCGAAAACCGGAACATCGAGAGTCCAAAACAATGAATCGAGGAATAGAATACTCGTTTTTAATGAAGATGTTGTGGGACGAATATTGCTGTTTCATGAGGATTTTATACGCAATCGATGACCAACTACTGCTTTTGAGATTGATTATTCATATGAATTATTCATCCACATCACTTTTAAGGAGTACAAGAATGCTCAAGAATCAAAGCATCGTGGTACGAGGGTATTCAAGACTGACCGTTCTTGATGGAAAGTGCGCTTATAATCAATCAATATTCGGAATAATACGTTCACAAGAGTCGAACTATTATCCTTTCTCTCCACCCATTTCGATTCTATTATCATTATATATCCATTTGCTGCCTTTTTCCCCTCTGCGATAACAGTGATGATGACGTATGAGTAACTTATGATGTTGCAACGCTTCCTGGAACCAGTTCTAGGTTTTTCACCAATCAAAGTGTCGAGAATTGAATTTATTCAACAAATTCTATTGATTATTATTTCTAAAAGGCACGAATTCCGCAACATCCAAAATACCTCTCGAATTCATTCACTTACCGTCAAACTTTAACGTAGAAACTCGCTGAGGTATGATGCGGTGCATCATGCGGGATGTTATAATTGACTTCATATTCCTCGCATGGTTGCTCATGTACGAAACCAAGTTCATCAATCTTCAACATCTTCATTTGAATATTAAGGAAATACATGGTTTAGAAAACTTTGTAAATCTTCTTTAAAATGAAAATCAATTTATCATGATTGAATCTCCGGGAAATGATTGTGATGAAACGAATGCACATTCATACGAATTCTAGGTTGATATTACTCAGTGCAAATACTATATAACCTTCATTTTGCCATTGTTCATTAAAGTTTCATGAAGGATAGGTTGAGAAGTCAAAGCGACGTGAGTTGTATGCACTACTAAAATAGAAATACGAGAAATTCCAAGGGATCTCTGTTCGAATGGCTAAGATTTCAATATAGAGAATTTCATCAACAGAGTGAGTAGGAAATTCATTGGTACCTGATAGATTCGATTCCTCTTGGATCGAACTAATGAAATGTGTTACAAGCGATGTACAAATTCTACGTCCTGGAGCAGGATATCTATGAATTATGATGGAAGAGGAAAAGGAGGTGAAGAGAGATAACGATTCGAACAAATGATATAACGGAGAATATCCAGAGGTGTGGATTTTATGAATTCAACAGACAACTCCCTGCTTTTAGATGTAATCAAATTTTATTGCTCATTCCATGTCTCGAGGTTTTAGAAATTCTAATAGCAAATGAGTTGTCATAATCGATCGAGTTTTCCGTCGTGAATGGAGAAGGAAAGATGACGGTCATCCGGAGTAACGCCGTTTCAAAGAAATTTAATCATCTCTAAGAGTTCTGTTAGAAGAATTGAGTTACGAACACATGAAGTAACGTTTGAAAACGTGAGAAAAATGAGAAAGAATATGAAAACCAAGGAGCAAAGGGTTCCGACGAGATATGGCCGCAAAATGGCAACGAAGAATAGGACGGAAGGATAATTTAAAAAGGTCAAAAGGATGAACGGAAGGACAAACGAATAAGTGAGAAAAGTTAGAAGGTAGGAAGAATGAAACATATACTTGAGAGAAGGAGGAGAAGAAGTTGAGAAATACTTGTGAAAAATGTTGGAGAAGTGAATTGAGAGAAGTGAGGGATATCTAGGTTTCGGAAGGTGGAGAGGAAATTATAAAGCGAGGAAACAAATGGAACCGAAAAGAAAAAAAAATGAGTAGAGAAAATAATCAAAAAACTTCAAATTGGATTGAATAATGTTGAAAGAATCGAGAACAGTGTGTGTGTGGGGAGTTCAACAATGATATGATAAATCCTCGCATACTCTGATACAAACAAACTGGATGGAAAATATACGAATTTCCTTTTCTTAGGACAAATGAGCTTACACGAGAATAAAAACAACCCCAGAATTTACAATGTAAATGCTGTGTAATACGATTCATAGTTCAACTTTTCTCTGCTATTCATTTATCCATCCGCAGCGGTATGATATTTCCATGTTCGTAAATTCACAATTTATTTCCTGTGTGTTTATGATAATTACAACCAGACCGTAACACGTATCTCACATTATCACATATGAAATTATGGCAGTGGAAGCTCGGAAAATAATGACGTGTGAATAGATAACTCCCACAATATTCGAGTGAACGCAATATGTTTCGAAGACCACATTTGTAGCATAGCGATAAGATTTTTTCATAAATTATTTCGTAGGATGAAAAAGAGCGAAATATCGTTGTGCGTGGAAATTCAGAGAGAAATAATTGCGGAGAATTCTATTGGGTTCTGAATATTTACTCAACGGTCTGTATGTTGTAACGTTTCGGTAATAGAAGTGTAGAATTATACAAATTCGACTTGGAGAAACTAGCGGGATGGGGCCAGGCTAGATGGAACAAGGAGAAATTTGGTAATTCTAGGTGTGATCCACTGGTAATTGTCAGTAATACTCGTGTTTTACCCTTTGTACAGCCTCGATATGCGTACATCCCTTGTTTTCTCAAATTCATGCGGTACACTGAATAATTTATGAAACGATGCGAAACAATTTGATACGTTGAAAACAAATATCTCGATTAAGGTATGTATGATATTCATCGTTTGTAAAATTCAATGCTACAAGGTAGGAAATCTCGTGTATTTTTAACAAACTCGCATATATTCCAAAATTTATGTTCAATACTGACACAAAAGATATGAAAAATCAACACAAAATTTGAGTGTTGAGTTTGAAATTCAATTTCTTTTTTGGGGTATCATAGTGACGAATTGTTTTGACGTATTTAATCCATGGAAAATTAGAAGTTGGCGCATGGATTTGTATGGATTCATTCGATGTTTTAATCACTTGTGAATGACGTAACGTGGGGGATACGATTGCCATAGAATCTCCATAAAATGCTTTTGTACTACAGGTTCTCCGATAAGATCAGGGATAATCCCTGATTAACATACGACAAGGGTGTAAGCTGATATAAACTTCACATTAAGGAGGCGGTCTTCGGTAAGCCAGAAACAACTAAACTCTAGATTGAGTTAGGTTATGTTGAGCTAATCAATCAATTTTTTCTCTTCATGGCCAGCCTTACTGTAACTCAATCATATATGGCCTGTGTATGATCTATTCTCACTCGGCAGTGTTATCGGTGTTTCAATGATCCTACACCGAGAAAAAACAGTTGAATTTTACCTCTTGTTGAGTAAATATATGGACGAATTGAAAATGTAGGGCGAATTCCTGGATAGCAATTTAACCTTGCTGCAATGTTGTCAGGCAAGCTTGTGGCAAGGTTGATATAAGCCTCCTAGTTGACACACGACAAGGGTATAAGCTCACAAAACCCTTGCAGCAGGGCTGTAGCAACCTTACACTGACAAGGTTGTCAATAACAAGCCAAAAACAATCGAATGACAAGTGTGACAGGGTTATGACAAGCCTACATGTTATCTGGGTTACTACAATTTTAGCCAATTCCACCGCAGGGAAAGTAAGATGCACTTCAGCTGTGGTGAATTTCATATCCGTTGTTGTGAAATCAACTAAAATTGTGGTCGCTTGCACTAACTTCTAAATCATCCATATATTCACTCAATAAGATGTGTACACTTTACTAGTTTCTTTTCTCAGTGTACAATGCCCGTGTTGGGTACTAGGTGCGAGCAAATCAGTCGACGTATATAAATTTTCAAGTGTTTTCGCTTAGGTGAAACCAATATCGCACGTGAATAGATAATTTATGGTAGAGAAACACTACAACACTTTATGAAAAGCTGTGATGGGTACTGAAGTGATGATTAGAACAGCAATCTCAACCCCTGGAGTGGTAATTACTTTTTAGTACTATAATCTTGAACAATTTTCTGGAAATGTTGGACATACGTTGGTCGTATGATGGTTTCGTGGCATAACCAATTCAAATTCACTTAAGAATCCAATAAACATACACACGTTATTTCAACGTTGAAAGAACGTTTAGACTGTCAAACGGACGTGAGTCGTTGATTCCATAACGTTGATTTTTAGTCAAAATTTGATAGGGAAATAGACGAGCAGGAATTACGTTTTGATGGCGTGTAATTTAAACTAATATTCAAAAATAACCATCAAACGACATCCTCAAAAAACGTGTTTTCAACGGGTTTGAATCACGCGTTCAGAATGTGTTTATAACACCTTGTGTTTGAACTTCAATTGAAGATATTCTGCTGAAAATGTCGAACGAAACCGAACAATGGTTAAAATTTCAATATAGAGCAAGATAGTAAATAGTGTGGCATACTTTCCAAATTCTGTCATACTCAGAAATACTATTGTTCTCGACATTGAATGAAAAGTTTTCAAAAAAACATTTGTTGGAGTCAATTCACGTTTCAGAACCATCATTAGGCCACGTCAATATTCGACATCTTTTAAACGATGTTCAAACCGTTGATCTGACGTTATTTTGTGGTTGAAAAACACGTGATCTGCCGCGACATTTTTACGTTGAATCAACGCAAGAATATTACTAATTCACAACGTGTGGTTATTGACTGTTGTTGACGTTTTTAAAACGTGCGTGTGTTTACTGGGAAGTGACAATTCTCTGTTGTATTATGTGATTTTCATTAGATTATGTTGATTTTATCATCTAATACATCAAATTTCAATTGATATCATCATCTCCCTGTCACGAAATTCCAGCTGGCATTTGACGTGGATTCCAGCTCCGAAATTCACCTGCATTTCCAGGTGAAATCCGAGTTGAATTGAAAATCCCACATGGAATTCAGGATCCCAGGTGGAGTCTTAGCTGGCAATGCAGGGTGTAAATTTCGGATCTGAAATCCACGTGGAATCCCAGCTGGATTTTTTCAACAAGGTACGTCTTTAATTACTACCAAAATTATTTTTAATCGTTCCCATATCCATGAATTATGCATAAAATTCTACCGAGAGAAGGGTTTTCATAATTTTCCAAGTTTCGTTCTCTCTAAGAAGAGTTAAGATTGTTGGATTCCTTCATTTTTCTCTGGAAAATGGAACATTCGTGATGTTAATTCCATATTCTTGTGATAATCGTAATTCATACTTGACAGAGTATTTTCACTTTGATCATTTCCTCACTTCGATGGAATTTCGATGTTTCTGAACGATCGCGAGAGCAATATTATGATATTGGCATCTTGGGAGATGGATTGTCGAGAGTATGCAGTTGTACTATGCATATTTTTGAAACGTGTCAAGTATTCTTTGTTGTATGGCAATATGTTCGTTCTTGCAACGATGCAAGGGAGAATCTATAATATCGTTCTATGATTCGTACTCACCAGCAATCGTTATAAAAATCAATGCTGTCTTCAACCATAGGTGAAAAGTCTTAGTTTCCATCTTGGGAAACTTCATAGCAGCCAACTTTATATATTCTTCCTTCCCTCTGGATTGCACTAAATGCAATGCATCGCACAATACCCTTCAGTCATCATAAATATCAAAGAACATGACGTATCGTAGCTCACTATCAACCCCCACTACATTTTTGCCGCCAAAACTTACATCTAACTGTTTTCAACTGTTTTTAAATGGCATCGTACGTGAAAATCGTTTAATTCGCGATATTCCAACTGGAAACACGTGGAATTTTTTACGAAAAATTGTCACTCTTTCATCGAAGAATTTTAAGTCACTCGGCTGGTGTGGTGGTTATGAATTTTTTCATACGACATGTCAACTGTCACGAAAGTCTGAACCAAAAACACAACGTTATCAAAACCACTTTGACACATTTATTCTGTACATTCACCAAAAACACGTGTTCTCAATGCGGAACCGTAGTAATTCGTTTGTTCGAATCGTTGGCGGTTTTAGAACCAATGATAGATTTGTCCATACATCAATCATAACAATACCGTTCCGGTTTATAAATTCTTGGAGAATTCACAAGAGATCTTGAGTACCGTTGACAGGGGGTAATTGTGCGTATATCTGCACTGTATTTCGACAGGCGAGACTGAGCGTCGCCGCGCTATGTTTCTCCACTGTTAATCGCGCATGCGTTGATTGCTCTTTCATCCCTTCTACTCGAGGATCATAGTAGAGGTAGGCCGTCCTTTTCCCTCTCGTTACTCTTGTCGCTCCGATCCACACTGTCGGTCGGTTCGTACTTTCTTTCTGTTTTCTTCCGCTCTCTTCCTTCCACGTTCATTCTCTGTTTCGAAACCCCTCCACACCCTCGGACCACCGGGACCGCGATGCTATGTACCACTTCTCTCCTTCTTACCCGCGCACGCGATCTACGAATATTGTGATCTTATTCGCCACTTTCTTTTAAAAGGGGAAGAGAGAGTTCAAGCCCTCTGAATTCAATTTGCCGACCAAAACTTTTTGTTGAATAAGGTTTGTTACGTATCATCATTCACCCGCATTAGGAGTATTGTCGCACTCGGCTTGTTTTTCTACCCAAGTCCCTTTTTAGTTTACTACTCTCGATTCGAAAAAAATCTTTTCAGCCCCCTCGATGTTTGTGTTTTCCTTTTTTTGCTTTTTTTTTCTCAGATTCTTTGGGAACAAGTGAATTCACAGCGTGTTGAGGTCATTTATGAGTGACTAGATATGGAAATTTTTATGAATTCATGTGGCGCTCATTTATATTCACAATGTATTCCAATTAACGGGGATTAATTCCTTCAAATGAACACAAAATATAGAATTTGTGTAAGAATTATGTGAAATTCTGTATTTAATTGAGAGATTGGCGGTCTGCAAATAATCGAATCTTTTTTCATACAATTTATATCGAATTTATATATAATTTTTATCAAAATTGTACACAAAAGAAGTTATATCGAATTTTTATATAATTTATATCGAAATTCTATAAAAATTGTATTTAAAAAAGAATTTATATCGAATTTTTATATAATTTCTATTGAAATTCGATAAAAATGGTATGAAAAAGCATCAGTTCGGTTCAGATCGCCCATCTCTGATTTAATTACCAAAAACTCCACGTGAAAGTGATATAGAGAAGAACTTTATAGTTTTCTTCAAACAGTTTTCCAAAGAATCCAAATTTGATCTATTGTATAACTATTACATTCATACTGTGAAATTTTTATCAAATTTCAATCGGACTTATGTAAAATTTTGTGAACTATTATTGATTCTTCAATGAAAATCTTGATTGAAATTTGATATGAATTGTATAAGAAAGAATGGATTCTTCTCAAATCGCCCATCTCTAAAATAGATACGTGTGAAGATATAGAAAGTTGTCAGAGATTTATGACCATCTCTTGACGTGGGAAGGAATTCACAACAAAGGGTCAGTTTTCATGAAACCTGACAACTGGAAAATCACGGATGTATTTTCCGATGCAAGGAGATGACAGCTTTTGTTTTCTCTTACCTTGTGCTTTGGGATTCAAAAGGACTATAAAATAATATATCTTGAAAAAAGCAGTCCTCGTTCGATCACGATGCATGATATATGGAGTAGAAAATATTGTGTATCGTCGGTATTCGTCGCAGTTGAGAATATTCAAGATAAAAGAGATAATCAGGCGTGGATTCGAAAGATCGTTGAAAAATACCCAATTCATTCCTTTTTCACCCTACAAATTCTCGAAGATGGAATAATCAATATCATCGTACGGCAGAGCAAGTTTGTTTACAAGAACGATTTGCGTCTTCGCAATGGAGCTACACGAAGTTCTAATTTGGCCCAGAGCACCGAACTTCTTGTAAAAATCTCCACTTTACTTGATTACGACCGTAAATCATCAGCCCATTCACTTCATCGTCTGTAACTATACGTCTCCGTGTTAATCGGTTTCCTCATAAGAACTAACTTTCGCAGATTATAACTTTACTCGGAGAAGCTCGTTAGTGTACGAGTATAACTCGTCTAACAAAATCCTATCGTAAGGGAGTACAGGTGTATTCGGATGTCTTCATATGTATTCCATTGGATTCTTAATCTCGATCACGAGCAGAAAATTTTCGTTTCCCGTTGATCAGTATCCAAGAGTTCGATCCTCATTAAGCTAATAATGATACGTGATATCAATATCCACAAACTCTCACGCGTCCCGTTCAATGAATATAAAACTAACAAAGCTTTTAATTGAAATGAATAACCATACCATACCATACCGCCCTGCACTGCACTGCACTGCACTGTACCGCACCGTATTGCACATGAGACTCTTCCGAGAGAAAATAAAAGCTGAAATCCAGTATACTCTCTTCTTATTGTACGGTGACTATTCCGCTATAGAAGCTGTAACGATCTAGAATCTTCAATAACAGTTCCCAAAGGACTGTTTGCCGCAAGTTCTAGCGCTCCTTTAAATTCTCCGCAATGCTATACCAGTCTCTAGCTTTTCAAGTCTGAGATTAATGAGTATTTCAAGATCACCATCAAAAAGAGAGCAGTTCTTTTTCTTTCAAAGCAGACTATATATGCGCTGTGTGGTGGCAAAGATGCAACGGCAACTAAAGTGCCGATAGGATAAAGTTGTGTGAAGAACTTGTGCCCTGCCTTGCATTGATATCCCAGAAGTACATACACTGCCGCGTACTTGCATGCATACAGAGAAACATGGGCACAAACGTATACGTGAGCTCGTCATGCATCTGCATATAGCACAGAGAACGTATATAACTGCGTACAATCGATGCCAAAAATATCCAGGAGCGTAATTTTATAATACCCACGATGGAATGGGGATCTATCGCTTTGATCTATGAAATCCACGATTGCTCCCCTTCAGCCACAATTCTATTCAGATTCCCACGCTTTTGAAATTCATTTCAAGAATTCTCCGTATACTTTCGCACGAATTTGGAACTTTTGGAAAGGAGCGTGCTTCACTTCTTCCCGATATGCGTTTATATGAATACACTCGTGTACGAATGCATACACTGAGGAGCGATGCTCCACGCCAGTATGTACGGGATTCTCAAAGCGGAATCGTTTACTATCATATTTGTGTAAGCGTACACACAAATTGGTTTTCCAGAAAAAGAATATTTAACGTTTTTAATTCAATTTATCTTTAAAAATCATCAAGCCTTCTTGTACAGAAAAATTTTTCATTTTTCATCGCATGTCAAGTTGAGATAAATTGATTTACTTGGGGGAATACGAGAACGTAATGAATAGAATGTGTCTTTGATGATTCATTGATCGTCGGAATTTTTGCCATTCTACGTGATACGCGAATGAGTATCTTTTTCTCTTCGTTGTATTCATTAGCTTGTTCGTGGTTAACGATTTTGATTCAAGATACAATATAATTCTTGGAAAACCTCTTCAACGGGAGCATCGCATTTATGAGAATTTACGTGAATATTCATCATCGATGTAGAACGCCAATATTCTAATTCAATCCCGTTGGCAATTTGTCTCAAGTATTCATATACTCCTCTACGTGATACATGTACATTTCACAATATATCACCAACAGAAATAACGAAACGAAACAAAACTCCTATTCTCTCTTCCATTTACTTCATTCACCGAATAAAGTACAACACATAAACAAAACCGTACCTCGTGAATCTCAAAATCGATACCTGTATATATATATACACACATATATAGGATAAAAAATTTCTGCCCAGTGGAGATTTTGTGCTACGTATATTGCTTTTCCAAGCCACCCCGATTGTGTTTGTAAGAATTACGTCTGTCGCTACCTCATTTTCTTCCTTAACCTCGTAAATTGCGATCGACGATAAAAAAAAAGAACAGGAAATTGATCGTACGTACTCTTGGTGCTTCCTATCGTCCGGTCGGGTTCCACGCACGCGCGTGTGTTAAGCCGGCGTTCGTGTGTGAGCCATGCCAAGTGAGATTCTACTTCCCCGATATGGGGATAGGGAACGCATGGTGAGATAACGAACGACGGACTTCGGACTTCGCGATGGCTACTCACACGCGTAAATGTGCTTTCCATTGCTCTTCTCTTCTGTATTTTCCGAAGCGATTCGTGAAAATGAATGGACACTTTATCTTCTGTAGAATCTCAAACACAGAAATACTAGGAAAAAAGGTTTGGATTCTCTCCCAGCCGATTTTCGGATAATTTCTCTTTGGTATCGCGATTGTGTTCTTCAAATATGATGAGATTTCATGTATCTTGCAGTCGGTTCGATCGTTCAATTATAACCACGTGTCTCGTTTCTCGTTCCTTCATTGTTTGTTCATTGATTTTTCCTATTCGCGACAACGATGGATTGATAACCATCGTGCCTGATTGGAGGTATAATGGAATAATCATCGCGTAATTGACTTTTAATCATTCAATGAGTATCATTCGGGGGAGGAAAGAAATGTACAGAGATTTCAAGTTTTATAGGAATTGTTATCATGCGAAGAGACTCCTCAAAGCGAGTAGTCGAAACTCGATCCCGGTAGAGTGGAAATTCAATCTTTTTATTAGACATGCAGTATTTTCATTCTCCAAAAGTGAATTTTCCACACGTGAAATAGTTGGTGTTTCCTTGGTTGTAGTAGCTCCATCACTAATTACTTCTGAATAATATTGAAACGGGATGGTATTTCAATATTAACACGTAGCGTGGAAAACAACTTCCAGAGAGTTGAACGTCATAAGCATAAACGAACCTAATCAGAGCATATCCGATGTTGTAGTCTATTCCCAAGTATTCATTCACGCTCCGATACGTCTTTCGTTAAAACTTGAAATAATGTCATTCCTCGTCTTTAACCTTCTCCGAATTCCTTCTGAACTATTTCTCACGCTGACTTTATGTATCCACTGTTGCTCGATCTCCTATCCTCTCTCTATTGCTCGTTCCGGATTCCTCTTTATTACATATCTGGCTGGAGCGAATGTTTCTAAAGATCTCGAAATCTCAGAGAAGAATTTGTCATTTTTTCAAAAGCGATTAAACGTAACAAACATTCGTTTGTCACAAACTTCACAAATTAACGATTCCACGATTCACGTTCAGGATTGAATTACACGTTTACCTGCACCCAGTGTACGAAGACGAGTCGGAGAGAACTTTAGTCATTAGTTGAGCTAATTAACACAAGTGAATATTAAACGACAGGAATATTAAACAGTAGAGGGAAAATTGTGTGAAGAGTATTGAAGTCGACTCGTAGTGTTATTTTATTCTATGAGAAAACTAATTTCCCGTAACAGCATGAGTTGATATTTATCAATTAACGAAGAAATCGCAATGAGATCCGTAAACGAGGGACAAGGAAAAAAGAAATCAATGACAAAGTATATCCTTTCAATGTAATTCACAGCGTTGCATTAGCTTGGTACACGAGTGATACGTGAATTCCTAGAGAGGGTGGCGTATTAATTACAGTATCAAGATAGCCGTACCCAGTATGCGTGTCTCATTTTAATACACGTCCGTTCATTTCCCTTGAAAAGCCCAAGCGCGTGGGTGCGGTTCGGTTTTTCAACGGTAATAACTCAGGTAAAGTCGTCGTCGTCGTCGTCGTCGTCCTCCTCCTCCTCGGGCAATGACTTTCATTACATTTCACCTCAACCCCTGCTGTCCTCGTGGATGATCTCGATCAATGAATATCCAATCTTCTGTGAACACGAACGGTAGAACGGTGGACTGTGACCGATGTGATAGATTGTTTGCTCCTCCATTCAGTGTCTAAACAGATGCGCAGGAGGTCCCCTGATGCATCTTATTGATAAACTGGTCAATAATAATGATTATCAACACTACCACCCAAGCTGGATTCTCAACAAGTATAGAAACAAGATGGTCAACATTAATGTAGGTTTCACACATTTTGCGGTACCATGGGAACTGAAATATACAATACAAAGAGAAATGTGAACTCATACAAATCAACCGCAAATACATGTGTACATGAATACATCTGCCCTAATACATGGGCGGTTACATGCATCGTTGGATATGTGACTGGCAAATCAAAGGATTATTTGCGAGTCTGTACTCTATCGACAATGCATGAACAGGCAAAGCGAAATCTCCAGGTAAGACAACAAATTTCAATGGTGATAGTCGAGTGGGATGATACAAAGGAACTCTTTGAGCATCTTATCCGAAAATTCACACGAAAAGGAACTGGAATTATCGATCTTTGCCAGACGAATTCTCTCATTTCGATGTATATCGCTATTTATATTGTTTTATATACGATGTATATCGCTTTCCGATTGATACTTCTACCGTTCATGAATGTAGAAGAGTTTTTTGATTCGAGAGGATTAGGTTCGAACTTGGGGAATGATAGAAAAGTGGTGCATGAACATTTCGTACAATCGAGATACAAGAGATGTATGTAAAATGGAAAAATCTCAAACATGATCGATCGCTACAGATATCAAGAATATGCATTGAATGGGATGCTCTTCGATGAAGTCAAGTTGAATACTTTTTAGCAGATCGCTGGAATGTAAATAGCAAAATCGAATGGTCAGTCGTCAATGAACTTTATCGCAAATGTGTATCAAACTTCATCACGATGGATCTATTATTCAAAATTTGATACAGCATTTAATAACAAACTTCTCTACAAAATTTCAAAAATATAGCATACATATATATACATTTATTCTGTGAAATGTTGAGTTCACATCAGGAAAAGATCGAATGAGATATTTTATTGCAAAATGGAAGAGAAACTTGAGCAATTTCGATCTACTCTTTGTTTGTATTCAAATGAGAGAAAAATGTAGAAAAGAAAGCGGCGTTCGATTGAAGTTTTCCTCTTGACCCGCATTTATGGGACGATTGATGATGAGACGACTGATGTGACGATTCTGTTACACTGTTCGAGTATTCGGAAGTAAAATAACGAAAAGTAGTTGTTCGGAGAATCTAGGAACAAAAGTTGAATGAAAATGAAAACTAGTGTTCTCATGTGTTTCCTCGCTTGAAAATTTAGAGAAAAAAGAATCTGTGTGCGATTGTACGACAACGTTTCTGCATAACTTTATTCCAAAGGATTTTATCGCTCCCTTGTATCAGAGAATTTTTCCAGAATTCTATGCGGATTTCAATTCCCTGCAGAAACACGTTCAAGACACCAAGAGAGATAATTAATCTTGAGAAGGAGGATTCATGCTACAGAAGTAATCCATTCTCTCTGGAGTATAAATTTCCTTGTGAAAAAGAACGGATGACCTCAATGAGGGAAATATTTTATTAATGATGATTTGAAAAATGAGGGTATATCGCTCGAGAAAATAGTTATCAATTTATAAATTGAATAAATGTTTTATATAGCCGAAGAATATCACGTATAGCATTCGTTGACAGGATAAGAATTTTGTAGTACATGAATTAGGAGTACAAGAAAGAGAAGTCGATCAACATATCCAACAACTCGCGTCTCGTGATTACACTTCGGAACGCCTGATGGAATGATGGTGGAATTTCGTTCTTTGTCTGTGGAATCTTCTGATACATAAATTTCCCTTTCACCTTACAGGCTACCGAATTCCGATCATTCACTTCAAATATCTGAGGTAAAATCTCATGTGTGGGATAGAAATCCCTAGCATAGGTTTTTTCGAAGAGATATTGTGTGGAATACCAATATCGTTACTTTGATGACGACGGAGTCCTATTGACAAACATATTTCTCGATTCAATCAAGTAACGTGCCGGGAATATCTTATCTACGAATAATCCACAGAGAATCGAATGTGACTTTTCTGAGAAGAGATTCACTTTCCAGATTGCTTGAAATTGAAGGTAATGAACGCGATATCAAGTCTCAATATTGATATAGGAACATATGGTGACCAGTCTCCAGGCTCCTTCAAAGTATACAATCATAGATAATGCCCGTGTTGGGCAGATAAACAAACACGTAATACAGTTTATGTACATTCACAGCATTTACTCAGCGGACAAATAATTAATTGCTTCAAAGACTCGCCTGGAGCGGTGATCAATATTTGTCAATTGAAATCCCTACCTTCCGTGCGAAAACGTGCCATTTTTTGCATACATCGATGCAAAAACTGTTGAGCCATCATTATGAAAAATGTACGAGAATCCTACCATCTTTATAGTAAGTATCTCAGAAATAAAATCCAGAGATTCTTCCGATACATTCGAAACACGCGTCGATAGTGAAATTTTCATTTCATATTCGAAAAATTATACACAATATATGTCGGAATATTGATATTGAAAAACAAATCAATCTTTCCACCTTCCGTTGTTGCGTGGATTTACAACCAGCGAACTCGTTCGTGACCAAAAGTTACCCGAGTTTCAAACTGTAATTGTTTCTTAGTAAATATGAATCGCTTTTGTGTACAGAAATGATTTGCCGTTGTCGGAATTGGTCTTTGTTCGTGAATTCATGTACAATATTCGGCAAGCTTTCGATGATATCTAAATAAAGTGTGAGTAATTCACAATGGCCACAACATTCTGCGAATAACACCCAGTATTCTGAAATGAATATATAACTGCGACTGAAATACATGTGGATAATCGAGAGCACGCTTATGGTAGTATAAATGTGATAAATGTTCACACGGGTTTGCACGATACAATACAAGAGTTAATCAACTAATGTGCACCGGTAATCGTTGATCAGAGGTGATTACAAAGCAAGTGAAGTGCAGCTTACAAGGGGTTAATCCTGTAGATTACCACCTAACACGATAGTACTAATGACCATTAATTGATTCAGTCCAACAATTTCTATGATTATCCTTTGATCGATTCTACATTATATACAAAACTTTTTACGGGACAACAAGCATTAGCTGGGAAGAGCGTCGTCGAGGGTGAAGCTGATCCTTTTGATCCCTCATACAGCGAATACAAGTATACTGAAAAATTAATGGAAAATATAGCAGCCGATTTGTGAATTTTTTAAACGGGGAAGTGAACTGACTGAAGAAGTTTTCCAAAATTTGATCTGAGTAGAATCATCCTCGATACGTTGAATCAATTTCGATAATTTTGAATTCTTCAAAGAACAAGAGATGGATACAAATCCTCGTCATTTATTTTCATTCCCTCTTTTTTTTTTCCTATGAACGAGAATCGCTGAGAAAAGGAAATTGAATTAGCTGAGTGGAATTGATTTTTCCTCGGATTTTGTCTCTTTGCGTAGTGTATTCGAAAGCTAAAATATGAAAGTGGATCAATTGGGGTTTAAACTTGAAATACATAAAACAAGTGATTTCAATTACACACACACAAACACACACATAGATCCTCGTATTCGAATGTTTTCCGAAATAAATTTTTCGAACCGAACGAACGTGTAAATCCAGTGAAATTCCCTAACAGAGTTCCTGATCCATCACATACTTTTCTCGTTTGTAGAATGAAAAGATACGAGAGCTATTCTTTGTTAATCCTACACGTACACACATGGATGCTATAATTCACTTAAATCCTATGATCGAAACGAAGGTTTTTCTTTCCGTTCAAAACAACCATCATGAACTTATTCTTCGTTGACGACGTCAACGGAATACTTGTGATTATTAATAAATTCATCGATGCGGATTGATCTTTACGAACGAAATTTGAAAGATTAAGCACCTACTTCGGAGTTTGCATTATCCATTTGCCAATAAAAAAAAAAGAACAGAACTCGACGAAATAAAGTAGTAGGAAGGATGCCTCCGATCATTTCAGCATTCCCTTGATGCTCATAAAATCTTCACGAGGCACTTGCTGCTCGAATACGAGATTCGCTGCCGCTGCTGCTACCGCTGCTGCTGCTGACACTGTCGTTATCGACAACCTTCACATTTTCTCTTTTAGGAGCTTTATTCGGGAGCATGATTCGATATTTGTATTATATTTATTATGCAAATTACATGACTCGCTCCACGTGAGTTTTCAAGATCATTAGATACGATGACAGATTTCTGCCCGAAGGAAAAGTTTACTCATCTTCAATAACATTTCTCAATGAATAATCATTTTCCCTCACTTCATTTCCATTCATCTTGAACAAAAGAGCCCTCTCTTCTTCGCAGCACTCGTTCCTTGAATCAGTTTGCATAACAACTCACTTCGTGGCATCCGATACTCAACCTGCTACGAGGACACATCACTTCAGGAATACCATCTGTCTTAATAATCCTGTGATTCAGGACCGCAATTAATCATCCTGTTGGAACCATGAATAATTCATTTGAAAAGAAAGATAAAGAGAAAGAGAAGATCTTAATGTCAAAGAAAGTATCCTGCGTCTATCGTTTCTAATCCATATAATTCAGTGGGTCTATTGAATGGAAATCCTCTTTACGGCGCTAGATTTTGCTTGATCACCTCTTCATTGAATATCAAGGGACAATTCCTGACTTCGCTGACTGAAAATATCAGATGGCGAATGATAGAATTCGAAAGGAACATAAATGTAGAAATTTATGAATTATACAATGAATTATACATATCTTGTGTTATGAATTAGAAACAATCAAACGAGATTTCAAGATCATAGGTTATCGAATATCTCGTGCGCCGTTAGAAAACTTCTCTAGTTCACGAACTTGTCACGTGTCAGGATGGATATGTTGTTACATCGTTAACGTTCCACAAATACTGTCTCGTTTTTTTACGTCGTAGCTTCCACCCATTCTTTTTTCAGGCTTCTGCTGAATTTCTCCCCTTGTAATTTCTCCCGAGTTGTTCTTACACCCTCTTTCTTCAAGGGACAAACTAATTAACCTAACGACTCTCGTATACTGTGGGGATCACCACCAACGTAGGTTGCATCATCGTTGTCTCTTCCTTACTCTTGACGAGATAAGTGAATGCACGAGAGGGATAACATTATTTTCTCTATACCAAATAGTGAAAGATATTCCTAGTATATGCGGGATGGATTACAACAGTTTCATTTTACAGACATGGCTCCGTTCCAGCACTTCTTTGTTCGAATTGAAGCGGAAGGGGGATGGAGAGAATGTTTCGCCAATGCATAGATAGCATCAAGTGATTTTTATGTAACAAGAAGATACACGCGATATAAAATATTTGCTTGTCTCTGGGATATTATTCCAGGCAAAACATATGTATAACCTCGAAGATGAATCTTAGATTTCTTGTACGTGCGCAATTTTCTATCGAAACTTTTCCTTTACTTGAGAGACTACTTGATGAGGAGCAGAGACTGCTCTGTCGAAGATCTAATATTGGTTCCGATGATTCGAGAAAGGATTCTTTGCTTAGGGGGTGTAGAGTTGATTTCTTTTGTGCGAATGAATATATACATATATATATATATATCGCGAAGCCCCAGGAAAATGATGATGTGACGTCTGTTTCCACGTTTGCACGTCCTTTTCGTATTCAAATGAAAAAAAAAAATATCCTCGTTTCAATGTATAATGTATCTTTCTTCAAGGAATAATTTGATGAAAAAAAGCATTACTAAACCCACGGGAATATCGGATTTTCAAATGAGTAATTGACATGAATGAAGAATGTTAAAAAACAAAAATTGCAATGCTGACTTTTGATTTCTCGTAATGAACCTTCTATCGAGGATTCCAAGTTCATTTACTGCGATGGATGGCTTCGAAATGGATAAATCATTCATACTTGTGAAGAAGTCCTCTCGATACTCAACATAGTAAAAACGAGATACAACGAGGAATGAAAAAATCAAATCATTACTCAATGATTCAACAGAATTTTTAATGAACAAAAATCATCAAGAACTATACGAATTCGTATAGTATAGGATTCAATGAGATTCGATTGAACGTGAATACTACACTTTCAGCATATACTTCATCTATAATCCATCTGAATTCACGAATAAAGAAAGAAACCCCCTTTTATACAAGGAAGTATACATCAACTTCTGACGAACTATTGTGATCTCGCATCTTCTGCACCGCTGCAGGGTGAAGGGAGGATTCAGAATACGAGTTTTCGTTGAGTTGAAATGGAATTTAACTCGATCAAATTTGATTTTGCCTAGCAAATCCTAACAGTGCCGTCGTTTTCTTTGTGAGCCCAGTATGGTCCAAGGGAAGACCACGTTGAGAATACGCTGTATGAGAACGAGACATCATTCCTTCTACAGACATCAAATGAAAGTAGGGAGAGATTGGAGTAGAGATCACGAAATCAAATGCAAATGTAAAGTAGAAGGAACGTGGAAGGAATCTGATTTCTTCTGCTGGGAGGAAACGAAAAATGAAAGATTTTTCTCCGCATTTACGCTGAATTTCGAAAATCAAAGAAACGTGGTACGACGAAATTAGAAGGAAAGAAAATAACATCACTTATATTTCTGTTTCTTCGATCAAGTTCCAAAGAATGTCCAAAGTTTACCTCCATGAGTTGTTCCAAAAGAGACAAAAGGGTAACAAGGAGCCAGCCAAGAATGTGGTACAGATAAGATAGAAGAAGGGAAAAAAAACTCTTGCGAGATGGACTTTTACTGCAGGACTAGACGCCATGGAGAATATATTTCTTTTCTCACTTCCGTTCGGAGGGTTGTTTCTCTTATATATACGTTCTTCCTTGTATTGTGAGAAGAAGAGATGAATTGGAACATGGGACATTTACCACGTTATTCACAATCGCGGAGTTGTTTTTCAGAGTTCAGGATATTTTTCCAAATTTGTCGATAAGTTGTTTATGAGGCTGTACAGAGAAAAAACGAAACACATTAGTCTCAGATTGGATAGAAAAATCATTGGCTGCACACAACGTTATGTGAGCTTCATTTCGTACAAAATATTGATACGGCTCGTGCATATTTTACCTAACTGGAATAGTGAGTATAACAAGTTTTATGATTTTAGTTGAATTTTCCTGGCACAAGGATACAAAGTGTTCAGTGTCCCACTCAGGATGAAAAAGAAAAAAATACAAAAACGAATCTGTGGAAAATGAATTTATCATCAAATACGGTTGGTGTATCGGTCAACTTTTGGATTGCTATGCAATATTCTGTAACGTGTACTATATGATCTTATCTGACACAAAAATCGATTCAACTGAATTGATTGAACTAGTGTTTGATTTTTTTTTTTCAATTTCAACTTCCCGCTCTTCGAACGAACATATATATATGTATAGAAAAAGTAATTAGAAACTTTATCTTGTTATTGATCACGTAAAATTGAAGAGACGCACAGTTGCCAACGCACAGTTGTTTCGAATTTTGATACAAGCGTTGAAGTTCATACCTGATTTCCAGGAGAACAAGTTAATTAAGCTAGGTTTCGGATTATAATACTCGAATCAAAGTACCTTCTCCCGGTTAGAATATTTATACTCGCTCGTATGTGTAGATATATTTGGTAAACTCGATACCCGATGTGCATTGAAAGATTATTCGCGTGAGATATCGAGTTACATGATGTTTAGTTACCTAGTGTGCTGTATTACACGTTGGGAGTGTATTTTAATTTCCCCGTTGATTTTTGTGAATGGGAAATTGAATAGCCCGCTATCCATTACCCGTTGTAAATTATATTCAACGTGAAACACTCGGTAATTCGACTCAACATTAACGCGATGTCGAACCTCAATCATTTGATTGTTCCAGCTAATCTTTCTCGCGACGTAGCAGCAGAATTAAATTCACCAACGTATAACGACATTCCAAATGAAATCTCATTTGTATCGAGTATAAATGAGTGACAAAATATTTCCACACTCGCGTTAATAGAATTTAATTTCGTGCAAATAAATCATCGATGTTACGTCAACTTTATCCGATAAACTCCTCACTTTTAATAGCAAATGCATGACATATATTGTCATTATAAAATTCTCATCCACATATCTTATTAATTAAACGAACTTACGAGGTTATTAAAAAGAAAAATTTATTCGAAAATGAAATTTCTCCAGTGGAATAGGTAATAGGTATCGGCCATTTTCAGTTATTCTCATTTATACAGCCGTTTTCAAAGTGTTACCTTGATAAACATTACAAGGCCGTACCATAAAGTACAATTCCCACTCAATTTACCACGTTTACGCATTGTCGCTCGGTAGAAATTTTTCATGCAATTTTCACTTGCCTCTCCGCTAGTATATAAGCATGTAAAAAGTTATCTCAGGGATAAAAACAAATATGCGATGCAGGGGGGAAAAACAAATACAACTTGTCTCATCACGGAGAGACTATTCTTTTGAGAATAATTTTCGCTGTTTGATCAAATGTGCAACAAACGTTATCTCATTTTCACTTTACATATAGTATACCCTTATATGCATGTTTCAAAAATCTTTCAACTCTGTTGAATTATTTTTCTCATTCCACTTTGGCGTTCTCTGAATAATTCGCTCGAATTCACCGATTGAAACTCATCTTCCTGTTATCGTTGGATCGAAGGACGTCTCCGCTGACAGGGAGAGAATATTGAAACTTTTCTTGATTATCAAACGCTGTGCAAGTTGAATATGTTGAATTTACATGTGTTTATAGAAAATATCATCACATATCTAACTTGATATTCGAATTGAAGCATAGTTGCATAGTAACAAGAGTTTGATATGCATAACTCGATGTGAGATCTCGAGCATAAAATCAGATTTGCGCTGTACGCATTTGGAATCAGAATTTCAGAAGTAACAATGGCATTATGAACAGGTTTCTGATATTCCACACCAACTTCAGACTTCATGAAGTTTCTCTGTGAGGGAATAATTATTTTGTGCTTATAATAATACGCTGTAATCACCTTGTAATTTGATCTTCTTAATCACCAATTCGAGGAAAACATTTTCCATCGTTTGTCCAAAGAAATATCGAATTACGCGACAGTTTCTGATGATAGTTTGGTACATTATGGTAATTAGAATAGAGTATCTAATAATCGTGATAAAGATTAATGGAGTAGGGGTTACCTTCAATGCAGTGTTCAATTACAACTATCGATTGATTTATGCAGCAAGAGAATTATGTATACACATAATTGATGGTGGAATAATCCAGCATTATCGAAATCTATTTCGTGTAGAGCTTTGAATTTAATTTAGATATTTTGTCACAAATATATTCAGATTTGATCGGAATACATACACGGAAAGACCGGGTTTATTAATATTCAGAAAAATGACTGTTAATTTAAGGAAAAAGAGAATCACTGAAAAATATTCGTATTGAGTCTACTAAAAATTCGTAGTCGATGTATTAACAATTGATAGTTTCACTGTGAAAAATACCAATTAAACTATCAACTTTTAATATTTTGACTAGGAATTTTTGGTAGACTCACTACGAATATTTATCAGCGATCCTCTAAGCGTTGATAAATTCTTTCTAAATATTAATAGAACCGGTATTTCCGTGTAGTTTAAGCCAAGACAAGCAAATATTGAATAGCGAGGGAAAGAAAGCGAGTTCAAAAATGAAAGCACTTGTTCTCAATTATTCAATTATACATATACAAATTATATATACTCATGCAGGTATTGACAGGACTGGAAAAAACCCCAAGCTTGTCCCAGAATTGCCACGTGCATCAGGAACAAACTCCCGTTAAAAATAATTGGACTCATGATGATTGGTTCCATGATTGTCCCGCTGTTTCCAATGGATGGTTAGTCATGGGACATTCGTTCGTATCTTTGGAATGGCCAAAAACTGCACTTGGTACAAGCTTGGCACGAGCGTAAAAATCAAGCGTACGTTGAGATGAGTATTCAAGCTGATGTGTCCACATAAATGGCACGATGTTTTCAATTAGTTCACAATGGATAAAGACTTGTGTGTAACTATCGGGCCAAGACCAGCCCAATCTCCTCCCCATGATTGGCCCCACACTCCAGTTTCACGCAACACTAAGATAGATATAGTTGATCTAAATAAGAATAAAACTCAATTCAATGGTGATAATCAATCTTGAAGAACTCTCCACAGAATTTCAAGATGTCTTTCCCATGAAGGGATTAACAAGACTGGGAAAAACCCAAGCTCGTCCCAGTTAAGGTTGCCAAGGCACATTGAATCTATCGTTTCAAGGTGATTCATGTACGGTTTTTCTGAGGAAGAACTTTGAGCTGAAGTATGGATCAAATTACTCTTCTCATCAGTATCTGTGATGAAAGAAGCGTTGATTGATGCTTGGCGAATCATTGTCCCAAGCCTGGGCCTGGACAAGTCCCGGCAGGTCCCGTGCCAAGCTTGTTACATGATTAGACCATTGTTCCATACACACATGGGTAATTTTGAGAATTTTTCCCTTTGGTTTGCATAGAGATTGGCGATTTGAAAAGAATCGATTTCCTTTTATACAATTCATATCGAATGTCAATCAAGATTATATAATTTCGATCGCAATTCGATAAAAATTATTAAATACAAAAGAATTGATTCTTTTCAGATCATCCATCTCTAACTTTACAGAATAAAGATTTTGAAAAACATACAATTTCTCAAGATCCGATTACCACGAATTTATTAAAAATCCTCATAACGTGTGATATCAATTACTGCTTTTTTATTTCTTTCAGAAAGTATTTGAAATCATGTCGTTGAATGTACAATACAATCAATTCAACGAATGATCAAAAGTCATTCGCCGTGACATCGCGTTGACAACGTGAAAAGACAGAGTTGTCTCTCCGAACAAGGCGTTGTCGAGATGGCACAAAAAACATTGAGCTGCGTAATCTTCATTTGTCTAGCACACATTTAATTAATGTAATGCGTCTCCATCCGTACGGGGTGGCATCAATTTTAATAATGTGTGCATTGAAATCACGCGACTCACGCCTTGTTCTTTGAACGTTTCGTTGCGTGACAAACAAATAGATCCAGATAAACAGGAAGAAAAGTTTCAGATGGTGGATTCAGGATTTTACATGGTTACGATAAGACTTTTTGCCCATTAACGAAATTAAACGAGTCGTGTCGTCGTGTCTGAGTATCCTTTCCCCCTGACGCCGTACACCGTCATCCGTCTTTCCTCGCCATAAACATCACGCTAATCAAGAAATTATGAATATTTTTCTACCGAGGTTGAAAATTAATTGTAAATCACAGGAAACGAATAACGTATCGTAGAAATAAGTAAGTATCGTTTACAAAAGAGCGAAAGAAGCGAATCAGTGCAATAACAACGCTTTCCATTGTCGTTTCGGTAGAACAAGATCGCAATTCTCAAGCGATAGCGATCTATAGCTATAGATCGCTGATGAACCTGTTCCAGTTAGTTAACTTATTGGTCCTAATTTCCTGTAATCTACGCGTACGATGGAAATCCTCCTTTCACGTTCAGTAGTTCACTTCCATTCAAGCGAACTCGTATAAACTGGGGAGACAAAAAGATCACTGGATTTTCGGTACGGAAAATGATTACGAGCATATACCGTTCGCGCTTTCTATCGCAAAAGTAAGTTTAGTCTTTGATTAATTCAAAATCGATCGGTTTTTCGGTAGAAAGTGTGTTAATGAATTATTCAGATCACGTGTGATTGTACTCTTGTACCTTCTAGCTCTAAAATTGAGCTCTAGATTACGGTGCATCGATTCAACATGTATATGTTATGAAAGAGTAATTGTATTTCGTGGAAACCATTTGGAGGAAAGAATCCATTTTAAACTATGCACAAAGGCTGTTGGGGTGCAATTCGCCAAAGGTGTTGGCGGTGTTGTTATTGTTGTATTATTCTCTCATATTCTCCCGTTCCATCGGATACCATCTATTCTCCTTCGGAAGTTGTGAAAAAAAAAATGATAAGCTCGGCATAACACTATATGCATATCTGAACATTATACAATGTACACGTGAGCATTGGAATGAAATTCACGTAACTTGCCGAGTATCTCGTATAAGCTACCACGAGCTTTCCTTCCAATCCCCAAAAGCGTTCCCACAGGTATCTTTTCCGACCGTCAGAGTCACTGTTGTATTCCCACGTTTGTAGTTTGTGAAAGCAATATAAGAATTAGTATAATATCTTACGTTTATACTCGGAACATGATTTCATGATTCCATGATTTCATGGCACAATGTTTCCTCACCTAATGGAAGAAATTTATGAGATTGAACTTCGATATGCTGTATATGCTATCATCCAAAACTCCAATCACGTAGGAATTTACTAAACAATCGATTCATCGACTCCTGTAATTATCACGATGATCAGGAACTGCTGGTAGACCGATACGAGGGTGGATCGTGGATTAGAGGATGAACGATAAAACTTCTTTTCTCGCTTCGAATCGAATGGTTTTTCCTCACGAGAGATAAAAACTGATTACAGAGAATCGATGATAAATCTGCATAAAATTCAATAAGGAATTTTGAAATATATCAATGATTTTGTGAGTTTCACGCGTGGCGTGTTGTTACGACAGTTTCAAACTTTGACAATTCTTATTAAAACACTTTTCAGAGCGCGAGATGTTTTCCATTCTTGTACTCCCCCTCACCTCGTTGTTCCCTTATCGAAAATGTGATTCGATGGTGTACGTTGCGCTTCGATATACTTACGTATGCGTATTTGTGAGAGTGAATAGAGAATCAAGATGAAGCGAAAAGAGGGATCGAATCGAATGAAATATAAAGGATGTTTACGTACTTTCGCTTCAACATTCAGTGTAGTTTTTTCTTGTATCCATGCCGCACCCTTTTATCATCGCCTACGATCGACAATTCTGCCACCGTTATACGACCGAGCTCAGTCGTATACAGAGGAATGTGACTTTAATGGGATTCCACCACGTGATAAAAGTGATGCCATTGTCGAATCATCATCGCTCCGAAAGCATTCAGGGTAAAGTAAAGATTTATAACTTTAACGCGGCACACTTTCTAAGTGCCTCCAAGAATGATGAATAATTTAGTTATATTTTGTAACTATATATCCCTTTCAGCGAGGGAAGAGATTCGTCACTCGTTTACGTCCCAATTCGAGTGCCTTGTATCACGAAAATTCCTTTGTTTTCATCTTCACAAATTTTTGTCAAATATTCAAGAAAGGGGTGGCGGAAAGTCCCTTCGAATGAGTCAAATCAGTTCAAAAGGACTATTACTAAACGTTTGAGAAAAGTTCATCTCAAGACTGCACATTCGAACACAAAGTGGATTTTTCTCGGATGTGCGAAGAAGAGGAAAAACAGGGAGAATGAAATTGTGTTGAAAGAGCAACATTGTATCACAAACGTTTCCCTCTTCTTACTTTTGTAGAATTTTAGAAATGATAAATAACGGTGACATGTTAAATGCGGTATGACATAAAATCACTCCAAGTTACTGTATTCGCAAGACGACCAGCACGGGAAAGGATGACAAGACTGAATAACATTGTAGGGCATGGTATGTTTGTTGCACGAGTGTTTTCAAACTTTAAGAGCAGTTATTTGTTGTATAACGAATGATAAAATAATCTAACTTGTTGTACATCTCGAGTTTGAAAACACATCATCTACTTCAAACTGACTAATTGAATTGTATCATACCATTTGGCGAACAAACATTATTTTATTACAAAAACTTCTGTGAAACAAGGTCGTGGTAATAACAACAGTGTTGAATATAAAACGATTTCATTGTTCCGAAGAGTCAGAGGCTGTGGCGATTACAGTCACTCTATTCTCAGGAAATTTAAGATAGAAATTCGCTCCGTGGGAGTGGAGAACGCGCGTAACAACTGCAAAAAAAAGCATTACATTTGTTCCACGAATGTACGTAGTTTACGACTCGAGCATTGATTACTATTTCCCGAATTCTCAAGCGTGTGTATATCGATTTTGAGAATGACATTCGATACCGGTACTCATTCCACTAACGTTGGGTCACCGCTACGAAACTTCCTTGGATCCAATTTCAAAAGTATGCCGATAGTTACCTCGATGCGTCTCAGTCTGTTGTACTTTTTTTTTTTCAATACAACAACGGAATTGAACCTCGACATTCAATTTTCTTGGTGGAGCTGCGAAATATGGCATATCGATGGAGGTCACGCCACAATTCTTTTTCTGAGGAAGTAAACTAAGTTGAGGTATTGTGCTTGATCGGTTTTGCAAGCTCTATTGTGCGGAAGTATATCGTGGAATTATTAAAAGAAAACCTCTTAAACAATACAAGCTCCACGAAGAATTGATTAAAAAGTATCACAGGTAATCTTCTGTCGAGTTAATAAAAATTTCATAAGAATTATGAAAAATTCTCAATGTTGTTCTTCCACGGGACGCAACTTCGGTCTCTATTGACTCATTAAAATGAGCGTTTTACGATCGTTTCTTGAGCGCTATAACCCACCACTTGAGATTTTACTCTCCATGAAATTCGTAGGATACCCAATTCCGAATGGAAGTAAGATACTTATCGAATGAACAAGTTTTCATTAGACTAATTTTGTTTTTACCTGCAGAAAATAACCTGCTATTAAATGCGAAGCGTGAATCTGGAGATTCCCTGGGTTTAGGTCTGGGGCGTTATTTTATGCATAGAGTTGGAGTCTTTAGTTTGCAAAAGAAACAGCTAGATTCGATATTTGAGTACTTTTATTCAGGAGGAAATCACCGGATGGAGAGTCAAATTAGAAAACAGTGCTTGGCTCTCCAACTTGATGTTGAAGAAAAAAATCTGTTATTCGAGGTAGCTCGGATGTACACGTATACTTTGTAATCTCTTCGTAAGTGTCCAAGGAGAGTATTTTTATCCTCGTGTACTCCACAGTGAAGTTTCGCGTAATCTCTTTAAGAATAGTATGATATTCATAAATAATAAGAATGGATTGTGCAACTGTGGAAAAGTAAATCTTCAAACTATGAAATTTCATTGTTAGTCACGAAACACGTAGGTACTTTATAAAATATAAATGATGGAATGAAATAATACCTGCAAAGTGAGCTTTCAGAGTAAATCTCATTACAACGAAGCGGCAGTTTAATTTCTGAAAAAGAATTTTCCCTTCAACCCAGAGAACCTAACTTGCTAATTGTTAGCATGTTCATTCTGAACACGTTTTTCTAGAACAGTTTTATCTTAATGATCTTAGATAATCAGTGCATTCCCGAGTGGAGTCGAGTCGACTTTTTAAATCAAGAGAGAAGAAGGGTTCCGTTTTGTATCATGTTTTCTGATTTTTGGATTCCGAAGGGATATCTTTCGCTCGAAGGAATCAAATATGAATGGAACGTATGTTTTTTTGTTGATATTGGAGGTGTGCGAAGAGTTTGAAATCGAATCGAATTTAATGCATGAAGATTCGATTTGATTCGTTACCAAACATCAGGAATTCACTGGAAGTTCACTGAATAAATTTATTCACTTTTTGTAAGAAAATTTCAAATCTGTTGACATTCATTGAAGTTTGTTGGAGTGTATGGAACTTTATTTAATTTTATTGAAATATTCATCCCACCGAGCGAATGGATTTTTTGTCACTTAAGTTCGATTTGTTTCGATTTAATTCAATTCTATTCAATTCGTACGTGAAAAAAATCACGATTCCCACAGCTCTAATTTATGTGTGAAACTGACGTCTAGAATTGTGGAAATGAAAACAATGAAATGATAGATGGAATACAGAATTGAAATAGCTATCCCAGTTTGTATAGGATTATCGCTAAACAAATATCAGAATATACGATGCGTGACTGAATCCTGCATTCCCTTAGGAATTCGCAAATTTGCTTCTACAACATCAACATGAACTCATAGCGATTCCAAAACGCAGCTGGACATCCATATATTCATACGTACATAGGATATATGGATGATTCGTGTAGATTCAACTTCATTTTTCGGTTGTCCTCGTGTTCCTCCGTGAAGAGTATGTCAAGAATCAAAAGTTCGATCGAACGAAACTATTGAAGAAAAGATTGTCCGTGCTCATAGAACGAACAAACTATTTTCAAATGCATGAAATAACACACACGTACGTAGACTTGTAAAACAAAGCAGGCAGTGAAATAATAATGTCGAATTTCTAAAAGAGAAAACATAAAATACAACCGCATACAAGTACACACACTTCAAATGCACAACAAATCTCAGTTGAAGAGATTTGTGATATAAAAAGAGGGAAAGAAAAAAAATCGTATAACATCATCGATATCGCATAAATCGATGGCAATATAAAGCAAAAAATAACGGGACGAAAAATCGGTATGAGAACAAGAAACAAGTTAGATCATACGTTGAGGATCGTGTGAGAAAAGAGGAAAAAAGCGTTTCAGTATCATAGAATGATATTTTACGAGCGAATCGTGAGTGTTTTCTGTATAGGTTCAGTTACAAAGTTGCCGTATGCCATTGGAACTGTCTCTGACACTCGGTGCTAATGCTTCAAATCCTCTAGAACTGAACACAAAACACCTCCACACAGTTATAAATGAATACCTACAAGCGACACGTATATAATAACAGCAACGACACAACGACAACAGTTCTGTGCATGTATTTTTGATCCTATACACTCTCCTCCTTCAATATCATTTTCACGACCCCTCCAAGGCATTCACTTTGTTTATTTCTTTCTTTTACTTGACGCGACTTTATATCGTGGAGTCTATTATTTCACCAACAGCGACTAGATCTTTCTTCCTTATTAATACGAAGAGCAAGCGCCATGACAGCGGAGGAAAGTGTACTCGTCGTATTTAAAACACAAGCAGGATCGTATTCTTGTTGCACTCAATGGATTTATTCGTTCTCATTTGTTTTCGTGACAAGGAAAACAATGTTCTTTGACAATGATTCCAAGGATGGAGATGATTAATATCCGCGAGAGATGCGCAACTCCACTCAGTTTTCAAAAACGCAGAGGTAAGAGAAAGGATTCGAGCTCTCGAATTGAATCTATAAAATTGGGAAGATTGCAACTATCCGGGAGTCTTTGAAGTCTTTGGACCTGCGAGCCGTTGTTACCGCTCGCTACGTATTACCAACTGGTACGACGAGTACGATTAAAGTCGATAATCGAGCAGCCGCGAGATTGCCAACGAATAATTTGACGATTTGCGTGATCAGACAAGATCCAGGCCACGGATGAGTTGGAAGAGAGAAGATGGGACGAGAGAGAAAGGGGTGGAGAAGAGGTGCTGATATTACTGGCGATATGGGATCGTTGAACGTGAGCCAAGAATGGTAATTCGTAAGTGGAATGCTGAAGGAAAGTTCATCTTGTAACTATAACGTGCACAGTGATTAAAGTACATAACCCCATTAATGCCAAACTATCGAAGCAGACTGCTCACGTGTCTGCTCCGTGAGTCTTAGTAAACAGCTAGTATAAATCACTCAACAAAGTTTTTTTTTTTCAATCCCCCAACAACACAAACTCCACTACTCTCTGGTGGAATTAATTAATAAGGATCGTCATTGTAGCGTAGCTATGTTTTTCACAAGATAATGAGGCAGGTATGTCACTGTATTGAAGGAATTCCGTTCGATTTAACGTCAAAAATCCATTAAGGAAGATTAATTGGAGAGCGAGTGGTGAACGAACGAAGCATCCTGGATATACATTTGATCGGGTGCGAATGTGAAAAGATCACCACCGCCACGTACACTGCATATGAGAGCATTCATGGCTTCTCTCTATTCCATCAAGATTAATTTTATAGGGGGTACATCGATATAGTCCCCATTATTCATCGCGCTTGAGTATGACTTATATAACAACCTTGTCATAAAGTTATCCGCCATTGCCCGGCGAATCGATCCTACCAATAAAAGCAGCCCATGTATTTTGGGATCATCGCAATATTTTCATCCGACCGTGGAGCGGTCATTTATCTGATGGACGATAATACATTTCAGAGAAAGTCGGAACTATATATATAGCGCGTCACATCATAGAATATACTACTCCAAAGGGTACCCCTTCAAACCACGACTCATCAATTTCGTGAGTCGAGCGGAACCAGAACCAGCGGATATGATCTTGAGAACGTCGATTGTATCTCAAAGTACTGGAAAATTGATTGATGCTCTTTCCCAATGCTTTTATCAAATCCTCTACGTTTGATAGATTTCATCGAGAGGGATACACCACATACGCGAGATTTCTTCCTAATTCGAAGAAATCATAGAATTACCCGTGTGGAAATCAATCCTGGGCATCTTAAAGTATCTCTGTGCATGCGATATAAGAGATTCCCACCCACGGCCCATGTGGGCCCCAGTTGGGGTTGCTAGTGTACTGCCCGGATGTTTTGATCTAGGTACGCCTACCCACAGCCCACACGGAGAATGAAGATCATGGAATGATCGATAGGAAAGATAGTAAACTGGTGACAACTATGAATTTCTGTGCATAGTCGCTATCAGAGATGAGTAATGGTTCCTATTTTGGTATATCAAAACACAACATAGTTAGCGACTGCATACAGAAATTCGTAGTTGTCACCAGTTTACTATCTTTTCTAGCGATCATTCTATGATCTTTTTTCTCCGTGCATGTAGGCCTTGGGCGAGCCACCATTGTCTCACTCAGGTATTGTAATTTGTTCATGCCCAGTCACACCCCATAGAGGCCCTGGGCGGGCCACCATTGTCTAGCCCAAGTATTGTAATTTGGGTATGCCTAGCCACACCCCGTAGAGGCCCTGGGCGGGCCACCATCGTCTCGCCCAGGTATTGTAATTTAAGCATGTTTAGCCACACCCTATAGAGGCCCTGGGTTGGCTATCATTGTTTCCCCTCTTCAAAATATCTGACAGAACCGGACAAAATTTTAATCCAGATCTAACAGGTTTGTCTGACATTGTTTGGTTTATACATCAGTTTAAACACTTATGGAACTGCCAGACAGAACCAAACGGAACCTGTCGGATCCGGGTCAAAATCCTGTGTGGTTAAAATTTTATTTCATTATGTTGTGTATCGAAAGTTTTTTTTAAACATTGAGAGGAGGTAATAAACAAAGAATACTTTTCCTTGGTGTTATCAACCTATATAAATGCAACAACGGAATACTTCATATCAATGTTGGTAGAATTGTTTATAGAGTATTTCAAAATAGTCAACAGGATTTTCACCAAATACTTCGAATTGTAATTCTCGTATCTTCTTAAATAAAAATCAAAGCTGATGTACATTCGGGGGATGCTCAATGTTGTTAGGTCAAAATTGCATTGTCTTTTATTTCTACTGGAGAAATCTCTGACACTGAACGAATTAAAACGGATCTTGATTTCTATGTTTCTGAAAGTTATTCTTCCAGTGCTCTTAGTTTCCAGGTTATAACAATTGAAACGAATTTCAAACAACCCATGAGCGTGAAATTCAAGTTCTGAAAATTTGATACACCTTTGGCTGACTGGAAAAAATATTTTGATTACCTTTCTGAAAATTTGCATACAAGAGTGGATGGGAATTTCAATTTGTTTTTGATTTTATAGTAATTTCACATGGAGCATAGATCTATCAAAAGCTAACCCTCAAAGAACATTTTGCTGGAGCTAATTCATTTGTCTGCTATCTGAGAAATATCACCCAAATATTCTGGGGCCCAGCGCAGGATGGGATTTCAAAATTCATATGGGCTAAAATGAATTCCCTAAGTTGGTCCAAATTGAATTCTTGATGTGGGCTCAGTTTGGGAACCATTACGGGGCCTAGATTGAAAAGCGTAACACTCCAAGTTGGAGCCAATTCAGGTGTCCTAGCCAGAGCCACATTTTAAGTAGGGAATATAAACCTGGCTCAGGTCTAGTGATCAACACGGTATGAAATATTCGAGATGGAAAAGCTTGGTGACTGGAGAATCTACAAGTTCTCGAGTTGAGTTGGGGGATCCTTGGGGAAGAAAATTTTTTGAAAATGAACACCTCTGGAATCCTTTGACAAATTTTTTACTGGAAATCTCTGAAATTTTCAAAGAATCTTTTCCAGCAGGGATGATTTAGCATTGTTCACCCTGTTACCAATGATCTATAAAACCTCATTGACCAATGGGAAAATGAATGGGTTTCAATGATATTTAATCAGAAATCTCACGATTCGTAATAGGATTTGATATAATATGTCGACTTGGGCAGGTAACAAAAAGGAAAGAAGGATTTGAATGGAGTATTCATCTCAGCATGTCTATTTGGAATACTCAGGAGTTCATGAATGTGGGAATAATGATATCGCATGATAAGTTTAATGGCTGATGCGTGTAGAATCACAGTTAAAATTCTATTTAGCGAATGAAGAGATGAAAAGGTTGAATGAACAGACGTAAATCACACAGGGGAACAACTTTGGGAGAGATAGAACATAGATAGGAGGATAGAATAGGAGGAAAATAATGAAGGAGAATATAAGTTGATGCCCAATTTTCTCTTTCCACCTTTCTATTGTATATTCTACAAACTATGAACGCTTCAGGTATTTTGTACACCTTTTTTTAATTGCTTTCTGCAGTTCTCCAACTGCACTCTCCTCATTTATTCCAACCGGTCCTCACTGTTGTGTGTCTCCTGAACCTGTCGCTTCGCAATATCACAATTTCTTTCTTCAACAGTAACATTTTGTACTTATTCTTAACGAAATTCCCTCGTTTTATCCTCAATTGTACCTTTCTCTCCTTTATTCCCCAAATTGCCATTCTTTTATTCCTGTCTATGCTTGAATTTATGATGAATAAATCGAGAAATTGGTTATATAGGAATCTATAACAAATAATTTGTATTTCTTCCTTAGCGATTCCAAAGTGACCAATGTTTTTTTGTTTACTTTCGGTTATTTTTTGTTTTCCCTCTAAATTTCTAAGAGTGAAATCCCCACTCCTAATTTGGGGTGGATTGTGCTTTCAACTTTGTTACTTTTTCAACTTGAGTGAAAAGTGTCACTCGTAATTAAAGAGGGATTTATACTTCACCCGTTTGAAGATTGAAATACCACCTTTCTTAGAGTGAAATATCCAATCGACGCTTCAAAATTATTTGAAAACTCAACGTCTTTTGAGTAACGACGTGAGAGATATCTAATTCAAATAAAAAAATTTCTTCTGTCCACACTGCGGGATGAATCCTTTACCGGAGGTAAGTACAATAATGTTATTGTGAAATTTATCAAGCTCTTACAGTACATCTCGTATACACGTGATCCAACAGTATTGAGGTTAGAAAATTACATAGATTGAAAATTTTTCAAAGTCAAACTTGAATCCTACTCACTGGCATATTATTGATAAAATGTTAGATTGATTCAAACATACATTAGGTTTCATTTGGTCATTATTCTTACGTACTGGTCCATACACGGAGAGAAATTTGTAGTTAAATTCACTATGTTATTATTGTTTCCGAGGAACAGACTGAATTCTGTCGGATTTTACTATGAAGGGCATATTTTTACTATGGTACAACAATATAATGCTGATCATATTTACTATGTTTTATGGGGGAACCCGTCATAGTTCAGTCTGTTCCTCGGGAACAATAATAACATAGTAAATTCAACTACAAATTTCTCTCCGTGTAGGAAATCGAACGAGGTACCCCACATACACACTTGTTACAACTTTGTCGTTCGTCCAAACAAGTGTCGGTTTAGCTCAGGTCCGTTAGGCATGGGTTATGTAGGTCAGAATATAGGTAGGTTCTCTAGCGGTTCGATTCCTTCAAAGGTGGTGCATAATTTCTCTCACTGCAATAAGTGATTCAGGAACATGCGAAGTTAAGAATGTAGTGGGATATCATTCATTCATCCTCTCCACAAAAGTAATAAAAATTCGTAACAGATTTCACCTGAAAGACCTATTACAAAATCACTCGCAATTGGAGTTGGAAAAGTTGGACTTTTCACTCTCAGATATGCGGTGAATATTGTCAGTCTGATTCAGAGTTGATGAAATCACTCTTTCCAGAGTGAAAAATACCCAAGTAGCACGAGAACTTCTCAAATATGCTATGGTGACTCTATGAACGTGAAAGGGATGTGCGAATGAGACTATTTTGGATAAATTCGTTAAGATATTCTATGAAGGTGCAGTGCATAGAACATAGTTATTCGAAACAGTCTTATTTGGAGGTTCTACGCATGTTCCTAGGATTTTCCAAACACGCTCTTAGCATTGATAACTTCTTCTGCTACTTGGGTAACTGCAACATAGAGGTATGAAATATCACTCTTCACAACAGTGAAGTTTCACTTTAATAGGACAGGCTCACTTCTGGCTGGCTAATGGAGTGATAGTTCACTCTCAAAGAGTGAAATTTCACTCCAAGAAATTTAGAGAGTGGTAAAAATTTGATCAGAAAATGGTGACCTACTCCCTAAAATCTTTGGAGTGAGATTTCACTCTTTAGCCAGCCAGAAGTGAGCCTGTCGAATTTTCGAGTGAAATTTCCACTCTTTTACAGTGATATTCTAAGGTTTGAGGTTAGAAATTGATTACCACTTCGACGCTAGCGTGAATTTTTCACTGTAAAAGAGTGAGAGGTCACTCGAAACGAGTGAAAATTCCACTCGAAGCGGAAAGACTCACTTCTGACACTTAGTGAAGTGAAACGTGCGATTTTCCACTCTTTCAGATTTAGAGAGATGAATGGTTTTTGGAATCGTTTTGGTATTTTTGTGCCGAAAACTCAGAAAATCACCACAAAATAACCGAAAAATCACCGAATTGAGATTGGTTGAATTTTTGTTGGATTTTGTTCAATTTTTGTTGAAAAAAATGTCCTAAACGACCAACGAGTTACCAAAACCAAGATTTTTCACCAAAACCTAAACTTTTGGTTCATCTATAGATCCGCCAGGGTTCATCGCTTAGATTTTCTTGAGACAATCAACAATGTAGGTCGCCAGGGAGAGAGAACGCAAACTCATTCCGTTCTTTCGTTTAGCGCCTTCGAGATGAAGTTTTCCTGCTTTGTGTTTTTCAATCAAGTCTTTTTACGATATCTTTCACAACACCCATTCAACTCCAGAGATGAGTGATTGAATATTCCTATACTTCATGATCCATACATTCATATTCTAATGTAATCTCTGGAAATGACACGAGGAAGTATTTGATCAAGTCATTTGATATTCGGGCAAAAAAGAACACCGAGAAAAAGAGAACGTTGGAAGTAGGATGATCTCATGAATAACCGGGATGATTTAATCTGTTCCATCATGCCCAACATACTTCACGTTAGTTGGATTAGCAGCTTATACGGCGGGGAGATCAATCCACGAACTTCACTATCGAGGTCATCTCTCAACGCAACACGTGAAGTTCGATTAATCGTTACATCCATTACGTCTCCGGTGAAATATGGTAAAGCATTGAACATGTAATGAATCTCACAATGTGATTCGCAAATTTTAATCCCTAAATGCACTATATTGGGAATCAGATAATTCATTTATTGTTATCAATACACAGCCTCGATATGCAAGAATACACACACAAGGTTGATACTCACCTGGAAATACGCAAAGTTCCTTTCATCGATTAGAATCCATGACAGCGCTTCGTACATTGATATACGAGTTTCGTCTCGAAACTACAAATAAAGTGGGAGGGATGCGATGTAAAGTTTCTAGAATTGCTTGGAACTTGGTTCTTCCATTCCCCGATGAGATTCATTCGTGCAATGACCTCGAAATAATTATATCCAAAGGGAAGTTTATTCATACCCAAGAGCCGAGTACAGTTCGCTTCCATATGGGGTGCAAGCAAACTTTGGAGCTTGTTTTTTGTTTGTACGTTCTCTTGTAGAAATATCTATATCGCATTCAATATACGCGAGTATGAAGTTTTCAATGTTCACATCGGTATGAAATGCGAGAGGAAAGTTACAGTACTTACCTTTACTGTACCTTGGTCACCCAAAAGTAATATCGATGAAATTTCCTGAACTTCCTGTATTTCCATGCTCCCGGGATACGCTGGAACGAAGATACTTTCGAATATTTTGCTGATGTTTTTTCGATCTATCCACGATGGTAGAATTTTAATTCGCTCGGAGATTGGATTTGGGATTGGGATGAGTAAACATTACAGGAGGATTTCAATAAAAATTATGTATTAGCCGCTTTCATCTTCTCCTATATGTACAATTATGATCGGATCTAATCATATTACATGCACTGTCTCATATAAGATAACAATAATATTAACAAATATTGAGTGTATAAAACAGCATATTCGGTATACTTTTTTATATATCACGTTTCCCTGCAATCCGGCGCTCGAAGCTTTGAGCCACAACAAAATAAATACATTGAAAACGGTTAAGTGTCTACTCCATAGATCAGCAATAATACTCTTCTTCAGTTTGATTTTTTCTCCCTCTTTTTTGATTGATTTTTCTGGGATTTGAATCCCTGTTATCGACCGATAAACTCAAATGACGTCCCCCGCGACGATTCCCGTGCTTACATCTTTGGAGGTAATTTCATTACTATCTCGAGCGTGAATGCAGCATGCCAAGGAGAACGATTGTCAGATGGGCAGCCACGTGCGAAATGCCCCCAGCACCTCCCGAAATTACTGCAACACATGTCGATCGAAAGATCACCAACTTATTATTCTATTCTTTTTATTACCTTTTCATTATACTGAAAATTGTTCAAGTGTTTTTTATTGCTCTGTACTGATCTGGATGATCTCCTCGTTCTTACCATCCTCGAATGTATACAAGTACAAGAAAAAAAAAACATGAGGGGATGAGAAGGTCAAGTGTTAAATATTCGAGCAAAATACGACCCAAGTCATGCATTATTCAACTATTATCGATCCATTATCCAAACTTGGTTTATTATAAAATATCCTCAGTTTTCGTACGATCTCAATGACATGATATCGTATCAACACCATGCATTATTGGAATTCAATAAGGCCAATGGCTTCAAAAAAAGTGGCCTTATTGTTTCTTAACGTGAACAGATGTGTATAAATAACCACCGATTTTTTGTACTGCTTTTGTGAACTTTTCAGGGAGCGAAACTCAATACACGACATTTATGAATGTTCTCTTTCAAATTTCTTGGAGGGAAAAATTCACTCTTGAAGAGTGGGAATACTGTACGTGCAAGAGGAGTGAGCTTTGATTTTATGAAAGTGAATTTTCACTCCACCAGGGTGAAGGTTTAATTCGCTTTGGAAAATAAAATTTCACCGTTTCATAATCCCGCGAAAAAATTGTCCATGCTTGCTGACGCCTGATCAAGGCTGATGACTAAAGCCTAATTAAGCGTGATCAGGTCTGAATTACGCCCAATCACGCTCGATCATGCTCCATTATACATGAGAAATTCATACAAAATCAATAAGTTTTTTGTAAGGAATGATAATGTGATCAAACACTAATTCATTGCTTATGCAGCTCCCATTTTCTAGTTTCCAGTTTGCAGGCATGATTATGCATGTGATTAGCGTACGCGCCTGCGTTTGGGGCCGATTTAGCATGATCAAGCATGTGTATTTGTGATAAAAAAATCAACACAGAGTCATGTTATATAAATATTCCTCAGTTGGTGAGATTTTGCATGATCACGAGAAAGAATGGTTTGTCAGGCATGATCGCTGGTGGTCAAGCTTGATCACGGGTTCCTACATGGGTACAAAATTAAAGCCTCAGGCTCACTCACGTGCACTCAGTATTGAACACGAATAATATCGCCGAAAAATATCCATGATTCGGCCTGAACACGTATAATCAGATCTGAACGATTTTTTCACTCTTAAGAGTGAATTTCTTATTACAAGAAATATTATTTTTCTAAAAGATCGACTCGATTGAGTGTTGGGGTATTAATTAGAGAAATGAATGAAGTTATTCAACCCGTAAAAGCCCGGAAGAGCATAAATTTGATCTTTCTTTTTTGGAGATTTGTTCGCCACATTTGGATCCACCATTCTGAATTCTGAAATTTCGATAAAGGATTCGCAATCAGCGTCCAAACAAATCTCCGAGAATGAGATTTGAGCTTCAGATTCATGCTATTTTGGGCTTCCGTGGGTTGAAAATTTATAATATTGAACAACGTTTACTGGTAATTAATTTGCGAAGTGCTTGATTCTCTGCGAGGAATTGCGTTGAAGATATTTCAATATACACGTGCAAGGATCAGATTCTTCACTCACGGTTGAAGGACACGTATCACTTAGTTCACGACATTCTTGATCCTCTCTTCTGATTTCTCGTGTTACATAGGTAATATCTAAAGTTTCCGTGACTGTAGATACGAAATTAGGGTAGGAGAATTCAAGTAATCCTCGAAACTACGGAACGATCGTTCGAGATTGAACAAATGAAAGAGAACGAGAATGGAAAGTTGAAACCTAGCGGATGGGAACACGATAAGATAGTTAGAATTTCTAGATTTTTATTCAGTAGTATACACCCTTCAAGCGAATACGTAAAATCCTTTCGCCGATATTTTATAACAAAGAATTCTCAAGACAGATCATGCAAGATGTAATTTTGCGACAACAACACCAACAACACCTATCCTTGAATCGATGGAATTCGCGTAAATATTTACCTCTTTCCGGCACCGGTTCGTTTAATCTGGTACCCAGCTGAATCTCGCTATAGGCCGAATATATACCAGGTATCTCTGCAGTACAGCGTAGTTTTAATTGCCCATTAACATAATGGAATGGCTGGAGAGTCACGCTGACCTCAATCCATTGTGAACTGGATGTAGGTTCGGTTTTATAATGTAAGCGATCGCTGTCTTCGTGTTGCTTCTTTGGCCATTCTTGCGCAAGAGGTTTTTCATGAGACCGATTTATGATTGGCAACGGATCCATCTGAAAAAAGAGAAAAACAATCGTTCCATTCATTTTCAAAGAGGAAAATTCCTCGATATTCAATATCGAACATCGAATGTCGCGTCACGGTCCATCGAAGGACACAATAAAGGCAAAACCTTAGATGAGCTGCGCTGTTTGCCGTACGGACAATCAAACGACGAATGATTGTTAAACTTTGGGCGGAAAAAGAATCGAACTGTACGAATATGCGGAAAGTTTAATACCAGCAATTGCTATGATGGTTTACAGAAATCAAACGAAAAATCGAATAAATCGTGTATATCTCCTGAAACCTTGTGCTTTATATTGAAATTTCATTTTGAACTAACGACGATTGATATGAATTCGTACTTTACTCGATTTTTCCCATTTGTGGAGATGAGAATTGTAGGGGGAAGAGATTCCAAAGATCAGCCAGTCCATCCCTAGCGGATTTGAGTGAACCGACAAGCGATCAAAAATTTCGGTTACGTTTTGGTGAAAAATCTTGGTTTTGGTAACTTGTTGCTCGTTAAGGACATTCTTTTCAACAAAAATTCAACCACTCTCAACACGGTGATTTTTCGACTATTTTGTAGTGATTTTCTGGGTTTTTAGCTCAAAAATACCAAAAAGATTCCAAAAACGGATCTTATTTTTTGGTGACCGTTTGGTAGCAGATTTGCTCCAAGCAATCGTTAGTTTTCGATCACAAATAGGTCATTATTTTGTAAAAACCATCTGGGTAACCATTCCCTGACCAAATTTTCACCAAACCAAAAAATAACCGAAAGTAATCCTGAAAAATTGGTCACTTTGGAATCGCTAGGGATGATTAAAAAAAAATCTGACTAATTTAAACCTGAAATTTTACATAAATTCCAAGAAACTTCAACTGATTTATTCAAATTTTTCTGGGGATTTAGAAGGAATTTTTTGCATAGTGGAAATTGAAATAACGGCAAGGAATTTCACGTGTCGTTCACGATTCAACTCAATTTGAAATTCCAAGTCCCCGAGAGAAGCGTGTAAATCACAAAACCCCTCCTGTCGACATTCATAATTCGCGAGTATAATTATTAAACGTCAGTACTGATCCACTTTTCCGGTGACTTCCGTGCCGACATTGGTTGGATTCGATCACAATTAGCAAGTTCAATGCTTCGTTTAAGTACGAACGACCGAATGGTATAGTTCCACACCGTTGTCAGCTAATGCCAGACCACAAGGAAGTTCCAGTACAGTCATAGATGTTATTGTATGTATTGTTGCCGTGGTATGATAATCTCCAACAATACAATGGGGTTGTATGGGTATTAGGCGTATTGGAAAGCGAGCTTTCAATTCGAGATCGAATGATTACAATTCTATTGATCCATCCATCACAGTTTCAACTTACGTATAATTGAACCCGATGGATGGACGGATACGAATAGACAGTATTCGGTAGTGGTTACGGTAACGTATCTAAAAGCAATCAACGGAAACATCATTGACAATTATCGATATGGTTTCCATCAGATCGAGGTTGGAATCATGTCAAAGATGCAATTTAGTTCTGTTATCGGATGTCGAATCAAACGAATGTGACGCTAGGTAGCATTTTTCAGCTCCCCAAGAGCCGTGGAAGGTGGCTCGCCAACCTTCTCGTTCAAAATAGTAAAATCTCAAAACTTGAGGATTTCAGCGATGGGAAACGGATATAAATTCGTAACGATAAAAGCGTGTACTAAAACAAACGAGGTTTAATATCGGCACCGATGACGAAAATCTCCCACCGCAAAGGCAATGTCTCGAACATGTTTATGCGTTGCATATGTGGTATATGGATGGTATATAATGAATTTCATTTGGAACGTAAATCTCCGTGACGTTATTGAGTGGAATGCAGTTCGGTCTATGAGACCTGAGAAAGATATAAAATGTGAGGTGAACTGGAAAAAAGAAATAGGACAGGCAAATAGAACATGCATGGAACGAGGTCATGCAAATAAATCGCAAGAAAATGAAATGAAATGAGAGTTTGAAAAAATTTGAACCGTCGAATATAGCATGACGTCCATTTATCTCGCACAATGCGAGAATGAAACTCCGCGAAGATGAGAAAATATTTTTTCAAATGATCGGAATTTGTTTCCAAAGTTGTTGTTTTTCTGTTGCTGCTTTTTTTTACGACTGATCATTCGAGTTGATTGTTTTCGCGAAGTGTTATTTAGATTGTAACTGGAGCGAGAGTTTTAGATTTATGTGGACGTTTCGTACGATGTACTTACGCGAAGAGAAATTTGATCGGTGATGTTCAACGTAAAAATGTATACTAACTATTTTATGTCAACCTGCCTGGCCTTTATGGCTAATCAAAATGATATTTTTTTTAAACCTTAAATAACGTGTTACGACAATTTTTTTATTATTACGAACAAACAAAAAAAGAATGTGTCTGTCGGTTCTGTGTAAATTGGTATTGGAGATTCGATACTGTTCGATGTACTGGAAAATTATCATGTTGGAATCCTGTTCAGTGAATGTATTCCCACAATTAATGGGAAATATAAAAAGATGGAATGGACCTGTCGTGAAATCGATGAAACGGATCATTTTCAAAAAGATTTACTCCATCAAATTGGAACGGACGATGACGATGCTTTGTTCGGGGACAGAATTCATTTCTCAATTCCATTTAATAACGTTCTTGCTGTTGACAATAACGTGTACTGTCGAAAGATCTTATTATATTCGTTCACCATATGAAGAGAAATTTTCATTAATTTTTGCAATATGTCGGTGCAAATCTCTCAAATCTTTTCCTTTATATATGTGATGAATTTCTATTTCATGTACGGAGAATAAAAGATCGATGAAAGGGAAGGGAAGCTCTTTGAACTCACGTGTCTGACAATATTCAGTTCATTCCACTGATATTCACCACGTATTTATCGCAAACTCATTAAACCTCGAAGTTCATACATATTATACATTTCAAGGAATGCCAAAACCACTCACCGGGATATTGTTAAGCGTGATTGAGAGTTCAGCGGAAGGTTTGGAAGGAGGAAGATTGCAAGTGACTCTCATGTTATCTCCTGGTTCATAATGTTCGTGTTCCAAACCAATCACAGGTTTACCTTCGGGTAAAGCTGGAAAATAAAAACATTGAAATATCAATCGTACCATCATCGACTCTTGACGAAGTGAAAATTGGATTGATATGCCCAATCTTGGTGATGAAATTACTCACAAACTACTGTTAAATTTTTCGCAGCCATCGCGGTGGAGAATGTTGGCGCATCCGCTGTAACTTCGCAACTGAAAGTCCCAGAGAGGCTGAAGTCTACATTGCGAAGCATCACTTGACTTTGATTAGAGTTCTGCCTCTGCAACATAGAACGAATACGATTACTCCACGACGGGAAAAGCTTGTACCCACGTTTGTACATGAATTCCACTCACATCGACGTGAACTCCTGGGATATTAAAGATTTTTGTATTCGGAGATTCGCTGGGTGAGAATCGGTAAAACTCATGTTTGCCACGGTACCACTTGAGGGAGTAAAGAGGGGCGTTCTCAAGATCATAATGGCATCGTAGAATCGCCTCCTGACCACGTTGCACAGCCTCTGGGACCACTTCGACTTCTATATCCCGAAGGCATCTCGTACCTTTGTGCAAAATGAGAACATGAACAGAGTATTAAATCTCTAGTATGCATCATTAGTCTGATTTCACCACCACTCGTGCTATTCTTGTCGGTCACATAGGTAGGTCGCACAACATGCGTCAGCGAGAAATAGCGATTTTCCCCCAAATGAAAATTCCGTCTTTCACCCGTTCATTCATACCCCAAGTCTTTCAATATTACATGCGTACAAATTCATTCTCATTCCTGTCGTTTCTCTCCACTCCATTCTGTTTAAGCTGCTCATTTTCCATCCCACTCCACTCGCAACATGACCTCGATTCTCATCCGTGTTCCACGTTGACGTTTCTTGTTGGTTCAATTCAACCTACCATGGATTTATTGAACTTCAACGTACATTCAATCGTACGAGAAAGATAACGAGGAAGTCCACAAACGCGAGGATCGCCCCAAGTTTCTCGTGAGATTCAACGTAAAATCTTCGTGTTGTTATACTCTACCCTAGTCAAAGGAATCTATTCAATTTGACCAATGAAATTCAATGAGATTTGGTCAGAACATTGCCCAAGTTTAATTGTAATTTGATGAGAATTGGTGGGAATCAATGGGTTATTTTAACCAGGGTACGATCTCAAGATATCTTTTCCGAAAATTACGTCTTCAAATTACGATATCTTTGAAAATATTTAGTTCACAATTAATTCACAAACTTGTATGAATTGAAGGAGAATATAAAATCCCTTCAGAGACAAACAATTGAGCAGGAATTGTGATTATATTGATGAAATTCTTTAAGGAAGAGCAGTACGTTTGACTAATGAATAAGAGATGATCTTAGGATGCTATCTAATCTCACGTATACCTAGTGAATTCGAATCAATTCCTCTTTCCTTGGAAAACAATGGAAATTCATTACTCGTACAGATATCTCCTTTGCAGAATCTACGCTTTATCTGAGATCAGGACAGAGAGAGAAAGAGAGAGATGTATATCTATTTACTGACTTCACACATTTCTTCTGTGAATTAGTTAATTAAATGCAGTGTATATAATTAGTTTCAGTACATGACGAGTGTAATTTTTTTATTTTCTACTTTCCCCTTATTTTCTTGGAAGTTGAAAATATTTGGAAGATGACACACATCTCGTATACTTCAAAGTATAAACTTTTCATAGTTTTTCTCTTACATTGCACAACACACGTGGTTGCATAAGTATCCCGATACGTATACCTTCCACGGCAGAGTGTTTGTCGTAAATTTTCTCCCTCGCCGTATACATCCAGTCGAGTTCTCTGGTGTTTTACACACAATGATCTTTCGTACAATGCGCCAAGTAGGTACTTTCTCATACACGTGTATCTATATATTCCCTGACGTGTGGTTTCAAGTACAAACATGTACAACATGATAGCAGAGTATCGTTTCTTCATCTTCCTCTCTCTCTCTCTCTCTCTTTCTCATTTCGTCTTCTATATGGAAGCTCGTTAATTGCTGTATTTTACCCACAGGATCAAATTATGGTGTTGTCACGTGCAGTGTACACGACGAAGGCGTGGTTGACAATATTCCCTGATTTCAAACCCATGCTGTAAACTCATGCCGGCATTGAGGACCGTTGACTTTATCAATGTATCTATTCAAACGCAGAAACAAACATCAACGGTGGTTCAGTGTTGTTGGTAGTCGTCTGACTATCCATTAACGAGAAACGGTGTTTCACTTTGGGTTTTATGAAATGTATCCCTTCGATTGAATACCGAATAGTAGTGAATCATGGGGAATATGATATTTCATTCGTTTGTTTGCTTGGGACCAAGATCAACAGAATACTTTTCCGAAGATGTATATCTCGTCCCCTGTGGATCGAGGATTTTTGAATAATTGAGAAATGGAAAAAAATTGCGGTATCATGCAAATTGGATCAAAAACCATCTATATTTCGATGATGTTGAGATCAGTCATGAAAGTATATGATTCGAATTCATGGTAAGGGAATATCAAATGAAATCCTGATAAGTTCTGTACGAGACTTCCATTGGATGGTTCTCGATTTTTACTCGAGGTTGTACTTATCCGTGTGAATGGAACTGAATATTTGTGTTTGCTGGCATCACACGAGAACGGCTCTATCTATATTCATGAAAGTGGGAAGATAGTTTAGGTAATATCTACCTTAAAATATAAGCTATAGAGTTGAACTGCAAAGTTTTCTGTTACCGGCACTGCAGCGGAAGGAGGAGTAGGAGGAGGAGGAGAAGAAGAGGACCAAAAATCAATTTTCACCGAGAGAGTCGTCTTGTTATATATCACCTTGAAGATTTCAACGAGTGGAATCTGAAAATATACAGATCCCTAATCCTGCATCATGAGACGAGAAAAATGAGATCTCGCCACCTCAACGGGTTGAATTTGACCTGTTTTCATGGGTTATAACTCTTGTTTTTTTCTCCCATCTTGTAATTTTTTACATATTTCGGAATGCATGCGGAGAAGATGAGCTTACGATACCGAACGACGGAATTTACTGAATTTCCGGGATTTGAAGATATATATCAGATCCTATTTGTATTCGATTCAACTTTGTGAGTTAAATTCATGCTGATTTGCGCAGTGACTTATTGGCGAAGTGTGAATAGTTCTTTGCTGGATAAACAACTTGGAAAACAATTACATTCGCAGTTTGTTAACAAAAACAGCAGTCAAGTTTCTTGGTAAAATATCACTTGTTGGGAATAAAATTCCCTCGGTGTTTGCAATTACTTTCGTTGTTGTCATTGATCTATCCTTACGGTGAATTTATCACTCACTCATATATCATTTCCCGGAATGTTGAAAAACAATACGAGAATGTGTGGTAAAATGTGGAGAAGAAATTAACGCGTGAGGAAGATAATAATCTCCACGTTATTCGACTTAATTGGCGGAGAGTGGAAGAGACGATCACTGTGGGATGATTCCGTTCGATAAACGTCTGTCGGGGCGATTGAACAATAAATTTTGACGGACTTTGTCCCTCAGTATCCTCAACTGCAATGATATTTTCAACTATTTTCTCGATTACAGTCCATCGACTGACAAGAAAAGGAAGAGAACCTCGAGAGGAATAAAGTGGATATAAAACGTGCGCGTGTTCTTCCGTTGGGATGGTAAAAATGGGACAACGAAAAAGAGCCTGGTGCAGGAAAAGAGAGACAAGAGAATGAGAGTGTAAAGAAAAAGGAGTGGAAAACTGTAGCGAACCTATGGGATGTTGAGGCAAGATAAAAGAAGAGAAAGAGAGGAAGTCGGACATCCACTTTACTCCCATGTACCATGAAAAAGAAGCGCCAACCTACGACACAAATAAATCCGAGCGTAACCGACTTTTTGAACTTCCAACCCTACCCATACTCTAGCCCTCTACTCTAGCCATTTTCCCGAGCAACGCTTTGTCGAAAGAAAGACGAGAAAGAGACACGGACCACTCGGCCTTCCGCTAGGGGAGTAGAGAGAAAAATTTTCCTCTCGCAAACTTTATCGTGACAGTAACAGCGTGTGTGTATATTCATAAAAAGTACATGCTACATACAACAATGCAAAGAAAACAATTACTTTGTGCTCTCTGAGGATAGTCTCCGAGGATACCAGCGAGTTGTTTTTTTTTCTTTTTTTCAACGGAACCTGGTGAGGAGTATCTCATGACCAATCATCTCATTTCCGAGCACCTCCGGCTTCAATTTCTGTGAGTAATGAATATTTTTATCACGCGAGTGTGTATTTTTCTCTCCCCCAAGTAAATTAAAACGATGTTGAATTCATGTTTTATCTCCCAAAACGTGTAGGTTTATTTTGAATATGACCCGCTTTATTTCGGAAATCTCATTATTCTTTTAACATATTGGATTCTCAGTCCTCATGCATTCTATTCTCTTCTCGGTGATTTTCCATTTATGTTGGAGTTTACTCGTCCTCGCAAAACGTGGAGAACGCGTTATTTATGCATTCTGCACCATATGTGAACATGGGTATCTGCGAGTACGAAAGGGTCGAAAAAGGGAAAAGAGAAGAAGCGACAAAGAAAAATCACATCATTATCGCGCATGCTTGACCCTTTGAGGGTGCAAACCTCAAACACGGCAAATAAATACAATCGGTTGAGAGGCTCCCGACCTGTGAACTACAACTACCATATTCTTACTACGACCTTTCGGGTCTGCGAAAATAACGACGGTCACTTATATCGTTCTTCGCATAATACAACCGATGGTAAAAAACAAGCAGTCATTTGAAAAATCAGATATCAAATAGATTCACAGTTGATACACGATTTTTGTATAAAATGTATATCAACTAACCGTTCATCGAATCGATTTCTCCTCGGATATACTATGTGAATCAAATTGAATGGAATCTCATGCTTTGCGCCGGATTTCAAATAGCTGGCAATGTATGAGCGAACATTGCGGTTCATGTTACATTGAACCCTTCTGATCCAAGATATGGCGATTCGAGTCGTGATTTATAGCACCTACTATATTCTACAGAGACTTGCAGAAATAATAGTGTAATCGTAGAAAAATAAGAAGAAATCCTCGATGAAATTCTTCACGAGAAACAACGTTCGCGGAGGAGAGTAGATCAATAATGGAATGTTATATTTCACTTTGTAATTCGTTGGCTAAACGTACGCGAGCGAAAAATGTTGATTGTACCAGCGAATTTTGTTGGTTACAGGATAAGTGGCGAACATTTGTTGCTGCCACAGCTGAAAAATGACTGCTATAGCTAATAAAAAAATGTGCTGCATGAGATCTCATCATGGTAAATCAAAATGCCGTATGATTATTGAGATGAATCGTTCCAAAAATGATTTATAAAAGGAGACAAAAAAACATTTTTCCAATTCAATATCAGCTATGTAAAATCAAAACATATCTCTCTTTCATTCATGAGATCAAGGTACACTGTTTTTCCAAAAGACTCATTTTTCATGTACGTTGGAACATGGAATTCCATAGTAATACATGTGGGATTATTTTTCAACGCGTGGAATAATGGACCAATTTTTCGCCAGAGTATCAATTGAAATCTAATGAAAATCCGTTATCCACATTTATCTCCATTATCGTATGATGAGTACACATTCATTTTTTGTGTTTTGCCATTTTGACGCTGTTCGTTCGTCATGTATTCGTACGTTGAAACATTTCATCCGTTTTACCGTGAACATGTGAGGATCGATGACAAGGATTGTCCGGGTGATCGGATGTTTTTTTTTTCCAGCTTGCATCATCGCATTCAACAGCAAATAATTAAAGTTACTGAACGATGGAAATCATCGATGTCATTTATTTTGTATGTACATCCTTTTTACGATTTTTCGAGAGTTATTTCAGTTTACGGAAAAACGATATATGCGGATGATATTGTATTTAGAGGCAGGAGTAGTAAGAGAATCTATAATGTTGTCACAGCGTACAAGAGGAACGTCCTTATAGGTACATAATAGAGAAGGTTAAAGAGGTTCCTCTTGCTTGAGACACTATTATTGAGTTTCTCTGTACAGCAGCGCCATTAGTTCTTTACAAAACAACATTAGGTTAGTAACATATAGGATAATGTAATACAAGAGGGTAATGATAATGTACTATCAATACTGCTTTGTATGTAAACATATTCTATCCACGATATTTAATGTCATCAACAAGTGAACGATGTTAATAGATACGAAGCGAGAGGAAGATATTTCAACTGCTCGTTTACTCATTCTCATTACCTTATGATTAAAAACGATTGTAAATCCAAAATGTTTGAACCGGGGGGACCAGAGGTGGAGGAAAAATCTAAATTGATTCGAACTTTCTATAAAAGAAAATTCATCAAAAATTCAGGATCTCTCAGATTCAAAGATAAATGCAAGCGTTTCGAATTTGTTGCATCAAGGGAAAGCTCATTCCATCGATGTCCCACTGAAGATACAACTGTAGTCGTAAAATGTACATTTCATGTGAATGTAAATTTCCCAATCGTTCTTCTTTTTTTCCAGAATAATGTAAAAATTTTATTGAATTTTCTGGAATACAAAATCCAACTCTTCCGCTGTCATAAATACACCCAGAAGAAAGTACATTCGTAATCAACGGATACATATTTACTGAAGTGAAATGAATGTTCGGACCAAACAAATATACATCGCATCAACAATGAAAAACCCCGATTTATTAACTGGAAGAAACCAATAATGAACCTTATTTATATGCAAGGGAATATTTGTGTAAAATAAATGATCATTCTGCCACGAGAGTGGAAGAATTTTCTGATAAACGTAGATAAATCATACACATGGAACAATTATGCAGACTCCTTGCAATCTATAATTTCACAATTTGAATGATTCAATCAGCAACGAAGCTTATATCAATATGAAATTATGTTAAAGATCTATTCCAATGCGCGAGACTTATTTCATCGATTGCTGCTGTTTCACAACGTATAGTTTCACCGCACAACATGGAATGGTTTAATCATGTAATTGTCCATTCACGAGTTAATTCTGCAACCACATTGCAGTAACATAAATTGCGAGAATAGTGATGGGAATAATTGTTGGCAACTGTTATTCTATGCCTCTAGTCTCACGAATGATATGAAATCTGGAAACCTCGAGGAAATTTTCGAACAGCAGGGGATAGAAAGGAGAAAGAAAACCAAGAATGAATTCTCTCAGGATTACCTCCAAGTGAGAATTAGGCTACGGCAAAGTTAAAGATCCTGGTTAACCGACTCCCTAGAGCATGATCCGAACGTGTGTGAAATTTCGCTGATTAATTAATCCTTCTCTACGAATATTTCATGTTGACGTGTGGAACTTTACTCGCGGCGTAGCCAGAGAACAAAATCCATACATTTGTTTTGTATATTCATGATTGGGATTTATTGTCTCGTGCATCCACATTTTTATTCCCAATAAAATCTTTCGGTTGAATATACCAGCAACCGACGTGACCTGTAAAGATCGAAGAATTCCATAAAACATTTCTTTACTCGAGGACAAATCTTGACAACGATGCTCGATGTTTGGTTTACATTCTTGAGTGTAATAGGCTCGTAAGGTATAGATCAACGTCATAGCTTTTTATGATCAATATAATTTTTTATAAGGTTTTATGGGAGTTTGCAAAGTTCAGATTTTCAGGGGATAATAAAAAAAAACTACACATTGCTTTATGCAGAAGTATAACATCGAGACGCGTGGTTTAATAAAATCATTTGACTGATTCGGTAGAGGATTTCGGTTAAAGCGCTTTTGGTCAAATATTTCCAACTGACCACAGGTATGAATGAAATATTTTCTCGTGCAAAGCATTTTTCAAGGATTTCAAGCCAGTTGTGCCGCGGTACGGGTGCAGTCAAAAGGCTCATCTCAAACCATGTTATGTTTAATGACCCACTTCTTATTCGATTCAATGCATCCATCGTGAATTATTTCGTTTCATCTTTTCAATGTCTGGTGTTTAAATAGTCCCGAATGAACGTTGAATGTCCATCAACGTGTACTTTTGAGTCTGCAAAAATGTTGGACTCGGACAATGGAATGTCTTTTGAATACTCATTTACCATGAATTTTGTGTATTTCGAATATATTACTATGCGTTTTCATGCAAAATTTCATTCACATGACGTTTGATAATTTTATCATTCATCAAAATATTGAGGGATGATTCAGTTAATTTCACGTTCGTGGAACAAGTTTGTATTATTATTCTTCACAGATTATATCCGAACACAACAGGAAATAGAACTGGATAGGAATGTATTTTCGACCTCAAATTGTACATTTTGATTCACATTTATTTTAATATTCCTTCAAAGGGAAAATGCTGGAGTTTGAATTCATTTTCGAGTGTGGATTCCGAATCCATTAATCAAACGCTAAATAGTTGGCCCGGGAAGTATCGTGCGATAGAGAAACGAAATGAACATGAACGAAAATATATTCGGTAAACATATACGTAGTTCATTTGAAAAACATTAAACATTGTAGATTGTACAAAGAAGATATTCCTGAGTTGTCCAGTTGAATTGAACAATCAGATTTCATTGAAAAGTTTGAAATTGATGCTCGAGAAGTAATATTCGCATTGAAAAATGATGTAACACGGCTGCGTACGGAGAATGAATAACTAATTACACGGATAGAATGGGAGAAAATTTATATTACAATCAGCTATCGAATGTAGCAATCTCTCTTTGAATGGTTTTTTTTTCATTTATTCCGTTGGTATATTCTCGGAAAACATGCAATGAAATCTCACATATACCCCTCCTAAATACCAGCATAATGATGCTACATTTGTATTTCACTTCACAGTGGTTTCATTGTTTCGAACCATGACTTTACCTCCATCGTTGCAATACCAAAGTCAGCAGAGAAATAGTATCTCAGAGGAAGTTGGAAAAAATTAGTCGACTATGTGGAAACTTTTAGTTCTTCGTGTGTCCATAAAAAGTACATTTGAAGGTTTTTAAGAGGGAAAAACAAACAAAATCGTATCACAAGAGTCATATTAATTTTTATAGGGACAGAAAATGATCGGTAAAAAAGCTGTGTTTATGTGGCAATGGAGATAAAATTCTGCGTTGAACAGTGATTAAGAAATAACATGTGAAATCCAATTCATATTATATATAGTTTTCATTCAATCCTTGCGTATGTTTCTTTGAGATTCTAGATTTCCAGAGAGAATCGTGGATACATCGAGTGTATCGTAGTCGAGTCACAACACAAACTGTACCAACGAAAAAGAGAGGAAATTATTTGAGACAAGAGTTTTAGTGTATAAAGTTGGTACGAAATACTCCATATACCTATAGTACAAACACGAAACTGTGAAGAACAGTCTCTTCATTGGAGAAACATGTACGCCTTAGAGGCGTTCACATGGTATGAATCTCTACAGACTCATTGCCTCAGTTTTTCGTTTCCCGTTTCCACTTCCATCCATTCTCTACCGTATTGTTTTTCTCTGCTACGTACCTTTGAGAATCAGAAGAAAATCTTGCACATATCGATATTTGTACACAAGCTTTTGGAAAATACATCAGAAGATGAGAAATTAATTCCTCTATTCTCTTTCTTACACGGTGAAAACAAATGATCCCTCCGTTTAATCTAGAATCTAAATCCTTCTTCTTCCCCCTACATTGTTTTATAAAGTTCCACAACGAAGGAGCCATAAAACCATAAGACGTACTCAACATACTTCACAAGCCCACTTGAGCTAATGTCGGATGAAATTACAAGACTTTTGAATTCCGGTCGACGATCCCACCCCACCACGATTGTACCTTGAAACATGAAAATACATCCAACGATATCATCGTAAAGTCCTCTCTCGCTAATGCCTTTGAAATTTCATTTCACGAATATCGTCCATAAACCAACCGCTGATGGTTTTATGGTGTAGAAAGGTTCTTTTATTTCAATAGACAGGGGAATAAGGTGAGTGAGGATTGACAGCGAGAATACTGATGAACTTTCCCAGTCGTCTTCAAGTGATTTGATGAACTTCCCTCCCCTATTTCTCTCCATAACAAGAAATTTGTTCATTCGATGAATCTAGTTTATCGAATTCTTTAATCATCGCTGACCGCATACATTGAATATCCAAAAGAAATTTGCATACATCCTGCAACAGTTATTTTTCTCTGAGAATTAAAATTTTATATCAGTTTTTTCGTTGCGTATGTATATGGAAATTGTATTTATGCGGAAAGAATTTCATTATCCGATGTCAAGAGGAAAGCCAGATATAAGAATAGTCGGTTTATATCGTCTCTGAATAATTTGACTTTTATAAATTCAAAGGTAAAAGAAAAATCTCACGAATACAATAAATTCATCATCGTGTGTACGTAATTCACGTAGATTTGGTTTTCTTTGGCACCATTTGGGATGATTCAACCGGTTGATCGTACAACATGCGAGGCTTTTGAATATTATTCTAGAAAACAAATTAAAAGCAGCGCTGCCGAAAATTGTCCAGAATTTTCATGAATGTTTTCAAAGAGAGAATACATCCAGGGAAATCCGGATGAATGCGAATCGTGTAACACAGAGGAGGGTTGCAAAAAACAAAACCTTCGAGCATCTTTCGAGTTGTTTGATAATCATATTATCGTGATGATTATTTCAATTGCTGTTTTGAATTTTTTCAGAAGTGGAGTGAGTGTTCAATCGCGATGATAGATTGTACTCGAAGGTCGAATTATATACATTCGATCGATGATCAATCGTTTAGAATTTCTTCAATTAGTATGTAACTATAAGTTCAACGTAAAATTGAATTTTGCTTTAAAACGACAGAGTCTTTCAATAAAAACGAGAATTGAAATGTAAATCAAAAGCATGTCATGAAAACATCCTTGTAAACATAGACAGAAGATGCTTCACAAGGTGAGAAAAAATATTCCCCTCAGGCGACCATGGAAATATTATGAGTAGAATGTTCTCAGCATGCCGATGAAAGGATTCAGGTCACGTATTGCTCTAATGTATACAAACCATATTTTTTTTTAGGAGCACTACCGACGATATGAATACTTTTATAAATCAAGATGGAATTTAATTGTTAATTCATCAAGAACGAATTTTCCTTTTCGTTGAGAAATTATCAATCGTACGTTACTACTTTTGAGATTTTCTTCATATTTCTCCTTCTCAATTGTTTAAAACATTCTATAATTCCCACTCCCTGAAATTTTTAGAGTGAGATTTCACCCTCCAGCCAGTGAGCCTGTTGAAATTTTGAATGGAATTTCCACTTTTTTAAGAGTGATATTCTAGAGTCAATTTTTCATTCTCAAAGAGTTGCTCACTTTTGAGACTTAGTGCAGGGAAACACGTGATTTTTCACTCTTTCAGATTTAAAGAGTATTCATCCAACTCCATCCTTTCGTGTACTTAGATTCCTAAAATCTTTTGATGCAGATTTTCAATTATCTTGAGTCGATTCTAGTATCAAATCAGTCTCTCACTGAAATTCGGATTCCAATCGATGGGGATATGTGACCCAGAGATAATAATAAATATTCCCCTCATTTCAGACTTGAACTTTCTTTCTATAAATTCTCATTTCAATCCTTAACGTTTATCGAAAGATTGATTCTCCGTTGCACATTCGATACTGAAGTTACGATGAGAAGAAATAGTAGACCGAAGAATGTTTTCTTCCTTTAGTTTCGATTCTTGAATAATCGACAGAACAAAATTGTTCTTTCTATTCTTACGAGAAGTCCTTTAATAAGCATAGAACATATGTGGATATTGGATTCTATATATTGTGTTTCTTTTTCAACAATGAGTTCGATAGAAATATATATTGTATATACAATCACCCACGAATGCGTGGTTCTCAATTTGAGTGAAGATTCTGTATATTGATTTCGAATATTTTCAGGAGAATAATCTTGAATCTTTTTTCCATGGAATCTACAGAAAGAAATCCTTAGAATAAGAAGGAGCAGATTTTATACATATTGGGCGCTCTACTTTCTGAGAATGAAAGAAAATAAGGAGGAAATGCTTCTCAATGAAACAGAATCATTCTTTGTATTATTCGATGGGAATTGGATCGGTTCGATTCTAGGGGATCGGGAAATTTTATACGTGGTATTCGTATATCATTTTGATATGAGTGGTTCTTTTGGTCCAGGATTTCAATTGTTAATTATGTAATCAATACGAAATGATTTTCGTTTGTGAAAATTCTAACATTCTTTCGGAATATATAGTACATCAAAAGAATTCATGAGAATTGGACTGGTGGGAATGAAATTGAACATTCTGTCATTATTGAGGTTTCTCGTTTGAACAAGTTTTATGGATATTTATTGAAAAAATTCCTCATCCAATATGTCACTTTGAACGACAGTGCTTTCAGATTTATCTACTCTGGTCTATAAACCTGGTAGAGTTTGTAGAAAGTGATCAGAAGTTGTTCCTTCATTCTGCTGATAATTCAATTTTATTCATCATTGTTTTATATTGCTCCTTGGTTTGCAAGTTGAAAGAAACTTGAATAAACCAATTAAATTTTCAATGATATGAATTCTTCATTCGAAGTCATACATGTTTTCTTTTCTTCGTGAAGTACTGTTCGTCTGTGTTTGATTTCTGATTCATGATGAGAACATTCATATGTTTGTTCTTTTGAGAAAGCATCTGAGCGGAGTAGAGAACTTTTAATGAGATCCAATTGTTCATGAATATTGAGTTTATTTTGCTGTTGTGTGACATTAAATAACTCTTTTCTACTCCCTCTTCGTATTTCAGAAGGAGCTGTGAGGAAATAAATCGTTATTACAAGAGCATGGATAACAAATCGATGAGAATTTCTTTGGTATTCGAATTTCAAATTTATTATTAGAAAACTCCCAGGAATGAATATAAAAAATATGGACTCAAATGAAGTTTTTGAACACTGCCTGTGTTTATAGAGACCTAGTTGCTCAAAATTCAGGCAATCCTTGTTAAAATACGTTTCAACGCAATCCACACTGTGAAAATTATTCTACGTTCTTTTTTGAGACTCGTCAGACAAAGTATATAATTAAATAAAACACAATTCCATCTGATAAATTAGGTTGGGGTGTAACGAGCAAGAGAGGAAGACGATCGGTTTTTATTGGCTAACTTTCAAATAATATCCAGTAGCACTTCTAATCGATCTAGGATAACTTTCATGGAATTGATTCATCGATCTGTCGAATCAAATAAATACCTCACTGTGCGGCGGTAGTCGTATTTTCTGAGTGAGTGAGTGCGATTTTCAATGTTTTTGATTTTGAGCGCCATATTGGATCTTCAGCAGTTTGATTCTAACGAAAATTTTTCGCTCAGGAGCGTAAAAATCTTTTTCATTTTGATGAAACTTTCAAAAGGAAATAATTTCATAAAATGTATACAAAGATTGTATATGAATTCTTTGAGATAGGTTTGCACATTGTTGACAATATTTACAGTGAATGAATTATAATATTGCTTAAATTCAAATTAATACATCAAATTTCTTGCAGTTAATTCATACTCGTTTTTAGTAAGGCTGGGGCTATGGTCTGATTCAATGTGATTTTATATACAATTTGTATCAAATTTCTATAGAATTTATATACAAACTTGATAAAAATTGTATATAAAATACATTTTGTACATTCAATCAAATTATAGCCTCAGTCCTAGTTTTTAGGCAGATTATTTGCAAAAGTGATTCAACAATCTAGATTTGAGTTGATCGAATCATCAATGCAAACTGTCATTCCAAGTTCACGAAGAAACAGATGATTCTTTTGAAAAAAAAACCTTTTATTGGAACAACGTAGCATCGAGAAGAATATAACGGACGAATGATCATATCTCTGTGATATTCCCCCACAATTAATCGCCTGAAAGTTTACAGCTCGAGAGGCAAATACATGTTCCGACTCACCTGTTATGGTGATGAAAAACAGCAACACCGCTTCTGGTCGCGGGAGAAGAATCATTTTTATACAATGGATTTTACGGTTAAAATTTTTTCCTCTTTTTGTCCTGTAATCAACGTTCCTCATTAACACATTCTTTTATACGATTCGTCGTTGCCTCGTTGTTAATTCCACAAAGAACACGAATGGAAGTGTAAAACGATTTCATTTCCATGTTTATTCGTTAGCAACACTTGGTTTTCCCTCCTTTTTTCAAAAGATTAAACTCAAATACTGAAGGATAATCACTGTTACGTTGTACACTGATTTACCATCAATTCACCATTTTTAATTGTTGAGATTCATGTTTTTTGAAACTGTGAGTTGATTGTTCAGAGATTTCATAGAAGTTCATCGTGTCAAGAACTCGTGTACTTCATATTTGTCGAAGGATTCTCGAAACCACGTGGATCCGCGAAACTCTTGTTTCTTCTCAAAGAAAGGAGAAACTCATTGGATCGGAGTATTCATGGCACGTTATAGCGAAATTCATTAGAATCATAATATGTAGAATTCGTTGAAATAGATTCGAATGATATGGTTCCGATCCATCAATCGGATACAGCCAGGATACGGATTTTGAAAAAGCGGAAGAGTTCTCGAGTGGCGTTGATGGAGGGATAATTGCGCGGATACCTGCACTGAATTGCTACAGGCGAGACTGAGCATCGTCGTGCAATGCTTTACTATCCTCAGTCGCGCATGCGTCAATGTCTTTTTCCATCCCTTCCAGTCGAGAATTTATAGTTTGTCTCTCCTTGCTTCATCTACGCCGTCGCGAATGTTGTACTTCATCACTTGATTTTGATATGTTTCAGGTTTTTTTTTTCGAGACAAAGGAGGTTGACGAACGCAAAGGTGATTGATAGCGCATACTCATGAAATACGTAAGAGCATCTCGCAACTGATAGATCATTGATTAAATTCCAAAGCTTCATCTAGATCTTGCGAATCTAATATTTGCGAGAGGTGAAACGATAGAAATCCGATCGACAGAAAAAAACGCTATGATTGTTTTCATCTCCCTGCAGAAAATTCTCAAGTTTCTCAACCTCTTTGAACACAAATTCACAGAGATCTTAAGGGACTGTGAATAAAGTGACTGGGATCAGTTTTCCAATTCTTGAGGTCTTCGATTTCTGAAGTCGTAGCCAAGAACACTCGAGACTTTTCATTCGAATAACTCCAAGGTTTTGCTATAAAAGTTCTAGGGAAAGGAGGAATACTATTGATATTTGGAAATGTCTCCTTTTTCGTTTCTATGATTATATTGTGGATCAGAATACTTGATATATCTGACGAATGGGGGAGAGTTCACTTCGATGAACAATTTCAAACGTATAATGATGATGATGATGATGATGATGATGATGGAGCGAGTGTTTGGTGATCAGTAATGGTTTTGCGCGCTCAATCATCATATCATAAATCACCGATATTCCTTTGATCGTTGACCTTGATTGATAGTAAGAGACAAATTGAACTTCATTTTGATGGATGATTCATCATGACAAGGATTCATTTCTAATATACTATCAAATAAAAGGGATGAAGAAAGGACACAAATTTGTGTATTACAATGTTTGTGGCGACATTTTTTAACCTAAATCAGGGTTGTTTCAAGACTCCTTGAGGCCCACGAGATGTTTGTCGCTTGAGGCTCCTAGAATTACGAAAGTTGCGAAATTATATATAATTTATATATAATTTTTAGAATCTGAGGCTCCCATGCGGAGCGGTACCTTAAAACGCCTTCGTGAAAGATATCCATTCGAGAGGTTTTCATTCGAACTCCAAAGTACAAGCTTTCGAGCAGAAGCCACAAAATGTGCCACAAATAGGTAGAATTTATCAACGATATTCCACTTATCCCAAGAGATTGTGGAATGACCATGACACATGCTCAGGATATCCTGAATACTCCAGAATATATAGAATCGGTGGAATGGATTTGGCACATCTTTAAGAAATCTTTATTCTGCTATAATGAATAATTTTGATGATTTTTCACCTAAAAAGAAGTATGATAATACAATGATTCTCATGTTTATAATTCAATGCAAAGAAATCGAAGTTTGAAGAAAAAGCATCTCATGAAAATATATAAATTGTCCCCACGCTAAGAACACTTTCACAGAGCTAAAGAAACAAATTGATCACATTTGAGATATCCAATTTTCGCTAGTTCTCCCTGCAAGAACAACATACTTCGCCTCATAAATATGATCGAGTTACTTTTATCATATTCAACGTTATCAAGATGGAACAAGAATAGGAAAATCGATAATGTAACCACATAAACTTCTACACAATGCCAAACTCCTAGGAACTCCATGGTTGATGGAGAAGGTGAACGATATCAGCAAATTTGAAGTAGCGTGTGAAACCACAATTTACAAGTTGTGTCAACACACGAGTTTTGGAAGTTTGTATTACATCATCACTAACTTTCGAAATTCAAAGCCCACTTGCAAATGATTCCCCTGCGTTCTTTCTCACTCTCTCCTTCTCTCTCTTCGAAACGTGGTTTCATTTTATCTTACGAAAGACGGGATTTTAGAATTCCACGAAAACCATTGCATATTTTATTTCTGTGAGACAAATTGAATTTCATGGTAAAATACTCCAAGTATGTGACATTATCCATGAAATGAATTTCACTACTTCATAACTTGGGATAGTGAGAATACGTTTTTTATTGATTGAAATTCAAGAAGGTGCGTAGCCTGAATTCTGATGCTTATCAGAATATCGCAAAACATATATCAAAGATGAATTAGAAATTTTGCCACGGTAGTGTTCTCACGCTGTATCAATGTACATGAATCTCATTTGTTCAAATGACGTCTTGATATCTTGGGAATAAAGATACACACGATGCAAGCGTTGGAGATGACATTTTATTCTGTGAAATAGCAACTTTATAAACGTGGATCTCGATATACGTATATATAATGGATGCACAATACTTGAATAGTAAATACCCGTGAGTTTTCATTCACATTCTTTTGCCACTGCGCAGTGACGATTTATAGCACTTTGTCTCGTCTTGAGAATTGTTTTGTTACCCTTTCGAATGTCTTTGTATCATAATCGAGGCAAGTTTTTTTTCTGTTCTTCGTTCCGCTGCTATCCGAATAAGATATTTGATTCAAAATGAAAACGAAATTCTTCGAGAATCCTTTCGTCACGAGTTTAAAAATTTTCCCCATATTCCCGTTTTATAAGCATTTCAAATCTTCTCAACAGCAGTTTTGAAATTCAGCACGTTGTACCTGCATCCACGTTCCCTCGATAACTTCAAAACGATTGCGCTTAGGAGGATGGAATTTGGCACGAATTTGATGACTTGGAACCACATGTAACGTATCGATTTGAAGCCAAATCCGCAAAGAAGCAACACAAAGATTCACAATAGGATCCGTAAGACAAATGAAATTTGCATCGAAATGCGATGTGAATACTCGATAAGTACTTTCGCATTTCGACTTTTTTTCCCCGATATAATCGATGAACGTTTGACATCGGTCGGGATAATTTATCGAGTCGAATGAGTTAACCTAGCTAGTTAGTTAGTTGAGTTTTCCTCTCGAGTAAAATTCAAATGTTTGCGTTAAATGAAGCGGTAACGGGAAGAAACAGTGGACAGATGGGAGCGATGGAAAAAGAAAGAACAAAGTGTGACAAAGAACAAAGTGCTTTAATGAATTCCAAAGCCAGAACCGTTTCATTCGCGATCTTCCAAGGAGGAGTCTTATTATATAAAGAGCTTTGAGAAATTCTAGTAATCGTAACTCACTTGGATTCGAGTAACGAGAGATACAAGCGTACTTCCCTGACCTGTTCATTACTCCTCCTCGACTTGTTTTTATTGTTCTCCACGGAAGAATTATAGTTTTTGAAATTTCAAGTTTCAAAAATTGTGCTGGGTTTTTAAATCATTCGCGATGGAGGAAAAACAGAAAGGGGATGTAATTCCATTTGGAATCGAATTAGAGGTTTAAACTGGAGAGGAATATGGTTTGATACGTACGTTGATTACATTCACCTGACATTAACCATCAAGAAACAAGAGAAAAATACGAAGAAATTGGAAAGAGATTGAGTAGTTACCCGTGGAACAATATTACTTCACAAGTTCTAAAGCCCCCTTGGGCTATACGCAACATCCCTCGATCTCCCATTGCATACTACTTTACGAGAGCAATCGATTAGCGTTCAGTCTTATACCAGAAATACGACGTATTTTTATGAGATACATAAATGTGTTGGTGTGACACAGTCACGTTTAAGGGTGCTGTTATATTCTCTGTGACAACGATATGAAACCATTTCCTCCAGCTTTACCGAAGCCGTTAAACGTTGAGAATTTATTTTACTGTGAAATTTCAGAGAAGGAAGAATACAATGGATCTGAATATAACCAATTATAGTCAGCATATTTTCCGAATGGCTGTTGAAATTTTATCAGTTCCGTGATAAAAGCAAAAGGATAAGGTGAATTCATTCGTTCCGTTGCTGTGTGAGCTATTTTTCAATGACGACCCATCTCTCTGTGATGGACACTTACAAATTCCTTTTAATTTGATTTTATCAATTATCAACTCACTTTCATCACTTTAAATTCAGTATTCGCAACGATCGATCGATTTGAAGTAATTGAGTTGGGAATTTGAATTCATTCGATGATAATTGTAATTGTTTCGGAATAATTAAACAGGGTGTCCAGGCAAATTGATGTTTGAAATTCCCTGACTTTTTCTATACCTACAAAATTATTTCAATAATGTTCATTTTTTATGTTACAAATATATTATTTTGAATAGAATCAACATAAACATGAACTCTACAAAACAGATCGTAACACTATAAATTATTTATTTTTACAATTTTTAGGGTTTTTGTTAAAGCCACTATTTTTTTTCGATCAAAGCTGCTTCTTTGGTAGCATTTTCCATCACTTCATTCTTTTATATTCAATATCCAGTCATGATTTTTCTATCGACTATTCATCATCCATGAATTTCTTCAAAGCTTGAGGTTTTTTCAATTAATACGAATGCACATTGAGTTGAAATTTTTGTCGACCTTCACAGCAGAGAGAACCCACACAGCACAGAAATACAAAAACCATTCTTGAGAATTCATACTGAATCCATCAAGCGCCAATTGGATTCTCTACGGAATGTGTGATTGAGATTGGTGAATAAGAATCATAAAAATTCCCAAATTGATTAATGTATTCAGGTGAATTAAGCGTGTCATCCGAGTAAACATTTTGTTTGCAAAATTGCTCCGAACTGAATGGAGGAAACAGTCTAAAATTTTCAGGGAACAATCTTTGGTACTTCATTTATTACGGTGCAGAGCCAGAATTTCAAATTTCGAACAAAAATTCTCTTTTACTGTCGAAGAGAAAAATTTTTTCTTCGTTATTCGAAATTCGTGCTCTGTACCGCCCGTTAAAAAAGGCGTGATGCATAAAAACTAAGAGCATCATTCGATTCTACAGAGAAAATCATACGGGAAATGACAGTTTGATAGTTTGTTCCCGCACTCAACTTGTTATAAAAAAATAGATAAACAATTACATCTATGGAACCTTACTCTTGTCCATAGCCTAACCAGCGGGAATTGTGGAGAAGTGAATACGGGAATGAGAATTAGGTTGAGAGAGATAATTTTTCATGAAAAAACAATCAGGTTTTTCAATTGCTTGAACAATTATCGTTCAAAAAAGTAGTTCGAAAAGAGCATGACACGAGCAAACTAAGAGCACTATTCGATCCTATAGAAAAATTATTTTTTTATAACAACTCGAGTGCTGGAACAAACTTCTAAACTCCTGGTCTTCGTGTAATTTTTCTCGTAGAATCGAATGGTGCTCTTAATTTTTCTCCTATTATATGTTTTCTTAAAATAACAGTTTGAACAATGATTGTTCAAACCATTGGAAAGTATTTCTTCCATGATAAATCATCTTTCTCACCCTTGTCCTCATTCCCATACTTACTTCTCCACAATTCTCTTTGGTTTGGCTACGGACAGGAGTAGACTTCGATAGATGTAATTGTTCATTTACTGTTTTATAACAAATCGAATGCTGGAACAAACTTTCAAACTGCCGTTTCGCGTGTAATTCTTTCCATACCTGGGTGGAAAAAGTCTATTAAAACCCATCAATTAATCAGATTCAATGCAAACTCCGCAATGGTGAATGACCATTCAAAACCCATTAAATTTTCATTGAATCTCATTGATTCAACCGGTTTCAATGGGTTTCAACAGGTTTGAACGAGTGTGAATGGTTATCTGGCGTTGCAAAGTTTGTATCGAATCTCATTAATGAATGCGATTCAATAGATTTGTTGACTTTTATTACGATTGTATACAATCGAATGATATGCTCTTAATTTTCACGTATCATGATTTTTAAAATTACCCAACAAGCACATCATGTCTGGAGATATCTTTTAGAAAAGTTCAAGATGTTTTATGCAACACGTTTAGACGAATTCAAGACATATCCTAACCTCATTCATGTCTTAAACTCATCTAAAAGATATCTTTAAAATGTCTCACATCTCAGTTTTCTTTATACAAATTTCTGACAATCATCTGTCGTTTTTCTTTTTCAAACTATTGGTGTCCCTTAGATTTGAAAATTCTGAAACCGACAAATTTTTTAAGGGGTCTCTCTGATACAGGCTTTCAAGAGAAAATTTTTGTTTTCAAACATTTGTTTTTCATAGAAAAAATTGAGATATCGTTTTTAAAATTTGTAGGTATATTTATCAAACATTCAATATCACAAAAATATTTTCTTCAGATTCAAACAAATTTTCTTTTTCGTTACACTAATTTAAACAACAAAAAAACTAAAAGATGACGGTGGGAGTGATTTGGGGTGACCGGATGATCTGAAAATAAAAAACAAAAAGGCAAATTATTTCTCATTGAAGTGGCTATCGCATAAACTAGGATCTTTTCGATTGGTCCAAAATTCTCCGATTTTCCACTCTCAAAAATCGATTTTTTTTTTTTAAATGGCCGCCATTTTGTTATTTTTTGATGGAAGAAAAATATCCTAGTTCATGCGATAGCCACTTCAACAAGGAATAATTTGCCATGTTTTTTTTCCTTTTTCAGATCATCCAGTCGCCCCAAATCACTCCCACCCTAATTCTTCAGTGTTTTTTTGTTGTGTAAATTAGTGTAACGAAAAAGAAAATTTGTTTAAACCTGAAACAACATTTCTTGTAGTATTTATTGTTCATATCTACAATTTTTCGCAACGATATCTCAATTGTTTATATGAGAAAAAAATGTTTGTAAAAACTAAATCTAAATTTCAGAAAATTCGAAATATTCCCTGACTTTTCCATATGAAATCAAATTCCCTGACTTTTCCCGATTTCCAGGTTTTCCAGGTCCGCTGGACACCCTGAATCAAAGATGTGGTTGGAGCTTGATACCTTAAAAAATGTATTCTAAATTCATTCTTCAACAACACGTACCGCGATTGATCACAAAAAATTCTCTCATATTTGTTTGAATGGATCAAACGCAGTACAAAATTCACAACTCGATTATATAATTCAACGAATCATTGCATCGTGGTTTCGAGTTTTGAATTTTCATACAACAATTTGAAAGCATCGGTCGTGAGTTGACACATCACATCGGTACAAAAGTTTTTATCTCGTCACGTCTTGAGATCATAAAAAATAAAAGCTACTCACTCTCTTTTCAACATCCTTTTTCTTGTTCAATTTCAAGGGTGACATGTAACGAAGGTGACCTACTTTACATCTTGTATCATCCATATTGCGATATGAGGAGACTCATTCATACCTTCTCTCGAGAAGATTTATTAAATGCTTGCAGGAAGAGCAAATATTAAGCGAACCGCGTATTCTGTGATTCAGATTCGTGCGTGTAGAACACGATTTTTGTCGAAACGTTTGTTCCCTTGAGAGATGCGTGAAAGAGGAATGTTTTTTGTGCAGCCAGTTTGTGACGGACGTTTTTGATTCGTGCCTTATGCTGAAAAAAAAATTGTGGGACGAGGTGAAAATCAATTTATTAATTATTTCTACACCAACACAACACTTTGGGGCCAAGTTCGACTTTATGATTTTTTAGGGTGGAGTTAGTATGGTAAAATATCAAAATTCAATTTTGAAAGAATGTTTATATGTTGATAGAATAATTTCAAAACCAGACATTCATTTTGAAAAAATTCCTTCTGAAGATGTGACTAATTTTTTTGAGCTACTTTTTTTCCTGAATTTTGGAAAATTTCGAATAAATTTCAGAAAGTGTTCTGAAAATTCAGAAAAAAGTGGCTGTAAAAAATTACAATCACATCTGAATTTTCAGGAAGAATTTTGTTTTTACAGTGTAAGTAAATATCCACATTTCACAACAGAGATAAAATATTGCAAATTAAAATATTCTTCATTCCAATCTTGCACATTGAGTTTACAATTTGTTTCCAGCACAAATGAATTGTTAACCACGAACTCAAAAAAGTTTGAAATTAAATGGCAAATTCGGGTCAGTTTATACCCAGATAAAAGATGATTCAACTCAACGAATAAATTTGTAATTTTTCTCTCTCGATATCGGTTCGAAAACCATAAATAAATCATCTTCATACACAACGGGAGAGCATATTATATTCAAAAAGTGGCGAAGAAACTTCATTTCCCCTATCCTTTGCTCCTCCTACCCAGAATCTACAACAGAATCTATTTTCACGTTACTCGCATGGTATCCGTCCAGCAAATAGAGAGAGCGGAGGTAGAAAATGCATACATCGAATTCCTGTTAAATTTTATTCGGAATCGAGCAGCTCCTAAACTTCTATGCAAAACGTAACCCGACGGAGACGTCGAATTTATCGATACGGGTATATTTCTTCCTGTTTTTCATGAATAACAAAAATTGATACGAATATAAGAATCTTTACTTAAATGAGAATTTTAATTATTCCCTCCCCTCCCGCCCCATTTTCTTTGACGGGATGGATGTTGATAAAATTCGACGTAAATGAAAATCATTTCACTTGAAAATATTCTGTTACACGGATGACTTGACCTGAATTGGAGCTCTTCATGGAATTCCCTCATCAAGGATTGAAAATTTAATCAAGAGATAAACGAGCGTACATATAATTGCGTGATGATTAGTGGAATCTCCTCTGAGAAGGAAGTTCCAAAGAGAAGTAGATAGCAACAAAATATCCGAAAAAGACCAAGCAGTGGGAGGTAGCAGCGATCCAATGCGACATTTAATCACGTTAATGGATCAAAGTCTTCTATCACAGTCATGCAAAGTACCCAGTTGCGACTGTTTAAAATTTAACTGTCGCTGTAAGACTTATGTAGAACCCATACAAAGTCGATGTAACTGTCATACAAGAAGAGATATATCTAATGAAATAGTGTTATATATCGCGTGACTTTTACCGATGATCTCTTAATCCATTTCATTTCTCGGATATTGAAATAATTGAATTTCCATGAATCAATAATTTCATTCCTTCCCTTCCTGCTTTGATTTGTTTGTTTCGAGCCAAGAATTTCTTATTTATTTTATTAAATCGATGTCAAAGAAGGATTTTATTTTTCTCCTCATTTCTCTGATGTTGATTTTCATTCTCTTGCGAGATTTCATTACTCTGACATTAACTCAGTCTTCAAGAGAGGAACGTCGTTCTTCGTTCGTAAGATTCGTTCATTCGTTCGATGTCTCATTCTTAAGTTATACCAGTTCCTCGAGGAGGAATTGAATTATCCGTGAATCCGAACGATCTATGATTCAACTAAGAAATATATAGACCACTTTTATAATGAAGAGAACTCTCGAGTTTCGACTTGGAAGTTTTCTTGACATGTATTCTTCCACGCTCCTACTCTTTATGACTTTTATCTCCTCTCGAACGACGAGAAGAACTGGAACCGATGGAACATTGAAAATATCTTGAATCGATCGATTGACAGATCATCCGTCGTTCAACCATCAAATGTCTCATTGACTGATGTCTCGTGTGGGAGTCTGATCGTTCGTGAATAGTGATAAATCCTCTCGTATACGCTCCTCCTTCCATCTTCGCTTCAAGAGCCAAGTTCATTACGGAAATTCAAACGTTTAAACTTTGGTCGACTATTTTCATTGTGGCGCCAGTTTGCATTGCTGATTTTCTCACTTTTCAATGTTCAGACAGAAATTGGATAATAATATTATGAATAAAATATGACTGCCGTTACGAGCAAGAGCGATTTATTTGGAGGAAATGAGTTGGAAGAGTGATGTTTCCTTTGATTAGATTCAGTACATTCTTCAGTTTTAGTTTATCACGCTCGATCTCTCGCGCGATCAATATTCCATCGATATTGCAAATTCAATTCAAATTTTACGTCTCATAAATTTTCCTGTATCGCTAGTCCAATTCGAATTATCGTACATCCTCGATTCCTAGCCCAACCTCACGCACAATTTCAACCACCATTTGTTGTTGTATATATCAGAATATAATGTGGAAAACAGAACATTTGTTTCCAACTCATATATAGTGCGTGATATTACAAATTTAAATCCGTTGCTCGTTAAAGATTTTCCAATGAATGTGACCGAACGTTGAATGAGATCTTTCAATTATCCAAGATGAATTATATCAAATTTCTACACTTTGTTCGATCGAACCACGTTCGGAAACGAAATTTGAATTAAATTTTGAAATAGAACAGAGAGCGAAAAGAAAAGTTGAAAGATTGTACATGGAATGATTAATTCGAAGAAAATGCTAAGGTTCCATAACAAATAAATGCGCGTGTCTCTCGAATGAAAAACCAAAGTTTCAAGTACTTCTGGAAGGAACTCCTCTTTGATACAGGCACCGATTGTTCATAGACGTTGCGAAAAGATTTGAAAAAGTTGCGCTCGGCACCGGTCTCCTCGAAGGATGATAGAGAGGAAAACTTCTGGGCTAATGACGCAACCTGTCCGAATGAGGGATGAAAGGAAGCGCAAATGGCAGAACTGTTTGAGAGAGAGAGAAGTGAGAAGGAGAAAGGGAGTACCTACACGTCCCATCAAAAACTTCCGAACGATTCAGGCGAACTGCTTCAGCATTACTTCAAGGAATAACAGCGATTCTGAAGAGTGATCCAAACTTTTTCGACTAACGAGGAGTTCACGTCGATTGCAGTATCCAATGGAATAACTATTCTCAACGCTAAAGAAAACCTACGGTATAAATGACGATGAATATTCATGAAAACCATATTATTCCAAGTCTACCAAGCATTATGTTCTTTCACCAAGAAGATTCCGAACAATACGATCCGCGTGAAATCATTCATCCCGCGATATACTCGAGTCACAAATTTCTAAGTATCGTCAATAATTTTACACTTGGATTTTTCTTTTCTTTACTCAAAGAAATCTACAGTGAAACTATTCAATTATAATTTTTGTACCTCTTTATATAGTTGATTGCGATTTTTGTTACTATAAACAAGTTACTTCCACTGTTGATACAGTTGTGAATACTGAATAGTTGACGCAACTATTGAAATTTTTCTCACACGCAGATCAGCTCACCCATATTTACCTGAATATAGCTTCAAAAAGAATTTCAGTCAAAACTCTATCTGTCACAGACTGGCATCAGCTGATCCTCAATAAATGATGGGACTTTTCAACACATCTGTTTTCTGCGTGCAGGAAATGAATTGTCAGTGAATTTTCTTGATATCGTGAAAGTAAGATGGTGACAACCGCGTATAAATGATATGTTCGATATCTATAGGCTCTTCATGCGCTACTTTCATTGTTGTTCATCGTACGTGCCAATGGTGTACGTACAGTTCAGCTACGTAAAATGTACGTAGCTGAGAATAACGGAAGAACGTTGAATTTTACCGAGGAATTTTATGGTTATATTTATTGAAGTCAGCCTTTGTACGGCCAAAGGAAAGAACATTAGGTGCTCTGACCTCGTGAAAAACTAGCGAATACAGCACAAGTAGTAGTAACAGTCGATAAACCGACTCTCGATGAAAAGGGGAAGCTGTGTAAACGCTTCATAGTTTTGTAAGAAGTTTCGAAGCGAAGCTATACAAAGAATTGAATAACATTCAAATCGAACAAACTCCGTTATTAAAGTTTCCACAAAAATTTCATCCAAAGCTCCGTTTGATCATTAATTCCAAGATAATCCACATGAATTTGTTTGTGTCGAGGATGAAATGATGCTCTTCATCGATCGAGTCGTAGAACCATAATAGATATAACTTTGTACCTCTCTATAACTGTCTCAATTCTCTTTTCTCGTGTTATCTCAGTCCACTTCCCCATTTCTCTCTGCATCTCTGGGGATTTGACTCTTTGACAAGCTCGTATTGATCGAACTAACTCTTTTTCCATCTTGTTCTCTCTTAGAACGTTTGATAACCCTCGATCGCGTATGTTTATTTATTTGTTACCTTTGACTTTGCTCGTCGCATGCGTTCCTGGGTGATCAAATTCTCTCGGCTATGAGACTACCGGGACACTCGTATACAGCGGGTGTCACGATTACCACGCGATCGCTATCGATATCCTCAAAGTTGTTGTCACAAAAATTTCAATTCCTGTCGATGTTGTTCAAGTTCAAAAATCAACCCTTCTAGCGGATCTTGAATTATATTTGAGAACGAAAAAAAGGAAGTTGAAAGAAATGGTTCGAATACGATTCTTTTTCTGATACATAAAATATAAAGAATCGAAGTGCATTCATGTATCCACGGAGAATGTGAGAGTACGGCTTCACGAACTCTCCAGATTATAATTTTCTCGATGCAATGAACAAAAGCACACAATTCCATGTCGAATAAAACAATTCAATTAACCGAAGTACCGAGCGTTTCACACACACACACACCTAAAGGGGGATCGTGTGAATGAAAATATATGGGAATATATATATATTCGGAGGAGAAATATAGAGATAATTCGTTCTGCATCGCGAAGAAAATACCAAATATCCGCCACCGATATGGGATAATCTCGCCATTTATTCTTCTTTGGTACGACGATTTTCCTAATCACTATTGGATACAATACAACCAAATATTGTCCATCTATTATCCCAATACTGTCAGAAACAAAAACGAATCTGAACGGATGTGTTTTCTCCATCTCTCTCTTTCTCTCTTTGCCATGCAGAAAATAAATAGAAGTAAACGATGCCACAGTACTATAAATCGATAAAAAGCAATAACCGAAAGAGGTTGAAGAAAAATGATATACGTCATATCATCTGATCAATGACACGAGAATGTAGTATTCGATTCACACTATAATTTCCCCATCGTAATGTCGTGAATCGAGAACTTCGTTTTAGAGGCACACGTATAAAATTGAAGGTATAAATTGCGTATTCATTCGAAAAGTATCGTTAGAGTTATAGGAGACATAATAACCAATAAACACTCGATTATCGGTGGAATGAAAAATAGGAATAATTGGAATAGCTGCACCGCGATTCAGCGAAATTCCTTTTTGGCTTGGATCCAAAAAACAAGTAGCACGTATTGATTCGAAAGATAAAGATGGTGAGATGACTTCAGGTAGAGAGGACAAAAAGTCCAAACGAAAAGTGTTGAGAGAATATGAACGAAATCGAAGTGGGGGATATCGAGGTGGAATACCGTTTGCATTAACCGCCTGTCGTACGTATTTATCCCTAAATTTATATCTCTGTGCATATGTGGTACTGTTTAAACCCAACGAGTTACCAAGCGAACGACCGACCGTCTGCCCACTCACCCCATAGCCTCATCCTCCCCAAGTTAAACGCGTGAAATACAACAAGCCTGTATGTATATGTGTCTGCATGTGTCAATTAGTATTCAATTTATGACCACCACGGCAAAAGCATTGAGGATACTGTTATGCGTAGTGGTACTGTAGTACACGGCGACGACTGTGCCATAGTGCTATGTGCTCTACAAAATAACGATAGGTTAGGAGAGTTACGTGAATTTTCAAATGACTATCGCGTCTGGTTATGATGAAGAGTAGCGAATATCTTTTGTTTATACCTGTGTGATCTGTGATGTTGCGTTCTCCTCTACACGCGTGCTGGAACCATGAGTTATAGTATTTTTTTGTTTACACATTTGTTTGGGATTCTGTATTGTAACTGAAAAAGAACAAAACATACAATTCACATTTGTGTTTTTGTTCTAGAGAGCAAAGAGGAGAGAGGCTCGATGCGTAGATATCGTTACGATTTATTGTATTTTTCCACAAGGGGTACTATGTATGTCGTGCATAGGATGACAATCGCCGTCAACGATATTACGAACGAACGTTTTGAATCTACTATTTCAACAATTTGAATTTCATTTTGTCAAAACAATATTTCTACTCTCAGTCGTATCAAATTGTATCCCAGTGGATCGAATAACTTTCCTCCATCAAAGTAAGAATATTCTTCGAGGGAATGTGGAACTTTTTACACATCAATGCAGCGTTGATTTCCCAACAATCTTCTCCACGGAACTTTGATATATACTATATGTATATTCCATGAATTTGGACTAGCGAGTAGAGTAGACCACGGTTGATTCTTTCTCCTCAAACCTGAACCTCAACTGTCTCTTGGAAATACATCTTTTCGGACCTTGTTATATAACTCGATGTTAGGGAGTAGAAATTTAATTTGATAAAATTAGATTTGATCTTGGAAGCTCTGCATCGGTGGTCGATGGTTCGATACTCGTCTACCTTGAACCGTACGGCGACGATGGAGTATCACAATAGTTCGTCAGAACTCGACTAAAGTCACCGAATGGAAGACTCTCGCGGTTCGAATTCGATTCTCCCTTACCAAGATACGGAAGGATTATTGATGTCTCTTTCACTTACCAGGATGAAAGCTGAGGAAATGCCATGGTAAAAGATGAGAAGAGTTTTCAAAAACTATGTTTCAACAAGTTAAAGTATCCACAGAGCTCGCATTAATTTTTTTAGAAGTTCAAAGAAGATGAATGTCCTTTGTCCTTCTTTTTACCCCGAAGATTATGAAGATTCATCTGCACTGTAAAGATGAGCTGAGAAAAGAATGAGAAAAAGAAGAATGAGACGGAGCTCCAATTATCTCTGTAATCTCAACCGCAGAGGATATGAAATCCCAAAGGGTTACAAAATCATATTCTTCCAATTTCTTCTGAAGTACAAGAAGATTATTTTTTAATGCATCTCAGGGGTCTTTTCGAAGACGAATCTTCGACAGTTCTTTCCACAATTTGAATGATTCACCTATATTTTGATCGCTAATTCTTTACACAACACGAATTAGAATTCTTCACAAATTCAATATCCGGATTTAATCCTTCTGTGGCAACTTTTATGCAATTCATGAATTTATTTGTGGAAGAACGACAGAGAACACACGGTTATCTATTTCTAATTAAATAGAGTTTCCGATTGAAACCTTGATCTCGGTACAATTCAGTGGAGACTGGACGGTCAAAGGATTCGTATAACGAGAAAAGTTTCCAAACTAAAATCACGTGTTCAATATGGATTAGATGGCAGGATATTTAAAGAAATACCACGCGGTTGACTTTAATGAAGAGTTCGATGATGCATATAATTCAGTCGCTATTGCGAAGATCGGAGACAGATTTTGTGGAATCTTTGTATTAATAAAACACACATGAATTGCCTTTGTCGGCAAACCATCGAGCATATGAATGTATTCTCGGTCAACCGCTGTTTCGAAATTTGTTGATTCAATTAACCCATCAGATTTCGAGGATCAGGAACGAGGATCATGGAGCAAGATTTCCAGGAGAGTACGTTTATACTGTAATATCGAAGTTTGTTGAACGAGTATGCCTTAGGTGATAACAGAAAACTTGTGCAGGGTATTGTATCGATTTAGGCTACACAGTTAGAAAGTAATTGGATGTCTTAACGATGGATTCTACAAACTCTGCGGTCGATGTTAACGATTCTAAGTGCGATAATGCTCTTGAACTCGGACTTCGGCAAAGATTTCTTATTTTATGGATTTTGATTTAGAATACAGTGATATACAGTGAAACACATATGTATATATATATATATATATATTTCTGTTTTTTTTTTTCAATTTTGGCTCCCGTTCAAGGGACATCAGAAGGGAGTAGAAGGAGGAGGAGGAGAAGAAGAAGGAGAACACAAGAAAATAGATAAGTGATGAAATCCATTCACAATCGAACTCAGAATCGAGAGAAATGCTGAGTCCGACAAACTTCTTACTTCGTCTTTGGAGACTTTGCCCGGGGGACTGAGGAGAAAATAGACCAGAAAGTCAAGTGGATCAAGGAGTTGAAACCAATATACGTCTAGAAGTCTATCTCTCACTGTACCTTTCGTTCCTTTCTATCTCTCTTTCCCATTGTCTTCCTCATTTTTGTAAATAGCGAGAGAATCAAGTCGAATATCAATTAGAAGGTATCTTTGTTCTTTTTTTCTTCGCGCCGAAGAGGATTTGACACGAATCGAAAGTAAATCCACGATCATCAAAGTTTGCAAACTCATTTGTCACGCTTGATCGATTTTATTGAATACATTCATCCTTCGCGAGGAAAATTCACCGGAAAGTCATGCATATACAACTCACCTCGGTTCATTGATTTTTATGTTAATCGAAAATTTGTTCATCAAGGTACACATTCTTGTATCCCGGATGGGAACATCTTTCCCTGGGCGTGAAAATTCGGAATTCGTTTGAATTGTATTGTGAGTTTGTTGGAGTTCGCCGTACTGAAATGGACTATGCGTTCGTATAATTGTTACCAAAGTGTTGATATCGTAACATCGTGGAATATTTCGATGAATTGTTGAGTCTCGTGGACTATCAAGGGTTTTGAATGTAAAAACAACTGGCGTGAGTTATCGTTGATGCTAATGGTGAAGATATTACTTTATATGGGATGAGTGCGTTGGTTCACAGTGGAAAATTTTGTGTATTTTCAACACACGTGTATGCTCCAGGAGGTTCACTCGCAAATTATGTTGAATTTTCTTTTATTGCATGACTCAACTATCCAAGAATGTGCTGTCACAATTTCAAAACGCAATTCCCATTCGTTTAGATGTTATGAGCATAGAACCGAGCGCACTTTGATTTCGGCACACAGAGAAAAATAGTAGACTAATCCCTCGCGAGCTTTCGGCCCTACTGCAAGCGCAAAATGAAGCTTACGAAGGAGAAGAAGGGTTGATGTATGGTGCTGGAATAGCTGATTAATTGGTGAGCACTACTTTATATTATTGTTAACTTCCTTGAATTTCTAGTTTCCGAGAATTTTTTTTTCAAACGCATTCTTCTCAAAATGACTTTTTCCACATCTGCGGGAGTTTTCACTCAAAAACTAACAAACCGATCATTATGAAATTTGGTAGCCTCATTCTTGATGAAATTACAAAGAATATGAACCAACTTTTGGGATGATATCACTCTCTAAATCTGAAAGAGTGAAAAATCGCACGTTTCACTCCGCTAAGTGTCAGAAGTGAGCCTGTCCGCTTCGAGTGGAATTTTCACTCGTTTCGAGTGACCTCTCACTCTTTTAGAGTGAACAATTCACTCTCGCGTCGAAGTGGTTGTGAATTTCTAACCTCAAACCTTAGAATATCACTCTCAAAGAGTGGAAATTTCACTCAAAAAATCGACGGCTCACTTCTGGCTGGCTAAAGAGTGAAATCTCACTACAAAGATTTTAGAGAGCATGATTTTAAGGGTGTTTTTTGTTGCAGAATTGGTGAAAATCGAAGAACATTTTTTTAACATCTGACAAATTTTTAATTTCCATTATTTTTACCTGAATTGAGATTCATATTTTCAGGGAATATGTTATTGAAGTAAAATAAAAACCCTCTTGATTTCAGATGAAAATTAGAACCGCTGCATGTCCCGCAGTCGGAGAAAATCCTTAACCATATTTGCCGGACAACAGGGTATAACTCCATCATTTTTCATCCAAATCATTTGAAAAAATTCACGAACCTTGTTCAAAACATGAATAAAATGATGTTCAAATTTGATTGAATTCCAATCAATCCTTCCCACGCAAAAAAAAGTCATAAAAAATCAGTGAAAATGAGCCTTCTAACGTGGTCTCCCCCCTTAAATTCACACTGAAAATCTGTGAATTTCAGAATTTGATATGTTGTTTTCAACACAAACTATGAGTGGACCTCCTGTGACACAGAATCTTCCGCTGTGTTTATACTGTGTTGAGTGAAGTTATGGCTCGAAAACAAAATAAAAGTCGAGGAGGTTGGTGAAATCTATGTTTTTGAAGGATTTGAAACATTTCGTATTATGGCAACGATTAAGGACGACGTGTTTTTGTAATTATTCAATAGAATAGACTATTTGAAATTAGGGTTTCTCCGAATGACCAGAATCAATTGTTGAGTATGATTGGAAAAAGAAAGAGAGTACAGCAAATTGTTCCATAGTCTGTTACGAATTTCCCTCGTATTAGGATAATTAGCGATATAAGATTTTCTTGATATATCTTAAAAATGAGGTAACACGAAGTTGTGTATTCTGCACGGAGAAAACAGAATTGAGAAAACTATCATTATTTGTGGAAAATATTACCATAATGTCTAGAGTCCGAGCGTTAGTCTTGAACCAATAAGAAGATATGCAATTCAACTTTGAAAGTTTAATATTCGTGAATTCAATTTTGAGAGACGGGTCTTTCAAAAGTACTATACTGATGGCAAAAATAATAAAACATATATATCATTTATTCATAACAACATATATCGCTATCCGTAACGGTATGAATCAGAATGTATTATTTAAAACTCCACAACAACTTCAGTTGATTAAAGCAATACCAGTATGGCATATTCTTTGATATTCCTAAAATCCGATTTAGTATGGGAAAAATGATTCATTTGTATTCAAAACATTATTCGATTTTACGGCGAATTATAAGCGTGAGTACGTAAACCATCCCTCGACGTTCGCCGATGATTTCCGAACGAACGAACGACCGAGAGTGTATCTACGCGAAAGTGAGACAGAAGATTTTCAAATAAACGAAACGATTTTGTATTGTAAGAGGTGTGATGAATACTCGCTACAATACTGTGGGAGTTCACTTTGCCGCCTTTCATTTGAATTCCCTTTCATTAAGTGGCACAGTGGAGCGCTCCTATCATTCCAATTTTCTCACGAGTGGAGTCGAGATTGTTCAATTCGTATATAAACTGATCATTACATGCGTCACTTTAACTTCATTCTTGTTGAGCTTATATATATGCACGTTGAGGAATTTTCTTGTGTTCCAGTTCATCATCATCATCATAGGAGCAGTACAGCCAAGCAGACAATCGTGAAAAGGAGGACCCCGTCATTGGAGATACACTTTGTTATATGGTATATAAAAAAATACCTTCCTGAATGATCAAAACTTTGTCTAATTGCAGTCCCAAGATGGCAGAATCCAACATCCGTCACCATGAAATGAAAACACATAGAACAAAGAGGGAGGACGGGAAGAGAGGTGCCAAAAAAGCCGCCGCCACCCCCCCCCCCCCCTCCTCTCATTCTAATTATTCTCTGATCAGCCGGATTGTTATCATAAAGCTATATCTCATACTTTTTGGAAATCGTTGTATTCACAGAAAAATTCCCATACTGTCTAGCAAAAATATCACTTTAGTCGTTTGGAGTTTTCTTGTGATGACGTGTACCAAAATTTGTTTCCCGTCATAGTAGAACATGCACGAATCATTGGAAAACGTGTCATAGAATTCTATTGGATTTTACTATGAGCAATTTTTTCCATTTATTATGGTATTTTTTGAAATAGGTACAGACGAACGCTCACACTCTATAAATTATGGTAAAATTTTCGACAAATGACATCATTTTTCTCATTACTGTTTTCTCCGTGTGTGTTTCCTAAAACCCGAGGGATCAACAATCATAAAACAATATAGAAAGTTGCATTATCGCCAATATGAGGCTAGAAAAATAATGAAAGCTGAGAGGTGGCGTGAATTGCTCCGGTTTTCCTTACTCCACAAGTTTCGTTGATGACTTGAGTGAGTGATTATTATAGAACAGTTCATTGCAATCAACCGAAAGATGAAGTTTTCGAACATTTTATGCAGTATCTCAACTTGATGGACATTCAAACTTAAGAAAAGGTGATGTTGCTAAAGTTTGAATCGTTTATTGAAACGAATTAGTAATCAAATAACGAAAAATTCAGTCGTTAGAAACTTAAAATCTTGCAGTACATCCTTTGATCCATGTTTTCAGTGACCAAAAATTACAAGAAATCGATTCGAGAAGATAAATAAAGACGATTCGTCAGGTTTTGTGAGGTTGAATTTTTGTTCCGTTTCTATAAATGATTCCAATCTCAAGAACATAAAAAGGTAGAAGACATTTATTATGATAGAGGTACAAATCTATAAATAACAGTTTCTACACTGGAAAAAAGCAAGACCAATTCATGTGGGATAAGCATTTCATTATTTGATTCGATTAAATATTTCAATAATCCTGAGAAATATTTTATGGAGAGAGGACAAATAAATTATTCATTTGTTTGAAAGAATTTTTTTTCCCAGTGTAAAAAACTTCTAAAATGAATCGAGCTGGATATTCTATGTCAGGAATAATAAAAGAATTGTCGCCAGTATGAAAATTCACAGAGTTAGAAGGTGCAAATGAAATTTTCGAAAGTAAAGAGTCTAGAATCGAAGCGAAAAGCGCAGAAAATTTCAATTTTCTGAACTTCTGAGGGAAATCGAGACCGTTGTACCTGTGAATACATGTCATCCGATATATAACCGATCGCTTTTCTTAGGATGAAATACTTCGATGGAATATCCTGAAATGAGAGTAATCAATTTTTCTCGGTGTCTCATTTAATCTCAATCTTGATGAGCAATAAAGAAGAGTGTAAGAATGACCATTAAGGAATGATTAATACACCTCTTCGATCTTGGTAAAGGTTTCTAGATGAAGTATATACTGAAAAAACAAGCAGTGAATTACGCCAATACGCTGCGCTGAATTCTTTCAAAGAGAAAATCAATTATCAAATATTGAATTCATCTATACCGAAGTCCGTGAATCTTCGATATACTTGATGACATTATTTAATTTCATTTATTCCCTCCGTGTATTTAGGATACAGGAAAATCATCGATCGATAATGTAATTCGTGTTGATTGTAAATGAGTCATTATTTCCCATCATGAGAAGAAAAAACGCTGAGCGCAGAGAGGTGTGAGAGAAAAGAAAATTACGATCCAAGTCGAATTGCCAGTGTTGTCATGCCGAGATTTATCGGTTTCTCGAATCACGACATTGCGGTCCTCGAATGCTGTATAATCGATCCCTCCTTTTCTCTTCAAACTCCTCTGAAAATCAGAGGAAGAATTTTTCTTCAATTGTTTCTCATAAACCTCCAACTATCGCCAAATGTTTTCAATTATACATTCAATTAGACTAGAAAACTTAAGCTATAATAATATAACACAAGTATCAGTGAAAGGATCAAGAGATCGGAGTTTCGATCCAATCGAATACCAGGAGGTCAACGTTCCAAAGGTTAAGAGGAACGTGTTATTAAGAACAGCTCTATCCTTGTACGCAAACTTCATGGGGAGTTTGGACATTGAGGCCAGCATTCTCAAGTGTTCGTAACAACAAGAAGTTTCAACAGTCAAACTGTTCCCTCAGGGTGAATTTTACTCATCAAATTTTCCTCCCGTGTGTCAGGGTCTGTGAATAGTCAAACGCAAATAATCGATGACAAATAATTCAATTATATTCAATCAAACTGAATCGAGGAATAATATTTTTTTCTTCCTTTTGAAAATTGCTTTTTTTCCTAAAGATATACATCAAACGGTGCAGGTAATTCAACAATTGAATGCACCTTTGGTGTTTGGATATCGAGTTTTCCCTTGACAGTGTGTCGATCGAGGTTCATTTTGTACCATCGAAATACGGGAGTCGTTTAGCGTTATCATGTGTTAGTATCCGTTGTGTTGCTTCGTTCGAAAACGTTTCTCAACTCAGAAAGAATCAAGTGTCATGTTTATTTTTTTTCTCTCCTGAATTGACGATCACACCGTACCCTTCATCTTTTTTTTTTTTTTTCATTTTTCGATTCCTCGAGATTCAAAGGTTCCTTGATTCAATTATTCTCCAGAAATGAACAAACCGGTGCACTTCATGAAGTTGATTATTCATTTTCGATTCTAGTGGCCATTTTCCTATGAAATGTGTAACCCGCGATCCTTGTGACCACCTGTCGCCGAGAGAATGACAATGATGATAAAATCCAACAATTGTGATATTGAATTTGAACGTACAAACCACACTCGTACATGAAAGTACATGAAAAACAAACGACATGCATGTAATCGATGATGTGAAATATGAGGGATTTCGTTGGGAATAATCAATTGTCAACAGTTGCACTATATCGCACAAAACGGATGTGAACATTGAAAAAATTGTGTTTGCGTATTTAACCTCGCGATGTGTAATCATCCAAACACACCTGTGACCAGTAACACAAAGCTCTCATATATTTTACGCTCTTGCGATAAATAATCTGTTGTTGACACATTATACGTGTACGTTACGCTCTAACTTGGTCTACGTGTTGTGCAACTGCGTTTTCTTCTTTTTTTTCCCATTTTCATACATTCGATCGAAGAGGAGGATGTATGGAAATTGATATTTCTTTAATACACTCCGTGGATCTCAAAGAAATCTGCATCGATTCTTTTTACAATATTTTGTGTTTTGGAATAGAATAGATGGTTCGAAATTAGATCAACGTTAATCGCAGAGACAACACAGGATATTTGGATACCTCACGAGGAAGCGTACGATATGCAAATTAGATAGGATGATTAAATCTACGGATGCACTTTCACGAATGCGAATTGTGCGGTACTATTCGTATATTATTCATCCGAAGATAATGTATCCGAAAGTCTCACGTTGCTTCGATGCTGTGACATTTTATAAGAGACACAATGGAAATTTTGATCGACGCGATATAGAGCTCGCAATATCAATGAATATCGAATTTCAAGGTGAAGTACATTTGTTGATTTTATTCCATATTTAATGTATGTAATCATCTCCATTGTGTATTCACTCCTGAACTGAGCACTAGAATACGTTGAGTGATGTGTACCAAGGATGAGTGAATAACTACGCAAACGTAGTTCCAGCAAACGCGGATATGATGTTGCAGGATAACGGTACCCTTGTAGAGTAGTCTGAATGAGCTTTATGTATGATGATATGTTAGCTGGAGGGCAAAACTGAAAGCAAGATGTAGTTTCTCTACCGTGTTGTTCATTGAGATAGATCTGAAGTTCAACATTCATTAGGCACATCGTTTGCTCGATGATGTACGCCGAATAAAAAGTTCTATACTGACATGTTCGTTGAACATGAATTCCGAAAACTACTCTGCTCGGAATTCAAATTCATATGTTCATTAACTTTGCGCCGTGGGCTTTTGGAATGAAGAAATTTCATTCACCGGTTTCCCTATTAATTTCTCATTATCTTCCAATTGAGCGATTTGAAATATTTGTCAAAATCGCATCGAAATCTGGCGTGAGAGATGACCGATGTGAAACCATCATCTTTCTCTCATCCACGCTCCTTTTTTCTCTCCCAAATACATTAGAGGGAAAAACATAACCCGAAGATAATTAATTCTCATACAAGCTCGTACTTAAGGGGTTTTTATTATCCCCACAAACGTCACAAGATCTCGAAAAACATCAGCCTTCCGTCTATTCCGGTTTCTCTCTTTCACGTTGTACATCGTATTTTTCAGCACGTCAAAAACAGGCTGGTACATTTATCTAACGCGACGGGCAGTGTTTGAGAAATTACAGTTACTGGAAAAAATAAATAACCGGCCATCGTGCTGGCGATTCCGCCTACAAACATATATTTTATAAGAGGTTGTTGTATGATAGGTTGAGAAAGATGATGGACCGCAAAGGGAAAGTTCATGTAATAATTGTGAGATGATAAAGTGCGGTTTTGCGGGAAAAAGAAACATGCCGAGAGTAAATAGGAAACCCCGATGGATAAATGAAGGAAAACCGAAACAAGCAGCCCTTTGCGGAGCGAGAGACGTATGAGTCGAGATCACGTATGTAATCGTTATATTGAATACCAATGGGATGCGTGCGTCGAAAAGCGGAATAGTGCTGTATTTTATGTACGCTTGTACTACTTGTCAAGTGAAGCAAAATGAAAATATTCATCCGGTTGAGGAGAAAAGTTACATAAACTCTTTCCAATGAGACATTTCTGTTCCGATAAGTATTCTGTATTCATACTTGGTATGCTTCCTTGTAATTCTAATTTACATTCATTTTTATATTTGTCCTTCTATTTGTTGTCGTCTTTGTTGTATCTCTCTAGCAGGGAATCGTGGGAAATCGGATTCAAAATCCAATACAGCTGATAAAAATATATGGGAGGATTTGTGCTTGGAGTTCACGTTTGGAAATGGAATTCTAAATCCTATTAAGAAACCAAAACGATGGAGAGAGAGAGAGAGAGTAAGATCATTTGCGGAATAGATCAAGAACGATGTGTCTTTTTGTGGAACGCAAGTGTTTGATGAAGTAGTTAACGATGCAATTTGAACCGAGATCGATTTACATAGGTCAGCGACGTATGGATAACTGACTGTACCATTCGTGTGGCAACATACCGTGGGCCTTTCATCACGTCTGATGGAGTGTGCATGTATAAAGAATTTCCATAGTTAATATTCCACCTGCAACGTAGATGGAGGCATGATATGCGAGGATTAATTGTCTCACTCTCGACCCTTCAAGATCATCATACGAATAGCTGATTTCGTCGGATTGTGGTTGGGATAATTTCAATATTCTCATATTATATGAACAGATTCGTCAACTGTTCCAGAGAGAATTTATGATTATGTAATGAAAATCCTACCATTGGTTCTTGAGACTCTTGAGATTGTCATTCAGCCGAAAAATTGTTGGGAAGCAGCATTTTTCCACGAGGAATAGAACTCCGATAGGATATGAATGCTGGAAAGTTATTTCAAGGCACGGCTATCTTTCCCCCATACCTTTGAATTGAAGTTTTTACGATTTCGTTTCACCAAATAGGTTATCAGCAATGTTCTGTAGCGTTTTTGGTGTGGAATAACGGTTGGAGTGATATAAGTAGCGGCTTGTATTGACGGTTCTCCAATTCTATCAATTTCTTCCATTTCGTGACCCATTGTATCACGTATCCAGATATGTACATTGAATTGTATACGTTATCAAATATTACTCATAAAACCTTCTGTGCAGGAGAGACAATGAATACTCCTCACTCGGTACGGATGGATTACGGATGAGAATCCAAATTCTTTTCATTCCATGTCCGTCAATATCTGGTATCTGAGGTAGAATCAGATTTGTCAGCTCTCCGAAACACACCAACTTGGATTCATGTGCATGAAATAATGTTTTCCCTTGCTATCCATCAGTCAGTTACATGACTTCATTCGAATCTCCATTCGAACGAGATATATAGTTGATATGTCATAAGTTTGTAACCTAATTCTGATCGAAAAATTCAAGATTCATTGAAAAAGAAGTAAAACACAGTTATTCATGGAAATGATCTCCATCGCATTGGAGGACCTTCAGCCATCGTTACTTCAGGTAACTCCCCAGGTAAAAATTGACCATGGGCGCTGGGTTGCCGCAAGGCTCACCAAGATGGGCCGAGCCTAGGCTACCAGGCATGGCGCAACTCTGAAATGATAACATCATTTCAGCCTCAGCCCATTTGTTTTCACAATCAAGACCCAACACTGGAAACAGGGTTGTGATAGCATATGCCGTCAATGGCAGACCATACAAAAATTTGTTCGCCAAGGATGAGCCAACGCTGTAGCAATTTTGCGGCAGGGTTGCGCCCATTTCATGCCAATGGTCACTTTTATTTTTCATTGTAATTGAAAATAAAATAAAAAATCCATTCTATCATTTCGATTGAACGAAATGAATGTCGGAGAATTTCAACATGTAATTTTTCTGATTAGTTTAAACTGATGAATGACGTAAATCCGGTGGTCCTGGCGTAGAAGTAGGCGGGTCTGGAAACAGATGAAGAATTATTTCTGTCATGGAATCTTCAGAGGAGACTTATATATTGATTGAATGCTTGGTTCGCCACTCGCAGGAAACAAGCATCACTCTGGTGAGAGTTATCGTAATTTGCTGTTTGAGAAGGAAGTTTCACTCTTAGCCAAGCTATTACTCAAGTCGAGTCAAGCTAACGCCTAAACTGAGCGAGGCCATCGCCCAAGCTGAGCCAAGCTATTGCCCAAGCTGGACCAAGCTACGACCCATGCTTGGTGCAACATGAGAATCCATTGTCATTCAGAGTTGCCTAATGCTTGGAGCAGTGTCCCGCCAAGCCCTAGAGAGCCTCTGTTGAAAGCATGCTTTTTCCTTCAAGCAATATTGGTTGAAGGATGGGCCAAGCGTGGCGCAGCCAATGATCAATGATGGATCAACGAAGTCGATTTATGACTTCCCATATTGGTACAATGTTTAGACCATTGTCAACCATCCTTGTCCCTACATGGATTGCCCAGCTTTGGCTGGCAGCCTTGCGTCTAGCTATATTCCGTCGTCAGCATTGGCGGAGCCTGAAGATTTTTATATGGGTCGCTGATTCCTTCCGCAAAGAAACCTCTCTAAATGTTTTGAACCGCACGTCAGACAAATCATTCTGCATTTTCCGGAATAAGTGATAATCGGATGAAGCTAAGTTTGGTAAATACGTCGGGTGTGGTACAGCTTCCCATCCAAGCGCCAGTAACGTAGCCTTGACTGGTTTACCCACATGAAGCAGCGCGTTGTCATGGAGCAGTTTTACTGGACGTTTCTCCTCAATTTCTTGATTCACTTGCATCAATTGATGACAATAGCGATCGGCAGTAACTGTTTGATCAGGTTTGAGGAGTTCATAATACAGTACGCCTTTCATATCCCACCGTATGCACAGCATGACTTTTTTACAATGAACATTGCGCTTTGGCGTGGATGTTGTCGGCTCGCCGGGGTCAACCCAATCATATTTGCGTTTCGGATTATCAAAATAAATTCACTTTTCATCGCCGCCCTGGTGGAAATATTTCTCCGAATTTTCTCCGTTTTTTTCCGATTTTGTTCGGGAATTTCTCCGAATTTTATACCAAATTGAGACGTTTCTCCGAAACACTTCGTTCATAGTCACTTCTCCGAATTTTATACCAAATTGAGACGTTTCTCCGAAACACTTCGCTCATAGTCACTTCTCCGAATTGGAAGATTCAGATTTTTCCCGAATTTCTCCTCGAAAGATGACATTTTTCTCCGAATTATTCATTTGTCCAACGTAATTTATTTCGTGATCGAAATATTTCTCCAATCTTTTCCGGCTCATTCCAAAATTTTCTCCGATTTATCCAGATTTTCTCTAAATTTCTCTCGAAATACTCCGCCTCGAATGATTTTTCTGAATCAAAAGTTCAGATTTTCTCCGAATTTTTGCTGAAATGATTATAGTATTCTTCGAATTATTCATATTCTCAACATAATTCATTCCATAATCAGAATATTTTTCCGAATTTCTCCGAACTACTTCTGAGGGAAGATGGGAACTGTTCTACTTAACCTTTGACAATCCCCCCGATTTTCTCCGAAAATTCCCTAATGTATGGAAATTGGAATATAGATAAAATTCGGAGAACTTCGGAGAGGCAGGTCCTTCCCACCTGCTTTCGTAGCTATTCGAAGACAATCCGAATAATCCATCCCGCATTCAAATGTGAGTGGGTGATCCGAATTCCTCCGAATTTTCTCGAAGAAAACATGCCAATGAATCTTCAAAAATATTTCCGATTCCCTCCGAATTTTTCCTCAGCGTATAACAAGAACAACTTGCCACCCAGATAGCATTGAAAGTCCTCTGGACGTTTTAGAAACATAACCTTAGTTCTGCGCGCTTCGTCTCCGGGGAGTAGGTTTAAGTACGTTCAGAGGACGTTCATTTTTGATGCACCTGAATACGTTCCCAGTACGTATTTTTCATTCGCCTCGGGACGTTCTCGTTACGTTTCCCAAACGTACTTTCATGGAAACTAACCTTTACAAACACATGTGTAGTATCGCAGAACATCATTGACACCTTTATTGAACACATCCCCAAAACGTCGCTTGGTGAAGATAAATAGAACATTACGGAACATTTGTATGTCCCTGGGACGTACATGCGACGTTCTTGGAACGTCCTGGGATCTCATTTGAACGTTCTCTGCGTGAGCAAGTACGTTTTGTGAATGTTTAGAAAACCTCCCGATGCTGTCCGGGCAAGAAACTCGGTGAATCTTTCATATGCTAGCTGTTCCTGTAGAAATTCGAGAAAAATCAGAATAATTCCTTTCTTCGAAGAATTTAGATCATTTTTTCTAATTTCTTCGAACTACTTCTGAGGGAGAATTGGAACTGTTCTATTCAACCTTTGACAGTCCCCCCGATTCCCTCCGAAAATTCTCCAATGTATGGAAATTTGAATATAGATAAAGTTCGGAGAACTTCGGAGAGGCAGGTCCTTCCCACCTTTTTTCGTAGCCATTCGAAAACAATCGGAATAATTCATCACGCGTTTAAATGTTGGTGAGTGATCCAAATTCCTCTGAATTTTCTTGAAAAATATATGTCAATAAGTCTTCAAACATATATCCGATTTCCTCCGAATTTTCCCTCAGTCTGACAAAGAATCATGCCTAGAAATCCACTAAACCCTCTATTTGTTACATGTTTTCGGAGGATTTCGGAGAAAATCGGAATACTCGGATCGATTGAACAATTCAAGTAATTTATATGACTTCCTCTAAATTGCTTCTGAGAAGATCCCTAGTAGAAATGCTCTAGTGATTGACAAGTTTTGTAACGCTCAACTCGCCAAAAACTAGACGCTCGCAAGTGCCTCGTAGGGTTCTGGTAAGTTACTTGCAAGTGTCTAGTATCTGGCTAGTTAAGCGTTACAAAACTCGTCAATAACTAGAGCATTTCTACTTGGGATGTGGGAATAGTTGCATTCAATTTCTGAAAATTCCCCGGATTCTCTCCGAACATTCCCCAATATATATTGAACACATATATGGATGAAATGCGGAGAAATTCGGAGGAAATCGGTATGATTTACTTTCAAAATTTAGTGAGAAAGTGTTCAACTTTTGACAAAAATCACAAATTCTTTCGAATATGTTGCATTCGGAACATTCCAAACTTCTCGATTCCCTTTTTCTGATTAGCGGAGAAATTCGGACCAAAAAACGGAGACTTGCGAATATTTTTCATAACTGTTTCTCCGGATTCCTCCGAAACTTGCAAAAATGAGAAATTCGGAGAAATATTTCCACCAGGGCGGTCACAATTTTCCATAGGAAAGACTTTCTATGTTGCTTGTTGTAAAGACTCACACAAATGTTAAGACGACAGTTTTTATTTTCTTGAATCAGAAAGTGTGGTACCCACTTTGTTCCTTCCCGAATCTCACCCATTGCTTTCAAACGATAAGAAACAGTTTGTTGAGTTACTCCAAGCTGTTCCGAAAGTTGTTTCTCCGTCCGACAAGAGTTTTTATCCAGCAACGCTTGCAGTTCCTGAAATCACCTTCTTTGAATCGCTTATACCAATACTCAGATGTCCTTTTAGATACAATGTTGTCTCCAAGAACAGAACATATCGATTCCCACGCTTTCCTAACACTTTTTCCTTGATGGAATTCTAGGTTATGTTTATGACTCCTTTACATTTCGATACTATATATATCAAGCGCCATCTATCATAGTGAGCGGGATCTTTGAATTGATTTACAATAGCTGTTATGATGATACAAAATCGAAGTGTCCTAAAACTCATTTGTACATCTAATATAAAGCCAGGAGAATATTTCATGATACATAATCGTGGATTATACCGAGCATTAATCGTTGAAAAAGTGCAGCTTGATGTTCACATTGATGAATGAATAGTCCGCCTGCGAGCTATGAATTCACAAATAAATAACCAATTACGAATTAACTCACTGAATTGTAATTAACTCATGTCCCATTGAACGCGAATACAACCAGTCGAATGAAGATTCCTCTCCTCCCGAGGCTTCCGCAACGATGTATTATAGGTATACGTACAAACACGGTTTTATTAAATTTTCTCTGTCGATGCCTGAGGCATCAATAACGATGTTTGTTTTTCTGCTCCATCTATGCGTTCTATTTCGTCGAATCAAATTCGATACTGACTGACGAAAGCACATACAGTAATTATATAGTTAGGTCTGCGTCGAGTGGTGATTCATACAATAATGTGGGGAAAAAACTTCCATACGCGAATCAAATGTTGTCATATACAATTGATTCGAGTGAAATATTTCTAAATCACAAAGACAAATTTTCCTTTCATGATCCGTGACGATGGACCAAAGTATTTGTTTCAACCCTGCTTAGGGATTCCCAATCAGAAGAATCCGAATTATGTCAATGTCAACAACAGGTGCAGTACAGTGCCATTATTGGGTCTTCCACACTTGGCCCACACGTACGGGATCAGTACTAGATACATAGAAATACAGTACTGTGCCTGTACTGATAAATCAGTACTGAGAGCTTAATGTTGGTCAGGTAGTATTTGTACTAAATCCTCAGTACAGAAAAGCGTTATCATCCCAGACAGATGCCAGTACCCTGCCAGTTTTGGCCAGTACTGGTGCAGTACTGTGCCTGTTGTCAATTTCTGGTTGGTGTTTCCTATTTGATCTTATTCAAATCTAATTGGTTTCAATGAGATCGAATAGGAAAATTCTTAAGCAGGGCAGAAACAAAAATCTGATTCAAACTGATTGACGAGTTGATGAGTTTCAATCGGATTTTTGAAGCAGAGAAAAACCTCTCATACGTTTCGAGTAAACTGCGAGCCGTCGTTGCCGATCTCCTCACGCCAATGAGATCAACTTGAAAGCTTTGAAACTTACTCGCACGTTTAAGCGTGTGGAAATTCTAGGTAACGCATCTACGCATTTATACGATCATATTGTATAGGATTACTCTTTTCATTTTTGAATACGAGATACAACAAAATCGCAATGCGTTTCTCTGAAATCGAAATTCGTTCTCACGATATTGTGGCACGATAGAGTTTTCCTTAGTCGAATATAGTCACGGTACGTACTGCTCGAAAGAATGAAAATTGAATTACGATGTCACAGTCGCCCTCCAAAGTTGCGCTCTATATGGAAACAAGGGGAGATTCAACGCCAACCGCGAAACCGCAACCACCACTACATCTCTTTGTCCTTCCGTCCTTCCTGAGTTTCTAAACTGAACCAACTTCAGTGAATTTTCATCACAATGGGAAAATCATCGCCATTAAGGATCGAGACTTGTCTGTTTTAGTACATCGAATCTCTAATCAGGGCTTCCCATTGAATGTAATTACTCTCTCGATGTACGACGATGATTCTATATGATTCTACTTGAAATAGAAAAAAAAAAAAATTGAACTCCCTTGTCATCGATTGAAAACTGATGATATTTTTCTGTCGCAATCTCTACAAGAACTTTAGAGCCAGCGAAATGCGGACGAATCAGAATGCAATAGAATCAGAGAATTAATACTATTTACGTAGCCCGGTCACGTTCGTAATACGCAAACAGTGTCGAAGATATTTATATTGTTTCCGTCAAAGCAATAACCGGTAAAATCATTAGTTACCGAGAGGTTTAAAATACGTATGTGAACCTACATCAACGACCATGACCATATTTCGGTATCTCCCGGAATTTACAAGAACCAAGTCACACTGTTGCGAACGTGATCAGCATTAAAACATGACTGACACTGCATTGTTAGAGGTATGTTGCGGTGAGCTCTGAATATTCGCGACGCGTTCCACAATTCGTTCACTCGACATGTGCCGTATGTCCTGAGGGTAGTATCGATTTTCGTCACGGATATTACAATTTTCAAGAAATTCATGCACAGAGGAAAAAGGAGAAAAGGAAGGAAGGAAAGCACTCCTCTTATCGAAACAAATTCATGAATTGAAATCAATCCATCATCCTTTTTCCGGAGTGACATAATAATAAAGATATTACTGCAGTCTAATATCATTTATCATATCTCTTGGCAAATAAAAAAAAAAGGCGAAGGAGTTTATTCGTGCATGCTCATAAATATGGAACATCCCTTTGAATGTGCAATCTATCATACAACGGGGCATAGTCTGCACGGTATTCAAACAACAATTGTGTACCAAGCCCCACGGTGATATGATTATAACATCGTCGCGGATTTCAACGTGTAACCTCCACAAAGTGAAGCTTTCGTCAACATACATTCACTGAGTAATCAATGATGCACAATCTACCGTGTCGACGACATTTTGAGATGCAAATTATAGGATGCAGACCAAAATTGAATTCTCCCTGATGGAAAAAAAATGAAGAAAAAAAAAACGTAAGCGATAACATACACACAACATGGGAGTTGGGAAACCTACTAAAGTAGGAAACTGGTTGATAGAATATTCGGTTTGTATCCATATGTCTGGAAAATTCGTGATGTCGTGATATCGTGAGAGAAGGTGAAGAAAATTTTCCATGTTCTCATATAGAACTGACCTTGATTCGGTCAGTGTTGAGTTTGTGATCCTGGATGGAATTTTTGTTTAGCCGATATCTATATCTTGATATCTTGGATGTCAATGTTCACTCACCAACGATTGCCGACATAAATGGAGCAAGGTATTCCTGCCGTTATAAAATGCAGAAGTCATCCCGTTACCGCACAATCGAATCGGTTGTGGTTTACCTTGTCGAAACAGTAAAAAATAGAATACGTTAAATGAAACCGTTGAAAGTTGTTCTTTTTCACGTAGGACCCTGTGATTTTATCTTTTTCCAATAATATGCGATATACGATCGTGTTGCGTTGATCGGTTTGCATTGAAACGATGCAGAATGTTCTTTCTGTTTCATAGAATGTCAAAATTCGAACGATAATTTTTGAATTTTTGTATAATCACACTCTCTTGATTCATCAAGGATTTTTGGGATAATTGTACGTTTGAGTTGTCGTTTGAAAATTTGCAAACCACTTCAAGATTTATTCAATTGATATTTTCATCATTATAGAATTCATTTGTAATTTCGAAATGACTCTTGATTTTCATTTAATTGTATGAACTCTCGAATCCTTGGGCGGGAATAATGGATCCACTTCGATAATGAAGTTCACCACTCCCGATGAAATTAATAAAAAAGCTCGTAGTGATTATACTGTGTTCGTTCAAAACCGTGTGATCCAGCAAAGGGAATATGGCAGGGTGTAAATTCGAACGTGAAAAAGAAATCATCTCATCTTCTATCAACAGAATTTAATTAAATTAATCTTGCAACAAATCAATCGAGGGATGTAAATTTCTACCTTCGTCTCACAAGGAAATTTTCTTACATGCAATACTTTTATTACGAAACTGAGAGAAAAATCACTGAGATATAATAATTTTAATTAAAATATAGATATCACGAGATGAAACGATTCTGTAATTTTCTCGGGATGTATGGTCAAATCACAAGGGAGGAGAATATCCATCGTTGAATCGAACTACGAAACAGGGAGAGTGAAAGTTGGACTTCGGAATTCATCGATAGAAGACAAGGGGAAAAGTTCTCTGCAAACACATCAGTTGTAGTCGACTGATAATCGATATACATGCGACTATTCCTCAAGAACATCCTCAGTTCCAGTTACATCGAGGATAAAGTTTCTCGAATAATGCTGTCTATCGTATTCGTGATCATAGATAGCGTCTTTTTCTTCTTTTCTATAGTTCAAGGAAGTAATTATATATTCATTTATGCGTATCAAATATTTGGATACTCTTTTTATGCACATGAAATTTGGTTTCCTCGACTCGAAGGTTTCGATTTCTCCTCCTCGAATTTTTCTCTACACTCGATAATACTCGTCCTGATATCCATTCTGATTTTTTTCTCCACTACAATCTTTGCATGAGATACAACGATCGAAGGGAAAGCGATGCCAGAGAACATAGAATAGACACACCGATGCGTGACTCGTATAAGAACTCACGTGAATGTATAAGCAACCAAATTGAGTGTAAAGATATACCAGGAGGAATATAAACATGTATATTTACATTTGATTCATATAAATGTATATGAATACCGCGGTGGTCTAACATTTTGGCATCCTGACAAGGATTTCCACATGAATTTCGGCGCAACTTTGAATTCAATCGTAAAGTATAATATTGTCTGTTATAATTGTGGAATTTTGTTTGTCAATCGGTCGGACTTTTGCTTTCTTTGAAAGTTCCGTACTCTCTTTCTCTCGGGGTCTTCTTTTCAGCCACAAGGTTACCTTGGGCTTCTTTTGGCACCGTGTATTGAAATTCAAATAACGCTGTGAGCAACGCGCAATACTCGACAGGGTACCTATACCAGCTTCCTGAGCGATTCACCGTGAAACTGTCGTGCACGGTTATATGAGCGACGCAGAATATGAATAAAAAAAGGAAAGTTGAATGGGGATGGTGGAACGACGACGGATGGGTTTCAATGCAGTTCCAAAGACTATATCTGCTCGTTGAATTGAAGCTGAGGTCAAGGAGAAGAAATACGAGCAAAGCTTTCCTCGGTCGAGATATCAATGTTAATTATGTCCTCATAAATACAGACACTGCACGGAAGTTCCATCAATAGAAGTTGGTGTACGATTTTATGAAAATGAAGGGAAATAAAGGAGGGTGGAGAGAATTCGAGAGAAAGGTTTGGGAAAATAATAAGCCATTTTTATTTGACTAAAGTGAACAGAAAAGGATGAAAAGTACGATTGCACAAAAATTAACGTTACGAATGAATGAGCGAGAAACTCTGAGGGTTGAATTGAAAGCATTTGATGGATTTCTGACTCCTTTTTCTCGAGTTTATTGGAGTGAATAGGAAGTCTTGAATTTTATCTATTCCTTCTTCAAAATTGATGATACATTTTTATTTCAACTTTCATGTTTATGTTATGGTAGGAATTATTCAACAGCGTGAAAATTCACGGATCGAGCATATTACTGTTATTAAGCGTGCCATTTTTTCTCAAATTTGCAGCTTCCATGACAACATCCTTGTTCTTCCTCCATTTGAAACATCCTCATCAAATTCCTGTGTGGAAATTAATTCTAGGCGGCAGTTTGGACCAAACTGGGTGTCCCTATTTTATTTCAGACCTTGTTTTGGTTACCTTCATAGAGCCTAAACAGGATTGTCATGCACTCATCTTTAGGGCCTGCATAGAATCTCTAACTTGGGTCTATGTAGGACACCCATCATGAAGCCAATGCAGGCACTGAAACTAGAACCCTTGAAAGGATAATAAATTGTTGCGAGTATTATCAAATTGAATAAATATTGCAAGAAGAGAATCCCAGGTGTAAACTTCCTCGATTGCAAATTGGGCTATCCAATTCGACTTGAGCCCGGACAGGGCCTGGAATGGACCAATTTCAATTTCTTGTCAGGTTTTCCACCCAACATTACTTCGTTCATACATTATTGGACTGTATCAGAAAACAGAACAGCCTCATTATGTGTTGCAATCAACCATGCAGTCATGTTTTTTCGATTTTTTAACATTGTTCACCGATAGTGTGAATTTTTTTGTATGCATATATCCTAAAACATTAATCAACAAGAATTTTTCAACGGGGTTTTGAACGTAGGTTTATCTTTACAAAAAAAATCAATATAAGGGCAAGGCCCTACGTGGGCTGTAGTTGGTTGCATTCAGATTTTCAAACCGGGGCGGACGTTGGAAATGCAGCTCGGCCCTACGTGGGTTGTATGTACAGGTATGCCCAAATTAGGATCTCCGGGAGAATACAGGGAGCCTGGCAAGGCCCTATGCAGGATGTAATTGGTGTGCCTAGATTTTCAGAACAGGTAAAAACATTGGTAATACAGCTTGGCACTATATGGGCCTTACATGGGTGTCCCTGAGTTAGGGAAATCAGGTTGAATATCAACAATCCGACTAGGCCCCTTAGTGGTTAAGAGTAGGACATCCTAAGTTTGGACACCCAATATGAGCCTAAAAAATTGCCACACGGGTTAATAAGTGTCTCGTTGAAAAGATTAGCCGTTAATTAGAGTTCGTGTTTCAATCACTTCTCGACGATTAACTTGGATGATGTCGTGGCTCACAAAACCGTTATTGATAATAGTATACTGATAAATAATTCACCGAGCACAGCATGGTGGAATATTATCTCAAAGCCATCTCGTAAAGTGACTATTGTACTCGTCCCGTTGTCAAAATATTCTTGTTCGTTCATCTCTCCGTTTTAGTTCTCTGCATTTTCTGTGCACCAACATACGACTCTCACTCTCCCCGCTCACTCGTGTCATGTTTTGCTGGAAACCGTGTGGGTAAAGTAAAATATCCTCCCATGTATTCCGTACATTCTCATTTCTGCTTTTGTATCGAGTGTGATTCTTGAATAAAGTGTCACGTCATACGGATGAGATTTCAAAGAAGAATAGAACCTTATTTGTCGCACGAATCGTAAGAAAAAAAGGAGAAACTTAATTGAGCATGCCAGATTCGAGAAGAAATCTAGATCTCGTAACGAAAAAGAATATGTAGTACGAGCGAAGGCTCTGCAGCCGATTTCTTTCTCGTTTAACCTCTCCAGAGGACATAAATCATTGGAATGTCTTCGGAAAAACAAAACCATTATGGTTATCTATTTTTCTTCTTCTTCTTCTTCGTTTTCTCCCTCTTTTTCTCTCCCTCTCATCGCTGTTGTGCCATAAATGGAGCATCAAGTCATTTTTATAATTCATATAACACGCAAATTATCACACGAAAAATTGTTCTCTCGCAGAGAATCGAATGATGTTTAATTGGAATTGAGAATCTCTCTCCTCCCTTCTGCTTCATTCGCAATATATCACGAACAAAATATCAAACTTCATTGATCATAATACAATTTTTGTTGAGTTCACGTGGTATATACTACTCTCTACCTCTTGCACAGTATATTACAAGAAGAAGAGATGTATCGACATGTCAGTGAACGGGAGCTGTGGGGGCCATTGCTCAGAAATTTAATGCGGGTCGTCGCGAATTTCGAGAAAACTCTTTCGGAAAGTAGTTCACCAAATCGTAAATCATATCTGTAGCCAATACATATATTCATGACTTGGACGGATGTGTGGGTCGATGGCTCCGTATACGTGCACAATAACGCGCGCATATATATCCAGACAGGAAGAAGCCAGTAATGCATTTGGCCGCTTATTTGTATGTTTGTGTGCCGTTCGAAAACTCCGGGAATGTATTCACGAGGATATAACGTGTCGATGTCAAGAAATAAGTACATTGCTGTCGATGGAAGCTACGAAACCTCCGAGGAAAAAAGAATGAAGGCAAGAGAAAGGAACAGTCAGGGGAACGACGATTGGGGTAATAGTGTGTACGTAGGTACCTACATAAGTAACGAAAAAGTCGCGAGCGAAAGGATGAAGTGGATGGAGCCGGATAGACGCGCGGCCGAGGAAAAGAGTCGTTGAAAGAGCAAAGTTTCAAAACGAGGAATAAAAAAGTTCTCTCGAAAAAACTGCGCGACGGATAGATAGCGGGGAAACGTAGAGAGAGATACGTCCCGCGTGTTTGAGTGTATCAAGTTTTTTTATCCTTTTCTTACAGGAAACGCAACTCTAAGGGAATGGAATGAGGGGAAATGGAGTGAAGAAGGGATTACATGTGTATTCGTGGGGTAGAATGTGAATTTATAATCATAATGGTTTGTGTTTTCGTATCTGTCACGAATAGTCAGCACTTTTGAGTTTAATGTGTTCAAAGTTTTGTACGAGTTCACAGAATTTCATCATGTACAGATCGAATGTTTTACAATGAATGGGAAAACAAGTATGAAATCAGTAGAAAAACATGGTAGGGGCCAGACAATTCAATGACGAACAGTCATCCCTTCGATTACCTTTACAGGAACCAAGTTCATTCACTTCCTTTCACTTACTCCGTGGATGTGAAACGAATTGTCTTCTGATGCATATTCGAAGAATTGATGTTCTTTTTTTCACAATAGAATAGCTTGGGACTGTACGAATCGCTATACTTCAAACTCTCATCGAAGTATGCAAACTCATGCAAATCTTGAACTTGTGGAAGGAACTGCAAACAGCTCACTTGAAAGTTTCTATACTCCACGATTCGAGTCCTTCTGGTATCCTGCGATGCTGCTCTTTTGTAACTTTGTCGTAACCTCTGTTCCCACGTATGTACAGTTTTATGATATATTTCTCTTTTTCTCATCTTTCTATACATTCAGTATTGCGTTTCTGTTTCAATTTATATTAAATTGAAACTTCGGATTCTGGAATCTCTGTACACGGAAAGACCGAATCTATCAATATTTAGGAAAATGACTGTCAATTTAGGGAAAACGATGATGTTAAAATATTAACAATTGATAGCTTCATTGGTATTTTTCATATTGAAACTATCAATTGTTAATACATCGACTACGAATTTTTGGCGATCCTCTTTTTCCCTAAATTGACAGTCATTTTTCCAAATGTTGATAAATTCTTTCTAAATAATAAGAGACTCGGTCTTTCAATGTATTTATCGATTATTATGAATATTCTGAGTAGAAAAAACAAGTTTAGGGCCAACATAGCCATGATCACGTGGGTAAAAATGGACCATGCACTGGCGGTAGGCAATTATGATCAGCGATGATTGAGTCAATTCTTTCATTAATTTCTTAAAAAGTCTATGACGAGGAATCTATAGCTGTCTCATAAACACACTTTACATTCCTATGATCCTTCCTTTCTCTCGAATATCTTCATACCAATTCATCTTTCAATTTTCTTTGAATGAGAAAATCTATCATATTCTCAAAATGTTATCGAATTGAATCAAATGATTCATATTTTTGGGTCCGAATCCCTTTTACGAAGAAGAACATTGGAAGTACATCGATTTGAATCAATATTCGAGTCCAATAAAATCAAGTATTGTTTCTTCGGTTCAACACGCAGTATAAAATGTGGGAAAGATTCAAAGAGAGTAACCGGGATTTCGAGGGATGAAGTTTCTTTGAATCTTTCAAGTCAACATGATTTAGATGGAACGTGCTGCCAACAAAAGAACCAGCAGGTCATGGATTTCGTGTATTCACTTTTTTTCCATAAATTACTGTGTTATCAATGTCTCTCATTTTCCCTGAAAAATTCCGTTGCCCACCATCAACGCTTGTATAGCAGTTGTTTGTTCATTTACTGAAAAAATAAAACGTTTATCAAGAATTGCAGAAGTTTCAACGTTGAATCGTACGAAACTTCTCCTTCCCTCTCATCCTTGAGAAAATTAAATTGATTCAGACGTTTAAATGATATCAATAAAGATCAGTAACAGGAATATTACCCTCGACATTAATATCTATTTTTCTTCTCTTAAAGAATGAATTATTCATAACTCCAGCGAGTGAATGATCACGTTTTGAAACGAGGGAATTATTGAGTCTGATATCGAAGCCAGCAAAGCCACAATAAGTACAGTCTTTGTGATGAAGTCGCTCACGTTGAAATAATTGATAACGTTGTAATTCATTTGAATGTTTCGGTTCGCGCTGCTTATTTGACATACTTCCCATTTTAGATTCTATTTTTAATATATTACACCGAATGAAAACAATGATTTCAACACATCATACTTTATATGCAAATTCCAAAGAGACACCAATCAACCATCTCAATTTCCTACCTATGTCTCATTCTTTCATGTCTTGGGATCATCAATCACTGTCTTCACTCTTGTAAAAGTCTCACGAAAGCTGTCACAAATTACCTTTTAATTCGTCTCAACAGTCGCTTTAACGGTAGTCGAATTTGAATGCATTGCATTACTATGTCGATCGTTAAATCTTCATTAGTGTTGCAAACTTTCCGCGAATAGCAATTTGTCGTCCGGTAACCGGAATGCAAACGGATCATCGAATTATCATAAATTCATAGAACAAGACTAATAAAGATGCTCCGTTATTTAACGAGATTTAATAAGTTATAGTTTTCCAATATCTATTTCATTTAATGAATAATCTTTCCTTGATGTTTACAAATAAATTCATTCAACCCCTTTTATGGAGAAAACTTGCGGGTATACCTATCAACGGGAATTGCGAAATATTTTGTTCCACGATATACAAGGGTAGTATATCCCATGGAACGTTACCAAGTTCTCGTCTCGAGGTCGAAAATTAAATCCCAACTTTTCCCAAGCGGCCGCAGATTGTGCACAGTTTGGCTAGCGTGGTTTAGAGAAATACGAGATGGAAACAAACATTTTCCTAACGCACCCTGATCCCCAATGCTATCGAATATTATGGTGTGTTTTTTCAACTCTGAATACATTCATTTAAAATCAGGGGATGAAAATTGTATTATCGATTACTTATAGTAGATACATCGAAGTCATTGCCGGTTCATATGGAATCCCCAGGATCAACTCGCACGGTACGAACTGGTCCGCGTATGTGCGAACTCACATTTAAACGAAACCACAATCTTCCACGTGCACATGCATATATTTATGTGGTCGAAGGGAATCCATGGTTATCCACGCGCTAAATAATCCGGTTAACGTTCGATAGTACGACGCCTATAAAATAGCTGATATGGTGGTTGCTGTGGTCTTTTTCAAAAACGGGCCAACTCATGCATCAATTCACATGAGTATCGATAGAACGGAAGCGACCAGACGAGCGGATTACGAACCTGTGGTGAAACTTTATAGCACCAACGACCAGCAAGTGCGTCATTAGCAGACGCAAATACATATACACACATCTAACAGGGTGCGGGTGCACGTCCCCGCGAGTGTAGTGGAACAATGCCGTAAAAGTCAGACCGGATAATCTGGCGCTTAATACTTCTCTTCAACGTCATAACGTTAGTTGTGTTATCTATCACGAATGGGAGATGGAACAACTTCATTATTGATAGTATAACCGTTGATGAGACCACTTGTGTATTACGATAAAATTGTATCGTTGCTTCGGTAATTCTCACGCCTCATTTCGCCAACATCGATCCCGTGATACGATCAGTACCCATCACTCAATTCGATTCAACGATATTGATTTCCGATCCACGTTTATTAGAGTAACAAAACAAAAATCCCATTCACCCTCCCATTAAGAAACTAATACTATCGAATATCGAACTGCTTTCGATATCATCGAAAGAGATGATCGGTAGATCTCTCAATAATACAAACGACTGAACATGAATCGAGGAAGAAAGTTACAAGCGTACAAGATATCTCGAACGATAACTTGTCAAATGGTTTGTGTATTATATTGCAGGGGGATCGTTTCTCATTCTAGATCATACCATTTTTCTATCGCGAAGATAGACTTTTTTCGCTATATAGAAAGAAGAAGAAAGATATACATCGGAAGGAGCATTGGTATGGGGATGATATTTCAGAAGGCGCTTATTCAACGAACATCAGTCAGCATCACCTGTCATCATTTGAGCGATACGAAAAGCTGAGTGTACGGAATGATACATAGATAGGTGGTACACGAGAGAATAGAGACGAGGGGATCAACGAAGGACAGTCGCGCCAAGCTTTTGAAATAGAGCGATAGAGCGAAACCTCATGTATAGTCAGTTCCGTTCGAACCGCAAGGTCGAACGAACATCACATGTTATGTTGACATATTATGAACTCACAGATCTCCAAGATAGATAGAATTTGCTGAGTAATCTAGTTCATTAATAATAACCCAAGCTACAAGATATCCATACGATAATTATTGATAATTATTCCAAGTACATAAGTTTATTTCTACGAACATTTTTATATTCAACGATCCGTGATTGCACAATTATTGCGCTCAAACTACACGAATCGTCAGAGTTGGTAATTTCATGTCATAATGAAAAATTCCACGATGTAATTTAGAGTGAATGCAATGAAAGAGAAATATGAATGTATCAGTTTATTATTTCATTCTTCATTATGTAAAAGCTTTTGAATGTCTCATGTGTTCGTATTATCACGACGATCATGAATAATTTCTCTTACATCGTTGTGCTTAATTATTGAGGATTATTCATGAATTCTTATTCATCCGTTCGAGTTTATTTCTCCCATATGTTCTCCATTTGATACGAATAATATGAATGTAGAATGTACAGTGAATATGTACACACACATAAGTGTGTGTGTGTGTGTGTTCTAATTTACAATTGAGCTGTCTAGAACACTCGGCATTTTCGATGTGTTACAAATGTAACACGGTAGAGAAAATGTGATGCTGAATTTCCATAAGCAGACACTTAATTCTCACGTGGTATGCGGCGAAAGGCCGGCTGGCTGCTGGCTAGTGCAGCTGCTGGCTGCTGGTGGACTCTACTATTTTATTATCGAAACGTGACTACGTGTTTCCGAGACCTGACGATACTTTCAATGAAAGGCATGAGCTGTTAACGATCGCTGAAGAAAAGAAAAAGAACTATACTGCTGATCCAACTACTGAAAATGAACCTGAAACTATAGACTCTTGCTTCCCTTTCTTTCTTTCTTCGAGTATAAAAGTCCGTTATGTCGATTATATCTTTATTACGGATACAATTCTTCTTCTTCTTCTCGTGTTATATTCGAAATGAATTTGAAAACACCGTGTCGAGAGAATCTTTTTTTCTTTACGCAACGATGTGTTAATGCCGTGGTTGGGTTGATACTGTGTGCGCGAATGAGGGGATGGAATAACAAATTAATGTGTGTGTTTGTGTGCGACTGGGTATGAATGAGCGCCGAAACAAAGTTTATTTTGGTGGAGAACTACTGCTAAACCTAAGATTCGGTAGCAGTCGTCAGCGTCGGTAGTAGTGGGAGGGGATGCTTCAAACGCTACCACTCGTAGTTCGACAACGGTGCTGGGTTACATACGACCAGAGAGTTATCCATCTACCAGTCAAGAGGATGAGGAGAAACGATGGAATGATATATAGAGGGAAAAGATAGAGCTGGAGAAGAGGAAGAAGTAGCAACAGCAGCGCAGTAGCAGCAGTCGGTGACGGTGATTGTTACGCAACTGACGTTTCAGCTAACTGAAGCGTTGTATCTATCGTTTGTTGAGTTCACGCGAGAAACGAAACTATTGCGATGCTTGGGCATTTGGGCATGTACAAGTTTGCATTCGCTACTCAAGATATCTCTGAACTCACGTACTACAGGTATAAACATCGTCTCTTCTTCTGGTATATCAATTCTCAACATCCGTACACGAGATCATGATGATGATGACGGTAGAGGTGTTCAGAGCGTTATATTATGGTCGTAGAAACTCTAATCTCACACGCAGGCTCAAGTTACTTTGCTAGAATCCAAGCGAAAAGTTGTCGCGGAACGTCACAGAATTGAATCAGGTTAATAGTAGGTTCTGTGTTCAAACTCGTTTCTAGAACTGTATTTCACAATGAGGAACGTTAGGAAAGATTCTACCTCTCTCTGTCTGTGTTGTTGCTACAAGTTCCCGATACGTGTACTATGGTAAATGAAAACGTGATACTCACTTTGATTATGTTACCTCAGTCTCGCTTGGAGCTCCATACATTAATTCAACACGATAACAAGTTAGATTCAAACGAAAAACTTGAATAAAATTTAGCTGAGATCTCGAACTTCCTGGTATACCGCTGAAGAAATTATATGGAAAAATAGAGAATCGCCCGATCGCTCGTTAATTAAAGAAAAACAGAAATATCGAATGGAGGGAGTGACGCTCGGAACAACAAACTCATAGTATCACTTTCGTCCTTTGTCTCTCATTGTCGCTCCTGGCATTTCTAACTCTCAAACTCCACTCGACGAATATTGGTTCCGCTTTCTGCTACTTTGGCATCGCGTGCAGATGGATATACAAGCGACATGATGAAAATGATCTGTCAATGGAGGTTTGTGTACAATCAAATTTATGCAGTCCACGTGGTTCTCTGTGGTTCACTTCCGGATCTGTTTATTCCATTAGCCTTGCAAAATCCTGACATGACATTTTTTCGTTACATTTTTCAACGGTTGTTGAAATGTCCTTGGAGTTTTTGATCATTCAAGTTGCTTCTACATTGAATTCCACAATTTTGCAAAACAGTAATTAAAATTGAGAATAAATTGACACAATTTCTGTGACTATGGCAAGAATTCTAAAATTCGTGTTTCTGAATAGATCGGCACAATTGCATGTTTTCGAAAGAATCGATGAGTCCGGAAGGGTTGTTTGGAATTTTTCAGAAAGTATTGTACTACCGTTGAAAAATGTAGCTACAAATTAATGTTATTCGAAGACTGGACGGGTTGAATCTTTGGTGGAATTTTGGATTCTTATCAATTTCTGTCAGAATTATTTGATATTTTTTGAAGAACTTCAACAATCAGCAACTCAGCATGAAACATTCGATGCGTTTTCCAAGTAAAATAAAAATACAAGGTTCGTTAAAAAAAAACTTCTACTTACCTGTATGATTTTCCAATACATCAAAGAGACCTCGCGTTACATTCCGAAGACATTTTCCAGTGCCTCAACGATAATGATGTTTAAATGAATTCGTTATAATTTTTCCCATGTCAAGAAAGAAAATAAAATATCAAAATCAATGTTTTTTTTTTTTATTAAAAAAAAACTTGAGGAAAATTAAATATTGTGTATTAAATATTCATCTCATATTCATAATATTTCATGTATTAAATATAAATAAAATATTCATCAGAGGTTATATGGATCACAAAAAATGTTGTCTCATGAAATTTCACGGTAAAACATTCATTTGAAGATACATATTCACATTACGTGCATTCTCCATACACTATATAACAATAATGAATAATAACTGTAATAAACTTAAATACATAATAATGTTAATCTTAACAACTGCGAAATGTACAAAAAGATGTATCATTCAAAGTTCTCTAATCGTTCTTGACAACACGTCGACTGCCTTTAGTTTCACTTTCAGAACATCGTCCGAAGTACAACTCAATACATCAAATATGACATAAATATACATTTTGTTCAAAGATCATCCATCTTTTCTTGCTGATGCGTTGATGTATATTATTATCATCCACTCGACATTGTTTTTTTACGACTCTAATGCATTTACCGTTTGATCTTAGTCAATTCTTCATTCACTCTTGATTAATTTTTGTAATGACTACCTCAAAAGCGGATACAATATATTCAAGCAAAACATCATCGAGTAAGCAACGAGATCCGTAACGCGACTAGCACTCCCTGAAATCACTGCAACATAAATCACGAAGAACATTCGTTATAATTAGGCGAGTAATGGGGAATTATGCTTGTTCGAATATTAATGGGGACCATTTCGGTGATGAGATTGCGTGGAATATGTTTCGTTAAATCTCGGGAAATGAACATGATTTTATTCTCCTTGCTTGACGTTGTTGGAGGATATCGAAAATTATCGGTGATGATGATTGTTATAGAAAGAGTGAAAATAATATAAAAGATGGAATTCCAAAAGGATTCGCTAAACGAAAGATGGAATGCGGGGAAAATATTTACCTCTTTCCGGTACTGGTTCACGTAATCCTGTACCCAGCTGAATTTCGCTCTGAGCTATGTATATACCAGGTATTTGAGCAGTGCAGCGGAGATTCAACTGACCGTTAACGTAATGGAATGGTTGAAGAGTCACACTAACTTCGCTCCGCTGTGGGGCAGCCACGAACTCGTTCGTATGATCTATGCGATTAATATGATCTCGTTGACGTGACTTTTTGTCACGTTGGGATGCTTTTGGAGTCTCTTCCAGATAATTCGACGGCGATGCGTCTACCTGCAACAAATCGACAATGATACCATCGAGATAAAAAAAACGAATTCTCCTTTTATTGTCGTTCTATTGTAAATTGTTTTGCTGTTATCTTTAGATTTTTCCTCCTCCCTTTTTCCATTCAACTCTTTCTCGACCTCCAGCATGCAAATGTATTTGAAAAACACGAGCTGTAGCAGCTAGCGGAGTAGAAAAGGTTGGGAAAAAACAATTGTACCAAGGCATCGTGGGATTCCAAATTTGCTTTCAACCATCCATGTTCAAGTTCATCCATGTGGAATCAGGAAGTGACCTCTTTTTCTTTCACTGCTGTCGTGACTGGGATCTTATGAGCTGAGATACAAAGACAACGACTGCAATGTCACTTTCCTCGAATTTTATAGGAAGTCTTAGAATCGTAACAGGATCTTGTTCCGTACCTTTTGTACCTTTTGTTCCTTGGTTTAATCCTTTGGTGAAAAAGCTGTTTAATCTATGTCAAGCTTTCACCAGATTTTTCTTCGTTTTTCCAAACACTTTTATCTTTTCTATCTCTCCCCAGTCTCTATTCAAATTTGAGAAATGAATTTTGATGGTTTCCGACAGTTCAAAAAATTATTTCAGAGAGGAATTTCCGGACCGATGTGGATGAGTGATTATACATATTCCCGGAATGTTTTGATAGATTAAAACGCGAAGGAATTTTATATGAAGTTTGAATATGCATATCACGTGAAGGGAGTACAATAATAGAAGGAATTCAAGATCATTCTATCCCTGGGAGTTTCAAAATGAGAAAATGGGAAAGCGAATTAGGTTATGTACATACGATTTTAGTTGGTAACTCAAGCATCATGAGAATTATGAAGAAGTTGATGCTTCGAATTACCGTGGTGCTTTTTATCATTTCTTGGATAGCATTCGAGGGATCATCGCTTCTCGATCTATTGATTTTCAAAATAACGTTCAATCACAAATTGTGAGGGAGAAAAAAAATACATTTCCATCATTCATATCCGTTTCTATCCTCATTCGATGTTTTCACAACGACTATATTTCTTCATCATTTCTGAATATTTTTTCCAATTATTCTTGGTACAGTATCTGAGAGCTCGGTATCTGAAGATATGTATCAAGAAGCTTTTTCTTGTACCACATACCTCATCTGTATTAAAATCTTTATGAACAGCTCTTCTTTGGATAACTAGTACACAGATCACCTCATTCGGGTAGAAACTTGGGATGAAGTCGTATCTTTTGGACCATCTATGTGAAGAATGTAGTATTTTTGATTACGAGGTACTGTATCCGATATTCATTCGAAGTAATCGAACCCTAATGCATCTATCCACAAAATTCCCATTTTTGATCAATTCATGGAAAGCACATGCGAATAAAAATCAAAATTTCATAAATGAAATTCACTAATCCAGCACGAACAGACACGAAAAATTTTCAACAAATTTTCTCAGCACGGGAGTCCGAGATTGAGTTTGTCACAAGGAGTTTGTTACGCTTTTACAAAAAGCTTACGGAGATCTGAATTTTAGAATTTTATACCCTCCAGTCAGTTTTATACACTCATCATAAGTGCTTTGCATGATCACATTTAAGCTTTTGATTCACTTTTGCTCCATCATGAAGAACTTTCGGTAGGAAGTGAAATCTAACGAAAGAGAGAACAATGGGAACGTACTTCCAAGTTTGTCTTGACCACTCATCCGCCTCTGGTACCCGAACTTCTGACCGCACTGGAATAACTAGTGTGAACGTTGAACTGATTTCAGCAGCACAATCGAGAGTATCTTGAAAGGTCAAGAAATTTCCAGAATAAAGATATACATCACTTGTGATATTGAAAGAAAAGAAATTCATAAACAAGTTTCAATGAAACACTCGTTTCTTCCTATCGATTTTTTCTCTCCCGAAACACACACACACGCAAGCACACCCACTACCTTCTCCTAGGATCTTTGTTTTTCTTTCATAAACTACATATACAACTCCATTTGCTTCTTATATGAAGGAACGTTATATGAAGTCTACGTTCACGATCTAATTAGAAGAGCAAGCAAACATTTTCTCTTTTCCTCTCTTCTTTCTTTTTGTTGTTGTTGTTGTTGTTGTGTTGTGATTGTTAAAAGAACGTGAGCGTTTGGAGTCTCACAGGGAAGTTTGTTGAAAACTGACATCAGGATTACCAAAGGTCACAACAGAGAAAGACAGAAGATACTACAATTCTAGGTTCTACGTTCTTCGTTCTACGTTCCCATGTTAAAGCTAGGACAATTGCCGAGTAAACGATCCAGCTTAAAATGCGGATTCCGAGTAATAAAATGAGGACGTGTAAAAGTTATGTCTGCGAGTCTTTCTGCAATTCCAGGATACGCGACGTAAACAATACACCGTTTCTCGATTCTCTAGAAAAATAACGCTTGTATGAATTCATTTTTACCACTTTGTATACACGCGTAAACTTAATTTTTTCTCATACTTTACCGATATCTTTGTCTTTGTCGTTTATGCTCGAGAGAGTATAAAAGTACACGTATCAACTCGAATCTAGAAAGAACGAGAGTCAGAGAGTCTTTCTGCGTACGAAGATAGGGAAACTGCGATCTTTTATATATGGTAAAAACGCTGTGTGGAACCAAAACTCAAAGCGTAACGAACACAAAGCTTTCATATCGAGCTCGTCGAAAGGAAGAATTGAAAAGAACTAAAGACATATCGGTTGAGAAACATTGAGGAATCAATGCAAGAATTTCCTCCTGTCTTTCTCGATTTTCTCCTTCTCTCATCATGGATCGACTTGTTCTGGGGAAAAAAGAAAGCATCTCGCCCATCCATTGATGATGATGTTTCAGTTCGGATGAATGAAGTTCTGTGTTTTTGACATATGTGTTACGGATTGGTATGGATTTATCTATACGGGAACTCTTGAGAGTTAGTCGAGCGGAACAACTCTCGATTGAATGAACTGTAACAAAAGTTCGAACAGTCTTTGTTGATTATTAACCACTGCACCAGACGGTATCTCTCTTTTTGATTTGAATTATGCCATTTTATGCCTAACATCGATTTTACTTGCAATAAATTTCAGTGTCGTGTACATTCTCGTAATAAATTGTGAACTTTCGTGGTACCATCCGAACATATTCATCGCAAATACTCTTCCTTGATTAGCAACAATTTCCTTCCACATGCCTTACAAATGTTAATTATCAAGTGGATTAGAGAACATTGAATTCTCTGAATTGCTCTCCTTCTCCTTTTCGCAAGATACTCTGGGGAATGTGAAGCGTTCGTCTTCGTGATTGAGTCCCTCGGTAGGGAATGAAGGAATATCACTTACTCCAAAGATTCATAGATCCAACGTTTCCTTCATTTCGAACGATAATCACAGTTATGGATTCATTCTGAGGCCCCGTGAAAAAATTGTTCACTGAAATGCTTCAATTTGGTACCCACGTGGATAACCCGTGATCGAGTCTAACCGCCTGTGATCGTGCTAGACAACCGATTCTCGCTCGTGATCATGCAAAATTTTGATGACCGAGAAGTATTTATACAAAACTACTTTGTGTTGATTTTTTCATCACGGATATACATGCTTCATCATACTACATTGGTCCCGAATGCATGCACGTACGCCTGATCACCTATGATCATGCCTGAAAAAGGAAACTAAAAAATGGGAGCTGCATGAGCACAATAAGTGGAAATGATTGACAATAAATGAGTGTTCGATAAGATAGTTATAGTTTCACGCCTTACAGAAAAATGATTGATTTTGAATGGATTTCTCATGCATAATCGAGCATAATCAAACGTGATTGGACGTAATCGAGCATGATTATTAGTCCTCATCACCTGGGTACGAAATTGGGACCTGATCATGCCTGTTCATGCCTCACGAATGAAGCCCGATCAGGCGTAAACGGGCGGAGACAATTTTTATTTCAGTATTTCGATATAATAATCATATTTGAATTGTGTATCGAAGAACGGATGTTAAGATATCTCTGTTCACGTGTCTATCTATCATACCTCACGTGATCGTACATTCACACGTGTCTACGATGATAGGCGAATGCGACTTTGATGAATCATGTGGAATATCATTCAGGAATAACACTACTGTTATGCCGTTAGAAATGGTTCGAATATCCAAGACAAGCATTCGCCGTTTCTCTCCAACAATGTCGTGGCGTTGTATTTGATTGATCGATGATCGTCGGTACGATGACTGTTGTTTCCAACACGTCCGGATGTCAGAGGTTAATTTGAAACTGGAACCGCATTACCAACACGATCGTAACACAGATAATTCATCCCTGCGGATGAGTCACTCGCGATCTTTTATATACATTCCTTTATATCTCATGTATCGATGATCTCATTTGATTTCGAATTCCGGATTTCCAGTTTTTATCTCGCAAAGACTTCTCGAGCTCACGCTGTAACGTTCAGCCCTCAAGTTACGGAAGATTTATTCGAATCGAGATATTCCCGGGTGATTGCGAAACTCGCTCGAAGATCTATTACAAGTGCAAAGGAGGAGTATGGCAGATTTCGAGAGGAGGTATGGAGGAAAAGAATGTTTCCATTTGATAACGGGGTTGACTTGGCTTAGCTTGCCACCCACCTATCTTTCCTCCCTCCTACCTCTAGTCCTTGGGGTTATTTTTCTTTCGAGGTGTTTTGTATAGACCTCGCGAATCAGATAAAACTAATGATTGTTCTATACGAAACTATCGTTAACTGTATCTTTAGATATTATTGCAGCTCAATTGTTCATGGGACCCGTTCAGAACTCCTCTTCTCGAACTGTCCTATTTCTTCCTCTTTTTCACATAATTCAAATGGGAACAGCTGAAGAGAAAGAGTTGGATAGATGAAGATACAAAGGAACGTCAAAATACAGGAAGAAGGAAGAAGAGAGGGTAAATATGTGCGCCTTTGTCACAGAAAACCTACTGCAAACAGGCCACGTCTTATTGAACAGAAGACAAGAAGCTTTGAAGTCTGACAAAGAGTAAGTAGAGGGGAAAAAGATGGAGAACAGAAACCTTGATATGATGAAGAGCACGGGCAGGGGGGTTGGCGCGGCGCGTTCCAAAGTGGAGAAGAAAAGTTTGAAAGAAGTGAGACGGAAAAGCAGACCTGGCTGAACTCCGAGAACTCAAATGTACTTTAAAGTACAAAAGAGCGACGGAGAGAAAAAAAGAGGAAGAGATAGACGAGAGGAAGGATTGGGAAGGAGAAAACGGAACGAACAGATGAGAAGCCTACGGGAATCAAACGTGGTTGAATATGGAACGTATGTACGTACAACTTGGCATTCGCTCTCGCTAAACTACAAGACAAAGTGTCTCTCAAAACATGACTGACGATCTATAAATCGTCTAGGACGATTCCTCAGTTTCATGAATTAATGATTATTCACTTCCAAAAGAATTCGTGGAGAACAATAGTACCAAAGGTTTATTTCATAGACGCAAAAAGTTGTTATTTCTTCGATAAACTCTCACAATTTCGACTGTTAATTCTTTCAAAAGTATTACCAGCGATCACTCGCATTCATACAGGTTCATGAAATCACATAAGTTTCGACAATAAGAGAATTTTTTCCATAGCAAAAATTCCTTACATTATTGTACGAATAATATAAAGCGTCCCGAGAAATTGTATACCGAGTCTCATTACGACTTTCCTTGTAATTCCGAGATCTTAATTATATGTTCAGTACAGTTTAATTCCAAGTCGTAATTTATAAATCTCACCCTTCTACCTAACCCTTGTTGGCGTGAGTTGTGCTGTACCTGTTTGTTGAGATTCTTTCATTTCAAGATGTGAGAGGGAGGGATCGAGAGAAAGAAAGCTGGGGCGTCTTATGAACCGTCTCGTTGAAATTTATTATTATGGAAAAAAACGCATGCGACCTATTTCTTTGAAAACGTTGAAAATGTTGAATACGTTGCAGGATATAATGAAATTGGTGCTTGCAAGCATAGAGTGTGCGTTTGTACGTAAATTCGAATATTTCAGATATTTCCTCATTTGGATTTGATAAATCTCACATACCAACTGACAAACAACATTGAATATTATTGTTAGAATTTGCTAAAAATAAATTCACTCACCGGCATATTGTTGAGCGTGAATGAAAATTGCGCGCGTGGCTTTGAAGCTGGAAGGCTACAATTCGCTCTTAAGGTGTCCCCAGGGTCGTAACGATCTCGTTCCGATACGAGAAACGGTTTACTCTCAGGTAAAGCTGAAATATAAAGTTTCTCCGATATATTTCATGACGCAATTATCGTGGATACGGAATGATAACATTATTACAAGTTTATATACAATAATTTAAAACCAATTTGACGATTCGGTCAATGCATCGATGCGGGAATAATACAAATTTCTGTGAAATGACTTTATGAATTGAGCGAGAAGAAGAATCAATTCAATATCCATATTCCGTCCTTTGCTACATTAATAATTTCACCTCGTGCGCTCTATTGTTGAATATTATTGGTATATTCCCCAACTCTAGATGCATTATCGTGACGATGCAGGTCTTTTATACAATTAGGTTTCCGTTGTACGTTGTACAGCTTGGAGACAATTGGTTCAAGAGAACGGAGCATGCATTTCATCAAACATAACGCTTGGATCAAACGGGAGCTAGTTAATAACGACGCGAATAACGCATGGAAAGTAGAAGAGTATTGGTGGAGGAGAGAAGTTTGTTCGCAAACTCGAGGGCTTGTTACATGGATATTTGCGTACAGGCACCATCATGAAGAGAATATAAGCACATCGTGGGATATTCTGTATGTGTCAACGATTCACCATGAAATATATATATATATATATGTGTAACGAGAATTTAATCAAAGATTGATTAATGTAAAAACTGGAACATGGAAATTATTGCTAATACGTCCAAGATGAGACCGGTATTTATTTTCAAAGGATTTCGAGTCGTGTTGTTTTCCCTTCATTGGAAAAAGAATTCAATTACTCGTCCGAGTGATTGAATGTGAAGTATAGCCCTCGGGGCTCGTTAGATTGATGAAAAAGAGAAATTACCGCGTGGCTTCAAATATTTAGGGTGGATGAAGAATCTGGAATTGGAAAGAGTGAAGGGAATGGCTTTTTGAAATAGAGTTTCCAAGTTAACGGGCAGCGATAGGTGGAAGAAAAGAATGAGAACAATTCGGAAAGGGCTTCTTCGTGGAATAAAAGGGCTGAATTTTTTATCAAGTCCTGAACGAATTAAAAATTCAAGATCTCCTGTAAATCCAACATCGATGCAATACATTTCCTTTCGAGTGTTCAATCACTGTATCATTCACTCACTTCACTCAAGTTTCGAGAGATATAGTTTGACTTTGATCAATCACCTAATGGAGTCAGAAGAACTTGAGAATCTATCGATTGCTTACGTATTCGGTCTTACACATGCATCAACGTCGCAAATATTTCACTTTCCAGCACGATGCAAGTGCCGCTGCTGTACTTACAAACAACGGTGAGGTTCTTCGAGGATGAAGAAGTGGAAAATGTTGGTGCATCCGCAGTCACCTCGCAAGTGAATGCACCTGAGAGACCAAAGTCAACATCACGGAGGGTCACCTGGCTCTCGTTCGAGTTCTCGAGCTGCAACGTATCAACGTAATATACAAAATACGCATACGCGCTCTTAACGAATGATTTCATAAAAACTCGAATAAAAAGGAAGGATGGATTTTTCGATTATACTCACATCAACGTGTATCCCGGTGATATTAAAAATCTTGGTTGGCTGATTTTCACTGGGCGAAAATCGATAAAATTCGTATCTTCCACGGTACCACTTGAGCGAGTAAAGAGGAGCGTTCTCGAGATCATAATGGCAGCGAAGAATTGCTTCCTGTCCACGTTGTACCGCCTCTGGAATCACTTCTAATCTGACGTTCTGTAAGCATCTCACACCTATATGGGGGAAAAAAAATGAGGACAAAGGATTAAATCTCTATCGTGTATTATCAGACTGTTTTCACTATCGCACATCAATGCGCGCTAGTATACTCATTTGCACAGCATGCGTCAGCGAGAAATTGCAATTTCACCGAACGATAAATCTTTCTACCTTTCCTACCACCACGCTTTTCCACTGTTTTTCTTCCCTTTTCCCAACACCGTTTGTTCATTACTCAACGCACTCGCACACAAACTTATTTTTTCCCACGTATTTATTTTGTCATTTGTATTTTTCTCTACTTCTCGAAATTCGTGAAACAGGTTCATGTATTCTTCATTCTTTATCGAGTTTTCCAAGGGAGAACAATCTCCCGTAACGATTTACTTTTACGGTATGTTTGTGAATTCATCCTTCGATCTATAATACTTCAGAAAGATAGAAATTGAAAGAAATGATCGTATTCCTTCTTTCAGTTGACTGATACTTTCTTTAGTAGCCCATCGGTTCTTTCCGTTCTTCAACTTCTAGTAACTGGGAACAAAGTTTTAATAATATTCTCCGTTATGAGTTGTGAAATGATGTCAAGAATCCATTGTCCTATTAAGGACTCCAAAAAGAAGAAGAAGATTAATTCAAGGGACGTTCCATGTACGAGAACATTATGGAAAATTTTACTTCAATCTAACTTTTCGACAGAGTCTACGATATGTTCTTTGAGATATATAATATATTATTCAAATAATCATTGTGTTGCTTCCTATTATTCCTCGAGGAATAGATAGTTAGATTCTTCTTAATCGTGGGGATTGAAAAATTCGAATTCGAATAAATCCAGAAAAGTAAACGACAGAGACTTTTCGAATCGACACATGTAAGACATGTAAGCACTTCCATTACTTTGACATATTTGAATAATTGATACTTTTGATACCCAATACATCTCTCCGTGGAGTGAAATTGTATCATCAATCAGCTGCATGTCGATACGATACCAGTATATGCCTCTAATATTGATTCCTTGAGTGAAATTTCTCTATTCATGAAATTATGATGCCATATATTCTGCTACGCGAACTCACAGTATGTGATGCATAGCGTCAACTCGATGATATGGCATACGTTTGAATACCGAGCTTCATTATTGACTGGTACCTGTACTGTATGGTAGTGGTACATTCAATTTTGAACCTCTCGCTCTACGGCACTCTCCTCTACCTCTCTAACTCTATTGGTGTGGACTTTTGGAAACAGTTGCCGGTATCAAAGCTAAACATGTATTACTGCATTACATTATTAGATCCAGGATACGAATTCGCTTCTCACTCTTCTCTTGGACTCCGCAAGGTATTGAATTCGAGAGCAATCTTCTCGTAAATTCATTTCAAAGTATATGTTGAAATCTTTATCTCGCGATATAATGAGTTCAAATATTCGATCAACATGGTTTAGTTATTAATTTTAATTGCGGTAATGACTCGAAAGGGACGAAATGAGTCTACGGGATTTCTTCTTGTTGTACACGACAGGGATTATAACTATGCTTCGAGACTTCGGTATTAAGCTGAGGGTAAAAATTGATTACCAAGAGGATGGAATGTGCTGCCTTTTGAATTGAAATCATAGAGATATGTTGAATTTTATAAATGAAATCATTTCTCTCATAGATATTATAATTAACTCGTATGTTCTGTATTTGGATTTCATACTCGGTATTCATCGATACCTGGCAATTAAAATACTGTAATTAAACCTCCATGATAATTACTGGAAATTAAGATTCATACAAAATTATTACTGTCTCATTATACATGGTATTTGAATATCTCTCGATTGAGTTCATCTGAAAATAATTGATTATCCAATTAACGACTAATGTAGTGTATTTTATATTACATAACACAATTCTATTTTTTAAAAACCCGAATTGATGAGCTGGGTTCAAGAATAAAACCTTGCAGATCTGTGTGTAATGATTCAAAACTTCTCATGGGACACAGAACTGAAAGAATAATTCTCAATGTTTCATAAATTTCTCTTGAATTCAAGACGAAGATAACCGAATGAAATTCACATGAAATGTTATTCTTGAAGTTTTAACAGCGTATAAAAAAGTACTTGGAATCGTATATACCTCTAAAAAATGATACATATATTCATTTCTAGGGAGACAAAACACGTTGAAAAGGGGAAGTTGAATTATAACATAAAAATCTGTTGAAACATAACATACAGTCATTCTTTATAGTTGTATAGGTTACTATAGAAGCAACCTAAAAGATTGAGAAAGATGGCTTTATCTCCCATGTCTAGATCTAAGGAATTCTCACAATATTTACCGTTGAAAGAGAAAAGGAGAAATGAAAGAAGAATAATAGCTATGTTTGTGAACCTGGAAACAACGTTCGATAAGGTAAGACAGAAGCGGAATACTGGGAAAGAAAACTCCATACACAGGAAAGTGATCGAGAAAAACACAGAAGAGAAATTATCCCGATAGACCAACAATGAGGTTGAAGTGGAGACAAAGGAAACACGACGAATCCTGGATTCGATATGAGAAGATGGGAAATCATTGAGAATTATGTATATTTGAATGTTATTCGATTTCATATTCTCATACCAATCCTTACTAATTTGTTTTCAATTGCTTCCTTTTTTGACAACAGAAGCGAATCTCATCTTGATTTTCATCCTCCCGGTCCAGGCTTATCTGTATTTCCTTTGTGATTGTCATCCCCAGTGCTTTTCTCCTTTGACCGAAGACGCCGGTCCTCCCTCTGCCTCACGATATCAATAGTACAGATATATTATAATAATCCCGGTTCTCAATAAGGTCTAGTTATTGCTTCGTTAATCCGGTCTGCCGTATCGTGACTCCATTTTGTCTCTACCCGATAGAATCCTTTGATTCTTGTACACTGAATCCAGCTCATGAATATTCACTTTGGATCTATCGGACGCTATTTCTGTCGTTCTTCTTTTTTCTCTGCCTCTGAGATCAAAGACACCGAATGAACAATAATTCATCGATGAATCATCTTTCTTTCTTACCATAATTGATAGTTTTCTACCATACATCGAATCGATGAATCGTAAATGATATTCGCAAGGTCACATAACTACATTCAACTCAAAACAATTCGGATATTTAATTTAATCACAGACTTTCCAAAGATCGTTTCAATAAAGCTCTCGAAGAGGGATCCCTCTATCACGAACAAAAAAAAAGTGTATCAAAATTGATTCACATTCAACTTTTGTGCAAAAAAAAAAGTTTGTTGAAGTTGGATGAGTTAAGTGTCTACGTGGTGGATGTTGATATGTAGAGTCGTAACTGCGTGGGTCGAACATTAATACATCGAACTGAAAACACAAATCAAATACCCTCTCGTTAACTCGAAAAAGCACTCAGGAGTCGTGGAAAATGATTATAAAAGGGAGAACAAAAATGAATTATGTAATGAGATGAATAGCCCCTCACGAATTTCCAGACGTCATGTAAATTTCAAGCTTTTGGAAATGATTTTTGCATTCACATACCAAATTTGAAACGCATTTGTGATTCAAATTGAGAACGAAAGAAAGAGAACTTGACTCCAATCTTCCAGCGAATAAAATTCTGGAAGCTATTCATCTTGACTGTCATAAAAACACCTTGAAACCTAAAATCGTGCTTACGATGCTCATAACGCGAAGGAGGGAAGAAACTAAACTAATGGTTATGGAAATCGACTTGAAATTCTCTCCTACCAAAAGTCAGACAAACTTTCGACATTCAATACATTTCGATTTTCAAATTTCTCGTCGAGGGGGAGTTCATCGAAGGAGATGAATTCGTCCTCGATTGGATTATGATACGGTTAAATGAGAATGACGCAACCTAATGCGGAGGGGAAGGCTCATTTTTTTCAATTCAATTGCACCCTCGTTCCCCTGTTTACTCATTATTCATAATAATGATAATGAAATATTTTATCAACTCCAATTAGCATCGGTTACCTGCATCGAAGAATTTTGAAAATTCTCCAAGGATTATTCATGAAATTTCCTCCCGAATGATTACACAGCGAGTAGAACAGACTGATACTGATGCATTATTCAAACAATTACCCTGATATGATTCCATAATAATACTCAAATGTAAATGTGTTCTGTGTGGTCTATCGCCACTCCGCCTTGAACAATTTGCTTCTTCTTCGAATACTTGAATCGATAGGGGTGGGTAGGGGTTTCTCTTTTGCCGTCTTAATTCCAACTTAGCATGATTATTTATATTCAGAGGAATACAGAGGGAACATTCCAATGTTTGATTGTTGGGCGAGAATGGGGTCTTTGTCTGAACAAAATCAAATAAATTCGTCGTAGAAAATCCTCGTGCGAACGTGAGGGTTTCGAATACCTATCGGAAACCGTAAATACCGCACACGCTAATGGTATCATTTTAGAGTTGTTTCAAGAGGAATCAATACCATTCGTGAAAATGATGAAGACCATTGATTTTGTGGGGAAAGGAGTAGGTACCGGAGGAGAGTGAGTCTGTGAGTGAATTTCATAGCGATGTGTTAACTCTAATTACTTCTTACGGATCATCGTTTCCTTTCCCCGGTGAATGAGATCGTGGTTAAATGTGAGTATTCGATCAAGAGAGGGGACTTAACTGGCGAGAAAAAGTGTTGATGAGATTTCAAACGAGGGTGGAAGTCTTTTAATTACGATGCCGTAATCGAAAACATAGGGAATAGATCAATTCATTGTCTTTGATGATAAAAATGTATAAATAATAACGATACAACGCTTGGGATGATGTCATGAATAAACGAAAGAACACGCGAACAAATGATGTGACACGATTATGAAGTAGCATGCAAATTTAGAGGAAGTCACTCCTCGGCCAGTGGTTGGAAACAAAGTAATCACTAGCTCGATCCTGTCGTTTTTTCTTTCCTCTTCCACGTCGTAATCGTCGCTCAAGGAGACGCCTCCTTCACCAGTCACTGAGATCGATCACCGTAAATACCGAGCTGAGAAAGTCAGGCAAGAGAAGCTGAGGGTATTAGGATAGAATCCCTCGAGGGATTAGCTCGGAGAGTAGCGAGCGTTAGGTATACCAGTGGTATACGAGACGTGCGCTTGGGGATCTCTCGGGAGTAACCAGGACACGAACGAAATTTCGATCGTTCATTAGCGGTTTTTTTTCTCTTCTCAAGGCACTCGCACGTTCCCGCTCGTCGGTCGATAATTATTTTGATCAACTCAACATATTCGACGATGATTCCAATGCTTCGATCGTCGAAACATCGCAAATGTTTCGGTTATTCATCCGAATGTGATTCGATGCGAAACGCATTGAATTGGAGAAAATACCAGTGCACTTGTATTCGTACTACGTTAAATGTATTCCAAAAGTTATCGACAGCATCGAATACATTATTTTGATGCGTTGGAATTTTCAAACCCTGTTATATTCATCCTGTGGATTATTATTATTACTCTTTAATACAAATGAAAAATTGTACCGAATAACGATAAATCAATAAACTCCGCATGATGTCGGGAAAATGACCCTAACCTCATCACTCGAAGTTGAGCTGTTTTGTTTTGGGTAGCAATGCGCTCGCACCAGCTCCAAGCTCGGATCAATTGAAATAATTTCGTGTAGCAGCTTGGAAATATGCAATATTCAGGAACTACTCATTCCTCTTTTGACATTTTAATACCAATTGTTCCCCAAGAGTATGCATTTGATATTAAATTCTCTTTACAAATCTGTATGGCTTCGAGACTATATAAGTGCTCACGCAATGGAATGAATTGTTGTATATCTTCCTAGAAGAACAAGGGTATTTTAATTAAATTGAAACATCGGGGAACATTAGTGGGGCTTTTGAGATATGATGGAACTTATTCAATGAATTTTAATGAAATTAAAACCCTGATATTATTAAAATCACAGTTTTTCGCTGGAGAAACATTGCATCGATGGTTCAAAGTTTACATTGAATCGCATTAACAACACTATATAGTTTGTATGGTCAGTACGATACTGCCCCTTCTGATACTGAGTGTTTCCCTTTGCGAGCCATGAATCACTCGGGGATGATAAAATGGGATTTTGTATGCGCGAAGCACTTCACGACAGCCCAACACTGAATCGGTTTCTTCCTTCTCCTCAAGCACGTCTCTAGAGTGAAATCGTTTTTCGAATAGTGATCTCATCGATCAGGTTGCAGAAATACGTCAATTGACACCGGTATTTGATACTGTTTTTGTTTCCTCGTATGAATAAATCCTTCGCATATCTGAATTTATTATTAATTCCATCGCAAATCGTATTCACATTTTCAATCAACACGTTATCGATCGTATCTCAATTTTCATTTCCAATTTACCTCTGAAATTTGCTTGTAATTTAGCGATTCCATTTCGAAAATTGACATTCCCCTTTTGAATGTCTGTACATGTAATTTCAAAGTTCGCATCAACCACCCTCTTATCGCATTATTTCTACTGATTTTTCCAAATCAAAAGGTGACAACGCGAAATCATTATTGTTGTTCATTCTCCTCAATTAATAGAGATAGGACGGGAGAGGATTGTTGATGGGATTGGGATATCAAATTACACTGAAAATCAAAAAGACAACATTCATTGGATGAGTGATATCAAATGAGTGAAATATAATACTAAACGTTTGAACGTTTATTTATCCTACGGTTTCAATAAAATGATAAAATCCCGTGTATTCGGTGTCGCTCTGTTTCCGTGATAGATCGATACATGAGATTCAATATTCATGACTCCCATTTGAAAGTTCGCAATGGTGCACGAAGGAAATGTAACGAATGATCAAAGCAGAAAATTGAATAGAAAATTGAAAAACTTTGACAATACGGATAGATGAGTGAAGGTGGGGAGATTTCATATTATGGGATTTATCCTCCATTTAGATGCACGCGGGAGATACATAATAGCCTATACGTGAAACAGGATGATGAAAATTTGGGGATAGAAATTTCAGGTTTGAAATATTACACATGGGAGATTCGAGAACTCGTTGCATTTCAAATTCGATTGCAATCGAATGACTTTGGAAACTGTGGTCGACGATACTTGGGTACTTCCACATCGATTCTCCACAAGGACGCAAGATGCCCTTTTACTTCATTCGTTCCGCTCTAATTTCTCAGGTTCTCCATTTTGTATTCATCTTCTGTCATAACGAATGAAACATTATCATTAGATCTCTGCTGTTACCGTTATAAAATGTAATTGAATTGACCCAATTTTTCACTCCCATCTCTGTTCTTTAATCCGTTACATCAATTTCATTTAGGGAGTTGAATTCGATCAAAGGATGCGAAACATGTTCATTGACACATTAAATTTCTAAACCATTAATCGACTAATGGAAGAATTTTTGTATCTCTGAGTTTTAGAAATAAGTACATCGATTTTCGAAGGTGAGAAATAAACTCGGTGATGAGAACTCTCATTACGGTCAGCGATGTCAGTCAGATTAGGCTATTTTTTTGCCCCACACTTGGAGGCGATTCATACATATTCGATACCATTTGTAGCGTAAAAAGAACACCTGGGAATAAACTTGGATGTTCATTCCCTTCAAACGATTTTTACCGCACATTTTTTTCAACCACGCTCATTCCCTCTCAAGTGAACTTAATTGCTTATTTTTTCTCGATTTCCCTCGAATTGAATTTTCATTCATCCATCCATCCATCCATCCATCAATCCGGTGAACATATTTCAACTTGATTGCTTTTCTTGTTTCATTTACAATCTGTTTTGCGATCCTTCATCCAAAAGAGTATCGAAAAAATCATCATTTTATACTCATTACATTCAAATCAACTCTTCCCGATGATATCGTGCGGGTTTTTTCTCCGTCTTGAAGTTGAGGGTTCGAGATCCCAATCACAGTTGTGCACAGTAAATACTGGAAAATTGAAAAACTTAAGGCTTCTCAGATTGAATTCAATATCCTGAATATTTCAAAACCTTATGAGAGAACGATCCTCCGTTTCCGAATACCTACGAAATCCCCAAGAGCATTCACTGTATTTGTGTACCGATGTCGAAGAAAATGCTCCACCCGAGCAGTTTTCCCGTGGCATAATTTAATACAATCAAAATCTTGCCTCTGTTTCGAAAATCAGCATAGCGAAATTTGACTTGGATATGAGACAAGCCAAAGCTCTGAAGGAGTTTCATGAGAGAATCTAGCATTCCCTGAAGTATCCTCTCCAATTCTCAGAAGAGAGACTCACTCGTTGAAGCCCTTAATCAGGTGTTTTTGATGAAGAACATCCTATATCAGCTGGATGGAGAATACTCTCAACAATCCCAAGTCTAATATCATGACGAGGATTTTAAAGAAAAATTCAAATGCGACTGTTGGACGTCTCATCGTCTTCTTTTTCCAACACTTGTTGCATTTTGTACTACCGTGAATTGTGTGCAGTATCCACAATGAATAGTTTCCCGATGTCATCCGGTATGATCCCTGTAACGTGACGTGCCGCGGTTCACTTTTTGTGACTTTTCTGGTTTTTTTTCTAGATACACACGTACAAATTTCTAAGAAATTTTATTTGACGAAATTCATATTCCATCGTGTTTCGAGGATAAAAAGTCTCCTCTTCATTTTCAACAGATTTCTAATGACAATCTGTTGGAAATAATGGACCCATGAGGTGACGAAAATGCAATTCAGTCAGTTACAGGCGGTGCAGGGCGAAGTCCAACACGGATGCTTTTGGCGGGTATTCGCTTCACTCTGCTGATCGATTCACCGCGCGTGATCAGTGATAGTAGCGTGACTGGTGAATATCTCCACACGGAGTTGGCTTGTGCATTGGTTTGTCGGTGATGTGCATGTCACTGTTATAATCGGTGAGTGACTTTGAATTAGGGGATGATCATTACTCACATAAATGTTTCCTTTCCGAATAATTTCTCTTCGTTCTATGAAGAGAAGTGAAAAATTCCCTCGGTATTGGAATATCGAGTCCATTAAGAGAAGTATCCATTAAGCAGTCAAAGTGTCTTGACTCAAAAAATATGTTCGACATTTTTCAAATGACGTGCGAGGACTTCCGGAATACTAAAAACATACTCAACGACTTGAGGATCAAAGGAATTCTCTTATGCTCTGTCAAATTTTTACAATGAGATGCAACTCTTTGAATAACCACCCGTGAAAAAATCTTCTACGTCTGATGACGCCTCAATTTTGTACCCACATGATCAGGACTAATTACGCACAATTACGCCCAATCACGATTGATTATGTTCTGTTATGTATGAGAAATTCACACAGAATCAATAAGGTTTCTGTGAACAATAAAGTTATGAAAATTCTATAAAAAGGTGATTTATTATCAACCATTTCTACTTATTACGTTTATACAGTTTCCAGGTTTCAGGCATGATCACTCGTGATTAGACGTACGCGAATGCGTTTGTGGCCTATTTACCATGATGAAGCATGTGCATTCGTGATAAAAAGATCAACACAGACTCATCTTCTATGAATAGTTCTCATCTGTCACGATTTTGCACGATCTCGGGCAAGAGTGGGTTGTCTGGCATGATCGCACATGGTCAAGCTTAAACACGGATTCCCACGTGGATACAAAATGGAGGCCTTTTGAGTTATGATTCAGTCAGATCCAACCACGTGCAGTCAGTGTTGAGTATGAATAATTTTGCCAAAAAATGTCCATGATCAGGCTTGAACAAGCTTAATCAGACGTAAACAATTTTTTTACGGGCAGGTTGATTTTGGAATACAACTATTCTGAATTTCGGAAAACTCATTTTTTAGAGAGTTAATGAATCGAAGCTATCGATTAGTTACTGTTTCAGAATTAGAGGGATAATGTTTGCATTGGAAAACTGATGAAAGAATTCGTTCAATGCGTTTGCGAAACAGAAAGAATTGATATTTTCTAACGATTTTCCATGTTGAAGAGATAATTGTCCTTGTAAACAGTCCTCGAGGTATGTACGATTTCGTCGATAATACCGAGAAAATTGTATAGAATGTCCTTAAGTATTTTACAATTACGTTGTAATGCGAGGTTGAAGAGATGGAATGAACAGTATTGTTGAATACGAGCATTGAGCAACCACGTTGTTGTCAATCTTGCTGTAGTCGACAGCTGTCATAATGATATAATTCTATGAGCAAAATGCAGCAATTAACCGACATGAGTACACGAGAAGGGTAAAGGGAAAAGAGAAGAGAGAATGAGGTGAAATAGCACCTCGTCTCAATGATAAACATGCTTTTATACGAGATACAACACGTTTCAATGCCTGCACGACCGTAGTCATCTACGCGGTTTGTTGTGTAGACAGAAGAATGGAGTACGAGAACTCGCTTGAATATACAGGAAAGGAGTAAATTTGCAGCATAGAGAACTCTTCAGAAAAATATAAATGCGTAACGGGTTAGGTTCCGGTAAGGATATACACAGACGTGATACGAGTCAGGTTGAGAATTCTATTGAAGTGGAAGAAGATATGGAGAAATCATTGTTATATACAACACGTATCGTGGAAGAATATAAATCATCTTAGTTTTAGAAATTTGAATTCAGCATCGATTGTTGGGGAAACAGTAACAAGGATATTCATATTTAGATTGCATCAGGGAAACCACAGCTGTTGATGGTGAGTGTTCAACACTCGGAGGGAACTTTACGCAATTATGCTGTAGCTTTCCCTGGTGAAATATTCGCGGCATCGTTCGTAGGCTTAATGACGAGATTTGCGTACACGGATAAGTGCTAGTCCTGAGGGATTGGTTACCCCTAATCGCTTAACGAAATACTACGATTTCAACATTAGATTCAAACACTTGTATGTTTGAAATATTATCACACATCTACATTTATATTGTACTTTTGGGATACATATCGTGAACCGCAAATACACGAGCTCTCACGTTTAGTCTAGACACCGAACCATCCAAAGTTTGAGTAGCAGAGATCGGTGTTTTATAGTTCTTCTTACTTTCAAACCATCATCGTCATTCGAAGCCAATAATTCACTATCCATAATAATTCCTCCAGAACATTTGACGATGATTTCCGATAGAGAAGATAATCATTCTGCTGTTGAAAATAAACAGAACTGGGAACAAGTTGTATCCTCGTTCTTCTTTCCAAAAGAATATTTTGCCCCGTTTCATTCTCCTCCTTCTTACAAACAACGGTTCTGCTCAGCGACGATATTATGGTTCAACACGTCTCCTCACTCTGGGATATCAAAGTTTGTACCGTTGGGAAAAGCTCCATACAGCTGCCACGATATATCTTCCACGCTAGTGGAGTGGTTGGAATTATGGTGGACTAATATCGCGGAGGTGACGACGTTCTTTGATGAATGTACATATTCTTGTTCTTCTTATCCCATGGAACGTATAAGGAAATCCAATTTTTCGAGACAATCAAGAGACAAAGTTCAATTGTCTCGAACGAGGAATCACGAGGAAGAAATCTGTAACGTGTTTAATAAGGAGAGAGAGAGGAAGAGGGAGCGTCAGCAAAGTATCACCAAGAACACCGCTGAAATTTGTACCTGGGGATGTAATGTTTCATTCCTTAGAAATAAGGATGACTTGTGTGTAAAATGTAACCCAGAGTAGAACACGTACGTGGCTCTTGTAAACGAAATGGAACCAGTCGTCCAAGCCAAAAATGTCCCACGTACGATACGTATGTGGACAGACGCCACGCGCTGCAGCATGTACGTGACTTGCAATTTGCTACCGAAAGAAATGGCCCTCCCGTGTACTCGCGCAGTTGATCGTATTATAGATGATGTCCTGTGGAAGTATGATTTTAAAGAAAATAAAGTCAACGGTGTAAAAAATCCTTCTGTCGTTTTGTGTGTGATGAATACAAAAGCGAGTCCGATATTACGGAAAACTTGATAGAATTCAAAGCTTCGAGTTGAGATTCTGGAAGAAAAGTGGCACTCGCTACTTGATATTCTTAGAAGATTTTCGTTATTGAAAAGTATGAGTCGCGGATTGCGCTAGGTTAGATAAAATCCTACGGGGAAAAGGAAACACAGGCCGATACTGGCGAATCCAAAGCTAACAAAGCTATCAAAACTGGCAAGAAGCCGGCATGATAACATCATCATTTTATAAGGGCTTGTATAACATTGACAACCGTGTCAGTACTGTTCATTCGTACACGGAAAACATAATTTAGCCGCAGCAGCTAAGTAGCTAGCACGGACATGGACAGTCATTAAATTAGCTCCTGTAGCTAAATTTTAGCTGCAACAGCGAAAAAATTTGCATTTGTAGTTAATTTATTTGCGGTCACAGCTAAAATTCAGCTGCAAGAGCTAATTCAATGGCTGTCCGTGTCCGTGCTACCTACTTAGCTGCTTCAACTGAATTATTTTTCCCGTGTATGCGCCGAATATGGCAGGATTCTGGCATTCCAACCTTATCCAAGCAGTATCGATTGAATACCGGTTTAAGACTGTCTGTCCACTCAAATCTATATCGTTTGAAACTCGTTCGATACACTGAGAGAAATAATTACTAATACCAAGAAAACATATTCTTGGATATTTTTAAGAACACATATTCTTGATCACAGCTGATATGTTGCAAGCTCAAGTGGAATTCCTTTGGATCAAGAAAATATTTTTTTAATTCAAGGAATACATCCTTAGTTGTAAGAGAATTTTGAATTGAAAAATAATTATGACCTTGGATAGAAACAATCTTATGCAGGTATTACCAAGACTGAAAGAAATCCAAGCTTGTCCCAAGGTTGGCACATGTGTCAGAAACAAACCTCCGTGAAGAACAATTGGCCCGATATTGTTCCATAATTGTCCCGTTGTTCCCAATGGATAGTCAGTCATGGTACATTTGTTAATATTTCATCATTAACATTTGGTACCACCCTCACAGCACATCCACCGATTTCCACGTGGCATCTCCGTGGACTCCACGTGGAGGCAACGTAGAAATGTTCGCTGCTGTACTGGAAGCTTGGCACAAGTGTAAAAATCGAGCATTCGTTGAGAACAATTGTGTCAATATTGCCCACATGAGTGGCACAATGTTCATAAATATATATTTGCTTGCCCCGGTGCAAGCTTGGGCGAAGGCTGCCCACTCTGGGGCAGGCTCGGGTCAGGCCTGGGCCGATCGTTATGCTCACTGGAGATGAGATCTTATTAGTTTAGTTTGAGCATAATTCAACAATAGAATCAAAATTGATTGAAATATCGGAGAACGCAAATTTTCCAATGATCATACAAGCTTGTCCCAGTCTTGTCACATTTTCTCTCTTGTTTCAAGATAATTCATGTACGGTATTCTGAGGAAGAAAGTCATGAACTGAAATATGAATCAATTATTCTTTTCATCAATATCTGCGATCAAAGAAGCACTGGTTGATGTTCGGTAAATGAATTGGACCGGGCCTGTCAAAACTACTGGCCCAAGCTTGTCATGATCTTATCGTTCCCCAGCCTGGGCTAAGTTTGGTAAATTGTTCAAGACAAGTCTCGGCAGGTCCCCAGATGGCAATTTAACCTTGCTGCAATGTTGTCAGGCAAGCTTGTGACAAGGTTGATATAAGCCTCCTAGTTGACACACGACAAGGGTACAAGCTTACAAAACCTTTGCAGCAGGGTTGTAGCAACCTTACACTGACAAGGTTGTCAATAACAAGCCAAAAACAATCGAATGACAAGTGTGGCAGGGTTATGACAAGCCTACATGTTATCTGGGTCTTGTGCCAGGCTTGGTCCATACACACATGGGATTGTTCCCACCAAAGGTTGGCGAATATAACCTTGCCAGTACCAGGCCATTTGTCGACTTCGGCAATTTCCACATGGGATCGTATTCGCGTGGTATATCGAAAGGATTAACATTTCTTCATAAGTTCTCATTTTGGGGTACTCAAATACAATTTGATATACAAAAATTCGTAACATTCTTCCTCGCTGTTAGCGAATGTGTACAGAAATCAGGATTATAATCAAACGAATGGCGTGATTCGTGATTTGGTGATATGTTGAGTTGGAAAGTTCGAGTCGAGGATGATTCCATTGTGACAACGCGTAAAATTTTTCCCTTCAGATCATTATCCCACTACAGGACCGTGGAAGAGCACCCATGACATATAACAAGTGGCTTACATCCCCTCTAAAATCTGAAGAGGTCGTGACACTTGTTCTAAAAGTTCATAGGTCTGAAAGTCTATATGAAGCCTCTCAACTGTCTGTGTTTGTTTGACGAGTTGAGGAGGTTGTATCTTCACAGAGTGAAACATACACATTAATATAACTTCCTTCCCTCGGTTTTTTCTCTTTCTTTGCTCGTATTGGTATATATATACATATATACACATGACATGAACGTACACAGTTCTGAATAACCGAACCGTACAGTGTGACGTTCGATTGTCGACTAGCACGTGGTAATATCGATGACTTCTCATCAATTAATTAACATCCAATAATGCCTCTGGCTCTTCGGATTCCAAGATTCACTTGAGGGTGCGGAAACACGTGTCACGGGTCATTAAATCAAAATAAACAGTTCTGAATAACATAGAATTATTCGAATGAAATAATTACCCTAGTAGAAATATCACAAGTTCTTCTTCATGACTCATGAGTTATTCGCAGGAAACAACTTATTAATATAAAACTAGTGAGTGACTAACGAATCACTTGTGAATTTTATATCTGACTAGTGATGTTTGGATAAAACTTGTGAATTTCTTGAAAGGTTAATCCAAACATGAGTAAGATTAGATTTATACATTATTAACTATAATCCTTGATAAGCAGTTTTATTTATTAGATCAATTTTATTCATTAGATTCGCCAAATATTGATTAGATTCATATTTGGATTAATTAATTTTTCTGGATGACTGGTAAAAAAATGTTTCATGCACTGAAAACACAGTTTGTTCCAGCCAAACAAAATTTTGGTTGAAATGAACGCATAGAAACTTTTTGGTTGGCTGAAATAAAATTTATTTGGGGTGAACGAAATTTGGTTCACAATAATGAATGCTTTCGTACAGACAAATGAATCTTGTTTATCCTGAATAAATTTTATTTCAGGCAACCAAAAAGTTTGTTGGCGTTCATTTCAACCAAAATTCTGTTCCACCGAAACGAACGTTTCCTCAATGTGCATGTACAGTAAAAAAAATAATCAACCGAATTGAAAACATGTCTCTTAATTCTGAAAATAGAATCCCCTCCAGATAGTGTTCTTTTGATGCAAGAAAACAATTTTACTACCAGAAAATTCGATAATAAGTTTTTATTCTTACCCTCATTATTCTCACAAGTGCAATGTTAGTTTATAATAAGTTCCTCGTTAGATAATGATGACTGTTTCACTAGTTTTGATAAATGGAATCTACACGGAGAAAAAGGTATCTTAAAAAGTACCATAATTTATGGATTTTTACCGCTGGTCTGACCCGAGTCTCAATATTTACCTGAACAAACCTCTAAAAGTACCATAATATCTGGGACTTTTATGAGGAAGGTACCATACTTATTCTGAAAAGTCCAAGAAATTATGGTACTTTTAGGTATTCGTGCAAGTAAATATTCCGACTCGGGTCAGACCAGCGCTGAAAATCCATAAATTATGGTAATTTTCAGGATATCTGTTTTCTCAGTGTAGTTAGTTGGAGTGTTATATTTTAGTGAGTGCCTTGTGACTTTTCCTCCCTAGAGATAAACTCGTGAGTGCCTCATTATTCAAATTTCTACTGATCAAAGACTCATGTCATGTTATAAATACACTGTAAAAAATCTGACTGAAAGTAGCTGCATCTTACTTGAAAATTTGACTGAAATTCAGTCTTTTCCTTTGCTTCGGCATTTGTTTTGGATGCTTACTTTCGGCTGAAATAGGGCTAGTTTTGGCTGCAAATAAGCCGATATTGAGGTTGAAAGTCAGTTTTACTTGCTTCAATATCGAGGGATTATAAAATGAAACTTAGGGTTCTATTGGCAATATCGAAGGGACGAAGAATGTATTCTATTCCCTCATGGTGCAATATTCAATTTTATAGATTTTGTGAGAAGACAATGTCGTACTGCGAAAATGTTGCTCAATTATTGTCACGAATACCTTGTGCACCAACAATATATTACATTAGATACGCATACATCACGGAGAGTCTCAAAGTACAGGATGGAAGAGTTTCTTAAGGATATTAGACCTGAGAAGATTATATGAATATGCCGACGTTATTCGAAGTCGTAAATCACTGGTACAGAGGCAGAGCTTGCTGCTGAAATTCATATCTTATCATTACAGGTATGAAAAAAATAAAAAAGAACGATACCATACAGGTCAAACACGAGAAATTGACATGCAACATACGAGAACTAGAATTCAAATCTTCTGTTAGATTCAGTGAAGCACGTGATCACTGATCCCTACCCAATCATCCTTCAAATATTCCTATTTTCTCCCTCGTTTCAATACTGGAGAAAATTACGAATTCATTTTGAAATCTACAATGGGTTTGGTTTCATCGATCAAAGATGTAATCCATAATGTTCGTGGCGACAGAGCCAAGAATAGTCGTTCAATATTCCTTCAGGAAAAATGGTGACACACTTCCAATAGAGTGAAAACACTTGTTAGAATATTTGGAATCATCAGTTCCTCTTTCTCTATTGTAATTCTTCAGCTTGCTTGGAAACAACGAATAATAGTAAAATGCAACGGTAAATGTTTTCAAAATAATTTGAATTTTGGATAAATCTCGATTTGGAGGGAGATATAGATGATTTTTTTTAAACACTCGATAACGAGTTTTCACTTCAACCTCGAAGTTCGTCCGGAGGTATTCTATCCTCGAGCACGCGTTTATTCCGACTCCCTTTCGATTCATATTATTCTAGGAATTTCCTTCTAGAAATTCTTCCAACATAGGAAGAATGGTTTCGTCTTCTCTTCTCGTTGCGCTGTATATTAGCTGACTTCGATTTAACGGATCGTTTCTCCTCCCACTTTTAGCCGCAAACAAAATCCTCGAAAATCCCCGGTGGATAGTAGGATACGGCATGGCATGTAGCGAGGGAAGTTGGAAGGGAATGAGGGAAATCGTCGGGATGAAAAAAAGGTCTGCAATACGTACTCCCTTCTGAACACGGTGATGTACCGGTTTTTTTATTCCTCTTCTTCACGTTTCTTCCTTCCTCTTTCTCTCGAGTTCTTCTCTCCTATAATTTCACCACACATCGTTTCAGTATATTTTTCTCAAGTATAAAAAATAAATACAATATGTAAATGCGGTGTGGAGCAAAGAGACGATTCTGCCGTAATATTCACAAATCATTTATAATGGGCAAAAAATATCAGATAAATTATTTCGAGATTTGAAAAGATGTTCTGAACTAACTGTGGGGGATTTTTCCCAAGTACCATTCGTTGTTTTTCTTTGTCGAAAAACACAAAAAGGAAGTATCAAAATCATTTGCAGAGTCTTAGAGAGAAGGAGAGAGAGAGAGAGATTATTCAAGCGGTACCTTGTAAATGAACTGAGGGGGTTTTGTTATCATCGACGATCTACGTTTTATCCATTTTTTCTTAGATTCGAAAAAGGTTCTGAATTTATGTACGTCATAAATGCGTGATGAGATATATCTCAAGTTTGTTCATCTCTTTTTCATCTTTTTCTCTCTTAAACCTACACGAAATGGTAGAGAGTGAGGAATAGCAGTTGAAGAGTTTAAAGTGCATCGGTCGTATTGCTATGACAATAATTCAGAACTCTAGAAACGTTTTGACCCAAATCAGTCATTTTGAAAAAGACAGGTGTAAAATCTCTTCCCTCTCGTACAATTTTTCGATACGAATGTTTAAAATAAATATTCAAATATGCTAAATTAATATATTCACGTCCTCTTGGTGTGCGTAATTTTTACATACATGCATGAATTATTCCTACCATATTTATATTGTTGGAATTTATACACACGTCCAGTTATATCCTCTCCCCAGACGTTATCACTGACGTTATCATAAATCTTTCTTTTCAAATATATTCTCTCTGGAACATACGCATTCCGTATAAGACCATACGACATAATATAAACTTGTGTGTTTTGGATGAGTATTCTCCATTTATCACGTGAATTCATGATATGTGAAAATATGTGTAGTCAGTAGGGTTGATGCTTATCCGACTCGAAAAATGTTTTCATTATTTTTTCAGGAGGTACCCGGCCGCCTGTCGTTATATTCTGCCTCGAGAAGAAGCAATGTGACAATGTTTTGATCCATTTTAAACGAATTTTCAAGATTCGTGAAGATTCGGCACTATTGTTTTCGATTTAATTATTCGAATAATCGACTCATCGATCATCAGGGATTGTTTTATCGCCATTTGTATCTGTGGAATCACTTTTTCCATTTCTATGAATCCTACAAAGCTCTGACAACACTGATATATATATATATATAAACTGGATGGAACATAGCAATTTGAAAGTGGACCCAATTGCAGAGCAGACATGTTTAGAGAGTTTCATTAGCGCCGTCTAGTGGTGAGCCGAGTTGTCACAATAAAATGATTCAGAATATCAACTAATCCATTCTGGAATGCAATCCCTAGTGGAAATGCCCCATATATAAACTATATATGACCCATATATGGCCCATATACATAGGGGTATAAAAAAAGTCTCTCCTGCGAGAATTGAACGCGGTTCGTTGGGACCGGACTCCATCCCCCTTTCACTGGAGCCACCGCCGGTCGCTTGAAAGAACCGACTTCTTTCACGTATATGAACTCCCGCTTATTCTTGAAAACCATATATGGCTCATATATGAACTCCGAATTGGTGGATCAACAATTGTAGATCACATATAAGACATATATGAGTTATTGCAGGTCAGATTCACAATGAGTTCCTCAATATTTTTAGAATACCCATGTAGAAATTGACGAACGACCCAGTACTGGAATAACGATATTTGCCAACTGCCAACTGTTGGCAAACAACGTTGGAATAAACCCGGAATGATAACGCTGATCAACACTGGTACGGCGTTGTTCACCAATACTGGGTCAACGTTAACATCAACCCTGAATCAGTACTGGTTTTTCATTGTATACCAACATTGACAATTGATTTTCAACCGGTGATGGTAATCCACTTAAGGCTTTGTACGTAGCTAATGAAAATAATTATATATTTTCAGCTAATGTCCATGGTTATATCGAAAGTGAAAAATATAACACATCTGTTCGTATGTTGCTGAAGTTTGAATCGTTTCTTGAAACGAATGAATAATCCGAAAACATGTGCAAGTTTTAAAACATTGAACAAGTTTTAAATCAACGTTGGCAAATCAGCATTGACTATCGGCGTTACAACAACATTGTACTGGTTGCTACTTCAACCACGTTACAACGTTGGCAACCAACCCTGGTAATCAGTTTTGTACCAGTACTGTTTCGATTGTTATGGTTGGTTGGAAGTCGGCATTTCCTGCATGGGTAATTATTTTCGAATTCTTCGTTGAAACATATGGGATACTTGTCACATTTGTTTGTTTGCTCTTTTTTATTTTATTGTGTTCACCGGTTTACAATGTGTCAGAGCTTTTAGTTTTGACAAATCCAGTTCTTTTTAAATGCGTGTATCTCGAAAAGGTCTCAACACACAGAATCACTAATAAGGCATGAAAGTTGGGATTTTTTCTGAACTTTTCAAAAATTCGAGTGAAATTTTTTTTTCCAATTTGTGTCTAGTGGAAGTAAAAATGGTAGTTTATTCGAATTTGGACATTTTCGGCCCTTTAAAATCACCAGGAATCCAAAAGGCTCTAGGGGGAGTGTGTGGTTCCGTACCCTGACGAAAATTTTTGTTATAATTTCTCATAATTTTTCATTGTCCCAATTCATGGAGAAAATATAAGGAATTCTATTATTCTTTCTCATAATTTCTCATAATTTCTCATTGTCCCAATTCATGGAGGAAATATGAGGAATTCTATTGTTCTTTCTCATATTTTCTCCATGAATTGGGACAATGAGAAATTATGACAAAAATTTTCGTCAGGGTAGCTTACACTGAGAACCCAATTTCTTAGATTAGAAGAAAATTTCTTTGCCCACATTCTGGTAAATCTTGTTTTCAATGGGAAAAATAATTCATTTCAATGAAAAAGTTTTTGATTGAATTGAAGTGATTCTTTTCAAATTTAAGAAGGAATATATTTTTGTTCCAGTTTGAAACTTCTTTGTTTCAGTTTGATGAAAACTTTTTCCTTCCGAATGAATTTTTTTTTGATTGAACAGAATATTTATTGGAATGAGGACAAAGAAAAATTTCTTCCAATCTCAAAAATTGGGCTCTCAGTGTACAGTGCTTGTCGTGAATTTTAATTTGTGCTGCCTTCTGTTATTGTCAAAGACACCGAGATGTGAATTTTACCGAGAAATCTGCAACAATATTTGAAAGACTGCGCGAATGGCATCTGTTGCTTTGGTTTGGGGTCCGAAAGACCCTGTGTAACCTTTACGTAAGTACTTTGAAGTGTAACCTCAACGGGTTAATTTTTTTATTTAACAAACACGATCGATCTATGGTGCACAGCAATACTTTTGGTTCAGTTTTGAAAATGGTAATTTTCTACGACATTCAAGAAATATAAATAAAACAAGACAGAAAAGATAACTCAATGACTTGAAATTACACATCAATCCGTCCATGAAATGTCTCGTATCTATGCTGCATTACAAATCTTGAATAATCGAGCACGCGGAGTTCTCAGGCCGCCCTTGTTTTGTCTGGATCCCTGAAATGCCGTGAAATAACATTTTCGAAAACGAAACGAAAATTATCGTTATGTTCCAGGAATTAGTTTTGCTTGTGGAATTTGAAAATCAAACGTATTCGAATTTGAATAAAATACTCTTTCCACTTCCATCGTCGAATTACGGCAAAATACGTCCTTGGAAAGGAATTTTCTCTTGACTTTGTGAAAAGCTGAGGCAAAATCCTAAGTTCCATGCCTTGATAATAATTTTTTGTATTGAAAGTTCTCAAAACGTTTCAAAAACGTGTCCAAGTCCCCCAGATGTTGTTTTCCAAAAGCACATTTTCCAAACGTCTTAGGAACGTTCATTCAATGTGTTGGGGAGCACATTTTGGGGACATTGTTTACACATGCTATGGTACGTTTTTGGAACGTTTTCGAGACGTTATATGAAAACCAAGTATTCTAACTCTAACCTATACAAATGTATGTTTATAGTTTTCCTAGGAAAAAAAGTACGAAACAACCATAAAAATATGTTTTGGATTGAATATTTGGAAAGATTCCATTCCAGAAGTTCGAAACTATTTGCAGAATGTAAGTTATCAAGAATTAAGTAAATATATTAGGATTGACATAACCTCAAAATTGACGCTAAACAAAATTTCACTACCTGCAATGTATTAAAGAGATGCAAATGTAATTTATCAAATCTATCGATACAGGCTTCACCGCAGTTCATTTGCATCTTCTCGAAATGGAGAATGTTAGAAGATATGGCACAAGTTTGATATTCCACAAATTCTCATTCAACGTGTTTCATAAACGTTCCATGGGAACCTAAAAAATAAGACTATACCGGATATTTGTACATCCCTAGAATGTCTATGCGACATTTTTAAAACGTCCTGGAAGATTTTTTGAACGCTTCTCTTGTGACCAAGTACATTTTCTGAACGTCCAAAGAACGTCCCAGTGCTGTCTGGAAAAGTCCCATAATTTCTGGAACTTTTATAAAGAAGTATGGTACCTTCCTCATAGTTCCCATGTAACACAGAATATTCTGAGAATATTCTCACGACATCCGTGAAATGTACTTGATCGAATATTCTCACAAAGAGCGTAGAAGATTCTTAGAAAATTTGAATGAGACTGTTTCGAATATTCTAGGAACGTTCGTACAATATGCGTACAAAGTTTGTAGGGAGTTTGATGAACAGCGCATGCGCAAGTATCGTGATGACATGAATTCATTAATGGCGGATAATGCTGTTGACAGGCTACAGACCCTTGGACAATATATTGTTTTAATTTGTGTTTTGGGAATAATAAATCCATGAAAAGTGCATTTTAATATCGCAAATGTTCTCTGAGAGTGCCATGTGTGAAAAATAATCCTCAAAAGTGGAATAAAATATTGAGAAATACCGTATATATTATGATTGTCTGGTGCGATCATAAGTGTCTTATCCATCTATGTGAATTCATAATATCGCTAACCATTCATGATTACAGATATGTAATGGTAGAAAAAATTGATTGTGAAGTAGTTTTCGGTGACATGCAGAAGTTTATATTGACGGGAATTCTTATTTTAATAGCATTTTTCTCTAATATTCCCACAATATCCGTGACATCATATTCTGAGAATATTTGAAACAGTTCCATTCAAACATTCTGAGAATGTGCGTAGAATATATTCGCATGTCATAAGAATCTCCATAGAATATTCGAATATCCTCAATGTATATTCTCAGAACATTCTCAGAACATGCGTGTGCTATCTGGGAAAAGTCCCAGCCATTATGGTACTTTCAGGAGTATCTTCACGTGAATATTTTAACTCCGGTTAGAGCAACGCCATAAATTCATAAATTATGGTAATTTTCAAGATACCATTCTCTCCGGGTGATGAACTTTCAAAACATTTGAAGCTAATCAATTCTTCCAAGTGATAATGTATTCAACGATGGATTAACGGGGTCTCCAAAATATTCTAATATTGAATCACATGCGTGATTCCATGCAGTTCTTTCAACATACGATATCATAACATTCTGTCTTCAAAGTATAAGCTTTCCTTATCAAAAGCATCTTCATCAGTTAAACCGTGCGATCCATAGTATCACATTGTTATGACAGCTGTCTAGTTCCTGCTGTGCTGCTCATATCAAGATCCATGTTGGTATATTCATCTGGTAACATGGTATAATTTTACAAGGAATAGTTTACAACATGATATCCTGCGGTACATTGAAATGCGAAGTAAGGATTGATCTTTATGGAAAGTGATGATTGTCGATAGAGCACTCATTTTATCATCTCAGAAAAGAAGAATCGAATTAAAAGAACGTCGTAGTCGAGAATCTCAAGATTATCTATGAAAGATATTCGAGAAGAATCAGATACTAATGATTACCAGTACATTACAAATTGAGGGATGAAAATCCTAGAATTCGTCGTATCATTAAGCATACGGATGGAAATTTCAAAAGCTAGCAGTACCTTGAGAAATCTTTGCAAGGAAAGGTTAGTGTGATCCTTTACGACGTTAATGAGAGATTCTCGAAAACGTTCTCGCCAGCAGCAAATCTTCCTTTGATGAACACTTGGTACGTTCCAGAAAGCGGCGTCATTCAATCAAACTTATTATATCGGGTGAGCGTTGAAGTTTTGGCCAAGCTTCTCTCAAGTACTTTGACAACGGTCTAATCGTGAAACTTTCCCGAGGAATTTTCGCCTGCTGATGACTCCTCTTTCTCCAGAGAAGAGCAAATGTTGAAGAAAAAACAGCTGCTATCGTATATTTCCTACATGTTATATCAACCTCGAAAATATTGTGACAAAAATTCCATGATTAACATGGAGACTACAAAGAAGATCAAACAAAAAAGCAAAAATCGAATTCTTCGTCTTTATAAGGCGATGTTTCACGTTGTACTACAGTTGCAAGTTGTACCCATGATTTTTTATTACGAATCGTGAATTACCGAACGAAACATCGATGAAGGATCATTATAGGCAGGTATACGAGGCAATACATCTTCGAGTTTCTCTTTTCCGCTTTCGTTTCGTAGTCGATTGATAAGTAGCGAAATTTCCAATCACCGCACCATTTCATTGTCGTCAGCGCGTTATTTCCAACGAACAAATCCCAATGATTTTAATCCTGACGGTTGACGCTCAATTTCTTCTCGATTGCCTCGTGTTTGATCTGAATTTACCTTCGCGCGAAGCACGAAGCACTTTATTGCGTATAATTATTGTAAATCCTGTAATTCAAAACCGAGTAATAGCGACATAGATATGGCATATCCATCGACACATAGATTCTCTCGAAGATCGAATTTTATTTGTATAGACATTCGGTTGATTTTCTGCACGAATGTAATGAATATACATATGAGTTATGAATATAGTAGATTGAAGCTACACGTGCGTGTAATAGAATTGATAGAAATGAATCACTCTTCCTTTACGAGAACAGACATTTTTATTGTTTTGCTTTCCGACATGAAATTACCTCCTCCATCATCCTCGTCCGGTCTGAGATCCGTATTTCATATCACAATGCAGTTGAATTTTCCATCATTCGAACAATGGATGGGAAGTGTGCTGTGCTGAGCTAAGAAAGTATGCATAAAAAGTTTCCTAATTCTCCCCTGCTGGAGCTGTTGAATAAGAAAAATCATAGACACCTTTCTGACATAATGAACGAGAATGAAAAAAAAAAAAATACACGGAATATTTCCATCAAAGTTATGCGAGGGAAATATTTTTCAATGATCTATGTATATTTCATCTTTCAGTGAGGCTGCAAAGTTGTTGGTTCCATACAGTGTTTATTCACTCTCCGTCTTTATTTCTTCACTCAAGCGTAAATTCTTCACTCCCCAAGGTTGTAACCCTCATTTCCTGTACCTTCCTTCACGTTCCAAATGTTATGATTCCATACATTAATTCATTCACTCATTCATTCGCAGAGGGTTGACAGCGGAATCTCATATGTAGAACTCGATGGTATTTCTTCCGTCTTGTCTCATGTATCGTGTGTGTATATACATACACACGAGAGAGAGAGAGAGAGAGAAAACACCAACAGCAATATTCTCTATTCACCGTACGACAAGTCTGAAACTTTAGTTTCCAAAATTCCATTTGAATCGGATATTCGTCAAATACGATGCTTCGAATTCCAACTCAGTTTACAATTTATTATTCATAATAAAATCCAACTTTATTTAATTTAATTCCAACTTCGTTTTGATGCAACAGAGGAATTCAAAAGTACCCTGCATCCCCCGCACGTGACAATGATTTTGCGAGTTCATCGTTTCACGGAAGTAATGATCCCTCCAGCAATCTCATCTCGCCGTTTTTGCGTTACCCTCGTAACCCTATTTTTGCTCGGAGTTTCATTCCGCCTACGTACTTTTATAATAGTAGATACCTACCCGAAATAAAAAACTGTTACGAATTTCATTTGCAGAGAAGAGCCCATTCAGAGGAGTAATACGATTTACAAACAAACGGAGTCGACGCAACGATCTCCCTTTTCTGTTTCATCAATTATCACCCTCCCGGTTATATTCTTCCTTTCCATCCCTCGTCGAGTCTCTCAAAAGACGTGGGCGTCGATTATAATGATTAAATTTTCGCAGAGAATGATGTCACGGTAGTCGAAACGCCACGAGACAGACAGAAGGAACGTCAATTAAGAAGAACATACGAGAAACGAAGTTTTCAAATGTTCACAAACATTTCAACATTTTCAATCCTCATTCCATCTTGTGGTAGGATTTTCCGTGAAATTATGTGCGAAGTTTCTCATCCACCTTATCCAGTCTTAAAGAGACGTGAGGAACGTGATTCTCAGTTATCCGAAGAATCGCGACAAGGAAGCAGATCCATAGCAAAAAGAAAGATAAGAACGTGAGTTGGAGATTCTCAACGTTATGAAAGTTCTCAAATTGTGAACTTCGATTATGTACTTATATATGTCTGTATATGTATAAAACAAAGTGAATGTTATATGACAAATGCGAGCCATGTCTTCTCCTCATCAATTTTTCTGACCAGCAAACAGAGAACACCACGCCAGAGAGTCATGGGACGATGAAGTGCCGAATAACGTGTTCGCATCTTCTCTTATTATATCCGTACGAATGTATTTCTATTCCATGTGCGCGAGGCAGCGACATTCAACGCCTGGCGTTGAGCAGTGGAACTTGTCAGCTTGGGGCAGACACGCGCGACGACACATGGCGCGCTGTATGCGCATTAACTTTACTGGTCGGGGTTTAGCGGGACTCGATGACAACGAGATTTTGTCACTCGTTTTATTCATTGTTTTGACGGGTACCGGATTGCAAAATTCCAGTAAATATACTTGCCAGAAAACATTTGAATATGTACACTGAGAAAATTGAACTGTAACCATTACCATACGAAAATGGTAGTTGATGATGGCGACTACGTTATTTGGTATCCATCTTCATGTAAATGGTAATCATTCCGATGTGCATGAACATTGCGACGATTCTCCATAGTATCCGAAACCAAAATCGAGAAAGCTGTCCTGCAATTACCATTTGCACATGGTAATCATTGCATTTCTCTTCTCTCAGTGTAATAAAAAAACTTGCCCTTATGGATATTTATGAGGGAGTTATTCGCCCCTGAAAATCAGTCAATTGCCAATGAGGTGTAATTTCTACCCATGAAAGCTGGTCTGGAACTCAATTTTCAACGGTCAAAATCATCACCAGGTAATTTCTGGACAAGTCCCACGTACGACATTTTGTTTTGTTTTTAATTCCACGTATTCTACCTCGAATTCCACTCAACGGAGTATACACTAGGAACATCAGTTATTGACTGTAACAATATTGACACGATTTCAATATTATGATATGATATGGAAATGACTCTCATCCTGGCGATATTTAAACCGATTTTCGGAACATTCCGAATATGATTGTAGGGAGATATTTCAACCGGAAATCGAAATCTATTCCAAAATTTGTAATCAAAGGCAAATTGAACAGATGCGATATTGATGATCGTGTGAAACCAGAACGAATACCAAGTAGTACACGTGCTGATGAGATTTTCATTCGATGAATGAAAAATTCAATAATAAGAGATATGGAGCGGTGTTCACATTTCGCATGGCTAATGAATTTGTTGCATACGTTGGGACTGAACGGAATTATTTTCTTCATTGATCAAATATATGCAACCGCGGATATAGTTCAAATTGCTCAATTATTTGTATTGTTCTGGAATATGTTATTCAAGAGATTTGAATGCGAGAGTTGATTAAACGGTATCTGCATGCGTAATATACGAGAATATGAACTTCGAGCGATCGGTGTGTGTTTTTTCTCTTCTTTTTCATGTGGAACATATTATGCTGTCGTATATTTCGATGACAAGTTGTTCGAAGCAAAGCATTATCAGTTCACCGTTGTTTTGATATCAGTGTTTGAATAGTATTGTCATGGTTCCTATATCTATTGTAACTCGCCACATATGAAGTTTAGCTGGAAGGTTTAGCTGCATAATGAATTTAATGGAGGTATGGTAAATACCAAATTTCATTGTCCAGGCGGTGTATGACGGAAACTATAATCATAATCGAATGTCAGTCTATTGTGTTTTTGTGTTCAAGGGTATCCCGTGTGGACCCTTCGAATGATTCGATTGAACCATAGAACAAATCAATCGATTGGACCTTCTATTGGTCTAATAACCCTGGATCTAGCTCTAGTTAATTCATTGTGAATAGCCGATGTACTCTCTTCAGGATAAGTAAACCACACCACACTCTTCCTCGATGCATTATTTCCAAGAGACAACTTTCACGAGCAGCGGAGAAAGATATCTCAACTGAATCGCAGATTTTTACCCCGCGTATGAACAACATTTCCCAAAAACATCACGTAGATATATTCCTTTGATCACTTCAGGAGAAGAGAATATATTTGATGTATATATGTGTTGAGGGGGAGAACGGGAAATAGGTGACCTGCAAAAACACTTCGTATGTAATAAAAAAAATGAATCTCCCTTCAAGCAGGGCATAGAATAAATTGTAAACCGCGTACAGATATCCCGTGAGAGAATCATAATTCAACCCGGGGAGCGTGACATTTTTTTTCCTCTCGATGCTTCCAATCTCTGTACGTTTCTAGCGCTCGCGAGATGACGCTCGCTTCGCTGGGACTTTGATCGCCTAGATGGCATCCGATATGCTGGAATTTGGACTGAAGCGAAAAGCGACACATTCTAGAGATCAGATGTACGACAGGAAAACAATTCACCGCTATCGAATGCAAGCGAAGCGAACGGCATTCGGAACGCAATTGAAATTTCAATACATTAGACGGTGAATGGGAAAGGAGAGCGTGGATTTTAGGCTGCGTATACGCGTGACATACCTACTGTAACAATAGTGACAAAGTTTCCAACAAACGTGACCGCAATCAAATTCTCTTTGCGCCAAGAACCGAGGGAAATGTGTCGAGGGATCCTTTCGTAATTTGAATTTCCACGAACAAGAAAACGATGGGTCTCGTTCATTCGAACTAAATCAGTTTATGTGTATGTAACTTAATTTCATGGAATAGCGAACATCTGTAAATTAGTGTTATTGTTTTCTCACTTGAACGGTATTTCATCAACGATTTAACCATAGCCCCCTTGATCTATATGTTCATTCGATTCTCTGTTTTCCGGCTTTTATCGAGTTATTGATGATAACATTCTGGAAATTATATACAAAAATGCAGAATTCGAATAGTAAAATGGCAATTGATTAATGAAAATATCGTAGCAATGTATAATAGGGTTGTTGAGTATCAAACAGAATTCCAATTCAATTCGACGTATCTGATGAATTATAAATCTTCCTGGATTGGAACGTTTTTTTTCGCACTGGAAGAAGAATGGAATTTTCAATAATTTGGAACAAAGAGTGCAGAAATCATTGAACCATGCCACAACAAACGATCTCTCCGCTCCCAATATTAATCCCATACTCAGCGCTGTAATTATTCACTCTTGGCATATTTAATCACTCAAAGTAAAGCTTTCGACTGCTTTTAGCGTTTGAAGATCGACGCATCAGTTCTTGCGGTAGATGCTCCTGAAAAATGCAATCTTTCAAGTCTGTGGAATGCACTGCATAAGGCTGTCTGATGGCTTGTGACATGCATAAACGAGATTGTCCTGTCACCTGTAATATGCCATCAACGGACCTTGTGAGAAGAATGCTTTGAAACTTAATATTAATCGGTGACTCTCAAGACGAGAAAGATAAGGCGATTATCAATGCTACCACCATGTGGAAAAAATCTTCCAATCGAATTCCAATGTATACCCAACCCCTTAGTGATGCGTTTTCATTTTTATTCCTCACGTAATAAATCATTGCGCATGAAATTCGATGATTCGGATGAAGAGTACATCAAAAGAGGGAAAAAAATACCAAAAATTTTGAAAAATTAATTTAATAATATGCTGTATCAGAATTTCATTTAATTTACGCGAGACAATTATGAATGTAAAATAAATTGAATTTCAGCGGAATTTTTCATTACGTTATGCTATTCACAAAATTCAATTAAAAAAATGTTATTTTTGTTTTGTCAACTCTGATGATGGATATAAAAATTCTCAGAATGCATATCAGCAAAAAGAAGGTTAAAAGGGGTCGAATGTTCAAAGTTGTGAATATTGCAATTTCTCATGATGCAGCAAATGAGTAATGAAGAAAAAAAAAACAAGCAAAATTCGTCGAGTTCCACAGAAAAGACCATCAACTTACCCGCCAAAGCGAGAAAAACAAGCGTCGCTCTAAACCACAGGTGTAGAATGGTCATTTCGATTTTTGAAAACTGTGAAGTTCAAGCTTTAGTGTAAAAACTTGGTCAGTTGTTCACGATTCCAATTCACACCGCACTGGATAAATCGAATGGAAAGACCTCGATCAGAAAGTTACGTAAAAAGATTCGATTCACACTCTTCTCGTTTGACAATTCATCTTTCTTCCATACAAAAAATAGCACCGACGATAGTTGAATGAAGATGAATCACTAGGAATGTTAATGACACTTCTTCGAATGGTTGTTATCACAATTATCTTCCAACTTCTCCACTGACCGTGCGATTGGTTTCTCAATCTCAAGATGAATTTCTTCTTCTACCTACGTTTATCGATAAAAATTTGCGTGCGGGTAATCACATTCGTCAGCGTGTAATCACACGCGGTTTTGAGGATTCTCATATTGTTATTTCAAAGTATTTATTTTTTATTTTTTTCAAAGTATCGGAATATCGAAGATTCGATCGTTGAGGATCGGATTACAATCTGTCATGCTTGCAACTCATGTCCGTTTGGGAGAAAATGAGATTTTGAATCATGTTATGAGATAACCGATATCAGGTTATGACAGAAAATCTTCACCACCGTTATCAGGGGTGTAATTCCACGTATATCTGCACTAGATTGCGACAAGCAAGACTGAGCGTGGCTGCACGATACTCTTCTATTACGAGTCGCGCATGAGCAGACCGCCCTTCAATCCCTTCTGCTCGCGTTCCATGCTTTTCTTCTTCTTCTTTCTTCCATCTACCACCACACGTTCCCGCTGGACTTTTGCACTTCATCTCTCCTTTCTCGAGATACACACGTCTTTTTTTTCCATACTCATTCTTCTTTCCTTATCTTCCCCTTGTTTCTTTATTTACTTCTGAACTTCTTATCCAAGTTTCTTTTATTTCTTCTGCTTTGCATACTCGTTAGGGCTCTCGCGATCGTGCGAAGGTATTAATTGTGTTCTTTCCCTCTTGCCTTTCTGTGAATTATATATTTATGATTCTGCATGTGTACAATGCATTCTACCGTGTTTGGATTGCGTTGATAGATCGAATGAAGGAATGGAATTGAAAATTATGGTCGTTAGAATACGGTCGGATGAGACGGGACGTTTCCATAAAAATTCAACTCGTTATTTCTATCTGGAAATTCATATTGGAGATGAATTTGTCAAAAAAAAGAAGAACATTCATACTTTGAGAATATTGTTCAATTCTTCTTGCTGATTGGAATTTCAATTCATCGTAAATTTTGTAATGCGATTCGAGTATTGAATCCACGAACGGATGATCAAATTGATCTATTTTTGGTTGTGAATGTTAGAAAATGATCAATAATTTGAGGTTTGAATGATGGAGAGTAGATATCAGGGAGGAAATCAGTAGAATAAGTCAAACATGGCCAGACACGCGATAGGATGAATAGTTTGGAGTTGATTGATAATTCCTACCACAATCCAGTACTGCGATTTTCTATCAAATGAAAAATTCGCCATACATCATATAGATTCTTTTGAATCGAATCATAATTCGTACACTGAGAGAAATCGCTAAGTTACCGCAAAAAAACAAACCCTGGTAAAAAAATCCCTCTGAATCGCTCTGAAAATTTCACGTTTCAGGAAGAATCAGAGGAATTCAGAGGAATTCAGAACAATTCAGCGTGGTTCAGAGGATTTCAGAGACTAGTGAATTGAGAGAACTTGTGCTTTGAATTTTTCAGAAGGATTCAGAAGGATTCAGAAGAATTCAGAGGAAGTCAGAGAGATGCAGGGAAATTCTGGGAAATTCAGAGAGGAACAAATTCAGTAAAATTTTTGGTCCTGCATTTCAGAGGCGTTCAAGGGGTGTCAGACACTTTCAGAGATAGATGAATTCAGAAAGATTGTGCGTAGAACTTTTCAGAAATATTCAGAGGAATTCGGAAAGATTTAGAGTAATTCAGAGAGATTCAGAGGGGTTCAGAGAAATTCAGAGAGGAATTAATTCAGCTGAATTTTTGGTTCAGGATTCCAGAGGTATTCAGGGAGTGTCAAAGACTCACAGAGACAGGTGAATTAGGAAAAATTGTGCGTGGGATTTTTCAGAAAGATTCAGAGAGATTCAGCGGAATTTAGAGAGATGCGAGGGAAGTCTGGGAAATTCAGAGAGGAATAAATTCAGTAAAATCTTGGTCCTACATTTCAGAGGCTTTCTGGAAGTTCTAGAGACTTCCAGAGACAGATACATTAAGAAAAATTGTGCGTGGAACTTTTTACGAATATTCAGAGGAATTTAGAAAGATTCAGAGTAATTTAGAGTGATTCACAGGAATTCAGAGAAATTCAGAGAGGAATTAATTCAGTAAAATTTTTGGTTTAGGATTTCAGAAGTATTCAGGGAATGTCAGAGACTCACAGAGACAGGTGAATTAGGGAAAATATGTGCGTAGAGCTTTTCAGGAATATTCAGAAGAATTTGGGAAGGTTCAGCGTAATTCAGAGGAATTCAGAGACATTAATCCAGCCAAATTTCTGGTTCAGGATTCCAGAGGTATTCAGGGAGTGTCAGAGACTCACAGAGACAGGTGAATCAGGGAAAATTGTGCGTGGGATTTTTCAGAAAAATTCAAAGAGATTCAGAGGGATTTAGAGAGATCCGGGGGGGTCTGGGAAATTCAGAGGGGAATGAATTCAGTACAATTCCTGGTCCTGCATTTCAGAGGCTTTCTGGAAGTTTCAGAGACAGAGAGAGAGGAAGATAAATTAAGAAAAATTGTGTGTAGAATTTTTTAGAAATATTCAGAGGAATTTAGGAAGATTCAGAGTAATCCAGAGAGATTCAGAGAAATTCAGAGAAATTCAGAGAAATTCAGAGAAATTCAGAGGAATTCAGAGAAATTTAGAGAAATTCAGAGGAATTCAGAGGAATTCAGAGGAATTCAGAGGAAGCTTTGAAATCTGAATACATTAGATTCCGGGAGATTAAGAGAAATTTAGAGATATTCAGGTAAATTCGGAGGGAGCTTTGAAATTCAAATGTATAAAATTCTGAGGGATTCAGTGATATGCAGAGAGATTCAGAGAAATTCAGAGAGATTTTTTTTACCAGGGAATTTAGTCAAAAATCATTTTGTCTGCACAAGTAAAAGTTTTGTGGATATAAATAACCGTACATTCAAAACAACTGAGATTATATTTCTTGGTCTAGTTGTGATAACTCAACAGATTCCGTCAATCCCGTAGATTCATATTCTGCAGAACATATTTGAAATCACTGAATATATAGATGTTTCAAATAAAAACTTTTATTTAGACGAATGTGAACGACCCACAATTGAGTATATTCATTCAAATCAGTCAGATATAGTAACAAGACGTTTGTTGCGCACGCGTATTATCACATATACAGAATTTTGAATGTTCGTTTGTTTTCAACGGCCAACCTCCATAGTTCAATGACAAATCAAACGGATAATTGTGTGAGATTCTTATCGACAAGAAGAACTACATCGACGGGAAAAACAAGTAGAAGAATGGATACAGCGACTGTGAATTTATTAAAAAGTATCGGGCTGACAGAGTACATTCCAGTCTTCTCAGGTGAGTGAGTATAATTTATTCATTAATGCATAAAATGTTTTAATAACCATCAAAAAATTCTTCCTACATAGTTTTTAGCCCCTTTTTATTATATTTTCGTACGTACGCGAAACTGTCTCTTACACGTATACGTGATACGTATGATCTACAAGTTTGTTTATAAATTCTACTATTTATTGATTGACTCATTCTCATATTCGGCAGAAGTTTGGAAATAAGAACGAGTTGTGTAATAATATATTCGATTCTTATTCAATAATATCACCAGGAATTGTTATGAATATAAACAGTTTGTTGTGAGGATTCATTGAGTATCAAAATTGAATTGAAAACAACTTCTGATTCTACTTTTTTCTTACAGTAGATTTCATTGATAAGGATATTTCAAAGAATCTCACAGATGATCTGGCATCGGAATTGATTGAACCGTTGGGGCATAGGATACGATATTTGTTATGATATATTGTTTTGATGATCATAAAAATGCTTTTTTAGTAGAAAGTAGTTCTGACAAGGATGAAATTGTTGAGATATCATTATCCAATGTTATTGACATGACTCCGCTTTACCTACATAGTACTTTACATGGGTCATCTATAACTGTACCATACGATTTGTAATTTTTATTTCCTGATAGACAAATGGTACGGTTTATGTGATAACGTACATCGAATATTATGGTTCCCAGTTTTATTATAATTATCCTAAAACTTCATTCATGTGAATTTGATCAATAAATGCTTACGTGCTAATAACCAGTGCAATGTGTGTCTTACCAAGCACAGCATATCACAACATCATAACAAATGAAGAAATGTGTCTCTCACATGGAATGTGATCAGTTTTTTGCTTACTTACAGATTGAATCAAATATTTCCAAAAGTTTTGTGGCTGTTACGAAGTTGAAATGGAGTATGGTTTTAATTCATATTCATTCTATTGAATTGATTCGTCCAATTCGAACAAATATAATTTGTGCTGAAGAGGAATTCATTTGAACCTATTTCAATAAGTATTGATCTGCATTGAAAAATAAGTTTTTCTTGTGTATTGTTTATTGTTTCTGTGTGTGTAAAAGATTTTACTATCCCTGCAGGAAAAATAATTGAAACGAATCGTATTTTGCATGGTAATGGATTTGCAACTGAATACGATTCACTGAAATCACATGCAGAATATGTATATATGTGTGCATATATAAATATATTCAGCATGTAATTTTTGCGAATCAGGTTCAATTGCAAAATACAGTGCGGAAAATGAGATTCGTTTGGATCATTTTTACAATAGGGCCAAATCGATCACATATTTCCAAGAATTCGAAATATTTTGCTACGAAAACGTTGATTTCAACTGAATTTTTCAGTTGCTAATACTTATTTATATTCAGTTGAGATTTTTGGTCATCTCAACATATATATAAAAATATTTCTCAATAATAAAGAATTTATTTATATCAACTTGAATGAATTAACAAAATGAGATATGTTATAATGAATACATCAACTGAATTTTAGTTACGGCAACTAGGTCGTTCCTCTCAGTGTAGATCATGGCATTGTCGAATATTGGACGATGAGCGGAAGGAGCACGATCAGTCTATGCTCTTGCAAATAAAGCGAGCACTATGAGTCATCCGGCAAGTATCTACGATTTCATTCCAAGTATTGTGGGTTGGGGCTATAATCCGATTCAATATGATTCTATATAAAATTTGCACCAAATTTCTATAAATTTGTATTAAAAGTTGATACAATACAAATTTCTTATCGAATCAGATTATAGTGAGTGCCGTACCATGAAGCATCCAGATTGAAAAAAGCGTGTCACTAGAAGTGTAAAAATGCAACTGCAATTGATGTTTACCAAACTTTTATTACAATGTTGGTGATTTTTGATGGAAAACAAGAGGGCGAAGAGTGAATTGAGTTCAGAGATGGGCAGCCCTCAATTACTTTTTTGTACTTAAAGTACTTTTTCTTGTCAAGTACTTCCTAATTTGACATTCAAATTCTTTATTTTATGGAAATAGGAGAATACTTGACAGAAAAAAGTACTTCAAGTACAAAAAGTAATTGAGGCTGCCCATCCCTGATTGAGTTGAGAAGAATTCGGGACAATTTTTGTTGCCTTTGTCAATTAGGATTCTTCGGATACATCATATACGAATCGAATTCAATCTTTACTCACATGATTTATCGAAATTTCATTCAGGACTTTCCAGAAAATTCCCCTTGGGAAGGAGTTGGATTGAATAGTTTGAACTCTTTGATTCCACTAATTTCCAAGAAGTTAGGATTTAGGGAAAAAATTAATTGGATGAAGAAGGAATAATGAAATGGCACTTCAAAAAAAAAGAGCTTATAAATGTATCCCTTTAATACTTTCACTCCTAATTCCTCGAGTCTTCAAAGGAAGTAAAGGCGAGTTCAAAGAAATAACGACAAGAACGGCTTACCTTTGTTTCCTGCTCATTCCAACTGTTACCATCTCCTCCCTGTTGAAGATTTTCAAAGGAATCGCAGATTAACTTTTAATGCTTCTCAGTCGTCGCTTAGCGAGAGTTATCTCAATGAAACGTACCTCCGCGGTAAATGAATTGCACGATTATTAAGTATGGATGAAAATTGAGCGCATGAAAAAATGCACATCTAAAACGATATACGGTATCAAATTATCGAGAACCTTGTTCGGTTCCTGTCGAAATGTTCTTGTACGATTTCCCTCGCACCCTTGAATATCTTTCCGATGCAAACCACGGATGGCCACCACCTTGTGCTCAATCGTGCGACAGCCGTGATTTCACGGTCACGTAGCGTGGTATTCGTATTCGTGAAATCACTCGGTTAATATCATTTCCAACCGAAAGAAGTGGACCGAAAGTTTGCGACGGACGAGCTCACCTTGCCGGGGGATTGACTTTTATATTTCTCAAAACTCTGGAGATAGAAGTTCTTTGCTGAATCAATAACGTTCGCGATACACGATGATGATTGTTATCACCATTAGTCGAATCGGTACATGTACATATACGTGTGTGCACACGTACGTACATCCAAGGGAAAGATATATTGATTTTACATACATTCTCTATCACAACGTAACTTGGCAACACTTCAAGAGATAAATTATTTTCGAATCCGGTGTGCGTTCGTAATAGATATATTCTATATGGCTTCCTCGTGCATATCCCTGTTATCCTTGCTGTGATGAAACAAAGGGAAATTCCAATGGAAATGAAAAAAGTTCGGAGAAAAAAATTGTATGAATAGATTTCTGACTCTCTCCGAGAATCGCAGCAGGATTAATCATCGTGTTACCTTCTAGCAGATTCTCTAAATTTCAAGTCTAGAATATATATTCCCGATATGTGTGCAGTATAGTAAAACACTATGTCATGCCAATGTTATCCCTTTAATGCCACTTCGGTCATTGTATAGCGCGGAGCGCCAAGTTGAAAAGTTTCTCTCAAACTTACTGTGAACGCTCCACCTGGAGATACTAGATATAATATAGAGTATAGCATGTAGTACGTGTATGAAACGGACGAACATACGCTACGTTCTACAAATTTAAAGGATCCATGCGAAGATAATGTTCCTTATTTTACGCCAAAGTTCACTCGACTTTACAGTTCAATGCTCTTCCGTAGTTCATTATTGTAATAACTTTTATAAACTTATCGATATCAATTCGAATGCTTCGTTTTCTTCTGCTCTTCCGATTGTACAATTTTGTTGATACATATATGTATAGGGGAAAACACGATAATCTATGAATGGAAAGGTAGCAACGATGTAACATACGTAGGAAATTGTCAAGCTCTCGCGTACCACGTGGTGAGCGAATACGATACTTCCCAAAAAAGCCGTGTGTATTTCATATGTTACTACGTACGTATACATTTTGATTCATGACACGGTATAAGTGCACCGCCATTTGTCGACGATAGTTGTTCATAGAGCGATAAAAGTTCCATTCCACGATTCAAGCATAGTGGATACCCGAAAGCGTCAACAGTTCCCGTGTTGGGTTACGAAATTAAATTCAAACTTTCCTCTAGTGGTGACGACGGATTGCGCACGGTTTCCCCAGCAGCCACAAATTCTCAGAAATGTGATAGCAACCCAACAAATACGAGAGGATTCGCTATCCTTGCATTTTGCGGTTTTCAGTTTTCACACATTCGATATCTCCTCAACTTTCGCCTTGTTCATTTATTTACGAATCATATGAGATATCGGCCATGACGCGGTCGAGGAAATTTCACCTTCCGCTCGTTTGCGTGTGATCGAATTTGATACATCTCTTCGCAATTATTTGAAGATATTTCAACCTTCAACCTCCACAGACTATCCGCTGATTCGAAGACCTAGTGAGTTTTCTCCTTTCGAAATTCTTCCTGATTTCAATGCAATCATGGAAAGAGTAGAACGATAGGTTGGAAGAATGCGAAAGTCTTCTGAACCCTAGTAGAAATTTGATCAGGCGTTCCCTATTTTTAATAAGGTCCTGATCAGGTTAGAATCCGGAAACCGTGAATAAAAAAAATCTTATTAGGCCCTTACAACCCATGCGGAAATATAAAGAATCTGGGCCAGTACTGGGTTGGTTTGAATTTCCACTTGGGAAGGGACTTATCTGATTTCCCCAATAGGATTGTAACGAAGGGGTACAATAGGGTTCGGACGAGATTTCCATAAAATCGAGCGACATAGGGAAAACCGTAACGAAACCTGATGAAGACCTGATAAGGAATCAGGCATGCCTTGTCAGGCCCTGGTATTCCCCCATCCAAAATTTCTACTAGGAAATGCTTGGAGAACTTCATTTTCTTGTGGGAAATTTGATGGATTTATCAGAGACTCGGGTAGTTTGACTAATTCTATTTCTTGTATAAAACGACAGATTCGTCGTGCGGGTCTTCGTATCGAGTGTGTTCCAATTCCATGCTTCACCATCTTTTCGATAACGAAAACTCCACAAGTTTTTGATATTTCGTACCATGCATTTCGTAATGGGATTGTTCTAACGATATTATGAAAGTTCGAAAGTATATTTCAGATATCTGAAGTTTCCTAATTTCCAAAAGAACACTTCGGTGTTCAAAGAGCAGCATGTGTTCCTTTTATACCTTTGGCTTATCTGTAATTACCACAACGTAATATTGTTGCGTGCTTGCATTGTGCTTATCGTTGAATGTTAGGATGTATAATTCATCATACTGATACACATATACGAATATATAATTCATATGAGCTAAATCTAGAGATACTAAACATAATGAGGGTTCATTGAACGTTCGTACTTAAGTAGTGGAAAGTCAGTATACAATTGTTTACTCATTCGTTACAACTAAAGTTTTGGAGTATATTTTTGGTTAACGCTACATTCGCGATCAATCAAAGTTCCGTTGGTCCTGAATTTTGTATAAACCACTGGTGAAACGTGAACACTTTCTCACGACAGAGAGAAGATTTAATTGACAAATATAACCGAATCTAAAGTTGACGAGAGAATCGATGGATTACAATAGTAATGAGTCATTTCATGAATATTTTGTACCGTCGAATGTCCACGATGAGTGATTTGAGACTGAATGATTGATCGTTCATTGCAAATAAATGTGTGCAGACAGAACCAGTGAACATTTTTGCGGTTGAATAACTTTCTATTCGGAACGCAGGAAAATACATTTTCATCTCAATTGACCTCTCATACGAGCAACGGGGATTATTCATCCGAATGGGATGGATTTCAATTGTGAACATTTTTTTTGTATTGCACAGGTGTGCATGAATGAAACGGTCAACATGTGAATGAATTTCGCAGAATTAGAAAAGCAAGATGATGCCTATCGGTGTATGATGCGTTAGGTTATAATTAAATTCTACCCGATTTCAAATGTTTTTTCTGAACATTTCTCTGAATCTCTCCAAAAAATTCTGAAGAATTCTGAAAAAATCTGCAAAACTTTATGTTCTAGAAGTTTTCGAGCCGTAATGAATAATCGTGATTTATCTTCTGGAATTAATTATTTGTAATTTTTTGCAACTGAAAACATCGATCAAAGGATGTATAAGGTAAGAATTTGCGTTCGGAACAGCTGAGTATTTTCTTATTTGATTACAAATTCGTTTCGATGAACGATTCAAACTTCAGCAACATAAAAACTCTTGCTTATCGGACATCCTTTTCCACTGGAAGTTGCTCTAAATATCCGAATATCTCTGAAAAACTATGAACTGCTTTGAGATCCTCCGGAAGACTTTTCACTGATTTTCAGCACAATTTTTTCCACCAACAGTTTCAGAAGGATTATTCAAAGAAAGGAGATTTTCACAGCCTCTTTTTTCCGAATTTTCAGATAAATTTTGCTGAAACTCAAGAAAAATGACTGAATTTTCAGAATACGCTCAAAAATTCAGTAAAAATGACCTAAAAGTCGAGAGAAAAATTACAGTCAGATTTCATGGGTTTTCAGGAGGAATTTTTCTTACAGTAATCTCGTACCATCACGATACTATCAGCACTGTTCATTACGAATGATTTATCAATTAATTCCATTTCCACATGCATCTTCCAATTTTTGTTGTCTATGAATTCAATAAAGCCAACCGAGCTGAAGGAATGAAAAATCAAAACTCCGTGTAAATCCATGAATCATCTTCGCACCATCGCTATCTCCAATCGCAACAAGGTTCCATGCAAAAATGAGAAGAAACATTATATCTATCGAATTTTAATGGTATCGGAAATGGAAATAAATGAGAAAAAAAACATGTACAGTTTTGTGGGAAATGAAAGTGAACGAACAAAACGTTCGTGTTGGAAAAATACTGGGAGAATAGAGGAAGAAAAAGGTATGAATAGGGTAGGGACGACGATTGCTCGATTACCCCTTGACCTGGTCAGCAAATTCCGAATGAATGGTGAAACACGACTTCATCTAGGCACAGTCATTTCCGAGTTGGGGAGCATTTATATTTAACTATTATCAGCCGAGTGCAAGAAGATAAGTGTATGGAAAAACTAGCGAAGAGAATCATGCGTGATTCTTTCTTGATAACATCCTCTCTCGAACTGGTCATCGAATGGTGTCAGTGCCGACATTGAGAAATTCAATACGACTCGTTTTGCATTTCGAGCAAACCCTTCCGGGAAACGCTTTGCAATATCGTAAATCACATCAATAAATATATGTGTATCTATAGTGCATACACAATCGTGCATGTTCACGTTGAGATGTGCATCATGTGTATACTAACAGGAAGAAATACGTAATGTATTTGCACAAGCTCGCATATGGAGATGTATATGCAAACTGTGAACTCACATGGACGTTTATCTATTCACATGCACGCGCATCTTGGGGAAACTTTGGTAATGTATTCACATAGGTGGAGGGTATTGATATCGAATCGAATGCCGAAAAATAAGTACTTTCCAAAGAATCGAAGTTGTTGTAGAGGAAACGTAAGGATACCAGACGAAAGTCAAAAACCGCGAGGAGAAAAACAGCCGGGGATGAATACGAAATGAAAGGAATACAGAATTTTTTTACATCGAGTTTGTCGTTAGGATGATTATTCATAACCGGAGAATAAATTATTTAGGGAGTTGAAAGTTTCATTAACGTATGCAAATCATCACAAAAGGATAATTCATTCGGGAATTTCTATCCTATGATCAAATTTAGAATGGATTCTCTGGAGAACCCTTTGCTCCGTACCTTCAGACGCCATTTGGAAATCCTCCTCGTCGAAGAACCTCGGAGAAGCGTCGTTCTCGGGTGTATTTTGATCCCATTGACGTTTACAACTCCGGGCTACAAGTTTTACAACATTATCAAAGATACTATCCATCACTTGGAAATTCATTCAGGATTTTCTCCATAAAATCACATCTTTAAAATTTCAAGGGAGCTCAGAGAGTTTGATAATGCAAGGTATCATGTTACATGAGTTAGTATGTTCGTTATTGTAGAGTTAATCGACAACCTACGAGAACGCCATATAAGTTGAGAATACCCGGGTATGGGAAAACGATAAGTCAGCGAAATTATCGAGATTGTCTTTCGAAGTTTCCGGACGGTGTAGTTCTGTGGGTAATTTAGTACCAAGTCGTAAGTATAATAATCAATGTTGTATAAGTAACGTGGAAGGAGGCCACACTGGGGCAACGAGTTCTGGCAAAAGGAAATAGAAGTGGGAATAATCGTAACCGAAACGAAACGTTCTATGTGAATCTGCATATTATCATATTTTATGTAGAATTTTCGTATGCGGAAAGATTATTTTCTTTGAAATTTTTTGAGATTTTCAACATTTTTCGTAAAAGATATGAGAATTCCGGTTATATGAAAAGAATTCAACCAAAGTAAAAGTGAGAAACTTATCTTTTATCGTCCTCGCTTATGAACATCAATGTGGATGTTAGAAATATCATCTCAATATGTGGCGTCGAAAATTTTACACGATAAAGCTTTTTCAGTCGCCATGACTTCAATTGAGGTGGTCGAGGTGAGAAGTTTTAGTTTACTTAGGATAGCGGATGAGATAGCTTCATCGAGTTGAATATAATCTAGATTGAGATGATAATCATTATTCATAATGATGACTCAATTCACGGGATTTCATTACTCGAATTTGCTTCGTGTGTTATTCGAAGAGGTAATATTATTCGCAAAAACATCTTCATCATCCCGCGTTCTGTACATCATCTCTAATACGCGGGTCTTGATATCACATACCTCTTGTCGTTTATCCTAGACGGTTCCAGATTCCAAGGATACTTTGGCCCCTATGATATTATACTCGGGAAGACAAAATTACCGGCAACCTTCCGACCTCTTCCTAATTGAGTGGAAAGACACATCAAGAGCAACTGAATTAACGACCAAACTCTATTATCGTAAGGTAGTTCATCAACTTAATGGAAGTTTGACCGTCTTAGGGGATAGTTGCTGCGGTTTAAAGTGTCTGGATATGTTTCGAGACATTTCACGTTAGAGATATCTGTTGATGTTTCAAAGACACATCGTAGGATCATAGGAGAACCCTTTTAATCCCATCACTAGATTACACGATGATTCCATACCTGCCCATGCCGTTCGGATAATGATGAGATTTTTTGTGTTCCGTAACGTAAATGCGAGGGGAATACCCCTATATTTAAACACCAAGGGTAGAATTCGTGATGACTATCGTGAAAATATCGATCACATATACAAATACCGCACAGATCCATGCACATCACAATGCAAATAATTCTTGACTCAGTTCAGTCGAATCGGCTAACTGTGCCAAACCAGTGACATAGCGTATTCCGGCATTCAACCAGGATAACGAGTTGAACTTCACCAAGCTGTTTCTATTCGTATATGTGTGCAACGCTTGGGCTGATTAGAATGTGAATTGGAATGATATCGAGCTCGTGTTGGTGAGAATCATGTATATTCAACAGCATTCCCATAAGAGGTGTCGACAATTCGATTTCATTTCATTCCTTCGCCGGGGTGTTCTTCGGACGATGTTATCTCATCCACTTTTATCGAATGATTTAATTTCTCAATGTTATTCGAACATTTTTTTCATTCCCAACCAAATTCATCCACTATGTTTTCTTAGAAACTCTTGGTTGTATTTTACGAAACTTAGAATCTCCTATCCGAGTATCGAGGCTTCATTTCGAGAATTCATTTGAAAACCTGTGATATTTAAGTCGAAATCCATCAATCCACGAATCTTTTGGAAAAGAGGTTTTGCAGTGCATGTTTATATTCTTCTCCGTGTAGAATAATAATTATCGTTCAATTGTCTCTCCCGCAGTTTCCTCGCAGAAAAAGCAGAATAAATTATCAGAAATTTATCTAAAGCACGGGTGAAGGTACTTCATATTATTTAGCGAATGATTAATGTTGATGATGGAGAATTTTTTTCAAATCTTTTATCCGTCGTAATGAGGGAAGTTATAAACAGCTCAGCCATTGCATCAACGAGGAGAAGAAAAATCTCAAAATTGCGGGTAATATGTGGACGATAACATGAAAGTACAAATTCAATCATGTTTTATTGTCGTCCGTTTGAGAAGATTCGGATCAGAAGATTCGAATAAACATATGTAGGAGCAGTATGTTTATTATGTCGCTAATAAAACGTGATAACATCGCGAATTGAATTTCTTTACTTCATATATTTACGTGGCTCATCATCTTTCGTATTCTCGTTCCTGAATAGAAATCTATCTACCGAGATAAGTATCGCATATCTCATTGTTAATAAAAATACCACGATAGGCGTATCATGTTTTTTTTTCCCCTCGAATTAAATTCGTCCTTGGACGATCTGTCTACGGAACATAAAAACATTTATCACGATTCAGCAAACGAATTTTTGGCCAGAATACTACGTGTCCTCGGATCACCTTGAGAATAAGATCATTCGATTCACTTCACGTATGAATAGAAACACTAATGTAAGTAATACCTGTTTCTTTTGATATTTTCATTATAACGGAAAGCTGGTCAATATTTCAATAGAAAAAATCCCCCTTCCTTCCTCACTTTCTTTTGTTTTTATCACTGACACGAGAAGTTCATTCACCGAATTCGTAACCAATTTCTCTGTATATCCCGAGAGGAATGATTATTATCAACACCAAGAAAATGTATATCTGGATTTTTATTATAGCTTAAATGTAAGAATTACATTCTCAGTTTTAGAAAAATTCCCTTGTAGGGGAGACTGTAGGGGGTCGATTGAAACATCGCGAATAATTAACGATTGGCTAATAATATGGTATAAATAACTGGTAAATAAATTTATACACGCGAGGAGTTCTCTGTATCCTCTCAGCGATATGAGCTGTTGCGAGTTAATCGTTAATCATTCACGATGTTTCAATCGCACCCAGTCTTCCCTATCAAGGGTATATAGATTTCTTGAGGCTTAGAAATATTCTCAAAGAAGCTCCAAAAATTCCAACAATTTATCTCTGAGCAAGTTTTCTGAAATCATATTGAGACATAATATTCATCAATCGAATGCTTTGTTCAAGAGAATTTATGATGAGTGAATGCAGTGTTGCCAGAATTTTTTCCTCAGATTCCCCAATTCTGATGAACAAAATCCCCACAAAATCCCCAATTTTCACATTGAATCCCCAAAAAATCCCCAAAATTTTATTTTTCAAATTTTCCGCCAAAATAATTAATTTTTCCCGCCTTGAGCATACAATCTTGGACAATTGAACTTCATTTCTTTGTTTTATGTATCTCAAGTATTGCTGTTACAAAAGCAAAGTGATTTATCTGGAAAATGTACGGCAAATACATAATAATCCAAATAAAACATTTGTTGAAAGTGAAGGAAGAATAATATATTGATGAGAAGTATAAAAAAGAGCTAACTGATCAACTGATGGTATAGTGGGAGGATCTAATCCGTTTTCTTTCAATTTCATCAAATTAAGAACACCTTCAAATGAATTCTGATTGTGATTATAATATTTACCTGAATAGCACACAAGAATCCCAAATGAATTCTGAAAGAAAAGTTCTTGATAACTTTTACAGAATACGACGAGTTCTTAAAAAGTTTCAAAAAGAATTCGATTCATCAAACATTTCCTCTTGAAATTCTATAGGAGTTCTTTGAGAATTCTAACGGCACTCGCAAATGTTTGACAAATCAAATTGTTCTTGGACTTCTTGGTGGGAATTTTTTGAATTTCAAAAGAGTTCAAGAAAAGTTTTCTCTTCATAATTCAAGAACAGTTTCCTACTTGTCAGTGGTAGATGAATAAATAAATGATTCTATAATGATTTTTGTGTATTACCTGGGGGGTTCCAGTACATAAGGGAATTGTTTTTCCATAAAAAATGAATTTTCTCCTTGCTTTGAGGGGGTATTTTGTAGGGATCATGGTTTCGTCCGTGTAACAGAAATGATGAGTTCTCTAGAGAATTCTCACAAAATTATTTTATAACTCAATATGTTCTCAAAGAACTCTCAAAGAATTCAAAAAACTATTAAATAAGAGGTCAATTAGAAGAGTTATTTTCGATTGATTCACGAACTTCTGTACTATCTGAGCAGTTACGTTACGAAGTTGTTTGACTGTACCCTTAGTTTCCAAATGTTTTAGTTCTAACAGAATTCCCCAAATCTCCCCAATTTTTCCATGATTCCCCACAAAATCCCCTAATATTCACGTTCCCCAATTCCTCCCCACACTGCCTTGAAAATCCCCACATTTGGGGAATTCCCCACCATCTAGCAACACTGAGTGAATGATCAATACCAGGTGTGTAAGTATGAAACCGGAATTTCCCCATAGGTGGCGCTAGATGTCGATGCAGTTACCGACACATCACGTCAGCGGTGTCTTGTTACTGTATTGATATCCGACGAAGATTTCCAACTCACAATAACACGAGTTTCATTCAGTAGCATTAGTTTATTAGAGATAAACATGTCGAGTTTTGTGCCAACAAATTACGATTTGCGGACAGCACTACTTTTCTGTTTTCATCTGAAGAAAACCACAGTCGAATCGCATCAAATGCTTGTGGTGGCGTTTGGTGAGCATGCTCTCGGTAAAACACAGGGTCTCGAGTGGTTCAAACGGTTCAAAAGTGGCGATTTTGACGTCAGGAAGGAAGAACGTGTAAGACCACCGAAAAAGTTTGAAGACGCTGACCTGCAAGCCTTGTTGGGCGAAGACGACGCTCAAACACAACAACAACTGGCGGATCAGTTAAAGGTGACCCGAGAAGCCATCTCCCTTCGGTTGAAAGCCATGGGGAAGATACAAAAGGTGGGGAAATGGGTTCCAAATGAACTCAACGAAAGACAGCAGGAAAACCGCAAAACATCATGCGAAATGCTGCTCGCCAGGTTCCAAAGAAAGTCATTTCTCCATCGAATTGTGACTGGCGATGAAAAGTGGATATATTTCGAGAATCCTAAGCGCAAAAAGCCATGGGTTACTCCGGGTGAACCATCAACATCGACGGCAAGACCAAACCGCTACGGACGAAAGACAATGCTGTGTGTTTGGTGGGATCAGAAGGGCGTAATCTACTACGAGCTGCTGAAACCTGGGGAAACTGTCAATACTCAACGCTACCGACAACGAATGATCGATTTGGATCGAGTTTTGCGTGAAAAACGACCAGAATACTAACAAAGACGACACAATGTGATTTTGCTGCATGACAATGGACCAGCACACGAAGCAAAACAGGTCCAGGAAACGATAGAGTCGTTCCGTTGGGAGATTCTTCAGCACGCGCCTTACTCACCGGACCTTGCCCCATCCGATTACTACTTGTTTGCATCGATGGGAAACGCAGTTGCTGAGCAGCGCTTTACTTCTTACGAAGATGTACGAAAATGGCTCGATGACTGGTTTGCCTCAAAAGAGCAACAGTTCTTTTGGCGCGGAATCCACAAATTGCCAGAAAGATGGAAAAAATGTATAGATAGCGACGGACAATACTTTGAATAAGTTACTTTGTATCATATCATTACAATAAACGTGTTTTTTCTGTACAAAAATTCCGGTTTCGTACTTACACACCTGGTATACTCCCACAAGTTCGCATAATCGTTGTATACAAACATTGAGAGATCGAGAGTACACAGCTTCTAGATGTATAATAGAACTGCGGTGATAAAATCTAGAGGGTGCAAAAGAACTGGAATTCGATTCTTGATCTGTCAGAGAGGGAAGAGAAATAAGATGATATCGAACAAAAGAAGGGAGGAAAGAGAAAATAAAATGTTTCCAAGTACAGAAATATTCGATGTGTATAATATTTATTGTACTGTAAATATTTCTAGCCCTGAAGTATCACTGTTTCCTTTATAGCTGGAGAAACTACTCGGCTGTATTTGTTGAGTGCACATCCATTGTGTACGAACTTTTCAAGAACTGGATGATCCCAGCTCCAATCTTCACAAACAATTTCAATTGTACTAACGCGGTGGCCACGAGAAATCTTTGTATCTCCTCCCCTCGGAAAGATTCATGTCCAAAATATTGATTTCACGAGGGTTTAATCGTTTTAAAATTCGTAACGACGCGATAGTAGATGCGAATGAGAGAAGAGGGGATTTCCATTGAAATAATTCGCAACCATTACTTCTCCTTTGATACCGAAATCGTTCGAATGTTCAGAAATTTATAGAGAAAGACTAACAGTATAACTAGAGTTTCGACGTACCATTCAACGCTTCGCAAATTGGCTGAGTTCCACGACACTTGGGATTCATTCAAGCGTGTTTCCTTCATGAATATGGACCCTCGGTGTCAACCTCATCCTCGAACAACAACGAGCTTGGAGTAACAAAGAATCCGCACGACGAGGCCACGACCAAGCGTTTAAATACTCACTCGTATAACTCTGGTTCTACGATACTTAAGGTATGTATTATACATATACGTATATCATATGTTTTCCAGAAATGTATGAGGGTCGCAATTTCGATGCAACCAATGAAATGAAAAGTATGGTAATAATAGTTTCATCAAAGCTATCAACTCTGGCCAATTGATCCTCATAATGACGGTTGCATTTATCGTCCTTTATCCCTTTTCCCTTTGGAGAGGTTGAGGTATTAGCATAAAGTCGTATAGGGGATATTTGTCTATGATGTGTAAACTCTGGATCCGCAGGATGTGCTTGATGATCAACCACCCTTATGAAATTCTAATAGGACGTCACACGTCTAGAATGCTCGGAGGTTGCTATTGGCAACCGTCTAAATAGTACCGTCGTGTTGCTACTTTAACTGTCTCGAATTTGCTTTGAATAGCTCAACAAACTGGGAAGACCGGGTGTGCTTGGCATAGAAATTCCTAAGGGGTATGCAAAATCAACCCATTCTGTCAACAGAAGAATTGAAAAAGAAGTAGAATTCTTAAAGATGAATGAGTTCTACATATACACGGTTTGTAACATTGCTTGAATTACAGCAAATCTCACCTTATTCTTTATTTCTCTTCCTCTCATTCATTTCGTTTACCTCGTGCCTTAAGTTTCTTTGCTACCCTATTGAAATTCAAATAAGCCGCGAGCATCGCGTTACTCGACGAACCAGGCTACACCATCTCCATGAGCGATTTACCACGAAACTGTCGTGCACTTTTGTATAAGCTGTGTGGAATATGAAAGGGAAGGTGAAGAGAAACGAGTGGGTCGACAGGGCTGAATATATATATTCAAATTTGAGAGAATATACATTTGATTGTTGAATTATGTTTAAAGTTTCGGAAAGAGGAAAACACGAAGGAATTTGGTTTCCATGTTTCCAACTGGGGATTTTAATAAACTAATATTGCAGAATCAGTTTCTTTTTTCCCCAACTTGAAATAACAAACAAAAAATATTCCATCTGACATAACATTCATTTACACGCGAATGTTTATTATTTGATGACTTTTTTCGCACTCCGTGATTCATCGTGTGTGAATGTCTGAATAAGCCTTGAGAAAGTGCAATAATATGTAGGATAGTACGTGACGTGGAATCAATATTTTATCACATACACCCTATACTTGTCACGGGGTAGTTTATGAAAAAAAGTAAAAAAAAAAAGTATGAATCGCATTCCTCTAGGACGTGTCACGTCGAATAATGTTTTTAACGTGCGTCACGAAAATATTCAAACTTGATTATATTTTTCAATATTCATCAGTCGTCATCAATTATTTTGGTGAATGAAATTCGTATTCGTGCCGATATAGTTCATCGTTGAGAAAAAATGAAGCTTCTTTCAATCATTATTCTCACAATCTTCACCCTTGCGGAATTTAAGAAAGCACGATAAATTGATTTGAGATGAAATAGTCGGATAGTTTGGAGAAAAAAAAATACTGTCTGTGAATGGAACGTTTCGTTCAATAAAATGTTTTCAACGTGCGTATATTCTCCTGAACAAAGAATTTTTTTTCCTCCCTCGTGCATGCAATGCGGATACCCATTCAACAACGAATTCGAGAGAAAAAACAAAAACTAAGATACGTGAAGCTCTGCAAATGATATTTGACATTTATATCACGAAAATAATCTGACCGTAACTTCGCGTTTCGAACCTTTGTATTTCTCAACGTTGAATAAAATTTGTGATACGCGAGTACGATAACCCCATGTGAAGAGATGAAAAGATGAGATTTCATCCGTCAGTGAATATTTCCATTCGCGTTTACATGATATGTCATTTCATTCTGGTCGCCCTTTGATGAACTTTGAAGAGAAAAACGTCAGGGTTCGAACGTTCACGGTATCGGATCAAAACGATATCCGCGTGTACATATTCAATCCGAGCGACTGGGGTTGTAGATTTTTACTGGTAATTAATACCTTTGTTTGTCATTAATCGAACCAACAACGGTAGGGGGTGGATAAGAGATCATTATTCTATTGGTACCGGTCGGTTCTGTTGTGTTCGATTTGGTCGTGTATCAATGTATGAACGTCTCTTGTTGAATGTACAGAGAGAGATTTAATGATTTTGTTCATGAAATTCATCAGAAGGAATGAAAAGTGTTTCTTTCTTCACACCAGCCACTTTGCTTCGGTGCAGTGAAACTTTGATTATTTTTTTTTATCCCCTTTTCTCAATGATATATCATTGATCAGAAGGGCTCGATCGATCACGAATGAAGTTGGAAAGAAAATATGAAAAGAATAAAAAAGCCATCCCTGCTTAGGGAGGTATTCTGGTATAGAATTTTGGAAAGAGACTTTCAAGAACATGTTTTTCAGCAGGCTTTTGTGAGAAAATGTGAGTATGATGGACCATTGTAACACTTACACTCTAAGGAATCAACGGAAAAACCTTGTTAAGTCGCATTTTTGACGGAAATGAGTTTTTTTATATAATTGGATTCTTTAGAAAATCCTCTTTTTTATGGTATTTGCAAAAATTCGAAATGACAAATACTTCCAGAGTAATAGCGATAAAAAACAGGAAAAATATGAAGCAATTATGATAGAAAATGTCGTAAGTAACAGAGGATTTGTAAATCGCTTCGAAGAGGTGACGAAATTTTTGGAAATACAACGGAGAAAGATTGTCAAGTACTTTACGCGGATTTTTGGTTGTAAAAGAGCCCGAGAACGGCTCACGATACAACGCAACAACTTCGTATGTACTTAGGTAGTTTCTTTCGTTGTAAATAGCTCGAGTTCAGCCCTCTCATACTTGGGATAAGACACCCAAGTACATTTCGATAATCCTCGACTGTCTTCGGCTGAACTCGGAAATATTTCGTTCGGATAACTATGAATAAACTCTGAAAAATCTCGCATTTTGTTTGCAGAAACTGTGAGACATTCTGAAATTTTAATGAAAAATTTAATACATTTGCAATATTTTGTACATACTTTTTCCAGACTTCATCACGGTTTTTTCATTCTCCTTTCAAAGGAATAGGAACGGAATTGCGCTTGGGAAAAGCTAATAAAACTCAGATAAATTTCTGACGTTTGAAAAATTTTTATATTCCACGAGTAGAATTTTTTTTCAATAATCAGAGAAATGTTGGAAATTTATTGGAGTTTTTTCAGAATTATTTTAGAGTGCAATTCCGTTTCTATTTGTCTGAAAAAAAGAATGTAGAACTGTTATAAACTTTGGAAAAAATCTGAAAACAGTCTGTACAGAATGTTCCAAATTTATTAGATTTTTCAACAAAATTTCACAGTTTGTCAGAGTTTTTACAGAGAAAATGCGATGTCTCTCAGAGATTATTCATGCTTATTTCAGCGAAATATTTCCGTACAAGTTTCATAAAGCACACGCATAATGTGATAAGAAATACTAAAGTAATGGACTGTTGTATCACAAGCTCATCCTGGTTATAACTAGCTTTTTCCTAATCGGGGAAGAATAATTTTGTATGATTACATGTGACCATTGCTCTTCTGAATTTTGGATATAATCCATATGATCAAATGAAGTCACACGAGATGATTTCTTTTCGGGATAATGATTGGTGTAATTCTTCAGTAATTGAATTATGTTAGTTGTACTAGATTAAAAAGGTATCAAAGTATAGGTTATGTGTCGATGAATGAACATTTTCAATAAAAATCAATCGAAAACTATAAAATAAACCTGTTACAATTTGCAAGCAATTTCACAAATTTCTTATAGAAGGAATTTACTTTTTCCGACAGTATGCTCTTTGCAATAAACACTGGTTTATTCTTAGAATGTTTCATCTAAAATCAAGATCATTGGAAGGGGATGTACTTACACTGTTAGAAATTTCTGATTGAATTTTCAATTACATGTAATGGAAGCAAATTCCACTCACGTAATTGAAAAATAATTCGCACTGTACTTGAAAATTCAAGAACCAATTCTTTAAATTTCATGCACATGTTCTTGATTGTTGAGAGGAATCATGATTGAAAATTCAATAACAAGTTCTTTAAATTTTATGCACATGTTCATGATCGTTGAAAAAAAAATCACCTGCACAAGATGTGAACGCGGGACGTCGAAGTTGGACGCCAAAGCTCTGTCACTCGAGCCACTGCCACTTATGTGGAAGGGGGCATTTTTCTGCTTATATGACCTTGCGTTCATTCTTCAAACTTGTAAATCAAGATGTACTTGTAATGTAGAAATACTGAACAAACCGTGTGATCTAACTAGTACATAGTTAAAGTGGATACGCGGATGACTTCGTCAAGGCGTTAGTATACAGGGTGACCCATAGTGAGAAAAATTGTATTTAAAGGGCGTATTCCGCAGCCATAATGCAAGAATTCCCCGTTTTTTTGAAGGTTAGTTTTTGAGGTATGAGCATTTTTAGATTTTTTTTCAAAACCAAACACACTTGGATCATTTTTGTTATTTTCAGTTGGATGCCATTAGAGCCATGATTTGATTATAATTATAATGATATTATAACGTTATTATATTGGATTGAATTTTTCTAAGTTTTTTCAATCACCTGTGCATTAATTTCAATTTTCATGCACGATAACTTGAAAATTCAATAACATGTATTTGGACTCCTATTTCAGTTCACAAAAATTGAATCTTCATTCACATATGTACATGAAAAATACATGAAATTTCAAGAAATTTTTAACGGTGTAGGTAGTTTCTTCCGTTGTACAGCACGGTGATCTTGAGCGCTTATACTTGGAAAGAAGCCGCAAGTGACTTTATAGCTTTTTTCGCTAGTATTTTGGAGAAAAAGAAAACCTTAAGTCCATTTTCACATACTTATCGTTAGGAATGTTAATTTTTCTCTGCAGAATTGAACAGAACGCATCCGGTTTCCTATAAAAAAAATGTTACATTTATAAAAACTTCATCCTATGACAAAATTATGAAGGAAAATAGTAAATGTCGATTTTCTCAGTTTCGATCCAATTGCACTTAACAAGGTTTCTCCGTTGTACGGCAGCATTGTGTCAGCATTTGTTTTCAGCTGGAACAGGGCTGGTTTTGGCTGCATTTTGAAATGAATTTATATGCAGAATCGAAGCAAGTTTTACTCTCCACTTGTACACTGAAAACACAGTTTGTTCCAGCCAAAAAAATTTTGGTGGAAATGAACGCAAAGAAACTTTTTGGTTGGCTGAGATAAAATTTATTTGGGTTGAAATTTGGTTCACAATAATTAAGGCTTCCATGCAGAAAAATAAATTTTGTTTATCCTGAATAAATTTCATTTCAGCCCACCAAAAAGTCTCTTTGCGTTCATTTCAACCAAAATTTTGTTTCGCCGAAACAAACGTTTTCTCAGCGTAGACTGTTTGAAATTGTGCTCGAATCTTCAAACGCGTGTTTTTCGGAACGATGTGCATGATATCTCAAGTTTTACTCAACTGATTCACTTGAAATTTGGCCCAGAGCTCCTTCATACATTGCAGTTGCGTACTACGAGGGATTTTTTGAGGAATCTCTTCGTTTTTCTTTTCCTTCAAATCCCAAAGGGCGAAAAAAATCAGGGAAAAAACGTAACTTTGTTCTCAAACCACCGCCATTTTGTGAAAGAAAAATTTTTCTCTTCGTAGGGCGATAGTTGCGTGCTTCTTCTTCTTCAGGAATTTACAAAAAAATGTTTTTCAGATGACTAGATGGACTGGAATCCTGCACACCAGGTCACGACAATTTTTTTACGAGCCCTCACTTTGCCGATCTTCAGTTTCTTGAATTTTGATGTTTTTGATAATGTTCCTAATTTTTTGAAATCTTAAAATGTCAATAAATAACTAGTGAAGAAATGGATGGTGGAAACATTGATTGGATTCTTCTTATGGCGTTCGAAAAAAACACCAAAAATCCGGGTGTCTGAACCAGAATACCCCCTTAAAGAATTTCATTGATTCCGATGCAGAAAATCGATTCAAACCCCATCAAAAAGTTGGTTCTCAATGGGTTTAATCAACGAGAATCAATCGGTTCAATCAGATTCTTCAAGCAGGGATCACAAAGATATAATTCTAATTTCTATCCGAATCTTTTCCATCAAATAATTTGAGACTCAGAATTTGGAAGATTTCAAACGATTTTGATATTTCATATTTTGTTCTCGTGATACACATCGTGTATACGATACATAAAATTCATCCATCACGCGACGCCAATGTTGTAATTTTTGTACGCAGCGTAGTAACAACCCTCTCATAACGTACGTGTCACACGTAAAATGGGTATGGGGGAAGTAACGGTCATGCCGGACCTACATCACACTTTATTAGTCGTATAATCCACCCTGCTTTGATCTACAGTGGTCTACTCTGCTTATCACTCTAGCTCTCGAGCTAGTACGTTCCACGAATTATTCGTAGACATTATTCTCGGGGGAATTTCGGAACACATTCGAACACATTCAAACACATTCAAACACATCACGGTGTGATTGAACGTTAACTCCGAATAGGTTATAGCTTCTCTCTTCCTTTTTTCGTCATACATTTTATCTTTGATGTGTCGAGGTCTCTGGTATCAGCAAATTAACTTTGAATTAGGCACATTATATTAATTCTCTCCTGGAATGACTCTATTAAGCTTTCGAAGAGCTTTGGATCCGGTGTGGGGGCTATTCGTTGATAGCAAAAAAAAATAGTATCGACTCCCTTCTTGATGTACGTGTGTGTGGGTTTACAGGTGGATTTTATGATAAGAGAATCATCACCGAATTCTCCTTTCGTTAACATGCGAATTTGGTAGTATTTTTCTTGAAGGACTGAAGATGAGTTACTCTCTAAATCTGGAGGAGTGGAAAATCACTTGGTCCACCTCACTAAGTCTCAGGAGTGAGCCAGTCCGCTCCGCGTGAGGTTTTCACTCGTTTTGAGTGAACCCTCACTCTTTTAGAGTGAAAAATTGGCTCTAGAATTTGAGTGGCTGTGAGTTTCTAGCCTCGAACCTTAGAATATCACTGTACAAGAGTGGCAATTTCATTCAAAATTCCGACAGGCTCACTTTTGGCTGGCTGAGGAGTGAAATCTCACTCTACAAATTTCAGAGAGTAGAATCTTTAAATCTTCCAGGGCTCCATCTCTGTGGTGTAAAAATTGATAAATGACTTGATACGATGGAGGAAGATATTAGGTTGAAGCTCGAAAAATCAGAAAAGAGTTGCATTATTTTCACACACACACACCCAATAGAAAACAATCTTATATTTTCAATCACAAGGAATGAGGTTATCTGGATGTACGTCAGTCATGTTATACGTAACCGTTCCGATATGGATGAACAATGCGTTTTAATGTGACCGTCTACACTGCACACCAAACGATTCAACTCAGCGAGAAAGCTGACCATCCAACTTCCATCCGGTATGCTATGGTTACTTGAATATTCATGATGTATCGACTGCACGCACAAGATTGTACATAGATACATAGCATTTGAATTGTTATACAACCAACCAATTCATCCAAGCAAAGTTTGTCAATATAAAACCTGTTGTCGATCTTTTGCACAATCTAATCTCCATTTCATCGATAAACGTAATTCTGAAATTTTCAATCCTGAAAAATATTGTTCCCCAACCGGAAGAAGTTTTTGTAATATTTGAGATGAAGTAGTCCAACGATTGGATGTTTTGTCATCATTACAGAACAGCATCTTGCCTCCTTATTGAAATTTGATGAAACAGTGATTAATTTTCAATTCTCCATCGGAGGTTACATCATGGGAGGAATATTAACTTCGTGTGCCTCGGATACATGCACGTTCTACCAGACTTGATGAAAGACGTGCAATCTGCTACCACATCGTTGTTCCTGTCAGTTGTCCAGATGCTGTTTTAACCATATAAATTGATCTCAGCTTAAATGACGTCGTTAACTGCTGTGAGATGGAATATACCTCCGGATTGGAAATTGTCATTGAACGATGATGCAAAATCATGCAAATCTCAGGGAATTGGGATTTAAGGCATTTTAATGAACCTCGTGTGTGAATTCGAAAAGAAAAGGTCAAGTGTTCTTTTCTTTATTCCTTTCTTTTCGTTCTTCCTCCTTCCAACACGATAAATCGTATTTCTCAAAATGTCAAAAACAGCCTGGTACATTTATCCAATATGGGAGGGGAGCGAACGTGTTTGAAAAATTACAGTCACTGGGAAAAATAAATAACTGACCATACAATCGTTGCGTCCCCTTATAAGCGTATATTTTATAGACGGTCACACGATAGATGAAGGAAGGAGGCGTACCACGTGAGAAAAGTTTACGTAATTATCACGAGATGATGAAGTATACCCCTACGTGAAACACGGAAGGGGCAATTGAACAAATGAGAAAAAAAAACTTAACGAAATAACAAATGGTAACGAAACACGGTGTATCCAGAAAAAGATATATGGGATTATGAATGGAAGATGTTTGGGATCGTGGATGAACGATGATGTTGCGTAACTTGTGAAGATTGAAAAAATATCTCAAGCTTGTCTCAGAATTCATAAAAGATCACCAGAACTATCATGATTCACTGCATGTTTTTGCAACTGTTTTGAGATCTCTCAGTGCTGTCTGTGAACCTGGTACTCTTCAAAGTGATTGTTGTGTGTAATCCTAGTATTTCGAACAGTGTCCTTATAGTACATGAAGAAAATTTAATTGGAGTAATTCAAAGCCCCACTTCCAACAGTTTTCAATAGTATCTTCACAACCACTATCAATCCCAACAGTACATTTTTATACAGACAATCCATTGGCTTTGAAACTCACGCGTATCTGTCTGATAGATCTGGGGAAGAACTTAACACTCGACATCCAAAGATCATTATCGAATATTCCATATAACAACCGAGAGATACTCTAAACAGAAAATCTTGCTTCATAATATAAATGATAAAGCACGTTATTCTACTCTTCTGAATGCAATCTTCTAAAATATGTCAATGTACTTCCAACGACAACATATAAAATTTCATTGCAGGGAGTGTCTCCTCATCCACTTTCATGTTTGATTTAGTGTCGCGCAAGCACCCTTTGTACACGTTATATTGGAATACTATAACATCATTTTATGATTGATATACGAATAAGACTGTCGAAATCCATAATTCCAAAAACAGGACAAATCGAATTGGATAGAGATGATTCATCCCACGTCACTGAATTCGAATTATCGTTCCAAGAAAACATATACCAGACAAGATTAATTAAAATGACATTCCCTCTCTGACTATACACACAGTAAATAAACATCGATTGACAAGTTTTTGGACGCAGAACGGACAGCTTATTCGTGAGATAATAACGCGCCAACAAGCAAATACCACACCAAGTCAGCGAATATTGAAATCCCACACCGCATATATATTTTTTTCATTGAGCATTATTCCAACAATCGAGACGTTGATTTAATGTCTCCGTCATCAACGTTCGATACTCGTCGGATATCAGTATCAAAAATTTGTCCCAGCAACGTCAAGCTCGACGCTGGTTGCGTTTGATGGGTCGTCATAAAAATCGACATTCCCAGAGCCTTGATTCGAAAACACAGAGAAACAGAGGATGAGTGTATTTTCAATTCATCCTTCAAAGAAGTCCCCAATCATTCAGCTTTTGTGTATGTATATTCCATGCGATATTGCAAAGACTTCATATTCTTTTTCACGTGGAATCCTAAGAGCTTCTGATACATAGCTGTCATCGAATACACACCTCAATATGGCAAACGTACATCCGTTCTTCGACTACTACTACTACTAGTCAATCGATGAACCAGATTTTCCGAGAAGAAAAAACCCTTACGCGCTTGAGTAAAATGTTCTTCCAAGTGTATTCTGCACAATTCGTACGAAATGTGGCATCACGTCGATGACAGATGTGCTTGAAGCTGAGAATTCGTGTTGACTTTTTTCTCCATTCTGTGATTTATACACATTGAGAGGAATTTCCTATAGTTCCTGTAACTGAAACATCTCAACTAAACATTCCTAATGAGAGCTCTTGAGAATTAGGTTGAATTAATCAAATTTTCAGTAGCTTTTACTGATATAAGAATATTTGGGTTCTTGCGAGTTGCAGAATATTTCTGTCCGCAGATGAATTCCGATCGAGTCTGTAGAAGTTTTCGATATTGGATTTACAAGTACCGGTGCTGCAATAATCTTCCGGTACTGCGATTGTCTGTGCATCGTAATTGTTCTAAAAGTTAGTCGATTATCATACGTCATGAATGCATATGAATATCGATATTATTCGTAGTTTGGGCCAAGTGAAACAAGCTTCGGAAACACTTCGTAATGCCACAAATGGGATGTAGTGCTCCTTTTATGCTTCAGTTTCCGTATCCGGCGAGAGTACTTGGTAAATGTTGTGGAACGTACAAGAAGAGGACGTTCGACTCCTCAACCGTGTACCGAGGTTGTTATGATCTTTGATTGTTGCCAAGTGGACAACGTCCAACCCGTTCTATATCATCTTCAAATTGTCCAATCAAGCGAGCTAATGTGAATCTAGCTGCGCTTTTCACCACCGAAATTCATAAAGATTCATCATTCGTTTCCTGTATATACAATATATATTATCGTTTTTGGAGAACAGATGAATTTCATGATATTTCTTCTTATTGTTGGGAGTGGGGAAGCCAGAGTATTCGCCATTCTCTTTAATCACCAACGGATTAGCTTTCATGCTTTTTTCCTCCCTCTCATTTTCCTTATCCACCCTTCTCGTTTTCTATCGCCTCTTAGCGGGGAGTTAATCCCACTCAACTGAGGCTTCCTACAATTGCTAGCGAGATGTTCAAGTGTTTTTACCCTACCTTACGTGACCTGCACGAACCCTTTTGTTCTTGTTTTTATTCTGTACCTCATCGTTAAGCTTCATCTATTTATCAATGTATTTTATCTGAGCTAATTCAGCTTGGCGATCATTGTATTTCTTCAGGTGTCTAATTGTATCCGAATGCGAGAGGACTATCAAATATCTCTCATACTCCGGTGATTCGATATTTATTCCAATTATTATCCTCTGATCCTTCGACGGAGGATTAATTCCCAGACTGGAGACTGAAAACCTCAATAAAGTTGGTAATTCCCATTCACCGTTACGGGAGGAGTGGAAAATTGAAAGCAAGGGGTGGATAATTTCTTTGTTCGATGTGAGAGAGGGGACTTTTTATTTGTGATTCCCGAAGTAAACTTCGGCATTGAGCGAAAAAAGAGTAAAAATGTACGAGAAACAAACCTGTCACGGTTTCCTTTCCTGAATCAGATTTCCAAAAGTCGCAGTTACCAAAGTTGACTGTACATAAAAGTAAACTTCATAAAGGCAAGTGACTATTGAAGTTATATTGAAAGGAGTATAGGAAGCAAGTTCTTATCCTCATAACTTCGCAATCGTGAACTGTGTCAGGCGTATATACGTCTACGTATGGAACTGGGAACTTTAAGTTTAGATTCCACAATCTGCTTACAACTCCAAGTTTTGATATTAAAGAAAAAAAAAAGAAGCAAAATACAAACGAAATGTTCTCCAATCGAGCAACAATTTTCGATTCCAATAGAAAATTGTGGAGAGGATGCGAGTCGGATCGGTCAGAAGCATTCTTCTTCATAGACCATAAAAGTCATATCGTATGATTCACGAAGGGAGAATATTGTTTTAAGAATATATGCTGAGTGGCTTGATAATTTGTCATTTTTTGGAGAGCTGCCCATCGCTCGATAGCTCCTGCATCATGTGCAAGATCTCAAACAATTTGCCAATACGATATCTCTGCTACTTTTCGCAGTCTTTTTCATTCCCGTGTTCTCTTTCTCGGTACGATAACCGTTTCGATTTCCGTCACGTAAGATCTATCCTGCCTCTTTTTTCCGATCGGCTCTCGCACATTGCCTGCTGACCAGCGTGGTTTCTCGCCTCGGAGATTTATTTGCTTTATAAATGAAAACCGATGTCCTACAACACATTCCGAGTGATTCATAAGTGTGTCCAAGCCACGGTATATCTCTGGTTCGAGATAGTTAGATGTTGATACATTCTATGAATCATCCTCCTCGATTTGATATTTCTCAAAGGTACAATAACAGAGGATCCGGTGTTATTATTTCATTTGCACATCGCTTTTTCATCCCCTCGGTGTTTTTTCAAGACGAAGACCCGAAGACGATCATTCAAATTTATGCGCAATGAAAATCTGAAAACGTAACTAAAATATTCCGAAGGAAAAGCACGAACCAAAATGATCATTCTGTCGATAACCATTATAATTTATGTCGATGATACGGTTCTCCTTATTCAACGGAACACCAACTTCAAAACGTGATCAATGTAGCATTCGACTCAGGCACCCCTCAAATAACGATAATCCACGACTGACGTGGAGTCTGAATTTATTTTGTTTCCCTCAGAGCGGTAGAAAAAAAGTTCCAACTCAAGCGTGTGATAATGTTTCATCCAGTACATATACATATATCCAAGAGCTTAAGAGAATTGGAGACCCGTCAATACCAGCCGCTGCCAGCACCGCTGCCGCCGACGATGTCGACACTGCAAATGCCGCAGGTACGGAATGGCTCTTTTTGCCAAAGCAAGGCCGACTAAACTTTTCTTCTTAGTCGGAGTATCAATATTTTTAGATGGCTTTCCTCGATGATATCGACTTTTTTTTCCTTTTTATTTCAATCAGTTAGATGTCAAATAATCCAAATGTTGAAATCTCCTCCCGCACTTGCCAAGGAAAATTGTATTTTGAAGGTGAAAAGAGGGTACCGATTCTTCCCTTTCGTCGAAAATATGGAAGATAATCCAATTATGAATGTTCAAGTTAACCTATATTAGCTTCGGGGAAGAAGTTTTTAGATCAAATCAGCGTACGTTCGTATTGGTTTCACGATATTAGTTTTAATTGGAAAGATGTAATCAGTATGGACGGCGAATGGATTCGTTGAGGGATATAATTTTATAATCCTCTCGGGGTTCGTTATGAATAACGTCCTCGTAAAACAGTGTACCCCATCAAAAAGAGTATTTGCATATCATTTTCTTCCATTTTTTCTGGATGAGGAAGAATCTCATTGATTGGGATTATATTATTATTTATATGATTCGTGTATACGTGGAGAACGGAAGTGCTATATTTCTTCAACCTCAATGATTCTTCTGAGTTTATAATTCGGATATTCTATGATTTCTTCAGAATAAATCGCTGTAAGATGTTAGCTCTGATAAAAACCGCCTGAATGTGATGAGTTTTTAGTTTTCTAGTGCATCTACTTCTCTGAATAGTTTTTATTCTTCGAAGAGGAACCTCGCTCCTTGAGTCCTTCACTATTATTTCAATGCGGGATATTCATGGAGCTTGCGATTTTTTTCTATAAATTCCCTAAATACTTGTTCCACGAATAATAGAATTTTTGTATAGAATTTTTATGTGACTTGTAAATAAAATTGCAATAAGGAGGGTTTCATGCACAGAATAAGAGATAAGGATATTATTTACGTAAAATGTTTTTAGAATTCTCATCATGTTTATTTAATTTAGTTTTGGAGAGAGAAGAGTCAAGTACACTACGTTGCTTGCATAAGTGACTGCAAAAAGGCACCCTGCTGTTTCGTGACGAAAGATTCTGTTCAGGAAAATCTACCTGTATTTTTCATTAGACTTTTCACTCATTTTAATGAATTATCACTCCTGTTTCGGTATCGTGAATCAATGTCGAATCGACTGAGGGGCTGTAGAAACATCGTAGCCACGATCTCAATAATTTTCTTTGAAGAATTCCCAAAGAAACGAGCGTGTAATCGTATATCAAGATATCGAATCGATCGGAAACCATATTGAAAAATCACATTCACATGTCATAGAGTCATTTCCTCCCTGTTTCGATCGTGAGCGCGTATTTGATGATAGGTAGCAATCTCGACCACTATCGCTGCCCGCGGTAATGATCACCGGAACTTTCGAGCTATCATGAAATTAGATCTGATCCTATCAGATCCTAACTTTGTTTCCTCATCGTAAGCCACCTCTGCCTTCTCTCCCACCTTCTCCTTCTCTCGTGTCGTTTCTATCACGTTGGTTGCCGCATACACGATGAGTTTAAACACTCTTGTACTATACCCCACTCTCATCCAACGACCACACTTCGTACCTTCCTACCTCGTACCTCTTCGCCTCTTTACCCATTCCAATGAACGAAATTATCTTAATAGTGTTTCTGGTCGGTGCACCATTAACGTGTAGAATTTAATTGTTTTATAGAACAACGTACGTGGCAGTCGATGTAACGCGATGTCCGTACGTGAAATCTTGAGAACGTCGACGACGACTACGACGACAACGACGACACATCTCGCATTCCAAGCGTGAATGCATCGTGAAGATTTTACGAGCACTAAGGGAATGTCGAGATGATCGAGTTTCTCTTCTTCCACCTAGCACCAGTCAACTCTACTGACAGAGTGGATACTCAATTCCAAAAACTTTCAATCCATCTGTCAAAGTGAATAGATTCTGAGTCATTGTAAGTTTATGTTTATTTTTGAAATAGTACCGAGCGATGTAGAGTATAGGTAAATGGGTTTTCGAATAGCAACAGTAACAAACATGGGAACAATAACAACGATGATAGTAGGAATGGCTGTTTTCTTCAGGCGTGACATGAAACTTCAAAAAGTCGTATAACACAGGAATCAGTTCGGAGAGTATCGTTTAGATTATATGACCTTTTCGAGAATAATAGATCTATTTTCTATGAATTATTGCGCATCAATGCGATGCACCTGTATCGCATCCACCGTATCATTTCTTCTTCTTGTTCTTGTAACTCCTCTTCATCTCTCTATGAAATCAATATTCGGCATCTCGAATCGCTGTTAAAATTATTAATTATTCCAACGACAGCATGGTTCGAGAGGTGCTCAAGAAGAGAAGATGTTCATCTCAGTCTGCACATTATTTTCACGAATCTGTAATACGTCTTTTATATGTATCATTCGAAAGATCAGAATATAAAAGACGAGTTTTCTTTATCCTCAATAACTGATATGAAAAAGAACTGGAAGACAAAAGAAATTCAATACGACATCATTTACATTTTTACATCACAAAGGAGGAATAATATTCTCTCGCGTCACTCTTATGAATTTTTTTTCTCTCATTCGATGAATGATAAGTAAAATTATGTAGAATAAAAATTAATTTAAAAGATAAATTCAAAAATCAATAGAATAAGTCGAACATAGCCAGACATCGAGATTCAATGATGTCCAAATATCTACTCTTACAGGGAATATTATTGATGTGAATTCAAGCGTACTCTCGGATATCATTACACGTGTGTGTGAGTTTGAATGCACTTCCTTTCAACATCAGCAACCAAGAACTGCGAGTAATTCGCAATTAAATTTGATCGGAAATCGTGAATTCTGGGAATATGTGATATATACGTACAAGGTATCAAATTGAGGTAATATCATCTTCGATTATTGATATAAAATTCGAGCTAAAGATACCTCACCACGATCGCTGAACGTAGCAATGAATTTACTATGAATTCTCCACGACATCATCGTAAACGGTATCTTCTTTCCCAACTTCAATCGGCCATAGAAATTTTGAAAAACACGTGAAGAAAAGGGGAATTAATTCGAGTTCGCATATATGCAGTCGCAGTTATATTCCATACTACTTCTCCTGGAAGCGTTAAAGCGATCGTACAGAAGTGGAATGTCATTATAGAAATTCAAATGCATTGCAGTATGCTTCATATGAACAATTAGAATTTTGCTTCACATTTTTCATATCCAATATCGATATGATGGTGTAGATGATGATATATGAGCTAGTTCATTCCAACGGCTTATGATTCAAATTTCAATGAAAGTTCATAAAATTTATAGGAATTCGTTTAAGGTTTGGAAAACACAATTTTCGGATCACGAGGAGAGAGATTGGAGAACATAAAATCCGATTTGAAATCGTGATAATTGTCAATTGAATCAATGATCACATTCTGTGAATTAATCAGACGATTCCGGGGGAATGATTTTCTTGATCTGAATGAAATACATCCCTCTCGGTGGATTGCAATGCAATTTACGAGATATTTTATACAATATGAGGGTATATATATATATCAACGAAATTAAATGAATATGATAATTGAAATTATGATCATACGTGGTACGTGCGGTATGATCATTTTTTGTATGTCTGCGTCTGTATGAAAAAGGCTGCGCGAATAAAGTGTGACTAGCGTAAACGTGATCTGTATTAAAACACACAACACACATAGTGTTGTTAGAGAAATGTTGTGGGCAATTTTGGACATGCATGACACGTTCCGTCGTTCGTTTGGCCAACATGTGTCGAATGTCCCGAGGTTGGTATCGATTTTCATCGCGGATAATTCTATCGCTGAGCAATCCGTTGAGTTGACGAGGGATGGAAGAAAAAGACAGAAATAAGTTTCACTCCCTTCACGAATCTATCATAACTTAACATATAAATTAAAGTCAATCCATCATATCTGCTGTGATAAAGTTGAAAATTTCACATTCCGACCCTCCATCTTTCCCAACCATAAACGTACAGGGTTCGATTACACATATGCCACGCGGATTTTATTTTATATGTATATATATATACACGCATGTACACGTATCGGAAGATATTTTCACGACGATGTATCCCAATTCAATATTTTTCAAGCAATCTCATAAAAATATTTTGTGCTCTCGAAGCATTTATAAAAATTTACCTCTATTTCGATCACTGCCCCATTGCCCCCTGGGATACCATGGATTCGATGTATCAGATAAATTGTTCACGGTCAATTTATCAATATTACTCAAACTGTCAATGGACTATTAAAATATAGATTCTACTTTATGAATTCAAATTGTCAATGTTTGAATAGTTTCAGTATTGGAGATTATACAAATATATTAATACACCTTCCAGGTATATTTCAGGTTTATTATATGCAGGAGAGGTCAATTCGATGCATTCATTCGCGTTCCATTGACTCCCAAGGGAAGAATTTTTCAAAATTGTTCCATATGAGTCACGCGCGGTGATAATAAAAGTTTGCAAAATTTTTTTATGATCGTTCACTGAAATTTATACTACACAAGGTATTATCTTTCATGATTCCCGCAATGTGATCCGTGTAAAAAAAAATGCGGAACTGTATTATTTTTAGTGATAAATCAACGCACGGTTAACGATAATCGATGAAAAATGACAGCCCGGTACACGACCAGGAACGAAAGATGAAGTTTATGAACAATGCATTTCATGAAACCATCATCAATGCTGTATATTCATTCATATCACCCTTCTCGCAAAAATATCATAATTCACTGAAGATCACTGAATCGGATTGACTTTGTTTACATTAAATCCAAATTTTCACACAAAAATTCGGAATCATATACCTATCCTTTTTTAAATACTTTTAAGAAATATGTAATATTTTTCTTTTGTATTCGGTACTATGAAATGATACGACCGATACCAACAGCCACGTACTCCCAGAGGTTTATACGTGCCGCTTTTGGCTGCCTTTGAAATTTTCATACTTCCCTTCTCGAGCGTGATCCGTTGAGAAACTTCTCGACCTATAGTTCCCTCTCTCATCACTCCACTGGCATTTTCAGAACTACCTCCGGTATCAATATATTCCTCTGAGAGTTCGATCATCTCCGTAGTTCCAATACGTTGTAATATACCGCGAAGTTTCTGTCCTGCCGCTGGTAAAAGTGCATCCTCAGCACAAAAAGTAATAAAACGGGATTCAATTTTCAGAGATGAATTTCAAGATTTCGAGATGATCTTAATGAATCGACTGGTAATGAAACTTGAATATGTATCGATAATTTTAACCAATGATTTTATATCAATCGAATTTTCCATAAATCCGGGTAGAGATTTAATAATATTAATTTTCAGTGAAATCTCTTTGCGTGGCATTAAATATTCTTTGACTCTCATTAAGCTGGAAACGCATAAATGTTGAATTTTGGGATTTGAAAATCTCATGGAATACGATGTTCTCATTAATTCATGGTTGGTAGGATGCTGTATTTTCTGCTAAAGCTCAGTATTTTCTACAAATCGTTGCAGAATAGTTGAGCCATGGAACTTTCGACTTGTTTGGATATTTTGATTCATGTTCTCGTGTTCTTTTTTTTCTTTCGTTCCATTGAACTCGTTTAGGGTCTCACTCATTACTGCAGGATATATTTTTATCAATCTCCTGAGATATCCTTAAAAGTACCTCTTACTATTTTATAAGGATTGAGAAAATCCGAGATCATCAACAAAATTCATCTGCGATGCTGCTCACACTTTACAAAAGTTTCGTGTGAAAAATAAAAAAAAGTGAGAATTGTGTTCACGGTAGGGTACCAAAATCCAGACATTCCATTCACCCGAAGTTGCAAGTTCCCAAATTTAAAGATCCCGAAAGGCCATCCGCCCGAAGTCTCATAATTCCGAATTGGAATAATGCTTGCGCCTGATCACGGCTGATGACTGGAACCTAATCAGGTGTGATCAGGCCGCAATTTTTTACACACGTGATGAGGACTAATCATGCCCGATTACGCCCAATCACGCTTGATCATGCTCCATTATACATGAGAAATTCATACAAAAGTTTTCCGTAAGGAATGAAACTGTAACAATGTTATCAAATACTGATTCATTGTCAATCATTTCTACTCGTTGTGCTTATGCAGTTCCCATTTTCTAGTTTCCAGTTTTCAGGCATGATCATACGTGATCAGGCGTATGCGCCCGCATTTGAGGCCGATTTAGCATGATTAAGCATGTGAATTCGTGATAAAAAAATCAACACAAAGTCATTTTGTATAAATATTCCTCAGTCGGTGAGATTTTGTATGATCACGGGCAAGGATGGTTTGTCTGGCATGATCGCTGGCGGTTAAGCTTGATCACGGGTTTCCACGTGGGTTTCCACAAAATTGAAGCCTTTGAAGTGATGACAAAACTCAAAAATGAACGACCAGGTGTAATCAGGCTCACTCGCGTGCAGTCAGTATTGAACACGAAGAATTTTGCCGAAAAATGTCCATGATTAGACCTGAACACGCATAACCAGACCTGAACGATTCTTTCACGGGAAATGTGAAGGTAGATATTTGATGATCTCTTAATGTGCGTTGTAAGTAATTGCCAAATGAAAAGTTTCCGTTCTTCGTCAAAATTCAGAAAAAACGGATGATGGATAGAATTTTAATTCAATTTATTTATAAGTATAGCATAATATAACTATACATAACATATCAAGTATTCATTACTAAATTGTCCAAAAATAAATTATATTTGTTACAAATAATGCACATTTACAAAATCAACTTCCTTTTCTAAGTGTTGGTTTGTATTCTTTTTTTTCAAATTACGATACATTTTCCAGATAGTTGATTCATAATTGAGTTTTTCATTTTTTCTAATACCGCAGATTGAAGTTAATTTGAAACGAATGCTAGTCAATATTTCAATCGTTCATTGGAATAAATTCAGAATGGGATATATTTGAACTCGAAAGGTATCATGAATTTCAAAAAATTAAAATGACACATATTCCATTTGTCTATATTTCATGATTATTTTTTGTTTCAATCGATGATTCAAACTTTAATAATATCGAAACTGAATTCATTTTCACATAAACATTTTTATTATCAGTAATATTCATTCTTCTGATTGTACGAACTTTGTGAAGTACTTTTCTTCATTGTAGTTCTTTTTATTTAAATATTGGAAACCAGAAATTTCCTTGTAATGAAATGCAAAAAGTAAAAATGATATAGAATATTGTTGTTTTCAGTATGAAATTTTTATGGTATTCTGGATTGAACGTATAATTTTTAGAATATGTCATGAATTATTATTCTATACAAACTCCTAGTGAATTGAACCTGAAAAACGTCATTATCGTTAATGTTGAAAAAACGAATTTTCAATTACCAATGTTCATTATGCTCATTTCATATTAGGTGTACAAATAAGTTTCCGCGGTTTGTCAAAAGATGGCCCCACCAGAAGGTTATGGAGAAATTGTCAGATGTAAAACGTAATATCCCAAGTTTAGTCATCTGGCAACACCATAACCTTAAAGTACTAGTGATTCCGTATCAGCATCACGTAATTTTTTTCGTGCAAAAATGTCAAGTTTTATTCCGAATAAGCATCATTTGCGGGAACTTTTGATTTACTTCTTTAATGTGAAAAAATCTGCAGCTGAGGCGCATCGATTGCTTCTAGAAGCATATGGTGAAGCTGCTTTAAGTGAGAGAAGTTGTCAGGAATGGTTTCAAAAGTTTAAGAACGGTGAGTTTGACGTTAAAGACAAAGAACGCAGTGGAAGGCCGAAAGTGTACGAAGACATGGAATTAGAAGTACTATTGGAGGAAGATTCGTCCCAAACGCAAAAAGAACTTGCACTTACTCTACAAGTGACTCAACAAGCAATTTCACATCGTTTAAAATCGTTAGGAATGATTGAAAAACAAGGAAATTGGGTTCCATATGAACTAAAGCCGAGAGACGTTGAACGCCGATTATGCATGAGTGAAATGCTGCTTGCCAGGAATAAAAAAAAGAGTTTTTTGCATCGTATAGTCACTGGTGACGAAAAATGGATTCACTACGATAATCCAAAGAAGAGAAAGTCATGGGTTAAGCCCGGCGAACCATCAACATCGACAGCTAAGCTGAATATTCATGGAAAAAAACTCATGCTGTGTATTTGGTGGGATCAGCTTGGTGTCGTGTATTATGAATTGCTGAAACCAAGCGAAACCATTACTGGAGCTCTCTACCGAACACAATTGATGAGATTGAGTCGGGCACTTAAGGAAAAACGCGCCCATTACTACTCCAGACACGACAAAATTATTCTTTTACACGATAATGCTCGTCCACAAGTTGCGGCGCCGGTAAAAACATACTTGGAAACACTCAACTGGGAAGTTTTACTCCACCCGCCGTATTCACCAGACTTAGCCCCTTCTGATTATCACCTGTTCCGGTCGATGGCACATGGTCTGTCTGAGCAGCGCTTCACATCATATGAAGACACCAAAAATTGGGTAGATTTGTGGATAGCGTCAAAAAATGAAGAGTTTTTTCGACGGGGTATCCGAATGTTGCCAGAAAGATGGGGAAAAGTAGTGGCAAATGATGGAAAATACTTTGAATAAAACGTAATGTACTTTTCCTTTACAATAAATTCCTAATTTTTTATAAAAAACCACGGAAACTTATTTGTACACCTAATAGATTTTTGAACAAACAATTTGAAAATATTTTTCTATTTTATAATTGTTTTGTTTTTTTCATTATATATATCCGGACATTCGCATTTATCGTCAATTTGGTTACATCTGATGAAATCATTCGTTCAGCGTGGTTTACTTTCTATATCAATTTTCAGATACCACGATTCGGAAAATGAGAATTCGGGCGGATGGCCTTTCGGGATCTTGAAATTCGAGAACTTGCAACTTCGGGTGAATAGGATGTTGGGATTTTGGTACCCTACCGAGTTCACAACAGCCCTAGTAATGAGGCATGCCTGATTTCCTATCAGGTCTTCATCAGGTTTATTTATGGTTTTCCCTTTTTTGCTCGATTTTATGGAAATTTCATCCAAACCCTATTGTTCCCCTTATTACTCTCTGAAATTTGTAGAGTGAGATTTCACTCTCCAGTCAGCCGAAGGTGAGCCTGTCGAATTTCCCACTCCTTTAGAGTGATATTTTGAGGTTTCAAGTTACAAACTCACAGATTCTAGAGTCAATGTTTCACTCTAAACAAGTGACAATCCCACTCGAAGCGGAGTGGCTCACTTCTCAAACTCACCCTTGTGGAAATATATCTACGCCAAATTACGCCAAAAAATACAAATAATTACGCGGAATTAGGCTCACCTGCATGGCATAAAAAGTTGTAAAATAACGTAGCAAAATATACGTGGTTTAATGCAGAAGTACGCCAGATTACGACACAGGGCTGGAAGAGCGCTATTTTGGAGTAGTCAGGAGTATAAACGACAAAAGATGATCATGTGTTTGAGTACAAGTATGAAGAATATAAGAATATTCAAGGATACGATGACACCGATTTCCCTGAGGGACGGACTTGTGCGTAGGATTTAGTAGAAAGCTCGGATTTTTACAACTTCTTACGAATTTTTACAACCGTGTAGGAACTTTGAGAACTTTATACCACGGAATCGTGAACGTGAAGCAGAATCATTGGGGACTACGAATTCCTACGAACAACCAAGATTTTTGATACTGAGATTTCCCGTTCGTCCCGTTGCGGAGACATAGTGTTTCATAGATTTCTTCAGAACTTTCTTTTGATACACGGAGAAAAAGGTATCTTGAAAAATACCATAATTTATGGATTTTTGGCGTTGGTCCGGCTCGAGTCAAAATATTTACGTGAAGATACCTCTAAAAGTACCATAATGGCTGGGACTTTGATTAGGAAGGTACCATACTTCTTTATAAAAGTCCAAGAAATTATGGGACTTTTAGAGGTTCGTTCGCGTAAATATTCTGACTTGGGTCAGACCAACGCCAAAAATTCATAAATTATGGTATTTTTCAAGATATCTGTTTTCTCAGTGTGATTTCCATTTTATACGCATTCCCAAGAATTTTCACGACACAGTTGGGACTTTGAGAACTTCCCACGATGGGACGCGAACATGAAACCAATTGGTTGGAAACTACGGATTTCTACGAGAAACTAAGATCATCATCGGCATGAGTGTTCGTTCATCCCACGGCACTGACGTACTTATCCGTAGATTCTCTTAGAAAATCCCATTTTCTACGCATTTCCAAGAATTTTCACGACCCAGTGGGGACTTTGAGAAGTTTTCACGATGGAACGCGAATGTGCAACCAATTACGTGGAAACTACGAATTTCTACGAAGAACTAAGGAAATGCGTAGTTTTCCGTAGTTGGGTATATTCTATATTTGGCGTAGATCGACGTGGAGAGCAGTACTTCTCTTTGATGTGAAGTACTTGTACTTGAAAGAGCGTAGTTTTTCGTGATTTTGTATTTTTAATTTTTGGCGTAGATTGTTGTAAGAGGTACAAATTTGCATCCATTTTTAAAATTATAACTTGAAAAGGCATAAATTGTAGTAGTCCTGAATATTTTGAAGTATTCGAGCGTGGAAAGCTGTAGTTTTCTAACTAATATCGAAGCACCGTAATTTACTACGCCAATCTACAGATGTGTTCGAAACGGCGGACTCAGGAGTAGTTTTGGGCGTAATTTGTCGTAGGTTTTGGCATAAAATGGTGTAATTCTTGGCGTACTTTAGCGTAGATATATTTCCACGAAGGTAGTGGAGTGAAACACGTGATTTCTCACTCTTTCAGATTTAGAGAGTAGGGTTGCGTTACAACCCTATTTGAATCCTATTAGAAAAATCAGGTAAAGCCCTTGTGAGAGCCTCATGAGATTTTCCTTATTTACGGTTTCCGAATCCTTATTGAAAACAGGGAATGCCCGATCAAATTTCTTCTAGGGAGTGTTCTCACTTTCCGAAATTTAGTGGAAATTTCTTGAAATTCAGCCAAATTGAATCTGAATCAACCTGAATCTCAGTGGATCTCAAAATTCTTGTTCAAACAAAATAAAAATTAAGATGAATGTGTATGATTGATATAATTCAACGTGATCAGGATTTGTAGCATTGTGAAAGCAATCGAGATGGTAATATTTACTGCCATCTTCGTATCGACTCCAGTAACCATACCAGCATGGTTCACCGCTGGAATGTCAGTAATTTAGAATGTAATATTCTCTTCGAGCGATCGATCCTCCCTTCGAGCTCCTTGAATCTCTCTCTCTCTTTACACTTCATATCCGAGTGCATCAGGTTGGAAACTATCCATTGTTGTGTAATTCCTTTTAAATTCTGTTCAGCGATTTCTAATTGAGCTGACGCTGTGTTCCAATATGAACAACAGGCTCGCAAAACCGATCAAGAGAACGAAACTGATGATTTCCCGAAGATGAGAGTAGCCAAAATTCTATTATATGTATATATATATATCCTTCTATTCGTATTCTCGCAGAGAAGACATGCCCTGAGACAGAAATGGATTTTGAAAGACTATTCTTGATCCGAGTGACGTTACGAATCCATTTGATATATTGAATCCACCTAATCGAATGTATGCTCGATACGTACATGAGTGTCTCTCGAAGATTGCGAGAGAAGAATATAGAAGTCGAGATATTATGATGGTGGAAAATATACACCGAAAGAAGACGAATGAAACCGTCAAATATCGCAAAAAGGAACAAGGTTCGAAATTGAAAGAGAAAAGATAGATGATTAAGGAATGAATTTCGAAATCAAACTTTGAACTCGGAAAAATGAAATTTCTATTGAACGAATTTGATGTTATTCCCAAAACAACGTATAAATCATCCCACATTGGCCGCAATAAAATGCGATTGTAGTGTGCGTGGAGAGAATTTATGTACACTTGTACACTCACCTACTCTGGTTTTGGCAAGAGAGACCCTCCAGAAATCCTCTCTTGGAAATATCGATGGATTTCGGTTACCTATTACATTCTATTCTACATAAATCACGACTTCACTGGTCGAATAGAAAAATGTGAGAGAAAAAAGAACGGAGCGCGGATAGTTGGAAACTTTTTCAATTAACGTGCTCGCTATCCATGATCATCAAGAGGACACAGACAGTCACTAGCTGTGTCCAGTCTCATTAACGTTTTTCCAGAGCTAACTTTGACGGGATGAAAACATCATGACACAAGGGAGAAAAAAAGAAGGGAAAGAGGAAGGAAATAGGAACGGATGGATTGAGATAGGAACATATGAAGAGAGAAAGATGACAATACTTCTTTCTGATTCGAACATCTGATTTTCAGTACATTTCGAGGTATCGATCCTATCCTATCCTTGATTGAACTTTGAAAATTAAATAAAAATACGTTGAGTTAGAGTTGTGCTCAAGAGAGAATTCTATCACTGAAAATAGTTTGACAATGTTCTCAGGATTACTTTTGATCTGTCTGATAATAGAAGTATTGTACCCCACCTTAGTTCCTCCAAAGCACGTTAACATAATCGAAAATGGAACTATAAAATCCACTTGGATATTATATATACGTATATACTTGGATTTGTTCCACCCGAATGAACAAAATGAATACGAAGGAGAGATCACAGGAAGGAGAAATGATACGAAACGTATTGTGTAGATTTATACATCGAAACTCAAGTTACATATAAGTGAATCAATATTCCCGAACGTAGATTCGCTGTGCAATAGAATATTATTTTATCATTTCTATTCGGGATATATATTTTCGAAAAGAGAAATATCGTCAACTGTATTTCGATGCATCACAGCCCCATCGCGTCGGTACTGTAAATGTGACTGTACCATAAATTGGAACAGTGTTCATCGGGCAAATGCAATTACGGGCGTACCGAACCGCGGAGTGCATCGTAAGATATTAACAGCGATTCAGGTCGTAATTTTTATTCCGACGTGTTTTGTTCCGGGATGTTATTGTCTCGCTAGTACAAAGCGCGGGAGCAAAAAAAAGGGCGTGCGCGGACATTGAAAAATTTACACCGAGTCGCTCGCCGCAAAGAGGAAGGTAATTTTCTTAATTTCGCTCTTGACACATCCCAAATAAATCTCATTTCAATTATTGTTGGAAATTTCCAGTGCTTTCTACCATTCAATAATATCGTTCAATCCCTTGCGAGATATACTTTGCTTTTTATGATTAATAATTAATTTCGAGGTATTATAAATTGTTAGTTCATCGAAATTAATAACAATGAATCATACTGTTTGGAATATCTTCGTGCATTGAATAGTGAATTTTTTCTCAACTAAATGGAATAGCGAGAGGAAGGAAAATATTGTAGTTTCAAACAGTGTTTCAAGTATAGTTTTAGTTACGACGATACGGAAATTCGGACGAAAATTCTACACCTTTACCTTCATATAGTATACACATATATGCTTCTCCTGCATTTCTCTACTGTTGGTTGATATCAGTAAATGGAGTGGCTTTCATAAACTCGAAAGGGCTAGTTGTCGTCAACCATGGCGAACGGACTGTTTTCCACTGTTATCAGAACGAATGTATAACTCGGTAGGTAATGGTGAATTCCGTCGACGTGGACGAAGACCACCGCCATCATTACAAATATTTGTATCACATGCTGACTAAACAAACCCACAAATGCGGATGCCGGAACACCCATTTCGTGTCTCGCATACTCTCATTTGTGTCTACCAGAAGTTCACTGTCCAACATTCTAAATAAACCTGTCGATTCGTTTCATACATCTCGAATAAATTAATTCCAACTTATCATGGAATATTGAAGCATGGCAAAAATACTTTTTCACCCGAGAAATGCAATAAACGTGTGTGATACGGTGAGCGGTGAGTGTAATATAACATAACACCCTGCACGGATATACCTAGAGATGTAGACATATTCCCTCGTGTGTTATGAATTCAGATTATTCTGTTGACGTGATCACTATCTCGAGGTGAATAAAATTGACTTGATGTAACATTGTTACCATTCTCCAACTATTCTCCTCGTATTTCACCATCTACTTCCCTCTGCGGTCTACTGCTTGCACATGTAATCAATAATCCCGCGACTGAATATGAAAATCGAAACCCCCCAACGTAATTTGAGCATCATACTTTGAAAACCACATTCAATATTCCTCAATTCAAATATTATCATCTCCTCAGGTGTAAGTCCTCGGAAAAGAGTTTATCCTTTAAAGAGGGAAATGAAAATTGGACATTCTTTGCACCAGCCAGGCGATGAATCTTGCTTTGAAGATGATCTATATTCAAGTGGCGAAGGGTGGCACGAAATACCACACTCGTTCGTTTTTCATGATATAACCAGGCAACGATATCACCGACAATTTGCCATTTCGTTGGGACAGTTCAAGGTTGAATAAATGCCTCGCCACCGATCACGACGGATGCTGTCGACCGTTATCAGGTTAACCACTTGTTCACATACTCATAACAACTTCGAGGCACGTACATAGCGATATCCATGATCTTCTAACGGCATCATGAAGACTCCATGCAGTTATTCAGCCACCGAAAAATGAGATATAATAGGAGCACCGATAGCTACAAATTCGAGATGAGGTGTATCGATGTATCGGTTTCTTCTATCAATTCAACTATGAATTTCTAATCAGATCTGAAACACTTGCATTCATTTCTCATAATGAAGTGGAAGCTGTCGGCCGCGAGCTGTCGGCCGCAGGGGATATGTTTTGGCTGGGACTGTACCTGAACAAAACGACCGAACTATTTGGATATTTTCTCCATAAAAACATGCTAAAATGAGATAATGATGATATCTAAAGATATGAATTTGTGGTATTTGAGACGAGGAATTCGAAAATGAAAGATTTTTCACGATACGGTGTCGTTTTCATAGGATTTTTTGCAGAGAAACGAGGAGTTATATATTGGTTCTAACGAATTTCATCACCTACTGATAGGACGACGTCCGATTCGGAGGATAAAATGCATCAATTCTTATAGGATTTTGTCTGAGGAATCCGATGGTATATGATTCATTCCGGTACGCGGCCGTTTTCATCGAGTTTTCGTCGAGAGAAGGGGAGATTTTTGTGAATTTCCACAGAATTTGCATGAATTTCGTTATTTAAACACAAGTCGACGTCCGATTCTTGGGGTAAAATCTATGGATTCTTATGAGGAATTGTCTGCAGAATCCAGTGATATCCGGCTCATTCCGGTACGCGGCCGTATTCTTGACTTTTCACGCCAAAAGTCTCATCAAAATCTATAGATTGTACTCCAAGAATCGGACGTCGACTTGTCTTCAAATAACGAAATTCATGCAAATTCTGTGGAAATTCACAAAAATCTCCCCCTTCTCTCGACGAAAACTCCATGAAAACGGCCGCGTACCAAAATGAATCATATACCATCGGATTCCTCAGACAAAATCCTATAAGAATTGATGCATTTTATCCTCCGAATCGGACGTCGTCCTATCAGTAGGTGATGAAATTCGTTAGAACCAATGTATAACTCCTCGTTTCTCTGCAAAAAATCGTATGAAAACGACCTCGTATCGTGAAAAATCTTTCATTTTCGAATTCCTCGTCTCAAATACCACAAATTCATATCTTTAGATATCATCATCATCTCATTTTAGCATGTTTTTATGGAGAAAATATCCAAATAGTTCGGTCGTTTTGTTCAGGTACAGTCCCAGCCAAAACAGAACCCCTGCGGCCGACAGCTCGCGGCCGACAGCTTCCACTTCATTTCTCATATTCATCCAAATGAGTTTTCATGCAAAATTCAAAGAAAAAACAAGTGTGTATTAACGGCGGGCCCAATCTAAGTCCAGGGTGGGTGTCCATGCTGCCCAAAGTGGGGCCAACCCTGAGATGATAACATCGTTCCCAGCTTGGTTGTATTGCTTTGCCCGAGGAATGTTGACACCATGGGCCCAGCATGAACCCAGACTAGGCAATCGATACTGCTCCTTCCTTCTTTTTTGAAATTAGAGAATTGCTTTGGATTCTACCCCAGCGGGCATGAATCTCAACCCCACCTCGGCACAGTCTTGGGTCTAGTGTTGAGCCCCATCATGCCTGTATGGGCCCCAATCTTGGCCTAAGGCTGGTCCAAATTGGGGCCAAGTTCAAATGTGCCCGCACTACGGGAAAGCACAACAGGGCCAAGATTGAGCCTACATGGTCCGCATCGTCATTCCCCAATACTGGGTTGAAGAGGATGAACCCAGCCGGGGGGCCATTGTCATTGTAGGCGATACACGCTTGGAAAGTAGAAGGAATTAAACTTCGAACAAATATTTTATTGGTGAAGGCTCAACTTTGCTATGTTTCTTTTGAATCACCGATCAGTGATTTCTAAATATGGGAGGACTAATTAATTCCTGTAGATTCAACAAGAAGCATTTTTTGTGAATCTTGTCAACTCATTAGCGAGTTCTCAGACGTCAAAAAATACAGAATGAAAACATTTGCATATAGAAATATGCAAATTAACGAGACTGTAAAGGAATTCCTGGTTTCAGTACCTACTTTAACCGACGATGCGTGCACAAGCCTTCGATAATCTACATATTTATTCTCTTTTGTATATACTTCAACGTGTTGTACTCCTGAAAACATATATCGATGAGCGCTTGATGCTTCTCAATACAAGTTCATGCAGGTGCTGATCCTCGAGCTTCAAAAATCATTGTCACAATTTCCATGCATGATATCGGGAAACCACACTCGAGGCACCAAGTCTTTTTGATCTTAATATTCTCACGAGAATCACTCTTGTCGTTCAACGGTAGAAGATATGTAGGTCAATGAAGTCCAGAATTTACATTATTCCAGAGAAAAGAGAAGAATATTACAATATTCTCCTGCTGTAAAATCATTAGAAGAACAAATTATAACGTGACCGATTTTCGTTCGAAAATTTCTATTGTGATTTAGAATACATTATATGAATGTTCAGTATCTCTTTCTGTACTATCCAAAAATGTTTTTATCTTGAAACGACATGAGCGTCATAATCATGATTATTATCGTTATCGACGAGATAGAGATAGCGATGTTTCTTTCCACATATACGCAAAATATATCTCAAATTGTCATAGCGGAGAAACTCGATTCGCAATGGGAGAATTGGATTTCTTGTTAGCTGGAAGACTGTTCCGCAAATGGGAAATCCTTTTGAAGAGGAGATGATAAAGAGGATGAAAGTTAAGGATACGACGGGAGATATTTTATGCCACAAAGACACGCGATAAAGCTGGTACAAGAAATCTTATCGTATTGTGGATACGTGGGGGGAAGAGAAGCCCTCTCAAAAACTTGCTTCGCGAGAATAACACGATAAATCAATATCGGAAAGACCAAAAACTTTGAATACGACGCACCTTCCTTCCCGACGACATGGGGATCCTGCATGAAGTTTCTCTTTCCTTTGGCCTCCCACGTACGGCTCACCAGCCGTACTCTGACGAAAGTTTTCGCTATCCTAGAATGAGGGATATGATAGCCAAGTTGATAAGCCAAATCGATATAGAAAGTACGAATGTGAAATCTTGTTCTCACGGCTCTTACGACAGCTCGACGAGAGTATCGAGAATCGATATTCTTCTTGTTCTCAATGAAATGCTTATTTTCTTTTGTCGAGAAGGATTTGAATTCATAGATTTTCATTCATAGAACACCAAGATTTCGTTCGTGACATTTTTCTCAGAGCCAATAAAGTTTGCCGGTCAACTGGACTGAGGAAGTGGAACGACGATGACTGTCTATTCCTCCGCAAGACGAATAACAAGACAGAAGTTGAGCTACAACAACGAAGAACTCTCATACGCGAACTTTGGTAACAGTCCAAACAACTAATAGTAAGAAGAAAATGCTTAAAATCACAAGCCACTCCACTCTGTTGTAGGGAATGGAATACGCAACGTGGGTCACTCTCGAATGATTATTCGCTTGTTTCTAAAGGACATTCCATGTCAGACTACACGGAGAATGCAAAAAAACAGCAGTTCAAAGTTAACCGAGAGAATTCACGATCCAACAAAAGTTTTTTAAGTCCACGAAAAAATTATGTCTCCAAGATGATATCCGTAGACCAAAGAATATCCTTCTTCGCTGGACAATAGCGTGGTGGACGAGCCAAAAGAATGTCGTGCAAAATGGACTCTTACCGCAGTATCAGGCGCCAAGGCGAAAATACTTTTCAGTTCATCTTTCATTTGTTTCTGTTTTCCCCTCGTTCAGACGACAAGAACAAAGATGCATCGTTACCATGCTTCTTCGGGGAGAAACATCGGAGATATATCAGGTGCTCGGTTCTTAACGTTACATGATTCCTTTGAAACACCATCAAATTATAACGAAGGGAAAATTTATCGCTTCGAATGAATGTTTTCTATCGTTCCAACGATGCGGAAGACCTCCGATGCATCGATACCCCTGCCGTTGATTTTATAATATTTATTACATTGAGTTCGCGAAATGGTTCACTTTTTCCCCCTATTTGTCATGTTTCATATGCGATTGTTGAAATGACAACACGATCGATGATCCGTGAAACAAGATTGTCATTAATGGGGGGTCTAAAAAATACAGGATATCCTTTGGAAGGGCTCGACATTAGCAAGGTATGAATTCCTGACATACATAATGAATCATAACTATCTGTATGGATTTGCATATTTATACACACATATGCGAGGAATATTTATCTTCTATTGTATTTATGCCGAATATTCATTTCAGATTATACCAAACTTCCCTGAGCTATTGTTGTTTTGGAGAAGAGCTGATGCACGCTGCATACAAAACGCGATGGCCACACCCGTTGCTTTTGTCGATACTCATAAATTGAATACTAATTGACACATGCACCAGCCCTGTTGTGTTTCACGTGTTTAACTTTCAATGGGAGAGAATGGTCGTTGATCAGCCGGTAACTCGTTACGTTTAAATGCTAGTGCATATGCATTGAGATATAAATCTGGGAATTAATACGTGTGTCAAGTAGGTAATGTGAGTAGTATTTCAATTTTACCTCTTCTCATTGCTCCAATTCAATCTTGTTATCGTTAAATGGGGTAGTGTTATATTTCTTTGCTGAAACATCGATTCACTATGATTATATGACTAGTTTTTTCTTCTGTTGGAAGGTGTATAAAAAAGCTCTTTATTCACATTCGATATTAATCATTCATGGTTTTCCGAATATTATCAAGCTTTTTTTTAATAAAACTTCCACAAACATGCCCTCTTCTTCGTCGTGTCTATCGGGAGTCTTCCATCATCATTTCCGTGGAATTAGTCTGGTTAGTAACGATTTTCAACTTCCTAAAGTACACGATAATGAAGGATAAAGTGAGAAAAAGAGGAATGAAACATCACAACAGGGATTTGATTTCCAGGTGTGCATTGATTCAATCTTAGTTATATATTTAGCTGTTTCCTTCTACTTTTCCTCTCTCTTCTCTCCTGAACTTTTGAAACAAAGTTCTGAAATACGAAGTTGGAAATTGGTTGTATCTGATTCTTTCGATTTTTCCTATCAACGCTCTTGTTTTACTTTCTTTTGCTTTTGTTTTATTTCTCATTTGACAAAAAGGGGAAGTTCACCTTATTTTCCTTTCCCTCTTCAATCAATTTCTTCCCGTTTATCTTCGAGTACGTTGTGAATATATATCGCTTTGCTCAGTTTCATACAGGAGTCGTTGTATAGTATTCTCATGTTGTCACGATCTAACGTTTTATCGTGTTTATCATTTATTTATGGTTGTTGTATCTAGAACAATCACACCAAACTATGTAGAATTGATTGGAGAGAAGTTGTAGTCGATTTCGAATCACGATCCATCATTGAAATGACGAATCACAAATTATCTTTAATCGACGCAGAAATTTGACGTAATCTCACTTGAAGTCGTCCATCAACCGAGAGAATCAGAATGAGAAGAGATTTCTAAAGAACCGCTTCGATCCAAAGCTTGATTAATTTGTGTATCCCGTTTTGAAATATAAAACAAGGCTCAAGAGCTTAAATGATGAAATACAGTCCCAGTAATCTGCCGTGGAAGATGATAGATGAATGGATACTGCATAAAAATTATACTCAATTCTTCTTCGAACGTAATTCAACCTTTGTTCTTTTCTGAATAATTGCTGAGATGTAATCTTGTTGTTCGAGATGATTGATCTGTGCATCTCTCATGGTTTCGTCGGCGGGAATTGAAAAACAAAATTCAAACAAATTCGCGAGGGAAAGGTATAAAATCTGTACCTGAGAAAAAGAGTGCAACCACACAAATACTCCCTTCGACTCTCTAATTAACACAGTTATGGGATAAAAGAACGTCTACGAGAAGATAATTTGAATGTTATTCCAGCAGACATCCAATACCGAATCTTTTGAACGTAAAAGCCTTGCGTATTTCATCCTATTATTTCCTGCGTTTATAAAGTAAGACGGGATCCAATTACAAGTTGAGCGATGCAGGGAGCTTTTAGAAACGCTCGGAGTAGATATACCATGAAGTGTAACGGGAAATCCATGTACCGTATGTACTATGTGTGCACCAAACTTGACTGTTGTGAATAGATTTAGGAATTTGGTTTCCATGAAATAGAATAAAATTCAACCTTCTCTCTTTTCCTCTCCCTCTCTGAATGATTGATCGTTCGGTATTTGAATCTTCAGAAAAACGACCATTACTCAACGTATACTCGAACACCTTTCGAAAAATCGATAGATTTCAAATATAAACTTTGTAAACGATTTTTTTTACAATCCGGTGGTAATTCAAATTAGCGTCATCTGTGAATTGTGTACTTTAATTGCTCATTATTCGTTTCAATTTGCAGAGGGAGATGAGGGATTTCACGTTTTAAAATACGCTTCAAAAGTTCTTACAAGTCGCTTCACTATTACGGTACATTAAGTTTCCTAATTAGCCGTGCAATATGGGGAAAATAATAACGAAGATATAACGAGCTTTAAAATTCCTGATGACTGGTCGAAACTCTCATTGCAAAAACAAAGTCATTCTCAGAGAGGTATGAATGATGATTATCGTGTTTTCATTTTATAGTTATTATTCTCATCATACGTCGATGTTGGATACCCCATTTCAGTTTATCCGTTCGTGAATCGGTACGGAAAAGAACCAAAAGTACCGAGGACTACAAACTACTATCACGTGAACCGTAACTACAGTGACTACTGTCATTGGTCAGAAATTGCACATGTATGTGTTTTCCTTTGTACCGTGCCTCCATCCTGTGTCTCTTGTACCGTTTTTTTCCTTGTTTTTCAAAAGAAGATACATACACTGGCGTATACCCTACCTCACACATTCACCTCCAAAGAAGATACTCAGGGAAACAAGTTTTTGTAGCAAAACATACAGGATTCGGTACATATACAACCTACTATTCTGTGCGGCAGCGAATCAGGAACAATCGAAAAAGACTACAGTGTGGACTTCTCCCATGATGCTGAACAGAGTTTCTTTTCGCTCGCTCAGCGGAGTGAATCGCAGCAGAGAATGTTTTATACGACGTTCATTTTTGTAACCACTTTGAATTTGGTAAACTTAACTATATACTTTTTCTTTCCCTTGCTTTTTGAAGAAACTTTCGAAGCCCGCGAAACTTTGGAACAATAAATAAGTATGAAGAATTTTTCTCTCCTTTTGTCCTTTCGAAAGCTCATAACAATATGTTTTCTTATTTATCAAATAAGTCCATGAGACTCCCATCGTAGTCATTTCGGAAGAAAATATATAATTAGCATATCAGATCAATAGTGTGTGTGTGTGTGTGTGTGTTGAAATTAATTTCAGGTCAAACATAAAAAGAGACTCCGGATTTCCACAGTTCTTCAAAGTCAAATATATAATCTGTTTACCAATCATAAATTTCAAATTAAGGTCCTCCTCTTCCTGTGTCATGGAATTCGCTGAATGCGAAGTTTATTCATTTCGAAGGAGAGCTGACCTCATTTTTCGCACGATATACGTTTTTCGAGGATGTGTTGAACGAAACAGAATTGAAGAAGAATGAAAAGATTTATTTATCGAGGTAAAATAACGAATTCTATTCGATCCATTATTTCACGAAGATTATATTTTCTGACTCCAAATCCCAAATGATGGTGTGAGTTTTTGAGATTCACGGAATTTCGGCACGACAAGTGAATCTACAAGTGAATCAAGAGGAACCATTAAGCCTCTTCCAAGCGTTTCTACCAGGAAATACAGCATTTTCGTTGAACGTTGCGGATCCCACCTGGAAACTCTGGAAACAGTGGTAGTTTGCCTGTTCAAAGCACTAATGTACATCAAGTGATGTAAGCCACAATCGCGGGGTGTATAACCACCACCGTGAACCCAGACAAACTGTTGCGTAGAGAAAATATCATCGCGTCGATGAAAGATAATACAGGTACTCGTAGGAACATGTAATATACTCGCTGTGCTTTTGCCTCATTATTCAGGAGCATCTTGTACATTCGGAGGGCATTAAAATTTCAAATGGTTGTAATACTTCATCCACCTTCCACTGGAAGAACCAAGGGAATTTTCAGTACCTGATCCATGATGTATTACACGATTAAGTTATTCTGAGATGACTACGGCTCCCCAACTCTCGAGTCGGGATGAAAATACAAAATTCCTTGTTGTCGTTGAATCCTCAAAATAATGCTGTCAGTAGTTTGCGGAATTTAATACATCGAATCAATCCATCCAATCGAAGAGAAATGTATTCTCATCTAGAATCCAAGAGTGGGCAATTTTAACTTGACAGCTAATCTTCATTTTCCCTTTATTTTACGATATCGGGGAAGAGAGAGGGAGAGAGAGATGAGTTCATTTCCCATGAGATTTATCTTCCATTGGCACAGCACCAGCAATTTCAAGCTCAAGACTAACAACAGACACACGGGGATCTGATGCCCGGGAGTCAAATTCAGATTCAAAAAACTTGAAAATAGAAAAAACGCGAAAAACGCAGTGTTTACAGGAATGTGAAATATGGTTTTCGAAATCATCTTTCAAAATCTCAACTGGTCCTCGACTATTGTGCGAAAGTTGAAGTACATACAAAGAAATTTGATATTCTCATTCAGTCTATACGTGGAATACACCACTTTTGCCATCGGAGGATAATGGATGGATTCATCTATTTTTCATCCCCCCCCCCTCCTCCCCCCCGCCATCGTCCTCGTATGTTTCTGGCATCCATTGCGTTCCTCCTCTTTTGGTCTTTCTCATCGACTTCTTGGTTCTACTTCGCTGGATTTCAGGATATTCTGTGGTTTGGAAATCCAACCGATTGCAATAAGTTCCGAGGAAAGCCGTGATAGATCTTCTCCATTTTCCACCGGTGGCATTATTTCCACATGTGTCGCGGTCAATATGGTCAAATCTTTCATTTCTGATAATCCATAACGCTGGTATTAAATTCTTTTCTCGAAATTTCCTACGAGAACGAGACTATTTCAAAAGTTTTCCAAGATTTTGAGCAACGAAGAATGAATTGAATTACCATAATTTGAGAATCCCAAGGAGATACGTGAGGGAAGATTGACATACATCCACCATACTCGTTCACGTGTACAATTTCCAGCACGTCAATCTCCCATCGGCGCTTTTATAAGCAATTTTTTCTCTATCATCTATATTGGTTCTCTCATAATCTTCGCTCCAATACCATTACACGTTATGAATTCGACGCAAGTTGCGGTTGAGATTGAAACGTTCTCCACATTTTCCTCTTTTCCTAAATGGAAATCGAACCGGTTCGTACATAAAAGGTAGTTTGTCATCATTTGTCACGCTCAACGGCCCCCATTTTCCTTTCGATCCTTTCGTAATTTTCTTCATCGGCGTACATATAGTGAAAACGCATTGTAATAAAATCTTACTTGGCTCTCGTTTTAAACGAACGATATATATATATGTATATATACCCATTTGGACGAGGGTGCCGCGAAGAAAAAGTTTTACACCCTTTTCCATCATTTTCACCACTCACTCATTCCAGTGGTGACGATGGAATCGTTATCGGGGGGGCCGGAGTTATGAATTCGACTCTTCAATCTGATGAAAAGAGGCCGGGGAAAAAAAGATAAAACCATGTTTTCCTTTTCTCATTTCACAAAGTTATTCTTATTATCGTTATGTCCCTCCGCAAACTATTTTCATTCGATATTGAATATTATATTCTCATGACAATAATTTCTTCTTGATGGTTCAGAGAAGCGATGACCGGTTCGTAGAATGGTTGCACATATCGATTATCGGTCTTCCGTACAACGTATGTGTACTGGTCTCGACAAACTTTCCACTCCTTTTTTTGCTCGTAAATTTTCGAGTTGGACATTTTCCTCCTTGCTTCTTTCATGTCCCACTTCTGAGTTAATGTTGCGACAGTTCATGATTTATTATCACTTGACACACGGGTTACACAAGTGACAAGTTTTGAGCTCATAAGGAAGACCAAGAGATACGTTTTTATTAAACCCTGGAAAATACAGTATCATTTCACCGGACGAATTGAATTTCATCTTATTTTCATTCCAATGGCGAATCCAGAGTCGAAAATGGGATTATGTGCAATGCCCGATATTCACCAAACAATACAGAGATAGATAGAGAGAGAGAGGAAAAGTAAGAGACGTCTACGTTGTACGTTTGCAGAGGCAGCGATCGCTTGGGCATCCAAGCGGTTTCATGAAAATCCAGCGATTCCGTGTGCCTCGCATGACCGCTCTAATTCACCTGTAGGGTAAGTGCGATGTTATTATTTCAGGGTCGTCGCCGTTAGATCGGATCGATGCTGCGGGGGATATAATCATGAGCTTGAATGCGTCTACCTCTGACCAGAGATGCGTGATCTGCGGTAAACCGACCTACAGAAGTCAACTGTATCATTCGGATACGATATATTGTTCTCGCAAAGAAATTCCGATTCTCATTCAGAGCGGATTCATACGATACGTTCGTTTAATTGAATCCATTGGATCTTCGCAAACCATATGAATACATTCATGACTTTGCAAAGAAACTGAAATTTAATAACGATGAATCGAGTACCGAATCGTAGATTCCCTATCATCACAGGACACGTGGGAACACGAAAAAAAAGGATTAAATCACATAAAACTTCGTTATTTGGATAAAATTTCATTCGTCATGCACTTCCATTCGAGGAAACCAGAAAAACGTGAAAACACCGGATTTGTCAAATAAATCCTATAACCTGCTCTATGTCATTCATATACGTAGAAAATATGCAATGTGCTCATTTTGATTAGAAATTCAATTGGCTTGTACTTTATTACTCTCTTTTTCGCGTATTATTTTCCGAATGGAAAAAACGCAATTTCTTCGAATAATCAAGCATAAACATTCTTTCGATGATTGAGTAATTAAATATAGAATATTTTTTACCTCTGGTTTTTTCCCTCTCTCTTTGCACTCAATTTGTATTCGTCGTTGAAGAGATTGGATAGTCAATTTTTTGTGCAAATAAGATGAAAAACCTTGATCGATTTTTCAGTACGAAGGAAAAAGATTAATTCAACAGTTTGATTTTGTACCTTCTAGTTCACTTTGAAGAATTTAGAGCTCAAAAGTCGATTTAATGTTCACATATTATTTAATCGAAGAATCAAGTGAATCTTTTGAATTCGATTCATATCTGCTCCATCTGAGCTATACAGAAAAGAATAAATTGTCACTCTTTAAAACGAAAAGGAACAAAATAAGGCGAAACAAACGGGAGGAGTGGTAATTATTGATCGCTCGATGTCTCAATTCCTGTGTATAGCATATAGCATAATGTACATGGACTTGAACTTCAAAGTATTCGTGAGATTATCTTAACGATTGTTCCAATTGTCTCTCCTTCGATTAAGAGATCCCAATTAAATACAGAATCACAATATCCTTCCCGTACAAAAGGAATGCGTTTGAGGAAATAATACCAGGAATAACTGCCCGTACAGCTTTTCTCTTTTGCTCTTGATTGAACCTGTTCTTCTTTTGGAAGGAAGTAATTAAGTCTATCTAGTTTCATCAGGTGAAATTATTCTCTCCTCTTTTTTACTTTGAAAGAAATGATCATATCAATTATCGATGGGATCTGTTTCGCGTGTTCGCAATATCCATTTATATTCTATTTCCAATTTTTCGTATCTTTCATCATTGAATTGAAATTGTATACAATCGATACCCGACTATTGAAAATTATAATTACAAATCTCATGCAGTCGAAGTTTTGGATGCAATGACTTTGAATTTTCAGCATTTCCTTGGTCGAACGAATGAACAAACTTTATCCAGTACACTTTAAGTTGTGAGAAATAAAAGACAAAGTCAGACTGGAGCTATCTCTTGCACTGAAATTTGCATCAACATTGGTCCCAGTTGAATGAGATTAGACCACAATCCCATGAGGAATTAGAAGAGATTTTAATATCCCACATCATTGTGCATTGCAGAATGATAAGTTCGACAAAGTTTTATACAAAGTTCATGAGAATACAGAAAACGACAGGATTGTGAGGGATGAGATAAGTGAGTATTAGTCGAGAAGACGAATTATGGTTCGAAGCGATTAACTTTTGTTTAGAAGATTTTAAGTAGACTCGACCTCATTTTTGATTCGGAGTATTTATAGTTCAGGTGGTGCCAGCTAGAACAACAGCTGTTGCTGGTTCAGCAATTAAACAACCTCAACAACCAGTAATTTGTGTATAATTTTTTGAAAGAAATTTTAATTGTTCAACAAATATTTACACACCCAATAAAATTTGTACAAATCTATGAAATAAAAATTCCACACAAGTATACGATCTAATATATTTAACCAAACAGCGATATATCTTGGCAAATCAAGTTCATAAAAGTGGGACATAAAACGGTTCGGTACAGCGCATAAAAACACTTTGCGTTCGAAATTCTCTTGGCGGTGCTTTTCTATTGTTTCGACGAACGAGCATTGCTCGAACGACGACCCGTTACTTCGTTCACAGAGGATATTTTTCACTACGAGAAGGATATTTTCCCTACACCCGCCATCGGTACCGAAGGTGAATACAAGGCAATTGAAGTGGAAAAACCTGTTCTGTATCTAATTGTCTTTCTTCATGATGTAATTGCATCTCCCAATTACCGTTCTCTCTATCTTCATTGTATTTTGAGCCGGAAGATTCTCTTGATACATCGATACAAGTCTTTTCAAGAATGAAAAACATCCACCTGTCTTCATCTAAACCTTGTCGTATATTATACATTGACTCGATGTCTCATCGAGCGGAAATAATTATAACGACAACAGACGAGATCTTCTCCCCGCTGCCATATTTCATATCCTATTTCGCGTGTATTAGGTTTCCAACGCAATGGGAAGATACAGGGTGCATTCATATACACGTCATCTCATTTGTCGCGCATAAGCCTCCCTAGATTCACTGATGGGACGACACGACGACACTTGATCGCGTAACACATTGTATGAATATTCATGAGAATTATGTTCCAACGCAAACTTGAAATCGATCCCCTAGATTCATTTGTGAATTGAATAAAACGAGGAAATATGTGATTCCTCGGAAGAGAGGAGAAAAGTGAGAAACTTATGTGAGTGTTCTCTTTGTGCTCTTACGACGACGTGACTGTTGAAATTACCTCCTTCGCAACGACTGGAGGGCGCAAATGTTACACCATTACGTCCCGTAGTCTAATGGTTGAAATTTATTAGGCGATAAGTTACTCCAACCACCACCTTTCTCATACTCACTTATACTGTTCCGACATGAGTCTCCGGTACGTAAACCGAAACGGAAAACATTCTGGAGCTTCAACGTACTGCAGAGGGGCAAACACGGACAGAAAGGGGGAAGAGTTATGGCAGAGAATAAAGAAATATTACAATCGTTAGCAGGAGCTGTTTTTAATAACATGCGAATGAATTGGAATGTTGCTTGGTTTTTGTCATCATTTATCGCTTCTATGGAAATTATCTTTCATAACCTCTAGACCCGGTTTAGCAGAGTTCGATGAATCCAAACGTCATTGTGCATCCACAAAAGGAACAACCGATTGAATCCTGTCCAATTCAATGATTCTAATGCATATTTATCAAAGTGGCAATCCCGAATAGATGTTTGTTTGAGTTGACGGTCATATTGGGTTGATTGAAACACATATTTGCGATACAGGGTGCATTCATTGATTCTCATCCACCATATGTACCTTTACTTATATGTAAATTCAATAAACAATAGAGCAACCCCGAAAACCTAATTAAAATGACGGATTTTTCCAAAGGAATTTTCAAATTCAATACTTTGAATGTTCATGAGCGGTCGAAATCATTGTTATCGAAATCATTTGGAAAAATCATGGAAACCCAGTTTCAGTGGATCAACAACAGTTTCGATGAAACTAAAATCTAAAAACTGTGCAGCTGGTCGGCTTTGGGAAGGCAGTTCGGTAACCACAGTTCATTTGAATGCAGAATTAAACGTCGACATTGTTCGTATTTGGTATGGTATGCGGTTGCACTATTTGCGACAATTGTGTTGTAAACACGAGGACCAACGATGGTACACCGAAAGGCTTTCAAAAGTGCCCAGCGATTCACTCGAACTGATTCAAATACCTACGAGTATTTGATACTATGGACACACAGATTTATCCATGACCTCACTCTTCCTCTCTTTGTTTCTTGTTATGTGTATATTCATGTTCCATCCTACACATTCGGAATGCGTTAAGTGTTAGCGATACCATTAGTCTACATGAGAATACGAACTGGTCTGATGAAGTGATCATTCGATCTGACGGCTGGAATCAAATCATTCATCACTCATTTTACATAAACGTGATGTTCGTTGAATTTGATCCTTGCCGCTATATCGTTACCTCTCGTTTAAACGAATTATTTGTCAAAATTATAGGAGAATGTTCAATGTGTTTCAAAATGTTGTGGAAGAATGACATAAAATTGTTGATAATTATAAAGCTTGAATCAGTTTTGCGAAATCTCAATGAGCAGAGGGTTAATAATACATGATTGAACAGAGTAATGAATCATGTATCACATCCTGATATATCCTGGCGTTCGGTAAAGACTGGTCGAATCGGAGGATGTAGGGATAAACAATACCCCACGTGAGAAAGTTCTGCGAAGTTGAGACGAGCAAGAGCAAAGTTTCAGTTTCATCAAATTTCAAATTCAAGAGAGATTCAGTTCAGTCAACAAGTTTCAATGCTCTTCTTCCTTCCACCCCTCTCATTCATTCCTCACCATTTGACTTCTCTCTTGGAATATTTTTTTGAATATTTCCCAATGTTTTCTAAAACTCGTGTTTCTGTACGAAAATTTGTGTGAATTTTCTTAGAATTCTTGTGAGGACTCTTCAATTATCATGTATGAGAAAACATGGTGCATATAACGTGTTATCATTCAATAAGGAATACATCGAGAGCTGGGTATAACGTGTTTGAAACTTTCCACAAGGATTTGTTGATACTACGATGAATCTCTCGGCATCTCATTATCGAGTGAAGCAATCAACGAGACACTCAACTGAAGTGTAAATCAAGATCTTACTAAAGCTTCGTATATTATTTTACATTGTGGGAACAATAACTTTAACCATACGACCAGAGTATTCCAATGTAGAGAAGCTGCTTTAAGCTCCAAAGCAACAAATTGCCTCGTCTAACAAGACAAACAGGTTGCGGGACCAACGTGTCACCCTTTTAATGTTGTGGCTCGTCGATGTCGCACACTGCGATTAAAAATTGCCACACCAGTGGAAACAGCTACCAAATAACTCCAATATACATCCAATCCTGTGATACCACACAAATTTGTGCATACAAATTCATACCATTAGATCTCTCATCTCCAAAATAAAGTCTATCGAATATAATCAGTGTCCTCCTAATAGGAATAATCTATATTACTTCAATAAGTATGTTTAAGAAGAATGATCTCATGAAAGTTGAGGAAACGTGAAACTAGGGAGAGAGTCTTGGAAAATACGGATCAAGAAAGTTTTTCTTCGACTGATTAACAGAAATGGTTACCATAGTTGTTGTTCACAAGGTCGATGAGAATGAAACCAATCAACTCAGAGTAATGACCCTTCACTAATTTGTAATGAAAAACAGTCTCCACGAATTGTCCTTAGATTGAAGAAATCTCTTGTCATATTACTATGGAACGACAGTTGATCAAGATTACTGATCAACTGGGAGAAATGAAAGGGAAAAACATGACTCGATGGAACGTCAATAAATGTATTCTTTCGATTCATTGTAGATTATTGATAAATTTCTGAAGAAAGAAGGAACTCGTTCCACGGTGAAACAGTGGTCAAAATGAAGAGACCTTTTATAAGAAATCTGGAAAAAATCTGTAACAAATCTGTGACTGGACTCAATTTCCAGGAAAATTTTGTGTCAATGGAGGTTAACTCCCTCGTAAAATTCTTGAAAGCCATAGTACCGTCAGGGATTGCAACCCAGTGTGGTTGCTATGGTGCCTGTGGTCGTGGCAGTGGCGCCTCACTGTCTCCGACGTTCCCTGAGTAAGCACGTAAAATGAATCGGGGGAAGTAAAAATGAAAAAAAAAGGGAAAAGAAAAGAACAGGAAAAATTCGAAAGCAAAGGTATATGTTGGAGAGGAAAGAGAGAAAAGGGCTGCACTCGACGTCGACTCCGAACCATGTGGTGAAGCAAGAACAAAGTGAACCTGACCCTTTGTATCGGCGGATTCAAGTGTCCGATTCCTGGCGTGGTAGCGTACAGGAGGAAAGGAACTTTATCGCTCGTTATTTTAGAGAACTATTTGAGGGTAAGAGAGATTTAGAGAGAAAGAAGAGCTTGTGTCCCCACAATACCCGCTGGAGAAATGTTGTACCACGATGATGACCAACAAGCAAAAAAAAATGAGAAAGAATTTGAGTATGGTATATATATATATAGCATGCATCTTTTCAATCCTCTTTCATTTTCGGTGAAATTTTTATCAATTCCTTGCAGGGTATTTTCAAGACCGAATCGATCTTGAAAAATGATTTTTAGAATAGTTGAGGGGTAAACTCGTTTCCATGCAATTTAGATACCTCCATCTCTTATCTTCATCGTGGAATAAATGTTTCTCTAAAAGCCCAATGAAGCATCAAGATAATGAGGAGAAATTATCCCGGACCGCGGGAACGGAGCTTTTCGAAAGCCTTTCTACCCGTCGTGTTTCAGATTCCACGTAGGATAAATTGTCCATTCATTTTCACAAACCACTCTTGGGAATACACGGAGAGAAAAAAAAATAATGGAAAACGCATCCACGTTCATACAACCGCATCTTCTCGTTCCTTTTGATACACACATTTGTATATAGATAGATATACATTTTTGAATACATGTATAAAGATTCTGTTACCTCGTTTCGAAAGCACTAGTGAAATAGTTTAATACTTGTCGTTGAGATTGAAAGATTGTACCCAGAATGTAGACATCGTGCGATGAATTAAGTCAGAATGGATTTAAGGACTAATCATCTAATTATAAATTTTAAATAAACATGCAAACGATTATTATGGGCTTTGGATTCATATTTAAAGTCGCATTGCTATATATTTAGAATTTTTAATCATTGCTTGGTTATTTAGAAACCACATAGGAAAATTTTCTTCAATTCTCCATGTTCCTCAATTGACAGAGTTCGTACATATGAATAGAAACTCACTAAATAGAACGATGATGAACCCTGACAACGCACAACAATATGTATCAATGAGGGAAAATAATGGAAAGATTTAACGATGATGCACACATCGAAAAAAGTTACAAAGGTTCTAAAAAGATGAAAGAAACAATTATGGTAATATAGAGAGAAATTTGAACATAGATATTATGAAAACAAGGAAATTAACTGCAGTAAAATTACTCGAAGCTATCAATGATATTGAGTTGGAATGAATTTATGAAAGAGAAAAATCTATCTTCAAAGGAAATGAAAAATTGATCTCACGGATGTTCCTTGGGAACTCTGTTTTTGAATGATGAATTAAAATTTCAAGAAGATAATTGAAGAGATAATTGATCATTCGTTTGAAGATAAATAAGAATTTTCCAAGAAATCATTGGTAAACCCATCAAAGCTATATTGCATTTTTCAAATTGGATAACGCAGAGAATCTCCCGAAGTCGACTCAATAAAGCATCTTCCGTCCGCAACGTAAGCCGTGAAAAGAAAACACCCAGACACCCCGACGGAGCCCTCATACACATACACATATCGAGGAACCCTTCTCTCTCTTACCCTCATTTCTCGGATGTTTCGCCAAACTACCACCACTCGTCGTGCACCCTCTCTCATTCCATCTTCCTCATTCTTTCTTTTATGTGGAGGTCGCGCGTGGATGGCAGTGATTAATCGTTTATAAGGGTCTGTATTTCTGGCTTACAATGGTCGACGTGTTGCCGGTGCTCTACATACCAACGTATAGTTGGCTTAGAAGAAAAAACAGTTCCCGCTCTCGAACGTCAACCTCATATCGACCTATGTTGTCCACCGGTTGTGTTCTTCGCCGTTAACGTTGACCTTTTATTCTTGTTTCAATGTTCAAGATAAAGCGTTTTTCCTTGGCCCAACATCGAACAATGTCGCTCGCTGGAAAAGATTAACAAAAACATGCGAAAAGTAGAATCGTATCGCTTTGGGTGAGAAAAAAAAAATACACGCGACAAGTTTGCTTAAGAGAGCAATTAGCGTCTTCGCGACGGATCTCTGGAGGACTAATGCACGTGGAAACACTAAACTCTCCACGAAAACCCCCACTTTGCTTAATTGCATTCTTGAATTATCAGCCCATTAGCTCTATTGCTGGCAACTTTACGTATTCATATTAATCAGTGCCCGTATAAGAACAAACTACTGCAAATCATAACTCGAATTCATCCAATCTAGAAATTCGTTCGAGAAACAAAACGCTGTCCCGAGTATAGATATGTTCAACACGGTTAACGTACGAGCTCCCGTCGCGTTCAGATTCGTCTTTTGAAAATTCATTCTATACAAATAACGTCATCGTACATTACGATAACGATCGAGGATAATCATACGAATAAAGTATTTTCAGCCAGAACGATGCAAGAAGACCCTTTTCTTCCCTCGAGCCATCAACTATTAAAGCGCGATCTTGTGAATCTTGGTGGCGGATTGGGCGAAGATTCTCCAGTACGATTCTCGACCATACGGGGTTGAACTTGAGCCTCCTTGGATGAGGATAAAACGGTAGTCGTATACATTTCATGTGAAAAGGAGTACGAGAAATGGGCTTATGGACAAACGACCCGATTTCATGGTGGTAACGAATGATGTCTCCACGATATTTCAACGAAACTCTCCCTTCGTAGTGGTGGGCACCTATTTTTCCTTTTCCTTCCCTTTATATTTCCGGGGTCAAGATTCACGGGATGCACGAAAGGAGGAAAGAACAGATAAAGGGGAGAAAAAAGAAGACGGTAAGATAAATGGCTGGTGTGTAGAAGCATATCATCAAATGTTTGCTGACCGGGGTATAGGTCATATTCATTCATTCATTCACATTTCGTATTCAAAAACCGACTACAGCCAGTGTAGAGTCAAGTTGTCTGGAGGAGAAAATCATATCGTGTACTCCGAAGTTGCGCTTCATTAAGTATCGCTCGCTGCACACGAAACTATCCGTAGAAGAATTACGTAGTTCATGTTGTAATTCTGGCAAAATTTCAATCGTTTCCATGAGAGGGGCGGAGTAAGTTGGCAACACTCCTCTCGTATTCAATTCGAATGTACTTATCTTGTATGAAAACAATAACGATTATGCTAATGAATTTTACGAGCTACTCGAATATTAGATCGAAATCGTTATTAATAACACATTGTTGTGTTGAGAAAATATTCTCTTTCCACCGCACAAGGGGGTTGCGAATGATCAATGAGATGTGCTTGTTCGTTCTTTTCGTTTTCATGAGGGAATGAATCGGAATAAATGAAGATATATTGTTTTGAGGAATACATTGTGTGCTGAGAGAGATCTTTTCATCGTGGAATAAAATGTAATTTGAATGATAATAAAAACCGGACATTCCCAGACCTGATGAGAATTCTATATCAAGAGAATCTCCGTGGAAAAGTTTGATCAAATTTCTATACATCTTTCTCCATCATGTGAGAAGATGTAAAGTTTGGATTTTATCCGTCGCAGATGTTCAGATTCTTCTCATTTCAAAAAAGTTCTACATTCACGATAGAGGAGGCAAAATTGTATTCCTCCCTTGATGCAACGGGTAAATATTTGTGTGTTATCCTATCCTCGTCTTACTTTGTGAGATGTTTCCTTTCCTGTTCCAAGAGAAGATATCATAATATATTGATATTAAAATTCTGACAAGAAAACATGATTCGTATTTATCTTGTCTTTTCGTGATCGTCAAATTTATTCTTTTGTTTATAAACTTAGTTTTTTTTCCTCAAGAAAGCTCAAGAAGTCTATTCAATTGTATTTATTGATCATATTTTATTGAAAGTTTGTAACGAAAAAATAACCATAGACACTCATTCAAACCCGTTAAAATCCATTGGAACCGGTTGAATTAATGAAATTCAATGGGTTTCAATAGAATCTTCTTCCTTAATGATTCATTCTTCGAACAATTAAAGTGTAACATTTGAGCAACACCGTATTGCTATAATTTCTCTCACCACTCATCAGTCAACATTCAACGCGCTTTTGTTTGATAGGTACTTAGGAAGGATTCAAATGGGCTCCTTGGGGGAACTAAATGCAAGTTTATTTTGTGGTGAGAACTCAAAGAGAGATAATCGATACCAAGGAATGTTTCCGTTCAGACATTTATGCTGTGGGCATAAATTTGTGGATTCGAATTCAGAATGCCGTTCGAAAAGAAAACGAATGGAAAGTGTGTACCGTACTTTATATATCATGAATTCAATTTATATACAACATTTCATCTATTATTCGACAGAAATAAATAAATGCAACATAATATCTGGGAAACGTATGTCTATATCCTCAATGTTTATCGATTCAATGTTCACTATACCTCCAAATTTTCGGTTATATGTGAACAGGGTGATTTAAATATCGTTGGAGTGTGAACTGTTTATTGAAACAAATACCATATCAAATATGGAAAATTGGGTTCGAATAAATATCATATACCTTTTGCTGGAGCAGCAAATTTTTTACCATCACAGCAACTTTGTTAGCTACCACAATGATTTTTTAGCCGTGGCAGCACAGAATGTTCACTCCTCCAGCAAATTTTTGTATTATATATAGAACAGCAAACAAATTTTGTTGGGGGAATCAACATTCTTTGCTGCAACAGCTAAAAAGTCGCTTTCACAGTGAACAAGATTACTGTTACAGCAAAAAAACTCGCCACTCCAGCAAAAGGTACCTGGCAGAATCAGATTTAGTTGGCACAGTGATTGTTTTTCCTCCTTGTTGATATCACACTCTCTAAATCTGGAAGAGTGAAAAATCACGCGTTTCACTCCACTGAGTCTCAGAAGTGAGCCAGTCCGCTTCGAGTGTGATTTTCACTCGTTTCGAGTGAAACCCCACTCTTTTGGAGCGGAAAATTCAATCTAAAATTGGAGCGGCTGTGAGTTTCTAACTTCCCCTTTTAAAAAAACCCAGCATGTTCCAACAAGGAACCAACTTGGTCCCAGCTGGACCAACTTGATTTCAGTTGGACCGACTTGGTACCAGCTAGTGCAAGTTACAGACCATGATGGTTGGTCCAACAACCGATATGCGGTTAATCTGCTTGCAACCGGTACTAGTGACAGGCCATGTCAGCTGACTTAACAACCAATATAGAATCAACTTAGTTCCAGCTAGACTGGCCTGATTCCAATTTCACCAACTCAAACTTGACTCATTTCAAGTGTACCAATATCAGAGTGATTTTGAAAAATCAACATGATACACGTGTTTTTATACCAGAATTAATTGAAGAACGTGATAGGAAAAATATTAACAAATACATGTATATTGTAGATGCAAACAGCCTGACAATCTTATGATCGAATCGTAAAATCCGTCAGATTGCAAATTCGAAGAAACGATAGCTTTCAAATTATTCATAAAAAAGAAAAATCTTGGAATGCCAGTGGGATAAAACTGTGACGCAATTCGATAAAAATGTCGAAACTCTGGATAAATTGTACAGAAGTTCTGGTCTGCTGGATTTTCCAAGATTCATTTATTACTATCTGAGGCCATATCGAGCATGTTCTGCCCCAGATTGATACTACGACTGGAAAGAACCATACAGGGTAGTACCGACCTCCAGGTAGACTCACATTAGGTAGTACCAGCCTAGGTAGGACCAAGCTGATCCTACGCAGCATGGTCCTACCTGACATGGTACGACCATGTAACTGAATTCCTACCGGTCCTACCTAGCATGGTTAAACCCAGGTGGAACTCAGCCTGGTTTTTTCAACAGGGTCAAATCTTAGACTTCCACTTGAAACTTTGACAAGCTGAATTCTGGCTGCCTGAAGAGTGAAATCTCACTCCAAAAATTTCAGCCACACGTACCCATCATTTCAATGATAACTTGAATTCTCCCCTCATGCAACATTCAATAATTCGCACAAAATTCGAATTCAATCGAATTTGGCAGCTCCACGAAATCCGAGTGAACTTATAGTATCAATCAGCCACTCGGACCCAATATATCACCTGATTCATGATCTAAACTATTCAATCCTCTTGAATATACTTCATATCGGAATAGCATATTTCAACGTGATACTCTAACGAGGGCCATATTCATCCGGTTATACGTAAATAAATGGAAAAATTCGTGGAGCGGGAGCTTAAATCAAAACCCAGGTAACATGCGATAATCGTGGCTACAAATCATCGGATCCCTCGATTTCTCGCAATTGGCAGAACGGTGGCGGTTATAAAATACGAAATAATGTCGAGAGAGGACAAATTCATCACCGATAACGCTCGATAATTTCTTCCTCAATAAAATTCAAATTTCCATCATGACGCGTTTTCTAAATCGAGTATCGGAACAAGCAAAGTATGTGCGTATTTTTTTTCCCCTCGTTCTCTAATGAAGTCAGCGCGGGGTGGTACGTGGTGCTATTTTGTCGCTCGAAGACCACCTCCTTTGTGCACTTTCCTTGCATTGGAATTCGGTGCAACAACGACGGAGCGACCCTAATAGCATTTATCGGAGCAGAACAACGTTTGCTGAGAAACTTACAACGACGTTATCTCGTTGAATCGGGCGGTTCTACGATACTGCGCAATCTCTAACCTACACACGCGTGATAAAAGAGCATGAAGTGGATAAGACGGGAATAGAAACAAGGAATAAATACGTTTGAACTCTCATTACTATTCAGGAGTCATTGCAAGCCATATGAGCAGAGATGCCGCGTTTTCTTTTTCCCTCCTTGATTCCCAAGGAAAGAGAAAATCTTGCCAATTTTCGAGTCGCGGTATTCGACTTTTCAGCGATTTATTTTTTTCTTTTCGAATTTTCTTTATACATTGGTAATTGAGGGAAATGTCCTTGGAATCTTATGTCGTGACGTGTCTTAGATTTCAACACATCGTGTGGGAGAAGAATTTAATTCGAACGTGACCTATTTTCAATTTTTAGCACAAGAACGATAAAAAGAATCACGTCGTTCACTTTGCGACCGTGAATTTCGATAGGAAATTTATATAGCTCTTTGTAAAAATGACTTTTATCAGAAGAATACTCAACGTAGTCGATGAATAGATTCGAAATCTGAGGTTGCATATTAGAAATAATTGAACAATCAAAATAGTAGTGAGAGTAGATCTACAGCAGTTTTTTCTTCGAAAATTACGCTGGTAAGTAGAATCTTGAGCTTGAAGGATTTATCAGAGAAGTACAAAATTGTAACTCTATCCGTAACTTATCCACCCTCCGGAATGATAATTCAAATATCCATAAATCGAAGTATTGGGATGAAAATTCCCAAATAGTTCAATTCTTTGTCTAAAAGATATCAAAGTGGAAATTAAAACCTGACACAATATTGCTTCGCCACACTACGGTGCCCTAGTGACACAGAATATTCCCAAAACGCCCGTGTTGAAATTTCTCCCGGGCTCAGACCTGGACTTTTATAATTCCCCCTTGGAAAGTGATCCCAACTTGAAATGTCACGCTTTTCTATCTAGGTGTGGGTGGGCATACCTGGATGGAGATATTCCAGGAATATACTGGTGACCTCAACTGAGGCCCACATGGGCCGTGGGTAGGCAACCTTTCATTGGATGTCTAAGATATACCCTTACGGGACCAGGGCCTACCTTAGGATGCCCAGGATTGATTTCCACACGGGCGTTCTAAGAATGTTTGTGGCATGTTAAATATTTGATGGACATCCATAGAACGTTCTCCGTACGTTCGTGTTACTTGGGTGTTAATCTGACGATTTCCATGCCCAGTATTATTTGATATCTGTGAAACAAATTACGCGAATTGAAAAGCAGTGATGGTGTGGTAATGGCCTAACTGTTTTTGCCAGGGTCTGACAAATAAATCTCCACCAGCACTGCACCGTTTGTTCATTTCTGGTAATTTTCACATAGATATCTTCAAAATTGATTCAGAATAATATGAGGAGTCGTATGTAACGCTGAAAGATATCTTCAAGAACACTTCAAGATTCTCAATAGACATATTCTCGAGTTGTATAAAACTTTGATTAGATCAGAACCTAGAATTGCATTTCTTGAGATCTCAAATTCAGAAGCATGTGATCATAAATGTCAGGAATCATCTGCTGATAAAAGAGAAAAACATAATAATATGAGATCGCAGGTGGATGAGGAAGGTAGAAACATCCCCTGATAATATTTCAGAAACATTCCTTCCGTGCATTGATTTTTTGTGTACTTTTCAGGACTGCATATCGACATTTTTGCATTACCATGAGGTTGATGAGAATAAACACAATGATGCTGTTGGTTGTTAAGGCATTACTGTTATCGACAACCGGGCTGGTGTTTTTAGCTTCTGGAGGAAACTGTGTCACAGTCGATTCTGAAAAAATTTATAATCCCGACCAAGTACCTCACCTTCGTTATCAAATTCAATGTCCTGATGATCAGATCATGTGGTATCAAAACGGTCGGTGTTACAGTCCAGGAAAACAAGGACCCTGCGATATCGGTCGTGTGTTAGTTCTCGACAAATGGTATTCGAAACCAGTTTGTAGGGAGGTTTGACTTTGCTCCGATAACGCGTTACCGACCACCCAATATTATTTAAATTCATATCAGACAGATGACGGTGGAGTTTTGTGCTACTAAAATCAATTGATTATTGTATCGAATTTGATAATTAATACAACCCTTTCATTAGCATGATTATCTTCTCTTATTGAATTCAAAACCTCCTTCCATTCCAATTGGTATCAGATATAATGATGATTTATTGAAATTTCGAAAATCCCTGAAAAATTCTATGTGAAATATAAATATACAAATGAACTCTTTTATCAAAACATAACGTCATCACGATTTCTATAAATATCTTCATTTCTATGACATGAAAGGGACTGAATCGAAACGATGTCAAACTCTTTTGTTTCCATTATGACATATATGGGTAAAATATACATGACGAAGTTTCAATGGAAGTATTACCACCCTTCAACCACACAATCGTGTAGACAATATATCTCAAACGATAATGATCTCGTTTTTCGAAATGAATTCAATACTTTGTAATACCATTCCAATGAATTCCGCTTTGCAATTTAATGTTCTGTATAATCCTCCTAACAGTCTCTACAAACCCCTGCTGTTCTTTACGCAGTAATAGATTTCACTTTCCAAAGCAAACAGACATCGGACAAAAGTAACGATTGAGTTAGCTGGACTTCAAATGTGAATCCCTACCGCGCGGTACAAGTGAATTAGCGAGAGCTATTTCAATGAAGGTATGTAAATATGAACATTCAAATGTTTTCTCTCATGGAATTGAACTTGTGGAAGAGGAACAACAGGTTCTAAATGAGTCGAATTTGTATACTCGAAACTACACACACATACGTCATTGAAGTCTGTACATAAATTACGGCAAAACCTGAATTATATATCATTTAATCTCGACTTATATATAGTTCGAGAAGAATCTACAGGATTCTACAATAGAACATGAATCGATGAATCAAAGAATCATAACACTTCATCTCACGAGAGATCGTTGAAACTCGATTCTTGTTCTATCAAATGAATACGGAACACGTCGTCAATCAAATCACCTCCCGTGCAATAATTCCGGCATCCAACAGCACCCTTAGCACAGGATTCAGCTTGTTTGAATAATTCCGATTCCGTTGTGGTTTTGTTATGGTGTGATGTGACCGTAGCAAAGGTCATCCGGTCCATTCCCGGGCAAAATCTATGGGTCGAATGTGACATCGATTCGCAATTTGGCACGGGGTCTGACAATAAGAGGCGGCAAGGAATGATTTGGAGCTGCGAACGACGGTTACGAAGTGGTCGTTTCGAGATATCTCGAACCCTCTTTCCTACCTACCTAGCTACCCACCCACCTAACGTACCTTACACCAACTCTAACTTTTCTCGCTCTCCTCTCTGCGTACTCGATACGTGCTCCGAGTAACAAGCGTTCCAAGATGTTTTCGATTAACCTCATTTTAAGAATGACTGCCGTTCTTTGCCACCGGATGCAGGCTCCGATAACCTCTTCGCGCCTTCGATCTTCATTCACCAAAAAACGTGTGGCTATTACAAGAGAAATAGTCTCCGACTGTGTAAAGAACGAACCATATGCAAAAGGAAAAACTGGAGGTGTGTGCCAACCGAACGTACGTATCGAATAACATTGAGTTGAGATTCTTGTAACCACGCGTCACGTTCGAATCGTTGGAAATCGAATTTGAAGAGGAAAAATTTGATTTGGTAAATCATGGGATAGAAAATTCGTTATCTCGATCCACAAGGGAGAAATTTAGTGAAAAGAAAAAAAAATTATTTTATATCGATTTTCATTTATGATACCAGAGGAGCACGTTTTTCCTCTTCTCCGCAGGACATTTGTTCTTTGTACAATTCTATTTATTAAAGTATTTGAACGCGAGTGTGCGAACAGTTTTACACCTCCAGACGCTGTCATTTATCACAACGACGGCTACGACGACGACGTCGTCGTCGTCGTGGAATCACTTTTTATCTTGGTAACCTAGTATCTATCTCCTTCGTCTCCACGACGATGCATTTCTAGCGTTTTGTGCGCGAGTATTTGGCTCGAAACGATGACAACGTCTATAACCTCTGTTACATCCATCTTTGATACATCGTCATTTCAAAGAAAAGTGAAAAATTCATAAAATCTAGTAAGAATGACTAGAGAATTACGTTTTAGTATGCACACCCATCGGCGAGATATCATTGAGAACGCCAAGACGATAGGGAGATGATATTACATTCGACCTCGTGTATAATGAGGAGGGTGAACAGATAATAAGCGGATGGGACTGGCTTGAAATGAGCTAGGAAACGGACCTTTATAACTATACCTTTGAACTTGCAGTTTCAGGGAGAAGAGTGAGTAGATAAGACCGATGAGAGCGACGTAAATCCCTACGTCAATACAAATCCGTGCAACGGATTCCCTCGATTTACTTTCAATCTTCAAAATAAACACCGAGTATAGAATGAATGAGAACAGATTGTTTCGTTTTGAACAAATTCGTTTTGAGCTCACGGTTGATATTCAAAAAACATAAACTCGATAGAACATTGTGTCAATAACATGGAGGCGTGATGAAAAAAAAGTATTACCCAGCAGATTGCATCGTTGACAAAGATTGCGTAAGCGGCGTACTGTATCACCCGCGCGCCTTGGGCGCGACAGCGAGCGATTTGATTGGATTCGACTGTAGAGTAAACAGAAAATCCAAAACCGGTGTTAAAAATTCAAACGTGAATTCAGATTTACGAAAATTACGCGTGTAAAGGACAATCTCCTACCACTTCTACTACTTCGATTGTGATACGCTTCGCCGACCGTGGTCGACAACAAAAAAAAAAGGATAACAAGCGGGGAACAACGGAATAATCCAAACGAGAATTCACAAATAAAATGCAAAATTTCCCTCGATCGGTCGACATGCCTCATCTCTGGGGGAGATGAAATATATTATTAGATTTTTCACTTCAAAAATCCACGTAAAAGCTAATCGTTTTTAATACATTCAGCTTTGCTTGATAGCGGATCTCTTTTGGATTGATAATTCTGAATTCTACTTGAATTTTCACGAAGAGGTTGTTTTTACCCGCACAGCACTCATTGTCTAAAAGATATCTTTAAGAACAATGCGAGAAGTCTTACGCAACATGAATAGATATCTTTTAGAAGTCCTAAACTGTTCTTACTTCTAAAAGATATCTCCAAAAATGTCTTCAGAAACCTTTTAGAAATTTCTCAAAGACATCTTCCAGAAATTTGTGAAAGGTTTCTGAAAAGGTTCTTGGAGATATCTTTTGGAAGTAATAACAGTTTAAGACTTCTAAAAGATGTCTATTCATGTTGCATAATACTTCTTGCGTTGTTCTTAATTATTTCTGGAGATATCTTTTAGACGACGAGTACTGTGTGGGCAGACATTCGTCTTCTTGGTTGGAGAATCCAGTTGAATCTGAAGAAAAACCAATAGGTTTTTCTTCTCAATATGAATAAGCATGAATAATATGGATTTATGGTAATAGGAATTAACGGATGCTCAATAATGAACAAAAAGATATCTTGAAGATATCTGAATGCATTTTAAGATTTTTTTGGTGAAGTTATCTCAAAGATACCCAACTAACGTTCCAGTTCTTGAAGATATCTTAAAGAATACTTAATTGAGAGATCTTCAAGAACGTTTTTGAAGAGTTCTCAAGGATGTCTTTGAGAAGTGTTGGCAAGACATCTTGATAAAGATTTGTAACAGAACACTTAATTCAGAGATCTTGAAGAACGTTATTGAAGAGCCCTAACAGCAAATCCACCGATTCCTACGTCGCATCTCCGTGGACTCTAAGTGGATAAAACGTAGAGGCAACGTAGAAATGTCTGGTGCTGTACGGGAGGTCGTGAACCCACACAGGACACCTACGTCGCCTCTCCGTGGAACTCAGGGAGGACAAAGGGATCGGTGGATACAGCATGATACGTTGAAGAGGCAGTGTAGGAGCAACGGAGAAATGTCCACTATTACCACGTTACATCCACCGCTCCCTTTCTTTTCCCTGAATTCTACGGAGATGCGACGTGATTCTTTGGTGACTGTCCTGTATGGGAAGATATCTTTTAGAAGTCTTGGGAAGATTTCTGAAAGTTGTCATGATTAAGATACTAGTACGTTCAAGAAGATACATTTTTCAGCAGATTTGAGGTTATATGAGCACATGATCATGAATAACACAGAATAAAACTTTGGAAGCCCCAGTTATTACAATCTTATTGCAAATCAGGTAAATTCATCCAGCTCGAATCTACCAGAGATACCAAGAAATTTGAAAATTTGTAAAAAGTACGCCTTCGTTGCTATCCCACACAGCACCGGATGTCCCAGAAATGTTGTCAGAATATTACATTTGGAATGTGTACTGTTCTGGAAAACATCTCCAGAAGATTGTCAGAATGTCTGCAGGATATCACCACCTTTGTAACATTCTGGAGATATTCTGAAATATTCCTGTGATCATTTCAGCGATATTCTGTACGGAAAAAAATGTAACAATCACATATATTAAAAAGCTTACAAAATATTACCTTGGGTTGGAGAAGAATTTCTTCAAAATTGACTTCTACAAATGTTGGATGAGCTTGGCCAGAATCACTTTGAGTGGGAGAAAACCTGCTCCGAAGGCGACTATTTAGAATGTTCCTCCAGTGGGGATTGAACCCGGGTTCGGCGAGTGAGAGTCAATGCCTCTATCACTTCAGCAAATCTCCGAGATGACGGCATCACTCTTAAAGTGCTATTTATTGTAATCATCGTGATGGGAGTTTGAAGAATTCATTTCCGTGAAATAATGAACAATCGATTCAGAATCTTCTGACAAAAAAAATCAGTAGGTCGTGGGAGAGAGGTTTTTTTCTACCTCGACTTTGGAATTCCACAAAGGGCTGAGTAAGATCGATGGAAAAACTTTGAAAATTTGTTGCCTTGGGATATAGACTAATCGATTCAGAATCTTTTGAAATTGAGAATGATTAGCACTTGAGAGGAGCGTTTCTTGAAAAGTGCACTTCCAAAATTGACTAAGTGCTGGAACAAATTGATGAGAAACTTTTCAAAATTTGGTTCCGTGGTATAGACCAATTGATTGAGAATCTTCTGGAATGGAGAGTGAATAGGTCGTAGGAGAGGCGTTCTTTTGGATCTTGAATTGTAAATTTTACCGTGTCCTGAATCAGGTGAATGAAAATTCATTCTGCTTCATGAAATATTGATACTGTCGTATTCTCAGAATATCTCATTTGCGACAAATTTAGCATATTCCCCATCGTAGATTTTCAAAACATTACAGATCATTATGTATGCAATGTTCCATTAGGAAGATTCTCAGAACATCTTCAACGAAATATCGTATCTGCAATATCTATAGAATCTTGTAGAAGTATCCCACACAGAATGTTCTGAGCGAGATATTGTAATATTCTAGAAATATTACTGAGACATTGGGTGCTGTGTGGGATATGATGTGCATACTAAAATTACCGAATATCCACTTCACAATAATTTTTCAGAAATACTTTAGAAAGAATCTGTGGTATTCACGAAATATCAACGACCACTAGAACACAGAATTCATTTCTAAATATGTATCACTGAATTTATTCATTTTTTTCTGTTTGTAAGGACATTCAACTCTTCTGATATTTATTCATGTAATAACAGTTTGTTCAAAAGATCATTTTCACTTCGAAACTCCACATCGCTGACATATTTCATTATGTCGTATTGACAATAATTATAGGCGTCTCTACCATATTCCCATACAAGCAAAAATTTGGGCTTCGTCTAAAAGGTTTCTTATGCAACAGTTTTCACTGTTTCTAAGATTTCTTAAACTAAGGAATCTTAAAGACAGTGAAAACTGTTGCATAAGAAATCTTTTAGATGAAGCGAAATTCTTGCTGTATGGTTTATACGTATAGCTCAGGTGATCGAGGCGTGAATACGTCGTGAAATGAACGGGTTCGATTCCCGTAACAACAAAAGAAAAAGTTTAGAATTTTTTTGTGAACAAATTCAACAGTCTTCCAAGACATTTTTATGAATTCTTCAACACATCTTCAAGAACTCTCCAAGATATCTATACGTGTTTCATACACTGTCAAAAGTTTCTATGGGAAACTTCACATAAATGTTCAGGAGTAATTGACACATACATGTGTTAGGAATTTTCCGTATTTTGCCGGCAATTTACTGCAAAATGAGAATAAGAATCTCATGAAGTTCGGAATTTTCAGTTAAATTTATGGGAGATTTAAAAAATGTGTGTCGGAGATTGATTTCCTATCCCATGACCGGAATTTTCCCTCAGATGCGTGTGGAAAAAATCCGATTATTTTTTACAGTGTAAGACATCTTTTAGAATTCGTTCCGGTATCTTTTAGAAAGTTTTCTAAGACTTCTCACAAACGCATTGAGACTTCTTAAAGATATCTTCGAGATATCTGAACATAAAGTCTCATGCAACATAATCGGATAACTTACAGATATCTGCAATAAAATACAGACTAATTTCATGATCTTTTCATAATTTTTTTTTTGTTCAAAAGTATATTGAATAATGCCGATAGATTCCGAAAGGAAATTCTAATGGGAAATCAGCTCATTCAATGCAAAATTCCCTACACAGAAACTTGATTTATCCCCATTGGGGAATGAGAATTTCAAACCCACGGGTGAATACCGATCTCATTAAAACCGATGAAATCTGATCAAACCGTTCCCCGATTCATCCCTTCGATCGTCAACGTAGAAACTGGTGACGTAGAAACTAAAAAACAGTAATCGCAAAAGTGTGCGAAGAGTCTCCCCCTGCCTAACAACTCCACTCCGTACCGAAACGAATCGATACTTCGTCTTCATGAAAAATGAAGTATCGATATCAATGATTTGTTTGCGTTTTTCTTTTCTCCTCTGTTTTGCGCTGCAATAAGAGGCATATATGTACACATTCGAGAAAACGTATCGCAACAAATAGTCTCCACTCCTCACCCTAAGCTTGCTTTTCCTGAAACGTACAGCAAGTGGCGTAGACCAGCCAGTGAATCCCCGACAGTATTTCAACGAAGTATCTAAGAAGTGAAATGAAATGTAGAGCGTTGGAGGCGTGACTCGAACTCGTATGAGTCGTACCAGATGTTACAATATTTACTGCCAAGAAACGCTTCTCCCCGAATGACCTGCGAAATCACATATATATATATACACGTCTGTATATCTATAGGTACACATCTTTCATTTAATAATATTAACTTTCGAACGTTACAACAAGAATAGGGGCTTCCCTGAATCAGGTGTGATACGAAGAGAGGCTAATTATGCGGTATTATGTTACATTGTACTACCTTGTAATACATTGCGTAAGGATGAAAATACGATAACGATAACGATAACGATCAAGAATCAGGATTATATTGTGAATAAAGAGTTGTCGGAAGGGAAGGTACGTATAATGTAGATAGAAATGGAAAGGAAAACGAGGAAGAAGGGAGAACGATAGAAAGAGAATCGCAATAAGGACTATCCCGGGCGCTATATAACTTCGGGAGGATGAATTTCAGTCAAGTATATATCTGATGGTTGAATAATATCTTTCATATTGACTGTCCGGAGGCAAAATAAATTGAATCATAATTCTATTCTCCTGCTAAATGGCGCAGTGTGTTCCAAAGTGCGCTATAACTTCTTCCTTGATATTGACAGTGATCTATTCTCGTATGTTTAGTACTTGAGAAGTAAAAATTTTACTTATTTCTTGTAAGAATGATTCTGGATTTGATCAACAAAAAACAAAGTTTGGCGAGCGAAGGGAATTGTATGATACTTCATCGACCATGATCGATGAGCAATCTTTGTTAGAAGTGGATCGATATAGATGACTACTGGTAACTATATCGTGGCTTTGAACTGGTGACTTGCAAAAAGGATATTGTAAGTAAAAAGACCGGTTCATTGGTTTGTTGTGTTTCCTTCAGTTACAGGAGAATGACTTTGGAATATATATAATATAATATGAAGTTGATCGAATTGTTTTCTCGGTGCGGTCAGTGGAACTAGGTTAATTGACTGTATCCGTGTATAAACGACAAAGGAGTTGAACTCCCACAGGATACGCTTACCTCTTCTTTGGAAGCCCTTCTCGCTAATGCCACGTCACATTAATGTGTAATTGGTAGTGAATTGACAATGTGACACCATCCCCACGCTGACTACTACGCCTATGACGACGAGAATGATGATGACAGAGCTATCGTTCTACGGCCAAGAGGGACTTACTACGACGTGGTACGATGTAATGACTGAAAAGCCTGCTTGCTCGTATCACAGACGTTTTACTCATGGAAGACGCATGGTCCTTGCTAATATGACGTATGAAATATGGCGCAACTGGCTTGCAAAGTAGACACCAAGTTCCACGCAGACAGGGGTTAAGAGAGAATAACGGAGGTGTATGAAGAGAAAGAAACGATCAAGTGTCACCGTTGGGTGCTAGTTGAAGAATTATTATATGTATCAGCCAAACATACGCATTACTGCATATCAACGTTAATCCTAATTCTCTCAATAGAACAAAAAAGCAATAGGTGAAAAAATTTTATTGAAATCCATTCATTTGTAACAGGGAATAGAGCAAAAAAAGGAGAAGAGAATTAGAATGACCATGGGTTTCGTTGTATACGGAACAGAGAAGAAATAAAATTGTCTGCCGCTTGCACGCGCCTTTGGTGCCGATTTATTCGAAAATCTGAGAAAGTGGCACGTTTCACCCTGACGTTGTAAAGCACCTCCCATCGTCTCTTGTAGTTATCTGCCTCTCTTTTTCGTCTCGTTCTTCCTAACGTGAGCTCCTAACGCGTTTTCTATCTTGTGCACTCTACCGGGAGTTTAGGTATTCTCGTAGCAAGCAGTTTCAAACAGCAGTACTAGCAGGAAAAGTAGTAGGGAAAGGCTCGAAGTCAGTTTAGCATCCTCGCTGTCGCGCGCCCCTATCTGATTTCAATGTGGTTCGGTTACGTGCTTCAAATCAAAAACACGAACAGTATTTTTGTACGTGGTCCTCACTTTTCTCTCGCCCTTATACTCTCTTTTTCATTTCGTAGATGTTCTTGTTCTCCGCTCCTTCGACACGCTAGAAGAGTTAACGCGGCAATACTTATATCCATATTCCTCTTCCTCGTGTACGTTCCTTCTCAAAGTCATAGCTCTGTATGAATTTATGTATCATACATTCTACGCTTTATACCGTAATAATTCTTCCAAAAATCTCATATTTCGGAAATTCCAGTTCAATATTTTTGAGAATAATAATTGAATACAGTTGAGAATATTGTGAGGGAATTTGTATTCAAACAACTTCAGCTACTCATATTATGGGGCAATATTGGTTGCCCAGCCTTGGCTGTCGGTCTTGCGCTCAACTAAATCCGAAGATTTGTTATATGGAAAATCTCTCCCTGAAATATTATACAATATTTATCGTCAATGTCTAGTTGATATACATGCAATCGTTCAAATTATTACATAAATTCGTATTTTCCGATATGAGAGATGGAAACAATGTAGCGAGGGATATAGGAAGAGAACGGGAAGTTTAGTATGGAAGAACAAGGAACGAAGAAGGGAAGAAGAAACGCTTCGGCCGAATGGGAAGGTATGTATGTTCTGTCAGGCTGTCGTTGAGAGGAAGCTCGCCTGCCAACTTATGGGACACGTACAATGCAAGCCAAGAATATCGCAACGCCTGTCGTCTTTCACTCTCTTCTATTCTTTTCACCTTATACCTGTGTCCTTCATTGCTGTCAACCTTTATGAAGGAGTGTTTCATACACACGTGAGGTACACACGTATGTATACCGTTCTCAACGTACATCCAATCGTTCCAAAACAAGTCTTCGTTGGATATTGAAATGTACTTATCCAAGAAGGAAGAACATACTTGGATAACTTTTCTTATCACTGCGTGTCGATATATTGCATCCTATCCTGGACATTGTCAGTCAAAGAAGAAACATGCGCTGAATAATATTGTTCTTAAATATGAATATCAACCCTCAGTTACCCCACGGAGGTCAGATTTTCGAAACCCTTTCATTCCCTTTAGACCCCTGGGTAACTCAGGGGTAACTGAGGGTCAATGTGTATGAAAATCTGGAGTACTCGATGTATCATAATTTTCAATTCGTATCAAATCTTGGATACGAAACTTTCAGACTTGATAATACAAATTGATATATCGATATTCCACCTAATTGGAATTTCACACAAATTATTAAACCCGAATTATTTCTTTCAGCAATCTGTGATCCGCGTTTCCCGCTTTTGAAACCCAAGAATTCAATCTTATTCAATCACTCGATAGAAGACGATTCATTTAGGCTGAAAAAAAAAGAAGAAATAATTCTTCCATCATGTCTGATTTCCTCCGAAGCAATGAAAAAAAAGTGGCAGTTGAGAAACTAAGCGGCTAATACTTGCGTCACTTTCAATAATTCATCAGCCACTTGTTTCGTTAGGCACTTCCGCGTGAGTCACGTGGCTGACTCTCAAGAAAGTACTTTAATTTCCTTGACCAACTTGTTACTGGCTTATAACTTGAAGACATTTTCTCGGTGAAGATCGCCGAGTTGATACGTTTTATGAAAATGCAAGGCGAAGACAGTCGAGTTGGAAAATCTCACTCAGGTGTTTCTATCCATCTCGTTTCAGAAAAAGTTTCCCTCTAATGAATTCATCGTGATTAAGAATACCATATGGAAGATAAGATTTTCCTGCATATTTTTCATTATTTTAATAACTTTTCGTTTCAAGATTGAATCGGAGGAATAAAAATCCAATTATGAAGAACCCAGAGGTGGTGGAGGAAGAAGAGAACTTTGAGAAATATATCATATTTTTCACAATTTGGGCATAATTCGGAGCATCGTCATCAAGAGCGATGGAATTCGGAATAATACGTAGAAACAACAATGGATATATTTTAAGATATGGTAATGATGGTGGAGAACGTAGTAAAGGAATTAGTCAACGAATGTGGGAAATTGTTGAAAGACGATGTTGAGGGATTCAGGATGGGAGCAAAGATGAGACAAGATGAGCATACAGGAAACGCTTCTCACCAACTTGGACGTGTAATCAAGGGAACAACCTCAGGAGTGTCCCTCCGATTCGCAACAACGGATCCAGAAAGTGCACACAAGCTATAGTATGGATGCAGGCTATACCACGTGGTTATATACTCGCATGTGCATGTGCAACACAAACACGAGATTGCGGGCCAAACAGACATTCGTGAGATAATTTCGTTTCTACAAAATGTCAGTCGAGTTCTCGTCTTAGCGGGATAGTAGTAGACTCGAATAAGAGAGAAGGAAGAAGAAGAAGAAGAGAGAAGGCTGTCGGTAATCTCGTCGTGTCCCTTGATACACAGTTTTATCACCTCCACGAATCTGGGCGACATGTCGCCTCGAGCTGTTTCTCGACACATCGTCGAGAGCCTGTCGAGAGAAACATTTTGGTCGCGAGATGTTGTGACTGTGTTGTGTATATATAAAACTTCTATGGCCAGTGCAACGTGTAGTACCTGGGAAGGGATCATGAAATATTCGCGATAACTTTTACAGTTATCGTTGACTCTGTGGATTCATTTCTTTGCCGATACGACCTACCCTGTGACATTAAAAATTATAACACCAAGAGCATACATCGTCATTCCGCTTGATATTATTATAGGGTTGTTTTAGGGGAGATTTCGCTTCAAGTCTCTCCCGCAATCAACGAGGAGCAGTTATTCATTGAAGAATTACTAGATCCATTTCTTGGTGAGCCATGAGAGAACATTATCTAAGTGGGCACGCCTCGTATAGAATTTATTAGAATTAGAAAACTGACGCTCAATGTACGTACAGTATATTAACATTTACGACCCGAAAGCTACCAGGCCATTTATACTCAAGCCAATGATTGCGAGGAACGTGAGAGGCTTTCACGAGTGAATTGTTAGCTCCATTGTCGCGCTTATTTTATTATCTCCTAATGAGAAGAATTCTTTTTATTCCCTCTAATGTACGGAGTGATACTTGGAACGACAACATCATTATTCCACCTCGTGCCTTCTTCACTTTCTATTTCGACGCAAAATTATTAATTTCAATTTTTAACCCTTTCCGATAGAAAACCTATATTTGGAGTAAGATATGTTGTTGAGAGCTTTTACGGTACTTCAGAGGCAAATCAACTCAACTGGCACCTTATGAGGGACGAAGCTACTGTACTAATAGTAAATGATTGATTCATATTCTACAGTTACAACCGCATTGAAAAAGCATCGTCTCATATTTGGAGTGAGTGTCGCGAAGAGTTGAATTCGGTGGATGCATCTTCGTCTTATAAACGAGACTTGGCCGTCCCTCCATCTCTCGACGATCCTATAAATTCAAACAAGCAGCATTTTGTCCCCCGAAGAGTTGGACTATTTACTGCTATTAGTTTTCCCTTGAAGTCGAGACACAAGAGAGGTGCCTTGTGTTTTTTCTCTCTCCTCTCGTAGGGAGTCCACCCCCCCCCCCCTCCCGCCCTTTACACCAACTCGTTTCGTCCAGGTAAAAGAAAAACGAGAGACACGATTCTCTGGGGAATTATCGGTACTTGATTGCGCTTAATCCGCAAAGTTTTCTCGTTTGACTTCTTTGAGTTGGAGTCAACGTTCGTTCCCATCACGCACCAATTTCTACCAACTTATATTAGACGAAAAACGTTGCGCGATGTAGTGGACGTTTGATACCAGCGAGAAGTATGAGAGCTGTAATGAAATTTCCTCAAATTGAATGTCGGAGTTGTTGTATGGCGGCGAATCATGTCGATGTATTGATGCCATAATTTCCACCTAATTACGTCGTTTCGTGATTCGAGTTCCTTCCAAAGAAAATCACCCAACGAGATATCTCAAAGGAACTCGATGAAGGTGAGATCATGGAATTCATTCTTTTGGATGCGTTTTTAAATTTCATCATATAGAACGCCTGTGGGAGATTGAGAACATATTTCATCATTCCACTCTTTGTTTTCCTTCCTTGCACTCTTCCATCAACAACAGTTGAGAAAGTATCCCCACTTTTCTTACACAAAGTCTCCATAAACTTCCTTGAAATTCCCTCAAGGTATTTAAACAGAACTTACACATTTTTCTCCATTTGCGGTAATACTGGATTGTACCAGCGTATCGGGGTTTGCTTAATTTCATTCGAAAGTTTTCACTGTGTATATCGTCGCGGTACAAAACCAAAAGTACCTAAATACACGAATTCGATGAGGAAGACGTGAAAACTGATATCGAACTAGGAATCACTCCTCTCGAAAAGATTCAGACAAAATCTAGTACAAAGAACAGAAAAACTAAGTAAGTAAGTGCCTCATAAAAAATTCACCGAAGCAGGTTATAAATTCAAGAATAAGAGAAAAATTTTATGGTAAGATAGAACATATCAGACTCAATTCGTATTCTATGTACACATTACAGGGAGCAGATAACGTAGATAAAGTTTTACGATGATGAAACCGTTTGACGTTTTGATGCGAGAAATGCTTCTCATTTAATGTTACGTGTATTTTTGAAAACATAAGATTTCCATAATAGCTGACATAGCTCCTCATCCATCTCAACGATCCGCTAGGTTTTACATTTCACTTCTTGATTTCACATTTTATGCTTCACGAGTGTGTACGTATTAGGGGCTACATACGTGTGCGCTTACGTATCAAAATATCCATTTATAAAGCTGGAGACGCAAGTTTCAAACACAATAGTCAACTGCTCATGATTCAAATTCATATGCAGAAACTCTCCTCCCTCTCTCTCTCTTTCTCTCTCTCTCTCTCTCTCTCTCTCATCAATTGTGTGCGGTGTATAAGAAAAAGAATGGAAGTGAATCTGGGAATGTTTGAATCCTTTACCTCGATACAAAATGATTAAGCCGCGATGGAATTGTAATAATTTCAAGTGAAAATTTCACCATCGTCCTGTTCGTACGAATTTGAATAATTGTTGATTGAAAATATCATCTCACTGTTATGCTCGGGATTCTCTTCTTTGTTGAGCTGACTCGACTTTAATTTCACCCTAATTTTTCTCCTTTAATGAATTTATCGAATATACGCGTGTTATCGCGAAATGTACATAAAATTTTATGATGGACAACGTATCGCGTTTTCATAAAAATGTATTGAATGAATATTTATGGGATCGTAAATTGGGTATTCGTCGTGAAAATTCATTGAACGTCTCTTACATGGGCGTGCGAAATTATCCATTTAATGATGGCAATTTAATCGACGGCCTCTCTCAAGTGCAGAGAAAATTTCCTCAGGTTATGTTTGAAATTCCTCGCAAGAGGGGAAACGATAAATTCCCAAAATCCATTAATTCATTATCCATTGTAAAAATTATGTTTATTCGAATAAATTCTCGTTAAACGCTTGTGCCTGTATATTCGTATGTTATGCGAGGAGCACGAGATAAGGTTTGAATAATTTGCAAAGAGGTCTTTTACACCTCTTTCGCATTAAGCGAATCCACACGAAATAGAACCAAATACCCAATTGACCATGCAGTCACGAGGATGTATGTGTATATATGCACATTAGTCGTCGTAAGGATAAAGAAGAGGATAGGCACGTGGGTATGGAGACGCATGCGTCTCGTGTTGCTCCTGCAGGACGCAGTAAACGACAAGTCAGTCCGCATTTGAACTCCGGTCGCGTTGACAGTGTATCAGTGTGTGAGTGAAAACAATGAATTGGAACAGTATAGATATGACAATACGGTTTCTCTTCATATGGACAGCGTATATCGTTTCGATTTCTACACAGTTCTCCGAAGGTGAGTTATCGTTTATCGTTGAGAAACATTGTTGTTGTAATGCCCCTAATTCACGATCAAAATCCATTCTATATTCGGAATATAAATCTCACGGACGGAATTTTGATGAATACGAAACAGAATTTTGATAAATGCAGAGAATCGTGTTGTATGGGAGGAAGTATTGCCGGGGGATATATTCTCATAAACTACAATGAATGTTTGAACGCCGGAAAAGATATTTCTTTTGTGCAGGATTTTTCTGCAGGATATTTACCGGGTTTGGGTGCAAGGAATTCAATTGAATATTTTGGTTATATCAGGGATAATTATAGTTGGATCGTCATATATTCTTCGACGAGAATCATCAATAATTGTTGCACATTGCTACAATAATTCTATTATATTTTTCTCGCGTATCGTGAAAATCGAGGAAAAAAGAGGTCAATAGCTTTTTTCAGAGATCAATATTTATACCACGTGCGTGACGAAAGATTAAACATCTGTATGAACCGTGTCTATAAATAATAATCTCAGTGACAAAAAATTGATACAATTTCCTCACCTTTGATTCTACGAAATATCAATTATTCTATTCGATATCGTGCTCAAGTTGCGCAAAAAACAGAAATTAGTTCACTTAAAATCACTCTAGTTATAATTCTCAAATAGCCTACTTTTTTCGGAATTTCCGGTAATGTTTGCTGAATTTTCAGAATTCGTTCCGAAATGTAGTGGACATTTTTTTAAATTCAGCAAAATTACTACACTGACGAGCTTGTGAGAGAACATACGACAACTAGGAAATTTAGTTGAGTCAGCTAAATTTTATTTATATTTCAGACAGCTAGACTTTTATTTACCCAAACTAGAGTCTAGCTAGCGAAAATAAAAATCTAGCTGCAGCAACTAACATTTAGTTGTCCCAACCAGGTACCTTTCTCTCAGTGTACACTGGAAAGAATGTGTGATTATGGTAACGATCTGAAGCATGATCATAACGGATAGCTGCAGTAGCGATTGTTTCATACTGATCTAGATCGTTCCTGTAACGATCCATTCAGGTTGTGGTAGCAATATTGACATCCCAAGCAATACTTCCGATAGCTGTAACAGCTAAATAGTATTGTTACGAAAGCAATACTTTTTCTTCCTTGTATGAAAAATTACAGTTAGAATTTCTGAATTTTCAGAAGGAATTTCTTCACAGTGCGAAATTGAAATGATGATGCAACAGAATCAGATAAAACTCATTTGATACAAATGCACGTACAAAGCACATTCGAAATGTCCAGACAGAAGAATAAATCTCTCCATTCATTATCATAAAGATAATATATATAATTCCTCAATGCAGCATGCACAATGGAGACAATGACAGAGAATTGAAACACGGTAATAAAAATGTCACCTCATACATCTCCATTGGGTACTCATTCTCATTTTTTATGCATGCACTTTTCCCTCAATGACATGCAACTATTTATACTTTGAATTTCGAAATTCTAGAAAACATATTGAAATACATCGATGAGGAGAAAATGGTGAACTGCCATATGCAAATGTTAACTGTTCAATGACTCTCCGAATTCAAGTTATTCTCGTTTGTTTTTGATCAGAAATTCACTTGAATGCCCCTCAGGAAATTTTGTGCAACATCTGTCGTAACACTCGACGTTCAATGGAATGTAAAAATCCATTCTGAAGTTATGGCCAGAAGATTACATCAAATTTTCCATCCTCGTAAGTTGAAATGTTTGTTTCGGGATTGATTCCGATTTTGAATTTCGAATCTCGATGGAATACTACGACTCTCTGTGTATTCGTGTGTTCTTTCCATGTAACGTGAATAATGAATCACAATGATGCTTGTTGTGCTCGCATGCATACGGTTCGAGAGACGAATTCATAGTCGGTATCCTTTGAGACACCTATTATTTATTTTTCTTCCATTACACATTTCAAGATTTATGGAAAACAGAGTCTGCAAGGAATGGGATAGAGATGGGTGGCTGGTTCACCTCGTCTATCTCTCATCTCCTCGATTGCATCCGCAAATAGTACGTGAACAAGTCCGGCAACCTGTTTTCATCACTTTGTGTACCATCGTCCACGTGAAAACGACGTGGGAAATGTATTACTAATGTATGGGATTAGAGAGGAACCATTTTAGGGGAATCCAAGGGCTCAAACTCGTGCAGAATTCATCAGAGTTGATAGCTGGTTTTAAAAATTTAGGAAATTTGAATTTTTCAAATATCTTATCATTATCCGGGTGGTAAAATTTCTATGAAACTGCGTGGATAGATTTTATGGGTTTTAATTCGGTTTTCAACAGTTTCTATGAGGCTTGATATGCATTGTTAAAAGTCTGACTGAAAGTGGCTGAATCTTTCTTGAAAGCTAAACTGAAATTCAGTCTTAAAATAAGCCGATATCAAGGTTGGAAGTGAGTTTTACTTTTTACTGTGTGTTTCTTGAACAGTCCATGGAATCTATGAGATTTCATAGGGTGTACACTAAGAGAAATAATTACTAATACGAAGAAAATATATTCTTGAATGCAGCTAATATGGTGTGGAGCCAAGAGAAATTTTCTTGAATCAAGAGAAAATATTTTTGGAAAAATGAATTTCTTGGAAGAAGAAAATATATTGTTGATGATAGTAATGATTTCTCTCTGCGTATAAGGTTTGATTGTATTCAATGAAGGAAAAAACTTGCTCTGCTGATATGACAGATCATTTCGCTGGATTGGTGAAGAGTTTGCCATTACAGTAGAAAATTTTGCTGACCCAGCAATTCCGCTGATAGAAAATTTGCTGAAACTGCAAATGTTAAAATGTTCAAAATTGCTATCGGAACAAGAATTTTGCTGTATATATGGACAGCTTCCCTCAATGAATCTTATTGAAATAGATGAATCTCAGAAGTCTATGCGCTTTGATATGCACTGTAAAGAAAATTTCGATCAAGTAGCGATCTTTCAGTAGAATTACTAAAAAATTTTCTTCGGCTGAACTGTTGGCTGAATTACCGCTCAATTCATCGGTAAATTGACCGATTTTCTTACAGTGTAATTATACATTTGAAATAGGATCGACGAGGTTTTATCCGAGCTGATTAGAATTCTACAACAAAGATCCAAAGCCTAGAATTCTTTAAATTCGATATCATATCGCATGCAAAACTGTTCAAAAGCTGGAAGCTGCTCTATAAAGAATAATTGTGGAATTTCTCCCCATAAAATAGTAACATTGAAATTCCTCCATGATTGAGGAATTCTGTGCCATGATTTGGTGGACTCTCTTCATTTATACAGAGGATTCAACCCCTCCAACGTGAAATAGTTTCTCAAAATAGCAAGGAAAAAGTTATCTTATTTTGATGAAAGCAACAATTCCCTCACGATCAGGGGATGAAATTCATCAATGGTGGGGAAAAATAACTCTCCACATTATTTACACAGTACAAAATCAACGAAGAACACAATATCCATTTTCAAATCCCGTCGTTCGGTGAGAATAGAATTTTTTCCCCAATTTGAATTCCAGTTATCTCCATACAAAATATCATAATTTACCACACAAATTTCATAGACTTCATATTTCTCCGAAATTAACTTGTTTCATACACTTGAAAAATGAATTTCTACATGAAAACGAGTTGATTTCAAACGACAGTTCAGTATCCAAAAATATCAGCTTTCATTATTCCTCTCATTAGTATTGTCATACTGGGATGTCATTCTCGAATGCCTTGTGATCTGAGATGAAAAAAACACACGATTATTTGAACGATTCATTTTCGATGATCAAAAAAATCAACTGTGTTGATTTGTTAGGAACTTTTTCATTCCATTTGTACTCTTTATTCGTTCAAATGATGAAGAAATATTCCAAAAATCATCTCAAACGGCAGCTGTAATCCGAAAACATTTTTAAACGACCCCAATAGCTGGATTTCTGAATTATTGATGATCACCTGATCATCGAAGAAGAGTTTTTTCTTTTTTTTAGAGAATTTCATTGTTTTTCAGACAAATTCAGAGCGAAATACAAAATTAAGTTTACATAAATTGGAATTTCCCTCCAATTCCAACTATTTTGATCCAGATGCGAATGGCGATTCTGGTTTTCTAATGGTCTCTGCGGTTTTGGTTGATTTCTTATCTAGTGTACGATGAAAGAGATTTTGCCTGATTTTCTCGCAAACCAAACGAGAATCTGTTGATCGAAAAACCAAAGAGTTCAATTTGTACATCCGTCTACAACTCATTTAGTCAAATGATTCTGAAACTAGTAACATGTTCAAAGCAGAATCCGGGATCACTGTGGATTTTGCGGTCGCGTGAATATCACACACATTTCACGAGTTTGTCATGAATTTAATAGTTCTCACTACAGCTCAGTTAAATTATCATCCCATAATGAGACATTACATTTGACACTTCGGTAAACATAATGTTATCAAACAAAGGCTTATGGAGAAAGCTGGGAAGCCAGCTACAATTCCGTATCACTGAATTCTATTGTTCTAATAGCAACATTACGGATATTGCAGTTTCAATCTTGAAAATCACTCATTCTTCATACAAAAGAAGGAAGATAATTCAGAGAGTATTGTACAGACGAAACATATTTTACTCGAATAAAATAGTGAACTTACCTGTATTCGCGATAACAATAACCCTCATTCTTCTTCCATGTAAATCATCTGCGAATCCATGCTTATTTTTTCCCTTGGGATGTTTATATCTGACTCTACTCTTTCCTTCAGCTCGTTTATTCTCCCCCCTCTTCCTCTATAAGTCAAACATTAAAGTTGACTTCAAGCACCATTTTCTCACTTCTCTTATATTATCATTGCTTCTTCTTTTTTTTTCCATTCGAGATCTATCCTCACCATTGTGTTACTGGCTTGGAATTTAATTCACACCTAACTCTCTCTCTTGTGTTCTTCATATTTCCCTTTTTTTCCATTGTTCGAAGGGACCTTAACAAAAGAGAAGAGAAACGATGTATTCGTAATGAAGGGTACATTTTTTATAGATTGTACAGAGTTTCGAATTCACGAACGTATCTCTATAAGCTTTTCAATATAGTTCCCCGGACAGAAGCGGATCATCGATAACGATATGTCATTTTTCATAATGATGTTTTCAAGTTCAGAGTTGTGGAGTACCTATATATTGTTTTACGAAATGTAATTCCGTCTCCTCTTCCGAGTTTAATTACCTCGGAGATCCATTAAATTTACCCTACCATTTAAAATATGTAATACGATCTATTCGGAGTGACATAAGTCGACGAGGACGAAAAACACGAGATCAATCTGACGTGAAAAAAAATTCGAGACATGAAATAAAAATAGGAAAAAAAGTGAAGGGAGAGGAGAGAATGACACGAAGGCAATCGATTAACGGGGGAACAATCTGTTATACGTACGATGTTGATTTTGTAATTCCATACGAAATTGTTACTCGTTATCCTTGAGAGGCTACCGAAAGAAAAATTAAGGTTCTCGACCTCTGGCGGTTCGTCAATCTTTGAGATGGCCTGCGATTTTTCCCTTGTGGCTTCTCCCTCTAAAACATCAGTGGTCCCAGAGCTAGACTGACTCCTAACGATCGACGCTAATGGTGGGGTTGTCAAAAATGACCCGAAACCGAGAAATGTCATTCGATCATTTACCACAGCCCTTGTCAAATCCTCAAAACAGTTCGTCGAGATTGTTCGGTAGGTCGATGGGATTGTTGTGAAATATTATCGTTTTATCGTCATCGTCTTCGCCATCGCATCCTCATTTTCGAATACAACGTTCTTGGAATCCCTTTAATCCGACTGACGCTCGGAATGATTCTCCGCTCTTACTCTTTCATCCATCTCATTTTACTTGGCAAACAAACTTGGGCTCATCAAGGGATTTCGGTACACTGATTCTCGCTATTGACAATTCTCGCTTCAATTCACTCGACGAAGTACGGTCTCTAACCTCTCCAGCTTATTGTATTGATTGGAATGTTTGAGAACAAGCGCCGTTGATGGATGACGAAGACTATAAACAATATCTGTAACAGTCTTTGCGTGACATCGACCCTACGACGCGTGTATCCCGCAGCGAAAGTCTTTGGCGCCCTCTTCTTCTTCTTCTTCTTTCGAATTCGCATTACTTTCGCATTGAGTTACTTTGGGATTTTACGATGAATGGTTTCCTCGTAGAACGACAATTCGAATATTCTCTCACGTTATTCAACAAGGTATATATAAGGAATTCCTTGTATATGTATGAGAATGTAGGAAGGAATCAACAACATCGTCAACGACAACCTTAATATCTTGGACAAGCCTGTTAATTATTTGCGAGCACGCGAATTAGAGAAATTTCCTCTTCTTCCTTTTCAGGTATCGTATAATGTTCGAGCTAGGTCGCACGTGTATACGTGCATTCGTGAACGCACGTTCTTCCTCTATATGTAAACGTAAATAATGCAAGCACACAATGTTATACAACTTAAGGCAATTTTCTCCTGTGCAATACATTTCTGTTATGCAAATTTGGACGTGTGGCTTGATGAACGATCGCCAGTTCTATATGTATTTCGTTCAGAAACATATACGCTTGCTTTCAAACACTTCATAATATCCTGTGGAGTTTGGATAAACTTTGACTGACGTGTTCAATGATTATAAATCAATTTATATTTTTCCGCACTTGTTAGATCATTTTAAATACGAACTACTACGCGTACTGTATTTCCCCTTACAGAGAGTTCTACTACCCCATAGGCTGTAATAATATCACAGTTCAATGTAAACGAAACGTACTTCCGAACAGTTGAGATGAATTCCAATAACTGCCTACATATTCATAGATGTAAGAAAGCATACCCGAGCGAGGCAAGTTCCAGCATATTAACTACTCGAACTCGGTATCGAGGAATTCCGCTTTATGAACTTCTCATATACAAGTAATCGATCGTCCCGACGAGAAGTATTTAATTCAAATATCAATCACGATAACTCTACAAAACACTTACATTTACATTTCGCGCGTTGCGCACGAGATGGGTGCATTCACCATCGATTTTTCTCTCAACCTACGAATTGTAATCAAATTATGTTACATTTCCGATCCTTCAAATTCATCGTCATTACATCAATCAAAACGAACGATTACGCATGATTAAAAAGAGAACGAAGGAACATTTAAATTCCCTACTAAAATTCATCACAAGCACCCTTTCGGATTTTTTGATTCATCTCCTCCATACAATTCATCATCGAAAATCTCATCAAATTCCATAATTTCAGTCATATTCGTTGTTGAATTACATTCCCCCGCATTCGAATACGTTTCACGTTGTCAGTCGTATTGACAGAAACAAATCCAAAAGCACGAGGATTCCTGTACGCACAAATTTATACATATATATATATGAATCGCTCGAAGTAGAAGAGCCAAGGGGTTGCGGAAACGGATGCCCACTCTCTTTCGGCCATTGTTCTGGACACGAAAGGCAACGCATAAACATTGTATGTGGTGGATCGAGCAACGCTGAAGCATGAGTACTGAATTTTAGCCATGACCCACTATACAAAACAAAATTGTAGAAAGAAAGGAAAGAAAGAATATATACGAGCCGAAAATACAATTGTAGAGCGTTTCCATTATATATTATACCGAGTTCTTCCTCCTCCCGTTGAAAGATTTACCACGCCCATTGTGGTACCATCAGACTTTCCGCACAGATCCCTGGTGCTCTGTTATTGGAAGAGCAGAAATTATGATGAAATCGCACATGATCAAGACATTTAAAGAAATCTTTTCTTCCATTACGACTTTCTGGTCTTGAGGTTTGAGTTGGGAGAAGATAATGGTATACAAGATTATTGAATTCTTGATTATTATTTCTACATTCAAAGATTGCATCTCCGTTTCGTTACACATTGATTATTATATAAATCCGTTCTCCTATGTACTAAATACTATCCCTGCTTGGAGAACAAAAAACCCATGAATTCTAGTAAAGTCTCATCAATTCATGAATCCATCAGATACGAGCGAACCTTTATCCGCGAATAAAGACCATTAAATGCAATGAAGTAGCTAATCGAATGAGAGTGATTTATGAAAGAGAAACGAACAGTATATGAGTGAGATTGTTCGTAGACTAGAATGGGATTCAATCGGCATAATACCACTGAGTTTTGTGGGATTTGATGATACGTACCACGAAGGTGAGATAAAGTGAGAATGAATTTGAATAAGATCCGATGTGTGATCTGACGAGTTATCGATACACGTGATTGAGAGTGTCATGGAGGGATTGAACTATGAGAATCTTCTAGATCAGGTGAGCAATGTGGACAATCAATAAAGACCTTGTTGGAAAAACTGAAATTGCCAGAGTTAACGAATGGTCCAGTACTGGCAAGTTTGTATTTGCCATACTTCGGCCAAAACAACTAGCTCCCGTACAGTGCCATTACTCTTTTTCAACTGGCACCAATTGTTCAACGGTTTCCAGGCGGTGTTGGTTTGCTTAGGCAGACAGTCTTGAATCAGTACCGAATCGATACTGATTGAAGAACACCTAAGTTGTGGAAAAATGAAACTGTGCCAGTACTGAGCCAGAATTGTTAATATTTTGAAGCGTTCCACAGAGACGGTCCTGCGTTAGCATCAACGCCACGTTATTTCACGACAGAATTGATAGTGAGTTGGTGGTCAACTCTTTTCAGCGGAAACATTGCTACTTTGGTGAGCCAACATTGCGCCAGTACTGACCAAGAATTTGTAATCTTTAAAAATCTCACGAAAAGACGATACTGTGCCAGCATCGATGCAACAGTACTTCACCACGAAAGTGATTGTGGATTGGGTGTCAACTTACCTTGGCGGCAACATGGCTATACTGAAAGAATTGAAATTCATCGAGTACTTTATGTAAAAGGTTGGCGCAAAATTTCACCCAAGGCTACTATTAACCCTGCATTGATATATCTCAGAATTACCTGTTTGTGAGTAGGAAATTATATATTGCGGAAAAATTCAATTTTTTCATTGTAATACAATCATGACATACATGAGATGAAATTGGTGAGCTTTTTTGATATTTTAAAAATTACCGTAACAGTGCACGCAGTGTAGCTGCGTGGAGTCTACAATGAGATCAATAACCTTGCCATTCAAAGTGCCAATAGTGCGCCATGGAGAATCCCCGTGGAATGCATCGAGAGTAGAATTGAAATGCTCACACTGAGACGGTTGGAATGCCAGTTTAGGGAAAATTTAAATCCCAATGTTGGCTGGATCGGAATGCCAGGACAGACAAGATTGACATTCCGATTCAGGTACAATACGGTAATATTCCCCAGATAACATGGGAGCTTGTCATAAGCTTGTCAGACTTGTCATTCGATTGTTTTTGACTTGTTATTGACAACCTTGTCAGTGTAAGGCTGCTACAACTCTGCTGCAAGGGTTTTGTAAGCTTGTACCCTTGTCATGTGTCAACTAGGAGGCTCATATCAACCTTGTCACAAGCTTGCCTGACAACATTGCAGCGAGGTCAAATTGCTATCCGGGTCCCTAGTACAAATTTGATCAGGCATTTCCTATTTTTAATAAGGTCCTGATCAGGTTAGATTCCGGAAACCGTGAATAAGGAAAATCTTATGAGACCCTTACAAGGGACTTATCTGATTTCTTTAATGAGATTCCAATAGGGTTGTAACGCAGGGGTACAATAGGGTTCGGATGAGATTTCCATAAAATCGAGCGAAATAGGGAACCCCGTAATAAAACCTGATGAGAAGCTGATAGGAAGTCAGGCGTGCCTCGTCAGGCCCTGATATTTCCCCATCCATCATTTTAACTAGGATTGGCTAATAATACGGGTGATGTTGGAATATCAATTTTGGTTAGGTTTGAATGACAGCACTGTCTACGTTTGGATGCCAGTACGGGTAAAATTGAACGCCAATGATGGACCTTATGTAAGACATGGTTATCATCCCAGTATTGGTTAAGTACTGTCAAACGACCTGGGCCACTGATGTAATTACAAATTCGACAGCACTGGGAGCTCTGGCAGCGGTACTGAACCAGTACTCCCCCGTTCATCAAATTCCACATGGGTCGATATTCAGGAAAAATTTTCTGCAAGAGGTTTTCAGATTCTTCCAGGTTTTTATCAAGTAAGATTTAGAGTTCTTCAGCGAAATTCAGAAAAATTTTTCCACCAGGGAATCCCTGCGGATTTCGAGATATAATCCGATGACAATTAGAATGTGATTATCAAACACTGCATCAATTGACTGGCATTTCAACGTACAGTATTCGTTTGTTGCAGACGATCGATTCATGAGAATTATTCGATACCCTGCTGAAAGACTCATGTGGATTGAGTTGTCAGTGAGATTGAGTGAGCCAGTGTGGACACAGGTTTTGGTTGAAGGTGATCCTTCATCCCCTTCAATCTGGTCCCCATCTGGCTTCGGAAACTGGCAGTGGTCAGAGTTCTATTGAATCCCATTATCGGCTCCATGTCTATATCCCAATCAAAAATATCCCCGACAAATTATCTCCCACAAAAGATCCCCAAAAATTTGATTTCGCGTAAAAACATTCCGTAACCTTTACTCGCGGGATGTTTTTACACAGAATTTTTGATTGGAATATTTAGACATGGAACCCCATTTCCCACTTCGTCATTTCATCCCAGGCCAAGTAACAATTCATTCCCATTCCTCGGTTCATCATTTTCGATTATTATCTTGATTCATATCAATATCCTATAGATTTGTCCTATTGAAACACTCATTGAATCCTATAAAACCCCCTAATATTCCCCGGGAATTTATTTTTGCAATGAGCAGGGTGTTTCCACTGAGAAAAAAAACTTGTAAAATTTATGGATGATTCAGAATATAGTTCAAGCGACTACAATTTTAGTTGATTCCACAATAACGAATGGCAAATATACCACAGCTGATGTGAAATATACCATAGCTGATGTCCATCTTACATCCCCTGCGGTTAAATCAACTGAATTTGTAGTGGCTTGCACAATAATTTCAACCCTTGTTTACCACACATTCTTCCTCAATTTCAAGTGTATTTATCTACGTGCATATAGCTTCCATAGCGACATCTGTCAATAGCCGAATGATGCCACTACTTTGTGGCACAGTGATATTCCGGTGAAGTCTGTCTGCAGCAGTTATTGAAGGTTGTGAATTAGAAAATTTCAGATGAAATCAATTTTTTACGGATCCCTGTTACAAAAATCCAGCTGGGATTCCACGTGGATTCTAGATCCGAAATTTACCTGCGTTGTCAGCTGAGACTCCACCTGGAATACAGAATACCAACTGGATTCCATGTAGGATTTTTAATTTCAACTGGGATCCCACCTGGGATCAGGAATTCCAACTGAAATACCACTTTGGAGTCGGAATAATAGCTGGGATTGCACCTGGAAATAGGAATACCAGCTAAGAATTCAACTGGGAATGAGGAACCCCAGCTGGAAATGCAGGTAAATTTCGGAGCTAGAATCCACGTCGAATCCCAGGTGGAATTTTGTGACAGGGATTTCTTTCTATCGTTCCTCCGAATGAATACTTTTCTATCAGCAGTCACTGGAGGACGAATTTCTTTCTCCAAAAGTAACATTCCATAAGTATGATGTCCAATTCTCAGCTCAAAATATTGAGAAATAATGAAATTCTGAATTTCATGGTAAAAACATTTGCTTTTCCATTTTCGTTTTCATACTTCATTTTTTTAGTATACTTAAATTTGATTTCCGGCTGTATAATCTATCAGATCTATCAAAATAAACTTCAAATAGTTCATTTTTCATGACAATGTTTGTCGCTGGGGTGGAAATCACCCCAGTGTGGCAAGTATGTGATTCCTGTGAAGTGTGGCAAACAAGGATTAAAATAGTCCATATATTTACTCAACAAAAAGTCAATTTTGCACATTTTTTCATCTCTTGGTGTGTTCAAAACTATTCTTCGTACAACATTTGGGCATCAAGTGATCCATGTTCGATACAACATTGGAAGTTTTGTTTAAAATTCATAAGCTTTCAATGCTCGGCACTTCGTGAACATGCATTAAATATTCCTTCATAAATAAATTCATCAGAACTGTTGCGTCTCATTCGGCTGCTAATGTACAATGAAAAAAACTCTTCTTGCATTCCACTCTTCGATCATTAGATTACTCAAAGTCCTGCGGATCCATCCGAACCAGGTAGGGATGGGGAAAAAATCTGTAAAAAAACTTTTGCCGTCGATCGAGTGGATATTTTGTATTCAAATATATTGTGAAAGGCTACTCAAAAAGTTTCTAACAAACCCCTCTTCCTATTATTACACATCGTTGGATTGAATCACGGAATTAAACAATGATTTTAAATCTGAATTCCAATAAATGAATAAATATCTATCAACCACTTCCATCTTATGTAAACATACTGAATTTTATAGGTAAATGAAATTACACGATACCTGATGTGAGCAAACAACAATAAATCTATCACGATAATGAAATCGAGCTTTTGTCAAGAGTTTGAATCAATATTTGTATGTGTGAAAGTAAATGGAAATATTTGGATACAATTTTTTATTGAGTCGCGATTGATCTTCCGTTTTCAATGGACTCTTTCGAGGGGATGGATTTTTTCGAAACTTCGATAAGAGAGTAAGAATTCAATATTTACTTCTTATACCGAAGATAACATCATATTGAATTTCCTATGCATAAGCAGGCATCCCTTTGATATTATTTATGAAAAAATGATGCAGAGGGATGAAAATATATACAGATTGCACATCAGGATGATTATAATATTTACAATTTCAAAAACAAATGGACTTACCTGCATTTTTGGTAGCGTTGATTTGGCTGCGTGGTTTTGCAATCCTCGCATGAGTTTGGAGACAAAGTTCTACCGTGTTGAGAGAAAGAGAGAGTTGCGAAACTTCCTTATCTATTCCCACGTAATCTATAACATTAAGGACGTACAAAATCCGATAACTGTGCAACGCGTTGGTTGTTTTTGAAGGCAGCTTCCGAGAGATTGTCCCGGATACTTGATCATAAAAGAAACAATTTCGTCCTCTCGTCCAAGAAGACTCAAATCGAAAATCACATCGAACCGAAGAAAAGATGGAATACGTGACCAAAAGCAAAACCGAAAAGTCATTTGTTTAGGAAGAAGAGAAGGAGGAGTTGTTTAGAAGAGAGCTATCGACGAGGGAAAATCGTGACGATGCCAAAGCATTTTTTTCGGTTGTTTTTCCTCTTCTCTTTTTTCCTCGTTTCACTCTCAAATGCCCATTATGATAATCAACGTTGTATCCGAACGCCCCTACCAACGCCATCATTAAAGAAACAAATACGCTAACGGCGTATGCCAAGTCGCGATAACGTAACGATGTGTGTGACTGCTGTTTCACGATGACGAGAGTATTCAAAGTTTCTCTATGTGACACGTGACGTAGCTATGCAACCGCAAAGCGCACATGCTTATTCATAATAGCATTGTCGAGAGAATAAGGGTGGAAAGGACAGAAATGGGGAAATGTGTTGTCTCGTTGGGCGAGAAGAGAGATGAAGAGAGACAAATTATGCTTCCGCATCCCTCTACTCACGTACTAATATCTCAACGTCTACGAGATGTATACATACAGTTTACGTGACGCGTACAAGATGCATAACTATTACCACTACTTTTCTTCAACTCATTAGCACGTACGATTCTACGCACGCCCTTTATCTTTGATATATAAAGAAACTTGGCGAAGGGGCAAATGATGGAGGTATTTCCTAATTGTCAGATTCGTATCTCGCCTTCTCTGTATATTTGCTCTCTACTAAATCGAGAGGAATGATATACGTTCTTCCCTGAAAAATCATTAAGGTCTGATTTTCTCTCGTTTCACAGAATATATTTTGAAGTACCCATCTCTGGAATATATTTGTTCGTAGAATATAACGGGAACGAGCAAACTTGTTGTTTTTCCGTTCATCGGTTTATTCCTCGAATTTCCATGATGAATCGCGCATGTAAAATCCAATATTCTCGAATTATTCTAATGCAGCAAATATGTTTTTTTTTTTTATACGTAGAATTATGGTACGATGAAACGTTTGCAATAATTTCCATAATAATTGTTTGACCCGGTACGATTCTTGTTCTTCTCACTTTCATCCTCATATAGAACGAAGATATTGGAGAACTACTCTTCATTTCGCTCCCTTTGCATTCATTATTTCATTATATACACTCAATATGTTCCGGAGAGTCTGGATATCATGAGAGTATGAATTATCAACCCCTCCATTCGCTTCGCTATGTTTTTTTTGTCCTTTTTTCTCAACGGTTGTTCATTTGACTCGAATCGTTTCCTATTGCGATATTTTATATGCTCTGCAGTGCTCACGTACTTGCTACTCACATTTGCGGGCCGATTATTACCGTGAACAGAATGAAACTTCTTCTTCTCTAGACGCAACATCGAACGTCGAAAAGTTTCCGAGAAAAAGCGAACAATTTTTACCCGGGAACTTGATCTCAGGTTCGAAACTTGGAAGCTTCGAAGCAGTACATATCCGAAATGAGGGATAGCTATAACTACAATACTCCTTGGCATTCGCGTCACGATAACTCTCACAGCCGCTTTATTAAAGACTTTGCCCACGTTGGAAAGTTTAACGGGAGATTAAGAAATTCACTGGTGTCTTCTAATCCTCTCATGTATATACGTGGGAGTTTCTTGTAGAATGTTTGCACCCTCTCCGCGACTGTTTGTCACGATACACTCGATGTAACGAGAAAATCAAATTCTCGTTTCTATGGGTATTTTCGAAAGATAACTTGGGGAAGAAAAAGTCGTGACTCGCTCAGGGGTATCGAGGTCAATTGATGGCTCGATAAGTTGAGGTGGGAACAACAATACCAATGTACGTTCAAAACTTCTCAAGAGTTTTATCCGTATAATATCGATATTTTGAAACAAAAAATTTGGTGTATACTTTCAATTCGATACACCGAAAAAAATCATTAGTTATTTTATTAGGCGTTGACTCAACTAAATTCACATTTAATTTCTCTGACTTTAGTTACTGTTACTATAATTTGAAGTTGCCTTGACTACAGATTTTATTACCGGCTTCTATTCTTTCATCACTCGGAACTAATTTTCACAACTAACTTCAGTTCATTCGATCAAACAAATTATTCCTTTCGGTGTAATTATTAAGAGACGTGGTAGCATCTCGACGCCAAGTACATGGAGAAAAATCCAAAAAAAACGTGTAAGTGGAAGAGCAGGAGTCAAAAAATCTTTAACACATAATAACTCAATACACACTCTATATCACGACATGATAATGGAACTTTTACCATACAATTCGACTATACACCTTCTATTAAGCACACTACGATCTTGCTCCGTTCACGCGATACTGGGATATAAACGTTTCAAATTTCTATGCGATCGAAATATCAGAATTCATTCATTATCATCGATTCCTTCTAATCACAATGGATTTTCTTCATCCTTAGGGTGGGTGTCCAATGCTATAGATGTATTCTGTCTGTTTCTTCCTCCCAACATCCAATAGCGTTAATTTCCTTATGCATATATATGTATATGTGTATTGTATAGAGCAGTATAGACTTCGATACGTCAATAATGTGCATTGACAGTCTATTATACGAAACAGTACGAAATGAATGAAGGAAAAATATCACAGGTTATAATTACAGAACAGATCATGATAAAATCCTAATGAATAGTATGGAATGGATGATCAAAGTTCATTTTAAAATTAATGTCATGATTGTAGTGAATGTCTTTCACTGACAATGGATCAGTCAGTTTGTAATCAGAAATCGGAGTTTATGGAGAAACAACAATGGAATGAAGGAAGTTTGAAGAATATTCGAAAAGAAGGTTAGTCTCTAGTTTCTCTACATATACTGAAATATGTGAGACATTCTGACTCAAAGCTAAAAGCTATGTTGAAAAGGGATTTCTATAACTTCTTTGAGGATAGAATCACAGGTGGATAAAGAAAAAACACAAATGATACAGATATACCATGGATTTGTATATTGGCTATCACCATCATCGGGTCTAGGGCAGCCGATCCCGAACAAAAATATCCCCATACAAAAATATCCCCCAAAAAAACGTCCCCGTACAAAAAAATCCCCGTCTAAAATATCCACGACTAAAATATCCCCAATAAACATTTCTCCGACCAACATATCCCACGTGAAGAACATCCCAGTGCTGGAACAACACTGTTTCGCTCCGAAACAGAAAGAGGGAAAACATAACTACATCAATCACTGAAAAATTCGGAGTCGTGATGCATTTATTGAAAAATTCATTGCACATGAAAGTTGACAATCTTTTTTTGAAAAAAACAATGGGTACCCAAAAACTACTGATAACTGAAAAAAACAACTCAACCAGTAATCCACTTCATACAAACAATATTTACAAATGCACAGTGAATGCAACTGCACGCAAATCGACAAATTAACCTTCTTATTTTTCTCGCTTTGCACAATAATGACTCAATTCTTTTATAATCGGGGGGGCCTCTTGCCCCCCCCGAACCCCCCTCGGCCTCGAGCTTCGCCCGCTGACGAATAGCCACGTTTGTGTGATGCACACTTCTGTTGGTAGGGTTTTTTCCATTTTTTGACAAAGTATCCATTCGAGAAAATGTACAGAAAATCAAAACAGTCCCACGCCTATAAGCCATGTGGTACCTAAAAAAATGCTGAAAAAGTCACTGTAGTCCAAAAACTAAGGATGATCGAAAAAATTGGATTGCAGATTTGGAATTTACGCGCAAAGATACATAAGGTTAGTGAGTGGACATTTTGTCCGGGATATACTGCCTGGGATATTTTTTACATGATATTTGAATTCGGGGTATTTCAGACGGGGATATTTTGTCCGGGATATTTTGTCCGGGGATCAAACATACTGGGTGCACTCGACCGCGCCCCCCATCATCAACTTCTTTAGGTGGTTTCGTAAGCGAATGAACCTGAGTAGAAATTCATATTGGGTGAGCCTCATCGCAAATCAGGCCCTGATATGGAATTTAACACACCGTTGTATGAGAGCCCGATGTAATAAACTATCATAGGGTATGCCAAATTACAAACCTAGCAGCACCAGATCTGATTAACCCTAATCATGCGTGCCAAACCATGGCGTCACCAGGACCAGATCAGGTGTACCAAAATAAGGTGAGCCTTATCACTGCTCGATCGGGTCCATAATGAGCATGAGGCTATCCAAGTTTTCTGCTCGGAAAGGAAAATCAGGGGTGCAGTGGATGCACCAAAGATTCTTGCATCAGGTATCCTGCTCGCAGATTCTTCTCATAGAATCACAAGCAACAGATATATCATACATCTATACGCTGGCTCCTACCACTATCAATTTCATCAGGTGGTGTCATGAGCAAATGAAAAAAGAGCAGGGATGTAGTGGACACACCAAAGAACCCAGGCAAAGATAATCGAACAGACTATTTAGAGTGAATTTTACGAAAATTGAACGAATATAACAATATTGTGATTATTGTAGAATAAGTATGGTTCACCCTGACTGATGTGACTGGAGATACAATTCATTCTAAAGTGCTCTCTCTAGTCCTTTTATTCAAGCTGGATTATATTTGTATTCCAATAAACCTTTACTCTCATTCCAAATTATCTGTTTTCAAATGACAAAAATATCCCAAACATCATGGATATTCAATATCTTTTGTCTGACATATTCTCACACTCACAAATCGTTGTTCCTAGATATATGTCGAGAATGAAAATAGTCTCATTGACCAGCGAATTCATCTCCCCATCCCGACACATATTTAACCATAAGGATCCGTGAGGGTGGAAATACTTATATGAGAATAAATATTTATTATCAATAGTATCTAAGAGGAGAATTAAATGAAAGCGTACATAAATGAAAATATGGATATTCAATAAAGACCCTGGTGAGAATGAAGCGGATACATGAAGAGCAAAGGAAGCGCATACGAAGCGAAAAATGTTTCAATTCCCTCTTTGTGAAGCGTGCGATGCTTGTTGTAAAATGATGAAATCATACCTTCCATATACGCTCCATAATCTCTCGAACCCGTTTCACACACGCTTCATGTAAAGTCACAGTAAGTTCCATCAAGCGGATGCGAATTATACCTATTCTGATTTCAAATAATATTTTCAAGCAGTTCATTTCAACGACGTTTCATGACTCAGTGGATAAAACCCTCGTCTAACATGATGAAAGTCATCGGTTCCATTCTCGCTATGGTGTGACGATCCCGTCTAAATATCGACCTGCAAAGATGAAAATATATAAATAAAACCTACGTAGAAAAGGAACGATACCACTCGGTGCACGTGCGCGAGCATGAATCGAACTCGCATATCGATAATCCCTAGTTCGTTCCACAAACCGACAGGCGGCGCATCGCGATACAGCCCGCCCGGCAAGCAAGAGTAAACTTGCCGGGTATTGTAAGGAGGTGCAGACGAGTCGTTTGGCACTCCATTCTCCGTCTAGTCATCTTGGTGCTACCTTCTGACTAGAAGCTGAGAGGATTTCTCCACTCAAGAGACAATTGTCCGGCTGTTGTCACGGCCTTGCACATACTACTGTGGGCGAAAAGTAAGGTGAATTTTCAATTTAAACTTCGCGGGCTCGACATTTCAGGCTAGTTCTTTTTTTCTTAAGTTGGCAGGACTGTTAATGACATCTGTGTCAAATTTCATGTGAATGTCAATATCAATAACACATTTACGCTTGTGTTTGCCAAACGACCAAGAGTGCATTTTTCGATTTTTACAATGTCTGATTTAATTGAGCAGAGAATTGCAATCAAATTTTGTTTGCGGAATGAAATTTTGGCTGCGGAAACTTTGAGGATGTTGCGGAAGGCCTTTGGTGATTCTACCATGTCGCAGAAAAATGTTTATAAGTAGTACAAAGACTTCAAAGAGGGTCGAGAACGTCTTGATGACTTTGAGCGCTCCGGACGACCATCGACGTCAACAGATGACCAACACGTCGATGAAGTGGAGGAATTAGTGCTCAAAAATTGTCGGTTGACTGTTAGAGACCTTACTGATATGATGCGTGAAGCAATTCGTCTAAAAAGACCAGAATTATGAGCCAACAACTCTTGGTTTTTGCATCACGATGATGCACCGTCTCATACTGCACTCGTTCTTCGTGACCATTTCGCCAAAAGTTCGACGTATATCGTTCCGCAACCAACGTATTCGCCTGATTTGGCTCCGTGTGACTTCCAGCTATTCCCAAAACTCAAGAGACCACTCCGGGGAAAGCGTTTCGAGTCGATTGAGCAGATAAAAGCTGAATCGAAGAAGGCGCTGATGGCTATACCGGAAAGGGACTACTTAGCATGTTTCGATGATTGGAAGAAACGTTGGCATAAGTGTATTTTATCGAGAGGAGATTACTTTGAAGGGGATGAAATTGATGTAGAAGAATGAATGAAGATTTTTCATTTTACAAACAAATTCACCCCACTTTTTGCCCACAGTAGTAGACCAGGGTCTTCATTGGTTCTATCCTTGACATCCTGGTGGGTTGGACAGGGACGGTGAGAGGATCGGATCTTCCATCCTCAAGAGTAGAAGCTGGTTAGGGGAGGGGGTGAGTCTTGTAGTGTTTCCCTACTTGACTCTTCTAGGGCTACAACCAATAGCCAACCACGGGACAAATTTGACTAGCCAGGGCCACGCTCTTACGGCCATTCTCGTAAACTCCCTCCTCCTATGTTTAGAAGTATTTTTGAACATAACTAGCCCGTCCGGCTGACCCATTTGCTCGGTCTTTGCCTAGATCTGATTGGCCCCATCTGGACCAATCAGAACACGTAAATGATCAGAATTCCTCTGAATTCAAGTAGATTCACTTGCATGCGTCCGGAAGACGCCTAGACTCCCTTTTACACACCAGTGCGTTAACATTCCGCTAGATCTTTCACCGGATTACCGGTTTTCAAACCTTTCGCGTGTGCACACGTTCGGATTCCCGATTGAAGTTCGATCTTCAAGTTGAGAATTATAAACCTAGAAGTTACTAGTCTAGTTATAAGAAATTCTTGTAGAATTGTATTCCGTTAGAACTTCTTTGAGTCTTGTCAAACTTTGAGATACTATTCGAGGAGTATTTATTACACGTGTGTAAATTATTTCGAAATAAATCTTGTTCGAATATTAAACTCTGTTTACAAATCTAAGAATCTGTGATCCGCGTTGCCCCACTCGCGTAAACGAACCTTGGTTTTCCGGTGAGCAAGATTCGATTGGTACGAAACGTGACAATGGTGTGCGATTTTTTTATTTGGGTCTCATGAATTTTATACGCTTCCTTCGCTTTAATTCCCTCTTCACGTACTCTTCTTTGTATCCCTCCCATTCAAGCTTCGTATACTACTTTTCATTACCATTCGCTTCGTTTACTCTTCCTCCCTGCTCCCATCTTCACCAAGGGAATCGAGTATTTGAGAAGAAGGATAGCTCGGAATATTACATTATGTTACTAATGTGGATATAATCATAGAAGAATTGGATCCATCCATTTCATATACTAGGAATAGCACTGACTTATCCCAAACTAAAAGCGTTGGTCGTTTTTGATAGATTTTGAAATCCACGTTGATACGGAACACCTGGTGCGGCTGATGAAGATTTTATAATCCAACTTTCTGTTCACATACTTTCAAGATTTTTACAATTAAGACTCAAAACTCAGGTAACCAGCCGCGCCAATTGTTCCGCATCGACGTGAATTTCAAGATCTATCAGAAACGAGCAACACTTCTCGTTTCTAGTATGTGGAATGGATGAATCCAATTTTTGTTCTATTCCACTCCATATTTCCAGGACGGAGATGTTTTTCAAGAATGATGACCCACTTTGAATACTGTTCACAAACCCTGGAATTTGGAGTTCAGTGCACTACCAAATATATTTGGTAGCTCACATTAATTTCACATCTTTCTGTTTCAAACGGCGCACATCCCTTTATATGTTTTTCTCGATTTTTTTTTTGTAAATTTTGATTACACTGTAAAAAATTAACACATACATGCGTTAGCAGTTTCCCCAACTTGTCCGGAAATTTACTGTAAAATGTTGGGTAGAACCCCATAAAGTTTGGAATTTTCAGATAAATGTAGGGGAAATTTCATATAAATGTACCGGAAATTGATTTCCTGATCAGTAATTGGAGTTTTCCGGTTGATGTACACAGGAAAATTCCGATTTTTTTTTACATTGTAATTTTTCACGTGCTTGGCATGATGTTTTACTTTGTCGGAGGTTATAAAAATATTCCTCCAACCTCAAGGGAAAACAAACATTCAGGGACGTTGATTGAATGTTCCCAAACGTTGAACAATGCTGATTTCGAAGAACAGGTTTTTTCACTAATGTTCCACATTCCTGTCGATTCTGTTGAAACTCACATGAACCCTGGTAGAAGAAAATTTCTCTGACCTTCACTGAAAACCTCTGAATCCCACTGAAGAACTTTGAAAAACTCTGGAAACCTCTGGAAAACTCTTGCTCATTGGCCACATTTCTTCACTAAGAACTTTTCAGAATATCTATGAATATCTCTGAAAAACTCTAAATTCGTATATAAAAATCTCTGAAATTTTTCTACCAGGAAAACCATCATAGAACCATTATTGAAAGATAATATAAGTTTCTGGTTCACCAAAAAATTGTTCAGATTCCAGTAACTTCATTTATTCCAAGTTCGAACGCTGAAGACGTGATCCAAACAGATTTTGAAAATGTAAAGAAATTTATTTTCCTCTTTTCTATGGTTAAACTTTGTTGGGGAATACTTGGAGTACTCAACCATCGTCATTGAAGAGAGCATCTTTGGAAACATAAGGGACAGGGATTCCCGGATTCTTTTTCTTCGAATTCATCACGTCTTGTAAGTCAATGGATTAGTTTTACAGTTATTATTCATGTGACTGAACTGTACAACACAACCCTCATTCAAGTAGAAAATAGCATTTTAATTCTACAAGTGAAACCATCGATATGTCAATACCTTTTCGGTCGCGGAGTCCCGCTTTTCATGCAGTCTTATGATATTGACCTATCCCTTCTATGCAAATATCTGTGAGCGACGGAAGAAGAAAGAAGGTACTACAGAGTCTGTCGCCCGACCGTTCGGATTTCCTTCGATTCGTTGTATGAACACTGAACATCACAAGACCGATATCTTGAAGATACTCGTAACCGTTACGTCGTCGTTTTCACACGACACACGAATCCTGAAATCCTTTGATATAAAGAAAATACTTTGGAATGAAAGAGGAAGGAGGAAGTGAAAGAAATTTTGCATGAGAAAGGTGGATTCAACGGGGAACTAAGTTGTGGACGGGTTCTTGGACAACGTGCACATGTATTCCACAGTCTATAGTCGAATTCCTTTCCTAGCCACGATTCTGATGCTTTATTTTTCCATTCAGTTGTATTTTTTTTAACTCTCCTTTCATCTCTTATGTAATTTCTCTCTCTATGTCCTCGCTTTGTTTCGTTTTTCTATCGATCTTTTTATCCATCGATATCACTCATTTTTTGGTTCTACATTTGCTATACATTTGTTGTTGACTCGAACTCTCGTGGAATTGAAAAATCGAAGATAACATCTCGTCATTTGAAAAATGAGGCAAAAAAGGTGATCAGAAGAATGATAAAAAGTCTCCCTTACATTCGTTCAGCTTCCCTCTTTCCTCGAAGAAACATCGCAGACGATATTTGCGCTACGTCTGTACGTACTAAAATTTTAAAACATCTCGTGCAGAATCAATTGTACAGGGATCTGTTATACTCTCGTCGTATTTGTACGTAACCTCATTCGTATCTAGAAATCAATTAAATTCCAGCATTATCTCAGGTTCGTAAATGTTGGGAAAAACGAATATGAAGCGAGTAATTTAATGATGAACTGTATTCGATCAAAAAGAAAAATTAGAGAACAACAAAACAGCAATTACAAATCAGTACTCTACCGATATATAGATACATAAAACAATTGTACCATAAAGCTTCGTTTACATGAATATATGTTTAATCCTAACGGTAAATTTACATTACCATGGCATGTTTCAATTGAAGTTAACGTGTATTGATTTTTCTGGTAACCCCAATTTCATCGCTTTATTCTCTAATATGATTATATAACTCCGTGGTTTCGAATTTGCACGTTTTCATGTGATATCCTTTATCGTTCTACATCTCGTCATGATCGATGTTCTTTCTTCTTCTGTCGTTTTCATTAAATTCAAGGTTTTTCTTATTTCTCCATATTCAAATATTTCCCTCCACGTGAGAGGAGTGAAATCCTAAAATCGGAGACAAAGTGAGCAAAAAGACAAGGTAAAATAGGTACATGAGATAAAAAGGTACACACAGGTACGTATATATGTATGGAGGAAAATCTGCAAGACAGAGGACGAGAAAACGAGAGACGTCACGTGTGGGGGCAAGGTATATGTTTCTCTGCTTGCCATGTTGGCTGTTGTTCAAATGTTCTGTTCGACAATAAAAAGAGATGCACGTCTTTCAGTGGAAATCCTCTGCTTTCGCGAGATTCAAACGGGCATAACCTGGAATACTACCACCACGCAGGAAAACCCAACAACTCGCTATCGTTTGAATTCCCCACTCTCCCCCGTTGTCTCTTTTTCTGAATTGTTTGATTGGTCTTTCCCTCTACGCCCCCTCTATCACCCTTCAGTTTTTCTTCAACCTTGGATCGTCCTGTTTTTACTTTCTCCACTTAATACATTCCTTCGCGTAGGGAATACATATAATTATATATTTTATCCACTATCTCGTGAACGTTGTCATAGGGAAAAATGTGTTTGTACTTGGATTTCAGCCAGATAATCTAGTGCAATAAATTTCTGTGTGTACAGTACTATGTGATTGGTTTTATCTCTGTTATACCGGCTAGGTATACGGAGAACCGCACAAAACCAATCCGATGCGAGAGAGACGTGACAGAAAAGGATGAGAAAATGAAAGAAAAGAAAGACGGGAAGGAAGGAAGGAAGGACAGTACGAGAGAACGTGATACTTACTTCGTTGTGAGTCTTAGCCGCAGGGTAAAACAGTGGTGGAAGCGGTAAAAGAAGGTGACCACCTATCCGAGAAATCAACCCCTAATTCGTTTACCTCTGCTTTGAGAATGTACCCCAAGTCGGGGGTTTCTTTTCTTAGAAACACAGTAGTGGTAGTAGTAGGAGGCGACGACTGGACCAGAATTGAAAACGGCGGTACACGTTGATTTCTCTCCCCTGAAACTTAGCCGAGGTCTTTATCTCGTTAACCACAACTCCTGGGGTTTTTGTCGTTCCGACTTCCTCGGTTCTTTAATTATGCCCCCAAGTATTTCATTACACATTTGTTGAATAAAATCATTCCCACATGTATTATAAATATCTCATTGCATTCACTAAATAACTACGATAATATCAAATTTCACTCATTTAAATACCAAAACTAACTCTCGTGATAGCGCAACTTTCGAATCATTATTGTACCATTGATGAGCTCGAAACTTTTGTTCGAGAAGAAAAAACATTTCTTCCTCTCTCAACACCTCTTTGTCTTCTTTTGTTCTTTTTCCTTCTTCCTTTTCAGTTCTCAGGGTGACGTCGTATCGTTGGCGTTATGGCAAAAAGTTTAAACTGCGATTGTACTGTATGACACTGCAGTCGTCTGCACCGACAGATATTTCAAGTCGTTGGCCACCATCCAGTCTTATCTAAGACTTAACATTTTCATTTAGAATCCTCAGAGGTGGAAATGAACGGCAATCAACAGATCCCGTCGATTCTCATACGAGAAAAAACTTTTAACGATGAGATTGAGGGGTTTCGTAGCTAGAGATCTGGGAACGTTAAGAGGATTGAAATTCCTTTTATCTTTTTCTATGTTTGATTAAAATTTACTATACGTGCAAGTGCACTCGCTTCCTTTTGTCTTCTTCCATCTAATCTATAATTTTCCCCCATCTTCCTCCTCGACACTTTCATTCCCGGAATGCGATAATCACGCGATATAAATATCTCCATATAGTATATGCTCGAATATTGATTCGTACAATATCGAATTTAAGACGGATTTCTCATCGATGATGATCAAAAAGTATATTTCATAGACGTATAATGCATTGTATGATTCGATAAATCACTGGAATAAGGGACTGCTTCTTCCATAAAACAAATTCCTGTACTATGGAATTTCATCATACTTTGAATGGGTCTTAGATTATTTATGGTCTCTACGGAAGAAAAGATGAAAATATTCGCTGTAAACATAATAATCGAACCGAAGAACGTTTAATTTGGAATGAATAGTAAGAATGTGACAGGCGAAGTTTTAATTACACGATGGATACATCATTCTTGCGAATGAAAATATGACGGTTCATATACGAATTTCAGCATCTGGCCAAGACGGTTTCTTTTACGAGTATATACTCTTATTAGACTTGTATCGCGATAAATCATTTTTCCAAGTGCGCCCTTTTCCATCTTTCCGGTCGTTCATTCTCTCGACCAGCCCCTCGTTGAACCTTGCGCGCAATACGACGATATTCGTTCATTCATCTCCAACGAGGAAGATTTTATGGCCCCGGTAAGTCCGGTAGTTCGTCTTGATATCCTTCCTTAATTGACATTCGATAACGGTTACTTCCCATCGGATGATTGAATGGATGTGATCATGATGAAAAATGTTGAATGATACCGTTACACCCTGTCTCTTGCCCTTAAATTCTACGAACAATCTTTTGTATATCATATTTCTTTATTTCTTATCTCTGGGTATCAATCCCTCGCTCTAAGTATTTTCATTATTCGTATAGGATGCTCTGCGATACTTCCCGATTCGAACAGTGTGTCTGACTTTCACAGTTTTTGTCTACTGAGTTCATATTCAACATATAAAGCATGTTTTCTATTTTCATCCCACTAAAACTCCTCATGATCTTCGACATTCCTAGACTATTAATGACCCTTTAGAATTCTAGCAATCAATGTTTAAATACTTGACGACATTATCTCAAAAACATCTCAGGTATAGAACGACAACTCTCCTTCATTTTCCTCCGTATCCTCTCCTTCTTTTCCCTCAAATTCAATACTCCATCGATTCCAATCATCGCTACAGCAAACTACGAACGATGGCAAGAATACTTGTCTTTGCTCTAATTTCACTCGATTGCGGTACTAAATGGTTGATGCATTCAGATATTCTACTACAATTTAACTAATGAAGTGATGTCTATCACAATTCAGACCAACATTCCAAATTCTTCTTCCGGTTTATTTTTCGAGAGGAATAATGAATTTTATATGGAATTGTTTATAAAGTTCTGTTCTCATCATGAGTTGATATAAGTATTATAAACTCCCTTCTCTTAACTAACTGCGAAGCCTTTCCAAGAAGAAACTGATTAAATTCAAATGTATTAATTCAACCACGATAAGTCAGGATGAATGGTACCCGCAGCGGGTATAGAAACATAGTATCGAACGTGTGATGAGTGCTATCGATCGTCGAAGTAGAAAAGTACAGTGCGAGACGCGACACGTAGAAGCGATAAAATACTACATCGCCGAAAGTGTCTGCCGTGAGTTGAAGTTTCCACTTCTATCCGCTAGGTGCTTCGCCTCGTTACCAAGCGCACTACAAGCAAGGATAAACCCGTACAGGTACAAGAAGAGGTGTCGCTTCATGCACCGGCACTATCATAACAAATAATGGAGTGCACTACTAGAAGTAATTTTGGATTGAGAAAAACACAGCGGAAAAATAGATTTGGCGTAGAATGATGAATTGACAGTTAAATAATCCGCAGGTATGGAATGAAGAGTATGGGAGGTGTCAAATTTTGCGGAGTATATAAAGAGATTTGGATACATTTTCAACTTTCCGATGGGAGAAGACTACCGCAGTGAACATTGGTATGTAACAAATGATCTCACGTGTCAAGTGTAACACCGCAACAAGTGAATACATGCTAGAAATTGGAATCAGTTTCTCACCAAACTCGTAGAATCTTAGAAATTTGATCAATTTGCAGGAAGGTTGTTCGTTCGAGAAGGAGGAAGGAAAGGAAAGTCTTTTCATTAACCAGTTAAAAGTTTTTCTACGCTCGAGATATCAACCATGCCGACAGGAATATCGATATTGGGGGAATGGAGCATAGCAAAATGATTTATCTTCGGCCATTATTGCTGTAAAGCTGACCAGAGAGCGGAAAAGAGCGCGAGAGGGAGAGAAATGAGGAGGAGAAATATAACAAACCAAAGACCGAGGTGGGGAGAGGAAGAAAGAGAAGGAGAGAGTTAAATCGAGTAAAAGCATCGTGTGAGTACTGAGAACGTAAAAAGGTTTCTCTCACGTACCGAGTACGTGTACGTCGATACTACTTGTCGAACGGTAAAATAATAATGGAGGAAAGCATGGACGTGGAAAAGTGTGATCTTATTCTTCACAAATAGATACGTTATTTTCCGTCGTTTTTGTTTCGTTTTTCGTCCTAATGGCTCCGGTTGTTGATTCAAAAATAATCACAACCTTGACGGATCTCGTATTCCTTTATATTTCTCTTGGGATGTCGTGCAAGTATTGTAAACTCGTTTTCACCGTTAGGTTCGTGATCCAATGTAACGTGCCCGTCAAAGTAGACCACCCTGCAAAAGATGATCACTGATCAATGTGAAATAATTGAAACGATATTTCTCACCTGCATAGCATTGCGAATAGTCCCCTTGAACTTCAACCAGAATCAGTGTTTCGTTATTATAATAATCTTTGACCCGTGTTCTCCAACTCATCCAAAAGAACCCTGGAATCCGACGAGCCAGAGACATTTGCCGGGGGCTAATTACTTCCAATCAGAGATAATTAGAATTATCAACGCGTCAGTCGATTCGAAATGTCCCACCAAATTCAGACAAAAGATCTGATTCCATTCACAATTTATAGTGTACGTTTGTATCATGATACATTGAATTTTTGAATCATTGGAATAATTTTATGAATTATTGGTAAATAGGGGTCAATCAGTGGATTTAAATTATGTATCTCACATGGTCAATGAGACAGAAGTATATGAGCATTCCATAGCAGTATTCTCGACAACAGAGAACGTTTGTAACTGTGGGATTAAATTTATAAAAGTAATAAACGTATCGCAATGTAATAAAGATAATTGTCGACAATATGCAGGGAATAATCTAATTATTTCGTTTTGCGAACATCGTTTCCCGTTCATACATTAATTCGCAGCAATTTTTAATGTATCGATTTAATTGGAAATCAGGTACTCAATTTAAAATCTCCAACGAATGCGATTCCAGAGAGAACACGCATAGTAATAAATACATTTTCGTGCACATGTAGAGAAAGTTTACGGCTGAATGCTTTCTGCGCGACCAGAAGAGAAAGAGAGTACCAACCGAGACACCACCTCGTCAATTTTCATTATCTTAGCTGTCAATCGATGGCATCGATTTCCAGCTGGAAAGAACTTGCCGGCTCGTTCGTCCTGGTACAAAGTGTCAAGAACTCTGGAACATCCTCGTGGAGTCCATTGGGATTGAGAATACGGGAGTAACAGCGAACATTGACAGGGTCGAAGTGCGAAGAAGATGGTACAAAAGGTGACCGGCGAAGAGCGGATAATAGTGGTAAGATTATGACACCACCGATGGAGCGAAGGAGGAGATCAAAATTAGATATAGGTGGTGGACGACAGGGACGACGACGGCCAAGACCAAGACCAAGACTACGAAGACGACGAAGACCAAAGGAGTGCGCGCGCTCGATTAATCTCACAATCTGGATGGAGTGACTATGATGGACTCCTATGAATAACTCATGAGCACCGAGGTATCCGCTTCCCACAGGGACGTATTCGCGTATAATTCAGCCACTTCATTTGTCCTCATTACTATGCCCGATCCTTGCATAGAGGACAATTTACGGGACTCATTCGCTCCAGCTTTTCTCTTCATTTTAGATAATAACAATCTGTTTGTTTAGACAATGTTCCAAAAGTCCAACGCGGATGAATTTCCAAATACAGTAATAATATGAGAATAATACACGAACTGAATCAAGTTTTTTACTCTTTGACATTGAGTTACATCAACGATGTCGTGCAGTTTATCGTGTCAGCAAATCTAGTTCCCTTCTGTTTCCGTCCTGACCAGTACAGTTGAGGTAACTTTAGAAAACCCGTTAGACTACTTTCTCATTAAACCCAATGAGATTTCAAACTCCATAATTCCTTTACTCCTTTTCAAGCTGATTTTTTGTTTGTTTCGTTCATTCGTTCCTTCGTATTTCCAGGTTCCTTTCCCCCTTGATACGACGTCAAATGCAAGTAGTTGAAGCCCATTCTCAAATTAACGTCCGATGAAATATTACACAACTCGGATCTCATCATGGAATGATTGATTACAATTTTATTGAATCCGTCGTGTCTCCGTCACATGAATTCAAGATATATTTATTCTCCAATGAAGAGATTTATTTTTCAATAAGAAAACGAGAGCCCGATCTTCGCAGATGAATGAAATATTCATTTGAGTGATTTGTCATCTCTGGAATTTGAATTTCATTCATCTTTGATTTCCATACGCCTTTTCTTGGTTTCATTGAAATTCAATATATACATTCTTACATTTCTCGATGAATTCTTTGAAAATCATCCGAAACAAATATATTCGAATTTTACATTTAAATTGTGATTCACTTCGTTATTCGTGGACCGATATAATTTTTCATACGTATTATAAGCGAGGGAGGGATCGAATTCGAATGAATCCTCTTCGTGAATTTGACAGTAAATTTAGCATGGAACGTGTATTTTTCATACTCCACCGTAACGTTTTAACGTATCGTTTTAACCACAGTGATAGATTCGTAACTGATATTCTGTACATTTATTATACGAGTCTCAGGATTGAAACCGTCAATCGACTTCCAATGCTCAGTATTTACGCTCAGCGGCATTGCGAAATTTTGTTTGACTAGGGAGTGATCGATCACTCACCTCGTGTCCCTGGCTGCTTGGAAAGGGGAGAGAAGGAAACGGTGAGAGCACAGGGAAAGGGTAAAAATGAGAGGAAGAAAGAAGGGACTAACCCCATTAGCGATCGCTCTTCACAGCAGTTTTCTACAGATGATCTTGGGTGCTCTGTTAGATTAGCAAACAAGGGAAGCCGACACTGCTACCACTTATCTCATCGTAAGTGCATCAGTCTAATTTGTTCTCTCCTTCGTCATGGATGTTCCGTCGGGTGTTCATTTTTGCATCATTTCCAATCAAACCTACAATTTACAAAGAGATTCGAAATGATCGTTTCAGCACTTCCCTTCTAATGATCTCGAAAGTTTCTATTTACATTGCCTTCCAATTATTCTCATCAAATTTCTCCTGACAAAAATCTCTCAAGTTTGACATTGTACATCAAAGTATAGGATTTTATGATACTTTCTTCACTGGGGATCAAGAAATCATCATAATTCATCTGATTCTCTCTTTGATTAGATTTGATTTTCAATCGTCGAAATTGTGTTCTTGCGGTGTTCTTTTTTCTTCATTCTCTGTACATTGCCATTCAATTCCCTTTGGATTGCTATTTCTTTTCTCATTTCCTCCTCTCGATCTCTCTTTCTCTCTCTTCTTAGATTTTGCAGATCACAACGACAACTCGAGGGGGAATATGGAGTGGAATGATGGTTTCCAAGAGGTTTAAGGTAGCACTACTTCCTCACCCTTGCTGTTTCTCATTCACGTCTCGTATATATCAAAGTGCCGGTGGATTTTGACTTCATGTTTTATATAAGACGCGTATTGTACGTGCTGGATTATTATAAGAAAATGAGTAGGAAAATGTGTTGAATGAATGATATGCAATCGTATGACAATAACTCCTTGAAGTGAGTGTTCTGCAAAAATATTGAAAAACCTCACCATTCGAGAAAAGGGTGGCAATATTCACTGTAAAAAGAAGATGTAGAATTTTACGCTAATTTTGTGGCGGTCAAAATCCTCCACGTTCCTTTGGACAGAAGGAATTTCCTCCCAAATGGAGGAGAATTCCATTCCAACGGTCACTCTTTTTTATCAATTGTGAAATCAAGTTTCGACTTTTTTGAATCCCAGACAGCGCTGGGAATCCTGCTAATACTTCTTGTAGAGTCAAAGGAAGGTTTCTGTTCAATGTCTGGATTTTACAAGACATCGATATTGAAAGTACTACTCTACTCTTCGTCACTTTTCGAGTGCAGTGAGGTACAAAGTGAGGTACCGAACTATTACGATCGTATTGCTGGTGGTTTGGAAGAGGTTTAAGTCGAGCCCCGACTTAATCCGAAATGCAGCAAAGTTTCTTGGTAAGTTGTAGAGGGCCGATCAATTGGCCGTGCCACGCGGATAGAATAGAGCTCGAAGGCAATTTCATGACAGCATCTTGGGATGATTGGATCACCGCGCTAGACTCGATAACCTCCCTTTCCTATTGCTTCATACCTCTTTTCTTTCCATCCATGTGTGGTGTTTCATTTGTAGACAGACGCAATACACGAGCGACCTAGCATAAACATATATCTATCCGAGGCATTTTTTCTCTTTTGTTGTATTTTCATTTTCTATCTCTTCTTCAAGCTCGACGCGTCCTCATCGATACCAATAATTTTATTACAACGTCACGTACGAGAAATGCAATTATCTGAATTTCCCATTGAAACCCACTGACGGATTTTTAATGGTTTTTCCCCCCGACTTCTCTACTCGACTTGTTGTTCTTCATCAAACTTGATTTCAATGAAGCATGTAATTAATATCTTCCCTCATTCCGTGGTATCGATTATTCAAATTGTGAATTAATCGAGAGTTATCTTCCAATCGAAATCAACAAATTTCGTTACCTACTTTATTCCTTTCTAACTACCTACAATTATAGGATTATTGCCAAACAAAACTGCAGATAACTAATTGATGATGATTCACTCGACATTGGTGATAATTTCATTATTTAGGCAACCCTCGTAGAATAATATCGCTTAACAAGAATCTTTCTTCCTCCTTTTTCTTTCCTTCGCTAAAGAACGAAGATGGTATAGTAATATCTCTCCTACGGCGAACTCTCTCTCTCTTTCTCTCTCTCTCAATTTCTCTTAAGCGAAGAACTGATTTTCTCCCTCATTTTCCTTTATTTTTCTTCATTGGCACTCTTAACTATATTATATTATCGCCCAGGAGAAATACAATTATTTGCTCCTTGTTTCAAGAAATGAAGCCTTTATTAGATCCTCGCCTCGATTCCCCGATCCATCGCCTTGGCAATTTATAATAAGATTTGTGGATTTATCGTGACAGGTAGATTCGGACTTAGAATGAGACGCGATGTGAGGAGAGAGGGAGGACCGTTTGAACGAAACGATTTAATATGCAAGTTGGTTTCGCGATGCAAGTAGGATATTCGTCATGCGCAATTTTAACGAAGGCATCGAATATCGAAGATGCCAACTCTAGGTGGGTTGGGAAATTCAAGAGAAAAGCAAACGACCGAAGATGGAATTAACGATTTTACTCTACGAAACCTTGGGACTGTAATTTGAGGATGAATAACGAGCATATCGTGTACCATCCCATCCCTTTGGTATCGAATCTCATACGATGGTGCTAGGTCGAGACGAGATCTCAAACGACTCATGAGACTATTTTTCCTACTGATATAACGACTCGAGTGTATCGACTGTAAAGGTCAATGCCCTCCCACGATTCTTTTGAGTAATCCATTTTCGATTTTGAGTACCCATGAACTTGGAGTTGACAACAGGCTTTGTGGAGAATCCATCCCGTAAATGTCACTCTTGATGAACGGGAAACTCTCGTTAGTGCATCTAGCTAAAGCCTATTAATGAGAGTGGCCAAATTTCATTTCCTCTGCGTACGGAGAGGAATTGTGTAGAGTGGAATGCTTGAATTTCAAACAAAGTACTATCAAATAAAGGTCCTGAAGATCAAACAGTTAGTTACCAAGCAACATTTCCAAGAATCATCTCTGTCACGAATTAGCTGAAGAGTCCTTCTCTATGCACACGTCAGGCTACTATAATTGGATCATGTATCATCATTTTGTACAACTTGTGCCGCCCATCAGGGTTCAATCCAGTGTCACATCTTTCAATGGACGAACACTTAGAAAACAATTAATGGGACATAGAACTTATCAGTAACAACACTCACGATCGAAATTTGAGAGCTATACATCGAGATCATTAAATTTTTTGAAAGAACTGAAAGATAATTGTACTCTTCTAATTATCAATTCTCTAGCGTTCGCGCCGGGAGCGTTTTGAAATTCAATTAACTCACTTCATCATGTTTCAAACGTAGCTGAAGCATCAATTATGCTGATTCGCGATGAGAAATATTCAAAGCACTTTGTCCTGTCAAAAAGCTACTCCACGTGGAATCGAAATTGAAATCTTTGACAAAAGTGAATGAAAACTCTAATTCGTGCATTACAACATTCGTACATTTTACACGCGATTTAATCCTCTCTCTTCACGAGGCGTTGGCTTATTTTCAAATTCAGTACATTGTTTTTTCAGAGTGATTTGGACAACCACGAGGATTCTAGGAAGTTACCGCTATCTTTCGATTTTAATGAGAAAAAAATGAATATAAGAGGTATAAAATCTGGCTGAATGTAGAATTTCAACGACACAAAAGGAGGAGAGGAAGTATCCCTCAAACCTCATCCTGTTACACTTGAATTTCATCAAAGCAGAAATTACTTTGCGACTCCAGTTCAAATAACGTTCTTGCAGCCAACGGTTTTGGTGTGTTTCGTCGTGCGCGTACTTTCCTATATACTATCTCCAAAGCAAAAACGATCCGCCCTGTCATTGTTCGTCGCTTTACGAGCGTGTTAATTTGACTCCAGTGTCGTTGGCTTCACTGTTCTCATTCGTCGTTACGTGCGTAACGTGCTGTCTCGATTGTTATTCACGAAAGGTCACGTAGCCTGAAACCGAATTTATCTGTCATAGTTCCGTTGTCTAATGCGTTGTCGTCGCGCTTTTTCCTTCAGGAAACATGTAGGGTATCTTCTTCACCCTTGCCTGCTCGTTTTTCTTCGATTCTCGGCATATAAACATCAACCAGACAAGATTTACAACGATTAAAGTCAACAAATTCTAAACAAAGAATTTTAGAAAAGTAATAAATCGAGCAGCCTCATCCTGAAGTTGAAAATCACGGTTCTTTCGATTCTGAAGAGGATTCGAGAATTCTAACAAAGAGAGGAGTTGGAATATAAATTTTCATCGCTATTGATCTCGAAGATCTTGCGTGAAATTCTATACACATCATTTTGTTAATTTTCTTCTGAGGATGGATTATCGTCCTAGGGTCGCATGCTTCCAAGAAGACTCGAGCAGTTCTCATCTTCGTTTGGAAAACAAAGCCAGTCCTCAGCGGAGTTACATAGGAATTTTATTTGCATGAATTCAAAGACCTTTCATGCATCTACAACCTTTGGTAGTTGTATCACATGAACGGAACTTGCCAAGAATTAACTTCCAATTTATTGTGGCAATAGAATCCAACTATCCGTATGTCCTTAGAGAACGAGCACGAGTCAGTTACGGATGGTAATGGCCTCGTTTGAATTCCCGTTCCACTGAGGTACGATATAGTGATCGCCTATCACAGCCTCAAAACTGTGGTCTACACCTTCATATATGATATTAAGAAGACTCTCAACGATTTTAAATTATTTGCAAGGAAAATTCTTCAGACTACCGTCTCGTTTTATCTCGATAATAATATTTTCAATGACCATTGGAACAAGGAAAATAACGAAATTCAATTGAAAATTCAAAGCATAGATGAGGATGAAGGTAAAATCGAAACTAAATCAATGTGACAATGGATGGCGAAGTTTTCGATGCAATTCGGATGAGCTTTGCCGAGATAATTCAATTTTGCCGACGGAATAAAATAGAATCGATTCCCTGTTCCATTGAATGTTATTCTTCCATTACACGTTCATACATTGTTACGCGTACGAAACATTCCACGAGTGATTGAGATTCGACTTGAATAATTAACACCTGGTCTTCATTCTTTATCCCACTTTGAAGAAAATTTTCATTGAGGGTCAATTGGATGTGGAGTACCGTGTGGAAGTGCTCGTGTTCGCACTTTCTTTTTTGCTCTTCGTATGCGGGTATGGTACACATTAAAACTTCGGGCACTCCTTTTTCTCTTGTGTGTACTTTAAATTTGACTGATTGACTCTCAACATATTTAACTTCTCAACTACCATCTATTTGCGAAAAAAGTTTGGCTCTTCGGTGAAAGAATTAAACCCACGTGCTTTTCGAATCCTTTAGAAAGGTGAGTTATAAAATAGATTCTCCCGATGTAGAATGGGATGTGTGGAGAGTATGATATTGATATGATACAATTGTAGAATAACACGTTGTATATCAAGTGGTAGACCAGGTCAAGTACTCGTAAAGCACGCAACGAACACGAATTACACAGAATTATGCGTTCAACAACAATGCAAGTGAATGCATAAATCAAATAGATGTACAACACAGAGAGTAATGCAACCTGACACGCTAAGAATTAATATGAAGTTTGTCAAATCAAATTGATTCGAATTAATTCACGTTACGGGAGAGTGTAAATCAAATATCGTTGGTTACGAACGATTCCTTCATGGTAATTTTATTGTGAAGATGAGAGCCCTTCGCAAAACGATTCTTCAGGAATGATGAATATTTTTCATGTATGCAGCGCATGTATATGTAGGTAGATTTTCAAGAAAAGAACATTCCAGCCGCGGGTTTGGAGTTTTGACTTGGGAGTGAACGGAATACCCCTGTAGAAGTACACCTCAGGTATACCTTTACGATCTCGCAGGGTGATCGTAAAACTAAGCTTCTCCCTCGCGGCATCATCATCGCGAGTAAATGTATGAATTTCCCTTGGCCTTTTATTGGATTGTCTTGAACCACCCCCATGATTCAGAGGAGTGTGGAATAGAATTCATTTATATACATATATATCGTAAAAAAAACCTCATATTTCGTTACATTCGTAATCGATTTTCATTTCGAGTACGAATGTAAAACGAATCGTCCCACTAGCCAATAATTTGTGCCCCCATTCGGACACAGAGATGAGAATTCTCCCACTGAATTATTTATTTGAAGCACACGAACGTGCACGATGTTGGTAGATGTAGGTACATAAAATGATCATTTTCATCAATTGTTTTGATTTCTACTCTTCTTCTTCTTCTTCTTCTTCTTCTTCTTCTACAAAGGATGATTGAACACCTCTCCCGCTAAAAATAATTGAGTTAACTCGCGCTATTATCCGAGTACAATGCTAAATAGGATAATTGACTCGAATTCTGTGAAGTGACATAGAGGGGAAGGAGGAGAAGAGATATAAGAAAGGAAATGAAGGAAAAAATAAGATTGCAAGACGAAGAATAAGAAAGCAGTTGTAGGAAAAAGTAGTAGCAGTAGCAGCAGCAGGAGCAGGAAAGAGTGAAAGAAGTGTAGGAGCTGAAGAAGGGGACGAAGAAAGAGTTGAAAAAGGCAGAGAAGGTTGTACTTGGAGGAGAGGATGAGTCGGACCTAAGCGTTACTTTTTCACTTTACTTTCATAACTGAAACCGTTGAATATTAATGCCCGCAGGCGAGGTACTCAGGAGCTTCTTAACGCGCGATGCGCGCGACCGTCCCCGTGAAATGGAAATGAGAAAATTATAAGAGTAACTGGATAAATTGCGAATAAAGGCTATTATTAATACGCGCCAGAGGCTTGTAAAGGGAACGTGATGATATTAAAGGTGAGCACGATTCACAATCTGCTCTCTCTAACTCCCATTTCGAATTCCATGTATCGATAAATCATGAAATAGAATTCGACTATCTTAGAAAAATCTTATCATAAAAATGCCTGGTTCGTGAAACAAGGAGAATAATACAACCAGGTTTCGTTCGAGAGTTGAAGAAAATCCGATTTATATCTTTATATCGATGTGGTAATACATAAATTTGCTGATCCATCTTTCGGGATTGTCAGCTTTGACAAAGATAGAAATCAAAAGGAAAATAAACGATCGTTCGTGGAGGAACAAAAGAGATATATAGACTTTCTTTTTGTTCTTCTTCTTTTCTTTTTCTTTCTTCTTTTCCGCGTACGAGGCAAGGCAGAAGAGCGGAGCGTGGTCTGCTACCTTGTCTCGTTCGTAAAGTTCTCGGCATCAGATGGATGAGCGGAGAAATTTGAAAAAGCGCTCCTCCCATCGCCCAAGCACCATCGTTTTATTACTCCGGTTAAGTCCGCCACTGACGACGCCACCGCTATACCACTGATGCTCTACCGCTACCGCCACCACCGCCACCACCGCTACCAAAGTGAGGTATCTACCTTAATGTGCGGTCTGGATTTATCTGGTAGTGATCAATCGTGCGGTGAAACCAGCGGATCGCAAGGGTGTAATATTTATTACTTCAAACGGTTCATTTGCATGATTAATGTCACGTCGAATGCCAAAAACTTGATATTTTCCTTCAACTGTCGCAGTCGAGGATTTTTCATACGTTGCATGTAACAGCGAGATATACTTTTCTCAGGATGAATGATGCGAGAATGCGTGGGGAAATCGTTTTCCATGCTCTCTCTCTCTCTCTCTCTCTCTCCCATACATTTGTTGTCCCCTGCAACGAATGACGAGAAAAGAACAGAAAAATCATATTTACATTATCAATTTTTTTTTTTAACATTCAAAATAATGAATCAGAACAAGTTGTACCTTTGAATTCAAATCGATCGAAGTTCGCAATCTAAATATCTCCCTATTTCATCTCCTTTGTGACATTTGAAAAGAGATTGAAAGAGGATGAGGTAACGTACGATGGCCACGACGTGGGCTGGTGGACTGGCAAAAGGCCGAGATTTACGCGGAAATGCGCAACGAGAAACCCTTAAGAAGGTTGTATACCGTAGGGAGGAATCCTGGCGAATCCCCAAATGGCACCACCCACGTGAATCGCCAGTCCGATAATGAGAATATATCGTGCCATACTCGACCGCCTCGAGGCAAAGTTTACGACCACATGCGCGTTTTCCTTGGGGCTCGATCGTGTCTCGATAATCCCCTCGTTCACTTGACTGCAGTCCTTCCTTTGAATCTTTGTGATATAGAAGCATTTATGCTCACAGTCGATGTTACGGAGCTACCATTCGAATCTAAATCTGAGATTAAAGTATCGTATTGTCGTTGTTCATGAATTTTTGGATGCAACTTTGGATGGAAGAAATATCGCGATAAGATAGAATATTTAGAGCGATGGAATTATTTTTCGGGAAATCAAATTTCCTTACCAGTTCACAGAGAAGAATTAAGTGGCTATAAATATAAAACAGACAACAAATATATGGCCTCGCGATCATTGTATGATACATTTACGTGAGCTATCTTCATAAATTTCGGACATCAGGCACATGTTTTATATCATCCCTGTCTCATAACATTTTATACGGCAAATGAGTGTGAGGAAAACTATCCTATATTCATATTGCAAATTTAAAGGTACATTTATGAATTTATGAAAGAGTAAAAGTTTTATGAGCGTTCCTTTATAGTTCTTCTGATTCAGTACTGAACGCGGTATTAACTTCCAATCGTGCAACGATCCAAAAAACCCAATGGGAATATGAACTATAAAAACAAGAGGGAGAACCTTCAACTTGCTCTCATACATTCCCATACCAATATTATATATTTTATGATAATATCAAGACATCATACATAAATTTTCGAATCCTTCTTTCTATTCATTCTGCGAGGATATAATAATTTCTTTGGAATTTGGAAACAAAATTCGTGGTTGTGTGTGGAATCTTTGTGGAGCGGCGAATGTCGATCAAAGATGTCATTGAATTTCTTTCAACGTGCGATTGGTTTTCTGTTCCAGGTGAGTGGAGTCTGCCGGAAAGTTCATGAAAAATACACAAATATTGCTCATGAATTTCAAATGGTTGTCGTAAGTGATATTTTCCGATATTCTGGTTATGAAACATTCAAGAAATTTTGTAAAGAGACGCAGCAGCATCTCGACGCCAAGTACATGAAAACAGAATTTTAATTATATATAAGTTCTATATGAAGCCGAATGTTGCTATCGCTTCTCTCGAATGACATTCAGTCAGTCAGATTGTTTGCTTTCGATTGAGATATCTTCTATATGAATTCTTTTTTTAACCCTATTTTAGGCTCGGATTATTGTTTGCATTATTTGTAGAAATTATGGGGAGTTTTTGCTCGATTCAGTGGTGGAAATCCCATCGCCAAATCATAGAGAAACTGCGATTTTAGCTTATATTTGTCAAAACACGTGTTCAAATTTGAATTCAGAAAATGTCTGTTAATTGCACAATCAATCGCTCATAAAGATTGAATGTGGTTTTGAATTCGAATTGTCGGCCAAAATTCGGATCTAATCAAATCTGATGAGATCTAATTAGATCTCAACTTTTTTCTCCTGGAATAGAGGAATTTTCTGCTACGTCGAGGAATTATTCTGCCTTCTAGGTGTTAAATTCTCCTAAAAGTGGAATAAACATCCACCAAATCAGGATGAAAAGTTCCCCATTCATGGTGGAACAAAATCACGATGCTGTCATTAAATTTGGAAAGAAAAACGAGGCAGCGTTTCTACAAAACTTGATTCACAGACGTATTAATATTCTTTGCTTTTTTTTTCTCCTTGGAACGAACGCACTTACTCGGCTCTTTCTCCCATCATTTTCAAATAATCAGACCCAAGATGTAGCCTCGCATCACTCGCCGCACTCTGTCTTGTGCGTCAACTGCTTTATGTACGTTATAGCCCGAGCGTCCCTTGTGATCCTCTCTAACCTTCCCTTGACTCTGATATTTTTCCTCCTTGTTCGTTTCTCTAATACAGTCTTCAATATTCCTTTATGTCGTAGCATATGCTCTCTCGATCTATCCTCTCGCTTCGCTCTGCAAACTTTCCTCCCTGACATTGACTTCATTGGAGTAATATGTGAGATCTCTCTTACGTATTGCTCTATTCTTGAATAATATAACATTCTTTTCATATCTGCTCTTCATTTTATGTTCCGTTTGTTCGTAACGTTACGTTTCATGTGTTTCCAAGTGTTGAATGTATCCACGTAACTGAAATAATTTATAAATCATTACTGATTTTTCTTCAGAAATATAACCATCAAATTGGTTTTCAAATTAAACGAACTTGATTGATTGGAGAAAGTTTCATTACTGCCACTTATTAAATTTGATGAAGTGATTTTTGATGGCTCTCGACCGGAACAGGGATTCTTACGAGTGTCTTCAGGAAGAACGAGAGTGGAAGAGAAGATTTTCAACGACTCTTATGTCTTGGACAGATTAGTCCATAGTCGATGAACGAATAATTCTCTGTTGCACGGTTGAGAGGTGAAAAATCTGGAATTTTGAATAGTTTTAACAACTCGAATGATATTATTGAATGATTTATCAAAAGTTCAGAGTTTATTTCACAGGAGTATAATGAAGATCTCGTTGAATATATTTGTTTAATACACAGGGAATAGGATTATCGATACGAGTACAGATCGTTGGTAACCGCAAAGGGTAATTTTGGAACTCTCTGTACACGTATGCCGACACTTATACATGTTCTGAACAAACGAGAGAGAAAAATCTTGTGAAGCTACTAACGGTGGTCGGATAATGTTACGCGTTGTGCTCGAAACATGGTGCCTCGGTGGTTACATTATTAATTCCTGTGCGGTGTTACATGGAACGAAACGTCTACTGTGCAGTGGTTGCAGCTGCATAGATACGGACCTGTTTGCAACGATTCTACCACCACTCACGCACGCGTTATATGTTCCAATGTAAAGCGTTAATACCACATCCGTGGTGATTTACCGTTATTGTCCATGCTAATTATAAAGTTTCGCGATATTGAATCCTTGTAAATTCATTCCCCGTAGATTTCATCAAAAGCGAATTCAACACGTCGTTACTCTTAGAGAAATTTCATTCCAATAATTCGAATAATTCCTGTATGTATAGGTATATTCCGTAGAAAAGAAATCACCTGTACCAAGCACCTCGAAACCTCGGAAACAATCTCAGCCAATTCGGATCGAATGAAGGATCGTAAAGTGAATTAATTTCTGTTTATCTTCCGATAATGAAACCGTATCGCTTTAGAACGAGGTGGAAATTGTGGACGCTATATACTTGCACAAGGATATCTGGCAGGTGGGAACAAGGGAAACTGTAAGAGAAAAATAGACATGTAAGGTTCGAGCGCAATAGCTGAATCGAGGGAGAAAGCGATCATCTATCAGTGGACCCTCATTAACCGGCTTCTTGGTGATAAAACACTTGGCGAGATAGCTTATCTCGAGCAGCGTCGTAGTCGTTGTTCGTACTTTATCCTATGCTCGGGCCTATATCCCCCCCCCCCTCCCGTATGGGGATGTTTCTTATCCCTTTTCCACTCATCCATTCCTTGCAAGGGAATTCCCTCTCTTTCTCTTTTATCCTGGTCTTTCTATTCAACCATATTCTCCCTCGCCTCCTGCTTCTTTCATTCTTTGACCTCTCAAACTCTTTTCTCGTGGCCATCTATTGCAACTCTTTCTCCTCTACAGTATTTTCCAATAGTACCAGCATTGTAGTCCATGTCAAGTGGGATGCAAGGCAACGGAAAAGAAGAACTCTCACGACATACAACAAGATCTGAAGATAACAAGAAGGGAATCCTAAGATCCTTCTTTACGACTTCCGTAGTCGTTATATAACCATAACGACGACGCTCGATTCGCTAGAACAAATAAAAATCTATGAACCTTTTCTCGTCTCCATTCCTCACCATACACCTCTCACACATGTCTTCATATTCATTCGCGATAATGATACCTCGTTTTCATTATAAAACAACTTCGCGTCTTTTTGGCACAAAACTAAAAAAGCGTAACTATAAAATCATTATCCATCTGTCGTTGTTTATTGGACCACCACTACACCACGTGGGGGGTGGGGGTGGGAGGGTTGCTCTGGTAGTGATACGTAGTTGTGTTTGTAATGCGCTGAACGTGCTTGGATCAAAGAATTTTCATTTCCAACGAGTCTGTTGAAACCCAAATATATCGTTATGAATATGTATAACGTGGTACGAAAATGCATGGAAAGAGAGAAAACAGAATATTGGCGTGTTATTATATAACAACGCTATCACGAGAACTTAACATCCAAGTTTTCTGATATACGCGAATCATTAAAATCTACTTCTCACGCATTCCTCACAGTGATCCACGAGGAAGATTATCGTTGAATGATTTATGCTCTAATTTCAACAACACTCGTAATACGAGTAAAGCATTGCTTTTGGAAATATAATGATGCATAAGTTTCTAAATTCAACGACAGTCCCTTACAATGAATTTTTTGAGGTTGCAGGGATAGAACAAAGACGAGAAGGATTAAATCTTCAACGAGAACGAGTGGTGGATGAGATGAATTATGCTTTGAACGTAAGTTAGGACGTTCGTTGGAGAAATTACCAGAGAACTTATTGATTGCCATGTTTCCGCAAGAATATTCTCGAGGTAGCATCAATTTGTTTGCTTCTTTTGGATAACATTATGTATGATTGTATTATGTTTATTCAGATAATATAATTTTTCTGTATCACCGAACACGGCTTGATAAAAAGGATATTTCAAAATGCAAGATTTTTCCTCCCTCTTAATAAGATTATAGCATTGCATCGGCTATATAGAATTGAGATAATATAATATTGATAACAAACGAGTGACGTCGATTGTGTTTTCAAGAGTATAATATGGATGATAAGAAATGGATATTCGAATCATACGTTTCTTATTGTAGTATCTCTTCTAGTTAATAGCGTCGATATTGTTTCGCTCGACAATGGAACCAAAGGTACTCTCTGTCATGGAATATTCATATCTTGGTGAATTCAATATCGGAATTCAAGTATAAAAAGAAGAGAAACATAAGCAGCAGTATCGAGGCTTAGACTTTCAACTCCACGGAATGTTTCCACGCCATAAATTCAGAATTTGTATTGAAATCGTTCATTCGATATAAAACGTATCGTTTGATATTCAAATACCTACTACATCTGTCACTCAAATCCAATTCTTTCCACGGCAATGCGATGCAATGCATTTTCGTGTCAACGAATGATTATTCGAATCCTCGCGGAAGGCCTTTTTTTAATGTTCATTTGATGAGATTCGATTATAACCGAGTAGTCTCCAGGATGTAGGAGGAGGAACGTTATTGGCTATATATTTGTGAATAATAAGGATAATGGAGGAATGAATAATGAGGTCGTGGGAAGGATATAGTCACTGGGAAATATCTGAATTCGCGTAATTGTTCAAACCAATATCCAAGTGTCTCGCGGGGAATCCCTGTAATATATCACTTCTTAATCGATTGATTCCACGTGGAGTGATCGTTTGTTCAATATCTAACAGATGCTCTCACGTGAGATACGATGGAAAATATTGAAATAGATTATCGTGTTTGTCAACATGATCCCGGTATGTCATTTGTTTTATGGATCGATGTGTTATCCGTGACAGATAGAATCAGGTTACGCAATATCGTATTTATATTAGTATACTACACGTATGTGAGTCACGATCGCTTTCAACTTAACTCGCACGTGCGAAGAAAAAACACTTCTCGTTCGTCGTGAACGATGCTTCCACTTCGTCAGAGTGAAGGTGGCATATCAAATGCTGGAATTTCAAAAAAAATTCATAGTTCTCCCATGAAAAAATCGTTCAGGTCTGATTATGCGTGTTCAGGCCTCATCATGGACATTTTTCGGCAAAGTTATTCGTGTTCGATACTGACTGCACGTGAGTGAGCCTGATTACACCTGGTCGTTCACGTGCACGGAGAGAAGTATACGGTACCCATTACTAGAAAGAATAGGAATTCGGTGACAGATATTTCAAAATTGTAATAAGTACTATTCAAAATCGAAGTGAGTGCGGTAAAATGTTTACGTTACCATGGGAACGATAGGTTAACATCGTAATGATCACCAAATCGCGAGTCAGCACTCAATTCTTATCCTAAAGTCGCGATGAAAACTAGAGCGAATGGTAATCAATCCCATACACTTTTCTCAGTTTGGAAACCCGTGATCAAGCTTAACCACCAGCGATCATGCCTGACAAACCATTCTTGCTCGTGATCATGCAAGATCTCACCAACTGATGAATATTCATACAAAATTACTCTGTGTTGATTTTCCTATCACAAATACACATGCTTGATCATGCTAAATCGGCCCCAAACGCAGGTGCGTACACCTGACCACGGATGATCATGCCTGAAAACTAGGGAATAGGAGCTACGTAAGCACAATAAGTAGAAATGATCAACAATAAATCAGTGTTTGATAACATTATTATAGTTCCATTCCTCACAAAAAACTGATTGATTTTGTATGAATTTCTCATGTTTAATAGAGTGTGATTGGGTATGATCAGTCCTCATGACGTGGGTACAAAATTGGCTTCAGTCATCAGCCCTGATCAGGCGTGAGCAAGCGTGGACAATTTTTCCACGGGCTGATTGGATTCAACATAGTTCTACAGTTCTTTGTCATTTGGGGCAATGGTTCTATTGATTTTACTGGACAAAATGAAATTACAAGGAATGTGATGCCAATTTCTGAAATTTCGTGGTGGCATTCCAATAGGAATACGTTGGATCAGTCGTCATCTGTGAGTTCTGAGATGATGGACACACGGGAAAGTTGAAAATGGACAGTTTCTACGGTTAAGTTTTAGATTGAATATTTATGGAAGTGAGTGTTGGATTCTGATACAATTGAATGGGATCGCAGGAGGAATTGAATCACTCGATCATTGGAACTCTTCATTTTCAACTCCTTGCATATTCATCATCCCTGAACTTGGAGCTGATGATTGTCTCATTTATTCTTGCCATGTTATTGAATTTTAATACAATCCAGCACATTACTTCCATATGTATTGAGAAAAAAACAGTTGATTCTTCGCTTCGAAATTAAACTTCTACAAATTCCATTTTTTCAAATCTCAACCATACAAATATCGCTAGAAAATATCAAGAATGATAGAACTACGGCACCCTCACTTTCACTTCAACGATAGAAGTTCATACATCTCGCTAATGGTTTTGAGTCTAAATATTTGAGAATCCATTGAACATTCCTCGAATTCTATTGTCCTATTTTATTGTTAATTCGCGTCGATAATGATGGAGTATCAAAAAAGACCCGTAAAACTTTCCTCGCATCTTCCGCGTCGTGACGGTGAAACGACATGACCTTTTTTTTTCTCATGAAAAGAGGATGATGTCAATACATTTGCGGATATATCAACGGAAAACATTTTCAACAGTTGCGAACAATTCAATTCCGTGCAATGGAACCATATATATACTACCTTGTTAAATTTCAAGACTCAATGGAATAGAGTAACGAATAGAACGTTCTGTCGTGAAATCTTCATGCGAATGGAGATCCATAAAAAATGTAGACGACCGAATGAGAACTGAAAAACATCGAAGAGACGGTGAGAAGGTTATAGAATATTGTCCAATGAAAAACCAAACTGAACTGAGATTTTCAAAAGGAAAATATATTCAAAGCGAAGGTACGAAACCGCACACTGGAGAGCAGAAATTATGTAGAACTAAAGTGCCTATTCGAGAGAATCTATTCTCCGACGCGTCTAATTATAACTTCCGAAACGAATCTCGTTCATTGGCATTTCAATGGTTATATCCTTCTTATTGATCAATTATCATCATCACACACGACAGTTGCATCGAGATAATTCTCGATTTATATTAAGAACTCTCTCTCTCACTCTTCCTCTCTCTGAAATAAGACATGTCGATTCAAGCTTTTCATATCCCATACAGAAATTTACCATTGGCACTTTTAGTATCGCGCGATGTAGATAAAGTATGGGCAAGGCTTGGCAACGAATTTATGATTTATCGATGTGTTTTTTCAATCATTGATGGAGAAATGGCGATGGAATAGGTCATCATTGGCAAACAATAGAAAAATGTGTTTATCAATGTTGCGCCAATGATGAAACTGTAAAAAATAATTAACCCAAAAATATATAAAAAGTATGCACATTTCACAATTCCCAATATATGTTATTTGGGACAGTATTGTGTTTCCCTCATTTATTTGTAAACCACTCGGTGTTTTTTGTCGCTGAAGTTTGCCATGAGAAGTGTACACAATATGGATCAGCGATAGCAGCCCTCCAGTGTAACCTGCAACAAGGAACGATTGACTGTTCTTCCAGAGAATTATTTGAGCCTTATATATTCCTTGCATACATCTCTCTCTCTCTCTACTCGCAAGAAACATTCGATGAGTAACTTAGCTAGCAATTCAGCCATCGAGAGTCAAAATTAAGGAGCATGCCAATATTGAGCCATGCTATTACCAATGATCGGCGCTACATTGAAAACTAATTTTTGTCCAGACTAGACCCAAGTTTGTGGCTATATGTTCGACCATGTTTCAAAATATCCTCACTCTCAATAGAATTTATCGTTTACTCAATGTTGGATCAAAGATGAGCCTAGCAAGCGCCAAGCCTGATAGAATTGTGAATCTATGGTAGGCTGAAAAATTCGTCGAACACCAATATCGGTTCAACATTTTAATTGTTCATACAAAAATTCGTGGGACTCGCCAATGTTGACAGACAAGGCTTGGCAATCTATATAAATCTTCAATGTTGATTAACAATACAATGTTGCACCAAGATCGTTGTTCGACGGATTTCGTTTATCAGGCTATTATTGTGGTACAAGTGCGCCAAGTTTGGCTCTCGCTTGGCCCAAGATTGACTAAACGATAGATTCCATTCAACGCTAGGATCATTTCAAATGTGGTTCAATACTGACCCAAACTTTGGCCTAGTGTCGGTAGAAATTAGCTTTCAATGTAGCGCCGATCATTGGTAATAGCATGGCTCAATATTGGCAACCTATATGATATTTTTGCTACGTTACTAATCAAGTGTTTTTCGCGAGTGGTGAAACGCGTATACGAAGAATATATGAGGCTTAAGTAAGTCTTTGGAAGAACAGTCAATCGCTCTTTACTATGAGGGCTCTCACCGCTGAGCTAACATCCATTGTGTCTACTTCTCATGGGAAAATTTACCGACAAAAGACGCCGAGTTGTTCACAAACAAATGAGGGGAAAACAATAAGACTTCAAACAACATATGTCAGAAATTGCGAAATGCGCATACTTTTTATATATTTCTGGGTTAAATATTTTTCACTTTGATCATTGGCGCAGCATTGACAAACAAAATTCCCAATTGTTCGCCAATGATGGTATATTTCATAGCCATTGTTTCATCGATGATGGGACTTCATTGGAAAAACACGCAGGTGAATCATAAAATGATGTTATCATTCCAGGTTTGCGCCATGCTTGGTTGCCAAGCCTCGGCCATACTTTATCCACGTTGCACCATGCTAGCGCCAATTGTTGATCAACATTGAATATTCATAGATTACCAAGCCTCGGCTGTCCACATTCCGCCAAGCTATATTCTATTATCAGTATCGGTGGAAACTAAAAATTTTTATATGGGATCGTTCAAGAAGTTTCAAAAAGTGTCCATCAAATACAATTGATTCTTCACACAAACAAAGTGGGAAACAAAACCTCGGTTGATCGGTACGAAAACTGTTGGTTTTGTCGAATAGGGGGGAAAGTGGTTAATCGCAAACCACCGTAATGAACTCCATTCACATTGAAACATAGTGAAAGAACCGGTCGCTTCCAAATGACTCTGTGAGTGAATTTTATTTTTCGTCCAGCCATATTCAGATGCAAACGAAGAATGAATTGAAATTTTATAATCACGACTGGACCAGCGTTTCGCCCTCCCTCGCCGTACACGAATCACATGCAATAACCATTAACGCTTGAGCAATAAATTGGAAGTAACGAGGAGAGCGTGCGTGGGAGAGGAAAAAAAATGATGGGTTCGCCGCATACGCATTACTCAATTTTCATGCGAAACGTAGGCAGTTCCTGTAGATTTGATTTAAATAAAAGCCAGATGTAATATCGGTAAAAGTGCTATCCAAAAATTTTAGTGGAATGTTAAAGGGAATGTTGGAAGGAAGAAGAGAAGATAGTATCGTTTAATTAAATCTCCGCACGTAGAGTACTTTCTGGGGTTGAGTGTCAGCTTGTTCAAAATCGACATTTACTATGTGAATCGAGGGTACATTATTAAAGTGAATATGTTCATATTATTGAATCCCCTAGGCAACCCAAGGCGAAGATGGGCGGAGAGATGCTACGATGCTGTCGAGGAATAATCGTTTCTCTTGGATAGCTTTTCAATGTTGCAACGGTTATTTTATTCCGCAGATTATTAAAGAGCGATTGATTATTAACGGTAAATTTCACCCTTTTCAGAACAATTCGAACAATGGATCATCAAATTGTTCCGAATGATGCGAAATTCAAAGAAGTATATTCTTACGTCAGTGAAGTCGATGTAGAGTATCGCATACAATAGAGATTCAGAGAATTCCATTCTCGTGTGTGTTTGTACAGCGGTTTGGATAGACTGTGGTGTTTGCTCGAACTAGTCTTGTCGGAATTGATAGTCTCAGGAAAGATTTGTTTCCATAGTCAGGAGGAATGGTATCTCCTCCTCGTTCAGTTCCATGCGTCTTTAGACGACGTATACTTCGAGCATCCAATAACTCAGACAATTCACATGAGATTGTATTTATTGTATCATTTTCATTGATATACAAATCAGATTCGTATTGTCAATCCGGAAGATTTCACAAAGAAATTTGAAGAATCCTTTGAATATTCTGTGATTTTCTAGGATCGATTTATTTTGCTGTCCGAAAAATCAATTTTTATAGCTCTCCACAGTCTATTCGATCTATCCGAGCTGGTTCATCGATATTTCATTTTGTCGATCTTAATTGACGATTCATTATCATACTTCTTCTCATAAATCTGCAACCATTATCCCTCAACATCCCCTACGATTAATTCAGCGAACAATTTTGATTTCCCCCGCCTGGCATACGGGCGGCGCTTTTTGTCAACTGTCACAACACTGATGGGGATATATCAGACTAATGTCAGGGACTGCAGCACGTTAGCTTGATGTTCTAAAAACGTTTTGTCGTAATGGTTGAATGTCGTTCCATTAGATTCCGCCAAGGGTTAATGCAAATGACGATAGAATCGTTTCTTCTTTTTTTCTTTCTTTCTTATTTTCCATTCCACTGTTGAATTATAGCACGGATAGTGGATGTACGAACAGATCAAAACCTATTTTCATAAGCGTGACGTTGAATTAGCACATATTGAACTCACCGCACTCTCGCGAACATATTTTTTCCTTCCCCGCGCTTGATGTTTCCATTCACTTTTTTTCTCGCCCTCATACAGATTCACATTCGCTGATAAAGAACGATGCATGGAGGAGAGAACTCTCATACATAAGCACTTGCTGTACAATGCAAATGCGAATGTCTCCCGGAGAAAGGGTAGTCGACTCGGATTTGTTTAATACGTATAGAACGATCTGAATCACGTGGTTTATCCACCTTCGTGAGCACACGTTCGCCTGAGGAACATCCATTATGGAGAGAGGGATTCAACACATACCATGAGGATATCTCACGCTGCACCATAGATGACTGTAATTTTTCTCACTTGCTCATCTAAGCGTGAATGAAACGTGCTACCATGTTTTTTTTCTTCTATCATTTCTACCAAGTTGAATGGTAATATTGTATAATATATCGCTCCATGCCTTTTTCATGCTAGATCCTCCCTTGATATATCAATATTTAATCCAAATATAATTTGAATATAGAGAGATTCGTAAGAACGCGGAAGGAAAAAGGTTATGATCCATCATTTGTTTACAACGTACGAACGTTGGTGGTTGTACAAAGTACGCACGATGTACCATAAATATCCTTCTCAATTTTCCGTTTGGATGTATCCTTTGATCCTTCCTTTCCACGAAACGTGTTCTATTTTGTAAAAAGGAATTTTCTCTTCGTCCATTGTGTTCCAGTCTCGGCATAAACATAATTTTCTCAATTCACTTATTATTCTCCGTGATATTTAAGAGTTCAGTGCTACCCTCGGGTAACGTAACGATATCTCCCGCGCTTTATTATGGTCGTCGAACCACAAAAGAATCACTAAGACGTGTTGACTGCCCGCTTTGAAAACGACCTTGTGTGTTCCTTTCACTCCTCTATCTTATATATATTTTTTGTTTTCATTCTTTTTCAAACCATACTTCCCTCACAGTTTATCTTTCGGTATTTATGTCTCCAGCGCGGGTATTCGGAGCCTCTATGGTGGAGAAGCACGCGATTACTTGGAAGTGATTGTCAACGACCAAGAGAGACGACAGGGTATTGTTATTGTAGGTGCTTAATCACTCGCAACGATACATCAATTTTTACTTCTTCCCTTCTATGAAAAATTCAAATTTCATAATCCTATTCCTCGAAATCGGCAGCATAAACTGAAAAAACAATCATTCTGTAAATGAAGTATTTAATCGTAATTGAACAGGAAATTGAATGATCTAAGGTTGGAATTGAAAGGTTCAGAGTCATTCTTTATTCTCTTTGGGAAAGAAATTGAACATCGTTCTGAATGCAGATCGACGTTTCCTACCTGAATTAAACGAAAACGTACACCAGTATTCCGCGAAAATATGTAGAAACATGCCACGCCTTAATTACCTACGTCAGATTAAGAGGAACTGATTTGTTCGTGGAGAAAAGTTCGAACTACCACACCTAAATTATCCATAGCCTATTATAGGACGACTAAATATAGATATTATGTTGTGGAGTTAGGAATTGATTCAATTCAGCAATAAAACAACAAAGACCGATGAAAATATATAGGACAACGTGGGGTGATCTGTCGCACGTTCACGAGAATCATGGATGAGACTCCAACTTACTCACCGTATCGAATCTCTTCATCTTGAATATTTCAAGATCCTGTTGAGAGCTTCGTCGATATTCACTCACCTTGTAAAAGATAAAAAAACGCTAACGCTTCATTGAAAACGATATACAACGTTGATAGAGTTGAATAGGAATAAACTTCCTCATTCTATTTATCGCCTTCAATTATGTAAAAGGGATTAAGATGAATTTCGTGTACTATGGAACTTTGAATACATCTTTTTAGATTCTTGATTGAATTCTAGTAATTTTGACTGATATTATATCGAGAGAAATCATCCAAGAAGTTGTTCACATCGTTCAATAATCGATAAGCAAATTGATGGAACAATTTCCTATGACATGTTTGCATTCGTTACAAATTTCATTATTAGTCCGTCGTTTGTGTCCACTAAGGTCCGTTCGAGTTACCGCAGCTGATACTCAACGGTCAGTTCTATCTTCATTTTGGAAGAGACAAACGATGTGGCTCTTAACAAAGCATGGTGAGCTTCCAGGGTAAGTTCAGTTTCGGTGAACGTCAAGGCAAAGAGAAGATCCAACAGATCGATTGCTAGAACCGCGGGCCATTAGAACTTTAACTAGGACGTATATAAACTCAGCTCACGCAGTCTTCATGCCGTGGAAGGCGAGTGGCTACGATGAATAAAAGATGCCACTGTTAAACCCGATCCAACATCTCCTACAAACTATGCGCCCTGGATATCCTTTTCTTACCCCGGGGCTTGCGAGTCCTTTATATTTCGTGAAATGTCAGTTTTGAGAATACAAGTTTCGACTTCCCGTTGAGAAACCATAGAATAACGTCAGGTTTGAGTTTTAGCAACAAATACTTTGTCTCTGAAAGAGATGGTTTCGAATTTATTGTTAACTCGATATCCTCCTTTTTTGGGAAAAAAATGAAGAACAGTAAGACAAGACTCACGAGGCTCGAAGAATAATCTCATGCTCGAACCATAAACTTCAGAAATTTGATACACAGAAGACGCTTATATATATCCGTACTTTTAATCCCCTACAGCTTCGACATTCCATTCTGAAGAGCTTCTAGAAAGTTTATTAACATCGAACTGGATAAATACATCGAGAGAGAGAGAGATATCAGAAGAACAACGAACGTGTGATTTGCATGAAATCCCTAACCATAACTCGAAAGCTAACGAGTTATATTAGACGAAACGAATCAATAAAATTTGTTCTGGAAGTTACTAATCGCTGTTTTCACAGCGATGGCACAGCCATGAACAGTTTCTCAACAGCAATATTGAAATCCCTCGAGGTTTGAAAAATTTGGTATTAAAGTAATGAATATACCAGTTAAGAGATTCATTCGAATTTATTCTTGTTGATGCTAGAGAGCGTAACATCGTAATAAGAGCGTAAACTCAGTTATATGGCACAACTATCGCATGGCATCGTCGTAGTGCGAAGGAACAGGCATAACTAAGAACTACAGGACCGTCGATTGGCCAATTACGTTCTTGCTTTATAGAGAACTTCCATTGTCTCGTCGTAAAACTTAGGTACCTTGACTGTAGAGTTGATACCAGAGAATGTAGAGTAGGATCGTTTGAATAACACAGAACACAGCCGAAGGCTACATACGGGGGGATAAAACAGTTCGCCAATATCCATTCTCAAAGGAATTTGTAATTTCTGCAAGAGTTTAATTAAAATCACTGCACATTGTGAATGCTCGTTTGGACATTCGATTTTGACTCACGATACAAGTTTCCTATTATTCACAAAATTACCATTTCTTCTTTTTGAATTTCAATGTCCAGAAATTCCTCTTCGCACCTCTGAATGATACATGAGTGGGATACGTTCTAACGCGATAGCAACTGGAATTGAGACTCTTAATTCCTTCCAATCGTTTTCAATGGGATATATATCGTGGACGGGAACCACCACCCCTGCACAATATTACAATCAACGATTGATTGATTTGTTCATCGATGGGATGTTTTTCATCGTATGCATTGTAAAATGTAACGAAGAGCGAGGCGCGAATGTGGTTAACATATCACGATTATTCATATCAACAAATTCGAATGAAGAATGCATTCGAATACATAAATTTTGATTCTTCATTCATAAGGGGATAGGTCTCCGGAGAATGTGAATGATATATCGGACGAATGGGAGAAGATAGAAATTGGCAATACCGTGCGGATAGCGGTAGAACAGTCTGGGTGGACGAGAATCGAGCCAATAAAATCAAACGCAGCTAATTCGTTTAATGGCCATGACCCGGACCTCGCTATTTATTTAGAAGGGTATCGACCGAGCGAGCAGCCAACCAAGAGGTCGGCCTTCAGGGAAGTTAACTGATGATCCGCAGTCACGTTCGCGCAAACACGATCGGTGCGCCGATTTAATCTGCCGTATCCTTGAAGGAATCTTTTATACTTGCACTGCCATCCTCCGATAGCTGAATTACCTGAGGTTGAATTCTTCCAAAGCAGGGAAAAAAAAAGAAATCCTCCCTGTTATCATAGCCCATAGGCATCCGGATCTCAACCTTGATTCAGTTGCAAATTCAATTGTCCAAATCTGCTGCTCCCAGGAGTAGTGAATTTTCCATTCTCGGTATATGAATTCCATCAAAATCAATCAGAATTAACTTCATCCTCTTCCATCGTTCTCCCTCTTTCCCCTATCACTCCATCCATGGTTACGCTGCTAATCAATTGATCGAGTATACTGAACTTGGAACAAATGTAACGCATATAACATGGGTGCGGTTTACCACAAGAATTGCTGCAGAAACTTCACAAGTTTCATACTGTGACACACTTTGTGAAATTATTTCTCCCCATATTCGGAATTTCGAATTTGATTTTTTTTCATCGATTTTAAAATGTTATTCGCAACACGACAGCACGATGAAAATATTTCCCTCCGATTTCAGGGGAATTCACATCACCAAACTTTATCGTGTAAATTCAATTATGTATATTTTTTCCATCGTTATTCACAAGCTATTTATAAAATAGACTCCACCTGGAAAGAGATGTTACTTGATGATACGAACATGCACTTGACTGACCTAGGTATTTATTTTACCCGTATAACACGTGTCACACGATACCTGGATATCCATGACAGCTTGTCAAGAGAGCATTTTGTGTTTACATTGATTGTTTTGTGATATTGCACACGGATGACGATGTAAATTCCAATTTCGAGTTTGCTGCCCGGCGTGAATACCTGTCCGCTGTGTTTTTTATCTTTTTCGTTTTATTCAAGCTCTGTAACGTGTTCAAAACGCTTGAATTGTGTTCTCTTCTAGTTTTTTGTACGCTTCACATACTATCGATCTCTCTTGTATGCATTGAGGGTAAAAAAGCTCTCGTGGTCCGTTCGTATTCCCTCGAAGCTAACATCGTGGAAAGCGCATTATCGTCAAGGGTTCACGTAGTGTAAACTCCTGGGGTTGCACGTGCAAATTGAGCACGAGTTGTTTAACACGCTCGTAGGACCTCTTGTAGTCAGAATGTTGTAGTGGATGGCTTACGATTGTCGTTGTACTTGTTTGTACACATTATGTATGTATATGAGTAAAACGAACAAGTTTTCCAAGTGCGACTATTCTCCTATACGAGAGTCACGTTCGCGGAAATACAATCGGTTAGCTGATTTAATCTCACAGATATTCCCTGCAATCTTCGCGCACGGGTTTTGCTCGAGATCGATTGGATCTCAGACTCAGATTTTCTCTATGAGTCCCTTCAAATCTCATCGTCTTGAAATTCATGTGCCATTGTCAACTCCAGATACACGCCGATGCTATTCCCTCGGTAGTGATTTCAGGATATCTTCTGGAAACAAATCTTCTGAATTGAAGTTGTTGGAATTCAGTGATTCGTTTGATTTCGATGAATATCAATCCGAAGATAGTGAGGTTCTTCGAGGTCTGTAAAAATATTATCATCGTATTGTTCCAAAATAAAGAATGACCTTCGAGATGAATCACATACAGCACGTGTATTCGAGGATAGATTCTAGTACATCGACATCGGTTGCATCAAGAAATATAACGCAACGGTGATCAAAGAAAGGGAGTACCAGAGAAGTCGTGAGTCTTCCTTTAAGGTTTGACAATAACGGATGTTTATTGGAACACAACTGACGTATAACTTTGTTCATCTCCTCACGATTATGATGAACTTGCTGTTCTTTGAGGTAAAAGAGTGAATGCTTATGTGGGATTTCCAAGTAATGATTCTCCAAAATCAATATGACATCTCACGAAAAATTGCCGACAAATATCTTTTTCATCAAGATTTGTGTATGGAATCTATTGTTACGATTTCAATTCGAAGACAGAAGGGATTCAATATACCTGAATGGGATTTTTCAATTGATCTTCTCTCGTTCCCTCTTCCGCTTCTTTCCTTTCTTCCATTATAGTCGTGTCTGTATTAGCTGAAGAATTATTAGAGTCTTGGGGAATAAGCCAAGAGAGAATTAACGCACAATTGGCAATAATTCTTATACAGGTTCGTTAGAGAAAACTCATGCTTCATTTAACCTAATCCCTTGTTTTTTCATGCGTTTCTATTTCACATTCGACTCAGGTGGATAGATTCGCATTCTACTACGTTCCGCTACGTTCCTCCACATAATTCCTCAATACGTACAAGTTGCACAGAAACATACCTGCATGAATGCATATTGCACGTGCGACTTGTATATGCGTTTTCGCCGATCTCTGCAGTAACCACCCATTCCCCTCGACCCTCTCTTCGTTCTCTCCAACTCTACGCTGCGAACTGGATTAGACCAACCACTGTACTAGCAGCTTGAATTATTTAATCGGATACTCTCTAATTAACAAAACCTCCTCGTGTAATTTTACCGCATTGAAATTGGCGTGAAAATGTTCTTATTGATTTCAATGGGAAAGCGTACAACTGAATTCGAGGTATGCATATGAGGTGGAAGATTTTTATCATGTTCGTATGTGATATTAAGTTTTAATGAACATCCTGTTTGGATGATAAAACAATCATTCATAGTTAGAATCTTCCGTCAACGAAAGGAACATACTCTCGAATGTGGAACAGAAAATGTTGGATGTGGAAATCGATATTTCAATTATTTGAATGATTGTTTAACTGATATTACAATGTCGAAATGTGAACTGGATCACTCATTCGACCTCGTTTGTGATATTCGTGAGTAACGAATGAGGTTATTTAATCTAAATTGATGTGAGAATAAATAATTGTTCAATAGAATTTCACTTTGAATCAATCATTTGATGTAGAATTTTTTTCCAGCTTTCTTCTCAAAATTTGCAACTAAGCATGCTTTTCAGCTCCTATAGTTAAATTTTAGCTAATTCTGCCAAGAACTTCGCTATCCTGCGTGTAAACAGCTCAAAATTTTGAAGAATTTCCTCAATATTATGATTGGATGAGAGCTCGAGACCCTACAAATTCTTTTCATTGTACAGTACCACCGAAACGTAGTGCATCGTGAATGAATCTATCGATTGCATATGTTCTGAGAAATCCAAGTGAGTCTAACAGAGGAATAATCCGAAATATCCTTCGTTCGATGAATACAAACAACGTCATAGATTAAGTTTCTTGTGCTCACAATTGAAATAGTATATCGTGAGAAATATAATCAGAATTCATATGTATCGAACAAAATATGCACATAACATTAATGAGAACTTGTCAAAGGAACACAATGATCAATTCCATAAACTCGCTTTCTCATCCACACATACAATACGGAAAATTGAAATGGCCAGTAGGGATTTCAAGCATTCAAGTTGGAAATATTATATCGAGCGAGGAAGAGAGAGAATTCATTAGTTAGGAGCGTCCCGTTGAGGTCTCTCGATCGGGTCGCAAAAAGAGGGCTGGAAATTATATTGTTCGATCGCAGGGAGCAACATCCTCAGAACTAAAATCTGGATTATGAGAAGTTTCGAATATCGCTTCGTCAACCACGTTGAGATAGTTGATACAATCGACTAATGGGATGAAATTGAAAATTTCAACCATAATTTCCCTCCTTCGATATGTCACGCAACGATCGAATCGGATGTTGTTTTGGATTTTAGCGCATGAGATGTATAGTATGTCCGAACATTGTTTTGAGTTTTGGGAAACAGAGAAAGTATGAATACGAGTACAAAAGCGGATTCGCGTTATAACTGTTCAAAATGACTTTTCTTTTATGTATGAGGAAATAAAGTATGTCAAGAACTAGAACGAGTGTTAAGAATCGACTCGTTCACTCTGTGTGGAGTACACTATATGTTCTTTGAACGTTAACTTTGAAATTGAGTTTTCTGACATGCTGGAGTCTATAGAACCCTTGTCACAATTGCACTTGGAGTTGTTCTTCCAAAGCGATTGATTCTCTTATACATTTTGTGTTTTGAATCATCCAAGTTTCAATGACTCAAATCTGTCGTTTTTCTTTGTTCTTTGATCCTATCGCGATTCGGTTTACATAATACATGTACGCAACATCAACAGCTGTTAATGAGATTTCGATGTGAAATACTCACGTAATATCGAATTGTAGTATCGAAGACTCTTAAATTCAAGTTATGCCTTTATTTTCATTATGAAAATTGAAGAGAAAATCAATACACAAGGAGAGGAAAATATCGATATTCAGGGAAATATTTGTAGGGAAATTGTGAATAATTATACGTTTCTATCTTTGGATAGAATAGTTTATCGCGTGAATGGAAGTGGAAGACATAGGATAATTCATTTTGATAAACGATATTATAACCGTGATGGAAATTCCAATGTATATATGAATTGGAAATCGTGGATAACAGAGCGTGTGCTGGGTTTTTGTTTAGTGGACGCGTTTCAACATTGGATTCGTTCCATCGTGTACTGCAATTAATGTGTCACAGAGGAATAGAGAGGTCGTGCGAATGTTGGAAAGAATGCACACCACTCATCACTGAAGTTTCCATCATTTGAATTTAAATCATCTTTTCTTGATTGATAATCTCACTTCAACAACTCGCCAATCATCGATCTACTTTGAATAAAACATTTGATATTGCTGTGAATTTAATACACGATCTCGTTATATAATCGTATCGCAATTCCACTCGGATTCACAAGAAATCCAAGTCAAATTTGTTCACATTATGCACAATATTATTCATGATAATCCTATTCAATAATTACACACATTGAGGTAATCTTGCAAATTTCTGATGATTAATTCAAGATCGAAATTCGAAAAATCATGTATACAATCCATAAAGCGATAGATGCAGATACGAAAATCGCACATGGGAATCAATTTTCCATAATTATGTCAATTCGATCACATGGCATTATGGATGAGCAACAGATAATGAAGTATATGAGAATGTAAATATTTTATCACGTCGTATCTCCTCGAATCGATCTCGATGTGTAATTTTGTGAGATAATCAACTCAGCCCAGCAACGCAAACATTGATGCAGCGATTTCGTATTGATTGAGGTATTTGAAAAGTAACAATTTCCAATTCATACGAATTTTAATTATTTCATATTTTTCGTTCCATATAATTCCTCGTGAAGAGAAAAGAGCTCGTCTCTTCTTCTCCTCCTCGCGATGACGATACGCGTATTTGCGTACTTCTGATTATCAGCATTAATGTACGTCATTTTACGAATAATACCATGGCGCGTGTGTCGTATAAACGCTTTGCGAACTTTGAAAAATCCATCTCGAACGTAACTGTGTGGATTTAATCCTTGGCTGATGTTTGTTGAACTATCTGACATGGGATTCAGGGATTTTCATAATCGGATTTAGAAAAATGTCAGACATTTGTTATTTTCATACAGTTCAATGTACGACGCCAACACACGTTTATGAGAATAATAATATCAAGTTCAAAAGCGATCCACACTTTCTTCAAGATCGAATGGTTTTATCAATCACTCGGTAAAGCGAGGGTGTGTGTGTGTGATATCAAAGCGATTGCTGTGCGAGGGATAAAGGAATAATCAGAGATATCGAAACAAGTGGAATAAAATATAAATGGTCAGACATGAATACGTACTATACGAATTGTGAATATTCATTCGTTGATCTTTGAAGGAGATGCTAAAGGTATATCATCGTACAAACTCTTACTATGAAATAACAAAAGAGATTGAATATTTCAATCATGTATATTTATGCTGAAAATGAATGGAATTAATGCGAGGGATAATAAAGCGTATATATTATGTATACGCTAGGATGACTTTGATATCTTTGTTTATTCATCATTCATTCGCACACCGCTGTCGTGCGATCGCTGAATAGACTCATTCTATCGCTCCGGGGATTCCGATGCAATTGGAATTTCCATGAATTTGAATGTTCCATACTTCCATTGAAGATATATAATCCATATCCTCTTATTCGTCGGATATCAATTCACTCGCGGTAATGAGAACGCATTCAAATATTTCTGGTCACTTATCGTGAGATGTTTTAGTACTTCATTAGAGCCTTCCGATACCTTGATCTCATAATTAGATCTCTTTAGTTCCATCCTCATCGATTTGTATGTGGAATTGACAGGTTTTAAACCGTCCTCCGGTAATTCGCAAAGTTTCGAGAGTTGGCGAGATGTCGGTATCCGAATCCCGGTAAACAATCCCACAGAATGTAATGTAATTTTTGTGTGAAGATAAATGAACGTAATTCCTGGGCAACCATCATCGATCGATAACCACTTCCATTCCTATATATCTCCTCCTTCTCTTTCTTCAATTGCGCGAATATTTAAAGAATTCATTATCTCTTTCTCTCTCTCTCAGGATTTGCGCTGGAGTTCGTTTGCGCGTTCTTCTTGGCGAGGGAAGAGTTAAGCCTGGTCGGTATAGAAAATCGAAAATAAGGCGAGTCATGCATTATAGATACCCATTCAAAGACTCAGCGGTTGGTAACTACGTAACTTGTTCTACACTTCCACTTCATGCCTTCGACTCACAACAAAACTGGATGTCTCTCTCCGTTATGAGAGAAGAGAATAAAAGAAAATCATCGTCGAATTGAAAAGAACTGTGCAGAGAGCACAGAGCTGTGTACACAGTAGCATACACAGACGTAGAAAAGACGGAAGGAAGAAAATGAAAGTGAGGCAAGAGAGAGGGAGAGCATCAAATGATTTAACCGAGCCGTGGGGTTAGATCCGCAATTTCGTTTGAAACATTCATGAGAAATATCCTCCGCCCAGTACCACATCTCACAGCTGCAGCGTTTAAGAATTGTGCTACCACGCGCGCGGCGGTTGGTCGCGCCCGTTTACTTATCTCGATGGCTTCTTCTTCCTTCAGGCTGCCTCTTTACTGGAAGGTCTGTGGCGTAGAAGAACGAAAATGTTCTTCCAGAACGAACCCGCATAACCGGATCGTTCTTCGGGGTCTCGTGAAGAGAAAAAAAAGGGGAAAGACGGAAAGAAATACGAAGGAAAATAACTGAGAAGGAGGAGGAGGAGGAGGAACAGGAGAAATAAGCGGTGGGGTGTGGAACGAAAGAATAAAATAAAACAAAAGCAACGAAGCTTTCAGGGTCGGAGAAATTCAACCGCGACGACCCTTCGTTTCGACGACTGTTGTCGTCGTTGTCGGTCCCCGACGAGTCTTAACGAGGTTACTTTCTTAACCAGAAACGAGTTACTTGTCCAATCCTGGACAGCGCTCGTTTTCTTGTCTTCGCATCTAGCTTCATTTCGTCTTTTTTGCCCTCCTCTTTTCCTCCTTTCTCCTGTCGAATTAATCGTCTTGGAACTCTTAATACCGCTGCATTGCGATCTAAAATTAACTTGCATTGATGTCAAGGAAAGATTATTTCATAAAATTCTATCTAAAAGAAAAGAATTGAGTCGGATATTAAAAATGATTTTCCGTCATCTCGAGTATACGTACAATTAATAATTTCATCCTTTATTTCATATCGAATTCAAATTACATGTACAATGAATTTCATTTATTCAAACCAAATCCATTTCACGAGTGCCGTTACAATCCGAGAGAAGAACATTTTCTCCAAGATGTATTCGATGAAATATATCTCCTTAATGCCAGAAAGCGTTTTCCGAACCAAGTCTCGATATCCTTACGGTGTGGAAGAAAATTTTCTTGTAACCAGTAAGTACGTTACGATAGAGGTAACAAAATATTCTCGTGTGTCAAAGAAAGTCCATATTTCCTCAACGTTGAAAAACAGTTTTTCAGGAAAGAAAATCCATTTTGTCTTCCGAGAAATTTTAAAGAAAAAGCAGTGGAAGAAAGGAAAGATTCACACCAAAATAAATGTGGAGTTGTATGTTGGAAGATATCGTTGATATTTTTCATGGAATCAATATGCGCAGGAATATCTCATTAATTCCTTCATCGTTTCGATCACTCACGTTGCGTAATAAGTCCCACTTCAACGAAAGAACGAGTCTCATTAGAACGAGTTGGAATTCGGACTACTTAATGAATTCACAGTATAGAGAGCGAGAATAGTTTGTATCATTTGGTCTGATATTTCACAAATTTTCCTGGGTTCGCTTAATGAATCGATCGGACACCGGTATGTGAATGTTTTTCTGTCGATTAATCGATCTCTTTTTCTGTTCATAAGTGCAAAAATGACTAAATTCATGTCTGCCATCTTTCAAAATTATATACAATTTTGCAAATTTTTCCACTCGGATCGATTAATTGAGAATCAATCTTTAATGAGAACCTTCCTCATCCTTAATTGACTTTTGAATAATCGTGCACACGAAATCATCTTCGGATGGAATCGTTGCTCAACTGTATCCCATCGGATTGACGAAATCATTCACAGAGGAGCAGTTTCAATGGTATAATGTCAATATAACATGCTAATCGGCACGTACACCTTCATAATTGGGGACAAATATTTGCTCTTGTGTAATTTGGCAAACGGATAAATACACCGACTGTGAAAACAAATCCTATCCGACAATGAACGTTGTGCTCGAATTTGACGATAACATAATAGGGAAATGTTATTTCGAAACCCTTATTTCATTACATAATGGATATTTATTTGATAATTCTATCGATTTCTACGAGTAATGACGCACTTCTAAACTCACGTAAGAATCATCCGATATTCGTGAACCGAAGCTTGCGAATAAATTCCAATTTCTCTGCTTCGGAGAAGTGAAATGTCGATTTGTTTGAGAAATTATATGTAATTCTAGTGCTCAAAGTCCAGCCAGTACACAAAGAAGAAGAAGAAGAAGAGTGGTACGTTTGAAACTGACTCGAGATTGAGCTTTAGAAATTTTCAATTTCGAGTCGTCTCTTTTCACAGTTGGCTTGAGAAAGGGACGACGATTACTACTCTATATGATCTGAAAGGATCGTGGCCGATCGAGGTGATGAAAAGGGATAAAGGGGGAACAAGAGAGGATCACTCGTCGAGTCGATCGTCCATAGGTACCGACACAAGAGCTCGTTTAGATTCCGCTGAATAACGATAGCGCAAATTCGGTGACCGTGGTAACGGTGAAGGATCTTAACGTCGATGGCTAGCTAGATTCATCATTGGTGTGCCAACCTCGTTCACGCGTCCCCTCATTCAATTATCGGTCGCTCAGTACTCTCCATTCGTGCGCGGCGTCGTTCGGACAGCCAGCACAAGGTCCCCGCTCCTACGATCGCTGAACACAGCCACAGAACTGTGTACGGACTTCGTTTCATATCTATTGTGATTTTCTACCGAACAAATCTTGTACTACTTCACTCGACATGAATGAATAAAACAAAAAAACACACCTCGAATATGAATTCTCAAATGGTTTCATTCGATTCACAAATTTCATTTATTATCATTATAATATTTTTTACGAGCTGAATAAATCAAAAATCGAACCCTCAATTTTGTAGATACAACAATCCCGATAGGGGTTGTTTTTCCATAATTCTGGAGTACAGTTTTTCCGCGTAGGATGTTCAGTTTTTTCCACGTTTAGATAGCGATCACGATATACCGATCGTATGCCATGCGTTTCGATGATATTTTCATTGAAAAGATAAACCTACGTGTCGTGGGAATAAAATTCGTTCAGTGTATTCCCAGGATGTTTTTTGGTCTCCTGTTATTTTTGAAGAATATTGAAAATAAATCTTTATCAAGTTCGAACCATAGATAGATGATAGATTATGGATATACACAGGGAATTATATTTTGAATGGAAAATTGTCGATGTGAAATAATGTTTGTTTCGTTTCGTGACGCTTCCGAAACAAACAAAGTCCGAACAGCAATTGCGAATGCGTAGAGTCGAATGGAGAAAGAAGCAACGAAAATTACATTCCAATAATTTCAGCATAAATGGAATTGAAATCGATATTCCGCTCTTCTCATTTCCCATAGTTAATTCAAAGTTCTTGGTGAATACCTTCGTCGTAGGACTCATTTATGAGAATGCGAGTTGGGGGATTTACAAGTAGTAAGCGGAACGCAATTAAGTAATGACCATAAGTACGAGATCAGAGAAGGTGACAGCTTTCCGGGTCCTATAATCCTTCCGCTTTCCTATCTCGATTCTGTAGGTACGTACAAAGCGGAACGCTCGGAAATTTGAAGTGATAACCAACTAAGTTGCATTGTCAGAACTCCATATAGCACCGTACCTACTAATGGAACTTTCCATTCAAACCCGAAACGACATAATTATTCGTACCTAATTAATTTCCTTCGATTATTCGATGAATGCTATATTTATATAATGAAATATATCAATTTTATAGGACTTTGGGTCGCTCTCCGAGGTTTTTCTCTTTTCCGCACAGATGCAAATAGACGGATGGTGGTGGTGATAAAGTTATAACAGCCTTCAGTTGCCGACGCCACAACATCGCGACCAACAAACTCCGGACGCAATAAAGTTTAACACCGCGCTCTCATTTTATTGCGCTTGCTTTTTGTACCAATGTGTGTATCGCATGCGCGTACTTTCTATACGTGCTTCTTATATACCCACACATGCGGCGTCATTTACAACGAGAACGCGATGTTGAAAATGGTTGCCTTTTGTCAGTCCTAATGGGACGATCTCTTCGCGAGCGGTACTCTCCGTAGGCAATGCTTGATGCTGCCGTGGGAGAGCTTTCAGAATACTCGTGTAAGAACTAGAAGAGAAAATAGGAGAATATGGAAAATAGGAGATAGAACTTCACGGTTGTGCGATGGCAAAAGACGTTGTGAGAGATGTCTTCGAATGTAGTACAATTCGTCGAAGTCTCGAGATTTCCTCTGAAAACTCTCAGAAACGTCTCACGATTTGCGGATGGGTTAGAATCCATGCATCACGGGTAGGTTCTTTTTCTTGTACTTATTCAATAAATCCAGGAGCTCATCCTATACTGTTTTCCCATCCTGTATTTCTAATTTGGATCATTTGAATTTTGATGCTGATTCAATCTCTCGCGCGCAAATTTGAATTCATTCGCATGGGTCACGGAAAACCTTCAACCATGCACGGAGAGAAAAGAAATTATTTGCTATCGCAGCGATCAAACTTTGCTGTAGAAATCAACACTTTTCACTACCACGGTTAAAAAGTCGGTAGCTGTAATAACGAAAAATTTGTTGCTCAGATTTTGCTGTCAGGATATTGCAATTCATCAACTTTTTTGCATCGATTCGTTTGACCTCGATATAAAGTCTTTTACCGGTACCATCGCGTCACTGAGAGAGAGAGAGAGAATATAAATACAATAGCCAATTATTATCCAGCTATTATACGGAAACCTGTTGTGGTGAATATCGAACAATGGGAATCCTCATGGCGCTCAAAAGTTTCAACAAGTCGGAAACGTTATTCTCTGTTTGATGTGGTCGTGGTCTGAAGGAGAGCCACTTTCAATCGCTGTATATCGATGATATAATCCAAGCAAATTGTTAGATTGGAAACCTTCAGTCGATCCTCGATACTACGGGAAATTGAAATTTGTTCTCGATAGAATTGAATTAAGTAAATCATGACGTATCCATGTTTGATGAAATTTCAAACAAAAATATCAACACAATATTCCTATATATATCTCCATCCCCAGCTACAGTCGTTGGGGATTGAACGGGATCAAGAGATTTTTCAAGAAAGCAAACTTTTCGCATCGACAGTTGTTGTTGAATTTTCAAGCACCGAAGAAACTGATGAACACGAAACTCCGGGGCATCGGGATCATACAGAAAAAGTTATTGTTGAGTCTTCGGAACTTAAGATGCGACGTTTGGGCAGACGTGACTAAATTTACTATCGGCGCTTCAAGAAAGGTGTGACCAAATCTGGAACGTCGCTGGTCTCGAGAGGGTAATGGAAGACGAGACACTGAAAATAGTATTGGAAAAGATCGAACGAATCAAACTAGCTTGCGTGTTTCATTTTCAGATTTCTTTGACTCCAGAGTCAACGTTCGCGGAAAAGTCCACTCGAAACTTTTACCTGACTCCTCTTCGATTGATAGAACAATTATCTCAAGGTGATATGAGTTGAAACAATAACGATATTTATCATATATTCTAATTTACATGTTGTATTTCTCGATAACTTCTGAGAACATATGAGGCATGATTCAATTAGTTTTCGAAGTATATTCCCCATCATTGAATGACCCAAAAATCACGTCTATAACTTGACGTCATGGTTGATGCATATTCATGTATAGTACGGTACGTGAGAATATACATTTCATCAATCTTCATCGGAGAGAAAAATTCTTTTCGCTTCACTTGTCACATCACAAAGTACATTTCTGATAATTGTATACATTGTTTTCTTTGAAACTCTTGGGATTCGAGCAATGATAAGAGTAGTTAGACAATACAAAATTGTGACAAAAAACATCGATGATACATTCGAGAGAGGTCATGAGTGAAGCATTAACATTACGTTCTTTTGTCATCAGTTCACGAACGAATGAGCAATGAACACAGTCGAGGTATGCAAAAAATTATCATTCTACGTTGCCGAGCTCTCATTTAGCTTTTATTCGTACTTCAAAAGAGGGTGTTCTTTGGGAGAGAATGTTCAATAATAAAAATCTTCCGTCGATACGATGCTTTGGTAATTTCCTGGGTTAATGACCAGATTTTATCAACGAACGAGAAACAAATATTTCGAGTTATTCCTGATCTGGCGAGAAGTGTCGCGACGATGAAAGTGTATCCTGTTACCCTATTTGTGTGTAACGAATAGCTCTCTTCAAAACTCATGCACTTACATGTGACGGTAACGCAATCCTTGTTAACGTCAGAAACCCTTATACGGTAAACTAGTAATTTGGGTTCCTCAAGGTCCAAGCTTCTCCATGTGTGAACGATGGAGTGTCACTAGGAGTTGCATATGATGTGATATCTCATATCACTGTCATAAATGAAGAAAATATACCGTCACGAGTAATGCATATAGATTGTTTCCATAGAGAACTTTTTGGATACAATTTTCTATAATTTCTTTGTTATTCGTCAAAGATTCAGAAGATTTGCACACCTTTTTGATCGAAGAAAATTTAGGAATTCAATTGAAATAAATGTAATTGTTGTCAAATTAATGAAGAATACAACTATTCGTGTGGAAATTTTTCCGGGCGTCTTGTATTGAATATAGGTTCCGTATGGGCTTATATTGGGTATCCAAACTTAGGATGTCTTAACCTTAGCCGCCAAGATAAGAGGCCTAGTTGGGTTGCTGATATTCAGCCTGATTTCCCTAAGTCAGGGAGCCCATCCCGTGTGGAAGAGTTGATCAGGATTCATTTCAGCCCCAATCCAAACAAATCCGGGCCAAGTGAGGAATCGATGTGAAATATGACATTCAGGGAGGTTATTTCAACTGTCTGGAGTATGAGTCAAGTTAGATGGTTGTAATAATTGTAGAGGATTATCAAGTTCATAATTACTAGATCACCAACTTTCGCAGTGTTCTTTCATTTATTGAACGTTTCCTCACTGTATTTAACTAAATCTTTTATTATAATTAAAAATTACGTTAGTGAAGTAATTCTCTTAAGTATGAACTTTCTGTGCTGTCTGGGTAGTGAAATCAACGATGCGTAGTTGGTTTGGAACACCCCAAATCTTATTCTTAGAAATCCATTGTTTTCATAGATATTGAACACACGGGGGGGGCTGCAATGTCGCGATGAAATTTCAGTACCTCAAAATATATTAGTTAGATGGCTAGTAACATCTAGGAATATTTCGGTATATCGAACTTCCGGGAAAATGGACCTTCGGGACTGCGACACTCTACCATTTTTTTAAATGTAAGAAGCACTTGCAAGTGTCAAGTTTTAGGCTAGTCAAGCGTTACAAAACTCGCGAATCCCTAAATCATTTCAACTTGGAAATGTTTAAGAAAGTAATATTTTTGATCCCGTACTACACTTGTACTTGTTGAATTGATTCACTGATGAAAATTTCATATTCGCTAGCTCCGCAAGAAGAAATAGGCGCAATTATTAGTATTAGAAGTATGAATGATGGAAATAATCATTGTCAGATGTAGGTTTTCGATGATAAGATTTGTTTTTTGAAATGGAATCTAACTTATAAATGAAACTGAAATTGGCCCCCTGAAGCTAGCAGCCGATTATCATAACTTCTTCCACAAAACTTTTATCAAAGATTCAAGTATCTGAGACATTTTGTAGAATGCTACTTAATTGATTCTTGGTGTGAACACAGCTGGAACCACGTTGAATCAAAAGTTACAACAATGAGCTGCTAGTTTTAGGTTGCTAGTTTTAGCTTAATGACTCATAACCTCCATTCGTACACTGGAAGAATTTTGTTGTGAAAATTACCGCGAAATTCCAGTAATCGAAGGACAAGTGAAAATTTTTCAAAAAATTACTGTGCAGCCTGGAAGAATGAGTGAGTTTTTAAACAGTTGAGAGGGATGTTTTCTACAAGTTTTACAAAATGCACAGTAATATTTTGAAAAATTCCTGCTTGTCCGTCGATCACTTAAATTTCACGGTAATTTTCCAAATAAAATTCTTTCAGTGTATTATTCACAAATTTGAATGAGTTTGAATTGGAAATCAAACTATGAATTACCCTTCAACTGATGAATCAAATTGTTTTTCTTCAATTTCATTCGTATTTTATCAGATTTTCTCCATGATTAATGAAAAAACAGGTATAAAATGGAATTATTCCGGCCCAAATGGGAGCCCTGTTGATACCCAATTAGGTGATACTGATTTTTGCGTCAGATTTACCATTTAATCCTTGTTAGGCCCCGATTATTATTATGGCGTTACTGATAAAATTTCTATACGGGATATGCTGCATTACCAATTTTTCCCCCGATTTTAAAAATCTAGGCACACTAACTACAGCCCAATAGGACCTTGTAAGGCTTCCCGTATTCTCCCGAAGATTTTGATTCAAGCGTCCCTGCATACAAACCATGTAGAGCCAAGCTGTATTTTCCACGTTTTCCCCGTTTTGACAAATCTGAATGCACCCAACTACAGCCTGCATAGGGTCTTGCCCTTATATTAATCCCTTCTTTGAATATAAACCCACATTAGAGAGCAAATTTACTGAAATCATATGGTTAATTTCGACTTTTTGCGGTGTATGCTCCCGAAAAAATATTTCATCCATGATTACTGTGTTCACACTATCGGTGAACAATGTCAAAAAATCGGGAAAAAACATTAACACTGTATGGTTAATTCCAAGACTGAATGAGGCTGTTCTGTTTTTTGATACAGTCCGATGATGTATGAACAAAGTAATGTTGGGGGGAATACCCGAATAGAAATTGGAATCGACTCATTCTAGGCCCTGTCTGGACTCAAGTCGAAGTGATCTGGGTACACATAGGGCCTTGGATAGGCAAATTTTCAATCGAGCAAGTTCCCCCCTTGCAATATTCATTCAATTTGATAATATTCGCAACAATTCGTTATCCTTTTGAAGGTCCTGATTTCATCATTCACATTAGCTTCATCAGTAGGGTGTCCCACAGAGGTCCAAGTTGGGGATACTATGCAGGCCCTGCAGATGAGTGCGTGACAATCCTGTCTAGGCCCTATGAGAGTACCCAAAACAGGACCTGGAATAAAACGAGGACGCCAAGAATTAATTTCCACACGAGTATGTCATCATCAGCGGATAAAATTGGGAATACTGTTGAAAAATTCCTTCTGAAAATTCAGAAAAAATTTCACCAAGTCCTAAGAGAATAGACTGAATTGTCAGAATCATTCCCAACATTTAGTTAAAGTTTCTTAAAATTTAGTGAAGAAATTTTTTTCACTTAAAGATGTTTTCTTGAACAAATTCCTCTCCTTCATGTGAGAGATTTCTCTCGACTACCAAATCCTCCAGAATTCTTTGTAATGTTCAGTGCATTAAGTAAAATCGATTCCCAATTATCCGAAATGATGAGAAATTCAGTAATTTCATTCCTACACTCGCACCGTAAATTTCCAGAGGAACTTCACACGAGACTTCACGGAATTATTTGTTCTATCTCTCGTATATCCGATACACGACTACGTACCTTCCCTATTTTTATACCATTCCAAACGAATTAACGCGTTTCCAGTGACTGTGAATCAGTGATAAATTCGTAACTGAATAAACATGGAATATTCATCGACGTGTTGTAGTTCACAATTACTATTCACAAAATTGTAAGTCAATTTCATTCCGCAGTGAGGTAAAATTAACTGATTCGAATCCGAAATGTGTGTAATCTAATGTGTATAAATCATCGTTTGTGTTTCGTTATATTCAAATAAAACACAAATATATATATCAAGTAAGATCGCAGCGAATCTTTTGAATTTTTCACATGGAGAATATTGTTGATAATCTTGGAAACCTGTAACCCGCCTCCGAACGATCATTACTCAGATGATTGGTCAGATCGATTTGCCGTCAACCTGTGCATGATATATAAACATAACATCGAACCTTGTTGCTGCGATGGCGGAAAAACTTGAATTCTTTCATGACAAATGATCCAGCGAGTCAATCAATTTTCTATCATGACAGGAACCCCGTCATATAGATAGTTACGTCAGCAAATCTTGTGTTTGGAAATATACACTTTTCAGCGGATGAAAAACAAAAATGCATACTCGAAGAAGAAAGAGCGGAGAGAAAGAGAAAGAGGAAGAGGAGATCATAGCGGTATTGCATAAAAGATATGCGGTGATTTTCCCCACCGATATGTGGTGATTTTCTTCATCGATGATAAGGAGAAAAGATGAACGAGATCAATCTGAAGGTAAGAACGTGAAAATTTGTTCGTCGATTTCAGCATACTCCTTCACTTTTCTCTATCTCTTCCTCTTATCCATGAGAGCACATATACGTATGTATATATATATGTACGTATCCTCTCACCTACACAATCCACATTTATCCACTCACTCACACCGATGTGCATTGAAGATTATCGCAATCGAAGGAAGAGGTAGCTTCGGTGCCCGCGGTGATTACCGGAATGGATATGGGAAGGAACGAGTCCAATCTAAGCATCACGCTCCAACGGGCAATATCAGTGGCTTATCATCCTTCCTGACTCACTTTGTAATTGTGTGCGTGATCGTACGTATCCACACTCTCACACACATACCTACACACTCCTCATAATATAAATCCACACTGTCTCTTTTCTCTTGGTCTGGAACCGTTAAATAACCTACCTAGCCTTTGTGCTCTCACATAAAAAGTCAAATAGCAAAGGGATTTTTCTCTTCATCCATTCTCTATTCTCTTCATCCCCTTCCTATCTCCCCTGCTATGAATATGGGACGTGGATTAGGTGAGGTGAAGAGAATACGATTCATTTCGCGTTTCAAAGTGATCACCGTCACCTTAATGAATGCTCGATGAATAAAATAATAAACAGCTCTCTCTTCTAGCTGAATTCATACCTCTCTTTTGGTATAAATGTATATCCTTTAAACAATAATATCAAATGTCACTGAGTATATAATATTTTGCATCACTAACCTTCAGAATTCTCATCCCATTTTGAATCCAATATTGAATTATCTTCCCCATCGTGTATACTCAAAGTCCCTTTGTGTAACCTAAAATCGACCATTATCAAGGCTCTTTGAATGTACTGTAACCATATTGATAAAATACCTTGTAAGAGGGTTGTTTTTTATTTTTATTGATTGCGTTTTTCACGACTTTCTTGACTTGATGCATATGTTAAACATTCATGAAATTAAGGCGATGAATGAAAACGTTTTCCATTCTTGATAGGAACTATGATCGAGATTACCCTCACGGTATTCAAAGTGGATAATTATCATGTACAAAATCGATACAATTATTAATTCACATAATTCATCACCCACCTCGAAGTAGTTGAGTAGTTACAAAAAATCCCGATTCACCCTTCTCTAGTGTTTTTGCTACATGAAATTTAGAAACATACATTCGTTGCGATAACTCCATAACACCGGGGTACACTCTAAATTCACAATCGAGCATAATGATTAATCATAAAACATCCTTCTCCGCACAACCAGAGTTCAACAGGGTCAATTGTTGATGCGATTACGATTTAACGAATTCTCGAATTCATAGAGTAAATCAATGCACAACTCGAATCATAAATAAAATCTTCAGGGATTATCCCAACCTTCCACGATTCCACATTTCCATACAATTTGTAGTTGATAAATTCAAAATCGACTTGATACAATCCTGACTTGATTCGATGGAAAAAAGGAACGAGAGAGAGAGAGAGAGAGAGAGAGTGATGGCAAAACACTTGTTTAACTGAAAATCGAAGAAGAGATGGAATCGCGAAGATTGTTGTTGGGGTGGTAGTCAAGCAGCCAAGTTTCGAGCTCAACGTGATACGATATACATCTTCGAGATCCGATAAGACAGGATAGATATGTTTCACGGCATTTTACCTCTTTACCCGCATTAAATCGAATGCCAAAGTATTCTCATGCATTCCAATTCCTTCAACTCACCTCCACCATTTCTTTTCGTATCCCTACCGTATTCTCTAGCGGTACTATCCTCACCCTTTCGAATCTTGCACGCTGCTTCCTGGCCTCCATTGTGATTTATGCATTGACGTAAATATTGTTGCGAAAACGAAAGATCTAACCCGAACACGAAGTTGGGCGCCGATTTCTTTCATACCTGTTCCTCGAGAACGGATCGAGAGAAACGATGACGTGTAGCGAGGAAAAAGAACAGTCATCCTCCGATCTTCCTATTTCTTGCGATAAAAAATTGTACCGTATGTGTCTGGTGACATTACCAGTACCGATCCCAACGCCACCGCCATCCTGTTCGCCATCGGGTTCGCGTAAATCATACAAAATCGGCCCATAAAAAACGTCGAATGTCGATTTGAGAAAGCTTGACTACACGTGAGAACTATTACAACAATGGTGAATTCGAGAAAAGTTGCCAGAAATTTGTTAAGAGATTGTTTAGATTTGATCGGATGAAGGAAATTTATCGATTCGTTGATACAACATGGTATATAGAGAGAAAAAAAAGCAAAGGACAGGAGGAACAAGTGAAGGTGATGGGAGGATAGCCTGCAGGAGGTAAATGGTTTTCTCATTCCAAGAATTTAAGTCACGTTGTGAAAAAACTATTTCAATGGTCGCGAAAATTAGCATTCAACGCGGTCCAGCTGCACGCGACAGTTGTTACAATGTCGAAGCGTAATAAAACATGGGAGGTGAAAAAAAATCTCTATCCAACTGTGCAAATCCATTGGTAAATAATATCCCCCACGTTAGAGCATGTTACGAATTAACATCGTGAATAGATAGAATCATTCGTGGTGCACGTAGCAAAATAAAATGATGTGAGATAGTTCGTGACACAAGTTGGAGAAAATCGTGATGGCGAGGCCGTCGTTTACCGATCTGCGCAATTCAAAGGACGATAAACGCGAGGAAAGAAAATTGAAGGTGCCATCAAATTGAACTTGTCGCTCGAAGAGAAAGTTTTTCATTGGATACGAGAGATTTTAAACGCTTGGCTATATAAATTACGCGTGACACGTGAAACTTCGTTTGAAGACCAATAGTTCGGAAATTTTTCAATTGTTTTCTTCAGGAGCTGTTTGAATACTCTATTCCTTCTTTTTTCTCCTTTAGTTGACAACGATGAGAGTTTCACTTGAGTGGAAAGCGATGAACATTAGAGGAATGGAATATTATTCTTTTTAAAATATATTCAGCTGGGCAATATCCATGTCAAATGCTTGTCTCGAATGATCAATAACGTCTTGCTTTCCGACGATTGTGGTTTATGCTCAACGATTCGTAGTCATGTCGATGAGCAGAAGTAAAATCAGAGGTAGATATCAAAGGGATGGTTAATCAAATGGAAGACCACTAATTCCAGGTTTCAGTTATTTTCATTTTTCATTGTCCCAACCTCACGACCCTTCCTACTCCTCTCGACACACCAAATGATGTCAATCATGGCCACAGAAGAGCTTTCATCTCTGTTGCTTCATCAAATTTTCCACGCGAAATAGAATACGTGATGAGCGTTCATTCATTCGTTCGTTCCATATCTTTGCTTTGTTTCCGCATACTTCTACTACCAGCAGCTAATCAAAAAATCATTGAAAATCGATCCTCAATATCCTCCAAAGTGTTGCTGACGATGATCGAAGTAAGGTGCGGAAACAACGAGGAGTTATCGTATCACGATGGATCTAAAAATTGGTATATTCGTCTCTAATAGATTGTTATTTCGAATAGTTTTTCTATTCTTCGATAAAATTATATAATATATGCATATATAAGATACATCCTTCTTGTATACATTTCAAGAATAAAAACGATGAGGACTGATCCGAGAGTTCTATTCTTTTCGCATCTTTCGTTCCCTTTTCTTTTTTTAATGAAAATGATGACGTTGGAAATCAATGACCGAGAAAGACGATCGCGAAGAGCCTAGAAGCTTCTTCCTCGATATTGTCGATAATAAGTATACACACGGACGAAGGGAACGCGTATTCGTATGTGTACGAATATCTGTCTGTATATAGGACTACATCATCTTACCGCGGTTGGATTTTCACAGATCTTGTCGATCGAACCGGGACACATCGCTCTTCGTTCATCATTTGCGAACCAATGAAAGAATAGAGAAAGATGGACGAGTCACGTCTCGTCGTTGTCATCTTTGTCGTTGTGTAGCAAAAGTCTTCAACGACTACCCACCCAAACCAAAACCAGCAATCGTGCGGCGGGAAGATGAGAAGACGGTGATATTACTAAAAGACGGGAAAAGGAAAGGATAGGGAGGAGGAATGGAAAGAAAAAGACCAGAGAGAAGAAAAGAAGGAATCAGGACGATCGTGATAGGAGAACATCGACGTGACGTCAGCCGGAAACGAGAAAAGTGAATATCTCCGGAAAATGAATGATACGAGCTCAACGTGAACACGATCCCTTCTTCGATTTCTATCTGCATACGGTGTATCGTAATGCACTAATCATCCGCGATTTATTTGAAACCAAGTTTTGTCTTGCAAACTCCCGACTGAATCCCATGAAGGTGAATATACGCGAACGTGTACCCTCTTTCCAAGGAAATCATGAGGATGAATAATTCATTACGTTCCTTGGACATACAATCATTGGGCGAATAAACATCAATTTGAAGCCTGAGAACGACTACGGTGACGGAAATTCAAATGAATTCTATCAATGTTTGGATTGAAACCATGGAATTTTTATGAGGAACATCGATGTTTTCTCCATTCTTCTTTTATTGTTTTTTTTCTGGAAAAAATGTGAGAACGGTTTTTGGATTTTCCTTGTTATTCTGGCAGGAATCGAGATTGATTGCAACGGAAACAGCAAGTTTCGTGATACATTAATTTATCAAGGCAAGATGAATGGAGGGATGTATTACGTAAGGTCCATGGTGAGAAGTTTAATGCAAGTACCGTGGAAAATTTTATGTTGAGAGAAGACACGTTTTTATATTATTATTCTCAACTGCAGTTTGTTTTGATGAAGAGATCGATGTGGTTCTTGGATTATTGGATGTGAAGAAAATGTCTACTTTCAATGTGCCGAAGATTCAGAAAACATGAATGTTTGCGGTATCAAAACAGAATACTGAAAGTAGATAAAGTCACTAACACTACAGACAACTAACTTGCTGCGAATAAAATAAAATAAACTGATAACGCTATTTTACAATCCTGATCAAATAAAAACCTCAAGGGATCCCTCATAGGAACCCTCGAGGGTTCCCCTGAGAATTTGGCACAAAAATTCTTCGCCTGGGATCCATCAGGGAACCCTTGTGGGACTTTATATAAGACATTGTCAAAATTTCTTGAAATTTCATGCTTTCCTTATATACTTGTGAAATAAATCTTCAATTTACCCAACTGTGAATAAAATTAATTTATATATAATTGAACTTAGGATTTCTAAAATATTAAGATGAACATTATAATTCCATTCAAACATGAGGGATATCTCTAGTTTCTCTATTTTCACTGAGAAAGGTATAAAATATTTCCATTATCAAAATTCAAGGCAGCGTTATGATATCAGAGTTGACACCAGGTGGAATCGATATCGATAATGCCAGGTCACTGCAATTTTTATTGAATCCTTATAATCAAACTGTATTTTTTCGAATTAAAATTCCAAATATATATTTTGTATTCATCAACATATTTAATTTCAAGTATTTGTTTTTACAATACAAAAGGACGTTGGATGAAAATGTATGTTAAGCTGGACCATTGAATTTTACGCATTTTAAACTTTATTCACATCAATGAACATGAATTATTCTGCAGCACTGAAAATTGCTGTCAGATCCACTCAAAAAATAGTTGCCAGAGCTATCAAAAAGATATCAATTATTGGTAAACTAATGTCACACATTTTTGGAGAATATTTCAGTATCAGAAGAGATCACTGGGCCACTATTGCAAACAGTATTCGTCCACCATCGTTCATACTGATCAAATTCATCTTTTCAGTCATCTAAGTTTTTATTGGGGGAGATTTGATATTCAGAATGGAACGGTTCAAAAACACTTTATGTAGGATCTTACATGAGCTCCCACTTGGGATCCCATAAGGGTTCCCAGATGGGTTTTGGTCATAATTTTTGTGCCAAATTCCCAGGGGAACCCTTATGGGATCCTATCTGGGAACCATCGAGGTATCCCTTGAGGATTTTTTTGATCGGGGTACTACTACTTACTAGTCAGGACAAGTATCACGTCAGCTGCCTCAACTAACTCCACAGTTGCACTGACTAACTTAGATACCTGGCAACTTACGAACACTCACAGAGAGGATTTCTCAAAATGAGAAAATTTTTCTTGTCGCTGGGACAAAACTCATTTTTTTCTCCAGTCTAGAAAATTTCACTTGGATCAAGAAAAGTTCGTTTTGATTTCAAACTTTTTCACTCTCTGTGAGTGGAGTATTTTAGTTACTTGAAACAGCTAACGTGATACTTGTCCTGTGCCTACTAAGTAGTTGCAGCAACTATTTGAGCAGACGGTCGAAAATCGACTATTCAAGTCCACCGTGAACAATGTCTATGGGAAACTTCACATGAATGTTCGGAAGAAATTAGCACATGCAAGCGTTAGGAATTTCCTGTATTTTACCAGAAATTTACTGCACAATGATAGTAAAAATCCCATTGTAACCGTACCAACGAATAATAATGCGAAAGTCATATTTTATTCATCATTAAAAGCAAGAATCAATGGAATTTATTCCTCGCCAACAATTCAATAAAATTCAAATCATCATGATCGATAATTCGAAAGGAGGGATAATGTTTCGTTATTGTAAATTATAATCTGGAAAACGATGAAAGATTATTCGAAACAAATATTTGGATTTTATTCAGTGGCGTATTAGGAATAAAACCCATTATCAAGTTTTAAGAAAAATTACAAATTGGCCGAAATTGTGTTTTATTGAAGATTGTCAATGTAACAAGATGAAAAAACAATAATTCGGTAAATTCTTGAAGAATCTATGTAATACATTTTATTGTCAATATTATGTTGAAATTGATCCACCGATCATTTTTGTAAAATTGAACAATTTGTTAATTTATGTGAATCCATGCGATGGATCAAGGGAGGTATAAATAGAGGAGAGCCCGATGAGGCAGGCAGTGTTGCATTGTTGCGCTCCAGGGACACATCCCTGAAAATTGAAATAAAGATTTTTCCCAACAAGTTGTTAAAGTATTATTCGATAATTTTGAATATTTTCATAGTTTAGAAAAACTGTTTGAGTCTTTCACAATTTCTCCTCGAAGTAGAAATTGTTTTCCAAACGATAGTGATCGAACGATTTCGTTTGGAGATTGTAAATTGAATCAATCCCAAGTGGATTAGAGAACTTCAATGAGTTTGTGGATTTACTTGAATAATAAGAAAAAATCCTCTGGCGACCGTGTAAATGCAGTAAAGTGTATAAGTACGGTTACACCATGGAGTTTGGAATTTTCAGTTTAATTTATGGGAAATTTCATATACATGTATCGGAAATTGATTTCTCATCCCATGACCGGAATTTTTCGATTGCTGCGTATAGGAGAATTCCGATTATTTCTTACAGTGTAGTTGCTACAACTATTCCTTTTTCTCCGTGAAGTTCCTTTTTTTCTCTATGAATCCCTGAAGATTTCCCATGATTTCCTAATATTTAAAAACAATTCCCGAAAAATTCTCAAGCGCTGTTGGCACGTAAATTTTACATTAATCCGATATTCTGGAGTGGAAAACTTTACGTAGTGCTGTCATTTCTTTTCTGCATTGAATATAATATTCATGCATGTAAAATTGAAATCAGGCACGTGCACTGTCAGAAATATCTGGAAGTTTTTTTCAATTACGTACATGAAATCAGGTTCATATACATTCTGCATTGAATTTAATGTACTAAAACATGAAAAGACTATAGATTATGCTGTAGTTTACATTAAATTTCATGTAAAATGTGCATGAAACTGAATTCATGTACGTACTTGAGAAAAACTTCCTGTAAAAACATTAAAATTAATGCAGAAATTTTTAACAGTGTGTTTGAAGAAAATTTTCTGATGTTTTTTTGAGTGCAGTGCAGTGTTAGAAAACACTGGACACAACTGGAGTCATGCCGAATTTCCACTAGGGTTGTTGAACTTCATGATGTACACAGAGGAAAAAATTTGCTGTCGCAGCATATCGACGTATTATACATAGAATAACAAATCTTGTTACTGAATTCGTTAAAAATCCGCTGCCATGGCTAACTGGATTGCTGAGGAAGCAACATAATTGACGGGAGTGGCAAATTTTTCGCTGGATTAGCAAAATTTTTAGTGTCACAGCTAGAAAATCGCTGTCGTAGCTAACGAAATTGCAGTAATAGCAAAAAAATTTGCTGCTCCAGCGAAAGGTACACAGCAAAATCAGGTTCTGCTGTCTTGACGAATTTTTTTTTCTCCGTGCGTGGACCCGACTGGGAATTATCATAGGGTTAACCTGACATATGGTGAGGACCTAACAAGGTCATCCGAAATACGGTGTACCTGCTGAAATCCTGATCAGGATTAGATGTAGATACCCCACGAAGGGATAAGCCCGTTTGATCCTAATTAGGTTTTCCTTAAATTATCTTAGAAGGTTGAAATAGGTTTTCCTGGCTGTAATCTCATCAAGACCTTATTAGATTATCCTGGGATTATGAACATGCATATTTGTAAAGTATAGTTCAATAAAGTGAATGCAAAAATGTCTTGATTTTAAATTGTATACTCCTTGGTGAAATAAATTTTCTCTAAGTTAGGAAAATATTTCTGAACAAAATGTCAACTGTGTATCTTTCAAGTTAGATCTCTCCATGCCGAATACAATATTTTGGGGTTGTGGATTTCCTGTTCATATCCTGGTTTCAATTTATTCCGGAGGTTTTGGTATGGGATTCCTCATCGAATCCTTATTAGTCTCGCTTCATAAGGTCCTGATATCAGTAAAGCGTGACATGACTTGTCAGGTCCTGACGAGGTTGCCTTACTAGGATCTGGACTGGATCAAAGTTGACCTGATCTGGTCCATGGAGTGAATTTCTAGTCACAATCAACATTTTTCAATTTTTGAAGTCAAAAAAATGTCTTTCATGTGATTTTCGAGTTCAGCTAGTCCAAATGCATGAGAAAATGGTTGAAAACTGATGTAATTCGTACGGATAGAATTTCTCAATATATCACGTAACTATCTACCGGAAATTTTCACATTTTCATATAGGGTGATATAAATAACACTTTTCTCGTCGATACATAAGAGAATTGCACTGAAATTCAGAAAATATTTCACAGCAAACGTTGGTGGAAATTCATTTTGTTCCTCAACTACGTTAATCCCATTGTAAATTCGACTGAAAACTTCTCTCCGAACATAAGACGATTGGGATCTTAAATTGTTCACAGCAATTTATTTTGGCATAAAATCTTTATCCAAGTACAAATCTATGATCCTCGAATCAACCTATTCAATCGTACCGATCTTTCCTAGTATTTCATACCTCGATCAAGAGAGAGAAACACCTTCACAGTTTATTCGCCAAGTTACCTTTTAGGTTAATCAGACTTCGAGTGTTGTTGTCGCGTTGTAGACGACCCCCGCGTTAGAGGAGGAGTTTCTTCTATGAATCGCTCTTTTCACAATTACTTTTTTCTCTCCTCCGAGCAAGGATTAGGTACCTCATAATCGAGTTCCCTAATAATTGAACTTCCTCGAGTACTGTAACTTTTTCAAGCTTGTATTTCCTTTGTTCGTTTGCTACGTTATACTTTCAGATGGCTTTACTTCTTTTCCATCAAGTTTTTCCAGCATAATCTCATTAGTTTTGTAACGAAAATGTTGTTTACTGTTTAAAGTACCAACACAAAGTATTTTTTGAACGATCTTCTGGATTTTTAATATGTAGATTTTTCCCTGAGTCGAGTAAAGAATAATAACCAGTTTGAATCAATTTGACGCGTCCATTCGGATGCGGTATTTCGGAGAAAAGAAATGTAGCTGTACGAAATTGATGCGGAAGATGTTGTGGGGTATATCATTTTTGTGGAAAAGCAGGCGTTGTTTCACGTTTGGAATTACAGGAAATCTTGGAAATGTCTTCATTGGGAAGATAATTTCATCTCATTTCGATGCGTCAATAATTGATGATATTTTTGCTGGCTTTTGATTTGTGAATAAGTCTCTGACGTGGGAGAAGTAGAAGAGGAAGGAAAAAAGGAGTCGGATGAGAGGATAGAGGAACCTGAGTCCTTGTCTTTACGTCATTTTCGTTTGCAGAGAGAAGGATGGTGGTAGAAAACGACTGTAAAGTCTCAAATCAAATATGTCATTTATATCTGATGAGGCTCGTAATGAACCCGTTATCTGACTGCCAGAGAAATGCTGGATATGCAAATTGAGAGATCGTCCTTGTCATTGTAAGAACCTTGCGCGCGCAAAAGATGTCTCTTTTTCTTCTTTTCATACTTTTTACCTTATCATTATATTTTTCTTGAGGAACGGTTATGCCGTAGACGAAACGTTGCTTCAAACCTGACATCGCTGCTCGTAATCTAACACGATAACATCTGAGAAACTTGATTTTTTTCTGTGGAAAAAAAAGAAAGACAAAAATCCTTCAATATACGCTAGTTAATTAAAAATCCAGCCATTTTGTATGTGACCTACAACTCTTTTCACTGGTATGCACTGGTGTTGTAGAGTTCCTAATGGAAGCATTGTGCCGAGAAGGAATAATAAACAGTACAGCAAAACCGTAGAACAAAGAATTTCTCGTCGCGCTTAATATTTTTCTCCACTGTTCTCATTTCGTTTGGATCGTGATGAGATTTTTATGATCCATCAAACGCGAATCTCCATAAGAGAGGAAGGAACCAATCATTTATCAGACCAGGTGAAGACTTGTATACCATATTTTTCTCATACCTCGGCATATTAATTCAGGAAATATTTTCTAGAAGTCCACATTCGTTACTTGAATCCGATTTTCTGTATAATCGCATGAAGTGGAAGAATATTACTCTCATTTCAGTTGAAATTGCTCCCCAGTAAAAGTATTATAGAGCCTCATTCAAATAATCCTCATTCGATGATTTTTCAAACAACCCTGCGGTTGAACAATCCTATCAATTCCTATTGGAATTGCAAAATTCCGAGTATGAATCGGTTTCAATTGAAATGGATAGGATATTTTTTTTAATCAGGGAATTCTGCATTAAAAATGTCAATCACTACAGCTTCTCCGGAAAAACTGATGTGAAATATTCAAATGAATCGAAAATACGAAGAGAAATCGATGTTGATGATAAATATCCGTGATAAATATGCACAGGACATTAAGAAGCATAATATTTGGTCAATGGATATACATGTACAAGTTCGAGTATTCTCATCGTCATCGTTTTCTATTCTCCTTTTCTGTCTCTAGTTTCTTGAATGAAAAACAGAATACAGATGCACGAAATGTCGATCGATATTTCAATAGCGAAGGTATTTACGTTGGACTTATGAGTGGGCCACTTGTTCGTTCCCCTATCACAAACCGTCGACGAGCAGCTGTTGAATATTGTAACGACCATTAAAACCCTTGTTGCGCTTTTTTTTGCCCATAGAGGAGTATGGCAGTGTTACGTTTACTACCCCAGGGTAATGGTGCATCGCACAGACGATGAGAGAATCACGGATCATTATATTATCTAGATAGCTATATAAATTTGACGAGAGCGTGTCATTTTGAAAATTATCTGCATAACACTATAGCCTATCGCGATGAATCCCGTTTTAACATGGACCTCCAGAGATTTTTGCATAATCGATATAAGAGAGAAATTCAAATCTCATTACAATATGAAATTGCGAATAGCTCTCGGGTGGATGGGATTGTGTTTCGTGTTGTGTTGTATCGAAGAATTTTGATTGGAAATCATGGAATTGAATCGAATCGAGATAGAATCATGATAATTATTTCGAAGTAATTGACGAAACATACTCAAGTCAGGGTAAACATGGTATGGATACTGTGTTTCAGAAAAGTTTGAAGAAGATCAAAGTGGTCAAGTCATTTGGTGGATAAATTTGGCATGAAATGTTCCACATATATCTCAATAACATGAAAATGAGTATGAGGGGGTATGATCGATTCGAGTGAATCCATTTATCATCTCCGGTTAACCTTGATATTCCCCACATGGAGATATATATTATTGTTGTACGCCAGATAGAGGCGTTTATAGCATCCCAAACGTTTGCATGAGATTTCATAAATTGAGACAATCATTGACGTAGAATGGTTCAAATACACATTGAATAGCACGTCCGTCGTATTGCTTCTTGTCTGTCTATTTGGTCCCGCGTGAATTTCCAAAGTTTTGCGGCGCGCTTTAAGTTTTGACGAGAACGAGTGCACGCATCACCTGAGGCCTGCCCATCTGTAAACAAGATTTATCAGCGAAAACGTTTTAGCAAAACTTTCGTTCCCCTGAGTAAACCGAGGCTCCTCTTTCTGACCGAATGCCTTTACCGCTTTCTTCTTCTTCTTCCACCCTGTTTTTCTCTCTCCCTTCCATCGTACCTTGCCACTTTCTTTCCTCTTCCATGACACATCGGTGGAATGCTTCTCGATAGGAAATATTTCACTTCGACGAACACTCAGGGATATACGTAATTCCCCTTGCATTTTATCTCACGCTCTTGTGGTACACTCATCCACGCGTTCCAGCTACGAGGTCACGTTCGATGTGTTCCCAACAGTGGGAGAGCTGGCCATGGAGGAATATAAGGGAGTGAGATTTGTTGTGGGTGGTTGTTGTTCCGAGAAGAGAACGGAAAGAGGCAGGAAAAGGAATAACAAAGAGAAAATACCTGGATACACGACGGAACGTTGGAATATAGAGGAAAAAAGCTCAGATTACATACTCATTTCCAGTAGAGACGCGTACACAATTTTGTCAAGTAAAAGTATAACATGTGTGAATGTATTTGTTGGTTCTGATGGGAGGTATTTTTTCCCTTCTACGGTACATGGTACTTCAGTTCGAGCTAATTCATTTGAAGGTTATTACAATCTTATTTTGATCCACCTTATATTTAGAATGCACTATTCAACCCTGTAGAGAGTATTTGATATCAAATGGGTTTTTCATTATTCTTCGCGAGTGTGAAAGATAAGAGAGATTAACGTGATTGTTGAAACTACAATTATAGTTGATCTTGATACTGATATAACGCCATGAATTCTGGAACTAAGGGAAATAATATCCGATGTTATAGGACAAATATACGATTCGTGCTTCCGCAATGTCTAATATATATAGACATACATATGGATTAAATAAACATACAGTTACTCTCTAGGGAACTGATATGAACCAATGCCTGTAAGGCGCTGTGACGTCGTAGGGGGAACAAAGAGAGAAAAGGATACGAGACAGAGAGAGTGGTAGATGAAGAGAGAGTAAAGCATCCTCCCAAAGCAGTGGGCATGGCAAAATTACGGTTGTAGGTAGTATAATGAAATACTTGCAAGGTTTGCAGTGTGCGGTGAAGAGATTTACACTCGTGGTATGCCTCTGCATCGTGGAAGATGTTAGATATCTTCAGTACCAGGAACATATACTTTCATTGATCTAATCTCCTCCAAATAGAAGATCGAGAATCATCTAATGGATTGTAATTGTAATTGTTCCTCTTTAAGATGACTCTGATCAGATTGGCTCTGATTTCTGAAAGATATCGATGATCATGCGACACTAAAATATCTGTATTTGATATGAATAAATGATTCCACAATTACCCGTTACTAGAAATCTGATTAGGAAGAACGGGTCCATGTGATCTCTGCGAAACGAGTCAATCATAAACCGCATGACATGCGCTTAGACGTCGCGATGGTTCCAACTCACTTCCTCGCTCTCCCGATCAATTGGCATACACACGCATCGGATAATGAATGATTCCACTCGGATCATTGACATTTGTCACGTATACTGAATCCGACTCCCTTCTTTGAGATGAAATTTTCCTCTCTCTCTCCCTATGTATTTTATATTCCTTCGAACTAAGAACCCAGAATACTCGTCTCAGTTTTTTTGAGACCTGAGTTCTAACTACCGATCCATGGATGCGCTCCACTCGATTAGATTCTCATTGATCTGTTCATCATCAATTATTCCCTCCTCGATGGAAGAATTGCATTATACGTAATTGTAAATTGCAGCGGACTGGAGTATGTTACTCGCTCGAATCACAAGTGAATAATCTTGTTCTTCACGAGTATGCATACGTATGTTCAGATATTTTTATCCTCTTCTTCTTTTTTTTCCTACAGAAGATTTACATACACAGTCTTTGATTCAACTTCACGCCACCAAGATTTTTTGTAATGCAAATTCAAGGCAAATCTACCCCAAAGAACGTCGACAGTCCCTTTTCCTTAACGTACTGCCGACTCGATATCAACTCTTCCAGCGGAGCTCTCGAGGATTTCATTTACGAGCTACCTCCACCGCTGCTACTACACGAACGCGAGTTTCATTCGCGTTGCTCCCTACCTTACTCTTCTTTACTCTATCTTTCCCTGCCTTATAACTTTTTCCCACAGATTTGACTAAGATATCCTGGCTCAGTCAAGAACTGAGTCGAAGACAAGAGCACCAGTCGAAAAATCGGCGGGCTGAATGTTTTTGCTGCTTGCTTAGGGACGACAACCCACCTGCCAAGATTTAGACAGCTCGATTTACATACATCCTACACGCTGCTTTTATTCTTATCACCTCAAAGCGAGACGAAGATACCTTTCCTCTCCTGTCCCTTCTTTTTTCTGTCTCTCCTTGTCAAAATACCATCCATTTTCCGATGAGACTCATTCGTCCTACTCCCGTTATATCGATCTGTTAGACCAATTCCGATCGTGTCATAGGAATTTTTCTGGTGCTCCTTGGGGATTTCATTGAATTCTCTATTTGGTTGAAAGGATCATTCGTCTCGGAAGGTTGCAGGGGGGGAACGAAAAACCATTCCATCGAGAATCTTATGAAATTTTTGAATTTTCTCCAGAGTAGAGGTGCTGAGGTTTTATCAAAATTATTGCTATATATGCTTAGAGATCGTTCTTTCTCTTCAAAAATTTTCAAACTGTGTGAGGTATAAGAAAATTTGATGTGAGGTCGGTGACGATTGAGAGATTGGAGAAATCGGGGATGATGAATGGAACGAGGATTGGATTGTAAAAAGCACAGATCGTGCATATTCAAAAATAAAATTTCACGAATACGAAAGGTCAGCGAGTGACAAAACGTCATAAACGTTACTAAACAGTGTCGGATGAGTGACAAATGATGAAATAAAGCTCGTGAAATATCAATTTAGGGGAAAATTCGATTGAAAAAAATACGCTGCCTGTTGTCAGGACGTGAATTAATGTGATTTTCATTCCACGCTTCATGATAGTTGCGATTTTGAAATATTAATCGATGGATGGAATTGTAATCCACGTCATCTTGTGATTCACAATTCAAGGGAATATTAAATTTTGAATCTTTCAACAATCCATGTTTTGACGAAGCATGGATGGTTTCCATATCCTTGACGCGATTGAAGCCCTAAGATGCTTATCATCGCGTTATTACAAAGAGCCTATATTATCGAATAGGTTCTATTGAACATTACAGTTTATGAGATAGCATAGGCACTTAAGAGGAGGTAGAAGGAGAAAAAGAAGAGGACCAAGTTTTTGTGCCCATCTCAACACGTACGGTATCAGATAGATACAAAAGACACATTCCATATGATGTAACGTTTCAAGATTTCTTCTTTATGAGGCTCGATTTAGGAGTTTTGCGTCGGTTGGAACCATCACTGATCATGATAAGTCGATGCTGTTAGAGAAGATTTATAGGAGATGAGAAGCGTAAGAGGATTTTGTTGGCAGTGAGGGGTCAGAAAACAGACACTCGTATTTTTTTCTTCAGGTATACGTCTGCTGATTGGACCTCCGTCTCGTTTGATCAACTGAATGTTGTACGAGGGGGAAGAATAATGTCGATGCAGTTACGAATGTACTAACAACGTATACATACTTAGAGAGCGTGAAAGATATTTCGAATGAAATATTAACAAATTTGATGAATCGTTAATTCGAAGATGTAAAAGGTAACCCTTCGAGTTGTTTCTATAATTTCTATTTCATTTTTACTAGCTGCGTCGCTTGGTCTCTCGACATTTGTTGAAGACCTTAAATAGAATAGCGGACGTAGGAATAAAGTGGTGCCTTTGATGACTCCGCTCGGACTCGTCAATTTTTTAATGCGCCAAGTTACACATTATAAACTCCACTTCATGCTCTACTTGTGCACACAGAAATTAAACTAAGCTTCCATATAATACTTCGTGAACGCTTTGGTACCTCGTAAAATTCCATTACTGTCATCCATGAAATTGTTAGTTGGTATTCGGTTTGTTATTTCTATATACATAATGTACCCGGAGAGAGATAAAGTTTGGCAATATGAAGCGTATGTAAAAAAACATAAAGTTAACTTTCAAACATTCTTCTATGAGATTTACTCTCCAGCAATGAGGTTCTATTTATATTTCATGAAGTTTGATACTGCACAATTGATATTTGTTTCAAACAATCGCCGTGTACTCCTCGTGGAGCGTTGCGAAGGGAAACTAAAGCCTGTATTTGGTATTATATCGCGTTAAATTTATGCTCGATGAATTTCCCTCAGAAGAATAATAGATTCTTTTCGAGTCAATTCGTCATTCCAAAAACATCGAATAATCCATGTCGTGCATTCGAAGAATCTCTCAAAAAAAGCACGAGAGGAACATACACGCGGTGACAATGAACTCCTTGGAGAACTGGAAACCATGCGATCGTGTTTGCGAAGACAAACCGATAATATTTGATACATAATAAGCCCGAAGGCGATATCGCCGTTTATGGCCTTCCCATAAGCGTCGTAAAGCGTGATGCGATGCAATAAACTCGACACTTATTGTTCAGATACGTCCTTCATATTGCGAATAACTGAAGTTTATTCATAAAGAAGAGTCTCCTCGTTATAGGAAGATGAAATACGAGAGATTACGTTGGAGGATATTAATTTTATTGATTCTTGATTGGCTCTTTGTGCTTCATACTACTCTGAGGAGGATACAGGAGGCTGTTGTTGGTAACTTTGAGATTCGGATTAACAACAAGTCACTTGGAGAACATCGCGAACACTCGTCGTCACTTGAGAAATGTCAGTAGGGGAAGAGAAGGAGATGATGGAAACGAATGAAGAGAGACGATCATAGTCGACGATAATTATTGCGCTAAAACCCTAATCCAAGTTTCATTAGTTCAACAAATGTAACGATAAACATGACATTGTTGTTAGGATATTGGTTTGCAAATTACAACAAGTCCTCTTCGAGGCACCTGGAGGGCTGTGATAGACAGGTCTCGCGCACGGTTGATTGCGAGTGGAGGGAGATAATACGAGGACAATTAGTTCTCGAGTATAACGTCATGATGTCGTCGGCACCCGGTACCTTCGTTCACCAGCATCGAAGAACACGATTTTTCTCAATTAACCTCGTCTCGGAGTATCGAGCTTCATACCTTCTCTCTACGCTCATATACTTTTCCTTCGCTTTTCTTCTTTCACTCTCAGCCTGGTTCAAAATGAACTACTTCTCGGCAAAGAATCTCCGAAGAGATTGATCGAATAGTTTCAATAATAAACTATAGCTGTGATCTTCAATTATCACATCACTCCGTGGAATTTTCAAATCAGTGCGCGTAAAGGAATACACGAAGTGTGCTAGATTCGAAGAAAGTTTACAACAACATCGATTCTTTCGAGCACAATATTGTCCTCGCTACAATACGTTTCCGAGGAAGAATCGATATACGGAGAGCGTAGCTCCGTTGACATGAATTATTACGACGTCTCAGAATTGAGTAAATTGTCTTATCGCATGTCTGGCGCGCAAGTCCTAACAATGACGCGTTGTTCCTACAAGAAGAATTTCTACCATTTAGATTCGATTATTCCTCATTTGGCAGAGGTCTAGTTACAGCAACCAGGATACTCAAATATACGTATAACTTTATGTATATTAATTTAACGGCGAAGCAAGACATCGATTCATAATGTCAAGGCATAATTTATTACGAGAAAGGAAGGGATTAAGACCAACACAGGCTCGGTACGTGTGCGTATACAATATACACACACATTGTACGTATCGTTTTATTTATGAAGAGTTTGTTGGAGTTCTTAATTACCTCCGTTTTGTTTTACACCGAAGCTATAATAAACTTCCATGAGTCATGCCAAGATAATTTGCGACTCTTCGGGAGATGAATTTTCTATGAATATTGGTATGTTGAATTCATGAGAGGATTCGAGAATAACTGATGTTCATTCACGGATGTAACGTGGATACGGATTTATCTGGATTTTCATATCTCTGGAATCAGGGCATCACCTTTCGAAGATTCGTGAAACGTCGTTATCAATGGACTGTTGCGTTCATTGAATGTCTGAGATTAGGAATTCTAAAATGACTTTGAACATTCGAAAGAATTTAGATTCTCATTCTTATTCTTTGAACAAGAATAAGGAATATTTCAGTTGAATAGATATCAATTATTGAGTAAAGTGCTTATTATTCTCAACAGTGTTTCAGAATAAAACCATCGGCATCGATATCGATATCGTTCACATCCTCCATTGGGGGAAGTGGAAGGAAGATGTTTGTCGAGAATCCACACGATATTAGTTGCCAAGCCGATTATAAACTACGGTCATTAATTATAAGTCTTTTCTCAGTTTAATGATTGTACGTTGAGAATTTCAATGTACCAAGCAGGCTCTCAAATACCGCAGACATTTGGTGTACCGAAGAGAAGCATGAACATCTTTTTACGAGCGTGCATAGTTCTATTAAAACCCCAAATCGACCTCATCAAATTTTCTCTTTGACTCGAAACGTCACAAGGATGAACAAAAGCCTGAAATTGGAACCCAAGGATGAATATTCCGCGCTAATACCACGATCTTAAACGTATTTCCAATTTGCGAAAAGTTCGATATTCAATGAATAAATCAATGGATGGATTTAATCAACCGTGGGAAAAGAACATTAGATGTTTGTGACGGTGAAAATATTCTCTCGTTCATGAACAATTATGTTAAGCACGAACAATTAGCTATTTTCCGATAGCTCTGAGAAAGTTCACTCGGATTCGAGAAGAAAAAAAATATACTAAAGATTACAGTGATTTCCAGAGACCAGGGTGAATTGCTTGGAAATACTGTGTGGAGGTGGCGGGGAGGATCTCTGGTTCCTTCATCTTCCTCTTCTTCTCATCTAACTTCTTGATGACAACATCTCGGAAACGTAAAAATTGAGTGGTTCGTAGTTTAGTTGTTCTTTCTTTTTGTTCAGAAATTACCTCACGCGGAGGCTTTACATAGAAATTGATATGAAACTTGGTTCATAAGTTCCCTCATTGTTCGAATTTTATGATACGAAGAAATATATAAACATTTTTCAAACAAAGCAATTTGTTCAGACTATCGAATTGAGTCTTCAAATCGATCAGAAAGCTACCCAAGCCCCTGTTCCTCCCTAATCCTGCTCGCTCAACCTATTATCCTGGGAAAGCCAGTCGAACATCCGATTAGGAAGACCGAACATACGTTATTTCCTTCCAAGAGTACGCGCCCACTGCTGAATGGGTCGCTTCAAAATGACATTTTATCGTTATTACGTTTACGACCCCGGGATGCGCTCATCGAATCTTTTGTAAGCCAATTCCTTTTTATCTTCTTTACAAATCCAACCATCCTGTTATTCAATCAAATGAAAATAACAACAAGAAAAGTCTTTTGTATTCATTTGTCTCCTATTCTAAGACTTCACTCGAGGAACCAAAAATATTGTATAGAGTTTTTCGATAATTACTAAACGGGATGATGATGGTACACGAGCTTTCGATCGACGTCAAATGTGTGTACGAATTCACCCGTATAATCAATATCAACTTTCCTCCTTAGTTACGTGATTTTCGAATGAAAATTCACAAGTACAGCTTTATTCGAACGTACAGGAATTCTGACCAAATTGAAGTATAATTCCAAGCAAGCTTGAATTAAACTACGAACCTACTTCAACACAGCAACTTTGGAAAACCTCATTAGACACGTTCTACGCCAAGTCCATTTTCAGATTCCGAATTCCATTTAACCCGTTTGAATATATATTAACCATTCTACTTTATACCACGCTATGTCAAAAGCAATGAGAATTCGAACTCTCGTACCAATCACGATAACATTTCTTTCAATTCTTTTATGGCAACAAATGCATTCTGGGAACTATTCTCCTCCCTCCATCATGGTGTTCTATGAAAATGTCTGTTGAAACATCATCGAATCACTTGAGAAATCATGTTTCGAAGTTGTGAATCGATTTTAAACGGTAACAGTAGTTCATGTTTTTTGGGCCCAAATGTCTTTCATGTTTCTTCACGTTTTCTCCCCCGAAGAATAAAAACCATTCAATGAATATAATATCGTGGACTGGAGGAGTCACATTTGATAAAACACAAAACGTGTGATTACGATCGATGATGAAAGTCTGAACACCGTTCGAATCACTGTTCTTGATCTCGATTCCAAATACCAAAAATATTTACATCTAAATTTTATCTGAAAAATTCTTTGAATATCTATGAATATCTCTGAAAGACACTGAAATTCTTTGGAAAACTATGAACATCTCTGAAATATTTTGAAAAAATCTTCTGAAATTCTCACCCATGCAGGTATTGCCAAAACTGAAAGAAACCCAAGCTTGTTCCAAGGTTGGCACATGTGTCAGAAACAAACCTCCGTTAAGAACAATTGGCCCAATATTGTTCCATGATTGTCCGGTTGTTCTCAATGGATAGTCAGTCATGGTACGTTTGTTAATATTTTTGAAATGGTCCCTACAGTTGGTACAAGCTTGGCACAAGTGTAAAAATTGAGCATTCGTTCAGAACAATTGTGCCAATATTGCCCACATGAATGGCACAATGTTTATAAATATTGACTGAATTTTGAATTTACCATGGCTGAAGACTTGGGGTTGGCCCGATCTTCCTGCTATGTTTAATCCCACACACTAATTTTGCTCGTGTAAACGGGATCAGATCATCATAAGATTTATGTCTTGGTATTTCAGTAAGATCTTATTAGTTCATTTTGAGCATATTAATTATGCTGAAACTATGTGACAAGACTGGGACAAGCTTGCATGATCATTGAATAATTTAACAATAGAATCAAAATTGATATCAAAGAACGTAAATTTTCCAATGATCATACAAGCTGGTCCCAGTCTTGTCACTCCTTTCCTATCGTTTTAAGATGATTCATGTACGGTATTCGAAAGGAGGAAGTCATAAACTGAAGTATGAATCAATTACTTTTTTCATCCGTATCTGCGATCGAAGAAACATTGGTTGATGCTTGGTAAATGAATTGAACCGAGCCTGGCAAAACCACTGGCCCAAGCTTGTCCTGATCTTATCACTCCCAAGCCTGGGCCAAGTTTGGTGAATTTTTCAAGACAAGTCTCGGCAGGTCTTGTTCCAGGCTTGGTCCATCATTGGGCCGTTGGTTCATACACACATGAGCAGAGAAATTTCTCCACCAGAGTGAGGATTTAAAATTCTCGAATAATCTACAATGCGAAAAACATTCCCCCGTAATCATATTCGAAACGAGATCATAATCGAAGGATACGAATAACACGTAATTATGTTAATAATGAATTCCGTTGTCACGGCGGGTTCGTAGTGAGTGAAAAGTAATTATCCCGATCCGAGGGCGAGACGTATCAATAGCTTCTCCACGATTTCCCTTTTTCCTCGATTCATAGGATGTTTTCTTTTTTTTTTCTTGTTGTTTTTTTTTCTTTTTCAAATTGCTCGATGGCGTGTTGCGGCGACTCATTCCTCGCGTGCTGTTTACTCAATGCTTGGTAGTGAAAGCCAATTTATCTCGGAGTCTCGGACAGACGTCAAAGCGTTGTTGTGGAATAATGGTACGTCGGTACGAGCTGTGCTTGGACAATGATGCTGCAACGCTCCTTGCTTCTACTATATCCTCTCTAACCTTCTCTTCAGGTTCGATCCATAAAACAAGGATCGTGTGAAAATTCGTGCGAATATACCAAGGTTATATTATCCATTTCCACAAGTGTGCAAACAAATTACCGGTGACTCGGTTCTATCTCGATGGGAGAAATAATGAGATACGGTTTGAATGTTTCATTGAAATTATTCTGGCTAATGAATTTCATGTGGACGGTCCGTGCCTTGGAGGGATACGTTTTTGTACTCTGTGTAGGGTATGTAGATGCGCTCGCTCTGGAACAAGACAGTTGTTTATGTAACGCCATTAACGGTACACACGATATACACGTGTGGACACGCACGTTGTTGTGAGGAAGCAGTTCGTACACGTGAACAGCTTCATGCTGTTGAGTTTGAGCTTAATTACTCGTCCTTACGCGACTCGTTTGTCAAAGGTGTACAACCTCGTTGCCAGAGGTACACGTTTAGGTTCCGATCCCAACACACGCTGTGCATCACCCGGGGAGAATTAATTGAAGGGCTCAGTGTGGGATTGCCACCTCTTCTTCGAAATTGAGCAAGACATCATCGCAATTTTCGGTTATGTTCGAGTATATTTCATGATCGTTAATCATGTGCAGTAATTATCTTCATGAATTGATTTGAGAATCCCGAAATCAGGTGTTCCATGAAGTCTTCTCCAAGAAAATTCATAACAACAGCCATGTAAGTAATTTTGAATTAAATCTTTCGACGATACAGCGACGGTGATGAGATGGTGACCACATTGCGATGGTATTTTTAATGAAGCTCGAGTTACTGAATCTCGACACCGGAAGATAAGATGATAATCTCCGGTAACTAAATATTACTCACTCCTTTTTGTTTACAATAAATTTATTGGGTATGTTTCCGCAAAGCGTGAAGACCTCAGATTTCTTATCCAAATTACAAAGAATGGGAAATCGTGTCGCAATTCGTGATCAACGTAAAACATTAACGGTTACCTATGTGAAACATTAGCTATTATAACACACGGTCATATTGTCGGAGGTTCTAGGTTAAACACAAGATGGTTATTAACGAAGTTTCTATATAAGTTTTCTCGTTTGAGTTCTCAACGTGTGTACGAGTGAGAGATAGAAGAAGAACAAGAAGAACAGAGGAGGAGGGACAAAAGCGGTTAGAAGGCAAAACCATGAATAAGCGGCTCGGTTCTTTTGTCGAGCCTCAAACTTATTCCCGCGAGCGCTTCGTAGAAGCTTTCGCGGGATGCCTCTTAACGCTTTTGAGAAAATCGAATTACCGTCTGCGCGCTCTCATCTCGGGCAGCTGGGCCGCTGGAAATGAACTTTCACGGGGCTTTCCCCTCGTTTTCTCTGGAAAATTTTGCATATACTTGTCGAGTAGTGCGTCGGACGTGTCGCGTTCGTTCAAAAGTGTCCTGAATTCATTCCCTCCGCCATTCGTTGCATCGGAATATCCGGGATATTAGTATTCCTTTAAATGTAAAGTTTAATTCAGTTTGTCATCCTGCGATCCAAGTCTGTTGTGTCTTTTTTTATAGGGCTCTAAGGGATCTTCGAATCATTCCGCAGATTGAAATAAGTTTCCAATTCCAGCAAGTCAGATCTCAAGTTCGAATCGAGGTTTTTTATTTCGAATTTTTGAAATTCGAGTAGAAGTAATGAAGAACATGGAATTATGAACTTCGGTTGGTCTCTTAAAGCAGTAGTTTCTTTCTTCCATTGAACCACATTCTCTTTTCATGTTCGGAATGTAAGAGATGTTTACACTCTCCTTGCTTGGTTCGCGTTCAAGAATGCTTTGAAACACATTCCAAAGACACTGAAAATATTCCAGCTAGAAACTATTGAATCGAAAGATCCTGAAACGGTAATTGCTGAATTAGAAACCCTTCATCATACTCTCTCATTGTTATTGGCTGAAGAGAATCATTTATCAGGAGATCCGTTGCGTTTGACTTTGGTGTATTACCTACTCGAGAACACGTCAAATGGTGACATGTGGCGCAAGCGAATTCACAAAGCCGATACATGTCTTGAAGTGTAGCGTAGCGTGGCATCTTGTCGTTTGAGGTTAACGGGTTTTCACCCTCAGGTTAGAGGACGGCAGGAACGTTTGTTAATCAGATTCTAACGCGTAAGCGGTCCTGACTACGATACTCGTTCAACATTCTAAACTCCACAATACTTACTGTCTGGTTTTTCGATATTGTCTCAATAGAATAACCAGATGAAACTGATATACACCGAACTCAAACTCCGATGGGCTGAATACAAACTTTGATACGAATACACAAATTCATTATGAAAGTTTCGTACTCCGTGACAGATAATTTTGGCTTATGGTATTAGGAAATAACGAAAGTGCAGTATCTGCTTTATATTTCGTTAATTTGAGTAAAAGATTCGGAGTATGCAAACGAATATTGTTACTTGAGCATAATCTTTTCAAAATAAAGAAAATTCCTCGTGGCTACGAAAAACTTCATCACTACAGCTCAATTCGCATCGAATAACTTAAGAAAAATTATTATTAAATCTAAATGTAACCCCTGAAAAGCTATAACTAAAATGTCACAAGCGATGTTATTGGCAAGGTCAGTTAAATTGTGTTCAAAAGTGTGCTTGTATTGTAGAAAAAATTGTTATCGATGCCAAATGATAGGCTTCCGAAACTTGCTTATTCACATCTTACAGACGGAAAGAATCATCTTTCGAATTTGAAAGACCGAGGAGAATATAATTGGACTGACCAACTACAAGAGATGCTCCTGCAAGTCGGTGCAGAAGATACATGGAGGAGACAGCAGTTGACGTTGGAGAACATTAATACTCTCACAACTATGTAGATGGGGAAACAATGATCTCAGTAAAGACATAGAACGGATTTGTGATAGTAAATACGATTGTAATTTTAGGAATATTAGTAGTTTGAGTTTTGGCGAACAATACTTATTAGATGACTTGATATTTCCCAAGCGAAGAATGTTAGCTCAATTGAGACTTGCAAACCAACACAAAACTTTTATGTATTTCAACGACTCGGCATACACTATTACCCATGAAAATCTATGTTCGCTATGTAATTTGAATGAAAAAGAAACTCGGGAACACCTATTCTTTTCATGCCCTATGTATGGTGCTTTGAGAGATTATTGGATTCACAAAGATATTTTGCGTAGCCCAAATTTGTTACAGATGGTCAACTCATATAACAGCAACAAGAATTTCATCACCAAAATTTATCATTCTATTACAAACATGTTTAAAGTTAGGTCTTTTTTAATGAATGAATAAATTATAAAAACCAACAAATTAATAGATTAATTAAATATTTCAAAAGTAAATTATATTAATAATTTTTGAGAAACATTGAACCAAAAATGTGTTTTGATTAAGGTCGTTCTTATGTGGAAGGATGTTAGTGATGTAAAACTAACATAAGAATCCACGAAACATACAACTCACTTTGTGAGGTTATTTTGTATAAGTTGAATCTTGATTACAGATAAATTGAATTGAATTGAGTAAACGATTCGTTTGAAAGAAGATAGAGGCTGTTCCGAAAGAACTTCATTCGAATAAAAAGAGAAGAACTTGTGCAGTACTAGAATATTCATATTTTCTGAATAAATGATGGTTTATTCAGAATCTAACAATCTAACGTGGGACTGATGTGGAGATTGACTCGATACATCCGCTTCGAATTCATTGCTATAATTATCAGTTTATGGAATTGTAAAATATATAATTACAATTGAATATACATGATGTAGTTGAAATGTCAAATATTGAAAAATATTCGTAATATCTTCTGAATGAACATCTCCATCGATAGTGATATCAAATGTAGTACCCCTGAAGCAAAATGTATCCTGCTCGTATATCGATGTAATGTTTCATTGATTGAAAAACCAATCAACTGCTCGGTCTCTGTTCCCATTCTCATTTTATCAAACATTTGTTATCAATTTTGCAAAATGATCTTCACAAAATTATCGATTAAAATTCGAATCGAAGCAGGGTAAAACCTCATTCAACGTATAGCTGGGATCAATTTGACGAATAATCGTTACAGCATTGCAGTACACAGATTACAACGGGAATTGATGGTGGGATAAATCCCTACTCGCGGTATGACATGCTATACCTTTTTGAAAGAAACTTGGCCACATGCCATGATACTTCGAGAAGATCGAATTGATAATTGATAATTCTTTGATGTTTCGATATTTTGTTCCTTCCGGGTGAAACTGCCCGGATTGAAAAGAATGGAAGAAGAAGAGAGGAAAAATATCTTTCATTTTTGAAGTTTTATGCAGAAAATTGAACACAAACAATTGACTTTTTGTTGATTATTCCTCTGATCGAGTACTGATGAATGAACTGAAAAACAGGGAAGAAACTTGATCTCGTGCAGAATCTCTTCTTATCCTCTGGAAGATCCAAGGATTCAGTGGAATAAAGATAAGTCAAGTCTCGGAAACACATTTCGTTTCCTGCCGTCACCTTGGAACTGTCTCTTCCACCGGTTTACAATAGAATTCGAGAAAGTTTTGGTGCGATTGCATTTAAAGCCATCTTCTCTGCGAACTATGAAAATAGTAACTATAATATTGGGTGAGGAAATTTAATCTCTTTTATTCGTAGATTGGATTTACAGGATACATTGTTTATGACTCTGTGAAATTGAGAATATGATTCTCAACAATTGTGCATCATTTTGGTACTCGTCGACCAAGCCTTGGGACAACGATTGATTGAAGCCAGACTGGACCAGACTGGGGCTAATCATCATCCACGAGTCTTTTGCCATTACAAATCCGGAATTTGATTACTGTTTGTTTCTCACCAACGATGTATATTTAGAAGAAACATTTTTGGGTGGATTAATAATAAATCCGTTCAAAAGAGTTTACTCGAGGGTCGGAAGGATTGGAAGAAGTGCAATTCATTACCAATTATGATAAACTCTTTGGCTATGAATACGTATACGCGCATTCAAGGACCAATAATTCAGAGAATAATGGAATCATCGGAAATTCGATTTTTGTGAAAATTGAATGGAAATCAAACATTCCCATCATTTCATTAACTCATTTTATCTCGTGATATCGTGGCATGATAAAACCAGAGTGCTCATCTTCCAACGCATGATGTTATTCGGTGATTTATCTTCGAATAAATTTCGATACGAAAAGGACTTGAATTCCATATCTCTTCCAATAATATCAAATTTTTATCAAGGTGTATTTCTGGTTAAGATTTTCAAGAAAAATGTTTTTTTCATAGAAAAAATTGAGATATCGTTCTGAAAATTTGTAGATATGTTTATTAGGCCTTGAATAATCCAGAAAAAAGTTGTTTCAGATTTGAACAATAAAAATCGAGTTTTTCGAAGAATGGCCGCTATTTTGTTATTTTGTGATTCCAAAAAATATCCTATTTGATGCGATAGGCAAACTGAAGAAATTGTGTTGTAAAAGTAACCGTGAAAATCTCAGTAGTCGAAGGATAAATAAAAGTCCTTCAGAAAATTACTGTGCAGGCTGTGCGAATGAATGAGTTTCCAAACAGTTCAGAGTGGTATTTTCTATAAATTTCACCAAATGCATAGTACTTGTCCCTCGATCGGTGCGATTTCACGGTAATTTTTCGATTAAAATTCTTGCTGTGCACTTCAACAAGGAATGATTTTTCATTTTTTTCTCAGATTATTCGGTCACGCCAAATCACTCCCAACGTCATTTTTTGGTGTTTTGTTTGTTCAAATTAATATGGCGAGGATTTTTTGTGATATTGAATCTTCAATAAACATACAAACAAATTTTCAAAACGATATCTCAATTTTTTCTACGAGAAGAACAATTTTTCTTGAAAATCTTATCCAGAAAAACTCCTCAACATCTTTATCGCGTGGAGGATCACACACTAAAAGTGATTCTTGGGGTGACTGTAACTAAAACGCCCCAACCAAATATTCGTGGTAAAAGCTACTGGAAATTTGATTATTTCGACCAAAAGAGTATGAACCAACTATACTTTCTTGGTTGAATCCACCAAATTTTTAGTAGCTCTTATCAGAAATGTTTTGTTGAAATTTTTTAGTTACAGTAACTACAGGAATTTTTCGGAGTGCATAGAGTTTCGATTATTTCTCAATTTCGAAAAACTGTTGAAATGTTACAGCTTCAATCGAATTTTCATTGACCTTGGATTCTAAAAATTGAACATTATCAGTCTCCAATGAATGACAAAATTTGGATTCAAATCCTACACCTGATAAATTCTGCCCTGTAAAAAATTTCTATGGAAAAATTCTTATGTATTTATGTGAAGTGATTAACACATACATGCGGTAGGAAGTTTTCCAACTCATCCAGAAATTTACTGTGAAATGTTGGGAAAAATATTGCCTTGAAGTTTGAATCGTTGATATAAACGAAACGAAAATTCAAATTCACAAAATCCAATGAATTATCGTTATTTATCTTTTGGAATGAATTCCTTTGTAATTTTTGGCAATTGAAAACATAGATCAACGAATGTACTGCGAGATTTTGGCTCCTCAACAGCTGAGTATTTCGTTATTTGATCACCAATTCGTTTCAATAAGCGATTCAAACTTCAGCAACATAGGAGAAATCCCATAAAATTTGAGATTTTCAGATGAATTTATGGGAAATTCCATATCAAATCTACCGAAAAGTGATTTCCCAATCAGCGATTGGAATTTTCCGGTCGAAGTATGCAGGAAAAACTTGAGAACAAATAGATACTTATACGTGGATATCTAGTTATATGTGTAAGCGCATATCCTTCAAGAGAGAACATTCGCGGTTGAGTTCAGTTCGGATGCAGCGTCAGAGAACCGATGTCGCCGTCTGTTTCTTGCTATCCTGGCAAACGTGTCTTTTGTACGAGAAAGGCGGATCTGACTCGCAATCGGGGCGCAATGTGGGGCTCGTGATGGCGGAGGGCACGTGAACTCGTCAACACATGCGCATGCGAATCCAACACACGAACACAAGCGCATGCGATTCCTAAAGCTTACAATACACAGTCTAGGAAAGGATACTTTTGTCTCTCTCCCTCGCTGCTCTTCCTTCCGTTTTCACCCTCATCCCCTTCATCCGTACGTCAGCTTGGGAAATCCCCTTGCATCAGTTCGTACCGAGATTCCGGCGCGTATCGTTCTCCAATATCGCGGCGTTACGCCAAGTTCTAGATGGATGTCGCTTATTCGCGTATACGTGTTTGTTATTTACGTTATCATAACGCTCCAGCTGCTCCTCATACTCTCGTCCCATCCGACCCTCGTGGAAGGTCAGTGAATTATAAGATTAAATCATTCCACCATCGCGCATTCGTATAAATGTATATCAAGTATGATGTGAGATTTGTGAGGGGGAATGTGTGTGAATGTTATCAGTTTATGACGATTCATTACAATTTATTTCATTCTACACTTTCGCTTCCTTATGTGCAGTTTTGTTCTTTCATGTATACTATATATATTGATAATAATTACGAAATACGTGGTGCAGTGATTACTTGGAACAGTTATTGAGTGTCGAAGATGCATTATATGCTAATTAATTGATAGAATTGAAAGAGAATTCTTTTACTCTACAGTTATTATGGTTCATTTGAAACTCTCTATGAATTCAAAAGGAGGAAGAAGCGATAATTTACACTGTACTTCACTGTAGAAGCTGATAAACAATCTCGTTTGAATTTCCGATATTGAGAGTTTATAATTCTACCATGATATTCCGAGAATCTTGTCATTCTTGGAAATACAATGAGATAGAGTTTGTTGCAAGTGTGCGATGCGTTGAACAAAAAGTAATCGAGTGGAGTTGAATTTGCATACCTGTTACGTGAATCCCCTCCTACTCGCTCATTTCACTTGACTTGTGAATCATATGAGAGATTTATATGTAAACTCAGAGCTTCGTTGAATGAGTTTTTCTGCATTGCTTCCTGGTTGAATGGAAAAGTTTTTGCAATTGGTACGAAGTTAACTCGAATGAGAAAGAAACAATACATCGGCATTGTTGTTCTATACCCTGAATTTGAGAATTTTCGAAATCAATTCCATGAGTGGAAAATTGGCAAATAAATTTCTATGATTGGAAAACGATACACACTTTTTGTTCTAAAAATGATTTTCCAATGCCAAACAAAGCAGATCGATGATAATTATAATTCTCCGTTTATATAAGAGAGTTTTGAAAATTCATCTCCACAGAACAAATATGGTGAATGTGAGATCATCTATTTCTCTCATTATTCATCATTCGTTGAAAACTGGAATTAAATTTATGGAAACATAGTGAAACAGGAGCATATTGATATTCAAAAGCTCAGAGAAGATTATTACCGAAGTTGGAGGTGCTACATCACATCTGTATGAGAATGTGTGAGGGAAGGTCAGAACAAACAAGCCTTCATGCGAGAAGTGGAATTATTAAGTTAATCCATGAAGATATTCATGCTGTTAACTTCACATAAAGGTAGCTAAGAATGCGGTATGAGAGGATTGATAATTGGGAAGGAAGTTTATGAAGTTGTATTCAGAACAATCTCCAAAATTTCGCATCATGTATACATTTTTTTATTAAAACATGTTGCGGATGTGGGAGATTTGTTTATGTATTTCCAGTAAATGGTGGTCTCCTGTTACCAGAAGTTTATTTCACAACTGGAGTTGGTCTGAATTAATATTCCCCTGTCCTCACCAAGGTTGAAAATTTCTCTCCTCTCAGAAATCACAAGAAATTAACATCAGTTTGATCTGAAAATTATTTGGTCTCGATTTCTCCGGAATTCAGAAAATCACTCATCAAAGATAACGTTGAAAGAATATTCCTTGGTAGCGGTTCACAGCATCCCTAGGGACAATTATTTTCCTCCAACAAAATCTTCAAAGTCTACTACCTCACTTGCTTTTGGATTTATTGGAAAAAGCTTACGATAGCCTGCAGAAATAACATATCCGAAATCCGTGGTGATTCTAATTCTAGAAAATAATGCAGAAACCTCACAAACAACATCATATTTCCAAAGGCAAAAATCCTTCAACGTATTTCCTGTCAACAATTACGTGGACGAGGGAGGAATCGGACTTCGAAGATATTCCTTCGAAGAGAAATCATCACAACTATGATGTTTGGAATGACAAATCTACAAATTTCACGCCAAATTATGCGATTCAACAGCGATTAAGCCCAAAGCTGAGAAAAAAATCATTCAATTTGCTGTAAACCTCACTATATGCATGTAAAATACATAATATACATGTAAAATACCTAATTTACATATAGTGATCAGTTTTCGGCATGTAAATTATTCATGATTAAAAATTTATGTACATCGCTTCAGGTATATCACATCTCTGATATAACTAACCGCAAACCCCCATCGACTTTGAATTTAAGGTTCAATTCACAACCTTCTAATTCTCTTTGAAAAGAATTGAAGCAACATTTATGAATTAATCTCCAATAGGATTATAAATCGATGAATGCATCATTTATCAATAAATGCGCTGCATCCTTTTGGATATTCAAGGTATAACAACACTAGATGTAAACGTAACCACCCTCCGCGTCTGATCATTTCCACACTTTTCTACTTAAAGTATAATATTAAATCACATCATGCATCGCTCTGCTCATGCTCTGAATTAGAATTCTATGATTTCAACCGGATACGCTTTTCCGGTATAATTTGATTAATTAAGTTGGATGTGTTTTATCGCGCACACCTCCAATCAAGAACCTCTGTGCTCCACGGGCTTTCGTACCCCGTCCTCTCTATCGAATTCTAAAGACCCGTGATTTTCTTGCAAATCAGTTGATCCGATTGTTTAATCATTGGCAGCACTGGAGCGAAATCCGTGCACAACTATCTTGGGATCCAATCACCCTCTATACAGTTTGATTCTCATACATTCGGTTCAACCGCAATTACATCCAATCAGGACCGCATGTATCCTCAAGGGACTTGGATTGATTTCCGCGCTGTATTCATATCAAGATACTGCATTTATCTGAATCTGATCTCATTCAATTCGATATAATGAGCATTTCCTCGATGCAAATATTCTTCGACTCCTGTTGTACCTGTTTCATTTTGTCCTCATAAATTCTTCCCCTCGATCCGTAATCGACTTCCACGGCGAGGAAAAACAGAACGCCTCAGAAGCTTCCAACTATAATATTTTCCATACAGGGTTCCGTAGAGGGGATAGTTTTAATAAATCAACGTTTCAACGTTTTCACGAACTGTGAGAGTTGTTGTGAGAGTCTGTTGTGTCTGGCAAAAGAATATTGAGGAATACTTCAGAGGCGTTATTCTGCAGCCAAAATGCAATAATTTCCCGTTTGGAAGAAGTTTTTTGAAGGCTTGGTTTTTGAGCTATGAGCATTTTTAGATTTTTTTTTCAAATGCGAATAATTCAGAGGCATTGTTTTACATTCTCTGAGTTGGAAAATGCCGGATCTTTGGAGAAAAATTCATCTTATCATTCTTTGTTTCGGAGTTATAGTAATTCGAAGCCAGAAAATTTCAAATCGCTGTAGCTCTGGAACAAAGAATGATAGAATAGTGGAATTTTTCTCTCAAAAACCCGGCGTTTTCCAACTTAGAGAATGATGTTAAGCTCAAGAATGTAGAATATAATGCTTATCGCTCAAAAATTGAGCCTCCAAAGAATTTGTTTCAAACAGGAAATTTGTGCATTTTGGATGCAAAATACCACCTTTGAAATGTTCTCAGCGAATTATGAAACACCCGGTATACATATATACATAAATACAGGATAGGGTGGGAAAACTGTTATCTCATGCCAACGTGATTAAAATTGAAATGACAAAACTTACATAATTTCCTGATATGCATTCTCAAAAGCGCGTGGTGAAAGGATCAATATAATCTCGGGAATTCACAAGTTAATCGAGATTTTAGTGTGCGATTGACCTACCCTGATTGGTAGGATCCCAAACTCGGATTTCTCTGAACTCGACTTTTGAACTCGATCGATGAAACTTATTCTTGAAGGAATAAATTATGGTCTGCGATGTATATCGGTTCGCCGTGTGAAAAGTTTCGCAACAGACATTCTTTTTTGTATTTTTTTTCCCTTTTCTATACAAAAAACTTCCACGCCTTCGACTCAACTATTGAAATATTATGGTGATTGAAGGATTGACTTTGAATCTCCGCATCGTGCACTGGAAATCTTTGCGCTGGATATTTTTTTTTGTTTAATATAAAAGTCATAGGATAAGGTTGTAAGTTGAGAAGGGAAATTTCATAGATTTCGAGTATGGATATATGGTTTTGTGTGTTGTTATTATCAATATTTCTTCTGAAAAAATATCACTTAGAAAATGTGAAACGAGAGTTGTTTGGAGATAGCTATGAGGGAGGGAATCGTACGATGGCGATCCCTCTTCATTTTCATCAAAGGAAATAGAGGGTGAACGAGCATGAATGAGAAGAGATGAAGTGGGATTCAAGAGTTAGGGCTTGTTATCTAATCATCTCACTCACTCATGTGGGTGACGGCGTGTATGAGGTATAAAAATCGTCAAAGGATTCCCAAGGATTCTAAAATACGTTCCTCTAGGAACAAAGTGATATGTATGCCAATTCTTATCTTCAGGATTCTTTTCACAAGTTCGTTCTGGATTATATTTCCCGCGCTACGATAATCGTTATCGGGAGCACTAGAGTTTTCTCACAAAATTTCATGTCAAAAAATGGTAGAGTATTGGGAACACACAAGTTTGGAAACTTTGTTCTCGTCGATTTAAGTGTTTTCATGTATAATGAGAGTACCCTGTGCTTTTTACAGTATCAGCGAAGGATGGATTACGTCGATGTGACGCTGGAATCATGATTGATTGGAAATCTAGATGTTATCCAAAAATATAACCCGAGGGAGTGGAAATAGGAAGTTTGAATGACAAGTATGTATGTCAGTCTCTTGAATGGAGGGAGAGTAAGGAGTGATCAATTTTATTCAATTATTAATCCATTATTTTTGTACACTTTGAAAATATGAATCGTGTTTTCCAATGTGAATTAGTTGAACTCAGGGTTAAAACGTTTCATATACTTCCCTTTGGTTCCAATTAAAATGAAATTCAATATGAAGGAGATGTGAGATTTTATCCATATCATCAGTGTTTATTAAAATTTATTCGATACGTGTATACATGTATACATACATACATACACGTGCATATACATCAGCAGAATAATGAGACAAGAGAAAGCAGATCTCGTTAGTCATTCAAAGCTGTTAACTGACATCTGGTTCGATGGTGTTCCAAAATTGCTCACACGGCAGACATGGGAAAGGACGGGATTACATTTCAACCTGTAGTACGTGATTCAAAATCCATCACGTTCTATTAATGACAGAAGGATTATATATAAGGATTGGAAATAATAATCGAGGAAAGACGAAACATTAAAATGGATATATCTGTACAAACGGGATGGTTATTTTCATATATTTCCGAATGGGTGAAAATGAAACCACGTTATTTCAAATTGCTATGAAAATATCGATTAAAAAAATATATGTACGGAATGGGGATGTGAAATGTCGTGATTATTTTTTTTTTCACGTATTTATTTACATATGACTTTTTGTAAAGATTATTGTAAATGCAATGGAAAATATATTATCTCAAACCATCACCAGTCTTCCTCTCTCTTCCTCTCTCTCTTTCTCTCTCAACTAACTACTTCAAAAATCATTGTTTTTCGAACAAAAAGATTCACGAGAAAGAGGTATAAAGAGCTATCAATATCGTGGAACATCATCTATTGTACCGCACAAACCCATTATAATAATTATTTCTGAAATATTCCCACCAGAACTCCTGGATCTTGGAAACGCTAGATTGAATCATAATTAGCGCTGAGCAGATTATTTGTCATACCATCATTCAATACAAGATCGTCATTCTTTTGACAAAATTTTCAAAAGAGTTGATTAATTAATTTTCATTGTAACTGACGTGAACTGATTTTATCGAAAGCTTAATACTTGTTTTCAAGTCACGCTACTATTGAGAATCTGGCAGTGGCAGTTTGAGGGAAAGAGGTCTAAGTAATTCATCCCGTTCATCACACGAACTTCTCCAATATTGATATCGATAGAACAATTCTGATCCATTTCCGAGAAAAAGACATGTCAAACGAAAAATACCATTTGATTTGTTTCAGAATTTAGATAAACGATCGGATATACTTTTGAACGCAAAATCCAAATCGATTAATTAAAGATGCTGCGAGGTGCAGTATAGTTGCATGAAAGGGAATTCAAGAAAAGTGAGACTGTGCAGATGAAGAATCGAAACATTTGATATGAATGATCAATCTATTCTTAACCCCATTTTGTTGTATGGAACCAACTATTCAACTATCGATGGAGTTTGATTCCAGAATAATTCACCATCCTCTTCAGAGAAAATCAATCTTCGTTAAAGAATAATTGAATACAAAGAGGCACAATCCTTCTTCCTTTGAAGTAGAATACTGTGCAACTCACAGCAACTGTAGCAAACACGGTAACGTTGATGGATGTGCACAATATCAGGGTAGAAACCGAAGGACGAGGACAAAAACCGATGTTTTTCATGTTACTGATTACAACGAGACTCTAAATTTTCTTTGCAAATTGGATTCAATGAGAGATATCGGTACTCCGGTCCCAAGCGAGAGAGGAACATTTTACTGCTCTTTTCTTTTATTTAATCTCGTAAAAAGCAATTTGTATCAGTTCATTTCTGCTATTAAATTGAATTCGATCCATTGAGAATCAATGTATCGTTTGGATGAATTAATTACAATCTCCCATCATGAATCATCATCCATTATCGCATATCATTAGATTGAAAAAACAAATATGTTGATATATCGATCACAATGAATTTCAGTAGAACAACTCAATGATAGTTCATGACACAAAAATAAAGGATCAATCGAACTGAATATTTCACGAAATCTTCAGAATAGTGGATATTTCTGGAAAACATAGTTGTAAAATTCGAATGTTCGAATATTCGGTATAATTGATCATATTCGAAAAATATCATCCCTCCGTTTGCGGTTCGAATACCAGAGATTGTTTTTCATGATAATTCATTCTGTGTGACAGAAAGTACAGGGGATGATTTTCAATACGTTTTTTCTGTAAACAATGAATTATCTCTCATCATCGAACAAAAGAAATGAGAGGTGATAGAAACTCCGTAACGCACGATAACGTGTAGGGAGGATAAGGTATAATCACAACACGAAGGATAAATCACCCGTTGAATCGGATGTACAAAGGAGAACATGGATGATTGTGTTGTGCAGAATGAATGACGAACAGGAGTAGAACGTGTTGGATAAATCACGCGAAGTATGTGCCATGCAATTCGAACGTGAGATGGGTCATGTACATTACCGTTAGTGACATCGTCCACAAATTTCGCATCCTCGTAATCCGATGTACGAAAATATGGAAATATGTTCCGAACATTCCTCGAAGAATACGAATTAGAATTCCACTCCAACGTTTGAAAGTTTTGAGAAACACAGGTTAAATCAGGTGATATGATAATCGAACAGGTGATTTTAGGATGCTGCTATACAAGTACAAGGTATACTTCGTATCGAGGGGATCGTATTATAAGATCCTTAATCCACAACCATCCGTGAACGTCAATTTTTCCTGTCCATAAGCGATAATCCTCTGATGAACCGAACCATTATTTATCTCCATCTTTTGGAACCGCTAAGTTTTTAAGGAAGGCGAAGAATTTTCCATTCCAAGAGGGCTTTTGTTCTCACCCTGTACCGTGGCTGAGATTCCTTTCATCGACAATGAAAAATGTGAGAAACTCGTTTCTTTGCTTCCCCTTTCTCGCTCTGACAAGTATCTTCAAGTTTATTTCATATTATCAGAGAGGAAACGATCTCTCTCCATGTGGGAAATTCAAATCGAGTACAGTGAAACAGTGAACACCGTTGAATAGATCAACAAAAATTCAGCGAGGTGACGAAATTGATAAGCGACGAAAGGTGGAGATCTTATCTTTTTTATAAAGTTTCAAGTGTTTTCCAACGATGATATCAATCTCTCCATTGAAAATTCATTCTCAAGAGATATGAAATAGAAATGTATACACTCTTTTCTCTTTGTATTCTGAAAATGTGAAACAATGCGCTTTTTTTGTCTTGAATATTATTACCACTCTTGTTTCCACTAGAGTGGTATTCGAGTTCCAACTATTATTAGTTATAAATTCAAACGAAACAGACTTTTTATCAAAGAATGAGAAGATGCGTTTGATTGAAATCCATACAATGGTTGTAATTGCAGAATGAATTGAAAATTCTGCACTTCGTGTACATTTCCGAACAATCCTGTAATAATTCTATATAATTTTGGATACAAAATTAAACTCGATGCGATGACAGGTTGAGTAATATTTCCCAATATTCGTGAGAAGTACGTGGAATCATCATATGTCATCGAACACGGATACGTGATGAATTTGAACTTGGCTATTATTGAATGCAAATGGAAGTTAGCATAACGCTTGAGTGATCGATTGAGTCGTTATCGCGTATCATCATTATCGAGGGAATACTTTCACGATATTTGCTGAATTATATTTTGTGGGAGGAAAAGAATTCCTTTGTGTTTATGATGGGAAAGAATCAATTTTAATAGCATCAGATTTTTTCTATGTATCCCGATACAGAGGTGTATCGGACATTTTTGTAAGAGATGAAAATTTATCTATGAATTTTCAATATTATCCATACATCAAATTCCGATAACACTCGCATAGGGTTTCATTTGAAGAATATGCTTCCACGTGTATGCACTGAATGAACAAATAATATTTAATTTATTACATACCCCCTTCTGCATAATGGATTTTTGACCCTATCGCAACCCATGTGGAAATAGCCAGAGTTGACAAATGGCGCGGTACTGGCGAGGTTGTATTTGCCAAAGTTCGGCAGAAACAACTGTGCCTGTTCAGAATTATTACAGTTTTTCAACTGTCGTCGAACATTAGCCGGATTTCAAACGGTATAGAGTCAGTATCGAATGAATACTGTCTGGACAATACCCAGGATGTAGAGGAACGGTACCACGCCAGTATTCAGCCAGAGTCGGTATTATCATTCCATATGTACAATAGACGGCAATGCGCCAGTAATGATATGACTCTAGCTGATTACAAAATCGGTAGTGAACTGACATTAAAATCACCATCTTGGCAACTTGGCTATTGTAGTTAGCCGGAGTCACACCGGTACTGAGCCAGAGTTGGGATTATCATGCGATATGTATAATAGACGGCAATGTGCCAATATTCATATAACTCTGGCTGATTACAAAATCGGTCATCAACTGACGTTAAAATCACCACCTTGGCAACTTGGCTATGGTAGTAAGCCGGAGTCACGCCGGTACTGAGCCAGAGTTGGTATTATCATACTATATGTGTGTTAGACAGCAATGTGCCAGGGATGATATGACTCTGGCTGACTACAAAATCGATAGTCGATTGATGTTGAAATTATGATCCTGGCAACTCAGCTGTTGTGGTCAGCCGGAGTCGCGCCTGCATTGAGCCAGAGTTGGTATTATGATTCAATATGTTCGATAGACGACATGGTACCAGTATTGATCTTGTTTCACTACGGACTTTATGGTAAATTGTGTGATTTCGAAGGAATTACTACAATAAATGGGAATTTGAGTGGTCCGTTGTCAACTCGGAGATTAGCTGATGTGGTAGAGACCCTGTTTCTCACTCGCAGGTCCCGGGTTCAATCCTTGCCCAGTGAACTTTCATGAAACCACTTCCAAAGCGTCTCTCTCAGACAACAGTGATGAGAAAAATAGATTCACAAAGTTTTGAAAGTTCAAATTCAATATATTTTTTTTTTTACTCGAAATATAACTCCGGGGGTCTCTAATTACTAGCACTGTGCCAGTACTGGGTCAGGTCTGAATTCCTACATAGGATGTATTATTTTGACTCTCTACCACTTCTCATCCAGGTATGGCAGAACAATTGGTTCTGTTGTCATGTCAGAGTTCCGTCATAGTTGGCTCACATTAAAAATCGGTACCGACGCTGTTGTAAGCTGTTGTAAATGTTCTACTGGCCCTTATGTAAAATGATGTTATCATTTTGACTACTTGCCAGTATCGTCCATTCAACTGGCCCTGTACTGCTAAGTTTAGATTTGCCAGTATTGGCAACTGTGACAACAGCAATGAGCCAGTACCGGCCCATGTTCCCATTTCACATGGCACACAACCGGGCTAGAACGGACATAATCATATACCCAGTACTGGCAAAACAACTGGGCCTTTTAGAATGCCAGAGGTCCACTATGGCAGGCTCATATATAACGCCAATACTGATCCAGTTGTAAATATCATACTGGCCCTTACGTGAAATGATGTTATCATTTTGACTACTTGCCAGTACCATCGATTCAACTGGCCCTGCACTGTTAAGTTTGGATTTGCCAGTACTGGCAACTCTGGCACCAGGACTGAGCCAGTAGCGGGCCGTGTTTCCATTTCCACATGGGAATACTTCCTTATAAATCAGGAACATGGAAGTAAAATATAAAATTCTACAGTCGTAGAACTGTTTTTGTTCCATTTCGGTATAATCGTGGAATGAGGTATCCGAATAAACACTCTTCTTAAAATATCTCAACAACATTTTATGCATGAAATCATTCCTTACCATTCCCTTTGTCCTCTCGATACCCAACATCTTGTATTTCTTTCTCGATTTCTTCCTAGTTCAAAGCATTTCATGTGAATCCAAGCGCTCACAATACGAGTGATCCAATCTCCTATCTCGCCTATAAAATATACATTTAGTTTGAAGACTACCTTACGGTTAGATGATGTATTCATAGAATACTATTAACTCTTCAAAAGAATTAAAATCTTCAACATCTCTGTGAACAAATGAACGAATTTCTCTCCAAACAGCGTAGTAACTCATGAGAGTTTCGAAGTTGAATGGAGCTTGAAACGAAAACTTGAGGAAGAAACTCAATACTAATTTCCTATCTTCATTTTTCCGTTCCGCTCTGTTCCTTCACTTTGCTTCAAAGTAAATGGAAATTACATAGTACGAGAATCAAATACTATATCAGTTATCGCATTACTTATTACATGATTTATTAAATTAGTTCAACACTTTATTCATACATTCTAAGAAATTCTCACGAGTATACTCATCTTATTACACAGATGTTTGAGTGAAATCAATTCGAGAACTTGATACGAGAAAATTGATTTGCAAACTTTTCAGAATGCGAGTATACATCATGAATTCCTGGTGAGCCAACTGTTAGCAGTACCTGAATGTTATTCGAATAGTTTGGTTTGTGTTCGGTGTTCTCCATTCGGTACAATCAATTTCGACTCTACCAAAGATCGATTCGGGTCGTGAACAGAGTGTCGGAGCGATTAGCATGAATAAATATATTCTTTTCCTGATAATTATTTTTCTTTTACAATTTATTCGAATATATTCATGAAATTTGATAGATTAAAAACAATAAAATTTCCGTATGGGAGAATTCGTGACAAGGAGGATTCAAGAAAATTAAGTTAGAATTCTGATTGACTTCTCTGAATCGATGCACACGTTATTGTTCTGGAGGTCCTATTGTATGCGACCTGCATTACGCGGAAGTCATTAATATACAACACGCGACACACCGACATTTGGTACGTAAAATCAGATAAGCGATCGTCTATATCCGAGAACATTGATCTCACTGCCACTGCATGTTCACATATTCCGCAATTATTGCATTACATGCTCAAAATACAATAATGCGTAGGTGAAAATTAGGAATTGATACAAGATAATACACAAAACATAACGAGATTATTGGAAAATCATTATTTATAAACTATTGGAGTCTAGATTCATATTCTTTATGAACTAGCATTGATTCGTGGAATCATATTTCCATCTCTGATTTGATGGACAAAAACTTGGGATTTCGTTCAACACAGGGAGTTCCTAAAAACATATTTTGTTCGATGCAAAAACTTGAACGCTTCATCCACAAAAAAAATAGAAGTGAACGAGAGTGTTGAATTGGTCAATAACTGGATAAAACATTCCACTCAAATAATATTGAACTACCTATACATTTTATTGTAAAATATTCACCACCGATTTTTCATATTTAACTAGAGAACATTGGAGCTTGCAGGGATGAAAGTGGTTTCAAATTATTTTTCTTCTCACGTGCATGCGATTTTTTTTTCTCCGAGTACTTCAATATTAATATTGATTGCTGCTACAGGATATTCAAAATATATATTGAAAATTCATCGACGAACATGAATGAATTTTGAAATTTAAATCCTTGTACTGATATCATTGTTCCCTATGCTATTCTTAAAAACATTCTCCTTGGTTCGAAATGTGTAATAATCGAATCGATAACAAAAAAAAAAAACTCTATGCTGATTTTCTATAAAACCGCGTTGAATTCACGTTTAGATAGGTATGAGTTTTGTATAGCAAGAAAGCTATCGTTTGTGCAGACACCTCTTCTTTTCACGCTATTTGGGCGTTGAGGTTATTCTGTATTTTCTTCTCTCCATGCCATACTTACCCTCTGCTTAGGGCGACGGGCGCTTTGTGGGATTTATTTTGCGTACCAGGCATACCGTTGAACCCGCAAAGTACTTGAGTTTCATGATTTCTGTTTTTATCTCTCCTTGCGAGAAGCAATGACAGTCGTATGAATTTTTTTCTGTTCAATCTCTCGTATTATTCCAAGTATGGAATGTATATATTTACGCTTTGAGATCTCAGAGAATAAAATCGATGTGTTAAAAGAGCGCTAATTGTAAGATTCGCATTTCTCACAGCAAGGATGTAACCGGGTACACTGTTTCCCTTTCATGACCGAGCATTTCTTCTATTTTGGTGTACTGTGGATGAATGCGACTAACGTATCGAACTTCCGTCCAAGCTTATTTATGGCGTTGGGATTAGGGGAGTAAAATAGAGAGGGAGAAACCGGAAAATGGCTATTCTGCAGTGCGGGTAACTACCTATATCCCCCCTTTCCCGGTACCTCACATACATACACTCATACGTATCTGTAAAACGTTTTCAAACGCTTAAGAGGTGAGTGTCTCGGCTGGCCATGATAAAATATAACTGTTAAGAGAAAGGAATAACCTTCTCTTTTTCCCGATGCGTCGTCATTCTTCTCAGGAGTAATAGCAGTGGTCGACAAAAGGATAAAAAAAACCTTACGAAAAACAGGGAGTAATAAAACTTGTTTCAAGTTCCGTCGCAGTTTCAATCAAATCCAAGTGTACAATGCGTTCGAGCGATTGTTCCTCGAATAACTTTTCTCATATTGACGAAAGTATACGTGGGAATTACGATCCTTCGAGTGACATTTTCAGAGAGGACTCTGAAACATTGTCCTAATGGATCGTCATTCCGATTTTAATGTAGAAGATTGACGCATTGACGTTCCTTTCATTTCTCCGGTGCAAAATTCAAACCCCTCTCTGGTAGAGTGCTAAATTTACTACACGTGGTTTTCAATTCAAGAATGAACAATAAACCGAAAGATCTACATTTATTCACTCGATTTAATTTCATCAGATCGTAATTGGCATCGACCGTACAATGATTCAAGAACTTCAAATATACTCAACACACAATATATTGCTTCTTCGATGATTGACTTTCTGACGTATTCAAATTCTTCACCAAATATGCTTTCATAAAAGTCATGTCATGGATGTATTGGAACGTATCGAAATGTATCGAATTTCTGTCATCGTTCCTCCGAGATACTGATTGGCTGTGTCAATGGATTTATCGATCGATACGTGTCTCTCGCACACATCAAGGGCGTCCAATATCGCTTAAATTGGGAGAAAGAAATTAGATGGTGTACAAGAATGAAATTGATCTTTCAAGAATTTCACTCTTGTATCGAAATACTCGAAGAAGAAGACTCGTGTGAACAATCATCGTTATACATCCTTTCATTAGAATTTATGATAATCATAATAATAATAATTTTAGAATAAACAATAAGATCCAATTAATTTCCATTCGAATGTCCACGTATATCCACTTTGATTATCCATTAATCGTATACTACGTATTAATTTATCAGTTAAATTCTTGCCATTATTTAATTATTATATATACAAAGCGCGGAGTGGAACAATATTTGTTATCTGACTGAATAACGATTACTGTGTATGAACGCGCATTGTGAAAGATGAACGAAAATAATCAGCGAACGCTGATAGGTTCATACAAATTCAGTTAAAATTAACTTGCATATAATACAAGAATTCACCATTGTATTCAGCAAACTTTCTATAAAATTAGATTTTACTGTTGTGTTTGGAGTAGAACTTTCGTGTGCAGATCCTTTCTTTGGAATGATAATTTCCAATATAATAATATGAGATCTCCATTCGCTGGACTATGAAGTTAAAATATCAGGTCCAGATGAATTGTACCTGATTTCTATTCAGAGCCTGGTTAAAAGCGACTGTGTTGGAGCGAGTTTAATGTTAGAAAATATTCATCTTCAAGCGAAAAAATTTATAATTTCGTGAAAGATTCTGATTAATTTGTCGCAACCCATCAACCGGTATGTTCCAATTTCTAAAATTACAATATTTGATTTTAGCGACGGCGTCACTTGGACGACATGTTTCCCCATTTTCAAGCGCTTGTCGTGCGACGTCTTTTCCAATAAAACTCCTCATTTGTGAAAAATTCAGATCCTACATGCTCGCTTCATTCAATTAAAATTGAAGAATAGTTTGAAATTTCACAATCCAACAGATGTTCTTCTTCCGCCCCAGACGAATTAAAATTAGTAACGAATTGATGAATTCCTGGCCTTAATTGTTCTCATAGAAAAGAAACAATTCGAAAACTTCCCAAAGCTTTGATAATCCAGGAGAACTGTTTGTTCCAATACCCATCGTGCAGAGAGAACGCTGTTCCCCCTAAAGAAAATAATATTTCAACAATTTGATGAATTCAAGTGTGAAAATACGATAAGAAATTCAAGAAATCTCTACAGGACGTTGTAATCGACAAACTCATTAAATACGAAAAGTTTGAAACAAAGTAAAATTTTGTTCGATATTGTGAAAAGAGAATAAAATATGAGAAGAGAATTGAAGATACGACTACTAGAAAGTCCATTAAAACGAGTAATCATTGTGATCATACTTTTCGGATCTGTTTCAAGGATGAATTTTCTCGTGGATAAATAGGAAATGAAGGGAGTAGAAAAAGGGCAATAACGAGTTTATCCTCGAAGAAGGTATAGAGAGTAGGAATGACAGTATTTTATTTTCCATGATTTTTGGTGAACGAAGGAATATTCCATTTCCACCTTGCAGTTGGTTCCCTTCTCATAGGTCATAGATTATGCATTTGAGTACGCATATGTGATGAGAATCACGCGAGAATTATACGACCGGTTGGAGGTAGGGAAGACACGTTAACTACCGCACATTCTGCTAATTAATGCTAATTGCTCGAATTGATAAGTAATCCTATAAATAAACATATTCGTATCGATTTGGTGAGAACCAACCGCGTGTTTTGAGTAACGTGAAGCGTTTGTGCCCACGCTACCTTTCGCTTTGAATCGAAAATGAGCATTGTAAATCAAATATTTCATCTTTCATTAGACAAATGGCAGTCATTAATATGTAACGGCCCGATGACGATTGTTATACATTGAACTTGATTTATCGGTAATGATGATGCGCCGCAGTTGTTGTTCATTGATTCATCGATACACCCATCGCTAAAATAATCCCGCAAAAGTGAAAAATTTCTCGTTCAAGTTTATATGGAGCATCGATTTCGATACACTTTATTTCTCATATAGCGTACAAATAATAATCAGTGTCTTTAGATGTGGAAAATCCAAACATGGAATTGAATTGGGATTATTCATCGATTTTGGTTGTAGCGATGCGGTATATGTGCGAATAATGTACGTCAAAAACTCCATCGTTCTTGTTCGCATATATGTAAACGAATGAATGTGAACGATGCACGATGGGTGTACTAGAAACTTCCATTGATGTCATCGGATTCGCAGCATAATTGGGCTTTTTATTTCGATGCTCGTACAATACTCATAGGAGTAAAATACACACTTATACACGTAGGCGTGATGTGGTCTGAAAAAGCAAATCTGCCGTTCGAAAGGAAAACATACCAGAAATACAAACGCGCCTTGCCAATCGCAGACTACAATCAAATAAAATCAACATCGTATGAAAGGCTTACAATTTTCCACCAGGGACTGCAGGAAAAATATATCATTTTTCCTAAAATATTCATCGATATACTTCACTGGGTTGAATTTATTTTCCTTCCACGTATCGAAGTTTCAATGTTTCAGCCGAATTTCAAAATTCATCATAATTTGTATAGATTAAAATCCACATCAATTCGGAGAAGAGTGTTATATACACTACACTCTATTTTGTCACGATATATTTCCAACCTTATTGGAATACACCGTTGTTCTAGCGATTTCCAGCTATTCCCAGCTCTCACAGCCCGACGAGGAAACCAAGAGGGCGTACTTTCGTGTGGTATCGTAACTGTTTATGATCATCGTTGTGTCGAGGGCTTGCTCTCCGCCTACTTTAGATTCTAACGTTTACTGACTGTTGCAAAGCACCATGCTGATCTGTGACTCTCATTTGGCTGACATTGATGCTTCATTTAACACGGATAAATGCTCCTCTACCTTACCTCCAACACGAAAACATAACTTCGTTGATAGTTTCGCAGTCTCACCCACAATTTTATTATAAGTTTAATACCGACCTTGCTTTTATTATAAGCCAATGATTCATTCCTCGAAGATATATTATATTCATAAAAATTCGTATGCAGAGATCCTTTCTGGAATAATAATATTGTGGATCGATTGACTGAAAATTCTTGAAGTAAGAATAAGATGATACCTTCGATATACATTCACAATCGTATATATATACTGTACACCAATCCAACGATATACAATAGAACGGATATCCGAGTCTTAGAATTCCGACGGAAATACGTGGTAATAATATTTCCTCTCTTGAATATTTTCAAAGAATTTGAAATTCATTCGAAGAATAAAATCTTAATCTGCATATAAAAATACGAATTTCCATGGATTTCAAATTCGTGAATCGATGTTCAAAAATCAATGATTTCTCGCGAAGGGTGAGTTTCGTCGTTAACGTAAATGAGAGCCAGAACATTCGAAAACTCATTGGTATCGAGCAAATCAATAAGTAATGCTATCGGATAAATAGCTTCATCGTTTGATTATGACGATCGTGATATTCGAGAGGATGCGAACGGATCGATATTATATATCTATGACAAGAAGAGTGCTTCGTTGGCTAAGTTGTACGACTGAGAGAGAATAATTTTTCTCTCCCCCAACTAAAACTCCGAACACATCAGATCCAGTTGCAGTTTTCCCTCGTGAAAAATTCATGATACGATTGAGAAGCATTGAGGAACGCAATAAAAGTTTACGATGACTGACTCGCCACTACCTGAACATTTGATCACGAACTTCGACCATCACAATGCCGGGATATTGATTCAATTGCCGGTTCCGATACCGTCGGTCCCTCTATTCCCAAAGACTCCTGAATTCGATCTAGAATCATTAAGAGTCCTGTGATGATTTCATTTCGAATCCTTTGACAAAGGTTAATTGAAATTTATTTCTCATCATAAGTACCTACTCTTGATTCAAAAGCATCACACATATGATGTGAAGAATATCGTGAAATAATTTTCAAAAAGAATAAATAAATAAATAAATAAGCGTATGTAGTCGAATTAAAAGAGCTTCAAATTTTAATTACACGAAAGAAGTGTATATACTCCAAGACTCAAGTTGTTTATTCTTGATACAAGCTCTCTCAATTAGTTTTCAGAGTACTTCATTCTCACGTAGAGAGCTGATGTTATGCTCGGAATAATTTTTGTGAGCTTAAATTAAAAATATCATCCTAAAATGAAATTCTTTTAGTTTCGAAAGGGAGTTTCACGTCCAGCATAATTTGGAACGTTTAACGTACAAACAATATTCTGTGTAAACTTTGTTATTTCGTGTGACGAAAGAATAAAATCCACGATCCTGTGGAATACAGAATGTCCCATAAACCGAGTTCAAGAGTGAATTCGGAGGTCCAGCTTTGATGCTTTGATAAGAGGTTCAATGTGGCTGAACAATATAAACTCGCAGGCGATTCAATATTTTCATTAAAACCTTTCACCAGAGTTTTCCGGCAATAGCCTGTGTTCCGTACAGTGGGAGTTTTGTAAACTCTCTGCCTCTCACCTCGAGGCTGTTCGTCTGGATACGACGATGAGGTTTGAGAACTCGAGATTCAGAGCTCCGGAGAGTAAACCCGGCTCACGGAGTTGATACAGCTTGCGCGAAGGGTATAGTACTATGATTCTCTGGCATGGCATAGAGTGGGCTCCACGTTTCACTTCGTAATTCTTTGGCTAGAAAATGGAAGAGGAAAAAAAAGGAAGAAGGAAAAGAAAATTTCGAGAGAACAAGGGAGCTTTGCATCTATAATATAACTTCCAGTCAACGATTTTGTAAGCCAGAACACAACGAGAGGATATGTATGGCAGTAAAAGACATTGATGGAATGAGAAAAAAGGAAAAAGGGTTCCGATAACATAGGGAAAGAATATCCACTCGAATGAGGACGAATTCGATAGACAAGGATGGGAAAACAAGTTAGGAAATTGGCGTAAATCCAGGATGCATAAGAAACTCGAATGTGTGGAACGCCTGGATGGAAGATGAAGAAATACAAAGGACGAGCGAAGAGAAAAATGGAGAGAAGGAGAAAAGCACGAGAAACATGGCAAAAGGCGGAAAAGGATAATGCAACTACGATAAAACTAAGCCGGTTAACACCGGGGATAAAAAGGATCCTAAAGGGAGGGGGGGGGGGGAAGAGTGTCGCCGAATACCTCGGATATTTTGCACCCTCGAATAATACTGAAAATACTTAGGATGAACGAAGAGGAATGCAAACGAATGGAGGAATGGAGAAAATGACCATTCTCTCTCTGTTTGACCGCAGTCTCTAGCTCGACCGATAAACTTTCGTTTCGAAGGTTTAAGAAATAAGTTTCACGGTTTTATACGTTGTCCAAGCCTGCCAAACGTTTCACGGAGAAAACGCTAAAGGAAAGTCATCTAAAATAGGTCAACCTTGTACAACGATTCTCCCGACAACTCTACAATGTGGTAGAAGGAAGGAATCTAAATTATATTCATACGCGTTTTGTGTTGGAATTTGGAGAAAAGGAAAGAAGAAACGAAATAGATTTCGAAGTCAGTACAATCGTGGTATTGTCCAAATATCATATCGATATACACATACATTCCGTTAAATTTACTCGGTGTACATTCCGTCATGATTTCATATCATCCATCACGTACAGTATATATTGAATCTATATTCTCATCCAACGAAATTTACTCGGGTAATTTCAGTATTATTTGCATACTAGGGAACTCAAAGATCCTCGTGTACACCGAAATTCATAACTTCCCTTCAGTTGATATTATTAACTTTCCTCATGATTCCCCGAGTTTCAATGGAATCGTGAGAATGAATTTTTCTCCCATTCCTCTCAACCTATTAAAAATTTCTGCCTCGGTCATCAGAGTAAATATTTAATTTTCGGAATGGTCTTATTTTTTTCAATTGAGTTTCATGATTCGGGTTTCCGGTCTCGATACTTCTCGTGTAACAAATTTTGTTTTTCGAGAATGAAAGAAAAAAAAAAACCCATTTCCTTGGTCGTTATCCTGTACCATCAATAGCTTTTGAAACGTAGTATCCTGAGAGGAATATTTTATGTGTGTCACTTCGATGTACTGAGAACTCGTTCATCATTTATTTGTTGGAATGGAATTGGAATTTGGAAATACGTGCGGATTGAAAAAAAATATATCGATAATACAAATAATGTATTCGCGTTTTATGGACATGTCGATCGATTGATTGAATATGTTGGAAAGGCGCGATAGGTCATTGTTTCTGATCTGGAAATTCGATTGATTCAAATCCTGAACATTGTTCTGGTTTGCTCGATATCATTCCCCTCACCCTATGGCTATAATTAGTAGTCTGGTCTATGTACCGGGAGAGGCAGCAGTGGTTGGTACCGGATGTACATTTGGGACGTTATAAAGTCGTTGTCGTCGTACGGGTTAAGGCTTAATTACACGCTGCCGCGTATAAAGCACCTCCGGCTACGTTAAACTTTGGGCACCATTGATTTGTGGCGTTACCGCCGCCTTCACCCCGTAACGCGTCGTACGTAGAGTCAAGCGTACTCCCATGAAACACACACTAGTGCATCTTGTACAAGAATCTTATATCAAAATTTCATTCTGCTTCACGCGTGATGATTCTTCGGTGATAAAATCTACCCCAAGTTTTCCGTATCGGCTAACAAACCAATCAAAGTTAATACAGAAAATTAGATCCCTTCGAAGTTGCTCTTGACTTTCTTCGAACAAAGTTTTTTTCTTGGTATTGGATACGAATTCAACGGTCGTCGTGTGCCAAGGGTGCCCCGATGATGCCACACAAAATTCGAACTACATGGATAAATCTAAACTACATCCATCTGATTTGTGTGGTTTGGTATTCCAAGTCATCTTCGTTTAGTTCAATAATTGTGTAGTTCAGAAGGCTAATCTCAGAAGCCTAGAGTACTGCAAGGGTAGTAATTTAGAGTGGAAACGAATGACAACCCAAAAATAGTGAAAAAAAGTATTAAGACTTTCCTCCTCAGTGGGGAAGGTAGTGGTCAGGCTTTGAACAGTTTTTGTCTCTGGGAGTTTCGAAAATTAGGATCTTTCAAATAATTCATCATCATTCCATATTTCGAATGAAGATTCGTTGTTCGAATGGATGAAATTTCATATTCCGTCAACAGGAATGAACCCATCTTCTACTCGACGAAGATGTTTAGAAACAAAGGAGGGAGAATAATGTGTTGAAAATTTTCGCATGGAATCTTTTATAAGAATTTGGGTTCATGTTGTACAAAGCCCAAAAGCATGTTTGTCCTTTCGAATAGCGCTTGGCAACCTGTAGACTGGTAAAATTCGTTTCCAACTCTCTGTGCCCGCTCACCGTGCTCTTCACTCATACTCAACTACTCCAGTACTTTTCGTTGGTTCGCATCCTCTTCCTTATTCGATCTTCTCTCTTTTTCTTCGTCGAGCGTACCATCTTTACGTTTGCTCGTACCTCCAGCCTATTATATCCTCCCTTCACCTCTCGCGCATAGAGAAGAAACCAGTTGCCTCTTTTCTACAAAAGACACCGACGTGGTTCCCATTAAGAACATCGTCGCCCAGACTCTGTTCCTCATACGAAAGAGGAATTTCAATGCATAAGTATATTCACGGAGAAACGCTCTCTCACAGTTTTCCTCTTCCTCCATCTTCTTCACCTTGTCCTTCTTCTGATTACACGTATCCTTTCTCCTTTATTCAATTTTCCATTTCCTTCCACTCACTTACCATGGCGTGTCTTCCACATATCTTCCAATTTTGAGGACATTCTGTTCTTCCTTTCTTTCTTGATTTTTTTGTCTTGGAGTGAGGTCAAGGATACAAAAGAGAATTGAAAATTTTGATCAAAAGAATCAATGAAATTCTTCCTGAAAAGGAGAATGTTCAAATATGTGTAAAGAGGGTGAGAGTTCGTTGAATTCGTTCGTCAAAGTACAAGAGTTTTATACGCAGATGATAAAAATACATATGAAGAGCAATAGAGGTTGTGTACGTCGGGGGAGATAATAGCGATGTATCGTCGTTTTATTCTATGTATGTTTCAAAGAAGAGAGAAGAAAGTTGGAAAGCATGAAGGGGAATACGAGAGGATGTAAGGAGGGTAGAGAAAACAAGTTGGTGCGCGATAGTGCAATCTTCCGGTGGTGTCGCGTTTTCCAGCTGGCCGACTCGACGCTGAGCTCGGCTCTCTTTTCTTTTACCTTCTCTCTATCTTTGTAGGTGCATGTATATATATATATCTCGCGTTCTCCAATTTTCTCTTCCTTCTATCCCGGGGAGCGATAGAGAGCGAGTATTTTCAAGCGACTCGAGAGTGTGTTTCTCTCAATTCTCTCTTATCCTCATTCGTCGTGAGCTTCGTCAGCGAGTACGCGCACCGTTCCTAACAACGCTTTCTCACCGCAAACCCATGGAGATTCTTCTTCCTTGTCCCTTTGAATCTCTCTTATTCCGCACTCCACTTCCCATTCCATCAGTGACACGCCTGGACACTCTTCCGTTGCTCCGTTCATCCGGTTTCCTTGACCAGTAGACCGGTACGAGCTCTAGTACGAGGAGGGTTATTGTGAACAAGTCATGACTTACTCGAAGGAAAAAGGAAAAGCTCGATGCGTCCGTACGACTCGAAAGACGATTCGTCTTCGATTTATTCCCTCCATCTCTCTCTCTCTCTCTCTCTCCCATCCGTTTTTGCGTCCTAGAACAATAGCCGTTGACAAGGGGTGATTCTTACGGACAGCAAACTTCGATGTAATGTCATAGTTTTTGTCTTGATACACTGAACATCGCAGAGGGAATTATTACGACAAAAAAAAAGGGAAATGTGGATGCATGTGCGCCGGTTTTTTTACGACTCAAGCATTCACAGTTTGAGCGATTATTGTTCCAACCGATGACGCAAAGTGTACTCGTTTAGGAATGAAAGCAACATAAGCAGGAATAATATGCTCCGATGATGATGAATACGATTTATTGTACACGTTCCATCACATGCAAAAAATCTCAGACAAAAGGGTAAAAGTAATGAGTAGGTTTCGTATTCATGTAATAACGTCATTATCGAATTGATGTTCCAGTTACTCTGAATAATTTCATCTTATCTCATCGTTATTCTCCTTGCTCATTGTATGAATCACTATTCGATAGACCGTTCACCGACGGGAACAGTTCGAGACTCTTGTTACATCCTTCATCTATTGCGGTAGCACGTAACCAGTTGTAATCTAATTATTGTGTCAATGATGATTCATGACTCGAGAACGGCAAGCGCGATGTAGATTGTATAGCAGCAGTTATTCATGCTCCAGAACGGGTTATTGAAATATGGAATTTCACATCTCAAGAACCGCGTGATAGTGCGGTTCGTAGTATCTAGCTTCTATTTTCCCCATCCTCGACATTCAATACCAGTCGAATTTATTCAAATTCTCCCACGCAAAACTAGTTCACCATTTTGTTCCCATTTTGTCCAATCATCCATGCCACTGTTTAATTCTAATCCATCAATTTCCACCAATTCCAACCTTTTTTTATTTTTGATTCTCACTTTTTTTGTCATTCTTTCTAGTGCCATGTACATTGTACATCGATTTCAATTTATTCCTCGTAGTTTCGCTATGATTGCTATCGGAATCGAAACTATGGTTGTCGAGGTCGTCAAAAACAATACACTGAGAGGAGTGGAATGTAATGATTACCATGTACAAATAGTAATTGGGGGACAACGTCGCGAATTTGGTTTTGGATACTATAGAGAATCGTAGCAATGTTCATGCACATGGGAATGGTTACCATTTAGATGAAGATGGATACCAAATAACCTGATTCTGTCATTCAATTACTATTTTCGCATGGTAATGGTTACAGTTCACTTTTCTCAGTGTATATAAATTTCACCAAAAGTTTTATAATCACTCATCGGATTCTGTATCGAAAATTTATACAGATAAACGAATACCTGATGATTCTGATCATTGAATTAGCGAAATCAAAGGGAAAAATTCTCATTCCATCGATGTTTGTTAAGAAAGAATGGGTATTATAACCGTAGAGTTTTTCGAAGTAATGTATTATTTCCAACGATTCCCAGTGTGTGCAGAGGGAAAATAATTTCAGATGAGGAAACTTGTTTTCCGTTACTTTCATTTGTTGTCGAGTATTTATTCTTCACACGCTATTTAAAGTTGCCATAACTTTTATGCGAATAAAAATAACTCTCACGAGGTAATAATATAACGCAGTTCTGTACTTTTTCATACTTTATGATTCTTTCATGGAGTGGAAAGATTAAAATTCAAAGGATTTTAAAACGTATTATGAAAAATAGCATATGCGAATGTAACGGCCATTCAGTTACATAATTATGACAAATAAGGGGTTTGCGAAATTCACGGTCTTGGGCTATGCAAGGTTGTTATGAATCAAAAAGGAGATCCATAAAGAGAGGCTGAATATTTTCCGTCAACACTCTTCTTGGATTTTTCAAGTTTGGAAATTGAGCTCTTCAGTCGGATGTTTTTCAACATTATATATCACAATCGCTGTAAAAAATTTCTATGGGAAAATTCCTATATATTTATGTGATGTAATTAACACATACATGCTCTAGGAATTTTCCAAACTTGGCCGGAAGTTTAACGTGAAATGAATTTTTCGGTTGATATACATACACTGAGAAAAAGGATTAGTGAACTGAACGAAAACGTAGTTGACTCAACTACGCCAGGAGATTAAATACGTTCAACCAACTCTGGAGGTTGCATTGAATCATTCCCTATAGGTTAGCCGACTCTGTTGAGTCAACTACGTGAATAATTGGGACAATAAAAATAGTTTCCGTCAAGTATCCATATACATTTGACACAAAATAACGAAGCATCGATTGCCCGCGAGGTTGACTCAACTACGTGAGATTTTGGATGAAACTTTTGCTGTGATTTGTTGACGTTGACACACATAGGTTCATAAAATCAAGTGATATGTTTGAGACAATGGAAGGTGGCGTAGTTGAGTCTACAATTTTCAAGTCATTTCAACTGAAAATTCGTTGATTCATTCATAAATTCTTCAACTACGCTTTTATTTTCTTCTCAGTGTAGGAAAATTCCGATTATGTTTCACCGAAATGTCATGAACAATTTCTACTTTTCCAACTTGCAATCATGTGACACATTTGGATAGTTTGTGTAACAAAAAAGGATACAAAATACCTTGTGTTTTCGAATAGTGATCGACATCGAGTGATCAATGCTATTGTAGTTCGATCAAACACATCGCTTGTTGATTGTTCGATCGGATGATATTGGAAAGAAGAGGATTGTTTCGATCACAAAAGAACTAGTTTCATAGTCCATGACCATGAAAAACTCTTTAGTTACTAATAAAACAGTTGCGAACAATGAATCGTGAAGGTACCTTTTATCGATTCCATTCAATTTCCATTCTTGTTAACACAAGTGAATTCTCGCAGAGATGTGAAATATCTGAAAATCCGCTTCAGATCTGATTCATCCCTTATTCGAGATTCGATACGCGTCATGAATGAATAGAATTCGATAGATTTCATGAAATTTCCTAATGAGACAGACATCATTCTTCATGAATTTTCTTTGTTTTTTCATTGCACGAACTAGCATCGGTATATTTTCGCTACGCGACCACGATACGTCGTAAAGAACCGTAGTTTTATATTCAACTCATTTTTCTCCATGCAGAAGTGACACGAAGCTAATACCGATTCAGACACACTTGCTGAAATTGGCTCCCTCCACGCGTATACTCTCACCGTGAATCCCAGCGCAATGATTTTGGTTAAGTACCTTTCTCGACGCGTCTACCAGGACCGCATTAAATCACACGGCATGGAGGAGGTAAGAGGAGAAGAAAAAAGGTGCTTGAAGAATTCCGCCTGTCTCTCCCTCGGAAGGTTTCATGGTTCCACGCAGAGAGTGATGACGACGACGACGAGAAATGAGGTTCTTTCTTGCTCCCTGAGCCGAGTGCTATAGGAACAAGTGGGTTACTTGGTAATGACAAAAAGTTGCTCGAGATTGTCCGAGAAATTGGCGAGAGTTCTTCCGTCAATATCGGAATAAAATTTCTTTACACTGCAGGAATATCTCATATCGCATTCTCATATCAAGACTGTAGAGAACATTATTTTCTTTGCTGGAATTGAAAAGAATTATACATAATATGATGAAGAAATTTTTCGATTCGACATCTTTGACTGGTGAATTCGAACAGAGGATCTGATAGAATGGAATGACAAAAACACCTATAACAGCCTTGATTCTTAAACAGACGGTTCACCTTGACGTTTAATTTCCGTCCTCCAGCATAATGGAACAAAATGATTCAATGAAGAAACGTTTGAGAAGTTGAGAACTCATTAGCTCATAGTATGCCAATGAACTTAACGCAAAGAAGAAAAGACTTATCATGTTCGGCCTTTTGGATCGAGAAAAAGGACGACGACAACGACGACGACGACGACGACAGCGACGAGGAGAACGACAACGACAACGACTGAATCCTATCCTAATAGAACGTCATTTCAGATAAATTGCAAAACCTTGCGACCTGTTCTCGTGCTGTTCCCTTTTTTTTCCTCCCTGGTTTTCATCGCGTTGGCCTGGGATCACCCTTCTCAAAAGAAGGAAAGAATACGTGATTCGAATGATCTTACGCTACGTATTTTTTCTCTCCCCGGTGTGAAGAGGGAGAACATAGAGTATCGTTAGTGTATTGACTATCGTGTAACGAGTAACATCCACAGACATAATCTTTCAACGTTCCTTTGCACCCTGTTCTTACTTATCCTTCTTGATCCACATACCGCTGGAGAATCCAATCCTCCTAAAGCACAGTCATAGATTTCCACCGAACGACGATACTCTTATCTGGATTGAGGGGTCGAACGAAGATTCACGTCGAAACTTTAGTATTACTCTTATATCGATTGACTCTCCAGTCTAAAAGAGCTTATAATGATAGTTACTCCGGATGTGGGTGAGCGTAGTCTAGATGCTTTTACATGTTTCGTGCTTATGAAATTCTCTATTTCGTCCTTATGATATCCGCCTCTATTATAATCATCATACAAAAGTTTTTTTCCGTTACTCCATGTGGAATGTGGCGAGTAACAAAAATCTAAAAGGAAAAAAAAAACAGTTGGCCGGTAGCCAACGTCATGAATGACGAAGTTTTCTGTACTCGGAGTTTTTCCAGAAAACAAAAGAAGAACAACAAACCATTTGCCTATTCACTTTTGTTTATTCCTCTTGTTCTGTATCCCATCACAATGCTGCATTTTGAAGTGTGTCGTTCAGGACAATGCACGTCAGGTCAAATTTTTGTAGGAATATCACAAAAGTATAATATTCCGTGACTGAATCTATTCGCAATCGTCATTTGAATAATTTCATTATTTTGTATAGTATTGGGTGCTCAACGCGCGACGTTGAATTTACAAAACGTTGGCACTTGGGAGAGAAAATTAACACAGGATTCAATTCAATTCTTATGTTAAAATAATAAATTCATCGGTGAAAAAATATGCTAAAGTGATTGATGTGGAAATAAAATGTCAGCAGGTTACAATAAATTCTCGTCCATGATACTCCAGATATTCATTTTTCAAATTTAATCACGATATACCATAATATTATTTCCCGTCATTGCAAATCACGAACCTGTATAATTTTCAATTATCGTCATTATTGTAAACTGTATTCCACTGGGATAGAGTCGATGAAATGGATGTATTGATTGATCGTACGTTAATTCAATATGTGCGCACAATAGCTGCAAATTGGAAAAATGTTTCCAATTCGATCTGCATTCATTCGTGTTCATTTTATGCGAGGGAGTAGAGGAAAATATAATGATATTTCAATATAATGAGATGATCGCTTTGTTTTTTCTCCCTTTGGAAGGAAACATCAATGAATATTAATAATATTATCCTATTTTTATGAGCGCTGCATACGGACGACGATGCGAACGATGATAAATTCAACCTTTCACGTAGAACGCAATGACACTTTTTTTATAACTGATTTTCACAATGAAATAAGCCATACGGTGAGAAAAATGCATCGATTCGATAATCTCACACCTTTCCCTTGGAGTTACAATAATTTAAAACAACAGAAATTCTACGTCGAGTAAGTAAAAGTAATTGCGCGACAATCGTGAAATGAATAAATGCATCCGTGGCTGACACGGAATGTCCTTTTCCTACTGTGAACGTAGGATTCTCGAACGACGGAAAATAATCGGTTCCAATATTTCAATTGAATTCCATGTTTTATAACGAGGGGGATATTAGCTAGTATTCTAATTCTCATCTTAGACAGAAACTCTCGCGTTTGAGGGAGAAAAAAGGAATTTCGAATCGATCATCAAGAAGAACAGCGTTTCCACCGTGTTCGCAAATGCATTTGAACGCGTTTCGACATTGTTCAAGATCCCATTTGAGCTTCGTGTCAATATAAATGTAAATGTCATTGAAAAGTTGTACGAACGCATACATTGAAGATCTCTGGGGGACGATTGCTCGTACGAAGAATATTGCGGATGGTCTTGCGGGATGTCCGCACCGCAATTGAATTGCCCTTCGGATTGGGAAACTGGTATTGAAATGTATAGAAACGGTCGATCCTTTATTCCGCATAGACAACGTAATATCGATCGTTCAACGACCATTGGGAAACAGGGAACGATAGGATACGGGGATGTATCAATGAAATAACACGTCAAAGAGTACTCGGTTGATCGTCGAAAAATGTCACATCTCGCGGAAGAGGATTTGGAATTAATCGTATTTAGTCATCGACGTGGCATAGGATACAATAATGAGCGGCATGGTACCATGCTCGTATTCAGAGGGATACTCATCCCCTGAAGAGAGAACGAAGAAAACTGATACGTTTGATTTGGGAAATACAATGCAAAACGCAACCCTCTACGTTCTTCCCTCTCCGATACAGAGGAAGTGGAGTACAGAGGGAAAGTACAGTTATCTGCCCTTTAAACGTCATACGAATTTTCGTATTCAAGTGCTTTGTTTTGCACAATACAGCGGATACGAGTCATGTTATCTTTGATACTCGTCTACCGTAACAACGTTTTGCGTTGCCGCTCTCCCTTTCACCCTTTCAATCTACCCACCTCATCTCTTCATGGGCGGAATAACCCATGTAGCGAAACAGTAACAGCAGCTCAATGTTATCATCGATCAGGCATGTGATATATGCGTCCATATCGACGGCGTATCCCTTTTTAACGCAGACGAATGACCACCGCGTCGAATCCTGGATCTCTTCATCTTCCTTTTTTTGTCATGTTGCCTGGTAAATTTCACGCTCTGTCGACGCTTGCGAGAACGCGATGCACACGCGACGTGTGCATTTGCTCGATACGAACCGTCAATTTTTTACGAGGAGTATTTATCGATTTGTTGGAGGATTCTGACAGGGCGTTGTATCTCCCCAGAATAGGGAATGCGGTGGTCGGCAAATATTCCAACTCCGTCGTAATGAGTTGTGTTTCCGTGTTCACCATTGTGCGCCACAAATTCTCGTGGATTCAGCCTTTCTCTATATGCACGCAACGCTTGCTTGTCTTGCAGCTGACATAAATGGCCACAAATTGTAGTTACTTGACAGAGAACAATAATCAACTTTAGAATAAAGGAGATTCGCGAGGAAAGTAAAGAAAGAAAGATGAGTTCGTATTCGTTGGATATTTTTAGGATTACTACGTTAGAAAATGAGAACACGAGAATGCATTTTCGGTGGAGATTTATATTATTCTTTGATCCTAGACAGAAAACTCAAAACTTGGGAAAGTCGGTTCAATCGAAGGATTAAAAAAAAAAAGTCCATTCGGTATTATCCAGACTGATCCTATGTAAGGAGTTTATCTTGACAGGTGCAGAAGTGGCGAATAATCATCTTTCATTCTTCAAGCTGGGGAAAATCTGTTGCGGATCATGTATAAAATTCTCCGATTTATCTCTTCTTCATATTGATCGGTATAGAATTGACTCGTTGCAGCATTCCTCAAATTTTGTAGACAAAAAAACTTCGGTGATCGTTAATAGCGTGATCCAAAAATTCGGGTATTTTGAAAAAAGGTATTAATTCATAAATCACGCCGTGAGATCCGACAAATTATTTCCCTAAGGAGCCCATGGTTGAGCTGATATATGAGTTTCCATGAATCACCGACCACTGTGCGCTAGAACTCAACGAGAGGGTGAGAAAAAAAAAAGGGAAAAAGAGTGAGAAAGAAAATAAGAGAAAAAAAGATATACAAAACGCGCTCGCCGCAGATTAACGAGAGGGACTACGTTCACGTTGTTCTAATGGAACAAAGAAATAAAAAGACCGAGAAGAAACGTTGGGCAAAAATTCTCTTGGTTACGCTAGCGTGCCAATTTCACTAGGATTTAAGAACGTTTCGTTGAAACAGGAAAGTCGGTAACGTTACTTTCAAAAACTTCCACCTTCATCGAACGAGCGAGAGTGGTGATTTTTCACACTATTCTCTAGCGTGAAGTGAAGTTTCTACTTATTCATCGTTAATTAACTCTTTGGGATAACATTTTTCTAGATTTCCGCTTTAATTGTTCATTTGGAAGAAACTGAAAATGAATGACGACGCTGGGGTGAAAATTAGTTCTCCTCATCTCCCTTCGGAGAGTATATTTAAAGAAATCGAGATGAATTTCATGATAACGATCGTTTGATATATTTTCCGCTCATTCAAAGAAGAAATCTGGAAAAAGCTGTCGGTTGAAGGATGGTTGGAGGTGTATGAAGAAAGGATGGTGAAAATAGTGAATCGCTGAAGGCGATTTTGTGTTGCGTCTCCTCTGAGACGCTTGAGGTACGTCTCAGAGAGAATACTTGGGAAGACAATTTTATGGTTTCAAGCATAAACATAAACAGAGTTATCAAACAAGATTTTAGTGAGAATATTTATCGACGAAACAAAGTTCCGCAGATCACTTTATCTTAAAAATCATAAAATTGTGATGGGATGGAGATGTAATTTTATAGTACTGATAAAATATTCTACGATTTCATGAAAAATTCTTCGAATGTGGGAACAACAGATGTGGGTAAATTTTATAATCAATGTAGTTATTGTTTGTGAGACATCTTTCAGATGTTGAACGTTATCGAGGGTAGCTTGCCGGATAGTTGAATATCTTCATATCAATTTAGAAGTACAGGGAATACCAAAGATAATTGAGTTTCTAACTCACAAAGGAAGAAACAACGCATCGCCCTTTGATCAGGAACTTTGAGAAATGGAACTTTGTGGAGAAATGAAACGCTTGAATTCCAGTCTCTGACGAAATAGAGCTCGAAAATGAAAAATCTTTAAAATATTCAATCATATCCTCCCGCATTCTTTACAAACACAGTAATTTCTTTCTCTTTAGAGCACAAGAGTGGAGTGAAATTCTTTCAACGATACAATCCTACATCCAAGTTCCGCTATCCATGATAGGTATATATACACTCGGAAGAAAGTTTCATTATCGGAATTTGAGAGGAAAACTTCCTGCCGACAAGTTGTTCAGCTGAATTGAGCAAGTTCATTCCCTTCGCGTGCTATTCATAACTTCTCCCATTGTTATTATTTCCAGATACTTTCACGGAGAATATCAATCTCTACCCGGATAATGAAATCAATTTTCGGAAGTAATCAAGAGATATAAGTCCGCGGATCTAAGTTCTGATTAAAAGATATGATATCCCGATAGGAGGAAGATACGTTTGAGATCGTTACAACATTCATCTCGATACACACACGACGATGCGTGAAATTCACGTGAAGCGAAGAGGAGAGAAGAACCACGTATACCACGTATTATAAGATCAATAACAATTTGTCTTTCCCACTCTCGAATTCGTATCGGGAGGTCAAAGTGTCAGCCTCTATAATTTATCAAGTGCGTGCAGAAATAGAACAGACGGATTTGCTCGGGGAAAAAGTGGGTTCACGTGTTACAAGAGAATGATGATCTCGATGAAAAATTGAAACCTCACTCGAAGTCGTCGTCGTCGTCGTCGTCGTCTCCGTCGTCATCGTGGGGACATATTGGAAATCTGCGCCTTGTTATCGAAGGGAAAATATTTTGTAAAGATTAGTTTGAATCGACGCTATACGTGGGGTGAATTCGGTAACGAGTGCTCCGGTTCGATACCTCGACTTGGAGGTAAGGAATCAAAATTGCAGACAACGACAAGCAGCACAACAAAAGCTTCTTGATTATTCACTTTGTCTCAGCGAATGGTTACCGAGGACAACCGCCTACGAATTCCTCTGGGATTGAAAGTCTCCAGACGCCACTACACGAACTTGTACTAGATACAGCCACGATGGATAATATAGCTTTATACACCCAGAGGAGTGTTTTACCGAAGTTAGTTCGTTCCGGTCTGTCGCCACTTTTCCGATAGGCTCTTTAACTAATTCAAGTTGTGCGCCGTTAATACCGAGTACCCTGGCGTAGGGTATCAAGAGAGAATTCAACGAGAATTAAAAATGAATGGGCAAAGTAGAAGGAGAGGAGAGAAGAGCAAGAAAACAGATAGGAGATAGAACGAGCCAAGGTGAAATTCGTCGAGCGAAGAGAAGGGAGTTTGCATAGAGGATCGATATCTCTTTTATGCATCATAAAAAGCAGCCACTTTATATTTGCAACTCGTTTCAACCTTCGCGTCGTGAGAGAAAAGGAGGATATTTCACATGGGAATTTTGTGGATTAATATAATTCGGTTCTCGGTAAAATACTCTCTTTGACTTCCGCAATCCCGGCGATGATGAATTCTTACGAAAAACTTTTTATAATTACGGAAAAGATCTTGCGTACATCGATGAATATCTTTTCCTTCCACATATAAAGAAGTTGAGTGTTATTCGATGCAGGAGCTCAAAGGTTTTCCCTCTGCGTATCCCTTCTGGCTGTATGATATAGAGATAGCTGAGTTTTCTCAACTTTGCGTTACATAATACGAGAAGTTCGTATCTCAAAATCGTGGATACGGTATGAACACCGAACACTTAAATGCAGTACAAGTGCGGTAAAAGTTAACTCACTTTCTCATTCCTTATGCGTATGAATTTCAAGAGAAACACCATATAGAGGAAGTGTATAGCAAATGATTGTCGTAGAAATTTATCTTACCACGTTGAAAAATACAAATAATGTATATTAATTCGCAAAAATATGAATTACAAATCAATATCATAGTAGATTAGAGTGGAAGATGAATTGACAAGAACACCGCGATGAACTCGCTGAGAAGAGGATGGAGGAAATAGAAATAAGAAGAGAGAGAGAACACTCGTTTAGACTACGATGTAATTAGCATAAGAGAAATCCGTGCTGAAGTGGAAGCTCTCTTACTATTCGTATCATCTACGAGACATGAGATTCGTAATAAGGAATTCAGTTTCTCTGCCGCAATATCTCAATGATATTAATATCACTAGTTGAGATCCCATTTGTGACTCATATATGCATGATGTGACTCAACTTCAATCAAGAAACTTTCTTCCTTCCAGTCATATAAATAAATCATTATGATACCTTATGGAATCTGAAAATCGTGAGCTCGCGGTGGCAAGAGTATCAATTGTGAATGACGGATGATGGATGAGGAAGAGGCATTTCTAAATTTGAAACAGTGATGATGAGACGATAAAGTCCCCTCCATCCATGTTTTAGAATTTTCCGATAACGATAATCACCGACAAATGAGAAATATTCGTGTGTGATTTCCTGACTGATCAGAATATTTTCTGTTTCTAGGACGGGTAACGAGACATTCTCAAATCATCGGACAGAGTTCGAGTCATCACCATGGCACTCATGATGTCTCAATATCGGAAGGATACAACAATAGTAAGTGGATTTATTAGTACATTATTATTGTAAGTATTCTAATACCGTGTACACAGGTTCTGAATCTACCCAAACAATTCAGAATTTAATACGAAACTTCACATTCTTCCTAAACTAATTATTCTCACAAATATCCCGATTCGGACTAGCCACAGACATGAAGTGAAGGCCAATTCTAGATTATTGCATTATCCAGATTCTTGAACAACTTCAAGGAAACAGCTTCGGACGAAGTTTGTAACAAGTTTTAAACATGTGATGGCCATCTATGAAAAACTGATCAAAACTTTAAATAAAGTAGATACGAATCTGTAAAAGAGTATACAGAGAGTATAGTCTCTAACAAATTTCCAACATATATTTCACATATTTTGGAATATTTATTTTCGATGATTGTTATTTTCGATGATCAGAGAGTGAAGAAAATATTCTGGTGATCACACTTGAAAACTCCATTAACGAAAGTTGAACTTGTTTCATTCTATGGAAGTTGAGGGTACATACATATGTATATGGATCGACGTTATGCCACAGTGTGAAATGGACCATTTCACGACCGGTCCCAGCTGTACGTACACACATAGTCGTTAACGCAACGCAAGAGCACTGACCATTCTACCGTTTATTTCGGCTTTTAGTAACGACAGGTCAACAACAACGACAACCGGCATGTTTGTACACATCTGTCGACGAATGAGTACAAGTGCAGCCAGGCGAGTCTGATTTTCGACATAGAGCTTTTCTGCGATTTGACCCCTGGGATTTCATGGCTTTTGTTTGTCGAGTCTGATACACGCATAGAATGTGATATACACTCAAAGATTTCCCAAGTTTTTTTTTTCATATTAGATTGAACCAAAATCATCGAATATTTGAACGAATGATTCTCTTGGTTTATGGAATCATATTCAATACCAGTTCACTTCATTTCACTGTATTTTTTTGCAAATAATATCTTGAAAAATCTGTGTGAATTTGGAATTTCGGAAAATAATGATCCCTTTCTTCAGAATTCAATTTTCCTAAATACGTTTGGAGAATCTGATACGGTGATTCCATCAGCTTGACAGCATTGAGCGCTGCGCGGTCAGAGCCTTATCTATTTGGAGAACTGTGAATGAGATTGTGATCGGATTCTGCTTATTCGTATGATGTACGTGTATGTGACTTTGAATGTAATCGAAATCGCCTTCACGTCCGGTTATCTCTCAATCTTGTACAATTTATGACCCGATTTTCGAAGTTTCGGGTAGAGAATAAAGTGCAGGACAAGATGACTCGGTGCATTGATGGATATCAACAATGATATTGTGATCATTCGGGTGAAGGAATAATGATTACATTACCTAATTTTCACTGGTTTACAAAGTAGATATTATACATATTTGCTTGCAAATCAGAATGAAAGCGTTGGATTCAAATTTCAATTCATGCCCAACCCAACACTGATTTCAAATGAGCTGTGATCTGTGATTGTGCATCTTTCGTGGCTTTCGATTGGGTAATCACACATTTGCTGGCAGTTAATATGGAGTGTTTGTGAGTCCTTTGGTACACGGAAGCCAACTGATCATCTACTCGATTTAATAGGCTTCCCGCCTCTCGCCTGAGTACACTGAAATTCTTGTCACAAGAGTATACAGATTTGTGTTTGCTGCACGAGAATATAAAATTCTTCAAATTTTGAATTGTTTGATGGAGTTCCTAAAGAATGAAAAATGCATACGACTGTTATTATCAAGTAAATTTACAACTTGTATATAATATAGAAATTCAGTGTGAAACTCAAAAATGTGAAATGTGGTTGGAATTTCAAATATGTACATACCTTTTGTAATGTATTTGATGCGTTAACTGATATCTGATGAATGGTTCCGATCTCCTCAAAGCATGCTTCTTTCCGAGCCTGATAGGCCTTGATCCTTTCAAATGCGATGTCACACAGTTTTGAGGATCGATTTCCCGGTGATTGATTTTTCGCAAAATCTCTGAGTTGAGCTATCTGTTTTGCAGATTATGAACAATTGATAAGGATAATGATCGAGCGATATGGACAAAAAATGTGGATAGCTAACAATATTCGTGCCACAGTTGAATTTCAGCTACTATAGCAATCATTTTTGCTTGCGTAGCTAAAAAAATCGCTCCAATAGCTGATTTTTAGCTATCCAAGGATCAATCACATCATTCCTTTCCGTGTATTATTGGGAAGTGGAAGAACAATAATCCACTTTGCTTAGCTCGATTCATGAAAGAGAGATGAATTCGTTATCAGTCCAAAACCAAAGGTATTGGTGAGAATCACTCTAATTATCATCTACCAGGTGTGTAAGTATGAAACCGGAATTTGCCCATAGGTGGCGCTAGATGTCGATGCAGTTACCGACACATCACGTCAGCGGTGTCTTGTTATTGTATTGATATCCAACAAAGATTTCCAACTCACAATAACACGAGTTTCATTCAGTAGCATTAGTTTATTAGAGATAAACATGTCCAGTTTTGTGCCAACAAATTACGATGTGCGGACAGCACTACTTTTCTGTTTTCATCTGAAGAAAACCGCAGCCGAATCGCATCGAATGCTCGTGGAGGCGTTTGGTGAGCATGCTCTTGGTAAAACACAGTATTTCGAGTGGTTCAAACGGTTCAAAAGTGGCGATTTTGACGTCAGGAATGAAGAACGTGGAAGACCACCGAAAAAGTTTGAAGACGCTGACCTGCAAGCCTTGTTGGACGAAGACGACGCTCAAACACAACAACAACTGGCGGATCGGTTAAAGGTGACCCGAGAAGCCACCTCCCTTCGGTTGAAAGCCATGGGAAAGATACAAAAGGTGGGGAAATGGGTTCCAAATGAACTCAACGAAAGACAGCAGGAAAACCGCAAAACATCATGCAAAATGCTGCTCGCCAGGTTCCAAAGGAAGTCATTTCTCCATCGAATTGTGACTGGCGATGAAAAGTGGATATATTTCGAGAATCCTAAGCGCAAAAAGTCATGGGTTACTCCGGATGAACCATCAACATCGACGGCAACACCAAACCGCTACGGACGAAAGACAATGCTGTGTGCTTGGTGGGATCAGAAGGGCGTAATCTACTACGAGCTGCTGAAACCTGGGGAAACTGTCAATACTCAACGCTACCGACAACAAATGATCGATTTGGATCGAGTTTTGCGTGAAAAACGACCAGAATACCAACAAAGACGACACAAGGTGATTTTGCTGCATGACAATGCACCAGCACACAAAGCAAAACAGGTCCAGGAAACGATAGAGTCATTCCGTTGGGAGATTCTCCAGCACGCGCCTTACTCACCGGACCTTGCCCCATCCGATTACTACTTGTTTGCATCGATGGGACACGCACTTGCCGAGCAGCGCTTTACTTCTTACGAAGATGTACGAAAATGGCTCGATGACTGGTTTGCCTCAAAAGAGCAACAGTTCTTTTGGCGCGGAATCCACAAATTGCCAGAAAGATGGAAAAAATGTATAGATAGCGACGGACAATACTTTGAATAAGTTACTTTGTATCATATCATTACAATAAACGTGTTTTTTCTGTACAAAAATTCCGGTTTCATACTTACACATCTGGTAAGTCCTCGTGAGGCTCCCAAGTAGAAATGGTCTAATTATTGACGAGTTTTGTAACGCTCAACTAGCCAGATACTAGACACTTGCAAGTACCTCGCCAGAACTCTACGAGGCACTTGCAAGCGTCTAGTTTTTGGCTAGTTAAGCGTTACAAAACTCCTCAATTACTAGAGTATTCCTATTAAGGCCATGCCAGATTACCGTTAGGTTTTGTAAAACCCAGTAACAGCCGAGAGAATAGTTATTCCCTCTTCTTTTATGTCTTATCAAATATATATCCTTTTTTTGTCATTCGAATCAATTCATTGTACGTCTAAGTAACAATTCGTGATACGTATTCCCTCCCTTCCAAAGAAATCTTGAAATCCAACGAGATAGAGGCATTGAAATTGACATCACTAACGCAATAATTACAAATGAGATGTCTCACAAGATATAATACTGACTCCATCATAGTTGGAAAAGAATGATAAATCCTTATGAATAACAAAACGTATACTCACAAGCGTAACTTCGTAAATCCCGTTTGCAAAGCGTTGTTGAATTTCCACCAGTGCGGTTAAATAATCATCTTTGAACGAATTATCGTGAGATTTCAATTGGTGCAAACCTCTCTCGATTTTGGAAAGAACTACATCAAACTCATGAATCACCACCCTGCTCTGACATTTTACCTAAAATAAAATTACATAAATAGCTTCAAATTTCATAAGAGGGATGTTTTTTGATTCATCGAACTTATATATTCTTGGTAACCAGGCCTGGATCGAGGGGGGGGGGGCTGCAGCCCCGGGCCTCACTCACCAAGGGGCCTCATCTTTGAACATTCGCGAATTTCGTTTTCAAGCTTTTTATAACATTTTTATGGTAAACAAGATCTTGTCGCATCAACTGACGTTCTTGATCGTTGAATCGGAGACATTGAACGATTTTAATTCGAATCACTTTGAACTCCAAATAACTGTCGTTATCAACAACAGTGAAGGTGGTTGTAGTATACAAACGATCAGAGTCCTCCAATATTTTTGGCTTGTGAACAGGAATAGGAGGTTGCGCAATTCTTGGAAAATCATCGATCCAACTTATTTATGCTCCACTAGTGATATGAACCAATTCCAAAATCTAATTTCTGCTTTCCGACAATTTTTTGTCTCCGAAATGAAAATTGTTAACACCAAAATGTTTCTCGAAGCTCAGAGAAAAATTTTGGTTTCGTGTCTGTCTGTCGCTTAGGTGATCAACAAACTGCGAACGCGCATATCTCCCGTTCCACTTATACAATTTCGATAAAATTTATACCACAGTCGTAGGGTGGGGCGATAGTGGTTCCATATCAGTCAGTTTGATTCATTCAGAAGAACTGGATGGGCTAGGAGAAATATGACAATAAATGAACATTTTCGCGAACGTGCATATCTCCTGTTCTGTTCATCCGATTCCAGTGAAACTTATACCAGGTTCTAGTTATGATCCAATAATGGTCCCATATGAGTTCCATTTGGATCGGTTCAAAACTGTGGAAAATTTTTTTTCCCGTCCGCATCATTTGACAATATGTTGGAAGCATGCCTTCCCTATGTTCGTATCATCCGAATGCCATGAAACTTTGAGCATAGTTGATTCATGAAATGCTGATTATGAGACATAAGTTTGAGGCAAATCAATATCGAGGAAAGAAAAGGGTAAGCACTAAGTTTCGAAACAAAATTTGAAAATTTCGTAAATAACGCTATCACGTGGAAATCGTTCGTTCTTATCATCCGTTCATCATGAATTTTCACCACAGTTTCATGCAGTATCGATAGTGATCCCATATAAGTTTTACCCTGATCTTTACAGAAAAACGGGAGAGGGAAGAAAAACATTTTACAAAAAATGGTGATTTTGCGACGGGAAATGTCTTCGGTTCCTGTGATCCGATTGTAATGAAATTCATACTACTCTTCAGTTATGGTCTCATAGTGGTGCCATATAAGTTTCATCCCAATCGATTGAGAGATGTGAAAAACAAAAATCTTGAGCAATCTGCATTTTCCAAACCCTTGTAATTGGTTCGAATTTAGTTTCATATACACATCTACTCATTGCACAGGAAGATGTTCTCATCATCTCTAGAGTTTTGATGTTTTGGGAATATGTTCATGATTTTAGTATTTAAGAAAAAATAAGAACTGTTAATTTTCATAAGAAAAAAGAACTATTCATTTTTCTGTTAATTTCGTTGTTTAATCGAATAAATACAATCTTTTGAACAAATGAATCCTTGTCAATGACATATTAATTCCTAGTGAAAAGAAAACCTTCAAATCCTATTATAAAACAAACAAGTGATAGGAAATAATTGGAAATGGGTGTGCTTTTGTTCATGCCCCCATTATTGTCTATTATTTCTCATTATGTCTTGTCGCTGTTTTGTTTTGTAATGGGATTTTGAGGGTTTTTCACCAGAGATTTTGAGTATTATTTTGTGACAGCTGAAAATCCTGTGAGAATGCAAAAAAAGTTTCATTCACCCCCCCCCCCCCCCCCGCTTCTCACTTTGAGGGGGCCTCCAATAGTCTCTCAGCCCCGGGCCTCAAAATCCTCTAAGCCAGGCCGTCGGTACCATTTAGCTTTAATGTGTAATTTAGCTCACGGTACTTACGTTGATTATTCCCACTACGAATAAAATGTGAATGAACAAATTGAAGAGCATTTTTTCAGATTCTGTCTCTATGAAAATCCACAAGAACATTGTAGTCACGGACTCAAAGATCGTTTCTTATGAACACAAGTGTGACAATTTTTATGCGCATAAATCTACGCGCATAGATCCACATGGAAAGAGAGAGGAAGTAGGAGACATTTTGTTTCTTATACAAACACATCTGTTAGAATGTACACTTTAGCACCGTATCATTCATTATGAGATTCTCTCGATAAAAAGTTGGAGACAAATATATACCAAGATTTGACGTCAAGCATTGAAATGAAGAATTAGAATTTTGGAAATAATAGAGTCTTGGGAAATGGGTCGAGAAAAAGAAACATAAATTTCTCGAGTTGAAAAATTGACGGTCTGTATACACTGAGAGAACAATAGTCAACGAAGAGCTCAAAGAAGGTCAACTGCTCTTAACTACCTTCGGTTTAAATATGACATCATTATATGATATTAAATTTGAAACTGATTCTAGAATTTAATATGAGTGATGAAATCTTACAATTTTTCACTGAAATGTAATAATTGAGAGTCTGGATGCAATAACCGGGCGAGCGCTCGAACTCGTTTCAGGTCTGACACGGCAGACCAGCATAACGAGAAAAAGAAAAATTCGTCAAAATGAAGAATAAAGAATATAGCCTGCTAGAACTCATGAAGACACACGTTTTCCCCATAGAAAAATCTTTTCTACCATCAATAGTTTGTGGAATAAACATTGAAAATTAAAAATTTTTCATTTCCTCAAAATCAGTACAATTCAAATTATATATTGCGATTACTCGGCGAGAAGTCATGGGAATGACTTGAAATTCAGTATACGCCTTTATCATTGATCCCCAAAGACAACTAGTGAGTGAAAGTTGTCAAAATATTTCATCATCCAATGAATATTTAACAATAAACAAATGCTTTCGAGAACACGCGCTTCCTAGGTTCCACGGAGAAAAGTGTCGAGGGAATTTTCGATTTGAGAAAACTCAAAGTTGTTCATGGATGTTCGAAGAAGTTTTCCAGAAATTTTCAGATCAATCGAGTGAAAAATCTGGGAGTTATTGAACAATGTTCACGGTCACGCGGATCACTTACCGTCATGGCAATGATATGAGAGCCTGGATGCAATAACCGAGCGAGCGCTCGAACTGAGGTGAAAGTATTGTCTAAGCTGTGGGAATATACTGGGAGATAGGTCTTGGAAAATCAATTCAAGTCTCTTGTTATGATTTTCTTCCATGATCGATAATTTTTGAGAAAAAAAAATAAAAATTACCTAATGTTTTAGAACAAAAATCAATGTTTTTCAACATTGAACTCGTTCTGACTCTGCCGTTTCTCAACGTATCAAGATGAATCTTACGTATTCTGATTCGTAAGACTTCTCCGAAGTCGACTATGTCGGAAAGATTTGTAAAAATTAATAACAAATTCAGAAATTTTTAATTCGAATTGAAAACGACGTTTTGCATGATTTGCATTAAAAAAGTGTACAATGCTTTGCATCAAACGTTATAAACAATTCAATTGTTCATAACGTTTTTATGGGCAAACTGTTCACTTTGGAGAAAAATCGTCTTGACAGAAAGAGTTTCTCATCTTGTGAAAGATAAGTTTTGTACACAACATGTTTGTTACGTGCGAAAAAAAATGTTGACTTACAGGAGAAGTTGTTCCTTATTTCCTAACAAACAAATTCAGTACAAACCAGTATCAGGATCATTTATTCAAATAATTATTATTCTTCTCATGTTATGTTTTTCAATATTTGCTTGATACAGATATTTTATTGATATATACATTTTTACATTCCTAATAAAATCTTATACGATAGAATTTATAAAACACACTTTATGATCAATCATGTTTCCTTTTTCGTGGAGCGATTTTCGTGACAGAAACGTTTTGTTGCCGTAAAATACAACCTCCAATTTGAGATAAATATTTGAATTCTAATAAACGAAAGAAAAATCACGTTATGGATAAAATCGTCGTCACAAAAATCGTTTCACGAAAAAGGAAACATGATTGATAATTCATAATGATTCAAGAAATTCCTGACATGAAACATTCTGAATTCACAATCCAAAAATCAGGAAAATTCAAGCCAAAAGATTTTTTAATTAGTGAGGCTGTTAGAATCATTTTCTGTCCAAATGATCAAATACAGACGTATAAATAAAAGTACATATATTCAAGTTTACTGTCACTTTTTGATGCATTCATTTTATCTTTTGATTTCAATTGATTCATTTGATTTGCACACAATTTATCGAAAAACGTACGACCTTTAGGACTTGAATAACGCACTAATGTTTTTAAGTCGGTATATTTTTCTTTAGAAATTCCCAAACGTTCTGGTTTTGAAGATTTATTGAAAGCTTCGAATTCAAAGACACATCGAGTTTATGAGTGCTGTACGTATCATTGTATTTTTTATACGTCTGTATTTGATCATTTGGACAGAAGATGATTCTAACAGCCTCACTAATTGAAAAAAATTTTGGCTTGAATTTTCCTGATTTTTGGATTGTGAATTCAAAATCTTTCATGTCAGGAATTTCTTGAATCATTGTGAATAATCATGTTTCCTTTTTCGTGAAACGATTTTCGTGACGACGATTTGATCCATAACGTGATTTTTCTTTCGTTTATTAGAATTCAAATATTTATCTCAAATTGGAGGTTGTATTTTACGGCAACAAAATGTTTCTGTCACGAAAATCGCTCCACGAAAAAGGAAACATGATTGATCATAAAGTGTGTTTTATAAATTCTATCGTATAAGATTTTATTAGGAATGTAAAAATGTATATATCAATAAAATATCTGTATCAAGCAAATATTGAAAAACATAACATGAGAAGAATAATAATTATTTGAATAAATGATCCTGATACTGGTTTGTACTGAATTTGTTTGTTAGGAAATAAGGAACAACTTCTCCTGTAAGTCAACATTTTTTTTCGCACGTAACAAACATGTTGTGTACAAAACTTATCTTTCACAAGATGAGAAACTCTTTCTGTCAAGACGATTTTTCTCCAAAGTGAACAGTTTGCCCATAAAAACGTTATGAACAATTGAATTGTTTATAACGTTTCATGCAAAGCATTGTACACTTTTTTAATGCAAATCATGCAAAACGTCGTTTTCACTTCGAATGAAAAATTTCTGAATTTGTTATTAATTTTTACAAATCTTTCCGACATAGTCGACTTCGGAGAAGTCCTCCGAATCAGAATACGTAAGATTCATCCTAATACGTTGAAAAATGACAGTCAGGACGAGTTCAATGTTGGAAAACATTGATTTTTGTTCTAAAACAATACGTAATTTTTATTTTTTTTTCTCAAAAAATATCGATCATGGGAGAAAATCATAACAAGAGACTTGAATTGATTGTCCAAGACCTATTTCCCAGTATATTCCCACAGCTTAGACAATACTTTCACCTCAGTTCGAGCGCTCGCTCAGTTATTGCATCCAGGCTCTCATATCATTGCCATGACGGTAAGCGAGCCGCGTCACCGTGAACATTGTTCAATAACTCCCAGATTTCTCACTCGATTGATCTGAAAATTTCAGGAAAACTTCTTCGAACATCGATGAACAACTTTGTCGCTTTGAGTTTTCTCAAATCGAAAATTCCCCCGACACTTTTCTCCGTGGAACCTAGCCAGCACGTGTTCTCGAAAGCATTTGTTTATTATTAAATATTATTATTATTATTATCAAATCAATTGATCCGACTACAAATTTTGTGGGTAACCGCCTTATCTTAATCAGTAGGGGGAAATTTCCCAGTACCGGACACTCAAGGTTAATGGTTCATAAAAAAAAAATACATAGGAACTTCAATATTTTTATTTTTATCATGAACTCTTGACAGTTTTTAACAATACAATAAGTATTCACATATTTATTTCATTTGGAAAAAGAGAAAAAATATATTCGTATTCAATACTAAAAATTGACGAGTTTGGAAAGTGGTACCTAGTACCTAGTCGTCATTGTGCCGCAGAATGGAAACTACGCATACAACACTGCTCTGTGAGTGTGCATTTTCGGGGGCCTAAGATTCGGTGATCTTACCAGAGCGAAAAAGGGGGCGTGGAAGGGTATGGAGCGATGCGGAAGAGTAAACGGAACAGTATCCAAGCGCGAAATAAGCGGGGATTGAAAAATCTGACGCTTCATTTGTTCCAATCTCCGCTTATGGCGTTGGTAAATTGGGACCGGGGTACATTCGTTAGCTGATAATATAGATCGTTTGACACCCCCGAGCCACCCGGAAGCCAAATGAAAATCCGTTTTTGTTATCAGCCTTGTCGCGCTTCGCCGAAGTGGATTGCCATCCCCCGGACAATCGTATGTATATTTCAGTTCAATGCAGGAAGATATAAAATCATCCACATCCTGGACTGCGCGACTGAGTGCCTGGAAAACAGAACAATACATACGATAATTGTTATCAATTTGAATTATGAATTTTATAACGTAGTACGCTGAGAAAAATGTTTCATTATACCAACTAAAACATTTTGTTATTACGTGCCCAACCAAAATGTTTTGTCGATGTAACTGAAAATCTTGCACATCCCAACAAAATTTACCTGCGTTAAGCAAATGATCTTATCAAATCACGCGTGATTCCCTGAACTAGAAGTGAGTTATTGGGATTTTTCTGGTTCGCACAAGCAAATTCTGGTTCGGGGCATTTCTAGTTATGACAACCAAAAATTTTTGTTAGGCATACAGGATGATTCAGAACTCGCGTACCGTACTCCATAAGCACATTCTTCAGTCAAAATTCAATGATTTCCCGTTAAGAAAAATTTGTTTGATGCTTCGTTTTTGAGGTACGAGCATTTTTAGAGTTTCAACAAAAATCCAAATAACTCAAAACCATTGTGTGCTACAAACCTCAACTTCATACTATCATATTCATATTGAGTTGGAAAACGACGGATTCCTGGAAAGAAATTGAACTATCCTCCCATTCTTTGTTCAAAGTTGCTGAATTCTGATTGGCTGGGAGTCCAAAAATTTCAAATCACTATAACTTTGAATTGAGAGGTGACAGAATAGTTCAATTTTTTCTCAGAGATCCGCCGTTCTCCAACTTGGCCGATGGTATCAAGTTGAGGTTTGTAGCACACAATGCTTTTGAGCATTCGAATTGTTTGAAAAATCTGACAATGCTCGTATCTCGAAAACTAAGCCTCGAAACAAATTTTTTTTAACAGAAAATTCTTGAATTTTGACTGAAGAATATGTCTATGAAGTACGGTGCGCGAGTTCGGAATCATCCTGTATATCAATCAAATCTTTTTTTCTCAATGTGATGTTTGACAGGAGCACAACATTCGTTATCCGCGTCGTGCTCTAAATGTTGGTGTATTCTGATTTTCAAAAAATCGAATTTGAAATGATGAGATTTGAAATGTGTACATACCCTATGTAATTCACGTGATTCGTCAGCTGATGTTTGATAAATGAGTTTGGCCTTCTGAAGGCATGCTTCCTTCTGAGTCTGATACGCCTTGAACTTTGGGGATCTATTTTTACACAACTTTGAGGACCGATCTTTCCCAACATCGTTGCATTCATATTCCTGTTTTTCACATTATGAACAATTGATGAGAAAAGTCAAAACAATAACCTATTCCACATAACTGAGTCCAAGGAAAAAAGATCAATTCATCAAATATCTGAGAATGAAAGCACTGGTAAGAATCACTCTAAGTATTGTATAATTCTTCGCTCACAGAAAGGATTTCTTGAAATGAGAAAATTTTTCTTGTCGCTGGAACAAAACTCATTCTTTTCTTGAGCCTAGAAAATTTTACTTGAATCAAGAAAAAAATTTCATTTGATCTGATAATAAACTCTCCCCTGTATTTTGAAACAGTATGGTCCAGGACGTCTACTTTCCAAATTAATCAAATTAGCATTGAACGATGCAAAAGAAAATGAACTGTTTTAATATCGTATTCTTTGGAAGAAACTAACGGATTTTTCATGTGTACCCACAAAAAGTCCTTGCAAAATCGGAGGAAGCGGTGGAAGAGATTCAAGTTCTACTTCTCCGTGACTACAACAATCATTGAAAGAATTTTTCTTGTTATAGACCCGTTTTGCGAGAGAATGTCTTGCACTGCAATGTGAACATAATACATCCATAGGACCGATATAATTTTCATCTATGTATTCATCGATATTTATTATAGATTGTTCAAGTGAATTATCAATTGCAACATCATTCTCCGAAAACATAGACAAAATTGGAGGACAAAATTTTTCCGACAAACAGCAAAAGAGTATTATGAGTTCCATTAACGTCGCTTACGTGAAATTTTTCCCTAAAAAGGACGCAAATGAATAAAAAATTCTCACACTTTTGTTAGTAAACAAACCTCATGACTGGTGAATAATTTTGAATGGCTGTTGTCAATGAGAAAATGTACAGAATGATTGAAAATGAATTCAAACATAGATACAGTGATAAGAATCGGTATTCGTAATAATGATTGGGAAGAATTTTTTTTTTAATCTCCAAAATTGAAAAACAATAGTGGTAGTATTGAAGATCCCACGATTAGACCAGACTTAGAAGTTGGTGAAAAGAGAGTAGTTTGTGAGGAACAATTTTTCGAGAAAACACAATATGCACTCATTTTCAGAAATGAGATTTTGAAGTTCAAAACTCAAAACTCGTACGAAAAACACTTTGAATGGCTTTTTTTGTATTTTTTTCGGAACGTGGATGAAAAAACTAAGATTTCGAAGGAAAATGTTCGATTTGGACCAGTATTAACAAAGTTATGAGCAAAAAACAAAAAAAAGGGTTCATTTGAAAATTCGACATCTTTTGAATCGGTTATTCAAAAATCTCAAATTTCACCAGGAAGAGTCTTTTGATAGACACCAAATAATGTCAAAAGATTGAGAGAATCAAAAAATTTTTGTTTCAAACCGTCCGATATATAATAATTTTTTTTTTTTTTTTCAAAGAGGGGGAAATGCTTTATGCACCATCAGGGAGCTGATGTCATTGCTCCCCGGTTTGTGGGACTCCTGCTGTGGCTGGAGATGACGGTTGCCAATCGCAGTATACCCACTAAAACCCACCTCTTCGCTCCTCGGACCCAGCCCGGAACCGTTTATCACATTACTTCGAGCTGAGTCCTTCTGAGCTCAGGCCTGTAAGACCGCCGCCCTATCGAGGTCCACCTTCTTGATGCGGAGGATGGACTGCGCCAAGGAATCCACCGCCCGCCAGCTGTCCGTGTCTCGGAGCATCAGTCCCACGATGTTCTCAGGACTGATGTCTCCGAGCTCAGACTTGAGCGCCACCCGGTGTGCCTCCCACCGAACGCACTCGAAGAACGTGTGTTCGGCAGTGTCCCTGACGTCGGGACAATAGAGACAATCGGTGACGCTGCCTTGCCCATTCGGTGGAGGTACTTCCGGAAATACCCATGTCCCGTGAGGAACTGGATCAGGAAGTACCCCACCTCGCCATGCTCGCCCTCTGTCCACGGCCTGACCAGGGGAATGAGCCTCGCGGTCCATCTTCCCCTGGTCTCCCCATCCCAGGAGGCCTGCCACGCGAGGAACGTGCGGGTGCGTTTCTCGACCGCTACGACGGTCCTCGGTTCTCCGGCCCTGCTACGCCGGAAGATGCTTTGTCGTTCCCTAGCGAGGAGCGCGACGGGAATGACTCCGGCTATCACGAACACCGCAGGGCCAGAGACTGTGCGGTAAGCAGAGGCGACTCGTAGCGCACTTAGTCGCTGGCCTCGCTCGAGTCGCACTCTGCAGCTCTTCTTCTCAGGCTCCTATGTATAATAATAATAATAATAATAATAATAATAATAATAATTATCATAATAATGATGATAATATAATGATATAATATAATATAATGATAATGTAGAGAATAGATTAATTGTACAGAAAACACTTTGAAAACTCTCATATTCCGAAATAGAAATTTACACTTCGCACTCGTAACACTTAACACAGAGTTTAGCACATATCAACACTATCCAACTGTCTTACATGTTTGAGAATCGGTCCTGAACTTGTCAGATCTGAGACTCTACCACAACTGAATTCCAAGGAAACTCATTTCAATATCCATTGAATTTTGGGGAGCACCATGTCCCCCAAACCATAATGAGTAAGATGCTTAAGTGAACCAATGGAAACACAAAAGCGTTGTTAACATTCAAATAATAACCCACCTTAAAAACATCAAACCCATTATAACGGGTCCCTCCATTTTCACCCTCTCTTCTTTACCTCCCTTCCCTTCGAATCTATTCATTATCCTTTCATCCTTGAGTATACATATGCACTTTTCGACCAATCATGAAAAGAGGCTTCAATATTTCGATATATTCGAGATATTTTCGATTCGATAACCATGACTTTTTTAAAATAGGACCCCGGAAAAATTTCTTACTTGAAGTAATACAGTTCAATGAGAGGAAAAAGTCATCAGAACAAAGAACATTCCTCTTGCTAGAAGCAGGTATTCCAAAGGTCTTGAGAACATTCATTCATTCTGCTGAAATGGAAGTTTTGAGGACATTGTTTACCCACGCTGTCGTACATTTTCATAATGTTTTTGAGACGTTTTACGTGAGCCAAGTGTTTTATTTCTAATTTTTACAAACGTATGTTTTGAGCTTAAGAAGAGACAATATTATCAAACAACTACGAGGATACATTTTGCCTCGGATACTTTAACAAATTTCAATTTTGAAGTACAAGACAGTTGGAAATATTAAGAACTCTCGAACTATTATCGGTAATAACAAACAACAATGATGCAGCTCTTCGTAGAAAACTCCCTTGACGTGTATCGAAGGACATTTCAACTGGGAATTTTGATTATCCAAAAATTCCTAATAAGGCAAAGTTGAAAATTTCGTGTAAATGTGTTGAGAAATCCGTGTGTCATGAATTTTTTGTTTCACATATTCAACACAAACACGTGTAACTTCTACAGACAGTCCTTGTGTAATCAGGTTTCAACTGATTTATAATGTGGAATCATTTAAACAAGTGAAAAAAAGTGTCAAAATGACACAAATTTTATTCAACTCAAGATTGAACATGAAAATTGTGTTATTCTCAACTACCAAGGGGGAATCGCCAGTGGTGGGAGCTTTTTTTTCATGAAACTTCAATGTATGTGTAACTTTAGTAGTCGTTGGAAGAACTATTCATTGATTTCGGTTTTAGCTTTCATTCTAATGGGAATTCGTTTTTTAGATATGTCAATTTGAAGATAGAGTGCGAGTTGATATACGCAAAGAAAGTACACTTCCACACATTGTGGAAGAAATTCCACAATAGAACAGCATTCAATCGTCCACTTATTCTCAGTATTTCTCATCGATTGGGATTCACAAAGGAGATAATAATTTTTCATTTGGAATTACAATTTCCGAAGTCATTGTACCGCAGAATGGAAACTACACATACAACACTAATCTGTAAGGGTGCATTTTCGGGAGCCTAAGATTCGGTGATCTTACATTCGTCAGCTGATAATATAGATTGTTTGACAGCCCCATGCCACGAAGAAGCCAAATGAGAATTCGTGTTTCCTAACAGCCTTGCCGCGCTTCGCCGAAGTGGATTGCCATCCCCCGGACAATTGTATGTATATTCCAGTTCAATGCAGGAAGATATAAGATCATCCACATCCTGGACTGCGCGACTGAGTGCCTTGAAAACGAAACAATACATACGATAATTGTTATCAATTTAAATTATGACTTTTATAACGTAGTACGCTGAGGAACGTGTTTCATTATACCAACTAAAACATTTTGTTATTACGTGCCCAACCAAAATGTTTTGTCGATGTACCTGAAAATCTTGCAGATCTCAACAAAATTTACCTGCGTTCAGCAAATGATCTTATCAAATCACGTTCGATTCCCTGAACTAGAAGTGATTTATTAGGATTTTTTTGGTTCGCACAAGCAAATTCTGGTTCGGGGCACTTCTAGTTATGACAACCAAAAATTTTTGTTAGGCATACACGATGATTCAGAACTCGCGTACCGTACTCCATAAGCATATTCTTCAGTCAAAATTCAATGATTTCCCGTTAAGAAAAATGTTTTTTGATGCTTCGTTTTTGAGATACGAGCATTGTTAGATTTTTAACAAAAATCCAAATAACTCGAAACCATTGTGTGCTACAAACCTCAACTTCGTACTATCGGTTGAGTTGGGAAACGACGGATTCCTGGAAAGAAATTGAACTATCCTCCCGCTCTTTGTTCAAAGTTGCTGAATTCTGATTGGCTGGAAGCCCAAAAATTTCAAATCGCTATAACTTCGAATTGAGAGGTGACAGAATAGTTCAATTTTTTTCCAGAGATCCGCCGTTCTCCAGCTTGGCCGATGATATCAAGTTGAGGTTTGTAGCACACAATGCTTTTGAGCATTCGAATTGTTCGAAAAATCCGACAATGCTCGTATCTCGAAAACTAAGCCTCGAAACAAATTTTTTTTAACAGAAAATTCTTGAATTTTGACTGAAGAATATGTCTATGAAGTACGGTGCGCGAGTTCTGAATCATCCTATATATCAATCAAATCTTTCTTTCTCGATGTGATGTTTGATAGGAGCACTGAATTCGTTATCCGCGTCGTGCCCTAAATGTTGGTGTATTCTGATTTTCAAAAAATCGAATTTGAAATTATGAGATTTGAAATGTGTACATACCCTATGTAATTCATGTGATTTGTCAGCTGATGTTTGATAAATGAGTTTGGCCTTCTGAAGGCATGCTTCCTTCTGAGTCTGATACGCCTCGATCCTCTTGAATCCATTTCTACACAACTTCGAGGGCCGATCTTTCCCAGCATCGCTGCATTCACGATCCTGTTTTTCACATTAAGAACAATTGATGAGAAAAGTTAAAACAATAACCTGTTTCACATAACTCAGTCCAAGGAAAAAAGATCAATTTATCAAATATCTGAAAATGAAAGCACTGGTAAGGCTCACTCTAAGTATTCTATAACTCTTCACTCACAGAAAGGATTTCTTGAAATGAGAAAATTTTTCTTGTTGCTGAAACAAAACTCATTTTTTTCTTGAGCCTAGAAAATTTTACTTCAATCAAGAAAAAAAGGAGTTTTGTTCTAGCGACAAGAAAAATTTTCTCATTTCAAGAAATCCTCTCTACGAGTGTTCGTCAAGAATCTTCCAGAAAACTTCACCCAATTGTGTGTGATATCCTTTAACGGATATGACAAAGAGTAGGATGGGAAGAGAATAGTTAGACACGCCTACCCGTGAAAAAATCATTCAGGTCTAATATCATGGATATTTCTTGGCCAAATTATTCGTACTCAATATTGACTGCACGTGGTTGGGCCGAACTACGTATGACTACCGAGTGAGTATATACTCACATTAATCACTGCATCAAGAGCGCCATTTGCAAAAATTGTTTGAATTTCCTTCTGTGCCTCTAAATACTGATCCTCCAATCGATCACCGTCAGATTCAAATTGCTTCAAATTTTTCTCGCTGTCACGAAGGAATTCTTCTAAATCATCCTTGCTCCATATTGACCCCTGTCGAGCCTAGAATCAAAAAACTTGGATAACTCCAAAGTTCATCATAGTGAATACACTGAAATAATTCGGTTGTCAAAATCATCCTGAAATTCAACACTCAGAGAAAATTTTGGTTCGCATAACCAGGCGAAGGCCAGTTATTTTTGGGGGTAACCATTTCATCTAGTTGCCATAACTTAGAAGAGTCTGTCTAAAGGCATAGAATACATGGCGATAGGTCAACATTGTAGAGTTTAATAAAATTAGAAGAAATGGGTGTCCACTTAGGCCATTCTCCCCTAACTGGAGAACAACTGAAAATTCGTCAAAAAATTACTGTGAAAATTACAGTATTATTTTGGAAGATTTGTACTTGTCTGTCGATCAGCGGAATTTCACGGTAATTCTTCAAATCGAATTTTTTGAGTGTAGGTATTATTTTTCATGTATCGACGCTCCCGAATTATTTTGAAGCAATTGCGCCAAATGCAAGAATAGTGGAACAACTTTTAGATATGAGGAAAAGTGAAGTATCTCGCGGAGGTGTGTTAATAGCACAGTATCTTCTGGCTGCCGGTTAAATGTGTATTAACTCATTCCCTGTGGAAATTGAGGTCCCATAGAGCATTAAAAAAGGAACCAAATTTCGCTACGTAGTTTTCAAATAATTAAACAGTGATTACGAATTTTAAATATATAGCAAGAAAGTGCACTACTAGAATTTGGCTCTAAATATGAATCCAAAGCCTAAAACATATTCCTGAGCATGAGAATACGAGTTATAAGAATTATTGAAATTTTTAGGGTAATATGTTCCAATCGTATGCACAGTTCTTAGGAATCATTTGCAGTTCTGATTTCATATTCAAAGCTCAATTTTAGCAATGTACTCCCCCTAACAGTAAAATACTGAACAAATATGCAGCGAATTATTGAAAACGTACAGCAACAGTTTGAAGCAATTTGCAGGGAAGTTGCGTCCCCAAATGCGCAACAATATGCTGTGAATCTAGGATTTTGGCTTGAGTTATTATCGTATTGCTAGGAAGTTGCTCAGTCTTATGAAACTCTCAATCAGCAAATTTAACTAAAATTGATGAACAACGTAAGAGCAACGGTTGCACAGCAATTATCGTTGTATGTGTCATCACTGCGGATTTAAAATTTGTATTTATTGCTTGGTTGATCAGAAAATACGTAGAAAAATTTTCCCCATTCCTCGAAGGACTCCATTGTCCTTCATACGCCTTGGCGAGATACTTTACTTTTATTTTATGTCTGACAGTTTCTTCACTCTCCTTGAATTCGGCTCAGTTGCTTCACAATAATTGTGGAGCGTCGATATGTTCTTGAGACCATTTAGCTTCAATGAAATTTCACTCACGGTACAAACGTTGATTGTTCCCACAATGGACAACGCGAACAAATAGAAGAGCATCGTTCTAGATTCTATTCCTATGGAAATCGTCGAGAACATTATATCCATAGACTCAATATGATCGACTTTTATACACGCAAGTATGCCGATATCTACATGTGAATATATGCGTACGCACCTCGTATCTACTGTCAATAGTGATTCATACTTTGAACACAAGAAATAGATCAACAAATCAACCGGAAACATATATTTGTCAACTTATCGGGGAACACATTCGTCGAAATTAACTAGTGTTGCCGCGATATTATCGTCGAAATTCAGAAATAATCGATTGTCTTAATTTTGACAGGTTTTCATGGAACTTTTAACGCGTAGATCTTCGACTGTGGACGGAATGAAACGAGATAGTGCATCATCTTGGTCTTTTAAACAAAATGAACCAAAATATTCTTACATTATCGTAACGATAATTATCGATATATCGTAACGATAAATGGAAGCCCATCTTGGTTTATTTTGTGTACAAGTCTGGGATTATTCATTATTCCGTTTCATTATGACCATAATCGAAGATTCGTGGATTATATATTCCATAGGAACGTGTGAGAATTGAGATAATCGATTATTCCTCAATTATCGACGATAATATCGCGGCAACACTAAAATTAACATTTCTGTCACTTGTTATTAGTTGTGAGTCACTTTGGTAAATAATAGAACCTAGGACAAATTGACTGAGAGCTCGAGGTCAAGAATCTCTTGTGTCAAAATGAAAAATTAGAATTTTGGAAATCAACACTGCTGAATGATAGGTGCTGGGAAATCAGGGTGAATCTTTGTTCACGATTTCTCTCTGTGGTTTATAGTTTTCGAGGTAAAATAAAAGCACAAAATTTTGTGCTCCAAAAATTCACCTCCAACTCGTTTATCCCCTTTACTGAAAACGATAATGTGGTGAAATAATTCTCCAAAGCTCTTAGAAAATGATAATAGGTATATAATCAATTTCTCAATTTGAAACGAGAAACACGTTTTCTTTGAGCTTCGTATTCAAAGAATGATGAAGAAAGTGTGAATCATAGAGGGCTACTGATTGGAAATTTGAAATGAATTCTAAAACAATTTTCCGAATGTTCTATACTCATCTCCGGAAGAATTTCTTATTTGGAGTTATACAGTTCAATGAGAGGAAAAAGTCATCAGAACAAAGAACATTCCTTTTGCTAAAAGCACGTATTCCAAATGTCTTGAGAACATTCATTTATTCTGCTGAAATGGAAGTTTTGAGGACATTGTTTACTCACGCTGTCGTACATTTTCATAATGTTTTTAAGACGTTTTACGTGAGCCAAGTGTTTTATTTCTAATTTTTACAAACGTATGTTTTCAGTTCAAGAAGAAACAATATTATCAAACAACTATGAGGATACATTTTGCCTTGAATACTTTAAAAAATTTGAATTTGGGAGTACTAGACAGTTGGAAATATTAAGAACTATCGAACTATCATCGGTAATAACAAACAACAATGATGCAGCTCTTCGTAGAAAACTCCCTTGACGTGTATCGAAGGACATTTCAACTGGAAATTTTGATTATCCAAAAATTCTTAATAAGGCACAGTTGAAAATCTCGTGTAATTGTGTTGAAAAATCCGTGTGTCATGAATTTTTTGTTCCACATATTCAACACAAACACGTGTAACTTCTACAGACAGTCCTTGTGTAATCAGGTCTCAACTGATTTATAATGTGGAATCATTCAAACGAGTGAAAAAAAGTGTCAAAATGACACAAATTTTATTCAACTCAAGATTGAACATAAAAATGGTGGTATTTTCAATTACCAAGAGGAAATCGCCAGTGGTGGGAGCTATTTTTTTTATGAAACTTCAATGTATGTGTAACTTTAGTAGTCGTCGGAAGAACTATTCATTGATTTTGGTTTTAGCTTTCATTCTAATGGGAATTCGTTTTTTAGATATGTAAATTCCAGGATAGAGTGCGAGTTGATATACGCAAAGAAAGTACACTCAACCAAAGGACAGGCGGCAGTGGCTTGAGTGGTACAGCTTCAACATTCGGTCCCGACGATTCATGTTCAATGCTCATCGAAGTACTGTTTTTTTTTTTCAATTTATTCTTATGCATTGTTTCAACACGGAAAAAAGTGTGATTTTCACGTTTGATTGATGTAAGAAAATCTATAAATTACACTTGTGAACTGTTGATTCACTTTTTTATTTTGGATTCCATTTGACAGTACTTATGTGTTGAATTTACACGATCGGAAATTCCAATAAAAATTTGATCAACATCCTTTTGTGTCATATTATTTACATGAAGCTTGAGTCACTAGCTAACACAAACACATTTCGTGATATCGACACAAAAATATTTGTCAACCGTTTGGGACATGTGAAATGTATTGAATTGAACACAAAATTTCCAACTGTGTGTATTATTGATGAATCATAACTTTTTGATACAACAAAAAATACTGATCGATCACCGGAAATAATAATCCATCATTCAAATACCGCGAATACCTAAACAAGGGTGTTTTACGTGACCATCCGACCGACCGATCGTCCAATTCACGGATCGCTCGGGAAATTCAAATTCGTAGCCACATCTATATGCGACACAAGGATTATCAAAACAAAGCATCTATTATCGTTGTTGTTATTAAGTTTTTATTACAAAATATACCCTCGAATTGTAGGAATAAATTACTCAACCATTGGTTAACCCGGTGCATTGAATTCAGTGGGTGGAAGGGAATAATGGCCGATAACGAGCGGCGGTATGAATTGATCATAAAGTTCGTGTTGCAGTGCATATATAAGTTGAAACTCTAGTTCATAATTGGTCACTAAGTTCCCCGTACTGCTAGTCGACTACTGAGGAATTAGTCGAATTTACACAAGTACTCGAAATAAACCTGAGAAATCTGACGTTGTTATTACTATGGTATATTCGAGTTCGATGTTGACATTACTCAAATTGATATCAATCATTTTATAATATTAATGTACTATGAATTCAGCACAAAGTTTGTTACGATCAAGTGCTCGAGCGATATCGAGTTGATGATCGTAATAAATTCATCTGAGAATTTCAATAAACTTACGAATACACTTGAGCTATACGACGAGAGTTTTCAAATAAAACTCCTTCAAAGCGAATGCATATTTAACATATTTTGCGATATAAAACGATAACAGGGATGATATGTTTTACATCAGGGATTTCCAATGCTTTTTCAGAAGATGCATGTCGATCAGATAGATACATTGTATCTTGCATCGGTAAGTTGATTATCGTTGATAATTAACGTCAATTCCAATGAGAAAATTTACACGAAATTCGCCTTGTAGGATGACAACGAGTTGCTTCGAATCTTCGAAAAATAGCTAGACAAAAATAGATTCTTCTCTTATCATGTGAATAATTTGACAATATAGTTTGTAAAATTTTCCATTTCGAGACTCGAAGCGACGCTTTGTCATCCCACAAAGTGAATTTCTCCATTTTTTTTTGCCGTGTATATTACCATCATGAGATTAGTTCATTATCGCCTCATCAATATATCAATATTGTTTCTTCATATATCGAAGTGGATTCATTATTCATTCTAGTTACGTACCCTTGAAGGTTTAATTCATTCAGATGAAAATTGAGGAAATGAATAATAAATCATCCACACGTAACGCGATTGATAAAATTAATGAATAAAATCTTCAAATCACTGAATTCGTTTTATTAGGTGTGGATGAATTGGATAAAACCTATGATGTGGTTCTCAAATTAGTTTCAACCGATCTACCACTGAACCATCGCAATACAAAGACAAAAGGATATACGGTTCACTTCTATCCTCGGTACGTTCCACTACGTCAATCTTTCACGCTACATTCATCTAGCACGTCCGTGTTGTGAAGTAGCGTGAGGTAATTCAATTAAATCCTATCAATCGGTGGAAAAATAAGTATACATGCAATTTTTTATCCAGACTCGCATACTTCAATGTGGGAATATGCAAAATTGACATAGCATTTCGTTGATGTAGAACGAAAGATTAATCGATTCAATAATAACAACATAAGAATATGTATTCTAGAAATACTCCGCACTTGACTCGTCCGCAGTAACTTATTTGTACATCTAACATCGTGACGATGTTTCAAGATGATTTGAGGAAAATTATATGAAAATTTCTCTGAACATGTTTTACATGCATACTCCTTGTAACGTTCCAATTGCAGACTCGATTTTCTTCAGAATGTTGTTCATGGCGTACCATCTCGGTACACACTCTAAACGGGGAGATCTTGACATACCATCTCAAGTGCCTCAAACAACCTCTTTAACCTTCATCATAACTTCGTCTCCTTGGTCTTGGAATAATTTTCTAATAACGCTCATCAAGCAAACTTTTCTCCATCAATATTGTTACGCAGAATGCGATGCACCGACACTCGAAGAGTCGATTACTGTACAACTTTTTAATAACAATCTGTGGAAGAAATTGTGATTCTTTAACGCAGTAGTCACTGTAGCATGTTTGCGTAGAGTTGAATCTAAATTGGATAGAATTATATTTCCTTCACTCTCCTTTCATTTGACAAAATCCTCTGGTTGTCTTTCTGTGTGCATGCGATTCGTAGCGCATAAAAGAGTTAAGTAGGGAAAGGAAGAAGAGAAGAGTAGACATCGCATGAAACGATTCTCCAAATGCCATCTCTTTATTTGCCAGCTCTTTCTCTTCGATCAATAAAGTGGTCCTCCGTGATTCAAAGCTGTGTGCAAGCAAGCAGCCAGGCAGGCAGCGAACTTGGTTGCAAATGGCGTGCAACTTGCGGTCGTTCTGAGCAGTAAAAGCACCATACAAATATATATGTATGTATACGTATTCGAGCACATAACGTCCGTGAATCACTTTTCACAATGGCGACGTAAAGTGTTTAAGAGGAAAGAACTAATTTCGTCCCACCATTAGAAGTTTGTTGCATGCGTGGTGTACTCGCACAGTTTCCCCCACGATAGATTGCAAAAGCAGACGTTGCGAGAGCAGATACCATTCTCCTGCTTTCCAACATTTTACAACATTTTCTGCTTTCGTAGAGAGTTGTAATAACGATAATGAAGCACGTGGAATATATTTTATTTAGACAATAGCGCAGTTATTCTTTCAATTGTTCCCGTTTTTGCGAAATGAAGCGATAGAGTGGAAAAGATCAATAGAGAAGAGACATAGTCTAATCAGCCATCAGTCTGTCTATTGTTCTCTGAGAAATCCTATGATACGATTCGACCTTTCCCATATATTTTCGCGAAAGGAAAAGAAGCAAGAAGTGAAGTTTCTCGTACGTTGGAATCTTCTTTCCTATCTGCCTTTTTTTCTCTTTTCTCCAATAACGCAAGCGAAAAAATACGAGGTATTGTGACTACAAATTTTCTCATGTATACACATTGTATGTCACGTATAATACACATATCCATATACAACGTTGTTATTTCGTTCTCTTGTCGACAAACTCACTGGGCGGTGGATCGAAATGTAGTTTATACACAATAAAATTTCCATCATCCTTGCACCTTCATGGTGCATCATTTGCCATTGAAAGTTCTTCCTCTTCAATAACAACAGCGGAATATTGATCGATTAATCATCGGAGATCATGTCATTCGGATTCGAAGTATCACGCAATATCAAGACATACGCCACGCTGATTCAAAGTTTGAACATTTGTGAGAATGCGATTGATTATCCGACTGTAATTGAATCCAGAATTCTTTCAACGTAACGCTCAAAGGACAAGGTATATACGCATAGACACGTGATGAAACGAAGAGAAAGGGAAATGAACCGATAACTGAATTGATTCCTCCTCTGCTTGCTGGAAATCAAACTAAAGGAAGAATGACATGAAGGAAAATTGCACGTCTCGTTTTCTCATCCATTCCTCAATCGTCGAATGATGCGACACGAATTTTACAAACACATCTCATTCGCATTCCTATGTGCGACATAATTGGAGTCATACCAAATCTGCGGATGAAACAATCCATCTTAAGTTGGGAATCAACACACAATAGTTGTTTTTGAATATCCACAGAGAGAAAGAGAGAGAGAAGGAATCAATAACTGGGTTAACATTATTGTATTCCTGTGTTGACTCATCCCTCCTCAGACTACATCGAACAATATGGATACTCGTGATTCAATTAGCATTCGAATTACATTATTCTCGTGAGCTTGATACAGAGTTTACAAAGCACGTTGTAGATTTCGAGAAATTTTGTTTTAATTAGATGCTGTTAACGACGTGAATTGGTTGCACACTAGAGTCTGGGTTAATTAACCGTCATTGCCCTAGGACGGGCTATGAATAATATAATGCTTACGGTTCGTTTGCGTCCTAATCAACCGAATCCCTACACCCGACCGCTCCCCCGAATCGGGTAACCCGAGTTGTTTAGATAAGGCGGGGAGATGGCTTTATTCAAGAAAGTTAGCCGCACAGCTACCGGGCAATCAGAGTCGTAATAACTATGTTTCGCGTGTTGAATAACATTGGCCATCCTAATTCATTTGAATTCCAGGCGATCATCGCTATCATCGTTAGAAGTTAGGATCCTGTTGATCCATACCGAATGCTGTTTGCTGTTTCCACAGTTTTTGCTCCTTTCAAATCATAATGACGTTTTTAACTTGTTGCGTTTCATCCTCCTCTACTCTCAACAATAATTGTGAGAAATTGAATAAAGTAATAAACTATTTATCGACGCGAAGTGACGATACAAGTTAGAAACGAAAGAGAACGAAAGAGAAGAGGAAGAGAAAATGAAGGAGGAATGGGAAACCGTGCTTGAATCTTAAAGTAACCGACACAACCACGGCAGCACGCATTTCGGAGACGAAGTGCTTGGACACTGGCATGAATATGAATGAGAACCTCGGGGTGGCATTTCCAAGTGCGAAATAAAATAATTTTCCTCATCTCGCTTGGATGTGTTATTGCCTTTCTACCTACTTTGTGTGCAAGGGGAAGGAATTCTTCTTCAAATCATACGTTACTTTCGTTTCAACGAATCATCGTGGAGTGAGGATTTTATCTTAAAAACAACGATATCCTGAGAGTAGTAGTAGTAGTAGTAGTAGCATCATCGAGTGGGATAAAAATTTCATTTATTATCTTCTCACAATGATTAACAAAGTCAGATTTGATTTGATTTAATTGGAAGTTTTTCTCGGGCTTAGACCTGGGCCAAGGTTATCTTCCCTACTTGAAAAGTGGCCCCAACTTGGAATGTTACGCTTTTCAATCTTGGCCTCGTAATGGTATCAAATATCCAAGCAAAACAATGGTAGCCAACTGGAGTCCACAGAGGCTGTGGGTAGGCAACCCTGTATTGGATGAAAGTAGCAAAGTTTTTCTCTGATACTTTTTCTCGGGATACAATCAGGTGAAAGAGAGAAGTATTCGTGAAATATCTCATCTTCAGTCAAAGTTCAATTGAATAATCATTCATGTAATCATAGTCAATTAAATGACGCTTTGTTGTGTGGAAATCAGGGGAAATTGAAGAATGAATCCCTTGTACGAGTAGTACACCATGATAGGGTGGAATCGGGAGTTCTCATCTAAACGTCACATTAGTGAGGTTCACGGATTTCAACGGATCGTGTCTCTTGAATACATTTCGAGCACTGCGGCAGGAAATTCGTGGTAATGGCGGAAGGCAGACGAGCGAGTGGTGAATAGTTAGTAAACGTTAAGTAACGAGCGCTGTATCGGCGTGCCAAGAGGCGGGCTGCTACGTATCGGATTTGAGAGAATATCTCCCCTTTTGTATACGCCTCTCATTCTCCTTTCTATCTCTCTCTCCCTCATTTATCTAAACATCTTCTTCAGACCTTCATATCAGATTCAAATGGTACTCATTCGTTCGAGAGCCAAAGTGACAAGCACTGTTACTCAGTTGTGGTAGAAAACATACCACAGCATATCCTACCCTTTTTCACTATAATCGAGATTCATTTACTCCTATTATCACGTTTCTCCTTTCGATTGGTGCCGTTTCTTTCATTTAGAACGCTGAATATCAGTGGATCTGTCTGCGTCAAACTTGACTTTTCATTAGATAGAAATAAATTTGATAAGGATCGCTGGATGGAAGGAATGAACGTACAACAACTCCATAATCAAATCATTAATCCATTTATCACACTGAGAAAAGGGTTCTGGTTAAATATTAAAGACAGCTAGGAAATTTAGTCACTCTAAAACGTTGATTCAAAGAATTATTGATAAACAGATCAATGGATTCATCCTTCCATCCAACGATTCTTGTTACATTTCCCAGTTTGGAATGAAACTACCATTATTGTTGAGGAAAATCAATTGTTCCAGTTCTCGAAAGATAATTTTGCTGGAAATTGAAAATCAAGAGAATTAATTCAATATTTTGAACAGGCGAGATCAACGTCCTTTGAAACATTCGTACCATATTCTTTTCCTTTCGACCAAGCGCCCGGATTCCACTCTCGAGCGAAAGCGTATTATACGGAAGTATAAAAGCAAAGAGAGAGAAACGTAGTCAGAATAATCTCGCAAGGAGGATTATTGAGCACGATCTGCAAAAATCTTTCTCCCGTTTTGTCGAGTGGATGAATGAATGAACCCTAACTCCATTCGGAAACGTTACCCTAAATGCACAAGTATTCAAAAGCGCTAACTGATATTTCTCTATTGACGAATCGTACGGCAAGCGGGAAAGCAGGATACGTTAAAAAAAAAACAACAAAAAGAACAGGAAAACGGAATACGGAGGAACGTTACGAATTCAAATGATTTTGCGGGCTGCGATAGGATTATCGAAAAACACATTGCATTGAATTTCACGTGGATTAAATAGTCGTGCAATCTGATTTTGTAACTCTTGAATTTTGCAACATTTGTCCGCGCCCAAGGGAAACGTTTTATAAAGCGCATAGATAAATTACTGCAAATTTAATTCATAGAATAAAAAAGACCAAAGCATTTTCAAAATAACGGAAACATGTTCACGGTTTCGTTGGACGTTCATTCCTGCATATGTATGCGGATATATGTATAGTATATTCAAGGTGTTTGACGAACAGAACGGACCGAGTTCTTGATTTTGTTCGTTCAACTTTTCTCATTACGCAGATTTTTTGCATCTACATTGGTGAATGAAAGAGGAAGAGATGAAAAGGGAAATTAAAAAAGATGACCGATAGCCTGCTCGTACACCTGGATTGAAATAAGTAGGACGATAACAAACGAAGTTTCACCAATTTTTCAACAAAGTCTTAGTAATGGAAGGTTCAAATTAAACTTGTACTTGATGTACCGTTTTATAATTGTTTTATAGAAAAGAAGGTGAAATCCGAAGAAATCCGACTTTCATTGGTCGTTACTTGGAATAGTTCAGCGTATTACGGTGCTCTCCTGTCGCGAATGCGGTCTGATGAAGTAGCGATAGTTGAAGTTGGAGTTCCCGAATTTACGGAATCTCTCCAGAAAACTATCCCTCGGCTGCGTCACAACCTACATAGTTTAGTGACGTGACTCGCCTCGTGTGGCCGTGGCAATAACATCCGATTGTTCATTCGAGTTGAATCGGTGGATAGCGATATTACTTAAACCGAGTAATGAGAATTACAAAGTTTCCTTATTTGGAATATATCTTTTCTGATCAGAATTTTATTTACAAGTTGTAATCGGAATTGCGAAGTCTCCACAAAAAACGATGAAGTTCATCTCAAATTGCAGAATTAGGATTCGATTTTACGCTTGGATTCTTAGATGAAATTAATTCATGGAAATCTCTTGAATTTTATTCTCGATGTATCAGATCATTAGTATATTCCGATATTTTATGATAGATTAAATCGTGGTACATAACTCTCCTTGAGATTCATCGATTTGGAATTTCAATCTCAAAAACAGATATTTGAGTTGAGAATTAATTGTACATATATGTTCTATATTATATCAGAGAACTACATACAGGATAATTAATTCATATTTTTCCCTGGATCAACATTTTTATCATAACCGCAACCGCAAAGTATGCGGCTATCATTTACGAAACAGTAAAACGTACTGCTATGTCGTTAATCATCACTGCACGCTATGTGAAATATAGCGTAATTGCTGTAATTGATACATTAGCATAAATGCTTGTTTAAAAATCATTCTCCGTATAGTTAATGTACGATATGTTATTAAGAACATACGTGGATTGTATTAAATATGTTGCGATATATATACAACCCATAAAATATCGTTAACGACCGACAAAAAACATAATTATAATCAATAACGTATGTCCTTGTACACGAAACTTTACCGAATTTTCATGCATGAAATAACTGTATTTTGAAGTGAAAAAAAAAGGAACTCAACTTTCTAAAAATCCTTCAAGTTTCGTGAACGTTAAAACAACTCCAGTTAAAGCAATATAAAGGAAAAGCGAAGAGGACAAGTTCGGTAATAAAGCTTTGTTATCGATTGGTAACAGTGGTACGCTACGAGACGATGAATTTGTCTATTTTCCTTTTCCCAATGCATTTTTTTTCTCGATGGAGTTGGAAAGGAACGTCGATGTGCAAACATTGCCACCGTTAAAAGGGTTGGAACGAACAAAGCAAAGCACGACCCAACCAGAAACTATGGAATCACCTTTCGGACACAAAGCTTTTCAGACTGAGCTATTGCGAATTCTCCTGGTACAGTTGAGTGTGATGGGCTGTGCTGGGAAAACACCACAGGGGATGCCATAGAAGAGTGGATAGAGATAGATAGGGATGGCTGTAGGTTCGAAGGCAAGAAGCGAGACCTTTAATTTCGTTTCTCGTTAAATCGTTCTTTAATGAGAAAATAAGACCTCCTTTGCGACGGTGTCCTTTACGGCCAAGTCAAAGACGTGATTCTTCGCCAGAGATACAAAGTCATTTCAACAGAGATGAAATTCCGGTATATATTAATTGTGACGGCGTTATAATAAACGTAATATCGTGATATTACGATAGATTCGATAATATCGTCTGAGTATCGTTGATCTTTTTTCATCAATTATTTTCGTCTCATAGATCATTAAATTCTCTCCCTTCGGGATATTAGCTGATGAAATTGAGGATACGAGTGCTAATCGATTAAAAATATACATGCAAAGGAGTAATTCTTTATTTTTGCAAAATTATCTTCATCCTACCTAATACGATGAAAAGAAACATTTCATATAATTCTTCTCAAGGAAAAATTTTAATTCTCCTTTATATCAATATTTGAGATCGTAGTTCTTCATTCGTCCATTTACTATTCCTTCTACTGACTTGTTCTGGTACGCCCTCGGAAATGCCTTTGAGGAATCCCTATGTACATTGATTTTTAATCACAAGAGTAAATTTCACCGCATGCGATGTTGAAAATTTCGAGAAGGAAATTGAGAAGATGAGAAAGAAGTCTTTGTGAAAAAAGATTTTATTCTCAAGTCTCTGTCGATTGTGATCGTCATAAACTCTCATCGATGACTCAATTTCGTGAATGTATGAAAACTTGTATTATATTATTTAATGAACAAGGTAGAATGATTAACGAAGCGTTGACGTGTTTTCATCAGCTAGCTCAATACCGCTACTCCGAAATGATACACAAAGTATTCTCACATTAGGGAGAAATTCTTGAACTCGCACACATCGTTGGAATCTCTTTGATCTGGGAATAATAGATGACGTCCTTTTTGTTTGTTCATTTCGTGCGCAACACTCCAGCGAGAGAAAAATAGCTGTGAGCATTGTCACTCATTTTCAAAACCGAGAAATCCGTACTACACGTTTTATTTGAAGTGGAGCACTATTGAATCTCACGAAATGAAATCTTCAGTGCAACTGCTCGATATGTAATTCTCAATTCCTGCGAAAAATCGAGTTCAACGATAAAAAAAATACAGAAAAAAATATCAGCAAATCGAAGGATATGATATATTAAGAATATGTAGAGCCGATAGGATTCTGATATACGCATAATGAGATTGTGACCACTTTCGTTTCGTTTCCTTCTCACTTCTCATAAAGAGAGATAAAATTTTATGCACAAAGCTGGTTCATGACAAAGCACGGCGAACGTAATTAGAGTTATTACGCATTTCAAGTTAAAACCGCTCTCTATGTCTCCTTTTTTTTACGAAGAACTTGAGAGTAACTCATACTTATCTCGTACAAAGCTTGTCTCCTACTACTCTGTCTTTTCATTTCTTTGACATTTTACTTTTTTTCATTCCTTCATTCTCTTCCTCAAGTCTGGTTCTTTGTGCCCATAAATAATTCAGGTGCTCGGGACGCCGTAAAGACATTAGCGAAAGTGAAAGCTTTTAAGGGTGGCACGGATGAATCGTAAACTCGTTATGCGGCTCTTAGGATAATATCTCAGAATCTATATACCCCCGATTGAATCAATCGTTATAACATCTGCATCATATTTACACCAATAATTGATTTTCTGTTTCATTCCCAGATCCGGATTTTCCCAGGTTCGCTGAAGAGATACAGAATGTGACGGTGAGCGTTGGACGTGACGCGCTACTCGCTTGCGTTGTTGAAAATCTACAACATTACAAGGTAAGCGTAGAATCCAATCTGATCGGTGCGTGTAGAGAAGAAACTAGACGCCAAGTACAAAAACTTATAACGTTCGATTCCTTCATTTCTCGAGTGAATGAGGATGAAGATCAGCATTGTTAATATACTATCCTGACTAACGAACAAGAGTCGGTCGCTTTATATTTGAGTATTCACAGTTATTACTGAGACTTTGATAATAACTCCATTATCTTCAAGCTAATTGAGATTGTATAAAGATGAAGCAACGGTACATTCTGAATGAGAAGGCGAAACAATTTTGTTAGGAATAACATTGCCCAATGGAAGAATAAATTCTGTTCTGTTCTTTGAGATTGCACGCAAAAATATGTTCACTTTTCATCGCTGTGGAGCTGATTCAATATTGTTTTGCATTTTAAATTGTGTACAAAGAGAATTCTGTAACAATGAAGTTATGAGCGTCTGCGTGTGTTTGTGGAAAATTATGAAAACTTGCACTCGTGATGTGTAAGAATAATAGAGGATGAATTCAATCAGTCCGACGTGTAACGTTTTGCATGCTTCACGATAATGACGATATCTATTTCTTTTTTCTAATTTTCTCTTGGGAAGTTCTTTTGAAAATCATGAATATTCTTGTTTTTCAAAATACGGTGGGACAATATTTTTGTTTCCAGTTCGTTGATTCATCAAATTTTCACCGTAATCCGAATGGTCTCTGGTTGAGAGTTCTTCGAATCAAGTTCAAATTTGACAGGGGGTTACAACTCAAATGAGAATACTTGGAACACCCTCTGGAAGATTGATTTCTTTACAAACTAAAAATCAAAATGATATTCCAACGACACAGTGTGGGGATGAGAAAATTTCTAAAGCTAAATTTACATCTTCGAACACATAATTTGTTTTTAGAATTGTTGTTAACAATTGATAATCGAAATATTGTTCCAAAATCCGGATTAAAAACCCAGGTCCTCAGTGGACTGGAGGTGGAGAATTGGTGGAGAAATGGGTGTCGTGGAAATAAGGGAGAAATAAGGTAGAGTCTCCGTTGAGGCGACGGAAAAGTATTGGTGCATTTACATAACTAAATCTGAAATTTAAATTTTATTGAAAATACTGGGGGTGGACGTTTCTCCGTCGCCTCAGCGGAGACAATGCCTTACTTTTCCCTTATTTCCACGGCTCCCATTTCTCCACTAATTCTCCACCGAAGTCCTAGGTGGAGGATCGGTGGTTGTGCTGCACGGGCACCTACCCAACCAGAAATTTACAACAGGCGCAGTACTGCACTAGTACTAGCCAAGACTGGCAGGGTACTGGCATTTGTCTGGAATGATAACGCTTTTCAGTACTGGGGATTGAGTACTGATGCCATTATTCGCAATCAGGGCCAGTACTGGGTTAGTACCTGGCCGGTATTAAGTTCTCAGTACTGGTTTATCAGTAATGGCATATTACTGTATTTTTATGTATCCAGTAGGGGTGTGCGGGTAGCACTTTTTATCGGGTCGGGTCGGGTCGGGTACCCGAATATAATAAAATCGCTTGAATTCAATATTTTCAACTTCTATTCGAAGTTGCCATTGCCGTTGATATTTTAAGGACAAATTGTCTTGAGCGATTGTAGGAATAAGGGGATTTCATATGAATTCAATTCTAATATGAAGAATGCCACATTCACTACAAGTCTATTAGGGTTGTTACTCCATGTAATTGATTATGCAGCGCATTAAGAAATCTCCAAATTGCTTCATGGAATGCTTATATTTATTTTTTAATTCAATTAAAAAATATAATCACATTTATATCTCATAAATAATATATTATCTATTTTCGTATTTAGTAACCACAATATAGAATCTTGAACATCAATGAAAATAAATATTCTTCTTATAAATATCATTCTTTTACATATTTTTAAATTTGAATGGAGGAAGCACAACTCTTCCACATGTTTTGTCAGCAATCTTGATCGAGTTGCTGTCACAATATTTCCTGCTGAGGAAAACGTTTGCTATATTTGAATTACCCGAATGTAATCGGGTACCCGAAAAACTAGGGTAATTGAAAAACCAGACCCGACCCCATAAAAACCCGATGACTCGGGTACCCGCACACCCCTAGTATCCAGTACTGATCCCGTACGTGTTGACCAAGTGTTGGAGACCCAATACTGTCACTGTACTGCACCTGTTGTCAACATTGGCATATTACGGATTTTTCTGATTGGGTATCACAACAGACCACTATTTGATTTTTAGTTCGCATGGAATTCGATCTTTGAAAGAGCGGGCACATACGGCCGAAGTATTCTGATTCGAGTATCGCTCTCTCAGCAACCCAGTTGGATCTGGCATGGCTGTGAATTTTTTGCTCCTTCTTCTTGTTATAGAGCTACCCGCTTATTCGAAATCAAGTCGATAACTCCATTGATAACGGTATTTAAATCCATTCAATAAATCATTCCATTTGGTCATTGAAAAGAATATCATCGTACTAAATTCTATTAAAAGGGACTGGAATGAAAAATACGCAGATCTATTATTTCTATCCGAATGGAGGACGAATAAAATGTGTTCCGAGAGGAATTTACATCGTATGAAAAAAAAAAAAATGTGTGGAGAAACAATTTTCCGATCCAACGTGAAAGAGAAGAAGAAAAACCTCTCTCTCTCTCTCTCTCTCTCTCTCTCTCTCTCTCTCTCTCTCTCATTCCAGCGGAACTGAACGAAAGCCAGTCGGAATGATGTTATTTGTGTCTCGATAATCTTGTTCCGATATCATGTTTTTCTCTGAGAAAAAAGCGTCGGTCCCTATGATCCACGTGTGGATTTGATGTGACGCGTTTGGATCACGTATCGTATGCACTAATGCGTCAACTTGAATTATTTCTCCTACGAGGGAAATAATTCCTGAATGTGAGCGACAATGCTTCGCAGGAATCCAATTATGTGTACATTCTAATTCCAGTTTCATGCATTCGTTACGAATTCTCTGATGTTTCAAACCCATTCTTTCAGAATAGAGTAAAATAGGAGGAATCTACCCAAGTGAAAATTGACGATTGGCAATAGGATGGCGCAACACTGACAAAGATTGGCCGAGCCTTGGCGGTTAGCAAGGTGCAAGCTTGAAATGATAACATCGTTACAGGCTCCATTGATGTATTCTGCCAATCACGGACCAACATTGGTACGATTATGGCAGTCAAATCAGCCATCATTGGCAAACCATGAAAAAATTTGTCGCTCGATCTAAATCCAAGATTGGATCATGCTTGTACTCATTACGAACCAAGACTGATAGACGAATTTTTTTATGGTCTGCCAATGGTCAGATGTTTTATGCATTTAAAGGAGGTACCATCATTTATTACACATAAATGATGTTGACTGCTAAATTTGAGCCAATACTATAATAGTACTGAGTCAATATTCGACCAAAATTGATTCAACGTTGCGACAATCCCGCGCCAACGTTGAGCCAATGTTGTGCCGATGTTCAACTCTATGTTGAACGATTGCAAAAATATAATAAAAATTCAGAGTCATATATTCCCGACATCGATTGCTTCCCCTCCAAACATGTTAAGAAGTACAGCCCGAACCTGAAATATTTTATACAACCAGGGCCAGAGAATCTCTGTATACATTGAAACGAAGAAACTTATTAGATTAATCCAATACAAGATGTGTTTGTAAGTTTAATATAACTCAATGATTACTGGTTACCTTACAAATCAAGTACATCAAGTATAATTCAAATTCTGATGTCCACGAGTCCATGGGTCTGCACAGCTAAAATCTCTCCTTCGATGAAGGACCTATGATGGAGGCAACAATTTTCAAATCCGAAGGTTATATGATGCTTATATATCAACCGCATAGTTCGTTGAGCGCTTGCGAGAAACGAACCGAGCGTTGGAAACAATATCGAAGGGTGGCGCTTTGACATTGGACGCGGGAATTTTTGTATGGAGACGTATCATTGAGGATCGTGGCTAGCCTGAGCCAAGCTTTGACCAGGCTTGGCACTGCATTGGGTACTCGTTTCTTCTGAACATTGTCAACGTTTGGATTAATATTCAGCCGTGCTATGAAATTGTTCGTATGAAGTTAATTTCTTTTGTCCAAACGATATTGGGACAACGATGAACCATGATTGACACAATCTTGAGCCAATGATGGATCGATCATTGGAAATTATGATTCCCAACATTGGTGCAACATTGTGCCACTTGTCAGTCAACGTTGACTCGATATAGATTTCCAAGCCTTGGATGTCAGCATTGCGCCTATCTATTTTCCATCGTCAGTATTGGCGCAAGCAAGAAATTTTCACGTGGGTACTTTTGATGAAATCCTGAGATGATTTTTTATGTTCTTTCTTTATTTTTTCTTCGCGGAAAGATGTGAATTTCGAAGAATTTGTATAATAATTGTTCCATGATTCTACCAATCCTTTTCAACGAAAATGTGATAATAAATTTCAATGGAAATCAGAGCGTTCGTTATTACATTTCCCTTCCGCAATTCTAAGAAACCAGAACAAATTGAAAAATTCATGATTCCATATATACCATTCTCGTGAAATTATGAATCCTGTCGCATAACGTTACGAGGGATATAATATACCTACACATCAGACGGTTACTCTTCTCTCGCGCGCATACATCACTTCACATGTATGATCATCTCCGATGATGTCATAATCCGTTTCAACCGCTATTCGTTACCAGGATGGAATTCTGCGTCAGAATAAATTATTGAAGTAATATAATAACGAATACTCCACGAAGTTGGTTTACGCTCATAGTATGAACGCACAACTTCCACATTTAATACGACATTCTTCACGCACGTATACGTCACTTTCATGAAAACACGAATGTACTTGATCCGGTTTCATCCTATCAATGCATTGAACGCATGTGGAATTTTGTACACCCGATTCATTAGGAATAATTTGTCCGCTGACAGAGAGAGAGAGGCAACTGGAATCTAGTTATCTCAGGTAGCGATCCAGTACAGGCGGTGCTATGACTGCAAATAATAGTGCTGTAGTATCAAGTACCTGGTACAGAAAAGCCTTATCTATCCAAATCAATGTCAGTACTTCGCCAGTCTCAGTCCGTATTGGGGCAGTACTGTACCTGTCGTAAAATTCTAGTTGGTATTTTATAGTCCTTACAAATTTGAGGGAAAGAGTTTATGAAAATTTCTGTTCCTTTGATTGTCGCTTAAAGGTCCTTGAGATATGGTGTTTATTAGATCATTTGAACTTGCACATGCACTGACAGAAAAACGACCTAGTTGAAACATTCGTGGTCGCAGTAACTTGAAATCTGGTTCGATTCACCAGGAAATGGGATTGTGATGTCCAGAAAAAGTGGTTGAAGCCTACCCAGCCAGCAAAATTAAGGCAACGCTTCTAGCAGCGTCGTACAGTACTCAATTCATGTATGAAAATGGGAGCAACTTGGTATTATCTTACTAGAAACACTACTTGGTAGCACTCCCTGGTAATACTGGTAGCAGTGAGGTAGTGCTACGTTATAGTTTGCTATAATGCTATGGTAGTAAGCAATGCAAATATCTTGGGGACACTACTGAGTTGCTACCGTGGCACTGCTAGTAGCATAAACACACATTTAGGAGCACTTTGCTGTCCGGGAAAATTACCTACATTTTTCAGGTTATTACACCAAGAAAAGAATCTGGTGATCCTAACCTGAGAAATGTAGTTAATTTTTGCTTCACCCATTTTTTCGGGACATCACAATCACATTTCCCGGTGAATCGAACCAGATTTCAAGTTATCGCAACCACGAATGTTTCAACCAGGTCATTTTTCTGTCAGTGTGCATATGGCAAAAAATAATCCACCGTGTTAGCTAGGAATTAACCATGGTAGCTATTTCGTGTATTTGATATTTGGATATCGAGAAAATTGTTACAAAAGCTGGATTTTGGCTCCTATAACAATAAATTTTGCTTCCATAGCTAAAAAATAGCTACCACGATTAGAAACTTGCTCATTTTCCGAGGCCTGTGGAATCATGATAAAACAACTTCAGCAGGATAGAAATTTTTGCAAATAAATATATTCTATCCCAGATTCAACCAGGATGAAGGACCTCGCGCCACAATTTTTATAGCCTATGGGTATCCGTAAATTTCAGATCCAGCCCTAAGTTGAACTGAATTTTCATGTAGCGCCACTACACTTTCTCTTCACTGGCTAATATTCCACTGAATCCTCCTCTGAGTATATTGTTTATACATTGAACAATCCATGGTAACCAAGTGTCGATTAGTATTGATTTGTCGAGTTCACGTGCATTTCTGTATCTCGGGTCGATCATTATCGATTCGGAAAGCTCATCCGTTCCAGAATCACGTCACCATGTAATCCAGATGATGTTTCCCTCTCGTAATCTGCTACGACGAGAATCTCGAGATTGTCCCGTCGTTGTTACCTGCCATCCATCCTTTGCTGTATTCCGTTCGTATGAAGCTTAATCTTTACATGCGTTCCCATGCTACTGCAATTACTTCTGCATCGTGTTATACTCCAAGGAAACCTATTTCGGATAAATACGTTCTAGGTTCTGCTCTTATGCCTTGCCAAAATCCTATGCAGTGGATAAATATTCACACGATGAAACATTGAAATGCTTTTTCAAAATCCAGGAATTATTTTCTAAATCACATAGTATATAGTATATAGTATGACTGAAATCCTTTTGTTCATTATTCGATTCGTATTCTTTGGGCACGGGTGAATGAATTTGGGACAAAATCATCCCTTCTTCAAACGTAGTTGAAACTAACAGTAATTGTGTATAACATGAATCCATTTGTCTATTGAATACCAAGACTCTGTGGGAAAACTTCACTCGACATTGTGTTGATGAAGTTCCACTGATGATGATTTTCAATGACATTACCACCGATGAAAACGATTCATTTCCACGATTTTCAATGCATATTGTAGTCGTTCAATTATCTCAAATTGTTTTCCCTTCGACGAGCGCGAAGCGCTCTCAAAACGTGCGCTGATTTATAAATCGAAGACGCCTATGAATAGTTTATGTTACAGAATTCGTTTACCGTGATCACATTAAGTTTTTGCGTGTAAGCGAGTATACTTGTATGAACGCTATACCTCATCTGCACTCAAGTGGCATAAAGCTCAAGCTTAGCGAAGTAAATACCTCTCTGACCCGATTTTACTGTCACAATGAAACAATAATACAAACTAGGTAAGCGATGAAAACTTGGAAAGATTTTTAATGCAAATGAATCAGTATTCGTATACGAAACATTACGTTGAGATGAGATTTTCATAGCGAAGAATATCATCGGTGAAGCATACTTCGTTATTAGATAATGTAATGTGGCGATGATTCTCAAATACAATCTTTATACGATGAAAGTGTATATAAAAGGATTAGTAAAAAAGTATACTAACAATATAATGATTCCCTCGTTTGTAATGTAATCGTTTCATCCCATTTTCCAAATCGAGGGTGCGTTATTTTTTTCTCAAGTCGATCGCAAGTCAGTCATATTTGGTAGGGGGAATATATATTTGTATATTTCAGGTGGCTTGGGTTCGTGTCGATACCCAAACTATCCTCTCGATTCACCATAATGTGATTACTCAGAACCCTCGTATATCACTATCGTACAACGACCAACGCTCGTGGTATCTTCACATAAAAGCCGTCGAAGAGAGTGATCGTGGATGGTACATGTGCCAGTTGAATACAGATCCCATGAGGAGTCGTAAGGGCTACGTACAAGTTGTGGGTAAGTCAAACTTTTCAAATAAGCTTATATCGATTCGGTTATCCGACTTGTTTTAACAATTTAACATACGTGAACGCATCATTTTCCTCTCCTAATGTAAAATCGTCAATGATTTATTCTACAAACCAACGACAAACGATCCACATTTGTTAAGGACGAGAATCCTCAACGGATCCAATTTCCTGTTCCCGAATGGCAATCATTTATCCTAGTTATCTCAAAAACAAACTTTAATCTCATCGTTATGACACAAAATATGCTACAACTAGAAATGTACTTTCTGAAATTCATACAAAATCCTTGGTTTCACAGATATTCACAAATTTTCGTATCATTTATTTGTCATTCATTCATTTCCCTCGCTTGTTGTGCTTCATTTGTAATTTTTCCTGCAATTCGAAATTCTCTAAATAAATTCCCACCGTTGCCGGTATAAAGAGGTACAAAAAGGTTCTATGAATACCGAATTAACTCGTTTCGGGGAGAAACAGTTGAAAGGTTGGGTTGAGTGTTGAGGTGAGTGTTGAGTTACACACTTACGAAACCTCGGGTTTCTTCTTTCTTTCCTCAAATTCTTGTTCTATTACTGTTCTAATTGAAAAAGTACTACAGCTGCTCTGGAGAGGAAAACAAATGACTAAGTTTTCAAGTGTATCATGAAATCTTCTCATTCGTTTACTGAACTTAATTTAAAACATCGGGTTATCAACAGAATTAATTGCATTATATCGTATTCAGATTTTATTCTTTATTACAATCCATCCTTTTCCCTCTCCCTTGTCGAACCTAGATATAAGAAGATGAGAAATTTTGTTCAGAAAGTTTATATATTTCTTCGCTTTTTTTCGGGAAAGACATTCCACAAGGATGGAAAAAGTTTCATCTTCTTTCATGAAAAAATGAAAGTGATAAAGTAATTTGACTTTTTCGAGTAGTAAAATGCTGAATTGTGAACTTTTACAATCGGAGAGAGAATATTTCTGACAACATTTCTGTTATTTTTACAATTGCAAAAATGGAAGGAAATAAGAATTTGCATCCTTCATTCGTGTTGAAAATGATATCCGCGTGAACGAATATGAAATTCGATTTGAAATGAAAGTCAGATCAAAATGAGAGGTTACAAAAATCGAATAAAATCGATGATTTGATTTCAGTTCCACCTTCGATAATTACCAAAGACACGAGCACCGATATGGTGGTTCGTGAAGGTTCAAACGTGACGTTAACTTGCAAGGCGACAGGATATCCCGAACCTTGGGTTATGTGGCGACGCGAGGATGGCACAAACATCAACTATAATGGCGAAAATGGTAAGAGACATTCCATCTATTAATCCAGTGAGCTTAATTCAACCCAACGATCCTATTCTAGATATGGTCGATGATTTTCACAGCTTAACGCTAATTCTCGTAACCGTAACTCCACGGGATCACCGCATGGAAGCTCATGAGACCAGAGATTCAAAAGCCAATTCAAGCCTCCCCCTATAATGTACTATTTAGATCAAATACCTATAGGAACGATCATCCTAAAATCGCTGGTTTAACCAAAATCATATACTCCCGTGACTTATACATTATTCATTCGCTCCGATATGGGATCTTTCGAAGGGGAAAAAATTAACGGCGCAAGAGGTATTTTGTTTAGATTAGTGGGGTATTCATCGATGTACGTTCGTCATTGCGTACATTGCTGATGTATTGATGCATTTTGCAATCTTCTCCCAAAGCGCCTGCAGAGAACATAATGCGTGTAGTTTGCTCGCGATGCACCAAATGCATCAGAAATTAGATCGAATGGCGTATAATTTCATTACGGACCTACGTTACGACCTAACGTGCCTCCCGACCAAGCGCGTACACTACTTTAACGATCAATTATTATGTCAACTGTCCAAAACTGAAATTCGCTCCAACGACTACCTCGTGGTAGAAATGCAATTATTCACAATAGCGATACACCCATACTCCCCGGTCCCGTAAAAGCTTTGGTATCGCGATGTGTGCTAGAATCAACTTACAATTAGAACCATTGATAGTTACTTCGACTTGATTTGAATATACATTGTTCTCGGTAACTTTTTAGAAAATGGTATTCATAATATGAGGAACCCACCCGAGAAAAAATGGATTGGATCTAATTTGATCTTTTCAGATCCAAAAAATGGAATGTGGTAGATCTCTCTGGATCTAAATAGATATAGACAGATCTACGCAGATCCCAGCACAAATCAAAGCTCCTTTTGTATTTAGATCTCTGTAGATCTAAATCGATCTGTCTAGATCTAGATCGATCTATTCGAATCCAAATTGATCTAGGTCAGTTCACAACTTTTTTCATCCAGATCCACGTAGATCTACTTGGATCTATAGGCAGATCATTTAAATCTCAACAGAATTAAATCCAGATCTAATTCGTTTTTTTTCGGGCCAGTAAAAATGATCCATATGAAACCAATTGTAATCCATATTTAATCTCCGTTCTTGGAGTCAAATAGAAGCTTATCTTCGTCATAAAAATGTAACGATGGTGTGATACAGGTGTCTCTATCGTATTTAAATATCTATGTTCAGCGTTTAGCACACAATGTTGGGAAATATTATTGATATTACCCGTTAGTTCTTGCATCAAATACTCGCTCCCTCTATTTATCATTCCCTTGATTTTTCAATCGACAAATTGTGTTAATCCGAACATAACTCAGCGATTAAAATTCCCTGTGAATAACTGAGATATCAGTTCGGTAGATCTGTGTTTTCATTCAAAACGATATCACTCATACATTCAACAAGCAGCTGGTCTTGTCTCGTCATCGAATCATAATTACATATGAGGTATGTAACGACATGATAAGTTGAAACTCATTATCAGCCTACGTGTTTTTCTTCCCCACGTGAATGATGAAGTTTATTCCAGGAGGATATGAATATTTTACAACGGTTCCAATTGGTGAGGTATTATTATTTCAACACATCGTTTCTGCGATGATAATCAAACAAATCGATATTTTGTTCATATCTTGCGTGAGAAGCGGATCCAAATGCTACCGTTGAGCGCTTTTTATAAATATCCTTGTGACATAACGTATACATGAAATAAATAATCGATCGATCCTCCTCATTTAAAAATACATTCGGAAGAAGGTACACGCTTATAAATAATCCAAGCTACAGTCGGAGAGTTGAAAATTTCTCTATGAATGTGTGCATGTGCGTACACGCGGGTGTGTTTGTATCTGTGTTCATCCTTGGAACAAAAACAGAGTTAATGCTACTGTAGGAGCACTCGTATCCATTCTACATGAGCCATCTCACTCAACTTTAATCTTCCGTGCTTGCTATTCAGGAAAAGCTGTGCGACTCGTTCATATTTTATGTTGAAATTAAAGTATGTACGAGAAATGATGCAATCAGAAAAATCAATGTTTTCAATATTTTGGAAAATATTTCAGAATCGATGGCGGAACCATGCTGGAGCATGTTATTCGGATGAGATATTCAAAAATGAGAGTATTTAAGAAATATCCTCGTTCAGGGATTACCCTATGGATTTAGATTTCTCCTATGGGTACACCACCACTTAGAACACAACAATAACTATCCCTTCAAATCGGTCATCGGAGACTAGTTTATTTACCGGCTAGTCATTCATCCATGCTTGTGTTGTTTACTTCACCGTGAGATTGAGGATTCTCGTTCATAAAGTTTCTCTCCCCTAAGGAAACCTGTTCAATTAAGTCAAAACTTCTGCTGCTCTGAGACACGAGGATATGGAATTATGGAACGAAGAAAGAAAAGATTGCATCCTCGAGAGATATTAACGATGCACTGATTTTTCATGAAACTTCTGTATTCTTAGGGTTTCTTCCATGTCGTTCAATCGCGTTGTAATGATTTCTTTGAATACCAAGCCAGATGCTGCACATTCAAAGCACATAGTTTAAGATGTAATAACTTCTTTCCGCAGACCTCATTAGCTGAGTGAACTTTGAAAATTAATGATTCATTCTCGAGAATGTTTGATTGCAACAACTGCTTCTGTTATACGATTCATAATGCTTGGTGAGAAATCTTTCCAAGATCTTAGAACGATATGTGCCACTTCTCCCATCAGAACGACGATAATATTCGCCCTGAATATAGGCATTCAAGGCTTTGTGAGCGAGTTGAAATTTGTATAAGAGATGGTATCGGAGTTGCGCTTTGTTGTTCACTCATTATTCAGCACATTCACGTATTCGCTTCCAAACATTGACTACATGAAAACGGATAACAAACTTTGCGGTTTGTACATGCGTAATCAATTGTTTCTGCATCGTTCAGTCAGCGATTTTTGAATTCTCGATATCGTATCGTATCCACTCTTTCTTCAAGATAAATAACTCAATATCATCATTCACGCGTGAAATAACGGAGAGAAAAGTATAAAAATACTCTCGATCATCAACCGTGTAGTACGATATTTCAATTATTGATGAGTGCTTTTTTTTGGTGGAAGCCGAAGGGAAGATTCGAAAAGGTTCCGTATCACACGAGTATGCATGACCTAAATTTGAAATACATGCAATCGATTTGCATGGACTCTTCAATCCGTCAAACTAACCCATGTTGTTCTCGTTAGAATATGTGTCTTGGAATTCTTGACTCCACTATGAATACTGTAATCACAATATTTGAACAAGTGGAAATTATAGGTATAAAAAATTCATCACCGCAAGTTAGCTGTGGCAGTGAAAAATGTCCGCTCCCCCAGCAAAATTTTCAAATTCCAGCGAAAAATTCGCTGTTTCGGTCAATCATGTTGCCCTCTCAGCAATTCCATTAGTTGTGGTAGCGAATTTCCAGTTAGGTTAACGAAAAGATTTGCTATTCTATGTATAATACCTTGATTTGCTATGTTAGCGAATTTTTTTTCTCCGTGTGCCGCAAAAGCACTTTTTGCGACAAGTCCCCACGATACTATCAAACTTAGTCAATCGCTGATATACAATTCCAATTATTCTCATTATTATTCAAATTTCACTGTGCCGGCAATCTCTGATGAATGCTGTACATGAAATTTCAAACTTCTGATATTATCTACACTGTTTGTACCTTTTCATTCCGATTTTCTCCAACGATCTTGTACAGGAAGCTCATGAAGATCGTCTTAATAGTCAGATGCGATCGAATCTTGATACTATTCGAATATGAAGTTTGGCTTCAGTTCCATTAAGTTTCTATGACTTCATTTGATTCTTGCATATTGAAATTTATAATGAATTCCGCCATGAACTTTTCAACGACCCAGGTTTTGCGTTCTCAAAGCATTTCCATGAGACATCAGCAAATTTATTCCAATTTCATTCCACAGGACCCCACACAGCACCACAGTCCCAGAAGAATTCTCAAAGAATACAATCGAATCATGAAGAATTCTTAATGAATTCTTAGAGAGCTGATATATGAGTTCATAAATTATTCCTAATGAATTTGCAAGGTACTCTTGAAGAACCCCTGTTATGTCAGTTCAGAATGGATCTCTGAAAGAATTCTTTTTCTCGTCAAGCAGAAGGCTTCAAGAATTCCAAAAGAGCTCTTGAGGAATTCTGAGAGAACTCTTAAAATATTTTCCGATTCAACTATTTAATAATGTTTGCCTAAAAACCTCGATGCGTAGCTGATTGCGATAAGAACTAAAATAGATTCAAAAATCTTCTGGAACAATTTTAAACAAATCATAAGAAATTTTGAACGCATTGTTGGAGAAGTATTTCAAAATTCTGTGAAAAAAAAACCTTAGGGAGCTTCAAATATCAAAATATTTTGCACTTCGCTGCAAATTTGATCAGTTAACTGGGAATGTATTTACAGTATCCGATGGTCTGTTTTATACCTAAAATCTTTCGATATATTTATGGATTTTTATTGAATCTTCTTCAGCTCGATTCGAATTACTTACTTTGAATTTTTCAATAAACTTGTGAAGCATTCTTTCATCTTTTCTAGAATAGTTTGGGATTTTCGGATGAACTGAGGACTTTTTGGAGTGTTCCAAGGGGTTTTTTCAGAAATTTTCCAGGATTATTTACAATCTTATAAAGCATCCTTCAAGACCTCTTACATATTACGGAAGTTTGAATCGTTTATCGTGACAAATTAGGGTTCGATTAACCGAATACTTAGCTTGTGGAGATCAAAAATTTTGCAGTATAAATTTTTTAACCCACACAGCAAAAAGAGTTCTGAAAGAATTCTTCAAGAATCCCACATGAATTCTTGAAGATCTCCATAACTCGTCCGAAAGAATTCAAAAAGAATTCTCAGAGAATCCCCGGAATGTCAGTTCAGAATGAATCGCTGGGGGAATTCTTTTTCTCGTCCAAAAGAATTCTTAGAGAATCCCAAAACAGTTCGCAAAGAGGTCTTGAATAATTCATAAAGAATTCTACAAGAGTTCATGAAGAATTCTCCAAAAGTTCATTAAGAATTCTATTTGTGCTTTTCAAAAAATTTGAATAATTCATTGAAACACTCCAAAAACTCTTCAAACCGTTCACCCGAGCATCCCGGGATATTGTAGAAGAGTTGAAAGAATTCGTTACAAATTCATTGAAAAGTTAGAAGTGAGTAATTCTAATCGAACTGAAAAAGATTCAACACAAATCCATAACAATATCGAAGGATGTTATGGAACAGACATTCGGATACTGGTGTATGTATATTTAGTCACTCTTCGACCTTACAGTGAGGTGTCTCCATGTATGTGCAAGATTTCATTGCTTGATCTCAGTTAACAGAAAGAAAACAGCGTCACAGACTCAGCGAAGGAATTGCAGAAATGTTTTCAAGGGCCATATTTTGATTTCACCAGACTATTTCTAAATACATTGGAATGTGATCAACCATTAGCAGTGTAAAGGACATGTAAAAAAATTGAGAGTATTTTCATCGGGTAATGTGAAGCATTAAATGTATTTTATAACTTGACGCAAGGTACATTTAGAATTGATTTCATACAAAACTATTTGCTAATAAATTCTGAAATTCTTTATACAATAAAACATTCTATTATAAATCGCTGTAACATTTCAATCAAGTCAAGTTTCAGCAAGTTGATGGAAATGAATTTGAAAAATTAGGAAACTTATAAACAGAGATGGGCATCCTCAATCACTTTTTGTACTCAAGGTACTTTTTTCCTGTGAAGTACTTTTATATTTCTATGAAATAAATAGAAATTTTCAACATTAACTTAAAAAGTACTTGATAAGACTTCTTTTTGAATTCTTCACAGAGCTCTTTAGGAGTTCTTTTGGACGAGAAAAAGAACTCCCCCAGCGATTCATTCTGAACTGACATTCCGGGGATTCTTTGAGAATACCTTGCGAATCATTATGAATACTTCATGAACTCTTTTCTGAGCTCCTTAAGAACTCATTTAGAATTCTTTACGATCTGATTGGATTCTTTATGGATTCTTTAAGAACTCTTATTAAAGAATTCATATTGAATTTTTTTTATGGAGTTCTCTGCGATTCCATATGGAACTGTGGTGCTGTGTAGGAAGCGACGTTCTCAGTGTCAAGAGGTTAATTCGAAAAGATGGAAAACAATGATTCGTTAGATCAGGGAGTTTGAATTTTCGATGCGTTCTTATAAACGATCCAAACTTCAAGAAAATACCTCTCAGGGAATTCTTTGAAACATCCTTTGGCATTACTTATGAACTCTTTCAGAATTTTCTATGAACTCTCTTAGGATTCTTGATGAGTTCTTTTGGATTTCTTTGCGAACTTCTCTCAGAAAAAAAGACTTCCCTCTGGAATTCATCCTGAACTGACATCTCGGGGATTTTTCAAGTATTCTTTTTGAATTATTTTGTACGAGTTATGGTGTTGTTGAATAATTTTTCTAAGATTCTTAGAAAACTTTTCCTGAACTATTCGCTTTATATCGTTTTAAGGAAAGATCTTTGATAGAAATTTTCTCCAAACTCGATGAGATGGAATGAAACCTTGGTTGAAGACGTTTTACAATTGATAAAATTCCTATAGAATCTCTAAAAAAAATTGCATGAATGATTTAGCTCTTTAAATTCAATGAAAATTCTGTATCGTCAAATTTCAAGGAAATTTCTTGGCATGCGTTGCTGAAGAATGTGAGAAAAAAAGGAATTGAACACGTATATCAAAAATATTTCCTCCTAACGGGAATGTGCACGTTGAACTACTTGAAGATTACTTCTATTAAAACCTGTACGAATTTGATGCTCGCTCTATTACTGGAAAGAGCATATTCACGGGAATATGCAGGAAGAAAAGTGCAGATATTACCAATGAAACCTTGTTCGAAGTATTCATACGTTCTTTGAGATTCAATGTTTGTACTCTGGTTCATTTATTCATCATAGAATAATATTTCCAAAATAATTCTACTGGAAATGATAGAAGAATTCGCATCTCTCCATTCTTCTTCGCAACTTGATTTTATAAAATTTTCTATTCATGAATCTTCTTTTTTTCTTTCAAAATATCAGGCAACCGTAATTCCCTCTTACATCTAATAATCTCGTTTTTCTGTGGCAACAAGAACAAATTATAAGCATTCCGAATTTAGTTCATAATTTCGTCAAGAATTTCCATCATAATATTGTTCCCCCACTCAATTCTTAATTGCACATACTCTTCTTTTCTCTTCCTTTTTGCCCCTTTTCTTTCTCTCCTTTTCCCTATTCAGATTCGTTAATCAAATCAATTGAAATTGGAATCTCGTTTCATTCCGTTCATTCTCCTTTGTGAACAATCTCTTTCGAGTTCAATCTGACGGAATCGCAAGTTTCTCAAGAAGAATTCAACTGATTTCCATCAGCAATACACTTCTAGATATCTAGATGACATCATTCGAAATCCCACCACACGTAATTGTGAATACACTCGATGATTTCATGGGAAAAGTACTGAAAACTCGATAAAAATAGTGTATTGGAATTCGTACGTTCAATATTGGTCTTTTCTCGCACTTTTTAATTCTTCTTTACAGGTGTAGAATATTCATTATTCGAGATAACGCGTATGAATAATAACATTACGGATCTCTTCTCAAACTATAAAACAACGAGTGCGTTATGCATCTCGTGCAACACAGTTCATCAATTTTCTACTCCAGTTTCAATTTCGCCGAGAGGCATTTTTTAAACAGCAATCAGTTTCATCAACGTTTAAAACTCAAGACGAAGAAAAGTTACGTTATTGTAGCCATAGTTTGGATTTCTTGAATACCAATGAAACCTGACCGAGCACAATATTTGTGGATTTTTCTTCACGCAACGATAAATATTCACTCTGGATTTCTCGAATTATTTATTCATTATTCAGAGAAATATTTGGATACGAATATCATAAAGTAGCAGTTCGAGGTGGTATTGTGGGAATGGAGAGACTGAAATTATAATAAAAAAAAATACTGTGGAATAAAAATAATGTCGCTAGCCACGGTATAAAAACTGCGACTTTGATGTTTGAAATTTTTCGGAATTTTTAGAAATTCTGATAGATATTAACGCAGAAGGAAAACTTGTACGGTGAGGTGTTCGTTATATTAAAAATATTTTGTCATATTCGATCATATATAAATCCATATAAGGCCCCATGTGAAAATTTTGTGATTCCGCCAATTTCGACCTCGGGCAATGGCTTGGGTCAGGCGTGACAGCCAAGCGTGAAGGATTTATATTGGGTCAACGTTGACTGACAGTAGAGGTAATACAGAGTTGGCGGAAGTTTGTACCAGCATTGGTTCAAGACTGAACCAACACTGGTCTTATAGCAAAAGTTTTGTGTCGACCAATCAGGCGTCAAAATTGGGAATCATTAATCGCTGAAACGATGTTATCACTTCAGTCCTCGGTAAGGCTTTCTCCCAAGGCTTCGCCAATATTCGTCAGGGCTGGGTCAGCCTTGCGTCACTGGCAAAAGCATCTGATGATTTTTTCCAGGGATTGGTCACACATTGAATCCATCACACGGTCGAGATAATTATCGCGCAACAGAGGAAAAGAACATCTGATATTTCCAACTTGGGCATTTGCGACTTTTCACGTCCAATAATTACAAAGAAACTTTTCCTGCGCACAACGCATTGACATAGCAAATCCGACGCTTACGTTTCAGGCTTATCAACGTAATTGAATGTGATTATCGCAAGACGATTGGCGTGGGATGTTTCCAACGGTACAGTTTTGTTTACTCGATACAGGAACAGAGGGACACGTATATGTGTGTTAGATCCCAAGGGACGTGTTGAAACAAACTTCATGACGGCTTCTGAACTTTCATTTCTATTTCGAAAGGTTCTTACGTAAGTAGTACGTAGTCGACGAGTCAAATTACCAAGTATCTCGAAGGATTATTTCTACTACGTTCACTCCACTTTATTCGTTATCTCGCACTTATCTCGGGAGAAAAGCCGAATATATTTGGATGCGCATTGAATTCATTCAACAATAAAACTCCGGCTCTTTATTCGAATTCAATACAGAATATATCTTTTTACGGTTTTGAATGATACCTTTCGATCCATCTATCTATCTAACCATCCTCAAATCGGCATCTCTATTCGGCAAATTATGGTCGGAATAATGACGTTCGGATTTCGAGGAACCACACATTATATCCCTAATATGTGTGCGCGTTCCCGAGGGAAATGGTCTGAAGCTATCATACTTGCCTCTTGATAGCCTCCAGACTCCCCTAGCAGTCTCGTATTGAATGGATCCCGGGTAGTTGCGTAGCCCGAAGGTATGGAGTTCCTTCGACTTTGTCGAAGAATCTAAGTGAGAGGGTAGAGAGAACTGCCCCATTCCGACACTCGACTCCTTCACCTGCCGCAAAGGAAATCGAAAAAAGGGAGATGGAACGCCGAGGTGGAGAGAGAAAAAAGTGATGAGAAAGAGAGAGCAAATCGAATTCAACAATGCTATCGTGCCGAGTCAAAGAAGTTGAAGGGAAGGGCGATGGTATCGAAGCATGGAACGGGATTGGTGACGGGGGAAAAAAGTACTGGACGACGCCGTGCACCTGTGGATGTGGATGGGAGTGTGGGATAGGATAAGCTTCCAACTAAAGTGAAGAAAAGAGAGTTGAATAAAGGTTCATATACGACTAGGAAAAGAAATGTTCACTACTTTTTTCGAACAAAGTCGTTGTTTGTTCTTAATACGAACGTTCATGAAACACAACTATGGCGTTACACCGCTGCAACCTCCAGGGAGAGAAGAGATGAAAAAGGAGAATGAAGGATAGTAAAGAGAGAGAGAAAGCGAGGAGGAGTGTTGATGGGATGGCGTGAGGTTGAAAGTGAATGGCGTTGAAAAAGAGGTTGTGAGAGAAGAAAGACGGGGTGGTGAGGAATCAGAGAGGGGTCGCCGAGGTCATGAGTCCGTTACTGCGCCGCAGGATAAAGTTTATTCGTTTGTGTATTGGTGCGAGCCGCTTATAAAGACGTATATATGTATACATATATATAGATGTTGGTGCTCACCGTATTCGTTGTCCTCATCGCCGTTTCGCGTTCTCCGTGCCCGGAAAATGCGATTGGTTTCCTCCACCTTCTTATATAAAGCACCCCTATTTTCCTCTCTTTTCTCCGCTTCTTTGGCAAACCTCTCACTTACGAGTATACCTCCCATATTGTTACCAGCACATTGACTTGCTCCTACAATTGTATTTTTCTACGGTTCTAATCATATATTTTTGTGTACAAGCACACCTCGATTGAATCCCTTCTGAAATTCTTGCAACACGTTTCTTCCCTCGCCAACATACTTTCCTCTCGAAGAGGTATTTCGTTGAAAGGAAGAAAAATCAAATTTACAATGTATCAATTTCGTATGCGAAGATAAAATTTCATCAAACTAGATGTAGTTGGATAAAATGTATAAGAGCTGTTATTTTTAGTTACATTCTACGAGGTCGAACTTGGTATCGATTTCCTGAGAGAACAGGGTTCCCTGTGTTCACGAGTTTTTGTATTTACGTAACGATTTGAAGATTTTCTCTGTCGATATAAAAAGCATAATAGCTTTTTATATCCTGTAAAAATATATCGTGATGATTGATATTGTTCGTGGAACCGTTTATAGATCTAGTTCACAGATTTCCTGTCCGAGGACGGATATTTGTGTAATATTCGATGTATTATTTTTGAATGACAAAAAGTGCATGCGGAATCCCCGAATGTATTTGAAAGAAAAACGATTTTTCATTTAACATCACCGTTCTGCGTCCAATTATAACTATTGTCCATAAATATATATTCGAGGATTCATTGTTTCATCTCGCCGTAAGTTATTGATTTGGATCCCTCGGGGAGGTTTATAAATCTTGAAAGTAACTCCCCCTTTGGTTCAAAGAACTACAAACTCCGCGATAACTAGTTTAGAAATCTTCCCTAAATTTGCGAAAGATATATATCGATTATCTCTGGTTTTCATAAGATATTCGAGAGCTTTTCTTCCGTTGTCCCAGGCATCGTGTTTCCCCATGTATTCTCTTATGAGGATGAAAATGGGTGCTCGAAGTATCTCTTAATTCGAACGAAGTAGCAATAAAAAGATCGTCGACAAAACAGGAAGAAGTGTAATACAAAACAAGTACTCGTGTAGTAGGAAAGTAAGAAAACCACTACACAGACTTTGAGAGTTTTCAATTAGACAGTTTGTTGGAGTTGGATTCAATTTCTTTCATTCCGCTGTTGTCCGGTGATCGAAATCTGAAGGGTGGAACCAGATGTTATCCTCCTATCGAAGAACATGGCGTAAAACACAAATTAGAAATTCGAGAATCAAAGAATGAATGAATGAGATGAAATGATGAAAAATGTGAACTCTAAAAACCACTTCCGAAAAATATTCAAATGAATCGAAGGAATAATCGAGAAACAAACGTTTTAGCATACACGACTGCGAGTAGAAAGATAATATTAAGTGCGAAAACAGTATAAATTAAGCATGGATCGGCTCGTTTCGCCACGTACTTTGCATAAAATTCAACTTCACACTCTTCGGGGCCAAACGATTCGAATAAGTGAACAGCTTAGTCAAAGACGAAGTACTACTTCGGGATGGCTATTTTGGAATTAGTACGTGATATATTTGTTCCCTCGCGTACGAAGGGTAGAATATCGATATTTCATCCCCTCCCGCGTGTCTTTATCTCGCTAAGTGCCCTTTTTCACGTTATTACCTCGGGGTAATTGCTTGCATTCAAGGTAAAAGAAGTACTTTGTCTCACCGATCATCGTCCTTCCGCTATCCTGTTCTCGAACTTCCTAGTTTAATCTTCAATTGATACTCATTCGGATTTTCGTCTCCGATCTGTCTCGGCGGATGATCACTTGTAATTTTCAAAAGAATTCAAAGAGAGTGCAATTATCCCTTGTACGTGATAGTAGAACTCCATCGATTATTTTACTTGGTTTCTAAATCAATTCCAGTTCGTAGATAAAAGAAGATCGCAAATGACGAGGAAGGGTTAATTTCGAACGTATATCGAGTTATCGACGGATGGACGATAACCGTGATAGTTGGTCAATGGAATGACAAAACCACACCTAATGGTACGGATTCTTGAATTTCATAGGGAAGTCATTATCGTCTGAGGCGAGGATCAAACGATTGGTCTGTAAAATATCTAAGTTCAACAGTTTGAAATGTTATTATTCGATTTATCGAGTGTCCTTTTATTAATCAATACTTATTCATCAGAAGAGAATGAATTGAGAAGGGAGTTGACGGCAAGCAAGAGAGATGCAAATAAAAGTAAAAAGGGAAAGAGATGAACACAAGAAGGGAGAGGAATCACTTGATTCTGCCGCAGGGATGTCTCCACGGACCAATTACAGTTATAAATATTATCAAAACTGGAGGAATAATTAATTCCATAATTATGTGGTATGAGGATTATTCACCTTTGTGGAAAAAAAAATCATGTCGAGGGAAATGAATGAATGTTTTGAAATATTCGTTTCTGTGACGAGTCTTTTCATATGTCTCTTTGATTGAGATGTTGAATTTTGGCCAACTTTGGTTTATACAAAATTGAATTTTCTCGAAAATTCGACGGATACGGGATTTCATTTAGGAATTTTGACGTTTGCATGGATACATTTTTGTCCCTGTACCAGGAAAATATTGAAATTGTTGACCCACTAACCCATTCTCGAGGAAGAAAAGAATTCTCTGGAGTGTCAGTGACTTTGACCGTAAGTTTCAACGGTACCTCGCCACAGAACAAATAGAATAAGACGGTCGTAAGACAAGCTACCTTATGGGACCGGAGAGCCACCCATGGAGATGAAATTAAATCACGGAACAGTATTTTTTATTCAGCGTTCTTTCCGGGTAAGAAAAATAAAGAGAGAGAATCTATACCTTGAGATTAAATGTCTAAAATCTAAATACATTTTATTCGGGAAGTAGAAAAAAGTATAAAAATCTAGTAATGGAAATTGGGATATTCATCTATGATTCACACGATCCTTGAATATATACAGAGAATGCTAATAATTACCCAAGGTGTACCAGTCTTTTGTTTCTGGCTCCCGAAGCGTGTGCGTCGTGAAATTCCATTCGAGCGGTATCCCATATTGCGGTATCCCATTAAGTTGGAAGTTTTAAAGGTGTGTCCTGGTAAACCGGTAAGCTGGTGGTAGTAGTTCTAGCACTAGGCCCATGGGACTGCTTGATTAAAATCTTCTGGAAAGTACGAACTGTGCACCACCGGAATCTCTTGACACTTGGCATTGTTTATGAAACAATGGATAGGTTTGCTGCGCGGCTTGTTGTACGGTACCTTCTATCTACCGGAGAGGGGATTTCCTCTCTTCTCTATAGAATCCAAAAAGCCAATGTGTATATAGTTGGGGATGTCAACTACCGCTGCTGCTGGTGCTGCGCTTCTTCCATAAACTTCACCCTGCATTGTGTAGTTTTCTATCTTAATATTGTTACTTTTCCTCCACGTGATTCGACTAACTCATGAATTATAAAATGCTTTTACAAGGATCAAGAGTACAATTTGAAGAGGATTACAAAGAGATTATATCCTCATCAGGAAGAGTGCAGGGCTTATATCACAGATTTGGCACTCCTTCAACCTCGTATAATTTGTCACAAGGAAATCTCATTCTAGAACAATTAATTCCTGATGGAATAGAATTGTTGAATAGGATTGTTCAATTCCCTATCAGTTTCTCTGATATAATCCAGCGAATCCTACCTTCATACACATACGAATAGTTAATGTAACCCGTATTATTCCAAGAAATGTCTGTATTAGAACCAAAATATCCAACATTTAGCATAAAATGTATAAATAAATCCAGCGAACTACATTGTTCGCATTCTTCATAGCAGTAGTTCTTCAAAACAATTAGTTCATATTGTTGGTGGTTATCTACGATAAATTATCGAACCATTTTATCAGCACGGTTAAACGCCACTACATAATTCCCGCTTTTATTGCAATATGCTTGACGAAGCATGAAACTTGATCCATTATATTAGGGCATAGTTGATATGAATACAGCTGTTGGGAATATCAAGTTCCTGATTAGATGATATCCATTGTCGTAATTCGTGACAAAACGAGAGAAATAGAAACGATCGTGAATCGATGATTATCCGATCCGATCCGATCCATGGGACCTGTATTCCGCAAGTTCTGTTGATCTCTTCGCATTGGCGTTAAAATCCTCATCGCGGCATCGTGTATGTGGGTGCTTTCACCTTTATTACATAAGTATCCAATCGATATTTTTTTCTCCTTTAGCACACACTCGATCGGAAACTCATACTTCAATGAAACGTGTGCGGCGAGGAAAAAAGGTCGAGAAAAAACTCTGTAGCCCAACTTCAATAAAAAAGTATATCTAAAAGGTTACACCTTTTCATAAACCGCGGTATCAAGAATGCATGTAAAACGTATCACGAGATATATCGTTTTATCATGGCATATAGTAGCGCTATAACACGAGAAGTTAGAAGTTCTCCGTACGGTATTAAATGCTCCACATCACACGTGTTTGAAAGCATGCTCATTTAATGTGAGATAAACATGTGAATATCGTGTAAGAATTTCAATATTTATTGCAGATGTATGAAGTAATATTCGTGTAGAGCGAATTGTAAACGGAGTGAATGGAGGTCTTCGTTTCGTTCAAACATATTCGTCTAGATTAGGCTCTCTGTGTCGCATTTGAACAGTGACTTGTCTTGAAACAGAATAGGAATTGATTTTCGATTCCAATTTTCCTTCGCTACGTATGAGCTACGTTCATGGAACATCCATCTATCCAACCATGTATGAGGAGGATTCATGGATTCCACACGAATAATGTAAATATCAGAATTTTTATGCCTTAGATAATAATGATGGTATTCCGTGGAAAATTGGGTTGTTCAATCTCCACAAAAGATATTTTTACATCCCTTTGTTTTTATTTACATTCATTTTCTCCCATCCACAACCCTACATTGTGGAACATGAAAATTTACACTCAATGTTCCCGCTATTTGAGTGATAAAATCTGATACCTTTCGAGTTTTTCCCATGCACCGAGTTCACTCTCTATTATCAAAGCTTGATCTCCATTGATTCCACTTTCCTCTCTACTTGACTCGACAATTTCGTGGTAGGGTTGAATGGATACGAGGAGGGAAGAGAGAACTTGTTTGTATACATAGATGTTCGCGAACGTTTGTACATACATTGCAACGTTGTTGTGATATGCAATTGAATTGTTCAATTCACTACATCATGCGGATGAGTTTTAAACTCACTCGATGCGTTGCATGGCAAGGGAAAAATGAGGATATTACACGAAAAGAGAATTAAAAAAGAATAATTATCTATACATGTCGCGTGATTACATTATGGTTCCTCATGTTCTCCACCGAAATTCCGTTGCAGCAAAGGAAACTTGAAGAAACTTTGTTCATCATTATTTAAAAAGAACAATAGTAATAATAACAACAACCCACTGAAGAGGGATACAATTTATTTCTACAAAGTAACTATCGCGTAGGATAATTCTAGATGATATCGTGATAACTTCACCTCTTGCCTACCAGAGATATACGTTAGATGTCTCATAACGTAACACAATTGGCGATTGTTATGAAAGTTTGCTGGTAAACTAGACGATTCTCATTTCATTCGAATTTATTCCGAATGTGTTTTCTCATGTGCATTTCTGTTACGTCACATCGTTCTCCCGCATTAATTGCATCTGGCGAGAATGGAGAGCTCTTAATTGACGATTGAAGTTGAACTCAGACGTATTATAGTTTTAAGCGCAACATCCTTCCGGGAATCGCTGACGTTCTGGGCTCAATTGAATTATGGTAGTTAGTTTATTACGACCAAAGTACTCATGCGTAGTTGGATACATTCGAATCGATTTGTTCTACAAGTTTCGAATGACTTTTTATAGCTTTTCTGACATGATATGTAGTTATTCCCTCATTCGCAAAATATTCATCCAAGTTTGTGTCTGATATCGTGAATAAATGCTCGTACAATATTTTTACTGCTCTTTGGAAAGGTGTTTACAAAATATCGTTCATGCGATATAAAATCAATACTAGGCACGATATATTTATTTTCATACGTGCATAAAGAGAGGAAATAGAATTGAAGTATCCGTGAACATGATCGACAGAGTTCAGCAACGTGGAAAGTAACTGGTGTTCCTGTTACATGAATCCAACACTGAGAGTGAATATAAATAGTACTGAACTTTCAGCGATGTTTCATGAAATTTCAAGAAGGATTACTGAAATTCTGCTTCACATTACTCAGTGCTCTTCGATCGTTATTATATAATACAATATTCATGACCAAATTCGCTGTGCGTCGCTCAATTGATCAACGGTTAGGGATTGTGTGATACACAGCGAATTTGCTCATGAATATTGTATTATATAATAAAGATTGAAAGACACTGAATAATGTGAAGCAAAATTTCAGTAGCGACTGTTGAAATTTCATTGAACATCGCGGAAAATTCAGCATTATTCAGATTTATCGATCAAATACAATACTGCCCACGTAGAAATTCCGGTACTGAGCCGATGGTGATGAACGGATCGGTACTGAAAAGGTATGGGCCACCAACGGTTGTCTGCCGATTGCGGATCGGTACTTAACCGACTTCATTTTGAGTTCGATATTTGAACCAACTGTTGTTGACCACTTTTCCACCAATGTTGGATTAACAACGGCACAATTTCAGTACGCAAGCGTTGGCCTCCAACGTTGATTCGGTACCGAACCAATGTGAATAAATATCTCGTGTACTTTGAGAGAAGACTCGATTGGCCACGTAGAAATTGACGAATAATCCAGTACCGGCTTGATATAGGCTGCCAGTTTGCAACCGTTGGCGGTCATCCTATGATCCAATAGTAAATTTCACTCTAAATTCTCCCTAGTGCAGAAATTTTGATAATGCAACGCAAATAACGGTTGAGTAACAGTCGTCGGTACTTGAATAGCGATCAATACTAGTAGTATTGGTCCTCAATGTCGGAACCACACTGATTTCCAGTACTGAATTGATGTTGGTAACCGGTACCGGATCAGAGTTATTTGCACAAACAGTTGCACACTGGCAGCCTGGTACCTATCGAGCTGGTACCTACTGGACCATCCGTCAATTTCTACGCGGGTATCCAAACCGAACTTCGAAATTGCTCTTCTTTCAGTGAATACATTCCACCACAGATAGAATTCATCATTTCCAACATAAAGCAGTTACATACACGGAGATGAAAAAGTTTGCTACTCCAGCAAAATTTTGCTGAAAAGTCAACATTTTTTGTTGTGGCAGCAAAAGGTACCCAGGACAATCAGATTTTGGTTTGCCAACGAATTTTTTTCTTCGTATAATCGAATAAACCGATAGAATTTTCCAAGTATCGTGATGACCATCGAAACAGAAGAGGAAAGTTATTGTTCCCCTTTTTATCATCATCATCATCATCATTTCCACGAGCTTGCGTCAATGTATAAAATAATTTAATACGTAGAACTGAACGGTGCGGAAAGATTGAATGCAGCATGAGTACAAATGGATTTTCAGGAAAATGTAGCAAAGTGCTCTTTGTCGTACGGTATAAAATAAACGTTTCAACGTTCAACGCTTATACGTGGCTTTCAAAATTGAAAGCTCTTTCTAAATTGAGGCTTTCTTTTGAGTATCATCGATACCAATGTCACTATACGTGAAATATTTCATCTTTGGAATATGGAACAAGGACTTTTTATAAGTGGTACAACGAAACGTAATCGTACGATGATTGTAATGAGATTTTATTCTTTGTTCACAGTTAACGTGGTGGATGGCGAAGTATTGCATATAGTGAAGATAAGTCGACTTCATATGGGAGCCTACTTGTGCATTGCATCGAACGGTGTCCCTCCATCGATCAGCAAACGGATATTACTCCGCGTACAATGTAAGAAGAAATGATGTGATGTTTATTTATTATACGATGTAATTAAAATTTGATGTGATGGATCACGTAATGGGAATACATTATTATTGCATTAACCAACAATCAAGCACGTGCTTGAATAGTAATTTCATGATATTACGGTACCATGATGGAATTACATGTCGCATGAGCTGTAAATGTATACAAGTACAACAGGACAGGAAGTATGAGCGTGAGGAATGTACATGTATCTTCAGCTATACACGTTCGTTATGTCTGTTCCTTCACTTCCTCGTGGTATAATTCTCTATGTATTGATAACTGCGGAAGCTGAGGAGAGAACGCTCTTGGAACAAACAACAAATTTACACGCTTGTTGAGTGAAATGAATCAGATGTGGTATTCATTGGAACGTCCTTGGTGAAAATGAAGCGTATACGCAAAGCGCGAAGGAAGCGCATACGAAGTGAAAAATGTTTCAATTTCCTTTTCCTGAAGCGTGCGATGCTCTCTTGCTGTAAAGTGATGAAATCATACGTTTCATAAGCTTTCGATCCCGTTTCGCACACGTTTCACTTGACGTAAAAGTAGGTTAAATCAAGCGTACGCGAATTATTTCTATTCTGACTACAAATAATATGTCCAAGCAGTCGATGCCATCGACGATCCATGGCTCAGTGGATAAGACTCTCGACTGCCATGGTAAATGTCATGGGCTGCCTTTGTTTCAATTCCCGCTTCATATACTCTTTGTATCCCTTTCATTCAAGCTCCGGGCACTTTTCATTAGCGTTGCTGTTACGCTCTGGCATAAGCTTCGTTTACTCTTCCTTGTCGCTTCCATTTGGTCCAGCCGAATATGCGAATGCTTTCAAAATCTGAATTGAATCTATTCAATTCAAAATCATGATCTTTTTTGTTTTATATAGGGGAAATCAAAAGATGTAGCAGTTTTTCCATTCTTAAATTGACTTCTTTCTCAGAAATTTATGAATTGCACTACTATAGATGTAAATTTACAATATTGCAACTACAATTCCTCTCAAATGAATTCTACAGCAGTTTAAGTAATTTTTTTGGTGACGGAATTCACATAATTTTTAATGGAAGTTGAAGTCAATAAGTACATTGTGGGAATTGCTAGATAATACTCTTGATTTTCAATTCAATTGGTCTGGGAAAACTATGAACACTTCCGAAATTTCCACCAGGTTCGAGTGGGAGAAATTTGTTTAAAAAATCATTCAAAGACCGAATATTTTTCATTCCATTCATGTTTTTCCTGTAAGACTCATTGCTCATTAGAATGAAAATATACATCTGTTACGTAGTTCCTGCCACATTTTGTGATTCAATCCCACATAGCACACGATGTCTCAGTAATATTCTCAGAATATCACAAATATCTCACTCGAAACATTCTATGTTAAATACTTCAACGAGATTCCATAAATATTGCGGATAGAATATTTCATTACAAATATTCTGAGAATCTTGCAATAGAAATATTGCACATATGCAGGGCATAATATAAGGGTCAGTTCTTACCAAAAAGTTAGTTCTAAAAGAAAACGATCAATTCTAAAACGTACAAACGGTTAGTTCCTTAAAAAATTACCCAATTTTCAGTTAAATGTTTTCCTTTTAATTTTCATTTTGTCGAATCCAGTATCCAATACTGCCCTGTTACAAAATAAGCCTTTCACCTTATATCGAGGGATATCATTAATTCAGTAGTGATATTCATTCTAAAAAAATAAATCTTGATGCCAAAGATAAAATCAACGAAACATCAAATAATTCAAGAAATACTTGTCACGCAAATTTCTCACTTCATATTGGAAGGGTTTTCTTTCGAAATAGAAAGACTATTTCTTTTTTTGTTCAGCTGATGTTCTCACAGCATAGTTTATAAAAAAGGAATCTTGATTAAATGAAACGTAATGAGATAGATATATCATTTATTGAATGTGTTTTGAAAAGTACAGTTCAAACTTAAAATTTGCCGGCACTTGAAGATGCCACTGTTCAACGCGTATGTACGACTCGAGACACGTGGAGATAAGGAGATTGAGATAAATTGATCACTCGGTCACGTTACTGACTGTGCAAACACACACGTTTATTATAATTCTGCACATGAAATAGTTCCACAAACGAAAAATTGGCCACACATGTGCCTTATTACAATATCAATTGAGTGCAGCAGCAAACAATTCCTTGCTCTATCACAAGCACTCGCGGTTATTACCGTACTATACGAGTAATCTAAGGGACATCTAATCAAGATCGCTGTACTTGTCGCACTGACTCAAGTCAGCCTTGCCCCTGAAGAGGGGAAGGTCGTAGGGGAAATCGAGGAGCTATTCGCATGGTAGCGATCTTAATTTCGTGTGGTTCCACCTACATTATATTTTCTAAACACAATGCATGAATAGATATTAAATTAATTAATTATCATATATCGTTTTATTAATTCATGAAGACGATACAGTACCTTTTTTTTTTATTTTGAGAAATTGAGTGTCCACCTTTTCGATTAGCTTTTAAATTTCCTTACATTATGCCCTGCACATATGATATTCTGCAATGTTCTGGGAATCTATGATGAGGGATATCTCATGTTTGTTGCAAATGAAATATCCTAAGAATATTTCAGTAGCAATATTTTATGTGGCAGTGAGAATTTTTATTCATCAGACCCGGTACTTAGTAAAATTTACAAGTCGAGAGCGAAAGAAACCTCCCAACCAGAAATTTACAACAGGCGCAGTACTGCGCCAATACTTTCCAAGACTGGCAGGGTACTGGCATTTGTCTGGGGTGATAACGCTTTTCTGTACTGGGGATTGAGTACTATTACTATTATTCGCAATCAGTGCAGTGCCTGTACTGGATCAATACCTGGCCGGCATTGAACTCTCAGTACTGGTTTATCAGTACAGGCATACTACTGTATTTCTATGTATCCGATACTGGTCCCGTACGTGTTGGCCAAGTGTTGAAGACTCAATACTGGCACTGTACTGTACCTGTCGTCAACATTGGTATTATTCCGATTTTTCTGATTGGGCTCTCTCCCAGGACCTATTCAATTTCAGTTTCAATGGATTCTGGATTTATTGGTCTATATCCCACGGAAACGAATTTATCAGGGACACATCATTATGATGACCAACAGTGGCACTTTGAGGGCATTGAAATCATCTCAGTGAATAGCTCAGGTGATAGAGACTTTGTCTATGACTCGGCAAACTGGGGTTCGATCCTCACTGAGGGAACTTTCCTAATAATCGACTTTCAATAAGTATTTCTCTCACAAAGCCATCCAGAACACTTGCAGAAGAATTTTTTTCACCAAAAGCAGTATTTTGTACCATTGTTATATAATAATAATAATAGAATGTCTTCAGAATGTCACAAAGATGGTGACATAAAACATTCTGGAGACATTCTGACAATATTCTTGAGATGTCCGCCAGAATATTGCATATTTCAAATATAATATTCTGGCAATGTCATTGAGAGATTCTGTGCTATGTGGGATATTCATATAAATTCTATTCATCTTCATCATAGCTCCACTTGTTGATGTTTTCAGATCTTTTGATTCTTTCGCACCGCTTTTGTACAGCATAATTTCTCTCATACATTGTTCATACATAGCATTATAGAACCTTCAATAAATCCGTTTATCTATCTTCATATCCTATAGTGCATTGACAGAGAGCATCCTTATACAAAGTTTTTATCAATACCAAAGAAGTTTGTAAGGCACACAAAGGATAATAGAATAAATCACCACATATCGTGGTAGTTTCTTCCCACCGTGAATCTATCCTCAAATCGTGAAACAAAAGCCTACGTGATAAGCAATGTTTCGTATAAATCAAAAGAAGTTGCTTTATTGCCACACCTCGGAAGAAAAAATTCCAACTTTTTCCCCTGAATCCTGTTTTGCTTTATGAAATGTTGTATTCTTCTATGAAATCGATAATATACGTATTATGTGTTTTGCACGATTATTTCCTCTTCGAATTATTTATTTAATTTCCATCGCATAATTCTTCTCTCCGTTTTTCAATCCGCGGTTTGATCAAGCAGAAATATTCAATTGCATCAAGAATTTTTATTCTTTTCCAAACGAACTATGGAAGCCTTTGTTTGTCTCGATTCTTCCTCTCTTTCAAGTCTCTTTTAGCCTCTTATTATCCGGGAACGTAGAAATCATTAAATTGTTATTGTTAACTTATTATGCAGGTCTATAGATATACCTTGGGATTCTTCGACTCATTATTTTATATTTATTCCTGGCATGTATTTATGAAACTGATTTGATGATACAACAATCAGATTGTCACCAGAAATTCAAATACAGAGTATTCACTTTGAATGTAATTAGGTGTTCTAAAATCCAGTTCAAGTATCCACTCGACATACTTTGAATTTCAGTTGAATTTCGTTTCATCCTGTTATCCGAAAATTTCTGCAACAAAGGATGTACATTTCTCCTGCACACATCAAACATTATCGGTTTTTTTCAGTTGAATTCGTCTTTTGAATATCTCTTATCTCACCCACAATACTCCATACGCTCTCATCAAAGATTTTCCCGGGGCTGTTATTACAGTTATCTGCGGAAAGCACTTTGAATGCTTCATCAGTTATGTATTCCATTAATTTTTGCGGACTCATAAAATTCTATGTACGTAAATTCTTCGGTCAAGATGGAAAATAAGTATAGCTCGGCAAGACCCTCGCGATGCACGATGCATTGGGTCGATTTCCAACGTCTCATTTAGTTCTCAATTTATGAGTCGGCACTTGACCCAAATATGCTCACTACGTACCTACGTTCGTTCATCCCTTTCCACGCAGATACTATTCCCGCTCTCCACACGTATCACAACTTCGCCAGTTAGGGGTGCGAAACGCGTTTCCGCCCTGTCTTTTCCGGCACATTAGTTTCCCCTCCCAACTATCTTTTTTTTCCCTCGGTTTTTATCTACCTTCCATTCCCCTTCCTCTCATATATATATATATATACATACACACACACACACACATGCACAAATATTGATAGTTCCCTGACGAATTTCGAACCACTCTGACGATGACCGAAATCCTTCGAAACGATATATGTATATTCTTTTTTTGTTTGAACAATTCAAAACGATATGGAATTTCCATCCAATTTCATACTCCAAACACGAACGATAACGATGATGTTGTAGAAGTAATTTCTACGAGTTGATTCAAGGTGTTCGCTCAATTGAACAATGCATACATCGATTGTTACATAGTCGTCGATTATGTCCAAGTACCTACATACCGTACTTAATCATGTCCCTTTGTATGCTCAAATGCACACAAGGGTACTTGACGGAGTGTATTGATAGTCAATAATCATAACCTGTTCTGTGAGAGATATAATGTCAAGACGACGCTATGCGATTGGTTTCAACCGTATGTACCGTATGCACTGCCGGTTGCTTATGTCACGATCGATCCTATTTCTTAACACGTAACGTAGTTCATTGTTTGATTTCATTTCCATCCGGTGGTGTGCATTCGTTCAATTCCAAAGTATAATCAATCACCGCGATATACGATATTCAAATGTAATTTTTCAACGCACAACTGGGGAGGAGGGAATATAAAATTCAACATCATATTCTATAAAAAATGATCCAGCTACAAATGCATTTACGATGAACCTGTGGAAATGAAATTTTATTTTTCGAGAACTGTTGACGTGGAATCAATTCATCAATGTCTTGTATTTAGGGATGAGTTTTTAACAAACTTTCCAAATCATTTTGTAATTCAAGTTTGATGGGTATATGTAGTAGTAGTCTAGAATGTACGCGAGTCAAACGAACCATCATTCTTCATTATTTCCCGATCTTAAAATTTCAACGATATTCAGTTTTGTCGAGAAGAATCGAGCAGAGGAAAAAACATTTGAACATAGAAGACATTTTCAACGGGTGCAATGACGGTGGGTCAAACCATCCTTCAAACAGCGGTTATTGGTCGATTAATATTTCAGCATCATAGAGTAAAGGGAGAATGGGGTTTGAGAGAAGAGAAGGTCTCACTGTAGGTTCATCCTAAGTGCTCCCAGTGGTGGTAAACCATGATTTACGTTAGTCCAGCGGAGGCACAGAGCTATGACACGATATTACTGGTACAGGGTGTCCATATCGATCGAAAAGCACCGCGCTAACAATGTCTATGCTTACTACAATGTGTGCACAATAATCTGAAATTTCAAAGAAGATTCATATAAGAAGAAGAAATTCCAAATCATAGATATTGTTTCCATTTCACATATCCTCCTCATATTCACAAATCTGATGAATCTTCCAACTCGTTGTATAAACACGGTCAAATGGCTTGATAACATACCCTATGTAGCTACACAAGTTTCGAACAAATATGAATCTATTGTTCCCTGTTACATCTACGTCAACACTTTCAAGAGATAATTCCATTAAGTGGCAAAAATAATGAGATCTCTGTGTGTGCGTACTATTGTCATCGTAGTGGCTTTATCCCGTACATCCTGCGGCAACAATGGCACGGTATGAAAGTTCCAGCCAATTTCACGTCATGCTTGATTCATGAGACTTAGAGTTGTTTCCAGAATTTTTGCGAGTGAGATATGCGCCACTTAATGTATGAGAAAAATTTATGAAATCTCCTCCTCATCGCGTCTGAAGAAAAAAAAACATTCATCAGATTGTTATCCCTCAATCGATTTTTCAAAGAATATTGTGAATAACGGAAGAATAATTATATCTTGTCGAAGCTTTAGAATGAGATCTTGATAATTAAGATGGCATTTTCCATTCGGATTTCATTCAAAGGATTACTTAAGTACAGTATAATATATAGATATGAAAACTTACGAGAATGCAAATACGAGTTCTGATAGCATCTCTTAGTGGAGATTATCCTAGTTCTCATCTAACCCACAGGAGCTCACATTATTGTGAAACCTACTAAGCCGTGCAAGGATCAAAGGAATGGTTGATGATTCAATTAACTATCGAACCCACTGTAACCTACTACCGTGATGTCAGAACAACGATGATGCGCTGTAGAAGTTGAATGCATTCTCATGATCTTGAAATTAAGTTGAATTACAGCTAGAAATGTTTGATTCATATGACACTAGCTCATAACTCAATGAAATATGTCATACTTGGGATTCTTTCATTCAGAAACATGTTTTCATTTTTGTTGCATATAGTTCCACCGATGTTATCTATTCCAAATCAATTGGAAGGAGCATATATTGGACAGGACGTGTCTTTAGAATGTCATACCGAAGCGTATCCTTCTTCCATCAACTACTGGACGAACGAACACGGCGATATGATTGTCTCTGGTAATTTGCAGATTTATAATATTATATCACAAGTTTCGGATCAATCTTTTTTCCTAATGGATCTAACGAAGGTTACGAAATAATGCAAGATTTGTCCTCAGGAACAGAGATTTATCCTTTTCATAAATATGGAACGAAAAAAAATGATTAACAAGAACTTGGTTTTACTGGCCCAGGCAATTACCATTCCGTTGCAGGTGATAAGTATGAAGCAGTATACACCGACGATGGGTACAACAAATATATGATGTTGAAAATAAGAAACGTTGGTCCAAAGGATTTCGGTTCGTACAAATGTGTGGCACAAAATTCGCTGGGAGGAACGGATGGAGTCATCAAATTAGACGGTGAGTTTATAATATTTTTACTTCATTGAAGAACATATTTCATTATTTTTGTGGAAACAAACATACATCTCAAACCCTCAAAGCTTCAAATATGAGATATCATCTTTACGGTATTTCCATGCACAGATATAGTTTTCGTCCACCACTCTGTAGTCGTAAATTAACTAAACTGGAATGAAATTTCTGGAATCGTGGAACATTTTACAGAGGGTTAAGAGCGATTGGTTTTATGAGGCTGTTGAGATGAATGGTGATCTTGTGCTCTGTTTATCTGCAGACATTACAAGTTTAGCTTCTTGTATTATCTTGAAATGCAATTACTTTAATGCTATTTTATGAGGACGGTCAGGAAACTCATTTAAAACACTTCTTAGATATCTCAACAATTATTAATTGACTCTATTCGTTATTATTAAGATTGTTACGATGAAGCGATTGAAAGTATTGGAATTCACGAAAAAGGATCCCCATGATTATAAATCCCAACAACATGATTTCACAATTATATATTCATAAAAGTATGATGATGAATCGAATAATATATATTATTGAATTCTTCATCAGTATAATTATTATGGAACAGGGGTGAACAGCTGCTTCATTCGTTATTTGACCCAATTAATCAAAAAGTTAGTTTAAACATACGTACATACAGTTATGTGCATGCATACGTACTCACGTACATACATCCATTCATTTTGTAGTAATATAATTTTCAATCCACTCGAACCATTTCCTTGTAACATGAACTTCAGCGAGCTGTTCCCATGAGTAATTAATAACTGAAGTGAGTTTTCAAGTACTTTGGGAATATAATGAATCGTGAATTCAAATACAAGAAAATCATGTTATTCAAACTCATTCATTTGAATGAACAAAATAATAATTTCTAAAAAAAAGAAAATACGAAAAAGCAACATTGCTTTATGTGGTTTTGGATTTCAAACTCCAGAGCAATGAAATTGCATTAATATATTCCAAAAAATGTCTGGGAAGAAAAATAGTCCACAACCTCCAATTATCGGCCAAGTTATTCTCTTCTTCAGAATTCACGATGATTTCTCTGGAACTTCATTCCATAGAACGAGCAGCATAATATGAGAACAATAACACTCCTGTTGCTATGATCAATTTCAGATCCTCGTCCATTAAAATTACATGAACCAGTTTGTTACGAGAAGAATGAATGTGTACAATATTAACGACTTCCACAATAAAATATTCATCAGAGCATTACCAATTTGTACGTGTTTGTTTTTTTCCTTACAGAAATTCCAGCACCGTCAACCACAACGACAACACCAGGACCATATTACGTTACTTCGTTAATGAAGAAAAATGGTAATTAAATATTCATTCATCAACATTCTGCTCAATTTTGTATCCTTCTTTTAGCGAAACGAAAAAAGACAACAAATCCGTGATCATCAATAAATAAAGTTTCGATAATTGAGTCGTGATTCATTCTTGACTTGCTTTCGAACAAAGAAAGAATTCAAACGCATACAAGATTGAGCAAAGTATAAATAAACGGGTGTTGTATTAGAAAATCACTGTCGTAATATAATAGGATTATATGAATTCTACGAGAACGATCCTAGATTTAAGTCAAAGTTTGTTAGATTTTCATGCTCCTTCTCCGTGGCGCTCCGTAGCGTCAATTAGCATCCATTATAAAACAGTGTTTATGTGATGCATTTTAGGGAGAAACGGTAACAAGAAATTACGACAACGACCTATCGACTACGAGGTCGAGGAATGGCGAGATCCAGGTCAGTAAATATCTATTTAAACACATTCTTCCCTTCTGATGTTACTCACCTTCCACTTATAACACCTCAGTATCCCCACGACGATGTATGAGCTTAGCCGAGATCAGGGAGGGAGAATCTTTACTTAATCTAATGAATTCTGCGATTACTTTTCGTAAGACCGTATACCTTCGTGATTAATTTATTTTTGAATTTCTTTGATCCTCGAGAGAACATTGTTAATGCGCAAAATGTTTAAAATCAACTCCATGCTTCATGCTCGTTTGTATTCAAAATCAGCGAGGCATATGGATAAAATAGACAGTTAAAAAGGTTGAGAAATAAAAAAACACTCATATGCGCGGGAATTATGCTTTGAAGATTTGGAAGGTGAAACGTAGTTGGGAGGTCAATGTGACGAGAACTGGGATTGGAAACTGTGTTATTGTTTTTCAATATTTTTCTAGTTTCCTTTGTAATTATTAATATCAAGTCTTTCTCTGGGTTGATGTTTTTAAACCACTCTCTTAAAAACTCATCAAATTATTTATTTCTTATAAAATTGTATACTGAAATCAATGGGAAGAGGAAAATCGATAATCAGGAAAAAAACAGACGTCAGGAAAGGCCCTCGGGTTTTATCAACGTGATTAGATCAATTAATTAATTGATTGGAAATGCGCCTCGTTTGATGAAAAAGTTCTCTTTTGATAACGCGTAATTATACAAACAATCAAAGCAAATGCATTTGGTATATTTATCAACGCGTCCATTGGGTTCCCTACCCGGTGCAGTATTGGTTATCATTTTATGAGAAACACATTGAGGACTTCTTGTGCAAGTGAACGGCGAAATGATGATAGCCATGAATCGAGATGAATTCAACCAAACATGTGATTATCGTTGAAAATTCCGATCTGTGCAATTCATGAATTCAGGGAGTCAATGTTAAGAGCGGTGACTCGGAAAATGTAATTTAGCTCACTTTGCACCAATTATTTGACATTAATGGTCCAGTTGAATATATTGCTACAAATTAACCGCAACAAGTTTCTATTCGAATCAACTTCCTGCGCGAACTGGTTGAATTTGATGATCGATAAACCGCCATATCAGGGTTGAAGTTTTATCTTTGAATTCCACGAGATTTCACGTCTCGGGATCTAATTTTCCTAACAAAAAATATAATTTATATATAATTCCTCGAAGTATCATTGTTTTTTCCATTCGGGTGAGATTTTTGTGCAACGTGGAACGTTTACAAACGAAAGTGTGGGGGATGATGATCTCACTTCATTTACCATTCAACTTCGTGATCTAACTTTCAATAACGATCATTATCGATTTCGATTGATTCGATAATCAAAGGGATGAGGCATAAGTGCTAGTTAACCCATATCCACTGTACATCATGTTATTACGAGCGAAACCGCATACGAATGATGTTTGCATAAGAATTTAGTTTCACTTGAAATAACATGCAAGATGTCTCCTATAGGCTCATTAACGTGCAGGTAATCTAAGCCAAACAGTTTGTTTATAATGCAATGGAATTGAATTTGCATTATTCAATAACCATGTTTCTCTCAACATGCATCGGAACACAGAATCCGGCTCATATCCTGTCATGATAAATGCATGCCGTGATTTGGCGCAGTTGGAAACATCTGGTAATTTCTAAAAGCCCCTTTTTTGATGGAAGTCTTCTCAAGGATTCACTGTTAGAAAAATCTGCCTTCGATAAAACAATTCTTAATGTGGAAAATTTTCTTCTGAATTTTAATAACATATTTGTGAAATTTAATCAATAATTTTTATATTTCAGGAAGAATTGAATATTGAATTTAAGAATTATCATTAAACTCAATATGAAAAAAATGATATTTCATGGAGAATTTTCTTTATATTAATTAATCACAATGATGAAATATTCTACTCAATTTTAGATTCAGCATTGTTTAATGTTTCTTTTTTGAATCATATGTAATCCACACTAGCTTATATTTTTAAATTTACAATCTTATGAATTGCCCGATCTACAGCAAAACCATCTATGGATATTTTATCCATTTTCTACAGTGTGATATTTTCAATAGAGGAATAAAACACGCGTTCAGAATATCTTTTGATATTGTGACATGTCCTATAAAAATCGATATACAAAATTTAATATTTCTCGAAAACTCATGAAAAATTTAATTTTTTTCATTTAGAATTTCTACTTCTGAACTTTCAAAATTTCATTCATTTTTTCCTCTCGCCTTATTTCGAGATATATTTCCCGCGAACAATTTTCTAGAATAAAAAGGATGAATTTTGTTCAACTGACCTACAATTTTTATTGACCAGATAAACGACTTCATTGAAAGAAATTGAGACACACAATCTCTCTGCGTACACGGCACCAACGAATTGTTATTATACCGGGAATAAGATTCAAATCAATCGTATACCATTCCAAGAACAAAGCGCACGTTCATCGATTTATAAAACAACACTCGTCAATTCACTTTAAAGATTTCCCCAAGCATAGAAAGGCAAGGAACCGCCCGAGCCAACGTTTACTTACAATTAATGAAAAACGAGCTCTTCGATAACCTCCGGGTATTGGACGTCTCTGGAGCAACGAGAAAATAGAGGCGCAAAAAAAAGGAATCAAATTCTCGAGGTCTCTCACGTCTGCTCTCACATTTAATTGAACATTCGCGACAGATCGAATCAAATTCCACTTCTATCGTTGCGCGTTTCATTTATTCATTTTTCATCAACGGTACGAATTTTTAATTCTCCGATTAACTATTAATTCTAAATTTCGAAAATTCAAGGTGTTAATTTGGAGTTGCGATGTGGTGTACCTAGAGAATCCACTTCAACGGTGGTATATACAACTATTCAAGTAGTAGTTGCATTGTATCCACATTTTCAAGTGCTGGATTGTAACTCACTCGGTTAACAGATGTTGTACATAAATTAGATGTTGATGTCATAAATTACACGTAATTGAGTAGAGATCTTGTCGTTGAATGTCTATCCAAATGACATGAATTAACGAGTTGAATTTTCCATATTTTTTTCACTTCATCAATTCAAGTTAGGTCAATTATTTCTGCTCATTTCCGTTCATTGAAACGATATCCCGCACAGCACTGCATTTCCCAGCAATATTGTCAGAATGTTACATTTGGAATTCGTTTCCGTGAAATATAGACCAATCGATTTTAGAACGTTTTTAGAAAAGCGCACATCCTCAAATTTACCAAGTGCTGGGTGAGGTGTATGAAAATTCATTTGGCTTCATAAAATATTGCTAAACTTAGCATATTATTCCTCATCGTAGTCCTCCAGAATATTGTAATATTCTAAAAATATTCCGAAACATTGGGTGCTGTGTGGGACAGATTCTAAATCAATTCGATTATGAACCGCTAATGACCTAGTTAGCTGCGCTCAGAGTTTCGTCGAGTATAATTCTTTTTATAACACTCAGCACGATTTAACAACCGTCAAGTTTGATTCCATTAGAGAGGAAATGTGGGAATACAAAATTCATCTACGTTATGAGTTTTTGTTGAAGTATTTGGCATAAGAGTTGCGTGCTCGGTTATGCAGTAATATATTTTCTCATATTCCTTTGGTTGTATACTTCGTTTGAGTAATTGCTTTTCTTGCTCGAGATACGAATGAAATTATTCCTTATGACATTGATTTCGTCGCGATAAATCTTCGGTATCGCTAAACTCGTGTTATATTGTTTTTTTCATGTCATCAAAACAGTTGATTAACCAAATTAACCTTATTAATTCGAGCAGGAAAGTAAAGCTTGTTAAGGATTTTCATAGTTCGTTCCAAAGATCTGCAAATCTGCAGTTGGATAATTTATTCATGAAGTACGATACAACTCCCGACTGTTTTCTGCGCTCATCTGAGCAGAGATGTCGAGATCCGAGAAACAAAACATTCTTCAATCCTTTGAACGATAGGCTTTGAGGAAGATTTGAAGATAATATAGGAGTACCCTGCAATGTTTTGTGAGGAAATCGATGATTTGATGCTCGAATAACACGTTAAAATGATGTTACAACGATGTTTGGTGGTATGAACAAACACAACCTTAATTATCTGCTTACAGATTACGACAAGGATTACGGAGCGGTTTCGATGAGACCGCCAGGTGATTTACCGGCTGACGCCCTTAGTCTGAGCACCTCTCATCAACCTCACCTAATTCTTCAGCTTTTCCTAAGCCTCTTGTCGATGTTGCTTCTGCCGGCCACCAGGAGGTGATTCCCACATCGCGGAAACGGGTCTTCCAATTCTAGTGTTTATCGACCGGTGTCCGTATACCGAAGATGGTGTAACATAAGTGAAGGTAACCGTTGTTACAGTTACTATGACTCGAACCGATCATCGCCGGTACCAGGATACCGTTCATCACGAAAGAATGACGTGTGTGTGCCGCAACAGCGACACCGAGGTGCGCTGGAAATTATTTTCATACCAAAATAGACTTCTAAAGACAGCACAAAGAATATAATTCCAAACAATGATATCATTCGATAAATAAATGCGTACGGATGGATCTATAATAAAGCTTGATAAAACAGTGTACATTATTGCGCGGATTCAAAACATTCAAGAACATTAAATTAAATGTGAGAAATAACAACAAATACAAGTGACAATTCTGTTATGATATTTACAAACATGATGGGATGTTTCGCAATGGTTTATTTTAATCCCCCAGGGAGATTTTTTGAAGGAAAAAAAAAGCATATTACAACGTTGCACGTTTCCACAACGTTCTCACTGAGATGAATGAATTCACTTTTCATTGTATATCAAGAAAATTGGATGAATTTTCATAGCATACGTTTGGACGTCCATCACGTTTACGTCAAAACATTCATCATCACGTAAATAGTATGAAATGAGATAATTCTGGTACGTTGTATTTCGTAACGTAACCGAATAGTTTCATCCCCCGATGTGTCACTGCCACTCTCGCGAGAAAACTTACAACACACTCATATACGTACTCATATACATGAAACAAAAAAAAATAAATAAATGAATGGAATTATAAGTATATTGTATACCTACAATCTGTATACATAATTTAAGCTAGTCGTGTCGAGATTAGTCAATCAAAAATCTCGTCGTTGAGGATAGTTGTTCAATAAACGGTATGCATGGAGTGCTATTGAGAGTTTATCAATACGTGAAGAGAATCGAATAGTTTTTTGCCGAATGAGTGGTTATGCGTTGTATACCTGTGTGCGTTGTTGTATATCGATTTATTTTTGCGTGTGTGTGTGTGTGTGGGGGGGGGGGAGGTGGTTCTCGAAAGGGGCAGAAAGTTTCACCGCGAAACTGGTGTATTGAACTCTATAGTGTGCTCAAGTGATTGTTGAAGAAGAATGAATATGCGAGTTAGTATAATAAAGTAAGATAACCTCGGTTCATTGTGCGCGATCGGACGGAAAGCTTTGTGGCTTTAGTTTGCGCTATTACGCAGTTTCGGCAAGGGTGAGCAATCGAATGACAGTTTTTTCTTTCCCCAAAATAATCCCTGTGTATTAAAATTCTGGAATTCCAAAAAGAAACCTCTCTCCCTACTTGAATTTCTTCCTTATCCATTGAATTCCCCTCGGAACAAAAAAGATGAAATAATGATTAAAAAGACACACAATACGAAACGCGTTGAGCGCTCTTTGCTAATTGACTTTTGTAAATATTGTAGATACTTATACTTTGTGCTGTGATGATTCTTGGCCGTTGCGAGATGATGACTCGAGGCTATTGTCTGTTGATTTGTGCGTGAGGTACAAATGTTTGCGCATAGGTCATGTATATGCATGAGAGATAAAAAAAATATATATATACATATATTATATAAATATATTATATGGAATGTTGGAGTCGGCGTGATCAAACGTCGCGTGAGTGAAAGAAGAAAGATAAATAAAAGATGATTTGGAATCGTCAAAACGAACGTAGATGAAACATTTGAAATTTAATTATAACTAGTTTAATATTATTAATGTATCATGACCGACTATTCCACTAGCTTCAAGTTATTTTCGAGTCATGAGGAGATAAATCCATACGAGTGATTATATATATTATATATGAAAATATATATGAATATATTAATAGTGAAAATGTCGGTCTGAATATTTTAATAAATCGGATACATGACTGAGATATTGTGTTTTTCTTTTATGTTACTGTTTGATCCTTTCATCCCCCCAAGGGTGTGAACTACAAGACGTAAGTATATTCTGTTTATCACATATTACAATTTTCACTATATCAATTCATTATCCATTCACACCCTCAATAGTCAGTTCCATAATTACAATCAATGGAAGCTAGTCACTATATATTTAGTGAACTGCATCAGAGGTTATCACCTCTGGAGGTCATGTTGTATTGAATAGATATTAACAGCCCTCTATCTTCCTCTCCGCATGCAATGATTTCCAATACGGATCATAGAGATCGAATTGTTTGATAACAGTTAACAGTTCGTAACAAATTTCCATCCTATTATGATGTTTCAAACTCGATAAGTATTCGAGAATACTACACTATATTAGGATTTCAACAGTAATTTCATTTCAATAGCATGTAATTCAAATCTCATCCACCCACTTGGCAATCTACCGATTCGAACAGATCACATCAACGGTATATAGAAATGATGAAAGACTCATAATACGTTGTCGAATCGATGAACTTTCAACCCATTGAACCATTGGTGTTCGTCGAAACGATGATCTAATAAAATTTTGTTCGTGCAAGGGAAGGATCATTAAAATCAATCCAATCCCAACCAAAGGGTGATAAATTCCACAAAAAAAAAATATATATATACAGGATGGGGCATTTAAAGTGTCGCGGGTGTTTTTTCCAAAAATAAAGTGAGATACGAGAAAATTTTTCGGACAAAAGTTGTAGGGTACCGAGGGGGACATCCGATGGTGGCCTTGGCTTTGACCTCAAATCTCATCTTCAAGGGCTTTCTGAGATCAACTCTTGTTTTTTAAATAGCATCTCATATTTTCTACTGCAGATTTGGATTCCAGGTCAAAAACCAAGAAACTTTTGTCTGAACCATTTTCCTGAAATCCGCAAAAATGGCGCTCTAATCGATATTGTTCCATTTTGAATCTGACATTCGAATAACTCGAAAACGAAGGGTCTTGCAAAAGAATGTTTCGTACAAAAGTTGTCAATACACAACACACTTCAATCGTCTACATTACCACCATTCAGAGCTCACGCGATGTAAACAAACGACGGGGTTCAGTGAAAATTCACGATTTTGAAAGTCAGTTTGTCAGTTACATTTGATTATTACTTGGTTCATGACAAATTGAAAATCATGGATATCCGATACACGGTTTCTGAAAAGATCGATATGATCTACATTTACGGTGAAGTGCATAAGAACCCCAGACAAGCATATGACTTGTATGCAGAACGATTTCCTGAAAGAACAACGCCATCCATTAGGTATTTTCAACGCATTACAAAATTATTCTCAGAAACGGGAAGTGTTACAAGGGAAAAACGACATCGAATGAGAACTGTTAGCGGAGAAAATGCGGAAGTTAATGTACTAGCGGCAGGAGCCAATAATCTACACGTGAGCTCACGTGAAATTGAACTCCATTCGGGAATTTCTCGAAGAAGTGTTCTTCGAATACTGAAACGTCACAAATTCCATCCGTATCACATTTGTTTGCATCAAGACCTTCACGGTGATGATTTCGAAAATCGTGTACAGTTTTGTCGATGGGGTCTAGCGCAAATGCACAATAACAACTTCATCAACATATTATTTTCTGATGAGTCGACGTTCACCAATCATGGTCAAGTAAATCGACATAATATGCATTACTGGGCGACAGAAAATCCAAGATGGTTACGTCAAGTAGAGCATCAAAGACAATGGGCTGTGAATGTTTGGTGTGGTATTTTTCGATCTCGAGTAATTGGACCGTACTTCATTGCAGATACGCTAAATGGAGAGAAGTACAGACATTTCTTAGATCAAGTACTTCCAACATTACTTGAAGACATACCTATTCAGGAACGATTGAATATGTGGTATCAACACGATGGTTGTCCATCCCATTATGCAGTCACAGCTCGAGAAATATTGGACAGAGATTATCCTGGACGATGGATAGGACGTCGTGGACCAGTTCATTGGCCTGCCCGTTCTCCGGATCTTACTTCTCCAGATTTTTTTATGGGGATACATAAAAGATACAGTTTATCAACAAGCACCGACTACACCTGAGAATATGCGTCAACGAATCATCAATGCATGCGCGAGCATCAATGAAGATATTTTAGCACGAGTTCAGCAATCTTTTGTAAAACGTTTTGAAATGTGTATTGAAGTCGAAGGCCATCATTTTGAGCATCTACTGCATTAAAATTATCCAAGTGATGTAGACGATTGGAATGTGTTGTGTTTTGTCTGTTATACCCCATCACCTCCGTTTCAGTTCAAGGGGTCCCCCTTGGAATCAGACAACTTTTGTCCGAAACATTCTCCTCCAAGACCCTTCGTTTTCGAGTTATTCTAATGTCAGATTCAGTATGGAACAATATCGATTAGAGCGCCATCTGTGCGGATTTCAGGAAAATGGTTCAGACAAAAGTTTCTTGGTTTTTGACCTAGAATCCAAATCTGCAGTAAAAAATATGAGATGCTATTTAAAAAACAAGAGTTGACCTCAGAATGCCCTTGAAGATGAGATTTGAGGTCAGAGCCAAGGCCACCATCGGATGTCCCCCTCGATACCCTACAATTTTTGTCCGAAAAATTTTCTCGTATCTCATTTTATTTTTGGAAAAAACGCCCGAGACACTTTAAATGCCCCACCCTGTATATAGCTCTTCCTTGTCAGAATATGACATTTCGAGTAGGTACCATACTTTTGTCTGAACTTCTCTAAAGTTTGTGACAGATTCATTTTCATTCGAAACTTCAATCTAGCTTTGTGAAGTTAAAATTCATTTACGATGATAGATCTGCATTTTTAAGAGCAAAAAACTTCGTTGAACTTTGTTGGAACTAGAAATGATAAAATAAATAAAAAGATCATGTGTTCTCACGATTGTTCTCAAGTGATTGATAGAAATCCAACAAAAGTCTCGCGAAGTTCTTGAAAAAAAAGTTGTGAGGTTGAAAACTGCACTTCGCTCGTCATGTGTGGTGAAAGTTTGTGGCTCGAAAGTTCTCAGATCCAAGTTTGAATTGTCAAATTGTGCCGTGAAGGAAAAAGAGAATACACCGAAATAAAAAACAAATCTGAAAAGTTCCAGAATAGTCTCAAAGACGAGATAAAACTAGGATGAAAAGTTATACCGGATTAGTTTAGTTTGAGAAGATCTGCCATATTAGAATTCTGAATTTTTTCTATATTCTCTGCTGTATGAAGTTCGTTGATTCATCGAAGAGTATAAAGAAGATCAAAGATTGCACGAAACAAATAACACGGATGGTAGGAAGTGTGTGGATAGAGAGATTTGGATTATAAATTTGAAGCATGTGAATAAGAATGGAAGTATAAAACATATCCACAAATTAGGAGGGAAGCAGCAGCAACAGTATTGCATACAAGATGAGCGTGGAGATACCGAAGGAAGAGAAAAATGTTGGGAGAAAACGGAAATGAAAATTAGACTTCCAACCACTTCTGACCTACATCTATAGTTTTTGTCTCGTAAAGCTAGATGCAGGCAAATGTAAATTGCTCTTTTATACTTGGAAGCTTGGAATACAATCTTTTTATATGATCGTTACTGAATTCTAAAGTTTTTATCTGTATTTTATCATTCCTTTATTGTCGAGGAATGATATAAAAGGAATCGAAAGAGCGAAGACGAAAATTAAAATCTCTATAATAGTCCCAAATAGCAAGTTAACCGGGCTACAAGATCAATCCAAGTGAAAAAATTTTATGGCCCTGATCGGGCAGTGAGAGGACTTCCCTTCCTTTGGCACGCCTAATCTGGTCCTGTTGGGAGCACAATTTGGTACGCCTGATTAGGGTTAACCAGACCTGGTCCTGATAGGTTTGTTCATATCAGGGCCTGATTTGAAATAAGGCTTTCCAGATCTGGAAATTTCTGCTCGGGAAACCCTGTCAGTAGAGTTTTAGCGACTGACAAGATTGTCCATAACAAGCCAAAAGCAATCGAATGACGAGTTAGAACTCTTCCCATTTCAATTCTAGTCTAAATAAACAAACAATTCAAGTCCATCGAAACTTATCACTCGAATTCACAGGGTATCATGAATAATCTTGATTTTTCTTACGCAATTTCATCGTCGGGTAGGTGAACAGTTCGTCACGCAGTTTTCACGACGGCAAAATAAATTCACCTCGAATCGGAATGGGATACTCAAATATTTTCGAAAGCTATTTCACCTGAGGAGATGAAATTACGCTTTCAGATTGATGAGAATTATTCATCTCTCCCCGCAATAATACAAATGCATCTTTTCGGAGGAATTCTGAATTGAAATATTCACATGGGAGAGAAGAAGAAGACTCTTCGATATGATAATTTGAAAGCTCTCCTTTCCATACGAATATTTTTCAACCACGAATTCTTCGACTCTGAGAAATCAATGAATTTCGGAACGAATGAACAAATCGGATATCGTATCGAATATTTACAAAAACAAAAAAGAATTCTATATTATTTAATTCGATAAGTGATGAATGTCGTTCTAACGCGTGACGTGACATGAAAAAATATTTTGTCACGTTGTCTCGCATCGTCTCAACGTATTACGTGGGGTAAAGAAATTACATCACACGTTACAGTCTCTATGTTGCTCTCCGCGCATTGTAAGGTAATGCATAAAACATGTACTTTTCATCAAAATTTTGAAGATTGGGTGCAAAAACGTCCCTTAATCATCACGCTGTTGTAGTACTTCATATACGTGTATTGTTGATTCACATTGAATAGTATGAGTTCGTACAAATTTCAATTCCATAACGTCGTTAAATATCTACATCGTGAAATAACAAATCTCATATAATGATTGCTCGTTCATTGTATAATATTAATGAGGATTCCCACGTAATATCATTCCATATTCAGTTAGCAGCCGATGACAACGATGATGATGAATAATTTGACGAGAATGGAGAGAAGACAGGGAGAGGATAAGAACGACAAAGATGACAAGAACGAAGACGAAGATCTTGAATATCTCTCGTTTACCACCGTGCATTCACCGGAATCTCCCTGTGTCTACGTTCACCACCGTGCATACTATGCATACCGCTGTAATATCACCATCTTGCCACTCGTAAAGTTCCTAATTTCAGGACGTTATCAGCCTTCAGTTAGTTTGTTGAATTTCCTATTCTCCTTTGTCATGGTCATTGTTCTCATCTTTGATACAATAACCGTTTCAAAACATTCGCAAAGTTTAAATCGATATTTTTGTTCTTCAAATTATCCCGTCACATATGAAAATCCCTTGCTTTTGCCACAATTCACGATGGAATATGACTTGGGGTGAAACTGATTGCCTTGACTTGGCAATTTAGTTGATCGATACATGATCGAATGCTGTACCATTGTTGATAATCAATCGAGGCGATTGTCTCGGTATTTATCAAAGCCTGGGCTATTCATCGCCAACACTGTACCTAAACTAGATATGTTGCACCAAGCATTCAAAATAATCAGGCTCAAACTTGGCTGCGATTGTCAGTTTTGGCCCGCTGTTTTACCAACGCCTATACAGAGATCTGCCATTGGCGCTAGCATGGCGCAACACTAAAATGATAACATCATTTTATGATTCATCAATGGCAATGAAATAGAAGATCATGATTGGCAAACAATAGAAATTTAACTAACAGTTCAGTCATTCAGAGTTAAAATTGAGGAGCATGCCAATATTGTAAACTAATTTTTATCCAGACTAGACCAGAGTTTGTGGCAATATTTAATCACCTTTCAAATGACCTTCACTTTCGATAGAGTTTAGTGAGCGCCAAGCCTGGCAGAATTGTGAGTAAATGGTAGGGTGACAACCAAAATCCGTTGAATATTCTATTGTCAGCATTGACGGAACCTAAAAGTTCTTATATGGGGGTAGAAAAACATTCAACAGTTATGTCATTCTAATTTCAAAGATCTTGAGCTACGTTCTTCCATTCTAGAACCGATGATTAATTTCCATTGATAATAAACGAATATAATAAGCGTGAACAATGATATTCGAAACAGATCTATCAACGAAGACCCGAAGTTCTTTGAGATCGCATGCGTGCGGTTGTACATTTTTCATTTTCACGCGAGAGTTGATGACACATAGCGTGTACATGCTATATTCTATGCACAGTTAATCGCACGGAGCGATCATATACTTTAATTGAAATCACATAGCTATTTCAATCGATGTTACGCTTTGAAATGATGAAATGACCTACTCTGCGCGACCAAAGATTTTCCGATTTCCACGCATTTTCCGATCCCGTATAATTTGATTATTTTGATATATTCACGAGGGAAAAGGTATTTAAATGATCACACTGTTGGCACTGGACACGTTTGATCGTTGAAAAATCAAACTTGCAGTCAATTAAGTGGCTCTGTCCGTATACGAGTTTCTCCCACACGTGAGATAAAAATAGATTGGATGCGACGATTCAAGTGCTACCATGATGACACATGCGTCTGTGTCAATCATACCCTGGCTTTTGGTCGCGAATTCGGTATCCAGTGAATATACAGTTGATGTGTTTACGATTACTCGGATACCGTTGATATTAAATGAATTCGGTGGTTCGATATTCTCTCCCTGCATCCACGCACCGCGGCAAATATTCCAATATTTCTCATAACGTACAATGTTTTTTTTTATCTCGAAATTCACGCGCTGCGACCATCAGCAATTCATATCTCGTTCCGAATCTGTAGAATTTTTTATATTTCACGTACCTATACCACGTGAAAATAAATTCATTTTATTGGATATTATTTCAAGATATTTCTCCTAATCAAGTAATCGAAAGGAATGTCTCTACGTTTCAGTGTTTAAAAGTCTCACAACGCTGTCGTGAGAATCGAACGTAATCTTGAAAGTGTCTATCCGAATCCACTGGGAATGGTTTTCCAGAATCGAAGTTCACGTCAGAACGTGGGCGCTCACAGTCGTATGGGCACCTACCTACATTTCTGTTCTTTCATCTTTCTCTTCTCATTGAATCTCTGTATTTTTCCGTTCTCCTCTTGTTAACGTGGACTGCGAGAAACTTGTGCGAAACTTCGTAAAGCATTGAACTCATGATGACTGACCGAACCAACTCCATCGAGATGCTTCGGAGATTTGAAATATATACACCGAGACATCGTATCGCATCATTCTTCGCACACTTTCTCCATGTTTCAAGTATTAGATCTGAAACAAGATTATTCATAAATTGACGATTCATTATTTATTATGTGAAACTCGAGAGGGTAGCTCGAAGCGCTGATTGTGGTTGGAAAACTTTTTCTTCGGATCTTTGGATACCAACGACTCGTGCACTTGTACTCGAATAATGCGATTTGAACATTTCATAAAGCGCTTCTCAGTTCCCAACGATGCTGAAAAAATACCACGAGATATACGTATTGAGAATCACAAACTGGATTTACGAGAGATTTCAGAACAAAATCTCCAGCAGAATTCGAAAAAATTATGAGAAATCATCTTCCTTCGGGAAATAATTCCGTTGCTACGAAGATCATATCATATCCTTGTTGGTTTAATGAGCGATGGTAATCACTTAGTCGACTATTTGCCATTTCAATCTACTTGAGGATTACTACTCTCGATCTCTCAAAAGGGATTTAATGAGTCGTTTCGAGTTGTGCAATTAAACCGGATTAATCAGGCTCGTTTAATCCAAATTGCAGTAAGTTTGTGGATGGGCGCATCATGATCCATGAATGCAACCTGGAAACATATAGAGCGAACGCCATTCTCTTTCTTATACATTTCTGACGAGATTTTTGTTCTTTTTCCTAGAATCGGGAACACATGGCGCCGCGTCTAAGTGCTCCATAGAACACGATATTATCGATTGGATATCATTTTCGCGAACTTTACTTGTTGAACTCTTTTCAACAATGTTGAAATGTTTATCCATGGAGGAGGCAAATTATACACTCCGTGGAAAAGCAAACATCATCGCTTCGTAGACTCGTCAGGAATTTACAGTTGTTAATACAGTTACAGAATATCGAATATGTATGGAATTCAACTGTTCCTCGCAAAGGGAATTCGGAAGCGTTGAAATATACCAGAGGAAATCTTTTATAGCGTTTATTCATATAATCCCACGATTAAAGGATATGCATTGAGAAACTAATGAGTGCAGTATTTCTTGTGGAATTTCTCACATTTATCGATAACTCCCTTCTCCTTGTGGAAACGATTTTCAATTCTTTCGTAGTGAAATAAAATAATCGTCATCTCCAAAACTCTTCGCCGAGCTCAAAGCGCTTGACATAAAGCATAATCTTGAGAACGATATTGAGAGAATGTTCATATGTGATGGGAACGAAGAGAGAGAGAGAGAGAGAGAAAGAAAGAGAAGAAGATAAGCTCGAGGGCAAGGGTAGATGAAAAGGGTGGTGTGGTGTAGGTGTGGGTGATGGTGGTGGTGGTGGTGGGTTAGCGATTGGGTAGGAGAAGGCAGAGACAGAGAGGAAGAAAATCGTCGAAGACTTGGCCCGGCGTAAGATTTATGAGAACCAACGGGGGTATTTGCCGTTGGACCCAGTGTGTACTTTCAACCCTAAGATATTGCGGCCGTTCCTTTTGGCCTGGGAAACCGAAGAAAGTCGGATGCCCTCTCCATTCCCTCACTGCTTTTTCCCTTCCACTGTTTTTGCTCCTCAAACGACCGGGCACTCAAACTATCGTCTCAACCTTGTGTTTTTTCGCCCACTCTTTGCCACACACTTTGCACGCCCACCATCAATTCATTGGATTTTTAGCGAGGAATGGTTATAACGCCACATTTCGCGTGAAATGTGCACCCGCCGTGTTAAAAATTGGCTTCTAATATGATATACGCCGGTCACCATATGGTCGGTAAAGTGCTGCAGAGAGGAAGGACGATATTTTCCATCTTTCGATTTTCTCACCTTTTCTCCTACACCTCTTCGCGATGGCTCATCGTGGCTTTTCTTTTCCATTTTGATCTTTTCTCTTTCTCCTCTGCTTCCCTTTCCATTCATTCCACTTGTACGGCCAGCTAACATACTTATTGGAAAGCGATAGTATTTTCACACCGGTGGTTCACTCGTATACGGTACCTACATATTTCACCTTCCCGTATGCCCAAGGGAAGGAAGAAAAAAAAAGGCATAAAAGTTGGAGGCAAGAACACATCGTAAGGGGAAACGGATAGAATCGAGATGCATTTAATATGCAATCGCGAAACGCGTGTGGAACTGTGGAGTGGAAGGGAAGTAAAAAAGAGCCAGAATGCGTAACCGTTTTTCGAGGATCGTACGGGGGTTGGTGATGTTCGTGTAGGTATAACGGTTCGTTGTCGTCGTCGTCGTCGTCGTCGTCGAGAACGACATCTGGCACCAAGCGTAACGACAAAACGACGATGAAATTCCGCTTCATCGTCGCCTACACTTTTGAATGTTTCGGACGTGACTCGAGCGATAGCTTTTACACGAATCTTGATCTTATTTCGAATTTAATGGAATCAAATCAAAATATCAATAGCTCTTATTTATACGATGTATTTGAAAAGTCAGCACGCGGTGGTTGATTTCAGTGGACAACATTCGATAAAACAATAACGGAGGATTAATTGATTCAATTTGAGTACAATTCGTGACCAAACCACACGTGATAATGAAGGAGGATATGATATCATCCTCGAACAGGCTTGTCGTGTATGAAATGCATTTCTATCCGCTAATCTCATTACCTGTTCAGTGGATAAGATGATGATTAACGGAACATCAAAATTCAAAAGCTCTTGATATATTCGTATAACTACTAAACTTCAACTTGTCGTCGTATACATCAGGTTTGGCAACAAATTAGCAATATTCGTCAGAATACCTAAACTACCCTACAAATTGATATTTCCAAGATGTGAATTGAGACAAATTAATCTGTCGACATATGAATTCGAAGAAAATTACACATCAGCCTGCAATTCAAACACATTCGATAAATTCAAGAGAATAAAAGAATGAAGGTTAACAACGAGATTATAACAGAGACTCGGGAATAATCGATAAATAAAATTCAGAATAATATTCTCGCAAGTGCAAGCGAAGTAAACACGAGTTTACAAACTTCCCAGTCGGGCGAAGTGTGTTCGAAAGGATAGGAAGGGTGAGAGGAATGCTGAGCGCAGCAATGTTATCCAGCGGTGGAACCTCCTTGTTATTCATCGGATGATGTATGGGAATTCATTAGTCGAAGCAGAAGAATGTACTGAATATAATATAATGTGTAGTGGTGGGAAAATATCATGACGATCTTTTTCGTGTATTTTCCAGTTTTGGCTCAACGAGATAACCAACCGAGAAATATTGAATGAACCGACATCCAGAGCCTGGCTTCCGCTTTGATACCTTTTATAGCGAAGAACAATACTCATCAATACGTCACTCTTCGTTTATTCAATTTCTCTTGTCACTTACAGTGCCTCAAATCGAATACAATTCGATTACTCAGATTCTCCCGCACTACTTCTGGAGACGATCTTCGTGATATTCAAGAAACAGACACAGCACGGAATGAAAGGAACATGAACCAAACAAGATTTCCAAGAGGAACTCTACTTGATCAACTAATCCCCTAGACCAATATTGGCATTGTACAAGCAACCCTTTTACTTGATTGGAAAGCTTACAAATCATACGGTATCGATACTGTTGTTCCCTTTAGGACGGAATCCAACTGGATTTATATTAGGGATTAAAAGAAATTTGTAGATGATTATTTATTTGATTGTGTAACAAACGTGACATACTTCTTCTTCTCCGCATCTTCCTATCAAAGAATTGCTACAACTCATTTTTCAAATGGAGTTCTTATTGTTGTATCTTGGAGCAACATCGATATTATCCACCGCCTTTATTTATTCTGTTTACCGTTGGTAACCGGTACGCTTCAGAAACTTCATGATAAAAACACGAGAGATTGAGGAAGATTTCAACACAGAGAAGATTTTTTCCATCACGCTGAAACAATGAATTCCATTCATAAAATTTTTGAAGAAGATAGTTGAAAAGATTTGCTTTTTTTTTCATTCCATCGTAATACAAGAAGAGAGCGGTGGTGAAGGTATAGGCTTTAAAAATTTTAATTAACATTTCAGTGAATTATACTTTGAAAGGTTCATTAATTAATTCATTTGCCACAAGAACCTTGAAACGCACTACACTGAAACATACTTGTCCAATGGATATTGATCATTCAAAGAGATAAAAGCGTCTATAAGAACGGAAATAAATTTCCCTCATTTGTTACAATGTATGCGTACAGTATTCTGATTATATACGACCGTCAACTATGAAAGCGAATTCCAAGTCAAATCAAGAACTTCTGGAAACACACAGACATGCTTATCGTTGCTTTGGTAATTACGAGCGGTAACCCGTCTGTATGTAATAGGGATTTGTTATGTTGTTACTGTTCTCTTGCTTTGCACGTGTAGCGCGAGCTTCCCCACTTCCCGTCACTGTGTTATTGTGCACCCTCGAGCTCTACTTCTATCCTGACTTGACGGTGGGAATAGGACATTAAAAGGCGAAAATCGATAACGAGCAGCAATCGAATGTTTGCTTCTTTTTTAGATTCCAAATGTTCGGTAACTGAGACTTACATTATGAGTTTCAAATTCCAAAGAGAAATTTTGCAACAACAACAACAACGATAACAGTTATCACGAAGAATTGCTCATTGATTAAAATCCAATCCGATTATAAATTGAACCGCTGCAATTCGCAAATTCCTAACTCATCAGGAACAATAGGTGGAATTTAAAACGGAAACACGAATGATTTCTCCCATGGATAATTCGTTTCAATCACGTTAGCACAATAAACTCACGCCTCATTCGCGCCTCATAAAGTATTTTATTAAATCTGCATTCAAAGTGCTTCGATAACGTATTTACTATACATCTCACGGTTTTCATTTTTCCGGGTGAATGAATGCGAAACATCATTTGGCATCGCGCAAAGCATGCCACACAAGGAAGCTCGTCAATCTTCACTAGATTCATCCCTCAAAAGACCGGAACATCTATATCAATTCCGTGCTATTCACATTTTCTTCTCCCAATGAACACTCTCTTAGTCTAAAATTATCTTTGATGAGATAATGATCCGACATTTACGAAAAATACTCCAGCGAGACCAATTCCTTCTCCGTGGTTGTTCTCTCGTTTTCCGAAATAGGTCGAATGAAATAATAACCGATGATGAAAAGAGGATCTCTTGGTAACTCAACTTGAAGTGCATGAATAATACTCGTTGCAGGTACAGGTTGCCATATTTTCATCGTCAAAATATAATTCGTTGATCATTTTGTTCAGTCAGTGATGAATCAAAACGTTATTGATTATGAACCAATTGGGTATCGGTTGGTAACGGTATTTAATTATAAACCAGAGTTGATAACTGAAGCTGATCTTAGTGGTGAGGGTATAGCTCACGCTTGAAATGAACCAAAGTTGATAACTGGAGCTGATCTTAGGGGTAGAGGTATAGTTTGATGGATTTGATGATAACTTTCTTATATTTTGATAAGAAATTTTGAAAATTTGTAATCGATATTAAATTTGAGAACTGTTGTGTGAGAATTCAGCAAAGGTTTAATCTTCTCTTCAAATTTCAATTGAATTTGAAAGTTACAAATGTTTTACACAATATTTGAATTTATTGTTAACTTTTGATAAAATATACCGAAAATAATATCACTCAACTGCATCATTTTTATCAAATAATGCATAAATCATTCATATAATGTAGATGTTTTAGGAATAGAAAAATGAAGAATGGAGTTCCTGTTCTACGAAAATTGAGGATGAACCTGAGGGTTCCTGTACCAATAAATGCTCAAAACACCAAATTCAAGAAAGCATAGAACCGTTCGTAGGATCCCAGGAGCAAAAAGGAACGACCAGCCTTTTGCAGAAAAAAAGTACGCTCTTGTCACAGTGTATAGGAAATCACAATAAATCCTCTCGTTTTCTCAGCATCTCAATGTAATAAATTTCCATAAGAATGTATCAAGAATCTTTGATACGTTGCTTTGAGTGAAAGTAGGTTACGCATCATCCGTATCCAAACATCTAGACTGAGAAAGACAATTCTATTCAGCGATCGGATTGTTAGCGGATTCATTCTTTGATCTCCCACTATGAGAGTAACGGTTCAGATCTCAGCTGGAATACGCGTTTTTCAAACGCAGCCATTTGGAAGAACAATACGTCTTGGTAACACGACCAAGAATGTGTGAAAACATCATAAAAATGACAGGGGTTTGACTTGAATCAAGATCCAAAGACCATTGTCAATATGTTCTTCTTCGCCGGATATTTCCCTCCAACGTGATCGAATTGGCAAGTTTTCATAAGCGTCATGAAAAACGAATTTCCAAACTGAAGAGAAATTGTATTTCTCGTTTTGTCATTTACCCAAGGTTTGATCTCCGAGAAATCCCATATTCTGTTCCCAAAGTTCCAAGAAGAATTGAATTTCTAAAGGATTTTTATCAGCTCGACTAATCGTCAACCGAATCGATTTTTCCAGGAGTATTTTCAACTATTTCTATGCATCGCAGAAATTGATACACGATGCGAGTTACGATACAAAGAGAAAAGCATTCCTGCTTCGTACCTACCTGCATAACTATAATACGAAAAGACCGGTAGCACATAAATTTCTCCACGAACCCTAGAATCGCTGAATCCTTCGTAAACTCCGATTTACAACCAAAATCCGCCTGAAGTCTAACATGTATATCTGCTACGTCTGTAACGTGGGTCTTCGATAAACATGCAGAAACATTTGTAGCAAATACTGATTTTATCTACACTGGTATCAAAATACCTAGCAAGTTCACGTGTACACAAAACGTATTCTATGTGGAATTCCTTTCTATATTCAACCTTCTATCGAGGTTTCACAATGAGTTGTGAGGTCTGTGATAGTTTCGCAGAATTGAGAATCCATCAGGATATTTCATAGTTTTTCATAAGTTAGAGATTGTAGAATTCTTTGAATGTCATCACGGTAATCAGGTTTCACTAATGGAAACAAATTTTATACTGAAATTCTTCCGCTGTTGAATCAATATTTCCCATTCTTTTCATTCAAAGCATGGCTTTTAAAAATTTTCACGCTTTTTCTGACTCTTTGGAAATGCTTCTCTTTCGAATCTTCACAAATATATTTTCTTTTTGAGATGAAATTTTTCCACGAGGATGGAATTATATCAAAATTATTATATGAAATTGTGTGTGAAAAACTGATTTTTATAGCAGTAAATGATCTCATATACTTCTGAGAATATTTTAGGATCGTCTTAGTAGATTGCAGAGAATAATCAATTCTATAATATAATTCAAGTTATATCCGATAATAAAGTTTTCCTGTTCCTATAAGCGGAATCTAGAATAAAATTAAGGCGGATGAATTTCAACTCTTCCATCTCACAGAAAGGAGGAATAAAAATTTGATACTGAATTGAATTACCATGTTGAAACCGTTAACTGATTCTTAACTGAGTTCAAAGTGATTAAAATATTTTCCTCTATCCTCTTCATGAGATGTTAATGTTAAAACGCACTCTTCTACGAGGAAATTCTAGTTTATATCGTCCATGAAGGTATGAAAAAATTCCAAAGAATGTATTGGATGTAAACATTCGTTGCATTACACAGAATGGAATTTTAATTGGAATTACATACACCTTGAAATATTTATTAATTATTCACAAATGTTGTTACATTATTCATTCGTTTTATGTAAAATATGATTATCTATGAATCGATCTGGAATTCACTATGAACGTTCAATTATCATCTGATATTCAGTTCTGCTTTGATGCAATCTCTCATTGTTCTCCGATCGTGCTTCTAGTCCTTCTACAACTATGATAACCCATATCTAAGATAATATCCCCACTAAATGCCGATTTTGACATTATCAATTATGATTGGAAATTCAATGTATTCTCGTTAAGGGATATAACTTTGAATTAATTGAAATATGGTTTCAATCGAATAATACTATCCATTTATTTATATTTCAATTGAGCCAAGGTTCTTAACTCCGAAATATATTCTTCCTTTTGCAAGAAAACACATATCTAGAGTCTGAGAGAATTGCACATCTTTGGAATTGCACAATTTTGTCTAGAATCTGTTGTACAAGAATGTAACTTTTTCACCCTGCAATGAGGACTTCCTCGCGGCACACACGAGGAAAATATAAACCTGAATAGAGACGCGTAGGATGTTGCACATGTATATTCCGCCGTTGAAAAGGCTCACGCGTGTGAGCAGGGTGGAAAATATGATTTAAAAAAGCGGAGAAAATTGTATCCCAAGTTGTAATCGAATATAAGATACAAAGTGAATTCTCTATCACATCACATCTAGAAAAAACGAGCAATTCGACTCGTGGCTCGTTAGAAATGTCATTTCACTTCGAATCTTGTCATTTTTCAATCAAATTGTCAAGAGAATTAATCAATTCAATTGCAAAGACCACCCTTCGTGATTGGTTGAAATTAGGAATTCAGGGGATATCGGATATAATGAAAATGAGGAATCCGGGGAATAACGAGAGAAGGAAAAATATGGGAATGAAATGGTACGAAGGGAAGGTGTACTTTCGCCCTGATGGCGACAGCCGATCACAGGATTGGGCGGTAACAGAGAAAAAAGAATAAGAGAAGTATTCGGGGATTTAAAAGAACTCTCAGCACCAAAGAACTTCTTTCTCGGATGCAATGCGAAAAGAATGGCCACCCCTTCTAGTTCCTCGAGAGATGAAGAGAAAGAGAGAGAAGAGGGGGAGATGTTGAACAAAAGACGCAGAAGGAAAGAATAGGAGAATGAGGAAATCGAGAGGAGGAGATATTAAAGCGCTTTCGTCCAAAGCAGGACACTACGGGGCCACCTGCGCTTACTAAGTTCCGAACTATCTCGATAAGGGGGTAAGATCAAGACCGTAGAGTTCGTCGTCGCAGTCGTAGTCGTAGTCGTAGTCTTACTAGTAGTCGAGGTCAGAAAACCACCAGCCAATTTCTTTGAGTGCTTAGAGAATCAGTGGAGTTCCTGTATCTGAAGCGTCCATTGTATATTGTTATCTCGATCCGATATCAATGTTATTTTTGTTTGAATAGTCGGACATTTATTCAAGCGATACGATTTCTTTGCATCAAAGTAGCCATATCGAACTGAACTTTCCATCGATAATATATAATCCGATAATATCTCTTAATGGTTACATTCGATACGAATGATTTCAATGCCTTTTAGGTATAAAATCATAAAAAATTCAACATATTCAAATATGCCATGTACTATGCATATTATGTAGCTGTTCGGCAATATGGAAGTACGTCGTTGTTGTACAATATAATTTGCTGAACGCCGAGCAAAAGAAAAAGAGTAGATAAGGAAAGTGAAATCAGAGAAAATGGGTAAAGTTGTATGCAAAAGGAGAATACAGGAAAAGGTGTTTCAGCAAATGTGTCGAGATTTTGTAAGATGGGACTATGGGACTTTGAAGACTGAGTTACAAAGGTACGGAAAGAGATACACGCAAACCGAAACGGTTTAGAGGAGGAGAAGTTTAAAAAGCGAGAGGAAATATTCTGAGGCTCAAAGCGTCCTTGAGTGGCAAAGAAAAGAAGCAAGATAAAAACATAGAGGAGACAGAGAGAATGTTGGCATCTTCAGAAAATTCTTAAAATGAGGAAAACAACTCAACCTAGGAGTTGGGAATAGACGAATCCTTCGAGATACCTTGAAAATATTACGAAAAAGTTTGATAATGAGAATAAAGTCAGGGGATGCTAAAATTGGAATGGAAATGAAAGGAAAACAAATTATATTAGAACGATGATTTCGAATGAATGAACTCCGCAAAGTGTTTTCAATCAAAATCTTTTCTCCAGATGTGGAGAATGAGACACGATGAGAACAGTGTAGAGCGGAAAAGGTATCTATTTCAACGCAAAATAGGCTGAAAACTGCCATAAATCCTGTATTGCTTTCCACGAACGATATTATTCATGCAAAGATATATGGCTGTACTTCTCCAACCTGGCCGCTGTTATAACACTGAATTTTTTCAGTCACATAAATCTGCCATGATTCTGAAAGTGACATGATTATAAAATTGAAATGTCTCTGTACGCAAGAAAAATGATTGATAAACAGGTTGAGTCAAATCATTCATCTATTCAAATTTAACGCAGCTTCGATGTGCTAAATATAAAAAATCTTTTTCATATTCAAAGTAATAATTGGTCGAATAATTACATTTTAATCGGTGCAGCGCTTACTTCTCGGATAATGTTTTTTCTGCTACTTGAATACCAGAATACTAGAGAATGATGTTCTTCAATTCTTCTTTTCATCTTTGTTCTCATGTTGTTTCCTATCCTTTTTCTCCTTCTTCTTCCTTTTCATCTCTCCCCTCATTCTCCTCCCGATCTCATTATACTGTCTCTTTGATTATTTTTCCTTCTTGAGCGCTATTAGCATCTTCCTGCCACGCTATTTTATTGCTGAGTTTCCAACTTTCGTTCCATTTCTTTCGAATAATTATTCGAATCTATATGTATGGATGCATTGATTCACTCTCAGGTTGGTGTATTTCGACGACGGAAAGATGCTTTCGTAATGAGAAAGAGGGGAAAATAGAGTGCAAGAGAAAAATGATTTCGATAAAAGAAACCTTTTGAAACCTCTTCATATTCAGGACGTACGAATAGAGACACAAGTAAAGTCACGAGTTTTGATATTTATACATATTATTATACAAGAAAACTGTGGGGAAAGGGAACTATTGATGAATCTATATTGAAAAAATTGAAGAGTCTTGTTAATTATCGCAGGTGATGCAAAATTAACATGCGGCTTTGAACCGTTCGAAGTGAATGTTCATCACGACCGCATTCAAACTTTGTACATAGGAGAAAGTCAATCCTTACCACGGTCAACAACCTGTGGTTGAAACGTAAGCATACAGCAACCGCAAGCTGATTATGTTAGCGTCGAAACAACTGATCGAGTGTCTATTCCCTCCGCGACATCTCTTTTTCGTCCCTTAAAAGGAAAATAATGTTTCTACTCTAAAAATGAACTTGAGAATTTGAAAAATCCATCAATCTTAGGGATTTTTGAAATGAATTGTCGTGTAATGAATTGCACTAAATATTTCCTTGTGTGTTCATATTTGAGAGAAGTCAATTTATGGGTTTCCTCAGATCTTCATCGAATGTGGAAAATGATGGATTGCATGAGTTTGTCGAGCGCTACAACCACCACATCATTACAAAAGCATGACGCAGCGATCTGACATATTCTTCACTCATCAAATTCTCATTCTATTCTCTTCCTTCAAACGCGTTTCATCACATCTCTTTGTTCAACAGCTTGTTTCGATGTTCTCTTTCGAAACCTCGCCTCTGACCACTGCCATTGACGTGGAGAAGGAAAACAAAAAGGAGAAGATATTTCTTTGACCATTAATTTCATTAGAAATGAACTGAAACTACATCCAAACCAATAATTGATAAATATTCTTCTCGCTAAGAAGAAGTTCTTTCGAATAAACCGTGTGAAATTCCAAAGACGAGAGAAAAAGTTGAATAAATCGAAAGAATCGTTGATTTCGAAACAATTCGAGCGATTGAAAAGTAAAACGTTGTTACAAGATATTTACGTGACCAAGCGAAAAATCGCTGAGAATCTCCATTCATTTTTCGGAGCTAAAATTACTTTCAACAAGTTTTTTCTTAGGGTGAGAAGAACCAACACCAGCTCCGGTTCGTTCCTCTTCAAAGAAACGCTGACCGGAGAATCTGACAAGCGAGGATGCTGTCAGAATATTTCCACCGTTGAATTCGTGAGATTTAAAAGCTCTTGAATTGAGAATGAAACAATCAGATCTTGGATGAAACACGTAAACCGATATCGTGAGGAATTTCAGAATTTCAAGATTTCAATTTTCAATACAATTCAGATTAGATTGAGAAATTATGAGAATGTTGGTTCGGGTAGAGTGGATTTTTTTCAATTTTCAGATTTCTAATCGAAAAGGATTGACCGAGAGAGGTGCTATAAAAAATAAGATGTGTTTGTGTGTGTATAAAAAATATGTATATAACAAAGACTATCAAATTCGAGACCCACTGGTTGATTTCACAATTTTTTTCCATGCTCAGCAAGTCGCAGTTTTCACAATCGGATTATCTGGAGTGAAAAAAATATAAACAACAACACGAATGAATCCAAAGCAACGGAGAAAACTAAATGTTTTCCCAACCGTTACAAGCGATTATTTGTTTCCCAAAAGCACAGAGAATTTTTGTAAATACTTGTTTACCAGGGATGGAAAGGGATCTGTCGTTGTAAATTTTGCGATTGCGTGTTTCATGAGTAACTATGAAATGTAGTTACGTGGCAGTATTTGATCATTGAAATTCATAGTTGTGTGTAGAACCATTCTATCGCACGCGTGATTTTTACTTTGAGAAACACGAAACTCGCCGTGATTACATTTCGCAATGGAACGCACAAGATTTCCTAATTACCCAATTAATACACTCAGGAACGAGATTGTAACAGTAATTTTGAAGATAACATTCCTCTTGGTAGATAAATTCGTAGCTGACAGTTGACAAGTGACTGAATACTCGAAATGTGACATGGGAATAGAAAGTCGAATGAACCCAGGGAACGTTGAATTCTTCCTCCATGATTTCAATCAATCAGCAATGTACACGTCAGAGGTGAGAATGAACAATTTTCTCCAAAGTTTTTATCGGAGGATCGATATTTCACAATTAAAAATATCACAGGAATCAATCATCGATGGGAAAGTATTCGAGAAACGGAGAACAAAGTTAATCTTTGAATTTATACAAACACCATATACCCACTACTTGTGTGGAATAATAAGAAATAAATCCGTCAGGACTGTTTATCGATCCCTCCAAGGGCTCCATTCTCTTTTGTTTTACTGTGGAATTCACAACAGTACACGTGTACCACGTGTATGGTTGTGAATGTCAATGCGAAATAGCTACGCTCGATATAAATCTCGCTGGATATACGATGCTGCAAGAGTGGTGAAATGAGTTGATGCAAATATTCTGATTGAAGTTATACAAAAAAGTACAAATTGGAAATAGATGCGCCCAGGCATATCGATTAAATCTGTATAGACCATTTGACATATTTTTTCCCTTCTTTTTGTACTCCGCTACCGTGCTGTATTCTGTATACCATCGTAGAATCTGATTGCAACTGGATCAATCGTACACAATTTTTCCGCGGTTATTGCTTTGTTAGAACAGACCGTTGTTTCAGATCTTGTAATATCTGATAATAACGAGTTCCTCGAGAGAACGAGTCCTTTTATTGCTTCGATATTGATTTAAGGATCTCCCTTGAATCACCCACATTCGCGTGGAACGTGGAATTTCAAAAATTTATAGACATAAATCCTGAGGGGAGAAACCTCATTCTCTATTTTTCCAGAATATTTCAATACGAAGATCGTTGAATTCCAGCTAATATCGAGAAAAGATTTGTTACTTCCCTATAATGTGGCGAGTGATTTGGTCGTCTTGGAACGAACCTCGGTAACTCTCCGGATATTTGAATAACAAACTCGTATGTAGATTATCGCGACTTGCATGCGAGCTCTTAAGAGTACGGTGTTGTTGGAATTACAAATGTGATAGAAATTTCCAGGAATATTTTAATCGTTAATTCAGCGGATGGGGAAAAAAACGATCATTTGCTTGCAAATAATTTAGCCTATTGAGTATCCCATCGAAAACTCTGAGATTTGGAATGATGGTTGAAGAGCAAGGAAGAAATGCGAGAAGGTTTCAACAGGGGAACAGAATTCCGATCTTTTTCACTTCCTCTCTCCAGTCCTTGACTCAGGGAGAGAGAGAGTTATTTAAGCATCATTTCTGATGCTTCAGGCGGCTGATGAAATTGGAATTCCTTTCGATCTTGCAAAGATGAAAATCAAGTTTCAAGTTCCAAGATTTCACCCCTCAGCTTTGATACTTTGGCGAGATTTTTGACAGTCGCTTTATTCAATCCATCCCCAAATACCGCACTGCTGTTGTACATTTTTCGACGTAGTCCAGATATATTCAAAGAATATTTCTCCCAGCAACAATGGGAAAGAATAAATTAATATGGAATATTAATTTAAAATTCAACTACCACCCGAGTGAAAAGATTTTTCAAAATGGTTCAATATAGTTTATGAATTTAATAAAATTTTTCTCTAGGGCATCAATTCTCGTATTGTTGTGTCATGGACTTAAACTGGAAGATACAGGAACTCGCACTTGAGGAACAAAAGTTGAATTTCAAAAATTACACTTGTACACTTAATTCCAAAAAAAATGTATCCTTATAAAATATTACTTAAACTTGACATTGTTTTGTTTTTATTAAAAATTTTTCAGCCAGAGGAAACATCGAATTCATAACAAATTAAATGAAATATCTACACAAACGATAAAATAATAAGTAAAAAAACAAAAGAATCATCCTCATTCTTCTATTATCAAACAATAATGGAATTCGCAAAGCAATTGAATAAAATGTTACATCTCCGATCGTTCTTCCAATCATTAATCACGATCAAGTGAAAACGAATGCAAATGTATTCCCATAATCTATTCATGTTCCATTCGAGGGATGAGTGGAGTGGCACGATTTGTTTCTTGATAAATTAATTCACACTTCATATTAATTCGTAGATTCAGAATGAGCAATTCCAAGCGCAAACAAAACAAAAAGGAAGATAATAATGCGTAGTTCATTAATAATAAAGAAACACATAGTATCACATCTCTCATTGTTGTCCTCGACAATAGTGAAGAATAATTGACTGGAATATTGATTCGTTTTTTACTGGAATGAAAAGAAAGGTAGAAATGAAACGTCTCTTTCGAATCATATCCTCTTCGGCATGCTTCGTATATATAATAATATTTCAATTGATGTGTTCGATAGGCACTTAAAATTGAAAACATTATCGAAAATAATTTCTGGATCTCAAGTGACCGATTCGCCGTGTTTATATATATACATATATATATATAGAAAACAGAATAATATCTAGTTGGAGAATAATATATCACACAAATCTCACCTATTCCATACCAGCGCATACACGATGTCACACCGCTTATTGTGTCTGAAACAATAGTGAGAAATATAATTCAACGGAGCATTCATTTCCAACGTATAACGAGTATCGTGAACAACGAGGGAAAAATATACGATATTCAACTTTATAACTTAATTAATGGAGTCAAATCTGAGAGTGTTGACTTGGAAATTTCGATGTATAAATTCCGAATGGAAGGATCACATTTTTCATCTTTGGAATTATATTCGATGTGTGTGTGTACAGGTATGTGGGGGCTAGAAACTGGAGTTCTGCGAAAGAAAACAACCCTGCATGGGTTGTTAAATTTCAATTGTTTTTCAAAATTCAAACGAATCACCTTCTCTGTGAAATCTATCGAAAAATGTCACTTGGCGATTCATGAATACAAGAATGAATACTTTCCATTAACGATCAACGAGAAGAAGTTCATATTTCATGTTCCAGTTATCTTCCTCAATGCGAACTTCATATCATGAATCATAGCGGGAAGTAAAGGCAACTTGGCATTCTTTACGATCGTCTCCCGTACACTTGGGCCAATCTTCTGCGTCGAAAATTACGAGCAACATAATTTACGCGGAAATTTTTCTTAAGGAACAACTTGGTTTAGGGAGAGGAGAGGAGGGGAGGGGAGGGGAGGGAGAGAGAGAGAGAGAGAGAGAGAGAGTGAGAGTAAGCCCAGTTATTTTCGTGCATGATAAATTTCCAGGTGATTACACCGCAAGCTTCTTATTAGATTCAGCCACTCATTAATTACACGTTAATTAATCAAGCGGCTTCAGTTACCCGAGCTTTTCTAACGTAACGGAGGTATGGCTATTCATCTAAAGGCAACTGCCGGAGGTTGTGCCCTGTGCAAACCATTTGTTGGAAAAACGAGGCCAGCGCCCTCCCGTAAGCTCTCTCCCAGTACCGTATGCCACTTGTCCTCCCAACCCCTTGTCGAGTGAATTTATTAATTAAGCTCTCCTGTACTCTCCTGTCATTAGCGGGTCATGAAGGTTTCAAAAGGATATCTGACTTTTTTATTCCTACCCCACCATATTATTTTCTCTTATCCTTCCTTAGTTCGATGCTCCAGAGATCATCGGTTCTCCTTAACTTCAGCTCGCTCATTTGTCTTTGGATCTTTGAAACAGAGGGAGACGTAATTCCACTCAAGATTTCACGCCAAATCTTTCGTCAAGTTTTAAAGACACCCCAGAACTCATCGAATTTGAAGTTTTTTTTCCCCCGATATCGTTCGACAACCCCAACCCCGCGTTGTATCGTCGTGCGTCATTAGAATTCAAATCTTTCCAAATGATTATTATCTCTCCAACTTTGATCGTTCGAACCGAACGTTATTCGTACAGCGGAATAAATAAATCCCCCCTCACCGATAATTTCAACAAGTACATAAATATATATATATATCCACAACTCCGAGTTTACAAAAGTTTCTTTATCTTCGGGAATCATATATACGTATTTGGGTTTCATTCCGCGATATACCTACCTCCCAAAAACGAATTGCAATGGCGTGTGTAGAGTTTTCGAGAAAAGGTGTGGAAAAGATATGAGGATGTAGAACAAGTAAGCGAGTGTAAGACAAAAATAAACGAAGGAAAAGGAAGAAGAAGAAAAATAAAACGAGGAAACTATGAAAGAAGAAACGACGAGAAAGGAAAAGTAAAACAGAAATAGAAGAAGGGTATGAGGCTACGAGAAGATCCACCTTAGATATCTTGGAGGCTCCGATGAAACTCGAAACTCTTTCGCCATACTTATTCCTTCCCACCGACACGTACGTGTGTTGCATCCAACTTCGAATCGGATACTTTCTCCGAGATCCGGCGATTCCCTCGTATTCACCTTGTTAGAAGCGATGTCCCGTATACAGGTGCGAGGAGATGGACAACTATAAGGTATAGGATTCGGATGGAATATGCCGCAATGATAATAGCCGTTCGGATTAGGTTGCTGGGTTTTCTTTTGTCCATCGTAATCACTTATGATAGGGGGACAGATGAATCTCTTGAAACTTAGATACCTACTTCTCAAGTTATTCGTACGGTTACAACCGATAGAGGGTGATATAATGGAAATTGTTATACTTCGATGTTTCGAATAGCTTTGCGAGGAACGATTAAACTGGAATCCCTGTTGAGAAACATGAATGAAACCTCTACTTGAATCTTGACAGCATTATTCCAAATCTCATCGCAATTTAAAGTACATCGAATAGTTAGAAGAGAGGAGATAAAAAAAAAAGAGAAGAAAATCACAGCTAAAGCTTACGGGATTTTTATTTCTCAGCAAAATCAATGAGACCTTTAAATTGTCAGTCGTAAATCTTCAACGCAAAGCGAGCAATTTTTAGCCAGGTGGGCGTTTATCTTGAGAACCGTTTACGCCACAGAAGCTCCGCCAGAACAAATTAGCCGTACGGACTTTCGAGATTTTCGAAACTCGTCGTGTATAACTGCAGCTCACCGAGACGTGGTGTCCCATTCGTTCAGGACTTAAGGGGAACGCATGCATGCAAAGTTGTACGCGTACATGAGGGTCTTTTGAGAGATTTTCCATGCTTGCTACGGCATAACGCCTCTTTCCCTCTCTTTTCAACGCTTCGCATGATGAATGGGTCTCGACGTGAAACCTGGAATGATACCCTGGCAAACAAAATTTGCATTTTGATACATTATCCTCTTTTTTTTTTTTATTACAAACTTTCATATGCATTCGACATTAAAGTTGCATGAGACGAATTTACTATCATTATTGAATATTTCATTGAAATCTGCATGAATAACTATTCCTTTGAAGTTACCTTATAATTTAGAAGAACATCATTTCGTATGAAGTCCTATTTTGATTCCTGATGATTTTCACCATCGGCTGCAGTGTAGGTTTTTTTATAACAAAAACTAGCGCTCATACCTAAAATATTGATAAAAGAGAAAAGAAATCTTATCAGAACACGAAACACGCGATCTCTTGTAATCTCTCGTATTGGGATTTTGATTTTGATTATAATTCAAATTATGTTGTCGGTATATGTGAGCCAAGGTAATTCTTTTCTATGACTTGTATTTGAAATTTATCGCAGATTCCCTATCGTGTTAGATATAAATGACCCTATTCATTTCTTGGACCATCGTAGAAGATTTAAGAATATCGTGGTAATATATGAATCGTGCGAAACCAATATTACAGGAATCATAAATTTGAATGACAATAAATCCCGATACCTTCTTTCCTTATTCTTCATTCTCCTTCGAATGACTGGTAATCAAATTTCATCGAACACCGAAGCCAAATGAGCATTCCAATTCGTACAATTCAGAGTTGTTCCGGAGTACAATGAAAATGCATAGGGTGATGATTGTGATATTCGATGTAAGATACAATAATGAAGCAATCGATATTGATCCGAAATGGAGCGGGCCTGGATTGATGAGGTCGCAAGCTGTGTTGTAAACGTAGCCGCTGACGAGAGACTCATTACGGTATTGGAGATTTGATTGATACATATCGGAGTAAGGATAGTACTATGTCATTGGTATTAGGTCCCCGTTAATGAGTACTTCTCCCACGTAATTGACTATGGACAATCTCTACTTCGTCCTCCTCGTTTCTGATGTTCTGATGGATTGCGGGAGTAAATTACAGCTTTCTATGATGAGGTCGAATCATGTATACTACTGTATAGTAATACAGTCATGCTAAAATTATGAAGAATTATTAAATCCTCACACATGTTCTGTCGTTTGATATAAAAATCAATTATTATATGTGTATTCGTAGCATAAACTGAAGATGCGACTCCGCAAACAGAATTTACAAAATTCTTTGTTTAAGAAACATCGAGCTTCCGGAGAATCCACAAAGTTTTTCGCAAGAAGGATTTCCAAGTTCGTCGTCGAAAGATCAACGGGTGAAGAATCTTATTCGACAAAGATTCTGAAACTGCGTGTATTTTTGATAACGCATCCATGATTTAGATGTGCTGTATTTTTTTTTTTTCAAAGGAAACAACAAGAATTCTGTTTATCAAACATTGAAACAGAGATGAAGGAGAGGTGAAAATAATTATACGTTCCGTATACGATCGATGAGCGTTCTTGAATGAACGAACATAAGCAACTGTATAATCTGTGCAATTCCATTAGGGTTGAATGATTCCATATTTACAACACATTCGCTTGAATGACGCTCATGAATAAATAAATGCATTCATCCCAAGGAACATTTTCTGGTATCAAGTTTTTCTTATACCGGAACGTTGCGACTGTCAAGAAAAGGGAAGAGAAAGGAGAAAAAGATGACGTGGGGATCGAGGGAAAAATATACTTTTCTCTCTTCTTTTGAAGGGAAGCGTTTCACCCTGGTCGTTGTTTATGGGGTGAGGGCGACAATCTGAACGGATCCTTATTGGTCATAAAGAAAACACAAGTCGCTAATAAAGTTCATGAACTCGATCTTATTAAACATTCAAAGAGAATTATGAAAAGAGAACTATGTATATGCGATGTGGGAGAGTCATCAATTTTCGTACAATTTGAATCAGTTCGCAGATTGATGAAACATAAAATTTTCCGAAAATTCCCTTTTTACACTTTGTGCCACCCTCGTTCTCAAACCCACAATTCCAAATGGCGTTCTTTTGTCCAAGTTTTCGGAATTGATTAAGAAATTCACGACCAGGTTCTCCGAATGCACATAACGTTCCTGCACTCCACGCGAGGTTAATTGATCAACTCGAAACTCCGATTACTCTCGATCCATTGATCAAATAGAAGTCTCGGCAAGATATACGAGTCTTGTTCTTTTTTCCACCCTTCGGATGGAATCATCATATATACATGCGCTGGGAGAATTATCGACTATCTTGTACACGTGGAGGAGAAAAAATTGGAAGGATTCGAGTTCTCGTATCTAATTCTGCGATAATATTTTACCGCAACCCTTTTATACCTTCGCAGCCGCTCACGTGATCACGTTTTTAACCCTTCGTTCATAGAGAATTCCATCACCCGGTGCTGAAACCTGGTCGAGTGTCGATAAGACGACGCGTACTACAATCTTCGACGTGAATTCAATCGAACGCATCGTGATTATAGAGTATCGATGGTGGGGTGTGTGTTAAGTGCATACATGATTAGAACCACATCGGTGTAATTGAGTGGGCAGATTTCCGATGTGCCCCACCAACGGATTAACATCGGAGATGTTACTTGTGCTTGGATTACCAAATGGTACGGACATGCGTGAACACACATCCACAAGGACGACCGATGAATCTGCTTAGCGGAGCGTGGCGGTATGTGTGCCGGTTAAGTACGTGTATATATATATAGCGAGAGTGCTGGTATACCTAATTGATGTTTCTCGAGAGAAACTAAAGGCAAGACCAAAGGGGTTAGCGGGTGTTTGAGGGAGCATAACCACAACCCGTGAGTGATATACCCTCAATATCCACACTTCACCCAAAGATCTTACTAAATCTCTTCCTTGCTCGCGTGTTCTACATGTCTACTCAAGGTAACCGTATGAGCTTGCATACATCGAGTGAGTTCGATGTATGTATAATACAATCTCAATTATCCGAACTAATGGAGAGGTAGATGTGTTTAGATGAATGATCTTCGAGAAGTGAGAAAATTACTCCACACCTCGCTCGCTCGTTGTCGCGAACAGGAATCAAAGCTCGTACATCGTACGTCTCGGGGAAGAAATCATATTCGAGCGAAGAGTCTTTTGGATAGAAATCATCCTTTCCGTGAAACATGATTTTTTTTCATCCCTCTTCACAACAGCTGTTGCCAGCTGTCGAAAGCCGTGAAAGGACGCACCAAAATATTCCAACGCGAACGTGAATAAAATTTCATATGATATAACGATTTTCCCAGGGATGGGATACGATTTATCGAGATGTCTCCAAATTTCGCTAGAGAGTCTATATTTCGCGCAACAGGCTGGGACAGAAGTATTCCAAGAAAAACGTTTCTACGGGCTACGACGTCGTCACCGTTTATCACGAATCCCACGAATCGAACTTGAACATTTTGAAATAAAAGATTCGAAATTACCCACCGCATTATAACGTAACATAATTCCTTGAAAGCTTCGCCGACATTTCCAACTTTTATTTTTCCAACCAATGTTGGCGTGTATCGTGGAATCTTCGCCGCCAACTTTTCACGATGACTCGTCGTAATCGTCGTCGAAGAGCAATACGACGGAAGGCGTGGCGCAGTTGTAGAAAGTTTTAACGCGCCCGGCGTGATCTTGCAAATAGCCGTCGTAAATCAATAGCAAAAGGGCGACCGAGGAGAAAATGGTGGTAGAACTGGTAGTGGTAGTGGTGGTGGTGGTGGTGGTGGTAGTAGTAGTGAAGAAGTAAAGGCATATACAGAACCATGTTGAAGCTTGAGAAAGTACGATGAGAGGGTGAATAGTAGGGAAAGATGGGATGAGACATCGAAGAAGGAGAACGAGAAGGGGTCAGGGTGGAGTAACGAGAAATTGAAGAAGCCCGTTGTAAATGGATGTTCGCGATTACGAGAAAAATCGTACATAAATGGCGTGGTATGGGCTGCGAGGTAAAAAACGACACTGGAAGATGAAGTTTTATCTGTCAGGGTAGCTATGCTCGACTGACAGAAGTAAGAAAAGAAATCCAACGAGAAAAAGATACTTCCATGTGATCATGCACGTTTGATTTGAATGGAAGATTTTGAATCAAGGATCGATTACTAGCCACGTTATATACTTGCGATTGAAGAAACGCTGACGGTGTTCTGATTTTTACACTTTTCTGGATTTCACAATCATTTATCATCCTTACCTGACATGAATCTTTCACGACAAAACCCTAGTGATTCATCCTGATCGGACCTCGAAGGAACTCAAGAAGAACTTTGCTACAAAATTGCAGTTTACCTAAATTAATCATCCACGTAATTATCGGTCGAGTCAATGAATTAAATGTTATTACGTTATAAATTTTACTTTTAAAATTCCTTCACCCGAAAATATTTATGATCGTCGAATGGATTACACTAACTCCCCTCATTTTTATCTCTACCCCTAAGAGAATTGATTTATGCGAAAAGTTTTACCACCCTGGTGAAGGAATTGCCATCGTATTTATAGCATATAGACATTTTCGAGGGTCTATTTAAAAATGTGTGTAATGAAATTACACAACTGAAATCATATTCCTTCGTATTTAGAATTGAAAGAGAGAAGAGGGGATGAGATACACATGGATTTTTCATTCTCAGATCCCTCGTTTTTTCTGCGCTCGGTTAGTCTTTTTTTATTCGAATGAATAAGCAGGCCTCCGTGAAGTAACTTATCTCGTCTACTCACAGAGATGCTTCAAAAGGATCTATTTGGAAAAATTGTCGGTTGACAGGGAAATTTTCAGTCCTTCTTCGTCTTGTCACGTTGAATTCATAGTGGAGTCATTGCGACATCGAAACATTGTTTTAAAAGTCCCGATGACATCGAGTGGCATGGAGGATAGAAATTGTAGGATTTTGGTCGACGAATTTGGCACCGACTAAACTGGTTCTGTCGTGACGGGTCGTCTCCCTTGTTGCATGGCATGTAGAGATATTTTTTGTTTTTCTTTTTTTTTTCAACGCGAACGCAGAGGGAATTCCCCCACAGTTTAAACGATTCCCGACTCCACTGTCGACTATTACCTCACTATCGGGTTTATGTATTTGTATGCATGTGTGTTCATACACACCACCGCATGCTATCGTGCAGGGAAAATATATATGTGCATACGACAGACGGGCGTAGAGCCGAGCGCGTTAGTTCGATTCGAATTCAACGATTTAAATCAAGTTGATTTAAGCTCTCCCTCGACCGCGGGAGTCCGGCTGACCGTGCTTCTACTTCCATGAGATTTGCTCTTCAATCCTCTTTTGCTTACAACACACATACCCGTGTAGCCTACATTTATAAATTTCCTATTTAATCTATGTTTTTTCAACCATTGAAGGGAAAATCCTAGATCCCTTGTTTCATTGACTTCCATTCAGGCTCGCTGAATTCCTCAGATGTTTCAACTTGCCAGATAAAAAGACTTTACCAACGTATACAGACGCTGGAGTCTAAAGCTACGAGATTATCAGGAGAACATCAAAGTTAATCATTGTTTGCATTACAAATGAGGAATGGATGAAAGAGGGTATTAGGGCGATCATGATGGCGCGCGTCGTCCATAATTTCAATCAGAGCTCTGTTACATTTGTACACGAAGAATAATTGAAAAACCAAATTCTCTCGGAATTGTGTCGAATTCATATTGCACAGCTTTAATCGAGTTTCGACATTCTGGATGTGACTGTAATCCATTCGAGATGAATGAGAGATAATAATGAATTACATCCAATACGATCGAAGATAAATCATGTTTATGTGTATACTTGTGATATTTATATCATCATTATGCAGCTTGCAATGGTAAATATTTCCACAAATTTGTTGGATGGTGTTTGAATTGATGATGTATTGTGAGAAGAATTAACAACCACGATAGATAGGGATCGAGAGAAATCCCGTTCTTGTAGCTGCTTTGAATATCCGTACAAAAGCACATTCGCGAATGCTATAACCGATGAAGCTTCGAAACGCGTAATCGGATATGAAGAGTAGAAAAAAAAGTATGGTGAAAATGTTGGCTAGAAATCATCTTTTCCTCTACCTTTATTTCTAAATCATGAAATTATTCCTAATTTATCATTGTTTCATTTTACAAACTGCTGACACTTTTTCCAAGTTGCGTGGTTATGCTTTTTCCTTGTGGAATAGAGAGAACTCGCAGGTTGATTAACTCCATTCTGAATTAATGCAATGGGATTGTTATAAAATGGTACCATTTGTCAACTCCCTCTTTCCTTCTCGGTGATCTCCGTTGAGATTTACTAATTACAATCTCAGAGATGGTTCTCTCCAATTGCCTCCTTTATAGTAAGTACGTGGGCTCATCTCAATCTGACATTTTTTATGGGTAACTCGTTTCTCTCTTCCTTTTCGATTATCCCAACACTAGTGTATACACATCTTACGCAACTTTGACGCTATATTATAATGAATGAAATTCATTCGACAAGGACTTCGCTATTCTATTTAGCAGAGAAACATTGATTATGAGAATGTATTTTTAGACTGTTCGATATTTAATTAAGAAATTTGTTCGGAATGCATTGGAGTGACAGAACCAATCAGTCCCCATGCCTTTGACCATCTCATAACGCCTGAATGCGAATTCTCATTGATGTGCGAGACCAAGATCAATGGAGAATACCATAGTCAAGCCAGGCACCGACTGACTGACTGACTGACTCGGAGAGATATAGTTTACGTAGCGTGCCAACTAATTGATGCCGGTTTGTTAGCTGCCACTTTCGACCTACGGGCATGAACTGACTACTAAAGTGTTACATGACGTCTGGTTCTCACACTGTTGAAAGGATTCTAGAATGGTTTGAGAAAATATCTGGCATGTGTATACGTATCGAATTCATTATTATTCATGACGTTTGCACTTTCTCACAATATTACGTCTAATTATTGTTATTGATAAACCATATTCGAAATTTCAAATATTCTATTGTGAAATAATAAGGACTTGGTGTCTCTTTCACGCGAGAGAGTTTGCTGATAAATTAAGAGAGTTTTAACATTTCTCTCATTCATTTTATCGACTACCAATTTTCTTGCACCAACCATCGTTGCATCGTTGAATTCATCACTACGTCTCGCGTATAGTACAGTATGTATATACCATGCGAATAAAGGTGCTGATGAACAAAATCGAAAATTCAGATCAATCGAGTAACTGAGAACCATTGAAATTTTGTTACTTTATTCTTCACGTAGAGTTGAGAATTATTCTTTCTCATAAAATTGATCGCAAACGAATGGAAAAAGTATGATATTTAGTTCATAACGAGAAGACTCAATGCATAAAATAAAATATTCCATTAAACTTCCTTCCTACATCATTGTGGAGAGGAAGTAAGATCGTGTGATAATCAGATTTTCAACACTTAGACTTCTGAAAGCATAAAGCTCTCCCGGCATCTTGCGATCTTAAGATGGCAACCAATCACCCATTTTTTACTCACCTTGAACCCCATCTAATCAATGCATTCTGTTGAGAGCATGAACATCATTTGTATGCAAGCTAAGCGTGAGTCAGGTACAAAGTTAAATTGCCGTTCCAGAGTCGGTGAGCTTCAAGATGCAGCTGGAGACTAGCAGGTGATACTAACGAGTCGTGGAGACACGACATGAAATGTTTTCTCGTACCTGGTAAATGTGTATTCACAATTTCCATGTAGTCGTACATAGGTGTAACGTGTAAAGGGAGTAGTAAATCTTTGACCAAAACCCTCCAATTTCATGCTCCTTAAAGATTCCTCTTGGACGAATTAAACGTTACGTGTCTCAATAAGTCACCTTTCAAACGGTAACCTCACTCCTTCGGTATCTCTAGGAACGTGGGGTGTGGAAGTTCCAGGGATCGGAGGGTTGTAAATCTTTTCGAACGTGTAAAATTAAAAATTTTCAGTTTGAATTGATACTTTATCGTTCACGACACATGTCTTTGATGTTGTTTTAGTTTCGGTGAAACAATAGATGGGAGCACACGTTCTGGTATGAGATATTGTAACTAATGGAGAAATCTTCCCACATGTGCTGCGACGGCTATAATTTATCAGAACTTGTTTGAAGTTATTTCCAAAGTTAACCTGTGGAAAATTCTCTTTCAGCAGGTGCGCGTAGTCACGAACCAGCTATATCGATCTGCGAATTCACATGCTTATTCTCTTTCCTACTTTTTATTGTATCGATTACCTTATCTTTTCCGAAGAACCCTTCCCCTGTGACGATGATCGAGGATTGATTAGTCGACGAGGGTTAACTTCTTGAATAATATTATACCCTTGGAACGTGAATACAGAAATCAAAATTTCAAGTTCTCAATTCTATGATGGATTCTAAATCGATTTGCACTGGTTGGTAATGAAATCAGTAACATTTAACGAATTGAGATTGAGAAATTATGAAAACTTATCTTAGCAAATCTGAACTACTACATTAGATCGCATTACATCGCATCATATCAACCGAATCGATTCAATTTCAACAGCCCATAAATGAAACGGTTGCACGCAAGACTCACTTGATGATGTGTCTTGGAATAGGTCAGCCTGAAAAGCCTAGTACCGCTCTGAGCTGCATGTCAAATGAGATTGGCCTCATATGGAATCGACTTCATTCAAGAAAGAATGAAGCAAATATTCCTTTGGAATACAAAATTTTCTACAATCAATTAAACGTAGATTGAAACGGAAAAGAAACAAACGGAACTGAGTGGGAAAAGGAGAATAACTTTGAATGTACGAATCCTCTTGACATCCGAACACATTTGGTGACGTTTATGTTATTCGGTATCCAATATCGAATTCGAGAAGATGGTAATGCAGGCTGCGTATTCGACTTGTAATGTTCGTGCCCGAGAGTCCGTTTATGCATCCATAAAGTGCCCTCGTCGACGACATCCATGATGATATATTGCTATGTGACGCAGACTGTGTAGTACGAAACGTATACATTGTGCACTCATATACATATGGCATCAGAATCTTATACGTCGCATCGTTTCGTATGTTGCATGGTGATGCCGGGACCTTCTATATGATCTTGTCGACGTGGAGAGGATTAACGACCTAGAGTACTATAGCGAACTAAAGAGATGTGTAATGCGTTGGAAATGTGTATATATGGTGATGGTTACCTACCAAACATGTGTGATGGATAGACGTAGATAATAGAACACATACGAGTGAAGGAAAAGAGGAGAAAGGAAGCCAAAGTGGAGAAAAGTGGGACGATGATGATAGCGAGGATATAGTATATATAGAAGGAATATGTATACATATATATAGAAGAGAAACAAGAGGAGAACTCCAAGTTTGCAGCAAAGTACTTTGAGCCACGTGGGACACGAGTGCTGTTCACTGTTGTCCTCGTGTCCACATTCGTTCACCAAAACTTGATGTCTCTCATAGACCTATTACCGAAATCACACTCCCTCCTGATTCTATTATTCCATCCTTCTCAACCTCCCATCGTGTTCATAACATCGTTCATTATGCTCTCTCATCTCACACATACTTTGTCGATTCTACGACATAAAATGTATATATATATATATGCCGTATATATACATATATCCGTGTACATATGTATATATGTAAGGCACCCTTTCCCGTGCACGCTGGGCGCATTCAACCGGGCACTTCAATTTGCATTACGTCCGACCGCGCATAGCCAAAGGATCAATTAAATTTCTATTAAGCAAAGCACGACCTTTTCCACAGCGCTCAACGCCAGTCGACCGGATGTATGCGTTGCGTTCCCTCGATCATTTATCCGGGAAAAAGATAATTTCAGAATTATCTGTTTTTTGTTTTCCAGGGAATATGAAAAAGTATTGTCAGCAATACAACTTCCAATCGAAATGAATTGAAATATCGAACGACAGGAGGTGAACATTGATTTTCAAAACTTCACTCGGTGAACTGCTGCAGCACCCTCTGTAAATCTTACAGTCTTGAGAATGATACTTGAGATGAGGAAGTACTTGAAATATAAAGAGTGCTCGAGGATGCTCAAGTCTGTATAATTTTACTTCCACATCGGTTCATATTCTATGAATTTGAGTGCCAGCAATCTCTCGTATGAGAATGAAATGGGTTAGTACTCAAATTTGAGAAGTGACAATCAATGTTTATCGTACACAACATATTTATCGTTGAAGCGAAGAGCTTCACGTTTCTCTCCCTTTGCTTTCTCATTGTATCTTATTTTTCTTCTCCTGAAGGAATATTTTCCGATTGAAGAGATTTATATATTACACTGACAGAAAAATGACCTGGTTGGAACATTCGTGGTCGCGATAACTTGAAATCTGGTTCGATTTAGCAGGAAATGTGATTGTGATGTCCAGAAAAAGGGGTTGAAGCCAACATTACCTAGATTTTCCAGGTTAGAAAGACCAGATGTTCTTCTTGGCCTGATAACCAGAATACGTAGTTAATTTTGGTTTCAACCACTTCTTCTGGATACCACAATCACATTTCGACCACGAATGTTTCAAGCAGGTAATTTTTCTGTCGGTATACGAGTAAGAATATGAATCATCGACGATGAACTTTTCTATATACTTGAAGGAAGAAGCATCATAATATCTGTCCAGGAACCAAACTTGTTTTTATAACAACTCACCAATGGATAGCAATCAGAACACTCCGAGTCTTTTCTTTTGCCATTCCTACCAGGTAATCGATTTTTTTGCTCTCCTCGTTCAATTTATCTATCTATCTTTTCTTGAATCCCATAGGGACTCACTTTGAATCCTCACTAGATGCTTCCGACGTCGTTGGTGTACAGGTTTTTATCGGATACCACCATACGCTCTCTCTCTCTCTCTCTCTTTTCTTCTCTTTGGATTTTTTCTTTCAGGACTTTTCTCCGCGCAACATCTCCACACAAGAACACCAGCACGAAACGGTCACCATAAGGATAGCAAAAACGTTATTTGCCGCGCTGATCCGTCATGGGAGAAGTAACGTGTGTATGTACACGGCTAGCTTTTTACGCCTCTGCATTCTATGCCGGGGGATGGAGAAATTCGTTTGTGAGGGTGAGGAACGAGAGGTAGTACAGAGAAGTTTTCTGTCCTTCTGTCGTCGTCGGAGGTAATCCCTGATTATCGTGATCGAATTGCCGCACCAACGGTGGAGAAGAAGCGGTTGCTGCTGGTACCAGGGCTGTTACGGTGTGGGGATATATTGTACGGTGACTGGTATACCAAATCGGCTCTAGGACGGCGATAAACACAACTCCACATGCAATAGAAAACTTGGTAGTGGTGTACCAATACCTTTACGCATTCATACATACGCTTCCTGGCTTTTTTTCTCCTCTTCTCTACTATATTCCCTGATGAGAGTAACACCAATAATGATAAAAAGATAGTTAGCGATGTGAACGTCTGCAGGGATTCTACTTAATTTCCTCAAGTGATGCATGTGTAACGGTAAATTGAAGTGTAAAAAATAAATTGCAATCATAAACAGATTGCTTGAGGTTCTCAGGAATCGTTTCTCTCATTTTTTCTCACTTGATGGCATTTCACGTGAAGAAAATGGAACTCCGCGATCATTTCACAATATTCAAAAACACAACGCAAGGTGAGAAATGATTATTTCGTTTCGCTTAATTGTAATATACCTCGTTTATTATTTTTTACCCGCATTCGCGGGGTATCCCGCAAAAAAAAACGTGGGAACAAAACAAATATTTGTACAGTATTATTTTTCTGATTGAAAGTAGACGCGTGTCACTCATGTATCATGCATGAAATCGAATCCTTTCCACACAATTGCATTCAAAGCAACATATTTCCGGAACTTTCGATTGCGATTGGATGGTGTACATGATTTATTGAGAAACGAGTTCACGAATATTTATAGCCGATCGCCAAATATTTTGCCACGAAAAATTTCTGTGTTTGAAAATACATAACAAAAACAAGAATGTGGCGGTTTATAACAGGGGGAATATGAAGGAATATTATGATAATAAAAATCCAATATTGAATCATCAAAATTTAAACCATTCCGCTTTCCATCGAACTTACAAAAGAATAATAAAGTATTGTCACTGGAAAGTTTATAGAACATTTCAATAGATGATTAGCAGTTAGTTGATTACGCATAAAGGTTCTTTTGTTCCCCTTTGTTTTGTGTACTTTCAACTCTGTGTTCGATCTTTTCCATTTTTCTCCACTAGTTACGGTTTTAGAGACCGAATGGAGGACAAAAAGGTCAAAACATGTATATACGCTTCGATAAAAATAGTATGAAAAATCCAACATCAACGCTGATACTAAATTTTACAACAGCTTTAATACCTTTCATCGAAAAAAAAAAACGATGAACGATGCTGAATTTGGACACAGTAACATTAATAGAATGAAAAAAACAATAGCAAATTCTATGATATTGATGTATGAAAAAACACTTCTCTTTGGGTTACTGATGATTCTCATTCAATCTATTTTTGTTTATAGAAACTTTATTCCGAATTGATCCAAATATGGCTAGTTTGAGGACTATGATTGACATTTTTATTTACAGATTCTTGTGTTTATGATCTGAGCCTGTATAGAGTAACCACCGATGAGCCTGTCGTCTCCAGATGGCACTGTAAAACCATCTAAGTATCGATACACTGTAAACAAATTTCATTTGAAAATTCAGAAAATCTGATCAATTTTTTGAAGCCATTTTTTCTGGATTTTCAAAAAAATTCTACTGAATTTTAAGAAACTTGATTCTTCTCCATAGAAAATTTATAGATTTTTATATAATCTTGATCGAAAAGTGATACTACTTCACCTCCAAAACCAGTGTGATGCTCACCGAAAAATGGTATCCCCTAACTAATGATCAACATAGAGGATTTGTTAGAATGCATTTCAACCTGGAACTCGCGGTTCCAAAAAATAGGCGGCAAAATACTCTTTTTTGCGGTCACTCTTTAGTTAAAGTTTCTGAAAAATCAGTAAAATTTATTTGAAAAAGTTGCTGTAAAAACTTATAGTCAATTTTCTGAATTTTCAGAAGGGATTTTTTTACAGTTTACAGTATTTTCTTCAGATGACATGTATGAAGCATCCCGTAGAAAAGTTTTTCCCATTCATTTCCATGAACTTGCCAAATCTCCATTTCTTTTCCATGTTTCGAGGAAGAAACAAGGGAATTTGGCATGAATGAGGAAAATTTTCCCAAGAGATTTAGAAAAAATATAATTTCTTTTCCATGATTCTCTATTTTTCAACGTAATTTATCGATTCAATGTTCCCTAGACAAACCCATTAATTCTCACCAAATCTCATTGAATGTTGCACAATATTCTGACTAAATCCCATAAAATTCCATTTCGTCAGATTCTATGGATTTTTCTAACCATCTTATATCGTCTCGAATTATTCCATACAATACGAGGGTGGATTGATAAGTTTCCGGCCTGACCAAGAGATGGCGCCACTAGGCCTACCTTGAGGTGGCGTTCTATAGTACCATCCTTAGATAGCTTGTAGCTATAGTTTCAGTCCGATCGCCATGTTAGTTTAGTTTTGAGAGCACGCTGACCAAGACGCCTCTGTGTTTTTCGTAAAAATGGAAAAGCTGGAAAATCGTGCTGTCATCAAATACTCTTATTTGAAGGGGTTAACGCCGAAGGAAATTGAAGAAGAGATGGACTCAACACTGGGGACATCCTCCCCATCATATCCAACCGTTAAGCAGTGGGTTTACGAGTTTAAAAAGGGTCGTGTGAGCACCTCTGATGAGCCTCTCTCAGGACGCCCCGTTGAGGTCACAACTCCAGATATGATCGAAAAAATCCATCAAATAGTGCTGAAAGATCGCAGATTAAAAGTTCGTGAGATAGCTGAGACCTGTAAGATGTCATATGAACGTGTACAAAATATTTCGCACCAACATTTGTATATGGAAAAGCTCTGTGCAAGATGGGTGCCGCGTTTGCTAACAGTCGACCAAAAATTGATTCGAAAGAACATTTCTACCGCCAATTTGGCGTTTTATAAGCGTAATCCAAGCGAATTTTTGCGTCGATTCGTAACCGTTGACGGAACTTGGGTCCACCACTACACTCCTGAAACCAAAGAACAGTCTAAACAGTGGATTGGACCAGGGGAACCAACTCCAAAGAAGGCAAAAACAATTTTTTCGGCGAACAAGGTTATGGCTACTGTTTTTTGGGATGCAAGAGGTATTATATACATTGATTACCTTGAAAAGGGTGAAACTATCACTGGTCAATACTACGCAGACTTATTGCAACGTTTGAGCCACGAAGTGAAAATTAAACGACCTCATCTGGCGAAGAAAAAAATCTTGTTTCATCACGATAACGCACCAGCGCACACGTCAATCGTTGCGATGGCTAAAATCAACGATCTGAAGTTTGAATTAATGCCGCACCCTCCCCACTCTCCAGACCTAGCCCCGAGTGACTATTATCTGTTTCCTAACCTCAAAAAATGGCTTGGCGGTAAGAGATTTGCGGACAATGAAGAAGTAATCGAAGCTGTAAATGGGTATTTTGAGGAGCTTGACGAATCAGTCTATAGAGATGGCATTACTAGACTAGAACACCGCTATGAGAAATGTATCAGCCTTGGAGGAGATTATGTTGAGAAATAAAAAAAAAAAAATTCTTAAAAACGTTGTTTTTCTTGGTCAGGCCGGAAACTTATCAATCCACCCTCGTATTATTGGAAAATTCTTGGACAAATAACAGCAAGTAATATTTTCTAAAGTTATCCTCTTCAAGATTTCGTAACAAGAATTTCCCAGATCGTATTTGTTAACGAAGATTTCATTTCTAACCCTGAATACATTATTACATGAAATACGATGGAAAATAATATCGTTGAAATTTCATTCATTTGCAACTGGGTGAATAGAAAAATATGAATGAATAGCGAATGAATGAGGAATCGGGTATAATCAAATATGCCACATTGATACGATTTCGCTAATGAAATTTGCAGAAAACTCTTGTTTCCTACGTCTAATGAGATCACACGAATGCATATATTTTTCTCCACATACTTGGAGTACACGAACCACGCACACGAACAAATTGAATTCATTTGGACCCTTGCACCATACGTTATTTATCCACCGTACGAAGGACGAAAGTTGAATCCATGAGGAGTGACGATAAAATTCAAGTGTAAAGTTTAAGAGAGGATGATATGATGAATCGATGAACTCAGCGAAAACTTTCTTCGTGTTCTGTCGTACGATACATAACGTGTACATGATCACACATGCATACGACAGGTACAACATACTTACATTATTCCGGGTCTATTTGATGTGTAAGAGGATTTTCATGTATCCACTTGCCGGAAAACAGGGTGGATAAACTTTTTACCGACAACACTAGGGCGAAACCCCTTGTTTTCTGCATGAATAGAAGGTCTGGTATTACCAGTTAAATTCGATGGATCGGTAACTTGGCCACGATCAAATTGTAATACTAAAATTCACTGTGAATGCACGCATATGCTCGAATGAACTTGGACATTGGAGTTTGACCCATTGTCATTTCTGTTAACCTCAATTGAATTTAGAATCATTGTGTTCGATCGACCACCAAGAATGAGCTAATCGACACGAAAATCGTAACTTCTACGAAATATCTTCTATACACAATGAACCGTCGAGCGGGAGTTATCGGGAACAATCATCGATCTTACATCATTTACGAAGGATGCATGTATATCTCCATCGCTGTATTGTTGTAAAACCAAATGGTCGGTGAATGCCAACGGAATCGAAAACACGTAATGGACGGACTGAATCTCGTATGATTCGAAGGATTTGTGATAATATTTCTAGGAAGAAGAAGAAGAAGATAAGACTACAACGAACTACAAGTTGTACAAGGAATAGCGTGTATGTTCATTAAAAAGGATATAAATGTATGCACCGGTGCATGTGTAATATACATTTTATCAACGTATCTACTCGAGAACGCAGTGCATATCTACACAATACATACTTCAAAATAGTGATTCATAGTTGAACATGATGGCAAGAGGGAGGAACAGAAAAGAGATAAAGATGAAGGGAGAGGTGGTGAAGGAGGAAGAAGAGAAATCAGACGCCCAGTACTGTTAGCACACTGGTGTGCATACCTATTTGGGACAGTTGGTCCATTGCCAGGATTGCTGATTCCCCGCGGCTATCGTAGCATTACCGTTCCACCTCTTTCGCTGGAAATACGTAAATCTATTGTGTCGCGACGACAGAACACATACACACGTGTATGCATGCATCTTTTTATGCATGTTCAAGTGGATCAAATCTTCCAACACGCCCCGTTGCCTCTCCTCTATCGAGCTGCTGCTGCTACTGCTGCTGCTGCTCCTGCTACCGCCGGACTTCCTCCCATTCGAGGTACCACCAAATTATTCGTCGCTCACGTAGCAGGATATTTTAATTTCCCAAAAAATTCCCAACTCTCCTCGGTTCTCGTCATTATCCACCGACAACGACCAATTTGATCTTGTCGTTTCTCAGTTGGACAAAGCGATGATGGCACGACTAATGAGCATCACAGTTGGAGAGGACCTGTGATTAAGAGACGAACAATGTTTGTACAATGTTGACGGGGAATAGGAAAAGAAAAGTAAAAGACAGGGACGAAAATGGTAGAGATAATGTAAGGTCTAGAATAATTTTCCATTGTTGTTTTTTTCCTTCATGTGTTCTTTAATATCTCGTTCTTTCAATTTCACAGCCACAGTTTGGATACATTATCAGGATTTTTCTGTTCCTTCTCGGTATGGGATGACAAATCTAGATTCGAAGGATCCCTTTTCGAGATTCGCGAACAGTCTTGTACAAAGCCAATTTCAGAATTTGAGTGACAATAAATCTTCTTGAGATTATAAGTTTCTAAGTTTTTGTAAATAAGAGCATGTTTCATTCACAAAGGAAAAAAAATGCACAGCTTATTCTCCACGATGAATACTCCGTTAAACCATGAAATTATATTTCAATCCAAGAACGTTAGAGCCTTCCAATCTTTCAACACGGAGAATAATTTTCTCCATCACTGCTCGGTCTGATTACGCCAGGTGAAAAATTCTATTCATCATTTCAGGAAAGGAGGGAAAAATATTGAACAATAGGATTCTTTCTTTCCCAAAATAAAAACACTGCATCCAAATGAAGATTAATGCGAGTAAAGATGATATGGAAAACCGTCAGTTCTTTCTTCCATCCTTCAACGGAATATTCATGCAAAAGGAGAATTATGTTTTTCATCCTTCATCGTCAAAAGTATTACAATTTCACCATGATCGTAAGTAATTGATCATACGTGTGGATCCCAAGAGATTATTTTCTGGTTATATCGAGGTTATCAAGTAATTCTTGAACTTTGACACAAAAATAACCCTCAGGACATTTGGAAAAAAAGGCAACAACATTTCAAACTTTCCGAAGGAACATTCAAAACTCCCACACGAAGGTTGTATATCGATGATCAAAACAGACGTTCAATCAATCACTCGTATTTGAGGTATTCTCTGGAGATGATTCCAAACGATTCTCTTGCCAATGTAAGTTTCCAGAAACAACGCGAGAAGCCAGATCACGTGAATTCAAAAAGTAATATTTCAGAGAGAAATCGAAGACACGTTTTGTGAACTGAGAATAATAAGAACCGTTATGTGAAATTTGAAAGAAGGTATATCAATCATGTTCTTATTGATTTGAAATTAATCCAGCATTAGGAAATTTAGATTTCTAAATATATTATTCCAAAGAATATGAAATTTTCAAAGCTTTTTCATAAATCTATATACACAGCAAATTGAAATACAGGTTAAAATACGCAGTTTTACAATGGTGGCGCACATTATGTCCTTTCGTCTCTCTTTCGTTCGAACATCGGTTTTCAAATTCGTGGTTAGACTCGGTGGAAATGCGGCTCGTAAATTATTATGATTATCATTACCATTATCGTTACAATCTGCTCCTCCGCCGATCCTCCTCTTCTCACGTAGATAGACGCTGCCAGTGGTAGAAAACTTTCGAGTTCGACGTCGTTTTGCATTCATTAGCATTCGTAGAAGAAGTTTTGGAACTTAAGTTGCTGACACACGTGCAAAGAGTTTTTCTCGAACTCCATTCCCCTTATGCTTTCATTGAAGCGGAAAGTTCGTTTGAATATGTACATACATTCCCCTCTTTGTTGATCGTTATTGACCATCGATTGTTGAGCATCTGGGAACGTTAAAAATTTCTCATAATAACTGTACTGAATCGTGCATAAATTTCCAACAGATGCGAGCTTCGATTACAGATTATGGTTCCGATTTCCACCTCGTATCGGAATCGTTCATCTTGAAAATTTCGATCAAGCTAATCACTTTTCAAAATCACCTTTCGTCTTTTCTTATAGATCCAAATACTATTCATTCTCTTCGCGGTACAAGCGACGCTCGGATGCCACAAGGAAAAGCAAGTAAAAAAGGTGACAAAAGCAAAGTAAGTTGATTAATGAACAGCGAGAATCGAATACTTACCAACCACTCAACCAACTCTCTCTCTTTCTCTCCCTTTCCCGCCACTTTTTATTTTTGTTTCCAGGCCTCCTAATGTCCCCTTTATATCATTTCGTCCCCAATCCACTAACGGTTTGGCAAGATCGACATAGAATCACGGTTGACTTTCAGGCTGACTTTTATTGTCAGCGATAATCTTTTTGGGGCCTGAAAAAAAAGAAAAGTGAAGGCGTACGCGATGGCAGTAACCCTCAAAGAACTCGTAACCAAGTATACCATCCCGCCACGGTACCGATGAACAACGATGTAAGAATAAAGAGAGGGAGACGACGGCAGAGTTGAACTGGAAGTCGGAAGGAGGGATAAATCGAAAAGACGACCACCCTCGTTCCTCTTGAGCGGTAAAAGTTCTTTCGCGTCAGTAGGAAAGAATTGGTGCGAACCAACGACACTGCGTGAAAGTTTGTTCCTTATCTGAACGCTAATATCAGAAGGGAGTCTAAGGTGGAGAAGAGTTTTAGATGATTGCCGAAGAGCAGAGTGTCGCTTTACAATCGAATCTTCGTGAAAAAAAAAGCGAGGGAACAGAGATATCGAGAAACCGAGCAGCATGTTGGAACATTGTGTTTGTAATGAACGGAAGAGAAGAAATTGAATGTTCTACTACTCGGTTTTGATTGATAAGCCTTTGTCTTTCGTTCTCCATCCTCGTCGTGGTAAAAGAAATGAATAAGGTATACATATATATATATATCGTGTCGATTGATTTTCCAGGAAATGATCTGGAATGTTGTAACACGTAAGCTTCTTTGAACTTTTCATAAAATTATTAGAAAAGTCAGTTGGTCCGGGTCAAAAGTTGGAATTATTGCGTGACGGTAAAACACCATGGCCATCATCAACTGCCACCGTTCCTCATTCCTCAACCCCACACGAATAGCAACGTGTACGGTCTACCCCGACGAACACGCGCGAGCCAATCAATTCAACGTCAAACTTACACCCTCGCAGGAAACTGTTGGCTATGCGTCTCCCTTTTCTTCTTTTACTCCTTCTCTATTCTGGCCAGTCACGCCATGACAAACCGATTTCCCGGTAAATTTATTTTCAATAGCATGCTGCTGCCTTTATATATATGAGTGTGTTTATATATAGAGTACAAACAAAGATGTATTTGTCTCTTGCGTTACATCAACGTGTGTAGCAAAGTATGTAGCGAAGGGGAAAGAAATTGCATTCTTCGAAGCAACAATTTAGATCGCTACGTTTTTACAAATTTACGTTACGCGATATGGGGCATTCGTTTGGTAATACATTTTTCCAGATTCTCTCCCAATCATAAAGGTACTTGACATCGTAAGGGAGATCGACGAGAAATTATTAAAGATGGTCTTCTCATCAATTCAACGCGTACTTGTAGCGAACAGATTTAAGAGTCGGTTGTAGAGTAGAAAATGAGAGAATATAACATTGACGAAAAGTGAAGGATTTCGAAGGGATGAGCGATCGAGTGGGGTTGCTGATGCTTTTAATGAGATCCTCAATGACACGGACGTCGACATTGGCTATGACAACGTATAGACTTCGTCGATGAAGCCCCGAGTCAACGGGGACAAGTCGCCGTGACTTAAAAGTATTGCTGAGCATCGAACGGAAAAACCCTCGGGATAATACTTCCGTGAAAGTTCCTCTATTTCTCCCTCAAAGCTACCTTAGTTCTCACCGTTCTCCCTCACTCTCCCTTCTCATTTCTCCCTCTCTTTTCCTCCATGAACGGCTACAGCCCACTTCCGCAATTTTTCCGTACAGTCATGAATAGCAACGAGTGGAAAAACAGGAAACTTTCGACCACCGACATTCAGGTTTTCTCAAGCTTCTTTCCTTTAGTCACTGTGAAATTGTGTTTCCTGCGGGCGTTGGCTGGTTTGAAAATAAAAAAAACAAAATGAAAGAGAAACGTAAAACTGAGGATGAAAAGTGTGTAATCATATTGAAGAAAAGAGCAAAGCAAGGATATCAACTTTCGAGCTGAAATACCCAGAGGAGATAAGCCACGGGATTTCGAAAGAGATTTTTTCGTTTTATAGAATCGATCGGGAGTGAGAATTCTGTAATAATATCAATAATGAATTTGACATCTATCTATCGTGATCTCGTTTCATTTAAATGACAGAATTTGATGAATTCATAACCTTCGATCATTTGGAATTCATTTATTTTCATTATTCATGTCAATCTATGTTCTCAAACTCAATATTCCTCCCCATACAAAACCTTCTCGAATGGATACCCACGGAAACTTGATCTGTGTAAAAATAAATCCAGTGAAATTTTTATCATAAAAGATCACGAATGATGATTCTGGTGACCCGTATTGAATTTACGATTGAATCATTATGCGATTACAGAACAAGTAAGATTCGAACGTCAGAGAAAAGATTCTTCTGACGTGATTGACATGATTTTTGTCTTGGCCGAAGAATTGATGAATCAAAATTGCACTTTTCGACTTCTCAAAGTTGGAGTTTCATTTCAAACACCTAGCATGATACTCGTCACGACAATTGTGAAGTGATCGATTTATGTTTGTGTACACATCCGTACTCCAATATCATAAGTGAGAATAATTGTCAGAGAAGAAATTCATGAAACAAACTTCCTTTCTACCGTCACGCACGGTATCAAGCTCTATTATTCATCATCCGTTCACCCGCAATTCACGAATGCTCGGATTTCTATTCACTATGATCACCAAGAATACATATCACAATACTTTTTATTTGAAAATATATGAACGGGAGGACTATAACAGTAACGATGTCGAGTTGAATTTTGGATCATGAGTTGAAAATAAAAGATCCTTAAATATGGAAATATAACATCAAGCAGCTTTTTGAACTCAACTCTCGTCGTATTTCTATCGATTCGTGACCGCACAAAGTTCAGAAAGGCTTTTATGTTACTGAGTGCGTAACGACGAAGGAAATATAATAAATTGCCTTGGCTGTCACCCATTATATTCATAAGCAAAAACGGGGTGATGGAATAATCCGTTGAAAAACACCACCATTCGCAAGAGATTTCAATTAGAACTCGGTTGAGCAAAATCACTTCAAAGGAAGTATATTTTCAAAAGAAAATTATTTGTTCTATGTTTCGAGATTGACGTTTCATTCGGTTTTCTTCTTTATTCATTGACCCCGTATAACAGATTCGTGCATAGATGAAGCATGAAATGGATGAAAAATTAAGGTAGGTGATATGATCCGGTACAACAGCATCAATTAAAACGGAATGGAGAATGATTTGTGGAGCGTTAAAAGGGAGAGGAGGAAGAAAAAAGAGTGGATGAGGATAAGAAATGTTATAACGAGTACAAGATGGCTATGAGGGAAACTCGAGCAGAGAAATCTTCGTGAAGAGTCTCACGAACGAATGGTATTTTTTCATCGAGAACCAAATTGCGAGTCTGTCGAGATTGAAGTCATTTGACACGGAAGGACTAACTTAACGAGTCATAGTACCTGGAGGACTCAGGTTGAAAGAGGTTAGTCACTCCCAAGTGCGCAAATTACTGCCATAAACTTAATGCGACTGCCTCGTTAATTTCATCATGTCATTGTCGTTCGAACTCTTAATTATTCTCAACTCACGGTATCCTTACGCTTTTATTTATGTGTACGTGTACATCGAGGGCATGTACTTTCTCTCACACGTGAACCAAACCACGTGTTCCAAGATTGGATCCAGTATAATTTCTATTGAATGATTCACATTTGTATGCCTATATCAAACGTGTACTAGGGTGACTCGGATTTTTCAAAATCAAGTGAACTGTATCATTTTAGTTGAAATAACCGAGAAATCAGTTATCGTAAATGTTCTAGCACTGAATTTTGTTTTGAAAGATTTTCCTAAGGTTTACTAGAAAAATAAAACCTCGTCAGATCTCTCGGTACAATAAAAAATTTTTATGAAAGAATTTCACAAGAGAAATAACGTCCGGGATGCATCGTTGCTTGGGGCTTTGAAATACATCAAAGCTTAGCAAAGGAAATACAATCTGAATCCAGATTACTGGGTAATCGCAGCCACATAGCTTCAAAATGATTTATCAGGGGTTGAAATCTCTGTCGATACATATTTGCTGATGCAAGATACGCAGGTGTATAGAGAGTATTCGACGCATAATTTACGCGGATGCATATGACATTTGAGTTTGATGGAAGCTAATTGCCGGTAGTATCGAATGTTGATTTCTTTCCCATCCCACGCTCAACTATTTTGGAACTATCAGAAATTCTATGTATCATAGAACAGAGGCAGTTATTTCGTGGGTTTGAAATTTCGAAGTAGTTTTGCGGAAAATTTTGCAGCAGAGGAAATTTATCGTGCACCCACGTAAAGCTGTGGGAAAGTTATCCTGGCACGCGATGTTATCTCTTCCTATCTCGCTAAACACACATCGAATTACACATACACGCATTGATGAACTCCGGTATGCCAGTCTTCGTCTCTTCTTCCTGCAGCTACCCTTCATCCCCTGATCATCCTGCTCATGGTTCGGTAGACCAGCAAGGCGTAACTATTCGAGTGGAATTTCCAAGGAGTTCGCGGCTGCAGTTCCGAATGCAACCAAGTAGGATGCTGGATGCGATTGTAAGTCTTGGAAGAGGTTGAGGAAAACGGTAGGAACGAAGTGTGAGATGTAAAGATCTTTTTCGATAGCTTGATATATATATATTTATACACCGATATATTATACGTGTGTGTGTGGGCGTGCACGAGGATTTATCCAAGAACTATTGGCTTACAACCAAGTGAGTTTTTGCTTCCAACGTATTTATTGGACACCTCCAAATAATCGATAATCTCAAGATTTACGTTCACAATATCAGCAATTTATATCAAGTTTTATTTATTCTTCCCGCTATCGATATTCCACGTACATGGAGCATGATAATCGGAATCATGGATCAGTCATTAGATCTCTATATCTCATTTCAAATAAAATTCCTTCTCCCACACTTGGAACATCATCGTCGTTGCGTTGTATGCATCAGTTGTAGTTTCATATAGGTAGCTCCTACCTCGGTAGCAACAATCCAGGTAACGACAATTTACCGCGACGTCGCCCACGACAAATTAATTCCCGTTACGCCAACCACCCAACACCTTATAAAGTGTGAGATGATTTACTACCTGAACTACGAAGCTGATGGAGATTAGGTACTAGGTGAGGCTGATCTTGTACCATGTTGGAGACAATATATCACCCTGTACTTTCAAATATCATTTTCATATTTTTCATGCACAATAAGCAAGCAGTTGGTTTCGATTATTGCTTATCGCGCTCCCGCGAAATTATATAATGAGATTTGATAAAAAAATCTCATATCCCAGCAGAACGCAACGTGCTCGCAATTTCAAAGTTCCGCAAGGTGCAATTATTTTCATTATCACTTTTGTCAATCGTGTATAATGCTCTCGTATACAATAAAAGTGAATGAGATTAATTTCACATGGTATTCGGTCAACCCGATCGGGAAACGAATAAGTTAGCTCGAACAATAATCCAATCTTTGAATCGATGAAATGAGAAAACAAGCAAAACCTCCTCTCAATTATAAAACATTCCAATCTGAATTGGAATCATCCTATATCCTTGATATATATCCCCCACTATATAGGTACGAGAGAAAAATGTATAGTCGTTTATGATTTGACAATGCGATACATGTAACCACACCATACGTTTCTATCTATGAAAGGGAATTCGTTTTTTGGATGCACGAATAAATCGTGGGTCTAGTGACAAGAGGCGAATTTGTCGATCCGTAATAAATCCCTCTGGTATATCCATACGCGTTCGAACTTTTATCCACGTAATGCTCTACAATGGCCGCTCGAACCAGTCGGTCACAAAATAATACGACCCTCTGCAGATTTCACCGAAAATCCGTAACTCCCTTCTCATAGAGAACTAGTTCGTTCTCATTCGACAAATCGCTTTAAACTCGCTCAAATCGAACGAGCTTGTTTCAGAAGCCTCCCGGGAAACGAGCAAATCGCATGCCCTCTTCTATTCGTCGATTCACCATGGATTTTCAAAATGATGTTATAACAGGGGCAAATGGCCATGATAAGCCGATGGTCTTATTCCATAAACGAAACGTTCGAAAATATTCCATCGATTGATATAATTTGAAACGCTTGTCCACGTGAAATTAGTCATTCTTCCCTCGCGTGCAACATCATTGTGAATCCCTCTGAATAGAAGATTCAAGAATTATCATTGGAATTAATCAAATGGAATCAGTGGATCAAATTCACCGTAATAATATCGTTCATATTGGATTCGACGAATAACCTTTTGGGAAGCTTACCTTTTGAAAAGCCTAATCATCAAGATTGAACTATCATATGCTCGTGGTATGAATGAAGTTCATGTTTCGGATACACTTGAATGTTTCCCTTTTCAGTCGACGCTAATTGGAAGAAGGGTGAGAATTAGGGTGAGATCCAAATCACGGTAATGTGTGAATTCTCGTCCCCACAGCCGTGTTCCGGAATAGCTATACATACTCATAAATCGATATCCGTATCCCTCTTCCATTCAATCGGTTATCTTTAAAGTGTCCCAAGATATCTTCAAGATAACTGTCATGTGCTTCGTAACAAAACCAATTTTAATTCGATCCATTCTGTTCCAATTTTCTAATAATGTACAATCTAACTCCTTCATATTTCAACATTTATATTTCTATATTTATATTTCGATCGACTGCTCGTCTTAAACATACCTCGAAATACGTGTTTCCTATGAATATTTTTTCCTTATTTCCTGCCAAGGAGCAAATATATCGAGTTCCAAAATGCGAAGCCAGTTGAATGTAGTTACAAAGTTACCTACATTAACTTAATTACACGATCCAAAGTCAAGTTTACTGCGCAGCTAGCAAAACTGTTCATTTTCGCACTTCACATCTCGAAAACAAATTATCAAACTCATTCTCCGTATAGCGAAAATAAATCATACGTAACATACATGATTTCGATAAAATTTCGAAAATATAGAGAGCAGAAGTGCCACAAAAATACAAGCACTGTATGAAAGTTACCCAAAGAGTAACGTAAAGAGGATTGTGCGACATTATGAACCACCTTTTAGCCTGCGGTGGGCTGTATATTGTATATTATATCGAATTGCGAATTATACAGTTACGCTCAACTCATTCCGTGAATAAATTATAATAACAGGCAACAACGAACGAGAATCAATTATTCCAACAACCATGAAGGATTTACAAGACTTAGCAGTACTTATGTTGCGTTGGAAGGCTACGCAAAGTATATGCTGTACAACTAAAGATCATCAAGATTTCACGACGAAGCATCGTAAACAAGTTCCTTTAAGAAGGAAGTTCGTTGAGTAATTATGTCGAGTAATCCCATGTTAATGCATATTGATGTCGAGGTGAATTATGTGAATCAATTTGTTTTGGTTTCCCCAATAGGAATGACATCGCTTCATCTTTCCAAAATCTAATGAGATTTTGTTGTTCCGTTTCATAATGAAACGATTGTCACTTCGAATGTGAATTCACATGGAAATTGATATCAATAAATTTTCATGTGTAATTCCAGGAATGTCGATACGAATCGCATTTTATAACTTCGAGACGATCTCATGCGATACTACATGTGAATTCGAGCGATCGCTTCCATAAATAACTTCAGATGTGCATTATTTCTTTCAAGTCATTTCCAAGTCTAAACGAAGTCCACGATGTTTCATGAAATATTTCATCCAAGTCACGCCACCGATCGCGCATATATGAGAAAGATGCGATAAGTGGAGGATTGTAAATAAATCGATGAATCATTTGCGCTCGGGGAATTAATTATTCTCCAGATCTGGAAAACCTGGCTTTCGGTATTTCCTCGAGAGAAATTCGAATCACCATAACCGTGAACAAAACATTCAAAAAAAGCAATCGAGAGTTTACGTACGTGTGATTACGACGTATGGCTTTTAAAAATATATATGACAAAATCATCACAATAATACAGCAGACGAGTCAAACTTTGGACCGTAAGAATCTCGAGCTAGCGAGAAATCTCCAAGGAGCCAAAGTATCAGGCGACTTGTAAGATTCTGTGGATGCGAGCTCAAATATTTCCGTAAAGGTTCTCGCTTCGTCCCATCCACGTAGCATTCTCTCGAGAATCCACTATGATAAATTCATAAGCAATTCTTATGTCGAGCAAAATGCAATTGCATCCCCGTGATTTCTTCAGGCTTGTTATAAAGATTTCAAACATCTTTTCACTCCGATCCAACCGGTAAATTAAATTCATCCAAGAGGGAGAAAGGGAGAGAGAGAAACTTTCAACCCCTTCTTGTAATCAAATTATCGTACTAATTATTCCAAGATTTCCCTCCCAGGCTATATTCTCTCACTTGAAATATTATCTTCCAAAAGAATAAATTGGCTGTTGAGCTGATGAATGTGTATAAAAAAAAATGAACGGAAGAACTCCCACGAACAATTTCACTTGTCTTCTTTCAATCATGAGTACAAAACAATAAAACCGCATACCCGCAGTCTTATCTTGGAACATTTCTTAAGGGAATCCCGTGGGAAATCCGTCACCGATAAGACACTAATCCCACGAACATGCTTCTGATTAAATTATGAAAAAAAGTGAATGAAACTGGGCTGCAGGGTGCTGGGAGGACAAGTAGAAAATATTGAGATATTTTGTTGTTGTTTCTCGTTGTGATTTCCAAACTGAATAGAAAGTATTGATCTTTGATCTACTCCACGAGAGTGGAATTTCGATATTTTTCATATTTAATGAAAAATAAATACCGAGGCGAGTGTGAAGAGTCGAATAATCGATAAAAATGACTATCCCCTGTGAAAATTCTCAGAATATTTTCTTTCTTCTCTTCTTTTCTTCGCTTGGCAATAGGCCATCGACCAAGAGGACCCAGAGGAAATTCAAAACATTTCATAGGACTTCGCCAACCAAACGAGAGTTGATTTCACAGGATGAATTATTGAATTTGATTTGATTTTTTCAACAACTCTTCTTTGTGAACTCTAAACTCGTCAGTAGAAATACCTCAAACTAGTCAGACACGGAGTAATTTTCCCAGCAATAATTCTGACTATTTATCCTGTTTATGAGACCTACCTGTTGTGCCGTAATCTATAAACATTGACGTAGGGAATCCATCAAAGGGAGAACTTTTGAATCCTCAAATAATTCAAACACGTACAATTTTGAGAGGAAGAGAAGATATAAGAGATCCCCATTCTCCGTACTACACTTCTCTCAATCAAATCTACAAACCTCATCATCTAACTGAGTGAACCAGAGATTTCTGATGTACCACGGACGGTAGGGTAATGTCCTTTTGAAAAATGAAAAAGCTTTTCTTTCCATACCTCTTTCATATTGCATTACGTGAGCATACATATTTATGCAACATACGTAAATTTGATGCCAGGGAACCAAGTTGCTACTAACATATGCACCCTGATATAAGCATTACAACCACACATATTTTTCTTGAAATACATAACCTCGGATGCCTCGATAAACAGTCAATACTACGAAACTAGATTTCCATATTCCACGGTTCATGCTGAAGTAATTTATCTAAAAGCACAGCGAAGACAAAGACAGTGGGCACGTTAAAGCTCTGTATCGCAACAACACAAAGGAGACATAAACGAAACGCAGATAAGAAAGCATGAAAAACGCGTCAAGTAAAACTTGCGACACAGAGCGAGAAGCAAAAAAGCAAAGTGTGAACGAGAAAAGAAGAAAACGTGGTGAGAAGAGTCTACGAGATGAAATTCTCGAGTCATCCATTCTGCGTGTCAGAGAGGATTCCCTGTGCGGCTGCTGAGGAGGAGTCGCTACTGAGACTCACGGCATGGCACACAAGGAAAAGAAGGAACTACCAAAGAGTAAGGGGTTGAGAAAGTGTTGGAAGAGGAAGAAAATGAAGGAAGCGACGTTAGAGTCAAAACCACCACCACCACCACCACCATCATCACCGATCCGGTGTTAGATCGGTGGTACTTCAAGACCTATTCAGAGATGAGAAAGAAAAAAAGGGAGCGATCATAGTGTGGTACAATGTGGTATAGTGTGAGAGTTTTTTGAAAGAGGAGAGAGAACTGTCAGCGGATCTCAGATTGTATCGGTATTCCCAAAGGAAGAGTATAAACCAAGAAGAGTCCAGTCGAAAACCTCTTAACTTTCGATGTCTGTTTGATCTTCCCCTGTTTGCATCAAAACCCACCACAGCTTCGAGTTAATCCCTTTTTCTACGAGTGATTCTTCCATTCAATGCCTAAATATTCTACCGATATTCCAAAGTTAAAAGAATTTCTTTCTTTTGGATTTTTATAAGGTATCCTCGCGATAGCTCATCCCCGATCATCCGAAGTTGAGTGTGTGTAATAGTCAAGGATTATGGACACGGCAATAAGGAATTGGAAATCGATAGAACTGGTATTTACGTAAGATCTTACCACCTCGTATCTTCATTTCATCCTTTCCACCTTTCCATAGAACTAATTGCGTACCACTGTTCCCCATATTTTCATTAGGGAACATTTTTCGTTTGATAAAATCGACTTATCAACCCCCCTATCCTCATCCTCCCTATTTCTCAGTGGTAGTTTCTTCGTTCCTTTGACTTCTTCAAACAACTATGTCTCATACCAGTCTCCACCAGCTTAGACTAACTGCAAAAATCGTATCGCGCTCATATCGCCGTTGAGCACGTCCAGCTTTACGATCTCTGTTAATACTTCGTGGATGAACCACAGCAGAAAAAGACGCTTGAACTCTGAAGGAAGTTCGTGGAGGATTCACAACTCGGTATAGAAAAGAAAAAGGAAATGAAGAAAAACGTATCTATGCGAAATCGAGGTTGGCTGATGAATGAAATATATCAGTCCATTTTTCGAAATTTTTGCGGTTTCGGTAAATTATTCGCTTGATCGGAGCTATCGATGCTTCTGAGAGATAACTGATCGAGGAATTCAATCGGAATATTGTCTTCTAATCACTCCCGTTGATGCTCTGTGTACACTGTGATTATTCAAAGACATGAGATGCGAGGAGGGAATTTATTACTCCCAGTGACAAGGAAACTGCATTCAGGATGGATCATTCCCTAATGACAATCTCGCTTCGGCTCACCCTTTACTTATCTGCCATCTTATGGAAGATCGATTTTCAATGTCTTGGGAATATTTCTCCTTGTTTTGCCTAGAATATCTTATTACTCGTTAGAGTACCTATTGTATAGTCGAATCATCCGTTAGAATTTCTAAAGAATTCGTCTTTTCCTGGAAATACTCGACATAATTCAAGAATAATGGGATATTAACGTTTCAATGTGACCTCACTGAATAATTTCATTACTCAGCTAATAACAAAACGATGGGGAAAGTATAGCGAGAGGGTTCGTATAAGTTCGTATTGATTCTTCAACTTAGGAAAAATTCCCCAATTTTACAGTTTGACGTATCATGATATATTTCAGTTTATTTCTATCACATCAATCATCTCTGTGTTCAACTCCTTCCAAAGCTTGTAAAATTTTGATTACGAGATTCCAGGATGAGGGGGGGGGGGCTGAAAACGCTACACGAAGCAGGAGAATTGTACTTTTTTGAATTAAATTGAAACATTCGAAATGTGAATATACAAAATTCTCGCGGTTTTAGCGAACCAAATTCATTGGATGATAAATGGAAGAGATATTTGATTCGAAAAATGAGAATAAAAATATGTCGAAAGGAGTGTGTTATAAACGAAACTACTACATATTTTCCAACAAATATTCTCCCCGGCGAACCTCTCATTCCACTCAATTATTCGGAATTAAATGAAAGGTATATCGCGGAATAATGCTGAAAGTCATTGCTTTCGATTTTTGCTTACGATAATAGATTCCACTTACACGTGAGAATCTGAAACGATTCAACCCGCGTTTATATTCTATTGTCTTTCTTTTTATCCTCTTTCGCTTTGTTCTTTTCTTTTTATAACTCGACGTTTTTCTCCTCTCTACTTTTTTTCCCATCTCATCATGGTTTTCTCTTTGTCTTTCTCTCCCCCTTGTTTCCCCCCCCCCCTCTTCTTCTCCTCTCCCAGTTGTTACCGCTAGTCGTCAGTTTTCACGATGCGCGTTATAAATATTCTAAGCATTGTGCATAATGGATTCGAATTATTCATTCTCACAAAAATCTACCAAATTCCTCACCTCTTGTATGTATATGTTACGAGTATGCATATAACGGAACTCGAGGAATGAGAAGGGAATGAAAAAGTGAAGACAGACATAAAAGGAGGAAGAAAATAAAAGATTGATAAAAAGAATATTTTCATAAATGGACTGTCTGAGAAAAACGTATAAAAATGAGAGAAGAGGTGGGAGAAAAACGTTGGACAGGGAAAACAAAAGCATACTTTGTGTTCGCGAGTTGTGAATCGTTGTAAAACAATTGTACAACAGATTTCCGTTTAAAGGTTTTTCCTATCTCATGAAAAATTAATTTCACTCTATTAAGATTCAATTCGTTTCTAAGTTTGTTTTCTTCTTTTCTTTATATACCATACTCAACGGAACGTTGAGAAAACTCAAAGGACTGAGAAATATCATTTCTGTGCTCCCCACAATTGGATAATCATTAGATTTCGTTAACGTTTTGTTTGGTTTACAGGTGGAAATAAGGTTGTATAGATATGAATATATATGTTTATAACATAATCACCGTACAAGTTCGAACCCATCAACCTCAAATCCGTGGCCGTGTATTCCGGCTCGTAAACAATTTCCCCGAGGGGAGATTAGGGTATAGTCTGGAGTGTGTATGGAACTCATATTGTATTACATGTCGTTCCAGGTTGGATAAACGATGCATCGTTTGAGAGCCTCTTATGTACATGTATATATGTATGTAGTACGCAACAAAAGACAAGAGGAAGCAAAAGTGGAGGAAAGGACACATCGAGGACGAGGAGTTATCGAGAACAGAACACACGAACGGAGCGGAGAATGAGCGCTCCAAGCTGAGTCTGAACAAACTTTCCGTTCTCTGCAAGCAGAATGATAATGCGAATGGTGTTCGGCACGTTTCGGATTAGGTTTCAAGAAAGTTACTCGTGTGCTTGCGGTGGGAAGGAAAAAAAGTGAAGTGCAGGAAGAAAAAAAGGAAAAATAATCGCTAAGGTCCCGATGTAAATTGGTGGGACGGACGTAGTTTACGGATTACGCGAAAAGTACGAGGAAAAAGGAGATGGATGAAGGATATCGGAAGGACAAAAGTACGAAGAAAGGTATACCTGATCCTTTCCCGACACGAGGTGAGATTAGGTGCTTAATAGACAGCTACAGGCAGTCGCTCGAGTTAGCGTGAACTGAATCATATTGCTGACACGCGGCAGAAAGGATTTCCTCATAAGCTGACCACAGTGAGTGGGGGATACATTATATATATATATATATATACAGTTCGAGTGAAAGGAGAAGGTATTTAGTTGAACTGGAAGGATGGTTTGGTGGCAAAAGTTCAACCCTGACCTGTCAAGTCCGTAGTAGTCGATCCTTTTACCAGCCAACGGTGGAAGGGGATGGAGTTGCGATGGTACTTTGGGAAGGAATCGGAGGGTGGTGTAGAGGCGGATTGTAGTCCAACAGGGTAGCAAGGGAAAAAGAAAAGGGGATAACTTGAATCAGAGTTTTCTTGTGTTAAGCCCGAGGATTACCTGCCGCTTTACCTCACCGTCGCCGCTCGTTTTTCAGGTGTCGTTCTCCAAATGTCACGCCATATTGGATATTTTTCTAGGATCCACGATTTGTGGAGAAGGGGCGTTCGCGCGTGCTCAACGCAAACCCGACCCAACGTTATTAGAAAGAAATTTGATATATCGTTGCCCCCACACTCCTCGTGCAATAAAATTTGCAATTAAAGTTTTTACATTCAACATATGATTCAAGGGGTAATGATGTGGAAATATAAATACACATTTCCATTGTTCGGAGTGAAAGTATTATGAAATACCGTTACGAATTGTCCTGAATATGATGTATATCGTAGTGGGATGATAAAAAACTTTTTCACGTACAAAGCTCGAACGATAATTAAGAGTTATGGGGATACATATGAATGTGAAAACGAATCACTGAAGTTTGCAAGCAAGGATAGAGATACATAAATGACTGATACAATGCATAACATTAAAATGTACTCTTTCCCTCATCGATTTATATGCATATATATATATATACATACGATAAAACTTCCATAATTTGTATACTTCAAACAAAAAGAACACAGCAACCTGCAGGCTATGGATGAGGTGTATCGTATTGCTGCAACATAAACCCTGCAGATCCCCACACTAATTATTGTTTACTAAGCGAAAGAGTCGTATATATAAGATCGTGTCCATCAAGCGCATTTGAATTTTTTACACAAATTTTTGTTGTCGAAATCTCTTTTCGTTAGAGAAGAATATTTCAAACTGTTGAAAAACGTTACACAGTTGAGTTAATGTAATAATATATAAACGGACGCTTGTTATATCACGAAATCCGTGTAACAGAGGAACAGCTTTTAGAACTCATTGAAGCTATTAAGCTAGGACCGAGTTGGTTTGAGTATATAAGTCTTTGAGAATAAATTATAATCAAGCGGTTTTCACACCCTTCGTATTGTTCATTTAATATGTCAAAGCACAAAGCTTCGAGTGTCCAGGTTGTATTATCTCTATGCTTTTCGTTTCTTCTTGGGTCCCTGGTGTGTCGAGTGACACACAAGATCGTAATGGTTGGTCACTCCGGGTAGAGGAAGAGAAAAGGTGAAGCATGCAGGTGGATCTCTAGCTCGCTGGTTGGTCAAGCGAGCTGCCGCTGTTGGTACTGCTACCACTACTATATGGGTTTCACTCGGACGATCCAAGCATCGTCGTTGTTCTAGTCGTTGTCGGGTACGTGTTTCCCAGCCAAGCAACACAAAAATGTCTCAGTATATACGTGCTTCGTCGTTCCTCCCGACAAATCCTATTAAATCCTGTCCTCTATTCCACTGGGATGGACTACTACCACCGTCGAGCAAGGCAGAAAGTCTAGCTAAGTGCGCCGACTCGAACGAACGAATATCCTCGTACTGTTCATTTTACTGAAAACATCGGTTTCATAGAAAGAAATTCTAAGAAATATGTTTCATGAAAAGTTTTGAATCGAATGAATAATATCGACAGGAGAGTTTCGATATCAATGTTTCAGTCGGGGAAGTCGATGTTATTATATTCATATCGTGCGGGGGACGAAAATGAGAGTCGCGTTAAACACTATATATAAAGAAGAATGGATACTTGTTGACGGTGGGAATATTTTATTAGGTTGCCGTACTTGAAAGGAAAATCATTGTAGATTATTCAAGCAGCCATTTGGAAAACCGTGATGGAGTCATCGCTAAATAGCGAAAAAAGATCTTCGATTGATATCTTCGATAAAAGAAAATTTGAATTCTTGAGAGCACTTGAATTCCCTCTATCGGATTCGTAATGATGTTGAACGCCGCTGCACCGAAATTTGGATCATTCATAAAACATGAGTCTCCATCTGCCGGTGGTCTATAAATTTTCAAACAGGGACTACTCCTCCTTGCTTCTCCATTTTCTTCTTCCTCGAGCTGAAACATTCGAGTATAGAGTTGAACGAGTAATCGATAAAAAATAATTACGACCCCTGTACTCGTTTTCCGGACCGAGTAAATAAGAGAGCAGTCTAGTTGACGTTAAGGATCATTGATCGTCTTCAGTCAAAAAGAGCCTTGCATTCGAGTGCATGGTAAACGAATTTCTCCATTATACATCATTCATTCATGCTCGTTGCCCTTATGATGAGATCCTCGCGATGACACATCCATATCCCAATTTCAAACGACTCCAACCACTCTATATTTGCTTGAAAAACCAAATTATCGAAGAAAAGTACAAGTTTATCTCATAAAAACTATCTACCGATTTCAAATCAGAATTTATGAAATATATTTATCGTCCAACATTGAAATTCTTGTGAAATCCTTCAACCTAGTCAGGATTTTCAATGAAAACTATCTTCTACGATGTTGTATATGTATTTTGAAAGATTTCATCAAAGCTTTTTCAACTTTCATTTCAAAAGTTTTCCCTGTCTATGCGTGCACGCTGAGTCACGTGATTATGTAAATAAGATGATCAAACATTAAAATTCTACCAACATCTTGCAGAGGAATTTTTAAATTATACTCGATCTCGCGACACGTATTCATGAGAAGGAGGTGCGCCATCTTTGAGAGAACGGAAAATGTATGGCGGATTACGAATGTAACTCAGAATTCTTAATATTTTACAAAAAGTTTTTCTGTTGTAACAAAGGGAAAAGAAGTTATCGTATCTTTCTTTTGTGTGACATCGTTAATTGAATCTCTTTCGAACGAAAAATTCATCAAACACGGAAGTAAGAGTTGAACGTATGACGAAAAGAATATTGAATTTCCATCGAACTTCTGTCGCTGTACCAAGTGCATCTAGCATGAATATTCCATGGAGCTCCATGCGGTACTTAAGTTACTTCGATTACCGTTCAACGAGAAAGAATAATGTCTCGAAAGGCAGAATAATTGAAAAGTTATCTTGAAATAACATGAGACAAATGTGCCTGTTGTGCAATTGGTCAGGTGATTTGTGATTTTTCGAAAACCAAAAAAAGATATTCTCATACGAATTTCAATCACAAAGTAGAAAATAAAACACACGAAAGCGAATGAATTTCAAACTACTCGAGAATGAATCACCAATCCCGAAGAGGGGGATGAAAAGTTTTCAAATCTACAAGTTAAGCTGCGTATTATGACATTTCAGTTTCTCTTGTATTCGAGAAATGTTGAAATTTTCGTTGGTCAAGATACATTCGAATCACCGAATCTTCAGGAAAGAAAGAAAAGAAGGAGCATTCCTATTGAATCGAATCTTGGAGTCAAATAATGAAACAAAGAGAGTGAAAAGAGGAGGAAATTGAAGAAAGAAAAATGAACAAAGAGCGTGCATTGAAGCTTTCATCTCCTTTCATGTGTGGTTACAATATGCTCGTTGTTCGATAGCCACTCTGAATTCCCACAAATGTAAACGCCTGAGGGATCGACACACTCCAAGATATATGGAGCTTCATAGAACGGAAAAAGAGGAGAATTCCGAACTGCGGAAGAGGGGTTGGATTCTGCTGTCAGGTCCGAGTCAACATTGAAGATGAATACAATCTCCCTCAATGTGAGTTTTGTCTTCTCAAATATGAGATCACATAAAACCATGAAATTGTGCATAGAAGAGAATTTTTTCTCATCGCTAAATAACGAGGGAGGGTAGAATTATTTCATAAGATATCCATACGAAATCCAGAATTCTTCTATAACATATCAAAAGATTCCGAAATAAAGCGATGATAACATGCATTCACGTTGTAAACCGTTTCCCAACGATTTCTGGAACAAATACCTTAAATCGATTCCTGTTTCGCTCTGAACGTTTTATTGTAGAAATTCGTTTTTCCTTCCGCGTGTACACCATTTTTCTTCAACTATCTTTCACCCTCTTTTAGAACTCCGGTTTCCTCCTTTTCCTCCCTCGATCTCTCCTACTTTCTCATTCAATTTAATAATGATTTTCTTCTATTTTTCGTCGTACGACTTCGAATTCGAATCGTCTCGAAAGCTTCGAATTGTGTTCTAATATTTGAATATACTCGTGGATGGGAGGTGAATAATAAATTTAATATCTTTCACACTGTTCTTACTTTTTTTTGTCATATTTCAGTAATAATAATGGTGAAAGAGAGTACAGGAATTCTATATTGAAATTCTACATGATTTGATCATTAACTATTTATCGTATATACCTACATGGTATTGTTATGTGGATATTTTCAAAGTGTACACAAGATGGAAAACGTAAAAGTTCGCACGTGATATCGAAGAAGCCGAGTACCCGCACTGCTGAATGTTCAAAACACGGTATCCATGCAACACCAAGTATGTATACACATATAGGTAGGTACCGTGATTATTAGAATACCGGCAGATGGAGTTTCTCAAGAAAAGAAATGAGTAAGATGATAAATAAGCCGAGGAAAGCATAGCATAGCATAGCGTAGCTGAGGCTGCAACAGCAATCCGGTTGTGCTCGAGTAAGAAAGTCATGGGCGAAAGAGTGCACAGAAACAAGGTAGGAAAAAAAAAGTGCAGAGAAGATGAAAGAGTAAAAGCGAAAGAGAGAAGAGAGGAGAAAAAGCAAGGAAAGAAACTGTACCGTCAGTGTAATAAGGTGCATCGTGCAGGCAGAATAAAAAGATCATCAATTACCACGTGGCCTCCTGGAGGCACCTATTATACGAGCTCGCGAGCTAGGTTGCGGAATATTATTCAGAGCATTAGACGTGCTCTCGACCGCGAAGAATTTCCATAAAACTGCTATCTGCCACCTAAGACGACGAGGTTCGTTTTCGCTCCTTCTTGTTCTTCTTTCTTTTCCACCCCCTCCTGGCTCCGCCGTAGCCCTTTTTCCCCCTTCTCCCACTTAACCTTTTGTTATTAACATTCTTCTTCAATCTTTGCTCCTTCGCTGTTATTCATGGTAATGGGAGATCTAAAGTGAAGTCTCTTTTGTGCGAAGAAAGAAGAAAAACATAGAATATGGGAGATGTTCTTACGGACGCGTAAAACTCGTAGTAAGAACTCTCTGATTACAGATTTATAAGGAGGTATAAAAAGTGAGGGAGGTATGTAAAGGTATGATACTACATTCTATTGTACTATATACGCAACCGTGGAGTGTCTTACAATTCATTTTCAATGTATGGGTATTGATCTCAGAGAGATTGTAAAAAAAGTGCCTTATTTCATTCTTCATTATCTCGTCGTGAATCAAGTGTGCTTGAATCACGGGTTTTATTATCGAATAAAGTATTCACACTTTATGATCATTAATTTTCAGAAAAGGAAAACATTAGTTCCTAATTCTAGAAATTCATCAGAACACTATACACATAATATTGAATAAAGCATAGGAGTAAAATGATTATTCGAATCTCTTCGCACACTGAGAACCCAATTTCTTAGATTGGAAGAAAATTTTATTTGCCCTCATTCTAATAAATCTCTGTTTCAATGGAAAAAATTTCCATCAGACTGTTTTTCCAACGAAAAATTCTCAAACTGAAACAGGAATATATTCCTTCTTGAATTCGAAAAACGTGGTTCCAACAAAACGAAAAATTTTCCCAATCAAATGAATTACTTTTCCCCATCGGAAATAAGATTCACCAGAATGAAGGGGAAGAAGTCTTCTTCAAGTCTAAGAAATGAGGTTCTCAGTGCATAATTGATACGTCATAATGTTATAGAAACTGATGATCGAACTGGCGTCAATCAAAATGCAAATGTGGTTTAAGAACAGTCAACGCCGGAGAGAAATCGAGAGAAAGGAGGGATGCAAAAACGATAATGAAGCACAGCATGCGGGAACTAGTTGCCCCCACATGCAATTCTAGGTAGCTATTCCATTCTTATTCACACTGTGGTACAATGTAGTCCCTAATTACAATGTAGTTTTTCTTATATAAAGCTGTGGAGTAGTTTCCAAAAGCTACACCGTGGAAGTCGTTAGCTCTCGCTAGAGATGGGCGATCTGTAGGGAATCGATTCTTTTCTATACAATTTTTATCGAATTTCAATCGAAATCATATGAAAATTTCCGTATTTTTACTGATTTTCATATCATCTTGATTGAAATTCGATATAAATTGTGTTAAGAAGAGCATCGATCATTTTCACATCGCCCATCTCTAGCTCCCGCATTATAAAATCACTCATCGAAATATCAGGTTTACTTGAAAATAACCTTCTCAAGGGAACCCAGTGGTTCAGCATCCGTAAATTTCACGAGTTTTCAGAATTTCTTTTTGAATAAGAAAGATGGAAAATAGTATTTAAGCTGGGCGAATATGTTGAGTCACTTCAAAAGTACACAAAAAAAAAAAATTTCAATTGGTTTAAAAATGGCGCCGGAGTTTCCCTCTTTCACTTATCGAAAACAAAGACCCAAATGAATTCTTAATCAGTATGAATGTGGTTATCACTGGAACTAGGATAAAAACCTGAATTGATTAAGTTAGTTCGTACGAAGAAAGCAGCACACCGTAGGTATAAAATTTCGAATTTACTACATGACTATCTCGTTTTTTCTGATATGCGTTCAAAATGTAAGAATTTAACGAAGTTATATTACGAATAGATCTATTGAATCGCAGATTCCTAACAATATTAAGTGTTTTTGGAAGTTTGTTAACTGTCGTCGTTCAAATAATACTTTACCCAATAATTTTGAGTTGAATGGCATTTCAGCTTCCTCTAGTCAAGATATAGCTGACCTTTTTGCAACGCATTTTGAATCAGTTTATACTTCTCACGACGGTTTGCTCCCTAATGTTGAATCTGATCTTCATGTTGATATTAGCGAAGTGTTCTCAGAAGTAAATTCATTGGATGCCAATAAGGGTCCCGGTGATGATGGGATTCCACCTATATTTCTGAAATCTTGTGCCTTTATACTGTCGCGACCATTATGGTTGATCTTTAATGCCTCCAGATCTTCGGGCTATTTTCCTTCTCGTTGGAAAAATAGCCTAATTACGCCTATTTTCAAATCTGGGAGTAAATCTGACGTGAAAAATTATACACCTATTCCAATTATCAATGTTATACCTAAGTTATTCGAACGTATAGTTACTAAGAAAATCGCGCCTTTGTTTTCAAATATTATCAGAGATGAACAACATGGTTTTGTACCTGGTCGTTCGGCTAGCACTAATCTAGCTATTTATTGCAACTATGCTTCCACAGTTCTCGATGATTTCCTTCAGGTTGACGTTATATATACCGATTTTGAGAAAGCTTTTGATACTGTGGATCACAATATTCTTTTATCAAAATTCCCGAAGAGAACATGAAGCTTCAGCGAACGTTCAGATTAGATCTGTATAGATCGGATCGAAGGTTCATGAAAGCTAACTTTTAGATTCACAAACGTTTGTCAAAAGTACTACGAACGTTGAAATGTCCGCCTGAAAATACTTTCAGGAAACATAGATGGAACGTTCATTGAAGGTTCATCGAAGGTTTGAGGAAGCTCCACAAAAATATCTACACTTGGATGAATTTATAATAATTTATGTTTATTAATTTGTATATTTTTCATATAAATTGATCAAAATTAATATAAGTATAGATATTCTTGTGAAGCTTCGTCAAATCTTCGACGAACCTTCAGTGAACGTTCCATCTGTTTCCTGAACGTATTTCGAGACGGACATTTCAACGTCCGTAGAACCTTTGTCAAACGTTTGTGAATCTAAAAGGTAGCTCTAATGAACCTTCGGGCCGATCTATACACATCTGATCTGAACGTTCGCTGAAGCTTCATGTTCTCTTCGGGTTATACCAACTTGGTATTCGTGGAAATATCCTGAACTGGATCAAAAGCTACTTGATGAATAGAAATCAAACTGTTAGGATTATGGATTCCATACCAGGGTGGATTGATAAGTTTCCAGCCTGACCAAGAGATGGCGCCACTAGGCCTACCTTGAGGTGGCGTTCTATAGTACCATCCTTAGATAGCTTGTAGCTATAGTTTCAGTCCGATCGCCATGTTAGTTTAGTTTTGAGAGTACGCTGACCAAGACGCCTCTGTGTTTTTCGTAAAAATGGAAAAGCTGGAAAATCGTGCTGTCATCAAATACTTTTATTTGAAGGGGTTAACGCCGAAGGAAATTAAAGAAGAGATGGACTCAACACTGGGGACATCCTCCCCATCATATTCAACCGTTAAGCAGTGGGTTTCCGAGTTTAAAAAGGGTCGTGTGAGCACCTCTGATGAGCCTCGCTCAGGACGCCCCATTGAGGTCACAACTCCAGATATGATCGAAAAAATCCATCAAATAGTGCTGAAAGATCGCAGATTAAAAGTTCGTGAGATAGCTGAGACCTGTAAGATGTCATATGAACGTGTACAAAATATTTTGCACCAACATTTGTATATGGAAAAGCTCTGTGCAAGATGGGTGCCGCGTTTGCTAACAGTCGACCAAAAATTGATTCGAAAGAACATTTCTACCGCCAATTTGGCGTTGTATAAGCGTAATCCAAGCGAATTTTTGCGTCGATTCGTAACCGTTGACGAAACTTGGGTCCACCACTACACTCCTGAAACCAAAGAACAGTCTAAACAGTGGATTGGACCAGGGGAACCAACTCCAAAGAAGGCAAAAACAATTTTCTCGGCGAACAAGGTTATGGCTACTGTTTTTTGGGATGCAAGAGGTATTATATACATTGATTACCTTGAAAAGGGTAAAACTATCACTGGTCAATACTACGCAGACTTATTGCAACGTTTGAGCCACGAAGTGAAAATTAAACGACCTCATCTGGCGAAGAAAAAAATCTTGTTTCATCACGATAACGCACCAGCGCACACGTCAATCGTTGCGATGGCTAAAATCAACGATCTGAAGTTTGAATTAATGCCGCACCCTTCCTACTCTCCAGACCTAGCCCCGAGTGACTATTATCTGTTTCCTAACCTCAAAAAATGGCTTGGCGGTAAGAGATTTGCGGACAATGAAGAAGTAATCGAAGCTGTAAATGGGTATTTTGAGGAGCTTGACGAATCAGTCTATAGAGATGGCATTACTAGACTAGAACACCGCTATGAGAAATGTATCAGCCTTGGAGGAGATTATGTTGAGAAATAAAAAAAAAAAAATTCTTAAAAACGTTGTTTTTCTTGGTCAGGCCGGAAACTTATCAATCCACCCTCGTATCTAGGATTATCAATGTTTCTTCTGCTGTCCCTCAGGGGTCTCACTTAGGTCCATTACTTTTTCTACTTTTCATTAACGATATTGGCAGGGTTCTAAATATTGCAAGGTTTTTACTATTTGCCGATGATTTGAAGCTGTTCTCTAGAATCTCTGCCATCGCGGATGCTATTGCTTTACAAAAGGATCTGTATAATTTGCAAACTTGATGTTCCATAAATAAAATGCAACTCAATATTGATAAATGTCAGGTGATGAGACTGTCACGTAAATTGAGCCCTATAGTATTTCCGTACACGTTGGATGGTTCTATTTTGGCTACCGTGGATATTACTTGTGATTTAGGCATCACGTTTGACTCCAAACTAACTTTTGTTCCTCATTACTGTAAAACTGTCAATACGGCTATGAGGCAACTTGGATTTTTAAAGAGGCTATGTAAGGATTTCAGAAAACCTTCAACGTTACTTACATTATACAATACTCTTGTCACACCTCATCTAGAGTATGCCTCTCCAATCTGGTCTCCTTATCAAGCTAAATATCGTATTTCAATGGAGAGGGTACAGCACAGATTCTTGCGTTTTTTATCGTATAAGAATAATAATCCTATGCCCATTACATGCCATGACTATGGACCAATAATGGAATCATTCAACATGAGCACCCTTGAAACTCGTAGGTTGATTAATGATATGTTATTCATTTTTGAGATCATTAATGGTCAGACCATTTGTCCTGAATTACCATCTTTGCTCAATTCTAATGTTCCGTCTAGGACTCTCAGGAAGCCGCTATTATTGAATATGCCAACCTACAGATCTAGGTTCGTTCAGACTGATCCGATTAGCCGTATTTGTAATCTTATTGATGAATATTGTAATGAAGTTGATTTCTTCTCTGGATCAGTTTCGCGTTTCCGGAATGCTGTGTTGTGTGCGTGGTCATTGAATGAATAGTTTATTGTATCCTATTGTTTTTTGAAGCACATTGTTTATTGAATCTTATTGTTTCATTAGCAGTTTATTGTTTCATATTTTTAAATCTGCCATTAACTAGTTTGTAAATTAATGTATCTAAAGGGCACATACCCGTATAAATGATTAAATAAATAAATAAAAAAAATTCACAAAATGGCGCGTCGTTGGAATTCATTTTCCGGAAACAGACCGTTTTTTGTATGTGAAAAATAAGAAGTATTCAACCAAAAAACTTTATTCTAGTTATTGCAATAGCCCCTGGTGTACTGAATAACATGCTAAAATTTGAGACGAATCGGTCGAATAGTTTTCTCTTTGTACAACATCGTGCAAAAGAAAGTAGTTTCGAGATAAATGAGTTTGTATCAATTGAAAAAATGTTTTTTTTTTTTCGAAAATAACGGTATTCGTATGATAAATATTGCGACCATTTGAAATTACTCATTAAAAAATCTATGGTGAAGATTTTATGAAGATAAGGAAATCACAAATCTCCTTTAAAGTGCATTGTTTCATTCTTTTTGGGCTCACCGACAAATTGTGACCAATTTTTACGAAAGTTTTTTCTCGATGGAATGTTTTAGATAAAAACTTTGATCTCCAGAGCACCCGTCAATTTTTTTTTATAAGTAATCTTCAAACCATTCTACAGCCGCCACTTTGCGATGAAAAATTACAAACAAATGTATTGATATACTCAAATATCATATTAACAAACCTACAAAGTTCAATTTTAATTGAATAAAAATCACCTTATGAAAACAAAAGAAATGTCGGTAGATTTTTTTTAAATTCAATAATATTTCTTTGCCAACAAAATTTTTATGAATAAAAAATCAGAGATTAGAGATTTTGATCCCATCGTGAAAGAAATGACTGTTTTGAAAGTACATTCGTCCGAAGGAGAGAAGAAATTTTATAAATCATCTAATATTAATAAATTATTAGACGTATATTCATCCGTGGAAATTTTAGATGAAAAACGCTTAATCTGGATTATTCGTAGAATCATCGATTCATAACGTCACCATATATTTCCTTCAGCGTATGTAGATCCACGATAATTGGTCAAGCAATACCCAACTGTTTATCAACCGCTTCACAGCATTGCGGATTTTCACACGGATTTACACATCTTACGCTCATCCCAAAGATTCATAACCCGAGTTGTACTCTCATGGCATTCCAGTGTAAACACGGTGAGCATTTAATATCCAACACCAAGGAATATTCATGGATAGAAGATTTTTCATATCATTTCAAAACGCGTTGTTATTTCTATGAACAAACCTTGTTTTTTTTTGATATAAAAAATGTTGTCGCTTATAAATAAATATGAATTCATAATAATATTCAATAAATGTTGTTTCCATTCTCGACTGTCTATCACCTTTAAGACATCCTACTTTCTCCAAAAGAAATCAAAAGCATAATATAATTTCTGAGATAACTGGATGATATAGGAAAGAATATTTTGACATTATTTGCTACACAATGCACCTGTACGGAAAAACTCACGATACATCTTCATTCTTCTACCTTTGAATTCCTGCCAAAAAATCGTCTCATTACCTTCCATCCTCTATCCTCCTATGAAATCTCAAATATAAGAGAATGCAAATATAGCAATCGAGCACGTAACCTCTCGACTTTACCCAGGTGTTCCAAACGAAGGAAAGAAGAACGAACTTGAACAATTTATCCCTCGGGCACCTCGAGAAGATGGTTGCGATTTAGAGAAGGATAGCCAAAGCTTTTGGAACGAGAGGGTCGTGTTTCCGCAAACGAAGCGAAAAAAAGCGTGCTTCAAAGCACTGTGGTTGTGAGATACTTCACTGAGATATCTTCATGGGGATAACACTGGGAAAATTGGGATGAGTTCACTAACAATATCCTGGTGAAATTCTAATCCACTTAATCCACATTTTTCCGTGACTTTCGAGTGTGCGGTACATATGTGTATACCTGTGTAAGCCATCTCAAGCCGAATGACACATCTCTTGAGCTCTTTTATATGGTTGACCTTTGTAATATCGGATGGTGTATCGTTTTAAAACAAACGCTCTGGTATCATCCAAGATAAAACGAGAAACACGCCTTTGGCGAAACGTGGAAGCATTATTTATAGTAACAGTAATAGAACGTGCTATTGGATAGGAAAAAATTTTAGTACAGAGAACGGAAGGAGATTTCTAATCTAGTAACTTTATCAGCGATTACTCGTTGTTTAGAAACTCATTTGTAGTTTGTGATGAATGGTAGCAAAAACCAGGTCTCGCTGTAACGATTCTGTCCTAAAATTATTGTATCAAAGATTGATTATGTTTGGGGTATCTGATTCATCCTGCGTTAATTTGGTGTAATAACTTAAAGGTTTCAATCCTCCCTATTGCTTGAAAATTCGTGACTTTGAATGAATTAAATTGAAAACAATTGTATAAAAATGGGATTCTATGTATAGTAAATTAATATAATATCATGCAAATCGATATAAATTGGCATTCGAAGTTATAACAGAGCAAAAAGTTGATAATATTTTCTTGAATGTGTAAAATTCACAAATTGGGGACAAAATGTTTGATTCAATCTCCCTATATTTTACTTGGATAATCTCGATTGCCGTGAACATAACGCCGCCAAGAGTAATAAAATTTTGGTACTTGACGATTTATTATATTGAGAAAAACATACAATTACATTTTTGTTCTGATAAAAAGTTAATCTGATTTCAAAATTACATGAAACCTTTCCTATAAAAATGAAAAATGAATGCTCACGTGATACTTTCATTCTGATTCACTCACTGCTTCTGAGAAACTGATTTATTTTCCATGAGAAAATACGAAAATCCTCTTTGGTTTGATTATTTTCGTCAAAGTAGTGAGGAAATATCCCCTAAGAAGATTTTCGAACAGCACAAATCTTGTTATTAATAATAGTGGAAATTTTATCGATATCTCGTCCGAAGTGTATCATGTGTGCATCGAGGAACTCGCGCGAGAATGAAGATTTAGTGTTAGTAAAATTTTCTTGACATTGAGCAAACTTTACAATAGTTCCTCTTCAAAATTATCCCAAGCGACTCGTGGTACTTTATTAATGTCATCCCCTTTATTACTTAGAAAAAATAATGATTCGTGGATTATAATTTAGTTGCAAACTTACGTATCTGCGTTGATTCTGAAGATAATTTGTTCACGGTGGAAGGGAGTGGAAGCAGAGGAAACGGGTGGGAAGTTTTTGACCACGATATTTCATTTATGAAATAAAAATACAAAAGCGTGAAATTTAAATTTAACTGCAGTAAAAACCCCGGTTTTACGCCAGCGAAGAATTGTTTTTTGCTCTTCCAACATGCAAATTTATGCGATGTATAACAAAATAATATTAGTCAAGATTTATGGAAAATTCGAGGGACATTAAATACAATCCACACACGATTATCGTTTTTTCGATATCGATTTCGCGAAATTATATACGTAAGATAAATTGCGAGATTCATTCTTTTGATACATTCCACGGGGAATGCGATGCGAATAAATGCAGCATGTTTTCAAATTCACTACTTCATAAAAGCGACGAAATGGTGAATAAAATGATCAGAAACTTGAATTCTGTGATCGAATATTTTTATTTGAGATGAAACCAAATCCTATTTTTATGTAGGGAAAAAAGAAGAGTTCTCGCCAGTTTGATGTATTAATCAAAAATATTATATTCGCACGACAATTTTGATGAAAACCGAATAAAACGCATGGGATGTTGGATGATCAATACAAGAGCCGATGAGATTCCGATAAATGAATTCACAGTAGTGTCATATATATCGAATTACTCTAACAAAGGTGAAGATCACTCGAAAGAGAATATTTGAACAATTTCAAACACAGCGTTAGCTTTAGCGAATACAAAGGATTATTCTTGCCTCAGGATCAGGATTCATTATACAGCGTGCAATCAACAAGCGATATCTCTTGAAAAGATAAATTACTGGATTTTATTGTAACTATGCTTGTACTTATTCATACATAATATCTCATACAAACGGATTATACATAATTAATTTTATAACGCTTTTGAAAGTCTTTTATTTGCAAAATCTTTTCACTAGCAGTTCGCCAAAGAATACAATCAGCGGAACGGAGAATAAATACAGAGCATGACTCACTACTTTAATATTCGAGGGAAGGTCGTTGGATTCGAGGATTTTGGGATGCCGCATTTCATGCATCGATACGTATCGTTTGAAATCCTTACTCCATTTCTCCAGAAGACCAGAGGCATCGAGTCGTAAGAGAACTTGAGTGATACGCCCAACGTAAGGGGATTGTTCATTAAAATAATAAACGAGGGGAAAATTGGCCACGCACGCGTCGGTGATTTTGAAATGAGATCCCACCGATGGGCCGTTGATTTCGATGAAGGAATCCATCATGACGATATTCGCCAAACAAGTGATGTTTTTGAACTTCATCAACACATCCAAGCAAACCATCATGTCGTCCGTATGCTCGCTGTTTTTCATGATCTTTGAAAAAGCTGGATCATCGATCACGCGAAAATAATCGTAAGAATTTTTCGGTACAATCATCGTTAATCCAGCCTGTCCTAATTCTTCGAAACTCGTGAATGTAATTTGTTCCTCGTTGCGCATACCGGCTTCCAATATCGTTGCATACAAATACCCGCTGCAACGCGAAAAAGCAGCTATCATGAAAATCAATATGATTCTCTCGACGATTTCGCGTGGTTCGATGGGCCAAGATATGGACAGCAGCATGCTGAATATGTTGAAAAGAGTCCAAATACGTCGATCGAATTTTAAGAGTTTCGCCAATATCCAGAATATCGCGATCAAAATTATGGCTACAATGAAAAGAGATATCAGAGAGAGTAATGAAGTTTTGTTTTTGATAATGATCGGTATGACAGCGCAATATCGGCCCATTTTATAGGGAGTATTGTACAACATATGAGCCATGCGAGTTTTTCCATACTTGTTCATATAAGACATGAAGATTTCTGTATTTCCGTTGATTATATCGCGAAGAATATCGGGAGTGTCGCCCCCGGTGATACGAAAATCAAGTATTTCTTTGCGTTTCGCTATAGTCAATTTTGCTGTGAAGTTAATCACTTTCGCTACCGCTGTTATTATCATGTAATCATTATTCGGCTCTTTGAAGCCCTCCTCGGTACAATACGAGGACGGTATGGGTTCGGAATATGGACACGTTAACGCGAGTATCTTTATCGGATACCCTTTCATGTCTCGTAACTTTTCTGGGAACCAATTCACACCGTGCATATCATGAATATCCGCTAACCTGATACTGTGAATTTTTTCTTCGAATGGATTAAATGTGTGTATCGAGATGAAAAATTGTCCCAGCTTCTCGTGTTGTGTATCAGGAATTTTCAATACCACTAAAACCACATCCAGAAATTTACGCTTCCAAGCGTATCGTAAAATATCTTCGATGTCTATATTATCATCTTCTTCACTTGAGAACGCGATGATTACGATTTTCCCATTTGCAGTCTTGGTGTTCGAAAAACGCAAAATATCGATGAAAGATTGTACGCTCGATGAATGGTTTGAATTAACGATATAAAGGATTATAGAATTTTCTACGTATATCGGTGTATGGATACCTGATAATGTGATATTTAAGTTGTCATAACTGACGCAAACAGTAGGGGTGAAACGTGAAATCCATCGATGAACGATCCAATCAATCTTCTTGTCGTTTTTAATTTCGATATCGTAGATCACCATAGCGTCGTTGTTTTCGAATCCATGCGAAGACTTATTTGCGCTCAAATGCGATTTTGAATTCAAATTCCGAAATGCATCAACGTTGGCGTAGAAACAAATAATTTGCAACACGATGTGGAGTCTCATAACGGAAGCCGAGTGTTCTGGGAAAGAATATAACGTGACTGTAACCATTTTTCAACTCCAGTACGAATTTTCTACGCTTCCAGTCTCGAACACAACATAAAGTAAACATCCTCTAATTCGCAAAATTAGATAATGCCACGCAAAATCAACAAATTCGAGAACCAAGGGGTATCCAAATATATAATTTTCGTAGTTTACTGTTACATTTATGATCGAATATTATGGATATTTTCGAAAATATGTAGGTTTCGATGTATCATTATTGCACTTTTGTGTAAAGCAAGAAAATATGGTGTTTCTTGAATTCAAATTCGATTCAAGGACAACAAATACAGATTATAGATCTTCTGACATAAAATGAAGAATTATCTTTTCATTCACTCTGAAAGAAAAGTAGCAATTGATTACTGAGTTTAACATAATTGTAAAATTATATATGAAAGAAGAGAAAGTTCTTGAAAATAGTTTGAGTATGAATTGCTCTTGGTTCTTCAACGATCTTCGCGATAAAGAGTTTTTCTTTGAGGATAAGTTAACGATGGAAGTTTTATGTGATTAAATGACACGTTTATTCATCACGGCTTGTTCAATCCTGTATCCGATTAGTTTCATTATCCGATAATACATAGACTCTTTGATTCTATGAATATTCAAAACTCATACGGCACCTCGTTTAACTTCTGTGTTATAACAAGCCCCATTTCATCTCAACTAGGAAAAAAAAAGGAAATCTTTGTTCGCTAGAGATCTCGTATCAAGCTATACCCATCTTTGTTATCGCCAGCTCTCTCATTCCACACCTATCCGAAGGGATTCGTATCGATGATGTATGAGTTAGCTTACGGAGAGAAGCCCTTTTTCCCCCTCGTTACTACAAAGTATGCTACCAACTTCCACAATAATTCTTTCTCAAATATCATCATAGTTTTGCCGGATCTTTATTACCATCGATTTAGCAAATTTTGGACTCGTCAGACACGAAACAAGATAGCATCGATAAAATAAAAGAATCATTACTGAAAGGAAAAAGTTTTTATACCGGTTATTCAAGGGTCTAAACGTCATTTTTATTACTATTTATTACAAGTTAGGTTTCTTATTCAGTGAATCGAATGCCCAGTGAATATTTATTTGCGATCATTGATTTGCGAGTGAAGAGTTTTTAATTTTTATCGAGTTGCAATCGAATTTATCCATCTGGATTATCCGTGAAAGAAATGTTGGCTCTCCTTGATTCATGATAATCGATTTGGAAACAATTGTTTCGAGTTGCTCCATTACTTTTCCCCTTTGTGATTTGATGAAAGTTGGGATATGAAAATTTCTTGCTTTTTTCGTTAACACTAAAAATTGAATATAGCTTGGTGCACGGTTGATTGCCAAGTGTTGGAAATCTATGTAGAGCCAATGATGATCGAAACGTGACAATACGTTGTACCATTATTGGTATCCAGCTAAAAATATTACTTTTCGGCATTTCAGAGCCAGCCTTGACCCAAGTTAGGGCCACGGGATGTAGCAGAAGTTGGGAACAAATGTACATCGAGAGTTACCTGAATTAAAAAATCCATTGAATCTGAAGAAATGGAATTCAATGGAATTTGGTCAGAACATTGTGTAGAATTCAATCAGATCTTGCAGGATTTGATCAAAATGACATTGAAAAAATACACTCATCTGATTAAATCTCATTGAATATAATTGAATAGGATATGGTCGGAACATTGTGCAAGATTCAATGAAATTTTGCGAAAATCATGAGGTTCGTTCAACCAGGGTATTGCACGCTTTTTGAATGTAAAAGTTACAGCTCTTTCCCACGACCTCACCCAGTTAGAAATATTCTATTAAATCCTATTACGAATGGTGAAATTTCTGATTGAATATCATTGAATTTCATTAAAACCTATTGATTTTCCCATTCGTCAATGAGATTTTATAGATTATTTGTAACAGGGCACCAAGAAAGTGAGAGAATCAAAGCCGTTTCAAGACTCCTGAAGACTCTCAGCACATTTCCCCCTAGAATTACAAAAATTTCAAAATTATATATAATTTGTATATAATTTGATACCGTTTATGTATAAATTTTATATAATTTTGAGAATTTTTATACTCCAACCATAAGCTTTCGATTACTTTTTATCATCGCAGATTTGTTGATCCGAAATGAGCATTAAATTGTTTGAAGCAGGGGAAACAAATATCAACAGATATTTTTTAAAGTACTTCGTTTCACGATTATCCTTTAAATCTGAATTCTTATTCCCCCGTGCGATGGCGTTATTTTCATCCCCAAAATAGATTCAAATCTGAAAACATGCGACAGATGGTACACGCAGGATCCTGTAATTGCCTTTCGTAGTCAATTTACCGACAGAAGATATTTTGTAGAGAATAACGACAGTTGCCACGAGTGGAAAATTTATTTTCAACTCCAGATAAAAATTGGATGCAGTTAAAAAAACATCTGTTTCCCATGAGAAAATAATATTGAAACCGTTTATATCCAATGTTGTTTAAATTAATTTCTTCATTCAAGAATACATTATCCTAAAATACCGTGAGTTGATAAAAATATCATCTACTGATTTTCTTTCTAATGAGGGTTATAATTTAAATTCGAAACTTTTAAATGATATATATTAAATAATCAAAATGAGTAAAAAAATATTTCTGATAATAAAAGGAATTACACAAGAAGGTGCAAAATTTGCTTTCTCTGCATCTTGTGAGTATTTAAATATTATAAAATTTTCAAATTATATCTCCAATACTATGGAATAAGAAAAACAAGTTGAAAAGCCCGGTCTTTCACTACGTCACGTTTGATACGTTGCGCACGCATTCTGCTCCAAAAATATCCAATTCGAGGTATTACAGCGCAACTTGACAATGACCACAATGACGGTAACGTTTTGTGGATAAGTTTGGTTATCTTTTGTGGAAAATTGTGAAAATACGACAAGGTTTTCGTGAAGAAGTGGATTTATAAAATATATAAAATCAATAAATATAGTTTTGAATAATTGTTCTTCTAATTGGTGAGCCAAAATGACGCTCACAAGCAAGGTAAATATTTCTACACTTTGAGGTTAACATTCTCTTTTATTACTCGTACATTTATTATGTTTTTTTAGATGGAGATTGATGAAAAAATCGCTAAGGGTGAAGGTTTTAAACCTTATTACATCACAAAAATCGAAGAGCTTCAACTGATTGTTGCAGAAAAGAGTCAGAATCTGAGAAGATTACAAGCGCAGAGGAATGAACTCAACGCTAAAGGTGATTACAATTATTTCAAACTCTCATGAATTTCCAGTTTCCATTAAGATGAATTTTATTTTTATTTGTGTATACTTGAAAACAATTTCACCTGTTGTCTTAAATTTTCAAATACTATACAATCGTATCCACAGTTTATCATTCGTATAGAATTCTTATGAGATTCATGAAGACATATGAAGAAATTCAGGAGAAATTTTATTCTGTTATAGTTCGTATGTTACGAGAAGAATTGCAGCTTCTTCAGGAGCAAGGATCTTACGTAGGGGAAGTTGTGAAACCTATGGACAAAAAGAAAGTTTTAGTCAAAGTACACCCAGAGGGCAAATTTGTCGTCGATTTGGATAAAAATATCGATATCAATGATGTAACTCCAAATTCACGTGTAGCATTAAGAAACGAGAGCTACACCCTTCATAAGATATTACCCAACAAAGTGGATCCTCTGGTTTCTTTGATGATGGTGGAAAAAGTACCAGATTCTACTTACGAAATGGTTGGAGGCTTAGACAAACAAATCAAAGAGATTAAAGAAGTTATAGAACTACCGGTGAAACATCCAGAACTGTTCGACGCTCTTGGAATAGCTCAGCCTAAAGGTGTACTCCTCTACGGCCCACCCGGTAATTTGTTTTTACAAAGTATTTGATATTTTCAATCCATTCACCCACTTACTCATATATTTGTTTCACAAGGAACGGGTAAAACTCTATTGGCCAGAGCAGTCGCTCATCACACGGAGTGCACATTCATCCGCGTTTCCGGATCCGAATTGGTTCAAAAATTCATTGGAGAGGGTTCAAGGATGGTCCGTGAACTTTTCGTTATGGCGAGAGAACATGCCCCCTCCATCATATTCATGGACGAAATCGACTCGATCGGAAGTTCTCGTATAGAATCTGGATCAGGAGGTGACAGCGAGGTGAGCGAATGAATAAATTTTCTTACAATTCTTCCAAAAACTTTATATACCGATCATTCAAATGTCTCTTCGCAGGTTCAACGTACCATGCTTGAACTGTTGAATCAGTTGGATGGTTTCGAGGCTACGAAAAATATCAAAGTCATCATGGCTACCAATAGAATTGATATCTTGGATCCCGCTTTGCTACGTCCTGGAAGAATCGATCGTAAAATTGAATTCCCTCCTCCAAACGAAGAAGCCAGACTCGATATTTTGAAAATTCATTCGAGAAAGATGAATTTGACGCGCGGTATCAATTTGAGAAAAATCGCGGAGCTTATGCCTGGTGCATCTGGAGCTGAAGTCAAGGTACTGAACGAAAATATATATATATATTCAATTTATAATAAAAAATGAATAATCATGTTCTGTTTTTCTTACAGGGAGTATGTACCGAAGCTGGAATGTATGCTCTTAGGGAACGTCGAGTGCACGTAACTCAAGAAGATTTCGAAATGGCTGTAGCTAAAGTTATGCAGAAAGATTCGGAAAAGAATATGTCCATCAAAAAATTATGGAAATAATTCGTAATTATATTTTATACAATATTCAGAGCAAAATTCATTATAGTCTCCTGGATAAGACAAGATTACAGAAAATTATCTGTTGGAGGACAATTGAAATTCCAAAACAAAAATAAACACGTTTTCTGTAATGTTTTCTTATACAATTCCTGTGACACTTTCTAATATCATTTCATCTTAATACAGTTTTATGAAACACAATCTTGTAATTTTTTTTTTCTTTTTGATGCCATGGAAAGTGTTGTTTTTTTAAATTTCTTATATCGCTATGATGTAATAGAATTAATAAAATTGTGTGAAATTTATATGACTTTTAGATTTTAATCATTTCTACAAGTGTTGATCCAATGCTTCGACTATGCATTCGAATGGGTAGACGACTTCTGCAGAGAAATATACCTCATTTAATTCTATTTTTCATCGTTGTACGTTGGATGATAATACAATCTATGGTATCTTTATCCAGTTACTGAAGAAAAGCTTCGTTTTTCTTTAACGTAAAATGAAATCTTGATTTTTTTTCAATATTCAGAGACTGATTCTTATAAATTTCTACTTTTAACATGAATTTAGTGGAAAATTTGATCTCGGTTTCAGATGAAGAGAGGATCAGTCGTCGGTGAAATGCGAATAAAAGTAATCCGTATAATTCACCTATAATGATAACAAATCCAGGGGATGAACTGATGATTTATAATTATGTGTATTTCACTACATTCAACAGATGACTTGATAATGGAATACATTGATATAATGTCTGCCAATATGTACAATTCACGCCAAAACATACACGAATGTCCATATAACATAATTAGCTTGGAAAATTATTGCATGAATAATGATAACCGCAGGGAGAGATTAATAATATATATTTCATTATTCTGAATTGTATTTTCATGCATACAAATATGTATAATTATATTTATTCCGAGAGATGAGACATTCTTACATGTCTCATCTCTTGTGAAATAAATTCATGTATGGCTCATTTAATTGTACTTGACGTTAGAACATTTGGAATATTCTTCAAAGTTTATACATCATTTCTCGTTTGATTACTCGAAATTAAAATTTTCTCCCTCAAAATACGATCGAAAATGAGAATAGAAGAGAAAGAAAAATCAACGAACGAAAGAAACACAGAAAAATCACAGAATTATTTTAATCGGTCCATTTCAACATGGAATGGTCGTGAAATCACAAGGTTTGATATTCCTTTGAGGATTTCAACGGATCTCCGAGTCCTCACATCTGTCTGTGTATTTTATCGGTAATCATTCTGGAGTTTAATCGTCTAATTACCTACCCGGATATTCGAATGAAGAGACAGAATTCCCATTTGTGATAAGAGCAAACGCCTATTCCCTTGTGTTGACAATTCTCCGATAGAAATGTGCGATGGAAGAAATATAACCGCAGAAATGTTGAGTGAGAACGATATTTAAATCTTTTGAATTATTTATGTTTATCGATGGATACTTCCAATACCCGGATACCCTATTAATCGATTAACTGTGTCACTGTTTTTTACTTTCAGTTCAATCCACAATGAAATTTGTCAGATAAGAGGTGGACTGAGAGCCAAAGAATGGATTTGAATCATAACTTGATATGAGTATGAATTTCTCATCGGGAAAAAAAGATTGAAAATAGACTATGGATGAATAAAAATTCATATTTAAGAGTAATGAGAAATTGCTTATCAAAAACTTCTTTGGGAGAAGGTAGGATTTCTGTCACGAAGAAACGTATGTCACTCGTGGACTGACAACGTGACTGAGAACGTAATTAGGATTCTTAGGATCAGATAACTTATTTATACTTCATTCGAGTAGTTTACCCTACATTCAAACGAGATTTCGTGGGATGGATCCGTTGAGTATTAATGGATAGATTTATGCATCGTTCTAACGTGAACGGAGGTCAAGGCGGGTGACGATCGTGTAGAATGTGTGACAAGTTGGAAAATGATTAATGGATTGAATTTGTATGAGATATGAGAGGGAATCGGATGATCTTAAGAAAGTCATTTCTTAAATCCATCTACAATGGTCTGAGAAAATTAGAGTGAAAGTTCGATTCTTTTCAATCATTAGAACGTGAAATAAATGGGCAAAAATTGCATACACTAGTTTGAATCATATTCTTTGACCACAATAAAGTTAGATATTATTTTTTTTCACACCAGAATACTTGAATTCCCAGAATCTTGTCCACAGGAGGATTTCAGAAAAAGGAAGATAAGTGGGTATTTTTAGATCTTCGGAAAATCGCTTTTGAAGCTTGTGAAAAGGTAGTTGAAGAGTAGAAGGATTTACTTCTTGCTTCTGCTAGAGAAGAAAAGCCACTCGTACTTCACTTTTCGAGTTTCAATACTTCTATGTTTCGAAATCTCTTTTTCAACTAGTATTTATACCATATTGTCGTATTACGTAACTATAATTTTGGATTCTTTTTCTCAGCCTCTCTCTCGTTCGTTTTGCAAACTTGAAGAACATCGTTCAATCTGATGGTTGGATTTAGTTCAACCAAAATTTATAACAGTCGTTAACAAGTCGAAACAAGTCGTTTAGTTGGAACAACTATATATTTTTTGATATTTCAAAAACACTTCTGGAGCTCATATATATAAATTAACAAAGTTTCCAAATACGTGCTTTATATACGCATTACACAATGAATGTTATGAAATATTAAGGGAGTTGGTAATAAACTTCATTCATTTAACTCGCACCATCGCTTTTTGTGCAAGTAATAATAAATGTCAACACGAACATAAGAGAACCTTCTTCAGAAATCCTAGGTGTTGCTTCAAACTCGTGTTTATGTTTACGCGAGTTGTACAAATTGTAGCAGGACATTGTGAGATACGTATATGTTTATCGGTATGTGTTGTGCGAATGTGTATACGTGTATAGAACAACTACGATATGAAGTACATTCACCTGAATAGGTTAAATGTTAGGAATAGGAAATTTCTAACATTTGTCTGACTATTGGAAAATTCTATAAATACGCGCTTGACGTGCTTCATTCAAATATCATGTATTAATGAATCAGAAAAATGTTAGCAATTTTTCAGACTTTTTTCAAGGCGCAATTTCGTTCCTAGTTGTCTGAAAAAAATAAAAAACTCTTATAAACTGAAAAAAGTCTGTACAAAATATTCCAAATGTATTCCAAATTATTCATACAAATTTCAGAGATTCTCAGAGTTTTACAGAAAGAATCTGATGTTTTTCAGAAATTATTCATGCACTGGGAAAAATAATATGTTGAATCGACTACTTGCGTCTACCATGTAGCCAAATTCATGTTAATTCAACTTGGAAGCAAATTGTTTCTGCATGTTTTACAAGTTGAAACAACATAGGATGCCTATACATGTTTCCCCAGCCACTGGAACTTGGCATCAATGTTAGATGAACTTCCCTGTTACAAATAATCCATAAAATCTCATTAACGAATGGGAAAATGAACGAGTTTTAATGAAATTCAATGATATTCAATTAGAAATCATACCATTCGTAATAGGATTCAATAGAATATTTCCACCGGGGTTGTTTTTAAGTCGATTCAACATAGTCTCTTCCCCAGTGTGGTCGTTTCAGCAAAATATTTCCATACGGGCAATGCTCACGATGGTGAGTATTGGAACAAACACAGCCTCAAGAGCCCAGGATAAAAGAGGACGATATGAAGTGATTGGATTGATAAAAAAAAACGCATAGAAAACAATTCAGCGACTATCCCTCGAGAAAAACTGGATCAAACCCAGATAAACCTAGGACTAGAACTGCAGCCTGGCGTGAATGCGGGTTTTGATGGAATTTTCCAAGCTGGTATTTTGGTCAGAAATTCATTCCTATTTCTTTTATTTTATATCAATTTCTAGATAGTTTATGAACCTTCCCATCGATTTCTGTTGTTTCGTTTCCTAGGGATGTTTCAATTTCCGATTATTTCGCATTTAGTCACTGTTTCCCTGACGCTTCCATGTCGCCCCATACACTCTATTTCCTTCAGGATTGAGTTTCCAAATTTACAGAAATGCATGTTAATTACATGGAGGGAATGTTACTCAAAGTTGAGTGAAACGTGGACATAGTAGCATTTCAGCGAGGTTTAAAATCCGATTGACTTCGTTCTACTCGACTGCAAATGAAAATTATTTCAAATGTCTTTATCATCTTCACAAGTTGAGTATTTTGAAAAGATATTGGAATGAATTTATATTTGTAGTTGAGTAAAATCAAGTCAATTGAATTTCAAACCTCGCCGAAATTCTACGATGTTCCCGTTTTACCCAACTTTAGGTCATGTTTCGTCATTTTCGATAATTTGTCTGAGTTAATTTTGAAAAATACAAAAGAATGAGTGAATTAATTTTGTGTTGGTTGAGTAAACATGTTGTTTCCTGTAGGTTGATTTTTGCTTCCCTAGCGGTCCAGAGTGACCAATTTTTTTGGTTTACTTTTGGTTATTTTTTGGTTTGGTGAAAATTGGATCAGAAAATGTTTACCCAGATGGTTTCTACCACATTATGACCTATTTGTGACCGAAAACCAAGGGTTGCTTGGAACAAATCTGCCACCAAAAAATATGGTCCGTTTTTAACTCAGAAAATCACCACAAAATAAAATTGCCAAATTGAGACAAGTTCGATAAGTTATCAAAACCAAGATTTCTCACCAAAATGTAACCGAAATTTTTGGTCGCTTGTCGGTTCACCCAGATCCGCTAGGGTTTGCAATTTTATAACGTATTATGCTCCAACGTAAATTACTCTCATCATTTCTTTGGGCCTTGCGAGGTCTGGTAAGACCTTGTGATAGCCTAGAAAAACGGGAGAAAATTCCAAGGAAAGAATTAGAAAACAAACCCTAGAATAAAGTCTTCTTCAAAAGGAAAAAATATTTTGAATTACAGTTTATTCTGTGTGTCCAGTGGAAGGATTTTTGAGATTTTACAAACACAGTGTACAAGTTACTTTACCAAATGTTCAATCTACGAATTTTTAAACAAAACTCTACATAAATATCGGAAAATTTTGAATCTCTCATACACGATAAAAAAAAACTACTTGTCATATTTAGCACAATTTGAAATAAAATCTGGGACAGGTACAATTTTGGAGTATAATTTACTGCAATTGCCATTGAATCTACTCCAATTTAGTTGGAATTGCCACAATTTTTTTTAAATAGTAATAGAAATTGTACCTGACCCAGAATTCATCGCAAATTTTTTTCCGTGTAGTTTGAAGTGATTTTTCTCACTTGTTGATGAACGCACGATCGATTAAAAATCAAAATAAAATTTCTGTTATTTGCCCCTCGAAATAAAACAAAATATGATTTTTACAAATCTCAATCAATTATAAGCCCCCTAATTTCGTAATCAGATATCTCTCATGCTAATTATGGTGTACAAACACGAAGAAGAGTCCCTATCAAAATGAATAACACCCACAAAAAAGTGAATATCCTGATTCCGTAGCGTACGTGGAAGAAATGGTTGCGTTTAAAAATGTGAAACATATTTGTTCTCTCTTATCTTGCGTGGGTTGCGTAATGAATATGACACACACCAGAGAAAAGAGGATTTAATCTATGGAAAGACGAATCAATTACATTAATTTATCATGTCGCATGAATTAAAATCATCAGATTCCTTTTGTAAAGAGATAATTACTAGACGAATATAAAATTATTGAATAGTTGAGTGCTCTGAATCCATCTCTTCTCCCTACTTCTTCGAATGTAGAAGATAATTTTGAATATTTCATACGCATTCAAACTTCACTTGATGATGTTCGTAAGAGTTTCAAACAAATTTGCGACAATTTTGTTACATCCATATCATTCGAAATCCTTGGTACCGGTGGAGCATCATCGAAAAACCCTGGTGTCTCGAACCAACGACAACGACTGACTGGGCTTGTAACATATATACCCATCTACCCACATACCTCGAGAAAATTTCGAGCATGCTCCGATCCTCCGATGTAAAGTTCTCTGTCCGTCTGCCTACCTATCCGTCTGTCTGTCTGTTGTGTTGCCTCTCAGTGCGTCGTCGTTACGAAACTCAACGTCGCGTATGTCGCAGCACACACAACCATGAATCGTCATGGGGTTAGGTGGGCGAGAGGAGAAAGAGTACAAGGATTGGAGGGATAGGGAGAGAAGTACAAAGAGAAAGACGGATCTATGGGATGAAAAAGAGATGAGAAAATTAATCCGTCTCTCTCCGGTGTACGGTGGGCACAATATTGATCTGTGAGGGTGGGTGGGCTCTTGAGGGTAGTAGGGCTTGTTGAGAGAAAACTGGAGGAGGGAGTACGCCGGGTTGCGTGGTGGTCCAGTCCGCAGCCTCACGCGGAAAAGGTGGTGGGAATTTATTGGTGTAGAGGGGCTGCCAAGTGAGCACGGTGGGTAGGTGGAATTGGTGGGGGATGATACAGGTGGAGGAAAGAAAGAGAGGCTTGATAGTAGGGAACGATACGACGATAATGGTGAAACCGGCTGGAAGGGCAAAGGGACACCAAGGTACCAAAGTAGGGGTGATACACGTTATCTAGGACTCACTGAGAGCTGCGTGCTCTACCCTTCGCCGTACGGTGGCTGGGTTGTTAAGCATGGAAGTCATCCGGAGACTCCCTCGTATGAGAATTCTCCCCATAGTTTCGTTTAAAACTGCCCATCTGACCCTGACCTTTTTTCTCCTTTTCTTCCTCCTCCTCCTCTTGATTCACGTCGTCCATCCCCGAGGTTTATATCATCAAATATTTTTTTAGGATACATCAGAGGGAAGCAAAGAAAAACACAGAAAAAGAAGGGAATGAAAAAAAACCTCTATAACACGTGATTCAAATTCAGCTTCTTTCCACTTTCCTTTCCATCTTCTTTTCCCTCGATCTCCCCCTCACTTCCATTTCTTTTCCTTTCCCTCTCCATCCCATAGAACTTCCACCCACCCTATACCAACCCCCTTTCTCTCTTTCTCTCAAATCCACCCACTTTCTCCCACCCCTCCTGCTATTTCTCTCATCTCGCCTCGAACATAACCGACCGACGAACCGACCAACCTAGTCTCTATCACTATCCGGCGACTCCTGTTCATTCCGCGCTCGCGATCTCTACGAATACAACTGTCAACCTCGTGTTACTATCTCCCGAACGTGAACAAGTGGTGTACATGTATGCTCTTTCGCAACTCGATCCACGTATCGGTGATTTCGGCCTATCGACGAACAACAAAACAAAAGGGAAAATCCAGCGAAACGACAACTATAAGCAATCCTAATCAAAATCTGTGAATCGCAAGAAATAAATCAAACAACGAAATTACAATTGTGATGTGAAATCGAAGTTTTGTTTCGATAGGAACAAGAGGAGGATGGAAAGAAGAGCTCGAGTTAGACACTGGAGGGAGCTCTAAAGTCGCTCGCTTGCTTGCCTGCTTGCTTGCCCGGTTACACCGTGTTGCGCTTCGTGAGTTCGTTGAACAGGGGATGAGGGAGGAGGAATAAGGGTGATATCTCACTCAGTCTCCGTCTCTTTCTCGACCGCGCTGTGGCCCTCTGTCCATCTCCCTCTCGCCCAACAGTTGCCGTGGTAGTGTGTGGTGGCGGTGTCATTCGCTGGCCCGTTTGCTTGTTGCTTGTGGCGCGAGCCGTTTGTGTGGATGAAGAGAGAAAAGAAAAAGAAGAATGGAAGAGCGTCGCGTTTTCAAACTCTTTGAACGAGTTCTCAAAGAGAATAAGAATCGGACAGTGACTGCTAGAAAACCCCTTGATTGTTTCAGAATTCAAGAATGAAAGTCAGGGGGGCTCGAACGACTTTCCTCCCCAGATCGCATCAAGAGTAAAGTCAATCTTGTTAAGAGTCGTCGACGTAGTGCAAGAACTTCGTTATCGCTATAACGTTATATATCGTTCGGTACCCGGGAGATACAGAAAATCCTTCAAGATTGGTCTCGCTCCTGATCTCAAACAAGAGAAAATAACGACCAAAATTACGCGACCTAGGTATTTGATTTGGTGTGTGAAAATGTTCGATGCTACGAGTGAGAAAATTGAGTGGAAAAACTTGGAAGATTCACGTCACATTTCTGCTATTGGATTTCTCTAACTGGACACCTGTAAGCATTTGTATTTACTAAGTTATCTAAGTTGAATAATAATATATTCTATAATTGTCTTGGAATTATGTCAATACTTTGAATCTCTCGGAGGATTTATCACTTCTTTTCAGTACAAAATGGTTGAAAATGATAATATAATCAAATAATTATGCAATCACTCTTTGTTCTTTTCATCGCATTCACATCCTATAAATTGAATGCCTGGAACCTGTGTTTCTCAACATTTATTCTCAAATTATTGCATAATCAATTATCAAATCTGATTCACAACAAAATTCCAAAATCAACTTTGAATGTGGTTCAATATTAACGAATATCCGTCAATTGATCGCATATTTCATGTTGTATGCGCCCCAATAATTCATTTGCACTAAAAAACATTCTGTTTCACTCAATTTGTTTTCTTGCTGATTTATCCATTTTCTTTTTTTCTTCTAAAGATTAATGAATGTTTCCGAAAAAACCTCTGGCATCTTGCGTTGAGGTTTTAATTGAATTTCAAGAAATATTCGGAATGGAACAGCAGAAATCAGAAAAAAAATTCGCTGAAAAAACGAACAGTCAAATAAAAATGATGAGGGAACAAGAGAAACGTCATTAATTTGACGAAGTGTTCGCTGTTACGACGAGCACCCTGGTGGAGATGAAAAAAACTCCCCACTATCACATTAGAAATTTTCTGTTGTATATTTTTCTCCACATTAGGAAACTCATTTCTCTCCGTGTAGAGAGATTTTGAGAAAAAACAGATCCAACGAATGAGAAAAGTTCCACTCACATGTTTTACAATTAAATAAATTATCCACGAACGCAATAATTCACAACGCGGATGTGTTTTTAATCCGGTTATTGTAATTTATTTCTTTTACCAGCGGATATTTTTGATGATTTTTCATCTCAAATTGTACTCGTGAAAAGTTCTGCAACTACAGTTCAACAACTACAGCTTTATAAAATTATTTGCCTTTGCAAATGATTCGTATTCACAACAATTCGCTGAGGCAGTAACCCGAGTGGAAAAGTATTTTTCAAAGTACGCGAAGAATCCGCTGTTTCAGGATAAAAAATTGCTGACGAGCTTTGCACGGTTTTTGTCACGTGACATTTGGTCAAAAATTGACGACTCTTCTATCCGGTTCTATCCTGTCAAAACCTAGTAGCAACATTTTTGTTATTTTCCAACAGGCTGTTCCAATTCGATACTTTCGGATGAAACAGAATTCGGGTAGAAAGTTTGTCAGTTCTCCACCGGATATCACGTGACATTGATTTTCCTCCTCTCCGTGTATAAAACAAATGTAAATTTCCATTCATCTTTCAATATTTCCACACAAAAATTGCGCTATGGTTCTTGAAATTTTTACATCGCAATCCTTTCGAAAGTTTCGTCTGTTCTTTTTTTTTCATATATAAATCGATACCAAGCGTGTCATCCATATTTCATTTTCATGAAAATATTATTGACAACTGGTTAATGCACGAATCATCTATTGAATGAAACGTGAATCTTGTCACATCACTGTCAAATATATCATCCAAATACATCATTTGACGTTTCCAGTCCATAGTATATCGTCTTTAATATTTTTCCCTGTCGTAATTTTCATTTGAAGTACAACCCCTTGTATTGATTGGACTCGATATTACCACGTTTCTTAAACGTTGAAACGCCATTCGATACGTTGATATATCAATTGCGTAACACTATACCGCTTTTCTGGAACGTTATTGTAACGTGTAAATTCTATAAACATCTTTTTGTTCCTTTATGAATCTCCTATGTGTATAAAAATGATATGTCTTCTCACATCCGAAGGAAGGAAAAATTTTCAGAATCGCAATAGCGATTTGTCATGAGATAAAAAATAAATAAACAACATGGTGTCAAAAAGTTTGAGGGTTGAGGCTGCCCCTCGCAAGGAATTCATTTGAAAAATAAAGGACATCGCATCTCAATAATGTTTGAAAAATGAAGATATGAATGAATTACTTCTGAAAAGTTTTGAAAGTTCCGTATCGATAGTTTTATGAAGAAAATCCATGTATTTTTCAGAGATACAATAGAAGAGTTGTATTTACCGGAGAACAGAGTTACCTTCTACTTGATTATGAAATGTTCGGACCGTTTGTATTGGAAACCATTGTGAATGGAAACAGGTGGTCTTTATCGTGGTATAAAAGTTTACGAGTGCAATAAATTGTATTTGATACATATCATTTATAGGGTGTATGGCAATATTGTTACTTGCTGGGTATTGTATTTGTAACGAAGATTATGATATTGAAACACTTTTATAGTCATGTGACGATACATATCAGTCGACAAAAGTTATTTCAACTGTTCAGTGAACGTTTCAGGTGTTAGACCAGGTATTCTTCCCAAAAAATCAAATTGTTAGGACAATTTTTTTCTTTCTGTACCAAAGAATAGAGTTTTCTGAGTGTCTTCAATCGATATGCAGTTTCTCAAATGATTCAAAAAATGTACCCCACCTTTCCGAATAGAAATTCATAATGGGTGTTCGATGGCCTCATCGGGGTCAGATAATGTTCTTGAAGTTTGAATCGTTTATAGAAACGAAACGAAAACTCAAACTCACAAAATATGATACATCATGTGGTGGTTACCTTTTCGAATCAACTCCTCGGAACTGAACACATCGTTTTATGAATATATTGCAAAATTCTGGCTCTTTTGAACAGCCGAGTACTTCATATTTCGTATTTCGATTATCAATTCGGTTCAATAAACGATTCAAACTTCAACATGTCAGATCTGTAGACTGGAATGAAGTGTGCCCTATCACTGCCCGACTCGACCCAAATTGAATATAAAATTTTGCAAAGATTTAACTCTCATATGCGTGAAATATGGATTTAACATTCGAAGAATTTTATGCAGGAAGAGAACACTGTAAAAAAAGTTCCTTCTGAAAATTGAGAACAATCTTGCAGAATTTTGAAAAACTTGACTGAATTTTCAAAATCCCTCAAATAATTCATCTGAAAATTCTGAATTTTCAGAAGGAATTTTTTCCCAGGGAACATCAAAAATACCAAAATCGGGCTGGAGATTCGTTAAAAATGAATAATCATGACATAAACATACGTAATTTCTGCGCATACTCCAGCTTCCCATCATCAGTTTGATTTTCCAATGAAAATGTGGATTGACAGATGACAAGTGAAAACATTAATTTGTATATTTTGAATTTTTCAGATAGTTTGAAGAACGTTTGTTCCAACTTCGTGTAACTGATGTGACATTTTTCACGTGATTAAAAGTTTTCATTGTCGAGTGTTTTTCTATGTGCTTCATTCACATTCTACTTTCATCACGAATGAAATAATTTAAATTAGGTCGCAGGAGTTGAATTAAAATGTTATTTTTCAGTTTCATCGTTACCAGTACAATATCCAGTAATATTTAGATACCGTAGTGTTAGGCATTTGAATTGAACTGTTGATAGGAACAGTCGATTGCATACGATAGATAAAAAACTTTCAAATTTCCTTCATACTTGATAATTCGTTTTATCATGAAAAGAAGCAGCACGCAAAGTTTCAGAATATCGTCGAAAGATGATTTGATTTTCACTATCGATTTACCATCACGCGTATTCGAAGAGAATTCTGAAAACAAAACAAATAAATTTTTCGTGAGAAAAAAAAGCTGTGATCGACTTTTGGTGATTTATTCATCGAGTTAATGGAGAACTAATGTTTTGTCGCCCTCGATTCGTCATTAGTCACTAGAAAAAGGTACCAGAAAAAGAGAAACTTGACGAATCAACAGGGAAGTTTTTTGTTAATGACACAAGGGAGAAGGGATCGGGATGTCGATGAATTGATCATGGAAATGAATGTAAGATCCGTTGGGAAAGTATTTAGAATTCAGTTGGTTCATGGGAACAATTCGGCAATCCGATTAAATCATTGATGGAGAATAGATGTCTATTACATTTAATCCGAATCGATGCCTCCATCCAGAATTCGCGTGAATTGTTTCTATTCGAACGAGTTTCGACACAGTCGCCGCGTGGAGTGTTTGGCAACACTCGATCCGTGTAAAGGGATTGAGAAATGGTATGGAACTCTATATTCGTTCTTGAATCTGATGAAAAGTAAAATATTCTCTACAATTCTCCCTATCAAATTTCGAACTTTGGATCTTGATTTTATATCATTTTTACTAATTTTCAACTATTTTGCTATTGAATTGAATTTTCCAATTTTCTATATTCGTTGCACTTGTTATTATCAGATTCAGTTAGACAATGCAGAATCTATGGATTGAAAATCGACATCTCCGATTAACGATGAATGCAAATTACTCATTATTCGAATTGTGATGGAATCTTAATCTCATTTCTAATCCTTTTCATATCTGATTTCTTCGGAACTATGTAATAATTGTAGATATGAAAATCAACAAGTGTTCTTACACACAGTGTAACATCATTCCAACGAATTGCATTTGTCTTTCAAAAAAACTCTCAACTATTCTGACAAACGTATATTTGAATAAAAATATTAAAATCAATATTCACTTCTAATCAAGTTTATAGCTGAATCCATCGAACGAATGAGTGTATTATCTCGACAATTTTGTAGCAAAGAACATTTCGATAGATACAAAACCTTTCATTGAAATGTTTGAAAAAGACTCCCCCCATGCACAGCTTTCGCCATGTCAATTCAATATTTTTCCAACCGAATAAATCAGTAGTTCGACCAAGAATTCATCCAGAAGCGTCCACATCTTCCACGAGAGTCACGTAAAAACACGATGTTCCGTGAGACAATTAAACTACCAAACTGCTACTTCTGACCATTATTCTCAAGTGTACACGAAAATGTACCTGGTATATGGAGATAATCATCCGCACATTCAAGTTTCCACTACACAGTATCTAAAATGTTTCCTCTGCGCGATGCACGTTGATTACCTGAGAAAGTATATCTCTAGTTCCTGCAGGTTGCAGTTATAGCGTTTATATAATAAATTCAAGCATCGATTCTGTTCGTGGAATATAATAATATACACGATTGATATTTCTTTTTCCAGATACTTGACGGAAGACACGATACACGATGTACAACGAAACGATCGGACTTGAGTTGAAAATTCCCAATCAACTCTTATGCGTGATCATCTTCGTTAGGTGAAAATCATGTTCAGGTGATCACCGGTGAGCTACAGTCAAATGAACAAATGGAACGATATGCGCGGGCAATAGACAATAGACAAACGATGAATTCTATCGCGTAAAGAAACCAACCAAACGAGTCAGATGTACGTTTATAGCACTTGTGATGACGGCTAAATCGGATGGTTGTGATCGTCAATTGAGATAGAGATTGGAGACGAATTGATAATACGTATTACAGTGCGCGGTTACGGATCGTAGAGAAGTGTCTAAATTATGTGAAGTTTCGATAAAGGATTCGAAAAGGAAATAAATAGGGAAAATTTGACCTCTGGTCGCGTTTGTGTTTGTGTTGCGTGTGTTGGTGCGTAAATGTGTGTGCGCGCTCAATATTGACGATAGACGAGGAGTCACAACGTGGTCTCGTTGTCGTCGTTGAATCAAGCGTCGAAGCGCGAAGAGGATGTCAATGGTCCAACAGAATCCATTTGCCATGGCGAATCACACTAGAGGGACCTCGTTCGGTCTAACGCTGTTACACATAAGACCATGGATGATTGTCACCTGTCTTCAGATAATCCTGTTACTCACCATCATACCTCAAGGTAATGGATAAATGTATTCCTAGATTACCTCTACCATACTCATTTCATTGTATTTTCAATTCCTCACCTGTTTTCCCCAAACCTCATCGTTCTGGAGAACCTGGAGATGGTATCATTAAGAAACTTCGGTAATAATTCTCAATATTTTATTCTAAATTTCCTGATCCTGATGTTGTATAGTCCCAATCCAATAACCTTTGACTCCTCATCGGGAATGTTAATGGTAGTTTCATGTCCCTAGCTCGCGGATGAATGCACAGATGAGTAAGATGCTTCAACCCGCATCAGCTAATTGGAATTTCAATCATTGAGTATTAGCAGTTTCCTAAAGCTTATTTACCGCAATCAGATATCTATGTGTATGATTAAATCCTAGAAGATCAATTCGATTCTCCAACTTCATTCGATAAAGAATGATAAATATCAATCTTTTAATAGTTATCAATAAGATGAAAACAGATGTGAATGAACGATGTGTCGCAAACGTGGTCGAACGTAGCTTGTAACTTCCCTTTTAAATGAGCTAAATGGTCTGGAGAGTGTTGAAACTCGAATACCCAAGTCACATTCGAATTCCGAATATTCTCTTCTATGACATCCCTCTCAAAGCACATTCATTCACTACAGAACAATCATGTAAGTGGTGAATGAGGGAAATGCATGCTGAATGAACACGTTCGTTCTCTGTAACTTCATTCTCGAATGATCCGAATTATTTAAACCGAGGAAACTCGAATGCTTTTTTTTCGCACCAATCTTTCACCACATCTGAATGTAATTCACACATTGTTGAATTTAAGTGGGATTTCAATCAGTTTCTTGAAACCTGAAAAAAAAGTGGTGTCAACGTTAAAACCCTCAATTTTTTTATTTTTAGTATAACACAAAATATCCTGAGATTACGAAAGAAAGTATGTTTAGAATCTGCCGTTTGATCTCCGAGTTTGAAATATTTCTTGTAGCACCAAAATCGAGAGAATATATTGTATATATTTATCGTACACGAAATATGCATTGTTGGAACATTCCAAGAAAATCTTCGATATCAATTTTTCTGAATTCTTCTTTTTGTTCCTCTATGTATTATCTCCCCTTCTGTCCTCACAATTACGTGAAGGGCAGTTCCTTATGAAATTCCTTCAACATTCTTTTTCGTTTTTTCCCTCACCGGCCATAAGCAGCTTTGTGTAAGCGCTATAGTAACGGCATCAAGAGAAACTGAGCTCCGCTACCATTTTCTGAAGAGAAATCCGAGGTAGTCCTTAATTGGAAGCATTACGTTGAGCTTATTGAGTTTAGCTTTTAGAAAGACCCCCCGGTTTTGCCTTTCTACTCGTACATTCCACCTTCGATACCTAAAAAAAAAAAGAAAAGAATTAGCGAGAGGGTAGAATGGTTCACGAAAATTCAGCGAGACGAATGAATGAGTTCTCAGACTAATTAGGAGGAGAAGGAATGATACATTTTGAAATAATTGCTCATAAATACTTGTTTTTGAGAACAAGTTTTGTATCCTCCCTCTAAAACCGTGACAATTGAAGAAGAGTGCTTTGAAAGTTCCCAAGAAAAAAGTGCCCCACATCCGAACATGAAACGAGGAGAAACAACGAGGACAACGACGGTCCATGCCGATGATTAATAGAATTCCAGATTTTGCTCGTTAAATCAAACGCGTATGATAGAGGGGCAGGGGGTGTCAATCATAATTATCGTACCACGTGCACGCTTGGTGACAATGCAACGTGTAATTGAATTACCTCGAACGTTCCGTGTGTTCGTACGAGCGTGAACCATCTATGAACTTACCGCATATTATACGTGTACGTATCTCTACGTACACAGTTTAACGATGCAACATGGAAAAGTGCATCATCTCCGTACTTTATTACGCTTCCAAAGACATAGACATGGCTTGCAAATCGCTTGTGGTTTTGGAAATTGTCAGAATAAATGACATTGTGTCTCTCACGCGTCTCTCCGCGTACACAGGACTTTTAATTGAATTTCGCTTCACTTGTGTGCGAGAAGTCTGTCATAATTCAAAAAGTGACACCGAGGACTTCGCTTCGTTCCCTCTCGAAACTCCTGCTGGATTTAATGTATTTATATCTCATGATGACTCGAATATCATTCCCATCTCGTATCAAAGCTTGGAAAATTTTCTAATTTAATTTGGGTTGACCGATTAATCATTTTAGTTGAAAATCTAACGCTGTCGTCCAATGCTTTCCATAAAATGATCACGATAGATAAAATCAGTGCTCTTCGAAGCAATCTAATCCAAAGAGGGGGAGACGATATCTCATTTTATTCTAGTTTCACTTCGAGTGTTGTCGCGAATGTTCAACAATTCGATGAGCACATGAGCACAAAATCATATTTTGAATAATTCTCTCATTTAGTTCTGCAGTTGAATATATTTTGAACAGTACTTGTAAAGTATGGAGATCATTGACATTCCTCATTTGTCAAACTTTAGAGAGTTTTCGAAAATTATTTAATAATGAAGTGCAAAATACCCACATAGAAATTAACGAATGGGGTGGGTGTGTTACCCCAGTTATCAAACATTGATTACCGATGTTGAGTCAGTATTGACAATCGGGTAGTTCCCATATCAGGACTTGGGGTCCTGTGTATTTTTATGTACAAGATGAAAAATCGTTTGATTCACATGACGATTCGTTTCATAATCTCAGCACTCTTGTGGAATATAATTTCATTTTAATTGATGTATACATGCGCTGCCACGTTGTTTCATTTTCTTTGCGCATTCGAACAATCTAGATAATTTCATACTCGTCATGATTCATTATACAGTATTGTTCGTGGAATACTCATCGTTACTTTCATCCGCACGTCCTTTCGTCATTCGTTTTTACAGATGGTGATAAAATATAATGTATCTATAGAGACGATGATCCTAATTTTCCGTTAGAAATTCATTTTATTGTTGTAGAATATTTATTTTTCCAACTTCCTACACTCGTCAGGTGAATTGAAACAAAGGATTCGAGTATACAATAGAATCAAATGGAAGATTTAATATCTTCGTACGTTTTATGGATTATATACACGTTCTAACGTTGGCACGTTAATATATACGGCACGATAATAATTCACTTGATTTTTTGTGACACTCGGTCCAAGAAATATTTCCCAGCTCTGTGTAAGAGGCGAGAAAAAAGAGGGGCAGATTCCGAAGGATCCTTTCTTCTTCCCCATGGACGTCCGATCATGATCGTGAGTTATTCCCGGTGTAGAGACCAGAGCTTCCTTATTGAGGCTGCTTGTGAAATCTACTGCCTAAGCTGCGATGCTCATTTTTTCACGTTACTCCTTTTTTTTATGCCGGCCAGCGGCTGTTCTTCAATTACCAACCCCAATTCTTTCTCAAGAGATTTCCAAGTATTTATAGAATCCAATTTCATAAAAAAACGAAGAAGAAGAAGAAAAAGAAAAAGAAACACTGAAGTCAGGTGATGTCAAAATAGTTGTTCTTACACCCGAAATCATTCTTGTTCTCTGGGATTTTATTTTTGGATAATATATCGTGTACGTTAACGCTTTATCTCCTGACACGTAACATTATCCGAAATTTTATTGACATCCAAGGAAAATCGAACACTTCTTTTCCTTTCTCTGTACTAAATACGAATATTGTTTTGTTTTTATTCTCATCTTTTTCTCTGCTGTGAATTCCGGAATCCAGTCCATCGTGAAATTCGTCACCCACGTGTATTAGGCGCGATAAGATGGTTATTTGCTCCGCTGTTCTGTCGTTTGAAGAATGAACCGACAGGGATATGTAGGATATGATTATACGGGACGTAAACACGACCGATGGAGATTGATGTGCGATAATTGAAAATTGACTTGACTATTTCTACGGTAGGAACCTTTAACCTGGGTGGACTATGGGTGGAATATTCATGAATATTCTATGCATACATTCGCTGGTTTACAACCATTGATCGTTTCCATTCGAAGCATGTAACAAGTATGTGATTCGCATCGATATTACGTATCAGGTATATTCAAAACATCTGCTTCCTTCGATTCAAATTCATGATACTTATATTCCATGACATACGTAGCGTATAGCGTATGCATGACACAAAAGTTCATCAAATGGGAAGAATAAAATAATTACTTCGCATGAAATTCATAACTTGAAAAGAAAATGTGGATTCGAAGACAGGGATTAATCGAATTTCCAGAGGTAAGCGATGGTACAACCGCTGACAGATGATGAGTTGATATTAATATCAAGATCCCTTTTTGTCTACCCGAAGGTTACCGAAGAGACCTTCGGAACCACAGCATCCGAGGACTTTATAGGTTAATAGAAAATCGCATTCCTGTTGTAAGGGGGAAAGAGGAGAACAGAGGTAAAGATAGAGAAAGTGAATGCAAGTTGCAATCAGTACTCGATTAACCGTCCGTCAACTTATCAGCCAAGTCAGCCGTCAGGAACAAAGCTATTCTGGAGGATCGCTGAGACTCTACTCTTCCTCTCTGTGACTACTGTTCCTCTCAAACCCAGAGTTATCAAACATTCACCCTGCTCTTGCTCTTAACTACGTCGACCCACCGACTCCTATCGCCGCTTTACAATGAAATTCGACTTGACCTGGCTTCTTACTGTATAATACTTGGTATAGAGTTTCCCTCTGACAGACTGAGAGAGATCCTTGAAACCAGACTCCTCCCAACGATCAAAGTGAAGAGTATGTGAGGCAATTTCATGTAAATGTGAGAATAGTCATAGAACTTGTCACAATGCCATTGGTAGCGGGGACAACTGTTATATTCTCTCCTGACAAAGGTGGTCAAATTTAGTGCATCGTACAATGTCATTTCAAAGCCACCCGGATTCCATTCATACACATCTATTCGATTATTTACGAATGATAACTGTTGTTCAGAAAATTGTCATAATATTTATACACACGTTGTTTGTGAATTGTGAAAACACATGTTACTTTGTACGACAATGACGTACAGTTGGATGCCTGTTTATTTGTTCCCTCACATTTGCCTGGCGGTTTCGTTGATGGATCGTGGTACTCTAGGAACGTTGCCAAATCGTTTATATAATGATATCAGTAAACGTGTGGCGAAGGTTGAGATCGAGGATGCTAGGAGGAAATTATAAGATAAACAGATAAAGTACAAATTCTACTTGATGCTGTAAAAGTTCAAACAACTGATCTTCAATTATGATTTGAATATACTTACTTCTGAATATATTCTCACCTCTTTTCGGTGCACGAAAATACATGGAAGATTTTTGAATTGTTTGGTACCCTATGTAAATTCATGCACACTCCAGGATTGGACGATTTCCAATCTCCACGCTTCTCTCTCTCTCTCTCTCTCTCTATTCTCAAAATCAAATTCCGAAGATTGTTTTTGGCATTGTCCGACTACGGTAAATCGTAAAATTTCCAGAAAACAAGCATTCGAGTGAAAACAAGTCACCGGAACGTATTCTAATTTATTACGATCCAGTACAATGGAATTGTATGTTGTATAAATCATAATCAGAGAGATTTGTAGAGGAGACAGCATTGTTCAAATGTCGTGTGATTTTGGTGATGGTGCCATGTCAAACAATGCATCTGTAATTTAATAGACGGGATGCTGTGGGGAATGAAACGTTCAATGACCCTTTCCCCTGTCCCCAATGAGATTAGGAGAGATGGAATTGTGATCGATCTTCAAGGAGTTCCGAAAATTAGAATAATTTTTTGATTTGCGAATCAATGAGTAACATATTACATATTTCTTTTTTGTTTCAGGTAAGTTTTAAATCCCTCGAAGGGTCCAGGGTGAGTGGTATTAAAACTCAACAAACTCGTAAAAATTGAAATAGCATTCGGATTTGTAAATCATAAAATATCGACTTAGAATGATGGAAAACTCTTCCGAGGATGACGGAAAAGCGGAACATTACGCTGTCATGAAGACAAGCATAAATTTTGATGGAATAAAAAGCTAGAGTACTCGAGTGAATTCGGTTATGAATGGTTACGATTCGAATACAACGGATTAGTTCATGGTGCCCTACATTCTTGCCCGAAGTATCCATGTTTGCCCTGACAGCTCGTATTTCGTTATTCCTCTCTTCCGTGTCTGTGCATCGTTCTCTCTTGTTTGTTTTAAAATTCTCCTTTTGATTATCGATTTGAATTTTTCATTCGAAATTTGCTTTTCCTTGCATATTGATGGGCCGATGAGTGAAATTTCAAGGTATACACCTGATAAACGTTATCCACAATCACATTCCTTTGGGAAATCATTGAATCTTTCGTGCAGAAGCACCGAGACAGTTCATCCATTCGTCCATTTCATTTATGAATATATATATTTGACAAGGAACAGAGTTTTCGCTTGATAAATGAGAACGTAATAAGAAATTCAAGTATCATTTAAAATCCTGACGTTAAATCCACAATGGTTGGAAGTTGAATGTAAATTCAGGCGGTGTCCAAGTTCCGCGAAACTCACCATTTCTTAACGTGTCATATAAAATTGCGTTTCCTCTTCTTCTTTTTCTTTTCTACCCGTCACATTGATTCTATACACCGTGTCATCGTAAAAGTATAAATTCTCAGGAGAGTTGAGAGAATAAGAGAAACATCTCAACAGAGGAAGCTAATATGGATGTAAATGCGAAACCCAAAGACTTGGCGAAAGACGAGTTGAAGGATATTTCATAATTTTTTTTTCCATTTGAGAGAGAATATTGTGAACCTTTAATGAGTTTCCTCGGTATTTCAATTTGCATTCAAAAATTCATAGTTATCAATTGTTTGACCTGTGTTTTGTTGTGTATCATGGAGTAGTAGAAATGAATTCCCAGTTTTGTTGCAGTTTGAAACAAGTGAGGATGGTATTGTTGAGGGAAGAATGAATCCATTTTACATAGTTATTTAAATACTTGATGATTTGATTACTGAATCGAGTTTGAATCGGAACTGGTTTTTTCATTTTCTGTATTCCGCATACATTTGTTCGTTGAGAATTGTAAAAGAATCGTTCACCAAGTTCCTTTAGAATATATTCAAAGTGCGGTACATCTATGGGTTCTTCAGATTTATATTTCTGCGTTGTTTATTGCTTCATAAATATTTCATATCTATTCTCAAATTAAAAGGCTTCAGGAGAATAAATATAGACACCTCAGAAATTTGTTCAAAAGATATTTGAAGACACAAAATGTGGGTATTAATACTTTGTATACAAATTAGAGAAATATAATTGAGATTATACGAGTTATCACGTGCGTCAAAAGTGAATCTAAATTCGCCCCAACAGATACACACGAAAATTCATAATCAGGTATCCAGGAACAGCTGCTGTGCTTGTATAAACCATTCCCAAACGAATCAATCTTTCTATTTTTATCACAAAAAGGAGTCTATTCTTACGAACCACACATAAAATCACGCAATGAGATTATAAATCATTTATAATCACGCGAATTCACTGAATCCATCTGTGATCCACCTTCCGCAATAGGTTTCTAATACTTCGCAATATTCGTACCCTGTATAATGATGTAATTCGATCGATAACATTTTCGATTGATAAATTTTGTACAATTGTGTTGAACATCGCTTGGATTGGCGTATGAATCTTCATTAATTATTTCCATCGATGATAATTGATAATTCATTGACCAATATTTGACACAGTTTGAGACTTAAATTTCCCACTTAAAGATCACGCAGAGTTCACTGCATCAATGATCATAAAACCAAAGTGATTTGAATAAAAATTGACAAACTCTTCTGCTGTGGGCCCCGCCTTTATATTGCATCGTTTTACAAACGACTCTGTAGGAACATAAGGCAGGAACTTTCCCGCGAGAATAAAAAATTAACGAGAAAACGCATGACGAGCGATCATGTTGGTTCGGAAAAACTTTGATTGACGATTGAACGAATCCAGCGCACGTACTGTTACCGCGTAAAATGGGGATCGTTTAAAAACACGTCAATGCATTTTCGCTTTGAAACTCGACCTACGTATTCGCCTATGAATTCAATCTTACGCGATTGGATAATGCATAAATTCCCCGAAGAAAAATTGGAATTGCATTCGACTCTAGATTTGACAAAAAAAAATCCTCCTGCAGTATCTTTTTTAAATGATATAAATCCATTCGAATAAATCGAGTACTCGTCACCGATGTTCTCATAAGCCACGAACAAATATGGACATTTCGATTTCAATTGGGTCAGTATTTGTATAACAGTGCAAATATCAATAATACGAGGATTATCAATCATTGTTTGTAATTTCGAAATTTCTGTTACGCCTCGAGTAACAAGAAGATGGATGCCAGTTTCAAACGAAGATTAATCGAGCCACTGGTGGTCGAGTGGTCGGTGGGATGATCATTGATACGAATCAAAGTCATTATTATTTATATATATATACACTTGGGGTCTCATTAATTCGTGTTGAATATTGATGAGAAACAATGCCCCCTCGTCTCGCGTTGAAACTCAAAGTTGAAAGCGAAAGATCGTGCAACATAACAGATTCTAATTACCAGATGTGTCGTGATTCTTATCTGGAGAATCGATTTCGTGGAACTAATTTCGATATGCATTGTAATCGATTCCGATTCGATACATATTTATACGGATCTGCCGGATAGCTATCCTTTATCTCCCTGCAGGAAGTATTCCAACTTGAATTAATCCCGGATGAAGAAGAAACGGGAGGAAAATTTTAAATTCCAATTCGCGAATCGAATGCTTGAATAATTTGTTATCGTTCCTGTTGAACGAGAGAATTAGTCGAAAGAAATCGTGAAAGAACATTGATCTTCTCGATGGCATGGATAGGATGCTGATATAATTTTTGAAACTTTGTATGTTTTCATCGAAATCTTCGGAATCGATCATTCGAGGTTGAGAGAAAAATGTTCGAGCCACGCATCGATATCCTCCTCGAAAGATATATTTGAATCTACGCCAAAATAATATCCATTGTAACAATCTACTCTTCGCCATTTGCGGAATTTCTTTTCTTGTTCGGCAAATGGAGCCGCTAAGAGCTTACAATTCGCGCACAAAAGAGTGGATTTATTATCCATCTGAGACGGATGAAATTTATTGACTATACTCGCTGGATAACTGACGTTCTCCATAATGAATTCAAGTGTCTCTTATTTTTCGTTCGCTTTCAATTCTGGATTCCCATTTTTTATTCTTTATTCCCTATTACATTTCATCCACGTCTTGGTTATTCGTTATAATTTAATGTCACTTTTAATCTTGAAACAGATCTTGCTCGTGAACATAGTGTCATTCGAGTGTTGTTACGCTTCGAGCTCTTGGATGGGAATAATTCCACTCTTGAGAATCAAGTTTTATGTTTATTTGTGAAAGCTTTTTGAAATATGTATCTTTTTTCTTCTCAGCGATGGAAGTTCATTGTAATTATATTCAGTTTGAAAACGTTCAAATGCATCGATTTAAATAAAATTCGCCTCAGATGTGTAACACAGTCGAGAGACCGGTTCATGAAAAAATAAATTCACAGTCCTTATCGATATGGGAATCGATGAGAACGGATGTGATATCGATTTGTCAATCTCCTGAAATTTTTCAATTTCCGGAAAGTGTCTTCCCAAATTGTATCGTGGAATTGAATTTTATCAATAAAATTTCTACGTTAATTCGTGGATCATAAACGATCGAATATAAGTTCCAAAAGTTTTATATTCCACGCGTTTCATTACAATGATGTAACATTTGGCTGGTACCTGTTCTTACTTACTATTCATTATGAAACCTACCGGTTTTTTCTGTTTTTCTTGAGAAAGATCAATCTGTCCATCTCTCATCAATTGCCACCTACATGCTTGATAATAAAAGAGAGAAAAACAGACTTGTAACGTGATGCAATTCTATCATTTCTCTGGAGATATGAATTAATCACAGTGGATGCATCTTTAATAGGTTCACGCCTCGTCTAGTTCATTCCCATAAGCCGTCCGTCCGCGCGTTTATGGGTTATATTCAACATGTATGAGTTGACAGACGATCGATCGTTGGATAAACGATTTTCATGCTTCATTGTTCTTCGCACTATATGAGATGCGCATGCGCTATAATGCGCACACATATGTGAATATTTGATCTACGAAAATTGAAACATACGATCACAGAGCCGGTTCGATGAAAGTAAAGATTGATGGAAAGCTGTTAGTTGAAGAATTATTCACCAATCAGAATCATGGAACGGCAATATGCAATTTACACGATGAATTTCACGCAAAATTCATAAAGTTACTTGAATCCAACGAAGTAGCAATTTGGGAGAAACGAAACTAAGTATTTGAACCGTTGCTACTACGTCTGTGTCTGCAGGGCTCATTATAAAATGCACCGTAGACCATTATTTTCAAGAGTTTTGTAGATACTCTTCTCTCTTGTTTCTGTTTTTCAATCTTTTTTCCTCCAGTGTGGGATTTGCTGCATTAAACGTAACACGTGAACCAGGTAACACCACACCGTATAATCGAGAATATCTCGATCCATCATCCGATTATTCAAGTGCGATAGATTTAATCTCAAAAGCCTGACACAGGCACTTTTAATTGATTTCGCACAAAACTCCTAAAAAAACACACAACAATAGAGATATATAAGAAATTTCTCCAATGTGAGAGGAAAGCTAATTTTGGTAATCCATCCAGATTGTAGCGAGAGGAAGAATTCTTCCAGAGTTTTGCTTGAGAAAATATTATCTCAAGGCAAGTTGATGATCCTGAGAGTGTATTTAAAACAACACTAAAACGGACGCAAATTCAAACACGTCGAATGAGACACAACTTTCAAGCACACCCTCGTCACATACGACACAAATAAAAATTCAAACCTTCCTAGCGAAATGACGTTCTTTTTTTTTTTGAGACTATGCAACATTTTTTAATTACCGAGTTTGAGAAGTTTAAATTCTCCGACTAGGGAGTTTATCTTTTTTCTCTCGTGAAACATTCTTGTAGGACTTCAAATTTTCTGCTAGCAACTTTTTAAGGCTAGCGATGTTTCTGACAGCCCTAATTTGGAATTTCCAACTTGATTAATATTCCGTCTTTGGATTTTTCATGAAGTCTTCTTGGAGAGAGTTCGTAGAAAAGAATGTTTGAAGAGAAATATCCTTTGGTGCGTCCACGTTCCCGTCATTATTTCGAGTTGTTAGAAAAATTTCATCACAGGGTACCTATATTTTTCTAACGAATGCCAATGCAAAGTTCGTAATTTGAAATTTTTAATGAGAGCTCAAATTCGTGCGGTACAGATCGCTTGTAATCTTTGAGAAACACCTGAATCAACAATCTACTATTTCTATGTTCCAACTGACATTTTAACCGCCTGATATACCTCTGTGAAATACAAAGACCAGAACCACTTTGAAAGTGGAGTAAATAGATTGAAATGGGGTAGCTCTCGTTGAGGAAGAACAGGGTCAACAGTGTCAAAAGCTTTGAACGAATCAAAAGATACAGAAATTAATGATTCCAAGATTTACCAATTTTATGAATTTTCTTCGCACCGTTGATATTTCTTCTTTTTAGGATTAGATATTAGAATCTCACAAGACCTAATGATAGAACTTATATATATTGATAGGGGATTGTCTTGAATCATGATTCAAATGCATTTCTAGCCGGTTGAAAGATGAAACATCGAAAAGTCAGTAGTAGAATCAATATTAAATGAACCATTCGTACAGCATCCAAGATCCTCATCGAAGAGATGACAATTTTTCTGGTAAAAGACTCTCTCACAGTCTTTTCAGTCAAATGACAATTCATCGAAATCAATCCAACACCCTATCCAATTTCTTCAGTGCTGCACATTCGCGTTGAGCAATAATCATAGATACAAAGAGTATGAAACTCGTAAAGTTTAATTAGAGAACAGTATCAATGATTCGTATATGTTATTTACGCATCCATCGAACACTGGTAATTGCATTTCCCCACGATAAGTAATTTCCAAATCAGCAATGCATGGATTAATAGGTCATTTTAGGTCGTGTACGTCCCGTGGTTTGGGGTAAAATGTCATTAAAAGTACACAAACATGAAATTCGTAGAACCATCAATGAGAATTCAGCAACTATCGAAAAACTAAAAAAACAGTATTAGCGTTTCATGGAATTTTCGCAAAGAATTTTCTCCAATATTTTTGTCTCTATTGGAAACTTCTGGAGTTTTCTGTTCACATTCTTAAGATGTCCCCAGCAATTCTCAACAGAGCTGACTTGCGATATTGGAAAATTGTTTCAAATTACTCTTGTTGAAGTGAACTTGAAATACTTGAGAATTTGGTCAGCGAAGGTTGGAAGAATGAAACTTCACGAATAGTCTCGATATTTTCTTGGAACACCGAATTTGTTCCATCGGAATCTACGTTTCCCTCCAATTCCCTTTTATTTTTAATACGAAATCCATGGTTTTTTGTACTCCAAATAATCTCGATTGCCGGACTCTTTCTCTCTATTTCAGTTTTCTTTGAAACTTTTGTCGAACGTCAGCTCTTTTTTTCCCATCTCCGAAGTAATTGGGAAGTTCAATTTTCTCATTCAATAGAAGCATCCAAATTGATTCTATGATTGGAGAAGAAAAAAATTCAAACAGTTTGAAAATTCTTTTGAAAAATGAAAAAAAGGAGAGTATGGTGATAAGAAAGTCGATACAAATAGACAGATAGTCGGGTTAGCGATATTATTATGGCAATGGACATTCACGGAAGAGGAAAATCCGGTGAAAGTCAAAGCGAAAAGGGATTGAAAAGTTCGACTGAACGCAATTTAGATAGGACGTTGAATAAGGATCAAGATGATCCATCGAATTATCTCCTTGCTTGTAACATCCAGAGTCCATGTTATTAGGTGATTCGACTGTGATAAAGCTCGTGCTAAAGCATCCCAACAATCATCCCCTTCTCTCCCTCTTTCTCACTCTCTCCACCTTAGTCCCTTTATTATTGCTCCTTCTCTTCGTTTACAAACGATGAGACAAGGAATCGATATACGAGCGCATTGAAAACCAGTAACCGAGTGTTTATCTACGATCCAGTGAGCCCTTGTGATTCGAGTTGAGTAGCCAAGGCTGTGTACGCTAGATACCAACGGTGGCAGTGACGGCAGTGGTGGCAGTGGTGGCAGTGGTGGCAGTGTCGGCGGTGGCCTCTTGGCCGTTCGATGCGCATATACCAAGTGACCCAATAAAAGAAGAAGAAGAAATCTCGCGGTGTCTCCCTGGCCTCCCAGCTGTCTGAATATGTCTTTCAACTCTTCCTCCCTTTTTGTTGATGAATTTCTTCTCCGTTCCTCCGTACTACCCCCGACTAACTCATTTTTTTTCATCAAGTTGCCTCTCTTGCGTTAGTCAAGGAACAATTATCCGAGACCTGTGAATTCTCTCGCCACATTTAAGGGAGGTGATGAAATCCTGTAAAGAGCTCGAAACCTTCATTGTTGAACCAACGTTCGGAGTTAGTTCTGAGTACACGGTATATAACTCTCCTACATCTGCTGTTACCGCTTCTATCGTTTTAATACTCGTTCCTCGGGTCGAACATATATTAATCATTGTATTCGAGATTGAAGAAGAGAATAATAGAATACATGTATTGAATAGTAATGTACTCGATGTACCACTGTATGCATTCGCAGAAAGCTTAATCGAACTTGTAATTCCCCTCGATACATAAAAACAAGATATTTCATCAAATTTTTATTACCGGTATCTCAATAAAATTGATTATCCAGGTTATGAAATGTTGTGAACGTCATTATTCCCTTGGTTACAAGCTACACAGTTCATTGTGATTTTTAATAAAAGAGAAATGTTATTGAAATGAATTTTCAAATAAAAGCTCGGTATGGAACAACAACAACTCTTTTGATATTGTTTTCTGTTTCACTGTTTTGAACTGTTAATGTTGGAATTTTGAGCGAAAATTGAGGAAATCGATACAGTGAGGATGGATATAATTATGCCTTTTAATACTTCATCGGTATATCCGATACACTTTATCGATGGATGTAAATGCATCCATCTAAATCACTAATCTATCGACTGAAGAATTCTGTTTGCTGTAATGGCTCACTGCAATTGAATGTAGCTTGGTGCACATATATTACCGATTCACCCATAAATCCTCTCGCCTCGTCGTTAAATCCACGGAAAATGGATCCGTTCATGAATTTGTGGAATCAGTATGATTTGTTAGAATATCCACTGAAATTCGATAAAATTTTGTGCAGTAGTTGGCGCAAATTGAATACGATTCCCTCCCGCGAAGAATGATACATGAGCGACACGTTATAGGAAATGTTATTAAAAAACGCAATAAGATTTTTGTTTTTTGAAGCAAAAAGTCAAACTATGGGGTGTCAAAATAGACATTTTCTCTGTGATTTCATTCCCCGGCATCGAATTTGTATCCAATGAATCCAACCCAACATTCTCGCACGGAAATCAATTCGAGAGAGTTCCCGAAAAAAACAGTAAAAGATACTACCGTGTATTCCCCAGCATATAATAACGAGAATCAGTTCAAGTGTCGGGGTTTGATTTACCGGCAAATTCAAGGGAATGGAACCAACTTATTCATTCGTGAAATTGGTGAAGATATAATAAGACTTTCCAGTTTCACTGAAATCTTTTTCGATGGGTGGAGAGAAAAAAATTCGCTGTCGTAAGAAGTTTCCTGTATCCCAAGTCAAGTTATTTCACTCGTGTTATCCGAAAATTTTTCTCCGTTTCTTTTGTAACTTCAATTACAGGCCTTTGTATATTTCAGATTTTCACGCTCGACGTGTGCAGCGAATTGATTTCTCCTGATAGAAACTTTTTGTTTCTTCTTCCCTTCTTTGAAGTTTATAAAAATATATTGTTGCAAATCGATGTTTGCGTCATTTCAGCCATAAAAGTGGGATTGATTCGTTGTCCTAGAACGGTGTCTCGTGATCGATTATGTGCTTCACATATTTTGATGGATATTTCACTTTAAATATTATGTTGTGTAGGCTCTTTATCGAGTGAAGGCTTAGTTATTTATAAGCCCTTTGAAGAGTACGTTTGATGAACGGTGCAAAAATCCTCCTTTCGAGATACTTTTTTCTATCTTCATTATTCTCTCAGATACTTGATCCCGCGCGGATATTCAGTATGTCGCATACAGTCTTGTGAACAGTCTCAAAAAGAATCTTGAATGGTCTTGGGAATAGTCTCGATTCTAAAGCAATTCCAGATATGAATGAGATCTGGTCAATAGTCTCGCTGACAGTCTCGCTGAACATCTCGCAAAATTATTGAGAAATTTTGAGATTTTGACCCAAAACCAAGGAATTACGTTTCTGAATGAAGAGAAAAAGGAATACATTTCATCCGGAATCGAACTTAGATCTTCGTGATCCAAGATCCAACTTTCTTATCGCTCACCTTTCAAACTTGAATGAACTTGACTTGAATCAAAATGATTCATGGATAAAATAATTAGTTTTCACCAATCGATAAATCTTCTATACGATGCAAAAAATGTTGTTATTGGAATGTGTTGACTGTCCATATTGAACCCTATTATTATACATTTGAAATGTGGAATGTTCAATGATAATATATAATGTAGGTTCATGCTCTATCAAATGAGAAAACAGAATAATAAACAAACATCATTCCATGAATTGACTAGAATACAATGAAATACGAATAGGCTATGATCGTCGAAAGACAAATATCATTCGATCTCTTCGCATTAATTGATCATAAAATAAGTCGAGTCAACTTCAAGTGATCATGACATTTCTGAGACATATCTGACATAATTATTTGCAGCAAAACAATTCAGGCTCTTCCTAACCAATAATACGAATCACCGATGTTGTGATTCTAATTCTCAATAAATTATTGGATCACCAATTCTATTACCTTCTCAAGAAATTATCGTAATATTGAAAAATGGAAATGCATTTTCGAGGAAATGTCTTCTCTATAGCGGAAAACAGCACTATCGATTACTCAACGATGAAAAATAAATGCAAGCAGCAATAAAAATTCAACAAAAAAAATAAAATATTCCATGAGTCTAGAAAAAAGGGTTAAATTTTGAAGTGATGTGACTGAGTTTGTACTATTTTTTTCTAAGAATCGAAGCAATACTATGCGAGACTTTGAGCGAGATTATCAGCGAGATTGTTTCATAAGCGAGACACTTGGAAGACAACGCGAGACTGTTGCGAGACTCTGAATTTCCGCACGGGATATCACTCACTTTACTTTTGTGTTTTCTCACTTTGTTCATGTGCACATGAGAAAAAAAACTGTACGACACATTATTCTTCGAATCTCGGTACAAACGATTGTCAATTCCGTCATAATCGATATCGTTTTCCTAACCGTATTCGTGAACGTCAATCCACAATCGCGGATAGCCAGGTTTGATTTCCGGATGAACTCATATACGACTTGTATTTTTCTCTCCGCGAGGAAGGTCGGGGAGATAGGTTTTTCAATCATTCATCATCGAATCACTCAAAAAGCATCCTGCCGTCGTTCTCCGTACAGAGTTGACCAAAATTCATGGATTTCGGATGGCAGAGATTGATAAAAGAACAGAACTTTATCGTTTGGTTGATAAATATTTATCGATTCGGAATACATTCAAATTTGTGAACGTAAAAATGCACTTTTCAATTCTATTCAGGTACGCGAGGTTGTTATTAAGAGAAGTGAATTTCAATCGAAAATAACATTCTCGGTTGAATAATTTCGTTGGGTGTTGCATTTGAGATGCGTGAATCGTTCACCTTGTCGTGAGATATTTTTGATATTCACGAGGTTCCACTTTCTTCGGAAATCGCTATATTTGATTCGGCAATCTTTAAGAATAGTTTCTATTTTCTACAGTGCACGTGTGCCGGAGAATTGTGACCAATTTTTCCCGGTACATTATCGATTTCTGTGGCTTTATATCTTTCAACTCTTTCATCACTTGATTAAATTTCTCCTCCCCTTCCTCTTCGACTACTCTACATTTCCCTTCTTCTCCGACGTTTCATGAATCATTGTTACTGAGTATTCATATATGCACATACATTTCACAATGCATTTTTGTCATATTTCAGTCACGTGCGAGTGCGCTAGTTATGCTATTAATTTTTTTTTCATCAGATTTCCAACAACCTCCTCTTCGAGGTGCTTTATTGGAAATGTATTTCATACGAAATATAATATATCGGTGTGTGTTGTACGAAAATTGTGTGAGAAATAGAATTTTATCTCTTTAAAAATCGTGAAGGATCCCATGCAGGTATTGACAGGACTGGAAAAGAACCCAAGCTTGTCCCAGGATTGGCACGTGTATCAGAAACAAACCTGCGTTGAAAATAATTGGACCCATGATGATTGGTTCCATGATTGTCCCGCTGTTTCCAATGGATAGTTAGTCATGGGACATTTGTTCGTATCTTTGGGATGGCCAAAAACTGCACTTGGTACAAGCTTGGCACAAGCGTGAAAATCAAGCTAAGTTTAAGATCCGATGTTGTCCACATAAGTGGCACGGTGTTTTCAATTAGTTCACCATGGATAAAGACTTGTGCATAACTATCGGGCCAAGACCGGTCCAATCTCCTCCCCATGATTGGCCCCACACTCCAGTTCCACACACTAAGATAGATATATTTGATCTCAATAAGAATAAAACTTGACTCAATGGTAATAGGCTACTTTTGGATGTGATCATACACGGAAATCAACTGATCTTGAAGAACTCTCTACAGGATTTCGAGATGTCTTTCCCATGCAGGGATTAACAATACTGGGAAAAACCCAAATTCGTCTCAGTCAAGACTGCCAAGGCACATTTAATCTATCGTTTCAAGATGGTTCATGTACGGTATTCCGAGGGAGAACTTTGAGCTGAAATATGGATCAAATTACTCTTCTCATCAACATCTGTGATGAAAGGAGCATCGATCGATGCTTGGCGAATCATTTGGACTAGGCTGGAACGAACCATTGGTCCAAGCTTGTCCTGATCTTATCATTCCCAAGCCTGGCCCAAGTTTATTGAATTGTTCAACACTGAGAGAAAAGTTCATTGTAAATTGTACTATTTTGATCAGTAAAACGGATATGAGGTACAGTCATTGATGCATTAGTATATTTGCATGATCATAAAGTGAAAGTAAGTAATTCAAAATCGTTGGAGATACTACCAAAATTTGTGAAGAGAATAAAGGTAGTTGGAACTTATTTCTTAGTAAAACCTTCTACCACACGGAGAAAATGTATTGGCGAAACATTATCCAAAGTTGAGTAAAACGGGGACATAGTGACATTCCCGCGAAGTTTAAAATCCGGTCGAGTCTCAAGATGAAAATAAATTCAAATGTTCTCATTATTCCAACAAGTTGAATACTGTTGAAAAACATCTGAATTGATTTTCATCTGTAGTCGAGTAAAATTAAATCAACTGGATTTTCAACTTCGCGGGAATGCCACTATGTCCTCGTTTTACTCAACTTTGAATAATTTTTCGTCAATATATTTTCTCCGTGTATCCTTGAATAGTAAAATCAACTCCAAGAACCTATTCCTATTCACAGTTCAGATTACTTATTTGTGATTAACACACAAAAATTCGCTCAGTCAACATGACTGCTTTCCAAAGTATAAGATTTGGCATAATGTCTACCATCTATTTATAGGTTAATTTACGAATGCTTATAGTAAGCTTTACAGTTTCGATTAGTAAAAAATAAATTGAGCAAAACAACTAACTTCATATTAGAGAACTTGAGTAAGTTGATACAGAAAGTTCAATTACGTAGGGAAATCCCGAGACTATTGAAATTATTGATGGAATCAAGCTGTACGTGTATCTTAGGCTGCTGTGCTCTGATTTTTATCCTAGTGTGGCTCAGTTTTCGAGATATTCAAGTTTGGAGAATGAACGCGAGTTGATATACCCAAAGAAAATCCATTTACCCAAGCGGACGGCGGTGGCTTGAGTGGTAGTATTTTGGCGTTCAGCCCCAACGTCCTGTGTTCAATTCTCGTGAAAGCGATCCTTTTTTCCCCATTTATCCTGATATTGTTTTCAACTACACTGAATAGTAGGAAAAATAGGTAATCTGACTAATGTTTCATAGCAAGGATCTTTTGTGCTGTTACTATTCGTAGTATGGAAGCAATAGTTGATTTTACTACCAAAAAATAGTAAAAAATCTTCCCTTCTCGATGGGTAAGATTCAATAGTTCATTTTACAATCAATACTTGGTGGAAAAATGTGGCATTTTTTACGAACATTCATGATCTATTGAACTAACAACTTCCACTATTTTTCATAGTCGAGTCCTTTCACAACTCAGAAAAATAGTAAAATTCACTATTTTTTTCTCCCAGTGTATAATAGCTCAATTTTCAGATGAATTTTGCTGAATTTTGAGAAATATGACTGAAATAATTCTTCTTCCGTGTATTTTTATCTTTTTGTTGTTTTTTCAGAGGTACAAGGAGAAAAAAATCGGTATGGAGAACCATACAGTACCTCCATATTCCTAATATTTCAGAAAATAATATGAAAGACAGGAAGTGAAAACATGCCTGGTCGCAAAATCACAATTTTCGATATCGTGTGTCCTCTTTCTCCCCCCTTTTTCCTGTAAACATCGGGTTGACACTTATATCGCAGCACTATCGATGACTCATAAACCTGCGGTGAAAATTCCGTAAAGATCGGATAATAAGAAGCGAAGATATTCGTATAATAGCGGCTTTTATAAAATCATCAACTTTATTTCGAAGCTTCCCAGTCAACACACGCACGTTTTAAAAACGTCAAAAACAGTCAATAACCACACGTTGTGAATTAGTAATATTCTTGCGTTGATTCAACGTAAAAATGTCGCGGCAGATCACGTGTTTTTCAACCATAAAATAACGTCATATCAACGGTTTGAACATCGTTTAAAAGACGTCAAATATTGACGTGGCCTAATGATGGTTCTAAAACGTGAATTGACTCCAACAAATTTTTTTTCGAAAACTTTTCATTCGATATCGAGAACAATAGTATTTCTGAGCACGACAGAATTTGGAAAGTATGCCACACTATTTATTATCTTGCTCTTTGTTGAAATTTTAACCATTGTTCGGTTTCGTTCGACATTTACAGCAGAATATATCTTCAATTGAAGTTCAAACACAAGATGTTATAAACACATTTTAAACGCGTGATTCAAACCCGTTCAAAACACGTTTTTTGAGGACGTCGTTTGATGGTTATTTTTGAATATTAATGTAAATTACACGTCTATTTCCTTATCAAATTTCAACTAAAAATCAACGTTATGAAATCAACGACTGAAGTCCGTTTGACAGTTCAACGTTCTTTTAACGTTGAAATAACGTGTGTGTGTTTATTGGGTTAGCGCTTACCATTTTCTTCCCTCACTTCCGATTTGCTTAAAATTTGGACGGTACAACTAACACCTCGTCAAATGAACATGGTCCAAGTTTCGTGGTATTCGGATGATATAAATATAGGAAAGGCATGCTTTTGAAATATTGCCAAAAAATGCGGATCGTAGAAAACAAATTTTTCTACATTTTTAAACCAGTTGGGATGAAACTTACATGGAACCACTAGGTGACCATAACTCAAGCATGGTATTAATTTCATAGCGATTCGATGATAGGGAATGGAGATATGCGCGGACGCAAAATCACGATCTTTCAAACGATATTTCCGAAACGCGTCATTTGATCCATCTGAAAATTGATAGGCGTCGAGTCCTCAATGAAACGAACAAATTGCAAAAACATTCGTTCGAATCGGTGCATTCTGTGAAGAGACACACACACACACACACACACAGACACACAGACATTTTTGGGAAACGCGTTTTTTTGACGTTCTCAAGCGTTTGGCAAGGGCGGAATACCCCCTTCTACATGATCGATTTTTGACCCTATCACAATCCTTCCTATTACAATCCCCTATACAATATAAAATATACTACTTTTTATTATTTTTGCTTGCTAAACCAGAAACAGGAAGGTTTGTGGAATGGATTTGTACAGAAAAATTCGGAAGATTACGAATGGATAACTGAATTTCTTTATACGCGTTATGAAATATAACGTTCAGCGTTTCAAATTTCAATTCTGCCTATTACTTTTTCTACAATATTCGTAATGTTCCGTATTTTTATGTAAAAATTCATTTGACAAACCTTCCTGTTTCTAATTTCTTAAACAAAATAACAAAAATTCTTATATTTTCGAGCGGCATTTTTCTCCGTGCACGGAAAAAATTAGTGATCCAAATTTTCGTTGACTAGTATGTCATTTTGCACTGAGAGAAATAATGATTGATATCAAGAATTTAAATTCATGAATACTGCCAAGAATATAAATTCTTGATTATAGCTAACATGTTATTGGCCCAAAAGAAATTTCCTTGAATCGAAGAATATTTCCTTGATTTAAGAAAATTTCTTTTGGGCCAATAACATATTAACTGTAATCAAGAATTTTTATTCTTGGCAGTATTCATGAATTTAAATTCTTGATATTAATCATCATTTCTCTCAGTGTGGGACGGAGCACAAATTCCGAAAGAATTCGTACACTGGATTCTAATAATTCGTTGACTCTTTCCATTATTTCGATAATCAAAATGAAATGCAAATTCCATCGGTGAAATCATGGACAAAGTCAACGAATTATTGAAATCCAGTGTATGAATTCTTCTCGGATTTGTGCCTTGTCCAAAAGTGACATACTAGTCCACGAAAATTTGGATCGCCAATTTTTTCCGTGTGTAGTTGAGTAAAAATTCAATTTGAAATCGATCAATTTCATACGAACCGACCGCAATGTAACGTTAAAGTGTTCTCCGCACAATTGCAAGCTAACACTAAGATTTTTGGTCTCGAGTTTGGCATATTCAAATATCGTATTAAATTGAGAATACATTCTGCTCACCGTACAATGTGGATAATCAAACCATGGTATTGAGCTTGATTTTCCTACTTCACCCTTCATCATCCCTGAGGTTGAATTTCTCATTACATTATATTCACGGCGGTGTAACGTTCCATGTGCTTGAAAAATATTTATTCACACATCCCGCAATGTAACCACACGATTAACCAGCGAGCTTGTGAAATTAATGTTACACCGAACTTAATCTCAGATAACGTCATTTGATTGTGAAACGTCTCTTCAATATAATGATTATATAGCTTGGTACGAATTTCATATGACAAAACGAAGGATGTATAGAGGGATGTTGTATATAGTAGGGAGGAAGGTTCGCACAGGAAGCTTGAGTGAAATTCCCTCTCCCCGTCCTTTCAACTCTCTACACACTATACATACATTTATACCCACACATGCACTATGTACCCAACCACACATAATGCACGTCTCATCTCATAAGCTGCAATATTATCTACCACCTAACGTTGTCCTGTCCTACGACGATGTACGTCGCATGTAATATGCGTGTAATACATATGTATTTCGTCTTACACCTAACTCAGCCCAACTCAATTGCAAACTCGTAGCCAACCGGTGGTCCTCGGTCCCTGTCCTCTGTCTTTCCTCTCATAGAAATTTCTCTTCTCTGCTGCCCCGTTTGTTTATTATATATATATATATATATATATATATATATATGTACACGTTTAATGCATACCCACCCACGTACACTCGAACGTAAATGTGTATTCGTCCGACCTCTCGTAACGGACTGTACTCACGCCAGCTCTCAGGTGAATATCTCCAGGAGGAAGCCGTAAATAATCGAGATTTAATTTCAAGTTACAATAATGTCGGAATCTATTCGGCTGCTCGCTTCCAACAGTTCACTTCGGATGTAAAGTTTGAATAATTAATAGCGTAATTCATGTTAAATTGTATACTCCAATGAACAAAGTACCTACATGCCCGGGATTCCGGGGAAAAAGAGATCCCAATAGAAGAAATCTTGCTACTTCTCTTTCCTAGGTTGGATTCAACGTGTACACGATACAATCTACACAATTACTTCAAATTCTCTGGGTGAATTATTTCTATTCAGTATTCTATTTTCAGTCGAGTGGAAATTCTTTCGAAGTTCGTACGAGTGTATTTTTCTCTTTTTATCATTCTTTCTTTATTTTTAATTAGAGGCGGAAAAAAGTTTCACCAGAGGGCATCGCGTGGATGCTAGGAGAGGGTATTCTGAAGATGTTTGAGTTCTAAAAGATTATACTCGTGTCGTCGAATTGAGATGTTTGACATGATTCTAAGATACTCATTATACCGTCAACGATTCAATCATTATAAGTATTCCAGAATCAATTGACCTTGCAATGTATACTTCCCACTTTCTTATAATAATAAACTGCAACTCTACCACGTGCAAGTGTATATAAGATTCATAGAAATGTCAAGGGTTGCGTTGATGGAAAGTTTTTATAACATATTTTTTTCTCTTCGCTTTGAATTATCCTCGAGTTCTGGATTCAGTTATAATTATACGGGAGAATTGTAATTTTGAAGCATGAATTCATGCGCTCATCGAACAATTCTCTCGTAATTGTCCATTTGCTTCGAGCAGTCAATGAATTTGGTATGCACATACGAACGATTTAAACTTTGCGTAAGAGTCGAACTTGGGTCGTTCCCATCTTCGTGTATACCGAGTTTCACATTGATTGTAGTTACTACGGTTGTACCTTTGATATTTAATTGTGCTTCATGAGAATATACATGCTATATTGTAAAAGAGACACCGAGTGTTCGAGCAAGCGTTACTCGGTTGCTCTCATAACTGAATACGTTTCCAGAATAACGGACGACCGGTAGTCGCAGTAGTTGAGGGAGAGTAACACGTGGAATGAGAAAGAATGAACGACTAAGAGTCAGAGAGGGAAAAACGGGAGAAGAGAGCTAGAAAGAGCCACTTACTCATTCGGTACGGGATTGTTGGACAGGTAATTAGAGGAGCAACGCATCGCCCCTGGGCCTAATTATGAAAGAGACTTTAGCTAGTCTCTTTTGCTTTCTTTTTTCTCTTCTATTTATCCTCTTTTTCTTCAGCCTCCACCTTGCATATGGAATGCCCTTTTACACCACCTCAATGAATAAAAATGGATAAAAATGATTAACGCACGATGACCGAGGGATAAGATTGAATACTTTGTGGATGGAAATTCAGGATTCGTGAAGAAAGTAATAAGTGTTATATTCAAAGCAGCATGTCGCAGAACACCTGCTTCATTGCAATTACATCACCCTGCACTCTATGTATTATATTCCGTGTGCACCCGTCAGATCGGATGAACGATTATAATATATCGAATTCTTTCTTCTCCCTCGATCGCTTGTTGTCCAACTACTGCTACTTTACACACAGAATTTGAATTCCTTTTGCAAAAATAAAAATTAACAACATAAAATTCAATAACTCCTTCCAAGTGTACATCAACGAAATTGTTTCTTTTTCCATTAATCCAACCCTTATCGAAATACCTTGAATTCCAGTAGAGAATGTACCGTGTCGTAAAAGGAACATACAGACCAAATCCACTGCCTCGAGTAATAGTATTCAAATCGAATCCTTGATATACCGGATACATACGGAAACCGGTACACCTACTTGGGTTAAACTAAGCTGGCATGACACGATAAGTATCGTCTACTCTCCACTTAGATATCCTGCACTCGTATCTACAATCTACGTTTATTTAGAAACAAGTGTACAAGTGTACGGTCTTCGATCTAACGAATCGATTGGATTATATACATCGTTTTAATTAAGGACTTTGAGAAAAGGATTCAATGTAACGATATCTCCGATTCATTTATAAACGCTTCGAACCTATACCTATACTTTCGATACCTTCTCAAGCTGAATTGGCATTCTTTGTTACGAGGTTGACATCTTTTGGGATTTCCATCGTGGATTACGCCCTATTGTGTGTATACGTCTGAAGAAAGGAGGAACGAAATGAAAGAAAATAAGGTAAAAGAGGAAAGTAGGAGATAGGAATAAGGGTGTAAGGGTGATGAGAGAAAGGTGAAAGGGAAGGGAGAGAAGGGACGTTACCCGCTATAGAGTAGACTCGTTGCCGACTCGGCCTGGCGTGATGTGGTGTGGTATGGCGGCTGGAATGTGGAGCAGTGTGTCAGAACGACACCCTTTTCTCTGTGCTGTAGTACCGCTTCAGCGACAACCCCGGTTATGTTCGGTCGTTTCCAGCCAGCCTCTTATTCCGCCCTCTTTCACAAAGACCGCCAACCTCTACACCAGCTTCTACCATCCACTCTCTCTCAGGGCTGTTTTGTATCCCTCTCGTACGACTCTTATTGTCGTCTATAATCAAAACAACAATGAGAGAAAGACGAGCATCTATACTATTGTATAATTGAATATGCGATACATATCGATTCTACTATCATTGAATTTCCATTGAAACGGGAGAATGAAACGCAAAAGCAAATGCAGTTACATGGAAATTCTCATCGTTACTTGGTTTTGAAAATTCTCTCTCATCAAGAGTACCTCCTACTGGAGAATCTAAAAATAAAGTTTAACTTGAAAAGGAAAACAGAATTTCGTCAACCCTTCGCTTGTTCGTCATCAACGGCAGACAAGATCCAGCTTATCACGAAATCATCAACGTCATCGATGGCTGATGTGGAACAACTTCTGGCTTTATCGTGATCTGTCGGGCTGATAATCTAAACCCTTATGCTCAAACATCGTGGCCTCTACCTAGTGGCTTACTTTCAAACGCTTCTCGTCGATTATGACGTGAAGGTTAATTCACCTTCCGGTCTACCAACTCTTTCGTGTTACTTTGTATCGGTCTGTTGAGAAATGTATCTTCATCTTCGGGACTTATCAAAGCGAGTCTTGCTACTTGTTCCAGGGGTGAAGAATTGATGGGGCGTTTCGTAGAAGTTTCAGTTGATTTGTGAGCTTGATACTTGTCGGTAAAGACTCCTCTCATGCACGAGTGAGTGAATGATTACCGATCTCTTCAACCCCTGCATTGTAAATTCTGTCTTGTTCTTTCGTCTTCATCAGTTCTTGTCGTGTATGGAAATATTTAGGAGATTCATATATCAACGACTCAATTTAAAATTTATCTTTTATGAAATATTTGCTCTCGTATCAAGCTTTATATCGTGAGACACGAAGAGATATTTCAACGCAACAGTGAAGTTCTTACGATGAGAATTTTTCAGAATTTACAAAATCTCTTTTTTCAAACTTCACGAAAGTTTATCGAACCTTTTGAAAATTCACAGAGATGTATTCAAAGATGATTACACGACGCCCTGGAGGTATCTATCTATTTCTTTGTTCACTCATCCATAATTTATCAGTTCATGAATCAATCATGAATTCTACTCAAATTTTTATTACATTTACATTAGTATAAAAAAAGTATCCATTTTCCTTCTCTCATCCATAAAATAGCAATCGCAGTTTTACATATCGTGAGCTATTTTTATGACACATCTTAACGATTATTCGATATGAAAGATTCAACATTATATCGAGGTTTTGTTTCACGTGGAAGAAGATATCTCAATTCAATTCTAATTCATAGTACAACACATTCGAATTTTATGATTCCGTTTTTCGTGGGACAAACATGCTCAATCGATATACGTCCATTTGAAGTTACATCGAGATTCTCCCAAGCAATACAATAATACCATGAATTTATATGAATGAAAATTCAATTCCCAGCTATACAGGGGTTTTTTTCCCATGCAAGTCTGATGTAATTTGCAATCGTTCATTCAGCGGTGTCGGAAAACACGTTTGGTTCGGCTTGTTTGTCGAGTGTTTACTCGGCTAGGAGAGAACCTCGGGGAAGAGGTAGTAGCTCAGTACGGTTAAAATCAATGCTCCGCCAGCTAAACACGTTGGTTGGATGAAAGGATAGCACGAAACGGGAGGATTTTCAATGATGGAAAGAGACAAGTCGAACCCGATGGATGCGTTCGCGTCGAATGAAGAAAAATTTGCTATTACTTTCGTTATGGCGCATTGTTTATTCGTCGATTTCCTTTCCCAAACTTTTCCCTTTCATTCTCAAAGCACGGAATATTCTTCACAAACATTCATCTATATTCACGCAACGTTGATAAAATATTTCAATTGCATGTTGTTTCGAATACACACATATTTGTATTCATTTATTGTTCTTTTTTCCTTTCATATCCTGTAAAAACGACAATGGACATAGAAAAATAGGTCAATATTTTTTATTCTATATTTCATATCGCTAGGAGTGGAAAAGAGAGGATCGTATCGATAACAAAATGAAGCGACTTCTGATGATAATACACCTCATATGGTTGCATATTCATTCGATGGGAACCCATTTCGTGGGTACTGCATTGTTCATACGTATTTCAACTCAAAGTATCCTTCTCTAGGTATATTTCCCTTTGGAGCAGATAATGTCTCGGAGCAATGATGAGTACATTATTATTTATGATATTACCCGCATCGTTAGAGTCTCGTATTACGGATTACTTACTTGATCAATATTTATGATGGGTAAGCAAAAACTTTGATGAGATTTTCGCTCGTTCGCTTACGAGATTTCCAAACGTATCGCTCATTATTACTCTACTCGCTCGAGTACAAGCTCTTGCTCTCAATTTGATCTTTCGAGACAGCAAGTTTTTCGTAGAGTCGTTCAGGTGGAGAGTAAATATTTTTGTGTTATCGTGTGCAAGAAAATCCGATATATGAAAATCAGTTTCGGGATAAGCTTGAGATATTCACGGAATACCTGTCGCAGCTCTTCTATATACGGACTCTTCGAAGTTTTCGAAAAGACATCCAAGAGAAATCTCGAAATCATTTTAGGTGGAAAAAGTGTCGAAGCGACTTTCGTTCCTGATTTTCAAATCATATATTCAATGGGGGTTTTCATTGGAATTGAATTCAACAAGACTTTAGATGGATATACATATATGATGTCAATCATTTTATGTTCTTTTTTTCATCCCGAACGAATGACAAAGTGGGCCAAATATCACTCATACGCAACTCAATTGAAATTATTTGCAACATAGCGAACGCGTAATGATGGTCAGAGTTAGAACAAAACCGGTAGACCCTGTTATGGTTCAAGTATACATGCCCACATCTGCGTACTCAGAGGAAGATATCGAAAAAATGTACGATGAAATAGAAGAAGTGATAGAATATGTGAAGGGAAAAGAAAATTTAATGATCATAGGCGACTAGAATGCGGTAGTGGGGCAAGGAAAAGACGGCAACATAATAGGAGATTTTGCGTTAGGAAAAAGAAATGAAAGAGGACAACGTTTCATCAAATTCTGTGGAAGCCACAAAATGATTATTACCAACACATTATTCAGAAATCATCCAAGAAGGATCTATACTTGGAAAATGCCAGGAGATACAGCAAGATACCAAATTGATTACATATCAGTGAAACAAAGATTTAGAAACCAAGTGAAAAGCTGTAAAACTTATCCAGGCGCGAATATAGATAGTGATCACAATATGTTGCTCATGAAATGTTCTCTGAAATTCAAAGCTCTGAAGAAGAAAAGGAAAATGCAAAAAAGATGGAATTTGGAGAATCTCAAACAAGAACATACACAAGAGACATTCAAAGTGACGTTGGACGAAAAATTGGAGGATCGACAAGAGAAAAAGTGGATGGACAAATATAAAGGGGAATATAGAGCAATGTGCGGATGAAATTTTGAAGAACGATGGAGTAGAACCTAAGAAACCATGGATAACGGAAGAAATTCTCGATTTGATTATTCAAAGGAGGAAATACAACAATAAGAGTAGCGAACAAGACCAGCAGACATACAAGGCACTCAGGAATAGAATAATAAGAGAACCAAGGAAAGCAAAAGAACAATGATTAGAGGAAAAATGTCAGGATATAGAAGTAAGATTACATTTAGGGAAAATAGATGAAGCATATAGGATTCTTGAGAGATTTTTTGGACAAATAAAATCTAGAAGCAGTAAGATTGAAAATTCTCTAGGGAGACGATTGATAAGAACGGAGGAAAAAATAGAACAATGGATTAATCATTTCGATTTTTAGAGAGAGAGGAAGATGCCGAAGAAGAAGAATTGGGAGATTCAATTTTGAGATCAGAATTCGACAGGGCTTTAAAAGAATTGAAAAATAATAAAGCGCCAGGAATAGATGGAATAAGTTCGGACTTCATCAAAGCCTCCAGTCAGAAAACTCGTGACGCACTGTTTGAATTGGTCAGAGATATGTACGGGAGAGGAGAAGTACCGGCAGATTTCCAGAAGGATAAAATTGTCGCCATTCCAAAAAAACAAGGAGCAGACAAATGCGAGAACTACAGAACGATTAGTTTAACTTCACTTGCCTCGAAAATACTGACAAAAATTATATATAGGAGAATACAGAATAAAATAGAGAGTAGATTAGCAGAAGATCAGTTTGGTTCTAGGAAAAATAGGGGAACTATAATACTCTCAACACGATGAAAACAATATTACGAGAAAACTATTGTATGAATATAAATAAGAACAAAACAAAATTCATGATCTGTACAACAGCGAAAACATCAAGGAGAACGAAAATCGAAATAGATGCAGAGACAATTCAGCAAGTGAAAGAATTTAAATATCTAGGAAGCATAATTACAGAAAACGGTAAAAGCGAGAGAGATATAAGAGCCAGAATAGCACAAGGAAAACAGGCTTCTCACCAAAAGAAACAGTTTCTGTGTTCGAAGGATATTAGCTCAGCAGCAATAAGGAAGAAATTCTTGAAGAGTTACGTTTGGAGCACAGCATTATATGGTTGCGAAACTTGGACAATTGGAAAAACGGACCAACGAACCCTTGAAGCTTTTGAAATGTGGTGTTATAGAAGGATGCTTAGAGTAAAGTGGATAGAGAGAGTGAAAAATGAAGAAGTACTTGAAAAGGTGAATGAAAAAAGAAGTCTTTTGAGAAAGGTCGTGACGAGAAGAAGTGATCTGATAGGACACACATTAAGGCATGATAGCTTATTGAAAACAATATTGGAAGGAAAAATTAATGGTAAAACTCGAAAAGGTAGACCTAGATTGACTTATATGAAGCAAATTATACAAGATAAGGGTTGTCGTAGATATGCAGATAATAGGCAGGGTTGGAGGATTTCATTGAACCAGTCATAAGACTGATTACTTCATGATGATGATGCAACTCAATCCATAGAGTTTGACGGAAAGGTTTCTTCTGTGAATTCATAGTAAGCGAAGATCTGAAATGATGTGGTATTCATTCCACAAGGAATGTTGTTGAACGTTGTCAAATGCATTCAATAACCAACCCATGCGGAAATCGCCAAATTCGACAAACTTTGACGTGAACAATTGTTTCTATCCGGGGTCATTATTATTTTTCAATCAGCACGAACTATTCGACGCATTCCAAGCGGTATTGATTTCAATGTACAGACAGTCTTGGCCCAGTATTAAATCGATACTGTTTGGACAAGGTTGGAATGCCAGAATTCTACCATAGTCGGCGCATACGAACGAACAGTACTGACACGGATGTAAATATTATACAGGCTCTTATGTAAAATCATGTTATCATACCGACTGCCAGTTCCAGGCAACTCTGGAATTCGATTACAAGCAACTACATTCTAAGGTTTCATCAATCCTCATCTGAAATCTGTCAAGTATTTGACTCCTCATGCACGCGAGAGTTGGCCTAATATCGAAAGAATGCGTCAAACGGATACCTCAACGAAAATATGATCTCGAAAGACTTCATCGGGAAGAGGACCAAACGGGAGATTCGAGCGAATCATTGCCCTTCGTCCTACATTATTCAATGCAATCAAATACCGCTTCAGGCATCCAGGTCACTCACAGTGGCGAGCGTCTAGCGATGTATATACGTCGACCATGCATCGGTCCATACATAAGCCAAGGTTGTACATGCATCATTCGGTGAGCTATAATACAAGGAATACTGGAAGCTATCTCACACGTATCTCTAGATACTCTCCTTCACTGACGAGAGTTTGTGTGATTATACGATTCCGCGTATCTGGAATCAATTAACAACTTACTCCAATGTACATACAAACATATATTTAGCGATAAATAACAAAACCCTCCCCGTTGATGGGATTTTGACTTGATGGTACGTCAGATTCATTTCGAACGATGATGCATCATCGATGGATTTACAAATCCATCTACAAATGTATACATGGTATTTCAGAATTGCCATCACTCCAATTGTAATCATCTCACAAATCATTATGTTCGAAGTATCACGAAGTAGAAATCATCGAAGCGATGGGGGAATATTCTTTGACTGTTCCATTAGCAAGATGAACGATATATATTGAAAATGTTTGGAAACACTTCGTTCGAACAATGTTTACCACACAATCTTACACGTGATATCAATTCAAGCTGAAGTTCCAAAAACAGAGAAATTTTGAATAATTTTAGAATATACAATACGTAAAATAATATACGATATGAATTAAAATCAATTCTCAACCCGCTTTTCTTCACGTTTGAGAATCTTCGATGCATCTCAAAATATTTTTGTGTCGAAGAACATGGATGAAATGTTATTTACGTTATGGATTCGCTCATGCAAACAGAACATTTTCAATTCCAACTGGGTCAAGTGGAATGGAATCTTCATTCGGATTGATTTATTGGAATTTCTCTTATTTTTTGCTTGAAAAGTTTTCTAGTTCTAGTACTTGTTGTACAGTTATAGTGTTATTTTGTGATGATATATACAGATTTATATTTATGCATTTCACTAACAAACATTGAGAAGTATCAAGACTCAATGCCAGGATCAATCAATTTATGATGTAAATGTTTTCAAGTTCCATTAAAATTAAAATAATCAAAAAGGTAACCTGGAGGCAGTTTCTATAGTTACTATAACTACGATATCTTGACTAAACATCCCCAACGACAGCTACTAAGAATTCAACTGCTCCTACGCCATCTAGCTTGCCGCCCCTTACATGGCAGGAAAAATTCATTTTTCACAAGAATATTTATTATCGAAAAATGTTGTTTCATTGCTTAGAATTTATTATCCTCCTAAAAATCCTTTGTAAGTTATTAAAATTGAAAGACAATTTTTTCGACCCGATTGCCGGCCTTTCACGGCCTGCTGCCCCTCCTAGCCACTTGTTTTTTTCAACTGTTTCTTAAAATTCAGGAAAGAAGTGGCTATGAAAACTTTTCCACATCGTGTGAATTTTCAGAAGGATTTTTTTTGAACAGTCATATATGTATCAACTATACTTCAGTAGCTTTTGCTAAGAATATTAGATTGAGATGTTTCACTTACGATAACGATAGGAATTTCTCTAAGTGTGATTAGTTGGAGTACCGAACTGAACGTTTCGATGCTTCTCAACGGAACAATCTCTTGAAATATCGAGATGACGTTGTGTCGAAATGATAAGAATCATTTCAGAGTTGTAAGAGACGACTCAACGGTTCTTGTTCCTCTCGTTCGCAAAGTTGATACCCCAAAGAGCATTAATTTCGATGAAAAGACTCTCATCAGCCAACGAAAATTGACCAATTCATTGCAAAGATCCTCTTAATTTGGAAACCAAATTCTGAATCCTCTCGATGTTTTCGCGCTATGAAAATATACCGAGATATGAGGCGAAAGAATCAACACGCGCCAACTTCTTCATGATTATTCAATCGATCGAATTGTCTTTTAACGAGCATAGCTGTAACCGTCAGCTCGGAATATAGCTAAAAGAAAATATATCCGAATATATACTGGGATCAATAGAGGGTTGAAGATTACGAGAACTACCTTTCAACAATAGTGGAATTCTGTTTTCTTCTATTCTTTTTTCTTCCTCTCTTACGTCCGCTTCTTTTGCTACCAAGAATGAGAAGAGAGGTTTCCAAAGGAAGAAAAGAACCGATGGAAGATTGGCGAGAATCGAAATCTCGTTAAGAGAAAAGCTTTAAAGTACAGGGTTTTGCGGTACAGAATGAGCAAAGGATTTTTATGTCATTCCCTGAAATTGTTCATTCGATTTCTCGAGAATCTTTGTACAAAACTTTTTGATTTTCGATGTAAATATTGCATCGTCTTTATCATTATCATCTGTATCGGTTAAGTTCCAATCGACTGGAAGAACTTGGAAGAATTTTGCAAAATTTCTTAATATCGGATCGCTTTAATTACACCACTAGATTACAGCACTGGTACCTACTGTTTGGAAATTAAAGCTGGATAATTGAATGCTTCTCTCCGCTTTGTCATATTCTAAAATGAATGTCGAGGCATCGCAGGCTTGTATTTATGTTGAAAACTTTGCATTGGCGTATACTACACGCAGCGAAGTAAATGCTCACTCGAAACTTGAGACAAGTTGGAGAAGGTACACAGCTTCTCATTGCTTGAACTTTGACTTAAAAACTATGCATAATTCGAGAGAGAGAAGGAAGAATGGAAAGAAATAGAAAATCGCGTGGGTTATTCGTCAGATGGGAATTGCAGGATTCTTCGCTTTGTATACGTATAGAAGGTGTAGAGTTGGGGAAAGTGTCGCTCCCTACGATTCCCAATTCATCGTTCGAAACGTCCGAAGTGATAAACGATTTCGATGGATGGTTGTTACAAGACTTTATCTTGGAGGGAAGGACCCAACACGATAAACGTTGTATACACATTCCACATGAGAGTTACGAGCGCTTTTTTTTCGTGGAACAAATCTGAGGGTCATCGGAATATTGTTAATAACGTTCGAACGATGATCGTGTATAATAATAAGTTAGAAAATGAACAGGAATTCAAGATCGAGAAGTCAAAACAATGGTTCTTCTCATCACATATCTCATCTCGCGATTTTCCTTCAGCGATAATAGGAAAAGAAATGTGCCACTTTCAGAATCCCGCATAACGCCTTCCCTGGAAAGATAAACTCTCCTCTCTAATTTTATGCTGTGGGTGAAGAGCGTCAACGATATTTCCATAGTTGGTACAGAATTGGTATTTTATATGTATGAATTTGAGAAACACATCACAAAGGTCGACAATTCTCCATGGGAGAAAATATCAAATTCAACATTCATTGTTCCACGACGAGGCTGTTTTTTTTTCTTTATAGGTCGAGATACGTCTTCTCTATCTGTTCTTTCTCTTCGATATGGAACGATAGAATCTAGATGAAGAATAAAACTAAAGTTATCCCTTCTAGTGGACCACAATTTTCATTGGAAAGTGAACACAAAAAACAATCTCTACGTGTATTTTGATTTACTTCTACGATAAATGCGAAAATGTGGATTAATAAATCGGTTTGAAACATGAATTCCTTCTACAACACAATTATCAGACTTTTGTATAGTTCTCTGTGCACTTCTTCCGTTTCTTGACAAATTTTAGAATTGTTTCATTCGTTCCAGCGTTACAAAGGAGAATAAACAAACAACGTAAAAATATTTTATTCGCTCTATTGCATCGCGCATAGAGAAGTCACGTTTCTGATTGTTTCGGAAACAAGGTTCTTCACAGATCCGACAATGATATCTCTTTCAAGCGAGTTTGCCAATGGAAGTGGAAATTCTGATGACAAGAATAATGATCATCGACATCGTACTATTCCCCACCGTTGGGGAAAGAGAATTGTTCTCTCCGATATCGACACTAGATTCACCATCAGAGATGATGAGATTGTAACTTTTTTTTTGTTCACATACATATATATTCTCATCCCCCAGCAGCACTGTCACATGCGACACGCTTCATACGAATGAGAGGGCAAAAAATAGAGAATTTTCTCTTCTTTTTTTTTCAAATTCTTTGATGCGACGCGTGTATGGCACTGTAAACCATCATTTCCTATTGGAAAAGAGAACAAAATTTGACTGTTATTGTATTCGACTGCTGATATGGGAGTGCATTGGAATTCGAATAGCTCCTGTGTGTACTCCTGGAATTCACACGTCTTTTCCCATTTAGCGGAATCAAGAATATTTTTCTTACATTTAATAGACACGGAGTTGATTAAAATCTGGATATGATATCGAAGGGGATTTTTCTGAAACTCGTAGGGAAAATCTGAATCGAAGTTGATGATTAAACCAGGTATCCATTGATCGTTAATTGCAAGAATATCATGAGAACACGTACTTGGCGTGTATATATCCTGATTTTTCGCATCTTTATGACAAAAAAAGGATTTCTATTTCCTCTCGTCTCATTTTATGATTCAACGAAGCGATGCGGATATGGGATATTCTGCTTTATTTTAATACGGAATATCATTCCAGAGTGGACTTGTCATTGTACGATAGGTGCGACGCAAAACGCGAGGAGTTTTCGGTCTTCTGTCCTATCTCATAACTCGCCGTTGCTATAGCAACCGAGGACGAGGGATGCTTTATAGACAACCACTCTTATACATGTAAGCGCTATTAAATCGTTCTTTGAAGAAACAGGATAAAAACAGGAAAAAACAAATCCTTATATAGTTCAACACACATATTTTTTCAACACTCGAAGAAGATATAAATCCAAACAATCGTGAGTGTATTCATCTATTATTCAATATCTATTCGAATGATATAAATTTGATATTGTTACGCGAGTAAATAATACCGATATATTTGGATCTAATGTGAATTAAACACATTTGCCCACAAAGCAAACAAGTATTAGTTGAGTAGCTCTTAACAATTCGTACCCTCACAGTGTACATTCAACGTTAAATAATTATCGTAGCTATAATATTCGATGGATATGAATGATATATTATCATAGTTCATGATTTGCATTCGTCATGTAATATCCCTTCATACACACGTTGATGTATTTTGAAATATTTTCCTCAACACAATTTTCTATTCTAAAATCCAAATTGGAAGGAGAGAAATTTGTACAAAAATTCAATGTTCGAAGAACAGACAACTCTCATTCGATACTTGTCACTGAAATATTTGTCGTACCGCAATACAGATGCTCTGCAGCTTTCATGAACAGTTTGAAAATCAACTGAGATAGAAACTTTTGTTCTTTGATCACAACGAACATACGTGAAAGCTCGGAAGGTATGGAAATTGACCAACGAATCATCAGAAAAATGCTTCTGTCACTTCCATTTGCCAACAGTTTTCTAATCATCAAACTTCCTCAGATATGGTACAACAATTGAAAAGAGCAGGAGAGAGAGAGGTAAAAAGTCCTACGAAACCTACGAATGAGCATTTTTCAATTGCTAATTGAATTTGGTTCTGACGTATAAATTCCATGACCGTTGCTGCTGTTGCGGAAAAGAAAAAAAACGAGAACCGAGGTGTAATTTAGCAGAATGACGTTTAATTTCAAAGAAGAAATTTTATTTGACTTTGGTTTTTATATTCGTCGTTCGAAGAGTAATCTACAAAAGAAAATAGTGAAAAAAAAGATGAAATGAAGGTATAAAGGAGGAAAAAGGATCTCTTCAATTCAATCAGCGCTTTCGTCTTCGTCTTCGTAGTTGTCGACGACGGGATATCACAGATTTTCGAGATGCAAGGAAATTTAAAACTGGAATACTCTTTGCTTGACTGGTTAAGTCACTACTCCAGGACTACTATATATTTGATAATAATCCTGTTTTTTTTTGCAACTCGTACCGCTACGCGCATCCACCTTAAAATCCGGTGATTCGAAAGAACTTCGTTAATGCCTGACTGTAGTATGCCAAGCGTAATTATACTCCTTTGAGATTGTTCGTTCCGTTGAGAAAAGTAGGAGAATCTTCTTCATGGTTTGAATTTTCAAAAATCAATCAAGATTTTCAATGTTGAAGTGCTTGGAATTTTAAGCATGGATAGATACACCCGAGTAGAAATTCATATTGGGTGTTCGATCATGACCAGATCTGGGAAGCCTTATCTCAAATCAGGCCCTGGTATGGAATTTAACGCATCGTTGTATCAGCCCCCGATGTGATGAATCATGATAGGGAATGCCAAATTACAAACCTACGCGGAAAGACAGGGTGTGTTAATATTTAGAAAGAATTTATCAACGTTTAGAAAACTGCAATTACAATAGTGAAACTATGAATTGTTAATACATCGACTACGAATATTTTCCAGCGATCCTCGTTTTCCCTGAATTGACACCAGAACCAGATCAGATATACCAAAATAAGGTGAGCCCTATCATTGCTTGATCGGGCATACAATTCCTCTGCTCGGGTGGGTGCAATTTCAATGATCGCTGTGATAGTGAAATTAAAAATTGTCACTGAAAATGTCATGATCCAAATCAATTTCTGGAATCTAGAATCTATCCGAGGTGGAAAAAAGTAGATTCGATGAGAGAAGAAACATCCTTTTCCAAATGGAAAAATATAAAAACGTGTGTAAATTCTTGTGAAACTGTCTCATAAAGTTCGATATGAATCGAATCATGAATATAAGAGAAAAAAAAAGCGAAACATCGGAGTATTCGATTTTCCACGAGTTCTATTCTTTACATATAAATATACGACAAGGGCAGGAAGTAATGCGTTTCGCCGTCTATCTTTTTCTATATCCATTTCCTCGTTCTCCTCTCGATTCTATTCTTGTTTGAAAGAAATGGTGGAATAAGTAACCAATCGTGTTCTTATCAAGGCCTTACGGTAAAATTGTCGCGAGAGAGGAAAAGAGCGCTTCTGCTCTCGTATCTTGGAACAAAAGTTAGTCCGGAGTTGAGGATCGTTTCAACGGTACATCGAATCACTTTACGAATCCCTCCAACATCCTCGGTAATCACTGTACACGAACAAGGCTGTTGCACTTCTACTAAGATACATTCAGCGATACTTTATTGAATAACTGATATGCTCTACCTGTACACATTTTAATCTCAAAGGGATTTGCCGTGTAACGGTCGTATACTCTACATAACTGTTGAACGAAGACTGGATTAAGAGGATTCTACAAAGAAAATCATAATGCGTGTGAGTATAAACCGTGCTTTATCACGATTGTCTCTTGTTTTTGCATCACCAATGAGAGGAGGATTTCTTCGGAATATCAATTATGAGATTACGCTTTGTGAATTGCAATAAATAATTACAAGGTCCCCGTGTTATCGGAGATACGAAATGGTATTAAAGAGACTCGTGTTGTAATTAAATGCATTTCTCATCCATTGACCGGAATAGTGTGATGGAAAAAAAATCCTTCGCACGCACTTCATAGTTCGTGAATGAAAGGGTGATCGATGGGATGAGAACTATGCAACAGCTAATAATAAAATACCAACTTTCTCGCCTACTCGTTGACATTCAAAGGATAAAAGCGATCAACGCTGCGAGTAAAAATATTAGTCTCTTTTTTCAACATTTGAATATCAATGGTCGAGGATTATGAAGAGTATAAAATGTATTTACGACTGATGTCGTTTACGTTTACTATCTTCATTTGAGACCTTCAGCGAACGGGAACTAAGAGCAACCTACTATAATTCTTGTCCTCTGTATGGTTATAGAGGACAGGGAATATCATCGTGTTTGCTGTGTTATTGCTTTGCTGATACCGTGATAAGAGGAAACATGTAACGAGTGATATCTATAGATGTGTGCATATATATTATTATATGAGGCAGCCAACCACCCGACCAAGCTGTCGACAAATTTCAACGGGTCAAGTATGCACTGTGCTGTTTGTGGTAGATATTCTACATGATTTTGAAGCATCAACGAGAATCCCTCTTACTCTCTCCTTTTCCTCTTGCACTCCCACACTATATACCTCTAACTTGAAAGCATCAAAAGGCCTTACTGGCTCTAAACTGTATGTATATACTTAGAACATGCACGGCAGCCTATTTTAGCCTCGTCTTCTCTTTTCTGCGAACAGTGTGAACCATCCATGTATATCAAGGTATACATATAGGTTTATGCATATAGATGTATAACTTGTGATGTAAACATGGAGATACACGTTTGGGATACACTTGTATACACAGAAGAACACAATTTTAATGGAATCATCGTACTCCCTGTGCGTATATCTAACCGCAATTACTTAAACGAGCAAGTATGGCTCAAAAGCAAGGATAGTTCACCTCGAGTGAACTCGAGTTCTTTGTATAAAGGCTAAAAAGTTATCATACAAAATATTTCTTCTTTTTCTTTCGATGGAATATTAATTGGAGAACAATCCCAATAAACACACGCACGTTTTAAAAACGTCAAAAACAGTCAATAACCACACCTTGTGAATTAGTCATATTCTTGCGTCGATTCAACGTAAAAATGTCGCGACAGGTCACGTGTTTTTCAACCGTGAAATAACGTCATATCAACGGTTTGAACATCGTTTAAACGACGTCAAGTATTGACGTGTCCTAACGATGGCTCTAAAACGTGAATTGAATCCAACAAATTATTTTGAAAACTTTTCATTCAATATCGAGAACAATAGTATTTCTGAGTATGACAGAAATTGGAAAGTATGCCACACTATTTACTATCTTGCTTTTCGTTGGAATTTTAACCATTGTTCGGTTTCGTTCGATATTTTTAGCAGAATTTATCTTCGATTGAAGTTCAAATACAAGGTGTTATAAACACATTTTCAAACGTGTGATTCAAACTCGTTTGACGCACGTTTTTTGATGGTTATTTTCGAATATTAGTTTGAATTACACGTCATCAAAACGTAATTCCTGGTCGTCTATTTCCCTATCAAATTTGGACTAAAAATCAACGTTATGAAATCAACGACTGACGTCCGTTTGACAGTCTAACGTTCTTTCAACGTTGAAACAACGTGTGTGCGTTTATTGGGATTAGAACGAAATCTCTCATACGAAAAGTTCATCCGTACTCTAAAAATGTTTTATTTCACTCCACTTTCGATTCGACTTAATCTCTCATCCCCATCCCATCCCATCCTCTTCCTTCTCCTTCGTGTTCCGGAATTTCCTCAACTATCGGTCTCTGGTATCAAAAATCTCTTACGAGGCCAGAGATATTTTATCAGAGGTGTCACGTGTTCAATATCCTCGACCGACCTAACACTCTCTCTCTCTCTCTCTCTCTCTCTCTCTCCTTGCCCCTCTATCCCACTCCATAAACCATTTTTATCCTCCCATCTTCTCCCTTCGTTCCCCGGAAACCTCGAAAAAGGGGGATAACTTTGCATTTACAAGGGTCGCACGTGTGACGCATATTCTTTTCAACATCTCAGCTTTCCTCGGCTTCCGTCAAATACCTCGCGACAGATATCCTGTTTAAAATATTCTACCCACTTCCTCGGTATTATTTCATACCGATAACAAGGAAAATTATTTGATTACGAGCAAAAGTCAAGAGAGAAAATCAACGATGAATTTCATCTCATATTCAACTTACTTCTGAAGTGAACTCGATTGTAAATAGTTGGCGATGGTTGAAGAAGTTGAAACATATTCGATTGATTTCTCCAACCAAAAAGTCCTAACGAAATTGTCGCAAGTATTGCGAGTGGAATGCCCGTTATCATACGCGTCAAGTATTTCAATTTCAGTTGTTCTCTCAGCGATGAATCGATTGTTTGTTCTTTCTCTCCCCCACCTATTTTCCCTCGTTTTCTCTACGAGTTTTTGCTCGTTGCCGCAAGTGCATATAGAGAAAAATATTCCACTGAAATGTTTTCATCGCGTAATCTTTGCTATTATAAATCAAAACGATGTCGACTGAAAACGGAAGCCTCAACATCGAATATGTATTCATCGAATAACAGTGCATGTTTATTCGAGCATTTCTCAAGTCTGTATACGAGTATTTTCATTATTTCTATAATATAATTTACACCGAATATACTTGGTTATGAACTTTTTACTCACCGAATGTCGCATCATCAGTTGGACGAATTTAATTCTTTGCCGTTGGAATGTAGCTGGAACAATGTTTCCCCTTTGAAAGCTCGATGTACAATTCCGAGTGATCCTCTTACAAAAAAGATGGATAATCTTGTGTATTCTTCTGTACACAGGAAAAATCCGGGCTAAAAGCATCTGTTGGAAAGCTTCCTTATTGGAATGGCGTCCAATCAGTTCTTCATTGTGGTACTTCATCATTTCAGTTGCATATCTTGTTATTGAATCATTGAGATCAAAGAGTGTTGATAATCGTATTATTCCAAAGAATGAAAGGTTTTTGCTTGGTTGGATGATGTTGTACTGGACGGAAGGAGGTTTGGGTTCATACTCTCTGAATTTAGAAGAGTGAAAAATCATGAATTTCACTTCACTGAATCTCAAAAGTGAGCCAGTCCGCTTCGAGTCCCTAGTAGAAATGCTGTAGTGATTTATTAGTTTTGTAACACTTATCCCAACGAAAAACTAGAAAACTTACCAGTAATTCGCAAGTTACTAGCAAATGTCTGGTTATTCCGTAGAACAGGTGTTACAAAACCAATGGATCGCTAGAGCATTTCTACTAGGGAGTGAACTCTCACTCTTTCAGAGTGGAAAATTTGCTGTAGAATTGGAGCGGCTGTGAGTTTCTAATCTCAAACCTGAGACCATCACTCTACGCTCAAAGAATTTTGTTGTAAAATTTACCGTGAAATTCCAGTAATCAAAGAACAAATAGAAAGTGTTCAAAAAAATTACTGTGCAGCCTGTAATTTTTCAAATCAAGTTCTCTCAGTGTCAAAGAGTGGAAATTCCACTCGGATTGCAATGCAAGGGCTTTTACCAGGCTGGAAAGTCAATTTACTACCCTTTTTGCCATTAACGCCCTAGGGATATGAGAGTTCAGATTCTCGAGACATGATTTTTGTTTCTCTCCGTAACCACAATCCATGCGAATCTCTTGCACATTATTCACTCTGACCTCCCGCAAAGTATCAGAATCAATAATCCTGTGAATAAACTACGAAATATGGGATTTGAAAATGCTTCCTTCATGCCACCAATACGCCCGTAGCAAAGAAATGCACAAAAGCATAAACCACGCTAATCCTTACAATGAAAATATTAACCAAGTTGATCGTGATATTCCGGAAGTGTCAATTAGAGTGAAAAAAGCGTATCACGCATAGACATCCCTCACGAACGGATTTGAAAGGAAAGTCGGTCAATTTTCTGAAGCGGGATAATGAGGACGAATAACGGCGCGCAAGGGAGAAAATCCCTTTCTGGTACTCTCTGAGAATACTCTCAACGGACGACGAAGATCGATTTACATTAATGAAATGGAACGGTGAGCTTTCCGTTAGATTCCATGAGCTACCTTGAACCGATGCAACACGGATGAATTATTTCTCCAGACCGCGCGTTGACCTATTCCTCTACTTCTGATACCGAACACCGATTTCACTAGTAGAATATAATAACAAAACACAATACTGTACAATGAATCTTTTATCGTCTTCCTAAAAATCTCTCGAATTCAACTGTAATGGAGAGAAAATTTATTCATATTCTTACACTCAAAGCTGTAGTTCCCTCCTTCTGTCACGATTTCCAAAAGGTTGACGAGGCACGAGGGAGACCGAAATATAACGTAAATCTCACAAGGAACGTTTAGGCTTACCCTGTCATCTGTCAACGAGTTCCGTTCAAGAACGTACATGACCCTTGAATTACACGAGAAAAAAACGGACCTTCTTCCCCAGCGAGGGTTTCTAATTAAATGGGATTATGAAACAAATCTTTCTCCTCGAGATTGATGCTTTTCAAGTACACGAAAGATGTACTCGAAGGACAGGAAATTTCATGTGGATTGATTAATCGGGACTGATTTTTCATTCTCCACAAAGAATCACGGGAGAAAAAAAGAATCCTCAAAGTGAATCGGGATAGTTCTGGAGATAGTCAGCAGCCACAAGTGTCATCCCTGATATATCTGCGGGATAGTGCGCGAGAGGACGTTTGGAATCGTGCCATAGTTTCATAAAGACTCCGAGAAATGGTCCAACGAATGGTAGGACTGCTACCACACCGTTACAATTATTATACTTCCACGGACGGGGAGAGTAGAGAATTTAGAATTCAGAGTCCCATATTACGAGTTGAGTCTCGTATTACGAAATGCCAGGATGTGTTTAGTATTACAGGATGTTTAGTGGGAGCGTGATGCGAAACTCTAGAGCAGAAAAATGTTGAATAATTGCGGATATGAATAGAGTAAAATTATGTTATGGGGTAAATTCTGTGAACGTTGTTAATGAACGTCTGTTCGTTAGTGGAATGTTGGAGGATGGCTACTAATTACACGAGATCATGCACAGTTCATTTCCCTCAACAAAGATTTCCGAACAGTTAGAATAAATCTGCGTTATAGGGAAGGAATCATTACGCTGTGTAATTTATATTCATCTTCTTGTACCTAAATAAACGTTCATTAACACTAAATAAACTTTCGTATCTGTTCATTAATTCACCGTAGCCAAGCAAATACAATTCACGAGCCATAAATTTTTTCTTCAAAAGAGATACCAATTGAAAATGAACAATGCCAAAATTGATTTCCAATGAAATTTTTGAATCGTGAGTTGAATAAGTAAATCCCCTCGTATTTTGTGATACGAGAAGTTTTTGATTGGAAAACTTTCGAAAAGTCAAACGTACGGGCCTGAGAAGGAATTGGAAACTGCGGATATATCCAATCCAGTACGTTACTTTCGCACTATCGTGACTCTAGTTTTCCCTCGTACAAGATTTCGATGTGAAATATTCGAGAATTACTGGATTGAAACTTCAATCTTTTTGCCAATCTCGAACGGTTCACTAAAACGGTTGGATTGACGATCTTGCTAATTCTCATGCCAGGTATCACCTGGCGAGTACCTTGTTTCCACATTAGTAGACACAAAATATAGAAGATGCAGTTGGTATAGTCATTTCCAGGACACATTCCAGCAAAATATACATACATATATACATATATTTAGGTAACAATATCGTGAAGCGTGCCCGGGTGGCCCTTATCGTTGAGCGTTTAGTCCCGGATGGTCGTCATAGCAACAGGCACCTCCGAAAATTCTGCCAGTTCCTCTATCCTTGTCTTCCCGAGCATAGCGCCTTTCTCCCTTGATCTCTTCCAGCTGGGATACAAAGTATCAAGAGAACAGAACACTGTAAGGTGGCTGCTTTGCTGCTTTCATCTCGTCCTTTCCTCATTTTCACTTATCGCTCTTTTTTTTTCCTTCTCCCTGTCTCTCTTTATTCTACATTCTCTTTCCGAGTAACCCATATTTCCTCCGAGCTTCTTCCATACCTTGTTTCGGACTTCCCTTTTCAATTCCCTTTCCGTTACCTACACACCGTAGAGCTCATTTAGCTTCAATCTCATTCGTTCGATTTTTGCTCTTAAGAGCTCGAGACTCGGCAAAACCTCACCGTTCTCTCTGGTCATTTTTTCCTTTCTTTCCTTCCCATAAATTTCTTTTGCGACGAAACAATGGTTATTTAAATTCCATCAGTAGTCCATGTACTTTCTCCTTCACTCACGTGAATTCGAATTCGAATGAATTTGTGATTCAATTATGGTAAATTCAATGAATTCCAATAATAATTAATCCAATTTGAAATTATATATATATATATGTATGTATATGTTTTGGAGTGTAACGTATTCATTTCCATAATCAATATATACATTTGTTACGAATGTTCATCATTTCTCCCTGTGTAATGATATTTTGTGGAGATGCCAATACGATATCATGAATTCGTAACAAACGTTCAATTATAACATAGTACCGTTGGATGCGATCCTTTCAATCATGCTATAATCCATGGAGTTAATTCTTCTGAATTATCGATGGAATTTTCAAATGATGATTCCGATATCGCGTCCCTGGATTTTTGTCTGCGATCCGTTACCAAAGAGCAACCCTGGAAAATTCCAAATACCTCTGCATCTCAACCCACATAGAAATTTCGGTACTGAGCCGATGGTGACGAACGGATCGCTACTGAACCGACTTCATTTCAAGTTCGTGTCGGTACCCGAGTCGAAATTTTGCCCCTACTTTGTCGATCCAGTCACTGGAATTGCTCCTCCTTCCACGCTACAGAAACCACTTGATCCTACTTTCCCGCTCCGAATATTTTTTCATTCTATTTCCCTACTCCATAATCTACTGCTCCTACACTGAGGAAAATGAAATGTGAAAATAACCTCTATTTCGTATATTTTTCACCCTTCAAATATTGAAAACTGAAGCCAGCCTTTCAGAAGTGAAAAGTACCTTCTTAGTGTTGAATTTCACCGTACATTCGGTTTGATTCACGAAAAAGATTGTATTTATCACCTAGCTCATGGTAATAATAACCAAAATGATGTATTTTTTACCGTCAAATACATTACTATAATTAAACATGATTTCTACAATGCAGATTTTCCTCAGTGTACATAGAACCTGATTCTTCTACACCGGGAGAAAAAATTCATGGAAACATTAAAATCTTCACTTGAATACGCGTAATGAAATGATTAGTTAATTCAAATGGAATTTCGTTGAATCGATCAAGTATCCATTTTCATCGACGAAATATTTTGTACAATATTGAATATTTGTTTGATCGAATGAATATTCTGTTGATTCAATAAAACTTCATTCAAATTAATATTTCGTTGCGACTATTCAATTGAATATTTGATTGTTCCCGAAAATTTTCTCTCTCAGCGTATGTGTTGAATTTTTTGAATAATAATATTACATAGAGCGCATTTTCCATCACTTCGAAAATGTAATTGAAAAACAAAATATCAATTCAATTCAAATTATGTCGGTTGAACCAATAAATTTCCCATTCGAATACGAATCTAATAATTTTACTTGATTGAAATGAAATATGCATTCCATTCAAATAAACACTCATTCGTTTCATGGAATGAAATATTTTTGGAATCAAATGAAATTTTTTTACCCAAACGAATATCTATGAGGTTTCTTTTTCGAATGACTGATTTATTTGATTGTATAAAAAATAGGGTACCCAACTAAGATTATAAGAGGAAATTCACAACAAAATTATCAAATTACTCAAGTTCTTTTTTATTGCCTGGCACCGACACATGAGCTTGATTATCAAAGTACGACTTTTTAAACATGTTTTGTAAACCAGGAATAGGACGATTCGTCAAATGAATTTGTACATAAAAATACGGAAGCTAATTAATACTAAAAAAAGCCAAGAAATACGATTACTTTAAACAAACTGTGATTATGAAATTTTAATCTTACCCATCATATTTTCTACAGCACTCGTAATCTTTCGTATTCTTATATAAAAATTTATGTTATAAATCTTTTTATACCTAGTTTACTAAAAGAATGGGAAAAAGTCATATTTTCGGGCTGCATTATTCTTCGTATAGAGGAGGTAGGGTCAAAGTAGGAGGTAAACTTTGCACCTGCTTTGCTCCTACAAGTGGTGAAATAGGAAATTTCTACCACTTTCAGGGGCAAAGTAGGAGATGATATCTCATTGAAACAGCTCCTACTTTCCTATCTGATGCTCCTACTGAAAAGAGGATTATTAGCAGCAAAGTAGAGGCAATATTTCGACTCGGGTACTGGTTCGATATTTAAACCAATAACCGTTATTGACCACTTTTCCACCAATGTTGGATTAACAACGGCACAATTTTGATACGCAAGCGTTGGCCTCCAACGTTGATTCGGTACCGAACAAATGTGAATAAATATCTCGTGTACTTTGAGAGAAGACTCGATCTGCCACGTAGAAATTGACAATTGGGCCAGTACCGGCTTGATACAGACTACCAGTTTGCAACTGTTGGCGGTCATTCTATGACCCAATAGTAAATTTCACTCTAAATTCCCTCTATAGTGCAGAAATTTTGATAATGCATTCAAAACCTTCCAAAGCTACAACAGCGGAAATAACGGTTGAGTACTAGTCGTCGGTACTTGAATGGCGATCAATACCAGTAGTATGAGTTCTCAATGTTGGAACCACACTGATTCCCAGTACTGAATTGATGTTGGTAACCGGTACGGGATCAGAGTTATTTGCACAAACGGTTGCACACTGCCAGCCTGTATCGAGCCGGTACTGGACCATCCATGAATTTCTACGTGGGAATATATTCTATGTTTTCACCTCGTTTTTGTTTTATTTCTTATCATTTCCGCGTTATTAACCTTCTGTTTTTAAGAAACACCCTTTTTTATCCTCTTCCTCGACTTTTTGCTCCTCCAAGTACGCTTCGTTGCATTAATTACATCGACGAATGGGTTTGGTTTCTCCGAATAAATCCTTTCCGAAGGAGAAATATTTTTCTCGATGAGACAAGTTTGATATCATTGAAATGAAAATTCGAGAAATCACAGCACGAATAATATATTTTCCTCTATCCACGCGAATGACGTGGAAAAGAAATCCTTGACAAATAGTATTCATAATATGCTTCGTTTTCCAATGTTAGCGGAGTTGAGAGAGTTTTTTGTTCCTCCGTTGAAAATCCTCCAATGTACGTACAATATGTTTGTTCAAATTCTTTAGAACAAATTACGTGCAGACGCAGAATGTGAACGTGGAGAGAGGATAAGAGGGAAAAGAAGGGAAGAATGAGAAAGAGTTTGGCGAGTCAGACCAAGGAGAGAATAGAGCCCTTTTCATTGGTTTTCTACCAGCGTGCAGTGACTTGTTGATACTCGACTCGAGGCACAACGTAGTGCAACCTAGCTGGGCTCTCCCATAGATGTGTGTACATACACACATACATGTTGTTTTTTTCTCAAGTTTCCCTTCAACGCTCATCGCACTCGTAGAATTCTTCGATCGGATATTGACATTTCAATAGATCATCTCGAGTCACCTCCGAACGTGTACCGAATGTTTACATCAATCTATCATCGAAGATCCCATTCGAGTACACGTACTCTCACTCGAACTTTGTTTTTTATTCCGTAAATTACAATTTTGCCATTTTTCTCATCTCTTTTATTAACGAACCCAATCGCACATGTAAAATTTCACAAAAGTTAACTCCAACTTCTTCCCAACCACAATGCATTCATTTTTTCTATGCAGCATAGAACCTACGCGTGAACCTTTCTCTTCAACGGAAACAATTGAAACCGCTGTAATCGGGTCACCCTGAGTAATTGGCAAGCACACTCGCGTACTGAATTGAATTCAAGTTGAAGAATAAATCCATGACGTTTGGAGGTAAGGTGCATGTAATCTTACTTTATGTATTCACCTTTTAATAGACCAACAGAGAGAGTTGATCCCTCAGTCTTTGAGAAAACAATAATAGGTTTTCCCTTGTATTGTCTCCCCCCTTGGAGACTAGGATTAGAGCGGTTGAGGGGTTTCAACTTTGTTTCCTCGACTTATGTCATTGTTTAGCGGGAATTGAAACTCCTTTATGGGAGTTAATTTCCAAGTTGTTTCATAGCCTTGACGCCTTGGCGTTGCTGCATCGTATTTGCTTATTCTATGAAGCAACCGAAAACAACAACAATGTGCAAATCGTTGCCTCGTCTTTGTCGTATCACGAACGTGTATAGTAGACTCCGACTCTTAGCTTCCCTGCAAGGCACAGTTTTCTCTCATTGTTCTTATCCTAACCGCACGAATCGAGTACTCGTGTCGCATGAATACGTTGATCTTGTTCAATCGATGATAACAATCTATCTCTCCAACTTTCCACGATGAAATTACATTCGGAGAGAAAGAGATATTCGCATGAGGGATTGTGGGAAACGTGAAAAGTCCATCAGCCAAAATTGAAGGATTTAAGGCATTACAATGGAATTAAAATTGCTAGAAGTGAATGAGAAATTATGATACACGAGTCGTGTACGCGATATAAAGTTTTGTACCTAATATCTCATTGTTAAGGTTTCTATGTGGGTGAGTAATCGTTACACGAAGAGAAACGCTCCGTAAAACATGTAGCCATAGGGGACGCGTACGTAGGGAAGGTCGTGAAACTTGAGCTTGTTACCTCGTCGAGTTAAAGCATAAACAATACAAACCACGATCCCTTGACCTCTTTTCATCCACATCCCTATCTCATATAATATCCATCAAGATATCGATAGCACTCTTTGTGTTTTTTTTACACCATCCCCAGCACTCGGTTTTAATTCCTTCCTTACGTATAAAAAAGACCTCAATGTATTGTAAAATAATGGAAAAAATCGGTTCAACTCTGAAGGCATTACATCGAATAACATTTCCAAAGATCAGAAAATCGGAAAATTTTCCTCTCGAATTCACCCATCATGTGAACATACCTACATATTCGAACCTAGCGAGAACAGTTGAAGCATATCGTGATCGAGAGAACAAGCGAGTGAAAACAAAGACAAAAAATCCTCACCCTCGTACAGATATCCACACACGTGTGGGTGTACTACACACAACCACAATTCCCTTCTCTTTTTTTCCTTTTCATTCCTGTTCTCTCTTCTCCCCTTTTGCTGATACGTGCGCTTACATCAAGCGTCAGAAAGAGCGACAAGGCATTGTTCTATATTCAAGTATGACAGTTACCCAATGGTTCATGTTCAACTATCGAAATATTTCTTTCTGGAGAGTCGTTTGAAATCTTCCCGTATATAAGAATTAAGTGACTGCGAGAAGAAAAGGGATTTCATGTACAGGTTTGAATAATCAAAATTGAGGAATCATCGTTACACAAAAGTAAAACTTCAAAGAGAAGGAAAAGAGGAATATTCACGGTTCTGCAAAGTAACCATTGTGTGTTTTGACAAGTACATTTCAGATGAGCTATAGACTTTTTTTGGATTTTCGTTTCACTTACGATTTGACAGATTTGGCGTTCTTTTGGAGCCCAGAAATGTTACATGTATCAACAGCTTGACAAGCGCATTACTGCCACTCGTTAACTCAATTAATTATCCTCAGCCAAGCCTACAAAGCTCTTTAATTTATCAAAAACAAACATTCAATCGATCTCTATTCAAATTCTGTCTGCTTCGAAGGAAAGGAATTATTCATTGTTACTTGAAAAAGAGAGAAAAATTATATAATTTGTAACCAGGTGTAATGCGAGACCGATGTACGGTCTTGACCTACACAGTAAATTGCCTATTCACGTAACCATCGCTCCGTTCCACGTCTATTTGCAATTTAAACCTCGTGGGTAATCATCCAGTGAATTTCCCTAGGCCAGGGCGAGGACTATAAACACAGTTTGTTTTACGGCTACCTTGTATACCAGCACTATGTATCTATGGATGTATAAGTAAACATACGTGTACGACCCTTTCCACGCGTTCTACATTGTCGTGAAATTTACGTGAGTGTATGAAGGAGGAATACAAAATCTTCAAACATGCCGCGTTTCATGAGAAAACGACGACATGGCCGAACTATGTGAAATTTTTATTCCACTTCACGTGGTTCGACTTCTCTTCAATTTTGTCCATTCGCATAGGATTATTCATCGAAGCGAATCAACGAACGTTCTACTACTCCACGTTGGGAAATCAAGATTCACTTCAAAGGCGATTTCAATTCCTTCGAGAATTTCATTTATTCAGTGAGATTTTTTTCCCCACTGTATGTATCCCTTGAAAATCGTAGGACAGAATCAAATAAATATCGGGTTTATCTGCACTGTTTCGTACGTGATGTTCAAGTGCTACGAGTTTACGTGAAATCGTTATTGCTGGCATTCTGACATGAAAAATGAGAGTTGTGTGTCATTTTGAAATATGGTAACGCTAGTTCATAACAAGTTTACGATATTGTTCAAACTGAATGAGATTGTGTTTGATTGATAAATGTTGTTACTTTTGAATCGGATTTCGATTATTTCGACTCATTATGTAGGTAATATACCATCATTTCGAATTATCTCATTCTTTTGGAATTTCTTTCCTACGCAAATAAATGCATAACATAAATGCCTGGTGTTGAGTTTCTTATGAAAAGTGAGCCTAGAGCTGGGGTAAAGGCAAGGCAAGAACACAAACAACGTTGAGGAATGTGATTCATTGTCCATGAAATTAAATATCCCCCTGTATAAACTTGATGAGATGAAAAGTTCCAGTTTAATGAGAATACGATTATCCACTGCCGCTTGTTCTAAGCGATTGATCAAACGCGTATCAAACACAATATGGCAAATAATTGAGAGATTCTCAGTAAAGCATCTTATATACCGACTGCAAGACAATGAATCCGAGCATGTTGAATTTATTTTCAAAGATAAGCTTGGCAAGCCTTGTGCATTTCTATCCGCGAATTTTGATGACAGCAATGAGATGATCTTCTGCTTCATAGAATAATATCCTCTTGCGGTTGACCCAATTCTCTGGAAAGCTTGATCGAATGATGCATTATAGAAGATTGCAAAGGTTATTTTCATGCATCATAGATCGTGGCAATGGATTAAACGAACGCATGTTATTGAATTTTCTTTCGATATAATCGCAAATTCAATTGGAAAGAGGTGGCCTGTTTGTTATTCTTGCTTCCTTGTTTGTTTTGTGCAACATCGGAGGAGGAAGATGAAGATAGAGAGGGAGAATTTTTTTCTCCTTGGTAATTAATCTCAACGAAGATGTATGCAAACACTGCTTTCTACATGGCGATGGAATTGAAGAGGAGATAGAGAGACGAATCTTCCGTCCCTGGAATTTCTCTGGGCATTAATCTCTTCGTGACTTTCAAAGATACACACGAGACCGAGTAAAGATATTTCGTAACAGAAGAGGTGAAGTCGTGAAAGTTCTCGCGGGATATTTATCGTGGGGCACTTTTCATCTGTTGTCATGAAAAGGAAGGAAGGAAACAAGCATCAACCGCAGTTTACACCACTTCTCTCTCAGTGCTCTCAGAAATTGTATGGTAAAAGTTTCTTGTTGGGTGAAAGAAGAAGTGCAGAAGAGGCTCGAAGGAGGGAACAAGATACCGCCGACTGCAAGATTGTCACGTAACGTACGTGATACGTCACCCGCATGTACATTAAATGACCAGGTGTTTACTTTATCAACTCCTAGTCTCATACTTATTTAAGATAAGTAAAAGCTACGTTTATCTTTCGGTATGAACATTGAAAACCGCATGATCGAGGGAAGAAATGATTTATTTATTGAATCATGGATAATCGATACACGAAAAATTTCAACCCTTCGAGCAATCCATGTGAGAAGATGGAAAAGATATCAACTAACATGTTGAATTCATCGAATCGATGGAAATAGCCATTTACTCCGTCCAATAGATGAGTCGGTGGTTGTTATCTCTACATTCGGGTTTATTGGAATGTGTATTCCATGTTCATTCGATGCTTATTGTGCTGCATAAGGTGTAGGTAATCGAGAAGGAAATTCTTAATTACTTATCGTATTTAGTCATCACGTTCTATAGAATTTTTCCCTTCGCTTTGATGAGTTTACGAAGAAGAGGAGAACGTATTTATCGAAGAATTCTAGTTTTTCACCAACAGCAACATTCTCACGTGTGGAAAATTGGTAATCTCTCGATGATGATGATACGCGTGAATGAGAGAAAAGGTGATTCTCGTGAGTCATGGTTATGAGAGGAGAGATAAAAAGCCGAGCACAAATAGAGAAAAAGAAGAGGAAGATGAAGTTATCGACAAGAGAACGCGTATCCCTTCAATTTATTCCAGAGCAACCGGCTTTTGTTGTAAGCGGATTGAAGAGGCCGTCGTCTATTTGAGAGGGATGATGATGATGAAGGAGGAAGAAGAAAGTGAGAGGGAAAAAGAGACATAGATATGCACAAATGTACGTACATACATACGTACATATACAAAATAGAATTCAAGTCCAGGGACTCTGTGCTCCCAGTACATACTTACTACTATTATCGATTATTCTCAAGTCCCATCCAGAGCTCTTTACGAACGAGTTTCGTTTCGACGTTGAGAGTCATCCTATACAAATACATCATACATTTGTACGGTAACCAAACAAAGGAAATTTTTATAACGACAAAAGAATGAGAGAAGCACCTATAATTGATCCTCCCTTTCTATAAATTATTCCATCAGTTTGTTTTGTCAGGAGATATGAAAGAATTAAAAACTTCGTACAAAGATGTGTAAAACCGCATGAAAGAGTTCCCGACGTTGGGTGGATATATAATAGAAACTCTCTCTCGAGGATATGTGTATCATAAAAACTCCCGGTTCTTGCAACGCTTGTGCTTGCATTGTTCATTCCAAATTTACAGACGTCTTGAATACATTTACCGGCCATACAAGTTGTACTTCGTTACACGAAATGACATCGAATACGGTAACTACATATGATTTTGATTCTTACATTAAAACATTTTTTCTTCGACAACTGCAATCCCTGTCCACGAAATTGATATTTTCTCAAATAAAATATTCTTCTTCCAACTTCTTTTGTTCCCTGAATGATGTACAAAGTATGCATTTAATCACGTTTTATACTATCTCATATTGAAGAGATAACTTTTCACATCAATGTTTGTACTTCAATTGAAAGGAAATATCCATTCACTGAACATTCCAACTTTTCAATGATTTGAAGGAATTTCATAAAGATTAACAAAGTCACTACATCAGCAAACTAAAATCATCAAACTCTTTGATTTTGAAAAACAAAGAGGAGAATCGACGTATATAACGATGTAATGATTTACTTTCAAAATACACCGAGAAAAATTTACAGAGAGGAAAATATTTGTTAAAATAACTCGTGAGATCCGTTGTGACGGATCCTCCCCGTTTTTGTATGTATAGGCTGCTGTGTTGAACCTTTCAAAGACTACAGACACACGTATGTGTCATGACTTTCAGTGGTTTTCTTTTTGAATTCATTTTTTAGACAGATGAAGATTGATCTCGCTACGAAGATTTGGCGATCATTCTGTAAAAATAGTTGATTTCTTATGGTATACTGTTGAAAATGTCTACATGAAGCTTCAATTAATTACATCCCAAGCGTGTATTGCTTATAATGACGGTGGGCCACAGGCTGGGTCCATCCTCTTGAACCCAGTATTGGGGAATGACGATGTTAGCCTTGTTGTGCTCTCTCATACAATTATGGTTGATAAAAAATGGAAATAATGAATCTTAGTGCAGGCACATTCGAACTCGGCCTCAATTTGGACCAGCGTTAGGACAAGATTGGGGTGAATTTATATCCCGAGCATGTGCGTAGAATCCTCAGCGTGTATGAATTTTGATTCTACTCTGGTTCAGTACTGGACGTCTTGGGCCCATGCAGGCAGCACTAGGCCCAAAACTGGGCCAAAGTGGAGCTGAAATTCATGCCCGCTGGGGTGGAATTCAAAGCAATTTTCCAATTTTAAGAAAAAGGAAGGGGCGGTATTGATTGCCTAGTCTGGGTTTATGCTAGGCTTATGGTGTTACCAATCCTCGGGCAGAGCAATACAGCCAAGCTGGGACCGATGTTGTTATCTCAAGGTTGGACCCATTTGTCTACCCAGCTTGGCCCCAGCATGGGTACCAGCCCTGGACTTAGATTGGGCCCGCCATTACTACACACTTGGGATAGGAAAAATTGGAAATTTCATTTACAGTTGTACTTGAAAAATGAATGAAATTTCAAGAAATTTTTAACAGTGTAGGATTCGAGAACACGCCATATTTTTAACGATAAGTTGTAAACCAACCAGTTAAGATTCAATCAATCAATCCTTTCCCCTTTATAAATCTATCTCTTATTCATACTCACATTGTTTCTGTTCCATAAAAGAAGGAAATCATTCTGGTAACATTGTAATAAACTTGCATGTAAAACCCACTTCTATTACAACAGGGAATTGGTATGGTAAAAGTATGGAAATACAATTCAATTCGCAATCATATCGTAGGATGAATTTTGCAATTCATATGTTGTACGATCCGTTGGGACCGAAAAGAAAAGAGGAAATTCATAACACATTGCTTGAACTGACCTCTTCGGTATACTTTTACTCTTCCTTGTGAGTACTGAATTATACACGTTTATACATAAAAAATAGATAATATTATACAACACCGTCATTATTCCTATGAATCCACATTCCAGGAAAGTTCTCTCGGAAGGATAAAAAAGTGAGAAGATCGAAAATTAATATCGCATCTATTCCCAGAGGAATCGTAAATTCATGATTCGTGTTTGCGTGTGTTTCTTCATTATGCAATAAAATTTATATCGTGACAATTGATGGATCGGGCGAGGAGGAAAATGTAGGGAAGGAAGATATGATATCGACTAGTGTTCAATTATGGAACCAATGAGCGGTACCTTGTATCCGATGTTTTACCAGACTCGTAAACTTATAGTATGTTGAGAAGTAACGATAGGAGTAAGTAAGTACTTGCATTAAAAGGTCGAATCCTGAGCTCTTGAGAGTCCTCGGTAAGGCACTTAGGTAGAAAACCCATTGTGTCAGCTCGACCAATGCATTAAGCCACGGGGTACTCTGAGTTTCAGAAGACCGATGAACCTGATTAAACCAAGGGGTTGTTTGGTTGTGTGTTGTTATGCGACGGAAGTCTTCAGAATTTACGACACGTCAAGCTCCAATTTGACTCACATTTTCACGAAATTTATATTCATTCTTCTGTTCTTTTTCTCTATTTTGTTACTTTTAATTTGTTTCATACAAACTTGGCTTATCTCCTGTAAATAAACTTTTGTGGAGTGTGTATGAGTACCCTGTTACAAATAAAATAATCCATAAAATCTCATTGACGGATCGTAATAGAACTCAATAGAATATTTTCACCTGGGTAATGAGGATTTATTTAATTCTTCTGTCAGGGTTCAAGTTCTTCCCACTTATCGATACTCATGATAAATCCCTCAGAACATCATTCGAAGCACCGCTATTAGCTATAATGACTTTTTCTCGATATCGTAATAAACCCTGTGTAAACAAGACACTGACAAATCGTTCTCTTATCCTCTAATCCTTCTTCGTGAACTGCGCGCATGCGATAGAACAGCAAGGTCTCTTATACTTCATATTATATTCCAAATTGATATTTCATTAAGGTCCTCTGTACTCTGTTATAACACAGGCCTGCGAGGTTTTTCCCCCTTGGAACTGGTGACCATTTCCCGGAGTAATTTGCTGCGTAGAATCCGAATCCGGAGTCAGAATTGGGCTATCGCGTCAGGATTTTAAGATATCTAAGGGTATCAGGGTGTATAGGGCGCATAAAATTTTCTTGATCTCTTTCCCCAACTGCATCAATTTATACTACTTTTCCCGTTTAAAATGAGCTATTGAACGGTCGTGTATGATTTTTTCTCGCTAAGTTACGACCATTCTAAGTTGTGTACCATAAAATGGGGTGAATAGAAACACCCTTAGAAAGTGAAAACTATTGGAGAATGATCATTCTATCATACACCTTCATCTTCTCCGCATCACGCCCCACTCCGTGAACAATTTTGAAATTTAGGTAGACCGCATATGGCCGGTATACCAATCATTTTAAGGGTGTTTCCATTCACCCAACTTGTTTCTATTCACCCCATTTTACGGTAATATGCCCTAACAACATAATCAGCATTCACATTTATCACACTGATGGGCAATGAAATTTTCCTTCAAGAAAAATTCTCATTTCTAAAGTAATTTGCTGCGCTGAATCCGAATATGGCTCCAGAATTGCTATACCACGTCAGATTTTTTGGATATTTCGACCTAAAAATGTGGAGAACACTGATTTTTGACATATTGGAGGTTACGTAAAGTCGAAGGGTAATTTTATCACAAAACTAATATATACGACTCAAAGTATAAGTCATCCTCTTCCAAATGCCGTTGAGTTTGCTCGAATATCTTTTTTTTCCATTGAGATACGACAATTTGAAATTTGTGCGCTCATGTACTCAATAAATAGGTGGAGACACAATTTTCAAATTGTCGTATCTCAAGAAAAAAAAAGATATTCGAGCAAACTCAACGGCATTTGGAAGAGGATGACTTATACTTTGAGCTGCATCTATTAATTTTGTGAAAAAAAATTACCCTTCGACTTTACGTAACCCCAAATATGTCGAAAAATAGTGTTTTTCACATTTTTAGGTCGAAATATCTCAAAAGCCTGACGCGATAGCGCAATTCTGCAGCCAGATTCGGATTCAGCGCATTAAAATGCTTCGGGAAAATGACATTATTGTTCGAGGAGGGAATAAAAAGTCATATTTCACAGGCCTGTGTAATTGATGGAATATTTCAGAACCATGAAGCTTCACAAATGAATTGTAATTACTGGGATTTACAGTGGAGTATAAAGATAACATATAAAAAACGTCTATAACAAATTTAATTTGAAATACTACACCGAGAGGATTGCGTTTTAAACATTTTAAAGCTGTCTTTCTGTTCGAGAACATCACATTGAATCTCTAACGCTGGTGACCGATCAACAGAAACGTTTAAATTCAATTAGAAGTTTTGGTTTGCGAGAGAAAAGAACAGTTTTAACTCTCACTTTTCACCAACACATGTAAATTCCTGATTTCATGATAAACGAAAGTTTTCTCCAGAAAATAATCAGGGCCGAACAATTCGAATATACGATTCGTCAAATATTCTATTCTCGCGGAGAGTAGAATCGAATGTTTCCGTGTTCAGATTCATTTAATACAGTAGCACAGAATACCACGGAATGCAAAAACATGACAACTATATGCTCATATTTAATGAAAAGAGGTTTATTTCCCACGTAACGGAATGTGCCACTACCACACTGGTATACATAATTATCACTCTCTTTGTGCTTTTGATAGCACAATGAAATTTTTATGACGTTTCCCCACGGAAAATCCTGATCGTGTTTAGTCCACATTCACCCTCGTAAACTCGGCCTGGGTAACGTGAGTTTTGAACGGTAATGTGCACTTTTCTATTCCAGAATTTACTTTTCTCAAAAATTTATGATAATCTATTGTTCCTTCTCAAGGATGTATGAAATCCTATTTCTCATTCAGATTAATTAACTTTGTGAAAACTCGTAATGCACAGTGAATAATAAAATTCAAAAGTTGATGAAAGAACTTTAAGAATATGCACCTTGAAATTTCAATCCCCAACGAATGTAAGATTATTCTCGGAATATAGTCCAGTAAGTGGATGATCTTAAAACAAAATTACCCTCGCGACGTTTTGGTAGGGTGGAACGAGAGCAGCAAGAGTTCGCTCCCGGAGGAACAAACAGAGAAAGAGAGAGACGAGAGAAAAAATTCACACCTGCAGCAGAAGCAGCAGCATTTTACTGCAGATAACGTGGAATGCCGCCGCCGGCGATTTAGGTCTCGAATCTTCTCGCTTATATTTTGAGCGAAGTTTATCTCGTTTCCTGCTGCGAGCGGGAGAGGGACGAAATAAGGGACCGAGTGGCATCACAATCAATTTCACAACGTTGCCAGTTTTGTCGTAGATTTCAAAATTAGGGTCTTTTTTTGTATTTTGTCAAATATTTCTCCCTTGATATAAGAAAATTCCGACAAATGATGTGATTGATAAAAATATTAGGTTCGAGAATAGCACTTGTATACTCGATAGAAGCGAAAAATCCAATGAAAATAATTCTTTAGATTTCAAGGAAAGTAACGTACTATAAGAGAATTATTTTATCCTGACTGGGTCTCGATTTTCTTCCCCTTGAACACGCGCGCACGTTTCTTTTATGATCTTCCTGCAAAGTCTTCCAATGCAAAAGATTTTGTCTATTCAATTTTATTCGAAAATAATTCCAAGGAATGATGGTTATTATTCGATTTTTATCATCTTTATGTTGGATAAAATGAGAATTCTTCGAAGATGCTTTTTTCAAATTTAACGAACAGTTCTCGAACGGAATACGAATCCTGAAAACAATACACACGTCACGTCGAGTAAACTATACGACGATATTCATTCAAAATGCTGACCTCAGATTGAACAAGAAATTGAACAAGAAATCGACCAATCATATGATCAAGTCCCACAGGACACATTGGTCGACAAGTGGGTACAAATATCGTGGCAATATACGTCGAGTCAACGTAATTCAAGTGAATAACGTTGAAATAAATTCACATTTATTGCCGTGACATTTGTACGACTTTCCTGACAATTTGTCCCCAAGGAACTTCAGATTCTACTTCGACGATATGAATTGCGAATTCCAAACGTGATTTTCAATGAAGTGTGAAATTCAACGTTGGGATATCAGAGATTTCGCACTCGTAATTGTTGTAACAACGCATAAAAAAGAAGCGAATCACGAGTTTGCTACCAATGAATAATAATGAAAAGTGGAACGTGAAAGCGAACGAGATATTGTATCAAGATAAATCTTTTTACAGTGCGTGAAATCGAATTATATTTAGATACGGATAGATGTTTTCTTTCTGTTCCCTCACTTGTCTTGACGGAGAGGGTAGAGTAAGGAGAGAGGGTTCAAACTTATTTGAAGTACAAAGCAAGGGATGAATGAGAAGAGAAAAGGAGTTGTGAATTGTGTAATTTAGCGACCAACGATTCCCAAAGAGGTAATTGTCAAGGATTCTGGAAAAAAATGACAAGGGTATAAGGAATAACAACAAGTCTCCCGATTGTTCTTAGAGGATGATGAAAGGTTGTATGAATTGAATACGATGTTGAAAGACAAGGCTTGACAATTCAAATGAAATTCAATATGAATTAGCAAATTCAGCAAATTTCGTTTCAAAATCGAACACATTCACGCATTTAAAGGTATACAAAACAACATCCAATCATCGCTCTGCCAGTATTTGTCACTGATTGGATAGATATTCCACTAACCCAAGTAGAAATGCTCTAGTTATTGACGAGTTTTGTAACGCTTAAATAGCCAGATATTGGCAAATGACTCACCAGAATCCTACGAGGCGTTTGCAGGCGTCTAGTTTTTGGCGAGTTCAGCGTTACAAAACTTGTCAATCACAAGAGCATTTCTACTCGGGAAGATTCCATTTCGGAGAAATTTTCTTTAAATCCTTCAGAGTGAAAATACTGTGAGTCACACAAGAGTGAGATTGCACTCCTTAAAGTGTGTTGAAACTTTACTTCGGTAGAATGAACTTGCAGTATTTTCACTCTGCAAGAACGAATTTTTCATTCCAAGAAACTTGAAAAGTTGGATTTTGAAACGCCACAACTTTATGGAGAAATCCCAAACAAAACAACAATGCATGAAAAATTCCCCTGAGATTTATATCGAGAAAAAATCCCCCACCAAACATTGGAAAAGCGCAACCTTCGACAAACGGAAGAAGAGAGTGGAGTTAATAAGTTGAATTATCGACTGATTATCTCTTAAAATTCATTGAGCCTGATTCGAAGAGCTCCTAATTCCTCCAGGGAATTTTCCTCGGTTCTCGTTGGGAAACGTCGATAAAAATGCCAAGATCGATAAAACTCCCGTCATCGTTCTACCTGTATATCCCCTTTTCCCCAGACAGGAATCGATTCGTTTATAGGAAACTTTAATTCGTCTCAGAAAGACAACAAGTTATGATTTGAAATGATCCCTTCCGATCCGCGCTTTCGATATGAGTATGTGTTTTAAATAAAAAGTATATAAAGAAATATATGTTTTCGCTGATGCTGTATACATTCGATAATACACGTGAGATGTACGTTATCGCACGTCACATTCAGTACCAGAGTTATTCGGTATCACGTAGAGATATTTTTTCAAGTACGGAGATGAAACTTCCTCTCTTTACTCGACGAACGTTTCTCTCGATATATTGGTAAAATTGCGAAATACGTAAGACATCTTGGTATATTTTCAGAGGAAAATGGCAATGCACGTTCGGATGAAAGAGGAAAGAAAATGTGGTAGTTGTTCCATATGCTTTCAACGTGAGAAATGCAAATTTACTTTACAACTGCTTCAACTGTGCGACACATGGAGTCGGTTTCATACAAATCTGTATTACAGAAGAGTGCTCGGAAAATATTGAGATTTTGGTTTATGTGTCAAAGGTTTGTGTCAAATTAATCAATTTTGATACATGAATTTGAAGAATTTGAAATCCGGTTTGCAGTTCACTCACGGGAGGTGAAATTTATTCAATCAAATCTTACGAGAAGAAGAATTCTCTTTCAATCTCGCCTCTGTGTAGATTATTTCTCTTTGAACGGCGTACATCCTCGAAAGGCTCTTGTAAGTTCACGATAGCCGAATTTGCGGAAGACACGCACGTGCAACGCTCAAAGAGAACTGAACTCATAGCAGAGAAAAGGAAATTAAAAGGAAGTTCTAGGGAGATTTTATTGAATGAAGTCGTCTATCGTTTGTGCGAGGAAAAGGCTAAGGAAGTTATTTAGAATATATAAAGGACTCCTTCGAGTTTCCATTGCACTGTTTTTCAGTTACTTCGATTTTCTCTCGAGGTACGAATTTTCATTCATAGTTTGATTCATCGAAAATGAATTTCTAATTTTCAGGAAGGTTTTGATAAAATTCTTGAATTTCTCGTCCTCTTTCGATCGTGAAACACACTTCCATCGTAAGAAATCAAGGGTCTCGTGGCAGCTGATCTTATCTTGACCTAATTCCAATGAAAAGCATACGCTTCGAAATTAGAAAAATGTTTTTTTGAAACAAATTTTTCTCTCCAATTTCAACATCCTTACATCATTATCAATTCCCATGAAGATTTCATGGGTTGATGAATATAATCTAGTTGGAAACGGATACTCATTTCGTTCTCACATTATCGTGGATTCAAAATCCAGAGCATCCTTTGATCGATACTATATCCTTGGTGGAGACAAAAATTTCTTCAAGAGATTTTCAAAAACTTCGGGTCAGTGAATGGGATATATTGGAAAACGTACCACTTGAATTTCAATCATCTTTTCCGATGTCTTTGGAAAGGGTTTTTTCAGCTATTCGAACCATTATCGATATCCTTGAATTTTTCTATCTCGAACGAGAAGCAAGGGCTTTCAAATGAGCTCTATATTCTAATGAGCGCGTTTCAAATGCATTAGGAATATATCAATTCTCAGTCATCTTAGATGGTTTTGATGGATTATATGATGAAAAATCAAGAACCGAGCGCTGAACACAAAACTTTGCGTAATTAACTAGGTCTTCTAATTACATAATAAAGGTTCCGAGTGATATTCAGCACGTCGAGGTTCTCACTTCCTCACTTATTATTATCTCTCTTTTGTGTGGAAAGAAAAAAGTATAGGGCAAGAAAGAATTCCTCCTAGTCCATCCATTAGTGAACGAAGAGGTGGAATTGCTCGGATGTAATGAGGGTAATTCAGTAGTAAGTTGCATGAAGGGTGCTACCTTCATCTTTCTCTTCTACTCTTTCCTACTGATTCGATATTTATGCGATAGAATGAATATTGGAATATGTCCTCCTTCAAGCGTTCAACGAAATCAATATCGCTTTTATCAATTCCTTCTTCAAATTATGTCAACCCTGGTAAAAAAAAGTCTCTCTGAATCTCTCTGAAATCTCTCTGAATTTCTCTGAATCTCTCTATATTTTGGGACAAATTTCTGAGAGATTCAGAGTAATTCCAGAGCAATTCAAAGAAAGTTAGGAACTTTTCCGATAGTGATACGTTCTGAATTCTTCAACTTTCTCTGAATCTCTCCACATATCACTGAATCCCTCAGAATTTTATATATTTAAACTTCAAAGCTCCCTCTAAATTTACCTGAATATCTCTAAATTTCTCTAAATCTCCCGGAATCTAATGTATTCAGATTTCAAAGCTTCCTTTGAATTCCTCTGAATTTCTCTGAATTACGCTGAACCTTTCCAAATTCTTCTGAATATTCCTGAAAAGCTCTACGCACATGTTTTCCCTAATTCACCTGTCTCTGTGAGTCTCTGACATTCCCTGAATACTTCTGAAATCTTGAACCAAGAATTTTACTGAATTCCTCTGAATTCCTGTGAATCCCTCTGAATTACTCTGAATCTTTCTAAATTCCTCTGAATATTTCTAAAAAGTTCCACGCACAATTTTTCTCAATGTATCTGTCTCTGGAAGTCTCTAAAACTTCCAGAAAGCCTCTGAAATGCAGGACCAAGATTTTACTGAATTTATTCCTCTCTGAATTTCCCAGACTTCCTCCGCATCCCTCTGAATTCCGCTGAATCTCTCTGAATCTTTCTGAAAAATCCCACGCACAATTTTTCCTAATTCACCTGTCTCTGTGAGTCTCTGACACTCCCTGAATACCTCTAGAATCCTGAACCAAAAATTTAGCTGAATTAATTCCTCTCTGAATTTCTCTGAATTCCTCTGAATCTCTCTAAATTCCTCTGAATATTTCTTAAAAAATGTTCTACGCACAATCTTTCTGGATTCATTTATCTCTGAAAGCGTCTGACACTCCTTGAACGCCTCTGAAATGCAGGACCAAGAATTTCACTGAATTCGTTCCTCTCTGAATTTCCCTGCATCTCTCTGAGTTCCTCTGAATTCTTCTGAATCCTTCTGAAAAATTCAAAGCACAAGTTCTCTCAATCCACTAGTCTCTGAAATCCTCTGAACCACGCTGAATCTCTCTGAAACGTGAAATTTTCATAGAGATTCAGAGAGATTTTTTTACCAGGGAATTCATCGTACTCTTACCTCGAATTACGAAGGATCTTGAATCTTAAGTCTCAACCGACCGATGAGATTGTATATGAAATCATTTTTCATAGTCGCTTCAATAGTTGTTGTTACAGAACTGCACCTTTTGCGTACAACTACGCGTATTGATTGTAAAAGCATCAAGAACCAGAGGAAAACGAGAAGCGTATATATATATATATGAAAAACAACGCGACTGACTCCCCTCTATTCATCCCTCATCGCGCAATCTGGTTTTGAATTCACAATGCACAATCCGAAGTGAAATTTTATATAGAATCAACGATGGAAATAACAAGCGGCACAGTCTCGTGTTAGCAAAAGTCTTGTATTTCACAATGGCTGTGTAAAACCCATGTCGTTTCGTCAACAGTTAATTTGTTTGAACTTTGCATAGCAACACGGATAGGTCGCAAGTACTCGAGCACGAACGTAACACATTAATACGTGAAACGCGTCTTTTTTATTCAAACGCGAAACAAGCAGCATTTCCTCGGATACGAAAATTCACACTCGATTATTTCGCTGCTAGAATTTTTCATTGTAAATGCAACGGATGAAAAGTGTTCGCGACTCATTCTCTTGCATTTCCATTGTTTTCGCAACGCTGATGGACCGTCAACTTTTTTGATTCGTTGATCGCGCGTCCGAAAATATATTGCCCACGGACGAAGCGAATTTTTCCCGTTTCTCTCTCTCTCTCTGGACGATCGATCATTAAAATAATATAATCAGTAACGGACCGATGGGATACAGTTAATTCCCTCCTATCGAATTCAAACGTTTATCTCCACGAGTTTTTAAACAATCTCGAGAGGGAATTGTCTCCTTGGGAGAAGTACAAACGTGCAGACGGGAAGTTTCTGCGGAACATCGTGAGATATTGTATAACCTTGGTACTCGAATTCATTGCTTAGTTATCGTGATTTACATACGACTGAGAACTTATGATTTCAAGATTCTTTCAACTTGTTAGAAATATTCAACGAATTTCAACGTGAGGATGGAGAATGAAAACTCGTTCGAATCCGATATGAACTGCTGGATATCTCGGAGGCTCGTCTCTGTGTTATGATAATCAATTTGAGAAATGAAATACACTAATTATTGTTTGAAATAATGAAACTGCTTCTACTACTTCTGATTTTCGTCGATTGCTAAAAACTTACCTTTAAAATTGATATAAAAATGCAATAATAATTCATTGAAGAAATATGTTTTTGTATATTCATGTTTCGATTTTTCTTTGTTTTTTTTTCCCCCTATTTATCTTTCTCTCGGGTTGTGTATCTCGTCTACCAGCGTCAAGAACCTATTTATCGAGCTGATGGAATCATTCCTCGATGCTTCGCTTCAATTCGTGTAGCACCACTACCACACTCTTCATCATCGTCTTCCAAAGAGATTTCATCGATTTTCAATCGTGTTTCTCCCTTTCTCTAGCTTACTTTCGAATTTACGCATCGTGTACTTCCCGCTCATTCGTGTACAGTCTATCAGGATACAAACTGCAGTCTAAAACGAAAAATATAGAAACAGAGGTAGCATGAAATGAAATAAATGCACAAACGAAAACGGATTTTTCATACATTATATGCATAATTTTTCCAATCTATTTTCTAATAACGCGTTGATCATTTCTATTATTCATAAATAATAAATTAATTAGTCCCCCTGGTTCGTTCAAGACAGTGAGGAAACGTGTGGCACGAACTATTGAATAAAAGCAACCTACAAAACGATGACGGGCTGGGCTGAACACTGTGTTCACAACTCTTTGTATATCCGAAGACATATAATTTCTAATGTTGCGCTCGAGACAGCGACACGCGACGCCTGGTGCTTTTCAGTAGAACTGTCCGGTCAATGCCGGACGCGCACGAACGTACCACCGCTGTACTACTGTACCACAGCTACTGCTACTCTCGTATATCCTGAATCCTTTATTTCAAACTATTCGCAAATGCTTCATTTAAATTAAAACTTTGCTCTCCACAAATTGCAATTCTATACAAGCTGATTGTATCAAAGCTGCACTTCTGAATATAATTTGAAATACATGATTTGGCTCGTATCATGGCAACTGGTACCTCATTAGCCTTCAATCGTTTCCACGTGAATTTGTTACATCCAGACTAACGAACGTTTCCCATATTTCGTGTTATGTTTCGATCCTAAAAGTGAGAAATTGTAAAATGCAAGAGAATGGTATAAACTTTCAACATCAAATATTTCCACCCACGTTTTTGTACGTGTTAAATTTCGCTCGTGTATAAATAATCAGTATTATTGGGTGCAAGGACACAAATGTAAGCACGACAAGGGAGAAAATCGAGAGATATTATCCTCCGTTTACCTCGGTGTCTCTTTGCAAATAAACTTTCATAGCCATCGATATTATTTCCGACTTTGAAGTATCGAAGCACTCTCCTTCTCTCTTTCTCTCCGAACCACTACAGAACTCCAGAACGAATTGAAACATTCGATGTGAGTATTTAATATTGCGCGCGATTTTACTGACGCTTTTTGTCGTAAAACGTGTATATATCCGTACATATATACCGCTATATATTTCCCTCGTTTTCCTGTTTGGGTGTTCCATGTCATCCAACGTTTCTCTGAATAAATAAAGTAACCGATGTATTGACAGAGAAATACAGTTGAACTTGTCGGGTGCAAATTCAGATGTATTGTACTATCGTCGGTACACCCACAGGTTTGGGAAAAAGTGATAAAAACTCAGTACAGGTGAGGGAAAAGTGGAATGCTTTAAAAATGCATCGCAATGCTCAGTCTGTTTTCATATCACATATCAATCGTTCATTTCTCTCAGTGTTTCTTAATTCACATTCAATCTATGTTGTAGATTGCCAAGCTATATTCCAGCATTTGTCAGCATTGTCAGATGCAAACAATTTTCATGTGGCTGATGATGATTTCGCTTCGCTAATCCATGCAGGAAACTCGTTTTCGAGAATAAAAATCATTGCCTTTGAACATTTTTTTTTTTAGAGCAACGAAAATACAATCCTCCACATCTATGGTTCCTCTTTTAACTGTAGAAAGAATAAAAATTTCACTTTGAAAAATTAACTGAGTAACGAACCAGCTTCTCTCGAATTTTTATTTCAAAGAACAATATAAAATCCTTTTGAAATTCTAAAAGTGAAAATATCAGCATACTACTGAAACTTTCATGGAAATTGTTTTCTCTTTATCTTACATATGCCAAAAAAATTTACTGAATATTTATTTTTCCCTTCGAGTTGTATATAAATTCTTGTCCACCCGTATGGCTTCCCTTCACCTTTCGTTCCTGATTTTTTTCCTCTCCTCGCTTCTTCTTCCGCTAACTTGTTCTTCTTGGAATCTATGCTCCTTTCGCACGTTTTTCGGGCTATATCTTTTCCATCTCTTCACACCAACGCACGGCTACAACTCATCGTCGCGACCACCGTTTCTTCGCCTTTTATCGATCCATCTACCACCAAGCTTTATCCTGCCTCGTAGTTTTTCTCAGCAGCTTTCGTTCGTATCGACGATGTACTCAACTTTCCCGCCAAATCTCCCATCCTTTCTCAACCAGTCTATCCTCCGTTCAAACTCTGATTTTCTTCTCCCTCTTTTGTTCTTTCTACAAACCTTCTCATCTACTCGAATACCAAAGTAACTTTCTACTTCTTCAACCGTATAATTCAGATAAAAGACCACTTGAGAACATGAAAATTAAGATATCTCATTTTATATGAATTTATATATAACCAAAATTTCCTGATTCTTATAGTTTCATACTTTGGATGAAATATTAAATCCCGAGGAAATTCAATATCCTAAATTTCAACACGAAATTTTAATACTGTAAAAAGTGGATTTCATCCCCTCATCGTTGGGGAATTGCTTTTCCATCAAAAATGAGGGATTCTTACACCACTTTAAGGAATTATTTTGTTTTATTGGGTGTTGAATCCTCTACGAATGAAAGAAACGTCCACCAAATTATGATGAAAAATTCCCCACCTATGAAGGAACTTTGCTATCACCATTCTTTGGGGGAAAAATGTTCTCGAGATTCTCACATACATGATGAATTCCATCTATAACTCTAAATCTGGTTTCATTCACCAGAAAATGTGATTGTAACGTCCAGAGAAAGTGGTTAAAATCTCCAAAATTAATTACATATTCTAATTATCACTCCCGAAAAAGAATTTGGTCCTTCGAACCTGAAAAATGTAGTTGATTTTGACTTCAACCACTTTTTTCGAACATCTTTTCTGTTGGTGTATTTTATTTTGCGAATTAAAAATGACAAAACAAAACACAACATCAACTACATTACATGAGCAAAATAGTTCTTAAATTAGCCACCGCTCATTAGAGTCGTCTAATTCCCTGCAATTCGATGCAATTCATGAAATTGCTGAGATTTTGCTTAAACTTGACTAAGAGAGTTGAAATTATGATTTGCAATGGTACAGAGAAACCAAATGTGGTTACACGAACTAGAATTACCGTGATGTACGTAATAGTGAATGTTATTATTCACAATAACTACAAAACTATTTAGTAATTCAGTGAATCGTGTTTTGACCCACATATTTCTGTGTAAATTCATGCTACCAACTGCTACGATATATTACATTTCTTATCGATTATTCACTTCGAATACTGACGAACAAAGGGTATCATCATCATTTGTGATAATTATGTAATAACTGTTGGTATTTGCATCGAGTCCAGATGGTTTTGTGCATTGGAGAGTAAAACATGGAACTCCAATGTGGAACTAATGAACATGGAAACAACTCGATAATAGTTTCTGTATCTACTAAAGAATTTCAGCATCTTGATTAATCAGAGAAAACCCCTTGAGTGGCCACAGAGGTATAACTAATCTAATAAAATATCGTTTAGTCCAGTAGATGATTTTGCAAATTCGGAAAGGGTTTCGCATGAATGGAACGCCTTCGTGGCGAACTGGTTGACGTATCAACCCCTCAGACATGGATGTCCAAAGAGCTTAGAGTTCCCAAATATAAATCCGTGTCCATCCCTCTTTCACGGTACATGACAAGGAGAAATGGCAAATCGTAACATCAGTCTTATAATTTCAATTATCCCCTAACACGTCATCTTCACCTCGAAAACCCAAAGAATCGGAATACACATTCAAACCGAAACTCAAAGTCTAGAAGTTGAAATTAACCCTTCAATCCTTTTTTTTATACTCTGAAACTCTATAAAATCTTCATTTTCTCATCCCCTCTTGCTCAATCTCACTCTTTTATCTCTCCCTTCCTTGTTGCATAAATTTCGCGTAACGCGAGTATTACCTTCTTCTCCTCATACACTTATTTTCAACCCTCTATACTTCTCTCTCGTCTCTATCATTAGAATAATCACCTCTCTTGCGGGAAATTTTAATATAAATCTATGTTGAGAATTACTTCTCTATATGGAAATCTTTGAACCATTTTAGACGAAGGGATTCCGGATCAGCCGCTAAATTTGATAGATTTAGATGAAAAATGAGGAGAACTCGATTGTTTTGAAACTATATCTCACATCGTAGAATAAATCAACTGACCTACATTCGATGTACATCAACGTCGTTGGAATCATCGGGTAAATTTATATCATTAGAGAAAGAAACAAAAAAATATTCACTCTATTCATTTGCGGTCTTGATAAAAATTCCCATGGGGAATGGTTGAATTAAAGAACAAAGAATACAATAAACTTGTATCATATTCCATCTCGAGGCATCAGAAATTTTTATCGCGGTATATTACATGGAAAATTTCCCCGGAGGATCATTGGTCGATTTATATACCTAAATATGCGCTGCATTCAGTTCCACTTACGTGGTGTATTTTTCCGTTGATGAGATTCCTTCGCCGCATCGAGGTATATCTCTCTAATATGATATGATATATATATATATACATATCTCGTAGAATTAAACGAGTATTTTATCGACATGGCATGCTCGTATCCCAACTTACAAGATGATGATTCGCTTATTTCATATTTTGCCATTCATCGGGAGAAGTATTCAAAATACTGTATCATGTGAATACATTATCATCATGTGTCACGCAATTCGATAAATGAAAAATCTATTTTCTAAACGTATAAAGAAAACTCAGTCCTCTGAAAAAAAGAAGAATGCATATAAAACTTTCACTCCAATTCGTTTTTCCATTACATTCCTCGGGATCTCGAATAGTATCTTCTCCAAAGAGATATAGATTTGACCTACTTGCGTCAATCACAAATTCCCCAGAGTAAATCTGTTATTACTAAACGACAAAAGATTACCTATTTTCGAAATTTCCTGACAACACTCTCGATGTACTCCCAGCGAGGGAAGAGCGCAACGAGAGTGTTGCTCCGATATTTGCATAAATCATTTCGGTATCAGTTTGGAAAGTTGGTGAAAAAAAAGCCTCAAGAGTAACGTTCTAGTTCCATAATTTTCTGGAGAGGAGATGAACTATTATCAAAACATTTAGGAGGATGTCACGGAGCGTAGTTGGTCTCGCGAGTGGAATAATTTATCAAGAGAAGAGGGAAAAAGGATGTACGACTATGATGAATCATATATCCGAAATCGTGTACCCTGAATCTAAGCTGTTTAGTAAAATAGTAGAGGAATAGGATAATTTCGATATATGATGCTTGTCTGTATCTACGCGAGTTCTACAGATCAAGGCAGAGAAGGCTGCCTCGTAAAGTGATATAGGGTGATTTTCCACATAGGGAAAACATAAAAAATGTAATATTTCAGATTCCTTAAGGGGTATGTTTGTACGTTATGAGAGAAGTCGTATATTCTGATACAGTGGAGTCGTAAATAGTATTATTGCAAATAGCTCTATAAAAATGGTGACGTTGTTCAGGTGTTAGATGCATTCCTTTTGTACACAAAAACAACGCCACCTCTTTTCATTTTCCATTCTATTTTGCAAGAAGAATTTTCAGTACGAACAAACAAACGTGCTTTTTGATGAAAAACAAAAAGCTACCTCATTCTCCTATCTCTCGTTTTGTCATTTAGACGGAATAATGATCCAATTATGCAATGAATATGCATTCAAAAAGTTACTGCGCTGCTGACAGATATGCACTTACAGAAGAGAAAATCTCAGTCATCATGACCTAATTTTCTCTGATTCCGGAAAAAGTATGTTTGGAGAAAAAATCAGACAAATAATGATGATTCGATGCTTCCGAATGGAAACATTTTGTCCTTCTTTTTGCATTGAAACCATTGCGGAGCGAAACAGAAGAACGATCGAACGAACCCTTCGATTGTACGGTAACCACCGATACCAACTAAAAATCATTCTGTTGTTTCCAGAGAGATTGATGTCCAGCATTTCCCGATCATAAATCCTTTGATTCGAACGATACATTCTTCCTCGTCCATCCATGTAAACGACGGAAATCGTAGTACAGCGATCCCGTTGTGCATTGCTTATCGACTATCCCTCATCCGGATAGTTTGTGCCCAGGTCTTTATTCATGAGAAATTTCCGTAAAATTCTGTAGCCGCAAGTGACAGTCGTTGAATGAATTCAGCGTGTATCGCTAACAAACTACATCACGTGTATCCGTGTGTACTCTCTATACGACACTTGGATATTTTCGTTTATGATGTGATAAAATGTGCAATGGAGAACCATGCGAGGATTATACAGAATACAGGAGGATAGAGTGGGTGCGCAGAATCGTGTGCACGCACGTAAATGGTGCAATATGGGGCGCTGGTCACGTTAAAATAATCGCTAACGTGACATTACCAGAAAACGATGTTGTGACATAATTCACAGTTACTTTGTTACGACGGGATTCAATTCTAAATTCTAATTTTATCGTGTACTCATAATTAGAACCTCTAATGTAATGATTCAATCAGTAATTTTTATGTGGTAAAGAATGGCCTGACTTGTCGCCAGTTCTATTGGACCCTCCCCAGTTCAGAATCATCTCAATAGGGAAGAAATTCATTCTGTCGAATACAACCATCAGGAGGTTGGAATATAGAGGGAAAAAAATGTCTAGAAAATCGTTGATGATTTTCTCACGAGTCCAATATCTTCTTTTCAAAGAGGAGTATGAGAGTATTCAAGGCTGAACGATTTACGGGCAACGTGCCAACACGTGAGGACCATAAATCCTCTTGTATTCCGATATGACTGGCGATGGTTGACCAGAGTGTGGGCAAACGATCCTCACATCTCATGTCCGGGTTATCAATTACAACACGATGGAAGTTCTCTCGTGCTTTTAGGCATCTCAAAAAGATTGAATCGATTTTGAATATGAATGGGTCGTGTATCCTACGAGGGCCTGTTATTGCAAAAGACAGATTTTCGTAGTGCTGGCTGGATCATGAACAATGAGATTCTCCTCCTTTTTATGACCATAAAAAAAGTCTTTCACTAATTTTCGGCGCTCTGTTCTGTAGATTTTCATTCTATTAGGACGTCTATACGATAGAAATTTCATTCATCGAACTGCAGTTTATTCGAATGATTCATTCTCTGTATTGGTGTTGGAAAGTAATTGAAGTTTTCATTGAATTTATGATTGGGTTACTTTTTCTGTACAGTTACGTACCATTTGAACAGCAGAGCATTTCATTTCAATCGTTGTTTCTCTCCATATGATGAATGGGAGATTAAAAAAACAAAAAAATCCAAAAGAAAGTGAGAATGTATACAGGGTGGGGCATTTAAAGTGTCGCGGGCGTTTTTTCCAAAAATAAAGTGAGATACGAGAAAATTTTTCGGACAAAAGTTGTAGGGTACCGAGGGGGACATCCGATGGTGGCCTTGGCTTTGACCTCAAATCTCATCTTCAAGGGCATTCTGAGATCAACTTTTGTTTTTTAAATAGCATCTCATATTTTTTACTGCAGATTTGGATTCTAGGTCAAAAACCAAGAAACTTTTGTCTGAACCATTTTCCTGAAATCCGCAAAAATGGCGCTCTAATCGATATTGTTCCATTTTGAATCTGACATTCGAATAACTCGAAAACGAAGGGTCTTGCAAAAGAATGTTTCGTACAAAAGTTGTCAATACACAACACATTTCAATCGTCTACATTACCACCATTCAGAGCTCACGCGATGTAAACAAACGACGGGGTTCAGTGAAAATTCACGATTTTGAAAGTCAGTTTGTCAGTTACATTTGATTATTACTTGGTTTATGACAAATTGACAATCATGGATATCCGATACACGGTTTCTGAAAAGATCGATATGATCTACATTTACGGTGAAGTGCATAAGAACCCCAGACAAGCATATGACTTGTATGCAGAACGATTTCCTGAAAGAACAACGCCATCCATTAGGTATTTACAACGCATTACAAAATTATTCTCAGAAACGGGAAGTGTTACAAGGGAAAAACGACATCGAATGAGAACTGTTAGCGGAGAAAATGCGGAAGTTAATGTACTAGCTGCAGTAGCCAATAATCCACACGTGAGCTCTCGTGAAATTGAACTCCATTCGGGAATTTCTCGAAGAAGTGTTCTTCGAATACTGAAACGTCACAAATTCCATCCGTATCACATTTGTTTGCATCAAGACCTTCACGGTGATGATTTCGAAAATCGTGTACAGTTTTGTCGATGGGGTCTAGCGCAAATGCACAATAACAACTTCATCAACATATTATTTTCTGATGAGTCGACGTTCACCAATCATGGTCAAGTAAATCGACATAATATGCATTACTGGGCGACAGAAAATCCAAGATGGTTACGTCAAGTAGAGCATCAAAGACAATGGGCTGTGAATGTTTGGTGTGGTATTTTTCGATCTCGAGTAATTGGACCGTATTTCATTGCAGATACGCTAAATGGAGAGAAGTACAGACATTTCTTAGATCAAGTACTTCCAACATTACTTGAAGACATACCTATTCAGGAACGATTGAATATGTGGTATCAACACGATGGTTGTCCATCCCATTATGCAGTCACAGCTCGAGAAATATTGGACAGAGATTATCCTGGACGATGGATAGGACGTCGTGGACCAGTTCATTGGCCTGCCCGTTCTCCGGATCTTACTTCTCCAGATTTTTTTTTATGGGGATACATAAAAGATACAGTTTATCAACAAGCACCGACTACACCTGAGAATATGCGTCAACGAATCATCAATGCATGCGCGAGCATCAATGAAGATATTTTAGCACGAGTTCAGCAATCTTTTGTAAAACGTTTTGAAATGTGTATTGAAGTCGAAGGCCATCATTTTGAGCATCTACTGCATTAAAATTATCCAAGTGATGTAGACGATTGAAATGTGTTGTGTTTTGTCTGTTATACCCCATCACCTCCGTTTTAGTTCAAGGGGTCCCCCTTGGAATCAGACAACTTTTGTCCGAAACATTCTCCTCCAAGACCCTTCGTTTTCGAGTTATTCTAATGTCAGATTCAGTATGGAACAATATCGATTAGAGCGCCATCTTTGCGGATTTCAGGAAAATGGTTCAGACAAAAGTTTCTTGGTTTTTGACCTAGAATCCAAATCTGCAGAAAAAATATGAGATGCTATTTAAAAAACAAGAGTTGATCTCAGAATGCCCTTGAAGATGAGATTTGAGGTCAAAGCCAAGGCCACCATCGGATGTCCCCCTCGATACCCTACAATTTTTGTCCGAAAAATTTTCTCGTTTCTCATTTTATTTTTGGAAAAAACGCCCGCGACACTTTAAATGCCCCACCCTGTATACACATCTATATATAGATGATGGAAAAGCACTACTCGTTTCTTCATTTCTTTTCTCCTCCCATGTCTGGTTCAAAACTTATCCAGGAAAAATGTGTAATATAATAATAATTGAAAAAAAGGAATACATCATTTCGTGTGGATATAGGCATCGAGAATGCGCTACAGTTTTATAAATATTGAGGGATCGCTTAATCATCAAATTCATTGAATAATTCATTAGAGGAAATCATTCTCGCTTGAACTCCACCCCTCCGGAAGAAAGAAAGAAAAATATAGTCTCATTAATTTCCGTTTTTTTCCTCTTTTGTCTCGACGTAAATCTGGTCCGAGAAATTGTAAGCATCTTGTTGCTTCGTTATAAAATCTTTGTGGTAAAAATTCTCATTCTTCTGTTTTTCCTCTCTGATTTAACGCTACTTCATTGTGTCTTATTCTTCGTCCCTGTTATATAGCGAACCTTCTCTCTCTCTCTCTCTAATGAATATCATTAGATGGAGTGAGATGAGTGAGCGCTTAGGTGATAATTAACTCATTCACCGGAGGGTTGTATTTGATTAAAGAAATAAGACAGAACATTCAAAAACGTGTATAATAGATACCATTTGACATTCATTCGGAATTTTCATTTGTGATTTTTGTTGTGGAATCGCGTTGTTAATGTTCGCTCTCTCCTGAAAATGATAGCCCCAAAATTGCCCCTTGCTTGCCATCCCAAGGGTCTTTCAGGGTAACAAACATGAATCACAGATTATTAAATTTTGAGGCTGGGTGATTACCACGAAATGAGATTTATTGAATATAAAATAATCATCATCATACTTGAATCAAAAAAGATTGGTTTACATAAATGCCATTATTAGGCCAAGTACGAGAAAAATTGAATTGATTTCATGGATATAAGATTTCATCGTTACAAGTTTTTTCAAGGAGAAAATGTAATTGCGTACTTGGAAACTGGACAATTACTCACGTGTATAAAGTGTCGGTTATACGATCAGACTCTTGTACACTACTAAACTGTTCGGAGGTGACAGTTTATTACGACCGCTTGGAATTGCCGCAAATTTGAGGTGGTGGGATGCCTGTCGCTATGAGTTATCTTCATGTACAGGTTTTCGAAGTTAACATCGCGTCAACAACTTCTGAACCATGTGTAAGTAAAGTCGACTGTTCAATGGACGGCGTATCTAATGCCCTTCAACTCGACTTAACGGTTAGTGAGTACCTTTTTCAAAGTTGATCTTCAGATATTTTGAAATCAACAACGTGCATGCAAGGACGTAATATAAACGAATCCATCAAACTTTACATCCCTCGTTCGGTTGTTGAATGATACGTCAGAAAAGATGAACAAAAACAAAAAAAAAGAAGAGAGGTGATGAGGGAAAATGGTTTTTGGGATTCTTCACTTTTTATATTTCCTAAAATTCCTGTCTGTACTGTTCAAAGATGAGCCAGTCTGATGCGAAAGTTCCATTTCTGCGAATGTAACACACTCTTCATTTTATTACATGAATAATACGAAACTCTACTCACGAAGTGATATACGTTCACAGCACGTGATGTTTCATTTTACTGTAGTTTCGAGAAACATTACAATGTTAAATATATATATATATATATTCAAACGACTAGGCTAGGGTTTCGTTATAATCTATAACGCAATAACGAGTGATTTCAGCATTTGATAATTGGAAATAATGTAGTGCTAAAAAGGTAACGGGAATAATAATTCTATATAACAGAGATATATTCTCTGATTCAGCGCAAGATATAATCATTTGTAACACTGAATTTGCGTTAGCGGATAATTTTCTTCCCTCTCTTCTTTCTATTTCCATAATTATTGTGAAAATAAGTCTTTAATCGGAAGATGGGATTCATAATCGTGGTAGAATTAATACTCTTTGAAACATGAAATTGGATAAAATTATCCCATGTGAGGAAAGGATGTAAATTCATGCAGAAATTATGCATAATTTATGTTTCCTCTTTTTCGAATTGGATTCACAAGTTTGAAATATTAGACCAAAACTGTTGGAAAGTTAATCAATTTCAAACCGTGGTACTTCACAGAAGAAATATCTTATACAGATTCTAATAGAATTTCTTCGATAGAATCCAATTGACATTTTGAGCAACTCTGGTAGAAATTATGATTGGAAATTAAATGGGCCCCAGCTAGTTTTTCCATATGTTAGCCCTAGTAGAAATGCTCTAGTGATTGACAAGTTTTGTAGCGCTCAACTCGCCAAAAACTAGACGCTCGCAAGTGCCTCGTAGGGTTCTGGTAAGTTACTTGCAAGTGTCTAGTATCTGGCTAGTTAAGCGTTACAAAACTCGTCAATAACTAGAGCATTTCTACTTGGGAGGTTGGTTTCTAGCTAGTGTCGTAACGCACGTCCTAGCCTGTGCCCATCCAGATGTCCCAGGGAATTGCTACAATGTTGTTCAAATTGGTAATCAGAAATGTGAAATCATGTGCCCGAGTCGAAAAATTGTAATACCTTTTGAAGCCTGATTAACTCCGTAATACGCCACGATCCAGAGTTGAATCGAGTTGGAAGAAGGTTGAAATCAGGTTCAAAGAGAATTTTGAAAGCAAGATCAGGGGTGAAAAATAAAATCCACCCTGATCCACTCCGTGATACACAACGAATCAGAGCTAAATCAGGTTTCACTTTTTGACTCGGGTGTTCTCTGTAAAATCACATCTATGAATGAGATAACAATGTATTTTGACAAGTCATCTCCAGTCAAGAACGTTACTTTTGAATTTATTCCCATAAAACAATCCCGAGTGAAATAAATTGAAACGTTGGGGCTTCCTTTTATTCCTCTGATCAACAATAATGTTATTGTTAGATCAGTTGATGCATGGAAAATCTACATAAATCAACTGAATGTTTGAGCACCACAGTCAAATTGGCTGAAATGTGTTATCCAGTTGCCCCCACATGGGTCCCATCTAGTACGTGAATGGTAAATGGAAGGCCCAGACAAATTCCTACCAGGAAAGTATTTCTTACTTTTGTAGCAGCCATTAGATCTTCGAAATTCCAACGACGCGAGAAACGAATTGATCAAACTGATGGTAAATTCGTATCTCGGCCAATCGACTCTTGAGCATCATTGAAACAATGTAGGTTTCCCAGGTCTCACCGCGTGGAGATTGCTGCTAATGGAGACCCATCCTCCTCCTCTGTCTTCGCATTATTCTTTTTTACGAACAATTTCATCCTGTTATTCCATCAGTTATACGACATTTTGAAATATCCCGAGTAAAAATGTTGATTTTGGTTCGCCAAACGGGACTGACGCAGATTTGTTGCATTTTCGTGTGGTACTGTTGCCGATGTAGTGCAGGTGCATGATGTCCGCAACAGTACCGCAAAAAAACGCAACACTCCTGCACCAATCCCGTTTGGCGAACCTGAAATGAAAATTTTCACTCGGGATCAGGAGATGAAATTCTGAAGAACAGAATCGAATACAGAGATTTTTTACTGCAGCTAAGATGAGAATTTATTCCAAACGGTCTGAGCAGAATTAAATGAATCCTCAACGGATTCGTGTATGTCTACTTATAGAGATTATCGCGTTGCTGATAACTACCCGGAATTCACTTTCCCCTTGCCTGCGATTATTCTAAGGCGACGGAATATTGTACTCGAAAACCATGGGACGTAATTAAAATTATGTTAGAATATTTGCGTTCCAGCGTGAATTTTTCCCTTCGACCGGGAAGTTGGACCCACTTTATCAAACAAATTTCAACGCGAGCCGAAATGCCGTTTTCTTGGTGAAAGGAATATACACTGTAAAAGGAAAGTCTTAATCTGTTTGAGTCTTAATTTCAGACAATGCTTTTTCCATTGTGTCGGCGATTGTTCTTACGGCTTGATTTGTTTGCAACATAGATTCAGCCATGAAATGAGCTAAATTCAAGACTTTCTTCTTACAGTGTATTATTCTCTATGCCTTCCAGGATAATCAACTCTCATTATAAATTCATTATTCCCATTATGAATTTCTCTTTGCCCATTGAAAAAACAATGACTCCGCACAGAGAAAAATGCAGCTCGACAGGAAAGTAATCTTTTGATGAAAATTGAAGAAAAACTTCAAAAATCTGAGGATATTCCTTGAAATCTAAGAGTTGTTGAATTCTATTTGAAAAACACTGCAAAATTATCAATACTTACCAAACAATAGAAACCTCCATATGTGATTTGGTCTACGAAAAGGGGGCTTAGGTGTGAGAACAAGTTTTCGAGAAAACAGCTGTTGAAGATAAACAAGTGATTTTATCAGTTTCGCTTTAGTTTCACGCTTCTCCCTGCAGCCCAACGCAGCCCACTCTGTTCTAGGACATACGTCCTAGAACACATGACGTGGTTTTGCCTTGAAATAAAATTTTTCAGCATATAAGATGATGTCTAGTATTTTATAATTTAATCTCCAAATTTTTTTCATTTTCAATCATTTCTGCTCTTCTTTTTGTACATTTTTAGCAAGCTCCCCTACCAGTTAGAAACTTTTGGTTTTAGAGCACATTTAGCTCTATCCAAATCGCCAAAGAAGTGAAAAATGATTCTTTCACACCAAAGCCCCCTTTTCGTAGGCCAGATCACACATATCTTCCTATTGTTTGTTAAGTATTGATAATTTTGCAGTGTTTTTCAAATAGAATTCAACAAAAAAGTGAACCGTTTTCTCTCTACTACGCTCCTTGAGGAAAACTCTCAGATTTTAAGAAATATTCTCAGATTTTGAGAGATATTCTTCAATTTTCATCAAAAGATTACTTTCCTCTCGGGCTGCATTTATCTCCGTGTGGACGATGGTGAAAATAATTGAGAATTGTATCATCAATCGAAAAGTTCAATTCTTCTCCACCCCAACAGAAAAAAATTTCATTTTTGCACATAAAACACCTCTCCTCATGAAACGCATGGAATCATTCACGAATCATGTTTTTATGTATTTCGATGAGTTTTTCGTGTATAATAGATGATGTTCCGAGTAAATATTGCAATAATAATATTGAATCCATTATGCCACGTTGAAGCGAATATCGAGGTCCTTCGATATCTAGGAATTCGATTTTCTTCACGGAAAATTGGATCGTCTTCCCTTCGTTGTCAATTATAATACAATTATAAAACACCATCTCTCTCAAACGAGCTGCTCCATGTGAAGTCAAGTTTCATTACAAAATCTGAATATGTAATTGAATGAGTGGGGAGGAAATTCTACTGCCTCTGCGAAGTTGAGAAAAAAGTGAAGCTTCTCAATTTTTATATCTTCCTCGTAACAAAAATTCTCAAAGGAACGAGGAATTATCAGGAAAGAGGTTTCAATTACAAACGAATGGAGCCAAATTTCCCGAGATGTTCTAAAATGTCTTCATAAACATTTATATGACTCATTCGTAGACCTGTCCTCTTCATTTTGAACGCTCGGTACGATCTTGGACCACTTGAATTCCAATTTTCTCTCGAATTTTTCATTTTCCGTCCCGCTACCTCATGAGAAATACAAGAGTTCATGGTCCTCGCGTGTTGGCACGATGCCCGCAGAATCATCTATCCCGACCTCGTTCGTCCAGAGGGACACTCGTATCTCTGGAGTACGGAAGAGTCTCTCTGAATCCACAGGAGGTCAAATGTATGTTAACATTTTGATGATGGTTTGATGAATTTTTTTCCTTTCTCTTTCTCAAACGAGTATTTACAGCAGCATTCATTTACAAGCATCGGTGATGATAGTAGTAATCGCAGTTCATTCACAATCTCTCTCATGTTCGCCGTGTGTAGTTTTGATTTCACGTGATAATTCTCCAGAATCGAAAGACCGCAGAGACCGTTGTTTCATAGAGTACCTCGCTTTCGAGATTCCCCGCAATTTCTTGAATCTTCTTCAACGTTCTTCTCCAACAACCATGAAGAAGTATAAAAATTTATGATCCATACACGAGTCTCTCGTTGCACATAAAATCATACACGCTCGTAAAATTACATACACCCGATTCCGTGGTTTCTGCTTTCCCAAGAAGAATTTTCAGGAGTCCTCATTCTCGTGGAATTTTTTCTCTTCTCCTTTTCATTACAAAAACAATTTTTTTTCTCTTGCTGACACAAAATGAAAGGACTTTTTTGATTATCATCTCAGTTATCAAGTCTAATGTTTATACATATATATATATATATTTATATATATCATTAAAAGGAAGAGACTTAAGAGGAAGAGACGTTCACTTATCTTCAGCGTCTGTTTCATAACTTTATCAACGTGCACAGACTGCTGATTAACTTTTTCGATCGCCACGTGTACGCGTAAACGCGAAGAGGTATGTACTCTACGTACAAGAGAGAGAGAGAGAGAAGAAAAGAAAGAAACAACACAGCAGGTAATCAACGAGAAAATCTTAAAATGTGTATTCAAATTTTAAGATAAGATGAAGGAAGAAGGAAAGAGGAAAGTTTTGAATCGCAATCGACAAGGTGTAAAATTTCTCTGACATAAATGCTAATAAAATTTCATAAACTTTGACGGAGAATACTTTGAGAGTGAAGTTCCTTCATTAATATCCTAGATGTAGAATTACGAAAGAAAACTATGAAAGATAGCAAAAAGGTTGCGTTGAGTTGCTAGTAGGAAAAAAATGATTTAATCATTTTTCTCTTCATCCTTTAAAAATAATTCCTTCTTGTTCATTAACATTCTTATGTATAATTACACTACCTTCTGGTATTTTGATATAAGAATTCCGTTGATAGAATAAATAATTCAAAAGAAGTATCGAAGATTGAGGGAAACGAGAGAGGGGTTGAGTTATTGGTATTTCAACGTTCGTTCGAAAATCTCTTTTCCGATACGAGGTAGTACGGATTTTCAAAGGTTCTATACACAAAAAAAAGGAAAGATCCATTAAAAACGTTCGTGTATATTATATCGTGTGTTCTGGATTTTACGTTCGAATTCATCCAGTTTATCAAACTTAAAACATTGTATATATTTTTCATGGAAGAACGACTTGAGTTTCAGTCGTGAGACTTGAACAGAGTTGTTTGTCGCGTCGTATGATAAAGTGATGACATCCGTTTCCATTCTAGTCTAGTTCTCTTGAACTTGAATCAAGGTGTTCGAAGAGAATATTTCAGATGATCGAGTTGTACGATTCTCGAGAAATTCGATATTAGTTCACTCACAGTTCTCAATTTCTTGTTTTGATTATAGAGTCGTCATTATCTTGCATCCCCTCTCTTAGGTTCTCGCCGCTAATGATGATTTCAAACTTACTAGGTTGAATAAAATCATATACATTCGACAACTCGAGTTGGCAAAAATTGTCATCATTCCTTCAAAACAACGATGCATCGAAAATTGAATCTTCATCGATCGTATATTACACGTTCTTCGCTGAATTCAAAATCAAGTTAGAATGCTCGTATTCGATAGAATGCTTTTCATAGCAGTTAATCACACGGTTCCCCTTGTTCCAGACGAACTTAATTAGAAGCGACGTACAAAGAGATGTGTCCAATGCTACGACACTTTTAGGTCACCTCGAAGGTGTTGCGCTACTTATTGGAATAACATTTAAAATCATTCTCGAGTACATTGCAGCGAGACCTTGTCTGATGGAAAGATTCATTCAATTACCTGGGATTCTCTTGAATATTCGAGAAATAAAGAAATGCTATTCGATTATGTCTTTCTCTTTCAAATATACTTCACGTAAAATACAAGAACGACACACAAGCGACTACCTGTTTGAATCTTGGAATGCATCGAATTCGAGTGGAATGTGGTCCAAGATTGATATTACCCCGAAGGAGTGAATTACTTCCAAAACTGTTTTTACATTGAAATAATTAAACCCAACTCGACAGGGAGGATAAAATTCCTCTCGCGGTTATGTGGAGATAGATAGTAATTCACTTCGTTAATGATCATTCGTTGCAAGATCTTCATTATTCGAAAACATAACGAAACTTCGCGTATAATGTATTCGAATGTCTTGTTTTTTTTTTATATCTCTCATTTATGATGTAAATAAATATTCATATCGTTTCAGCAAAGAATATCAAATGTTTTTGAATACTAGATTGAATTTCAATCCACATCGGTATGTAAATTTGTGTGAAAAAAGTAGAATCTAGGAATTATATGTGAATTTGTTTCAGTAATCCACCTGGTCGAGACTCGTTAGGACTTGTACTAAAATTTCATTGCGAGTTCTGTCATTCTATACTCTAACAGGCTTCAACAATTTACGACAAAGGGAAGTAGCACGACCATTTCCACAGTCTTTCTTATTGCAGGAAATTAATCTTGGATCGCTGGTAATGATAAAAAGAAATCACTTGACGATTCACGTCGTGCACCCATAATTGAACATAACATGACATTTAGCTCCTAAAATGTTCCATTTCAATGTACTCGTCTACCTTGATACCAAAATGTTTATCTCACAGTCCCCAGGCAATCATAGCTGGATGCACTTCGTGACGACAATCCTCTTTTTTTTCTCCCTGCGCAAGGTTCCACTTCATCCTCGTATTCCCATACATCTTTCTATTCCTGCTTCTCCTTTTCCCTACCTAGTTTATCAAGAGGGTGAAATGTCGAAATGCTCGACAAGCGTAAAATCTTCCAGACACTTTTTACGCTCATCCAAACCCAACATGGTGGTAGTGGTGGTGGTTAGTTAGCTCGAAGCGATTCTCTCCCGCATACAAACGCACGTATCTTGTCTATACCATCATTTTGTCTAAGAAGATTCCAAGTACGTGCAAGTGGCTCGCATCGAATACTTTCTTATTTTCTTCTCTTGCTTCAACAAGAATTTATTCATCAAAGAATATCAAAAGTGCTTCACGATTCTTTTTACACAATTCAAGCAACAGGCGCACTGTAAAAGTGCAAAGTTGCTTGTAAGAAATCAATCCATTTCCGTCGGGTACTCTCCGTGTATAGTAAAATCGTCGAAGGGCGATAAATTCAACAAGTGAACCTTTCCTCTGATTCTTTTGTTGCAAATAACCATTACCTGTATCGAATTCTCGTACCTTTCCGTGGAAAATACACGTGGAATAGTCCGGAAACATTTACCCAATGTATTTATATATTCTCATTTTCACAACAATTTTCACGAATTTATATACTTACGCGTATAACCAGAAAAGAGGAAAGAAAAGGTATTGATGATGCGAGATTGTACGAGAAGCATTGTAGAACAGATGTGGAGACTAAAAGCTGCATTGATCCGAGAAGAATATATCCCACCGCCCACGGGATAACTTTGAATCGGGACTGGAAACATATACAGCCTCAGGCCGTCGTCATCGTCTTTTCACGTTGTTGAACCATTCGCTGCCTCTTAACGCCTTGAAACACCAGACTTGTGCATATATGAATAATGTATAGACGTATATATGTACCTGCATGCGAAGAAACGTTTACGAAGATTGAACAACTGATCGAGGTATCATTTCGATAGGATGATATACGCTGATCTCTACAGGGGAGGAAAATACATTTCAAATTTTCGAATTAAAATTCTTCTTTTCGATCTTTTTTATCCAAAGGAATTGATCAAAAATTCATACCTTCGAACAAAAAAGATATAATAAGGGATATAAATTCAAAGAAAAATCAATATCTGTGGAAGGAATTTGTATGGAATACGAAATGAGTGGAGAAAAATTAAAATATCCAAGCATGTTGTTGTATGAATGTTGTATACCTACAATTTCAATTGATATGAAGAATGCCTGGAGCTGGTATCAAAATTCAAAGCACGACACTCGGTTATTACAACCACGTGCACTGGTATGATCATGATTCAGTGCTATAATGCAATAGTGCAACATTTTCTTCGAATGAGACACACGACATCCTCCACGTTGGAGTTGTTCCATTCAATGCGAAATCCAACTGGGATGAATTTTCACATATTCGTCAATTTAAATAGGTGACACATCGCGTGTAGTGATCATGACAAATTTTAATCGAAATTTATAAAATATGATACACACCTGGAAGTGGTGACACAATGAGAAGGGAAGAAACGAATTGAAAAATATTGCTTCAGGAAGCTGTGGAGTGGAAAGGAAAAGATCAATATACTTATATTCTTTATTGACCTTTTACATGGACCCTTCAAGCTTCCTTCAAAGATTGTCTCTTTTCTTAGGAATAGAAAGAAAACAAATTCCATAAGGATTAACCGAGATATATATATTTTCTTGTGATCAAAAAGATTTGTCATCGAGGTCTATGAGAATCTGTCTAATAGTCACGGCAGTCATCTTATCGTGTGACTTGATCCGATTTGCTATATGATCAAAGATCAACTCGATATATACTCGATCAGAGATCTCACGTTCTTTGATCCGTTGGACAGCCACTCATATTGGAAGATATGGATATCAAAACATTCGTAGAAAAGAATCAAAAAAATACCATGAATTCAAATGTCCGTAACATCGAAGATGTATTTTACGACGAAAAAATGTATTTACGAACGTTCCACGTTCCAAGAGATGAGACATATCTCATTTATTAACTGTCCGAAAACCTCATTCGCTGGTAAAAGAAAAATATAAACCAGCATGGATTCGAATCGAGAGGACTTCAAAGGGTGATGGTAGTAGCAGTCGAACCCCAGCTCGTCGTGGTCAAGTTTGAGTGACAAACCTGAAACTGCATATAGCTGGAGGCGACAAAACTTGGTCACAAACGTGGCTGGAGATTGAAACTGCAACCAACATTCCAACTAGAATGTATTTTCCACGGTAGATACATTTACCGAACGTATGTAGCGGTCTTGCGGTCACGAAGTCCTGCCGACTGACTACATGTTGGGAAAACGGTATCGAAGTCGTGATAGAATTAATCAAAAGTCTTTATTGCGTTTGCGATGATCAGACTAGAGAATGCGACAGATGCGACAATGAAAATGCACCGATGGAATAAGAAGTGTATTATTTATTGCTGTATTTCTTGAAGAAAAAACTGTATCTTTACATATCGCATAAAGGATTGCTTCTGAAGAACTTCATTCTCTTGAATATCTCCATTCCTAAACATCTGTATTCTCCAAGAACTGTATTCTTGATACCTCTTGATTGAAAATACAGTTCTTTTGGAAATACAGGAATGAATGTCTTGCGGTTACGAAGTTCTGCCGACTGACTACATGTTGAGGGAACTGTATCGAAGTCGTGATCGAATTAATCAAAAGTCTTTATTGCGTTTGCGATGATCAGAGAATCCGAGATACAACAATGAAAATGCACCGGCAGAATACGAACTGTATTATTCATTCCTGTATCTCTAAAACAAAAAACTGTATCCTTGAAGTATTTTCCAAGAACTGTATCCTTCATACCTCTATTGAGAATACAGTGTTTTCTTTATAAATACAGGAATAAAGAATACAGTAAAGAATATTATAAACTTGTCGTCAAGCCACGAATACAGACCTGGTATTGTTCGAAACAACGATTCCCAACAGACGATATAAACATGATCGGATGGTTAACCGAAAGACATATTTCATTGAGTGATGATGTAAAATGATATACCCATGTGCATGTACGTACAAACACGCGTCCCTCGATGATCAACGACGCGTGACGTTCAATGGGTACATCGCTGAATACACGCTATGATTAAAATGCAATTGGACATTCTGTATGGTGAAAACGAGGAAATCAATCAATCTTTCCGAACTCATTTTCCTGCAATAAACAAATGAACCGATGAATCACAATGATTGAGATTTTGTGGATTGTTGAATTTTCATCGATACGTTTTCTGACTGACAATGAGTATCCGCGAAGCATCCTCTACAAATCGCGTATACGAAAAATCAGTAGAACAAACTCAATATAGTCAGGCAAGTGAATTGATCGCGCTTTCTCCTCCATTAAAATCAATGAATTTGGATTTAGAGAGCAAAATTCAAATTCAAACTTCCTGAGACTGGAGATCGTATAAACCCTTGTTCCATTCATAACCATACATTCGTTTCATTCAACTTCTCTACGTGACATTGTCTATTGTTTCCTCTGTATGTACAGTATATACAACCAACGCTCAAGAAGTACGGAGCACGTCAAAAACTTATCAGTAGCCTACATGTTGTGTGTAGACTATGTACACAGTCTGCACACGAAGAGTAGGTACGTGGGTGTTATAAAACACTTCCATGTGCCCAGAGTTGGTTGTAATTCATACAGTATCGTTTCTTGCTTCAGGCTGATTGCGATAAAGTGAGGTAACGTCGAGGCGACGCAAAAAAAAAGTCGAGTTACCATTCAGTTGACACCTGCGATCGTGTATACGTACGTTGAAGATGGATTAATAATCATTCAAAGAGAGTCAATTCACGTTAAAAGGTATCCCATGGAATGGGAATTGCGAAATGGCCCGCTACTTGCGCAGTATTGTTGCTGGAATTCCCAGAAATTTCAAAATATCTTACATGTCAGAAGTAAATGAGATATATTTCTCAGGCTCAACTTACCCAGGCTCGTAATACTAAGACTGACAATTGCTGCACTTGGTCATAAGCTTGCCAGAATTGTCATGCGATTGTTTTTGACTTGTTATTAACAACTTTGTCAGGGTAAGGCTGCTGCAACTCTGCTGCAAGGGTTTTGTAACCTTGTCACAAGCTTGTCTGACAACATTGCAACAAAGTTGAATTGCTACCTGAGATGCCAAGTCTGGTTAGCTTAGTCCTGGCCGATGCGTGGCCCGCCATAGCTGACTAAGCGTTGATGGAGTCTTGAACACCAATGTTAGGACCAAGCATATTTTGTAGTGTTTGATCTAATTTTCGTCAACCAAGCCTCAGCCCGTCATAGCTAACCAAACCAATTGAACATCAATGCTAGGACCAAGCATATTTCGCCGTGTTGGATTTGCGATATATATGGAAGCTGTTACCCTAGCTTGATAACATTGTTGGTAATTAGGCTACACCCGGTGGTAACTAGCACTGATAACAGTTTGTCTCATTGGCTTAGTAACACGGTTGGTCATCAAGCTACTCTCGGTAATGACTAGCATGGCCTCCAACCTGTCACCAAGTTTGGTCCATCACTCAATATCGAATTTAACTAGCATTGACTCAAGCTTGACACCAAGCACAGTACATTTTCCAAAGCATACCTGGGTAGAAGCTTCTATTGCAGTGCCAGTTGGTTCGAAGGTCCCAAAAAGGAGTCAAACTAGTTCCAGCTGAACAGTAATGATTCGACGATAGCCTCTTCTTCGAACACAATCATATACACTAGGACAGAATGAAACACTGTAATGATTTCAAACAATGCTTTTTCTCTTTCGAACGAAAAAGCAATTGACAATTCATTATTATTCTGGTCTATACCCATTGTGTCTCTTGTAATCAAAAGAATTAGAAAACCTACTTCTCGTCACGGAGTTTGAATACAACGATATCAGTTCGTTTGTTTCGACCAATGGTTTCAATAAAATAGCAGCACGAGGATAGACCAATTCCAACTGTCTCATAATTCTATCGATTCCATGTATGTACAAAATTCAACAATTCGATTCTCTCTGTACCTCGGTTGCAATCAAAATTTCAAATCAATCCAGATTCATTTTTATAGCAGGGAAAAACAAAACGAGGAGCAGCAGCAGCAGCAGGGGAAACCGAAGAAGGGACTAGGATGGACAATATTGAAATTGTCGTTATCAAAATATGTGATTCGATGTGAAGGTACCAGCATATCACGTGTGGCGACTGTCAAACGTATCTAGAAAGATCGGTACCTCGATTTCGATTCAAACGTTCATTGGAATATTTTAAGTGCAAAATGAAAAGCAAGAGAGCAGCAGATAGAACGAGAAGATTAAAGGAGAAGTACATGGAAGTTAAATGATAATAATCAATCGAAAAAGAATGTATAATGAATTCACAGAGAAGACGTTCCCAATTAGTACGAAATTTGCATACTCTAATCCTGCCTGAAACAACGCATTAATCCAAAGAAGCTTATTTTATGACTACTTTAAAGACTAATTCTCTGAGATGTCTGGCTTTGGGTTCGTGTACCTTCTCGGTATCCTTTTTTGATCAAGATTCACCTGGATACATACGTCATCGTCTCTTGAAATACGAATAACACGATTTTCACATACAATTTTTCCGTTGAAAGCATTTTTGATCATTTAAACAGCGAATTCGGTAGGGCGTGAATGATTGAGGGAATCAATAGATGTATACACAAACGTTAGTACGTATGTACTCATGAATTCATTCATTCGCTCGTTCATTCAGCGAGTGAAGTGTCTGGAATACCAAACAGAAGGAGAGCAGAGAGTATTCAATCTGTAAGTTATTCAAGATCTAAGACGGTGTTGCGATTCTATTCCTATTTGTCGCTATTTCGCGATATTTTCGTCTGTCTTGAATCGGCGCACGTGTGTTGAATTCACTTGAGGGCTACTGTCATTACTCTCTTCCTCCGTCTCTCTCTCTCTCTCTCTCTCTTCTCTGTTCCTTTTGTCTCGTCTGTTCTCCTTCAGCCAGCTTCTGTTCGTTGTAAACTGGGTCTGCCACCGAGCATGCAGAGAGAATCCTGTTGCATTTCGCATTCAGCCAAGCTTGAAGTCTCTTGCCACGATAACACGTGTCTGGATATAACTCTGAGTACCGGAGGCTTCCTACTTGGGCTGCATGGCTGGCCAAGCAAATGGACGTGCGCCAGGTTTACTCACGGATTAGAAGGTTGTACCTGGTTCTCTCTTCCTCTCCCTCTACGTATTTCACTCATCTTCATTCCTTCGTTCCTCACTCGTGTATTGTACTCGATTCAATTTATGCGTTATCTAAGAATCCTTGTTTCTCGTCAATTTCTGCTTATCAAGTTTTATACAACGTCATATTGGAAATATTCCCTCGAATCTGTCTTCGTACTCTCCGGCACGAAAATACACAAGATAATCGGAAAATCGATTAAGAATCATGCCAAGTTCAATCTTGTTGAAATAATTGAAGTGGAGACTGCAATGTCATGATTTCTCCACCACCTTTGAAAGATCATTCAAGTGTTGGGAACTCATATTATCGTGTTTTGAAAGCTTCTCCCCAGTTCTCACATCACGTTCGCCGTAATCGAGTGACATGATGCGACGATCCTGGAATCTAGCTGCTGAGCTAACGGCGCTACTAATTAATTTTTCACATACAGGGTCGAAGTACGAATTAGCGAGTCCTAGTTCACACTTGATCAGCTTTTGATTGATTCGTACATCCTTTAGCGTTTATTTTTACAATTTCTGGACCGAATGGAGTCTGAAGAAATGAAACAACCAGAGATATTATCATACTTTTATGAAATAATAATATATTGTTCAAGAGAATGAAAATTTAGCACAAGAGGAGTTTTTGTTATATTGCCAAATAAAATACAATAGAATTCGAGCGTAGTGTCGTAAAACATAGTCGCCACGACGTGTCTAGGGTATTTGATATATTATGCTGTTAAGAAGCGACCACTGTATATACGTGGTTGATCAGAAAAGCGACTTAACCTCTGAGGATAATGGATTTCTTTCATGTTCAATTCTATTGATATATGAATCCCGCATTCCACTATTCTCGAATTAACAGAAACTTTGTTGCGTGCTTTTGTAATTCAATATCAACTATTTTTTGGAATCATTGGATTGAAAAAAATGGGATTCGTTGTATTAACATTATTTTTCATTCTATGTTCCAGAGAGTCATGGTGGGAAACACGAAAAACGTTTATTAAATTATCTCCTATCGAATTACAATACTCTGGAACGACCGGTAGCTAACGAAAGTGAACCACTGGAGGTGAAGTTTGGCATCACGCTTCAGCAGATCATCGATGTGGTGAGTTTCATTGAATAAGAATAAATAAGATGAATATAGAGCAGAATTTCAGCAATTTTAGATCGTTTCTTTGAGGAATTTTGTACTGAACTTGTATTGTTTCGCGTTATTATTCAGAATTTCGCCATTTTGAGTCGACTGAAGAGAGTCGAATTGCAGCGTGTTTCGAAGGCGACACCGGAAGGTGAAGTGAAATTTTCAACAACTCGTGTACGATATTCTCATGAGAAATTCTTAATCAAAAGTTATATTTCATTCGGGAGATGAAGTTAACAAACTACCAGGGAAATAAGCACACCTTCGTGTGTTGATACGTATACTCGCTTTTCCTCGGAATTCACTGATTCATGTATATTCATCATCCGAATTGGATGAAAATGGGAAACCATGCTTCATTGAAACACACCGTAAATGCATTCTATAATTCGTATAAATGAATGAATTCCAAACATAGAGAAGAAAATATCCGTATGAATCTGAAACGATTATGTTCGTCCCCGAGGGTATATGTAATAACGTCATCGCTCTTCTTCCCACAAACCTCTCACCGGAAGAAACCTGAAGGAATGATGAAATTCTTCATCGTATATCGGTGAAGTTAATGTTCCTCGTAACTGCCATTTAGATGCCTTATCATATTTGGATAAGCGCGCAATGGGGTCGTGAGAAATCGCTGATCCAACGAGTATCAAGACATTAAAAGCCGATTAACCCTTCTAGCACATATAAAACGCAAACGAGAATTTATAGGTCGAGGGTTAAAGGTTGCACGTTGGTGAAGAAATAATTGATATAAAAGAGTTTTGCTTTTTTCCTAACAATCATTCTTGACTGGAAAAAGTTTGAGGAAAAAATTTCGCATATTCTTTCTTGATTCCCACGACCAAGAATCCCTGAATAATTATTTTATCGTTCTTCGGTCTTCAAGATACGTGGTTGAAATCACTAATTTGAGACTCTTAATGGCTCCGAGAGGTGAAAGAGGACGTTGATGGGTCGTGAGGGAGTTTTTGTCCTGATTTAGTAACAGGATCCCTTCCTTCGTATACGAATGAAAACGCAACATCCCCAAAGCAGATTGCATTAACGTGATCTACGTGTATTTAGTTCATTTAACCAGAATCATTCGATATATTATTCGCTATTTAGATGAATGTCTGTTAAACTCTACACATTTTATCATGTGTTCTCATACAGATGTTCATTGAATATTCATGCATGTTTTGAAATTCAATAAATTTACAATGGATGCCGCCGCATGCACACGCGGGAGAGGTTTTATGGGATAGACTGTCGGACGTGATACTGAAACTCTTGACTAAACTTACGACACGAGGTTGGAGAATACGTACTAACACTTACCTTATTGTCTTGCAATTTTAGCATATGAATTCCAACTGGGGAGAATCTTAGGCCTAAAATCGAGAACAACTATTTGTCACGTTTTCCACTGCAAACATCAAGTTCTGTAGTAGATTATTGTACAGATTCTCGATGAATGTTTAAAATCTTTCTATACGAACAGTTTTTATCGAGTGAAACAATTGATAGAAAACTATGCGAATGTTCCTCATTTTCCCTCGTGTTCGATCATTTTCACCCCATCGTGAGAAATTTTCTTATATATAAAATTGAACTTTTCCGGGCTCGAAATGTATTTACCTCGACACATCGACAGATGAGATTCTTCGGATACTTGAGAGTGCTCTCACGATGCTGGAAGAGAAAAATTCAGTAGTATTTGAGAACAGTCAACCTCCTTCTCGATTTCTTGCATTCCCCGAATACCTTTTTCGCGCTAATACCTTATTCGGGATGGATGTTTTCATTCGAGGATCCAACGATCGAAGCTTATGAGAACTTTATATTTCGGATGAATCTAACAAGCTTGCTCGTTGGAATGTCCATATTGTAAACATAAAAAAAACACCACTATGCTGATCGCTTGTTCCACTATGTAATTTTGACGTTTGAAAAGCGACGATTTGTGAGGTGAGAAAGCATCCCTTCCCAACACATTCGAAAATTGATGGAAACACTCGAAGAGCACATTTGGTAATGCAAAGATCGATTCGTGAATCTCATTGCATTCTTCTTTGAATGGTAGAAAAATATTTCAACGTACTTTGCGAAGAGAAACTTGGAGAGAAGAGCATGAAAAATCGTCTACCGCAAAAACATCGTAAAACTTATGGAAACTTTTAAAAATGGAATGTTCGGTAATGTGAAGATCGATTAGAGAATTCGGTGCCTCTCTTCTCCTCCGTTTCTTCCTTTTTTTCCTTCCCTTCTTCCGAAATGATGCGATTGTTCGATCGATCAACGATTTCTCATAAAACGGAGTTCACGATGATTTCTATTCAATTTCCGCGTCTCGATAGTAACATATGGGATGAGATATACAAATTAATTTTCGACCCTTTATCGGTTATTCCCTCTTTGAAACTATAAAACGTGTGGGATATTAGGCGCATATCGTTTTGAATTTCAACCATATATCTCATAGTAATTCGAATGAGAAATTCAAATTCCGGTCAACGGTACCGGAATATTTCAACCGTGACATTAAATCCTAAAATTATACTTTTAATAAATTTCAAATTACAGAAATGTTATTCCAGGGATCATGTGTTTGTCGGTATGAAAAGACTTCTGTATGTATTTTCACGTTGTTTATGAAAATTTCTTGAAACAGTTATGCTAATTAATATTGTTACGAAACATCCCGCCAGCGTAAGGGTTTTCAACAAAATTTCAGGTGCACTTCAATTTGAAGTATAATCATTCGCGCGCACCCTACAAAAACTTGAGGGGGAAAATGAAAGTGGAATATTATACAGGGAGGAAAGATCTCCCTCTCGCCAAGAAAATACAATATCCTCTTTGAATGCATGTAACTTCTTGCCGGAAACACTGGGTAGAACCACTTCCCTCTTTCCGTGCCTCTTCCGTCATTGATATTCCCTCCTTCCTTTCCGTTCTCTTTTTGCGGTTTCTTCTTTCATCCTTGGATCTTTCGCTTGGAATTGCGAACCCTGTCATCGTTTCATGCTCTTTTTTTTATGATTATGGGTATTGAATTTCCGCTGATGAATTCTTCCGAACAACTCCTCCTGTTACCAAAGTTTATTTCAATACGGATCTACTATTTTTATGAATCTTTCCTGGTTGTTTTTTTCACTCGTTTTAAGTTCAATGGGATTTCGTTGTAAACCAATGCGAAAAAAAAATATCATAACTCCTCGTTTCTTTCTTCCTTTTTCGACTATCTCTGAAGATCAGAGAAAAACATGATATGAGAACTTTAGTGAAAAAGTTAATCAACAGGAACCAATACCTATCACATTTCAAGGAAATTGCAGTATGTCGCTTTGCCGATGAAATTTCATTATCTTCCTTTTGTGATGTTCTAGGATAGAATAACGAGTTGTTGTAGTGTAGAAAAATCATTTATCACCTGAAGGGGTGGGTCATTATGGAATTCAATTTTTCTTCAGTAAATGCATTTTCTAGTTCTTCTTCCCTTCGATGAGATCATGAATCGTTATTATTCGTTATCGATTAGTTGAGAAAAGAATTGAAAAAGAGTCATTTGTTACATTTTTTCATCAATGTAATAAATAAACGATGAAGCATGAAACTTGGACATCCCAATTTCCCGTTTACACACATTCACCTCGGAAGTGACAAGTAAATTCGTAAGAAATCTTACAGACGTAACACCGATGTAATAAAAAAGTCAAACAAACTACAGTGGCTGACGATTCTACGAGTATCCGTTCTTCCAACTGTGTAGAATTGGTAATGAACTCAGTTTGAAGTAAAATTCCTTTTTTTCGGCTTTGTAAACTCTTCTACGGATCTCATGGGACATGAAATAGCTTGAAATTCCGAAACATTGCTGATTTATTCTAAGAATTATTAATCAGGGAGAAGTGGTGGACTCCTTAATTTAGATCAGTTGTTTGTTTCACGTGACTTACCATGAAATTAAATGCTCTCAATTAATTCAATTAATTAAAATTCTCTCCATTACTTAACGATTCGACCGTAAGGGTGAATGGGTCTTTCGTGGAAATTTTATTCGAGTGAAATGTCGTTATTTGTTCAAATTGTTCGATGGTGATGTTCGATTCGGTGTCAACTTGAATCCTTGGATGGATGTTATCTTCTCTTTTCTCTTGAAAAAATCTATGAACCAAAAACATAACAATAGAATGAAGAAATGAGAGAATAAACTTGACGTAAATTTTCCTAGAGGTTGAGAATGTAGTACAATTAGATGGTACTTAGCCTGTGAATCGTTAAGAAAGGACGATATACTTACTACCATCCATCGTCCTATTCGTTTCCCAATAGATTGGAAATTTTCAAACGATGTCGTATCATTCTCGAGAATAATATTGATAAAGATGAAAGAAATGAAAGAACGAAATGTATTTTTAATCTCAATAAAGTAAAAAGGGTCATGATAAGTTTCTATTCCTCGTTTATCTTTGCGGCCCATCGGACGGACGTTTTCTCTCCTTTCACCGGATATCACTATCTTACTTCTTGTTTGTTCTCACTCCCTTTCCTTTCTTTCTTTGTTCAAGATACTCTCCTCGTAGAATTCAACACTCTCTCTCAGGGAAAAAGAATATGCTCGAGGTGTTTCGAGAATTAAAGCGGAAGATATTTTTTGTACGCCCGACCAGCAAAACGTGTTCCATTATTTAGTTTGCTTCTTCTCTCTTCTCTATCTTGAGCCGCATTACTCAGCCTGGCCTGGTTTTTTTTCCTTATTTGTTCCTCTTCTGTGTGTGAATATATACATATATTTTTTTTAGATACATTTTTTTCTCTTCTAAAGATTCGAAGGAACAAAAATTCTCGTCTCACCTGACTGTAACTTGCACCACCGATGCAAGTGAGAAACCGAAGGAATTCTGTTGTGATTATACCAATCTTCCCTTCGAACGAGTTTCATCGAAGAGATGAGTGGGAATATAATTCATGCATTTAATTAATAAATAAATAGAATTGTTGTAATTGATTTATTCATCAAATCCTCTTTCCATTCTTTTCAATTCATGTAATTCTATATTTGCTACAATTATTCACAGAACTATGAAACCATTAAGATGTTTTCCTACATTTTTCCTCGGAGTCTATTATTTTCTGTTCTTGCTTACGTTTACAGTCGTGAACTATGCCATTGCAATGTGCATATTCTTGTTTTTTTATTTATTTCCGTCCTCGCACTCGGTGCAGCATAAAGTTATTGGATGGCATCAAATCACATCCGTGCTTTTCATCACGTGAAAGCAGTTCCCTGCAATTTCGATAAAATACAGTTTAATCTTCGAATTTCAACAAGCAGTTCGAACGATGTCTTCACTTTGTTATTATACGTTCCCATGTAACTATAAACTTTTCTCAAACCTTGAGAAGGTACAATAAAAACAGTAGTAGAATGCGCTACCGTTGATGAACAAATTATTTTTTTATGGACTTAGAGAAGTCGTTTCGTCGAATTAACTTGAAAGAGAACAACTGCACAATTTTACAAAGTGCAAAATAATCTACGAAAAAGAGAAGAGAATAATATCATCATCATCATCATCATCATCCATTCCTTCTTCCTTCTCTATTTCCCTGTCTCTTTGTTGTTTCTTTTCAAACAAGAGAAGAATTAAAAACGGGATAGAAAATAAAAGGAAAAAAAACACACAGTGGTACAGGGAATACGAAAACACGAGATTTGTTCATGCTTGTGAGCATTATTACGTGTTTCCCCTTTGCCATGGTAAATACATGCCAGTAGCGGTAGAGGAACTCGTACCGAAAGAACGCAAAACTAGTCTCGAGTTGAAATTGGCTTTGAGTTTACCTTGCGAGATCCTGGAGAGAGACTTGCGTTCGGTCTTGATTTCATACATACGTGACTACTTCCGTCGGTTAAAGTTATTTCACCAATCAAAGTGGATTCAATTAAAAATTTGTGTTTCGATATTTTGAATTCTTTCCGAAATCTTTGTATAGCTAATAAAAGTTTAATGAGAGTTCTTTTCTCCCGCGTATCGTGTTTCCCGACAATCAAATAATCGGAGAAACCGTGCATTCGGGATGCAAATACGCGAGAAACGTGAACAGTCCTTTTCTCTTTCGGTGGTTTTAAATGCTCGGAACGATTCCTTATCTGTGCAACGCAACGGCTGTTCCATATTCACGTACGTATTCTTCCGTAATAATTATTCCAACCTCTTGGTTTTCCTTCTTAGGAAGTGAAAAACGTTGAAAGAAATAGAGAGGTGGAGAGCAGAGAAGAGGAGGATAAGACGTGGAGGGATGGAAAAAGAATTCAAGCAACGCAATTTGGATTATTATCGTACAATCTAGTTAGAAAATCACCTCAATCTGTTCGAGTGTACTCTAACCTGGAACGATGAACTTCACGTGGAAGGAATAACTTATTCCACGCTTGAAATTTTAATTACGACGTAATTGAATTAAATAAACGTGTTTCTGTTGCCTTACCGTTTGTATGGAAAGTATAATACAATGCTGAGGATATGTATTTATTTTTCTCTCGTACTAGTCGTAAGTTCAAAGTATTTTGTTTTTATTCATCCTGGTTTTATCATTTCATACTTATTAACAAACTGAGATGAGAGAGGACGTGGAGAAAAGTTATAGCGGTATTCTTTAGGCTGTTTCTAGCGTCGGAATTGCGTTTATACTGTGAAAAATTCATATGGAAGACTTCCCATTTGAAATTTGTGACGTTTCGTCGTCGAATTTGACGAGTGTTCTTCCTCCCTTTTGATTGGCTGGATTTTGCTTTTTGATTTCCTCTAAGAATCTCAGAAGAACTCTCTCTCTCTTCGTATCATCGCATACTGGTATTGTTATATTTTTCACTCTCACGTGAATAGAAGCGAAGAATGAAATACAACGAAGAGGATACCACTACTACTCGATCAAAGACTTATTAAAATTCCATATTATGAAGTAATACTAGCAAACTCGATGGCAAATCGAGGACAATACTGGATTTTCTGTTCTTTTGAAAGGGAAGAAAAAACTACACAATCCATACAAGAAGTACATTGATCATTTATACCCCAAGAAGAAATCACAATTTTTCTGCAATACTTCATTGTTTGGATCTGCATGCAGTAGTTTATACATTCCAATGAATAAATGAATTAAGTGGAGGCGGAGGATGAAATTCTTTGTACATATTGACGAGACTGGAGCAGAAAACAATTGATTAACATCAGTTATTTGCCCTCGAGTCTCAAACGCTTGACTGTGAAAGAGTAAGAGTTAGTGAGACGCAAGTAAGCTTGTGATAGAATAATGCGTCGATATATACGCTGCTGTTGAACCGTCACCAACGGGAGAGATAGTTAGCTAAGTATATACCAAGAGAGAAGCATAGACGAGTGTGTAGAGCGATGCCAGTCGGCTATGAGGAAAAGAAGAGGGTTACCAATCAGTTAATAATGGAAAAAAATAAGAAGCATCATCTCTCATTTTGATATAGAATCCACTCTTTATCTATCATGGACTCTCAAAGAATTGATGCGAGACTTCATCCTCAGTAGTACGAATCAATAATTATTCTTCCATCGCTCAGTTACAGAGATATTTGGGAGCAACGATAGAATTTCTGAATTGACAAATGAGTTTCTTTCTCGCGAGTGAACATCGTTTATTACAATTCAACGAGAGTTTCTAAACTTTCAGACAGTAGTCATGAGATAATCTCTAGAGAATCCGTGAAGAAAGTACATTTCTGAATCAGAGAATGTCCATTCAAGAAAATACCCAAGTGAATTGACTCGAAATTGCTGTAAAATTTAAATAAAGAGACTCTATCTAATCCCAATCCAACAATTTCACCAAGACACAGAAAACTTGCAAGTTTCTGAGTGTTTTATGGAACGGCGATTGATACAAAGTACTGTACAATCGTGATTCGAGAGTAACACAGAAGTTTCGAGGCAACAAGAGCGAATAAATCGAGACTCATTGTACCAGCATCCACGGAGATCTCTCAAAAACTTTGTTGAATATGATTTGACATTGAAAATTAATCAGATCAGTTGAAAAATAAAAAAATATGATATATTTTCTTTATTGGTGCGATGAGTTTTCAGTTCTAGTTCAAATCATGGATCTAAATCATCCTAACAAATGCGTTTTTTTCAAAGTATATGAGCTGACCATCACTCGCGAATGTCGATTTTTTTAGAAATGGACCGTCAACGGCATCGAAGGTTCTATTCCCGTCTATTCCTCCTATCTGACATTTTCGTTTTTCCTCCAGCTCCCCTGCTCTCTCTCTCTTTTTTTTCTTTCTCTCTCTCTCTCACACACACAAAGAAGGGGTAGATCGGTGATATTTCATTGATCGAAATCACCCATTTAAACGGCTAACGTGGAACTGAATATAGACATGCAATCGACAGGTTTATCGCGCCCCGAAAGTCTGTAATGATGAATCGTTCTTAGATGGAAGAAAAGTGAAAAGTACACAAAAACTTCAACGTCAACTTCATCAATTACTGTATTTAATTTTCAAATACTTTCTATGCCGCGTGAGAATAAAAAATTTTGATTCCTTCCTTTCTCGTTATTCAATTCAATGATTCAATGATCTCTCATATTCCGTATAAATTTCCGAATTTCATTCATTTTTCATAAGAACGTGCAAATATTGATATCGCGATAATTGCCGCTTTTATTTTCTCAATTAATTCATTCGATCTGTTGGGGCCATTGGAAAATGAAATCAATTCGATTCCAATGGATATAGATTTCAATCGGGTCATGTTTTCATTTGCGTTGAATATTAAATAGGTACTGTTTATTTTAGGCACAGTGATGATTGATACATGCAATGTTGTTCTGTTTGCAGGACGAGAAGAATCAAATCTTAACAACAAACGCGTGGCTGAAATTGGTAAGTGAGTCAATCATTATCTCTTCCTATCTCAATCGTCTCTGTTACTTTCCGTACAATATCGACACTGTAAAAAAATTCCTTCTAAGGATTCAGAAAATGTGACTGTCTATTAATATTTAGAGAATGACTGTCAATTTCTGCGTTCACTAAAAATTCGTAGTCGATGTATTGACAATTGATAGTTTCACTGTAAAAAATACCAATGAAGCTATCAACTGTTGATATTTTGACTACGAATTTTTGATAAACTCACTACGAATATTTTTCAGCGATCCTCTTTTTCCCTAAATTGATAAATTCTTTCTAAATATAAAAAGACCCGGTCTTTCCGTGTATTTCGAAGCGTATTTTAAAAATCAGGCGAATTTCTTGGGATTCGGAAGAAAATTAGGTCTCATTTCCTGAATTTTTTCTCAGAGGATTCATCATCAACGAGGATTTATCGTTTCTGGTTGATTAGGAAATTGATAAAAGTTCTCAAATCATCGTACTTCCGAGTACCATTTTCCTCCGTGTAAATATTTTACATTTCACGGCTGTAAATTCAAGTTATTTCTCCTAATTTTTCGTAACCGATTCGACTTTAAATACGATTGAGAAGTATCGAACATCGATATCGGGGAACAAATGTAATTACCGTGATCCCTCCTGGTACGTAATTAACAAATGTTGACATCAGCTACAATGAACATGCGCTACAGATTCGCACACATTTCGTATGGATGTAATTTGCCCAGCAGTTACATCATTGTGTGATATTAATGCGAATCCAGATTCGAAATCATCATGATACTCTGTACTCGCATTAATTTAGATGCGAGTACGAGTTGGATACGTTATAAAATAATAAAATATAATCTCTCATTCGATAAGTTGAACTTGTTTATCGATACTCATCGATGTCAATTAGCTCGATGATGCGAATACTTCGCATAAAACGAAGAGAATGAAACTTCCTCATATTTTGGTCGTCTAATTGACGTACGGTCGGTCGGTCTCCGAGAGAACTTCGAAACAATAGTGAAATGAGACAAGATCTTCAACATTCGTCGTCTCTCGTCATTCCGTCGAAACTATAGTGGTGTTTTAATCGCGGTGCATCGCGTCATAAAAGAGGAATGGGATTTCATTTATTCAATTATTCTGATTGCGGTCTTTAGTTCCCGAGAGATTTGCATAGCTATGCGCAGTCTTTTATTCAATCTCAGCATCGAATAATCAATCAACGTTCAAGATTATTTTTGCAATAAGTATTTCCACGGCAAATGTATCGTACATGTTAAAAAACAAATTCAGTAATAACCGTAAAAACAATCACCAAGGATCCTGCTTTGAAGAGTTGAAAAATATCTCAAAGTTGGCGAAGAAAACCACGATTTCAGCGTGGAGTGCTTGTGAAATTCCGTGGTGAATTTTTCACCATGAAGTATTCTCGAAAAATTGCCCTCGCTATTTGCAACAACAACAACACCACCACCACCACCCTGCTACTTCCAAAAGGATACGAAAAATAACCTCGACTGTGCTTGGATAGGAAAAATACACAGCGATACGTGTAATTGAGATCTAAAAAAAATATGAAAAAATATCCTCATTCTAACGGGAGTATGAAAATTCACTCCTGCTTGATATCACTCGAGTTCATTTCTTCCACGAAAATATAACAGAAGTGATTATATTTTTGCATATAAGTATGCAATGTTAATTGTTGAACGTGTAATTTGGAATCTTCACAATTTCTCTGGTTTTCTACGGGTGGGAACGATAGTATCGTTGTACGTAACATCATGCGTTTAAGGAGCCAAGTTAATTTTAACTAAAACCTTTTCGACCTCCGAGAGGGTCGTATCAAAGCTCGAAAGCTTTGCTTTGCAAAGGAATACAATCTCAAATTAGATTCTTGATACTCTTCGGCTGATGTTAGTGGGCTATTTTTCAAATACATAGTTGGAATAACAAAGACCAGGTTTTAGTGTTAAATTAATCTTCGAATCAAAGCTTCAGCGACGGATATTACAATACAGATAGATCTCAACACCAAAGTTCATTCATTCATCGTACATGACTGTTCAATGAATCCTTCATGCTTCAAGTATCTATTAATTACACTTCGACTGAAGTTATCTTCACTCTATTCCACTCTACTCGACATGTCACGGAATAATTTCTGTCTCCCGTAAGACCTCTTTGAACATCCTGTTGTAACTTCACCTTCCACTATACAACGCGAAGAGCAATATCACAAACGATGGGAGAAGTAGCAAGGGAATATTTGTCACATTAAAAAGCCTCGACAAATACATATAAGAATAATTTTAATATCCAGAATGGACTCTCGTGATATTCGTATTTCGTGCATTTGCACAATTCTTCTCAAGGACGAGAGTGTTCCACGGCAAAGTAGTGGTTATAGTTGCCGACGAGACACGTCAGAAAACGTTTCAAGTTTCTTTTATCTACGTCGAAGACCCGAGTTGGGTCACGAGAGAAGAGATGAGGCGAATGCATCCTCTCTTTTGCTTTTTCGATTTTCTCATCCTGCCCCTCTTTGAACGTTCGTTCGTGTTTTTTCCCTCTTTTCTCGCTTTCATTTTTTCACTACGATATATTTTTCTGTACTCACGAGAGTAAACACGGAGTATTTTCTTATTGTCGGCATCAGGAAAAGCGGAAAGGAGCAAAACACGTTCGCCTAGTCAAAGAGAGATACAGTATGTTGAATATGAGACAGTACAACAATGACACCAAATATCGGATTCACTCGTATGATTTCACTCGATCGATGATTCGAATCTCCCTTCCCTTATTCCTCATGGATTCCTCGTGGATTTCGCCTTCTCTTCTCATTTCTTTGCTACTTTCGTATCCTAGATAAACCGGATAACCGCTTCAACGATTCTTTCGAGAGGATGTTATGACAAAGCTCGAGAGAAAGCTTGAATATGATTGCTCGTGACGCTATGGATCGAAGAGGAGGAGAATCGAATTAACAGAGATAATTAATGAAATTAAGACAATCGTTCTCGACAGGGAGCAATATTTCCATGAAATATCATCAAATCTTATGTATTATTCAGGGTTTGGATCAATGTCGGTACTCACGGAGTACCGTAGTACTCTTCACTCGCATTCGATTACTTCCAAGAATCTAGAGAATTCAATTTTATGGAGAAATGTGGAATGCCTGTAACCTTAACAGTTCATGAATCATTCATGTACTGTCGGTAAACGTATATAACCACAGAGGAGAATAATTTGATGTAACAATTTGAGTGGTTTCATTTCGTTACTCTCTCAAAACGATGGTTCCAAATATCAAATATTATACAACTAAGTTAGCCGTCAAGATTTATATATACTCTTCCTCTCGTTATTTTCTATTCGCTGCCAAAGGAGTAACATCAAAATCTAAAAATCCTCTTCCACTTCTTTGGTTGTTCGAGTCGAAAACTCAAGCTGACATTGGATGGGTAAATATGCGGAAGTGCGACTTCTGGGAGAACGACTAATTTAGGGGAGGATTTTTATGGAATTGGCTTTCGTTTAGGCCCAATAAGACATTGAAATGGGGGGAGCTGGGAAAAGTTCCCAAAGAGCACCCACACAGCTCATAAACAGCCCATCGTGGGAAAATGACGTGTTCCCTGCAGTTTCTTTGCGAGGACGGCTTCCATTTGGCCCCATTGGTGTTTCCGAACTGGTTGGGGTGAAAATAGTTCCCAAGGAATGTCAATGTAGCTCATTGACTGTGCCTTCACCCTTACCACCGCGCCTACCACCCCCTCACCTTCTCCCCGGGGAGTGAAGTTTCAGCTTTTATGCGGAATTCAGATGCACGTTTGTTTATAAGTTTTTTTACCGCCGTGGAAACTGCAATTGACCACTAACAATGAATCTAATCCCTGTCTCACTCGCTGGCACCCCCCTACCCCCATCCTAAAAGGGCTTGCAGATCAATTTTCATCGGAACCTGAGACGGCTGTGTGTTCGTATGTTGCTGGTCTGGGAGTGATGAGAAAGTACATTATGGTCACATTGATTTCAAGCATGTCGTTTTTTTGTAACTCGAACTGATTTATAAAGTTTGCAAAATAAATGCGTGAAATAACACAAAAAATTTACTTCATACATCTAGTCCGTAAAATCGCACAAAATACAAGTCTTTCTGATTCGAAAGTTTTTTCCAAATCCAAAGGCTTTTGAAATATCAGGGATGAAGAAATGTTCGATTTTTTCAACTCCGAAACTTCAAAAAATCGTATCTCGGAAATGAAATCCAATCAAAATATTAGGTGTACAAATAAGTTTCCGCGGTTTGTCAAAAGATGGCCCCACCAGAAGGTTATGGAGAAATTGTCAGATGTAAAACGTAATATCCCAAGTTTAGTCATCTGGCAACACCATAACCTTAAAGTACTAGTGATTCCGTATCAGCATCACGTAATTTTTTTCGTGCAAAAATGTCAAGTTTTATTCCGAATAAGCATCATTTGCGGGAACTTTTGATTTACTTCTTTAATGTGAAAAAATCTGCAGCTGAGGCGCATCGATTGCTTCTAGAAGCATATGGTGAAGCTGCTTTAAGTGAGAGAAGTTGTCAGGAATGGTTTCAAAAGTTTAAGAACGGTGAGTTTGACGTTAAAGACAAAGAACGCAGTGGAAGGCCGAAAGTGTACGAAGACATGGAATTAGAAGTACTATTGGAGAAAGATTCGTCCCAAACGCAAAAAGAACTTGCACTTACTCTACAAGTGACTCAACAAGCAATTTCACATCGTTTAAAATCGTTAGGAATGATTCAAAAACAAGGAAATTGGGTTCCATATGAACTAAAGCCGAGAGACGTTGAACGCCGATTATGCATGAGTGAAATGCTGCTTGCCAGGAATAAAAAAGAGTTTTTGCATCGTATAGTCACTGGTGACGAAAAATTGATTCACTACTATAATCCAAAGAAGAGAAAGTCATGGGTTAAGCCCGGCGAACCATCAACATCGACAGCTAAGCCGAATATTCATGGAAAAAAACTCATGCTGTGTATTTGGAGGGATCAGCTTGGTGTCGTGTATTATGAATTGCTGAAACCAAGCGAAACCATTACTGGAGCTCTCTACCGAACACAATTGATGAGATTGAGTCGGGCACTTAAGGAAAAACGCGCCCATTACTACTCCAGACACGACAAAATTATTCTTTTACACGATAATGCTCGTCCACATGTTGCGGCGCCGGTAAAAACATACTTGGAAACACTCAACTGGGAAGTTGTACCCCACCCGCCGTATTCACCAGACTTAGCCCCTTCTGATTATCACCTGTTCCGGTCGATGGCACATGGTCTGTCTGAGCAGCGCTTCACATCATATGAAGACACCAAAAATTGGGTAGATTTGTGGATAGCGTCAAAAGATGAAGACTTTTTTCGACGGGGTATCCGAATGTTGCCAGAAAGATGGGGAAAAGTAGTGGCAAATGATGGAAAATACTTTGAATAAAACGTAATGTACTTTTCCTTGACAATAAATTCCTAATTTTTTATAAAAAACCGCGGAAACTTATTTGTACACCTAATAAAAAAATACGTATCGATTATTTTCCTTTCTAGAACGCGAGAAAAAAGTTTTCAAGTATGTGTCCGGGATGCGTGAACTGTTTGGGTGTTGTTTGGGAACGGCACACAGGAAAATTCGTTTGGTGAGGGATTCAAAACGTAACAAGGGTTCATTAGGAATCATCCCCACGAGGGGATCACGGCTGACCTGCAGAATCATCACTTACCACTTCATATTTCACCGCTGCTTTTTATGAGCTGTTTGGGCGTTCTTGGGATACTCCTCGTGGCACTCACTACCTGCACTCTTCCCTGAGGTTGGGAGAAAGTAGTGTCTACGAACGAATTCCGCACAGCCACCATTATTATCATCTGTAGCTTCGTAATCCGGCTTTTCCCCGGGGGAAAAACCCCACGAATCCCCCCTAAAACATCATTTGGTATTTCATGATGCAAAAGGAGCTCTTTATGAACTCTACGGGCATTGTTTGGGAACTTCTTATAACTCTCCCCATTTGGATGTCTCATTGGCGCTGAATTAAAGCCACTTCTGTTGAGGTGGGATGAAATTCATGGCCACGAAACGCTGATACCACCGTTCAGTGCTTCGTAATGCAGAAGACGCTTTTTATGAGCTGTTTCGAGATTGTTGAAGCACCTTTCTCTGCTTCCACCACCTTGAGTGTTTACAGGGAGTGAAAAAAATCCCCCCCCCCTTCCCTCTGCCCCGGAAAGAAACCCACCAAACCCCACCGAAACCATCATTTCATGTTCCGCGATACAGAAGGTGCTGTTTGTGAGCTGTGTGAGCACTGTTTGATAACTTCTTCTAGCTCCTCCTATTCGAATGCCTTATTTGGCCTAAATGAAAGCCATTTCCGCAAAGACCTCCCCCTAAATTAGTCGTTTTCTCAGAAGTCGCACTTCTGCATATTTACCGAATATTTTCATTCAGAAACGTTCTAGATATCTATTCATTCTGAGTGAAAATGGGATGTCTATTGAAATGGTAATTGCAAATACTGTATACTAACATATAAATATTGCAATCTCAACAGCTGTGCGAACGATTCGATACGGTCCCTGGAGGAAATCAATCAGCTCTCCTCCTTGTCGCGTTCTTATTACACTTCTATTTCCATTTATCACGTCAACAGCCTTCTTCCCCTCTGATAGTTATCTCTTATCTTCTTTTAATCCCTTTTGTGACTCGAGTACCAACCTTTTTCTTCGACCATGATCTTTAGAGTTTGCAGATCTTTCAAACATTTTACAACAACCAAAAATCTGAGAAACAAATCAAACGAATGAGAAGGATTTTTCAGTTTTATCAGAATTCAATTTGATATGTTTTTGAGAAAGCAATGGGAGAAGAAGGAAACATACGACCTCTGGAAAATCTCTTCTCGCAATTTTCCCTTTCAATTTCCAGGATGTGTGTGCACAGTGTCAAGATGGGAAACAAAATATGTTGAAGGGATACGAGCATTAGCTATTCCGTCTCGCGCACTAACGTGCCACACACGTCACGCCAGAGACGTTCGCCGTGATAAAAGGAAAAACAGCTATCGGTGCTTGTATTCCCCGGAGAAGAACTGGAATACGATAATCGAAGTGCGAATCTCTGTTCCGATGAAGATCGATGATACCCTACAAATGATAACATAAAACACTTTGAATAAGGAATAGTTGTATAATTGGAAATATCGAATTCCCTTGACTTGGTTTCCATTTATATCGAACTGATTTTATTTGAAAGGATTGTTGGGATCCCAATTCCATGAAAAATTGAAAAAAATTTCATTCTTAAATTCTGAAACTTCGGTTTTTGGAAGAACACAAAAAGTTTTCTGAACCCCAGAATCGACGAGTTAAAGTATCGACGATAATCGTATCGAGACGTGACACTTTATCAATCAAAATGTTCTCCATTCCTTTTCTTTAATGTATTCCTGGTTCTTCATTCTCTTCCCAAAGCAATTCAAACTTTTTAATGCTCTTTCTAAAAGAAAAATGGAAAAACGATAGACAATATAGTCGTTGATTTCACCCTTCACGGTGACTCCTCTCATTTCTTAATTCCTCATCCCATCGAAGAATCTACCAGAGCGTATTTATAAATCTTCAGGAGTCGATAAGTTGTTTACGAGAACTCAGAACAACGAGGTTAATCAAAGCACGTTTCTTTAAAAATCTCTATAAACCTAGATAGATTCGAAACCTAGATTTTAGTAAATTTTGCCTGTCTTCTCTACTCTTTTCTAATTCCAGTACCGTATTCCCTCCTGGGAATAAGAGAAAAGGTATCTAGCACCGCAGACCATTGGGAATACTCTTTTGCACAGGGAACCGTCGATCTCCACCGATAGTCGGGTAAATAGACTGTTGCCGACATAAACATTTTCTTTCGAGTAAGAATTCTTTCTCTTTTCACAATGTTCGAACACCAGTTTGCTGATCCTTGCTCTACCAGTTTCCTACGTACATTTCAAATCCCTCCTCTTCCTGTCTCTTCTTTCTTTCTTTCCTTCCTCTCTTTTCTCACACAACACACGTACGTGTATACCATATATCTCGGTATACCAAAGATTTGCGTCTAAGGCACACAAATGCGTCTAGAAGAGGACCCTTTGGAGTCGTGTGGGGCTGATTTATGGATGTTAAATACAGCACGATGTTAAATACAGCACAGCATGGTATCCATACAGGATTTTTCTTGAAACGAAAAAAAAAACAAACAAGCCGAAGATAGGACGAAGAATGAGACGAATAAGGAGAAGGATAGTAACGGGAAATGGGAAGTTTCGGAAGATAGTTGGATGGATGGGTCAGATAATAGCGCTAGAACATTAACAAGGTTCAAAGCGAATTTCCGAGAGGATTCAATCCGCGATAATCAGTGGAGTAGATCTCTATTGAATGAAGGAATTGTTTTGCTAAATTATCCACCGATGTGAGCTCACCAGGATAATTTATATAGACCAGAAAGGAAGAGGTAAACAAATTTCATTTAAGATTCGTTTGTGCGGAAGAAAAAAGATTGATGAATATAAATGTATAATGAAAATTACCTTCCATTCTGTGATGAATATCCGATTAGCGTGATCATCATAAAGGAATATTTCACATGCAAAAGAAAGAGAGATAAAAAAAAACATCTGTACCCAGCAGCCAGTCGGATGATTTTATAATTATAAAATTCATACTTCGACGTTCACCGATATTATAATCCATAGCGATTTGAATGATATATGCAGATGCGATCCGCGTTCGAGGGAAGATATTCGAATTCGAACACGCACACCGGTAAGCTGTCACGAACGGTATGAGAAAAGAAAATGCATTCATCACTCGTTTATCGGATATTTTGTTCTTGTTGTTGTTCTTCTATCGCCGCTGCTGCTGCTTCTATTCCACTTGCACTCCTAGGTGCTTTGGAAAGGTCTTTGTAATGCAATGAGGGCTTTGCCGAGCTTCAGTTGTGGCTATGAACGTTGGTTACGGTTTAAAATTTACGAGAGCCATTAAGACCGTAAGCCACGTCGCTTGAATGAACATGAGATTAACGTCATACGATACATGCACATTTTTTATATTATGGTGATGGATGACTTGTTAAAAAATTGAGGACAGGATTTTTAAATTCCAGACGGAAGAAGGCTTGGCGGGAAGTCAAATTCTTTTCGCAGTTGCGCGGGGAATAATTATTTTCATAAAGCAACAGATACGTTGTTGGGTCCTTGAAATTCTTAATCACCGAGTGTCTTTTGATTTATTCCTCCCTCACGAAGACGGATGCTCCATCCGACAAGGGGATCTAATCTCAAGATACTCACCCTCTCGCTATAATTAGATCCAACGTCAATATCTTGTATATATCCTTCTGTGGGACCTACCAGCGCCTCGTGGAGAGCCAAATTACAGGGAGGAATGAGGAATGTAGATTACATTGTAATTACAAATTTTCAGCTCAAAACGAGGGTGGAGAAGAGCCAGAAAAGAAGAGCATATTCGTTTCAATTCTATTTTTGAAGACATCATATCGAGTTGTTGTATTAAGTTTTATGATATCGTTGTTTTTTCTATTCCACACGAAAAAAAATCCATTTAATTGAATGCCATTGGCAAGTCGGTCTGTTCCTCGGGCACAATAATCACATTGTAAATTTAACTACAAATTTCTCTCTTCCTGTACAGAATTGGGAAGAATTCACACTCGAAGGTTTGAATCGTGATTCACTCCTTCTCTGAAACGTTTTTCTCAATGTTGCCAAGAATTTGTAATGAGATAAGTTTGAAATATTTGGTTTCAGAGGAGAAAATGAAATGAAATAAAAGATAAAACTTTACCAATATGCGTTTTGCCACACTCAAACTTGATATACCAATGAAAAGAAATGAAAGTCACCCGAGTCTTTGAAACTAAAATTAAAACGAATAATTGATCCTTCTCAGAAACTGGTTTCGAGATAAAAAATTGTTCCAAGGATTCTAGATTTTCTACTCGTCTTTCTGAACCCTCAATGGACTTTTCACGAACGATCTTTGATTTTTTTTTTGTTATGTTTTCACAATTTCGCGACAGCAAACATCTCTGGAAGAACAGAATTGAATTATTCGACTAGTCGCAAACGAAGTGAAATCATAAAACTCGCTCTACAAATGCAAGGATTGTGCTCCCCTTCGCTCGAGGAGCGATCCACTCATCCAACTGCAACAGCATTAAATTCGTAGTCCAATCGTACGGACCTATCTATCAAACACAGAGTCAGAATTTTTCCCCAATCCCACACCCCCCCACGTCGAAGGTGATAATCAAGAGCTATTGATGGGAGCAGAATCGCACAAGCGACAAGCAATCGTAAAGTCAATCGAATGTACATCCGTTCTAATCGCGCCCATTAAATCGAGTTATCTCTGCACTCTCGTTATCGGTCTCCAATTTGTTCAATTATGAACACCAAGCCACACGGTGCAAGATGAATTTTGTCTTCGAGCTGCTCCTTTGTTTACACAACGTACGCTTGGAATAGAACCCGTAACAATGAAATATGAATTTCAAATAAAACCGCTTTTTCCGTGGCTTTGTCTCCCTGCGAAAATCTTGCCCTGGAATTCCGAAGTGAGGGGATAATATTTATTAACAAGTCGAATCGATTGTTACTCGTTATACTCGTCTTCGCTGCGGGAAGATAAAAAATTGAAAAGTACGGCGCACTTCATGTATATATTCTCTGAGCATGAGAAAATAAACCCAACCCATCTGGGCATAGACCTTTGGTCGGAATATGAAAGAGTTACGTGCACCTGGGAATTTCCCAGATGTATCAAAATGTTCGTGCCCACCGCGAGAGAAGAGAGGGATCTAGTTATATGTGGCGTGGAATGTAAATCAAGTTGTAAGAAACAAGCACGTGGATTGAATATTCCGTTTACTCGCGATATCGAAACAATTTGCAAATTGAAAATTGATGCATGTTTACAATTATCTTTTCTTTCATCTAACACTTTTGAAGATTCTTCTTCGAGGGAATGGATAGGAGAATCCACCCCGTTGGAACAGTTCCCAGTAGCATGGGAAAAGCATATCGATAAAGATTTTATTCGATCAGAAATTACTTGGAGAATCACTGGATTGGGATAGTTTTGGGATGATCGTTGAGTCAGCGCGTTGAGGATTTCGGTTTCAAGTCACGATAGGTCGGAAACATTAACTTGCAACCTAGCACACGGTAAATACATACGAAATGCGATTGGAAACGTGAATGGTACTTTTCCAAAGTATGTCTTTCACTTAAGCGGACGTGATTATAGAGACTCGATGGATTCATTGTAAACAAGAATTTGAAACCTTCCGTGAAGATCGCTAACTGCAAATTTTATGGAGATCGAAAATTCGTTCACGTCGTTGGCGAAGTGAATAAAAGTTGAATGTTAATGGAAAACTTGAGAGAAAGAGAGAGAGAGTTTATGCAACGAGATTCGAAATAGTTAGCTGACGCTCTGCTATCATTTGAGATTTTCTTTCTCACCCAAAAATGATCAGCATATATTTTTTTATATTCAAATGACATAACAAACCGATATTCAAAGAACTTTCTTTCACTTATGACGTTGTTTTTCTTTTTGTGATTTCCTGAATTTGTATAAAACTGATTACAGAATGAAATTCAATGGTGAAAGCCGAAAGGGAAGAAAAGGGAAATTGATGAATGAAAATAGGGTATTTGGAACAAAACTGAAAGAGGAAATGGGTCAGGAGGAGTTTGCTGTAAACACGATTTACTCATTACACACACTTTATTCGAACAACGATCTGGAAGAACCTGTACCAAGGAGAAATATCAGGAAACGTATGCGAATAAATTACATCAGAGTCAACGAAAGGTTTGCAAATCAGATTAGAAGTTGTTTGAGACATACTTGAAGAGAGATTCTGAAATGTCAAAATAATATATCTCGTAAAGACGGTTTGCTAATTAAATTCTAAAAATATGGAGACTGTTACGGGAGACTGTTGGAGAAATCTGTACATAAATCTTGGGTTTCGTATTATCGTTGTGCGGGATTAGTTTATGAATTTAAGCTCCATTATTCTAATTGCTCTACGCGCGTTGTGAGATAGAACCCATGTCGAGTGGCATTATAATCCATCAAGACTGCTGAGACTAAACAATGTGGAGACAGAAAAGATTCCTTCGGATCACAAATGCATTATCACAATACTCAGCGATGAACAATACCGCTGTCATCTTCCGTTGCAATCCCTTCGATACGTTAACGTAACCGAGAAATAGATTTCCCGACGACAATTATCAATCAACGTACTCCCTTGAGGTAAAAGAATCATATTTCAAAGAACGAAGGAATAAGAACAAACGCGAAGGAAGAATGAAGAAGGAAAATTCTTTCCTTTACTCGTTCAATCGTTTTACGGGCAACACGAATGGACTATGTCATTTTATTTTTCATTCCTTGGGGTAATATAAATTAACTAAATCTCATGGAACGAAACGAAATTAACGACTCGGGGTAGTACAACTGAACCGTAAAAGGCTCGTTCCGAGCTTTTTATCTGTAGTTGGTTGGTCTCTCAGGGCTTGGTGTTTTGCAGGCCGGTCGATGAAAGCCAGGAGGAGATGAAAATCCCTGTGCGCGCATTCCCGTGTAAATACATTGAGGTACACCAAACGGGTCTCCATCTCATTGAAGGCGAATTGATAATGACTCTCGTTGATAATCATTCTAATTTCATATTCGCGTCCTGATCTATAGAAACTCTTTCAAGTAAGTTGAGTGATCTGTAGCACAAGTTTCGCTATTAAAAATCCTAGCGTGGTTGAGGTTAGTAACGCTAGATAATGAGAAAAGAGACCGATATCGTTAATATGACGTTAAAATTTATTGTTCATTCCAACAGAAATTGGTCTAGGGAATCGTTAAAGGGATTAATGGATGCCACAGTAGCACTTGGCAATACAAATATCACGAAAACCATTAACACGTGTAAATTATTAACTGATCTTGTTTCATTGCGTGCAATCTATCTATATAAAAGTTCCCATGAAAGGATAAACGTTCATTCTATATGAAAGAGAGACCGCACAATGGACTGTGAATTAACAGCACGATATTCTCTTTCAAACGAGAAATAGAATACTTCAAAGCTAAGGGAGTTGAAGAAGCTATAATATTTCAAATTAAACATATAGTAAGTGCCGTGATTAATCAACTTCTATTTTCTTTTCATTTTATTTTTGCCAATATAGAGAGAAGCGAGTGGAAAATTCCAACGTAGTTCAATCGTACATCAGTACATATGACGTATTATAACCCTTCACTCTATGACTCACGAGGGGGATCGAGTTCAATTTTCAAAAGTGGACAACAACCATTGATGCAACGTTTCTCTCGTGTATATTATTACCCTTTTGCTTACACGCATCAACATTCGTTTGTGAGTTTCAAGCATGACTCTGCGTTAACGAAAGCGAAATACTTGCGTCGAACAAAAAAAAACATTGTTGCAAACGAAGATTTTTTAGTTCAAATTTTCACTATTCACAACACTGGAGATGTTTGTCGAAGAGAAGAAAATTGTCCTTTGATTTCAATCGAATCACTTTGAGAGAGTGATTTTGATATTGATCTTACTCATCCAAAGGATGTCTGGGAAGAGAAATAGATGCGGAAAGATACTTGGTCAGTCGGAACTGTCAGTTCGTCGAATAAATACCGCGAAGCAAACTAATTAAATGCCGCAGACCTTCGTTTGACTGATATCGAATCCATGCGTTGAACGCTAACGCATCCAACTAGTGAATTCAAAGTAATTGTGGTATTCGACAAATGATTGTCACATCTAATTAGTGACCTGGCATATATTTGACCAACAAATAAATTGTTGCTTCTCGTTATTTTCCTTCGCTCAAATTGAATATTTGATTGAACTGATTCCAATGTACGGCAATTTATTACTATCAAATAGAACTCTATTATTGATCTCTGGAATCATAGTATTTGTTAAGAAGATGGATTTTTGCCTTCTTTTTAAATGAGAATATTCAGCACACCTTTGTGCACGAACTGTGATTTTTCATTCTCAAAGTCATCTTCGTAATGTACATCATATTCTCATGAATTTCTAGTCGTCGCCTTGACTGAGTTGAAATTGAGGAATTTGGTTGTATGCCAAGTAGGATGTTTCCATCACTTCTCTTGAGTTAGGAATGGACTTTCTCAACGCGCAGAAACTGCTCTTACACTTTTCAAAGCACTCTCCTTCCACCCTGACTCCAAATATCACGTCCCGGTGAGCATTCGATCCTCGTTCGTGTGTAATACAATACCGAATAGAGATCAGAGTTTAACTTGATATCTGTCCAGTTATCAACTTCTTTATCTCGGTAAAAAATTCGGTCATTCGTGAATTTAATGATGTGCTGTCAGTTTGTCAGATACGAATTTCATTCGGTGCGTTTTCAATGGAGTTGGAAAAATTTTTCAAATTCATTCAGGAACTTTTTTAGAATTTCATAAGTCAGGGAGTGCGATTGACAGAGTATTGAATGGAAGTTTTTATCATAATAAAAGATGAATAAAATTTGACAATATTAAAACTACGGTCTCTACTAAGAAGAAGTTGAAGAATAAGGGGTGGGGGGGTTCCAACCAACGCCCCCTCCAGTGGGTTGCTACCTACAATAGTCATTGCTGCCCCTCCTCAATATAAGGGAGATAGCAAGAGATAAAGAACTGTTATGGGAAGAATTTACCTTATGGCTAGTGTCGCCAGATCGTACTTTTAAGTATGAAAGTCTTACTTTTGGCCCCTCCGTCGTACATTTGACGTACCTTTTTATACCAGTGGGAGATTTTTTACAATACAATAAGACATTTCGTGGGATATTTTTCTCAGAATTTTCACATCAAGCATTTTTGAATAATTTCCACACTCCCCTATCCTTAAAATGTGTTTTGAAGTATATCAGTATATGATCCTATTGATGGATAGCTAGTAATATCTAGTAATATTTTTGTGATCAACAAATCATGTTAATTTGAGTCCTTGCAAAAGTTTTTTCAGACTATTAAGATTTCAGGCTACTAGAATATTATCACTTCAACTCTTCATCATGATTTCAGTTGCAATTATACTGTGAGATTTTTCTGAATATCAATAATAACCATCATCTATTTCTCATTGGTTATTCTGTGTACTACAATTGCAGGATTAGTCAATTCTGTTAGGAATTCAAACCGCCAAGAACCCCGTATAAGCAATTATTTATTCTTCTAATCAAAGTCCTAACTTTTCTTACAATTTCACTGTTGTTTTTTTTTTTCATACCTTCATGTCAATTTTCGTACTATTTCATTTCCTATTCCGTACTGAAATGAGAATCGGCACTGGCAACACTGCTTATGACATCCCTATTAAAAATGTCCGACAGATCCTGACAAATTCCGGTCAAAATTCTGTCTGGTTCCGTCGGAAATCATCATGCGTGGGACAAAAGCCGACCAAATCCTGACAGAAAATTATCTGTCGGGCATTTGTAATAGGGATTTTATCTTAATCAAATGAGATAATAAATAAGAAAGGTACTCCTACTAAGATGAATGACTGAAGGGTGGTGAAAAAACTCATAGTAATCTAGTCACTATGGTAAAAGAAAAAACAAGTCAAAATAAACCGCTGTTTATATCCCGCTCCAGTTATTTGAACCACCGGGCGATGCGACTGAACGAGCGCGCTCTGTTGCATCAATCACGAAGCTTCAGAGTACTAGTACCTTCCACTTGACTCGGTTCACTCGTACTGCTCGAAGGTAGATTTGTGGTTTTCGTTACAGAGTGATAAATCTAAACTCGTGAAATTTCAAAATTATCTTCATCACGACCATTAATTGGCCGATACATAAGAGATGTGGGTGTCACAGTGAATATATAAGCGAAATATAGAAGCGAATCGATACTCGCGATGACTTAGCTATATCGAGAACAGGAGTTATCGTCACAGCGGATACAGTTTTTTCGTTGTTGAGCGATAAAATTCACAAGGAGGGAATTGAAAATATTAATCCGCACTGTGAAGTCACGCGAACAATCCCACAAAAGGAGATTTTTATTTTTCCACGGAATTATCAGAGTGTTACCGACTAGATTCGATAGAGATTGTCGAAATATCTCAATTCCAATGGTTTCAATAAATATTATTATATAAATAAAAAAGAATAATCTTGTACAGCTTCGGTGTGTACAATAATCGAAAAGCATATGGCATTAGCCAGGAGGATTTTCGAAGCAAACGAACCCGCATACGCGTTCTACACGTATACACGCGTACGTGTAAATCGTTCATTTGCAACCATGCCCCTTCTATATCGCTGATAGTAGTGTTATGCGAATGAGCGTTCATGAGTGGAAATTTATCGCAGATAAAGTGCATTCGAATCATACATGTTATTAATGACAGGAATTGGCATGTTTCATAGAATTTCCTCGCAGAGAATAATGCATGATTTCTCCTAGTAGAGTTTAAATGCATTTAACCATGAGCATCGTGACGTAAAATTCATGTTTGTTGTTTCAATAATCAATCACTCGAGATTTTCTCACACGTGAAAAGATTTGTTGCATATTCCGAGTGATATTCATACGGAACTCGAAATACGGTTACATAAATATAAATCATGTAGAATGTACAATAATGTACCAGTTATGTTAATGTACCATTGGTGTATCCTTAGTTTGCAGTTTCACGGAGACATAATGAACCAAAATACATATTCGTATATCGTTAATCATCGAGAGTAACTACTCGGTTATTCTCAGCAACACTGGTGTGTGATGCAACACTTTAATTGAATATTAATTCTTGTTCCTTCCTTATTCTATATTCTGCATTCTCGATATATAAGTGTTTTTGTTTTCACTAATAATTATCCGATATTGAAAACGTTATAATCGTAGTAGTGCAGGTAATTAAACGTAGAGCTGTAGAAGTCGACTGAGAAATTCATACTTATCCAAACGTAACCCATCGCAGCTATGTAAGGTTGCCTTCATTCGTTTTAATGTGCGTAAATGTAGAGCAAAACATTCATCGTGGTGTTGGTAAATTGATTAATGTATTACGAGACATTGATACCGTAATACATTACTTGATAGCATGTAATCATTTCAGTTTAGTCGAATGGTTTTGATGATTGAGGTTGAAATGCGAGTTTAACCGAAATACTAATTGGAATAGTTTCGGGATTAAGGAATGGAGCGTAACAATAAAGGATTTAAGGAAACTGTGTAGAGTCGATCAACGTCAAGGTTCATTTTATGTATTGTTTGGTTTAATAGAATCATCTCGCGTTACAAACTCTTTTCACATATTTTGAAAACAAGTGGAGTTTGACTCTTCAAACTACCAAAAGAATATTCCATTTTTAAACGTGTTTGTAATTTTCAGAATATGATTTGTTGAGTAGTTAGATCCTAAAAGATGCATTCAAATGCGCGCGCGCTTGATTTGCAAACTTTATTTTGTCTCTCATTGTATTATTCTTTAGTGCAAATGAATTTGTGTTATTTAGATCTTGTTTATTTTGATTTAATAATCTGTGCCCTGGCGATTCTGGAGTGACCAATTTTTATGCTTTACTTTCGGTTATTCTTAAGTTTGGTGAAAATTGGGTCAGAAAATGGTTATCTAGATGGTTGTTACCATGTACCATGATCTATTCGTGACCGGAAACTAATGGTTGCTTAGAACAAATCTGCCACCACAAAGTAACCAAAAAATGTGGTCCATTTTTGGAATCTTTTTGGTATTTTTGAGGTAAAAACCCAGAAGAATACCACGAAATAACTTGAAAATCACCAAAATTCAGATTGGTTGAATTTTGGTTGGATTTTGGTCAATTTTTGTTGAAAAAAATGTCCCAAACGACTAACAAGTTACCAAAACCAAGATTCCTCACCAAAATGTGACTCAAATTTTTGGTCGCTTGTCGGTTCACCCAGATCTGCTAGTAAAATAATCCCCTTGTAAACTAATCTTGGAATCCAACGACTTAGAGACAATATTCTGCCGTCCAAAGCAAGAAAACCGTAAGTACATTTGATTTGAATTCGAGAAAATCAAGAAAAACTGTTCCCTTTTAAAATCAATAGAACAACTCATCATTTTTCAATGCCAAATCATTTCTAGGGTATATCGAGGGTGCTCTGCCTGATTTCATAAAGGAAAATTAGAATTTTCCATAACAACCATTAGTTTATGCACTTACTGGTCATTTCTCGACCAAAAATACTTGTCAAGAAGGCTGTAAACTAACCTTACGGGCTTTTACCAAGGAACTGCGACCCGAATGTCAGAACCGATGCACGAAGGTAGTTGCGGTTTTTTCATCAGGGAAATGGGCAATCGACTCACGGGATTTACAAGAGAAGAAAACCGTAATTACATAGACGTGATTGTATCTTGTATTTGAGAGTCTGCTCTGGAACTTTTGCCAGAGAGAGAGAGAGAGAGATCGTAAGTGCACTTACGGTGTTCCCTGGTAGACATTTTCTCCAGTTAATCAAAAGGCACTTACGAGTTTGCCCATTGAACTTGTGAGGAACTAGTGAGGAATATTCACGAGTAGCTAGTGAGGAATGTAACGCTCTGAGTCATCAGATACTAGTTAGAAAAACCGACCAGTTTCTCCCTAGTATTCCACAAGGCACTTGTTAGTACACACATAAATATAAATAAAAAATCAAGAAGATTTTTCACTAACCTCTTTTCTTGTCGATTTCCAAAGAGGACCTTGTGAATACTTCGAAATTCCATCCATACATGAATTCAATATCCACAAAATTTTATTTGGAAATCCACAATAAAAGGAGGTTTCGCAAGGTATCTTTCAAATTTTTTCCTCTCATGCAAAAAGCCTTTATTCCAGTTCAGGTAAGTATTCCATACAACGTTTTCAATGATTTTTAAAAACAAATTATTTTGAAAGAAACAGATGCCTCTCAATTCAAACTCTGTTCTCAACTGTTTTTGGTAAATCAGGGAGAATATTGTCTTCTCTGAGAATATTCAGCAAACCATCTAAATGTTTGTGAGAAACCTGGCTGTCAATCGCCCATTCTCGAATCTTGTCTGCTGTATTCGTAAAAGCTAAAAAGTCTGGAACTTCAGTTGCACTGTTGCTTTCCTCTTCATCATCAGGACTATAGTGATCATCTTTAATCTCATTTAGTCCTAAATCACTCGACGGATCATTTATCTCGTCAATTGTTGGGAGTTCTAAAGCAGGTGATGTGACTGAATCATGTGAAGATGCAGACAAATAATTATCTGCGAATGTAGCACACTGAGATGAAGATTCGGAAGTTCGAAAACATTTTTATTGTATTTTGAAAATGGGAACACTTGCTCACCTTCCAATTGCTTTCTTTCTCGATAATTTGATACTCGACGTTGAGTTGAGATTCGTTTCTCTTCCATAATTGCTGTCGATTTTCATTTTTGCTCATTGATTGAGTTGAATAAAAACCAAAACATGAGGATCGCATACCTTTTACCAATACGGATTAAAATATCGGCTGCGGAAATTATCGAAAGTATTTTTAGTCGTAATCGCCAGTAATCGCTGTTAGAAAATCTAGACACAGAGGTTAGGCATCTTTTCCTCATCTTTGACGATAACTGTTTCATTTTTTTGGGTTTTGAGGTTAGCAATTTCTAACTAGTATGAATTGGGAAAAAATTTGTGGAACTCTGACCAGTTTTATCCATCTGTGATTCATCGGGCCCACCTCACCAAGTATTCGCCAATAACTCTGCAGTTTATCCCAACTAGTTTCTCCTTACTAGCCCCTCATGGTTGATCGAAAAAGACTCGTGATATTTCTACCAGGGTTGTTATCTGGCAAAATGTTGATGTATTCGAATAACTCCTCATTTTTGTGTTAGTTACGGCTGTTTCTTCTAAAAACGTTTCAAATTTGATTAATTTTTCCGTACTTTGGACTGCTATTATTAAAAAAGTAATACGTTGTTTTCAAAATGCAAAAAAAAAACACAGTGAAATGCAGAATTTCTTCACGATTAAAATGATATGAAAAACTAATTCTCGTCAAAAATGTCACTTACGGTCTTCTTGGTTTGGACGGCAGTATTGAGGACTGATGTAATGTAGATAAATTTCTCAATGATTCTCCCAATGTTGAAGAATATCTGCTAATTTAACAGAATCAATTTAGGTGAAGATGATTCTATGTTATCAATTCGAGGTTGCGGCAAGTTCAGTTGCCAGAGCTCGACCAAGCTCCATCCACATTTCCTTATTCCTGCGCAGGAAAAATTCCACACTAACGAGTACTTTATACTACATGGTTTGCTCGGGTTATGGAAACAACAGTTTTTCTACATTGGAGTACAGTAAGTGTTGGACTTTTTCTATTCTCATAACACGAGTCTATCATTTTGTGACTTACAAGATCTTTGAAAGAGAGTCTTGGATTTATCGCAAATCAACAGTTTAAAGAATGTTGTCCAAGACATCTGAAACCTGTCTAAAAGGTATCGGGAGTCGCAAAACGTTGACTGGATACTAATTACTGTAGAATTTCCACCACGTGCGGAAATGTTCAATTTCTTCACAAATAGTTTCCACGAAACACGTATTTTATCCATAGATTCTCGATTTTTCTTTAATATTCCTCTCATTGATCTTACGTTCCGGTTGTTTGTCCTGCTCGAAGCCTGAAAAACTTGTTCATTTCTTTCTCTCGGTCTTGGAAAGGTTCCAAATTAACTGATAAGGAATCGTGTTAGATCAGGAATTATTTCTGCAATCAAAAATGAGCAATAGTATTCTGGAAGGAACTCGTGCTCCCTAATGGACTATCTTCGAGAAAATCGGATGCAATTAGTGTAATTAAACCGCATCGGTATCCGTTCATTACACTTCCTTCCAAATAATTCTGGAAGCATTTTGAGATTAAAAGACGATGTACGTAGAGATCGTCAGACAGAATTCATGAAATATCTTTCATTTTCAGGCGAGTATAGTTTCTATTCTTCTGTGAGTTCATTGAAATATTGGATAATTACAATGAAATATATAATACTACCGTACACATACGTGACACACAAGGGAGGGAAAGTCCAGTCTATAGCTTCTATATACCTGTTTTTTCCCTCGTATACATTCGGAAAGATTCTACGTTCACATCCATGAAGATATATAACCAAGCCTATGAGAGCTGTCCCTATTTCCTGTGTACCTACTGCGCTTCTTCACATCTGAGTACCTTACAAGGATCTCTTCTGCAGTCGGATATATACTAACCCATTTACAAATTTCATGCTTGTACTATGTCTTATTCCCGCACCACTGCAGTACACGGACTCATGAGAACACACCGAGTTTCATACATGTTCTTTCTTTTCCATGAAATTGAAAATTCAGTTCGTGATTCAAATATCAAATGTTGTTAGGTTTATTTTATTTAGCGGAAGAAAATCATTCTTTTCCGTCTATTTAAACAAACACATCGAACTCGATAATTCAAAAAGAACGAGGAAAAAATGACGTTGTACTACGAGTACACGATGAATCCATGATTGCTTATCCTTCCATTCTGTGAATTTTCAACCAAAAAATTCTCATTATAAAGAATATTGTAATTATCTTTTTCCTTGGTCTTGACTGAAAATCAATAACTGTGAAGCAAGCCATGATGCTTCCAACTTTCAAACAATTGCGATGTTCTTAAGTACGAACTTTTCATATTGCAAAAATAAAACGGTGTTGGCCGAAGTTGGTGAAATTTCAATCTCTTAATAGTTCGAAATTGAAAGGAACCAGGACAGGACGAATTTTTTAATACAAGAAAGAACTTTCTTGTTCTCAATAAATTGAAATTCTCAACTATCGCCTGGGGATTGAATTGATTCTCCTCTTTTTCTCAGTCCTCGATGCAATTTCTCTGCATATAAAATTAGACACAACTTCGATGTCCGAATAATTAGGCATACAATCGAGAACAAAATTACATTCTCGTGAATCGCGAGAAATCATTCTTCATTTCAATTTGATGTAAATGGAATGTCATTCCGATGTTATCGTATTTTTGGAGCGGAATTGGAATCACCGTGTTGTATATCATATTCGAATTTGGTTGATGCACAATTCTGACATTCGTTGTCAATATGGAATTCGAAATTCCACCGAACGAGAGTCGGAAGAAAAAATAGTAAATTCTCTTGAAAGCTATTAAATTTGTTGTTAAATCGTGTTTAATCGACTGTTAATCGATGTTTTCTTCCTCTATTTCACGTGAGTTTGTAAATTGTCTGTTCTCTCACATTTGAAATATTTCCAGAAAATCCACTCGCAATTTATGTTCAATATTAACGCAAAAAATATATCAAATCAACACAAAAATGTTAAATTTACACTGAAAATCTGTGAATTTCAGAATTTCATACCTATGTTGTTTTCAACACAAACTATGAGTGGACTCCTGTGACACACAATTTTTCGCTGTAACGAATTTGAAAAATCAAACCAAAAACATTCAAGGTAACATTCATTTGTGATTAGTTAGTTCACATTTACCTATTTATCAATGAGACAGTACAATACTTTTCCCAAAAGAACATATGACACGAGACAATAAAGTCTCATTAACCTACATACCAGTCGGTTTGAGGTACATTCAATCCAGATACAAATCAAGGCCAAACAGGGATCAAAAATATAAGTACTGGGAGAAAAAAAATGAAATTCTGTATCATAATCTTCCTCTTCACTTCGCGTCTCACGTGTTTTTCTTGCCCCACGTATAGACTGGTAGGAAGAGTTTTCAAATTTGATAGTCGTGAGATACAAAACACGCATCGTATTGTTCTGAATTACAAACAACGTTAAGGAGCAATAGTTTCGTTCGGGAACAGAATCTGCTCATGAATATTCTAATGTTCGATTTTGAATATTCATAGAGATGGCGAACAAGTGCAGTTATATTAATATATACGTATGTGTATACACGATTACACCAAATGCAAATGTATCGTTAACTGTGTGAAAGACAACTGTTAAGATGCGAATTCAACTGTTGAGAGAGCGGATCTGGAGGAATGAAAACGGTGAATTAAATGCTTCATTGTTTCATATGATATTAAAGGATAATGTAGGATTGTACGAGATAATTAAACGTATTTGTGAGGGGTCGATGATCGCAACATTCGAATATTTCTGGAAATCAAAATTCTGAATCTAACGCTTGATTTATTATTATTATATATGATAAATAGAATTTGCAAATTTCTATAATTTTGTATCCTTCAGTTTATTCTTGAAGGAAAATGACATTTCAAGTAGCACGTCACGAAAAGCAATTTGAGTTGTTTCGGATTGTTCTCTGCAGTTTACAATTATAAATCTCACACTCATGGAAACTGTGAAATACTTTCTTGGAATGACAGAAAAGCGTGGCTGAAAGTTTCAACAATGACGCTTTAATTAACATCTCTTTTATTAATTAGAATCTTCAATTCTACGACTCTATAAAACATATTTCATGACTCCAAAGTTTGGTCTTTGAACTTTTTACTGTCCAAACTTCTGGTTACAAAATTCTTCGAACAAAACATCGTCTCACATACCCATGATAAATATATATCATACAATTTGAGGATAAATTTATCATCACATTCGTATCACGAGCTTGTCGCAAATTTATCGTCCCGCAAGGAACTTTGAAAATTCAGGAAATCCAAGGATAACGAAACTTCTGATCCCTTAATTCTCAAATGATATTCAACAATCAATTCTAATATTCAAAATTCAAAGCGTATGATTCTATTGGACGACAAAGTACAAAGTTTCATACAATATCATCGTTAGAATACTGAATATCAATGTTATATACATTGAATTTCAGAACTCGTATACAGTCGAGTGATAGACTCATTATTAAGGAAAATAAGAATGAAATCATTATTTCTCTGCAGAACAAAATGTTCGTGGAGAGTCATAAATACCAGGAAATCTTGTACATTCGGCTTCCGATGGCGGCTATTCGAGATATGAAACGACAAAAACTATTTTTCATCCTACAGTGCGTGTGACATTCTTTCCACGCATCATGTTCATCTCATGCTCTATTCATTTCACTTCCTGACAGAACAAATTAAGTTATAACAATACCCTGCGTGCGTGTATGTATAATTTATACAAATGTAACCCACGTACATATGTTTACGATTATTCGACAAAACCACATCGAACGACGGTGAATCCGATCAAATGATTTGCGGTTCATTCGGTGACAGGTACAACGTGTCTCTGGTGCTTAATGCAAATGTATGAAGTAGTACTCGTTGACTGTTGCTGATACATCACATTTATGATGAGTTTCATCGGATCGAAAGATACTTCGTTTACGTTATGCTCCAGTTTTCCGCACTTTAATGAAGATTTCGAATTCATATGAAATTTGAATTTCAAAAAAAGTCGAATATGACGATGAGGGCATTTTTCTATATAACACAGAGAACTCGAATATTCACTCGTAGGTTGAGAAAAGTGGAGTTGGCAGATGCCCGTATCGTTCCTTATTAACGGATAGAAAAAGTCCAATATCGCGGGCAATGGCGAATAACTTTTATTTAAAAAAGTATAATCCGACGTTTCGACCGAGTTTCGGCCATTCTCAAGGATGATACAAAATCATAATGGCGAAGGATTTGTCTGTTCCATCGTCGTTAAAAAACCTCGTTGACAAGAGGACAGAGGTATTATACTTTTTTAAATAAAAGTTATTCGCCATTGCCCGCGATATTGGACTTCTTCTATCCGTTAATAAGGAACGATACAGGCATCTGCCAACTCCACTTTCCTCAACCTACGAGTGAATATTCGAATTCTACCTCTGTCCTCTTGTCAACGAGGTTTTTTAACCACGATAGAACAGACAAATCCTTCGCCATTATGATTTTGTATTATCCTTGAAAATGGCCGAAACTCGGTCGAAACGTCGGATTATACTTTTTTAGATAAAAGTTATTCGCCATTGCCCGCGATATTGGACTTCTTCTATCCGTTAATAACACAGAGAACACTGTGAACAAAGAAAATATTTATTGTTCACTTTTGGGGTCACTGAATCCGAATCTGAAGTGCATTCCAAGTGAAAATGCTCGAGAAGATCACAAAATTCATAAATCTTCACAGGATTTCTGTTAGAGATTCAATCCCATCAGGTCAGGGTTGATAAGAACCTCTCTAAGAACAAAAATCCAGGCAGTGTTGCTGAATTTCTTCCCATCTCCATACTATGCGAATGTAGTAAAATCTTTGAAAAAATTTTCCATCATTATTAGGGTGATTGAAAACAAACTTTTTCATGGAATCCAGTCACGCTCATGGAACCGCATGTTCCTCTCGGTTAGAAATGGACCTCCTATTTTTTTCAGATTTTTAAAACAATATTTAGAGGTCACCCAAATCACTTTTATGCCACAAATTGTGTTTTTATCAGTTTTTGACGTTTCGAACATAGATATTCCAAGGTTATCAAATTTTAATCTACATGAAATTTTTGGTGAATCTACAGGGGAACAAATTCTGTACATTTGAGATGAAGGAAAAGAAATTGGCGCTCCTCCTGGCTATAAAAGTGGCAATTCAGCGAGAACATCAACATATAATTGCATATTTGTTTCCCTAAAAATTTTTCGTCAGGATTGGAAAAATCCAGAGGGATTCTTCACGCATCAGGGAAGAATTCTCTGAAGGATGGAAGGATGACACATTGGAAATATAGCTGTGAAAAATCAAAGAATATTAACGTTTTTCAATTTCTCATTCAAAAACCACAAAACCTGCCCTATATCAATAATATCAATATTTATGGGAAGATGAATTCCCATTACACACAAAGAGTGATAATTTTGCAAGAAATAACAATTGAAAAACAAGAACTGGTGATTCAGCATTGATTGATAAATTGTTGGTGTTACTGTTTTCAATATAGAATTAAATATTGTATCTATTCTGTCCACTGCATGAGATTAGATTTCTTACAAGGATGCTGTTTCCGAAGTTTTTCGACCACCTGGAGCAGATACTGCTCCTGACTTTCCTGTAATAACAAAACAGGAAAAAAATAGGAGGTCCATTTCTAACCGAAAGGAACATGCGGGTCCATGAGCGTGGCTGAATTCCAAAAAAAGTCTCTTTTGAATCACCTTAATCATTATCCGTCCTCTCATTTAGAATGTAGCCACTGAGTCGAACCTTACCAATACGGCTTAATTGAATCCAACTTTACACAAACTGCGCTTATCAACCTTGTTGATGATATTCGCTTAGGTATCGATCAACGAATGTTGACTATTGTAAATTTCAACTTCTCTAAAGCGTTTGATACGGTTGATAATTCTATTCTAGTAAAGAAACTTGCTAGCCTAAACATATCTGGACCTGTACTGCGCTGGTTGTGGAGTTACCTGACTGGAAGGTTCATACCTTGAGGCAGTCAAAACATCTGTGGGTGTTGCAAACTGGATGCTATGGAGTCAATTCTGGAGTACCGCAAGGGTTAGTCCTGGGACCACTTCTATTTGCGGTTTACTTGATTGATATCAATAATTGTATCATCCATTGTAAAAAATGCAAATATGCGGATGACGTGCAAATATATCTTCATTTCTATCCTGAGTCGTTGAATGAGGCTGTTACACTTATTAGCTTGGATATATAGAGCGTATTGTAAATTGATGCACAATGAACTCTTTGAGATTCAATCCAAGCAAAACGCAATGTATGATTCTTGGCTCATCAATGACATTCTCGTTCTTTATGTTAGTTCTATCAAAACCCTGGGTATGACATTATCGTCAACGTTGATTTGGGGTGAAAATGTCATGTACATCCGCAAAAAAGCACCTACTTTCAATCTCTATGAAGACCAAACTAGTCTCAAGTCTTATGATTCCTTATTTCGATTATCGCTGTCCTGTTTACACGAATTTAACGGCGGCTGAGAATTTAAAACTGCAACGTTCTTTCAATACTCGTTTCCGCTTCATTTTCAGTGCTAGGAGAGATGAACATATCACTCCGTATTTTCTTACTTTGCGATGGTTGGAATTGAAAGAGCGGAGAGAATTTTTTCTTGGTTCGTTCCCTAACAGCACAATGTGTCTCTGGGACGTTTTCTGAACGTTCAGAAAACCTCTCCTACGTTATATAAACCTTCCATAAACGTTCCAGTGGCACGTTGTGCTGTCTGGATTTCTCTTCCAAATCTCAAGAAGTCAGCGTCCGTCATTACTTTACAGTCGCTTCAAATTTTCACCTGATCACTCTAGGCAAAACACTAGATCTTCTCAAGATGTCTTGGTAATCCCAATTCATCGTACTGCCACGTTTGAGAAATCATTTACAATTATGGCAGCAAAATTTTGGAATTCCCTCCCCACGCACATTCGTGGTAAGCCGACTCTTGCTGCCTTCGAAAATGAGCTACATGACTTTCTTCTCAGTCGTTACTCATCAATTTTACGTCTATAAACCTTTCTCAATGAGAAGATTGCTTGGGATTAAATTCTTAAATGATTGTATGAATGCTAACGTGTGATGGAATGAATTATCCTTTAGATATAGTGTAATTAGTTTGATTTTTTTTTTATACAGAGGGGGAAATGTTTTATGCACCTCCAGGGAGCTGATGTTATTGCTCCCCGGTGCACAGTGTGACATTTTCACAATCTAGCGGGATTTAATTCGATATCAATCAGAATGGCTCGAGACTGACCTTCTAAAGGTTTTCGGGATTGCTGATTAAGAATCTATTGTAAAAAGTTCAAAATTCAAAATGGTGGATCCAATATGGCGGACCAACATTAAAAAATTCATCGGATCTCCTTGAAACTCGGTGGTTAGGACTTTTTGGGGTCGCTGATTATGAATTCATTGTCGAAATTCCCAAATTCAAAATGGCGAATCCATTATGGCGGCCCGGAGTTTGGAAATTCATCTGATTCCCTTGAAACTCTGTATCTGAGAGGTTTCAGGGTCGCTGATTATAAATATGACGTAAAAATTTGAAATAAAATCCAAGATAGCATTCAATCTTTCCTCTTCAATTATCTCGAGGGACGCCATCACCCGTCATCTTCAAAAATATATACAACTCAGATCCGCAGCTATCTGCAGGCAAATAAGATATCTACGAGAAGGGGACAAACTGTTCTTCAGGAATATCAGGGAGCGAACACAATATTCGGCAATATAAGAATGTTTTTCTCTCCTGAACTTGATAAATTCACTACACACTGATTGAAATTGTATGTGGAATTATTTGAAGGCCACGCAAAATTACGTAATTGGAAAATAAAAGAATGATAGTGTGAACTGAGCTACATGAGACAGAGATTTATATGTAGAATGAACGAACTATCTTCCAGAGGGTCTTTGACGATACGGAATGTATTTGCAACTTTCTCCCTTACTAACGCTCAAACAGATTCCTGAGGTAACAAATCCAAGGTTTTTTCGCGAAGACCACGCGATAAAAGTCAAACAACTACAGTTCCCCTTTGGTCAGTTAGTTTACTAAAACATGGCGTATTCAAATATTTCGAATTTGTACCTCGGATTTTTTACTTTTGCAGCGCTAAATGCGTCAAATGCCACACTGTGTGTTGTGTGGGACTCCTGCTCCGGCTGAAGATGTTGAGCGCCTATTGCAGTTTACCCACTAAAACCGACCTCTTTCCTCCTCGGACCCAGCCCGGAACCGTTTATCACATTACTTCGAGCTGGGCCCTCATTTTCCTATAGCCAAAAGACCGCCACCAGTCACTCTGCCCTATCTAGGTCCACCCTCTTAGGGCGGAGAATGGACTGTACGAAGGAGTTCACCACCCGCCAACTGGAGTCATCTCGGAGCATCAAACCCACGAAGTTCTCGGGAGTGATGTCTCCGAGCTCCGTTTGTAGCGCCATCCGATGTGGCTCCCACCGAGCACACTCGAAAAACGTGTGCTCGGCAGTGTCCCTAGTGTTGGGACAATTGATACACTCGGGTGACGCCACCTTTCCCATTTGGTGGAGGTACTTCCGGAAGTACCCATGCCCCGTAAGGAACTGGGTGAAGAAGTACCCCACCTCGCCATGCTCGCGCTCTGTCCACGGTTTGACCAGGGGGATGAGCCTCGCGATCCATCGTCCTCTGGTCTCCTCGTCCCAGGAGGCCTGCCACGCGAGGAACGTGCGGGTGCGTTCCTCGACTGCTACGGTGTTCCTCAGTTCTCCAGCCCTGTTACACTGGAAGATGTTCTGTCGTTCCCTAGCGAGAAGCGCAACGGGAACGACCCCGGCCACAACGAACACCGCAGGGCCAGAGGCGACTCCTAGCGCACCCAGTCGCGCTCTGCAGCCCTTCTTTTCCGTGGCATGCCCCCAAATCTCGGCCCCGTAAAGAAGGACTGAGTTGACCGTGGACATCTACAACCTACGTCTGCTCGACTTTGGGCCACCGACGTTCGCCATCAGCCTGCTAAGAGCTGTGACCTCCTCAGCGGCTTTGCCGGCAGCCCCCCAATAATTAGTTTGATAAGTATACTATTATTGTCACTATTAGAACTGCTGTATAATATTTTATGCTTTATTTGTCCTATAGGATTTCCTTGGGCATAATAAACTTATCTATCTATCTATCCAATTTTATGAGTCACTCCTCGAACATTAAATCCAATTAATTGAACCCCATAAGGCTGTAACATGGTGAACAATAATTATTCTATTTTCTTCTCTCGTCGATTACGAGATGTTATTTCTTTCACATCACATGCATTGGGGAGAAAATGATTGTTCCAAGGATATTCCTTCTAAATTATCAATTCTTATCGCAGCGTTGAACTGCAAAAGTAGATCTGTATTCCGTAGAGTGACACGAGAGATATTTAGGAATCGATTTCAAATGACTATTGAATGAATTCTAAACACAACGCTTTTCAAGACCTATAAATGAAGTAGTCCATGAAAAGAGCATTTCCATTTGAATCTGTTTGATAATGATTTATATTCCAGAGATTGAGTGATGAAGTGAATAATGGGATTCAAGAATCTTCCACGTATTTTCCAATTGAATTTTCAAATGACTTTTGACTCTGAAGGAGTTGATAAGAAGTAAAAGGTAACTGATGGAAGCACAACCCTTTCTTCCGATTATTTTTCTTTTATCGAAGATTACAATTTAAATTGGTTCTTTTGCAACTCGATACTAATCCACAAACAAGCCCACCACGAGTATACATAGTTTTCATGCACTAGTGATCATTTTAATGAAGGATGCGGCAAATGGGGACTTAGCTGTCGTGTCTTATTCCGTTTCAGATTCTTAGAGTGTGAAAATACATACTGTCGGGATTTCAAAGTTAACTGGAAAGTTTAGTCGATGACGAGGCGGAGAGAGGATGGGAGCATGTATTGGGGAAACGAGTCTGAAACATCATCGTAGTCGACGTTGGCTTCAGGCTGCAGCCTTTTGAATGAAAGATATGATAATGATGATGATGATACTCTCGTAACACTTCTTGTGTATGCGACATTTATACGAGTTTTCACGGAACATACGTGTATGCATACATACTAATGCAAACAAGCAAACGTACGTAATGCAAGTAGTTATACGTCATAACTTGCAAGATTTCTCCTGGACGAACTTTACCAAACCATCGAGTATAAAGTTTTCAAGATCTTTCAGCTTGTACTGCTTTCGTAGTCGAAAGTTTCCCACTTTTTTCTTCCTCTTTCTCTTCTCTTCTCTCGATCCCGTTATTTAGACACTTGATTCAAGAATTCTTCTAACGACCGCTTTTACGTCTGTAAAATTTCTTGAAAACAGAACCCCTGTATTTTGTGTGGGTAAAATACTTTTACGTGAATCTCCTGTTCGTCGTTTTGACATGGAAAATGAAGAATTGTGAAAGAAAGGAATATGTGTGACACAAAATTCATTGAATAAACAAAATATTGAGAAGTGTATTGGATTTTTGAGGATGTAGGGGTCGCTGTCCGTATATGACAGTAGTTCGCAAAATTTGAATGTCCAAACTTTGATTATAATACATAAAAGTTCGTACTCACGTGGGTTCCATTCAACTTTATCCACTCATTTTTCTTCCCCTTTCATAACTTATTTTCACCAAAGTTCCTATATTCGTATTACGTATTCGTCCACGTAAAAGGATCCACCTTATAAGGTTTCATATATGAAGGTGAAAAGTGAAAAAGTTTCTTCCTTTCCTCCGGTCAAACGACACCAGGTCTCATCATTCCGCATCATTCATTTCTCATGTAGAAGAAGAAAGAACGATAGAACAGTTCAGATCGAAATATTCATAAAATCCCAAATTCCAACAAATATTCAATATACGTAACTCATCCTCCTGGTCCTACACACACGTAGCTGCTGTTGCAACAACAGGGATTGCTTCAACATAGTGGAACAACGTGGAGAATCCATGCGAGGATACCATTCCAGGATTTCCGAAAGTCACCCGTAAACAGTCCCCAACCTAGCTAAACAGCCAACAGCTCCTACCTCTGCGAGCTTCGCACCAACATCGGGTTGAGATATTGCCAGGAAGACCTGTGGTGGTGTTTGCCGAACTATCTTCGCTCCCTTCTCTCTCGTATATCCCAATAATTCACAGGAACCACTGGATACTAACGCGTGCAACCGACTTTCCTCGTTTTTCCTCTGACTTCTCCATGTTTCCTCGTCACTTCCTCCGATACCAGAGTTTCACGAAAACGTGTGAGTACACGTTCACGAACGCCCTCGTCTGGTAACGTTGTTTGTTCGGTAAGCCGCTACCGAGGGCCGTTGGTGTACAAAATCGTACAACCGGATCTAGGTTGAGCGTTTCGTATTCACACGAACTCGTGAAACAGCGCCAAAGCTCAAAGCAACCCGTACAAATCAAAACCGAGAGGGAATTATATGTATATACCCGTTATACGAATTGTATACAAGCCCTCATTATTTCTCAGAAATATAATAGCACAAAAATTCATTCCCATGCATTTCAGGAAAACCGATACCCAAAGGTCAGCTTCTTTCCAACCTCGGAAGGGTATTAATGAAGATGCATGAATATTCAAGCGTAAAAACACGCATGGTATAATTTATCAAGCGTTGAAGTAAAAAATTCGATGTTATCCCAATGCGATACGATGCTACGCTAGGAGCTTCGTGTAAGGATACTCACCAAAAAAATGCATGACGTATGTACATGGTGGTGCAACTCGTTTCGTGGATGAGAGTCAGCAAAACACCGGACATATGCGCGGGTTAGTATACGTGAATGCGCAGAGATGTACGATATTGGGAACAGTGAAATTCATTCGGTGGCGTATAGACTAGGAGACGACAATGAGAGTTACGTATCTGACTCAACATCTGGAATGGGATTGAGAAAAAAGAACAACGTGCATTCGTTTTTGTGAACTACGAATCGATATCAGGACAATTGATTTCACAGAAATGAACAGGGTGAATTTTATACGAATGTGTGAATAATTCCATATTTTTCTGTGTCACGACATCGGTCGGTGGTGATCGTTAAAACGATTCTTCGCTCATTCGCTGCGTTAAATATGCGTTCGAATGTGCAGAGAATGGTGTCCCTGATTTACACATTACTCGAAGGAATACGAGTTCGAACTTTGGGTATTCACAATAAAACATCGTTAACGTGAAAAAATCCCCGATCTACATAAAACGCAGTTTAGCTGGAATCAATGTTGGCACGTGTCAAAGCATGTATCGACGAGACTCACCCTATATTCTCATCGGTATGAATGTGTTGTACGTAGATATATCCACCATGCAATCGTCTCCCACTTAGCTTCCCTTCAATTAGCACATTCACTATCGCCAGCGGTAGAGGAATTGAATCGTTTGCCGAAACGGCCCTGATCGTTGAACATTCAATAAAGCGTAGAATCGTGAGATACGTGACCTGTGGATGATCGATCTGTCGTGCGGGCGGTCCTCTTGTGTAATAGCCATATAAGTGTACGTGAGTACTCTTTTTTTCAAGTATAGTAATACAATATCGTCAAATCACTTCATTTAGGATGGGGATCCGATGAATGCTCGAACGTGTGATGTGCCTATCGTTATTGATTTCAACCTACAGAAATATCACTAAAGAGAAAAATGTTTTTCAATATTTCATATCAACGAAATGCTCTGAATCAGGAAGCTCTCGAAAAAAAGCCAGATTCTCAAAACCTGCATTTTTTCTCAAAAATTTTGACAATTGATAGAGATATGAGATGCTGTTGAAAAAAAAACCTTTTTCCCTTCTTTTATATCCTATTCCACGTAGAAATGCCAGTTTTAAGGCGACGGTGACGCATGCATCGATATTGAGATGGTATTGGCTAACAACGGTTGTCTGCCGATTCCGAGTCGGTACTGGAACGAAGTAATTTCATGTTCCAATCGGTACTGGTTTGATGATGTTTGATGAACTGACTATTGTTGATCAATTTCTCATCAATGTTGAATCAACAGTGACACAATTTTCATGAACAAGCGTTGGTCTCCAACCCTGAATGGATCCCAAACCAAGATTAACGAATATGGAGTGACATACTTAGACGAAAGATTTGATGATTTTTAGAAATTTTATCATATAACACTGTTGATTTGCACAATGTGATAATCCTATATCGTTCGATGCACGGTTGGACTCCGGAAAATATTATGAAATAACATAATTCCGTAGAAAATAGCATTGTAATGAACTACGTGAGTAGCTGACAACCCATGTGTGTATGGATCAATGGTCCAATGATGGACCAAGCCTGACACAAGACCTGCCGAGACTCATCTTGAACAATTATCCAAACTTGGCCCAGGCTTGGGAATGATAAGATCAGGACAATCTTGGGCCAGTGGTTTTGCCGGGCCCGGTCCAATTCATTTACCAAACATCAACCAATGCTTCTTTGATCGCAGATATGGATGAAAAAAGTAATTGATTCACACTTCAGTTCATGACTTTCTCCCTCAAAATGCCATACATGAATTATCTTGAAACGATAGGAAAAATGTGACAAGGCTGGGACAAGCTTCTATAATCATTGGAAATCAGTTAATTATATTCAAAAGTATCCTATTAGTACTGAGTGAAGTTCTATCCCTACTTGGATCAATAAAATCTAGCTTGGTGTGTAAAACTAGTGTGTAGAATTAATTATGGCAGGAAAATCGGGCCAGCCCTGGCCCGATGGTTATCCCCAAGTCTTCAGCCATGGTAAATTCGAAATGCAGTCAATATTTATAAACATTGTGCCACTCATGTGGGCAATATTGGCCCAATTGTTCTCAACGAATGCTCGATTTTTACACTTGTGCCAAGCTCGTACTAAATGTAGTGACCATTTCAAAAATATTAACAAATGTACCATGACTGACTATCTATTGGGAACAACGGAAGTATCATGGAACAATATTGGGCCAATTGTTCTTCACGGAGGTTTCTTTCTGACACATGTGCCAACCTTGGGACAAGCTTGGGTTTTTTTCAGTCTTGGCAATACCTGCATGAAAATCTTCCGTACGTTTTTCATTAGAAATTGCCATGAGTTCATGAGCATCGATTGATCCCCGACGCACTAAGGGCTTCAAAATGCATTAAAGTTCAAAAGAATTCTTTTATGCTGGAGAAATTTATTCTATGTAACTCGATATTCATACGAATGTACACAAGAAGGTCCTAAATTTTGAAACAACATCGGTTGCAAATATTGAATTGATGTCGGTAACCGGTGGTTAGCGATGGTTGGTGGTCGGTACCAGATCGGAGTTATTTTGCGTTCCCTGGTGAAAATGGAAGCAGAAAGGAAAAGTAAATGAAGCGTATGCTGGAAAGTAACAGAAAAGTTAATGAAAAGTATACGGAGCCTCAACGAAAGGTGTAAGAAGAGTATGTGAAGCGGGAATTGAAACAAACAAAGCGTATACAATCGAAAGAAAAAAAATTAAACTTCTTTGCGGGAATCGAACCAGGGACTTTCACCATAATGTAAGAGGATCTTATCAACCAAGCTGTGAACCACCGTTGGCATTGCCTGCTTAAAAACATTATTTGAACTTAGAATAGATATAATTCGCACACTCTTGATGTAACCTACAGTTACGTCACATGAAGCGTGTTTAAAACGGGATCAAAAGCTTATGGAGCGTATATGGAACGTATGATTCCATCACTTTACAGCAAACGAGCATCACACGCTCCAGGAAGAGGGAATTGAAACATTTTTCGCTTCGTATGCGCTTCCGTCGCGTTTTGTGTATACACTTCATTTTCACCAGGGTTATCATTCCGCAGTTCGACCAACGTTGGCTGCCAGCGTACAACGTTGTTTGTACACTGGCAGCCTGTTTCCAACCGGTACCGAGCCATTCCTTAATTCCTACGTGGGATTTCATTGCTTCTGCATTCCACAGTCTCGATTTCACGAATCCATTCGTATCGCCTGAACATCAAACCTACAGAACCGATGGAAAAAATCTATAGAATGTCGTAATTCCAAAATCCAGAGAATCGATCTTCGATCCAGAGTTATCGAACTTTTTCCACAAATAATAATCAAACTCAAACCTGTACAAATTCTTTATTGATACAATCCTCATATTTTCCCAACCCTCCCAATATTTTTTTGCATCTTTTGAATTTCCCAGCACCAGCAATTATGAATCCAAAGGTAGCATCAGGTGGACAAAGTAAACAGAAAGAGAAGAGAGAGAAAATTGAATCGTGTGAATTTCGTAGTGGAAACAACATGCGGCCTCAGGTGTGTTCCTTGATAGATTTAAGCAAAGTAGCCACGAGCAACTTGTGAAAGCAACGACCAAAACTTGTAATAATAATTAATCATTGTAGATTATAGCTATATGGTATCAATTATTCGGACCGAACTATTGTTCGAAAACACAATAAACGTGTGTATGTAATATACATAAATCATTTGTCGATATATGTATCGAAGCAATAGTTCTTTCATTTACTCGACAACGCAAACAAAAATATAAAAATTCAACGTATGAAACGATTAACAGCAAGTTATATAAGATTACCTAGTATCATTCGTCGGGCGAACGGAGAAATGTGGTTTTACATTCAGTCTGTACGAGCCGCTTATATGCGGTGGCGACACAACTTTGCCACATACTCAGCATCCTAGAGGATGGCCACAATAATGGGCAGGCGTGGGCGTTCTAACAGCGGTGTGCCTCTCTTCCCCAGTCTAGCCTCTTGCATTAATGCAGGCGCGTGCTTTAGGTTGAGGTCGAGAATATATGGCGATCTTCCAAAGCCACGGGACTGCCAAGGATCACGTGCATTCGTGGTAATATTAACCAGACGAAGGTTTGGATTTGGATTTGAATTCCGATCAATCGTCTTCCTCCCTTTCCATTCGACTCCTAATTTAAGCGGTTCACGTGGCCTTCATCGATCGTCTTGGAATTTTTCATTCTAATGTTATATACTACGATCATCAAAACCGATCTATAAATGCTGTTTCATTCCAGTCGCGTTTTTGAATCAGAGATATCAGACTAAATGGTACCCCTTAAGAAACTTGTACCGATGAAACTTCACTTCGGTGATGGATTCCATCCCTTATTTGCGGAGGAATTGATTTTTCATCAAAAATACAGGTTTTGAGATTTATTCCGTTCTTCGGACGTTGAATAGGAACAATTTGGGTATCATAGAGAAATTTTGCTACCACCATTTTCTGGGGGAAAATCTCAGAAATCATTTCTTCTTGCAGCATCCTCGCGAAGTAATATTGTAAAATTCCAGTATTCACCGCGTCATCTTCATCTCTTCGCGTCTCTCTCATCCACGGATTCACCTTTAATCGGATGATAGGGATTCAATAACAGCGGCTTATGACGTTACCCCAATATTGGCTGACATAACGGTTATGGTTATTCAGGAATTACACCATAAATGGAACACAGCGCTTTCGAGTGATCAAAATGAGCAGGCGTTATGAAATTTGCAATATGAAATCGTGGACTGGAATCACGCGAGGTGGGAAAGCAATCCCAATTGTTTCGTCCTATTCCTACCGTTTATTCCTTGACATTGGTAATGACATCAGTGATTTTCTTATATCACAATATATTTGGGTGTCGTGTATCATAGACATATTTGCATAACAGAGGCGAGTTATGATTCGTAAAACTCTTTTTCTAGCTCCTTCAACGTCAAAGACTTCGAAGCAAGAGTCAAGAAGAGTTTCACACAAAACTTGAAATGAAAAGAACATCTTGAATTCCACTTTATACTGTTGGATGTTGAAAATGCGGATGGAAATCAGTTGCCATTCTTTTGGCAAACACAGCTCCAAAGGTGATTCAAAGGAACATAATTTCAAGAATATCTAACCCGAAAAGGATTCTACACTCCAAGGAATAATTGTGAAATTTTCCTCCAAAAAACGGTGCCCAAGTGTGTATTAAGGGGGTATTCTAGTGTAGAAGCATGAATTTCGGACGTTTTTTCGAGCTTTGTACAAATAAAACAAAGAATATTTTTACTATTCATTACTTCAACATTTGTTTATTAGTTTTTTGATAATACAAATAAAATTAATCGGGAAAAAAGTATTCAAAAATAGTCAAGTTATGAGTTGGTAAAGTGGGGGTTCAAAAGAATAATACTGCCCTGGCGTACCAAATTGCAGCCGTTCTGGTGATCTGAAACAAAAAAATCCAACAAGATCTTGATTAGTGAAGATGCCGCTATGGTATGAACCTCGAAAAAGTGAAAAAAAAATGTTAAGACAAAATGGCGACCAAATGGCGTTGCTTTCACGTGTTTTATGACCATTTCAGATTTTTAAAAAATAGTAAAATTGAAAAATTTCTCATTTTTGTTGGTTCTCACGATAGAGAGGTGTATAAAGAATGTTCCATACCAAATTAGAAACAAATCGGTTCAGTAGAACTCAACATATCGTGTACGCCAACTCGAAAAAAGTAGTTTCGAGAAAAACGCGTTTGAAGTTTTGAGTCAAGATTTCGGGCATTTTACTCATTGAATAGTGTGCTATTCTTACATATTGTTAATCGCTGATTCCTGCTCCATATAATGTACCTTCTTCAACTTCAAAGTGCTCATTCTCCGAAGTTCGTTCGACAGTATGTCACATCCTAACAAAATTTGACCGACTTTTGGAACAACATGTAATATTATTTTTGAACCAGATTAGATGCCGCGTCACTAGAATAGCTATAACTCTGTAAATAATGAGAATTTCAGAAAATCCTTTCAGGAGCATATTCTTGAATGTGTAAACTTCAAAAATATGAGAAAAAATTTCTCGATTTTCTCAAATTTCTCAACTAGAATACCCCTTTAACGGCGGGCCCAATCTAAGTCCAGGGCTGGTACCCATGCTGCCCAACGTGGGGCCAAGCTGAGCAGACGAATGGGGTCAACCCTGAAATGATAACATCGTTCCCAGCTTGACTGTATTGCTTTGCCCGAGGATTGGTAACATCATGGAACCAGACTAGGCAATCACTACTATTCCTTCCTTGTTTTTTGAGATTTGGAAATTGCTTTGAATTCTACCCCAGTGGGCATGAATTTTAGCCCCAGTTTGGCCAAAGACTGGACCAAAGTGGGATCAAAATTCATACACGCTGAGGATTGTACACACATGCTCGGGACATAAATTCACCCCAATCTTGGCCTGACGCTGGTCCAAATTGGGGCCAAATTCAAATGTGCCGGCACTAAGATTCATTATCTCCATTTCCTACCAACCATAATTGTATGGGAAAGCACAATAGGGCCAAGATTGAGCCAACATGGGCCCCATCGTCATTGCCCAATACTGGGTTGAAGAAGGTGCACCCAGCCTGAGGCTCATTGTCATTATAAGGCGACACACGCTTGGGTGGCAGCAAAATTCCTCTATGAAGCCGAATTCTTTCCTATGGTTTGGTAGAGTTTTTTCGAAAAGCGGAATAAATTCTCTATCTTTTATGAGAAATCAATTCCTCAACAAACTGGGGATGGAATCCATCACTGAAGCGAAGAGAAATTCTGAATAGTTTTTACAGTATAATATTTTGGTTTATTTTCCATACTTCCTTCAATTAAGGGGTTATATCCCCCTTATTCTCTCAAAAAAAAATCATTTTTCAATAATTTTTTTTGAGCTTTCCTTTATGATAATCATGAACAACCAATACACCAATCAATTGAGCCACTCTTCAGGAGTAAGAAAAACTTTTTTTATTGAAGATTTTTCACAAAATGGCGGCTGTAGGAGCGTTTTGCAGAAAACTATGGTTTGAAATCGGCAAGCGGCAGAACTCGAAGAGTTTTTATCCAATCAACTTGAAAATTGAACTGTAACTTCATCGTGTGATTATCTAGGGAAGTACACACGATTTTTACGATTGGTCAACAGGATTCATTTTTATGAACAATCAAAGTCGATTTTTTTTCCGAAAATTCGAATTTTTTGTTCAAGGTTTCGCTGGTTTGCGAAGAAAATTCTTCAAATAATGATCGTGTGTACTTCACTAGATAATCACACGATGAAGTTACAGTTCAATTCTCAAATCGATCGGATGGAAACTCTTCGAGTTCTGCTGCTTGCCGATTTCAAACCATAGTTTCCAGCAAAACGCTCCTGCAACCGCCATTTTGCAAAAAATTTTCAATAAAAAGTTTTTCATACTCCTGAAGAGCTGCTCAATCGATTGGTTTATTGGTTTTTCATGATTATCATAAAGGAATGCTCAAAAAAATTATTGAGAAAAGCTTTTTTTTAGAGAATGAGGGGGATATAATCCCTTAAAAATCATTGTTGAAATTTCAAGAATCTATGGGTGTGGATAATAAACCGAAATCGATATTACGCTCAAGGAGCGAAGCGAGACCACGTTTTTCCCCTCTGTATTTTCTACATCTTTCTTCGTTCTGACACGAGTGTAAGGACTCCATCATGATTCCGTCGTCAGGAGAACTAACAACCGAAGAGCCCCCGCAATTCGGATATACAACCCTTGAGGTCACGTGAAATTTGTATCACTCATATACGGAGTATCACAATTCTGAGAGAATTCTCGGAGACGTGACATTCGTATTGATTGCGTATTAGAGTATATGCTTTACAGATGTTACCCTGTTGACGGGATAATGTTATACATCTGTGACGTTGAAGATACACAAATCAGTTTGTGATGTATCTACGAGAATGCAAACGTAATACGTAATCGTACTAATACCATCGTAGCATCGTAACATGTGTGGAAATGATTTAGAATGCAGTATATAATATTCTTGAAAGATTTATCTTCCTTGAGGCCATGAGGTAGGTTTTAATATAACAACATTACGAAGAAACGCTATAGCAATTTCAATTGAGTTGGAACGATGATATAATCACTTGTTTCTTAAGAGTGGTTAATATGTGACATGGACGAAATCTTCCAATCTACCCCATTCTCGTTTATGATATTTCGATTAGAATTGAGATGGTTCACTAATTTTGTAACCGTGTCTGTGTATAACGGAAACGTATGCGCAACGGTACCAAATGCAATACACAGGTATGAGGAGAATTATTGATCTCGTTAGGATAATTACAATTATCGGGCTGTGGGACGAAGGAAATTGCCCTCGGGTTGGGATAACTATTTGTGTAGAATTAGCTTAGAATGTATTACGTGAGGAACGAACTTATGGTAGGACGTGTACGTTAGACAACGGGGTTTCCTTGTATTGGCTTATTTAGAATGTTTGAATTGTTCTTACATCATACACATCATTGTATCGAACATTTGCCACGAAATGCATAATAGCTCGAATTCCTATACAGACAACACAGTTGTTCATGAATTTTCTATATGAAATTATCGATGCATAGCATATTCAAAGAATTCATGTCGTTGTTGTTGATATTCCTTGCATCGAGAACAATACCCTACACTCCGGTATTTGTGATCAATCGTTCGATGAGTTTTAAAGTACTTATTGAAATTCACCGAACGATTATGATATAATCAAAAAAATCTACTACTACTACTCCTCTAAATTGACGAGAATTAAGGGTAATAATATAAATCTTTTGTTCTATCATTTCAGGAGTGGACAGACTATAATTTAATGTGGAACGAGACCGAGTATGGGGGCGTTAAGGATCTCAGGATAACACCGAACAAACTTTGGAAACCAGATATCCTCATGTACAACAGGTAATCAAATCACTTTTATCAAATCGATGAACGTATTGTAGAAATTTATTCAAATTTCGACTTGACGCAAAATTCTGTATTGAATCTGAAGAAAAAAAGATGAACACTCAGTATTCTTCGAGTCGGCTACTAGCGAAAGAGAAAAATAATTACGATTTGTAATTAAAAAATATTTGAGAATGTTTCAGAAATATCTGCAGGGATGATTACAGTTAATCAAGAGGATTTATCCTCAGGGTAGGGAAACGTTAACAGGGAAATGATAATTTTGTATCCAATGAATGTTTTATTTCAATCTCAATGTTTTGTTCATAATTGCTGCCACGAGATGGAATCTCAGGAAGATTTATCATTTTTTCAATTCACGATTCATATAATCATTTATAATATGTACTTTGTTTTTTATATTCGAAAAACAATTTTATGATCAAATTAAGAGTTTTGAATAGTATTTTCGATACAAAGGGTACGTAAAAAAATTCTTTAACATAAAGTATTGCTTCGCATTTTCGCAACTTATTATTAACAATATTGATATCACTTTTTATTATTATAATCTATTTATATCGATAGGCCATGCCTTGATAATATGCATGCGGTAATTTGCCATTTACCACTTGATTCTCCCATCTTAGTATGAAATAATTGCGAGAACAAAAAGAGAATTACAAAATGTAATTACATCTTTTTGTTACCTGTACTTCTGTTACCTGTGTATATTTGAAATATTTCATTTCATCTGTGATTTGTAAATATTGTATGGTATTATTACATTCTTCATTCTCATATTTTTCCTCATCCTATCGAAAAAAAATACCACACAAAATAGTGTTCAATTTTGACAGACAACTGAAAATATTCAACTTCTTAGTTTATTAGTTTGTTGTTTCAAATACCTGCCTGCAGTATATACCGGAACACTATATAATTTGCCTTCCGTTGTTAGAATGTCATGCGCAAATGACGGAAAAATAGAAACCAAACAACAAAAAAAACATGTGTAAATATGAAATACTTTTAGATTCGAATTTTAGTTCTGTATCTGTCCCTTATTTCCATCTTGTTTGAAAAATCGTATCAGAGTAGTTACAATGAGATGAGTTTCGCAGTAGTTTCTATTTTGAACAAAAGAAAATTCACTGTCGTACCTGCTCTGATGTTGATGATCATCCTATGTATGTATATAAATATAAATATTATACATGTATAATATAATCACATACCTTAGAATAATTACATGACTAGTCATAGGTTCGCAAACAGGGCGGTTTCATCCGGATGTCAGTTAGCAACGATATAATTTCAATCCCCCGTTGAAATATAATCGTGCAATTTGAATTCCTGCATCTCGATGTCACCGTTAAAATTCACACGTTTCGTGCTCGTCTGTCAATCGTATCGTTATCACAATGTTTTCAAAAATTTCAAGAGAAATTAATAATGTTGTTTCATATTCAAATACTTTCATGACACTTCGAAGGATGGCGACTCTATGGAAAGCGATGAACGAATGTGATCAAGTGATTCGAAGAATTCTTTTGATATCATTTAAAGCAAGAAACGACGAGAGGAATGATTCATTTCTGATTCATTTCATCATTTCATAATAATGTTTTCCATTGACGATTATCATTCCCACCCACCCTGATCGATAAAACCTTGAATTCACTTGGAAAATGGAAAAAACTTTCATCCATTTTTATCTCTTTACTCCAGGGAATATCTGATGAGATAAGTTGAATACTCAGAGTGCCAATAATAGTAGCTTTTACGTTCTTTTTGTGCCGTGTGTTCTTAAGATGAATAGAATAACGAGTCAGACATGACCGGACTACCACCAGCAGATGGAATGAAAATGAATTCAAGATTGTTATTGGAATAGAGTGGGTAGCAACTTATCTTGTCGAAATATTAAACGTGTTATTATATTTATGAATAGGTACGTTAGGTTCCATTCGTTATACACTTGACTCGCATGAAATTGGTTGGTTTAAGGTCGTGACCCAGCGACAAGAGGATTCAGAGATTCATTCTCTATGTGTCCCTCTTTCTCTGAATCAACCTCGTCTCATACAGCTCGTGCTCGTTCACATCTTACGAACATACACATCGACGCGCACCCTTGCCACTTAGATGTCCTTACCACCTTCCCTGGACACCATTGTAGCTAACAAGCACGCCCCAAGTCGTAAACTGAGGACACACACGTGAGGAAGTTATTCTCCACTTCTCTCTGCTTCTCTCCTTCCGGCGATTGAAATTAAAATTGAATCTTCAACCCATTTCATTCATTTCGTCTTTTTATCTCCATTTTCTGGGATTTTATATCCCTGTTACTCATTTTCTAAACAGTTCAACGACAAGGGAACATTAAATTCTTATTTTAGGTGTTTAGGAAAATTGATGGAAAGTCTCACAAATATCGAAACGGGATGAGATTTGCGTGGAATTCCAAATGGATTCGATATTACTGGAAGAGGGAAACATCTGAGATAGTTTCAAGTCGGATTCAACACTTGGAGGTTATAGAGACTTGAATTCAACGATACCACCTAAAAGTACCTTGGAGCGACACCAGCAACCTCGAGATTCGCTTCACAGTGCTACGAGAAATCTTTCTCTTCTTTGTGAAACTGCCAGAGTAACAGTCCTCGAGGGTATACAGGTACTCCGTGTGTGCAAATGGACACACATTCATCTTCACCGAATTTTATCCTCTTCAAACTGACAATATCGTATTCCAGATAGAACTACGTGTATTGATGTTTGCGGATTCTCCGATCTTAGAAAGAAGATTGAGCTGAAAATCAGATTATCAGAAAATTCAATCTTCCACATCATAGATGTGTGAAGGATTCAAGGATTTCCGTGGTTCAAGTCTCGTGGTAATTCATCAGACAATTTTTTATTCATCCCTGATTTGCAATTCCATAAAGTCCCGTGAAAGAATCGTTCAGGTCTGATCATGGACATTTTTTGGTAAAATTATTCATATTCAAAAGGCCCCAATTTTGTACCCACGTGGGAACCCGAGTTCAAGCTTGACCATGTGCGATCATGCCAGACAACCCATTCTCGCCTGTGATCATGCAAAATCGTACCAGATAAGAAATATTCATGCAAGATGAGTCTCTGTTGAGTTTTTTTTACCACGAATGTATATGCTTCATCATGTTAAATCGGCTACAACTGCATTCGCGTACGTCTGATCACGCGTGATCATGCCTGAAAACTGAGAACTAAAAAATGGAAGCCCGATCAGTGAAAATGATTGATAATAAATCACCTTTTTATAAAATCTTTATAGCTTTATTCCTCACAGAAATCTTATTAATTCTGTATGAATTTTTCATGCATAACGGAGCATAATCAAGCGCGATTAAGCGCAATTGTGCGTAATTAATCCTGATCATGTGGGTACAAAATTGAGGCCTAATCACGCTTGATGAAGAAGGCCTGATCATGATGAGTTTCCATGATGATTCATATGTTCCTGAATTGAATTCAAACAAAATCATACTTTTCCATCAGAAACTTCCATGAGAAATCATAACCCAATAAACACTTCCTGGCTAAAAGATGTCTCTTAGACGTTCATTCATTCATTATGATTCATCTCAGTGATTCATAGGTCCAATCTCATACATCATATTCCATAATCATTCATGACCAATCATCAGAATAGATTTATATCCAACAAACAAGAAGAAATCTTGGAGATATCTTGAGATTTTTTCGTGGAGTTATCTTGAAGATATCTGCAACATATCTTGGGAATATCCCAAAGTTATTTGATCGCCCAAATTTGAAACAAAAATTTCTTATAGAAAATATCTCGACTTCATAACTTTAAAATATCCAAAAGATATCTTCGAGATGTACCCCGAAGATATCTCAATTAAAGCGTTTTCAAGACATCTTGTATCCATCTAAAATTTCTTGAAGTTATCTTTAAGATATTTTGATGACACATTTTGAAGACATCTTGGGTAAAGATATCTCAAATGTATTTCAAAGACATTTATGTTCATCATGTAGAACTTCCTACAATGGATTTTTAATTAATATCTCATTGCAAAATCCATAATTTTTTACAATCAAAACATCACCTCATGAATCGCCAGGAGATTTCAACCAGGGTGATAACTCGTCAACACAATTCTATATCCGAAGGCAAAAAGAAACAAAATTTAATCAAAACACCGTGCAAACATATTATTTCCCCAGTGCTCTTATTTGAAATGAATTCAATACTTCCCGCATACCCAAACATCTATCAAATAATTCCGCCATTCCGTATCGAAATATTTCATTCTGATTTCCATTAAACATCATGTGTTTGAGATGAAATGCTTTATATATGATAATATAATCAGCGTTGACCCATTTCCACTTTTCGCCTTTATATACACGATGATATTTTGTTTCTTCAACTCACGGCGAGCGGGTACGATTTGCAACGAAGGAACATGGATAATAATCACGCACCGTTGAATCCCATTCGTGATATCGTATTGATATCACTGCAGTTTCCTTTCGAATTCTTCCTTCCTTGAATTCAAGATTTCTCTCCACATCGCTCGGTCTCTATTTTTCAAACATATATAAAATAGAGGAAAAGAATGAACACGGATCGGCAAAATATTTGTTATTTGAGAAAGATTTCATCGTGTTTCTCCAAAGTTACTGACACCACTTTCACAAAATCATCAGAAATTTCGTAAGCTATTCGTAAGATGTGCTCGGTGCGGGAGTTTCAATCGGTTGCGTTATGTATGTGTCCGGAGAATTCGGATTTTGTTGCGAGAGAATGGAAAGAAAAGTAGTAGAAAATAAATTCAAGGTTGGAAAATAGATTTTGTGGGGTCGGAAAATGCATTGAGAGATTTTCAAACTCACGCAATCTATTGTGAAACTTTCCTCCAGTAATGTATACTGAGAAATAAATATCGTAGAACGGTTTGATAGGAGGTAGTCGGAGTGGATTTCCAAAGATCTATATTCCAATGGGGAATTTGGATTTTGGAATACGCTGTTTGAACTTCGATTCAAGTTATGAAGTTCTACGAGGGAATGATTGACATACCAGCTGTAACAGTGCGGATACTAGCCTTCCGGGGTGAATTTTCAGTCAAGTTCGAATCAATCCTCCTCTGTTCGTTCTGTTCGTGAAGTTTTCTTCGAGCAACGTTTATTGATGAATCATTCCATCTCTTCCGTTTGTGTCAAATTGTAGTTAGAGGAGAAAAACGTCAAACCCTTGCTCATTGTTCGTGACGGTACAAAGCAAATGGTTTGACAAATGATTGAAAAATGAACATCAATGCTCTCTTCGTCATTATTTTGTACGCAATTTGATGCTTCAAAATGGTTTCACAAACATATGGAATTGATAATAAAGGAAGAATGATTTACCCTTAAGAGGGTGATAATCGATTTTGAAATTCAAACACTTTTAGAAATAGAAGAAAATCTTGGGAGAATCTGTAACTCACTTCTCTACTTCTTTTTCTTCTTCTTGTACTTACTTAGCGAAAGATCGATGGGAGAGTTTTTCTGGTCGAAAGGTTATCTCTTTGTTTTATTCGACTAGGATGATTTATTTGAATCCGGATTTCTTGGATCGTCTCACATCTGGAGTTTTCGAGTTCAATCTCCAGATTTTCTCAATTCTTAAACCGTGGATTTCAATCTGTCATCTCGTCTTCGGGTAATCCAATGCAGAAAACGATCATCTAGAAACGCCTTTTGGATCGATAATATCAACAATTTCATACGGCGTTGAAGGAAAGTCTGATTTATTCATCATTCAGAAAACAAATTCAGCACTGCGAATACCCCCACCTCACAATATAATTCGAGAGTCCTCGAATCTTCGAATCACTTGAATTATGGAATCTCATCGAATTATTTCTTCTCCATTCGGTCCCAGAGTAAGCTCACCTTGAATCAAATGAATTTATATCGAAAATGATATTATGTAGTGTCATTTGAGTTTTATTTGGAAGAAACAATTTATATGGAGTCAAGTAAATGTAGAATCAAGGGTATTGATTATGATTGAACATTGTGGTACGTTTCGAACGACAAGCGCAGCATTTATTTATTTAAAATAATAATTAATAGGGACACGACGTCAGGCCACCCCGTTACTGCGGGCCACCTCAAGACCGGGCCCGTTGTCCGCTCTCTCAATCCTTGTCTGTCAAATACATCATCCTCAAAACAACCTTCTTTCTTCATTCACCCTCCGTTTGAAAAGAATTGAAAAAAAATGAACACTCGATATAAATAGGAAGAATTGAAATTTCAAAACTGTATCATGTACTTCCTCGTCACGGAGAGATGGTCAAATTTGAACAGTGTTTGTTCAAGGTTGGGAAGGTAGTAGAGCAGAGTTAACGACGGTGAATATCCTCATCGTGTTTACACGATACCATATTCGCGCATACAATGTGAGAAAAAGGAGAATAATTATCCTATTCTTCATTGAATGAACGAAATCGAGTAATTCGTGACTAGGAAGTCACAGCTTAACGATAATTCTGTGGCTATCGTTGTACGTTAATTCGAAACAACATACAGATTCGTAAACCAGAAACAATATCGAGTGCAAATGCCTTTTCAAAATTCAGTACCAATCACCAGGAGAGAGCGGGTCTCGCGGCATGGTCGGTGAAACCCCAACCGCCAAACTGCCGCATACTAGTATATTATTTATATCCGTAAAACAAGCTTCTCCACGTTGCATCATGAAGCAAACACGAACATGCGTTTATTTATGAATGTATATATATATATATATATATATATATAAATTCATAAATAAACACGAGACATTTCATATATATTCCAAACTCACCGACTCACGAAAAACGATTGACGTTATTTCGATACACCATGGGGAAAATCTTCAGGGACAAAAAAATGGAGTCAAGCATAAAGATATCTTTGAATGAAAATAATAAAAAGATAATACATTCTTTGTATAAAAATATCCTCGTACATCACGTGGAGTGAAGGAAAAGAAAAAAAAAGAAAGAAACGGGATTTTTCATCCGTCGAATTTTGAAGTTAGAGACAGGATGAAAGATAAAGCCAACGTACGGAGTGGATCGAGGAAAGAGAGGAAAAAGTGTGACACAGGGAGGATAGGTTATCAAGATCACTTGCTTAAGCAGTGAACGAACGTTCACCGAACTACTACATCGTTTAAACGATACAAGACTACGGAGATTTTCTGAAGTACTGGTTAGCAAGGTTTACGTACACACACCCCCGTTTAGTCCCGACACGTCAGATACGGCACTGGATTTTCCCCTTCTCTCTTTATGCTGTCAAGGAGACTCCTTTCTTAATACTTTTATCGCGTATGCACAAGTGTATCGCGTGTGCAGATGACACGGTATCTCACGATAAGCTTCGATTTACTTGCATCGGGCCATTCGAATATTAAATTCAAAAATTGGATACATGAAAAACCGTTGCGCGTTGAAAACATCATCGATAATGAAATATTATTCCATGTTTCAAATTTTCGTGGATGTATAAATCGATTTTTAATAAGCTTCGCTCGAATATCAAACGCTCTATCAGTTTTCCGATCTGTACCAGATTTGCTAAATTCTCTCCGTTCTTGTTGTTGTTGTTGTTTTGTTTGATGGTTTTGCGATGATAGTATTGATTACCGAACTAACGATAATTTGATAATCCGTAAGTTTTGATGGGATATAAAAATTCATAACGAACAATTCAAAGATAATCCTTTTATTCTACGAGAATAAAGAGGTTTCATGTAATAAACGTCAGAAAGAAATTGTTTGGAAAATACTGACGGAAAATATCAAATTTTTCTCATCACGAATGACAAATTTCATCAATGGTTCGTCGTTGGAATTGATTTATCAGTCAATGAAATTTTAACTGAATGATCGAGGATTTAATACAATATAACTCGATTGTTTTGAGAATGCAATGATTCTATTCCACTATATAAAAATGTATATATCGAATGATGATTTGATTTTTGAATTATGTTCCATCGCACGTGATCACGTTCTCGTGGAAAAGAGAAGCGAATAAAACACGCGTATGTGAAAATCCGCACACGTGTGATATAAGAGAAATGAGATGTCAGTTCTCATTGGCCATGACATGTAAAATGCAAAGGATTCATCAAATGATTCTTCTTTTGACGGAGGTTCTCTGCATACTTTATATCCATACTTTTTTATGTACATAGTTACGTTACATTGGAGAGAAAGTCATTTTTATTCCATTGAAAAGTGAACTTTGGATGACTTGAAACAAACAAAGATAATACGTATACACTTGTTTATCAAGGTGAACACGTTTCCTTGAAAGAATATGAATAATTCTTCGTTCAAGCTCGAATTTCTTGCCAAGGAATTCAGTGAATCGAGTTTTTGTTATTCAATAAAGTATAGAGTAACGTGAATAAGTGATCGAATGTGAATATTTGCAATTAAATTCTAGTAAACAGATGTTACCAACTGGCTACGTAGTCAGTTCAATTCGTTGGAAATTATTAGAACTCTGACATATACATCTGTATGAATAATATGAACCAGGGTGGTTTAAAATTCATTTGTGATATAAAATCAGATGTGTGCAAGAAAAGTTACGTCGAGAAAGTTACTTATACACTCGTGTTGTAGGAGGAATCGCGGTTCTTCGTCTTCATTTCTTTAGCGGTAGTATCCAAAGTTACGAAATTCATCATCTTGTGGAACAGAGATCTCTGGTTTCAAGAGGTAAAAACTGTTGACCTCGTTTTAGTTAATTTTCCTGACAATATTAAGATTCTCCGAAAATGAAAATTGTATCGGTACGATAATGAGAGGAATTTATATGTCTGTGAGATATCTCTTTTGAGAAGTCGAAGAAATCTTGTGGAGAACATGGAGTTGTTTATTTTAAAAATTCTACAAAGGTTTTGAATATAAGGGAAGTATCATTGGAACTTTTTTTAATAACAATATGCATGTATATAACTCTATGAAGTATCGAAGATTCAGTAGAAAAAGAAGTTAAGGTAAACTGATGTTGAAAATGAAGAAGATATAAAGTTCTTCTTGAAACTTGCTCTTATTACAGTGATTCCGTATAGATTGACCCATATATTCATATTACACAACTCCAGAAGAAAAATTGACAGCATGTTTTCCAGGACCTGACCTACCTTGCTGAACCTCAAGAAACAGCATTAAAATCAAAACCCAATCCCTACATAACCCGATGAGAAGCAGACTTATGAAGATTCAAACTAGCGATCGGAATCCTTGAAAGAATCTATCATATTTTATATAAAAAGTATTGAATTTTGATTCAAATTTATCAAAATTATATATATTTTACACAAGGAAGGGTCGATCTTTCTCAAAAATCGTCGCTAGTTCGAGCCGCAGAATTCGATATGATTGCTAAGATTCAAGGGGGGAGCCTGCTTTAGAGGCTTCAAAAAATCGATTTTCTCGAGAATTATTTTGAGAAGGAAAGAAATATCCGATTGAAACGAAACTTTCAGGGCTTATTGTTATATATTTCAACAGTCTTCTCAAATTTTTTCATTAAGATATATGTCATATTATGCTTGGTACAAGCATTTCACCGAGGCCCCTCGAGTATGCACTTGTCGTGTGGCGGGAAAGATGCAGGTCGCAGGTTTCCACTGAAACAAAGAACCCAACAAAATTTTTATTCCTCAATCGTTTAGCTTCTAGTTAAACCAAGAAAATTCAACAAAAAGTGAACAATTCAACAATTTTTCGCTAATTGAAAAAAGAATTCAATATTGTGGAAAAAAAAATTCACTTTAGATTGTTTAAAAAGTGGGTCAATCTTCACTTTCTTGAATTTTTAATCCCGAATACATTCCATTTTATCTCGTTTCGATAGGATGTTTCATTTGTTCCCTATCTTTCCCGCCAATTAGGAAAAATCGTAAAAATGAAAAACCGAGAAATCACGCGTCACAGTTTTCGTATATAAAAAATCGTAATTTTCTTGAACTTACCGCATTAATATGCTAATCAGCGATTCCTGCTCCATAGAGTAGCCCTTCAGACTCTTCAAAAAACTGGTTTTCGCCCAGATGTTTGAGATGTTCGCGCGCGCTCCGAGTAATTCAGCCGCTCGTAAACCTGCTCGACGTTTGCTCACTATTTCTTCTGTAATTCCCAGAATATTCCGAATTTGCTTCTGAAATTTTAGGGACGCATTCTTGGATAGTTTAGGAAAACATTTGTCCGGAAAAAAAAATCGATTTTGTGAAGCCTCCAAAGCAGGCTCCCCTCTCAAGAGAGCTATGTTCTTGAAACTTATATCCTACGATGTATAATTCTTACTGCTGCGTTTGAGGCAGCGACACGCGATGCCTGGTGTTTTACCGTAGAACTCCCCGGTTAAAGTCAGACATGTACGCGAACAGAGAATGTCTGACTGGTAACAAAATGTCACTACTTGTACGACTATTCACAGATTATTACGGATCTAATCACAGTTGACATGTGAAAAGTTAGCACCTTAGGTAGTTCAATATTCAGAAAGGGGGATTTTTAGCTGAGATACAACGAAGTAGGTCAGATCCCAGGGAGAATAATTTCAATTTTTCTCTACAGCGATGTGTTTAAAAGAAATATAAACTTCGATAGATACCTTTGTAAAAAGAGATATCTCCAAACATGGAAGAGAAATCTCAATGCTTATGACACATATTCATCGGAAATCGTGAACTGTGTACGACATTCGATTAATGCCACTCCGTTAGTGCAGGGAAAAAAATGAACACAACCGTGTGTATTGACAAATCCTCGTACTACACATTCACCTAACGATCTACGTTGATTGAGAATTTTCAAACAGTCAATCCTATTAGACCCTCTCTTTGTACCGATAAACTCACCCAATTAGATATCGAGATACGACGAATGATTATGATTGTAATTAAATCGATTGATTCCAATAATAACGAGCATAATACCCCCGTACTTTAATTGAATTATTCTCTGTTTATCGCGTATCATTATCCCTTTATCTCTCAACGAGGAATTAGATTTAAAATAATAATTTAGCGTGTTTCAAAACTGTAAACACACGTCAGTGTACACGACAGGTACGAATGCGTATTCAAATTTCAGGAATAACTTCATCCCGTTTTGTATTTATATAGAATTTCAATTGCAAGACTGTAATATTCGGCTTATGTAAAGAGGATTTCGAATGATACCACGTCAATTAGAAATTCTCTCATTATCGATTGATATAATATTTCCATAAAGTACTCTTTTCGAGATATCATCGAAATTGTAGACTAATTAAAATCTTGATGACGAATGATCACCTCGCTGGAAGGAAAATTGCCCCAATGAAGCTAATCGTTGAACTTTTTAAAGACCTCATGAGAAATGACCGCAGCACATTTTCTTAATTCCTTGGGGTGAAGCTTCACTCTCTCAGAGACACAGAAAAAGAGAAAATCCCTGCGGTGGAGGAGGTAGCCGCTCGAATGAAGTACAAAAAAATTATACGGGTTGCTCGATTCAATTAAAATTGTGATTCGAGGACTATATCGTATGTTCAAAGTTTTTAATGAGCAGCCTCTCGTTAGACGTCTGAATTTTTTGTCTCGATCAATTAAAATGATCTCCCGCTCGAGGTTTTCTGAAATACTATATCTGGATGTTCAACTTCGTTTTTGCGATCCAACGCTATGATCGCTCTACCGATCACCAAACGAATGTTTATTCAACTTGGGTGGATATTTCATTGTTTTAATGACCGCTTAGTTTGAATCGATTAATCATGATTTGGGATAATCAATATTCATTTGAGGTCAATGAATATTCATGAAGGAACAAACGAAACGATATTTGCTTGTTCCAAAAGTTAAATACCCTGCCGATGAACGAACATGTATAGTTTCCTTTTTAATCCATTAATCAAAGGACGATCCTGTTGCCACCATTCATCGTGTCGTGTTTTTTCAGACACTTGAGTGAACTGAAAATTGCTTTACATGTGGAATCAAATCATGGATAATTATTGAGTTTCAATATATTTTGAATGTTTTGTGAATGTTTTAACGTGTGTATGAAAATTACAAGTTCGAGCTAATTTTGCTGGGAGCAGCAAAATCACAATGTTGCAAAATGTGGATAACTCTCCTCAAAGATTATCCTTGATTTGAAAACCTCCGAATTCAAATTATCATCTTCGATACTTCGGGAATAATGAAACAAATCTAATCTCGAAATTAATTGAAAAAAGTATCTGTAATATCCAATTAAATGAACGACCATTTGGAATCAGCTGAATTAGCATATAAATGATCTTCCCCTTCTCAACTCTCGTTAACGAAACGTTGTTTTTTCCATTTCTGTTATTCCTTATCCCGATTCATCCATCAATCAAATGTAAATGAGAATTGAAGGAAGAATAAAAGAGAAACGGATGGGACTAAAAAAAGAATCGTCGAGCGTTGACTCTCAGTTAACTTTTACAGACTCGACTCTACTCGAGCGTTTTATAAGTATTACAAATGTTCTCGCACAATAGAGAAGGATAAACGGTCGTTACTCGTTGAAACAAAAGAGGGCCAACCCCCGTCGTGTCGAGCCGCAACGCATAGCATCGTTCTGACTTACTTGTTGCTCTCTTTCGATGATGCGCACAGTTGTAGCACCTCCTGCACAACTTTATCGTGGATGTAGGTGAGATTGTATATGCCGCCCACCTCATATCCTCTAATTATACTCCACATAAAATCAAATTCTGATGGGTTAGAAATCTATCATTCGACTGACCAACCATCTCATCGACACTCAACCATCAACAACAACAACAACAGCAGCAGCATTTTTCTAGCGAATTTGTACGAAAAATATGATATCAATGAGGTTCCTGTTTCCCAAATATATCGGCATAAAACTGAAATCTCCCGTCGTACCTGAATACGCTTGATAACACCACAGCTTCGTGTTGCGGTTTTAGAGGTACTCAATGTACGGCAACCGATATCTATTATCGTACAAAATGTATACAATGAGCTTGTATTCAGGTTGTAAATAACCAATAGAGGAAAGAACCGATATAAACCGTACTGCGGAAAACATTCCAAATATAAAATATATCATTCGATTAGAAAAAAATATTTCACATTCCATTATCCTGGATTTTCAAGTTTTCAAAGGATTATTGAATATCACGAATAAAGTTGGATGATACAATTCAACGGAGTTTCAACGCACGGAGTTTGCGATAAAACTTGATTAATTCCCAGAGCAGTGAAACGTAAGGATTCATTCGAGGTTTTAAATTCGATTTGCATTTTTCATCTTCAGGTCCGTTGAAAATTCACATGAGGTTGAGGTGTAATATATATTCATGGAACATGTCGTTATACTTCACTTCTCGTGAAAAGGATTCTTTAATGAAGAGATTTGGTACTAAATTTGAATAAAAGATAATAACTGTGTTGAAAAATTCTCCTTCCAGAAGCATTCTTTAATGCAACTTCAACTTTTATTCCACTGATTTGGAATGGATTCTATACATATTCCCCGTGGTACTCTTTGTGCATCATTTATTCCGTAACCGGATGAAAGAAGCAATCGAATTACACAGGAAAATCTCATTTTTCTGCATACCTTTCGCTCGGGCCGCAAATTTTTTGCTGTGATAACAGCAATCTTTCTCGTCACTCTGGCAATCCAGTTAGCTTTTGCAGCGAACTTTTAGCTCTATCAGCAAGTTTTAAAGGAATAAATCCAAATTGTTTTTCAGATTAAGAAAGCCAGATTCTTTTCTTGGTGTCATAACCAGAATAGATAGTTACATTTCCTGGTGAATTTAACCAGATTTCAAGTTATTGCGACGACGAATGTTTAAACCAAGTCGTTTTCCTGTCAGTGCAGAGTAGAAATTGCTAGAAGACAAACGATTAATTTTATAAGAACCAAGTACGCGTTGAGCTGTAAAAGCAAAGTAACCCTACGAAACGTGTCCTGAAAACAATCTCTAATGAGATATTCCTGAACCTCACACGATGATCGTTTCATCGAGTGTAGCAGATGGCCGCATCTCAGCAATGCTGCAATCTTGGTATCATAATTCTCTTTTTGATTGAAAAGAAAAGCAAGAAAGCAGATGCTGGCCATGCGAACGATATTATTAGGCAATCGCACATGCGCTGAAGTTTCTATTCAAACGATAAATCCTCCCAACCATATTAGCATTAAAAGCGTTCGACGATGTTTCTCCATCGAACTAGTACCCCCCCCCCCCCCCCACCTCCTTGCCAATACGCCACCACCTCTCGACATTAATGGGGCGTGCGCTACATTTTCCAAGCTTCGTGCCTGGAAATTTAGAAGAGAAACGCCGGGTGGATGGTTGGCTGGCCACCATTATTACTCCACGTATTAAGTATGAAAGGGAGGATGGAAAGTGGAGTTCGATATCAGACGCCACGAAAAAAAGGTGAGATGGCAACGCCGGGTGATGTACAGAAACGAAGCAAGAGCTGCGCATAAATTTGAATGATTATTAATCATCGAGGAGACGGATAATGATTCACGTCACGGCGATTGGAACGTAATTACAATGATGATCATTTGTGGAATATGATTAGATGCATTCCTATCGGATACGACGATAGATATTGAAACAAATTGACAATCGAGTTCCAATGATCACAGATTTACAGGTAAACATTGTAACGAGATATGAAGGGAACAAAGGATTCGAATACCAATTCGTGGCTCTACAATTCCAAATTGTCGACATACAGTCGCTGACTTCTACCGAACAAAGGTCTTAATCGTTTGAGTTGTAGCCGCATTGTTCACCTCCAGCGGTACATTCATTCAACGTTTTCGAAATTTATATTTATTTCATAAGAAGTGATTAAAGTTTCAAACGATTCGAACTCGTAGAGAGAAGGTTACGAGATTGAAAATCATATCGATTGAACTACTCTCGAGAATTCCAATTCCTGCTTATGAGTCTTGGAAGTCAAATATAAATGTGCTGACTCAAATCTTCCCGTTAGGAGTCATGGCGGAGATATGTGGGGATCGTTTCACATTCTTGTCACATGGGCATAATTTTTGAATAAGTCTCTCACGTACGTCAGGATTCAAATTTTTCAACCGCAAAATCCTTGGGAAACGTTGAATGTATTTTGATAGGACAAAAAATTTACTGAAAAAAGTGTAGGAAGAGGTGAGAAGTTGTTGCGATGAATCGATTTTGTTAGTTTGATAATTAACAGTCTTCCTTATATTTGTTTAGCTGCACAAGTACAACACAAAATCTCATACATCGATGTATCAGATGTGATATTCAAATGAAACACTCATCCCTTGTAACGGAAAGCTATTAGATTCATATATGTTATTGAGATAGGGTCGGCCATTCCGTCGGATTACATGGGACAAGCGCGTTTCTCAGCTTACCATCGTGTAATATGAATACACAGAAACCACCCGAAGATTGTACGAGACGTTCCAAAAAATTCATTCAGTATTTTTCCCTATACTTTCAATACGAGCAAAACATGTTTGGCAAGATAAAAATAAAGTGGTTCTTTCGATTCAAGAAAAAGAACTTCAAATCTACTACGGACAAATTTTATGATCAATTCCAAATCTTCAAACAAGTTCCTCCCTTCCATAAGAAATTCTGTTGGAAACCCAGAAGACTCTCTTGCGAATCTCTTTCGAATGAGTTGGTTGGTAGATCGAATACCCACTCGACTGATTCAGCCATGTTTTATGGGTTCATTTTGAAGAAAAATCAGCAAAATTCAAACGATTTCTCCCATTCGTAACGTTAACTTTCCAACCGTGACCTTGTTTCGCCTAGATCGGATAGATAGTACATGACTGTGCATCCGGGAACAGCACTTTTTTCCATGCCTTCCACGTGTACCAAATTTATCGAGACAATTCCCTCCTCCATTGTAGTCACCCATCAAGATTCATAAATTTCTCGATTCTTGGATATCCTGGACAATTTTTCAGTTTTGCTTTTAGAAGACTCGTCGTCGTTCGGAACCACTTTGAATTCTCCTACGAAAACACGAAGAAATGTTACCTATGATAAAACATTCTCCATTCGTATTTAATTCCGAGCCAACAACAAATCCTCCGCGGGATGTGAAACTTTGCTGAAACTTTATTGATATACGTATCCTCCGAGTGTCTTATCGAGAACCTCTTTCCTCGTGAAAACTATGTCGAAAAATGATATTTCTGAAATTATACTGCGATTTTTATGGAAGAAAACTGAGGGGATGATACATCACAGATGCATTCAAAAATCGTGTACCTGAATGATAACAAGAATTGTGATGAGTGTAGAATTTTTGTAGAATTACGAGAGGTTGATTAAGAATACTTCTCAAAGATTCATTGTGCAATAAGAAGAGGAATAAATACATATTATTAAACACGTCCTCATAAATTATTTTAATAAGATTATAAGTAATTGAGTGACTAATCTGTTGTAATATTACGAGCTTCGTAGCCCAACGTGGAGTTTGTTCGAGCGATAATACAAACCTCACGGCACACTTTATCCTTTAATCTCGTCTAAGTGGTCGTGAAGAATTATCCGTATGAGACTGGAAGTTTCTAGAGATAAACTGTAATATGTGCTCGAGTTGAAGGACGTATAGTTACATCGTATAATAAAATTCTGATTGGTATAGAATGATTTAGAATTTTCATGAATAAATTCATACTTGAAGATCGATAAAACTCATCGCAATTTGTTTCAATTCATTCACGTTCAATCGATTCGAATAGTTCTGAGAATGCATAAACAGAAATGATTGGGGGAGGAGAAGAGAACGTAGTTGAAAGTAAAAATAATGAATTCTCGAGGAGAATACGGATGATGGTAATAATGGTGAAATATATGATGAAACCGTTAGTGCGGATGAGGGTTTCGACGGGACGTACCAAACAAACGTGGTGGTCACGCATAACGGCAGTTGCCTGTACGTCCCTCCGGGCATCTTCAAGAGCACATGCAAGATAGACATCACTTGGTTCCCCTTTGACGATCAACACTGTGACATGAAGTTCGGATCCTGGACCTACGACGGCAACCAGGTACACACACTATCACTACTTGCTCTCTCTATCTCTATCTCTCTCTCTCTCTTTCTCACCACATCGAACACACACATTTGATTATGACCATATTTGTCAACGTATCGTTGTTGAACGAATACGACGAGCACAAGAAAACGAGGAACACGATCTGTTTTCTCAATCTCTCGAACATCGAATTGTCTTCGTTTGATTTCGCTTTGTTTTTTCTAAAATGGAATTTATAGTAAAAAGAAACATTTCCAACAAAATTCAATTCCTACCTCTTGTTCTCGATTTTACGAAAGAAAAGAATCATCGAGCAACGTTATTTCTTCACCTCTTTCTCTCCATATGTTAATTCCATGGATCGAATCCATGCTGTTTCGTTCCACTTCGAACCGAAATCGCGAAGAATCTTCATGAATTTAGACGGCCAACAACTTCCATTGCAACCAATATCGATTTCTAATAGGAAACAGTCCGTCAGAGGAGATCAGTTTCGTGTCACAACTTCCGTTCGGTCGTCTCCTTCACGGTTGGAATGAAAAAAAAAAAAAACGAGCGAAACAGAACCGTTTCGAATTTCGCGTAAATACGAGAAGATAATCATTTCAATTTTATCAGACGAAAGAAAATAAGGAGGATGAGAAAAAGGAGAAATATATTGCTTCTCCTTTTTCGTAATATCGAGAATTTCCGTTGACCACACCAAAATATCTTCCCGTTGAAGAATTACTCAACTCTTTTCTCTTTCTTCTTCTTCTTTTTCTTCTTCATCTTCTCTTCTTTCATTCAACTCCACCGACTTGAATCTTCCATTTTTCCTCCGTGTCTCCGAAAGTATGACCACTTACGGGTCCACGATGTTTCTTTGTCAAAATATATACACTTATATCTGAATATATATAAAATACACCTACAAACACAGAACCACACTCCCCCCCACACACTCTTTAAGATTTACAACGATGCAACACAATAGCGCAACGCTCCATAGATAGTCGTTCTCACGCTTCGTAGTTTCAGCTGAACCAAGGAAAAAAAATGGTTATATGTATGTATGTGTGTGTATGAAATCTGTATACAAGGAACTCTCGCGCACACATATACACCATTTTTATGGAAAATTCAGAAGTGTGAGATAACAAAAAGAAGTGGGTTTCAAATGAAACAAGAGAAAAGAGAAGAGGAGTGCTGCTGCTACTTCCAAACGAGCGCAAAATAAAACGCAAAATGAAAGAAAAAAATGCGTGGAATGAGGTCAAAAAGCAGAACCGCGTATTGTTTTTTGGTTGGGAAAAAACAAGGAGAATGTACGAAATTTCATGTAACCGATCGACATCGTTCCTCGTTGTTTTCGAATCGTATCCATTGTATCGTGCTGATTTGAAAATACTTTGATGAGAATCTGAAAAAGCTCCAAGGAAAATTTAATATCGTGTAGGCTGAAGGTTTTTCTTCTTTTTTTCGAAGCGGGGAAAACATGTATGCGAAACCTGTGGAGCGCGAAGGGAATCTTCTGAAGGTAAAACAAAAAGAAGGGATACCTTTAGTTTGTTCCGATGTCGTAACACTCGTGGGATCAGTTCCTCAGAGAAATAATCAAAAATAGAAGGAATGTTCGAATCCATGACTTACTTTGTCTTTGTGATTACGAAAAGGGTGAAAAATCTCTTTCATAAAAGGAGAAGAGATGGATATTTGCTAGGAGCTGTAATGTTTGTTAATCTAATGACACGTTGGTATAGAAAAGTACCACGAAATGTACGGAAAAAATGACGTAGTTGGCCATTTTTTTAACTGTGGTGAAAAAAGTTATTGGTATAGAAGCTAAAATCAAGCGTTTGCAGCAATTTTTTCGATATCTAAGTATCAAATATATGGAATGGCTAGTACAGCTGATTCCTGCACTGAAAAAAAAATTTATTCTAGTCAAATACATATTTATTTGTCCTGTACCAAAGAAATATTTATTAGAATTAACAATATATTCTGGTTCCAAAGAATATTTTGTTAATTCTAATGAATATTTATTTGACTGGAATGAATTTTTGTTTCAGTGTGGTTACTTTTTAACTTTGAAATCAATTTCCCAAGCATTATTGTTTATTTGTATCCACAAATTAAATTCATTGTACTTTCATTTATAATTTATGCTTTCAATTTCACTGACAAATTTTTCAATTTAATTTCCAATTGTATTAATAATACGAATTGGTAAAATTACTAAGATATCTAAACCTGTTTTATATTCTTATTTCTTGTTTTATTGATTTCTTTTCTAAACTGATTAGCCAAAGATTGATCGGTTGTTTTTTTTTAGTAGAATTCGCTTCTTTTTTTACTTCACTAATCAGTCGCCTTTCGCTGGCTGTGATCGTTTTCAACTTTCAGTGGTGCCGTAGAGGCCCACCTTCTGTATAGAACACGTTTATTTTAATTATGTGTTTCAATTTTATTTTACATACTGTATGCGATTCACTCTCACCCGTCTGTATTCCATGTTCCCCTTCACCCACCTCTCTACGCGGTCTGTGTTAGTTCCGGGTAACTTATGGGCTCACTTTAGTTACTTTGGTGATTTATTTAATTTAGCTTCTCTCTCGAATTCGATAGTTCCTTTCTGAGACTATCTGGCGTCCTTCTCAAGCCCATCTTGGATTTATTCTTCGTTTTTATTCCGTCACTGTACGACATGAAGCTGAAACTGGCAGCCGTAAAGTTAGCAACTGATTGTTATAATTTTCGACACCAAATTTTTATTAGGGATATAAACATCTAAAAAGTGTAATAGAACGCTGCTCAATCGATTCCTGGTATAAAAAGAGCTTCAATAACGTTTAATCAAAAGTTACAACATTCGGCTGCTAGTTTTAGCTTCATTGTACGACGCAAGGAGAACAATATCATGAATTTCATAACGGCTAGCATAGCTAGCATCCTTGGATTTATTTTTCATTCAAAGTTAGCTGCACTGAGAGAAGAGTTTATTTGTATTTAATCAATCTTGTTTTGGATACGGCGAAATAAATATTTATTTATACATACAAACATGACTCGTTATCCCCAGATAAGGTTTAATAACAGTTAAAAAATGTCATATGAAGTTTTGTAACAGTTAATAAACTTGTTTTTTATAGTTATTAAGCCAAGTTTACGTGGAAAAAATATTGATTTCGCCGTATCCAAAGTAAGCTTTATTAGGTCCAAATAAACTTTTCTCTCAGTGCGTTATAAAATAAATCAATGAAATTTTTTAATTTGAAATCATTCCACTGAATTTGAGTTTTTTGAATTTCCTCAATTTTTTTTTTCAATTCGATCATACCATTGAAGGACACTAATATTGATTCATTTATTGAACCAGTGTAACTGCAATTGATGGTACCATTTTTATCTAAAACCTGTTTTGGTAGTTTTGCAGTGGTAACTGCCGTGAGGTGTCAGACCTGCTGAGAAATGTGATCCGCTGCGTGTCACATGTGAATAACGGTTTTCGGCACAGAGATGTCGCTATGATATATCTTATTAAATAACGAGTACCCATCACAGCACCACAGAAATAATATGAATCGAAAAATTATAGATTCCAAGAAGAATATAAAAATTCTTTCGAAGTTTATTGATGTGATCAACACGGAGAAAAATGCAGCTCGAAAGGATAGTAATCTTTAATAGAAAATTAGAGAATATTTCTTAAAATCTAAGAATTTTTCTTAAGTTCGTGATGAGCATAAAACGGTTGCGATTCCTCTTGAATATTGCTCGAAAAACAATCAAAAATTATCAATACTTAACAAATCATAAAAACAAATATGAAGTTTCCAAAAGTCGCGCATGAAATTTTACAAAGTAAATAACAAAATTTTGGAATCTCATTTTCAAATTGCAGAATTTTGTTATTCACTTTGTAAAATTTAATTCGCGACTTTTGGAAACTTCATATTTGTTTTTATGATTTGTTAAGTATTGATTATTTTCTCATTGTTTTTCGAGCAATATTCAAGAGAAATCTGAACCGTTTTATGTTTATTACGAACTTAAGAAAAATTCTTAAATTTTAAGACATATTCTCCAATTCTCTATTGAAGATTACTATCCTTTCGAGCTGCATTTTTCTCCGTGAAAAGATATTGAATTGGCACAATCTCAAAATCACGAATTGCATTGTTTTCAATGTGATGATATTTGATCCAATAAACAAGAGACATTTCTGATTACATTGATGGAAGCATAAAGTTTCGTAACTGCAATATGTTCCCTCAAATCAGACATGATGAAATTAGTTTCTATGGAACTGGACGACGTCCAAAGGTGTTGCATAAGGGAGATGTTGTTTCCAACCAAATTAGAATCTCTCCCTTCATTTCAAGCTGTGAATCAACAAAATTATCATAGTTTCTAATCCCTAGAAAATAGTATTCAATATCAGAATAGAATTCTTTACAATGCAGAAAGCGGTTGCAACTTCTCACGTAATTCGAAGAGCAATCGAGTCTCCTTGTTTTCGAGAATATGAATTTTGAATGAATCATTGTAAGAACCGGGACTGATTTGATGATGCGAACGGAAACCATATCTTCCTTGGTAAAGCTCGTAACGCTTGGCTACCATCAAAGTGATTTTAAGAGAATCTTGTGTCTAAAAATGTAGGGGAAACAATGAGTTTGATATTCCGATGTTCGTTTCAGTCCAATCTAAATGAAATCGTTCATACGAATCACCAGTTCTCACCCTATTGAAACTTCACATCGAATGCATTCAAATTCACGTACATGAGAAACGAATAGAAATAGATGATAAGATATGCGTTGATTGAGGTGGAAGGATTCGAAGAATCGAAAGCTCAGCAATTCAGGTGAATACATTATCTCACGGATGTTACATTAGGCTTTTGATATCAAAATTTCAAGCGAAAGATGTTTATAATCATGATAAATGTGTACCCTTATCCTTGTTTCCAATCACGAAAGAAATCGAAGATTACTAACTATAATTAAAACACTATTCTCAGAAGTTTGATTAAATTTCGGAACCACTTATCCTATAAGAGCTTGCTTATTAATATTCTACAACAGCGTCGCGATACCGCTATTGGAATTCAAATTCATCCTCGTTATGGTTTCACTGTAATAATCGATTGGTATCATCCAACCGGACTGCTGGACTAAGATGAGAAGCCAATCAATGATCGATATATTCTCCATTTATAAAATGAAGGAAAAGAAATAAGCTATGGATTCGAACATATCAAGTGGGAGGAAAGTTATTTTCTCCACGAATAAATCACAGACTATAAACTTTGACTTTATTATCGTGATAATAATTCCTCTGTCACCGCAAAAAGAAACAAACGACGAACGATGTATGTTATTTCAACCTGAATCGCAGCCAATTCCATTTTCTTTCAAAATAAACGAATAAACGAATAAGAAGAGTACGACGAGTTGGTACCAAAGTATGGCCTAGCTGTTGTATTTTATTTTTGTTTTTCTATCCATTTGGCTAATATATCACACCTCAAATCAGCTACCATTGTTAATGTTAGAGATAATACGATATTCATATACACATATACGACGGAAATATAACATAGCCTGATGTTGCTTACCGGTGTTTTACGCTTTCAAGAGCTTACGCTGATACGATATTATGTACGTGCATCACGTTGATATCAAGTGAGAATATCCTCATAAGAAAAAAAGAAAATACAGAGGAAGAATCCAATACGAGAAGGGGAGGTGATGCGAAAGAAAAAGCTATTCATTCGATCTCAATCGTCGTTATTCGACTTGAAAAAAAAAGTGATGAAGACACACAGAAATATATACGACTCACATGTGCATCCTACACACATTATACATGGACCAAGTCAAAGCAGGGACCACGTGATTCTGTCTGAGCTGGGAATTACAATTTTGCATGGAGCACATATTCATCGTCGTTCTCCTATCGACTCGGCATCACATCACTTCCGATACGACACTTTATTATCACGAATCCTCGATCCTGTGCTTTCATTTGATTCATTATGTATCACAAACTGTCAACGTCAGGTAGATTATTATTAAGAATTATTCCATCGGAGATGAAATCCCGCAATCAAAGCGAGAAAAGAGGATGTTGAAAAACAAATTCATGACAAGAGATACTCTTTTGTGGATTTTCAACATTCCGCGCCATAACTCAGATGATCTGTCTTCTCTTTCCGACTCCTTATTTGTGTCGGGAAGATGTGAATTTTACATTCCTCTTTTTCCAGGATCCAATTGATATTGAATATCCCCACAAACTCAATAACCATTTTACCGGTGTATTGAATAATTCTAGCGCAACGTAATGCACGACGTTCTATCATAATTGCACGCAATAATGACATTCTTGCACGCACTCGAAGGTCTGATCAACAAAAACAAATACCAAAGTAATTTGAAGTAAAACAAAAAATAATAATATTGGCCGATTTTATAAACGCATTGAATATATTTTTCAAAGCTTGGCTCTGCTTGAATTTTGTGAGAATACACGCTTTTTTTTATTACTCGTAAGAACGAAAGAATTATAATATGAAAAAGATGCAGAAAAGTACTAAGATCAATCCCGAAGAATGAATTCATTGTTGGTATTCCGAGGAGGAAAGCAGGGAAATTGAGAAAGTGATTTTTGCTGTATTGGTATTTGCACGAGTTTTCTATGTTCAATTGATTTTGTACTGAAGCAGTGCGGAATAGAAATTAGTTGATTTTTATTGTATCATTATAGCTGATTGGAGATTATTCTCATAGTAATTTGCAAATGAAAATTCAGCTTATCGATTGATTTGCTATCATGAATATTCGTGTGTGTACAGAGTGATTCGCAAAGAGAATTCTAAAAGAATCCGTAAAGAATTCTCGGGTGTTCGAAAGAATTCTTCAGGAGCATCGAAAGTCATCGGAAGAATTCTGGTAGAATATATTCAGAACTCTGAAATGTCCAACCAACAAGGCATTCTTGGTGTTCTTTTCCCATCACATTAGAATTAATTATGAATAATAGATATAGATCATTCTTTGAGAACATTGAAAGTATAAATGAAGAGCAACTTAAGACTTTTCAAGAAACTTGTTTCTTCAATGAAAGGAGTTATTTTGAATTTCAAATGTATCTGTTGATTAGAGATTTCCATAAATCGGATAATATAGAATTAGTTTACATTGAGTACATTGAAATTAACAAACAGTTTTATTCAATTATTTAAATGATAATAATACTGAGAATACTAATACTAAATAATGAATAAGAATTTATATGTGACATTGGAATTTGGAAGAATTCAACGTAAATTCTGATGTATGAGAGTTTAGTTTCGAATGTGGACAAATTTTTGTCTCAAAATTATTCTTCAGAGAAGTGTAATTGCAATCTCTATAAAACTATCGTCAATTTTAGATGTCAGTTGTTTTCGAAATATTAATATTTTAAATAACACAAATCTCTATAGAGAACATTTCAGTATCTCTCTGTATACTGATAAAATCACCCCCTCCCCCCCCCCCCCCCGGGACGTTTTATTTATGGTTTGTTGATATTCATTCAATTTTTCGTATTGATAATTGATTATTTATCACAATTCTTCATAAAAGCATGAATATTAGCGTGATAAGAGAACATAAATTACTTGAGTCTTAGGGTGGAAAAAAAGAAATTCCAAAAACATGGAGAAAAAGGAATTCGCTGTGGCAGCGAAATCTACTTTTGCTGGGTGCCTTTTGCCAGAGCAGCAAACTATTTGCTGTTCCAGCAATCTTGTTAGCTGCGACAGCGAATTTTTAGCTGTGGCAGCAAAAAATGTTTGCTATCCCAGCGAAATTTGTTTGCTATTCTGTATATAATACTGAAAATTTGCTGGCGGAGGAAACATTTTTTGCTGCCACAGTTAAAAAATTGCTGTCTTAGCTAACACGATTGCTGTTATAGCAAATTTTCAGCTAGGTCTGCAAAAAATTTTGCTATTCTATATATAATACCTCGATTTGCTGCGTCAGCAAATTTTTTCTCTCCGTGAAGATATTTCAAACTTCCGCCAATGAGTTGGTTTAGCATGTACGAATTGAAAAACATATGATCTTATTAGCGCCATCTACATTTCCAACGAATCCGCAAATATTTCTTTCGGATTGAATGGAGAACACCGCACGAGTCAATATCACTGGACATTTGAGAGTTCTTGAATCGCATTTTAAGAGTTGTTTTCGGACATTTTACAAACTCCCTAGATCATTCAAAAGAATTCTCTGAGAAGCCCATACGTTCTAAATGAATTCTCAAAGAATTCAATGCTGAGAGTTCTTGAGAAGTTCAGTTTAAGAACTCATATGGCATTCTTTCGAAACTGTCTTGCTGTTTGGGATTATATCTTGTTCGGCAAATACAGTGTGGAAAATATTCGGATTTTTCCTATTCACAAGTATGGAAAATCATTCTCTGAAATTTTTAGAGAGAGATTTCACTCCTCAGGCGGCCAGAAGTGAGCTTGTCAAAATTTCGAGTGAAATTCCCACTCTTTTAGAGTGGAATACTAAAGTTCGAGGTTAAAAACTCATAGCCATTCTAATTTTAGAGTGAATTTTCCACTCTAAAAGAGTGAGAATCCCACTGGGTCACTTCTGAGACTCAGCGGAGTAAAACGCGTGATTTTTCACTCTTCCAGATTTAGAGAGCGTACTTCATAAAAATCATGTGGATTTATCAGTGGCGTCACACGGAGAAAAAGGAATTCGCTGTGGCAGCAAAATCTACTTTTGCCAGAGCAGCAAATTTTTTGCTGTGACAGCAAACTATTTGCTGTTCCAGCAATCATGTTAGCTGCGACAGCGAATTTTCAGCTGTGGCAGCAAAAAATGTTTGCTATCCCAGCAAAATTTGTTTGCTATTCTGTATATAATACTGAAAATTTGCTGGCGGAGCAAACATTCTTTGCTGCCACAGCTAAAAAATTGCTGTCGTAGCTAACACGATTGCTGTTATAGCAAATTTTCAGCTAGGTCAGCAAAAAATGTTGCTATTCCATATATAATACCTCGATTCGCTGCGTCAGCAAATGTTTTCTCTCCGTGCATTCATGTATCAAGCCAATTCGTGGGTATGAATTAGGATTTTGAATTTTCCCTATAAAAATTTCAATATCGAAATCATCAGGTCCAGATAGAATTCACAAGGAGCGTTTGTTGATTTCCCCGAATTTCCCAAAATTGCCAGTCTGTCTGCACCCAAATCATAAAATACGATAGTAACAATCCTTCATGCAATCAGAGAGAGTTTTCCACTGATTCGGAATTTTTATGGGGTTTCGATCAAGAAACACCAATTCAAGTATTAATTCAATCGAAAAAATGTTGGAGGAATTTCTCACCTAGTCGACAAACATCCTTGTCACATTTTTATAATTTCACGCTAATATTTTCCCTCAAAGTTTATCGATTAATCGTTTCCGATACATGTGAGTATATGTATACTTTTTCACAGTGACTGAGCAATTTCCAACTTGGTGCAATGAACTTAATTGCATAATCTCATTTAAAATTCACCCAACGTTTTCTCAGCGTGGATAAATTTACTCTCCGGAAAGAATATTCATTCCTAAAGATCGAAACTCCACAATTTTATAACACATGAATTTCCTAAAAAAATTTCATTAGAATCAATTGGATTCATTCTGATCGATTAGAATCACTCTGTATATACAAACGCGAATTACATTATATTTTCCCTGTATTTTCAAAGATGCGTCGAATTTGTTGCTATATAAATCTGCTCGGCCTTATCTTATTAGCAGCTCCTTGGAAAATCATTCGAGCGAATAATGCGTTACAACTCGACTATTACGCTCCACTTTCAAAGCACTTTTGAAAAACATATTTTACGAGTTTCGTTACAGAACAGATATATATATATATATATGTATTTGATGTAATATACAAAACGTATAAAAGAATTTATAAAAACTTTTCTGCAAAGTTACCACGATATGACGTTGAATACATTTCACGTTGACATGTACACGTTTACTTCAGAATTTAATTAAAAATATACCGAAAGAAAGAGAAGAAGTGCTTTTATGACTGAACGAAACAGTGATACAAAATACTGCAATGATACTGATACATATAAATTCCTTTCCGCTCTGTCCCTTTTTTTGTCTTCACAAAATCTCGTGAAATGAGAACGTTACGTGTATAACCCTCTTACACAACGTAGGGCCAGCAAGGATCACTTTCCTCCCTGTCTTTCATTCTCGACACTATCTGGAATAACGTTCACGACGCTACAGCAGAAGCCAGAACTACTACTACCACTACTATCTCTGTCGTTACTACTATCACTATTACTATTATCAACATCATCATTTTTTGTCACTACATTACTCGGTGGTGCAATTTTCCGGTCGCTCTGTCGTCGTCGTAGTCGTCGTTGTCGACGTCGACGTCGGAAGCTTCCGGCCATTCGTTTATGAACAATTTTCATAAAGATCTTACAACAAGATCGTCTTCCACACGCGGACAGGTTTTTTCTCTCTTTCAACCATTTTTTATATCCAGGAACGAGAATATTCAATAGTATCCCTATATAAATACTTATACCGTGAGAAAAAAAATTCAATACAATAATCAATCTTCTTGAATAAAGGAAAAAAAAAAAGAGAGTGACAAAATTCAAGTCTTGTTCTTTGAAGCCTTCCTCCAAAGTTTTTTTGTTTCCTCTCTTGTGCCTTTTCCCTTCTCTCGACGAAGCATCTTCATTTTCCTCTCCCGACAAGCGAGATCCTTTCGCGGAGTCGATAGCTGAGCGACGTTTCCATGACAGCCACAAGCGAGTTCCCATTCTCAAGATCCTCTGAAGTTTTCGTTGTAAACTCCAATCTATTTCCCTCTCCCACCTCACATCTTCCCCCTTTTACCGTAAACGGCTTCATCTTGATTAATCGTCTAATTGACTCAGTCCACCGACCTTTCGCTCGTGCTTTTATCACCAAAGTCAAACGATTAAAGAAAAATACCCCCCTCATTGTGTTTTATTATTTCGCTTCGATTACAAGATGAAAATTCTCAGAATATCTGGTTGTGAATTTGAAATCATCGTCAAATGTAATGTCATATCAATTGTGATAATTCGATTAATATTCGAAAAATTGTATTCGCGGAGTCCCAGACAGAACACAAAATGAATTCTTAGAACGCGTTGAATACGACGATGATGCGTTCGGAGTTTTATATAGCCATTATGACTATCTGGAGTTAGGTTCGAGTTTTCCCCAATAAGTTTCCACAGCGAGAGAGAAGTTCGGATAACGTGTGCAACCAGATATTCCAAGAGATTCTACTTAGCGTGTATAATCTATAAAATGAGAACTCGATGATCCCTGTATAACTTTACTTGTAAGTCATGATATATTAATCTTTCCTCTTGATAAGATTATAGGAGAAACTTGGTTAGACGTTATATATTCAAAGACAGGAGTATATGAAAACATCAGGAGGAAAGTTTTTGTTTTTGAAAGCGAAAGATCGCGTGAACGGTGAATATTCGATCTCAAGGTAATCCGAAATGACAATCGTTCCGTATCCCAAATCCATCCCCTTGTTATGACCAAAACCTCAGAGGATCCAGAGAATGAGTTGGACTCGTTCAATTTTTAGCTTAGGCCATAAGTTCGCGTCCGCTTCGCACACGTCGTTATTTTTATATATATCTATTATATATATATATATATATCCGATTTTTTGTTCGTTGTCCTTCGATATCCCTCGCTTACATTCGAATAAAATTGTTGGAATTTTCACTTTGTTGGATTTTAAACCCAGTATATTTGAATCGATATTTCTATAAATTTTCTCATTTCAATTTATATCGTTACATCGAATATTATATACGATATATAATGTACATGTTTATGTGTTGTGTTTGTATGTTCTATTGGAAATGATATCATCGTGCATGAGTATATAAATGTTGAGAATATATTTGGAATTATTCAAGTATATTGTAATACCCTTATTGAATGTTCTAAGAAGTCACGATTTTTTCCAATCTTTTCCATGTTTTCTGTGACATGGTCGGTGAATGAATTCCTAAAAGGGAGAAAATTCTCCGCTTTTTCAACATTTTTATTTCGATTATGTACTTTTTCCAAAGTATGCAGTCGAATCGATATAAACATTCATTCATTCATCATTTTATTTTTTCTCTCCCACAAACTGATGAAAAACATAACGAAGGTTCAATATCTATGAGAAAATTATCTATTCTGCCCAGTGGTTGGATATCCGAACCGAATAGGATTACTTACAGAACGCAAGCAGCGTTTTTGTGTGGAAAGAGAGGGGATATCGTTGCGCGCGCAATCTAATCCCTTCTCTTCTTACTAGAAACCAGGAAATGTAAAGTGATGTAATTACATAGCGATAAGCATTAGTCTCAATCCACTAATGAATACAATAATTATACATTGAAGAAGCATCATTTGGAAATTCTCAGGTATCCAACAGTATATCGTAAGAACAATTCATATCTATTCTGCCCAGTGGTCGGATATCCGAACCGAATAGGATTACTTACAGAACGCAAGCAGTGTTTTCGTGTGGAGAGAGAGGGGATATCGTTGCGCGCGCAATCTAATCCCTTCTCTTCTTACTAGAAACCAGGAAATGTAAAGTGATGTAATTACATAGCGATAAGCATTAGTCTCAATCCACTAATGAATACAATAATGATTACAGGTATCCAACAGTATATCATAAAGAAAATTCATGTAAATATTAAAGAATAATGATATTTTACTGCAAAATCAATTTGTTATCAATTTGCGAGGGATACAAACGCTGAGCGAAGAAATATATTATGCATACAAATTTTTCAATTTATGGAGAGTACAAAATCGATTGGCTAATAAAATTTCTCATAAAATGTAATGGATGGCAGATTGGAGGAAAATTATGAAGTTCCTCGGTTCTGTTCCGAAGTGAAGATCATAACATCGGCTCTAAAATCGGGAATCAAATTTCGATGTTACAAAGTTACCTATCGTAACTATAAGTAAGTTTCCCAATTCCGATTAATTCGGAACTTCTCTGCACCACGTAAACCATTGTTGATTAGAAACTAGAGAATATTTACATATTCCAAATCACCCTGAACACGTAATCGATGAATGCAAATTCGGATTATCCGAATTTGACTTCGAATCGAGCGCAGGATTCGTCGCAACAGCGTGAACACATACGAATCGGGTTATAAAAGTCATAAATAATACCGCCATGAAATCTTGAGAGCAAAAACAATGTGGATCATGCCAGTACAAGGAGTATGTGAGAAGAGAAGTAAGAAATTTCGTTAAAAAAGGAAATACTGACCGTAGACTCTGAAGATCATAACCTCGATTCATCGGAGTATTCATGGTATACCTGCTTTTCACCTGTTGCTCTCTTTCTCTACACGTATTTCCTTCCTGGAATTTTCTGTGGCGAAACGACGTTGGCACGCCACCGCCATCCTTCTTTCCACCACCTCCTTCTCACTCCACCCCTATATACGTGTCGCAGTTTTTACCCCGTTCTTTCTCTTCTCCTTTCCTTCTTACATTTTCCTCTTGTTCTTTTGTTCTTATGTTTCCCTGCCGTATTCTCATCATCCACGGAACGTCTTGCCACGCTTCGCGATCCAACTTATATCCGTTCTGCTGGAAACATTTCCTGCGAATTCGATAACGCATGATTTTCCCGTACTTCGAATATATATACAGCTAGGAATAAAATTCACGACCGTACTTTTCGGAATAAAAACAAAAAATGAAATGGGGAATAACCGACGTGATGTGCCTGAAAAAAGTCCGAGAAATTGTGTTTTTCATAAGTCTCGAACCAGAGGAATGAGAGGAAAAATAAAATATGTGAATCGATAGAAAAATCTATTCTTTTTGTTTTTTTTTATTTTCAATGATGATCGAAACACACGTGTACGAAGCGGACACGTGAATTTTTCGGATGCGCTCTTACTTGTGTGCCCCTCCACGCATTGTACATTAATGACATACAACGTGGGTTCTCCGAGAGAACATACGTTGCCAGGACAAAGATATGATATTGAAAGTGGTGAGCAATGCGTGTGAGTGAAGGTGCTCATGTAAGACCACAAACCGACAAGATGATTATGATTGTCCCACATTGTGGGAATTTATTTGGCCCATTCAATTGTGTGATCAAAAACACGACCAGCGGTAACAGAAATTTGATGTATTGTGTGTTTCACCCTTTTTACTCCTCTCAAGAATTATAATTCTTATAATTTTTACTATTTTTCTTCAATTCTGAGTCTTCTTCGTTGTCTCGATATTGCACATATTTGTTTACTATGCTAACGCTATGTCATAATCAAAGTTGTAAAGCAAAGATCATCATCAATGAAAATTCACTGCAATAGAGTAATGAAATTTCACTCCGAATTCAGTAGTGCCGCAATACTCTCAATTCCTAGAAAGAAATGTAGACTTCTGGAGAACCGTTATTGAATCATTATAACCCATTTGAGGAAAAGTTTCTAAACTCAACTCAGTCACACGGAGAGTCTCGAGAATTGAATGGATAAGAATCATCTTTGCGATCTGTCCATCTATCACAGAGAAATTTAATAAAATAAGAAATTCGATTGAAATTTCAAACATGAAAAATAGTTACATTCATATCCAGAAGTTTCCCAGTTAAATGGAGACGCAGAGAAAAATTTTCTCTCCATATCTCGACGGCATATGAACTCCTATTTTTGGAATATTTCACAGTCCATCGGATGGAATGAGAATATCGTTTGAAATGAATAATAACTTCACCCTCTGGAAAGGGAAAAAGGAACGAAAGGGCGTATTCTTATCATGAATCTGTCATAGATCTAAAATATAGATTTAACGAAGCAAAAAACCTCCCCAATTGAAATCTTTTGAGGATAAATAGCGTTCCTTTGAAGTCTATCGCAGATGGATTTACATATGAAATTCATCAAATTGAAGCAAAAAAGCGAATGCAATATCGAGTCAACGATGCGTAGAGAAAGGAGAAAAAATATTTGGAATGCATAAAAACGTGCAGTGACATTTAATGATGAATCAACGGATATCGAACCCTGACTCGCGTCAATTATATATCCACCTATACGAACAAAACAATCTCATCACGTGATAGCAATAAATTTTCTGTCACGCCATGTATCACCCACACAGTATGTGAACATAGAATGTCATGCAAGTACACGTGGATGGAGTAATTACGGAACACCAAATGATCTTCCTAGGGTTCAATGATTGACGCTACCTGGAACTTTGCAACAAGTTATCTCGATGAAATAATCGAACCGACCCCCTAGCGCGATGTCCGGAGTATAACCAATCGGAATACTTGATTGAGCTTAACCATCAAACACAGTCACTGCACGTATCAAGCTTTCAACAGGACATAATTTCGAATAACAATGTTCAACATGTTCAAATTTAATCGATATTTCTTTCACTCTTCTTTTACTTGGATTTTATTTTTACACGATAATCATTTATACATCATACCTTTATTCGATATGTAAATATATATTGTAAATATATAAACCACCATCAACGTACAACGCACGAATATTGCATGAATAATGAAGATATTATATCGGTATAAGATCCCCTTACTTCATGATTAATATTTTCGCATTCTCAGTGAAAGCGATATCATAGAACAATCAAAATCGATATGCATAATTTATAAATTCATTCGAGTGTGAATTTACTATCTATTCACATGTCATCAAATGTAATCATACGTCATTCGTGAAGCATTAAGTAGATGCATGTTGAATAAACGCCCTTTAACAACAACAAACATGTAGTATCCTTCAACTGTCTACTCTGTTGTTTTGAAATACGTGTATATATTCCATACTCACACTTCATTCGCTTGTGATGTACATCCATAGAAATTTCAATATTCTTTTTTTTCAATGTTCATGCTCTGATGAGAAATAACGAAATTTCAAACATAGAATGATGTCTTCCGTTATTCTATTCAATGTAGTAGATGAACTATAATGAATCTTCACAATGTACCAGCTCGAGGATGCATCTGTAATAGAATGTGTAATAGAATATTAAAAATGCAAACTATTTTACTGCATTACTTTTTTCCGTGAATCATTGTTGTGTTTCTCCACCCTCATAGGAAATTTATTATCGCTGTTTCTCAAGACTCTTCGTACCATTGAACAGTATATGCATGAAATTTGTAATTTTTGTATATATAAACTGTATAAAAATTCTATAGACGTTGTATATGGTACTGAATTTGTAGAAATTTTCAAGCGTTGGCGATTCAGAAATTCAATTTCGTGAGAAATAATTGCCAATTTTGTATCGTTCACAGAATCGAAATAACGAATACCAAAAAGGTCAACAACTTCTTTTCAATTATTCAGGGAATTGAATGAGGAAAGTTTCCCTCCCACTAATTATCCGAAACATCAAACGATGGAAGGATTGTTTTTGAGTATGAAGAAAATGAATATTATCCGGATGCAAGGGAGGAGAGCTAATTGGGAGCTAATTAGGAGCCAAAAATTTTAATAACATCAACTTCAAACGTAGTTTGTTCGGAACTCGATAGATAATAATTAGCTAATTAGATGATTCTCGAATGTTATCGTCGAAATTCTTCCTCTACGAAATGAATAGAAGAGACAGTTCGCGTTACCCTTGCAAATTCTTGTAACCGCGATTCGCAATGATAACACATGGGCGCCAAAGTTCCGGGCCTAACAAAGAAAACACGGTTTTTTTTTTGTTCAAAATTAGCTTTATTCGTCAACGATTTATCTTTTGCCTCGAGGGAAATTTCTTACCGGCCGTTCTACACGGAAAAAAATCCCCATATAAAAATTACATGAAAAGTCAGGTAACGATTACAGTGTGAATTTCATGTAAAATTTACTACACAATCCTGTTGGATTTACATTGTTATTGAAGGTGAATTCACAGCAACACTTCTCTCATTTACATAAAGCTGAAACTAACAGGCGTAAAGTTAGCAGCCGATTGTTGTAACTTTTGAATCAAGGTTATTGGAGCTTTGTTTATACCAGAAATCGATTGAGTAGCATCCTACCAAACATCCTCAAATCCTTAATAAAAATTGTGTATAAAGAGTTATGAAAAGCGGATGCTAGTTTCATCTAATTCACTTTGGTAACAATGTAAATATAACATTGGTTCCAAAGTAAATTTTACTCCAATCGCATTTATGTGAGCAGTTATGTTAAATTCACAGCAGCCAATGTAAAATTTACATGGGACTTTTTTCCGTGTATACACGGATTTTTTAGTATACTAAAAAAATTTTTTTTAGAAAAGCGAACAGTCAGTAATCGCTGGGAGCCAAATCTGGCGAACACGGTGGATGTGGAAGCAATTCGAAGTTCCCCGAGCAGAAAAATCTTATGGCAATTCCGAGGTCCTATGTGAGCCACATCGGGCTGAAATGAGGCTTGCCATATTTGGGTTTGCCGGATATGGCCCTGAGAAGGGCATAATATAGTTGATCCTGACTTGCTATGCCAAATGTGATCCTGATGTGTGCAGAACGTGGTTTACCTTTCTTCATTTCCTTATAGCGAATTCGCGAATATATAAAATTAATGATGATAACAAAGGACAGAGATATCCTGAGTTTGCCCCAGTGCAGTTAGCCAAATTCGCCATAACGGAGAAAGCATGGTAAGCTGCGCACGCAAACATAACCTCTCCTGTCTTCACAAGTTCGTATGGGTTTGGTTGTAATACCAGTTCACTCAATAAATCAATTGAAATGAATATTCTACAAGTATTGTGGCATCTGTTTAGGGTTTTCGCGTGTTATCAAGAAACATTTTTGATAATTGTTCATATGTCTGAACTATTAAGTAAATCATGTGTTGAATTATTCATGTGTAAATTATGGATGGTGCAAAAAAGGAGAGGAAACGCATGTACTCTCGCTTACGTGTACAAAGATTTCGAAAAATTCGTAAACAAAACTCTGGAAATGTGCAAGATCATAAAAGAGACATTGATACAAGTTCTATATCTACGGAGTCTGATTCAATTCTTGAATCTAATATTTATCGCAATCCAATAAACATAGATTATCTCGAATTGATATATTTATACTTGACTTTATTGCTAACTTCAACAATGCACAAAGGCTGTTGATGATATACCATTATTTTGAGGTTATGTGCTCGCCACCTTCCACATGAATACTAGATTTTGTTTGATAATGAAATATTCGATATCCCAATAAAAAGTCTGTATTTTTGTAAAGTCAGTTGGGCATTATCTTCGAAATCTATGTAAGACCTTCATTTTCCACGAATTCTAGAAATTTATAGCACAGAATTGTCGTGAACGTACGTCAGAGGCAAATATGGTCATTCCATCTCTGGTCCAAATATGGATCGTCACCTCAGGCTCACATTACACGGCACGTTACATCCCTCATCGGGACCATATGTGGATGCCACATCAGGGCCTGATAGGAAATCAGGCATTCCACATCAGGTCCTTGTGTGGCCGCGATATAAATTTCTGCTCGGGCAATTGAGATTAGATCTGGAAAACCTTAGAGTCTTCAAGGATACTAGTGTACCGGTGGAGTAAATATTCTCTCGCTCAGATTACTCCGAACTGAATTCATGAAAATATAATTCTTCAGTGCTTTATCTATTGCGGTACGAGGTCCAAATTTCAAATTCCAAAAAATATTGTTTTTCAACATTTTGAAATTACAACACTTGGCACTCTTATGGCATGCTATGTATGGGCCAGATATGGTTTGCTACATCGGGCCCTGATGCAACGGTGCGTTACATTCAGCCTCTGATCCCTTAGTACTTTCCATATCAGGACCCGATTTGAAATGAGGCTTTCCAGATCTGGTCCTGATCGAACACCCAATATCAATTTCTACTCGGGTCAATTCATGTAGTTTTGACATTGTTTTGATCGACTTGTGACATGGTGGGTTGTCTTGATGAAATAAAATTGTTTTCTTTGCAATTTCGGCCTTCAAACGCTACGATGGTATTTTCCTTCTCAAGATAGTCGATGAATATTACACCGAGAAATGCCATAACCTTTCCAGCCGATTGTTGTGCTTCCGGGCGCTTTGGACGAGGTTCACCAGAGGCTGTCCACTCGGATGACGATCGTTTTGATTCTGGAGTGAAGTGATGGATCGATGCAAACAATTCCGGCTTGTTACGTTTAAACATGGCCAAACACTGCTCGGAAGCATCGACGCTTTCTTGTTTTTGGTCAACGGTGAGCAAACGAGTGAGGCACCCACTTTGAACAGAGCTTTCTTATAGTTAAATGCTCATGCAATATAAAGCCAACACGTTCTCCTAACGATTCATTCTTACGATGTCAGCTAACTCACGCAACTTTACTTTTCGATGATTCAAAACGATTTTGTGGAATTTTTTGATGTTTTCTGGTGTAACCGCCTCATTTGGACGTCCACTGCAGCGTTCTGCATCATTGGTGTCTCTACAACCACGTTTGAAGTCATTGCAGCAAATCAACGTTTTATCGTGGTTTCTGATGGAACACTTCTCAAGCCTTCACTTCACTGCTTCGCTATTTTTTCCCATCAAGAAGCAGTGTAAAATTAAAACACAAAATTGTTTTTGATCCATTGTTTCAATAATAACAAAAGTAGCGTCACTCTTAGGACGATAACTCACAAACCAATGAATCTATCACGAAATTTTGACAGCTGTCCTTTGAAGGTTAGTAATGACTGAAAAACAGGTGAATGCAGTAAGATTCTATGTGTTAGGCCCGGGACTGTTCAGACTATGTGTTAAATTGTAATCAACGAAATAAAAGATTCAATGAGATACGAGAAGTCAAAGAGTAGAAGAAAAATAGTTTGAAATAATACACAACCTCGTACAAGATTTTACTAGTTCTTCTATGAAATGAAACAGCGGTACATGTTATAAACCTGAGATTAATGTGTATCCATTTATCCATGCCATATAACTATGAATATGTGTTACGTTCAAATGAGAATCCTTGGTACACGTTACGGTGTTAAACTACGTTTACTATTCATACGTGATATCCCAGTACTTGTGTCATATCGTGGTTACAACAAGATACTCTAGATCGATTGTCCGTGTCTTTGAGCTCGTTACCAAATATTATACGTTTCCATATTCTCAGGTGTTTTCAAACTATCGTACGAACTGGAACGTTATTCATTGAAATAGATGATTACATAAAATTCAACCTGCAGTAACAAAGATATCCATCATCGTTGTACGAATAACAATGATAATAATTAGCAGGAGGATAGAATGAATTTCCCAAACGAGGATGGCTATACGAGTTTGAAATATTGTCTAATGAGACGATAAACGAGAGATGTACCGAGGTGGAATAGGAAGAAAAGCATCAGAAACGTGAATCGCGGCGATCAGTCTCAATGCATAACAATGCCGTGGAGTAAAAGCCACGACGTTTTCCACAGAGAATAATGAAGGTCTATGGTTGGAAACAACGAAGTGAAATATAATACGTCACGAGTTGAATTATAGAGGCCAAGTAATATCGTAAACAATGTGTACCCGTCGTAATTTTCAGGAATTTCGTGAACACGCGCGGAAGTGGACGAATCCTGACCTAATATCGTATCGGGAAGACCACAAAAGACCGTCCGAGGAACGATGACACGAATTCAATGTTTTCTTTATCTTCAATCCCCCAATTCGTAAACCAATCCTTTTTTTCCTTCTTACATTCAATTACACGAAACGTCTCGTAAGGAAGGAGGACTGAAATCGATTCAAGAGTGCAACCATGGAGAATAAATCAATAATTCTAAGCATCTCTCGATATACGATGAAATTTGTAACATTTTTCAAACACGTAGACGTTTTAGAAAACAGAAGGAAAATCTAAGAAAGAGGTAAGTTAAAGGCGGTTAAATGCACTTTGGGGATACGAAATTTCCTGGATACTCCCTCTCTCTCTCTGCGGGCTTGGAGTTGGAGTAACGTTAAGTGGTTCGAGCGTACACCACAGCATGTTTGGCCCTCGATCAAAGGAGCAACAGATACTCGAAGAGTCTTAGGTTCCATATGCTGTATGAGGCAAGACACAAGCATCGAATGGTCTCAGGGAAGGAAGCTGAAAGGATGTTTTATAAAGAAAACAGTACACTTCCCTCTTATTCATTTTTCTCCCAATTTTTTATTCTTTTTTCATTCCGTTCCTCCTGGAACTAACAGTGAATCTTTATCAACATCGCGTGTTCCATCTTTTTGTATTTTTCATTCAACTGTTATCCAACAAAGGAGGAACAAGAACGAAACGAGATCATAAATAAATGTAATTATCACAATATCCCACAAAATTTATCATTGATTTTGAAATTACGAAACTCAATATCTCGTTTAAAAAGAGTGAACGATTCTCCAGATCTTGTAATAACACAATCTCAAGTCTATGCAGTGAATATTTCCAACGCTCATGCAATTCCTGCCAAACCTTTTCATTCGCGTTCAAAGAGTTCCGTTCAAATTCAATTTTCAATAACTTCATACTCGTTACGTTTTTCAATGCTGTAATTGACAACCGCAGTGTTATTGTGAGCGACTTGAGAATCCCATCGCGTACAATTCATGGACGTGTTGATAACGATGATGATGATGATGATGATGATAATAATGGGAAAAACAATCAAAGCATTTTGAAAGTTCAAATCAACCGTTGGCAATTATTTCTCACGAACAAAACTGCCACAATTTATTTATATACGTGGAACATTCTGAAGAGTCACACGGTAGTTGTTTTCGAATTTAATTACAACAAAATCTATTTGAATGGAAAAGTTTTTCAATGAGGTTTCACACCTTCCTCAATTTTATTTTTAATAAATTGTTAAAAATTCGATGGATTTAAATACACTTGTTTCGAATCTTTTGAAAGGATGAATAGAGAATGATTGTAGTATGATTATTATTCATAGCTTTAAATATTCTATATAGTTTTTATTTATTTCTCATCAGTATTTATATGTAACAAAAAAGTCATAGATGTCTATCCACATCGTGCATGTTCGAAGAACAAATAATGTACAAATTCAAACCGAAAATGGAGTGACTTTTGAAGTGACTTCCCGTATGCATGGTGAATATATTTGCGACATGTTTTAATCAAACTTTGACCTTGTCCGGTATAGCTTGATCTGGTTCTCAACTCGGAGGAAGGTGGTGACTTGTCCGATTTCATCATGAACGGAGAATGGTACCTCATCGGTGAGTTTCAACTTCAAAAGTGTATATATATATATATATATATACATACATATATAAATACTGTAATATATACTACCGTTCTTTGCACGCGGAAGAGCTTATCTGGCAAAGACGAGCCAATCAAAACCCACACCTGTCTCTCTCTTCAAACTCCCAACTTTCCATCCATTTCACGACATTCGTTCATCCGTTCCTTTATTCATACAAGTTCGGAGTTGAAGTTGGGAGAGCAGCCGAACTTGTGTATACAAACTTACTTCGATTCAAGTTTAAAATTTATATGGCGAAATTGGAGAGGACGGATGCTGGAAATTTATTTCATATGGATCGTTATGATTCATCTTTGTTTTCCTTATCCGAACAACACATAAATTCCTCTTGGATCCGATGTTCGGATGTTCGTTCTTGGAGAGGGATCGATTTCAAACTATTTTTTTCTTTATTTTGTGTTGTGTCGTGATGTATTTTGATTAGACAGCATTGTCTGTTCGTATTCTGTTCAGGTAAATGTTTAATGATTCCTTAAACACAATTTGATACCCGTGAAAAAATCTTCCACGTATGATGACGCCAGATCAAGTTTTATTCATCAGGCGTGATCAGGGCTCAATTTTGTACCTACATCATCAGGATTAATGACGCACAATTGCGCCTAATCCACACTTGATTATGCTCCGTTATGCATGAAAAATTCATACAGAATCGATAAGGTTTTTGTGAGAAATAAAGCTGGACAAATTTTATAAAAATGTGATTCATTATCAATCATTTCTACTCATTGCGTTCATACAGTTTCCATTTTTTAGTTTTCAGGCATGATCACGTGAATGCGTTGGAGACCAATTCAACATGTTGAAGCATGTGCATTCGTGATGAAAAAAATCAACAGAAACTGATCTTGTATGAATATTTCTCATCTGGTACGATTTTACATGATCACAGGCGAGAATGGGTTGTCTGGCATGATCGCACACGGTCAAGCTTGAACTCGGTTTTCCACGTGGGTACAAAATTGGGGCCTTTTGAGTTATGATTAAGTTAAAAAATGAATGACCAGGCGTCGTTTTTGACCCAACTACGTGCAGGCAGTGTTGAGTATGAATAATTTTGTCAAAAAATGTCCATGATCAGGCTTGAACAAGCTTAATCAGACCTGAACGATTTTTTCACTGGTAGATACACAGTAAGAAATTTTTCGTCATTGTGTAAAGTGTTAAACTTTGTGTGTAGAATATTTAACATTCTAGAATGTTGATTCAACACAAACGTTGTTAACGCAAACAAAAAAAACACGATCGTGTTGAATCAACACTCTAAGATGTTAAATACTCTACACACAAAGTTTAACACTTTACACAATGACGAAAAATTTTTTACTGTGTAGATAAATACACAGATAGAGATAAGGGTGGATATATGGGCCCCCACTTTCTTTATTTGTAATAACTTCTTCTATTTTCAGCATAAAAATCTCAAATAAATCATAATTCTTCTATGAACTACCCAACACTGATTGCATGAAGTCCCGTTTCATTCTTCCCAGCCATTAAAGGAATAAAATCGTTTTTCCAAAGTTTCCCATTTTTTTCATCACCAACATTTGTGCGGGTAATATGGGCCCCAAGGTATTTTTGTCAAAGAAATGAAACAATTCAAGGAAAGTGTTCATTTACTCATAAATCCACATAGAATAGAGTTGGATCTAGATATAAATTGAAAGTCCGCTTGGATATTGCGTCAAAATGAAGAAAAGTGACTTATCATAAACCAACTGGAAAAATCATTTTTGTTTCAATTCATTTACAGAAGTCACAATTGTAAACATCTTTTTCGCAACCAGCACAATCATTGTGAGCCCACATGTCACAAACCACACACTTGACCCACAGTTCAGATTCAGAGTCGGGGGCCATAATACCCGCAGTGCAGAGAGCCCGTATATCCACCCTGACCATCTTGGAGAATAAAATTTGTTTACCCTCGACTTTATGAATAAATTGACATTACTTGATGTGAAACGCGATCTTTATAGCATACTAAATACATACCCAAACTTGGTTTCACCGGTTGAAATGAAAAAACTGTAGTAATATTAGGTCCAACTCTTACCTTTCAAACTTTTGATAACGAGCACAAAATTCATCGCTTGATATATCATCAACCATAACAGCTGAGCGATCAGCGTAATCTACAGTGTTGTTTGTGAACTAGTTCCAGTAGTTTGAGTGTTCACCGCTAGAATTCGTGACTCACATAATCAGATACAGAGGGAGCCCATATTACCAGCAGGGGCCCATTATTCCACCTTTGCCTCTAAAACTGTTTCTTTGATTCTAGAATTTACAATTATTTGGTTTTTCGATTCATTTGATTCAAATAAATTTTCTTCCCGTCAAGTATCGATTTTTTGTATCAAATAATCGGAGTTGTTTAAAAATTTGTCTTCAAATATTGTAATTTGAACAACTCAATATATTATTGTTGAATAAATAATATTTTGGATCGAGAAAATCGGGAACATGTTATGTATGCTCTCTTACAGAATTCTACATGCGAAACGAACAAATGTATGTTTGAATCAAAGAATCATTTGTTCAATCAAAGGAAATCACTTCTTCCCTTCAATCTAAAAGAACACAAAATTCTTGCCACAAAATTCCAGTTGGGATTCAACGTGAATTCCAGCTCCGAAATTTACGTTCGTTTCCTCATTTCCAGGTGGAATCTTGGCTGGGATTCCTATTTCCAAATGGAATTCCAGCTGGAATTTCAACGTGGGATTTCAGTTGAAATTTTCGATCCCAGGTGGAATCCCACTTGGAATTGAAAATCCAGTTGGTATCCTGGATTCCAGATGGAGTCTCAGCTGTGCAACGCAGGTGAATTTCGGGTGTGGAATCCCAGCTAGATTTTTGTAACAGGGCAGTTCATGGAAGTATCGTATTTATTAGGACGAATGAATTGTAGAGTTTCGATATTCAAATAAATCCAAAGAGAGTTATTGAATAAATATTTATTCCACCCTATTGAAATGGCATATTCATTTGAATGACTCGAAATTTATTTGATCCAACAAAACACTTTTATCCGTGTGGATGAACTGAATATCGAATGTACTGTATTTCCAGCGAGGAACCAATAATTCACATCTGAGCTTCGATGACAACTTGAGATAAAAAGGATCTTTCTGTCATATACTTCATCCAAACTTTATTCACTTGCAATTTCATAAAAATTAAATTAAAAAATTTGGCGATAACCCATAGTTTGTGTAAATCTATGCGACCAGGCGGATTTTCATTGCACTTAAAATAGAACATCGGTTCATGATGATCTACATCATTTCTAATATTCGATTAAGATGGAATTCATTTCTCGTAAAATTTTGCATACATTGAATTCAGGAAAGGAGAAAAGATGAAGATGACATCGCGAATACCGATAAAGACGAAATTGAGAAAATTCATGGAAATTGGATTCCTATGTGACAGCAATAAAATTTTCATGATCCCCCCGTTCGAGGCATAACTAAGGTAATATTGCTGTATGTAATGAACCAATGGATTCGCCTAATACCACAGTCACGTATGACATGTGGTATCCGATAATTTTGGTACGAACGGATTCTGGTATCTAACCGAGAAATATTCGATGCAACTTATCAACTTTGTTTGATCAATTATTTCACATCATTCGACGAATCAATGCAAAAGCCACGAATCATTTCCAATTTGATATAAATAAATTATTGTAAAGAAGTACAGGAGAAAATCAGATTTTGTTGTAAAAACATCAGACACACCCTATACTGTTTATATCCAAGTAATAATAAATCCGTTCCGCACAATATTCCTTTCACGAAAGAATGATAAAACTTGTTTTCCCAGTACCATACATCTCCACCCACAATTTATCTGTCCAACTTGTAATTTGTTCTGCAGTATTGTTCATATTCTTTTCTATTTCTCTCTGAATCGTCTAGGAATGCCGGGGAAGAAGAACACGATAATGTACGCGTGTTGTCCGGAGCCTTACGTCGACGTGACTTTTACGATACAGATACGCAGGCGGACCTTGTACTATTTTTTCAACCTCATCGTACCCTGCGTCCTGATATCAAGTATGGCCTTATTGGGCTTCACCCTACCGCCAGATTCTGGAGAGAAGCTCACCTTAGGTAATGTACATCTTGGCATGTCTAGCCTGCGCATAGCTATGATTTTTCACGTCTTCTTTTCAAATTATTATCAACGATGGTATACAAATATTCACATATTTGTGTTTATCGTTGATTCGAATACATATGTTTTTCGTGAAATGGAATTTTATACAAAATTGAATTCGCATTTTCTAAAAAGCTGGACAATCGTCACGTCGCGGATGGAGGTTGAGTTTGAATCAACAGCAGAGCCGTTTGTATCACGTCTCAATGATTCTATTATATCGAATAAAAACACACAATACGTTCGAGTACGCGAATACAGCACGTTGTAACGTAAAATTCATGGATTCTATATCTCAATCATTCATTTCTAATGAACAGAGAAACATATGTATCGGTACGTGATAGTGACTATTTGTTGTACTATATTGTCTTATTTTATTACTTTTCATTTATCGTCTTCCCTCTTGGATAGTCTCGATTACACTCTCGGCACTTGATCACTGTTGACTGTTGAGTTCCCACTTTTATTCATTCATTTATTTCTCCTCTCTCTATCTCTTTCTCTCTTTTTGCGACCAAATGAATATTTCATCAAACACAGTTCAAAATCGAACATTTGATTCCATCCATTTCTTTTTTTCTTTTCATCTCTCTACTTCCCTCCTGATTTTTACGAGTTATTGTTTAATTCAATTGTGTTTGAACAGAACAAAAGTGTTCAAATCATTCTACTAAAAATTGAACACGAATTTATTTTCGCGTGTGAATAGGAAAAATTCATCCAGCTTCATCTATTTATCAAATTTTGATAGATAGATTTTCTTCGATAATCGTTCAATGGCGGTGATATTCCGAATGGAATTAGGATTCTTCTGTGTGGATTCAGTCTACATCGTCATCTTCATACACGTTATCTCATTAGGAGCTTCCTCGAGATATAATAACACAGTGGAGATATCATTAAGAATACTTTTATTATATCTCTGTATTCATTTTTTGATTCACGAGAATTGGATAGATATCACGAGAATATTCACTATGAATTTCGAGTATGAAATCAATCAAAACAATAAACTAACTTTGAAAGATTACAACGGTATATAATGTAATAATATACCTAATGCAATTCAAATATACAACAATATTGAGGAAATCATAAACCGCAGTTGTGTGCCACATAGTGTCATTTCCAAAGCAAACAAGATATATGTTGATTCTGTATTACAATGTGACACACAGACGATTGATCTGATATCAATTATACAGCATTGCTCATGATAAAATGACATCCTATCGATATCATGTTTGTTCCTCTCAATTGGATATCCAAACAATGAAGATATTGCACAAAGGATAGAGAATCTATTCCGGATTCTACTGTTTAATCATTTTCTCCGCTAATGATGAGCGAGAGGAAATAATAATAATTAATATACGAGACACATTCTTGAAAATTGTAAGGAGTGTTGTAATTCAATCATATTTATAAACTCTGGAATTGTGGATGAGTTTGATACGTTTCGGTGAGGATTTGATGGAACAAGGAGAAAATGTTTCATTGAATCTCATCGGAGTTTGTAAATCTTATTCTATCCTATTGAATCCTATAAAACCTCATTCATTCGGCCCCGGTTCCACATACACGAAACCAATTTGAATTTTATGAGGTTTTTATAGCAGGGTGGGAATATACATACCAAATGTTCTCCTTGAAAGAAAATACGAATGATTTTCATTGACCTATTTTTTTTTTTTTATTATTTCGCACCCTCTATGATACATCGTCTTTAATTAAATACGATGAATATTTTTCATTTGAACAGAATAATGAATTACGGGTCAGTTTTCTGAATTCTTTTGTATATACGTTTGAAATTTGTGGTATAATATTCGGCAGAAGGAGTCAATAAGTGAATTTCTGAAATTCCCATACAAAGATGACCATACAAACAGTGAGAAAATAATTTGACAATTATTAATCGTAAAATGAAAATACTCAGTGATGAACAAATAGAATTTGTTGACCAGAAAATTTACATCATGGACTTTTACAACGGAAAGAGGGACGCAAAATCGAAACAGTGAACATTCAATGAAGTATATTTGGAAGTCGATGATATGAAAATATATTTCACTTTCTTCGGTAAGAAAATTTCCAATTTGAGGTTGTCTTCGGAGAAGACTGTACAAAGTTCCAGCTCGTCTCATGAAATCGTAATGTCTATGTACATAAGATCCTCCATATCAGTTCAGTGAGTGGAAAAAGGGTGGACGAATGAGAAAAGAACAGGGATTGATACATACGGTTGATATTTGGTAAACGACTGAACGCGCCTTCGAAAAGAGGGTGGAAAAAGTGAGAAAATGCAGGGTGCGAAATGTAACACATTCACCCACGATATTTGTATTTTTGTCAGAAATCTAACATCGTTCGGTTGGTTTTTTCCTGTATTTTAACGTTTATTTGATTTACCTTCCTACGAGAGAGGAAAAAATCTTGGATCCTTATAGAACGATACGTAAAGGAGAGGAGAATGGAATGCCCTTTTGAAAGAGACCCATATTTATTTTCTGCAAACGTATAAATAATTGACATATCGAAAGTTTCCGAATCGTTGAATTTTCACATTTTCTATGTACTATAATATATATCTTATCCCGTGTGATACTACGTTCGATAATCGTTCCATTGAAAGTTAGCATCAATCTTGCAGAGTTGTGTTATGAATCCGAGAGATCATAAATAATTTAGATATTCAATGTGGAGAGTGGCTAAAAGTATCATGACACACATGTATAAAATAAAACCCATTCGGTAAAAGCGTTTTCAAATATGCGCATCAAATTACACGAAATCGATTTGAAATTTCTGAAATTCTTGGATTTTCAATAAAAATTTGATGAATAATGAAATTGTAATTATAAGAGGAATTTTATCTACTACCGTATCCCTCGATACGATACGATACGAAACGAAAGGAATGGATGATAAAATCGACACCCTTCTCTTGTCGATTTTAAAAGAATATATATATTGTGGGGTTGCTCCCAATCAACCCTCCATCAGATTTTACGAGATACAATAAATAGTACGTGATGTAATTCTCACATTGAACGAGTATCATCGACGAATATAATTTCTTTTCTTCCTCGATAGCTCCGTATCGAAATAAGCGGATCCTTCCGTTCCTCGCGGGCGACGTGTGATTTAATTTTGATAAATGAAACCCGGAGAGACAGCCTGAGACAGCCCACCACCGAAGGAGATTGAACTTTATACGTGTTTGTGTGGGGAATTCGAAACGTATCTCGTGAAAATGGCGCTTCAAATTCCGATCGTCTTTTACTTTTTTTGATCATTCCTTTCATATTTCATCATTTTTCTGTAATTGCCATTTCGCTCATCTGTCCGTCAAATTTGATCTCCCGTCCAATTCATCTCTTCGGCTGTGTTTTCCTTCGCTCTAGGTCAAGACGGGATTTTCGTACCGGGGCCATCCCAGTCATTCGTCCAACATTGATCATCCCTGAAAGACTTTCCCTTAATTATGATGGATTCTAGGTGGAACCATTCCAAGAAACGAATATCAGTTTCTTTCTTATGTCTCAGTGCCTTTATTGTTGATGCTGCGATAATATGCTTCGAGAGATCCTTTAAATCTCCATTAATTATCCTGCCGTGTATGGAATACGTTTAAAATTCTCGTATACGGGATATTCCTACAGAAGAGATTTTTTTGTAGTGTCTATTCAATTTTCATTCGATTTTTTTTAGCAGATAAGTGTCAATTTCATGTAATAAAATTCTCAATTGAGTTTACAATTCTCACCAAGGGAGGCGGAAGTTGGAGAAGAAAAATCATGTCTCGTTCAATCCTGTGTGTTTCCAAATCGATTTGAAAGCAAAGAATTCGTTCGTGTAGTTCAAATTCTGTAGATTCAGAAATGTTACGCAGTTCAGAAATGTGTAATTCAAATATTGTGCAGTATTTGCAAAATCCCTGTATAAAAAAACTTCAGAAGAACATTCAATCGCGAGAAATCACAGTCCAACCTCTCTATTCTTCTTTCAAATTCCTAAATAAAAATAATTCTCACCTCACTCTTTTCTCCCACAAAAAATGTCATTTAAAAATTATAAATTGAAAAACGTTCTACAAACGTTTCGTATAAGGATGCAATTCTCGTACGAGCTTCGAGTGTGAAATAAGAAGCTTTTGTTTCTATAAAAAAATACGATAAGAATTGTAGAAAAGCTTTGTATAAAAGCTTTGTTGTAAATTCTGTAGTTTTTTTCAGTCTTGTGCTTTTGCTTCCAGTCACGGATTGTAATCAAAGTTCAAATAAAAGGAATAACAAGGGAATTGTTTCTATTCTTCTTTCGTATATTTGAATATGTTCATGTTAAAATTCAAGCTTCGAATTCATTTTTCTCATGAATGTTTCATCCCCCCGATAAAACAATTCAACGAATCAATAAAAAAAATATACATCAGAATCGTCACGATGATCCAATTTCCAACGATCCATTGATGCTCCGGTGCAGTAATGATACCCAATCGAAGTGTGAAAAATTCATCACATTTCAATGGTAATTATTGATCTTCCAATTACCGTGAAAAGGGAGAAAAACAATTTCTCGATAAATGATGGAATTTATCGATGTCTTCATTTAATCAGTGAGAATGATATTATAAAATATCTAGAGGGAAAAAATGAATACAATTATTGGAAGAAAGTTGTATTATTGGGGTATTGTGACTTCTCATTCTCATGAAAATTCATCTTGCAAGTGATTAAAGTAAAACACGTCATCGAGGAAGGATTCTCTACATTTTTAGTTCAGACGATTCTCGATTGGCATTCTTTTATCATTAACTCGAATACATCGGCAATCAATTCCATTCTGTCGTTGAATTCAGACGTAAAAACAAATGGAAATAGAATCTGAAGAACGGAGTGAAAAAAGGGGATGAGAGAAAAGAAAATATAGCTATAAATTACACAGTAGTGTGTGTCGACTTGGTTCTTTCACTGGACTTGTCGCGCTCAAATCGAGCGGTTTACTTTTAGATACGTACGAGACCCTTGTCCAGGCGGAAATTCAATTTCCATTCGATGCCTCGGGGGTAACGACAGGTGAGGATCGATGCTGGCAGGGATTCGAACTCTCACAGCTGTACCTCGCCATGTCAAAGTTCTAAGTATACTCAATTTGTATCTACATGACGTGTGGATATCATTTTTGTATTGCATTTTGTCTTTCGTTCCTTCGTTTTGTCAATTTTTCCATAATCAAAGGTAATTAATAGTGACAGAGGGTTGTGATGATCAATAGAATCATCTATCCTCTCTTCCTCGACTATTTTCAATATTCGCAAGTTTTAACAAAAATAACAATACGAAAAACTTGATCTCGTTCGAATAATTTTCTTCAACCGTGAATCCCATTGTATTTCCACGAACTTGTGTTTTCTTGAACTTTTTCTCCAGAGTTACCTCTGTTATGTCATCTTTTGGGCACATTTTAATCTTTTTACGAGCTTTGTTTATTCTTTTTTCCCTCTTGAAGAGGGAACAAAAGGATGAACCGGGTATACGAAACAAACTCTCTCCCACGGAAATATATAACCTTAATCTGACGTTGATCTCACACAAAGGACAGTAACGAAACATTCTTAAATGTTTGCTCTTTTTTTCTTCTTTTCAATCTTCCTTTCTCCTCGCTTACGTGTAATTAAACCTGACTCGGGTCTCTCATTCTTCACGTTTCACCAAGGTTCTTCCAATTATCTATTCCGATTTATGATTCAAGTTTCAAGAAAATCTCTTGGATAGTTTCCATCGAGGTATATGAAATTATTAACAACAATGGTGTTCAATCAAATCTGTGCCATCCAACGCTGCTGCTCAATTCAAAATTCCCGTCATCACTCTCCTTTGTTTTCTTTGGAAACTTCTTTCAACTACACTCCTCGACTCTTCACCTCTCTTATTTTCTCCCTGACTTCGTATTTCTTCGATGTAATTCTTTTATTGCTCAAACTTTTCACACGTTTCTTCTTTATGTGCTCAAACAAAGCGGAAGGAGAAGAGTAAGAAATTCACTTATACGTCTATGAAATACGAGATTACACGGAAGATATTACGGAGTAATTTCTCTTTCCTGTTTCTCTTCGCATCATCAAATCAGCCACAGAGAGAGTGATGGCAGAATAAAAGTCAGTACATCGTTTTATAGTGGAGTTTTTACAGTTTATGGCCAGATAAGTGATAATAGCATTGAGTTATTACATGAGATGTGATTCAAAATTGCACCTATTAATCGTGACAAATGTATTTTTTTGTCAACTCTTCTTAGAATTCTATCCACATTGTTTTCACTTCTCTTTCCACGGAAAATGTATTTTCTATCTCATTTTCTATGTTTTTCGATTTCGATTCGATCATCTCTTCTTTATAAAACTCAACCTCGAATTCTTTTCATCTTCTTCGAACAATCGAACTATCAAGATATTTTTCCTTTGTACATTTATATCGAATCAATACCGTTGATCGGTATAGAATAATTCGCGTATTACTTTTGCACGGAAAGACCGGGTCTATTAATATTCAGAAAGAATTTATCAACGTTTAGAAAAATGACTGTCAAATTTGGGGAAAAAGGGGATCGCTGAAAAATATTTGTAGTGAGTCTACCAAAAATTCGTAATCAAAATATTAATAGTTGATAGTTTCATTGGTATTTTTCACAGTGAAACTATAAATTGTTAATACATCGATTATGAATTTTGAGTAGACTCACTACGAATATTTTTCAGCGTTCGTCGTTTTCCCTCAATCGACAGTCATTTTTCTAAATATTAATGGACCCGGTCTTTCCGTGTGCTTATAAAAATAAATGTTGATTCTTCTAGGACATGGAATCGAACTGTCCGATCTATCGTATATATAATATAAAATTAATTAAACAATGACATCGATAATCGAATCTCTGCAGGAATAATCGATCCCACAAGTCTCTGCGGTTAAATTCCCAAAGGGAAGTCCAAATGAATGATTCGTTTCAAAACATTGGAAGCGAATGAACCGATTGATCGTGAATTATCAGTTCGGTTCTTGAATTTTCATTGGGAATCGATAAATATTTTGATTCGTACGCGATGTTTAATCCTCCTCCTCCTTCCTATCGTACACCTGAATTTCCTTCACTTACGTTTCATTGATTTTTCTTTTCCTCGGATATCGAGATCGATATTCTCGGCTTTTTTACACTCGAAGAATTTTTTCGCGGTAATTGATCGAAGAACGTTGAAATACATACTCGGATAACGATGAGCAGGAAGAAAAGAATGAATATTCTCTCGTAAGGAAGAATCGTTCTAGATTTCTAAAATATCAACGAACAATTTATTTTCTTGTATAATTTTGATATTAATTCTCGCTCGAATGATCGGTATTTTGAAACTTTGAATATGTTCGACAAGATCAATTCAAACATCTCCCATCTCTGGACGTTACAACCAAACATTTCTACAGAGATGCATTTGAAATAGGGGTATTATAGGTACACGTGAAATTCGAAGATTCGTAATCCATGCAAAAACATAAAATTCACTTGAGAAGTATCTCTGGTTGAAATATTAGAATATGCGACGATAATATTATACAAGGAAAATATATCGATTTTCCTCCAACTTCCTCGCTTATATGAAAAACAGAAAACCATCGCGTATCATCATATTTTAGGTAAAGCAACATCGTTGCGATATTGTGAACTTTATATTATCCTGAGCAACCCTCAAGAATCGGAATGATGATATATTTTCTGCTTCATCGCTGTATACGTTGGAGAGACATTATATCGAGGTAGCTCGTCTTTGAAGGTTATACGCGTGCCTTTCTTTGTAGAATATTTGATCGTATCACTATATTCGATCATACACAATTACTTGAGATTGGAAATTTGATACACCGTACACCGAGCGAAATCTCCAAGGATACCACGGAGATCATAGTGACCTCACATTCACTTATCCTCGTGCATGAGAGTGAGAAAATATATATCCATATATAAAGAAATGAAAAAAAGAACAGAAACGTGTGAGAGAATTTTCTACTAAGGTATGTGGAACGCATATTGAGACCAGCGGAGTACAAAAATTCCATACTCGTGTATCGCTATAGGGGGAAGAGAATGCAACTTCGCATTCAAAGATTAACTCACTTATTTTATGAAAACAGCTGAGAGAGCATTCTCTAGCGATGTTATTGACAGCTCAAAGAGTTTTTCTCGAAGAAAATCGACTCGAAGAATATGAAAACATCCTTGAGAATCGAATCGCTACAGCTTATCCAAAAAATTAGATTAGAAATCATTGTTCCCTGCTATAACTGGGTCTGATCATACACGCCTGTTTCTACTGAAGAAAAATCAACGCATCCCCAAAACCTCAACAACAACAACAACAACAACAACAACTTTTCATCATCGTATGAGAAAATTTGATATTCTCGACGCAATTACCGAAGTAAACGAACGCAATTGAATCTTGGTGTTTCATTGAAGGAATTAATCCAATATGAGATTGATATGGAAACTCGAGGCGAGTTAACCAATGAAACGCCACGCTCATCAGAACTGGTACGAGATATGAATAGAAGATTAGATAATGAACGAATTTCAAGTGTGAAACTCAATATCATCAAAGGAAATAGACAAAACAAAGGAATAGAGCAGAGACGACGCTTGAGGTCGGAAATTGTTCATTAAAATTTTGCTCCAAGAGTCCCGGTGCGCGTCCTTTGTGCTATTTCGTTAACTAATGCGCTTGACGCATTTGCTCGCGTATATGTTTGTATTTGTATGTCAAAATGAATTTCCAACGATCTCCAAAATGTTTTCCACGTTCACTTTAATTCGTATGAATGGAGAATTTGTTGTAATTCATCGAATGACGATTCGCGACAAGGAAAGCTCATTTGATATCATTTAAATTCATTGCGCTGGGTATGATTGAAGAGTTAATAAATCATGAAAATATGCTATTTGTTGTTCGCTGCAAACATATGCGCATATCAGATGTGCAGGTATGCTCTTTTGTCATGGTAATGTCCCAAGCGTCGAGGCAACATCGCTCTTTTCCGTGGAATAGAATAATCTAAAATGTTATGGACGGTGCAAAGTGATGGCATCGTCATGCATTTCCTTTGTATTTAAACACGTGAATGAAATTTCTACCCATTCATTTTCTATTTCAAATTGCGGAAGAATTAATTCCTACCTGAACCACCAAGAAATTTTTCAGTAAATTTTCTGAAATCTTTTTTACACCACATAGCTTGAAATATGAGGGCTCAAAAATAGCACTTTTCGAGTGTTTTCATTCCCATGAGATGAAACACAGAAAAGATTTTCACCAACTATACTTGATATCTAGAACCAACGACCGTATTCCATTATGAATACACTTTGCACAACCATGTTTCAGGTCTGTAAATGATTTGAAAAAGTCAGGATTGATTTTAGATAAATTTAGATCGATCTGATGTCAAGTACCTGATGTATGTACTCCTTTACTGATTCATGTGGTAATTCCTGTGAAAGCCGATTCGCTGGAACACGTTGGTTTTCGATCACCGTCTACCGGAAATCCTTCCCATATAAAATCTCAAGTCTAGAAGAGGGAAGGTTCGTTTGTTTCGTGGTAACGTACATTAAATCCATGACACAAGTTGGACAGCCTGGAACATCATACGTCGCCAAATCTATGAAAACAATTCTACCCTCGCTTGGGATCATTTTCAACTTCCCTCAAACTCTCGAGGATAAATATTTTCCGTTATAAAATTTCTGACAAGTGGATTATCAAGGAAAATGATATTTCTGACGTTTGATCCAGTGAGGATTTGTTTTAATCCTAAATATCAGCGGCCAATCCACCACCGGGTAGCGGCTTTATACAAACCACAATGTGATTATCCGGTATGGTATATACACCAATATACTATGGAAATTAGACTTCATCACTACGCACGATTCGACTGATTCCGACGCAATCTGTGTATTCGTAACTCGTATCATCGATCCGACCTGAAAAAGAAAAATTCACATTTTATCGTGAAATATGGAAATGTGATCTATATGCACTTGTTATTGTCATCACAAACGATTTACGATGTGCGATTCTACTTGGACAACCGTGTTTCTAACTACTCAACAAAATCTGAAAATACTTTTATGTACACGGAGAAAAAATTAATTTGCCATCACAGCAATCTTGTTGACCGAGGTAGCAAACAATCCCAAACAGCACAACTACTTTTCAAACAATTCTTAGAGAATACCATTCGAATTCCATGCTTTTTGAGAGAATTCTTCAAGAATATGCAGAAGAATCATTCATTCGAATCCAAAAATAGTTCCAAAAGTATGCCCATTATGTCAGTAAAAATGAATTTACATCTGAATTCAGTAGGTATGAATAAATCACGCCACAAAATACCCAGATAACACAATAATTCGTTAATAACATAATAATTTGAAATCTAAAAGAATTATTTGACATTTGTTCTATAAGAGTATTGAAAGAACACTTTGAGATGACTCGAAGGACTCTTCAATGTCCGCTTGTTAAAACTCTTATGAAGCTCTGTCCCTGCTAAAGAAGAACTTCCTACGAATTCAATGTACATGTTGAATTCCCGCAGGTTTCTATGATTGTGGAAAAGCGTTTATTAAGAATGATTGAGTGATGATGTTTGGTTCGATTCCATAAAATAAAGAAATATGTAATTAGTAATATTGAATGGGAACAAAAAACTAATCATAAGGTAGATGACCCCATTTATGAACGCGACCCCTTTAATGAACATTTTGGTTTTTGATTCATAGTACTTTTTATTTAGTGCTTTAATTTCATCCAAGCATGACTGACTGGATACTAAATCAACCGCTGTTATGTAAATAAATTCAGAATAATATGCCATAGGAAAGATATAATAAATAAACGATGGTTCGCTAATGGGGGCTAAGGTGTTCATTAATGGGGCCGGTTACCTTATATATTTTGTTTTTCACTCGTGTAAATTACAAACATTTTGGCATCCATGGATATTAAAAATTTCAATGATTGATTTGGTATGATCAATTTTGTAGATTATATTTTTAAAAAGTGCCTGAACTTCAATATTTTCTGTTAATCGAATGATCGTTCGATAAATAAAAGCTTGATGAACGTAAGAGATCAGATGAATCAACCATTGAATAATTTTATTATCCATATACACATAATATGTTAGAATGATTTTTATATTTGATGAACACTTGAGTTCCGTGAGAGTTCTTTAATCATTCGTGTCAAGAGTTCTATCAACAGGACATTAACGACTTCTTAGGGTAATTGAGAAGAACACTTGTCGATTTACTTTAGAATTCTTGATGAATACTTTTCACAAATGCCGAGTTCTTCAGGAACTCTTCAAGAATTTCTTGTGTTATCTGGGTAGGCATTCTAAACTACATCATAATTCAATAAACCTTTGTAATTAAATATCAAGTCTTTTACAAATTTCCTATCGAAAGAGATAAAGATTACAGATATCTTTCCATCCTTTTCCATAAGGGATTTGCCACACTCGATACAATCGATCGTTTGTATGAATCCCAGATAGCACATAGAATTCTGAATGAGTGCGTAGACGTCTTTACGAATCATCATACTGAGATCAAAAAGAGTTCAGTTGTTATACCCGCTAGGACAGTAAGAATGAAAACTTTCAGGAACACAAAATGAATACATAACTCATTCGGAGGAGTTCTTAACGAACTGAATTATGAATTCATATACCAATCTGAAGTGAATACAGGTGTGAATCGTGTATGAATTCTCTTCCAGTTCGGAAATATTGAAAAAGGGGGATAAATCGGTACAGGTTATGTTATACATAATTGAATATCATTATTTTCAAATTAATCATTTGCGAACGCCCTTATATATAAGTGTGTAAGTTCCAGGAGTTCCAATGATTCATCTAATTATTCAGGAGAACTCAGCAATATTCAGAAAATATTGTAGGGTATAACAAGGTTACTTGCTTGGTTAGAAATATCATGTACAATAGCATCCGAGCAAACAAAAAAGGAAAAATATAAACATTCTTCAATCAAACTCTTCGCTTGGGAAAATTCATGTCATTTTAATCAAAACGCTTCATTTTTCTCTCAAAAAAAATTGGTGGAAAAATGCAGCGTTTTGAAGTTTATAACCTGTCACCAACTATAAAAAATGTCAATAACACAATAATATTTTTCACTATGCTTCAGCAGGGAGAAAAAGGAATTCGCTGTGGCAGCGAATTTCCCGCTGTGGCAGCGAAAAATGTTTGCTATCCCAGCAAAATTTGTTTGCTATTCTGTATATAATACTGAAGATTTGCTGGCGGAGCAAACATTTTTTGCTGTCGTAGCTAACACGATTGCTGTTATAGCAAATTTTTAGCTAGGTCAGCAAAAAATTTTGCTATTCTATATATAATACCTCGATTTGCTGCGTCAGCAAATTTTTTCTCTCCATGGGTCTCAATTCATTCATGAAGTGCAATTTTGTCAACATTCTCAGCGATTGAATATTAACAATTCCCAATCATCACCTGATTGTTTCAAAAGCACGTAGCAAAATTTCACTGATTTGTTTCCATGCTTGAGCATCCTCATCTAACCTTTAAAATTGCCTTGCCAAACAAACTTCTTTTATCTTTCCATCAATTTCTGTTTAATGATTACTCTAAATTACTTATGAGAACACAAATAATAATTATCGATATTCATGTTTTGTTGATATGAAATTCTTGAGAATATGTATTATTCACTTTCCATAAAAGAATCCACAGGAATTGATGATGGATTCGAATTTTAGAAGTCTCTATGAATAATTTTGGATGGAAAAAGAATTCTTTACGAATTCGTTTTAGAATTCATATCTATAGTACTGTCCTAACGGGCACTATTATAGAATACGTAATGGTTCTGTGACGAAGAGTTGAGGAACTACGATATGCATTCTTTGAGAATTCTTTTGGGATACGATGTATGCTAAGTGAAGTCTTTACGAAGTCATAAACATGAATAACATGAGTATTCTTTAACTTGAATTCTTCGGTGACCGAGATAACATACGAAGAATTCTTTCTCAAAAACAAGAATAGAATCCTCCGAGAACTCTTTCAGAACTAATGAATCCATAAAGAGCTCTGGAGGAGTCCAATGTTTGGGACATTAACGAGCTCTTTGAGAATGCTGGAAGTATTGTTTTAGAACTCTCAAAAAACTCGTTAATGTCCGAGAAATTGACCTTTTCCAGAGCTGTTTATGAGTTCATTGGTTCGAAAAGAGTGCTTGAAGAATGCTATTCTTGTTTTTGGAAAAGAATTCTTCGTGTGTTATCAGGGAAGTCGGAAGGGGCTATCGTGCTATCTGGGATGCATTTTCACAGTCAATATTCACATATTTTGAGGTAATAAATAATTTACTTCATTATCCACGAACAGTTCATGAATTTTAACACACTTCTCTTCTTTAGAGTTACATCACTTTGTTGTATACAAAACTTTGACCTTAAAATCATATGATATGTGATTTATTCTCACATATTTTATGTTTCTTGCACCAAAATGAATTATTCACTCATTATTACATTCACTCTACTTTATTAAGCATTCTCAAAATCTTGTACACGCACCTATTACTTTTATTCAAAGACGTTCACAAATTCAGGAAGACTCTGTTGAATTCTTATTGATCGAAGTTCATGGTATTGGTTGAAAATTCTTTTGGGCAAAACAGGACTACATTTTGAACTTCCATATAGATTCATATTCACCGTCATAATGGGTAGTCTTTAGGAATACTTCATGCATTTTCTATGTGTATTTCAAAAACTCCCACATGTATTCATCAAGAACTTTTCAAGAATTCTTTTGATACTCTATGTGTTCATTTAGAATACTACATGAATTCCTTAGGTTATTTTTCCTTTACTCTGAATTCTCTGCGAACTCAAAAGCGACTTGTGTGCTGTCTGGGAAGTTCCTGCGACAGTAAAAAATTTTCTTTTACCCAGGAAAATAAGCCCGAGTCAAAAAATTGTAATACTTTTTGGAACCAGATGACTTCTGTAGTACGCAACGATCCAGAGTTTGATCAGGTCGAAAGAAGGTTAACACCAGGTCGAATGAGAAGTTTGAAAAACAAGATCAGGTTGAGAACATGAACGGGGTTGAAAATTAATTTAAACCTAATTCACTCCGTAATACGCAACGAATCGGAGCTACACTGTAAAAAATTTTATCGGAAAATTCCTATATATTTATGTGAAGTAATTAACACATACATGCGTTAGGAATTTTCCCAACACGGAAAAAAGAAAACAGCAATGGTTACTGTGAATCACAAAAATATATTGAAACTCAAATTCATTCTATGCAGTACTGCGTTTCCCAGTCCTCATTACTGTCCAGTCAGCGTTGAGGCAATTTATTACAATACCCATCACTGTGATCGCGCTAATCCTCATTATTCAAGCGTGTTTTCATTTGTTTTTCAACCGATCGCTGTCACTCCGAGTAACCAGTAGTGTTTTCTTCTTTCCGTCAACTGGTCTGGAAATTTACTGTGAAATGTTGGGAAAAATCCCATAAAGTTTGGAATCTTCAGATAAATGTATAGGAAGTTTCATATAAATGTACCGGAAGTTGATTTCTTAATCAGTAATTGGAATTTTCCGGTTGATGTACACGGGAAAATTCAGATTATTTTTTAAAGTGTGAATCAGGTTTCACTTTTTGACTCGGGAGATTTCGTTGATACAGAAATAAACTCTCAATAAAAGTATTGAATTCAGTTCGGAGAATCCAATAATATTCGTTAATCGATGAACAAAGTTGATATGGGAAAAGATGTAATTCATCCTACAATACACGCCCTGTTGTTACACACTAAATATTGTCACATTCGTGTACGTAATTCTACCCTCGCTTGGTTTCATATGTAACAATGGATAATTACAGATCCAGAAACGTGTATGTGCACGCGCTTACGCGAATGTATATAGTATGTATACGGATTCCAATATGATAATGTGAGACCCAAAGATAATATCTCTCAACAAGTGCAGGAACATATATGACTATCAATATTTGAGTATTTACATGTTTAGTTACACATTTATTTACATAAAATCGAGCAAGACTCTTGAAATAATGTAATTACTTCATACGAGATACAAGATATATACATTTTATTATCATTTTCATGAGATGAATTGACATTTCAATTAACGATAATGAATATTTCCCTCGAAATGATGATTCTTCCAATCTTCCATTATGTTTTCCTCATCGATTTCGATATCAATAAATGCATCGAAGAATAATATACGGTAATAATGAATTCTTCTGCTGTGACAAAGGGAGATATATTTTCCCCACATCCAATTGATGTATGACGAAACTCCGGAACCTGTAATAAAAGTTGAAATTTCCCTGATGATAAATGTATATTCTTAAACTAGGACTTGTTTTCACTCACAAGACTATTAACCACAAGGATGGAGCAAGTTTTCTCATCATCCTCTGTTAATCATACCACTAACTCATAAACGCAGTAAAACTTTACAACAATTTAAGAGTTTCTTAGCAAGTTTAAATCTACAACTCGGAATACTAATGAGATCGTATTACGTGTTACTCATGTTACTCACCTCTTATATGCACTTCTTATAATACCTCGGAGGGAATTCGTGAAAAAATCAATTGAAACGATTCTCCTAATCGTCGTATAATGTATACATTTTCTCAACTTTTGACCTTCGAACTGCAATGTTCCCAATGTAACGGTGGTTTGCCGCTGTTCTCTCCGCAAAAACAGTTCTACGATGTATCTAATCTCTCCCTTTTCGTCGCATGCACCGTGTCGCGGTGGTTGCGCCAAGGGAACTTGTCGACCAAGGGTTACCGGGAGTGACGAGGGGAATGGGATCTCATCGAAATACGGTCTCGAACTCTTATCCCCGGCATCGAACGCGATCGTTTGGTAACCGAGTGGTGGTGGTGGTCGAGGTACAAAAGCACGCTGGTTGGCAAGCTTTAAATGGATTAAACCTCCACAAGAGAAGTGACACCCAACGAGTCCGATATCGTCCCAATGCCCTGTTATCACGTTCACTTGATTCCACAGAGCTTACTCTTGCCGAGATCATTTCGAATTTTTGAAACCAAAGTAAGCGGTGCGGAAAGAATTCGATCGATCCCGAAAAGGAGGGTTTCTTATTTTGTTCGTGTCATCCTTTTTTACATTCCCATTCCCATTCGGGCGAATGAACGAATCGTCATTCACGAATGAAGTTATCTTTAATACAAATTTGAGAATATTCCTTAGAATCTGAGGATTTTTCTTAAATGCGTCATAAAGACAAAACGAATTTCACAAAGTGACAAGTAGGATATTGAAATTTTGTTACAATTCTTTATTCATTGTTTTTCGAATAGAATTCCACAAAAAAGTGAACCGTTTCGTCTTCCTCATGCATCTAAGAAAAACTCTCAGATTCTAAGAAATATTCCCAAATTTTTATTAAAGATTACTATATTTTCGACCTTGATTTCTCTCCGTGTACACCGAAGTTTGTAGTTTTGTGAACAGTTTTGTACACAAAACATGTCACGTCGATCAAATAATTCTTAGCCATTCTTCCATCCTAGTTCCTCTCCCCGATAAATCAATCAATCAATCGAACAAACATGAATCAACCCAAATTAAACGTTAATTCAATTTTCATGTTGTTGCCGTTGTTGTTGTTTTGTTCACTTGATTATCGAACTACGTGCCTTGTGTAATAAATGAAAATTGTCTTTCATTTCGCGACAAGTTGAACGAAAACAGTGGTAACGGGAGGTATTTGCGCATGTAGTTTTCTCGATTAATATTTTGGCTGGGCGATCTTGTAATTCACGATCATATACCAATTTTCAAACCCAATAAACGGGCTTTGAAGTTTGGAATATATTGAATATATTCATAAGTAACTTGAACGCGACAACAAAGTTTATACTCCAATATTATCTCGTTATGCTATTTAAATCACGTTTTTGATTGATTATATTACGTAGTCGGAGCATGCAGCTTATTGGAATGGAAAATGATTATATCGTGCAGTCATCGGTTTACAGATAATACAATATCGTCAGATTTTTTTGTGTATTTTGCATTCTCCGCCGAGTCTCAGAATATGCAAATACGTTCGCGTATAACGGAACTGAATCATCCAGGAAGCGATTCAGAGATCTTCTAATCAACTCCCTGCAAATTGCTTAATCAATTAATTTAGTTAAAGCGTAGAATATCCCGCATAAGAAATGGAAATTTCTAGGAATTTCTGTTGTTTTGAAAACCTCAATTCAAGGATTTCGTATGAAATTGTCCGAGAGGGGAAATAAATCGATATCAAGGGTGAACTTCTTCTTACGGCTTCAACGAATAATCAGAAAGATACAGCAACAACATCGTGCTGTATTCAGATGCTGCTTTCCCATCATTTTGAGTAAAGTGAGGAAAGATAATCTAGGAACTGTGGGCCTCCCAAATGGCCTGGCCAGTACCTTCTCAGGCTTATCGATAAAAGGAGGGAAGGGATTTTACGATTTATCACTCGTTGCTTCGCCGAATTCTATATGACACATTATTGATGTAACTGAATTGACCAAAAGAAAACTCGCAACACTCTTTACAAAGAAAAAAACCTCCTTGAATGTGTTTCGTTACGTGATTTCATATCAATTATATGTGATAATTCTATCCAATCTCGTTTTTTCTTTATATATTCATAAGTCGTATGATATATACACAACATTTTGATATATGTTTTTTCATCAATTTGAACGAATTATAATATCCGAAGCTTTGATATACAATCATCAAAAGTTCAGTTGATAAAAATGTATGTACAAATTGGATAGCATTGCACCCTTCCCTGGAATTTTGGACTTCACGATGTGGATAGGAAATTAGTGTTAGATCGTTAGATCAAAGATTGTTATCCCGAGATAGAGGGGAAAAAGACAAAAATGGAGTATGATTTATGAACGAGGTATTGATCGTGACCGTTTTTCTCTGGTCTATCAGGAGTTACCATTCTGCTGTCGCTGACAGTATTCCTGAACCTCGTGGCAGAAAGTATGCCGACGACCTCGGATGCTGTTCCCTTAATAGGTACCTGAATGATTCAACATCACCATCATTATTTAATAGCCAATTTATTCATTCGCAAGCAGAGCTCTCGCAAGCGTGTTCTATGTATATATGTATATAATTACCAATGATTAGAGGTTCGAGTAAATGGACTGCATTCAATGATATTTTGATTTTTCCTTGCGGCTACGCGATAAGATTGAAACTCCTATTTCTGTGAATATAAAAAACAACTGCATAAACAGGGAAACATATCAATTGCTATGTATGTCATGCAAGAAGGTGGGACAAAATGAGGGACAAAAGTTGCTTTTTCTCTCATTTCTCAAGAAGTATACGCACATCGAACAGTCATTGTTCTCTCTCACAAGACTGCTAAACTGAGATATGTAACGAACAGAAGTAGAGATTACAGTTGCACTTCGTGTTTAATGTATGCTCAGAATGACGAGTTGTATAGGTCGTGATTGCGACAGAGGAGCAGAGAAACAGTGGTATACATTTTATACAGAGCAAAGACACAAATTTTCACGATATGTTCCCAATCCCTGGTGACTTCTCAATCAATTTTTCTATACTGTGTCTGAGGTATGAAACGAAATGCCAGAGATTCTATCTTTTGGTAACACCCTGCGTATGAATCGACAATAAATAACCTCATTTTTATTATTTATACATAAATTCCGCATATATATTCCACAGAAAATGGACTTTAATCTTCACAGAGATAGATCGCATTACAAAAAGTATCGCAAGTTTTTCCTCCTCTCATCGGTGGATTTCATCCCCTAATCCCGAAGAGATAGTTTTTTCATAAGGAAACAAAACACGGGATTGTGCCTCCATTATGAGAAACCATTCTATTTCTTCTTTTGGTACTGAATCCACCAAATCGTGGGAAAACGGAAAAACTTGGACAATTATTTTATAGAGTGTGCGATACAGTTCTAATTGATTGCAGTTCTTTGACAAAACTCTCCAATCATTTTTACAATGGAAAAAAAACCTGCCCACCAAAAGACCGAGTGAATTATGAAAGAATAAAACAATGCTATAATTTTATTCTTCTCATACTCGAACACTCGACGCTCGATACGCATTACAAGCTAGCTTTAATGTTTGTTTTATGTTTGTACATATATTATGAATGTCAGATTTATTATAACGATTTTAGGATTCGACAATCACACTCATGAAAGGAATGAGGAAATTCGCAGCATTATCTCATTCTTTTCTCACATGTGATATAACGAACGATATAAAATATCAGCAGTTGGCGCATCATGTTCGAATATCCAAGAGTTTTTGCCGATATTTTATGTTCTTTATTATACAATCAGTGTATATATATACATACTCATCAATAGTTTTCATGACTGCTTGAATAATACTGTGTTAGAGAACAATTTCAAAACAACCTGAACAAAGATACAAATCTATTGTATAGTATTTGGAAAAGAAAAAAGGAGGGTATAATACCTAAGGGAAGTATGAACTGGACAAGTTGAATGGAATTTTCCACGACGTTTCTACGATGCGATATTTTTATATTCTTAGCTTCTCGGAGATGGAGCGAGCGACATAATGGAACGCGCTCCATCGGATTGGAATTGAATTGGAAATAGCACGTTACCAATTAGTTCATCCATTGTACATAATCCTCTGTTTTAGATTGGTTACGATTTAAATTGAACAATTCAGTAGTTGTTATTATCTTAGCTGAGATTAGTTCCTTTAGCGATATAAATATATATATATATATATAAAGTTTGTATATATTGTTAGCAAAGAATTGTTCAACCTGGTTCACAACACACACATGATATCGTAAAAAGCCTCGTTGATGTTTTAGACTTTCAGAATTCATTCTCATCAATTTGTATCGGGAAGAATATTTACAAATTCATGAACTCAACAATAATAGAGAATAATACAATAATAATTCATTCCTCGTGAACGATCGAATCATATGAAAAGTAATCCCCTCATCCATCTCCGAAGTGAGGCAGAATATTTTCTGCTGAAGCAATCAAAACGTTAAGTACATGCTGCTACTTTAACCGCTATCACTCGATTCCATAACAAAGATGGGCTTCAAACGGAACCAACATCGATGATCATTTCATCGCGCGGCCGGTTTTGCATATCAAACGTTTGGCAAAAGCTCATTCATGTGATGTCTTCTGTTGCGATACACAAACCGATAGATCGTATATCACAAAGCGGCATCACAAACATCACTCAGGCGTTTCCAGTTTTCCTCAATCAAACGAGTAATGAATAAATCGATTATTCCACTTTGACATTTTATTAAAAAGAAATCCTTCAGCCTCTTCTCAGGAAAATTCACGAGAATTCTAATACGCGATTAGCGACGGAGGGACGAAAAGAGTGCAACAGTTGGTAAACTGCTGTGCGAACCGAGGAAGAAAGTTTAATTAAATCCCTCGAACCATCGTTGGGACGACGAGGAGGAGAGGTTCAAGGAGGAGTCGTCCAGTAGTAGTCACATGACTCCACGGATCCGCAAACGACGCGCGAGATGAATCCGAAGAATAAGAGGCAAGGAAATGAAGTGAGAGTTGGGGAACGGAAAAAAGCAGGGAATAGGAAATGCAAGTCTTGTTCTCTTGAAATCAACTTTGTTTGAAACCCCTCTCCCCTCTTTCTTGGGTTTTGCGATAAACTATTCTTCTATGTATTCCTTCCTCGGATTTTTCTCGTTCGTCTTCGTGTTGTTTTGTTGTTCCTTCTCTCTCTTTTCTTCATTTCGATTCTTCGCAATGACAGGAGTTTTGCCGAGAGAAGAAGAGTTATTTGTCTGGAAATTGTGTCTCTCGACGTATTCTCGTTTTATCAACTGTCTAATAAAATTTTCATGAATTATAGATTCGTCGCGTAGCTCGAACGAAATACTTACTGGAGTGGAAAAGAAGAGAGAAAAAGAAAATCATTGATTATTCCCTGGAATCTCCATCGATTTGTTTGGAAAAAAACAAACTCATATTTGAATCGTCATCCTCCAAGTGGAGTCCCAACTGTTCCGTTTATCCCGGACAAACGAGCGAGATCACGATAAGTTCCTCCGGCTGACTACCGCATACTGTTTCTACTGTGCCATTAGATCTTATGATTCGACGATATATCTTGGAAATTTTCTCATGTTCCGTATAAATGTTGTACATTTGTTGAGATGATGGAAACGGCTGTTAGGACGGATCATTGTGATATTTCTCATAAACACACAACACACAGCGATGGTGGTGGTTTGGAATAGAATTGCGAGTAAATTGAAAATTATACAAACCTCAGCATGAATCAGAACTTGCTTTTTGATGTCAATTTTTCGTTCCTACGAAATACATTCAACATTCCATTGAATTATTTTTCAATGAAGTCTCTCCAGTCTTTTACAACTTTTTCCAGCAACGTCACCGCACCGTTTCGTAATACATATCCCATTTTTGAAGAATTTGTTCAAATTCTCTCAAGTTTTTCCCTTTTAATGTGAAATTTCCACAAAATGGTAGCTATCGGAAGAATAAAAAGTGACATCACAAAGGGTTCTTTGACCGATATAATTCATGCACGTGATTTTTCTTCCCTTGATCATTTTCCCTGTTCGTTCTTTTTCACAAACTTCAAAAATAATAACGAATTCCGAAATTCAAGAAGGTTGTTCATAACGATTTCAATCGAGAATTTTATCGAGTGAAAAATCAATAAAGTGCAATTAATTACGTGTTTTCTCTTACAACCGGAGGATTCCCTTTCAAATTTTTCTCCTGAATACGTAGAGCAAAACGTACGTATAGAACAAATTCTTATTCGTACGGACTATCGATTCTCATTTCAATTCTTTCTTGTTCTTTTTTTTTATCTATCTATTATCGCTGTTATACACAGCATGATTTCGAAGCATGTATGTTACGAGCGGATGTGTAGGAAAACCAATCCTGTTTTTCTTCAATCGAAATCAATATCGATGGTTTATCGACGTCGTATCCAGTATCGGTTTCCCCAACCGAACAGACTTTTCGGACTTGAGAAAATACATGTTATAAAACTCATGAAAATACTGTGTGTTCCGTTTTATGTGGATGCGGAAAGTATTATCCATGACAAAGATTCTTTCTTTCACTTTCGCGTTGTGTTACGCGCTTGTTTATGAGGGTGCTCTTGGAGAACGTGGAATTATAATATCTTTGCTGAAAGAATGTGTTTTGTATTGAATAATGGTGGTTTTTTTGAATGTTCGACATTTTTTCCCATTGCTACCAAGAAGACATTTGTTAAAAGTATACATTATCTTTCTATCTCGACGAGTAATCAGTATTTCAATCATTCAGTCCAATAATATATTCCATTTCTAAACAATGAACTGGATTGTAATTAGCACTGACATTAAGAACTCGCTCTCATCGGTTACCTTCGTACAACATAAATTTAGCATTCGAATGGAATCGAGGATGGTTTATTGAATTGACTAACAACTGGAATACCAATTCATGCAGCTCACATGTACCGTGCATATTTAATAGAACTCTTCCTTCCCTCTTTCCATACGATTTCGATTGAAAAAATTGAAACCAACTTTCGTTTCCCTGAATATCAGCCAACCCGATCTCTCGCATATAAATGTAGGAGAAATCGAATGATGAATTACGACATACAATAATTCAGCGATACAGTGTATCGCCGGGAAGGAAAATTTATCCTCTGGCAGGGATTCCAGCCACCTTCATGATCCAGGAAATCAAATATCTCTCATCTCTATATGAAATGTGTGTGATACAATCGATCATACTCTACGACTAGTGCACATCACTAAACACGGAAGAGATTATCTTTTTTTTTTCCCAGTGTATATCAAATGTATACACATCAACACGATCGTATCTCATAGGATTAATCCGAAGAGCCAGAACGAGAGGAAATTCGAATGATCTAGCCTTAATTTTATCCCTCAAAACATCGAATATCGCCCAGCGAAACGCGGATGTCGGATTTGTCGGATTTACGATTGAGTTTGGAAATATTACTCGATCGAGTGTATAAAATCTAGTTATGGTCCGAGTAGCGACTGTGAAACCATGATGGAAGCGGCAACAGCAGCAAAGCAGCAGTAACGGTACCGTTCGAGAACCAACTCAAATCCTGAAGTAATACTGACGACAACTACGACTACAACCCGACGACGAGTTGGTTGGTGGTTTCAGCGTCATCTGTGAATTTCCCGACGGGCAGAACTGGTTTGTACGAATATTTGCACGAATATTGCGTTTGCGATACGATGGCGGTGGAGATGGAATTAATACAAGTTCTTCCTTGAAGTAACCATAATATATATATATATATATATACTATATATATCCACATTTATACAAAATAATAAAACAAAATGATGGAATCGTATGGCCGATAATATAACGTTCCATTAAATTTCATAACCCACCGATTTAAAATAAAATCAAAATTCAACGACATGGAAATGATTGGGAATTCGTTCTGAACGATTAATTTCATATTCTACTGATTTATAGATGAGATTTAAGGGCAACTCGTTTCGTTCCGCTTTCAAAGAACTTTTTCCAATAACCTCGAATCTTCATAATACTATTACCTATGATTCATAATGAAGGGTCATTGAGAGATCAAAACCTCGATATGAAAGCGGAAGTTCCAAGTTTTCTTTACTGGTTTTCAAACTTGTTGAAAGAAGGAAAGAGAATTTTTTTTTTCTTTACTTTTCTCGCTTTTCGAGAGGAGGGTGTTTCTTTCTTGAATTGCTTTAATTTCATTTTCAAACTCGAAATGGATACAAAAGTAGAAAAATAACTTCGCAATTCTATTCCACTGCCATCAAAAAATAAATATGAAATAATCAGAAGAGAATCTCATATACACGAAACGATTCGATGCATTTAAGTTTCAACTTGTAGCAGTTGTTTTTCTCTCTATCCGAATGTTACAGAAAATTAATCCACTCTAAAATACGATTTGATCCTCTCCAAGTCGGACGCGATTGTGAAACACCTGCGCAATTCTTATTCCAGATAGTTACCACGGTTTTCTCATCTCTATATCGAACTTTTGTCACTCCATTCTTCTCCGTTTATCTTGAGCCCTTGTTCTCTTTTGAACGTGTGTTGTTCCACAGATTTGTCGATTAACCTTGTCCAAATACAGGGTATCGTTACCTCTACTTCCGTAATGGAATCTCTTTCGAAGTCGAAGTTGCACTTACAAACAACGGTAAGGACGAAACTTGCTGGTTGGAAATTGTACCTTACTTTGGCATCGTCATCTCTACCCTTTGAATACCTCCAATTCGGTGGATTGTTCTGGCGAGCATGAAATTTATTCGAAACAATTTAATGGTTCCGATACTTGATATCAATTAACGAACAATTCTGGCGTATTAATTCACTTGTGATGGTTCGTTTGGAGATAGTATTCCACGAGCGAATGATAATAGAGGTCGATTATTTATATATGAATCTCTATTACGATATTTTGATGATACTCTCCTCTGGAGAGTGTTCTAACGTTCCTCTCTTTCATTTGAAGAATAAAAAGAGTACTCTTTTCGTATTAAAATTCAAATGAAGGAGGACGAAGGTATGACTCGGTGCCTTGAAGTGGTAGGTAAAAAAGTGGATCTATCTCGATCGAAGAACGAATAAATGAGTCAACCAGTCTCGAGATGAGAGAATTTTTATATCCAAATGTAAGATATATAAATATTCATCGAGGATGAATTTCGATAGGATCCTCATTAATCGATAGATTCATTTATGCATGAATCTGTCATGCAGAATGAATTATAGAACGATATTCTCGTTAATGATTCGACTTTCAGTCAGGAGATTATGTTGATTTTCTTCCATTTTCTCTCTCTCTCTCTCCCTGTCTCTCTTTTTCTATCTCTTGTATTTTTTTTCTTAAATGTCTCTCTCTACTGTCTAGCGTGAGACTAAGGTAAGTAATTGACTAGTTACATAAACAGCGCACCTGAGGACCACCGCTGTCCTTTCGTGCCACAGAATACCATTCTTCAAGTACTCCTGTTTCATTCATCAATGTTTGGATAAGTCCCAAGAATTGAGAAAGAAAAATGAGAACAAATAACGAACGAAACGAAGAAGAAATTTCTATCCTATAATACATCGTGACAAACTGTTTCTTGTTTCGATCAACCAACAACGTTCCACACGTATCGAAAATAATCTTCGTGTGTTTAGTCCACGTCGAATGTCTCAACTCACTCAACGTTTAATTCCTCTGCAAACATTAATTTCCATTTTCCAAAATAATTTCAACGATGCAAATTTTCCATCAAGAAGATTTTATGTTTTGATTCCCGCTCACGTTTTGATGACGGTTAAATTATGATTCTTTTTCTCTTCAACTCGTTTTTTATCATAATTGTATTTTCTGATGAGAATAAAATGAAAATTAGAGGAGGAAGGATTTTCTTTGAATTCAATTAAGAGTGCATTACTTGAATTAGATTTGAGAAATTTTGCAAAAAAATTCATCCCTTGTGTGTAATTCGGTTGAACGTTAATTGATTATAGAAGTTATTTTGTCGGGTCTCGACGTATTCACTTTGAACTCAATTTGAATATACGCTCGAATTAATTGGATCTGAAAATTTTACTCGGTGTAATGTAATATCACTGCTTGATGGATGGATTGTTTTTTTTTTATTTCTGCAACAAGAATTTCACATGATTATGTTCATGAAGGGAACTTTGTTTATTTAAACAAGATGAAGGAATACTGCGCGATGAGAAATCATCAATCATTTTGATATTCAGGGATTCAAAGCGGAGGACGTGAGAAAGAAAAAGGATTACCATCCCAGGAAACCTATTAGCGGGAAGAGAATTTTGTACCTCTTATAAATTAATCTTCTATCGATTTACATACCATCAAGGTCTATGAACGTTCATCCTTCTTGACAACACTGTCACAATATTTCGCTATCTTTCATCATAAGTACTCGAGTTACCAAGCTATTGCCATATGAAAAAACTTTCGATACTTTAAGAGGAACTGGATATTTCGTCGAAGCTATCCGTTAAAACTTCCGCGGTAAATATTATCTCTTGTGTTTCTACACTGCACTATGAAATACTCGACTCCTCCCTGTTTCTTGCCCTTCTTTATGGAACAAAGGAAACTGTTTGAAAAAAAAGAAGAACATTCTTTGAGAAGCAAATTCAACTTCACGTGTGTGTCGATTTCGATATACCTTGGGAGAAAAATTTCTTTCAATTAAATAAATAGTTTGTTTGTTCTCTCTCCATACAATATTTCTCGAGATTAATGGAACATTTAATCGAATCAAATAATGGAATGCTTGCCCCAAATAATTCAGTCTTCTAAATAAACAATTTATTCGTCACAAACTAATCAGTTTTTGCATCTAATTGGATATTCAATTTCTGCAAATAAGTATTTTATGGAGAGAGGACGAATAAATATTTTCCCCAGTGTAGATGAATTTTGAATTTCCGGAGTGGAGCCACGTCTTGGTATCGGTTGGTTGCCGACGTTTCGCCGCCATCATTGCAGCTGGCTTCTTCAGGGCGGTATGAAGAACCGAAGGTACCGTCGGCAACCAACCGATACAAGACGCGGCTCCACTCCGGAAGCTCAAAATTTATCTAATTTTGCAAGCCACGGAAGACCGCAGCATAGTGAATCTTCGCTGAAGCAACTAACCAAATTTCGATATGTTGTTCAATTTTTTTTTCTCTTCACCTTCTTTATTTACTTTCACCTATGAAACAAAAAATTTCCTTACTTTGGAGTCTCTCGATGAGAACCTCCCCTAGTAATGCACAGATGGATAGTCTCTTCCTTTCTTTTCCACGATTTATTGTAAAAATCTGATGTAATTCCACTCCAACGAGCTACGACAAAAGTTTCGCATAAATTCCCTCATCATTGAAATTTCCATTGATCGAAGTTGATCTTCGTGGTATACACGTCTTTGAAAACCCCATAAAAGATAGGAAAAAAATGTTGTACCCCATTAAATTCAATGGCCGGCAAACGATCAACCAGCCAACCGAACGAAACTTGTTATCCAGGGTGACGGTTTGTCGTTAGGAATTCTCCGGTACACACATTCTACCAGCGGTGTCGAAACTTGCACAATGGGAGAACAATTTTCCCAGGAGTGAACGTATCGCCACACGTATTTATGGTATATACATACTAGGGCAGTTCCGTTGTATCGATAGTGAACTCGCGACCATGGCACGCCGGTTGATACACCGATTCATACCTTTCCATACAATATCCACCTACACACGCAAGTACATCGAAATTCCATACTTTGGATGGTAGGGAAGGTTCTTGTCGCGTATCACGTCCACCCGCGTGCCAAGCAAAATAGGAGAAATCGGGAACTGATTTATAATTTTAATATTATATCTCTTTCGCTCCCTCGTTCGTTTGTTCGTTATTTGTGAATCATTTTTCCTGGGATGATGAAATTTTGTTGTCTCGAAGAAAGAGAGAGAAAGAAAAAGCAGTCGCAGTCGCAGTCGCAGTTTTACGGCACGCGATTTTCGTGTCTATGGAAAGTATAATAATAATATCATGATACATGTAAGTGTTGTATTATATAAAATAAATCAGTCGGAAGACTCGATCTTTCGGTGCGAGTGAAGCAGAAGTGATATTTCAAATAATGAGTACAATGGGTGACAATGGTTGTTTCAGGAGTGACCATCTTACTATCGCTGACGGTGTTCCTGAATCTCGTCGCTGAGACTCTACCCCAAGTCTCTGACGCTATACCCCTGTTAGGTACAATTGAATTTTTAGTAGGATACGATATCGAGGAGAGATATAGCCAGACTTTTCAACTCAAATAAATACTTGACAAGCTTAACATATTTTTTCCTCGCTACTCCCGAAGGTGAGGAAGTTTTGGGAGGATAAAGTTTGGCTATTCAATATTTAACTCATTTTCTACATTCCGTTTGTCTCATTCGAATATTTTCATTCCACATTTTCCACATTTAACAAGAATTTATAGAAACTCTCTCTATTTCGAAGCACAGAGAAATTCTGAGAAATTTTGTAAATTGAATAAGTTTGTCTAGAACGAAGAGTAGGGAAAGAAGAAGAAGAAGAAGAAGAAGAACGCAATGTCTGGAAATGATCTCCTCACAAGATTGATCTTCCGATCAATTAACTCAGACACCCTCAAATTCAGAATATCATCGGAATAATCGATGAGACTTGGTTTTATTTAGATAATTAAAAGATAGAGACACATCCTACTGAATCCAAGCGATTTAATACGCGAAAAGCCGCGCAGGATGTTAATTATCTAAATACATCGGTTACGATTATATCTGAATTCGTACATATCCCGAGCGGTAGTTGTGGCAAGAATTCTCTCTCTCTCTATCTCTCGCGTATATGAAGAGAGATCGATTCAAGCTTCGTTATACCAAGCCACCCGTTATGAAGGGGTGCACCAATTAATGATGTTGGATTTAGCGCAAGTTCAAAACGCGGTCTACGTAGGTGTGTATATACACGTGAATGAAGATATAATGTGTGTCGGTATATCAGATAGCGAAATATAAGTGGAGTATATGACGTTCCATGAGGAAACATATTCACTTAATTACCTTATTTACCTAAAGAACGTCGCACGTAGATAGCGAAGTGATTCTGAAATGTATATTTCTTAACGCAACTATGTGACTTCTGTCACCTAATTTTAATAACAAATTCTCCATTAAATTTCTCCAAATATACAAAGTCGATTTCATATGTGATCTGGAAATTTACATTAATTTCCATTCGGATTTTAGAGAAACGTAAACACACATAACATGTCTCTTCGCTTATGTACGAATGTTTCAGTAGAGTCACGAAACGAATTTCGCTACGTGCACTGGAAAGGGTGAAGTTGAGGATGAATCGAGACATTACTTGATTCGATGTGAAGAGGAAGGAGATGCGTCACGTGCTGGGTCTCAGATGTCTCGGTTACAAATGGAACAAATAATCCCTTTCTCCAACACAAATTACTTCCTCCGCTACTTTCTCTTCGTTATTTTACAATTCCTAAGAATCGAGAAAACAAAAAAAAACATACACTGTTATAAATTTCTGATTGAATTTTCAATCACAAGTAATGGAAGCAATTTCCACTCACGTAAATGAAAAATAATGTACAGTAGTATTGAAAATCCAATAACCAGTTCTTTAAATTTCATGCACATGTTCATGGTTGTTGAGAGAAATCATGATTGAAAATTCAATAACAAGTTATTTAAATTTCATGCACATGTTCAAGATCGTTGAAAAAAAAATCACCTTCACAAGATTTGAACGCGGGGTGTCGGAACCGGACGCCACAGCCCTATTACTCTAGCCACCGCCACTTACGCGGACAGATGCATTTTTCTACCTATATCACCTTGCGTTCATTCTTCAAACTTGTGAATCAAGATGTACTTATGATGTAGAAACACTGAACAAATCGTGTGATCTAACTAATACATAGTTGAACACGCAGAGAAAAATTCTTGCTGAAAAAGCGATTTCGAAAAATCTGCTTTGCCAAATTAGCAAAACGGTTGCTGTTACAGCAAAAATTCTGCTATTTTAGCAAGATATTTGCTAATTCAGCAAAATTTCCTAGTTGTCTGTATATCTACAATCTCGGATTGCTGAATGGCAAGCGCTTGTTGAAAGAGCAAGATTTTTGCTGTGACAGCAAATTATTTGCTAATTCAGCAATAAGTTTTGCCATATCAGCAAAGCAAATCTTCGAGCTTTGCTGTTTCAGTAACTTTTTTTCTCCGAGTGAAGTGGATACGTGGATGACTTCGTCAAAGCGTTAGTATACAGGGTGACCCAAGTGAGAAAAATTGTATTTCAAGGGCGTATTCTGCAGCCATAATGCAAGAATTTCCGGTTTTTGGAAGATTAGTTCTTGAGATATGAGCATTTTTAGACTTTTTTCAAATCCAAATCAACTTGGATCACTTTGGTTATTTTCAGTTGGATACCAGTACAGCCTTAATTTGATTACAATTATAATGATATTAAAATGATATTATTATGTTATTATAATGGATTAAATTTTTCCAAGTTTTTTCAATCACCTGTACATTAATTTCAATTTTCATGCACAATAACTTGAAAATTCAATAACATGTATTTGGATTCCTATTTCAGTTCACAAAAATTGAATTTTCATTCACATATGTACATGAAAAGTACATGAAATTTCAAGAAATTTTTAACAGTGTACCTACACAATAATACACATCCTCATAATCGATTCAAGTTTCAAGTGAAAAGTGTAACCACATTTCTCGCATTTGAAATAAATCGTAAAAAAAATATGTATAATCTTTCGAACTATTCGGTTACTTTTTTCCCTCCTCTTTTCAATTCATTCCGTATAACTCAGCACTCGAGTTTTTAATTATCGTAGGATGGGCGAATGTGCACGATATTAAAACTCTTTCCTAGTTTAAACGCATTCCAGCGAGCTTAATGATATTCAAAAGGTAGCAGCGGGTCCGCTGCGACCGTTTGCAGCATCTCTTATTTTCAAGTACTTCCACGCATTTTGAATCCGTCCACATTTTTTTTCTTTTTCGATTTTTTCTCCCCCTTCATTTTTAGATTCGAGCATACAAGAATTCATACGCACAATTCATTTTCCCGAAGGAATAATACGTCTCTGATATAAAAAAAAAAACTTGCTAGCTTTTCTTGGCATTTTAAACATCATACGAAATATATTATCATAAAATATTCCTCACTCGAGACAGCAAAAGAGAAATCGTTGTTGTCTCGTTCTTGTTTTTCTTACATTCATCTGCAGTTGTAGAAGATATTGCGTGGAGTGAAACAAAGAGGAATCTTCGCCTTTGAGAAAATAGTAAACAAAAATCAAATTCATAGAAGAAGGACAAGAAGAAGACAATTTTGTGGAAAATGAGTTGAAAATACCCGAAGAAGGTGACATACGAGAAAAAGAGTGTAGTATGAGTGAACGATTTTCACAACTGACACCATTTTTTTCTCTTCCTGCAGCCATCTATTATTGATTGAAGTTTCAAAAAAAAAAACAAATAAAAAGACTTGAAAACTCTTACTACTCCTCTACCCGAAGATTGATATTCATCTATTTTCCTTTTCTTCGTTCTTACGCTCTTCTTGCATTTCTTTTCTCCTTGTCTATCGATACTTATCATATTTTTTTTTCTTCTCCACTTTTATCGATGGAAAACAAACGATAATTGCCTGGCTTCGAAATGCTCGGAGGGAAATAACAAGACGAAACGTAAGGTAGTTTCCTCCTCCTTCTCTTCTATCTTTGTTCTCTTGTTCGTCTGGTTCTTGTTTATGTTTTTCCTTATCAAAAACACGCTCGACCTGTTTCTTTTGACGATTACTCTCACGCTGTTTTCCTTGTCCGTTTGAGTTTAGGAAAACGAATGGAATTTGAAAACATATGGAAAGCTTATTTATGTGCAATTTACTGGAAAATCGTGAGCGAATCATACGTCTTCTTGTCAACATTATTCAAAGTGTCTATCGCGTATCAACGCGGGAAAATTGAATCCTACGAATAGGAATGAAAAATGCACTCCCAACCATTGAATTAACCTTTATTTCGCTTTCGTAGCTGCGATGAATAAGTGATCAACTTGTTTTCCAAATACCGTCATTCTGACCTGCTAAAAATTTCCCATACAAATCGGTTAGATTTTTCCTATCGGTCTCGATGCAGTTTCTGAAACATCCTTTCCGATGGGGAATTTTTGACAGAGTCATACACAACTGAACTGTAAAAAAATTCCTCCTGAAAAATTTTGCTGAAATTAATGAAACTTGATTTCGAAATTCTTAATTCTTTTCTACACACGGAGAAGAAAGAATTCGCTATAGCAGCGAAACCTATTTTTGCTGAATCAACAAATTTTTTGCTACGAAAGCAAAAGTTCAGTTAATTATGTTGCTGTCTCAGCAATCCAGTTAACCGTGGTAGCGAATTTCCAGCTAAATCAGCAAAGAGAATTGCTATTCTATACACGTATTATCTTGATTTACTGCGACAGCCAATTTTTTTTCTCCGTGCAATGTATTCACATTTTTAAAGTTATAACTTCAAAACTGGGATCGAATATCTGGAATCATTCGAAAGCTTGAACCAATTCATTTCAGTCGGAATCAATTGCTCGGATGGCGATACCATAGTGGAAATAGACATGAAGAGTTGGATGTTTAATCCTTGATCACGATTTACATCGAAACGATTGTAAATTTGTCCCCCTGTTGCACTCGCTGCACGTCCTGTTGGGCTTTTTTTTGTTGGACCATTGCTTGGTCGTGGCTTATCGAAAAATCAATTCAATTTCACACGAGCGATAAATTATTACCGTGTGAATAAAGAACTGTCCATGAATACAGTTTTTGAATGAATTGTTGTAAATGTTGATCATCATCGCACATTTGAATTGCCAGGAATTTAATTCCCATCAACTCGAAGGGGAATGAAAGTGTATTCAAAAATAATAAATTCCGGGGAAGAAGAGAATTTCGATTGAAGAACAGAATATTTAGTAGACAACTGGTGTTTATTACTATAATACACGCTGGCTACGTGATGTATTGTTCACCTTATTGCAACTCTTTGCATAATATATACCCCGATTCAAAGAAAAACAATGCTGTATCGTTATACGGGCACCACTTTAATCCCCAGTACGTAAAGCAGCGTGTGTATGCGGAATCTATTGATTCTGCGGATGACATATATTGGAAAATCGCGGTACAAAACGAGGAGGGAGGGGGAGGGTTCATTCATACAACCATTATAATTGTTCTTGGATAGCTACTGTGATTAACAACAATGATTGAACGATTAGATGGGGTTTATCTATGTGGACAACATTTATTTTATTAATTCATTGAAAATTACACTTTCATTCACTGAAGAATCTTCCATACAGCCATTCGTTCTCTGGTCGAAGCGTCATGATGATTGATAAAAGTTCAGTTTTATTATGAAAAACTCACTCCCAGCCCTAGCCATTCGAAAAGCCAAGACCCTGTGTGTTAAACCCAACGCTGTGTTTATTTCGGAAGCTTTAACGTGGGGGAAGCTACTACGTCTCACGACCTTCTCCAACTACCAAAATGGCAGCGGACTGCATCGAAATAAATAATTCATTTGACCGAATGAACTGAAGTTAGTTTCAAAAATTAGTTGCCAGTAATAAAAGCTGTAGAAAAGGCAACTTCAAATTAGTAACAGCAACTAAAGCCAGAGAAATCAAATTTGAATTTAGTTGAACCAACGCCCGTACTAGTTGTCCAAATATCAACAACTGTATCTAGTTGCTAGAACTAATTTGCAGTAAGGGTGACTGTGTGCGTCCTAATAAAAAAATCTCTCACCAGCCTGAATGGCCAGGGGACCGACTGAGAAAGAGTGACTATTACTCTCTCGCTCGCCCGAGTTATTCCGCATGATGGAAGAAAGGGGAAGCGGTCTCGGTCTTGAACAGTGTTACCAGAGCACCTTTATCAAATATTACATGTAGATTAGAAACAAGTTACATGATATTTTGCGGCAATATGCAGCCTTGCATTCTTACGTTAAAGTTTGACGTTTTAAACGTTAACATGAGAGGGTCGAAAGTTACGTAAAATGTAACAAATGTAACCTTCTGGCAACACTGGTCTCGAATCTGACATCACTGGAACCAACGTATTTCCTAATATATCCGTAAAAAAATACTCTCAACAGCGGGTCAAGTGACAACGATGCAGCGCTCCTAGCGTCGCAAGTAGAAACTACCGTTCTAGCGCAGACCCTTACGTAAAATCCCCTTGATGCTTCGCATAAGTATATCCTCTTTCCATTCACTCCGTACTCAATCTAGGAATATTACAAAATCACCATAACCGACTGATCATTTGAAACAATAAAGGACGATTATGGAACAATATTGGCCGAATTGTTTTCAGCCAAGATTTGTTCCTGGAACAAGCTTAGATTTCTTACAGCTTCGAATGATTCATAATTAAGAAACGATGAGCAATATTCCATAATTTTTTTGGAATGAAACCGAACTTCTACGAATCGCTATGACGCTCGACCCAGGGTTCAGTATTTCACGATAAAGAATGGGACTTGTAATAAGATTGAATTATCGACTCCACAGTGATAACACAATTTCCAAGACATCCCACGTATGGACATGCGATGTATACGTGAGTGCATTTATCAAGTACGTTGCGCACAATGTTTCGTCTACCTGTAACTCAAGTCGGAGAATTTATGTGGGAACACGTGCTACGTTGTACGTAGCACAAGTACAAGAGATGTACACACGTATATACTTAATATTTTTCGTATTCGCTCTCCCGCTATCTTAATTCCACGAGTACCAAAATGTAAATTTGTCTAATGTAACGCCGCGACTATGCAAGAAAACGTGCTGATATTATCAAAAGAGTGGTACATAGAACATAATTATAGATTTAATCATTATTCGCAACTTGATAATCGTTTCTATGAATTTTCCTCCTTATTTTGTTCCATTCGGTCCATGCAAATTCCGATGCTGAACGTTGAACTCTCGTTTTTCTTTGACTAACGAGTCGTATAAGGTACTTCAGAAGTTGGAAAAACTTTAACTTCTCTTAGCAGCTTTCGTTGAGTTTTGAGGTTTTCTAAGAATCGTTCCGTTGTTACGTAGTAGAGTATTTTACGTGAGAAGATGGGGTGTACGGTTACGAGGGTATTACGTAAAAGACGCTTCTCGCAGATTTTGATGAAATCATAATGGCAGTGTTCGGTGGAGCGAATGAAGAAGTCGGAGACTGAGGTTGAGCAGTTCAGTCATTAACTTGTAAATGCTGATCATATACGTAAGAATTACCGTAGAGTGTACGGAGGGGGATTTTATGTTGTGAATTCCTATCGACTAAAGGTCATCTGGAGGTCATTGTGATTCATTTGTTGGGGACAAATTATTAGATATTTGCTCTCTAAATTTTTTAGAAGGAGATTTCGCTCCTCAGCCAGCCAAAAGTGAGCTTGTCGAAATTTCGAGTGGAATTTCCACGTTTTTAGAGTGACAGTCTGAGGTTTAAGCTGGAAGACTTCCAAAGAACAATTTTCAAAGACAGTTTTCCACCTTAGGCTTTGAATCTACGCTGTGTGAAAAATTTCAGTATTCTCACTAGAATTCATTCACCGGTACATTGGACTGCAACATTCCAACACGTTCACTGGGATTCTACTGTGAAAATTTCCCAGTTTCAGTCGTCCACTGTGAAAAATAATTGGATTTTTCCTACCCGCATCTGAGGGAAAATTCCGGTCATAGGATAGGAAATCAATTTTCGATACATGTTTTGGAAATTTCCCATAAATTCAACTAAAAATTGCCAACTTTATGGGATTTTTATCATCATTTTGCTGTGAATTTCCGGTGAAATACGGAAAATTCCTAAGGCATGTGTGTGGTAATTACTTCCAAACATTTATATGAAGTTTCCCATAGAAATTTTTCACAGTGTACATATTCGAAGATATATTCATCCAAATATCATAATAAATAATACATTTCATGGAACTTGTTGCAAATCTCGAGCAATGCACCTCGAAATCTGAACTCAATATAAAGTAAGGATTAAAGATCCCCCCCAGTCGGAGTAGTAACAAACGAAAATAAACGATGATTCTTTCTTTTTCATTATCCAGAACGAATCTCGTGCGTTCCCATCGTGTGTTTTTTTTCCATCAAAAGTGGGCAAACCTCTTCCCCTTGGCATTGTTGTTGCTTTCAACGCAACAAGATATTTGCATTTTTACGTTCTAGGCAATGACGTTTCATTCCCATTCTCCTGTTACCCCTCGGCTCATTCCTTCAGCCCCAACTCCTTTCTCCCGCAACCCTCGTCGTCTCGTCTCGTCTCGTGAGACGATCTCGTTAACCGTACCGTACCCAACGACACGTTCCAAAAGCTCCAAGTCTGCAAAAAATCTTTGAAAACGTCGCACTCAATTGAGCCGAACCGTCGTTCGACCGAGATTTTCTTTGATTTCAATTGTATAGATATAGAAAATACGAATCCGCCATTGTGGGTTGTTCCAATTTCCATTTACCATTGTAATCGCTATGACTTAATGGGGGTTTATCCTTAATCGATTCCTACTTGGTGTTCAAGCAAATTGAAAGTGACCTTAAATTCGATTCGCTATTGTTTTCTAGAATTCTCGATAGCGAGTGGGAGGGTTGCGAAAGCATTAATCTCTGGTGAAATTTATTTGTAGAAACAAAAATTGTGCATAGCGAAACTATTGAGTCAGTGGATAAGGATGGTTGGGATCAGACATCGCGAAGATTCTCCCGAATAATTCAATACAGAATGATTCCAGGTATTTTGTATTTCTTACTTCATTCCCTGACGAGTTCTCTCCTCTTCTCCGGAGAACAAATTTTCCTCACGAGGGTGGGTGAATGAAAAACAATCGCAAATCAAAATCAAAGTAAAAAATTATTCATGAATAATAAATCCACTTGGATAGGTACATCTCAGGTACTATTAACGTTGGAGTATCATTCTTGAATGCACAATGCCTTCGAGTATGACGGAACCATTAATATCAAGGTATTCCAGAGATTTCAACAGAATCCCTAGTATATCTAAGATTTACGACCTCGATGCTCGGAAAGAATAACCGATCGTGAATTCCAATTTCGGTTGTCCTTCAACGAAGCCATTATATCGTTTTGTTAATTAGCGAACATCACAATGAAAATTCAATCAAAAGAAATCAGGTCGATCGTTTTTTGAGATTCGTATTATCATAGGATAACCTCTTCATTCTCCAGTCGGGATGTACGCGTACATCATTTTGCTTCGTACACTTCTTCGACTGATTTCTCTTTTCGTACTATTATTTTCATTACAAATAATATCATTATCAGTAGCTATTGATGATTATTTAAATTGAATTTTTATGTTCTCAATTTATGCACATGTATTTGTTCTCTTTTCTTTGTCCATATTGTTCTTTCCGTACGCTTTCACCCACCTTTGTATTGAGCACACGCTGAGCACAAAGAAAGAGAATTTCGTGGATGCATATATACACGTTATACACACACTATATGTAAAAAACATTACAAATAATTGTACATATAAATTTGGATTTTATGTAATATAAATGAAACAACGCAAAGTTGATCGCAAAGTAAAACAAAAACAGTATAGAGACTCTCCACCTTAATTCAAATCGTGTTGACCATTTGGAACGCTTCAATTTTTATCAATGTCAAAAGTGTGTGCTATCTGGAGTATTCCTCGCTTTCTGAATGTATGATATTTTGATGGAGTTGTCTGCGATATATATATTCTTTTAGGGGAGAAATTTTGACGTCGAGTTGAGATATCGGCAGAATGCGACCATCGAAAAGTGCTAATGATTGAATGAGTTATCAGACCATCCAATTATCTGCCTACCCCTTTCAGCTACTATAACGACTACGGAGTGCATGTACAACCGCACAATTCACATACGTATGTGGCCTTCCTGGTACATTGGAATGACATTAAATGCTAAGCAATCATGTGAGCCACAGGTGGGAATCGATTTTCGAGCATGTTGATGGATTTTCGTTGAATGATTAAATACAAAATATGATGAGTTCGTCGAGATATCTTGTTGATAACGAGAATTGTATATTGCGGTTTTCGTCATTACCGTATCGAATTCGAACATGTGTCGTATAATTTTGTTCAGGACTTCCAATTATCGTTTATTTCAATTTTCTAGATATTCCCAGTCAAAACGTTCTCACATTTTCGAAATAAAATCCCGCGGATGCATACATAAGTTACACGAACGTCAAAAATATTTCATTCCGATGCTATGCTAAAAAACGCATATTTCACGAATCTTTGATTCGTATGGTAAACGTCGATAAAATAAAAGCATCACTCACGTTCCCTCGAAATATATATACATATATATGCATAACATTTTTCAGTTTTCGAAATGTTATGTCATCGAGAAAAGGATGATTTATGACGGATTAAATCATCACTTCTTCTGATTCCGCTGCCACTGCGAATATTTTTGAAATGAAGTGTGGGGAAATTTATGACTTCTCTGATGTCAATCACAAGAAGAAGAAGAAGAAGAAAGAGTAGTCGACGCGGGAATAATCATTCATAAGTCATTTTCAAAGTTTCTTAATTATGTGGAAATGAGAATTGTAATTTATCTTACTGAAAGTAAGTATCGGGAAAGTAGCGTTAAAAAGCATGTTAAAAATACGCGAAAACAATTCGTGTTACGGTACCTCGGTACAGTTACAACATTCAGAAGAATTTCTGTTCTACAAAATTCTTTGTTTACTCGAAATGAGAATTACATCGAGGGAATGAAAGTCTGATGGAATATTTAATGAGCTGATGATTGCCGTAATTTGTGAACAAATAGTTCCGTAGAGAAAAGTCGATTATCGTGAATTACGAAGTTATTATAAAATTCTTTATGTGGTTTTTGTTGAACGTTCTTAACGAATATATACGTTTTGTCCTTGTTCTCATACGAAAGATGATATCTTCTTCCATGTACAAACCTTATTTCGTAAAATAACAGTTTTCAATTCCATTACGTTCATTGAACTCTCGGTAACGATGAACGCATATATATTCAAATTGGAAAACCCTGTGCACAAGTTTTTGACTTTGAATAAATATCTCTCTGTTCGAAATTTAGTCGAAAGTTTCATACATCATTGAATTATATGATCTCAACTTCGCTCAAGATTTGTTATCTTGTTCACATAGCTTGCGGTGAAATGTAAGTTTTTTCGAATGATAATTATTCATCATCTATGCAATTCATACAAAATAATTTTCCGATAACGATAAGATCACTTGAATCAATCAATAAAGTTTTCTAATTGATCGCTTCACTTTTATTCTTTTATTTCTCACAATAATGTTTCTTTTCAAAGATCTTCAATTTATGAAAAACCACACGTTTCATTTTCACACAATGATCCAAAATCCTGAACACGTATTGTTGAAACGAATGATGAGAATTCTTTTTCAGTATTATTCGAACTTCTGCTAATTAGTTCTTCAATCCCATTAATCCACTCGTCCTAGATTCTCAATAATTCTGCATTATGACGTTGTTAATATTCGATGTATGCTACATAATCGTGTGCTAATTGCAAATACCGTAGAACACAACAGGATGGGTAATGAATCCCTTTTACCACATTCTAGGATTGTGAGGATTTCCCAGGACATTTGTGATTGAAAGATTTCAAACGATTATTTATACAAATAATAAGATGAAACTTTCCCCGGTGTTTCGACCTTTATGTTAATTCATTGATTGTGCATTTATGGAACTTGTCAAAAAAATACTCCCGTTGTTTCATTATCCTTTTTATGAATGAACTTGCTCAATTGGAGGCTAATTATTAAATTGAAGATAATTTGTAAACATACCAAAGCGTTCACGATATAAGGCATCTCTTTATATTCCTTGAGAAGTATAATCCTGACTGCCACGCTCGACGTAGCGACATGCGACGCCTGGCGGTATAGAGTAGTAGTACTCGCAAGCTTAGGGCAGACCCACGCGCGAACGTATCGTTGCTGCCTTTCTTTTGTTGTTAATACAGATTACAATTTTCACAAATTATATACAATTTCCGAAATTTTCACTTCAATACTTTTTTATATAAAATTTTGATAGAAATTTGATCAAATATTTCATGGAGAAGTATCGATACTGTGAATATCGGTCATCGTTATCGATAAAAAAAAATCATGTAAATCTCATCTCGCATATTCATAGCAGAAATGTTGATTAAAGTGAATAAATCATTCCCATCGGCATCCACAGGGACAATAGTATTACACATATTTTATTTATCGTCATACATTAACACGTGAGATGCATATTGAAAGCGTATCACGCGAGTAGAGCTATTAGTGTCCAATACGACAAACGATTCTACACACACAATACTTTTCGCAAACCAATATACATAGTTTCCAGTTCCAATTCTGCCACAGGTTGTTAACCAAGAATGAAATATGATTCGTTGGATAAATTGGAAGTGATCAAATTTTATGAAACATATTTCTCGGTACTCTCTGTGGTATCCAATGAACTATCTCTTTCCTCAATTTTTTTTTTTTCTTTTATTACTACTTCATGCGTATTCGATAAGAAGGCGATAAAAAAAACAACCTTAGAAAAGTAACAATCGCCTCTCAACAACGACGTTTTTAATAACATTTTTAATGATTTTTCGTATCGGGATGATGGTATAAACGTAGAAATGTAACAAATTCGTAAAGGGAATTGAGAAAATTTCAAGAAAGCCTGTTCGGAAGGAAAAGATCGATGAAAGAAATGGCAAATGCCCACATCAGTTGAGACGTTTTTCATATGTTTATGCAGTGACGTATTCACCTGTAGATGCATGTAGCATATTCATCATCGAATTCGCTCGTAGCATATTCACCACAATTTCCATGAACGGGCTGTCAAGATAAAGCTTTGCGAACATGTTCTACTGAATTATAGCTACCATTACCGGGCACCGAAACTAAAAACGCGACTCGCCCGGTACCGCGATGATATAAACCATCAGGAGGCTTCGTCTAACGTATAAGCCATCCACCACGAATACAACTCTCCCCTGACGGAAATGCATTTGAATAATGCAACGATAACAATTTGGTCCCATTAGTGCAGCAGAAAATGTTTCAATGTCCAAATTTTCTCCATTCCTTTCCACACAATTTGACAAAAGTGAAATATCTTTCCCCACTCTTTTTACTTTATTTTCACTCTGAAAGAGATAGAATCTCAGAAATTGTTCACAAGGTTAATTTTATTGTTACTTTTATTGATATTTTCACCCTCACCCCCGAAAATGATACCTCGCATCATTATCGTGTGATAGGGAGGTAAGGGAAAATTTTCAAGTACTTTGTGATCACGATGACTGGACGTTACACGATAACGAGGTGTTGAATCGTGGAGAATAACGACCCTGTACTGTAGCATATCGCTACGTTACTTCATCGAGTTCATAGGTTCCTCATTTTATCTCTTCGCGATAACGATAGTATAATAAATCTTAATGTTTTTTTCTTCAATCCCTAATCGATTTTCTAACACCTTCTTTCTAAACTAATTTTCAAAATAAATCGTTGACTATCGTCCGCAATCAATTTGTATTGTTCAATCACGAATGTATATTTTCTTTCGCGTGGTTGTTCGAAGATAAGTAAAAGACAAAACTTCTCTCCCCCAGTTACTTTGAATTGGAACTTTGAATCGAATCGAATGATTCAATATTTAATAAAGGTTCCCATGTTACTTGTATCAATATTTGAGTTTACAGAATTTATTGTTCTCGCAAAGTTCATTCCATAGAACGTGATATCGATCATGTTCTTGAAAAGATAGTTCCCTCGTTTCAATGTCGAATTGGCTGGGAGCTACCTACCGTCTGTTACACGAGTCAGTGCAGATACATTTGATAAATGACTCTACCATATATCTGCGTTCTGGGATTATCCGTTTCAACGTAAAGACTTCACTACGATATATCATTGATTTTCACTTCAACCTAAAGATCCATGCATATTATCTTTCGATCCATTCCCTATCGATTGGACTTAGGGAGAAAGAAAGAAAGAAAGAAAGCAAACTTTGGTGAATCATAAACAACCGAATGGAGGATAATTTTCTATAAAGAAACATCATACACATCAGGATTAATTTTCGTAGAGTATAGCTATAAAAAAATATGTCAATCCCGAACGTAATGACGCGAAGCCCTAATCCGTTCAATCTTTAAAAGCTTTTTATTCTCCGCTGGAAAGACCCGTTCATTCGACAGGCTTAAAGGAAATATTATTAGAGCGTACAATTTTCTGCTCTCCTCTTTACCCTAAATGAATTGAGAAAATCAAACAATCTGATCAAGATATCTCAACGAGGGTGAACTAAAAAGAATTGATTTACCGTTAAAACTAAATTAAACTCTTCGAACAACAGTGTTGTATCTGAAAATAATAATTCACTGTTGTTAATGAGAATTCGTGACTTAATAAACTCTTCTACAAAATCATCATCATATTCAAATTGTATATGAATTCGATACAGATTGGAGAATAATAATAATTATACATCTCTTGCAGCCGATTCATACGAATCCATGAATTTTGAATGTACTTTCGGATAAGTTGGATATTGTGAACGAATATTTATTCGATCTCCGACCCGCGCTAAGTGAAATTTTCAATCAAAATCAAATCTCGGAATACTAGGATGGAGATTCACTGCATCATTGCGTTCATTTCGCATTTTCGTACTGGATGAAACAATATTTGTATCATTGATTTTACGTCATAAGATTTCAAATGCGATTGTGTGCGCTGAGAATTGGTTATGATTGGTCCCTCACAGTGCCATGTTTGATCATATTTTATCATATTCATCATCCACACGGAGATTTGCCGAATCCCATTTGCTGGAGCAGCGAATTTTTCACTGTGACGGCAAGCCAACAACAAACAAATTTTGCTGAAGGGGTCAAGATCGCAGCGAATTCTTGTTCTCCGTTGCATGTAAGAATTCATATACGAAGAAAAATATTTCCCCTGTATTATGGAATTTAATGATAAATCACGAGGGAAAAGTGGACTTTGTGCCCCACTGTTTTAACTCTCCAAGTAAAAATGGATATAGAAATTAATATGAACATTGAAAAGAAGAGATTCTCAATGTCCGCTCGATTCAATAATATAAACATTCCCTCCATATAATTGGTCATATTCTCGTTTCCGATTCATTAATATGAGCGTGCGATTATAAGATTTTCATATTAATTCGAACAAAAGGTGACATCGGTATTTTGCAATGATACGCCAGCGAATGAAATCACATTTCGTAATTGGATTTAGGAAGAGTTGAATTACAATATTCATGAGAAAAAGATGGGAAAAGATTATACGATCAATTGAATATATCATTTACTTCCACAGTTTGTTTATCATCCAACGGGTTGGACAGTTTTGATATGGAAGAGGGATTCTCGATATTGGAGCTGAAATTCGTAATTCGCGAATCACGAAGAGAATTTATAAAAAAAAATCGATTTTCGATAACGTTGAAGAAATTCCTAATAAAAATTTTCAAAGTTATGATACACAATTATTGGAATTTGTTAATTTTGTGATTAAAATTCCACCAATTTCAAAATTCGAGACACGTTGCAATAAAATTTATTTGTCTGTATGAAAGCCTTAATTATTGTGAACCAAATTTTGTTCACCCCAAATAAGTTCTATTCCAGCCAACCAAAATTTTGTTTGTCTGGGACAAACTGTGTTTTCAGTGCACGTAAAATTTCCCGTGTATTGGATTGAATATTCGAGCCAGGCGAAATTTTTCAAAGAATTCAAGACACGGGAAATTTGACCTGTCTGTAAAAAATCCCTCGAGGACTTGCTATACCCACGAGAATTTGAAAATCTCACGTGTCTCGAATTTAAGAGTTAGAGACAGTTTAGCGGGTCTCTGGACAGAGCCTTGAATTTTCAATTGTTCTTTTGAAATTCATCATTTGGATTTTTGTAACACGAGACACGTAACGAAGATCGCGATGAGATCGGAACATCTGAAATTATTTGAACGAAGATCTCAACAACGTGACAAATCGAATGTGAGAAATACGACAAATTCACAGGTGAATTCGTAGCAAATAAACAGTCTGCAAGAGGGAATAATATGAGAACCAAGTGTCCAACTGAAATTATTAATGACCTAGGAGACAGGGAGAGAGAAAGAGAAGGAATTTTAACCTCCCCGATAATGTTTTCGTAATAGAAATTCAACTCCATAAGTTAGCAGTAGGAGACAAGCGAATCCGCACTCACTCGTTTGCGCTTTCGAAAAGTTCGGATACGCTAATTACTCTCGTTTCGTCGTAGTATTTGTTTTGTCTTTCTCGTTACTATCACTGCACAGACTCGTGACTACAGATTGTGCATCGGATACGGAACTGAACGTAACACACATCACACGTATTATCGTCGTTCATAACATCGTATGTCGAGTAAACAGAACGGTATACTAATAAATGATACTTCACTTTAATCAAGAATTCATATCGTTACGGATACGAATTTGGGAATCGCATGAAATCAACGATGGAATCGAATGTTGGGATTTGATGGAACGAGTTAATAAAATGAAGATTCCTTTTCTTTTATTATTTTGTTTTTTTCCGATCTCTGTCTATTCGTCGTTGAGAATAATTGAACTCCAAAATAATGTAGATACCTTCCGATCATCGAGATATGATAATAATAATAATAATAATACATATTTTCATCGCGCAGGAACTCGATTACTGAATTCCTTTGGATGTCGAATATAGACGGTGACACGAAAATTCTTGCACTTTATGTTCTCAATCGAACGACATCTTCATGGGCTATAAAATGATTTCAATAGTTCAATATTTTTCGATGCCAGATATACGTCTGTGTATATTGGGTAATAAAAATCAATACGACACCCAACTATTCGATTCAGACTTTTCACTTCATCGTGAAGTGAAAAGTCTCCGAAGGCCAGCGATAGAATACATAGATATTTTTTTTTCCTCCTGTAATACTGGCAACATAAATCAACTTTTCTTTTTTTATTTATTTTCTAGAGAAATATTTCCAATTCACTTGACATCAACCACAAAATAACTGGGAGGATCTTTTGTAGGTACCTGACAGATGAATGATCGTGAAATTCTTTGTATGAAAAAAACATGATATATGAATTATATAGGTACGTGTTACACGCGGTAACCGTTTTATACACGATATATCATTCTCCACTCCGAATGAGATGATCTGAAAATTACCAGACATGTTCAAATTCTCGACGTATTAATTCATATGTTCCACTTGGGTATTAATGGATATGAATTTATTTGAAAAAAACATGTATAACGTTGTGTAAAGGTTGTTCCTTTCCGTTCCGTTCCGTTCCGCTCTTCCTCTTTTATCGAGTAGTTCATAGTTTTAAGTTCTCAACCCACTTTTGAATACTATACGTTCGTTCCTCGATCTAAATCTGAATCATTTTCACTCGCTGTCACTTTATCTCTTCTCGTGACTACTTCAAACCATCTGCACTGTATTCCAGAGAGCTCAAAAATATGAACAAAACTCTTATGGAGGGGAGAAAGAGATCGCGATATACATATTTCCCAATACGTTTGCGTGATACGCAATCGATAGAATTGAAAGTAAATGAAGTGCGGTACAAATAGGAAATGTATGGTAATATTTACCACGCTAACATAGGATTCGTTCTTATTTAATTGAAAATCGTAAATGTTACTATGTGAGAATAGAATCCTTCGCCATTTTTCTGGTAATGATCACTATACTACATAGAAATCAGACAAATAGAATTCAAAGCAATGTAAAATGGTACTGATTATCATGTTACAATATAGCTGTCATTCCAGTTAATGAAAATATGCGTGCTGTGGGCAATATCGATACGACGTGTATAGACATACATATATTATACGTATTATTACGGTAGTCAGCCCACTATTAATAATCAAGTAAAAACACAGTTATTATTTAGAAGACTGATATAATTTGTTTCTGACTGTGTGCTCCCTTTTCTTTCTATCAACCATTTCATAACCTCATTTATTTATTTATAACCTCATTCACTGAAAAGCCTTGTGTGTATATACATGTCAATAGTTTGATTCAGGTTATGGAAAAATCATGGTCAATATTACTTTATAGCATTGGATTCATGTTTAGTTGCATAGTACTGTCTCCAATGTAACATGGTAATCATTACTATGTTAACAGGGCTAATGTTACCACATAAAATCGGGAGCATCACTATGTCAAGTGACTCGCACCATCTAAAAATTTTCGTCACCATGTAACATAGTAATCATTCCCATGCTACATTGAGAATATAACTATTCTTTTCTCTCCGTGTGGTGACTTTTGTGAAAGAAGATTCCTCTGAGAAACTCTGAGATTTTCTCTGGATTCCATTGAAACACTCTGAGACTCCCTGGAACACTCTGAAAAACTCTGAATTTGTCTGAGAATTATTTACATTTTATGAGAAACTAAATAAATTTTGAGCTTCCGGAGTGGAGTGCAGCTGGCTTCTTCAATGATGGCGAAACGTCGGGAACCAACCTATACAAGAAGTGGCTCCAATTCGGAAGCTCAAACTTTATTTATTTTTGCAAGCCGCGGAAGACCGCACAATGAATCTTCGCTGAAGTAACCAACTTTTGAAAAACTCCTCAAGGATTTTAGAGATTTTCAGTAAAATTGTTCCCTCAAGGGAAATTTGAAAACAAAGTTCTTAGTTTGTAGGAAGAACTTCCATCAAAGTTGATGCTCAGTAAGACCTCGCAATAAGAAGACGCACCATCTTCGCAGTAAAATTAACCCTAGAACTACAAATCCATTTTTTTACCTGTAAACTACAAACCGGCGTGAACATTTACCCCAAGGATTTTTTGCTCGTAAAATCGTTCTAGGAGCAGTAATTTGACTCATGAGTACATGAATTTCTTTGTTTCTTCATGCCCAAGAGATCGGTAAAGAGAAAATTCAATTTCACTGGAGTTGAGTTTGTGAAAAATCGATTTCAATAGCTAAAAGCGCAAAAGAACGGTCAAATCGTTTTATTGAACGAACGAAATTCATAACTATTCTTCTAATCAATTGATTTTCAACTTTCCAACGGGATTTTGAAGAGGACACATGAAGTTTTGAGAGGAAAAGTAGCATCATGATGTTCTGCCGAAAAAGTCTATTCATTTGGGACTCTGAAAATTAAAAAAAAAACATGGGAATCTGATCTATAGAAAAGTCAAATAAAAATCCATGAAATATTGGTTTTCAAGACTATGTTTCTGTTTCTGCCGTGTGAAATGTGAAGATGGAGAAAAATTTGATGCATTTGAAGAATATTCAGAAGTAGAGTTACAATTTAACTTATTCAAAAGCGCCACAATCGCTGCAGTAGAATATTCTGTGATTCTCACACTCTCTATATTCAAATCAGTGACCTCTCACTATTTTTGCAGTTAAGAGTCGACCACTCTCTAAATCTGAAAGAGTGACAAATCGCGTGTTTCACTCCACTGAGTTTCAGAAAAGAGCTACACTGTAAAAAATTGTTGTATGAAATTTAATGGAAAAGTATGTGAAGCAATTAACACATACATTTGGTTGTGAATTTTCAAAGAAACAATTTATTAAAATTCAAGAAGAGGTTTTGAAAATGTGTGAATCATTTCATGTTAGTATGAAATTTCAAAACGATTGTTGAATTTTCAATGAAATCCTTTTGAAAATTAATTATGAATAGGTATCAAAATTTCAAATGATTATCGTAAATTTTATAACCTATTAATTGAACTTTCATATACTGGGAAGTATGAAAAATCCAAATACTAATTTTCATATTCAGTATTGATTTTCTGACTATCGTATTGTCAACACAATTCGCATATCTGTATTATAGATATGTAAGATTATTTCTAAATTAAGGAATAAAATTCCGGAATTGTGAAATCTCAATTCGAGCTTCCTTCATATTATTGTACATCTCTCTTATATATATTTATATATTCATATATAAGAAAAATACAAAGATCATATTGAAAACATTGTAGTTCAAAAGTTAATATTGGAGATGAAATTCAGTTTATGATTCTCATGTGGATATACATCAATATATCAATCCAAAACTTTGTAATTCTGGAAAATATTCAGCATCTTAGTGAACTTGATTATCATCAAAACAGATGATTTTCAATTACCAAATGATCACCACGTGATTTATCAATTTTGCCGAAGAACGTTTTATCACTTTGCAGGTACGATTATGAAGCGTGGATCTGCAGAAGACATGCGCAGTGACTTCGGCGCACAGTGAATTCATACACTCGTGTATTATTTTTCAACAAAATTATTGAAATTTCATAAATAGAATTGTGAATATTCAAAATGTGATTAAAATTTCATACATGAAATTTTGAATATTCAAAATGTGTTTGAAATTTCACAAAAATGATTTGAATTTTTCACATTCATTTAGAATTTTTATATGGTTGTTATTGAAATTCCATACTACACTGCAAAATTCAACCATGTAAAAGAAAATTCAAATTGTAGAACTGAATCTTACAAAGCATGTTGGAATTTCAATTTTAATGAAGAATTTTAATACAAAATTTTTGAATTATAATAATACTGATCAAAATTCAAATACATTTGTGAACATTAAAATAATAACATGAAATATTAGTGCTATTTTATATTAAATACGATTCAACTTGCATTTATTTTGAATTTCATAACCAATTTTATATTAGAATTCAAACCTTTTTTTACAGTGTAGCCCGCTTCGAGTGGGATTCTCACTGGTTTCGAGTGAACCCTCACTATTTCAGAGTGAAAAATTGACTCTAAAATTTGAGTGGCTGTGGGTATCTAACCCCAAACCTTAGAATATCACCTTAAAAGAGTGAAAATTTCACTCAAAATTCCGACAGGCTCACTTTTGGCTGGCTGAAGAGTGAAATCTCATTCTAAAAATTTTAAAGAGCACTGTATGAAATCAGTGACATAGCAGTGAATAGTCACTGGTTATGCAGTTGGAGTTCCTCCTTACAGATTAAATCAGTGACATTCCACTGCAGGGATTAGTGAATACTCACTGATTTTGCACTGCATATGAACTGATTCGCAGTGGTCGACTTTTCACTGCAATCAGTGAGATTCCACTGTTTTCAATTTGGAGAGGCGGGACGGTTGCTTGGACTTCGTACAATATATTCGCCTTTTGCGAGCCTCCAATCAGGAACACAAGCCGCATCGCGCGTGTTTCTCTGGTGACTCATTAGCTGGTGGAAATTTAGTATGGGTACTTGAAATATAAAGATCATTGCCTAGAATTATATATCTAATGTTTTATTGTAAAATGAGTTCATAATATGAGTGAATCAAAAACCGAAGGATCTATCAACCTCGCCCCATGTTTAGACCCTTGAACGATAGTATCCCTTGTGAAAATATTTCTACGCCAAATTACGCCAAAAACTACGCCTAAATACCGCATTTCGAACACTTCCGTAAAGAAACGTAGAAAATTCTAAGCACTTCTACGTCAAAATACGCCAATCTATGACCAAGAGTTTTACCCGTATACTGTGGCGTAAAAAGGTGTAGAAATGCGTGAAATGGCATAAACTCCCGGACTTTGTACGCCGAATTTACATATTTCTACTCCCCTGCTTCAATGTCGCGTATTTTCGGCACAAATATTCATATTTTTGTCTATGCCTAATTATGTAAAACTAATCCAAGCTGTGGGACGTAGATTGACGTAATATTTCGTAGTTTTTGGCGTAATTTGGCGTAGAAATATTTTCACAAAGGATGGTGTAGGTCTCCAGTGGATTATGTCACTGGCTAACTTAGAAACGTAGTTCAAAGTTTAGTAGATATCTATCCCGGTTTGGAGTTCTAGGGTTCAAACTCACTTCCAACCTTGAAATCGGCTTATTTTAAGATGCAGCCAAAACTAGCCCTATTTCAGCTGAAAGTGAGCGTTCGAAACAAATGCCGGAACAATGGAAAAGACTGAATTCCAGTCAAGTTTTCAAGTAAGAACGGATGTTGCCTAGCATTGAATAAAGAAGGTTAGCGTTCTTATCGCAGGCTCTTACCGTACAATTTACAAACTATCAATTCACAATCTTCCCCACGAAGGAGAGTTAATACACTTCACAACAATGATTCAAATTGATTATGCGAGTAGAATTTATATGAAGTAGGCACCTATTTCTCCACGTACGGAACATAGGTACATTTTCATGTCACTTCAACGGTACATACATGCACGACCCCAACCATTGAGCTCTTCATTGTTCACACCACATTCGTGCACCCTCTTTCACCCCTGTACACTCTACACTTTACACAATGAGAATGCATGCTCTTTCTCGTTTCGCGAATTCCAGACAAACAACAACGTACAAGTTCCATCAACAACACATAACCTCGAATAATATGCATACCTCGTGTTATTTTTTCTTTCCTTCATTTTTTTCTTTTTCCCACTCCCCTCGCCATCTCTCATTTGTTTGATGATAAATGAAATTTGACATTGTACGATGAGCTGCGGGAGAAGAATTTTCGCGGCTAGGAATTTCTCTATGCCATTGATTATTTTCATTCCATTCTCGACCGTGAATCGCGATAATAATAGAAAATAAAATTCAGGTGCAGACTTTCGATGAATCATATGAACAAATATTTTTGCAGTTATGATTGTGATGTCAAGAAAGAAAAATGTTCGAAAAATAGCGGTTGATTTCTGAATTTTTTCCAATCGAAGAGCTAAAACTGTGTGATCCCTGGTGGACAAATTTTACTGTAAATCTGGGGGATTCTCAAACAGAGAACAGAATTCAGAATTCTTCAGAGGTAAAAATCTATAAGAACTGATCAGAAATTTTTGTAAAATGCATTTTCATGAGGGGTAGTAACCTCGATGGTCCTGATTAATATTTATTCACGATTCCAAAGGTTGAATTTATGACATTCCAAGTATCCCTCTGTGGAGAATAAGTAATAAAAACAGATCAAAAACTCTTGAAAATCTTTCGAAACCCTCACGACAATTTCTGACAAAATTCGTTAAACTAAACGCACATATTTATGCGCAGAGAATTATCCTAAAGCAACTGTATGCGTTATTTTTGAATTCATTAGAAGCAATGAGAACAAATTGAAACGAAAATCATGTTGACTAAAACAGCGTGTTTAATTTTAATGAAACGTGCAACGAATTTTCAAACTGAAAGGTACCGCAGCTGCTACCTTTGATGAATTGCGAGAAAACTCGCTCGGTTTACGCGGTGGTGAAATCTCATGTATATGTGCTATAAACTTTCAACGATATCAAATCATTTCATAAAAATATCTATATATTATTATGTTTACTTCTCTGTCATATCATTTTCCTTCCGAATACTATACTTTTCTCCACCTCCTCGATTTTCGTATAATAAATGTTTGAAAAAACTGATCCCGAGATCGAGGTTTTGAAATGGAATTAAATTATCAGAAGAAAAAGATCAATTATTTCAATGATGTGGCGAGATGTAAAGACGCGTGTGGCTTACCATTGTAAATGTAGAGGGATTTTAATGTCACGAAAAAATCAGAAGGAAAAAATTAATCCAACAGGATGGATTGAGGTTGGTTACACCAGAGGGGAATGAAGGGGTGACCATGGAAAAATATCCTTTTTGTACCTCCGGAACAAAGAAGAATGAGAAAGAGGGAACCCGAGCGGTACTTTTTGACGAAACCAAAGTCCTTTTCTCTTTTGTAAATATTTCATGAGAGCTTGATGGGTGGTCAGAAAAAAATGAAAATCGTCAAACACCGCATGTCCTCTCTCGTCGTAGACAGATCGTTTCAGGGAAAATATTTGAACTTCTTCTTAGGAATGAAAATACAAATTTCCAATTCAAAAATAAAATAATTTTTCAATTCTTTTTTGATATTCTGAAGATTCTTCTCGCGATTCGAACTGAACTCATTGATTCTCGCCAAATCTTATTAAATCTTGCACAATGTTCTCACCAAATCCTATTCAACCATTTTCAATGAGATTCAATCAGATGAGCGTATTTATTTCAATGTGATTCTCATTGAATCTTGCACAATGTTCCGACCAAATCCCATAAAATTTCATTTTGTCAGGTTTTATGGATTTTTTAACCACTGTCTAAAATTTTTAGACTGAGATTTCACTCTTCAGCCAACCAAAAGTGAGCCTGTCGAAATTTTGAGTGAAATTTCCATTCTTTTGGAGATTCAAATTCTAGAGTAAATTTTTCATTTTAAAAGAGTGAAAATCCCACTCGAAGCGGACTAGCTCACTTCTGAGACTTAGTGGAGTGAAAAACGTGATTTTCCACTCTTTCAGATTCACAGAGCAGGCTCATTCATATTCATTTTTTGTTTACTAGAATAGAATAAGGAATTCCTCCCGGAAGAAAGTTTCATCTTGCGGATAGTAAATTTTATTACAACTCTCCCGAATCAAAATTCAATGTTGTTACAAGACTTTCGTCAAACTTCAACAGAGAAGCTCCGCTCTGATAATAATAAAAATGAAATAGGTTTTTATGGGTAACTATAAACTAGTTACACTCTTCCGTAATGGAGTATTAGATACATCTGTTCGTAACTGTTGTCTTTTCCCTCTTCCACGAATGTTCCCTGATCGTTCGTTTTCTTCCTTCTTTGCGATTTAATGCCGCTATAAGACGGTTCTTCCCATTGCGACGAAATGTCTAAATAACGTGATTACCAAGTTCCGATATGAATCAGCATTATCCTACGAGAGACGGTACCACTTGATACTCGGAGTAATTCTCTACGTTTCTAATTTCATTGAAACATGCTGAATCATGCGTATAATCAATGTCGATGGAGGAGAAAACAAATGAAGAAAATTTCATGTGAATTATAAAATACCGTTACATCATTGCACTGCAATGATGAAACTGCACCAAACTAATCGGGGGACTGATTATCCTTGAGGATGATAGCACTATCGTGTTATTTATCAAACTTGTCACCAAACTGGGTCATTCTTGGCACATGGATGTTACATTTGTGGTAATGAATATCACTCCGAGACAAACTTTTGGTTGGAAAAAATTGATTCTGCGATATACTAATGCGAAAAAATCAGCCCTTCGGATGTTTGTTTCAATTTGATTAAATGGGGATGGGAACAATAAAACTGAAGTGACATTGAGATGTCTCGTATTCTTTTCTGACTCAGCGAATCCTGTAGTTGAGAATGAAATGTAGAGTGAAACCAATTCCCTCATCAAATGATATCATAAATCCCGAATATACACGTTTATGTTTTCAATTAAAATTACCACAATTCGTCATATTCAATGGACGCAGGCGCGTGTATCGATCGAAACCACATATCGGTTGTATAAACACCTGTGTACACCACGCGATGTAATAGGAATGGTTCGTGTAATATCGTTAATCTTGGAACAACAGGCATTTACATGTAGATGTATATTAATAGAATGTTCGAATCTATTTATTGCATCGTTCTGTGTTCACTTGTGTTCACATACCTTAAATGTAATAGCGTCAACTAACATCGATCAAATTCTTCTCCCCAGGGAACTTTTAGTACACAAAAAGTTTGTTATTAAAATATAACTGGAGATATTGAGATTTCAAAAAGGGTGGATCAAAATTTCCCTTCCGTTTACATCCTTCGGTATTACGAACGAACAGCAGAACTCTGTATGTCAAACTCTTTCGACTTGTTCGACTTAATAGAAAAGATAACAATGACCTCCCTCTTCTCTCTGTTCTTCTGTCTCTCTTTTGCGGTTGGGATTGAGGTTAGTGGTTGAAAAACGTGAAACACGAGGGTCGCAAAACTGTTCGTGTCTGGAAAAAGAACGCAGAAATTTACCAAGTGTTTTTAATTGGAAATATTTCATTATGAAGTTTCTTCAACACGAATCTTCTACATTTTTGATCCTGAAAGAATTATGGAATTAATTGCCGAAATATCTTTCAAGAATATATATACATATATATCCGTATAAATCACTCCACGAGGCAGGTGTATCCCCTATTGGGTAGCAAATGCAGCAATTTATAATATAAAATTTCTCTTCGGGAAAGTTTTACGATATAACGCTAGGAGTGGAACTTTGCTGGCACATGGTGCATCATTCACCTTAGTAATAGAATGCACATAATGCGATCGGCAACCCAAAAGACTAGCCCGCGGCGATAAATTGAGGAAATTTGTATTCTCATCATCCCTCCCATTGCAACCTATGAATTCATCCATCACGTCCTTTAATTCGTTGGGCCTTGGGGAAAAACGATCATTTTCTCACTTCTATTGACTGGGAAATTGTGATTTTCAACTGTTGTGCGATTCGTTACATAAAAAATTAAAAATTCTTAAACATCGTTGAGTCTCATCTCATACAACGAGGTCATAAAATCAGATTATTTCATTATCGTAATTCGCATATGTTAACACGGTCCACAATCCACTTACATGGTATGAGAAAATATTTCTCTTGAGGAATCAGATGTTATTCTGAAAATGAACATGAAAATGTAACAACAGGGAATATGAGTTGTATTTTTAATATAAGCTTGTTTCGTTTCTTCCTTTCCATTGCTTGATTCAACAGTAATATGATTTTATTGCACCGAATAGAGTCGTGAGTAGTGGAGAACTTTGTAGTGATTGTTTTTAATTGTTCATTTAATTTTTTCATCCCATATATCGATAGTAGTAGTTGTAGTTTATTCTAATCCTCCATGAAGTGATCCTTTTCTTGAACCCCGATTGTTGAAAATTGAATTGAAGAGTAAATGTAGAGAATTCTGTTGAGAATTATATAGTAAATATCAAGTCAAAGTGCCCGAAGCGGTGCAATAAGACGGAAGATATTACATTTATTACATACAAACACCGGTGACTACTCATAGAAGTACACAGTAGTTCGCTACAACGGTACATAGCAGTGCAGTAACGATCTTATCCGAATGGATGATGGTAAACAATACCTAATACTACAACGGTACTGCAACAGTTTCAAACAAAGTTACTATAAACGATCCAGATCGATTCGATATTCTTCTTGCTCCGATCTTTTCTATTCTGTGATTCCAAAAGTACCACATGATCAGTTTTACGGGATATAACAAAACCACAAAACCATGATGATGATAATAATAATACATTTCATCTAACCCAAAGAATGAAAATACCGTCATATTCGTGGATGTTTACCATCGTTTTATATCATGTTTACTATCTTCAAAGGTCGAGTGTGTACGATAAAAAGTTGTACTATCGGTACTCTTGGGGCAAAGAGTATGACAAAAACTTTCAGTATAACCATAAAACTTTTTCTCGGGGCTAATTTCAGCAATGCTCGAGGATTAATCGAAGATTCGAGTCAACATCGAGGAACGGAACAACGCGATTTAAGATTTTCATTGTTAGCTTCAGTTTTATGAAACTGAAAATATTTATTTTATATCTTTATATCCGAAGAATAGTCGATAGAGCGGAGAACGTTTGCCGTGTGTCACGTTTCTCGGATGTAACTTCATGTAAATTAAAAAAGAAATATTCAGGGGAAATTATATAAAATATTTTGTCGTCAAGTTTGTCAAAGTTATAATACGCCGGGACTGTGTTTAGTAGCCGAGAATGCAAACGATGTCGATTATTTTCCACAATTTTATTGCCAAGCGAAAGTTTTGCTTGTAACTGGAAAGTTTCGAACTAGTATTCCATCGCGTCATTCCATATTGTGAAAGCAGATCTTGCGATAGAGGGATATAATGAGTTTATCGCGGAAAAAGCTTACAATTTACAGCAGAAATGTATACAGGGATCGGATGGAGAAATGGGAACGAAGAAATGAATGGTTACATTCCGAGAAATTGGTTTGAATTATGCACTTGTTGCGATTGGATGTTTTTCGTGGTTATTGAACGACCAAAAATAATAAGGCTTCTTTTGAGTTTTGAAAAAGAGTACGCGAGGAAAATATTATTTCAATACTCTCTAAGATTGGTAGAGTCCCAATAAACACACACACGTGATTTCAACGTTGAAAGAACGTTAGACTGTCAAACGGACGTCAGTCGTTGATTTTTAGTTGAAATTTGATAGGGAAATAGACGACCAGGGATTACGTTTTGATGACGTGTAATTTAAAGTAATATTGAAAAATTACCATCAAAAGACGTCTTCAAAAAACGTGTTTTGAACGGATTTGAATCACGCGTTTAAAATGTGTTCATAACACCTTGTGTTTGAACTTCAATTGAAGATATTCTGCTTAAAATGTCGAACGAAACCGAACATTGGTTAAAATTTCAACAAAGAGCAAGATAGTAAATAGTGTGGCATACTTTCCAAATTCTGTCATACTCAGAAATACTATTGTTCTCGTTATTGAATGAAAAATTTTCAAAATAATTTGTTGGATTCAATTCACGTTTCAGAACCATCATTAGAACACGTCAATATTTGACGTCTTTTAAACGATGTTCAAACCGTTGATATGACGTTATTTTATGGTTGAAAAACACGTGATCTGCCGCAACATTTTTACGTTGAATCAACGCAACGTGTGGTTATTGACTGTTTTTGACGTTTTTAAAACGTGCGTGTGTTTACTGGAGTGGTATTTCACTCTTTAGCCAGCCAAAAGGGAGCCTGTCGGAATTTCGAGTGAAATTTCCACTCTTTTAGAGTGGTAATCTAAGGTTTGCGGTTATAAACTCACAGCCACTCGAATTCTAGAGTGAATTTTCCAGTCTAAAAGAGTGAAACGAATGAAAATCCCACTCGAAGCGGACTAGCTCACTTCTGAGACTTGGTGGAGTGAAACGAGTGATTTTTCACTCTCCCAGAGTTGGAGAGTACACTGTAAAAAAGGTTCACCGGAAAATTCCAGTGAATGTACTGGAAGTTATTACCCTGTGCATGTACCGGAAAATTTTAGCACATTTGTACTGCAAAAATTCAGTACAAATGTTATGGAATTTCAGCATCAGAGTTGAAAAATTGCTGAGCCTCAGTACTGGAATTTTTCAGTACACGGACTGGACTTTTCCAAGACATGTACTGGAAAATTGATGCTGGAAATATTCATGAAAATTGAAAAAAAATTGCTCATACAAAGTGATTTTGCACGGGTCCTTGTGTTTCAAGATGACTGAGAAACTTGATCGTTCATGTGGATGGACAGAAAGTGATGTCTGCCTGACGGGATTTGAACCTACACTTTTCTATCTGCCTACCAACTGAAACCCAAGACCTAACCGACGAGCTATAGCGCGACATGTTGGAAGGCCAGCTTGGGTTACTACATATGCTTCATATCTAGAATACACAAAAGAATAAATCTTCGAAAAACCTCATATATCAATTTTATTTGCTACAATTACAATTATTATTCAAAATCTCAACCAGGAAATTTTTAATATCAAGATTCGAAAGTTTTCCTGCCAGAAATGACGAAGTCCAACAACTGGGAAATTCCGTTGCATAGCAACTGGAAAATTCCATCACACAACCCGAAAATTGCAGTTCAAAACCTGTAGAATTCCAGTATACCCACGATCAGGTTTTTTTTCTAAATTCGAAATTTTTTACAAATCCTTATTGAGGGGATACTTTTCTCTGGTGCATAATAACTGTAAAATTGTATCACGAGCCAGTAAAATTTTCGCGAAATCATGGCAAAATTCCAGTACACAATCCCAAACTTGAGAATTCCAGTACAAGGACTGAATTTTCACACGGAGAAAAAGGTATCTTAAAAAGTACCATAATTTATGGATTTTTAGCGCTGGTCTGACCCGAGTCTCAATATTTACCTGAACGAACCTCTAAAAGTACCATAATATCTGGGACTTTTATAAGGAAGGTACCATACTTATTCTGAAAAGTCCAAGAAATTATGGTACTTTTAGATATTCGTGCAAGTAAATATTCCGACTCGGGTCAGACCAGCGCTGAAAATCCATAAATTATGGTAATTTTCAGGATATCTGTTTTCTCAGTGCAGTTATGCTTGGTAAATTTTCAGTACCGTACCAACAAAATATCTGTACATGTACTGGAATATCCATATTTCAGTACTGGCACTGCAAATTTCCAGTCCAGTTGCGCAGTAAATTTCCAGTTTGTTTTTTACAGTGTAGATTGCCAATCCCGACCCCCTGTATTAAAGATTGATTCGCCATCATTGGACCAGGAAACAGGCGAGTTTGTTACGTTCGATGGTTCATAAAATTCAAATATGATTTGAAAACCAAATACAAATCTCGTTCTCTTGAAAATTTCAAATCTTGAAGCTCTGTTCGAAAATCGAGATCTCAAATCCTTTGAAACACTCACCCTTCCAGTAGCTGCGCAGAAGCAGGATTCGATATGAGAAACATAAAAACGTGAAATCCACTCCCAAAGATTCACATAAATTCGTCAACAGAGTTTAAATTTCATGTTAAATATGTTCAGTAGAGCGTTGACAACTTCGTGTAAACAGTTGATGAAACTTCGCTCAAATTCCTGACTTCGCGCAACTCGTTAAAAAGTTTCTACCCGACCTAAGTAAAGAAGAAAGCTCAGAGCACTTTGGTAGGGAATTAATTCTGATTGAATTTTTTCAATTACACGATACAATTTCGTATATAAATAATTCAAATTCGACTTTCGTGGTAATTTTTTTTTTGAAAAACCACATCGATTTGAATGTGAATAATTCTTTTCAACTCTCTTTTTTCTTTCTTTTTTCAGTAATTCCAATGGTTGCACTTCGATGAACAGTCACATGACACAAAAAAACAAAACATAAAAGCTAGGTACTGTTCGACAAAGCGTTCTCTCAGCTTCGAAACATTTCTTCGTATTTTCGTTTGACGGTTATTTTTTGTAAAATTATTCAATTTTTTATGACGATTTCTGGTTGGTTCTTGGGGAGAAAAAATAACTTCGTAATGAAAAAAATTCCGAGAGAGGAAAAGTTTCATTTTTGATTCAAAAATTTCTCTTTAGAGCTGAAAGGTTTTTTTTCTCCGAATATAGAAAAAAAATCCTTTCAGGAGAGAAGAGTGTTCAGATTTTCATAGAGAATATTTATTTTTTTTATTTTTTTCTATCGAATTTAATCGAAAGTTCTAATCCTATTCACAACAGCCCATTTATACGCGAAAATTCTCATTGCGGGCGAAGGTAATTTTATAAATCCTTATCCGTTGAAACCCCTTTATTAAGCTGAGTCGAAAAATGTCATGCTTTTTGAGGCCTGATTTAGGTTGAAAGGAGGTTAACTGTAAAGAGAATGCGTAAAGGACTTGACACATAAGCGCGTTGACTATATACAGTATAACCTTGTTTACCCGAGGTAATGCGGGGAGAAATTCTTCCGTATTATCCGAGGATATGTCCTCGGATAATACGGAATTCTTGAATCGGTAGGTACCTTGAATGGACAGAACAAAAACTCTATCCTTTATTTCTAAATATTCTCTATTTTTATATATATCGAAAACAAAAAATTTATACCTAATCGATACAGATTTGAATCAATATTTCTTCCGAATATATTGCGAGAAGACTGAGAAAAAATGTTAATACTTTTACATTCAACAACATTATCGTAGATTGAATATTTTTTTTAATTATAAAACACTAAATGGAAATGAATTTTTCAGATTCTGAAATTCAAACAATCTATTTGGAATATTATATTGCAATAAAATTTATTTATTAGGAATAAAAAAAAATCGTGAAAAAATTTGATTGTAAATGAAATGCCTCTATAAATTCCAGTATGAATACCTCTGATCCACTTTATTATACGTGGAAAATTTCATTGTGAAAATCAAAATCGATGAATACAACTTTTCAAACACAAACGCAAACACTCGAAAGATAAACGCACAAAAGTTCTCTTTCACGTTCAGTACACTACACGTTTCAACAAACTTTGGAATTTCATCGAAGATGTCAATTCACAATGTTCATAGCTGCATGAGATTTTAATCGACATCCAGATTCGAATCACGCAAATCTACGTTGCACAACGTCCCAACACAACACACGGCTACATACTTCAGTTTTTGAGCTTCTATAGCCAAAATACTGTCGACTCTAAATCTAGAGACTACGATTTTCGATTATTTTTCAAGAGTCTCATTTCGTTTTCCTATCTTTTCGTTGTCCTTATTCATGCAATATCTTTTTCCAAATTTCTCTTCTGCCCCCATTCTATCTGGTTTTCTCTTTTCTTCCATGCATTTACATTGTATATGATTTTCTTTTCCTCTGCATCGAGCTGAGCTCATTCAGTAATTATTGGATATTTTTTGAAAATCGCTTGTGGACTCAAGTATGTCCAAACATTGCCTGTAACACCTAATTATCGAACGAATAACAATATTTCAAGGGTTTCATTCATCATTCCTCAATTTGTTAACATATGGGTCAGTAAGTCCTGAGACTGACACACATATATTTGTTTTTCAACAGTACTTTTAAATACGTGAGAAAATTCCATGATATCCGGGTTAGTCTTTAGTTTCAAGGTTAGATGACAGTACATTTGTTTTTCCAAAACTTACTCTACGTTTGATAAGCCTTCGATGAACGTTCTAAGGGCAAGTTGTGCTGTCTGGACCAGATCTGGCTCCATCTGACTTCTCCCTGTCCGCAGATCTCGAAAAGACGCTCCAGAGCAGCGTTAACAGAGCAGGATCGTACGACCTTTTCTCATTGGGACTTTCGTTCAATGGACTCCCTGTCGCACGATTCGTCATCCATAGGAAAAAAAAAACCGCATGTGGCAACGCTGCTCCAGGAAAAGAAATTCAGCTCTGAAGATGAAGTTATAATTGCAACTTAAGTCTATTTTGACCCAGAAGACAAATGATCAGTCTCAGGACGTGAATGACCCATGTGTTTTATAAAGATTATAACATTCTTGTTAACTGCAAATAATGATCGAAATTTTAACATCCTCTATTGACTCGATGAAACTCCTCTAAAGTATTTTTTAGCAATCTCAATTTGTTAATTACAATTTATATGTTTGATATTCTCTCTATTCTCATATCTTCATGAATACCTCGCTACACAGTGAAGAATTTGGTGTATTTTTCACACAAGTGTATGTTCCAGGAGGTCCGCTCGCGATTTATGTTAAATATCCACACACAAAATGCATCGAATCAACACGAAAATGTTAAATTTACACTGAAAAATCTGTCAATTTGAGAATTTTATATATTATTTTCCGCACAACCTCTGCACTGAGAGAAATTTAGATAGTCACATCAACTATCTAAGAACAACTATTCATATCCAGTATCCGGAACTATGTGAACAATTATAGTAACTCGTTTATTCAACAGTTGGAAAAACAATAATTGAATAGTTGCCATCACTATGAATTCCTCTGAGTGTGAAAAGTGGACCTTCCGTGACACAAAATTTTCCGCTGTGTATTTTCGATTGTTGCTCTCGAATAAATATAAATTATTTTCATAGATAAAGTTCCCGGGATGCTTGGAAAAAAAAATCACTGCAGGGATCCTTTAGGTTCTTACCAGGCCCTAAAAAATAGAAATAAAACACGCTTTCATTCACATTCGATTCAAATCGAATGATAGAGTTTGAAAAATCAAACCGATATGAAAAAATGTGATACAGGAAAAACCGGTTCTTCCTCTTTGGAATACGTGTGCTGCCGAGTGAAGCATCAAAAGAACTTCGTGAAATGATATCTCACTCATGTATTACTCATGAAATAGAAAATAAAGAGACCCTTCTTCATCTCGGTAATGAAACTTCAGATAAAATTTTTCAAAAGGAAAAAAGCATCTCAGGTTGTGTTTATTTTTTTCCTCCTTCTCAAAGCATACGCCCTTGAAATCCTGTTAGTTCATTTTGAATCAGCCTGTATATATTACATGTATGGATGTACGTGTAATATCTCTATCGATTGATGTTGGTGTGCCTGGTATGAGAGTGGTATATATGTATAAATGTACGTGCTTTTACACGCATATGTGTGTATGTATATATGTATATATATTTATTCATCGATATAATATGATCGATCCCAACCTGATGTACTGCTACATATACATGAACGATATTTTCTTTATTAGAAGTTTTTCTTTGATTCATTTTTCACACTTCGTCTTATTCCACAATAATTTCTTTGGTATTATAAATAACGTATAATTGTTTCAATTAAAAGGGATATCAATGATATGAAACATAATGTTTTATGTTGATATAATGTATATGAATGAGGGAGTGCGCCGTACAGGATTGTCATACAGGATTGGGGTACAAAAGTTCCAAAATATTCGATCCAACCCCATAGTTCCAAGGAAAAAGTTCCAATAAACGATAGTTCCAATGAAATATCTCTACAAAAGTATTGAGGGGTTATATCTCCCAAACGCTCTAAAGAAAAATACTTTCTTCAATAATTTTTTTTGATCGTTCCTCCATAACAATCATGAACAATCGATACATCAATCGATTAAACAACTCTTCAGGAGTTAAAAAAGATTTTTTTCTTGAAAATTTGTCGCAAAATGGCGACTGTAGGAGTGTTTTTCTGGAAACTATGGTTTGAAATCGGCGAGCAGCAGAACTCGAATCCGATCTACTAGAAAATTGAACTGTAACTTCAGCGTATGATTATCTAGTGAAGTACACACGATCATAATTTTAGGAATTTTTTTCGCAAATTGGCGAGACCCTGAACAAACCATTCGAATTTTCGAAAAAAAAATCGACTCTGAACGTTCATAAAGAGAAATCCTGTTAAGCACTTGTGAAAATCGTGTGTGCAAAACTTCACTAAATAATCACACGATAAAGTCACAGTTCAATTTCCAAGTCGACCGGATGAAAACTCTTCGAGTTCTGCTGCTCGCCAATTTCAAACTATAGTTTCCAGAAAAACGCTCCTACAGTCGCCATTTTGCGACAAATTTTCAAGAAGAAAATCTTTTTTAACTCCTGAAGAGTTGCTTAATCGATTGATGTATCGATTGTTCATGATTGTTATGGAGGAACGATCAAAAAAAATTATTGAAGAAAGTTTTTTTCTTTAGAGCGTTTGAGAGATATAACCCCTTAGAAATGCAGATTCTATCCAATCGTTCTTAAATAGACGATGATCTCATCCTTTTCAACATATTCTTCATAATTATCCCGACTAGACCCCATGGACCAGGTCAGGTCAACTTTGATCCAGCCCAGGTCCTAGTAAGGCAACCTAGTCAGGACCTGACAAGTCATATCACGCTTTACTAATATCAGGACCTTATGAGGCAAGACTAATAAGGATTTGATGCGGAATCCCATCCCATAACCTCCAGAATAAATTGAAATTAGGATATGAACAGGAAATCCGCAGGAATATTGTCCTGATCTTTGAGAAAATTTATCTCACTCAGGAGTATACAATTTAAAATTAAGACATTCTTGCATTCCCTGTATTGAACTACACTTCATAAACATATATGTTCTTAATCTCAGGATAACTTAACAAGGTCTTGATGAGATTACAGCCAGAAAAACCTATTTCAACCTTCTAAGATAATTTAAGGGAAATCTAATTAGGATCAAATGGGGTCATCCCTACGTGAGGTATCCACATCTAATCCTGATTAGGATTTCAGCAGGTATACCGTATTTCGGGTGACCTTGTTAGGTCCTCACCATATGTCAGGTTAACCCTATGATAATTCCCAGTCGGGTAGAAACTATGTTGAAAATTTGTTCATCCGTTTTTTGTCGATTCCCTGCTAAATTTTCCCCATAAAGAACGATACAAAACGTTACATTTTCTCTATAGTTTTCAATGAGGTTTCTGAATACGGAATTTACGAAGTTATATCGTCATTAAACGATAGAACTCTATCGTTCCTTATCGTTTTCTATAAAAATTCAAAAGAATGTATGGGATTTTATCGTGAAATTCGTATAAGAAAAGTACCAGTTATTTGGAAACAAATAGTTATGTGTTCCAGAATAAGTAGTACTTTTTCTATACGAATTTCACGATAAAATCCCATAAATTCCGTATTCAGAAACCTCACTGAAAACTATAGAAGAAATTTATCGTTTTGTATCGTTCTTTATGGGGACAATTCAACAGGGGTAGATGCACGAGCCTTCTTTATTTTCTGGCCGATGCCCAGTTGTCGCAACATACTCTCGCTATCTGCTCGCTCTTTTTGTGATTCAGTTGAAAAATTATATAAACCTTGGATGATAACACCCTACAACGATTTGGAAACGATTATGCCATCCCTGAGACACTTTATTCGTTCTTATTGGACAAAAAAAACAAGTTTTTGGAACTTTTAGAGTGGAACCACAGTTTTGGAACTTTTGACTTCCTACCGTGATACAGATATGATATGGAATGCTGAAATCTTATTTATCTATTCTTGTTTTCAAATGTACATCCAATGAAACCTTGATAATTCGAGCGATTATTTTAGACAAAAGAACTATATATTCTGATAGAAAACAAGGGTGGTTGATTGCTTTGGAAGTACGCTTTTAGTAAATTAACCGGGTATGTTCGAAGAGAATTTTGAAATTATCGAATGGAAAATGTGAGAAAGTTTCATCTGAACCATTATATTTTATAAAATTACATTTTGCGTATAACGTTAAGAACTTTCAGAATACATTTCAATGACAGCATTCCAAATGATATTTTTTGATAGTTTCAAATGATTCTAGAATACTGAGACTAATGGAAATTATAATAATGGGATACTTGCATAAACGCACTCGAAGTCTTTCAATGTTTCTAAGGACTCGATTTGATGTGTAATGGTTAATATGAATTAGTCGAAAAAGATCAAATAAATAGTTATGGTAGATTTGACGTGGTGCTCCTTCAAATTAATTCACATTATTCACAGTAAATGAATAATATTATATGAAATTTGCATATTTTCTGATATAATTGAAGATTCTAATAGTTACAATTCTGATGATAAATCAAGAGCAAATTGTATGGAAAATTGAGTATCGATATCAATCTGATTGATTCTTTTATTTCATTTTTCTTGAATTTTGAATTTCGCACCATTAAATTATACTGTTAGAAAAATCTGCCTGAAACTTCATAAGAATATTATGAAGTTTTTTACATAATCATTTCATAGTAAAATATTGAATTCATAAATATAATTCTCAATGTTAAGAATTTTTTTCTCAATGTTGATAATTTTCTTCTTAATTCTATCAATATATTTGTGAAATTTAATGAACGATTGTTACATTTCACAAAGAAATTTTGAAATTTCATCATCAATATCCAATTTAAGAACTATTATTGAATTCAATATGAAAATATGGTATTCCATAAAGTATTTCGTATTAAATTTAAGAATTTTTCCAACAGTGTAGTGTTTTTGAACATCAAGCGGGCCTGGAAATCACGGTAAATTGAGAACGTGAGTTGTAAAACCTTCCGATTCATCAGAAGATCTTCTAATTCACGTCCAAGTCTCTGAAAATACTGATTTCAAGCTGAATTTCAACAGTTTCATAATTATTTCAACGTAATCTATCGGTTTTTTTTCTGGCCCATGCGCAAAGTATTCATTGAAAAGCCATTCTAAAAGCTATTCTATTAGATGACGAGCAGAACCAGCGTCTTTGAATTCAGCCCTAGTGAATTTGGGTGAACCGGTTGTGAAATTTCGGTGAAAAATCTTGGTTTTGGTAACTTGTTGGTCATTTGGGACATTTTTTTCCACAAAAATTGACCAAAAATCAACCAATTTTCGATTCGGTGATTTTTCAGTCATTTTGTGGTAATTTTCTGGTTTTCCACCTCAAAAATATCAAAAAGATGCGAAAAAAGGACCACATTTTTTGGTCACCTTTTGGTGACAGATGATTTGTTCGAAGCAACCGTTAGTTTCCAGTCACGAATAGGTCATTGTATGGTAAAAACCATCGACGTAATCATTTTCTGACCAAATTTTTACCAAACCAAAATATAACCGAAAGTAAACCAAAAAATTGGTCACTTTGGAATCGCTAGGGAGGAGATGCAAGCAAAGCGAGCGCCATTGAACAGTAATTCGTATGGCAAGCGTTGATCCAAACATTCAAGATCAGCTGGTTGAGGCATCGAATTATTTCCACGATCTCTGCCAAGCTTGAAACAAATTTCATCTTTCACAGCATCGACAAGGGATTATTATTTATTTTATTTCCATTTGGCCGAAACGTCGGTGAAACTTTTTTTAATAAAAAGTTTGTCCAATCCCCTATGATTTGGGACTACTTTTTTTCTGATTATATTTATTTAAATTCGTGATGATTTCAAGGAAGAATTCCTCTATTCTCCAGAAATTGAATATCGAAGTACTGAAATTCGCCTCATATTCATTCAACCCATGGAGAAAACAGAGGAGAAAGGAAGGACGAGGGGCGTGGTTTTAGATGTAAACTGTAATACCAAAAGTTTTTGAAATCTCCATTTACCGCTCTCATTGAATACCGTTTTTGCCACGTTTGGTATTCGATACCCTGTATGATGATAAAAGCGTTATGCTTCTCAACATTACTTTTGAAACTTATATATTCGTGAATATTTGCACGTTCATTCGAGAATGCTTCCATAACAGTTTTTTTTTCTCCATTTCCTGCAATTCATAGAACGAAAAGAGGAACTGTTATATTTTTATTTTATAAAACCTATAGCTATTTTATCATTCATTCCTTTTTCTTTTCAGAACATAAGAATAGGTCAATATTCTGCCATTGTAATAATATACAATAACAACAACGTAAAAACATGATAACCACCGTAATCGTATTATTCACTTCATTCTGCTACATCAAGAAATGGGGGAAAAAAACCGTATCAGGAAGACGTGTTGAGGGTAAAAACGAGAGGACATTTCTCGCACGGAATTTTTGTTGTTCTCGAGTTGAATAATGAGAGTATCAGCCCCCACTTCACGAAAAATAAATTTGACGAATTCAATGATATTTGAAATATTACTTCCACGTGAATGTAACTCTGTGCATGAAGCTGGCGCAAAAGTCTCGTTTCGGTACACGCCGAGCAATAATGATTCTGTAAATCTCGACAATTACGTCGTAAGCTTACGTCGTTATTTCAGTCTTCTGCTTGAAATTTCTCCGGCCCAGTTTAGCTGGGATGTAACAGAGTATGCAGGAAAATTACGGGTTCAGACAAATGAAATTGGCTCAAGCTTTTTCTCTCTCTCTCTTTTTCTCGCACTCGTTTCTCATCTATCTCTAGTCTCATTCTCTTGTAACGTATCTCTTTCGATGTTCTTCTGACTGGGAACAAATAATCATAGATTCACAAAATTAATGGAGAAAATACACGGTTTCGAATTTCTATTCTCCTGGAAGTAGAAGAAGAAGAAGGAAACTCTATTTTAACGAGTCGGTGAAAGACATTTCGCAATGACGGAATAACCTTCATGAGTTTGTAAATTATTCTTATATACGATATTATTTGAATATCACGCGCCATAAGAATAGATTGTGCGCCATAAGTTTTCGTTAACAATCTTAACGACAACAGCTCTATTTTCCGGGACGTTTAGAGCATATGAAGTTGAAACCTCTTTTCACTTTCCTCTGTATGTACTCTTCTCGTAATATCATATGTATACTGCCATGATGACTTAACCTTGTCAGTTCCGTAAAACTGCAAGAAATTATATTCTTAATAAACGTAACCTCGCCTATCTTGGATTCTCAATATTCCTTGCAATATTCTAACGCAATATTCTTGTGATTTATAATCGAATTATAGTATTGTTGTCTCGGTAAGTTTGAAAATTGTAGACAAAAGATGATGAAACCACCGTTCAAAATAAATTGAAAACTTCTGGTGTAGAGATACTTTTCTGATCATCGTGAATATAGTTGGAAATCAAGCGTTGAATCATATTGTTCCTGAAATATGAGAAAATGCGAAATATTATCAGATAAACACAGTCGCATACAAAGTGCACCGATGTCAACACTGGTACTTTCGCGTGAGGTCGATCTGAATCTAGCCTCTCGGTGTTCTTCAATTCTCATCACGTATATCATGAATAGAATCCAACGATACCACCTCTCGACTGGAGAGATTCGATACTGGTATGCACAGACGTGAATTAATTCAATACTATGAATTTTTCATCATTTCCGATATTCAATCTCTATTTTTGCAATATTGCAAACCAATTTACAATTCCAAACAAATTATTTCTACTCTTCTGGAAATAGTTTGTTCCCCTCGCAAGAAAAATCGACTAAAACTTATGTTGCTGATGTTTGAATCTTTTATTGAAACGACCTGGTGATCGAATCACGAAATATCCATCGAAATTTTCCAAAGAATATATCCTTATTTTCATTCGTGATTGGAATTTTTTTATAAGTTTGAAAAAAATACTAACATCCCAGCGCTGGTATCTCCCCAACCGGAATTATATATCCAATTATTGTGAGGAATGAAGATTAAATTCGAAGCTCTCAATATCACAAATTCAATCATGGAAAATTGCATCAATGCCATACAACTGCGCAACTGCGCAGTTTCCATTCAACCACAGGAATCAGGAAACATTTCATATCAAGGTAAATCAAATTTTTCTCTCCTAAATCGAGATGATTTCAATGTTCCAATAAGTGGATGAAAAAATATATCTCGCACAAAAGATGATTAGCGAAATATACTGTAATTCTTGAATATTATCTCAATCTTAGTTGAGAAACATCGATTTGTTCTCTCCTCTACTCAATATAATTCCAACAACAAAAATACATTTTCATTTCTTTTGTTTTTGTATCTTCCGAGTTGGAAACTCTCCATTTCCACAGAGAATTTCTAAAATCAAGAACAGAAATTCATTCATTCGCTCGAATGATATACGACATCGAGAAAACCCAAAGAATAGAACGAGAAGAAGAAACTAGCTAATGCTCGAGAATCTTGCACTCGGAATATGTACCAGAGAAATACAAAAGAGCAATTTGAGAACCAGCAGAGCGTTAAAGTGCGAAGAATATTGTTTGCAACTTCCTCCCCTTTCGCTTGCGGCATAAAATGGCAAATATCATAATTATCGTTGTTACTTTCAGATATTAAATCACTCGGCTTATAATGTTTATTCGGACAATGAAAAAATGGACAAAATTTGTATGTATTTAAAAATATTACACTCGTTACATGAAAAAACGTTTACAAAAGGACAAAAGAATAAACGTCACGTTCTGAATTTTAAATATTCAAATGAGAATCATTTCAATTATAGGACATGTATTTATTGCTTGAAATGGTTTTTGTTTCTCTCTATTGTTCAAGGTAAATGGAATTTGTGAGAATACTTTTGATGGGACTGTAGAGATGAATGCTAGTATTTGACGTTGATGTATTTATTCCCTTGCGAAGATTATTCTACAAGACAAAATATTGCTAACAAATGATCTGACGTTTACCATACGATTATCGCGTTGTTAGATTCCCTCTACTATTGATAAGCAGCCTTGATAAGCATGTCTCCTTTCATGAAAAGTGAACAATAAAATGGCTAACAAGTATATTATATATTATTCATATGAAGCAACTATAGCTAAAGAAAAAGCAGAAGCATCAACTGAAGAAATATCAATCTTCGCAAATGAAAAACATCGCTCGGAAGGCAAATGAAATGAAAACAAATTTTCTTTCTTCGGCCACATCAAGTTGATCACACGAAGAATAGCTTTGAATACGAACGAAGCTGACTTCCTTTGAAGACCGTTGACAGCATCCGAAGAAGGTTCCACAGCTTTCAATCGATACACAGATTTCGTATTCAAGTGATTCGTTCCAAATACTTGAAAAACATTTATTTGGTCTACTTGAAGAGCATACAATTGATGTAGCATGTGAATGAAAATGAGCATTTTGAACTCTGAAAAATCTGAAGATGATTTAGAAATAGAGGTTCAAACCCGTTCGAATACATTTTCCGTTCCATTTTGTCGAGTTCGGAAAACTATTTTACCGGGGGAAGAAAGGATGAAAAGTCGTTGATGAAACTCATAATTTTTCTACATCATTTATTCAGAGAAGTATTTCCAACGAATCTTTGAAAGAAGTTCATCGGAAGGTTTTAAGTTTTGAGTACATCAGCGATATCTCGAGAGAAAAGTCTGCCGACAAAAATCCACCGAAAATGTAAAAAGTGGTGATATTTCAACAATGAACGAAGTCAAGCAAAGTACAACTCTCTACATAATACATCAAAGTTGATTCGTTCTTTTTCCCTTTGAAGCGAAGTTCTTCCAGAGTTATTCCTCATATTTTGAATTTGATGACAACTTATTCCTTTCGGAAAGGAAGAGGAAAAAAAATCAAATATTCGAATAAGTTTCTCCATTTTTGAACGCATAATGCTATATAATTTTGAGGAACCCAGGGCACAGCATGGAACATCTAATTCCCTTTATTCGATGCTCGAGGATATTAAAACGAACGTTCATGTCGGAACAATCTCTTTGATCCTTGAAAAGTATTTTTTGATCAATCGCAACCCGAAATGCAATTCACCCTACAAGAGGGTACAGGTACGTGTATCAAAAGATAGGATATATTTATTGCACACGAACGGCGAACGGTCTCTGATACGTACCGAGGTCGATACGGAAGCAATCAAGAACGTATATTGACTTTGCTCTTTGCTTGTAGAATATTATTTTTCTTCTCGTAGTAACGTGACGCTGCCTTTTATACGGTGACGATAAAATGATCCTCCCTCTTTTCTTCTCCTCCCCCGACAACTTCATTGTCAAACATTGAAACAGGAACGATTTATGAATTTAATTACAGTAGAAATATCTTTTGATATTCTCCCATTTGGCGACGGAGATCGACTTTCAGAAATCACGTTGGCAAGTTTTCGAATAAACGAGAGAGTACAGGGAGTATAGGATCTGCATCGAATGACGATTTTTCCCCCTGGGTTCCAAGTATTTCACCCAAGTTAAATGAAGAAGAGAAAAAAAGAGAGAAGAAAAGGACAGCAGAGGGGGAGACAAATTTCCCTTTCACAATTTTATTCTCTAACGCACACGCACGTGTACACACAAAAGCTAAGATGAAACTGCTGGTGAAACTTCAACAATGTCGTCTATAAAAGTTATCTCTTACGTCAGGAAAAAAAAAAGTAGAAGAAGAAGTTTCGTTTCAATGCTTGACCTGTTCTTTTTTTCTTCATTTTCTTTTATTCTTTTTTTTCTCTCTTCCTCTCTTCTTGTCCTTTTTTCCTTCTTCTTCTTCATCGATAATTACGGTAATATTCTTTTAGAAAAAGAAAAATGAGTGAACAATAAAAAAAGTAGAGGAAAATTGTTTACGCGAGTTATATTATGCACGGAGTACAACAATAGAATCCTGATGGACAAGAAATTATTCGTTAGAGGAGAGTGTCTCGTGTGTCGTCCGAATGCAACTCATGAGAGATATTTTTCCTCTCGCTAATGGAATCAATTGTAAATTGTCTGTCAACAATTGAGCTCGGATTGAGATAATACAAGAACTCTTCGTTGAAACCATTGAAAGGAAGGTTGATTCAAAGGAAAAAAATAGTAAGAAAGTTTTTAATATTTGGTCATATATGAATATTTTCAGCTGCTCATCTCAGGGATGGAACGTTAAAACGTGATATATCATCGCTGGAAAAGCTCACAGTATAATATATTAATCTATAGGTGTGTGATTGTGTGCGTGTCACGTATGATGTGATTACAGGTGTGACCATCCTGTTATCTCAGACGGTGTTTTCCCTGCTGGTGGCCCATGTGTTGACGCGAACGTCCGAGGCGGTGCCAATTTTAGGTACCGACCATCAAATTTCAACTCCAACGCGATGAAACACAGTAAATCGATCAGAATTCAAAATTCATTGAACGAGGTTACTGAAATTACCTCATATTTTTCTTTCTTGAAATCAATCACGCTATTGTGTTTTATCGTACATAAAGTTGCAATTCTACTATCTCTCTCACTACATTTCATCCATTTCTTTCTAATTCTATCTGAAACTTGAACCAGTGTATTGACATAACGAAACACCATGAAGATAAATTACACCGCAAATAATTTTCCTCTTCCATCCAAAGAGGTGTGATTTCAATGCAAAATTTCAGCGCACAATTGTGATCGTTCAGAATTCTTTTCTTTGAATGAAACTTTTGAAATTCACAGAGGTACGTGAAGAATTGAAAATCGCTTTCTTGAAATCAGCACAGTGCTTCTCATACTATTTGTGCTCTCTCTCTCTTTCTCTCTCTCTCTCTCTCTCTCTCTCTATTTTCCTCCTTCTTCCGTTAATTGAAGCAAAAAAGAAAACAAATTAAAAAGATGAAATTCAAAGTATTCGCCAACGATACGGAAAAAAGGGGACAGAAATATGGTTACTGCGTGAATCACAAAGAATACATTGTTAACTCAAATTCTGCATTTCCCAGTCCTCATTACTGTGATCTGATCTTCATTATCCAAGTGTGTTTTCACAGTAACTAGTAGTGTTTTCTTTTTTCCGTGGAGAAGGAATATTTTGCACGCACGCAAGCATGTATCATGCACCAATAAAAAGGAATATAAGACAAATTCCCACACGTATGTGAAGAAAATTTAGAAATGAAAACTAGATTGAATGATTTTCCTGTGAATTTTGCGAAACAACGTTGTACACGTATACAGGATATTGTGATTTTATTACACGCGTAGGTAGATAGAAAATATATTTAGAACGTAGATTCGGTGAACCGTGCTTTGAACAAATATTTGCTTTTGGCAGCTCATATTCTCAGTGGAATCGAATTGTTGACAAATCCTGTGTAATCAAGTGTGAACCTTCCGACGTGAACAGAGATGTATAGGCAAGGCACTAACTATGCATCTCTGTCGATGGATATTCTAAACAACAAAGTCAGTTCCCGAGAGATAGTTGAACCGAGCTTGTTATAGAATGTGATTGAATCGATAGGAGAGTTTTTGAGAAGAATGATTAGGGATTTTAAGCGATCAGGTTAACCAGAAACTAAAAAATCAGGCAGGATAAATATTATGAAATCACGAGTAACAATATTTGTATAGACCGAAGTCGTTTCTCAAATCAATTGATTTACTTAGCACGTTCATCCATGGTCGAACAGTTTTTCCTCTCATCGTGTGATCTCTACCATTCCGTTATGAACCACTCCTTTCAACCAACACTTTCCGATTGATACTATAGATAGAACTGCAATCGACTTATTCGGAGCACGTCTGCTTTGCAAATGGCGTCTTTTCCTCCCGATTGTGGTTTCCGTTGTATATATCGTTACGATGGTCCATAGATCCATACGAAACGACAAAAATATTCAAGAGTTGGGTTGGAGAAGGCTGATGGGGTTTAATATTCAACGCTTAAACCGATTCCCGATCAAATTATTGGTTATTGAAGAAAAATTGATCAAGTTTTGTGTCGTATTAGACGTCTTTTCGATATATTCGAGGTACTCGTTAGACATCTGCTCGATCCACCCACACTGAGAGATAAAACTGTACACGGAAAAAAATGCCCATGTAAAAATTACATAAGAAGTGAAGTAACGATTACAATATGGATTACAATATGAAATTCATCACACAGTCCTGTTGGATTTACATTGTTATCATAGCTACTTCACACTCTCTAAATTCCTTGGAGTGAAAATTCACTCTTGCCGAGTAAAAATACTGCAACTCCGAAAGAGTGCAAAATTTCACTCTTAAAGAGTGAATTTTCACTCTATAAGAGTGGAAATCAACTCTGGTGTTTGGAGTGAAAAACTCACTCTTAGGAAAAAGAGTGAATATTGACTCTTAAAGAGTGAAATTTCACTCTTCAAGAGTTGTGCTCCCACTCCGTTCTAGAGTTGCAGTATTTTGACTCTTTGAAGAGTGAATATTCACTCCAAAGAATTTAGAGAGCAGCAACACCACTCGCATTTTTTTCGGTGACAATGTAAATTTTACTATAATTGCATTTATGTGCACTGTTGAAAAAAACTCTGCCAATTGGCACATGGCTTCCTCGTTTGTGTTGAAAAAAAAATACATGTCTTCTTTCTCTCTCCCGTTTTTCTCAGAGAATCAGGTTGAAATTTATGTAGGACTGCGATCAACACTGCATAAAGCTGTGGTGGAAATTGCATGACAATTGGATGATAGAAACGGAAGTTATCCGCATGTTAACGATGTTTACGAAATTTAGTTGAGGCAACTAAATTTTATAGCTGGCATGACTAAAAAATTTAGTTCAGGCAACTAAATTTTATAGTTAGAATGAATAAAGAAATTTAGTTGAGGCAACTCAATTTTATAGTTAGAATGACTAAAAAATTTAGTTGCCTCAACTAAATTTCATAAACATCGTTAACATGCGGATAACTTCCGTTTCGATCATGCAATTGTCATGAAATTTCCACCACAGCTTTATGCAGTGTTGATCGCAGTCCTATATAAATTTCAACCTGATTCTCTAAGAAAAACGGGAGAGAGCTTTGACTATATAAGTATGGACTGCTGGTTGCTAACTTCAGACTTGTAATCAACATTGAGCAGCGCCGCCAGTAACCGCAAACTAAAATTGACTGATCAGCTGTTCGGTGTTGTGATTTGTTTTCAAATACAATCTAACCTCTGATCAAGGGAGTAATTCTTATTGAAATGTTTTCATGTTTACTTATGAATTTCCTGTTGCGGAATTTGGAAAGTCTCATAATAAGGACATTTTCTTATGAATCGCTTTGAGACTTTAACCAGGGTTGCTTTTCCAATTTTTCGAATTAGATTATTACATTCGTATTCATCTAAAAGTACTTATAGCTTCATAAAATTTTACAAACTGAGACTAGATTTTCTGAATGTTCAAGGAATATCCCAACGATATACTTAGTATTCAGGTTGTTTATTATAAATGTTTTATAATTGCTTTAAAAATATCTTGAGAAATATATATATTTTATATTTTGATAAATATTTTGAATGATGATCATAAATAATAATTATGAGTAATCAGATGAATAAGTTGATAGATGTGATAATCCTCAAAATACATGCAAAAAATCAACCATCAGAACACATGATGCAATGCGACTGATATTCTCTGAATATTTATTTTACATTGTTTACGTCAATATAAGAATCCTATTTATTGCTTTTAACGATGATCCTCATTCTTATACTCAATGTATCAAACGTCAATAAATTATAACCTGTAATTCTTATCGAATCATTGGGTTTTTTTTACGATTATTCATACCACATTTTGAATTCCCGCGTTTTCGGTCACTTGGGCGGAGCCTAAATATCGAAAAATATCGTTCAATGTTGGTTACACATTTTCGGCAGTTTATATAGGAAAAGTGGGGGTAACTGGCAGTCCATACATATATAGTCAAAGGGAGAGAGAAAGAAAACATGTATTTTTTTTTTCAACACAAACGAGGGAACCATGTGCCAATTGGCCGAGTTTTTTTGAAAATAAATGATGAATTTCCAATGAAAATCGTCGCGGAACTAATTTTCACGGTTTGTTGAAAATTGTGTATTTTTCATTAGTTCCGCTCAAATGGACTGGAATGAGGTTCAGTGAAATTCATGGTTGAGGCAACTCAAGTTTATAGTTAGCATGACTAAAAAATTTAGTTGAGGCAACTAAATTTTATATTCAGCATGACTAAAAAATTTACTTGAGGCAACTAAATTTTATAGTTGGAATGACTAAAAAAATTTAGTTGAGGCAACTAAATTTTATAGTTGGCATGACTGAAAAAATTCAGTTCAGGCATCTGAATTTTATAGTTGACATGCCTGAAAAAAATGTAGTTGGGGTAACTAATGTTTATAGTTAGAATGACTAAAAAAAGTAATGAGGGAAAGTGCGTTCTCTTCAGTTTTCAGTTTCACAATCAATATAAACTGGTGGGAGTGATTGCAAAAGAACTAGACATCCGATTGAAATGCCGTTTGGTTTTTCCGTTTTAGATAATAAATACGACCTGTGGGACGCGGGCAACGGAACACAGTATTTTTGATCCCTGGTCAAAATATCTGCAAAATTTATCCCCAGTCAAAATATCTCGGAAAATATATCCCCAGCAAAATATCTTGGACGAAATGTCCCAGACAAAATATCCCCGCCCCAAATATCTCGGTTCCCAAAAAATATTTGAGATCAAGAGCTGGAACTGGGGGTGAATTTCTCTAATTCACTTTGAATTACAACATATCCGGAATGAAGAAGAATAAGAAACGGAACAATCCGATACTGATGAGGTGTGAGGAGTGCTTTGGTGTGAACTGATGCTGCCACAACAATATGAAGAGAACTATAAGATTGAAAAGTTGCGGATACTCGGAAGTGGCTACGCGTGAGCCTGGTGGGGTCCAGGGGTGAAGCTCCCCGCTAAGGGGGGAGGGGGAAGGGAGGGGGCTCGAAATGAGAATAATATTGTCAATATTTAATGGAGGCAAAGGTGGAATAATGGGCCCCTGCTGGTAATATGGGCTCCCTCTGTATCTGATTATGTGAGTCACGAATTCTAGCGGTGAACACTCAAACTAGTGGAACTAGTTCACAAACGACACTGTAGATCGCGCCGATCGCTCAGCTGTTATGGTTGATGATATATCAAGCAATGAATTTTGTGCTCGTTATCAAAAGTTTGAAAGGTAAGAGTTGGACCTAATATTACTACAATTTTTTCATTTCAACCGGTGAAACCAAGTTTGGGTATGTATTTAGTATGCTTTAAAGATCGCGTTTCACATCGATTGATGTCAATTTATTTACAAAGTTGAGGGTAGAAAAATTTTATTCTTCAAGATGGTCAGGGTGCATATACGGGCTCTCTGCACTGCGGATATTATGGCCCCCGACTCTGAATCTGAACTGTGGGTCAAGTGTGTGGTTTGTGACATGTGGGCTCACAATGTTTGTGCTGGTTGCGAAAAAGATATTTACAATTGTGACTTCTGTAGAGGAATTGAAACAAAAATGATTTTTCCAGTTGGTTTATGATAATAAGTCACTTTTCTTCATTTTGACGCAATATCCAAGCGGACTTTCAATTTATATCTAGATCCAACTCTATTCTATGTGGATTTATGAGTAAATGAACACTTTCCTTTAATTGTTTCATTTCTTTGACAAAAATACCTTGGGCCCATATTACCCGCACAAATGTTGGTAATGAAAAAATGGGAAACTTTGGAAAAACGATTTTATTCCTTTAATGGCTGCGAAGAATGAAACGGGACTTCATGCAATCAGTGTTGGTTAGTTCATAGAAGAATTATGATTTATTTTAGATTTTTATGCTGAAAATAGAAGAAGTTATTACAAATAAAGAAAGTGGGGGCCCATATATCCACCCTTACCTCTAATGATTCCTGTTTGGGTTCGAAACAATTTCCGAAACGAAGATGTTTCAGCGTGGTACGAGATTTTTTGGCGTTGGAAATGAAATAAATTTTGTGGTGTGATATATTTGTCCTGGACATTTATGTACAGGGATATTTTAGTCCGGGATATTTTTGTATGGGGACGTTTTAGGTTGGGTTCGGTTGCCCTGGCCCCACGACCTGTATCTTCCCCACCGATAGAAGACTCGAATTGCGAGGCGCTCTACGAATGTGGACATAACTCGTACATACATGATCTTTTCACGCTGGAAAAAATTTTTTCATTTACTTGAAGAATATATGAAAACACCCTGGAAAGTTTGTTGGATGAAATTATTCTTTTGGTACCTAAAAAAATTCTGAAAAAAAAACACTTTTGTTGAGGCCTCCTAGAAGGAGGATCCCCCCTCAAATATACATTATTGTGAAATAAAAGGAGAATGGGAACAATATTAAGGATTCTTGATATAATGGAAACAATATCAAATTCGAAGTGATTTTCACGAACATGAACGATAAGGTTTCTACATAATTTTGACCTCTACTTGGCAAATTGGAAAACAAATATGTTTCATATGAAACAAATCCAGGAACATTCATCGTATTAATTTTCGTTCTTCGATTGATAAATTCAACAAAATTGAAATGTAATATTCTGAATGTAGCTGAATAGGAGCTCGAATCAATAAGAACAAGGGATTATCCAGTTCATGAAGCAACTTGATGAAGCTACGTCGGAAAGAAACACCTTGCGGATGATATACCTTAGTCGATCACGATACATATACACACATACTCCATCAATTCTCTCCTTCAATTCATTTTTTACAACAATAATTCCCATTATCCATTGTTATACTTTGATATCTCTCTTCCTCGCGCGCATACGAGATCTTTTTCCCTCTTCTTCCATTGATCGAGGGGGAGAGTAAAAAAGAGAACGTTGTTTTTTTCTCTCCTCTTGTCCTGGTAAACGCGCTCAGTTATTCGATTCTATACAAAAAAAAGTAAATTTATCTCGTTCTTTGTCGAGATGATAATACCAATAATCATTATATATATATATATATATATATATATATATATATATAATCTTGTACCTAATATTATTAAATGTTTATAAATAACACGTTGAGAATATTCTTTCAATTCCAACGTCGAGTACAAGTCAAGATAGAAATGTCAAAAAAATATAAATATATCGAACGGTTTGAGATGAAGGAAAGCTGTTATCATGCACAAGTTTCTCCGAGTAATATAAAGATATTTATTTACTCGTCACTCAAGATTCGATAGCAGAGCGTGTATGCAGGTGTATTATACAAAATCCTGGAAATTCAATCTCCGTACTGGTAATGGTATTTCCAGTGACATGAATTTCCAAAGTCCATTGACCATCGTGTGCCAGTATATGTCTATATCAAACACACGTCACATTTTTATGAATTCGATAAAAAATGTCCAACTCCTCACTCTTCACGTAGAAATGTTCATCACGTTTTTAATATATATTTTTTGACAATCTTTCCAATCTGTTTGAGCGTTCAAGTTGAATCAAGGTATCGAATATCATAAAAATTTCAAAAATAAAATAAAGCAATCCACGTCGTCGAAATGTCGAAATTCTTCATGTATATTTTCTATACATAAAATATAGAGTCTATATATATATATATATATATATATATATATATTCTCGTACACGTATATTGATTAAAAGCTGACGAACGTTTATATTGTTTTGTAATATCAAATGAATATTGAAAGGGGATGTACGTGTGAATGGGATGGCGAATGTGAATGTAAATGCGAATGTGTGAGATAATGTAAAATATGAAACGCAATGGCAAAAGTATACGAGAATTACAGGCAATGTTTACTAGATACAATAACAATACATACCCGTTTCAAAAACCACGCGTTTCCAACAAAACTTGATGCTTGCATGCATTCTCGTCAAGTAAGAATTACGCTTTTATAGTCAACATTAAATAACGTACACGGCAATTGTAAAATTTTCTCACGAGATAAACGGTCTGATATGGATGGCAGGTAGAATGAAAGTATTCACGGGGAAAAAATATCTCAAAATAAAAATTAAATGCTCTATCGTGAACGATGAAATTTACATTTTTTTTCCATCTTCATTTCTTATCACATGATTCACGTTATTTCATACACATTTTTGAACAAGAAACACAGGGGAATATGTTATTCGATATGAGTTCTGGACACTATTGTTTCACTTTTTTGGTCCTGTATCGATTTTGAAAGTCAATTCACAGTGCAAACGTAACACACCGAAGCTCAATCCATCTAAACTCTCATCGAAGTCTAAACAAATTTTGTAGCAAAGTGAAATAATTTTCTGAACAAATATATAGTAACAAATTGAATTCTCCAAAGTACTCGATAGAAATATGTTTTTACGTATACAAACGTGGAAACCAACAGTTGTGACTCACCCCCCCACGGTTTTTCAAAGCTTTCAATTTTGGACATTTCCACAAGAGTTCATGGAACGCGTGGAGTGATCGAGGGTCGTTGATTGAAAGCATACAGAGAATAAAAATCAATCACACGCCTCTTTTATATATTTTTTCAATCAACGCCGTATCCAGATCGAGATCTTCATTCTCGTGACTACACAATCCTCAAAATATGGGTACCAAAATTGTAGAGCAGTGAAGTGCAGGTGAGTAACTCTCAGGCGTGGATAACTCAACGTATATAGAATAGAACTAACTGAAGGGTGGGAGAAAGGTAAAATGACATAATTCTGAAAGATCTTCATATTTGACCAAAAAAGATGATGTCGCTTTAACCAACAGGTGGTCGGCAGGGAGAAACGTGTCTCTCCAAATCTCTCTATCTCTCTCTCTTAGTGTAATTGTATCCCACTGGTACCGGTGCTGGTATGTACATAAAGTTTAATCTTTCACACTTCCATGTAACAGAAATAATGCTTCGTCCATCGATTCCAAATAAGATTCAATCATATCAACTCATGATTATCAATCAATTTATATTACTCAAACTTCCATTGGTATAGAACAACTACCAGGACACACAGGATTTGTTTTTATTTTTCAAAATCACCAAACAATTCCATTCGATATTCCCATTCGTTGGTTCATAAAAACAGTTTACGGCATGAAATACGATATGAGTGCATTCATTTTTCACCTCGTGGACCATCAATTTCGCTATGAAAAGTAGAAGAAGTTACTCGTTTTCTGCTGAGTAACGCCCAACGTTGTGTATATTTTTTCTTCGAAGCAAAAAGTTGAGATACACGACGTTTTTTCAAAACAAATCAAAAACTTTTCCAACCTGAATCCCATTAATCTTGAAAATGTCTACGTAGCGAAATTTGCTTGTTTTCAATTTCCTGTCTCTCTCTCTGCGCTGTTAATAAAATCTCATGTCGTATGAATTACGTTTTGCGATTATACTCGAATACATCGCTCCTTTCGCATGTTTCGGTTACTGATCCATCGACAGCTAATGAGACAGCTATCTAATTAACCTTCCTTCTCTTGTGATATCTTTTGGACGAGTTCGAGATTCCTTATGCAACAATTTTGGGTGTCTTCAACTCTTCTTGAGTCTAAAAGATATCCAAAAGATGCTTTAAAGATATCTTCGTAGGTTTCAAATATCAGACACCCAGGTGAAAATATTTTATTGAATTCTATTACGAATGGTGGAATTTCTGATTGAATTTCATTGGAACTCATTCATTCTTCTATTCGTCAATGAGATTTTATAGATTATTTGGGAAATACATGAGGAGTTCATCGCAAGTCAACAATGCTCCTCGCGTTGTGAAGTAGAAACTACCGAAAAAGGTCAGACTCACGGATGAGGGTGTTCTAATGCATTCCGCGCGTTTGACCAATCTGTCGTTGATCAGAACTATGTAAAGATTGTTTTTTATGAGGAATATTCAAGCGAACTGCTAAAAATACTTGTAAAAATCAAAATCAGATGATTCTGTTAAAATATGCACTTCTCAATTTGAATCTGCGAAATTCATGAATTCGTATTCTCACCTGTGAGACAAGAACCAAGATGAAAGAAAAGAGAAACCATTTGAATCGAGCGAGTACATAAAAAAGATTTCACGTACAAGGGAAGCTTTGTAAACAATGCTCGTCACGTAGGATTTGCAATGTCATATCTCTGAAGTTACAAATCTCATCGTATCATAAGACTACGAGGAATTCGTGGAATCATTTTTCTTTGATACTTTACTCGGTTGAGAAGAAACTTTCTTGACCCTATTCGTAATATTCACAAGGGGTTGACGCGTGTTGCTTTTTTTTGTCTCTTTTTCTCCAGTCGTGTCCTCCCTTGTCTTCCCTCGTCTTGTAAAAATTTTGACGACTTTGAATGGAGATGTAAAGTTCATTCCACATAATTCCATTTCATCTCGAAGAAAAATGTCTTCAGTCGGTTTTTTGAGCTCTTCTTGTACTTGAGAAGAAGGAAAAGAATCGTTGTGACGTAGCAATTCGATAGCTCAATCTCGGTACGTTTTGTATAAACACCTATTCAAATATCATCCGACGTATCTCCATTCTAATCAAGAATTTTTGCTTCGGGTCACAGCGCGTCTTCGTATTTCCTCTTTTCAAAGTATTCGCACAAAGTATCTAGTTATTTCATGAACGTGTCAGAGGTCGTTGTGGTTCTCCTCGTTTTATTCACTGTAATGAAAGAGCGCATACACATCGTGATGAGTGCGAATCGTACGGGAATAGGATTAACGTAATTACCCTCCCAATTATAGTTTTGGAACAAATAAACCAGTAAAAATACGGCTACGTGTTTTGAATATTTTGTAGGATCCAACTCGGGGAGATTCGATTCGCACAAAATTAATCGCGAGACATCATCAACCGAAAGTGAATTGATCGAGAAAACAAAAGTTGAAGAATTAAAAGTTTATAATTTCTAATTATATTCTAAATATACTTCGAATTGTAATGAAGTTTGTAGTTCCCAGGAATTGAAATACCAAAGAAGTTACTAAATATCTGAAATGAATCAAATTGGCGATTCATTGTTGCGGCGATTCGCTGAAAACGTGTCATGAAATACGACCAACGCATTATACGCAGGAGCATTTAACGCTTCGGAAATTCCTCTTCCCTCTAATATATGTACAAATCAGTATCCATTTGTATATACGCATATTCAATATGAAGCTGCGTGAGATAAATATCGTCAGAGTACATTTCGATTCAGCTGTATCAACTTTCGGTTGTATGAACAAGATTTGTTCATATAATTCAGAATGGGTCGATGAATTTATGAATATGAAAAATCATTTTTTGCTTCGAATTGATTTTCTTCCAAGAAAATCTATCGAGATATCATAACAATACGATACTGGTATAATATTTTAGAATCCGGATTTTGCAATTTTTGTAATCGTGTATTCTCTTTGTTGATTTATTCGAAGCAAATATAATAGCTCTCGTGCATCTATTTCCTCGTTCCGGCATTTCGCCAGAACTATCGAACTTGTTTCTATGAAACTTGCAATACGTTTTGAAATTGATCCAATTCGTAATCGAAGTCACATGTCACGTACTGGAAAAAGAACCGCGGGAGAAAGGAAAATAAAAAGTTATATAAGTTTATAAAATCTTTAGTATCTACACTTTCGTTCCATTGAACTTAAAATATGTAATGCGAATCGTAAGAATTCCTGAAATAATATCCGAATAACGTAACGTTCGATGGATGCTAAATCTGTCTCCGCAACAGAATTTGAAATATTATGTAGAATAAGGAATACGATGGACACACGATTCGATCCTCCTTTAAATAACTCGTTTCAACCTGAGAAATAATTGTATAATCCACTCGATTCAAACACTTGAACTAAATATAAATTCGGGCGGTATTTCAGTTTTAGTAGGAGTTGTCTGGACGCCACGTGTTGTGCATGCACCTTCGGTTGAAATAGAGTGAAAGATGGTCACATTCAAATCATATTATAAAGCTTTTCATCGCATTGGATATGTCACACGCAATACTTCTTGTTATCTCACCCTTGAAGACCCTCGGAATAACTATTCTTGCTTGTAAATCGATTACAATAGCACAAAAACACTCCAAAGGATGAGGTAGGAAGATTTATCCTGCTATCGTTTGAATGAAGAAAGATGATTGTTCTCTAATTTCCGAAGTACTCGACTACAGAATGAAAATCATTCAATCTATGTTAAATTGAACAGAAAAACAAGTTGAATAAAAACGATACGGAAAGGATGGAAGTCGAAAAATATTGCGATTTCAAGTGAATTTGAGAAAATCATTCCACGCGTTATGCTTTCGAGGAATGTCAATGTAGAAATTCTTTTCAAAATTCTTCAAGTCTTAGAATTTAGAAGGAAAATAAACGAAACAAAAATCCTCGAATGCGATGTAAAGAAAATGAACGCCAACACATCAAAACCGAATACCCCAATCACGCTCATCAAATTCAAACTAATCATCCTCTCGTAGGATCAACAGGAGAAAAAAATTGTAGAAATAACAATTCTTACCGAACGCTGAGCGGTAGAGATGCTGTAAAAGTGAGTGTATGAGAGCGACGATTGAAAATAAAGAGAAGAAAGAGGAACCTATATGAAAGCTACGCCGAGAAAGAGAAATCTTTTAAAACCCTCAAGAAATATTGCTATTCTTTGTTCAATTTTCTTTCTTTTTTTTCCTTTTTTTTTTTTATTTCTCTTTGATCTCTCTCCGTTTCGCTTCGAGCACTTATATTCGCCGCTTCTTACATATTCTTTCAAGTCGCTCCTTATCTGTCGCTTCGAAAGAGTCACAAACTTTAATCAACCCCTCGCAGTCTCCTGCGTAATATCGTGGAAAAATCCTGGACAATAATCATGAATATTAAAATAGCGATCCACACGCTTTCTCTCAACTTAGAATATTTGAAATTCACGACATTCGTCAACGAAACTTTGGTTTCTTTTTTCTCTCAATCGAATTCCAATCGCGATACATTAATTGATATTTATTAACCAACCAATTCATCCGAAAGGAAGGTGAATTCGTTCACATTGAATTATAATTGTTTTCCATTTCGATTGATAAATACTGACAATCCGAAAACTTGGAATGAATGGATAGGAGAATGAATGGAAAAACCAACGAATGAATGAATAAATGTAATATTCTTGCCACTTGGGAAAATTAGATACGTGCAGGGGTATTCGAATGAAAAATGATACTTGAATTCCGAAATATTCCGATTCGATTAAAATCTATATTGATGAAATTCCTTCTTCGAAGAATATAGTTTGGACGAGGGATGCTGCGAGATCCATTACATCGAAATAATCCGATTTGCAAACATAATATAATGGACGAGAGATACGATGCGAATTTCAATAACCGATCGATAATTTCTGAGTATCGAGGAGGAAATATTGGGAACGTGGGAAAAGTGATTGTCGTAAGACTTTTAGAGAGGATAAATGAATGATGTGGCAAACTCTCGGGGGTTTAATTTTGCGATAGGATGTAGGGTACCGTGAAATGGGGTAACGTTAACCATCGGGAGTATCTTTGACTGCGAAACTAGCTTTTGTTTTGGAATTTGTGAATCCATGTTCTAGTTTTATCTAATTCACCTATAACAAAGTTATGGGGTTCACTCTTGAACCCTTGAATTGTACAACCATGTCAAATCAGATCCAGAATCGATGCATCTTCGATCAGTGAAAAATTGTACCTTGGAATGAAAAAAATAGGCCTGTTTGAAGCATTAAAAAACTTTGTCAGATCAAACCTCTAACTATAACTGGATTTCTTTCCCTCTTTATTCACCCTTTATCATGCATCCCAAATCCATTATTCAAATTTAAGTTGAATGCACCCATCCATGATGGGAGAACAAGCATTAAAGCTAGTCAAAGTCACTCCGCTTGGGATAATTTTGACTGTTTAAGCGAAGAAAATACTCCATAACGATTGTTTTAACCCTTTTTCCAATTACAAACCCTGAAACTCTAAGCATAGACAGTCACTTCCATTACTTCGTGAACAAGAATCAGAGATTCATACAAATGTTACCCCATTTTACAGTATTCGGGGATATTTTTGGCGTAGCCTACGAGAATAATGACAAGATTTTGATTGATGAGTTCAAACGAGATTTTCAGTAAGGATTCTCCTCACATCAACTTCAATTTTCTTGTAATAATAATAAATTCATTTGAAATCAATGGATTCGATCAGGATTAGAAATTTGGTGCACCATGGAGACTGCGAAGTACATTGAAATTTCAATAACATCCTTCATATATTCGTATAACGATACCACGGTAGCAAAAACCTTGCTCTGATTAGAAAGAAAGAAACAACAATGAGAATTAAAATGTAGTGAGTGTGTATCAAAACCCTTCTTGACGATGATACCACGAATGATTTGCACTTGCGCTTCTCAACCGATACTGACACTCAGCTTTTGATTTCAGAATTCTACCACTGTGCTTCAATTCATTTTCACAATAAAGACTTCTAAACTATACTGCACTGCTCAAGGTAAAACATCATCCCAGCTAAACATGACGCTAAACTGCAATTCAATGCAGAATGGAAATTCTAAAACATCTGTACGGAATTTATTGTCGAATCAAAATGCCATTTCTCCCCTTCTTTTGGACCCATCATCCATGTATCGAACTACGAAAAATAAGTTTTATTCGTATAAATCACTAGACTACGACGATACAAAAATTCTTCCAGAATGAAATTTACACGGAGAAGAGTATACGGAAATGGCATATACTTTTCTCCGTGGAGAACGGCAAATCCCAGAAAGATATTCAATCTGCTGTAGTTGAAACAATTATTATCTATGCAAGAATTTTCACTCGAATAAACACGTGGAATCTCTGTAAAAAAAAAACATGTCTCATTCGAAAGGGTATTCAATGGATTGACTGGTCGAATTTTGTATAACTATGATATATGACAACAAATGAACTAACGCACATTTGGAAATTATTCTCATCTCATTAGATCATCGAACACAAGAAAATCGGATTGATTTGTGAAGTTGAGAATTTTACAGGGATTCTTTTCCTCTGGAAACATCGATGCACTTTTAGGATTGAACAAACATAAACATCTATACTTCTTTTTATACATTGTACTCTCCGTACAATGTCATGCTGCTGTAAGATCGTTTCTGTCGTTGTTTTATATCTTTGACGTATCTGCAGGCTTTTTGGTGAAAGAAAGTATATAAAAATATCTTGAAGTAGATCTCTCTGTATCTATCCGCTTTCGTAATTTCTAAAAACTGTTCCAACTAAATCTTGTATCTTTCCTCACTTCTCTCACCTAGTAGATAGTCATCGAGGTTGCATTCGATGAAAGTAGTTCTACTTTTTAATTCACCTATTCCCATATAAAAGCATATGACACATGATATATGCTCAATCTACGGGTAGAAATGGATTATATCATTTCTATAGTTAGATTTTACATAGTTCATACATGATTATTTTTTCATATGGATATCTATTCACTTTTGGGATGAATTTTTCGATGTCACTGATATTACGATATGACGGTTTGTTGTTCTATTCTGAACAGTCTCGCAATTGAAAAGTAGATAATGAAAATTGATCTCACTGGCGCATGGAGCACCGTAATTGGAACTTTTCTTCTGATATTTGTTAATTGCACAACAGCGTAAATGAAGTTAATTGAAATAGGATTCTTGATGCTGAAAAGGGAAAAGTTCGTTCCGTCAGACAGAAATATGGACATGTGATGTATATGACGTTCGTACAATTTATCACATTTATGCACATTTTCTTGTTTTTCTTCAACCAGTTATGGTTTACGTTATCAACTGAGGACTTCCAACAAAAATTATACAAAATAACATAGAAATTGAATATCTGTATTCAACTCCTTCAATTTTCAGGAAGAAAACTTGAATTTTGATATGATCGAAACATTGCATTTTCAAAAAGTTACCGACAGATATCTATTCTCGATGAATTTTTGTTTACCTATCGCTTTTATTTCAGTTGCTAACTCAAGCGAACCAGAATTGATTGAAAAACCCATTGAAGTTCAGTCGAATGCGCATTTCCAAGAGAATTCGGAAGAATTGTTAGTAAAAACTTGTTTTCAAAATTTGTTCATCTTCGAATAAATGGTATTCGATAACGAATAGTGAGATGAATAGCCTGGGTTTGGAATTGTTAAGGAACATATGATTACATTTCATACAATTCCTTCGTTGAAATATTGAAAGATGGGTAAAACAATGCAAAATAAATACAGAGAGGATGTGGAGAGAAAGAAAGAATATTCAATTAAACACAACGCCACAAGGTACACGGTACTTCATGTAGAATTATAACGGAAATCGTTGGCTGATATGCGTCTGTATATGCAATGGTTCGAATAATAACATTCGGTGATACCTCATACGTGAGTGAATATACATAGAAATTATACATTAGGTTTCTCACTAACTCGTTACTCCGATGCCCCAGGCGAATATATTGATTCGATCAGCGAGGATTCCGGCAGCTTAATAATAAAGAAAATTCTTCCCCAAGGAAGATTTTCTTCAAATTTTCTGAAAAGGAGTAGTAGTCTACTATAGTAAAATCGGAAAAATAAATTCTAATTTATCGACAATAACCAAAGAAAACTCAACGTAAAAATTGTACTTGGGAAGAAACTTTGTACACAAACACGAACTGAAACTGAATCGATAAACTGTGATAAAAAAAGAAGAGAAGAGCCGAAGAGGTGAAGTAAAAGACAAGTACATACGTATACGACGAGGCTGCATGCGCTGAGAGCATCATCCGAGAATGAAGTACCAAGAACGAACGCTGGGTCTCGTCAAAGTTGCACGATACTTGGGAAGATGTTACTATTGCCTTCATCCTGGATCTCTTTTTCGGTTGCATACATGAGGTTCGAAACCACGGAAGAGAGGAAAAAAATAAAAGAAGAGTAGCACGACGACGGAGGTGATAAAAAGAAAAAAGCAAAAATATACGATCGTTGAGGAAAATGTCGGCGTTCGACGACGACTATCTCTCTACTTCCATATGCATTGGTTAGGGAAGGAAAAAAAGTACACACCGACGTTTATAACTGAAACAGCAGCAGCAACGAAACGCAGGAACTCTCAAAAAATAATTTAAAAATTATTGCAACTATGATTTTATTTTTCCAACTTGAATCCGTTCCGCTCTCTGCATTATAATTTTCATTTTTTGTTATATTTTTCTGAATTTTTGTTTTTTTTTCCTCCCTCAATTTATGACCGGACATATCCCGCTATACGCTTATATTTTCTCTTGCGATCGTGTTGGTTTTAAAATTGAATTTATTCTTCTCATTGCAATCGATATTTTCGGTTGAACAAAAATTTCACCGGTATTTGCGGAATATCGGTGAAACGGTGAAAATTTTGCCTCGAAAACTGAGTCAATTGTGTCAGATACAAGGAATCAAATTGGATGAAAAATAATATGTATACTATGTTTATAACAAAATCTCTTTCTTGAAAAATGAAATTTCACCTTTTCGTATTTATACAACCCACTCACATTGAATCCGATCGCAAGTTTTTCTCCAGTGAGAGATATATAAATGCACTTTAAAGTACAAAATCTTGAAGTACAGACTATATACGTTATAGTATTTTACCGAGAATTGATTCCTTTCTTAAACTTCGAAGTGAATTTTTTCACAGTTCAAATATGTGATCTCCAAAGATCTTCTCCTCATGGAAAATCGATAATTCTGACCAGGGTCGCATGAAAAACTAATTCAAAACGAACTAAATAAAAATTCTACCCCCTTGAATCTTGTCGAAATTTTTATTGCTCAAGACTGTAGCACGAAAGCAAAAGACGAGAACTAGCACTGTCAGTTTTTGTTATGCATTTTCAACATTTCTTTGCACGAACTTGTTGCGACTCGTTGTTCCATCAAATCTCTTTTCCCATCTTTTCTTTTTCTTATCATTCATATATATTCCTCTCACGTAGGAACCTTATTCAATTACCCTCGCACTTCTTTTCATCCATGTCATAAACACCCGGTGGTTGAAATATGAATCTTCTAATCTGAAATAAAGGTTCCCGACAGTTCCTTCGATACTCGAAACACCACACGTTTCAGGTATCGGGATACCTTTCGTTTCACATCTTTCCTATGCTTTGAAAATTCTTTTGTAACCAACGACGAAGAAAAGTACTTTTGAATATTTAAAAGGTCTTCTTCTACCGCCTTCACAGAAGAATTCATTCTTCTCAAAGCTTTACTCTCTCTCTCTCTCTCTCATTGATGAGGTAATAAAACCATGCATTGTTTCAAAATTCTCACCAATTCGAATCACGGTTTACACCGAATTTAAATATGCAAAGCAAAATGTAAAACCCCTTGGCTTTGCAGGGAAATGTATGTATTGTTTTGGAAGAGAGGATTCAACTTACGATTGTTGGAAGTGTCACTCTTTCTAAAATATACATCCATTCGTTCCGGGGAAAATGGGAAAACGCTGAAATAAAATAAAACAAGATGAGGTTGCGAATAATCTTGAAATATAAGAGAAGGAAAATGGCAAATCAATTCGTTATTATTATTTGAAAATTATAATTCTCATTGCGAGAGTAGGAAAATCCTCATTAAAAGTATGTCCCTGTTTTCCTCTCCTCCATCCAATTATGTAATCTTTTTATCGTTTAACAGAAAGATACAATGTAACGAAAAAGAATTGTCTTGTTTTTATTACACTCGACGAGTTACGATATTTTAACGAGCGCTGTATAGATTTAAATTGCAAGGGGACAAAAAAGATACAGCATTAACCAAATACATTACCTTGAAAATTAAAGACTTTTTGGAGGTAGAAGAATTAAACTCTCTAATAAAAAGTAACCCTTAAACGCAACAATAAAAATCAAACCAAGCGAAAAACAAAACGAGGGGGATTTTTTTCTGTGGTAATGATATCAAAATCAATATGAATCTAAAACGTATTTTATACCTACAACTCTTTTCTTCTCCGCTTCTCTAATTTGTGAATTCGAAGCATTATTTTTTGTTTCAAAAAGTAATTTTCTTCTTTCAGAAACGCGAAGGTACCACCCTTTTCCCATTATATTAGGAGAAGATAAACAACGAAACGCTCGAAGAAGAGAAAAAAAACTCCAAGTGCAATGATAAAAACATCGAGGAGAAATGTGCAAACCTTCTTTTGACATTCTGAAAAGCTATTCTAACACTTGAGAAATAAAAGAGGCACAATTCTGCTTTTCTTCTGTGCGCAAATTAAAAGCTCCATAAATGAAAAGCAAGCTCTTTTTACTCACAATCGATGAGCCCTTTAAAGAAGCAGGTAGCGGTAATTCTTCGTACATAATACGATGACTTGATTATATCGCTCGCAAGACTTTCAAATCTCCCTTTGAGGGATGGCAGCTTTAACGCGATTCACTCGAACGTCGATTCATCGTTTTATACAAATTCCCTATTCAAAGATAAATTCCAGAACCTAACAATCTGACCATAACACTCTTCCGTGCGGATTATCAACTCGTTTGTATATCATTCAAGCGAGAGCCTCCGCTGCTCAAATACTCCTTGCAATAAAGACGTTCAATGACGACTCTTAAGATTTCTTAATTCTTCGGTACAATCTTTTAATTGCACGAGGATCTCTCATTCGTTCGATTAAAAAGCGTGTTTCGAGAGGTGTTGTAGATGAAGAGTCATAAATCAGGATGAATCCTTCATCATTCGAATCGAATCCTCCCATAAATTATTTCAAGATTCGAGAAATCGTGAACGTGATACTAAAACTAATTTCTTGATGCTCTCGAACGAATGAATGCAGAATCTTCAGATTTGCATGAAACCCAAAGAACTTATATGAATTTTGTTTATGCAAAGTTTCGATCGATTGTATCGTAAATTTCATCATGAATTTTATATTTATACAGTGTTTGGAATATTCATTTATCCTGTAACTATTGTACGCTCACATATTTTGTTGAAAAAGGAAAAAAATTACAGAGACAAATGAGATAATCTTTGACTGTACTGCAACAATATCTCTCCTATAATCTTCTTCCAGAAAATTGGAGGGTAGAATGTTCTGTTCGTTAACGAGCTTTCGTGATGAAGAATCGTTATCTTAAATCATCGGTGATTGCTTCGAAAATTAAAAATCATTCATATTGTATCGATTGTTTGCGGAACAAGAGATACAATCTTTGGTATCCTGAAGTTTACTTTTGAATATTTAGCAATGTCGAAATTATATTCAACCATATTTTTTTTCACAGCATGGGAATAATTTAATAAATCACTCTAAATCTGAAAGAGTGAAAAATCACGTGTTTCACTCCACTAAGTCTCAGAAGTGAGCTTTAGAGTGAAAAATTGACTCTAGAATCCGAGTGGCTCGGAGTTTCTAACATAAAACCCCAGAATATCACTCTAAAAGAGTGGAAATCTCACTCTAAAAATTGTAGAGATCATGGAGAGAAAAAATTCTCAATTTTGTGCTGTGACAGCAGCAGTTTATCTGCTATTACAGCGATCTTGTTAGCTACGACGAAGATTTTTCAGCTGTGACATCAAAATTTGTTTGTTATTCTGTATCCTAATGCTGAAAATTTTTCAAATTACGCATAATTGACTCGAATTACATGAAAACGAAATACTTTTCCTGTATCTCCAGCTAAGCCAAATGTTTTTGTATATAAAATGTGTAGAAAAAAACTGTAAATCGCAATGTTTATATCTAGCGAATGGATTTAATTGAGAAGCCCTTTAACACTCCAGGCCCACCTCTCATCGTGATTCACAACTACTGTATATTAAACAAACCTAATGCATTTGAATACGTCTTTGTGAATATATCACATTGTGAGACGGAAATCATATGAAATAATAGAGCACTTCGATCGCATGTAATAGAATAGAATGGATATAAATGGATATAATTGATGCATGTTGGTAAAAGGAAACAAACACGCTTGTATATGTTTATTTGATTTCATGGTATAATAATTAGATAGTATATATAATCCATGAATGTTAGAGCATGTAACGTAGAACATTATTCAATATGGAATTTAATGAAAAAATATGTAATGAAAATCAACAAAAGGTCATTGTGTTTGTAAAAGTGTAATGAAATCAGATACTATTGTACTCTCAAGAAAACCGCACGTGACAAAAAGAATAAATGTGTATCAACTCTCACGCTATATCAATGTCTCTTTGACTCTCAGTTCTTTCTCTAACTGTTGATTGTTCTGCGCGCCTTCTCTCACTTTTCACTAACTCACTCTATTCGCTTTATCTATTAACCATATTATATTATTATCTATTGTATTTTTTTTGTATTTTTTTTTTCTTACTGTTCTTTTGAATCTCTCTGTACTCACTCTACGACAACTATACTATTTATGACAACTATCACCACTCGATCTCTATGCAATCTTTTTTCGTACTTGTACTTGCAAAAGGTATGATAATCAAAAATCACTCCTATCAAAAGTATTCGATTCTCACACTTTATTTATTATTTTTTATTCCTCTATATTTTTTCCATCGGTCGAAAATGAACAACATTATGAAATATAATATTCTACCTTCTCATTATCATTAAAAGAAGATAAGACTAAAAAGACTTCAAGAATAAAAAAAGAAAAGAAAATGGTGTCATTGATAATAATTTTATAACAATAATCGTATATATATATATGTATATATATATATATATATTGGAGTGTCTGCGGATTGCGGAAAGAGTGATTATGAGGTGTGTGAATTATTCCGATCGTGTGATCAGAGAATACGGGAAAAAATGAACAAAGTTTTCTCGTATTTCTTCTCTTCCATGTACGGTGAAACGCGCGAACAGTCGTTTGGGTGAACGAAGAGACGTTTATTTATTTTCCTCGCAAGATGGCAAAGAATTTTAATGAATTTCCTTGCAAAGCGATTCTTCGTTCTCAGAGAATAGGACTTGTTGTTATTAATTTCAATGAAATAAGAAACTAATTTAGTAAGGTATTGAAAGACGTGTACATAAATACGCAGCATCATTACCATTTCCGTGACTAATCGCTGCCTCTTGGCATTTCTTTCTTTCTTTTCGCATTGGGGAATTCTTGATGATTCCTCAAACGTACCAGGAACGTACTTCAATTGCATCATGTTCATGGTGGCGAGTAGCGTCCTTCTCACCGTGCTGGTGCTTAATTATCATCACAGAACGCCCGATAGATACGGCATGCCTCAATGGGTGAGCATCGATCGTGAATATGCATGAATTATCGATTCCAAAACTTGACGAGAATTTTCTCTTTGTAGACAAAGACGGTGTTCCTGAGATGGCTTCCTCGGATCCTACGTATGAGCCGACCGGGAAAAAAATTGTCAAAAAAATCGACGTTCATGAGCAACCAAATGAAAGAGCTAGGGTTACAAGAGAGAAGTAGTAAAAGTTTATTGGCAAATGTTCTAAATATCAACGACGATATACGACAGGGGAATAGTGCGAACGCCACGTTGGGTTATATAAGGTATCTATTTTCACCAAATTGTATATGTAATATTTCCAAAAAGATAATAGTTATTAATAAAATACACAACACCAAGAAATTCATTTCTCCAAGAATATTTTCTCTCAATCCAAGAACATTTTTCTGAAACCAAGCATAGATTTCTTGATGATTCAAGAAAATTTCTCTTGGTTCCACACCATATTAGACGGAAAGAATGAGATTTGACTGGCATTGTCTTGGATTGTACTGAGCCCAATCTATAGTAAAAAATTTTTTCAGATAGAAACCACCACGATGTAAATTGTACTGAGTACAGTTTACGCTTAACTCAGTTCTATCCGAGATAGTACTCAGTACAATCTCACATGTAACTGCCGTAGACGGTATTGGGTACCACGCATATGTCTGTGGATCCCATACAACATAGCAATGGCTTTCATTTGATATTGTGCTAGGATCCATCTGTAAGACAGTACCCATTCCTGAGTACCATCCCTAACATTATTTTTCTCGGTTGATTATTTCGAAGTAACCAAAGTAATCAAGTAAATATCTTAGATAGTATGTTTTATTTGGTCCTTCAAACAAGTAAAGTGAATTTATGTTAGTGGATTCACTCATTGAAATTTGGTTGTATAAATCAACAGATATGAATTTTATTGAAAATAAAGGGGGAGGACAAATCCACGTCGCCTCTCCGTTGCCTCAATGGAGACTCTCCCTTATTTCTCCCTTATTTCCACGGCTCTCATTTCTCCATTGATTCTCCACCTCCAGTCCACCCACCGAATACACTACCGTATAAGATTGCTGTGCACAATATAATATATGTTGCGCAAAAAAATCAGAATCTCAAGTGATGATTTCATTTCATTGAATATTCTTTAAACTCCAAAATTGAGACTTGGATCGTTTTTGTATAATTATTACGTGCAACAAAATGTGTCAAGTTGAGTTTAAATTAGGTTGAAACCAAAACCACAAATCGCACAAACGGTTGAGCCAATAGAACGTTCGTATCAAGGAATATTGTTTTGGAATAATCATGAATACGTTGATTTTCTATATGCAATTACAAATCAAATTCGTTCAGGTTCCTTAAAAGAACTCAGGGTATAAAAATACAAAGACAGGTTTTCTTTCAGATTTTCCATAAATTATATTCATGAATACAAATTTTTGATTAACAAAGAAGTATATTCCGGTCTAACTTTTCCCATGTAAGATGATAATGTTGGTTTAGGAATATTCAAAATCAAATTAGAATATCCCAATGATTGCAATCAGAACTACACTGTAATTTAACCCTTTCAGGGGCACATTTTTCTACGATACTTGAAGCTTTAATAAAATTGATTGTAAAGGTTATGGGGTTGCTGATTACGAATCTGAGGTTAGATTTGCAAAATTCATTTTCCGAGATTTCCAATTTTTTTTCTAAACTAATTGATCCAAAGTTCTGATAAAAACATGTATCGAGAAACTATGTATGGAGAATATGCAAAAAAATTTCAGGGCCTCGACTAATTTTATGAAGAAGGAATCGATTTTTCTTTAGAAAAATGCGGACTTTTTCAGGTTAATTATTTATAACTAATATTAAATTGAGTGAATTATTGCAATTTTGCATGAGGCTTGAATAACTTAGGTACCAATAACTGTGAAATATGCGTATTTGCCCGTGAATAGTGCAAAATGTACTAGAAATATGAGAAAAACTGAAGCAAAATAGGTAGAATGTATATGCCCCACCCCCCTGGAAGGGATTGGTTGAAAAAATTGGAAATTACAAAATAAGAAACACAAAATAACGTAAAAGGAAAACAAAGCCACAAAAAAAACACACAACAAGAACTAACAAAAAATTAAACTACTCCCATCCCATATCCACATCGTTAGTTCTACGTTTTGCCAAGCAGAAACGAAAGCACTGAAAAATTCTCATCTGGTGCGTATGATTCAAAATCTAACTGCAGATTCGTAATCAATGACCCCGAAAACCCTCAGAATTAGAATTTAGTCAAAATCCGTCAGTTTTCTGAAAATTGTGTCCGCCATTTTTAATTCTGCAAAGCTGACCTCAGATTCTTAATTTGCAACCCCAAAAACCCCTAGAATAAAAATTTGGCCGGAATCGGTCAATTTTTGAAAATTTTTACCGCCATATTGAATCCGCCATTTTGAATTTTTCACATCTGACCTTAAATTTGTATTCAGCAACCCCAAAAACTCTTATAGGTGATTTTGTTAATGATATAAGTATCACAGAAAAATGTATCTCTGAAAGAGCTGAACAAATTTCATTTTCCGGAATTTCAAAAATTTTTTCCTTAAAAACTAATGTACGAAAAATTCTGACAAAAATATATATCAAAGAACTATGTATGGAGAGTATGTAAAAAAATATTCCAGGGGCTCAACTTTTCTCATTCCGGAGAAACCGATTTTTCTTCAAAAAAAGCGAATTTTTTCATGTTAATCATTTATAATCAATATTAAAATGAATAAATTATTGCAATGTTGCATAAAGTTTGAATAATTTAGATACCAATGAGTGTAAAGAATGAGTATTTTCCCGTAAATAATGCAATATGTACTAGAAATATGAAAACAACTGAAATAACATAGGTGGGACGTATACGTCCCACTGCCCTGAAAGGGTTAATGAAGTATGTAACTCACAAACGAACTCAAAAAATGCTCTCAGATCTTACCAAATATTCACAAATTTCAAGAAATATTCTCCAATTTTCTATTCAAGATTACTATATTCCCGAACTGCATTTTTCTCCGTGTAGATTTTATCCCAGAAAAAGTCTAAGAAAACGTCTAAGAGATTTTTCCTACGGGATGTCTTCGTTATTTCTAATCAAATTAATAAAAACAGCTGAAAATCTCATAAATGAATCCATATTGGGATGAAGAAATTAATTTACAATAAAAATATTTCTCTTCAAAATTTCAACAATTTCTCTTCAAAACTTTACCATCGCAATTCTTAGAGAAAGAAAGAATTTTTTCAACAAATTCATCTTCCAAAACTCTGTGAAATTCTGCATATTTCTGAAAATTTCTATTGCCAGTAAAGGTTTCTCTGTACATTTCCAACTTATTGGTCAAAGTTCTTTTGTTGAGAAATGTTGAATTTTCCCAACATTTTTCTACTTAATAAATGGTGGAAACATTTGCTGAGAGAAGAAATTTTCTCCACGAATTCATACATTTCTCTGCAAACTACATTTGCAGGAAAAAATTTGAATTTTCTCTTTATTCGTCTATTCCAAGAATATTACGGCTTGTGGCGGAGAGTTGAGTTTTCTATACAAATTCATACATTTTTCTCAAATCGCATTTGCGGAGATAAAGTGAATTTTTTCAAATTTTTCAATCGACTCAAAACAACTTAAGTAAAATTCACTGGTAGGCATCGAAAAAACCTCTCTCCCACGACCTACTCATTTTTCCTTTCGGAGGATTCTGAATTGATTAGTCTATATCCGACGGGAACGAATTTTTTAAAATTTTCTATCGATTTGACCCAGCACTTGGAAAAATTTACAAGTTAAGGTCGAAAAAAACCTTTCTCCCACGATCTACTCATTTTTCGTTTCATAAGATTCTGAATCGATTGGTCTATATCTTACAGGGACGAACTTTCAAAATTTGCTATCGATTTGACTCAGCACTTGGAAAAATTTACAAGTTGAGGTCAAAAAAATCCCCTCTCCTACGACCTATTCATTTTTCGTTTCAGAGGATTCTGAATTGATTGGTCTATATCTCACGAAAACGAATTTTTCAAAATTTCCCATTGCGATGATTCCCATAAGTGGTACTTTAAGATTACCGTAGTCATCTCGGAGATCCGCTGATGTGATAGAGGCTTTGCTCCTCACTCGCAGGACCCGGGTTCAATCCTCACTGAGGAAAGTTCCTAAAAATGGACTTTCAATGTGGTGTCTCTTCCGTAATGTCATTCAAGTCGAACCGGAAGGAGATTTGTAGAGATAAACTCTGAACAAAAAATTTTTTTCTCAATCAAAAGTGAATAGATAAAACAGAGATTCGTAGAGTAATGCAGAAATATGCAGAGAAGTATTTAATGTAATATGGAGATTTGGCGAGTTTTGTACGAATTTTGTGGAGAAATTCATAAAATATTACGGAGATTGGAAGAATTATGTACAATTTTGCAGAGTAATGCAGAAACTTGTAGAGTAATATTTATGGTTAAAAATTCTGCTAATTTCTCAGAGCGTCCGAAATCTGACAGTTATGTAGAAAAATCTGAAGAGTTTTGAAGAATTTTGAAGAGAAATATTTTTATTGGGGTTGGTTATCATAACCGAACAAGTCTTAACATATTATATCAACACAATCACCAAATCTATCGAGGTGTAGTGACCATACAAAAGTTGTCTCGCCTGAAGAAATAGTTCTCACTATCAACCCGTCAATAGCCAATTGTTTTTAGTTATCTTAACTATATCATTTTTTTCCTTTTGTTATTATTAGTCATTATTTCTCCCAGTGTAGCTCGAAAAAGACTGAAATATACGGTGGCATTGTACGAGAAAACATGTCTCAATTTACAGCATAAAATTGTATAGTCAGTTTTAATGAACATGTGAAATTTTGTGTTTTCAGTAGGTCGGCGTATAGTACACCGCTCACAGCGCGTCCTGCGTCGGTAGAAGAGACCTCAGCGTCGTTACCTCTCAACGGTATGCAGAGGGAACTTCACACGATTCTTTTAGAATTGAAATTCATCACAAATCGTCTGAAAAAATCGGATGAGGAAGAGGAGGTCATAAGCGACTGGAAGTTTGCGGCTATGGTGGTTGACAGGTTGATAAATTTCTCAATACCAAAGACAGAAATCTATCAAAAATCCTCCTTGACGCGAGAGTAGGCTTGGCAAGATCGGAGAATAGCGGTTTAACGTTAATGCCACGAACAAGTATTTCAACTTCCCGCTAGATTCATACAGGGCAAAGAAAAAGTTTCCCACATCACATCTTTTCTCTGTTCTCAAAATGCACATTACTCATTTCACCTCTTTCCCTTCTTTTCCCTTCTTTTTTCGTCATTCGCGTATAAGCCGCTAAGCACGATCGTGTAACTATCTCCATATTGTTTCGTTTCTTCTCCTTTTGTGATTGATTGCCTTTCTTTGCCCCCATTGGGTTTTCAACGATGCGTACACCCCTCTTGCTTTGAATTGTCAGATAAAATATCGTATATTTCTTTTCTATTTGTCACAAGTAAATACCATATCCTTTGAGAGATGTTTCGTGTATACAACTACTCTTTCGTACCCTACGCCTCTGGATTCGTTCAGTTTTTAGGTCAAATTCTACATACACGCGATCTTTTTCATTCATGAAATAATTTCCATTCAATGAAATCGTTCATTCCAGTGAAATATTCCACCATGGAAACATGTTCCGCAATGATGTACAATTCAATATTTCAGAAATCGAAAATTCTTTTCTGTTTGTTGAAACGTAGGTTATGCTTATGGACGTTTTCGATATTCACGATATCAGCCACATTCTTCATCCTATCACGAGCACCACACATCATTGTCCAGTAACAAACTGCCCGGATCAACAATAAACCACCGAGAAAATGTTCAAAAACTGGCGGAGCTGACGGCCCCTCAAACTCGGTAAGAATGAGACCACGTTTATATATTCTAGTCTCATCTATTATTTACTTCGAACGATCGTCTCAGGCTTGGTGAACGGAGAAAAGAATTGTCTCGTGTCAAATGTAGACGGAGAAAAGTCAGCAGTTGCCGTTACAGGTACCTAGTTGAAAATTCCCAGATGGATGGGATCACGAAATTCATACGAGGACTTGGATTTCCACCTGGGACTGGTTGAGTTCCTACTCAGGACTCTGGGTACACGAAGTTGATTGGACAATTCTTCCATACACTGAGGGAAAAAAGTCATTGAGGCAAGAAAATATTTCATCCGAAGAGATCTATAAAATATTTCTTTGAACCAATTACATATCATTCCAATGAATGGAATGATTCTTCACCGCGTGAAGTGTTTGATCAAGTGGGAAACCATTTCATCCATTACAGTAAAATTTCATTGATCTGAAGAAATATTTTATAGATACCATTGGATGCAATGTTTCTTTGTCTCAATCACTTTCTTCCCTCAGTGTATAATCAATCCTACAGGAATCGTCCAATCGATGGAGGGTGCCAAGATTCTCCTAACATCGTTGCTCAGGACCCGTGTTGTCCTTCCAAGTCCAGAGCGAAAGGACCCTTCATTGTCTCGTTTGGAATCCTGAGGGTTCCGCGCAGGATCTGGGTAGTCTGCATGTAAATGTTGCGGGTCCGTTCACGCAATATTGCATGACATGGGTTCAATTTTTTGACGAATATTTTCAATAAAATCATTTGTAAATTTAAGTTTGCTTTAAATACAATCTTTTTCAGAATAACGATGATAATTCAAGCATCAAAATGTTACGATTCAATGTCGAATCTATCTTACGATATTGGTTGTTCGCGGGTAAACTCGAATAAAACAAAAGCACCCACTCGTCGGAGGGTCGATTCATACAACTGATGATAATATCGTACGGTGTCATGGTGTCCTTGTGGTGTAAAGGGATGTGCCTAACATTTACATGTACATGTATTTGTGCATGTGGACACTATTAGAACATTCGGAGTGTGATTCGATTGGAGTACGTGCGTTGTACGAAGAGAAAATCGACCTCGCTAAATGGAACATACTAGTATATCCATCAATTTGCCAATTGAATTGACACGTAAATTTGAAACGGTCGTCACTGCGGTCCCGCATTGTCACTCTGTATACGTACAAATGCGAACACACGGGTGCATACACGGATACAAACACGTTCTTCGAACTCGTATTGTACTTTGACTCAAAACACCACCCCGGTATCAGGTTAAAATGAAGTTATAACTCACGCTGGACGTATTATTCCTAGAATAACGTTGTTAAACTCGTTTTCGCTCATTATATACGCAATTTCGTTTTCACTTTCTGTGAAAATCAACTTTTGATAATATAATGAAATCCGTATTGGATAAAAGTGTATATATATATATATATATCATTTGCAGATCTCTATTCATCGAATGCCTGCGTCTCTCGAAAGAGGAGTATATATGACACAAATACAATGGATACAACGCGCAAGATAGAGAGAAAGGGACTGACCTTCAAAAGGAACTTCGGCCTCGTTAAAAGAAGAAATACACACGGATCATCCTCATCGTATGCACATTCGTTCGTATTCGTGGACACATTCTAAATGGGAATCCAGGAAAATTTAGGAAAATAATTGAAAGACATCGTCGTGGTCGTCATTGTCATCATCGTCATCGTGGTCATCATCGTCATTGAAGTCATCGTCATCACCAACACCTTCGTTAACGTACTCACACACTTCAATAGAAAATTACTTCTGTGCATCAATCAAAATCGGAACAAAAAATATAAATAAAAGACTGCCCAGGCGACGTCCATTGTTCACAAACAATGTGATATCTCATTTTCGAAAATAATGATCGAATACACACACACGCACACAATCACACACCAACATACATACAACACGAAGGGTCCAGAAAATAAATAATGACGATTGACTATATCCAAATTGTGTCATATCATTGATAAAGGACAAGATAAAAGTGTGGACACTGGCGAACAGACGAGTCGATAGTTAGAAACAAAATATAAAGTGCTTAAATACAATTTTAATAAGTCAGTCATTGGCTCAGGAAAAGAATACAATTAAAATTAAGTATGTATTATACATTTAAATAAAAACAAACCCACAGACACACAACATACAATAAAAGACACGAACATTTTTACAACAACAATATTATTTTAACTTCTCCATCCACATCACGTTCTTTATAGAATAAGTTTGTATCCACCGCCGGATAGGATATCATCATTTCTACATTTTCAATGAATTTTTCACCAATTATCGTGACGAAAATGAATAATTGAATGAATGGATGAACGAATGTTTCATCGTGTAATATTGAATTAGATAGAAGCTTATGATAATCGAAAAAGAAACAATTTCAAATATACACAACAATAGGAGAAACAAGAAGAAATCGCTAATGGAATTTTTGTGATTCTTTTCTAATATGGATTATTATTCGTAGTGCGTCACCCTGGTCTTTCATTAATAATAAATTTCATAAATAATAATATATTATCGGAAAGAAGGAACAACTCTGAAGAAAGGTGTCCCTTTTGTTCGGGATTTATTATTCAATCGCTTGGACGTGAAAATCCTCGAAAATAATATAAACTGCCAAATAATAGAAATTCTAGCGAGAGTAATGAGAGAAATAGATTTTTTGTATTTTCTTTGATTTTCATTTTTGCCCCAAATATTGAAGCTTTATATCGAGAATCCATGAGACTCGGAAAAGAAAGAGGCAAAAATCAACATGGATGACGACAGAAATTCAAGACGCGAATGAAACTGCCGAATTAAATCATCTCTGTTTTCCGTTGAAAATTATCAATTTTTGTTACCCTAGGTTTCATTTCTGATCAAATGAAGAATCGACACTTTGCATGGAAAGACAGAGTGATTTAATTGCTCAAACGACGCGAAACATAAATAAATAAATAAATAAAATAATTAAGAAGTGTTCCGATTAAAATATAAATAATGATAATATTCAAATAAGCATGTAAAATATGAAAATCGGATGATATGGGTGAACTGATGGAATGAGCGATGAAAGATGTGTTTTGAATGGCAAATAGAAGAGCATTTAGATATCATTGATAATCATTATCAGATTTATATAAAATTCCTCGAGATTTTATTTCTTTTCATTATTAATTGAGAATCATTTGATCTCTCTTTCAAGATTATTAGGGAGACCAATTTTAGCGATTATTTTCGTTGCTTGACTTAATCCTGGTATCCTAATTATGGAAAATACCAATAAACAAGAAAGAAGCAAATGTATGTGTATTATTTTTGTATCGAGAATCTTGAGGAGAAATATAACAAAAAAATGTGATCATTATATTGAAATTTGTTGGAGAGATGGTTTGATGAATATTCAACTGTTTGTTGTGATTTGTTTGTCAACCTTATCGATACTTTATAGAGAACAAAATTGGAGGGATAATTCAAACGATTTGAAACTTTGGAGAGAAAGCTTTCTTCGCGTGGAACTTCAAAAACAGGTATTCATGGCATTTTTTTCTCTGTTTCCCAAACATTATTCACTTCGATTAAAATTTGATAATTAGCTTTCTCTCATTCAAAGTTTTATGAAAAATGTTCGACGATGAATTCAATGAAAAGAGAAAATAGAATTAAAATTCAACCACTTAACATTTCCGAGTAAAAAAAGCCTTGAGCGAAGCAATCATGATTGATTAATTGATTAATTGATGACAAGGGAAGTGGATTTCGGATGGACGATGCATTGAATCATTGAAGACCAAACCTTCAACGAATTTTGCTGAATTATTGGGAAAATATATGAAAATTCCATGAAAAATGAAGAGAAATTTCAATTAAATTTCCACATATCATCCCAATAATTCGGCAAAATTCACTAATGATCGGCGAGTTAACTCTTCAATGATTTGATGGATCGTCCATTTGAAATCCACCTCCCCTATTTGATTGACATTTGTTCGATCGTTCCATCGTGAATCACTTATAAGTTAGTGATTAATAATTCAAAATTCCTGTACTGAAACTTGCTACCCGAATTGATATTTGTTACATCGTATATAAAGTTTATTCCTTAACTTAATTGCAAATATTCATCATTTTTCATCAATTGTTTTTAATTTCAAAACAAAAAGAACGAGGTCCAATAATTTTTTTATCCTTGAAAAACTCCGAAGTCAGGCATTAAAAGGTGGATATTTATTCCAATTTATGATACAAATATATGCAAATAACAATTGACGCTTTCTTTCACCTCGATAATATTCATTGAAAAGAAAAAAAATTGAGTGATTGTTCCGTGGTGAATTGAAGATATATTCTTTTTCTATTGAAGGAATCAAAGAAACATATATAATTGTATGATAACGAACTTATCTCATGTTAGAAATATGAATATTGCATCGCAAGGAGCAGCTGATGAAATGTTGATTGAACAACTTCTTCGAGAACAAACCTTCAAAAGTGAAACACTGAGATTAATAAAACACACAATTTGTCTAAAAAATATTCCAAAATGTTTTGTTTATCGAATACTGGAAATTGTTTTTCAATATTCCAAAAAACAGCTGTTCCTTGTGAAATTATGAATATTATAAATATAAATGTTGGGAAGAAAAATTTTATACATCAAGAGTATAACTCGGACAATTTAATAAACCGCGTAAAAAAGGAAAAAAGATAATACTCATTACAAATGAATTCCGCAAGGACAAAAAAATGAACAAATCTTTTACATGGTGTTTGTACATTTGAAAAATATGAATTATAAATATATAAATATATAGAACGTTAAAGTGCACACCGTTCAAATGCGATTGTATCATTAAATCAATGTATAAACAAAAATTCACACCTTCAAACGATCTAACGAAACCGTAATTATTATTAATGTAAAATTTGCATACATTTTAGCGGATGAGGCTTCAGAAATTCGATGTATATATCAAATAAATTCAAATGATCTTTCGTTAGTATACTGGAATTATCGTCATAGCGTAAAAATTTCATTACTAAAAGCATGTTTACAACTATTACCATTTCTGCGACTACTGATACTATCACTATTACTATTACTAATTACTATTACTATTGATAATATTATTATTAAATTATTATAAATAACTCAACCTAAATCTATTACCACTTCGATAGATTATTCCTACTCATCGTACATTAATCGACTTTTTCGCTACTGCTATTACAGAGGTCAGATAAATGATATTGTAGATAAATCAAAAGAATTTCGAAAAATTCCTTTTGTTCCTTGAAATACTTTCTCCATACATTGTTAGAAAAATTCTTAAATTTAATACGAAATTCTTTATGAAATACCTGATTTTCATATTGAATTCAATAATAGTTATCAAATTTAATATTGATGATGAAATTTCAAAATTTCTTTCTGAAATATAACAATTGTTTATTAAATTCCACAAATATATCATTACAATTATTAACAAAAATTATCAACATTGAGAAAAAACTTCTTAACATTAGGAATTATATTATCGAATTCGATATTTTATTATGAAATTTAATAAAATGATTATTTGAAGAACTTTAAGAATATTCTTATGAATTTCCAGACGGATTTTTCTAACAGTATACCATATCTTCGCAGAGTAGTCAAATTCCATCAGAAAAGAATACAACATTGGCTGATCGGATTCTCCAATATTTAATGAATCGTATAATTTGCAACAATGGAAATTGTAATCAACTCGTTCGATGTAGATGACCTCTGTGACAAAAGTAGGCGATATGACTTCATGATTACGTCAAATTTTCAACATTCTTTTCAAACACCGTTTCAAACCAACGCTCTTCGACCTAACGGAAAATACTTTTCATTCTCAACAATTTTATATATTCACGATGTCAGCGATCTTCTTTTCATAGAGGAGCTAGATTTCCAAATCCTTTTCGTTGGTGGAATTTGGAATGTTTATTTGTAATTGAAGCATATTCATATTTGGATGAATGTCATCGGCATGCGTAATGTATTTTAATTCATTATTCATTTTTTTAAATACAGAATCGCTATAGGCAATATATATATATATATATATTTGAAATGAAACATGAATCGTGTAAATAACTTCTGTGATAAGAATTTATTGATTAATCGTTGTACGCCTATGATTATTATTATTAATATTATTATCATTATTATTGCCGAATGGAAAACCCCCTCGCACTGTGGTCCCAGAAAACCAGAAAGATGGCTATGAAAAGTAAGCATTCTTCAACTCATAATTTTTTTAAAATATTTTCTTTTTTCATATAAATTTCATGGAAGTTTTTTCTTTCTATTATTCAATGCTTGAACTATTATCACATTTAATGAACTGGAATTCAGTATTTGGAATAGTATGTTCGTTGTTTTAGCCAAATTTTGGGACGATGGGACCATTATATTTCAAAATTGAGTGAATATAAGCAAGGAATAGGTATCAAAATTTATTTCTATTGCTCGTAATGATACAAGTCATTTTTCATAGACACTAAGATTATATTCCCTCAATTCTTCCTTGAATTTCAATGAATGATTTCGGAAACATTAAAATGCAATTCATTTTGTGTACCAAATTTTTTTTTATTTTGTTGCATTTTTAATTGTAACACAGGCATTAATTTTTATTCAATCTTTGACGATTCAATTATTATTATTTTATTATAAAGAAAAATAATATTCATTATTATCATATTCTATTACTATTAATGTGTTATTTTTTGGATATTTTCATTCTCATTTTGTTGTCTTTTTCATTTTTATACAGCACAGTATTTGTTTCTAGTATTCAACGAATGAATTATTATTCTTATTTGATTTTTTATTTTGATCTTCTTTTCATTCTTTTCGTTTTTTGTTTTCTTTGGAGAGCAAAAATATGAAAGAAAAAATTCAAATGATTAAAGAGCACTCCTTGCAACGATGAATCTGTTACATGAAGAGAAATATATATAAAGTTGGAACGACTTATCAAGCGTGCAGTAAAATAGGGATAGTAAATTATTTATAATAAGGATTATTACGCGTCTAATCATTTTTGTTATGGAATTTGTTATATACATATACATATACATATGTCCGATAAACTTTATTATAAATTCATCGCTATCCCAAGTTTTCTCTCAATGTAAAAGGTCGTAAATGAATTGGATGAATAATTACAATTCAATTTCATCGTTTCATTATCTTGAAAAAATTCATTGTAATAAACACAAAATTCATATGAGAATATAATTTCATATTTGAGTTATATATTGAGATACGCATGCGTATACTTTGAACAAATGGACATATGGAAGAAAAAGTTATAAATAGATATAAATATAGATAGGTTATAAATTACATGAAAATATTATACACTTCGATAGACGAAATATAAAAACAAACAAGAAATATTGTAAAATAAATGAAAAAAATAGTTCAATTTAGCGAAATGAATATCGAGTAAATGAGTTTGAGGGAGAAGCGAAAATGATTGATCATCGTGCCAATTGTTAATAAATTTTAATACTAACAAAACTAAATACGAAGGAATTGAATTAGGTTACACGAGCAACTTATATGTAATCATTCAATCCTCATCTTCGTCTTTGTTCCTATTCATTATTCGGTAACGTGAGAAAGAGAGAGAGAGAGTGAGAGAGAAAGAGATATAGATGAAAAAAAAAATAATAAAGAATATATAAATAATAAGTGAAAACTGATTTTATATCATTTTTTCATAAACTTTGAATAATCATTTAAAGAAACAGGGAAATATGGGGGTAAAAACCTGATAAAAAATATTTCTAACGTGTCTCTTCGTGTACTTTTAAAACTCGCTAGATTTAATTGCCATATATTTTTTACTATGGAAAATCCAATCTCTGTATGTATAATTAATAATATACTGTATGTACCATATATATCGATGTATCTAGGTTATATTGTTATATTTTTTACGACAACCACCAACAATATACCGATATTCAATTCATCTTTCCTCAATGATTGAATATAATTGAAAGGAACTCGAATGCGATGAATTTGATATCTCCAGTCCATATTGTATTTAAATATAAACCAAAAAGAACATACCGGTTACGAATTTTCATATGTTCCTAAAGAGATAAAAACAAACATAGGATCTATTATAATATATTGCTCGAAGACACGCGTTGGAAAATAAGTTGGAATAATTATTTCATCCTCATTATTATTTTTTCATTATGATAATAAGAGAAAATAAGACACGTGGTAATAGTCAAGTGAAGAATGATTTGATTTTTTCATCCAAAGATGCTCGTTCGGACCTAAGTATACGTGCACAAAATACATATAGAACAATGAATCGAGATATAAGTGTTCCCAAGTAATTTATTCAAATTCAATCATCGTAGACAAATCTCTTTGCAACAAAAGAGCGTTATCAAAATCTCAATAATTTGTAATTTTTAATGACGCGGTGAAGCCAAGTATTGAACATGAAATGGCAAATTTTTTGCAACAACCCAGTTGAATAATAAATCATTTTTCTTATGTTTTATTTGAATATTCAATATCTTAATTCAATAACTACTTTTTTTAGCGTGTATATCGAACATTTATATTTCATAAAATAACAAAAGCAAAATTAATTAACATTCTTCGGATGTTCCCAAATGAAATAAAACTGTTGGGAATTTGATTCGTCGTCAAATAAAATCCGTATCAAATTTTTCAAAATTTTCAGAATTCTAATTACTCATTCGAATACAAAAAAAATGATGGAAATCACGCTGAACCAGAGTGAAACAATTATTCCAAGACCAAAGAGAGGGATATTTAACCTCGGTATTATGCTTTTCAATTTTTCTCTGGATCCTTTGTAATTTATATATATATATATATATACATATGTGAAACATTTTTCGATAATATTTTCTCATAGATCCGATTATAAATTCGAATCTGAAAAATGAAACTGAACCAACCCAACAAAGACGTATATACGCTTTGTACATATACGTCTCTGTTGCTCATTTGTATGGAAATGAAGGTATTTGAATGGATAAATGAGATGCGTAAAAGGTGGATTGTGACAAAAAAAAAAAGATTATCAAAACAAACGTAATAAGCCGCACGTTATGCTCAAAACGTAGAAGAAAGTTTTACTCTGTACATGTGCTTAGTAAGATTCACATTATACATAATATACATAGACATGATATATATATATATAAATATATGAATAAATATAAGATGAATTGTTATGAAGTACCTAATATTGAAGTGAAACAAGAGAAAATTAAACGTGTTGCGTTTAGAATGAATTCTTTCCTGCGATATAATCTTTTCGAGAAAAATATCGTAGAAATTATGCATGTGTGTATATATTTGTACATATTTATACATAGATATATACATGCATGTATGAATATTAGATACTAAGTTATGAGGAAAAAAAATTTATTAGCGCGGAAGGGTCCATCATTACGAATGTAGATCTTGGATTTTAAAATGAATGAGAGAGTCGTTGGAATGTACAACAATGAGAAATTAGGAAATTTATCAGAATACGTAAGATTCTTTTCTCCGAATTGTCGTCGCGTACAATCATTATTTTTTCTATAATTCTATACAATGATTTCGTGGAATTTAAAATGTTCTATTCGATGTTGTACAGTTCAAGGACACGAACTAAGGAAAATAATACAATAATACAATGAATTGAAATGAGATGGGATAACAAGTGTTAATATATTCATTATGAAATCAAATAGAACGCTCGATGGCGATTTGTAAATTAAATGAAACAATATTGCCATAAAAACATTCATGACAAGAAAATGCGATCGTGTCGTGTGTTGACGATACTTTAGGATACACTTACCATATTGATTATTATTCTATGATATTTTGTTTATTATGAATGACACACAAACACGTACATAACATTTAATGTTACGATACATTTTGTAACGAAGTTCGTACGTTCTGTATGAGCGACATGAATAAATAAATTGCTTGCAGTATTTGTCTTCTGCAAAAAAATAATATTCCGAATAATTCTTTCTTCGTGCGCACGTGAAATCCTTTACCCTGGGATTCGAATCCTAACGAATTCTATGAATATTCTCACAAAAAGCGCCAGGGGAATTTTATATTTTATGAGAAAGAAGGAATTCAAAAAAACATGACGCTTTTGGTTAAAAACTAATCAGATTCTTCTACGAGTTTCAAGGCTTTTTATGAAAAAAAATAAAACAAACTTTTTTTTTAATGCCATGATGATGATAAAAATGCAAGGTGTAATGTATGTTACATATATTCAACATTCCTAATAGATTCAGCCACCAATAAGTTGGCTCCCCTTCAAAAAAAGACATTAAAATCAACCACTATACTGGTGAAAATTTTCTAAAAAAATAATTTGCTAATTAAATTGTTCAAATTTGCTAATCTAAATTGGGATGTTCCTACATCAAGTTCTGACAGGATGATTGGAATCTAGTTATCTCAGATAAAACCGTCAAGAAAGTTTAGCAGTTTATCAGTTCTTAAACAAATTCCACATAGCGCAACCCGTTTGAAGCCTGATAATAATTTTTTGCCCGGTTCTGCCAAACATTTCTAGCAGGGGAGTTGAGAAGGGATAATATCACTTTGTGGGCGGAAAAATTGAAGTTATTTTTAAAGTGTTGCCTACACTGGAAAAAAAATGTATTCCAGTCAAATAAATATTCATTTGTCCTGTACCAAAGAAATATTTATTAGAATTAACAAAATATTCTTTGGAACCAAAATAATTTATTGGAATCAAATAAACGATTAAAACCTATTTAATTCAAATAAATTCTTTTGGCTCCAAAGAATATTTTGTTAATTCTAATAAATATTTCTTTGGTACAGGACAAATAAATATTTATTTGACTGGAATACATTTTTTTTCAGTATAGAAGTCGAGAAAATGATAAATGTATGGGGTCTTGTGCATATGGAAGTACTAATCTTTGGGTACAAAAAACACTTTTTATTCAATTTTTCAAATCCAAAATGACGGCATGGTAGTACGATAAAAAAAAACATTTTATTCTCTCATGGTTTAAACGGGCGTACCGCTACAGGTCACAATTTTCAATGTAGAACAAAAAATAAAAAAGTTCCTCAAAATATGGCTCAAAATCTAGCTATCTACGTAGGATTTTTTCAATACCAGCTTTTTTAACGATTTTATAGCCGATTTTCGGACGGTTTTTTTGAAAAAATCGAAAAAAAATTCCAAAATCACGCCATTTTCTTCAAAATTTGTTTTTTGGAAGAATCTCACGTGAATAGCTAGATTTTGAGCTATATTTTGAGGAACTCTTTTATTTCTTGTTCTACATTGAAAATTGTGACCTGTAGTGGTACGCCCGTTTTAACCATGAGAAAAAACAATGTTCTTTTTTTGACCGTACTACCATGCCGCCATTTTGCATTTGGAAAATTGAATAAAAAGTGTTTTTTGTACCCAAAGACTAGCACTTTCATGTGCAAAAGACCCCATAAATTTATAATTTTTTTTGACTCCATGGCAACACTTTGAAAATAACGTCAATTTTTCCGTCCACAAAGTGATATTACTCCTTAACGGGATACGAGCTTACCGACCGAGAACGGTTGTTTTCTTCCAAATTACTCGGAACTGAATCCATGAAAAAATCTCAAATTTTCAGGGATGATTCTTTGAGACCTAATGTACGTCGCTAAACAGCCCGAATTTCGAATTTCGAAAACAATTGTCTTTTTCAAAATTTTTCGGGCTGTTTAGCGACGTACATTAGGTCTCAAAGAATCATCCCTGAAAATTTGAGATTTTTTCATGGATTCAGTTCCGAGTAATTTTAAGAAAAAAACTTGCTCACATGGTAATTATAGTATCCTCTTAAGGGGACACTAGCACCAGCACTTTAGCCAAGTCTTTCATGTAAGATTTCGCCACAACACTTGAATATTCTCAAAATATCGCTCTATACAGAATCCCTTGAATGTCTATAGAAATGCTGTATAGAGCGATATTTTGAAAATGTGACAGTATTTTGGAAAAATCTTACACAAAAAATGTCCCGGCGCTGGTATCTCCTTCAAGAAGTCTTGAACGATTAAAGAAAATAATTCTCCGAACATTCAAGTTGTAAGTTTGATTATAAATTTCAGTGCTCTGCTTTCCTAAAAAAAATGTTTTGAATTGATATTAACATTGGTACAAGTATTGCCATCTTTTGCAGACCTAATAAATAGGTTGATCAGAAGATTATAATTATCAAATGAAGCAACGAAATACCAACTGTATGTAACTACTTGATAAAACCTGAAAAACGATGTGTATCCAACAGATGATAAAGAAAATTTCTCTCAGCAGTTCGCTAGAATTCCGTGCAGGAAATCTCTTTCTTGACTTACTCAACGTGTACTTGACTTAACGATCGAACATATTACGTGGAACGACAATTTCATTGAAATCATTTGGGAAATTCTTCAACGTTCGCCCAAGCCTTCCCTGTCGCACGGACAATTCTTCATTCTTAAAACTCTCTTGATTTCATGATCATTTTCATTGAAATCCCAAAAACGAGTCAAAAGCACGAGTTCTTTTTTCTTTCTTCGGTAGATAAGAAGGAGATTAACAAATTTCAATGCATATGTAATATACATTTTTTTGTACTCACATAAAAAAAACGATAAAAAAGAGCATTCATTGTCCCTGAAATTTGTAACTTATGAATAGACATTTTCAAAATGAATGAACAAAAAAGGTGATTGAGTTGAAAAATATGCGAACCCTAATAGCACATAATATCCTTGTAATATTATCAGAATATTCCTACAATATTGCTATTATTCTTCTCCTTATAAAACCACAGATTTTGTTTTTCATATAATTCGAGTTGTATTAGAAATAAAAGTATACTGCCCTCTCTTTTCAATCAAACGAGCGATTGAATAAGAAAATAAATATTTATTATAGGGGTATTATATGCTATTGGGGAATTTTGATGAATTTCGTTATAATAATGAAAATTCTGTCTTTTGATGATATAAATCTAACATATTGAAGATGCAAAAAAATGCACGTATTATTTGACTCGTGTGAAATTGGAGAAGAGGCAGCAGGACAAAAGAAGACAAAAGTTTCAGATTTTATTTGCCCTCGAGGAGACTTGTCATTACGTTCCGTTGAAAAAAAACACACTCCATTTTTTTCTGCTTTATATTTTCCACATCCTCTTCGAGCAACAGGAAACTGAATGAAAAAGAAAATACTTGAAAATGAGGAGTTGATAATAGGGATCGGAGTAATAGCAATGTTCTATCGCGTATTGAATTTTGCTAATGAATGATTGCATGTGAATTTTGATTATCCGAGGCAAATTTTTTGCGATTGAAATCCGAGGTATCCAAGAAATCTGAAATTCGCGATGGATTTTCGCATTGGAACTCCCACTGTTTTGGAGTGAGAACCTACGGAACCTCGCCTGATTGTAAATTATGGGATGATAGACGTTTGAGATTGGATAACGATGGATATCAACCCTCCTAATAACACCTCTTTATTTGTAGGTTGCAGGAATCGAAGTAGTCACTGGTATCCATTTTTAATGCAAAACCGTCCCAAAGCATTAAAAGGGTTTCCCCTTCGGGATCATCGAAACACACTGGGATGGATTCACCTTGATTTCTGTGGATCTTTGCAGAAAGGAGTGGGAGCTAGGAGTTATTTTACGAAAAATAAGTTGCCAATGATAATTCGAAGTGAATCCTTAGTAGAAATGCTTTGAGGATTTACAAGTTTTATAACAATTGATTAACCAAAAACTGAAGACTTGAAACTAGCAACCGGAGATTTTCCTGAACGTTCGGAAAACGTGCTTGGTTACACGAAGAACGTGTATATAACATCTCAGGATATTCTGAGAACGTCGCATGTATGTCCCAGGTACATATAAATGTCCCGTTAAATTCTATTTATGTCCACCGTACGACATTCTGGCATCTCGTTCAATGAAAGAATAAATTCGCATTCTGAACTTGAAATCACTCACATAGCAATTTTGATACTGAATTTTTAAAGAGTTCTAAGAAATATTTTCAAAATCACAAATCTTGCGTAGACAGCCCGAGGAAGATATGGTCTTTTGGTATCCAGTTTGAGAAAAAGTTTGAACATTCGCCAAGAGTAACCAGTATTTTTACATAAAATAATATATTACGTTATGTCGAATCATATATCTTAAATGATTTCAATGTTTTGGCAGAAGAACTCAACGGAAAAATCGTCCTAAGAGTGGAATATTAACCTTGCACTTGATCTATGCAGCATTGAATTTCTCAAATTTTGGTAAACGAAAAACATAATTTAGCTGCCACAGCGAAGTGGCTAGCACGGACATGGACAGCCATTGAATTACCTCCTGCAGCTACATTTTAACTGTTACAGCGAATGAATTAGTTATGGAAACTAATTCATTCGCTGATTTAATGGCTGTCTATTTCCGCTATGTATCGCTAATTTGTTGGGATATCTCGAGAATTCTGATACAGAATTGGAATTTCATTCATTTCCATAAAGTAATAACAATGATTCTAGAGAATTTATTGAAAAACAAAAACATTTAAAGCGAAGAATGATGAAATCTCAATTCTGTATCAAGAGAATGAATGATATGCGAGGTGGCATCCCAAAGAGTTAGCAGGGGAAGCTCACTTGTTACCGCAATGCGGGAAACTTAAAAAATGAAACAAAGTAATACGTTCCAATACAGAACTCTCATAAAGTCATATATCAGTTTAAATCCGTACACTCTCGTATAAATGTGTGTGTATTCTACAAATCGAACAAATATTCAAGAAGTATTATATAAAATCGAGAAAATCATTCTGTGAAATCCTGATTCATTCCAAATTGGATAATTTGTGCTCGAACTAATTCAAACTCACTGCATGAGATATCTTTGATAATTTGGAAAGATATCTCCACGTAGTCTTTGGATATCTGAGATATCTATTTTTTGTTCCAATTAGATACCAAATCCACATCACCACAATTCGATTCTATGAACTTTTCTCAGTTCTAAATTAAATTCAAAAATTTGTATCATCTAAACGTGGATATATCTCATTCAACGGACCGACCATGGTATCCCATTACACCCTAATTCCTAGAATTTTATGAAATAATGGTATCATGTCGCCAGTCCGATTCCGAACAAATTGAAAAACATGTAGATAAATGTTTAAAATCCCGACAAGAATTCAATTTCGCATACCATAATACCGAGTATCATTGTTCCACCCGACCAGCTCCATTGAAAACCCCATCTCTTTTTCAAATAGAAATTCATATATCAACAGGTTGACGCTTTGCATTCACGTATGGAATGCAAAGCAACTTTGTGACTTCCTGAATACTTCATGACACTATATAATTGAATATTGTATCGATGGAGAAGTTATGAGTGGGTCCCAAAAAAAAAGAATGCTAATGAAGTGTCGTGTATTGAGTTGTTCGTTCAGGCCGGTGAATGTCCTTTCGTACCTTGGCAACGAACAAAGAATATTGCATTTCCGAGTTATTGCATTTCAGGTGCCTCGCGGTCTCGGAAATGTCGCTTGAAACGAAGGCCGGCGCGCGATCATCTTACAAAGACACCAACCAGGCTCCGAGGCGTCTCTCTTCACCGCCGACAGATATAAAATTCAACGCGTTGGAGTGGGGAAGAGAATAAAAAGAAGGAAGGAAAAAATATATAAAAGGAGACGAGAGGGATAGAGAAAACATTAGTCTATTAGGTTTGTTGAATTGAGAGAGGTAAAAGAATTCAAAAGAAGTCTCAGAATTTCACTGGTCGAATTTCTTATCGTTGTGGATTCAATTTTCCTATCGATTCGATCGATTATATGCACATTTTCATGTAAATTTTTCAAGGTTACTATTTCCTCGAGTATTATACAACCCGTTTAGAAAAGATTTCCTCTCACATGCCCTACACGTAAGGAATAAAAATGTTCTACAATTCATATCCATTCGTGTGATCATTCATTTTATTCCACGGATTTCATAAGATATCAACTATGTACTTTCTTTTCATGTCACGCATTCTTTGAGGTGATGTTCGTTCAATCATTCTGTGATATGTATAATCAAATATATAGGACTTTTATGAATGATATCGCTTGACTGCGTGGGTACTGTTGCTGATTTCAGAGTCGACAACGAGATTCTAGGAATTTTTCTTTTGTATGATTACGAAACGAGTGGATGAATCTTGTGTATCGTCTCTCGATGATTCTCATGAAGCACAGATACGAATTCACAAAATATCCATTATACGGTTCAATTTATTCCAAAAGTAGATCCAAATGAATTTTTCAAGCTAAAAGTTAACCTTTCGTTACGATCACAAAACATACGAAACAAAGAATCATTTAAACAAGAGAAACAGAAGAACCAGGATTGTGATCATTGTTCCTGATCGCTATTCAATTTTCATTCAACAACAAACGAAATAAAAGACAAAAAAAGAGAGAGAGAGACTTTATTCCCCTTTGGATTTTCCTCTCATTCTTCTTTTCTTCTATCTCCATTTCATCAATGAACTTTCAACTGTTTTTCTCTATCTCACCTTCCATTCATTCACTCGCATTTTACACCCACAAAACCGATTTTCTCTATTTCGATTCTCTCTCTTTTTCCTCATTCTCTCAATTTCCTCCTAAAACCACAAATAGTAATCACAGAAATAATAGATACCCACTTTACGATAACACATGTAATCCCCAAAAATCATTCTCTCGTGACGAGGAATCCAAGTTTCCACCCGGGTTCGCAAATTCATGATATCCTCGGGTGTTGAAAAAACATACTTCCCGAGTGCTTCTTGTTTTCAGGAGGAAAAGAAAAGGTCGTTCAAGAGAAGAACACAGAAGGGACAAACATAAATCACATATTCCATTTATCGTTGATTTCCTTCTCTTCGTTCATATCGGTATAAAATGATGAAATCAAATGAAAACGTGTACAGTAGCTGATCTATAAATACCTCAAAATAGGTCTTCTATAAATATACATATATTATCCAAGAATCGATATCGTTATAAAAGTGGGGAGTACAAAAAAAAAGTTATCGATTCGATGACGTAAAAATATTATACGTTATCAATTATAAAATTACAATATCGGTATTATATCGTGTCGTAATGCAATTATGTAAATGTATCAAGGATTCGACAATCAACCGATTCGTTTAATTCTTATCTATTTTTAGAAATATATCGAGGGAGAAAGAGAAAGCGTAAGAGCAAAGATTCGAAGGAAGAGAGTAAGTGGAGCCATTAACGATGTCTGACCAAAGCTACCGTTGCACTACTTTGAGAGAAGTACCTTGCGTCAAATGTTATTTCTATGTCGTGTATGCTGGTCAAAGAATACGATAACTCGTTCACCATCGTTACGTCTTGCTATTTCTCTTTCTGGCTAACTTCTTGGGAGTCCATTTGTTCCCTTCTATGAACTTAATGTTACGACAACAAGAATTGAAGAAGCGAACATGCACAAACGAAACCATCACGAGAGTCGATATTAACTTCACTAAGAATGTGTGAAACATTGATGCAAACAACTAATTGGATTCATTCTCTGTGGATTATCAAGGTTCCTTACGTATTCTACCTTCATGGTTGATTTTGTTCTCTTCTCCTCAGAGTTTATTCAATTTCCAACCACATCTCCCTGTAGTTTACAAGGTCAGGCAAAAATTCTTTAAAAGTCATTTCAATCCCTTTCAGTTGTTTATTCATATATTCAGAATTGATAAGAGAAAAGTGATAATTTGTGAATTTTGTAACTGGAAATTCACTACATCCTGGTACTGAAAAATTTCAGTGAACGTACTGGAGTTTTCAACGCAATGCACTGCACTCCCTGATACAAATAATCTATGAAATCTCATCACCAGAAATTTCAACATTGTTAATAGGATTCCCTCTGAATTCTCAGATAAATGTTACTGAATTTTCAGAAGGAATTTTTTGACAGTATGATTAAAGAAGTTCCAGTAAAATTCCAGTCTATATCTCGATTTACTCTCATTGAAACTATATCACATACCATAATTTTGTGAAGATAATCGATAACCCATACAAGAATACTTTTCCCGATTCATTGCCTTTCTTTTTGGAAAAAGAAATCCAAAAAGATATTCAATTACCTTCCATCTGAGAGTCGACCGAACTAAATTAAAAATACATTTAGACGGAGATAGATGAGATATATAATTTTAAATGGAATAAAACAGCGTAAGTCAATTTCATTTAGCGTGCTTAAAGAGACATCGACATCGACCACATGGATCCAGAGACTCTTCTCGTTCTTATTGTGAAGAAGATTTAGTCACTCTTTACGAACCCTCGGTAGTTCACTGTCAGCTTAAACCGTCAGGCGAGATGTTGAATGAATTCATGAAAAGAGAAATCCTTTATTTTTCCATTCATCATTCCTCATTTTCTCCATTCTCTCCCTGGAAATATACAGAGAAGGAAAAACGAAAATAAAGTATCGGCTCTCAAAAATCTAAAAGAGCGAAGAAAAACTTGCATCGGATGACTCGCAGGAACAGAATCAATTGACCTTGTTTCATTCAATCCTCGTCAAACGTTCAAACGTCGTTTAGATTGAAAAGAATCTTTTCGATTCATCCTCGTCGAGAAATTCTTATTTCAACCAATTACAGAACATCCCTTTTGAGTTGGAGCTTTTTCGGAATTCTTCAAACGATATAAAAGAAGAATGTCTTGCGACTGTGCTAAATGGTCCGCAAATTGATGTAAGTTTCTTATTCGTTCAACCATGAATTGAAATTATTTGTGCTTCTTGTATCTTCAAAAGCACTAGACCGATGATCTGCTGGGTGGAGGAAAAAAGTATTCGATCACCTTCGAAATCATACTATGATCTGTCTGAATCTCTCTGAAATCTTTTTGAATTTCTTCATATTTTGGAATATTTTTTTGAGAGATTCAAAATGATTAAACGTAATTCGGAGTCAAGGAAGCTGAATCTTTTCAACTTTCTCTGAATCTCTCGAAAACCTTTGGAATCTTCCTGAATCTCTATGAACCCTTCACACTGTGAAAATGGTTTTCTTCTAACAAATCAACGCATTTGGTTGAAGATTTTTGAGGAATATCGTAATAAATAAGACTCATTCATTATCATCAAACATTGTGTTGAGTCAAGAAATTCATATTCATTAATTATAACCAAATCATTTATTTGACTTAGACTGAGCGAAATTGATTTGAATGAATATGACTTCTTCTCGAATTTAGATTCATCGAATTATCATCGGTATGAAGTTAACTCAAAAAAATATGTGCTGCATTCATCAACTGTGGGGTGAACTATAAATATTAATAAATTTTTCTCTGGCCTTATTCAACTATACGATTTATTGACTATAAACAAATCCTTATTTGAGTCAACGAATCTTTCTTCTCAGTGCAGAATTCCATTCATTGATTTCAAAGCTCTCATCAAATTTGTCTGAATCTCCTAAAATTTTTCTGAGTTTCTTTGAACCCTTCTGCATTTTTCTAAATTTCTCTGAATCTCGACCAGCAATAACAAATTCCAGAGTTCTAATAAAAATCAATCTCTGCATTTCTCTGCATTTTTCTGATTGTCCGAAATCTGACAGAAATTGGGAGAAATTAAGAGATTCCTGTCAGATTTCAGAGGGGTTCATATATTTTCAGAGAATTTCAGTGCTCTTCAGAGATATTTATAGATTGTCCCATAAGCAAAAATTTTCCTGAATTTTGCAACGAGATTCCGAGGTTTTCAATGAAGTTCAGAGAAATTCTTGTTCACTGGGTTGCTTTCTGAATTACCAAAGAATTTCCTTGCGAATTCTGTTTTCTCGTGTATATTCTTTCAAATTTGTATTCTGTTCGTTCATTGCAATTATTTTCGGAATATCCAGGAGATTGATCGAAGAGTATACTCTCCGATATATCGAGTTTAAAAATAAAACACCGAGACTGAATAACGATTTCATTATTCGAATAGGAATCCCTGACAGGAACATGGAATCGAATCAAATCATTCTAAACGAAAATGCAATATCTCCGTAGTAAGGTATTGGAAATCTCATTTCCATCATTTTCTTTACACAACGACGAGTTTCAATCGTAATCCTAATACTCTGGCTGTATAAACGCGCGCACATATGTGAATCAATACGTTCATATGGATATTCGAGTATCATTGAGTGACATCGGTTAATGGAGGTACTGATCCATTACACTTCAACCATTGAAAATCTTTACCAGAGAAGAATTGAGAAAGTTTTATTTGTTCTCAACGTTCACAAACTCATAAATTCTGAAAATTCATTTCAAAGAAATGCAAGAAATGCGAGGGGATTTCGAATCTTAAATGATGGAATGTAATTTCAGTATAATATGTACAAACAAATTATAATTTCAGCACAAAAGGGTGCTGTTTGTTTGATGACATATTCCAATTGGTGTTCCAAGAAAGGTCATCATCGAGGGAAAGTCAAGTGCATGTGAGAAGCTTTTATTTTCCATCTGGGGGACATTCTTTGTAAACTGAGACATTTTCCTGCGATTAGCTGGTACTCACGGAACACTTTGTTCCAACTTTTCTTCTGTTTTTCCCTTTTTTCCTGCATCGTACCGTCACAGTTCAACTCCTCCCCCCCTTTCCTCGACGATACTGAAAGCCTTGTGACAGGAACATAGCGGAGGACACGTTATGTCTAAGCACCAACAAATAAAAGCTCGAAGCCAACGAAGTGAGTATATGTTCGCCACTTCTAATTTTAGCACAAAGGGTGCGGTGCCAATGTATATGGATAAATGAAGTATGTTGTGTGTATATGTTCTTGTTCATGCGCGCGCACAACACTCGTGTGTGTTTTCTCACTCACATATCCGTGTGTGGGCATTCATTCGTACCACATCGGAGAGAAGGATTTTCACACAATCGCGATTTATTCCCCCCCCCCGTTCTCCTCCCTTCAGCTCGTTTAAAATGATTTTCTCTCGCTTTACTTCGTTTTGTAGAAATGAAAACTCAATTCCCCGAATATGAGAGGAATGAAGATGGCCTTTTTATCTTCCTATTAACGAACTTTTGCATCCGACGAAGCCGTGTCTGGGATGCTCGTTTTATTTATAGACAGATATTCTATGTTCGATTTAAATTGAAAGCTTCTATCTGCTCTTTCAAATTTTCCAGATACTTTTTCTCCTTTGTCGCAAGGGGGATGGGGTATGAGAGAAAAATTGAATTATCAATTTTTCGTGATTCCAGGATAAGAACGGAGAGAAAGAATCGTATCGTCCTATACCCCTAAATATCGCATATCCATATATGGATCGCATTTTTTGCAATAATCTTTTGTTATATCTCTTGTTTCTATCGAATGAAATCATAAAATTCTATGTACTTTCTTCCCGTCTAAAATCCTCTCCAGCGTCACGGTATATACTCTACTCTCATTCCCCCATCGTCAGGCTTCCAATTGAGTTGAGTTCTCATTAAATACGTCAAGGCATTATAATAATCACTGTTTTTTTCTCCTTTATGATCCCCTTCGAGTCCATTAGCTCAACTCCTCTCGGCTGGAATTCTCGCGTCTTGTCCTACGTGTTGTATCGCTTTGACAATTTATAATATTCATTTCATTTAATTACAACTTCTTTGAAAATTTTTAATTTTCAGTAGGAACTCAAATTCCATTTACGTATCGAGGACAAATCATTTATTCAAAGTCGAATCGTTCGAATGCCACGTCCAGTTATTTTTTTTTTTTCATCATAATTGTGACAAGATAAAAAGGTTTTCCCGGTTGACAAAAAGCGAGATAATAAGCGCGTGACGTAACATTTGCACGATCCCAAGAGAAATTAAATCCCAAAAATCACAAAGAAGGACACGCTTCGTAATTAACGAACGACTCGCGATACTTTGTACAGTTCTTTATAATTGATTCTAAGTTTTTTATAACCGGAAATTAATCCATCGACGATAGAACGATGAAATTCTCAATTCGACGTTGAGTTGGCTCTACCGAGAAATGATAATACTTTATACATGAATATTATTACGTACCATATCAATAATAGCGTTTCATGTGAGAGATAAATTTCAAATATGATCCGATTCTGTTCGTAACATGACATATGGAAAGATATTCAACCTTAAATAAACTTAGTGAAAGAAAACATTCCGATAAATCGAAACAGGAGAGCGGAAAAAAGAATATAGGAAAGGGAAAGAGTCTTCGTACGGTAACTTTATTCCTGAGTTGACATGCCTCTTCTTTTTTTTTTCTTCTTCCTATTCCGATCGCAAACTTTAGTATTTTTCGTATGCCGTGGGGGAATTTAATAAGAGGGAAAACCATGCTGCATAAAGAAAGGGGGAATTCGATATAAGTTTATAATTACAACGAACCCTTGCTCCTAAACAATCTTCATCATTCTCATCATTGAATTTCCAAAACGAAAGCCCAATTTTGTGTCCGATGCACTGAAAAAAGAACTGATTTGGGTGCCTGAAATATGTGATTGGTTTATTATTACCAAGATTTGATAACTAATATCAGGATTTGGTAATAACTATTACTAAATCCTTTTCTTAGTGTACACTGTCAGGAATATCTGAAAGTTTTTTTCAATCACGTACATGAATTCAGATTAATACACATTTTACATTAAATTTAATGTACAAAAACATGAAAAAAATATAGATTATGCAATAGTTTACATTAAATTTCATGTAAAATGTGTATGAAACTCAATTCATGCACGTATTTGAAAAAAAACTCCCAGCAAATGCATTAAAATTAATGCAGAAATTTCTAACAGTGTAGTAACAACCTGTATCAAGAAAAAAAATGATTGATCGTGTTATTGGTTCTTCAAATACTCGCACAGTATTTTCGATCCTCCGCTCACTGCACGATGGCAAAAGGAATTTGCTGCGACAAGAAACTATTTGTTATCGGAGCGATCTTGTTAGCTAGGACAGCGATTTTTTGGCTAAGGCAGCGAGCAATGGAGAAGTCAACATTTGTAGCTACTGCAACAAAAAGTACCCAACAAAATCAAATTTCGCTGTCAGAATCGCTGTTTTATCCTCCGTGTATGAACTTGAGTTTACTTCGTGCTTTTTCTCTCAACGAGTTATAAACGTTCAGGGACAATCCATAATTCGCTCATGTTTAATTTTATTGATTAAAAACACCCGAGACGTTATATGACCAATTATTACAAGGGAGAACAGAGGGAAAAAAAACATAAACAAGCACTCGAAAAAAGCGTACAAGAATATCTTAAACTAGCTGTTACGGTTGCGATTGGTGAGAGGAACCCGGGCTTTCTAGAAATCAATATCGCCGAAACCAACCCTGGTCCTGTATCACTGTCATCCCTATTTTTGTTATAAATGTATACGTGTTGAGCATGTGTTCGTGTGTACACGTGAAACAATATATGTCCAATAAAAAATTGTTCTACGAGGGTAGCGTATTGTTCATTTGACGATAAAATCGATTCTCTCGATCAATCAAATCCATAAAATACATGACGTGTTGAAAATGAATGTTAAGTCATCGTTGAATCCACATTCCACATATTGAATCTTTGTCACATATTGACCGTGAGGACTAGGCCATATCAATCTGCGAATATACAGATAATTTATTCAATGCCTTCGAAGATCTACGCGTATTTGTCTCACGTAGTTGAAACAAAGTTGTAATGATGCAGATAGGAGGGCGATAATTCTATTCGCGTCATGATCTGCGAATGCAACAGCATCAGAGATAGTCTCTCTTCTCTTTTAGATTATAAACAATCGAGTGTGAAGCGTGGTTTTACCTCTTATGCGTCTCAGTGGGGAGTTCTTTTTAATCGTTCGTACAATATTTCCCTTCGATCGTTGTAATACGCTCGGATAGATTATCAGCTTTCTTTTCAATGTCATCTCTATTCTTTCATTAAATTTATCTACCTTTTCCGAGAAAATGGCCAGACGGTGCTTGTTATCGTTATATGTAGAGAATTAAAGGAACAAGAATGTATTCAATAATGTTTTCAATGCACGAACGCTATACACTTGAAACAGTCATTTCACTACTGGGATTCTTGAATGAAATTATACTCTCTAAATTTCTTGGAGTGGAAATCCGCTCCCAAAGGGTGAAAATACTGCAAATCCAACAATAGTGAGATTCCACTTCTATGGAGTGAGTTTTCACTCTTCAAGAGGGAATTTTTTACTCCAAGGAATTTAGAAAGTAGAAAATATTTATTATTTATTTAATAAATATAAATTATTTATTTAGGCCAAGCGTTTCTTTATTTGATTCGATTGAACATTTCATTAATCTTAAGAAATATTTTATGGAGAGAAGACAAATAAACTATTTATTTGTTTTTCAGTGTGGATGCTGATCAAAATCAGACGACACGATTTCCCGGGTGAAAATAAAAATAAAAGACCTATTCGGAGCCCTGTTCGGGCCCAATTTCGGGTGGGTTGGGTCAAGACAGGCCATTTTCAATTGAGAAAATTTCCACTTGAGTCCATTCACAGGAGTTGCGCTAGATGAAAGGTCACGCGTGCAACCGATTATTCGATTCGGCTCTTCAATTATGATTTAAATTCATAAAACGGCATATTTCGAGTTTGTGATTGGTAATACTGGGTTGGAATATTGAATAAATTTATAAATCATAAATTCTTTATATATTTTTTGAAGATTTTAGTACCGCTATATTCTTTACTGAGACTACTCTGTTGAATTCGTCATGAACCCACACAGCATTTCAGTTCCAAAAGATATCTCAAGCCAAATTCAAGAAGTCTTATGCAGATATCTTTGAGAGATCTAAAACAGTTCTTACTTCCAAAAGGTTTCTATAAGCTGTCTGAAAGATACAATCTCGGAAGAAATGTTGTAGATCTTCTAAAAGATCTCTTTTAGATGTGTTTTAGAAGTAAGAACTGTTTCAGACATCTTAAGGATATCTTTTCACTTCTCAAACTTTTCTGAACAGTTCCTCAAGATATCTTGAAGACCAAAAGTGCTGTGTGGGAATTCTTTTGGTTTTCAAGTTTTTTATTACTAATCAAACATTCTTGAATGGATATAATAGAATCATAAATATCAAATTTCAGCGAAAGATGATTTACAGAAAAAAAGGGTTTCTCTGAAGCTAAGATATTGTTATTTGAATAGACCCGAATTCATACTTCTTCGAAAAAAATGAATGTTCTCTCAATGCAAACAAATTTATTATTCCAAAGAAAGGTCAAATAGAAAAATTTGTTGGATGAACAAAATATTTATTTTTGTCGAAGAAATATTTATTTGAACCCATTCGAATGAAAAGTTCCTAAGATTCAAAGAAATACTTCTTTCTGTAAAGGGTATTTTAACCTCCGTAGTTTGATCCGATTGAAAAGTAAAGAGTGCAATAAAATTGCATCACAATGCAAAATTGTGAACTTTCAACCTTGAAATGAACCAACCAAATCGAAGGAATTTGTTGTTTCTCATAGCTCACCGATTGAATCTTGACTGCCAGCCTCACCCTACTAAATTCCAAATTCTATCCTCAAAATTGGCGTAAAATAGAAATTTCCACATTCTTTTCATTTACCGCAGAAGGAGGAATACATCGAAGAGACTCTCAGATAGCCGAAAGAAAGTTTTTCCCTCTTTATCTCCATTTTCCTCTCCTTCTCTTTTCCTTAGCGATTTCGTTTAAACCATGCAATGGAGCGTCGATCAAATCGGTTATCGATCACGGCCTCTATACGGCTATACAGTTGTAAGGTAAAAACAGTCCAGAATGAGGTCACGAGGACCGCACCTTGATGATGGCCTATGAAATATCATGACTTCCTATGTACTTGAACGGACTTCGTACACACAACAACAATCATACAAATTCTTTCAAACACTTCCACAGAGTGTTCCCATTTTCTTCCCATTCGGAAGAATGAAACACCAAAAGATTATGTTGCTGAAAAAATGTTCAGCTATCGAAGACCCAAAATCTTGCAGGACATTCTCTAAAAAATGTTTCCAATTGCAAAAAGTTGATTCAGGAGACGAATAGCGATGATTTATCAGATTTTGTGAGTTTCAATCTTCGTAAATACAACAACATAAAAGACTATTGAACAATGATGTGGAAAATTCAATAATATTGAAACCCATTTTTACCGTTAACGAATAAAACATCTCACCGATAAATCTTTCCAACGTCGATATACTAGAATGAGCTTGAAGAGATGAGATGCAGAAATGGCCGATTGAAGGCTATTGAAATGAGATAACGTTAGAGTAAATAAGCAAATGAATAATTACACAATCACAAGTTTCAAGGTTGTTTAAAAATATTCGAAGACCTCTTCCGTTTTCCCTATTTTACTCGATCGATGGAGTGTAAATATTTTGAAACAAACGGTACGTGCAATCATAAATCTGATACAAAAGAAACAGAGAGAGAGAGAGAGAGGAATATATATTGTCGTCACATCAGTTCACATTCATTCAAAACTTAATTCCCTCGTTGAAAATGAAGTCCGCTAGATAGATATAATCTCGTCATAGAATCAGTAAACTGAAAAATATTCAAATTTACGTCCCAACGTGGTAACGTGAAAGTAACTTCCCATGTATTCTATGTCACCTTCATTATCATGCGTGAATTATATTTCTCTCTTTCTTTCTCCTCATTTCACAAGCGGAGGGTTTTTGTTTGTTAACGATACACAGACTCACTCTCTTTTTTTCATAATAATATACACCCCCTGAAACGTGCACAAACAAAAGTTCCTCCCCCAGTGGTCAATTGATACAATTCTGGAATAAAAAAATATTCATGCGATTCGAAACAATGAAAATTATGATTCGAACAAAAAAGTTTGAAGCTCTTCTCATTGATCTTGATTTCGATTATTTTTATTCGAACATATTTTTCTGTCTGATCGTTGAAGTCTCTCAAGTACGAAAAATGTAATAATTCTTCTGTAGAGCAGATTTTTCTGTTACAGAAATCAACTCATACATAATACATTTAACAAGAACATTCCATCTCCAGGTAGTTTCGAAGCAAACTAAATTAAACACAAACTTTCTACCTTCGTGAACACGATGACGTACTCTGAGAAGCAGCTTAAACTCTTTTTCGAATGAAAATTTTGTTTAAACTGAAAATGTGCTTGCGTTACAAGAGAGGTACTTCGGTAATTAATTTCCGTCGGCTCACATGAGTCGGAAAGAATTCAGAAAGTAGGTCAATGCATTTCACACCAACTCAACCCCAAGAACGAACCAAGGAGGTTCAGCAAGACGATTTCTTCGTAATATGGCACGTGTCGTTGAAATATTTCAAAGTGATTAACTGTTTCAGATCGGATCAATTGACGAAATATGTGACTTTGACAATGACAATAAATGTTCTTTTTTCAAAAGTGTTATACACACCGAGAGTTATACACTCCTTGCAAGACTGGAACGTTTTATTTGGAACCCGGAGAAAAATGGTTTGCAAAAATATTGACTTCAGCAGCTAAGACGTTAGTTCTGGTAATAAAAAAATTTAACTATCCCCATCATTTCTTTCGCTCTTTTGGCAATTTTCTTTTGTAAGCGCTATGATAACAAACCAGCAATACTTCTTCCTTCGTGAAGCCATGGGAGTTGGATTCCACTTTGAAACATGACTCACTCTTACTTTTGGAAGTTTGTTGAACAGTATTTGTACTTCCACCCTTCGATATTTGGAGGAATAATTTATGTTTCCCATTATACTATTGAAATGCCTGAAGCGGTTTCCATTCGAACAAAACTTTACGTTCAGATTCAGATCCTATATCAGCCAAACTTATAACAACACCTTCAATGCTTTCATCTTCCTCGCAAGTTTTTCAAACCTTTTTGTATACAAAATATACCTATTCATACATTCGGACACAAAATTCATTCATTTGCTCGTTCAAAATGTTATCTGTACATGACCCTATGTGCAGATGAAATTGAAATCAATCAATCGAATAGTTTTGCCTTGTTACGACAGCTATACAAGTTTCGCGTCAGGAACAACCGTTCACGTGACATCACTCAAACAGTTTGATGGATATGACGGTAAAAACTTCCAACTTAGGAGGTAAAGAGATAGCTGATGCAATGTGGAAAAACTGAATGAAAATTCGTATTTTTAGCGAAAAATATATGTTCAGTTTTGATATTTTGTAAAGAATTTTTAATTTTTTAATCGGCACAACTTATAATATACGAATTACAAGTATTGACGGTGAAATTCCCATTCCCTTGACGTTACCTTCGATATCAAAAGCACGTGTCAGTCGATGATATCAGACCACCTAACCAGCGCATGTTACCGTCGGCTTCGTTAACCGAGAAGACTCTCTTTCTGTGCCAGTACCACCTCCTTTTCCTCTCATTTTCTCTACCTTTTCACTTTATTTCCGTACTTAATCAATAGAACCGCCGTCGCGTTCTCGGTTCGCCGATGCTATGTTCCCAAAATGCAACCTAGTATGACCGAACGTATATCGATACATGTATACATTTATATATACATTTCGCCCTTATCGAATAAATGAATACCACATCTATTACTTCAATATCGCAGACAAGAAAAACTCCAATCCAATAAATGGATTCGCGTGAGAGCGGAATTTCGTGGAATTATTTATCTATCGGAAGGATGTAACAAACTCGAATGTGAAAATCGATCCATCACTCTTTGGTATCATATATTTCAATAGTTTGAAAAAAAAAAACAGAACCACCTCAATCGAATCAATGATATAGGATCAGAAATTTGATAGGAAATTACCATTTCATAGGCTTCGTTCTTCGAATAAGATATATCTTCTTCATAATTGATATCATTTCTCAAGGATAAATCTACGAGAGTCGAAATGTTAACAATTCAAAAGATTTGGGAATTAATTGAATGCTATTTGAATCCCATTGACGCGGACAAATTAAAGAGGAATAAGCTGTGTAATTTATCAGAATCGACCTAAGAATATTGATGAGAATCGATTCCCATTGGATGAGCATGAACGGATATTCTAATTGATCCAATAATGTATGTAACGTTATGTCCTTTATTTAATCAATTTTCTCATTCAATTAATTATCTTCACACGTGACGTATCTTCATTCTCCCTTCGTGTGGGGCGCCCACGCCTCGCGCCAGGTAAGGCCGTCCCTGTTCGCGCGAAACCCGGTTGGTCAACTTTGAATATTTATATAATTCAAAAATTATTACTCTAATAAAATTTTTCCGAACACGTGGAAGGTTGCTGTGTTGATTGATACTTTTCTCAAATAGTAATTATCCTGTAAATACTTTGAAAGAGGAAAAGCAATTAAATGGTGTCAGATTAACTGTGTTCTATCTCCATCTGTGTCATTGAAAATTCTGATTCTTTCTTCATTTCACACAGGTAAACGAGGTTTGAAGATATCAAATACTATCACTCCGAAGAGCAATCTCATCTCCGCCAGACTAAACGACGAGAAACTAAAACCCTTCTCTAAATGAAGAAACGAGAGATGTTTTCGATACTTTGATATGTCCGTGATCGCCTCTGGGTGAAAGATAAAAAAAATGATATCCTGGAAGGGTTGAGTACGAGAAAAAATTAAAACAAGAAAAACAAATTCCACTTGATTCATCAGTTTATAAAAATTTACTGTGTAGAAGGAATCTATCTTTTTTTATGGTCCAAGTAATCGAAGGAAAGCAGGATTATTCCACGATTACAATACTTTCTCCGAAATACGATATAAGGATAAAAATAACGTTTCGGACAATTTTTCTTCCAAGGATTTCTTTCCGTATAAAAGTAAGGAGGGCTTAGAAAGAAAGAGAAAAATGCGGACAAAAGCAAGTTGAATAGGCAGGGAAAGAAAATATTCGACTCAGTGGAAACGAAGATTATGTGTACGAAATGACTTCTTCGACCCATCTTTTCTTCTATGTTACGTCATCCTTACATGAACAGCTTTTATAGTTGCGTATATTTGGTATTGATCGCAATTCCATACGAGTTTCTCACATTCAATTATTTCGAGCATCAACAAGCGCAATTAGCGATAAACATATCATTTTCTTATTAAATTTCCTGGAACATCGCCACAGGATATTCCTCAAATCATTTTAAATTTCAATTACCATGAAACGCTATGGAATTTGGTGGTCCACTAGCGTGTATCCAGCAATCTCATCCTTCAACTTGACGTTTGGAGGAATATACATGAAATCCAACAACTCTTCTCCCCTAATTAGCGACGATCGATCAAAGTTTTAATTAGTTATGTTTTCCTTGATAACCTTCAATTTATCATCGTATTATCCTGCTAACTAGAATCCTTATGAATGATCTCTAATCTGTAAGAAAATAACAATCTTAACGTGAAACAATTTCATCTCTCTCTCTTATGACCTTGCCCCTTGCCTGTTTATTACCTTTTAAGAATATTAATTACGACACGACTTCGTCCCATTTCTCTCTCAACAATTATTAAATGATTATCTCTCGACTCTGTTAATCGTAAATGAAAAATATAAGAAATATACTTAAATAAAGGAACTATCTTTATATTTACTTTCTTCTTACAAAATCAAAATACAAAATGATATTCGTTCGTTACTAATTATAATTCAAATCACCCTATGTGATAGAATTGATCTCTTTATCTGGAAAAATAAATTAAACAATGTACCCTTCGGCAATTTCAAGATAGTTGAGTTTTGATTCGAATCCACCTCGGAGTAACGATCTCATCTTATCCTGTCCTTTTATTCATCATCCCAATCTTCCTTTACTGCTCATTTCATTACTTCGCCCGTACAAAACTCCCTCTCTTCCGTTCTTTTGTTATCATCATTCTTTCCTTCCTTCCTTCCCTCTTTTTTTTCTTCAAACACTCGAAGCTCCACGCATTCAGGTGTTATCATTCAAACCAAAGTATTCCGAAAAAGAGAAGGTTTTTCTCACCGCGATGAGGGAAATGAAAAGACCAACCATGTAGAAAAATCAACAGAAAAACCGCATGGCTAGAATAGAAGTACGGTACACAAGGAACGAAACAACAGCTATCACAATACAACAGGAATGAGAAAACCTTTGAGGAAAATCATTTTCATCCTTATACGGATGAAAGAGAAATTCCCTGATATTTTATAAAGACTTTTTCATGTTTCCTTTTGATAAACGCCAACTCGACAAAGATGGTGTTCGATATTAACTCAAGGATGAGTTATGGAGAATGAGTTATCATCTTGTGTATTATTTAATTTAAGAAAAAAAGTATCGTTTATTATTCGATATAATGATATTGATTTGGTGTTGAAAAGAGTAGCTCCTCTCTGAATGATTGATTCTCTTTAGTATTTGTAATCGATAGTTTCCACGCGAATGGATTTGATGTACGAGAAACTTCTTTATGTATCAGTATCTCGCATAACAAAGGATATAAATAAACATTCATAAATAAATATTGACAGGTGATATAGAATAACTATTTCCGAACGTACGTCCAGGTTTATCAGACTCAAAAAATGACAAATGATTAATAAATGTGAGATTAAATGTTAAAAAATGAAGTGTGCCATGTGAATAACACAAGCCTACAAAATTTATATTCTATTTCAAGCTCAAAATGACTCCATCACCGCAGGTGTTCGGGTTATTTTGACCTCAAAGTATTTAATTATCAAATTTATTATTATTTTTTCTCTTCGCTTATCGTAACCATATTTCACGATATCGATATTTTATACACAATTCTTATAAAGTTTTTATCGATACTTTATCAAATTCACTAAATAAACTCAAGAAATTTTCTAGAAAAGATATCAATAAAATTTCAGTTCCCAAATGGAGGACTTAGTTTTTCCCTCGCAAAACCCGGATTCAAGCCTTTAATAATTATTTCGAAAGTTCTTTTCTTCGATAACCACATCAACTCCCGTCGATTGATAATCTCTCTCTGTTTATATATTTGCAATGTTTAAAAATATCTACTCATGATACGTAAGAATGATTATTAATTTGCCCATATAAAAATTTGTTAACATTCAACCCGTGAGTCGTCAAATGGACGAAGGGTTTGCTTATCGATATTAAATTCAGTTAAAAGAAAATATTCACGGTTCACAGGGTATCTACGGACCTGGATGAGTCCGATATAAGAACATTCAAGCGTAAATTGGGTTAGGTTGCAGAATAGCCGTACATGATCATTTTTAACCAAAAGCTCAAAGCTTGATGGGTTTCGCAGAATATTTTTTGATACAGACTAATTGTAAGCTCGAATCGATTTTCCGATATTACGAAGACGTATCAAAGCCAACACGAACTTTGTTATGTAAATTGAACTATTCTCAAACGTTACTTCATTCTTCATATGAAAATCACAAAGATGAAAATCCCGTTGTACGATTCGATACATCATAAAAATTAGAGAGAACGAATGAAATTCCAGATGAAAAATCATAGACTCTCTTGCTTCTCTTCACAATCCCATTCTACAGGAAGAGACATTTTTCTGCAACCTACGCTCGAATTGTATTCTTGCTTGAATTCCATCGTGAAATCAGAAGAAATTGCAGGGATCGTTATATACTTCTGATACTGATTGTACAAAGAACACGTGTCTTTTTTGTAAGGAAATATACTCATATATCTGTTTGTGTCAAATGTGTTTTGGAGAGAAGAAGTAGACGAGAAGTGAGAAATAAGGCAGCGAAAAGTGAAAAATAACAGCTAAGCAGCAAAAGGGAAAATGTTTGTGGAAGAACAATAATGAGGCAAGCATTAAACGCGCAAGAATGCTTTTCTCAGGGTTTGCGAGGCAAAGGCCCCCTCTTTAAGCACACTTAATAAATTCGTTTATCGCCTCGATGACTCCCATCTATCGGCTGAGTGAATCCAATGACGTCACTGACGCTTCTCCAACGTCAACGTCAACGATAAAACAAAACACTGTTATTTTATATGAGGCAAGAAAATTATAGAGCAACATCTTCTTGTTCGATAACAATTTCCATAACCGAACGAGCAAACGTATCGGTATGGATTTTTGTTTTGTAATTCAATAAAAATAAATCCTGAGAGAGGAGACAATTTTCCAACAAACTGTCAGGAATGTATTTGCGGACGTGGCGGTACGTACATCGTAGAATGTGATGGAAAATTTCAGGGAGATATTCTATAAATACGATGAAAACATTTTTATTGATCCGAAAAATGTTAGGGGAAATCGAGCGTACGAAGCAATAATGCTCGAGAATAATTATTGTGAACATATACTATGCGTTGTCGAGTTATTTCGTTTTCTTCGTTCAATGAAATTCAATTGAAATTATTGTACGAATGGACCGTTGGCTTTGGAACATCGGCAACAATTACCTACTCGAACAAGAAGAACAAGGATTACCAAACACCCGAACACCCACTAAATTATTCCTTTGTTGATACAGAATTCTGGAACAGCGATTCCAACAATTTTAACAATTCGTAGTCCTGTGTCATTAAAAATGTACTATCCACTACTCAACTCGAACATGAATAATTGAATGGACTAGGATTGAAGTCCGGAAATTTTATAAAACATTCAACGTGATATCTCTGCTAAAACTACGGATCTCGCGTTTTATGTTCCATGCTCCGTTCTTTGTATTATAAAATGGTTCATACTTTATTCAAGATCTGTTCGAATTCGATCGTTATGCAAGAATGGTGATACGGATCAAGGATGAACGCGCTGAACCGGTTCAACAACATTCTCGAGGATTAGAAACCAATAACTAGAATTCATTCATTAAACACTTCTTCCTTGTATCAAACAAATCGAAATATTCAACTTGTCTTTGTACTCGTTTGAGTACAAAGTTCATATCTGACTAATTTCTATCGTTACCGATGATCCATGCGTTACAATTTACAACACTCATAAATAAATATAACGATCACTCGACGAAAGAAATCAGATCGATTATTATTTGTTTTTATTCAATAAACAAGAAACAAGATCATTAAAAGATCACGTAAGCTTCGATTCGTGTTGCATTGAACGCTAATTATTGCTTTTGTGTGTTTTCTCATCGCACAATAATTCTTCAAAATGTCCCATAGAATAATGTCAGTAACGAATGTGAAATTCGAACGAATGGGTTTCGAATGAATTTGATGGTACCGAATCCAAAGCTCTGAACACTTTTAATCAGATTTTATGGAATATTTCTACCAGAGAGAAGACACGCCTGAAAGTATAACACGTATCCTCAAGTGAAATAGAATTTTATCTTCCGTCAGGGGCTCAAAGAAACTGAATCTCCCGCCTTTTTGTATCGAATTGAATATGAATTGAGAAAATTATCAAGATAATTGATTTCTAATCTGTACTTTTGAGTATGAAAATTCATGAATGGAACTAATTTATTCGAAAACTATCAAATTAAAACTCACTGGGATAGTGCATTAAGCAATTAAGAGCACTGATTAGCCACGATCGCAATAGTTTTTGATTGATAAATTAATAACGAGAAGTCCAGCAGAGTTCTTCTCTTGGACTGGTACGCATCGAGCCAACTTTGACCTTTGAAATGCGCACAATTTGGTTACATAATTACGAGGAATGCAAACGGTAAGCCGGTGATGCAAACTTGTGTACAATTTATACGAGAGTTGGGTAATTGGAATATAAGTACGAATTAGAAACTAGTTTCCAAGTTCTCTTCGACTCGATAATTATATTCGAACGTCGATCGCTGGACGTTTGAATTTGTTTATTATGGGAAAATGTTGAACGAAAATTTACTGTAAACATGATTTATCATTGTAAGTGATCACGTAACTAAGAAGGTACATATGGAATGTCATTAAAATGTGATTGGTACTTATGTAATAATTTTCTCGTTAAATCAGATAATATTTATGTGCATTCAAATATCAATTTCATGGAGTACGGAGTTTGTAGTCTCGAATGATTCCTTGAGGGTCTTCAATCAGGGTGACACCACTCCAAATTCAAGGAATTTACGAGCCTGGGAAAAATCAGGAAAAACTTAATCCATACAATTCCTAGTTTCTAACTCTCCGAAGAACAGGAGTTTCTTCACAGTCAAATCTCTAGAAAATTTCTTGAAAACCCACACGGAAAGAAAGTAAATAGCTGTGGCAGCTACTTAATTTTATAGCCCCCCTTTTTTAACCGCTGTAGCTTAAATAATTGCAGCTGTAGCTATTTTTTAGCTGTCGCAGTAGGAAATCGTAGCGGTGACTGTACAGGTTTTGGCTCTTGAATTTTCGCTGCGGCAACCGCATTCCTTGCTGCTACCGCTAAATGAATAGCTGTCGTAGATAATTATTTTTTTCCGTGAACCATTTCACGCATTCTTCGCCAACTGTCGATAGTTGGAATCCCTCAAAATTCTATCCAAAGTCTTTTGGAGGGCCTTCTCACAGATTACTGACATACATTTTTTGGAGAGTCTTTCGGAAACAAAATAGTCGACGAATCCACCTTGTTGATGAATAAATTCAGCTAAGCTACGTCCACTTCTCAACAACCGCTCCTGGTTCTTCGAACAAATTTCATGAAAACTTATTCAGTTCTTTACTCGCGTTACATCTTAAATCCTCGAATCTTAATCGAGTGATCATTTGAAAATTGTTACGATAATTGATCGATCGGAACGTCAATTATTTTGAAAATTACATTTCGATGGTAAGTTTCCGCGACTGTATGAACGAACGCGTCGCGAGTTATAATAGAAAATCAATTAGCAAGGTAGCCTGACCTGGTAATTGATCTAATGAGAGTAAAAAGAGCGAGACAAGGGCATAGAAGGAAAATGGATGACAAGTGAAATACAGAGAAAAAAGAGGAGTTGCACATACTTGTATTTATACATGCAAAATCGATAATATTACAACATCTTTGTTCTTCTATACGCATAATTCATAATATAATAAGCTTCGTGATATTCATTTCAATTATAACTCTGTGGTATATACCGTTTTCCATTCCCGCTGCATTTATCTTGATAATTCTCCTTTGTTCTGATTCACACCAAGTTTAAGATCTTGATTTGGCGGAGATAAAAATACATATCGAGATAGAGACAAATCAAATAACGTATTAAAAATAGAATCGAATGCTCGTGTCGACTGATGACTCAATGGACGTTGAAAAAGTATTTCAATGAGATAAGAGATTCACGATACTCTGCAAATTTCAATGAATTTATTCATCCATCTGACACGGAATTATTTTTACAATTAAATCTTCTTCTCGCAAAACAAAGTTGAACGTAAAACACAAGATTTAAAAAAGAAAAAACAACATGAACAACTAATCAACCGTAATTTGTTTGTTATTTAATTTTGTTATTATCAAAAGGAAGAAAGAATACAAAGTTTAATGATCCGGTAGAGGATTGCGAGTTCAACTTGAATTGATTTCAGTAAAAACTTTCATCCAATTCTACTCTCGTAAAAGAAAGAACAATTATTTTATCCGAGTTAAATGGGAATATAAGGAAAAGATACCGCGATACCGTTTGCGATAGTTTTTAAATGAATGAAAAAAACATGAGACCGAGATTTTGTTAATTTAAATTCTATTATTCGATGAATAAAAATAGTAACCTTGAAGCGAATGTGCTGAAAATGAGACGAATCGTACCTAGAGCAATCAAGTTAATACACGTGGAGACACGTTTCCTTGCCGTCTGGATTAATTACTCGTATATATCTGCTGATACATGCGTTTTGACAAATTATCTCTCTATTCTGCTTTGAATACGCACGCGAGTTATGAGTGCGAACGGTGAACTCCTATCTAAACTAATTCTTCAATCAAGCTAGTTCCTCTGCCGCCAACGACAACGACGATGACTATGATAACGAAAGAGGAGCGACGGGAGTGGCTACAGAGACGAGACGAGACCGATAATTGCTGCATCGACCGTACCGAGAGAACAAGGATCGAGCAAGTTGTGCTTTTCTCAAAAAGGTGCTTGATTGACAAGATTGTGCACAAGCGATGATTAATAATTCCTTCCTTTCCTTTCTAATTCGAATGAAATGAATGTTACTCGGTTCAGCAGTATAAATTCATTTTAGAAAATCATATCCTAAACTGCAACTTTGTTAACCTCGACATAAATTCTAGTTCTAGATGCGAGAACATGTGAATCGGCTAATGAATGCTTGAATTTCAAATTTTTACTCCACCTAACTCCATTCGAAATATGAATATGTAAAAGACTTTGTACTTTCGCTAGCCTCAAATCTAGAATATTGAATATGAAATGCTTTTACATTTTGACGTGTTGTGGATTAGATCACGTTTCGAGTATAAGAAATTATAATCGAAGACGAAAATTTTGTTAAATCTCACGTACAGGGAGTGCAGTGTACGATATAAGATTATTAACCGCTTCAAGTTCAGCGGATGATCGTGAATAGAGTGATTCCCCGTACAGTGGTTTATCCTCTGGTGTACCGACGATCCATTCGGGGTTTCTCATCATTTACATATAATACAGATATATATTCAAAACACATCTAAAATCCTAGGAAAATGTATCTGTACGACAGCTATCGTGAATGTACTACATCAGAAAAAATATTATCATGAATTTGCAAAATGAATAATGAAATTCTTAATCGTAACCAAACACAAGACCCTTCAAAGTGAAGTGAAACAGAAATTGAATCCATGTAAATCCCACGAGATAGATCAGTGTTACCAACAGAAAGAGATGTTTTTACTGTAAAAAGGCCATTTTCCATTTGGGGCAACAGGTGGGCAAACTCGCTAGTGACATTCTATCAATATATCAGCGTGTAAGCGTGGGACTGCACTTTGCCCTGTGGAGTTTCTTCAACCACGTTGTATCGTATTCCTTCCACACCACGAACTAAGACAAGTTTGATGATAAGTTTCCTAATAGTTTCAGAATGTTAGATTTCATTCGAAAGTTTTTGTAGAAAGAAGAGATTCGAAGTATTTTTGTTGATTATTCCCCCACATCCTCTTGAATTTCCTTTGTTCCATGTGGAAAATTGTCTTGGTATCACAATCTATCGACTCTCGCTCGAATGATTAATGGACTGTTTTGGAGGTTGATCTGTGCCCACAAAAACACTCATTTTTCAGAGATAAAGTCCCCTTACGCCACTTTTCATTGTCACACGTGAGAGTTATCAACGCGTTTAGAATGCCACACGCATGTAACTTCTAGTATAAAAAAAAAGAGTATAATAATTTACGAATATTCTTATACGAAAAGAGAATTTTAATGATATTGAATGGTTGCTGAATATCAGTGGGTGTATCAATATTCACCGTGATTATTTATGAGTTAATTTGTGACCCCTTTATCATGGGCAAATTAATAAAGCATCGAACGAACCGCAATATTATAATATCGATTAAACGCCCTTATCCCTGGACATCATTTTGCATCTAATTTGAGGAAATTAATTATAGAAAACATGGGTGGACATTTGACGATGGATTGATTATTATCAAGCAACTAAATAATGGCATATCGATATCAGATTAACAGAATACCTGAATAATTAGTTGGTAACGACGAGAATACCAACTCGGATAACCAAGTAGTATATTGTCGGATAATACTGATACTTGACCGAACTGCGACATACAATTGCATTGCCATTGAGATAATTCGCATGTACGGTAGACTCAATGTCACATATGTCCTACCACGTGTACTTGATAAAGGATCATCTAATCGGATTCTATAGAGAATCAAATGTATGGTCGGTTCTAAAACAGTTCTATCGAATCTCATTTTTATCCTCACTGAAAATACAAAATTTGAAGGTTGGGAAACTTTATTAAATTTTCTCAGGTTGAAATCTTCCTCTTTTTTTCTATATATCTTCTTATTTTCTTCTCCGTATAACAAGTTTCAGGTGACATATGTTAATAAAACTCCTAGACCGAGGTATCATATCACCAAGATTTTAACATGAATCCTAACAACAATCCAATTAGAATGAGCTTCCATGACGTATATTTTTTCTATTCATCATCATCATCTTATTTGTTCATACTTTTGAAATGAATTTGAATGAACCAACTTGGAGAAAAAAAACAAATCCGACCTAGAAAGATGATCCTATTCCACCAAAAATTGTGAAAAAGCGAACAGAAACTGATGATGATCGTTTCTTCAATTCGGTACCGTAATGAGTCAAAGTAAAAAAAATACACATTGAACCCACTTCATCAATCGGACTCCTCATTTAAATAAACGAACGTCGAATCGAAAAATAAAATCGAGCATCGAACTCGCGAATACATTCGTCTCTTTTGCTCTCACACTCTGCATTCAGAGAAGAACAAAGTGTATGGAACGGATATTGATCAGCCGGGCGTGTTTCAAAATATTTCGAAAGAAGAAATCAAAGCGAACGACACCACCATTGAGATAATAATTTCCATTGAATCGATAAAATTGAAATGAAAATGCGAACAAAATTTGCATCTATTCTATCGGATGTGGAACAATATGGTATTGAAATAAAAACTTGTTATAATTAACGGACGCTGAATTGAATGAAAAAAAAAGGGCAGAGAATGGAGAGAGAATGTTCAGTTGAAACCCTTTAAATGATAAATAGAGGTTTTTTTTACATGCAACGATGAGATATACTCGTTCATTTGTCGATCCGAATTCGCAGCGCTCCATAAATGAATGGCGTTTTGTGATCAACTTTTATGAATTGGAATTATAAGTGGAATATCAATTAATTACAAACATTTCTTTTTTTGTACCGCCGATTGATGTGTCGTTGATACATGAATATTCAATTTCTCATGAATATTATAATGGCAAAAATTTTTAACAGTTTTGGAATGACAAAACTGTTCTTCGTTTGAATAATTTAGAGAAAAAAACTCGATTCAACAATCACAATTATTGTGCAATGAAATTACAAAAAATTGAATACAAACTCGTATCGAATATACATCTACCTCTTTCGATCGACGAAACGAATGTCGTCTGATCTTCTGAAATTTGCTGTCTTAACGTTAGCATCCGAGGAATGAAGTTAAAAAGAATCTTCGAAGTAATGAACGTTATTCGCTAGTTTACTCGAGGAAAAAAACAAAAGTATTATGGTAAACATGTGGTTACGCACGTTCATTCCCTCCAGAGACAAATGCTTTCATGTGTAGAGATATGTTTGAATCAGCTTCCTGTGGTTACGTGCATAGCCTGCTTAAATCCGTATTAACAACGTGGTGAATAGAAATCCAATTTCCTCGGACAGGAATGGTAATTTTTAGTGGAAAAAACTTCCAACGTATTTGATTTTCGTGATTTTTTTAATCAAAGAGAATATGAACACACACACAAATATTCATCTGAATCTCTGATAAAAAAATCTCTCTGAAAATTTAATATTCCTGAAAAATTTAGAAAGATTCAAATAAATTTTGAGCTTTCGGAGTGGAGCTGCGTCTTTTATCGGTTGGTTGCGGATGTTCTACCATCATTGCAGCTGCACTGACAGAAAAACGACCTGGTTGAAACATTCGTGGTCGCAGTAACTTGGAATCTGGTTCTATTCACCTGGAAATTTGATTTCGATGTCCAGAAAAAGTGGTTGAAGCAAAAATTAACTACATTTTTCGAGTTAGAAAAACCAGATTCTTTTCTTGGTGTGATAACCTGAGAAATTAGTTCATTTTTGCTTCAACCACTTTTTCTGGACATCGAAATCAAATTTCCTGGTGAATCGAACCAGATTTCAAGTTACTGCGACTACGAATGTTTCAACCGGGTCGTTTTTCTGTCAGCTGCAATGATTGCGAAACGTCGACTGAAGCAACTAATCTTAGAAAAATTCAGACCAATTCCGAGAAATTCAGAATAATGTATAAAAATTCAGTAAGATTCGAATCCGAAGAAATAGAGATTCTGAATTCATCGTTATCCAACAAGCCTCTCTGCATCTCTTTGGAAAAACATCCCAAAACATAGAGAAATTCACACTCTTCGCAACCAATTCTGTTAACCAATTTTCTGATTTCATTGAACCACCCCTGCAGAAATTTATTATCCCTCATAAAAACAAAATCATGCATTTGCCGCTATTCTTTTCCAACAAACACGTTAATATTTATCCGAATGGGTTCCAACCGATCGAATACAACTGTTCTCTAATACCCAAATAATCCCCCGTAAAGATTATGGGATGAAATTCCACCTTGGGAGAGAATTATTAATTACCGAATAATAATCATATTCAAACATACAGAAGTACTACCTGATTTTCCCATTGTACAGAATGCATCAACATTCAATATCGCTAATTTAAAATGAATGAGATTAATACAAGGTTGAAGTCAATTCCCACGTGTAGATGATATACGATGATAAAATCACGATTTTGCTCCATGTATGCACGGTACAAGACATTTAACTGTACCAACTTTGTTTCAACTGGACCAAGTTCGTAATCAGATCATTGCGCGTAATAAAAATCTATTGAATAAAGTTTGTTCCAAGGCTAGCAAGCACAACAAATCAACACTCTATAACATTTCAAATATAAACTGCTTTTTAAATAAAGCAGAATAATACGAGTGTGAGAGAACAAGAAATACAAATCATACATGTAAATATAAACACTTTCACCGAGTATTTATCGTGTCTAAATTGATATCAATTACAAACATCCATTCATTATCAATATATTTATATCACGCCAAGATACTTGAACCATGAGGAATGTAAACAGTTACGAACCGTATTGATGAATCAATACAGTTTCGAAACGTTCTGTTATATTTTATATATTTGATATTAGATATCTTGTCGAGTGAATAGGAAATGTTGATGTCACGTTCGTGTCATACACACGCGGGAAACGGACATCACGCATCAACGTTGATGATTATAAGCGGAGAAGGGTTGGTACATCGCATAAAATCGTGATAGTACACATTTATGGGTATTACACGCGCGTGAATGTTATTTAAGGGTACGAAATATGTGTTATATATACACATATGAGGGTGTATATGAGTACCTCTATCTATCTTTCTTTCTTGCTTGCTTCCTTCCTTCCTTCCTTCCTTCCTCATGCTCGCTTGGAAATCAATAAATACACAGCCGGAGCAGCAGCACATTCTCTGCCGTTGATTTCAGTTTTCCAACGTTACATGATTCCCAGCGTTGATTTTATCCACGATTAAAACTTATTTTGGAATAATTATGTGCATACATCGAGTGTAGGTTCTACTCCATTATGGAATTATCGTTCATTTATCCACACTTCACTCCCTAGAATTTTTAGAGTGAGATTTCACTCTTCAACCAACCAAAAGTGAGCTTATCGAAATTTCGAGTGAAATTCTCACTCTTTTAGAGTGACAGTCTAAGATTTGAGGTTAGAAACTCACACCCACTCCAATTCTAGAGTGAAGGGTGACTTGAAACGAGTGAAAATCGCCCTCGAAGCGGACTGGCTCACTTCTAAGACTTAGTGACACTCTTTCGGATTTAGAGAGCATCTAGGATGAAAAGTATAAGAATTGTTTGCTCTATTTTATTCCTTTTGCGCAAAGGTATTTTCATTATCCTCGTCAATAGAAATCAGCCCCTATAATAGATTAGTGGGGGAGAAGCATACAGGTTAGGTCAGGGGTTTTTCCTGACGATTGAAGTCGAGTCTTATCATATGTTAACTTTTCATGTGCATAGAATGCAAAAACAGACACCTCTTATGAGTATTTCAGAAGGCAAGTGGAAGGCAAAAAAGTTTTATTCCAATTTATTTCATTTCGTACAAAGAGGATACTATTCATCGATTGATGAAGGTGAATCAATCTATTATGTTTTTTTCTTCACGGAGAAAAAGGAATTCGCTGTGGCAGCGGAATCTACTTTTGCTGGGTTCCTTTTGCCAGAGCAGCAAATTTTTTGCTGTGACAGCAAACTATTTGCTGTTCCAGCAATCTTGTTAGCTGGGACAGCGAATTTTCAGCTGTGGCAGCAAAAAATGTTTGCTATTCCGTATATAATACTGAAAATTTGCTGGCAGAGCAAACATTTTTTGCTGCCACAGCTAAAAAATTGCTGTCGTAGCTAACACGATTGCTGTTATAGCAAATTTTTAGCTAGGTCAGCAAAAATTTTTGCTATCCTATATATAATACCTCGATTTGCTGCGTCAGCAAATTTTTCCTCTCCGTGTTAATTTCTTCGAATCGCACAAAACATATTTCGATCATATTATGAAATTAGAATAATGCTCTTGCAATTGCAAAGTTGCATTGAATAGGTAAATTGGGCCACCCAAAACATGCAGGTAGGGCCACTAGTTTTTCTTGTCATATAAGTATTCAAACACCATTTCGATCATCTTTGATGATCAGAATAGTGTTTACATTGGATGTATTCTCAAGTATCCCTCAAGTAAGAAATGACTCTAGCCCCTTTATAGTTAATGTCAAGGGCCTTTTTAGTGACTAGCTTCACTGCAAGCGCCTTAAAAGGTGCTAAACAACCGCTATAATCATTTTTACTAGGGATGGAATCAGTGATTATGATTTCATTATTCCAATGTTAAAACTATTTGAAATAAATAAATATCGGCTACAAATTCCATACCTGATGTAGAGAATGCATTTCTCTACCTTTTCAGCGAAATTTCAGAAGTGGTCCAACTTGCATGCTTACTTTTTTTCAACCAATTTTTTCCAACTTCAGAAAATCGCTTGTATTCCGCAGTATTTCAAAGCTTTCTATCACGAAATATAGCTGAAGGTTGTCACTTTTCAGTGATATATAGATATTCATCAAATAATTTCCTGTTCTAATCTTATAAGTCAAGAACAAAGCACGGTCCAACTTGCATGCTTCTCCCCTATGTTACTACCATTCAGCGATTTTTTCATCTTCTCATATCCAGAACATCCCTATATAGTCTTCCTTTTGCAATTCATTCGCTTATGCGAAGCCCTATCAAAAATGTCCGACAGATCCTGACAAATTCCGGTCAAAATTCTGACAGGTTCTGTCGGAAATCATCATGCCTGGGACAAAAACCGGCCAAATCCTGACAGAAAATTATCTGTCGGACATTTGGAATAGGGAGAGATCGTGCAGCTAGAATTGCGCATAGAGTAGGAATTTGTGTTGCCTCACAGTTTGCTCAGTTCAGTACAGTACTTCAAATTTATGTAGTCCAATTTTTCGAGGTGTGTTTCAGATTGTTGTTGTATAGAAATCGATACGCGATTCCAGGAAGAAACTTCCTGAGAATTCATATTCCGAGGAGAAAAATTATATGGCCAGCCACATGTTCATCACAGTAAAAAGTAAAACTTAAAGTGATCCCAAATATCAGCTTAAAAATGCAGCCAAAAGTAGCGCCTATTCCAACTGAAATTCAGTCTTCTTCATTGCTTACTTTCAGTTGGAATAGGCGCTACTTTTGGCTGCATTTTTAAGCTGATATTCGGGATTACTGTAAGTTTTACTTTTTACTGTGATTATGGTCTCGATCGGGCAGTGATAGGACTCACCTTATCTTGGTACACCTGATCTGGTCATGATTTGGTACGCCTGATTAGGGTTAACCAGATCTGGCCCTGCTAGATTTGTAATTTGGCATGCCGTTCGTGCGTTACACTTCATATCAGAGCCTGATTTGAGACAAGGCTGTCCAGATCTGGTCCCGATCGAACACCCAATATGAATTCTGCCGCTGAGTCCCCTTAGAGATGCTCTAACCGTCGTACAAAGATGTACAACCGTCTCTATATTCAGAGATCCGTTCCAATACGGTTATAGATCATTTTCAGTTAAACTACAAACGAATCTCAAAATTCTTGTCTTTCGATTTCATTTGACGAAGGAATTCTTTTTTCACAGTTCACCTATTTGTTAATTTTACATCGCATGCGTTCAATATTACACAACACGTTTTCAATGAATATCGCGAATGCATTAATTCGTTCCATAACCAATCATTCGCATATATATTTATTTTCTTCAATAACAATGAAAACTCGTTAAACAGTGGAATAAAAGAGAACCGATAAACGATAATAAGTAATTAAATGCCCCCTTTTACAAGTAATTCTAATACCCCATATCAGCAAGCTACTTATCATTATTTTTATCAACATCTTATCGCAAATAGCAAATTGTTATGAGATGTTTGCATAACACAGTACCACAACGATGATGATGATGATGATGATGATGATGCATAAAAAAAGAACTTGCTTCCGCTTGGAATTGGAAGAACGAACGCGATGTGAGTATTCTTTTTTTTTTCTTTTTTAATTCTTCTTCTAAACGGAGAAGAATTTATACTCTTTCTGCACTATTGAAAATTAAACGAGTCCGTTCACTTTTTTCCTCTTATCTCTCGAGGAATTTATCTCCTCGCAACTGGAATGAACCATTCGGTATGCTTACTCTTTGAATAATCAGGAATTATATCACTCTGTACTACTACTTCTACTGTCATTGCTGCTGCTGCTGCTGCGGCCGCGATTATTGCTACTACTATTGCTGTTATATAATCGTCTCCGAAGTCAATAGAACTGAAAAAAGATAAATGACCAATTTTTCAATCCGTTTATTTTCATTTTATGTCTCTCGCGTTTCAATGGTTGTTCTTCATTCATCGTTGATTGTTCGTGCGTACATTTATATCAGAAGACAGGTTTTATTATAATTACATATTACATAGCTTTTAATTTTTACAAGTAACAAAATATTCTTTGATTCGACTATTCTTGTTCCGTATGGAGCAAGATGGAGAGGTTCCATCGTTATTCGAATACATTGAACATATTAAAATTTAATGAATTCTTACTGCGCGGTGAGTCGAAGAGAGACTCGCCGACTGGAAGAGTATGAATACTTGTTCGGTTGTATCTCGTATCATTCTTAAACAAGTTTCCTAGTTTTACTAGCAACTCGTTGTAAGGTCAGGACTTTGTAATGCGTTTGAAGCGTGAAAGTATTTCAAACACGATGCTTCACGCGAATGTTATGAATAAGTATTTGTACTTGGCTGTTTTCTCCATTGGTTTAATGAACAGGAAGAATCTTGAATTGACTTGAAACAGTTTAAAGTTGATCCAAATGAAATGAGAATAACACGTCCAACGAGTCTGTTATCGAAATAAATCACAGCAGAGAGGTATTAAGAATTCTTGGTAATGTATTTAATTGCGACGACGTTACGATTCAAGTTTTAATACTTCAATATGATTCTCCATCCATGGAGAATTCCATCCAATTGACGATGAAATTTGATTTCCTTTGACGCACTGACAAGTCGATGTTTATTCGTTGAAAGTTAATTCAACTCCCTGCATGAGCATAGATGACGTGATCAAGTGGCTTAGGATATCCATCCTGATACCACACATATCGTACCGAAGATAAATCAATTTGAAAATAAAGAGAGAAATTCAATTTTCGAATTTCCCTACGAAATGACGAGTTTAATTTATTCTTCGTCATGAGATACATACACGACGTTCGTTCCGATGACATGTAAATGAATGATGAAAGAAAAACAACGTTATCGAAGATTTGCATGAGGTTTGATAAATATTAAAATCAGTAATTGAATGGCTCATTCTCTTATTTTTTCACGTCAGAATTTATATTACGATGAAGAACTGAATCGATATAATCGAATAGAAGAGTCGTAAAAATCGTTACACCAAACTGCCATCATTCTCACGTTTCGTGCAAGCGTATTAAAATCCACCAAAGATTTTATGTACGGAATTCGAGCAGCTATTCTTGAAAAGTTGAGAGACCCAAGCTATCAGACACATTCACTTGACCTAGATAATAGAAATCAATGAAACTAACGCTCAGGCTACATTGACATTCCTGATATCAGAGATTACCTCGAGACTGTGTCTGATCGTCGGAATAGCAAGTACTTCGATTTTAATCTATCATATCACTGCTGATTGTATGTTATCGAATACTCAGATTTTCATGAATTCGAACATTTATCAATCTTGATAATACTTCGAAGAGAACAGGGTTGTAGGATTCAATATTCCTTTTTTCGGTTAAAACAAACAGGTATATTGTAAAATACGATCAAGGAGTTTCTATGGATTCTCGCGTTTTGTTGAGACGGGTGAGGTTAGAGAAGTTTCTTTCAGACATTTGTCCCTGAGATTTCATTGTAGCCTAAGGCCAGAGTCTGCCTTGAATGAAAGAGCAACGTTGATGTCATCCAATGAACGGACTTAAGGGTAACACGAGGGTGAAGTGATCAAATCCACTGACTTTTATCTCGTCTTACATTCATTTCAATAAATAATGTTCTCTTTTCCCCAAGCTGTGTACATTCTTGATTATTTACAGAATCAAATCCAGCAATTTGAATTCTCAATAGACTTTTCTACTTCGAGAACTCAAGGAAATGTTAACTCCCCGAAATTTCTCAATTTCGATAGTAAATTATTGAACCTTTACTCTCCCTCTCTTGGATTTTATTCCAATATACATTCACAATCAATTAATGGGATATAAACAAATTTTCTACTCGCGAAACTCACCCCAAATTACTCTTGAGACGATGATGTTCCTTAATTCCATAAGATTTTCGGGCGGTACGGATAATACCGTGTAATAAATGAGTTAGAAGAGTTGTTCCGAAGGGGAAAGTTTCCTACACCTCAAATTGATCAGTATCGATAATAACGAGGGAGGATAGTGAAAGTAAAAAACGAGCGATTCAAGTTATATACTTTCATATTCGATTTTCCGGAGATTGATGATTCAGAGTGAATTTTCAAGTATATTCGTGAATTCAAACTAGTTCCTACACGGAGAAGAACAAAATTTTCTGGAAATTTTAAATCAAACAGAAGTCACAAACCGCGCCTGATCCACCCGCTTAACCCCATCCCTATACAAGCTATTTAAATACGCAAACTTGAGAACAAAAGATAAGATACACTCGTCGCGTATATATCAAGAAATTTTATTGATAATCATAAATATTCTCAAGACACTCGCCATCACGGAAAGTATACATACTTGGGGATCACCGGCGAAACGAGATCAGGTTCACGAAGGTTCAGGCTTTTGAGACCGCAGAATATATTTCACCAACAGCTGTAGAACGGAGGATCAATAAACCCAATCCACACCTTCGACCAAAATCCTGGCTACGCTACTGTGTACGGGGTAGTCACCGGCATATAGCACCGAACGGAACATTCTTTCAAGGACACGATAAAATATATAGAAAAAGAAAGTTTGGAGGACGGACAGAACAATAACGTTGACTGCTTCCCTTCTAATTCTCCCAAATCCAACAAACGAGAGAATAACGGACATAGAAAATCGATCGACTCTAATATTTTTTCCCCTCTCTTATTTTTATGAGTCCAGAAATAAAAGATAAAACTAACTACATATATATATATATATATATGTGATTGTGCAAAAATAGCAACCCTATCTCAATTTCGTTCCATTCTTTCAGTCTTTTTTTTTTTTACTTTTCAACTTCAACGTAATATCTCTTGCAAGGAACAATGTAGTTTAATTAACCAAAGAATTTCAAAGTTCTCATTTAATAATCCAATGATGTTATTTGATTCGTGTCGAATGGAATTTAATTTAGATTATGATTCCCGGATTCTCGATAACATCTTGAAATATTTCACATACTTCTAGATCAAAATTCTAAGTGTAAGTAATTCTTCGTTATACGTGACGTGTAATAAAGTTGTGTGCGAGAAATATCACTCGATATTGTTGAATTTGACTTGGAGTACTTCGGGGTTTTGTTCCTCTGATTTTTTCTCATCATTTTCGAAATATTTTCAAGGTTCTTTGAATGTATAGTTTTTCAAGGATCCAGGTTCGTTGCACTGCGGAAGGTGAAGCGACATGAATCATAAGTGAACATGAAAATGAAATATAATTTAATTCGTATGGAAGTATGTGTTTACTTTTTCATTGCAGACAGCAGCTACGTCGAGTACGCTTTTTGTGACACAAATTCATAAAATTCAACACAAATTTTCTCGATGGAAAATGAAAATTCTATCTCAGACAAAGTCGGTGCTGTATAGATTTTGGAGATGTCAATGTTCTGGAAAGCTCCAGACGCTTCAAAGGGGGTGGCTTCGCGGAGAACATTGGGGACAAGCGCTGTTTGTGGATTTTTCATTTAAAAAAGGTAAATATTCGTTATATATTTTTGCAATTGCAACCAATATGAAAGTGTTTCTAAAAATTCTCGAGTAGAAATTTTGATATGGAAAATATCAGGTCCAGATCAGGGATGCCTGATTTCTGTTCAACGCGTGACTTGAGTATCTGATAAGGCTCTGACAAAAATATAACGCAGGGAAAAGACCCCGACTGGAAATTGTCATCGGGTTGACCCAACATATGATAAGGACCTAACAAGGTCATCCGAAATGAGGCATACCTGCTACAGTCCTGATCAGGATTAGGTGTGGATGCCCCACGTATAAATAAGCTCATTTGTTCCTAGTCAGGATTTCCTCAGATTATCCTAAACGGCTGAAGTGGGTTCTCCTCGCTGTATCCTCATTGGGACCTCGTTAGTTCATCCTCAGATCATGAAGATAGTTTAATAAACTGAATAAAAAAATGTACAGTCTTGATTGTAGACTGTACACTCTTTGATTCAACACATTTTCCTCAAATTAGAAGGTAAATCTCGAAGGATTCTCAACTGCCTTGCTGAAAATAGCCCTTCCTCCAAATTGGACCATCAAAGGCCCTAACTTGACCCAGATCGCGCCAAGTTGGCCCAAAGCAGGGCCTGAGAAGACAAAATGTCACGTATCTAGCTGAGTGTGCCTATTTTTAAATTCAATCTGTTTATTCCAAATACATTACCTACTTCTCAACACTGTTGACTATTTTGTTCCATCTATCCCTAACGTATTGAAACCAAATTTTATCGAATCAATTCACTGATGTTCAATCTGTTTGATGTCTCTTTAATCTTTTGATTTTGCTTTGGATTTCCTGTTCATATCCTAATTTCGAGTTATTTTGGAGGTTTCTGTATGGAATTCCTCATGAAAGCCCGATTAGTCTCTCCTGATGAGGTCCTTATAATAGTGAAGCGTGACATGACTTGTCAGGTCCTGATAAGGTTGCTGGATCAAGGTTTGCCTGATCAGGTCCATGGGGTGAATTTCCAGTCGGGACAAGGTACTGATCGGGAAAACCAAACGTTTTTCTCAATCAGGACCTGATCCGGGTGGTAGCGGAATTCCCAATCACGACCCCATCTAAGCTATATTCTAGAATTCGATTTGATTTTCATGGAATTCACTTTTCATACAATTTTTTGAAACTCCCCAAACAGAAGAAATTCTACTGATGATCCAAATAGACCTCAGTTGAACATTTCAAAAAGACAGATAAATTTCTGATGAGTCCTGTGAAAATTCTGAATGATTTGATATACATTCATCGTTCTGAATTCATCAGGTCCTGATTCGGCTGTCTTGTCGGTTATCACATGATTGAAATACGAATGAGCCAAGGCAATCCTGATCAGGTCCTGGTAGGAATACTTGAGTCTGAGTTACCTGTCAACAACCGTGCGTTACATTGTTGTAAGGTCCTAAACAGGATGCCATGTCAGGACCTGATAAGGTAATTTGAAGTTTTCCTTAATTAGGGGTTCTCTATTGCAGCCTTACGAGGGCCATGCTTCTAATATATTATAGGGAATTCCCTGTCACGCGCGCCACAGCAGGAATGTGACTTATATAGAATTTACATCAATTTTTCATGCACTCTCTAAAATTGTTAGAGTGGTATTTCACTCTTTAGCCAGCCAAAAGTGAGCCTGTTGAAATTTTGAGTAAAATCCCACTCTTTTAGAGCAATAATCCTAGGTTTGAGGTTATAAACTGACAGCCATTCAGGGCACATCATGAGGGCATACATTCTTACAACTAAAAGCTCAATTCTGAAAGAAAACGATGAGTTCTGCAACGTAAAACGGTTAGTTCTCAAAAAATGACCTAATTTTTAGTGAAATTTTTTCCTTTTTCTTCTTTTTAATAGAGTATCCAATATTAGGGTGCTTTTTTTCGACTTTTTTTTTTTTCTCACTCCCATATCGTAATTCTGTGGAGAATGGCTAAAAAAAAATTCCCTCAAAATTTGAGCCCTTAATATTGACATTAAGTACTCGACCAAGGGCCTACAATGATTTCCTGTTTAACCCGTTTCGGAAGAAAATGCCACTCTCGACACACCTTTCTTTATCGGCTCGTAACGGATACTATTTGCGTCTGAAAAATTAAGAAAATACATATTCTTATAGTTGAAGATGTGCTCTTTCTGAAAATATCCATAAAATTCTTCTAAAAAATTGTTGATCATGAAAAAAAGTAGTTGAAAACCAAAAAAAGATGATTTTTCGACAACTGTATTTTTTAAAATTGAATTTTCAAGAGATTTCCTGTCCACGACGACCCTGAAATCTCGATAACCGGCGGAATGAATGTTTGGACTCCAATAATATGTGGTTTGGAGATCGATCCATCGCTCTCATGCATTCAAAATCGCGCGGAAACTGTAAAATTCTCGCGAAATTGTTTAAGAGCAGGTATACAGAGGTACGACTTCTGAGAAAATAACAGATTTTCATTTATGTTTCCACGAATGCTTTGATTTTGGTGCCAGAATAACATTTTTATGGGGAAGGAGCTCAGAAAAGCTCACAAAGAACCCACAAACAGCACCTAAATAGTACTTAAGTCGGAGGATTGAGGAAACGACTCACTTTTTCTTGTTCTGTATGAATACCATCATTTTGATGCCAAAATCACACTCCATCGGGACGAGCTCAGAAAAGTTCATAAAGACACCACAAAGAACACCCAAATAGTACTGACGTTAGGGTTTTGAGAGAACGATTGATTTTCTCCTACTCTCCTCCACGAATGCGATCATCTTGATGCCAAAACAACATTCAGAGGAGGGGGTCTCAAAAAAGTTCACAAAGAACCCACAAACAGCAGCCAAATAGTACTTACATCGAGGGCTTGAGGAAACGACTGATTTTCTCGTTCTTCTCTGCACGAATGCCATCATTCTGATGCTCAGATAACATCCAAATGGGGGGAGCTGGGGAAATTTTATCAAGGAGTCACAAACCAAAGTTATGTTGAGACCGAAATGAACGCACACGTGGAAGACTGAGTGTGAAAATTGACGTTCTCCCAGTACTTGAACGTAAGTGTTATTTGGATTTTATTTGTGGGTTCTTTGTGAACTTTCCTGAGCCTCTTGAAGTTCCAGGGTCGTCGAAAAATCATTTCTTTTTGTTTTCAACTACTTTTTCTCATAATTAACAATTTTTTAGAGCAATTTCATCCACACTTTCGGAAGGAGCAGCGCATCTCAAACTATCAAAATATGTCCCCTTTGACTTTCTCAGACGTGAATAATATTGGTTATGAGCCGGTAAAGGAAGGTGTGTCGAGAGTGGCATTTTCTTCCGAAACGGGTTAAACATGAAATCATTGTAGGCCAATGTTGGTCGAGTACTTAATGTCAATATTAAAGGCTCAAATTTTGAGGGAATTTTTTTTTAGCCATTCCCCACAGAATCACGATATGGGAGTAAGAAAAAAAAATAGTCGAAAAAAAAAGCACCCTAATCCAATATTGCTCTCCCTGGTTAAACGAACCGATTGATTCTCGCCAAATCTAATTGAATCTTGCACAATGTTCTAACCAAACCCTATTCAACCATCTTCAATGAGATTCAATCAGGTCAGTGTATTTTTTCAATGTAATTTGGATTGAACCTTGCACAATTGTCTGACTAAATTCCATTGAATTTGATTTCGTCAGATGATATGAATTTTTTCAACAAGGGCTGTTACAGAATGAACCTTTCGCCTCATATCAAGGGGTATAGTGAGTCCAGAAGCGATATTAAGTCTAAAAAAAAATAAGGCTTCATGCCAAAAGTAAAATTAAGTACTTGTTCTTGTGTTTTTTTTAGAAATCAAGTGTTCAGCGTTTCGGTTAGTTCTTAAGTTTTCTTAGAATATTCCCTGCAGCCACTCCAACTCTAGAGTGAATTTTTCAGTCCAAAAGAGTGGGAGTCCACTCGAAGCGGACTGGCACACTTTTGAAATTCAGTGGAGCGGAACGAGGGATTCTTCACTCTTCCAGAATTCTAGAGAGCAGGTTATAAATTGCCTGAATCTAAAACAATTGCACCTTCCCTCAGGAAAGTTTCCCTCATCCTCGCAAAATTTCTTTGTTCTTTTTCCTGGAAAAAGACATGAAAATTCTACAAGTTTATGAAATCAACAGTCAAAACTGACACCACGGGTTCTTCTGAAGATTGATAAAATTTCTCAAATAATGTCACACCTCCACCTCCGATGAATTCCAATCCCTGTTGATTCTCGAAGAATATTCAAAGAATAAATACTTTTATTCCAAACGAATTCTATTCTCCAAATACCATGACAAAAATAATCCAACGCGGTGTTAATTAACGCTAATACACACAGATATTTATCCACTTTACGGAAATAAATCCTTGAAAACACTGTGACGCATTCGATGCTGATGCCGTTTTATTTGCTCATCTTTTTCTTGTCCTTCTTCAAATATGTTTACCACCGCTCGCTTATTATAATGTGTGTAGCTTTTGAAAATACACTTTCGAACGTGACAGCGATAACCGGATCGCAAAACCGCGTTGTATCGTTGAAAAGGAAGAAAAGGGAACGATGAAATGTACGTTCGTCCAACGTTAAAAATAATATTTATTAAATTCCGCGGATACAATAAAATCATTGTACGCGCAATTCTCGTGTGATTTCAAGATAAATGTTTTTCACACGATCTGGTGATAACCGATAACAATGTAATCCGTTAATCGATATTATTTCAATCCTTTTCTTCTCTTCATCTTCAAACACCGAAACGATGTTGAATGAAGAAATATTGATGTTACCGAGAGGAAAACAAAACAGATAACAACGTCGGAGCTTGAGATATCAAAAAGCCACTTGAGATATCAAACAGAAGAATAAAAAGAAGGAAGCTGGAGAAAAACATGAAGAAGATTCAACATTTTAAACTTGTTGCAACAATAAAAAATGAATTTTCTAATCGAACAGCTGACAGAAAGAAGTGTGGGGAGAGTTTGAGTTCGAGGCGAACGTGCACGAAATATTTGATAGTAGGTGTGTAATGTAAAAAAAGTCGAATGGACGAACAAGACTGATGACCAATCGCAGACGAGCCTGTCTCTCTTCTTTGATTTTTTTTTCTCCACGTAATACCTTATATAGTTGCTATCAGTGAAGCGGTTAGCCTTGATGAAGTTCGTTGCTTTTATTCGACCTTCAAAGGCTACTGCACCTTTTGAATTCATTATCGAATCTTCACGTGCACACTTATTGTTCTTTTTGTATATATTTTACATAAAAGCGAGAAAAATTGCTTATATTTTCCCATCTCTCGCCTTCGTTCATGGGTTTTCAACTCATCTCTTGAGAAGCTAGTAATCAAACGTTTTTCCCTGTCATGATGATAATGATCGGAAACATCGATATGACAGGAATATAACGATGATAATAATAATAATAATAATAAAGATGAAAAGTAGTGCATGAATGCAATTCCTCGAGCACGTTATTCATTCTGAACGAACGGTAGGTATATATCATTGCATATATCATCACGTGACTGATATATGTGGAAATTGACCCGGTCTACGCTCCCTCGATTGTACGATATACGAAGATTTTATTATCGTTTAGTATTATTCCAGACGACAAAGGAAAAAGAAGTCAAATTTGTCCCTCATCTTCAGAGAGAAGAACAACAGAGGATTTTGTACGGAAAATTAACTTTTCGATATTTCACCCTTTTTCTCTCTTATATCACGGCTCTATCGGTAGATTAACCGATGCGGAATTTCATTTGCAACCTTACAAGCGTCCCACTATTCTGTAGTATGTGCATCTATTCGGCTTCGAGCCGGGCAAAGTCAAGCGGTCATAACGACCAACTAGTCTACCCAATCTATAGTATAGTATAGCGCCATTCAATTGCATCATCGCGATACTAAAATTATGCGACACTGACTCTCTCGTCGAGTTGACGACTAACGATGACGATGATGAAGACTATAGAACTACTCGAGACACGAGTATATAAATAAGTAGAGTGTTCAACAGATGCGAGAGAAATCGTCTTTAGGATCGTTTATATTCACGGATACCAGCGATACTTATTCTCTTTTTTTTTTTCATTCTTCTCTTTTTGTTTTTCGTTTTATTTTTAATTCGAATACCCGAGAGGCGAATTCGTTCTGAAATATGTCACGAAATCAAATACAGGAATAAATGTTTGTTCTTGTTTTTTAAAATAGTTTGGAATTGGAGAAATTTGGGAATTTATATTTATATAAGAAGAAATGAATGTTTTGTGAAAGAGTTGGAGAGTCTGTTTGTAAACTTTCGTAAGGAGGTGGAGGTGGAGGTGGAGGTGGAGTCGAAATCTGGAAAAAAAAAGGAAAGAAAACTCTTTGAATATTGCATTTCGATGATTTCTCATGAAATCGAGTGAAAGTTGATGCGATGATTCTGTTTTAAATGTTACATCATTTTACACAGTTGAAAATTCATGTCAATTATCGATTCAAAAGTATATGAAATTATCAGAAAAGTGTTTTGTACGTTCAAGATACAAGGCGTTTCACTTCTACTCCACGTTTGCGAATAATTATGGAACAGATTGATATAACTAGTTTCTTTCTCTACCTCTAGAAAATTGCAACGTACCGATTTGCAACAAGGATTTAATATGAAAATACTATATATTGAAATTCAAATATGCTGCTTTGAATTTCAAATTTGTCGTATCAGAATGAATCGTATATGCAGATGGTTTCTCTATTGATACTTGGCAGTCATCAATTTTCCTATTCTCTTGGATTCTGCATTGTACTCGATAATCGGATTTGTTCCGAACACGATATTATTCCCTTGATACTATCCAGTCCTTCTCGGTGTGACAACAGGATACATGAGATCGATACTATTGTCTTAGAAATAACAGATAATTCAGAAAATTACGATTAAAGTATATCCTCGTACAGAGATTCACCATTGGCCGAGGCTTGGCATTCAATGATTTATCGATGTGTTTTTCCAATGGAGCCCCATCATTGATGCAGAAATGGCAATGATATAGACCATCATTGGCTAAAAATAGAAAAATTTGTTTATCAATGTCGCTCCAATGATAAAACTGTAAAAAAAAAAATATATAAAGGGTATGCGCATTTCACAATTTCCGATATATGTTTTACTTGGGATCTTATTTCGTCTTTCTCATTTATCTGTAAACAACTCGGTGTTTTGTGTCGCCTGAAGTTTGCCATGAGAAGTGTACACAATATGGAACGACTGACTGTTCTTCCAGAGAATTATTCGAGTCTTATACATCCCTTGTATATACATCTCTCACTACTCGCGAGAAACACTCGATCGGTAATTTAGCTAGCGATTCAGCCATCAAAAGTTAAAATTAAGGAGCATGCCAATATTGAGCCATGCTATCGCCAATGATCAGCGCTACATTGAAACATCATTTTTATCCAGACTGGACCAAAGTTTGTGGCAATATTCAACCACGTTCCAAAAGATCCTCACTTTCGATAGAATCTATCGTTCGGTCAAACTATGTTGGACCAAGGATGAGCCCAGCAAGCGCCAAGTCTGGCGGAATTGTGAATCAATGGTAGGCTGACAACCTGGATTCGATGAACAGCAATATCGGTGCGACATTATAATTACCCAAGTGTCTATTGACGGCGGGCCCCATCTATGCCCAGGGTGGGTGCCCATGCTACCCAATGTGGGACCAACCCTGGAATGATAACATCGTTCCCAGCTTGGCCGTATTGCTTTGCCCGAGAATTGGTAACACCACGGGCCCAGCATGAACCCAGACTAGGCAATCAATACTGCCCCTTCCTTTTTGTTTTGAAATTGGAAAATCCGTAGCATGTATATACCATGGGGCCCACCCCGGGCCAGCATGGGCCCAAGACTGGGCCAGAGTGGGACCAAAATTCTTACACGCTGAGGATTGTACACACATGCTCGGGATATAAATTCACCTCAATCTTGGCCTAATGCTGGTCCAAATTGGGGCCAAGTTCAAATGTGCCCGCACTAAGATTCATTATCTCCATTTTTTTTTCAACTATAATTGTATGGGAAAGCACAACAGGGCCAAGATTGAGCCAACATGGGCCCCATCGTCATTCCCCAATACTGGGTTAAAGAGGATGGACCCAGCCTGGGGCCCATTGTCATTATAGGCAATACACGCTTGGGTATTGTTAATCAACATTGAATGTTTCTAGATTGCCAAATCTTGCTTATCAACATTGCGCCAAGCTATATTTCATTGTCAGCATTCGATATTTTTTTTTCTTCGCTCCCACCTGAAAAACTTTCAGAATCTAGTTAAAAAATATGTATAGTATACATGTTTCAATTGTTGTTGGGGCATGTTCCATAACTTAGAATGGTTGTTATTTTGCCATAACGAATCGTAGTTGATCGATCGATAGCTCATTTTGAAGGGGAAGAATGGTATTAAATTATAAAATCCAAGAAAAAATATTCAAAAACTTTTTTATGCCAGAAAAGATGAAAAATCGAAGGTTAAAAGTAGAAGAAATCCCTTTTCTGAGTAAATTATCTCAAATATCTCACAACGCTGACGTGATGGCCCACTCTTGGCTTTAGATTCGGATTCAACGCAGAAAATCACTTCAAAAATGACCCTCGGTTATCGAAGAGCAATCAAACCTCATTTTTTGCAGACCAATGATATTTTGATAAAATAAAAAGCCTTCAAAGCCATTGCGCTCCCTGTAAATAATTTTTATCAGCGTGCAGGTTGCGGGAGGATTTTTTTTCAACTACATTCTGAAAGTTTTTCAGGTGGGAGCGGAGAAAAAAAAATATCGATTCAAAACGAAACATCCTGATACACACACGTTTGAAATCATTGCTTCCAACATCTTTCAAAAATCCAAAATCCACCCCAGCCCCATTCTACCTCAATTTCGAGTGTTTTCATCTAAGGCCACGGGGTCCATAGGTAGGAAATGCCAATATTGACAACTGGCCCATGCTTGGCGAAATACTGGGCTGCCAAGCATCGCGAACCAATATTGGTCCAATATACAACCGTTGTTCATTCTAGAAACCATACCAGGTTTCATAGGAAATGCCAATATGACAACTGGTGCAAGCTTGGCAAAATATTGGGCTGCCAAACATGGCGAACCAATATCAACCCAATATCAAACCGTTTGTTATTTGAGAACCCACACCTTGTTTCATAAAGAAATACGACAAGTGGTTCAAGATTGGCAAAACATTAAGCTGCCAAGCATGGCGAACCAATATCGGCGCAATATCAAACCATTTGTTGTTTGAGAATCTATACCACATTTCGTAGGAAATGTCATTACAACAAGTGGTTGAGGCTTGACAAAACATTAAACTATCGAGCATGGTGAACCAATATTGGGCCAATGTACAACCAATGTTTATTTGAGAACGTATGCCACGTCTCCATGTTTGTGATTTTCACAGAGTTGTACCGATATCCCTGCTAGAAATCTTATCATTTTCTATGGGAAATTTTCAGCAGGGATGGCATGAAAAATGACGTCATTTTTCCTCCAAGAAGTATGTTTGAAGAATCAGGTTGAAGCATGGCAAAAGTTAATATACACAACTTGGGCCAGGTCCGGGTTAATCGTATGAGCCAAGCTCCAGAATACTCATAATACATATATCATGAGACATTGGGCTATGTTTGGCGTTGCATTCTGGTCCAATATTGAGTACCAAGCCTGGCACGAGGTTATCATCCCAAGCTTTCACCAAGCTTGGGCCATTCTTTCTCATGGATTCTGGCCCAATATAAGTCATAACTGGGCCAAGATCGGGCCAAGCTTGGGCCATTCGTTAATTCCTACCAGGGTAGTAACATCTGTCGATGGCCAGAGGATGCCACTACTTTTTGGCCCAATAAAATTCCGGTGGACTTATTAATCTGTCTGCAACAGTTATTGAAAGTTGTAAATTGAAAATTGTCGATGAAAACAAATATTTCATTTTTTTACAAATTTCTTCCCTTTCTTTCCTCAGAATAAATACTTCTCTATCAGCAGTCACTCGAGGACTAATTTCTTTCTCAAAGAGTAACATTCCAAAAGTACAATGTCCAATTTTCAGCTGAGAATATTTAAAAATAATGAAATTATGAATTTTATTGTGAAAACAGTCGCTGATCCATTTTTCTTTCCACACTTCATTTTTTCAAGTATACTTAAATTGAATTTTCGGACGTATAATCTATAAGATTTCTCAGAATAAACTTTGAATAAGTTCTAAAAAAATTGACTAGTAACAAGATTCAATAGTTCATTTGTTATAACAATTTTTGTCGTTGGGGTAGAAATCACCCCAGTGTGGCAAGTATGTGATCCTGTGAAGTGCGGTAAACAAGAGTTGATGACAAAACTGAAGGAAGAAATTTTTGATATGTGCATACGAAGAATGATATACTTTCGTCCCTAGAGAAAATGCTTTGCGGGTTGAAAGTGCGTCGTTGGTCAGAAATAATATCGACAGCAAAATCTTCCAACAGTTTTTCCTAAAAATGAATAAATTTTGACGAAAACAGCTAGGCTTGTGATAATTGACAACTTTTGTCTCCAAAAGAAGAGTAAAAAAAAGAGAGTACTTTCAGTGATTTTCAGAGAAGCTTTTTTTACCAAGGAAGCGTTCAATACTTATGAACAAAATCAATTATAAACGTATATTGACATTCCAATCTCCAGAATACAACCACGCATTTATAAACATTCGAGTGCATTAAGAAAGGTAAGCACATCGGGAGACTTATTTTCACACTTTTTGCGAATTTCTTTGAAATAGAAAGAGATTTATCCCCCCTGTGATCATAGATAATCGACAATTCTCTCTCCTTCACGAATTTTTTGTTACCATTTTTTCATACACTATCCCTCTTTTACCACCAAATTATCTTATAAATTTAATTCACAAAACGATCAATTTACATAAATTTCGTTCCATACACTTGACTCTTCAGTTTCTGTTTCTTTTATTGCTTCTACTTTTATCTCGTGTTTTATTATCTCATTGACATTTGTAGCAAATTTGTGGGCATGTAACATGACTTTTCCAACGACTTTTTGTCACTTTCCCACCATTATCTTCTCAACATTTCCACTCTCCTGATTACATTCAATCTATTTTCTCCGCAAAACGTTCGTTCGACGTATATACATGCGAAAGATAAATAATAGATCAAGTTTCATTCATACAGAGAAAAAAGATCCTTCATGTGAAATAAATGTTTTGTTGGTTACGAAAAAGTAACGAAAGCTTGATATATATATATATTTGTTATTCGTGCAAAGTGATTTAAACCGAGTTTAGCCGACTGGCTAAATCGGACTTGAACAAAATCGATGAATTTGAATTTATCCTCTTGATTTTGGTTGCTCAGAAAGATAATGTCAATGACACATTCTTTTGCGAATGGAGTACCAGTCGGGAGTTGAGTTCGTTCTATTTTCATCCATTTTGATTGATTTTCTGGTTCATCGTGCATGACGTTTTTATTTGTTCTACCCCGCCAGACTTTTCGTCATCAAACCGCGATATAATACAACAAATTGCTTTCCCCTGATTCCCAGATTTTTCTTTTTTCTTTCTCCACTCAATTTGATTGACTTGAGATTTTACATTCGTTCAATTTATCTCTCGTGAATTTTCTCTCGAAATTCGTTCTCGTAACAGTTCCTTCTTGCTCTAAAATGTTTTCTAAAGTAATTATCGCCTTTCATCGAGGTCCGCCTCGGTCTTCCATCGGATTTTTGCCACTCGCTTTTTCATTTTTCATCGAATTTCGTTCGTTTATGTTTTAAAATCACATCACGCGACTGTTTTCCTTTTCTTCTCGATGGTACTGTTATTTCTCGTTACTCTTGACCTTTCGATCTCTTCGAAACCTCTAAAAAATAAATCCTCTCTATTTGTCGAGTAATCGGTCCGTTAATCTTCGACTAATCTTTTTCATACGAAGGTTACTACTTTGTAATTACAAATTTTATACGTATATTTGATATTTCAATTTCAACGGGAGTATCAAACAATTGTCGAACTTTTGAATCGAACCTTTTCAAGGTAATTCTACAATATCAACATGACGCGACACATATACCAGAATTACCATCGCTCTTAATTGATCAAGAAGTTCGAATATAACAAGCAAGGTTATCGAAAACAATACATAAACGTACACGTAAACGAACTTCACTTTACTTTCAGAAGAAAGTGTTTGAGGAAAGAATTGATGCCGATGATAATGTTCGAAGAAAATAAATATGAATATTCGGCATAAAACGTGGGAATGTTGGGCACTCGAGTTCAATCCATTAATTCAATATTTGCGATTCTATAAAAGAATAACGAAATTCGAGAAATAAGATGTTCGAACCGAATCAACGTAATACCATGGTACACTACTACCGTACAGCAGCATTCACTCAAGTTACGAAACAAATTATTAACTCAAGGTCTACTGTCGTTGTTCCTTTGGTGTCCCAGATTAACTGTGCATCTGTCCTAAATAAAACCCCGTTTTGCGCTGATCAATTCGTTTTATTATGAATATTCGTTGTTGATTTCATCAGGGAACAAAATTCATAGAAAAATATTCATCAATTTTGAAGAAATTTAGAAGAATATTTAATATATTTACCATTGATCCCACGTTCAAAGACTTTACACTTCTCGTTCGTAATCCTAACTTCATTAATTATCTGTCAGTCGAGTTGAACAAAATTTAAAAATAGCTGTCCAATAACTGGAATGTCAACAATGCATGAATACATAATCAGCAGTAATTCATTATACTGTGAGTTTAATTACTGATTATTTATTACTCTCAATCTTCAAGTTCATGAAGACTCGATTCTATACTTTATACAATTTCTATAAAAACATATATCGAGTTCTCTTTGAGTCACCTATTGCATCCTCTCACGATTGATCCTTTGCTCTGTCAAATCATTCTACCAAGTATATATCCTTCGACACGCAACGTAAACTTCATAAACTACGAAGTATCAAACCGATTAGAGTGACACAGTGAATCGATAAACCCAAGTTCGTCAATCCAATAGCGGAGGGATAAACGGAAATGTCAACGACCCATTTCGAAGCACGCATAGCCCATCGTCGAACTTCAACAATAATTAGGAGAAAAATCTATACCTGGTACCTATAAAATGAAATCCTGGTGATTGCAAATAAATCCTCTCCCAATTAGCTCACGTTAATGAATTTCCCGTGAGAATTCGATTCGAAAGGCTGGAAAGTTAAACATGCGTAGACTTGACTCGTCCATGACATTTAGATACACGCATAAAACGTGTGACCTTCTATTAGGATGATTAGGGAAACATTTATAACAAATTTTCTCTCAATGTTGAATTGATACGCGTCGTACACACAGCCGTGAATATTTCTCGAGCGTATCCGTAATTTAATCTACCTTGCGAGCAGTATGAAACAAAATGAAATTGAACGGATCAATGTGTGCGAGGATTTAAAGGGAGAAGCGTGAGGGTGGAAGGGGTTGTAGGGAGGATAGTATATTGGAAAATAGAGAATCGTTGCGTCATCAAACTCAAGCAACTCTCCGAACGTTTTTCCTTTCCCTATTAAAACTTGCAATAATCTCCTCGAATCGATCATCACCGAGAAATTGAAAATACTGGCATTACATAACGACTTTTCGTCAAAGTCGGTACTCTTTGGGAAATTCCAAACATCGTCGGAATGTGTATTGAATATTGTGTTCACCTTTTTACCTTTCCTTTCATTCGATAGTGCGCTATCTTCTCAATAAATTACAAACAAAAATACAGCTAACGTTACTTCAATTTACAACAATACAACTCGATTCACAAAATACAGAATACGTTTATAAAATTTATATAAAACAACATGAGATTTTGAAATACCCGGACGCAGTTTAAACTCGTCATTGTTCTATCGTTTATCGGTACGATATAAACGAAGAAGAAGCAATGATGAATTTAATTGCGGTAATTGATTTCGGAATACACGAAGAGATCGTATATTTAGATTACAACAGCTTCCGGTCTACGGTCTACGCGGTATGGTAATTGGTTGCACTCCACAGTATCGGGAATAAATAATGAAAAATTTCAAGTTTATTCCCCCTTTGTGTGAAAAAACAAAACCCTCCAACGATTCACATGTACGTGCGAATTTTCCAATATTTTCGGAACAACCAATATGAGTCAATATCGGTTGAATTTTCAAATTTCATAACATTCATCGTATATTCCATTTTGCATGAAAGAAAGGACACGTATACTTTATAGATGTGACAAATGTGTTGTGTAAAACATGTATTGTATACCGATCGATCGACTGGCTAAGTTAGATGAATAGATAAATGGAACAACACTTGTACGACTGTAAAATGAACAGAGGAAAAGATCTCGTGTCGTTTATATGCATAATAGCTTCCCTCTGAAAAAAAAAACAAACCTTAATGAATTATCAATGATTATCATTTTGTCCTCATTGAATTTATATTTATATAATTGTGCCGTATTGTTAGTGATTTCTTGAAATTTCATGGAACTTTCAAATACGATCTTTGGAATTAGAATTTTAATGAGAATTGAATTAAGAAAACATGAACTGTAGTTGTTCAGAATTTATCCCCTGGTTAAAAAATTGAACGCCCATTAAACTTGCAGAATTCAGAATCATATCTAATGATTACAATGGTATCAATCGGTTACAATTGGAATAGAATTTTTTGAATCAAGGTTAGTTGAATTTAAATACCAAACATTTGAAAATTCAAGAAGTCTACGTGCGACACAGTTCCTAAGAAAATTGATATTATTATATGAACCTGTACAAAAATGTAAAAAAAAATGCAGAAACGTAATAAATAACAAAAATATTGATTTCCCCAGAGACTGCAGGATTAGTCTTCTCAACTCTCAAGTTTCTATCATGCACCAATTACATACCCTTGGTAAAAAGATTGTGCGACATTTTCAATAACTAAAGTAGCTTAAATCGTGGTACGTTGTTGAAAGAATTATACAAGCATAGGTATACATTAGAAGAACTAGAAACTCCACAATAAAATTCTGTAGTCCAACTTTGACATCAGTGTAATAAGAAATGAAATGTGATTTTTACTTGAAAAAAATCTTTAATAACTATTTAAGCAACGGTTTTAGACAACTTCTGAAGCCATATTCTGAAAGAGCATGACATTTTACATCGGATATCATGTATTATATATTTTTTGGCACATTGAATATAAGAAAAAAAAAACTGAATAAAAATTCATCTAGTTCAGAGTGATTCTCTCTAAATCTGGAAGAGTGGAAAAATACGCGTTTCACTCCACTGAGTCTCAGAAGCGAGCCAGTCCGCTTCGAGTGGGATTTTCAATCGTTCAGAGTCAACCCCTACTCTTTTAGAGCGGAAAATTCACTCTCAACCTTAGATTTTCACTCGAAATTTCGACAAGCTCACTTCTGGCTGTCTAAAGAGTGAAATCTTACTCTACAAATTTTAGAGAGTTGAAAATTCACAACATTTGAGATTTAATAGGTTACTACTAGTTGAATAATAAAACTGTTTAAATTCAGTACCTACCTTCTTTTCGTTTGATGGAGGTCATTTTCACTTAAAAACTGCAGTATTGAAGCGGAGAACAGCATTTCTCAAATTGGCTGGAAATGTATCTCTCAATTTTGTTCAGATCACAATTTTCATACAGCTTCGTATTTGAACACACACGGAGAAAAAAGTATTGCGGGCATAGCAAGCAGGTCTGTTACTATAGCGTCTACAAAAAAGGTTAGCTGGGAGAGCAAGAAGCCAACATAAATAAATTTGTTAACAGAACTAACGCCTTACCTGCTGGGGTGAATATTTTTGCGAGCACAACAAATTTCTTTGTAGACGCTATTGCTAGTAGCAAACCATTTTTTCTCCGTGCAGCCTTTGCCCCAAATTCAATCCAATTGAGACCCCAAATTTCGAAAACTTGGGCTAACATCGGACAAAAACTCGCCCTAGACAGAAAATTCTGAAAAACTCTTGCTTACTGAACACGTTTTTGTCCACAGAAAGTTTCTCTGAAATTTTCACTCTATCTCGCCTCGCGAAAGAATTAGGATGATACTTTTAACCAACTGCTAGTTAACTGCTGCCATACATGTTCTTACTTGACAGCCTGTATTCTCAACTGAAAATTAATTCGTTAATGTTGCCGCGAGCCGCAAAACGAGCTGTAACGAGCTTTAAACTTCAGCTGGATTCAGTTGGGACTACGGGGAGTGAACATTGACTCAATACTCGGTTGGATGGACCTGCAGTTTGTTTCAAAAGTTTGTACCGACTCGAGTTTTCAACCGATTCATACGTCCAATGGCAAAGATTCACCTCGAATTGTCGGCTCAAAGTATAAATTGATTAAAAACTTTTCCCAACAGAGGGATATATGCCAATTCAAACTTTCAAATTTAGTTACGGATTTGTTAAGCTTGATTTGAAAACCAATTTTGTTTACTAAATAGGAAGTTTACTTTGAAATTGGATAATCTGGGATTTCAAATTGCTTACGACTCATCCTGCAATTCGCGACAATACTATAAATAAGAATCTGTTAGAAAGATTATACGATGAATCCATCCCAATGGAAACCAAGAATAAGTTTGAGAATGGCCTGAATGTATTTATATTCAGCGATTCTGATATTTTTTCTGCTATAATCATCCTTGATTATGAGAATAATGAATTACAAAAAAGTATGTCTTATTCAGTTTATTGTGAATTTATTGTGAGGGGAGACTGGTCTCGTTATCAACCCCGAGATCGAAATGATACCTGCCAAGTCGAGAATCTTGACGAGATGATACTGATATTGTCGAGACGAGACTCGGTCAGTCACGGCGAGACGAAACGAGAACGAAACACTAGAGATCAGGGTCAGTTGTCGCAATAATTCCGCATCGATGTGAATTTTAATATTGTGAAATCTATATTAGAAGTTTGGGCTGTGGCTCAATGAATCAATTGCCTTGATCGTATCCCTGTAAATTAAGGTGATACCAGCGCCGGGACATTAGCCAAATTTATTCTCACATTTTATTCGAGACTGAAGCAATAAATTCAAAATATCGCGCTATACAGACCTTCTTTATTTGATAAAGTTGGTCTGTATAGAACGATATTTTGATTGTTTTGCTACATTTTTGTATAAAATGTCAGAATGAATTTAGCTAATGTCCCGGCGCTGGTATCCCCTTAAGGATGGACGATATTTTTTCTAGAAAATTTATCGAGCTTATATTGAACTTGATAAAATATCGATCAAAATGGTATTCACCTATCGAGAATATCCACAAATTCAGCATGGTAAATATTTTATTGAATTTTCCAATCTGTATGTTTCATTGAATTTCAGTATCCTCATAATTTTTTGAAATACATCAGTTTCGTGTAATCTAATAATTATCGTACAACGATTTAATATGTATTACTATTAAATCCACACATACATAATTGTGTTATATGCATACTCCACTGAAATGGAAATCGGTAATCACAAAAAGCTGCCTCTTTTTCTCCTAATCAATGAAAATTTGCATAAACTACACAGTAATAGCAAGGGAAGATGTAAATTTACAGCAGAATTTATCTATAGTTTTTATAAATTCATAAATGAAACATATTCTTGTACTGCATATACTGAGCCAACAAGCTGCACTGAGAGAAAGGGTCTGTTCAAATATTCGACAGCTAGGAAATTTAGTCCCTCTAAATAAAAATTCAGTTGCGCCAGCTAAATTTGATTTGTCATAACTAAATTTTTCATTCCTATCGAATAAAGTCTAGCTAGCGTAAATAAAAATCTAACATTTAGTTGTCCCAACTAGGTACCTTTCTCTCAGTGTGTATTTCCAAAAAATCTTTTTTCTTGCACAACTATATCCAAATGAGCTTTGTAAATGTATTTCAATACAGAAAATTTTTTAGAATTATTGGGAATAAATTTCGAAAACTCCAGTAAAGATAATTGCCGTTCGTATCATTTAACACGTGCGGGTTTAGATGGGTTCATGCAAAAACTTTGAATTGTAAAGAGTTCGAAACAAAAGCGATATACAACCTCTATTTTCTATCAAAGCTTCGAACCATTTACAATTTGAACTTTTTTCATAAACCCTTTTGGATACAATCCTCGATATCTCGAAACTTCAAAATATGGAGATACGAACTTTTGGCTTGGCACTGCAGTATAATTCTTCTTGAATTCAATGTCATCTCGAATAAAAAGCAAGAAAAAACAGTTTATTTCTATTTTTCTTTGTACTACTTGGATCCATTTCCCACCGATACTCCACTTGAACGAACTCCAGTCTCGAATTCACCAATGATTTCTATAGTTCTAGTATATTCGAAAACGTCCAAAAACAGTACAACGCAACACACAATTTCAATTCACGCCCACCCCCATGGAATACAAAACATGCAAATCCTTTGAACACAAAATAAATATGATTTTTATTTATTCTTTTATTGTTGAATTTCATCAAGGAATAATATATTCCTCGCTTCTTCTTTTTGTTTTTTTTTTTTTACATTGGATATAATTCAGTTCTTAACATTTTTTTTGTTTATTATTTTACACAAATTTTCCAAATTCTATCAATAAATAAACCTTGAATATGCGATAAAAATCATGACAATATTACTGGTATTACTCATCGAAATTATTCATTTTATACACCTTGATAATGAGATTCTCAAAGCTGACACGAAATCCGACTTGTCACACGCTATTAGATATTATAGATAAAGAAAAGAAATGAGAATGACACACAGAAGATCGATATTTCTTTGGTTAAGTATTTTCAATACTTATTCGATACTGATTTTCAATCAAATGTTTCCTCCTTTTTGTTCTGTTCTTACTTATCTTCCTCTTCCTCTTCCTCTTCCTATTTTCTCCCTTCGTTCCCTAATTATAGCATACAGATTTATCTTATGAACATTTTATAAATTAATTTTCATTGGATATTCGTAAAAGTTTCTTGTACATCACGAATTCTTTTTTTTTTTTGTTTTAATACTCTATGAAACTTTCCTACGAATACCTCTACGTAATTGGAATAAAAAACAAATGTATATACATATACATATAAATATCACAACATTTAATATATTCGCAATCATAAATTCGACATTTTTCTCTCTCGTATGTGGTAAAATATATTTTTCGAACTTATAATTTTCTCACCATAAAATGTTTTTTTTTCCTTGATTATTCATATCTTTTTTTTTTTGTTTGTTTTGTTACTTTGTTTGTCGTGATTCTCTCATCTAGAAAAGCCGATAGTCAAATTTAGAGATACTAGATCGAAAAAAAAAACAAAACGTAATTAGGCTGGAGTTACTTCGATGAGTTACTTCGATTTTTCATCAATTTGTATAAGAAATTTCAATTTTCTTTCGTGTGTTCTTGTTTTACTTCGTTCCATGTTGTCTCGTGGAACACTTGTGATCGATTATTGGAGTAAATATTTTCATTTTTGTATCCAATGCAACGGTTGCGTGAGCGAAAACTTGACGAAGATTTATAATAATATCTCCGATTGTTGTTAAAAATGAACAAAACGATCGAGTGTTCTTCGATCATCGTATCCTACTTTTTCCCCATGCCAATGAAGAATAATTAATGATTATTTGTTTGTATATCGGATCAATCGTATTGAATCTTTCTAGAGACTCCTCAAATGATGAAGATTCATATTGTGGTTCAATTGAGATGATTGCGACATTCGCTACTTCAATTCTCTCAATTGCTCTTGGCAATATCGTTCCTCGCGTAACATGGAAAGCTTTGAAAACATATTTCACGAACATTAAAATCAATTTGATTTGATAATTCGTCTTATTCGTGCAAAAAAATCATCTCCTGTTAAGAGAATACGAAGAGTCTTTATTTTTCCACTTTTTGTTGATATAAAATAAACGTTCCTACGTTATTCCACACATCTTCTGTACATTTTTTCATTTCAAAGAACAACAATGAGTGCGCATACCAGGAAATTCATATACATGTATATATTCAATATAAAACTCATCATGATCTTGATAAAATGTTTATACCAGTTATATAAAAATTTGATAAATTTCTTCTTTTCGGAGAAGAAAAAGAAAGGGCAAAAATATACATGTCTGATTTTTTATTTATGTCAAAATTCAAATAACTTTAGTGAACAAAATAATACGATTAGGAGAAGATGAATCTCAATTGTAAAATCAAATTCATAGAAAAAAGAACCTCGTTCGAGTCTCAGAGTCCGTTCACTGATCATGGTAAACTGCTTTGCCTACCTCTACGCCTTTCAGGGCAGAGAAGTGAAGGGAATCTCGTCAAAAAGTGCTTACGTAAAGCATGTACAATGTCTAACAGGAATACTAAAGAGGACCAGAATCAGCATACGTTTGTGTAACTTTATATTAAAACTGTTTGACATTCGGTGACCATATTATGACAAAAAAAAAATCGGATGATACGTTTTAATGATTTACTCCCGAGAAAAATGTATAAAATTACAATTTGAACGAAGGATAATTCTTTACATCTATTACTTATGATATGAAATAGCATTTATGATATGAAATAGTAATATTATTGTTGTATAATTATTTTACAATATGATAACGATAAAACGAAAATTATCCTTCATCCATTGTGTTATATTTTATACACCAAACTTTCACGGTTCAGAATTTTATTTTTAAATCCTCATTGATTGATTCGAATAAAATGAAGTTTCGTTTGTGACCGATGCTGCTTTTCTTCCAAGAATTTTCAATGAAATCAATCAACTTCTCGTTGGATAACGACTAAACAGGCTTCGAGTTGATTTCCTGCTATTTCCCTATATTTCAGTTTCCTTGAATCCCACGATATTTCTAAATGAATGAAAAGATCATAGACTCCAAATAAACTCAATAACGAAGGTGCTAGCTGCTGTACACGCAATTTCTCATACACGATTGCAAAGTAATAAATTCCCATTCCACTCTTGTGTTGAAATATTAAATCAATTTTTCATTCACCCAACCGAGTCTGAATTTTCCAGTTTTTCCACTCAATTGAGAACAAAGGAACGAATTTAGCATTGTTATTATACGAATCATCGAAAACCCTAGCGAAGAGATGATCTTATAATTTTCCATCAAAGTACCAATTCCACCTTCAATGAAAAATTGTAAAATCCCTTTCGCTAATTCATTTCCTACATTTATTCCATCCGATCCTCATCGAAGTAATCTCCACAACACCCACAATATAACAACGGAACAATATTATATGATATCTCAAAAATGAAATAGAAGAGAAGCATATCTAATTCGACTATCTCATTCGCTCATCGTGCCCACTCATTCGTACATTCGACCTCTCATCCATCTTAATAATTATTTTCACTAAATTTAATCGATTGTTCGAAAGGCTTTGACAAAATGTTAACTTTGTTCTTGATTTTTCCGTTTTTTTCTTCTTTATATTCATTTCTCATGAAAAGAGATGAATGCAACTACACCAATCAATGTATTCAATATATATTTATTATATATATATATATATATAATTTTCATGAGGGGATATATAAAGTTCGTTTGAAAGTACACAAAAATTACCAAACACGATTCCATTGAAAATATCCTAAGATGAAATTGAGGAGAATTCGGAATGTTTCGATACCGATAAAAGCATCAGCACCGTAAAATTCCGATTTTCCTTGGACTTCCACTTGGAATGTTTTCAACGGCGATTCATCGATAAGTAAGAATTATATGGAAGACAGAACAATGGCCAAGTTTCAGTCGCTCTACAATCAATTTCAATGGATGTAGATGAATTTCATGTGTTTCTTCTTTTTTCTTCAAAAACGCGAAAAGAGAGAAATCAAATAATACGACAACAAAAAACAAGGAAAAGAAATTTTCTTTATCAATTTTTCAAATCATCTCAACTCATGGAAATATATCCTTCCTTTCACAAGATATATTATATATAAAATATTTTCATCTCAAATCAACCGAATCTAATTCATTATAAAATCCTAAAATACTCGGTAGATATTGCACTATATTAATATTATTTAGATTCATTATTATTATTATTATATATATATATATATCTATCTGCGTATTCAGCGATTTGCACAAGCACACCTTCCACATGTATTATTATACATATAAAATAAGAAAGTGTATTTTGACGTCTAAAGCTCGAGATCCCTTCTTTGACGTAATAATCCGACAACTTCGTTTCCTTATTTTGTTTCTCTCTCTTTATCATTTATTTCATTCTCGACATATACATTTTGTATATATATACATATATATATATATAATATTCATATATATATATATATACATTTTTTTTTTAATGTAATGGCTTTCGTGGCTCGAATCATCTTTCCTTCCACATACAATTCGTATTCCTCGCAATTTTCTCCTCAATTCGGTGCGCCAACGTGTAAGCGATGATGTATATGTTTGTGTCTTGAATGTGTGTATACATTTATATACATATAGACGTACCAATTTATACGAACTTGAGGTAGGGAAGAGAGAATATATAAATACACCTATACCTATGTTTTTTTTTCCTTCATACCCAATGATTTAGGAATAGACAGGAGTTTTTAGAATTTAATGCCAAATCAAAATACGATTCAACTCCGCGTTTTACAACAGAGAAGGTAAATTTTGTTGCAAAAGTATCGGTACAACGTCCTCGCGATGAGTTCAACGTAATTATTATTATTCATATGAAAAATCGATTTCCTCAAAAAAAAAAAAAACAAAAAACCCGCCGAGAGACAAAGAGAAAGAAAGAAAGAAAGGAAAAATAGACTCTCGAAAATCATCTTAATCGTTATTTTCGCTCCTGCGTCGTTTCGTCTCGGTTTTATGTTTGGGAATACTACCCATTGGATCCCTCGCGAGAAAGTAAAAGAATGATAAAGAGGGACGGACTCAAAATTTATCTTCTCCTTTATGTAATGCGAAGGTCAGACACACCGATAGTATAAATATACCTACTTGAATCTGAATTTAAAAAGAAAAAAGAAGAAAAACTCTGTGTAAATCTCAGATAAGAGAGAGAAATATCTCAAATGTACCGCATTGCGCCACATTTGGCGGCCAGTTTAGCCGGGGGAATGAGACAATAGGGGAGAAAAAAAAAAGCAACATTTCCACGTGACCAAATAAGAGTCTAACAACCGCGGCGCATAACGCACGAGGATAAGACGGTAATAGTTTTCCGATTATAATGCGTTGCAGTCTGCGCATAAGAGTTCATCTTACCGCAAAATACAACGATACAACGAACTTGTTTATTACTCGCTTTCTTGCTTTCCTGCTTCTTTTCGCATTTGTATGAATGTGTATACGAAAGAGTTAACCAGAGAGACGTACTTAACCTTACACTCGTTCAACAGCAGTTTTATTGACGCTATTAAACAAGTTATTTGTTCCTCACATTTTTACTCTCGTTAACTGACGACATACACACTAAACTATTGCATCGAGGACAACAACAGTTTCGGAGAAAGAAATAGTTCATTTTCCGTTGATTTTCTTCTTTACTATCAGAGAGAGAGAGAGAGAAGAAATATCTTACAACATATCATCATCATCATCATCATCACTTTCTCCCTCTCTCCTCAATCAATCGAATTGAATTTCATTTCATGTGTCTCTTGAAAGTCTATCTCGTATATGACGGTATGGTATGACACGAGAGCCGATCTCTACCGAGTATTTATATTTAGGAATAATATAACCATTTAGGATAACGAAGAATTCTTTCTTCTCATTTTATATCATTTGGAAAAATCGCTTTCGAAGCGAATCGATGGTAACAGACTCGTGAGGTCTTACATAAATATTTAGGATTGTGTGGGTGGTATGTGTGAGAGCGTGTACCATTACTTGATTGTATTTCAAATATATATATATATACTCTCGCATCTTGTTTCGAGTGAAACAATGTAATCGTTTGACGACTAGTTCTACATATGTGTTCGTTTTTCTCTGTGTGTGTGTGTGTGTGTGTGTGTGTGTTTATGCATGTGTGCGTATACATATATATACACACACAAAATAAAAATATCAGGACAGGGCTAATCATTATTTACCACAAAAATGTCAAGTGTATGAGAGTGTATTCGCTATGAGATTATTTTTAATAATAAAAGGAAGCGCTTTAAAATATTGTTGCTAAAGGATTCAATTTTATAATTATAATAATAGGATATATGTACAAAGTGAAGTAGTAATAGTAGTAGTAGTAACTCGACTATCGAAGGGTAATAATCAAGAAAACAAAATAGACTCTTTTCCATCTGCTCTCCACTGAAACCTTGAAAAGTCTTTTTTTATTTGCCCTTCTTCTTATTCGGGATGATTGAGAATTCTAGCAGTCAGAAAGTCAAATGTTTCTTTCAGATTCTGTTCATGTTTCAGATTTATATGTATTCATGTATTCATGTATGTATGTATGCATGTACGTGATAACTCCCCCGATTCTGATTTGTCGTATATCAAACGAACAAAACAACAAAACTATACAGTTCCTCTCCAAACGTCCGTTCTTCTTCCTCGAGAATTTTCTTCGCGCTTTTTCGGGTTTATTATCTATATATAATAATAATTATATATATATCGAACAAAAACAAAACAAAAAAATAAAACAACATCAAAGCGCGGAAATATCTGCCACGTATTTTGCTCTCTTCTTGAAATAATAATAATACTCTCTTTTCCTCAGACTTTCGCCACAGCGAAATGTTCTTATTCTTACTTTTATCGGACTGACCAAAGAGGAGAACCATGAGAAACGGCTTATTTACGATCGTGTGTTTTTTTTTTGTGTATCATATCATCACCGTAGTAGTCGTCATCATCATAATCATCATCATCATCATCATTGTTGCTGTTGTTGTTGTTGTGATTGTTTTCATCGCCTTCCACAGCCAATGTTCTTCCTTCTTCTCCTCCTCCTCTTCTTTGTGCTTCTTCCTATTCTTCCCCTTGGATCTCTTCTCACAGAAAAAAAGACAAATAAAGAGTCGAGATTCGTTCAAAATTCAGCGAACTCCTTGGCGCATTTTTCGGTTAAAGAAATCCTAAGCGTCTCCTCCTCGTAGTCATCGAAATTGCTGGTATCTCCCGGACCTTTGCACCTTGGGATAAAGGGTGCCTCTATCCTCTTTTGGAAGACGGCTATCCAATCGGTACTCGTGAACCATTTGTGACCTTTGATATCATTGACTCCAGCCTTGAGATTACCGTACCTCTTGGTGAGATCCACTTGTAATAGATTTCGTAACAGATCCTTGAGCTCGGATCCAAAATGTGATGGAAATCGTGGCTTTCCGCTGACGATTTTCTCGTAGATCTGAATCGGTTGATCGGCAAAGAAAGGTGGATAACCCGCGGCCATTTCGTAAACTAATACTCCAAGAGCCCACCAATCGACCGCTTTATTGTATCCTTTGCTCAAAATAATTTCTGGGGCGAGATATTCCGGAGTGCCGCACAAGGTCCACGTACGACCCTGCACCTTTTTGGCAAAGCCAAAGTCCGTAACCTTGAGGTAACCCTGTGAATCGATCAACAAATTTTCAGGTTTCAGATCTCGGTAAATTAGATCGAGATAATGTAGATACTCGAAAGCGAGGACTATTTGAGCGGCGTAGAAGCGGGAGTGAGGTTCGGAAAAGCGACCAACTTTCCGTAAATGACTGAACATCTCGCCGCCGGGTACGTATTCGAGTACCATGTAGAGATAAGAGTTGTCTTTGAAGTGAAACCGCAACGAAACCAGGAAAGGAAAACTAATTGCTTGGAGTATTCTTTTTTCGTTAAGAGTGTGTTCGACTTGTTTCAATTTGACAACCTTTTGTTTGTCCAATATCTTCATCGCGTAATACTCTTTGGTCGGTTTGTGTTGTACTATCATGACCCTACCGAAAGAGCCGGTACCGAGTGTTTTGATGCGCTCGAAATCGTCGAGGGCAGCCGTGTTCGTTGGATTCTTCTTCCATTTCTCTTCGAATTCTTTTTTGGCCTTGTCAAGGAATTCCTTGACACTTTCCGCAGCGTCGACCTTCTTGTTAGCGGTCGCGGCATTGTTGCCCATCTTAGCAGCCGCCTTCGTTGTCGAGCCTGCCAGGGCTCTACGAAGCTCGCGTAATTCAAGACGACTGCGTTTTCGCTGCTGCTGTTGCGGCTGCCTCTTCTCCTTCTCCGCTGACGCTAATATTCCTGCCAGGGTTCTCTAAACGAAGTCACCCTCCTTTCGATAATCTCTCTCCGATACGTTATCTCTCTTTTATCCACAATCGAGATTATTATTTTGATTTATTGTCCTAAATTTTCAATTCTCGAGAGTAGTAGTAGTAGTAGCAGCAGTAGCAGTTCGGTTCGATAGCGGCACATCAATCAGCTATTCCCTTCACGCTCGATCGATAATAATTTCCTCCCACATAAGTTCTTTGATTTGTACATATATATGAGGTTTCGATTAACAACGATAATAACGTATCCCTAAGGACTAGAAGCGATAGAGAAGGGAGGAAAATTTTTGAGCGAAAAAATGGGTCAACACCGATCATCTACAGCTTGCGCCATCTTCTCTGTCAATTTGTATCAAACACCGACGACGAGCGAGAGAGAACTAGAGAAAGAGAATTACCAAGAGAATGACAAATTTGGTCGAGAAGACAATTTTCCAAAGGACACACTATTAATTTTGCACTATTATCGAGTCTAGAGTATTCCTACTCGTACTCGACTTTCACTTGATATACGGTCAACGTGTACTACATTTGACAATGAAATGAGTTCGAGAAACGAGGTGTATCGTCTTGTGCTCGAGTGGTGATAGTAGTAGTTTATTCGTCGTCGTCGTCGTAGTCGTCGTCGTTGTCGTCGAGACGTCGAGTATGACAAGAGTCGAAAATTCGATAAAAAGATGATTTTTCTTTGTTTATCCAATAAACACACGCACCGAACTTGAAACACCGCACGACACTGCACACTGATTACTTATATTTTTGTTTCCTCGTCGAGTAGACTGAACTGTACGTACGTGTGCGGATATATATATATATAATATACACACACCACCACTTTTCACAGTTATTTTCCTTCTTCTTCTTGCGTATATCACATAACAGAGTAGGAAAACTTAGTGTTAAATCACTCACTCATTTCATTTATTCATTATTCGTTACATCGAAACTCCCTTTCCTTCGATATTATCCGTGAAAGAAGTAGGATAATAATGACAATGATAGAAGACGAAACTCGATAGACCGGTAGAAAGACCTCCGAGACACAAAACACTGTGGGAGGTAGATACAAGACCTATGTGTATCGATATATCTGAAAAATTTAAGTTCCTTAAAGATGGCGACGCGGAAAGCGATTACCAGAGCGAGCAATCGCTCCGAGTAAATTCGAGCTCACTCTCACTTCACTCACTCTATCTTCGTTTTCGTTACAACTAGTTCAGAATTTCGCACGAATGCGAAAGTGATCAAGTGCCACTTCGAGAGGAGGCGAGAGAGCTACTGACTCGTTCGCTACTGAAGCGACACTGATGGATCCGCCGATAAGTTGATAACGATACCGACAGATGGCGTCTCGCGGGACTATGAAAAAATACGAGACCTCGGATTTGGACGCGAGCGGTGCTGCCAACTCGTGCCAGCGTCGATCAACTCCCCACGATATTTTTGTATACGACAATATCGACGATGCTCTTGCTTTTGTCACCACCTCTTTGCCGTGTCATGAAGATTCATTTCCTAAACTATCATATATTTCACCAATCTCTTCTTTCTTTCAGGAACTCTTCTCCGGCTAGCTAAATTTTTCCAACGTTCTTCGAATATTCGAAATATGTTCCATGCACATTCCAATGAGATCGTTCCATATATAGCTGCTATGCATATTCTTCGAACGTCGATTGAATGAATATCGTACATTTCGAATCTACCATGTACGTTCTAAAAGGACATTTATAACAGTCTCATTCTACGAGCGTTTCAATAATGTCGTATATATGTTGTTGAACTTCTGTTGCTGCTGAGGCACGTACAGCAAAAAATTGGTTTCACGGAAAAACTTTTCCCGGTTACTCATTTACGTGACATTTAAATTCATGAGAAGTTTGAGACAGCATCGAATCACAGGCAGCTGGAGTTTCCTCACCTCGCGCGTCAAAATCCTTTCGACGATTTTCCTTTTCCGGAATTCAATGTCAATCGACTCCGAAGGACTTGGAACGTGAGAGTACGAAATCTGAGATGAAGAAAATGTTTGGCTTTAAACACTTGACATATTTTTTTTCAGATACCATCGTGACGATAAAGGAAATGAGAAGATTTTGTATTTTTGAAGAGGGAAAAACTGACTTTGAATCCCCTGAAACGCGGAGATATATGGAATCCTGAATACTAAATCAATCCAATTGATTAGAAATCTTTGAAAGGGATTTCAGAATCATATCATCAAACGATAGAAACAAAACGAAAATTCAAACTCACAAAATCATCGTTTGAAGAATGTAAGAGTTTGATTCTTGCAAAAGAAATTATCACCAGGAAAAAAACAATGTAATCGCAATTTATGATTAAAATGTAAATTAGAAACAATTAATTCACTGTTAAAGCGGTAATACTAAAACGAAATGAAAGGAAGATAACTTAATCGTGTTGTTGAAATTGGAGACGTTTATTGAAACGGAATAAGAATTAGATATTTGAAAAAGAATCTCACGCGCAATTGACACTATTGTTTTAATATCAAATTTCTGGAATAAAATACAATGTTTGTGTATGATAATACTGGGAAAGCGAAAATACACGGAGTTGATCTGTTAATTTGTTTCAAGAAATGACCAATGTAACGCAATGAAAAACTCTGAAAATCTAAGAAAACTTTTTTGAACTCTGAAAATATCTGAAAACTTCTTGCGTATCGGACACGTTTTCTACTGAAAATTTCTCTGAATTTAATTTTACAATACGAGAAGTTTTGAAAAAATATATTTTCAATTTTCTATGCCACGTAATTTTGTACTGACTTTTCCCTAACAAGGATAAAAACAAAACAAACATCGTGCCGACGAATGAAAACAAAAAAACGCGAATTAAATAGGAATATTTTAAACGAATGTGAAAAATGCTGAACGACGAATCGCACAAACGAAAAGAAAACAAAACAAGTTCAACGATATTGATCAATTATAAACATTTCAATGAAAGAGATTTATTTGAAGAATGTATCATCATAATATGACAATCCGAAGAATAAATTCTTGGATATACTAATGATTTTGTTTTTACAACGAGAGCTGCTCATCGCATCGATTTAGTTTCAAAAGAGGATTTATTCACACGATAAATATGATTTATTCATTGGATTTATAGGAATCATCACGTGTGCAATTATAAAAGAATGCTTCACCGTTTGCAAAATAAATGAAATTTCGAAGATATATTTCAAATGGATGAATCCAAATCTTATAAAGCCTGGAAAGAACTCGCAGAAAACTATCTCACACTGTCGAGTAATTACCTCGATTCGAGAGACTTAAAACCTCACAAACCTCAGCTCGATCTTCGCATATACACGAATATAAAACACTCAACTTGATTGAATCGAGTTTCGTTTTTCTCGGCAAAATAAATAAATAACAGGAAACTTTTGGTGAAATCATCGTTGTATTAATATTGACGACGAATCACGTGGATAACGAGAATATGATCGATCATTATTGAATAATCATGATATAGAATTGTGTAAACAGTATCGTTTAACATCTTTGAGGAATATAAAAAGAATCAATGCTAATATGCAAAAAGGCTTTCGACGTACACGTATGAATGTGGATGTATGTATATGTGGATGGTAACTGCTCGAGTGGTTGAACACTCGTTGACCTGTAATAATCCTTTGACGATTACATAGTTCTAACTGTATACAGCCGCATAGACAGTGGTTCTAAACTGACAACTGAGCCGCTGAGAAAGTTAACTCAATAATAGGGTGGAAAGGGGACGAACCGGTTATACATGCCAAAAAGGTTTCAGATTCTACAGAATGGTAAAAGTATACTTTAAAAGTATTTGATGTAGTAAATATTTGTAAAATCGTTCTAATAAATTTCTTTATGAATTGGTCATTATTTTCAAGGGTTACGAGGGTTTATTCCGCTCCTCGAAACAATTTTGCATTCTCCAAAAACTATAAAATGGCAGACCAGTGGGCTGTGGAATGAAAATATCTCTTTTCATTGGTCCAAAACAGGCTGAAAAACTGGGAACTCGAATCAACACCTGTCTCTACGTTTTTTGAATGGACCGCTGATGGTCCTGTAATGCCGATGAAGATTCATTACCGGGCCTTCAAAACGCTTGCAGCTGTGTTTGATGGGATGACAAATCGACAAATTTTTTCTTCATCTATAATAGTTTGAATTTCAACATATTGATTTTTCCGCAAAATGGCGTCAATTTGAAGAAGAATACTTGTGGAAAAACTGTTCTTTTTTGTTATATAAAAACTTGAATATAGGAGCTTGTTGTCTCTTTATATAACATTCTTAGAATATTTATACATCATTTAAGCAAACAAAAATCGCAAACACGATTTATTTTCAAAGGTAACGAAAGTCAAACAACAAATCCTGTTGAATTTTGAAATTGTACGTGAAGAAAAGAATCACAGTCGTTCCGGTGTGTCCTATAGTAGGATTCATCAAGCCATTACCTTCCTCTTCTAAGGTTACTGCAACTTAACTGTACATCCGACTATAATAATTCTCTGTATTAAATTTCAGATAAGATTTGACCGCAATCAGTTTGAGAATAATTGTATATGGAACTGCAACAAATTGACTGGAAGGATTATTTGTGATCCAACATTTCGCACGCAACGGGAACATAATTAATATACTTGAATGAAATATCATTTTCTGGGCTATACTTTGAGACGAGCGCGAACATGAGAACAACGGAAGCGTGTTAAGGGCATCCAACCGCTACTTAACTATGTCCTCTTCCTTCTTCATTCGAGGAATAAGACAAAAAGTAACGGAGTCCGCTCGACGCTTGGATAGCCTGAAATGTGAGTTGAAATCAAAGAATTACATGATTATTTTTCTAGGAATCTTTCCTCCTTGTAACTGCTGATAAGTCAATTTCGTTTCATTTCCTACGTCATTTCTTCTGAATTCAATGAGTGCAACAGGAGCCACGTCTCACCCTCACATATAGGGAATTATTCACAGGGGGACCAGAGTGTTTCGATGAACGTTATTGAATGCCAGAATTTGATATTGATAGTTTGAGTCAAAGTTGATTTTACCTCGAGACACGCGCAATTGCGTGCACCATATTGATTCTACGACCCAAGGCGCAGGAGTTTTACGCCACTTTTCGAAGAAATTCCATATACTTTTTCATTATTTTATAAATAAATATATTTGATAAGCATATTTTGAGGTCTCGAAGCTGGAATGTTCATTGTCAAAAGTCCGGCTGAATGTGAACTTCTATTGCGTCGGCATTTGTTTTCGGTGCTTACTTTCGGATGAAACAGGACTAGTTTTGGTTGCATGTTAAAATAAGCTTACATTCAAGTTAGAAGTAAGTTGGACTTTTTACTGTTGTCATGCTTTCAGAATATCGGTTTGTAATTTACGACGTGTCATTTCCGTCTCCGCAAAGAGTACTTTGAGCGAGAAAAATCAGATCCTTCCCACAATATTACCGCAATCTTGTACACGGAGGGAAATTTGTAGTTAAATTTACTATGCGATTATGGTGCCCGAGGAACAGATTGGCTTTCAAATGGCATTTACTGTAAAACATAGTGAATTTGATCATGTTTCTATTGTCTCGTTATAGTAAATTTAATCGTAAGTTCAGTCTGTTCCTCGGTTACAACATAAAATTCACTCTCCCCAGTTGGAATAGCGAGAAATCTTGACAAGGCACCTGTACATTTATTCCCTTGCAATACGAAACACATTCCACTCACATCTTGCCAACACTCGCTTCACTTACTTTCTCACCTACGGATTGGTCCTCGCCAAATTTCAACATTGTGTCGAAACGTTTGATCTTTTCCAAGGTAATAGGAGGAAATTTTGTGTAAGAGTTGATGAGTGCATGCGGATTTTAAATGATGGACCTTGGAGGAATAATATTATTAGCATTCGTATGAGTAACGTATGCGTTTAGCAATAAAAAGCGTGAAAATTTGGTCGCACCGGTAAAATTAAAATTCAGTTGTGTATGTGCGTTACTATCTTTAGTTCGGCACTGCAAAGCCAGTGAAAATATATAGGTTGCCTATCATCGAAATAGCGACCAACTCCGTACACTTCCACTGACCCAGTAAAACGAAATGAGATTTCATCAAAAGAAAATCATCAAATGTACCATGTACATAGAAACTTTCTTGGTTTTCCATTCCTCCTTCCTTCTCTTTCTCTCATTCACCGTTTTTTCCTATCCTCTTTTTCTCGGCTGCACAAAAACACTTTCGTTGAGAATTCTATCTTTCTCTCAAACAGATTCGATGTTTCGCGAGATGGATTTTCTTTTTAGACCTACAAATTCTCCATTTCGTTTCACGTAAATGGAAATTTGATCAAATCGTGAATTCAACAAACTTTTGTTTTGATAGTACGAAATTATGATTTTACTCAAGAAGATCTCAAAAACATCATCCCACGTGTCACAAAATGTGTCAAACATTAATAGAATGTGGATATATGCAATGGATTAATATAATTCAATAAATATTATATATAATATATATAAAATTTCTCTACTCGAGTTAAATATCGGCTATTCCAACGATGAATCAATTTTTACAAATCGGACAGTATTTTTATATTCAATCACAAATTCGTTTCAATAAACGAATGAAACATGCAAAACGAAACATGCTCTTGATATAAAATACGTTCATACGTTCAATACAATGTACTCAAAATTACCGATGTGAAATCCACAAGGGTTCCCTAGCGTGTTTCTCTTTTAATCCATTCACGGTTATCTACTACAACTGATAATGCTTATAATCCCTTTCTAATATTATCGTATCGAATTCAATCGATATCGTTCTTAAATACAATAATGTGAATTAATCAAATTTATTCCAAACTGTAAATTTCAACTGAGTAATCCTCTTGATTGACTCTGGAAATCCAATCCATCGCATTTTATTCCTAATTTATTGATCAACGTGATTCAAATAGTAGAACCACGAGCACGAGCACGAGGATCTTTTAAATTCAAAAAATGTAATCCAAGAAGTAATTACGATAATCAATTGAACATGAATTTCTGTATGATTTTTAGGATGAAATAATGCGAATAACTTTGGGAATAACTGACGTCCACGCGATTCGGCTTTTTCTGCGTACGATGAGTACAACATTTAAAATAAGAAAAAGACGCATCTGCCTCTACTGGCACATTTCTTCACCTGCATATAAAAGCGCTATTCCATTGCCGTTCGGCACAACCTGACAGCTGCCTGTATTATCTTCGATGCCTGCTGAAGAAGTAACGGGCAACTCAAACACGTGACATGATTCCAAAACTTATATTTTAAAAAATATTTCATTTTTTTGCTCTTCATACTTCCCGAAATCAACATCATTCAACATGAAGTTGAACTTGATTGTTGAATGGAAACATCAAACACGAGTTTCCAATGAGAAATTCATGCCTCGATCTGTGATTTATAAATTAAATTACAATAAAAAAATTGCATCCTCAATTTGGAAGAACACTTGTAAAATCTCAAAAAAGAATAACTCTTTCATTGCCCAAAAGTGAGCAAATATATATAGAACAAAAGATACGTTTTGTGTCATGGACCAAAGCCCGTAGAGGGCAAAAGGACATGTAAAGGAGCCCCTAGGGTGGTTATTACAAAGGTTTTGAGGACGTACGCAGGAGGAATGGAATCTCAGATATGAAATAAAAATAAATCATTATAATCGCGATGTTCGCATACATTGTAGTAGTATATCCTGGGATAGCCTTTGTACCCCCATTGGACCTTTTGTTGAAACTGTCTACGACAGCAACGGCGATTCCGAGGCTCTCTATTTTTCACCTTATACGTTTGTTCGTATATCTCTTTCTGAACAAGGGCATTACCAAACGGTGTGCGGCAACGGCAGTGCTGACTCTTGTAGTAACACAGGTCAAATTTATTGCCAATGCACAAAGGCAACCTGTAACATGGGCTTTTGGAAGAACCCAAGCCGTTCAAGCCAACATGCAACGAAGAGAACTCCATCCATTCCGGCATGGTGGTGCGCGTGTCTCGATTTCATTCATAGCTTCGCGCACCTTTTAGCAACACGCCGGAAACGAAAGACAGTCCACGAAAGTTCTAGAATGTTCCCCCCAAAACGAAACCCTTCTTCTTCTCCTTGCCTCACCTCTACGCCGTACCTAATGCTTTATCTATCTAATCTTATCTCCATCAAATGGGAATTTAATCTCGTATTCCCCATTCGATTAGAAAAATTCGAGTAGAAGAAGAAAAACATTTGTTTCGGTTATATACATGTAACGAATATCGCCGGAAACATGACCGAGCCAAGGACTTTTTTACATATTTCGTCCAATCGGCGAACGTTCTCCGGCGTTTGCTTTTGCATTGGCAAATATTTTGCATTGTCGTCGGTATTAACGTGAGCTGTTTCCTCAACGTTCATTTTGGTCAGACTTTTTCATATAAATTCAACAAAATCTAAATCGAATTTCAAGTGAATGCCGTTCATTCTTTTCCTCTCATTTATTATTTCATTCCCTAATATTTTGTATCAAAATCAGATACGAAAATTGTATCACGAAATCACGTGATTCTGAAAACATAATATTGTAAGTGTATATATTATATATTTAAAGAATAATTTGAAAAGATAATTGATATAATCGTAATGTATAAATTTACTGAATTTTTATCATTGTAATTTACCGGTATCTTGGGAATTGATTTGATTTTGAACTATTCGAAGGAGCGATTCTTGGCGGACAAAATCGATCGGTGCACCATCTGAGTAACCAATGAGACGGATCGGCGGGAACTTTGAAATCACGATTCTCTTGTATTCTAAAAACAGTACAGATGGTAGGATACAAGTTTCTCATTGATGTAAAACATGTTTTTCTTCATCTATACACGTATCGAGCCTAAATACGCGTTATTCAAGTGAATGATTGTCGATTATAAACATAAATCTATCGAATATGGAGTGGTATTTGTTAGTCAATAGGAAGTAGAATGTACCAAATGTAATGACAAGGTAGAAGAATAAGAGTGGTTATTGAGTATTTAAGTACGAAAAAAATTAATTCAGTCGAAAAGAATGAAATGAGGGAATCGCATGGTGACGGTCCTAAAAAAGATGTCCTAAATGTCCTATTGGTTTACATTGTAGCGCTTTTAAAAATCAGTCGAAAACGAAAAATGGAAAAGTTTTGAAGAATATGTGAATATTATCGGTACTTTGACTAATAATCTCAATGAAATGTCAAAAATTGCTCCTTTAAAGGGGAAGTCCAGTAATAAATTTTCAAAAAATCGATTTTTTTTGCATTTAAGAATGCATGAAAATGAAATGTATGAAGAAACTGAAGGAATATTGTATGGACCAGACATTGCTGATTAGGGTGAGACTCTTTTTTTTTTCTCGCAAAAAGAATTTTAAACGCGTTTTTCTCGAAACCATATTTTTTGACCTGGTGACCACGATTTAGCAAAATCTAGTTGACCGATTTTGCTGAAATTCAAGAAGAATGTTCCTAACACGTGTAGTTATAGCATGAAGCGGGATTATATTTTTTGTTAATTTCTGAATACCATTTTCAAGCAATTTACATGGAAAAAATCGAAAAAAACAGGGGAATAAATTCAAAACGGCGCCATTTCCTCAATTTTTTCCCATAATTTCGCTCCATGCCATAGCCAATAAAATATTTTACAACAATCGATTTCGATTTTTGGTTTCAGACATTTGAAACTCCTGGAATCATGGCGACCAGATTTTGAGATGACCAACTTCGAGCTGCCGTATCACTACCAAATTTCGCCATGTTGAAAAAAAATTTGTTTTCATAAACTGCAAAACATTAGCTATCATATGTAGAAAAATTCAGTTCATTGAATACATTCAAGTCGAAAAAAAACATTGTTGAAAAAGTAGCACTTATTACTGGACTCCTTCCTTAAGTGCTGTAAAAAAACAAAAAAAACTCATCCATCTTTCAACACTTGGGTTTGAAAGTCGACAGATTAAATATAACAAAAAATAATGAAAAATAATGTTCCAAACAAGAAAAGATCAAATAAGATCCATCGAGTATTTTTTGAATTATCATGTGAACTAATTCAAAAAGTATGATTTCGAGAAAAACGCCTTTAAAGTTTTGTTATACGAATTTTTTTTTAATGAGAAAAATTTTTTTATTCACTTTACGGCTCATTAAATAAGTGGGAAGAAATTCGAGTTCTGTATTCACTTCCTTCCATGGATACAAAATTCGAGAACCTCATCTTATTTCGGTGAGAACCTCCCCTCAACGTGTTGAGATACTAAAAAATTCGTAGGGACTAGTGTTTTCTTCTAAACTTTATCATCAATTTCGTTTTATGAATTATTTTTTAATAAATTGACCAATCGAAATGATTAGATTTCCAGCGCTAGGATCCCTTGAAATCGCAAATGAATAACATGATGCGTTTTGTAGAAAAAAAAACCCCAAGTGAATGATCGATATCGATTAAAGTATGGCTGGTGGCCAACTGCCAACAAAGTCAATTCAAAGTTCTGAAAAATGTGTATAAATCGACAAAAGTGTAGCATTTGGCTACGAGCCATACTTCAATCAATATTGATTGAAGCGCAATGAATCCTTGATTGATGTTTTTATTGTCCTGTAAAGTTCCTTATTGGAGAAATCTATCTAAAACATTGAAATCATTTTCCGACCTTTTTTATTCCTTCCATTCTTCTTTATATTATCTGTAACTGATTGCTCGCTTCGTTAAACTGGTTCTTCACCCTAATTCCACAATGGCAAGATATTCTTTGTACACCTGTCTCGAGAAATTTACAGCAGCTAATCCATTTATACGGATAATAAAAGTTTGATAAATTATTGCTCAATTTTCCCAATTTACTGCTTTGCTGCAGAGTAAAAAGGGAAGATCATTGCACTTGATTTTTATTATAAAACACGAAAGTATAAGAGAAATAGAATGTGAAGAGTTACATATTCAATCCCAAGAAAAATCCTCAGGAGATACGCTATACTTTCATTCAACAGTCATGTAAAAGCATGCTTTGAAATAGAAGACTTGTTGCATTTCAGTCACACTACTTTCATTCGACAATAACATATAAAGTAGTACAAGTTACGGTTGTAAATCATTGACAAACTGTAGAGGATATCATAAGCTGGTTTTCGACTGTTTTACAATGAACCACTTTTAGGATGGCAATTATGTTTAAAAGGGTACTTCGCGCTTATAAAAGTGAAAGTACAATGAACATTTTTTCATGTTCAGTTTAGAAGAGCTGAGCTACTAAAAGTTATTGAAACTGATAATTTCAATGATGTTGCTGGATTTGGATAGCTAGGAACTAGGTATGGTAACAAAATTTATCACCATAGTCGCTGAAATCTAGCTTTTCTAGCAATATTTTTAGCTATTCAAATATGAAATAAACGAAATAATTACGAAAGCTAATTCTCATACCTATCATACACAGAAATAAAGTATGGTTATTGTAACGATCTGAAGTAAAGCTAGAAGAGTTAGTGTTAGTGGCGATACTGTATCGCTATGGTAACGATATATATGGTTAGGGTAACCGTCAATATCGTTCCTCGAAGGATCTGTTTCGTCATAGCAACGATACTGATATCCCTATACTTTGGATAGCCATGGCAACGACCCTGGTCTAAAAACTCTACTGAATCCCATTGATCAATGAGTTTTAATACAAACTTATTTGCAACGGTGAATAACCATTCGCACTTGTTGAAACCCGTTAAAACCCATTAGGGCCGGTCAAATTAATAAGATTCAATGGAAACCGAATGGGTTTGAATGGTCATTCACCGTTGCAAAGTTTGCATTGAATTTCATTAATTAATGAGTTTCAACAGACTTCTTTTACCAGGGGATGCCTTTTTTTCAGTGCAACCCACCTAACACATCACAGTCTTTGTAACGAGAACGTTGCTGCGAATTAAACAATCTCAAGCATATAACAGGTTACATTACATCTGTTATATTAATATTCTGTAGTGCCTATATGTACACCAATGTAGACGCAATATTATGAAATTGCTCGTAACCAGCTTGTTGCAGTAACGTTCTCGTTACAAAAACTGTGGTGTGTTAGGTGGAAATAAATTATATTCCTTTCGTGTGTAATTCTGATTTCTTTAGGGCATAGAATTTAAATACAGGGATGGAAATTACAGATATTGTCAACCCTTATAGAGAATTTACATGAATACTACGTAACGTTATATTTTGCAATATTTCGAATATTATGAAAACATATTAAAAACATTCATGGCTATATTGAAGGGAGGGCCCCGAGTCGAAAAATTTGAACGGTTTTTGTTCTCATATTTCGTTTTTAGACTAATTTTGTCCTGATTGTTGGATAATGCGAACAAAAACAGTACTTTTTCATAATTTTAGTCTGAATTTCTCCTCAATCACTTTCATTCGTTGAAGGAGAAAATCAGTCTAAAACCGGAATATGAGGACAAAAATCATTCAAATTTTTCGACTCGGGTTGTCGTCAAGCGACCGAAAAATAAGGTGAATTTCATGAATTTGTTGTTTTTTATGTGTCAAAGTGAATTAACCAGGATGCGTAAACTCGACAAATCATCGCTGGTATCCCTTTGAAGATATCTTTTCGTGTTGCATAAGACTTCTTAAACTTTTCTAAATCCTTTCTCGAGATATCTTGAAGATCAAAAGAGCTATGTAGCACAGGCGGATTATTCCGTACGCCAATCGAGCCATGGCCCAAGGGCAAAAAAGTCGATTTTTTTCGAAAATGAGTTTTTCATATCATTCGATTCAGGGAAGCAAGGTGCGTTCAACTGTGTTGATATATATTAGTTATCGCTCCTAATTTTTGCATAATAAACATTTTTCTTCTCTGAAAACGAGTTGAAAATTGGACAATCATCAGAAAAAAGCCGTAACTTACATCAAAATGAGAAGAACCATCGAATACGTCACCACTTTGCCAGACGAAAAGATCGTAATTTGAGTTACGGTCTTTTCGCTCGGTAAAATCAGTGAGGAGCAAATATCTCGTGCTATTTGAAAAAAATCTGTTAAATGGAAAAAAAACCGTAACCGATTTTTTTTAAATAAACAAAAACAGCGCCCCTCATTTGCTTTAGGACCGTTTTAATATTGTCAAAATATTAATTACAACATACAATTTTGATATGGAATAGTTTTTCTCGGTTTTCCCCCGTTCGAACGAATTTGGAGTTAACAACTTTTTTGCCTGGGACGGGAGTATAGGGAGCCCCCTATTTGTGATTGAATAAAAAATGGGCTAAATCAATTTTTAAATTCAGTTGTTTCCTTAATGAGAAAAAGGGGCGCTTTCTATTGCTCGCCCCAAGCACACCGAGCAGGTTTATCCACGCCTTTACGACATCTTTTAGATATCTATTAACTATCTCTTGGACAATGATTCAAAGATATGCTGGTGGAGAAATTTTACTGAGAATTTCTGAAAATTTCAGAGATATTCTTAGATATTCAGATGAATTTTCAGTGGAAAAATGTGCCCAACAAACTAGAAGGTTTTCAATGAAATTCAGGAAATTTTTCCACCAGCCTTATTAAAAAAAAAATTCCAATAGAAACCAATGGATGTATAATTTTATCTCAATCAATGGGTTTCTATCGATGCTTCCGTGTCGTTTTGTCATACAGAACCCCACTCTCTAAATCTAAAAGAGTGAAAAATCGCGCGGTTCACTCCACTAACTGTCAGAAGTGAGCCTGTCCGCTTCGAGTGGAATTTTCACTCGTTTCGAGTGACCTCTCACTCTTTTAGAGTGAAAAATTCACTCTAGCGTTGGAGTGGTTGTGAATTTATAACCTCAAACCTTAGAATATCACTCTAAAAGAATTTTGGAATTTTCACTCGAAAATTCGACAGGCTCACTTCTGGCTGGCTAAAGAGTGAAATCTCACTCCAAAGATTTTAGAGAGTAGCGGATCTGGATGAACCGACAAGCAACCCAAAATTTCGGTTCCATTTTGGCGAAAAATCTTGGTTTTGGTCACTTGTTGATCGTTTGAGACATTTTTTTCAACAAAAATTGACCAAAATGCAACCAATCTCGATTTTGGTGATTTTTCGGTTATTTCGCGGTAATTTTCTAAGAAAAGATTCTAAAAACGGACCACATTTTTTTATTATCTTTTGGTGGCAGATTTGTTCTAAGCAATCATTAGTTTTCGGTCACAAATAGGTCATTATACACTGAGAGAAAAAATTTCCGGGAACAATGAAATATTTAGTTGAATAGTCGCCATAAAATACATAATTGATTTGAATAAACTTTCATTGACTCGATTAAATATTCATTCAATCAAACAAATATTGAATATGCTATGAAATATTTCATCAATTGAAACAGTTATTTAATTGAGTCAGTGAAAGTTTATTCAAATCAATTAAGTATTTTATGGCAACTATTCAACTAAATAGTTTATTGTTCCCACACGGAAAAAATAAGTAGTCCAAATTTTCGTTGACTAGTATGCCAATTTTGGACGGAGCACAAGTTTAAAGAGAATCCGTATACCGGATTTTTATAATTCGTCAACTGTGTTCACTATTCGAACAATGGAATCAACTTTTTATTTTCATCATCGAAATAATGGAAAGAGTCAACGAATTATTCAAATCCAGTGTACGAATTCTTCTCCAAATTGTGCTCCGTCCAAAAGTCACATACTAGTCAACAAAAATTTGGATCACTGATTTTTTCCGTGCAGAAATCTTTTCTCTCAGTGTATGGAATAAACCATCTGGGTAACCATTTCCTGACCAAATTTTTACCAAACCAAGAAATAACCGAAAATAAACCATAAAAATTAGTCACTTTGCGGAATCGCCAGGGAAGACAACACGCTATTAATTTCTATGATTACCGATGGAAAATAATTTCCTATTGGAAAACCATGTCATTGTATCACAGGTTCTACGGAAATCTATCGAAATTTTTCAACAGGGCCTTGCTAAAAATTTCCCATAGAAAACGATAGAATTCGACAGTATTTTAGCCTCTTTTCTATCGATTTGTATAAGGTGTATCATGACATCAGATTGAGCCGATCAAAAAATTTGTCCCAATGGTGTTCTATAGTGATAAACCGATACAACGCGAATGGGTCTTTATCGGATTTTTATGGGTTTTATCGTTTCTTCTCGGTTATGCACTATAAATTGTTCTCACCTTCTTCAGTTCTATATAGTTTAATCGGAGGTTTCCCATACATTTGATACCATTTTTTGCTTATACGAGTTTTATCATAATGTATGGGGAAGACACGAAAGGATACCTATAGTTGTCTATCGTGGAATTCCTTTAAGGGGTAACACCAGAGTGACCTCTCCAAAAATAACGCTTTTTCAGATTTTTTTGGAAAGTTCCTATTCAAATTGAACTACATGAAGGTGTTCCGCTACTATTAAAGTTCAAAATAATATTTTTGTGGAATTTTATTGTGAAAAATGGCGGCTTGACAGGTGAATGACTGGAGCACTGTGAAAATTCATGGTCGTGGGGTGGGATAAATAACTTAGTCCAGAATTGACGTAGAACACAGAACCAAAAAAAATTATTTTCTGTAATCCAAAAGCTAGTGAAATACATATCCGTTTTGAAAAATGTGCATTTTCCACGAAATGGCATCAGTTTGAAGAAAAAAGTAGAATTTTCACCCTAAATTTCGTTACTTAATGTTGAATAAAAAACGCAAATATCAATATTTCGAAAAACCCGTACGTATTTCACTAGATAATCATATCACGAATACAATAAAAAAACCCCGAGGTGATTGATTGAAAATTGGCGGAGCTAGAGCTCCCACCGACTTTCGACATACTGTTTTGAAATAAACGCGTTTAAAGTTTTTTTAACAGTCGAGTCGTGCGTGCTTATTCTGACCTATGTTTGTAGTTTACGGTATATCATTTTCGGGTCCTCAAAGAGTACTTTAAGCCAAAAACAAATTTTTTGATTAAATAATTACCTTGTTTTCACCAGAAAATTAAATTCAAGAAAGGTATCGGTATTTATCGTGTTTTCACGATACACATCATGTCAATAACTTCAAATATGATTTTTATCGTTTTGTATGGGGGAGCACACGAGAGGGTACCTATAGTTGTCCCTATAGCTGTGAATTCATAAATAAATTTAACAGTTTTTTTTGCACAAACATTTCCTCTAGTGGATTTTCAAACAAAGTTTGGAGAAAATCAAACCTCCTTGGTTCCTCAACCGAAACTTGGATTTTCTTGTTCTTGTATAAAAGGAAACTAGCAATTTTTCTGTGAATCCATAAAAAAATTGTCCACACAACTACCGAAATTCCAGATTCAGAAATCACGTAGCAAGTAATAGGAAAAAATCTTTACTAATTTTTCAGTAGCAACTGTTATCGTGAAACTACGATAGAACCCTATAAACAGAAGTACAATTCTTCTATCGTGAATGACCTATGGAACAACGGGAATTCCAGTTTCAGAAATCACATAAAAAAAAAAAACGATAGAAAAATTTTTTTATCGGATTCTATGGGAAATTTTAAGTGGCGATTGCTATCGTGAAAATACGATAAAACCCCATAAACAGCCGTAAAGTTCTCGTATCGTGAATTACCTATGGAATATCGGAAATTCCAGTTTCAGAAACCACATACCAAAAAAACGATAGAAAAATTTTTTTATCGGATTCTATGCCCAGACAGCAAAAATAACCCGTTTGAATATTCTTGAAGACTCCTTAATGAGTTCTTGGAACAGTCCCCGTTATTTCAGTGAAAATGAATTCAAAACGAATACATGTTGAATGCCTGGAGAATTCTTCATGAACTCACAACATGAATTCTTTCCGAACAATAAGTTGTTCATTAAGAATTCAATTTGAATTCAAAGTATTCATAATGAATAATTCGTGTTTACTGTCCCTGGTGAAAAGAATCCATTGAATCTGACAAATGAAATTCAATGAGATTTCGTCAGAACATTGTCCAAGTTTAATCGTAATTTAGTGAGATTTGGCCAGATTCAACGGGATTCACATGGAAGTTCTGACGAAATCTCATTGAAAAATCACCGGTGAGATTTGGTCAGAACATTATCCACTTTTAATTGTAATTTAATGAGAATTGGTCAGAATCAATGGGTTCTTTTAACCAGGGGTCATAACGGGAGCTCTTCGTGGGGACTCTTTTGCTGTATGGGTGGGAAATTTTGAGTGGCGATTGCTACCCATACAGCACCTCGAGGTTTTTTGAAGGTTCCGAAAACGTACTTGGTTACAAAGGAAACGTGCAAATAACGTCTCAGGATGTTCTAAGAACGTCACATGTATGTCCCAGGGACATGCAAATGTCCCGTTTAGTTCCATTCATGTCCACCGTGTGATTTTGGGTTTTTGAGGGGTAGTTTTCATGAAAGGACGTTTGGAAGACATGGCGAGAACATCCCGTAGTAGATAAAAAGAATGTCCTCAGAACTCAATCAGAAGCATCAAAAGGGAAGATACTTCAAACGTTTGGAAAACCTATTCCATGGAGACCAAAACACGCAGAACCAAGAGTACGTGTCTGAAACATACAGAGAACTTCCTGTGCTGTCTGGGTATCGTGAAAAACCCCATAAACAGCCGTACAGTTCTCTTATCGTGAAGTACCTATGAAACAACGGGAATTTCAGTTTCAGAAACCACATACAAAAAAAAACGATAGAAAAATTTGTCTATCGGATTATATGGGAAATTTTTAGCAGGGACCGAATGAACGCATTCCTCGCTGATTCATGGAATCTCTCTTCAAAATTCGCACGAATACCGAATAACTTTGGAACATTGGAGAATTTCTTGTACCACTTGGGTACCAAATCTATTTTTGCAAAGATTTGTTATACCATCGAACATTGAACCAACACCTTCGATACATCAACGCACAATTATTCGAAATCAATAAATTTAAAACCTCCATCGTACAATTTTACTGAATTTTTCATGACCGTGTGATATTGGACTACACTTGTTGATTGTGCGAAAAGTGTTCTAGATGATATCCCCTTAGAAATAACCTCTTCCAATTGAACGTCTTGAAATATTCAAACCAAATACCTGCTTATTAAAAAAAAAAAAAAAACCAAATCACATACCTTATATATCATTGAAATCATCTTCGATTGAAAAATCTATCTCGCATAAATTAAAGTCAAAACTCGACTATAATTCCCCTCCTAATTTTTCTTCTCCTCTCGCTCATAGAAATATATTAAATATTATAAATAAAACTTTGTTTACTTTGTACCGCCGTGCATTTTCGTGAGATCCCCCAATGAAAAGACGGAAATTCACCACACAAATTATTGACTCGACACAAGAGAACGGAACGTGTACGTGCAAGAAATTTGAGAATGTGTTGTGTTGTCGTTGACGAATGGCTCCATCTGTATATGAGCGGGAAAGAAAAGCGTTTCGAAGGCCGCCGGCCGGACTCGGGAGAATCAGAGTTCGGCTCTCTCTGCCATTTGCGCGTCGGTTCGCGGTATAGTCGGAACAATCTCTCCGGTATCCGTTACGAAAAGTACGTTTCTCAGTGTGCTTAAATATTACCGGTGCGTTGAAGAATATACTTCTCATCGAAGTTCATTCAAGTGATTTCAGTCAATCCTTTTATTCATCCCACAAATTCATCGCAATGGCAGATACAGAGAATAAGTAAGTGAAAACCATACAAAATTCATAATACTTTTTCTTCGTGGTGAAAAATCGCACGCGTCTCGTCGTTTCCCTCTCCCTTTCTCTCTCTCTCCCTGTTGCTTCTTCAAATTGCAAATGAATATGATTTTTCCGATTCAATCTTACGATATTCTCAACTACAATCGTTTTTCTATCAAAATTCAATCAATTCACCATAAAATTTGTATATGTATCTGTTTGAGAAATCAAATTATCCGTATACGTTACAATGACGCCACGCGTGCTCTACTTGGACGTCGTCGTTCTTTTTTTCCCTCTTCTCTTCCATGTATTTATTTCTCTCTGTTGCTGTTTTTTTTCTTATTTGTTATTCGTAGAAGTAAATCGAGGTGAATGTTTCGTTTGTTGAATTTTCCGTAAAACGATGCGCGAAATTAATTTATCCATTTTTTTTTCTTGTATATATTTTCCGTAGAGTCCGTTATGAATTTTCAAATTTGAATTTTGTGCCGAATTAGATTTCAATGTTTGAAATAGACGTGAAATTGATTCACGGCTTTTCTCGTGTATATTAGTTTTGATGCCAATGAGAAGGATTTTCTATGCGAATATATTTGGAAGCAATCGTATAGTTTTGCAAAGACCTGTACGCGTGTCGACCTGAAAAAGAGAACGTGGTGTGTGCTATGTATCGATCTGCTCTCTCCCTTACCGATTAGCAAACAACAATGTTGAATGTACATAGTTTTATGTAATTCTCTCTCACTTGACTACAAAGTAGTTTTGAAAAATTGCCTGGCTTTGTTTTGACTTTGTTTCGACACATTCGAATGTACTTTTTCCTTTTGTACTATTTTTGATATGGCTTGTGTATATACGTAATCTACATGTATATGTATATTTATGGTCCACGAGAATATCCACGATTTGCCGCGCGCTGAAAGCATTCTTGGTTCGGTTGTACGAACAAATAGGTTGGCGAAGGGGTGTGGGAGGCAGAGGGGATGGTATTAACGTCACTAGATGCCGCCACTGTTGGCGTCCTATCTCTATTTCTCTTCTTACTCTTCCCTCTTCTTTCATCGCTTACGTACACACACATGTATAACACATTCAAATTTCACCGCTACATCAATGACACAATGAAATTTGTAATTTTAAATTCAACTTCAATTTTTTCTTTTGAAAATATTCCAAGTTTTATTATTGTTCTTTTATCTTTGCCTTCGTTCGTTCGCGATGCTTAAAAACCAAAAATAAAAACTAAAGTTTTGATTTTTTTCTTTTACAGGGAAACTGAAGTTCCCACCAGTCCTGAGAAGAAAGTCGTAGAAGAGAAAGAGAAGGTTGTGCAGGAAGTCGATGAAGATTCTAAGACATCGGAGAATGGAACAGCGACAGAAACCAAAGAAAATGGTACAGCTAGCGAAGAGAAAGAAGTTGACGAGAAAGAAGCAGAATCTACCGAAAATGGGGATTCCACAGGTACGTCGATAGAATTCATTCATAAATTAACTCTTTTCGTTAAATTCGATACATGTGGTTATTATATAACAAAATCGATATATTTCAGATGCTCCTGCTGCTGACGCCTGTTGTATAAAGAGGAAATCCACAGCGCTGAACGATGCAAAAGAGGAAGCTAGCACGGATAAACCGAGTCCTGAGAAAAAGTCGAAACTCGAAGAAAAACCTGCTGAAGCTGAGAGCAACGGCGATGCTACTGCCACCGCCGAAGCTACGGCCTAATATTTTTATCATTTTTACTACTCACAAACTAATTAATTACGATAGATGCAATTTAAAAGAAGAAAACTTAAGTGTGAAGCCAGAAAACAACCTATCATTTTGACGAGAATATTTAATTTCGATATTAACTACATAACATTGAAAAATTTTGTGTTAAAATTTTAGAGTATGTATGTTTATTGCAATAATTATGAGACCAATTGCCAATACCGCTGCTATCCATGATTCATTCATATCTCTTCCTGATATCTACTTTTTCTTACGACGACTGGCATCCACGTACAATATACACTCTTAGCGTTAGAGATCTTCTTACGAAATAAGAAAATTAAGGGAAAGAAAGTAATTTTAGGTCTAATATATTTTCGATTCAAGCGAATGAAAAGATGGAAGACAATGATATGATGTGGTGCCTGAGATACAAAAATGCATTCTGTTTTTTCTTCAAATCTTTTGCCAAGAAGTTCCCACTTTTTCTAATATATTCCTAGTAACGAAGTAAGAAATATATACAAACCAATCATTTTGAAACATTACGATTTATAGAGTACAATGATGAACGATCAGTTCTGTATTGAGTCTAAAATAATACATTCCTTGAATATCGATTTAAACGTATGTTTTATATATATATATACACACATACACACATGGCGCTCGTCCAGTAATTATTTGCAATGAACACAATATTCTTGAAAAAAAAAAAGAAAGAAACTGTTTTACGATAGGCGTATGATGACTTGATATGCACTAAACTTGACTGTTGTGAATTCAAAGGTAAGGGAAAAAGAATATCTGATTGTACGAAAATCGATTGATTCGTTGAAAGTTTTGATAAATGTTTTTGCTGCGTAATTGTGATTTTCTATTCGAACAACAGAAATATCTCTTTTCACCTTACTCGTAAAATACTAAAACAGTACAACATATTACAATATCAGATCCTTGATATCGATGAAATTTTTCTGATTTACAAGAAAAAAACTAAGTTGAAGAGGGAAATCTGTTATTACTACTGGTTTAGTTTCAAAATGATTTTGAATAACTGGACTTTTTAAATTTAATAATATATATTACAACATATTGTGTATGGATGTACATAGAAAACACTGGTGGTGAGTAATGTTTTACAATTGACATTTGATTACAGTGGCATTTATTTTATTCGATATGAAGAATTTGTTTAATTTTGTCTTTTTTCTTTTCTTTTTTTCTAATTAAACAACGATAAGTGTTAACCGTTTGAGATCGTTAAGGTAACGAGAAGAATATTGTATTTTTATTTCACTGAAATAATTACTTGCCACATTCGTAGGACTTATGTAAAAGAAAATATTGTAAAAATATTTCACTGAGAAAAAATTTTCATGAAAACGAAATAACCAATGGTTTCAGTATTGAATTACTGTGACCGTTCGATTGGTAAATGTATAAAAATTAATAAATGTGTTCACAAACGAGTATAAAGACGTTTTTATTTCAAGCCCTCGTGATTTACAAATTTTTCCTCACATTTGAGCAATTTGTACAGAGAATTGAAAATTCTATCAAATAGAATCATACTTTTTAAACAGTTTTGAAGTAACACGGGAAGAATGATTTTTTATATTTTGTTGTGAAGTGAGTTTTCGAGGAATTGATTTTATTCCCAAAACTTATATGACGTAAACCTGAAAAAACTATTTTTTTTTTCAAAAAAGGGTTCTAGCGTTGGTATAAGACCTCTTTTTTTCATCTAATAATTCTGTATCTTTTTAATCAATGACGCGAGTTACCGACACAGTTATATTCCTTTAAGAGGGTACCAGCGTTTGCACCGGACCTCTTTTTCTAACCAATGTGCTCAGGTGGTAGTTCTGTTACCTTAATTTATGCAATTTCAATTGACATTATCGACCGACGCACGATATAGTTCGATATTTTACCACCAGAGTGCGTGAAGTAACAAAACGAAATCACGTTGGCTCGTATTCCTTCTTGAAGTGTTCTAAAAATTGTGCGACAACATGGTAAGTTTTTGTTTGAAAAATCCAATTTTGTACGATGCATCCTATAATTTCTGAATTTAAAATTCGTTAAATAATATTCTTCATGATTTCATTGAACATTTTATATATTTCAGTCGGCCCACAAAACATTTAGAATCAAGCGAAAACTCGCCAAAAAGTTGAAACAAAATCGACCGATTCCACAATGGGTTAGAATGCGAACTGGTAATACTATCAGGTATGTTGAGTGAAATTGTAAGAAATTTACAAGCGTTCATTTGAAATTATTGGTGAATTTTTGATAAGTTATGCACAAAAAGTAATGTTGTTGAAGTTTGAATCTTTTATTGAAACGAATTGGTAATCGAATAATTCCATATTCAACTGTCAAAGACAAACAATCTTGCACTTCATTATTTAAACAATATATTTCCAGTTCCAAGGAACTGATTCAAGATTATAAATAACGATGATCATACCAGATGTTGTGAATGTGAATTTTCGTTTTGTTTCTATAAACGATTCCAACTTCAAGAATATTAGAAAGTAAACAACGTGAATGGATATTCGATGTTTGAGCGATAGACACTTCAGTCTTTCTCGATTGGAAAATATTTAGAAATTTCAAAATTGGTACTTGAATATTTGAGCCAATACCTGAAATTACTGTAATATTTCAAATTGAATGTTACATTTGAGAAAATCCCATCCCAGACAGCAAAGTGCTAGAACAACTGTTGTTGAGAAGTTGCTGGGGATTGCGTTGCCAAATGCACAGCAACATTCAGCAAACTTGAAAGTTGCTGTCATGATGCTGCAAAGATGTTTGGATACATGCAACTATGACACGTGAGATCAAACAATCCTCCAACAACAAAACACAAACTGGTGGAGCGAAACTGAAACAACAGTTGCACTGCAACTTTTGCTGTCAGGGATGCGTCGAGAGTATTTCGTGTGGTTTGCAACTGAGCAATAAATACGAATTTTAAATCTGCAGTGATGAAGTACATTGCTAAAATTAAACTTTTGTTCTCCTGATGAATGTATTGATCTGTTAGAAAATAATAATTTGTGCAAAGAAGAAACTATGAAATTCCAAATCTTATTACAAAAACTATTATTATTTTTTTCTGTTTTAGGTACAACGCCAAGCGCAGACATTGGAGAAGAACCAAATTGAAGTTGTAAATTGTAACAATTGAAGGATTAAATACACTTTTCATCTATGTAACTATAATTTAAGTTCATTGGAATAAAACCTTTTCCAACAAACACTTTAGTTTCCAAATTTTCTCAGCAACAATGTATGAATTTTAATCAATTCTTACTCAAAAATAAAAACAATATTGTTACTTTTTGTTCTTAATTATTCAATTTTTCCTGTCGATTTGAAATTACACCATGAGATTTGGTTTTTTAAAACTCACTACGAACTATAAAATTGTATTGTAATTATAATATCATATAAACATTGATGAAGTGCTGTTTCATTGGCAGTTTTTATTTAAAAAACTGCAGAAGTTTTTCCCGTAACAAGAGAAATGAAGGTTTCATAGTCTTAGAATTTTACTCCTCATGAATGAATTATGTTTAACCTAAATTGCACTCTTTTTCCATAACTTTCATATAAATGCGTTTGGTAAAATTTAGTTGAAAGCAGGTGAAGATTTCTAAGATTTGATTTTGATCTTTCTAGAAATTCGTTTCACCGACAGAGGTCGTATGCTTTCATTCAGTTTACCGGCAACTTGTTTTTTTTTAGAGGTTAAGTTTTCCCAACTAATCATCAAGATATGATTATCAGATAAGCCACTATTTTTTATACTTAAATGCAGTGAAAACTTCAGCAAGCAAAATGAGTATCAAGCCAATATTCGCCAAGCCCAGTGAGTAATTCGTGTATAATTTATCGATTCGTCATTTTGTAACCAAAAAATTAGATGTCTATACAACATTTCCTACAATTTTATTCACCTTTCAGTTAAAAGTAATCAAAATTACAAGAATGATTCATCCAGACTATATTAAAAAAGTTTTAGTTTATCTATCCGTGAAATTTCTAGTTAGATAATTTTTGTTTTGTTACGAAAGTTGATCGTCACTCCTCAATCATATGTTTTTTAGCGCATCATTTAACAAAACAATAGAACAGTTTCAATAAATTGTTATCAATTTTTCTAGGAGATGGCACTTGGCAGGAAGACAGACCTGACATCGATGCTCATTCATCGACTCAGTTTGTATACAATGCCAATCATTCTCTGGCAATGGAAATGCAACGTCAAAGACTACCTATATTCAAATACAAAAATCACATAATATATTTGTTGGAAAATTACCAAACCTTGATTCTGGTTGGAGAAACTGGATGTGGAAAAAGTACCCAAGTACCTCAGGTAATTTTTTTTTTCCATTTCTTTCCTATCAACATAGTTCCGATTGTGAATATGTAAGTTTAATCATTTATCGAAACAAAATCTGCCCTCCGACAACAATTGTCTTAGAATTTACAATTCTTGATTCAAACGATAGAAAGATTCATATTCTTAGATTTTTCCAAATTTCATTATTATTTCATTTTAATAACTGGCTTTATAAAAAATGTATTTTCATATTCTGATGTGTTCAGAAAATCTAAGCTAGGAAATAACAGAACTTGATTCACCTAATAGGTAACGAGGCTGCAAATTTGATTCTTCTCATTATTAAATACTAGTCGTGCATAGTCTGGAGGGAATAAAATTATGTGTATTCTCACACTAATATTTCCATATTCAATTACAAATTTGTTTCGATAAATGATTCAAACTTCAAAAATATTAGAAAATATGGGAAAAAAGATCTTAAAAAAACTGCTACATGGAATTTATGAGACTTTATGAGATTTTATATGAGCATATGTCCAGGGATTTATGAGATTTTATAATATCATGAGAATTAATGAGCACTAAATTGAATTTTGTCAGACTTTGTGGAACATTTCATAGCGACATACAAAATGGAAATTTCCCACTGTGGAAGCCATCATCGCAGCCACGTTGTGATATGGAACTCGGATAGAATGACTTGTTTTGATGATTCTCAATCCAAATAACATTGCAATTATCATTTTTGCAAACATTTCTTGCATAAAGTACGTGAAATCGGTACTCATAGGATTTTTTCAACAGGGATGAGAATACAATATGAAAACGTCTATGACATATTTACTTTGAATCTAAAAATAAATATGCAACAAACATTTAAAATAACTTATCTCTCTGCGCATATATTGCATTCGATCATTACGTTATTTTTGATACTTTGTGATCAGTGATAAAAATAGAATTCAAAAATTGTATATACATTGAAAACAAATATGTTCGACAGATGTCGCTACTCGACCGACTACCGCTTTTCACGAATTCACACAAAGTCGGTAAAAATAATCCTCACTTTATCCAAACTTCATAATAATTTTACAAAATTTTGATTTGAATCGATTGAATTCTGATATTACTCGAAAGAAAAAATTCTATGGATTTTGTTGAAATCCTTGAATTTGCTCGACAAATGAAGATCCTGTGTCAAATCAGGATTGAAAATGATCTCTTACAGAAAAAAAGAAAACAAGCATGCATTGTTATTTTTCCCAACTCCACAAGAGAACATATATATAAAATCTCATACTCCCTCGTACTTTTGTTCATTCGCATTCATTCGATTGGCGTCCCACGGAGGGCACTTGGCTTCATTTCGTGAATGTTTTCATTCAATGTTCCTATATGACAACCTCACACTTCCACACGTACGTGCGGAAACGCCTGCGCTGACACAAGTCTTTCTCAACGAAATTAGAAGTCAAGAAAAGTATAAAAATTAAGCGATACATAGTTTGTGGAAGAACCGTTGTAACATTCGCGTCGCGAAGGATCGTTGGGATCTTTCAACAACAAAAACCCGTGTGTCGTGCGTTGAGGAGAAAACAAACGTAACAACATCATCATCATCATCACAGTGTGATATTAACAAAGTGTAAAATCGAATAAACCTTAACTTCCTTTCGTTAACGGTGCGTTTGAGTGAAATTCGAGTAAACAGTGTAATTTAACAACAACAGTGCGTATGCGTATATAATTGCATCTATCACGCATCCTGTCTTCTACGTGCGAGGGCATAAAAAAAGAGTAAGGTTAGGAAAAAGGTTTAGGGTTTCCCAAATTATTTTGCATCTGTATATCTGCGTAATATCTCCGTTTGATTTCGAAGAAACGTGACGTGTACGAACTGTATCACGCAATATTCGGACTGTTTGATAATTGATAGAATAGAACGGAGAAAAACAAGCATGGACGCGAATGACTGTTTTTCAAGATCCCGTTGTTTCATTGAAAAAGAATCTCGTGGCAGAGAGTGTCAATCTGGATGACAATTTATTGATTACAAAATTACCGATTCAAGGATATATCTTACAGAAGCTAAAGACTTCTTACATCATCGTTAAAAGAAGAACAAACGAATAATAAACGAAACTTGATCTGCTCTGCTGCTGCTTTACGCGGGAGAGAGAAGAATTGTACAATTCGAAGAAAAGAAAAATAAAAACAAAAGATATGATGTTGGGTTCAACGGCTCTTTTGAGCAAAGCTTTGTTGAGCTTCTTGATCACCACAACTGTCTATTTCATATGGATGGATTGTTTACTTTATATACGCGTTCATGAATACCACGTGAGACCGATGTCAAACGCAACACCTTATCAGTCGATGATCCCATGCGATTTGAATCCGTTATGCACGGTAACGGTAAAAGGTTTGATGTTGGATCATCCAAATCAATTCCTATTAACCCCATTAGCCGCTTTCGTAGACAATATATTGGGAATAAGTCGATCTTGGACGTGGGTCACACCGAACGCTATTAGCGGGTTTCACGTGTTCGTCGCGATAGCCGCTGGAAGATGCGTATCGAGCGATTCCTTGTCAACGAGAAGATTGGGGGTTATATTGTTCCAAGTGAGGACATGGTTGGACGACTTGGACGGTCATGTGGCGAGAAGGAGAAAAAATATCCTCGGGGAGAGATCGGATGTTGGTTCCACGGGATACTTGGTCGACGGGATTTGCGATGCCCTCGGTTGCGTGGCTCTTGTCATCGGCTTGTTTTATTATTTAGTTCGAAATCCTGGTCGCCGAGGGGGATACGACAAATTACAGCAATTGCCCTTTTCCTCGTCCACGATCGATTCGGTTTACGTTAATCCAAAGCCTTCGCCGTGGAATACAGCTTTGATGAACATGTTACTCGTCGTTGGGCATCTTTTGATCGCCAGTATAGGATGGAATCGGTATATATCTTTGTATCAAGATCTCCTCGAGACCGACGACAGGAACCCGTCTATCAGCGAAGAATTATTGTACGCTCGACAAACCGATATATTCCGAAGCGGCTCATTTTGGACTGTCGTTTTTGGTTGGAAGTTGATCAACTTTCACGCGATTATGGATTACTTCCTATTGGCTATATTCCTCGATAAAGTGTGGGAGTATGCGAGATTGGTTCGTTGGTTAGCCTACGTTATCGTCCTCCTTTTGGTTTATATCACCGAGTTTCATTATCTAAGAGCTTATGCCTACGTCAAAGGTCCCGCATCGCCATTGGAGGCCTCCTCATCGTCTTCAAATTTCTTCTCGAATCAATGACGATTGTCGAGCGCAAGATTTCTTGGATTCCTTTTCGGTTCTTCTATCAACGACGACGATGACGATCCTAATGCGGGAATCGATCAATGCCCCCCCATTGTCGAACAGGCTTTTGGATAAAGAGGTGCCTTTATGAATAAAAGAATGAACTTCTTGAACTGTTGAATAAAGTTAGTGTGTTATATAGATAAATTATTCATTTGCTAATGTCAACTTTTCAATGTAAATGTAACAACTTCGTACCTTTTCTTATCGTGCGAGGGGAAAAAGAAATGATATTTCGTATTCTTTAAAATATTTTATGGTCAATAATGAATGGATATAACTATATCGACTGTCCTTTGTTGTGCAGTACAATATAATCTCATAAATGATATTATAGTCGAATCTTCATGTATCATAAATCATTAAATTTTATACTTCCGTAGTTTCCGTAAAGATACATTATTAATTTGGAATCCCCCTCCAAGAAACAAAGAATGTTGTTGCTGAGAATTGAATGAAGGAATATTGAAAAAATTCGAAAGAGGTGGATTTTTTTTCATGCCTATCTAGTCAATTTGATTTTTTTATTTATATTTTTTTATATTTATCGTTCCATCGTATTGCTGTTCATTGGAAAAAAAAAACAAATAAACGGTATTTAATGTACCTTGAAGTGAAACAGCTAGTCAATTCTTTTGTGTAAGATTGTTGAAAAATATTGAGAGATATTTTAATTGTAAGCATTCTTTAATGATAGAATTGACTCAAAAAGTTTTGATATGGATAAATTTATGAATGGGGAAGTAATAAATGAGGAATCAATGATCTTAAGATTTAAGTGTTCACACACAATCGATCTGCTTTTTGTAAATTTAATTGCATAAATTCTCAGCAACATGGAGGATCATGATATCGTTTTGGGTAGAAAAAAGTTGGAAATTTACTACCCAGAAGGGAAAAGAAACATAAAACGTCTGTGTTTGTTTATGAAAATTATGTGTTGTAAAAGTTGATACTTTTCATATCATTTTTTATATTAAAACAAAGACAGGAAAAAAAGATAGATAATTGTAATTTTGAATGAAAAAGCAACGTCGTGTACAATGAATAGCGTACCTCATTACTCACTGATTGATGTAACTATAACTTTAAAACTGGGGTGCTAGGATAACCTTGAATGATTTCTAACCGTTAGGAATTTATCATCGAATTAATGACGATGTGTGAAATCACTGGCAACAGCACTTTCCTTGCCTCTCGTGTTTAGTGTAATACAGGATTAGGATTTAACATTCCTGTAGACTATATTTTTGACATATCTGATTTTTAGATAAATTTAAAAACTATGCTGGAGTAAATTTTTGACACAAGCATACAGATGTACAATTTTGATGTCCATGTAAAGTAAAAATTCTCAATGCAAACGTATGAATTGATATCTATCGCTAAGAAACGTGTAAAGATATTAAATATTTGCCGTAACCGGCCTATATTATAAACAGGTTCCTTTGTAAATTCTTCGATGTTTTTATTTCAACATCATGTAAAAATATGTATATTCTTATGAATGAATGCGTGAGAAATAATTACATTTTATACTTACATATTTTAATATTAAGTGTGTACTATACAAGTTACCGACTCGTTAAATGCTATTCTATTGAATGATCTTATAAACTCGATTATGACCAATTAAATTGTTGTTCCAATCCATTTCATGTACAGTTCAATTTCATTACTGATATTATTATCACTATGAGGGGGATTCTTTCAGATTCACATAATGAATTTCAATGATCGCGTCAAGCAAACCTTCACCAAATTACAGAAAAGAAATAGATTGCAATAGAAATTGATTCTAAAAAATTGTTTTGTACTTATTACATAAGCAAACTACAAACTTACATGACAAATGTGTAACATTGTTTTCTTCATTCATATGGTACTCGTATGAATATTTGTTTACATGAAAAGCATCACCGTGGTATTATCTATTTATTATTGTTGAAATGATTTGTATTTTGTATCCATATAACTCATGTTCAAACGATTTTGTTGCCAAACTATATTCATTATATTTTAACATTATCTGTGATTTTCATGATCATTAAGCTCTAATTTTCATTCATTTAATTCATATTTCTTTTTATCTAATTCGATTACATGCTTTGATATCGTTCCAAACGTTGTTATTCATTTCGTGGATAGAATAATTGAACGTGAAATCTTTTCTGAAAATCAAAAGTTCCAATTGTTCAGAACAAAGTCGCGAAAGACTAAGAGAGACCCAGTCCAACAGAATATAAATGTGTTGTTAGATATAAAACGAAGCTAAGAGTGTGGAGAAATAGATGAGAGTAACATAACATTAATTTCTGTGATATATTTACATACAATACAATAGAAAAAGGAACGAAAGGAAACATGTTCTACTGTCATTTCATTATCCTGTAAATCTACATTTTGTATAATTATTATTGCGGTATCCTTTTTCTTCGATGTGTGTAAAATTCGATGAATAAAGAGAGAGAAAGCAATTGGTTTTTTTTCTCTATATCCCTTTACCCTTCTTTAAGATATTTATGTGGTCAAAAACATTTTCTAGAGAACGCTTAGAGAATATTAATTTCAAAAAATTTGTCGTCAGTTTAAAGACAAAGACAAGTTTGTTGAAAGAACAAACCGGTCGAAAATCGAGTATAAAATCGGTGTTAAAAAAATGTTATATTTTAGATAAATTTTGAGTTGTTGTACGATTTTATTTTTCAATGATATTTAAAAAATCCAAAACTGAGTAAATCATTTTGTCTTTCCACGATCAATTGAAGAGATCTGCAATATTGGTATTTATCGGAAAAATTCAGCAGCAGATTTTGACGACAGAAGTTAATTGGAAGAAGCCAAAGAACAAAACTAGCTCGAGCAATAGGTGAATGTCGATGTCATTACCATACATCTTTCCTTGACACATCGCGAATCGAATGTGTCAAGTATTATGAGTTTATTCAACGATGTTGAATCCAAGGCTGATCTGACATTATTATTTTATTCTTTTTTTTTTTTTTTCAACTTCTGTGAGTTTTACTTGAATAACCTCGTCGATACAGTGAGAAAAATGGTGTACTTTGAGCTGAAAAATTGTTCGTATGAAAATTACAACACTGCTTATATCGTAGATCGCATAGCATTAGATTTTATAAACTTTCATCAAAGAATTTTGGACTACTTGTTCAGTATTTTTCAAGTTATCAAAGTTGATGATGTATATAAATAAATGGTGACTGGTTTTTATTTCATATGAATGATTCATTCTAGAGAATGTCATATGAATGTGCATTATTAATAATCCATTGCAATGCAGATTACTTTTGTGTCGATACTTTTTTTATAGAATATAATATAAATGATGTCGCTCTCGTGGGGTTTCAATAGAATAATTGAAACCTTTACCAGAGTGTCGGAAATTTTTCCTCGCTCTTAAAAAATAAGAGAAATCTCCAGGAATTGATGAAATTATCAAAATGTTTTTTTTGAACACCGCAACCTGACCCCCGAACGTAGAAAATAACGTTTTACTAATAAGAAAAAATCGGATTATTGAAAGAAATCGTCAATCAACTGAATTATCTCAACAAAAATATTATACCCTGGTTGAAGAAATCCATGAATTCCCATTAAAAGTGCAGATTTCAGATTAAAACCCATCTAATTTGAATCAGAAATCTGCGCTCTCAATGGGAAAGAATGGGTTTTTTTTTTACCAACTCGTATCAATCTCTAATATAAAGATCTAGCGATGTAAAATGATTGATTAAATCTATCTTTGATCATTAAATTCACAGTACCTAGTTGACGCAGGATGGTGTACGGATGGGAAATTGATTGCAGTTACAGAGCCGAGAAGAGTTGCTGCCACGTCTTTGGCTAGCAGGGTAGCCGATGAGAGGAACTGTATTTTAGGAACCGAGGTTGGATATTGTATACGATTTGATGATTGTACTACCGAGGGTACCAAAATTAAGGTCAGTTTAAAATGATGAGTATAATCAATAATAATACACCCAACAATGATCAAACTGTCACTTAACATTTATGTAAATTGATACATTTTTCATATTCATCCATCCATCATCATTGTATTAAAAAAAAACCTAACTCTGAAGGAAATCTATAGTTGTATATAATTCTATGAATAAGAAATTCATATTCAAGTCTGTTTTTGTTTTCTTTTATTGTACAGTACATGACGGAAGGACTTCTGTTACGTGAATTGATGAACGATCCACTATTAATGAAATACGCTGTTGTTATGTTAGATGAAGTTCACGAAAGAACTCTCCTCACAGACATCGTTATGGGTCTTTTGAAAAAAATAATGAGGGTAAGAATTCATATCAACAATAATCATTCATTGTTCCAATACATGTTTCTTTTTTTAAATTATTTGTATTTCAGAAACGGAAGAGTTTAAGAGTTATCGTATCCTCAGCGACAATGGACGCCGAACAACTTCGTGATTTCTTCAATATCAATCCAACGAAAGATTCCCAAAAAGACAGTGCCGTTATAATGAGCGTAGAAGGAAGAGTGTATCCCGTGGATATCTTTTACGTTAAAGGTTCGTTTATATTTATTTTACAAAATGTTTATACTCTAAATCAATTTCTTTCTTATTTGTCATGAAAACCACAGAACCGGTAGCGGATTACGTGAATGCTGTGGTCGAGACAGCATTGAAAATACATGAAACGGAAGAACCAGGGGATATATTGGCATTTCTCACGGGATTAGACGAGGTTGATCGTGCGGTTTCTCTTCTCTCGGAACACGCAACAATCATAAAAGAGGGCAAACGTGAGTAGAGAATGAATTTGAATGAAACTCGATGAAAACCCAAACAAATTGACTACAAATTTTATTTTTTCTTTGATATTTTTAGAAAAACTTTTACCTCTCGCGATGTACGGATCGCTTCCCAATTCGGAACAGCTCAAAGTATTTTGGAGAGCGCCCAAAGATACTAGAAAAATTGTTGTGGCGACTAATATAGCGGAAACCTCGATTACCATTCCAAATATCGTGTATGGTAAATAGCAAATTGAAGCTTGAATTTTATTTTCTTAGTTTATTCAAACCTTGTCCTATTAACGACTGCACGTAATTGCTGTAATTTTACTGATAATTCTTCATTTATCACAAATCATTTGCATCGAGGATTGTTATTTTGTTCATTAACGATGAACTATCATCCAAACTTTGCTAGGACGTAACTTTGAACATCAAATTATAAACATAAAATTGGATGCAATTATTGTTCAGTGGTTCGAAAACAACGTAGCAAAATTTTGTCTATTTCTTCTGAATTGATAATAAGTATTGCACTGTTTGATAGTGATCGATTGCGGATTTATGAAAATTCCTTGGTTCGAGGCGGAAACGCAAACCAACAGTTTAATCATCGTTCCAGTGTCCAAAGCATCCGCCGATCAACGTGCAGGACGAGCGGGAAGAATGCGAACAGGAAAAGCGTACAGGTATATAGTATAAAACTTGTGAGATATAAATTGATGACAAGAGTTTTATTTATAAAACTTCGCTGCTTATGCACTTTTGTTTGTTCAATTTAATTATCGTATATCGAATGACAAGCATGACAATGATATTATCAAGACCAAGTGACTTTGTTTGTCATCTAGATTATACACAGAGGAAGCTTATAATGAATTGTTCGAATCTACGCCACCGGAAATGCAGCGAGCCGACTTGGCGCCTGCAGTTTTACAACTCAAAGCGCTTGGGATCGATAATGTTTTACGTTTCAATTTTCCATCCTCCCCGCCCAGTGTGAATCTACTTATGGGTTTGGAACTGCTCTACGCGTTGGGTGCGATTGACAGCAATGGAGAGCTCACCACACCACTGGGTATCACTATGGCAGAAATGCCTTTGGAGCCTGTTTTTGCAAAATGTCTCATCGTATCTGGTGATTATTCACTTCAAAACTTCGTAACCGTATATGCTTGCCGTGAATATGGTTTTAATTTGTGTTTCATTTGTAACACAGGTGAAATGGATTGTTCTGAGGAAATGACGACAATCCTGGCGATGCTTCAAGTACAAAATGTTTTTATAAAACCAGGGGGTGGTCAAGCAGCTATCAAAGCTAGGATAGCGCATCGTAAATTTGAGGTCGAAGAAGGTGATCTTTTGACGTTACTAAACGTGTGGACCGCGTATGAAAAGTATAAAACCTCCAGTTGGTGTCAACAGCAATTTCTCAACTCTAAAGCTCTGCGAAGAGCTTCGGAAATTCGATCTCAAATCTCCAAAATGTTGAAGAGATTGGATATACCTTTGACATCGTGTCATGGTACATTAAATTTATATAATTTTGTTGAGCACAAGAATCAATCTCAAAATAAACAAAATTAACATTTTTCTGTGTTCTAGGGAATGTACAACAAATTCTGAAATGTATAACTGCGGGTTTATTTTCAAAAGCTGCATATCTTCATCATACTGGTGTTTATAAGACTGTTAGAGGGAATAATGATTTATATATTAATCCAAATAGTTGTTTATATACTCTTCAACAACCTCAATGGTTAGTATATTTCTATTCGAAAATGTCATTTATTTGAAAAGTTGAAAGAAAATGATTTTTACTTTTCATTACAGGGTACTCTTTTGTGAAATTCAACAAACTACTAAAATTTATATGAAAGATGTAACCGTGATTCAACCAGAATGGCTGTTGGAATTAGCTCCGCATTTTTATGAACAAACATCTATCGAATCGATTTAATGCATTTTTGTAAATAATAATGTAAAAGACTTGTAAATTTTCTTTATGTACATAATTTATATTCATAAGATTTTAACTTTGTACAAAACCAGTATTGAAATATCCAGTAAACATTTTGTGTCTCGCGATATCTTTTTAACAGCTAAAACCTGTTCAAAAGATAGCTTAAGATGCAAAATGTTTACTGGGTATTAATTTTTTTTCTTAAACATCTGAGATAAATTATTTTTTGAATATTTAAAATTATGCGTTGTTAATTTCTAAATTTATGACCCGAATCTTCTAATTTATTGATACGAGGAAAAGAAAATTACATCCAAAGTATGCCTTGGAAGTACAATAAATGGAACATCGAAACATACTGGTAACAAAGATATTTGAAAGGATAAAAGATATCTAAAAGCGAAAAGAAATGACAAAGAGTATCAATTCAATCTCCACATGAAGGGATATATCGAGTACAATACGAGAGGAAAGATTGAAAGAGCAGAGAGAGAAAGAGGAATGAGAGATACACGAAACCAATATAATGTCTGAATTACCAGATAATAATTATGATGAAATCTCAACATTACTCGTAAAGAATTTATAAAAATTATGTAGATTTGAATAGAGATATTTATTCATGAGCGAATCTTTAATCTCACTCAATTGTTCTTGTACGCGTAATTGTGAAGAGATATTATAAATTTACATGTCATCATTATTCATAAAAATAATAAATGTATAATGGATGATATGGAATTAAATCGCTGTTGTAAAGCTAATGTATTGTAAAAAAAAAATTAAAAATAATTATTCAAATTGAATTAAAAAAATTTATATTTCCTAATAAAAACAATGTTTTTGAAATAACAATTATATTTATTCACGTATCTTGTTTAAACTCCAAACAATTGCCAACAGAAACAAGGAAAAAATGTATTCCTCCTTTCAAAAATGTTTCAGATGTAGCAACAAATGTCAGAGAAAATCTCAAAAAGTAGTATAAATCGTACGAAAAATGCAAAATTTTCGAATTTCAGTACCTTTTTCGCGATTGGCCTTGTTCATACAAAATTCAAACTCCGGTTTCATTTTAATTGGTGGATATTCTTCCTTTCAGGCATATGAGGATTATTTGTACACAGATTTCTAGATACGATACGATGCGATATTTGAAATAAATTTCACAATTTGACGCGCAAATCTGTTACAGCGTTGGTTTTTTTTTCCCATGCGGTTACAAACAATGCGGAATCCCACGTGAAGAATTCATATTTCGATGAAAGAACTATATTTCGTTACAATTAATCGGATATCGAAGCATATTACAGAAAAAGTGTACGAAAAATTTGATTTTAATTCCACTTTAACTTTCCTAACCCTAATTCTCGTAGGTTATGTACCGTCGGTTTAACTGAATTATCCACAATCAACACAATATGGCCAAAATAGTAGAATCTTTGAAAAGGTTGTCCGTTGAAAATGATGTTCAAAAACACAATGGACACACAACAACTAAGAAAACAAGTGAGTTGATTCTCACGATCGAAGAAGCGGTATCTCTCGATAAAAATTACGTTCTCTCATTGTGTGGTACACAAAGGTAAATATAAAGTCTATATATACTTGATATTTGAATAAAATCATTGATTAATTGTATTATATTCAGTGAACCAGAATTCAGAATCGCCACCGCCTTATCGGATCATTCCTGTATCGTTTACTCGGTTGGAGAAAGTTTGAGTAAAACAGCGACTTTGAATCACAGCGATTCACCCATTATAGGAATCAAATTCAGTCCTACGTCTAAAAATATATTATACACAGCGACAAACGATGGTCGAATTACGGTGTGTGATTTACGTGCCAAAGGGAAAGTTATTGCAGAATTTAAAGGTAATTTTCTATCTAGCTCGATACCCTTCAAACTTAATTCGATCAATTGTGCTGAATTTGAATTGCAGACAATACGGAAGATGGAAAATTAAAACCTCTAGCGAGTTTCGATATAAGTAACAATGAAAGACTGATGGCTGGTGGAACGGAACATACAGGTGGGGATGCCTTTATTCTATTTTGGGACATACGACATAATAATTCTAAGATAGAAGATAAAAATAATCTCTTGGGAGGATATTGGGAATCACATATGGACGACGTTACCTGTTTGGCTTTCCATCCAAACAAATCGGATGTTCTCGCATCTGGAAGTACGGATGGTCTAATCAATGTGTTCGATCTTACACAACCCTCTGAAGATTTGGCGTTAACGTATTCCTTAAATACCGAAGTAGCAGCTGTAAGTTGTGTTAGAATATCTTATTTGCTTCTGTTTTTCATTTATAGGATGAAAACAAGATTAAAAACGTTAGTTGTGTTTGCGAAAAAAAGGACAGATTGGGTTGGTTGACAGAGGACAATCTGTGGTGTACGTCCCACACTTGCCTTCAATTATGGAATTGCGACGACGCAACCCCTTACTCTACGTTCGATCGTAACAACTTGGCGACGATACAGGTGAGATTGAGAATATTTGTTTTTTTTTGAGTATTTGGAATTTGTTTTGATTTATGATATGAATTTCAGAACGATGAAGCGGATAACTGTTATTTTGTTAAAGTTCATGTCACGGATGCTCTGGGAGAACCTTTTCTGTTAGCAGGTACTAGCAGTGTTCAAAGTAACAGGTTAGTGGAATTTTACAACTTGGAATACATTTCTTCACTTTTTGTTTGAGAATTTTACTCATATTTTTGTTTTATAGCGAGAATCTCAGATGTTTGAGTATTTTGAATGATCGATTAGAACCGTATTACAACCCTCTTGGTAACAAGCAAATCGTTCGAGACAGCTGGTTACATGAAAAGGTAACTAACATTCACGATAAGATTCTTGAATAATAGTATACAATTTGATTGATAAATGTTTCCTTTTAAACAGAGTGGCTCCTTGATAACCGGAGGAGAGAATGGAATCATAAACATATGGAAAGTGACAGATACTGCCCCTGTTACTAAAACTTCCGCACACAAAATGGTCGCAAAGATCGGGGGTGGAAAGAACAGAGATCGTCATCACAGGACCAAACCATATTGAATACGAAAATTAAATTTATGTAAATGCGAATAAAATTTATTTTTTAATTGAATGATCTATGAATTTGTAATTAATTATATAATAAAATTTAAGAAATCATTGATTGAATCAAAGCGAAATGTGTATATATAAAATTATAATCCCTCTTCAATATGGTATCCAGATATCGTAGATCGATATAGCCTTCTTTTCGTTATGATCAGCGAATGGGGAATTTAAGGCAAAGCAAAATGAAATTGAAAGTACAAAATTGTTTTGAATATCTGCAACTCACATGCGCCATTCTAGGATTATGATTATATAAAACAAATTATATAAAATTAGCCCGATATCAATGAAGTGAATAATTTGTTTTTACATTTTAGAGTTTTCTCTTCGATTTGAATTCATTTATGTTTGCTCCCTGTCTCGTTTTTATACTCAGTAATTGATACATTTAGCAATTCACTCTCAACATTTACATAAGTAAATAAGTCGAATCTGTTTTGTTTTACTTTAAATGTCTCTATTCTGTAGATTGTGTGTTTTAATACTATAATGCATTGCCAATTTTTTATATTTCTTCCACAATATATCATTATCTTTATTCCTTTCATTCCCTTCATGAATCTCTTCATCTGTTCCGAACTCTATCTTTTATCCTTATGTCCTTTCTTTCTCTTCATCTCTGCTCTTCATGCTTCACTTGCCAGTATTTTGTGATGGAAGTCACGGTCTGTCAATAGGTCTCACTCTTCACGATACTCGAGTTATTTCAATCCTACTGTTTATTATAATGTCATGATACGTCATGATAAAATATTAGAATTATGAGATTTGCAGGAAAAAATTTGGTGAAATTGTTTCTAATACATAGAAATACAAAAAAAAATAAAATAAAATTGCATATTCGAATTGACAATGCTTATTCAATGTCCAAAATAATTTTCTTTCTTCTAACCACAGAAAGATAATGAAAAAATTCAATCTATTCAACTTCTGGTTAATAAAAGGAAGGACGAAGGAGAAATTGTTATGACGTAAAATCGTAATTGTTGACAGGAATTGGTTGATAACATAGAGAAGAGAGTAAACAAAGGAATATAAAAAGAAAAATGGAGAGTACCATACGGTTAATAGATTGGAAAAGGCACAAGATATATTAAGCAACAGAGAGATTGGCAAATAATGGGAGTGGATCAAATTGCATCAAACTGCTCTAAGGATTCATTACTCTCAATGATGATGATGATAATATACAGTTATGTACAGTTATTGAAAACTATGATTTCACTCATCAATGGATCGCAAGGAATATCAAACGTATGAACAGATAAAACACTGAAAAAATTGTTTAGTTGAAATAAAATTAATGGACTGAATTTTCTATTTAGATTATTACTCTTTAGAACAAATTAAGCTTTACGTAGTTTGAAAAATTATATTCAAATCAAAGTTACATCAAACACAAGTGACTTGAAGATTATAATAGATATACTAAGATAATATTTTTACATAGAATTGTTCTACTTAATACAGTTATCAACTGTTCAAAAAGAATCATTTGAATTAAAAATTTTTAAATAAAATCAGAAAAATAGTAGAACTTTCTTCATACTTAAATACTGTGCACTGAATACAAATGTAAATTATTACAAGTCATCTAAAACCCACACACCTGCTCGATCATTGTATAATCACAAAACTCAGATCTTCTAGCAATTTAAAAACAATCTTATTGCCGAAGTTCGAAGTTCATGGCTGCTTTATGATATCTGTAGCTCGACAACAACTCCCTCAACTTGATACATGCATTGCAAGTAGTACCTTCCGTGATTCGTAAAGGACACAAAACGTGACGCAAAAATTTCATACTGTCTTTAAACGCGTATCGTACGCGAATAGCATCTTCAGAAGCAGAATAACCTCCGGTACATACTTGCATTTTGTTGACTTCATCTATTATGACTTGTACCTCATCCAGATTTTCTGGTATCAAAAAATCTACACCTCTGATTTGCTTTCCGCATAAATATACACTCACATTCATTGCAACATCAAACACGATCTATTAAAATGCATTGATTTGATTAATTGCTACATTCTACCTCATATACACATAAAAGTACTTGATGCCTGTTACCTGTTTTTTATGCATTGGAAACATGTTCTCATTTTTATCAAATTCCACTTCAGTGAATACTATTATCGGATTAGGAGTTCCCCTCAAACGCATATACCAATACTGATTTGGTAATTTTAGAGTGACTCTACCATGAAAAATATCTTGAAACAACAAACCAGTTTGGTTTGTGCAGTCATTAGATTTCATGAATTCAAGATTTTCTATGTTGTTAGCGACGATATAAAAAGAAAATTATTATTCATTCTTTCTTATATGATGAATAAAAAATTTGTGAAAAATTGTCATTACCTTTCGTATCAATTGAAGTTTCAATTTCTCCATTTTTTACAGAATTATCGTCCGACAAACATACAACTTCGTCATCCTGCTTTGGGTTTTGAGGAGAAAAGGTTTCCAAATTTTCCACATCGTGTTCAACTGAGATGTCAAGAAATAACAATGAAAATATGTCAAATTTATTATTGATATTCATGTTGGGATAAAGTAGATGAGGTTTGGCGTACCTGTCATTGTATTAGGTCCCGAAAGAACAAATAAACTAGGTATCGCGCCATCAACTAACTTGCGTCTTTTGTATACTTTCTGTAAACAATTTGAAGTGCATAAAGAACATTTGTTTAGATGGTACTTCAGGTATAGAATTCGAGTTTCGAATCGACTTACGCGTTGTATGACGTTCCCCTTTGCGTCCTTGATCAAAGCTTTCCTTATGATCTCTTCTTTGCGAAAATGTTTTTCACAAATTCGACTGTTCTCGGATAAACAATGTCCAGTAATTTTTATAATGGATGCCCACTTCGCAAATAAATTATAGTTTGTCGGCGGTTTAAATAAACCAACCGTGCCACTGTACTTGCATTGAGGGATACTACAAATCACCATTGTTATCGAAATATTTTACACACTGATCAACCGTCAACTGATTATTCAAATGTTTTTTGCGCCAAATCAAATTACTGATGACGCTGATACTTGTTCTTTGGAAATACCGCATGGGATCCAATCAGAATACGAAAAATCCCTGTTCGAGCGGTACAGCAGGGATGGGCAAAAATTGAATCCTTGTAATTTACATAGTATCTTCCACGTAAATTATCGTAAGGTAGCTTTTAAATTGTGTAACGCACTGTAATCTATGTATTCTAGATTTATATTCTTACGTACACAAATTACTGTCAAGAATAGGGTTGCCAACTTGAAAGAAAGACACGATGTTTATTGGTTTATTCTTCTCGAACTTTCATGAGATTTAACGAATGAACATCGTGTCCTTCTTTCGAGTTGACAATCCTAGGTAAAGCAGAGGAGAAAAATTCTGTTTTTCAGTTTTTATAAACTGAAAAATTGGTTTTTTCTCTCATTCAATCAGTGAACAGGATTTTTGTTTGATTTTAAGTTTCTTATTCGAAATCAGACCGTGATTACTGTTTCTGTTTTACCATCTTTCAATAGCTAAGTTCGTTTACTTGCGTCCCAAGTTACCCCAACTTCCTCCAAGTATTCCGAATTCGCTATCTCCAGTTATAAAAACGAATTGATTGGTTTGGTACAAGTTGGAGCAACTTAGGACAGGTAGAACGAACGAACCTAATGAAAATATGAAACAAGAGTTCAATTTAGAGAATTTTCTAGGGTTATGTACAAACATCCCATACAGCACCGGACATTTCTCCGTTGCCTCTATGTTGCCTCTAGGTAGAATCTCCGTTCATCCACCTTGTATCCACGTCCACCATTTATCCACGTAGAGTCCACGGAGATGCGATGTGGAAATCGGTGGGTGTGCTGTTAGGGAGGATGAAAAAATGAATTTTATAAAATTTAGTAACATTTAATTTCCCAGCTATTTTGCACGTAATTAATTTTGTAACTTTCAAATATATGTTTCCAATCCCTGGTAAAAATATAATGTACGTTCGTGTGAGGGAGTGTAATTTTACACTCCAAAATGCGCGAATTTCCTCTCGACGTGCATTCGCATTCAATTTTCATAACACTTCGTGGTAGAGTATCGTAAGCCCTGAAATCATATACTCGAATTTAGAAGCCCGAAGTTGCACAACCCCCTCTGATAACACACGAAGAATTCTTTTTCAAAAACAAGAATAGAATCCTTCAAGAACTCTTTTCGAACTAATGAATTCATAAAGAGCTCTGAAGGAGTTCAATGTTTGGGACATTCACGAGTTCTCTGAGAATGCTGAAAGTTTTCCAGAGCTCTTTATGAATTCATTAGTTCGAGAAGAGTTCTTGAAGAATTATATTCTTATTTTTGAAAAAGAATTCTTCGTGTGTCATCAGGGCCGAATGAAAAATTATGAATTTTAGTATAAATCAATTATTACCCTGGTAAAAAAATCTCTCTGAATCTCTCTAAAAATTTCACATTTCAGAGAGATTCAGAAAGAATCAGAGAAATTCAGAGCAATTCAGCGTGGTTCAGAGGGTTTCAGAGACTAGTGGATTGAGAGAACTTGTGCTTTGAATTTTTCAGAAGGATTCAGAAAAATTCAGAGGAACTCAGAGAGATGCAAGGAAATTCTGGGAAATTTAGAGAGGAACAAATTCAGTAAAATTCTTGGTCCTGCATTTCACAGGCGTTCAAGGAGTGTCAGACGCTTTCAGAGATAAATGAATTCAGAAAGATTGTGCGTAGAACTTTTCAGAAATATTCAGAGGAATTTAGAAAGATTCAGAGTAATTCAGAGAGATTCAGAGTAATTCAGAGAGGAATTAATTCAGCTAAATTTTTGGTTCAGGATTCCAGAGGTATTCAGGGAGTGTCAGAGACTCATAGACAGGTGAATTTCAGAAAAATTCAGAGAGATTCAGCGAAATTCAGAGAGATGCAGGGGAAGTCTGGGAAATTCAGAGAGGAATAAATTCAGTAAAATCTTGGTCCTGCATTTCAGAGGCTTTCTGGAAGTTTTAGAGACTTCCAGAGACAGATACATTAAGAAAAATTGTGCGTGGAACTTTTTAGAAATATTCAGAGGAATTTAGAAAGATTCAGAGTAATTCAGAGAGATTCAGAGGAATTCAGAGAAATTCAGAGAGGAATCAATTCGGTGAAATTTTTGGTTCAGGATTTCAGAAGTATTCAGGGAATGTCACAGACTCACAGAGACAGGTGAATTAGGGAAAATATGTGCGTAGAGCTTTTCAGGAATATTCAGAAGAATTTGGAAAGGTTCAGCGTAATTCAGAGAAATTCAGAGGAATTCAGAGAAAGCTTTGAAATCTAAATACATTAGATTCCGGGAGATTTAGAGAAATTTAGAGATATTCAGGTAAATTCAGAGGGAGCTTTGAAATTCAAATGTATAAAATTCTGAGGGATTCAGTGATATGCGGAGAGATTCAGAAAAGGTTGAAGAATTCAGAACTTATCACTATCGGAAAAGTCTCTAACTTCCTTTGAATTACTCTGGAATTACTCTGAATCTCTCTGAAATTTGTCCCAAAATATAGAGAGATTCAGAGAAATTCAGAGAGATTTCAGAGAGATTCAGAAAGATTTTTTTACCAGGGTAGATACGTTTATATAATTTAAAGCATCGATAAACCATCAACAGAAGCATATTTCACTTTTAAATTGTATAAAAGTATTCAATAATTGATTTATATTAAAATTCATAAAATTCTATTCGGGGTTATGCAACTCCGGGCTTCTGAAATTCGGACATATGATTCTAGGGCTTATGAATTTTAGGGCTTGCGATACTCTACCACACTTCGTTGCATTGTTGACACTTTATTTGCACCAGGGATGTTCTCTTCCTGGTTTCTAGATTGGTATCACTAGAACACAATAGTTGCTTGAGATTCGAAGGTTCCTCCTTTTGTTTCCTATTGTATTTCTCACTTTACGATGTTCGTTTTTGTATGACTGATACTGATATTATAGTTAATTCTTACGATCATTATTCATTCCTTGGTTCATTGTTTGCAAAAATGTTCAAGATATAATAAAATCCGATTCCAGTTTTTACTGTTCATCGTTATATCAATTCAATATAAAATTCTTGTATTTTTCACCAAGGTTGGAAGTAATTATCTTGGTCAAACAAACCCATTGATTCTCGTCAAAGCTCATTGAATCTTGCACAATGTTCTGACCAAATCCCATTAAATTTCATTTCTTCAGATTCTATGTCAATTAAAACTCAATTGAATTGACAATTAAAATTGAATTCTTCATTGAAATTTTGTTCAATTCATAAATATATTGAAGTGATTCAGAATCAAGCAACGATTGACTGATTTTTTTGTTTCTTTTTCTTACTGTTCTTCTCTATTTATACAGTGAGAAAAAATGAAAAAAAGAACACTAGAAAAATCGATTAATTATTGCTTAATTTTGAATTAATTGAAAAAGGAAGAATCGTTTTCTAGGCGGGAATTTTCAATGGAGAAAATTCTTCGATTAGTTTCTGTATTTTGCGAGACAAAACCACATTGTAATGCGGAATAATTAACCATGAGTAGTTTTTGTATAAATTTTAAACAATTCAAACACGCTCTCTATATGATTTATATTAAAATCTCATGTACATATATTTAATTCGCTGCAAATATATTAACACTTTCTCACATGAAAAGAAAATTTCCTCGCGATTCGTGGATTTTATTTGTATATAAATTACATAAAAATAATATAGAGTTCCTGTAATTCATGAAATATTTGTTATTATCTCAGTCTTTTCGTAATTTGAAGAGTGTGAAAATACAACAATCGTATTATATTTGTATATCTTGTTTTCCTGGTGCCGTCAAACAATCCACCTGTTCTGAACACTGTCTCAACATCACTTTCAATTCACTATAATTCACGAAAAAATATCACACAGCAAAATTTAATGACGTATGCGAGTATGTATGACTATAATTAAGCTTGTAATACGGTACTCGTTACGTACAATCATTCATTCTTCGACACTTCATTTAGTGCATCTCAGCTTTATTACAACATAGACGGATCACACAATCTGGTTACGGAAAGCGGAAAGGAACTAAACGATCAAGCATACTTCTTTTGTTGAAGCATCATTACCTTTGGCATTGCAGCATGTAAGCACTCTTTTTCTCAACTCCTAACTTCCTAATTACGAATATAATTGTGCTTCATTAATTTACATGAAATGTTTGTAATATCTTCCAACTGTTTCTTCATCCAAGTTTTCTATAAAACGCACGTAGAGTTTTTTTCAGAATTTAAAAAACAATTTTAAATCATTCAATTTAATCAAATACAACTTATATACAAACTATATTGAATGGTACATGAATTATATAGAATTTTGAAAATTTTTCTACCCGGGCATGTTCATTCGTTTGTATACAATTTGTATCGAATTTCAATCAAAATTATATAAAAATCAATAAAAACTCCTGAAAATATTATATAATTTTGGTTGAAATTCGATAAAAATTGTATAAAAAAGAATTTATTTTTTTATAAATCGATTATCTCTGATTTTCCGCATTCACTCAAAAGATTTTTATATCTTTATCTCCAAAAAAACATTGAAAAAATTCCACTTTCTTCTGAATTTTCGAAAAAAATTCGACTGAATTTGGAAAAAATTTCAACTAAACTTCGGAACGTCTTCTAAAAATTCAGGAAAAAGAGGCTTTCAAAATTATAGTCACATTTTGAATCCTCTATAATTCTAACTATCAATTCAAAAGAAAACTATCTGCAATGTGAACGAAAATGTTCATAATTCAAGAGCAAGTTTCATTTATGATTACAATCAAGATAACCACAGCCGTTCCCAATGCTTCCCATTAGAAGCGATAAAGTTGTCGGAAATTGATTCTTTGTACAATTTTTCATGAAATCAAGACAAGCCGATAAAAAGGTTGAAGTTTCTATTCTGAATTGAATCTCAAATAAAACAGGAAATGATAACAGTCTCGCCGTATATATGTTGCCTAGGAGGAAATTAATATTTATACAATAAAGAGCGGTAAGTAGTCATATATGTCGTAGACTGGAACAGTAAAAATCGTAATACCGTGGTGCTAAGAAAATTGCATTCGCGTGTTTTTTCGTCGTTCAAAACCTGTATCGTACCGCACGCACGTGTATAATTTATGTATCAGCTACTCTCATTTAAATGCATTCACAGTTTGACTTGATAATCTTTCTCATAATAAAATTGCAAGAGACTGAGAAAGTTTCGAAGAAAAAATCCGATCATATTTTTTCGTACATCTTCTTCGTTGCATCCGTTATCCTGCAATCAACCTGTCGATATTGAATCTAAATTAATTCACAATCAAGTTCTTTTGATATCTCATTCTCAAACTGTGCCTTTCAAAGTTGCACGAATCAATTGTTATCTTCTTATGATATCTAGTTTAAATATTCTAAACTGGAATTGTCGCTTTTCAGATAATCACAATTGAGTCCTGGGAGAAAGTGGGGTAGAGGAAGTGGGAAGGAACATTCGCTTTTACGATCTTCACTCCTGGTATCCTACGGAAAATATCAAAAGAGTTCACTCTGCGCTTTATTCACTCATTATCCAGATGGAATTTAACGAAATAACAATTAAAAATTCTGCTATAATTTATTTCTGCTGGTGAAGTGTAATGATTTTTTTGTTTGTGTTATAAAATATTCTTAACTTATAACATTCTCTTTGAATATTCAAACTCAATACTCAACTTTTTATGTTATTACTTTTTTTTTATATGGCTACATCTTCGACAATAGTCAAGAAGAGTGAAAGTGTGTGTGTGTGTGTGTGTGTTTGCGCGCGAAGTATTTTAATTCCACGTTACGAAAGATGAATCGTATTAAATTTGAAATTGAGTGTTCAAATACTTTTCTAGTGTATACACAAAAATGCAACACAATATTCACGAATAAGTTGTTTGAAATGATTCATGAAGCAAAGATGAGCAATTTGTTCAATTTATTCAGATAAATCGATGAATATTCAAAACATCCGAGAACGAAATGTTCCGTGAGTATCATGCAATATCGAAAAGAATCACTCGTGCGTGGTATTTGACCTATCATAACAGGAATTCGATCTTCAGAAGATCATCACTCGACTCTCTCATTCTCGATCCCATTGCACGGTTTTATGGCATAAACCTTTTTGTTTCGCCATGAACTATTACCGCCACTGACCTATTCCATCGTCAGGAGTCAACCCAGATAGTGAAAGAGAGTGGAAGAGATGTTCTCCGGTAGAAGGGACCATCTCCGTTCTCTCCTTTTGTAGAACGTATGGGTGAAGATACCTCGTGTGCTTTACAAAACACGGGGAGAACGAATAGCGGCCGAATACGCGGTAGAGTCGAGTAATAGTCGCATCTCGATACTTAGCGGTTTTACTTACGCATAAACAGGATCGATATATCCAATGATCGGTACTGAGCGAGAAAGTTATTTTGCCATCGCTGCATCAGAATTGACAACAGACGTCAAACTTGAAAGAAAGTGGCTTACTATTTCTTGAAGGATTTCAAGGTTATCGTAACCCTTTCCATCCCGCGAATATTGTTATCGAACGTTATTGATATGCGTACTTCATCGATCATCGACAATCAACGAACATCGAGTCGAGTCGCCGTTGCTCCGCGGATCTAATTCTTTTTTGGAATTTTCCCCCAGTGGTTCCAACGAATATCAAAATGTACAATGGTAAATTTACTATTTAAAGGATCAGTTCATAACTTATGTTGTACGTTTCCGAATAGAATACATTTTAATGTGGTTTTTGTGTCGTATTATAACTTCTGCAGTGAGTGTGAGTGTTCGCAACGAGTTCCCCTCGGAAAAAAAGAGTGAGAATGCGTGATGATTTTCGTTCAGAAAATGCCGGAAATATTCGGAAAAGCTCAGAAAGAAACTGCGAAAAACCCTGCACCAAGAATCCAATTTCTTAGACTCGAAGAAAATTTCTTTGCCCTCGTTCATTTGATTGGGAAAATTCTTCATTGAGTTGAAACCACGTTCTTCGAATTCAAGAAAGAATATATTTCTGTGTATTGAAAAAGAGATTTATCAGAATGAGAGCAGGGAAGGTTTTCTTTCGATCTAAGAAATTGGGTTCTCAGTGGAGTTAAAAAAATCTTATTCATTCCGATTAATTCCTATTAAGCGCGCAGCATTCTGATTTCAATTGAATAGGCATTGATGGGTTTCAATTGTAATTCTGCACAATTGTTTAATCGAAACAACTGAGTAAAAGTTTTCATTTAAGTTCGCCAAATCATTAAAATTCTTCAGCGATAGCAACTCAGCCAGCACGAACTTTGCTTTGCCTAGCAAAGATTTGTACTGGACGTCTTAAATATGTCTCCGTGTAAGAAATCTGAAAGATCCTCTGAGATGTCTCCTGGATTCCCTGGTGAAGAATGTAAATAAATTCGGATGCATTCGGATAAAAATGTAAAGATGGATACAAAAATAGGATTGAAACGAATAGAAATGCAATCCAATTCTATCCGTCTCGATTCTATTTTTGTATCCATTCTCATATTTTTATCCGAATCCATCCGCGTTTGCACTAGGGTTTTCATAATTAATCTTAGAATCTCATAAACAATAATAATGTGAAAACTTCGTTTCCTGAATTCACTAATAATTATATGTATAATAAGTCAGCTCAAATATAAAAATAATGGAAAATTTCCGTTCTTATTGCAGGATTCAGGAATATGTTGCCATGGATGTTATCGACGTTCCTTTTAAGTGTTCGGGAATTCGTGGCATATACTGGCACTGAATTCATTTCTAGAGAATTACAAGCACCTGGATTTCCAAGTATTCCTACAAGGGTCTCGTTAGGATCACCTCAGGTACACTTTTTATGAGTTCTTTTGTTGATTCGTTAACCTGTAAAACCCAGAATGCACTTTAGAAAAAAAAAAAAACTAGAAATTTACTGGGACATGGAAGTGGAAAATTCCAGTAGATTGAGTTTTCCAACACATTTGCTGGAATTTTGCGGATTTTGTACTGCAAAATCGCAATGCTGGATTTTCCAGTAAACAGTTTTTACAGTGCAGCATAAATTTTATCTTGCTTCCAACGTATGAATAATGATCAAACTCTTTTAATTCATCCACACGGAGAAAAAAGATCATGGAATGATTACTAGAAAAGATAGTAAACTGGTGACAACTAAGAATTTCTGCACGGAGAAATAAACTAGCAATAATATTGCTGAATCGACAATAAAATATTGTTATACATCAATCCACAATAAAATCGTAGCAATATCGTTTAAGATTCTTGAATTGGCAATTTTATTGTCAACAAGACAACTATGTGTTGTTAGAACAACAACAATTATTGTACATCCAACAATAAAATTTCAAGAATTCACTTTTCGCTAGTCCTACGAAACACATTTTTCTCAGTGTTTACACAGTCGAGTAATGGTTTCTATTTTGGTATATTATATTGTATTTTAATATACCAAAATAGGAACCATTACTGTGCACATGAATTCGTAGTTGTCACCAGTTTACTATTCTTTCCAGCGATCATTCCATGATCTTTTTTCTCCGTGCAATACAGTGACTTTTTCCCGTAAAAGCATGGAAATTTGCAATTTTTCAATTCTTCTAAAATCTACTATGATTTTTGTTGAAACAGCAAGTCAGAAGTTATGGAAGTTCCCGAAGTCATGGAGTTTCCGAATCATTCGACAGAACATCGATGAAACGAATGAAATACAATTCATCTAAGTCAAGAAGTTCCATGGAGCACAAATCGTACGATTCTTCCCGCGATAGCAGCACCACGTCTGGTTTATCATCTGAATTTTTGGATCAACTTTCCGAATCGTTTGAGAAAAATTATCTATCGTTGAGAACGATTGGCAGAGCAATTCATACTTTCAAAACTGATCCTTTTTTGGTGAATCAACTGGATTATAATCATCCCACTTACGAACTGGGCCAAGGTCATTTCTACGACGAATACGCTGGACCTGCGTTAGATTTGGTACTTGAAAAATTTCTCAGACTTGTCTAACATTAAAAAATATTTACAACAACAATTTGTAAAAAAAATTCCTGAGTGAGTATAATTTTTTACAGCCACTTTTTTTCCTAAATTTTCAGAAGAATTTTGCTGAATTTAAAAAAATATGATTAAATCTTCAGAATATGCTCCGAAATTCAGTGAAATTTATCTGAAAATTCAGAACAACAGTGGTTTGTAAAAAACGAAGATGTTATTACAATTCTTCTCATGCGAATTCTTACGTAAATTTCTTCGAATAGAAACCCGTTCAAGTTGATCGCATTTAATTGAATTTCTCATCTTCTGTATTTGGTAATAATCGAATATGTGTATTGCACCGCTCGAATAAACGAATTACACATTTCGCCATTAGAAATAGGTACAGACAGGAGTGGTTTCTTTCGAGAGCCGTTGAACTGAACGTCTTCGAACCACCTTTACTGAATAAAACATTTGTTCGATTAATACTGTTTTGCGCCAACAAACGAGTTTTGTTCTTTCATTTCGAAAACTGTTTTTCTTCTCTCAACAGGTTTTTGCGTGGCCAACTATCGATTATGAATTCAATGGTATCCAAGAACGCGACGATGCGGTTTTCGATGGGGATTACGTAGCCGAGAATAATTTGCCCTTAGGTCTGGAAATTTGGAGGAATAAAGTGTTCATCAGTGTCCCAAAATGGAGAGAGGGTGTGCCCGCAACTTTGAGTACCGTGCCAAAATCTTCTGCGAGTCGTAAACCCAAATTGAAGCCTTATCCAAATTGGGAATGGCATCGAACGGGTATATCAAATTCATTCATCCATTTATTTTCAAGAATCAATCGAATGAAATGAAAAATTTGTAATACTGTATTTTTTGTTTTCAGAATATTGCGAAGGTTTGACTTCAGTTTTCAGAATGCAAGTAGACGAATGTGATCGTTTGTGGGTATTAGATTCGGGAAAAATCGACGTAGCGAATAAACCCATGCAAGCTTGTCCTCCTTCGATCGTGATATTCGATTTAAAAACAGATGTTCTTCTCAGGAAGTATATAATACCGGAAGATCAAGTTAAAGAAGATTCTCTGTTTATCAATATCATTGTCGATATTCGAGATAACGATTGTGGATCCGCAACGGCATACGCTGGTGATGTATGGCGATTTGGTCTTGTAGTGTACGATTTCTACAAAGATTCCAGTTTTCGAATAGAACATCATTATTTCTTTCCGGATCCTCTTGCTTCTAAGTACGATTCTAATTTATATTTTTAAATTCGTTCATAGTCTCTTTTACTCATGATTTACAATTTTATTACACAGATACGATGTTCATGGGATAAAATTTCAATGGACCGACGGGATATTTGGTATAGCTTTGAGCCCGGTAGACGTGAACAACGATAGAACTTTATTCTTCCACGCGTTGTCGAGTTTCCGAGAGTTCGCTGTGACGACTTCGATTTTTAAGGACCAGAAAACCGTGGATGAAAATACTGAGAGATTTTTACCCATCGGTCGACCCAGAGCGAAAGATTACGGACATTCATCTGGATCGGTCATCGACAAACACGGGGTCATGTTCTTCAATATGGCTACCAGAGATTCCGTCTGGTGTTGGGATACCAGAAAAGAATATATAGCGCAGAATCTTGGTGTTATCGGCACCAGCAACGTCTCTTTAGTATTTCCCAATGACATTAAAGTTGATCACGAGAATGATCAGAGTGTTTGGTTCATTTCGAACAGATTGCCAATGTTTTTGTACAAAGGATTGGATCCTACTGCCATTAACTTTAGAGTATTCCGAGCCAAAGTTAGGGAAGCTGTTAAAAATACTATTTGTGATCCTAACTATGTGGTACCTATATCCGATCATGGATACAACGATGGTTGCTGATCATCTTCCACGATAATGTGTAATATCTTGATTCAATTTTTATTCACAAATTATTAGCTAATTTTTCGCTGGACTCGTAAAACTTGTTGGTATTTAAATGCTGTCATAGCAAAAACATTCGCTGCTCTAGCAAAAGGTACCTAGGTTCAATCGTAATCAGGCGTTTTTCAATTGTATCGATTACGTGAAAAAACCATGAGATTCAACGTTTTAATGGAATATTATTTAATCCGTACAGAATCTCTTATCCCGAAATTAATACTTCGCTCGAGGGGATTTTGAACTTTCATAGTCAGACAAGTAGAAAAATCTTTAAAGTCAGACGTGATCAAAGAACACCCCTCTGGTCGTTCAACTGTAAAGTAGAACAATTTTCAAGTCTGTTATATCACTCCATAGATCATGAATTGTGACATATTTTGGAAGAATTGATTAATTTGAAACAAAATATTGTAAATTCATTTTATAGAAGAATATCGACTCCTTTGAAACGTAAATTCTTTGGGTAGAACTTTAGAAATGATTTTTGTTTAATTGAATTCTTTTGTGTGTTCATTATGGATTTCAGTAATCAACTGATTTGTGTTCCCTTCTATTTTGCAGCTGTCGAGATATTGGAGCAATTATTGGGTAAAATCAACGGTTGTTCAAGATCACTATCGCAGGAAATTACTGGCGCGAGGAGAAAGCGTATAAAACTTTCGATGAATCGTTGATGGATCTCCACAAATGAATGTACATTTCTAACGGCCAACTACGTTTGCGGCATAAAATGAATAAGCACAACTGCGAATTAATGTACACAATTTAATGAAAATTTTTGTGAATGTGTCGTGTTGTGATGAGATTTGTAAATATTGTGAATTGTATAAAAATTTTGTGCATAGATGTATCATCATTGTTCCAACAACCTTGTTTAGAAAATTCAGATCGATAGATCTGAATTCAACCAATGCTAGAAGGTTTTCCACGTTCCTAAGATTTTTATTTCATTTCAATACATATAAAATGTATCTATTTAATAATTAAAATCTAACATACAATTTTAAAACACACGTCACGGGAAACTACAAAATTTTGATGTGCAAAATCAATGATTCTCATGATTTTCAAACTCTTCCATAGAATCGTGATCATCAAAAGAGACTGTATCCTCCATTTTTTTGTATCGTATAGTATAATTAGAGGCCCAACTATCGTTCGAATCAAACCTAGTAGATTCTCGATGTTCTTCCATTTGTGGCTCAACATGACTGTCATCCAAATCACTCAGCGATGGTATTTCTATGTTATTCTCATACGCAGATTCGTCGATTGAAATATCACGAGATATATTTATAGAAAAGCTGTGATCAGTACGGTCCATGATTTCTTCTACATCGCGAGAAGTTTCGTCCAAAGACGTATCAAAAACCGCTTGGAATATCGAATTCAAATGATGAAGGACATACCAAATGCAAATAAGCATCATCTGCAACAAAAGGATAGACATTCGGAACGCAAAAGCTTTCGTTTGGTTCGGTAAAGAATTACTACTCATGGTAGTATATTTTTTCAAACTTTCTTCAGAGTCACTGAAATCGGTACTTTGTATTTCGCGTTCCGCATAGTTTTCGTATTCAAACTCGTTTAAACGAGTGACTTTTTTGAATTTAATAGCATTTATTCTTTCCAAATCTCTCGACGAGGAACTACCGAAACACGGTTCTATGGGATTAGAATCGACTGGACGAAACATCATGTTATCGGACGTGCTGAAGGTATTCGCGTCAAAGAGTGGATTCACGAAAATCTCTCGACCACTCGTGTCACTTATATTAGAAATTTGGGTGAAATTTCGTTCTGTTCTTCCAGAGCTTTCCTTTACCATAACGTGATCTTTGATCGAAATGTCATCTGTGGTGTGGATGAATAATTCGGTATTGTATGCTATCAAATCTTTTGCGTTATCCAATATGATGCTCTTGATGCTAAAAAAATCATTTTCAGAGGAGCCTATGCAACCGAAAATTGAATTGTCGATTTTAGATTTGTGAAAAAAGGCATTGTGCAACGAATTGACCACATCCTCGCTGGCGATGTTACGTTGAATTTCTTGTTTATCGAAGTTCCTGAAATTCTCAAGATTCTTGTTTATTAAAAGCACGCCACCAAATCTCACCTCGCAATGAATATTCTTCACGATATTGAAAACGTTTAATGATGCGTCTCTAGATCTCACGAGCGATCGCAAATCCTCTCCTAATCTGTCGTTAGTTTTTATACGTTGCTCAATTTTGTGAATATTCGAACTTTTGATCGTACGACGTTTCAAACCTTTGTTGAAGTTGTGCAATTTTCGCCAGGTTTCATCCGTAGTTATTTTCATTTTATCAGATTTGTTACTCGTCTTGACATTTTTCTTCATCATATCAAAATTAATCGTGGCTCTGATCTCTTGTAATTCTGTTTTCAATTGATTGACGCTGAAAGAATTCAATAAATCCAATAATACCGTTGCGAAAGTACACAAAATCTCTCGTTCATCTTCTTTTTCGTGTATTTTGGACAAACCAAAGGATAAGATATCTATAAAATCACATTCCACCAGGGACCCGTATTTCGTGGTTAAATATTCTTTGAATTCCAAACATTTGTTCGGTTTTTCTGGTATTTTATCAATATTGTCATCAATGTCACTCGTATCGACTGATTTCTCGGAGAATATTCGCCATTCGTTACCATAAATCTCGTCTAATCTCAAATTCGCACTCGCATTGTTAGATCTTGTTTCGGATGTCGTCTCCAAATCTGTATTCTCCAGATATTTCTTCGATCTAATACCGGACATTTCATCCAACTTCTCGATTTCACTTCTCAAAGACAATTTTTGATGCTGTTCTGAAACGTTAATCGGTTTCTCGATGTTGAAATAATCTTTCGTGTCGATCAGTTTGCGAAGCCCCGGTTTGAATACGTTATATTGGATCTTTCGAGAATATAACGATGGTTTCGGGAAAGATAACTCAGTTACTTTGTCGTATCCAGAAATTCGAGCAGTCTCTTTCAGAGGCACGGTACCCCAGTTATCGATTTTATTCCATTTCGGTGCCATTATCGAAATATTACTAACTCTTTTATGCACACCTTTACAACAACAATTGAAATCATGTTTCATCGATTCTACGTAATTGTAATATTGTTTCGAAACAACCGGGTTATCGCGTTGATCTTTAGAGACAACATTTAAAGCGGATCGTTTAGAAATTTGAATATTACCTTCTTGGATGGAAGAATTATCGCTGATCGTTTCGTTCGTTAAATTAAATTTACTTTCCGACGATCGTAAATTCGATACACTTTTTTCGAATGTGTCGGTTCTCTTCAATTGCTCGTTCTCCGATGCAGAATTTGTATGAATTTTTGTTCGAGGATTGACAAATTGATCAAAGTCTGTATCGATCTCGTCGAATATCACATTGCTATTATCGTTCCAGGATTTTTCAATTTTCTGTAACCTCATTCGATCGGAATCATCGAAAGATGGATAAATTTGGACTGCATCGACTGAATTATAATTGAGACTGGATCTAAAATATAAATATTATTTCATTATTATCTTTATAACCTGTGTTGAAAATATCTGTTTGTGAAGCTGTTTTCAAGTTGTTGATATCAAATCCAAGCTAACTTCAAGTTTCATGAAATTACCGCATTTTAGATGTTTAGATAAAAAGGTACCTTTTGATTTTTTCATCAGATTTCAAAAAATCGAGCCCAATTTTGCACAATTGTTGTAAATCGATCCAATTACTCTTCGCTCTAGATCCCAACAGTTGACTCTTAAAAATCGTCCGATTCTCATCACAGTTCCGCTTCCCGATCCGCTCTTCTGAAAATTTGTTCTGAATCTTCGATTCTGAAATTTCTGTACTCGATTTATCATTTTTCCTATCGATCATGCTCTTCGAATCAATAACATTTTCTATCGCGGAGAATTTATTTCCATCAATGTCCGATCCAATGGTATTGAATTTATTTTCTAATTGAGAAAAAGGGATTTCGAGATTTTGACTAAAAATTTCTTGTTCGACTCGAAAAACTTGTTTTTGGCGATTCAAAGAATTCGCGAAAGTGCAAATACAAGATATCGGTGGATGATTTTTATATTTCGGACATTTCACGATATCCGGATGATTAAGATAAGAAGGAACTTTATTTCTTTTACTGGGAAAACCAGTTTCTATATTTTCATCGTATTTTCTTTTTCTCGATCCAACGATCTTGAGCGGAGAATCTTTTATGGATTCTTGTTCTCCCGTTATCGCTACGTCGACTGACATTGCGATTTTCTTTTCAGAAGACCTTTCTCTTTCATCGGGAACTTTTTGTATCTTTTTCCCCATCGTTTCTATGTTCGATGATTCTTTCATCCCCAAGGAACGCGCTTCTGTGATATTTTGTTCGGTAATACCTAAAAATTTCATAGCTCTCTCTCTCGGCGAGAGACTAGGATCGAGAATTAATTCCTGACCAGACTCTTCGTTATCATCGTACGAATCTTCGCTCGCCAAGGTTGAAAGAGTGTTCATAGAACTTGAGGACGTTCTCCATTCATCTCCAGACAAATTCCATGTGTTGTGATGCGAAAAATTATCAAGATCCGACATGCTCGAAGACTTGTACTCTGTTAATAATTTATTTCTCGAACGATTCTCGTTCAAACACGTTACAGATTCGTAAGATCCTTTGGGACGAGGAACGACGCTTGAATTGGAATTTATTTGTGCGCTAGCTTTTCTAGACTGTCGTTTTATAACCACTCCTCTTAGTTCCAAAAATAACGAATACGTGGAGTTCCAATTATAAATTGCAGGAACTGTAACGAATTCGAATATCGATTAATTATGAAAGAATTCGATCGAAACATGATGTGAATAAACTCACTTATCGATACTATTTTCACAACGGCGAATTCCAAAAGAAGTATAAACGAATACCGTAGTTTGTACCACAGAAATACACCTATCAATAATACTACGACATCTGTCACGAGGTACATAAAACTCAAAAGCAACCAAGGAAACAACAAATGTGGTCGACTCCATGTTAAAATCGAATAAAAATTAATCACGTAACTGAACGGGTAAAGGGTGATTACGATGATCCGTGCCAGAACTATGGATATCAGAGCTGTGAATAATGTCAAGAACAAACTTATCAAACTTATTCCAGGTAGTTTTTTTTTACTATCTAAGATATAACATCATCAAATTTTACACCCCAACGAACCGTTCTTAATCCAATACGTGGAAGTTGGATCGAAATGTAAATACTGCTGAACAATTGACAAATTTTGCATCTTCTGCAATTGAATATTCCATCCTAGAAAACTCCAATCTAACGTACTGTTGATCTGTAAATTGAGCAAATTCAAGCGAATTTCTATAATATTCATTTGTATGACTTACCAAACCGAGAAGTGTCATAATTAACAATTCCGTTTGGAACGACACTCCTGTTAAACGTCCGATGAATCTAGGCATTAGGAAAACAAAATTTCAGGATCAAGCTGTAGGCCAGCGAGTCCTTAATTTCGCTGTAAATATTCATTCTTAATTGAACCCTGGGTTCAATTTTTACAATATATTTGAAGCACTGTTGAAATCAGATGAGTGAATTTAATTTTCGTGCTTATCAAAATTTTGTTTAAAGTGAGGTTAACATAATGAATTTTGATAACTCGATTATTCCATTGAACATGACACGATAGAGAACCGAAATGAACTGAAGCGATTGATGGTCAAAATTCTCGAAACAATTGAAAGGATTCCATTCGAAGGTTTCATCATTCATTTGCTTAGAACTCATATATTATATTATGATAAAAACATCGATCCTGAAGAATGTATGCATTTCTAATTTAACTGGAAGAGAACAGGATAATGAACAGCACTGGCCCTAGGTGTTTGACACCCAAGCGAATTAAATCTCGTCGCGATTTATAGTGGAATTTAGCAAAAATTTGCAACATGATTAACTAAAGTAACAAATTTTGTACTGGAGAAGCAAACAGTTTCAGTTTAATACAAGGAAACAATCACATGTTCCTGGATAAACACGACAACACGTGGGAGAGCGTCGATCGCTGATGAATATTCATCGATGAATCACAATGAGTTTAAACGTGGAGTGATGTCACATTCGCGTACTACTCATAAAATTCTTTTCCGTAAAGAAATTTCTCCAAGGCTGAAATCGTTGGGAGCAAAGTGCTTTGGTTTTCAATCAACTTAGGGAAGACAACTATTATTTAACCTTCCTAGAAATTAAGTGCATCGGAAGCAGAGATGCAGCAGCAACAGCATCATCGGGAGAGACGACGTCGGCGGCGGTGGCGGTGGCGGCGGCGGATTTGATCGAGAGAACAGACGCTGTTGTGTGTACATATGAAACTTGTGGCGATCTACCGCACAGCTTCAACTCGATCGTTCCCTACCGTTCTTGGCACAGTTTCTGGCCATCTCCTGTCGCGAGTGGCACGCGCGCGCTCTCAGAGTGCTGGAAGATCCCCTGTACGTGTGTGTACGAAAAGTTTGTTGTTGCGTTCTGCCTCGAGAAACGTCAAGAGCTTTTTCTTTCTTTTACTTTTCCTTTGTGCACCGTTCGGTGACGTCGATCATCGTCTTATTTCCTCGCTCGTGTTCTCATGAGCATAAAACACCTTCCGCCTTGCAACATCATCACCAATAAAAACAAAAGTGAGTACGATCAATGTTGAATCGATTAACGAAATTATCCTATTCAACAATATTCTTTCGTCGAGACGAGAGATTTATAAAGATCATATCAATTTAATCTGGACAAGTTTGAAAGAACAAGTGTGAAAAGTGTGTTTGATTATATACTTACACACACGAGGATAATTATTCCTCTCTCGAGTCAAGTTTCTTGCGACGTTGATGATTATTATGATGAAAATAGAGATGAATTAAAGGTTGTAATGCACTCGGTGAAAACCAGCAGCGGTCTTTTTACCGTTTAATACCACCTCGAGTGTATTATTACAACTCAACGTCATGACATATTAAGTACAGATTTCTAAATACCTCTTCCCGTCTCGAAGGAATGATTTTCCTTAAGCGTGGGCATGGTTTGTTTTTCTTATTTCAAATTCATAATTACAGTTCTTTGCGATGGATATTTAATCTTCGTGAATGAAAAAACACGTTTTCCTTATTCCTGTTGATTTTTTTTTTTTTCATTGATTGATTGTGATCAATCGTAAAGTGATCCAAACCCGCTTTATTCATATTAAATTTGTATAGAATTATATATAAACTATATATATATATATATATATATGCGTTCAAATTAAACCTTTTGTAGTTCCCATTCGTAGCGTTGAGTCGTTGCGCCCCTGTTGTTCATTGACAGTAATATTATAGATTTAAAAACGTTGTGAAACAAAATTCGTTTGACGAGCATAAATTACTCGAACCGCTGTGCTCATTAGAAATATGATGGTTATGCTGAATCAGCTATCTCATTACCATGTTCATTAGTTTCTTCAGTCTCCTAACATCACGCGTTTCAAATATTATCGCAGTGGAATTTCTAAATATGCAACAAAAAAATGAATTTATATTAGAATCGCATCAAACAATAATACACCACGAATTGAGAGAAAACTCATTGAATAATCAGAGAATGATGATAATTAAAGGGTGAAAAATGATACTGATGGGAGTAACCGCCTTTGAAAAATATTGGTGAAAGGCATGTTGATCTAAAGGAGGTGAAAGGGTCAGGTAAAGAAATGTTGTTTCAACTAAATCATTACGAGAACACGTATCGTATACCAAGATTCTTTCGATTAATTAACACAACCCAGCGTTGTTAATTATCCTCATATAATTGATATAAAATTCCAAACCATATAGCGATGAATTTGGAATCTTTCGCGTTGACAATGAGTAATCTTTTTACGCGTTAAACCTTGAATAGGATCTTGAATCGTGTAATGTATTCGCGCACGTATTTATATGCCGTATTACGTGAATTTTGACGTAATATTTTATTCGAGCGGAACATTGTAATAGCAACTACGCATATGTTTGAAAGTACAATTATCGGGAATGTGTTTGAAGTAAAGCAAATATCCACATCGATTTCGACGTTGTACTCTCTCGATAAGAAACGTAAATTATAATATTATTGTTCATTTTATGACCTTGACATGAAATTATCATCGTTGATGTCACGTTGGAATCAAAAACCTCGACTTTGAACAAATTCAAGTTGAAAAAAAACAGAGATACTATTTTTATAAGTGAGAAGAGGAAATGATTCTTGGTAAACAAACGAAATCGAGATTAAGTGAAATGAATTTTGATCCAATCGTGCCTGCAGAGAAATCTATATAAACGAGAAACGCCCTAAGCTATTTTTAAAGGATCATCGATTCTTCTAGTTTTCTTCGCTCATCTCATCATCGATGTCTTACGCTTTCTTTCAAGGTATTTCGCGGCAAATGGATTCACATAATTGTAAGAATGACACGCAAGTCGCTCGTAAATTGACCAACCCTTTAACCGACTTTATATCTTTTTCTACAAGGTCTGATATCTTGGTCAAAATTATTAGCGGTACGCATCGTGAAACAAGTTATCGGCTGGTTTTGTGTATTTTTGAACGATGTTTACAGCACACCCTGCTTATTCACTGGCTAAATTTAACACAGATACGAGACTGGTTCTAATATATATAGATAGCGATTTGCGTACGATGCTCAACACAAAATACTTGTCAATCATATAACATTTTCGTTTATTCCCATTGACGTGAAGATCATAGGCGTCAGAAACTGGACTTCGCGTGATGCTCCATAATGTTTAGAATATCACAAGTTCAATTCGAAGGAAAGGTGATCGTCCAATCGAAGATTAGAAGAATGGTCGAAATATGGCCGAGGAATGACTCAAATCGGGAACGCGTAGGCAGGTTTCGATCTCGTTGCTTTCCTCATAGTACACAATAATTTCCTCATAATATTCTGTGAGAGGATTTCAAATAAATGTTAATTGGTTTTCCTGATTCACGTTCATCACAAATTTGATCTAAAATGACCTCTATCACGTCCACGGACGATGACGTAGTGAGGTAAACAAGAAGAAACATCACGGTGGATAGTGAAGCATAGCGAAGGAGGTCGAGATGCGTTTCCTTATGGGGACAACAGCGATAGGCCTCAGGCCAGAACCTTCGTAATCGTGCTCGCGGTGGTTGTCGTGACCGTCACACGGTCTTTTACGCCGATACTTCTCATAGTGATCTGGTGCCCACGTATGTTCAACTACCGCGAACTCCATAAAAGAAGGTCACGGGTGGCCATGGCCTTCGAATCTTCAATGTTATGTTTCTCAAACACAAAAATGCTCGAGAGAAATACCTTTTGTGAGCACCAACCTTCGAAACTTCACTTTCATCCAAAATTTCGAAACGGTTTGAAGAAATGTGAATTTAACACGGAAACTTTTGGACAAAAGTGGATTTTAAACCATCAACTTACTCCATTTAGACAATAAATCGTATATAAATCTATTAAAAATGTATTGAATTATATGTAAATCATATATAATTGGGAAAATTTTTCCACCCAGGCATTTGAACGCGGAATCTTCCTGGGTGCGGGAAAAATCGGCTCAAAGCCGGCTCTGCTAACACGATTTTCACTCAATTCTGAATCGTTCCCAACTCGGCACAAATCTTCAGACAACTTATTCATACAAATCCAGAAAGATCGAGGGTTTGAACGATTTTTTTCCCAAGTAATCGAGACAAAAACTGACAAACTTTTCACCCGATTTGGTCCGAAATTACGAAATTAGAATATCCAGTTAAAAACCTGACGACAAGTTTTTGAGAATTCACAGACTGTTCCTGGTTAAACAATGTTCCGATCAAATCCCATTCAACCATTTTCAATGAGGTTTAATCAGATGAATGTATTTTTTCAATCTAATTCTCATTGAATCTTGCCCAATCCGATTCAATCTCACACAATGTTCCGACGAAATCCCATTAAATTTCAATTCCTCAGATTCTATGGATTTGTTTAACCAAGGTGTGATATCCAGTCAAAAACTGACAAAAATTTTCCTGCTATGATACAATTTGTAGATTTCAGACAAAATCGGGAAGAAAGTTTGTCAGTTTTTGTTTGGATTACCTGGAAAAGGAACTGTTCAAAGCCTGACAACAATTTTCTGTCCGTTTCTGCCTGGCATTTTAGCAGGGAGAGCAATTACACTGTCATTTTGAATATATTCGTTTTAAGCACTTCAATCTCCGCACTCACAGAACAGGGACATTATTTTGTCAGCAATCCCAGTGGAATTATGAAAATGTTGTCGCAAAAGAACTGACTTTCAATTAATTTTTTTCGTGCAGGGAATCGGAGAATTAGGGTGAATATTTCATAGCGAGCGTATGAAACGTAAACACACATGTTCGAAAAAAACTTTTTCATCAATGAACGAACGAACGACGAAGATCGAAGACAAGACAGATGAATGAATGTAAAGAAAAGACTCGAAGACAATTTCCACCGACTGAACTGTCCAAGAATTTAAAATAGATGAGTTCTCCTACGCCACTGACCTATATTTCTACTCATTTCCACGAATAAACGCAATCGGATTGTTCAATGTTGCAATGTATTCATATAAGTCACGGTCATCAGCGTGACACGACCCAATGTAACACCGTTTGATTTCAATTTCTTTTAAACAAAACTTCATTCTTGTACACATTTATTGGAATGAAGAACAAAAAAAAGTTACGTAATTGGAAATAATTTCATTGATGTTACAAATCAAAGTACATCCAGCGAAAAAGCGTTATTTCAATGACCGCGTTTCTACGGTGATCGTAAATCTGCTTGTCGTAAATGTTTTATGATCATTCTTGGAACCTATACATTTTCTATACACCAACAACAACAGCAACAACAACATTCTGATGAATTTGGTACATTCCAATATTTAATCAAATAAATATCGAATAGATGAATGAGTTCATGAATGTGCTTACCTCGAGGAGTGAAAAGCATTTTATTTCTACACCGATGAGTTCACGAGATACGATTAGCAACGCGATACCAACAATTGGTTTCTAATTCCCTTTTAAAAATATCCAAGTCATTCGAGTGTAATTCTAACTGGGCAGTGTTCTGAATTCTCTTGAATAGTTTCTCGAATAAGTCATCATCTCATAGACAATTAAAATAAAAACTCAAAGAATTCTAAATAAAAGATATAAAATTTTCATTGAATTTATTTTATATTTTAATAAATGTATGTGGAATAGTTTTCTTATATCGAATTTTTTATTGTTTTCAGAATGCAGTTAGGATCGTTTTGTGGGTGCTATTCCTTGAGAGGAGGCACAATTTTTACCGGAGTTTTAGGAATCGTGAGTAATTATCAATATTAAATTTCATTTTTCTTAATATATAATGTATGGATGTTTGTGTTTGTTTAGATACTTTCCATAATCAGTATCATCTTGGTTTACACGACACATGTGGAATGGAGGATGATAATCGTGGATATTCTAGACCAAAGCGTGGTCAAAATTATTTATGTAATAAATCTTTGTATGACGATATTGATCTCATCTTTAATGCTCATAGGAGTGTTCAAGGTAACAAATTGGGTTGTGCCATATACCAAAGAAGATGTATGGAAAAAAGTCAACATGAAAGTTTCAATTTACAGAAAAAAACAACGTTGATGATTCCTTGGGTCATACTAGCTCTTATGTTAGTTATTGGTTTACTAGTAAGTGTCCTGTTCAACGCGATCATCCACTTTATACATGCCAAATGGATAGAAGGTGTCCTGTGGATAGCATTTGGAGTAATAGCGGATAGTAAGTACCTTTTAAGGCGACGATGTCTAATATCCCTAACAGCAAAAGTTGCAGTGTAACTGTTGCTGCACCACTTAGTGTTTTGTCGTTAGGAACCTATTCGGTCTTGTGTGTCGTAGCTCCATGTATTCAAACATCTTTGCAGCATTATAACAACAATTTTCAAGTTTGCTGCATGTTGCTGCGCATTTGGCAATGCACCCTCTTGTGTCGTTGCAAATTCTTCCACCACTTTGCTGTCTGGGATAAGACATCTTTTTTGACAAGATTATATTTCCTACAAAAAAAAACAACACCATATTATCGTTAATAGGACACAATATTTTTATCATTCTCTTACAGTCATTTTTGCGTACTTGTGGTTGGTGGTATACAGCTATTTCCAGCAAATGAAATTAGACAAAATGAATGGAAGAATCGGACCATACGGAAGACCTTATAATTATCGCAGACCGTGAAGAATTGCAAATTACATCGGCGATCTCAACGTTGGGAGCAAACAATGAACTTCTCTGGAGAGAGAAGATGAAATTTTAAAACACATTTATCGAGTATCGTCGAATCGCGATCATATAAATTTAGATATTTATTTATTTATTTACTGACGTCAGTTAATTTTAATACGAATGAATGAGTGAATGAATGCCCGTTCAACAGCGGAAAATTGCTCTCTGTGCAATAAAATAAAGTGAAGTATCAATTATATCGTTGATGTGTATAATAAAAAACTAATGTATTTGTTTGACTCTGTGAGAATATATACGTATGACGATGAATGTACTTGAATGATTGATCGAGATGGAAAGAAAAAGAACGAGTCTGTATATAAACTGACAACTTTCATTTCTTATCGTCATTTCGATGGCAATTACGTACGATACTCTCCATAAGCACACCTGTGTGCTCTTCGAACTGTGATGAGAATTATTCATCGTCCATTGAAGTAACTCTCTTGGAAAATATCAATTTTCCAGATAAATTGCCGTTGTTGCCGTTGATTTGATAATAATCAACTTTAAACTTGCCATCTAATGTTACAATAATGTATCATAATTTTAATATTATAGACTATATTCAATGGAATAAAAAATAATTTTTCAAAATATTCAAATACATCAATATTTTCTTCACTTGAATTCATCACAAACACAAAATCTTAACAATGTTTTGAATTTGAGGGAATTTGTTTTCATTAAAATACGTTCAACGATTGGACAGGTTTTTGTTTGATCATGCGCCATGCGTTTGTACAGAATCTGCGCGCGCATCATATGGTTATGACAATAACAACAACAACAAGTTGATGACAGGTGTTTGGTTGCTGTCGTTCCTATCATTGTTATATCCTAATTTTTGTTTTTTATTAAATATATAATGTCCACGATACGTTCAAAATATTTTTACGTCGTTCAATTCGACACTATGTGTCTCTAGAAAAAAATGGAGAACACGAATTCACAAGTGTTTATTCGAAAACATGTACCTTTTAAAGATTATAAAAAGTTTCTTACATCCTCGAGGACGTTCGAAAGACAATACTACAATATTTATTTAGCGAGATTAGCGGCTTTAAAAGATCAGCTTTTGAAAAAAGCAGAAAACAAATGGGGTAACGTATTTATTTGCTATTCAGTGATTATCTCATCCGAATAGTAATCGTTTTGGTTTTGATAAACAGCTCGATATCGACGGTCTACAACAAATTCTAACCTCGTTGAGTGCGTTTTAAACGAACCCTGTATCGTCATCGGAACGCTATATAAACACCAAGAGTTTAAACCATCTATTCTGAAAGATTTGAGCGAGGAACTCCAGTTATCCACACATAAAACTAGATCCGATTATGCTTCGAAAAAAGACGTTCTTTTCTTAGAAGATTCTACGCTTCGTGTAAAATTATCTGGCAACATAGTTAATGTACAAGAAATCGTTACTGGTCAAGTTTGTGCGATTCTGGGTTATGAATCCAAAGATGGTTCATTTTGGGTAAATTTTAATTTGTTTCTCTTTCTTTCCATAGCATTTGAGGGTAAAGAATAATTATGTTACAGGTTGAAGATTGGTGTTTTCCAGGGTTTTGTCCAAAACCTTCGACTTCTCGTATCTCACCGAGAGTAGAAGGAAAGATTTTATTGATTTCAGGTTTGGATTTGGCAAATAATACAAATTTATTGAGTTTGAGTCTTTTATCGGAATGGATATGTGGAATGGTTGGATCTTGCGATGTTGAACAGGAGATTTCATCTATCGTCAGAGTTATCATAGCTGGTGAGTTTCCAACTACTCTTATATTCTAACAATAGTTTTCATCACAAAAGTTGTTAATCGTTCCTTTTCCTCAGATATCCCATTTCCAACCCTTTGCTCAACCTTTATTTCCTAATTTCTAAATTCCATTCAGGAAATAGCGTGAGAGGGTCAATTGAAACGTATAATCATAAAAGTTACTTTGAGAATAAACAACATGATCGTACAATGGCAAAAGAAGCAGCCCTCGTTTGTAACAGACTGGATGATTTTCTGCAAACAATTGTTCAATGCTGTTGCCTAACTTTGATGCCTGGAGAATATGACCCTTCGTGTCATACGTTGCCGCAACAACCGTTTCATCCTTGTATTTTGCCAAAATCAACCAGGTAGAGTGGTTAGGTGATAGAGTGATGGGTCATTTATGACGAACGAACTTTTATAAGAATTTCATTTAGGTATAAGAGTTTCCAAGGAGCTACCAATCCTTGGATCGGGAGCATCGGTTCAAGAATAATAATGGGATCCAGTGGTCAACCTATTAGGGATATAATGAAAGTCGCTGGACTCTCGGCTCACTCTCCATTGACGTGGTTGGAAAAAACGTTGGAATGGCAACACATCGCTCCCACTGCCCCAGACACACTACCAACTTATCCATACTTTGAAACAGATCCATTCATCATGACTGAATGCCCAGATATATATTTTGTTGGAAACATGGATAGTTTTGATACTAAATTAGTCATAGGTGAGAAATAGAAATTATTCTTAGATTAATATTTATTGAATAATAGTAACATTTTTTTATGAACAATTTTAGGGGATGAGGGACAAAATGTGTTATTAATATCTCTACCTAAATTTTCCGAGACTCAAACTGCAGTTTTAATCGATTTGCTGGATTTAACTGCTTTACCAATTTCATTTGGTAATACATCTGCATAAATTTGAATATTACGCATATTTGCTCAATGAATTCTTATGTTGTTTTAGTAAATTATAAAATATTTATTGAATTTATCATATCAGGGGAGGTGAGGAACATAGAAAAATGACAAATCTTTAATGAAATTTCTAAAATATATGATTTATTGTATATAATATATATTATTTATGTTTGTAAATCGTAAAGATATTTATTATAATTTGTATATATCATTTGTATTCATCTATCGATGTTTCTCAAACAATTACATTGAAAGACGTTTTGAATTGGAAGTAATGGATCAATTATTTGTATATATATATATATGTATATATATAACCAAGATTTATAGCATATAGCACAATTTCCCTCACTCACAGTTGTATGTAAACAAAAGTGATGAGAAAAACTTGCAATATATTTGATTCTTCAATATTTTATATTTTGATGTGGAAGAGAGTATATAATAAACCTTTTATTTGTTTCTTTAGAAATGCATACGCTCTGTTTTCAACATCTCAGTTCAGGCTTTGTATGAGAGTTGTGAAAAAATGAACTCCTATGAATTTATGATTGGAAGCTTTTCTTCAAGTTCATCGATATTGACTTTTTTTCAATAAAAAATTCATAGGTATATTATCGACGAAAAGAGATGATTAAAACTAAACTTTATTTCATCTTCAAAAGAACTTGAAGATAATTAGAGATTCTGCCTTCGTTTTTAAACAATAGTTTGTACAAATTTTGATTGGTATAAGGAGAATTCGATCGATCATATGTACCTTTTACTACCCCATTCATCCGACTTGGCTTAAACGTCAATACATAAACTTTCATGCTCAATATATATTTTTTCTCTTTAAATTTTTAGATATTCTAAACTCTTACAACAATACTAATACTGTTAAAATATATATATTTTCTGAGGTGACATCCAAAAAATCAAATCACGAACCCCTAGTTCGCAATCGTGATTAAGAATTTCCAAAATTCATATCAAAATATTTTCTATCCACGCGAAAAATCATTCGAAGCAAATGTTTTCATGGATTGGTCAATCTGTGCGTTTCATTTTTGAAACTTACGTTTAAATTTGCTACCCTTAAATGACGTATACGTAATGATTATATACAGAAATCGATGAAAATATTCGTTTCAAATGATTTTTCTCATGTCTTATTGTTCTTTTGTATGATAAAATCAATGGAATTTAATGGCTATTGGTTCATTTTCAACTGGAATAGAAATGTTTATAATAAACGTGTCGGTATAAAAATAGTTAAAAATGTACAACACTAATATTTGTGTCATATTCCAAAAAAAAAACATGTACTCGTGTTGTTTGATTAGAAATTAATCTAATTAAAAGTACTTTTTGATTGTCACTTCAGTTGAATTTTGACTAATATAATACTGGTGTTAGTTTCTTTCTTTTATGGCACAATTCAACGTTTTATTGTGTCATACTACTTTGAGGGTTTCGCTTTTCAAGCACTTTAAACCAACTCCAAAATTTGGCTCCAAAATAAAAGTTTTGATAATAATAAAATGTTAGCAAAAATTTTGTGTATTTATAATATTACTTTACGAAAATCATGTTTTAAGAAAATACCAGCGTTATGAGATTAGTTTATTTTTTCTCTGTAAGATTTTGCGACGACAATAGAATATAATTGAAATATCTTACAGCTAATCTTTCGACGCTTTTTCAATTCTTGCTAGAACGATAGAAATGAGATCATTTTTATCATACGATTTAATCCATTTCCATCCGGTTTGATGGGATTTAGAGCAGCCCTCGTTTAAGAAACTCATAAATTCCATTCAATTCGAATCGAATGGGATTTGGCAAAATTCAATGAGTTTCGCATTGAATTCAATTGAATCTAATTGAAAATTTCCAAATTTATTTCAATGGGGCAAAATTTAAGGGAAAGGGGGGGGGGCATATCAATTAGAATCGTCAAAAACATCGAATTTTTGTTCATAAAATAATAGAAAAATATCTTGAAAATATCCCTGCAAAGGCTCAAAGCGAAATTCGGACTTGTTCTAGGGTTGCATGCGCGTGGAGCGTCAAAATCGTCGTTCGCATTTCGCAGTTAAAGAAGGTTCAAAATTTTTCAGAATTTCCAAGAAATTTTCAAAGTTTAAAAAAATTTCCATAGATTTTCAAAGGTCTTCAATGAATCCATAACATTCTATATTTCTAATCTTTATGCCCCCCTTAATTAGATTTGGCAAGATTCAATGGGTTTCTTTCACAGGTGCGAAAAGCTCTAATAAAAATTCCATCAGAAATGCAACCTCCGTATTTAATGGAATTGCCACTAGGACAAAATCATGAGTATTTTCAAATACGAAACTGAGCTCACGGTTGATATTGACTCGTTTCATTCCAAACCACGTATATACGATAAAAATATGACTTTTTTAATATGTTCTTCTGAGAATTTTTTGAAATAATCTCCAGAATATCATTATGTAATACTTGAATAATACTTCTGTGTATGACTTATCTGTATATTAATATGTTATTCCCAATTGGGAGTAACTTTGACATTGATCTCATGATGATAATGATGATGATGATGATTTCATATGACTTTAGACGTTTTAGGACCTTCATCTTCGTTAGGACTCGGCGTTGACTTTCGTACTTATTCATTGATTTTCTTCCTGGATTTCGTTGCTAGGTCTGATATCTTCGATCGAATTATTAGACTTCTTGTTATTGATATCCTGCATTTGATTCGTTGTTTTCTCCTCGTTCCTCATTGCACATATCACATCCGTTAAAGCTACGATATAATTTTTTGCTAGGGTCAGAGTTTCGATTTTTGATAGGCGTCTTTCTTTGGTCACGTGAGGAATAACTTCACGAAGAGACTGAAAAATTTTACAATATTTTTATGAAAATTATCGTACAAAAACTATATTTTATTTTTAGACTCTGATAGGATTGTACACTTTTTCCCTATTTGTGTTCCATAATTGAAAAGATATTCAACATTAAAGAAAACAAACACAGTATTGTAAATTAAAATTTGTATCCATATCTGCGAATCTACAAATAATTATTATTAAAAACACAATTCTTTTGAAATAGTACTTTTCGCAGTATTCAATCAAATTGTTCAATAATTTTTTCTCTCATTGCGTATTCTTTAAATGTAACTTTTTTCATTCTAAGATTTGAGAAATCAAAGAAATTTTTGATATTTATTATTAGTGACTTTTGAGAAAGAAATCAAATTTTATACTTTTCATTCATGAATGACAAATTTTCCTCCGAGATGTTGTGCCATCGATATCCACTCGTCTTCGTTCGAAAATCAATGTTTTTTTCAAGGAAAAGGAATAATCTAAATTAAAAGAAATGTAGACCTCGAATACTGCATTTTAAATGAAAAAATTTGCATTTTACAAACGAGAAACGGAATTCACCATCAAAGTATAAGAAAAAAAAAAGAATCGATAAAAACACGAAACTTTATGAATTTAAATCGCGAAATGAATTGATCAGCACCACTCTTGAAAATTTATGTTAATGAATCTTGGGAGCATGCAATAACCGAGAATATTGAGATAATTATTCAATCGATCAAGCGAATGGATAGAATTCAAATGATTCTCCCATAAGAGATTGATGTATTACCTGGAAAGCATCGTTCAAACTATGCATTCTCATTCTTTCCCTTTCATTACTTTCCAATCTCCTGAGAGTCCTTTCTCTCGGTGTCACTCCACGAGAAGTTTTAGACGGTTTCAAGTGAAGCTTTTTAGATTGTTTTGATACCCGACGGACTTTTTCATTTTCCTCCGATCCTTGCGTTCTCCAATTGGTCTTCCAATTTTCAGTATTCATCACCTTCGACCTCATGTTTCGCCGTTCAATTATCCTAACGAAAATACAATTTTTCATCCTTTTATTTACTCATTTATTCGATCGATGGAACTATTTTTCATTCTTTGAGGCAGAATTTTTGGAATTATTATATCAAAAACAAAAAATAGTACGAATTTTACTCACTTTTGGATTTATTTCCGTAATTATCCAGATTCACTATTCACTTTACGTGTACGAATTTTCATTTCAACATGGCACTTTAGCTTTGGGATTCATTTTTTACATGGATCAAGTTTTGAACAAAGGGATGGTGTATCGGAGTAGATACTTGTTGAGCCACGTTGGAACGAAGACTGACGTCGCGACGCCGGGGTGCGGTCGGCGCCACCTTTCACCCCCGGAATTACACGATATACAGAGTGTAACTTTTCCAACTTTCCAATCGTGAATTTTCTCTAATCTCATTGTGAATAATCGCTTGTTTCGAATAATCCCCAAAACTGCGTTTTGATAGCGAGACTAATCAATCGCATTGATCATGCATTCTTTTTAGAACAAAAAGAGAATTCTTTCCCAACAGAAAAAATGAGGAAAAGGAATTATTGAAAATTGATTGAAAATTTTTGATATTTTTTTTTATCCAGATTCGAGTGTTTTAGAAATATTGTATTTTCATTGTGTTCTCACCTTTTATAAAATTGATGTGCAAAATTCAGAAAGGGATGAGAGGATGGATGCGGAATTACCCACCCGATGTATAAAAGCTTCGAAGTTCAATGCGTGCGAGGTGGCTACAGGTGGGCGTATGACGTAATTCACCCACGCGGACCCTCTATCTCCCCATTATCGTACCGCTACCAACCGTCGCAGTTGTTGAACATAATAAGATAAGGAAAAGGTCTATTGTATTATGCAATAATATACTGCAAAGCGTAACCCATCGATAGAATGGAAATCTGTGATCAGATGGGACACTGCACTTTCAATATCGATGCGTTATAAATAACGATGAGATGAGAAAACGATTCTCAAGTTCAATATGGTGCTGAATTCTCCATCGTGGAGAGAAGTGATATGGAAAATGAAATCTAAAAAGGGTGGAAACATTTTTCTTTAAAAATAGCCGCGGGAAATCGGTAGAAAACTCTTCTCCATGATTTGGGAGAAGTTTTATTATCTTTCTCACTGTTCCCAGGATCTGCTGGTTTTCGGTCAAATTTGCCTGGAATTTTCTGTAGGAGTCTCAGTATTTTTGTAGTCAATTCAAAACCACTCGGATATCGGTCCAGCTGGAGCCAAGTTCATCTTGTACTAGTTGTTGGGCCAACAGGACACCAGTTGGAACCAAGTTGGTCTCATATTGGTTATTGGGTAAGGGCACAACAACCTAACGTTATGAATGGGTGCCCATAAAGCATCTATTGGCGGCTACAAAATTTGGCTGTTGTAGTTTAGCTTGTTCGGATGTTCGTCTGTTTTGTGAATTATATATAAATTATATATAAATTGAATATAATTCTGAAAATTTTTCCACTTGAGAATCACAATTGAGAGTTTGCCGATCATAATTGAGCGGGTGCCCTGGTATCTTCTCGTACAGCACCGGACATTTCTACGTTGCCTCTACGTTGCCTTTGCGTGGAATCTCCGTTCTCCACGTTCTATCCACGTCCACCATTCATCCACGTGGAGTCCACGGGGATGCGACGCACGTGGAAGTCGGTGGATGTGCTGTTAGGGTTTGGATCTCCCGTTGTTGGGTCTCTGCTGGCGATTCCAGAATGACCAATTTTTTTGGCAAGCTGAAAATTTAGTTACAAAATGATTACTTCTCGCTGGATATGAAACATTACTGAGATGTTCATCAACGTCTCACTGGAGTTTCAGATGTAACGCCTCGAAGAAACATTTGCAATATATACGACATAAATATTTATTCATCATAAACATCGGATTGGTCATCTCTAAGATGTAGCAATAGAAAGTTTCTAAATTTTCCAATAAATCCTGCAGAAATCGATTTACAGATCATAAATCATAATACCTTGCACTTGATTAGAAAGACGATTCAAATCTGTCTTATCGATCGATGTCGGTTCATCAGATTCAATAAAATTTCATTGAACAGAGCCATCTGAACGTGAAACTTACATTAGATAGAATGATCATGAGGATTTGAAAGCTTTACGCATATGTAAACATAACCTCATCATCCATTCCAAACAAAAACACAATATTCCTTCCAGTACAATGACAACAAATTTGTCAACACCGTTTTTAGTAGATGAAAGTACAAGCACCGAATTGGCTGCAAGTGTCAAAAAACTGCTGACCATGTTCAATCAAAATTCCACTGCCACTGAATATTTACTTGGATTATTGACAATTTTAGCATCTGAATCTGGTTTTCATATAAAATCTATCAAAGATCCTAATTGGTATGTATATTTTGACTCCTATTGAAATTCTAAAACAACGAAAGAAGTTTATACAATTTTATACCAACTCTGTATCTGTACCTGCGATCGGGCCCCTAAATACATACTCGGGGGGTTTTATTTGGGACCAATATCTGTTTGATCGGATAAATTATTCTATCTATAAACATAGATCATTATTCTTCTTGTTTTAGAAACTCAATAGTACATTTTCTTGTCGATCAAATTGCAGCCAAAAAAGATACTGCGTACACGAATTAGAGGATTGGAAGTCCAAAGAAACTGGATTCTACACCATCCCATTCTACTGTCCACAATACGACAACGTAACATGTAATTTAATCGCAATACCTTGCGGCGATGTTTTGATTTTGAATTTTTTCCCTGTGGATTCGTGGAAGCGTGTGTACAGTATAGCCTTGCAGGTATTGAAATACGTGAATCCTTTCTCCAGCGAACCGTCTAGTCGATTTATGAATCTTAAGGAATTATCTCACAGGTATTCGATAACCAGAATATGTTCTCGAATCTATGATTGAATCAGAATTTATCTTATAAAATCTTGTAGATTCAAAAACACTTTGATAACTCCGGTACTCATAGATATTTCAACAGAACTGGAAACAACGGGTCCTGGTTTGTCGAGATTACCAGAGGAACTTGCAATTCAAATTATGGGAATGTTGAGTACAAGAGATCTGAAACGATTGGCGAGCTGTTCCCGAGAATTCCATCGAATCGCTCAAGATCCAAGACTCAAAAAGAAGTGTTCTCAGAATATCTATGCCCGCTGATAGTTCATTTTCTTTGACAAATTTAGTTTAATAATTTATCAATCCCTGTTACAAGCTACCGTGAGAGTTTAATTCTCATACAAGAAATTTCTCCTATTGAAATCAAAGTGGAATGAAAAATGGGTACCAAAGAATATTTTTTTATAAAGGTATAATAGATTTTTTCATTAAAAATGTATTTAGAATGAATGATACGAGTCTCATTTGTGTGATTTCCTGGATACTCTCATTCAGTCTCGTCTGATCCTCTCTTATTAATTTTTAGATCATATAACTCCTTTATATCCTGGATTATAGAAACTCCTTTACTTTCAATCGACTTTTTTGTTTGTTTCATATTAAGAATATCTGATTTGTGAAAGAAAATGAATAAAAAGTGTCGATTTTTGTCCATCGTTTGGGCAGGGAATTCAGCATTTAATGTGCTGAATTTAATGATGAACAATAAAAATCATAAAAAGTCATGGGATCTCGAAGTTTTTCAGAAAGAAATCGCCACATATTGACTTTGAGGTACTGATATTTACATAGAAAACATTCGATGTTGAATTTGCTACCCGAAATATCAAATTCAACGGTATTTTTTTAATCAAATTTTCAATTTTCAAGGAATCATCGCGTTTCGTGGCAGTTAATAATACACGGGTCTCTTTATTATTGGCTAACAGCAATGCTATTTCATGGAATTTATCCTTGGTATCGTAAATTGGACCATGATTCAATAACATTTCAACGAAATCTTTCTTACCAGCTGCAGAAGGCTCTTGCATACATGCTTACCAAAAATATCTCTTCCGTTAACATGTGGAAATAAAGTAGATTCTGAACGAGAAGAATTGAGATTATTATCTCTGATGGATCTGGACAACTGTTGGGATTGATTCAATTACTACCATTATCTATAAATTCAGATAATGGAATTCGAAGCAGAGATGGTGGAACTCCTACCGTTAATACTATGTCACCAGCTGAGTTTATGGTCAAGGGTTCACTCACTGGACGCTAATTTGACGTGTAGAGTAATTGTCCTTTGGTTTACGTACGAATGATTCTATTCTTACAGGCAATGATTCACGAATTCTTACATGAAACGGGATGTAATCAGTAATTTTGATTTGATATATCATTTTAGAAAACGTGATAAATTGTTCGAATCTTTAGATCATTTTTAAACATTCTTAATATATTTAAAGAATCTATTTGATGATTATATCCCCATTCGAATCAAATAAATGAAAGTAATGAAATCAATGGGACAGTAAATTCCTACAAAATGAAATTCATATTCATATTGAATGAATTAAACCGTTGCCGTTGTATTATAAAACTAGTAAGTTATCTTCGAAAGTTCTGAAAAGCTTTCGGCATAACAGTTCCATTGTCCGATATTCCAACTTCGAGGACGTAGAATGTCGGTCGGAGGGATTACATCTCTTCTTCTCCCCGTCTTCTAAGTCTATGATGACTCGAACTACAAGAGGAAGACGACATTTTTTCGTATTCACGTCCACACGTGGCAAAGCTCCGTATTCCCCCGCGACTCAACCCACTCCTACTTATATTCAAACGTGTACTTAGAAATTTATGCCAAGCCTGTGAACCGTTGAGAACAAATTTTTTCCCCTTCTTCGCATTGATTGTTCGCGGTAATTAAAATTATTCTCTAATTTAAAAAACCGTTACGTTGAAATATTATCTAATTATTTTGCAATTCAAGGTCGAAAGTTCATCTAGTTCTTCACAATTTTGTTATTGCACAAAATCGTTTTTGGTCGATATACCGAATGGGATGTATAACGAGATTGCTTGTTAAGTGAATTTTTATTTGTTAACGAACACATTGTTATGAACTACAGATAACAACCGGAAAGTTCAATATTTTTCAGTCAATGTTTGTCTCGTGATGTGTTTACGTCCTCTCAACTTTTTTCCTCCTTTTATAAAACGTATAGTTATCAATCCGTATCATTCAAGATCGACGTAAAATCAACACGACCCCATTTTCCGCGATAAACTAGTATAGATTGAATTTGTGAGCAAAAGTTGAACGAACAGCGTGGAGTGGAACAGTGGGAAGGGGATAAGAAATAGAAAACAAAATATTTACTAACAAATGGGATCGAGCGAGATGTATCGAATCGAATTGTTTTATATTCACCAACGAAAACTCTTTCTCGTTTTTCTTGTATTTGTGTATTCCTAGATTCAACAACATCGCGAGTGTGTACAAAAAATAGGTTGAATCGAGTAGAAAACTTCCACAATTTTTCCATCCATAATAGAATTTGGTGTGTTGGATTTATGGATGAATATTGTATTGAAATAACACGATGATGATTTATATATAATTTTGAAGGTCGAATTAATAACTCTTTACCTAAATTTTGAATTTCGAGCCAACGAATGAAGAACCCTGGTTTTCGTGGGGTGTCACCCAGTTCGCCGATTTGATTAATAAACGGAATAAGTTTCATTTGAAATAACGAGTAAGAATAATGAAAAGGATATTCAGTCGTTTGAGAAATTACAAAACCCATAATTCTTGTTTTCGTACCAAAATACGTGTTGATCTATTTGTTTAGGGGATTTCAGTGCGAACGCACCCACAGGGGTACAAACAGGTAGGACACAGCACAGCAGGTATATAGACCAGGGCTTTTTCAGGAGCGTAGGTGAGCTGAAATAGATCGATGGACGTGTTGCGCACGCAAGTATTTCACCTCCGGTGGTTCAAACTTGCAAGAGAAGAGGGAGAACCATGGTTGGGAAGGGGTGCGGACAGGAGATAGACGGAGAGAACTCTACGGGGGTTATGGTTATTACTTGGAAAGAAAGGGAAAAACTGATACATCGAGGTGGGGAGATCGAGGTGAAGAGAGAGGGAGAAAGCATTGACTCGATGCGGGGATAGAATGGGAAGAAGACGAGGGAGAAAAGATGAAAGTAGACACGGATTGTTATGGGTAGGAGAGATCTATGGGGAGTGAAAGAGCGAGGAGGGAGGACAAATAGAAAAATTGTACAATCGAAGGTGAAACTGTATGTGGGGATACTAAAAGAATGAGGAGGGAAAATAGAATGAAAGATAGGAAAACAACGCGGAGAACGGAGAACGCAGGGTTAGGGTAGGAGAAAGGAGGCACGCGACGGCATCTCACCTGTTTGTCGACCCGCCAGTCTGGTTTACGCGCCCGGTCATCTGCCAACGCTACAAGTGGCTTTGCCGGAATCCTCGGAACCGCGTATTCGTTCTCGTACGAATTCATTCTTCGTGCTTTTTTCTCTCCTTTAGTTATTCTTCATCCCAAAATGATTCGGATAATTTAAGATCGTGAATTGTCAGATAATTTGTGTTTATTATAAAATTACGTTAAATCAGGTGTCTAATTCATTTACCACCTTGCGTAATTGTTTGGAGAACGGTGAGTAGTAAGTAGTTCAACTCAGTGCTATCTCTGACATTAATCTCAAAGCCACAAATTTCAATCAACTATCGATGCAAAGCATCCCAATTAACGATCAATCGATTCACAGTCATGTGAATAATTCCTTGTCAAATCTTCTGCATGGAGTAATTTTGGAACAAAATACTGCAAATTGTATGAGAACTCTATAAAATTACAAAATTCTTCTCCTCGTATTGAGAAAGAATTATTAAATCGAATACAAAATTTCACTTGTTGAATATAAATTCAACAAAATATAGAATTATGTCTAAGTAATTGGTAGCATATAATTACTATCAACTTTACCACCAGTTTAATTGTTTCCTCATTGTATATGTTCAGGGGGGTCATCAATTATCCGACTTAATCTAACATTTAGTAATCCTGTCGCTCTAAATTGATTGAAAGGAAATTAGAGGTATTTCGTGTGAGAAATGGCATAGCTTCCGCAGTACTCGGATGATTGAATGATGAAATTTCCTAATAACTCGGGTATTTCTGATTTTATCTATCAATATTTATAGAATTGTTTTCGAGTACAACAAAGGAATCTATCTTATAGTTATTACAATTCAACATAAAATCGTATTCAGAATGAAATTGAGTTCTCCGCCACTTTGGACCGTATATTTTTCTTTGAAACTCGTTCATTTCTTCGCATCGCTTGGCATGAAATGGAAAACGATTCTCAATTAGAATATCAAAGGATGAAAAGTTTGTAGAGGGTAACTATGATTTTTAGCGATTGAATTTAGAACGGAAAAACGTCCTTTGATCATCAGCTCTCATTTTCTCGAATTGGAGCAAAAATCACAGCTCGAAATTTGGGACTGACGAAATTCAAAATTACAAAGTAATGAACGCTGAATCTCTCTTTCTTTGATTTCCATTCAAAAAGAATTTATCGCGATCTAAATAGACGAATCTAAAAGCTGTATAGGGTTGGAAATCAGATTATTCTTGTTTCGAAATATCAACTTTAATATCGATCAACATTCAACTATTATTATTCTTGAGAATTTCTCGATTTTAATTATTATTCTAACAAAAGATCGTGTGTTGTGCTACTTAGATTTCATTTCCTGACGAGATTATTATGACACGTTTTAATTTAAATACGCGAGGCTTTGTTCTTTCAAACCAATGTTTTTTTTTTCCCCCCCATTTAATTTCTTTCTTTTTTTTTTTCATTGATTGAGTTTCGCATTCAATGACTTCGCATAAATAGAAGCAATCGAATTTGGAATTATTTGATTCTTTTTCTCCTTTTGTTCATGAACGAAAAAAAAAATCTCTTGAATATTTTGTCGATATTTCAAAAGAGAAGTTGATACTTGGACAGAAAATTCATGCTGTTTAGGTAACAGCTGTCTCCTGGGAGAGAACGAATCTATTATTTGTCTCTTTCATCTCTTTCTTCTTTTCATTCGAAATTAGATGAGCGGGATTGACGTACGTATTTTGAATATAACTCAATCAGAGCGATGTCGATTTTTTTTTGTGGAGATGTTAAAAAAGAGAGAACTTTGTCGTAATTTCTTCGTCAAAAGCGACATATGTACTTTTATTTGCGATAAAAAGCATATGGTGGCGGCTGTAAAGTGATAAAATCCGTTGCGGTGGGTTTTAATCAAGAAAATACATTTGAGAATTCAATAGATAACGAAGGGGATGGTAATATGGGTTTATCGTGACTGTAAAAAAAAAAACACGAACTAAGAATGAATTTATATACATTATGAATGGAAATGGAAGCATAAAATTTACCGCAACATTAGATTTTTCCATACTCCACGTGTGCTAGCAATTTTGACGATTGAGAAAGTTTAATTTCGTTTCGTATTGATTCAAAAGTGAATACTAACTAATGCTTTTGTGATTATAAACATTTATACGTTCAATGATATTTTCAATTTATCAAAGAAGAAGAGAGAGAATTATTCTGATTTATTATTATATACGTTTATGACTTCGATACAATGTTAGTGCTTCAGGTACTGTATTATATTATTCCATATTCTGATGTAACGCTTGAGAATGGATTACATATTTCATAGTAATGTTGAATTTATATACAAATGTAGAACGTATCATCAGCTTACAATTGATATACATGCATACCATGTTGTGAAATTCGTAATAAAATTTTCTCGGTACATTTCACAAAGTTACAATGATTTTAATAAAAGTATTCAATTGAATTTAATTGAGAAATAATTCATATATCAGTTCTTGTAAATCTTTGACAATATTAGTTTCATAAAATTAGTATGCATATTTTTTTATTGGGAAAAAAAAGGAGTTTTTCGTTGTCATGGAAATCAATTTAATTGGATAAAATGTCGAAACTGACGAGATTGATTTTTGAATGAATTTCTTCTCTCTGTTGTTCGTGATTCATTGAATGGGTGTGTCATTATTGATAAAATTTGTAGAAGCGAACAATATTCTTGATATCCATTTAATCATCGAACGAAAAAATTCAATTGGTAACGATTTGGTAGGATTTCATTATTTCATTATTTCATCAAGAATTTCCTGAGTTGTTAACAAAAAGAATGCAACTTTTCTCTTCGAATTTTATTCTCCGTTACTATCCCATTCCTGGCGAACAAAATTTCTTTGAAAAGTTCTCTGAATCACTGAAGAAACTGAGAAACACTGAAAAAACATCTATAAATTCTATAAAAACATCGATGTTACTTGAGATGTGACTTCTATTGTTTAATTATAACCTTTTGTGATATTGAATTTTATATACTCGAGCGTATTCAGTGCATTCGAAATGTTCGAATCCAGCGCACCTGAAATGTTCTTATTCAACGTATACAATGGAGAGTCAAGTTTAGTTGTTTGAAGGAGATACAGAATCAGAAGTACGATATGGTACAAAGACGAACGCTCGAACGAAGTCATTCGAGAGCTTAGAATTTCACGTCCATGTTCAAGAACGAACATCTAGATTATCAACCGCGTGCATGCAACGCATGTGACACAAGAATTCTTACTAATCTTCAGCTTGCTAAAGGTTGTATTTTAAATCTCGTACCAAGCATTTAAGAGCAACATCCAGCGAGGGAACAAAAAAATTCACCTAATGACTCATGTGGTTACAAAAGGTAGATAACTTACTCGGTGAAAATTCAAATTTAAATGAAGTAAAAAGAACGGTGACCGAGATGAGGAAAAAAAAAAGCAAAACAGATTTACCAACTCTCGAAGTAATTTCCCATCGACCCTTTCCCTTCCGAACCATTCCTTTTCCATGCGTGTAAAGGTAACATCGATTCTGGCATTACAAAAAAAAACGCAATATGTCTGAGGTTGGAATCGGCATTAATCCTCAAAGTCCCCTAGACATGTTTATCTAAGCCTCGACCTTTCTCCTCTCCCAAGTGTTTCTGTCACAGAGAAAATCTTCGCCGAGAGGTTGTTCTAGAAGAAGGTGTGGGACCTGAATTACACGTCATTACCAGATAGATCGCTGTTGGTCGTCGTATTCGTCGTAGTCCGCGATACTAAACATATATAAAAAGATATTATATTTCCTCGAATTTCACAGGATTCCGTATGGCGTGTATATAAGAATGATATAATATAAAAAACGTTGAATCCAGATCTTCGCGTTTCCTACGAGAACAGGGAGAAGAAGAAAGTTCATCGACAGTATACAATTTCGAGAGATAATCAAAAACAGAAACTTTTTCAAAGTTTAATTGATCGATCATTCCGTTCTCTCTTTTGTTTGTTGGAGATTTTATACAAAATCGTTTATCGTCCAATCATTGGGAAATCTTCTCCTTAAACCCCGAGAAAATGAATTTATAATTCAATTCGATGGAATTCTTGAAGAAGTTGGCGATAATCGAACAAGAAGATGGAAATCGAACGTTCTCCCTTTTTTTCTTTCTTCGTTTCTCGAAGTAAGAAACGTTGAGCATCCGAATCCGACGAATGACAGACTAATGAGACAAAAGGATGCAAGAAGATGTTCAACAAGATTTTTTCTTGTTCAAAACAGCAATTTTAAATCTATCGAATCAACGAGAAGAGAACGACATATCTTGTTCTATTTTCGCGATAGAGAATAATGCATACTTTTACCGGGACTAACGTCTTCCATTGTCTACCAAATGTACTTTGAAGAGCGAACAGCTCCGTCTGTCGATCATTAACACTGCATATTCATGGCGGTAAATGATAATAGAGCACTCGTGCTGTATTTGAGTACACTATAGAGAGATGCGAGAATACACAACACGCTCTATGAATCTATACAACGCGCTTTGAATTTTAATTCTCAAATCTCGATACGAGAACATAATATGCTGGTTCGTATAATGAAATATTGGTCAATTTTAGTAGATTATGGTAAAAAAATCACGTTGACACATTAATGATTCTGTTTTGGCGTCATTTAATTTTGATTGTGTGAAGATGTCTGATTTCGTGCTGAATAATCGTCATTTGCGGCGAGTGTTGATCTTCTTATTTCATTCGAGGGAAACTAACTTATTCTAAGTGAAACAATGTGCCTTGAATGGTTTTGTCGCTTCGATCAAGACGGTGATTTCGATGTGAAGGAAAGCCATTGCTCCCTAAGGATCCACGCCAAATGCAAAAACAGCTTGTTTCGGCATTAGGAGTTACCCGCCAAGCCATTTCCAAGCGATTGCATGCGTTGGGAATGATTCAAAAGCATTGGGAACTTTGATTCTCTCTAGCGGCACAAAAGGAAGGGTTTTTCTTCATCGTATCGTGACGGGTGATGAAGAATGGATTCATTACAGTAATCCGAAGAAAAGAAAGTCATTGGCTCGGCCGAATATCCACGCTGCGAAAGTTATGCTGTGTATTTGGTGGGACCAGGTCGGTATTATTCATTACGAGTTGTTGAAACCGAACGAAACGATGCGATTGAGCCGAGCAGTGGGCGAAAAACGGCCACCATACGAGCAGAGGCACGAAAAAGTGATTCTACCTTGAAACCTTCGTGGAACCTTCGCCAGTCTGTGACAGATAGAGTTCCAAAAGTCCCATAATTAGATGTATTTCTACAAGAAATTATCCCAGCAAACACGACTGCTTTGCAGGGCCATCAGCGGCCCATTGAAACGCCGTTAATCATTGTTTATAGGGATGGTACTTTTGAAGCTATATTCAGGTAAATAATTTCATTCATTACAGACTGGCGCTGATCCTCAATAAATGATGGGACTTTTTAAAACATATTTTTCTGCGTGCATTCCCCAGATATTGTGCCGTTCGATGACACATGGTCTTGGTTTGATGGCTTGATTCGTGGATGGCTTCAAAAGACGAACACTTGTATCGTAACGATATTCGAATTCTGCCAGAAACATGGACAATACTTTGAATGATTCATTTGTAACCATTTTTTCATAAAACAACACAGCGAGAACTTGGTTGTGCACCTAATATCTTGAATTTGAAACTTTGAATTTTCATTAAATTGTGGCGATTAATAATTTGAATATTCGAGTAAAGAGTAAAGAAAGTAATAAATTCAAACGTGAAAATTATCATGGAAAGTAAAATCAAAAGTATTCTGAATTTTTCATCGTGTATCATCTCAATTTTATGCGCATGAATATTTATTCGCGATGAATAAATTCGAAATTCAATCAAGCAAATACTCGAAGTATGTTGAATAGAATTTTCTAGCTGTCCCATGAAAAGTTCCCTTGGGTTCGTCACAACATCGTATGATTTTCTTTGAATTTTCGTTTCACGTTTTGAGGAAGAGAGGATGAAATATATTCTGCATAGGTATATTCTGCACGCTTTAATTAATATTCGATGTAATGTCTTTTGAGAGGGACAAATTTGGATGTCGAGTACGAATTTAGGGAGATTAATCCTTTGCGACGCTGTTATATTCAGATAAAGAAACTTTTCAAAGTCGTGTATAAAGAGAGATAGACGCGTCGAGAATGGAGAAATTTCATCAAAATTGTATCAGGGAGGAGGACAAAGAATACGAAAAAAGAGATAAATGAATCTAAACAAACTGCATTTTGTACGCGCTACCTCAATCAAATGATATGAATTTTTTATTATAATTTGCCGACTTCGCAAGAATCGACGAGAATGAGAAATTCTATGATACTGTATCGACGATAGAGACCGAATAAGATTATTGAGATTAATCAAGATTTTATCTCAACTCAAAATTAAATCTATCAGTTCATGAGAAAAGAATCGAGCTACAAATAGAAATAATTAATATTCCTCGATACTTTTCAATATCATTGAATTAATTGGAATAATAATTCTCTTTGTCAATATTCATTCGATATTATTTAACATTGTTTTATCGATTACAATATACGAGGGAATCGTAATTGCACACGGAAGAAATGAACAGTCAATTATATTCGTAGTTCATATGACGAGCTAATTTCTGAGGAAAAGATTTATTTCCAGATAAATTGAAATATATTCGAATGGTTTTGGAATGATTCTCGCTGCTATTCATTTTGAGTTACGAATATTATTACTACGTATATAGGGATCATATTTCGAGTCACGACAAGACGGTAAACCGACTACAACAAGTAATTACCGACTCTGTGATTTTAATGATATGCATACCAGGCGGGTACTCGACCCTTTTCAAATCCAGGTTTGAAAAAATAAATGATATCGCCGGAAGATCATAATCTTTTCATCACCAAATTATAATTTTATGGCCGGTTGTAGTAGAGTAATAAAAGGGTTGTATCCATGAAGACTTTTATGGTACGCTCTTTATGCTCCTTGAAAGTACAGTTTGCTGAATACGTTCCAACTAAATCGTGTGAAAGTAACACGAATTTTGAATACATTCGATAGTGCAGTGCTTTCTTATTGTTGAAATTATACCATACAACATTCTAGCATTTCAACCCAATGCATCTTTGAATTGCATCTATTGTTGCCCGACTTTCACGAGGTTTGAATGATGAATAAAATAGATTATTTACATATGAAATATTGAAACGTTTTGAATTAACGACACCACGATGGAAAGCATTGGCATTATCGATACATGATAAAAACGTAACAGATAATCGCGAAATGTTGAGAGAAGGAGACAGATGAGGGGATGAGGAAGAGAAGGGAAATGAGGTAATTAAGGCAGAATTTAATCAACCGGTGGAAGACTTGAAAAATAATGAGATGGTAGGAATCGATGGTATATATACCAGAAATACTCGGTAATTATTTGAAATTCCAGCATGGATACGTTGGATAAATTATTCAAATTAGTTTTCAAAGATTTCCAGGAAGAAGTTCTCTGTGATTTACTTGGCAACATTTTGTACATTCGTCAGCTAATTTTCAATAGCATTGGAGAGTCTGTTATCATTGATATTTTGTTCTCATATTGTTCATAGTATTGCAAGAATATTGTAATTTTTGATGATCTTGTGGGGTGGAAGTGCCGCTGAGCGAAGCGATGGAAGGTTCGAGTGGTAACGGAATTCATAGTCAGACCGCACCAAAGTGATGCAGATAAATGAATTTTCAAAGCGTATTATCAATATTACAAAAATTACTAACTCGAGATGGGAAGATCTATAAATGGAACGATAAATAATGGAAAAGAAGAACGTGATTTTCTTTTTCGTGTTTTAATTTTTGTGAGGTAGAGTTGAATCTCGAGCGGAACGTAAATTCTTTAGAATTGTGACTTTTCACCAGGGGATTATATTTGGCGGTTACAAATCTTCGTGTTCATTTTTTTCCCAAGAGCTCTATTCTCTTTCTCTTTCTTTCATTCACATGTTCTTCTCTATACATACGTTTAGAGGAAACCAGTCCAACAACGTGTAACCCTCGAAAATGTAGGTTAAAATACACAAAAAAAAACACCAAATCAAATAAAGTGTGGGTAAACGTAAACATAAAAAATAAAGTCCGCGAAGTTGCGTTTTTCTTTTTACGTAGAGAGAAAAATTACCACAATCGTGTGTTCGTTTGCCGTTACTATGGTTCTGACGAATAACGATGTCTTGTACGCTTCTCAAGGCTTTTAATAAATAATCTTGATTAGTATCTCGATTCTTATCTTTGATTTCATTTCTTGGTCTCGCGTAGGGTGTTTCCAAGTGATAAAGTCGCATATTATTTGTACCACGGGGGTTTGTTTTTCTTTGTACATTTATTTGTGCGGAATGAAATCCTCATGTTAATTATATCAGGTACCGTATTAGAAATGCATAACATCGTTTTGTATCTAATGCATAGTTTTGTTGGGGGCTTGGAAACTCAACGTGAATGCAAACGTTGTGTAGGTTATCCTTGGATTAGCTCAAAGCACCACAACGTTTCATCATTCGCCATTCACTTTATCCAATTTTTTTCTAAAACTTGGTATACAATCTCTCCTGTTCACGAGTTACTCGATAACTTGTCATCAAATGTTTCATTCTCTGAGGCTTACCCCGATTCTGGTCTATACAACTGTTTTATGAATCGTTAAACTGAATCAAAATTCATTATAGAACCATCGATTTGGAATTCAATTTACAAGATAATCGTGATGATATTTCCAGAGTATTTTCTTACTCATTGAAATGAAGAATGAGATGATGATAGTCCTCTATTTTCTTCTCTATGTCTTTGTCTTTGTGTCATGAATATTCATCGATCAGGGAATCGCATTGGAAGTAAGAACGAGAAAAATTCACTCCTCGAATAAAATTACTGTATAATTTATAGGTCGTGAAATTAATTATATTAAACAATCGTTCCTCTTCTTCTTCTTCTTCTTCTTCTCCTGTTCCTCCCTCAACCACGACGAAAACGGCGACAGTTGTCTCTCGCCTCTCGAGTTCTACATATAATTTTTAATATAATCAGAGCTCGTCTTTCGAGATCACTATTTAAATTGAGAATATATATGAGAACATTATTACTGCTTTTTCACTCATGTCTGATGGCAATTATACCCTCAATACTACTTGACCTCACTCACGTGTTCAACAAATGTAAAATAATGACCAAGTTTTTATACACACATCGAATTTGTTTTGTATAGAATTTTATCATGCGATTGATATTGTTAATTAAATTGGGGAGTCTGACAAAATCTTCCGAAGGATACATTTTCAGAGGGTTTAAGAGGGATTTAAATCCGCTCTACGTGGTAGATTTCATGATTTCCAATCTGTCTTTAGACAGTCATATGAAAAAAGTCCTCTGGGAATCAGATCATGTTTGTTGCAAGTTTGTTCGGAATCGCTCAATCCAAATCCGAGGTTTGTTCGACCTTCATCCGCCCAGGATCACTTTTTTTTTTGTTAAAATTCAGTGAAATTCATCTGAAAATTCAGAAGATTCACGAATTTTCAGATGGAGTGGGTCTCTTAAGTTTGGTGTCTTCAAGTCATGTTTAATATAATAAAAATAGTCTGCTCCCTAGGTCATAGAACTTTGTATATCAGGCTGGGTTATTATTCAAAGTTAGGTAAAATATGTATCATCTGTTCCAACATCCCATCAACACAATACAATGACTGCACGAGAACTTTCAATACCTAAATCATCCAAGCTCTATACAAACGATGCTAAAGATTGTTCGATAAATATTCATGGAATATGTTAATCTTCTCGCTACCACTTAAAAGGATTATTGACGAGCTCTTAGCGGTTTTATTAATTTATGCCACGTAGAATCGTTATGAGAATTTTCGTATGCTCAGAGAGATACGTGATAAGCTCTCTTAGATGAATTGGGAGTTTGGAATAATCACAGAAGAGAATCTCGATACTGAAGACACATCCTCTTCGCTTTGAAATAAAATAATCAAATCCAAAACGTTTCAAACTATTTTCAGAGATTTTCAAAGAAATTTTGTTCACCAGAGATATGTCATTCATATAAAAATCACCCCCTACGATATTTAAAAATCAATTTATCCTTTTGTTAGAAATTAATCCAGCGAACTTTATCAATTAAATGCTGACCAAGGGTGAAGTTTGATGTTCGTCAGTTCTTGGAAATGTGGTGGATTTTACATCCAGCCTTCCATCGGCCTTTAATCTGTGCCGTTTTGAAACACGGGATTGTAGGTATTCTCAGTTTCCGAGATTCGCGTGTAATTACATAAGGCATTGAATTGTCAAGTAAATACCCCGTATAATCTGGATCCGCTACATGACTGGAGATTGAATGAATCTGATCAATACAAGATTTATACAAGAATTATTTTCACAGAACTCACGAGAGAAGCCTTCCCTCTATTTTACACATCTATGTATATTATCAAATTACCTGATTTGTGCAAAAACAGATCAAACCAACATGAAATTATACTTGGAAAGACGGATAATACTTCTTGAGAGTTTTATCCCTTTATCCGGCTTGAATCTGTTGGAAAATATTTTTGAACTGTTTCCATCCACATAATGCTGGAGCGGGACCCCGTTAAAATCCAACAAGAAAAAATATTCACCCGGAACCTAGGTGAGATTTTAAGCTGGGATTATATCGTACCATTGTGGATTGAATTTTCGTTGGTGCAGAAATTGAGATAACATTTTTACGCGTGAAAATGTGAATCTTGATACAGTTCTCATTTGTTTTATCCTCCGTACATATATTTCATCATTTCGTACGAGAACAGAAGAAGGTTATCAAAATCTTGTCGAAAACATTGCAGGAATATGATGAAATCTCTTCCCTAACACCTCGCTTGATCCATAAGAAACTTTACCATCCATTTTTCTTGTATATAAATCTCGTCTCCTCGATGAATCCTGTATCAACATCGCAAATCCATCCCCCTTAACTAGAGTTGATTAGTTCGGTTTTATCGAATTTCTTTTCTTTTATGGTTAACACAGGGATTCCATCGCAAAGTTTGGTCAGATTTTTCGTCGAGTTCGTGTACCGAGAGTTCCCCTTCGTCGTATCTTCTCAGCTGACTTGAATTCAAGTGTTTAGCATAACGATCGTTCAGTTGTGAATTATTCAACCATTAATCTGCGTAAGAAACTGTGTATTGGGATAGCTTCGGAGAATCCCAAGGTAATTGATCGATAGTTCGATTATGATTATAATACGTTAATAATGTGGAATAAATTCTGTTTCTTAGACACGAAATATGGTTGTAATTTTACCCGTGATTTCAATTTCTCGGTTCTTCTTTGATTTTGTATATAGGGTTGTATACCGTGTTCGTCTTAGGTGTCTTTGCAGTTTTGTAAGAAAGCGAAAGGGGTATGAGAAAAATACGTGATTGACAGAGAGGCAATTTCACGGACCACGGGGTTTCCTTGTCTTTCGCATGTAATCACCCGAAGTGGCCGTTGCGTCGAGTATTCTTTCTCAAGAAAGGGAGCAACGCTCTTTTCTTCCTCCCGCTGTATCGGGTACTCGTAGCTCTGTAGAAGCTAGATACTTCTAAGTGCCGTTGGAAACGTATATACGAGGTTTTAAAGCCACTGTTCCTTTTTTTCTCTTTCCTTTCTAACTGACGTGTTGAGGCTTCACTTTGTTTTCCGACATTAAAAATCCCTCCTCGACGACAACGATATATGTTCGCGATCTACACATCTTCGACGCTCGATTCAATGAATTCTGAAATCGAGTTTTAGATAAAAATTGATTTTCACTGTAACTCCTTCTATGTAACAATATTCGGCACACTTGCTCTCAATATGCATTCCACGTATCATCATCAAACACGTACTTCAGAAGTTACAATTTGTACGCTCAAGGCGTCGCACAAATTCTCCTGGCGCATTTTATTTTCAAGTTTCAATAGTAAGTACAAAATATAACAATAAATTCAAGCTTTACTTTACAGGCATATTGATTTTCCAATACCGCGAATAGAATCCAGAGACAGATTGGTTGTCGCATTTACAATGACCCGTCCTACCGTCTTTCTAATATTCCATACTCCTCTCTACTCGTATGGAGATTTAACTACATTTGAAAGCATTCTCAAGTTATCCTGCTCCTCGCAATTTACCAAGATGGAAAAACTTTTCCCTCCACACACAATCCCATGTGAATCCAAAAAATTGTATTCCATAAATACATGAAAACAATCGAACGGATCGTAAATAAGATTATTCCAAAATTTGACTGATAAAATTGAAGTATCGAGTGAAAGATAATCTGTGAAAAATCTCAAGAAAGTAAATTAAATTATTTGAATCGAGAATGTTCTTTAAATATGTTGTTTTTCTGTTTTCGTATCCATCAGTGGAGAGGATCTTGTGCGAAGGATTACCCCTGAAGGAAGAATCCCTCGCACAAGTTTGTAAGTCTTTAAAAGTATAACTATGACCATCCGAAAGAAATTGTATTTCTTCTCATTTTCAGATGTTACCCACGTTCTCTCGAACATCGTGAAACCGTTCTGTGTTTAAAAAGCTTTTTTCCTGCTATCAGTTGTTTTTTCTTTTTTTTTTATTTCAACTCACCTTCGGATTCATCGTTGAATTTTCATTGAGCATTTCCAAGCTATTCAAATGTTAATTCTACACCTATCGTGTTATTAAATCGAGGAACGATGAACTTCTTTGCATATTAACATTCCCAAGTTTTCTTGTGAATTCAAAATGCAAATGTTCAATTCAGGTGAAGATTGTGAAGAATGTCCGATGATGTGAAAGATTTCGTATTAGAATTGATCAATCTGGGATGTCCTGGTTGGAAGAAACGATCGATTATGACGAGGAGTACTTGAGAGCATCGATGGACGACGATTCCGAAATTTTCAGTTATTTTCAACATCCCCAAATGTGTAATTCCAATTTCATTATCAAAAACTCATTAACTTTTCAACATTGAAGATTTATTCTTCCCGCGGTTGATGAACACTCGAAAGAAATTGCACGATCTGATTAACGAAATGAAAGCAAGTCTCATCGTGTTGTGTACGGCGCATACAAAAGTATTTCCAAGAGAGTTTGAATGACATCGCGGAGATTTTTCCCTTCTCATCATCGCAATTAGCGTGTTACGCTTATTTTGAATAATTCATGAAGCTTAATTTCTTTTCTCTTCAAGCACAAGTATCATGAGTTATCGGATATAAATTCTACGAGAAATTCATGAGAATTCAACTGATAGCGACTTTTCTTACTAATCGAATGTGAAATTTATCAAACGATGCTCAAAACGTCACAATATCGTCCCTGAAATGAATACAATTTTATATACATTGTATAAAATGAAACTACGTTTTAACTACGTTTGAAACTCTGGGTACCGAAACAAGTCATATATTTCAACTTGAACTCCACGTGCGCACGTGGGAAATTCGAATCCACGCCTGCAAGTTTGATGATTGCGATTTGCGGATGATACGCAATCTATCTATCTATGGAATTAATTTATCGAAATAATTAAAGGTCTTCCATATAAAATAAATTGATTAATACACGGAGATCCTTGAACGTGGTTGTCGTCCACGTCGAACGTTTAACGATATATATACGTGTTGCATGGCAACCGCAAAAACTAGAACCTGCATCCGAAGATGATTGAATTCAAGACCTTGTACGAGAAATTCACGAGAACTTGGTGCGTGCACGGCCGATGTATTCCTCTGGGAAACTCAAATATTCATTAATTGCGTGAGGGGTATAAAATCGATGATAGATGTAGAAATTTGAGATACTATAATTGCCTTGCAATTAGAGGAGCATATTCGAAACAACAGAATCTAAAGATGGGAATCGTGTGATTGCGTTTCGAAGTACACGAAATGCTTCTTTCGAATGAATTGCGATTAGAGAGAGAGAGAAATTAGTCGAGTTTGAAACCATTGATGAGAATTCGATCAAGAGAAGGAAGGATTAAAATAATAACTTTTGTTTATATTTGAGCGTAATACTGTGAGCATAGAATCAATTAATTAACAAACATCAAGTTACTTTGTTGATCACATTTCAATTTTCATTCTTATACACATTGAAGATTTTGAAAACTGAAGAACGTGAAATTTCATGTGAAAAGTTCAGCATCTAATCTAGCATCGGTTTATCCCGTGAAACGAGGACTCGTCTTTTGAATATCCAAATCAATGGCAAGTAAAAACCTTGTTGAATTGATACAGACGGCTGTTATGAACCGAATGAACGCTCGACAAGTGGCGCTGGAAAGCATTTATATATAGCAAATGAACAATGGTCGTTAATGATTGAGCATCTCTCGACCGTAAAATTTCCGGGGATCGCACTTGAAGAGGATACTTAAATAAGATATCATGAGTACATTTTTCACTCACGTTCATTATGCAAATGAAAGATTCAGTCCCTCTTTAGTGCTGGTTGACTCGAATCTTTACAACATTAATGAACGATACTGTTAAAATATTTTCAAAGTTCATCACCTTTTTATTTTATATACCTTAAAAAACCAGTAATTTCACTTTGACCCGCCAGACGTTGTTTTGTTATCTTTTTTGTCATCATATGCTTGTGAAAAAAAAAGTTGATACGTCAAAACAAATTGCCAAGTTCTTATCTTAACGATCGTCAATTTAATAAACACACCGTTTATATGATTTATCGACAAAATGTGAAAATCATTTTCAAGAGTAGACATTTTTTTGGGCCTGAAATGGATTCGGTATGTCTCAATGTTGGATATGTCGATAATTTGTAATGGAAAGCTTTATAATTCATATCTTAGAACCATTCGGTCTTGTATCGTAATTGATTAATCACGGCAATTTTTCTTTCCCCTTCAGGAAGAATCCAATTTCGAATTCCTTGACTTCGAATGCTCGAAGTCACGTAAATATATCTTACGGAATAATGGAGACTCATTATTGTAGCGTAATATTTGAGTTCTCCGCGTGTATTGTCTCGAAGTTTCGTTCGATCCATTGATCTTCATAAATATTCATTTTCAAGCAACTTTTTCATTCGGAACATATCAGATGTATCGCAAAATCGATATCAGTTGGGTTCAAGTTGAAAATGGTTTCGTCCATTAACCAAATGGGAGGAAAAACGTCGTTGAAACTATTTCCGTGTTGAAGAAAATCATTGAAAAAAAGACCGCTCACTTGAGGCTTTCCTTCTTAATAATACTAAAAAAGCACTATTGATATTTTTCAATAATATGATATTTCATAAAGGATTTTTTCATCAAATTTCAGAATTTTTGATCTTCACCAGGGTGACGTCTGATGAAACAAAGTGTCATATGTTCGTAGAAATTTGTACCGCGTTATTCAAATCCCATCCCTTTCCTGTTTACATTATGTATTTTCCTACATTTAAATCCAGATTTCATCGAGCGAATCAGAGAGAATATATCGATACGATTGATATAATTTCTTTCAGTCATTTTACTATTATTATTTTATATTTAAACCCAGAAGTGACGCATCGTTTTTTTTTATTCAATAATACAGTTGTATACATATAATGCACGCAAACGTGTGCTTTAGAATATCGATTCCTTAACTCGAGAGTTTGCTGTACTTCGATTCTTTGCTTTCTACGACACATTATCTATATTTTTGTAATCAGCGGTCGATTTCCTAAGGGAGAGTTGTGAAAAAGAAGAAGAGAATAAAAACAGGACAAACAACAATCAAGATATTATATGCACCTGTTTGATTGTCTACCACTGTGCGATGTATACAGAATATTTTGTTTTATAAATACGCTAGAACAATGTTGTACATTTTTCCCATTAAATGTGTGCTCTGGTGCAAATTTTTCTTTAATTCGCAAATACGAGAATATTAAATGACGATAAGACACGAGATAATCCGCTAAGCTTGAACGATTGATCCTTTTTGTGCGAGCTCTCAATAAAACCACATTTGAATAATCTTCAGATATCAGGACAAACTTTTGCAATTTGTAAATGAACCTAACAAAAACAACAATAGCCAGTATTGAATGTTACCATTGTTGAAATCATAATTTTCACTTCTTGAATTCCTTTCTTTAATAACAAAATTCAACGAAATTAAATTGCTCGCTTGATTAAAAATAATCGTATCGATGTGTCGAATAATTCATACATGCAATTGTTCTCTATGAGAGTTTACATGAATCTATTTTCTACGTTAATTGGAAAAATTTCATTACCAGAGTTGTTGCATGTGCTTTTCTCATTGCTCGGTAATAATCTGAAACAAAGTATTCGTTTCACGATATGATACAGTCATCTAATTAAAATCCCCGAAAATGAACATATCGTTGTATGACTTCTTTTCGTATAATTGAAAAGCTTGACTGTGTATGTCTCAACGTTCGTCGTTCTCGAATACAAGAAGATAAATTTAAATTCTTGAGACATGTATACTTATAGACACAAGTAGATATGGGGGAAAAAGAAGACTTATGAGCAAACACATCTGAAATGAATTTTATGGCGAAGCGAATGAGAATAGATTAATTGAATCATTTGGTAAATTTATCTTTGTACATTTGTTCCGATTCCTCGACGTGATTGATCTTTTTTCTTTGACACGCTGATGAATTACGGGGAAAGATGTTGATCGGTGTGATTGAACAATACTCCTCGACCGTGGTCTTAAGGCCTTGTATGTAGGGTAAGGCGGTAGTTGGTGGATTCAAGAATTCTATTTCTCCTGCGTAGGTTGAGTTAATTCAACTGCGTCAGTTGTGGAACACCCGAGGAGTAACTTCTCAAGAAATCCAGCTAATTAAAATGAACAATCATTATCATTGGAAGACCCATCCTAAAAGAAAAGTGAATTTTAACGAAGAAATCTGGATAAATCGGAAAATTGAGCGTATGCATGGAGGAAAACAAATTTGCTGATACCGTGATTCAAGGTATTATGTACAGAATAGCAAATCTATTTGCTAACCTAGTTAAAAATTCGCTGCCACAGCTAACTGGATTGCTGAAAGAGCTGAATTTGCTGCGCCATCGAAATTAGTGTTCACTGTCACAGCGAGATTTTTGAGTACTGGGAACGATGTTGGATCGATTGATCTATAGAGTTGTTCATGAATTCGGAAAAAGGCTGTTGTTAAGAGACCATCAGAAATTACAGAAAAATAAAAAGAAAATTGATCTGCCGTTTCAACGTATAAATTTGAATTTAAAATTTGAAATATTTCATACAAATGATCTCTAGTCGTATACATTTCACACCTTTAATATCAAACTTGTAGAACATTCGAGAAAAACTTCATGCATGAATTGTCCGTACATTTTCGTGAAAGAAACTATAATATTAATATAATAGCGTCATTTCTTTGTGTTCAATTCATAAATGTGTAAATGAGTCATAAATCTCGTAGTTCGCCACAAAGTCAAACATCGCATCGCATCGTACCGGTGAAAAAAATTGCCATGTCTGAGGAGTAGATGTAACAAAAAATCTTTCATTTATAATGGATGTAATCAGAGGGATAAGATAGAGTGCATTGAAAAAAAAGCAAAGATTTATATCTTTTCCTTTCAAACGATACTTAGCACTATAAATGAAATATTTGATCAAATCAAAAGAGAATATCCCTCAATTCATTTTCTCGGTTCTTCCCTCTCACAAATAAAAATTAAATCTAGATGTATTATGATTTATTTGCTCTCTTACAATTATAACCAAGCAAAATATCAATTGATAGCGTAGATTTATCAACACTCCAACCAAAATGTAGACAGTAATAAAAATTGTTCGGAAGTCAAGATCCTATCAAGGTTGCAAATCTCTGGGATCGCGTGGGATATCCCGACAAATGATTATAAAGGCTCAACCGATATCGCACGTTCACCAGTTCTTACGAGAGTAAATTCGAATGACACGCAACGTAAGCTCGATTAAACCTGCGAACGTGATTTTAAGTTTAGGATGCATGTGATAAAACAAAAGCGCGAAGGGTGAGCACCTTTCACTCTTCCAATCAGGACCTAAAGATTCTTTTCATTCTTTGAATATTCTGTTTTTTTTTTTGACGTGATTTACTTTCGAGATAAACCGAGAAGAAAAAGAAAAAGCTCGTTCAACGATCATAAATAATTTTTTAATTCTCTAACTGGGAAGTGAGTTTCTTTTGATATCCCTCGTCAAGTCGTTTGAGATATTGTGCTTTTACTGGAAAAGCAAAATCCCTTCAATCACTATTGTGATTAATATTAACTCACGGTTGAACTCACTTTTAGAGAACAGGAATAAAAGCGAGATGAGTATTATTCGAACAGACAGAAAAATTCAAGCTGATGGTTTGATTCGTGGCACGATTTTATCGACTCTATCATCGTGTCGGGTCGGAACCGGGAAATCAAAATTCAAATTTCCTAATCTATCGATCGCTGTTCCATCTTTTTGTAATGGATGGATAAATGCTTCGAGATGAATTCAATACCAACGGAAGAACGTGATCTATAATTTTCCAAACGTCAAAGATATTATCTGGATTGAATCACTTCCTATCTTTGATATATTCAATTTGGTGTAGAAGATTTGTAGAAGATTCAACAATTTTTTCATTCTTGATGAGAAAATAAGTGTCAAATCAGTGTCAAGTTCATAATTTTCTCACGAGAAGAAACTTAATTTGTATTCCTGTGTAGTTGCGATTTAAAGACGAATGATTTATTTAATGCATTACGATGCATGAGACGTGAACACTTGTCAGTTGTAACACACCTGTTGCAACGAGTTATATCTGTTCCAACTAGACTCACTATAAACCAAAAATACATATTCGTTGTTCTTTAAATCAATGTACTATAACAATTATGGTATGTCATACAATTGAGAAATGAATTCAATTTTGTTTCACACGTATCGTTTCACATTTTTCCCCCTCACCCTTTGCATATTTTACATCACACATTTCTGAGAGAAGAAAAGTGTTTCTCGCATTATTCGTGTATAGAGACGACACAATTCTTCGTCTACTATACCTCATTATCATGCGTTTCTTGTAAAACAATTTCTAGGTCATGTATCTTTTGTTTCGAGCTAAAATATCTTTCTCGAAGATACCACGTCAACCGACTATCAAATGATACAGTATGAAACGTGATATCTCGAAGGTCTCGAATGGAATGTTTTATTCACAATTTGAAAAAAGAAAACCCCACGACGATTTCGTTCATCAATGTTTGACAATTAAAAAATAATAAGAAGCTAGGAACTTGTGCTATATAACTTTCTAAGGATTCATTATCTTGAATCATGTTTTCACTCGATATTCAATTCGAACCACTTATTTCAAATTCTGCTCATGTTTTTTCTTTCTAGAAAACCACTTCCTTTCAGAATGTCTTTCAACGGTGATAGAAATGAAAATGAGGGATAATACGTTTCTTTCATTTACATTTCAAACCTACCATCGCCTACCAATGTTCGTGTCAAATTGATTTGAATCGTGATGTTATATTGAGTTTTAACAAAGTTGCAGTATCTCGAATCAGATATTATCGCTAACGTTCAAGTGAACAATTAGGTTCAATCTCGGATTTAGATAAGTTAAGGGTAGGTTGCGAATTTTATTCATATCATCTTTAATCACCTTCAACGATAATTCTTCTGGGACATGCGAGAAAAGTAGAAATAGAATTGAATTATTGAACTTTAGTATTTGGATTCTTTGAGTATACAAAAGTGATAACTCGTATTTCAAGTCCTTCGAATTCTTCGATGTGGAATTGAATTGTTTATGAAATTTTTGTGAAGAAGCCGTTAAAAAAATGATTTTCGTGTAAATTTCATTGAATTAGGGATGAATGGTTGAGAAAAAATGCAATTGCATCTGTTCATTCGCACAAAACAATCGAAGCTTCATTAAGAAATATAAGACAATGCAAAACGCTTGGAGCGAGAGAAACCTTTCAGGAAGAATCTGTACATCTTGTACAGAATCAGTTCAAAGGACGCTTTTAAGATCCACAATTATCACTCTCGTTAATAAAACAAGTAACTATCTCTGAATACAGCTTACGTAACTGATAAGGATTGTAAAATCTTCTTCTGAAACCTTGAAAATTGCAACGCTCTCTCAGTTGGCTTCCTATTGGACATTGATTACTTTCTTCGTTTCATAGAAGATATTGTACGTACAAGATAATCAAGTATTTTCCTCGAATAATTTATCCTTCGAATTAACCCAAGTCCCATCAGTTCCATTCTCTTTCCGCTCGAGTTAATTTCTACGAACATCTTCTTTATCATGGATTTATATACGCAGGTACATTACATAAAAGCATTATTTAATAAAGTGTTTGCTTTCAAGCTTTTGAATTGGGATTTATATAGATATATATATATATAAAGCACCTATTGTGAATGCTCGACGGAGCCAACGTGGCAAGTTTAAAAGAGTCGTCGCACAAAGGTTATAGTTCCACTGACACTAAAAAATAAACGACCCTAAAAAGTTTTCTGACACCCTTTTGAAAAAACTTGTAACGATTCACGTCATACGCGTGTAATCCACATATTCAATCAATGACAATGAAATGAATCTTTTGTGAATATATATACACGTTCATTGCTTATCGATTATATTCCATTATCGGCAAATGTAACAATTTTGTTTATCATTATAAAAGAAGAGCCTCTTTATGTATATATTCAACGTGTAACGCTGTCAATCAAACTCTCCGATTCACTTGCAGTAGAAAAGAATAAATCCAACCCAGGCTGAAGTTCAAAATTTGCAAGTTTTTCCACGATTCGTTTCATTTTAATTTCCAATCGTTGTTCCTCGATGAAAGTGTCTCTCTTCCTTTTTTCTTGACCCTTCGATTTCCATCAGAAAAAGAATCAAAAAGTTTATTTATGTAATCCTTTTAACAGAGAAGAAGAGCCCAGCCCTCCTGTCCCCAGTCGAAAATATCTCAAAAGAGAGAAGAAAAAAAACCCATTCTCGAGGAAGGAAAAAAAAAATCTTCACTCACTATAAATTCAAAGAATTCGTCTTAGGAGACAAACGTATCGTCCCGAATGTACTTCTAAGATTATACCCATTTTTATAATAAATAAATATCGGGTGGTGAATTGAAAAGGAGAATATCTCTTTTTTTGTCCCAGCATACGTGGAATGATTTTATATCGAATTGCGGATAACCTATATTTTTCATAAGAGGGAAAATCACTTTACGGCATTTGTGCTCTTATCAGCTTGTGAAAAAAGAAAAAAAGTTGAAGAGGGTGGCGTAAGGTATGGTGATCGACATGTGTCTTTACACGAATACGTTTTATCGATATAATAATGTCTGTTTATATATATATATAGCGGTCAAGAGTTGAAAAATTTTCTTTACGTGGGTGGTCGATACTTGCCACGTGGTATTCCATGGTATTCGATAACCGCTTGCTTCGCTCGGATGTGTATGAAAGACGGCCTATGAAAGGAAAAGAACACTTATCCGAAATAGACCGATAGAAAAACATTCAATTTATGTGAACTGAAATATGTTAAAAGTACTTTCGAGTGGTTTTGAAAAAAAAGAAATTTATTCGGAAATAGTCAGGGAGAATGCTTGTTTGCTCCATCTACTTAATATCGAAGAACGGTGTATAATTTTCGACAGAATACAATGCGCGGTGTCCGATATTTCTCGTATATATCGTGATCTATCGCTGGCATATCTCGATCGGCTCGTTTCCAATTGGAAAATTTACGCTATATGAATACCAAAAGATTTTTTCCCTCCTTCATACGCTTTATTGGAAATTTACATCCATAGAACTGTTGGTTGTTGTATTGTGGACTGTAGGAAACCGTGTGGAGTTTAAATTGTTATTCAAAGGAAGGGGACCGATGAATCAGGAGAATTGTGTTATTTATTATTAAAATCGTATTTATTTTGGCTACAAATCCCACTTTATCAGTTTCAGATTCATGGATTTCAATCTATTCACAAACCCTGCTTCTATTCATCATATTTAAAATAAAATGTGTATTGTTCATGTATCAACATTCATAGAAAATTTTATTGAAAAATTTATCATGAAAATTTCTCTGCTAACCACTAGTTCATTACTCGATTCCTCTAAAACTCTGTTAATTATTACGTTATCGGGTTATATGTTTATCTTCTTCATTCACGATCAAACGTTGCAACGCATCATAATCATCCACCTCTGGAGTTCATTATTCTGTTCAAGCTTCGACAAATATTACGTACTCACTCGCAAATCTCGTACGTCCCACAGTTCTATGAAAATCACCGAGAAAATATCCGAAATTAACAAACTAATTATAATCCTATCGTTAAGTAACAAATTCTCACAACTTCCTTTCTCTCTCATCTCTATTCACTTTTAGTGATGAATCATTTATTCATTCCCATTTTATCCACCAAAGATGTAAGTTTCTCATTTTCAGTTCAAACTAAAACAGTCTGGTCAAACTTCCCACGTAACAAACGTCAATGACGAATAATAATATTCTCATCTAGATTCACGAAATTAAATTGACATATGTAAATAAGAAACACGTTGTTTCGATCATATTCAGGATGCAATTCTCATTAAACTTTGTGTAACTTTGTTTTTCGATAAAGACAATCCACTCGAGACGTGATACGAATTACGATATCTACCACTCTGACCAAGTTCGGATTTAATTGAGAGGATTATTGAGAAAGCAGCCACTAGATTGACCCAATCTGTGTGACAATACTACGAATAGTGTTGAGAATTTATTCCCTCCGACCAACGCAGTAATGTAATTCAAATAGCCAGTTTTCGATGGGAATTTATCGTGGAACCTTGTATCTAGGTTCCAAAGAATCCAGCACCAATATTATCGATTTTTTATATATAAAGAAAAAAATAACACTATCTCTCCGTGTTTTGTTTTTTTCTGCAACCAAGGTTTTGCCATTAAATAGTCGTATGAAATCAGAAGTTCGATTGAAATACATTGTGAAATACGACGTAAATTTACAGGTTTCACCCCCTTAGGTGGTTATTGTAACGTACTTTTTTTTCGCGTCATAATCCAGCGTCATCGATCTGGGGATAAAAGTGAAGCCCGTTCCTGAAAACTGGGAATGGTTTCGGTCGGTTTGGAAACGAGCGTTTACTGTACAAACTCGTACGGTGGATCCAGTTTCCATTTTTTTTTGTGGAATATGAACATTTATGAGAAGGCCTCGGGGATGAATATGAATTGGTGGCAGAAAACTCGAGTGTTTGCGAAACAATCGAGGGTGACGCTTTTAAACGTCGTATACACTTAAAAAATTCTTTTTTTTCTCATTGTTTTTCTCCTTTCCTTTTCTCAAAGTTTGATGATCAAAGTGAAGAGACCGAATGACCCTCGGAAGACTAAATTTCGATGAATCGATGAATGTTTTACAGTCTGCTTTTTAACAGCTTCATAATTCGTACATTTGAAAGATCTCAGCGCGATATCACTTCAAAACGATTTGTTGTTATTGTTGTTCGAATAAGAAAGGAACAGCTTTCCAACGGCTTTGCAGGCCGTTATTAATCTTCTACTCGCGTTGTTACCTTTTTCTACCTCATTCGCGAGGCGGGAGAAAAGAAAAAGAAACCTTCCTTCCTTTCAACTATTTCAATTAAATACCTTATTGTGCTTTACATTTTCATACGAGAATTCAATTTCTCATAATAAGGAAGATGAAAGTTTCTTCACAGTATTAATATACCAACTAATCCCTTCTCGCAAACTTCATTTTTGAACTTTTAATTGAAAATTCCCTCCCGAAAGAGCGTGATATATATACTTGGAATGAAACGATAAATTCATACACGCATAGTTCCAATAAACAAAACCCTTGATTTTTGATCAAGATAATAACAAAGTTAAGTTGAAATAAATGAGGAGGAGGCACGTGAGTGATGTATTCATTTTCATTTGGTTGGTCGTTGCATCGAAGGGGATTCTCTCATTCGATCCTGACAGGTATAATATATGTTAGATCTTGGAAATTCCAGACACGTAGCGTGGGTTCATCGGTAAAGGAAAACAAAATCGACACCTCCTCGCAAATAAATTCATCAAAATCACGTATTCTTGAACGAATGTATCTATTCACGACCCGAGTGATCAATGTATAGAGACATTGAGTCTTCAAAGTCACTTAAGTGCATCGTACAGGTACAACAAAAGCGAGCACCGGGTACACGGTCGAGTCGAAGTTTATCAATTCTTTGATCAATTAAACTCTCGAGGATTTCATTTACCTGTACCAGAGAGAGAGAGAGAGAGAGAGTTTATTCGATCTGCGAATAAAGCGCGTCCGTTCGTTCGACCGAACATCGTGTTCGTGCGGCTTGTACTTTGTCATTCTAACTTTGTTATTACAGTTCAGGCATTTATTTCTGTTTCAGATGAGATTTTTGTTCACGAGAATGGATATTCCTGACAATACGTCGGATTATTAACGATGGATCGTAACGGATAGCGAGAACGGAGAACGACGATGCCCATATAAAAATGACTTGACCGCGAGTTCAGAATCGTACTACCAATGTGAACAAAATGTAAGGAATCTCGAAGATAAAGAATCAAAACGAATAACGGAATAACCTTCAGAGAACCTAAAATCACCACCCTTCTCGTCTCGTTAGACATTTGTGCGAGAATCGAATTTGAAATCCGGAGAACGTTCATTGCATCCGATATCAGGGTGCACGAGTACCAATCGTGTTATTCGGTCGTGAAAGATGAGCTTCTTCAATTCCCTTCAACAGTATGTGAGCGACAGTGTCGCGAATCTGAGCTTGAGTCCAAAGAGATTTTCCTTCAGCCGAGAAGATTCCTCGGGTGGAAATGGTAGGAGCGGTTCAACCGGTAGTGTTACCTCCACCACCAATACCGTCAGCACCGCTCAGCTATCTACACCACATGGTTTTCCCAAGGTAAATTTTTATCTCAATTCCAGGACAATTTATATGGATACGTTATACGTAACCTTCATACGCCGACGTGAACATTCCTAAGAAATCCTACCTTGCAGCGATGTTGCGTGTTATCAGAGAAAACATCTTTCTATGTTCTTTTTGGTTCCAACTCTCGTACTTTGACGATTGAAATATTTTCACGCGATTCCAATCTTCACATGCTTATGAGGATCTCTGCGATATAAGCGAAGCGACGAAAATATTTTTCCTTTTTTTTACTTGAAGCATAATGGGAAGTTGGAACTGATTTAATTTTCAGGTAGTGCCTCCTCCGGGAACGGTAGTTTCTCCACACGCGCGGTCTCTTTCGACACGTCGAAGGACCTTGGATTGTACATCCGGTCCAGGATTGACGGTGCATCCAGCCGCTGGATCTGCATCCGGTCGGACTTCTCCGAGGAGAATGGGATCGTTTCGAAGGAGCGGGGATTCCAGCGATAGACCTCCTCTCATGTTCTGTCGACGAAGATCGTCCTGGCCTGAAGTCGACATTCAAGCCAGTTCTGGGTAAGTCACGAGATTCGATACAAAAGTTTAGATTTCTTTGGGGAAAATGAATTGCACTGGGATACATTTTTGAGGTTTTTACTGCAAGTGAAATGCCTCAACCAAATATTCTTAGTAAAAGCTACTAGCAATTGATCGATTCAACTAAGAAAGATAATCGGAATTCTCCGCGGTAACCACAAAATTCCGTTCATACGATAGAAAACCAATTTCCGATAAGTGTATAAGAAATTTTCTATAAATTTAATTAAAAATTCCAAATTTTATGAAATTTGTACTATCATTTTCCAGTGAATTTCCGGTAAAATACGGAAAATTCCTAACGCATCTCCTCAAACACGACTGAAGGCGTTTTAAAGGACCAGTAATGGCTCTTCGCTGGCATTGCAGGGCCAGTCATCATTGTTTGTAGGGATGTATGTGTTAATTACTTCTGAACATTTATGTGAAATTTCCCGTATACATTTTTTACAGTGTAGTTGAGACAATTAAGAGATGAATCAACCATAGAAGAATGTTTAGTTGAGACTCATTAAGACCTCATTTCTCTCGCCTTCAAATAAATTTATAGAACACATATTGAAGAATTATTCCAATCCATTCACGAATTTTTAATACAAATTTTTTGATCACTTTCTATCCTGTGAATGCTTTGCATTTTCATATTCAACAGGAAAAAGTTTTGAAATATGAACAAAAGTTGGGGGTGTATTCAATTTCAATTATGGGAATCTTTTCTTTCATCATCCTCTCCAGTTTCAGAATTTCTCATTTTCTATTCCATCACTTCATTTCCGCGAATATTCATCACGATACCTTCATCCATATAACAAAAATATTATTTTCCTTTTATTATTGGGGTTTTTGAATTTTATTCTGCAAACAAAACGCTATACTATTAATCATCAAAATATTCTCCAGTGTCTTCGTGTATCGCGAAAGAATTCTTGATTCAAAGAAATTGTCAACCCATGTTTCTTGATTTTCATATTTATTCCATCAATCTCTCCGTGTGTGGAATGTAAATTTCACCGGATTAGCAATCAAAAGATCGTTTTGTGAGGTTGCAGTACAGTTATTCTCCCCAAAGTCAGATTCCTAACGCACAAAAGAACTCGAGTGATACATTCGAAGAGAGACAATCACGTTACTCGTATTCCACTCCATTTCCATAATGTCTAGACAGTGACTTTAACTATAACTTCACTGTCAAAAGAAAGTCTTAAATTCAGCTCATTTCGTGACCGAATCTATGATACAAGCAGATTAAACCAATCGCCGACGCAATGGAAAAAGCATTATTGTCCGAAAGTAAGATGCAAACAGATAATACTTTCTTATCACACACGGAAAAAATTAGTGATCCAAATTTTCGTTGACTGGGATGTCACTTTGGGACGGAACACAAATTCCGGAAAAATTCGTACACTGGATTTTAATAATGCGTTGACTCTTTCCATTATTTCGACAATCAAAATGAAAAGTGAATTCCATCGGTGAAATCATGGACAAAGTCAACGAATTATTAAAATCCAGTGTATGAATTCTTCTGGGATTTGTGCCTCGTCCAAAAGTGACATACTAGTCAACGAAAATTTGGATCGCCAATTTTTTCCGTGCAGTGTTAAACACAAAAAATTGCGGAATTCATTACGAAATGTTTGAAGGAAAAACACGAAGATATCGTAACTCGTCGACAAGTCAGCAGCGAGAACCAGATAGAAAGTGAAACAAATAAATACTGAAAGTTGGTTAGAGATATGAAAGGTGGAAAAATATGGACAGGAAGTGGAAGTAAGGCAGAAGACAAAGATATAAAATCTGGAACGTATAAAACTTGTGGAGCGGAACAAAAGATCCTAGACAGAAAATATGGTTGAAAATACGGCGAACGGTGATGAATCGATTCATTGGAAATTTAAGCGAAAAACTTTAGAATTTGGGAATAAATATTGAGGGGTGAGGCTATTGTTCAATTTTAACTTTTATCTCAGGAGATATCGAATGAACAAAATTTGAAACCCCACGTTCGAAATTTGGATTATAATAATTGTAGAGTAAGCGAAGTTGGCGTCAGGAAATAAATCGCGTCTCGATTTCAACACAATGATAGATAGTTTTATGAATGGGTTAACTTGTAATGAATCGTGTATTAATTCTATAACATAATACGTATATAACGACTTGCCATCAACGTTCAACGCTTGGAAAGTCGAGTATTGATTTTCCCTTTGAATGGCAAGGAACGCAAACAAAAGCAAACAAAAGGCGAAAATAAACAGAATTGTGATTTAAATATAGGCTCACAATGTCTCCTTCATTTGATTCTGCTTCTTTCAATGATACGTGTAACTGTATAACGATTCATTCACGCTGGAAACTAGATTTTTAAATGAATTCGATTCGTGTTAGTTAAATTTATATAAAGAAGTAAATGTGAGTCACATCGAGAAGTTTTTGCGAACGATACACCTGTTTTGTATTTCTTTTCAGCAATTTCTATCATTCTTTTGATTCTGGTTTCATTTATTTATCATTCGAATACACGTATGGAATTTCAATGCGTGCTTTCGTGCTCTCATATCTTCACAAGAAAGGTCGTGTTCGCAATTCTCGTAAACAGGGACATTTAAATTGAAAATTCACAGAAGATCGACCTACCGTGTTGCGTAGTCCCATTGGATAACGGACCTTGATACGTCCCTTGCTTTGACTCTTGATTTTCGGGATTCGAGAAAATCGAGTTTTATTCCTCAGGGAATGCAGTTTTCAAAACGTAAGAAAATCTGTCCAATCGCGAGGGAAGTTGTGTGTTGAAAATCGACGACCTTTCCCCACCCATGATCACTCGAGATCGGTTGTGTCCGATGATGATCCAATGAATTGTACGAATAAAAATGTTTTATATGTTTAAAATACGAATAAGCTGTGTTGGTAATAATATTTCTCATAAACATTCATCACTTTGAATAATTATGAAATATTCAGGAGATCAACTACTCCAACTTGCGTACTTTTTCTCTCATTTTCGAATGTGCGGTAACAAAATGTGAATTATTCAAATAAGATATAATTATGCAAATTCTAGAAATTAACTGTGGTACACACGATGTATACTTATATACGTGTGAAACATTATACCGCGCAAATGTATTTCGTATTTCAGTACTTGACATCTGAAGTTGCATTAACGTTACTGCAAAAACCGTGAAAAATTTTTATCACTTTCTTCCAAATCGAAGGAGATTGAAACTTTGAAGTGTGTGGATCATAAAATCCTATCGAATGGAAACGCGTATAGAACTCAATATATATCTGAGTAGAATAATTTTGATGATATATATATATCCCTCGAGAAACGAAATAATTGCTTCGATATCTTCCGTTGGAAATCTTATTACGTTTTTGTAATTTTGTATCTTGTGATTCCAAGATTCTTCGAAAGCTTCGACTTCAATTTATTTAAGCATCAGAACCTTCTTCTTTTGCAATTTTGTCTTTACTCTGAACAGTCCTCCACTTAATCTCCATCAGCAGAATGGATGGATACAGCGAAAGATGGTAACAGAGGATTCTGACCGGAAAATACCTTGATGATCATTTCTTCTCCTTTTCATTTCGCGAATATTTAAATGGCAATTTATTTTCCAAGCAATTCAAGCTAGTCATTCGAAACACTTTCGAGATGTCAAAACAAAGAACGATGTTTCGAACAATATCGATCATCGATGAGATTCCGCTTTCGATCGTGGAAAGGAAAAATCAGAAGCAGGATTTTGCATTCTGTTCTTTCTTTTTTTTCTTTTCCTGCAATTGACCTAATTAATCTAGGCTTCAAAGAGCCGTCCAAGAGACTAGGAGGAACGAGAGAACGAGGAGTGGAGTGCTGTATAAAAGATGAAATAATGATCCTATAAGCTTGGACATCTAGGTGTTTCATGAATACAAAGACAGATTGGAGAAACGCCACTTCGTATGAGAGGGAAATGTTGAAAGTCGAAGGTCCAAGCTCGAATCCTTTAAGCACGACTATCAAGGCTACGATGAAGAACGAGCTGTCTTAACATGTTGCAAGTTATGTGATGGATTGTTTTCGTATTTCTCATACATTTTTTATGATTATATCTACATTTCAACGAATCTTTCTCTTCTTGTCTTTTTTCTCTTCTTATATTTCTATAATCTCTTACGATGATTCTTCTCCCTCGGATATAAAACTTTACAGACTTTGCATTTTTTCGAAGAATGAATTTGTTACCGACAAGGTACACGAAGATAATCATGATCAATGATTAATTAGGATTTTTTCAAGGCAAACGGAGTTTTTTCAACGTCAAACTCGAGTGAGCAGTGTCATCGTTTTTTTTTCAGTCACCCTCCAAGCGTCACTTATATTCATTTATTAAAGGGTCTTGGTAGAATACAAAGCACTCTGATTGCCTGTTATTATGCTATTCACATACTTCGAGTTCTTGAAAAGCGTGGAAGAAATCTTTACACAGGGAGTCAGATAATTGAAAGTTGAATTGTCAAATTGCCTGACAATTGGTTGAAAATACAGAAATCCTTGAATCCCTGAATTCGTACACAGTGAAAAATTTATGTTAAATATTCACACACAAAAATGCATCAAATCAACACAAAAATGTTAAATTTACACTAAAAATCTGTTCACAAACTCCGCTGTGTAGCGTAGCGTACCTGCTCTGGTGAAAAAAAATTCTCAAAGGTTTTCAGTGAAATTCAGATGAATTTTTTTCCACCAGAGCAGGTACGCTACGCTACGAATTCAGGGATTCAAGAATTTCTGTGTTTTCAACAAATTGTCAGGCGATTACAAAAATTTCCATAGGTTTTCAGTGAAATTCAGATAAATTTTCAAACTCTAAAAAACACTGATACTCTCTTTAAAACAGCAGTGTTTCTTGATTTTTTCAATTTCGGGAATTTTATTTCTACCTTCTAAAGCTATTTTGAAACTTTTTCGAAATCCATCTGAAACGAATAAAGAAAAAAATATCAAGTATATAATAAATATTTTGGCGTAATATAAGAAACAACGAGGGAAAATCGATGAAAAATCAGGATCGTTCATGCGTAGAGGAATTACGATTTCATATCTTGGATAATGGTTTCCCAATCCTCGAAAAATAAAATAACCGAGAGACAAAAATATATATTTTTTTTGTTCGGTTGAAACGATCAACGATAAACATCGATTCATTATTTTCCGTACTCGACGTTCGTTTGGAGTATCAAACGGTAGAAAGCTTTTCTCGGATAAAGGGTTGTAAAACATGAGAAGAAAAAAGGTTAACGTTCGAGGAATAATCCTCGAGAGGGACCAAAATGAATTTAAGTCCCCTCGAAGATGATACGATAACATAAAAACGGTATAGTTATATAACGGAGCGAAGAGTACTGTTGCAGTAATCTAATGTATGAAGCGGAATCATGTCGATTGTAGATATATCATTCTTCTCTTTCAAACTCGTTCTAAAATGACAAATATCGTCGAATCATTGGGGAAAAAGATGGCAAAATTTCCGAGAGATGATAATTTCATTGGGGAAATTATTCAAAAGTGAGAAGGGAGGTGAACATGATACATTGTATCGTGTTTGTTGAATCCTTTTAATGGAGAGCTAATAAATAATGGAATGCGATAAACCTCGAGCGATTGAACCTCTCAAGTTCAATGTGGTGTGTTAAACACATCGTATACAAGATTTACTTCGTGTATTCCGACTATTTATTGAACGTCAGTTGAAATAACAAGAATGATGAAACATAAGAAGGGAGCGGAATTCTCTGTAGACACCAATGCAGAGTAAAATGTACATCGCGTGCAGGTGTTGGATGTTATGTTTCGTATATGTCTTTTCATTTCCATTCGCGTTCAATATCGAGATTAAAAACTTCCAGAACAAAAAGTATTGACTTCGTATATCCGTGAATCGAATAAATTCTAAAACAATAGAAGGAAACTCCCTGGGTTCGTGAAGAAAATGTACACAGAGTTTATATTATTATATACTTTGCTCAATTTTTCTTTGCAAAGAAAGAACGGAGATGGACGGTTCTCTGAGTGTTCTTCAATTGGCAACAAGTTCGAATCGTGATACCAAACTTGTAAGTTTTATATATCGACATGTTTACGTGTGTACATGGAATGTTGTTGTACGTTGTTGTAATGGAATCCTTGATATTCATCGAATTTACATCGGTTTTTGTTTTCATCATTAAGATTACATCGAGTATAACCTTTCAGAAAAATTGATACAGAAGATTCTCTATTTAAAAATCCACTGTACCAAAAATTCCTCCTGAAAACTGCAAATTTTTCTAAAATTCACAAGGAGTTCTGACAAATATTTTATGGATTTTTAACAGTTGTAATTAGCATCGATTGCATCGATTGTTCCTGATCAGCGTTGCATACCAATTCCAAGTCGGCCTGAGCGGCATTATTGTAAAATTATGAATTGGTGAAAGTGCTCAAGAAATGGAGAAGGAATTGAAAGAAGTCATCATTCTATTCAGCATCGAGTGTGTATTTCAACGTCCAACGTTTCGATCAGCTACTGATCATTCTCAAGGCAGGGTCATCGTGAAGATGACACTTGGCAGTTATAGACGTTAAAATACACACTTCTTTCAATTTTTTCTCCATTTCTTGAGCACTCTCGCCAATTCAAAATCTCTGAAAATTTCAGAGGATTCCAGAGATATTCATAAATATTCAGAGAAATTGATAGTAAAAAAAGCGTGTTCAATTTCCACCAAACCCTCAACTGACACACCGAAACATCACAATTCCAGTCCACTCTATTTCCCTTGAAAAATCCAGTCAATTTCCGGAAAAACGTGGGTAATTTATTACGCAAAGAATTTATTTGAAAGACAGAGGAGTGAAAGTCTGATCCCTTCACAGAGTCCCTAAGATCTCATTAGAGAGCTCATAATGGAATTCCTTTGGAAAATCCTGGAACACAGTTTTCACGGTTTTTTCTTCGAATTCGTTATACAACATCGTAATCCTTCTTTTCATCGATATGTGGAAATATTCTTTTCTCGTCACTCGATTGATCTCATTTGGATCGTATACAATAATGATGATAATATCTTATACTCCATAACATGGAATCGTACAATGTGAAAAGAAAAAGAAGCAGAAGAAGAGCCATTCGTTACTCTTAAGCCGATACGACAGGTTTTTTCATCATTCTTTTCCTCCCTCTTCTAGAACAAACGTATGTACATACCTGTATATAGATTCACAGGACGTGGAAAGATCTTTTGAACGAGATGAGAGAAGGACGATTTTTCCATGAGGGAGAAATAAGAGAGACAGGAAAAGAAAGCCAGTTAAAAAACCAAGTTGAGAGGATTACAATAAGCTCGGTAGAACGTTGCCACGAGTGTTACTTTTTATGGGTTTGTATATATATATATATATATATATATATATACATATATATACATGTTTCACGCTCTCATCGGTAACACTCGATCTTCAAAATAACATCCTTCCTCCTTATTTCTTATTTATTTTATTTTTTTTTTAATGCACTCGCGCGTGAAAAATTTCTTATATTTCCCCCTTCACAGTTTGAAATTACATCCAAATGCAAGAGAATTCTCCATAAAACCCTATGACGAATGAAATAATACGCGATGAAAAATTGAACGTTGAGTCCTACTTTGTAGAAATCACCTTGCTGGTGAGAGTCGAGTAAATTTGTATACGTTGCGATGATTTATAAAACGTCTTAAAGAATTTATGATCCATCGATTATCACATGTGACATTCGAGACTTTGAAGAATAAGGCAATTTTCTAATACATTTTTTTTCTTTCACCTTTGGAGATGTTCTCTGATGATAGCGTAACTAAGAACATCAGGGCTGCAAATCCTTGGGGTTGGATTCTTCAAATCTGGCTTTGAAATTCTATTAAATTCTTTCCAATTTTATTCAGAGATGATATTTTGATATTGCTCAAACGTCCCCTGGGGGGAGAAAATTTCTCTGAAAATTTCTGAATCTCTCTGAAAAACTCTGAAAATCTTTGAGGTTTTTCAAAGATATCCATGCACTGACAGAAAAACGACTCGGTTGAAACATTCGTGGTGGCAATAACTTGAAATCTGGTTCGATTCACCAGAGAATGTGATTGTGATGTTCAGAAAAAGTAGTTGAAGTCGAAATTAACTACATTTTTCAGGTTAGAAGGACCAGATTCTTTTCTTGGGGTAATAACCAGAATATGTAGTTAATTTTGGCTTCAATCACTTTTTCTGGACATCACAATCACATTTCCTGGTGAATCGAACCAGATTTCACCTTATTGCGACCACGACCCTGACGGTTTGAGATGACCATAAAATAACCGAAAAATAACGGTTGCTTTGTGCGCTTTTGTAACCAAAAGATTATCAAAAAATTACCAAGTTGTAGGAGATTGATTTCGGTAACGTTTTGGTCATTTTCACGAAAGTGACCGAAAATTGAGCGTTTTTAAGAGAAATTTTATTGGTAAATTTTGGGTAATTTTTGATAGAACAACCAAAATTGAACCATTTAGGCAGAAATTTTTTTCGGTAACGTTTTGGTAATTTTCACGAAAGTGACCGAAAATTGACCGTTTTCAAGAGAAACCGTTTTCAACCAAACCAAACCAAACCAAACCAAACCAAAATATAACCAAAATATAATCATAATATAACGGTTATTTTTTGGTAATTTTTCGGTCGTTCAGTCATGTTGTAACTGTGAAATATTTCAGACATTCGAATGTTTCAACCAGGTCGTTTTTGTGTCAGTGTACATATTTAGAGAAATTTTCAGTGACATAATGTATTCAATAAGCAAACTCACAAAACCTGACAAATCATCGGGTATTATCTCTTCGATTCAACTCCTTGGCACTGGAAACATCGTATCAAAAATGTACTGCGATATTTGAGGTCTTTAACAGCTGAGTATACCGTTATTCGATTAGCAATTCGTTTCAAGAAACAATCCAAACTTCACCAACACACAGTGGGCCAGATCACACTAAAAACTGGCCAAAATCCAAATTTTCAGCAGAATCGTTTAAAACTCAGTGTACAGGGGTTTTTGGGGTCGCTGATTACGAATCTAGAATCAAATTTTGGGAATTCAAGATGGCGGATCCAATATGACGGTTACAAATTTCAAAATACCCCGAATTTCCTTGAGACTCTTCACCCGGGGGTTTTTGGGGTCGCTGATCACGAATCTGGAATCAAATTGTGAGAATTCAAGATGGCGTATGCGATATGGCGGATAGAAAATTCGAAATTGATCGAATTCCCTTGAAACTCTCCAATCAGGGATTTTCAGGATGCCTGATTACTGATTGGGGGTAAAAGAATTTCAAATCAAGGATGGTGGTCGAAAATTTACACATATAATTATAAGTTAACAAACATCTATCAGAATCCCCTGAAATTCACCACTTGAAGGTTCTTAAAGTGAGTGATTTTCGGATTTCAAAATTCAGATGCATATCCTCTACTTTTAGGGGTACCGGTGCCCCTAAAGCGGTAACGGTTTAGGGCACACCGGTGCCCTGAAGCGGCTAAAAGTACTTTTAGCAGTACTTAATGTATGGGCCTAGATGGGCCTGGGCCAGGGGCCTCGAGCTCCTGGGGGGCCTCAAATTTTTCAAAGTCAAAAAGAAAGAGAATACGCTAAAAAAATTTCCTCACAAGGGGCCTCGTATGTTCAAGCGCCCAGGGGCCTCGATAACCATTAATCCGGCACTGATCACTACCAATGGAACGATAACTATTAAATTACCTCAATATATCTATTGAACGTAATTGGACTCAAATACCATATCCCTATACTTATTTTCACGAAATTCCGAAATCGACTTTCAGCCAGCTTCGAAAGTGATATGACTCACTGTGCGCCATATTGAATCAACAAATCCAAATTTGGTTTTCTTAATCCCAAGTGCGCAACCAGCACCCTCCAAAATCTCCGAGTGACGAAAATGTTGAGCGAATTCTATGGATTTAAAAATGTCCGTCCAGCATATTACACCCGCCATTTTGAATTTTATATTTCAATTACCAAATCCGTAATGAGTCACTTCGAAAAGCCCCTGAGTAACAAGTTGCAAAATGTCCTGGTGCGATTTTTCATTTTTGTGATTTTTTCTTGTCATCTACTCCACAGTGAATGAGGTTTACACAACATATTTATACTTTATCGGACGTTTTCCGCAAGAAGCGCAAAAAAAGCGCCGATTGAACTTCTAGTACACAACAATAGTAACACATTAATCCTAGTCTGGTGTGAATTGAACGCGGAACGACCTCTTGATAGACTGGACAAAATGAAAATTACATAGGAAATATTCATAAAATCATGTACCCATGCCTTGTAACACATCGTTCTCCTTGTTCTGTTCCTTTTCTGATTGTAGTGAAGTTATGAGATGAAGAAACCATGCATATTGTGATGAATTCTCTCAGCTGGATTAAAATACTTAGAAATTTTCAACATAGCTTCATCCACTTTTGATATGCAATTATTCATTTTCAAATTACCAGCAATTGAACACTAATGTTTGGATCCCTTCAATATATTCACCAAGTGCACTTGAACTTATATACTTCATCCCCATAAACTTGTTTTTAAAAAATCTGGACTCGACTTTTGGCCAGTTTTTCCAGTCATCTGGCTCACTGTGCAACATAGAGTTTCTCAGAATTTTTGAGTAAGATTTACAGGTTTTCAGAGACATTTGCAGCAGAGATACTATAAACACTGCCGAGTACCTAAAACCCCAAACTAACTATCCAAAGACTGTATTTATTTCGAAAATCTACCCCACCTGATTCTCAATACACCCTTCATAAATTTCTCGAGAACATGAATCGATGTATGAATATATATATATATATACCTCCTGCGCATAAAAGTACCGTGTGAAAATATTGAAACCATCCACATTTATCATATATAAAATCCTTCCAGCGTGACACATATAATGCGCATTACTCAAAACCTGAGTTTTATTTCCGCTGCATTCTTACCAATAGTTCACCTTTCCGCGCTCACACGCTTTGCTCGTTTGTGGTCTCTCGCATCACATCTTGTCTATTTTATTCGTCTCACGCTTTACTCGCGTTGAGCGAAACAACCCCACGATAGCATTCATCGATGGAAGGAACAAGTAATTTCAACGCATGACAAAATCCACGGTGCATTTCGTGATCTTGTTAAAATGGAACATTGTTATTCGAATGCCTCGATAGCTATTGATTTGAATTCCAATACTGTTCCTAAAATTGAATGTGAATTTCATTGGTACTTGAAGGGTTTTATTACGATCGTTGTATGCATATATAATATATATATACATATTTATGTAGGTACACATGGTCATCAAATCCCAGTTGAATTGATGTCATGTGAGAAATCTATCAGCAACAGGTCGCTTTTTAATATGATTTGTGTATAGGATCAAGTTTACGGGGTTTAAATTTCATTGATTGATCGTATTTGCTCTCGACAGACCAGAGTTGGAATGGAAATTTCTACCTCTAATTTGGAATAAAAAACATTCTTGCATATAAAATTTACAATATTATGAAAAGACAAAAATGAAGGTATATACGAATTTGCGTTGATCACGAATTGCACTCAGAGGAAGGGTCTATTCGAATATCCGACAGCTAGAAAATTTTATTTATCACAACTATATTTTTTATCCCCATTGAATGAACCATTTCATTCATATTCCAGACAGCTAGCCTTTTATTCACCCCAACTAGATTCTAGCTAGCGTAAATAGAAATCTAGCTGCGGCAACTAGCATTTAGTGTACGATATTTGCGCGTCTACGAATGGTCATTTGCGAATTGTTTGTTCAAGTTTCAATGGGAGTTTCGATCTCACTGTTCGTCCTTTAATGGCCACTTCACAAGCAACATCAAGTGACATCGTCATTTCGTTGTTCATACTCGAAGCCATTGATGTTTTCCTATTCCTCTGTTTCACTTACATTGTGTCACGTTTGCCATTAACACGATACCCTACCCCCTACGTATTGACCCATGATATTTGGTCAATTAATTTACATCGAGTCGAGTGGAAATGAAAGACTCTCGTCTATGTCCTGAATTCAAGATCCTGACGTCGATGTAAAAGTATCGCCGTGGAAACAAATCTCGCGACACACATAAGGAGAACGGAATAAGGGGAAATTAAAGAACAGACTTTACACGACGCGTGTCAGATTCTTTGACGCAGAAGCGAGTTTTCTTTTCATCTCCTTTTGTAAATTACCTACCGCATTGCGGACAGAGTTGGATATATTTTCATAAAAGGATTCACAATACCGTACCGATTCACCACAAATTTGCTGTATTCTTCGGAAACGGTCGAACGAAATGACACTCTTCCGCATTACGAATTCTATTCTTCACGATGGCTTATGCATTTCGTTCGTAACATTCAATTCTTATACATATAACGGGTCATACGTGTGCTGTCAGTTCGAATCCTATTTTCAATGCTGCAAAATTTCCCGATTTATCAGGAAATCTTTTCATTTCCGTTGATTAATTTGACGAAATCTATATACCGTTTTTTTTTGGCGTATTCACAAATCACTCGTTCTTCCCCGCACAAATATCAAATTTCTATAAGGTTATTTATATTAAACAATGATTGATAATTATTGTTTTAATATATTCCTCCAAGTTATCCGCTCTCCCACCCTGTTACAGAAATCCAGCTGAGATTCCACGTGGATTCTAAATCCGAAATTTCCATGTGGGATTTCCAATTCCAACTGAGATTCCACCTGGGATCCCTGGTGAAAAAGACCCCTTAAATCCTATTGGAAAAAAATTAAGTAATATCCCTAACAGCAAAGTGAAAATACTCAGCAACAGTTTGAAACAATTTGCAGAGACGTTGCGTCGCCAAATGCGCAACAATATGCTGTGAATCTGAAATTTTGGGTTGAGTGGTTGTCGTGTTGCTCTCTTGATCACATGCGTAGCAAATTCCCAGCAACTTCGCGTAAATTTAAGAAACAACATGAGAGCAATGGTTGCACACACGGAAAAAATAATTTATCTGCAGCAGCTAAATGGCTAGCACGGACATGGACAGCCATTAATTTAGCTCCTGCAGCTGAATTTTAGCTACCACTGCAAATAATTTAGCTACAAATGCAAATTTTTTTGCTATAACAGCTGAAATTTAGCTGCAGGAGCTAATTTAATGACTGTCCATGTCCGTGCTAGCCATTTAGCTGCTGCAGCTAAATTATTTTTTCCGTGCAGCAACTTTTGTTGCATGGGATGAAATAAAGTGTGCTTTTGTCAGTTACCTTCATCAAAATCAAATGTTTGCAATTCAATAGGACAATATGCGGAAGCCCATTGAATCCCATAAGTTATTTCATCACTCAACCTCTCTCTATGAAATATGAATTTTGAATATTGGGTAATAAATAATTTTATTTATCAATGTCCCAAGAAACATTAATGTCAATGATTGCCGATTTCTATAGAAATAAAATGTGTATCTAATGATACAAAAAAATTACCAAAAAAACAAGGTTCAATTTTGCAGTTATCAAAATTGCGATAAGAATCCATCATTTAAAATTGAGTGAGCGATGGCCATTCAAACCCCTTTATAATTCTTGGATTCATTATTTTCATTTTAACTCATCAATTGTCAAAAGTGCCATCTCGAGAACTGCGGAAAAGTTCTTCTGGGGCTCACTTTATTAAGGATATATATATATTTGTTTTTTTTCAATCAGTTTTTGTTAACCCGGTCTCTTTTTACGCTGCTATGGCCAATTGGGCCGGGGGAAGCGTACTTCCAACCTAATCGCGGCAGGGGTAAGATTCCCTGACTTATCAACCGTCGTCCCCCTATTACGGTGGTAGCCGCTTTCGGGATAAACTTTGGTTGACGCACCAACCGCCATTTCCCCTTTCGCGGCATTACCGTTAGGGAGAAAGGCGGATTGATTAGTCAGGGATTCGAACCCCCCAGCCTGCCGGACATCCATGTCTGAAAGTTAGTGCGTTAACCGTTCAGCCGTGGAGCCGGTTTTTATTAAGGATATAAACATTGTGAAGGGTTATACTCATTTCCAAAATTCACGGTACCATAGAAACGGATGAATACAACCAACGCCTTTTCCCATCGAATAAAAAATGTCACTTCTTTTACAATACATACATTAGAAAATAATAGTTCTCAGGATTATGAAGGCGCCTGAGTAGCTATTGATTCATTAATTCCAAATGATAGGTTTTTATTGCAGTGTTGAACTGTAATAACGAACCTTTATTTTGTGGGGCGACACGAGATATTTGAAAATCTATTTCAAGTGGCTATTGAACTGATTCAAAGTACAACGGTTTTGAAAACATATTGATGGAAAAGTTATTTTAGTGTAAATCTAATGAGATTCAAGTGCATTTCCCTTTGAATCGTCATTTAATAGTCATTTTCACTCTCAAGACTGAGTGATGAAGAAAATAATGGGATTTAATGATCTTCCACATATTTTCCTATTGAATTTTAATCATCTTGGACATCAAAAATGTCCATAGGAAATAAGGGGGAAATGACAAAAGCACAACTTATTTCCTATTACTTATCTTTCTTCTAATAGGATTCAAGGAATCTTTTTTACCAGGGGTCAGAAATTCCAACCGAAATCTCACGTTGGAGTTGAAATTCTAGCTGGGATTCCACTTGAAAATAGGAATCCCAGGCAGCCCTGTGCCACTGCCACTTTAAAGTGGGACTTTTATTGTCTTTCGCCACGAGGCGTCGCTAATAGTACACTGGGTACACAGAGGGATTGGGTTAGAGCTCATAACATAACCTCAATAAAAGATTATTTGGATCAATATTTTCAAGCAGTGGTGATATTGTTTAAATTATTCTTCCTATTCTGTTTGACACGTATAATATTCTTGAAGCTACTACGAGGGTGGATTGATAAGTTTCCGGCCTGACCAAGAGATGGCGCCACTAGGCCTACCTTGAGGTGGCGTTCTATAGTACCATCCTTAGATAGCTTGTAGCTATAGTTTCAGTCCGATCGCTATGTTAGTTTAGTTTTGAGAGCACGCTGACCAAGACGCCTCTGTGTTTTTCGTAAAAATGGAAAAGCTGGAAAATCGTGCTGTCATCAAATACTTTTATTTGAAGGGGTTAACGCCGAAGGAAATTAAAGAAGAGATGGACTCAACACTGGGGACATCCTCCCCATCATATTCAACCGTTAAGCAGTGGGTTTCCGAGTTTAAAAAGGGTCGTGTGAGCACCTCTGATGAGCCTCGCTCAGGACGCCCCATTGAGGTCACAACTCCAGATATGATCGAAAAAATCCATCAAATAGTGCTGAAAGATCGCAGATTAAAAGTTCGTGAGATAGCTGAGACCTGTAAGATGTCATATGAACGTGTACAAAATATTTTGCACCAACATTTGTATATGGAAAAGCTCTGTGCAAGATGGGTGCCGCGTTTGCTAACAGTCGACCAAAAATTGATTCGAAAGAACATTTCTACCGCCAATTTGGCGTTGTATAAGCGTAATCCAAGCGAATTTTTGCGTCGATTCGTAACCGTTGACGAAACTTGGGTCCACCACTACACTCCTGAAACCAAAGAACAGTCTAAACAGTGGATTGGACCAGGGGAACCAACTCCAAAGAAGGCAAAAACAATTTTTTCGGCGAACAAGGTTGTGGCTACTGTTTTTTTGGGATGCAAGAGGTATTATATACATTGATTACCTTGAAAAGGGTAAAACTATCACTGGTCAATACTACGCAGACTTATTGCAACGTTTGAGCCACGAAGTGAAAATTAAACGACCTCATCTGGCGAAGAAAAAAATCTTGTTTCATCACGATAACGCACCAGCGCACACGTCAATCGTTGCGATGGCTAAAATCAACGATCTGAAGTTTGAATTAATGCCGCACCCTCCCTACTCTCCAGACCTAGCCCCGAGTGACTATTATCTGTTTCCTAACCTCAAAAAATGGCTTGGCGGTAAGAGATTTGCGGACAATGAAGAAGTAATCGAAGCTGTAAATGGGTATTTTGAGGAGCTTGACGAATCAGTCTATAGAGATGGCATTACTAGACTAGACCACCGCTATGAGAAATGTATCAGCCTTGGAGGAGATTATGTTGAGAAATAAAAAAAAAAAATTCTTAAAAACGTTGTTTTTCTTGGTCAGGCCGGAAACTTATCAATCCACCCTCGTATATCCTCACTTGAACAGTTAACCCGTACAGCATCGGACATTTCTACGTTGCCCCCACGTGGAATCTTCGTTCATTCACGTTCTATCCACGTGGAGCCCAAAGAGATGCGACGTAGAAATCGGTGGATGTGCTGTTAGGGAAGTTCGCATCTATCTTTATTTCGCTCCGTACCCACTGAACATGAAGCGCCATCTGGTTCGGGTCTAGGGTCAACGACAATAAGTAGCCTCTTTTCGAGATAGGTTTTGTATCGGAGTGGCATAGGGCTGATCCCAGCTGGAGAGAAGAGAATTGTAATATTTACCATTTCAATAGAATTCTTTACCATCTTTCTGGTACCCTGGTCAAAAGAATCCATTGAATCTGACAAATGAAATTCAATGAGATTTGGTCAGAACATTGTCCAAGTTTAATCGTAATTTAGTGAGATTTGGCCAGATTTAACGAGATTCACATGAAAGTTCTGACCAAATCTCATTGAAAAATCACCGGTGAGATTTGGTCAGAACATTGTCCACGTTTAATTGTAATTTAATGAGAATTGGTCAGAATCAATGGGTTCTTTTAACCAGGGTAATTATTACCAGAAACATTATGAAGAATTCTATTAGCATTGTAAACATTACCATTCTCTTCTCTTCGTGTAAGATTCCACCTGGAAATGAGGAATCCCAGCTGGAATTTCGTGACAGGGCAGTCACTCAAATTCGAATTTGAAGAAAGCGAGCGTCCCTAAATTCAAACAGTGCAGAAAAATAACTCAGAACTTTAAGATCGTTTATTTTTTAGAAATTACGATACCATATCTTCCGATTTCAAATTTTAATGATTTTGCATCACTGCATATCATATCGAATATATATATCGTGAATGAATTTATTGATTCATTGAGAATTGAATCGACTTTAGAATATGTTATAGAAGAAAACATTTGTTTTTTATGCACAAAAGAAAGACAACATTCATTCACAGTGTTTCGAGAATTAAAATTGAAAACATTTCAATCAGCGTTATACGCGAACACCCAAATATTTGTTTTTCTTCTTATTTCATTCCAATTCATTCGAATGTTCGTTCAACTGTTTTATAGCTCTCATGAATGCACGTCAAATGCATGTACAATCAATATTCAGAAATCATATAGGTGATTAAATAGAGGGTTGCATGTACATGTCATTGTATAATGACACAATCAACTCCCAACTTTATGCTTGGTTTTTCTCTCTTTTCTATTCGTCAATAGAGTTGTATGGTTTTCGTTATTTTGAGCAAAGATATAAGCGTATCATAATTTTCCCTGTGCATATAAATACCCATATATTAAAAATTTTCAAGTTCCGCCAATGCTGACAATAGAATATAGCTTGGCGCAATGTTGACAGGCAAAGCTTGGCAATCTATAAATATTCAATGTTGATTAAGGGACTAGTACCGGTTTCAAGACTAAAAAACGACCCATATTTGAACTTTTTGTCTCTTGTTTCTTTTATTACAAAACTTTATACAAGCTCTCGCCTTCAATTTGTACATCCCCACATAGCACAAATGTCTCAGTTATATCTCCACAAGATTCTGACAATATTACAATGTCTCCAGAATGTTGCAGAATATTCTGGAGATGTTACTGAGACATTTGTGCTATGTGGGTTTTTTGGGAGTGTATACAGATTTTTTTCCCTTTTTTTTTTATCGATCATTATTTGATACAAGGCGCCAAAATCGGGTCCTCGAAAATGAGACCCTCACACTGCGCTGAGATAATCTCAAAACTGCCCAGATAGCACAGAAGTTCCAAAAGAGTTCATAATGAATACAATCTATTCATAAAGAACTCTATTAGAACACTTGTGCTATCTGGGTGGCATGTCTCAAACAGAAATTTCAAGAAGCATTTCAAACAGGAAGGTAGTTCACATCGTAATTCACCACCTATTTATGAAAAATTAGAAAAAAAACAAAATGACGGCTTTGTGAAAAAATCGATGTAAAAAACACGTATTTTCCCACCTTTTTTCCCTTTGCCAAATTTTTTTTCACTAATTTTTCTGCAATTTTCTGGTGAATTACGATAGAGGAGATCGAAATAAACAAATGCACCAAGAATAAAACAAATCTATCCAGTGGTTGCGGAGAATAAGTCAGCGCAGTTTGAAAAACGCTATTTTGAGTAAAACGCGTTTGAAGTTTTTTTACGATAAATTTTAAGAACATTTGAATTACTAAAACTCTCCAAGGATGGGCATTTTTGTACTCCCGGAGTATTTTCAGTAAGGAATACTTCTTGTTGACCCCATATGACAACATATTTTACACAAGACAAGAAAGTACCCCACTGAAAGTACTCCAGGAATACGAAAATACTCCCGGCTGCCCATTCCTGCAACTCTCTTATTTTTTCGAATTTCATTATAAAATTTTAGGAGGTGATTTTTGAAGGTATAAGGTTACATGAAATGTTTTTAAAAAAATGAATTCTTTCAAAATTCTAACCCTTAACAAAGAATGTAATGTAGCAACGGCATTGGTGTTCCACGAATTTCGGTTGTCAGCCTCGCAGGTAAAAATATTCTATTAAATGCCATTATGAATGGTGGAATTTCTGATTGAATTCCATTGAAACCTATTGATTTTCTCATTCTTCAATAAGATTGAACGCAAACGATAGATTCTATTGAAAGTGAGGATCATTTGAAACGTGGTCAAATATTGCCACAAATTTCCGTCTAGTCTGGAAAAAAATGTTTTTTCAATGTAGCGCCGATCATTGGTAATAGCATGGCTTAATATTGGTATGTTCCTTAATTTAAACTTTTGATGGCTGAATCGCTCCTACTACTGATCCATATTGTATATACTTCTCATGACAAACTTTAGCGACAAAAAAGCACCTAGTGGTTTACAGATAAATCAGAAAAACACAATAAGATCGCAAATAACATGTTAATGAAAATTGTGAAATGCGCATACTTTTTATATATTTTTTTACAATTTTATCATTGGCGCAACATCGATTAACAAATTTTTCTATTGTTTGCCAATGATGTTCTATTTCATTGCAATTTCTACACCAATGCACATTGATAGATCACAAAATGATGTTATCATTTCTCATGCCATACTTTATCTACATTGCGCCATGCTAGCACCGATGGTAAATTTCTGCACAGGTCTTGTAATCATAGTATTCGTGAGGGTCGTATAGCTATTAAATCTTTAGCATGAAATTATTATTCATCGTTACAAGAAGATTGGAAAGAAGGGTCACGTTAAGAAGTTCTTCAAGTACTTTCCAAGTCGGTTATTAGAAAGTTGCCCTTTGAGCTACGCTCGATCATTGTGTCTCTTATAGTTACGAAAATATTTTCCTCGCTACTTTGGGTACCCACCATCGACCCTGAGTTGCACGATAAATCTAATTTTGTTCATGTTAAATTCCAAGAAAAAAGTCGATTAGAAGTGATTTTAACTCGAATCGTTGATCGAAATTTCATGTCAATCATTTTTCTGATACAAAATTCATTGACGACTCGTAAAGTTGTCGTTGCGAGATGAAACCAAAGTCGTGTCCACACCATCCATAATTCGAGCTTTATATCGACGGATTCTGCTTTTTTTTTTGCAGAATCCTCTTATCGTTTGACTTGGGGAAACAGTGTGGTTGACATCATACGTCAATCTCAATCTTCCATGGTAACTAAATCGAAAACAAGTAAACAGTCATGTATAATAAAGAGGTAACAACGCAAATACATTGTAGCGGGATAAAAGAAAAATTATGTACAAAGAAGATACTTTGTTTAGCGCGTATTCCACTTCACAAGAAGAAAAATCAAATATTGGATTAGTTGAGAGGAGTTTATGAAACGTGAACGAAAATTTACCCATATATTCCAAGAGGGCAAATATTTGTTATTGTAGAAAACGAATGAACGGTCGTGAGAGTAAATATTCATTCAATTCAAATTCAACTTTGAGATCGAAATGCGATTTTATACTTTTTTTTTTATAACATATGTTTGTTAGCAGAATATCGAAACCACTTCATCAAATAACGAAAAGTACTCATGCACGAAGTTGCAACTTTGTGAAATAGAGATGATTCAATTTTATGTCTTTCCTGTGTCGAGGGTTTTCTGTATAGTTTCAAAACGATATCCCTGGTTTTGTTGCTTTTGAAGGAACGAATGATGTAACATCGTTGACTTGTTACCGCTATAACTTTCAAGCACGTGAACCACTTGCAATTCAAATACTGGTATCTTACGGTTAGGATTACCTGTATAATTTGCTGCTTTGTTCATTCCCTATTACGAACAGCATAGTAACTGAATTTGTCAATGTCTCTGCTATTCTTTGATTAAACGAAACAAATAATTCTTACAAGTCTTTCTCACGCCCAGATAAATCGTATCATTTGAAAAACAATAACACAAACCTGCTTTGCAAATTTTGGACTTTCCCACCTTTGTTACCCAGGCAGGAAAATTTCAGTGATGTTCATAATTTTTCAAAGAAATTTTTTTCCTGCCAAAGTAAAGATGGATTCAGAAACAAAAAAACCAATCATTTCATAAAGAATGGATTTCATTGCGTTCGGTATCCAGAGACATCGAGCATTCAAAATCATATCTCGTGTGAAACTGTTTCAAACACTCTCTAACTCGGTTACGTGAAATCTTGATAGAGGAGCAGACGTTGTTAGGATACCTGTTATAATTTACGCAAATGAGGTGGGTAAAATATTTCTGATGACATCAACAGCGTTTGATAATGCAACTGTTGTATAGCTTTAGAACAAAAACTGCCAAGAAGAGGAATTGAACCATGACTCGCTACTGTTTTTAAATTGTTTTGGATACTGAATTATATTCGCAGGCGTTGCTAACTCCGCAAACAGGATTGCAATAGCATAGCGCCAGTATGGAACCAAGTTTCAATTTCCACGTGGGTAGTGTTCTGTGTGTGGATTAAAAACCGTGTTTTCTAGGAGATACCAGCGATCCCTCACGATACAACCCGAGCCAAATTCTGTACAAACCATCTTTATTGATTCAAGAAGCGATATTTTGATTCGAGTTGTAGTGTCCCTTTCTAACCAACGGTTATTGTTGCATCTTCACGGGTCGCTGGTACCACCTTGAGAATTTCTCAACTCTAAAGCCCTACCCTAAAGATTCACCTGCATCGCAGGATCATCAGCGGCCCATTGAAACCCCAGTTTATCATAGTTTGTAGGGCTAATTGTATTCAACTCTTCTTTGATGCATTCAGAATTAACATCAGCCATCACAGAAAAAAGGAATTCAATAAAAAAAGGAGGATTCAAGGATGAAGATTAATGAGGATTTTATCTTTCATCAAAGATTGATGGATACGGGAGAACACCACATATGCTTGTGTTGTACCTTTCCAACGTTTTCTTTTAGATTCGCGTCTATCATCGAAGATACCTATACTTTTGCAGAATTTTTTCCTGATAATTCTCAAAATGATGTCTATAAAATAGTTATAGAATTCAAACTTCCGATCGTGTCATCTTGTTTTAATCCCAAGACCTCCTATACCACCGCATCGAATATTCCTCCCGCGAAAAATGTCGGCAACGTGTATTTTCATGATGAAGCATTGAACATGAACGAGTGTACCTACCATTGAGAAAACCTCAACCGTTCGATTTCCTTCATTCCTTCCCTTCCTCAACGGAGAAACGACTGGAATTTTAAATTGAGAATTGAAACTTGTAAGATAAGCTCGAAGAAGGAAAAATAATTGATCAAACCCACGAACGATGATGTATTTTTTTTCCTTTTACTCTATTTCCAACGTCACGTTTTTGCGCGTATAACGCGTATATAGCGCATGCATATAATCGAGAACAATGAACTTTTATCGCTGAGAAAGTTGAAAAGTATGTGACATTTTTGTTGCGTTCAAAGCGTGTAGGTTTTTTTTTCCATGCATTAATTGTGTGAATATTGATTTTAAAAGTTATTGCGATATATAGCGTACATGTTGTTAAACTAACTTAAACCAGGTGCTCTTGCGGTGCTCGTAATTCAGACAGGTGACGCTTTTTGTATATAATAGCGCATATAAATGGAGAAAAATATGTATGGTAGAACCAGCAATATAAGAATTGTCAATATTTTATTGCTGGTTACACTGTAAAAAAAATTTGTTGAATTCCAAACAAAAATGCTTGGAAATTTACAAACTTGGTTTGGAAAAATAATTTCCGAACCTTTTTTGTAAATTGCTGAACAAAAAATTGTGAATTCTCAAAAATCACAAAATTTTTTGAATGTTTACAAACTTTTGTTTGGTAATTTACAAAAAAAGTTTGTGTAAAAAATTGCCAAACTTCTGTGGCAGTTTAGGAAGTATATTTTTTACAGTGTATGCAATAATTTGTTGTTCGTACAGCAAGTCACTTGTTAAAATGACAATATGAGTTGCCAATTGGACTCACAATAAACATTGTTGATCTGACAAAACAATATCAAGCAGCGACAATAATAAGTATCACAGAATTAACAAAAAAAATCGCCGTAACGAAATCCATTTATTGTCAAAACAGCTTTATATTTTGAACGTATAAAGCGGTATAAATCATTCCCGTGAGAAATTAATTTTGATCCACTTCAGGAGACAGTTTAAAAATGATATACAAGTGACATACATTCTTCTACAAATCCTTCTTCGATGCAGTTTTTCTTGAATTCACAAGCATAGAAATTAATCCCGGATTCTAATTGATTAAAAAACCTTACATGAGTTTAACAAACAAATTTTACGAGTTTCATTCGTTTCTGACAAAATTCCTGTGATTCAAATCCTGATTCATTTATTCAATGTGCACAATTTTATGTTTGTCTTGAATATATTTTCATCGTTAACTCTCAACAAAGTCGAGGATTACCAAATAAATCGGAATTTAAGTACTCAATTGTCAGCTTGGAGGTCTGCTGATCTGATCAAAGCTGTGATTCCCACTCGGAGGACCCGGGTTCGAATCTCGCTCAAGCAAGTTTCCAACATTTGAACTTACAATCGCTTTTCCTTCACATCTGAATCAAACCACATCGTAATAGAATGTTTGTAGGGATAAATTCCGATGAGAAATGTTTGTCCTCATTCAAAAGTAATATTTTTCAAATAGGTGAATATAAATTATTAATACAACCACATGATATTGCAAAATTCAATATTTGAATTGTTAATAATGTTGACAATATAATATTGTTGCCAGTTTAGCAATAGTGACGGTCATATTTTTACGATATTTATTGTGGGTTGATATATAACAATATTTTATTGTCAATTCAGCAATATTATTGTTAGTTTTTTTCTCCATGTAGAATTGTAGAAATATTGTATTGAATCCTATCACGAATGGTGAAATTTCTGATTGAATATGATTGAAACCCTGTTTGAATTTTCTCATCCTTCAATGAGATTTTATGGATTCTTTTTAACAGGGATTTCAACTTCAGATTTCAGGGGAAAAAAGTTTAAATCTATTTAGATCCCATCAGATATCTGATCCCAGTAAACACACGCACGTTATAAAAACGTCCAAAACAGTCAATAACCACACGTTGTGGATTAGTAACATTCTCGCGTTGATTCAACGTAAAAATGTCGCGGCAGATCACGTGTTTTTCAACCATAAAACAACGTCATATCAACGGTTTGAGCATCGTTTGAAAGACGTCAAATATTGACGTGTCCTAATGATGCGGTTCTAAAACGTGAATTGAATCCAACAAATTATTTTGAAAACTTTTCATTCAATATCGAGAACAGTAGTATTCCTGAGTATGACAGAATTTGGAAAGTATGCCACACTATTTACCTTCTTGCTCTTTGTTGAAATTTTAACCATTGTTCGGTTTCGTTCGACATTTTTAGCAGAATATCTTCAATTGAAGTTCAAACACAAGGTGTTATAAACACATTTTAAACGCGTGTTTCAAATCCGTTTAAAACACGTTTTTTGAGGACGTCGTTTGATGGTTATTTTTGCATATTAGTTTAAATTACACGTCATTAAAACGTAATGCCTGGTCGTCTATTTCCCTATCAAATTTCAACTAAAAATCAACGTTATGAAATCAACGACTGACGTCCGTTTGACAGTCTAACGTTCTTTCAACGTTGAAATAACGTGTGTGTGTTTATTGGGATTCGATTAGATCCGAATTTTGGCCGGCGAGATCAGATTCAGATCTCAAAAAAATCTGACTGTTCAATTGATTGTTCAATTGACAAAAATTTTCTCATATTTTCCCATGTATGAATTCAAATTTGAACATGTGCGTTGATAAATGCAAGCTAAAATTGCAGTTTTTCAGATCTCAACTTTTTTTCCCGGGGTATGCAAACATTCTTTAAATAAATTGCTCGAATCAACGGAATTCACTACCGTCGTTTCATTTGAATAACATGATTCAGTCAAGTATAATTCCGCATCCGAATCACAAAGGGAATGACAAACGAACCAACTTTGTTTCCGTCGAAAGCTTTGGGCAACGGAATGAGTTTCTTACGGTAAGTTCGCTTCAATCAATCCGAAGTCATTCAAAATGGGAAGTTTCGTCTCCCAACGGAACTCATATACGATCATCGAATGAAAAAACACTAGTCATCTTTTTTGAAATATTTACAAAATTCTTTCCGGTAAAAAATTCTTCATTATTTTTAAATCGAAGTTTTGAAAAAAAAATCCAAGCTTGTCCCAGGGTTGGCACAAACTTTGGTATATTTTCCTGATATCGTGAATTCAACGAAACCTATGATTCTTTGAATTAACAAATCTATTGGGAGAAATTTAGTGTAAATATCCTGTAATCTCTACTCACGGTATTTGGGTCAATGAAATAAAAGATGAATGAGTAGATGATAGAGTAAAAATGACGTTTAAGATATCTGGTCTTTACAAGAAGGGAAAAGGTAGTGTAAAAGTCCTCTCATCTCATCATCTTAATTACATGGTGTGGCAATTAACGGTGAACAAGGTTACACTTTCTCTTACTTAACGAACTCCAACCTTGTCGGGTTAGGTACGGTCTTTTCGCGATGGATGTTATATATATATATATATAAAATTACGAGAAGGGATTTATAATAGTGATTTGATTGATAGGATTTATTATACGATAAATTTCCCTTTCATTGGATTCGAGGATGATTCTTAGAGTACTAAAATCAAGTTAAATTTCCATGTAAAATACAAAAGAGGAATTCGTAGTATCAGTTAAATTTCGCAATACCTCTACAATATTAGGAAATATCAAATCATAAGAGGATACGAATAGTATTTTATTCACTCCACCCTGAAGAATTCCGCTCATGCGTTTAATTTAACGAATCCTCGAAGTAGCGACGTGAAACGACGCGTCCAAGATGTCTCGGAAAGCATCGATCTAGGACATGATATGATGTGTCTCTAAAAAGCTCCCTTATAGCCGAGGTGATGATAAAACGGGTCTGGAAAGGGTGTTAAGAGGCGAGATCAACGATTCATCGTTCAGGTAGTGTATCCTACACACGCAACTGGCTGACGTATATATAAAGCCATTCCTTTATACGTCAGCGACATTCTTCCTTCGAGAAACATCTTATCAACGATGTCTGACCTTTAAAAGGGAAAATAAAGATCTTCAAATCCATTTCCAAGTTGTAATGTTTACAGATCTTATCCTTAAGTAATATCCACTGAATTCTATGGAAAAAAAAGAAAAAAAAACATATGGCGATATCTATGAAATTGAAAGGTTTAGATTCGCAATAATCCTTTCGTATCTTTCTGTATATCTGTCGCAATGAAAATGACATTATTATGCAAAATTCTCGTATTACGGAGTACCATAGATCACAACGAGATCTCTTTAATGTTTCATCTGTTCAGCAGGTTATATGCGTTTCGAGTGTCGCGTGATCGAATGCGAACATAATAAATTTAACACGCCGATAAAACTGTGCATATGAGAGCAGTATATAAATCCCGATAACTCTCACTCGGCTGGAAAGAAATTAAATTGATTGAAAAGACCGAGATTTTATGTTCAAACTTATATTTTATGGAATGAAATTTTTCGTGATATGGAATTTGAGTTTTCAAGTATGATAACGTTAAGATGAAAATAAGAAAAATTGACCCTCTTATGATTTTATAAAAAAGAAATCTGGAGGAAATTGAACGCATCGAAGGTGAAAGGAAATAATAATCAGGAGGGAAAAAAAAAGAGTTCTATCATTATCAAAGATTTTTCTTTCCTTCGCATTCTCCACCCTTATTCCTCGATTCGATTTTTTTTCCTGTTTTTTTTTTTCGTATACACACGTTCGTATATAGAAAGTCACAAAAACACTTTCCCGGTAGAAATGATTTCAGCTAGGTTTTCTCTCGATTCCTCGCTCTCGAACGAGAGGGACGATTCAAGTGATTTCTACCACAATTAGCGTTGTACTATTTTCATCGCAAAATTCGATCAATAGAAAATCCTCTGGTGAATTTTCATCATGAGATTTTTTCTTCCATATTCCAGGTTCGAGTCTCATGGACCTATGATTCGAGTCACCACCGTGAAATACTATGATATTATTGAATCCTATTACGAATGGTGAAATTTCTTATTGAATTCCATCGAAACCTATAAATTTTTCCAAAGAATTATCCAAAAAAACGGAAAAGGAAGAAGAAAAACAGAACAAAGTTCTGTATGGTTTGACTCTAGAACGGAAACTCGCTTGAATTTTTTACAACGTCGCGTGGGAGTACTTTAGTAGAACTGCCAAACCAACGAGTTTCCCGACTCGCGGCGTAGAAGGAGAATGTCGTGACGAGGAACCCTTATACTCCTCCTCCCTTTTATCCATCCTCACCTTTGTTACTTTCGACTTCGTTACGAGAAATCTCCGGTCTCTGTTCGTGAAAGAATAATGTCATCAAGGTGTTAATGTAAATGTAAAGGTAAACGTAAATGTGCTCGATGATTCGCTTATAGGCTTGTGGATTAAAGAGAGAACAATGTTGATGTCAATCAACCGAAAGGACTGTTGTTATCATTTGAATAGAATAATTTCATTCCCACGAAATTTATTCCTCGACGAATTTTGATGCGATAACAATTCTATGTAGAGTATACAACAAGTGATACTTGTCACCCCGTGCACTCAATTGGAATAAATTTTAAAGAGGGTGAAAAAGTACGAGCAGGTATCTCGATTCTCAAGGTTGCCATCTGACCTTGTCCGAGGGAAAGGAACAAAAAAAATATAATGGAATGACGAGAATATACGAGAGTCTTGGTTAAATAGAGCGAATTCTCGATATCGTGTTTCTAGGGGTAGGTTACGCGTGTTACGTCTGACTTGTTAAGTACGCTCTAGTGCACTAATCCGCACAAAGCGTCAGAGACTAATCATATACAATGACCAACCTTTCATAGCAGGACATTGAATGGTGCTTATATTATTCTTCAAGGCCAATCTTTCACAGATAAACGATTAACAGAGAAGCTGTGGAGGAATCCACTTCATATTTCTTAGACTTTTTATTATATTTTCATTCGGTAATGTTGATCAACGTTGCTTTTGTGTCTCTACTTTTCCTCTTTTCCATTATTACAGTCTTTGTGAGGAAAATTGTACCATCGCGAATGGTATTGTCCATGGCACTTTAATCTCTTGTGAATTTCATCCACTTCTTTGAGATCAACTATCTGGTTTCTATTTCTCTTTCAAGCTAAGTTGTCAACATTGAAATAGAAATCTCAAACGTTACTACCCTCGTACGCTGGGTTCTCTTTTTTCTCCTCATTTCTCTTTTCATCCTGGTTTTTCATCATTACGCGGAATTAACACTGAACGCCTCTCCATATACTTGCAATAAAATATTGAATTTTGAATGAAAAATGCTTGAATGATTTGGTGGTTTTGTGTTTTAGGGTACAGGAGACCGACGGATCGTTCTTCGAGAGCTTCACCGCCTTATCCTGGAAACAGGAAAATCGTAGACTTATGATATTACAAGACGTAGAGGCTAGAGCTAAACATCCACCACCTCTACCGAGAGATACTAATCTGGGTACACCACCGGCTTATCGACTTAGTAAAACAGAGGTGAGAAATATCAAATAAATTGAAATCTCAAAAATTTTGGAATTAAATCATCGCAAAGCATCATGGAATTCGAATGAGTGAATAATATTTCGCATGAAATATATCTTGGGTGGTCGTAAAAGTGTGAATTTGAAAAACTCTTTTGATCCGAGTCAAAAATATCCAAGTTTCAGAAGAAAAAGTTAGCTTGTTTTATACACGTATGCGGAGAATATGTACGCGAAGTGGAATTGAATCGAATATTTATACCTTGGAGAACTTGGTACATTACAAACATTCGTTTCAATCTCGTTCGTATGTTCGATTCACACGCGTATGTTACAATTTCCACATCACAGCGATCTTTTATATACGTTCTTTGCATCCACGTATTTTCTTTTTAATCAAACATTGTTATACCCTAGTTCATCGATCGTTTCGTATTTCAAAACCCCTTTACACCAATTATTAAATATAAATTGGAGTCGATTTACAAGAGAAAAATGACTCTGATATCCCTTCTGGCGTTACAAGGATTTTATAATTCAATTGACAGGTGTAGGTATGAATTTCTTCGAGTCGAATGAATTATGCATGCGATGCAGCGCATAATCACCATCTTTTCAACCTCGTCTCGGAACTCCAGGGGATTTAAAAATATCTCTTTTGTGATACATATCTCTTGATTGAGAATACAAAAGTATAGACGCATACGTTAAATATCCTCGACTACTAACTATTCTCGATAAAATATTCAATCGAAGGTTTTCGTTAATCGTTCGATTCGTCGTAACAGGATTGTCTTACGATCCGTATATTTGAACGTTTTTCTTTTTTCTTTCCGTGTCGTTTATTGGTAATTTAAAGGTACAAGCTTTACTGCGGAATTAAGCGAAGCGTTCTCATGCAATTAGTGTGCGGCAATATACGAAATGGAGGCGAATTGAGAGAAAGAAAATTACACAATGAAATTTTCATCGTCAATTTTCAAGAGTCACTCGCTGCCGGACGAAGTAGAGCAGATTTAATTCACTCTTCCACATAGATTTCATCTAAACATCATCGTGAGAATCAAGTGTCAATTATGAAACACTGTAGTAGTCTATACACAAAGAAAAACATTTTGTCGCTCGTATGAGAAAATGTTCATTCGGATATATTTTTCTTGTAGGTTGATTTATGATATTCCCGAAGTTTCCGAATTTACGTGGAGTTTCAACGGTTTTGTTTATGAATAATTTCACGAAATCTGCCCTTCTTTTCGCATATCAATCGCAATTCATATAAGGACATATATGATAAGGATGTATAGAATTATTGAGAAGCATTGTGTGTTACAACATCCTTGAGCTGAACACTATTTGTTGAGTTGGAAAACAGTGGATCTCTGGGAAAAAAATTGATCTTCGTTGAAATCTAATAAGGGATGGACAGCCTCAATTACTTTTTGTAGTTGAAGTAATTTTCTTTGTCAAGTACTTTCGAATTTGATGTTAAAAATCTCTTTTTATTTGGGAATAAAAAAGTAAGCCGAAGCGAAAAGAAAGAAAAGAAATCACTCGGCAACTGATATTTCATGTATACGAAGTCAATCCATGTAATTCTTGTGACTTGGAAAGATTAAAGTCATCAATCTTGATGGCATACATAATACATCTCAACTAAAGGATTATTTGAAACTCCAAATCTAACACTCAGGACTAAATACTGCATGCTGTACAAATGATACAGTTGTGGGATTAGCCAAGCTTACATCCTCAAAACCTCCTTGTAAATCGTAGAACGCAGCAATTCGAAATCCCATAGCAATTATTCACCAGGTGAAAAATGATTTATTAATCTTTAGGGCACACACACTTTCTATAAAAATTCCAAATTCATCAGTCAGTTCATCGCGTATTACCATCGAATCATCAATATTTAAACAATTATCGATTTTGAATCGAGATTGGTGTTTCAATGGAACATCGGGCACCCGTTGCTTGTAATAGATTCATCCTTGCAATTAATTTTGAACAACCGATGATACATCCTCTTCGCACTTAATTATCTCTGGTTTAATGGAATGGATGGATATTTAATAGCCTGGGAATAGATGACGTGTTGTTGATACGAAAATAAATTCCCACCCAAACTAGATGAAAATTCATTAGACCTGAGAGTGTGGATCTTTGAGTGAATCATATGATTATAGAGTTTATAATAAAGAGGTTAAATTGTGTGTTTCATGATTTGGTTGCAGATAGAACAGTTGTACATAGAAGTGCTTTATACAATTGCGAATACGGTTGGTGCGAGTACAGGACAATACGCTCACTACAAAGAGGATCTTTACAGATACGCTCAAGAGGCTTTCAATGTACCATCAGATCAACACAGACGATGTCTCAATATTGTTTCCGAAGAAAAGGTCCGTTTTATCATAATAAACTAACATAACAGACAATTCATCGCAATAATAATGTTTCTAAAATTACATCAAATCATTTTCACTTGCATTTATACCGCAACGTGGCATTGATTGCTGCAGCCCCCGATTGTGGTGTTGAGCGTAGTGGTTATGGAGGCCGAAGGACTCGAGGCCAAAGATGCCAACGGTGAGTACCTTTAATCGATCAAATCAATTCACAAGCGTAACAACATAATTAAATTCAATATACGGAACGTCGAGCTAAATTGGAAACCCGAAATGATTCATACGGATATGAGATAGTTAATGATGCATCGATGAAATTTCATTTATTATGCGCCGTATAGAGGTGTCCACGGGGGAAAATCCGAGCTGAATCTCATTTCGAGTTTGTTTGGTTGTCTCTCAATGCGGTGATGTACAGGGATCTCATTTGTTGATTTTCTTTTTTTGTTTTTTTTACAACGGATTGCCTGATGAGTATTGAAATAAATAAACGTATACGGCCATTCGTATTCACTTGAATGATCAATCTCTCGCGTTTACATTAGAGTGTTTCATTTTCGAGCCATATTCTTTCTTTCTCTGATATTTTATAGAACAAAAATTTTTGAGGGAATTAGAGGCTCAGCTCATTCGAAAATTCGATTCTCCGTTTGAATGCGACACAGGAAACTGGTTAACTTTGGTGTCAACTTGATTTTACGGTGTTCAACCTGATTTTACGGAGATAGAGCTGTACGACCAATAGTTTCGGAATTACAGAGCTTGAAAGGTCAACTTTAATAAAATTTATATTGAATTATTGTATTTGAATGAGTAGTTCCTAAGATTATAAATTTTAGAGCTACAAGAAGTGTATTGGGACTTGATTCCGCATATAAGATCAATAAATACAAAATTATAGGAGCTTCGATGTTGATTTTTATCAAAATGGAAACTTTTCTGTAGTAAATTTCATGCCCTACAAAATACAAGCCCATCATATTCATTTTTTTCGAAAAAAATTCGAAGAAAATATCAAATTCTAAAATAGGAGAGAAGGAAACAAAAATCTAGCCGAAAAAAAGGATCCACGAATAAAGAATTCATGATGAATTTGTTTATTTATCAATAAAGATGTAAAACACGATTCTATATACTAGACTTCAGGCGTGAACCTCCAACTATTCATTCGGGGTATCCAATTCAGGCTATTCGTTCATCTCTCAATGATTATCACATCAGCATTTTCTAGAGCGGATAAATATCTTGAACAGAGAATTATTCGAGTTCAGTGAAGAAGATATATTCACTTGCTCGAACAAATGATGTGATAATTATACAATGGGATAGAAGGAAACCTGCAGCCCTCGCTCGCATAATAACTCCAATGCCTACATAGATATATATATATAGTATACATCTTTCCTGCCTTCAAATTTCAGAACCCTGCAAGGGTTGGTCGGTAATTTCCTAATTATAATGAACTAAATATTATACACCGGAAGAAGTTGAGTTATCAAGACAAGAGATTATAATTCATAATATTCGTGAAGAAGGTAATACAGAATTTTCAAGTCAAGTTCAATACGAGTTCCCGAACTCGAAGTTCCATCATTTTTCTTTCCCCGGCAATATCCAACGTTCAGGAATAACTTATTAGTTGTTTAAAAATATCAAAAGCGTCATTTGCCAACCCTCGTTCAATCTTCTTCGTGTTTAGGTTTCAGTGACCCTTATTGTATGCTGGGGATTCAACCTGGTAATACGGGAGCACCCTTGAGTCCGCAGACAAATTTATCAGCTCACTCACCTCACACACCACCTGCGTCACCAAGACAAACGATTCGCGCTATGTCCGACGGCGGAGATAATGAAAATTCTCATCACGAAAAGCTCAGAAAACATCACAGGTAAGTCGAGACGCGCATGGATTGTTAAACACGGTTCAATCAACTCCGAGCTTGAGTTTCAATCAATCATTTCCTTTTCAATTTCAAAGAGAATCTTTTTCTCTATCTCTAAAAGCATTTTATATTGCAGTTTTTACTCGCACTAGGGTCGATGTATGGGGTAACAAACATCAAAAAATAGAATGGTTGTAGTCCGAAGTGATTACTTCCATACGTGTCAGACGTGTACCATATTGAAGGGTGAACTAAAAGGTTTTTATGGAATAAATGATAATGGTTTTCAAAAATTCAATAATTTGCGTGCATTCGCTGCGATACTACTATTCACTGTTCACAATGAATTGTAAATCTAATATCATTGAAATACATTCCTCTGCTGCGATATTAGTTTGTAATTTGATTGTGAATCCATCGATTCCATGGCACGGTACTTCACCGTGACCTTGTTTATACGTCAACAATATAATACGAGTCTCGTATTCAATGGAACACAAGGGAACCAAGCTATATTACTAATTTACATTTTTTGGAGAAGTTATAACAATCTAGATCTGTTTATTCATCTTCATTATCCACACTGTAAAAAATTCCCTCAGAAAATGTTACTCTAATTTCCGACGTATATTCTGGTTACAGTCGCATCCCAACCAGAAACTTACAACAGGCGCAGTACTGCACCAGTACTAGCCAAGACTGGCAGGGTACTGGCATTTGTCTGGAATGATAACGCTTTTCAGTACTGGGGATTGAGTACTGATGCCATTATTCGCAATCAGTGCAGGGCCAGTACTGGGTTAGTACCTGGCTGGTATTCAGTTCTCAGTACTGATTCATCATTACAGGCCTAATCCCAATACTGGCACTGTACTGCACCTGTTGTCAACATTGACATATTACAGATTTTCCTGATTGGAATTCTCTGAATTCCCAGAAGGAATATTTTTACAGTGACGCTCTTGTGTGTAAAAATACATCGCTATATTGATTCATTTCACTCATTCATTTTTACAGTCGCTGTACTTCAACGGTGCATACTTTCCCCAACAAAATTTTATCCACATTCTCGCAGGATCGATGTATACTTTTTTTCGTCGCATACAGGATATCAGGAGGTAGAGAAAAACACACGAAATCGAAATACCTGTGAAATTCCCACGATAGAGAAGCTCTTGACTCGAAGGATCATAGGATTTATCTTCGAGTACTCGGGGTGTTAAAGATCGTAGTTTGAAATTCCCTGCGGTTTCTCTTATCGGGTACAGTACATATCCTTGTCGTGTAGAATCAAATAGAGCGTATAGAGAACATCCCTCTGCTCCTTAAGAAAATAATACATAGTATTGATTATAAAAAAAATTCAATAGATTATGTACTCAAATTAGAGAAATATCTTTGAATTTATTACGAAATTCATTATGAAATAATTCTTGACCCTCGATTACCCCACGGGGGTCTGAAGGGAACAAAAGGGTTTTTAGAAATCTGATCTTCCATTCATAGGGGTACAGTTCAAGAACCATAGTACATTTTTGATCATGGAAAAAACTTTATTTCATTGATTGCAAACCACAACGAAAGATTAACGAAAACATGCGAAAATACGTGGGGTAACTGAGGGTTAAATTGATTATTCAATGTAACAATTGTTTATTAATTGTTTATATTATCGAATTTAATAAACTGTGGACGTAAAAAACTTCATTATATTCCAATGAAGTTCAGATAGATTTTTCTAACAGTTTAAGTGAGTTAATTTCGAGATCATTCTTTTTTTATAGCACAACACAGAGAGAAGAGAACTCATTCACCTTCAACTACGAATTACTCGGTTCACAAGGATCTTGAACGGGCATAAAACCTTTTACGACGTATCCGTGATTTCTAAACATGCACTTTTTTCGTATTTTCAATATGATCATTCGTACGCTATGTAATGCATTAAGGGATTCGTGATCTTTTCTCGTCTCGAAAGAACTCGGATGTTGAAATGTTGTCTTGTGACTGCTGTGCCTCACACTCACAAAGCATGGTATCTAGAGACTGATCGATATTTCACGATTATACTTCTCCTTCTTGATCAAATGCTCTTATTTTTTTCCACTTCGCGTATATGAAAAGCTTGATACGGTCTGACTTTTCATTAGAAATGTATAATACAGAGTATCATGATCATAGCGAGATAGTATACGGAATTCTAAAGATTCCCTTGAATAGTTTGATAACTATTATATCTCATGTCTGCTATCGCTGAGGTTACAGATAAGATTTGATTGATTTTTTTTTTCCTCGAAATACATCCGTAGCCTACACAATTTTTTTTTTATTTGGTGTATCTACAAAAAATCTTAACGATGAAGGCGTTGTAATTTGATGTTGTTTATGTCAGTTTTTATACCCTCGTAATTGTGAAATCAAATGATTCAGATGTGTGATTCAAATTGATTTATCTGAATAATATAAATTGGAAGGAAACGAAATATCACGAGGAAATGAAAAACGGGAAGATATTGTTCATGTCGGATTGACTTGAAGATTTTACATTTCCTGGAAAGTAATTTTCTTCGGTCCCGTGAATTTTCTCAAGAATAAGAGGAGAATAATTCCTCTTCCTTTACAAGGTTTTCCACCCACGTTATCGGTACAATATAATGAATTTTTCTTCCATTTGTTGGCGAGGAACTTCATTGTTCTTCCCTTATACCATCCGTCATTTTTCTCTTTGGAAATATTATGAAGTCAATTCTCCGTCAATGATTCCAGTGCAGTTCTGGTATTCTAAGGAATCATCATTGCTTTTCTATAATGTTCTCTTTAAAAGAACACGGGACACCGTTATCAGCAAATTTCCACGATTTTAAAGCATGTTTTTTGAATATTTGTTGTAGTAGTATATTAATCGAAATCTAATAGGAATTGTGTTACCGCTTTTGATTGAATACAACTCGTACATGCACAAAGAAAATTGTAAGCATACTACGAGCGATGAACATTCCTTTCAGATCCCTTCATCAAAATTCCAGAGGTGTTTATCTTGTCTTGGATGTTCTATCCATGTACATTGCCATACACACCTAATTTTGTCACGTGAAATCATTTCGCAAGGATTTCACTTCGCTATGACGTGATATTAAAGTATTTTCAATTCTGCACTTTTCGCAAGAATTGAAGTTTCAGCTCAGAGGAAGAAATTGTTCAATTCATTTGATAAGTATAAAGAATGTTACATATATTCTGATAACATGAAATATTGAATTCATTGAAAAACAACATCGACATGGAGTGTAGCGTTGTTATAAGTATACCAAATGGTACTTGTTCGCGGTGCACGTAATCCTCTACGCGGAGAAATTCTTCAAATATTTCCATACATCTCGTGGAAGCATATCGGTATTCTCCTTTGGAAAAAAAATTCAACACGCTTCAGAAATACTAGAATGTGCTTTAATCATCCCATCATCAGCTCTCTCTCTCTCTCTCTCTCTCTACGTTGAAAGAGGAATCTTCTCACGATTAACCTAGTTTTAAAAAAAGAATTCTTAATTATCAATCATTCTGTTTGAATTTGCGGTGAATATCAGAAAAGAGAGCTCCGAAAAATAGTAAAGTTCGCTGTCATACGTGGCATAGCCGCTCCCGATAAATGATATGTCACGTCGCATTTTGATCCGCGATGGAAATTACAGGGATTGCTAATCCCCGTTGTGATTCACAAAGATACTTTACATCACATGATTCTCATTCTATTGAAAACATATTAGAAACATGTTACAAGAGATTCTTCATTCTTGTAATGGGAATTGCTTGAAACTCCAATTATTCATGTTATTTCCAACGCGTGATTCACGCTTGGTTCGAGTTATTGGAGATAAAATAAACTAAAATTAAAGATGGATTAAAGACATCACACCCGTCATCACAGTAGTCAAAATCAATGATGAAGAGGCAAGTGGTTGGCGCCAGTTATATCCAGACACGATAACACATAAGTGGTTGTGGAGGATCTCAGGCAGACAATATTCAGTATTCTTTTGAAATTGTTGTTGAAATATTCCACATTCGTATGTATGGAATTCTGTATATTTGTTCTATATAGTTTCAGATTATCCTTCAAACGGAAGGAACACATCAGTCGACGGGAACATCGAGAATCATTAAGTGGAGCTGTACCTGCAAAATTTATACGTGCGACCACGGTGAAGCCACACACGTTGAATCCCAGATGGGAAGAGAAATTTCGTTTGTAAGTCTTCTTGTGTTTCATATTTGACAAATGTTGTTGTGATTTTTACATATCATTCGATATGCCTTGGATGGATATCAAGGGACACATGAAAAAATGATATTCCCGACAGATAGAATACAAAATGATAACCCTCGGAGAAAGAATCTCCACTCCACATTTTGATCAAATTTCTATAAAATTCTTGATGAACTCCACGTGGAAGTGTTCACCCTATCATCATTATTGTTAAAAGAAAGTTGACACAAATGCCACGATATCCCATATATTTTACCGTAAACTCTCAACATAAAGCACGAAATGATACAATAGGAAACAATCTGCTCGAATGTTTATCTCGCGAAGTCTTTGTCTTTCAGTTGCAAAACTGTACTTCAGTTGTTTTCCTTTTGTATACATCTTCTGGAGCTTTCTCCCGCGCCAACCAACCGACTCTCTCTCCACTATCATCCTGACATTCGACTTTCCTTGATGCTTTTATGTCCTGATAAAACCTTTCTCCGTGATCTCCCTGACTCGAAAGTTCTCAAAGTAATAATTTAAATTCATTTGGCGTTTCAAAGATTCCCCACAGCGGAGGTGAATTTTTGAAAATTTATCCCCGACGAAGAACAATGAGAATCGATTTTCCGCTTTCAGACGAGAAAGGAGTTTATATTTGAAAATTCGTTGAAATGTTTCATATCCCGGGTCGCATGGAAATTTCTGACAACTGACACACACGATGAAAAGAAAATGAGACTTTTCACTGCGTCGAAACGACCAATTCTGCCAGTTCTGTCTCCATCATGCACAAATATAAACAAGTTCATATATTCCACGAAGTAAAACCTCGCGGATGTCATTGCACAATGTCACGATCCTTTTTATCTCTATTTCGCTTTTCCGTATGTAAACATATAATCCCCCAAAGTCCGCTCGAGTTAACGAAATGAGATTAATCGATACTTCGTTTATTGAATAATCTCTTCAGTTTCGAATGATTATGAAAAGGGATTTTATTTTTTAACGAAACGTATAATTGTGAGAACGTGATAATTCATTTCTACCGCACCACTGTAGTATTATTTTTGTTTTTACAGCGATATCGACGATATCAGTACAGATATTCTACATTTAGACATTTGGTAAGTACGAACAATTTATCAATCGTGGTTCAACTCGCTAATTACGATGGTCAGAAATTCTCCTGTGGTTGCTAAAAATAGTAAAATTCGATCTCCATTATAACGTTGTTGCCTCACCGTTCGACATCCTGTGTAATATCTGGGTTAGAGGCTTCCACATGATAACCTGTATATTATCGTTTCAATCATAACACATCAATGATGATCTTGAATTTAATTATAATTCATCAAGGACATCCGAATGGAAGGCTCATCGCAGGGGGCGAGCTGTATCCCTGATCCCTTCGCGCGCTAAAAACGCAGTGAATTTGAAAAATTAGTTCGAAGGTTGTGCGGTTAGAGAAAATTCATTTGTTCGTATAAAATATAAATTTATATATTTCGGGATGAAATTTGCAATTAGAAGAAAATGAAGGAGGACATTTTATACCCGAGTTGATGATTAGGATCTTATAATAATTCACCAAGGGGATTCTAGGAAGAAGAAATAATGAAGAAAGTGAAGAGGACTTGATACAAGTATTTGTTCCCTTGTTCAATAAAAGGGTAAAAATATAATTTCAGGGATCACGATGATGAATCATCCGTCTTTGATGCTGTCAGCAAGTTAAATGAAGTACGAGGGGTGAAAGGATTGGGCCGATTTTTCAAACAAATTGCTCAAAGCGCGAGGTCTGGCAGTCAAGACGATTTCTTGGGTTGTGTCAATATCCCACTCGTGGTAATTAAACCTAATTTTTTATACGTATCTTATAATTGACTTGTAAAAAAATGAAATTAATTTCAATATATTCGCGAATGATGAAGAATTTTATTTTTTCTCATGTTAATTCATAATTTTCCACAGTCACTTGTTTTCTCCATCAAAATTTATCTGAAAAATCAGACAAAAGTGTCCGAAGAAAATTAAAGTCACATTTCCTGAATTTTTGGGTGGAATTTTCTTACGATATTCCACAAAAATCGATCGACTGTCACAAACAAAACGAAAAAAACCCCAAATTCATCGCACCAACTCACGAAATAAGAATCAAATCAACTGAAAATTCCGCCTCGTGTGTTGCATTCATTCCATTTCAATCTACTTCGAAGTACACGAAGTATCCTGCTCCTTTTCTTACTCCTCGCGCATGATATTTGATCTCATTGAATCCTATTACATTCTTTACAACCAGGACATTCCGAGCACCGGCCTAGATTGTTGGTACAAATTGGAAGGTAGGACACAAAGAAGCAACATCCAAGGTCGAATTAGATTAAAGTTGTGGCTGTCGACTCGAGAAGACAGAGGCACATCCGAAGAAGATAATTGGGGTGAACTTCGTCAACAAGAAAGACTCTACACAATCTTCTTGAATCATGAAAAGAGCAAACAAGGGGTACGTGTTCTTTTCACATCATATTTGACTTTACAAAAATCTCTTTCGCAACAAAATAACGGAAATTGATCTTGAAGGCTCCAGCCGAATCAATGTATCGGTTTTTCTTTTTTATTTTAAAATCCTTTCCCTCCTTTCTCCATCTCTCGAACACACACACAGATATATATATATATATATATAGTATACGTGATACGACACAGGGTGCAACTTTTCCTCTCTTTATCGATCATGGAACAAGTTATTTTTACGATACCACATAAACGTGCTTTTCAGGAAGATTTCACGGGAGAACTGCCACAAACGGCGTTAACGATTCTTCATCAACACGCAGTCCAAGGTGATGTCACGGAGTTGCAACAAGCTTTGATCAGATGGGTCGCAAGTTCCAGACATTCCGCAGTCGATCCTAGAATTCTTCATCGACTTTTACAGGTTTGTAAATTTCCGCATGGAAAATTTTGCAAGAAAACCTTGATCTTTTTAAAATCTCTTCAGGATTTGGATAGCCTTTGGCATACGGATACTTTATCACGCGACGAGGAACAATGCTTAGCAGAATCGTTCAACAACTTCCTCGAGATGGCCTTAAAACAAGTTCGACAGCATCGTTTACTGTTTCCGCCCTTGCACGCTCCAACCATTTCGAAACTCGATTATCTTCTCAGGTGACTTTTACACAATTCAAAAAGAACATTCCCCATCAAAATTTACTAATTCGTCAATTTTCTTGAATGATCATTCGCATAGGTGTTTAGGTCTCTTATCCAAGATGAAAGCCTTCAGATCGTGTTGTCCTTTCAACAAAGAGATTCGAGGTGAAATCATAACAGCACTTCGGAAAGGTACCCTTGAGTGGTTAGTAGGTCAACTTAATTATCAAGTAATTTGCTTGCACTGTATAACACGACACATAACGCGTTATGTTTGTATCATACATCCTATTCCACTTGAAGAAAAAAAACAATTCCCATATTTTATTACGAAAGAAAAAAAACTCGATAAGATGAATTTTTACGAAATAGATTGAAATTCATATACAGTTAGACAGATTGTCATACTTTTATTCGCTATTCCTCGTCTCCTGACCACCGCAAACCGCAATCTCGTTTATCAGAAATGATTTTTATCCTCGGTCATCGTGATGAAAGAAAACAATACGATACATCATCGAGGAATTGGATTGCTTTAATAATACCTGTTTCCAAATTTCATTTCTCTTCCGAAAAAGACTTTGCGTGTGGCTTTTGTTTGTCAGTTATATATGAGAAAATAAAGAAAACTCGAATGAAAATACAAATCGAATATAATTCCCAAAAAGACGAGGATTTCAATCCAACTGAATGTATTGTATTATGATGATGCAGGTATGAAGATACAAGGCAACAAACGATGTGTTACGACAAAGAACCTGATCAAGATACAGACAAAGTTCTACAAGATTATACAAATCTTGTGACTATGCTGTTGGTTGACTTGGAACAAGGTCTTTTATATTACAACAGCTTCTTCGAAAGGTAAGACACACACACATGATCTTGTTGAATTCAATCTCGTAGAAACAATCAGGAAATATTCCTTTTATTCATCTTCTCAGTTCGATCTACGATCAAAATATATACTGTACTATTGTAAGTTTCAATTCACTTTGATTCTACCCGTGTGGAAATATTTCGCTGGGAAATGTCTGCAAAACTATGAAAAATCTCTGAAAAAAAAATGAAAAAACTCTGAGAAACTCTGAGAAACTCTGAGAATCTCTGAAATTTTGATGAGAAATCTAATATTTTTGGGACATTCTTTACAGACTTTTTTCAGACTTTTTTCAGAGTTTCTCAGAGTTTTTTCATACTTTTTCAGAGAAATAGTAACGAAATTGCACTCTGAAAAAACTCTAATAAATTGTTCACATTTTTCTGATTATTGAAAAATCCTGAAATTCAATAAATACATTCATATGCCGTATTCAAATATCATGTGTGAAAAAGTGTTTGAAAATTTTTTAATTTTTTTCTAAAAGTCAGAAAAATGTTAGCAATCCATCAGAGTTTTGTCAGAGTTTTTTCAGAGTGCAATTTCGTTACTATTTCTCTGAAAAAGTATGAAAAAACTCTGAGAAACTCTGAAAAAAGTCTGAAAAAAGTCTGTCAAGAATGTCCCAAAAATATTAGATTTCTCATCAAAATTTCAGAGATTCTCAGAGTTTGTCAGAGTTTCTCAGAGTTTTTTCAGAGATTTTTCATAGTTTTACAGACATTTTTCAGCGAAATATTTCTATACGGGTACCTTATTGCGTTTACGCGAAAATAATTCAAGTTTGTTTCCCTGATTTTTCGAATTTTATTCCACAAAAAAGAAAAAACTACTCGAATCGAATAAACGTCACAACATTTGTTCCAGCACAAACGGAGTACCGTATTTTTCAGCAGTTTACAAACAATTGGAAAAACTGGTAAGCCTTTTTATATGAACAAATGCGAATTCAAAAATCAAAATAAATGTGGACAAAATGAGAAGATAATAATCGAAATTGATATTAAAAAAATGTCACCATGATATCACGTCCAAGACACACACGTTACTATTTATTATTATTGTTATTGGTATTATTATTATTTTTATTCACATTAAGCTGGATGTGCTATGTTTGGCTTTATACGCTTTATCAAGAACCGATGACGTCGATTGAGGTTTATATTTTACAGTATTTATAAAATCATGTGGATGATATTATATTCTCAATTGACGTCTCTCGATCAGGAAAATCACAACGCATATTATATCGATTATATGGGATGTTCGATTAATGACAGTTCACTTGATGAGTGTGTTTAATAATAAAGAGTGATTAAAAATGTATTCTTCTTCGCGTGTATGAAAATGAATAATGAAATCCAAGAATACTGGGATTGATTTATTAGTACACGAAGAAGAATCACGAGAAATGAAAAATAATATGAAGAGAGAGAATTTTAAACAAAGATATATTGGTATAATCGACACATCCTGTTATATGCAACCAATCAACGTGACCTGAAGGCCAAACAGATGCAAAAAGTGTATCCATCAGGTCATCGCGATCTTATTGTACACAAGATATTTGTCCATAGCTGGCGGAACACGTGGCGAAACACATGGAGAGCTTTTCCGACGAGGTACTTTTTCATCGCCACCAAAAAATTCTAAATCCACTTCTCCATTTTTTCTGAACCTATTTCATTCTCTTTCAATCGACAATTTATATATAATATACATATTCTGGATCATATTTCATTTGAGTACGCGAATATCATTACATTTGTACGTTTACGAATAAACTCCTGTACAAATAAAATCACAATTTCATCGAATAAATCAGCTTTTTATATCGTAGTTGGTGAGGATAAAATACTTCTGACTCCGAGTGCACCTCTTTTGTAATTGGAAATAGATTTGGGGATGAATTTATTTTGATTTTGATATCTTAATTTGCATTATTCGTCGATCATGTAGTCATCGAATTTATCACACAACACGCATGTACGTTTCACTTTTGTGGTAATTAAATATAATAGCATGCGCTCTATTAATGAAAATGCCTTAGCATGTAGCTGCATATTATTAGCAAATGACGCACCCATCCACGCACAACTTTCGTGCACTCATTTTGTCTCCTGAGGGAAGTCGAAGAAGGTTGGTACGGTGGGTCAAAAAAAGTATCTCCCCGCCTAACGGAATAGTATATATAATATTGATACAATTTTTACAATCTTTAAAATCGAATGTTGACCCACTGTATGCAAAGTTTCTAGATCTCTGTTCCCAGTTGTTCTCTCAAAAATGGGATAGTAAAGAAGAAGATCTCTTCTAGTTGTAGAATGAATAAAAATTGTATATACCTGAAGAAATCATCCTTGATGATTTGATTTATTCTATAAAGCAATTTTGTATTGAAATTTTCTTATTACAATATTTATTGAAACAAACTCATTGAGGGATGATACGTCAAAGATGATTTTATACTCTCATTTCTGCACACCCAGGAATGTTTTCCTGCACACTTATTGTAGGTATATATACCTCGGTATTTCTCTCACGTTCTGATTAATTTTCCCACCACTCTCATGAAAGTTTGATCTTTTTTTATACCTTGGAGAAGAACATTATGTAGTTTAGTTAGATAAGTAAGAAAAAAAAAGATTTTTACCTCTCGAATGGAATTTTGATGAAATTTGTTTGCCGATTTCTATATCGCGCCTGACCTTGAATTACGTCTCACGTCATTCAACGTACAGGATAATATAATGATTTAAATTTCATCAGGGATAATTAATTCCTTGGTGTCATGTGAATTCCATGAAACCAGTTGATTGAAATCTCATTATATATCCGATACGTTCTCTCTCATTTACCGAAATCAATTATTTCGTTAACAAATTCCACGAAAGAATCAGCGTCACGTGATGCTATAAAATACGAAATAAAAAGCATGAAAGTGATGGTGGAAAATAAAAACAACAATTGACTCCCAATACAAGTCAATGATATAACACGAAAGGAAAAAGAACTCATTCAACGTGGTATAACGATTGATAATCAATGTTCATAGATGCACAACGAGGTAGGCGCAAGAGTGACAACCGCGTGTTTGCAATTACACGGTCAAAACGGCGACGAGGAGTATATTTTACCTCCAGGGGCTGAAACGGGAACTCCGATATTCGAATTATACTTCGCCCTTCAAGATTTTGTTAGGTGATTATCTTGTATTGTTATATACGTCGTTTGACGTACCCTCGGATCTTTTAATGCGATAAACTTGAATTTTCTAGCATGAAAGACAATCTCCCTCAATCCGATCACAAGACTTTGGCGATTTGTAAGTATTATGAATGGTTCAGACCGGCGGTCGATAAGTGGTTAGATTTGGCGAAACTGAAAGCCATTCAGAGAGTGAGACGAGCTGCGGAATTGGATCGAATTTGTACAGGCGATTACATAGTGAAGCATGGCACGTCCGCCGTGGATGCGACAGCGTGTTTTTATCAGGTTCATATACAATTGAAAGGAAGAAAAAGCCCGAGAGAAATGTATTATATTGTAACTCAAATTGTATTTTACAGATAAAAGAGTTTTGGAAAAAATTGGCATGGCCTGATATTCCAGGATCCTACAATTTGGTATTGAAGGTCATCGATGTGAGTGATTCGATATAAAATCTAGATATTTTAGGATGTCGAGCACAGGGGGTTGCGTCAAATGCTTGGGTATTTTTCTCCTTATGCTGAATATGGTACCCATTAATTCCCAATAAATGTGCAGATTTTCGATTTAGACTGTTGACAAAAACCCATTGAATTTGAATCGCAAATCTGCATGTCTAAGTCGATACCAGCCACACCCTTGAACATCTTTATTTTTGAATAATTTGTCAGAAAAGATTTGGCTCGAGTTGCATCGTCAGGGACCGCTGGTATCCCTTCAATGAAAATTAATGAATTCAGATAAATTTCACAATTTCGTGATATTTGATGAGTGAAAAATAGATTGCTCGACACTCTAAATCATTCGAAAGTTGAGATTTTGATTTTATTTCGGAACTTTTGATTGGATGTTAGGCGATCTGCAGTTCGGCCAGCTATTACGCTGAAATAACGCATCAAAAGTTGGTCGACAGCGGGTACTACGAGGAACAAACACCGTACAGAACATCAGACGAGGTAATCACCCAGGTAGAGATTGCTTCGCTTCACATTACACCTTCTGCTTGGCAAAGTAGTGCTTCAATATATAATCTCAAATGAAATTATCCTCTTTCGAGAAGCATCTGCTGTTGGCTAGTACAATGGTTTTAACGGTACGATGATGTTCCATTAAACATCGGCATAGTCGTGTTTAATGGATCATCGTCGTAGTTTGTAACAACACTTGTTACGTGGAGAAACGGTTAACTCTTGCGATAATCCGCTTGTATCGATACTGGACAAGAGTATCGAGAATACTCAATTGACTTTGTAGAACGTTTTTCATTTTTTTCAAATTCAATTGAATTCCTTTTCAGAATTATTGTTCCATGCACTGGTAGCAGAATACAGTTTGAAGACACCAGGTTAAAAAAATCTCTCTGAATCCCTCTGAAATTTCTCTATATTTTTGGACATTTTTCAGAGAGATTTAGAGCAATTTCGGAGTAATTCAGAGGAAGTTGGAGACCTGTCTCTCCAACTTTCTTTGAACATCTCTTAATTTTTTTTTATGGAAATCTAGGAGTTCTCCAGGATCTTGCTAAATCTTCCCAAATTCTCCAGAATTTCATTTAGTAACAATTCAAAACTCATGCTGAATTCCTCTGAATCTTCTTGAATGTGTCAGAATTTCATATATCCAGATTTCAAAGCTTACTCTGAATTTGCTTGAATCCTTCTGAATCCTCCTGAATTTTTCCCTGAATCTCTTCGAATTTCAAATATTGTGGATTCGAAGCTTACTCTGAATTTGTCTAAACCCTTTTGTGAAGTTTCATACTTTTTGCTAAGTTTCGGGTTTCTGATTCTCCCTGAAACAGCCTGAATACCTCCGTATTCTTGAATCAAAAATTTAATTCCATTCATTTCGCTCTGAATTTCTCTGAATCCCTCTGAATCTCTCTGAATCTCCCTGAATCCTTCTAAAAAGTTCCATGGTCAATTTTTCCTAATTTCCGGGTCTCTGAGTTTCCTTGAATCTCCCTGAATGCCTCTGAAATCTCGCAAGAAAAATTTCACTCAATGTATCTTTCTCTCTCTCTGAATTTCTCTGACTCCTTATGGGAAGTTCAACGCGAAATTTTTCTTAATCTCCTCGTCTCTGAATCCTTCTGAATTTTCCTGAATCACGATAAATTCCTTCGAATGTCCCTGAATTACTCTGAATCTCTCTGAATTTCCCTGAATCCTTCTGTAGAGTTCCGTGTTCAATTTTTTCTAATTTTCATGTCTCTGATTTTCCCTGAATCTCCTTAAATGTCTATGGAATCTTGAACGAAGAATTCCATTCAATTTATTCCTCTCTGAATTCCTCTGAATCCTTCTGAACAGTTCAACGCACAATTTTTCCTAATCTACTCGTTCCAGAATCCTTCTGAATTCCCCTGAATCACGATGAATTTCTCTGAATTCTTCTGAATCCCCTCAAATCTCTCTGAATTTCTCTGAGACGTGAAATTGTCAGGGAGATTCAGAGAGATTTTTTTACCAGGGACTGAATTCTATTGCGAATGAACGCAGCTATTTTATGAATGGCAACGTACATTTCAACTTAGTTTTGCGGTTGGAACATGATTTTGTAAATTCTAAATGAGGAATTCATTGATTGAATTTTATGAACTTTGACATCTAATTTTCTATACATGCTTTGTTGTCCACGCCTACATCAAACTCGCTCACACGACCGATCACTCTTCCAAATATGCTGCCTGCGTTGTACAAACTTCGAAATAAAAGCGATCGTATTTGGAATTCTGTTCGGGAATACGAATACACTTCGCGTTACGGGCACCGCAAAGATGCATTTATTTGTGAAAATGTTCATGAATTATTTTCAAATTTACACGACGGTGAATAATACACGGAGAAAAAAAATTCGTTGGAATAGCAAGAATTTCGCTGTCTTAACGAAACTCGTTTGTTATCATATGGACAGCAAGCAAGTCCGCTGAAGTGAGCGGCGATTCGTTGTTTCAGCGAATCAAGCTTCGTAAAATTAGCGAAGGACTGATAATTATAACGAATCAGTTAGTAAACACAACGAATTAGCTCATTAACACAGTGAAATGTCATCGTTAGGTTATTCAATCCGTTTAGCGAAGACGGATTCGTTGAAATAACAAAATCTTTTTTCTCCGTGTACACGGAAAAAAGTCCCATGTAAATTCTACATTGGTTGTTGTCCCTGGTGGGAGACATTTTTAAATTTGATTGAATTGAATGGAATTTCATTAAATGTTGCTGAATTTCATTGAATTCCATGTTGAATTTCACTCACAAATTGAACTCTCTTTTCATGAAAAATCAACAAGAAAAGACGAATTTCAAGAAATTATGATGAAATTAAATCAAATTCATAAAACTTTGCCAATTTTCTTTGATTTTTGTGAAGATTCGTGGAATTTTGTCAATTGTTGACAAAAAAAGTGTCCAAATTGAGAATGAAATTCGACAAAAGTTTTTTCATTAGGAGTTAATTTAACATGACTGCTCACACTGTGAAAAATACTGGAAGCAATTAACCTTTACATTTGTACTGAAAAATTGATGTAAAAGACATAAATTTTCATGTAAAATGCGGAAAAATTCCGATATAACAAGAATTTTCTCGCACGTGAGCTGAAAAATTCATCACGAACAGAAATTTTTCAGTTCCTAAGTACCGGAAAATTGCAATTTTTTTCAACAGTGCACATAAATGAAATTGGAGTAAAATTTACATTGTCACCGAAAGAAATGGGAGTGGTGTTGCGGTGAAGTAACTATGATAACAATGTAAATCCAACAGGACTGTGTGGTAAATTTTATATGAGATCCATATTTTAATCGTTACTTCACTTTATATGTAATTTTGAACATGGGCATTTTTTTCCTGGCAAAAACTATCCGCGATTTCAATTGAATGGATAAAAAATGTCCCCTGTCATATTATTTTCAATTTAATCAGCACAATTTTGTTATATTCATAGATGTGTGTAGCTATCAACGGTCTCGAATACGTTAGAAGATGGCTCGTACATCTCCCTGAAGAATTACACGTGGAAAAACTCATGTACGCTTTGGAAGGACACGCCGCTGAAAATGTACGGATACAGTGGAGGAATACTTTGGTGATGCCGTTGGAACAGACACCGGATCAGATGTTATTATACATAAATCAAATCACTATCAGAATTGGTTCTCAGGTACCAGAAAAGAACGTTTCTATTTGTTGGTGAATTTTTATATCATTGTTTATAATTTGAAAAACTGCTTCCAAAAACTTTCGAAGTTTCGCGTACGAAGAAAAACAATTTACTAACGCAGCGAATTGAGGTATTATTATATACAAAATAGCAAATCTTTTTGCCAAAGGAGCTAAAAATTCCCTGCAACGATTAACCAAAGCAGCAAATTTTTAACTGGACCAGCTTGCTGCCTGAGCTGAGAAAAATTGCTTTCGTAGGTAACAAGATGGCTGTGATAGCCAATAGGTCAAAATATTTGCAATCAAATCTATTTAGTAGAGTTCAGATAATCAAAATGAATCTATATCAAAGGACTGTGGTTCCAAAAAACAAAATACAATCTATACATATTTTATATAAAAACGTCTATAACGCGAGGGATATCAATACGACCCTTGTGGAATAATTCGGAATCATTCTCTGAAGAACTCTTTAAAAGTCTTCGGAACTCCGAATAAGACTTTTGAAGAGTTCTTTAGAGAATGATTCCGAATGATTCCACGAGGCGAGTGAAACAATGAGAAAAGAATCATTAAAAAGTAACGAAGATATTTATTGTCACGTAGATCGAATTCATCACGTTGAATTTAATAAGCACCTAATTAAGCGTACCGAGAATTGCACGGATCTCGTATAACTTGTTGCTTCAGCGTAGGTGGCAAGGGCGTAGGTCGTGTATGATGAGATAGGCAGATATCTTCAAACGAATCATGTTATCCATTAATCTTGCCAGTACAAGAAAAAAAAAGGGAACAAAGGAAGAACTCAGAATGCAATTAATAAATCTCCAACCTCGGTTCATTAAACTAAAACTCCTCTCGTGGATGTATATGTATATATACGCGAAAGGCAGATTAATTATTACTTCGAAATTATATACATCATCTACGATTAATCAATATTCAATTTTCATTCTAAAATTCAAAGGAAGTTATTTGGAGTTGACTATTTCGTGTTGCAACTACCGATCTGTGCAAAGTTCCGAACAGTCTTTTGTTCAGATTTTCACAAAGGATACATGAAATTTGTAAAATTATGTTTATCATTTGATTCAGATGAGAGGGCCTTTGAAAAAAGCTATGTTCCACTTGGCTTGGTCACCTGACAGTTTACCCACTTCGGAAGCCATAACACCATTGTTGGAGTACTTGGACGTTCATTTGGTTGCTCTCAATGCGGCTTTATTGACGACCAATTTCAACCGAGTTCTCCAGGACATTTGGGAAGTTGTTCTCGGAGAATTGAGTAATCAAATGGACGGCAACGCTGGGGTAATTAATAATGAATATCAATCATCTTTATCATCAGTGAAATTTATATTTTTGATTTCCACATATCGAATATATAAATATTTGAGAAAGTTTTCTACTCGAGATGGAAAAATAAATGACGACGATTTCGCTCGTTGTGGTAGGATAGCGGACCTTGATTTGCTCTCCCCAACAGTCGTGACCGCATAAACGACGTATACAAACAAACTTCGTTGACCTACCACTATGGTTTTAACCGCAATTCGTTCATCTCGCGTGAGAGACGAAGTTTCTTTGGGTGTATCAAACTGTTCGTACGCTATTCGATACATTTGCTTTCTTCGAATCTCTCTCTTTCTTTTTTCTCTCAAGCGTTATTCGATCGCGATATATCGTCCTGGTCAAATAAGATTCAATGGTTCAATTCGGTTCGATTTAGGGAAATTCTTTGTATCGTAAATGGAATGTGATCGAAACGTTCAACATAGATCAGACGAAAGCTCCATTGGACCTAGACAGCACAATGTGTCATTGGAACGTTAAGGAAGGTTAATATGGACGTTCGAAAAACGTCCCAGATGCACATTGTGCTGTTAGGGGAGGGTTCAAGTTTAGATTTATAAAAATTCGACGAAGGTCTGATGAATATTACAATGTCCGTATGAAAATAATTTCAAGGAAAGTTTAAAGAACGTTCATTGAAGCTTTACCGAAGATTCCCTCGAGTTTCAATTTTTCAATATAAGTTTTTTTCAGTTATAATTATAATCTGAAACTCGAATAAGTCTTCGGAGAAGCTTTGATAAACGTCCTATGAATTTTTCTTGGAACCATTCTCAAGCGAACATCGCAATGTTCATCGGAACTTCGTAGAACGTTTACGAACCTAAAAGTTGGTTCCAACGGATCTTCAAGCTGATCTATGTTGATCTATTCTGAACGTTTGTCGGAGCTTCATGTTCCCTTTAAGTAGATTCTTGAAGATTAAGTGGATGAAATTGAACTTTTTGGATATTGTCGAATCGAAACATCCATTTTATTCGTCAATGATTTTTTTACATAATAACTCGAGAAATACATAAAATATTGAAATTCGAATACCGGGTCTCCCACCTCATTGGAATTTGTCGCGTCCCGAGGAAAAATTGACGAACCCCTACTCAATTACAAGAGTTCAAGTTTTTGAAAAACGACTCTTTGAAAAGGAAGATAAATAATGAATTTTTATTGAACCGAAAGAAACTTCAAACATTATTCGCTCCTCCGAATCAACATATTCATTGAAATAGAATGTAAATTTCATTTTCAATTTATATTCAACTATTCGCCGATAGGACAAACCAGGTATATTTTACGAGAGGTTACACGAAGCCCTGGATCTGCTGATAAAGTTTTTCAACGCGAATGACAAAGGTCTTTCGTACGATATATTGCGGAGCCAAAACTTTTTAAACGTAGAAGAACGTTTGCAATATCACAAAATGGATACAACGTTTCTCATCGATCGATACTATCAACAACGACTCCAGGTATGAAAATTCATTTCCCACGAACGTGTTGTACTTATTTCCAACGATGATTAAACTCTATTGAATTTAGGACCAACTCAATACTCTTACATCCGAGTACGGTGTGTTGACTGTACGAGCGTACCTGAATCACGATTCTCTTTGCGTCGAAGTCATAAGTGCAAGAGACGTAATCCCATTGGATCCAAATGGTTTCAGCGACCCATTCGTGATAATTGAATTGCTCCCTCGGAGAGTTTTTGAACATTGCGCGGAACAACAGACCAACGTGAAGAAGAAAACTTTGAATCCCTTATTCGACGAGTGTTTCGAATTGTAAGTATCCACGTGAATATTCGTGAGGGGAGGAACAATTGTTTTTACCATCGATCGGCGATTGATTGTATCTTCTTCAACCCCAAGTTCCGTGAACGTGGAGCAATGTCGAAGTCCAGACGCGATGGTTCTATTCACCGTGATGGATCACGATGTTCTTACCGCCAACGATTTCGCCGGAGAAGCGTTTCTGGGCCTGAGTGCGATTCCCGGAGTCGCGGACACCAATACTAGTATAGATAACTTTCATGGCCTCAAACATCAAGAACTGCCTCTTATGCAACAAAAAAATCGAAGTTAGTGGTATCATTTTCTGAAAAGGTATTGTCAGTTTTTCTCACGATATGCGTTGTTTCTTCCAGATCATCCGATACTGCAGATTTTGGAGTCGAGAATAGGCGATAAAATGGCTCTTGACTTCGTTAAAAAGCAAAAACAACGATTCGCGGCAAGATAAATTCATAGAGCAGAGACTTTGAGGTTGCAAATTCAAATTGAAAACGTGTGGCGATGCACGTATTCGAACACGTTTGGAGTTTCGATGCCGCTGACAGAACAATACCAAAAAACTTTACAGGAGCTCTTTCGCGATCAATCTCCATCCCAGTACGGTCAGTCAGTCCTCTTTCAGTGTAAATGGTGTTTAATTAAGATAATCTCGATGTTGATAAATCTCACATGAAAAGAACGAACGATTGAGAGAGTATGTAAGTATATATGAATAAATATATCTACGCGTAAGTATGGATACATAAATGCGGAATTATTTTTGTCTTAATCGTAAAAAGAACAAACAAAAAAAAAACAGAATCAAAAGAAAAGATAAAATCGATGTGATGTATTTAAGGATAAATGTTCGAAACTGTCAAAAGAGGTAACCAAAAGTATTTCAAGAACACGAAATTGAAACGTATACAAGATTTATAGAGGTCATCCTGATCAGACACAGGTGTAAATTGGAACAATTTTTTTAAAAAAAACAATCCTTTTCAAAACGTTGAAAATCGCATTTCGTCGAAAACTAGGCGTGTACGTTTCAATACGAGATTTTTATCACTTTTAAATATACACAAGCCGTAACGAAAAAACAAAAACGTTTATATCTGGCTTAACAATCGGAACACTTTGATGAATTTCACGAGATTCACGGATGAAATTTAAACAATGTATTGAGAGTCAATGTACAATCGTAAAAACATCTGTATAATCTGTAAGTGTTACTGACATTTCGGAATTGATAAATGTTCTAATAAGGGAATCAAAAGAAACAACAAAAACTTCAATTAATCATGCAATCATAAACACTATGTGGTTGTGAACATTTGTATGGTGTCAAATATATTTGTAATATAACTTCTCATGTGAACGATAGCTGCTTTTTATCATCGTTTATAAAGAATCTCCAAGTGGTACGTGCAATTTTTCATCAAAAAAACATACCAACATAAACGATAATAGTTGAATTAAGATGATATCGCGATAGTAAATGCTTCTTCAAACTTTACATCTAATATCTACGTATAATTCAAAATCAGACAATATTGAAAACATATTCAAATATCTGCCAATTGTTTTATAATTCGGATATCAGAATTTCGTATTTCTAATACGTGAATCATATATATTTTTCTTAGGATTTTATAAACAGAAATATGTGAGAATTTATATGAAGAGAGAGAGAGAGAGAGAAAGAGAGGGAGAGAGGAATTTCCTGCGAATACCTAAAACAGGATTTAAGAAGGGAAATAGTACACATCTATGTCCGATGCCGAAGGAGAATTGTGTCTCATTTTGTATCGTTCCTCCTGGAGAGCTAAGCTTCGATTCATCCAAAATTTGACACTTGGAGATTTATAATTTTGTGAGAACACTCTTTCGCGTACAGCTCTGACTTTCACTTTGATTTTCTCACAACGATTTTACACTTTACCGAGGATTAATTATAGAAACGTGGAAAATTGTTTGTGAGAAATCAAGAAATTGGAAGCAAATGGAAAACTTTCCAGCTTTTCTTGTTCATTGTCTATGCAGTGATGAATAAAAAGAAGAAAAAACAACTGAAAACACTTGAGCTGAGATTCAATATAAGAATAATTTAAAGAGTTTCCTAAAAATCTGAACTCGGGATTGATCACCCAAAGGATCCATTGAAGATTTCAAACAATGTTATTAGAAAAAAACAATACAGCACAGAAAATGTTGACTCAACGCAAAAAAAAAAGTGAAGGGCGCTAGAGTGGAAAATTTTTCAAAATTATATACAATTTTTTATTAAATTCAATAAAGTTTATATATAAATTATATATAATTGTAAAAAAATTTCCACTCGGGGAACCACAATTTTACTGTCTCGAACAAAGAGCGTAGTTGAAGATCCCAAGGAAACAAACGAACAAAAAAATCAATTATCTTTTTGATCTGACAAAGATTTATCCTCCCTTAACTTTACGACAACACGATGAAATTATTTTATATAGTTAGTGGTACATCACACAACGAAGTAGTACTCATATTACAAACGATTACACGTACGGTACATGGAAAATCCATATTTTTGAAAATATACCACTGCAGCATGAATGTTATGTGTACATAGATACAGTAAATATTCTCTAAAATTCTCTTTCTATCTTCAAAACTGCACGTGATGTATATTTTTGAATTGTTAGAAAATATGAATTTTATCGAAGAAGCACTCGATCGAATAATAACGATGTGGATATTATAATAATTAAAAGTAGTCGCACAATAAAATGTTCAACTTGTGTCTGAAAATCTTATTTGAATCTCCGCTTTCAAGTAAAACTCCTCTGAGGGAACAACGAACTTGGTTCAAATAATTTATCATCATTTTATCATGCACAATAATACATTACACGAAGTACTATATAGTACACGAATAAACGTTCAAAAGCTTCACGTTGTTTTATTGTAAAAATTGAATAAATAAGATATTTTTTTCAACAATGAAGAACGAATGAACAAATCTCGTTTGATCTTCCCCGCTGAGAATGTCAGACAGGAAAGGAATGGATTATTTCAATCCGTTTCTGTGTGGCATTTCCTACAGGGTTGTTCGTTAAAAGGATACGAATGTTACCATCCGTAACACTTTTATCCTTTTAAAGATATTATTGAAAAATATACGATCGATGTGAGTGTAAGTGTATTATTTTTACAAATTGTGGAAAAGTGTAGAGTCGATACTATTGATTTATTTTCCACGTAGATGAGTTTTGAAATACTCGAAAGTATTTCCGATACTTCTTCTATTTCACGATGTATAAAGAACCGAGAGGAACCTTTGTAAAATTATATCGATATTCCATGTCATCGTTATAAGCATTACGATTTTTTTCCAAAATTTAACGAGAAAGAAAAATTGATAATGAATATCTGTGTTCGATGTGTAACGGAGTAAGATTTCTAGAAACATTAATTTAATCTCGTAAATGACGATTTACGATCTTTTTTATCGGGTTTTATGAAAATTCTTCAACTTCGCAGTTATGATAGTATATTCTTCAGAATTCAGGATACTAAAATTGTATCTTTATGGAGGTGCGGTTACGGATAAACGAAAGGTTGCTTCATACAGAAAACTGAATTTCGTGAAATTCAGGGGCTATTTTGGTCTAAAGACACAAATCTTTAAAATATCAATTCTTCAACCTTCTTCCAAAATAGTAGTCCGGCGTGATGACTGAAATGTAAATTCAAATAATAAAATAAAATGTAATCGTTTCGGAATTTTTCAATGTCTTTATTGATGTCTTGAAGTCGTAGTTACCTGAAATAAAAAATTCAGAGAGATTATTGTTCTGTAGGCTCAATAAACTGACATGTAATGTGCATACTTTCTCCATTTCATGCTTGTCGAGCTTCTTTTGATGCGAATACAACACAAAAATGAAACTTTGCAGGGATATTTTCGAGATACTTTTCAATCATTTCATAAAAACAAAATCACTTTTTTTCACGATTCTCAAGAAAATTGCAGACCAAAATACCCCCTTCGACGAACCTTCCTTTCGTACACAGAAAAAATGTTTTTATTGAATAATCATATGATTTTGTATGATGAATTGGAAATTTCAATGTCCTGTTTGGCAAAATCTATACGTTTACGCAACAAAAATTGTATACAAAAAGATGACAATCATTTTATGCTTCGAACAACCGAGAGGGAACAACGGATTGACGGATTTTCAACCTCTCGGATTGAAAATTTCTCTTTCAATCGTAGTGCTTTAAAATAAATTATAAATTTGTACATACGAATCAGAGTTATAAACTATCGATATTCATCGACTATACGAATATTTGATTCGTCAAAATTGTTTTAAGTTTCATGTGTGTCAACACCTCACAATATGTTTTCAAAACGATCATCGCGATGCATCAATTATATGTTATTTCTAGTGAAAATCAGAATCATTTTCAACCTCGGCAACGTGAGAATGTTTGGAATATTTTACGGATGTCCATAGAATATTTTGATAAGTTGTCAAGAATCGTGAACAGTGTGCTTCGCATGTCCGTATACGATATTCTAAACGTGCAATGATGGTATTGCTTGAGAACCTTCGTCGAGGATATATCGTTGTTCAATTCATGAATTCTTATGGTACGAAAGTGAATATCGCTAAAATTAACAACAGTGTTCATAGCACGTCTCATACGATACAGAACATTCTGGGAATATTCATAGAATATCTATAGAATGTTGCTTGTACTACACGGGATCCTGTAATCTTTTCTAACTGCACAATTTATCTAAGCGTAAGGGAAAACTGAACTTCAAGCTCAATTGAAAGTCTTAATCAAAATTGATATACGAAAGAAAAGTAGTTGAAATAAAAGGAAAAATATTAATGAAAAATAAAAAGCACGGATACGACAGCTCGTGATTCTCGAAACTTCTGCATAATCTTGTGCGTTGTATCCAAATGGAACTCTATATTGAACTGTATTTGTTTTTTTCAACCTTTTTCAACTGCTGAAACATTTACAAAATTATTGTACAATCTATCTTGTATCTTGAAACGAATAAATCCATATAAATGTATAATAATATTCATTATTCGTCAAAGATTGATGTGATATGTTTTTAACAAAAGTATAGGGTACTGTACAACCTATTCAATTTTGTGGAGTGCTCTCGCTTCTCACAGTTTGATTGCCAACTACATTGTCTTCGGTACGAATTATTGGCTCCCCGTCTAATTTCTCCAAGTTGGGTAATCGTCGAGCAACTTCCGATCTCCATTGTTCAACCTTTGACAGAAATATTATCATGAAAATAGATTCAAACTTTGACATTAGATATCGATATCGAATTACCTCTAAACCTTCACAAATTGGATTTCCAACGAATAAAAGATCCCGAAGATTTGGAAGTTCTTGTAATCTACTCAATTCGTTCCATTCTTTTATTAAATTATTTGACATATACAGTACTCGGAGATTCCTCATCACGCCAAGACCTTTTGTTTTCTCGATGAGATTGTAGGAAATCCAGAGTTCTTCCAACGTATTCCCCAAGGGTTCAAGACCGGAGAAGCTTTTGATAAGGTTGCGGCCAACTGACAAGACTTTCAAATTTTTCAAAGAACCGATACCTAGTTTCGCATAGGAATGACTTATATTGTTGGAAATTTGTTTATAAACATGGGCAATAATCTAATAGCATGTATAAATACCTGAAATTTTTTCAATCATATTTGTCGATAATGAAAGTTTTTCACAGTTAGCCAGAGTATTCAGAGAATTGTCCATTTTCTCAATGGGTGGCCACTGGAAGCATAAATTGATTTCTTTGGCAGTTGACGGTTGTTGTTGATTTTCTTCTTCCCATCTTTTCAGAGCTTCTTTACAAGTAGTTGGCTTTCCCGCCATTGTATCATGAAAATACTTTCAAAATCGGTAATTCACCGCATTCAAAATCCGCGCATGTGCATTCGATCAGTTTTGTCATTCAAAATTTCATACACCATACTTCACAATGACATCAACAAAAAATCAAAATATTGTTCACTTTTTTCTTTTACTGGAAAACATTTATTGTAATGTATATTCTCTTATTGAGTTCACATCTCCACTGACGATAGAATTTTGAATTTCATTTTGGATTATAATTTCCGAAGATTGTATTTGTTGTTTCGAGACAACTAAGAGCGATTATTTTACACGCATGGCTGTTGTTTTCCGAAATTGAGGGAACTATTCGATAGGAAAAAACGTTTTCAGTACTCGAGCAATGTTTTTGGATTACATGTCAACCGTCGCTATCAATAATGTAAGTATGTAAGTACCTGGTACCAAGTGACACAATCGATCTGTAGCAGAGATGCCAGGTTAGGGGGATTTTCAAGGGAATTTACCAATGAATTGGCTCCATTGAATAGAACGATCAATGGAAAGACCCTCTGGTTTTCCCTAACCTGGCAGTAAGCCAGCCCGACTCCGCTATCGTTGGTTCATCGCTAGGGATGTTCAGTGATTTCACTAGAAATCACCAATTCCCAGCCAATGACAAACAGTTGAGCTTCTCGCATGTTCCCTGTATAAATTGTGTCCAAAGGAGATCCAGGGGGCATAAACTCAATGGGAGAATTTTTAGAAAAAATTTCAGGGCCGCCAAGGGAAAGGGTCTGGGAACTAATTTCACATGGATACACTAACACAAATGCTCAACTAATCATCAAAGTTTTTCAAACAGTATTAGTGCATTGATGTGGAATTAGTTCAAGTATCCTTCCCCTCGGGGGCGTTGAAATGAGTCTAAAAATTGTTCATTTGAGTTTATGCCCCCTGAGTAGATCCCATTACCCCAATAGACCCGAAAGAAAATTGACCCGAAGACAAGTGTCCCGAGAGTCAGTTAACCTCTCATGGTGTGACAATAATATGTAAACACGGCAAGAGGTTTTAGTGGGTGTTTACGACAAATGATCGGTTCAGGTTTATCCCTAGACAGTGGTACTCAATTACGAAAATTTCTAGAATTGATCGGATCAGTGATCCTTCCTGTCTTACAAGTCATTGCTGGCTATAACGTGAACGTGTTCAATGGCATTTTAGGGATGAAAATTTGATTTTCTCAAGCTCTGTGAACATTATTATAGAATAATATTTGAAATAATTTGTCACTTTGAAACATTGATCTTATTTATTTAGTAGTAATTCACTTTATTGCCACAAAAGCAATACATAAAAATTATCTCAATTTATTTTGTGAATTTAAGGTTAGAACTCCTTTCATAATAAATAATCAAGTATTTTCATCAATATTGGCTTAACAAAACAAGTTGAAATTACTTTTTAGCACGAAGATGATAATTTGTACCTTCAAATTTTATAAATATTAGTTAATGCCACCTAATTATCTTTCACTTCCAGTTTCCCGCTTTATTTCATAAAGATACGTTAACACCGCCTTGTAAGGCTGGCCTCCCATGGACCGGAATTCGTTCCGGCGGAATGACTTTAAACCAATCGCTTTCACAATTTCTTTTAGAGCGTTCTATCAGGAATCTATAAAAAATTGTGCATTGGTTCAATTTTCATTCCGCCGGAACGAATTCCGGTCCATGGGAGGCCAGCCTTAGACAGGACAGGATCACTGATCCGATCAATTCTAGAAATTTTCGTAATTGAGTGCCACTGTCTAGGGATAAACCTGAACCGATCATTTGCCGTAAACACCCCCAGTTACCGGGTTTAACTGACCTCCGGGTTTATCGTGCATCGGGCTAATTGTCTTTCGGATCTATTTGGGTCTACCTAGGGATTCTCCAGTGAGGGATAAGACAACGGCCGCCATTATTGGGATAACCAAAAAATAGATAACTAATTTATGCATCGTCCAATGAATAATACTAAGTGATTCATTGAAAATATAATATAAATTCCACTATTCCGTCTCGTTTTTAATGAATTATTCAATTTTATTCATCGAATGACGCGCAAACTAATGGAGTCAAGTAAAGAGCTAATTGTCTTCCTTGGTGGAAATTCGAATTTTGAGAGTTTTTCAAATTTTATAGAGCCTTGCAGAGATTCACAGGGAATGTTCGAATTTTGAGAGTTTTTCAGAGATTCTCAGAAATTCTCAGAGAAATATTTCCACCAGGGTTATCCCTCATTGAAGGAGTAGTATGCGAGAAGCCCGACTAGTAATAAGCCCGAATGGCACTGGCGTTAGCCCGACTACATTTAACCCGAATGACAGTTGACCCGACTAATTATAAAAATATAATCAAATAAAATGGAAAATTAAGGGCATTCATCAGAGGCAAAGTTACTAAATCTCTCCCCCCAGTTTTCTCAACGATTGATGAATATAATCGATTTTAATGAGCTGGTGCATCTTCTTAGCATATCAAAGAAAGTGCAGCTACTCTTCATTTTTCATTTTATTTGTTCGCTTCTGAGAAAACTGGGGGGGGGGCGATTTTGGAATCTAGTAACTTTTTGGGGAGGTAGTGAAGGCCGTTAATCGGTAGACCGCGATTATCCCGAAAGCGTGTTGGCCCGAAACTTGGTTTACCCGAAAGTCGAAATCCCGAATAAGAGTAATCCCGAAAGATAACTATATTTTACTAGTCACGCGCTAATGAGATGAAATGTCACCAAAATTTTTTCGGGATTACTTCTATTCGGGATTCCAACTTTCGGGCCAACACGCTTTCTGGATAATCGCGGTCTACCCCGTTAATCGAAATCAAAGCGTAATTAACCTTGAATCTATACATCTTTACAGGAAAAGGTTGGATAAGCTTTGATTTTGATTAATTTTCCATTTTATTTGATTATATTTTTATAATTAGTCAGGTCAACTGTCATTCAGGTTTAAGTCGTTCGGGTTAAATGCAGTCGGGCTAACGCCAGTCGGGCTGCAGGGGATCCATTAGGTTCTTTCGTTCTACCTGTCCTAAGTTGCTCCAACTTGTACCAAACCAATCAATTTGTTTTTAAAACTGGAAATAGCGAATTTGGAATACTTGGAGCAAATTGGGGTAACTTAGGACGCCAGTAAACGAACTTAGCTATTACTCCCTGCAAAAGTTACTAGATTCCAAATTCCTCCCCCCAGTTTTCTCAAAAACGAACACATGAAATGAAAAATAATGAGTAGCTGCATTTTTTTCAATAGTCTAAGAAGATGCACCTGCTCATCAAAAGAAATCTAGTAACTTGGCTTGTGGTGAATCGCCTCAAGTGTCATTCGGGCTTCTCGCATACTACCATTGAAGGGTCCCTAGGTCAACCCGTGTCCAAGTGTTTTCATGAAAAAGATCCTTCAAAGTTAGTTTCGATGAGTTTATGAAATCGTGTTGGAAAAACAAAGACGTCGGATCAATCTTTCTTTTTCTCGCCCAGGAGAATTCTCCAACTCATCAAAACGATGACACTGTGACGAAATTCAATCCCTCTGTGCATAGCTTTATATCCGGTACTCGCACGGAAAAGATTTAACCGCCATTTTATATTATCGGTTTTTCTACGTGTATTTGCGTGTATGTGTACGCTACTCTTGTCCGCTCCACGGTGTTCCGATTAAATTCTTATCACGTAGCATATCGCGTCGATCAGTGATATATTTGTTGATTGTTTTTCTCATCTTTGTGAAAAAAGTAATTCCAAATGGGTCGCAAGAAGAAGAAGCAGTCGAGACCTTGGTGCTGGTATCCTTTTCTTTTTACTTTGACTATTCATTTTTATTTATTTGTTTTTACGTAACTATATTTTTAGTTTCCCAAGTTTGGCCCTAGTATCACTTTTTTCTCACACGTATTGTATATCGTATGTCCCATGTATGAGCCGCAGAATCCCTATTTTTCCTTTACAAATTACGAAGCATTCGTAATCGCTCTTGAATTCGATTAAAAAAGATTTCAGAGAACGGGGTTAAAAATGACGAACTATTTTTCTCAGAGAAATCAATAGTCTTCCAACGGGTGCATTGCATGGTTTCGTTACTCAAAAATGATCTTTTTATTGATCGATTATGATTTCAAATCGTTACTTCATTCATGCGAATTCATTTGATTATTTTTCTGCAATTTTATGCACGGAAGCAAAATGTTTATAATTAATTCTGACGAATTACGTCTTAAAATTCAATTTCGTGTGTATGTATATATATATATATATATATTTTTACACATACGTACATGTACATAAATTTATATATATATATTCATTGTTTTGCAATTTAGTTAAAGTTTTGAATTCCAAGTAAAGTGTATGTATATTTCGTTTGTCGGAGTATTGATTTTGGTTATAATTTCATATATATATCATTTAATCCTCGTAGACTAAGTATCGAGCATTCTATTCACAGTTCTGGGTCATCGCGTATCCTGCAAGCGCATGAATTGGGAATTTGTGGAATATTCCTGTTCCTTATCGCTCTGCGTGTACTTTTAGGAGAAAAAATATTATTGCTTATGCTAATCCAAATACATAAAATGCTGCAAATTTATAACATTTTTGAATAATTTATTATGTTTTCTCGCATCTCATATCTTGTGTCCTTTATTCCATAACCTTTAGTTGAAATTCAAGTTGAATATTATATAATTTCACAAATTCTTATATCAATTCCCTTGCATTAAACTCTGCTGTTTAATCCAAACATACGAATCATCTTCCAGAGAAATGTTTATCCACAAAAAATCATAGAGAAATGATCAATGCTCGATAAAATAAACAGGATCAGTAGAACTGCAAATTGAATTTGAATAATCTATAAAAAACATATAGAATTCTATCAAATTATGAGCAATCCTAAAGCATATGTACTGAGAATCCATTAAATAATTCTACAGCTTCTCCATTTTTCTAATAAATTCATTGAATTTCTTCATATATCGAAAGTTGAATTCAAATTATAGCAACATTGACACGTTTATATTCATGTAGATGCAGGAGCACTGTCATTAAGATATGCAATGTGAGTTCAAAATGTCAATTTAATCATTGCGAGACATCTAAAAAAGAAAGCAAATAAAAGATCAATAATTTGCATGGTTATGACATACAAAAGATTTATTTACAAATGAACAAATGAGTTTGAAGTTTAATTTCAACGATAAGATACGTCTGCAAATATTGGTTGATTGTATGCATTCATTGAATAATTTTAATTGATTGCATTCGCAGGTGCTTTAGAAATTTAATTCTCCCCATCTTCCTCGTCATAGAAATTTTGATAAATGATCGGAATTCAAAAGAAGTACTTGGGAAACATTATACGTTTTCTCTTCTATTTGAAACCAGAGCAATAACATCATTTGAAAAACTTTACAATCCCTACAAGAAGAAGACCCATAGATGTTCACGGATTTTGTTTCGTGAAAAAAAAAACATAAAAAGAGGTAGTTACGTCATTCCATGTCGTACGTCTTCAAGTATACTATACAAGATACTGAAGACATATGCTGATGTTGCAGTTTAATCGCTTCTACTCCGCTGATCGATCGATTAGCTTTCATTTCTTTGCCCTTTTCTAATCTGAAAAATTGACAACTCGATTTTTGTTGTCAAGAAATATCCTGTCGGTGAGAAAAAAATGTGTAGATTTAAATGAATGATGCAATGTTCTTGCGTTTCACGGGCATATAAATACACACTTTTATCATTGAAATTGGCTCCAATTCAAGTAGTTTCATATTGCTACTGGGTGAGAATAACATGCATATACGAGCAATGCACGTATACACCCTCTATCAGATTTTCTAATGATTCGTTTGACCTAAATATTGAAGATTCTTTTCCTTAACCCAATAATAATAAGGTATTGTAATCGAGAATTCGAAGATGAGAAGATTCTTATCCAGCATCAAAAGGCAAAACACTTCAAATGCCATATTTGCCATAAGAAGTTATATACAGGACCTGGACTTAGTATACATTGTATGCAGGTAACCATCTTTCTCGTCATATCGTTCACATCGATGTAGTGAAATTTTCTGAAATATATATTAATCGATTTAAATAATTTCATTCGCAGGTGCATAAGGAGGCAATAGACAAAGTACCTAATTCTCTGCCAAACCGTAGTAATATAGAAATAGAAATTTATGGAATGGAAGGTATACCACCGAATGATGCCAAAGAGCACGAGAGACAAAGAAACGGTGGTAGACCTGGATCGCCGAGTTCCGGAGAAGACGAACCTGTACAAAAAAAAGCAAAACCAGAAGGTCTTTTGGGATCCGCGCCAGGTGCCATACCAACTAGTTCCGCAATGATGTCTGGGGTGATGCCTGGAATGGGTCATCCCGGTATGCCACCCATGGGACAGTTTCCTCCACCTATGCATCCTATGATGGGACATATGGGGGTAGGACCCCCGTTCATGGGACCCGGGTGAGTTGAATTTAACGATTCAGTTTTTAATATAAAATTATATATGTATGATAATTATGTTGACGGGTTTGTTTTAGAATGATGCCTGGGATGCCAGGTATGCCCCCGGGAATGCAACCGCCTGTATCGGGTGCATCCATCCCACCTCCACGGCCGTTATTCCCAAGCGCCGCAGCTGTTTCAACAGCTACGTCTACTTCTGTCAGTAGTGCTCCGTTAGGAGCTGACTTTAAACCAATTACTTCGGTCGCTGGGGGATCGATAGGACCGGTTAAACCTACCTTCCCTGCTTACGGTGGCGGGGAAACACATACAAATAATAGCAATGATCCAAAAGTCAATCTTATAGCCACGACTGGGGCAGCTAGTAAAATAATTCACCCTCCTGAAGATCTTAGCTTAGTAAGTTGATAGTTCATGTATCTCTTCATCGTTTTTAATTCGAGATGCGCAAATTATTGGACTCGTAAGAAGAATTGAAATTTCTATTCAACTCCTTTATTTAAATCATATTCGAGGCTCGTGAAGCTGCACAAAATATGCAAAATCCGACCATTTCTATATCTTTCTGAGTACGCGCGTGCAAATATCATTCAAGAGGCGTTACCTATCTTCCTCTAACGTGCGCGGAATACGTACCCAACCAAGTATCATTGGCACGCCGCGTTGTTTTTAACCTCACAGATCATTGTATCATTAAAACGTGCACATAATATGATCTAACTGTATAGTACCTTGTTGCTTATAATACCACTCCATGGCTTTACATCAAGTTATAATATTATGCTGTAAACGTTACTAGTCTTATGATGAGAAGACCAATTGTGTATTCAACTTTGCATCAGATTATTACAGAAAAGCTACCAATACCAGAAAATTAGTTTTGTGTCTAATAATTTGCACATCTCAATTTTTTAATGAATCAAGTAAATCATATCAACCTGTTTTTTGAAAATACTCTATAAATTTTGAAGAATTTGTAAAATATATTCAATAATTTTAGGAAGAAATTCGGGCTCGGCATCCAAAATATCAACGCCGACACACGGACGATTCGAGATCGTCGCAGTCCGATAGCGCGAGTCAACAGGCGGCCGCGCTGCAACAACATCATCAACAACAGCAGCAGCAACAACAACAGCAGCAACAGCAACAACAACAGCAGCAGCAACAACAACAGCAGCAGCAACATCAGCAACAACAACAAGCAGTCGCCAACGCGGCTGCCGCGTTCCAAGATCAGCAACATCGACAACAAGTGGCATTGAATGCTTTGCAACAACAGCAAAGATTTCAAAGGCCCCCTCAAACCGTTATGGTTCCAGCCTCGGCTGCTATGCCTGTGAGCTCTGTTGCTTTGATGGGTCCACTTATGCGACCCACCATGACTCTAGCCGCACCTGCTCTCATTCACGGAGGTAACATGATGCGACCGCCCCCCATGGGCCTACCTCCAAGTAAGTCTCTGTGATAATAGTATCCTTTTCCTTCAATCCTTTTTTGTGTTTTCATTTTCCTTTATCGACATTCTCTTTTGAGTTCCCCGTACTTCAGTACATTTCCAAATTCAGGTAAAATGTAATGTCGTTCAATGTGAATCACTCTAACATTAAATTTGATCCATATCTTCTCACACCTACCCCATAATTTTATGTAAACATACATAATGTATATCGCGTAATTGTCGCTAGTGTTTCTCATCAACTTCCTCCATAAAACTTTTTTATGACGATTATTATAGTCGTTACATCCTCGATCACTGTCTCGGCACTCGGTATCGATTCTGTACATGTTTTGCGATTATATGATTGGTTTTTTGCCAGCTTAGCCTTTTGGGCACGAGTATTGTAAAACCTTTTGGCGTGAAGATCGGTAACATTTAAGTTTTTACGTTTTTTGTACGGCATTTGCAGGGCGTCGCCCAGTCACTCCTCGATGAGTGTCAAACGAACCCTTCCTCAGTCTGGTTACTAAAAACACGTGTTTTATACAAGCGCAAAGATAAAGGTTGGTCCTTAGAAAAATCAGCATGCGGTGAAATGGTCTATTTCTATATATATATATTATATATATTTTTCTTTTTTATTTTTAATATCACTGTTATACTTATTGTAATATTTATACACTGTTTGTGTATGGTATATATTATTTGTTTGATAATAATCGTTGATTGGTTTGGTCGGTTAGGTTTGGTCGAGCGGCCACAAACGTTCTGTTCCGCTTGCTTTTATGTGGACGAGAAATTGAAATCACTTTTAAATTTCTTTCACATCGCATATGAATATTCGATTAATTCAGTGAGCTTATCCTTTATAACCTTAACCTTTTTTTTTTTCAATTTCATAACATTCATATGCATACTTCTTGCGAAGTACAGGAATATATCTGAAGGAAAACGCAGTAATGCTTGGTGAAATTGTTTATTCCAAGTTTTAATCTCAAGATGTGGTATTATACGTTGGTGTTTTTGTTTGTTACACAAGAGAAGAAATTCCACTAAATAACGCTGTTGTGAATAGTAGCAAGGGTGATATGAGCGCTTAATATGAGGGCATCAGTGCTGCTACTTCGATTCAATTTTTTCGTGTAAGTGAGTATTTGATATTGTTCGAACCTTGGATGTCTCGACGATTCATGAAAACTTAAAAATTGGGTAGAGTATTGTAGCATTGTTGTTCTTTCAAGAGAACAAAAAAAGAAAAGCATAGTACAATTTTTAGCATGTGTCAACAGATTTCAATGGGAATAAGAGGTTTAAATTGAGAGAAATGGATAGGCGTTTTTAAACTTTCTGAATTTTGTTGGTTTGGCGGTTTTTCCGTTACAATACCTCGTGGCAAATCGATATAAATCTAAAACAGTTTTATCTTTATTTGCATTACGAATCATTCAAAGATCAATTTCATGCTACATACTTTGATTATGATTTTGCTCAGCGTCATCATGATAAGGGGGGGAGTAGTATATGGCATAGATCCCTTTGTGAATTGAATTCTGTTCGTAATTCAAATCACAGAAGTATGTTTTTTAGATTATTTCCAGTATGTCGATGTCCAACCTCGTATTTAGGATACAAAATTCATTCGACGTAACAGTAACTTGCATATCAATGAAAAATTATTTTAGTTAAAGGTAAATAGAAATAATAAACTCTGCAATGATTTTCCTAACGTTGATCCATAGTTCATAACTGTTTTTCTTTCTCCAGCTCAATACAAGAGCACAAAAGATGAAGATATAAAAATTATGAATCAAAGTTTAAAAACGTTTCCAAACACGGTACATGCGCATAATAATAAAAAGACAATACAAAGTCGAACTTTAAGTAAGTACACGAATTTACATTAATTATTAAAGTTGTATATCTATATAATTTTCACATACACTTGTAATGAAACACTTTTCATTATTTATCTTTCATTTTATTCCTATCACTAAAACGTTATTGATTCATCAAGTTGAAATTCTTGCAAGGGGAGAAGTCAGAGAATCCATCCATAAACTAAAGCATTGATTATCCATCAGCTTTTAGACGTTTTGAAAAAAGTACGTTACGATATTCACAGTATAATAATAATAGTATAGGTATTGAAATTGTGTTGAAAAGACACTCGTAGAAAATTCGACTGACAGCTTAGTGACATTTCTCCCGACATTGTAGAGTTTCTTCATACAGTATTTTATAATATGCATGTTGAGTTATAATTTATTTAATCCTCTTAACTCCACAATCTAACACGTAGCAACTGAACTGTGAATTACATTTTATCAGTAATAAAAATCATGAGTTTGTATGATGAACGATTCTAGAATTCATCTAGTTTTAGAAAACGAATAATTCAAACGAGATTCGATTCTACGCCTCGCTGTGCTGTCAGTGAATTTTCTGTTTTGTCTGGAAAAATGAATTCATGCAGTGAAAATCATTTAAAGCTGCACGAACTTCATCGTTGAAAACAAAGAAGAATTTTTTCTTTTACTTTGTTTTAAAAGAGCAATAAATCATCCGCTGTAGATGATTTTTCATTCCTCGCAATGTTCAAAGTAAATTCAATCTAACCAACCATAGAGCAAATTGAAGGTGATATTCACCCTTGACTAGCAAAAATATTCATATAATATGTTATATATTTTAAATCTGAATTTGTTAATCCCTTGAATCAGATTCAGATTTAAGACATCCGACTTATTATAAATATTCCACAACGCATTTGCTAGTTAATACGATATAACACGTAAGTATTGGTTTTTTAATGTCCCCATGAATAGTTTGAACAATCGTTCGAATATGAATTTGATAAAATTAGAGTTCCGATATGTAGATTATTATCGTGTGTCGAGATTTTGAAAGAAATGTTTGTTGTTTGCTTGCAGCTATGATTGGAGCTTTACCACCGGGTCCTATGCATCCGGCATTCGCTGCCCCGATGGGATTCCCTGGCACCCCAGTGCTAACTCCGATGATGCCTCATCCTCGCTTCAGATGATCACCCCCAACGGACGGGCCCAATCCACCTTTGCACTTTGTGCTCTGGGCTCGCCCTTGAATTCACTATAAAGGGTGGTGTCCGGAACATCGACAGAAATAAAAGGAAGAAATATCGAATTCTCGTAATTTCACACAGAAGAACGAAGGACATACGAAGAAGAGAAAGAAGAAGACGAAAACCGATGAAGAGAATTTGAAATAAGAAGTGTGATGATGATGTTGCTGCTTCGTCGTCTCTCTCGCACTCTGTCTATCATCGAGTTTACACGAAGTTAGCAAAATCTTTGTTTTTGTTTCTTTTTTTAATACCAATATTATTATCACACTATCATCATAAAATTTCAAGTCAATGACGAGACAGATGAATAAGCTAAAATTCAAATGAATGCAGGCAATGTTGTTCTTCAATGCCTGAACGTTTATCAAACATCTCATTAATCCCTAGTAGAAATATTTCGGAGATATATCAGAGTAGAGGAAGTAAAATTAAAATTCAAAATTTTTATGACCGAATTCTTCCTACTAGGTCAAACTTTCAGCCTCTGTTCTGTTGGAGGGACGTTATTATTACGCGAAGGTGGCGCTTCACGCTGTCGCTAGGACTGATAACGATGATATATTCAAATAAGAGTAGATATATTTGAGAAATTTATGAATTACTACTACTACTACTACTACTACTGCTACTACTACTACTACTACTAGCTGCAGGGTGGAGGTCTGGTTGCCTCAGGTTAGTCCGTCGATAATTTTATTATGTTAAAATATTTGAAAATAGTCGAGTCGATTAAAATCTCTCACTACAATTCATCCATCGGTTGGTTGTGAATTCTAGTTAAGGATTCGTTTATTCTAAATAAACGAATTTGTTCGTTCTAAATATACGATATAAGTTGAAATTCGTAATCGACTCGACGTGAGAAAGTCCTTTCCTTTGCAAGGAACTTGTTGGCGACGCATGAGTATGAGTGGTAAGTACAGAGGGTGCTAACCGAAAGGAAAATCACGAGACAAATCAAATCAAAGATATCGATAGAAGACATCTGTTCTCTACACTCGACTCAAGTCGTTTCTTATTGCTTCATCTTTCTTATATTACTCGATGTTTCAATTTGTTATCAGCGAGAAATGTGAATTTTTCGCCCAAGACAACCCCAATGTTTCATATTTATATTCATGATCCAATTTATCCGATTCATCAATTTTATTAGATATCGTAGAAGATATCTCGCGGGCATCGTTCTCACACGGAGAACATTTTAAAGCGAATATATAAGATATACAATTCATAATTCTGTGTGTTTATAGGTTTGAGTACATTCCTTTGTATAACACTGTATAACATTGTAATTTATATCCAAAGTCATGATTTTTCTTGTAAAATATTCTCTGTGAGTTCACAATGCCTGAAGGTTGAATATGGATGAGAAATACAAAACTCATCTTGGGATTTTGACAAAGAAATAGGAATCCTTCCTTTTCGAAAGTAAAATAAAATACTCTGGTACTTGAAAGCATGAAAGCAAGTACCGTGAAAGCCTATGAAATCCGTTCTTATTCTCTGGAATCTTCGCGGGAAGATTAGTGAATTGCTAAAATAATCGATGGAATATAGTAGTCTTGTTGAGAGTTTTATTAAACGGAATGCAATGAAATTTAGATTATAATTGTCTTTCAATTAATTTTATAATATCTTGTTGATATTGTTTAGGACAAATTGAATCATATGGGAGAATATACGTGAGGAGGTATACTGATTTTCATGATATGATATATGGTATTGTCATGGTGTTGTCATCTGCACGACCATTTCATTAAAACGATCGTTTCGAGTCGTTTCGAGTATATGGCTGATGTAAACATGTGTTCACGTCACTAAATACTGTAGATGTAAATTGATTTTAATATTGTAATGAGAGTGTAATTATCGCAGTCTTTTTCCTTCCTTAGAGTTACAAGCACGCCTGTGCAAGTTCATAGTTTTTAGTATATTTATATGAATTCGAATTGTAAAATATGCACGAATGACACGTATAATTGTTACAACAGCACTCAATTGCATTATTTATGGAATTCGTTTCGTTTTAACAATCCTGGCACTAACCGTTTCGTATAAATTTCAATTGGAATGGTCTCCGTTTATATTATTTGACTAGAAATAATGAGAAACGAATGAATGATCTTATTGTCACTATATTGTAATATCTCGTATAGAGATCAGCAATAGTCCAAAAAAATTGATAGGGTTAAAATTACGTTATAGAAAAATCAATTAATTAATGAGAATGGAAGGTATATTTTCCAATCTCGTAAAAGCATAGTCGTTAAGGATTTCTGGTTTTTTTTTTGTTTCTAAATTTTCTAGAACTCTAGATTTTTTTTTTCGATAACAATCCCTCCCTCCCTCTTTGAGAAAGAGAATCAATTTGCTTTGATTGTTTCTTATAAACGCGAGGAAGACTCGAGAAAATTATCGATAATTTCAATCCTCTATTAATTATTAATCATTTCCATCATGGAAGGAATATTATTCCCTACAATAATAGCGTTATATAATCTTCAAGATTATATAAAATAATTGAATTTCATGTCTTGTAACAGATTCAGATTGTTACATCGTACATACATTTTTTACAACATTCTATGAGCAGATAGAATTTTTGTTTAATAAGATACATTATGAAATTGATTTCATTAATATATAAACTTCTCATTTTATGCAACAATTTTTGTTTGCATCTGCTTTTTCCGAATCCAAATCCAAAAAGTAAATGAATTGTAGTATATCAATCGAATTTTTTTTTTTTTTAATTTTGTTTTCCCAACAGATACAATCGATTCGATAAATTTTGAATGAATTATTAACAATCATGAGATATTTACATGAAACGCTTTGTAATATACAATCGACTTTTGTACATCAATAAACAATTTAAACGTCACCCTGTTACATTATTATCGTAATAATTTCGAAATCCCAAGATGAAGTTATATTCGTTATAAATTCTACATATAAAAAATAGGATAAATTCGATTACCCTGAACTCATTTTTTCTAATATAATACCTTCTTTTTAATTTTCTTTTCTTCATTCTACTATTTCGTCTATATGTATCTTGTACAATATTTCTACTTTCTTCAACCTAATTCTTTCCCTCATCTTTCGAATCTGCTCTTTTTCATTACCACCCGTAAGAGATTAGTGTTTTTATTTTCTTTCTCCCTCTTTTACGATTACAAGACGCAAAGAGATCCGACTCTCGAACAATTAGCACAGTTACAAACGAAAAGTTGGTATATAAAATTAAGCATAATACTAATATTAATAATATCATTGGCAATAACAAATGTTTGTCAACCTACAATACAATTATTTTAAGAGTTGTACATTGTTGAAGAAGAAGAAGAAGAAGAATCGATAGGAAAAAAGAAAAATTGAAATCAAATGACACACAATGATGATTGGATCGATGAATTGTTAATTGTTGTAGGTTGACGTATGCTCATATCCATATACTATTTGTATATGTGTATGCATATATGTTTGTTTACACATTGTAAGGATTGAATGATGAACACCTTAAAGAAAAGCTATCATGTTGTATGATTTCTGGAATTTTTTATATCAATTTCATGCTTTCAGAAAGGAAGTTGGCACGGTATGATAAACGCGAAAAAAAGTGTGTGGCGAAGACGGCGCAAGAGGAGCTGCAGAGTTTTGTGCGCGTGTGATTTGCCTTTTGAGCAAAATCGTGTGAGAGAGAGAGATTCGAAAAACAATGTATAGTCTAAATATGTGCTGAGTATGTTTTTTGTATTGGAATCTCTCTTGTCCCTCGTCCGTTGCGTCCTCAGTAACATCCTGTTTGTCTCTTCTTTCGCTCGACTTCGACTTACTTACTCCGACTTGAGACACTTGTGTAAACAAAAATCGCAGAACCCGATCTCGCGCCGTGTGTAAAACAACACGATGTGTACGTACCCAAAATGATATATACATATATCTACGCATTGTTATTATAACTTAATATACTTTATTTTCAGGGGTTGTCTTTCCGAATCGATGCCTCCGCGAATCGCTAGAAAGTCTAGATAGATTGATTGCGTTTTTCCTTTTTTCTTTCCCGTTCATGGTGTGATATGTTAGATATCTGTACGATAACGCGTCGCGTGTCCCTTTACCTACATCAACGTAATACAATTTTCAGATGATAGAGTATTATAATATAGTCATAGCGAGAAGCTTCCTTGAATGGTATTTTAAAGATTCGGCAGGACAATCTGATGGCAGAATTGGACATGTAGAAAGTTCTGTTATTTATTGAGTGTCATATTATCAACTGTTTTTTCTCCGAATAAAGACGTTCTTGTGGAAAGCTCAAATCAAATATTGGGCATAGCCTGCTGTTCTGGGAATAAGTGTGAGATTCATTTGCCAATGCATTGTTTTTGTTCTGTTTCGATGGACGTGTATTTTTTTTTTATTCTTCTGGTGCATCGATTCCCATAATGGCGGGCGACAGCCACATATTGTTTCAACCAATCACAGCTCTCACCGCTGTTGGACCTTCGGGGTCCCTTGCCTCAAGGCAGGCGATTGTTTGGACCTACCGTCCTGGAGTCGAGTTTGATACACTTCTATTTATCTCGTTTGATTTTCGCTTCTTTTCTTTTTTTTATTATTTGGTTGTTTCATTCAAAGTATATTCGTATAATCTGAATTTCAACCTTCATGTGAATATTTTTCACTGTTTCAAAGCGATAGAGTGTTTTAGAGATATATGAAAAGAAATATGTTTGTGGGAAATATGTAATCTGATGTATACAGTAATTCTCGGCTCCATGGACGCGTGGCTGGACCGAGAAACAATATTAAACGGTTATGAGTCGTGGGTAAATCGTATTAACCGAAACGATCGTTCGGAAGGACGAAACGAGGACTAATTTCATATATACGCAAAGCAGAAATGTTCTTGAAATTTCTATTTTGTAAAATTGATTGTAAGAAGAAGATATTTCAAGTTTACAAATCTCTATATTACACGTTTTTTCAGATCCCTTTGAGAAATTTATGTCTCTGTTTGAAAAGAAGTAAATGAATCCACCTTGGATGAGGTTAAGCGGATATAAATGAGGAGAAGCAATTATAATCGTTGAGAATTCATGAAATGGGGGATAATGACGACTCGTGTATTTATATTAAACGTTAACTTGGAGAGGAAAAATGAATAGAAAAATGAGAGATTTAAAGGAAGCGATAAAGCGTGAGAAAAGAGAAGAAAAAGATCAGATAGTTTGGAATCGTTGTAACATCGTAACAATCGCGGCAAGATAATTGAAGAAAGCGAAATGAAGAAAAAATGTTAACCCGAGGAATGAAATGAAAGAGGAAGTAGAAGATTGATAACATTAATTAATTATCGTGAATGATTAATTAATAGAATTGTTGTCGAGACACGAAGGAAGCTTGTTTCTTTTCTTTCATGAGATTTGTAAAATAATGAATGAATTTGAGTTCCACGCCAAACTTGGATACAGATTGAAAATCTCCTCGTTCGGAATTCCGATCGTTCGCTAGAATGCTTAGCTGGCTCTGTGTGTATAATGAGACGTATGTACATTTCTTACGTTGCGCAAAAGTCCTCCATTTCCGTCATCCTTTCCTCTATATCTTTTATCTCATTACACGCTAATAATATTATATTATTATATAATTATTATTTATAATATTTCGATCTCATGATTTCAAACACTTGGTGACAGCAAATCTGTGATGATGCACGATTCGCTCGAGGGAATAGCTTTGCTCGAGGAACGGGTAACAATTCGACATACGTACATCCTAACATAAAACATGCTGCCACATTCTTTCTATCTTTCACACACCAACACATGATGAACACGTACGCGGGGATACCACGTTGAACGGTTTGTTCTCCTCTCTCATTATCAATCTCCTGTATTTTCTCCTTTTTTTCATCGCCAAAAAATCACTCGGGAAAATAATGCATCAAATGATTGTTTTGAATTTGAAAATCCATGATGATGCAAAATCAATGATTTGACTTGTGCATAATTGCATATTCCTTTCCATTGACTATTCTCATTGCTATCCCTCTCTAACATCGTTATTTTCAGCTGGACAAACTTGCACGAGTCTTGCGGAGAAGACTAATACCACAAAAAAAAAGAAACATAAAATAATCGACCATTGGAAATCTAAATCAAGTGACACATCCTTCAACTCGAATAGTCAAAACACGTGTAAACTTGATTTTGTATTTTTTATCGTTGAAAATAAAGTGAAGAAAGTAAAGAGGAGGATCTTTATGAAATTTGTGGTTTATTATTGAGTTTTAATTGTTCCTTTTTATGTTTAAAGAATTAAGCAAGAAGGTGGGAGAGATAAGCAATGGTATAAGATCTTTATTATGCAAACGTAAACATCTTCGAGAATGAATAGAGTGAAAATGTACGTGAGAAAGGTGACTGATATCCTTTGTCACTGCACCATTACTGACATTAAAGATTATCCGCATTGCAGTCTGTTAACAGAATGCTTTTGAATTCATTACCTCTCTCGGTAATTGATTGGCGAGGATTTTAAAGAGACAATAGTCAGCCAGGTGACTCGAAAGTGTTTTTGGCTATTGAAATGCGTTATTAGATATTTCAAACCAGTCGACTGATTTTACAGTTCTTTTTTTCTCATTTACTATGTATAATCTTTAATGGTACAATCATTTTTAAACTCCAACGTGTCCTCGATTTCATTGAACTTTTCAAAAGAATAAATTGGAATGTTAATCTCACGTAAATTTATCTCGTTTGTTGTTGGAGAGATGGCATTTGTTTTTTGCTGGAGATTATTTTTTGTATAGAGTGATTTGAAGAAGGATTGGATAATGAATTATAATATCAGTAATATCAATAAAATCTAAGTATTTAATGTGTTTTTACGTCCCTGTTACAAATAATCTATAAAATCTCATTGACGAATGGGAAAATTAATAGATTTCACCATTCGTGAGAGGATTGAATAGAATATTTCTGGAAAGGCGGTGAAAACTACGCCAGGGCATCATATAAAATTTATTCACAAATTTGAAGAGGGTTGAACCGCTGAGCGAAGCGAGCAGCCCTCTGATTTATTTCAAAAATATTCATAATAATTTATGATTACAGATGTAACCACCTCTTATGTATCGATTTGCCAATGAAACTGGAACACAATGCTTCTAAGAATCCTTAAATCCAATGGAATTGAGCACTCAACGATGAGATGGTTATGGCCTTCCACGAGTCAACGTACTTTGTAAATAATGCAATTACTTTTCTTTTCCTCTCAACACGCAACTCGTAAACCAAGTGGCGGTTGTAAACCAATTGATGAGTGCTAATTCAAGCTTTCACGAAGTTTTTAATTCTCTTTACACGAGAGTTATGACTCGTTTTTATGGGCCACCAGCGCGTCACACGTATATTTCGTATTGGAATATCATTCTCACGTGAACGTAAATGTAACGCGCATCAGTTTATAACGATCTTGATTCTAATAAATCAGAACTGGGTGTTGAATCTTCAATTCGAATAGATCGTTGGAGTGCATTAACGATGGCAATACTGAAATAATTGAAGTCTATTGAGGTCGGAGACCTACAAAGTCCAACAACTCATCTAACAATGTAACCGGGATCCCTGATAACGTGACACCCGCGCTTATCTTTGTTCCAATAAAATATTGAATCATTATAGAATCCATAAAACTTGGCGTATATATGTATACATTTGAAAAAGTTGTCGTAAACTTATAGAAAATTAATGAATCGATGAAAGTTTGGAAAAAGTAGGTATCCTATGTCAAATCCGGGGAGTGCATTGTAGGTTGGCAATTTCAATTCGAAAATCAAACTTATATCTTCAGAATTATTATCTTCCATTAAGAAGATTCTAAGTGGATAATTTGATTTCCAAACAATTATTTCCAATGACTATTATAGTATTATATTGTCGTCTTTAGCGTTAGAATTAACGATTTTATAACTTCAAGAAAGCGTTATTCCATTTGTGGTCATCGATTTGAAATGATGAAAAAAGGCGATGAACGATTAAATGTGTCGTAAACCAATCGAGGCTCGTTAGTATCGTGGAATCGTGACCTAAAAAATGAATATCCTAGAATCAAAGAATAAAATTCATTGAATGTTTATAATGAATATCGTTATGTCGACGATGGAGGGTGATATTATCTTCCTGGAACAACTTTATGTAGGAATGCGCGTGAGAAATCATAGTCTCGATCTCGCGTGTCGGGGATTCTCAAAGTTTCAACATCTTGATAACTTCATCAAACGTTTTTTTTTCTCCACAGGAATGAATTTTGTCGATAAGAATCCCTGAATTATAAAAATAAATAAAATAATAGAACAGTTTTCATAATTATGCTTTGTCTTCGGGAAACATAATTTGCTCGATTAAACAAACCGTACACCGGTCATGGCGGTAATAACCAAACGGTCTGCTAGGTGATTTAATTTATGGTTACGGTACTGCTACGGTATATACGGATTCACCTCGCCGCTCACCTGTGATCGATCGGATTTATACCTGCTTAATCTTACGGGTTTATACGGTGTCTTCACGATTTGTGCTCAATATCAAGCATCGCTGATTTCTTCCTAAGATGCGAATTCTTTGACTTTTACCGTGTCGTTATCACCATTATTAGATTTTTCTCAACCTCGAGAGATAAGGAACATCCTATCACGAAAAATTGAATTCCTCAAATCTATACTTTCATCCAGCTTTGTGTCTTGAATTCGTTTGCTGTACAATCTTGGTCAAATCTCGATTAAAAATCGTTGGGAGATTAGTCATTGAGTCTGGGAATAATAAAAAGAAATAAAAACGATTAGATTGTTGCTTGCGTCAGCAACACACACACACAAACCTCCTGGGAGGTGTAACCAGTTTTTTATTAATTTTTTTTCCTTATCAAGTTCACTTTATAATGTGAGTTTTGAAATAATCCTCTCCCCAAGTGTGGGTCAAATGTACACATAACCATACTTTGATAATTAAAATATCATTTCTGATGAAATGTCAAAAAATATTTTGAAGAATATGACCAAGGGGGGAACAGCAAAGTCCCCCCAAACTTTAAAAGTCAGGGAAAGTCAGGAAATCCATTCAAATTTATAAAAAAGTCAGGGAGAATGATTGAAACATTTGATTTCAGCAGGAAAGTTTCAAAGAGTATAATGTCCGCTTGTGTATTTTTTACCCAGCCAGCACAAATGATCGATTTGAATCCATAAAGACTTCCCAAAGACCTTTTGAAGAGTCCCCTTTATGCAACCAATAAGAATTCAATGAACTCAAGATGAAAACGTATTGAATGCTCGCAGAAATCTTGATAAGAATTCTTTCTGAACCTTGAGTCGTTCGTCAAGAGTTCGTTAAGAATTCAAAATATGTGATCATAATAAATACATACTCATGAGCATAATGGGAACTCTTGTGCTGTAAGGGAGGAGAAAAAATTTCTTCATTTGCACCTGAATAAGTTTAACAGCTTTTCACTTGATTTATAAATCTTAGAAATGTGATTAAAAAATATTCCCGGCCAGCACAAATGATCAATTTGAATTCATAAAGACTTCCCAGAGACCTCTTGAATAGTCCCCGTTATGCGACCAATAATGAATTCAAAATGAAAACGTATCGAATGCCCGGAGAATTCATTATAAAATCTCGATATGAGTGCTTTCTGAACCATAAGTTGTTCATCAAGAGTTCATTTTGAATTCATGTTTACTGTCATAACGGGAGTTCTTTGCGGGAACTCTTTTGCTGTATGGGTTGATAATGAAATATTGATTGATTTATTTTTTGACAAACTGTTTGAATAATCGTTCAAATGAATATAGATGATCGTAAGTGGATAATTAGATTTGGTCCCATACAGCACAAAAGTCCCCGCAAAGAGCTCCCGTTATGACAGTAAACATGAATTAATTATGAATAGTTTGAATTCAAAATGAACTCTTGATGACTAACTTAATCTTCAGAAAGAATTCATATTACGAATTCATGAAGAACTATTCAGGCATTCAACATGTATGTATTTTGAATTCATTTTTACTGTCATAACGGGGACTATTCGAGAAGTTCTTTCAGAAGTTTTTGTGAATTCAAAATGATCATTTGTGCTGTCTGGGGTATAATTTATAGAACGGTTTATTTTATTCAAATGTTGATAGACGATCAAGACAGTTTATCAATGAAAGAACTTCAATTTGATATATATTTTGTATTTCAATATAAATATTCACATGCAAAACCTCGGGTTATGTTTGACGATAAAAATACCGAATTGTCGAAGAGTTTGAAGCCAGACAGCAAAAGAAGAATTCTTCAAATGTGAGTGAAATAGGACTCTTGGAGAATTCATTTCGAGCTACGTACCTCTTATTGGATTCTCCAAGAACTCTATTTCACTGAAATTTCGAGAATTCTTTTTTGAATTCGTAAATGATTCAAAAATTTTGCTAGCTGGGTAATATTCTGAGATAGCATTTTGTATTCTTGAATGTCTTGAAACATTGAACTCTTCCAGAGTTGTTCATGAATTATTCATCAGTTCGAAAAGAGTTCTTGATCTGGGTATACTTATTTGAGAAGCAGGGGAAACTCTTCAAATTTCGGGGGCACCCTGCATGGGAATTGAAATCGTTGGGAAGATTGAATTTTGTTTCCTGAATAAGATCATAGAAAAGTATTTTGAAAATGTTCCTGCAAGGTTTCAAAGCTCATTCTTGTGTTGAGTCGTCCTCGTGAGCGAGATCTCGCATCAGAAGAAGCTCGAGAAGCACGAAAAGAGGAAATTTTCAATGAAAACCAGCTGTACGACGAAGTTGAAGCTCTATTCTACGGTCTCGGAATTGCAGATTGAATGGTAAGTTTTTTAATTTAAAGAGTTTTTACATTTTATTCGTTTTTCTTTGTAACGCAAACTTTAAAGGTGTCCCCTGGTCGAATTTTTCTCCAGGAAATCCCTAGATCGTTTCAACCGTTTTACAGCATTAATATTCAATTCAGGGTTGGAAAAAACCCGGGTTTTTTTGAAAAAGCCCGACCCACTCGGGTTTTTTTCGGGTTATTCACAGTTTTCGAACATCTTCATCTTTTTCCTTATTATCTCTTATATTTTCAAGATGTTCACAGTCTTTTGAGCATTATATCTGTTTCATGAGTTGAAACATCATGGAAAAAGTATAGGATCAGTATGTTCAAACCAGTCATTACGTTGGGAGAAATTCGGGAATAAAAATTACTGGTTCTTATTCCCAATTAGGGAATAATATACTTGACAACAGATGAAAAATTGTTGAGAAAGATCATTGATCTTTCATAATGTTATTTTAACTGCAAAAAATGTTCCTATCACCAGCGTCGCACATGATTTTTTGTGATCGAGGATCTCACTTCTTTCCCTGAAGCCAGAGATCATTCTTGACAATATTAAGGTTTTCACTTCGTATCAACTTTATCAATTGAAAGGTTCTCTCCCAAATTTGCATCATAAGCAATCTATTCCAGACAGCACCAGATTTTCCGTTTACAGCTCGAATTATGCGACTTACAATGAGTTTAATATGAATTCAAACTGAACTTTTCATGAATAAGATAATATTCAGAAAGAACTCATATTGAGACTCCATAATAAATTCTTCGGGCATTCAGTGAGTGGTCATTTTGAATTCATTGAATTTATACTGAACTCATTGTTAGTTGCATAAAGGAGACTCAAAAGGTATTTGAGAAGTTTTCATGATTTCAAATTGATAATTTGTGTTAGCTGCGCTGTTTTGGATGAATTCGCACTAGTTTCGATTTTCAAACTTCTGAGTATGGGAAAGTACTGCTTTTTTGCAACAATTTGTGTTTTCATGTCAAGTATATCCCTCATCTAATGAAAAAAACCAGTCATTTTTAGGAGCAATGATCGCGTTCAAGATCGAAGATGATAATTTATATCCTACTTCAATGTTTCGAGCAGAAGTTGAAAAATTATATGACAACACTCCCAATAAATGGTGGAAACTGATGAGAGCCAGAACTAATACTACACATAAACTCCCGAACGGATTCTGTGAATTTTGCTACCAACTGTTGAGTATTCCACCGAGTTCAGCGGGACTGGAAAGAGTTTTTTTAACTTTCGGACACGTATGGTCCCATGTACGGAATAGATTAGGTGTAGAAAAAGCTACCAAATTAGTCCAATTGTATAGGTATCATAATACTCCTACTGATCAAAATGAATGGTGAGATAGACATATCAAGTATATAAGCACACTTTTTAGATTATATATTCAATAAAAAAATTTAATGCTGTTCAGGGAGTTTCATTTTATTGTTCTTTAAGCCATCAATCAATAATTATTTTCAGTGGGTTTTACATGAAAAAACCCGGTGGGTAAAACCGGGTCGGGTTTTTCCGGACCAACCCTGATCCAATTGATTACAATGATCTTTAGATAAAAAAATTCAGAATAAATCAGAGAAGCCGGCTGTGGTTTCGAAATGATTGTGCACGAGTTATACTTCCCAGGTAGAAAACCATACCCTAAATATTTTGTAACATAATGTGCCGTAAACTTCGCTCAGATTGCAATGATGCATAAAATGTAAATATTATGTCTTCATTATGCTACCATCACCTCGTTTTGCTACCAATAACAATGCTTTATGCGGAAACACCTTGGTACCATGATGCAAACATTTCTTGGCGTGCATGTCACCATTATGATGGCATTATTGAGACATTTTTCTATCTGGGCTTGATATGAGATAAAAAAAAACTGAATGCAGGTTTTTAATTGGCTAATTACGAATTTTCGTTCTGATTCATTATAATGATTCAGTGGAACAACAAAACAAACCAGACCCGGATTGTTTGATTCCAAATTAGATGTAATCAATTGACTATTAATGACCAGAAACAGTTGAAATAATTTGGTAGTTTTCTACCCAGATAGCACAGAGTTCGTCGATGAATTCTTAAAGACTTTTTTTAGAACTCTAGACTTCAAATGAAAGAATTCTTCACGAACTCTGTGCTATCTGGGTAGTGGAAAAATTGTCCAGAGCACTCTCTTGAATCCGTTTTCCGCAAAAACTACATGGAGGAAAATAATACAATAAAAATTACAACATTTTCTAGTGAATTAATACTATGAGGTCAAATATCTTGAAAAGTACTCCTCAAATATGGAATAAAATGTTACAACTGCAATAATTTTTACTAGATTCGGTAAGAAAGCTTCTGAGACCGTCGGGCAATTGTGACGACATTTGAAAAAATAGTACTATTTTACTATATTATTCTTCTCCGTGTACCAATTCGATTTCGCTCAAATTTTTCACACAACTTTCTAATGTCATACAAAATATTATGAACCTAATAGCTTTCGAAAATTGCAATTCAAAAAAAAGGAATTGAAAAATGATATTATAATTTTTGAAATTTGTATTATCCAGTTAAAAAAACTGCATAATTCTAACTGGGTTGAGATTTATTCGAGGAAATAATGTTAATTTCAAGAAAATTGAATGAATTTTGCTGATTTGTTTCAGATCAGAATTGCGGTCGTCATTTTCTACGCAAACTTATGGGAGGAAACAATCAAATTTGCGCGAACTCTTTTCAAAAAGTACGTAATTAATACAAATTTAGAGTAAATAATAATGGATTGCATATATAATTGGGATTGTGCACTGCCGCGAAGGCTGAAGAATAAAATTGTAAAATTTATTGACGATCGGAGATTAAAGTTTTACAATTTTTACAGAAATGATTGGAGAATTCAAAATACGCTGCAGTGCGCAATCCCAAGTGTGCCATTCATGTTGCTGAAGTTTGAATCGTTTATTGAAACCAATTGGTAACCGAATAAGAATATTCTTAGCTCTGCTGTCCCAGGCAAAAAAGTTGTTGAATCCAAATTCGTTCGAACAGAGAAAACCGAGAAAAACTATTCCACATCAAAATTGTATGATGTATTAACTAATATTTTGAAAATATTAAAGCGGTTCTAGAGCAAATAAGCTGCGCTGCTTTTGATTATTTAAAAAAAATATCAATATTTTTAATAACAACAAATAACAAAATAAGGGTGTTCGGTGAACGAAAATACCTATCAAAAGAACCGTAACTCGAGTTACGGTTTGTTTCCATTTAACAGATTTTTTTCAAATAGTACGAGATATTTGCTCCTCACACGGAGAAAAAAATACACTATACTTTTTCCTATTTTGCTTGCTAAACTAGAAACAGGAAGGTTTGTAAAACGGATTTTTGCATAAAAATACGAGAGATTACGAATGATTAACTGAATTTCACTATAGCTTTATAAAATTTAACGTTTAGCGTTTAAAATTTCAATCCTACCTACTATTTTTTCTACAATATTCGTAATCTTCCGCATTTTCGTGTAAAAATTCATTTTACAAACCTTCCTGTTTCTAGTTTCTTAAGCAAAATAACAAAAATTCTTATATTTCCGAGCAGCATTTTTCTCCGTGCACTGATTTTACCCAGCGAAAAGACCGTAACTCAAATTACGATCTTTGCGTCTGGCACAATGGTGACGTATTCGATGGTTCTTCAAATTTTGATGTAAGTTACAGCTTTTTTCTGATGATTGTCTAATTTTCAACTCGTTTTCAAAGAAGAAAAATGTGTATCACACAAAAATTAGGAGCGATGACTAATTTATATTAACACAGTTGAACGCACCTTGCTTCTCCGAGTCGAATGATATAAAAAACTCATTTCCGAAAAAAATTGAATCAACAACTTTTTTGCCTGATACGGCAGCAGCTGTTGAGGATCCCAAATCTTGCAATACATTCTTCAAATGATATTTCCAGTTACGAATAGCTGATTCGAGAAGATAAATCCGAAGGAATAATCAGATTTTGTGAGTTTGCATTTTCGTTTCGGTTCTACAAACGATTCAAACTTGAATAACATTTATTATCATAGTTCGAGCAAAATGGCACTTTGCCCTGTAGGTCCGTTATTTCGCAAAAACAAGTGTTCGCGTTATTTCTACCGTAAAAGAAATCCAAAAAATCCTGCCTTTCCAATCGGTACTCTCCCCTCGAAGGGAATGTAGATTCAGGCATTTTTGAAAATTCCAAAAGCAGAAAATAGGAGTTAGTTCCGAACATGCTCTGCGGTTACCATTACGTTATAATCATTAGTCCTCTCTCCGATATCAGGCCACAAGGTGCAAGATAGTGTGTTGTTGTTGTTGGATCACGAAAGTGAAAGCAAAAGGCAACACAGTATGCGCTTGCATCTGGCCGTATAACTAGTCGAAGCTGTTCGATCGACCTCGAAAACGTGTAATATTACTCTTACGCTAGACTCGATGCACGAGAGTTGTTGAATCAACGAAGGGGATACCTATACAACAATAATACATGAACACATTGGCATAATGGAAAAGATCGTAAAAATATTCAGGTCGTACAAGACAGAGGTGAAAAGTGAATAGAAAAGAAAGAAAGAAATAGAGAGGATAGAAGAATCGCATCCCTGGAACGCAGTTGTTCTTCTCATACGGTTCCTCATTGTACTTTGTACGAGTGAATGTACTTTGTACGATGTACTAAGATGCGCACATTCTACACGATATATTATATTCCTATTGCTTCATACCTTTTATTTTTTCAACTTTATGCGATATATTCGTTTTTTACTTTTTATCCTCTGAAAAGGGATAGGTCTCGTCGATGTAGAATCGTTGAAATATCTCGAAAGTGTAAGTACAAGAGTCTCTGGATTTACGAGGAAAATGAAAAACAAAAAATCACGAGTTGGCAAGGTTCGTTCTACATTTACGCCCGTATTTCGTTTGGCAATTTGTTACGAGCAATTGTAGACATTGTATAAACCGGTTGTGAATTAACTCACTAATGAATGGCTTCGAAAACGAATGGTCATTTCTCCTTGCTGTTAGGGATGTATATTATTTTATATGTGTACCCTCGTGGACAAATTTCAGAGATTTTTCAGAGGAATTGAATGTTAAATTTAGGTATCAAGAAGATCTTGAAAGATCTTCAAGGATCGTAAAGAATCGCTCAATTCGTTGAAAGTGTTTGTAAAAGAATGCTGTCCGTATTTTTTGTAAAGGATAATGATTGGGTTAAAAATTCTATGTAAAGTGGGTTGCCAAATCATTAGGCCACAGTTGAGATTTTTGAGATTACTTCAGAGTTGAATATCTCAGTGAAAAATTATCGAACAAATGAATACGCAATTTCAAGGGCAAAGTCTACTCTTTGAGCATCATTTGACCCCTTTGGTCTATCATGTTTGTCCAACAACCTACATCGCATTGAGTATGAGCATTTTTGCCGATATTTCCTCAGTTTTTCAAACAGGAGGAGCTCGCAGGAAGATTAAAACATGGAAACACGAAAATAAACATTTTGTAGAGAATTTCCTCAGCTTCAAAACGCTTTTTTTATCTTCTTGGTAGAGTCATTTTTAGCGGAGTTATGTCATGTTTTATGACTTGTAATTTGGAGACGGTAGAGGGGGGGAAAAATCTCCATGAAAGAAAAAGATTTGTTTTAAGATGTATTATACGCAGAAAATACTTTTGAAAGCAATCAAAAACCTCTCGAAGTATTTTTTTTTCGTATAATACATAGCAAAACTAAACTTTTTCCTCCAAGGAAATTTTTTGTCCCCTTAACCGTCTCAAAATTACAAGTCATAAAACATGACATAACTCCGCTGAAAATGACTCTACCAGGAAAATAAAAAAAGCGTTTTGGAGCTGAGGAAATTCTCTACAAAATGTTTATTTTCGTGTTTCCATGTTTTAATCTTCCTGCGAGTTCCTTCTGTTTGAAAAACTGAGGAAATATCGAGCAAAATGCTCATACTTAATGCGATGTAGGTTGTCGGACAAACATGATAGACCAAAGAGGTCAAATGATGGTCAAAGAGTAGACTTTGCCCTTGAAATTGCGTATTCATTTGTTTCCTTACGATAATTTTCCACTGAGATATTCAACTTTGGAGTAATCTCAATAATCTCAACTGTGGCCTAATAATTTGTGGAATTTTACCCCCAAAAAATGGTGACAGCAAAGTTCCTCCATAGATGGAGAATTTTTCACCGTAAGCTGGTGGACTTTCCCTCCATTTGTAGAAGATTCAATGCCCAAAAAAACAAAATAACCCCTCGAAGTGATGGGAAAAATCCCTCATTTTTGATGGAAGGACAATTTTCCCACGATGAGGGGAGGAAATCCACCAACAGGGAGAAGAAAGACTCCGTACATTTTTTACAGTGTAGGAACAAAGGATAGCAAGAATGGAACGTCAAAAGTTCCTGTCCTGTTTTTGCTTGACAACAATTTATTTGGGTGCCACTTTTGCTTTTAGCGTATCAAAGAATCCTCTCTCGCTTGAACCCAAAGAATAAAATCATACGATCATTCGTTCCGATTTACCATCGCGTGGGAATAAACAATTGATTTTTGCCGACAATTAGCTACGTAAACATACGCAATTTCTTTTTCCGGGCAAACATTAAGCGAGCATTCCAACGATTGCCATATGCACGCGCATCCACCGTACAACAAACCGGAACATCTAATTTACTGCTTTATCATTAAATTTAATCATACCAAAATAGTACAGTACAATGTTTTTTAAATTGAGATCCAAGAATTTCATCATTCATCGTTATCTTTTCTCTTTTTGTAACAAAAAATAGAAGAAAAATAATTAAAATTCATTGAATTTGAATATTTTGAGTGTATGATTCTATTTCAGAACAGCTGCGAGGTATCATTTTTTCGATCCTTGAATAACTCGAGAAATATCCAGGAATTTGAAAACTATTGAATATAGCTGGGTGCAGAGTTGACAGCCAAGGTTGGGCAGTTTAGACTGTTAAAAAAAACTGGAATTTTCCGGTACCCAGGAACTGGAAAATTTCTGTCTATAACGAATATTTCAGCTTACATATAAGCAAATCCCTGTTGTATTGGAATTTTTCTGTATAAATACAAGAATTTTCTGATACGTGTACTGGAATTTTCATGATTTGAATGTAATTTTTCAGTACAAATGTACAGGGTTAATTGCTTCCAGTACGATACTGGAAGTTTTTTTTACAGTGTACATACGTAGAGGCAGTTAATTCGTTCATATCGAAATTGTGCACTGTAAAAGTGAAGCTCACTTTCATCCTGAATATTAGCTGATTTTGAGATGCAGCCAAAACTAACCCTGTTTCAACTGAAAATAAGAACCCTGGTAGAAATATCCTATCAAATCCCATTGCGAATGTTGGAATTTCTAATTAAATATAATTGAATTTCATTGAAACCTATTCATCTCCCCATTCGTCAATGAGATTTTATAGAATATTTGTCACAGGGAACTGAAAATAAATGCCGAAAAACGATGGAAAAGACTGAATTTCAGTCCAGTTTTCAAGTCAGATGCAACCACATTCAGTCCAACTTTTTACTGTGTAGAATGTATATTTTCTTTTGCATTTTTGTAGCTAATCTATTCGCTGTAACTGCTCAAATTCAGGTGCACGAGCTAAATTTGATGGCTGTCCGTGTCCTCGCTAGACACGTCGCTGTCGAAGGTAAGAAATAGATCACTGACAATTTCATAACGATGCGGTACCAGGCAAATTGTTGACGTCAGAATTTGGCAAATAAACCTCCAGCAGTACCAAGCTGTTTATTCAGTCCCCGCAATTTCCACATGCTCATATTTTCTTCCACTCCACACTCTTTCCCTCACTTTCACTTTTAATTCTATGTGTTTGATTCCGTTTATTTGCTGGTACGCTCTTTCAACGTCTACCCAGAGATTTCTTCACATCTCCGAAGTAACGCATTCCCATGAGAAATTACACGTAAAGCGTATAAAATATGTCGCTGAGAAAAAACAAATTATATCAAAAAGCAGCACGCGCAACTGCGCCTAAGCCTCGATTTATATCATTATCATTTGTATAGTAGGTACAGTAATCTATACTCTTATCATTTGAAATAATATTGAGTCAAATCGCAATAAAGATACCACCTCGAATAAACAATACTTGTTAACATTTCTTTTCGACAAAAAACACAACAAGTTCAGCGATGATTCAACGAATGACTCAAACTCCCATTTCATTGTCATCGTGCCATAAATTTTAATCATCTCTTCCTTTCGAAGGAGGAAATGTTATAGATAAATAAAAATTCGTATTCCGTATAAACTTGTAATTCTATATGAATTTTAATTGGAGCAGGGTGAACTATGGAACGCTCGAACAAACGATGCCACGAGTATCCAGCAAGAATTCAATTGAAATTGGATAATCGATTGCACCGTGAATATTGAACGTAAATAAACCAGCTTCTCGCGATCGTTTCCCTAATTGCTGCGGGGGAATGATATTCTCTACCTTCGCAAGAAGATCCTTTCGAAAGAACCACTGAAGAAATATTTTCTTCCATCGTTTATCATAACATGAATAATAATCTTGAATAGAATTTGAATCATCTTTTATCCAGTAGGTATTATTGATAGTTTTGTTTTTTACATTTCTGGTGAAAGAGTACCGATTCTCAAAATTAAAAATTACACAGTAAAAAGTCAAACTTACTTCTAATCTCAACATCGGCTTATTTCAAGGGGCACATCCTAAAAAAAAGGCGATTTTTGGGAATTAAAAGGAAAAAACTACTGTATCAATTGCAAAAATTTCATACTCTTTATTTGCTCACGCCTTGCACATTTTATTATTTATTTCTTTCAAAAATCATCAATTATTTTTCCTACATATTATTGGGAGTACAAATTAATTCGGTCCGTTTTTTCACAGTTGAAGATGCGTTTATTTCAGAAGAATATGAATTATCGAATTAATCAAAGTATTGTCCATCGCTGGCTATCACTTTTTCCCATTTTTCGGGTAATTTTCGAATCCCGTTGCGGAAACACGTCTCGTCTTTCGAGGCGATCCAAGTTAGGAGCCAATTTTCGATTTCTTTCTGCTGCATCTGTCGGAATAACCAATAATCAGAAGGAACAATGTCCGGCGAGTACGGCGGGTGCGGTAGAATATCCCACTTCAACGTTTCCAGATAATTTTTCACTACTTTTGCGACATGAGGCCGAGCGTTATCGTGTAAAAGAATAACTTTGTCATGTCTTTCCTTGTATTCCGGACGTTTTTCTCGTAACGCACGACTCAAACGAATCAATTGTAGCCTATACCGATCACCCGTAATAGAATTACCAGGTTTTAGCAACTCATAGTGTATATACCACCCTTTTGGTCCCACCAGATACACAGCATGATCTTTGAATCATGAATATTCCTCTTTGGTGTCGATGTTGAAGTCGATGGCAACGATTGACCGGGCATAGTATAGGATTTTCTTTTCTTGGGATTATCGTAGGTAGTCAGTAAGGATCTCTTAGACCCTGTGTATTCTCGAAGGGTTAACTGCATTTCATCAGCATATTGATAAAGGAAAGAGTACTTAGAAATATTTAAAGATTCCGCAACACTTCCCCATATAAAAATCTTCAGGCTCCGCCAATGCTGACGACGGAATATAGCTAGACGCAAGGCTGCCAGCCAAAGCTGGGCAATCTATGTAGGGACAAGGATGGTTGACAATGGTCTAAACATTGTACCAATATGGGAAGTCATAAATCGACTTCGTTGATCCACCATTGATCATTGGCTGCGCCACGCTTGGCCCATCCTTCAACCAATATCGCTTGAAGGAAACGCATGCTTTCAACAGAGGCTCTCTAGGGCTTGGCGGGACACTGCTCCAAGCATTAGGCAACTCTGAATGACAATGGATTCTCATGTTGCACCAAGCATGGGTCGTAGCTTGATCCAGCTTGGGCAATAGCTTGGCTCAGCTTGGGCGATGGCCTCGCTCAGTTTAGGCGTTAGCTTGACTCGACTTGAGTAATAGCTTGGCTAAGAGTGAAACTTCCTTTTCAAACAGCAAATTACAATAACTCTCACCAGAGTGATGCGTGTTTCCTGCGAGTGGCGAACCAAGCATTCAATCAATATATAAGTCTCCTTTGAAGATTCCATGACAGAAATAATTCTTCATCTGTTTCCAGACCCGCCTACTTCTACGCCAGGACCACCGGATTTACGTCATTCATCAGTTTAAACTAATCAGAAAAATTACATGTTGAAATTCTCCGACATTCATTTCGTTCAATCGAAATGATAGAATGGATTTTTTATTTTATTTCCAATTACAATAAAAAATAAAAGTGACCATTGGCATGAGATGGGCGCAACCCTGCCGCAAGATTGCTACAGCGTTGGCTCATCCTTGGCGAACAAATTTTTGTATGGTCTGCCATTGACGGCATATGCTATCACAACCCTGTTTCTAGTGTTGGGTCTTGATTGTGTAAACAAATGGGCTGAGGCTGAAATGATGTTATCATTTCAGAGTTGCGCCATGCCTGGTAGCCTAGGCTCGGCCCATCTTGGTGAGCCTTGTGGCAACCTAGCGCCCATGGTCAATTTTTACCTGGGTCCCTGTCGATTTATAGTATTTTTAATCCAAACTCTCGTTCACATTCTGAAGTGTCGATGGATTGATTAATAATAACGATTTTTCCTAATAATTTTTAATATTATACCGTGAGAAGTGCCACTGTTTGTGGAAAAGACATGTGCTTGAAAAGGCGAATGAATAAGGATGAATGAGATTGCTCGAGACCTCTTAAATCTTTTTATTTCTTCAATAATACGCCTCTAATGATTGATTTTTGCATTTTTAACGTTGCGAATAGATCACTAGCATACACAAGTTATAATGCAGTGTGATTTTCTGTCCTCTCCGTTACCCTGTTACCAACATCCACGTTTATTGTAAAATCCGAAAAAATTACACAACAACGATTGATTCAAGTTAGCTTTGTATACGGAACAATATTGCTGAGAAAAAATTTGCATGCCACTTACAACAACATTTACTGTTTTTCGGTAACGGAGAAGACATGAAAATTGAGATTATTCAAACGCATGTAACAACTATTTAAGGCTTACCTTTTCAAAAACCAAGTCTGAGGAAAAAAACTTGATACCACACACTATTAAAATATAACTTGAATCCAAAATTATCTGTAGCCATTTACATAAACTAGGCCAGCTGAAATATTGGAAAATGGGCTTTCATGAAACGACTTTTGGAAGGATAGTTGATCGCTCGTGAAAACTATAAAATACTGATGGATTCTACGTGTCTTCCATGTTTTCATGTGTTTCAGTGGTTACTCTTTGAGTTCATGATTTTTATTCCTTGCCCCCAAACAATTGGAAATTCACTCACCTGGTTTCAATTTTTCTAGAATGGCCGTATACAGAACATGCAGAAAAAGTTCGATAGCGATTGAATCATTCGTCTCCGAGTAATCACTGCAGCAAATTCAAAAAATGCTGTTTCGAGAAAAACACGTTTAGAGACGAAACGATCATTTTCACTGTTATAAATGGATTAAAATCATACTTACAGCTAATCTGCTATTCCAGGCCCATATAATCCACCTTCCTCTTCTTCAAAAAGTGTTTGTTGAACCAAAGAAGCTCTTCGAGACGATCGATCCTCTTTTGAAGCATCCTGTTGGCGATGATCAACGATTCGTAGCATCGTCTCGTCCTTAAGGGATCTGTCTAGTAGCTCGCGCCGAAAAAAACGCGATTTTCGTGATTATTCCTTGGGATACTGGATAAAGGTAATGATATAAAAGTTATTAGGCTCAGTAAATACACTCTTGAAATACATAAAAAAACTTTTTTCTTTTATTTTATACATGTATTATGACCAAAAACGTCAGCCAAACGCAACACCTCGAAAAGTAGGTAGGTCCGCCTTGTTGATAAAATCTCGGAGCTGTGTTGTCTGAAACAAAAAAATCAAAGTGCTTTAGGTTTGGTATAACAATGGCCATGTCCCCTATGAATTTTATTCAATTATTTCAAAAAAATAAAAAAATGGTAAAGAAAAAACAAAAAATTTTCAAAAAACCGTTTTTTTTCGCCGATTTTTGGAAAAAAAAATATAGTAAAATTCAAAATTTTTGAAAAAAATTTATAGGGGACATAGCGGTAGGTTCAAAGAATATGTGTTTCAAATTTCATAAGGATCGGTCGAGTAGTTTCGAAAATTTCATCAACAAGGCGAGTAAAAACGTTGTTTCGAGAATAACGCGTTTAAAGTTTTTTTTACATGAAATTCTTAAAAAAAACTCACTTACGCCTAGTCAGCGATGCCTGGACCGTACAAAATTCCTTCAGATTGTTCGAAGAGTTGACTTTCTTCCAATCTTTTTCCAAACAAAACCAAAACGATTTTTCAAAAGTGAGTTACTAGACAGACCCCTTAAATGGCTGTAACTCAAAAACTATTTGAGATATCGATTTAAAATTTTAGTATGTTATTTTTAAAGGTATAACGTATCGAAATATGAAAAGAAAAAATGGATTTTCGACAAATTTCGCCCCTTAAGATGCAGCTAAAACAAATGCAAATAATATGCAGCCACTTTCAGTCGAACTTTTTACAGTGTATATCTAGAAAATGAAGAGCGGATCGGTCATGCTGCTTCTTTGGTAACTTCGCTTCTCTTCCTTCTGTCGATTGATCGATGTCACGGTTAGCGAAGAATGACGAATCACGGATGGTGTTTAACAGGTTCGACGACCGGATCGGCCATTGGACGGTCGACGGATATTGGGTCTCCTGTCATACAACGTCGTAAGGCCCAGTACCATATATTATACGTACATGAACGCGTACGGTATACGGAACAGTATGCAAGGAATATAAACCTCGTCCTTCGGCATATTCCGATTCAAGCCGAGCATCTAGCGATAGTATAATACATGCATACGTGCGATTAACTCACAACACACACCTCTTTCCAGTACCACAGGACGAATTCTCTCACAGTCCATCGCGTGTGTTCGCGGTATTAAGACGTGTCTTTTTAACCGTGTTCGTTCTTATACTTCATGTATGTGGCTTTGTTTCCAGTGATAAAAGTCTCATTTACCTCTGTGATCTAAGATAAACATTGGATACATCAACTATATATTTTATACACTTTTCTTAAGGTTGGTCAAGTGTTTTTTTCTTTATTTTTATCTTACTTCTTCACAGATGGATGAACGGAACCAGGGGCTCAACGAAAAAGAATTCGATAAGAATTGTATGAAATATTGTATTCTATATAAATTATTATACATATAGTTTTTCTGAGAATGACTTACATTTACAACTCTCACGGTTTGGAGTGGTTCCGATTCTTCAAAACGTGACTAAACTTTCAAGTGATTCTGAAATTGCATTAAAGTTAGTTTCACGAGACTTTTTTCAGGTCATTCTCGATCATTTTGAATTCGAAAACAAGAAAATGAAAGAAAGAATTCAACTGACCTTTATGTGAAGTAAATGGCACAGCAGTTGGCATTATCTCCTGAAATTGACAATTCTCTAATAGAAAAATGTATATCGAGTTAGTTGAGTGGTAATTTAGGAGATAGCGCATGTTGGTATTCAACGATTCACTTAGTTCGAATGTTTGAAATAACATTTCCAACTAGGGATGGGCGATCTATCCTTTTTTTTAATATAATTTTTATCGAATTTGACTCAAAATTATATATAAAATTTCAATTGAAATTCAATAAAAATTATATAAATCTCTATTGGCAACTCTGAACAAGATTTTCAATCAAGATTTATAACCACAGTATCCTATTCGTAGCCAAATTCACGTCCCGTTTGAGAAATAATCAAACACTTGGCTTTTGACTGCACAAAAATTGAGTGCATAGAATTTTTTTGAATATGCACATGTGATGTGAATTTCGACGCTTTATTTTCATCAGAATAAATAAGGAGTGGTGAAATGTTTATTTCTTCTCTCTTACACGGAGAAAATATAGTAATCTTTAATAAAAAATTGAGAATTTTTCTTAAATGCATAATAAAAACAAAACGGTTCACTTTTCTGTGCAATGTTATTCGAAATACTTAATAAAGAATACAGAAACATATGAACTTTCCAAAACTTTTTCGAACAAAATTCTACAAAAAAGTGAACCGTTTTGTCTTTGTTATCAAATATTTATTAAAGATTACTATATTTTCGATTTTCATTTTTCTCCGTGTAGCGTGAATTTCAACTGCTCCTGCTGGAAAACATTGTTTTGTCCCAAGACTCTGGGTCCAGGAATTTTTTGTTAAAAGAGCACTATGGTAGATAGAATAACAGAAAAAGAATAAATTAACTACTCGTTTCAGCTGCTATAGCTGAATTTTTGCTGCTGCAGAAAACTTGTTAGCTTTATCAACAAAAGTTTAACGTTCAGGAGATGGTATCATTTTTTTCTTGTTCAAAGACATTCCAACGAAGACTTTGAATTTCCAAGAAGGACCAGTGAGTCACGATGATGTATTTAAAACGTCATAGCGATGTCATCAATGTTCAAGGGCAAAATCAAACTCGTAAGCATTGGGTGATCTACGAAGTCATGATTTCACAATCCCGGATGAGTCTTGAAATTTGAATCAAACGTAATCTCGTTCCAACCAAATCCCAAAGCGTGATTATACAAATATGAAATAGATATGAAATCGAGAGCTAGATTTTCTAAATCATTTTTGCACAAATTAGTCGCTAGGCTTCACGTTGAATCTCGAGATAAATGATCTTTACACCAGCGTATAACATCGGACTCGATAGAAATGGATAGCAACGGAACGGATGAATTATTTCTTACCAATTGACCCATAAAATCGATTCGGTTATTTTTTTTTTTCCTTCTCTTCGTTGCTGTACGGAGTTACCGAAACGTGATATTTACCTCAAAGGAATACCTGATTGAGCCATGTATGTACAAAACGAACTCCCTTCGAGAGACGATGACCATTTGCCTCGCAGTACGTCGCGTGCGCTCGCGGCACGAGGACATACCGCTGCCTTTTACCTATTCGTTGTGACCCGCAATTTTATTGCCAGTACACGAGATGTGGCAATAAAAAAATATATACCAGGATGATTTAAATATCACATTCGTGATATCAAATTCGAAAGGGGAACTCCGGTCTGTGAGATTCATTATCTCGGTTGGTTTACCTTTTACATTGTGTATCTATCTTTTTATGATTCTTTTTTATATTGAAATTTCATGTTACCGCCCAGTTTTGAAAGATGTTTCCTTCAGATTTGAAACAAGTGGATAGATTCATTACAAAAAAATGCGGAAAAATCAATTTTTTAGGCTGCAAAAGATTCCCCAGACGAGCAACAATTTATTTGTCAATGTCCAAAAGGTTTCCACAGGATCACAAAACATTGGTGATCCAAAATTTCGTTGACTAGTATGTTACTTTTAGACGGAGTACAAATCCGAGAAGAATTCATACCCTGGATTTTGATAATTCGTTGACTTTGTCCATGATTTCACCGATGGAATTCAATTTTCATTTTGATTGTCGAAATAATGGAAAGAGTCGACGAATTATTAAAATCCAGTGTACGAATTCTTCTGGAATTTGTGCTCCGTCCCAAAGTGCAGACACTCTAGTCAACGAAAATTTGGATCACTAATTTTCTCCGTGTGGATATCTCAAAGGTGTCTTCAACGAGTAATCCAAAATACATCTAAAAGAGATCTGAAGATATCTTTTAGATTTCTTAACCGAAGATATCCCTAGCAGAAATCACTCTAGTATTTCTCTAGGTAATTACGAGGCCTCACAAGTCCTTGCAAGTGCTTGGCGAGGCCTTGCGAGGCCTAGAGAACGACTAGAGTGATTTCTACTAGGGATCTTAAAGACAGTGAAAATGGTTGCACAAGACATCTTTGAGACGATCCAAAATTTGTGATGTCTGTTTCAATTCTTTCCAATTCGAATTCTCCAGAAAAAAGAATAGGGGAGACTGGGTACGGTTGAAACACCGTGAATAACTAATGATTAGCTCGCAATAGCTCAAATCGCTGAAAGGAAATGGAGAGCTCCTCGCGTGTACAAACTTATTTTCCAGTTATTTATGCCGTATTATTAGCCGATCGTCAATTATTCGCGATGTTTCAACCGACCCCCGTGTTTCAACCGTACCCAGTCTCCCCTACATTTTAATAGAGAAAAATTGAAATATTTAGATTTCAATATCACGTATGAATTCCAGTTGCTATTCTGTATTGAATTCTCCTAACAGAAATGACAATCTTTTATTCAATATCGTAAAGGTAATTCATTGACTATATAGGAGTCGTTATTCTAAATTTTACATTAGAAAAATTGAATTTGAATTCCAGATTTGGAATACGATTTGACTGTAGAATAGGTTAGAATGGAGGTGAATAGAATTCCATTCCATAACTCCAAAATTCAAATTCTTGAATTTCAATCCGACATTTTTTGCTGGGTTCCCTTGATCACGTCAAAAAACCAAAAAGGGGGACTTCTTTTTTCTCTTCAATAGGGAGCTATATATTCTGATTCGTAGCATCTTTCACCTTCCATTTTTTCAACTATTTTGAATATAATGCGCAGTTGAAGTACACTTGTAAGTTGATGATTGATGAAGAGTGATGATGATGGTTCTATACGATCACGGAGAACATGAATGCTCAGGAATGCGGTTGATTACTGTCGAAATGTTTCGTAGCCTTCAATTGAGCAAGTAGCACACAGATCATACAGGTATCCTATGAATTTATACGAAGAAACTATGGTAAATTAATGTACTCTCACGATGAACACCGAATTATTGTTATTTTATATACAATACTGAAAATTTGCTGGAGGAGCAAATATTTTTCGCTGCCACAGCTATACGGAAAAAAGAAAATGGAGAAATTTACCACGTAGGATCCCATACAGCAAAAGAGGGCTCCCGTTATGACAGTAAACAGGAATTCATTATAAATACTTTGAATTCAAATTGAATTCTTGATGAACAACTTACTGTTCAGAAGGAATTCATGTTGTGAGTTCATGAAGAATTCTCCAGGCATTCAACATGTATTCGTTTTCAATTCATTTTCACTGACATAACGGGGACTGTTCCAAGAACTCATTAGGGAGGGGGGGGTGGTAGGGTTAATTCGATCAAAAAATAGCCTATTTTTATGAATTTTTATTGAAAAACCAGTTGATTTAAATGAATTTATTTTAACGGGATATTATTAAGTAACATTTGAAATATATTGTGTAAAATTTTCATTGAAAAATATCCAAATATGCGCCGGGGGAAGCAATTTTTAATGAGCGCCAAAAAAAAAAAAGGGTTTTGCGGTGGACAACATAACTCAGGATTGGTTCATCTGAAACAAAAAAATCAAAAAGATTCTGTTACTTTATGAGTTTTTCTAGGTAACCTCGTCGAGTTTTTTTTTTTTTCAATTTTTGGATTTTTTATGGCACTTATAAGTCAAAATACCGATTTTTGACGCAAAAAATCAACAATTGAGTCGTTATAAAATATACTTTGAATTAAAAAAAAAAAAAAAACTCGACAAGGTTACCTAGAAAAACTCATAAACTAACAGAATCTTTTTGATTTTTTTGTTTCAGATGATCCAATCCTAAGTTATGTTGTCCACCGCAAAACCCTTTTTTTTTTCTGGCGCTCATTAAAAATTGCTTCCACCGGCGCATGTCTGGATATTTTTCAATGAAAATTTTACACAATATATTTCAAATGTTACTTAATAATATCCCGTTAAAATAAATTCATTTAAATCAACTGGTTTTTCAATAATATTCATAAAAATAGGCTATTTTTTGATCGAATTAACCCCCCCCCCCCTTCAGGAGTCTTCAAGAATTCAAACGGGTAATTTTTGCTTTCAAATAGAAATAAAAATAGAAATTGTTACAAAATATTTTGTCAAATAATTCACATCATGAGAGAAAGATTTAGTTTTATTTTGTAAAAATTTTCATTCGAAGGCTCGAAGCGACGCGTTGTCATCCTACGTGGTAAATTTTTCAATTTTCTCTTTTTAGTGTAAGATATCGCTGTCGTAGCTAATAAGATGAATATCATAACATTTGTTCCTGGCGTGGTTGATATATTTGAAACAACCTGTTTCAAAATCACGTTCGGATGTCTTTTTCTTACACTAGATAAAACTTTCTTCAAAATCAACTAAAATTGAGATAGCTTGAACTATTTTTTGAAATCATCCAAATATTTACTCCGCAAGATGTAAAGTTTACACCGAAAACACAGTCTGTTCCAACCAAACAAAATCTTTAGTTGACTGAAATGAAATTAATTAAGGCCTTCATACAGACAAATAAATTTCTTTGCGTTCATTTCAACCAAAACTTTGTTGCGCCGAAACAAAAGTTTTCTCAGTGTACAACTTTTTTCTGGGTGTGGTTCTGGAAAATTTTATTATCATTTATCAAATTCGATATCACTTTACGAGACGAAGAGAGATAAAATGTGAATTAATGTTAATTACTGGCATTCCTTTTCAATCAGATAAAAATTCCGAAGAATATCCTCCTCGTAAGTACATTAATTCTAATGCCTTTCTTCTCATTTTATTTGAATAAACTTGTACATTTACTACCGTGTATTTCCACCTTTGAATATTCATCGATCTGCGGATTCTGTGTATTTCTACGACGAGAGATAATTCCAAACGCTCGACCAGGAGAAAAAAATATCATAGAACATAATCGAATCATCCCATAAATTTCAAATGTCAACATTACGACAGCAAACGAATACTGCACTATCGCAATCGATATTTTATTTTCCTGTTTGAAATAGTCGAAGTGAATTGATCAGTTGATGCAGTCGGTGGCAAAGCAGCGACAATCTTGAATAATAAATGAATCGATGGGCTGAACGTCGATGAAATTCAAAAAAAAATTTCTCGAATCGCGTAAAATACTCGGAATGAAAATGTTTTCTTAAGGGCCATGAAGCATTCAAAAACTAACAAAATTTTGCTACAGAGTTGTTGAATAACTAAGCAATGATTATGTATTCTAAATATACAGCAATAAAGTTCACTGTTAGGATTTGGCTCTGAATATAAATCCAAAGCTCAAAACACATTCCTAAACATGAAAAAATAAGTTGAAGAATTATTGACATTCGTAGGTTAATATATTTATAATCGTTTGCATAATTTTAATCCAATTTCATATTCAAAGCTCAATTCGAGTAATTTACTTCATCATTGTGGATTTAAAATTTGTATTTATTGTTGAGTTAATCGGAAAGTACACGGAGAAAAATGTAGGTCCAAAATATAGTAAGCTTTGATAAAAATTTGAGAATATTTCTTCACATCTGAGAGTATTTCTTAAATGTATAACAAAGATAAAACGGTTCACATTTCTGTTGAATTTTATTTGGAAAACAATTAAAAATGATTAGTACTCAACAAATAATACAAAATAATACGAATTTCTCGACAGTCGTGCATGAAATTTCATAAAGTGGATAACAAATATTCGAAATCTTATTGTTCACTTTATAAAATTTCATGCGCGACTTTTGGGAAGTTCTTATTCTTTTCTATTGTTTGTTGCGTATCGATAATTTTTCATTGTTTTGCAAATAAAATTCAACAGAAATGTGAATCGTTTTATCTTTGTTATGCATTTGAGAAATACTCTCAGATTTTGAGAGATATTCTTAAATTTTTGTCAAAGATTACTATATTTTCGAGCTGCATTTTTCTCCGTGTACGTAGCAAAATTTTGTCCATTTCTGGAAGGAATCCATGGTCCTTGAGATTTCATTGTTAATTATCCTGCTTAAAAGATCCGATTCAAACCTATCAACCGGTCAATCAGTATGAATCAGATTTTTGTCCGGGAATTTTCCTATTTGATCTTATTCAAATCTAATCAGTTTGAATAGGAAATTTTTACTCACTGAGATATGATCATGTACATTCGGATTTACTGATTATATCCCATTCAGCGGAAATTTCCTATTCAAACCGATTATATTTGAATGAGATCAAATAGGAAAATTCCCGGATAAAAATCTGATTCAAACTGATTGACAAATTAACCCTAGGACGCCACTCTGGGGTGTAGCACACCCCACATGATTTTCGGAAAGATATTTCTCAAGCAGTGGTCCAACACGCAGAGAAAAATTCTTGCTGAAAAAGCGATTTCGAAAAATCTGCTTCGCTAAATTAGCAAAACGGTTGCTGTTACAGCAAAAATTCTGCTATTTTAGCAAGATATTTGCTGATTCAGCAACATTTCCTAGTTGTCTGTATATCTACAATCTCGGATTGTTGAATGGCAAGCGCTTGTTAAAAGAGCAAGATTTTTGCTGTGACAGCAAATTATTTGCTAATTCAGCAAAGCAAATCTTCGAGGTTTGCTGTTTCAGGCACTTTTTTTCTCTGAGTGAAGTATCCCTCGCATTAGGAGGGAAAGTGTGCACGGAAAAAATAATTTAGCTGCGGCAACTAAGTAGCTAGCCCGGACACGGACAGCCATTAAATTAGCTCCTGCAGCGAAATTTTAGCTGTTACCGCTAATAAATTAACTACAAATGCAAATTTTTTGGCTGTCACAGCTAAAATTCAGCCGCAGGAGCTAATTCAATGGCTGTTCGTATCCGTGCTAGCTACTTAGCTGCTGCAGCTAAATTATTCTTTCCGCGTGTAGAAGGAGTAACAGTCCCTTCCGGTGTTATTTGTGTACACGATGTCAAGCAATACACACGGCAAAAAATGTTTAGCTGTAGCAGCTAAATTTGAGCTGCTGCAGCAAAATATCTAGCTATGATAGCTAAACATTTTTTTCCGTGGACATAGTTTCTAGTCTTGGGGTTTGTTTAACCCCAGTAAGAAATTCTACATTATTATTGAAAATTTGAAATCTACACAGTAAAAAATTTTTCGTCATTGTGTAAAGTGTTAAACTTTGTGTGTAGAATATTTAACATTCTAGAGTGTCGATTCAACACAATCGTTGTTAACGCAAACAAAACAAAACACGATCGGGTTGAATCAACATTCTAGAATGTTAAATATTCTACACATAACTTTTAACACTTTCCACAATGACGACAAATTTTTTACTGTGTAGAGGCAACATGAAATCTTTGCATCCCAATTATTTCCGTAATATTTCATGATGAGTTTTTTGACAATCAACCGTCTCAATTAAGCAGACACACGCATTAGAAGTTTTGAAGTTCTCAACGTTCAAATGAGGAATTGTTCAAATAATATTCCTTCTGCTCATCTGTTTTGTGTTCAATTGTATTTTTTTTTGCTATGAAGGATTGATATTTCAATTGATGTATGTAAATATTTATGTTTTATTGAGAATTTCCACGCATAATTAAAAACAAAAAAAACAAATGTCCCAACTATGAAAATCAAGATAATAACGGTGATGTGAAAAATGGGGTATGTGGAACCTCTCTGTGGCGTTTTTGTTCCATTTAGGTAGTGTGGCGTCTTAGCAGGGTCGGAGTAGGGTAACCATGGATAACAGTTTCAAGTGTTTCTGCACTAAGGGAGTCCTCGCTTAAGGGGATACTAGCGCCGTGGCAGCAGCCCAATCGTCTATAACAAACTACGGCCAAACGCTTCATTTTAACCAAAATATCGCTCTTCACAGCCTTTTTCGGATTCAAGTAGAGGTGCTGTACAGAGCGATATTTTAATTAATAATGCGTGTTTGCCCGTAGTTTGTTATAAACGATTTGGCTGCTGCCACATTTGTACTTGGTTCTAGGGCTGGACTCAAGACTCTCGAGTAAAACCAATCAAAATTCAATTTCACCAGTTCTAATGCAAAATTCGCTGGGTCAATGTACAAATATTTGAAGAATGAAATGTGAGGAAATTTTTGAAAATATTTTTTTGATTTTGAATACTAAGGTTTATTCAAAACTGTTGCGGTTTCGAAAAAGGCCTTGTCTTGTCTTGTCTTGGTCTTGAGTGGAGAAAAAATGCTTTATGTCCTGGATGCAATCAATTTTAGCCTCTCAGACGTGTTATTTCCAACTATTACATGCCTATTATTGAATGATATTTATTATTCTTGAATTTTGCTCAAGAGTCTCGAGTCCGCCTCTACTTGGTTCTCATCAATTCGTCTAGTACAAAGTAAATTCATAGTTATCAGTTATTCACTGCTTCTAATACAAAGTACATTCAGGTTTAAGGGGTTGTATCAAAGAAAATTATCGCTTTTAAAAAGATTGTTGTTTCAACGCAATCTTTATATTGTGGGAAAAGCATTTTGTTGGCACGATTATATACAAATATCGCTGCCATTTCGCTAATCGAATCAATAATATAAACCTGACCACAATCGTATCCATGCCTGAAATTCATATGAAAAATTTTTATCGGATCGAATACAAATTACTACACTGAGAACCCAATTTTTTAGATTGAAGGAGAATTTTCTTTGCCCTCATTCTAATAAATACTTTTTTCAATAGAAAAATCCCTCATCAGATTAAAACAAAAAATTTTCAAATTGAGATAGAAATATATTTCTTCTTGAATTCGAAGAATACAATTTCAATTCAATGAAAAATTTTCTCATTGGAATGAACTATCTTTTCCATTGAAAACAAAATGTTCTTCAAATCTAAGGAATCGGGTTCTCAGTGTACATTTCTACTGAATTAACAGGATAAGAGAAAATATCACTGTTGTTGAAAAATGTGTAATTTATCATGCAGAAGTTTGCACCCTCGTACTGAAGAATATTTTGTTACACTGGCAAAAATATTTATTTGTAGAAATTAAATATCCAATTGAATGCAAAAACTGATGACTCGTGGCGAATAAATTATTTATTCAGGACAAGCATTCCATTATTTGATTCGATTAAATATTTCATCAATCCTAAGAAATATTTTATGGCGAGAGGACAAATGAAGTATTTATTTGGTTGGCAGAAATTTTTACTACCCTGTCTATCAATACCAGTGACATTTTCTTATATCCTGCCAATTTTATAGAAATATAGTGATTTTCAAAAATTTATCCTTCTCCGTGCAGAAAGAAACAATAACGTAAAATCACTCTATCAACCACATTCGATATTATATAAATAGATTTCAATGATCTGAGAAAAAAAATGAGTTGCAAGGACTAAACCTATACGCATAAAATGACGTACACGAGGTACGTCCTTCGAAGCGTGCCATGAAACACCATTCGATCTGGGATACGATCGAATAGGATAGTATTCAATACGGTAGCATATGCTTATAATATTTATTCATCGTTCCAGCGTATTCGCAAGTCACTTTTTCCTTTCAATCGCGTTACTTACACGCTTATCAACCTTAAGAATTAATTGATACTTTGAAAAGAATGTACCGTGACACGTGTTAATTAATCACCAATGCCGTTCCACGGACTCGAAACTGGAAAATATTGAAAGAAAATCTGTTTTAGATTTTTTTCCCTTCTTCGAATGATATTCGATTGTGTACAAATATAACTAAACTGTTGAACGTAAAAGTAGGTTGTACGTTGATGTTTGATTGAGGTAAAATTGTGGTACCCGAACATACGGATTGAAAGATGAGAAAGGAAGGAAGTTGTTAATCGCGATTTTCACTCGGCCAGAGCTGTGACTGGTTATTAGAGTGCGTTTAACGATACTCTATGCACAGGAGTTAATGTTAATGATCTGTGATAATAGCAGATCTTGGACTCGACGCTTTCATTCATCTCATCGATGTTGAAAAATCATCTCTTTTTAATCATTATAATATTCAATTTTTATTATTTGACGAAAATCAAACTCGTGGAAGAAATTTCAGCGACATCGAATCGAACGCTCGCCTTGCTTAAAATGCAAAAAAGATTCGGATAAAAAATAGTTGTCCCAAGAAATCCTGCTTAAATAATCTCATCGATTCCGATGCAGAAAACTGATCCAAATCCATTGAAAATCAATTTTTAATGGGTTTCAATCGGTTTTCTGCATCGGAATCAATGAGATTCTTCAAGTAGGGTAGCGGATCTGAGTGAAACGACAAGCGATCAAAAATTTCAGTTACATTTTGGTGAAAAAACTTGGTTTTAGTCACTCGTTGATCGTTTAGGACATTGTTTTCAACAAAAATCCAACCAATTTTAATTTGGTGGTTCCAAAAATGGACCACATTTTCTTGTTACCTTGTGGTGACAGATTTGTTTCTAAGCAACCATTACTTTCCGGTCACAAATAGGTGAAAACCAGGGCACCCAAGCTACAATGGACAGAAAAGTTTCATGTTCGCCATCCAAGATCGTAGGGGGCGATACTACAGCCACTAACACACAACCCTTTCTGCGTGTCCATGAATATAAATTGGGATGTATGTTAGTGGCTATAGGCATCGCCCCCTACAATCTCGGCTGGCGAACATGAAACTTTTCTGTCCATTGTAGCTTGGGTACCCTGGTAAAAACCATCTGGCCCTGGTGAAAATGAAAACTGAAATGAAGTATGCAAACGAAAAGTATGGTGGAGCGTAACAGAAACGTTAATGAAAAGTGAACAAAGAGTAAATGGAACGGTTTCGAAGAGTACTTGAAGCGAAGTTTGGAGCATAAAAAGCGTATAAAAATCATGTTCTTGAAATTTGAATCGTTTATACAAACGATACGAAAGTTCAAACTCACAAAACCTGACAAATCATCGGGTATTATCTCTTCGATTCAACTCCTTGGCACTGGAAACATCGTATAAAAAATGTACTGTAATATTTTAGGTCTTCAACAGCTGAGTATACCGTTATTCGATTAGCAATTCGTTTCAAGAAACGATTCAAACTTCAACAACGTTAAAAATCAACGCTCCGTGAAGAGTATGAACAATATAAGAGGATAAAAATTGTAACCACTTGGCGAGATTCGAACCCATGATTTTCATCATTGCAATCCAGCGTCTCACTTATTCAGCCATGGAATGCTATGATTCCTGACAGTTTAGAACCGATACTCAAAGTCTGTATGAAATGCTTCGCATTACTTTTCATGGAACGTAACAGTACTCTTCCCAAAACGGCATTGAACGTTTATAAAGCGTATCGATAACGTATAATTTCAGTACTCTACAACAAGCAATTATTATACGCTTCGGCAAGAGAAAATTGGAACCTTTTCACGTTTCTTCTCAGCTTCGAATGCGTTTCCTACGAGCGTATACCATTCTCTGACCAAATTGTTACCAAACCAAAAAATAACCTAAAATCGGTGACTTTGGAATCTCCAGGGAAGCATTAAAATCATACGACGAACAATCTTTCTTATCATTTAACTTCCTTCAGCTGGTTCAATAGCTGCTGCTATATGCGGATTCTTTTCCGCATTGTACTCAATTTTAAAATCCCGCTGTAATACCTCGAAGGTTATCCATTTTGACGAATCCAATTCGAAGACAATTTCTACGGAAGAAACGATCAAATGGATGTCATTCGACTACTAGGAAATACATGTTGCATGTCCAAGTTGCGATTGTGTTGTTGTCGTCATTTAATATTTCAATGACGTAACGGGGTCGTAAGACAACGGTACAGTATATTCAGTGAGCGTGGAAATTGGAAAGACTCCAGGACACCGATGTTACGCAGGAGGAAGAATGAACGAGCGTAATCTGAAAAATAAAAGAGAAAAATGAACTCCCGAGCAAAGAGATGAACAGATTGCGAGGAAATTCGCGTATAGCGTAAAATCTATTCTCAAACGAGCGTGTATGTTCATTTTTTATATAATATACTTACGACTTATTAGATATAAGAATAATGAAAATTGATCGAGATAACGTTGGATCATTATTATAATTCCAGTCGAATGATACCTTTATCTTGTCACTGACCCACCATTGGAACCTTCTGAAATATTACGATACGCGGCAAAATTACAGCAATTTGTCCCTATGTACCTACCATACGTATGCATGCGCATGTATGTGCACACATTCGGTCACACACGTCGAGCATAATTGCGGTGTGTTGTTATCAAAAGTGTGATGCGAATGACACACACCGTGGATGGTTTTGAAAGAATTTTGCGAACGACGCGAGTAATGAGTACAACGATTTGGAATTGCACAATGTATTTCGATGAGGAAGATTTAACGGCTGATCGAGACAATTGAAGAGAAAAGGATAAGGAGAGGAATTCTTAATTACGCTGGTGTATAGTGAGTTTCATTTTACGGATGAAAGAAGATCTATTGGCCATTAAACGAATGAGGCAACGGCTGTTTCGAAAGTATATGTGTCATTAACGCGGCGCATACGTTAACGCAAGTATATTAAACGCGTATTGTTGTGGAATTGATGGTAACGCGTGAGATAACGATTCGTACTTCAGGAGTAATGGATGGCACAATATAGAGAGGATTATTAATTTACAACAACAGTCTCGATCAAGTTATTTTGTGTTTATAGTCGTGTCAATGATGTATAAAAATGTACAATATTTTTCGATACATGTTCCCCACGCGTGTATCTTCGATCATTAGTTTTTTCTACGACATTACGGCTTACGGCATATTGATTTACCGTTATTTTAATGTCACTATACTCCTTTGTCGCATAATTGAATCGATGATTATTAATCGCGCGTGTGTATTGCCGTTGCATCGAGTCACCGTTCTTCCATCGATTCGTGTCATTCATAGGATTTTAACCCTAGAACACGCACCCCTGGTTTAAAAAAACCATTGATTCTCGCCAAATCTCACTAAATTACAGTTGAACTTGGACAATGTTCTGGCCGAATCTCATCCAGCAAATGTCAATGAGATTTGGTCAGAAAGAACAGTCGATTCTCGCCAAATCTCACTGATTCTCGGACAATGTTCTGGCCAAATCTCATTTAATTTCATTTGTCAGAAATAATGGATTCCATTAACCAGGGACGCGGAAAACACAGGAAATTTCAGATGGCTGTAACTCATTGGAAACTAAATATAGGTTTCGAATCATCATGGGTAGTTCTTATTCGTCGGAGTGTAAAGTTTGAAAATATTTCCCAGGTAGGAATTCCCAAGCTTGGCCCGATCTTGGCCCAATTATGACTCATATTGGGCTTGGTACTCAATATTGGGCCAGAATGCAATACCAAGCACGGCGCAATGTCTCATGATATATGTATTATGAGTATTTTGGAGCTTGGCTCATACGATTAAACCGGACCTGGCCCAAGTTGTGCATATTAACTTTTGTCATGCTTCAACCTGATTCTTCAAACATACTTCTTGGAGAAACAAAATGACGTCATTTTTCATGCCATCCCTGCTAAAAATTTCCCATATAAAACGATGAGATTTTTAGCAAAGGTATCGATACAACTCCGTAAAAATCACAAACATGGAGATGTGGCATAGGTTCTCAAATAAACATTGATTGTACATTGGCCCAATATTGGTTCACCCCATGCTTGACAGCTCAATGTTTTGCCAATCTTGCCCCAGTTGTCATATTGGCATTTCCTATGAAACCCGGTATAGTTTCTAGAATGAACAACGGTTGTATATTGAACCCAATATCGGTTCGCGATGCTTGGCAGCCCAGTATTTTGCCAAGCATGGATCAGTTGTCAATATTAGCATTTCCTACGTGGGTTGGGTTACGGATTATCTTGAATGAAGAGACGCTCAAATGCTAAAAAAGCAATCAACTTTCTGGAGTCTGAAAGACCGCTGTGCGTGTTCTAGGGTTACGGGGATACCAGCGACCCCTGAAGATGCAACCAGAAGCATTGGTTGGAAAAGGACACGACAAAAATTGCTCTGACAAATTACTCGGAAACGAAAGTACGAAATGAAAATGAGAATCAATGGAGAAGGTCTGTACAAGACGATATTTTCCTTTTATTGCTTTATTCTCGGATAATTTCTCAGAAAAGATTTGGCTTGGGTTGCATCGTCAGGGGCCGCTGGTATCCCCCTTAAAGCGAAACTTGATTCTGCTAGGTACTTTTTGCTGGAGCAGCAGATCTTTTCCTTTTACAGAAATCTATTTGATATTTTGTAAACTGCACGGAAAGACCGGGTCTATCAATGTTTAGAAAAATGACTGTCATTTTAGGGAAACAGAGGATCACTGAAAAATATTCGTAGTGATTTTACTAAAAATTCGTAGTCGATGTATTAACAATTGATAGTTCCACTGCACTGAGAGGAAAAATTTCCGGGAATAATGGAATATTTAGTTGAATAGTCGCCATAAAATACTTAATTGATTTAAATAAACTTTCATTGACTCGATTGAATATTCATTCAATCAAACAAATATGTAACAGTCAATGAATGTTTATTCAAATCAATTGAGTATTTTATGGTGACTATTCAACTAAATGTTTTATAGTTCCCGGAAATTTTTTCTCTCAGTGTGTGAAAAATACCAATGAAACTATCAACTTTTAATATTTTTACTTCGAATTTTTGGTAGACTCACTACGAATATTTTTCAGCGATCCTCGTTTCACCTGAATTCACAGTCATTTTTCTAAATATTAATAAACCCGGTCTTTCCATGTGGGTGATTTGGAATTGCCGTACACTCTTTCGAGAGCGGATCCTTGATGAACTTCTGAAACGATTTTGGTGCGGAATATTCTGATCTGACCCTGAAATTCAGAGATATGAGCATTTTTTGATTGAATCCAATATCATCCTCCAAGGCAGATCACGGGTTATTCCTGGAAGAAGAATAAAACCAATGTAGCGTTTTTCGTTGTACAGTTATAGCGGTTTTGAATTTTTTGCATTCCAGCCAATTAGAATTCAAGAACTTTAAATCGCTATAACTCTACAACGAAGGAAGCTAAATTAGTTTTATTTTTTTTTCCAGGAATACCCCGTGATCTGCCTTAGAAAATGATATTGGATTCAAATGTCAAAGATTCATATCTCCGGATCTTAAGGATCAGCTCAGAATTCCATCGAGAATCTGCTCTCAACAAAGTGTACGGCAATTTCGAATCACCCAGACATGTAATACTAAAAATTTTCCTACACGAAAAGACAGGGTCTATTGATATTTAGAAAGAATTTATGAATTTGGAAAAAAGAGGATTGCTGAAAAATATTTGTAGTGAGTCTACCAAAAATTCGTAGTCAACCCTGGTTAAAAGAACCCATTGATTCTGACCAATTCTCATTAAATTACAATTAAACGTGGACAATGTTCTGACCAAATCTCACCGGTGATTTTTCAATGAGATTTGGTCAGAACTTTCGTGTGAATCTCGTTGAATCTGGCCAAATCTCACTAAATACGATTGAACTTGGACAATGTTCTGACCAAATCTCATTGAATTTCATTAGTCAGATTCAATGGATTCTTTTTACCAGGGAAAGTATTAACAGTTGATAGTTTCATTGGTATTTTTCACAGTGAAACTATCAATTGTTAATACATCGACTACGAATTATCAGCCCACACAGCAAAAAGAGTTCTGAAAGAATTCTTTAAAAATACCACATGAATTCTTGAAGAACTCCATAACTCGTCCGAAAGAATTCAAAAAGAATTCTCAAAGAATCCCCGGAATGTCAGTTCAGAATGAATCGCTGGGGGAATTCTTTTTCTCGTCCAAAAGAATTCTTAGAGAATCCCAAAACAGTTCGCAAAGGGGTCTTGAAGAATTCATAAAGAATTCTACAAGAGTTCATGAAGAATTCTCCAAAAGTTCATTAAGAATTCTATATGTGCTTTTCAAAAAATTTGAATAATTCATTGAAACACTCCAAAAACTCTTCAAACCGTTCACCCGAGCATCCCGGGATATTGTAGAAGAGTTGAAAGAATTCGTTACAAATTCATTGGAAAGTTCAAAGTGAGTAATTCTAATCGAACTGAAAAAGATTCAACACAAATCCATAACAATATCGAAGGATGTTATGGAACAGACATTCGGATACTGGTGTATGTATATTTAGTCACTCTTCGACCTTACAGTGAGGTGTCTCCATGTATGTGCAAGATTTCATTGCTTGATCTCAGTTAACAGAAAGAAAACAGCGTCACAGACTCAGCGAAGGAATTGCAGAAATGTTTTCAAGGGCCATATTTTGATTTTACCAGACTATTTCTAAATACATTGAAACGTGATCAACCATTAGCAGTGTAAAGGACATGTGAAAAAATTGAGAGTATTTTTATCTGGTAATGTGAAGCATTAAATGTATTTTATAACTTGACGCAAGGTACATTTAGAATTGATTTCATACAAAACTATTTGCTAATAAATTCTGAAATTCTTTATGCAATGAAACATTCCATTATAAATCGCTGTAACATTTCAATCAAGTCAAGTTTCAGCAAGTTGATGGAAATGAATTTGAAAAATTAGGAAACTTATAAACAGAGATGGGCATCCTCAATCACTTTTTGTACTCAAGGTACTTTTTTCCTGTCAAGTACTTTTATATTTCTATGAAATAAATAGAAATTTTCAACATTAGCTTAAAAAGTACTTGATAAGACTTCTTTTTGAATTCTTCACAGAGCTCTTTAGGAGTTCTTTTGGACGAGAAAAAGAACTCCCCCAGCGATTCATTCTGAACTGACATTCCGGGGATTCTTTGAGAATACCTTGCGAATCATTATGAATACTTCATGAACTCTTTTCTGAGCTCTTTAAGAACTCATTTAGAATTCTTTACGATCTGATTGGATTCTTTATGAATTCTTTAAGAACTTTTATTGAAAAATTCATATTGAATTCTTTTTATGGAGTTCTTTGCGAATCCATATAGAACTGTGGTGCTGTGTGGGAGTAGACTCACTGAGAATGTTTTTCAACGATCCTCGTTTTGCCTAAATTGACAGTCATTTTTCTAAATATCAAGGGGATTCATTACTCCCTGTAAAAGTTACTAGATTCCAAATTTCTCCCCCCAGTTTTCTCAGAAACGAACACATAAAATGAAATGATAATGAGTAGCTGCATTTTTTTCAACAGCCCAAGAAGATGCACCTGCTCATTAAAATTGATTCTATTCATTGATCACTGAGAAAACTGGGGGGGAGAGATCTAGTAACTTGGCTTGTGATGAATCGCCTTAATAGACCCGGTCTTTCCGTGTAGTCTAGCTGTTTAACAGCTAATTCGTTTCTCCGTGTACTCGATTATGGCAACGCTGTATACGAATCATTTGGAATCGTTAAATACAAGAAAATCGTATACAATTCTCGTTACCTTCGATCTCACGCTCATTATCCCCGATAACTACATGATATTCGTGGATAATCTGTTTCGATGCATCAAAAGCATTTGAGCAGATCCACATCAAGCATATCTAATTGGTGTACGATCGATACAAGATAGTCAAGTCTAACAAAAAGTCTACAAAAACAAGACATTTGGATTCTGTTAGTTATTCATCGCTAGGATGGGTACTTTCCATGCAATCCAGGTAGTTTATTTTAATTGCTTATTCACTTCTGTGCTATACTTAGTCTAACAACATAGTAGATGTACTTAATTATGTTTTGTATGTTATAATATCATACCATTGTGATATTAAATCAAATCTCATACGATTTGATGGTTATCTCTATGAATCGCATCGCGTTGTTTCCCTCGATCCCGAAGAAAGTGAAATCGTTGGACTGTATATAAATTCATTTGGCAAATAAAATAAATAAAGTTACATTCAAGGTTAATTTCCGGAAACATGTTGGTGGAATTGATCGATTAAAGAGATGGCTGGATTATTATTTCATGGTACCCTTAAGGGGAGAAAGTAGAAAATTGTATGTATTCTGTTCCGTTTGGTGTACTCGCGGTAGCCCATACATCACTTCTGAGAGAACAATTAGATGTTCGATGAGCAGATTAATGCGAATGCAAGATTTTTCGAGGATATTAACCCGGGGTATATGTTAAGCTTCCATATTAGATCCGATAGAAACTGCTAGGTTTTTGATTTTGATGGAATAAATGAGAAGTTCTCGAGGAGAATGATTAGGAGAGTTGATGGGTGGTAATCCGTTGAATACATGGAAATCTGAGGTTAATGGGTTCTGATTGGAAATTTCTAATCGATTCTATAAACATGAATGAGCAGATTCCTCACTGAGAGAACAGTTTATTTGTGACAAGGAAGGCTCATTAATTATAAAGAAAACATATTTGCACTGAGAGAAATAAAAAATACCAAAAAAATGGTGACTGTAAAAATTGTTGAATTCACTAACAACAGGGTTGGGTCTTTTTGTACTATTTTTCTTGAGTAACAGCGACTTTAATACTTTCTCTCAATCTGGGTTAAATAGAATTTGTTCAGGGGAGAAATACATGTGTTTTTTAAAAATTTATTACGAAAAATTGGCTGAAGATCCATCGATGGAATAAAGCACATCTTGAAATATACATTTCAAACTATCTTTACCATTTTTTCGAGACAAAAATATTCCAAAATGGCGGAGTTACAGCTGCTAGAAGTTGACACCTCAATTTTGCGCCGTGCAGGTTACAGGTCTCAATTTTTTTCCAAAATCAATATTTTACCGTTAGAATATGCAAAAACACACAACCTGACGGAGCCAAAACAAATAAAAATGGGAAATTGAAAATTCAGGGGCATTTTGATAAAAAACATATTTTCTTTTCAATCAAAAAATTGAAAGAAGCAAAGTGAATGAATTTTGTTTTTCGGTTTTTCTCTCCGTCAAGTTGTGCATTTTTACATGTTTCATGGATAGAATTTTGATTTTCTGATTTTAGATGAAAGTTGAGACTTGCGTGACGTACCAACTCGTGGCCCCGCCATTTTTCAATTTTTTCATCTGAAAAAAATTGTAAATATAGGTTCAAGCGTATATATCGAGATATATGCTAATAAATTTTCAAGCAGAAGAGACATTCACTTGTATTCCCCCTCTCCCCTTAATAATATCATTGAGAAACTTCATTTGTAGAGATAGAAACTTCATGCTAGGAGCATAGAAGCATAAATTCAGATAATGTGATTTAAGCCTAAAGTTTTCATCATACTGGACTATGTAATTGAAATTAGCTTGAAATTCGCAAGCATAATGAAGCATAATTTCCCACTCGGAGCAGCATAAGAAAATTTCAGCATATCTGCTGCATAATCATTTAAAAAATCGCAAATTTCAAAATTCCAAAAAATTTTGTTCCTAAAACTTTATTGAAAAAGCTGTTTTTTCCCTGAAATTTTATTTCTAAAATTGGAAAAAAATCTTCTATGAAATTTGGACTCTGTACCGTGATAAATGAATGAACCAAAATTCATTAATTCAATTCAATATCCAGATCTTCGTTTTAACTTTGATTCAAATTTTTCTCAGAATGAGTGATGTATTACAAAAATGGTGCGGTAATCCATTAAACTGAAACTCTTCCTGAGTACTCAAAAACAAGATTAATTAACGTCGGATGAGAATTGAATCTAAGGTGGATGTTTGGGTTCATTCTTTTAGTTCCCTTGAAATTGTAGAAAAGTGTGGCTACACATTAAAAAAAATTCCGTCATTGTGTAAAAAAGAAGTACGTGTCAAAATTCAAGTGTTGAATATTTAACACTTTTGTGTGTTCATTTGACACACTGATCAAATGCTGTTCGATCGATTCATTTTCAACACATTAAAATGTTATTCGAGTTCGAATTAACACTTTATAAGTGTCACTCTGGAATCAACACACGTTGAGTGTGAAGAAAAATGGTTAACATTCGCTTGTGTGTTGAATTTGACGAAAAATTTTTGACTGTGTAGCACAAACAGAGGCCCATGATTCATTCATGTGAATTTTAGTTTCAGAATATCAGCTTTCAAATTTACTGAAATGATGAAACTTCACATTTCAGTTATTAAACTCTGAATTACGTATGTTCAAAGACTGAAAATTCATTGTTTATGGATATTTTGCGTCACATTGACTCACATGAGTTATTCAAAATTAACAGAAAAAGCATTTTGATGATCAATAAGGAAATATAAATAAATAATTTTGGCAGCAATAATAATGATAATAAATTACGGATTTCTGCAAGCATAAATCGCTCTTCAAAAAAGCAGAATGTTTCTAATCTCTACTCATTTGATTGAGATCAGTAGAAATTTTGATATGGAGGACATCAGGTTCAGATCAGGCATGCCTGATTACTGTTCAGGGCCTGACTTGAGTATCATCTGATAAGGCTCTGACAAAAATGTAACGCAGGGAAAAGACAAGATCCTGATCAGGAAAACCAAACGTTTCCCAAACAGAACCTGATCCGGGTGGTAGCGGAATTCCCAATTTACTTTTCATAAAATTTTTTGAAACTCCCCCAACAGAAGAAATTCTACTGATGATCCAAATAGACCTCAGTTGAACATTTAAAAAAGACAGGTAAATTTCTAATGAGTCCTGTGAAAAATCTGAATAGTTTGATACATTCATCGTTCTGAATTGATCAGGTCCTGATTCGGCTGTCTTATCGGTTATCACATGATTGAAATACGGATGAGCCAAAGCAATCCTGATCAGGTCCTGATCAAGATATCTCGACAGTTACCTCACAATTCAAACACGGATGAGCCAAGGCAATCCTGATCAGGTTCTGATAGGAATACCCTGTCTGAGTTACTGAAAGGGAAAATCTGACTGGGACCTGTCAACAACCTCGCGTTACATTGTTGTAAGGTACTAAACAGGATGCCATGTCAGGACCTGATGAGGTAATTCAAAGTTTTCCTTAATCAGGAGTTCCCTATTGCAGCCTTACGAGGGCCGTGCTTCTAATAGGGAATTCCCTGTCAAATTTCTATTAGGGAAATTTGGAATACTTTTCTCTGAATGCATGCAATAATTATCAAACGAGATTTCTTTGAAAAACAAAACATCCAGTATTGGATTCCTCATCACGTCCCGAATGGAATTCACTCTTGTCAACTCAATAAACATGAAAATTTTCAATATATGTGACCTTGTCTACGAAAAGGGGGCTTAGGTGTGAAAACAAGTTTTCGAGAAAACAGCTGGTAAAGATAAACAAGTCATTTTATCAGTTTCGCTTTAGTTGTTCGCTTCTCCCTGCATCCCACCACATCCCACTCTGTTCTAGGACATACAGTGTTGATTCCGTTTCGAATAATATCTTATTTGATCGCGTAATTTCGTGGTTGTGCTTAGTTTTGCTCCTTTAACGACCAACACTGAAGAGGTGAAGTTCGTAAATATTATCAATGTTGACAAATTGGTTGTTTTGTTTTAGCAAACTTCCCTATCAGTTAGAAACTTCTGGTTTGCGCCATTCGAAAGCATATTTCACTCCATCCAAATCGCCAAAAAAGTGAAAAATGATTTTTTCACACCTAAGCCCCCTTTTTGTAGGCCAGGTCACATATTTTGAAGATAGTTTTCAAAAGACATCTCGAAGACGTATCGAAAAAATACCTTAACGATATCTTTTCAAAGACATGTCAAGAAGATATCTTGCAGACAGCTTTTAAGTGTTTTTTCAACATATCTCGAAGATGTCTTTCACCAGATATCTTGAAGATATTTTGCAAAATGCAAAAACACAATTTTTGAGCTACCAGGTAAATGAAAAGCACTAAAACCTCGTTTTAGAGCTCTCAGAGCTGACCAATGTCCAACCAAGAAACATTTCCAAGTTTCCATGACAAACTGTGTTTCGTTGAGCACTGATCAGCTTCAAGAGATCTAAAAGAAGGCTGTTCTGCTTTGTGTTTAATGGGTATAAACATCTCCATTCGATGATATAACTGATTCAGTGCACCGGATGGGAATTTTTAACCACAATCGCAAAGGAAATTGAAATAGAATTTTCTTTTGATTTGAGGGGTAATATCATTTTGTGGACGAAAAAATTGACGTTATTTTCAAAGTGTTGCCATGAAGTCAAAAAAAAATTATAAATATATGAGGTCTTTTGCATATGAAATTACTATTCTTTGGGTACAAAAAAACACTCTTTATTCAATTTTTTTAAATCCAAAATGGCGGCATGGTAGTTAAAAAAAACATTTTTCTTCTCGTGGTCACAATTTTCAATATAGAACAAAGAATAAAAAAGTTCCTTGAAATATAGCTCAAAATCTAGCTATCTACGGAGATTTTTTTTTGAAAAACAAATTTGGAAGAAAATGGCGTCATTTTGAAATTTTGTTTTTTAAATCGTCTATAAAATCGGTAAAAAAGCTCACCGTAAAAAATTTCCCCATAAATTTTGGGAAAAATCCTATAAATTTATAGTGGAAATCCTATAAAAACAGCAATTTTGATATATTTTTATGTGAAAATTCCTATTCGTGTATGGGAATTCGCTTTTCCCGTACAAGTATAGGAAATTTCCTCCACATAGGTATTGGAAAATCCCGAATATTTTTTACACTGCTGATATCGAAAAAATCCTATGTAGATAGCTAGATTTCGAGCTATCCCGACTAGAAATTTACCCCATGGACCAGATCAGGTAAACCTTGATCCAGATCAGGTCCTGATAAGGCAACCTCATCAGGACCTAACAAGTCATGTCACGCTGCACTATTATGAGGACCCCATCAGGAAAGACTAATTAGGATTTTGTGAGGAATTCCTTACTAAAACCTCAAAAATAAATCAAAACTAATCTATGAGCCTGTGTGAAAATTGCAGTTCGGTTGACAGATGTGAGGTTAAATTTATGTGATCAACAAATGGATGAATTATTTTTGTGAAATGTGTGGTGGTTATTTCTTGAATAATGTGTATCAAAAAGTCTGTTAGTAAGTGCAAAATGATTAAGTGAATCAGTCATAGCTGTTGTAACGTGTCAAAAAATCGTAATTTGTTGATGCAGTGAAAATGAATTTTCTTCAAATACTTACATCAGCACTTCTAGGCAAAAACTCAGAGATCATATTGATTTTGTAAGAAATATGAGTCATGAAGAACTCATTTGATCAAAAATATGTCAAAAGAATGTTCAAAATGAATAACAAAAAACTTGAATTATTCACTTGCAGCTCGTCGGATGGTTTTATTTTTCAAATTGAAGAGCACTCTTGGAGTTGAAATTTTCAAATTTGAGAAAAAAGCCTTATCTTCTGAGTGGAATTTGTTGTTAGGGTGATGATAAACTTGTAGGAAGAGTTTGAAAGTTGAGTGGAATCTATATTGATCAGGAAAGTCCAAATCGTGTGGCAAAAGTTAGAAAATCTGTCAACTTAGCTGACGGCGCATGGGTATTCTATTAGCTTTTCTTTACTAAACCAAATGCTGGCAGGAGAAATTCATCAAAATATAGTGAATTCAAAGTGATGTGAAGTAAGAGAGGACAGATACATGCATTGAATTTTATTAGTTATTATAAAAATGTTGATAAATATGGTAAGGCTATGTATGACTCAATGTATCGTCTCTCAATATTTTTGTTTCAATGATTTGCATTTTTGAGTGTGCATTTTCGTATCTTTTCACCAGTAACTAGTGTTAGGTTGAGAAAACATGTGTATTGAACCTGTTTCATAAATATAATAACATTTATTTGTAGGAACATGACACAACATTATTGGAACAAAAATATGGGAAGACGACACTTTGGATCTTCTATAGTCTTTTCTGATTTTTTAGAACGTTTATAAGAACGAATAAAATCTAATGAATATTTCGGTCCTTTCTTACTTCACATCACTTTGAATCCACTATATTTTGATGAATTTCTCCTGCCAGCATTTGGTTTAGTGAAGAAAAGCCCATGCGCCGTGAGCTAAGTTGACAGATTTTCTAACTTTTGCCACACGATTTGGACTTTCCTGATCAATATAGATTCCACTCAACTTTCAAACTCTTCTTACAAGTTTATCATCACCCTCACAACAAATTCAACTCAGAAAATGAGGCTTTTTTCTGAAATTAACAAATTTCAACTTCAAGAGTACTCTTTAATTTGAAAAGTAAAACCATCCGTCGAGCTGAAAGTGAATAATTCAAGTTTTTTGCATTTCATTTTGAACATTCGCTTGAAATATTTTTGATCGAATGAGTTCTTCATGACCCTTATTATTACAAAATGATTGGGATTTCTGAGTTTTTTCCGAGAAATACTGATGTAAATTAATATTGATATAGATATTGTCGTTGTTGATATTATCGTATATTTGAATAGAATTAATTGTCACCACATCAGCAACTTATGATTTTTTACATATTACAGCAGTGATAACTGATTCAATAATTCATTTTGCACTCAATAACAGATTTTTTTATGCGTATTAATCAAGAAATAACGAAAGAAAAGTACTTGTTCGAAACTTATATTTGATTATGACGAAACACATATTCATTCAGTTCATATATACTCTTTGAATAATACTCAGATGATGTGATGTGTAGGAAAGAAAAATGATGCTGAATAGTCAATAAATCAACCTTATGAGAGTTGTGATAAGTTAAATGAAATACTTATTTCGCTGGCGATGGTTGAACGTTTGCTAAGTTTTTTTCGCTGTATGCATAACGTGGAAAATCTTGTGAAATTTTCATAAGTTCCGCCTAATTAAAACCCAAATAGTTAGTTTTCAATTCACATTGAGAATAGATTGAACAAATTGTTCAACAGTTTTCAGAAGTAGGTAATGTGTTCGGAATGAAGGGATTGAATTTAACAACAGGCACCGTTGAACATCGTTCAAACATGTTCTTCTTATTGAAGGAAAATTTGTTTAATCAAAGAGTGTACAATCTGAAATCAAGTCTGTACATTCTTGTATTCAGTTTATCAAACTATGTCCATGATCTTAGGATGACCGAACGAGGTCCTGATGCGGATACAGCGAGGAAAACCTACTTCGACCTTTTCAGGATAATTTGAGGAAATCCTGACTAGGACCAAATGAGGTCATCCATACGTGAGTCATCCACACCTAATCCCGATCAGGACCGTAACGGGTATTCCTTATTTCGGATGACCTTGTCAGGTCCTCATCATATGTTGGGTTAACCTGATGACAATTTCCAGTCGGGATATTTTGAGGAACTTTTTTATTTTATGCCGCCATTTTGGATTAAAAAAATTGAATAAAAAGTGATTTTTGTACCCAAAGACTAGCACTGTAATATGCAAAATACTCCATACATTTATCATTCTTTTTCGACTTCATAGCAACACTTTGAAAATAAAGTGATATTACCCCTTCTCAATTAACTTCGATGAATACGAATACGACGTTTGATTCCGATTCCGTCGTAAAAACAGGTACCAAAAACGAGGTCGCAAATTCTCTACCCAAAACCTGCTATTCTGGAATTATTATATCTCGTAGTCGAAATAGCGTGTGATACAAAATACGAAGATCGGAATTCCATTGAAAAGTGGGCGAATAAGATTCCTTTTGAATCTGTGAAAAAAAGTTTTTCAAAGAAATATCTTACACAGTTAGAGAATAATTACAGGTTCCGTTTCCACTGTATGATATAATAAATTACGTGTCGTAAGTTTGAATATCGATCATCGTCCGTACCTTTCATCGTTTACCACGTCTGTCGTACATTTTTGTGAAACTCTCTGTTAAGAAAAGTCGGTGAAAGTCTTCCTCGGGATGAATTAATGATCTGAATCCGAGATATGTAAGATTATCGTACAACGATAAGGATCATCGCAACATCACCGTACAATGTATAAATCTCATGATACTTTGTACAAAACGATGATATGCGTTGCTAAGCGATTATTTATACCAGTTTTATCTTCCTAGTGTTTTTCTTCACACGTAAATGAATACTGCGAATTGCTTAGAAACAAAGAATCAAGGTTAGTGGGTTTGCAATGTCCCTGAATTCAATATACGAGAATGAATGACGAAGGGACGTGGTGTAATGGATTGGCTACGAACGAGTCGGTCTGTGCAGGCGCAAAGTGGACCGTCGAATGGAGAACAAGTGAAATCTTCTAAGGAACCCAGCTGACACTTCAGTTTCTTTTTTCGAGATAGATATACCTTTGGTGGTTCTTTCATATACAACGTTGGAGATATTTGCACGAGGAATCAGGATTTATATAATTGATGTGTCGCAATGATCTAACGTATCTATGCGTCTACTGTGCCAGTTGTGACTTCTTATACCTACTTTCCATACCGCAACAAGGCTAAAATAACAACACGAGCTGACATTTTCTCCAATATAATTTCTTAATTATATATCATAATATTCTTTCTCGTATCCCGATTGTATCAAGCTCCTTCGTTTTGATTATTTTTCCTCATATAATTTGTATACAAAAGTTCTATACAACTTTTATATAACTTATATTTCGAACTACCCAGTAAACATTTTTCCCCTCAACATTTTCTGAATGTTAACAGAAAGTTCTCTAATGCGTCGATTTCGGAAATATATTTGATGCCTTTTTCATGAGGTCTGGAAGTTATCAGAATGTGGTCCAAGTCAACTTTACTGGATATCCACTGTGAAAAATGGTCTGAAATTTCCTAGATCAGATGAATATGAAAATTCAATCACGAATTTATGAAATTTATTTCAAAATATATTAAAATTCATAATGAGAAGTCAGAACAGTTTTGAAAATGAATACAAAATTTATATGTTAATTGTTTAACTAGGAAGCAATTGTTTGACTGTGTTGTTTTGAAAAACTCAATGAGAGAGTAGGAAGTCTATAAATAATTTCTGCAATTATTTTGTTTTCTTTCAATTATCCATTGATTGATTTATGCTACATTGAACATACATTAATTATCAATTCTTGTAATTACGTTCATTCTTCTGGAATTGTCTCAAGTTGAAAAATCTATGATTTTTACGATGTTATCTCTGCGAACACGTAACGCGTTGTTTATTCATTATTCATAAGATGAGAAAAAGAAAAGGAAGAAAAAAAAATACACGACATAATTCATCACCATGAATCTGTTCAATTAGCGTGAAGCATTCAAGGTTTTTATTAGAAGACAGTACCGTTGGTTTTGCTTTTTTATCGCGATGTATTTTCGATTAGATTATCGTAAAACTTTTTGTTTTTCGTTTCAGAGTTGACGAAAGTGTGAATCACCGATCGATCCGAGGATGTCGAAGGATCGAATAACGTCGATTACGACGATCCGCCGATGCCTGGTGTTGTTGAGCTGGATAAGCTTCGTCAGCTCGCAAAATAATAATTTGAGAGTAGCGTATCAGTGGAAACAAATAGACTACGAGTGGCCTACTCCTGAAACGCAGAGAAATCTTTTCCCGAATTATATACAGAAGGATAATTTACCTTTGGGATTGGAGGTGGCTGGCAATAGAATTTTCGTCACCGTGCCGAGATGGAAGCAAGGCGTAGCGGCGAGTTTGAATTATATAAATATGAATGGTAAGTCGAGCTGGCATTTGATTCTCAATCGTTGAATCAGCTGGAGATTCCTAAATTCGCATGTGGACACGCCACATCCAGTCTAGAATTCGCAGGAGCTTGTAAGTTCCTGTCCGGGACCACTCAGGTTCACGCTTGGCAGGTACCTGAAGGGTCACATGGGCCTACAAGGAAAGAAATTTTCAGCTGTCTAAACTAAATCCAAGCTATTATAGTTGAATTCTTAGCTGATTTCTTAGCAACATGAGCTAAAAGAGTGACCGCAAAATCCGCCTGTTTTTTTGGGACTGCGAGTTTCAGGTTGAATTGGATTCTGAAAAATAACTCATGTCGATCATTTGCGAGGGAACACCATTCCCCGGTGAGCATAACATTGATTTTGGAGATAAAGAACTCGATGGAATCGATAGATTCTTGACAAAATGAATTCTTTTATATGAAAAAAAACCTATCGCGGTTTATTGATTTTTATAAAATCTTGATCAAACTTTGATACTACTTTACCTCTTAAACCAGTGTCATGCTTGCCAGGAGATTGTATATTCTCCCAAATGATCAACATAGAGTATGTTTCAGAATGCATTCTAACCTGAAACCCCCGGTCCCAGAAGATAGGTGGAAAAATACTCTTTTTTGCGGTCATTCTTCAACTGATGGAGTTGACAATTTAGCTACAGCACTGAAAAAACGGCTGTCGTTGAATGGTTCATGGTTGAAGCATTCGTGTTGGGAATGACTTGAAATCTGATTCTATTCACCAGGAAATGTGAAGGGGTTGAAGCCAAAATTAACTACATTTTTCAGGTTATCACACCAAGAAAAAAATTTGGTTCCTCTGATCTGAAAAATGTAGTTAAGTTTAGCTTCAACTACTTTTTCTGGATATCACAATCGAATTTCCTGGGGAATAAAATCAGATTCTAAGTTACTGCAACCACAACTGTTCTGATCAAGTCGTTTTTCTGTCATTGCACTTTTTTTCGATGTTGCGAGTCGTGGGTGGTAATTTGAATTCTTTTGAATTTCGTTCACTTTTGGCGCATTTGATTTTCGTTGGAAATTAGCAAAAGTCTACTGAATTCAACAAAATTCCGGTAAAATTCAATAACTTTTAGTGAAATTTGTTGACGTCCATTGAAGTTCATGAAGTTTGAGCAGGCTCTATCCCAATCAGGAAAAACCGAAGTATGCCAATGTTGACAACAGGCGGAGTACAGTGCCAGTATTGGGCCCCCAAGAGTCGGCTAGCACGTACCCAGTATGGAAAAGCGTTATCATTTCGGACAAATGCCAGTACTGCTGCAGTACAGACCACCAGTACCCCGCCAGTCATAGCCGGTACTGACGCAGTACAGCGCTAGTTATGAAATTCTGATTGGGCGTATTGCGCCGGTACTGAAGGCCATGACCGATTACCAGTACTGTGCCAGTACCAAGTACCCAGTACGCAAAAGCGTTATCATTTCGGACAAATGCCAGTACTGCTGCAGTACAGACCACCAGTACTCCGCCAGTACTGCGCCAGTTGTTAAACTCTGATTGGGACTATTTATTTAGTTACAGTTGTTTGCAATTATACTAGCAATCACGCAACGACTGCATCCTGTAAAATTGTTTCCAGATACCCGCGAATCTCCACCTTTGATACCTTATCCATCCTGGGAAGCGCATCAATTCAACGAAGCAGGAGTTTCGGAGATAGTATCGACTTTCCGCATACGCGCCGATCAGTGCAACAGACTGTGGGTTTTGGATACAGGATTAACCGATATCCTAGGAAGCCCCGAACAGCAAGTCCCACCTGCTCTTTTGGTTTATGATTTATCCACGGACGAGTTGTTAAGGAAATACATCATTCCGGAGGATCAGAGAACTCCAGATTCTCTATTCGCTAATATCGCCGTCGAAGATTACTCCTGCGACGACGCGTATGGATATTTGGGTGACCTAGGTGGGCCAGGATTGGTAGTTTATTCGTGGAAAATGGATAAATCGTGGCTCGTGAAACATCATTTCTTCCATCCTGATCCTCAGGTGTGTATTATCAACTCGAATGGATGTGGAAAGAAATACAATGTATGAACTGATGAATGTTCCATTATACAGGGAGGAGAATTCAATGTTTCCGGAGTGGCTTTCCAATGGACAGACGGGATTTTTGGAATGGCGTTGGAACCAATGGGTGACGGATACAGCACTTTATACTTCCATCCACTGTCCAGTACTATGGAATTTTCAGTTAGCACCAAAGTTTTGAGAGATCCCGAACACGCTAACTCTCCAGGTATAAAGAACATTGATGATACAGCCATCCACATCAATCCTTGCTTACCACAATCGGGTAAAATCCACCCCAGCCTCATTCTACCTCAACTTCGAGTGTTTTCATCTTTGTAGCGCAGTAACATTCTGGTGGACTCATTAGTCTGTCTAAAGCAGTTATTTAAAGTTATTTCCCTTCGTTCCTCAGAATAAATACTTTCCTATCAGCAGTTGGTTGAGGACTAATTTCTGCCTCAAAAAGTAACATTCCAAAAGTATGATGTCCAATTTTCAGCTGAGAATATCAAAAAATGATCAAATTATGAATTTTGATGTTGAAAACAGTTGGTGATTAATTTTTCTTTTTATACTTCTTTTTTTCTGGTATACTTAAATTTGATTTTTGGCTGTACACAGTGTAAAATTTTGAGTATTTTTGAAACACGTGTATGTAAAAATCTGTGAATTTCAGAGTTTGATACCTTGGTTTCAACACAAACTCTGAGTGGACCTCATGTGACACACAATTTTTCGCTGTGTATGATCTGAAAGATTTTTCTAAGTGAACTTCGAACAAGTTCTAAAAAAATTGACCAATAAAAAGATTCGATAGTTCATTTGTTATAACAATTGTTGTCGTTGGGGTGGAAATCACCCCAGTGTGGCAAGTATGTGATTCCTGTGAAGTGTGGTAAACGAGGGTTAATAAAAATTTGATATGTTTCCGGGGCTGTTGAACGCGGATTAGAAATTGTATATAAAGTCGAATTTGATGCCATTGTTTATCCAAAACACGTTCAAGGTTTTGAATCTGTGATTTGTCTAGTGCGTCCTAACATGTCTCGAATGGATCCAAAACTGTCCCACGTTTTTCTCCAACGGGGCCCTAGACTGTGTGATAATCAAGAGAGGAGATTATTTGCATCTGTTTCCTCGGAATCTTATCAGAGGCTTCTTAGAAATTGAATTGCATTCTTTCTCGTTTCAAAATCGCTGAATTATTCGACGTTAATTTATTCCACGAAAGTTTATTTTCTCGTTCTTACTACAGCGGATTGTTTATAGCATCATCCAACTTCTGTCATGATTTATTATCGATATTCATGAAAGTTGTGTGATACGCATTTTATATGTCCAAACATTTCCAAGTAATTACAAATGAATGTAAACACACGCTTTGGACTACGAACGAACAAGTATTGAAACATTCGTGTTCATTTCTCACTGAAAAGATCATGATTTTATAATTTAGTTCTATAGGGCGATCTCCAGATGAACAACCCATTATTATAGGAGACTAGTTGTTTTAGCGAAGATTCGCTTCGCGGTCTTCCGTGGCTTGCAAAATTAAATAAATTTTGAGCTTCCGGAGTGGAGCCGCGTCTTGTGTCGGTTGGTTGCCGACGTTTCGCCATCATTGCAGCTGACTCCTTCAGGGCGAAACGTCGACAACCAACCGATACAAGACGCGGCTCCATTTCGGAAGCTCAAACTTTATTTTAGTTTACGAAATGTATCGATTTTCTGTAGAAATCATCACGATAGAGAAATTGCAAATCAATCTAAGATTCAATCCCAAAATTTATGAATGTGAGAGTAAGATCGATTAATCAAAAACAATGATTTTTATTGTCATTTAGAGAGCTTCCATCAATTCCGAACGCTGGGTAGTCGAGGTCCCAGCCAACAGAGCAGCGTGAGCTTCTTGGACCCTAAAACTGGAGTTTTATTCTACGCTTTGACTAATTTAAATGCTATCGCTTGTTGGAAAACCCGCGCTCAATATAGCGTCAATCAACAAGGTATCGTATACATGGATAACGTTACCATGGTGTTCCCGAATGACCTTAAGGTGAGTAAAACGATATTCAACTAACAAGAATTCCCGTTGTATCGCATGAAAACAATGTAGCCGAAGGAAGAACTAATAAAATTGAATTTTTCAATGTTCCAGATCGATCAGAAAGGTAACATTTGGGTTTTGTCGGACAGATTACCGTCCTTCATGTACTCCCATCTAGATTCAGACGACTATAACTTTAGAATCCTCACCGGATCGGTGACAGAATCGATAAAGGATACGGTGTGCTCCGTGGAATCAAACATGGGCACCGACAAGAACGTTAATTTGGACGTGAACAACGCGATACCGGATGTCAGAGAAAGAATCGGTGGGGATAGTGGATTTTCCGGCACCGGCAAACTCACGGCATCTCACGAAATTCTTGTGACTTTGATCGCATCGATGCTCTTCGTGAGAATGTTCCTTCGAGAACATTGATCTTTCACCTCGAATAACTAATTCTGTGTTCATTTCATGTATTTCTTTATTTTAAGAACAATGTATCGAACTTTTCGAGTGTCCTGAATTTCTTCTCCTCTTGTGAAAAAGCTGAGACCATGGGACTTGTCAAAGTTTATATTTATTCATACTTTCAGTTTTGTTTTTGAAGTTGACGCGTGAGAAATTTTGTAATACAGCTACAAAAATTTCCGCAATATTGCGACTATCATATTATTAAAAAATGTGTTACAAAGAAATTAGAATTGTCGCGATGAAATTTCGTGCAAAACATCTATTTTGACACTTTATTGTTAGTATTTGAACTGTTTCTTTGCCAACAGAAAATTCTTGGATAGATGGATTTAAAAAATCCATTCATTCAAAAATTTGCAGCTGGGATGCGTGTTACGTTGTATTCCGATAATTCGCTCCATAGTAAAATATTAAAACAATACATCACGTTGCTATGGTACTTAACATTATATTGTTATCGTAAAAAGTTTATAAATTTTCAGTTGAAGATCAAATAATAAATCCTTGCACGAATGCATATATATACATATATATATATAGGACAAACGACACAGAAATCTGGAAGTGTTTAGATGTAGATTATAAATCGTAATAATTAAATAGGTATTAAATGTTGCGTGGTAACAGATACGTCGAATGGGAACATCGTTCGACTGACGTATAGTATTTTTATTGAATATAAGTATCCGTTAATTTTGTAAAATTATTATTGATTTTTATATGAAACATTTTAAAGAGATATGTTTGTTTTTCTTTTTGTCTATTGAATGTTGCGAATTCGAATGTGTATACAAAGTTATTCGATGTGATTGAATATGAAATTTAATAAAAGTTATGTTAAAGTTATTGATTTGAATAATGAGAGAAATATAGTTTCAGATAAATCCAAAGCATCTCACGGTTCTAACAATCATTAATTATTTGATTTTTTTTTTCAAATCTGTTTTTTCTCTTCACAACAAAATGATAGATTTCGCATAAAGTAGATAAATCGTATAAATATAATACGCAATCTTTAACCGATACGCGAGGATTGTTATCAGCGATTCTTGTTGTCAGAGGTTACTCCGCGACAGCCAATCATGCATGTTGATCATTCCATGTATAAAGCTGGAAGGGAAAAAGTTTATCCACACAGTTGTGGTACAGTTCATCGTACCAGTTTGTTCCTTTGCATCATTTATTTCCAGTCCAATATTTCCAGTTTCCAGCGTGTAATGGTGTAGTGATTGAATTCAACTTTCTCTTCGCGTAAAGAAGAAATGTCCTGGTGGGTTTTCTTTTTTGTTTTTAAACGTGTGAATGTGAGTTTTTCTTTTTTCAAAAACGTGAAGACAAGTTATGTTGAGGAGTAGACTCGAGTTGTTACTCTTACTTGGTTTGTACATTAACTTTTATGAGATTATTTTTTTATATCAGAATAATTTACAGTGTTTCAATTATTGGCGCGATATAAGGACGTTGAGAACCTTCAATACAAGTTCTAGCACTGTGTAATTTCAATACAAGAATTATGCATCGTCAGGTTGTAATCAATGGCATAGGATTGATCTATACCTAGTTATTTATCGTATCTTCTACGATGAAAAATACGTATTTCGGTTGAATTGGAATTGATTTTGAGATCGTAGGTGCGAATTTTGAAGAATATTTTGGAGAGTTTTTTGATACACAAATTCAAAGTCTTTTCTGAAGGATTTATGTTATCAACTCTTGAATCTCTTATGGGAATCTTAGACTAATTTTGTGGCTTCCGATTCGAATGGTTCATCAAAATTTGTCGCATGAAGGATGCAACATTCTCTCCCCATATGGAAATATTTTGCTAGAAAATTTGTGAAAAATTCTGATTTCCCTCTGCAAAAGTCTGAAGAAGTCGGAAAAAGTCTGATCAAGTCTAAAAACCCCTGAGATTTCGATGGGAAATCTAATCTTTCTGGGACATCGTTCTCAGAGTTTATCAGAGATTTTTCACAAGAATTTTAGATACATGATTATGGATTTATTTCTGAAAAAACTCTGAAAAAATTATGACCACCCTGTTACAAAAATCCAGCTGGGATTCCACGTGGATTCCAGATCCGAAATGTACCTGCATTGCCAGCTAAAACTCCACCTGGAATCCAGAAACCCAACTGGACTCCATGTGGGATTTCCAATTCCAACTGAAATCCCACGTTCAAGTTGAAATTCTCGCTGCGAATTCCACCTGGAAATAAGGAATCCCAGCTGGAAACGCAGGTAAATTCCGGAGTTGGAATCCACGTCGAATCCCATCTAGAATTTCGTGACAGGGAAATGCTCGTGTTCTCTCCGAGAGCTATACAAAAAATCATGAAATATGAATAATTGTCACAATTGTCTCGGATACTTCTCCGAATTCATCAGAGATTTTTCATCGAAATTTCAGATTCGTGATTATCAATTTATTCCTGATAAAACTCTGAAAAAGAGTATGATAAATGTCTGTGTTTCCTCCGAAAGCTATAAAAAAACCACGAAACATGAGTAACATTTGACGTAATTCAATACAGAGTCAGAACAATCGTCTGCTAGATTTACAGCTGCTAGTTTCAATTCAAAAGTTACGAGAAAAGTTCCAAATATTACTCGCTTTTGATCATTTTTACTTCCCTGTTCAGGAAAACAGGGATTTATCACATTTTTTTCAGTGTTTTATCAGTAATAAATTCATAATCATCTATATGAAATTTTAATGGAAAACCTCTGATAAATTCTGAAAGAAACATCAGATTTTCTCAGACTTTTGCAAAAGGAAATCAGGATTTTTCAGAAATTTTACAGAGTTGTTCAGAAATTTTGCAGCGAAATATTTCCATACGAGTCCAGAGTAGAAAAATTGTCAAAATTATATTCAATTTATATAGAATTTATATATGAATTTCAAAGAACAGAGAACACATCCGAACAAGCTAAACTGTGTAACAGCCAAATGCATTGCGCTTTATGTTCCTTTTTGAATCGCCAATAGATGTTTCGCAGTGTTTCTGATCAAATACTCTTTAAGTACCTCATTTGGACTCTGAACCCAACTAACATTTCAATTCTTGAAGATATCTAAAGGAATACTTAATTGAGAGATCTTTAAGAACTTTCTTGAAGAGTTCTTAAAGATATCTCTTAGAAGTGTTGGAAAGACATCTTGTAAAAGATTTCTAAAAGATGTCTTGATTCAGAGATCTTCAAGAACGTTATTGAAGAGTTCTTGAAGATATCTTTTTCAGAAGTCTTGAGGAGATTTCTGAAAGATGTCTTGATTAAGACACGTTTAAGAAGATGAATTTTTCAGCAGCTTTGAGGTTATATGAGCACATGATCACCCAGATAACAATTTTGAGGAATTCTTCCGGAACATTCTAAAAGATATCTTAAAGAATTCTAAAAGATGTCTTATGAAACACCTAAAGACATCTTTAAGATATCTTACGGAAGATATCTTTAAGAATTCTAAAAGATACCTTCAGAAAACTTCACGAAATCTCGCATGAAGACTTCCAAAAGATATCTTTTGGTGTTTCATAAGAAGACATCTTTTCGAATTCTTCAAGATATCTTTCAGAATGATCCAAAAGAGTGATCCAAAATTTTTATGTGGGCATGAATAACACAGAATAAAACTTTGAATGTACCTGTTATTACAATCGTATTGCAAATGAGGTGATTCCATATCCATGAATTAAAAGCTTGAATCAATCATTGAGATATCAAGAAATTTGAAAGTTTGTAAAAAGTACGATTTTGTCGCCTTATGACGTGCACAATAAAATTACCGAATATCCACTTCACAACAATTCGTCAGAAATACTTTAGGAAGAATCTGCGGTATTCACGAAATATTAACGACCACTAGAACACAGAATTGATTTCTAAATATGTTTCACTAAATTTATTCATCTTTACTATTTGTAATTACATTCAACTCTTTTGATATTTATTCATGTGATAACAGTTTGTTCGAAAGATCATTTTCACTTTGAAACTGGACACCGCTGACATATTTCATTATGTCATATTGACAATTATGGGCGTCTCTACCATGTTGTACGTATAGCTCAAGTGACCGAGGCGTAAATATATCATCAAGCGAATGGGTTCGATTCCCGTAACAGCAAGGGTCGAAATCAGGTAAACTTTATCGGAACGCGAGAGCAGTTGAAGAAACAGGAGGGAAAGGAAAAAGAAAAGGTTAAGAATTTTTTTTGTGAACAAATTCAAGAGTCTTCCAAGACGTTTTTATGAATTCTCCAAGACATCTTTAAGAACTCTTCAAGACATCTTTATGAACTCTTCAAGATATCTTTTCGAATTCTATACGTGTTTCATAAGACATCTTTCAGGATTCGTTTCGGTATCTTTTAGAACGTTTTTTAAGAACTTCTTACAAACGCATTGAGACTTCTTAAAGATATCTTTAAGATGTCTGAATGTTAGTTGAGAAGTCCCTGAAGAGTTTTTCCAGAATTCATCAACGAACTCTGTGATATCTGGGAAGTTAAAGAATGTATCGAGACAAAAGAAATCTTTTTTAAAAAATCCTTGTCAATAATATCAACGAATTTTTTTTTCTTACACACGACTCGAAATTCAATATCGAATATCGCCCAATTCCATATCCCAGTTGAAAATTCCGGGATGGACAAAAAGCAAAATTCGACTGGTCATACGTGGGAATTCTGAGTTCCCATTTCGAATTTCCTTTCCCGTCCATTGGGAAATTTTCAACCCGGATTATAGCAATGATTCGCAATAATATTTCTTAACCAAAACACACCGAATGAAATCAACAGAAAATGAATAGTCGATAACTGTCGAAAGAATATGCTTCGTCACTTTATAATTGATTCATTGACATTTCAGAGAAATACAAAATTTTTTGCGAAATTCCAACTTTCATATAAGCGTTTCATTTTGAATGATATTGGAAATTTTTCGCATACTTCTGATAAAATTTCAACTAGATTTGAATGTTAAATTTGAAAAACAAAGAATCGAATTACACGGAGGAAAATAGAACTCGAGAATATAATTTGTCTTAATTTTTGAGTAAACCAGAAGCGACACTGAGAACCCAATTTCTTTGATTGAAAGGAAATTTTCTTTGTCTTCGTTCTAATAAATAATTCCCTTCAACGGACAAATTTTTCTTCAGGTTTAAACAAAAAATTTTCAAAACGAAACAGAAATATTGAATTCGAAGAATATAATTTCAATTGAATGGACAATTTTCTCATCGGAATGAACTATCTTTTCCATTGGAAACAAGATTTATCAGAACGAGGGTGAAGAAATTTTCTTTAAATCTGAGAAATTGGGTTCTCGGTGGATAAGATTTGGAAAGGCATGTTTACATGAAAAGATGGAAGATTACAAATATGATTTGGAATACAAAATCCTGAACATTGAATCTTATAAAGTACATAGTCAAATAGCCCGTAGAAAAGTTTGCCCTGTTCACCCAGACAGCAAAAATAACCCGTTTGAATTCTTGAAGACTGCTTAATGAGTTCTTGGAACAGTCCCCGTTATGTCAGTGAAAATGAATTCAATATGAATTCAATGAATTCAAAACGAATACATGTTGAATGCCTGGAGAATTCTTTCCGAACAGTAAGTTTTTCATCAAGAATTCAATTTGAATTCAAAGTATTCATAATGAATCCATGTTTATCCGTATGGAAATATTTCGCTGAAAAATGTCTGCAAAACTATGAAAAATCTCTGAAAAAAAATGAAAAAACTCTGAGAAACTCTGAGAATCTCTGAAATTTCGATGAGAAATCTAATATTTTTGGGACATTCTTTACAGACTTTTTTCAGACTTTTGTCAGAGTTTCTCAGAGTTTTTTCATACTTTTTCAGAGAAATAGTAACGAAATTGCACTCTGAAAAAACTCTGACAAAACTCTAATAAATTGTTGACATTTTTCTGATTATTGAAAAATCCTGAAATTCAATAAATACATTCATATGCCGTATTCAAATATCATTTGTGAAAAAGTGTTTGAAAATTTTTAAATTTTTTTCTAAAAGTCAGAAAAATGTTAGCAATCCATCAGAGTTTTGTCAGAGTTTTTTCAGAGTGCAATTTCGTTGATATTTCTCTGAAAATGAATGAAAAAACTCTGAGAAACTCTGATAAAAGTCTGAAAAAAGTCTGTAAAGAATGTCCCAAAAATATTAGATTTCTCATCAAAATTTCAGAGATTCTCAGAGTTTGTCAGAGTTTCTCAGAATTTTTTCATTTTTTTTCAGAGATTTTTCATAGTTTTACAGGCATTTTTCAGCGAAATATTTCCATACGGGTACTGTTATAACGGGAGCTCTTCGTGGGGACTCTTTTGCTGTATGGACATTTCCTTAGTCCTGCCAAATTTTCATCTTATTTTCCATGTTTTGGGGAAAAAATGGGGAAGAGAATAGGAAATTTTTACGCAGTAAAGAATTTTGGGCTCGAAACGGCCCAGAGAGCACAAATATTTGATTGTCCCAAAGATTCCCACTGGATGTCTTGAGGGAATACCAGCGGCCCCTGACGATGCAACCTGAGTCTGATCTCTTCTGACAAATTATTCAAAAATAAAGCAATGAAAGGGAAATATCGTTCTGTACATACCATTTTTATTCATCGAAGAAGGTCTGTACAGAACGATATTTTGATTTCATTCCTTCGTTTTGGAGTAATTTGTCAGAATAGTTTTGAATGTGTCCTTTTCTTACTAATAGATGTGGTTGCATCTTCAGGGGTCGCTTAATTATTGTGAACCAAATTTTATTCATCCCAAACAAATTTTATTTTAGCCGAACAAAAAGTTTCTTTGCGTTCATTTCAACCAAAATTTTGTTTGGCTGGAACAAACTGTGTTTTCAGTGTATTTTATGCAACTATTCGATCCCATAGTTCAATATCCCCATACAAAAATATCCCATAACTGGAAGATCCCCATACCATTCTTTATTCATTTATTTATTCATTCATTCATATACGGGTTGAACTCATTAGTGTACCAAGTAAAATACAAAAGAAAACAAAAAACAAAGAATAATTAATACATACAATTAGAATAGGAAGAAAGAGGACATCCAGAAACTTCACAATAAAATAGATAAAATGAGTTATTTATAAACCGGGAGCATGTTCTCCGAAACTCATTGACAGAGTGAGTAAAGAAATCTATCTTAATACTATGAGTATTTACATAAACACAAATGCGATTCAAAGGGTCACTATGATCAAATCTGGACTTATACATTATAGTTTTAAATAACTGATGAGATCTAAGACATCTGTTAGGAACATTGAAATTGATAAGGCTGCGAACTTCAACATTATCGATAATTCCATTAAAAATTTTATACAGAAAAAATGAATCATCGGACAACTTTCGTGATTCAAGTGTCGAGATATCGAGTCTGCGCATAATAGCAGTATAATCATGAGAATTCGGGTTCATAGGACAACCAATCCGATAAGCTGCAAAGCGCAAGAATCTATGTTGAACCCTCTCCAACAAGGTCGAGTCTTTGATAAGATAGGGAGACCAAATTTGGGATGCATACTCCAAATGAGGCCTCACTAAGGAGAAGTAAAGTTTACGTAACGCTCTCAGTTTATTAAATTCACTTCCAAATCTTTGGATAAAGCCTAGAATTTTCATCGCTCTATTCATCTCTATTCATCGTATCCCATTTTCAACTTTCGAATTGTTTTTGTTTTGTATTTTCAGGATTCGATTGTATTGTGATTTTGAATGGTTTTATTGATGGCTAATGGTTCTATTTCGAATGGTATTTCTATCCAAATATTAAGTTAGGAGAGTTGTAGGTGGACCAGATAATAATTTTTTTCTCTTCGCACTAATAATGCTGTGGAGAGGTGGCATCGTGCTTTTAATGAGCATGTTCGCATCAGTCATGCCAATATGGGACAATTTTATCAACTGTTTGAAGGAAGAGCAGAGCGTGACAGAATTGAAAAATGTTGTTGGTGCGTATGATGGGATGGATAAATTGTCGTACTTGAAGGGTGGTGCGCACAATGTTGTGTTTTTGATTACTTTTGTAATTTTGCATCGCCACATGAGATTATAAGTATATATTTGCAACTGATTTTTTGTGTTTATTTTGTGATTTGTGTTCCTTTTTTTTTCGACATTGTAGAATGGAGATGTTTAAATGTGGGATTATTTTTTGCGGAGATATTTTTGTATCGGGATATTTTGACCGGGTTATTTTTTCCGGGGGATTTAGTCCGGGATCAATTGTGGTGCAGCCATTTTCACTGTCTTCAAGATATCTTCGGTGAAGAAATCTGAAAGATGTCTTCAGATCTCTTTGAGGCGTCTTTTGGATTACTTACTGAAGATATCTCAAAGACAGTGGAAACTGCTGCAGAAGACATCTTCAAGATATCCAGTGGAAATCTTTCAGATAATACCAAATTTTTGCTCGTCTGGGGGTCCTTTGAGTCAATATTTGATACAAATTTTGAGTGCCCTGGCGCGAATGATATCATAATTTTCTACAATTTCTCATGAAAGTCCCAATTCTTTGAGAAAAAATAAATGTTATGAGAAATTATGAAAAATTATGAGATTATTTTCGCCAGGGTGAACCATTTGGGACATGCGCGTGTGTTAAAAATATACAAAACTTTCTACACTGTACCATTGCTGATTCATTAGAAAAACTAATGGAAAGTTTCAGATTTTAAATAAAATCATTATCTTTTCGAATTTTATTTTCCTTTCCCATAGTTTAGTTCGAGTTCTTGCAAAATTTCGCTTTTAAATGCCAATATTTTGCATATGAATCATACAAATCCATGATGAAACACTTGAAAATATTCTTGAATTCAAATGATTTTTCTCTACGTACGTACAAGAATGAATAAATTTATCCAAATTCAATAAAAATCCGCAACAGAAGCATATTGAAATAAAAAAATGAAGGGAAATTAATGAATGAAAATCAAAAAATACATGCATCCCATTCGCTTCGCTTCAACATTACGTTGAAAACTTATGCATAAATTAACGTGTATATCTGATTTCAATTTGAATGATTATGACACATAAAGACTGGAAATCGCAAAACAGCTTGAATGAAATTCAATAAGAGTTACGACCTTTATTGGTATAAGTCATCGAAGGAGTGTTAAATACAATGTCACGTGATTATTTATCAGAATCAAAATCTCTGAATGTTTCACAATTTTTTTCGATACTTTCGCAGAGCACTCACGGTCGTGGATCGGTGAACGACGGCAAAGAGATTGAAACACCATGAGTTCCTCGATACCAAATTTCTCTGAAAATTCAACTAGAAACAAAAGGCTTAAGTCGCCCAAACAATTTTTGGAGGCTCGCGTGGCTGTTGACAATGCCGAAGGATTGTGGAGGATCAGGAACGCGCTTTACGATTTAACAAAGTTCGCGAAAAATCATCCTGGGGGAGCGGAGTGGATTAATCTCACCAAGGGTACCGATATCACGGAAGTTTTCGAGGTGAATTGTGTGTAGATCTGTGCTTTGTGTTGTACGATCGTTTTGAATGGGAAGTGAAACGATGGAGACGAAGAATAATCTTTGTGCAGTCCATCAGTTGCTGAGGAATAACGATACATGGGGGAAAAAAATTCACTATAGTAGCTGAGAATTAGCTGTGATAATTCTAATTCGTGTATTTGATATTTGGATGGTGAAAAAGATTGCTACGGTGGGTAAAGTTTAGCTGCTATAGCGATAATTCTTGTTTCTACAGCTGAAACATAGCTACCGTAGCTAATTTTTACACTGTGGGAAAAAAGTGATTGAGACAAAAAAATATTGCAATCAATGGTATTTATAAAATATTTCTTTAGATCAATGAAATTTTACTTTAATCGATGAAATGATTTCCCACTCAATGAAACACTTCATGCGTTGAAGAACCATTTCATTCATTGGAATAATATGTAATTGATTCAAAGAAATATTCTATAAATACCGTTGGATGAAATATTTTCTTGCCTCAATGACTTTTTTCCCTCAGTGCCCCGGTGGAAAAACTTTTGTTTAATTTCATTCTCAATTTGGACACTTTGTTTATTATAAATCAAAGAAAATTGGCAAAGTTTTGTGAATTTGATTAAATTTCATCGTAATTCCTTGGAATTCGTCTTTTCTCGTTGGTTTTTCATGAAAAGAGAGTCTAATTTGTTAGTGAAATTCGACACACGGAGAAAAATGCAGCTCGAAAGGATAGTAATCTTTAATTGAAAATTGGAGAATATTTCTCAAAATCTAAGAATTTTTCTTAAGTTCGTAATAAACATAAAACAGTTCAGATTTCTCTTGAATATCGCTCGAAAAACAATGAAAAATTATCAATACTTAACAAATCATAAAAACAAATATGAAGTTTCCAAATGTCGTGAATTAAATTTTACAAAGTGAATAACAAAATTCTGTAATTTGAAAATAAGATCCCAAAATTTTGTTATTTACTTTGTAAAATTTCATGCGCGACTTTTGGAAACTTCATATTTGTTTTTATAATTTTTCATTGTTTTTCGAGCAATATTCAAGAGAAATTTATGTTTATTACAAACTTAAGAAAAATCCTTAGATTTTAAGAAATATTCTCCAATTTTCTATCAAAGATTACTAAGCAACATTTAACAAAATTCGATTGAATTCAACCAAATTCACAAATTTTTTTCACCAGGGTGTAACTATCTGGATATCAATAATCTCATCCCTAGTTTCAGGCCCATATTGGCAGGGTGGGGCCCATGCTGGGCCAGGGTGAATCCTCTCTGAATTTTCAAGTGGACCACTGCGAATCAGTGCATCTACGATGCACAATCCGTAGATATTAACTGATCTTTGCGGTGAAATTCCACATATTCACTGATATTTCACTGATTCCATTCAGTGGCCGACTTTTAACTGCAGAAATGGTGAGATTCCATCGATTTGAATTCGGAGAGTGTGGAATCAAGTTTTCATGCGTGGTTAAAATCTCAAAATTATTCAAATGCGATTAGATCCAGGCAGATAAATAAATAAATAAATAGAACTTCAATTTGACGTCATCTGGATTTAATTTTCATTGTACGTTGCTTGAATAGTTGAAAAATTTTGCACGAGACGTGATTTATAGATGCCATCTTCATCGATAGCGACATTGACAAACTCTCATTCAATTCCAATTGAAGACTCATTTTTCTTGTCCATTTATTCTATTTGATTGACAGAAAGAGCATCAAAGAAACATAATTCTGATAAATATAAATATTTTTTCAATATTTACTACAAGAATTTTGAATGCAGATTTATTCTTATAGATTCCGTTGTTTATTAGCATGTTGACAGATGCGATGAACTCGTAATTCTTTTTTCATGTAAATAGTTTGAAGCATGGTAACCAATTCTGGAGTCGTTCAATTCTTCTCTGATTGTCATTCTATTCGATAAAATACTATGATGAATCAATTTAAGAAAAAATGATCTTCTCGCAAGTTTGACATATTTGGATCTTTGGTGCCCTATTCAAAATGTCCGACAGATAATTTTCTGTCAGGATTTGATCGGTTTTTGTCCCAAAAATGACGATTTCTGACAGATCCAGACAGAATTTTCACCGCAATCCGCCAGGTTTTGTTTGGCTTTGTCTGGCATTCCAGCCTGTGCAGGATTTGGTCGGTTTTTGTCCCAGGAATGGTGACTTCCGACAGAACCAGACAGAATTTTGACTGGAATCTGTCAGGTTCTGTCAGACTTTTTTAATAGGGTGTTGTCTTCTCAATTTTTACTTCTCATTAAAATCTGTTAAGAGCACCTTGAATGAAATAAAGATACCTAGTTTGGCCCAGAATTAGTTTCTCCACCCTCCAGGGTACTATTATACATTTTTTTACAAAATTTTTTACGAAAAAACTCGTTTCCGAATATCCTGAAACAAACACTAACCACACTGAGAAAACAGATATCTTGAAAAATACCATAATTTATGGATTTTCAGCGCTGGTCTGACCCGAGTCGGAATATTCACTTGCATGAATCTCTAAAAGCGAACTTGAATTTCTTGGACTTTTTGAAATAAGTATGGTACCTTCCGTATAAAAGTCCAAGACATTATGGTACTTTTAGAGGTTTTTTCAGGTAAATATTTAGACTCGGTCAGACCAGCGCAGAAAATCCATAAATTATGGTACTTTTTAAGATACCTTTTTTCTCCGTGCACCCAGGTAGAAATATTCTATTAAATCCTATTACAAATCGTGAAATTTCTGATCAAATATCATTAAATTTAATTAAAACCCATTCATTTTCCCATTAGTCAATGGGATCCTATAGTATAATAATACTTTTTTTCACACTTACAGACTCATCACTTGACGACCAAAGCTGAATCCTTGTTACCGAAATTCTACGTGAGAGAAACAACGAAACCAAGATCGACTCCCCTGACCTTCAAACCAGATGGATTTTATCGAAAATTTCGAAATCGTGCATACGAAGCACTGAAGGGGGTTAATTTTCACAAATCCGCGAGGAAAAGTGATGTGATCGCAGATCTTTTAGCTGTCACTACTTTTATTTCGGCTGTGATCGCAGCATCCACGCAATCATGGCTCTTCATAATCGCAGCTGGTGAGTAATCGTTGAATATTCACTCACCGTGATTAATCGATCTTCTAATTGGGTGAAGAATTTATAGTATATATAACTTGCAATTGATAATGTTGTTCGCAGCCGTGTTTCTGAACTGGACAGCCATCATCGGTCACAATTACTTCCACATGAGGGACAATTTTCGCATGTACTATTTCGATCTCAGTGGCATGTCGTCGAAAGAATGGCGCATAACGCACGTGATGAGTCATCACATGTATCCCAACACAACTTGGGATCATGAACTCTACTCCATGGAACCAACATTGATTTGGACATTGAATCATGAAAAGAAAACCAAATTTATGATATTCCTCAGTCGAATAGGGAGTCCTTTACTTTGGTCTTTGATGTTCACAGGGCAAACTCTTAGAAGGTAAACGTAAATCAGTGGTCTCCAAGGTGGAGTCAGGTGGAGAACACTCCACAGCTAAATGTTCTCATTTCCCTCGAATAAATTATTTCATTCGCACTACGGCGCCATGGCGCAGGGGCGGCAATTGGGTCCAAAAATATATTTTTTTTAATTTTAATAATTTAAAAATTATCAAAGCCCCAAAGTCCGCCTCTGTTCATATTTCAGAAAATTAGACTTCTATTCCCTGCACGTTGCGTGAACCGGTGCCTCTTTCTCACTTTCAGCTTTACGAGATTTTCACAATCTGATTCTTTTTGTAGATATTATTCGGCAATTTTTGAATTCCATACGTTGGAATTTCGCGACATCGTACCGTTCTTCTTACCCATGGTAATGTGTTTGACGACCCCGTCATTTTGGACAGCTATCAAAGTTTGGCTGTTCATATTGGTAATCGGTGGTTTCTTATTCGGCCTAGCAGGTTTCAACGCCGCCCATCATCATCCCGACATCTTCCACGATGGTGATATACCAAGGTTCGTTTGGTCTTCACATAGAAGAGTTAATTCTTGTATTTAACATGAAAAAATTCTGTATTCATACAGAAAAGACTTGGACTGGGCTCTCCTGGAGTTAGACGCTGTACGCGATCGAGAGATCATAGACGATTCTTTGTTCCTCGTTTTAACAAACTTTGGCTCTCACGGTCTTCATCATCTCTTACCTACCGTCGATCATTCCTATCTACCACTTTGCTTGCCAGCCTTCCTCGAGACTTGCAGAGAATTTGGTATCAAACCGGACAAATTCACCCAATGGGAACTTTTGAAGGGTCAATTCCAACAGCTGGGACGAGTCCAACCGAAAGAAAATTTTCGAAACAGAGATCAAAAAACTGATTAATGATACTGTCTATGTGCTTTTGAAGATATTCAAATAAACTTTTTCCAAATTTATCAATCATTCTTCTGTTTGATTTCGAACGATCGAATGAGGGGCCAAAACATCGAGACATCCAAGGAGGAAGATTTGAACTCACTCACTCATGTACATATACTACATACATATAATTCCTCCGTGTAGAATTCTTAAATATATTTATTGCTTATTTATTTTTAATAAATACATATTTTCGGCTTTTTTTATAAATTACATAATTAATTTTATAGGATAGGAGACGGACACTTGCGTTTTTTTTGTCAAATATATAGGTATGTATATTGAAATCGCGTGATTTTATATATAGATCTAGAGAATAAGATTCTGAATTTTGCGTTGATTCTCGCCTCTCATCTTTCTCTCTCTCTCTCTCAGCAACATAAAATCTTTCTCTCTACACTCTTACTCTCCCATTCATACAGAACCAGGCAATCTATTCATTCTCCTCCCCTTGCCCTCGACCGTCAGCGCGATAGTTTCAAGTTTCATTGGAAAAAAAAACACATTTGTCCTCTTTTGTATCTGTTTTGTTCGTTTTTTTTTTGTTTCTTGTTTCATTTTTTTTCCCGAATCGGAGAGAAAAGATATATTCAACTAATCGACCCACTTCTCTTGCCAGATTTTTTTCGAAACGTACGTATATTTAATTAGACAACATTGAAAATATACATGTCATTTGTGTATTTTTGTTTTCTTTATGTATGTGAATGTGTTGTGTATGAAGTGTGTTGTACATTAAGTGCACGTAATTTATAGTTACAATAGTAATGAAGAGATGTATTGTGTCTTCAACGATGAATAGTATTTGTAAAAGTATTTAATTTCTATCGAAATGACGATGCCTTTAGATGACCTCTCTTTTTCTCTCTTTTTTTCTTTCTTTTTTTCTTTCTCTTTCTCCCTCTCTCTCTCTCTTGTTTCTCTTTCTTGTATCTTCTCTGTCCTCATTTTCCATCCGCGCATCATTTTGGACTATGAATGATGATGATGCGTCCACGATGTTGGCTTTGTTTTTTTTTTCTTTATCTTGAATTCGAAAAAACTCATGGTGGGTCGGTTGGTTCTCTTTCCTCTTCTTCACCTTTAACATTTTTACAGGTCACCATCAGGCTGCAGGTCGAAGCGTGGTGGGAATGCGGAACCATCGAACTGGGGCTTGTTAAACGCAGGTCGGTGTGGCTGCAATAAAAGATATCGAATTAGTTTCAACCCTCATTCTCCGTCTCTTTGTCAATTGTAACGAAAATTCAAAAAAGACAGGTCTAGGTGATGTTACAAACGGATGATAAGCGTTCGATGTCGTATATTATATTGTCCATGGATTTTGATACAAATGAAACGCTTATCCTTGATAGAAATTAAAACATGGGAATTAATACGTCTTTTTTTGGGAAACATACATCTCTTGAAACTGGAAAGAGTTACCGAATTGAATCAGCTTCGAAACTGAAATATTTCCCTCGCGATCTCTTGAAAAAAAGAACTCTAAATTTGCCGATCAGCACATTCTTTCTCCCTCAAAATAGGGCCTTGTTTTATAAATCATCAATAATTGTCAAGGAATAATTCACAGATGGACTCGATTCTTTGTTATACAATTTCAATCGAGGTTGTATAAAAGATCAATAAACCCTGCTGAAAAATTCCAATACATTCCAATAGATGCCCGTAGATCCTGTGACAAAACGACATGGTTTTCCAATGGAAAATTGTTCTCCCATTGTGGTGTTCGTGAGGTTTTACCGAGTGTACCAATAAAAACTGATAGAATATTGAGTTCCGTATGACACGGAAGATCGATAGAAACCCATTAATTCCGATAAAACTACACCTATCGGTTTCTATTGGAATTTTTCAATAAGGAAAACCCCCAAAAAATGTATATAATTTCGATTGAAAAAACAGAATCGATTCTTTCCAGATCACGCAATTATTATTTTTATACAAACAAATTGAAGAATATTGAGTAACTTTCCGAAATCGATAATTCTTCCCAGCACATTTATATATTATTTTCTAAATTTTAAATATATAACATCTTTTCTAAACAAACAACTGGCATCGAAAATATAAAAAAATATACCTGTTAATATTTATAAATTGACGCTTGTCAAAATTTGAAAAAATTTAGATAAATTTCAGTTGAATGCAGTGTGAGGTATAAATTTATACTTTCGATTCCGATCATCTCTCTACACGTAAGCTGCATAATAATATCTCTTATCGAGAAATAAATGAATAAATAAATAAATATAAAATATCAGTGATGTTACAAAGCGTAAGGGAACAAATTCCCTCCCACGAGTTCTTCTAAAAAATAAAACAACAGAAAATAATCATCTATTCAATTCTCTCTCTCTCTTACATTAATAATGTTAACAATCTGCTGCAACTCAACTCACCTAATTTTATTTATCTAATGCAAAACGAACTAATGATAATAATCGACACGTTAACTGTGCCTTTGATGCTACCCTGGCGATTCCAAAGTGACCAATTTTTATGATTTGCTTTCAGTTATTTTTTGGTTCGGTAAAAATTTGGTCAGAAAATGGTTTTTATCAAATAATGACTTATTTGTAACCGGAAACTGATGGTTACTTACAACAAATCTGCCATCAAAAGATAATCGAAAAATGTGGTCCGTTTTTAGAATCTTTTTTTAGAAAATCACCACGAAAATTGAGATTGGTTGAATTTTGGTTTGATTTTTCATCAAAATGTAATCGAAATGTTTAGGCGCTTGTCGGTTCACCCAGATCCGCTAGGGTATTTTCTCCACAGATGATTTTCCTTTAGATTGATATCATTCAATCAAAGAGGGTCATGATGCCTCGCTTCTTATGAATCGCGATCGTTCTTTCAATGTTGTTTTTAGATGAAATTTCGAGTCAATACGAATGAGATATTTTATGAGGATGGTGATAACACAAAGTTAAGTTAATGACAATGAGAAAAAGAAAAGGAACAGAAGGATAGTTCCAGTGTCTAGCGGGGAACCACTAAAATGTGTGTTTTGAGTTCGATAATAATATTTGATAATCCACACAACATACATCACATAACACTGATTATAAGAATGAATTCGAGGAACATCTTGAAAGTTTTGGTTTGTTCTTCTATTCGTATGCATCTCTTTATATTAATGACACAAACTAGTGCCATCGTCAGGGACTTACATGGACCAACGCGTAGTGTTTTTATCTACTCCATCGCGGAGGCCACTGGTTTGCGGGCCTTCTGTTGGGGCTACATGGAATTACAGAGATATTTAATCAGTCCTATTTCAGGGATCCTATTCTCATTTAAAATAACTATTTTCAATAATTGTGTACTCTTCCAACCCTGGTGAAAAAACAATGTCTCTGAAAATCTCAGTGATTTTCAGTGAAATTCTTCCACCAGGGATCAGCTTGGGACGAATGAAAGTCAAATGAACATACCGCTGGGCTCAATCCACGTGCGGCGCTTCCACCACGTCCCTTGGTACGGAACTTGGCGATAGCCTGTTCGGCGAGATCCGCCCTTTCCTCAGCCTCCTCGAGCTCCTGTTGCGCTTTGCGGAATTTCGCGAGATTCAACGCGGCGATTTCTTCGGCCTCTTCTATCTGCCTCTTGTACGTCTTGATCTTTTGTTGAAGTTTGTCGACCAAGTCTTGCATACGTTCATGGTTTTTACGGTCCTCGTCCGCCTGATGGAAAACAAAATCTCATCACTCGTGATCGTACAATTTCAATTCCAAATATATATATATACAAAAAAAGAATCATCAATGTACCTGGAAACTGAGTTCCTTGATACGGCGTTCCGATTTGCGTAAGTTCTTTTGCGCGTCCGCGTGTCTCCTTTGTTCTCCGTCCAATTCATTTTCGAGTTCACGCACACGTTGTTCCAATTTCTGAATGGCTTTCTTGCCACCTTTGAGAGCGTTCGCTTCGGCTTCGTCGAGGCGGACTTGGAGTTCCTTGATCTGTGTTTCGAGCGCCTTGCGGAGTTTCTCTTGAGTTTGAGCGTGGTCTTGTTCCGCCCTGAGTTCATCGGCCAACCTGGCGGCATCTACCATGGCCTTCTTTGCCTTCTCTTCGGAGTTCTTTGCCTCGTTTAGAAGCTCGTCCAAATCGGACTATAAGTAAGTTATCATGAAAATTATAAATATTGTTCGAATATTTGAAATAGTTTGATGATGCATATAATACTTACGTGTAAGGTCTGTAATTCGGATTCTAGTTTCCTCTTGGCCGCCGATAAGGAAGCGTTTTGGGCGCTGAGTTCGTTGAGTTGTTCGTGAGCATCGGCAAGTTCTTGTTCCGCTTGACGACGACCGCGATCCGCCTGTTCGAGGAGTGTTCTGCTTTCTTCGAGTTCGTTTTGAAGTGCATTGGCACGACGTTCCGAAATACCAAGAAGTTCTCTGGCCTCATCGCGGGCTCTTTGTTCCTCTTCAAGGGCGGTTTGAACGTCCTTGAGTTGTTGTTGGTACCGTTTGATGTTCTTTTGAGCTTCCGCGTTGGCTTTGTTCGCATGGTCCAAAGCGATTTCTAATTCGTTGATGTCGGCTTCGAGTTTCTTCTTCATGCGCAGTGCTTCGGCTTTACCCTGGAGAAATTGATTGTTGGTAAAAAAAGAAAATCAAATTTCTAAGAATGAGTTTGTTTTTTCTTCAATTATACCTTAGCTTCCGCTTCGAGGGACGCTTGCATGGAATCAAGAGCACGTTGATGGTTCTTTCTGGTATTTTCGAATTCCTCTTCCTTCTCTTGGATACGTCGGTCGATTTCTTGTCTAACCTGGCTCAATTCGAGTTGACTACGTAATACCTTGTTTTCTTCTTGTTCGAGAGCTGCCTCAGCCTCTTCCAAGGCTGCCTGGAGCTCATCTTTCTCAGCCTCCAGACGCTTTCTGGCTTTTTCGATTTCGTGAATGTTGCGACCACCCTCTCCAATTTGATCCAAAAGATCCTTTACCTCATCGGCAAGGTTCTTGTTCTCACGACGGACAGCTTCCAATTGTTCTTGGCTCTCCTCGTACGCACCTTTACCAAATAATAGATATTAAATATCGTTTCATTTCAAATATTCATTTATTCATTCATTGAAATAAAGAAAAAAAAAACCTCACCTCTGAGCCTGAAGAGTTCAGTACTGTAGTTGCGGCATTCTTTCTGGCTGGCATCGAGTTCGGCGGCAAGATCATCGACCTTGAGTTTCCATTCTCCGATGATCTTGTCGAAGGCTTTCTGTTTCTTCTCGGCGGCATTTGCGATAGCTGTAGCCCGATCGACTTCGAGTTGTAGGTCTTCGACCTCGGTGGCGAGCCTCTGTTTCGTCTTCTCCAAAGCAATGACTTTCTGGTTGAGGGATTCGATAGTTTCCTCAGCCTCGGCCAAGCGTGCTTGGAGTTTCCTCTTGGCCTCCTCGAGTTCTTCCGCCCTAGCGACACCCTCGGACTCGTACTTGGTACGCCACAATTGAGCCTCGGCGTTGGCCTTGCTCAATTGCCTCTGGAGATCAGCCTTGCCCTCGGCTTCCTCCTCAACTTGTTCACGAATGTTGTCCAAATCGTGTTCCAAGTTGCGGAATTTGCCAAGAAGGGTAGCGCGTTCTCGGGATTCCTCATCGGCTAACCTCTTGGTATCTTCCAATTGTGTGGTCAAGGAGATCTTGATCTTGGAAAGTTGGCTGACCTGGGATTCAGCTTCCTCGAGTTGTCTCAAGAGATCGCTGTTTTCGATAGACAGCTTCTTCTTGGCGGCATCGAAGTCGTTCAACGTACGATTGACTTCCTCGAGTTTGCCCTGGGTCTCGTTCAATTGATGTTGCAATTGTTTCACGATCTTCTCTTGGGCGGCCTGTTGTTGAAGATTAATACAACAATTAATACTCAAGTACATCAAAACAGTACTTTGGGAAGAATAAGCGATAAGCTTTGCAAGCAGGAGACGATCATTTTCAAAATTCACATCAACTCACACTTCTGAAAATGCATTTTTTATTTATTTTTTCACGAATCCTCCTCCAGACGAATCATCAGCATCGTTGATGGCGATGCTGCTGCTGCTGATAAAGCTGTTAATTGCGTTAGTATATTCGCGGGAGATCAGTGTTATTAGACTCAACACCTACCTTCTCGTTGCTCAAGTGATCAACCGTCACCCGCATGTCGTTCAACTCGCTGAAGTATTGAACCTTCTCCTTCTCAACTCTAATGGATACAAAATAAACATTCGACACAAATCAATTTCATCACAAAAAACAGAAATTTCAATTCAAAAAAAATTTCCTAAAACCAGAGTCATTATTTAGAGTTATTAACGTTCAACGTATAAAGGTCTCGTGCGATTTTCAATCTTTCTTTCCTCTAGGAACATTCTTTGGGGAGGTGGTTTTTAGTGTACCTTTTCCCTGGATACATTGTCGACCAAAGCACGAGAATTGTTTAACTCCGCGTGGATGTCGTGACGGCCCTTTTCGGCCCTAATTAAAAATACGACTATCAATTTTTTTCAACTCTTCTTTTCGAGTGAAAACACAACTAACCCCAAGGATTTTTTGTTTTTCTAATAATCTCTATAATATTCTGCGTACCTAGCTTTGAGTTTGTTGAGGGTGTCGATTTGTTCTCCCATCTCAGCAACGGCGTCATTGTGTTTCTTACGAAGGATGGCAAGGGCAGATTCGTGTTGAATGTTAGCCTCTTCGAGATCTCTGCGAAGTTTGCTAAGTTCGGCTTCTCTCTTCTTGTTGAGTTCGATTTGAGCCGAAGTTGCGCCACCGGCTTCCTCGAGGCGCTCGCCGAGCTCTTCGAGCTCGCGAGCGAGGTCGCTGCGTTGTTTCTCAGCCTTGGCTCGAGCGCCACGTTCGGCCTCGAGTTCTTCTTCGAGTTCTTCGATTCTGGCCTGGAGTTCCTTGATCTGTTTCTGTAATTTGCCGACCAAAGATTGTTCATCCTCGAGTTTGGCAGCCAAGGACGAGAGTTCTTTGTCTTTACGTTGGATGGTCTGTTCGAGTTCCTTCTTGTTCCTTTCGAGATCGGCTACGGCTTCTTGGGTCAGTTTGAGATCACCTTCGACCTTCCTCTTGGCTTTCTCTACGTCACCGCTGGAAAAGAAATCAAATATTTCAATGATATGATATAGGAGGGTGATGATTCGTTAAAATTCATTTACTAATACCAACCGTGATTTCTTTTCACGTTCGAGGGAATCCTCGAGCTCATCGAGGGTCTGTTCGAGTTTGATCTTGACTTTGTTCAAGTGGTTGACTTTGTCTTCAGCCGCTTGAAGTTCTTCGGCAGTCTTTTGATTGATCTCTCCCTGGTTCTTCTTCTCTTTGTTGAGTTTGTTGATGAGTTCATCCTGGTGCGCGATCTCATCGTTCAAGTTTCGGATTTGATGATCTTTCGTTGCCTTGTCTTGTTCGGATTTTTGAAGATTGAGCTCGAGGTCTTCGATATCCTTCTTCAAACCAGCTACCTCTTGTTCCAATTTCTTCTTATTTTGGAACAAGTTGTTTCTCGCGTCTTCCTCTTCTTTGAATCGATCGCTCAAATCCTAAAAATCAATTAAATTCTTCGTTAAATTTATTCTTCCCCAGGGTTCCGGTATCCAAATTCATCAGTTGGCTCGCGATGGTTGATCAATAATAAAGATTCAGATCAGAAAAAGAAAGAGGGATGTTCATCTGTCCAGGTGAAAGAAGAAGAAGAAGAAGAAGTAGAAGAAGAAGAGTAGGATGGCTATTTGTCATACGCCAAAGTCAAGCTCCGCGGAAACCTTAGCCAGCCAAAGTAGAGAGAAGTAGTGCCAAGTTGAATGGGAGTTAAAATGTTGAAAGAATTCGATGGAGATGATCCTGATCATAATCGTGAATAAGATGATTAAAATGAAAGATGCTCTCCTTCGCTTGCCGGTGACGCAAGTTATCGTAACATATATAAATACATCTCACACTCGTTTGCCCACTTCTTTCTCTCTCCAGGGAATTTGCTGACTTTAATTATAATAACCCTGGAATTTGGTGTCTAAATCTAAATTTAGTAGAATTCCTCAAGCTTCCACTTCTCCTTTCACTCTTGCTTCTTCCTTCCTTCCCTTTCTTCGTACCTCGCCGTAAATGGTGAGGCTCTTAGCTTGAGGAGGGTACTTCGACCTCGTAAACCTCGTACACCTCGTACATCATCGCGAGTAATTTGGCTTTGGAAATTAGGATGTGGAGGTGCTTTTAATAGAAAAAGATTTATCGATTCGACGACACAGGTAATATAAGATGGTAATATCCTTACGATCAACTTGACAAATGATTATCTGGTCAATGACAGGGGAAACTTTTCTCGTTTCTTACCTGTATGATTCATCTCATCTCCTACGAGTTCCTCTCAAGGTCCTCGTTGTATCGTTCCGCCACGATGGAATTTTTATTTGCAAAGTATCGAACTCGAATATGTATCGGTTTACCGTTTATAAAATTAGTCGCAATTAAATAATCGTTCTTGCGACATAGCTGGCGCCAAGTACACGAACTAGCCAAATCTACAACCAGCTAGCGATCATTAAAATTTATTAATCGAACGACAGATTTAACGATCGAACTTAGGAAATGTATCTCATTTTAGTCAATGACTCTGTTTCGATTTGCAAATCATTTTTCTCTGTTTAGTTTTATTTGACATATCCCTTAATAAACTTTCTCGTTCATTGCCAAATGATGCCAAGCGAAATTTGAAAATTCGCTTCGCGTTTATTAACGGACTACGAATCATTTCTGGATGTGGAGAATTTGAGAAATGATGATGATGAATCATGTGTTTGAATTTGAGAACGGTGTCTTTTACTTTTCAACATTTTAAACGTACTAATTTTATTATTAGTTTCATAATTTTGTAATTAATGTGAGATTTTCATCAGACGGAAGTGGAAACTTTGTTGCAACCCTGTGCCCTAATTTTCGATTTTACAAGGCTACCGCGGAAGATGTTTCAACGGAAACAAATAACTCTCTTCTTCTCCAATTTTTTCCTATTCTCACGAACTTTTTGGGATAAGATTAGAGACTTACAGACCAAAAACTGCTATAAAATATTCAATAAATTTATCTGTTCTATAATCAAAGAATTAATCTATTTTTGCTTCACGAATACCGAAATTTCGATGAAAAATATTTCGAACCCATAAATCCCGGAATCCAATGCGTTATAATTGCATCTAAATTTAATACCGCATCTCAATTTCAAACGAACCGGTCTGTATAGACTGTGAATGAGAATATATAGGGGTACAGGTATCGCTATTAATAGGGTCGTTAAGATTCATCATCGATAATAACGCGCGGACAACTGGATGAAATTAGTTTTATCAATGAGAGGCCTCGTTGTTCGTGGTAGATCAGAAGAAGTAATACTCTATAAACCGTAATCGCATCATTTGATCATTTCAAATGAATTTGGAATTGAGAGTTTATTGCACTCGGTGGAAAATGTTGTTTGGAGAAAAAGAGGGAGAGGGATGAAAGAGAAACCAGAGTATTAAGAATGCACCTCGATGCATTTACAAAAATCATCGAAGGATTTAAAAATAGCTCGTTGGAAACTGGAAAAGGAGTTTGGAGCCAGACCACTCATAGCGTGTGGAATTTTCTCATGTTTCACATTTCACTTTCTTTCTCTTTCTCCTCCTCTTTCTCTTTCTCGCCCTATTATATTATCGTCGTTTAAAAATCTCTGTCCGTTCGTTCCTCTCTCTTTTTCCTCCCTGTCGAGGAAAGCATCGATAATAAATGAATTTTAAATATAGCTTCTCCTTATACCGCTAACCGAGTGTACGCACTTGCAACTTTCGAATATTTTGGAAAATTGGAGCAATATCAACTGCGATGCTAGTGGATACTGGAACGAGATGCGTTTATATTTAGAATGCACCTACACGATGTGACCGGATGATTCGACGGGTAGAAAAATAGCAACGAGCGTGTGAATTTCACTTTGTAAAAGTAACAACACGTCACGAGCACTCGAAACTACTTTCATTACATCACTGATTTATATTGGAATTGAAATAATTGTTGTTTTACACTCACCTGTAGTTGGGATTCCAAATCAGCTTTTTGGGCAGCCAATTTGAGGGATTTCTCTTGGTATTCCGTCAACGAGCCCAATTCTCCTTCCAGTTGACGTTGGAGGCTGTTCTTCTCCGTGCTGAGTTTGTTGTTAATTTCCTCCAACTCTTTGCGGAGTTTTTCCTCCTTCTCGAAGGCTTCCTGGTATTTCTTCGCTCTCTCCTCGAGTGCCTGCATTTCCATAACATTCCCGTCCGTATTAGGAATCGTTGTCGTATTTTCAACCACCTCATCCATTTTCAACGATATTCGATTCGATGATACGAATGAGGAATCTCAAAAAATGTTTCCTCTTTTCGATAATATATTCTTCTTATTTTAAATCGATCGATTCGTTATTGTTGTTTTGATTATCGTTACCGTTATAAACATCGAATTGTTATTTTTCTTTCTTTTTTGCACACAAATAGTATAAAAGAGCGGGAAGTGGATAACAAAAAGAAAAGAACAAAACAATTCTGGAACAACAAAAGGGATTCTCGTTTGTTTCTCGTTTGTGTTTTTGCTTCTTGTTTTTGAAAAGGGGTCCCGAGGTCGCGGGGTGACAAATAAACTCTTCCGAATAAACTACGAAACTCTAACTGGACTATCGGCGAAGTCTGATCAAAGACTGAGCTACTCCACTGGCGGAACCCCTACTTCGTCGTCGTCGTCGATACGAGAAATGTCGTCTGTGGTTGAACTCTTGACGAAGAACAAGTGGAGATCCTTCTGCTTAAAACTCTGCTGCCTACGTCCCCACCAAAGGTACCCGTTAACGATCATCAGCCAGTAGCGGGGCTATGCCATACTACACTACACATCACTTGGTATAAAAATATTTATAACCGATCTGGCGTGTGGCACAAAAGAAGTGGCTGCTTGGAGAACGTGTGAACTCTCCCGATATTTGCGTGGAACGAAATTAGAGAAGATACTCCAGGATTTTATATCGTTGATGAGTAACTTGGTGTCATCGCTTCTCATCATTGCGAAAATATTCAGTCTCTTCTGTCGCTTCGTAATCCCAAAGAATTTCTCACTGGAGTATCAACGACTTTATAAGGTACGACAGGACGATGTGATAAAAATAATTTTCTTCCAAAGGGATACGTAAAAGAAGATCGTGAGAAAATATAATTAATATGTGATTAAATAAATATTCTTTTCCGATGTGAAAAGTGAGTTATAGATTCTATCATCCCTGCCAAAATTAAATAACAAGATACTTTCTTTGGGTTCTTTTAATTTAGAAATTTCAACTTTATCTCTGATGAAATCACGCGAAAGAGTGGATCAATTTTATTTTTACAACTATGAATATATCAAATTTTGAATCATTTCAATTTTTAAATTCGATATTGTAATTTTCTTGAAACCAAATCGTCGAAAAAACATCATCAACGTCCAGTAAAATTTCATTTCATTCAAAAATGTTCCTATCATTTTTAATCCTCGAATCAAATTGTTTAACAACTTTGTTCATTCCAGCTCATTGGAGATTTTTCAACTTCAAAACTAAATTCGTTAAAAAGTATTCAAATCGTTGGTAATTGGGAAACATTAAGAATCTCGAAATATACATTGCAAAAGTACAATGAAATACCGATGACAGTTTAGAAACACGAGATGACGCAAGATCCTGAATCATGAATGGGAAATAGAGAAATAGACGTAGAAGAACAACAGCTACTACTATCATCTATTTATATATATAAATACAAAGACCCGTCATTGAGAATAATACGATTCATTTTCGCCAACATCAAAACCGACGAAGGAAAATTCTCCCAACGCGCTTACAATAATTGCGTTCGAAGGAACCTTGATAGAGTGTACATTCCATATAAATCTAGATCAAGATCATACACTTTGAGATTAAATTCTAGATCAAGATCAATGCGACAAATATCAAAACACAAACTAAACAAAATAAAATACGTAGAGAGAGAGAGAGAGAGTTTTGATTGAACCAAGTACCATCCAATTTACCCGATTGATCTCGTTATTTTGATTTCTAGATAAAACCACAGACTTTGAAGAAGCAAAATGGTGAGATGAATAAATAATCCATCGCGTATCTGGTCTTTGAAGCTTTGTAAATATCGTGTGGATTCCATATGGCGAGAAAATAAGATTCGTTTGGGATCGTAAATTATCGCGAAATCGATGTGGTATATTTTCTTGGTGGAAGAAATTTCGGAATGTTTGTTTGATGTGGAATAAGTTGTACGTTCGTGGGATACGTTTTACGTTGCACGTTGTTCGACTCATCGTACGCGATTAAACTCGAAGACAAAGAAACATTTTTCGAGATTCGAAGTTGAAAAAATGTATGCTACTCACGGCCATTTCGTCTTCGATACGGGTGACGTTGAGGAGAGGTTTGACCTTCTGCCAGAGTTTCCACCATGGCCAGGTACGCAATTGCAAGTACCTTCTCAAACTCCTCTGGACAATGACCAGGGCTTGGCGTTGCTCTTGTAGGGCTTTGTAGTCCTTTCTGGATAGATAACCTCTGATATAAGCTTGCATCCATGACACGATCTTGCTCAGACGCTCGTCACGGAACTCTTCCATTTGACCCAAGACTCCGGCACGGAAGAATACCTAATTGCGTTGGAAGGATAGCAAGGACGAGGAACGTGAAGACAAGGAAGAGAAAAATAATACCAAGTTAGTCGATTTCGAATACATCAACTGCTAACCGATTGATGAGTTATTCTTTCGCTCCTTGGTGAAAACATGACAACATGCTTCTGAGAGACTCCTCATTTTTTCCCAAGGGTTTGTTTAGATTCGATCATGCGGTATTTTATTATGCCACACATACTACACGCATCGAGGGTTAATCGAGGAATTCATGTATGATTATGTTATATGTGTTTTAATATCGGAGACAGAGAGATGGATAGAGATAGTTGATGGTTTGGAATTGTCGAACCACGGGTGTCCAGTACCTTGGTATTACCCAAACGATATTGATCAGTCTCCAAATTGATCGCTTCTAGGATGAGCTGGGTCGCTTTTTTCGGTTCGCAAGGTTCTTTGATGGCATTGGCGCACAGAATTTTGTATCTGCGTTTTGTGGTGTAATTGTGGTGTCGGAAAACAAACAAAATACCATGATACGCTAGGTTAGATACGATAATAATAAATAAACAATCATCACTTCTCGTTTGTATCGATCGAGAGCGTATATAAATGTACAAATGGTATTCAAAATACAATAAAAAAACAAAATCAAGCGGATAAGGGTTGGGGTTTTCGGTGTTTTGGGGGAGGGGGGAGGGTTTGGATCTACGCTGGCAACTGGCAACTGGCGACTGGCGACTGCTACACAACTGCTTTCATACAAAATATACACAAAGATACGGCTTCTACGGGTTTTTAATACGTGTTATGTCAAATGATAAATACTGATACGGAAAGGAGGAATTGCTAAATTCATCGTTCGTACGTGTTCTCCTGTCCGCACAAATTTCAAGCCAAGATTGTTCGACCCAGTCTTGAGGGGACAATCGTTATTGTTTAGATATCGCGATTTCAATAATCGAGACAACGAATCGATGATGATATCAAGGATCGTTGCACTCGATGATTTTACGTTGGCTTTTATCTCTCCAGGGAAGGGATTGTTCTAAAAACGTGCCTTGGTGTGTCCAAGACGATATTGATCTGGATCAAGACCGGTCGATTCTAAGATGGCGGCGGCTATCTTCTTAGGTTCGCCACCTGCGGCTTCGGCTGCTGCGGGTGCCAGGATCTTGTACCTAAAGGTCAATGGGGTCACAAGCAAACGAGGTAAAGTCAATGGAAATTGGTACACGCTATCTGGGTAGATTAGGAACAAATTCGGGGGTATGTTTTGCTCATCGTTCAATTTTTAACTTGTGTTCCGAATTGCTGGTTTTAAACTTGAAGTCCAATTTTGATCATCTTTTTGCTGACTCGAAAATTCAAATTCATTAATAATTCCTCCATCAAATTCTAATTATTGACCAGCAGATTCCTTTGTCCAAGTGAAAAATTTTCATGAACAACAATGAAAAGAAGTTGTCTAATTGATATAGGAATTGATTGTGTGTACATTCATTTCTCTATCAACATCCACTTTCCCTTGCCCATCGATGATCAAATTTGTCATCTAACAATTATAATTGGAAAATCCACAAGGGGATGTTGATATCGAAAGATCGATCGTGTTCCGGAAACTCGTCATTTGTCTGCTCCAGCTATCCCGCTTTCCTTCATTCTTCACCTGTTCGGGTTGTAGTAAAAATCGGGGTTTGTGTAAGGTTCCAGGCGGGGTGAGGGGGGGGGGGCAAGGGAGGAACAGTAAAAACATCCTTCTATTCGATTGATCATACGCATTCTATACACTAACTATCGTGCAAATAAACTCCGGGGATCTTAATCACACAACTTACTTATTCTTTTTTTCTTTCATGCTTTTGAAATTCATTGAGATGGAATTGCAAAAAGGGAGGGATCATGTACAGTATCATCTATACAATTACGTGCAAAAATGATTGAATGCGACAGGGGTGAATGGGGTAAATGGTATGATATAGGGATAAAGAGTTTCTAAACCTCATGTTTTTTTTCCCCATGGAGAATACTAATGAAAAGAGGTATAAAATTCTTTGTAATGACAATGAGAGTTCATGTGATATACGTGCAAACGGGGTGAAGGGGCGGGGAAACACTCTCGAAAACACTTTTTTTTGGGTTCCACAAAGGGAGGGGTCAATCTTTTGATTATCATTCTTTTTTGTCGTATAAACTAGCCTTTGTATGACCAATCCTGTAGCTGTCTGGATCTAGACCGATCGATTCGAAACATTTGGCTGCGGATTTCTTCGGATCGGATTCAGCCTGCATAGCGGCCGGGGCTAAGATCAAGTAACTGTACACGTTCACAAAATGATAACATTTTAACGACTGTTTTTCCCATTTCTCGAGTAAAACAAAGAGGGGTGAATTATAATATACATCTTATATATGGCTTATAATTGATGAATTTGGAAGAAGAATGAAAAGATTCTTACCGTAGCTTGAAGTCAGGATAGTTCATCCTGTTGGGGAATCCTTTCCGGCAAATACGGATGCCTTCAAGCACACCGTTACAGGTGAGCTGATGCATCACAAGATGGGAATCGATCACACCGGGCTGTTTCAATTCATTTGGAATAATACAACGGACGAAGTGAGGCTGCGTCGCTCTCAATGTCGTCATCAGATTGTTCAACTGTTCCTTGTAGGAAGACGACACAGTGGAGAAGCCACCACCCTTCTTACCACGTCCACCTTTGGCGTCGCCGCCACCAGCAGCACCTGATTGACCTGGATGATCGGCGAAGATTTCGATCAACAGTTTGTTGGTTGATTTCTTGAATTGATCGACTACAGTGTCGTTCAACGGATCTTTGTTCTTCTCGAGCCATCCGGTGATGTTATAGGGTACCTATGTCACAACCAAACAATTTATAAAACCGTTTGTAGAGTTGACGAATTCTGGAATAAATCGTAACATACGTTTCCAGCGTAATGTCCAATAGCGAAGTGCGCTGCTTGTTGACCAGGTTTCGGTGGTTTTGGTTTCAAGAAGTTAGGACTCTTGCCAAGATGGTTGTTGTTCAGTTTCTCTTCGAAGGTCTTGTCCGTGGCTTTCGGGAACATAGACTCTTCTTCAAGAATCGAAAGGATACCCATAGGCTAAATTGAGGGGATAAAAGAAACTTGTTTTGATTTTTGTTCGATGTGTCAACTCTAAGGATTATCTACTACATTTCTTTGTAGCTGAGAGTAGCGTTTATTGCTCAACTTTCTTCGCTGTTCTACTTGGAATTCAAAATTCAATAGCACGATTCTCAGATGTCTTGTATCTTCTTAATACGAAAGATCTTTTTTCTGAGAATTATACTCTTTTAGTTATAATATACACATATTGTTAATGTTAATATTATAATAATCATCTACTTGATGTATGGATTTAATACATCTATTTCTCATCAATTTTTAATGCTGAAAGCGACAATTCATATCCAAAATCCAAGATTTTGTTCTCAATGGAAACATTTTTCATTCGATTGAAACAAAAAATTTCTCAATTGAAAACAAAAGTAATTAGAATGAGGTAAAAGAATTGGGCTGTCAGTGTAAAATGAGAATTAAGATATTAATGTTTATGATTTACTACTATTCGAAATAATCATTGCCACGCTACTCTTCAAGCTTTATGATTTCAATGATTTCAAGTTGTATCCAATTCTTTTCGATCATAAAACACACTTTTTTTCATTATTCTGTGCTTGTGGAAAATAATTCAAAATATTTGAGGTAAAGAAAAGAAGAAAATATAAGAAAAAGTGATTGTTATTACGATCAAAAACAATTTGAATTTATACATGTAATTATAACAGTACTGCATGTACGTACAGGATAATATTTCAAAAAAATTGAATGAAATATATCCCAGACAGCACAAATGATCATTTTGAATTCACAAAAGCTTCTGAAAGGACTTCTCGAACAGTCTCCGTTAAGACGGTTGTTGAATGCCTGAATAGTTCTTTATGAATTCTTTCTAAAGATGAAGTTATTCATCAAGAGTTAATTTTGACTTCATGTTTACTGTCATAACGGGAGCTCTTTTCGGGGACTTTTGTACTGTATGGGATAATATCTTGTACATACACACACATAATCTGTGAACTGCCTGTAATCCTAGATTGCAATTTTGATTCATTAAACATTGAAATATTGATTATTTTATTGACCAAATTGAACTTATGAGCACTCTACGGATGAACAGATAATCGACAGATCAATAAAAATGATAAAATTAAAATTACATACATGTAGATCCATGAACAAACGTATGAGACGTGCCAAAAACATGACAATCCAGCAACAGATACAAACAAAACATAGACAACAACGCAAACGGATAAACAATATAGAATATAAAATATCAAGCGAAAGATCATTTTTTTTTGCAAGCGCAAAGTGAAGCTCCTTATCGTCAGTTTTTCTCAAACTCGATCCCAATGGATCAACTTTGATGATATTCCTTGATAAGTTTCCTTTACCTTCTCGATCAATTCGATCGTTGATTGTAAATCCATACCAAAATCGATGAACGTCCAAGCTATACCCTCGCGTTCGTATTCTTCTTGTTCGAGAACAAACATGTGATGATTGAAGTACTGTTGTAGCTTCTCGTTCGTAAAATTGATGCAGAGTTGCTCGAAACCGTTGTACTTCGGTTTTTCGTTTGATTTTGCGGTTTTGTTTTTTTGTACAGAATGGATTGATGCGTTGGGGAACACACACACGAACAAAGATAGAGATAGAGAGAAAACAAAACAGAAAAGAGCGGATAAAAATAAGGGAAATCAAATTTTTATAATGGGATTCACATACTTTTTCAATCGACCGTGCAAAAATTCGAAATTCAATTTCTTGGAATTATTCCCATGATCTGTTGGTGAGATTCGTCAAATTGAACGAAAAAACCGAAACTTCCAATGAAATCCTACGATATTTGCGAAGAAACATGAAATGAAAATAAAACGAGAATTTTTTTAATTTCTAAATTGAGAAGAAAACATTTTTTAAATCAAGAAACAAATTAAAATAAAATAGGCGATGAAATAAATGGAAGAAAAATTTTTTGAGTTATAAAAAAAATCAAAAAACTAAGAAATCTTTTCAAATGATTGCACGACGAACGAACATCTATTCGTACACATATAAAGACTATGTATGGAGCGCTCCACGCCAAATCGAATGGTTTGAAAAATTTTTCCTCGAGTTCCTCGATTTTTTGACAATATTTAGTATATCCATGAATAAAAAACTTTCTGGTGAAATTTGAGACTTTGTAACAAACTGTTCAAAAGTTATCGAATTTTAAAAAATCACCTTATTTTTGTTTTTTGTTGTTTATGAGTTCGTTGACAATGGATCAAATCAAAAATATTCCTTTTCTCAATCTTCATTTTTTCCTGTACCTTTCAGTGAAAAATACAAAGAAAGGCATTTAAAGTGTTTTTTTGAGTGAGTTCACCTGCGTTGTCAGCTAAGACTCCACCTGGAATCAGTAATCCCAACTGGATATCCAATTCCAACTGGGATTCCACCTGGAATCAGAATTTCCAACTGAAATCTCACGTTGGAGTTGAAATTCTAGCTGGGATTCCACCTGGAAATAGGAATCCCAGCTGGATTTTCGTGACAGGGTTTCAAGTTTCACACTTGGAATTTTGTTTTTCAAACTGAACACATATTTCGGGTTCTTTTGGAAATTTTCTATCAGGAACTGCTCTTTTGTGAACAACTTTCGAGCCTGGTCTAATCGTGGAATCTTCAAAATTCCTATTGCTGCAATTTTTGAGAATTTGAGAAGACTTAATTAATTATCACGAATACCAATTCTTGTCACTGTGTTCTCATTTTGAATTTATTTCGAATTATTCTGTATACTTTCTCATTGTCAACAGGTCTTTGAAATTGAGTCTGTTTATTAAGGAGATACCAATGCCAGGACATTAGCCAAATTTATTCTGACATTTTATTCAAAAATGAAGCAAAAAAATCAAAATTTCGCTCTATACAGACCAGATATTTTGATTTTATTGCTGTATTTCCGAATAAAACGTCAGAATAAATTTGGCTAATGTCCCGGCGCTGGTATCATCTTAAGAATAGAAAAAAGAAGTTCACGGAGAAAAAAATACACTACTTTTTCGTATTTTGCTTGCTAAACCAGAAACAGGAAGGTTTGTAAAATGGTTTCTTACATAAAAATACGAGAGATTAAAATAAAATTTAACGTTCAGCGTTTAAAATTTCAATTCTACCTACTATTTTTCCTCTTCCTAGTTCACTAAGAAAAATAATAAAAATTCTTATATTTTCGAGCAGCATTTTCCTCCGTGTTGTTTTTCATTTTTCTACTTTTTAAAAAATCTCATACACGATTCAAATCTAAGGATTGATTATTAGAACCATTATAAGCAAAGTTATATAAGTAAAAAAACATTAAAAATTTGATAACTTTCGAACGGATTATCAAAAAAATCATGAATTTGATCAGACAGAGTTCTTTTTTGAGGGTCCATCCGATGTGCCCTGCAACGCCCATGTTGAGAGAACGAGAAAGTTGAAAGATGACAGAACAGGGAAAAGTGAGAACAAATTTGTGTGTAAACGTGCAAAGTATGAGTTTTACCTGAAAGAAGGAAAGGTTAGTGACAATATAGTATACATATAAAAGGCAGAAAGGGGAAAATATCCAGAGAACAGTAGAACAAAATACAAAGACAGTAGTTCATAGATCATTCCACATGCTCGAGCATTCGTTTTTTGAGGCTGAATTATTATTTCTTTCATTCTCGGCTTGATCTTCTTTTTTTCTCTCTCAGAAATTCTTGCTGCGAATATCACGATATCTCCATTATCGATATCCTCTGTTACTTGTTTATTTTGCGTTTCATCATTTTTACATCATCGCATTCCTCTGTCGTAATACGAAAATACCTTCTCAATGAGATCAATAGTCTGCTGAAGATCCATTCCAAAGTCAATGAAGGTCCATTCAATGCCTTCTCGTTGGTATTCCTCTTGCTCGAGAATGAACATGTGATGATTGAAGAACTGCTGCAACTTCTCATTGGTGAAGTTGATGCAAAGTTGCTCAAAACTGTTGAACTGCTCGATCGTACCACACGAGATTTACAAGTGGGGGAAGTTGGTGGTTGGACATAAGCGAAGAACAGAAAAAGACAGAAGGCGAGAAACAGCCGTCATTAATGCTGCTCGATAACACGATAATCACCTTTTTTCTCCCCTTTTTTTGTCATTCAAATATTATTTCAACGACTCTACGTACAGTGTGTGTATATTTATACGAAGGGTGAAGAAAATCAGTGAGGTGATATTATTATTTTATTATTATTAAATATTACAAGAAGGAGTGTGAAATTCAGTGTCGAGAGAGAAGAGCGAGATTGTTCGTATCGTTTGTGCTTCTTTCTTGACACTTTGGTGGAGATATGGTCTAGGACTGTGCGATTAATTCATTAATCTTTTGCTGAAGGACTCAACATTTTCTGCTTTCATAGGTAACGATATTGCTATGATAGCAAATAGATTGCTGCGGAATTAATCGATCAATCATCAAAGATTAACCGTTTTAATCGATGAATCGATTAACCGCACTCCCCAAATGAGGTCATCCAAGTTGGTTATATGATCAGATTTTCTGGATAAATTGATTCAATGATTTAATAAATTAGTATTATTTATTATATATTAGATTATAAGTACTGACACTCCACGTGTTTTTCTTTTTCTTTGGGTTCTGGTTGGAAGAGGAAACAAAGGGGTTAAAATAAGGGGGGAAATGTATATTGGGCCAACACTCAATGTGTCTTTCAACGTCCCAGCTCGGTTCCACCGGATCACATTGTTTGTTCTTTTGATAAACAAAATGCCAATTTTCCGATAACGAACCGGGCTTGATTGGAAAGCAATGATTTTGAAGATGTGAAGATTTTGATTGTTGTGTGTTCCACGGTCACGTCAGTGCCGTTACGGGGAGAAAACTAATGACAAACACGAAGCAAATGGAAAAGAAGTAGACGACGACGAAGACAAAACACGAAGTATATAATTCCCAATCCGCTTATTGTAGGAATTGTGCATTTTTACTGTAACAACACATCGTGTGGGGGGACAAAAACCACTACTGTGAATATAGTACAATCGAATGATGATAAATAACTCAAGCGAGAACTCCAAAACATCACGATCATCCATCTACTACAACGTGAACGTCGAGAAAGGAGCTTCATATCCTCTTTTGTTTCTCATAAATTCGTGTTCTGCCACATGAATCTTATCTTCATTTTGTGTTTCTTCCTTCAGCGTACCTTTTCTCCAGAATCCTTCTTCTCCTCCTCCAGTTCGCATATTCTCAAATAAACATTTGTATTTCATAATAGAGTACCTTTTCGATCAATTCGATACAAGCGAGCAGATCCATTCCAAAATCAATGAACGCCCAATCGATGCCCTCCTTCTTATACTCCTCTTGTTCGAGTACAAACATGTGATGATTGAAGAATTGTTGCAATTTCTCGTTGGTAAAGTTGATACACAGTTGCTCGAAACCATTGTACTAAATTTTTTTGTTTTTTTTTTTAAATTTGTTGTACAGTCGTTTGTCGTTGGCGGGCAGCGTGCGTGACAAATGATGCGATTGGAAACAAAAGAAACGGGGAGGAAGGGACAAAACAAAACAGACACAATCAGTATGAGAATTTGTTGTTTATCAGGATAATAAATCGTGAATGAATTGTGTAGATGTTTTGATATATATATATAGGTATATCGAGAGGAATTATTCAGGAGAATATTGAAGGAGCCTAAGCAAAAATCTTGAAAAGATAGAGAGAAAGTGAGAGAGACATATAAAATTCAAACAAATTCATTCAAGAAAAATGAAAATAATGCTAAAATATTCGTTCTTTCTATTCCATTCCCTGCAATTCGAATTCGAAACAATAACTCGAAACACACGCTGTAAAAAAAAAACGGTTCATCATCATACTGTAAACAGTGGACGATCACTTTTTAATATTTGCATTTTGTTGCGGGAAAACTCGTTTGTATCTTCCCGTATTTGAAGCGTTATTGCGTTTGAATGTTGATCCGTGAAAACCCCATCACGGATGACAGAAACAACACATACAATTTTCTGTCCCTGTAGTCAATTCTAGGGCAGATACGTAAACATTTTGCAGCGTCTCGATGATAACTCTTATCCCGATCGCTTTTATCACTTGTGTACCTTCTCGATCAATTCGATACAAGCTAGGAGATCCATGCCAAAATCAATGAATGCCCATTCTATGCCCTCCCTCGTGTACTCTTCTTGTTCAAGGACAAACATGTGATGGTTGAAGAACTGTTGGAGCTTCTCGTTGGTGAAGTTGATGCAGAGCTGCTCGAAGCTGTTGAACTGTTCGAGAGCAACAAAGGCATGCCATTCGTGAATTTAACAAACAAAAACAACATGGGTTTTTCCTTGCGTTTTGACTCTGTTTCTTTTGTCTTTCAGCCTCGGTTCGTGCTCCTTTTTTGGTGGCCTTTTTTTTTCACTTTTGCCGAGAATTTTGCTTCTCTTTTCAAGGGGCCGGTGCAAAAAGGTGTGGTGAGGGAGAGAAACACTTTCTAAGTTATGATTATGAAATCGGTGAAAAGTAACGATCTTGCACGAGATCGCTCGAGAAAAAGAGATACAGGGATGGATGGGGTTAATTTACAACAACCTCGGTGGTAAAGTAAGGATTCGGATAATGTGCTTTTTTTTGGATGAGTTGAAAAAGATTCATCGATAGTTTCGAGTAACAATTATTGTTCATCTCTGATCTTTTCCAACTCTCAAATCTCTTATACTTCGTTAGTCTACAGAGGGATATCTACGATGAATGATAAACAACACTCCTCTTCTACCTGAGAGGTTTCAATCAATCGATCTATAAATCAAATTACATCTAACTACTTGGTGATGATAATACAAAAAAAGACAGACCGTCGTGTTCTTGGATGGACGGTTTGGGTGGATCGAATGATATTTTTCCTCGAGTTTGGACTACGTGAGTTGTCCACTGTTGTTTGTTTTTTTGTTTCTCATTTGATTGTGAATCGAGTTAAAGAAGATTTACCTGCTTTTCATATTCTTTGTTCGCCGTCGTACTCGATATAATAATATTCTAATATCGTTTCATGCTTTTCGGAATTAACGGGGACAGAAAAAAAACATTCCATCATTAAATCATGCTATTTCATATTTTCACTTCGGGAAATAATGCCTAGATTCGGATTATACGAAGGATGATCAAATAGATACTCTTAGTCAAAAAAGATGCAAAAGGGTAATTTTCGTAATCCTATATGAAACCTTTACGATTATCTCTACTCTCGTGAGAGACCATGCCTGGAGTAATATGTATATATATCGTTTAAAACACCAGTATTAACGACAGAGGGATATCAAGAAAACTGTAATACGTAAAAAGGATTATTTAAAAAAAAAACATTCAAAAGAAAATCTCAAAGGGGGATTATATTCTTCCTCGATAAGAGGGCTCTACCTTCTCGATCAATTCAATACAAGCTAGCAGATCCATTCCAAAATCAATGAACTGCCAGACAATTCCCTCTTTTTTATATTCTTCTTGCTCGAGTACGAACATGTGATGATTGAAGAATTGCTGTAATTTCTCGTTGGTAAAGTTGATGCACAGTTGCTCGAATCCATTGAACTAGAGACGTACAGTAAGAGGATTATACAACTATCGATTGAAAGGGACTAAAGGAATTAAATAAAAAATCCTATTGAAGTGGGGATGGTTTCTCGAATCGAACTTTTCCTCTCCTGTTTTTGGTTCCTTGATCATCTGATGAATTTCATCAGGGGTGAGGGGTGAGGGGAGAATGAAGACGTGTCAGTAGTTCAATGTAGAATCTTTCGATTCTACATTTCGTTATATATATATATGTGATTTTTTATTATTCCTCAATCGATTATTCAAACCCAGGAGCAGAACAACGTGCTCCTGGATCGATTTTTTCTTGGAATAGGTTTTGCTGTTGAGAAACGATCGATGGAGAAATAATAAAAAATGTTAGAGTGAATGTATAAATTATTGATCATGGTTGTAAGAATACTTACGTCGAAAATCTCGAAACCAGCGATATCCAGTACACCAATAAAGTGCTGTCTCTTCTGTTTGGTGTCTAACGTTTCGTTACATTTCTTTACCAGCCATTTGAACAATCTATCGAACATGGCTTTGGACATGGCACCAACCGAGTAGGCCACTTGATCTTTGTTACGACCTTGCGTCACGAATTCGTTACCGACTTTGATTCTCGGTTTCAACAAGTTCTTGTACATATCCTGGCAGTCAACGCCCAACAATTTAGCAACGCGTTCACCTTCCTATTGAAGAGAATTCACACATCATCGTTAGTTTTTCCTCAATCTATATGTGAAATAATATTATATGCGTGAATAATTGGTAGAACGAATACCTCCGTGCCATCGGCTTCAGCCTGTTCTTCACGACCTCTTTGTTTGAATTTCATGCCACCCATGTGCATGACAGCCGCGGTGATCTTGTAGATGTCGTTCTTCTCTTCCTGAGTGAAACCCAACACGTCGAAGGCTTGCTATTTTTTTGTAAAGGAGGAAAATTATATCGATTAGAGATCGTCGTATGTTTCATATTAGTTGATGAATCAGAAGTCATCGAATGATAACGTTTTGAATGTTACTTCTGGACTTCGAATGAATTCGTGACTTCTGATGTGGGATGAAAAAATCGTGGATTGCGATTGGAACATTGACAGTGATTTGAGTGAATAAGCGAGAATATATGTGAATTTATATGAAATATTGAATCAACAGAAAAAGCTTGATAGGAAGAGTAGGTGAAATTGCGATAGAGAATAAAGCCTCGATTATGAAGGAAGCCCAAAAGGAAAGTAAATAATTAACTGGTCAAAGTTTCATGGAAATTTTGTATGAAAATGTTTTGAAAACGTCTGCACACGGAGAAAATCCTACACTAGGTGTTACTGTAGCCAAAAAAAATCGTTTCAACACTGCTGGCTACTGTGGTAACACGAATCAGTCGTGTCTCTGCAGTAGAGCGTCATTTTTCTACACTATTCTCTACTGCGGAGACATGACTGATTCGTGTTAATGATTTTTTTGCATAACACGAGCCAGTCGTGTGAGCTACAGTAACCCCTAGTGTGGAATTTTCTCCGTGTGACAACAATTATTCTTTCAGCAGGGATGAAAAAGCGATGAGCGATTCTAGTTTTCATTTACATTGAGAAAAATTCACAGAGATTTTCAGAGAAATTTTTTTCCACCGCAGTTTCTCATGAATTGCCATGAGACTTCAACCAGGGATGGTTTATAAATATTTTTCTTCAAGTAACGTGCCTCGTAATGAATTTCCACCAACTATTTGATACAGACAAAAATAAAAGGAACGTTACTTCTAAAAAAAAGTAAAAAAAAAAGGCGGACGTACACAAAAAGCTTGCCATTTCAGATGGTATAAGAAAATGGTACGACAAATTTTGCAACAAAAAGCAGAATTTATAGAGGACACAGACGTATGAACGTAGAGAGACAAAAGAGACGTATATACGAAAACAGTGACAATCACAGAGCTAAAAGCGATGCTCGTGTTACGTGGCCGCTTCTTTCCTGCGCTCTTTTTAAAAAATCAAAACAAAAAGAGAAGATTGCCAAATCTTTTCTTTGAAATTGTGCATATAGATATAGAAAAAGAGAAAAGATGAAAAAGAGAAGAGTAGAAGAAGAATGGTAAATGATCGACTGCAACGATCGATTTGTTCCTCACACTGTACACGAATCATCATGTGAGTATTTTTCATAGAGAAAACAATATTCAAACCGTATATACATTGTACACGTATATAAATAAATGTCACTGTGGTGTATTACGTATATGGTTCTCAAAATACTACAAAAGAGATTCACCCCTTAGCGGGGAAGGGTGAATTTGGGACTCCCAAGTTTTGCGTGTGCAAAGAAAAGTGCGTGTTGATATTCTTTTGTGCTTGGCCTTATCGCAGAATGATGGATAGGTTCCATCGGCCGTGGACTCAGCTGTGTAAAAAATCATCAAAATTAGATCAACGGCTACTACAGTTCGAGGCTATCTCTCTCATCGAATAAAAAATCACATTGTCTTTTTTTTTCATCTACTAGGTGAAACAACAAAAGAAAAGGGATGCAAAATAATTTGTGTATCATTCTTTCGAGTCTACTGGATACAGTTTGGAAAACTGTTGAAGAAGTTTCAAACGGAGGAGAAGAATGAGAAGAAAAGGTTCAAATCTACTGGAGAGTGTAAGGGAATTCAAAATTTACTAGGATTTTTTGGGAAACCTAGGGAGGTTTTGATTTTTTTAATCACATATGCAAGTACCGTGCGAAGAATTATGAATTCGTGTTCATGAAGAATTTCATGTTTCTTCGTACTTTGGGGGATGAGGTAACAAAATATGAGGATCAAATATCTATAATCGTAAGAGATATTACGATTGATGTATGTGAATTATTCTTCGAAGTATGTGGGGAGAAATAGAGGAATTTTTAATCACGATATAATATTGGGTTCGGGGTAATGGGACTTACGTCCGTGAGCAAACATTCTTCACCGTCGTCTACGTTGGGGATCGTGATTTTTCCTTGAGCGACGTTGTAATAGTCGTAAATGTTGTTTGACAACAAACACATATCTGCGAAGCATTTCGAAGAAACATTGATAATATAACATATGTGTGAGCGTAATAATAATCATCCAAATAATAATCTTCAATCTATAACACACATTCTTTTTTTTATCCTTATAAAAGAAACAGCTGGCGCAATGAGGCAAATAATTGTATAACAACTGGTCTTTCTTTTTCGTTCTGCTTCTAGAGGCAGCAGGATAACAACATAACAGCTGGAATTAGGACACAATTTCTCTCATCCTTTCGAATATTCACTATCACTCATTTGTAAGGAATAGGGAATTACAAATTCTTTACAAATGAGTTGATCCGAAAAGAGAGAGAGAGAGAGAGAGAAGGGAAAGTCGGATCGACATGATCGGGGAGCGGGCGTTCGTGTAAGGGGGACGCATGAGTCGCTACTGACGTCCCCAACTATCACCATCCCCCTAATTCCCTCCCGCCCCCCGATTGCGGCGGCGGGAAGCTTTCGCAGGCCGGGGGGCGAGGTTGGAAAACAAAATTCCGATCGAATCGTTCGGGAATGGACTTACGTCCGTCTCTTCCATGTTCGAGGTGTCGTTGACTCCCGGAATTCTTGTTTTACCCTGGCTTATGTACCAGTAGTCGCCGATCCGGTTGCTCAGGTATGTCATTTCTGTTTGTTTGTATACAGTATTGTTTTTTATTCTTTGAAAATTGAATAAATGTTCGTGTCGTTTGGATGAAGAGGAGAATACTAGGACGTATTCTTCGCTTCACGCTTTGCTGGAAAAAATATATAGAGAGCGAAAGAAGAAGAGCAAGAAGAAGAAGAAGAAGAGAATTATGATGCCGAGCTTTCCTGTGTTGAAAATATTGAATAGAGACAGAATAGGAAAGAGATAGAGAGAAAAATGTGAGCTGAAATGATGTGTAATTAGTATATATATAGACATTTATATTTCGTATGACTAGAGAAATGAAAAATGAAGTCTAGAGCGGCAGAAGTCTAGAGAGTCTGTAGAGAGCTGTAAAGAGATGTTGTGAGAAAAAAAAAGAGAAGAGAAAAAAGACATCGACAGAGACGATAGACGAATATATAGAACATATAAGAAGCAAAGCTGATGTGTCGTGTGTACTGTAACATGACGTATCGTTGACGAATAGTGACATGAATAGTGAATAGAAATAACATGCAGTTGTGGTTAAATTTTCGTTGCTCTTTTGGTATGGAGGGTGCATCATGCACTTACATCTGTTATCACAAGTTCCTCGCCGTCATCGAGGCCAGGTATTGTTGTCTTGCCTTGCGATACAAAGTAGTAGTCGTGGATGTTGTTCGACAGCAGACACATGTCTATACGAGGAAACCAACAACCAAAAACAAATCAATACATGCAGGTGGTTAGAAGGTCAATTACGGAGGGTGTAGGTATAGACTAGTTCCAGTCTATATTAATCCTTCGTTGATCGAAGGGGTTGATAGAATCCTGCTTGAGGTGTTGTTGCCAATACAGGGGAGATACACAAATATCATTGTACTTTCTCTTTGTATCACTACTTCTACTGTGGTTGCTACTACTACTTCTGTTTCTACTGTTAACTTGGGAAGGGTTAAAACCATATATATATATATAAATATCAAAGATACGGTCCTGTAGTATGCCGCAACAATTCCATCCATAGATTCGCTCCATAGATTCGCCTAGGAGGATTCATAATAAATACCATACAAAATCCTAAACAAAATACAATACCAAACAATAACAATCTTTTCATAAATTCCCGTCCAACAGGTGTTTCTGTATTCAACCATTTCGTATTTGACTACTTCATTCATTGTTAAACCAAATAATCAGCAAACTCAATCGCAGTGAGGGATCTCAAATACTGGGATCAATATACATAATAATATAATAATACGTATAAAATGAATGGAATGTATCGTGTATATTATTGATGTATAAGTGTATTTTTATAGCAATTTCAGGCTTCAGTCAGAGTAAGATATTATCGGGTCGGTTGAGTGTCCTTACGTCAGTTAGCAGACACTCTTCTCCGTCGTCGACGTTTGGAATCGTCGTCTTGCCCTGAGATACGAAGTAGTAATCTTGGATGTTGTCCGACAAACAGCACATCTCTGCGTAGAACAAGTTCAGCAAATATAACATCGAATTCCTCTAAAATAAACTGAAAACCCTAATAGAAAATATATCCCCGAGCAGGATCATCATCATCGTCATTGTCATCATCATCATCATCAGGATCTTTTCCCAACGCGCATCTTGACACGGTCTCGACTGATCTTCACACCCTCTCTTCACCCGACGTATTCCATTCAATATCATTCGAATAAATTTATAACGATTCTCAATATCCCCATAGATCATTATTATTATTATTCATTCTTTCCTAACTATCACTAAAAATAATCATTTGAATGAATTCAATATTCCATTCAACATTGAGCCAGTTCTGTTTCTATAATTTTAGATTCTTTGAATGTATATATTTGTTATAAAAATTCCCATGAATTTCTCAAGGGATGGATCTTACCCTTCAATCCAGGGACCGAGCCTGACATCATTTGGTAGAAAATATGGTAGGAACGCTCCAAACTCTGTTGAGAGATGACACGAGCTTTCTCCAATAGATCTAAGAGAGAAATACAAACACAATTTAGAAATTGTTTTCTTTCATATCATTTCCCTGTGGAACCTGTGAAATTTTCACAGATTTACAGAGACATTTGTTTCACCAGGGAGATTCCTACATGAATTTAAATAGGAAACTCAGCCACGTTGAACGTCTGATATTAATCACGCTTTTGATCGAGCGATCTTATTTATAAAAAATTCAAACCAAGTGCGTGCCCAGTTAGAAATTGCCCTTCCTCTCCCAATTGGACCATCAAAGGTTCTATCCTAACAGCAAAATTCTGAACAAATATGCAAGTTTGAAACAATGTGCAGGGACGTTGCGTCGTTCAAATGCGCAACAATATGTTGTGAATCTAGGATTTTAGCTTCAGTTGTTATCCTGTTACTAGGAAGTTGCTTGAAACTCTCAATCACACGTGTAGCAAATTCCTAGCAACTTTTGTTGTATGGGTAGATCCCAAAGAGTCACATTTCTAGCTGGGTGAGGATTGAACTGTTACCCAATGAAAACCTGACACACTTACATGTCTCGATATCGGCACCAGCCAATTTACCAGAGGGACCGAAATGAATACGGATGAATTTACCCTGTTATGGGAGGAAAAGAGTACATTACCTCATGAAATATATTGTTTATTTTTCCGTATAAAATATAGAGATGACTTACGAAACGTGACGAGTTATCATTACGGACGGTCTTGGCGTTACCAAAGGCTTCCAGTACAGGATTGGTTTGTACGACCTGATCCTCGAGGGAACCCTTCTTCTTCTCTTTTTCGTCCGGCTTCTTCGTCGAGGCACCGACGGTTGCGAAGTACGCAATTACCTTCTTCGTGTTCTCAGTCTTTCCGGCTCCAGATTCACCAGTGATCAACATAGACTGGTTTTCACTGTCTGAAATCGATCGATATTTCCACATGAATATGTATCATCCGATTAAACTGAAGAACGGGAAATGACGATGGAATGATACTCACTGGTAAGCATGTTCACGTACGCTCCATCGGAAATGGCGAAGATATGTGGCGGGACTTCGCTACGTCTCTTACCACGGTACAATTTGGCGCACCTGTGTGTATATACGGGGAATCTTTTGTAAGGATTGATGGCCACACAGAAGAGGCCGGAATAAGTCTGGAAATGAATAATCTCTGCTTATATATTTGACGGTGTGAAAATTTCCACATTCTCTTTTCACATTCATGAATGAAAAAAAAAACGAAAAAAAAACCCAGAAAACGAAATACACAAAAAGAAAGCAAAAATTTCATTCCTTGTATTTGATATTTTTGTGGTGAGAGGGTTGGAAATTTTGGCAAGAATTGTTGTCAGTTTTTGAGAGGAATATTCCAATTTGATTATCCCAGACAAAACTGGGATTACTTGAGAAAGAAACCGTTCAAAACGTGACATCAATTTTTAGCAGGGCAGGTAAATGGAGCGTATAAACGTTATTTCAACGTTGAAAAAATGTTGCACTGTTGAATAGACGTCAATTTAATAACGTGTTGCTCAAATTGATAGTGATTGTTTCTGATGCTTTTTAAATGTACTTCAAACTGACCAGGCTTTTATCAACCAGTGATCTTTGAACAGGATCGATCCTTTTGCTCGTTGCTATAGAAAATTCATCAAATTTTCATCATTGACCTATGGATCGATTTTGTCCAAAAAATTTTGGCTCAATTACAAAATTCTCTACGCTCGGCTTCCAATCTATTGCCCACCGTCGATATCAACGCAATGAGAGAAAAAACACTGAACCACAAAAATACTTGTATACAAGATTTGTGGGAAGAAAAATCAAATTTTATATATCAAAAAGATATTTGTTTTTTCACGTTCCATAATCATGCCACTTGATTTCACTTCCCTCAATTTCCATTCATCGATTTATTCCACATTGTTCTCACAATCGATGAATGAAACAAACATCATATTCATTATCATCGTTTCACTCTGTGAAAAAATCAATCGATAATAAAATAACAAGCTGAAGATTGATATTTTTTTCACGGTGTGAAATCAAAATTGATGATGAAAAAGGGGTACAATGAAAAAAGGGGGGAAAAACAAAGAACAATCAATCAATCGATAAAAATATCGGTGCAACAACAGCGTAACAGAAGTGGGGCGGCAGGCAACAGCTTCTTTCGTCCTTGTTCGGGATCACAAATAAAAAATGGCTTTCTCGTGTCCTTAAACGAGTACCATCCGGTTCCGTGCAGCAGACATTTCAACATCATATCCTGTTGTTTTTATGCCCTCGCATAATGTTTCCATCTTGCAGTCAATCAATTCAAGTGCAAAACACATCGTTTGGTAGTCACATGGGGAAAACAAGGTTCAAACAAACCGAGAGAAATCGGACAAGTCTGTTGATTCCGAATCCGTCTCAGGAGAAAATTTTATCGTTTAAGATAATAAGGTTGTGAAAAGATAGAGCAATACATAGAAGGAAATGGAAAAAACAAGGAACACAAACATTTCTTCGAACGTTGTCGCACGTACATAGTGTTTTCCCAACAACGTTCTTTCGTTTTTTGAAAATGAGGGATGAAGTACACATATTCAGAGAACATACAAGCAAATTTGAAGCTACAGGCAACATCTCTATTCCATTTAGATTTTCTTGATGGGACAAACAAGCATTCGCTGAGCACTCATTCGAATAGCCAACACCTGTTTGTCTACTTCCAAAGAGTGAAAAATTAAATTCTGATAAAAATTTTACTCATTATCGCGTATTCGATTCCCAGCATGGGCCCAAGACTGGGCCAAACTAGGGACTCAAATTAATACACGTTGAAAAATAGAAATAAGGAAATGGTGAAGCAATAAAATATTGAAGGAGAAGGAAAAGATGGGTGTTGGATAGCACAGAGAAGAGATGCAGGAACGTTGAGACACGTTTCAGTGCTTTCATGCGGCGTTCCATTCACCGAGAATGGATATTTCTCCGGTGGGGTTTGAGAAAAGATTCACCGGAGAAGCGGAAACTTGAAAATTCACCAAATCTCCAAAACATTCTCCGATAAAAATCAGAACAAGAAGAAGCCATCCATGGGATTGAGAGAAAAAAACATGTGCGGCGGCAGCACTTTCACAGGCGCAGCAGCACATTCGGGGGACAAAACGGGAAAACTGCGTGGCTTCACAAGAGAGACAATAAAAGAGAGAAAAATAGAGATTCGACGAGAGATGAAGAACAACAGCAAGAACAAAAACAGCGTCCTCCATTTCTCTCGTCGGTGAAGGGGCTTGTTGCTTCTTACGTAGATGAGTTTGGCGTAGTAACGTTGTTTCAGATTATGAAGTACGGAAGCGTCGTTGAGGTAGGTCAAGTTGGACATATCCTCGGCTTTTTCATACTTCGGCGGGTTCACTTGCTGCAGCTGGTCCTTCTTAAAGTCTTTTGACTACGTTTTCGTGAGGAAAAGAAAAAAAAACAAACGTTAATAAAATCATGGAATTGGAATTTCGACTCACATAAATTAATTTGCTGTAGTAACGTTGTTTAAGGTTGTGAAGTACGGACGCCTCGTTCAGGTACGTCAAATCCGCCATGTCCTCGGATCTCTCGAATTTCGGAGGATTCACTTGGGACAGCTGATCCTTTCGGAATTGTTTCTACGTATCGAGGCATTTTATCATTTTATATGTGAATTTTTACGATTCATTTCTACCCTATACAATCAATCCATCAAATTCGATATCACATTGCAATTACATTAAATTTGAATATTGAATTCATAATATTCATAATTTGTCACATCCTGAAAGACGGAAGAGAAAAAAAAGAAGAGTAGAAAAGAATTGATTTATTTTTCTTTCAAACTCTCGTATAGAACATCTTCATCCCTTTCATCGTCAACGCATCAGGCATCGCTATAAATACATTGACCCGCGTTTCGAGAAGTGGCGTTTCAAATTTATTATTACCACCGTCACGGGCGATTCTAACAATAGCGTATAGGCGTCGGTCGGTTCAGCAATGGAGTTTGCTGAACCATTATGTAACTTGGGCAACCGGTGACGGTGGTTTTTTACTACGGCCCTGTTGCGCCCCGGAATTCGGGTCTCCGTACCGAAAATAACATTGTGCTCGACCGAAATCGAGACACATAAGAAACAGAAGCGGAGGAAGAAATAAAAAAAAATATATATATATATATATCTCACAGAAATGGAAATTGATCAACTCGATCGAGTTGTTTCATATTAAATCGTTCGGGGGAGAAGATTCTTCGAATTTATATTATCAAACTTATGAAAACAAAAAGAATTTTTCTGAAAAGGAATTCAAATTTGATATCAAAATGACGAAGAGAACAAAATATTACAGATCATCGGAAAGAAGTGTAACGCGAGGAGCAGAAAATTTTCTGTTCTCCAAAAATAGAGCGGTAGTGGTCCGGTACGCCTTGAATCCGATATTTTCTCTCCTCGACTTATTTTTTTTCTCTTCGTGTTGTGTTTCAAATATTTATATCCGAGGAAGATAATCTTTCGTCAGCCAATGAAATGATTCTCTTTTGAAAAGCATTATTTCATAACGATTGGTGAATCATTCCTTTCGAAAGGGATGTTACGAGAGGGGTTTATATTTTATATATCCATAAATTTACAATATTGAATGAATATTCATCGCTTAAGTTTGATAAATAAAGCACATAGTTGATTAAATATGCGTCTAAAATTGAAAAATAAAAAATCGAAATTTTGTATCGAATTTGTGTTTCAAGAATATTCGTTTAAAAGTTATTTTGAAGAAAATTTTGAATGTCAAGGTCAAAATTAACGTAAAATAAAATTATTCGAATTTGGTAATTTTTCGAATACAACTGTGTGTTTACTGTGCATTGAAACATGGAATATGCTATTTAAATCGTAGTCTGTGTAATGGTGTCACGGTATTGTCAGAAAAATCGATTCTTCCTTTATACAATTTATATCAAATTTTAATCGAAATTATGTAAAAATGTTTGACGTTTTATCGATTTTTATATGATTTCGATCAAAATTTGATATAAATTGTATTAAAAAAGGAACGATTCTTTGCAGACCGCTTTTTGTAAGCAAAACTCGTTCAATTGTCGAGATGTTCCTTAATTTTACGTAGAATCAATTTTTCACGTGCATCACGAGAAATCAATTATGCATAAAATATAGAGGTAAAGAAAATATTTATAATAAAAAGTGGCAGTTCAATGAAATATACACATATTTCAATGATACATTTCGAATTTACGTATCGCCGAATTAAATCTATTCAAAATGCCGGATAGAATTTTAGCTCAAGACTGATGTGATTTTCAACTGTTTTCAAATTGAAAACGAACAATTGTCAATGAGAATTTCATGCAAATCCTGCCCTAATAGCACACCCACCAATTTCCACGTCGCATCTTCGTGGATCTACGTGGATCTACGTGGGTGAACATTGGATAGGCAATTCTGGAATATTAGGTAGAAATATTTAGAAAGTTGATGTTTTGAATTCTTTCTGATGAATCATATCTGGCATTTTGAACAGCGAATGCAAAATCTTGGCACCTGATGAATTTTGAATGATTCATTCAACAGAAAAACAGAAAAATCGAAGACAGGGGAACATTGTTCCCCTTACAACAATTACGAAGACATTGTTGATACAAGATTCCTTCAATTAAGTCTACTTTAAGAAAAACTTGTCATTCAAATTCGGCACTCAAAATGACTGTGGAACAGTGAATTCTAATGAAAATTTACAATCTTCTTGAATTAACGGGGAAAACATTCTTCCCGAAGAATGTGATTACATGGAAACAAAAATGATTCGCTCTGCAGCATCTATTGCTATTATATTGTTTTTTGAATCTACAAAAAGTTGCTGGAAATTTGATACGCGTGTGATTGGGAGTTTTATGGATCCCAGCAATTCTTTAGCAACACGACCACAACTGAAACTAAAATTCCAGGTTTATAACGTCCCTGCAAATTACTTCGCACTGTCGTTGAATGTTTTATACAAATTTCCGCATATTTGCTTGGAATTTTGCTGTTAGAGTACTTTATGTATTTGATGTCCAGACTCGAAATCCTACCTGGGACCAGTTTGGCTTTCACCCAGGACCTGAGTTATTCTTCCAGATCCTGCGCGGAAACCCTCCAGCAGATTCCTGTTTGACAGGAGCAATTTTCAATTGGGATAGCAATAATTCTTGTGGCTGCGGTTGAAAAATAGCTACCACCCTATCCTGGTTAAAAGAATGCATTGAATCTGACAAATGAAATTCAATGAGATTTGGTCAGATTCAACGAGATTCACATGGAAGTTCTGACCAAATCTCATTGAAAAATCACCGGTGAGATTTGGTCAGAACATTGTCCACGTTTAATTGTAATTTCATGAGAATTGGTCAGAATCAATGGGTTCTTTTAACCAGGGTAGCGCGCATGAACTCGGGCCCACTCTGGCCCAGTCTTGGGTCCATACTAGCAGGATGGGGTCCACGCTCATGATACATACATGCCGGGGCATAGCTGATTTTTAGCCATCTAAATGATAACAACATCGTTTCTTCCGTGTATATGTGATTTATCTAGAATTCTGGACATCTTCTTTGTAATTTTGTAATCCCAATGATCAGTCGTAACAATAAGCTCTGGAGGTACAACAGTTTCCTCTGATTCCACAATTACATTCGTTTCGGCCAAGAATTTACAAAAATTCGTACAACGCACATTCGCCACATGGTTGATCGAAAATCCCACACCCCTGGTGAAAATATAGTGCAATTTTGCATTTCGCGCAAGAAAAGTGTTTTCACTCAACGTCCGTTACACTCCAAACCTCTACGAACACTCAATTTTCGCCAGGGGATGAGCATCTTTTTTTGTTCTAATTAAAAGTACACACCTCGCCGCCAGGTAAGCCCACGGTGACCATGTCGCCCTTCGTAGCCCTGATCTCACCAAGAAGGTAGCCCTCTTTCTCGTCGGGCACCCAGCATGCCTTTTTCGCATCGTAAGGTTTCGTTTGATCGATTCTCTTCTGCTCAAGAGACACGTATAGATATGGGGTAGGATCGGGATCCTCTCCCTCCTGTACCACTGGTCGCGGCATCTTGAAACTCTCTTTAAATTAATCTAATCGAAAATATTATAGATCCCGATGACAACAAACTTGTCTCGTTCTTTTGATCTTCAAATCCACGCTATTCAATTCCACACTGTCCCTTCTTTTATCTCTCTCTCTCTCTCTCTCTCTTCCTCTTTTCGTTCTTTTATCGCAGAATTTCGGCGGCGGACGGACTACTTCTGGCGGCACGATTTAGGCGGCCCTGAAAATAAGAATTCATATTTTTTGTTTTTATTATAGAACATCGTATATAGAGGAGAAAAGTACAATATTCAAATATCGGTTGGATTATCACGATCGGATCGCGCGAAAGAAAACCAGTGAGAAACGAAGCTATTCGTGGTTCACTTAAAATAGGCGAGGTATCGCGTTACAAGATCTTCATGTCAAAATATCTTCTTCCTAAAATGGCGTCTAGAGCCACACACATATACACGTATCGCAAGCACACACGATTGTCACGTCGTTTCAAACATTCCAAGTAGTGAACGATTTTGTGTAATCAGCGAGGAAAAAGCGGTATCAAAGGTTCTTCCCACTGTGAGTTTCAGGAGCAAAAGTCAAATCCTCGGGAATAAAATATCGATGATGATAACCCACACAGCACCCACACAGCACAGTCCCAAGAGATTTCTCAAAGAATTCATAAAGAACACAATCAGTTGAATAAGAATTCTTTTGGAACTGTGCTGCTGTGTGGGAATAATGATGATAACAATGATTCACCACAGTTTTTTCAATTATTAAAAAAGAAGACTCTACATTATTTGCTTTTTTCTTCAATTCACCTTAGATTTCAACACAAATTCGAATCCTTGGGAGCTCGATGCACAATTTATTAACATCAGGAATATTGAAATCGATGCACAATTCCTTCACTGAACAGATAATTCGAAAAATGATATCCACTTTCGATTAGTTGAGTAAAAAATTGAAAATTGTGGTGCAGAACTACTGTTATCATCATCATTATTATCATTTCCTAAGTGAAAGGATGAAGAACCATCAACCATCGTAGTGTTTCATTTCCTCCTCCACTTGTTCTATGATTTATCCTTGATCCAGGAATTAAACACCCTTCACACCTTCGCGCACATACATCCAAGGCAGTGATAAGAGCAGTAGTAAAGTTCCTCGATGATTACACACACGCACTCGTAATATTCACTATCAATTCGATCCGAGAGTTCCGTTTGAGGAAAGTCTCTAGGCAGCACAACTTCACCAATTGGAATCAACCAAAAATCATCGTATGTGATAAAAATAAACTAAAAAAGAAGTGATCAAAATACAATTATTGTGTCACACTTTCGAACAATCCTAATGACTTTCCGCACATGGAACGCGGATTTCATGCTCGTATATTCCCCACGACGAAGGCGCACCGTTACATTTAATTATCATCCGTTATTCTTTCTTTTCTATGACGTAACAACGTTACCGTGATATGTATTTTGCACCCGCGAATGTTTTTATACCTCGTTCGAGAAAGAAACGACAAAAAAAAGAAACAACGAAAGATTCGATGTGATTGTTATAATCGAAAAGAAAAAAAAAAAAGTAAGGAGAAAATCGAACGAAAGGATTCGAGAATGCAAAACGAGGGTAGTTAAAAAGCGTTATCGCGACCGACGTAGTGGCGCACTTACGTTAGAAAGCCGTTCTGTCAGGGAAACGAGCGGGGGCTCCCAATATAAGCGCGTGCAACGTGATCCTAGGATATAACGTAGACTATGATTGGATTTTCGAATCGGCCAATCGGTCCGGGCGTTATTTCGAGACCCGATCTACCTTTTTAGGCGGAGACGGTAACGAAAGTGTGACAAGGGATGCAGCAGCAACAACCACGCCAGTGTCTGTACGAAAAGCATCGGGGAACGAACATAACCTCATGGGCGTATACTTTGTTGGGACAATTAGGGGCGCAAGTTACGGGAGAGAGAGAAAATTTTGATGAAAATAGATGATCGAAGGAACTATGTTCGATCCTCCAATGATAATTATCGCTCAGCGGGGGAGATATTCCAAAATAAAGTACATGAATTTTTCTTCTCCTTCGTTTGTTGTGGTGAACATCGATGTGGGTTGCTTTGATATTTTCATTACAGGAGAATTTTATGTGGGTGCACGAAATTTGCATTGGTGCATTGAGAGTCATCTGGATATATATATATATATAAATATATATGTACGAACGTACGAAGGATGGAGAGAAAGAAAAAGGAGAGGGAGCGATGGTACACGTGGAGTTGACGCACGTGCTTAGGCGAAATAACATCTCATTTCAGATAACATGTGATATGATATGTACTTTTTTTCATCAAAATAGATTTATCATTCGAAAGAATAGGGGTTTTTTAATTTTCTTAGTGTCAATCACATTTTATTCGAGTTCAAGTTGGTGTCCGACTAGGCCATGCTTTTACCACTACAAGGTAATTCATCATCGACGGTACCGGTACTTTTGTTATAGAAATTTTGTCGAGTTTATGTTAAATTTTATACAATATCGATACAAACTTTATAGAAATTGTATATAAAATATATATATATATATATAGTGTATAGATGGATTGGAAGAAACTTGAATGAGATGTTTGGAAACGCAAACCTTGACCTTCATTCAACGTGCATGGGATGTATATTTGAAATGGAATACGAATACAAAGATCCCTGCAATGTGGTATAAAATTTCTTGCCCTCAAAATAATATGATTTCTTTATTTAACGCAAAGAAAATACATTTTTCGTGAATTTCTACACATGGAGAGTTTGAAATAAAAATTATAATTTACTGTAGAATTGAATTCTCGAATTCAATCACTCGAAAACTTGGAGTTCAGGGATAGAAATGTTTTACAGAAATATCACAAAGCGTGAAGGGGGAGACGATTCAGATAAACAAACATTGAAGTAGTCACAGTTACGGCTATGATCAGACACAAGACTTAAAAAGGCCATTGAAGAAAGGGCAACGTACACGCCTGCGCGTAGTCTTGCTAGAAACTGGGGAAACATCACGAACCAATAATATTTACGTTAAACCGAAACGTTATGGCTTCCCCATGATGGCGAATCTCGCTATTCGCAATAATTGTTCCTTCTGGAAGAAAGAATATTCAATAAAACAATCCATTGCTTTGAATTCACAAATCAATTCTTTGGATTCTCTTATCCCGTATTATAAAATATATCCACCATAAATACTGAAATTCACGCTCAAAAATTGTTTTTTTCTTGTCAGCAGGGAGAGAAAACCAACAACAACAACAATAAATTCTCATCACATCAAAGTCTGTGGTTGAAAAATTTCAGAAATAACGGATCTCGTTGAGACGCGTCCGCCGAACACCACACAGCAAGAAATATGTCATTTCGAGAACGATGGATGGTAAATGATACGAAAACTGACATTCCCACATATCATCTCTCGATGATGAAAACATTTTTATAACTATCGAAAATAATTTTCTTTGTGGTTGAAATTCTCGTGGATTGACGGCAATCGAGAAGAGAAAGAGAGAGAGCACAGAATCAAGAAGATCATTCTTTTTCGTCCACACGATACATTGTAGCAACGAATTGTACGAGCTAACGAACGATCCAACTATCAAAAATATCCTCCTTTGGCCATCTATAAATAATCGTAGCATCGAAATCAGCGTCCCTTGAAGACACTTAGTCGTCCTAATCTAGAAAATTAACCACATAGCATGCGGTGAGTTTCTAGAACAATTTCGATGACTATTGTAATGACATGACGCGATACAGATTTTCACCCGATCGGATTGATTGGCAATGAAATCACGTACACAACACGTTGGATTCGGATTAATTTTAAACACTCGTCACTGATTCGGACCGATACTATACGGATTTCCTGTGTATTTCTGTATTGTTTATTCATTCATCGAAAAACAAGTTGTTCGTTATTTGTATCGAGAATTCTAATTGAAAGATCACATTGACTCCGATGAAAAAATGAAAACTAATAGGAAGGGATTTGAGTTATAGGAATAGATTTTAAAATTCCCAAATGTCATTGTTTTTTAAATACCTGACTACGCTCTAAAAAATACTTATGAAATTGACAGCAAAATTCCTCCGTGAAGAGAGAATTTTATTTGAAAAATTACTGCGAAATTCCAGTGGTCGAGGGACAAGGGGGAATTTTTGAAAATATTACTGTGCAGTTTGTAAAATTTGTTAAAAATATTACTTTCAACTGCTTAAAAACTCTCTCATTTTTATAGGATTCACAGTAATTTTGTGAAGAATTTTCACTTGTCCTTTGAGTACTGGAATTTTACGGTAATTTTTGCAAGGTAATTCTTTCAGTGTAGAGTTTTCCCTTGGTTTGTGGAGAGAAGTCTCTTAAGAAAGAAGGAGGAAACCTTTATTTTCTTATGAAAACACAATCCTTCCACGATTTGGGGATGGAGTCTATCCCTGAAATGAAGAAAAACTCCTCATATCCTTTTTACAGTGTATATAAATAAAAATTTGTTCAAGTTAGAAATGTATGCTAAAATACTAGGTTTACATATGATGATTAATTTCATCATCATTTCTTGATTTATTTCCAAAAGTTTATCGAATAATAATAACGCCAATTGAGTCCCCCTAGCAATTCCAAAGTGACCAATTTTTTTTGTTTACTTTCGGTTATTTTTTGGTTTGGTACAATCAAACATTAGATGGTTTTTACCATATAATGACTTATTTGCGAACGAAAATTAACGATTGCTTTGAACAAATCTGTCACTAAAAGGTCACCAAAAAATGTAAAAACCCAGAAAACCATCACAAAACCACCGAAAAATCACCAAATTCAAATTAGTTGAATCTTTATTGGATTTTGGTCAATTTTTGTTGAAAAGATCCGTTAGATGCGCTAATTATGTAGCTTCGATACAGAAACTAGATTCATTCCGACTGAATTTCAATCTCATCAGAAACAAACAGGAATTTCCAACCAGAGAAATATCTGAAATCTCGAAATACGATCTTATTTAAATTTATCATTCTTCCGATGGTTCAGAATCTCCAAATTTTGAATAAATAAGCCTATCAAAACAAAATCCAGGGAATTATTTTTAAAGAATTCCTCGATGGTGAGTTCGTTGACATTTTGCCAGAAATTTGGAGAAGTTCTAATCAAATTCTGACTGATTCGTCCAAAAACGTGATAATTTTTTTCTGTTTTTATCAGAGTGTGTGGGAGGGGGGTAGTTCCCATTGAACATTCGCAAATGTTTTCACATTTATACACGAGTACGCTTAAGTTCGAAAACTCGATCGCTCCACGTAAGTCGCGAATAACGAGAACGTTTATGTATAGGACGGTTTATACGCCCGTGAAATTCCAAAGGTCTGACACAGCCAGAAACTGTTCATGCTTGCTTGCTCGGGTGGTCGGTTGGTCCGTCTGTCTTTTACTTACTCTCTCGAATAATATCTCGAATGCAACGACACGGCCACTGAGATTTCTCAAGGAAATTGGAAGTTTTCCAGTTCTCTCTTTGATGGCAAATTCAAACATTCAGTTTCCATGGAATGAGGAATTATCGATGTTCACTATCTGGCGTGATTTAATCTCCGCAAAATTATAGATATTTATATTTTTTTTCAAATATACTGTTTAAAAATGTGATGAAGTGGATTTTTCATGCTCTGAAAAAATCAGAGTCCACTCGAGACGAATGAAAATATCCCTCGAGGTGGACAAGCTTAGTTTTGAAACTTATGGGAGTGAAATGAGTGATTTTCAAAATATGTTTCAGATAGGAAAATCGAAATAGAGGTATTGGTTTGAAGCGCGGTATATGGGTCTTATCGAGTCATCTAATGTATACTTTTCCTTGCGGGGATTGAAAGAACTGAAGGAAACTCACACTAAATTATACACAATTTTCCCAGGTAGAAATATTCTATTGAATCCTATTACGAATGGTGAAATTTCTGATTGAATATCATGGAATTTTATTAAAACCTATTAATTTTCCCATTCGTCAATGAGATTTTATAGATTATTTGTAACAGGGTTAAGAATCCTTTAATTCGAGTCAATAGAAATGGAGCTTCACTCAATGGCAATGTTCTATAGTTCAACAATTTTTAGAATGTAATCAGATCATTATAAAATTATATCATGTTGCTTCACTACCCTGATAACACACGAAGAATTCGTTTCCAAAAACAAGAATAGCACTCTTCAAAAACTCTTTTTGAATTAATGAATTCATAAAGAGCTCTGAAGGAGTTCAATGTTTGGGACATTAACGAGTTCTTTGAGAGTACTCTAACAATACTTCCAGCATTCTCGAAGAGCTCGTTAAATTCCCAAGCATTCAACTCCTCCAGAGATCTTTATGAATTCATTAGTTCGGAAAGAGTTCTTGTTTTTGAAAAAGAATTCTTCGTATGTTATCTGGGTAAGAACTCATAAGTTTCAGCATAATTCAACATGAACAGCAGAATTATTGATTAAAATATCGAAAAACGCAAACTCGTCAGTGACGATACAAGTTTTTGTCTCAGGTTTGGCACAATTGTTCCATTGTTACAACACCATTCCTGTGTGGTATTTTCCCTAGAATGTATGTAGAATGGGACCACGACTGGGGAAGAAACCCATAAACTGAAATATGTATATTAATCATTTTTCTCATCACAATGAAGCTTGAATCGAAGAAAGCTTGGTCGGTGCACAGGGTCTCAAATGGATTAAGTCCACAATTGGCGGACCAAGGGTTCCCTCATTCAAATAAAACTAAAATAATGAATTTTTCACAAATAATTCATATCATTCATCACAAGTATAATCAATCTTCATCCTTTTAACGAACAACACAGCTCAGTATCGTATGTGGCTAGTGAATCGATAGTTTTGTGCCAAAAGTATCACATTATCGCGCATCGCGCCAGATCTGTAGTACAAGTATTCCTATAATCGAGGAAATTTTGCATCAGGATGCCGAGTGGGTGGAAAGAATGTCAAACATTCGAACACGAATTATATATCAGTTTCTAATCTACGTACGTATATTCATACATACATATGTATACATATTTCTCATTAATAGTGAAATCTCAATTCTGATCAGTTCTGTTATCTGATTTTGAATTAATGAATGAAATAATTGAAAATAAAGTTCCTTGAAAGTGATATTATTGGAATAAACTCGGTATAATTTGATACGATGATTCAGAGGGTTATTATTACTTCATTGAGAAAATATTTGTTACTCGCGAACCACTGTTTTGAATTGCCTCAAAAGTGCATGAATTTCAAGTGCACTTGACGACTCATCGACTAATCATTGAATCTTTGAATCGACTCCTCTAGACTTCGAATAGTAAAGAAAATGTATTTTTCAAACAAAATTTTCTCGAGTTACGAACTGAAGGGATGTTGATTTAGTTTTGTTTGTATTGAACTATATTTTAATTTGATATTTTAGCTCTTAGAGCTTGAATAATTTAATCAAGTGCAATGGCAAATGTGAATGAATGAACACTGAGGAATTATTTCATGGATTATTGATACGCTGCTGTGAAAATCTCCTCGGTAAATTAAACTGCAACAAAATACAAAAATTCTTAAAAGTTGTCAATATCAGCAGCTTCCCAGATAACATGTAGGCTTGTCATAACCCTGTCACACTTGTCATTCGATTGTTTTTGGCTTGTTATTGACAACCTTGTCAGTGTAAGGTTGCTACAGCCCTGCTGCAAGGGTTTTGCAAGCTTGTACCCTTGTCGTGTGTCAACTAGGAGGCTTATATCAACCTTGTCACAAGCTTGCCTGACAACATTGCAGCAAGGTTCAATTGCTATCTGGGTTCTCTGGTAGAAAGTGTCGCTAGTAAACCATGAGACACTTATCAGTTCATCCTTTTTACTGGCAACCCTGCACTGAAAAAAATACTCCGGTTAATATATGGACAGCAAGAATTACTGCCATTTTAACCGGAATTCTAGTTAAATGAATCGAGTCTCCGGCAAATTTAGCAAGAATCCCAATAAAAGTCACAGATATTCCTTGCTGTCCATATAGTAACCGGAATTCTGGTAAAATTAACAGTTCATTTTTCTCCGTGTGGTGGAAATAATGTTTTCATTTGGTTGAATTTCATTAGATTTTGTTCAATGTTGCTGAATTCCGTTGAATTCCATGTTAAATTTCACTCACAAATTGGACTCCCTTTGAATGAAAAATCAACTAAGAAAGATGAATTTCAATAAATTTCTATGAAATTGAATCAAATTCATTAAACTTTGCCAATTTTCTTTGATATTTGTGAAGATTCGTGGATTTTTGGCAATTTTTGTCAAACAGGATGAAATGCAACAAAAGTTTTTCCACCAGGGAAGGCACTAATCAGGGAAACTTGCAAGTAACTGGTAGGGGATGTAACGCCCTCACTAACCAGGGACTAATCAGGAAAACTGAGCAGTCACTAACAAGCAACTGATGAGGCATCAACCAGTAACTGATGAGAGATCTGTTATCACAAATACTAGAGTATTTCACGGAGAAAAAGGAATTCACTGTGGCAGCGAAATCTACTTTTGCTGGGTTCCTTGTGCCAGAGCAGCAAATTTTTTGCTGTGACAGCAAACTATTTGCTGTTCCAGCAATCTTGTTAGCTGCGACAGCGAATTTTTAGCTGTGGCAGCAAAAAATGTTTGCTATCCCAGCAAAATTTGTATACTATTCTATATATAATACTGAAAATTTGCTGGCGGAGCAAACATTTTTTGCTGCCACAGCTAAAAAAATTGCTGTCGTAGCTAACACGATTGCTGTTATAGCGAATTTTTAGCTAGTTCAGCAAAAAATTTTGCTATTCTATATATAATACCTCGATTTGCTGCGTCAGCAAATTTTTTCTCTCCGTGATTTAATAACTATAAGTCTTCACTTGGAGTATAGATGAAATGAAGAAAAATTACCTTTTTACTCTTCCTTGGTAAAAGAAATCTCTCTGAATCTCTCTGAAATCTCTCTGAATTGCTCTGAATCTCTCTATATTTTGGGAAAAATTTCAGAGAGATTCAGAGTAATTCCAGAGTAATTCAGAGGAAGTTAGAGACTTTTCCAATAGTGACACGTTCTGAATTCTTCAACTTTCTCTGAATCTCTCCGCATATCACTGAATCTCCAAATTTCTCTAAATCTCCCGGAATCTAATGTATTCAGATTTCAAAGCTTCCTCTGAATCTCTCTGATTTTCTCTGGATCTCTCTGAATTCCTCTAAATATCCCGGAATTTGATGTATTCAGATTACAAAGCTTCCTCTGAATTCCTCTGGATTTCTCTAAATCTCTCTGGATTACTCTGAATCTTTCTAAATTCCTCTGAATATTTCTAAAAAATCCCACCCACAGTTTTTCTTGATTTATCTTCCTCTGGAAGTCTCTTAAACTTCCAGGAAGCCTCTGAAATACAGGACCAAGAATTGTACTGAATTCATTTCTCTCTGAATCTCCCAGATCCCCCCGGATCTTTCTAAATTCATCTGAATCTCTCTGAATTTTTCTGAAAAATCCCACGCACAATTTTTCCTAATTCACCTGTCTCTGTGGGTCTCTGACACTCCCTGAATACCTCTGAAATCCTGAACCAAAAATTTAACTGAATTAATTTCTCACTGAATTTCTCTGAATTACGCTGAACCTTTCCAAATTCTTCTGAATATTCCTGAAAAGCTCCACGCACATATTTTCCCTGATTCACCTGTCTCTGTGAGTCTCTGACATTCCCTGAATACTTCTGAAATCCTGAACCAAAAATTTTACTGAATTAATTCCTCTCTGAATTTCTCTGAATCTTTCTAAATTCCTCTGAATATTTCTAAAAAGTTCCACGCACAATTTTTCTTAATGTATCTGTGTCTGAAAGTCTCTAAAACTTCCAGAAAGCCTCTGAAATGCAGGACCAAGATTTTACTGAATTTATTCCTCTCTGAATTTCCGAGACTTCCCCCGGATCTCTCTAAATTCCTCTGAATCTCTCTGAATTTTTCTGAAAAATCCCACGCACAATTTTTCCTAATTCACCCGGCTCTGTGAGTCTCTGACACCCCCTGAATACCTCTGAAATCCTGAACCAAAAATTTAGCTGAATTAATTTCTCTCTGAATTTCTCTGAATTCCTCTGAATATTTCTGAAAAGTTCTACGCACAATTGTTCTGAATTCATCTATCTCTGAAAGCGTCTGACACTCCTTGAACGCCTCTGAAATGCAGGACCAAGAATTTTACTGAATTTGTTCCTCTCTGAATTTCCCAGAATTTCCCTGCATCTCTCCGAGTTCCTCTGAATTTTTCTGAATCCTTCTGAAAAATTCAAAGCACAAGTTCTCTCAATCCACTAGTCTCTGAAATCCTCTGAACCACGCTGAATTGCTCTGAATTTCCCTGATTTTTTCTGAATCTCTCTGAAACGTGAAATTTTCAGAGACATTCAGGTAGATCTTTTTACCAGGGTTGTACATAATGAAACAAATGTTATTCGTACTTGTTATCGAGTACCAGTATTGTTGCTTGATTCGTATTCATTTCGACAGAAACAAGTGCAAAGAATATTTTATTCATTTCAAGATTGATAAATCCATTTCTCTCCATTTAATCTATACACCGAGTGAGTACTTGTAATTATTGAACATGTTATTACCATCATCGTCGTCAATTAGTCCAACTCATGATATACTGATGAGTAGCTCGTTAGTTTTGTTCAACTAATGTTAGTTGAATCCAACATATCAGTTCTTGGCTAGCACCTCGCGACTTTTTCCTAATTAGTTTTTCCACTTCAGCGCCCATCAGTCACAGGGAAGAACTTGTGAAATTTCTACCAGGGTCATGCGACAGAGTATGCATGCAAAATTTGAAATAACTTTCATCACTTTGTTTAAACTTATCCACACCATACGATCGAATAATATACTTTGTGACAAAGATTCTAAAAGATCGAAGTTTTATTTACAAATATTTTCCCATATACAATCTTTATTGTAAATAAATCTCATATTATCCCTGCTGAGAACAAATTTTTTGTTAAAATCTCTGAATGTTTCTCTGAATTTCACTAAAAACCCCTGGAAACTCTTGAAAGAGCTTAAAAAAAATCTGTTAACATTTTTTCAAACTCTGGAAAATTCTGAAAGCTCTCCTAGTAATTTCTATTCATCGTACTACGACCTTTACCAACTCATTCCTCATTAGAAACTGTAGATTTTGGAATTCTTTACCAGAAGAAATAAGGAGTTGTTCCTCTAAGAGCGCTTTTAGTTTTTAAGCTTTTTGCGCACTTATACGAGCTTCAGGCTGCTTAGCTCTTCTCCTGCTCCTTTCTTGCCTATAATAAGCTTATTCTTTCATATTTTTTAATTCTCACGATTAATTCAGTTATTAGTCATTCAAGTATTGTATAGAGCTATTATTTGCTTATTATTCATTGTATTAGCGGGTACCAACACTTTCCGACTACGTCTATTTGCGCTTTTCGTCTGTATATCAACTATTGGTAATCACTACTTTCCAATCTATATGCTATCATTATAATTGTAAGAAAATTGGAGTCTTATTTTTCTGTCTTCTGTTGCAGAAAGAGCACCTTTGTAATAATATTTGAACTGCGAGTATCATTCTTTAGTCTTTCTCTTATCTCTGGTTTGTATTTTCTGTAGCATGTAGAAATCTAGCCTCTGATTATTTTTGTATCTTGGTTTTCTCTTTTAAACTTACATTCTTACTTGTAATAGTAATTTGTACTTTCAACTTATACCTTGTTCTTAAAGGGCCCGGGCCTAGGACATAACGAAGCATGAAATGAAATGAAATATCTGTGGAATTTTCAAAGAAATGTTTCCACCCGGGATATTCAAGTTCAATATCGAGAACATTAATAAAAGGATAACACATAAAACACTTTGAAGCTTCATAAAAATTGATAAATCGCTTCCGTTGGTGGATAAATAACGTTCTATGATCGACCAGGATTTTCAAGAGACGGCAGTTTCCTCCCTTTCTTGAGATCGCATAAGTTGTACATTACCAGAAAAAAACAACTCGTTATTACACCTCACATCCGAAGCTTTTTCCAACGGCCTCGCAATAAACATCAGCACAACATCTGCCCGCGTCAGAATTCCGTTTTACCGACCTGTTGCGTAACCCGATCTATTTTTACACATTCCCAATCTTGCGTCTATGTCCGTGGCCCGACGCATTCCTAAATGAAAACGAGTCATATCATAATGCGTGATATGTTAATTCATCAAATTTGAGAAAATTAAAATTCACAACATCGCTGATATTCGAATCTTCCAAACCTGAATTTTATTAATTGGAGAATTTCCTAAGCATCCCCTCATTTATAACCAGATCAATTAATTTTACAACGTTATTAATGAGTAACAACAATCTTCATCGTTCCGCGTACATTAATTTTACCTCTTCTATGTAAATTTGCCAATTTTTATTAGAGAAAAATTGCGGTATTGTAATACGACGTGATTAATTCTCTCACAATTTGTATTTATGATATTTCATGAATTCACATTCACGTGGATAGAATATATACGAATCATTTTACTAAATATATTTTTGAATCAATAAAAACTGGTCAACAATAATTATTGTTGGTCATGTATTTTTTGTTGTATCGAAAATATTCTGCAAATAATAATGTAGATTTTGAAGTTGGAATAACTCTATTCGTGTGTTGAATGTAATATTCTCAAATATTGATTCTTTATAATAATTCATAGTTCGCTAGCCAAGAGAGGATGTTCGATTCGATATTCCATCATTGCTATGTTAAATACAAACATTCTTTGGTACATCATAAAAGATTTTGATTGGCAATTGAACAACGAATCCCTTCCGAATCGTGCCAACAATGTTTTAACATTGGGTCAACAAGGTATGTTGATAATTCATTCGAAGTCTAAAGTGTACTCAACGCTAATAAATATCAATAGAAAACGGTGGAAATGTTTTCAATATTCACAAAATATATTTCTTGAAATATCTCAACTGAATTTCATCATTTTCATATATATTCTCAAGGTCAATTAGATAACACTCCCAACAATAAAAATTGATCAACAGATTCGTGAAACGTTTGAAGAACGTTTTGATAACCTTTTAAAGTCTTCGAGACGTTTGATAAACGTTTTTGTTTGTTCTAAGAATATCAATCTGTACAATCAATTGCATTAAACTTAGAAAGCATTTGAGTAATCATCCTTTCATACTTTTTCTAGAACATGAGCTGTGTTATTGCAAAAATAATTAATATAAAGTTCCCACACAGCACGCTTGGTCTTAAAGATATAAACTTCTTAAAGGTTCCTGAAAACGTTCTTCAAGTAATCTTTTGGAAGTAAGAACGGTTTGAGACTTCTAAAAGATGTCTATTCATGTTGCATAAGACTTCTTGCATTATTCTTAATTATTTCTGAAGATATATTTTAAACAGCGAGTGCTGTGTGGGTTCTTATTAATCTTGAATCAACAAAAACGTAGTGATTTCAAATAGTCCTATGAATTCCACATAATAGAGTAATGTCGATTCTTAAGGGGCTGAGAAAAAATATGAATTATTCTTTATCTTACATGAACATATAATAAATTTATGAATAATTTCTAATATTGAAAAAAAAAACAGTAAAAGTGAAGGAGATATGCGAATGAGTCGCTCAATGGGACTCTCTTTTTAAAATTCTTAATTAATCAGTATTATAAATCACGAGGAAGAGATATTTCGAATACCGTGTAGGTACATTACCTTCGTCGCTTGGTGGTCCAAAACGAACAAACTAAATTTCCCGAGGCTTTCGTTGGAACATCTCGTGCATACGGTTTCCCAGTTGCAAAAAGATTGAAAAAACATAGGAAACGTGACAGAAATAAATCTTCATTTCCGACAAACTGGGCAGTTCCCACCATTTCATAACGCTTGACAGATGACAGGCTATTTCTATATCGTACAATCATGTACCATGGGCAAACGAATGTTGCAATATTCGTCGAAGGTGTGATTATTTTCAAATATCGACATAGAAGATAAAAATCAATATTCAATTAGCTTCACAAAATATCAGGAATGTTTTAACACTTTTTAAAGTTCATCTATTGAATACTTTCTATAAAAATCCGACAAATTAGTTCAAGTTAATTTATGTTCATTAATTAATTGATCATTCACGAGGCGGAAATTTCAGAGTTCGTAGGATCTTTATCAAACTTTAGTGAATCTAAAAGTTAGCTTTCGTGAACCTTCGACCCGATCTATACCGTTTTGATCTGAACGTTCGCTGAAGCTTCGTATTCATTCATTTTTATACAATTTTGAGCTTGTATTGATTTTTACATGGACTGGTTAGAAAAATCTATCCATTCTTATTATATCAGATTGATCTGATTGAACACATGCATTTCTGTGAACATACAAAACCTGTACCCAAAGGGTTAAATGATTTTTACCCAGATATCCCCATATCGATATAAGTCAGCAACAGTCATCGCTCACCCGCGAACGCACGTGGATCCACAAAATCTAACATCTAAGTCAACTAAGAGTAATAAATGAATGGATTTGGCTTGATACATCATAAAAGATTACACAGCCCCACCGGATACGATCGATCAAGTAATGTACCTCATCGTGAAGAGCACCACATCAAGGACGAATTATTAACTTTCACGTGAGTAAGTTCGTTGGCTCTCTCCACTTAATTTTCCGTACACCTCGCGATAATACGGTTCGTCTGGAAAGCTAATGACTTCCTTTACAGCTCAGAATTTGTGTATATCGTAAAATCTTATCGAGGATAACGAAGACATTCATTTGCATCCCAACGGATAAATATTATGAACACAATTATGAAAAATACATCGTAGTCGTTGCAATTTATCATTTTCTTGAAATTCTAAATCACATTTATCAAAATTCTTACGTTCAATTTGAACAGATCTTTCACCGAATACAATTTGCTCATTGATGAATTGAATTGAATCTCTCTATCTCGAATGAACATAAATCTTCTTCATCTTCTGCAACGTGTGGCACCCTTTACGCATTCAATCAAACAACGATTACTGTAGCAATATAGAATTCAAATTTCTCGATATCGCGTATATAATTTTCCTAGCAAATTGAATTTAATATTTGAAATTGGTCTTCGATAATCTGGAAATCTATTTTCAGAGTATCAACGAAAATTTCAAAATATTTTAGAGATAATGATATTGGACCAACGCCATCGGCTAATCATTAAAAATAAAGATACAATCTCCTTCTGTTGAGCTTATTCGTCGAAGATACTCGGGGTATCCTTGGGAAATTTATAAATTTCTATAAATGTAAATAATACTGCGAATCAAGGATTTCATTAGCGAAGATCTTTTTACATCGACAGAACTACAAGTTTTCACTCTTGTACATGAACGGGGATTGCTATTTGGGTGCATTGGTGAACTACGCACATGAAACGCGTTTCCCGAAGCGTGGCACGCACAGAATGTTTAGCTTTGGATTAAGGAAATAGATATTCATCTTGCAAGAGTAGATTCAATGTAAAGAATATCAGATTTTCTTTTACACCCCTTTTGGAATTTTCTCAGAAATACGCATCGTGTGAATAATTGGCGCCACCGGGATAAAAGCAAGGAAAAGAATTAGACAGTCCACGTTTAAACAAAACCATTAGCAATCTCTTCCAACTCATCTCTGGCAGTACTTATTTAGTCGATCATACAAACGGGAAACGCGAATGACGATGGAAGCTAATGTAATGTAGTATAGTGTGAGAAAAAGTAAAGAACCGTCGCCGTTGACGACGTCGCAAAGCGAACCGAGGTAAGAAGTAGTTGTATTAGAGACCGAGAGAAGTAAGATTAGGAGAGACCGAATCTGAAGATTATTTCGGGACCGGCCGGAGATAAACCGGGCCAACGTCGTCCGTGTACGAAGTTGAAACGAAGTGAACGAAGCCTTGAGGCTTGAGTCACCCGTCGTCCCCTCCGGTTCGGCTCAAATTATTTGGCTCCCTCACAAAATTACGCACGATAACGTAATATAACCATTACGCGTTTATGCACGTCCACGTCCGGATCCCGGCCGTGAATTTACTGTTGAACTCGTTTACGTATTCTTATTCACCAATTTTTCGTACAAAGCTAAACGATATTTACTATACTTTCATAGATTTCAGTTCAATAATTTTTCCTTATGAAATATATATTTATACTTTCACATATTTTAGAAATTCGAGAACAAAAAGCAGAATCAATTTTTCGATAAATACTTTAGTTACTTGATTCAAAAATTCATCAAATTCGTGAGATTGTAATTCTATATTGAAGTAATAACATGAGAAGTTGGGTAAGAAAATTAGATCCATGATTTGTTTGAATCAGGTCTCGTCACGAGATGTTCAAGTTCAGAATTACCAGTTCATCGACGTTAGTGGCGTAACTGGTACAGCGCATGAGCTGTACGGATGCACTTGTAAATCAACGGCCACATCATTGTCTTATCTTAGATGTAACCTGCCGAGAGAAAATAAAAAGGAACTTTCATCAGCTTTTACAGTGGCTCAAAGAGGTGTTTGTCCACCTAGTTGGTTTTACAATATCCTCACTTGAACACTCGATGCGGAAAAAGTTTTTATAATGTACAGCCGGATCAAAATTTGCAAAATCAGACATTCACATTCTGGTGAACTAAAACCTTATTTACTGCATGAATGATGGTTGGATATTTGATGAAAAGATATGGTTGCAGTTCATTCATATCATTTTGACTATTAATTAGAGAAAATTTGCAGAGTTATATATAATTTCATATACTTAATGTGTAACTTATATATAAATTATATATAATTTTGCCAATTTTCCCACTCTAGGGGAGCGCCATGATTGAGTTGTGCTTCCTTTGGCATCAATGATGGCTTGAAATTTTCTAGGCATAAATTCTACCGAGTTTTGAGTGATTTCTTTTGACATTTTCGTCCATTCTTTCAAAAGCATTCGCTGTAGATTAGTTGTGTTCGATATTTTTCTTTCTCTGACTTCTTTGTCCAACATACATTCCACGAATTCTCTATTGGATTGATATCAGAAGACTGTGGTGGCGTAATTAATTGCTTGGGAACATCGTACAATAATCATTTTCTTGTAGATTTGCCAGTGTGTTTCGGATCATTGTCTTCCTGGAAGTAATAATTGGAAGTGAATACGCGCAAACATTAAGGCTTATTTTTTAATTATTCAGAGTACGGTCTGGGGCTGCTCTTCAACCTTTGCTCCAAGATAGCAAGGCACGAGTGATCCAAAAAGCACTTCCAAATCTGGTACATAAAATTCAATATAGATCATCGAATCGATCCCAACATCTGTTCATGGCGTCTTCCTCTTCCTCCCACGAGGCCTGCCCTCGCCCTTCCGGGTTTCCAATTGAAAAACGGTTAAGCAAAGTGCAGGAAATTTTTATAATCGCTCGATGGAAAACAATTTGGCCGTGTGACAAGATGCACAATGAGCGCGGTGTTGCATTACGTCTGGTTTGTACTAGGAGGGGTAGTCGTCGCGACGCAACTAATACTGCCGACCCACTTGCAGCTTTTTACTGTACATTACAAAATTCATCTTCAATCCTTTTTATTCTTGTTTATTGTAAATTTCATTAGAAGCCTCGACGCGAAAAAAAGCACGTTCCCTGCAAAAGCAAATCATCCGTCAGAACATCACATAACATATACCATCATTATGTAAAACATCTGGACCTCTATTGCAACATTATTTTGCACCGCAAACTGCAGTGCGAAATAATTCAGACATATCATACTGGAATCGTTTTGGAACATTTCCAGATAGCCATTAAAATATTACCTGGAATTATTTTACGGTGCGATGAATGTTTGTGAATACACCACCAGTTCTCCAACAAGCTATATTCATACATCAAATTATTCTTCTCGATTTTATAAATACTCTTGAAGATTGTACCTTTGAATTTATAATTTTCTTAGATCTTATTATGTCATGAGAAGATTATGCAATATTATTATTCAAACGAATCATCTTCTTACGTTGAAAAGTCATTTCCTCCACATTACAATTGGTTATTTTGTTTGTCATCGATGTGACAAGGAGGACATATACCGTTGCTCGAGGAAGCATTCAGAATCGAGCCAAATCATGTCGAGAGCGCATAAATCTGGCAGGATTATTATTATAAATCTTCGTTGTTTGTCACCGCACAAAATTCGCACATTTCTAAAGAGAAAATATAAAAATTCGAATAACATCTATTGTATTTAGAATACTCTCTCGAAACAATTCTTATTCCTCACCTCGAATAAATTATTCGAAAATCACGAGAGTGAATCCATGTTTATAAAATTCTTATTGTGAAACAAAAACAAGAAATCTTCAATATTTCATTTATTCCCGAAGGTGAAGAGAGATTTCCACAATGCTGGCGCCAGGTATTCGTTTCATAGGCCAATACGTATAATCCATGCGAAACATCTAGACTTGGCGCGATACGGTAATTTAAATTTCCCTCGATATATAAAATTCACCGCCACGATGAATCGAATTTTAGTCAAATTGTCAACAGATCGTTTTCGCGTACCTATTTCCTTATGATTCTCTTCGCGTAAAATAAACTCGGGAGTTTAATTTTGTTCGATGCTCGAGAGTTCAACGCGAAATAATGTCGATCGTAAAATTAATAAATTTTAGTTTCTAGAAAGTTTCTTTTTTTTTCTCTCTCTTCGAGCTTAAAAATTCAAATGAAGAGTTTTGATCGACTAAAAATAAGATTTGTGACGTGACGTGGCGATTGCATACCACAAAGTATGAATAAAATTAGCCGACGCAGACGGCCAAGAGCTACCCGGTCATAGTTATTGAGTTGAGAAAATAAGATATTGGCGTTGCGCGGGTTTATCTTTTTCCTCCTCTCACACTCTCGTCATTCTCATGGTGTGATCGTGCACAAAAACCATCCGTATGGAAAGAATATCTCGTCAAATTATATAGAGCAAAGATTTATTTATCATCAAGCAACCTTTTTAACAACTTCAATATGGATTTTATTAGTCTTTTCTTTCTCATTTAAATAAATACATAGAAAAGATGGAATAATTATTTGAAGACATGTAAAATCATTTTTACACTTGAAATTAATTCCCTATCTCTCAACGATGAATCGAATGAAGCCACGCGAATACACGAACGTATTTGCTGGCGTTGCCGGTATCTTTATTCCATCACTCCTCATTCGCGATCATTCCATATAAAAATATCAATCAAATCGAAACAATTCTTGTTAAATTAAAGTGACAATCACATTCGCTTTTATGTACCGATGTACATTTTATAAAAAAGAAAAAAGAAAAATTGTATGTACAATTTAGAGGAGAATTTTTATACTTTATTTACAAAATCATCTGAACTTCATTCGTTCAAGTAAACACTGGTAGTGCTGAATACAAATTTAAGGCATCCAAATGCCAAGATGGATCCATGAGCAATGATCGCACTTCCTTCCCAACCTTCTTCCAAATCCCCATCAATTTTCTCATCGATTTTATTATTTCTCTTAGCGCACTCGCATTGTATTTGATCGTTCGTCGTGGTACGTCGAAACGAATCGACTCTATCCTTTCGTACGATCGCTTTTATATTATCCGAAACTTCTTTTTCTTTACTCGTAACCGTCATTGTTTGTTCTTCGCTGTTGTTCTCGTCAAATTTTTTCCTCAACTGCGTGTTACAAGAATATAATATATTATTAACGGTAGTTCCATATTCACTGTAATTCAACAATTCGTAATGTTTGGTGGTCTGCAATAATAAAATTTCATATAATAATCTGTGAAATAAAATGTTATATAGAAATGATGGACAAAAAATTACCTCGTCGAAAAAAATAACAGCATGCTTGGAAGATATAAAAGTACATCTACCATACTTCGACAATACCAAATCACAATTTGGACCAGTTCCAATGGTCAGAGTTTTATGTATCATGAAAACCGGAGATTCAGGTTTACGATTCAATGAAAATAATACAGCCCTCGCTGTCGTTTTTCTATTGATCGTACCGTAATAATCGCTATCCGGATTCAATATTTGTTCTAACCTTTGTTGAGCTAAAGCTTCGAGAACTGGTCTTTCCAACAATTGCACTCCCTCTCTCACATTGTAGGTGTAATATTTTTTGAAGAATTTCAAATCACTGTTATCTTCTTCGGATTCGATTTGCTGTATTCTTTCGTTTTTAGATTCTTTGAGATTACTCGTTGAAATCTCATGCATTTTGACATCCTCTTCGAGAACTTCTTCCGATTTTTCAATCGTTTCATTTTTTTTCATATCCTGATTTTCCTTTGTGGCGGTAGCGGTGGAAGTATTGGTAGTGGTAGTCGTAGTACTCGCGATAGTAACATTAGTAGTAACAGTAGTAATAGTAGCAGTAGTAGTAGTAGTATCTTGTACATTAATTTCAGTCTTTACCGCCTCACCGTTGTCCTCTTTCATAGACGTTATAGTGGCGTTATGATAAAAGCACATAGGATCCAACTGCACAGGATGTTCGTAATGATACTTTACGGACGTAGGAACTTTAACTCGAGTTCGACCCTCTAATTTCATTTTCGTACGGAACAAAGGATTCGCGTTCCGCGCTTTGCGTAAAAAATCCAACTTGACAGCGTGTTGATCTATTTTCTGATTCGCATACTTGTCCCACAGTTTTATTCTCTCGGTCACTCGACAGGAAGTCAATAAATTTTGATCTATAAAATGATTTGGATGATTGGGACACATCCATCTTCCAATGGGAAACGCGGTGAGCGGGGGATCTAAACAATCTTGATGGAAGTACAGTGGACAATAGTCGCAAGCGATCAAAGGTGCTTTCCTGCAACTTCGACTGCATTCGAAACATAGGCGAGCTGGCAGTGGTACCATCAGATTACTATCCAAACAATGACTCTTACCTGTTGACACAAATTTTTTAAAATTAGATCTAATTTTTATTGATTTTCCTTCCAAGAACAATATTATTTTCCCTATTTTTCACACACATTTGAGATTCTTACTGAACCCAGTCACTTTCTTTCGATTCATTGTCTGAATAATTTCCAAGGATAATCGAAAAATTAAGATCGAATACAAAAAAATCAAGCTATAATAAGATATTGAAAGATGAAAATGTAACCATGTTATTGTCACTGCTCTACTGTTCTTTAGCGAAGAATATCAGTTAAATCATCCTACTTGTGTTGCAACACTCCAGTGATAAACCATTTCGATATGGTAAAGAAGTATTTTAAATAAAATTTAAATGTCCTGGGATGTATGTCACACTTGTACAAATACGTTGAATCATTGAGAGATATAAAAATCGCATAATCGTATGGATCTGACACCATTATCGATAAACTCTGTATTTTATTTTGTATATTTTGTGCAAAATATCCATGCATAAACATAATTCAATTCTCCACCTCAACAAATAGCTTGGGTGTGCAACAATTTTTCAATCTACCGAACAAAATAGTTTACTATGTATAATTAGGCAATCCAGATTTCACAATGACGAAACAATAAAATGATTATGAAAAAAGTTTAACATTTTAATCCTCATTTCTTCTCACAGAATCTTTGTATAAGAATTCAATGACACGAAGTTAAAATATGTGAAGGATTTTAAAAAAATGATAAGATTTTTCCGTAATCGTTAGTTGCTATTGTTATACCAACGTACAGAATAAATACATATAAATTCAGCCAAAAATTTGGGATGGATTGCTCTTCATTTATATTTTATAATACAGAATCGCATAATTGTTGAATCTTTCATTGATGTCATATTCAAAATGCGAAGGTGAGTGATGAATCATTGCTTCACTCGAACCCAGTTCTATACATGAAATAAATTAAAATACATTCACGGCATCAGCTCTCATATTTTATATAAAATAAATAACGATTCGAAAATATCAAACTATACAAACTTTTATATTTGAGTTTTGAAAACTCCAATAATAAAGTATTCATAAATTTGATAAAATATATTCATAGTTTCAAATCCAAAGTTCATACACCTTGAATTTTACCTTCCATAATTTCATTTCGTAATTCATTAAATTACGACCTAGTCAGATGACAAGTAACCTTGAATACATCTTGGATTATGTGAAACATGAATCATTGATCCCTGGTATTCTGATGTTAATTTTCATAAAGTTGAATTATTTTTGCAGTGTGTAATATTTGTTTTCTTAAATAACTTAAAATAGATGAATTTGTGAATAAAATCTCTTAAATTTGTACGTTAATTTTATGAAATACTTTTTATGTCTATCATTAATCTCTGAAAAATAAAAAAATATACAACAGATATTCAGCTTAATAATTTGGATTTAAATACAAAAAAGTTCTATATGAAGTTTGAATAAAATGATAACTTACTAGTATTATTGGCTAAACTTTGTTGTTTTCCTCTCCTACCGGACACGTAATCCATTTTGTTACTTCCAGGAAACATTATTGGCAACTGTAATTCTTTTGGCAGTTCAAATTCTCGAGGATTAACGAGCGAAGCGGCTAGAGCCAATATCTCTAAAGCAGACTTTTTCTTTTTCTTCTCATTTTCTTTATTATCTAATAGATTTCTTTTGGCAGCACAACGGCAAGTATAACACAACCATTCTCCATGGGGAATATCTAAAGGATCGACCGGTGGATAGCTACAAAGTAATATGATTCATATCAACTGTTCATTTCTTATAGATACGTATGTAATAAATTTCAACTCACTGGCATTCTAAATGATAAGATGCTGGGCATTTGTCACAACAAATGAGTTCACCTCCATCTCTACAGGCATCACAAAAATCATGATTGTGACCTCGACCTCGTCTCTTAAAGTACGGATGTTTCTTTTCTTCTTTCTCTTTCTTGACTTTTAAGGTTTTTGTTTCTTCGGATACAGGGGGGGCTATGAGAGCTTGAATTTGCTGGAAATTCATACAATGAGAGCAAGAGTATTGAAAATAAAATGCTGTTCATTCTTATCAGGTTTATTCCAAACTTACAGGCATCAAACCTCCGAGTGTTGAAAAATTATATTCCACGGTACCCATTTTTGAAAAATTATTGTTGTATGTACCTCGAAGACAAGAAAAACTTTATTCTATCACGAATCACGAATCACAAATCGCAACGATTGTATTTTGTTGGCATTATTTCACAACTCGTGAAATGTAATTAGTGCGATCTTGGATATGATTTGATCATCATCATCTTCCCTGCCACCAGTTGTTTAAAAATAATAATAAATATCCATTGGAGAATTTATCAATAATATAATTTTAGTAAGTACTATGAATATGTAATTTATTATTAAAGCAATGAACGATTTGAATTGATTATTTGGTTATGTTGAATACACAGAACGTTGATTGAATAGACGTAACGTCTGCCAACTCCATCATGTTGCTTCACAACCTGAATTCATGAATTCTAACCTCAAAGTTCTAACCAATTGCAAAGAGTATTCAAAAGTATGATCGTATCGAATTACACATTCTTTTAGATACTGACGTGAATCTCAGGATTTCAGCGTCCATGACGACTAATGGAGACGCATAGAATAGCATAAGGTATTCTAAAGGCGTGTATATATGTACGCACAAATATTGCGCTTTAATCAGCTTGAATTTTGTTTATTTGATAAAATAGTGTACCAGTTTATATACAAATTGTCATGGGAAAAAAGTGCTGTATTAAAAATTGTCAGAACTTTTGGGACAGAGATCCCACTCTTACATTCCACAGGTAATTCATTTACATTCAAATCAACTTTGAATGTTATTCGTCTTCCCGCATGCTTATATCTCATAATTTTTTAAATTTCTTAATGAATGCTTTAAAAAAATTTCATAAACTTCATAATTGTATTACATTTGTTCCATTTATCATAGATTTCCTAGAAACGAGACTCGTCGAACGAGATGGTTTAATGCCATCCCTAAAGAACTACGTCCTGAAGCGAAGAAAGACTTATTTATCTGTAGTAAACATTTTTCATTCAAAGATTATTCTATTGTGACTCCAACATTCGTGAATCGCTTAAAGGAATCTGCAATTCCTTTGTTATTTGACGATGAAACTACGGTCAAACTGGTGGATTCTAAAATGAATGATGACAGTAATGGGAGCTTCGCGACCACGGATGAAGAGCTTGAGGTAAGTATAACTCGATCCCCGGCACAAGACCATATGCTTATATTCATATACCAATTATATATCGCAATGCACTGAATTAATGAATAAAACAAACTTTTTACAGACCAAAATGCCCAACAAAGAAGAGGAAAATGATCTTGTGCCTCGCAAGAAAATATGCTCCAACTCTTCAGAGTTGTCAAATGTTAGTATGTTTTAAATATATTACCTCAATCAAATTAGAGAAGTTACTTTGAGACACAATTATCTCGCAAATGAATTTAATAAATGATTTGATTTACAGGTTGTTATTGTAAAAAATGATCCAAATTCGTATTATAATTTACCAGCAATGGCAAGAGAACACTTGTTGGTGAAACAAATACAAAATTCAGATGTACCGAGAGTATGTTCTATAACTTATAGGTATATATTGGTTACGAATCATACAAATCCATGATTTATAATTAGGTTCCAGATTTGGCAAAAACAAAAGATGTGCAAGTTCAAACTCCATTAACGATGAATGAAATGAGAAAAAAAGAAGAAGATTTGCGCAGAAAAGTTAGTGTGTTACAGAGACAATTGAAACGACGAGAATCGCGGCTTGAGTTTTCTGAAAATCTTATACAACATTTAAAGGTGAATAGTACATTTAAATATCTATTCGATTTTTTCCCCAGAAAATTACTAAATTGTTCCAAACAATGTACTTGCAGACTGGTTATGTTAACTCGTATAATGATAAGGAAATTTCGTTCCAATTGATTAACGATTTTGTTAAACAACAACAAACAGACCAAGGCCGGATTGTTTGATTGATTCTGAATCTTTTGATCCAAAGTTGGATGTAATTGATTTAATATTGAGCAACGATTTAGCAGTTTTCTGATTGAAAAATTGACCTAAACACTCTCTTAAATACATTCATTCATGATTATAATTTGAACAAAAAATTATTGAAACTCATCTAGGCCCAGTTACAAAATAACACATCGATGGAAACAAAAAAGAGTCCACGAAAAAAAGTAGTTTCCTGTCATGAATCAGTTACCGATACGTCAGCTGAATTTGAAAGTCAACATTCAGTTATAACAGGTAAATATCATATTTGAAAAATAACCAACATCATACGCTGTAGCAAATTAAATTTCCTGAATATGTTTTTCACAGATATACCGCAAAATGGAAACGGAATCCTGGATCTTAATACAAGTACGGAACAAATTATTGAAATTGATCATTCCGAAGAGACGCATGCTCTCGATGAAAGTTTTGAAAATCCTGTTGCTGAAATATCCAATTGTCTGATAAATGTACAAAGTGAAATTGATATATTTGACACAAAAAATTTAATCATTCCCGAGCAAGAAGCACAAACTACCTGTACAAACACCGTTCCGAATGAGCATTTGAAATTAACTTTAGAATACATGACTAAAAAGCCTAGATTATACTTGGGTGTACCTGAAAATAATTTTAATATTATTGAATTGTTAAAAAATTACACTCGATTGGGTCTCCACGAAATATTTTTGGTTTTACACAAAATAAAAACTGCGGCAAGTTTCAAAGTCATAGCAGATCAATTCGATATGAAACCGAACGTGGCTTCGGAAACATTCTTTAAATGTTTACCTTTGGTTTCGGAGTACATAGATCAACTAATAACCTGGCCTCCTACGGAAACTATAAAGAGGAAATTACCCAATCTCTTTCGCACGAAATATACGAATGTAATTGCGATAATGGAATGTTTGGAGATCGAAATAAAACCTCACGATCCAGAGCAGCACAGTCTAACGTGGTCAGAGCATAAAAAAGCTAATATAATCAAATATTTGATAGCCTCAACACCCGATGGAATGATTGGTTTCATATCTACCGGATATAGAGGTGAATGCACCGATACGTTTGTTGTGGAAAACTCTGGTTTTCTGGATAAGTTACCTTCGGGTTCGGCTGTAATAGTGGATAAAGGATTTGAAGATATCGATGAATTGTTGTTTCAGAAGAACTGTCAGTTGATAAGAGCTTCGAACGTTGAAACGAATAAAATTCTTGATGTTCGAGAAATCACGAGTTTGAGAACTCACTTGGAACGATCTAGTCGTAAGATGAGAGAATTTAAAATGTTGACACATTCGTGTATCGATGAAAATACCGTGCTTTATTTGGATATGATTGTAACAATCGTTTGTGGAATATCTAATCTACGAAACACTTGTATAGAATAATTTTTCTTATTTTGATTTTAAATTAAGGAATTCAATTGTTTATATGTTAATAGAGAATTTTCTCGTCATCCCTTTTTATAAAACACGAGGAATTTGAATATCTAAAAATCAAATTGAAGTATCGAGATGAATATATTTTGAATAAATAATTCTCGAATATTTTGGATTTCGTCAATGTTGATCATCCACCTACGTTATTTCATATCTCAACGTAATGGACATGTAAAATTAAAATTACCGCGATGGGTGAAGCTGAATCTCATTGGTTATTACGCGATACAAGGATCCAAACGGGTGACGATTCAACCAATCTCCAACAGCCTTAAGTCGAAACAGTCCCATGGAAGAGTGAATGGAAGGGAATTTAAAACCCAGTTTCATAAGATCCAACAAGAAGGAAGGTGTACGGATGAAAACCGTGAGTCAACAAATTTATTTATTCACGTCTTGTGAAAATTTATGACCGATTTTTGCTTTTTCCAGGGAGAAGAATTTTGATGTACAGCAAACAAATTTTACCCTACAACTCAAGCAATATAATTTCAGAGCAGAAAGGCGTGAATCCTCGTCTCATTCCAGAACACACGCCACTTCAGAACTCGTTTATCCGTCGTAGTCCGTGGTCCGTAGTTTGCAAACAGAACTAAATACAACGGTCAATGGACGGAAGAACACCGCTCACGTTGATTCAATTTTAATATTTCGTTTTTCATCTATCTCTCGGGTAATTCGAGTTGAAAAAAATCTACTGTAATTCTTTGGGATCGATACCGAATGACGCTAATTGAAAATTAGATATTCAAAAAATGAATTTATCGAATTCGAGTGACCGTGGGAGAATCGAAAATGTTCCCACGTTCTAGCTGTGTTAGTGTGTACGGTTTTATGTGTGTGTGAAATTCCTAAGAGAAAGGATGAACGCCCAAGGGCAGGAGCACGGTCATGCTGTCGTCGTGTGGGAATGGGAAAATCGTCACGGACGTTGGAGACCTTACAGCCCTGCTGTATCGCAGCATCTTGAAAGGGCTCATTGTAAAAAACTCACGCGAGTTTTTCTCAACGATGCCGATCCAAATTTGGACAGGTTCGATAACAAGTTGTTTACAATTGCACTTGCCAGATGCCCTTGACCCAATATTCCTCCGATCCCTCGTGAATCTAGAATTCCCTCCAGAGAAATTCAAAATTCAGAAATTATTCATCTTTAGTCTGTATTTCACTTTTCGAATTATCGAACTGTGCTTCGCTAAAAAGTGTCTTCCGGATTGATGAATATTTGCTACAGCTCGTTGATCCTTCAGAAGATTTGTACCACTAACGCTATGCATGTTTTTATTTTCTTTTGCCCTCAAAAAATATCGAAGTCATCGATTTATTGATGAATAAAATGTATTTATAAGTAGCAATCTTGAAATTTTCACAAACTGGACCGACAGTCTATGAAAAAGAGGTGTATTGTTGTTCTAACTAATCAGGTGCAATAGATGGATTTTATTTCTTCCTTTCTCTACCATGTTTTTACCGTGAGTCGTATCAGTTCACGCCAGATCCGGGGCGAACGTTCCGGTTTTCCTTATTTAAAATCCTCTCTATGCATTTCGAGAATCGAATGATGTACTTGTCCTGATATAGAGATGTTCTTCAGTTTTTCTTGGAATCACACAAGTTGTGAAAAATTGAAAAACAAAAATCCATGAATTATTTTTTCAGAATTCAAAACATTTTCAATTTTATCACGATTTCATTTCTCGGAAAGTCTAGCTTTAGAATAAAAATAATGAAGGATTGAATATAAATACGTTCATGTGATCTGGTTACACCAGCTGCATTAAAAATTTCACTGCCCCACTTAAGAATATGACTTGTCTCAATTCTACTGCTTTGTACGAAATATCGAGTGTTGTTATCGAATTTTAACATTCAATATTGCTTATAATGTGGGTGGAAAAACTGAAGCATTCAATAAAAAATGTATTTTACGAAATTCCATATTCTTTAGAGGCGAGTAATCTATAATGTTACGTAGCAGAATTATGGTACTTTTGAAAGACCCTTCCGGGAAATAACCGTATTATTAGCCACAGAGCGGTTCTCGGAGAGAAAGATTCGTTAAAACGGCACACTAGTTCGCTGTTATACCTGCAACAAAATTGATAGATAGATCAACGTGTTGAATACTGTTAATTTTATATGAATCATCATGAATAAAATATAGAAGAAATGAGATACATAAGGTTCTAAAAAAAAATTCACAGCTACAATAGACGTACACGACGATCGTTTATGACGATGATTATTCTTTTGGCCATGAAGGGGAATGAAATTCAAGCACATTTGGTGGATCATACCCATGTGGTTTTATATTTCCCTCGTGGGACACACGACCGGGGTCCGATGTGCATTCTTCATATTGATCCGCATGAAATTAATCTGAGAATTCTTATCCAAACGGACATTCGATACCTCAAACTTTTATTTTTCATTCTCATTTTCAATTTTCACATGGACGAATTAGTCACGCTAAACGAGCTTTAATGAATGAAGTGGAATGTGGGTAAATGATATTATGAATGAACGTGTTATGTCGAGAAACATGAAACCGCCCGAGAAAAAATTGTAAAACTTTCCCTAAAAAAAAACATTCCATTCGTCCTCTGTTGTTTTCTGGAAAAATATCTTTGGTGGAAATAAAAATGTTGATAGGACAAAGGAATTGCTGAAATTATGAAATACGATACGTTGCGTATTCAGTTCCAAGACGAACATGAGATTATATCTTTTAAGCGATTATTACCAGCGCGTTGTATCCGCATTTCTGTTTCAAGTTTGAACACGTAAAATTATGCACGCATGATGGAAGAATAAAAATTCTTCGTATAAACTTATTAAATTTTCTTCCGAAAGATGGAAAAATTTCATGATAATTTTATTTCAAGGTATTACATAAATCTGAAAACAAAGATGCAATGCAGCGAAGATGGAGACGAAACCCACTGTGTGAGAAGAAAATTTTATTTGCCTGGTTCACCAGCTGGAAAGGGTGCTAAGTGGGAATGGGCTGGGGACATGGACGACTGGCATACATACGATATGGAAGTACAATGTCTCATAGAGGAAGCTTGGGCAAGGGTAATTCGAATTCATTCATTCATCAATGTTTTTTTTTCCTCGACTCATAAAATATTATATCGTTTTGTTCCTTTTTAGGGAGATAAAACTATCGATGTATCAAAAACGTACCTGGGATTTCCTTACATTATTAATTTCTGTAATCTAACTCAAGTTCGTTGTTGCACGGGTTACGTTAGGCCAATTCGGCGAATACAACAAGCGCCTTATCCTTTGGTCAAAGTTGCTTTAGAGGAATTACAAGTAACCGTAACTGGAAGAAAACCTATCTCGATACCAATAAAAAATCCTAGTACAAAAATATCTAATAAAAAACCATCGACTAATACAAAAAAGAGCAATAAAAAAGTGAGTATTTGTGAACGACTTTTTATACATCCTCGATCACATGTATATTATTGAATTTGTTATTATTTGTTTCAGGGAAAGAGCGGGGAGCATGGACCGTCGAATATAGCGCGTGTCATTTTGAGTAATTTCAATATATTTAGTAGTAAGCACGGAATAGAAAATAATAATTCCGTGACCACCATAGATTCTGGTCAAAAAATCAAAACTTGGGATAGTAATGTGTTGGACGTTGACTCGAGCAGTACAAAAAGTGGTCGGAGACCCAGCGTGGATACAGTCTCGACTTACTTGAGTCATGAAAATCCTGTGGATTTATTAGATAGTAGCGTTGGAAGTGACGACGCATTTAAAGATTCCATCATCGGTGAGTGAGAATAGAATAGAATATTTGTATATAAAAGATAAGATATATAATTGTTTTTGATTGATCAAAAAGGAGCTGATACCACATCGGACGTGATATCGCAATACGTGAAAGTTGTGGAAAGCGACGGTGCGGATTCATGCCCCGTTTGTCTAGGTCCGCCCGAACCATTGACGGTAGAATTGACGCGATGTAGGCATAGATTACATTTAGCTTGTCTAAATGCGATGCTTAGTCGTCAGCAGCCACCGATGTACATACAATGTCCCGTTTGCCGTTTAATCTACGGTGAAAAACGGGGAAATCAACCTCCCGGTACTATGAATTGGACTAGAATCCCAAGAGCTCTGGCAGGATTCCCCAATACCAATACCATACAAATAACTTACGAGTAAGTTAATTTAAAAAAAAGCATTTAAATTATTAATATTATAATTATAACAATGTAAATTTTGTAGCATTCCATCAGGAATTCAGGGACCCGAGCACCCTAATCCTGGACAAACTTATTACGCTGTTGGATTTCCAAGAGTGTGTTACCTACCTGATAATAATCTAGGTCGTAGAGTTCTAAGACTGCTACAAATAGCTTTCGAGCGAAGACTGATATTTACGATCGGTAGATCGGTGACTACCGGTAGAGAGGATGTGGTTACCTGGAACGAGATTCATCACAAGACTGAACTTGGACCTTCCACATCTGGTCATGGTTATCCAGATATGAGTTACCTAGAAAGAACAATATCCGAATTAGCTGCTCAGGGTGTTACCGATGGACAATCCTCTACGGCATTATATCAAGAATTATGTTGAACTTACGTGGGAGAGCTCGGCCGATATGTGCATTCAAAGATACAAATATATATATTTTATCGTACTAGATTTATAGTTAGAAAGAACAAAATTAATTAATTAATTAATTAACTAACATGATGATGCAATTTTTTTTCTAATTTCACTGTAAGGATAATCGAGCGTCGAGTATGTCTCTTTTTTTTTTCTAAATTGCATTTATCGAAGAGAGATAACTAGACGACGATGTGACACTCGACAATTTTTAAGGGAATAAAGACATCAGGTTTCTAAATTTTCATGTTTCATTCAGAATGCTCACATGAATCTGCAATTTTTGATTAGAATTGTTTTTATTCCCTCAAAAAATCAACACTGGGATTTAAGAATTCCCATCTCTTATTTTTTCCTGTAACTTTCGATCAAAATTACAGATAAAAATAAACTACAATCCGGTGTTAGTTGATATTTCGATATCAAAGTTCTTCCATTCAATTTAGGTAATATAGGAAAAATTGCCAAAAGTATTAGATTGTATATATTATATAAATATTGAAAGGGAGTATAAATCTTGTATTTGAAATTTCGAATGTGTTTCTGCGTCATTAAAAAATAGTAATTACCCTAATACATATGATAACAAAACAATAAATAAGTTAGAAATATAGTACTGCGTGGTATATACACATCGGAAAGTTAGAATTATCTATTCTTTCCCTAACAGCACATCCACCGATGTATACGTTACATCTCCGTAGAGGCGAGGTGGATAAAAGGGAGACGTGGGTACAAGGTGGAGGAATGGAGAAATGTCCGGCGATCGGTGGTTGTGCTATACGGATTCAAGAAGTGACATAAAAACCAGTTTGAAATTTCAAACTATGAATTTATGCTCCCTAATTATTAGATTCATCTTAATAATAATACTATACGTTGCAAAGAAGGAAAGAAGACTTATAGACTTATGATAAAATTAATAATCCTTTGAACTGCATATGTGTATATCTCAGAGAATTTATATAAATTGTATGTAAAGGTCATAATATTCACTGAAATATATCTCATACAATTTACTAAAACACGTTTGAAACGTGATTTTCTCCATACATTGTGTAGAATGAATGGAATATGAGTGAATGAAAGGCATGTCTTTGGAAACACTTTTGTTTTCAAAAATTTGTTGGACATCATTAGTAATAATTGGTAACTAATAAATGCATGATTCGTATTATAAAATTGGATGAAAGTTATATTTACAGAATGATACAATGAAATATTATACTATTATTCAGAGTATAATACAACTGAAAACCAATATTCGATTTCTTAAAATTCAAATGTATCGAGGGTACTCTATCGTGAATACTCATCAACGACTACGCTATTTAAAAAGAATACGAGCCTCGCTATTTGAGTACGTTTTTTTAAATTGAATTACAGTTCTTATAGCAGAATTTGGCAAACGATGACTTGATGCCTGGAACTGGCAGTGATGTTTGAAAGCACATATTGAATATTTCAAGTGGAAAACGACTGCAACGCCTTTTTGTTCTTATTCTTACTCCAATATATGGCCAATATTACTACTTTTCTTTCTATCAAAAAAAAAAAATCGTAGAAAACCCCTTTTTTTTAAGCGGTTATAGTGGCCATGTCCCATTAATCAAACCGATCGAAGAAGCCATCAACAGGGACGATCACAAAACTTCCCTCTAACTCAAAAGCACAACAATTAAACTGTCATGCCAGAAGATTTCCAATCAAAAGTTCCTGTCAATTAGCTCAATCACCAATTTCCTGTCCCCTCAGTTTCTAGCAACAAAGCAATGAAGAAGAAAGTTGCGTTAGTGTGATGTAGTGGTTATGAAATATAACCACAATGTTCTCAATATCTCTAGATTTCAAGATCAAGTCCAAAAAGGACTTTAATATTCGAATACTGGTTTTCAATCACATTATCCCCTTTGTAAAGATTTGTACACAAATTGTCCAAGCAATTCTCAAAACACTGATATATGTAATGCATTTTATCCCAGTCTCCGAGATACTGTGAAAATGTATTCGAATAATTTGCGGACAGCTCTCAAATGGATGAAATGATTTACAATATTAGTGAGGAGACTTTTGTTAGCTGGCAATCCTTTGTTGCAGAGGAAGATCGCTCTCCGAATCGCTAGAAACGTCGAGAGCCAATGGATCTCGAGTGGAAAACGAATCTGCTCTTTCTCTTCTCGATTTTCTTATTTGTACTTTACGAGGTCCCTTTTTCTGTAAAATATCGAATTACAAGTCTGCAACTCCATCACGATTTCAAATGAAAATCAAAGATGTTTTTATTCACCTTTGTCCAATTTTTACTTCTCTTAGATTTATTATTCTCAGGGACATATTTTTCGGCTATAGCTTGTACCCTTCTAATATCAAAATCTTGATCTACCTTGGTTATGGTTTGCAATCTTTGTTTTTCAGAGGTTACATATAAATCGTTGGGTTGGTGATAGGCGTTGTGCATGTCGTACGCTTTTTTATTACAAAATAACGCCGCGCACACATTACATTTGATTAAATTATCAGGAACGGTATCTCTTTCTTCCTGTAAGAAGGGAACTATGTTATATGTATAGTTATTCTCTCTCTCTTCCTCTCTCTCTTGAAGTTCTCGTACCTGGGAATGAGCTTTTTCCAAATGTTGTTGGAGATTAAATTTTACAATATACTCGGCTCCACATAAATGACAGTAGTATACGCTCATTGCATCATTCATTGAGTTTACTTTGATTTTATTACTCGGCGGGGGTGTCGCTATTGGTTGAAATAATGCAATCATTCTGCAATTAACGAGTACATGAAAACTCCTGATGCAATGTTTCAAGTTTGCTCATTGCTCTAATAGTTGTTTGTTACCTTTTATGCATAGAGCGATAATGATAATTAAGGGCAGCATTGTTGTAGAATAATACATTACATTCTTCACAAGTTTGATGCTGATCGTACCTTTCGCCGTCCGTAGGATCATGCGTCGATTGATGATTGTCCCTATGGATCTAAATTCAAAAAATAACAGTCAAAAATTTTAGGAATTTCTATATAATATATACACAAACATATAATTCTCGACAAACCTTGAGAGCGAATTGCATTCCACAGTAGGGACAATAAAATTTTGTCGGAGAGTTAGGATGGACTTTAAATCTATGTCTAATTGTTGCGGTTACAGTATCGAACGATTGTCCACAAATATCACACCGAGTATCTGGATTGTTGTTATTCTTAAACGTTTTTCCATGGTTATCTATTTCTTTGTTAGCATGTTTCCTAGAAATAAAATTCAATTGATAAATCATGATTCAATACATAAATAAAGATTGAGGTTATGAATTTTATACCTAAAATGTTCTTGTAAAGCTTCTTTCGATTCTAACTTTGCGTTACATAGAACGCAAGTATGTTTCCTTTGGTCACTCATTGATATAAATACCGTTTATGATGAAGAAAACATTGGAATAATCACAGATATTATCTTTTACCCGGTGAGAAAGTGAACTTCGAGATAAAGAGCAAAAGGTGTATTATTGTGTTTTCATCGGAGTATGAAGTTTTCAATAGTTTGTGAGAATTGTTGTAACAATATCACTGATCAAAACGGATGGTTTGTTTTCTTTATTTTTTTAATATTAATCTTTGGGCTGAAACACAAAGCTGACAAAACATGAACGTAAACGGATGCGCAGAATTTAAGATTTGAATTTGTGCGCAGTTATTCGTCTTGACACTTTACGAACGTTCGAAAGCTTCATGAAAATGAAACCATACCCCTTAGTTTTTGATGAGTTGAGGATCTCTTCGAAGGAATTGTGTTGGTAAAATAATTTCGTTGTTTCTTTAATGCCTCTGGTTGGAAAGAAAGGATGATAATATTTTATTTTTATTATCGACAGAAAGAGATTGTACGGAATTCCGTCGTGATCGGTAAACAATATAATATAATATCACTGTGTTTCTTGAATCAATATGATATGGATATCCATTTATTTTATGTGTAAAAGTAAAATCTTTAAAATGAAAGTTTATTCACCAGTTATCAACTTTCTTGGTAATAATGATACCATTGATAATTTTTCAATATAGAATAGAACAAAGTTATAAATTGATTTGAAAAGGATCATTGAATTGATGAATAAATCATGAAAAAGGAAGCTCATTGTTTATAAAAGCAACTTAGTTCAGCTCCCTGCTTGGATTGTTTTATTGAAAACTATTGGAAAAATAAATAGTTTTTAATGAGTGTTTTGAATCAGCAATCACTATTGATCTATAATATGCATATGACAATGTGGAGGAACCGTAAACTGGAACAACTCTTTGCTGAAAATATTCCATTTTACATTCAGTACATGATTCTTCAACTTTATATTTCCCTTTCATCAAAGATTAACAGAGCACTAGGAGGAGCTGTAGCCCCAGGCTTTGTTTACTGGAAGCCTAATTCGAGAAAGCTGCATTGATACGCAAAGCTCTGAAAGACATTTTCTTTTCGACTTTGCACCTCGAAAGGACCTCGAATGGTCTCATAGTCCCAGGTCTGGGAATTATGGAAAATTATTCCACAAAACTAAATAAATTAGTGAAAGCTACAAGTTTAACAGTGAATTCCCAATTCAAAATGCTCATTAAAAACTATTCATGTTTTACAGTAAATCATCATTTTTTCCTATAATAAACTATGGTTCTTCTATGGAAAATTGTAAGCAGGGCTATTATTTAAAATTAAATCCCCCTATGGACTAACAATTATTCATTTAATTTGAATAAATATGAGAAAGTATTGTCAAGAGCTGAATAAATCCCTGTGAAATTAAGAATGGATTTAATAAAACGTAGAAAAAACTTACTAGGGAAGACTTCATAAAGTTCATAAAATCTGAATTATCACGATGTAATAATTAATGAAGTTATGACTTTTCCTCTTTCAACACTTTTCGATAATAAATATCATTTAATAATGAACTGCGTAATAAGTCTGGTTGTATTCTCCTCACACGTCTCGCAACGTGTACAGACACTCGTGAGATTTCCGTATGTTTATTGTTTTCCCCCAGACAATATAAAACTTGAAGTAACATATGGCAAGGAAGAACTTGAATAAAATGACACTCCTCCTCCGTCATACATAAAATACACCAGACGATCTGATTGTACAAAATCCTCTGCAAACTTATTACTACAAATATTAGATTATTGTAAGTGAAGATCTAATTTCATCACTCGAAATGAGGATTTGATCGATGCAAATAAATTTGGCTACCCAAAAGCTCATTCGTTAACGATATAATTGCATTATATAATCTTAGAAAACAAATATTCCTTCAGCTAATTCCGAGAACAACAATGAAAACAAGTTCTAAAATTTCATAGGAACTAATAATATTCTCCAATGAAGTTGATTACTTCACTGATCTTGTTTTCATTGGAAATAGGCGAAACGGCACGAATCAACGTTAAAGATAACATTTTGGTGATAGAAAATCGTTGTGCAAATGCACTTTACGTATACGTATGCACGTATGTGCTTTTGAATTCATACGTACGAACCAACGTGGAAGTAACCAGTCGGTTAAAGACACAAAAGTGGGTCAGGGCTGGTCGCTGAAGCTCAACTTAACTGCACGTACGCCACCAACGTTGGTCCAAAATGACTGTATAGTGGAGCCAGAGACAAAGAGAAGTAAAATTAAATTCAAAATGGATATATCGCCAACTAGGAGACGAACATCTCTCGTCTCTTGTCGAGATAAGACACTCTGCATGAGAGAATAAGTTCGGGGAGGCGTCAAATTTAAAGAAGCTATATATTCCAAAGAGAGCGAGTTATTGGTCGGAATTGACCTTCACTTGTATTGGAAAAAAGATTCTATCGAACAGGGAAAGCAATTAAGCTCTGTAATTCGAATTTTCTATTCGTTCTATTTCACGTTATTGGTTTTCTTCGAGATTAGATTCTGAAATATCAATTCTAGTTTGAATCTGTTGTATTAAAATTCGAAATATCTACTTTTTCTTGGATTTCAAATACAAACATTCCTGCGGAAATGTAAATTGCCTTTTTTAAATTTTTTTATTGAGTTTTTATGAACTAATGTAAATACTTTTTTATATTTTTCAGAGATTTCCCAAGTTATTCAGTCTTCTGTGTGATTAAGGAGTATCTAGTATCTAGAATGGGAGAGTATCGTGAGCCACAAGTTCCATGAGCCCTAAAAATCATACGCCCGAATTTCAAAAACCCGAAAGGCTATAAGCTCGAAGTTGCATCACCTCGAATGAAAAATTATGAATTTTAGTAGAAATCAATTATTAGATACTTTGATACTGTTTCAAAATAATAAAGCACCAGGAATAGATGGCATAAGTGCGGACCTTATCAAAGCCTCCAGTCAAAGAACTCGTGACGCACTGTTTGAATTGGTCAGAGATATGTACGAAAATGAAGAAGTACCGAAAGAATAAAATCGTCGCCATTCCGAAAAAAGGAGCAGACAAATGTGAGAACTACAGAACGATTAGTTTAATTTCACATACCTCGAAAATACTGACAAAAATTATATACAGGAGGATAGGCAATAAAATAGAGAGTACGCGAGAACGCGAGAAACAATTTTAGCAACAGTAGTAGAGAAAAGACTAGAGTTGAAAAAATCTGTGCATATAGGTGTTGTAGATATACAAAAAGCATTCGATAATGTTGATTGGGAGAAAATGTTCACGATTTTGAAAAAGGTAGGAATTAATTTCGAGGATAGGAGAATAATATATGAATTATATAAGAATCAAACCGCAATAACAGAAATAGACGGTCAAAAAGGAGAAGCACAAATTAAAAGAGGAGTGAGACAAGGATGCTCACTATCACCATTGGTTTTCAATTTGTATATAGAAGAAGCGATGAACGAAGTGAAGGAGCAAGTGCAATTGAGATTACAGATTCAGGGAGAAAACGTAAGCATGTTGAGATTTGCGGATGACATAGCTATATTAGCTACGAGTGGCGCTGAGTTAGAAAATATTTTCAACACTATGGGAACAATATTACTAGAAAACTATTGTATGAATATAAATAAGGACAAAACAAAATTCATGATTTGTACAACAGCGAAAACATCAAGAAGAATAAAAATCGAAAGAGATGCGGAGACAATTCGGCAAGTGAAAGAATTTAAATATCTAGGAAGCATAATTACAGAAAACGGTAAAAGCGAAAGAGATATAAGAGCAAGAATAGCACAAGGAAAACAGGCTTTTCACCAAAAGAAACAGTTACTATGTTCGAAGAATATAAGTTTAGCAGTAAGGGAGGAATTCTTGAAGAGTTACGTTTAGAGCACAGCGAAACTTGGACAATTGGAAAAACGGACCAACGAAGACTCGAAGCTTTTGAAATGTGGTGGTATAGAAGGATGCTTAGAATAAAGTGGATAGAGGAAGTAAAAGATGAAGAAGTACTTGAGAAGGTAAATGGAAAGAGAAGTCTTTTGAAACATGTCATGAAAAGAAGAAGTAATCTAATAGGACACGCATTAAGGCATGATAGTTTATTGAAAACAATATTGAAAGGAAAAATGAATGGTAAATCTCGCAAAGGTAGACCTAGATTAAGTTATATGAAGCAAATTATTTATTTATTTTGTTTATACGGGTATAAAAGACCCTTTGGTACATAGAATATACATTATTTGAACCACATTATATATATCATGCGTCAAAGCATTAAGCATCATGTTAAGCTCGACTACATGCATCTTATATTACAACAACAGTTAACGTGTATAATTATAGGTGAAAAGGACAATTAGATATTAAAGTTGACAAATAAGAGAAAGAGAATTTCTAAGATCAGAATGAGATGAAAATAATTCAAGCACATCACTGTAAGAATTTGCTAGGATAGATATCCGATTTACCGGATCAGAATAACCGTATCTCGATTTATAAGAAATTGGATTGAACAATTTGGGGCGTCTTAATAAACGAGAAGGGACATTAAAACGTACAAGTCCAAGCAGTTGAGGGCAGCGAATTCTCCCATTAACAATTTTATACAAAAATGAAAAATCATTGAACAAACGACGTGATTCCAAGGAAGGCAAGTTAAGTAGAGCCATAATCAATGAGTGATCATGACAAGTGACGCTCAACGGACGGCCTATCTGATAGGCAGCAAAACGCAGAAACTTATGCTGAACTCTTTCCAAGTCTGTACAATCCCGAATTAAACGAGGACTCCAAATTTGAGACGCATACTCAAGATGAGGTCTAACTAAAGTACAATACAGTGTTCGAAGTGCAACAGGATCACGAAAATCTTTACAAACGCGCTTGATGAATCCGAGAGATTTCATGGAAGTACCAACTATGTAATTGTAATGATCTGAGAAGTTAAAACGAGAGTCAAATGAAACTCCAAGATCACGAACAGTATTTATAGGTGATAACAGAGAATGAGACAAGTTATAAAGAAAATAAATAGCATTTTTACCTCTATAAAATCTCATCACATGGCATTTAGTGAGATTTAATGACATATTAGATAGCACACACCAAGATTGTAACCGATCCAAATCAGATTGCAGATTTTGAGCATCTCTGTAAGTTCTTATAATCATAAACAGTTTCAGGTCATCGGCAGAAAGAAGATGTGTGCAGTACTTGAAAATCGTAGAGATATCATTAATGAAAATAATAAATAATAAAGGACCTAGATGTGAGCCTTGCGGTACACCTGAGGATACAAAAAATGAATCAGAAAAATATTGAGAGACACGAACTGATTGCGTACGATTCAGAATATAACTCTGTAACCACGACAAGAAATTGCTGCGAATACCTAAATTACTTAATTTATTTAACAATATATTATGATCCACTCTGTCAAAAGCCTTTGAGAAGTCTGTATATATAGTATCCACTTGGGCATTTGGATCAAGCGCAGAGGACACGGCATGAGAAAAAATAGACAAGTTAGTTACGGTAGATTTTCCAGAAGTGAAGCCATGCTGGAAATCAGAAATTATATCAGAAAACAGTGGTGTTATTTTATCAGTAACTATATCTTCAAAAATTTTCGGCATAACATTCATGATACTAATTGGTCTATAGTTTCTCGCGTCAGAACGATCCCCAGATTTGACGATAGGAGTAATTAAGCTGGATTTCCATTGAGAAGGAAATATTCCAGAGGATAAAGAGCTGTTGAAGATCAACCACAAAGGCCGAGAAATGACGAACTTGCAAGATTTTAGAAAATTAGGAGGAATACCATCATCACCAGGACCGGAAGAAGTTTTCAAGGATGAGATTTTATTGAACACTTCACCGATATTGATGGATAAATCGGAAAGATTGACATTGAGAGTAGATTCTGGTAAATTACAAGGAACAACGGGATAATTTTGATAAACTGATCTGAAATAAGATGCAAATAAGTTCGAAATAGCAATACCAGTATTGCCAATAGTACCGTCTAAATACATCACCAAATTATACAAGATAAGGGTTGTCGTAGAGATATGTAGAAATTGAGCGTTCAGCGGATAACAGACAAGATTGGAGGATTTCATCAAACCAGTCATAAGACTAACTACTTCATGATCATGATACAATTTCAAAGTGAAATATTATGCCTCTGTTGATGGTTTATCGATACTTCAAATTATATAAAAAATTTATACTAAAATTCACAATTTTTTATTCGGGGTTATGCAACTCCAGGTATTATCAGCTTCCGGGTTTCTGAAATTCAGGCGTATGATTTTGAGGGCTGACGATACTCTATCATCTAGAACTTGATACTCGAGAGGATTCGAGTGGGACCATTCAAGCAGTTCTTTCGACCAAATTCTTGAAATCGAACGCACAACGTTCAACAACAACAAAGAAAAAAATGAATGTTGAGATTTCCTGGAACCATTTTACAACAAAGAGGTTTGGAACGTCTAATTTATATTTTTTGTTACAGTCAGTAAGAAAATTCACTAAATACCCGAGTGAAAGAATTTGCAAAATTATATATAATTTATATATAACCGATATCGAATGATATATAAATTATATATAATTCTGACAAAATTCCCACTCGGGAATCAAGAAAATCAGAATAAGAGAAAAAAAAACATGTTACTCGCGGAGCTTTGAACTACTAAAATCGTGAAAATACTCTGACAATGACTAGGTACATGGCTTCTTCGATTACTTTGATAAAATCAAAGGATAATGTCGATATTCAAGAGAAATTCTTTTTCATCGATACTCCATATTTCTGTCGATTCCAATGAAATTCACGTGGAAACATTCATAGGGCCGCCATGTTTACAGCATATCCGACTTAGCTCTGTTCAATAAATCGTACCCAACGGAGACCGTAGCCAATCCCTTACTTTCAAAATATCGCGTCTTCACTCTCTGTTTGAGCTGGTATTTTTTTGTCAACGTGGTGGTTGATACCTTACCAAGATCCCATCGAACACGAAGATGATTTCAAAAGATCAAATTACTGGAATGTCATCAATACCGCTATCAACTCTAGGTTTCTAACGAATTTTTCGCTCGGGTGTAATTTTACATAAGGTTTTTCAAAACTGCGCATTTCCTGTTCCAAGTGCGTAATTCACTGTTTTCTCCCCTCTGTTTCTCCCTTCTGTTCACATCTCACTCTTCCTCTGGACGAAAACAGGCACGTGCAGAGGTCGTCTCGACCTTGAACATATACCTAGTTGGGCTTTGGGTGCTCATTTATATATTCCATATCGGAGTTTCGTGTGCAGCGTTTTACAGCTTTCCTCGTTTGTTTATTCTAGAATCGCATGACAGGAAAAAACAGTTATTGCAACTTATCTTACATTTTTCCAATATCTTTTTCCGTAGATAACGTGCGCCACACAGTCAAAACAACAGAGCCATTTGCAGCATCGACAGTCGGGGCCCAGGCACGATTCCCGCGCGGGTTGATAATATCGAATCTTTGACTGGCTTATCTATATTTCGAGTTTCCTTCCAAATCAGGAATCGCCAAACTATTCAAATTCCAAAGTATTCCTGAATACAAAATTGATGATGCTTCAATAAGAATGAAGAGATTCAACATCACTCGTTATGTAATCAATTTAAAAAAAAAAAACAAACACCAGGTAATGTATGTTTGTGGTATCACCCGGTAGGCTCTTTCAATGCATGGCGGCCCATTCCCACCGCTCGGGAGCATTTGATTGTTTTACGCTTTTTGTTACCTCCTTTTCTCCTCTTTTTTGTTCAGCTTTTTTTTTTCCTTTTCTTCAACGAAAAAGACACGCGTGCAGGGCCGTTTTGACCTTGAACGCACACCAGAAGAAGAAGCCTGCATATTGGATCATCCGTACATCGGTTCATATTGTAAATGTAAATTGAAATATTCAATGATGAATGGATTATCGAGAAATCTGTCATTCGTATTTGGTTTCGTACATCGGGACAGTTCCGACTAACCGACCAATGGGGACGAATTGCCACGCCTCGCTTTTAAGCGGTTCATTTTAGCAACGTTGTTGCTTTTCAAACTCGGTGGGGAACCAAATCTAATCGAATCAAACGAATTCATGATTCATCACGTGTCGTCCCAAGTGGAAAATATATCAAAATTATATATAATTATATATAAATTCAGACAATTTTTCCACTCAGGATCGTAGAGTATCTCATAAATATCAACTTGCTTTAATTTATTATTCTTGACTTGTATTAATACGCGATCTGTATATCAAGTCATAATATTTTTAATACAAATATTGTGTTACATATTTTCACTTCACAATTCCTCAATGATGATTCAATCGGTTCTCGACGAACATTTGACTAGCCAACTGGTAACTCATCACAATGTTCACTTTATTTGCTCAGAAAATCGAAACTTCATTCTTTTGTGGATTTAATGAATTAAATATGATTCATCGTTCGTAGGGTTCTGTCTGGAATCATAAAGCGATCAGAAAATACAAAATATCGTATCCTAAAGTTTATCAATATACAACTGTTTTGTGATTCTGAAAAACTGCTATGATAACTGCAGTCTCGTTCAATCGAAGATTTGGAGAAGACCAAGCAGAAAAAAACTGCGAAGTAGAATTGAATTGGCCACGAGTGCGCAGTTTTTGTCGGTTGAATACGGTTACCGGCAACAAAAACTTCATCTTCTCTCCCCTAAAGCCACCCTTCAGAAATCATTCCATTCCCACACCTTGGCTCCACCACGTGCGCAGGGTATTTTCCTCCCCTCCGATACCGGTACTACTTTTACTACCATTCTCCTACATTCATCTTTTTTTTTCCCAACTGATTCCGAGGCACGTGTAAGCGTTATTTCCATGACGACGCATGTAAAAAAACGCTATTCGCACGTGAAATAAAGTACTTACAAAGATTATATCATTTGTTTTTTTGTACTCAAAACTTTTCTCATGTTTTGTTTTCTTTCACTTTATCCGAATCTACGTCAATGCGGCCAACGCGTTATCTAACGCGATAAGGGATCTAAATAAAAATGTTGATGATTCAGGCTCGATTGCCAGACTTATCCGCCTATCGTAACATTTTCATAACAATATTCCATAACGCTCGTAATGAAAATAATCCCACATAATCGATGCGATATAACAAAATCCATTTAATAACATCTTTGATAGAAAAACAAAATCATATGATTCGATACGTATGGAAATCTGTATATATTTGAGGGGAGAGGATATGCGCCTCTAGGGAATTCGTGCAGGGAACCGATGAGGATCCAACCGTAATTTAGTTGGTTCAGCCCTAAATGCTGTAACCCGCACTCCGTATCGTGCGTGCGTGCATTCGATCGTTTCCTCTTCTCCATTTCCTCTTCTACCCTTCTCCTTATGCTGGACTTTTTTTTTCAACGAAGAAGGCACGTGCAGGGGTCGTCTCGACCTTGATCGTATACGAAATTTGACTGCGTAGTATTATGGTACTTGTTCGTTTTGTACCCACCATATCATTCTCACCAAACCCAAGCGTTACGAGTATTTCGGGTATTTTGATTGTTCAAAATCAACAATTCTCATTTCCGGGTTTCAAATAATCATCCTGTCAAGCTCCAACGAAGAACACTTCCCTGTTTTTTTTTTCATGAAACTTCTCAACGAATGAACAAGCATTACTCGATTGTGGTTATTAAAATTTTTTGAAACAAGGGAAAATATGTTTCGCATGCGACCATCGAACAGGAATAACAACGTCTCCAGCTACTGACCATCTGACATCTCGTTACCCAGAGTGTGGAATCATCCAGGCCTAAGTCTCCTATTGTTACCACTTTTTTTCCTCTGAATAAAAGGCCTTGAGTTGACATTTTTTTTGTTCCATCCGTTCTCTACGCATCGATAAATTCTAACATTATCTCGGAATTTACATAAACTTTATCTTCCTCGCTTTCAACCCAGTCATTGACTATATACGATCCTTGAAAACTGCACAAAACTTAATAAAAATATTCTTTCTTAAATCAACACAATTGAGAGTATATATTTAAAATGTATTTAAACGAACTCCGTCTTGCATTCCGTGTTCGAATTTTTCAATATTTGTCAAAGCCACGTACACGATTTTCTCTTGACTTTATTCTTTTATCGTTCCTTGACCCATGAACCACGCGCGTGGTGCTCATCAATACTCTCGATCCATATATTTGGCAAAAATTGTGCCTTTCATCTTATGCACGAAAGTTCTTCGTGTGTATTGAAACGGCAAAAAAGAGTAAAATGAAATCCCATTACAGCCCACAAAGTTTTATAGAAAATATACGATGTTTCTATTCGGTCCCCTATATTTAGTATGTTTTTATGTGTGCCCGTGTCGTTCACGGTCGAGATAGTCTCTCCGGTACACGTGTCTTTTCGGTGAGAAAGAAGTCAAAAAAAACAACGAAGAAAGAAGCAAACAACCCCACGTGTTAGCAATCGTTCAGGTTTGATAAGACCTGAGCCAAAAAAATAAAAGCACATGAAAGAAGATGAGTGGCTCAACGTATCCAGCGTTCAAATATAAACTAGTGAATGTGAATAGTGGGAAAATCAATTAATCACGCTCTTGGGTTCGCTAAAACATGTTTTTCTCTCTCGATAATCGCTGGGATGTGTTGAATAATATTTCGGCAGTATCGCAAAATTTAAACATTCGTTGTTTGAATGTTGAATTTCAAGAAGAAAAATATTTCTCCTCGCTATTCTTGAATACAGTTCATTGCTATCGGATGGTAATTAGGGATCATTCGTACGAAGATTCTTCGACGGATATTCAAAAATCTCTAGGAGTTTTATGAGTGGTTTTACGATGAGTTCAACCATCGCACAGTTCATGTTTTGAATTTCTAATTCTAGAAAGACCCTAGAAAGATTTAGGTTCGATCTAGTTTCATCGCACTCTCCAGTAAACAAAATAATTCTCAAATCAAATCAAATCTCATCCTGTTACAAAATTCTATACCTGATTCAGCAAATTCTTGACTCGATTCATTTACAAATTGTGTGAAAACAGTGACAAATCGTGATTCAAATAGCAACATTCGAGACGTACTTATATAGAATGATTTACACATCGAAACAACTTAATGAAAAACAAAAATTACGAAAGAGATATGTTCTACGTAAACAACATTGCGAAGACACGATTTTGTTTATCAGTCAAACTATTCCTAGTCATAGACTAATATTTTATTATTGTTGATGTCTTGTTTGTAATTGCTTATTGACCTCGGTTAGAAATTACCCCAACCGATCTGCGTTGGGAATGTAAAATGCAACAACAAATACGACATCGAGTAATAAGGTTCCTTGGGTTTTGTTCGAAGTCAACAGAAGATAATTCTCTCGCGCATTTGTGGGTGCATGCGCGTTTAAACAAAGTAGACGTGCAAACGATCACGTACCTCTTTTGCAACGTTAACACACACGTTAAATGCATATATCCTAGTCAATGTAAGCGCTAACTGAGATACATTTTTATGACCTGTTGTTTTTTGATAATGAACAAAATTCTTTGCGATATTTTGTCCACGATTAGGAAGAATTCATCTAAATTCTGAAGATAATACAAAGTAGATGACTGTGCGGAAAATCAAGTGCGCCTGGTGTGGCTATTATTGAGACTTCGCGTTCCGTCTGGCTCAAAATAAATCTTGTACCAACACTCTTACGGCCGTATTTGACGTGAGAATATTCGTAAGGTAACCGTGGCCTTTCTTATGGCTTTACAGGTTAAGAGTCAACCCGTTAAATAAAGTAAAAGTCCTTGAAACTTTTCCTACCTCTTGACTCATCACTGACCTATGTGAATCTTTTCATCGTAGACTCGCATCGTTAGGAGAATCGAATCGAATCGAATCCAATCGACCGCTACTAAAACCTGGTAGAGGAAATTCAATCATTTATTTATTTACTCGTCCAGATGATTCCAATATCGCATCAAGTCTCGTGATGGAATAAGAATATTTAATTGCATTGTATTCAAATCATCGAGGAACTCAAGGAGGAATACAAATTCATTGCACTTTTTACCTATCGAAGAATCTGCAAGCTCCATTAAACCGGTGTCCGAAAACGGTTAAACGACTCGGCGGCCGTGTGCTTGATTTATCATCTTAGCGAATTGAAAAATGAGGAAACGTCTCTATAAATTCAGTATTTAACTATACACATTGTTGCGACGGTATTAATTCTTGCGATCGTATAACATTACCATAATTCTCCGGAGGAGGAAGAATAAGAAGACAGAAGTAGATATGGCTTATAATACTCCATATAATATAGAGAGACTTGTAAGATAATCATCTGTGCGTAGGAGCATGTTCCATGAATTGTGTGCAAGATTGTACTCTGGAATTGCCTGTCAGTCGCAGTAACGTGCTGTATTACAAATCAAAGCAAAGAATCAGAGTCTGCTTACGCATTCTTTGTGACTTCCTATGCTGTCGTTGTTCTTGACTCGTGTGCTGTGGTTTTATCTTGTAACACCTTTCTCTTCCATCTGTACACGGGCAATGAAGGTGAACGTTCATTGACATTTTGTCACATCGTCTCTCCCGGTTATATGCAAGATAATTGGGAATGTCCGCATCGAGGTGCGACGAGGTTATTATTTCGCACGTGGAAAATTTTCAACGGTTCTGGACGTCATTTTATCGTTACTCGTTGAAATATCCCTCATCAAATTATGAAGGTTAGGTGGAAGGTATTTCAATTTGTGAAATATACAAATCTCAAACGTTCATGAAAGTTTTTATTCTCTTGGGGCTGTATGGTAATGTGTCTGATGAAACTAAAAGCTTGCAAATAACTGTAGATGAGTTGAATACACCTCATTTTCCTCAAGAGATGCCAATTTTCTTGATTCTTTTCAGGCGGCCTGCAACTCATATACACGGAGAACAAAGATTTCGCCATTTCAACGAATCCATCTTTGCTAAGTGAATTGGATGATCCATCCAGGTATGCTTTGACAAACGTACCATGCTTGAATCAATGCTAGTCAACACCGGGCCTAGCTTGGTTGCAACATTGGCACCAAACTAGATTAATGTCCGGGATGATAACAATATGTTCAATGCTTGACATCCAAGCTTTGTTCAATTTTAAAATTCAATAATGATTATATGCTTGCAATCGATACTGCTGTAATTATTGATATACAATACTAATTTGAGCTGAATGAATAGGATAGGTTTTTCATCGACGTTCATGTTTGATTAAACATTTACATTTGAGGGATTGACCAAACTTGGTGGCAGGTTCAAGTTAATGCTAGTCATCACCGGGTGTAGCTTGATGGCCAACAATGTTACCATGCTAACAAGCCAAGCTCTTATCAACAATGTTATCAAGCTAGATTGATGTTTAGGATAATAACGTTCTCTGCTGAGCATTCAGCTTCCATATATATCAAAAATTCGAATTCCAGGCAAAATATGCTTGGTCCTAACATTGGTTTCCAAGACTCTATCAACGCTTAGTTAGCTATGGCGGGCCATGCATCGGCCAAGGCTAGGCTAACCAGACTCGACATACCAAGCTTGACGCCGATCATGGTGCAATTGTCAGTCTTGGCATTACGAGCCTGGATAACGATGACAATTCGCTGCATTAACAAACTAACTCGCTGTGTTTACAATCTGATTAGTTGTAATTATTATCAGTCCTCCGCTAGTCTTGCGAAGCTTCATTCGCTAAAACAATGAATTGCCGTTGATTTTGCGAAATTTTTGCTATGCCAACGAATTTCTTTTCCCTCCTTCAATGGGGATAAGGAACCAGCTTTTTGCTTGTCGCCATTAAATTTAAATCGGAAACCTATCGAATTCAATACGACATCTTTCAACTAGAGTTTACAATTTTTATCACTCAACACTCTGTAATACACAGTTTATAATGTAATTTGAATAACAACTACTCAATCGTGTAGGGAATTTCAACTGTATTCGAATGACAATTCTTACGTGGTGGTAATAATGTATACTCATACTCTGCAATAAATATATCTGGACATAGTATCTTTGATATTGAAACAAGGTAAGGGTGTATCAAAGTTGAATACATCAGCACATTCACAACCGATGCATTGACGTCACTTGAACAAATAGCCCCTCTCGATCGCAATCATGGTCGACGTTGAATATTTACAAGAGATCATCTTTCACATCCAGCTCACGTGTTAAACGTGTATCTATATTCCCTTCTAAACATTCAAAGCTTGGGGAGCTATCAGCACGACCGAGATGCATCGAACGCATCATTGTCCCTGTGCTTTTTTTCTGTCTACTTTGATATCATCAAAAACGTCATCGAGTCCCTGAATCCTTGAATCCAACGCAAAATCGTGGTTCCGTTGGGATTGGCAAGCGTACCCGGTTTCATGACCATTCACAATATTTTCTTCGTTGACGTATGAATCCTAACGAACGGCTGACTTAAGAGATGCCGGAAAAGCGTTGCTCGTGTTTCATAAATTTATACCACATACATAAATTTGGATGCGTGCAGCGATTAATCGTGTATACGTAAACCTTGTGCATATGTACAGAAATTAATTTTAGTTCATTGTCGGTGGATGCAACAGTACGCAAACGCATATCGCGTTGAAGGTTTATAAATAGACTAGGTACGTACGGTTACGTTGTTTCGGACCTTCCATTTATGATCAGCGTATAAGCGTTAAGGACGATACGTATGCGGTTAGATTTCTTACGAAAATTTAGACTCTTCTTCCAGAATTTCCACCCTCATTTCTCACTCTTGCGAAGAAATAATCCATTTTTCGCAGTCTGCGGGAAGACTTAGAACCCTCGAGTTAGAAAAATATCAGATTACGACTCTGGTACGGTGTTTCCAATTATTCCCCTGACTTATCACTACAGAATTTTCATTTCTCGATCAAATTTAGTGAACAATAAAAAGAAGTGGTATATATAGGAGCAATAAATGTATCCCGTGCGGTATACGAATAACTTAACAAACACATTTTTACAGTCAACTGCACGTCGCGATCGAGATATGTGTAGAATGATTCTGTGTCATTGCCCTCTGTGGCAGGATAACATGTACTATAACAATCCTACATTTCTTGTTCACTATTCATATATTCTGCACACGTTCTTTGTCGTGTATACCATATGTATATATCTGCACAAAGCACAATACGTACATCACAGGGTCTTTCGTTACGAGAGTAGCAGCGCCTCTCTTTCTGTCTCCAGAGAATGAGATACATCTTTTTTCGCATATGACTTATGTAATGAACATCTTTAAACGGATAATATTTGCGGAAAGAGGAACGAGAGACAAAGACAAAGGAGCGTATAATAGTTTCGCACAGTTTTACGATTCGTCCGTTTCGTTTATTAGTTGCAGTGAGCGAGGATGGTGTGAGCTGTTGTCTGAATCATCATTTCATCATCAAAGTTACATATGCCAAACAGATGAGGAATGCATCGAATCATCGTGAGATACGAATTTTGGAATACAAGTGATAACTAGAAGTATTTTTCTCGCACACCCTGCTTCGAAAATCCGATTTAAACTCATTAACTCGTCAATCAGTATGAATCAGATTTTTGTCCAGGAATTTTCCTATTTGATCTTATTCAAATCTGATCGATTTGAATAGAAAATTTCTACTCAATGAGATATAATTTAGACAATTCGGATCATGTACATTCGAAATCACTGATTATATCCCATACTGAAATCTGATTCCCAAAACTGATTCATACTGATCGACCAGTTAATAGGTTTGAATCGGATCTTCTAAGCAGGACAGAAGGATCGCATCTTTTTGAGGATTATTCTTGAAAAAATGAAGATTTTGAATCAGAAATCTGCATGTTCAATGGGAATAAATGGGTTTCTTTATTTTTGTGCAGCAATTTCTAAATCTGAAAGAGTGAAAAATCACGTGTTTCACTCTACTAAGTCTCAGAAGTGAGTGAAAAATTGACTCTAGAATTCGAGTGGCTGTGAGTTTGTAACCTGAAACCTTAGAATATCACTCTGAAAGAGTGGAAATTATGTTACCGAAGTTTGAAACGTTTATTGAAACGAATTAGGAATCAAAGAACGAGAGAATCTAATTCTCAGCTGCTAGAGACCAAAAATTTTGCAGTACAGTCTTCAAACGATGTTTTCAGTTTCAATGAGTCGATTCGAGAAGATAAAAGACGATGATTTATTAAATTTTGCGAATTTGAATTGTTATTTGGTTTCTATAAACGATTCAAACTGCAACAACATTGAAAATTTCACTGAAAATTTCGACAGGCTCGCACTTTTGGTTGGCTGAAGAGTGAAATCTCATTCTAAAAATTTTAGAGAGCATCAAAAGAAATGTACAAATCACTCTTCAAAGAGAATGTTAAGTACGATCGAATGAAATAATTGCTCCACTTGAAGAAAATGGAAGAAACCCCAGTTGATCTCATTTCAAAGATTCATATTTCAGATACTAATTCATTATCTAATTTCGACGAAGGTCGAGGAGTAACGGAAACATCGTATTAAGGTGCTTCAGACCTACAACTTCCAATCCATTTATGACAATCATATAACTGGACTGTTATCTATACACCTACTGTGTGAACCATGAGTCCCTTTTCTCTTGGAACTTCTCAAGCGAATCGTGACATCGAACTTTTTAAATTCAATTACCGTATGTTACGTTACTGATCGTGGATTACATCAGATTTATTATATCGCGTCTCGTAAGGATTCTCATCGGGTGACCACTCCAAGATGTTTGAATCTGTGTTTTCCTGGAAAAAAAAGTGTTTGCTCTTTAGAATTTGAAATTTTTAGATTTTTATAGATTTTGAATTCTATTGAAATTCTGATATAAATGCATTACTGTGCGTATCGATGAATGTTATATCCTGGTGACACCGAGAGAGGAAGCATATAACGCGATAACAACCGTGTAGATTTCACCTGGGGGTTATTGGCCGGATACCGCGATAGTTTCATACGCGTATCAATCATATTTCTTCACACTTCTTCGATGGAATTATTCAAAATCTATTTAACTTGAACCATTCTAACTGTTTTGTCTCCCACACTTTCTAAACATCATGTTCCCCAACGAGGAACATAACGGCTTCAGAGATTTTGATCCCGTTGAAGTTTCGCATTACCAAACGTAATCGACTTAAACCGAATTGTGAGGATTTTGTATTTATTTGAAAGTTCAAATAAATTTGAAGAATATGAAGAAAAGATCAATGTTCTTATACTACACTAATGCTTTGAATACGGTCCAAATACCCTGATAAGTAAGTACTTTACTTTCAAAGTTCAAAGCTCGTGATGCGGGGGATGTTAAATGAAGTTAAATGAAGACCTCGTTGTTAAACTAGATTAAAAATTCTAATACATAGAAAATACGCAAGCAAAATCAACTTGAAAGCATTCAACATCGAATCCAGTAAGTTTAGAATTTGAAGTCAAGAAAGAGAGGATTGGCACACTTTCACTCGGTAGATTACAGGAAATATCGACCGTATATAGCGTTGACAATTTCGAAACTTTGGAACTTTGAACGCGAATTGTTTCCTCGGTGGAGTATATATAGTATGTAATAGTTTTGGAATAACTTGGCAATTTATACGAATCATTCGTATTATATTTTCAATGATCGGCACATTAATTTAACTTCAAATAGAATGGAGTTGCTTTGACGTCAAGCATCAAGGTGACCTTTCCCCGAAGACGTGTGAGACGCGTGAGGACACTGTGCGATGCGTTGTCATTACGACAAGCACTTTTGAATACCGCTGTTTTTCAAATGATAACATTATAGAAAAATGTAATAACGTTTGCATAATTATTCACACTTCATCGATTCTTTCAAACGCAATCTGTGAGTTAAAATTACGTTTTCAAAGCTATTTTATCTGTACGTATAGTAATTTTTTTTCCAGAGAATGTTATTGATGTTCTTATGAAATTAATTGGATCACGATTTAAAGGATCTCAAGATAAAATCTTTGCTAATGATATCCTCGATGGGTATGCGTTTTATATGTTTTCTACTTTTCTGCAGTTCTTTGCGTGGGATTTTGTCCGAGAGATGCTTTATGAAATAAAAAAAATGAAGCACCATGCAGAAGTATGTGGTTTTATCAAATTGGAGCGTTCGTCATTTGATAACTTTCTCGTTTAATCTGGATAATGAGTTGCATTTTTGTTAAACTCCTTTTTCCAGCCTTCCAAAAGAAAGTTACGTGTTTAATAGTCTATGTATACATGATGTACATTCGTGTTTCCGTTGAGAAGAGAACTAGAACGATTTTCATAGATTAATCTCAAACGATTCCTCTTAATCCTCTGATAATACATTTTGTTATCAGTTTTTCATCAATTGCACTTTGTAGATTATTATTTTCTACTCAGGGTGGATAGTGAAATCCTTGAAATTTAGGTATAGGAGCTAAAAAAATGACTGTACATCTCATAAATAATTATTTTCATCAAATATGATACAGAAAATAGTTCGGCGATCTCTATTTAGTATCAATTCATACATGGGAAAATAAATGTAGTTTGAAGGATGACGGACAGATGCGAGTTGAATGATTTTTCACATTCGCGAATGTGAAAATACTTTGTGGAGAATCAATGAAAATTCAATTCATAAACACAATCTTCCGAGCAGGGATATTCTATTTCGAATATCAGTGCTGTCATTGTTAGTTTACTTCACGAGAGTTGTCAAATTCACCATTTCCCTTAGACGTATGATGTGAAAGCTTCTAACATGTTACGATCATACATTTGAATGCGTTTCAAAGCTTTGGCACGACTTCCTCGAGCTTTGATCAAATTCCCACGAGCGGCACAGGTTTTGACATAATCCTCGATTAATCTCAAATTGAAATTATTAAATACATATTTTATAATCTATCCATCCAAACATTGTTGAGAAAATCACATCTTCCGTATATCATCGATCATCATTATATCGTAGCATTAACGTCATAAATACCGTGCACGCAAAACACTGGTCGATGTAAATTGTTGTTATTACACATTTGGCACAATTCCCGTTCAACATAGGGACATCGTTATAAATATCCACGTTTGACTCCCTCAACAATACATGACATACACTTTATGTCGGTAACCCGTGCACGATGATACTGCCTTTCCGATGAAATTTTCGATAACCGTGCTGGATATACATCACGAACTCTAACAACATTGATTCTTTTAGAATTTCCGTTGATTGAAATCTGCGCTAGATTTTAGAAAATATGATTTTCAAGCTTGTGTACAAAGGAGAGCATTGTGTACCTATGTATATTCTCGTCAAATGGGAGTGTATCGTAGAATCCAAGTCGTATCAAATGTATGCTAATCGATACGGGAAAGTAGTATAATCTCCAGACAGCGTGACAAATTCTAAATGCATCTGAAACATTCATAGATGAACTAACGTTCTCCAACTACTATGGAGGTAAAGATCATAGATTTATGTTATCGAAGTCAACATATCGTTGAATCATTGTTCTTACATTGATACTGAATTATTATCATTTTAATCGGTTAGGATCTACTCTTATCCTGTGCCATCCAATCGTCGTATCGGAATGGTACGGGCCGCACAGACGATAGTTTCTTTATTCAAGTTTAAAGAGCAACACGAGATAGTACGTGTACCTACATACATAATACCAGCAGAACAGAATTTGATTTTTTCTCCATGCAGTTACGAGTCTCGTATGTACTGCTGTATTTACAAACTTATGTGTTATTAATGTACCATACGATTACAAGGTACCAGTCTTTCTAATCCAAACGCACGAATGAGACATACAATATTTATTAGATCGGTTTGAAAATTGAGAATATCATGTTGCAGACGGGTATAATCGATTCGAAGATTAAATTCAAATTAATGAATAATATCTCGAACGTCATCGTTGGGGTTTTTCCATTGCAATTTCTGGTCTTTGATTCCAGAATATGGTCTCAGAATTTGTTTAAAATCAATGCTAAAACAGTTTATTAACCATTTTTTTCGGGAAAATGCGATCTACACAGAGGATTAACTGAAGTTAGTTGTAAAAAGTACCAAAGTTTGGCAAAAACAACTGTGCCTGTTCAGAATCATTACAGTTTTTTAACTGTCGCCGAACATTCGCCGGATTTCAGACGGTATAGAGTCAGTATCGAATGATACCGCGCCAGTATTCAGCCAGAGTCGATATTATCATTCCATATGTACAACAGACGACAATGTGCCAGTAATGACATGACTCTGGCTGACTACAAAATCGATAGTCGATTGATGTTGAAATTATGATCTGGGCAACTCGGTTGTTGTGGTCAGCCGGAGTCGCGCCAGCATTGAGCCACAGTTGGTATGATCATTCAATACGTTCGATAGAGAACAATGAGCCAGTATTGGTAAAATCTTGTTTCACTACGGAATCTATGTTGAATTGTGTGACTTCGAGGAAATTAGTACAATAAATGGGAATTTAAGTGGTCCGTTGTCAACTCGGAGATGAGCTGATGTGATAGAGACTCTGTTTCTCACTCGCAGGTCCCGGCTTCAATCCTTGCCCAGTGAACTTTCATGAAACCACTTCCAAAGTATCTTTCAAAGTTTTCAGAGTTCAAATTCAATGAATTTCTTTCTTTTACTTTAAATATAACTCCGAGGATCTCTAATTCCCAGCACTGTGCCAGTACTGGGTCGGGTTTGAATTCCTACATAAGATGTATTATTTTGACTCTCTACCACTTCTCATCCAGGTATGGCAGAACAATTGGTTCTGTTGTCATGTCAGAGTTCCGCCATAGTTGGGATTTTGACTCCTTGCCAGTACCGTCAATTCAACTGGCTCCATAATGGCAGTTTTGGATTTGCCGGTACTGGCAACTCCGGCAACAGGACTCAGCCAGTAGCGGCGCGTGTTTCCATTTCCACATGGGTAGTAACAGCAGCCAAAGTCAGAGAAATTAAATTCGAATTTAGTTGAACAAACTGTATCTGATTGTTGGAACTAATTTAGAGTAAGGATAACTGATTATCTTGAAAAATACTCTATTTCAGGGCATATTCTAAGGAAATTCAAGAACTAACCGAAACGATAGACACTCGATTCAAAAAAAAAGGAAAACATTGTGTGAAAAGTATATCTTGAATTATTTTATACTTCCTTAATTTTACTTTCAGCATTTATTTTTTCACAATGAATACCATTTCTGAAATCACTATGTCCTTTGATATGAAGCGAAAAGCTTATTCTGTAACAGCCCTGGTTAAGAAAATCCATAAAATCTGACGAAAATCAATCGGTTTGTTTGACCAGAAAGGGCAATATTGGATACTCAATTCAAAAAAAGAAGGAGGAAAACATTTCATTAAAAATTAGGTAATTCTTTGAGAACTAACCTTCTTTACGTTTTAGAACTGATCGTTTTCTTTTAGAACTATCTTTTCGGTAAGAACTGACCCTTATAATTAATGCCCTGCTCTATTTTATGGAGATTCAGCATTGCTCTCGCGGAAAAATTCCAGAGATCCTCAGCGCAGAGTTTTTCAGAGGATTTTAGAGAAATTTCTCTCACCAGGGTGTTCCGAATGATCTTCTATATATCAATGATAAATTTCTACACGATTTTCATATTAGTCTTCTTTACATCGGAAGATTGATCTATGTTTGATCCACTGAGTCAACTCAATACCCTACATATGAACACACTCGATAAGAATTGACTTGTTATTCTTTTCGTATCGTATAAACAGAAAGGATACCTTTAAACGTTAATAAATTCGTAACACACATAACACTCTTATACGCCGGAGTTATATTTTTTCTCCGCCTACTTTTTACAATATATTTGCTTTCATAACATCGATTCATAACATCGCCGTTGAGAACGTTCACCCCGCCTCTTCACTCAGATAAAATACAAATAGTAGAGAATGATGTACAAACACAGTTGGAGTAACACAGAGAGAAAAAAATAAGAATAAAGTGAGACGTTGTTAAGGTTGAATTCTCAAATAATTATCACAGGAATTGACGTGTACGAGGTTAATTTTGTTATTCTCGATAACAATGTTCGAATCGATATCATGGGTATGTTAATTTATTTATAGTACTGACATCAGAACGAAAGAATCAATTAAATTTGTTCATAGCAGGGGGAAAGATATATTTCTTATAATTCCATTCTATGATACCTTCGATCCGCCTTCTTTTACGCTTGGGGATACTCTTGGGGATCAGCAAAAACTTCGTCAACAACATCATTCGATCAACAGTCCAGGATTTTATATTATATAATCTATAGCATGTTTGAACGGATCCAACTTCTTCATTCACAACCCCCGATGCCGTAATGAATCTCATTTCAGAATCTAAAAATATATCCTCCGATAAGTAACATCTTCTTGATTGCATTCTATATTTTCATCCATCGATTAGATGGTTTATTCTTACACATTTATGTATTTCCAGAAATACATTGTAAGGGAAGGGTAAAATTAAAATGTCAATATAAATACCATGGAATGCATACGGATTTAGATCGGTTGTTTGCGATATGAATTCTATTTCACAGTTCACGAAACTCGGTGCAACTTTCTTTGTCGACACATTTGCAGATGGTCTTTAGAGGTTTGAAACTCGAGTTAACATCCAACATATAGTCCTGTTGCGAGCATCGTTCCTTATGAATTCTCGAAAATTTTCTGGACACCACTTTCCACTTTAGTCGTCTTCATTTATCTTTATCGATGCATCCACTTCAACGTAAGTTATGGCACCCTTTCTTGCTCTTTTTCTTCGATTTCTCTCCATTTTCTATTCGACTCGATCAGACTCGGGTTACCTCTTTTTCGAATCTCATCATCGCCAATGTTTATAGGTGATCTAATTCCATCGCTATCACGTAGTTCAATACCTGAACTTTTCCATCTCCTATCGCTCTTCCATTCATTGCCGATGGTCTTAAAGTCCTAACAATCTGAGGAATTCTCTCTCTTTCTCTCTCTCTTTTCTCTCAAGCTAATCATCTGCGTTTATTTCTGTTCTCTGCTCTCCTTGCACCTCCTCACTCGTCCCCAGGATTCCAATCTTCCAATATGATCGTTTGTTTTCCTTTCTTTTCATTTACCAACCCATACGAGAGAGTACAAGCCCTTCACGCGATCGGTTGATTGAATTTTTCTTTTTTTATTTCATAATGCAGGTATTGACGAGGCTGGGAGAGGATCCAAAAGCTTGTACTAGGGACAAATCAATTACTTTTTTTTATCAGAAATCTACACTGAGAAAAATCTGGATTGTAGAAATCATGTTTCAATATAGTAATGTATTTGACAGTGAAAAATACATTATTTTGGTTATTATTACCATGAGTTAGGTGATAAATACCATCTAAAAAACACTGAAAAGGTACTTTTCACTTTTGAAAGGCTGGCTTCAGTTTTCATTATTTGACGGGTGAAAAATATACGAAATAGAGGTTATTTTCACATTTCATTTTTCTCAGTGTAGCATAACGATCGGCTCAAGCCTGGCTAGATTTTCTCATTTCCAGGCCAGGCTTGCTCCACAATTGGGTCATTTTGTTTATATACACGGAAAAAATTAGTGATCCAAATTTTCGTTGACTGAGAAGAATTCGTACACTGGGTTTTGATAATTCGCTGACTTCGTCGATTATTTCACCAATGAAATTGACTTCTCATTTCGATCGTCGGAATAATGGGAAGAATCAACGAATTATTAGAATCCAGTGAAATACTGGTCAACGAAAATATTGATCACTAATTCTTTTCGTATAGATTTTATACTCTTCGAATTCAAATCAGTGAAATCTTACTATTTTTGCAGTTAAAAGTCGACCACTGAATGGGATCAGTGAGAATTTATTGCAAAGATCAGTCAATATTCACTAATTGTGCATTGCATATGCACCGATTCGCGGTGGTCGACTTTTCACTGCTATCAGTGAGATTTCACTGTTTCAAAATTAGAGAGTATATCGTGGGATCGAAGTGACACACAAAATCCGTAAAGGATCTCTTTTCTTTGTTAGAAATATATCAGACTTTCTTTTTTGCAACTATCGTCTAGATCGAGTATGTTATGGAAACATTATATAAACATAATAACAGTACTTATAAATGAATTCCTTCTGAAAGTTCATCACATTTTCTGAATTCCTAGAAGGAATTGTTGTCCAATGAACGCTGTCTTATCCTCTCAATATTTTCCTGTGATTATTGTACCTTTATTATCTCAAAAAAGTCTTCTTATATGACTTATATATTGTGAAAACGAGGAAGAGGATTATTACAGTTCAATACACAATCAGGGAGTTCCACGTACAATCAGAGAAATATTCCTATTGTATCGTTGTACGTCCAGCATAAATGTCATCTCTGCTTGTACGAAAGAAAATCGTATCCACAAACGATAGGAAAAATGCTCGATATCAATGGGAATCATATATTTTCTCAAGCAATATTTCACAGACGAATAAATTCACAACAACCTTCAAGTTTCATAAGATTCGAGGAAACAATATTTCTATCAAAAAACATATTCATCGAGATTCGCGGAAAAAATTTGTGTCTATTGAAAAACGTGAATCCCATTGAATCATATCTCAAAATATATTTCAATGATAACACTCCAGGTGCGTGATTTTTAGAAAATTACTCGTCACGTACCATTGATCTGATGAAAAAGTGTTCGGTATCTTAAACTTAATTAAACGAAGAACAATATCTGAAAACCTTGGGGAAGTAAGATCCAGGCAGGGGCCTTGGAATAATTTCAGCGGTGAGGTTATATGTATACCAATATCGACAGTTTCTGCTTGTCGCAATTATTGACGTTTCTCGTCTAATGTGTTGGATATCGAGCAATGAATTGCACAAATAATTCAAACATTCTCAAACTTTTTCTCTGAATTCCAAACAGTTTTAGCAAAATTCTACTCATTATAGGATATATTTTAACAACAAATCCTGTACTATATTATTCGCAGGTTTAACGAGAATTTCGCTTGTTATTATGCGGACAGCTAGCGAGTTCACTAAAATGAAGGAACAATGAGGAGAATTTATTGTTTCAGAGAATCAAACTTCACATGAAGCTGAAACTAGCAGATTTGAGCTAGCAGACTTGCACTCTAGTTTATTGTAGAATTGTCTTAAAATGATGAAACCGACACCAATGAGATTTGTGAGAGAAAGGGGCTATTCAAATATTCGACAGCTAGAAAATTCAGTCACTGTAGATAACAATTTAGTTGCGCCAGCTAAATTTGTTATTCCCATTGAATAAACCATTTTATTCATATTTCAGACGGCTAGAGTTTTATTTACTCCAACTAGAGTCTAGCTAACGTAAATAAAAATCTAGCTGCGGTAACTAACATTTAGTTGTTCCAACTAGGTACCTTTCTTTGCTAGTTTACGTCTGCTAGCTTCAGCTTCATACACGGAAAAAGTAATTTAGCTGCAGCAGCTAAGTAGCTAGCACGGACACGGACAGCCATTAAATTAGCTCCTGCAGCTAAATTTTAGCTGTTACAGCAAAAAAATTGGCATTTGTAGTTAATTTATTTGCGGTAACAGCTAAAATTTAGCTGAAGGAGCTGATTTGATGGCGGTCCGTGTCCGTGCTAGCTACTTAACTGCTGCAGCTAAATTATTTTTTCCGTGTAAACTTCGCAAGACTAGCTTCGAAAGACTGATAATTATAGCGAATCAGTTCGTAAACACAGGGAATTGTCATCGTAAGGTTATTCAGTTCACTTAGCGAAGCCGGATCCGTTGAATTAACAGAATGTTTTTTCTCCGTGCAGGAATACGCAGAGGTCAGAATCGATAGTTTCACGTTAAAGATATACCATGGATACAAATGTCTTCCAATCACAAGCGCATACATATATTTTGATTTCCCCGTTGGTTCGATATCGAGAAGCTACTGCATCTCTCGACTATGAGATTGATCACTCGTGCATGAGTTGTCGAATTAATAAAAATTATCTATTCAACGCGAACCCTGTGACTCTGAGATACTATCGTTTCCAATTTCCAGCAACGCTGTACGAGTTACGATAGCACAAATGGTAATGTAAGATACACAATCCGTGTATTGGAATACTACGATGGATTTAAGATGGATCACCTGATATCTCTCATTCGTAAATAACACACTGAGCAACTATAATCTCTGAGTATATTTGCGGAAATGACTTGTAACGAATTCGAATGAGCGAGTATCGAAGGTAATAGGATGTACAAACACTTCGTTATTTTTTCTGGAGATCAAAATTCACATTGATTCAGAAGCAGAAACTCAATTGAAAACCATAAGAAGAATTGAACGAACACCGAGAAAACTGTTTGGTTGAAACAACACAACATTTTGGTTAATATGTGAACAACAACAAACTTTCGTTCCTTCAACCAAATTTTTGTTCCTTCAACCAAATTTTTGTGCTTTCAACAAAATTATCTTGTTCCTAAATGTATCAACAAAAATATTTTGTGTCTAATACCAAATGCTTTGTTGCAACAACAAAAATTTTGTCAGCATAACTAAAGTTTGTGGTTGTTCACATTTCAACAAAACTTCGTTTGAATTGTGAGGTTTTTCAACCATGAATCCTATGGAAAGAGTTGAAGAATGCAGGGAACTTTCCTGCACTGAAAAAAAATTTCTCCCAAGCAAATAAATAGTTTATTTGTCCTCTCTCCATAAAATATTTCTTAGGATTTATGAATTATTTCATCGAATCGAATGGTAGAATGCTTGCCCCAAATAAATTGGGCTTCTAAATAAATAATTTATTCGCCACAAGTGATCAGTTCTTGCATCTAATTGAATATCCAATTTCTACAAATAAATATTTCTTCCAGTGTGGTGATTCAGTCCACCTCTGTTTGACTATTGACCATAAAAATTCTGCATATGGAAATTTGTTGAAAATTATACATAATTTTTATATAATTTATATACAATTTTGTTGAATTATATAGAAATTATACATAATTCTGAAAATTTGTCCACATGGATTCACTTTATATTCCTGAAGTTTGAATCGTTTATTGAAACAAATTAGCACTTGAACAACACAATATTCCGCTGTTAGAGACCAAAAATCTTGCAGTACATTCTTCGAATGATATTTTTCAGTTCCAAGGAGTTAATTCGAAGTATTAAATAACGATGGTTCATCAGATTTTGTGAGTTTGAGATTTCGGTTCGTTTCTACTTTCAACTTTAAGGTCATTTTCGAATGAAAAAATATTTAAAAAAAACACACAAGCCTCGGCGAATAGTCCATGCTGTTATATTCACTCATCCAATAGTGTCCTCCATGTGTCAGCAAAATGACTTGGGAAGACTTCCACTGGCTTTATTGTCACCTTACCGACTTGGAGTGACTTTAGGGTGACTTTTTTTTTACTCGGGTGATCGGTATTGTTATCCTTCTTTCCATGTACCTCCCATTTAATACCCGGCGCACACAGAAAAAAAGGGACAGAAGTGTAACATAAAGCTTTTGAAATTCTAATATTTTTATACACAATGTTTTCAAAAAGGGTACATAATTCACACGCCTTCGTATTATCGTAGTATCAACGTGTATCAACGTAATTGCGTGTATGAAATGATCAGATACATAGCAAAGTGATGTAAAACTTGGTACAAAATCATAGTTATGAAGCAGAGTTTAGACGATGAGGAGTTATAAAAATGAAAAGGGAAAGGAAACGCTGAAGAGCGATGCTACGCGTAACATTCATGCGCGCTGCATAGCATACAGTAGCAATAACAAATAGTAATAGCAGTGGAATAAAGTCAAGGTTTTCCGTTGGCATGAAGCACGACACGGTGCGATGTACCTTTGCGTGCAGGTTGATCGTACTCCGTAAATTACATTCTTTTGATACGATGAAGATCGCTGTTTATTCATACGTGGTCTATGTTAGCGATGATAATTCTCCTACCACTATACGAGCGATATCATTGTTTTTTCGATTCAGACCAGAACTTCTGGATCAGAGGTGGGGACGAAAATGTATCAGATTTCAAATAACATTCTCATTTTGAAAAATCCACAAAAGCTTCAGTATGGAAGAACTTTTTGTTATGTTTCCTTGAAATTTAAATCGTTCGATCACGCGATTGTTGATCGATCGAAAGTCCGCTGCTACCGATCCAAGTGGATATCTTTCGATCTATTTGCATTAAATGCACATAGATCCTTAGCATTTCCCGTGTTGGAAAGATGCAATGACTGTTCCGATGGTTCGTTGCAAGAACACCGAGGATACCACCTTCCTGGGTCATTCAAGTTCATTGGCTCTTTTTTACCGGCGTATTCACACACCGCACAGTCGATGCCAGTGGTAAGAGATGATGGCTGCCGCGATAATGGCACAAATCAGCACTCCTGCCTTCAGTTAAACCGACACGACGTAGCTTACGAAATCGCATGCCGTTAGGGGGATAGAATATGCACGGTACAGCCTACCTTCATTCATTTTTTTGTCCTCTTCTTCTCGTGTGCCTATGTCTGTTACTCGACTGATCGACATTCGGTCATTGGCCTGTCATTACATGATCCGATACGCGTTTACTTCTGTCGTAGATCTATAACGACAATCGTTCTTTATGCAAGCGATACACTGATTAGTCAAATTTTTTTCTCCTTCGATCGTTCATCAATATTACATCGATGCAAAGAATCACGTGGTCATAAAATTTCAATGCGAAATCATTTGCATCATCGAATTACACGTAATCCGAGTTTGCATGTGCATATCAACGATATTGACCCAGAATCCCACAATCTTGAAGATTAATCCATCAAAATAACGACATTATACTTTCATATCCCGACAAATGATCGTCGTTCACCCTCGGGTGTTCGCGGAGAGAAGTTTCGAAAATTCCAGAAAATAGGCTTGCAATTTATTCCGAAACTTGGAGGAGAGTCGATAAACTTTTGCCGTTCATTTTATTTCCGGTACCGCGAAGATGCGATACCTTCGAGACCCCAAGCTGTGTTTTTGTCCTTTGAAGAATCACATCTAATTTTTGTTTTGGTATACGAGCTACAAATAACGCACAGGTCCTCGACCCCAGCTTCATCAACTCTCCAGAATTCACCCAGTGAGTTTATTTTGGGATCTCGTTAGAAATCGTTCGTAGGATTCCAATTGTTCCCTCCCACGCAATTACAAGAACAGGTGAATCGAATGAGATATGATACTTTTGACGTGAAACAAGCACATTTTTTTCTCTAATGGATTCTTTTCGAGATATCAATTTCTGGGTAATTTAGAGAGAAAAACAAATACATAAAATCATTTTGATGATTGTAAATAGATATTATTGCTTTTTCAACGAGAAATTAAAGAAAGCATCGAAGCACTAGAAAAATATTCTTCAACCCAAGCGCGTATAAAGACACACTCATCGACCTCGATTACAAATAAATTCCCATCCACCGCATGCTAGGATCGTATCTCGAAACGGGGATTGTGAAATTTATTTTCACAAGTGATTGACAATTTTCACGTACACAATTTTTCTGATTTTCGTAACCTGTGTATGGAATGTTTTGATAATATATGAATATTGTGGGATATTTATAGCAAGAATCATTGCAATGGGATCGTGATAATATTTCAGAGACATTTTAATATCGTGTGCGCGGTTACACGTTTCCTATTCCAACCTGATCATTTTTTTTTCTTTCTCCAATCGTTAATCTTCTGCGCATTTAAGAGACTCCTGGTATGAGTCACCAGTAATTTTCACGCCAAGTATAAATGCCCAAACGGATAAGGATTCGAACAATGCAAAAAGATGATTTAACGTTATCTTCTTTTCAAATGTTTCATTACTTTGAATCAGTGTGATAAATTTCCTCGTGTCGTTATTAAAAAACGCTCGAGATAATATTTATGAGCCTTTTTATTTCGCAGTTGATTGAGTAATCGATCATTCATACTGCGCAGATTTTTGGCTCAACTTTGTTCTTATTTTGTATAATATTCGGTGATTATTGAGCGATAGAGGAGGGCGATTTGAAAAGAATCGATTCTTTTTTATACAATTATCTCTCTTGAGCAATTATTAATTACAAATATAAGCGAAACGAAATAGATACTACGATATCAATAATGTATTTTATTTTCCCTGCAAACAATTTTTACTGTAAAAATTTTTGTATTTTATTGGAAATTCCCACACAGCATCACAGATCTCAGTAATGTCTCAATTACATTTCAATCTTTCACTTTCATTACATTTCAGTATACTTTCACAGAAATATGGCAAAAATCTGTCAATTGTTCTCTAAAATTTTTGGAGTGAGATTTCACTCTTCAGCCAGCCAAAAGTGAGTCTGTCGGAATTTGGAGTGAAATTTCCATTCTTTTAGAGTGATATTCTAAGGTTTGAGGTCAAAAACTCACAGCCACTCAAATTCTAGAGTCAATTTTTCACTCTAAAAGAGTGAGGATTCACTCGGAACGAGCGAAAATTCCACTCCAAGCGGAGTGGCTCACTTCTGAGACTGAGTGGAGTGAAAAACACGTGATTTTTCACTCTTTCAGATTTAGAGGGTGAAATGTTACCTATTTGCAATGTTTCAGATATATTACGAGAGAAATATTACAATGGAATATTTCATAAATATTCTTGGAATATTGCACTGAGAGAAAAAATTGTAGTTGAAAATGAGCCCGAGTACAGTTTTCAGCCACTGTAGCGGTATTTTCACTATCACAACGATTCTCATAGCTACTTTAATAGAAAATATGGCTACTGTAACTACAAAAATGTACTCGGGTTCGTTTTCAGCTACACATTTTTCTCAGTGTGCGGAAATAATTCAGAAATATTGCATTGAAATGTAAGATTAGCGGACATTGCAATATTTTTGAAGAGACTTTGAAACCTCGATGTGACATACAGCAATGTCATAGAAATATTTCAATGTTTCAGATGTTAGATTTCTGCAAACTTAATGAAATCTTCGGTGCTGTGTGGGCAATCTGAAAATTATAGTACATTCATAGAAGCATTCCATTTCAAATAGATTGTGAATTTTGCAATAGCAAATTCGTAGAATTGCAGTGAATGTATAGAAATTGACAGCGTCGGTCGCCGTACTCGAATGGTCACTAACTAATAATTAAACTTCGCGTTCCTGGAAAACATATATCATTCTCATTCCGATACGAATGAATAAATGAATGAACCAATGAATGAAATGATTAGTTATCAATTTTATGGTTTAGAAAAGGCGGTATCTTCTCTCGACCGATTATATTCAATGAATGCATTTTATCTTTGAATGTTTTTAAACCCCTTGTCATGTTAGAATTCCAATAATACTTCTTCGGAACGATGACAGCGTACATAGTTTCTATTAAAACAGTTCGTCTGTTGTGCATCGGTTACGAATCCAATTGTTGATAATCAAAGGAGTTCGACAGCCTTATTCAGACTTGAATGTTTATGAATTATGCAACAAATGTTTATAAAACGTGGATCGTTATCAGCTGAAACATAAACGGTCTAATTGGAAAATAGTTACAAATAACAAAGAGAATATCGCTGAGCAGAAGTGTTTTTTTTTCTTTTTTAATGGTCGATTAACGACCAATAAAACTTGTTTGTTCTAATTGATATCCATTTATGAACGCATATGAATCATATCCTCATTAAAATTTTTGGGCTCCGTCACGATGCTGATGACAGAATATAGCTTGTCGCAATATTGACAGGCAAGGCTTAGCAATCTACGTATAGTAATACGAATTCCGTTCATCAGCCTACCATTGATACCATTGGTAATAAATCCATAATAATTATTATTTCCATTGGAATACAATATTTCGTCATAATACAATTATCAGATGATATAACAAACAAATAATTGCTCTCTAAAATTTTAAGAGTGAGATTTCACTCTTCAGCCAGCCGAAAGTGAGCTTGTCGAAATTTCGAGTGAAGTTTCTACTCTTTTAGAGTGACAGTCTAAGGGTTGAGGTTAGAAACTCACAGCCACTTCAATTCTAGAGTGAATTCTTCACTATAAAAGAGTGAAGGTTCACTCGAAACGAATGAAAATCCCACTTGAAGCAGTCTGGCGCACTTCTGAGACTTTAGTGGAGTGAAACACGTGATTTTCCACTCTTTCGGATTTAGAAAATGAATCAAGTGAATATTTTCTATGACAACGAAATCTAATTCTTCTGGGTACTTTTTGTTATCACAGCAATCTTGTTAACTACGACAGCAATTTTTCAGCTGTGACCGTGAAAAATTGGCTACTCCAGCAAGCAGAATTAGAGTTCGCTGTCACAGCGAATGTTTTTCTCCTTCGTGTTCGTTGACGCAACTCCAGTTTATTCGATTCAGAGTAGAGATCGACCGAAATTTTTTGCCGAAACTGACTAAAATTGAAGCTCTGATTATTGGTTTCGGAAAAAACTTGGTATTGGACGTTGGAAGTGTAGATAAGCTCCTTAATAATGCAATTATCATACTTAAGATCACATATCAATGTGATTAATGAAATAATTTCGATTTTCGGTTTAAATTTTCGGCTAATGCTTGTCGGCCGAAATTGTAAACCGAAAATCGCAAGTATTTTGTTAATTACAATGAAATGTGATCGTAAGTATGATAATTGGATTATTAAGGAGCTCGTCTACACTTCCAACGTCCGGTCCTAAGTTTTTTTCGAAACCAATAATCACAACTTCAATTTTAATCATTTTCGGCAGAAATTTTCGGTCGATCTCTAATTCGGAGTAATGTTTTATCGACTCGATGTAGAATTCAGATCCAGTGAAAGGAGCTCTACAATTCATTTCAGTGAATTTTAAAGTCAGTTAATTCAACGAATATCCAATCGTCCTTTTGTGAAGCTGTTCGATTATTTGCAATCCAATTCTGCAAATAGCACGCGTGTGCTTGGTATTCTCAGATTCAAGAAGGGAGGAGATGATAACTTCATTGTTCATTGTGAAAGGAAACAAAAAAATTGATTTAGCGATATCGAATAATTCTCGTATTAATACTATTATCATATTCAACGTATCGTAACGTCCTATTTCATTTAAAAAGCTTTTTAAAGAAGTTAACACCTTTGATTAGCATTTTGAAAATCATGGAGGTCGGTGAACCATTATATCACTCAACGAATTACATGAACTCATCATGTTTTCGGTAAATGAATAACGAGATATTTTTTGACTTTTCAAGTACGCGGAGAAAAAAAATTTCTTAGCCGTTTTAAAATAGAAATGCATAAAGGAACAAAAAGGTATTTTGATCCCTGAATGCTGTGTCATTATATTATTGTGTTCTCTGATTATTATAAAGATGTTTCCTCTTTCTTTACAAAAACAAAATCAAAAAACAATATAGAATTTCAAGAACATGCGGGTCATTGCTTTGAAATTTCCTTGACATTTTCAAAACGTCATGATGAACTGTTGAGTATTATCATAACATTCCATCATTGAAAAATAGAAAAATTCCAAATATCCAATGGTTTCCAAGTTTCGTAACCCTAGTGGAAAAATTTTCAGAGCATTTCAGAAGTGTTCATAATTCCTGCAGGTTGTTCTCAGTAATTTTTAGATAAATTCAGATCAGTTCTTCACAGTTATTTATAAATATTCAGATTTTTAATTCCTTCAAACTGAATTTTTGTTCCTTGTATAACAAAAATAGACTTTGAAATATTCTCTTTCATCACATTTTCACATTTCAATGAATATCCTTTCTATGAATCTCAGGATATGATTTTGCAGAATGGAACAAAATAGAGAGGTGAATGTATGAAGTGGATACCTTTGACCGTACGTACGTATTGTATTGAAAAATTCGCATAGCTCTCAACAATGGAATGTTTCTATTCGTATTCGCCTTTGAAAATGAAATGAAGAGCTTTTTATGGAGTCATCGTACGGTTCTTCCATAGACACCACCGGTATGATATGTATTTCCTAAAGTAAAACGCGACTCTCTGGGATTTTTTAAACATTTCCCTACCGGAAGGATTTTTCATCATGCAACGAGAATTTAAAATTGATTCGCGATAAATATTCCAAGCTCAGGGAGGATATCAGTTCACACTTTATACTTCACAAACGAAATCCTTAAGGGAATACCAGCGGCCCCTGACAATGCAACCCGAGCCAGATCTTTTCTGACAAATTATTCGAAAACAAAGCAGGAAGAGGAAAATATCGCTCTATGCAGACCATCTTTATTGATCGAAAGGTTTGTTTCCGAATAATTTTGGTTGTGTCCTTTTCTAACCAATGGGCCTGGTTGCATCTTCAGGAATCGCTGGGATCACCTCAAAGAAGAGCTGAAAAGCTTGAAAAATAGAGTAATAAAACTTCTTCTTCTTCTTCCTCTTATTCACGTTAAGAGTAATTGTACAAAACGTCTTCTAGAAAATTCAATCGTCTCGCGAACATACTTTGAACAGAGCGAAAAAAAAGTGGCCAAAGTTTGTGGTTATAATTACATCACTTGTGCGTGTATCATTAAGAATAATTACAACCTCGTGGGTCGTTAAGAATGTAAAAGCGAATGAGGATTTCGTGAATGAGAGGAAAAATTGGACAATATATATATATAAACTACCTTTGATTTTTTTATTACAATAATATTGAATAATCGAGGACGTTCCTAAGACAAACACGTGTGCATGGATCCACATGCACGCGTTTTGAATTATCGGAAAGTACATAACGATAATGAAAGTGCCTTTGGTTTTATAAGGAATAAATAAACCAATCAGTCATCTGATACGCGAGTCGAATGGATATAAATGTGTATAATAGATATGTTTTTTGAGAGCACGTGGTCGACCTTGTGCATCGTGACTTGTCCCTCTTTCGTGTGTCCTTTTTTTTGTCTGATTGTCAAAAAAGTTGCCCACCTCGTATCGTGCGCATCGTAAACCCAGGCTTCGCATCTTCGGTTTATCATTGCGTAGGGCTTAGATCAGTTCGTTTCGTAAGTCTCTATCATATGTGGACTTGCTACTCCAATTCCAACATGTTTTGAAAAATTGTGTTGGAATAATGACTTTTATTCCAATGTTATAAACTTAGATAAACACTACATCAAAAGAACTTTTTAGTGCTCTTTGAGATTGGTTTCACCGTAAATTCCTTATGGGGTGAATAGCAAAGTCTTTAGAAAAAACATTTTACACTCAATTAGCAAATGATAAGCATTTTCATCCCCTTTTAACGATATCAACTTCAATTACGAAGAGTATTATTGTGCAAAACAAAAGGATATTTTCATTGTTATTTGCACACCATCTTTCATCGTTCTGAATGTTTAAATCAATATTCAAGAATAGCAGCGACTGTTATTTCGAGAATGAATTATTCTGTAGGAAATTGAAGAAAAAAAAGAATCGATTCGCATGTTCCATGAGAAAGAAGCGATTCCATAGATAGGACGTATCGTATCATCGACTCGTAATAAGTATCTGTATAAATATTTGTTTAAATTGTACTGATAACGTGTCTGTTATCATCGAGATTTAACGCTATATTCATCTAAAATTTGTTTTTGTGTCTGATTTTCTAAAATAAATTTAACTCGCGTCTTTATCGTTGTATTCGAACTGAAAAGTGCCATCCCGATGAACAATTTATAATTTAATTATTTCGAATACGGTAAACGGAGATGGAACAACGATGTTTCCCGAAGGTTCGTATTTTGTTCTTGTTATATCAAAATGCATGCTTTTTGGCTACTTGGCGATGCACGTTCTCAGTTTTATCAGCAACTCAAAAAAAATTCCTCCTGAAAATTTACTAACTTTCGCGACGCATTTTAAAAATTCAGTAAATTTTCCTCAAAATTAGCAACATTTTTCTTTGTATAAGTTTTGTTGCTTGTGTAGAAATCACTGATTTTTTATAAACATTGTATCACACGGAAAAAATAATTTAGCTGCAGCAGCTAAATGGCTAGCACAGACGCGGACAGCCATTAAATTAGCTCCCGCAGTTAAATTTTAGCTACCACCGCAAATAAATTAGCTACGAATGCAAATTTTTTTGCTATAGCAGCTAAAATTTAGCTGCAGAAGCCAATTTAATGGCTGTTCATGTCCGTGCTAGCCACTTAAGTGCTGCAGCTAAATTATTTTTTCCGTGCAGAATCGAATATGCTACGAGTAACATCGGTAACACTCTGCCCTTGTGCTTCGTATGAAAATCATGATTTATTCTCATGAATATGGATTCGAAATACAGGATGGAATGAATTATAATGTCATATCCGCTGATTAAAGCAATCTTGAGGATTTCCCATTCGTCCTATTGAAACCCATTGATTTAAAATCAAAAATCTATCAATTCCAATGGAATTCGATAGAATCTATCAATCGGAGTTATCAAGATTTCAGAACACAATCTATTTTATAGTCAGGGTCCAACACATTCCCCGTAAACAAAAGAGGAATAGAATCTTCTGGTCGTTTAGTCTTAATCAGATAACGCGATATTTCTTCTCTAAAAGAATGTTTCGATTTCCTACGAGGAATCAGATAAACTTCAAGGCTTTCAACTCCTCACAAGTCTATTTGATATTGTATACGTATACGTATGCCTTTACGTTACGTAATGTCAACAAGGTATAAGTAGGATGTTTTCGTGCATTCACCTTTGCCTTTATAGTCCACGAATGCTGTTGACATTGTAATTGAAATAATCTACGACGCATCTAAAGTGTCATATTACAATACATGCCTCAAAAAATACCACATGTTCGAGTATCTTTCGTTTCTTTGCTTGCCTTTTTTACAATTGATCACAATTGTTTTACAAATTTTGATAATTCGAAATTTACATCGCAATTAGAAGACACAGATCAATCATTCGTTATTCGATCGATCTGAAAATAAGTTATGATAAAATCAAGACTCTTTTCGATAAATTAATCCAACTGTCCGGCACAATCGAATCTAATCATCAAAAATTTTTCCTCGCGCACAGAGATAAAATAACTGATTATGACCTAAATTTATTCCAAAAACAAATATTTCTTGTTTTTATTTTTTCTAATCCAAGAACGTAATATTGTGATATTGAAGAATTACACGATATGAATCCCTAATTCGATTCTGATGACCTTTCAAACAAACTGGCAATCACATCCAACTCTTCATTCCCTCATTCTCATAACAACAAAAAAACAACACCGTAAAAAAATTTCTTCTGGCAATTCAGAAAATGTGACTGTAATTTTTTACAGCCACTTTTTTTTTTAATTCTCCGATGAATTTTTCTGAAGTTCAAAGAAATTTCAACTAAATTTGGGGGAGTGTTCTGAAAATTCAGTCAACCTTTTTAAACTGTCAAAAGGGTTAAGTTAACCCATTAACGCCCAGATGATCAGAATTTTCACTAACTTTTCAACGTGTTTATTTATCATGTTATCGGGCCAAGAAAAAGAAACTCATATCACTGTTTCTACGTGAAATTTTATGCTCTTTCAGAATCTGGGCTTAAAATTTCGATCAGATACTCAGAAAAAGAAATATGGCCGATTTAAACGTGAAAAACGTGAAAATTGTCGAAAAAAAATTTTTTCTGCATTTATTTCAACAATGATACCGCGAAGATATCAACTTTAAACTATGATCAGAGGTGATCATGGATCTCGGACATTGAAAAAAATTTTTTTCCAGAAAAATTCATCGACGCATTGTTTCAAAATGGCGGCGAGAATGAAAAAATTCTATAAAAATCTTAATCTGTGGTTTCCCCGAAAACTATGAACTTTAGAAAAAAATTTCTAAGAACAAAAATGTCATAAAATCAGTCAAATAACACTCTCAGATTGTTACAGAATTTTTGGAGACAATTTTTGAATTTTGGAAAATTCAAAAAAATCCAATTTTCCAGAAATACCTGAAAAATGTTTGAAAAAATTTCAGAATGTTTCTTGACTACTTCCTTGCTGATTCTGCGCAAATACATTGTTTTTTTCTACTCTTAGCATTACTCAAAGACAACGGCGTGGACGTGGTACAACTTTGTCTCCTTTGGGGTGCTTTTTTCTCGTGAGTCTCCTTGCCTCTCACTTCAACATTTTCTTCGTCAATGCTTCTTCGTCCAACAATTATTGCACACATAAAGTTCGCATTTTTCACAATAAATCCTCGTTCTTATTGGACATTTCCCATTCGAACAATTTCTCAATTTGACCCTATTACATCGTGTATGGAATGTTTGACTTGTTTGAGCTTTTTGAATATAATGTTTAGCTATTGAAATACCTAGCCCTTTTTATCCCAACTTTCTTCTTCCCATCACGAGTCGCATTGAAAATTACGAGGGCATTTGTAATGGATGCCTGTATACATCTTACAAAAACGACCCATGTCCATTTCTTGGAACGAATACATGGGAGTACATTATTGCAGTGTCCATCATGCACGTCAACACCACCCATAAATTTGTTGTACAAATAAAAAGCTTGCGGAAAAGGTATATCAATTTTGGATCGAGCCTCTGAACTATATCTTCTCGAAGTTGATAGTGGACTGACACCTGCAGCCGTTGAAGCTATTGAAAAAAACAATGTATTTGCGCAGAATCAGCAAGGGAGTAGTCAAGAAACATTCTGAAATTTTTTCAAACATTTTTCAAGTATTTCTGAAAAATTGAATTTTTTTGAATTTTCCAAAATTCAAAAATTGTTTCCAAGAATTCTGTAATAATTTGAGAGTGTTGTTTGACTGATTTTATGACGTTTTTGTTCTTACAAATTTTTTTCTAAAGTTCATAGTTTTCGGGGAAACCACAGATTAAGATTTTTATAGAATTTTCTCATTCTCGCCGCGATTTTGAAAAAATGCGTCGATGAATTTTTCTGGAAAGAAAATTTTTTTTCAATGTTTGAGATCCATGATCACCTCTGATCATAGTTTAAAGTTTATATCTTCGCGGTGTCATTGTTGAAATAAAAGCAGAAAAAATTTTTTTTCGACAATTTTCACGTTTTTCACGTTCGAATCGGCCATATTTTTTTTTCTGAGTGTCTGATCGAAATTTTAAGCCCAGATTCTGAAAGAGCATAAAATTTCACGTACAAATAGTGATATGAGTTTTTTTTCTCGGCCCGATAACATGATAAATAAACACGTTGAAAAGTTAGTGAAAATTCTGATCATCTGGGCGTTAATGGGTTAATAATTAACCCTAGAACGGGCACGTGAAAAACACAGGAAATTTCGAATAGCTGTAACTCATTTGAAAGTAAACGGATTTCAACTCACTATGGGCAGTTTTTGTTCGTCAGGATGTGTACTCTGAAAATATTTGGGTGACAAACTATAGAGATGAAGAGAGGCTCAGATGCTGGGGTAGAAAAAAAATGTCCTGGGGTCTTAAAAGACCCCACATGCCCGTTGTAGGGTCAACATATATCAATTTGAAATCCGACCTAATGTAGCATAACTTCAAAGACAATCTTTGTCTTCATGTACAATGTAATATATTAATAGTCAATTGATGATTCATTGTACATAAATATGATGAGTAATTAATATATGCTATATTGAGTCGGATTTCAAACTGTTATTTGTTAACTATTAATGTAACTTCTTTACAGTGTAAGTTTCACCCAATAAACACACACACGTTATTTCAACATTGAAAGAACGTTAGACTGTCAAACGGACGTTAGTCGTTGATTTCATAACGTTGATTTTTGGTCAAAATTTAATAGGGAAATAGACGACCAGGAATTACGTTTTGATGACGTGTAATTTAAACTAATATTCAAAAATAACCATCAAACGACGTCCTCAAAACACGTGTTTTGAACGGGTTTGAATCACGCGTTTAGAATGTGTTCATAACACCTTGTGTTTGAACTTCAATTGAAGATATTTTGCTGAAAATGTTGAACGACACCGAACAATGATTAAAATTTCAACAAAGAGCAAGATAGTAAATAGTGTGGCATACTTTCCAAATTCTGTCATACTCAGAAATACTATTTTTCTCGATATTGAATGAAAAGTTTTCGAAAAAAATTTGTTGGATTCAGTTCACGTTTTAGAACCATCATCAAGACACGTCAATATTTGACGTCTTTTGAACGATGTTTAGACCGTTGATATGACGCTATTTTATGGTTGAAAAACACGTGATCTGCCGCGACATTTTTACGTTGAATCAACGCAAGAATATTACTAATTCACAACGTGTGGTTATTGACTGTTTTTAAGGTTTTTAAAACGTGCGTGTGTTTACTGGGCAGCAGAATGTTGCCGAAAAGAGATGGCTGTAAAAAATTACAGTCAAATTTTCTGAATTTTGTTTTGCAGAAATGTTTTAACAGTAAAAGAATTAAGTTAAGTAAGAATTAGAATAATCAATACGTGGAGTCTAATTATTGGATTCATATTCCAAAGATGATACAATCTGTTATTTTCAACGGCACACGAAATGCAGAAAAACATTCATCCAATTCAATGTTATGAGATTCTTTTGAAATTCAAAACACGATTTCCTGTTATTGTGACATTCGATAAAAAGGCGATAATTCTCTCGAGTGGACAGGCCAACACGTTTTTCCGCCCTTTTTTGTCTCCATGTAACTTATGTGATTGAAGATATTTAAAGTTGTTAGACAGACGATAACGTGGATCTCTTGTTCTTGAACGAGATGGACAATATGCTTGCTCGATACCTTGAAAAACCTTTCAAAGTTAAATACGAGGGAGAAATGTTATAATGAATATATTTAAATCGATAATAATATGAATTCGGGGGCACACAAAGGTATGTGCATATGTATAAGTATGAACCTATGAAGAGATAATAACCATCGGATGTTACCGGTAGTGGTTCGACCGGTCAGGTTACATAAGTAGTAGAGTTTTCTCGAATCATGTATAGAAGCATGCGTCACGTGTTGTGGTCGTTCCCCTTTAAATATATATCATCATGTTCGACTGGGTTCCCTTTATCGGACCATTATTCCTGCACGGAACTGTTGTGGCTTGTTATTGCGTCTCAAACGCCACCACATTATGAGAAGAAAAATTTAGAATAAGGGAGAAAGTTCTATTCGAGATGAATCTTAAAAATCTCATGAGAGTTGACAAAATCTGTAAAAAATTCTACTGAATATCTATGAATATCTCTGTAAAATTTTTTTTGAATGGTCCCTTTTGTTGGAGTAGCAAAATGTTTTGGTGAGACAACAAAGCTATCCGCTACCACAGCAACCTTGGTAGCTACAACAGCGATTTTCTAGCAAAATTTGTTCCCTATTCTGTATTCAATACTGGAAATTTATCTATTCCAGCAAAAAATCCAGTTAGCGAAGTTTAAGCTAATTTTTTTCACTGTGTATAGCTATTTCAAGATGTATCGAATTCGCTTTGAAATGACCTCAAATAATGTTTATCCGAACTACTCGAGCGATTCAAATACAACTGCACGATATTCAACAATGGTTTCGGAGTAATGTTTGAATTTCAAATTACATATTTGAATCCATAAATTGCTATCGGTTCGTTGAATAACTATTGACAGCTCTTTTGTAAATGAATTACTGAATTGTATTGGAAATTCATATTACAGAAAATTAGTCAACCTCTTTGCAATGCATAGAAATAATCCCTCAACATCTAAAATTATTCTTACGTGTTTTTTTTACGAGAATGAATTTCATTCAAATTCATGTAATATCAAAAATACGAAACTAAGAGTGATTTTTGTCGTGAAGATAGAGGCGAATGGGTGGAGTCATTATCCGTTAGAATCAACGATATCAAATGAAGAGCAATCCGTCTGTTTTCCATTGGTTTTATTTTTACTCTTCTATTTCTCGTAGGAACGTGCATCATTCATTATGTTGGCGAGTCGCCAATGAAGGAAGGAAATACATTGAAGCATAAGCTGAAGGTTGATACGATTCGTATGGAGATATAAAGAAATAACAGAATACCGAAAGGTGAAATTGGATAGCGATATATTTTTGTATTTGTCAAAATAGAATAGAGCATTAGGATGGAAGAGTCAATGATTTTCCACGTGATAATGTGAAGCGAGTTGCAGAAAATTCAGTCGACTAGGTTACAGCACGGAGAAAACAAATTTGGATAGCAAAATAGCTGATTGAACTGCTGAGGGAGCAACGTGGTTTCATCTGAAACAGTTGATTTTTTGCTAGGTTAGCAAAATTTGCAGTATTACATATAGAATAGCAAACAAATCTTGCTGGCTGATTCGACATTTTGTTGCTCTAGCGAAAGATGAACAGTAAAATCTAATTTTGCTGTCACGACGAATTTTTTTCTCCATGGCAGTTCAATGGAATGATTTATGAATATTTGATCGGCAATATTCATAAAATCGGAACAAAATCAGTTAAAAAATTAAATATGAAGACAAAAACTGTTCAAACTTTCCGACCCGGAACATTATCTTGTTCCGTTTGAACGCGTTCAAAGTTTTTGGATGAAAAAAAGCGTTTGGGGTGGATTTACTTTTATGACTCTACACCAAGTATATTGGGATAATAAAATTGAATTTATGACTCCAGGAGCACATTCTCCAGATGTCAAGTAAAATTTTTAATAAGCGATTAAAAAAAGCTACTCGACAATATTCGAGATTAAATTATCCTCATCCCTTAAAAAAATAAAACTAACCTATGCACAAAATTGATTACACGCTCTTGGCACTTGAATAAGCGAATTCATTAAAAGATAACGTGATTCAATTTATCCTCGAAAATTCATGCTGTGATAAATTTTTTTGCAAAATCTTCGTACAATAACATGCTTCATTCTCCCCTGCAAATTATCGCCAATAAAAAAACGAAGAATTCATTCTCACCGAATGATTTTGTAATTAATATACATACAAGGTGTCCCAGAATCCGGGAATCAGATTTTATAGATACGTTCTGGAGTCGATACACCATATTTTCTCGTTTGAAAGAATTTTATTTGAAGTTTTTTTCCTGTAAAAAATGAAGATATATCACAATTTCCGACGATCGATCGCATAATAAATACCATAAATCAATCCAATGTACACTTCGGAACAGCTATACTAAACTACTAAACTTCATCGATTCCACAAACGACCTTGTGACTTTCATTGGTATTTTTTATTGGTTTATTATTAAAACGATGCATCGGATGATTGTAAATTGGATGAATCATAAAGAATACACAGAGAAAAAAACTTCTTGAAACGCGACAATAAAACCAATAATGTAGTTTCTTCGATGTTGTGTATTGTACATACATGGAACATACATTCATTGTCGGATATTTTTAGTATGCAAATTATCAATTGCTAAATGAGTTTTTATCACTGAGAGCCATTTTGTTTTCACGTAAGATAAATAAAAAGTCATTAAGTTTGCAACTTGTTAGAGAAAAATCGCAGTACCGGCGCCAATTGTAACTGTTTTTTAAATCGTTCCGTTAAAATGCATGATTGAGTCGATTCGATCAGATATTTCTCTATAAATTTTACTGTAAAACTCTGAAAATTTCAGTGATTTGCAGTGAAATTTTTCCCACCAGCGATCACTCGGAAGGATATTTTTATTGTTCATAAATATAATGATTTCTCTCGCATTTGACATGAAATTGTAATTTACGGAGTGAAGTCAACCGATCATTCGCAACTTTCGAAACAAAGTATAAAATCACAATCGCCCTTCACGTACATCACACGTCGTTTTGCATTACTTATATTACATAGAGCGTGTTTTTTTCTGTCTTTCGTACGCCTGACGACAGGATCAAAAGAAGAGTAACCGGTTTTGTTCAATAACTAGGCCTCAATACCGCAACTCCTAATAATTCTTCTTTATTCCAAGTCTTCGTCCTAAGTTCACCAAACCATAGAAATAGATTGTATGTCATTAACCTTTCATACCTATTTCTATCGATACTGATGAGAAAAAAACATCATTCGTGGGTTATAAACAATGATTTCCATATTTATATTTTTCCATTATATGATTCTTTCTATTCTACTGTTTTTAACAACTAGTTTAGTAAATTCTCACTCTTGAGAATTTAGAAATATCATCTCTAGAATCGTATCATCTCTCTGGTTTAAAACTATTATGCATACATTGCAACGTGATCAGGTCATATCGGTTGCTATTCTTTGAAGGTTCTTAGTAATTAAACCTTACTTGTGGTATCTATTAATATATCAAACACCTGATACTATCTCTTCTTACTTGCAACAAAATGTATAACAATGTCGAATGAAGAGTCTTTAGAAATTAACGCGTAACAAAACTGTACGAAAATCATATCACATTGAAATTGATAACGAATTACGTTGGAGAACTAGTACCTCTATCAGGTCTTCGTGTTTCGCATTTCAGGAAATATAGAATAACTCTTATCAAACAATTTATACAGTTTTATAATTATACACCGATCACTTCACGCAAAATATTCCGCTTTTTAGATGAAATGTAGAATCTCTGTATTTACTCTCCCCTTTTCAAAGCGTTCGAATAGGATAATTGTGAAACTCACTGGAATTCCGGTAAATATACCGTGAAATTTTCTCACAACATAATACACCAGGTATTATTTATAAAAAAAAAAAAAATCGAAGCGAGATGAATAACATGACGTCTCTTTGGGTAGCATAACGTGAGGAAGAGATTCATTTCTCAAACGATATATAATTCATTTAACAGAATTCCATAGCGTGGTAGATGTCTGCATTGAAATCATTGAAAACCCGAGGGGAAACAATTTCTCTAGTTCATATTTGTTATTGTTGCAAAACAATTTTTATACCCACAAGTGCTGTGACGGTAATAATGATGAAGATGATGATAATACGTTCTCGAGATGATTCTCGTTTCAACCAGTTAGTTACAATGACGATCATCATCAAGTTCTTTGTCATCGCCATTCATCAACCGTAGGGCATATTCAATGATATAATTTATCTGTGGGATTGTATCGAGAGTATCATTACCATGATCGAATTATCTACAGACAGTGGAGCACGTGTAATTCTCAGCAACTGAAAGATCAAATACTTCACACAATGTTTCTTTGAAATCATTGTTTATGAGACTAGAAAATGCTTCAACAATTTGAATTTATATTGGAGTATTTTTAGAACGTGGAGAGAGAGAGAGAGAGGAGAAAATTTCTTACGTTTTCATTCATAGTTTGCTAAAAGAAATTTCGAAGAACAAGAAAATCTATGTAAGTGCATGGAGTTTATCGCGAGGATAGTACTCGTGGATACTGGTTGTTTTGCCGGTTATGTTTTTACATACCTACAAACCACTCCTGGCCACGTGCAAGAACCGGTTCTTCACTTCGTTTGGTGTAGTTATTAAAAGAAAGCACCAAATATACTATCTTTTCAAACTACAACATAGTACACATACAAATTGAATGATTATTTTTTTAAGAATGTCGATGAATATCCAAGGTCTCGTGAAAGATCCTTGAAAGGAAACAGAATAAAACATTGAATGGCCCAATCGTAAACCAAGCCTAGCACGAAACCTTTCGAGACTCGTTATGAACTTTTTCACAAAGTTTGGCCCAGTTTTGGGCCAATGGTTATGCCAGACTTATCAACGTTAAAACTATGAAACTATTGTTTATATAATCAACTCTTGGTTCTCATCATTTGAAACACTGTCTTTAGCCTAGGTTGGTTCCTGGTACATGTGCCAACCCTGGGACAAGCTTGGATTTTTTTCCAGCCTTGTCAATACCTACATGAAATTATTCTCAACTCGAAACGAATGATATTCCATATTCTTCCGTGAACTAGAACTGAAAGAGAAGGTATGGAAACTTCTACGCCACAGTTGATACATTAATTATAATAAAATACCGTCAACAACATGGAGTTCATGAGATCATTAGTAAAGTCTAGGAAACTCACAAGGGTTTAGTTGTTGTTGTAGAAAGTAAAAGGGAGCAGAGAAGTAACAGACCGTTCAATGTCAAGGCCGAATGCGTATGGTTATATGGGAACTAATGAATAAATGGAAGCAATGAATATCATTTAGATTCAAATCTACACATCGTATTTTTTTTATACGTAAATACGAATAATCATTAAAAATACCGTGCCGTTGGAATTAAAAATACTTCAAAAGTTGCATCTCGAAATATTTATAAACGCGAATTTTTATCAACTTCATCATTTGATTTTTGTAGAAGTTTAAGAAACTGTTGCTGAAAACTGAATCCCCTTGAGAGTGCAATGTACGCGGAAAGGAAGAACCGTGTAAAATTTCTCACTATGCAAGCGACTCACCGTAATCAGTTTTTAAATGATAATTTCTTGCAAGTGTAAACATTTTACTTCAACCTTGAAGTGATTTCTTAACACAAAACATCATTCTTATCTGTAGTGTGAATTCATATTATCACTTTAAATATTTGTCATGATATAATAAATGTTGTTATTATATTAAACATCATTTCATACGTTTGACATTGGAATGATGCTTTTGTCGAATACTATAAAACTATCATCGATCACTTAAAATAAATTTTCTACACGCAATGAGATTTATAACTTCATTGACTGAGTAATTTTCCAGTGAAATCTCGGATGAAATATATAATCATTTTTCTTAATTCATAATTACACATTTGAATTGTACAGCGAGAGTTTACTTTCACTGCTTTTCAGTGGATGAAGAATCTTTGAAGTATAATCAAATGATATGTACATCCCTTCGTTTTATATCGAAGAATCGCGTGAAACTTTATTAAACATCCGAATTTAATGCAATAAATTGATTTATAATCCCGAGTGAAAACAAATTTTCAAAATTGTATATATAATTTGTATATAATGAAATTTATTTTTACTCGGGTATTCATACAGGAGTATGTCAATTCAAATACTTGATATCACTTCGATGGAAACACACGCACAATATTTGCTCAAAATTAAACGGATTTTGAAACAACTTGTTTTTCAGTCGGATTCGACTCACCGGGAAATTCAAAAATACTTGTATCACTCGCACTTATTTTAAACAATTTACATCTATTTGATCATTAAATATATCTGTTTATACATATTCAATTCTCACAGCCTTTTAATTTCGTATTCATTATGCATAATTCCAAGTGTTGGAAGCCTGAATGTTTGTCACTCGAATATTCTTTTCGTGACTCATTATAATTTGCCGTGTGTACTCAAATGTGTGAGTATGAAAGTACCGTTCGTTATCTATTTCTCCTGACACGATGGTCGATTGAATAATGAATCGAATGAACAAATATTTTCAACGCTAGTTACATATCTATTCAATTATTCTACGGGACGCAGCTGTCGAATGTCATTTGTTTGTACTGCGGATTATACGAAAAAAGTTGATGTTGTTGAATCGTGAAGATGTTTTTCTCTTTCCCAAAGCAGAAGTCAAATTTGTGGTCAAAAAATCATTCCTTGAAGCAAAATGAGGTTCAACGGACCCGCTTTTCTTTGCCTGAAAATTTCCTTCGGGGTCTCAGCGACTGGGACTGCTCAGGGCCCTGGTCCGCAAACTGAGGACCTTCCGACTCCGCGTGCGAATTTAAATTTTGTATTGTCAATGAATAAGAAAAAAAACACGTGTCGTTGATATTGGGTGAGAATTGGGTTAATAAGAACTTTCCAATGCTAAATCCGGATTCATTCCAATTGAATTTTGCCAATCGATATAATAGTGAAATTCTTCAAGCCAGAGGTGGTGAATAAAAAGAGTATCCTAAAATGAAACCATCTGCTTCGCTAATTTACAGGTCATCCTGTCATTATCATTCATTACGTAATCCATGAAACTTTGTCAACAAATTGCAAAGCACTGCCACGCAATGCAAATGAAATCGACGGGCAACAAGTCTACCGGATAAATTTTTCTCGCTGTGTATACCACGCAATGCTATTCAAAACAAGACAAGCGTTCCCTTAATCAATCGCACACGTATTCGTAACGATAATGTATGTGAATTACGGAGCATTCACCACACGCGCTCGTTCCTCTCATCCTCTTTCAACGTGGACTTTCTCGTTTGCCTCTGCCTTCCCCTTATCGACATCGCGTGATGTTTGGATACACGTAGCCAAAGGCGTACGATGCGCGCGCACCGACCACGTCCGAAAACAACGCGTAATGCGCCTGTACATTGCCCATACACCTCAGGCAACCAGCAGCCTCGTATAATTCTCAGGGCCGTCACTTATGAATTTATATACAGTGTGTATATATTTCTAAACTGCGGCGTAGGAAGTTGACGAAGGAGACATCGTTGTATGCTATCAATTCTATGAAACGATGAAATCCAAGAAGAAATACACCCTGTATGAATATACGATACACTCTGGATACAACGTATAGAGTTGAATGAATAAGTATGCTCGTAACCGATCGTCTATCCAGATATACTCGCAAATACATTTTTTATATTGTTTCCTTCAAGATTGAATCATCGAAACACTGCCACATCTATTCAAATATTTGTAAATTTCCTAGAATTTTTCCTTTGAAAAATTCACAACGAATCGTACGACATTGCTCCAGATAATATCGAAAAGAATCGACGCGTGGAAGTCTTATGTCACCTGTTAGGCCGTTTGCGGATCAACACGTGCTGTGAAAACGAGCTGATGAAATAACAATCTCTCTTACGGATTGTTCATAAAAATTGCTTTTTCAGCACAACATCCACTTCTATCTCGATACTTTACATTTTTCACAAGATGTGATGTGTTTCTTTTCGGGTACACATTGCGAATAAAGTTTCGAAAATGAAGAACAGTTTTTTCGCCACGTGATTCACTCGATATCCGCTTTCTTCTTTGAGGAACGAATTCTGTGAGAGCATTTTGGATTCTATCGAATATCAATCACCATGCCTTGCGGTTTTTGGACGAAATTGAAGTTGAAGTCTCGAAGAATTATTCCTGAAAATGGAAAAATTTCTTTAATCATTCATTGTCAAGTGATTTGGTCGAAAAGAAAAGGGGATACCAGTTGTCAATCAACACCTCTCTTTTTAGCGTACAGCCGTGTCTTTTTCTAGCCAATGAATATGGTTTGCATCGTCGGAGATCGCTGGTATCATTTTAAAGGAAGGTAATAAACATTTTTCTTGCATCATGTAAGATTAGTTGTAGAATGTTGTTCATAGCTGGCATACAATGAGACATTTCAAAAGCGTGCTTCTTTGTGATGTTACATATCGATAAGACCTATGACTCATGTTTTGTATTCTAACAAACTATACAATTTATATTCTTGAAGTACTCTTTTATGATGAAATCATATTCAATCGTTGGAAAAATGTGGACGAGAATTCACAATTGATGAGTAAGATGAGCAAGATTTGAATAATGAGTCATCTTATTTTTTGTTCATGGGAAATTGGGATCTTTTTTTTTATACCTAACGATTACGGTACACTCTCGCGAAGGGGCCGCTCCTTCTTTCTTCAACGCAAGGCGAAACCCGTTTGAATGACAAAGAAGGTGAGCGGCTCATTTAAGAGAGCGTGCTGTAACTTTTCCCAAAATGACGATCTTTGAGACAATTCTCCGAGTTTGCGTAGTCAATGACGATCGCAATTCTTATCTGAAACAAAAAAACAAAATACTATTTTCTCAGAATTAAAATTATGCACTTTTTTAATTCTCTTTTGCAATAAATATTCTTTCGTTGCGATTTTCGACACCGGTTGAGTTCATATTCTTTTATATGGTATATTAGAAAGTTGTGTGTAAGGTTTCAGGAAAATCGAATCGATAGTTTTTGCGTAGTTTGCTACCCAAGTTAAAAAAAAATGCGATACGTAGGAAATGCGTTTATAGTTCGAGCTACAAAAAAAAACGAATAAAATATAAAAATTCTTTGAATTGAAAAAAATTACCAATTAATCTGCGTTTCCGGAACCATAAAACAGACCTTCAACTTCCTCGTACAACTGGTTTTCATTAAAAATTTCCTCTTTTGATGCTTGTCGAGCTTCTTTTGATGCGAGATGCGAAAGACGATTCGATGCGAATTGACGCTCTACGCGCATGCAATATAAAAATGAGCGTAACACTGAAACGATATTTTGTAGATGTTTCCCTATTATTTTATGAAAAAAAATGAATTTTTTGATTATTTAAATTGGTATTTCTGTATCAATAATTTGTAACAAGTAGCCACCATTATTACCATTATTGAATTATATCGCATTCGAACACACATGGGAGTAAATAAACCATATCTAGATTCTCTAGATGAATATTAAAAAACTTTCCAGTATTTCTTACTCAAGAATATCGAGTGTCTCTCCATTTTGATAAACCCGTGGAACTTCTCACTTTCTTCCCAGAAAAAAACTTTGAATCATACTCTCCCCAGAGTATCAATCAAGAATCAAGCCTTGGTTATAGATTCGGTTTGAACCCTTGTACCATACCAGATTACTTCGTCGATCATAACATTGAGGAAATGAGTCATTTGTTTCAGCGTTCGATAAAATTCATCAATCACTCATCAAACGAATGTTTCGAATCTTTAATATTTGCGTTACGATAAAATCGATTTCGCGTACATGGAAACAGCTCTCATCGAACCCCCGGTGACCGGTACTTTGGAGAAAACTAAATAAAATTCCATATAATTGAATGATAAATACATTGATATAGAGAAAGAGTAATTCAATTGTTAATAACACAGATAACGATCCGCTGTCAATTTGAGTTCCATTTGCATCATGCTTTAATCTCGATTCAATAGACACATGTTAAATCATATAAAGCCCAGTATCTAGTCATAATATGAAAGATAATGGATTATTGATATCGCGTAGTAGTCTTATGCCTCTTCTTATTGTAAATGTTCATCGGAATCGTTTTAATATAATCTCATTCTTTCCACTTGAGATCTAAATGAATTATCCGTATCTGCAGATGTTGGTCTTTCAAGTACTGATGTAAGAATACCATCGTGTGTGATTAGCGCCTAGAAAACAAAAATGATCATCAGTTTTCTAATCATAACAGTTCCAGCAGAATTTTCCACTGCTTCAGTTTAGAATTCTCATTCAGATAACTCTTTGTGTTGTGAACTATGGGGACATTTCAAAAATAAAATTCATCAATTTTTCCAACAAAAGTGAAAGAAAAATGCAATCATCCATGCGATAGTGACGCAGATATATTCTACGTGCATTACCAAACAGCGAAAAAACGTGTTTTTTTAATGATTTCGAGAGTACAAAGTATCTGAATTTTATCATCGAATGCGCAAGTTTTTCTCACAGTTTATCTCACAGTTGGTTATTTTTCATTTCTCGTATGCAACAATTGAGATAATCTATGAGTCATTTCAAATCAAATATCAATGTCATGCTAGGCATCTCGTGACCTACCCCACACGAATCTTAGCCACGCATAACACTGGAGAAGGTTTCCAAGTACCAACGCGGTTCAATTCCTAAGCCAAATGGTTCGAGAAATGCACACTGTAAAAAAAATCGGTAAATTTACCGAACTTTCCTTCGGGAATCGTCCAAAACTGGTTCGGTAAAGAGTTTTACCGAAGATAGTTCGGTAAAACTCAGGTACCATGATTTTACCAATGTTGTTCGGGAAAATTTTGGTCCATGATATGTGGAGTTGGAAAAAATTTCGAGGTGAAAAAGAACTACTCGTAATGACAGGTTTTTTAATCATTTCAGAAGATTTGAAATCAAATGGATCATACGAGGAAAACATTTTGTTCATGTTTCGCTTTATCTCAAACCACGACTTATAGAAAAAATTCCGAATTTTGAAAAAAAAAAAACGTACTGGTAGAAACACGTTTCTTATCCGATTCAACAGATTTGGAATCGAATGGTCCATATGGGAAAAACAATTTATTTTTCACTTCTCCCTTTATTTTGAATCAGGACTTGGAAAAAATTTCCAGGTGGATTTTTTTCAAACAACTTCGGTAAATTTACCGAAGTTTTTGTAATCCATGAGAGGGCTTAGAAGAAATTTCGAGTTTTGTAAAAAAACGTACTGGCGGGGACAATTTTGTTAGCACGGTCCTGAAAATTTACCAAAAGTAACTGAAAATTCACACCTCGTCTATCTTTTTGTGTATTCTCAATATGAAACATATGTGGACTTCCAAGGTGGCTGTCCAGCATGTCGCGCCATAGCTCAGCGGTTAGGTCTTAGGTTTCAGTCGGTAGGTAGGTAGGAATGTAGGTTCGAACCCCGCTAGGTAGGTATGATTTTCTCTTCATCTGGATGGAGTCAGATCAAGTTCCTCAGTGATCTTGAAACACAAGGAATATGCGAAATTAGTTCGCGTGATGAAATTTTTTCAAAATTTTAATGAATATTTTGAGCAATAATTTTCCAGTACATGTAAATTGTGATACAAAACTGCAGAAAACTCACGAATTTCGGTAATTTCACCATACTATTTCGGCAATTTTGAGCCATTTGATTCCATATTTTTCCCGAGGATAACCCGTAAAATTACCATCCTATTTCGGTAATTTCAAGTTACTCGAGTTCATATCATTCCCGAAAGTAATCGGTAAAATTATCGGATACATTTGAAACTATTCCCGATACCAATTGGAAATTTCACCGAAAGTTCGGGTTAATTGCTTCCCGAATATTTTCGGTAAATTTACCGAAATTTTTTTTACAGTGCACGACACGCTTTTTTGACATTCAGACGACATAATTGTGGAAGATGATTAACGAGAACGAACCCCCAGGTTGAGGATAAAATGAAAAAAAAAAACATATTTGCTATTTGAATTATCTCAAAAGTTTTCCTTTATCGACCTGTTGAGAATGCACGAAAAGCACGTTAAAGAATATTTACCGCCGCGTTATCGTTAGTATACAACTTGGGAGTTCATTTAAAACTAGAATCGCGATGTCAGCTTTCCATTTTACAGTAAATATTTCTATTTTTCACCCATCATCGTCATATTCATCGTGATCGTTCGACATCGATCTCGAGATAAAAATAGCAGTAAACTCGAGAACACAGGTACACGACGTGAAAACAAATTTCACTATTATTGAAACAAAAAAGAAGAATTTTTCTCGTTTCATATATCGCTATATCGTTATAGAATCATGATTCATCGTCGCTTGATGAGAATGTAAAATAAACACAAATCAAGTATATTTACATCACATTTTATCCGTCAATAGCTCCAAATTCTTGCATCATACTTTTCTCATGATGTACTTGTATATACTTATACTACGTATAAATTTTCAAACGGTGACACAAGATACGAAGCTTCCTCTTCTTCGTTCGTGCTGATCGATAGAGAAAGATGACGAACCACAAGTCGAGTGAGACGGCATTTTATCTGCACTGTATGATTACTTATTTATTCCCTCAACCCAGGAATGCACTGTTGGATTTTCATACAATACCTTGGGAATTTGATCTTAATTACATTTCTAACGATAAGACGTTTAATCGTCATTCAAATAAGGAACTGCGTTCTTCGTACATGTTATCTTTTTTTGTAACTCTCTTCCTGTGGCCTGCGATCGGAATTTATATGCAAAAATTCCTGGAACAAAGTGAAAAAACAAGAACATGAAAAAATGTTCACAGAATATATCGTTGTATTAATATCCTTTTGGCTGGTGCTCGTTGTGACGAGGATTTGTTTTGTATAGATTTTCTTTCTCATTCAATTCGAATAGCGTTGAGTTTTTGTCTTTTTAACTGTATTTCCGATCACAGTTTTTTCAAGTTCAATGAATTTTACACGATTATTATTCAATGACAAATAAGGAAAATTCGTGGAAATTATTATGCGAGGATATAATTCGTGGAATACTTGAGGAGTATGGAATGATGAACGAGATTGAGTTGAATTCTTTGAACTCCCTTTTATTATCCAAGTTCGATAGCCCTTCTGACGGGAGGTAATGAATGGTAGATAAAGGTGGGTAAGTAGAATTCAAGGAAATATCATTTAACTGATCTGTAATAATTGGTTCAACCCTCGTGGATCCCAAGAAATTACCACCCTCGTCACAACAGCGAATGTAATTCAAGAAAATTGATTCCAATGGAATCGAAATTAAAATCCGACCTCCAATAATGTATGGTCGTTTGAAAACATTTGGAATGTGCCCGGACAGCACGCGAATCCCTTTTGAATTCACAGAAGAGTCAGGGTAAAGAATACTTACAGAATTATTCATGGGATATTCTAAATGAGCACATAGAGTGTCAAAAGAATTCCTGAAGAGTTTTTTCATGCATACATGAAGTATTCGTAAAAACTACCAGTTATGACAGTGAATATGGATCTTTATGGAAGTTCGAAATGTAGTCTTGTTCTGCTCAAAAGAATTTATAACGAATACTATGAACTTCGATCAACAATTTGTAAACATCTTTGAATACAACCCTGGTAGAAATATTCCATGGAATCTCATTACGAATGGTAAAATTTCTGATTGAATATCATTGAATTCCATTGTCAATGAAGTTTTATAGATTATTTGTAATAGGGAAATAATGTTCAACCCTAACAGCACAACGTGTCTCTGGGACGTTTTCTGAACGTTCAGAAAAACCTCTTCTACGTTCTATAAACCTTCTATAAACGTTCCAGTAGCACGTTGTGCTGTCTGGGAAGATACAATTCGTAGTATATTTTCTCTTATAAATTGATTAAATAGGTGCGTGTACTCTCTAAATCTGGAAGAGTGAAAAGCATGCATTCCACTCCACTAAATTTCAGAAGTGAGCCAGTCCCCTTCAAGTGGAATTTTCACTCGTTTCGAGTGGAGTCTCACTCTTTTGGAGTGAAAAAGTCACTTTGGAATTGGAGTGACCGTGAGTTTCTAACCTCAGATCTTAGATTATCACTCTGAAAGAGTGGAAATTTCACTCAAAATTTTGACAGACTCACTTCTGGCTGCCTAAATAGTGAAATCTCACTCTAAGAATTTTAGAGAGTACAAGATTTCAATCCTTACCCTGCAAACCAGGGTCTTTCGTGTTCAAACGAAAATCGTTTTCGTTCGTAACTGTCCAGATTTATTTAGGAAAATGAATATCAAAAAATTATCGTTCGGGTAACCTCGCTATTGATATTTCAAATAGAATGTTTGAAAAGGTGTCATACACTTTTTCAGATTTTTTGGAATGGTTCAACAAGGTGAAGAGGACGACAGAACTTTGAAGACCCTGGTTTGCAGGATTATGGTGTTGAAAAACCGTTCGCATCTTAAGGGTTAATAAAGTGAAATGAATTATGAAATGTAATAATCAGTTAGTAATTCATTCCAGTGCAAGGAATATTTAATACGTGAGAATAATTGAACATTTATGTGACAGGTAGAGTGAATCGGGGTAAGATGACGCACTTCCCCGCTCCTCTACACCATAAAATAATATATAAAACCTCATTTGCTCAAGGAAGATCTAAAGATTGTAATTGAATTTTCATATTCCTCTCAAGTGAAGTAGGTTTGATGTATTAATTTATGCTGTAGATGACTGAGAAAGTGCGTCGTTTCACCCCACTTCACCCTATTTTTTGAATTATTTGATACTTCCTTTTTAGCATGAAGTCTTATTTTTTCAGAATGAATATCACTACTGAACTCAATATACCCCTTGATATGAGGCGAAAGGCTCATTCAGTAACAGGGCAATATTGGAAAAAGATAGGAGAAAAAATTTCACTGAAATTTGGCTAATTTCTTAAGAACTAACCGTTTTTACGTTTTAGAACTCCCAGGTAGCACAAGCACGTTCTGAGAATGTTCTAAGAATATACGTTGGGGATATTCGAATATTCTAAGGAGATTCTTATCACGTGCGAATATATTCTACGCACATTCTTAGGATGTTTGAATGAGACTGTTTCAAATATTCTTGGAATATTATGCCACGAATATTGTGGGAATATTATGAAAAAATCCTGTTAAAATAGAAATTCCTGCCAATATAACTTTTGCATGTAACCGAAAACTAATTCACAATCAATTCTTCCAATCAATAAACATCTGTCATCGTGGATTCTTAGCAATATCATGGATTCACATGGATGGGTGAGATACTTATGATCACAACAAGCCATCATAATATATACGATATTTCTTCAAATTTTATTACACTTTTGAAGATTATTTTTCACGCATGATGCTCTCAAAACATTCGGGATATTAAAATGCACATTTATGAATTTCTCATTCCCCAAATACAAATTAAAATAATATATTATCCAAGGGTCTGTAGCCTGTCAACAATATTATCCGCCATTACTGAATTCATGTCATTAAGATGCTTGCGCATGCGCTGTTTATCAATCTCCCTACAAACTTTGTACGCATATTGTACGAACGTTCCTAGAATATTCGAAACAGTCCCATTCAAATGTCTTCAGAATCTTCTATGAATATTTACGAAGCTTCTACGCTTTTTTTAAGAATATTCGATACAGTACGTTTCACGGATGTTGTGAGAATATTCTCAGAATATTCTGTGTTACATGGGCTGATCGTTTTGTTTTACAACTAACTTTTTGGTAAGAACTGACCCTTATAATATGCCCTGACTTTAAAGAAGAAAAGTGTGTGAAAATTCATGAATTATTCGTGGATAATGGAGTAAATTATTCATTAACTGAAAATACTGGATGATTCAAAATTGCCGTACACTTTTCTGAGAGCAGATTCTTGATGCAATTCTGAAAAGATTTTGGTTCGGAATATTCAGATCCGATCTTTAGATCCGGAGGTATGAGCATTTTTTAATTTTTTGAAAAATCCAAATACCTCGGAAGTACCATATTTCTGGCTTTTAAATCCAACACCATCCACCAAGTCAGATGACGAGGTATCCCTGGAAAAAAATAAATCTAATTTACCTTCCTCCGTTGTGGATTTATATCGATTTAAAGTTGTTGAATTGTGATGAGCTGGAATGCAAAAAATTTCAAACCGCTATAACTCCACAACGAAGGAAGCTAAATTAGATGTATTTTTTTCCAGGGATACCCCGTCGTCTGACTTAGTGGATGGTGTCAGGGCATATTATAAGGGTCAGTTCTTACCAAAGAGTTAATTCTAAAAGAAAACGATCAGTTCTAAAACGTAAAAACGGTTAGTTCTTAAAAAATTATCCAATTTTTAGTGAAATGTTATCATTTTCCTTTTTTTAAATCGAGTATTCAATATTGTCCTGTTACAGAATGGGCCTTTAGCCTCATATCAAGGGGTATATGTTCTTGAAGTTCAAATCGTTTATAAAAACGAAACAAAAATTCAAATTTACAAAATCTGTTGAATAATTATTGATGTTGATCTTCTCGAGTGAACTCCTTAGAATTTTGGGTCTTCAACAGCAGAGTATTTTGTTATTCGATTGATAATTCGTTTCGATAAACGCTCCAGACTTCCGCAACATAGTGAGTTCAGTAGTGATATTCATTCTAAAAAAATAAGACCTCATGTCAAAAGTAAAATTAAAGAAGTATCTCTCACAGCACCACAGTCTTAGAATAATTCTCGAAGACTTCATAAAGAACCCAATCAATTAAATAAGAATTCTTCTGTAACTGTAATGCTGTGTGGGATCAAATGATTCAAGAAATACTTGTCACACAGATATTTTGCCTTTTAGAAATCGAGTGTCCACCGTTTCGGTTAGTTCTTAAATTTCCTTAGAAGATGCCCTGGATGGTGTTGGATTCAAAAGTCAGAAATATGGTATTTCCGAGGTAGTTGGATTTTTCAAAAAATTACAAAACGCTCATATCTCCGGATCTACACGGAGAAAAATAATGTTTTAAATATTACTAGATTTTGTACTAAAGTAGCAGGATAAGTGGAATAGTACCCAGATAGAAAAATGTCTCCATACCCGAAGGGAACATGAAGCTCCGACGAACGTTCAGAATAGATCATGATAGATCAGACTGAAGCTCCGTTGGAGCTCAAGTTTAGATTCGGAAACGTTCGACGAAGGTCCGATGAACGTTGAAATGTCCGCTTGAAAATAGCTTGAATGAAGGTTCATAGAACGTTTATTATAGATTCTACGAAGATTCATTCAACCTTCAGTTTTTTATGTTCCAGACGGAATTACAATTATAGTCAGAAATGCCTCAATCTTTCATTTTTTCATGGAAAAATATACTTTGAAAAAAACTTTGATCGAAAAATTGCAATTCGAACGAACCTTTAGCAAACGTTCGATGAACGTTTTATGAACATTCATTCAAACTATTTTCAAGTGGACATTTCAACGTTCATCGGACCTTCGTCGAACGTTTACGAATCTAAACTTGAGCTCCAACAGAGCTTCAGTCTGATCTATCATGATCTATTCTGAACATTTGTTGGAGCTTCATGTTCCCTTCGGGTAATGCCATCATAATGGTGACATGCACGCCAAGAAATGTTCGCATCATGGCGCCAAGGTGTTTCCGCATAAAGCATTTTTATTGGTAGCAAAACGAGGTGATGGCACCATAATTGAAACATAATGTTTACATTCTATGCATCATTTCAAGCTGAGCGGAGTTCATGATAGTATGTTTACGGCAGATTATGTTACAAAACATTCAGAGCATGTTTTTCTATCTGGGGTATAATTTTTTGCAACACAGTGTAGTAAAAATTCATGCGTAATGATTTGAAGAATCTTTCAATTCGGAGCCACTTCACATTATTGAGCATGAATTTTTACTACACTGTGTTGTGAAAAATTATACTATTTCACTTATCCTGCTACTTTAGTACAAAATGTTGCAATATTCGAAATCTCATTTTTCTCCGTGTAAGGATCAGATCTGAATATTCCGGAGCAAAACCTTTTCAGAATTTCATCAAGAATCTGCTCTCAGAAAAGTGTACGGCAATTTTGAATCACCCAGTATGTGAATATTGACTATAAAAATGCATTCATACAAACGACTTCTCATGCATAGAAGAATTCATTATCAATTGTATCGAATAAAAAAGCATGGTGTAAAAACCATGCTCTGTTGAAAATCCCTTCAACACTGAGAGAAAAATTAGCTTATTCCAAAGAATAAGAGAATATGTATACTCGGGGTGAGGACATTTTCTCCATATGACGCTGTATAGCTTCAATACCGATGCATTGGCAAGTAGAATGGATCGTAAGATGTTCTGAAATGATAATAAAACCTATGTTAACCTTCCATGTGCAAATTGAATGATTGAATTGTAAGAATAATTATTCGATCATACTGGCAAATTATCTGATTTTCGGTGTGTAATCAATGTAAACAATTTCATATCCCAACGGCACAATGTGTATTAGATATCTAAGACGACTTCCTTAGATATAATCGGACAAATAAAATCAATATTACAGGTCCAGATGTAGAGTTTGGGAAAAAGGAGGCGAATTATTCGAACGAAAGATGTCCAGTACCTATTGGAAAAATGCATCACTGTATTCATAAAACTTGATCAACGTAGTTATACGTTTTCATGCAGTACTGAGTTACAATAACAGAAACCACGAGTTTTCTTCAAAACGCAAGAATTTTTGTCGACAAGCCAACTTTCAGCTACAATGTATTCGATGTATCTCAGTTGACAAAGTTGCAATTCATAGAATTAGAATTGTTGCTTTTATATACTCCGAATACAAAATACGAGATACACGAAACGAATTTTCTAATTCCAAACGGAGGAGGAACAGGAGCGCGGGAATGGAAAAAAACAAAAGTATAAAGAGAAAAAAAAAGCAAGCGGAGACAAACAAGATTGAGAACCACTTGGAAGAAGCCTACGTGACACGACGCAGGTTTCCAGAGGGCGCTCGATTCGCTTACGATGGATCTCGTGATTCGAAACGAACGACGACTCGTCGACTCGTGTTGCAGAAGAAAGAGGGGAACAAGAGGAGACAACAAAAAATAGTCGATAGTGGGGGTAGAGGATGTTGGTAAGCTATAGAGCGGCCATCTTGTAGAGCTCAGTCGGAAACCAACTGCCGAACAGTTAGGGACGGTGAAAGAGAAGACCCGATGTGTTAGCTGAAGGATTTTTAATGCGCTTTCGAGCCCGATCACCGCTTTGTGCGAGAAGAGGCCGTGCGATAGCGTCGAGAATCTACCATCATCTCCGTTAACCACCAACGAGACCCGTGGGATTTTTCGTTCGCGAAAAGGACCCGTGGTTTGATCAAGTCCGATTAAAAAACCTTCATCGGAGAAGTGCGAAGCGAACGAGGGTGACAGAAAGAGACGGAGAGAGGAAGAAAGTTTGGTGTGAAAGAAAAAGACGAGAGAAGAAAGTAAAGTGTATGTTGTGTATGAAAAAAGAGAAATAATAGACGTATCGTTGGAATAGGGAATCGCGAGTTGGAAAAGCTGATGAAAGATTTTTGTCAGCTTTCCTTCTTCTTCAAAAATTCTTACTATTATCGTTGACGAGAAAGGAGGAGAGAAAGAGAGACAGAAAGGTTTAAACTTGCTCGAAGGGAGGAAATCAGTGCAGAAAGTCTGTGATAGTATTTATTCAAGATATTACAAATAATAAAAGAAAGATTCTAAGACATCCCTATATTATAGTGTGTCATCATCTTCATAAATATCATCGTTCATCAGCAGCAGAGAAGATACAACCGCGCAAGCAAGTTATGCTGAAGAAAAGAGTGTAGATAGGCTTTGTATATTTATTTATAATCTGTGATAATTGACACTGATATACATCGATCTATTCCGCACAAGAGAGAAAGAAAGAGGAGGCGAGGAATAAGGACTGGTTGAAACAAAAACAGACATCATCGACATCCGCTAAAATAAGCCAGATCGAGACAAATTCGAAAGAAGATTATATCAGTATCATACATTATATAACTATATATATACATATACATCTATATCTATATATATAGTGTTTAGGCATTTTTGTATATACGACTGACTTTTTTACAATTATAAAAAATATCGAGGTACACCCGGTGCAAAGTACGAGAGGGGTGACAGAGAAATAACAAAGAAATCCTAATATTTTTTTCGAGGCCTCATTGTCGATTGGGGGTTATCGTCGATAACCGGAAGAGAATAACCATTCAATTTTGTGCAACGATGGTCGAAAAAATTCCGGAAGAGCGAGAGGACGGGTGTCCGGAACCTGCACGAGGTAAATATTACTCTTTCAATGAATTCTTCGACAATTTTCGCAAATTTTTCATACCGGACGAGCGGTTAACTTTTCTAAACAATGACGTGGCATTATTATACTTTTGTTTCCAAATTTCTTATTCGATTATTCAACGATGTTGCCTTTTTTTTTTTTTGTTTGGTTGTTGTGTTTCATAGAAAAGTTATTCGTTTGTTTCGTAGAAAGTTATATTTCTTTTAGTTGGAAATGACAACGAGTAGAGAGAGGGAGAGAGAAACGAGTACTGAAATGAGCAATGGCGCGATATATAGCTATATACCAGCAGCGAGCCGGCAAGCGAGAACTTTCTCGAAGCCGGCATCCATTTATTCGATTCCACGTCTTCTCTCGTTCTTCTCGTTCCGATACGATGTTTGTTTTTGTGCTTTTTCTTTGCTCATTCGAATCAATTTTCCGCAAGTTTATACATTTTAATGATCTACTGCTCGTTGGAACTTGGGAGGGAAATAATTGTTTTCATCGACACGAACAGTACTTTGTATTATATTCAACGATTCAACCTTGAAAATGGTGTCCATAGAATAATATAAAATCTGAAATATTTTGTGAGATGTACAGAATTGTTTGAGGACTTATCGAATGGTATTTGATAGCTCTAGGGTGTCCGAAAACTTGTTTTAAAGAGATACAAACAAGTGGCGCTTCCGATAAGATTTTTTTTCATGACATAATTTATGTTCGATCGGAGTCACAAACTCAAAGAATTCATGCTTTATGAATACATTCGTATTTGAATGTGTTGTTGGTTATTTTTTATTTAAATAATAATCGTAGTAGCGGCTGATGTAACTTGAGAAATTTCAGCAGTAATTCATAGCAATGTATAACTGAAAGTTGAACATGATCGATTTAACCCGATGTTTATAGTTAATTTATTCATACATAATTTGAAAAATTAAGTCCACTACTGCGTTGTTCTTCCACTGTTTTTCCAACTTCAGCTGTTAAATACGAATGAACTTGTTCAATTTGTCGAGGAGAAATGACGCAACTCTTGTATTCAAATTTAAATTGTTCAGAACAATCAATGAAATCAGTGCAAGTCACACGCAAGAATAATAACCTCCAAATCATCCACTTGTTTTTCAGAAGTACTTTTTCTTGTAAGATTGATTTATTCGGCATACTTTGATGACAAATATATGTGGAAAATTTTGGTATCACAGAAATAACCGTTTTTATACGCAGAACTGGTTTTGTTCAAATTTTTTTTCTTCTTTTGGTTACGTAAATTTTCAGATGATTCAACCGGCACTGGCGTACAAAAAGGACAAAATTTATTAGTTTATTTTGAATTCTCTCACACAAATCCGTGCTTGGAAACTTCGAGTTATGATAAATATGATAGATTTAGCAATTTCATCGAAATTTACTACGGTTATGTTATCAACATCTAAATTATGAAGGTCGTAATGATTCCATTACATCGTTATTGAGATTTAATCGATTATGAATGGAAATTTTTTTTTTCCAATTCATATCTCAATTGCGATAAGTTGGTCGAAATTTGACTCCAAAGCTTGGACTTGGATTGAGGGGATTCAAGTGTGAATATGTAATTAATATTACAAATTTTCAGTGGATAATGGTGAATCACAGACACGGAGGAGACAAATGCAGGTCGAAAATATAGCAATCTTTAATACAAATTTGAGAATATTGCTTAAAATCTGAGAATTTTTCTTAAATGCGTCATGAAGACAAAACGGTCCACTTTTTTTGTGGAATTGTATTCGAAAGACAATGAAAAATTATCAATATTGAATTTTGCATACGAAATTTCACGCACGACTTTGGGAAAGTTCGCATGTGTCTCTATTCTTTCGAATATAATTTCAAAACTCTCAGATTTTGAGAAATATTCTCAAATTTTGATTAAAGATTACTATATTTTCGACCTGCATTCATCTCCGGGTACTTGGGATTGCGCAGTGCCGCAAATTTCGAATTTTTCATGATTTCTGGAAGCAAAAGAATGAAATTGTGAAATTTTAACCTCAAAATGTGAACGAATTTTCAAATTTCATCCCTTCCGCATCCAAAGATTATTAACTTCGAATTTAACGTACCTACCTGAGTGGAAAAGTGTCTCTAAGAATTTCAGAGGGTTCAATTTCGTTCTTTCCGATAGATTTTTGTTGCCAATTAATTGATCAGGAGCATTTTCAAGAGAATAAATATGAGAGGAAAACAGATCATAAATGTTTCCAGTTGAATAACAATGAATTGCCAACAAGGTTCTATCGAAAAGGAAGAAATTTCCAGTGAAAAAACGTGTCCAATGAGTGAGAGTTTTTCAAATTCTCTTCGGTTCTTCCAGAGATTTCCAGATAATTTTTTTCCTGCCAAAGTTAGCGCAAAATTATGCTCAAGAATACCCTGCACCTGCCCCACTTATCATTCACATCGAAAGCTGCATTATTGACGAAAAACTGTTGTAAAGTTAAATAAGATAGACTTTTTAGATCTGTATTCCATGAATGAAGCATCAAAAACGCTTTTTGGCGTCCTACTCGTATGAATGTTGGAAGGGAGAGAGTCATCGCATTGGCCAGGATGCTGATTTTGGAGTGTCGAAATAGGTTAGTAGTCGAATCTTGGCAGGAATTCGACTACACGAGCTTATATCGTATAGTAAGAGAGTGTAAGTTCCACAAAGGGCGTTGGGTAAAGTAACCCCGAAACAAAGAACAAAGGGAGAAAGGGAGCAAAGGGGAAGTCCTTAATGCGCATGCCAGTTAGTTCAGTTTATACGTCCCCTTCACTTTTAAAGGGAAACTACCGTTCTGCAAGGACAAAAGAGAGAATTCGAGGGAGCGAAAGCACACGTAAGCGAGAGCCGGCTGCAGCGACAAAGTTATTGTACACCGCCATATACACGATAATATGAATTACGCACGTGGTGCTTTGAAAAATATTCGAAAAACATTTCAATCTTGCCAACTGCGCGATCGTGGTGTAGCATTTTTCGCACATCGATGACGCGCGAAGAAAGTTGAACTTATTTTTGAATAGAATTTCGTCTAAATATTCGTACGACGATGACAATGTTTGTTCACCACTCTTTTCACTATCTCATCTTCATTCTTCTTAAGGGGATTCATTATTACTGGATTCCAAATTTCTCCCCCCAGTTTCCTCAGAAACGAACACATAAAAGTAGCTGCATTTTCTTCAATAGCCTAAGAAGATACACCTGCTCATTGAAATTGATTCTATTCATTGATTACTGAAAAAACTGGGGGGAGAGATCTAGTAATTTGGCTTGTGGTGAATCGCCTTAAGGGGATGTCTCGCGCCGAGACATTAGCCAAATTTATTCTGACATTTTATTCGAAAATGAAGCAAAAAAGAATCAAAATATCGCTCTACACAGGCCAACTTTATCGATTTGAGAAGGTCTCAAATCTTAAAATATGTCAGAATAAATTTGGTTGATGCCCCGGCGTTGGTATCACCTTAACAAGAAAGATTACTTTGAATAATTGAATTGAAAGTTCGATTCGCGAGCTTTACGAGTAAGATTATTAGAATTTCGTGGCGTTTCCGTTGGTCAAGAAGAGTTGTATCAAACGCCGTCATTTTCCCTGTCGTCTCAATCGAGAACACCAGCCATAACGTTGGGACGAACGGCTCGGCCACACACCAACACCGAGGAAGTTAGAGAGCAGTGGCCAAGAGTTCAATGACTGGCACAGAAAAGGAACAAGCCATCTTTTCAGATATATACATACTCACAATAATGATACCACCAATGTGCATGTATTCAGAACCGGCCTTCTCTTAAACGCCACCAGACTGATAATACGGGAAAAAAATAGCATTTAATTGGCATGAATTTCTTATTATTAATAATCTTTGATGATAGAGTAACATTCAATTCAAATTAGAAGAGAAACCGCGAACTGCCACAGGCTGAAAGTGGACTAGAGTGGACTAGCGAAAAGCAGATGATACTCGAGATATTGTGGGCGAAGCTCATGTTACAATCTCTGTTTGTTCTCCAAGTATAAAATTGAAATTTCAACTTTACGAGGATTTTTAATACCTCTGAAATGTAGAACACGAAGTAAAGTTTTAAATGTTATTCATATACGAGCAAAGAAAAGACAATGAACAGTTCGAATTGTTCCAATTGGAACGTCTCCACTCGTCGTTCTCGTTTCGATACTCCCTGATTTCTCTTGAACCCACATAGAGAGGAGGTAGTAAGACATGTACACTTTTGTAATTTATTAAGGAGTGGCCTCCTCTCTTTCTCCCAATACTACGTGTTGTACTGTGTGTGTTTGTATGTATATCATTTATTTATGACTCATTCATAATCGTATAACATTCTATTTTTTAATATCGTATGTCGAAGAGATACATATAACAATGTAATAAATCGTAGCAAGAAAGTGTATTACTTTCCCACACTTGATAAACAACATGTACTTGATGTACATGACAAGAAAATTAATTGAATTATTCGTCCCAGTCGTCCTTGCGTCCATTGATAAATACATGATTTTTCTCTTATCTCGGAAGAATTGCACAAGATTTAGGTGACTGAAGTTTGTATATATCTGAAAGAGAGATTACAATGACGATGAAAGAGAAAAAATGAACCCGAGGGGTCATATGTTCGACGAAGCGAAGAATTTCATTTATAAAACGCGTTGGTTAACCCTCAATAAAAATCATTTGAGAGAAGATGCATACGGCAGCAGTTTAAAAAACAAGACGTAACTGGCGCAAACTGACTTGCCAGTAGACTTTGTCGGGCGGACAAAACCTCGGGTCACCTTTTGTGTCGTAATAATAAAGCTATAAAAAAGTTCCTCGATGTTTCAAGATGTTATAATAATCATTTATCGAAATAACGAAATCAAACTCGATTAAAGCTGGATTGATTATCAATGAACAACAATCGGTCTTTGATTCGAAAATTCCAAGATTAGATTCAAATAGATCAGTTATTTATATAATAATACATACACACATGAATCGTTACGTTGTTGGTTGGATTCTTAGAAATTTTCAATTCCCTCTCTCATCGAGAGAGTGATGTACAAATATCACATTTCGAAACGACGAGCGAGATCGAGTCCTTGATTATTTATATCATACAAGTCAACGCCCTAACTCACTTTGAACGGATCTTATCTCTCAAAGAGTTGACCGTCATTTTTCAATTACCCCCAATTCATTCTTTTAGAATACATTTTTGATTCATGTAATAACAACAACAACAACAACATTGTGTTGGATGGATTGATCGATCGTGGAAAAAGGTTTGGAAAATATTGTTTCAAAGTTGAGATAAGTAACTAGAGTCTCAATGATATGAGCTTTTGGATTGAATGACGTGTGATGAATGGATTCGATGATCGATCAATCAACCGCACGTGACAATTACTTGTATCTCGTGCGTTATCCATAACCCTATAAAAATGTATAATGAATCGAGTTTATCAATTGAAGATACCATGTTATCTCGAAACTACGCGAAAGCAGAAGCGGAGTTGTTGGCGTTCCAACTGGCTCCACGTTGTCATGTGAACTGTGTTTCCGTTAATAATGGAAACTCGTAATCTGTTTAATGACATATGCTCCGAGAATAAACTTGGTGAATATACAAATCAGTTTGCCATTGTTGTAATTCTACAAGAGAGTTGCGGTGGAATAGATTTATTGTCGTTTCGAAAGCAATTTCTAGGATTGTTCTTAGAAATGTCAACTTTATGCGATCACATAATTCCATAATAGCTGGAAAGGAAGAGATATACTGATGTCTTATTGCATTTCAGACCATTTCGCATGATTTTATGAAGTTGAAACTAGCAGGGCCGGGTCTTGTAACTTTTAATTAAACGTTATTTCAAATTTGTTCATACCAGAAATCGATCAAATAGCACCCCATTGAATATAAAAAATTATGATAATCGGCTGCCAGTTTCAGCTTCATATAATTTTAATGGTTTAGGAATATTCTGAGGAATTGCAGACAAAATTTGAGAACTCAATTTCAATGATTCAGACAAATGCGTAGGAATTAAGAGAAGTTCAAACAAATTCCAAGAAAATATTGCGAATGTTTTAGGAAATTTGAAGAGATTCGAAGACATTCAGACAAACTAAGAGAATATTTTCTACACTCTTTGTTGTCAGGGAATTACAATCGCCAGTCAATTGACCATGCATAATGTTGCATAAATTTATATTGAGGAGCATATTATCCTTGCATAATTTAGACATTCTTTCTACATAATAACTGCATAATGAACTTGAATTGCATAGAATAATTCAGAATTTTCGAACGCATAAAGTCGACTTGTCATTCCTTACATTTGTTGAATTCTCAACTAAATTTTATGATTTTTAATAATAAAATCGCCATACATTTGTTTGGAACAGATGTTTTTCTCAATTTCAAAGAACTCGAACATCCGACGTGCACAATGGAGGAAGTATTTTTAGATGAAAAAGCTATTCGAGAGTCGTTAATTATGCTATCGTAGGGACTACTGTTACTTTGAAAGGAATATTCTCAAACGATCCTCCTCTAAGTGGAAATTTCCTTTGAAAAACATACCATTCGGGCACACAAAGTGTATGCAAGCAAAAATTGAGTTTACAGAATGAAGAGCATCTACCATAGGAAAACAACAGAAACACACGGAAGAAGTACATTTTCCTGTAGCATTCGATATGAAATTGTATAGTAAAAGCGAAGAATATTATTTCTTTCTTCGAGGCATTGGAAAAAATTCGAAGAAAACAACATTCGGAGTGGTGGGACCGTGCCCTACGTCCTATTTTTCTGATTTATAACTACGTTAAGCACTTTTCCGATCCCCTTACCAATGCCTACAACGCAGTCTCTCCCGTTACTGTATATTTTTCGAAACACACCCTATAAGAACGAGAGAACCTTTCTCTTGTACTTTATAGCTTCCGTTGGCCAAGCAACCTTCTGGGCATTGCATGATATTATACACAAAGAAAAGCTTGGGAGAAAGAGAGAGAATTATAACACACAGAAGAGAGACGGGATATTATAGAGAAAAAGGACGTTTTTCTCAAGCTGATCTTTATCGTGCCTTGAATGTTCTCAATGAGAACATTTCGAAATAAAATGTATAAATCAATCATGAGCCATGTGGTATTCAACGCTTTGTTTCAAATATAAATTAATACCTCGTTCCTGTTTCTTTTGAAATTCAAATGAAGACATGTATTTAGTTTGAAATGAATTCTACATATTGAATTTTCCAAATAAAAACAAAGTAGTAGTGTGAGGAGATAAAATTTAATCATTCAAACCTCGGACAATAAAATTCAAAAAATACTGATGCGAAGAATCAAATGACCCTGAATATTTTGTTTTTCTTTTCCACTTTTTTTTTTTTAATGGTGAATCATGACTAGGAAATGATATAAAAGTGCAGTAGGCGATAATTTTACAGGCTCGACATTTAGGAACATTTGTTTTTTTCATTCGTTCATAGATTTCAGTGGATTCATCATTTTCAATGGATAATTTCAATGGATATATTGGTAATGATATTTTACCATGATCTCTGGTGAAAAATATTTGGTGGAACACCTCGAACAAGATTACAAGCAGTCGAAACCTTCGACAAGTTTCATTAAAACTGGTTTTAATCCACGTGCTTGGTTGTACGATTGAAATATCTTTTTACTTGTAAATTTTGGAAGAAATTTTGTTTTAATGGAAATATGCAAAAATATACTTGAATGTTTATTATTATTTCCACATATTTCAATTATATCGAATTTTAATAACGTCATCGTGTATAAATATTGTTAATAAACCCTCATTTTTATCAAAATGTAGATATTGTTTATTATTTTTAATTGGAGTCGATTGGAAGGAAGAAAAGAAGAAGATAATAACGCGTTACGTGTTATCGATGAACTACACCACGACAGATGGTGTTGAATTTGAATACGACGAGTCAAAATGTTCTCGAGATGATGATGAACTATTGCCTCGTCTTCCAAGCGCGTATCTTTTTCGTAATTAGAAATTCAAACGCGCGATAAGACGTGAATGGTTGAAACGAGAAATCTCGTTTCAAGTTGAACATGAAGATATAAAAATATATGACGAAAGCATAATACTACGAGGTTAAATGAGATTTCATGCATTCATTCCAAACAAAGCTTCTTCAAAAGGGGAGAGAAAGCGAAAATTGACTTGGAGTTCAATCTGTTTTTTTTGGATTTCGAATATTGCAGGAGATTAAAAGTATTGTTTTGTTTATTGCGTTACAGGAGAGGGAAACTGCAGAGAAGTCGTTTCCACAAACGAGTCTATGAGTGCTGTACAGGCTCGCCAAGAGGAAGCCAGGCGCAAAAGACGTAGGAAGAAGCGTTCTGGCTCATCCTTGGTGTCCTCCTGTTTCCAAGGTAAAAGAAAATAACAACGATTATTCATATTTCTATAGTATTTTCACACATAAACACATATTATGGTATTTTCTCCTGCGATGTGTAATAAATTCATTAGATTCTTAAAGGGACCAAACAATTTTCGCAATTTACTGGGATAACCATGGTTCACTTAGATCGTCACTTCTTCTTTAAATATTGATCTTTATTGGATGAGGAAATGTCTAAATTGAATGAACTACAAGAAATTTATACAGAGCTCTTGTATTTCTGCAATTGTTTTGACAAGAATATTTGTTGTATAACTTGGAAAACTCGATATAGGATTTTCTCTAATTTTATAACTATTCAAAAGTATCTTTCATGTTTATTATAGAATACAATGACTTATATAAATCTAAAAGTGAGGATATTCTGTATTGTCAACAATTGAATAGGACAAAAATACATGCAAAGGTAGAAATAGATGAGAAGAATTGATTCTTTTGTATGAAAATTTGTAGGCTTTTATTGATTTTAATATAATTTTCATTGAAATTCGATTATAAATTGTATACAAGATAAAAGAATCGATTCTTTTGAGGTCGTCTATCACTAGGCAAGGAAGGGTGAAGAAGAGTAAACCGGTTTAGTACACGATTTATGCCCCGTACAATGATCCAGTAATATTTTTCCGTGTTGAAAATATAGGATTCGAGAATAAAGATGACGAATTTTGTCTCAGGAGTTGTTCTTACTTTTTGTCGCTGATTCATAAGTTCATTTAAATTCCTGCATTCATAAGAAAAGACTCGAAATTATCGAAACTTTGATGATGGAATTTATTTCTGAGTTGTTCTCATCGAAAGATAGAGCCTCGAAAATCGATGAAAAATATTGCACATTCTCTTTAAAATTCATTCTTTAAACAGCCAAAAATGAGCCTGTCGAAATTTCGAGTGAAATTCCCACTCTTTTAGAGTGATAATCTAAGGTTTGAGGTTATAGCCACTCCAATTCTAGAGTGAATTTTTCAGTCTCAAAGAGTGGGAGTTCACTAGAAACGAGTGATTTTTCAGAATTTTCAGAATTAGAGAGTTCGTTGAACGGAAAGGGCTCACTGTTAGAGCTTGATTTTGGATCCAAATGACATTGAAACGATCATTATATGGTCTCTAGATCAGAATTGACAATTCTAAAGATTAGCAGTGTGGGTACAAAAATTTCCTATCAAATATATATTCAAAATAACATGTTGCTGAAAGTTGAATCGTTCATTGAAACGAATTAGTCAGCGAATAATTGAACAATCAACTATCGAAGACCCAAAATTTTGCAGTCATGTTTTGGAACAATATCTTGAGTTTCAAGGAGTTAATTTGTCGTTTCGTTTCTATAAACTCTTCGTGAGTTAAAAATCAACTTTTATTTAATGATTACACTAAATTTGTTCACAAGGTATGTCCTCATTGAACACAAAACCAATCTTCAGGCTTCGAAGAATCATTAAATCCCAGCGATACCACAAGCAATGAATTTTAATTCTGACATGAAGTCCCCGTTACGTCAACAAAGTGAAAATCTTAAGAACAATGATGCATAAACCTATTCGCGAATGAATGTTTTTAATTTGAATACACTTTATCGATGATGCATAATTTATCGACACACACAAAACCGAGAACTCCAGAACTTCCATCTTCTAGATAGGCGCCATCCCCGCAAATTATTCATCGACTTTAGAAAAATACCAGAGAGATACCCTGAATTCGCGTACTAAAATTTCATCCGAGGGATATTAAAATTACGTCAATTAATTGACGTCAATGTTTTACGCCCTCGTATGAGTCTATGAGTCGACGGATTTTTTCTCATCCTCCTTCTCCTAGCCTTATTTGTATTATAAATAACAATAAAAGCATGCGTGTCAATTTATTCATCGATCGTTTCACATGTATACCACCTTATGTATACAAATTATTTCGACTCCAGGTCAATAGACTCGAAGGAGAACACAACGAAATCGATGCTTGTTAAATTTTTCGTAAGACAACGATATTATACGTGGGCGATGATCGTTCACGCCCGAATGATCAATGTGTCACGAGACGACGGTATTGGACGGTACATCCAATCTTTTCAACATTATTAAAACAAAAAACAGAGAAATCATCAACATCATTTGATTTTTGAAGTTTTTCTTACGAAGGTATAATTGAAATTAGAGAAAGTACGTACGTGAGACAAAAATATAATAAGTCATTGTTACCCAGTTGTGAAAAATTGATAGAACTCAAGCGGAAAGTACTTAATACTTGTGTCTTATCTCGTTAACTGTCCAAAATTCTACTCAACCTAGTTCAAGTTCTAAAAATGGTAACCTATCGATATTTGCATGCAAAATGTAAATTAACATGCAATTTTCATATCAGGATCCTTAAGATGTTCTAATTGATTACACTCGTAGGTTTTTTCTTTTGTTCATCGATAAAAATACAAATCTTTAATTGTGGAGTTATGAGAGAATGATTTTGAATGCAACAAACGGAATTATAGCTTCTTATAATAGAGTCTTCCAAATATACTGTCGTAAAAACCCATATACCACACGGATGGCTTTACATGCGATCTCCCGAGTTCGTTATGCGAAAACATTGACCGAGTTCACTGCCTTGGCTCTTGGGTTGCGTCATCTCCCTTGTGCACGATCGATTCGCAAACGGTTATAACTTGTATGTAATAGTCTCCTCTCTTCGTTTTCTAGAGATTTCTTCGATCGTCTCGTATTAAGGTCTGATATTTCATCTCTCCGATAACATTCAACTACAATCATTGAAGTTCATACTTCATGCATTCGAAGAATGAGAACAGAACACACTTGAAGCTTCGAGATATGATTTCTAGACAAAATAATATCAAAATAAATATAATAAATATCATCGTTGTTAGCCTCCCTCGACCCGGTAACCGGGATTTTTTTAAATATATTTTTCTCACAAATTTTGTGAATCCTTCTTGGCAAGTGTTCAGTCGTTCACCGAGGTTTCAACTTACTTACTCATTTTCTATCGAGCATCCCTTAGGAAAATTTATACCCATTTTGACCGGAATTCTGAGAGCTAAGGAGGACAAATTGATCAAATTTTCCTGAGGGATGATGAGATATCCCTCGAGGTGGAGAAAAAGACACTGCGTTAATCAGGGAAAAACAGCAACAGCAGCATTTAAACCCTGACATGATACGAATTGTGGCACCGTATTTATTGGCTTTCGGTTGCTAAGGTGCTGTCCCGCGTTGCCAAGTGATATTCGGTGATCCTCTTTAGCCGGTACCACATTGAATCTCAGTGGAGACGTTTCGAGAACTGGCAACGCTGTAACGAACGTTATATAGTCGTCAGATATCGTAGCAAGTTAAAAAGTGGGAGAATCCAATCGGGAGGAATAATAAGAGGGATAGAGAAAGATGAATGGAAAGGATGGGAGTGGAAAAAAGTAGTGGAGTGCGAATGAGAGAGTCGCCCCGATAAATCCACAAGAGAAAAAGAAAGGAAACATAAACATATATAGTAGTAGCATCAACGTACCACGGCAACATAACATCATAGCGAAGCTTGATGCTGACAAAAGAGAGGGAAACCGCGTTTATGTGCGTCGTAGTTCGACTACGACGTTGAGCAGCAGCCTGTGACCACCCCTTCGACCTTGACATTGACTGTCCTACACGCAGGACGCCACTGTTGATCGTGTTTCGTATAAACACACACACACCAAGAGTGTGTTTGTACGCACATACATCCATTACATCCCTTTGAGCTTATTATGCACACATAATAGTTGCCTAAGAAACTGGGTAACGCTGCGGCCAAGTTCCGGCCTTTCTTTCTTTCTTGTCTTTTCTTTTCTTTTCTTTCTTTGGATGGAATGAAAACAAGAATTCGACAATTCGGTAGTTTTGAATCTCAAACCTCTGATTCTGGTTCACGATCTTTAGTTTTATTTGCATTCCTTTTATTTTAATGTAGCGTGACTTTCAGAGTACAGCAATGATGAGAGTTACCATCCGAGTAGACTTTTTTTCCACCAAATAGAGTTACGAATGAATACTCTCTCCGAATAAATGATAGATTCGAAACTTCCATATTATTAGAATTATTTGGATATTTTGTGTTTGAAAAATGTTTCAAAATTTGTTATTCATCGTTCATAAAGAATACATGAAGAGTAGAATGATCGGTCTCAAACGGTAACAAGTTTTCTCAAGCCATAGGTGGTGTAAGTGGTATCTTCAGCCCGCATCGATTATACACATTTCTACTTTCTCTCCATTGCTTTTTCAATTCATTCAGCCAATCTAGTTTGGGAAAGTTCGAAAATAGAAATCTCGATATTATTTTTTAGACGACGAGTACAGGTTGACGAGATAGATATGTAACGACAATACGTTTTTTTTTATCCGTTGCAGAACTGTACAGACTGACGGGAGAGATTCTAGGAGAGGGAGCGTATGCTTCCGTACAAACTTGCACCTCATTGTACACGGATTTGGAGTACGCCGTGAAGATCATCGAGAAGATCCCGGGGCACTCGAGGGCGAGGGTTTTCAAAGAAGTTGAAACTTTCCATCATTGCCAGGGCCATCCGAACATCATACAACTGATCGAATTTTTCGAAGATGAAGACAAATTTTATCTAGTTTTCGAGAAAGTCAACGGCGGGCAGTTGTTGAATAGGATTCAAGAACGTATTCATTTCACCGAGAGGGAGGCGAGTCAAATCGTTCGCGAGATCGCTAGTGCATTAAATTTTCTTCACAAGAAAGGTGGGTTGTCGTTGTTGTTGTTTTTGGCTTTGAGTGTTTGAGATCTTGTAACGATTCCGAATTGAAATGATGTGATTTTTGTTTTATAGGTATAGCTCATAGGGATCTCAAACCGGAGAACATCTTATGCGTGTATCCAGATAAGTTGACTCCAATCAAGGTGTGTGATTTCGATCTTGGGTCTGGTATAAAGTTCAATAACTCATTATCCAGCCCCGTGGCAACGCCACAGTTATTGACGCCCGTTGGGAGTGCCGAATTCATGGCACCCGAGGTGGTGGAGGCATTCATCGGCGAGACCAATTATTACGACAAGCGTTGCGATCTTTGGAGTCTCGGGGTTATCATGTACATCTTGTTGTGCGGTTATCCACCATTTTATGGGAACTGTGGCAGCGATTGCGGCTGGGAGAGAGGTGAAAATTGTGAAGGTTGTCAAAAAAAATTGTTCACCAGTATTCAAAAGGGGAAGTATGAGTTCCCGGAGAGGGATTGGGGATGTATTTCCACCGACGCCAAGGATTTGATCAAAGGATTGTTGGTCAAGGAAGCTCATCAGAGACTCAGCGCTGAGGAGGTGTTGAATCATTGCTGGATCAATCCCGGTCCAACTTGTATCGATAATGGGGATCGTTCTCTCATCACGCCTCATATTATTAGGTCAGTTTAATGGAGATTTGTTGATCTTATTCGATTATATAAAGAGTTGTCACAATCTTGAGATGTAGAGAGTAATCAGGAATAATGAATAACGAATCCTTGTTTCTTCGTTTGTTCACAGAAGGAACAATTCAGCGAGAGAATTGTCCGCGTTTGCCGAATCAGCGATGGCGGTGAATCGCGTTGTACTTCAACATTTCTCAATGAATTTGGAAGATCTGATGGAAAATCGAGAACCTAGATTGTCAACGTCGTCAACCGACGAGGACAACCATCCGTACGGACACATGTCGGATTCGAGCAGCGAATTGTCGGAGCACAGCAAACAATGCGCCACCCATTCATCCAGCGAATTCGATTCAGGTTGTCGACACAAATTATCATCTTCCGTAAGCTCGAGTATCGATTTAAACGATACTAAAATCATTGGTAGAAATCGTCTCGTTAGCAAGGAATCGTTCCAACATCTTTACGGTTTATCCCCGCCTAGCGAAAGTAGATTGATGCAACGCCGTATGAAGGCACGCTCCGATTTACTTGAAAAACAAAACACAGCGTCCATCGTCGCATCTCCAAGTGGCTGAAGAATAAATCGATCGTAGCTAACGCACGTCCGTTTAAAAACAACACGTATATACATACCAATAACAATGTATATACATGTTTTATAGAAAAGAATAACGAGTGAAAAGTATGTTGATATCGCATTGGAGATACGAACAGAAACGGGTATCGAGTTTACAAATTGTTTCAGTAATTTTTGTTTTTTTTTCTTTTTTTTCTTTACTTTTAATTCTAAAAATTATGACGAAAGAAGCGTTTGTTTTTTTGCCCTAGTTTCGATCGTTCGCGGTCTTTAAAATTCATCGACTCTTCGCTTTGAAATCGATAGAAGTTTTCTTTGTAGTTTCAGACAAAAAAAATGATGAAAACAAAAAAAAAATTTATTTTATTCTTTTTTTCTGCGAATCTTTTTTCCTTTTTATCAATGCTTTTTTTTACATGTACATGTACTCGTACACGTATACATTCGCAAACATACAACATACATACATACATACATACATACAAACAAGACGCGTATTGTACAGGAATAATAATCATTGATGATTATGAATAAAACCTTACAATATATATATATTCATATATAAACACACAAACACTCGCATATAAATGAACATAGATGTATAAAAAAAGTACATAACATTAGACGTTGAAATGGAGAATCTAAATACATAATACAATAATCGGCCGTGAATGTATTTAATCGTTCTGAGACATGACCAAAATGATAATTAACGTGGTTGAAATTACAATCTTAACAAAAATTTGCGTGAGACGATTAGTAAACGCATTTATTCATATCGAAAAACATATATACATTATTATATATAAAAATCGAGAAACAGAGGCAAAACTACTGGAGCAAAGGGGCAAAGTAGTAGGAGAGAATTTTGTGCGCGCTTGTGTTTGAGGTTAAAGTTAGGAAAAAAAAACAGCGCGCGAGTCATCATAATTCCACCGGAAAAACATAGAATTTTTGTTTCATTTGTTTCATTCTCGTTCGTCCTGGAGGAGAGAGAGAGAAAAGCATATATATAGATATCTAAACATACACATAATGAAAACAAGAACAGCAATGAATGGTCAAATGTGGATTTGTTTGTGAAAGTAAATCGCTTATAATATGCCAAAAACCAAACAGAATGGAGACGAGTCTTAGCGTGCCTCTCGGAGCGTCGGTGCATGTTACAGAGTTTGCTCACATTAGAATATAGTAAGGAAAGTAGATTGTAAGTGGGGGGAGAAAAGTGAGGAGAAGGTCGAGATACGTGTGTACGAGAGATTCACGGCAAAGAAAATAATTAATGATAGAAAAATATATAAAAAATACAAAAAAAAAACAAAAACATTGAAGGACGAACGAAAGCCATCATTTAATTGTAGCTGTTTTAAGTAACTCTTAGAATTTATAGCTTGTAAGAGAGATTTACTTCGAATCGAAGATTTAATAATAAACAAAACAAAAGAATTTTGAGAAAAAAAATTGTACCTGCGTCGTAAGTGAACGATTCAAAGGGAGATATAGGATATAAGAGGAGAAAGAAAGAGAAGGGCTGGTTCTAGGATTCTCCTATCGCTCTCACCCTCCAATCCTCCCTCTCTAGTTTATAATTTCGATCTCAATTTTTGTATAATGATAAATAACACATTTTTCAGTTGCAAAATTGATCAATGTGTATGTGTATGTGCGTGTTCGTGTGTTTGAGGATCATCTTACTCCGTTGTTTTTGAGAAACTTTGAAACTCTTTGGTTTTTTCTTCTTCTTTTTATTAGTACTTTTCTCTCTTGGAGAGGGGGGCACATCCTTTTGACTTCCTAGAGCCCTTCTTTTTGAGTCCTTTATTGAAAAATGAACTCGCAAGCGAGGTTTGCAAACGTGGTGTTAGATTTCAACCCGAGATCTATTAATTACTGTTATGTATTTTTGTAGAGTTTTATCGATCGAATACCAATTTTTAATGCCGACCCACCACAATTGAACAAAAGAACGAAACAAAACAAAACATTGTCATTCTGCTTTGAAAATTTTGAAAATATACTTTACGGTCGTTTGAAAAAATTAATAATGATATTTCAGTTTCAGAATGTTTTTATCTGGATTTTATAGTTACAAAATATAAACAGCGTGTGGCGAAATAATCAAGTTTTGTTGAATGTTATCAATATAGAGAGAAAGAGATAGAGCTCGACGGTTGCGATGATAAACGATGTCCTTGTGGTGGGTGAATTTTACTCAGGGCAGCTCGAAAATGCTGCGTTATTATATACTACAATCTTATATTGAGCAGTTTTTTGATGATGGGGATGAAGGAAACAGAACTAAAAGAAAAATTTAACATATTGAATACTACTTATAGTGTTTCAAAGATCTTTCTTGGAAACAATAAATACAAAGGATTGTTGTTAATTAACCGATTAATGATCGATTGTGCGGTCATCGGAAGTATGTACATTTTAATCCTTAGCTCTTCCTCATAGAATTATATATATATATATAATATGTATATATATAATAATGGCCGACAATCCCTTCTTAACAGCTCTATGTATAATGCATAGAGTTTTATATATATACACAACATGCACATCTTTTTTGAAGAGGAAAATTCATTCGTTTATCGTTCGGACGTTTCTTTTTCATTTCGATTTCACACAATTATTCAAAGCGATAATATTAGGTAAATTGTGAAAAATAAAATTAGAATATTATTCATACTTCATGTGTTTAGTACACATAAATTCTGAACTGTAAGATAACTAACTTCGAACAATGTTATCAAGTTGACTTACAGGATGGTTGAATTTTTCGATAATATGTCGTAGCAAACGGAGACAACAATTTTCAATTCTATATTTGAAAAAAAAAACATTGTTTGACATTTTGAAATCTATTGAAAATTGTTGTGAAACTCCGCTCGCTGTGGACGACAATTTAAATTGTAGAGTCTCGCGTTACTCTATTCAAGAATGTTTGTACATATAAATGTGTGTATATCGAAAAACAAAAAGATGAAAAATATGAAAATCCTTACGACGTAGAGACGAAAAAGCAATATATACATACATTACATACATACATGCATTACATACATTACAAACACATAATTTTGATTTCTCTGTAAGAGGAAAAATAAGATTAATGAGGAACAAAAGATTATATTTAAAATTCATACATTTTCTGGTCTCTTTTTGTAAGACCAAAGATGATTTTTTTCTTTTTCCTTGATCAACTCTTTTTCGAGTTTTCGATTGGCGTTACTGTATTACATTTTTATGTATGAGACGATAGGAGAGGATGATAATCCGATCCTCGTGAAAAAAATACTACCGTGGTTTATTTTTTTGTTTTTCAGTTGTAAACTTCAACGTGCGATATTTCAACGAACTAACTGTTAATAGACGCACATCGTAACGAACGAACGTACGTCTCTCTGTGAATTTATTGTAACTGAAATACGCAAGTTCGAATATTAACAGCTGCTTTTTTGATTTTATTTGGTTAAAGAGGAGAAAATTGAAGAAAAAAAAAAAGGAACATAAGGTTTGATGTTGCGTAACCACGTTATAATTTGAACATTGTACAACAGATGAATAATTAGCGTGTGAGAGAGAAAAAGAGTGTTTGAGGAAGGAAAGATGGAAATATAATAACTGACAATTGATAATGGCCATAATACAGATCTGTAAACGTAATGAAAGATCTATTTGATAAAGATAAATACTAAATGCAAGATGGAAAGTTCAAGTGTGAGAAGAGTGCGTGATGGAGATTCAGACGAGTGTGCATGAGAAGTGAGAGAGAAAATAATTGAAAAACAAAAAAAACTATTAGTTTGTAAGAGAAAAAGTGAGCACTTTCTTATACATACATATATATATAATTATATATATACATCATTGTAAGTTTTGTCCATACAAAGTATCGCTGTGTCGCAGAACTGAGGAATCTAGTATTATATTGTCACTCATCGTCATTTGTCATTTCACATATTCAATGATTCGTGTAATTTATTATCGTTCGTGATAGACTTTCGCTATTTTTACAATTCAGCGCTTCGCGAGATAGTTGAAAAATACTTCTTTGATTTTTTTTCGTTATGTATGAAGAAAAAAAAAGAAATAAACATCGTTCTAAAGATGCAAATCACATCATCCCTTGATTCATCATCGAGTACGTCGAGTTTTGCAAACACAGCGATAATTTGTGAAAAAAAATCACATTCGCATAGTAATCATTCGAGACTCTCACCGATCTTAATGCATTACTTTATGGAAGGTTATGATTAGCGATTCATTTTTGGTGGAAAATTAATGAAAGAATCGTTTATGTATTTACAAATACAATGACTTGAACAAAATTCGAAGAGAGAGAGAGAAAAAGAATCGCATCGGCGTTGTACACCAACTGTAAAGTTATCAATTGTGTGGGAGAAACTGAATGAGAAAGCGATATTTTGGTTACGTTTTTCTATGAAAAAAAAATAAAAAATAAGATGTATAATACAGGGAAGATTTAAAAGAAAAAAAATGACAAGGAGAGAAAGGAAAATATCGTACGAAGGAAAAAAGAAATAAATCAAAATATAACGAGTCAACTTTGAAATAGAAATTTGAAAAAAACAATGAATAATAACTTTTTTTTCTCACATTCTTCTTACATATATCCCCTTTGTTTTTTGTTAATTCAAATTTTTGTTCATTTTCCTTATTTCCAATCCAATTCTATCGAATAGATATATAAATTTTTGTTTTTGTTTCAAAAAAGAAAGAATCGTTTGAATACATATTAAGATTTGTCTGCACTCGAAAGAAAGAATATAGAGACATTGAAAGATTCTTTTGATTAAAGTAGTGCATCCAGACACAATGGTGGGAAAAGAACACATTTTGTCATAGATTTAAAAGCAGAACTCGTCATCTTTCCACCCGGTAGTTGTTAGTGCCTACTAGTTTAGTTTCAAAGATGAAAGCGAGCGCCTATTCGAGCTCCTTACCGAAACTTTATCGAATCACACGTCCTTTGAAAACAAAAGCAGCATCTTCATCCGTTTTATGCTTTCTCATCGTAACGAGTAAAAATACATCATATTATTATGATCCCTTCTTTCTACTACCCATCCGTTCTTGTTTCCTTGTGACGTCCAGACAACTTACAAAAGAAATATTAATAATAATGATAACGAAACGAAACGAAACGAAAAAAAAAAACTAAAAACCGTAGAAAAAAATACAAAAAAAAATTATTACAAAATATGAAAAAAAATGCCAAAAATATTTTTTATTTTTCATACCCATTTGTATGTAAAAAAAGACATACAGTTTTGTTTTCATGTGGCTGTATAGAGGAGGAGGAGGAGGAGGAGGAGGAGAAAAAAAGGTGAAGTGTTTTTTTTTGTTTTTGTGAAGAAGAGAAAAAAATAAAGAGAAAAAAAAGACAGAAGATGGGGGAAAGAAAAATATTCGAATTCGATGCGATTAGAATGTTTTTCTTTTCATTTTGATGAATTGCGTTTGTTGCGATTTCTCGATTCGAGAAAGAAGAATTGACAAATCTTTTGCTATACAGGCGGAAAAATAAAAAGAGAGTTCTTGGCGATTCGATCCGCGTTATACGTTTGTTTCGAATGTAACTAAAATGTGAGTAGAATGTAATTTAAGGTGTTGCGTACGATGCATCTCGGAACACGCTAAATTCTTGTTCATTTTTTTTTCTTGGGGTTTTGTAAACACGAGGAGCGTGTTGAGTCTAGTTGAGGAGAAAAATTCAACATTCTTTGAGACTGGATAATGAACGTACAAAAAATTTTATGTGTATAATTACAATTGTATTAGAATGAGAGAGGGAGTGCGAGAGAAAGAAAGTGTGAAAGAACGAGACAAAAAAAGAGAGAAGAAAAAAAAATAGAATTTGCGATATAAATTGGCCCTCGAAGTAATTGAAGAATGATTTTTAATAATTGAATAATGTTTTTCGATCTTGATATAATCAATTACGTTGATTCCGCCACAATAACGCAATTTTTACATCGACATGTCTCATTTATTATTATTCTTATCATGATTTTTTGAAAATAAAACATACATTTCTTTTATTTGGAAAAAGAATATAGATTGTGCGTTTTTCATTTCACATATCCCTGTCCCGTGTCTGATGTATTGGAAATACTTCTAGATGTAAATAGAAACACTTGTTGACGTGTCATCATCATTCGCGACAACACGAAATATTGATCAAATATATATCTCTGAGACCCAAGGTGTATCGCAAGGGATTATCTTTGCAGAGTTTTGTATCGAGCTTCAGGGTGAAGTTTGGGAGAAGAAGAAGAGAAACGTTTCCAGTGATATCGCGAGAGGAACAAAAAAAAGTACTCGCGTGAATTGTTTTTTCAAGCGTAATAATGTCTGTTGAATATTGTGATTCTCAGGGATCCCGACCGAGAAAAAAATCGGAAAAACCGCCTTTCCAACTTTGTTTTTCCAGACATATTCAGAATGGCAGATCCGATGCTTGTGTTTCAAAAACCAATGGTATCTGTATCTATTGTTTTCGAAGTTTTATTTGAAATTGCAAGGTTGTGGAATTGTTTGAATTATTTGTTGTAAGATTTATTATAATTTTTAAGTGAATTATCAGAATTAAAATTGAAGAACGAATACTGGAATGAAAATATTTGCTTGGATATCTTGAAAACATAGTTTCAAAAAAATGGAGTAAAAAACCAAGGGTTTTGGAAATTGAAATGAAGATTTGAATTTTAATTACAGCAACTTTCATTACTCCCAAGTTCTATTCGCACGAGATTGAAAATGTACAAAATGCGGACGTTTGCAAAATCGTTGACGAAATCGCCAAAGGAGAGAATAAAACTCCTAAGGAATGCTATCGATGGCCTTTGCTGACGAGTCACACGTAAGTATCTTTTTTTTTTTTTATTAAAAATGTTGAAAAATTCACAATAAATTCCCTCGAATACCAAGGAACATTTTTACCGAGGATTTAATTTCAGGAATTTAAGTGTTTCCTTTGATTGTTTGAATTTGAATGAAAAATATATCCAAAATCGAAGGGATAATTTGTTAGAATGTTGTTGCATCAAAATCAAATTTTCAACATCTGGGATGAATGTTTTTACTTGACAAATGAAATGAAATCCCTCTCAACATTTTTAAATGTTGCACATCCAATGGAAATAATTGAAATGAATTTGAAAATGCTGAAGAGTTGTGAGATTTTTTGAAATTTAGCATCCGATGAAAAGAAGTTGAACATTTATTTGCAATTATTACCGTCAAATTGTTCTGGATATTTCGTAAGGAAAACGATTTCACAATTCTATTAATTTCAGATATGGATGGTGGCACGAAAAAGGTATACGCCCTAAAGATTCAAGATTCAATTTCCATAAAAAGACATCGGATTTGGTGACATTTCAAATGAAAATCTACGCGGAAGATCGTAAATTGAAAAATCGGCATTGAATCGACGTTAATTCTTCGAGACTGGAAATGAAATAATTTGAAACAGTGCAATATGTTGAAATCTTTTATAATTTGTTGAATATTCATTGTATTGAGTTATTTTATGTATTTTGATGAAAATTTTATGACGCTTATCTCCTGGAATTTGATTTATTTGATTCTATTAGGTTCCAAGTGAGGAGATTCTTTCAAAAAAGCTTATATTTCACATAAAGTTTAAGGGAATACTAGCGCCAAATCTTTCGCGTAAGATCCCTGGTGGAAAAATTTTGTTCACTTTTGGCACTTTCGATTTTCATTGAAAATTAGCAAAATTTCAGTAAAATTCAATAATTGTCCACAAGATTTAATAACTTTCAGTCAAATTTGTTGATTTTTATTGAAGTTCGTTGTAGTTCGAGGATTCTTATTGAATTTCATTGAAATATTGCTGTGCCAAAACTGAACAAAACTCAATAAAATTTTTCCGCCAGGGATTTCTCCACAATACTTGAATATTTACAAAATATCGCTCTATACAGCATTTCTTGAATGTCTACAGAAATCCTGTATAGAGTGATATTTTGAAAATATTCAAGTATTTTGGAGAAATCTGACACGAAAGATTTGGCTAAAATCCCGGCGCTGGTATCCCCTTGAATGACCAACATTCTTTCGACCCCTGAGAACCTCAGAAATAATTTCTTACTCCAGATGTTTTTCATCGATACAAGAAAATTGTATATACTTATTTAAAACAATAAGAATCCGAATAGAAGGGGTTTTAATAATTATATATAATTCATATATAATTCTATGAAGTTTATATATAATTTATGTACCGGATTTTGCAGAATTCATCATTCACATTTTTGTGGCATATTCCGCAGCCAAAAATGCGATAATTTATCCTTTGGAAAAAATTTTTTGGAGGCTTAGTGTTTGGAATATGAGTATTTTTGAATTTTTGTTCAAATTCAAATCACACTCGCAAAGCATCGTGGGGTACATACGCGTTGACCTCGACGCCATTCGCCAAGTTGGGAAACGGCGGATCTCTGGAAAAAACGTCCGACCATCCTATCATTGTTTGTTTCGGAACTATGAAAATTTGAAGTTGATGAATGTTGAATCGCTATAATTTCGAATTCCAAAATAATGAAGTACTTCAATTTTTTATTTCAGAAATCTGCCGTTTCCCAACCAAGCGAATGGCGTCAAGCTTCAAGTATGCAGTACATAACCCGTATGGAAATATTTCGCTGAAAAATGTCTGCAAAACTATGAAAAATCTCTGAAAAAAAAAGAAAAAACTCTGAGAATCTCTGAAATTTTGATGAGGAATCTAATATTTTTGGGACATTCTTTACAGACTTTTTTCAGACTTTTTTCAGAGTTTCTCAGAGTTTTTTCATACTTTTTCAGAGAAATAGTAACGAAATTGCACTCTGAAAAAACTCTGACAAAACTCTAATAAATTGTTCACATTTTTCTGATTATTGAAAAATCCTGAAATTCAATAAATACATTCATAATGCCGTATTCAAATATCATGTGTGAAAAAGTGTTTGAAAATTTTTTAATTTTTTTCTAAAAGTCAGAAAAATGTTAGCAATCCATCAGAGTTTTGTCAGAGTTTTTTCAGAGTGCAATTTCGTTACTATTTCTCTGAAAAAGAATGAAAAAACTTTGAGAAACTCTGAAAAAAGTCTGAAAAAAGTCTGTAAAGAATGTCCCAAAAATATTAGATTTCTCATCAAAATTTCAGAGATTCTCAGAGTTTGTCAGAGTTTCTCAGAATTTCTTCATTTTTTTTCAGAGATTTTTCATAGTTTTACAGACATTTTTCAGCGAAATATTTCCATACGGGTCGGAACTATGAAAATTTGAAGTTGCTGAATGTTGAATCGCTATAATTTCGAATTCAAAAATAATGAAGTACTTCAATTTTTTATTCCAGAAATCTGCCGTTTCCCAACCAAGCGAATGGCGTCAAGCTTCAAGTATGCAGTACATAATGCTTGTCAGCGATTTGAGTTTGAATAAAAATTAACAAATGCTGATATCTCAAAAACTAAACCTCCAAAAAAAATTGTTTAATTTTGGTTTCAGGATCCAGTAGTGGTAAAAACTTTACGACTTTGTTCTCGTACTCTCTAAATCTGAAAGAGTGAAAAATCACGTGTTTCACTCCACTAAGTCTCAGAGTGAGCCAGTCCACTTCGAGTGGAATTTTCACTCGTTTCGAGTGAACCCTCACTCTTTTAGAGTGAAAAATTGACTCTATAATTTGAGTGGCTGTGAGTTTCTAGCCTCAAACCTCAGAATATCACTCTAAAAAAGTGGAAATTCCACTCAAAATTTCGACAGGCTCACTTTTGGCTGGCTGAAGAGTGAAATCTCACTCTAAAAATTTTAGAGAGTGTCTCACTACGATCGCTTCCGTATTTCGGTCTGGACGCTAGTCAAATCTTACACGGAAGATTGGACCATGATACGAATTGATACTTTTATTGAGTCGTACTAGGCGGCACTGCAATGCCTAGACGACTCATGGTAGGGCCGACGCAAGCGCCGATCACCCGCCGAATCCAAAAAATCAGCTTAATATACTGACTCCTTGATGAGGAGTGTATCAGATATTAAGCTGATAAAAATTTATTCTTAATGAATCAAAGCTTTTTTATCAAAAATTATTTATGGATACATAACTGAGTACTGTGAATTGAGGTCGAAGTTTCTCGAATAAGTATATTTGCTCAGATGTTTCTGACTTCGGGTAAGATTCATTCCTAGCGGTAAACGGTCGTACTAATTTTACTGTCAGCAGTAACCAATTAGCTTTGGCTGCCACTTGCCGACTTCAGACGTGTCTGACCTATTGTCGGACAAATGGTAACGCTGGGATCTTGAACGTGAACTGAGCACACTGTAGAAAATTCCTATGGGAAACTTCACATAAATGTTCGGAAGTAATTAACAAATACATGCGTTAGGAATTTTCCATATTTTACCGTAAATTTACTGGAAAATGATCCCATAAAGTTTGGAATTTTTAGTTGAATTTATGGGAAATTTCATACACATTTATTGGATATTGATTTCCTATCGCATGATCAGAATTTTCCGGTTGCCACGTATAGGAAAATTCCGATTATTTTTTACAGTGCAGTCAAATGGATCATTCCTACCAACGATCTGAGTAGAGAAATTTTTGAAATTATATATAATTTATACATATGGGAACCCAAACCGCACAGCATACCCAAATAACACACGGAGAATTCTTTTTCAAGAGCAAGAATAGAACTCTCCAAGAACTCTTTTCGAACCAATGAATTCATATAGAGCTCTGGAAGAGTTCAATCTGTCGGACATTAACAAGTCCTTTGAGAGTACTCAAACAATACTTCTGATATTCTCAAAGAGCTTGTTAATGTCCGACAGATTAAACTCCTCCAGAGCTCTATATGAATTCATTAGTTAGAAAAGGATTATTGATGAGTTCTATTCTTGCTCTTGAGAAAGAATTCTCCGTCTGTTATCTGGGTATCCATCCTTAACACCAAAATGTGTCCCAGAGACATTCTCTGAATTTTTAGCGAACCTCCCCTGCCCCTGGTGAAAATTCAAAAGAGAAATGAGAAAAAATGTTCATATTCCCTCCTGAATTACGTCTAGATGACTCTCTGGCTTACGCTTTTGTTGCGCTTCAATCCCAGATAACAAACGAAGAATTATTTTCCAAAAATAAGAATAGAATTCTTCAACAAATCTTTTTCGAACTAATGAATTCATAAAAAGCTCTGAAGCAGTTCAATGTTTGGGACATTGACGAGGAAAGAATTGTTTTAGTACTCTAAAAGAACTTGTTAATGTCCAGAACATTGAACTTCAACAGAGCTCTATATGATTTCATTAGCTCGAAAAGAGTTCATGAAGTATTCTATTCTCGTTTTTGAAGAAGAATTCCTCGTTTGTTATTTGAGACGCTTCGTTTTCGCCAGGGACATTGTATAAAGATTCCATAAACGTGGCTTTGTATTGTGTTGCTTGGACTGAAACGTTGATGGAACGTTTGAAAAGTGTGGAGAAGGTTTTCTGAACATTTGTACAACGTTCCAGCCCAGGTAGAAATATTCTATTAAATCCTATTTATTACGAATCGTGAAATTTCTGATTGAATATCATTGAATTTCATTGGAACCCATTCATTTTCCCATTGGTCAATGAGATTTTATAGATTATTTGTAACAAGGAGGGACATATTGTGCTGTTAGGGAAATTTCCAAGGTAGCACAGGAGTTCTAAAAGAGCTCGTAACGAACACAATTTATTCATAAAGAACTCTTTTAGAACTTTCGTGCTATCTGGGTTGCTACTCTGTAAACTATGAAATACCTATGAGGAAAAGTTAATAAAGTGTTCAATTAGGGTTCGAAAAATGCATTATGCGTTCTCAAGAATTCTTTTTGAATACCCGTGCTGTATGGAAATCTTCCCAAGTAGCACACAATAATCCTAAATGAATTTTGAAAAGAAAACTCTCTAAGAACTCTTCTGGACTCTAAAACAGTATTTCAAGAGTTCTTTTTTTAGAATTCATTTGGGATTCTTATGTGCTATCTAAACTTGGAAAAATCCCACGTCCAGAAGAATTTATCTGTCCGTTGTTCGCTTTAAAACTTCGAAGAATCAACAAAGTACATTGCTTCCGGTAAAAATTTCATTTTCAAAGTGGACAATTGTCGTCACCTATTTCAGAGGGGTGAAAAAAATGGTAAAAATACAAATAATATACAAATCAATCGCCAACTGTTACTATCGATAGATGAATCGATCGTCGCGACCTCTCGTAATACGATACAAGAAATCCCGGCAACCAATGAGAACCCTTTTTTCGCTCCATCTCGAAACTTGTTGAATCCCGCCGAGCAATTGGAGCCTACCGCTTGCGATTGTTTTAATGTAAAGTGCGAGAGCCACGGTTGTAACGATTGAAAAAAGTTTACGTACAAACATTTCCGCCAAAAATGAATTCCGATGTGGTCAAGCACAAAAGGGTCGTAGAAAATTATATCGATGATTCTAACGAATATTCCCCACCAAAGAGGTAAATATCAATTTTTTCATTAATTTCTCGATTCCGTGAGACGCATTTTCCTTTCGCATTCTATTTACCTGTTGCCTTTAATTGATATCAGGTCGAACAGCAGGTGTGCATGTACATGTATGTATGATTCGTAGATAAGGTTAAACACTTTCACCCTCATTTTTCTGCTTTTTAAATCAATCAAAGCATTAAAATTCATCAAAATGGAAGATTTATTAATAAAATTCCATGTCCAATCAATTTTAATAAATTTTTAATGCCTCTATTAATTATTCTTGGGTTTTACAGGTGTTGGTTTTCCCTCCAAAAAGTGTCCTTCGTTCAAAAGAATTTTATTTTATTATTTTCGTTTTGTAAAAAAATTCATGCATTTTTATATTCCTCTACCGAATGTGTACAAACTGAATTGAAAACATATTTTTATACTCTCGATTTGGGTCTGAATGAAATATTGAATGGATCAGACACTGGAGAATGTGTTTTAGAATTCGAAATTCAATTCCTTGTACAATTTATCACAACTTCAGGTTTATATTTTATCAAATATCATAACATATCGTGAAATGTGATGATCGTTATTTAATAAGTTTTTTTTCATCAAGTAGTAAACTTCTTAGTAGTAGTAGTAGTAGTAGTAGTTTATTTTGTTGAATGTGTATGTATTATTTATTTTGATTTTTTGACCTTTATATTCATGGATTTACATTCAATGTACACAACTTGGAAATTTTTGTACATGTTCTTGAATATAAAGAAAGGAATACATACTTTTTATAATGTACATATCTGGGTGAACTATGAAATTTTATCCTGATAATAATTTATAAAAATTCAATTGACAGTAAGCATATGCGCTTGGACGACGATGGATGTAATAATAATTTCAATAGTACACTGGATAGCCCATCGAAAAATAGCGCTAGATGGTCATACTCGGGTGATACCAGTTTGGTGGAACCAGAAATCTTAGAAGACATGGGAGTGAGTATGTTGGAAGATGAGGAAACTGCTCAGGAAAATATTCAAAAGATACCATTGAACGGCGAGGCTGCTGTCTCTTTGTCTACTTTTGAAAAAAATGTGATTAATGAAAATTCTAATCATCCCAGCCAAGAATCCATTCATAAAAGTTCGAGTCTCGATACTATATCCATGGATAGGTTTGTGGAACAACCATATTTTTTGATGAATTTTGTCTAAAAGTATCATAATCATTCTCATCCTTTTTTTTTATTTCATTCAGATTGGAATCCGATCCCTACGATTTTGATGATCCAATAAATTATGGTTCCGCTAATAACGAATCCGGTTACGCTTCCAGGGTTGAAATCAATACATTTGCGGAAACAAAAGATAGTTTCGATAAAGAAGATTCGAATATCTCTTGTGATAAAAATGGATTAGAACAATTTTATTTGTATAGAAGAAAAAAGAGACCTTCCATCACAGGGGAAGATGAATTCAATAAATTATCCGATGAGATGATATTGATGATCCTCAAATGGCTTCCTAAGAAATGTTTGGTAAGATTTATTTCATTCATTTTGAATAATGAAATATCGATATACATTCTTTTTGGTTTTTAGGTTCGTTCTATGTTAGTTTGCAAAAGATGGTATCAAATAGCGAGAGACGAAGTATTGTGGACAAGATTAGATTTAGGAAGTAAAGTATTGAACAAAGGAACTTTAGGCCATATATTGCCGAGAGGTGTACAAATTCTCAGGCTTGCTCAAGCTGAGATAGCTGATCCTATATTTTTGGAAACCAGTGAAATGCTCGTGGATGATTATTACTGTAAATTACAGTACTTGGATCTCTCTATGGCAGTGATTTCGCCGGACGGTTTGGCAAGTTTACTATCCAAATGCAAATATTTGAAAAAATTATCTTTAGAAAAATGCACTTTGAATAGAGCTTGTTGTAAAGCTATAAGTCAGAACAAAGAATTGGAAATCTTGAACCTAACGATGTGCGCAGACATGGATTTGGTCTGTATGAAGTATTTAATGGAACTTGAAAGGTGAGTCGAAAGATGTTCGTTGAATCGTATTTTATATTAAATTCCCTCTAACGCTGATTTATTTTTCTTTTCAGATTAACAGCCCTTAATCTGTCATGGTGTTATTTAGATGCAGAATCTATGCAATTTTTGTGCAAAACTCTACCTCCCTCGATGACCAGACTAAACATAGCTGGATGTAGAAAAACAATGACTGACGATAGTGAGTTGATTTTTTATTACATGTGTCTCGTTTTTATAAAATTTCATATTAATTTTGTTCTTTTTTTTCTATCTCAGATGTCAAAGACTTGGTTAAATCCTGTCCAGAGATCATAGAATTGGATTTGAGCGACTGCACGATGCTCACCATGAACACCGTTCACTCTTTGTTAGAATTTTCCAAATTAGAACATTTATCGTTGAGTCGTTGTTACAGTATTCCACCTTCCTCTTATTTGAGAATAGCTTGTATGAAATCTCTTTCGTATTTAGATGTATTTGGATTAATGTCCGACCAGGTACTGAAATCATTGAAAGCGAATTGCGGTTGTACCGAAATCAATGCGTTCCTATATAGTTCTATAGCTCGACCCACCGTAGGAGTTCGAAGAACAAGTATTTGGGGTCTCAGAGTCAGAGACTAGATTTATAAATTCAATCCGTTGTTGATACGTTAAATACTCATTTAGATGACATTTTGTAGCGAAATTTCATCTATCTCTGAGAAAGAAATTACACTTTACACAATTAACTTATCCCTCGAGACTGAATTATTTTGTCGATAGTCGAATATGAAACATTTTTTCTCTTTTTTTTTTTTTTAAGATAAGAACCAAATGTTACTGAATATTTTTTTTACACTCTGTACATAGAGATACGCTTTAAAAAAAAAAAAAGCTACAACAAATAGTCCGCTATGATTCCATAAAAATATATCAATCTTGGGCTGTGTATATTTCGATGCTTATGTTATTATAATCCTTATTTCTTTCTTTTCAAAGATCCATCGCATTACCTGTATTTCTGAAAATATGTTTCTTGGGGAGGAAGAAGGGGGATAGTCAATATATCTAAGAAATCATCCTATTTTATATATAATATTGTGAATTTCTTGAAACGAAAGAAACATAGTGTTGAATAATTTATGAAATTGTTATAAGGAATGAGGAAATGACATATTTTTCAAATTTGTATACTTTACAGTTTTCTTTTGTGAATCTCTCAATCTATAGAAAAACTCATATCAATTTGTAAAAATAACATTCTCAATCAATTATATTTGCATGCATGTGGAATGAAATAGAAGAAAAACCGGGTTTTATAATTGAAACGATCTTTTCATTGAAAGAGGAACAAAAGATCATGTCAATTTAGGTGTATTTTTAATTGATCAAGAACTCTAGTAATTATATTATGATTATTTTTAAACAAGTTTGAATATTGTATAACAATTTTTGTATTTACACATTGAATAAGGCTTATTATCATTTTGTAAAGAAAAAAAAATTGTGAAAACGGGGTATCTTTTGTATTAAAAATAAATGCGTGATGAATTGAATTTTTTGCTCTTTTGACCTAATAAAAAAAATCTTTCGTTTACGTGATTTCAAAATCATACTCTGCGTCTCGAAGGATTTAAAACCAAAACTTTGAGTTCTCGAACAAGAAAAATGTTCAACAGAATATTTATTTTAATTAAATAAAATTTATTTGCATATAATTCATGTTTATACATACAAAAAATTCCATTACTTATCTACTTAATTTAAAGAATGGGAAAAAAAAGTTGAGTGGATTGATGCATATGTACAGGGTGTCACAGAATTTCCAATGAATGAACAAAAAATTATAATGCATTCATGAAAGTTATGCAAATGCAACTGCAAGGTCATACCTCTTATCATCGAACTTTTACATATCGGGGAAAAGAAACATCATTGCCAATCTGATTTATGTATACGTAATAATTAGGTCAACTGCTGATGAATTCTAAGACAATTTATATACGCGTAACTGTATATACAAATATAACAACACCGACAGGCATGATCTAAATTTAATAATAGTTAAAGAGAGAATGACAATCGTGCTGAATGCGTTCGATGATCAAACAATACATCCAATTAAAATTAAACAAAAAAGATATAACTCGATTTTTATATCCCTGAGACGTTTTTACGTTCTCTATTTCAATGTACATACTTGAAATACAAACGATAAAACCAGAGATATTAAAATTCATCTTTTTTCTTTGATGCATTATTTATACAATTGTACACGATATATTTATTAACAATGTGCAATTTTTGTGGAATTCTCGCTTTTAAATGCGACGATTTAGTTAAACGTTTTATGCTTTGTACTAATTTATGAAGTCATGTTCGTCTAATTTGTCTTTATTCTGGTATTTAATATCTAAATAATTTGGTTAAAATCTAAGCGGGTTGTACGACTTCGGTTTTTGATTTGGGGGATTTATCAACGTCCAAAGTAATTTCATGAGGTTTGGATTCTGATTTTGTAGATTCCTCGCTCTTCGCTTCTTTATCATCTTCCAAGGCAGCGAGTGATTTGGATTCTTGTTTTTCTTGTTCACTTTGCCAGTATACCTGTAGAAAAAAAAGTATACGTTAAGAATCGAAGAGTAAACACAAAATTCTTGTAATTTCGAAATAAATTACCTTTTGTTTGTGTTGTTTGATAGCAGATATGGTTTTCTTCATGATCATTTCTTCCGTTAAAACACCATCTTCCGAAGCATAAGCTGCTTTCTGCCAAGCCAGGCCCAATTTGGACAACTCTCGACCCGACATTCCCTCCGTCATTTCTGCTACTTTACTACAAATCGCGCTGTAATCGAATTGTGCGACTTTCAGTCTTTTATCCCCTTCAATAGCAGGATGAAGAACGAATTTATCAAAATACAATCGCACTAAACGTTCCCGCTCATCGCGGTCCGGGAGACGAAATTCTACTACTTCGTCCAATCTATCGTTGATAGCCCAATCGAATTGTTCTGGAACATTCGAGGCTAAAATCAACATAAATTTATCATTTTGTTCCCCAGTTTTGTATAGAAAAGCGTTCAACGTTGATCTCAAATCTTCGGATATTCTTTCGCTGGATCTTTTCCTTAAAAACGCATCCGCTTCGTCGATGAACAGGATAAGGCCTTTTCTACTCGTCGACGCCCAGTCGAACAATTTATGTATAGCCGTGACTCCATCTCTTCCCATAGGTGCTAAATCGCCCCCAGTTACGATAGCATAATCCATCCCTGAATGTTGGGCTAATTTTTTAGCAAACATAGTTTTCCCTGTTCCGGGCGGACCGTGCATCAATATATTTTGATACATTCCGCGATTTTGTCTGGTATTTTTTGTCGTGATGGCAATATCGCGTAATTTCTCCTCCAATTCAGGCGCCAACACCACCCCGGTGAGGGGATCTTTTTGTTTTTCTTTGAGTTTCTTTATCGCCTCGATGGGATGTCGGAATTTATCGAGTACCGTGAATCTCGAAGTTTCTTTGACCAGGGTTGGTTTTCCTAAATGTGATTCGATATAACGCGTCGCTAAACCGATCGATCCTTTGGAAGTGTATATACCAAGGGCAACCAGAGACAATCCCCCAGCCGCCGCAAGTATCTTATCCCAATCCGTTAATAACGCGTTCGCTCCAGTTCCTAATATCGATCCAACATTTCTGAAAAGATGAATTTTTTCATAAAACCTTTGCGAATCCCTGAAAGAAATATAAGTAAATATTGATTTTCAACTCACTGAATAGATTCCATAACCGTAAGCCTATGCTCCGAAGCTTGAAGACGAATTTTTTCCAAATTCAAATCGTGATTTTCTCTGTCGATTTTAGCCTTTGCTCTAAGTTCGGCGTCTAATTTTTTCATTTCGTTTCTATGTCTCAATTCCATCTCGTGCTCTATAGAGGCTCTTCTCATCGCTTCTTGTTTGGCAACGGATTCTTCTTGTCTTCTCAGATTCTCGTCGTTCATTTTTTGTTGTTGCAATAACTGATCGTCGTAACGTTTCCTAGCTAATTGATCCTGATACTGGAGGGTTTTCATCTTAGCTTCGGCCTCTATGCGTTTCTGTTCACCCTTCATCTGTTCCACGCTGGCTTCATATTTCTTCAATTCTACCTGCATTTCGTGTTGTCTCGTCGTTTCTTGCGCTTTGGAGAGCTCCAAAGCATCTTTGGCATACGCTAAAAATACAAAACAAATATAAAAAATATTCAATATGAATATAAATTTTTTTTCATTACTCGATAGAATTGCATCATTCTGAATCAGAGTTTCATCTCCATGAAAAGGTATTTTTTCTAACCTCTAAAAAACGCTCTTACGTAACCTTACTCTAGTACCGGTATCAAAAATGATCAATAAAAAATATCATACGAGATTTTTCGAGTTCCTTCGCGGCAGCTGCGGCTCTTTCCAAAGCGCTAGAGTCAAATCTGTACGCTTCCATTTGAGCTCTAGACATTTTTTGATTTTTCGAGGCATCGCCACTGTCCGCGCCTCCGCCGCCACCCGTAGCACCAGAGCCTGCCGGTGGTACAAATTGTGAAAAGTCTTGTGGTTGATTGTTACGATAACCAAGTAGCCACGACATTATGTATAACAATTGCTTTTACTATTTTAACGACTTCAAAATCTCACGATATCACTTCACTTGGTGGAAAATTCAATTTTTCAAATCCGAATGCAAGTGTCTCCAGTATCCACTCACGTGCGAGATGTTTAAATGGAAGTCAATTGCACTGAAAACTTATATATGAACTTCGGAATCAAGATATCTAGCAGACGACGAATTTCGACGACAGTGTCTCGACAGTCTTTTCAAAGATTCGCTGTTGGAGGGAATCAATCGCGTGGTCTTCGCAGTTCGTTCGTTAATCCTCTTCATCTCTTTCTATCAAGAGCATTAGACAACGACAAATATATTGAATCCAGCGCACGCGCGGATAACGGAGTATTCTCCTGTCGTCCAATCACGCTAAGTTTTAAAAACTCACCCAGTTTCTTCTTAAACCTCCCTGAAGTTGGTAACATTGCGCAACACTCGTTAATCCGTTCGCGGCGAGATTCCGGCAACTCAGTGAGTGTGCTGTTTTTTAAAAAAACCATGGGGAGGTTATTTGTTTGAAATATATCTATAATATGTGGGATTTAGAAAATCGGGGTGTTATCGTGTTGGTTAGTGTACTGAGTGGGTGTATATTTCTTTACAACATTTGGGGCCCGATTCTCCTAGTTACGATTTCACTTTTCTTGGTCATTTACGCGTGTTATTCGTTAATCGTCAACGATAGTTTAGTATCCCCACAAGCAGTTGTATTTCTCAATTATCTTAAACAAGCTGCCTTGGAACTTAGTCAAACTTTCGACAGTACTACATTTTACATTGCTATACGTGTCAGTGGTATATGGAAGAGATTGTTACATCGTTTTCGAGAACTCAGAATGGATGGACGTCGTAAGAGTAATTATCAACTCAGCAGTGAATCTGCTTGCAACAACGTGAGAAGCCCATCCAGATATAGCCTTCAATTGAGTCCAATTCCAAAAGCAAGGCACAAACTGTCTCTGGAAAGTGATGCGGAATTAGAAAATGATGTACAACATAGTTTCAATACTCCAACTTACAATCACGGTATCCCCGTTGGGAAATATACTTCCACGCCGATATTGACTAACAGGAAGGTTAGTCCGAAAAATGGTGATTTGATTTCCAATCGATCACTCAGCGGGGTTAGAAAAGTATCACCTTTGTATATGCAAAGTCATACCCTCGCTCGTGGCGACAATACCACTTATTTCAGTCCGGATGGATCACCTTGGGGTAACAGTATAAGCCCTAAAATGCGACCAAAAGCTGCTGGGGTGAAAACAGTGCAAACCGTAGCTGGACCTCTCCTGGCTTCTACTAGATATAATATCGATCCCAAGTAAGTAAGAATATTTGATAGATTTATTCGAATCGTCTAATTCATATTGATGTTTTTTTTTGTCCAACAGGATCTATTACGATGTAACCTCGCCGGGTCTTACTACTCGTCTAACTAAATACGCGACAGAGGTTAATCACAAATTAACTCATCAACCTCAATACGGTATAGGTCAATTCCCTAAAGTCAATATCAATGCCAACCAAGTTCCTATGGTGTCGGCCAGAGCGGTGAAATCAAGAATGCCCGTCACCGTGCGTGTAGCACCTCCAGAAGCTACAAGATATTCACCTCCAGAGAAATTGAAAGTTCTTTCGAGCGCTTGTCACGCGGATAACCCTACGCCAATGACGACGCCTAGCGTAGTACAAGTTTTACGTGAAATCTCGTTGAAGAGACACGCATCGAGAGAAGACGTGACTTCCGATCTAGTGAAGAAACAACGAACAGAAGTGAATTTTGATACCTCTCGCGAAGAAGAAATCAAGCAAAAGAGAAGTAGAGATGAATCCTCGAAGTCCGACGAAGAAATTTCTCCACGTAAAACTAGTAGACCAACCAAACGAACAAAAACTCCCTCGTGTTATGATATTTTAAACTCCTTGAGTTCCAGTATACACGTCGCTTCTGGGGTCAAAAGAAAAGCTGGTACAGTACAAATTTATACAATTTTTATTACAATTTCGGTTGAAGTGAATTGTATTTTAATTAAGCTTTTTATTTCAGTGGAAATTTCACGAAGCGAAACTCCTGATTCCACGAAGCATTATAAATCGATCAAATGGGAACCAGGGTCAATTACTCCGAACAATAATTCTAAACCATCCCCTAAAGGAATATTGAAAACTACGCCCAATCAAGAATCTGTGGTAGATTTGAATAAAGAAACTCCCAAAAAGTCTTTATTGAATCAGAAAGAGCAGACAACTCAAACCGTAGAAATTACTCCACCTTCCAATTCAGTAAAATTGACAGATAAATTATTTATGCGAGCCGAACCACAAAGGAATGAAAAATTGAAATCCATGATGGAGGAACAATCGTCCGTGAAAGCTAAATTCACGAACGAAGATGCGGAGGAAATTAGAAAAGAAGATATCGTTAATATGAGACAAACTAGCATGCGTGCGAGACTTCAAAGCATGTTCGATGCAATTTCTGGTAAAGGTAAGAGAAGTCAAGAGGTCGATATACCATATTTTGTATACAAAATTCTAAATTTGTACGGTAAAATGTTGTTTTTTTGATTTCAGCAGCTAGTAGAATAAATCCCAATGTTGTGATACAAGCCGAAGAAATAAATCCTCCGGTTTCGTCCGCGCCATCGGCAGGAATTTGTGCGACTCTTAATTCACAAACAACTACTACACACGTCAATACATCTCCGATTTCAACGTCAGCTATCACGCCAATAATATCCACATCTCCACCGAATGTGAAAAAATCTCCGAAACATGTCACATTTAATTTACCAACCTCGACGGAATCCTCCAATACGATAACCGAATCTTCGGAATCAAAAATGGAAAATGCCCCGTCTAATTTAATTGACAGCAAAACAACTCAACCGATAGTTGTCAGTTGTCCATCATCATCATCATCAGTCGAAATGAATGTGAATTCTACTAAATCGAGCACCACGACGTTTCCTACATTTGGATTTGGAACGTCAACGAATACCGCTTCACCTTTATTCCAATCGGGTGGATCTTCCGTGACAACCACATCTGTGACATCCACTCCATCAAATCCGCCGTCCGTCTTCACTACAGTTTCAAAAGAAATGGCCACTACCGGTTCTACATCCAGCATAAACTTAGCTCCATCTCCCATCGTTGTTTCTAATACCCAACAAACAGCTCAAACACAAATTCCCTCGACGAGTATCGTTGCTTCTACGCAACAACCTTCGAGCGTAACAAATTTCACTTTTGGAAAAATGACTTCGATTCCCGCCTCCACGTCTGCGAGTCCGATAATTATTCCTACGACTACCACGGCGGCACAAAATCCAATGAACGTCAAGGCATTCAGTTTTCTACCGACGGTAACTGAAACTTCATCGAACAAACCCTCATCACTTTTCCAAAATAATTCGTTATCAGCGCAAACAACAACTACGACGGCTGGTACTACGGCTTCTTCATTCGTTTTTGGTTCTACGAGTATCGCAAATATGCAACAACAACAACAAACACCTAAACCCGGAATATTCACATTTGGAAGCGTTACAACTTCATCGTCAAATGTTCCAACTCCAACGTTCACGCCAAGTAATTTAACTACAAATACAATGTTTGCCTCAAACAATACATCAACGAGTAATCAGCCTGTAAGTAACGCCCCTCCGACATTTAGTTTACCCACAACGACGTCATCGTTTGCGTTGGGAGCAAACCAAGCATCGATACCCGCTGCCAACAAATCTCTGTTTTGTTTTGGAAATGTATCTACGAGCACTCCAAGCGCATCTACAGTGACGTCAAGTACATCCACTTTTGGTTCAACTCCTACGACAACTCTGTCCTTCGGGGCTCCAACTGCCGGAGGAATTTCTTTTGGAACGACTAACGCTCCGTCGTTGTTTGGCGCAGTTTCTACCACCAGCGATAAACCCGCTCCGGTATTCGGCACGCCCAGTACGATCTCTTTTGGAGCTCCAACTACCACTGCCGCGGTTTCCGCGTTCCCCAATGTTAGTATAACCAGCAACAATCCTACCCCGACTACCACAACGCCATCCATTTTTGGAACGGGTAGTAATCTTTTCGGTCAGACGAAGCAATCCTCATCCTTTGGACAAAGCGGTACAGGTTTTGGAAACACATCGCTTTTCAGTGCAAAAACAACATCAACGACGTTACCGACAAGCAGCATTACGTTTGGTAATTCCAATACCAGCCAAGTAACAACGCCAGTTTTTGGTACACAATTACAAACAAATATAGAAAATCCAACTCCAGCGGCAACTGCAACCGCAACTCCAGCCCCAGCTTTTGGTTCATCTTTTGGAACATCCACAACATCTGCTCCCATCTTCGGCACTAACGCCACATCGACGTTCGGAGGTTTCGGCGCCTCGCCTGGAACAACCGCCTTCGGAGCGAAACCAAACTCCAATCTTTCTTTCGGTACAAACAATAACATCCCTGCTACTGGATTCGGTAGCACTTCGACCTCCTCTCCATTTGGATCTCAACCACAACAGCCGCAACAAACACCACAGCCAGCTCCTACGGGCACTTTTGGAGCTCCCTCTGTCGCTCCAACGCCTGCGTTTGGCGGCACCGCGACTAACGCTGATGGAACTTTCTGTTTCGGAGGGAATACTTCGGGATCCACTCAACCAAGTTCTTCGTTCTTATTCTCCGGCAGTGGTAACAACAACAACAATGCAACCACAACAGGATCCGAGACAACATTCCAATTTGGAGCAGCTAAACCAGGTTAACTTCGACTTTCTCTCTATCCGATGAGAAATAAGAGATAAATCTAATGTCGATTTTGTTTATTTTGTATTTTTTCAGTGACAGCAGGGTTTAATTTCGCAGCCCCATCGGCGACGCCCAACATAAACTTCGGAGCGACGGGTCCTCCAACTTTCAACGCATCAACTCCCGGTATGTTTAGCATCGGTAGCGGATCTACCGCATCGCGGCCCAGAACCAACAGACCGAGAAAGGCAAGATGATGGAGAATGTAAATTTCATTTGCCTTTAACAATATACATACATATATATATATATACATACATACATACATACCTATAATCTTTTTAACGCTAGAAAAGTGTATTGGAAAAAATGTGTGCTCTGTTCTTCTCTGCTCCTAATACGATATTCGGTTTTAAGATGAATTTGAATATTGAATATCTATGTTCCGGAGTGAAGATGATAATAATTAGCAAAATGAAAAGTGTGCAAATAAGGTAATTGAGCAATAATCGCTCAGTGGATTGTTAGAGACAAGAAAGAAGAAGAAAAGAAAAAATCGGACATGTTGAATATTGAACACGTGTTACATAATACACTCTTGGATTTTTATCCAAACTTAGCTTTTTAATACTCTCGAAAATATGAACTGTGTGTATATTTTTTATTGTTATTCAAAGAGAAAAAGAAAAATGAAAACGAAATGATGTATGATTGTTCAACTAGTTTAATTATTTAATTGGTATGAGTACTCGATGAGTATGAATGATTTTCAATTATCATTTTTCCACACTTCAGACAAATAATTATTGTATGAAATTAGCAATATATAATTCATTCATTTTACCAACGGACATTCGATATCAGAGAATATTGGAGAGAGTGTATTATATCGAGGGTATTCCATCGCTGTGTTCGAATACAGGGGTACAGCGTTTGAATACTCTCGAGTGTTATTTTTGTTTGTTCTTTTTTTGTAAAGATACATTGTGTATGTGTGAGAAAGTGTAATGAATGTGTCCAATGATGATTATTGTTTCCTTGAATGAAAACAAATACCAACATTGGATTGAAATTTATGGATTTGTTTGGTTTTCTTTCATATTATACATCGAGAACGAGATGAGCCACACTTTTTATTTGTTTTTTTTGTTTTTTTCTCTAAATGTTCAAAGTGGTCTATCGAAATTGTGTTCAATTTGACTGTATCCTGAACTTGAAATCAGTAAAAAGAAGATATCAACAAAAAATAAAAGAAACTATTAGGAACTATTAAGAATTGAATGGATGTTGATCGAAGATTGAGGAGAACTGCGTGTACTCGAGTGCTGTATGAAGAAGAATTGAATTCAATGAAAAAAAGAAAAATGATGCGGCACTTGGGGGCCTTTTTAAGGGTATATACAAACTGTAACTTACGATTTGGAGAAAGGAATGTCGAATGATTTTCAAATCAAATGAGTATGGTATGGGATATGAAAATAAACCTAAGTGAATTTTAGGGTGCCCTTGTGAAAGATGAATGCATGATAATCGATAGTGTAAAATAATACAAAAAAGAAGACAAACACTTGTCTGTTATTTTTTAGGTTGCCACTTGTAATATCTTGAATGTTTGAGTGCATTGATATCGAAGCGCATAAAAGTAATGTCATAAATCCGACTGATTTATTGTTTATCATTTTCAATGGATACTCCACGATTTTCTGTTTTTTGTTATAAGTTAGATCAATTTTCTTTTTTTCTCAGCTATATATATATATATATCGTCGATATTTCATTTGATCCACACAAGGACATGATCTCGAGATAATGAAAATTGTAATTAAAAGAATCAGAAACGAAAATATACATAAATTCATTTTACATTGCGTTTGCTATTCGATTTTAATTGTCATGCTTTGTTTTTTTTTTTTTTGAATATATTATTCGTATCGAGAAGAAAAGAAGTGAGAACTTAATAAAAGTCGAAAAATCATAACACATATGAGATTGTTTTGTTATTTTATTCAATGTATGCGAGTACAGGTGTCGGCCAAGGTTTTTATTATTCTATTATTATTATTTTTTCTTCTTTTTTTTCATTGTTATATTAATTGTAAGGTGTATGTTCTGCAATTGGTTACCGAACGTTTTATCGATGTATGGATATAATTCATATGCTACGAACCTACAACGGTGAAAATTAGCCGCAAAAGGATCCTCGATAAAGTGAATGAAAATAGAGGAATGTGAAATATTTTTGATACAACTCGAAGAAATTGTCGATTATCTGAAATGAATGAAACGTGAGTTTGCTCTTGTTCATGAATCGAATACGTAAATAAAATAACTGAAAATATTGAAATTATTGTGAATATACATGTATTTCCTTCAAGTGTATCTTTCTTGATGAGATTTTTCATAGGGGAGGAGGTATTTAATGGTACCGAACAGGAATATCGTTTTTTCATTTAAACATTTTCTGGTCAATGTACAAGCACGGTGAATGATTCAATTCCTTCCAATTACGTTACAGGGGAATGAACTTTGTTGAATAAATCCACACGTCAGTTGACGGTTAGCCGTCCAATGAATACCAAACTGCTGTCCAAACGAGCTTTTCAAGCACAAATAAATGTATATTTGGGATCGTTTTAACCATGAAATCCGCATGTCACTTATACTCTCTCCGTCTGCAGGATTTTCGAGAACTGACAAAAAGTCATAACAGGAGGAAGGTTCGGAAGGTAGACAAGTAGCTAAGTAGCGATACAGGGAGCAGGCAGGAGGCAGCAAGCACGTGATGCATAAAATTGAGAGGAGGAGGAGGACGAGGAGGAGGCTACGGACGACGGGTCGGGATACAATGTATTATTTAAATTTTCAAACGCGTTTCAAAGTTTTAGCTTAATTCAGCGACCAGTTAGCGCGATGCTTTTCACCTGCATCAGAGAAAATGAGAAACAAAGTGAGAAAGGGGGATCGAAGCGAGAGGTTGACGAGAAGAAAGACGGAGAACGGATAGGTAGATAAATGGATGGATGGGTACGAAGAGAGAGAGAGAGAGAGAGAGAGGGGGAGGATAGAAACAGCTTGACAGATTGACATTCGGTCGCGCCTGTTCAGTTTCCACCTATGAATATTTTAGATTGTTACTTCACCTGTCAGCTCTGTGTGCACGAGAAAGAGAGAAACCAGCTATGGATGGATAAATGAAAGATGGAAAGGGTTTTCGTGTGTTTGTTTGCGGGTGTCATAGAGAAAGAGAAGAGAAAAGGAAGCATTCTATCTATAGATATCGTGTCCTGGCGAACTTTCGACCTGAAATGACCTGTACCGGAGTCAATGATACACAAAATCCCATCTCCAATAACGAGCGTCTAATATAGAATATCCATCGATTATCTATGAATATTCAATAAATCCGCGAGAACGTTCGTCACCGCATTAGCAGCGAACTATACATGTTTTTTTCAAGCTTTTATTCGCCACGATTGAATTTTTATTTTTGTACGCTTTTGGTAATTGAATATCAAAATTGTTTTTGCAGATTTTGTCGTATTTGGAGATGTAAGTTTCAAATCAGGAAAAAACAATGAAATGTAATATTGTATCTCGAATAATTACATACATTGAATTAATCAGCGTACCCTGGTTAAAAGAATCCATTGAATCTGACAAATGAAATTCAATGAGATTTGGTCAGAACATTGTCCAAGTTTAATCGTAATTTAGTGAGATTTGGCCAGATTCAACGAGATTCACGTGAAAGTTCTGACGAAATCTCATTGAAAAATCACCGGTGAGATTTGATCGGAACATTGTCCATGTTTAATTGTAATTTAATGAGAATTGGTCAGAATCAATGGGTTCTTTCGATCAGGGTACGCAAATGTCTTTTTCGCTTTTTTTTTGATCGAACAAACCCATAAAATCTACTTTTCTAATCAGATAAAATTAAATTTCCGTGTTAAAAAAATGAAGTTTATAATATAATACAACTCTTGTTGAAGAAACTCATTCATTTTGCGCGTTTAATCGAAGTAAATAGGTCTTTTTATCCAGGGAAATTGTGCAACGGTGAATGACCATTGAATCCAGCTTGAATGCAGTTTTCAATGAAATCCGACAAAATTTCATCGCTTTCGTTAACCCAGTAAAAAATCTGGAATAGAAAAGAATAGAAATTTTCTATTCTTTTCAATTCTTTCCAATTCGAATTCTCCAAAAAAAGAATACATATGAATAGAAAAAAATTGAAGTATTTAGATTTTAATACCATGTATGAATTCCAGTTGCTATTCTGTATTGAATTCTCCTAACAGAAATGAAAATCTTTTATTCAATATCGTTAAGGTAATTCATTGACTATATAGAAGTTGTTATTCTAAATTTTACATTGGAAAAATTGAATTTGAATTCCAGATTTGGAATACGATTTGACTGTAGAATAGATCAGAATAGAGGTGAATAGAATTTCTGTAAAATCAATTCCATAACTCCAAAATTCGAATTCAAATTCTTGAATTTCAATCCGATATTTTTTGCTGGGTATATCTTTTTGTTGGTTTTTGTTGGTTTCAAAATCAATAAATGCCATATCTTGCTGGTATTTTTTTTTCAAGAATTAGGTTGGTTATTATGCATTTTTTGAGGCGCAATTTTCATGCATTTTATGTTTCATGTGAAATTTTTACAAGCAGAACCAGGTAAAAAATTGATGTCACGTTTCTTCGTAAGCTAGGCCCAGAGAGCAAAAATAACCCGTTTAAATTCTTGAAGACTCCTTAATGAGTTCTTGGAACAGTCCCCGTTATGTCAGTCAAAATGAATTCAATGAATTCAAAACGAATACATGTTGAATGCCTGGAGAATTCTTCATGAACTCATAACATGAATTCTTTCTGAACAGTAAGTTGTTCATCAAGAATTCAATTTGAATTCAAAGTATTCATAATGAATTCATGTTTACTGTCATAACGGGAGCTCTTCGTGGGGACTCTTTTGCTGTATGGGGGGGGGGGGGGAGAGGCGTTGAAAGATCTCAACTATAACTTTTCTCAACCCTTGATTATTTTTACCATGAGCGATGATAAACCCAGTAAACACCGAATATCCATGTTACATAACATAGGAGTCACAAGTTACATCACTTCAATTACATCAATGTGACATCACAGTTATATAAGATGTGCCTTCTATGTGACATAACAAATTTACTTACATGTTATGTAATTGATACGTAATTTTGCTACTTTGATGTGACAATACATTTTTAACTTCTCTGTTATGTAGCCTTTACATAACATTGTTACCCCAATTTTTGAACTTTGGTTTTCGAATATACAGACAGCGATGCAGAATATCACGAAAAAGTCTTCATGATGCAATTATATGAAAAGTTAGATAATGGTGGTTGATGGTGGTTTTGGATGACCGCTATTTCATCTTACCATTTTACATTGCGAATTTATCGATTTTTGTCAATTGTGAGAAGATTGAAAAAAAGTGAAGGTATTTCATTGTGAATGCTTCTACAAATAGATTTATAAATCCTGGATAACTTGTAACATCCAGTCACATAGAATTTACGTAACAGTGTTTACTGGGTCAGCATTGGAGTAATATCGCCGTTACATTGCAGTTATGTAGTGTTTACATAAATATTCTGCTTTGTATTTACGTAACTGCAATGTAACACTGTTCCTCACATGGTTATGTAAATGAGTAGGAAATTGTGAGTCACATGTGACGTTATGTAGTTTTGATGTAACATTTACGTAACTGTGCTCACTGGGAAAGTCGCTGGGAATTTGCTACGCACGTGATTGAGAGCTTCATGAAACCAAGCAACTTCTTAGCAACATGACAACAAATCAAGCTAAAATCTTAGATTTACAGCATATTGTTGCGCATTTGGCGACGCAACGTCCCTGCAAATTGCTTCAAACTGTTGTTGTACGTGTTCAACAATTTGCTGCATATTTGTTCAGCATTTTGCTGTTAGGGATGTACCCAGGTAGAAGTATTCTATTAAATCCTATTACGAATGGTGGAATTTCTGATTAACCCTTCAAGTATATACACAGGTGCAAATTCGCACCAACTATTTTAAGACTTTTCGTTTTTAGTCAAAAATTGATTTCATTCCCATGTTTTTTTTTTTTTCACTGATCAAATGCAATATTAGTGAATTTTCTTCCATCCCACGTTAATCTGCACAGTTTTCCCTTCAAATTGAGAAAAAGTAAGGTCAAATTGGTCGAAAAGGAACCGAGTTATATTAATCGATAAAGTTGCGTGGTGCGAATTTGCATCTGTGTGTATTCCGAAGGTGTGATTCATTTTCCCATTCGTCAATGAGATTTTATAGATTATTTGTCACAGGGTGGTTTTCTTACTGTCATTGATGGTTAAAAATGGATTGACGATTTCTCAATGTCCACGGAGCTCTAAAAAAACGGGCAAAACTTTGCTATAAATCCTTTTCCAACAACTAAGCGATGAATAAAATTTTTTAATATACAATGATCGAGCATATTTGCCAAGGTTTGACTTTGAATATAAATCGAAAGTCCGAAGTGATAATATATATCTAAACATGGAAGAAGACAATTTGTGGAAATTATTGACATTTTTAGGTTATTATGTTTAGATTCAACTAAATATTCAAAGTCCAATCTGGGCAATGTGTTCAAACACTGCACATTAAAAATCTTCATTCGATGCTTACTTGTTGCAAAAGTACGTAGCAAAATGTCCCCTGGTGAAAATCCAAAAGTGAAGGAAGAGGGTATTGGAACAAATGAAACGTGAAAATGTTTCAATTCCCTCCTAAATTACTTTGAGGTGACTCTTCGCTTGCGCTTTCGTCGCGTTTTATCGCTTCATTTTCACCAGGGTCGCTCATTTTTCTGTTGAAAAAGTCCCATACATTCTCATATATAAATCTTATTAGTTTATATGAATTTCAACAAGTTTTTATCAGTCTATATGCGGTTTCTGTCTTAGAAATTATGGGTTTTATATGATTTCATATAAGAATGCAAAGATTATATGAGAACTTTATGAGATTCAATTAGAACCATTTGCAAAATCTCATGAAACCGTATAAAATCAGGTGTGTGTACTAGATTTCATGCGGTTCCTGTCCTAGAAATAACTAGAATTCAGTAGAATTTATGATATCTTTTCAACAGGGCATGGGCCTCAACCCACTGAGCAATTCTGTTAGAACCTAGATTAACCTTGCAATCATTGAAACCATATTGATGGGATCTCGAAAATCCTTGTCATGAGAATTACAACAGTAATATTCCAAAATACAATTACAATTGTATAATATTGCATTTGTAAGTTGAAAGACAGCAGGTATACTTTCAAGATCGCATCGATATCGATGCAATATTATTGCGAGGTTCTAACGAAGATGCTCAGTGGATTTGTATCGAAAAACCAAGAATTCACTCGCGAGGGAATCAATGAATTACCGAACTGGGGTGGCAAAAGGTGTTTTGATCAAATACGGGAAATTTTTTTTGATAATCGATAGTGTAGCGTTTTCTTTTTAAAATAATTCATTCATTCCTATTACAAACTCAGTTTTCCTATTCAAATCCAATGGGTTTTAATGGGAATCGATTATAACTCAATGGAATTAATAGGTTCCTTGGACCAGGACTTTTTTCCACCAGAGAAAAGTTTTAATTCATATCGAAGACACCCAAGGAGCAATTCCGTTAGAACCCTGCATTAACATTGCAGCGATATTGATGCAATCTTGAAAGTACCTGCTGTCTTTCAATTTCCAAATGCAATATTACAAAAGTAACTTGCAAAAATATCGTTGAAATATCACCTGACAATGTATAACATTGCTGCAATTGACTTGTAACTGGATATTGTATTATTACTGTTGTAATTCTCATAACAGACAATGTTGATGCAAGGTTTCAACGGAAATGCTCAGTGCACTGTAAAAAATATTCGTGAATTTCCAAGCAGAAAAGTATGGTGAAAAACTTATAGATTGGTAAATTTCCAAATTGTTTGGAAAATCACAAATTTTCTGTAAATTTCCAAACAATTTTTGTGATTCCCCAGAAAATATTTGTCAATTGACAAAAATTGTTTGTAATTGCACCCACTATGTTTGTGAACTTACCAAAAAATGTTTTGTAAAAACTTCCAAACCTTTTTTTGGAAGTTTTTTTACAGTGTGGGCAGTTACAAATATCAACCCCTAAACAACTCCATACCGCACATTCGATCAGAAAAAATTCTTCCAACATCTGATATAGAAGCTTGGAGAATGCAGTATGAATCCTCTAAAATTCTTTCTGAACTCCTGTGCTGTGTGGGACAATTTTTCTGAATCATCAAACTGAAATTCAATATTCAATGTTCGAAATTGAACATGTGCAAGATAATAATTTATAAGCTGTTCTGCAAATGTAATATTGGAATTGAATTGTAAATGTTATGAATCGAATTGAACGTGGGTTCATAATTTTCTCAGTATTATCATTCATTGATTTTTGAGATTATTTATTTCAAGGCTCACCAAGAAAATTGTTTGAAACTCCACGAAAAATTTGTCCATAAGTTTTTCACCATACTTTTCTTCTTGGAAACTCACAAATATTATTTTGCAGTATAGATTGCCCAGTCTTAGCTGTCAGCCTAGCGCCTAAAGACTTTTATATCGGTAGTGTTGAGGTGTATATCGATATTAAATAGGGCTTCGCACGAATAATTATTCAAATCTCTTGTGTTTCCGAATGATCAAGAAGACTTGAGAATATCGATGGAATCAACGGAATGGGGTGCAACCCTTCAACTTCAATTCAATTCAAATAAAATCAACAGAGATATGTGTCGAAATATGCAACGAGACCTGCACCGAGAGCGATACCGAGACCAGTTTCGAGACTGGAAGAATCCCTTAGTTTTCCTCTTCGATGGAATCGGGATCCCATATGATTTTGTCACATATCTTAGGTAGATCTTGAATTGTCAGAAACAGTCAAGTTTGAGACGAGAGTCTCGTGCGAAGCTCTAATATTAAATCCCTGCTAAAAGTTCCCAATAAAAAACGATTCAAAACGGTAAAATTTCTCTATAGTTTTGAATGAGGTTTTTGAATACGGAATTCACAATTTGATATCGTTCTTAAACCATAGAATTCTATCGTTCCTTATAGTAATCTATAAAATTTGACGTAAAACGTATACGATTTTATCGTGAAATTCTTGTAGAAAAAAGATCACTTATTTTGAACCACATGAGTATTTTTTTCGAATAAGTGGTACTTTCTCTATACGAATTCCACTATAAAGCCACATACATCCTGTTAAATTTCATACAATACGATAAAGAACGATATAACATTGCAAATTCCGTATTCAAAAACCTCATTCAAAACTATAGAGAAATCTTATCGTTTCGAATCGTTCTTTATTGGGAATTTTTAGCAGGGAACATTCTACGTTAAAGTTTTTTTAATTTCTCTATGAAACTGGATGGTTTTTTTAGTAAACTTATACTGGAAGAATTTTATTTAAAAAATTATTGTGAAATTCTATCAATCGTAAGACAAATAAGTAGACATTCGTCTGAAAAAATTACCATGCATTGTGTAAAATTTTTGGGAAATATCTCTCCAAACTGTTTAAAAGTTGACTCATTTTTTCACTTTGCCCTGTAATTTTTCACAAGAAAAATCTTTCAGTGCAGAAGAAAAATCAAACACTCTTTTTATTATGCACATCGATTGAAGAAGGACATAAAATTCCTAAACTCTTCACTGAGTTTCTATATCGAAGCCTGAAAATCTACATTCATTCCATTTCATCCTCATCATTTTATTTGCTGTGATAGCAAAAACATTCCGAGTGGAAAAATCGAAAGAATTATGTATAATTCATATATAATTCAATATAATTTATGTGTAACTGCTTCCAATTTTTCTCTTCACAAGGTCCAGCAAAGAATATCTGGATACACTGGAAATTTGCTCAATTTAACAAAAATCCATTACAGAAGTTTGTTATTGTTCATACTGGGTATTTCAGAATTCATCATTCGGATTTCTGTGTTGTATTCTGTAGCCAAAATGCAATAATTCCCCGTTTGAAAAAGATTTTTTAGAGACTTAGTTTTTGAGCTATCAGCATTTTTTTTTCAAATCCAAATAAATCAAATAAATCAAATAACATTCTTTGTTTCTGAGCTAAAACGATATGAAAGTTTTTGGCTTTCCAATTTTTCCAACTTGGAGAATGATATTAGAGTCAACAAAATGGTGTTGAGTGATTTGGATTTAAAAAAAAACTATGTTAAGCCTCTAAAAAATTTTTACAAATGGCAAATTATTGTATTTTGGCTGCAGAATACACCACAGGAATTCGAATGGTGAATTCTGAAACACCCAGTATAGTTCACCAAAATTTCAGTAGTCTCAATTGTTCGTGCTTCGTTCTTCCGTGTTTGATTGTTGAATTTCTGTAGGAAAAGGTTGGATTTTATGAGGAATTAGAGTTTTGTCGCTGGTTTGAAAAAAATCACAATTTATGTATACACTTTATTAATCAATCATTTATTTATATAAAAAATATTTATGTGTCTCAAGTTATCTCGAGATACAAAATAAGTGGGAAGATTTTCAATCTATAATTTAAATCCTAATTTAAAATACAAAGTATTTCTCAAATAATTCTACGAATGCTTCGTATATTGTTATTTATTGAGAAAACATTTTGAAAATTATTAGAATAATTGTGATTTCCAAAACTGTTTCAACTTTCCTCTAAGGGAATGCAATCATTTATGGATTACTGGTTTTATTTCTTGATATAAATAGTTCTTAAGCCCTTCATTTTTGAACGAAGGAATATTCCATGATTAATATATAACAATCTCATTTGTATAAAATTTTTTTTTCATTTTATGAGCATCTTCATATGTCTTTAAATAACTAACAATGTGCAATATTTTGATATCAAGAACTGGTGTTTCATTGTATAAAATTTATATACACGACAAGGAATGATAGTTGAGTTACGACGAAACCAATAAAAATCCTGGTCGGAATTTGTTGTTAACTATTCTAAATTCCCAGCAGGTATCTGTTCAGTTTGAGATCGAGTTGTTGAGATCATTGGAATGAAAAAAAGATTGCAAAGAAAAATTGTAATTAACTCAGAAATGGAAGGATGAAAAACTATCATCCACAGATAAATGCATAATCCGAGGCAAAAGTTGGAGTTATTTTGGAAATAACAATTATTCTAATCATTTTCACATCTCTGTACTTTTACTTCACTAGATGTATTCTACGGTGGTGTGTAAATCATGCACCATTTATGTATCTTAACATCACAATTGCTCATTTCACATGCAATTAGAGATCACTTTACATAGAAATTATGCACAACTTCTCCATTTGGGTGTACAATGAATCTCTTACAAAACTTCTCAACAACTTTGACATTAAAACATCTTTGAGTGACTTCATCGTATAATAATCGCATGAAATGTTCATTATAAATAAATGTAATTTGAGTAATTTTATATATAATATATCAAGGCATATTCTAAGGAAATTTAAGAACTAATCGAAACTTGTGGTGGACACTCGATTTCTAAAGAACAAAAAAAAACACATTTGTGTGACAAGTATTTCTTGAATTATTTGATATTTCCTTAATTTCCCTTTTGGCGTGAAGTCTTATTTTTTTAGAATAAATAACACTATGGAACAGGGCTGTCTTTCATCGCTCGAAGGCCCTGGGCTCGGGTCTGGTGATATGAGGCGAGAGGCTCATTATTTGAAAGAAAAAAGAAAAAGGAAAACATGTCAATGAATGTCATGAAATTGGGTAATTTTTTAAGAACTAACCGGTTTCACGTTTTAGAACCGATCGTTTTCCTTCAAAAGTAACTTCTTGGTAAGAACTGACCCTGTAATATACAATAAATTATTGTACAGGCTTGTACATGTTTTAATTCAGATTCAAAACAAAAAATTGATTTTGTGTTTTTTATGCAAAATAATGTGTTACCTGGTCTATGAAAAGGCGGCTTAAGAAAAGATAAACAAGTCATCTTATCAGTGTCGCTTTAGTTGTTCGCTTCTAATGTTCTAATTGTAAATTTGTGAATTTTTATGTAAAATGACGTGGTTTTGCCTTGAAATAAAATTTTTAACATATGAAATGATGTCTATTATTTTATAATTTAATCTCCAAATTTTTGCTCTTCTTTTTGTACATTTTTAGCAAACTCCCCTACCAGTTAGAAACTTCTGGTATGCGCCATTCGAAAGAGTATATTTTACTCCATCCAAATCGCCAATAAAAAGTGAAAAATGATTTTTTTCACACCTAAGCCCCCTTTTCGCAAGCCAGGTTACATATTTGCAATAACAGTATATAAATTATGAACATTATAAAACATAGATAGATGATATTAACAATGATGCTGGAAGCGTTAAAAGATGAATATCAATTCATCAAATGTCCATGAATATTTTCTTGAATCCGATGCAGATATCACGTGCGGGTGCAGGTGCCACTTCAGCAAAGGAGAATTCAAAACTCGACGACGTGGTGTATTTAACTCTTTCGTGGTTATGATTATTGCCCGAAAGCCAATATCGAATCAAGGCTTTCTGAGCAACAATCAAAAGCATCAAGAGCGTGAAGTCGATTATTATTCTCGCAGGTGTAAGTCATCTTTCATCCTCACCTCTTGTCAGGTCCTGCAATCAATCGATACAGAGAAAAACTTTGAAAATTACGTTCCACGCATCGATGTAGCTACAAATCTACTGAATTATTATTTCAAAAGATGGTTAAATTTTCACGAGGAAAGATTCGAGCGTAAAGAGCCTTATCTCGACACGATAGACAAAAATTAATGGTTCTTGTTCAAAGTTTGATTCGAACCACATCGTTTAATGGACAATGAAACCGAGGAAGAAGGATTTATGAAACTTTGATCGCTTTAATCCAGGTAGTGGCAACAGTGGTTATATATGTATACATCCGAACTCGGTACTCGTATCTTTCCAGAGAGATACAAGTTGATACGACAGGGATTGAGTACTTGTCGATCTTCGGGTGGAAAAGAATTTGAAACGAATGGATGGACGGATACAGGATCCACCCTCAACATATAATTTCATTACACCACGCTCGCGAGTTTCTAGAACGTGTCAGATGCGATATAAACATGTAATATCAATTATCTATAGTGTAGTAAAAATGTGTAATTTATTATATTTTCTTAATCATTCGTTTCTACTTCACTGTCTATTAGGGTGGTTTTTATTTTATATATAAAAAGACCTCCAAATCTCTTCTGAAAATGATGTAAAAAATAGCACTGCTTCGTGATGTAGAACAAAATTAGACGGTCAGCCGTACAGAAAACTTGTTTATTGACAACAAACAAATCAAAAAACACTTAATAACACTGTCTATCAATAACAGTGATATTTTGTAAATGTACTCTTCTTTTGGTAGCAATCCTACAACATAATTATACAACAAGGATAAAAAGAAAAAAGCTGGATTCCAGTGAATTTTAAATTAAGATGCAAACAATTCTTAGCATCATTGAATTAAGAATAAGAAAAAAAAATCAAAGTCGAATGGAAATGCAATCGTTATCCTGAAACAACCTCTCGGATTTAATTGATCTTCATATTTCCCCGTAGAAATGTATAACACGTGACAGGGTAACGATGCTTTGTCATTTGCATCCCTTTGATGATTCAGTTGAACCAGCAGCAGGGTAGGTACATCTGTACCAGCCGATCGATGTTTCGATTGTTCTACATCTTCAATAACCCAAGCTAAGTATTCTGCGAAATACGTAATCGTTTGCTCCGTTAATTACATTTAACCGTGTTATCATTGTTCGATTCAATTCAATTGAATTCATTCAACCGTTCCATCAGGTGGTTATTATATATTTGAAAATCGGCCACACCGGGTATCGATATTCCAAGGATTTTCTCGATATAATGAATTTCACGAACAGAAATTTGAGAATGAATCCATTCAAGCGAATTCAAGATCCTCTGTAATACGCACCAATTAATGGCGGTGGAGTGGTATGATAGGTATGACCTTTTATAAACAATCGATTTGCGTCGATGGATAATCACTTTTGTCTTCTCTATGTTCGGAGAGGACAAGAGGAATCCATTCGCATGGATACACCTTTGTTCCGGGCAGGCTTTCTATCAGAGATATTCTGCGTTTGATACCTCGGTCAGTTGGAATTATAACTTTATTCCCGTGACTGATAAAACGAATACCCGGAATCGATGGCGTACGATTTATTTGTTTGAAATCTCGTTTTTTTGTTTTAAAGGGAAAAAAAGAGGAGGAAATGAAAGAAATTCTTGAAGAAATATTCTATCAATCCTGGATTTTTTTTGAGATTTCACTGTTGGGGATGAAATTTCAGAATTATTTACTGAAATGTAACAATTATTTATTGAATTTCACATATATTCTATTAATGCGAGGAAGACAATGTTGGTTATGAAATTTAAAGGGGTCAAACAGACGGATTTCTTGAACTGACATCATTTAAATTACAACCATTATTATACACAATTTTGGCGCTTACTGCTACGCCCAAGAATTACGTGAAGAGTGTTGCGTTCATTGTATGGTTTTGTTTGACATTTTAAAAATACTCTCAAAAGTAATGGTGGGATTTTCCTGCCAAAAAATGGTGGCAGCAAAGTTCCTTCGTGAACTTTTTTTTACTATGATTTGGTGGAATTTTTCTTCATTTTTTAAGAGGATTGACACTTAAAAAGCGAGAAATTTTACTACAATTCAGAGACCCTAGTAGAAATTTGATCAGACATTCCCTATTTTCAATAAGGTCCTGATCAGTGAATAAGGAAAATCTCATGAGGCCCTTACAAGGGATTTATTCGATTCTTTTTTCATACAATTTTCATCAAATTTCAATCGAAATTATACACAAATTTTTGCACTTTCATCGACCTTCATATAATTCTGATCAAAATTTCGATATAAATTGTATGAAAAAGAATTGATTCAACGAAAATACGAAATTCCCCATTTTTTCACCATACTCTGTACTCTGGTAAAAGAACGATTCAAAGATCTCTGCAACTTTTTATCTTCATCAAGGTAGGATACCGATTACGTTGAAGAGATATAGAACTTGAAAACCCGAGACAACAATTTCAATATCTTCCCATCCTATCTTAATATCATCAAATTGAATTAGCAAGACGCGAGAAGAAGCGAGTCTCGATGATATTTCCTTCTGCATGCATATGCAAGAAATGCAAATACATAAAATGACTTGTACCAGAATCTGAACGTACAATCCACTTCTCGTCAGGAATTCATAAATTCATTGTGATTGCTACTCGAGATACGTATATGACATGGATAATTTCTCCTCTTCGACGAGGAGCAAAGAAACCAGAATTGTAAAATCATTCGTTTCTCTACATTCTTTATGTGTGGATTACATGAATTGACTCGGCTATTAGCGTAATAAGCGTTCTATAATATTTATGCGACATTTATTCAAAATGAATTCGAAATTACTGTAATCATTGATCGTCACATAAATTTTCGTTTTAATTTTCAAAAATTGAACAACAAAACATTTACATTGATGAGCAAAATTTCTGTATTAGTTTACTAAAACAGAAGAAAAATGACCAATTTCTCATGAAAAACTCCCTTCACTGTTTACAGGGTGCATTAGAATCAGAGAGGGAGCTTCGAGATTGCTTGGCATGATCCTTTGTCGCGCCAAAGCAGGAGCTGGAATGGTTTCTACCGGGGAGTAACGAAGAAGAGATCCCGAAGGGCGAATGGAGGTGCTTCTTACAGAGAGGTCATGACGCAAGTCAATTGTCTTTTATCGTAAAATCCGAATATGTGAGTTTAATTTGTAACTACAGTTGTTTTATCATAGAATCTGGATTGGAGGGGTCGGACAATTCAAAACTAAATACTTAGATTCAGAGATGCACGCGAAATTTGGGCCAAAAACTTGAAGAATAATCGATACAAGACATAGTTTGTTCAACTTAATCGAAACTTTGCGTTAAACGAAACAAATTGAACAAGTTACGCGAAGTAAGCAAATAGAATGTTTTTTAGCTGGACTCCTTCGGCAAAATTTGTTTGTTATTCTGCATATAATACTGGAAAATTTTCCATTTTTGCTGATTAACCCTATAACTTAGGGTGAGAAGTATACTTTCCATCACATCTTCTGTGGTTTTTACATTTTCTTCAGAAGGTTATTATGAAAATTATAGAAATTATGGTACCAAAAGCGTGGGATAAGAACTCATTCTAAATAACAGTTAAATCCACGAACAACTGACAATACTCATTTTTCAGCGTTGTTCCAACATTTTTTCTTTTTCGAAATTCAATAAAAGAATGATCTTTTAATTAATAATCTTTGGATCTCTTGGCTCTGCCTTGGGCTAAGTAGGGTATTCTGGACCAAGATAGAGCCTTAGATGATCCAATTTGTATAAAGAGAAATTTTTAGCCGAGCTGTTTCACTTGTTTTCAAATAATTATCAAAGAAGAAGTTTAACAACTTATCATTAACACCGAGGGAAAAGTTGACTCTCTTGTAATCCACAACGCATCCGCACTATATTCCTTCGGTTACCAGAAGGTAACAACATTTTAGCCCGCGCATTTCGATGCTCCCCACACGAAAAAAAATGAATCAGCTGTGGCCTTCTTTCGCGGCTATAGCTATTTATTAGCCAACACCTGAGGATTTCGTGGTTGATATTCGAATAGCGAAATAATTTGACTGTGGTTGCTGAAAAACAGCTCCTGTAGCTAACTTTTAGCTTCCCAAATGAATTGTTTATCTCATTTCCTGTCACATCTAATAGATCTGAATTTGTAACAGGCGAATAAAATATAGTTGCAATGAACGTAGGAGCGGTATAGACACATAGTTTTCAGAATAGGCAATCAAGCGAATATTTTACCATTAAAATTGTTCATTCAGACGTGTTTTTCGAGTTTGAAAAAATAGCTTCAAAACCCTGTTACACGGAGAAAATATATTGACGAGGACATAGTGGCATTCCCGCGAAGTTGAAAATCCAGTAGACCTAATTTTACTCGACTACAGATGAAAATTAATTCAGATGTTTTTCAACAGTATTCAACCTGTTGAAATAATGAAAACATTTGAATTTATTTTCATCTGTAGTCGAGTAAAATGAACTCGACCGGATTTTAAACTTCGTGGCAATGCCTCTATGTCCTCGTTTTACTCAACTTTGGGTAATTTCTCGTCAATACATTTTCTCCGTGTACAAATAATCTACAAAATCTCGAATGGGAAAATGAATAGGTTTCAATGACATTCAATCAGAAATTTCGCCATTTAGAAATTATGAATTGAAACAAAGGTTGACAAAAGTCATTGGATGTGAAACTTCACGTAAAACGAGAACCGACAGAATGAAAAATAAACAAAACGAACACTGAAGTATCGTATGAAGAATCATACAAACAACAAGAATAATGAGGACTGATTGAAAACAATGTTCCCACAAGTAATGAAACAGTGAGTATACCTCGAATAAAGCGTACAGTCTTCTTGAATATGGAAAAAGGTAACTATCGGATGTAGTGGCGAACCGGAAGCGGAACCGACAAAGTGAACCGCGATAGCCGGAGTCCTGGACTGGAATGACATAACCTCCAGAAGATCGAGAAAGGGTTGAAGGTGAGCAATAGGGTAGGGGATCCAGAATGCATCCCCCATAGGAGGGGATGACACGGTGGATTCTGCGCATTTTACCTGAAAATTCCGACGAATTTTCTGTTTTTCTTCGTGATGATTTGGTTGTTAGGGATAGGGACGGACGAACGGAAAGCGTTGCGGAGGTGGGGAATATTGCTACCTTGTTTCTCCCTCTTTCTTTCTCCCCGGTACGCTTCTACGGTACCATCAGGTATTCCCGATCCTTGTAATTTGACAATTAGCAGCCAACGGTGATGGTGACGAAGCAAGCGAGACGCGTCAGTCAAACCGTCTAATGCACCAACCACTCGTCTCTGTACATACATCCGAGGTCGTTGCACTCTCTGATTCATTTATTTTATTAATCAGGGAAGCAACGTCGTCGATTACCCGAACAGGTGAACGAGGATATATAGAAAATTTATCCGGTAAATCCTTCCATCGAAACGTTTGGACAATTTTTGATGTCTTGTTGAATTTTCAAATGTGATATAGCATTTGAAAATCCATCGGACGATGATAACGAGACGTGTGAAATGCGGGGAACACGGAGAACGGCTGAATAATGTAATTGAAAAGTGAATTATGTCAAGTGTGATAGATGGAACGAGGGATGGATGTGGATTTTTATAGACGTTGTGTTATATACTTCTTGGAATCAAATTTATCAATGAGTTTAAGATATTATAAGTTGAAATATGGAATGAAATTAAACCTTGAATCAAATTTTCCGATATAATCGAATCAAAATCTCAACTTCTCTCACATTTATATATACAAAAAAATATTCATTGGAATAAGGGATTGTTTCCGTCCATCAAATTATTCAAATTTTCCTCGACAAATAACATTGGAAATGGAGAGAGAGAGAGAGGTCCGTTCGTTTCATTTCCTTTCTCCTGCCATCGAACTCCGGAGGAGTAAAAAAATTTCAGTATTTTTCATCGTGAAATCTATTTTGAAAACATCATTCGTCAAATGACACTGTTCCATAAAGTGCATGTTTCAACCTTTGACATATCGGATCGAGAATAATATATGAATACAATTTGCATCTGAAAAAGATGCGACAGAGTCTATATATGCATTCATCTGTCACGGATTGAATACTGGAAAATCATCCGAACAATTCTCACGCTAATAGAAGAATCGAGGATGAATAATTAATATGCGATGAGATCCGAGAACCAATCGTTTGTTTTATATCCACCGGATCACATTGAAATCGGGGGAAGATGGGTATAGCGCTATATATATATATATATTATGCAAGAACTACGAAAGCACCGCATCGCGTTTGAAATTAAATTCATTACCGGTATAACTTGATCCTCTCGCTAAACCGTATTAATCTTTTACCCCGAATTCAAGAGATTTTCGAATCTCTCTCTCTCTGTTCATTCGCGTTCTACATGCGAAACGTTTAAACGTTTAAACGTTCAAACGACGATTCGAATTTATGAATAACCCTGTTGTTTTCTTTCCTCGTTCAAAGAGGGAAATACGATATTTCCTTGATGAAATATTTAATTCTCAAGGGTTAGACTTACCGAGACAGAAACTAATCTTGAAATTTATGATGGGATCCAAACTCCTTTGTATTCATCATCGTGGTCCAGCGCACGAGGCAGGATGAGAGACTGCTCGTCAAGTTCCGATCCAAGGTCATCCGGAGAAGAACATGAGTAATCCCTCTGTCGTGGTCAATGACACGTTATGCAATATACCAACGTAATGGTCCCCGGTGACGTTGATTCTCTCTCCTGCGTCGATGCCAGGAATCTTCTTTCGTATCCTTTCACTCGAAGAAATCGTACCTATACGTAATCCGTGCCTGAAATTTCAATGAAAATGTGATTTATGTGAGATATACACCTTGATCTACTTATATCTCCACGTTAGATGTCTCTCCTCTCATTGTAATTTAGAATAACAAAGAAAAATTGTTCATTTCACGTTGTTACATCATATTATATCATACCCCCTACGAGAGTTTTGTATTTACATTATGAGTCGTCGTATTACTTTTGTATTCCATCTCTTCTTCCCCCTTTTTCGTTGGATTCGTTGGATTCGTTGGATTCGTTGGTAGAAAAAAGTTCATTTTTCTTCTTTGTTAATTTCCCCTTTTCCCTCGGTACGTTCCCCCCGCGTAACGAAACCACGTAATCCCGCGTATGCGGTGCTTTTAAATTCGCCCCCCGTAGCAGCAGCTCTCTCTCTCTCCCTCTCTCTTACCGCTGTACAACGCTAAGGAAGATATTCTTTTTTTGACCCTCCTGTAAAAATCCTGCGAGTATCGACTCGCTGTGAACGAAACCACGTGCTTCTCCTCCACGGTAGAGCGGTAAAGAAGGAGATCACGTAAAACGTGATCGGGAAACGGAGAAAAAGAGACAAGAATGAAATTTCACGAGGCGCCCGGAGCGGGAGAGCGTTGATGACGATTAAACACTTGATCGAATTGGGATCCCAGAACAAATATCTCTTTACAACGATACAAAATTCTGAAAAATCCATCCACGAGGCGTCGAATGATTTTGTATACTCGGCTTCGGGGATTGTATGAGAATTCTCGTCGAGTTTATAAATTTGTTTCATGCTCGGTTCAAAAGAGTGTAACCGTGAAGATCGTTTTTGGTCGTGTCAATCAGAACGAAGTCGTCTAGCAGGTAACGTTGAATGGACCAACGACTGACAGTGACGGATTTCATCTTTCGCAACAGAAGACTCTTACGTAGGGAGTTCTAGCTTGCTTGAGTTCTGTCATTATCGAGCGCCCTTAATTGCTAATACCGGTACCCACGTACCAAGAATAAAAAATGAACACTCACGCGCGTTTGTGTGTATGTGTGTGTGTGTGTCTATACACGCGCTTGAGTCTATGAACTTGATATTGCACGAGAAAAAAGGATAATTCAAGATCCAGGCTTGGAAGTAACGAGTTACTTTCTATATTGGATGTGTATGGCGTAGCAAAATAATCGAAATTTTTGTTTTTTCTTCGAAATCCGTACATCAAAACTTTCGAGGAGGTGTAAAAAGACATCTGTGAGAAGCAGAGCTCCTAATATTAATTTTTACAGGTCAGGTATCGCACTGTTTCATTTCCCATTTGAATAACATGGGAAAAAATGTTTTTAAAGTTCGCAATTTTTTAACTCCTTCAACGATTCATTGAACTGCTAAGACTATAACATATTCTTATAGAGAATTAAACGCTCTGCAAAAAAGATCCTTACGAAATTTTCTATAATCCTACTCCCTCAAAAGTTATTCAAGGTCAAAGTTGAACCAACAAAGAAATTCATGGCTTTTTCCACTTTTTGGCAGATCTATCAAAAAATCTATCTATCTTCTCGCAAAAAACACAAAACACTACAAAAATACTTCGAAAAATATTAATCAAAGCTGAATTTTTATGAAATGCAATTTTTTTGAAACAGTAATATTTGTAACTAACTAGAATTTAATTTTAAGAAAACTCGATATGAGAAATTATATTTGAATCATATTTATTTCAATTTTTGTTTTCCATTCTTTTTATTCATTCGAGTGCTTGTGGATAAACAATATTTCTAGTTGTTCTTTCTGGGGCGTTCACGAAGAAATAGTTGTCCATGTGAGAACCTTCCATTTTTGCAGGGTGTCCACAGACTTTGAGAAAATAAATTCCCTGACTTTTCCCTGACTATCAAGTCCAATTTCCCCGACCAAAATGTTTTATTTCTAATATTGATATTATATGATATATTCACCTTTTCTTGTCTGTCTTAATCTATTTTTTGTCTAACTATGAGATCAAAAACCTGTAATAAATTATGCAATACTACCCCACACAGCACTCATTGTCTAAAAGATATCTCAAGAAATAATTGAGAACAATGCAAGAAGTCTTATGCAACATGGATAGACATCTTTCAGAAGTCTCAAACTGTTCTTACTTCTAAAAGATATCTTCAAGAACGTTTTCAGAAACCTTTCAGAATTTCCTAAAAGATATCTTTCAGATAATTCCCAAAGTTTTCTGAAAACGTTCTTGAAGATATCTGTCAGAAATAAAAACAGTTGAAGACTTCTAAAAGATATCTATTCATGTTGCATAAGACTTCTTGCATTGTTCTTAATGATTTCTTGAGATATATTTTAGACAACGAGTGCTGTGTGGGATATTATGAAGATAATTCGGAAAATAATAGCCAGGCAATTATAAAATATATTGACTTTTATTTCATCACATCGATTTCATGTGAAACTTGCTAATGATATCAATTGCTTTGCAATCCATGCTTTTATAGTATTGTAGTTATAAATTCGTGTATTTGAAATACAATGACTTTACACCGTCAAAGTACAGGAGAAAAATAAGTAATCCAAATTTTTGTTGACTGGGTGCGTCTCACTTTTGGACGGAGCACAAATTCGAAAAAAATTCGTATACTGGATTTTGATAATTCGTCGACTCTTTCCATTATTTCGACGATAACATTTGAAATTTTCTACTCAAGTGAATTCCATTGTTGAAACAATGGACGATGTCAACGAATTATTGAAATCTAGAGTACGAATTTTTCTCGAATTTGAGATCCTCCCAAAAGTGACATATAGTTAACGAAAATTCGGTCGACTAATTTTTTCCGTGTACGGAAAGTGTCCATACGATTTTCGTTAGTTTTCTTTCCGTGTAGTAATAAATTTTGTATCTGGAATTCAGCCTTGAACACACAATTTTATTTCTTGACAAACTTCTGAAGTTGAGAAAATATGAATCAAAACTTTTATTTTATTGAAATACAAAACTACCAGAAAAAATGCCTCTTTTCCCACTTTTTGAATAATTCCCTGACTTTCCCAGATTGTGGACACCCTGAATTTTTGTATATAACAGATTGGGCCTACGGTGGTGCGCAAAAGTTTTGGGCCACATTATTTTTCTGCCCTATTTCCTCAACGGCTAACTCAAGGAAAAATTAATATATATTCATAAACTAAATATACTGTTTGTACTAAACGATGAGCTGAGCTAAGTAAAAGCTTTTGAGGAAACACTAAAGAAAAGTATTGGGCCACTTTATTGAAATATTTTTCAAAACTCTGCGACGTCAGTTACTACGTTTGTTTACAGTCGTTCAGCATTGTATATTCGAGATTAAGTAATTTTCAAGTCAATATGCCGAAACATACGACTCATGAGATTCGGGAAACCGTAATAAACCTTTCTAAACAAGGCAAGGCATCCGGTGAAATTTCCGCTTTATTAAACATTGGTAAAAGTACTGTGAATAGGATAATCGGAAAATTTACTGCAACACAGAGTCTCTCAAACCTCCCACGATCTGGTAGACCGCGGAAAACGACAATCGGTGTTGATAAAACCATTCAACGTAAATCTAAGGAAGATATCAAAAAAACTGCATCTGAAATTGCTCAGGAACTCCACGATAAAAATCTCGCCAACGTGAGGACTCTTCAGACGTGTTGGTGTTGAAAAGCCTCTAATTAGCAAAAAGAATCACAAGGCCCGATTGGAATTCGCACGCAAATTCCAGACGGCACAGAAAGGTCTTTGAACGTTTTGAAAACGTGCTCTTGGTTTTGCGTGTTTTGGTCCCGCTGAAGCAAGTTTTACAAACGTTTAGCGTACCTTCCCATTTGATATCCTTGAATACGTTCTAACCACGTTCTTTTGATCTACTACCGGACGTTCTCATCCATGTCTTCTAAGCGTACTTTCATGAAAACTAACCTTGAAAAACCACAAAGTCACACGGGGACATAGATAGAACTAACCGAGACATTTGCATGTCCCTGGGACATACATGCGACGTTTTTAGAACATCCTGAGACGTTATTTGCACGTTCTCTGTGAAATCAAGCACGTCTTCTGCACGGAGAGAAGAAAACAGCACTGGTTACTGTCCATAACAGCAATCAGTTGAAAAACAAATGAAAACACGCTTGGATGATAAAGGTTAGTCCGATCACAGTGATGCGTACTGCAATGAAATTCGTCAATGCTACTTGGACATTAACGGTTACTGAGAGACGCAGTAATGAACGACGTGAATTTGATTTTTCATTTGTTGTCAATGAATTACTGCGATTCACTGTAACCATTGCTGTTTTCTTTTTTCCGTGTGAACGTTCAGGAAACCTCCCGGTGCTGTATGGAATACCAACACTGGACTTCGAAGCAATGGGGTAAAATACTGTTTTCCGATGAGTCGAAGTGCAATCTATTCGGAAGTGATGGAAAAGAGTATGTTCGATGTCCCAAAGGCACAAGATACGATTCCCGGTAACAAATTCCAACAGTTGAACATGGAGGTGGGTCAGTCATGGTTTGGGGAGCTAGATCAAGAGATCAAAGACATCATGGATAGTGTGATGTACCGAGATATTTTGATGGAAAAAATGTTACCATATGTCAAGAAAAAAATGCCCAAAGATTGGATCTTTCAGCGGGATAATGATTCCAAACACAAATCAAAGCTGGTTCAGGAATTTTTGAAGGTGCGAAAAGTGAAGCTGTTAGATCATCCAGCTCAATCTCCCGATCTGAATCCGATCAAAAATTTGTGGGAAATACTTGGAAGACGCGTTGGAACAAAAAAACATACGAATAAAGATGAATTATTATGGCAAATAATACAAAAGGACTACATTCAGCGCTTGTAATTGATTCAATGCCTCGTCCATGTGCTGCTGTTATTGCTGCTAAGGGTATGGCTACTGAATACTAGTTAATAAGAAACGAAATGGTAACTCTTTCCTTGGTTGTATACACGTCTACTGATATTTACTGAATTATATACCTACACTGAAAAAAATACTCCGGTTAATATATGGACAGCAAGAATTACTGCTATTTTAACCGGAATTCTAGTTAAATGAATCAAGTCTCCGGCAAATTTAACAAGGGCTCCGGTAAATTTAACAAGAATTCCAGTAAAAGTCCCAGATATTCCTTGCTGTCCATATAGTAACCGGAATTCTGGTAAAATTAACAGTTCATTTTTTTCCGTGTATAGCGTGGTCCATTATTTTTGAACATTGTTATAACCAAAATAATTGTGACACGACATACCAATAATCTTATTCCTTAATTTTGCAGTTTAATCAAGTACTCATAGTTTATGCATACTTAATTTTTTTTTAACTACTAATCTTTACCATAAATAGGCAAAAATGTGTTTGGCCCAAAACTTTTGCACACCACTGTATATTCAAAGTTCCACTAAAATTGAGGGAGCCTCAGTGGAATATTTTAACATGACTGATTTTATTTCCACTAATCACGCTAAACACAAAAAATCAGCTTGATCTACCATAGTTAATTCAAATGTTACGAGCACCCGAGTCTATAACACGTTTAACCCTAAAATATCACCCCCCCCTGTTAAAATTTCTGGTCAGAAACCCCAAAGTTTCATCCCGACAGACAGACATTTATTTTTCATCGATTCTACATTTTCTGCGATTTTTGAAAAAAATGTTTCAATTTTCCCGCGGTTTTTTGTATTCTAGAAAGAAAAATTGTTGTAGCAATATTTTCGGATATCCAAATATAAAACACATCCCTGGTTGAAGAAACCCATTGATTCCCATTAAACGTGCAAATTTCCGATTCAAATTCAATGGATTGTAATCGGTTTCAATTTGAAATCTGTACATTTAAGGAGAATGAACCATGGATTCGTTGAAATTAATATTCTTCTGGTCAGACAAGGGGCAGTTTTGATTGAATCTAAGCAGATCCAGTTGAATCCGATTAGATCCAATCACGATTGGGGTACGAAAGTTCCAAAATATTTGATCCAACCTTACAGTTCCAAGGAACAAGTTCCAATGAACAATAGTTCCAACCAGATCCGAAAGAAAATTAGTAGTCAGAAATGCAAATTATATCCAATCGTCCTTGAATGGACAATGATCTCATCTTTTTCAACATATTCTTTATAATTAGAAACTATATACATGTTGAAAATTCGTTCATCTGCACAGAGAAATATGTTGGCGAGAAATTACCCAAAGTTGAGTAAAACGGGGACATAGTGGTATTCCTGAGAAGTTTAGAACCCGGTTGATTTCATTTTACTCGACTACAGGTGAAAATAAATTCGAATGTTTTTATTATTATTGGACAAAAAGTCTTGTGGGCCAAATAAGTTTTTGGAACTTTTGACTCCCTACCCCAATCACTCTTTATCGCACTGAGGAAACAGATATCTTGAAAAATACCATAATTTATGGATTTTTGGCGTTAGTCTGACCCGAGTCAAAATATTTACGTGAACGAACCTCTAAAATTCCCATAATTTCTTGGACTTTTATAAAGAAGTATGGTACCTTCCTCATAAAATTCCCAGCCATTATGGTATTTTTAGAGGTATCTTCAAGTAAATATTTTCACTCGGGTTAGACCAACGCCAAAACTCCATAAATTATGGTATTTTTCAAGATACCTTTTTCTCCGTGCGGGTTTTCATAGTGTAGCGTTTTCTTTGTGAAATAGAATTTGAAAAATCAGAAAACATTGCATCGTTTTTGCATACATCCAATATATCCTACTGTCTCAATCTGAGAGGCTGAAAAATCACGTGTTTCACTCCACTAAATCTCAGAAGTGAGCCTTAGAGTGAAAAATTGACTCCAGAATTTGAATGGCTTTCAGTTTCCAACCTCAAACCTTGGAATATCACTCTAAAAGATTGGGAATTTCCCTGAAAATTTCGACAAGCTCACTTTTGGCTGGCCGAAGAGTGAAATCTCCCTGAAAGAATTTTTCTCTTTGAAAATGTTTTGTAAACTAATTTGATTCTTGAATTCCCTAGAGCGAAACAGCGAGAATACTTTGGTCGATTCTTGAATATGCGAGAACGAGGAGATTCATCCGTCTTGCAGGTTTATCTGCCTAATTGACTAGCGTCGAGGAAAGAAAACATCTCCCGTCTCGTGGACGTTCCTTTCCCCATTGAATTGTACCATTGAAAATATCGGAAATGCAGATTCCGATCCGGTGTATAGAATTCAATGGCTCGGGGAGACCGAAGCAAGGCCGATCGTTTAAGAAAAAGTAGCGTGCATTCGTCCATTCAATGGTTCCTGTACTTGAAATTAACTCCTACCTTTTCATCCGAATTAAAAACTATTGTAAGAATATTTCACTTTAAATTCAAAACCAAAAAAAAAAGCTAATCTTTGTGACATTATGAACGTACGTACGTAAGACAGATGAGTTTCTGTATAAGAAAAGAAACGCATCTAACTTGAAATTACACGGTTGAGAAATGCAAATCATTACACAAGGTTTCCGTGGAGTCCTTAAGCAGCAGATTGCCATTCGTTTCAACATCCTTACAGGGTGGTCCAATTCTTAACATTGACGGATTAAATGAGTCTCTTCTATGCGCGTACAAGCTTTGAACGCCTGGACCAACCCCGGACAGCTCTAACGAACGCTGTTCCCTCGGGTTTTCAATTAACGTGTTACGTTCCTGACGTTTCTCCCGATTAAATCGCCACTTTTGAAACGAACTCGTCAAAAGTAGCCTGTGTATTCCAGTACGAACTCGAGTGGAAGGGCAAAAAAGAGAACATACCTCGCGTAGAGTACGCGTGTGAAAAAAAAAAACTAAGGAACAAAAAAGTGATGAGAAATTTCACCTGACCATTATTTGCACAGATGCTCAAGATACACTTTGTGAATGTTTGAACTGAAACCCTCTGTAATGTTCTTTATTCGGGATTTTTTGTCGGGGTATTATTCGAACAAATTCCATTTTTTCCAACTATATTTTTCTACTGTCTATGTTTTGGATTACAAAAATGGATAAAAACAATTCCTGCCTGAAAATAAAATCTTAAAAACTTGAGTTTGGAACATTCTCGTTAGAATTTTTTCAGAGTGACATTTTGGTTTTATTTGTCTACAAAAACAACGAAAAAATTCTGGCAAAAGTCTGTAAAGAATGTCCTGAATTTATTAAATTTTCCATGCAAAAATTTCTGAGATCTTCTCTATCGTTTTAAATAAGGTTTCTGAATACGGAATTTACAATGTTGTATCGTTTATCAACGATGGAACTCTATGGTTCCTTATCTTATTCTATAAAATCGTAAAATTCATACAGGGGAAGTACCAGTTATTTGAAAAAAGATAGGCATGTGTTAATTTTACGATAAAATCACATACATTTAATGATGAATTTTATAGAACACGATAAGAAACGATAGAGTTCTATCGTTTAATAACGATGCAACTTTTTAAATTTTGTATTCAGAAACCTCATCAAAAACTATGGGAGAATTTTATCGTTTTGAATCGTTCTTTATTGGGAAAATTTGGCAGGGTGATATAATTGCAAATACAGCTCCTATCGATAAAAAATAATCAAAATGAGCAACAACATAATATGTATCATCATCTCAAAATCAACAATCATCTCAAAATTTTAATACCAGTTGGAATTGCAATAATTATTCTTGCCGAGGTTTAACTATTGGAAAAATCCGATAAGCTCCAACAATAAATCCTAATAATCCATCAGCTCTCATTGCATAAATTATTTTTAATATTCCAAAAGTTTCTTTCTTCACTGAGAGAAATAATGATTAATATCAAGAATTTTAATTCATGAATACTGCCAAGAATAAAAATTCTTGATTACAGTTAATATGTTATTGGTCCAAAAGAAATATTTCTCGATTCAAGGAAATTTCTTTTGGGCCAATAACATATTAGCTATAATCAAGAATTTGTATTCTTGGCAGTATTCATGAATTTAAATTCTTGATATTAATCATTATTTCTCTCAGTGTTTCCTCTTTCTATAGCAATAATTTGGGAAATGATTCTTAATCCAGAAATTCAAGTATATTCATGGTTTTGCAGACATTTTTCAGCAAAATATTTCCATATACAGGTAACGATTCTTTTAATTGGAATTTTGATTTCACTTGTTTTTGAATATAAATAGCTCCTCAATTCTCACGATAATTAAAAAATCGAACAGCTTTTGAAATTTGTGAACATCCTTCTTCAAAAGGTATGAACGAAATTCGAAGCAACAAGAGGAATAAATTCTTTTTTTCCGTGGCAGTATCGATTGCCTCTCGATGTTTATAAAACGATTGCCAAGGCATTGACATATCTTCCTCATCTTTATGGATCGCTGAATAAAAAGCCAGCGATAAAAGGAGAAAAAAAAGCGGGCAAAAGACTGGAAAAAGCCTATTGAAATGAAATCCATGGAAAAATATTGACGCGAAGACTGTTGGAGTGATTTGAGAAGAATGAAAATATGATCTCCATGACTGCAACATAATAAACCTGGATTTTTAAAATAAGAGTTTCGAGGAGAGACCATAAATCATTCAACGAACTGCCATTACTCGCCACGAAGAAGGTGAATCGCAGGAATACTAGAAATGACGGATTTTATTATCTTTGGTGAGAAAATGGGAGAAAAACAACAATATCCTGTGTTTCTTCGCAGAGTTGTTATATTCCGCGAGTTTCTTTCAATGCGAACTGCCGCCTGCTACCAGTACAAGATCGTTCAAACGAAATCGAGTTGTAAGATCGTGGGATTTGTCCGGAGGGTAGTTTATAATCAGACTCTAAGAAACAACGCTAAATATGTTGCAAAAGTCATTTGAATTCGCATAAGGAAATGATGGTATTTCGTCATTCTTTGAGATCCTTTCCTCGTTGTTGGATCATTTAAATTGGAATTATTATTGACTCTCGATATTCGATTTTCAGGAATCGTTAGAAACAATACCACGAGATGAAAAAGAAAACTGTAATTTATCGTTCCGTAAGAACAGAAGAGAAAATCAATAACGTTGAAAATGGAAAAAAAATCAAACATGACTGATGTATTGAAATTGTATAGAGCCTCGAGTGGAATATGTAAATAGAAATATCGAGGTGATATGTTTATGAAGGGAGGATATACACAACTCAGAAACGTATATAAATATCAGATTACAATCATCATTCGCGTGTGGGAGGATTTTACAAAATTTCTGTCAACTTTTGTTCCAAAGAACAATTCATTAATTCTCGTTTCCAATTTATATAATAATATGTACAGGAAGTTGTTTAATTATATACATATATATATATCTACGTTATATCCATATAATTTGAAACATCCTGTAGAATGTTTGTATGGAGCTCTAAGATGATCGTTCGAAAGAGAACGAAAAATTGATTGGTCGAGGGGAATTGTGGTTTGCAGGTGGAAAGTCTTGGGATGAACGGAATAATACGGCAAGTCATGATAGCCAATAAAACTTATAGTTCTCTAGGCAATCTATACACCCGTAGACGTGATAGAAAAAAAAGAAAAAGAAAACAAAAAACAATTCACGGGAAACGATTCAGAGTAGACTCTCTGATTATTCTCATGGTGTTGCTTGACGTATGCAAAAACGATAACTTCTTATGGAAATGAACGACCAAGGAAGAAAGAAATATCGATGAGAAATTTCTATTTAGACCATTCTCGCATGTCGTCCTGTACAATTCAGAATTATATATACTTACATGTACATATACAACACGTTGGTAAGGGAAAACTCCTTGTACAACATGTAGTGTTGTACATTACGCCTTGTATCAGTTAACCGAAGTAACAAGATGGTTTCGAACAGACTTTGAATTCTTGTCTATATTGTAGCATGAAGAAAAAAGTATTGCTGGTGTAACAAGCACAAAAGAAAACTACTTGATAGAGCAAGAAAAATGATTTACACAACTACATTTTTTTGCTGTCATATACAAATTTGTTGAGGGGTCTTTTTGATACAGGCTCCCAAGAGAACATTTTTGTTTCCAAACATTTGCAAAAATTGAGATATCGTTTTAAAAATTTGTAGGTATATATATATTGAACATTCGATCCCCAAGAGAACACAAACCTTCAGGAACGTTCATTGAATGTTCCTGGACGTTCGTGAACGTTCAATGAACGTTCCCGAAGGTTTTTTTTGGGGATATTACAAAAATATTTTGTTCAGATTTCAAAAAATTTTCTTTTTCGTTACACCAATTTGAAATTTTCAAAAAATCGATTCTTTCAAATACTATTTTCGTGATGTACATACATTTAAGTACAACGCACAAGTTACACGCATATTTGTGAAATTTTGTTACTCTATGTCAAGTGTTTTTGAAACTTTGAATGCGTTTTTTTTTCACACTGTGTTTTCAAAGTCGGTGACCAAGATTTCTCGAAAACGGCTGGACCAATCAGTCTCAAAATTGAACACAAGCTTGTCCATATAAAAATCTTCAGGCTCCGCCAATGCTGACGACGGAATATAGCTAGACGCAAGGCTGCCAGCCAAAGCTGGGCAATCTATGTAGGGACAAGGATGGTTGACAATGGTCTAAACATTGTACCAATATGGGAAGTCATAAATCGACTTCGTTGATCCATCATTGATCATTGGCTGCGCCACGCTTGGCCCATCCTTCAACCAATATTGCTTGAAGGAAACGCATGCTTTCAACAGAGGCTCTCTAGGGCTTGGCGGGACACTGCTCCAAGCATTAGGCAACTCTGAATGACAATGGATTCTCATGTTGCACCAAGCATGGGTCGTAGCTTGATCCAGCTTGGGCAATAGCTTGGCTCAGCTTGGGCGATGGCCTCGCTCAGTTTAGGCGTTAGCTTGACTCGACTTGAGTAATAGCTTGGCTAAGAGTGAAACTTCCTTTTCAAACAGCAAATTACAATAACTCTCACCAGAGTGATGCATGTTTCCTGCGAGTGGCGAACCAAGCATTCAATCAATATATAAGTCTCCTTTGAAGATTCCATGACAGAAATAATTCTTCATCTGTTTCCAGACCCGCCTACTTCTACGCCAGGACCACCGGATTTACGTCATTCATCAGTTTAAACTAATCAGAAAAATTACATGTTGAAATTCTCCGACATTCATTTCGTTCAATCGAAATGATAGAATGGATTTTTTATTTTATTTTCAATTACAATAAAAAATAAAAGTGACCATTGGCATGAGATGGGCGCAACCCTGCCGCAAGATTGCTACAGCGTTGGCTCATCCTTGGCGAACAAATTTTTGTATGGTCTGCCATTGACGGCATATGCTATCACAACCCTGTTTCCAGTGTTGGGTCTTGATTGTGGAAACAAATGGGCTGAGGCTGAAATGATGTTATCATTTCAGAGTTGCGCCATGCCTGGTAGCCTAGGCTCGGCCCATCTTGGTGAGCCTTGCGGCAACCTAGCGCCCATGGTCAATTTTTACCTGGGTGTTGATTATATTTTTCAGTAATCAATCGAAGGTTTCTTCTCACCGATGAATATTTCTATTTAATGAACAATTCAAGGCCAATAATTTGTGGAACATCGATTTTTTTTCTTTTAGAAGCCGCCATTTTGTCAAAAGATTTTATTTTGCTTATTCCTTCGAATAATCACTAGATTATACGTTCCTCTAACGGAATCTGTTTGGTCTTTTCATTTTAAAAGATTCAGTCCCGAGATATCGTGGTCACCGCAAAGCGCTTTCTTTTTTTTGGAGCAGCTCCTGGAGATCAGCTATAACAGCTCTCAAAATTGCTATATTCGCGAATAAAAAATGTTGAAATACAGTTGAAAGTTATCTCAATATGTGTACAAATTTTCACATCAATCAATTTAACTGTCTTTTCAGGGAAAATTCTTGAAAAATCGCTTTTTTTGCACCTCTTAACTGTATATAACCCCTTAAACAACAAAAAAAATTAAAAAATAATCTGAAAAAAAAACAAAAAGGCAAATTATTCTTTATCGAAGTGGCTATCGCGTGAACTAGGATCTTTTCGATTGATCAAAAATTCTCCGATTTTCCACCCTCGAAAATCAATTCTTTCGAAAAATGCCCGCCATTTTGATATATTTTTTGATGGAAAAAAGAAGATTCTAGTTCATGCGATAGCCACTTCAACAAGGAATAATTTGCCATGTGTTTTTTTTTCCTCTTTCAGATCATCCGGTCACTCCAAATCACTCCCACTTTCATTTTTCAGTGTTTTTTTTGTCTAAAATAGTGAAGAAAAACATTTTTTTTGTAATATTCAATGTTTAATAAACATACCTACAAATTTTCAATTCATTTTAATCTCAATTCTTTCTATGAGAAACAAATTTTTCTTGAAGACCCCTTAACAGAACCAACGTCTCAGCTGCTGGAGTGAATATTTCTGCAAGGACAACAAACTTCTTTGTACGAAACCTTTTTTTGTTACATTTCTGGTGAAACAAACTTCTGAAATTTTCAGAGAGATATTCAGAGAAAGGATTTCTTCAAGAGAGAAGGAAGAAAAAAGGTATTTCAATCTTCATTCTCGGTACATCACGATGAAATATTGTTATTTGACGGACAGGAGGAACAGAAAAAAAAAAATACTTATACACGGAGAGAAAAATTATCGAATTATGTAATTTTATCATCAAGTCTCTCTGGCTTGGAAAAGAGATAATTGTTGAACATCTCGAGGATGCTATACATGCTATACAAAGTAACAGAGTCATCTGTACACAGAGAAGCCCCGAGGATAAAATACATTGAATACAAAGCCACAAAGTTCATCGCTCTAGGATGAAGGGGAACAAGTTTCCAGGCCGAAGTCTGGTAAGGTGCGAATCCAGCCCAACGAATCAAGTGGTATACATAAATAAGCTCGTGTCCTTTTTAATGAGAGTTTCAACAACGATACCTGGGGATTTATAAAATCCTTCTTTTTCGAAATTTCAATATCTTTGTGGATTCAAATTTTACTTGTACAAGGAACAAAGTGGTGTTCGTAAGTTTCTCTCTCTCTCTTCGGGTTTCATTATTTTTATTAATGCCGTTCATATTTCTCGAGCTCCACGAGGAGGACAGAAATTCATTTTTATCCGAAGGAAAAATGTGGAGTTTTAATTACCGGGAGGATCGAGTTAATGAATCTTATTTGTTGTATCGCATTTCGATGCGATCGCGACGAATAGATGTGACTATGTTGATAAAGCGTGGCCGAGGCATCTTTGAAACTCTCGGAATGCTTCTCGAAACCTCGAACCAAAAATTCTACTCAATTTATTCCTCCTTGGAATCCCACGGGAAAGTTAATCGTACAATTTTTCTTCCATCCACAGTGAAAACAATAATTAGTTGCTCTTGCTACGAATTAGTTCCAGCGACTGGATACAGTTGTTGATATTTGGATACCTAAAACGGACGTTGGCTCAACTACACGGAAAAAAATGTGCATCAGTTGAATTAACAAAATTGAGACTACTGTATCATTTTAGTTGGGATAACCGAAAAATTAGTTATCGCAATTGAAAAAAATGGTTGAATTAAGCACAAAAAGCAGTTGTCGTATTTTTCAATCAACCTGTTCAGTTAAAATGACTGAAAATTTGTTTGGGTGTACATTCAAATTTAGTTTTTCTGATTTTAGTTACTGTTACTGATTTGAAGTTGCCTTTACTACAGCTTTCATCACCGGCTTCTATTCTTTGATTACTAATTTCCACAACTAACTTCGGTTCATTCGGTCAAATAAATTACTTTTTTCGGTGTACCACTCTTCGAATCTTTTTGAATCTTCCTGAATATTTTTCCGCATTTCCCTGAAACACACTGTATTTATATGAAGTAATTAACAGATACATGCGTTAGAAACTTTCCCAACTTGTCCGGAAATTTACTGTGAAATGTTGGGGAAAATCCTATATAAAGTTTTAAATGTATGGGAAATTTCATATGAATGTACCAGAAATTGATTTCCTAATCAGTGATTAGAATTTTCCGGTTGATGTACATAGGAAAATTCTGATTATCTTTTACAGTGCACATGGAATTTTCTGACAGATTCAGAGAGAAATTTCGTTCACGGAAATTTTACCGGGTCTCTTATACTGGAACAGCAAATTCCTCGCTGTGACAGCAATCTTGTCAGCTGCGACAGTGATTTTTAAGCTGTGGCAGCGAAAAATCGCCCACACAGCACTTTTGGTCCTCAAGATATCTTGATAGAAAGATATCCTTAAGATTAGTCGCTTCAGCGAAGATTTGCTGTACGGTTACTTGCAAAAGAAATAAATTTTGAGCTTCCGGAGTGGAGCTGCGTCTTCACTGAAAGAAAAACGACTTGGTTGAAACATTCGTAGTCGCAGTAACTTGAAACCTGGTTTGATACATCAGGAAATGTAATTTTGATGTCCAGAAGGAGTGGTTGAAGCCAAAACTAACTACATTTTTCAAGTTATTACACCAAGAAAAGAATCTGGTGTTTCTATCCTGAAAAATGTAGTTAATTTTTGCTTCAACCATACTTTTCCTGGACATCACCACCACATTTTCTGGTGAATCGAACTAGATTTCAAGTTATGGCGACCACGAATGTTTCGATCAGGTCCTTTTTCTGTCAGTGTTGTATCTTCAGAGCGGTATAAAGCCAGCTCCAATGATGGCGCAACGTCGGCAACCAACCGATTCAAGACACGGCTCCACTCCGGAAGCTTAAAATTTATTCATTATAATACCCTTAAGATGTCCACAACAGTTGCTACTTTTAAAAGACATCTACACGGAGAAAAATGCAGGTCAAAAATGTAGTAATTTTTAATAGAAAATTGGAGAATATTTTTCAGAATCTGAGACTACTTCTTAAGTTTGTAATAAAGGTAAAACGGTTCACATTTTTGTTGATTTTCGAAATGTTGTGATTCACTTTGTAAAATTTCATGCACAACTTTTGGAATGTTCATTTTCGTTTCTATTGTCTGTTAAGTATTGATAGTTTTTCATTGTTCTTCAAGTGATATTCAACAAAAATATGAACCGTTTTATGCACTGTAAAGAATAATCGGAATTTTCCTATACGCAGCAACCGGAAAATTCCGATCATCGGATAGGAAGTCAATTTCCTGTACATTTATATGAAATTTCCCATAAATTCAATTCAAAATTCCGAACTTTATAGGATTTTTACTATCTTGTTCCAGTAAATTTCCGGTAAAATACGGAAAATTCCTAATGCATGTATGTGTCAATTACTTCCAAACATTTATGTGAAGTTTCCCATTGACATTTTTCACAGTGCGTTTATTACAAAATTAAGAAATATTCTCCAATTTTCTATTAAAGATTATTAAATTTCCGACCTGCTTTTTTCTCCTCGTCAAAGATATCTTTTAGAAGATCTCAAACTTTTCTTCCGAGATTATATCTTTTAGACGTCTTATAGAATTCGTTTTAGAGCTCTTAGAAAAATATCTTTTCATGTTGCATGCACTGTTAGAAAAATCTGTCTTGAACTTAACAATACTATTATGAAGTATTTTACATAAACATTTTATTAAATTTCATACGAAATTTCATGAAAAATTTCGTATGGAATTTGATAAAATGTTTAAGTAAAAAACTTCATAATATTATTGTTAAGTTAAAGACAGATTTTTCTAACAGTGTGGGTGCATAAGACTCCTTAAATTTGGCTTGAGATATCTTCTAGAACTGAGATGATGCGCGTAGGCGTTCGCTCGTCCAGCAAATTTACGTATTATATGTAGAATAGCAAACAAATTTCGCTGGAGTAAGATGCAGTCACGTTAAATCGAACTTTTTACCCTATACAATGTGAAGCCTTGTGCCTTTCTCGTGCCAGAGCAGGAGCTAGAATATTCCCTACCAGGAATTGAGAAATTAAAAAACAGAATGTTGTGATGAAGAAATTTCCATGATTTACCGTTGAAACTGGAAAACACGTTCCAAACTTTTGAAAAATCCTTTTGAAAAGGACCTTCGAATGAAACCCACACGAGACTCTATGAAATACAGGAACACAAAAGACATCAAACGCTCGATTGAAAAATATTTTATACATTCATCCCTTTTATTTCCCACCGAAAAACGATGCTGTCGTGTGGTAATAATTGGAAGTGATGCGATATATTGTAGATGTGCACTCTGGGCGACGTGATCGAAATCATCCACCCTCTTATTCTTCCCTCGATCAACAAAGAAGTTTTTTTATTTGATAAAATTGTCCACAGACAGGTGGTAATATCGTTGTCGAATACCTGTGTTTGCAAGCTCATTCATACGTATGATACCCCAACGTATCCACGTGCGTAGGAAAACTAAGCCACTAGCGCTTCTAAATGTTTACGTAATCAATTTTTAGAAATGTTATCTCAATGGATGATAGGGATGTATAAAGCCAATGGAATATTGGGCTACGTGTACGTAAGCTCCGCATTGGACAAGTCCACGAGTACAAATGCTCTAGTACAAAGCATTGTTCGAGTTAAATGGATCGTCGAACTGAATACCCTATAGAATGGCAACCCGTCATTCCTGGTCGCAAACACCCGTCGGTTCCAGGCATGGGTTACGTGATGACTATTCGATACATGTATGTATATATATCCTTACTCCGTTCGATCGAAGAGAATTACAATGATCGTTATATTAACGTTCTATAAACAAACGAACCAATGAGGGACTACTTTCACTCTTCATTTTTTTCACCTGCGTTTCGATCGTGATTTTATCATTATTATTATTGCTCTTCTCGATACGTACTTGACCTGCTAACCACATTATTCACAGCTTCTTATTTCTGTTTCAGAAAAATGCTATAAAATATACCCTGAAAACCTCCCTGAGGGCTGGGTTTTAGCTTCGGAATGCTGGTATCGCGCATACAACGTGTTGCTAATCATTTTCAAGGAAATAAGAAACATTGAAACAATATAATAAAAACCCTACTTACCCTAGCGTGTATGAATTCTGCACTGAAGAAAAGAGTTTATTCGAATATTCGACAGCTAGAAAATTTAGTCACTGTAAATAAAAATTTAGTTGTGGCAGTTGAATTTTATTTGCACGGAAAAAAAAGATCATGAAATGATCGCTAGAAAAGATAGTAAACTGGTGACGACTACGAATTTCTGTGCACAGTCGCTAACAGGGACGAGTAATGGTTCCTATTTTGGCATATTAAAATACAATATAGTATACCAAAATAGGAATCATTACTCGTCCCTGTTAGCGACTGTGCACAGAAATTCGTAGTTGTCACCAGTTTACTATCTTTCCTAACGATCATTCCATGATCTTTTTTCTCCGTGTGTTAAAACTAAATTTTTTATTCCCATTGAATGAACCATTTTATTCATATTTCAGATAGATAGACTTTTATTTACCCCAACTAGAGTCCACACGGAGAAAATTCTACACTAGTGATTACTGTACACGCAAAAAAATAATTCACTGTGGCAGCTAAAAATTAGCTGCCATAGCTGATTTTCGTGGTTGATATTTGGATAGCGAAAAGAATAGCTATGATAGCGATTTTTCTTTGCAATCAGTGTTTCGCTGTACTAGCTTGAAAGAATCGCTAAAAGAACAACCGAACGAGTGAAAAAAAAAAATTCATTGGATAGGGGAGGATCGATTCCGCAATCTTTCGGTTACTAACTCAAGCTGCTAGCGCTTGAGCCACCCTACCGATTAAACTTTTTTTGTTCTAATAATGAATATAGCTTCAGCGGAATGTTTCAAATTCAATTTTGCAAAACTGCATGTAAACGAATAATTATTCTAGAGGTTAAATATTTCGTTCTTAGGGTTGTTGAACATTTTTTGAACCTGAAAATGTCTATGCATTTGTCAAATGTTCATTGAATTCACATTGAATGTTTAGCGGCCATCTTATTCTCTTTGGGTATGTACTACAGCTACAAAAATCGCTCCACTAGCAACATTTCTTCTGCGATCATTTTTTGTCGGTGCACAAAAGCTATGTTAGTACATATAGCTACAATGATAGCTGCATTAGCGCAATGCACTCAAGTTTTTGCTGTCACTGCGAATTCATTTTTTCCGTGTGCACTAGGGAGTCGTTTTTCTACACTACACTCTATTCCCTGGTTAAAAGAATCCATTGAATCTGACAAATGAAATTCAACGAGATTTGGTCAGAACATTGTCCAAGTTTAATCGTAATTTAGTGAGATTTGGCCAGATTCAACGAGATTCACATGAAAGTTCTGACCAAATCTCATTGAAAAATCACCGGTGAGATTTGGTCAGAACATTGTCCACGTCTAATTGTAATTTAATGAGAATTGGTCAGAATCAATGGGTTCTTTCAACCAGGGTTGTGGAGACACGACTGATTCGTGTTACCACAGTAACCAGTGGTGTTGAAATGATTTTTTTGCATCACACGAGCCAGTCGTGTGGGCTACAGTAACCAGTGGTGTAGGATTTTCTTCGTGTAGCTAGCGTAAATAAAAATCTAGCTGCGGGAACTAACATTCAGTTGTCCCAACTAGGTACCTCTCTCTCTCTCTCTCTCTATGGGCCCTATTCTGGCCCAGTCATATTGGCAGGATGGGACCCATGCTAGACCTGGGTGGGCCCCATGGTACATACATGCTAGGGTAAATAGATTTTCAACCCTTGTTTACCACACTTCACAGAAATTACATACTTGCCACACTGGAGTGATATCCACCCCAGCGATAAACATTGTTATAACAAATTAACTATTGATTATCTTCACTTGTCAATTTTTTTATAACTTATTTAAAGTTTACTTTGAAAGATCTTTTAGAATACACAGCTGAGAATCGAATTCAAGTATACTGAAAAAAATGAAGTATGAACAGAAAAATGGAAAAGCGACTGTTTTCACAATAAAATTCATAATTTCATTACTTTTCGATATTTTGAGCTGAAAATTGGACATCATACTTTTGGAATGTTACTCTTCGAGAAAGAAGTTAGTCCTCCAATGGCTGCTGATGGACAAATATTTATACTGAGAAATGGAGGGAAAAAATTTGTGAAAAAATAAAAATGTTTCACACTGAGAAAAATGTGTTTCGTAGAACTAGCAATAAAAGCGTTGCTGACATTTTATTGTTGAATATACAATAATTCTTGTTCTTGTAGCAATATATAGTTGTTTTATTAACAATAAAATTATCAATGCAGCAATTTCATTGCTGGTTGATGTGTGACAATTCAGCATTGTCATATGTCAACCTACAATAAAAATCGTAAAAATATGACCGTTAACATTGCTGAATTGACAATTCTATTGTTAACAAGACAACATGTATTGCTATAAGAACAAAAATTATTGTATTTCCAACAATAAAATGCCAACAATTTTGTGATTGCTAGTTCTACGAAACACAATTCCTCAGTGCAGACTATTGGATCCACCGGAATGTTACTGTGCCACAAAGTAGTGGCATCCTTCGGCTATTGACAGATGTCGCTATGAACCCCGTGCGTTTGGATGGAGGGACTTGAAATTGAGGTAGAATGGGGCTGGGGTGGATTTGACCCCAGTGTCCCACTCAGCACAAATATCGTAGTAATATTACTGCAATATTACTGCAATACTTCAATATTGCTGTGATATTACCGTCATATTGCTGCGATATTTGTGCTGGGTGGGGTCCCTGTTGAAAAAGTTTCATAAGATCACATAAATGCTATCGTAATAATTTATCATTTATTATGAGATTTCGCAGCTCTTATGAGATCCTTATAAATTCTGATACATTTTTATAATAATTCTCATTCATTCTGTTAAATAAGTATAACCTCATGGTCAAATACACATCAAAATCTCATAAAAGTTAAATATTAGAATTTATGAGACGTTTTCAGCAGGGGTGGTAAATAAGGATTACTAAATTCTGCGTGGAGGAAAAAAATTCGCTGTGATAGCGGAATCTGATTTTGCTGGGTACCTTTTGCTGTCACAGCTGTGGCAGCAGAAATTTGTTTGCTATTCTATATACAGGGTGTTGCAGGACAGAGTATCAATATTTCATCAGCGTACTCTTGAGAGAAAACTGAACAACTTTTCCATTTGACATTTTTCGATCCGAAGCTTAGTTTTTGAGTTATAAACAACATAAGTTGACCATTCACGTGATAAGTACATTGGCTAGTCCAATGATCGAAGACTATAGTTATGTAGCATCCACTTGATTCGTTGAAATCAACTCTGAAACTAACCCAGCGAACACGAATGCAGGTCCTTCGAAGGACCAGTGGCGGCCCTTCGCCGGTATCACAAGACCATCAGCGGTCCATTGAAACGCCAGTAATCATTGTTTGTAGGGAAGCCTTGGATCGAAAAATGGTAAATGGAAAAATTGTTCAGTTTTCTCTCAGGAATACGCTAGTGAGAAGTTGATACTTTGTTCTGGGACACCCTGTATGATATGGAAATTTGCTGGAGGAGCAAACATTTTTTGCTAACGAGATTGCTGTGATTTCAAAAAACCCTTCTGGAACATCTCAGAGACTGCTAATGTTTTCCTATTGTAATGTTTCGAATAAAATGTTTCAAAAAAAGACATCTCAGAAACGGTTATGGAACATCAAACATTCCGGCAACGTTTCAGAGATGTTCCCTTGAAACATTTCATTCAAAGCGTTAGAATGGCAGGAGATCAGCAGTCTCTGGGAAGTTTCAGAGACGTTTCGCAACATTTCGTTCAGTAGGTAGAAATCTTTTGGGAGTTAGAACTGCACGGAGAAAAAGGAGTTCTCTGTGGCAGCGAAATCTACTTTTGCTGAGTTCCCATACAGCACAAGAGTCCCCACAAAGGAGTCCCGTTATGCTAATCAATATGTATTCATTATGAATACTTTGAATTCGAAATGAACTCTTTACGAACAACTTAATGGTCAGAAAGAATTCATATCGGAATTCCGCAATGAATTCTTCGGGCATTCAATACGTTTCCATTTTGAATTCATTGAATTCATATTGAATTCATTATTAGTCGCATAACGGGGACTATTCAAGAGATCTTGCAGAAGTCTTCAAGAATTCAAATTGATGCTTTTGTGCTGGCTGGGTTCCTTTTGCCAGAGCAGCAAATTTTTTGCTGTAGCAGCAAACTATTTGCTGTTCCATCAATCTTGTTAGCTGTGGCAGCAAAAAGTGTTTGCTATCCCAGCAAAATTTGTTTGCTATTCTATATATAATACTGAAAATTTGCTGGCGGAGCAAACACTTTTGCTGCCACAGCTAAAAAATTGCTGTCGTAGCTAACACGATTGCTGTTATAGCAAATTTTTAGCTAGGTCAGCAAAAAATTTTGCTATTCTATATATAATATCTCGATTTGCTGCGTCAGCAAATTTTTTCTCTCCGTGTGTTTTAGATATCTCAAAGATATCTTTTCGAGTTGCATAGGACTTCTCGAGTATGTTTTAAGGTATCTTTCAGATATGAAATGCTGTGTGGGATTCATGTACGCTCATTGCACGGAGAAAAAATGGTTTGCTACTATAACGCCTACAAAGAAATTTGCTGTCCTTGCCAAAATATTCACTACAGCAGCTAAGACGTTAGTTCTATTAACAAATGTGTTCATATCAGCAAAAGGATTCAGTTGTGTCAATAATGTTTCTTGCTCTTACAGCTAATTTTTTTTTAGGCGCTATAGTAACACACCTGCTTGTTATGCCAGCAATACTTTTCTCTCCGTGTGGATGTACTTCAACGTTCAATTACGTTCACTGCAAGTCCCGAGATGTTCATGTTTTCTTGGAGTCACATGTTTAGTGCGAAATCTCATTGATAAACGATTGAAAACGATTAACCGAAGCAGCAAATTTTTCAGTATTATATACAGAATTACCACAAGGAAAAAAATCATTGACTACACTGTTAAAAATTTCTGCATCAATTTTAATGTTTTTACTGGAAGTTTTTTTCAAGTACGTACATGAATTCAGTTTCATGCACATTTTAAATGGAATTTAATGTAAACTATAGCATAATCTATATTAGTCTTTTCATGTTTCTGTACATTAAATTTAATGCAGAATGTACATGAACCTGATTTTATGTACGTGATTGAAAAAAACTTCCAGATATTTTTGACAGTTTATCATTTGGATAGCTGAAAATTAGCTAAGGGAGCGATTTTTTAGCTTCCACGGCCCCTCACTTAGCGGTAGTAGCAAGAAATGTAGCTGTCGCAACGGAAATTCAACAGCTAAATTATTATCGGCCATCCAAATATCAATCACAAAACTTGTGCAGTTACAGTGACGATTTTCCTACTGCGGTAGTTAAAAAAATTGCTACAGCTGCAATTATTTGAGCTACAGTGGTGAAAAAGGGGTGTTCCAAAAGTGAGTAGCTACCATAGCTATTTCTTTTTCTTCCCATGCAATAAATTTTGCTAGTGGAAGACATATTTCCTGCTGCCACAGTTAAGAAATAACTGTTATTCGTGTCACAGCAAAAAATTTGCTGCTCAAGCAAAAGGGACTCAAAAGGAACAACGAATTTCTTTGCTCTCAGTGCGAAACCTCGAATCTTTTCACACTTCAACATTGTTTTAAAAAAGCAAAGAAGTATTTATAGGGTGATCAGATCGTTGAGGTGCAAAACCGGGACAGTTTCCCCAGAGTGGGAGAATATTCGAAATTATATATAATATTTTATAAAATTGACAGACGAGAACCTTTTTTTTGAAGGGAATTCCGAAGTTTCAAAATTACTACATTTTTCTCCCAGTTTGCTCATAGAAAAGACGAGGATAACATCAAAAAAGCTTAATAAACGTACTCTGTTTGTATCACAGAGACAATGCAATGTATCATCACTGTAAAAAAAATTTGTTGAATTCCAAACAAAAATTCTTGGAAATTTACAAACTTGGTTTGGAAAAATAATTTCCGAACCTTTTTTGTAAATTGCCGAACAAAAGTTTGTGAATTCTCAAAAATCTTCGTGAAATCACACAATTTTTTGAATGTTTACAAACTTTTGTTTGGTAATTTACAAAAAAAGTTAAGGAAGTATATTTTTTACAGTGATCAACAAAATTTATTTGCCTGTATGAAAGCCTCAATTATAGTGAATCAAATTCTATTCACCCCAAATAAATTTCATTTCAGCCAACCAGAAAAGTTTCTTTGCGTTCATTCCAACCAAAATTTTGTTTGGCTGGAACAAACTGTGTTTTCAGTGTAGGGGAGAAATTCATAAATTTTTGGACTTTGGGGTGCCCTCGAAAAAACCGTTCGAGCACCAGTGTCTCTCTTCGTAACATCCTTTTCTTTTCATTTATTACACAGGTCAACAAAACAAAATTTTTTCTCCGGTGCCCGAGGTTTGGTAACTCATTTGGAGTGATTTTGGTGCTTTGAATTAGCTCACTTTCTATTATCTTTTATACATAATTTTCATATATAATCTATATAATTGATGAATTTTATGTATAAAAAATTATAAAAAACGAACTGATCCAACAAATCTGATGTTGTTTTCGTATCCAGTACCCTAAAACTACTTCGAATCAGTTCTCAAATCTCAGCCATGAAAATGGCTGTTCACCAGTGTTATCATCGATAAAATTCAAATTTCATAGATTCTGAAAAAACGAAGACATTTCGAATCAAAACCGGGACGTATGGTCACCTTAAGTATCTATACATTCTTCATTTCATACAAAAAACACTCACAGAAAAGATTTCTTGAAATGAGAACATGTTTCTTGTCGCTGGGACAAAACTCATTTTTTTCTTGAGCCTAGAAAATTAATTTTGTCTCAGCGACAAGAAAAATGTTCTCATTTCAACAAACCCTCCCTGTGAGTGAATATTCGAGAATGTTCATCTCGATCAGAGATAAGAATTGAAGTATTCTTCGAAAATAAACGAAGTTGATAAAGCAAGCAATCGTACTTCTTCGATGAAATTTGATATAACGCGTTTTAAAATAGGATATAAGAAAAAAAATATTTCTCAACCAACAGGAATTTGTGAAATTATAAATAATAATGACGATCAACCTTTCACCCTTTTTTCCTACAAAAACAAAACCGTATGAAAAAATGTATTCTCCGGTACAACAATATTAATCGATATGAAGCCAGACTACGTATAATATCGTGTGAAGTGAAGTTTCCTTACAACACCCATAAATTGATCCTTCTTCTTCTTCTTCTTCTTCTTCTACGCCTTCTCCTTCACCTCCTCTCTCTTCTCCTCCTAGAAATTATATACCCCAGTGTCGTGCATATAAATTCTCAAAGAAGTACAGAAGAACTTCACACACATCACGAAGACCGACTACTCAAACTCAATCTGGGTCATTTATCCAGGCAATTATCTAGAAATCAATTGAAACAATCTATCAATGATTAGATTAAACGAACGACGGAGAAATTCCCAATTAATTTATACCACTCTCTGTATTCTTACATTCGTATATTCGCAGGAATCTCGTTATCTCGAGAATATTATTGAAAGCAATGTAGAAGAAAAGTACAAAGTTGCAACATGTTTCGGCACTTCACATGTACACATTTTCAGCATGCAATTGCAAGTCCTCTTTTAGAGACTTTCTAATTAAGGCAGCAAACATGAGCCACTCCGAACTTATTAGCCCCCTGACCCCCTCCTGGTTTCTTCTTATTCTTAGTTCTTCTTCTCTTCGCTTCGGCTTCGTAGTTTGTACCACTTAGGCTCGGTTGTTGCGGACCGGTTCGTCTTGACACTGAAGTACTTATACACGTGTATAATACACCAGTCTCCATCTCTCTCCTTCTCCTTCTCTTTCAGCCTCTCCTATATATACACACGTATACGCATACATCTATACATCGAGATGCTGGATTATCAAAGTCCTGAGACTTCGTCGAGACTTAACCTTGACTCTCGAACTTCACCGAAGGAGAGCTGCGGGGAGTTTAATCCCCAAGTGAAGTCCTTTGAGAGAAGATATATACGAGACTCGTATTTGAATTTAAAACGCTCCCCAAATCATGATTCTACTACCAAAGGAGTGATTTATCGACACGCATTGTGATTTATTTTCCCTTTTACGGAGGCAATTACCGTGATCGGAGGATATACGGATACTTCTCGATGAAACTTTTCATTGAAAATTCACTTGACGATCGTATTGTGGAGAGATGCGGTTTCCATCCAGTTTGCGTGGAAAGACAACGTCTCTCTGTGGTTTCGCTTTGACACAGGAGACGACTCGTTAAAGCCAACTTTGCGTTACGACTATGTATTACAATGTGAATCGAAATATGATGATAACGTTGTTTGCTGCCTCGTCGAACATTGTTGATGATTGTTTATCGCCAACCTGGAGATTTTTACCTCTTACCACAGGGTACTCTCATCTTAAGATCCAGACCTGACGTGTAGCGTAAGAGAGTCTTCGACGAAGAATGCTGCACTCCCCGAGCATGACTCGCGTTTAACCGATGTGTGGTTTTCTTTGCTTCTTTTGTATAGATTCTTACCTCGCTTTATGGTAGTTTAATGTGACTCGTAGAACAGTTCGGTCTTTTTTATGTTCCTCTTTCCTGTCTTTTTTTTTTCTACAACTCCCTTCGTTTCTTCTGAAATGATTTCCGTTCGGGATTAATATTTAAATACGAGACCTCTCATCGAGGTCTATAAAAGGTCTCAGGAAGTCTATAAAATCTATACGACGAGGAGATATTATATGTTTGCAGATTTTTATTTCATTCAAATATAATCGCATTAGGTTTGAAATGAATGAAAAAAGTTGCCATCCATCAATATATCGGGGTATCGATACATCAATGTAACCAACTTTGGGATTCGTTTGCTCCGTCAGTTAATGTGAACTCCTCGCTTTGCCCGCAATGTGCTATGAAGAATATTTTCCTTTCGGAAATCATTTACTATTCTATATATAATACTCAAAATTTTGCAATCATGTTGCAATCCGGTTTGTTATTCTATATATAACCCTAGTAGAAGTGCTCTATAGGGATTGAAAAGTTTTGTAACGCTTGCAAGTGCCTCGCAGGGTTCTGGTGAGGTACAGTAGCGCTCAAATTAATTGCAACACCAGATGAATTGTACTCTTTCTCTGCTGTACGACAGTTGGCACCACTGCTACTTGGGTTTTCAAGAACAAAGGAGGACATATTGATTATTAACATACCGTTTGTAACTTTTTTGGTTAATAAACATTTTTTGTGTGTCATGTTAAAATTGTAGTAATTTCCCTGGTGTTCCAATGAACTCGCAAGTGTCTAGTATTTGGCTAGTTGAGTGTTATAAAACCTGTCAATAATTAGAGCACTTCAAATCACCCCAGAACAAATTGAAGATAGATGTTGTATAAAAGAAATTTTAGCTAATGAAATTTTTTGCCAGAAGTTTCGGACTTCTTCTCCTTTGGAATGATTGAAAATGATAAAAAAGTAAAAGACGATGAAATATGAATGCGTTTAGATATCATTCCTTTTCCTTCATTCGGTCCATGGAAGAAAACAAAATTTCCTCGGGGTCCTCCGAGAACCCTACTCTCCAACGCAAAGGGTGGGATCGACTCTCGTGTACCACTTCCCATTGTCGTCATGGTAACCATAGGTCAGGACAGGGATAAGCAATAGTAATGCGCCCTTTTTTTTTTTTTTTACTTTGCCGCGAGAAACCATCTTGCGAAACCTGCAGGCTGAAACGATGACACGGAACTTTTCACGCACATTGGTTTTCCAATAAGAGTTTCTTCGACAAAAAAACTTACCCGGCAATAATTTTGAATAGAGATATTCAATCGATCGATCCACGCTAATAACAAATTTCCTTGTCTTCGATTCGAAAAAAAACTTTCGATCCAATCAAAGCCCCATCGATTGATTACTTTTCCATGAGGATCCGATACGAAGATATAATCTACGGGATCGATTAACCGGACATTTTATACGAACGAAAGCAATTTATTCTACGAATACATCAAGCACGAACAACGTGATCCAGGTGCGATGATAACGAACACGCGGAAAAATGAAATCTCTTTTTCCTTTCCTTATTCGGATTAAAATCTAGAGAGGGTGATTGAAATTGGATCCACGTTGCGGCATTGAGATTAGAGATTTTCGTCATCCGATGAATCAAAAAGTCGCCAAAATTCGAGTTTGTACTTAGGTCCACGAGTGAGAATATTCATCCTACTTTTGCAACCTTTTTTGTTTCATTCCTGAGAGCTGCATCGAAGAGGGATTATGAAACAATATTCCCCCGTCAAGGAAATTTACATCCTTCTTGATGTTAAATAACCATCGAAGTGGAGAAAAAATTCCCTTCATCCGGGTGGTCGACGAATAAGTCCAGCTTAATCTTAATGACAAGGTCTGGCCAACGGAGAGGTATATAGCTGCATGTACAGTACAGCAACAAAGTAATAGACTTCGAAATAAGGAAGAAATTAACGAAACGTGACGAAATAAAGAAAGAAAAAGAAAATACTAATTGGTTGAAAACGTTGGGAAAACTTTCCTCCTTTTCCATGAAAATATATATCTGAAAATTATTTATTCCGAGTAGGTGAGCAAAAGTCGTAAAATATCAAAGGAAACGTAACAACAATGCGAGATCTCCATGGATGATTATTACTTTTCTTTTACCATTGACATTGCAATCAAGCGAAGAGAGAAAATTGCACCGTTGGTACCGTTGAAGTTGTTTTTTTTCCCTCCTCTTTCTTCCCTTCATTCATTTTTTTTTTCTTTCTACTTTTTCTTTTGCGCCTCCCTTCTCCGTTGCAACGAAAGAGAAAGAGAGAGAGAGAGAGAGAAAAAAACGAATAAGTGCCTCCACGGAGAGTGAGGATAATTATTATTGTTACCGTCTCTCAGCGCCGAGTTACATGTCTTTTCTTCCAGTAATTTTGATCTACGTGGATGTAGTTTTCTAATGTTTCTTTTCCATCGATGCCATTTTTCCATTCGATATTCCGTGATCGAATCCACGGAGGGAAAGAAAAAGAAGGAGAGGAAGAAGAAGAAAGAGATGTTGGTGGAGGAATGAAATGATTTTAAAAGCGCCGTCTGCTGTCAGCGTCGAGATAAAAGCGCATCAAATGTCGCTTAAGTGGCGATGTTTTTATCTCGGTGAGAACGCAGATTGCATTATCAGAGGAAATGACATTCTTATATTTATTAGGAATTTTCGTGGTTGCGAAGGTGAATATTCTTTATTTTTCGGATACCGTATTTTTTTTTTAGTGGAACGAAAAAGAGATTTAACTCGACGCTTTATCTTTTGCGAAAAAAATATTAAAATTGATGAATAAATGAGGATTTAGTTTCTCTTTGGTCAGTGAATTTCAACGTACAAACTGGTACAATTGGAACATAAATAAATCAGAGCTGACGGTATCTCGGAAATGAATGTAATTTCGGAGTTACTGGAACAGCACAGATTTCATTCTCCTCGTTATCGATTGTAATATTTAACCGATTTGGAAAAGATTATTTCTGTTATATTCTTTCGAAAACTTCTCTTGATTATCAGAGAGTGAATCTGTTTTGCTGATCTAGCTAATAATGATTAACCGAAGCAGCAAATTTTTTCACTGTTATATACAGAATAGTGAACTACCCTAGTAGAAATACTCTAGTGATTGACAAGTTTTGTAACGCTGGATTCGCCAAAAACTAGACGCTCGCAAGTGCCTCGTAGGGTTCTGGTAAGTTACTTGCAAGTGTCTAGTATCTGGCTAGTTGAGCGTTACAAAATTCGTCAATAACTGGAGCATTTCTACTTGGGTAATGTTGCTGGAAGAGTTCACAGCAACTCTAGAAATCACTTCAGTCATTCTCTAGGCGATTACAAGGCCTGACGAGGCCTTGCAAGTCCCTCACAAGGGCCTGGTGAGGCCTCGCAAGGCCTAGAAAATTACTAGAGTGATTTCTGCTAGGGAAGATTGTGACAATCCCTAGCGGATCTGGGTGAACCGCCAAGCGACCAAATATTTCAGTTACATTTTGGTGAAAAATCTTGGTTTTGGTAACTTGTTCACGGAAAAAGAATGATGTGCAATGGTTGATATTTGGATAGCTAGAAACTAGCGGTGGCAACCAAAGTTATTGCCATAGGAGCTAAAATCTAGCTTTTGCAGCCATTTTTTTCGCTATCCAAATATCAAATCCACGAAACAGCTACCACAGCGAATTATTTTATCCCGTATTGGTCGTTTAGGACATTTTTTTCAACAAATCTCAATTTGGTGATTTTCTGGTTTTTTTCACCTCAAAAATGCCAAAAACATTCCAAAAGCGGACCACATTTTCTGGTGACAGATTTGTTCTAAGCAACCGTTAGTTTCCGGTCACAAATAGGTCATTGTATGGTAAAATTTTTACGAAACCAAAAAAATTGGTCACTTTGGAATCGCTAGAGAATAGCAAATAAATTGCTGGGTCCCAGCAAAATCAGAATTCTCTGTCGAATTAATTCTCCTCCGTGCAATGGTTCTCAAATTCGATATACAATATACTCCATCATCAAAAATATATCGAATATATAATCTTTGTCAGCACCAACCACCGGATATCGATTCAACTGAAATATTTCTGTGTTTCGGAATTTATAGCATTTTTCATCGCACACTGGGGATCGATAACCGTAAAATTGAACATAATCCAATATAATTCAACAATCCAACGCGAGAATGAATAATTTTTCCAAATTGGTTATCATCGTTCGTCCTTTCGACCCACTAACCAAAGGAAACACAATTGAAAAACAAAAAACTTTGATCAACGTATCTAAAATTACAATAATTCCTCATCCTCTGTAGAATTTTTTTTGTTCCTTCTTATAAGAACTATGAAATTTGATATCAAAGGAAAAGTACGAAAGACAATCATAAGCAGAAGGTAACGAAGAGAAGGAAAAAAATTCAAAGAAATTGCTTGAAGATTCTAAGTCACGGAATCGAAACGGCATAACGAAACGGCGTCGAGTAAAAATCATGGAGACGTGCACAAAAAAATGCCATGGCAAATTGCACACCTTCGACAGCTTTTGAGAGAGAAAGAGAGAGAACTTTCTTCCTTGGCTCTTTTGTCACGTGACAGATTGGTTTCTCGCACGCGGAAAAGAGTACTCCGAACTCCGATGACGGTCATTGTTCTTAAATCGTTCAAGTTGCGAGTCACGGCAACTGGATATAATCCTTCGAGTGTGTATTATCGAACGAGCGGGGTTGGCTTGTATTGAGCAATTAACGAAAAACCAGACACGTCGGAATGATACGTGTTATCGGGAAAGGTATACGAAGAAATATCTTCTTTTCTTTCGTTTGAGATGTCTTTCCAGCATTCGACGGAAATTCTTTGCTTGAAAATTACTTGAGCATATGCTTTCGGAGAGCGATATGGCATTTTTGGAAAAGTGAGCGAGATGTACAAAAGGGGTTGATTGAAACATACGTGCACGGAGAAAAGAGATCTTCGAAAAATAGTAAAGTTCGCTGTCATACGTAGCACAGTCGCCCCCGATATCTGGAATAGTGAATTATGTCACGTCGCATTTTGATTTGTAGGCACATAAAATTTAAATCCAGGGATGGAAATCACAGAACTTGCTAAGTGATTCACAAAAATACTACGTGGCATTACACTTTTTAATCCTTCGTATCACATAATCAGTAAATTATGTAGCTCATTCTGCTGAGAATATATTAAAAACATTTATTACGATATCAAATAGTGAACTCTGCTATTTTCCAAAAGAGACACTTTTCTGCGTGTGGAGCGTATTTTCAAATTCCTACACTGAGAACCCAATTTCTCAGACTGAAAGGAACTTTTCTTTGCCCTCATTCCAATAAATCTTTATTTCAATGGAAAAAGTTGTCTCCAGAATGAAACGAAAGAATCTCAATCCTAGCGTGTATGAACTCCGGTCTACTGTGGCCTCACTCTGGCTCAGTCTTGGGCCCATGGTAAAAACATGCTAAGGGAATTGAAACAGAAATATAATCCTTCTTGAATTCGAAAAATGTGATTTCAATTCAATGAAAAATCTTTCCAACAAAATGAATCATTGTTTCCATTGGAAGCAAGATTTATCGGAATGAGGGCGATGAAATTTTCTTCAAGTTTGAGAAATTGGATTTCCAGTGTAGCGAATTTACATGTTCAAGGATTGTTCATCGAGAGAGGAAAATTCGCTGTGATTGCAATCTACTTGGCAGCAAAAAATGTTCAATTATCCAGTGGAATTTATTTGCTATTCTAGATATGATACGGAAATTTCCCGGAGGAGCGAACATTTTTCATTGCCACAGCTAACAAGAAATCGCTGTTGTAGTTAACAAGATTGCTGTGATAGCGAAAAGTTTGCTGCTCCAGTAGATTCCGCTGTCACAGCAATTTTTGTCTTCCCCACCCAGGTAGAAACAGGGCCGTGGAGAGAAAATCCGGGCCCGGGGGGAAGCGACTTACGGACCCCAATTTTCTTGAAATTGCGTTGAAAAACTTTATTCTCACAAAGGCATAATACAAAGTTCCTTGACTTCAAAATCAAAAATATATACCTCATCGTATATCTTTCGTATAGAAATATTCTATTAAATCCTATTATAAAATGTGAAAGTTTTGATTGAATATCATTAAATTCTATTGAAACCTATTCATCTTTCTATTCGTCAATGAGATTTTATAGATCATAGAATTTTGTACGATGAGTGTTGCAGGAATTCCCTTTTTTTCCCTTGTAAGGCGTCTTTATAGCCCAGAAAATTACACGAAAAAAAAAGGAATAGCTGTTGTAGTTACTCCCTTTTTGCACCGCTGTAGCTAAAATAATTGCAGCTGTAGCTATTTTTTAGCTACCGCAGTAGGAAATTGTGGCTGCAACTGCACGGATTTTGTGGTTGACATTTGGATAGCCAAATGATTTAGCGATTGAATTTTCGCTGTGGTAGCTACATTTCTCGCTGCTCCCGTAGCTAATTTTTAATTATCCAAATAACAGCTAATTATTTTCTCCCATGTACTAAACTAATTTCTACTGAAACTGCTACTCCTTCATATCTATCTAAAACCACCTAAGGAAGATAATAACTCACAAGGAACCGAGAGAGGTTAGAAATGAAAGTGAAATCCTCATTTAATCTTCCTATCGTATCAGCACTGTGAGAATTATGTGATGTTGATATATGAATGGTTGAATCTCACGCGGTGCATCTCCTTCAACTACAAATTCTTTAATTGAATTTAATATAATTAATCAAATTCTAACCCAGCACGTGCAATGCGAAATATTTTAAAGCTCCATTGACGCCTCCTTTCAAATAAAAATCCTAAATTCGTAACTGAATTCATTCATGATCAAACTAGAAATTCTATTCCAACTTGGCAATAAATGCGAACCGTGATCTCACATTCAGTTTATGATGAAGCAAACGGGATCAAAAGTACATTAAAAATAATATCGGACGTCAGATAATCGTGAATAAATGAACAGGAAATTAAATTTCAAATTGCAAGCGTAGGACAGATGAAACTTCGATTGAAACGGTTGAAAGATGTCGAAGAGGAAACTCAAATTCGAAAAAGATGAATCAATCCCCGACGAAAGCTGCAATTTCAGTTCTTGCAGGGTGGAACGGATAGTATTCAATGTGAAATAAACTGACGATGCTGGATTCCACTTAATCAATCCTCACAAATTCACGTAGTTGTTCTCTCATCAATCCAGTTAGCAGGGGCAGCGAATTTTGAATTGAATCAGCGATATATCTTCACTTGTCGAGTCAGCAAATTTTTTTTCTCCATCATGAACTGAGATACAGATTAAATAGAAATTTATATAAAAGTGAAAGTGATTGACAAACATCGAATTTTTTATCTCATCGGTACAGGAAAAGATATTACAAAGCAATTCTTTTGAACCTTTGATAATCTTCGACAGCTCCACGGTTTTCACTATGCGAATACGATACAAACGAATGGGAAACAGATTGGAGTCGAACTATTGGATACCGCATAGAGACAACAATACACAGTTGATTCCGAATGTGGTTTTAAACTCATTCCCGATCGTATTCTATTTGTTTTTATCGATGAAATTCAGATGCAACGTGATGATGGCAGCGATACGAGGAATATCTCTTTCTGATTGACTTTACAGAGAATTTCGTGTATCTCTCTCTCTTATAAAACAATACACCGACGAATTATTTTGCAAAAAGTTTTACAATTTCATCGTCATGTTTCATAATTATAATCCCGTCAAACGTGTAAATTAAGAATCATCAATTCAAAACATTCAAATCTAAATCGAATAAACACAATTACTGTAACAACATTTCGACAAGAATAATCCATCCCAGCTCATAAAAATACTATAATTGTGATTACTCGGTTTGTTCTTTCTTTTTTTCATCACTGTTTAGTTCCGCCAGAGGCACAATTTTCTGTTTTTTTTTCTTTTTTTCACCACAATTCCATATCCACGTTGAAAGAGTGTAACGACCCTATCGTGCCACGTGCATTATCGCGTTATTATTACTGTGCCCCGCTTTCGGCACACTAATTGAGCGCATAATTAATTAGGGACGGTCAGGGTTGCACAGATTTGAATCAACCGTTTGGAATGAAATGTTCTCTTGATACAAGGTGTGCGTGTTACATACGTTCCTCCGATCATACGGGTAGTATCGAACCGCTCTTCGCGTATCTCGATCGTCGAGAATAATTAGTTTCATAATTAATATCAGTTAAAATCCTCTTGGACTTTATACAAAATATTTCTTGATTGCATGATTGTTGTGGTGAACGCCTGTGCGTGGTTGTATTTTATTCTTTGACAGAAAATTTAATGAGACGGTGAAATAATGTTAGAATACCATGGATCTGCATATCACACACAGCTGTTGAATGGAACGTCCAATGATGGGAGTTGAGAAAGTAGGAGGCTGGCAACGCTGGCTGTGGCAGCAAAATTTCTTTGCTTTTCGGTATAAAATACTAAAACTTTGCTGCTTTAGTTGATCATATTGCTCTCTTAACAATCCAGTTAGCTATAGCAGATATGGCAGCGAATTTTTAGCTAGATCAGCAAAAGAATTTGCTATTCTGTATTCACTGCGTCAGCAAAATTTTTTACCCGGAATATCCCAGGTAAAAATTCCTCTAACAATTCGCTAGTTGTAACACTTGCCCTCGCGAAAAACTAGAGTTATGAGGTCTATCAGGGATCAACATCCTTGGAACGTCTTTTGAAACACTGGAGTGTCCTGAAAATGTGCAAATATCCCCTGATGAATGTTCTGAAAACGAATACCAAATGAATATTCTCATTCAACGGTGAGAAAATATTTTGAAAACGTTTTGATAACTTCCAATGCTGTTTGGGTTCAATTTTAGTACTCATTCTGTAATTGGATTGCCAAAAAAAATATATCAGGAATAGATTTCGAAAATAATGAACTCTGAATCATCCTGTGCATCCGAATACACACCCAGTACACGATCTCAGATACGAATCATTGCACAACATGGCCGCTGTCGACCCGAAATAACAACTCGCAATTTAACGATTTTATCGCAGAATCACGGAAGGTTTCAAATTTATTTTCAGTACTCCAGCCAATGGCTTCAGGTAATTGAAACTCAGGAGATATACTCTATTGTTCTCAGCAATGAAAAGTTACATAAAGTTGGATCGATTAACACTTGAATATCTAGGATCATATTTCGCATCCCGCGTTTTTTTGATTTTTCATATTCACACGGGTCAAGTACAAATAATGTTTCGTAATTCGCGTCGGATGAACGTTAATACGGATATACATATCTATATAGCTGCATAACCACATGAGTGAAAAGATTTACTATTTGAACATAAAGAAGGAGGATCGATGAGACGTGTTTGCAGCCCACGATGTAAAATCGAAACCAAGAATATTACCACCGTGAAATTTATACACGATGTTTCATAAAGTTCAATCATAAGGAACACGGCAATATTGAAATCTGAAAGTAATTGAAAGCTGTGCTCATAGTTTTCGATTGAAAACAGATAAGATGGCAATAAGACGGATCGATATGAATAATTAATGAACTTGATAAAGATTCATTAATTCTGTAGGATTCTAATAAAATTTTCATACAATTGTCAATTGAATTCTAACAATTTTCACTGGATTTTGTTGCAATGTATCCTGAGTGGGGAATTTTTCGAAATTATATTCAATTAAAATTATATATAATCAATGTCCAAACTTTGGGAATTAAAATGGGTGTTGACCAGTATCGTCAGAATTTCTTTCTTCAATTTTTAGTTTCATAGAAATTTATTGAAGGAAAATTTTAAAGAATTCTTATATTTTCTGTCTATGAGAATCCACGGAGAAGATTTGAATTCTCAATTGTTTTACTATTTTTGAAAAATTCTAGCATCAAGAATTGGAATTTAGGTGCAAATTTTGTATATAAATCGTATGAAATTCAATAAAAAGATCTCATTTACTTTCTTTTACGAGAATACCCTGCTTGAAACAATGAAATAGAAATTAATTGACCGTTTTAATGAAGCGATACATCGTGTGGGACGATAACGATACAACTTGAGTACTTCTGATTATCAAAATCAAGGTAATGAAAAATCTATTTTATCTTTGACACAGCCAGTGCTATTGATTTCGCTATTTACGATGATGTGGGTATAAAATATACACACAATTATATACAAAATTTCTCCGAATCATCCAATTTGAGTATATCAAATGAATTAAAAATTCAACAGTCATGTGATCATCGAATGTGGAAACATTCGACGTAGAAAATTTCTTAATCAAAAATATCGAATTGTATATCTCATTTATAATATTATACATAAATTATTATGTTATAAATCTCACAAATTGCAGCACATTGAATTCAAACCGAACGATTAACATGATATGCTAATAAAAATGATAACAGAAACATGAACATCCATGCAATAAATCATAAATTATTCAAATGAAACTAAATATACTTGAAATTTAAATAATGGATATTAAATCATTTCCATTGATCTTGAATAAAATTGAGAATATGTATGAAGAAAAAAACGAATCTGTGTGTGTATTAAAATGTCTACCGATGAGAGAAACACACGTGCAGCTTATCACACGAAATCGCATATCGATAATTTGAAATAGTCGAATCGATAAGTCGATAAGTCACCAAAAGAAAATATGAAAAGATAATTCTTTGATTCAAAAGAGAAAAATTGAAACGGTAAAGAATTTTTGTTCTCGTTACTCACATGAACCGTGGCGCCAAAAGTAAGAGGATTCTCGATTCCACAGCGACCCACCCAATCATTGCTCGATGGATTTGCTCCTCACACAGTTTAGTCGAGGATTTCTTCAGCCACCCTCTTTTCAACAACAATTTTAATGACTCGATGTATCGTCTTGAGCGATCATTGGCCATTTATTTCTGACAATTTTGACGAATTCAATATTTATTTGTACGACAACGTAGTTTAAACACATCCGTCGGCCACGAGCGCCCGTGACGGAATGCGAGGGTTACCCGTGCTCGATCTCTCGTCTGACGTTCGTTACCCCCACTATTGTAACGTTTAGACTTTTTTCAAATATTTTAATTAATAAATTTGTAATATTGTGAATTAGATTTCGAGGATTTATTAAAAAAAGTAAATGCGAGGGGTGTGCGGGGGGAAAATAATGTTGGTTAAATCTTGGGAAGCTTTGCAAGAAAAAGGAATATCGAGTTTCAATTTTGTGTAGCTAATAAAATAATTCATTTGTTCTATTCGATTTGAATAATGCGTGGTTTGTGTCGTTGAATGATTTTAATTCGATATATAAATTATGTATAATTTTTATATAAAATATATACAAATTATACAGCCAAGAAGAATGATATTTTCACTTATTTGACGAGTCATTGATAATAATATATATCAAATTTTGATAAAGATAAAAATTTTATACGCGTGAAGGATGTACTTTGAAATTTCTAAGAAGCATTCAGCGAATTTCGCTGTATTTGTTTTCAGATTATCAATTGTCGAGGATGAAATATGTGAGCAATATGTTTATACTCGATTTAATCATTGAATTAATTTTGCCAATAATTTGCGAATATGTGACAGAACATATGTTCTGAATATTTTACATTATCTTCAAATCTCGAGCTTTCAATTATTCCAGCAATTCGAATAAATACAGATTTTTATCAATAATTTTTTCCAATTCTGTACAAAATTCGACTGTTTTGAGATTATGAATGGTTGGGCTGTTGCAGTCAAATTTTGGATTTCATCAGCGAGAAGTTTGGTTAAAAAATTCCAGTGTCTTTGACCAAAAAGGGTACATTCAAAAGGGGAAATTCAAAGAACCCTCAATAATTGAAAAACAGCGAAGAAATTTAGCTGGGAAGTTTGGTACCACAGAGAATTGAAATGAAAAAAAAAATTTCGAAGAAACCTTACGAATCGATTCCCTGTTTCCTTCTTCGAACAAACATTTTAAAGGTGGCTGATAAGGTGATAATGACCTTATTATATCTCAATCTACGATTTTTTCCGAACGCTCGTATCTCCAATCTTTTTCACATCACTTACGAATTAGACTCTCGAGCTGATTAATTCATGCTTTAATAACGTGATTTTAATAAATCGAGTCGACCCAACTACATTTGAGAATTGAGAAGGAGAAAAAAAAGAAGAGTACACCGTTCGAGTATGATTTATCCTTCGAGAAAATGTTAGATTATCATCGATATAAGTGTCTTCTTTTTTTCTCTTTTAGTACATATATATATGTGAATCGAATTGTATATACGAATGATTAAGAATTCGACACGTGGCAGAAATTTTATGTACATACATCAGGGGAATCTGTAATTGTCCAACGTAGGCTGGAGTATTGTCTCCTCGTGGAAGTGATGATAGTGTTACGAGAATGGCTAAGAGATTCAGCTGATACGCATGTAGAGTGTCTCAGGATTCGGACTGTATCGGAAATTTCGACGATGCACGAAACCAGAGATACCAAGAGGTGTATAAATTACGAAATTTTCAAGTTTATACGGTTCTATAAAATTCACGTAACTCTCATTGAATGTTCCTTTTGTTTTTTGTAAATTGTTATCATGTTCTTTCGCCTGAACTGGCATGATAATTGCGCTAACCAACGTAAATACTGTGAAAACTGATGGGGTATTCATGGTAATCAGTCCAACTACACTGGGAGAAATTTTTATCATAGCTATAATATATAATAAAGGATAAAAGACTATAGATTATGCTATAGTTTACATTAAATTTCATGTAAAATGTGCATGAACCTGAATTCATGTACGCACTTGGAGAAAAACTTGCAGTAAAAACATTAAAATTAATGCAGAAATTTTTAACAGTGTAGTTAGCCCACATAACACACGAGGAATTCCTTTTTCAAGAACTCTCTTTCTTTTCGAACTGAAGAATTCATAAAGAGCTCTGAAGGAGTTCAATGTTTGGAACATCAATGAGTTCTTTGAGAATGCTGAAAGTATTATTTTGGTACTCTCGAAGAATTCGTTAATGACCCAAACATTGAACTTCTCCAGAGCTCTTTATGAATCCATCAGTTCGAAAAGAGAGAGAGTTCTTGAAGAATTCTATTCTTGTTTTTGAGAAACAATATTATATCTAATAGATTTTATTGAATAATTATTGCTGTCCCTATTCTGATTAAACATTCCTCTCTGTGTATGGTGTTAGTTGAATCAATTCAGGTGCTTATGACAGGTTATGACAGTGAAATCTGATTTTGCTAGGGCAACAAAAAATTTGAACTCTTACATCAAAATTTGTTTGTTATTCTGCACACAATACTTTGCAAAAATTGCTCTCTCTCGGCAATCCAGGTAGCTGTAGCAGCGAATATTTACGTAGCTATTAGCAAAAACATTCACCATTCTGTATAAAATACTTGAATTTTGCTGCGCCGCAAAGTTTCCCCTCCCGCGTTATATAATCCATTCGAAGAAAATAAAGCAAGTTTGATTACAATGTTGAAAGTTGATTCGTTAAGAAAAATATGTTATATGCAAAATCCATGTTTTGCATACAACAACGAATCGAGCCCCAAGGGGGAGAACAATTCTGGTTAGGAATATCGTGCGATGAATCGGACTCAAGGTTTATACTTTCCGATTCATTACCTACTACCGTTCGTAACTTTCATATCATAAAAGTAGAAACAATTTTAATTTTCACGCAGAATAAATATTTTCAAATAATTTCAAAATCCTCGAATCGAGGAGAAGAAAATCATCAACTTCGAGGTATCCCTTTTTGCTGCACTAAGAAATATACACTATCATTTACCAACGAAGGTTTCAGATGAACAATTTTTCTGGCATTTGAATTACATGAACCACCTTTGTCACATCAATTTAAATGGATGAAGTATATACATTGTACGCGTATATGAATTCAACTATTCAAGGATATATCCTTTTCACGTACACGCGCTATACGAGTAACAAGTTTAAACACATACGTATCTTTGGTTGTATTTAGCGTATGAGTAGGTGGATACTTTAGTTAGGATTGTTGTCTACCGACACCCTTCTCGTCCCCGTTCTTGCCTGTATAACAGAGAATCGCACTTTTATTACGTCACCGGCCGTCACAACTCGCCAATCCGGAAGCGTCCTCCGGAGATCACGTGGTACGGCCTCCCCCGCTCACCCTATACGGCCTACACCCTCTTGACGCGTGTACGTAAAGCCAGCCAACACATATACGAAAGAGCGTGCGTTTCTTTGACACGCACCAACAAAATGGCGCGTCAATCCGGACTCCGGGAGGAGAGAATAGGAGCCGATCCAGCTCAGCTGTAGAGTCAACAACCAACTCGAACGAGCTGGTTTGCGGAAGGATTCAAATCTAACTTCGGTTTTCTCAAACATTCGTTATTGCTTGCATCATTTTGCATCCTCTGAAAATGCTACACGATTTTTAAAACAATTTATGCTTGCATTTTGGCACCATATTTCGTATTTAAATCATCATTTCTTCCCCCTTTGGATCAAATTTAATGTAAATTAGTAGGGTCCATACTGAAATGTGGGATACAAAATTCGCATTATCGACCTTTTTCCTTCATCTCAACGTTTGGGAATCTGTTGCGCGTCGATCGAGTGCTGGTACAACGAAATCTAATTTTGCTGCATCCCTTTTGTACTCGGAAAAGAGTTTGTTGGTTCATTATTATAAACTAACCCTCTTTGGGGTAAACAAGATTTGTCAATAGTTAACAAACTTCATTTGATTCGAATAAATTTGGAATACTTTCTTCTCAGTGTGCTGGAGTACACTGTGAAAAATAATTGTGAAATTTTCCTTCATTTGTGGATGATTCAACAACAAAATAATTCCTCGAAGCGGTGGAAAAATTTCAAATTTTCCCTGTTGTGACGGCAAATTATGTTAGCTACGACAGCGATTTTTTAGCCGTGACAGCAAAATGTGGTATTGCACATAGAATAACAAATTTTGATGTTGAAGTCAACATTTTTCGTTGCCACGGCGAAAATTTGCTGTCATAGCCATCAACACTGAAAGAAATTTATAGTTGAATTTACTATGAAATGAAAATAAAACATTGTAAATTTGATTAGGTGCCTCCCAGGCAGCACCGAAAATTCTCGGAACATTTTAGAAACTTGTTTCTGGTTTCCTAGATTTGATTCTGAAAACATCATATCCTGGATGTTTTAAAAACGTTTTTTTTTAATGCAACCTGTTAGATTTTGAAAACATTATTTCCATGTTCTTGAAATATTTTTGAAACATGTCAATAATTGAAAGAAATAAGGAAAACATTTATGCAACGTTTTTAAATCATGTTTGGTAAAATGTTTCCATAACCTCCCTCGAAAACGTAAATAAAACTTCCTAGGACATTTTCACGTTTCCAAAACATACATCTAACGTTTTTAAAATATCCTGGGACGTTTTTTGCATATGTTTCGTATATTACCAACCATGTTTTGTGAATGTTCTCAAAACGTTTCAGTGCTGTCTGGGCTATTGTTATGCCATAGTAAATTCAACTATAAATGTCTCTCAGTGAAGTTTGCTGTCACAGTTGGTATTCAAAAATGTGTAATAATTCTGGTCAGTGCCGTGTTTTATAGTTGAGGGGCCCTAGGCTCAGAATGCTTGGGGGCTCATGTAAGGGGACTGTTTTATTTATATATAGTAATATCTTTTTGGAAATTTCAATCAATTATGAATATGTCAATATGTTCGTTTGGATGTGCAAGTTGATTATCCATAGCTCATGTTTCACTTCTTTTATTATCACAGATTATTTTCTTGTAGAATTAAAAGAAAATTGTGATTCAAGGAGTCGGGGGCCCCCATCAGCGTGGCCCGAGCCTCCAAAGCCTATGCGAGAAGACGGCACTGATTCTGGTAATTCCACAATCAAATTTCGTACTCTATAAATCCGACTCTGTAAAAACTCAAGTAGCAACCCTGCCCTGCTTAAAGAATCTTATCAAACCGATTGATTCTCATTGATTCCGATGCAGAAAACCGATTCAAACTCATTAAAAATTGATTTTCAATGGGTTTGAATCAGTTCACGGAAAGAAAAAATTTGCTGACGCAGAAGATCGAGGTATTATATATAGAATAGCAAAATTTTTTGCTGACCTAGCTAAAAATTTGCTATAACAGCAATTTTTTAGCTGTGGCAAAAGGAACCCAGCAAAAGTAGATTTCGCTGCCACAGCGAATTCCTTTTTCTCCGTGTTCTCTGCATCGGAATCAATGAGATTCTTTAAGCAGGGTGGTCGAAATTTGTTTGGGCGTCCCATTTACCATCCACGTACTAGATGGGACCCACGTGGGAGCAACTGGACAACACATTTTAGCCAATTTGACTTTAGTGCCCAAAAATTTAGGTGGTTTATGTAGATTTTTCATGCGTCGACTGATCGTACAGTGACATTAATATTCCATCAACACGGTCACAAAAATAAAAGGAAGCCCCAACGTTTCAATTTCACGGATAAAAAAACTAACAATAATATTGCTGAATTGACAATAAAATATCGTTATATATCAACCCACAATGAATATCGTAAAAATATGACCATCGCTATTGCTCAACTGGCAACAATATTATATTGTCGAGAGTATTAAAAATTCAAATATTCCATTTTGCAATATTATATAGCTATATGAATAATTTATATTCAAATATTTAAAAAATATTACTGTTGACTGAGGAAAAAAATTTATTACTACAAGCATTCTATCACGATTTGTTCTGATTCGTTTGTGAAGCAAAGGCAATTTTAAGTTCCACAGTTGCAAAGATGCCTCAGCGCGAGATTTGAACCCGGGTCCTCCGAGTGGGAAACAAAGCCTTTATCATATTAGCAGATCTCCAAGATGACAACTGAGTACTTGAATTGCCATTTATTGTAATCCTCGACTTTGTTGAGAGTTTACGATGAGAATATATTCAAGGCAAACATAAAATTGTGCACGTTAAATGAATGAATTAGAATCTGAATCACAGGAATTTTTTTTTCAGGAATGAATAAAACTTGTCAAATTTGTTTATAATACTCATGTCAAGTTTGTTGATCAATCAGAAATTCAAATTAATTTTTGTGTTTGTGAATTCAAGAAAAATTTCATCAAAGAAAGGTTAACCGTCTTCCGTGATGGATCAAAATTATTTTCTTATGGGATTAATTATTCTGTTTTATATGTTCAAAATATATAGCTGTTTTGACAATGAATGGATTTCGTATGATACTTATTGTGCTCGCTGCTTGATATTGTTTTGTCAAATTAACAATGTTTATTGTGAATTCAAACGGCAACTCATATTGTCATTCCAACCAGTGATTTCCGGCAATATAATTCTTGTTAAGAAAACACTGTGCTGATGCTGTGAGAACAACAAAAGATTGTATAACCAACAATAAAATGTTAAGAATTTCTATATTGCTGGTTCTACCATACATATTTTTGTCCGTGCTGTCACTCGGGATTATTTTATGGAAATAAATTCAAAAGCAACGTTCTTGACTGGAGATTACATGTCAAAATACAATGTTACCTCATTTACAGAAAAAAACATGATTTCACATTTCTAATTACCAACCCTTGTGAAAATATTTCTACGCCAAATTACGCCAAAAACTACGAAATATTACGTCAATCTACGTCCCACAGCTTGGCATAGTTTTACGTAATTAGGCGTAGACAAAAATATGAGTATTTGTGCCGAAAATACGCGAAATTGAAGCAGGGGAGTAGAAATATGTAAATTTGGCGTATAAAGTCCGAGAGTTTATGCCATTCTACGTATTTCTACACCTTTTTACGCCACAGTAAACGGGTAAAACTTTTGGTCATAGATTGTCGTACTTTGACGTAGAAGTGCGCAGAATTGTCTACGTTTTTTTTACGAAAGCGTCCGAAATGCATTATTAAGGCGTAGTTTTTGGCGTAATTCAGTGCAGAAATATTTTCACAAGGGAATTTGAACAAAATTCTAGCAATTCCCTGGGACACATCTGGATGGGCACAGGCTAGGAAGTGTGTTACAAACTGGCTGGGCCCCGTATCTAATTCCCAATCATAATTTATACCAGGGAATGATTCATATTACCAGACCCAGCCAAGACTCCAGAAACACCACGACTTATCCATATTGATTTTCAATACTTTTTACTGATTCGGATTTAGAGAATAACACAGTGCAATCCACACATCATATTTCACGAGTCATTTGAAAGCGTGCTGATTCAACACCGTTGGGTATCGAATTATACTTCAAAGAATCAACGATCCCTACATGGATGAAACAATTAGCCACCGAGCGTTTCAATTCTCAAATGATATAAAGTGTGAAATTACTAGTTGAAACATTCCACATCGAGTGTTCTCGTTATTCGAATCATTACTCACTCTCGGTATTTTATTTCAAATGATATGATTCGAAACAAATAGATCGCAATCGATTAATTTTGATGAATGCGCATCGTGCTTCGAGCATTCTAGTGTGAAAATTTGCAAGGGAATGAACGTGGAAACGGATCAAGGATACTTCATTAACGTTATATACCTTTTATACCGAGAAGAGAATTAAATGATTCAATACGATAAGATCGGTCTAAACCGTTTATGAGATAATATCGGCAGTAATGAGGAGTGTGGAGAATTTTTAGCGATTGAGGAGACGCATTTTTCGATTGTCCTTGTCGAATAGGATGTTTCCAAAACTCTCTATCCGTCAATTTTTTCTTTTTTTATAACGGCATAGCAGAGTATAAAACTATTATATAAATCTCTGAATTTTATTTGAACACTGGATAGATCATATATCGAATTGATATCTCAAATCTGAAACCTATCTGTCCTGCTATGTCAATTTTTTTAACTCGATCCATCGCTTCGCCATTGGAAATTCGGGAATCGAATTCAGAGTTTGAAAAATAAAATCTTCGTTATGAATCCTGGAAATCGAGGAATCACTGTATAAACAATTCCTTGTGAAAATTCAGAAAATTTAACTGTAATTTCGTAAAGACACTGTCTTCTGAATCTTCTGAATACGCTCTGAAATTTACACTGTAAAAAATATGGGAAATTTTTCCTTATTGCAATATGGTATCACTTTCTAAAAAAAGGTTTGGAAGTTTTTTACCTAACATTTTTTGGTAAGTTCATAAACATAGTGGATGAAATTACAAACAATTTTTGTTAATTGAAAAATCTTTTCTGGGAAATCAAGAAATTGTTTGGAAATTTACAGAAAATTTGTGAGTTTCCAAACAATTTGGAAATTTACCAATCTGTAAGTTTTCCACCATACTTTTCTGCTTGGAAATTCATGAATATTTTTCACAGTGTAGATTAGGAGATTTTTCCTTCTTGTAAAGAAATTATTCTGCCTTTTGGGTGGTCAATCTTCCAAAAAGTGAGCGAAAACTCTACCAAATTATGGGAAAAAGTTCCCCAATATGGAGGAATCTTGGTTCCACCATTTTTTGCTGGAAAATTTCACAATTATTGTTCAGAGTATACACTGTAAAAAAAAATTTTAAGTATTACATCAGGAAAATTCCAATACACGGATCAGAAAGTTCTTGTATTTATACTGGAAAATTGAAGTAAAAAACATGAAATTTCATGTAGCATACGGAGTTTCTGTTGTGTAGTTGAAGTTTCTTAGAATTCAGCAATATTTTTCTGCAAATTCAGAAGTGGCTGACATTATTTGACAGGGATGTTTAAAATTGTCCTGCCAATTCTCTGTTGGAAATTATTACTCCATTAGAAATATCAGGACAAAACAAGTGTCGTATTATTCATCCCCCCGGTAGCAGATTTCATTAAACGACAATTAAATTGAAATTGATGATGTAAAATTGCTAAACGTATAATTAAATCGATTCAATAACCCCGAGAGATTGAATCTCCGAACGATATCGAGTTACAATCCCTCAATTTCGAACAGAAGGGAAAATTCAAATTCCTCATTATTTCACTTTCAATGGAAAGAGGAAGAGACAATCGTAATTACTAATTTCATCTCTTCATACGTTCGTGTCGTTGGTGTTCTCGTCGAGCTACGATCGTAGAGAGCAATAATTCTAACTCAAACATCGGATTTTTTGTCTAAATTCAAGAGACACTGATTATAACGGACCACTCTCCTCCCTACTGTTTACCTCATTTGCGAGAGGTGAAAAATAAAAATTCCATCTCTCGGTGAGAGGAGAGAGACAGAAAAAAAAAAGAAATTAGGTCGATCGTAAAACAGAGCAGGGCTGATTATCTTTGCAACTCTCTCGTTTAACCGCGAAAAATAAGGGGCGAGGAGAAGGAGGAAGGAGGAAAAAAAAGAACATAAAAGAGGAGTCAGTGAGGCGTGTATAGGGCTATCTACCGTTCTAGGTTCTAGGCAACCGTTCCAACTCTTCTCTCCTGTTCTGCTCTGTTCTCTAAGGTTCCTAAACCGTCGAGGAGAATAATTGCGTATATATAGCTTCGCGGTACACGGACAATCACCTCGGTTCTCTCTTTTTGCGATTTTACGAAGCACAGTAAAACTTTTTTCTCGCGGTCTCGGAACGGTTTCTTGAAAACGAGGCTCCAGGACGACGACGACGACGACGATGATGATCGTGCCTTCCGGTGAAGTAGTTCACATCGCGAAACACGTCATCCTTTGTAATTGATTTTCGTACTGACTATTCACCGTGTTTCCAAGTGAGACGAATCGGTGGTTAAGAGAAAAAAAATGTGAGAGAGAGAGAGAGAGGAGGAACTATACGGTTGTTATTTATTCAGCGGTCCAAGAAATGATTGTACCAGAAGAGGTATTGGAAATATGGTGAATGTAGGAAAATATTATCCGCCATTTTCCTAAGGGAGTATGAGGTTCGTTACTCGGACAAAAGGGCGAAAGTGGCCGGAGGGGTAGTTCGGACAATATATATATATGTCTCTCTTCGTACGTGATCCCCGGAAAAGAAGGTCGACGAAAGGGAGAGTCGAAGGGAGAGCAATGTGTGGGAGAGATTGTGCGTACGGGGATCGCCCTTTTAGCTTTGCGAATCGCGAGAGCCCATTGGTCAGATCAAAGTCCGTCCCTGGTCGTGGAACTATCGATTATTTGTTGCCGATTTTCCCAGTCTCGCTTAGACATAATACCTTCATCACATTTTTCTCCTTTTTTGGATAATAGGAGGTGTGGTCTCCCGTTTCCCGTCGATCTTCTACTTTTCTATAAACGCCAAAGATTTTCAATACTTCTCATGCAAATGCACTTTCTTTCCTTCTTAACCGTGGTCAAGGTGGGTCCTTTACGACCTCCATTCACCTCTGTGTTGCCAAACAGAGAATGAAGGGGTAGAGGTAGGGAGAGCCATTAAATCCTCTCCACCGGCCATGAATGGAGTTTCCAATCGGGTTTAGATCGATCGTTCGACTACTGTTTCTTTATTTTTGTTTTTTAACCCGTTCATTGAATTTTCTCTTGACCCTGAAGAAGAGTCTTCTTAATTCCAAGACTTTTTGATCAATTTGAAAAGAATATTTGCAGGACAAGTAACACGTTAACTGTTTCAACTAATTCAAAATCCTTACAATAGGTATTTACATCAGTTAATGCAACTATCGAGTTACGTGTCCTGACTACTAAGTAGCTGCACCAACTGTTTCAATAGATGGTCGAAAATTGACTATTCAAGTAGTCGCTGCAACTATTTCTCTTTTTAGATAATAAAATATTTAGTTGAATAGTCGCCACAAGATACTTAAGTGATTTGAATAAATTTCTATTGACTCAATTAAATAACTGTTTCCATTGATGAAATATTTCATAGCATATTAAATATTTGTTTGATTGGATGAATATTTTATCGAGACTTTTATGGCGACTATTCAATTAAATATTTCATTGTTCCCGGAAATTTTTTCTCTCAGCGTGTTGTAACTTTTGATGAAACGTCGTTGAATACCAGAAATCGATTCAGAAGCCTCAAAAAATTTCAGCTTCATTGGAAACAATCGTTTTCTTGATTACGATATTTCCGTACTGTGTTTTTACAAACACTGTACAAAAATTCACATCCAAATCTCTTCTAAATCTCCATAAAAATTTTGCTGAATTTTAAAAAAGGCTGCCACTCATTTGTCAGAAGGATGTAAGTACTTTGAAACATTCTCATTGCACCATTCGATCAGGAATATCATTGATCATTCTCTCCACTCTTTCGAATATAAAATGAAAAGACCAAATATATATCCTTTTACGTATTCCGTTGATCCGTAAGAAAAACAGATATTCACACATCAAGAATCATCACCAGGAAATAAATGAGAGAAGAATCTGGAATTTTTCAAATGATCCTTTTCATCGTCAATTTTTCGTTTCGTGAACCCTGGAAACTTGACATTAATAATACATGATATCCAATGTTCCGTCACGAGATCCGTATTTGAAATCACCGAATACTTGGTTCGACTTCTTTTCGTAGAAGTTTATTTTCTCTCATCGCTGTTTAGGACAGCAAAATATGATTTTCTCAGTCAATTCTCTATCAAATCGAACGCGACGGTACAGGAAACCAAAATCAAGAGTAAAAAAGATATCAAGTGAGTTTCTAAGGGTGCTCGTGACAAAGGGATGGTATATTGTATCATTCTGACAAACGTCTACTATGTGTACACATATGTACATGTATATATATATATATTCAACGATAACCCTTGTATGTTTCATTTCTGGTCTCCACGCACTTCTTTTTAATTACCACGCATGTCAACGACACGTATACGCACTTCATTCCAGTTTATTCCGTTTGCCGAATGAAAGATTGAAAGGAACAGAAATATAAAGGGACAAAGATGATTGCGCATACAAGATTGCCCCGTTATTTTCAACAGTTCGTTCTCTCGTGATGAAGTTTTTGAACGCTTGATAGACACTCTAATTTGGACGTATCTTTCGTTACGTGTTCTCGATCATACATTCGTTTTTACTCTCCTTCGCCTATGTTATTTTATCGTTGAAGAATCCCAAGAGCGAAAGGAAGAATATGGTTTATGATTCGTATGTGGATTTTTAAACTCTCGTTTCTTTTATTCTAATCGTTCTATGGGAAAAATATGAGCAACAAAAGGGGTTTGATATTTACTGCTCTGAGGAGAATAGTTTTCCCAAACAGTACCAAAAGTTAGTTCTCACGACCTGGTTGAAACATTCGTGGTTGCAATGACTTGAAATCTAGAAACTCAGTCCATATTCTGGTTATCACACCAAGAAAAGATCGAATCTGGTTTTTCAAACCTGAAAAATGTGGTTAATTTTTGCTTCAACCACTTTTTCTAGACATCACAATCACATTTCCTGGTGAATCGAATCAGATTTCAAGTTATTGCGATCACGAATGTTTTAACCAGGTCGTTTTTCTGTCAGTGTATAGCGCCTACATAAAAAATTAACTGAAAGAGCTGACATTAACAAATTTGTTAACAGAACTAACCCCTGCTAAAAATTTCCAATAGAAAACGATAAAATTTTTCCGATCGGTTCAGGGTTCAGACAAGTTTTGTTCAATCAATTTCCCTGAGTAAAATTCTAATTTCTAGAAATCATGAATGTGTCCCTAAACATTTTTTCCTCAGTGTATAATTTCTAAGATTCCATGATTAAAAATTAAGAAAATATGTTGTAGACAATGAAAAATAGAATTAACGAACAAATTTCTTATTTTGAAAAAATTTTAGTAATTTCCCTGGGATTTCCAGGTTTTTGGGAATTTTTGATCATTTCCCTGAGAATTCCCGGTGTTTTGAGTCCAATTTTTATTTCCCGGAATTCCAGTTCTGTCTGAACCCTGCGGTTTTAATGTGATTTTTGAGACTGGGAATCCTAGAAAGTAATCGTGAATTCCCAGAAAGTGAATAGAACTCTATCGGTTTGTATCGTTTTATATAAGATTTGAGAGAAATGTATTCGGTTTTATCGATCATTATATTATTTCTCAAAATAATTAATACTTCCTGTACAGGATTTTCACGATAAAACCAGATACATTTCTCTTAAATTCTATAGAGAACGATAAGAACCGATACAGTTCTATCTTGAATTTACAATGACTTTCTGGGAATTCCAGTTTCAGAAACCACATTGAGATCGTTTTCTATGGGAAATTTTTAGCAGGGACGTCTTAGTTGCTGGAGTGAATATTTTTACAAGGACAACAAATCTCTTTGTAGGCGCGCGTGTGTTGATGGTAGTTTCAGTAACCCTGCAAATACTGCAACACGTCTAACAGCGCTGCATTTAATTTCTGTTCTAAATTTTCATCCCACAAAATTACCCTCCTATGTAGATCCACATAAATCACACATCACCCCCTCAATTGAATTCACGAAATTTGAGATATTCATTGAAACCATCCCGAATCAGGTTAATTATTTCAGAACCACAAGCTAATCATGATCCCACCTAAGTATAACATCAGGAAACCGAACGGGCTAGGTTGGAAAAAAAAAGAGAGAAAAAAAGATGTCAGCTACCGCGGATTGGCCGTTACTTTGGCATTATGTTTCCGTCTTTTCGTAAACTCACGCTCACACTATTTCGAAGGGGTACCCAGGTTGAATGGGGATGACACGGTTAGGGTAAAAAAGGCTGCGCTACCCCTAAAAAATCCAACTAACCCTCTTCTTCCTCGTCGTAGCCTTGCCAGACTACCCGCTGTTTCATTTCGTTTCTTTTTTTTTTCGCTTTTCTCTTTCAAACCTAACACGGTGGATTTTTTTGTCCCTCCTTTCGAGTCTAGTAGAGAACTGGCAGCAGCAGCAGCAGCACATGTGTCTGCCAGGTCGACTTAGCTCTCTAGACGAACAGGGTAATGAGTCGAAAAGAAATTGCCACTCGAAAACGCGCTAGCCTGACTCGTCCGACTGCGTTAACGATAATAATGATAATATAAATTTTACGTTCAACAGAGTCGAACAAGAAAATGTATTCTAATGTCCGCACATGGCAGAGTTTAATAAGTATTAATTATACCTTATATAATGAGAAAACTTTGATAATGGTATTGTATATTCAAATTGATGTTCATTCATACTGTCATTCGCACACTTCATTACCGGTTCCTCGATCATTTTAATGAAGCAATCAGTTACAGATTTAAAGAAGGGGGTGTCCTGGATCTATATACAAAACTCCATTGGCTATTATGTCAATCCCTCATGCCTTCGTATCAGCTTGCAGGCATTGTATATTTTTTTTCTCCTTCGATATATATATTGGCTTCCTCTTATTTCTCCATTGGGCGTTGAATTCACATTAAAGCGTGGATTTCCGTTGATCCACGCTTATTGTCGATTGTGTCCCGTTACTTTTCGATCGTGATGTCCTCGGAGAAAAGAGGGAAAAAAGCTGGAGGATTCAGCTCGATAGGAATAGCCGTGGAATCGTTTGATCTGTTTCGTTGGGTAAGAGAATTTATGCGGACTGAGAAGTCATCGGGTTGAAATTAAGAGCCTAGGAGGAGAAGATCGTTGGTATCGGTGAAGATAACGAAGGTGTTGTTGCGATGGTGAAATCAAATGCAGTTGATAGATTTTTTTTTAAGAAAATATTCCGGTTCTCGAGATATCTTGTAGATTTAGTTTCAAATGTCTCGTGTAAGCTGTTCTTCTTTCGAAGATGTTGTCAAGAGATTTTTCATCCGTTTGTCGAATGATTGTAATTTATGGGGTTTTCAAACCTATATTCTTTCAGTTGTTCATTTTGTACAGTTAACAGATGCTGATAAAGCCAAATGATGAGTCTATTAACTGGACAATGAATTACCACGCTCACTTTTCTTCGAATTTGAAAACTAAATTTAAACAATAAAGGAATAATGTTTTAACACGCTTGTTGAAATTAACAAAGCTGAAAGGAGGATGAATTCGACGTTGTTTTTTCAACACATGATACTCGAGTAGAGAGACCATAGGAAAAACTGCAATTTCATCATTGTTGAATCATTAGAGAAGTGTGAAACTAATTTCATTGTTTGGAATATAATTAGAAGAATTTTGTGCATACAGATGTCTTTGAAAATAGGATATACTATTAAAAAACGGTTTTCGATCTCCTCCTAAATGGGGGAGTTGAGATTTTCAGTGGTATTCCCTCGTTGCGTTAAACAATCACTTGTTTGTTCTTCTTTAAATCTCTTTTTCTTATTTGGGAGGCTTTTCAGATGTCTTACAATTCAAAATATCGATAGATCATATTTTAATTTGTTGCGTATAAATATTAGAAAGAATAACAATTTTTTTCATCGTCTAAATAAACATTGTTAGATTATTCTGAAGATTTGTTTATAAAATGAAAATAAATATCAGTGTGGTTCTTATTTTATATATAAAAAGTGTTTTCTGATTTTGTTGTTGTCAACAAACAAGTTTTCTGTACGGCTGACCCTCCAATTTTGTACATTTTGTTGACAAAAAAAAATCAGAAAACACTTTTTATATATAAAATAAGAACTACCCTAATAAATATATTGAAGAAGCTTTAATTAGAATTTGTATACAGTTTTTATCAATATCTTATAAAATTAGAATTATTCAAAATACATTTTTCAATGTTTCGGAAGAATTCCTGAGGAGTGTTTTTTATTGGAGTATTTCGATTATATAGTCTCAAAACTACACATCACATAGGATTCAAAATCCTACCACATTGTTTATAGAGTTAACAATAGATCATTTCTCATAAAGTCAATTGCCCCAAAGGCAATCTCATCGTGTACCTTCAAATTAACTCCACACAATTTTAACATCGGATGAAGTTTTGTTTTTTCATCCTGCATTTGATTTCTTTTTCCTTCCAAAGGAAGTACAATAAACAAGAAAATCGAGAAACTGATTTCAAAACGAAGGTACTTACGAATGATAATGACGCCACACACCTTGTAATCAACGACGATAGACAATTTTGAATTTGCATAGATCATTGTTGTATTCTACACGATCTGGTTTGTCGGCGCGCCCGTGCTCGATGCTTCGAAATTTTCTTCCTTGTAATAAATAACGTAACACTCGGTGAAAATCATGAACCTCAACAGCACAATACAGATTGAAGTACCGAACTGATATCACTCTTGACAACATTCTTATCTGAAAATTTTGTTGAATTAATGTTCAATGTTTGCTATGCACCCCTCCTTTTTAAGCACTTAAAAATGAGATTCAACAACTGTAATTAAAATGTCTTCTTGTAGTCTTTGCTATTGATAAATCTTCATATTCGCGATACGAGAAATATAATATGTTGATTATGAATATCAATTTGGAATATTTATATTGAAAATGTGGTAAGAAAAAAAAAAGATGATCGCGGTTTAAAATTACATTACGAGAAAGGCGTACGTGCCCTTCTTGATAGGATACTGAAAGTCCTGACGAACTCTGAATTCGTCGTTCTGATCGGGGTTGAAGTTATTATTATTTAAAACAACCCTTCAAGCGATCGTGTAGGGGGTAAAAGCTTGAAATCGTGGCAGAAATCGTGGTAGTGAGAAGAGGAAAAAGGGAGCTAAAAAGTTAGAAGGGTGAATGGTTTCGGGTCCAGGTGCTAGACAGTCTCCCAAAGGGGGGAAGTTAAAAAAAGGGGGTACATAAAAGAGGAAAAAGATAGAGGAAGAAAAGAGTTTGTTCTCTTTCTTCGGATGTTTTTTAACCCAACATTGAGTTGGGAAAGAGAAAATCTGTGTGACAGAAGTAGATCGAATTTCAAAGATTTGACTTTGTTCTAACGATATGAAAAATGTAATAGACAAATAGCACGAATATAGTTCAATATTCAAACTTTCTTTGGAAAAGAATTTTCTTCTCATACAAGATTGTAACTTCATAATGATTTCAGAGACTTCATTAAAATTTTTTCCGATATATCAGAGATCAGAGATCAGCAGTAATGATTTTTTTCATTAACGACTTTAGGATTTATTGGTCATATTATGTTTAGAATCAAAATTTTCATTTTTTCGCAGTTTCCATCGTAAGTTGCGAAAATGGAAAATATTGATTCCAACTGAAACCGTGGAAAAAGAAAATTCTGATTCCAGAGATAATGATAATAAATCCCGAAATCAGTACTGAGAAATATCATTATTGCCGATCTTCGTCAGAGATATTGTGTTATCCATGAACCTTTCATAACTTGTCACAGGAAAGTTTATATATGTATTATTGAAATTTACATAAGGACATACACCTGAACAGGAAAATTTTTTTAAATTATATACAATTTATATATAATTATATATAGTTTATATATGAATTATGTACAATTATACCCATACAGTAGTAATGTCGGTTCTTGAACGGAATCGATTCTTTTTTTATAGACAAAGGATTGAATTTTTATAGATTTGTGTAAAATATCGATAAAAATGTCATATACTCTGTATATGAAAGAATCGACATCACTAACATACAATATCATAGATTTCAGTAATGTCTCAATTACATTTCAATCTTCCACCTTCATTATATTCTAACCCAGATAACACACGAAGAATCATTTTCCAAAAACAAGAATAGCATTCTTCAAGAACTCTTTTCGAACTAATGAATTCATAAAAAGCTGTGAAGGAGTTCAATGTTTGGGACATTAACGAGTTTTTTGAGAGTACTAAAACAATATTTTGAGCATTCTCGAAGAGCTCGTTAATGTCCCAAACATTGAACTCCTCCAGAGCTCTTTATTAATTCATTAGTTCGGAGAGAGTTCTCGAACAATTCTATTCTTGTTTTTGAAAAAGAATTCATCGTGTGTTATTTGGGAATATTCTTTCACAAAAATCCGTTCATTGAAATGTTAGCTCTTTACAATGTCTCAGATATATCACAAGATAAATATTACAATGAAATATTTCTGAAATATTTCAGGAACATTGTTTGAAATGTAAGCTTAATGGATAGAAGCTGTGTTGATTCCAACGTGTTCTAAGCAGCCACGATTTGCACTGAATTAGTTAGTTTATGTTTATGACTAGAAAGGCGAATCAAAAATGTTTAGAGCAGGTAGGGGCGACTTAGAACACGTTAGAACGAACAAAGCCAAAGAACTAATTTTACATTGAAATATAAAAAGCTTTACAACAAATGGATTTAATCCAACACGTAATATGAAGCTTTTTTTAGACAAAAATTGTATATGGATATACAACTGAGTATTGCTGATGAGGAGCCAAAGTTTCTCACCTAAGTATATTTGTTCAAATATTTTTCATTGTAGATAAGGTTGAACCCTAGTGGCGAGCGACCGTACTGACGAGTCAACTCATCCGTTGAACCAAGCCTCCGCAACAAAGAAAAGAAGTCGCTTAACGGTCACCAGGTGCGCTGGTTGTCATCCCCAACAAAAGCGGTCGCAGATAGTATACAATTTCGTAGAGAGTAGATTAAGTTTTGACATAATTATTCAAGAACCTTTCAATGAGTTGATCAAGTGAACCGTAAAAATCATAAAAGAACACTCAAAGATCTTGTCAGTGTCAGTATGCTCAAATTCACATAGTATTTTAATTCTGATTCAATAGAACTCTTGATGAATTCAGACATGAGTCTTGCAAGTACTCTTTGAATAATGCAAATAGAATTGCATTATTTTTGAATGATTTTGAAGGCGCTAATTATATGTTTTGGAATAATATTTGAAAGTTTCCCACAGAACCGAAATTGAGAAAAATTCTAAAATTCCAAGTACACAAAAATGTTTCAGTATCTTCTCATAAGTACGCTATATGTGGTTCAATGAATTGCATTGAGGGGTATGTTTCGTAGCATAAGTATATGTTATAACGTAAAGACCACATGATTCCACCGATTAAATACATTTAAGCATAAAATCTTTCAATAATAATTGTGGACTGATGGTTTGTTGCTAGAACAATAACTCTATTTCTAATTATTTCAAATAAATCTATACTTCAATTATTTCAAATGAATCTATAATTTAATTTTCTCAAATAAATCTACTCCTAAATCTGACTAATCCTAAATATTTCTGTTTCCACTCCCACAGATTTATATTCTTAATCTAAATTAAAAACAAAAGAAAGATATGCTAATTAATGTAAATATTGTTTTTTGTTTTCAACATTTATACAAATAGAGATTTGTAAGAATAGAAATATTTGAGATTAGTCGTATTTAAAGATGGACTTATTTCAGAAAGGAGATAATCAGGAATAGGAATACTTGAAATTAGAGATATTTAAGAAAAGAGTTATTTGAGTATAGAGAAATAAAGAATAAAGTTCTCGTTCTAATGGCTTGTTTACGAGTGATATGACATGCAACTATCTGTTCCCACTAACTTCTGACTTCTCTGATAATGATTGAATATATTTGTTCACCTACTTCATCATGATCATTACCTTAATAAGTTATATGGCTACCAAATTTGTAACAATTCTTATCACATTCTAATTTTTTACTAATATCCATTTTATCATAAACAAAACACAGAATTCATCTGTAATATCCATGGACTGAATATTGTATGCATGATCACAAAATAATTATTGCATGTTTGAGGTCTTATGTTATGTAGATAGAGACCACAGTGTTTTTTTTTGAAATCCTAAGGAAAAGAACTATTATCATTTTTTTCCTGCTCAAATTTAATTCTGATTACTTTGAGAGAGGCTTTTTTTCTACACATGAATAGGTCATGAGTTCATCAGGCATATTGAATGAATTTTGAATCACATTTGATTTCTACTTCTTCCAACCATCAGCCCCATAGCTTCTAAATTGTAAGGGTTCAACATTTTTCTGGAAAAAAATAAGATTCATATAAATTGTCATTCTGTATTATAGAAAATGGGATTGTTAGTGCATATATGTAATACTTCACATACGCATGATGAACTGATTACTATTGAAAGTCCTCCATTTCCATGCTGCTCATTTTCTATGCATTTCTTTCCCCTCTTGCCATATGGGAATGCGTACAATTTATTGTTACAATTAGCTTCATTCTCACAAATTGTGGCATTTTGTACCCACATAGCACAAGAGTTCCAAAAGAGTTCATGAAAAATGCAATGTATTCGTATAGAATTCCTTTAGAACTCTTGTGCTATCTGGGTATCCTTCCCAGATAGCACGAGAGTTCTAAAAGAGCTCATAATGAATTCAATGTATTTATAAAGAACTCTGTTAGAACTCTTGTGCTATCTGGGTTGTTCCCTATTCCTAAAAAATGTATATACATACACTGATGTTTGAAACACATTCTACCCAGATAGCACAAGAGTTCTGAAAGAATTCTCAATGAATACAATGCCTTCATATAGAACTCTTTCAGAACTCTTGTGCTATCTGGGTAAACACACCTGAAGAAAAATGAAAAGAAACATGTATAATATTAAATAGGTTACCAACACACTAATTTATTCTCAAGATTACTTCATATCACAGTATTGAAACAATTATCACTATCTGCCGGCAACATTTAATGTTCTCAGACAGTTTGAGATTACGTTCATGGTGTTTATTAAGTTTTGTTTAGAAACCGGGAGCTTCCCCGTGCTTCCAATGAAAAATATTATTGACCCGGTAACTTCCTCGTCTTTGAATAAGACCTGTTTGGCAGATATGGATTTACAACTTTAAAAAATTTTTTGGAGAAAGTGATATTAAAATGTTTTGAATCATTTTCCTTACCAATAAACATCGTCATTACAAAATAATGATGATTCACTTACTCAAACGTTGAATTAGGTAAAAATCTAATGAATAAATAATATATATGCCGCATAGGAAACGAATTTAATTTCAATAAGTTCATTTAAACTCCTTATAGAATTCAAATGGGCTGTAAGCTGTAATACAGACAAGTCCATCAACCAGAAAACAAATACTTTGCAGCACTTTGCAGCGTCATAAACATATGTATGTGAAGTACGTAAACGTGGACGTTAAGGGCCTATTACATGCGACAACCATTAGAAGAAAAGAGAGGTCCCTCGGACCTCTTTTCCCTTCTCATGTGAAATATTTTGTCACATGCGACAATCGCACGCGCATAATCGCATCTTAAGGAACAGAAGGCTGCGCAGGTCTTGTACACGGTTCCTGCGCATCCATCTTAATGTTTTCGTGACTTGTATGCTTAGGCCAAGGCCTAACGTTCACGTTTACATAGCTTATGGCAGAGATGAGTAAAAGACATTGCTAATGATATATGAAAACCATGGTCAAGTTTCTGATTAGTGGCATCACGTTCTCTGTTTATCCACGTATGCTGATTGGTTCAGTATAAAAATTCAGTCAATCACATAATTTTGTAAATGATGTAATCATTTCCATGATCCAACCGCCAGAGGGCCGGTAGAACTTTCAATAGCAGCGAAAAAGTGCCCGCGCCCACTCTCATCTTCTCTCTGCATTTATATAGACCGACCATTAGTATGCCTATTCGCCACTAGGAATTACATTTATCTGAAACGAAAAATATTTGAACAAATATACTTCAATTGAGAAACCTTAACCGACAATAGCAATAACTCAGTTGTATATCCATATACAATTTTTGTAACAAAAAGCTAATGACATGATTAAGAATGAAACATTTATTCTTGTCACAATACAAGCTTTTTATTATTCCAGCATAAAATTGGTACTCCGTTCACACCTTACTGCCAGACCTGGCAACAGGGACGTCAGGGACAAGTTAAGAAGTGTTAAGGTTTGGGGCTAAGAAGTTAGCACACTGTGTCCAAAAAAGATGCTTTAATATGTCCAAGATTTCATTCTGAATCATTTAAGAAGAAACATTTGAGTTTCATAAGTACTGTTGTTATGGGTTTGAAGCTTCAACCTCAAACAATTTTGTAATTTCAATTTAACTTCTCATATTAATGATTGTAATGTTGAAACTTTTACCACAATGATGTACATTTAATAATCAAAAACACTGGAAATGGTTCTAAAGATTTATAAAGTGAATATTGAAAATGAACGTTGTTTTTTGATACTCATGTTCAAGTGATTTGGACATATGCGGACAATTGCACGTTACCAGTATGTCTCTGTAACGTTTTTTGGACGTTTTGAAACGTTTTTTGCACATTGTGAGAGGTTTGGAAAACATATATAGAACCTTCCGGTGCTAACTGGGCGAATTATAGTCTATGACACCATTTCAATGTGAAATGTGGGTGAAGGAATATCCTTCAAAGCTTTTTACATCAATGCAGCTTCCTCAAATAAGGCCCCCCGAATCCCGGTCTATTAATCACATAACTAGTTATGACTTCATTCAACATCTTTCAAAAGAATTTTTTTTAAGAATTCTGGGTGCCTCCTCTTCACCCCGTTTCACGGTACTTTGACAATAACCGCATAGAAACCAATGTGATATCATCAATTTTGAAATTATTCGGTCTATCGGTTTGTATTGGTTTTTTGCATAAGGTGCCTCAACTTGCTTGCTACGAGTATTTCCGATTTGCTGTTTCCAGCTATATAAATACATTGGGTGATTTCGTAAAAGGCGTAACAATTTAGGACACATAAAACTAATAAACTCAATGCGCTTGCACAATGATGAACCAAGTTTTATTGACTTATATGAAATAGAATGATTGTATGTATGTATAAACTAAGATATACCTGAGATTATATCAAACATCAACTTCATCATTGAATACTCAATACTTGGATGTATATACATTCAGTGAAACTGATTAAAATAAAATATTTTTAATAATATAGTATAAAAAGTTTTGTTGAAATTACACCACTTGAATCCCCTTAATATATAATTTGGAAGAGGAAAATACTTTACAAGAATTCGGAGTATCCATTGACACATATTTATTTTTTAAATAATAGGTCTCAAAATATCCATATTTGTACTTGTATCTTGAACATTAGTATTAGCTATCATGTATTCAGACAATGATATATAAATACCCACTGATAAACCAATTACACTAGCTGCATACACATTTTTTTGTAAAATGATACATGTGGCTACACACAGACCAAGATATGTTGCATAACGTGCTAAATTTTCTTTTTTCTTTTGGCCAAGGAGATCAGAACCTGCAATTATAATAAATAATCTTACACTCAGATATCTTCAAATATATGATTACATGTAGTACAAATAAGTGTAAATAAAAAATTAGAACTTCATTTTATTCTATAAAAATGCAATTAGCTATTTTATTTCAAATGGAACCTTTTAGAATAAAAAAGAATTAAAATTATTTCAAAAACTGAGATAATTTGAATGAAATTATTATTTTTGGTTATCATTTTACTGTTCAAAATGTTATTACATTTCAGGAGGTTGAAATTCCATAAGAAAGAGCAAAATACAATCCAGGCATGATGAATTGACTGCATAATAATGATAATAGTGAAAAGTATCCTCAGGTTTGCATTGAGAAAAATAAATACTTACTTATACACAAATTATCTTTTTTATAATAGCCACTGGCACATGTGATACACATGTCTGGACCATCTCCGGAGCAACCATTACAAGCCTTATCGCAACCTAAAACAAGATCACATTTAAAAATAATTTAAAAACCCTAATTCTCAATTTTTCTCCTGAATAAAAGACTCAATTATGGAATGCAGAAATTCTCAAATACTTACCCAAACAGGAATAACCACCTTCTTTATTAACACAAAATTGATTACCAGGACAGGCTTCGTCGCTCCTCAAACATTCATTGATATCAAAACATCCTTGCTCTTCTATCATTTGCCAACCTTCGTCACACTCTTCGCAATCTTTGGGTCCAGGTCCTTTACAAGAATCTTTACAAGCTGAATGACACTGGCTACAAAGCAGTTTATTTTCATCCCTATAAGATTCATAATACCCAGCTGCACACTGGAAGCATGTTTCCCCGTCGTATCCACGGTCGCAAACACATGCTCCATTCCCTACTCTAGTTCCAGCCCCTTTACATTTCCCATTGTTACTACAAATATTGTCCGGATATCCCAAACATGGGGTACACTTTGCACCATAATGATCTTTGGGACAACACTTTTCTGTCTTTTTTATACACAAATATTCATAAATGTCTGGATCACTATCTTGATGTTTGAACCACCAATCCTCTACTAAACCATCCCATTCTTCCATCAAAGTATAACACTGATTCTGTCCACGCTCCACTTCTTTACATAAAAGTTCTTGAATTTCAGCGAGGCGTGTTTCACTCTTCGCATATTTACCCAATTTCTCCTCTTCGTAAGCGCTGTCTCCACCCTCAAAATTGCTGCGACTGGTCTTCTTGATACCCTATTGATCAAATAACAACATATTCATTATATTATACATAAGCATCGCAAAAACATCGGTATCTCGAATACTCACATTCTTGAAACTATTTACAAACATCTTACACGCCGCACATTGTGGAAGTTGTACCGCTTTGGGATCTTCTTTACTCAAATTCGACTTTTTACTTTCGATATTGCGAATTGAGCAAAATATTATAAAACTCAATAAAATATAAAGTTTATAATCTCGCATTATCTTTTGAGAATCTTGTAACCGATTTGATACGTGGCCGGATAAATATGAATCAATTTGAAGGTTACGTTCGATAAATTAATGTTATCGCTAAATTATGTTGAGGCGTTTTTTTATAAATTTCTTCGATAGGCCTAGTTTATGTCATGAATATTTCTATTAAAGTGTAAAATGTTCGGCAGGGATGCGATAAAAACAACACTTCCCGACAGACACTGTACCAGACGACATATCATCTGTGAATAAATAAGTACACGCGGACCAATCAAAATCAACCGCGTGCTACTCGAGCGGGAAAATATAAAAAATTACAAATTTGATAACTCGATTATTATTCTTTTTGATATTTTTTTAAGCATGTGAATTTAATTTTGAGGTTAACGATATATTTAGCATAAGATTGTTTGTATTTTCAAGGAATACCAGTGTACCGACTGAGTAAATATTTTTTCTAATAACTTACTTTTGGCTGATTTTTTATCATCTTTGATACTTTATCTATCGCGGTGAAGAACACAAATTTCATAGCAAATCCAGAAATATAACAAAATTGAGAATGGTATACAAAATAATGCAAAAATTTGTAATAATACCAAATCTAAAGGTTTGAACACAGAAGTTTCGTAAATGTAAACCATGTAAACGCAAGAAATATCGTCTGTGCTGACGTGTGAGAGGAAACATGAATAAAAATATGTCGCTGTATGTCAACATTAAACGGAAAGCATCCTCCATCTCTTCAATTGTGACGTGTCTCCGACTGTTCGCTTAGTGTCAAATATTTCTTGAATCACGCTGATAATGTTTTAAAGTCAATCAATTTTCATATCACCAAAAATACCACAATGTTGACAAAATTTGAAACCAAATCAGCTCGTGTTAAAGGGTTATCTTTCCACCCCAAACGTCCCTGGGTTCTAGCCAGGTGAGCAATTGGTTATAATATTTCATTATTTTAAACAATATAATTATAATACCTCGAATCGCATTTTCATTCATAAAATAGATTTCTATTATACAAATTGACTACTCATTTACTTATTTGATATTTAAAAATGTTTTCAGTTTGCACAATGGTGTCATCCAGTTATGGGACTATCGTATGTGTACTTTGCTAGACAAATTTGACGAACACGATGGACCGGTTCGTGGAATCTGCTTCCACAATCAACAACCCTTATTCGTATCCGGGGGAGATGATTACAAAATCAAAGTATGGAATTACAAGCAGCGTAGATGTATCTTCACTTTACTGGGACATCTCGATTATATCAGAACCACAGTGTTTCATCAAGAGTATCCATGGATTTTGAGTGCTTCGGACGATCAAACGATACGGATATGGAATTGGCAGAGCCGAACATGTATTTGCGTTCTTACGGGGCACAATCACTACGTCATGTGCGCTCAATTTCATCCTACGGAAGATATAATAGTATCCGCTTCTTTGGATCAGTCTGTACGCGTTTGGGATATTTCTGGATTGAGAAAGAAAAATGTAGCTCCAGGTCCGGGAGGTTTGGAAGAACACTTGAAAAATCCCAGCGCTACGGATTTGTTTGGACAAGCGGATGCCGTGGTAAAACACGTTCTCGAAGGCCACGATCGAGGGGTAAATTGGGCATGTTTCCACGCTACTCTACCTTTGATAGTATCCGGCGCTGACGATCGTCAAATAAAAATGTGGCGTATGAACGATGCCAAAGCTTGGGAAGTCGACGTTTGTCGCGGTCACTACAACAATGTATCTTGCGTGCTTTTCCATCCCAGACAAGATTTAATCCTCTCCAATTCCGAGGATAAAAGTATCAGAGTTTGGGATATGACTAAACGCACATGTCTTCATACATTCAGACGAGAACACGACAGATTTTGGGTTCTCGCTGCTCATCCTACTTTGAATTTATTTGCCGCGGGTCACGATTCTGGTATGGTCATATTCAAATTGGAGAGAGAAAGACCCGCTTATGCGGTCTACGGAAACCTATTGTACTACGTCAAAGAGAGATTCTTACGAAAATTAGATTTTACAACATCCAAGGATACTTCTGTCATGCAAATTCGTGGAGGTGGAAAGACTCCACCCTACAGCATGTCGTACAATCAAGCGGAAAATGCTGTACTGATTTGTACTCGATCCGCATCCAATATAGAAAGCAGTACATACGATTTGTACATGATACCGCGAGATGGAGATTCCAATACCGATGCGGAAACGAAAAGAGCTTCCGGGGTTACAGCTATCTGGGTTGCTAGAAATCGATTCGCGGTGCTGGACAGAGCTTACTCTTTGGTGATTAAAAATCTAAAGAACGAAGTCACGAAGAAGGTTCAAATTCCAAACTGCGATGAGATATTCTACGCTGGTACAGGGATGTTGTTACTGCGGGATGTGGATCAAGTCACTCTATTCGACGTTCAACAGAAGAGAACATTAGCGGAGGTGAAAATTGCTAAATGTAAATACGTTGTATGGTCGAGCGATATGTCCCACGTGGCTCTTCTTGCCAAACACACAGTCAATATATGCAATCGTAAATTGGAATCGCTTTGTCTAATTCACGAAAATACTCGCGTCAAATCTGGAGCTTGGGACGACAGCGGGGTCTTCATTTACACCACCAGCAATCATATCAAATACGCTATTAGTAACGGCGATCATGGAATTATTCGTACCCTAGATTTACCGATCTATGTAACTCGGGTTAAAGGTAATCAAGTCTACTGTTTGGACAGAGAATGCAGACCTAGGATACTTCGTATCGATCCCACGGAATACAAATTCAAACTTGCTCTTATAAATAGAAAATATGAAGAAGTTTTGCATATGGTACGTACCGCGAATCTCGTTGGACAATCTATCATAGCGTATTTGCAACAAAAAGGATATCCCGAGGTAGCTCTGCATTTCGTAAAAGACGAGAAAACTAGATTCGGTCTTGCTCTCGAGTGTGGCAATATCGAAGTTGCTCTCGAAGCTGCGAGATCTCTGGATCAGAAATCATGTTGGGAAAGTTTAGCTCAAGCTGCTCTGCTGCAAGGCAATCATCAAGTTGTAGAGATGTGTTATCAGAGGACTAAGAATTTTGAAAAATTATCTTTCTTATACCTCATCACTGGAAACCTGGAAAAATTGAGAAAAATGATTAAAATTGCTGAGATACGGAAAGATGTTTCAGGACAATATCAAGGGAGCTTGTTATTGGGGGATGTTTATGAACGAGCGAAAATTTTGAAGGTAACCTTAACCGCGTATAATCTGATTTTATCAAAATCTATATAAATTTTGTTTTTTTAGAGTTCAGGTCAAGCTTCATTGGCATACGTTACCGAGAAGATTCATGGCATATCCAACGAGGAAGACGATGTTCAGTACGAATCTATGCACGAAGAGCTTTCCGCTTTGGAAAATGGAGCGGTGTATCTTCAACCTCCCGTTCCCATACAACAGGCAGAAAATAATTGGCCACTCCTCACGGTTTCCAAAGGTTTCTTCGAGGGAGCTATGATGTCTCGAGGAAAGAGTCAAGTAGCAGCTGCTTTGGCTCCGGAAGACGACGGCAGTTCCGCACCCGTAGACGCTTGGGGTAACGACGAGGAATTAGGTTTAGACGACGAAGAAATGGCTGACGCTGAAACAGCTCCCGAAGGCGAAGACAATCCTGGTTGGGACGTGGAAGACGTTGATCTTCCTCCTGAACTCGAAAGCACCCCCGTCACCGAAGAGGGTTATTATGCTCCTCCTACCAAAGGAATCCCACCCACTCAACACTGGATGAACAATTCTCAGTTACCCGTAGATCACGTCCTAGCTGGATCTTTCGAATCTGCTTTTAGATTACTCCACGATCAAGTAGGCGTAGTTGAATTTTCGAGTTATCAATCTCTTTTCCTCAACACTTTCTCCCGATCTAAAACCTCGTTCGCCACTCTTCCCAGTATACCCTCTCTTCACGGTTATCCTCAACGAAATTGGAAAGATGCTAACCCTAAGAACGGTTTGCCCGCCGTTGGATTGCATCTCACAGACTTGGTACAACGTCTCCAATTATGTTACCAATTAACCACAGCTGGCAAATTCCCAGACGCCATAGAAAAATTCCAAGCAATTTTGTTGAGTATTCCTCTCCTGGTGGTGGATACCAGGCAAGACATAGCTGAAGCTCAACAACTCATTCAAATTTGTAGGGAATACATTCTTGGTTTGAAAATGGATAGCGAGAGAAAGAATTTACCTAAAGTGTCCCTCGCAGAACAGAAAAGAATCTGTGAAATGGCTGCTTATTTCACTCATTGTAATTTACAACCCGTTCATCAGATCCTCACTTTGAGAATCGCTGTTAATATGTTTTTCAAATTGAAGAATTATAAGACTGCGGGTTCCTTTGCGAGAAGATTACTCGAACTAGGACCGAAACCGGAACTAGCGCAACAAGTTAGAAAAATGCTACAGGTGATAATAATATATATATATATATAATTCTTTTTTCTTACAATAGAGTTGATATAAAACCAGTCGTGTTGATTTTTTTCCAGGCTTGCGATAAAAATCCTGTGGACGAGCATCAATTGGCCTACGACGAACACAATCCCTTCTCTCTATGCGCGAGTACGTACACTCCGATTTATAGAGGAAAACCTGAAATTAAATGCCCTCTCTGCGGGGCGAGTTATCATCCACAATTCAAGGACACTGTATGTCAAATTTGTGAAGTAGCCTTAATCGGTAAAGAATGTATCGGTCTCAGAATAAGTCCCGTACAATTTCGATAAATTTGTATCATCATTCATGATTATTTAATATGATTCAGTGTCATTCCATAGTGTAAATAACTGTCGCATACCACGAGAATGAGGTATATTATATATAAAATGATGATTGTAATATTGCCATTTGCATTTGAAAAATGAATAGATAATTCTTTTTCATTATTACTATTATTATATAAATATATATTTGTAATCGTTGAAGTTTGGAAATAAATCTTTTAATGTATGATGAAAATAAATGAGAAATTATATAAATATATCTGTAGTTGTATCACTACCTTACACCTTTTTGAGGGTTCAAACGAATGAAAAATTCCAACAAAGAGTAATTAAATTTCAAAAACATTGATATAATCAAACACTACGTTCACTTCATGTAGAGAATTCTTTTATTTCATTTATTTCCTTCCACATGAAAATCATTTATAATTCTCAATATATCTATTGAAATACGAAAAATGTTCTGTTTCTTTTTCTTTCGATACAGATGAAATGAAAACAAAATCTCATAGCTGTTACGTAAGGAATTAACGCACAAGTCAAAGAAATATCAAAATTCTCATATCACTTGTGCGTGAATCCGATGGATAGATGGATTTGATTAATTGAATTCTTGTAAAATGTTAATCATACTTTCACTCGAGTTGTCTCTAGTTTTCTCTCTTTCTAAAAAGTTGTAAATTGTATCAAATTACGTTTACACATTTTTTTTTTACACAAGAAACAGTAGTTTAGGAATCTTGTTGTCGTCTCCTGTCTACAAAAATTGTACAAAGCTACAACACAAGTTTTCATCGATCCATCAATTAATTTTACAGACGCTTATGATAATAATAGTAATTATTATTGTATCAAGGATTCTTCTTTCGAACAAAACGAATTATTAATAGGATACAATTCGTAGTAGAGTACAATACTCAACTTAATTTCATAATTCAAGCATATACATATATAAAAGAACTGAAAGAATATTAGATTTCAATCTTACAATCATCATTCTATCTCTCGCACTCTCTCTCAACATACAAATCTCGCATACTATATCTGGCAGATATCGGAGTGGTTATCATTTTGTAATATTCTTCATTGTATTCCCATTTTCTTGTCATTTTATCGAATTGTCAATAGCATTGTAAGAGAAGCATCGAAAACATCACTCGTATAATAACTGTTCACAATATGAAAGAAATCCGTTTCTTCTTATGAATCTTTGTCAATATATAATTAAAATATATAATTAAGTCTTTCGACAGAAAACTCCAATTTGGTTGATCTCTTCTGTCGATGACCCTGACGACAAGGATTATTCAAAGCTATTCCAAATTAAATGTGGAATAAATCTTTGCGTAACCTTAGCTCTAGGGGCATATTTTACACTAATTAGAATTCATTATTATGCACAAAAAAAGTTAGGGATATTAGTTGTACTTTCATCGTATAGGGAATAAACTTGGGTGACGATTGGTTTCTATAGCATCGTTGAAGATGAGAATTCTTTTCGTCATTTGAAAAATATGAATTTATACCCATAACTTTCCTTGGATACTCGTCTTAGTTAGTTCAAAGTCAACATCATCCCTGGAATTGAAAAAAAGAAATAAAAATTATAAATAAATTCATTCACGAACACTGATTCGTATCGAATAATAGAAAAACAAAAAGAGAAAATACAAAACTTGTGTCATTGTTTTTATGCAACCATTTTTGGCAGTCAAATAAAATATCGATACCCATTAATATTCAAGCGATGTAGCACCAACTTACATAATAATATCCTGCGAAATCAATTTTCATATATAATATATTTATATATATATATATATATCCATGTATGCGTACGTAATGTCATTTCAGCTGGAAGAATAATTATAATATTTAAAGAATAAATTTTAAGAATGACAATCTTTATTGTAAATGAGCATGAATTGTTAACATAAAATCAAATTAACACAGATGTTTTATTACTTTTCTTACGCACCTCTTGGACTTAGCAATTAAATTAATCCAATTTCACAAATTATCATTATTTTAATATATATTTACGATTGAGATTTTGAATCAACAAAGTTATACACATTTTCATTTAAGAAGTTGAATCAATCCAATGATTCGTGATTCGCTTACTTCATATTAATTAGAAAAAGTACATTTTTACGAATGTGGATGTGTGGTTGGGAATTTGGAATAATTCAAAGATTTTATATATAATATTTATATATGTATGTATATATCACGTTAGAAAGCAAAGGAGGAAAAAAAAACAGAAAAAGAAAACAAAGGAAAAAAAAAATTAAAGAAAACAAAGTATACATGTGTTTTTTTTTTTTTTTATATATATATATACTCGACGCGGGTATTTGTCATTTGTACAAAATGTTTGAAGGTTTGGAAATGATTGATCGAAGAAAGAAAAGGTTTGATTTTTCTTTTATATAAAGGTCTCAGCAATGGGATAATAACGCGATACTGAAGATGTAAAGATAAAAGAGGAGCTCGTATTACTCGTGCTTAAAGGAACACTTAAAATACATCGTGTGTTGTATGTTCTTTTTTTCCTTAACCCTTATTTTTGATACCTCCCATTTTGTTTATGAAACATATCTTCTTATCATCCGCCAATTGATTTATTCGTTTCGTGCATTTGTTTTTTCTTACCCTAACTAAATTCTCTCTTTCTCTCTTTCTTTCTCTCTCTCACACTCCCTTCCTTTCGCTCTTCTCTCTCAATCTTTCGTTCTCTCATATCACTTTTTTTTTCTTCTTTTTTTTCAAACAATACACTGTACTCAATGTACTCGTCTCGTTGTTAGGCGTGTGTACCAGCGGAAAAATAAATGTCGAGTAGAAGAGGGATGTTTTTGTTTTTTCAATAAAGGGATTCTATGGACTTTGTTTCTTTCTTTTGTTTTTTGCGTCTCATATTTATAGACGGTCAAGAGAGGTATGATGATGGGCTCACGAAAAATTATCACTCGTCATTTCTGGTTTAATTTTCTTCTGTGGCGAACTCGATGGTGATCTCACGTCCGCGACTGGTCTCTTCACTTGGGGATTGCTTTTGACCGCTGTTGCTGGATCAGCTGATAACAAATAATAATGATACATAAGTTTCCAATCTCTGGCTTCTTCAAAGTAAAATTATAGCAAATAAAATTGAAATGAACAAACCTTGTAACCACCTGACTTGCGTGGCTGGTCCGTAACCTTTATCGTTTCTCGCTGCTATTCTAAAAATTATGGCCGGTTTTGTCGTGGTATCCACGTGTGCGGCACTCAGAGAACTATTAGTCACCGAACAAGAGTTACTCGAACCACAATAGACTCTAATAAAGGCTAATTGATTTGGCGATGAAACAATCGTCCTTGGTTCTCCGTCGTTATTCAACGCGGTACTTCTAACAGCAAGATAAACTGAATATTCTAAAATAGGTCCCACGTTGCTCGGTGGTGGCTCCCATGATATCTGAGCTCCCTCGATAGATTTGGAGATTTTTATGGCGCTTGGCGCACCCGGGAATCCCGGAAGACACGTTTTGAATGCGGATACCTGGAGAATGGAAAACAAATATTCAACATTCGTTATCGAGGGACAATCGATTGTTAAACTCACCTCGCTCCACGGACTTTGTCCGCAACTATTAACAGCAGCAACTCTAAATTTATAAGCAGTACCAGGCTCTAATGGGATTTTCATTCTCCCTTTGAACACGTCCATGGTCAATGGTTGGGTGATGTCCAGAGGTTCATCCCCTGGTTCAAAATAATGTTGAACGGTAAAAGTTGTTCCTTTTATAATTCCTACATCGTACCATTCTATTTCTTTCTTCTCCTCGTCGTTCTGAAAAATATTGATACATGAATTTGATATAAAATCACGATAATATCGTAATTTACTTACTTGTTCGGTTTTGATTTTAATCGGTGTTTCCGCGGATCCCAAAGCAGCGGTGGCTAATGTCGTTAACGCGGTGGAATCACCCCCCGTACTACTACTCTCGTTATTAACTTTTTCGGATTTTAAATTCTTCTCCATAGCCAAAACTCCAGCTTCTTCTTTGATTTCCATCTTAACGGGGAGATGATTTTCTTTTCCTATGGAAGCAACGCCGTTGACTGCGGGTGTTGGAATAACAGGGGGTGTTGGAACAGCTACGGGCGGAGTCAAAGTTGGTATCGGTTCTCCGGGCTCTTCCTCGTCCTGTTCCATGGGTTCGTCATTCAAGTTTTCTAATTTAACAGGAGTTTCCGATACAGACGGCACGGTAGGAGGAGCGGCAGCTGCGACAGGCACGTGGGTATCTTCAGGTATCGCGGGCGTAGGATCCGTAACCATAGGTTCCTCTGTTTTTTTATCCGGAACAATTTCCTTGGAAGCAGCAGTAGCAGCAGCAGTAGCATTAGCATTCGATTCCGGTTTTTCGCTTTTGAGGATCTCATCATTATCATTCTTTTTATTCTCCTCTTGCTCAACATTCGAAATATTGTCTTCCGTCGTGGCGATAGCCGAGGTCGCTGGTGCCGGAGAGGGTATGGGCGATGACAAAGCTCCCGACGGTTCAGATTTATCTGGTTCCGGGGAACACAAATCGTCCATCAAACTCTTGGAAGCGGCTTCGTTGTCGGCTTGTTGTTGATCGATACTATCGACGTTATCTTCTGAGGTCTTTTTCGGAGATTCGATAGGAGTTTCAGGAACATCTTCGGGTTTGGTTAAATTAGCTGTTGATGTGGATTCTTCCAAAGGAGAAGGTTTGTTGGAAACTTGCAGCATTTCGTTTGATTCTTGCTCGGGTGATTCTTTAGCTTGAGTTTCCGTTGAGCTATCTTCTTCCATTTTTGATATCGAATCTTCAATGCTAGTATCCTGGACTGGATCCGTCGTATCTTTGCTAACAGGTTCATGTGGTTCTACAAATTCGTCCTCCTTTTCGATAGGATTCGACGTCTCGCTAGTTTCTTTCACGGAGGTTTCTTCCGTGGGAATACTTTCTTCCGCGGTAGGAGCAGGTTGATCTTGATCTGGATTTTGTGGTTCTTCCACGGACGATGAAGAAGCAGCTACATGATTTTCACCTGTCGCTTCCTCGTTGACTCCATCCTCGTTGTCATTCTCATCCTCGGACAAAAGAATATCCGCTGGGCCATCGACTTGAGGAATCACGAAATTTCCATCCCCGTCCACCTGCATTGGTTCGTTAACTCCAATTTGGGATACCAAAGCGGCCGCTGTGGTTGCCTCATTCCCGTTACAACTGTCCTCTACTTTTCCATCCGCTCCAGTTCCGTCGTCCGGGGCGACCATGAACGATAGCCCACCCGATGGTTCTTGAACTGGATCTATCAAACCTGCTTCAGCCGCTAAAGCTGCTAAAGCGGCATCCGTTGTGGCCGGCCCGTCAGAGGTTGAAGCTAAAATATTCGGTTTCATATGATCATATGGTTTTTCTTATTTCAATTCAATGACTAATCTCACTGTTCAAAATCAAGTATAAATATCATTCTGTTGTATTCAATCATAAAAACTTTCGTAATTTATTAAACTATTAATCTTAATCTCAAAAGTATGTATAAAAATATGTATAATATCGTAATTTTCATGCAAATTAATATGAATTATTATTTTTCTTTAATATAAACAGTTCATTATTCGTTTAAATGTGTAGTCCGTTGCATTATTTATGCTTCACTTCACTATACTATTTTGGAAAGGCTCTGAAATGATATAAAAATTACACACAATTCATGAGAATTGAATAATATTGCATCTTAAAATAAAGAAACCTGATTTGAAACTATTAATTCTTTTGTGAATATATATATATAATATAAACGAAACTAAGAGAGAGAGAGAGAAAAAGTGATGATTATTGATAAATAATAATTACCCAACGAGGCCGATGGTTGTTTTTGTGATGGTACAAAAAGCATTTTACTGGTATCTATCGAATCTGTAACACTCGATGTGGATACTAACGAACTACTCGTGGGCATCAAAGTGACCGTTTTTGCACCTCCCGGCATTTGCAAAGTAACTGGTTTACCGGATACCGTAACAGCTTCCTGTAATTGTTCAAATAAATGAATATCAATCTCAAATCAAAGACAAGGTATTAACAAATCTTACCGGTGCCTTTTGCATTTGTGGTACAGTGACGATTTGACTTTTTCCCGGATTGAAAATGGCTTGAGGATTTCCTTTCGTAGCGATAGTGACAGTTTTGGAGACCCCACCTTGTCCGGGAACGGTGATGGTTATAGGTTTCCCGGCAGTTCCCCCGCCCATAGCACCCGAAGACACGACAATCATTTTGACGCCTTGTTGATTCGTGACATGATTCGTCGCTGACAAAGGTAAAACATTGACAGGTGTAGTTAGAGTTCCTTGTCCGGCGGCTCCCGCTTGGGAGGTAGTTACAGCTTGTACAGCTCTCAAACCAGATCCCGTAGTGACAACGATGATTTGATTAGTTCTTCCAACCAATCCCCCGTTCCCGCCTGGTTTAGTGATCATTATTGTCTGTTTACCGCTGATATTTTGTCCTTTGCTCATAGCCACGATGCTCGAGGTCTTCATGGTTGTCAAAATTTTAGATCCCGCGACGGTATTTGGATTAACTAATCTTAATATAGTAGGTCCTTGATTCAAAGGTTTCGTTCCGGTACCTTGTACAGCTTTCCCGGGGATTAAACTCATTTTAGGCATCGTAGCGACCATGCCTTGACCAGTTTTAAGAAGATGCACTATCTGCGGTTGTCCAGATATGTTTTGTCCTGGTTTTTGTAAGATTATTTGTTTGCTTTGTTGAGGAGAGGCTGTTCGCAAAACGGTAGCTCCCGGCGCGGCGAAACGTATTTGTTGACCAGGTTGAACGTTCTTCATTCGAATTGTGTTGGTCGTCGTGCCGGCTTGAGGAAGAATTGGGACATTGTTCATACTTATTTTCGGTGTAGCTGCAGCTGCGGCTGCCAATGCAGCAATTCCAGACATCGCAGCTGGGGAAGTTTGACCGGCAGCCGTGGTTACAGGCTGGGGAGTGATATTTTGTTCGGTACTAACAGTAGCGGGATTCACCAAAGGAGAACGAATTCTGATGAGATTGCTCGCCGCTTTGGGTGTCATGGGGCTGGTCGTTTGTTTCGATATTGTGGGCGATGGAATTACTTTTTGAACCGGACTCTGTACCACCGCCGCTGATTGTACCCGAACCGTTGGGGTTTGTACGGTCGATCTGATGGGCGTTGGAGTCGTCGGCATTGCTGCGACGGTAGTCACAGGTGGCGACAAGACGGGAACCGTCATCGGAGCGGTAGTGGATTGCGCGGTGGTAACGGGGGTGGTTGTCGGCGTAGCCGTTGCCGCTGGGAACGTCCCGGTTGTCGCTGGAGGCATATCGTACTTTTGTATTTGCAAAATGTAATATTGAGCGGATGGAGTGGCCGTCCAACTGACTTCCAACGTTTGAGTCGACGCTCTGACCAACTGCACTCTCGAAGGAGCTGGGGGTTTACTAACTTCGAGATACCATAAATCTTTACAACAGACCTACAATATACAACGATCGAGGTAAGACATGGAATTATGAATTACTGATTATTTTGTACACTGAATCCAACCTGATTGTTCCATGCTTTACGATATCCATCTCTACCGGACCAAACGTATAGTCTGCTGTGGACTCCAACTGCACAGTGCCCCGCACGAGCACGGGGTACATTCTCTTCGAGGGAATCAACAGTCAACTGTTCCCAAGTTAAAGTTTCTGGAATAAAGAATGATTTCTTTCGTTGAAATCTATTCAATAACATTCATATGTATTCGCATACTCACCTAAATTTAAACAAGCCAGAGTGCTGGTGCATTTCCATTCTTTTTCGTGCGTCGCTACTTTAACGTCGTCAACAACGAGGGGCACCCAACCGCCAAAAACGTACATACGATGACCAATTAGGGTAGCGGTATGAAGAGAACGAGGCAAAGGCGTAGGTCCATGGACGATCGGTTTATTCCAAGTCATAGAATCTACGTCAAGAAAATACAAATCTCCGAGACGGCATCCACTCATCCCACCGTAAATTACCAAACATGATTTGCCCGTTGTACGATCGGTATAAGCTACTCCGGTATGAGATTCTCTTGGCGGAGGAGCAGTACCATGAGTTTGAGGCACTTCCCACGCCGTTTGGCCATTGGGAAGAAGTTCCAAAGTATACAAATCGTTTAGATACCTTGGTATATTGTTTTTAGGATCGTCACTGTCATTCGCTAAGCCTCCAAATAGGAAGACCTTGTTACCGATCAAGGTAAAACTATGACCCAACCGTGGACAAGGAGGTGGGTCGTGTTTCGGTGGTTTCGGCTTCAATCTTTTCCATTCCCACCTACTTGCTTGTAATTCGTACAATTCATTGGAATATTTTCCATATTCCACCATACCACCGAATACCAAGATCCGGGTACCGTCTACCACGAATCCGTAAGCCGCGCAGCCCGGCGGGATATCTCCTTTCGTCGATGGTACGAACCATTGATTCGTAGCTGTAACGAACATCAAGCCACATTGAATTATTAATCACTGGAATAATAATCCCTATTTGATACGTGTTTTCATATCAATTTTTACTCATAAAAAAAAGCTAGAATGATACGGTTTTATCAACGAGTTCGTTATCAATAACGCCGGTATCTGAATATTTCATGCATGAATAAAGATATTTTTAGTACCTCACGTATAATGAAGGATTTTAGTAAACTACATAGAGCCAAGAATCAAGATTTTTTTTTGTTTCATATGTTCGAATGAATTGAAAAGGGAGAATTCTAGTGTCGTATTTGCGTTGTCTTATCGTATTCATTCAATGAATATAAAACTAAGGATTGGTAATCTCATTGTGTAGGGAAGACTATCGGGTTTAGGACTTCGAGTATCTTTTATTTGATTATTGATTCAAAAATTATTTGATAAGATTATTGTGAATTTGCTATCTATGGAATACTAAATAGCTAGAATATTTGAATTGCTGGTCTATAATGTTTTCTTCTTCTGGGTTTTCAGAGATATCTTTATTTGATAAAAAATTGTATCATGAAATCTTTAAAATTGATTGGAATATTGAAATTTTGATCAGGGATAAACAAACATCCGAGTCCATTTGAGTAACCATTTCCATTGCGACACAAATTATTTCAAAACAAACGTTTTGAAACATTTGTGCTGAGGTATACTAGAACGTTTACCTGAGTTCAACAGCCTCGGTGCATTATTATTCATTGCAATTGTAATTGTCAAATTATAAATCTTCATTTCATTTTGAAAAAATTAGACACTCTGTTGTATCTGATTCAATCACGAAAATCTGTACTTTAAAAATACTATTAGAATCATTGGAATAAATAGTTCAATACAAAAATAATGTATCTATTCGATTTGAATTTATTATCGCTTAGTGGGTAAATTCAAATAGATATTTGGCACTATTCCAGTTACTTTTCACACTGTTCTCTCTTCATATTTCAGTTCCATTCAAAAATACTGTGATATATATTGGATATATTTCTATGTGGATTTTTTATTCTTACAGTCTTCGAAGAATACTGACATACCGATTGAGTATCAATCATATCAATGAATGCTCTGCTGTTATGCGTTATAAATCACTTAGATTTTTTAATCGCCTGTATATTTTGAAACAGCTTTTTATTCTCTCTTGAATGTTTCTTGAACCTCGTTTGATAAATTTTCTCAAACTGTTCGATACAGTACTCGATTAATATTGTAAATATAATAAATCTGAAGGTACATCGTTACGTATATATTTATTCAAAATAGTAGTTTTGCTACAAAATTTATCGCTCTGGAAACATAGAAAAATGAAAAACTTATAATTTGAGTTGTCCAACAATTCCAATTTGAATAAGGTATTTTAAAAATATGAGAAAATATTTGTAATGAAAGAATATATATCGGTGACAAAAGAAAATGTATATTTATTAATTTTTATAAAAAATTTCCATACAAACGTATCATTTGTTTGGGCAATAAATAACATGAAAGTAAAAAAGAAAACACAAAACAATTCTGTAACAAAAAAGTATTTGGTAGAGATTCATACAGGAATTGAATTGTGAAAATGTGGGAGGGATATACGAAAGGGAGGTATAAAGAGAACAAGAAATGAAAAAGAAACATCAACAACAATAATAATAATGGTAATAATAATAAAGATAACAATGCAAAAAAAAAAAAAAGAAAAAGGATGCAAAAGCGCGAACGTGGAATGACGGGAAACGACGCGCCGTTCTTTCGCGCATCGCGTTGATTTCAATGTGTGCTATTCGAGTGGAGAGGGAAAGGCTTTTCAGAAGACAGCAATGGCTGCTCCCGCGCGTATAAACATGTAACAGAACAATGACAGAACAAAATTGGGAAGCTCCAAACAATCCCCCGTATAATTTCCAACGAATAATACAAAAAAACAATAGAATTCGAATCCAAGTAGAATATCGAGCATCGTCAAAGAAATGTAGACAAGGTTGTATGTTTCCCTCCGGCCGGCCAACGTCTTGTCAATGTATGCCGCCATATTGGAATCCAAGAACGGCGCGTACGAAAGACGCACAATGAAAAAAAGAGACAGATGAGAAATTGTACTTGCCTGTATTGTAGACGTGAAGTTCGTCGACAATGCCCTCATTTCCACCACCAAATACGACCATAAGGTCTTTGATGGCAACCGCCCGATGACCATGTCTCGGTCTTGGTTGGGGCCCGGTCGGATTTGTGATCCGCTTCCACTTTAACATGGGTGCCGCCATGATGACCGTCGTCGATCACATCATTTTTTCATGCCGCGCAACCATACACAACCACTACTACCACCATTAACATAAATCCTAAAGTACCAAGACGCTGGGTATTGTTTTTTTTACACTTTTCTCTTTTTCTCTCTTCCTTCCGCAATTTATATTCAAAAGAAAAACTGGCGAACTCGACTCCGTGCGATCCACGATACCCGTTGATCTGGATTCTAACCTCGCTTTCGTGTAACAATGTCAGATTCACAATTGAGAATCACCACAAGGAAAGAGAGAGAAGAACGATAGAGAGAGAGAGGGACAATGTTTTTGTCCTTTTTATTATACAGCTTGACCACTAAAAATTTTTTCATGAATTAGAAAATTATCATTCGCGTACGTACGATGGACGTATTCGCGTTTACGGCACTGATTTTCACGGTTTTACGTGGTCGCGTCTAACGATCATCAACAGATCCGGGCGCTCTTCTTTCCGATGTACGTGCTCCTTTTTTCTCACATTGCACAACATACACATTAGAGTACGAATATTAAACAATCGAAATTTCAGATTGAAATAAAAAAGGTTGGCGTATGGGATACGGGAGAGGATGAGGATGCACCGTTTCTCAGAAGACACGGAATACAGTTCAGTTCTTGCGGAAAGTAATTATAGAAATATATTCAAGAGTCGTGAAACGGCGCGCTAGATTTCACTTGGCGAAACAAAAACAAATCGCGTGAAACAGAGATGAGTGAATCGCGAGACTCGGAGAAATTAGAGGATAACCGAGAGTTTATGCGAATAGAGGAAACAATCGTACTTGGCGAACGAGCAAATGTAATCAGCAGTTTGACGGCACGCACAAGCGGCCCCCACAATCTGCATCCACCATTGCACACAACTTGCGTCTGCAACAACCGTCTGCAGTGCCAACCTTGTAAAAAAAAACCTACTTTGAGAGGGGTTTTCATGGATTTCTGTTTTGAAATGGAATTTTGTGAAGGATTGTTACATGATTTTTTTTAATTACTTATATACATACGTGAAACTGAAGTGCAATGAACCCGAATTTTTAATCTCGAATCAGAGGTTTCCAGGTAGCACCCAAAAATCCCAAATGAGTTCTGAAAAAGGACTGTTTCAAAACTCTTCTAGAGTACAAAGAATTCTTGAAGAGGTTCAAAAAGATTTCGATGTTTTGTCAAACATTTACGAGTTTCCTCAAATTTCTATAAGATTTCTTTAAGAATTTAAATGAAACTCTCAAATTCTTCTTTTGAGAATTCATTGTATACTAAAAGAGTTCTTTTTCAGAACACATTTGGGATTCTTATGTGCGGTAGTATGCAAGAAGCCCGACTCCGCTATTATTGGTTTATCGCTGAGGATATTTAGTAATTTCACTAAAAATCACCAGTTTTCAAGCAACAATGACGAGCAGTCGGGCTCCTCGTATCCTACCTTATTTCAAATTTAGCGCGTGTTCAATGCAATCCGACTGCGGATCGACTGGATGGTTTGTAAGAGCATAGCGTTTGCAAACTCATCAGAATCTTCCGAGGTGGAATTTCTTTACCCCCCATCAAGATTTTTCACCTGTCTTGACACAACTCGATTGAACTTGATTTCCAACGACATCAACAGATGACGTGTCGATGCAATTTTTTCAAAAAAATAAATATTTTCTTCGCCCTCAAATTGGCTTGAATCAATGGAAATTGATGAAACCGCTCGCGTGTGGTTGCTGAAACGAATTTGATTCATAGCCGGAATTCCATAAAACCGTAGAACGCGTTGATAGCTTATCGAAAAATGATAAAACCTACGAACGCCGACGTAATAAAATAATTCGAAATTTCATATCAGTGCGCGAAAAGCAAATGCAGTACGCCCACCTCCTGTCATAATTAACGATCCGTTTACACAGGTGTTTATAAACAAATTCAAACCAGAAACAATCCACACGATGTATTTTTATGCAGATCTGACATGAAAGTATAAAGTTAATTTCTTTTCATTACTTTCCTCTTTCTCTATACAACTCTCAACCCTCAAAGAGGTACCGTTACTTCGTTCAGTTTCACAAGTGTATCAAAAATCTGGAGTCATTACGCGAACGTCTAATTTGGGATCGAAAAGTGATGGGTATTGACAGTATGAGAGTTAGCGGAGGTCGTTGTCCTCCCATCGTTGTGGTGGGTCTCCTCATAGCTTGCTTGATGCTCAGTTTCAATTGGTGGACTCTTTCTACTGAAAATTTTGAATTCGTACGACAAATCGACGAACTCAACGAACAGCTCAAAATCAGGTATGTCACGTGCATTGCTTGGGGATTTTATTGTTCCTTCGTGATATTCTTATACAATTTTACAGTACCGAAGAGAGAGATCAATGCATCATCCTCAGAGAGAATTTGGATCAAAAATACAAACACGCGGAGGACGAAGTAGGATCTTTGCACGTCCAATTGGATAAACTAAATGAAATCAAGAAGAAGAACAACGAACTGGACGAGTCTTTGACTATATGTAAAAGCGAACTTGATTCGATTAAGAAGCTAGATGCTTCTAAAAATATCGCATTGGAGTCATGGAAGGTAGAGAAGGAAAGCCTCAATTTAAAATTGGATGTCAAACAGGAAGAAATTCAAAAACTCCAAGATAGATTAGATCAGGTATTACAATATGGAAGAATATCAAATATTAGTCATGAATTTTGAATTCTTTACTCTTCATTTTTTCATCATTTCTAGGCCACCAAAGAACTCGAGAATTTGAAATTGAGTTATAATGCACCTTCCGCAAAGGAAAAAGAACAATTGAATCTCAAACCAGGTATGAGAAAACATTCTCTGTGATTTGTCACATTTATCGTTATTTCACTTTTGCTTCGGATATTGATTGATACGAAGACTCGATTCGAATACATAAATGGGGATGATTTTCATAAATCCAGATATTCCATCCATCATTTATTTAGATCATATATATCGTTTCAATTATTTTCACTCCAAGGATGGGTTTAGAATCGCAAAACCATTTTACATAGCCAGTCTCATACATCACTTGTTCATTACTTAAAGATTTCAAAAATTATTATCGGGTTTCGATGATTTAGTGGCAAGACTGGACAATAGCAATGGTCAGTTGGGTCCTATACACAATGCTTCGATAATAGAAATAGCTGTAGCCGGTCAAGAGGGTTTGAAGTTCCATGGAATTCCAATTCTACCGCGAGATCCGCCTGGTGCTGAGCGCCAAACTCCCCGATTCTCAGTAACTATGTTGAAAGGTAGAAATTCTTAAACCCTGAAGTCACTTTAGGTCACGAAATAGAAAAGAAAAAACAAAACATCAAGTAATTTATTCCATCTTTTCTATAAAACGTTAATACGATATATCGAATTATTTAATTATTTATAATTCAATCTAAGAACTTATTGATCTAAAAACAAGATGAAGAAACGTAATTGTAAATATTTGTTATATTTTAGAACAATAAAACTAATGAAATGTACGAGATATTACGCAGATTTGATCTTTTCACTTTTTCTTTTTCTTTTACATTTGATTTGAAGTTGGTCATTTTTAACGTATCTTTTTACATAACTCCTCATTGTGTAAATTTTACATTCAAGAAAAAGTGTGATTATTCGATATAACAAGTAGAAAAGAGATTTTACTTAGAATATTTTCAGTAAGTATTTCTGCCTTACTCAAATTGAAATTTTAATCGAAATGATGGATGATAATACAATTTTTGTTCGTTCGCCTAGAATTCTTTCAATTTATGTTCAATGCATTATCGTAGAATATTGATATTCATAGATTTGTTCATTAATTTGTAATGATGTTTCAATTATTTCCAGCGGACAACGTTTCGGAGCCGAAGATGAACGGTACGATATTGAAATCACTGCTTAAAAATGTAGAAATCTCTAAAGATATCAAAAATCATGGAGATGGTGATTAAAATATATTCTTATCGCATTTTTTGAATATTGAAATTTCAAGTGAATTTGTTTGTAAGTAACGCAACTGATATTCCAATTTATTTGATTTATTTTCAGATGGTTTGAATGAAGAAGAGGAAATGGAAGACAACGATAGAGAGCGGCAAATGAAAGGACCGGACACTACAGAAAAAGTAGATGAAACTAATAAGTAATATCGAATTCAGTGCCTATTATGTATTATATTGATGTATGTGTGTGTATGTACGTATGCATGTATGTATGGGATATATCAGAACTACAAACACAAAAAAAGGTTCGCACATAGAACGTGAATGCTTTCATCATTTTACTCTGCTGAAAAATATTTTTAATATTCAAATGATCTGCATATCATATATATATATATATATTATAGTATATACAGTACGTACATATGTGATGCCCAAATACTGTACTTCGCATAAACAATCGCTACAAAAGTGTCTTTCTCTTTTTATTCGCAATCGTGTTGAAAGATAATGTTAAATGAAGGACAAGGAAAAGATGTGTTTTTTTTGTTATCTTTTTAAAAACATATAATATTGTACATAAAATTGTTTGCAAAAGTTTCAATTGTAAAAACATTGTGTGTTATTTCGAACAGTATATTCATGGAATTTTAAATTAAATTGTATCATGATTTCTTGAATCTCGAGAGATTTTGAAAACGAAATTGCGAATTTGTGAATATAATTGAAGTTTCAAAGTATTGTGCCATTCGAAGAGATTTAATAAAAAATATTGAAAGGAATGGATGGTGGTGAGTTGGTTGAATTTTATTCCCTCCGATTCAATGAGTGGTAGAAAAATATTGTTTAACTTCAAATTCAATATATGCAATAGCAAAGATCCGACAAAAAATTTTCCCCAATGGAAAGTTTGGTCTTCGAAGTGGTCACGAATTGTTTTATTGTTTTTTATCAGCATAATGGGGAATGGATAATATATATTTAAATAAAAAGTCGATATTTTTTATATACACAATATCGATCTTGGACGCTTAAAACAATATTTTTCGTTGCCTCACCACTCAATCCACAGTATTCATTGAGTTATTCTTTGATTCGAATAACCATTTTTCATTTTGAAGAAAAAATGAATTCTGAAAAAGGTAATCTATGAAGGTATTAGTTTCAAAATTTTATTTTCTATTTGCTTGAACATGTGTTGTTTTTTTTTTTACATATTCTCTTTTCTATGTTACAATTCACATATATATTCTTCAGTCTAGTACATCATTTTTAGACACCTCTTATTGCTTATCGTGTTTCAATCGATATAAATAATAACTGAATTCATAAAATGATGGAAGATAACGCAAAATACTGAATAAGATACTTTCTTAAATTTAAAATACTCAAATACACGCGTAGCATTAAAAACTCTCCCAATAGATGTTTGTAAAAATATTTATATTCCTATGATTCGTTTTTTTTTCCTTATTAGAGATATACCAGCCTTTTTGCAGGAAAAATTCGACTATAGTCATGCAATTTATATTCTTTGAATTCTCTTGTTCAAGTATCTTATTCAATATTCTAATTTGGAATATCGATTGATGGATATCATATTGTCTCTAGGAATGTCGTTTATGAATTTTCAATAGCAGGCCGATTTATATATATGTATTATTTCGTATCCAACAACCAATCAAACATCCGCTGTGATTTTTGTCTTCAATTTCAAATCGCAGCAGAGCACAATTATTAGATATTTGAAAAATCTTCAACGAACATACTTGTTTCCTTCGAATACATATTTGTAACGAAACATGAAAAATATATAATTATTGATTTGATAAATAAATGGTAATAATACTTTAAAAGATAATATTATGGTAATCAATTAATAATTCGGACAATCACCGTTAGTACCTTTGAGTGTAAATATATTTTTAATAACAAAATGCAAAACTTGACTAGGAAACATTAAGCGATGACTAGATGATTAATTACTAAATGTTAATACTATATAATCTATTATAACAGTTATTGTAAATTTTGGTCTGTTAATGACAATTTCTCAATGATTCAATGTGAAAGAACTGACCAAGTTTTGAAATTTCTAGTTCATAAATATTATGTACTGAATACAAGATACGATTAATGTATCTGTTTATTACAAAAAATCTAATCGTGGATCACAAGAATTGGATCACGTAGATCAATAGGTCTCTAATTCTCACTATTTATTCATTACTACACATTGAAACTTTTCATTGCAATTATGAAGTCATTTGTCATATTTTTTTGTGCGATTTTTTGTTAACTACATTAAACTCTATATATATATATATATATATTATAACTTTTACACTTAGAATTATAATTAACCTCTTCGAATCTAAATAATGATTCTCAACGCAATATACAATGGCAATATAAATTGCACTGCATATTTCGTACGGATTATGAGTCAAAATTACAACATACGGAGAAGACATATGAAACCTCATCATATAAAAGTATATAAAAAATAAATGAATTCTATTTGTCAAATCATACATCTTGAATGATCGAGTGATGATTAAAACAAATCATTTGAATATTTTGATTGGAAGAAACAGACTATCCGGTGAGAGTCATCGACCGTTTATAAACGTCGATTCGGCATCGATTCAACGACTTCGTTTTGAATAAAATCTGAACAATACAATTCTTGGAGATTATCGAAATGTTGAGCCACACTTTTTGTACCATTCGACAAAGCTGGACATGTTTTTCACAGTCAAATTAAATCTCTTCTCTTGAAATGTGTTTTTATGAGAGATTTTAATAAATCCAATGAAATATTTTTATGTCACGAATCGATGTTTCGATTATCCGCAGTATTTATTATTACATTAAACGGCTAAGTGCAAATAGAGAAAGATGAAAATGAAAATTTACAAAAAATGTGGCTGAATATATTCATAAACAATTCAAAAACAGATAGTTTATACACAGTTAGGCTCTTCGAACAATTGAACGAATCTAATCTTGGAAAAAATACGTATAAATTTCCATCAAAGAGGTTATTTGAATAAATCTTTTTGTTCTTACACCTTATATACATCGATATATAAGTCAACATAAATAACAATAACATTGATTTATGTTTGCACATTATTCATACTTTTCATACATGAAAAAATATATAATTTCGTCGGATTATACTTTCAAAATGATATTACTTTGGTATATTTCGATTTTTTGTTTGATTAACGAAAGTTTGTTCTTGAAAAATCGTTTGAATTCATAAATTTCCCGTTTCTTGATTTAGTTTTTGGTCCTATCGGGGATCGTTCGTACTTCACGTCCCTTCTTGCGGTTTATTGTCTTCCTCTTTGTCCCTATGCTCGAGAAAAAGAATCTTATAATTTTTGTTAAAGGTTCTACGAGGAATCATGGATAAGATTGATGGGAAGTTACGAGAAACTTTGTCGTTTAGGGAATGGAATTTTTCTGAAATTATTATCGTGACAAAGAGCGAGACTATGCTCGTAGTGGTCAGCCTCGACGACGATACAGAGACAGAAATTAGACCTCTTTTTTTTTGGAAAATACACTTTTAAGAGGATACATTTCAAAGATAATTTTGACCAGCGCGTTTGATATATTAAACATATTTGAATTTATTTCTTTGGTGAGAGAATAATAAATAATAAATAAATTAACGAATAAAATTCATCTGAGTTATAGAACGTGAAATATAAAATCTTAAAATGTGCGGGTGTATTTGAATGTAAATATACTTGCTTTTACAGGGTGTTATATTTATCACATTCGGTTTTTACTATTGGAAAATCTAACGATAACGGTAGAAAATATGAAATATCAAGGGTCAACGGTAAGGCAGTGGAACGTTAGTAAATTATTGTTCAACAGAGCGAAATTATACTAAAAATATTTGAAATCCAACAACTACTTCGTTGTAATCTTCCGCGGATGTACGAACAATACGCACCTCTTTATTATGTTTCTCCGTTTTAAAATGAGAACAAAAAGATATGCTTTGAATGCGCTCTACGTGGGACTTGAAAAACATTTTTAAATCGATTTCAATGTTTTCATTTCGGTTCAATCGCAGATCGAATTATGTATTGCACAACTTCAAACTTATAAATCGATTGTGTTATTCGAGAGGTAGGTACAATCACTGAAATAATACTCGATCGCCAATGATTCAAGGAGAATAATGAAAACTTTGTCTTTGCTTTTTACGAAAAATGAATGCAAAAATTGAGCGGAGTCTTCGCCAGCGACTGTGTTTTCGTACCGTGTTGCGTGATTTTTCCCTGGCACGCATTTGCCTGACCAAGGAATAAAATGCGTCGTCGATGAATTGTCTGAGAGCTGCGGATGTCTCGTAAAATGGACATCCTAATTGTTCGGCAAGTGCTTCGCCTTCTTCCGTGGTTACCTGTGATTTAAGATCATACGTATGGGTACTTGGATTATTTGTACGTCATCGCATGTATGAACCTTTGTAGGTACCTTTCTTTGATGTTGTAAATCAAATTTGTTGCCGACCAAAACTAAAGGGATATCCTCGTTCGCTCTGACACGAGAAATCAATTTCCGATATTCCAGTACCTCTTGAAAACTATGCCTGTCCGTCACGGAGTAACATATCATGAATCCTTCACCACATCTCATATATTGATCACGCATCGCGGTGAACTCAACCTAACAATGAAAAAAGGAAGAAAAAAAAGAGGGAAGTCGTAATTGTGTTATAAAGAAGTAATCAATATCCAAGTTATTGTTTTTAATAATTCCATTGTAGTAAGAGAATGGATATCTTTCGCTCGATGAGGGGGAAAAGAAGAATTTTTCACAATTGACGTATCATCGAGTATTGAAAATCAATAAAACCGGGGATGACAGGTTTATCTTCAATTTACGAGTACGAGAGATTGATTGATTTGAAATCTTTTACTCCTCCTCGCGGAAGATGAGTATGAATGGGGTCCATAGATATGATTTAAAAGATTCTCAAACCTGTCCCGCGGTATCGAGAATATCCAAAAGTGCTGCCTCCCCGTCTATAACTGCCTGCTGTTGGTAAGAATCCTCTGTTACAGAAGAATAAAGAATGTTGAAAAATCATCTATTTTTTATTTGAATTGAGTTCTTTTTTCCATAAAATATGCTCTTACCTATCGTTGGGTCGTGATAATCAAGAAAACTGTGACTGACGAATTGAAGAGTAACAGCTGGAAAAGAGATTGAAAAATCCTCAAGTTTGAATGTCATTGAATAATCTCTGTTAGGATTGTTATTTAAATATTACAACTAGAAAGTTTATATTCCCGAATTCTGTTCTCAAAAATACAGGTGTTGTTTTTTCATCAAATAAAACAATGAAAGGTCAAATGTCGAGGTTGAAATCCAAGTTTATGATAATGAAGTGCATCACAGACACAGGCTCCATGTGAAATTAATTGAAATCTCGTAGCTTTGAGATTCTATTTTCCATAGCATAATAGATTGCTGTGGTTGTTTAACAAAGACCTTGAAACAATAACGACACAGAGTATGTGAAATGGCATTCAACATCTCCGTTAAATCAAATTAGAAAACTTTCAAACGAATTTTAAGTATATAAGTATCAAAATTAAACGCCCGTAAATGAAGTATTTATATATTTTCAATCTTTTCCTTTTGCGACCTCATTTTTAGTTTCAAAAAACCTTGCAGCTGAATTGAACGTAATCACGTTTCATGCTTAAAGGTAATCTTTTAAGACATGCTTCAAGATTCGCCACCGAGTACCTTTTTTCCAACCATTTGTTCTTTCAACTATTCTTATAATGCGGGTATAATCGATTTCGGTATTCAACGTTGTAACGATATTTTAATACACGTTCTTTTTCAAATCTAAAAGAACTTTGACGTTCACTGGAATCTTATCAAAGCTTGAATCGTTAATCGAAACAAATTAGTCATCGTACGTTGATTGTCAATTGAAATTACACCCGCGTTTAATTTTCCAATATGATTCCTGAATAATATATTCTATTCGAAATTGAATACTATGCGATGTTATCTTTTATAAAACAACATATTATTCCACGTTTACTCAAGATTTAAATTCAATAAACAGCCATTCAAACTCAACGACATGAAAGACTCGGTAACTGCCACATTGAATGAAGTCATTATAAAAGAATTTGATGCAGTAGGTGGTTTTTTTTAAATGTATTCATGAGAAACGCATTGGGATTGTCAAGTTTGATTTCAAAGGTTTTTATAAATTTAATCGCAGTGATTAAAACAAAATCATTTTGTTTTGTTTGTAAATTTTTAAATTATAAAAATAACGGAATAGTTTGATAGATAAAAATGCACGATGTATACAAATTTGTTGATCGATATTTTATAACATTTAATATAAACTCGACAAAGTTTCTATAAAAAATATCGATAACAATAGTGCCATAATCATAATGTAAACAAATTCATCAATAATCAAATTATAATTGGAATAGTAACCGTGAATAAAACATTATGAAAAGCAACAAAATATTTCTCTTCAAAAGACACTTATCCGCGCTCCAAAATTGACAAATTCGTTTTTCCAAACATAGAATGACGTCCGCACTGACGTATTTTGGAACTTGGCAAATAAGATAGCTTTTCAAATGTTTCTAAGAACTTGTAATGATACAAGACATAAAATAAATGAATCAATATTAACGTGTCATGGAGATTATTTTTAAGAGATAATGCAAATTTGTTTATATACGTCATCATTTGGATTATCATACCAATTAAAAGGACAATAATATTATGATTGCAACGATGTCTCATTGGACAACTGAACATCTTTGCTTTTGGAACTTTGTACATGCTAGAAATATGCATGATCTCGAATGAAAGTTCACCACTGAAAGCAACGTGTGTATGAAAAAAGGCTGGAAAACTTGAAAACACTCGTACCTGATTTTCCAACACCACCATCACCCAAAACAACTATTTTGTAGACTCTAAGTCCGCCCCTGGTAGTGGGTTGTGATACCACTGGAACGTCATTATTTTTACCGTTGACGGTTGTATTTTTATCTTTTGCGATGTCAGTTGACATTGTGAGGAAAAAAGAGGTAAATAAATCGATAATTATATCGATGAATTTGATCTACTATCCCCGAAACGATCAATCATTTGCTTTATTTATAAAGCGTTTGAAAATTGATCGAATACAAGAAGACACATTCGTCCTTCTGGATATATTGTTGCTACTCATTTTTGAAGATTGTCAATTTGGAAACTTCACTGAAACGAAACACCGTTTTTTACTCTATTCGTCTATTTAAAAATACGGCGATCCTATGTACATTAACTCTAATCTACATACAAGATAGGGCAGCATGACGATCTCAATGACGAATCGTGCACAAATACTGGAGAGACAACGACCGACCGGGTCCGCGACTGAACGTGACAGTCGCCGCGAATCGAGTCGAATGTAATTTCTAAGCAGAATCTGTTGATCTAAGTATGAGATCGTATGATACCTCGGGGTGTACGTCCGCACCGACAACACACATTTACTCCCTCTCTCCTGATAATGATATCCTGAATGTGGGTGTACAAGGATACACAGGGTATAAAATCTTGAAAAATTCTATCAATCAAGCGAATGAATGTTATGTCACGTTTAATAGCATGAAACACCAACAACAATGGGGGGTTTTTATTTTCTATCTCATATGAGATTTGATTAGTACCTCCATTTTTGATTCCCGTATGGTTGTTTCATAAATGGCGGTTGGTCGATAACCCTAGCCAGACGTGAATCTGCGATCTATGGCGAAAGAGAGTACGCGCACGCTCAGCTGTTCCACTTGAACTATCAAATTTTACATAGACAGATTCTTGTAACTTCTATATTTAAAATTGTGTACTTGAAAAATATGTCCTCTGAAAATTGAATATAAATTTTTCAAATACTAAAAATTTCGAGTTTCAAATCCTTGGATTGAAAATATATTCCATAAATTCTAGAGAAAACTCATTGTTCCGAACAATTAGTTCTACTCTGATTATTTTGTATATCTCGTTACCCCATTTAAAGAACAGAAATTTTACATATTGTTTGTTAAAATCCATCACTGAAGTAACATGGAATCTAATTAAAATTCTTCTTGCATGACTTCAATGTTTCAGGCGTGCGTTAAAAACCTTCGTTTTCTTATTCCACTATGAGCGATCCGGTATGATATCGAATCAGTAAAAAAAACTCCATGTAATTATGAAATGTAATTAATTTACATTTTATGTGGAGAAATAGAACAGAAAATTTCAGAAAAATCTACAGCGAATATGACAAATTTTTGAACAGAGAATGATTTTTTTTTGTAAAACTTGGTACAATTCTTATTTATTATCTCTGTTAAGTGATCGTTGATAAAAACTTACAATTACACAAAACATAACGTAATATTTCACTAAGAGATCATCGAGACACAAGCGCGATTGTATGAACTTTCCTTTGTAAGCTGATTACAAAAACAAAGCTTCTCTCCCGATGTTCTGTTAAAGTTATACTCAACGGTACACGGATATAATGCTTTCTTCTTAATCGAAGAAACACATATCTCTTATTCTGTTAATCGATTAAAAGAACGATGATATCTTCTTAGATGAATTGAATCCCACACATACAGATCTTCTCGGAAGATTTCAAAGGTTGGCGAAGACCTACTACTCACTCTTTTCATTACGTATCGCATTTTTGTAATAATTCTCAATGAAAAAGCGTTAAAATTGGAAAAATAATTGATTGCTTCCAGCCTGGAATAGTCCGTTGAGAAATGGATTTATGAATATTAATAAACAGAATGCGGTCATTGGAATTCATTTTGAAGGATGATAAATAAAACCATACATGTTTCAAATCGATTGAGAAGTATCAATTAAGAACATCTTTTAAAACGGAACAATTTTACACCCACATGAAGATGTCGCGTGAAATAATAACGAAAGTAGGAGAGAAATGATTTTTCCTCAATAATGTCTTTAACAAAGTATTATAAATCTTTGAAATCACTTTGAATTTCAATCAGTCTGCCGTCTGATACGAAGCTCGTAGCCACATAGCTCCCATATAATAATCCCTCGAATTTGTGCATTGGTTATTTATAAATTTTTGTGAGATGTCAGAGCTAGGAAAGATTCACGTCGATTGATGAAATCCGTTTTTATTGAAAAATGAATAATTAACAAGACCTGTGTTTCTTTTTTTTATTTTTATTTTTATTCAAAAAACTGACGAAATGAAAAGCGTTTTTCCTTTGATTGTTTTTGTTAGCTTGGCTAATGCTTGGTCTGGTCGTAAAATCCCTCAATGGCGCATCGAGGATGTACAAAAGCAAGGGTGAGTCGGAAGATTGTATTTTATTTTTGTACTGAATGCTTAATTTGCTTGATTTCATTTGATACCGAGACAAAAGAGTTTCTGAGTCGAGTTACTTACTTTAATAAGAATGTTCGTGTTCGAAGTAATAATCCAAATTAATCTGATCTTAATGAGCATATTTTAATGGCCATTTTTTTCATCATCTTTTATATACCGAATCACGAAGCTGAATTGAACTATTGATTGTTCAAGCCCAAATGTATGTGCCGTGGAAATGATTTTGAGGGATAATTATACGTATTACACGGATTGCAAGTATTGGAAACCTCGTCAAATTTGTGGAAAACAAGCGTACGTAATTTTGTGGATTTAATTGCTCTTGTAAATTTGATTGAAATTTGATGTATTATTTTCCACAGTTTCGTAAAATATGATTGTTGTTCGGGATATCGAAGGGTTCCTGGACAAAGAGGATGTATCGGAGGTGATGAAAATATATCAATAATAGTTTTCTTGGAATCATTGCGATTTAGAAGTGAAAGATTAATGCAGATATTTTCACTTATTCCGGATATCATAGCAACAGTTTAAGTGGATTTATTTTTCAATTTCAGTTATGCCAGTAACCGATTTGATTAGTACCGCGCATAACGTTGGAGCGAGGAAATTCTCCAGATTAATAGAATATTCTGGGTTCGCGCAAGAGTTATCTCAAGGTGCAGCTGTCACGCTATTTGCTCCCTCTGATGAATCTTTAGATGTAAGAAATTCATTATAAAGATGCATTCTGTTAAATTCATTCTAAAACATGTTGAATTGTCTTGACTTTTTCGCTAATTTAATAAAGAGAATAAGCAAAGTGCTACAGTTACAGTATCTCTATCATTTTCATGCTATTTTTATGAATTAATGTATTTTAGGAATATCTTCAGAGTCGTGGTATACAGTTTGAATGGTTGTTGGATAATATAGATAGATTCAGAAATCTTATTTTGAGTCATATTGTTGATAAACGCCTCCATTCGAGTCATTGGATCCTAGATTCGTTAATCAATACAAAATTGCCGGAATATAAGTTGAGGATCAATAGATACTCCAATGGAGTAAGTATTATTCTAAGGCATAAAATTTGATAAATCTTGAATAATGAATTTGATATTTTAGGTAGAAACTGTGAATTGTAAATTAATGATACGAAAAAATCAATTAGCTACCAATGGTATCGTACACGTGATAGAGGGTGTATTAGATCCAGGGAATTTTTATAACTCGAATATACTGGATATGGTATTCAAAGATAAGAGATTCTCAACATTCTCACAACTTTTACAAAGGAGTAGTATAGCTGAAAAGTTGAGATTCAGCGACACGGTTTACACTATTTTTGTACCGACGGATCAGGCGTTCCACAAGATTGCTTCATCGGATTTAAATACGATCATAGGAGACAGTGAACTCTCGAATGGTAAGAACATATCTCATGGTTGCAATTTCATGTTATATTTCCTCGGTAGTATAATGGTCAGTCTCCACAAATGCCATCAAAATATGAGATCGTAGAAACCTTTTTGATCATACTTACCTTTTGTCGCAATGTGAAAAATTGATAAACAAAATCTCTTTTGCAGCGCTATTGGGACATCACATTATTCCTCATCCAGTATGTTTGCCCGCGATAATATCGGAATACAATACAAGAACTCTGCAAAGAGAAAAATTGAATTTCAATTGCGATTTTTATGGCCCGACAATTGGAAATTTTCGAATAATTGATAATTATGTTCAAGGAAGGAATGGATTATTGTATATTTTTGATGATGTATTATTTCCAAATCGTGGTGAGGAACAAATCTGTTTCATAATTATGGTATTTGAATCATCTACTATCAAAAAACAAACAATTTTTAGCAAAAACTGTTTTGGATTTGGTGGAAGAGGAGAGTTTGAGTGCATTTTTGCAAATAATTCGTACAGCGGAATTAGAGGAAGCATTGAGGATTATGAAGCAATATACAATGTTTGCTCCAACGAATTCTGCTATATATTGTAGGTAGTGTTTAGAGGTATATTACGTATATTTACATAACTTATTCATTATTTTTTTATAGCTTTATCAAACAGAGGATTGACGGAATTACAACGCAATTCTGACACGGCCAAAAAATTTGTACTAAATCATATCGTTATGGGACAATATTCTACCGAAGAAATCAATGGGAATCAGGTAAAATATAAAAGGATTTATATACCGAAATATTCATATTCGAATAACATTTTCATGGTGATTAAATTAACAGGTAGTCGTATCTCTTGAGCAAAGATATCCTTTGCGCTTTCAAGTTTACCGTGATGCTTTCGGAATAGAAAATGCTTTGATCGAAAAACCGGACAGACAAGCGAGTAATGGTATCTTACACGTAATCAGCCACGTTTTACATCCCGCAACCATATCCTTGGATGAAATTTTGAGGACGGATGGAAATTTCAGGCAATCATATGATATATCAATAATCTATAATCTTAAGTAATGAACGTCACTTTTACAGAAGGATTCCAAATTTGAAACAAACGGACCAACTTTCAGGGGCTATAGAAAAAAACAGCACATTTATGAATAATTATTCATAACAGTTGAATAAATCAGGGCCATAGTTGAAATGTTACTATGTCTTTTCTCCGCTCTACTAAACTGTGGATAATTTTTTATAAACACATTTTCTCCACGTGTAAATAAATTAACGTGCAGATGAATATTAGAATTTAAAAAATAAAAGAAAGAAACATTCAGATACATTTTTGAGAGAAAAAATTTGACGTATTTGGGATATAATCTGGAGAGGGAGAAGGTCAAAATGTGTATTATCGTCAACGAAACAAATGCCCGAGCTTATTGTTCACTTATTGATTTTTATTGTAGTATTTGGTTGCAAGCGATGGATAGAATAAAACAGTATCAACCTCACACGTATCAAGAACTGAACCGTCCTAATTCAGCATGTACGTACTTTGTGCCGTCCGATGACGCATTCCGAAGATTAGGGAGTAACGAGCTTGATAGGCTCTTGAAGGATGATGATTACTTAACAAAGGTGATTGGATAAATTACAAGAAATATGAGAAAAATAGAATTCTGACGTTTCCTTATCACAGTATTTTCCATATTAATTCCACTGTAAAAAAAAAATTTCGCTAAATTTATCTAAAAATTCTCAAATATTTGACATTTTTCTTGGTAAATTTACACATTTTTTGTTACAGTGAATATAGGATCAAAAAAATGAATATTGTATTTTAATTGAATGGATGGATATTTTAGATTTTGAAGAATCATGTGGCTGAGAATATGCTGCTTTCCGAAAGCTTCAAAAACAATCTTCAATATGACGTGGCCACGATGGAAGATACATTAAACATTATAAGACAACATGATCAAATATTGGTGGGTGTCAACGATTATTGACATAAAGCTGAAGCTAGCAGACGTAAACTAGCAGACCGCGTTTATAAACTGAGCCAATGTGAATTTGAATTTGATTTTCAAGATACATATTTTCAAAGATTACGATTCACAAATCTCATGAGTGTTGGTTTCATCATTCTATGACAATTCTACGGAGAACTATAGTGCGAGTCTGCTAGTTTCAGCTTATTTACAGTGCATATAATCAATATTGCATTATTCAAGGTTTTCTAATTTCATCGATTCAGCAAACTGTTGAGAAAATGTGTGAATTTACATCTCTGATATAATTGATCAAATTTTAAGAAAAATGAACATCAAATAATAGCATTTTATTTCAGGTGAATGATGCGGTTTTAGAAAAATATGATTTGTTCAATGAAAATGGAGTAGCTCATTCGGTGGATGCTGTGCTAATACCTGGAGAATGTTCTTACAAGTCTAGCGAACAAGCTTGCAACCATAGATTCGCCAAGAGAAAAATTTGAATAAGTAATATCGGTCAAATATTGTTGCAAATTCAAGATTTATATATTCTTGAACATATTGAGTTCGTCATTGGATTATTAATTCGTTTCAATAAACAATTCAAACTTCAGAAACATAAATTCGAATGTGATTATAATAAGAATACTGTATAATAAATTAATCGATTACGAATAATTATTCAAATCATGACAATTATTTGTACTTTTATTTCTTCAATATACAAATCAAAATTTATATTTAAACTATGATCATTTTTACCTGCAGATAAGTAACGGCGAATGATGTGTACATTGTATTCCTTTGCCGGCTCCTCGTATTGATACAAAAAACAAATCAACTCTTTTCACAATCATAGTCACGTTTATGATTTCATAATATTCAAAAACTTGCATCATTTGTTTATAGTTGATTGTTCGAATATCATCATAAATAAATAAATACGAACTGAATCAACAATGCACACAGCATAAAACTTGAACGACGCCATATTGGATATTCTCTTCAAACGTAAACAAACACACAACACGTGCTGTCGGTTGTCAGTGCTGCAGTACCGAATACCAAGGTCAAATCAATAACCTTACATTATCGGAAGACAATTATTTGATATAAAATAAATATAATGCAACGTGATTCGGCCCAAGAAAAATATTATTTATATAATACTTTAGCGATTTTATTAAAAGCCGTAGAGAATGAACGTACGACAATTGATTTACGAAATGAAGCAGTAGTGACTGGAACAGTAGAATACACCGACGCGTATGTATTCTTGAATTAAAAACAAAAAACATATGCTTCTTATTAGTTCTCTATTGTTCATTTATCAGTATCATTATAAATTTACAGATACATGAATGTGGTAATGAAAGATTGCATTTTTACCGATCCCAGAGGAGATTCCTACAATTATGACTCATTTTTTGTTCAAGCGCGAAACATTCGTTATGTGCATATCCCTCCAAAAGTAAGTTTAATAAAATTCATACGATTCAAAACAATTTTCCAATGCCATCGAGAAAACGAGAGAATATGAATATTTCTAAAATGTGGGGATGAATAAGCAACGTTACTTGTAAGATAAGAAATTTGAATATTTTTCTAGGAACTTTTGGTGTTATATTTGTCTGATTTGATCACCTGATAATAATATATAAATACACTTAGAAGTGAGCAAGAGAAGAAATACAGAATTTATCTCTCTTCGATATTAGAATGTAGTAACGTTCGTTTCAATGTGTTTAATGTTATCTTTGTAACAATTACCACTTGTGCGGATGATAGTTATTGTTACTTTCTTTGAAATGATTAATCTCGTCCTCTTGTGATTGTTTTGGTGATGTTTAGAAATGTTTATAAACTGATTAATTCAACTCTCAAATTTAAAAACTATAATTTCAAATTTCCTCATCCAAGAAACATGCATGAATTCAAATTAAAAGATTACGATTGCGTGGGGTTTGATTTGGATCACACGCTTTTGCATTACAATGTTCCAAATTTGGTGCGTATGGAGTATGAAATATTATCCAAATTCCTAGTCGAACAAAGCGGATATAGTTCAAAGTATTTATTCATGCCTCTAGAAGACAAAGCTTTGGATTTTATGCAGAAGGGTTTATTTTTGGATTTCGACAGAGGAAATCTGTTGAAGATAAGTTGGGATGGAAAAATCCTCAAAGCTTGTCACGGTACAAGACCCTTGGACATCACAGAAATTATTGAAATTTATCCTAATCAAAGTTGGGAGGTGACGAATACTTTCAGTAAAGATCCACTCTCTACTTGGAACGGACCTTTATCCATGAAAATGAGAAGCATGTTGGATTACTTTGATATATTGGTACCTTTGATTTTTGCAAGGATAGTGGATACTCTTGACGAAGAAAATAATGCTCCTCTTTCGAAGTACGATATATGGCCTGATATTTTAAAAGGATTAATCGATATGTACTCTAGAGAACAATTTACCTTAGAAGAAGGAGGATTTTTTCCTAGCATTATAAAAAAACCTGAGAAATATCTCCTTAAATGCAGTTCTCGCACCATAAATTGGCTCAAGGAGATTCATAAAAATAGCCTGACGTTCCTCATCACCGGCTCTGATGCAACTTTTGCAGATTTTATAGCAACTTACGCGTTGGGTGCAGAATGGAAATCCCTTTTCGATATAATTATTTGTTACGCGAGAAAACCAGGATTCTTTATTTCCGACAATCGTTTTATGGTTATACAAGATCATAAAGAATGTGAATCGGTGTCTGGAATAGATCTCAAACGAGGTGGGATTTATAGCCAAGGGAATTGGAAAGAACTTAAGAAGTTTTTCAGTTCCACATTGAATAAAAGTGATCCAAAATGTTTGTACATAGGAGACAATCTGGTACAAGATATTTATGTACCTAATTTTTATGGCAAATGTGATACCGTTGCCGTGATCGAGGAAGAATCGTTAGAAACAATCACCGAAGAGGATAGAAAAATATTAAACTCTGAATTGTGGGGTTCTTATTTCTGTCTCAAAGATTCCAAGGATTTTGTGGATACCTATTGGGGTCATATCATTAAGAATTATTCAAAACTTTGCGTATCGAAAGTAGATTCGTTGACTCAACTTTCCATTGAAGATTCCGTGCCTAGTTTTTATCAAAATTATCATGGATATTATCCTCGAAAACCCATCAGTTTATCTAACAACATTTAAACAATGTCCTATTTTTTCAAAAGTGAAAAACAGACTGCACAATCTTGTTTGAATATTTTTTTAATGCTAGTATTATTTTTATGTATTCAAGATACGAATCGTACCAGCTATAAAAGAACAACTCAATGCTTTGCACGGACTGCCTATGAGATTTATGAAACAGAGAACTTTGAAAATGAAACGAAGTCAATTGAAACATCAAGAAGATAGCGCTGCCGCAAAAGAAATTATAGACAGTAAAACTAAAATCAAAACCGAGGATCAAGAGGATGATAAAAATGATTGATTTTGACAATTTTTAGTGATCGGTTATTCCTTTTTCATCTGTATAAAAGAACAAAAAATAGAGAGTAATGCAGATATCAATATCTTTATGTTTATAAGAAAATATGTATTACAAAAATATTTTTACATAAATTCTGTAAAAAATGAATAACAAACTCAATTTAAGAACATTCAAAATTGTTATATAATAAATTTTTTTATAAGCATTGATTCATTATTTTCGATGATTCTTTCCTTTTATGGGGGTTAATAATATAAATTGATGGAATTTAAATGGGAGATAATAAATAATTAGTTTTTGAAGAAATTCTTCTGAAATATTCGATTCTGATTCATAACGTATATATATATATATATAATAAATACATATTATTATTAATGATCAAACATGATTTTATCGTTACGAAATATAAAATTTTTATATAAAATTGTAAATATATTCTAATAGACCTCTTCGAAAATGTAAGTACAAGTAACGATAAAGCAATTAATACATTCCATTGGTTAACAAAAGACATTATAATTTTTCAAACATTATCTATTCGATAGATAATGAGACCTTTTAATACTATGATAGTTTAAATCGTGAAAATTCATATCACATGGTACGTAAGTTCATTATTGTTCTTTTGTGTCGTTTCCTTTTACGTTACTACTTTTTTTTAGTATAATAGAGGTGTAAAGTCTCATCTCAAGTTCAAGATACTGATATTTTAATACAAGCATGGAAATTTGTTTCAATCTATTTCAACCTTTGTTATGTTCTTTCGACTGCAACTGCGATCCCCATTCCGCCCCCGATACATAAAGACGCGATACCTTTTTTTCCATCAATTCTTTCTAAAGAGTGCAGAAGAGTTACTACGATTCTCGCTCCTGCGATACAAAGAAAGAGAATGAGTTTTTATGAAGAATGTAATTTTATTTGAATATCATATCGAATCTCACCTGATGCACCGATTGGATGACCTAAAGCTATAGCACCACCATTTATATTAACTTTACTAGAATCCAATTTCAGAGTTTTAAGACAAGCTATGGCTTGAACGGCAAAAGCTTCGTTCAATTCAAAGAGATCAACCTCCTCTTTTTTCCAATTAGCTTTTTGTAACTGCAAAAGATTCAATCAAAACATGGAGATACCGGAGAAGAAGATTTTTGTTAATTTAACGTTGGTGACTCACAACTTTCTCTACTGCAGGAATAGGACCGGTACCCATAATTTCAGGATCTACCCCAACTTCGGCAAACGCAACGATACGAGCCATCGGAGTCAATCCTTTTTCACTGGCAGTTTTGGAGGACATTAATATCATCGCTGCAGCCCCATCGTTTATTCCAGATGCATTTCCAGCTGTTACTGTACCATTTTCCTGAATAATTTTGTATCTTATAAGTATACTATTCATAGAATCAATCAAATAATTGTATCAGTTTTTACTTTTGTAAATGCAGATTTTAACTTTCCAAGTCCTTCCATGGTAGTTCCAGGTCTCGGGAATTCATCGTTAGAAATAACGGTGGATCCCTTTCTATTGGTTACCGTAACTGGGACGATTTCTTTTTCAAAGTATCCCTCTTTGATAGCAATATTTACTTTTCGTTGAGATTCATTCGCATATTCGTCTTGTTCTTCTCTGCTTATTTTAAACGATTTTGCAATATTTTCAGCTAGAAAAATAAAAATTTTTTGTTAGATTTGAAAATACACAAAGTCATGGCATTTTTAATTCTGTACCTGTGATTCCCATGTGATTGTTGGTGAATGCATCCGTTAATCCATCGTGTACCATAGTATCTACGATATTCGAGTCTCCCATTTTAATACCATTTCTCAAGAAAATTACATGTGGAGTGTTGCTCATGCTTTCCTGTCCTCCAGCTACCACTATATCGCTTTCTCCTGATTTTACAGATAAATAGCCATTCATCACTGCTCTGAAATAGAACAAATTCTATTTAGGAGAATCTTTGGGAAAATATTTTTTTCATCGTACGATATAATAGGATTCATAATGGAGCGAATATATCTTCATATACATAATAATGTCTTTCGTACTTTGATTTCTTATCATCTCGACACAATGAAAAACTCACTTCAAACCAGAGCCGCATACCATATTGACTAGATAAGCTGTGACCGATATAGGAAGACCTGCTTTTATGGCTGCTTGTCTCGCTGGATTTTGTCCCTGACCTGCCGTCAGTGCCTTTAAAAGGAGTCATTTGTAATCAAATTCGTACTCGGAAGCACTGTTCGTTATGCAGAATTTATTTCACTTGCAGTCTCTTGAATTATTGTGAACGATTTGTATTTGTAAAAATCATTACCTGTCCTAGGACAACTTCCGACACTTCGGTCGGTTTCAAATGTGCTCTTTTTAAACATTCTTTGATCGTGACACTTCCTAAATCGCTCGCAGTCAAGGGAGAAAGACTACCACAGAATGATCCTGGTAGAAAAAAAAAAAGATTATTAATAAATTATTGCATGTTTTAAATTAAAATAGTGGGAATTCTGTATGATTTATATAGAAGGAATCATATATTATCTTCTTTCCATTCAAAGTATGCAGAGCTTTCTCTTTGTCCCATCAGGAATGTTGATAATGGGAGCATTCTAAGGTGTCTATTTTAATTGATTCATCGTTGAAAACAACTTACTTCAAATTATTGATATAAAAAACAATAGAAATTATAAAAAGTACAATTTCATATACTTCCAATTTATTTTTATATAAAATTGAAGAAATTTGAAATTTAATACAAAAGTTTTAGAATAAGTTTCAATGAATTAAAACAGAAAATAGATAGAAAGAATTTGTATTCATGTAAATCACCATTTCAAATCGACAAACGTCAAATAAAAGATAATGAAAATGCTGACTAATAATAGAATTATTCGATAAATGTTACTTGGTATTTTATATGTTCAAATGGTCAGTCCTGTGAAATTAGTTATTCAAATAAGGTTAATATTATTATTGTGCACGAAATTGATCTTATTTTATAATCAAATGTATTTTTCGTGATATTACCAATCGGAGTTCTAACAGCTGACACGATAACCACATCACTCATATTGAAAAAAATGGGTAAAATTGAAATTGAAGAAAATGAAAAATGAGAACAAATTCGTGTTCAACTCTCTACCGCCACAACCTGAGTGTGCACGATGTCCAATGAAGTCCGGGTTGGGTATAGAATCATGATGTAACTGTAAAAGAAGGTTATACCAGAGTTTCGAACAGCTGTTTTGAGTCGGTCTGCGCAGGCACTGTATCACGTCATTGTTGAGTGAAAATGAAGAAGACTGAGGTGGAAGCCGGCGACGTGGTTCTTCGTTCTCTCTTGGATTGTGACGCGATGAAAGAACGCTCGAAAAAGTATGCGGCTCGATGGTCTGCGTCCACGAATAACCTTGATTTCTTTGGTTTTATAGAGACATTGGAAATATAAGATGATAACGCTATGAAATTTCACTTTCATAACCACGTGCGTGAACTGTCCGTAGCACTGGTTATGGTTCAGGAAAAAGTATGTCATTAGAATGTTGTGTTTCCGGGATAAATGTTTTCGGAGAAATTTTTCCCTTTTTCATAACACTCGATCGATTCGAGGAACTGTATTTTTTCATTCAAGTATTGATTTGTGAATATTCGTTTAGTGAATCTTGATATATTTTTACAGGGTTTAATTATTTTTTCAGCACAAAAATGAAATACTGGATAAAATTCGTTGGAATTTTCATCGCTGTACAACCAACGGAAGGGAATTATCTTTGCTTTCTTGTTCGAAATTTATTTAAATCCGTATAAAACTTCATTTTTTCTATCATATGACGACGGAGCAGGAAGAACCTTATTAACATATCTTTGAAAAGATTTGAATTTGACTTATGTAAAACGCGGTTACAGGACAGAATATATTGAATCTACAAAAGTAGGTGTCAAATATTTTTCCTGCATTAAATCAAATACTATCCATCATTTCTGGTAACAGATTCTGTTTCAAAGAGTGATGTAGCTAATATCTGACTTTAATGATGTTTTTTTATAAAATCTCAGTTGAATTCTCATACAAATTTTATAAAACATCACCTTTTACATATTTAATATGTTTCTTTTTGTGAAGTCCTACAAAAAATTCGATACAATTTATATAAAAATTGTATATAAATTGTATATAGTTCTGTATATGATTTTATATAATATTCATATAATCATGACGTGGGAGAAGTATATACCGGGTGTGTCATGATTCACTGAAAACACTTCGGAAACGTTATTCACTGTTTGGAAAAAATTTTTTGAAGCCTTAGTTTTTGAGCTATGACCATTTTTAGATTTTTTTTCAAATTCAGATAACTCAAAAGCATTATATTCTACATTCTTGAGCTCAAAACTATTCTCTACGTTGAAAAACGCCGGTTCTGTGAGGAAAAAATTCAACTATCCTATCATTCCTTGTTTCAGAGCTTTGAAATTTTCTGGCTTCTAGCCAATCAGAATTCAGCAACTTTAAATTATTATAGCTCCGAAACAAGGAATGATAAGATAGTTGAATTTTTTTCCCCAGACATCCAGCGTTTTCCAACTTAGAGAATGGTGTTGAGTTCAAGAATGCAGAACACAGCTCGAAAACTAAGCCTCGAAAAAATTTTTTCTGCATCTTGGCTGCAGAATAACGTCTCTGAAAGACTCTCAGTGAATTATGAAACACCTTGTATACTGTAGGAAAAAATTACAATCATTTACAGAAATTCAGAATATTGATTTGATGAAATTGGGAGAAATTCTACTCTATTTTCGATATGGTAGAGATAAAACAAGAGGTAGTTCTTTTAAGTCCATGATTACATCAATTATATTTTTCAGGATGATTTGGGGATTGATTTGTTCATACGAGCAGTTAAAGTTCTACTGTATCCTCCGAGACCCATTTGTTCAGCGGCTTTTCATCGCCTGATACTAAAAGAGATACTTCGACAAAATTCCAACGTTCAAGTTCTCGCCATCGTTGATAGATGGCTGATACTGGTTGAGTTCGATAATTTTAAATAAATGATCTGCAGTGCCGTATTATATTGGTCATGAAACGATGTAAATCATGAAAAATAGAAACACCACAAAAAATAGTCTGGAATTCGCAATCTCAGATGAATCTACAAATTCTTAACCCAGACAGCACGCAGAAAATTCACAGTAAAGAACACCTATGGAATTCATTTTTATGAATTCATGTGGTATTCTTAAGGAGCCCATGAAGCATCCAAAGAATTCTCGAAGAGTTTTTGATGAATACATGTTTGGAGAGTTTTTTACCAAACATTTTTTAGTAAATTTACAAGAAATTTTGATAAAATCTGAAACAGCGTTGAGATCAGTTGCTAAACATTTTTGAGAAAGTCACAAAAAATTGGTAGATTTCTAAATAATTTGGAAATTTAAAAATCCATAAGTTTTCCACCATATTTTTCTCCTTGGGAATTCATAAATTTTTTCTACAGTGTAAAAGAAAGAATGCTCAAAGTATTCGCAAAGAGGATCCATTATGACAGTAAACTTGGTAAAATAGTTGATCACGAGTTTCGGCAGGTTTTGTGCCAGATTTGGTCACCCTATTGAAAATGCCAGGCAGATCCGGACACAAAATAGTTGTCAGGCTTTGAACGGTCTTTGTCCCAGGAAATCTGGTCAAAAACTGACAAAATTTCTACCTGATTTTGTCTGGAATCACCAAATTGGAATATCTTATCGAAACCTAATAAAATTTTTTCTGTCAGTTTTTGACTGGATTTTCTGGGACAAGAACTTTTCAAAGCCTGACAACTATTCTTTGTCCGGATCTGGCTGGCATTTTCAGCAGGGCATTGGTTCATACACACATGGGCTCCTAGGAAAATGGTGTGCCACTGTAAGAATGATATCCTGTAGAAGATTGAGTGACCTAATCAAGCACCTGAATGTTAATTTTTGATTTAATAAACAGTGTTTCATATATATTAATTGTACGCCCAGATAGAAAACCGTGCTATGCATTTTCATAACATAACGTGCTTAGAATAGCGTGTCGTCAACTTGGTATTGTAATCATAACTCAGCTTGTTAGAGGTGCACGTGATGTTGAAATCGTGCATTCACGATTCGCTCCGCATACCATGTTCGCATAAGCATAGTGAAATGCGAAAACACCTTGGTACCATCATATAGCAGAATTCATGTGTGAAACAGTTTTGTAGAATTATTCCTCCATTATCGACGCATTTTTGTACCACGTAATGCTACTTTCATGGTGCCAACAATATGGTTTATTTTTCTGAGAACAATTTTCTCACTGGTTGAACATGGTGCCATAATCGTTCAATAATTCCCATACGGCACACGAGTTCCCGTTATGCTAATCAATATGTATTCATTATAAATATCTTGAATTCAAAATGAACTATTCATGAACAACTTGATGTTCAGAAAGGACTCATATAGAGATTTCATAATGAATTGTCCGGGCATTCATGACGTTTTCATTTTGAATTCAAAATATTCATAATGAATTCATATTGATTAGCATAACGGGAACTATTCAAGAGGTCTTTAGGAAGTCTTTATAAATTCAAATTGATCATTTGTGCTGGTTGGGTTGTGTCACGTTATGTGAAGCGACACGCAAGAATTATGTTACCACGTTTTGCTGTGGCAAAAACCTAAAACTTGATGAAGCGTTTCGAATCAGTATCACATTGTTTAGTGAACAATTTCAAGAATACATCATAGAACGTCATAATACATCGATTTTGGTAAAGAACATTGACTCCAATCTATACCGTTGGAAATTATTTATTAGAAAGATCAGTGCCAAGAGCCTGGGAATTCCAGGTTTGGTGTTGGTTTCTAAAATTACTGTTGAAAACAAAATAGCCTCGTTTGAGAAATCTTATCTCCACATTCTTTTTTCAAAATTTATATTCAAAAATCTCAGGACCACCAACTCACCAGAATCTCACCAAATCTCATTTAAATTGGGCAAAGGTCTCATTATTCGTCAATGAGATTTGGTCAGTTTTATAAATTTTTCCAACGATAATCCTCAATGAATCTTGGAGAATAAGGTATCAATTATTGCAGGGCATATTTTAAGGGGCAGTTGTAACCAAAAAATTCGTTCTACAAGAAAACGGTTAGTTCTAAAACGTGAAAAGGATCCATGTAAACTGTAAAATGATGATTTTACTGATCGTTTTTACCTTTTGGAACCAATCGTTTCCTTGTAAAACTAAATTGTTAGTTACAACTGTCGTCCTCTTGGATTATGCCCTGAATTATTGAATCTATGCAACCATGAATTCTTTCGGATTTCAACGCCATGGTATGCGTTGATGATGAATCGATTATCGCGGAACGAAAAGTTTTCACATATAATGCATCCATAATACATGAATTATGGCACCATGATTCGCTCTTGTTTCAGATGCCACATCGCGCATCGATAATTCATCAATTGTTGTGAAACATGATATTCGCATAGATTGTCACCAATAACGATGTTTAATACGGAAACACCTTTCTTTTTCATACCATGGCTCCATTATGGTACCATTATCAACACATTTTTCTATCTGGGTGCATGCACTATTCGATTAACTTTCCTTTTGATCAATCATTTTCGATTAAAATGCCTTCATGAGGATTTTGATCCCACTTTTGTTCGAATTTTCCGAACCTCTTCCAGCAAGGAAATTAAAATTCAATCATAAAAACATGATTAAAAGTGTCATTGTCCCGAAGTCGTGTCTGAAGGGATCAGGAGGTCACAACCGCGATACATCATTTTTATTTGGAAAAGAAGGAAGGACGTACATCATCTCCGATATTTTCCTCCTCGCTATATACCATCGAATGTAATATCTTTTCATTTTCTTCCAAAAATAAGGATTTCTGCTTGAATAATATCCATCAATCTCCATTCCGACGTATACCTTTGACCCTATGAATTGAATAATTGTCATTCGATAATCGATGGATGAAATTCGATTCGCCCATTGCACAAACAAATGTTTCAGAACATAGGTTCCGACGATACTTTCCGTACCTCCTCGTTGGAAAGGTAAATCAATTTTACACAATTCTTTTGGAATGCGAAATCATACTCCTTCGATTATAAATGACGGTATTGCTGGGGATATTAGAACGGAAACCACCCTCCGATTCGAACAGTCGTTTACATATTTCACATCAAAGACAATGAATTTTTATTCCCAATATTCATCACAGAATTATTCCCGCAGACATTTGCGAGTTATATAAATTCTGAAAAATCGCTTTTATGGAAATTTAATATCCTCTCTGGATTCGATTTACCGATACCCCTTTATTGTTGTAATTCTTTTTATTTTCAAAACGCAATAGTTCTCCATGACTATCCCATCGATGATAGTTTGCTTCTCCTTTAGAGAATCTTGAAATTTAGCGTTGCGTGAGAATATAAATCTGACAGTTGGTAGAAATCTATGAACAAAAGTAGAGCCACTTACATGGGCGTAAAGTGGAATTTATGGAAGATATGAAAACGTATACCACCTATGCATCATAAATTATTCCAGTCATGGACAGCGCTATACGCTGAGGGAATTTTTAAAAACTAGAGTCACCACTTCATGGATCTGATACAAAATTTTTTTTTATTCATCTCAAAGAAACAGTTTTTCAAAATTCATCCCTTGATTTAGAATATTTTGATCAGTAATTAATAGATTGATATAGTCCTCCAATGAGGTTTGAAATTCGATTCGAAAATCAAGAAGGATGTTGGAGGGAATGTTGAGTTCCAACGAATCTCGTTACAGAATTGGAAATGGGAACGCGATCTATATACATAGAAGCGGAAGGAGAATAGTTCCCTCGAACCTCCAGACGATGGGCTCGAAGGTACTAACGATATTGTTCGTTGCTTCCATCGAGAGACCGAGACCGGCTCTTCGTTTCCTACCCATCTCTTTCCCTTTCCTCTCTCTCCCCGATTCTCAAGAGGGAGAACAACAATTTATTTTATCGGAGCACACCGGTAGGATTCCCCAAGGCCCGCTCGCAAATCACAGAGCACAATTCTGTCTCTCTATATCACTCTTATTCTCTCTTCTCCCCATCCCCTACTACTCCTATCTCTTGTTATTGAGTCGTCTTTTAGGTTTTTTTAAATCGTAATAAATCGACATGATACGAAAATAGCACTTCTGCTATTCAACAATCAATTAGGATATCGCATTATATTGCTCTCGAGAGCACAATTTTATAAACGTACCTATATGACTGTATGTATAGTTTTTCAAAAGGCTTTATAACCGATCAAAATACATTTTCGCGGTTAATTTATTTGAAAATTCCCACAAGAACTCTCTTAGCTTCTTATCTTTCCAATATCACGCACGCTCTACAAGACGGTCTATGAATATATTCATAGCATATTGAATGTTTCACACACAAATATGGTATCCTGATAAGGGAGATCATTTTCCGCGTTGGATAGTTTTCCCATTACTCGTAACAACTACCTTTCGGTATCGATGACAAATTATTATTCTTTATTTTTGTCAAATTTAGAGAATACTTTTACGGAAAAACCACTACCGATTCGAGTGTTTCCTTTCACGTATTCTCTCTTGCGCTTCTCATTTTTCCTGATTATAATATTCTCAAACGAGAAGATACAAAAGATTCCATCCTTACTTTTTTATGCACACGTATTTTCTATCTTGCTTATTTTTATTCTCTCAAATATTCCATGTTTTATTCATGTTTGTAAACGTTGAGACGCTTGAAAATTCAGTTGAGATATATTTGAGGAATGAGGTGGTAGGTATCCGTTCGATTGAGACTCTTTATTTTCCTTTTTATTGACCGCAAATCTGGCAGAATCTACCATTGCTATTATTGCGAACGTGGGTTGGATAATGACGATAGCGGTCGGTGAATAATCGATGGTTACGTTCCCGAAATTACCAGAAGATGAGGAAAAAGACACGATAAATGTGCGCCGCAATAATTTGTACTTCGCAAGAAATGCCCCAGAGCCAAATCCAGGAACGAAAGAGGGTTGTTGGTCGTGGTGGGTTGAGATTATAATAATTCGCATCACTGCGTTCAATTTCAATCTACTTTAGAAGTAGCCGAGATATGACTATCGCAGATATATATCCCGAGATATATATCCCAAAATCGTCCGCTTCGTTAATCAATCCTCCGAAAAGTGTGTACGTAGGTATTTGAATTTCTGCCCCCACTTTTCTAGTTGCGTTTTGCAGTTGGTCCCAGACGTGAGGAAATACAATTTCATTCGACTATGATTATAGATCCCGTATAGACTATGATAATTAATCCCGATCCATTCTCTGCATTTTGATGCATCCGTGGAAAGTAATTCAATATGTAACGTAATTATTTGACAAGTGGAGTTTGTAGAGTTTGATCATTGGCACTCGAATCTGTCCCTCTTTATCTTTATCGGTACATCAACGCCAGTATTATCTACGCATTCCCCCTAAATATACGCGCGCATCAAACGCAGAGTACGCGAGGATGCATGTGTAGGGGAATATATATGTGCATGCGATGTTTATCTCTGTCATCGCTTATACGTTCGGTATACATTGGTGCACGTGCACTAGCACAAGCGGTCAGACGTTGTTATGCAAGGAGCGTGTTTAACTTTAGCGAGCCGTGTAACCATATTGCTCAAATACATGTGCAGACATGCACCCTACCTCAACCCTATCCTGGTGCACTCGAGGAAGCGATATATGGCGTAGAATATATCCCGGATAATGGACAGTGGTGAATGTGTGCACACTCCATACAACACGTGTACGTACCTATATATTTATAGACGAGCGAAGGTGGTAGCGCGGAACGGTATAGCTTCAGTCACGTTCGTCCCGTTTAAAAATTTCACGGCCAATTTTGGGGGAATGATTCAATTCGAATATCGAACATGACTCGTTCAATTGAAAATCCTTCATGCTCATTCAAATTTGATCGCAGGTTCATGTAACTGTTGGGCTCTAGATTGTCATCAATTGCGCATTGTATACGTTATTGGAAAATACAGAGAAGTTCAAGTAGAAAAGAATTGGATTTGCGTTGTCGAATTACATTTAAGTGGTTTGTTCGTCGATAAAGACTGACCGTGTTACGCATATTAGTCCTTGTAAATTTGGACTAAAACAATTTTGTATTCCGTTTTGTGTATTCAACCACAAACTATATACTACTACGCGAATGAAGGTTCAAAATATCCTTGTGACCCAAAACAGAGTTTAGAGATGATAATGGGATTCCTTCCATACGGTACATTCGGAACATTCATTGAACTTTATTTTTACTTCCACGAGGGGTAATAATTTTACAAAATGTTCATTACATTAACCAAATTGACGTCTAAAACAAATTTGTTCTAGACGTCAAACGCGTTGATTTTACCCGTTGACTGTACTTTGTATGTTAAACATTACACATCTGTCCGTACTATCTCGTTCAGTTAAACATCAGCAGCACCCATGCGATTCAGGTTTAAGCACGTTTTGTTTATCACGGAGAAAAGGGTTTCGTCGTTACGAAGAAAGCTTTGGAATAAAATATGAATATTATGACACGGAGGTTGCGCGTCACATAAATTGCAGTCTTCCAACAGTGAAAGGAAACATTGGTAATGTTATAGGACGTGCGTATACGTAATGGTACCGTTGTCGGAAAAGAATAACGTTCTGTCGACATTCGGGGAAATTCTCACGGGCATTGCGATATTTCACACAATTTTTGTTGTTTTCCTTGTTTTTTTTTTGTTTTCATTTCTTGTCTCCTGACTATATAGTACATAACCTCGGCTTGGTTTCCTGTACCATGCCAACAATATTTTTCAACAATGAGCAACGTAAACTTTCGTCCCGCCGGTACGAAATCAACGTGTGAGGGTGCATGTACGTGAATTTGTTTTCACCTTGTATGATACGGTACATTTCTACGAGTTAAGCTGAGGTAGATTGGGATGGGAAGTTAAAACACTTCGAAAGCGATATCGTTCCGATTTCGGATCGCTCATTATTCCACTGATACTTCACTCCCGCTTCTTCTCCTTTTCGAGTAATTTATGTGGTGATTATTCGCGACGTGTTACAACACTTCCCATTCGGTTTCATTCATTTTTAATGGGAATCGGAGGAGCTCTTATCGATCTTATTCCTAAAACCTATATCCGTTTCTATGATGATTCACTGATTTGGATTTTGCTCCTCGCGTAGCAACAAATTATCTAACAAATCTCCTGCTGGAATTAATGACAGTTGTTCGTAGTAACACATCCCACACAGCACATCCACCGATGTCCACGTTGCATCTTCGTGGAGGCGAGGTGGAAGAAAGGGAAACGTGGATACAAGGTGGAAAGAACGGAAAAGCGACGTGGAGGGGACGGAGAAATGTCCGCGTGCTGTACGGGATGGGCTGAAAAGTCCCGGGCCCAACAAAGAAAACACGGTTTTTTTTCTTAAAAAATTAGTTTCATTCATCAACGTAATTTACATCAAGAACAACGCAATTATTCCAGCGCCGCTCTAACCCGGATAGCATCGGGAGGTTTTCTAAACATTCACAAAACGTACTTGCTCACGCAGAGAACGTTCAAATGAGAACCCAGGACGTTCTAAGAACGTCGCATGTACGTCCCAGGGACACGTTTTGGGGATGTGTTCAATGAAGGTGTCAATGACGTTCTGCGATACTACATATATGTTTGTAAAGGTTAGTTTCCATGAAAGTACGTTTGGGAAACGTAACGAGAACGTCCCGTGGTAAATGAAAAATACGTACTGGGAACGTATTCAGGTGCATCAAAAATGAACGTCCTCTGAACGTACTTAAACCTACTCCCCGGAGACGAAGCGCGCAGAACTAAGGTTATGTTTCTAAAACGTCCAGAGGACTTTCAATGCTATCTGGGAACATTTCAATACCACTTTTGTAGAACGATTTATCTTTTGCCTCAGTTTTAGCGATAACCTCCTCATTCGAGCGAAATTTCTTACCAGCGAGCATTTTTTTTAGGTCTGCGAACAGCCGCTGTAGTAGTAGGAGTCGCTGAGAGCCAAACCTGGCGAATACGATGGATGTGGAAACAATTCAAAGTTCAATTCATGTAGTTTTGCCATTGGTTTGATTGACTTGTGACATGGTGCGTTGTCCTGATGAAATAAAATTGTTTTCTTTGCAATTTCGGCCTTCAAACGCTCCAATGATGCGATATAATATTCCCCGTTGATGGTATTTTCCTTCTCAAGATAGTCGATGAATATTACACCGAGGCCATAACCTTTCCAGCCGATTGTTGTGCTTTCGGGCGCTTTGGACGAGGTTCACCAGGGGCTGTTCACTCGGATGACGATCGTTTTAATTCCGGAGTGAAGTGATGGATCCATGTTTTGCAGGAAATCCAGCTTGTTACGTTTAAACATGGCCAAACACTGCTCGGAAGCATCAACGCGTTCTTGTTTTTGGCCAACCCAGCCAACAAAATTATGGCAGCGCTTCTGGCAGTGGTGCTACCATTCACTTATACAGTTAAAAATCTTCTGTACATATATGGTTTCATTTATGCATGGAAATAGCAGCGACTTGGTAGTATTTTCACTAGGAGCACTACTTGGTAGCGCTTCCTGATAATACTGGTAGCGCTGAGGTAGTGCTACGTTATAAATTGAATCATATATATGCTATGGTAGCATGCAGTCTCACGGTAATGGAAAAGCTACTACGTTGCTACCACTAGCACTGCTAGTAGTGGAAACGTGAATTTGGAAGCACTTTGCTGGCTGGGAACGGTGAGCACACGAGTGAGGCATCCACTTTGAACAGAGCTTTCTCATAATCAAATACTCATGCAATATAAAGTCAACACGTTCTTCTGACGATTCATTTTTACGATGTCAGCTAACTCACGCAACTTCACTTTTCGATCATTCAAAACGATTTGTGGATTTTTTTATGTTTTCTGGTGTTACCGTCTCATTTGGACGCCCACTGCAGCGTTCTGCATCATCGGTGTCTCTACGCCCACGTTTGAAGTCAGCAAACCAACGTTTCATTCCCAAGTAACACCAACGTGCGTCAAATATTCCCCGAGCGTTCTTATAGAATATTTAAATGTCCTGCAAACACTCTCGGAATGTTTGACGCACGTTTTCCAAACAGACACGAAGATGTCTTTTAGAATTCTAAAAGATATCTTTCAAAAGTACAACGCAGTAAACAGTAAAACTTAAAGTGATCCCGAATATCAGCTTAAAAATGCAGCCAAAAGTAGCACCTATTCCAACTGAAAGTAAGCAATGAAAAAGACTGAATTTCAGTTAATTCCATCTTACTTTGGAATTAAGATAGAATTCCATCTTAAATTCCAAAGTAAGATGGAATTGACTCAAATTCAGTCTTTTCCATTGCTTACTTTCAGTTGGAATAGGCGCTACTTTTGGCTGCATTTTTAAGCTGATATTCGGGATCACTTGAAGTTTTACTTTTTACTGTGAAGAAGTCTTGAAGAATTTTCTGAAAGATATCTTTTCGTATTCGAGAAGATGTCTTATGCAACTTGAATAGATTTCTAAAAGATGTCTCGGAGGCTTCTCTAAGATATCTCCAAGCAGAAATTAAGAAATCTACAAAAGTTCTTCAAGATTTCTCAAAGATGTCTTGCAAAATTCATAAAAATGTCTTAGAAGAAGCTTGAATTTATTCACGAAAAAAATTTCTTCTTTCCCCTTCCCCTCTCCCCATATTTGTCTTTGTCGCTCTCGCACTCCTATCCCTAAAATAGCACCAAGGTCCCTGGACGTTTTGAAAACGTTCTGAGAATGTTTTAAAAACGTCCCAACGTTCTTGGAACGTTTTAAAAACCTCCCAGTGCTGTTAGGGATGAAGTTTACTTTATCTCAATTTTTGAGGTTGCAGGAATCGAACCCGCGCTTCTCACGATGTACTTACGCTTCAGTGACCTGAGCTATATAGAGACAGGTTGGTTGTGATACTTATGATTGTCAATATTACACAGTTAGATCGTATTAGTGATGTAAATTCTCAGAGTAGAAGTGATCTTTTGAAAAAACTGTTATTATATAAACAAATGTCAGATAAGTTGGTCGTGGATACCACATTTCTATCCCAACGTTATTGAAGAATAACTTATTAATGAGTATGAATGAGAATTTTTTTGAATTTACTTGAAGGCTGTATATAAAAATGAGCGTGAAAAGTTCAGTAATTTGTAAAATATTCGTGTGTTGAAGATTTGTTAATTCCAGCGCGGGTATTAAAAGGTTACAAAATCGTAATTTTTGCAGAATTTAAAATCTCTTAGCATGTTTATAGATTTTTTAAGCTTCCGATTTGTGAACGAATCCATCACATGTGTAATTCGATTATAATAAAAGGCACATTCCAAGTGTCATTCATGTCAATTCATATGAACAGGTATTCATAACCTAAACTTGCTGACAATCTATCCTTCTAAACATATCTTGTTGAAGTCTTCCAAGAAGATATCTTTCAAACGCTTCTAAAAGATATCTTCAAGATATCTTGCATGGTCGTCTTGGAGATGTCTTGAATCAAGACATCTTTTAGAAATCTTTTACAAGATGTCTTCCCAACACTTCTGGAAGATATCTTTAAGATATCTTTAAGAACGTTCTTGCAGATCTCTCAGTTGACTATTCTTTTAGATATCTTCAAGAACTGCATGCTATGTGGGAATTTGTGCTACAAGGGTTGTGGTTTCTGATGGAGCGGAGTCCCCATAACACTTTTCAAGCCATTGCTTCCCTATTCTTGCCCATCAAGAAGCAGTGTAAAATCAAAATACGAAATTGTGTTTGATCCATTGTTTTAAAAATAACAAAAGTAACGTCACTCTTAGTAATAGAATATCATGAAATTTTGACAGCTGTCTTTTGGAGGTTAGTAATGACTGAAAAACAGGTGAATGCAGTAGAATTCGCGCCATCTATGTGTTAGGCCCGGGACTTTTCAGCCTATGTGTTATTGTATACACGGAAAGACCGGGTCAATCAATATTTGGAAAAATGACTGTCAATTTACAGGGTTCAGACAGAACTGTAATTCCGGGAAATTCGGGAAAACTCAGGGAAATAAAAATTGTACTCAAAACACCGGGAATTCTCAGGAAAATTATCAAAAATTCCCAAAAACCTGGAAATCTCAGGGAAATCACTAGAATTTTTTCAAAATAAAAATTTGTTCCACAAATTTTTAATCGTGGAATCTTAGAAATTATACACTGAGGAAAAAATGTTTCGAGACACATTCATGATCCAACAATTTCTCGGAAATCAGAATTTTACTCAGAGAAATCACAGGGAAAACTCAGGGAAATTGATTGAACAAAACTTGTCTGAACCCTGATTTAGGGAAAACGAGGATTGCTGAGTCTACTAAAAATTCGTAGTCGATGTATTAACGATTGATAGTTTCACTGTGAAAAATACCGATAAAATCTATCAACTGTTGATATTTTGACTACCAATATTTTTCAGCGATTCTCTTTTTCTCTAAATTGACAGTCATTTTTCTAAACGTTGATGAATTCTTTCTAGACATTAATGTGACCCGGTCTTTTCGTGTATTCCGGCAAAAATTTCACAGCGAAGTTCATCAATTTATAATAATAATCCAAAACCGTATCAAAGAGAATTCATATTTTGAATCCACGCATTGAGGGATCATCGAAAAATCTCGCCAGAAATTGAATTTACGATTAATAAAATATGAATATTTCCCTACTCAGAAATCTGTAGGTATCCGTAGGTACGTCTGGTACGTTGCGGCCGGAAAAGCTGCATAGATATGCAAATACGACGTCGACGACGGTTCCTTTGTACTGCTTTCATTTTTGGTTAAAGCTATATATATCTATATATACATGCATCATACCAGTTTTGTATATATATATATATGCATTCACATATGCGTATATATAGATATGGTTTATTTAATATCCGTACGTTCTCTCAAAGTTCTATCGCGCTCGTCACGAAACCATTTTGTCGAGAAAATGTAGGGTGAGAATTATAAAATAAACATACCATAGGGGGATGAGAGCGAATAATAGAATTGAATTACAAACGAAGTTACGTGATCAAATGATTCAATATCACTCGATTTCGAATGAACATTCTCTATGATTATATAGAGAAAAAATGCATTTTTCGTCAATGGTCTCGGGTCGAATTTTTCCACCTTTCGCAGTTTATTTTCAAAACCGGGATATCGCGATGCATTTGTTGCACGAATTCATCCTGGTAAATAATACATCTTATATTTTATTGAAGGGAATTTTGCGATGAATTCTCACGTTTGAAATGGAGAATCAAGTTTAAAGTCTCACTCGAATATAGGTATTTCGAAAATTACGTAATTCTAGGACTAGAGAATTTAATATGTTGACGACTGTATAGTATATACACCAATGTAGATTAGTCTGCTTTCGTTTGAGAAGCGACACCAACAGCATTACGCGTGATAGTTCAAGTATTATTCTGTTATCATCGCGAAGCAGTCAATCCTAAGATTGCAGCCCTTCGCTCGAGCCCTCGCATCGCTGTGTAGCTTTTATTGTCGTATTCCCCGCGGAGAAAAGTTCATATAAACTTTATTGTACGTATTACGTATATATAATAATTTTTATTACATATTCATCGTTGTTGTTCCCGTTTTTCATTGTAGTACGTTTGTCACCCTCGAGTTCTCTTTTCATATTCCATCTCCGAAAGTAGTTGATAATATATATTTTCATATCGCAGTACAACACCGGCCATCGATCCGATATTCAACTTTTTCTTTCATCCGCAGTTTGCGTCGTAAAACGAGATCCTTTTCTTTTCTCTTAATAATTTTCATACTCGTATCACAAGCTGTACCGTACCTGCACCTGTACATACCTGTTGTATTTGATAGTCTCTTTTTTTTATTCGCGTTGTTTCATTTTCCAGGTCACTTATTTTTTCGTTTGTTTTTCTTTTTTTTCCACTTTTAGTCATAATACGTCTGAAGTAATAAGATTTTTCTTCTACATCTCTACTCTTTCTTCCATTACATCTCTGACTTCCACGCTTCATTCTCCTTGTTAACTCGACTAAGGTGTGGGCACCAAAAAAGAAACATGAAGAAAGAAAATTATAGGTGTAATTCGTTCGTTTCGAGAAATTACCAGGGTTTTGTTAAACTTCACCTGGAAACGTGAGTTTGCAGTATCGATGATTCATTATAACAAATTAAAATTGTGGGAGAGAGTGAAATAAGGATATGCCGACATGCACCTGGACTTCGTTTAAGGCTTTACAGTTGACTATTTTGACGGTATACGCGCATGCACCTAAAGTGTATGCATTCACCGTTCGTTCCACCGACATCAGGGCGGTGCTTTTGTTAGAAGCTAGTATAGGGATAGCTGCCTTTCGTCACCCTTTACCGTATCTCAACCTTCCCATGTCGTGGCTCACCGGCTTATCTTCTATCGCCACCCCCTATTATTCACTCCTACGTTGTTCGCCTTGTAGTCACAATATAGCTTGACGTATAGATAGAAAATTCTGATGCTAAAATGAAAACCTCCCGCTGCTGGTTTAATAGAATTCACCCGATTATCAGTTCGAAAATTTTCATTGGATCGTAAAACAATGAAATTCTATAAAACAGCAAACATCGATATCAATATTGTACAAAAGTTTGTACTATTTCGATGTGCACACGACATCGGTTATCTATGCTCCAAAAAGTTTTTGGATTTTTGTGGAAGGTTCTTGTAACCGAGATAACTTTATCCAGAGTATCGAAATGAATAAATGTAAAAGGGGGATTGGCGAACGGTGCTCCCATAGATATTGCTGAATTACGACGGAGTTGTATGTCTTGTGTATACATTAATCTTGTAGGTTGCAGGCTTTTTTGTCTTCTACTTCCGTCATGCGAGTAGTACAGGCGCAGGAAGACTTACTTCTGTTTTCTGTGTATCAAAGTTTCGCTTCTATTCCTCATCGAATGATCTTAGATTATTACAACTAAGCCTGCATATCATTTTTTCAAGTATTAGAGGATGTTGCTCCTTTCAAAGATAGATTTTGTAGCTAATTGCAAATGTACATCTCTTCTTCAATGTTTGAGAAGTAATTATTGGAATTGATGAGATACTCAAACTACAATCGAGTAAACACGCAATTGAATCTGTTCAAAACTTTGGTATCGATTCAGAGATTCCATTTTCAGAAGATTTTTCAAACACTGCTGCATTGCGAACCATTAAAAAATCCATCCATCAAAATGAAAGCTTCTCTCTTCTCTTCCGATCGGCCGCAAATCTTTTCACTTATCCACCAACTTCGATCAAATCAATTTTAATAATATTCTTCGATTTCTACCTCATTCTTCTCTCTATTTGTACGTTTTCATTTCTTATCCCTCGGTCTGTGTTAATTTGCCGCGAGGCGTTATTCCCTTGTCGCCTTAAGCACGGAAACGACGATGGTCTTCGATTTCCGTAGTAGTTATTCGAAACGCCGGTTGAATCGAGATTAAAGTTGGAATTGAACTGGAACTACTTGCCAGGCATTGGTTCGAATTGAGGTTAATTAAGGATTAAGAGTGAGGATGCTTTTGCGTTAATATAGTTTTGTGTGTGTTATGTGTATATATATCTTCACACACCCACACACACACACACACACAAACATGTTTTAGACGTATTCGAATAAATACGTCTCTAGTTATAGGAAGATCTTTGTATCCATACCACCCATGCATGCATACAAAGCGTAGGTACAAAACTTTTGATCAGAAGTCTCTGCGATTATATGTTATCAACGTGTATACCGTTACAAGATAATTCTAAGAGTTTACATATTTTTGTGTACATTATAATCGATCTTTTGATGTTTTTGAGCTCACGTCAGGGTGTATTATGAAGCCATTCGATCAGCTGGTGGCCAAGAACTAGCGGTTAACCCTTGGGAGTTTTGATTAGGTTGCACTAGATAAAGTTTGAGCTAGGATAATATTAAGTCACTTCCAATTAAGATTATTGAACAATCCTAGAAGTTCGTTGAACAAATCCATCGAGAGGTTAACGTCGATTGACTGTTAAACTTTGATCCTCGACCCTATCATTGACCACAATTTTAACATTAAATATTCATTGATTTTTATCGCGATTAGAGGGTCAAACTCTTTACAGTGGAGGAGGTATTCGCACGGTATGGCGTTGAATATCGAATTCATGCACAAAATTGAGTTTCTCTAAACCATAAAGAGTAGAGGCATCGATACATGCAAAGCATATTAACAAGATGACTTTGAAATTCGGAAGGGAAATTCAATTAACGGACCGAGGAGATGAGAATAAAATATCTCTCGACGTTGGGAACTGCTGTTGTCCTTTGTAACACTGTCATCACATAACTGTCAAGTAATTCAATTATTTCATTTTGCGACCGTAAGCGTAAGACTAATTTTCAAAGTGTAAATCGAAGGTGAGAGAATGATAATTGAATTTCTCACTTTAATGGATTGGTGGAGTGTAACGAAATTTACGTGTCAAGATGATTTGTAAGGAAGTACATTTTATTGTGTATATTCCGTGAAGTCTATGTTGAATAAATAAGTACTTTTTCATTTTCTCAACTCTCGAGGATAAACATTGTCTAAAAATATCTGAAGAACCATGTTGTTCATAGTTTTTTTCAGATACATTTGTACATTTTCAGTTAAAAAACGTGTTCAATTATTCGAGTCGGGGTGTATTTTTGAATTTTGTTATCATCGAACAGGGATAATGTTCGTTATTTATAATTAATGCGCCAAGAATAATAACTTTGACGCAGCACAAGAGTATACAAAGTTTTAATGATCTTGGGTATAAATTTTATAAGAATCTATGAATATCGAGTAACGTAATACACCTGAGAAATGATAATAAATCCAGTAAAGTTGATGATATTTTCGATCGTAGTTTTATTCTTTTTGGTAATTATTTCCGTGGGACACAATGCATCGTCTATCGAGGACCCAAATATGACATTTACTCGAATTTCCGTCATAATTCAACCTGAATGAGAAAATGGATGTGGATGTGTAAAGTGTCGATTAATTTCCTGATTTGAAGAGAAGCCGCAGGGGTAATAGATGGCGCGAGGCTTTTGTGTATCCTCTGCTCCAGCGAAACACCTAGTTACTGGCAAATTTATCTACGTAAATCGGTTCGATAGCTTTTCACAAACTGATATAGTAGGTACGTTGTATTGTAATACATCGAAAGAAAATTATTACAGTACAAAAACTTGGTATAATTCCATCGATTCCTCTCGACAAATTTATTTCGTTGTAGGATGTAGGATGTCCAGATGAAGACGAAGAAGAAACTCCTAAAATTCACTCACCGAGCGAATAAATCGAATTCCATTCGGATCCTTTCGCATTAGCCGCCATCACGATCACGGATGGTCAGCAATGTGGCTTTCTGTTTTGTGTGGCATGAAGATTCGAACTGGATTCAATTCCATCATGGCTTATACTCAATTCCCCCGATGCAAACTGCAATATTTGCGGAACGTCATTGGTCGCAAAGCAACTTTGGACACAGGTTTAAATTCGAACCCCCGATATTTATTCTCTCATTTTGCAGTAAATGTTGATTCATCTTGGTCAATTGAATCCGATAGCGACGAAGTTTACGTTTAATCTCGATATGAAATCATTATTCGTACAATTAATTGAATTTTTATGAAAAACAAAATATCCTCGTAAATCGTGTCGTATATCATCAAATTGCACCGAGTATATATTCAAAAAGCTTCTCTCCCATAAACTTAGACATAAAAAGATTGTACGATAATGCGCTAGAGCTCTAAACCACGGCGTGGATAACCTTTCAACCTCATTAAAATATAATGGTATATACATGTACCTAGAGTACGATCAATACGATACCCTTTTCTATCCGAGAAAGCAAGTTCGTTATTCTAGATTGGCTCTTCTCTTTGGGTTGTAAACGAAGTAGTTAAAGCCCTAACAAAGTCCTGTTTTAACGCCAACTAATTTCTATTATTATGTACCAGGAAGCTTGAATGTGAATTTGAAAACTCGATACAATTGGATTCATGTGAAAATGTTTAGAGTAGCTTAATGATTTCGAGAGAAAACAATCTCTTCGGCGTCTTATGTTATGACTCGATAGAAACTTCTCTTTTACGATCGAACCTCGCAGGGTGGGTATCAAATTCAATCTACGTGTACATGGGCTCGATTTGCATATACAGCGAAAAATGAGAGAGAGAGAGAGAGAGAGAGAGAGAGACTTTGGGTATTTAATGGATGTTATTACATATTTCTTCTTTATTTCGTACAGAATTTGGATCAACTTTCAGGGGAGCTTGGGAGGACACTTTCACCCTGTGCGAAGATGATTTATGCAACTGAAGAATAAATGATTATTTATAAATGCGCAAACGAAGCGCCATCGTGAATCTTCAGGGAATGTTTGAACATTTTTCAACAAGCAAATAACTTCCACGTACAACGTAGTTGGATGGGAATATGGTGCATGGTTGAGATGTGGCGTGACGGACCATTGTGCGGTTTTCCTACGGTAAACATTCTACATATATGCAGGAGTTCACGTATACAACCCCGAGAGATGCACTAAAACATACGGATATGGGAATATGCGTGCTTTGCGTGGATGAACCCACATACATATTTCGGTTAAACTCCCCTTCAACCAGTCGGTTGGTATTGGATCACACGCGCTTTGTGCATATACGACGAACGGATCAGGATGATGTCTCTTCGATCTATCCATCCCGTGCACCCACGTCGAACCACATCGCAAATGCCTTTGTCATCCTGGTTCTCTGGAAATTCGTCTGGCCTGTGGCTTCCGATCGAATATACATCGCCATTTACCTATATACCTCCAAGTTTTCCCAGTTTATGTGCATATATATATATATATATCCGTAACTGTGTCCCATCAAAGATGATTCCACGGTACCACTCACTTTCTTGCGAACGTGACAGCGACGAATGAATCAACCGATTCGAAAGGATCGCCGAGGTTTAACCACAGTTTATATTCTAAAGATTACCGTCAGATGTATAGTTCAGCGACAAAATCACTCTGCGAGAGATTAGCGTCTGCCCTAACACGGACTTTCACTACTCATCCCATGTAAGGGTAATTTTGAAGAAGAAAATTGAATGCTATATCTATCGAATGGAATATTTTGTAGTATATTCGCGACATATTATATGTGCTCATAAATAAAATCGATATATGTATTTTGTGGGATATGCGATGGGATGGAAGATGGAAGTCCATAAGCTTGCAAGTTGAAACAGAAAGTCCTCGCTCATGGACGATCCCAGAAGAGTGGCAGGAGAGAGGAGAGATCTCTTTCCTGTTTCAGGGTGTCTCATGCCCTCGGGACATGTGTACGAGAGAGGAGAAGAGGCAACAGGAAGCCAGGCTAGTGCCTTTCCCGGTTCCTCTTTCTCTCCCTCTCTCCCATCAAGTGACATCCAAGCTAATATCCTTCCACTTCCTGTCACTCCACCTTCGCGTGTCTATTCCGTTGTGGCTGTGGAACTCACTTACACGCGAACTTGTGTCCTCGTACACATTTTGTACATAAATGTATTTGTAAGTTGCCCCGAGGTTATACATATATAACCATTCGAGAGGTCGTCACGTGGAAAAACGATTTCGGGAGATGTACCTCTCTGGTACACACATCTATCTTTCTAACTCTCCAGTCATCGAGCAATTTTCAACTAAACATAGACGTTCCGCTCGGAACTCACACAAATTGATTCGATTCGAAGGTATTTTTATGAGTTTGCGTTTCTTTCATCGAAGGATAATGGGGTTTACGAAGAAATTCAGGTTAATCTTTGCGCAGGATAGGTATAGGAAAACCGAATACTAAGAATTTCACGGAATATTCGGTTCACGTGTTCACCACGGTGGTGGGTACCGTGTAGCTACCTGTACATACCGTTGATCCAATTCCGTCCTTTGAACCTCACTTTGCATTTTAATGACCTTTCGTCTGGCAGGCTTTAACCCGACAGACGACACCCCTGGATATACCCAAGGTAGTAGGTAGTACCTACCTCGGCTTGCCATGTAATACATCTTTCTAACCATTATTCGTGTTGTCATCGCCCAACTCAAGGATATTAACCGAAAGAATCATTTTCCGCGTTTTAGAGAAAAACTTTTTCAATTTTTCTTCTTTTTTTTTTATCCCACTCTTTTTATTATTTTCCGTTTACGTACCGTCATTGTATTTCATTGTGTTCTATTTCTATTCAACCGTGAATATGAATTCATATTTACTGTAGATTTTGCGTTTCAAATGGCGTTCGCTTGCTCTCTTTTTGTTCTTTTTTTTTTTCAAATATCGAATGTAATTGTATAACTTCTACCGGGGTACTCCTTTTCACAAAAGGTTCCCGTTATGGGAACGATCCTGCTGTTCTATAATCCTGTGAAATGGTTCTTATATTTCGAATATGTCGCCATACCATTCACCACCTTGATTGGATATTGGATCTCGCTTATTGCGATTCAGTTCATGGATATTGAATAGGTGAGAATATTTTAATAACTATATACGATTTATTTAATATTCTAGGAATCGATATTGAATTTCTTCTTCACAAAATCGTGCATGTTATTATGAACACAACGCTTTGTTTGTACGGAATTCCACAAAAATCACTTCCACTGGAATGATTCTTTTTAACGCCACATCTACTTCTTTGACAAATAAATTCAAGAGTGGATGTTGATGTCATTTAAAGCTTGAATGCTTAAGATGAGATGAGAATCCGAGATAGTCCATTTCTTTCTAACTTTACTCATTATACGACAAGACAACGCGATGTGTTGGAACGAAGAGATCATGCTAAGTAACACTCATGTCATCCGAATGGCATGAGAAGTTCTAGTATCTCAACTTCATCGTTTGGAACGAGAATGCACTGAGTTGATTTAATTTAAGACCAACGAGATCCTTATTCGGGCTCAAATATTCAGGAAAAGTCAAGTCCTCCATTTCCTCCATCTAATGAAATCGGTGAATGATGTTATCATCATTATATTTACAAAATTCATATTCAAACTTGTTTTTTTAGATCAATAGTATAGTAACTTTAAAGTTGCGATAAGAAATCCTCTTCCCATCTTCATCGTATGTTTTTTTTCATATTTTTTACAATTTAAAACAATCTTATTTATACACTTTTATCCAAGGAACATCTATCTATCTATCTATCTATAAACACTCGCGCAAAGATGAAATACAAGTAGACTTCGATTTTCAGTGATATCTCGTTCTTTAGATAGCTTTCACGTTCCTCACAGGTTTCTTACATCAATCGATCTCTCGCTCCTCGATCTATATGAGGTGCACAATCCAACCCGTGGGTCAACGATTCTTTTTCTAGGTCGAAGAAATACAAACTTTGATTTTGAGTTCATCCGGATCTGAGCTTTAAACTCACTTCGATCCTTCGGCAGCAAGAATGGGGTTTTCGATATCATTGCTTTTCCAATGAAACTTGGCAGTCAGGGCTATTCTTATGCGGGTTCAAAAGTTCAATTGCTTTCGAAGGGTATTATTACCGAGAAATCTAAAAACAGGGAAATACTATTTTCTCGGGAGAATTGTCGGAATTTCGAAATAAATTCTCATGTTCGCTCGGGGTACTTTATTATTTATGCGAACGGTAAATGCGACGTTTCGTAGGATGTATTACACGCGTATGTTACGTGAATCACGTGAATTCACGGATCGTATGATGACGTACAATGACGTTGTAGTAGGTAGTATAATTATTATACACAGTTCAGCTTGGTACACGTCGCTCGGATGAATTACAGTTCACATGGAATTACAAGAACACATATCTCTCGACGAATTCATATTAGGTTGTTTTTCGAATTTGAAAAATCGATGGAATTTTAGGTGATTATGATGTATTTTAATGGGGTTGATACATCCTATAGAGTCAATGCGGGGATATATACGAGCTCGGAGTTGCCAATTAAACTAGTTGAAGGAGATTGCCGATTAGTCGGCAGGTTGAGTTGGATGGAAACGGCAAAAAGGAATCAAAGAGACTTGGATGCAGCGCAACGGCACAGTTCGATGCTCGAATGTGATGTATATATATATATATATTTTACATGTGTTTTCATGTCTTTCCTTTGGGACGGGATAAACGAGTGTGCACGAGTTTAGAATGTCGTTCGTCCAAGTGTAAAATCGCTGTAATTTAAAGAGCTTTTAGAGGATGTTTTATGTTTAAAAGCGACTGAAGGTTCGATGAATCAAGAATAGTATAATAAATTCCACAAAATTAACTGGCCCTTCCTCCTGACCGAGAGAATTTTCAAGGTCATATGCCTTCCATTCAATCCATTCACAGGGTCTTACAATAATTTTGCAATATTCATCGAACAGGAAAATAGGTGCACACAAATGTTCACGACGATAACGAGGAAAAGTCATTGTTCGATCTTGTGCGAGATGGAAATGCAGGATCGCGTTTATAGCTTATAGAGAAACAAGCAAGTCGGGATCACACAAGGGAAATCCGGTTAAACTATATAGAATAATCTCTCCCTCATAGAGCATAAATGCCGATGATGACAAAATGGTGACAGTCTCATACACCCTCGGTATCCAATAACAATACAAACGATCGTAGCAATAATGCTTAATTTCCCAAGCGTTCGATTGATTATTACTTTGTTCAATGGATTATCGTTCGAGGCCACACGATCTTGGTTATTACCCGTGATCCTCCCCTGAAACACATACTCAGGTTTTCATCGATATTTCTTCATCTCAACTTCATACGGATTAACGACAGAGAGAGAGAGAGAGAGAGGAAAAATGGAATTAGATCAAGATGTACCCCGTAGGTGAAAAAACTGCAACGAGAATCAGCAAATACACGCAATTTCACTTGATCGGTACTAGGATTCGCTAACAAAACGCGGAATCTCGATTAGCTGAAAAGGAAGGAAGTGGATTCCGTCGATTGCGTTTCACAAGAATCGAGTTTACGAAAGTACGAGACGTTTTTACCCACCACCTTCTCCCCGCCTTATTCTTTCTTAACCATCACTCTTCTCTCTTCTTTCCTTCGATTCTTCGATTCCCCGATTCTCTTTTTTTTCCCATCAAACTCCTTGAAAGTCCCGAAGTAATATCGGCAAATTAGCAGCACTGCCGTCAACAGCGTTAACGAGAACGAATCCAAGAGTTTATCCCTTTCTTTGACTTTCCCGGATATTTGATCTCGCGCGTATCGAAGGAATTGATTTTCACTTTTTCCTTCTCCCTCCTCTTTATAACACCGATTAACCTTATCTCCCCTTCCCGTACCAGAAAGTAATAAACAACCTAAAACATATATAACTACCCTCATCATTACATTTTCTCGTCATTCGATTTATTCAGTTTCGAAATGAATGCAACATACTCGATGATATTTCATAGGAAAATGAAGGTACTCGAATTATAAAATACCAGGATATATATATATATATATATAGTTACTTCGCTTTGATTCGAGTTCCGTTTTCACTCTTTTTTTTTACCTTGTTTTTGATGTGCAGGAATCTCACAGTTGCACAGTTGCGGATGCTCGTTTGGAAAGAAAATAATTACTATAACAACACACGAGTCTTTTGCTTTGGAATGGAAGTCAAATGAGGAATCGTTTTGTATCCAGGAAGCCGCGAATAATTATACGTTCTCGTAATGTTCGAGTCTGCCGGCGTTCTAATTAGCGCGAGACTTTCGTTTCTCATTTACCGGGCAATCGGTATATACGCGCACTGACACGTTCTTTTGACGCTAGGGTGAAGCTGAAAAAACGTACAGGCAAAAATACAACTGGGGAATTTCGGGGGAGAAAAAACAGCAACCGTGGAGAGATGTAATTAGCGAGATGAAAAAAGATGCTGTTACAAAGAACTTGAAGAAGAAGTCTTGTAAGAACGTTACTTGGAAAATGAATAATTATACAGCAGATTGTGGACAAAATTGAATGATTGAAATTTTACTACATTACATATAGAATGGAATATAGTTTACTTACCGTCGAGTGACAGTATCGTGGTTGGGGAGAGGTGTCTTTTGATCGGCAGCGCACTCGAAGCTGAAGGATTCGTTTACGAACGATGCCAGAAGGGAGGAGAAGGATTATTCATCGTTGATCGATTGCTTTTGTACGTTGAAGGATTCTTCCGCATGGGGTTCTCTTTGTGAGTATTAATTAAAAATACTCTCCCTCGAATGAATCTTATTCTCTCGTTTTATCAGTTTCATTGCTCTCTCTCTTTCTTTCACCCATGGATAACCACAGCAATTTCCTCAACCTGTTAGCAAGGTGGTAAGGGCGCTAAGAGATGCACGTGAGGAAGACTCTCGTCGACGTTAATTAAGAGGCATTAAGAGAGACTCCCAAGTAGGGAACGTTAGTGGAGGTAATGGTAGTAGTCGTCAAGGCTTTAATATCTGTCAGTTGTCTATGTGTGGGTTTACACATTGTATACAGTCATGTGTATATACGTATACAGTATACTGCACACTTGACGATTTTCCTCCCAAAAGCTGACCTAGATTCCACCTCGTTTCGCTATTCATAACGCCGTAGCTCACTCCCTTCCGCCTCGCGCCTCTTTCCTCTTTGAAGTGTTTGTTGGAATACATACACACACCATCACATCCGTACAATGGTTTGAATCTGAGAGAGAGACAACAGTTGGACTGAGTTACAGATGGGCGAGCCACTCACTTTTGTGGTGGTGGTGGTTGAGGAGTGAATATGAGGAATTTCATAGAAGAATGATATTCGTATGTTACAGATACGTCTCGCGGATCTTTACGTCGAAAGAGTTTCCTCTGCTTTTTTTCTCAAGCACTCTTAGAATACTCACAGAAGTATTGGATGATATTGTAAATTCCAAGGAATAATTCTCAGAGATCTTTTGTACTTTGATATTCGGTATTCGAATACTTCAACATAATTTTTATTAAAATCGTCATGGATAATAAATTCGTTGTAAGAATATTTCTCCTTATTTCTCCTTTAATTGCACATCATCATTCCGAAGTTGGAATTATTAATTATCAATTTTCATTCCGATGGAATTTCATTAACTGAATCAACTTTGCCGCGCCAGGGTCTTTTAATAAATAATTGAGAAAGTAGAAAAATGAAATTGTTGAGATCGAAGTTCGAAATGAAACTATCAGATGAAATGAGAATACACAGCTTTGTCGCAATTAACTTCCTCGTGCTGTCTTTCAGCTTCAGTTGACAATTAATCATTCACGAAATAACCATGGAAACAAAGTTTGAGGATATTGAATGAACGATAAACGATATTCTTTGTTGATGTTTACTTGAAATTCAAATTTGAAATCACGAATTCTTTGTTCAAAATCGATGGGAGTATTAATTCAACTCGTTTCTTCACAAATGATTGCGATCTGTGTGAATTGTAGATAGAAAAATTCACTTGTAATCTTTTATTCAATGTCAGCTTGAGCCAAGATGTGGACTTTGGATTTATAAAAAGTTCCTTGACTTGTCAAACGCATACATCCCAGCTGGAAATGCGACTGTTTAGATTATCAGGCCTTGCCCGGGGTCTTTGGTTGAGGCCTTTGATGGTCCACCTAATATTGTATTATTCATCAACAGGGCAACCAAAAATATGCAACAGCATATTTTTTATTCTGCATCTGACGGACAAATAGCATTGATATTTATCCATTTCAGATCAAAATGACCCTTTTAAGCCACATTTTTTACAGCATATTTTTGTATGTTTTATACTTTGGTGCATATTTTAGCATATTTTATAGATGCCTGCATGATTTGGTATATTTGGTGAAAAAGTACATATTTCAGCATATTTGTATTTTTGTCAATGGCAATATATTTCACGGAGCATATCATTCACATTCCCAATCAACATTTTCACAAAATATTTTTTGTAATATAAGTTTATTTTATTACGTCCCAATAAACATTTTTAAGAAAGTCTTCCGGAACAAATTTAGATATGTTTAAGATGTCTTCTTTCAAGATGTCTTTTAGATATTTTAAAGATATCTTTCTACAAGATGTCTTGAACTTATCTAAATTTGTTGCGTAAGACATCTTTTAGATCTCTTTGAGATATCTTTTTCACTCATCTACTTGTTCACAAGCTGGAATCATTGGTATATCAAAAATCCAACACATGTTGCTCTGAAAGATGATTAATTCACCTTGATTTTGATGTATTGAAATATAATTCTCAATCAACATCTCAATAAAAGATGAGTATTGAACTTTTCAAACACATACAAGTAATGCAAGATAGAAATCTGGTTTCCTAATTGTGATGTACAGTTTTTGATCGAAATCTATAAATCGAATCAATTAACAATTGCAATAAAATGTCAACATTATCCTGTCTCAGGAAATATGAAATATCTATTCAGATTCAGGATGATTCAGAGGAATTCAGGGCAATTCATCGTGATTCAGAGAAATCTAAAAGAATTCAGAGACTGTTGGATTTTGAAAAATTATGTGTCGAACTTTTTAGAAGGATTCAGGGAAATTAAGAAGAAAATAAATTGAATGAAATTTTTGGTTCAGGATTTCAGAGGCATTTAGGGAATTCCATAGAGATTTGGAGACAGGTGAATTGGGGGAAATTGTGCGTTGAACTTTTCAGAGGGATTCAGAGAGATTCGGAGGAGTTCAGGAAAATTCAGAGAGAAGTCAATTGAGTAAAATTTTTGTTCCAAGATTCAGAGGGATTCCGGGAGTTTTGGAGAGATTCAGAGAAAGGTAAAGCATGAAAAATTCGGCGATGGATCTTTTAGAGGGATTCAGAGAAATTTAGGAAGATTCAGAGAGAAATATGGGTTGAAAATATTGGTTGAAAATTTCAAAGGTAGCAAGTTTCAGAGACATTCAGAGACAGGTGAATATAAGAAAGAATCGGGCATTGAACTTTTCAGAAAAATTCAGAGAAATTCAGAGGAATTCAAGGGAGAATAAATTCAGTGAAATTTTGGGTTCAAGATTTCACACAGTAAAAAAATTTTCGTCATTGTGTAAAGTGTTAAAATTTGTGTGTAGAATATTAAATATTCTACACACAAATTCTAACACTTTACACAATGACAATAAATTTTTTACTGTGCAGGGGCTTTTAGGTAGTTTAGGAGAGATACAGATACACACGGGGAAAACTATATGGGATTGATTACCATTCGTTCCAGTACCTATCGCGACTTTGAAATACACTGCTAGAAAAATCTGTTTGGAATTTAATGTAAAAAGTTTGGAAGCAATTAACACACACAATTGTGTATTAATTTTCAAACATTTTTGTATCCCCAAAATAATAGACAGAATTTTGAAATTCAAGCCACAACATTATAAAAATCGATGTAAAAAAATGCATGAATTTTCAACACTATATTACTTAATTTCCAAAATTCCTCCCAAATGTTTCATCATGTTATGGTGTGAAATTATGACAAAAAATTCTGAAAATCAAAATACATATATGAATGAATTATTAGAATCGCGTGATTTGATTTTACGATGAATTTTCAACACCACTTTATTTAATTTTAAAAATCCCTCCTGAATACTTCATCATGTTTTGTTACAAAATTAATACAAAAAATTCTGAAAATGAAAATACATATTTGAGCGAATTATTAGAACTGCGTAATTTGATTTCACAATTAGTAATGTTGATTTTACAACAAGTAATTTTCCCTACAAAAATTCACATCGAAAGGGTAGACCACGATTCTCCCGAAATTTCCTGATTTATTGGAAACTAGTACTTTCTAGTCATTTCTCAAAATCGACTAGTTTTCAAGAGATCGGGGAATTTCAGGTTCACACACTTTCGGGATAATCGCATATATCGGGATATGAATTTTTATAAACTGTGGTGAATATCAGAAACTTTGTTTGAAATTTGAGAAATATGTGATTGATTTTCCAGTATTCAAATAAATACAGAAATTCAATATCTACAGTTATGAATTTTCACAAACTGTTATGAATTTCAAACTTTTTGTTTGAAGTTCATGAAATATGTGATTGATTCTTCAACATCCAAATGTGGAATACAATTCATATAGCACCCTTGAAAATTAATGTACTTTTTTCTATGAACGTATATTAAATTCACAAACATTTTTAACAGTGTAGGAGTTTGGTGATCGTTCTTATGTTAACCTACCGTTTCCATGGTGATGTGAACAGTTTATCACATTGAAATCTGATTTTGAATGGTCTTATCGCAATTCTGAAATATCTGTCACCGAATTACTATTCTTTCTAGTAACCGTTACCGTATACTTTCCTCAGTGCAGGTGACTTGTTCATCCCCGTTTCCGTACAGATTTTGTCATTTTAGCCTGTTTCTGTCTGGCATTTTCGACAGGAGCGAATTAGGAAAAATTGTGCGGTGTATTTTTCAGAGGGATTCAGAGGAATTCAGAAAAATTCACTAAAATTCAGAGGAAGCTTTGAATTCTAAATAAATGAATGAATTGAAAACAATTCAGAAAGATTTCGGAAAATTTCTAAATCTCTATTGAAAAAATTCCGAGAGAATCACAGAAAATTGGAGATATTCAAGATGTATCACTATCTGACAAGTCTCTAACTTCTTCTAAATCACTTTGAAATATCTCTCTGGACAATGTCCCAAAATAAGAGATTCAGAGAGATTTTTTTTACCAAGGGCATAATTTCATTTTTGAAGTATAGTCAACTCGAATTAGTTTAATTGAGTATGCCACAAAAATTCCTCAGATATTTGGAAATTATTCTTCTAAATATATTTTATCCAACAGTTTTCATTTCTTAAAAGCTGGCTTGGAGAAGATTTTTCAAAAGTGTCGAATATAATCCTTTCAAATGTTTTTCAGCAATCTTCCTCAAAATGTCTACCAAAAGATGGAAACCATCGTATAAGATTTCTTTCAGGAATCTCCCCAAAGATCTAGCTTGTCTAAATCTTGACTTGTGAATGGAAAAAAAATAATGTTCTAAATATTACTACATTTTGTACTCAAGTAACAGTATAAGTTCAATAGTGTAATTCTCGCAATGCAGTGTAATAAAAATTCATGCTCAATGATTTAAAAAATCGTTCGATTTGGCGCAAAATCACATCATGAAGCACGAATTTTCACCACCCTGTGTTGTAAAAGTTATATAATTTCACCTGTATTGCTAATTTAGTACAAAATGCAGGAATATGTATTGAAAACCACATTTCCCTCCGTGTAAAAGACTTTAGTCAGGACGATATTTTACAATACTGAAGAATCGCATATTTTTGTGTCATTTGACGAAAGATATTCAAAATTTTGTTCGAAGGAGAAGTAGATTATTATAGATGAACTAATTTTTCCATATGTTTTGCGTACATTCCAAGAATGTGAATTTCCCATATGGTACACCCACTCGAACCATATTTTGAATCATCCATATATTTACTCAATAAGATGTAAATTTTACAACTTCTTTTCCCCAATGTAAGAATTTGTGTTAAAAACCATGAAGTTTGAAATTTTCAGTTAAATTCATGATGAATTTTATACACATGTGCTGGAAATTAATTTTCTATCCGGTGAGCGGAATTTCCTGGTTGCCGCATACAAAATAATGACGATTATTTTTTACAGTGGAATATATCTAGGTACATATTTGGAAAGCATGTAATTTCATGTTGAAAGTATAAAAACTGATTTTTATGGCACATTTTTAGTACAAAAGACAATTTTTTAAGAGCATATTTTTTGAGCATTTTTTAGGCGCTTAAAATACCTTTTTTAGAGCATATTTTTGGTTGCCCTGTTCATCAATAATATTCATTCATAATAATTTATTTCCGTTGCGCCATGCTACACTGAGAGAAGAGCGATTTGGAGGTTCAGTAAATAGTATTAAATTTGATCGATAAATCTGAATATTACTGAACTTTCAGCAACGTTTCACGAAATTTCAAGAAACATTATTGAAATTTTGCTTTACATTATTCAGTGTTCCACAATCGTTATTATATAATACAATATTCACGACCAAATTTGCTGTGTGTCACTCAATTCCTAAACGTCTAGTAATTGAGTGTTACACAGCAAATTTGGTTATGAATATTGTATTCTATAATAACGATTGTAGAACACTTAGTAATGTAAAGCAAAATTTCAGTAATGTTTCTTGAAATTTCGTGAAACATCGCTGAAAGTTCAGTAATATTCAGATTTATCAATCAAATATAATACTATTTACTGAACCTCCAAATCGCTCTTCTCTCAGTGTAGCAGCAATAGTAAATTTTCGTATATGATTTACTTTATTTTACCATTAAAGTCTTCCAAAGGGGTTCAACGGTGGCCGCCTGCCTTTAGATGCACTTCAATGACAACACATCTGTATTATATTTCACACTTACGCCCTCCAACTAAATTCGTAGATAGAAATATTACAACTCTTAGCGTTCCTCTCTCGAAGGAATTGAAAAATGTTCACTCTTGGGATGCATTAAAAAGCTTTGATGCTGTTCCTAAAAAATTATTTGACCCCTTATAATTCAAGACATCGATTGCACGCTATATTTCTAGGAACGTCCCTTTCTCTGTTCAAGCTTCTCTATTTTTCCGCCTTCTACCACTCTTACGGATAATTCTTTCCCCGGTAAGTTATTGTCACTTTGTCCTATAAAAAGTTATATTTCACATTGTAAGTTTTCATTCGGATGGATAAAAAATTTCCTACAAAATCCGATTTCAAAGAATTCAACGGACTTGTCTTTGACGTACAAATAAATTAGATTAAATTATGACGATTTTTACCGAAATCTCGACATTTGGGAAAATTAAATAAAATCTGTGTGAAACAGAAGGACGTAACGAGGGATGGTAGGAAGAAAGAAAGATAAGTTTAGATTGATTAATCGCTCTAAAAACGGTGACGCGATTACGATTAAATTGAATTTCTTCTTTGTTTTTCCTTTCTTCTTCTTCTTCTTCTTCTTCTTCGGTAGTGTTGGTTGAAAACGTAGTAAGACGATGAAGAAGAAAGAAAATGGTACGGAGGCCACAAACTCGATTCAAGTGGCCATTAAATCCTTCGAAGTAACTGCCAAGGAGTTAGTTGTTTCGAGAATTTCCTTCGATCGGGGACTGTGTATGTCTGAGAATGTGGTGTATGTGTATGTACATGTATACATACTTGGCGTACAAACCGAACGAAGAATGATACTGAAGATCGCTTGACAAATCCCTCGATTGAGTATCAACCTAAGAGGATACAGGACGCAGTTATAATACTGTAGATTCGATGCATCATACTTTTGATGCACCGATCAAATTCTATGTAAGATTGTAAACCTGTTGGAATTCAAATACACGTTTTAATAATGATTCCCTGTTTTCATCGAAAACTTCTGAGAGGCATTATTGCAGAGTCGGCAATATTGTCTGAATCAAGAAAAAGGGAGAAAGAAGAAGAAGAAGAAGAAGGAGAACAAAATAGACGAAACAAAATTACGCTTCCTCTGGCGGATTAATTAAAAATCGCCTTTTCATTCTTTTTTCGCTCGCTACTCCTTTTCCTGCAGTCGCGTTTATTCACACAGACAGGTTGATTTTCTCATCTGACACAAAACCACTCCACCCATCGTCGCTATCAACGTCGGTATCAACGTCATCCACCATCGTTCGACGATTGACCACTTTTTCCCCGTCACAGCCTTAATATAACCACGATACCGACAGATGACAGAGTACTGTATTCCGTAAAGCAATGCGTATTCCGATATTACATCGAAAAGTTCTCTGTCGAGAGAATTCTGATCCCAAAGGTTAAACGGTTTCCCCTTTGCAAAGAATCATTGATCGAACGTGAGGAAGATGTATCATTTAGATTCGAGAAAAGTTAATTGGAAATAAAATTGTCCTTCGATTGATCCGTATTTTAATAGAATAACAGAATTAGGGTTCTAGAACTTTAAGAGGAATGTTTAATAAAAATAATATAATTACAGTACAGGAAAATCATTCCTCCCGTGGTAGATACGGGATGACTCCCATATCCCTTCCGCGATGCAACGAGTGTAAGAACACGAACGTATATTTCAGACGCTCCCCAAGCAGTAGTATTCTCCGTAATATATCAGCCGAACATTTGTAGCGTCATTCCCAGTGAAATACCGCTTCTCATATCCTTCGAATTAAACTTTCAAAAATCTTTCCTATCTATAATACACGCCAATTCTATCGTAAAGTGGCATCGAGGAGATGATAGTCTCCGTAGGAAAAAATACAAGAAAATATAACATGCAATAATCCCATTTGTAATCAGTGGTACGTAAAGGAAACTTACGACTCCACGAGGTTCCCACATAGTTATTTTTACCCATAAGTACCAAAGTTTCTACCACCGTCTCTTTTATTCTCTTTCATCTTGCATGTCTTCTTCTCGATTACCTTGGGTCTCTGTTTTCCAGTGCCTGCCCTGGGAGTTGAAATATAAAGAGATGCTGAGCATAAAAGGAAAAGAGAGAAAAGGGGCAAACTCGGACGGCATAGGCCAGCCAACAAAACTTCGAGAGGAGAATTATGACGTCTGGTATGGTCTAGCATAGTTAGAGAAGGTTGATTTACCCCTTGAGTTCTTTTGTTTCTCCCTATTGTGCAGTTATTCTGAAACGCATCCTCTCATTTCATATTGTCTTTGTATACACACCAAACATTTCCGAGTCTCTTTCCTTCCTTTGTCCTCATCATCTTCGTCCCTTTCTTGTCCCCTACCTTTTTTGTTTTTAACGTTCGATTATTCTCCAACTTTCATGGATGAATTCGAATTTTAAAAGCTCATAAAAGATACCCCTTCGTAATCCACCCGGTTAGAAGATTATTGAACTTTGAACTGCTTGATGCTTTTTCACCGCTGCGCTGCATCATTATGGTTCTTGTTGTATAAGATCAACTTGATTTTTATTCGATCATTTGCTTTCAATATTCATGAGAGCAGAAGTCATGAAGAAACACTCGGTTTAGTTGAATTCACATTTTGAGTTTAATGAGAAGAAGTTCTTTCTAGCGTGCCCTAAATGTAAGTCGTTAGCTGAAATCAAGATATTCTGGATCTAGTGGATCTGGGTGAACCAATCTCAATTTGGTGATTTTCTGGGTTTTTACTTCAAAAATACCAACAATATTCCAAAAACCGGACGCCTTTTGGCGGCAGATTTATTCAAAGCGACCTGGGTAACCAAAACTATCGCTAGGGTTTAATTCGTTCGATGGACAAAATATCGATAACTGGGATTCACGAAATTGTATCGATTAACGGGTCGCTTGGCTGTTTTACAAGAACCAAACATCCTCTCAGAATTCTGAGGAATAATGATAAAACTCTTTCTTTCTCTCTCTCCCTCGCCCTTTCTTCCTTCTTCACATCGTTTCATCCAACAGGAGTTAATCTGGAATACGCTCAAGAGCCTAGTACGTGCATTGTAGACGTACAGGTCTATATGGAAGTCGATTCGCGAACGAAATTGCGTTTCAAACTTTCCTGCTCTAGAGGGGCCGTGAAAATGTTATTCAATCGAAGCTGATTTGAATTCTACGTCCGAAATTTACAAGTTAAATTGCCCTTCGCCCTTTCCGTTTCCCTCCGAAAGATTGTGCATCACATAATCATTTTTTTTTTATGACTTTATTCGATCGTCGTGTCATCGCAGGGGGAGGAGTTGCAGAAAATTCGTGTTTGAGAAGAAGAAACTTGGTCTCTCAGACCTGCAGTGATTTTAATGAACAATATAAACATCTATGTAAAGTTCCGCATTCGTGAAGTTCCACGTTCGCGTGATATGCGCGCTTAAGGTGAACGCCGAACTTGAGGAACGTACATGATTATTCTCCTTAGTGTTCTCTGCGTGGGTGTTTACGAGAGATAGGGGTATCAGGAAGGGGCATTAATCAGAAAGACGTATAGGTGTGTTGTTAGTGATGATGCCGTTGGTGGTGGATATTAATTTTCGGGACGCTTCTAATCTTGCATGTAATGTGCACGTGATTAAATAGTGGGATATATCTTCTTCGTATAATTTCACGATAATCGCGCGTCTTAAGTAAACCAAGCAAGAAGGAACTCGCTTCGGGGAACAAAATCTCGAGATGATACGAGATTGAATTTTCAAACATTAAATTCTAGTTTCCTTGGAGACGCTGTTCTGGAAGAAGTCAATGATTCCGTTTCGATATTGTGCATACTTACATCGTAAGGGATCACCTACTGAACAATTTTCTTTGCTTCGAGTCACTAAATTTTTCCTTATACCAGCAAAAACATTTGATCGGGTATAAATCCATTGAAATCTCTAGTGAAAATTAATCATATATGAACTGAGAAATTTACAAATATGGGTCGTATATTATATGGTTTATATATAGACCCGAGTAGATATTCATATTGGGGGTTCGATCAGCACCAGATCCGGGAAGCCTTATCTCAAATCAGGCCCTGATACACTGAGAAAACGTTTGTTTTGGTGAAACGGAATTTTGGTTGAAATGAATGCAAAGAAACTTTTTGGTTGGCTAAAATAAAATTTATTTAGGATAAACAAAATTTATTTGTCTTCATGAAAGCCTCAATTATTGTTCACCCCAAATAAATTTTATTTCAGCCAACCAAAAAGTTTCTTTGCGTGCATTTCAACCAAAATTTTGTTTGGCTGGAACAAACTGTGTTTCCAGGGTATGGAATGTAACGCACCGTTGTATCAGAGCCCGATCAGATCAGTTGTGCCTAAATAAGGTGAGCCCTATCACTGCCCGATCGGGCCTACAATGAACATGAGGGGGGAGGGGGGGGGGGCTATATGATTCATTCCCACAGGGAATGCTTTTTCTCAGTGATCAAATTTTTTACGACGAGACCTCGTAGTTGATGCAAATAATTTAGTGCCTTCGATCTGTTACTGTATTAAAAATATAAAACCATTCTTCTCGCAGTACACGTCATTTGATATTGCACCAACATTTTCTGATGAATAAATTTTCACTATTCTACGAATGTTTTATCGTTTCCATTCAATTTATCATCATAATTTGATTCTCTCCTTTTATTTAATTAACAAAATTAAATTTCATATCAATGTAACTCGCGTTGGAAAATATTAATCATGCGCATTCTGTTTACCCAAAGGGGACTTCAATATCCTTTGATGTTCTTGATTACATGAAAGGTTGGAAAATGGAATTATCAACAAGTTTACGGAATAATTAAGATAGCGAGCATTTATATATTTCTTTATGATATTCATAATTAATTGATGTACGAGAACGAGAATCGATTGATCTCAACAACATCATGTCCTGAAAAAAATTAAGGATTAACCGAATTGAATTGACGTGTACAAATATATTTGCATTTGTTGAGAGAAAATGATCCTTTTCATCCACTTTCATGAACAGTTTTGTTATCACTCCAACACATTCAGCAGAAAACCAGAAGCTACTATATTCCAAAGGTGTTGGAGTCGAGGATATTGGTACCTCTTCAAGCCGATATCCTTAGAAATATCCCTTTCCTTCTTTATTTTCTTACATCTCTAGAACCGAAGTTCTCGTAATTTACCAAGCTTTTGAATATCGACAGGTTGGTACTCCGCCTCTTCCTTACTTATCCTTTCCATTCTTCCACCATGGGTCTCCTAAAGTTTCGCGAGTTAGCTCTCTTATTCCCGCTGACACAAATCCGACTGAGGATAGCGAATGAGAAAAGGAGACTACTCCTAACTTTCACGTACCTCATATGATAATTGATGAGATACCGTAATCGACTCCAATCAATTTGTGAATTGTTTTGAAGGAAGGAAAGTTCTGAGGAGGAGAAGGAAGAAGTACATCATTATCCGTTTCGTTACTATTGATTTATTCATAATAATGATGAACAAGAAAAGAGCATCGTTGTACTTTTCTTCTTTCAACTTCTCCATCGCTCATGTCTGACACTTTGCATCGCCATTGACACAAATCCGGATTGACGAGGAGCTTTTTCGAATTGGTGAGCGCATACTCATCGCGAATCGGGATTAGATTTGATGCTTCTGGGTATTTCTCCATTAACGAGATCGAACGAGATGTCTTTTTCAAATGGAAACGTTCCACTTTCGTTTTTGTTTGTCATTTCCTTTGTTTTTTTCTTTTTCATATGTCACCGTACGTCATCTATTCGCCGCACGAACAATAATTCATCTTCCCGCTCTTTTTCACTCCACGGTAAAATACTTCTTCGTTGCTTGCGCGGTCCAATCCATTACATATTCTTCTTCTTTTGTTGTTTTTTTCGCGATAATGATCATCATTCGCCAGCGATAATTGTCGGAGGCTGGGGTTTGTTTCGGGTCTCCCGTTGAGGAGAGTAGAAAATTATTATCCGAATGTTTTGTATGATAGGAATTTGATTAGTCGTTCCTCGTATCATCATTAATCAGTTCACCCAACCTAGTTATGGCTTGTAAACTATGAAGTCAGTGTCGGTGTGTAGAGTTGTTGCCAGTTAGGAATGTCATTTTGATATTGAACTCAACTTCGGTTACAGTTCGTTATCAATTTCTACTTGAATGGTTTATTATCTAGAATATATTGGAAACTTGAACTTTTCAAACTGTAATATCGTGTAATAAATATCCGTGATGTATCGTGTTGACGAGGAATAGAAATTCTCGTAACAAAAACATTCCATCTCCAACAATCTCATTATTCATTCTCCTTGGAAGAGCCATTGAAATTACTCGACCCCTGAAATTCGATATTATTATTTAGAATTTCCTGGAAAATCTTTGCTTGGATGTTTTATTTAATAACATACATCTACACATTTTAAACGGGGAACATGATTTCATTCGGTTCACAAAACTTGTATCTCGACGCCTCTATTCCGCGAATAATGTAACCATCATACCTTTACCTTTTCGGGGACATAATTATTTCTTCAGTAATCAAGGAAATTTTGAACTTGCATTTTGCGAAAATATATGTAGATCCTATACATAGTTATAAATCTATACTATATTCATTCAAAATCGTTGAAATTATCGTCATTTTCAAAGATACACAATGGAAAAGCCCAATTAGATTATTAATCTTTAATGATTGAGCTGTTTTTTCGGCATGCTATTTTACTACAAAAAAATTCTGAAAAAGTGTGCAAAAATTCACAAGACAAGTTCAAGTGAATGAGAATGTAATTTTTTATTTCAATAAAATTTAGTAGAAAAAAATCTTCAAACAATCATGTCGGGAGTTTAGATTGAGTTTTAAAAAATGTTCGATGAATCTGGGATGTAAATAGACATCCCCTATCTTAACGAGTCAAAATAGAATAAAAAAATGAAGATAAAATAATGTGGAAGTTCAAACTCGCAAAATTTTATAAATTACCGTCATTTATCTTCTCAATTTGACTCCTTGGAACTAGAAATAGTGTCATTCAAAGATGCACTACAAGGTTTTTGATCTCTAAGAGCTGAATATTGGGTTATTCGAGTATTAATTCATTCCAATAAAAAATCCCAATTTCAGCAAAATGGTAAAATACCCAATATTTATTTTCCAATAAATGAATTTTTTCACTTCATTTCCTGCTTCAATCTCATATTAACCCTTCAACGCCGAGAATGCACGAAATTTTTCGTCAACTTTGGAGGTGTGCATTGGTTACTTAACGGGTGAATTTTTTATCCAAACCCACTTTTCTTATTGTTTTCGAGGTCGCTCTTTCTAATGACGTTGAGAAAAATTGAGAAAAAAAATTGTAACACTGAGTTTTTTACACTTTTTCATTAAAAAACATGATTTTTTCGGCTGTTTTTTTTACAAACTGAATTTTCAACACCAGAACGCCTTTCTATCCGGGTTGAACAAACATAGACCGTGCAATTAATAGTTGAACTTTAAGATTGTGCAGCAGAAAAATTTTTTTGACCGACAGGTAATTCAAAATGGCGGCTGAAACTAAAAAATTTACAAAATCTTCGATTTTTCGACGTTTTTTTGCATTCAAGTGCTACTAGTTTTTGTTCCTGCTGATTATTAGTGACCTCATCACTCTCACAAATATCTTGCACGACTAATCATCGATAATCTGGGGGTAATCCAGCAGGGGGCCTCCAATATATTAGAAAAACAGTGTCGAAAAGTGTAAAAATAGTCATATTCTGGAGGCTTTTAATCCTTTTTACACGAATACGACTCGTAGATTTGGAATGGATCCCTTGTGCGGGTTGTTCATGTATAGAAGATGGCCCAATAGACATTCTGACCCTTTTGGGCCGGGGGGGGGGGGGCACTCTTGGGGCCAAAGCAAAACAATAGTTTTTCTTGTACTAAAAAGTTGTAAAAATGAATTGGCTGTTCGTGTCAGAGTTGGCTTTGACCATGCGAGTGTAAGAGATACCAGGGGTGGATCTAGGAATGGATTTGGGAGAGAAGGGGGTCGTGAACTTCTCAATAGGAATAAGGAGTTATATTTATGTCAAGGCTTGTACCAAAGTGGTCATTTTTTCGCGCAAATCTTCGGGAACTGTTGGAAGAGAACATGGGCCAGATGAGGCCCTATTTTGCACGATGCCCCGAAATCAGGCACCATCAGGCCCATTTTTTATTTTAAGAGTTTTCGTACATTTTTGAGAAAAAAGACCACTTTGGTATAAGCCTTGACATAAATACGAGGGTGGATTGATAAGTTTCCGGCCTGACCAAGAGATGGCGCCACTAGGCCTACCTTGAGGTGGCGTTCTATAGTACCATCCTTAGATAGCTTGTAGCTATAGTTTCAGTCCGATCGCCATGTTAGTTTAGTTTTGAGAGCACGCTGACCAAGACGCCTCTGTGTTTTTCGTAAAAATGGAAAAGCTGGAAAACCGTGCTGTCATCAAATACTTTTATTTGAAGGGGTTAACGCCGAAGGAAATTGAAGAAGAGATGGACTCAACACTGAGGACATCCTCCCCATCATATTCAACCGTTAAGCAGTGGGTTCCCGAGTTTAAAAAGGGTCGTGTGAGCACCTCTGATGAGCCTCGCTCAGGACGCCCCATTGAGGCGCCCAACTCCAGATATGATCGAAAAAATCCATCAAATAGTGCTGAAAGATCGCAGATTAAAAGTTCGTGAGATAGCTGAGACCTGTAAGATGTCATATGAACGTGTACAAAATATTTTGCACCAACATTTGTGTATGGAAAAGCTCTGTGCAAGATGGGTGCCGCGTTTGCTAACAGTCGACCAAAAATTGATTCGAAAGAACATTTCTACCGCCAATTTGGCGTTGTATAAGCGTAATCCAAGCGAATTTTTGCGTCGATTCGTAACCGTTGACGAAACTTGGGTCCACCACTACACTCCTGAAACCAAAGAACAGTCTAAACAGTGGATTGGACCAGGGGAACCAACTCCAAAGAAGGCAAAAACAATTTTTTCGGCGAACAAGGTTATGGCTACTGTTTTTTGGGATGCAAGAGGTATTATATACATTGATTACCTTGAAAAGGGTGAAACTATCACTGGTCAATACTACGCAGACTTATTGCAACGTTTGAGCCACGAAGTGAAAATTAAACGACCTCATCTGGCGAAGAAAAAAATCTTGTTTCATCGCGATAACGCACCAGCGCACACGTCAATCGTTGCGATGGCTAAAATCAACGATCTGAAGTTTGAATTAATGCCGCACCCTCCCTACTCTCCAGACCTAGCCCCGAGTGACTATTATCTGTTTCCTAACCTCAAAAAATGGCTTGGCGGGAAGAGATTTGCGGACAATGAAGAAGTAATCGAAGCTGTAAATGGGTATTTTGAGGAGCTTGACGAATCAGTCTATAGAGATGGCATTACTAGACTAGAACACCGCTATGAGAAATGTATCAGCCTTGGAGGAGATTATGTTGAGAAATAAAAAAAAAAAAATTCTTAAAAACGTTGTTTTTCTTGACCAGGCCGGAAACTTATCAATCCACCCTCGTATAACTCCTTATTCCTATTGAGAAGTTCACGACCCCCTTCTCTCCCAAATCCATTCCTAGATCCGCCCCTGATATCTCTTACACTCGAATGGTCAAAGTTAACTCTGACACGAACAGCCAATTCATTTTTACAACTTTTTAGTCCAAGAAAAGATCGTTCTATTTTCTTAAAAAAAGACCGTTTTGCTTTGGCCCCAAGAGTGCCCCCCCCCCCAGCCCAAAAGGGTCAGAATGTCTATTGGGCCATCTTCTATACATGAACAACCCGCACAAGGGGTCCATTCCAAATCTACGAGTCGTATTCGTGTAAAAAGGATTAAAAGCCTGCAGAATATGACTATTTTTACACTTTTCGACACTATTTTTCTAATATATTGGAGGCCCCCTGCTGGATTACCCCCAGATTATCGATGATTAGTCGTGCAAGATACTTGTGAGAGTGATGAGGTCACTAATAATCAGCAGGAACAAAAACGAGTAGCACTTGAATGCAAAAAAACGTCGAAAAATCGAAGATTTTGTAAATTTTTTAGTTTCAGCCGCCATTTTGAATTACCTGTCGGTCAAAAAAATTTTTCTGTTGCACAATCTCAAAGTTCAACTATTAATTGCACGGTCTATGTTTGTTCAACCCGGATAGAAAGGCGTTCTGGTGTTGAAAATTCAGTTTGTAAAAAAAAAAACAGACGAAAAAATCGTGTTTTTCAATGAAAAAGTGTAAAAAACTCAGTGTTACAATTTTTTTTTTCAATTTTTCTCAACGTCATTAGAAAGAGCGACCTCGAGAACAATAAGAAAAGTGGGTTTGGATAAAAAATTCACCCGTTAAGTAACCAATGCACACCTCCAAAGTTGACGAAAAATTTCGCGCATTCCCGGCGTTAAAGGGTTAAAAAATCAAAATGTATCGGAAAGTACATGCAAGTGATGTTTAAAAACAATTGAAAGCTTTTCGTGCTGCTCACGTGGACGAAACGAATAAATCTCGTTAGAGTTTCTTACAGCCTCTCTAAAATTTTTAGAGTGAGATTTCACTCTTCAGCCAGCCAAAAGTGGGCCTGTCGATTTTTCGAGCGAAATTTCCACTCTTTTAGATTGATATTCTGAGGTTTGAGCCCTGGTAGAAATATTCTATTGAATCCCATTACGAATGGTGAAATTGGCTGATTCAATACCATTGAATTTCATTGAAACTCATTCATTTTACAGCCACTCAAATTCTAGAGTCAATTTTTCACTCTAAAACAATGAGGGTCCACTCGAAACGAGTGAAATTTCCACTCGAAGCGGATTGGCTCATTTTTTAGACTTAGTGGAGTGAAACACGTGATTTTCCACTCTTTTAGATTTAGAGAGGCCGTGATCTTATTTGAAAATGTATAATCCACGTTTCAAAATCTTCGAAAGTGATTACCCTGCTTAAAGAATTCCATTGAACCGATTGATTCTCATTGATTCCGATGCAGAAAACCGATCCAAACCTATTAAAAATTGATTTTCAATGGGTTTGAATCAGTTTTCTGCATCGGAATCAATGAGAGTCAATCGGTTCAATGAGATTCTTCAAGCAGGGTACAATATATGATTTAACAAAGATCCGATTCAAACCTATTAACTGGTCAATCAGTATGAATCAGATTTTTGGCCAGGAATTTTCCTATTTGATCTTATTCAATCCGATTATATTTGAATGAGATCAAATAGGAAAATTCCCGGGCAAAAATCTGATTCAAACTGATTGACGAGTTAATAAGTTTAAATTAGATTTTTGAAGCAGGGCAGCCAGGGTAAATTTTTATGTTCTTGAATAATGATATATGAAATGAGAAAAGATGCCAAACGACGCCATGTCCGCTTTACTCTTATTCTACTCATCCCTTATTCTCTGCACTATGACGTCAGCGCTACCTTCGACGCTCAATTGGACCATACGAAAATTTGAATATTGGTCCACAGTGATCCAAATGAAATAGTCTATTAGAAGATGTGTCGGTATCGAAAGAAAATACTCTGAAAAGATAGGATTTTTTAATTATTGTAGTATTAATATTCCTAAGAGATTGCAATTGATTGTTACATGATATCGAAAGTCTGAGTGGATCTAATAATTATAAGTACTCCATTCGATCATCCGCATCCACTGGAACGTAAAATTTTTTACGAGAACAGAGGCCACTTATTTCGCGTCAGTTTCGAGAGAGTATACGATATTCAAACGCATCAACGCTGTCCCTATATACATAAATGATTCCTTTTCTACGGCTGCTGATACGTGGTATCTCAGAATATTACTCCGCCTTGGGAGGTCATAGAACTACGTTGAAAAGCGAGATCGAATGTGTGTGGTGAGAGGAAGGCAGTTCGAGTAAGCTGATGCTGCAAGAACCGAATACATACGAATATACATGGACGAATACGTGAGCTTTTCGCGAATGCGACAGGTTTTCTGTGACTGGGAGGATTCTCTTATAGGGTTTTTTCCCTTACGCGTGGAGTTATGATATTAACTATTCGTTTCAAGTAGTATTGAAACGAAAGTGAAAAATCATATTATTGGAGAACGTCTGAAATCTGGCAACGGGATCTCAAAATGTTTTCATATTAAAAATTCAATACGAACCAGCAAGGGTGTATGCTTTCGACTAAAAGCAGAGTACGATGAATGTATTTCCCCCCTTGACGGCGATAATAAAAGATAAATAAACATGAAAATAGAGATCCTAAGAGAGTTTTCTTTTCTCCCACAGTTCTAATCGCACACGGAGATTAATTCTCTCCTCTTTTCTCCCCTCGAGATAACAACTTCGTCTTCGCTAAAAAGATTAATTTCAATATTCTATTCGAATCTTGTATTCTCTCGCGCGAACAATAAGATCCCAGATGACGAGTTATCTCGTTGGCAACGAAATGCTCATTTCATATGGTGCTTCGCTTAACTAATTTCATTTTATGACTTTATCCGTCTTTCCAGTTGCATTTAACGTGCGTACACGTATGTACCCTACACACGCACACACCCATGTGTACGTACAAATAGTAATGGTAGTTAGGAATAGCCATGGTGGAAACACTGCCACAAATCTGGAAACGAAGCTGCATCGTCGGGAAAAGAAGAAGAATGCAGCAGCGTTGATACCGGCCGGCCCGCCGGCATCGCGATAATTAATTTTCCAGCAAAAATGGATTGCGCTCCTTCGTGGGATAGGGGGGGAAAAAAAAGGGAAAAACACACAACGCGAGGGAGATAGAAAAAGAAAGAAAAAGAGGGAGATTTCCGTACTTCCGAGGTTTTTTCTTCGTTATTTTCTTTTTTTTTGTCTCTTTCCTTTGCGACAAAAGTCTCTTGTGACCGTAAGAAGGAAGGAGAGAGAAAGGGAAGGAAAAAATGAAAGAGGAAAACAAATACTCCTGGTCGTCCTGGAAATACAAGAGGATTAAAAGGAAAAAAGATTTCATAAGTAAACTTCAAGCTTAATTATATACGCATCGTAGAAATTAATTAAGAAGAATACAAAGCGCCAATTTCGTTTGTACTTTACCGTCGAGACTCGCAGCCTTATCCTTCGGATTCGAATCTAAATATCTGTCAAGAAGTTTTTCCGTCGTCGTCGTTGTTGTTGTTGTTGCTGCTTTTGTTGTTGGGAACGTTGTTCCAACGAAATCGATGTCTACGATAGAAGTTTTTTCAAAGTGAGGGAAAAACGGTGGAACGTTTGGATACCATTTTCAAAGAAGTTTGTGTTGTTCTACGTGGAAGCGTTAGGTGTTGGTTTTTTATTTGAGTTTCGCGTATAAACTAATCCCAGGGAAGTAAAGACGATTTAATGGAATGAAGTGATTCATTCTTCGCTATTCTTGGCTTCGTGTTTTATCATCCCGCTCGAATAACCACCGTGTCTTTTTGAACAAATTTATACTGGAGGATAGTTCCTATGGACACTGATTTTCATTTAATTCAAATATTTCGAAGGATTCGAAGGACTGTGTATACGGTCGCAAAGCAAACATTCGATTGAATCAGATTGAATATCGAATCAGCGTGATGAGAATCAAGAAGCTGCATTCGAAAATCGATTTTTAGGGATGTTCTCGAAATTTGAATCGTTCATAGAAACAAAACAAATCAACTCTTCTCGAATATGAACATCGTTTAAATGATGTACCGCAAGATTTGCTGGGATTCAATAGTCGAATATTATGTTATTCGATTGTTAATTAGTTTCAAACTTTAGCAACATTTTTTAGGGTTGAAAGTAAACAGAGAAAAATAATATAAAAGCTTGTTTTATTCAATGTAGGTACCAAATGCATTTGATCAAAGTTTTTCAATATTGTATTACACTCGTCATACATATGCCATGACATTTCCAAGTTCAAGATTTTTCTCTCGTCCTGCGAGGGGAAAATGGAATAAGAGAGAAATAGAAAAAGGGTATGGATTCCATGTGATCATGAGTGAGGGAATGAATCCGTAACAAGAAAATTGAATCCAATACTCGTGGGATTGCACGATTGAATAATTGAATGCGATGAGATGTAGCTTTGTTGAATTTTCAATCGAAAATCAACTGGAGCGAATGTGCTGGAAGAACAAATATTTCCAATACACTTCGGAACAAATTAATCGACGGTTGAATATTTTTCCACACGCATCATCACTTTTTACTTAATTCGAATATGTATACATACAATGTTGATCAGTTTTATATAATTTTCACATAAACCAGATTCACATTGTCAATTTTTGGACTTGTTATTTGAAATGTGTTTGCCGAATCATCACATACGACTTATCGACGTATTCCCTTTTCATCGTAAGACATCGTTCGAAGAAATATACATAGAAAAATTCTTTCATCTTAAAAAATTCATCTACATATTGCGACAATTCGCAAATATGACAGTTCCATTACTAAGATTGAATTTAAATATAAATAAAATCGTATCTTGGCTCGTGCAATATTATATTCTCTTGGGAAGTATTATTGTAATCATCTGTGTACGAGTGTATTGCATTAATGGGTATACGATATCTATAACGCAGAACATTTTCAATTCCCTTTACATATCGTGAATGAATAAAAACTGTGAAAGGGTTCGTGAAATATACGACACTGCTGTACCTTTCATATTGGGATTAATGTGACTTTTAAAGATAAATATACTCAAGTGAAGAGTATGTAATCCAAAAATTTATCAAAAGCATGGAAGTGGTGAGAAAATACAGAAATATCGTGGTTTTCATGAACGTGTATCGCAAACTGACGAATGCGATTACGAATGTAGAATATCCTTCGATATCCACAAAGGTAAATGCGAATTCAATAACTTTGATAGAAATTTTGAATCCCCTTCTTGATCATTTCAAAAATGTTCTCGATTGATCGCGGTAATTCATTGCATCGTCGATCGACAAAAATCGAATGGAGATTTTTTTTCTTAAGAGAATAGTATCGTTTTTAATGATAATTGCGTTCGCGGATGAACGTATAATTTGCGATGGCAACAAAATCCTTTCCTAGAACATGGATTATTTTCCATTCGTCGTCCTCGCTGGAACTAGGTTAATCCGAAAGAACCAGATGTACCAAGTATGACTGAAAATCCTCGCCTGCGAATCATTGTTCTTTTATACGAAAGCCTTCCCTAAGTGTTATTTTATTGGAAGGAATTCTTGATCCTGTCGCGACATCCAAGCGATTGCCTAAAATTTCGAGGTTTGTAGATTTTCCTCAAGATTTTATTTCATTGCTTCGAAGACAATCGAACAGAAGAAAATTCAGGTTGTATTCCATTAATACTGTTTGAGAAAGAGTTTCTGATTTAAAAAAAAAAATATCATGGAATTTAATTTGAAACCTATTCATTTCTCCATTTGGCAATGAGATTTTATAGATTATTTGTAACAGGGCTGCCACAAGCTACCATGCATCGTTCGGTATTCACTGAACATAATTTCTGGCAGCCCAGCTAGCTCCTGCTATATTATATTCATAACTCGGGGACGAGAATTTGTCAACTTTAATGTGAAGCATCGATATTTGTAAAATCGCGATCAAGAGATAGAGGCCAAGAAATTGTATAATATATCCGGCGTTTCGTTCTTTCCCTATTGCACGGATGAAAATTCTATACGCAACCATAAAAAGATATGCGCTATTTATGGAGATAACGTCGTTTGTCAGAGTGGTGTGCATAAATGGCGCCGCCATTTTAAAGTCAGTAATTTTTCTGTAAAATGCTCTGGCAAACCATCTGCCATCGATAACGATCAAATAAAGATGTCAGCTCGAAGTAACTTACATTTCCATATTATTTCAATATCGAACGCCACTTGGTCTTCGATACACTTGAAAATGTTGCGTCGAATCAATGGAATGATAAGAAATTTTCTACAAAATATCACCTTTCGTAGAAAATTGTGTATAATATATAGGAGAGAAAATCGAATAAAAGTGAATAAAAATTGAGATAAGATCGTAAGTGGTAATATCATCATACGAACAGTTCTAACGTTTGACGATATCTGGTTATACCACTGGTTATACGTAGACGATGACAATTCTCTTATGCCACTGTCACTTAAGTTATCTATCTCATTTGTGTTCGCATTACCGCACGCTGTTGATCTGTCGTCATGGTAACCTAAACTAACGATAAGACCGCATACCGCGCGGGCGCTTTTCCGACCATTTCTTCCACCACCGTCTCCTAGCAGGGATCCACTGGAAGTTTGGCGCGCCTGAACTGGATATCAGAACTTAGTGCACGCGCGAACGTTATACCGAACGTTTGTTGTGACTTTGTATAGTCGATTTATCAACGTAACGTGAACTTTCTTGTATCCTGAAAATTGTATATCGTCGTTGGAATTGTGCGGTCGGTTTCAGTAGTTGAATTTTGTTTTTGTTGTTGTAACTGTGCTACGCGAAGGTGAAAGCTTCCGGGAAACCATCGTCGTGTGGTAAATCTCCTGCACAGAAGGGTGGGAATTTCATCTGCAAAGGGAAAGAGAACACGATGGAGTGACCAACGTTGTTTACTTGGCATAAAACGAGGTATGTTTTGTATTATAAATCAAATGATCAAGTATTCATATGAATGGTCTAAGATACAGCATCCTATCTGGGAATCTTTAACCTCACAAATGAGTTGGTATGGAGAAGAAAAATATTGCATTGTGCTTTTCGATACGGTTAACCCTAGCGGATCTGAGCGAAATTTCGGTTATATTTTGATGAAAAATCTTGGTTTTGGGTTTTTACTTCAAAAATACCAAAAAGATTCCAAAAACGGACCACATTTTTTGATGACCTTTTGTTGAAAGCCACCGTTAGTTTTCGATCACAAATAGGTCAGTAAAATATGGTAAAAACCATCTGGTTGATCATTTACTGACCAAATTTTTACCAAACCAAAAAATAACCGAAAGTAAAGCAAGAAAATTGGTCACTTTGGAATCGCTGGGGAGATCTCTCAATTGGGAGATTTTCAAACTTATTTAACCAATTTTGTACGTGAATTATATATAATATCAGGGATTTGATTTATGTCACGAAATACGTAAGCACGCATGCATACGGATGGCAGTTTGCGGTGGGATTTCTCCGACAAATACGTAATCGCATTTGTAATACATAGATAATGTGCGTACGTGAAGCAAGCTGAATCGATTCTCAGTTTTGAATACGAATGATCGTAATGTATCTCATTTGTTAAAATAACAAATAATATATAAACTCTTCGTCTATAAACTGGGTGGTAACTCCCAACTATGAGTTAAATTTGATGCTGAGTCTCAGAATACACTTCGAAAAACAATCGGAACATAAATTCTCAAGTGATGGGATTAAAAATGGAAAAATTACAGCTTTTTTTTGCATTAAAAATTTTATAAACCTCTCTATGAAGCTGAAACCAGCAGCCAATTGTTGTAACTTTTGATCAAACGTTTTTCAAACTAAACGTTGCAGATGCTTAAATTTGAGCATTAGGAAAGTTATAACAATCGGCTGCTAGTTTCACGGCTTCGTATTTTTCTAGGTACCAAATTTCTGATTGAATATTATTGAATTTCATTGAAACCTATTAATTCTTCCATTCGTCAATGAGGTTTTATAGATTATTTGTAACAGGGTTGAGATATTCAAGCTCGTTCATGATTTTTCTGGTTATTGAACAATTAATAATCCCAACATTCATTCATTGTTCATTCAAAACAATTGATTATTTGGCCCTTGCTTCAAATAATAACACTATAGCTCTAAATATAGTATCGATATCTTATCAAAATTAACATAAACTCCACAAAGCTTCTATACAAAAAATATCGATACCGTGGAATATCTTGCACCTCCAGCTCTAAACATGACTACAATTAATCCAAGTATCATCCCTTTCGTATCAAACTTGATATAAACATGAAATATGCTGGATCCAAGCATAAAGTGTCCCCAAAAAAGGTATTTTATGATTAAATCGAGCATATGTTGTGTTGAAATCGAGGGTCAAAGGAACTAGAATTCTGTTACATATGGCGACGTTTGATAGTTCTATTTAATTCTTAAAATAGAACCGCTTCTGCTTTCCTGTTGATTCTTTCTAATACTTGAACTCGAAATAACTTATCGCGATATTGGGGGTTCTATCTATCTCTCAGTCCACAGTGAGAAAAAACACCGTTCATTTATATTTCCTCAACAAGCATGTACATATATCAGAATTAGATTGGAAATGTTAGATGTTCTTCTACTCGAGATTCGATAATAGCCCCAAGGGAATACAAACCTTTGAGGCTCGACGTAGGTTCATTGTGCGTAAATTCACGTTTATCGAATTGTTCATTGAATCTTCAAATATGCTCAGACGTTCGATACACCTCCATTGAAATTCCCTCCAATCACAGTCAACATCAATCAAAATCACTCCATTATAGCGATGGGGATTTTCGAAAAACATCGATCCTTTTTTATATAAAAAATATGTAATTTTTATAGATTTCAATTAAAATTTGATTCTTTCTTTATAATAGATTCCTCGAAATATCTTCATCCAAGAGCGTCAAAAACACGTTCTTTTTTTACTATTCTTGAAGCTTTGAAATAGAATTTGTGTGTAGGAATTGAAAATACTAGTTTCTCTCGTTCGAAAAACACTTTGTTTCTTCTCGAAAATGTCGATATTGCATATGCATATACAGAGTTTTAATGACCAATTTAGAAGTCCGTCATGAAAAGCGAAGAACACACATGTTTTTTCATCATTTTTATTTCCTAATTGACGAATCGTTTAAACAAATCATGTGGAAACTCAATTGTTTGTGAAATATGACTGCGGTGATTAATTCTACAAAACAATTATTCAAGAAGAGTTTGGAAATTTGTATTCCTCACTGAAAACAGTTTGTATTGTTGTGACAATTGGAAGAAATTTTTGTTTGTCCTCATTCCAATAAATATTTTTTTCAATCAAAGAAAATTCAATTGGAAGGAAAAAGTTTTCCTGAAACTGAAATAAAGAATTTTCAAATTGGAACAAAAATATACTCCTTCTCAAATTTGAAGAAAATTACTTCAATTCAATCAAAAATTGTATCATTGAAATAAATTATTTTTAAGATAATTGAATAAGAATAAGAAATTGGGTTCTCAGTGTACAATCAATAAAACTCAATTGGTCCTTAGTTATATCAGTCAATTATCGTTACATAATTTTTAAATAGTCCTGTTAATAGTTGAAGGTATTTGAATGTAAATTCTTCTCTTTGTTCAAATTCAGAGAGAACAGTGTGATTCTGAAAAACAAAACAACCACTATTCATTGAAATTGATTAAACAGGTCGGCGCTACTTGATAATTTGCACACCTCCCATTCATAAACAAATATATCCCACGCTTGAGCTCTGTGAATCCCAAGTTGAATGTTCTTTGAATTCATTCTTGGAAGTAAGAGAAGTGAAGACATATCTAATGTTGTTAAGGAAGGAAGTTCATAAATTCAAGTTGGCTATTCTCGCTCGAACGAAAGATTTATACGAACCAAATAGGCAAATAAAATTCACTTGGAAAACAATGAGTTAGTATTTCGAACCACAAACGTCCCATTCTTCGATAAATTTTCCAAATAAATCAACCATTTTTTATCCGTAAGAATAAGAATAATTCTTCCCTAAGCTTCGCTTTTTAAATAATATAGTTTATCAATTTCATAGTTTTTCCTTCCGTTCATCTGAACTTGTGATATCATTTTTACTTTCCAAGGGAAGAAAAATCGAGTATGAGAAAAGAAGGAAGGATTTATATTTATATTTAATAAACGTAAAGTGAATATTTATTTCTTTGAAATAAAATTTATTAATCACGAAGAGCGATTAACAGCGATGTATAGCTGTTTTTCATTCAATACACGATATATGTGACGAATCTTTTTTGGGAGGAATGTGGTTTGATATTAGTTGGAAATATTTCATCAAATAAATGGTGCTTTTTTTCAGTGTAGAAGAATCAAATGTTCTTGTACGTAGTTGCAGTATTGATTATATCTCATGGTGGCTGATATCAATCACCATATGCCGTTGTCATGGCATTAAGACAAATAGAGAATCGTTATGATGACTGAGCTAAATAACGATTGCAGATAACCATGGAAACTAGAACGAATGATGATAAGAGATTTTCCATGTCGGAGAGTACATGCAGATGCTATCGATAGAATATTACACAATCCGTTGACAGAAATATGTATATCTTTCTGATTTTTCACGTATGGTAGGGAATATTTTCCAATTAATACAAACGAATACTTGAAATTGAATCCAACAAAATTTACCCCATTTATGGTATAAAATCTGAAAAATTGTGTTTATTTGTTACGTGTGTTTGACTTCGCTTTGATGGTTCTTGTTTGTATTTGCATTTAATTTTCAAATTTTTGCAACATTCTATACTTCTTTATAATTTAAATTTCATCGATAGCACGTTAAACAGAAGTTCAGTTTCAACGAGAAATATTTCTCATATTCAAAGATCTTTGCAGTTCCTTTGAATCCTTGATGAAAGTTCTGTGGAACCGCATTTATGTAACATACATCAAAATATTAGCTTCATTACCCGATAAATCATAGCGCAACAGAGTATCAGTTAGAACCCAAGAATCATTATGATGAATAAATTGTCTCTTGATATTATAGCATTGCTGTATAAAATGCTGACATAAGAAAATTCAGTACTGTAGAATTTTTGAACAGAAATACACCATATGAAACAATGTTTTTCATGAACAATTTCATCTTCAATTCAGGCAAATGAGTCGACTGTGTTGAGGGAAAGGCACAGTAGAACTTACAATCCTTTCCACCTGGATGAAGATATTGCGGAAAAAAAAGCAAAAGAACTGTTCAACACCGCTCGAAAAAAGTCTGTTATAATCCGTAGATATGACTTTATCATGCTCCACTTCACCTTCATAGTTCTGCATTAATATTCATCTTCATTTCGTCTTCATTTTTTTTTAATAATTATCCTGACTCTGCTGAAAGAGTTTACAATTTCCATTTTCTCTTATCTCGATGCACCATGAATGATGAAACAACCTTTGTGAACAAACAAAAGCTTAATGTCCATTAAAAAAATGACAAATGTTTTCCTGGCAAAAGTACTTATCACTACTTCTACGAATTCCTCAATCTTTCATTATACAATTCTAGATTTTCACTGTTATGCTTCAAATATTCGCCATAAATTATTTTGTAAATTCGTGAGGTTAAAAAATCATGTGTTTGAAAATTATATACAAAATAATGTATGAAAAGCAATCGTGCGCTTCACAATTTTTTTTTTTTGCTCTCTTTATAATATACGCACGTAGTGCTCGCGTATAACCCGAATATCCCTTTTGTATCACTTTTTTGTAACGTTTTACATGTCAATTAATTTCATACCAGAAACCCTGAACAATAAAAATTCATGAATTTTAAATCCACGCGTACATCCGCCGGTCTTCCAATAGTTTTTCATTCCAGCAAAAATGGAAGTATTTTTCAGTTGTCCATCCATCGAACGGAATTCATTTGATAACCTGTAAAATTCATATTGTCTCGAGCTGTTTAGATTATCAAACGACGTGCTATGCGAACATGTCACTCTTTTGTTATTTTTTTTCACTCGGGGAGTGACGTTCCACAGGGTGTTTTTCTATGCGATTCGTTTAACGTTCCACCATAAAATGGAACTAAAATTTCATTTTTTTCTTGTGTTTTTTTTTTAAGTATGCTCTTTCTCCGGATGTTCGGAAGTTGATTTTGAGAATCAAATCGTCGGGGTGGTTCAGGAAAGTCTACGAAAGAACACAGGGTGAATTTTTGAAAGTAAAACGACGGGGATTTATCACTCACGTGGTTTTGTACACACGTCAACCATGATGGACCGCCTCGGGGCGACTACTCTAACCAATTTCACACAGATTTGATTGTCTTGGATTGTCTAGGGGTTCTCGTTTCGAAACACCGAGGTCGCGTAAAATGGAAAAATTCTGTAACATTTGATGTCTGGTCTGAGAAAATCAATGTCATCTTTTTGGCTTTCGATGGTTATGTTATTATGGTAGTAAAAATCGTGTGAATTCGAACAAGGTTTTGCACTTTCCCATGCCATTCATCGGAGAAAGAAGTTTCGAATTGATACTTTCAAATAATCCATATATTTGTTCTGGATATAAGTGGTATACGACGTATTGTTCAAGAACAATAACAAATAATTTTCATTCAAGTTTGAGAAATTCATGTTCGATTTGAACTTCCCTGTACGGTTGGTGTATGGCAAAACTTACTGGATTTCGATTTATTTATCGCAGCACGATTCAGAAATAAAACCCACACGTTCATAAAAAAACTTCAAACCATCGACGTAAGGTGAATTTTCGAAATATTTTGCGGTTCTCGGTCCTGGGGTGGAAACTCCAAAATCGTTGGGGTATGAAAAATTATCTGTCCAAAGATTTCCGTAAATCCCCCATTGTAGTTTCCTCTTTTGTGTAACTTGAAGAGCCTGCATTTGGAACAATATGATTCATCGAGTGTGAGTGAATGGGTGCTTTGACCCTTGGTTATAAATAGCCAAGTCTACTTCTGGTAGCGGTGTAGAGGCCATGACTATTGTTAGATAACTTGGCGAGGCTATCGGTTGTTTATCGAACTAAACTCGTGCGAGTGAATAACTTGCAAATCGATTCCTCGTGAGAGGAAAGAGGGGTGAAGGGGACAAAAGAATTAATGATCGCTTGTGTTTGTCGCAGTTGGAGAAGTGGCATACATTAAAAAAACACACCACAATGTCATTAGAAATCACTGTTTTTGTCATTAATACTCGGCGTGATGATAATTGATGAGTAATGTGGTCAGAATGAATACATCACATCTTTTTTCCTTCGAGGGGAATTCGAATGAATCGATTGTAATGCGGTTAATCAACGCATTTGTAATATTCGATGACAGTTTTATCGTTAATTTAACAATTCTTTGAATTTTGAATGTTATAATATCTTGTTTTTGATAGTTCAATTGTTTGAGGAAGCAACGATTTAATATCAAAATTCACGTTTTAATATAGAAAACAAATTAAATTTTATCTGTAATCATAAACGTCAGACACAGCTGTATAATAAGTTTATAAAAATTCAAACGAAACAACGAAACCACGAACAAAAATATCATTTGATATGTCCAACACTCTTATGCCACACCCTGAAATCACAATTAAATCTCAAACGTCAGTTTCGCCACTCATTTTCAAGTTATTTCAATATCCTCGAATCGATTATTTCTCCTTCTTGGATATCGAAATAACCAGGAAAACGAATAGCGAGGCTGACATTTGAGAATTGATTGCGATTCGAAGCTTTGAAAGGGTAGGAAGCTCTGAAACAATCGGAAAGTATTTGCTTGGAAATTCCAACTGAATCGTACGATTCGATTCGTACCAAAAGTCTCAGGTATTTCAGAATAATATATATATTCAATTTATTTATTGTTGGTCGAATTTCGTTTAATTAAATCGACAGCGCTGCTTTACTACTTCAATCGAATGTGTAAACGTTTATGTGTATATTTCGCTTTGAGAAGGAAATACGATTGTCACGATGATAAATGATATTAATATATTGAAAGCTATCAATCGCGTATGTAGATTTTTGAGGTACGAAATGATGTTCCTCGACGTGCCAAAATCGTGTCCGTGAACCCCTCGTCTTCTCATTCTCATCTCTCTTTTAACAGGAACATGACAAACGTTACTCGACACTCACCGAAACTCTGTCTAACGATCGAAGTTTGATACAATGAGATTCAATATAACTCGAATCCACCCTGCTGAATAATACCCAAAGAGTTTTTTCCTCTTGTAATTGGAAAGATTAGTATTAACTTCCATTATCAAGATTCCATTTGCTTCGATTGTGAACGTTTGGACTTTGAAAAGATTGTTCGCAATTTGCTTCCCACAGTTTCGAATCGGTGCAAATCGACTTTGACGAATCATAGAGCGGATTTATCGGGGACATCGAGAATGAGATTGATCGAGTGTAATTTGGAGCTACTCCAAAATAACCAACGAACAAACCTATTATGTGTGTGCCTTCCGTTTCAATAAATCATAACCCTCATCATCGTTGTTGTGATTTTCTTTGATTCGTTATCACGATGAACATTCGGTAAATATGTTGAAATTTCGATTATTCCAAGTGGCTGTGTTCTTATTTTAAAATTGGTTGAATATTTTCAAGGACGAAAAACTCTCTAAATACAAGTTTAATTGGAAATAATGAAAGGTACCGGTGATAATTCGTTCTCAAGTTAGCATTCATAAACGTTCCCATCCACACTTGATAAATGTACAACCTGTGATGACGAGGCTAGAACTTTCCGGGCATTTCTATAATTGGGACAGAATACTCAAGCGTATAATTAACTCGCATTTGTGAGTTTTCCATACTGCATAACTCGCAACGAGTAAAGGGAGACTCTCCGGTTACCCTGTGAAAAAAAATCTTCTTGAAAACGATCGGGTGAACCAAAGTTTGTTTACCGAATTTCAGATGTGGACGAGTTAAAAGGCGTAACTCGTATACGCGTAACAGAATAATCAATTAAAACATGAGATACTTTGATGTACGAATTTTGCGTCATAGACAAAGTATGGAAGATATTTGTTCGCGCTCGGATGGATTTATATACTCTGAATGACATAACAAAAAGTTTAACGCGACTGATTTTTCTGGAATTCTTCGTCAAAGTGGGTATCGATAATAATTAGATCCAAATTTTAGATAGAACCACACTTCGGCTGAAAGATTATTCGACACTTCGGCAATATTGTAACAATATTAGGTGCTGCTTCATATTTCATATGAAAATTCATGTTTTCTACTTGAATCATCCAGTATAAATACAATAATTTTCTGATACAGTGATTATTATCGTCATCATTGCCATTATTTTTGTAACATCATTATTCATCCGCGAGTAACGTATCCGCGCTTTGAATTGTATTTTTATTATTAAATAAATCACCCGCCCCTACGATAAATCAAAATAAATTGTAACTGACTTTATTCGACCGAATGATATCCGTATATCACACTTATCCATCATAAAAACCATCATATTCAGTCAAAACCCCATCTTTCACATGAAGATTTATCAACAATTGTTATGAAAATCTCAGAAAAATATGAATATCGTTGCATTTACAGTGGAAGAGAATTTTAAAATAAATTAATACACGGATAGGTGGTTGAACGCAAAACATCCATCAGTACACCACCGTATTATTATGCGTTGAAGTTTCCAATTTTCCAATTGCGCATTTTACGCTTCAGTGAACGTTGAAATATTCCATGAATCATTCATTGGCAATTATACTTGGGGCGATAAAGAAACTTTGTGGGATATTTTTGAGTTTTCATGCATGAAAGATCATTGTTATGCATCACCATTTATATCATGCGACAGTACATTAGCACCAACTAAACAGCACTCCTCAGTGCCGCACCTAACCGTTCCACTCTGTTTCCATCGTACTGCTCGAGATTTTACGATCGTACTTATAAATGTATATGTACGTATATATATTTCCTCATGTTCAGGAACATCTGTGTTTATTTCTGTTCCTGTCATCGAATACCGTGGCATTCCAAATTCACACTGCATAATTTCAGGTTTTTAAATATCGTATCACTACTTACTTGGTTTTGCAAATGGGTCTCTCGGGGGTTCAAAGTACCGTTGAAATACTCGATATCTCTGAATGCAAGATTCAATGTTGAATTTTCTTCTGTAAACAAAGTTTTTTGTTCGTACGATGAGGGATCGAGGTGAAGGATTTATTTGAAATTATACAGTCTCGTGTATGACATTATTTAAATTCAAATGAGCTGTATTGATCATGCTAACGTGTGCATGGTGCAACCGCAATTATGAATAAAAATACGTAAATCGATATAAGATGAAAGCTTCGAGTGTGAATTTATTACGCGCTCATCGTAAAAACTGAATTATTGTAATTATTGTTGTATCAAATTTTAATTCATCTATTAATTCCTGATTTTTGTAGAGTTACCTTCGAATTTATTCTTCTAAAAAGAAATATATCGTACGCATGGTACAAAGTTGATGTTTTACGCCGAATAAACTGTGAAAAAATGGAATATAATTCACATCATTAGAGAAAACTACGATTTAAGCTTGTGAAAAATATTTATTTGGAAAACATTTCTCTCGTCGCGAATAAACATATTTTCTTTCCCTCGGTATATAATAATATTTTATATCATATACAGTTGAGAATATTTGAGAAAAAGTTTTTCCAGAACGATCACTGCATCAATATTTTATCGAGGTTATATATCCTGTTACTTTAAAAATGATGAAAATAATAATTTACATAATTTTTTCCCCACAAACGCACAAACTTATTGGATCAAATTTTTCTAATTTGAATGCAAATGGGTTGAAATGAATTAAGAAATTCATCAGAGCATGAGAAAAAGTTATTATATATTCAAGAGAGTTTTGGATAGGTGACGTTCAACGCTCAACACACTTATTTATTAAAAATATCAAAATTTAATTATTATAATAATTTTATCCGAACAACCGAAACAAACCCAGTGGTATGGAGAAATTTTTTTCTCCCTTCGGATTTGGCGAGACGCCAACCAGTCGAACATCGATCGGGAGAGTAAAAAATTATTGAAACAAAGAAGATTTCAAATAACTGCACGATCATATAATCAGTATGTGGGAATATATCCTACGGCGATTTAATGAACCAGGATGAATGTTTTTTTTTTCCTCCCCGGTTGAGCTTTGTATTCGTTTCACCTTTATTGTTCGTATCGTATGCACAATACGGTTTCGGATTTTCGATTCGTCGGTTAATATCGTACAGATTCATTGTTCCGTTCGAAGATCGGTTCTCGATAGCGGGAGGGAGCTTTTAATTATACCCCGATATCCAAAACCAAGGACAAATTTTTCAAAATAGTATCGATCACGTAGAGATCACGTAGAGATCACGTAGAGATCACGTAGACGATGTACAGATGTGGAGATCTTGAGGTGAAATCCTGGGAAACAACAATACAACGATACAACGTTGTAGAGAAGATAAGATATCCTTATGGGAATCCCGTTAAGACATAGGAAAATGCTGTTGCACCATCACGACGTAACCATCATGATGGACCGGGTTTAACTTGCGAAACATAATTAAAGTGCCTTAAAGTTTTCCGATCTCCGGTTAATTCCAGCTTTTCTCAGGCTTCGCTTGTTCGATATAACGCTTTTTAAGCATCGATAAAACTTTTAACGATTCTCCAGGTGGGTGAAGATATGATAGGTGTTGGCGGTATCTCAAAATTCCTCATTAAAAACACCGAATGTGGGGAAAACTCAATTATCTCGTTCTAATGGAGTGAATTTGTATATAATTCGTACACCTTCTCTAGTCAATTCACATTATTCGCAACCTAGGAATTTATGATTTGTATAAAATCGTTGTAATTAGATTTTAACGAACGAGAGTTCTCATTTTTCGATTCTCTTGTTTTTTCCAATATTGTTTTACATCAATTCCCTTCTCGTATTTTTCCTCGTGTTTTATATTTCCATATATCTCTTCTTCGTTGGAAGAAACAGCCGGGGCGATGTATGAGAACGGAGGAAAAAAAAGGACAAGGAAAATAAATAAATCATGGTTGTGTTGAATTTGAAAATATTCTCCTGCGCAAGGCAAATATTATTTATTCTTTGTATCCCCTTGATGGTATGGATATACGAACGCGCGTTTGATTGATGAAAATCTTGCGATATTTCAATGTTCATAATTGTAGAGTGCAATTTACTTTTCACTCACTTTATATTTCGTCGTCGATGAACGACGTGTGTGAGAACTCGAGCACTAGGACAGAGAACATTAGATGTTCATCTTCCATTCCATACGCTTTGAATCCTCCTAATCCTTCCCTTGTATCCCCTTTACAGTGGAAATTACTCAACTTTTCGGAGTTAATTGAGTCTTCCTCTTTACCGCTCAAGAAGGTTATTGGGAAGTTTATTCTCTAATTCTATTCTGAGTTTTCCTCTTCTCGTTTTAACAAGTTCAGAGAAGTCGTGATGGAGTTCAAAAAACGCAATGTTATTGTAGGATCGTGTATATTCGAAATCGATGATTTCTCAATGAATATTCATCGATTCAGATTCAGAAGCCAGATGTTGATTTCATATACACGTTTACGCTGACCTTTTGATCAGATGCATGATGATTATCGGGGAATTTGACCTCTCGAACTTGTTTAAATCGCGTTAAGGTGGAAATCGGCGAATCGTTGTGTATTAAATTTCAAACTCCACAGTCTCCACTCGAGAGACTGGTATATGAGTTATCTTTATGACTCATAAAGACAAGTTTAGGCCACGCACCCTGCTATTTACACTTGGAAAAGTCCGCTGGTTGAATGAGGGTGCATACGTAGGTACACAAAGCAAGAAATAAAGTTTGTCAACTTCACACGTGGACATATAAGAGTTACGAGAAGAATTGCTTGAGTTATAAGAGAACTCTCCTGTACAAAAGCTGTGTACCACCACGTGGGGAGTGTATGTAAACTTTGCGTGCATTATGATGTCACACACATTCTGAATTACACTTCATTTCTCAACAAAGTTTTCCCACCGCTTTGTGCCGGGGTGTCCTTTTTCGTGCTTGTGCATCACGCAATCGTGGAGTTCTGTCCAAAAGACTGAAATCATTGTTATTCCAATCTGATTTGTATGCATAAAAGATGAATTTCATTAATATATATACAGCATGCCATTATCGTCGTATCATCGTTGCAGAAGGGTGTTTATTTCATTATGTGTCCATAAATTTTGCCCACGTAGCAGAAGTTTATTTTTCTGCAAGTTTCTACTTTCTATGAGTAGTTGCGGTACGAACGAGCCATTGTCACGTATGTATATATACGTAGTTTCGGGCCACAGTCCTTCATACATATTATTTCGCAACTGTGACATTTTGTGCAAGTCAAATTGGTGTGGTCTTATTTTTGTTCCTCCCAACCCTCATACATTTCAATGTCCACCTGGGTTCCGCTCTTTTCTACGCTTTAATTATTGAAACAGGGAAAAAGCTGTGGATAGTGGTTTTCATGTTCCATTGATATCAGAGGATTACAAGAATTTTTTATGATTTGCGAGCTCTGTTTGTTCACTTTTCACATTCAAAAAACGGGTCAAAGAGATTCTTTGAAGAGGAGAGAGAAAAGCATTGCTCCGATGTTACCTTGTGTCGTTCGTTTTGTTCTTTCTTGCACGGACTTTTGTACATTTTACTTTTATACATTGTTAAGGATATTATTAACTGCGATTCAACAAAGGCAAATAATCATGATAAAGAGGTCAGTTTCCTTGTTCGAAGTAGGGAAATTTTCAAATATTTATGTTGCGTTTCGAGGCATTCATTTCACAATATACATGTATTGTATTTAAAGCTCTAGTATGTAAGTCTTGAGATACGCGGATATAAATAATATATGTTTGCTTACCAACAGAGGAGAATAACTTGGAAAACGATGTATATTTCTGAAATGGAAACAATATATTCTACTTTTTGTCACTGACGATTCTAAATCCTATTCAAATTTATTCATAACCTTATCAAAATGATGTAGGATATTTGTAAGAATGTTAAGAGATGACAGAATAATAATTAAAATCAAATTCTAAACGTAGGAATAGAATTTTTCTTGAAGACAAGAGATGTGGGAATCCTTTGTACTTCATTAAAATAATCGTGTCAGATATCCTCGGTGCTTTCGCTCATCACGGTGACACTCGAACCTTAGTAAAAATAATTACAACGGTTATCTGGCACTTTTCGAGGACCTTGCAGTCAGAAACTAGTCACTGGAAGGCGGCTAAAAACGTTTCTCAGGTCCAATCTCAGTGAAAAATGTGAAATCTTCGTTGGAAAGTGCTTGAAAGAGGACAAAAAAAATGGTCAAATAAAAAAACGACACACAAGACATGTGGTGATCTCATTTGGAAGCTTTCGAAGAGAATAAGTTATCAGGATTTAGTGGTAAACGCAGTATAGATGAGGTGGACTAAACAGCATTCCCCAGGGATCACGAGTTGATGTAGGAAATGATGTGATAATGATGAGTCGAGCGTTCATCTCTTTCCACGTTAAAGATCAACCTCGCCGTTGAACGAAAAATCCACTTTAATCTCATTCATTAACTCAATTCGAGAGGCAACAGCTGCAAGGTACACGAAACGATGGGAAAATTCAAGATCACCTATTATCATATCCGACACTTGCCTTCAAAATTACATCGATAGGACTGAAAGTAACTCAAGCTTGTCCCAGCCTTGGCGCACTCAATCCATCTTTCTTAGAGAGCAAGTCAAGCCGAAATCCCGAAGAGAATATGAACCCTACAAACACTGATTACTGGCGTTTCAATGGGCCGTTGATGGTTCGGCAATGCCGTTGAAGAGCCGTCACTGGCTCTTTGAAACACCAGCAGTCGTGTTTGCTGGGAAGCTTCAGCGAACGTTCAGATCAGATTTGCATAGATCAGGCCTCGGAATCATTTGAAACAGGCTTGGGAAAGATCAGTCCCAAACCTGTGCAAACCTGTTTGGTGAATGGCTTGTTCCATACACACATGCGACATCAAAAGTGAGATGATTTTGTTCTTTTTTCATTGATTCAAAGTCTTTTACACTCCCAAGGATTTATCCCATTAGATCTGGAAGGCATCAACCAAAAAAAGGTATGTAAATTATAAAACAAACTTTCGTTTCGAAGGTTTTCTGTTTGCCAATTCCCACTCACTTCCTCCATCACTTGTACTGCAACTGAAGTTTTTCTCCTTTGCATTATTCCGTACCGCACCTATAGCTTCGAAAACTACATCAATTTGTTCGACATCTTCTGTCCCCGGGGGATCATGTTCCATTATTCCGTGAACTGTTCAACAGAAGGTGCGAAATATGAAAGAGTTTGTACACTTGTTTCGTAATAGTTGCACGATCAAACTTCTTCTTCCGTCGGTGACTTTTATTCATTTCTTCTAAGACTGCCGGGAAGAAAACCTTGTTTCGACGAACAACAAACTAAAAAAGGTAGAAGAATGATTTATAGCGCTACAACGCGTAATTACATGTGATGCCGAGAGGGAGGAACGACAAACGTACGATCATTCCCGGCATGAAACGATATAAAACATCGAAGTTTATCTGGTTTCATTATACGTAATCGGTGTCCATTATCTCAGCCAGGAGGATTCACTAAAGATCTCCGAGATTTTGCGTTATATCTCTCGTGTGGAGGTTGTCGAGGTATTTGGAAATGGTAGAGAGACGGAGAAAGAGAGACAGAAGGAGAAATGGGTAAAGGAGGTTCGGTGATAAAAGCGGATTAAGATGCGGGTTGGTCCTTGTGTGCCTCTGTTTTACTAACTCTGTTTTTACTCTTTCACCATCGCAATTGTAAACTTGATTTTATATGAGACGAGCTCTGATCATGTTTGTAAAACTGGTTTCGAGAGTCTATTGTTTTGTTTACTGAAGATTACGGTCAACGATTGTCACAATCTTCATCGTTATAGTTGTTGTAATTACCTTCGAAATTCCCCAAAATCACAGCCAACTAACTTATACTTGGTAATCGAACCCACTTTTAGTAACTATATAATTGATTTCTATAAAATAATAAAGAGGATGTAAGAAAATTTTGAAAAAACCCTATGTTGTTTTTTTTTCTTACGAGAGCTGAATTTCCTTTCGGGAATTATAAAAATTATAACAATGGAAAATTGATTATGATTTCCCCATCCACGAGACTTTGACTCAATCGTTTCAAGCGTTTCATAAAAAAAAACTTCAATATCCGCGCTATTACACAAAGCACGCAACATAAAAAGAAAATTTATATCAGAAAACTTTTGATTGTTCGTCATAGGTTCAGAAGCTTACCGATTCCCTTTCCAAGATGCAAATTAAAAGATTTGAAAAGAAAAAAGAAAGAAGAAAAATGTCTTCTAAAGATTTTATTGCCGCACTTTTCGTCTGTCTTTCTTCGTGTCGTTTTCTCTCTCTTTCTCTTTCTACATACACTTTTACAATTGCATCTTCATTCATTCGGTCCTTATTTCTTCACAGTTTTTATGTATATTTCCTCCTCGCTACACTAAGCTTAATGAAAATGCGGAGCACGCTCGAATGGGTTACTATACAACGGAAAGAAAGGAAGAAGAGAAAAAGAGGGAGGAAACAGGAGGGTGGAACAAAAAAGGAAACGTAATATACATCGATATATACATTTATAGCTGGCGCTTGGCCAGATTCGATGAAAATTCTCATTCGAGTAGATGGAGTATGAACAGAGGTGAATGTATGAAGCCTACAGAACCCGGGAGCTCCCGATTCATTTGATGATGTTAAAAATTGATGCTCAATCTTCTTATGAATCGACGGACAATGAAAAATCATATCACGTACAATGCATTCGGTGGTTTCGTTCTACATTCGCTCGGATGTATTAAAAGTATCTTTCATCTGTTCGTTGAAATGTTTCAATGGATTTCTACATTTCGCATTGGAATCTTTCGAATATGGTCATCGAAGGGTATTTTCAAATTTATTTTGTATATCGGGTCGTTGAATGACTCGAAAGATGCGAAACGTTGAGAAAACATTCCATTTGAAAGGTCGTAGGAAAGGTATGCACAAGTTTCAACTATGAATCTGGGGTTGTTTGCATAAGAAATTCGATTATCGGTAGCCGATTCTAGGAATATTTAGAAATCGTGTAGATTGCAAAGTTGAATGAAAACGGATAAATCTTGGATATATATTTCCTCGCTCATATACCTGATACACGTGGTAATTTATCAATTCGAAGGAGACGTCTTGATTCGATGAACGCTTTCTAAATTTATTGATATCCGCTTTCTCTTTCTTCTATCTCTCGTGAATCAGAGACTGCCAAACTTGCTCTTTCGTTTAATTCATATCTTGTTTTTTGTTCTTCCTTTCCTTTGCACATCGCAGTGATTTTTATAAAAATTTATTGAGATTTTTTTCTATAAAGTATGGTGAATTGTATGATCAGAATTAGTGATATAAGTCAAGCATTTTTCTTCCAGTTCTATCTTTTTATTATTTTTATTCATCTACCAGTTACAAATCCTCATATTCCCAGTATTTGATGCAAAAATATTTGTATATAACAAATAAGAGAACTCGTGATGAATAATCGCGGTACAATTGAAAGGAATAACGGTGTTATCAAGCGATACAAGAACAGTGACTTCTTTTGTACAATTGCTATTCTCTAATTATTATGAAAGTCGTGTCCAAAGTTATTCTTTTGAAGTGTAAATTATTCAAACTGTTTCATCAAGCTTTTTCTCATTCACGACCACCGCGCATCGACCAATTGTATAGATAAAATAGAATTCTAATTTAAATTTCACAGATTTAAATACCATTTATTCCTTTCTTTTCCGCTTTTATTCCCTTTCTTTTGTACTTAACAGGAATCTGGGACGATTCAATCAAATAGACAAATCTATTCTTCTTTTTCTTCTTCAAAAATAACATGACCCAGTCTTGCATTCGTTTTCTCTTCTTTTCATTTTGAAGGGATGAATTTTTTATTCCATCATCTTGTCATATATCTTCGTATTAATCGACTCAAGAAAAATTCACAATAAATCCGATCATCGCAACGATTTATTTTATAGAGATAATTCTTTGATTAATTCAGTCGCAAAGTTTTGACTCGACAAATGATAACAAGGTTGAAAAAAGCTTTCTTCACATCCATGAAAATCTATGTCAGAGCTTTTTCCTGTCATATAGGATTAAAAATAATCCAAGCAAATCCAATCACTTTGTGGTAATTCATTGTTGTAATTCCTTTGTCACTTGACGCGTTCTTAATCCTTCCGATTCAAAAGGTTTACACGTGTTGATTCTGACGAACATTTAACATTAAAAAGACGTTTGTTAAAAACCAGGCTTTGCTAACATGATTTCTAAAAGACATGGCTTATTGCAAGTCCGAATTCTTCAGTTAATTCGATGAAATTCCTCTTCGACTTCTCGGTTCTTTGAATCCACGTTCGGAAGTGATATTGCGTCTTGTGCAGCATGGGTTCAGTTCAATGGTATAAATGGACCAACAAATGTTTGTTGATTCCCAAGAGAGCGATTGTATCGTGCATTTGAAAATCCAACTCAAACCTGCGTCGATTTATCATTTCTTCCCTTTCATCGTCGTGTTTGAATTTTCCCCTTTGATAGAAAGTACTGTGAAATTTCCATCATAAAGTTCTAGTATTCGAAGAGATGAATCCTTCAAATTTATCAATTGAATTTTAGGTGGAGTTCTCAAAAATCACTTGTGCCAATGTAATAGATTCAGAGTGATAGCGCGAGGCGGCTGTCCGCCAATGATGTCACAAATGACAAACGTTGTCACGGAAAAACAGAAGAAGGGCCAGAAACGAAAACAAAGAAAACTATAGACAAATCATTTGTTTTCTTTGTATACCTTTTTTTCTTCGCTTTGTTTGTTTTTCGAGCAAACACCAGCGGTTTGGAACGTTTGTCATTCACGAAATTGGCAGGCAGCCCCACGAAGCAGTCATCACTCCCGTCCGGTTGTTTTTTTTCTCTGTTCGAATGTTTCCTCGCGAATAAATAATAGTCATACAATTCGTTGGTCATCTTCTTCGTTCTTTGATCGAAATTTGACAAATCGTGAGTGGAATTGTTGAATTTGTTATTCGGTATGTATAACTCAAAGGAAGAGGAGTAGTAACGAAATAACACGGAACCCACACGGGAACTAGAGAGAGTTATATATTATTCCATTATGTATTTCATTGTGCAGACGCAAGGACGCGCAAATGTATTTGTTGGTCAGGTTTAGGGAAGGAAACGAGATTATGCGTTCGCTTCAACCCTTGGACGAGTCGTCGTTAAGAATAGCAGAGCGATGGGTAGGTGAATTCTATTCTCTACCCATCAGGAGTCTTCCGTGTACCGGCGTGTATCAGGGTTGGGACTCTCCGACCGTAGCCTCGGGTTTTGGCTGCTGTGTTTAATGCGAAGAAGGTACTCCAAGATCCTCGAGAAAGTTTTTATTGTACTACTGGCAATCGCGTGATAAGCAGTTGTTCCCTTCTTCTTCTGTTTTGTGTCCCTTTTTGAATTGAGGAGAAATTTCGATGCTGAGTTTGTACTTCTTCTTTTGTCTTTATTGAATTTTTATGAATTTGCGGAGGAAATTTCATCCATCTGTTGAGATGTCAGCTCAAACAATGGGGAATCGTTTATTCCGAACTCGAACTGTAATGTGTACACAAGGACATTCTCTTCGGTTGGGAGTTTTAAATTCAAACCAGCGAATATATACAAAGAAAATATACAAAGAAAACAAGTTCTCTTTGGATACACAACAAGAGGATGACCCGGAAGGCTGGTTTTTATATTTCAGAAAGTGAAATCGGAACCAACAATAACATAGTTTTAGAATTTTCAAAGAGTATTTTAGAATGAAAATTGGGGTACAAATTTTTCATTGTTTGTTAGATTGTCACGAGAAATATAACAATGTTCATTTTTTTGGCCTGTCAGTCCAGTAAATACGCTCCAGGGTCTGCGTTAAGTGAGATTTCTCTGAAGTTGAAACTTGTAGTCGCATTGCAACAGGGATACGGTGTAACTTTTGATCGGATTGTTTGATGAAGTTCTGCACCAGTTAGTAACCACAATTAGTAGTTGTACGACATATATTCTCTATGTAGAATTTCACTGCGTAGTTTCAATCAAAAGTTACATTGTCGCGATTCTAAAGTCAGTGTAACTAATTTAGGCTTGATAAACGTTCAAGAATCATTCTATCATCGAAATTCTTGAGCATTTGATTAGCAATATCGACAATAGAGCTTGGAACCCTTTCTTCATATTTGCAAAATCATCAGCATGAATTCGTGATATCACTTCAATAACAATGGTTTTATTGGTTTTCACATAGTTCCAGAGAGTTCCTTTGCGATACCTTTGTTCGCTTGTGCAATATTTCGAATATTATACGTCCTGGAGAGCTCGAAATCGCGATGGCTTGTTTTATTCGTGGTATTAGGGATTCAAACGCTCTTGCATTCCATGCATATGAATTTTATCTTTTCTTTTTGCATAGAGAGAAATAAAATGTGTTCTATTTCATCAGGAGTCTTTAGAAAAATCAGCATATCCTTTGCGTTGGATTGGAAAGAATTTATCGCAACGACGACAGGTATTGTTCCTCAAAAGGAACGACGGGTGACGTTTCTGACAGTCCTTCCTCTCCACTTTGTTACGAGATTTTTTTTTCACGCGAGGAGGATGGTAAATGGTCTTTATTTCGCTATCTATTCCAATTTTCTTCAATCTCTCTCACGATATATCTTGGTCCTCGTTCCACTAAATTTTCTCCTTATTTCAACACCTGCTTCCTATCTTTTCTAGTGAATATAATAAATGTATATGAACATAGACGCGAGGAACAAATTTCACAATATATTCTGTACACAATTCACATCCTCCAACATTTATTATTCATACAGGAGCATAAATTTCACAATTTTTGTCTCAAAATGAACGAATGGTCGTTGAATAAACTAAGAATCAACTTTGAATCCATCGAAAACTAAATCTATATATTTTCCCCTCGTAGTCCGTTCTTCCCTGCTGCTTTTTAAGAGAAAAAGACTATCGTAAAATATCATGATTGTCAGCGGCAAACAACTTTCCCTCTTATCTCATATGCATGAATCTAATTTCGCAGGAAGGAAAAAGAAAAAGAATCGGACGCGACATTGGCGTTACTTTCACGCTTTCCTCGGCTTCTCCTACATATTTCGCATCGGGGGGGGAACATTCGGAGAACAAGATTACCCACGAAAACAAAATTTTCCTCTCTTCATTTTTTTTCCTCTCTCCTCTTATGTATCCCCGGAAAGAGATGTGTTCTTCTGTTCTCTTTAGGACTCCATCCATGTATCTTTCCCTCGCAATTCAAAGGAACGAACCTCTCCCGACGAGTCACTCTCCCTTTTCTTTTTCGCGCATTTTTCCATTTGGTCGTTCCAAAGAAAACGAGATCCCTTCGAAGGCGGCGGGCGGAGGAGCGAAAGAGACTGTTGGCATAATTTTCAACGATACCCAGAAAGACGACGATAGCGGCGGCGTTTCTCCTTGTTACCTCCTGATATGACCCTTCTTCTCCTCTTTCCTTTTTATTCCTCTCTAGACGTACGACTACTGTGAGAGCAGAAACACCACCCTTTCCTTGTGTCGAGGAGAGGAAAACATTTTTTTCCTTCTCTAACGATAAATTCATGCAAAAAGTTTCTTCTACCTCCTCGCGAAACGTTACGCGGTAAAGTACTGGATTATTTATTCAATTCATTAACATAACAATTGCTCTTCGACGTGAACTATGGATACGATGGAATTGAATATATTTGTACCAGTTGTTGTTACGTACAGCCCGTGCACAATGGATCCTCGATATTCGGTTCAATCTTTTTCTCAAACGTATGGAAAATAATTCACCAAATATCGTGTATGAATGGAATAGATCTTAAGGTCAACGGGAATTTATTTATTCGCTTTTTGAAAGTGTGTACATAAATTGAACACTTGTTGCGCGTATAAAAAAGAATATTGGCAAGATATTTTTTCTTGTTTGTTTCAATGAAATATTCTTTTTTGTTTTTTCATTCTCTCGGAAAATTCTCGAATTGCTGGGGAAAATAATAGAATATTGTTTCTTCGTGTTACTTCGCGCGGGTGGGTGTGTGTTAATGAAATTACGGTGAAATTGGCTTTCGCCGCGACGATTTGACTATGCGCTTTTTTTTTGTTTTCTATTCCACGAGCGTGGAATTAGATTCGTCTCGACGTATGATTCACACCCTGGGAAAAATATACATATCCTGTGGAATTTGTCAGTTTCCCTCATTGAATTTCATTCGATAACGTATTCAGTACATGAAATATCTGAATAAATTATTCGTTCACCTGTAATTTAGAAACTGCAATGCATATATTATATGAACTCAAAACCGTGACGTGATGATAATAAAGGATTTGAAGATTACTGTAAATTTGAGAAGGAAAAAAATGAAAGAATTTTATTTCTGTCTTGGTTCTTCGTGAAAGCATTCTCATTCCGTACGGTGGCTCTTCTAAATGTACGAAAACCAGGACGATGTTCTTGGGAAGATCTTCTGTTGGCCTCCTAATCCTCTGCTTCTTCTCCGTCTATCTCTCTTCCTCTTCTTCCCTCTTTATCCTTTACTCAGTGTGGTGGTTAGTCTTATGGAAGCGTTTCCGGCATGTCCTCGAGCAAGAACGAACGCCTTGAGTTATCCGGAAATTCGACGTATCCAGGTTGGCCTTCTCTACGTGTCGAGGTAGAGAGACGGTTGGATGGGTTATGTGAAAAGGTGCGGGAGAGTGAGAGAGAGAGGGAGGGAGAGGAAGGGTTGAGAGCACTGGAGAACACCCGCGCATTTCTTTACCAGTTTGCTCTAGCAAGAGATGTTTATTGCAACTACGACAGCGCTGTTGGTACTGGTGCCGCTTCTACCGATGTTCGTACCACGGTGGCATATAGTTGGTTAAAGATAGGATAGGTGAGCTTCATCTTCCTCCTTCTCTTTCTCTCTTCTCTGCTGTCTCTAGGGACATCTTAGCGAAGATATTTACGTTCACCGAACGTATAGAGCCCCATAGAATCCTCATGACGTTTTCTATGGCCTTTTTTTGCTGTCCGACGGGACTAGAAGTAACGTGTTTTTTTATCGGTCCATTCGAGATCGTTTCGGAAACTAGAATCAGACGATCGATGCGAGAACGTTTTCAGGGCTGAGTGGTGGAAGAAAGTTTCAGAGGAGAAAAAAGAAAATAAAGAGGAAGGATGGAATATAATTCTTTTTATGTATTTTCTAAAATCATTACCAACGTTATCTTATTTTTTTCAATACTTTTGTACGAAATTCCTTGACATTCGTTTTCTTAGACTCGATTAACGCCATTTCAGAGTGGCATTTTAGATCCCATAATTGATGATCCTCGCCAACAACACGATCCTTCAATTAACAGCTTTGCGATTAATTTAACATTGGTTGAACGTAGTTGAATAACGAATCAATAATTAATTCTTGTCAAAAATGGGTCAATCATTACAATTTCTGTACCATTCTCTCGTTGTTGAGACGACGAAGACGACGACGACGACGACGACGACGAGTAGACTACAAGAGAAGGGAAGAGGTTATATGACATCGGTGTAGTAGGATCGTAGTTTGCGAGGAGAGACAATTTCGACGGATGTCCTTCATTACCAAGGGAGAACACGCCAACCGAACCAAACAACTCTCTCCCCACATCCCTCTCTCTCTCTCTTGTGCGTTATTTGAAGTCTCGTTACGTTTATCATGCCCCTGGGTAGAGTTGGGTAGAAATTAGGAGATTTACAAAGCCATTCGTATTGTCTCTTGTACAACGTCCAACGGATTCAAGTATTTACGGCTCGACGGGGCTCAAAGCGAACTGAAAATCGACGTATTACGTTTACACATTCTCAACATTCGTCATCATTTATTTGTTCTCTCATTAACCTTTCTCAACGGATACGATTTGCTCCATATATTGTTGCACAGAGTTTGAATTATACATACTTAACGAGAAAACCAGTTCTTTCCCACGTTCACCACATAACGAGTGTTCAATTTAGTTTTGATGAAAAGAGGATTAGCAAAAGTTTCGATTTCAGCGTCACTCCTACATCCTCGCGATAATCGACTATTCCCTCAACTTTAATAAACATTTTTTATATATAAATATAATACTTCACATGCATTCAATTTTCTTCCAAGATTTCCTTGAAAAGAACAAAAAAGAAAAACTCATCTCTAGATTAAAAGCTTTTCGAAATATCTGAAAAGGAAAGACAAAAACCGATCCTTCGAGAAGAAGACATTCAAAGATGGGACGTGAGATGAAGTTAACTTTTTGCCAAAAACAAAAAAAGATAACGAGTATCTAAGTTTAATGTTCCGACGTCGTATCCTGTAAGTGGTATTTTCTGACGTTTCCTTGGAAATAGGAACGAGACTCGCAGACGTGCCACCATATTTGCGCTGCTAGGCGACTGAAAATTGATTTTGCGATACGTATATTTATTACAAATTGGAAGAATTCCATCGTTCATGGGAAGTTAAATAGAGAATTCCATTACTCGAAGGGAAACAGAAGGAGAGAGAACGTGAAAAATTAATTAAACGTTTCATGTTGCAGCACAATCACGATGGGATTATTCTTTTTCCTATTACTGCTGGTAATATTGAATATAATTACAGTGTTTTTGAACAAAAAATGAGGTGAAATGTTTGTGTAAACGAAGGAAGGCGCGCAGCAGGTGCGGCATTGAAGAGATCAAAGAGGTGGTTTATTGTCAAGAAAAGTAGAAAATAGTTCAGTAATTTTTACATTGCTTTGTAATTTTGAGAATTTCAACTGCGTTATGTGAATTAATTGAGTTCTTTGAATAATTCAACGTTAAAAATGCTTAAGGGGATATCAACGAATCCTGAAGATCAATAAAATCAAAATATCGCTCTGTACAGACCTTTTTCAATCAATAAGGATGGTATTTTGATTTTATTGCTGTATTTACGCACAATTTTTCAGAATATTGTTGTGACTCTGTCTTTTTCTAAGCAATGGTTCTGGTTTCATCTTGAGGGGTCGCTGGTATCTCATTGAGAAACCCAGAAAAATCAAACTCAATTATGCTAAAGAATTGAATATTTGCTTTGGAGAACCTTCCTCTTTACAAATCCATTCAAAACTACAAGACTTAGTGTACCTAATCTAATCTCAGTCGATTTCTTAGTCATTTGCCTGAATTTCCGTCAGTCTGAAATTACACACTCTCGAGTTGTGGATTATAAATTATACACATAACATAAATCAACTGTGGAATATTTCATATAATTTGAAAGCGGGGGGATCGTTTCCCATCAAATATCAGAGTTTTTTCCAACACTTTGAAGGATTACTACAGAAGGAAATGGAGAAATTTGGCTGCTATCATTTTGTTACAGTATAGTTGGAATATAGATTAAAATTCAGAGACTCCTAGAGTTGAAACGGAGCTAGTTTAGCGAGCACCTAGAAAACAGCTCCCACTTTTTACTGCGAATAAAAGCTTTTTAAAAATGATATCTCGCTATTATTCAGAGCACACAAATTTCAAACAAATTCGATATAGAACGTGCAATTTAGGACTTTGATTAACTTATGAAATTTCATGAAGCTACTATAACTCGTGCGAAAGTTTTGGTCAATGTATAGTCTTACTTTTGGAGAATAATACAACTGTTCCCGTACCAGTACGCGTGTGTGAATTGTATGCATAAGAATTACGATTTGTGTTGTGTATTTCTGTGCCCCCAAAGAATTTGTATCACGAATATTAAGATTCTGTTGAATTTCAAACACCCTTTGCATCCAAATTGGATCTCAATTATCGGTAGGATATTATGTTTGATTGGTTTGAAATTGAAAAAGTCATTCAGTGAGGTTGTTTCAATGGAAACAATGATGATATTCAAGTGGGTACAATGATATAAAAGAAAACATCAACATATATAAAGTGTATAAATTCATCCTACATAGAGAGGAAATATGCTCTTTCTTGTATTCGAAGCACTCGACGAAGTTTCACTCAACGTCTTTTCAGAATGATTCAAGGATTTTGTTGTGAACTATTTTCCAAGGAACTTTAGAAATCTCTGAATCATGCCGCGGTAAGTGATAGTTGAAAATAAACCTCGGTGTATAAAGGAGATGATAAGGTTGTAAGGTTTGTCAAAGTCTACATTACATCTCTCAATGAGTTCGTTCTTTCGTTTGATGTTCTTTGATTTTATTCATCATTTTGAATTCCCAGTTGAACGGAATATGAGTTTTGTAATAAAAAAATTGACTGACCACAGAAGTTCGGCGAAAATTTTTCGATTAACATATTTCCTGAACTAAAAAACTCGATATCGTACATCAAAGTGACATTCGAAAGAGAATATAAAAGTTTTGACAAAATTCTGGCATTCCTCGCGTAGACGTAAATTTATGTTTTTTCGTAGGATTGGCAGCATGACGGGGAGGAAAAAGAAAGAGATTGGAATAAAGGTTTCCTTAAGCTGATGTGATTCTGGAAAAGAATAGATAGAAGGAGAAGCAAGATTCAGTTAAAAGTTTCAACGATTAATTAATGCTGCGCCAGCGTGTCTCTTTTTTCCCCTTTTTCAAGGTGGTACCTCGTCGTTTTCTCCACTCACACTCTTTCTTGTTCTCTTGACTGCCACATTCGCGGAACGGACCTGCCCCAAGACAACTCTCCGCCAACGTTTAAGGTCCCTTTCATCTACTTGCAAATTTTACGGTTTGTTGTCGAATTGCGAGTGAGACAGCTCGCGAACGACGACGACCGAGTTTTTCCGCGTTGGTCGACCACGCTTTATGCAAAACTTATGTCAAACGACGTGGAAAGAAGGAGAAGAAGAACTTTGTTTCAAGATTCTTACGCCTCTATTTCGTAGATCTTCGCGGTATATCTGAGGTTAGGCTCACGAATTTATTGCAGTTCACTTTCTTCTCTTCTCTGATCCTTTAAAGACGAATTACAGGGTATATCAACCCGTGATATGGGTTTAATTATTCCACAGCCTTTATCGAAAATACATTTTAACGATCGTTCAATTATGTTGAACCTTCAGGGTTGAATTCCCCGGTTACTCGTTTTACGCGGATTTCATTGCTTTAGGCTTTCTCTCGATTTATGCATACTTCTTATCCGAATGAAGGGATGTTCGAGTATTCGATCTTAGGGGAATTCGTTTACACGTACATTAAACCGAATTATTTGGTTTTCCAAACAATTGAAACATTCTCCCCTTCGGAAATATACGATTCAAATTAAGAGCTGCCAAATGGATGAGTTTCTAAACGAATTGGAAAAAATCATTTCAAATTGCTAACGAGAAAAGGGAGAAACAATATCCGCGTTGTAACTATGAGTACAACATTCACAATACTTGGAAAATCTATTGTTCGACGTTTATATGTGAAAATTTTTATTGATACTTTTTGACTTTGAATCCAGTATTTGATGTCGAATAGCTTGCAGAAAATATCGTCGTATTTACATCAAACCGCAACACGAGTTTCGAATTCGTTATTCGTTTTCAAACAATTCAAATATCGATTTCAACTAAGAGTTGTTGTGTTGAATTTTTGTCTTTTTACATCTACGATTGCGCGAAGGGGGATTCAATATCGCTTTGTTTTATAATTGACAACTTTTGTATTAAAATGTAATTTACTCGCGACGAATGTTTCGATCATTAACGTCAAGTTTCGGTGGCTGAGCATTTACTTTACCAGACAAGCTTCTGTGTGTGATTGGTGAATTGAAAAGAGAAAGAGCAACGGTAGATGGTAAGATAGAATATATATATCGAATGGTTCGCAGAAGGGTGAGGGAGAGGTAGGAACGATAGTCACTATCAATTTTCCTCTAATGGGGGCGCAGCACCGTAACGAGGTCGTCTTAGTGGTAGTAACATACCAGTTGTGGTGGTGGTAGGGAGGACGAGGAGGGTGTTACGAACGATCGCACTCTAAAGATAACGAACTCACGACATATAGGTGACGTTGACACTAATGACGTAAAGAGAGTGCATCGGCAATGTTATTGGTAACTCGTCCCAGACAGATGGACTCGCTGAGGTTCTCAAACTGTGTATAATATCGACATCAACGCTCTCCAAGAGGGATCTTTTTCAAATCGTGGCTTTTTCGATTATCAGTCGATTGTCACCTCATGTTTCATGTGACCCACGGATAGTGATAAAAATAAGAGAGATAGCTGGGTGGAGTGTGAGCATTCGTGGGAGAAGCAGCAGAAGAAGAAGAAGAGAAGGAGGAGGAGGAGGAGGAGAGAAAGTTCAAAGTTCAATGCCCTTATCCCACGAATTCTGAACTAACTTCTCTCGTGATCCTTGAAAATTGTATCTGGGACTTTCATGACTTCAGGAATATAAGGGGAATAAAATAGGGCTGACATAATGGTGAGTCGAAGCGTGGGTAGAATTAGATAGGTGGAGATATTTTTTTTCCCTCAAAGGTGGGGGGATACGAGAAGACGTACGTACGTCTTTTTGATAATAATGATTCATGAATTATTGCGAGTATATTCAAAAATCGAATTATATTATAAGGGTCGGTTTTTACCAAAAACTCAGTTCTAAAGGAAAACGATCAGTTCTGAAACGTCAAAACAGTTCTTCAAAAATTACTCAATTTTCAGTGAAATGTTTTCCTTTTTCTTTTTTTAAATCGAGTATCCAATATTGCCCTGTCACTGAATGAGCCTTTCAAGAAATTCAAGAAATCCAGTGTTCACAGTTTCGATTAGTTCCTAAATTTTCTCAGAATATCCCCAGGAAATCATCCCGATTCCATGAATTTTTTAGTTCGAATTAATCCTTAGTAGATAACGTCGTTCATGTGCAGACATAAAAGCGATAACACACGCTCTCTCTCTCTTGTAGGATAATCATTCGCTGTGCGTTGTGGAATGTTCGACGAGCAGGGGTTGTCGATTAGTGAGATTTGTTCGAGAATTAGCCATCACTGTAATCCATCTAATGAAAATGAAAATGCAGGGATCGGGGATTTGTGTTATTGCTCACTCTCTAAAAGCGCTGCTGACGTAGGATCCACACTTTTCCATCTCAATCCAACAATCCCTTATCCACGGACAAAAATGATTTGTGTATTTCATATTTGGATAGCTGAAAACTAGCTATTTTAGTTAATTTTTGGCTATCCAAATATTTGAATATTGAATAGTTGCTGCAACTACTTAGTAGTCAGGGCAAGTATCACGTTAGCTGCCTCAACTAACTGAAATCCTTCGCAAGTTGCCAGGTATTTGCGTTAGTTAGTTGAGGCAGCTAACGTGATACTTGTCCTAACTACTTAGTAGTTGCAGCGACTATTTAAGTCAATGGTCGAAAATTGACTATTCAAGTAGTTGCTGCAACTATTCCTTTTTCTCCGAGCACATGAATGTGACGCTTAGACTTGTGTAACTCAAGAACGAGTCATTCAAAAGAACGGCTCACTCGACTGAGCCGAATAAAGTAATTCGGATATTCATGAAGATCTACTTCAATAGTTCATACTAGATATTTTCGTACATTTGTACCACTGATTTGCACTAAACAAAAATTCCCACGATTTATTCGGTATTATTGCTCCCTTAGCATGTGTCATAGGAAAATTTTAATTAAAAAGTAAAGGAAATGGTCCCGAAAAAATCTCATGGAGGACACTAGAAATTGAGTTTTCAAAATCTTAGTTAAAATGAGTCAGAAATAATTGCAATGCTAGGATCAGTTTGTAAAATGTGGATAAATCCATTACTTGTGTTTTATGTAACAAAATTTCTGGTTTTGAATAAATAAAACAATAAATCAGAAAGATAAAATTTGGGAGATAATATTTTGGGAACATCGTTTTCTATGCCCTTATCATTTTACATGGAGAATTATGTGAGAGAACAAAGGAAACAAAAAATCCCTCACATAATTGATGGATATTTATCACTGATTCTTCAATAGATTAGTTGAACTAGTTGAATTCGATGAACAAGATACATTGAACTAGAATGCCCAAGTCTAAATATAACGCTTAAGTAGAAAGGATTTAAATCAATCCATGAATCCACCAATCTACCATCCTTGCTTAAAGGATCAGATTATGAATCAGATTTTTGTCCAGGAATTTTTTTATTTGATCTCATTCAAATCTAATCGGTTTGAATGGGAAATTTTCACTCAATGAGATATAATCAGGAAATTCGGATCATGTGCATTCGAATTTACCGATTATATCTCATTGAGTAGAAATGTCCTATTCAAACCGATTATATTTGAATGAGATCAAATAGGAAAATTGCAGGACAAAAATCTGATTCAAACTGATCGATCAGTTAATGAGTTAAAATCGGATTTTTGAAGCAGGGATCTAAATCTATTTTATATAAAAGAAGAGAAAAATATATCCATGTTAGTATTCAGAAACAATAGCATCGAAAGTTCCCTTAATTAATCTCACAACTTTCTCATCTGGTGTAACGCAGCGTCATTGCAGGAGTTCATTACACGATAGCGCTATGTCAAAACTATGTAATTTCGATTCGATATAGGTTACCTTATTCATTACTATTAATTAAATTTCAACAAAATAGAACAAGGGTGGTTTCGTAGGAAAGTATGATATACGTGCATGGTATATGATTCAATTACAATGATATTTTGTTTTACCATAGAGAGAATGGTTCAGTCATTCTTTTATACGTCATCCTTTATCTCAGAGTTCATACAAATTGAATCCCACGCTGTCGAATCACCTATTCTCCATTCACACGAGTTACTCGTCTGAACAAGACGTAAGCATCACTACAGACTGCCACGAGATGAGAACTGTACCACAAACGAAACTCGAATTTGTTGCATCCACGTTGTCGTGGTTTGAGGGCAGAATGTTATTCCCTGCAAAACAACATGCGGATGAAACAAACAAGGAAAAGTACTGCAACAGATTGCGGCGAATACATTTCTTGGGCTGGAACATCTTGTTATTGAAATATTACATCCAACAAACCGGAATTTTCTTCTCTGCATATTGTAAAATTATTCCAAAATTATTATAGTAATTATTTTTCTGTATATTTTAATGAGTAGCTGATGTTGCTGAAGTTTGAATGGTTTATTGATAAAAAATTGGGTGCTGAATAACGAAATCCTCAGCTGTTGGAGACCCAAAATGTTGAGATACATTCTTTAAGGGGAGAAACCACATTACAAGACTCATTTTCACTGATTTTTTATGATTTTTTTTGAGTGCGAAGGATTGATTGGAATTCGATCAAATTTGGAGATCATTGTATTAATGTTTCGAACAAGGTTCGTGAATTTTTTCAAATGATTTGGGGGAAAAATGATGGAGTTATACCCTGTTGCAGGGTTATCAGGTCCCATCCACAATAAATCGCCGATTTCTCACGCGCAAATCGCTCAAAGTTGCAGAAATGATTTTCAATGTGCAAGTCGCCTAAAGTCGCAGAAAATTATAAAAATTTCTTTTTCAAATATGGTCAAGTATTATATCATTTATTTTTGCTCAATATATCATTTTGTTTTTGTCTAATAAATAAGCTAAGAAAGAGAAAGGTCTCTCAAAGACCAATCCTACCAACTAAATTTAAAGTTCAACCAAGGTTTAAGTCGTGAATCCTGAATTTCTGGATTTAAATCTGGTTTAAATTTTGAACCCAGTCACAGAACTATGAACTTTTTGGATTGCGGTACCCACTTTCGAAAATTTCTTTTTCAAATATTTGATCAAATAACACAGATAAATCAAGGACGTCGTTCGTTCTGCGCGTCGTGAATTGCTCTAACTTCACAGAGAAGCGTTGTTTAGCTGTGACGCTGAAATTTAGAAATCGAGTTCGACGCTCGACGCTGGTTGCTCGTATGAAATTACACCTCAACCCTTTCTGTATTGAGATTATTTAGTGTATTATCCCTGCTTCAAAATTCTTATTAGAAACTTATATGAACCGATTCAATTCCAATGCAAATCCACGATCCTATCTTATTCACGATGAATAAGAACCAATAGGAATCAATCAGAAGTTCGGAAATATCTGAATAAACATGCCCCTGGAATAAGAAATCGGGTAGTGTTGAATAAGAACATTCTGATGCAAAATTCGGATAGATCCCGATTAAATTTTTTAAATCGGTTTTAATAAGATTTTTTAAGGGGCTATACCAGTGTAATCCATGAAAAATTAGGAGATTTTCGCGAATTTTTTTAAAAGAAAGTACTCGATAGAAAGTTTTGAAGTTTTTTGGACATAATAATGTATATTTTCAGCTATATTTTGAGATTTTTTTGACAAAAATATTGAAAAATGAGGGAGTTATGAGCTGTCTTCGGAGGTGCGAAAAAAAAAGTTCCCCAACTGCTGACACGATTCCAGCTGAATGAGTGCTTGAAACAAAAGAATCAAATGGCGTCGTTCTGAAAATAATTTCGTTTTTTGGGGTGAAAAAATGGTCCTTTTGTTGATGCCAAATTGACAATTTTCAACCAATCAAGAAGATCGTAGGCCATTGTATAGTAAATATATCAAAGAATACTCAGTTTCAATTTGAAGTCGATCGGTCAATTTCTCTTTGAGTTATGATGTCAGAAATTTTGAAAAATGTCGTTTTGAGAAAAATGCGTTTAAAGTTTCAACTATTGATTTTCGCTAGATAAAATTATATTTACCATTAAAATTGCTAATCTGCTATGCCTGGCCCATACAGTACACCTTCTTCTTCCTCGAAAAATGCCTGCTGAGAGGCTAATCCACTTCTCCGGGCTGTTCGTCCCTCTTTTGAGGACGCCGCATGACGTATCTCGGCCTGCTTGATTCGGTCTTTATCTCTTTGAATTGCATATGCTTCTGCAATGGGGCCAACAACTATACCCATTACTTCCATCATTTTTAGAATACTGTAAAAGCCATCGTTGAATATTGAAACTGCTAGAAAATTAGCGAGCTCAATGGTTTTCATCCCGTTGTGAAGGTGTTTTGGAGCAAAGTGCCATAGCAATCCATTATAGCTCTCGTATATAGGTCTCGACAGACCTTTACGGACCGTTTACAGCTATATAGGCGCCCTATATTACCTAAGTACAGTTTAAAATGCGAAGGATTCGAGTAACTATACACTAACTCCGTCTATAGGCAGATGAAGCGACTTATACCTGTGAGCGGTCGCCTTTAGAACGCTGCCATTCAAAAACTATTCAAGGTACGACCTTGCCACTTTCACAGAATGTTTTTGAAAGTATAAACTATAGAATTAGTGAAAAAAATCGATTTTTTTCAAGTGTCACACTGGTATACCCCTGGAGCAGGGATTGTTTGGAGCATCGATATATTAGAATGAAAGGAACAAGTGTGGAGGTTTAGCACAAGTGGGAAGTGGGTTTGTAGATCGTGGCATCAATTAAAATTTTTTCCCATCAAATGGAATTTCTAGGGGATTTTTAGTGTATTTCAGTTGGATAATCTCAGCGAACCAATCCGATTTTCGGATTCTGTTCCTTTTCTTAGAATTTTTGGTCCTTGGAAAAATCGCCTAAAAGTCGCCGTTCAGAATAGCGAATATCGCCCAATTTGGAACAATCGCAGATCTGGGAATTTGGTCACGAATTGAGTTGTCAAACCGCCCAATCTGGCAACCCTGCCCTGTGGTCCGGCAAATATGGTAAAGGATCTTCTCCGATTGCGGGACATGTAGCGGTTCTAATTTTCATCTGAAATTAAGAGGGTTTTTATTTTACTTTAACAACATGTTTCCTAAAAATATCAACCTCAATTCAGGTGAAAATAATGGAAATGAAAAATTGGCAGGTGTTGGAAAAATGTTTTTCGATTCTCACCACTTTTTTTCACTAATTATGCAACAAAAAACATCCTTAAAATTATGATATGATCCCAAAAGTTGGTTTATATTCTTCGTAATCTTATCAAGAATGAGGCTACCAAATTTCTTAATGATCGGTTCATTAGTTTTTGCGTGAGAACTCCCGCAGATGCGGAAAAAGTCATTTTGAGAAAAACGCGTTCGAACAAAAAATCCTCGGAAACTAGAAATTCAAGGAAGTTAACAATAATATGGAGTAGTGTTCACCGGTTAATCAGCTACTCCAGCACCATACATTAATCCTCCTCCTTCTTCGTAAGCTTCATTTTGCGCTTGCAGTAGGGCCGAAAGCTCACGAGGGATTGGTTTACTATTTTCCTCTGTGTGCCGGAATCAAAGTGCGTTCGGTTCTATGCTCATAACATCTAAACGAATAGGAATTTCGTTTTGAAATTTTGACAGCACATTCTTGGATAGTTGAGCTAACGATTCATGCAATAAAAAAAAAACAATTTTTTGAACCTCCTAATGTGGTTTCCCCCCTTAAACAATGTTTCCAGTTCCAAGGAGTTAATCCGAGAAGGTCAACCAGAAATTTACAACAGGCGCAGTACTGCACCAGTACCGGCCAAGACTGGCTGGGTACTGGCATTTGTTTGGAATGATAACGCTTTTCAGTACTGGGGATTGAGTACTAATACCATTATTCGCAATCAGTGCAGGGCCAGTACTGGATTAGTACCTGGCCGGTATTAAGTTCTCAGTACTGGTTCATCAGTACAGGCATAGTACTGTATTTTTATGTATCCAGTACTGATCCCGTACGTGTTGGCCAAGTGTTGGAGACCCAATACTGGCACTGTACTGCACCTGTTGTCAACATTGGCATATTTTGAATTTTTCTGATTGGGTGATTTCTCAGATTTCGGACTTTAAATTTTCGTTTCGTTTCTGTAAAAGTTTTGGATTTCAACAACATGAGCAGCTGCAGAGATGGTGCGAGAATCACTGCCAAAAGAGGGCGCATGAACAGGACCAAGCCTGGCACAAGACCTGCCAAGACTTGTCTTGGACAATTCACCAAACTTGGCCCAGGCTTGGGAATGATAAGATCAGGACACACTTGGATTAGTGTTTTTTTTCAAGCCTGCATCGAAAAAAATAATTAGTTACCCTTACTCCAAATTCTATTCTTGTTTTTGAAAAAGAATTCTTCGTGTTTTATCAGAGTAGTTCCAGCAACTAGATACAGTTGTTGATATTCTGATAATCAAAAGGAGCGTTGGCTCAACTAAATTCAAAGTTCCTGTTACTACAGCTTTTATTACCTGCCTCTATTCTTTTATCACTCGGAACTAATTTTCACAACTAACTCCAGTTTATTCGGTCAAATAAATTATTTTTTTCGGTGTGGTCGTCACATGATACGCCAAGCATCAACCAATGCTTCTCTCATCATCACAGATATTGACGCAAAAAGTAATTTGATTCATATCTCAGCTTGACGCTCTTCCTCAGAATACCGTACATGAATCATGTTAAAACGATGAATTAAACGTGGCAGGACTGGGACAAGCTTGGGGGGGGGGGGGGGGTTCAGTCTCGTCAATACTTGCACGGGATGTGGAAAAATTGATCGCAACATTGGATCGTTGCGTCCTAGGAGATTTCTTGTTATTTTCCCATTAATTCTGTATAATTTCATCAACTCCGGCATCCATATATCACGGATATAAGCTTATTTTCTCCATCCACGTCATTCACGTTCATCATCCCTCGCATTGATGAAGACAGTACGATTGACTTGTTCACAAACGTGCGTACGTATAAATACACACACACACCCACGTTCGTTTATGCACATCCTCTTTCGCGTGTGTATGTGTGTGTGGGTGTGTGTAGATTTTAATTATGAACGTCAAGCATCCGCTAGTGAATATAATTAAAATTTAAAATATCAGAAACGATCGTAACGAAGAGGTTCTGAATTATACTCGTAGTTTATACGGGCGTAAAATTTTCACTCGCGTCAGAATTTTTATTCGAAATTATATTTCAAGTATTTTATTAATTCGTAATGAAAGTACGAGTAACGCACTTATCGATCATTGTATTGTCATTGGAGGGAAACGAATGAGTGCAAAAAGTGCATGAGTGGGAAGGGGAACAAATTCGAGACTTTTTTTCTAACTTTAACTCACAAGTTGATTATTTTATATCTGTCTTTGGTTTTATCTTCGACAATGTTGTTGAACGAATGAATCTATTGAGATGCCATGGAACGAATAAGTCGATTAGCACGCTATTACGATTCGTTTGAATGGTTTGGGATTGTGGGATCGAAGGATTGATCTGAAAAGGCTGGTAGATTTATATTTTACAGTATTGTTTTTTATGAAATAATATATATTCGATGGTGAAGAATATTATATCCTAATTTGCAAGGTAAATATGTAGAATTTGAGGAGACTATTTTGAATAAAGATATTCCTAAGATAATCCAAGAGTTAGTCAATGTTTGAAGTGCCCTCGAGCGATCAGACCAGACTGTGCTAAAGACAAGAGGGCTTCGCACTTTGAAGAAATTCTTAGTCAGCTTTTTATTCCTGATAATCAATATTTTATCGGAAATGTTTATGTTATGTTTCGCCAACATAATTCCTCTGCTCTTCAATCTGGGATCTAATTAAATGAACACGCTTCCGTATTTTACACAAGGAAAATCTTCATAAGAGGTATATATAATATTCTATATAAATTTACACGAGGGTATAGTTTTGGATAATGAAAATGAGATGAGTATCGAATTTTGTTTCCGCAACGGGAATGGATTTTCTTGATATCTTCTTCGAATCTATTCGAATAATAATATTCCTTCGATTGTATCAAGTTTGCAATATAGTTCAACGACGAAGCGATTCCCAGAGAGAGAGAGAGAGAGTATCTGTGTCAGATCCTAGCACCTTTCAGCGTGAAATACACTAAGATAAGGAGAAGAGGAGTACTTCGTTGTATTGCATTCTTTTTTCTCTCTCTTGCACTATTGTTATTGAAATCCAAGATACATCGCTTTTAGAATATTTCTAGAAGTGGTTACTATAGATTTCTTGGAAAAAGGTTATATCGAGGTTCTCCTGGGATATCAAATAATCGACTCTAAAAAGAATTGATCGGAACATAAATATTTGGATTTAATTTTGGATATCGCGACGGGGAATAATCCCGGCCTTTGTGATTTTGGAAGGACCGTATCATAACAGGTTTTTTTAATATTCTCCTGATAATCCCTTTGTCCTGCGTCCCGACAATTCCTGCGTGATATTATTTTTCATCTATCCCTTGTTTATCCCGCTGCTGGTCAACGTTTCGTTATTCTTCGATGCTTGATTCCAATCTATTTTCTCATATAAAACGATAAAGTTAAGTCTTATGTTGCCGGGATAAAAATACAAATAACCGTAGCGCGGTAAAAACGAGCACACTCTTTTCACTCACACCTCACCCTAGCGCGGAATTTCCCTCGGTAGAGGAGAATTTACGGTGGAAATCGGGAAAGTAACGATCTCCCGTCTACCTCGTTTCGCAGCTTTTTATTATCCCATGGTCAACATACACGTATGCGAACGGGTGTGAGTTTTTAACCGTATCCGTAACGCACGAGGCTCCCTCGTTATAATGTACGAGTAATAAGGAAATGTTTCGTAGAAATTTTTCAAAGAATTTTTTTCCCCTTTTTCACATTGTTGTGTTTTCACTCCCGCCATTGTTGGTTTCACCGTATAATGATGACGATGAGGAATGGGTTCGAGGGTCGGGTCTTGGCGAGAAATTTATGTTCCTGCGCGAGGTTGAATATGATGAGATCATTCAAAGACCAATAGTTTTTGCGCTGGAGTGAAATTGATACGATTCGTAGAGGTGTCCACATCTTTATATACAAAGTTTATACCCAGACAGTTCTACCAATTCGCAAAGAATTCTTAGATAAAAGCATTTCTTTTAGCAAATCCCCAAACAATTTTCTTCAATTAACGAACGTTGTCTGGGAAATTACTAAAATTCTTTCGGTAGGCCAATCCAAATTTCTATCCAAATTTGTTCAGAAATTCACAAAGTCTTCTGGATTCTCCGAGAAGTTTAAAAGTAACTTTCTCGAACAATGTTCGAAATTCATCGATACTTTCTTCGTCTGTTTCTTCAGAAATCATGGTGGGTAACTAATAATTCACATTAATTCCATTTGAACAGTTCGAAGACTTCAATCGATACTACACCATCAATCCGTCGTATTGTGTTTCTGAATGACTATTGACTCAAGTGGATCGAAGTGTTCTGTATCCTCTTCTAATATAATCATCGAGCGTCATTGAACTGGTACTATTCACACGGAATTCTCTATTTACATTCGCATGGTATTCAATGGACAGGTATCGGTTTCCATTCCAGGAATGAGGAATGTTTCTTTGATAACTTATTCTCAATCTATCGCAAAGGCTAACGAAATTAGAAATCAAACGTCCGTGAGAATTTTCCTCCCTTTCTTGTATTTTATCACGATCGCGTGACACTCGGTTGAACTAGATTAATTCGTAGAGAAATAAACATTCGAATAAACATTTCTAAAGCGAGTAAACAAGAGATTTGCTAGGGATTCGTATTTGAATGTTGTTGCTTTTTTTTTTATTTAGGCAAAGGTCTCCGATTGAGATTTTATATGAAAAAAGAAACCAACTTGGCTGCTTGGATGCATACAAAGACACTTGTGCTTGTTCAACAATAGACCTTGTTATGTCAATTTTCTACGTATTTTATTATTCTTGCACAGCTTCATCCAACCTATTCCCAGTTGCACACCCTGGCAGTTGGTTTTCTTACACGTTACCAACCTCGAATGTATATTTTTTCCATACCTTTTTTTCTTCATCGCGTTATTACACCAAAGGACTCCATGCGGAATAATGAAGAGTTCTCTTGCAGGCATCTGGCGAAAGAAATGATGACTTTTGAAATATGAAAGAAGCTGTTGTAATAATAATAATCAGAATAGCACTGTGTGTAGTTGTAACTTTATATTCATGTTGAAATAACATTGTTATTATGAAGGATATTTGAGGATCCTGGAAATTACACCTTTGTTCGTAGGATAATCCGTTCCGATAATACCCCACCGCGCATCCAAATAAATAATTTCGGAATTAGTTCATGGAAGAGATGATCTTGGATTTATTTTCATCATAAATTTCTCGCGACACTCTCGAAATCTGAAAAGTACTTCTTTCGACCATAAAACATTGTCACACCGTATGTGGCGAAGAAATCTCTTGGCACGAGATAAGGATCTGAAGGATACACCCAGTTCTTTTGCTTCGAATCTTGTACGCTCCATTAACTTGATCGCAAGACTTCGGTCAATTTATTGTAACAAATTATAACATAAACCCATATACCTTGAGCTAATCATGAATAATAATACATCATTTGCGATAATCCATCATCCTTGTTTTAATTAAAAATAATAACGATGAAAATGAAAATAAGAGAAAATAAGAGAAATTTCAATACCCTCATTGTACTTTGCAACTGGAGCGAGTCGAGTGATCCATGTGTGGAAAATATCTACTCTGGAAAATACTCTTCTCATCTGATATTTTCATTTCAACGTTTCCATGATTAAAAACTATATCGATCAGTCGTCCTCTGTATATCTACCCTCTGAAATGTAAGTTTCTTTTTTTTTTCAATTCGTCATATTGTTTTTCCAAAATTCATGTATACGTAAATTTAGCCACATTGAATTTGAATGAATATAAATATTTGTATTTGGGGCTGCGATCGACAAATGGCCGATTGAAATGTATCAAACGTAATGTGATGTTTTTTTTTTATTATTGAAAAAAATACATGTAATCTATCGTTCACTCGATTTGTGAAAGGTGAAGGAGATTTATTCGAGGGGTGGAATATTTTGATTTTAGTAATAAATGGCGGATGTTTAAAACACACTATGTTTTTCCCGGCAACATTTTTCATTTACCACTTACAACCTTATGAATATTTCATCCTCATTTATAGGGTAAATTTATATTCATCGTGGGATTAGTTTTTTCCATCAAGACACCACGCGTTGAAACATCACACGAGTCAGGAAGAATTTCTGTGTAGAATTTTGTATGAAAATTATGTATGAACTAACACTCTGTGAAGTGAGTTTAGAATTTTTCCCGAGAAAAATGTATTTGATATTATTCACAAATCACAAATCACTCGAGTGTACACCTCATGAGTTTAAATAAATCAATCATAGTTGTTTGCGGAGACCATGTTCCACCATTTCAAGGGACAGGACAAGCTTTCTACTATACGAGCCAAGTTAAGTGGTCGTATAAACTCAAAATGTGGTGTGGGATTTCCGTTCCTCATTTCAGCGTAATACGCTGTGTCAAACGAAATCATAAACGTCGCAATGAATCCTCTAGAGACGCTATAACTTCAACACTGGTCGAGTGATGGACATTTTGACCGCGTACGGTAGAACATCGATTCATCGAATTAATATCCCAGAGTGATTAAGTATTCAGGGTATATAGTTCATCATTTAAATTTGTATCAACCCCACGAATTGAATTCCTCAGAATTACAAAAGGAAATAAGGAAATGGGTGAGTGAAATGGTAAAAAATAGTAAAATACAATGATTGAACATGGTTAATCAACTTGAGGGTTGTTTAACTGTTGTATCAAGGACAAACACAAACAGTACAAATCCCTCATGTCATACCATGAGTTCAAACAATGTTGAAAGCGACAAAGCTGCTTTTGTTTGTATAATGATCCATTAAATCAATGTCACAGTTGTTCTCAAGGGAAAATATATATAGTTTATATATGTGAACTTAGGAATGAAGTCATAAAGTGTTCAGCTTGCACAAAGACACGATTCGATCAATGTATACGGAATATATACACACATTTCTCTGAGAGATCTTCAATACCAATCAGGCATCGTAGGTGCACAATTTCTCTCAGTTCGAATAGATGAATGGAACATGTAAGTACTACTTCACCAGACTACTACCTCCTAGATTTTTACTCTCTAAATTTGATCCAAGTTTACAGTCTGTTCTATTACATTTCCTCCTGTTCTCGAGTACGGGAAGAGGTGTAAGTTTCAAGTATATTCTCCAACTATATTGAAGTTTCGGAGGTAACAAAGATGAAGGGTAGTACAGAGTTAGATTGAATTAGTTTTGAATTTTGAAATTTCGAACAGAAAGGTTGAAACGTATTCGTTGAAATTTTAATTTGATCACTTTTCGTTATGGATCCACGGTCTCTAAGAGTGAATCACAAGAGCTCGGTATATTCCATAATTTAGACAGATTTGAAGCATATAGTATACACACACTCGAAATATGAGGAGAAATAGTCGTGAGATTCGTTTCTCGTCGTCTTCAAAGGATTCAAAGTTGATTTCACCGGGTAAAAGTCTCGAAAATGTACATCATTGACAAAAGAAAATCTATGCAATGCGTTTTGCCAACCCTCTTTGATTCTCTCACCTTCCTTTCATCGATACATCTCTTATACGATCTCACGAGCTTTTTTATTATTATTGTTAATAATAAAAGAAGGAAATCAATGATATTTTCATTTATTCGTCATGAATATTAAAACGCGAAAACCCTACTCTTTTCCCTGGGATAACGAGATTAATTTCATTGCATGATTTGCAACATCAAATTATATATAGCAAATTCATATCTCGATCCTTCGTATTCGATATGAGAATAATGATCGTGCGTCGTGCATCCATCAATGCCTTGTGGAACAAAGGTACAAGTATCACGAGAGTATAATAATAAAATCGATTTTCGTTCCATTTAACACGTTGACGCTTTTGGAACGTTATATTTGAGAAGAATATTTAATTATTATTAATTCACGTTGTTGAATTTTGTCGAGGAATAATGATAATATTGATTCAATCGTGAAACGAATGAGAAATTATCATAAATATGTAATGAGGAGCATTTGAAATTCACATATTATTTAGCATATATGGGAAAACGGATGGATTGGATTTTGAAAAAATATAACGATCGTGTTCCAGAGAGTTGCAGCACTACTGCACCTGCAGCTGTAGTTCGATATGACAAATAGATTCACGATATCGGAGATGAGTCTTGATTATACGATACGATTGGAGCTCGATATGCCTGCGAGATGCGTACGAAATCAATATAATCTTACTTCAAAGCTAATCGGGATGAATCGATACACCATGATACTAGGAATTCATATTTCAAAACGTCACGAAAGTGATTCGAGAGGAACGAAAAGCTTTCCTCTGTATACTCGTGTATTGCTTTATGTATATAGGTACCTACTCTCTGTAGGTGAGAATCGGACCGACTGCGATACAAAGACGTTGGGTATCAATTAATTATTCAAGGTTCGGTAGTAGTAAATCCAACTGCCACGATATTCGTTGAATTCCGTCCTCTGGAATCGCTCGATCTCAGAGAGTAATACGCGAACGATTCCCGGTCTATTCATTTAATCAGTATAATTTAATTAAATTTCATTCCTCTGTAATTAGTTGCGTAACATCTATCCTTTTCACTTGGAAAGCGGCAGATGAAAGTTGCAGCGGCAAACACGTACGTATATTTATCGTTTACCATTCATTCCCATACACTCGTCTTTCATTCGAAATCAAAGTAAATTCATACCTCGTCTGTCTATCCGATTATGAGGAGGAGGTTCTTGTCGGTGGTGGTTGCGGGCGGTACAGTTCCACGCGAAGAAGAGACTCTTCTTTGAATGGTTTCACGTTCAAGTATATAGAATACTGGAACAACTCGCATCTGATCACCGATCACCGTCGTCGTGTTTGATTATTATTGACTCATCGAAGCTTCTTTCAACAATTTTTCTTCTTATTCCCTCGAAATGTTATAAAATATGTCTGTAGATAAACAGAGCGAATGTATAATGATTTTCGTACGGCGAAGGCAAATATTATATCACGAGAGGGAAACGGATTTCACATACGAATTTCCTTTTTGCTCTTATTCATCTCATTCACTCAATTTACATAAACGGTGAATTCGATGGGCGAAGTCAATTTATTACGGATATATAATCAATCAAATTGTAATTAACAAATGGATTTTTGAATATTCGCAAACCTGCCACGATACCACAGGTGTAATGAGAATTTTTTGTTTTTTATTCCATGCGATATGTTGTTCGGGATCGTGTGACGTGAGTCGATTTGTAACATTTGTAGCATTTTGTAGCACGTTGATGACAACTGGATTATAAATAATCATTACGGACGATGTTGCCGCTGGTGTTCTCTCAAATAGAACAAATGTGCAAAAAGAGATATGCAAGAGTAGGTTATATTTCCACGGAATGTTAAAAAATGTAACATAATTATGATATCTATATTTCAGCAAAATATACATTGAATATAATATTCTGTCAATCTCAACGAACATCTATACACGAGGATATATAACAATGATAATATAAGGATCGAATCGAATAAGATAATTCGAACAGAAATAATTCGATTGTATTCATATTTCTATCCTACGCAAAATCGATACCCGCGAATATATATATATATATATATATATATATATGTATATATCTGGGAAAATTTCCGGAAATACTTTCAACGTTTTTGACGGATATTATTGTCACCCGCCACCAGAAAATAATGATTCATGACGTGAGAGATATGTGCTTTTGAAATGAATGTATGAAAAGGATGATCTTGAATGTGTCACGATCATAAATTCTTCTCTCAACACCCCACAAATCTGGAAACTATCCTTTTGCCAATAAAGAATTGTCGTGAGCGGGAAGAGAGAGAAAAGTGAAGTTGTGCAGTGAAATATTGGGTTTCGTGTTTTCTATAAGCTCTGAGATATATTAAACATGCTTATGACATAACGAATATTCGGTATACGCGTCACGGAAGTATAACAATGAAATATTGTTGGGTAACATAAATTTCAATAAACTATGTACTTCGATGTGGATATAAATAAATTCAAATTTGTTTTGAAGTTATCGATTACCAACGTGAAATCCATGCATCACCGTGAGTCTAATAAATCAAAATTCTGCACGGAGAAAATGTACATTGTCGAAAAGATTACTTTGAATTTTATGAAGTTGATTCATAATTTATGAATTGGCTTTGGTATTTATTATTCATTTATAAATTTATTACATGGTTCGTACAGCCCTTGAGAACCCTTGGATTTCATTTGTCTTTTCGAGGACTGAAAGGCCCTTGAAAATCCCTTGATTTTGTAGTATGAAAATTGAAAAAAATACGTATAAGCATTATAAATATTTCTATTCTTAAACATTGATTCAATCACTTATTAATTATTTTGATAGTCAAAAATATCCAATAAACATTTTTTGATTGAAATATTTGGTAATTATCGGTTTTAAATTCAACCAAAACCCTCAAATGCAGTGACAATATAACCGCATAGGAACCGATAAAATATCATTCATTCCGATTGGGTTCAGCCTATTGGTTTCTATTGGGTTTTTTTTCACCCAGAGATTTGTTTATTAATCAATACCCTGGTGAAAATAAAGCGTGCATTTGGAGCGTCGCATAGGAGTGTTATTACCGTCACATGAGAGTGTATTAAGAGTCAATTGGCGCAGTTGAGCGTGGATCGAGCGTGAAGAAAAGCGTTCATGCACGCTGTACTCACGCTTATATTGAAGTAAGCGTGCATTGAACGTATATTGGCCAGAATCACGTTATCAGCCAGGGTATCAGCCCTATGCCACTCCAACAGAAACCCGTCTCGGAAAGCGGTCGCTTATTGTCGTGGTCACGTGACCCGAATCAGATGGCGCTTCGTATTCAGTGGGTACCGAGTGTGATAAACAGATGGAAGATTTAACCTCAAAATCAACATTTTACTCCATTGAGAGTTGGATGTATATGCCATTAATCTCAATAAATTGATTGATTTTACTCCATTTACTGAACGAGGTGAATTGAGCTAGGTTATGTTTTTTTTTTGTTTAATTGAGGTTATGTTATTAGCTCTGATCGAATGGAGCGTACCCAGTGTGTTACTAGCGACGTCTGGTGGCAGACGATAATAAAAGTCCCACCTGTTTTCAGCAGTGGCATAGGGCTGATCAATATTCATTGAATGTAGGAATATCTTGACAAATTCCAGTTACTAGTAGTCTTCGAGGATCCATGATAAAGCCGCATATCAAATTTCAAGTTGTTCCGATCACTTCCCAGACAGCACAAGAAGTTCTATAACAATTCGAAAAGAATTCTTCAAGGATATCGAAAGTAATCGAATGAATACTCGCAGAGTACTTAGAGAGCTCGCAAATGTCTGAAGGATATGACTCTTTTAGAATTATTTTTTCGATCGAATATAATACTTTTGGAAGTCATCACAGAATTTTTCAAGAGTTTTCTAACACTATAAAAAGAGCTTCAAAAATACGATCGGAATTCTTATCCTAAGCATAATAAATTTTGAAAACTCGATCAAATTAATAAAATAAAATTTTAATTATATTCAAATTATGAAGAAAAAACTACATGGAAACATAAAACTGTGTTATGTAGAAATAATTTAACTGCTCACTCAAAGAAGATTTCACTTTTCTAGAAAGAAGAATTATGTGATATTGAAAAAGAAATTGAAAAAACCATTTTAAAAAATTGAGATTTCATATTTCGTTTGACTGTAAAAATTTCTATTCCAGTTGAATTCCTCATGGAATGTACCGAATTTATACTATATTATAAATTCAATTTTATACTTCAGAATTAAATGTGATAATTACTATTAGAAATATTGAAAATGTGAGTTTTATCAACACTCCGTATAAAAATTTTTTCCCCCTTTCGCTGTACGAACCATGTATTATCCTGGTGAACAAATCTCTCTGAATCTCCAATTCAGACAGATTTAGGAAGATTTAGAGGAATCCAGAGACTGTAGCAATGGGAAAAATTCTGCGTTCAACTTTTCAGGAAGATTCAGAGAGATTTCAAGGAATCTTTGAGGCATTCAGACGAATTCAGACGAAGCTTTGGATTTTCAATAAATGAAAGAAGTCAGAAAGATTCAGAAGAATGCCTGGAATTTTCTACACCTAGCTCAGAAAAATGCAGAGGTATTTAAAAAAAGTTGAAGAGATTCAGGATGTATCACTATCTGGCTCCAACTTCCTCGGAATTACTCTGAACCTCTCTGAAAAATGTGCCCAGCCAACAACATCTAGGCAGCGCTCCTGGCAGTGGTGCTACCATTCGCTTATACAGTTAAAAATCTTTTGCACATGTATGGCTTCATTTATGCATGGAAATAGGAGTGACTTGGTAGTATTTTTACTAGGAGCACTATTTGGTAGCGCTTCCTGATAATACTGGTAGCGCTGAGGTAGTGCTACGTTATGAATTGAATCATATATATGTTATGGTAGCATGCAGTCTCACGGTAATGGAAAAGCTACTACGTTGCTACCACTAGCACTGCTAGTAGCGGAAACGTGAATTTGGAAGCACTTTGCTGGCTGGGTGCCAACATATGGAAAAAATAATTATCGTTCATGGAAAAGAAGGTGAGATTAGGTTATTGAAGGGTTGAGCCATAATTAGATTTATTTCTAAAAGAAATTATGGTACTTTTGAAGCTATATTCAGGTAGATAATTTCATTCATTCCAGACTGGCGCTGATCCTCAATAAATTATGGGACTTTCAAAAATATATTTTTCTGCGTGTAGGCCCTGGTTGAAAAATCCTATAGAATCCGATAGAAACCGATTCAAAATTAATCGGAATGAATAGGGTAAATCGGGAAGCCTCAAGTACCGATTCAAAATGAATAGGATTCAATTGGAATCTGTTATTTATGGGATCCAATCGAGGATTTACCCATTGAAAAATTTGTGTTTTGTTGGAATTAATAGAACTCCACGTGATCTATTTGTCTGTATAAGGAATATTTGATAGGATGTTTAAAATTTCTCCCAATTCATGAGGCAAACGGTTTTTATGGAAGTTTCCATAACCTCAATCTATCGGAACTAATGGGAAAATTTATGGAATTGAATGAGTGATGGGTCTTTTAAGGGAACTTTCCGACCTAATTTTAAAATGTATAGATTTCATTGATCAATGGGATTCATTGGAAATAATAGGAAAATTTACAGATCATGGTATTCTATGGGTTTGTATCGGCAATATCCAATTCAATTTCGGAATTCCTTCCATTTCATTTGGAAATTAGTCTTTATCGGAATTCGCGGTAATCCGGATCTATTGGAATTAGTAAGGAAGTTGATGAGGTTGAAGGTTCAACGAGTCTCTATTAGAAATATCCGTTCTAGGTGGGATTTCGATAGGAACACCTATCGAATCCTATTACTAAAAAATTCAGCGGTTGACAACGAGTTCTTTTATCACATCACCCATGATATCCGATATTTGTTTTTGGGAACAGGATCTATTGTGAGAATGTACTCAAGCCGATTGAAAGAATTCTAATCGGAATCAATAGGACATTTCCGATGCAAAAACTCAATTCATTCCGATAGAATATTTTTTTATCAGATTCAATAGGAATATTAATTGCTAATAACAAAAGGATTTAACCCAATCGAAAAAATTTTTATTGTTATCAATCTGAAATTTCCGATGTAGAAACTCAATTCATTCCGATAGAATTTTTCTTCATCGGATTCAATTGGAATTTTCATTATTGATGAGAAAACCAATTCAATCCAATTGAAAGGAATTCTATTGGTGTCAATCTGAAATTTCCGATGCAGAAACTCAGTTCATACCAATAGGATTTTTCTTTATCGGATTTAATCGGATTTTTTAACCAGGGGGGTCTCTTCATTGGCCATTTCATTCAACGGGGTCAATTTATCGGTAGATTCTCTTAGAAATCTCCCTAACTTGGTGACTCTGGGTTCAGCCAGCTCTTCGCTGACTTTTCACTGGGAGGCCTCCCATAGAACACACCAGTTCAGAAGGAATTCATTAGGAGTTCAACTGGGATTCAAAGAATTCATTATGAATGTTTAAGAATTCTTTTCGAACTTCTGTGCTGTGTGGGCTGAAGCCCATTGCGTTACTTAGCTTTCTCAAACCCTCTCTTGATGAGTCCTCGTCTTGAAGCATCTTCAAAACGAAAGCTATACAGTAAAAAATTTTGTGTATTTTTAGCACACTTTTGCATTCAGAAAATCTGTCAGTTTGACACTCATCTGTGTTGATTTTCAACACGAATTTTGTGTGGACCGTTTCCAACACAAAATTTTTTACTGTGCAGTTGTTTCGAAGTTATGGGAGAATCGTACATAAATTCTACCACATTCAGGTGTCTTGTTTTCGCCGTGTATTCGTTGAAATTGTAACCTCCGATAAATCCATGAAAACATGGTTCGTGTGTAGTTAATGACAACATTTTCAGTCTCGTAATGTTATGCATAGTAATGTGGAGCGATTAGTATTCATATTTGATCGCATGCATCCCTCAATACACGTGTATCGATCCTGTTTGATTTTACATATGATTTTATCCCGTACATAAATTATGAGACTAGAATTTCTGAAACCTTCGAAAATAATCACAAGACAACCTTGACGAGTTCTTCCAAGTCTTCTAGATTTTTAAATACCAATTATCAGAAAATCGACTCACCGAGATTAACACGACTAATTCCTTCTCTTCGATGAATTTCTTAAATTCGCCTTGTATTATCGATTCTTCGATACCAATGAAATTACCCACCACCATCACCACCACTGATCAGTTTATTAAGAATAATTATTCGATTAAAATTAGGAACACCTGGTCGCTCAATTAATGACGATGGAATTTATCGTACTATTATTACAGAACATTATGCGATGTGGAATTTTCGAGAAATATGGATCGTAAACATGGAATACGAGAGGAATGCTTGAAACGAGAAAAGATTAATCAGGAAATATACGTGTAACAACCATTCATTTTGTCCTCTCCCTTTCTCTGTCTCACTTTCAACTTTGAGGGCAGTTGGAAAGTTAAGTTACGAGTCAAAGTTTAGCATTCCATATAATTGGAAGTGGTATCACAAATTGTATTTTCAAGCCAATCATTTGCTTTGCTTAAAACATCGAGAGAAAGGGAGACGCAAAGGTAATGAAGTGGTACAGGTAATCGAGATAATCCAGTTATTCAGAAGAGTACTTATTACGTTGGAAAGTTCCATATGGATGTAGAAAAGCGGAATATCTCATATAATCTCATATAATCGATGAAATATGTGGAATGTAAGGATTTCAACGATAATAATCTCTGTGCCTTATTATCAGGTGGAGTCTATTGAATTTGATTCCATTTTTTCAAAGGATATACGTTCTAAAAGATTCAATGATCAACGTGTGATAACGGATAACATATTTGTTAGTAAGTTCACTACCAATTAGTCGTCCTACAACTCAGTTAATTTCGTTTGTGTACAATATTCCCTTAGTAACCTAAAGAGGATCACGAAACTAGGTTGAAACGTCTTCATCGCAGTTATATTGTATTGATCAATTCTCCCAACAAACTTCAACTTCGTCAGTAATTACGACATCTTAACTCGACTATCAACGATGTAAACTTAGGTTTCATTTAGATATGAAATTATGGCGAGATATCGAACCTGTGTTGTATCATCAAAGGGATCGTTGTGAACCGTTAATCGTTGTTCCTTAATTTTTCCTATCATCGCTGTAAAATATTTCAACCTCGACAACCTCAATCCAACTTGACTTTGCCTTACACTTTGATCAATTTTCCAGTCATTCTCACCCTTGTATTTTCCTGAGAATTCATCTCCCAAGGGTTCATAACGTCTGGATTCTTCGATATCATTGAAGAAAGTTGGGATTATCAACAAAGAATATCAGAAAAGTCTCCTCAGTATAATAAAATAATCAACAGAGGGAAAGACCGAGTCCAAACAAAAGAAAATGAGCAACAGTTATTTCACGTTTCAGGAGCAGAATAAACGTAAGGAAATTCATCTTTGCGGTATACAATTGTGTATATACGTATATATATATATATATACTCTAGGGAACTATAAGCCCGCCAGACAAACTTGTCCAAACCGGAATAAGCGACCCTTAAGAACCGTCGAGGCGACCGGGATTACCTCGCACGCTCTTCCACATAAGAGGCAAACGGAGCATTTCTTCCTCTGCCTTCGCGACTCTTGCTACCATCTCTCCCTACATCCGCTTCTCGATCCTACCAAGTTTCTTGAGAGCTTTTCGGAATTTTGAGCTTCAATACGAACACGACCTCCTTTGCCGTTAACTTTTCACTGAATTCGAGTACACCGATTCTTCATATTTCCAATATAGCACATTATTTCGGCATATCTTATTTTTCTGGCAAAGGCCAGAATGAGAAGCAGCCGGAGGAGAACCTGCTTCGGATCTTGAGTTCCCGGAGGTATAGATATAGATATATTATTATAATATGTGTATAATGGCGAGAAACACCAAATTGATTTCCTCGTTACTCGTTCCGGGATCGTAGAATTTCAAATTCCAATTAGAATACGACGGGGCGGAGAATTAATCATCTTCGAGTTTGACAACATTATTTCATCATCGTCACAATGAGATTTTCCCTTGGAAATCCGAAGGGAAGGCCGATTACATCTCGAGCGATATCCGCTCAAAACATTAGAACTCACAATTCCCGAGAGAGAATTCGAGATTATATTTTTCTCATTAGAGAGATCGTCGATGTGTATTCGAGGGTGAAAAGCGTCGGTTCCGAAGAAATATATTAACCTAGATATCCGAAAAGCGGGACGATAGGAGATGACTCTTATTTATATACGAATTCATCACTAAAGATTTCTACTTGGTGCATGTTTCTGACATAACCATCGTACCTCGTTCCTTATCCCGGAAATTTCCTTGTAAGGGAAACGAACTGAATGGAAGATCATCCTATTATGTTTTCTTTTTTACGATGAGAAGTTATTCCACTTGACAAGTTGAAAGAGAAACGATTTTCTTCTTTTTCAAATGACATAATGGAAGTCTCAGTGGGCGAGCTTAAGGCAAATGTGAGTTTGAACGACAGGAGTTATATCATCAAATACACGACATAACGGACGGAAAGTGGCCAAACGAGAAACCCACTCTGGTGATGAAAACTCGTGAATTAACGATCGCTCTGATAAAAGCATCCTCGTCCTCTCTCTGTATTTCAACACAAAAGAGAATCCCCTCCTCGCCTATCCGCCCATCTTTCTCCCTCCCTCTCTTCGTTCTTTCTTTCTCTTTTTTCTTCATCTTCTTCTCCTTTTTCCACGTACCGATGGCAGACCAAACGATCCCAAACAAAAAGACTCTCCCCAACCACACGAGCGGCAGCCGTACCTTTACGTCTCGATGGACCGATCCTCTTCATTTCTTCTTTTCTTTTGCCTCCTTTACCTGCCCCTATCTCTCGCATTCATTCTATTTTCCCTCCTCTCTCCCTCTCTCTTTCCCTCTCCGCTTCCTTTTTCCCAATCTCTCTTCTAACCCTCTTGTGTTTCCGACACTTGACCCCACGTTCGCTATTTCCAGTCATCAATGGCCGATCGTGTGTGTCCCGTAAGTGTTCTACCATACATGCATCCTGCACTTCAAACACGCGTCGTCCCTCTTTCTCCTCCTCACTGTAGAATCCCTCGATCGATGAAATCTTTTCAAAACTGGAATCACACAAATTGACTGTGACTGTGATAGGAACTGCTGCGAATTATGATGCTGAATTGGACGTGAGTACCCTTGATCGGTACAATCTCCGAACATTCTGATAGTTTTTTTGAATCGAAATCAATGGAAATTCATGTGAAAATGTCAAAATAATTGGTATCAAGGTTAGAGCGATTAAATGTTTCACGTATGCTGTGATTGAATAATCGAAAATTTTCTTTTTATAATCGGGCTGACACGTGAAGAAGGTTAGGTCCATAAAAATTACGTGGTTCAAAATTATCTTGGCACCCGAAATGTTGAGAGTTGAAGTTAATCGGGGAATCTTTGATGCGAGGAATTTTGGGATCCAGTGGCCTACATCCAAGAAAATACCCCCGTTGAATGGAATAATCAATTGATTTCGGTTTTTGCACTCTCAGGCCTCAATTTCTGACAACACAGCAAGAAATGTCCTTGATCGTTCACGGGACACCCCGTGGAAGCAGCGGATTGTATCTCACAGGGCCGTATATATCTGCACGTGGTCGAGATTTTTTTTTTTATTCAGTCTTTGTTAACCCGGTCTCTTTACGCTGCCAAGGCCAATTGGACCGGGGGAAGCGTACTTCCAACCAAACCTACGCGGCAGGGGTAAGATTCCCTGACTTATCAACTGCCGTTCCCCTATTACGGTGGTAGCCGCTTTCGGGATAAACTTTGATTGACGCAGCAACCGCCATTCCCCCTATCGCGGCATTACCGTTAGGGAAAAGGCGAAATGATTAGTCAGGGATTCGAATCCCCTAGTCTGCCGAACATCCATGTCTGAAAGTTAGCGCATTAACCGTTCAGCCATGGAGCTGGTTCGTGGTCGAGATGAAGTGCCGACCAAAAGAAGGAGAAGAGGGATGGGGGGGCCCCAGCCAACGCCCCCTCCAGTGAGCCGCTGACCAACTATAGTTGTTATCGATCCAGAACCTTAGCTAGCAAGGATCTGAATCGATCCCAACCGAAGTTTGACTCTCCTCAAAGAAGAAAAATAGCGAACGAAGTCATAGTATTTTTAGAAGATTTCACCTTTCGGGATTTGTACTATATCAGGTGAGGGTTGTTTAAAGACGATAACTTTTGTAAAGAGTTGATCACTGCGGTAAAAAAACCATCGGTTTGAATTGTGTGATATTATGTCATGGTTGAATTGAAAGCTACTCAATTATCCTGTGAAGAAAGAATGTAAGAAGGGTGTATAGGAGTGGGGTTGATAGAGAGGGAATCTGTGGAGTAAGAGGGTGAAGGTGATAGTTATTCATAGTATATGTATGTACATGAATGTAATTCGGGTAGAAAACCTTATTTTGGAACATTTAAAAACATTGAACAAGCCAAACATAGTCAGCTTAATATTCATCTCCTTCGTACAAAAAGTCTTTAGGTTTCCTGAACTTTTTCTGTGAGTCAAACATGTATCCACCTAAATTAGAAATCAAATCATAATTAGAGTTCATTGCTTTGTCATAGAATTTTATTACTCGTTCTTTAGTTTGTACTTCGATTTGTGAGATATTGAGTTCTTTATGGATTTGTTCATTCTTAACATATCTGGGAGCGTTTGCTATTTTGTGTAATACTTTATTTTGTACTGTTTGTATTTTCTTAATCTGGTTGTTAGTCGCTCTACCCCAGATGGTGCACAGTGTGATATTTGACGCATTTAGCGCTGCAAAAGTGAAAAATTTGAGGTGCAAATTCGAAATATTTGAACACGCCATGTTTTAGTAAACTAACTGACTGAAGGGGAACTGTAGTTGTTTGACTTTTATCGCGCGGTCTTCGCGGAAAAAACCTTGGATTTGTTACCTCAGGAATCTGTTTGAGCGTTAGTAAGGGAGGAAGTTGCAAATTCATTCCGTGTCGTCAAAAACCCTCCGGAAGATAGTTCGTTCATTCTACATATAAATCTCTGTCTCATGTAGCTCAGTTCACACTATTATTCTTTTATTTTCCAATTACGTAATTGTGCGTGGCCTTCAAATGATTTCACATACAATTTCAATCATTGTGTAGTGAATTTATCAAGTTTAGGAGAGGAAAACTTTCTTATATTGCCGAATATTGTGTTCGCTCACTGATATTCCTGAAGAACAGTTTGTCCCCTTCTTGTAAATATCTTATTTGCCTGTGGATAGCTGCGGATCTAAGTTGTATATATTTTTGAAGATGGCGGGTGACGACGTCCCTCACGCTGATGTTTCTCGCATATGGTGCGAGATAATTGAAGAGGAAAGATTCAATGCTATCTTGGATTTTATTACAAATGTTTACGACATAATCAGCGTCATATTCATAATCAGTGACCCTAAAACCTCTCAGATACAGAGTTTCAAGGGAATCAGATGAATTTTCAAATTCTGGGCCACCATAATGGATTCGCCATTTTGAATTTGGGAATATAGACAATGAATTCATAATCGGCGACCCCAAAAAGTCCCAACCACCGAGTTTCAAGGAAATCCGATAAATTTTTGAATTTTGGTCCGCCATATTGGATCCACCATTTTGAATTTTTTACAAAAGATTCTTAATCAGCGATCCCGAAAACCTTCAGAAGGAAAGTCTCGAGCCTTTCTGATTGATATCGAATTAAATCCCGCTAGATTGTGAAAATGTCACACTGTGCGGTGGAGGCGTAGAGGATTAATTAGTCTGATTGAAGTTTCGAATAGGATTACTTTGTTATTTAGGTTCAATTGAGATTTTGGGTTTATTAGCGGCTTTGAAAGGGAAGTTATGGTAGTTGATTTATTTCTAACCTCGTTGATGTGTTTATTGAAATTTAGCCGCATGTCTAGTGTTACCCCTAAATATCCAACTGAGTTGTTCCATGGGATTTGTTCTTTTTGATGAAGATGATCGCCTTCGATTTACCTGCGTTTATACTGACTCTCCACAATTTACATCAATCATCCCTGGATTCGGATTTAATCTTTTCCTAATCATCACATCAGACCATAACCTCGTATAAAGAACGGTGTGATCAGCATAAACTCTAATTTCCATATTCTCCGCTAATGGCATGCCATTTAATATAGATATTGAAGAGCGTAGGTTCTAATATGCTACCCTGTGCTACCCCAGCCCCTATCTGCATTAATCCTTTGCGGCATACAATTTTCAGATGCACGGTTTCCCATGGAAACAGGTCTACATGGGTTTTTTGGGTCACTGATTATGAATCTGAGCTCAGATTTTCAAAATTCGAAATGACGGATTCAAGATGACGTCGGAAAATTTAAAAAATTGCGGAATTTCAGTGGAAATTACGTGTGAGAGATTTTTCGGGTCGTTGATTACAAATTTGGACCCAGATTCACAATATTCAAATGGCGGATTCAAAATGGCGGTGAGGAACCTCGGAAAATCACGGAATCTCGCTGGAAATTACATATAAGGGATTTTCCGGGTCAGCAATTACAAATCCGAACTCAGATTTTCAAAATTCAAAATGGCGACCTCGAGTCCGCTGCAGAAATTCGAAAAATTGTAGATTTTTGCTAGAAAGTACATGTAAAGGATTTTATGGATCACTGATTATAATTCTGGCCTTAGATTTCCGAAATTCAAAATAATGAATTCAAGATGGCACTGGAAGATTTGGAAGATCATGGAATCGTGCTGAAATTTTTACGCAGAGGAGCTTTTGGGTCGTTGATTACGAATCTGAACTCGCATCTCGAGAATTTCAAATAGCGAATTTGGAATGGCCGCGAAAAATTTCACCAACTTATGTATAAATACTTTCAGCAAAATTCGGTCAATTCTAAAAATCTGGCGCAAACTTAATATTCATTGATCTTGGAAACACATGCACACATAATCATATAAAGATTCCGTGAATTTTCAAAATTCCGACTGCGATTTCGAGCCTGCCACTCTGAATTTCAAAATTCGACTCCAACAACAACTGAAGAAGAAAACGACATATTGTCTGTAATGAACTCTGAGTTTGAAGCACATTCGGGTGGTGAATATAGTAGTCACCATGCTGCAAAGGGTTGAATTGGAATTTATTCTATCTATTAATTAAATATTAATGTATAAATTTCATCAGACAAAGTGAAAACTTGTAGTCCATGAGTTTCAATATTAATCCTCCGTACCAAACCGAGTCGAAAAAGTTCCGACCATTGTAGAAACACCTCCTTCTATATCCGCTTGAATTTATTATAACCTGCCGGGCACCTGGTGGCGACGCAAGACCCCTGGTGTCTGAAAGTAGAACTACCTTTGACTTTGCTCTGTCTTTTATTTGGCTGAATTCTCAAATCACAATTGCCGGTTACTTCAATCGTTGATGGAATATTTCTTATGAAATACGATTCGTTGGTTATACAAGAAGCAGCCAACCATCACAGTTGCGCAACTTTTCCTGACGATTTTGAGCACTCGCATGAGAACAACGTCACAATCTAAGTTCCAAAAGTTCCAATCTTCACCGATAAAATTGGTTTCCCAGTGAAATGAATTCCATTCAATTCAAAGTCGTTAAACGCAAAGATTCATCGCAGCAGTATTTGAAAATCAAAGAATCGATATCATTAGATAAAATTTATATCTCCGTATCACCTCAGCCTTACAAAGCGAAGGAAAAAAACAGCACGGCGTCGATATAAGTTTCCCTCATCATCGCGTTTATGGAGATCCCTCAGCCTCTCTCCTTTCGATTCCCGCACAGAAAAATGAACATAAAGAATCCTGGATTCGCTCGGCAAAGTTTTATGGTCTGTCAATGTACTGATCGAAGGAAAGGTCCTAAAAATTCAAATAAGACTATATTCTGCAGAGTATTTTGATACCGATGGGAAATTTTATTTTCACGGAGAAAACTTTTTTCCTGATTTGTTCGAGGTTTGATTCGAGCTGGAGCAGGGAAAAAAAAAATCAAAAGATAAGAAATTTATGAAAAGAAGACAGTTATTTTTACGAGATTGATCTTCGAGGTTTTTTTTTCGTTCAAATTAAAATTTTACGGGAAGAAGAAACTCGTGTGAATTCGGATGTAAATTCACAAGCTGCATTTACTTTGATGGAAGCAACGGTAACTGAAAATGAAATATCGATTATTTTCAAACCTCTCTATCAAATCTCTTATCGATTCTCATCGTGAAGTATCATTCCGAAAGAAATTTCCATTCGGTTGGTCTCCGATGATTGATCATCATCGTAAAATTTTCTGGTATCGTGGAAGCCCCGTAAATTAATTCTGCTTACAGAGCTCCGCTGTGGATGAATTCTTCATGAATGCTTTGTTTTAAAAATCAACTTTTTTATAGCCTCATTTTGCAAAACGAGGATACATAATGCATCCATTTATGTCGATCGTAAAAGGAATTATTAAAAATTGTATTACGAATTTATTTGTACGGAGATGAACGTATCGTGTTATTTCAAAAATTCATTAAAACGAATTCGAGTTTTTATTCTGAACTGAGAGCATAGATGAATTTAATTAACTTTCAGGGTAAAAAAATTTCGAAATTCTGTCGATTCGGTGAAACAATTTCAATATGATTCTTTTTATCGCAACAATAATATCCCATCGATACATCCAAGTTCGTTCCTCTATCAAAGTTGTATCGAGTTCATGCGCTAAATGAAATTGTGGATTGTGAGGAATATTCATTTATAGAATCTATCGTTCAGGTGTTTAGTGTAAAATTTTTGGGATTATTACATCGTCCCTCGTGAATCGTGGAATTTCGAATGGATATCTCTAATCCGCATTATGTACCAACAAGTTTCGTTTACAAATGTGTTTAACGAAGTTCTCGGGTGTGATTTGGGAGAGAACATTTTTCGAAATTCAATTAAATTTTGATAGAAACGAATATTCCAGTGAAAATATCAAGCGTTTTAGAATTTTCCTTCCCGAAAGAGTGCATATTTTATGAAATGAAGAATTATTAAACACCCCCTCGTGGACAAAAATTTCATCAAAATTCAATGAGATCTTTTTGAAGGGCATTCGATATTGGATTGCATGAAAATTTGATAAAGTGATGATTTTTGGAATTGAAGGAAATTTTTATAACCTTGAATTTGATGGAAATTCTTATATTTAGGTCGAATAGGAGATAGAGAGGGAGAGTAGCGTCAAATATTCTATCGATTACATCATTCCACAACAAATATAAGATATTTTTCCTTAGATATTTTATTGAAAATGTTATCGCATATCGCTCATTTAATATTTCTTCTCCTCCAACTGCGTACAATCATAAAATCATATTACTTTCTCGTATTACTTTCCATATCACCTAAACTACGCGTACAAGAATGTATATCATTCACCCTTCCTCGTAGAACATCCTCTTTTCCTTTTCGGAGTGAAAAAAAATCCAAGTAATTTCTGCCAATAGCCTTCTGTGAAAGTTCTCATGTCAGACGGAGGCTCTCCTCGTAAATCTTCTTAACAACATATCCCTAAAGATAAGACGTCCCTGAAAGATCGACAATTTTCGATTCTTGGAGATATCGAAGCGAGAGAGAAGACTCCTCGAACTCCCGAGATGAAGATAATGTTTGGAAGAAAAAAAGATTCTACACCTGCTTTTTTGTCTTTCTCACATACAGATTTTCACACATGCGTTGTATTCCACGATCAATAGCGCGAATGAATTGAAATAATTTTTCAAAATTGTTGAGATGGTGTATATTCTTTTTTTTTTCTATAAACAATCGATCGTTTCGCAAACAATTGTAAATTCGTCGTGAATGGAAAATAGAGGATTTCAAAAGAAATACAAAGGGAGTTGTATTGTATGGATACTTGGCGTCGCAATTAGAATTCCCATATATGTATATGGAGGGAGGGGGGGAGGGTTACAAACCAAATAGTAAATGAATGATTGTAATTAATTTGTCATGCCGCAGGTCAGTAAATTGTGACTGCGAGTTCACAAGGTATCGAAACAATACGAGAGCTCTTGAAATCTCCCTTTCTCCTCCCTCTTATTCTCTACTGTTGATTTTATGTTTGCAATTAACTCGTGATGTAGAGTGAATGGGTACGATACGTCGATGTATACCTCAATGCGGAGAAAATGCGGGAATGTTGATCGACGCAATTCATTTAGCAAATATTTATTTCATATCAGTAGGGTTTGTTTCCAAGAATTCAAGCAATGTTGTAACATTGATTCACGAATGATAAAATTTCAGAATTAGAATCAAAAGAAATCATGCGTTATGGTTTTTCAAACGGTACACCTTAAATTTCCTGATATCGTTTACAAGTAATATCACCAAAATATCATGGTAACTTACAATTACCTAACAGTGTAAGAGTAAATGCTGTTTACCCTGCCCGATCGGTGAATTTACATATATGGCGTACTTGTAATTTTACCTTTCAAATCGGTAAAATTACCATTGTAACATGAATTCATCAATGTTAAGACAAAAAGTCGAATTCCTGGTACACGCTCTAAATGTACACAATTGAAACGAGTACATACATACACGGAGAGGAATGTATAATAAAAATCGTACAGTAAAACTTTTCTAATACACTGTAAAAACCTTTCGGTAAATTTACCGAAATTTGTTGGGAAGCAATTGACCCAAAAAAAAGTCGGGAAAGTTACTGAGATTTTGGTAAATTTACCCAAAAAATCGGTATATTTATCGAAAAATTCGGTGAATTTACCAAAATCTCGGTAACTTTCCCGTTTTTTTTTCGGGTTAATTGCTTCCCGACAAATTTCGGTAAATTTACCGAAAGTTTTTTTACAGTGTACGCCGTATTGAAAAATATAATCACTTTAAAAACTCAATTTGATGTAACCTAATATATTTTCATAATGAAACGATTATACTGAAATTTACTAAAAAAATATAATACACATTAATGTGATTCATAACAGAAAGAATATTCGTAATAAAATTCCTAATACAGTCAATGAAATTATTTGATGAAAACTTCCTAAATGCGTTAGTGGTAGCGCTGATGACAGTTCGAACTGTGAAGAATTCATAAGACGTGTCGTATACTGCGCAGTAGGACCTTGAATTTGTCGATTCACTTGGCGTGTATTGTGATAAAAATTTGTGAATATTCCAACGTGTTTTCGAGTGTTCGAATGTGGTTCTTATATACAAGGAAACACGAATATCGTGCAAGGGTTAAGGGGTAACACCACAGTGGGATTTTAAGAAGATCAAAAAATTTGTTTTTGGCTTAAAGTACTCTTTGAGGACCCGAAAATGATATACCGTAAACTATAAACATAGGTCCGACTAAACAAGCACGACTCAACTGTTACAAAAACTTCAAACGCGTTTATTTGAAAACAGTATGTCGAAAGTCGGTGGGAGCTCGGTGGGGAAAAAACCGCCTCGGGGTTTTTTTATTGTATTCGTGATATGATAATCTGGTGAAACACGTGCGGGTTTTACGAAATATTGATATTTGCATTTTTTATTCAACATTAAGTAACGAAATTTAGGGTGAAAATTCTACTTTTTTCTTCAAACCGATGCCATTTCGTGGAAAATGCACATTTTTCAAAACGGATACGTATTTCACTAGCTTTTGAATTACAGAAAATAATTATTTTTGGTTCTGTGTTCTACGTCAATTCTGGACTGAGTGATTTATCCCACCGCGCGACCATGAATTTTCACAGTGCTCCAGTCATTCACCTGTCAAGCTGCCATTTTTCACAATAAAATTCGAAAAAAAAATTATTTTGTCCTTTAATAGTAGCGGAACACCTTCATGTAGTTCAATTTGAATAGGAACTTTCTAATTCTCGAAAAAAAATCTGAAAAAGCGTTATTTTTGGAGAGTTCACTGTAGTGTTACCCCTTAACAATCCATCATCAAGAGGAGAAGGTTTTGTCCTGGAAAAATATTTTGAAACGTCGAAAAAATTCGATCCCCGAAATAGTGTGTTTTTTTTTATCTGTTTGTTGAGTTTCTTCAAATTCGTTTGATTCAAGTTAATTTCCGTTGAGTTGCATGGATTTGCATAATATTCTTCTTGCAAAACGTCTCATTTCGGTACAGATTGCATTATTTATTTTGAAACTATGAGAACTCGATGAATATCCAATCTTTCGTCTCGGTTGGCGTTTATGAACGAAGAAGTGATCAGAAATACAAGTCTTATATGATTCTCTATCCAGCTATTCCCAGCAAACACGACTGCTGGCGTTTCAAAGGGCCAGTGACGGCTCTTCAACGGCATTTCCGGACCATCAGCGGCCCATTGAAACGCCAATAATCATTGTTTGTAGGGTTATAACTTCTGTTGAATTATGCGCAAATTTGTTTTCACGGTGCATGTAAAAAATATCATATTTTAAATGATTGTGGTAAATCACTATCTGCGGATCATGTTGAAAATTATAATGAAAATTGTGGTGTTTCCTCTGAAATTCAATGAAAATATCATAATTTCTGCTATAATTCTCGATATGGTGTGCAAATAGTGAACTACAACGTTCATTTTAAATGGAATATTCCCAGCCAGCACAAATTATCAATTTGAATTTATAAAAACTTCCTAAAGAGCTCTTGAATAGTTTCCGTTATGCTGATCAATATGTATTCATCATGAATATTTTGAATTCGAAATGAAAACGTATTAAATGCCCGGACACTTCATCATGAAATCTCAATATGAGTTCTTTGTGAGCATTAAGTTGTTCATTTAGAGTTAATTATGATGAATACATATTGATTAGCATAACGGGAACTCGTGTGCTGTATGGATTCTTTCCGTTCCTGGACTTTGGTTTTTTTATATTTTGTATTGACAATTTCATAATACAATTATGATACACTTTTTATACAATTAAATTTAAAAAAAACGAATATCAATTTCGTTCATGTGCTTGTTTAGGTGTATAACTTTGCTTTCACCGTTTTGCAATAGATGGCTGTAGCGGTAAGTGGTAGTTGAAATAAATAGATCATAGATGTCATACAATAAGCTTAGGTATTTGTAAACATAACGCCATCGAAATATTAGTCGATTTGTGTCTGCATCATAAAGCTATTCTCGATTAAACATGTCAACTTACGAGCCAAATCCTCGTCATTTGCGGGAGGTTTTAATTTTCTGCTTTAATATGAAGAAATCTGCGGCTGAGGCTCATCGAATGCTCTCAAATACCTATGGTGAGGCCACTATTAGTGAAAGAACGTGCCGAGAGTGGTTTCAACGCTTCAAGAACGGTGATTTCTACGTCGAAGACCAGCATGGCGGTGGAAGAGAGAAGGTTTTCGAAAATGCAGAATTGGAGGCATTACTTGATCAAGACTCGTGTCAAACGCAACAACGATTGACAGGATCATTAGGAGTGACGCAACCAGCCATTTCAAAACGCCTGAAAGTCATGGGAATGATTCAGAAACAAGGAAATTGGGTGCCGTACGAGTCGAAGCCGAGAGATGTTGAACGGCGTTTGGGTGTTTGTGAACAGCTGCTTGCAAGGCAAAGACGGAAGGGATTTCTGTATCGCATTGTGACTGGGGACGAAAAATGGGTTCATTACGATTATGCCAAGCGCAGAAAATCATGGGGATATCCCGGCCATGCTTCCACGTCGACGGCCAAACCGAATATTCACAGTTCCAAGGTTATGCTCGGTATTTGGCGGGACCAGCTCGGCGTAGTATATTATGAGTCGTTAAAACTGACTGAAACAATCACAGGTGATCGTTATCGAACGCAATTAATGCGTTTGAGCCGAGCATTGAAAGACAAACGGCCGCGATACAACGAGAGACATGATAAAGTGATTTTACAGCATGACAATGCCCGACCACATGTTGCGAAAGTGGTCAAGACATACTTGGAAACTTTGAAATGGGAAGTCCTACCCCACCCGCCGTATTCTTCAGACGTTGCTCCCTCGGACTACCACTTGTTTCGATCAATGGCACACGGCCTACTTGACCAGCACTTCCGGTCTTATGAAGAAGTAAAAAATTGGATCGATTCGTGGATCGCTTCAAAAGATGAACGGTTTTTTCAACGCGGGATTCGTATGCTGCCCGAAAGATGGGAGAAAGTAGGGGCCAGCGATGGACAATACTTTGAATCATGAATGTATAACCAGTTTTTTACAATGAAGCCTCAAATTTCGGAAAAAAACGGTGGAAGCAAAGTTATACACCTAATAATAATCAGTATTATATCAGATAACTGTCCCTATTCTCATGATATTTTTGAATAAGAGTTCCCTATTCCAAATGTCCGATAAATAATTTTCTGTCAGGATTTGGTTTGGGTTTTTGTCCCAGTCTTGATGATTTCCAACGGAACCAGACAGAATTTTTACCGGAATCTGTCAGGATCTGTCGGACATTTTTAATAGGGTTATTTAGGGTTAGTCTCTCCGTCTATGTAAGCCTTTTTTAAGGTTAGGTAGGATAGGAATATTGTATAGGTAGGTCTCTGACTGGGGTTCGATACCCGTTGGAGAAATGTTTCCCAGACATTGATGTTAAACATCTCAGATACAGTTGAAGATAATTTCTTATTCTGTGTGTCATTTTGCATTAAATATGTACATAGGTGGCAACACGATTTACCAATACACTCCATGTTAATTTACAAGTGGTGAAGGTAATTTTGTATCGATACTGTAAGGGTCAATGCTGTTGCCACCGACATCTTGGTAAAAAAAATCACCGTGGAAATTTCTTACAGTGTATTTCGAGTAGTCGGTATCAACGGAATTCTTAATCAAACTTGAGACATATGCAGTCGATGATTATCTCCCGTTAGAGTTACAACGAAAACAAGATTGAATTTTGATAAATCTGATACGGAATACACGAGACTGTTTCAAAATCAATCCCCAAATGTAACGATTATTAAACATGTTGTCAAAACAATTAGAGATGTATGAAATTTTCAACGATATTTAACTCCGCTAAAGGTTGTACTGCAAATGGAACATGATATTCATTCCTCCACGTGACAGGTACTTTACTTTTGCTTTTTTCTTGCGCAAGATGAATATTTCGTGAATGAAATTTCAAAATTAGGAATGAAGTTATGCGAAAGGTAATATAAACATGTCAATCTCACACGTCAAGCAACTCGAGATTCTTGCACATGTTATTGATTTACGTGTCACATATTTTACTAATTTCCCTCAAACTGAGTATCCAATATTCATCATATCGGATGATTTTTCCTTTGAATATTCCAGATCGAAGTGTAATAATCAAACAACATTATTCTCATAATAAGAGAAATATTTCTCATGCGAAGCATCATTATATCGAATCGCGTGTATATATACGTTTTTTTTCTGTTATTCCAACAGAGAGAAGCAACGGTAGTTTGTTCAGTTTGATTTTCATTATTAACAGATCGATAAGCAAGCAGCAATTACTCACTTGGTCCATCATAAATCCATCCCTCTTCTCGTATCTACATATATAAATTTACACCAAAAAGCTTCCTGTATTTAATGCGCGTAATTTTTCATCAGATAAATAGTACGAGTACAGATCCGTTCATTCCATGGTAACTCACTTGGCATTGTATAATCATTATATCTCTAATGCACTCACAGCCAACTCTCAAGGGAATGCAATTTATACAGATTTTAAAAAAGCATTTGGCACGGTTGATCATGATATTCTTATTACAAAGTAAAATATAAAAGTAAAATATCATTTAATCTGTGGTATCTTGTGCTTTTAAACGTTGAGTAATTCAATCGCGGTGAACATTTTTCCCTGAAGGATAAACGAATTTTCCGATTTCCATCCACAAATGATGAAATGAATATGAAAATGTATTTTAAAAATCATCCATCATATTTTATCGATCTACCAAGGTTCTCTCTTGAAGAGCAACATCGAACACTGAACATCGAATATCGAACATCGAACATCGACGATTTGTTATTTTCATGAAAATTCAACGTGATCTTTAGTTTCCGAGATATGACCGATTGAAGTTGATCGATCACCCCTGCTACCCATGAATTTCTGAGTAAAAGAAATAAAGTTTGGGGTTGTGGGTGATGCGAATACCCGTGTCTACAGGCGTGGTCGACGATCAGTCAAAGCGAAAGTGTGGCTATTGATGTACACTTTTCTTTTATGTCGGTGGTGGATCGAGTAAAAGCGTTTAATGGCAAATGTGTTGGAATATGTCTCTTCATAAAACTTTTTGCGAGGCTCTTTTAAATAGAATCACGTAGCAAAAAAGGTTGAGTATATAATACATTAACTGGGAAAAAGTTATTTTCTTACATTCGAGGGAATTGAAACTGTCGTTCAATTCATTTAATTGAATCGAAAGAAAGTCCAAGTAACAGCTTCTTATTCTTTCCTCATTGAACGGAATTGAATGAACGGGTCTTGACGTTTAATAAATTAGTATGGTTATGAGAGGAAAGTAAGACAAGTGAAGCGATCAAGACACATAACCGATTACACACGAATGTAGTCCAACTCGTACAAGCCATTTCTCATCGAACCTATTCCCAAGGATAAGGTGTTCCTGGAGGATCGCCAGATCCTGATTTCCTTTCCCCTTTCTGCCTTTCTCGCCGCTCCCTGATATGCGAAACCCGATAGAGACGAAATCTCCTCATCTGGCTGGCAGCTCGTAGACGGCGGGAAACGAGCTTCGAAAAAGGGACGGTCGCGGTACCGGAAATTCGTGGCCGATGTGACCACTCTGTGTTTGTGAAAGACCGAAGGAGAATCAGGGAGGAAGGACATTTTTCCGTCACCGACCGAAGGCGTTGTTCAATCGTCCAATGAGTCGGGAGGACGTGACGAGAACGTTATCGCGTGAACATCCCTTTTACTCTTCTCTCCGGAAAAGGTACAAGATATAAGATTTATTTATATATTCCAAGAAATCGAATGAGTTCTGCTGGACGGTTAATTACGAATCCGATCTCACTCTCTGAAATTGTCAGAGTGGTATTAGCCTGTCGAAATTTTGAGTGCAATTTTCACTCTTTTAAAGTGATAATCCAAGGTTTCAGGTTATAAACTCACAGCCACTTCAATACTATAGTGAATCTTTCAGTTTCAAAGAGTGAGAGTCCACTCGAAATGAGTGAAAATCCCACTCAAAGTGGACTCCCGAGTCAAAAGTTAAACCTGATTTAGCTCTGATTCGTTGCGTATTACGGAGTGAATCAGGTTTGATTTCATTCTCAATCCCGATCTCACCATGTCCTCAACCTGATCTTATTTTCAAACTTTTCATTTGACTTGGTGTTAACCTTCTTTCGATCTGATTAAACTCTGGATGGTTGCATATTACGGAGTTAATCAGGCTCTGAAGAGTATGACAATTTTTCGACTCGGGCTGGCTCACTTCTGTGACTTAGTGGAGTGAAACGAGTGATTTTCCACTCCTCCAGATTTGGAGAACAAAATTTGGGAATTGAGAACCGAATTCCACCAGGAATTTTGGGCAGGGTGATAAGTTCCATTGTAAACACATGAATTACGAATCTGAATTGAGATTTCAAAAGTGGCGAAGAAAATGTTATATGATGTTTCTCATCCACCACAGCTGCTGGCTGTGCAATCGCGAGGTTGATGAAGAATCACATGTGTCATGTGTGTATGTACGTGATATCTGGTACACAACCGCGCGAGAAAGAAGTGGATATCGCGAGTAGTGGCAGCAGTGTGGAAAAGTGTACGTACTACTTCACTGCTTACTGTAAAGTACATGGTAATCCCAAATGCTCTGAAGATTGTCGTGCACAGAGAGCTGAAGAAAGAAGAGCGTCTGGTATCTTTCGCCAAGCGCCCGCTGGAGATGACTGCAATATATTAGCGTAATGTCCGTGAGAATTTTTTACTCGCCTTACGTTGGATTACCGCGTACTTCGCTTACCATTTACGTCTCTTTTCTTTGAGTGAGTAACATTACGGCTAAACGTATATCTCTTTTTCTCTCTTGTATCTTCTATCTTGGACAGGAAATACATTTTCCAGTTAGTGATTTTTAAAACTAATATTTCCGAGAAAAAGTCTACCTTTTCCCACTTCACTTTCTTGGAGAGAAATGTGGTGTTGATGGAATGTTTCGCTGATTTGTGAGTCTTCTTGAAAGCGACATTAGATAAACCTGTTGGAACTTTTATTAAAATTTCAAACTTGTAGACCAAGGGAAAGCCAACATTTTTGGAGTACTTCTTTTGAGCGACGTTTTCAGTTCAAAGGAGTTAATTTGGCAAAATTCAGAAAATACTTCATGTAATTAAAATAATGTCTATCGTGTAATTTTCCTGTCGAATGTATCGTCTGAATCTTGGAATGTATGGTGACATGAGCATGGGAAGCAATCTCGTCTATCCACCTATCATTCAGTTTGCATAATTTTGCTCGAATATGGCTCATCGTGGTAATTGAATACAAGGATGGTTACAAGGCTAACAAGTTCTTCATTGCATTGTTGAAATGTGTAATCTAATCAACCAAGGTATTTGTGATGTTAATAAAATTACATTGCTACTGAAATTGATACTCGATTGAGAACAATAAACGTCGGTTCAACGTTGCAGAGTGTTGTACCGAAGTTTGAAAATACTTCCACCAATCGCAGAGTCTCAATCCTCACAGTTCATGAAGCGTATGAAGCAATTTATGTGGAAATGAGGAGAATAATATATAATATATAGTATGAATATTGTTGTAAAATTGAAATCCTAGAAAGAGAGAAGTTCTCCTTTCAGTGGTTTCAAAGCCATCGATAATTCAACGAAGTTTATTTTTAATACATAGCAATGTCTCAAATTGTAGTATCGATAGTATAGATGCAATGTATTTTTACCTTCGGAATACGCTTTGTTGAACTTCAGAGAAATTAAACTTCATTCGTTGAACGTATAAATCTTGAAAGAAAATAGCATCGATTTACATGAACTGGAAAATTCTTTTCACTCGTCGATATCCATTGAATCGAATTCGTTGAGTTTGTATTCGATTATCGCATTTTCCCCTGATGAGAAAGCAAAGAACAGTTTGAGGTCATATCTTAATTTCAATGATTTTCCAGAATTCCGGTTCTATGAATCTAAGAAAACGCATGCTCCAGCCAAACGAGTACCTAGTGTATGTGTAGATGCTTATAGAATCATGTGAAATTCCATTTACAAAGACTTAATGGACTCGTGTAGTCTTCGCTACCGAATGTGTCTCAGTTTGCGTGTGCGCGCATGTATTAAATAGGTATTCCAGATAATTTGGGAACGAATGGAATAGGAATGACGAAATTTGGAGCACAATTTTCACCTTGTACCAAATGTTCCGGCAGGATTTCAAATTTATCGCTCGTTGAAATGCGGAAATCTTCTTATATTTCCTTGGGATTTCGAATTCGTTATAAATTGATGCACGTATTTCACGTGAAGATCGAAAATATCGTTCAGTTTAGTGGTACCTTAATTCAAACGAAATACAACGTTTTTGACAGTTTGTTTTTTCATTTGCGAGTGTACGTGTACGAGCATAGAAATCCTGCGATAAAACAGCACAAGTCTCTTGAGTGGGAATCACATGACTCTTTCTAGCTTAACTTTGCTGAAGGTTGTTCCACTCGGATTGAGGGGTTCCACAAGACTCTTGAATGTATGATTGTGTTGGAAATGCATGTGGAACAAAACAAGACCACTATTTGTGTGTTTGAACACATTTATTCGCTTCACGGTATTGTAAATTGTCGTTCGCTTTCCATTCGGTTAGAAATAAATGTTCGCACTTAAAGATCCAAGGATTTGTCTTGTCTCGTAGAGAGACCACGATTCGATTGAATTCCGATATCATTGATTAGAGAATGGGGAGTTTGTTTGAATTGTGTTGTTATTAGGATTGCGAGGGATCGATGAAAGTCCCATACAGGAAAGACAGCCGATAATCGGCTCCATTGCTGGCCCAGATATGGCCCGTCAATGGCTGACGAGGTGTTTCCGGCGATGCACAGTGGGGCCGAATGCCAAAAAGTTGGAAAAAAATATAAGGAGTTCTCAAAATTGCTTGAAATCTGAGACTCAGGGGTTTACGAGGTTCCCTAACAGCACAATGTGTTTCTGAGACGTTTTCTGAACGTTCAGAAAACCTCTCCTACGTTCTATAAACCTTCCATAAACGTTTCAGTGGCACGTTGTGCTATCTGGGTTGCTAAGTACGGATCCGTTGTCAGAATCAAAGAATTCAAAATGGTGTACAGCACTGGACATTTCTACGTTGCCTCTGCGTGGAATCTCCGTTCATCCACGTTCTATTCACGTCCACCATTTATCCACCTGGAGTCCACGGGGATGCGACGTGGAAGTCGGTGGATGTGCTGTTAGGTTATGGCGGACAAAAATCCGAAAATCCATCGGATTCCCTTCAAACTCGGTACCCAGTGGTTTATGAGGTTGCTAAGTACGAATTCGTTGTCTAAACCACAAAATTCATAATGGCGGATCCAATATGGCGGAGGAAAATTTAAAAATCCATCGGATTCCTTTCAAATTCGGTACCAAGTAGTTTCTGAAGTTGCTGATTTCGAATTCGTTGTAAAAATATCAAAATTCAAAAGGTTAGATCCAATCTGGCGGACAAAAATCCGAAAATCCATCGGTTTCCCTTCAAACTCGGTACCCAGTGGTTTTTGCGGTTGCGAATTACGAATCCATTGTCATCATAAAGAAATTCGAAAAGGCGGGTCCAATATGGCGGACAAAAATGCGAAAATCCATCGGATTTCCTTCAAACTCGGTACCCAGTGGTTTTTCAGGTTGCTGAATACGAATCCGTTGTCAAAACCACAAAATTCAAAATGGTGGATCCAATATGGCGGAGGAAAATTTAAGTATCCATCGGATTCCTTTCAAATTCGGTACCAAGTAGTTTTTGAAGTTGCTGGTTTCGAATTCGTTGTAGAAATCTCAAGATTTAAAAGGGTAGATCCAATCTGGCGGACAAAAATCCGAAAATCCATCGTTTTCCCTTCAAACTCGGTACCCAGTGGTTTTTGCGGCTGCTAATTACGAATCCATTGTCAACATAAAGAAATTCGAAAAGGCGGGTTCAATATGGCGGACAAACATCCGAAAATCCATCGGATTTTCTTCAAACTCGGTACCCAGTGGTTTTTGAGGTTGCTAAGTATGAATCCGTTGTCAAAATCACAAAGATCAAAATGGCGGATCCAATATGACCGACAAAAATCCAAAAATCCATCGGATTCCTTTCAAATTTGGTACCAAGTAGTTTCTGAAGTTACTGATTTCGAATTCGTTGTAAAAATCTCAAGATTCAAAAGGTTAGATCCAATCTGGCGGACAAAAATCCGAAAATCCATCGGTTTCCCTTCAAACTCGGTACCCAGTGGTTTTTGCGGTTGCTGATTTCGAATTCGTTGTAGAAATCTCAAGATTTAAAAGGGTAGATCCAATATGGCGGACAAACATCCGAAAATCCATCGGATTTCCTTCAAACTCGGTACCCAGTGGTTTTTGAGGTTGCTAAGTATGAATCCGTTGTCAAAATCACAAAGATCAAAATGGCGGATCCAATATGACGGACAAAAAGCCAAAAATCCATCGGATTCCTTTCAAATTTGGTACCAAGTAGTTTCTGAAGTTACTGATTTCGAATTCGTTGTGAAAATCTCAAGATTCAAAAGGGTAAATCCAATCTGGTTGACAAAAATCCAAAAAATTCATCGGATTTCCTATAAATTCTGTGCCCACGGTTTTTTGGAATCGCTGATTACGAATCCGTTGTCAAATCCAAAATTGAAAAATGGTGGATCTTCTGAGTACGGAATGGAGAGGGAAAGATACTAGATACTTCAGTTTGAATTCGGAAATTTCTACGATCGATTCGTAATGGGTTTTACTGGGTTCGAATTGAAGTTGAAAACACAAATCTTCTACTGTTCTATACAGTTTTATTGTAATATATACATTTCATTCGCAATAAAATAAGAATAATAGGATACGTGTTTGCACAAAAGTAAATCTGAACCAATCATTTATTATTATTTTATTTTGAAATTTTGACAACTGATTTGTAATCAGCGACCCCGAAAACCCCCGAGTGCGGGTTTTGAAGGAAAACCGATGAATTTTGAAATTTCGGTCCACCATATTGGATCTGTTGTTTTGAATTTGGGAATTCTGACAACCGATTGTTCATCAGCGACCTCAAAAACCCCCGGGGTATCGATTTTTAAACGAATTTGAGAACTGCTTACAATTTCATCAAGGTTTTCGTGAAAAAATAATTTAGCTGCAGCAGCTGAGGAGCTAACACGGACACGGACAGCCATTAAATTATCTCCTGCAGCTAAATTTTAGCTGTTACCGCAAATAAATTAACTACAAATGCAATTTCTTTTGCTGTCACAGCTAAAATTTAGCTGCAGGAGCTAATTTAATGGCTGTCCGTGTCCGTGTTAGCTCTTTAGCTGCTGCAGCTAAATTATTTTTTCCGTGCACAATGTGTCTGAGAGATACTTCCTTCGCAAAACAATGACGGAACTTCAAAGGGGCAAAAAGGGACAGCTAATTTTTCTTCTATTTTGAAGGTGAGACCCCCATCTACAACCTCTAATGAGTGAAGTGATGTGGAAAGGCGTGGAATACAACTTTTTCTCCAAATAATTAAACAAACTTCCAAATTCAGAGGTATCAAAATCACATACAATCATTGCTTTGCTATTATTTGTCGCTCAGTAAATCGATATTCCACTAATTCTTAGTATATTCTATACACTTCCAGTAGTAGATTCTATTTTAGAACAGTTCAATCGGTTCACTTTTCAAAACACAGAGTCTCTTTGAACATGGTCGTCACTTTACGATCTCTCATTCACCCGAATGGTAACTCACGAGAGAATACTTTTGAACTGTAATACAAGAGTAAGGAGAAGGGATGAAATATTTTTATTGTATTTGAATTCTGATTACATCACTTAACTCACCCCAAAAATCAAATATTTTAAATTACAGACTTCATTTTTGGTATTTTTTCCAGATTTTTGGGATTCGACCTCACTGATCTCTCGAATATTTTCTACACTTTTCGACATGGACTCACAAAAATGTATTCTTTCCGACCTCTTTTCAATCATCGCGTAATCTCCTCTCGTTAATCAACTTTTCAACTTCGTTAAAGGTCTTTCAGGATGAATAAAGGTACTCCTTTTTTTCTCAATTCCCTTCATTTAAAGTCAATACCCTTAAGATTCGGCTGATTGAAATCAAATTCCCTTCAAACCACAGGAATAAAATCTATCTCCATTCACCTCGAATATTAATATCATTCCTATATTCTACGTTTGAGAAAAACATTTGATCATCTCTTTTATATTTCTCCTATCATGACTTTTTTCTTCTATCCTTCAACTTCTCTTTTCTTCTCCCCTCGGGTGTTTTTTTTTTTATTTTCTATACCATTTTTGCAACTCAATTAATCTCCCTTCGATTTCTTCCCAGAATAGCTTCTTACGTCTTCTCAAATTTCTCCATTGATTTCTTCTTCACTTGCTTTTCCCTCGTCAAATGCAATTCATTCCTTTCCTTAATAATTTCCTTCAATATATCATCAATTATACTATCATTAACTTCTCCATTCTTCGCATTACAGCGGTTTCTTCCATTTTCCAGCCGACGGGAGAGAAGCCCCTTTGATTCTTCAATGAGAAGAAATCCATTCTTTATATTCGTTCACGCATAAAAATCTTTTATTACCTTTATGAATAATGCAGATCGATATTAATTACAGTTCATCGAATATGATTTTCCCGTGAGTTTCAAAGCGGAAAAGATGTGTCTTAATTTCACGTAGTATTTCGAATTCATTGGTATGAAAGTTTGATATGAAAGGGTCATCAGGCCGGTATAGAATCCAGAATTCACGACACAATACAGTTTTTACGATATTGTACATTGGTTGCATTATTAAAGAGAAAATTGGAGACTCCGCTCCATGGAACGTATTATCACAATTGGACAGAAAAAAACAAAAGAGAGAGAGAGAGTGAAAAGAGTCTTCTTGATAGCGTTTTCCGCTTTGAAAAGGTCTGACCTCGTGACTGGCGTCGCATTCGATGAGCCTGCATTTTCCTATGGCACGTGCGCGCTCTTGTATCCGTACATCTGTGTACGTTGAAGAGTATACATACGTACATAATGCAGTATGCAAATTTCCTTCGACTTCTATGCACCACTCGGTACATTATTTCTTTCTCCTTTTTCTTTCTAGGTTCTTCCGCGTTATTAAGCCAACCTAAGGTCCGCGACCCAGTTTTTGCATCGTCGAACAAAAGAGCTACCGAGGCTATTAAGATGCCGGCGCCTTAGGGCGACTTCCCGCGTACTAGCTTTTGATATACCACCATCACGTAACCAGTACATTCGAGCATTCGTACGTGTGTATGACCCTCGTATTTATAATCACCGAAACCACTACCACCATCCTCATCGTCATCACCTCTTTACAAACTTCTCTATTCATAGAAGAACTAGGAATAAGCTCCCGCTCATCAGCCAAACTTCTTCCACCCTCACGACTCGCTTAACCGTTGCATCCCACTTTACTCTTTGACATTTCGCTAAAATTCTCACGTCCTTCATCCCTTTGTTTTTCGAATGATAGACACCTCTCTGACGTGCCACTGTCGATGTGACATAATACATCACCGATACCAATCTTTCCCCCACAAATGGTAGGAGTGGTAGGGTGCATCCATTTCGATAATGAATCCCTTTCTGTTTTTCACCGATTTCGTTACGATGGGCATTCAAACGTTGAAAATCGTACCCCGGAGCAAACAAAGACATTTAATCATAAGCACGAGAACAAAGTTCCGTACAATGGATCATAAATTACCAACTTCACGAATTTTACAAACTTCACGCTCTGCCTGTGTTTCTACAATATGTGCAGTTTTCTAGAACACATTCAAGTGTATTATTGTTTAAATTAGTTCATTCATCATTTTAAATGAAATGTTTTATCTGGAAATTTATTCCCTTTGATTTATAATTGTATGCTCTTTTTGTTAGTCTCTTGTAAAAACACGAAGAAATCCAAAAAAAGAGATTCTTAATTTCTGATACCTTGTCGACCTCTTTTATCCCATGAACTACCCTACCTTACTTTGCTTTTCCTTTTATCCTCATTTTTTTCCATTACCGCGTATATCCACATAGATGTCGAATCTTCCATCCACTCCACGTTGGAAGAATTCCTTTTTTTCTTTTCATTCCATCTCGTGTCTTGTCGTGGTTTTGAATGAAGATTTTCTTTTCGATCCTGATTATTCGAAATTTCATGACACGAAAAATTTTAATGCATATTTCGAGATCTCATTTCACTTTTCGTTTTTATTTTGTTTCAATTAGGCCTTCGCTTCTCTCGTATTCACTATCGTATATACGTATACGTTGCTCTCTTTTGATGGTCAATTAGTGAACCGTGGTCCATGCAACCACGTACATAGAATATCTTAAGCTTATAAAATATTCATAACGGAGCCGGTGGAGTATGAAGAACGTCTGCTAATTAATGAGACAGGGCTGAATATTTGAGAAGTGATTTTCAAAAATTTAGTTTGTCAAGAGGCGGTGGTGACAGTGTTCAGACATTCATCGATTATTGTGATTCAAACTCATCTTCAGACGATTCACGAATTTATTATTCAACAAATCAGTTTCCGTTGATCATTATATTCACATACATTTTACGGGTCACTGAGAATCGAGGTGATATATTACTTGGGACTTTAATCCTAGTTCAATCCCTCAGCGTAGTACTTACAACATCTTATAGAGAATTCTGATCAGATCTGACTACTTCAATTCCATCGGGTTCCGTTACAGTACACTTTACCGTCCTAACGTGGGAGGAGCCAAGGCATATTCCAATTTACAAACTCCTAAATCCTTACCAGAATCCACTTTTCCTTCCCCACATATTATCCATCATCATGATTGCGGCAAATCGTTCATCATTCTCACTTCAATAATCCACAAAATTACAAATACAATGAATTCTCATTATCTATCCGTGAAAGAATCGTTGAGGTCATGGACATTTTTCAGCAAAATTATTCGTGTTCAATCATCACTACAAAGACTTCAATTTTGTAACCACGTGAAAACCCGTGATCAAGCTTAAGCAAGTTCTCTTTCGTGATCATGCAAGATCTCACCGACTGAAGAATATTTATACAAAATGACTCTGTGTTGATTTTTTTTATCACGAATACACATGCTTTATCACGTTGAATCGGCTCCAAACGCATATGCCTACACCTGATCACGCATGATCATGCCTGAAAACTGGAAATCGGAAAATAGAAGCTGCATAAGCACGATAAGTAGATAGAAATGATTGACAATAAATTGGTGTTTGATAACATTGTTAGAGTTTCATTCCTTACAGAAGAATTAATGATTTTGTATGAATTTCTCATGTATGATGGAGCATAATCAAGCATGATCAGGCTTCAGTCAAAATTGTGCCTTATTTTATAAAAAAAGAGAGAGGCTAAACTCGTGTCTTTGCCGAGTCTTTCGTCACCCTTGAAGAGACAGTACCTTTTAATCCTTTCGCGTCCAAGAGTTCTTTTATGCAATAAGAGATCGAGAGTAAGGGTTTTCATCCTTGTGAACAAGCCAAGTACCCACTCGGGAGAAAGCTCGATCCGATGAAGCGCAGAAGATTTCTTATAATTCTTCCTTTGTAACAGGGATAAGTTGACACGAGGGCTCAAATACGTCGAGGGTGGTGTAAGTCGTTTCTTTTCGTTCCGAGGATTCCAACGATTCATTCATTCTTTGAAAATTATTTTTGTATCAATCTTCTTTCTTCTCTGTTCTCTGAAAAATCAACGGACCTCCACACGCTATATAATTCTGTAACTTCGTGCACAATACCAATACCGTAATCTCATTTCTCTTTTAAACTATTGCGATCTTTCATCTATGATCTCTCCATTCGAGACAGTGTATTTTCATCATTTCTCTTTGTATCGACCCACTCCAGGGCATTTCAGAAGGAAGACCCGAATAAAAGAGGGAAATAGAAGAACAGGTTCTTGGCTTCCGATACATCGTCGATCCTTTCGTCGTCCCATAAAACCTCACAACAGAAGCGAGACTATTACATAGACTGCACTTTGCCACACACTTGTCTCATATTGTCGTCCTCTTTCCCTCCCTCCCTCCCTCGCTTTGTTTATTTTTGGCTTTTCTTTTCTTTCCCCCAGGACTTGTTGTCGTCATTCTTTTTCCTTATCTCCTCTCGTCTCCACCTCTTCAACCTCTCAGTGTCCCATTCGTCCTCGACGGCGACGACGACGACGACGACGACGACATCGTCTTGCCATCTCACAGGCCGTTGAAGAAAGCATCGAGGAGTCTCATTCGAGGAAAGAATGTGCCTTTTATTGTGCCAACAGTCTGTCGGATAGTCACATTCGAAGTATGAAAGTTATTGTGCGGTAGGCGCACGGGGACGACTCTCGGGAGAAAAAATACGTGAGATACTCGCCGGGTCGTTTTATTTCGGTTATAAGGGGACATTTTTTATCTTGTATTTTATTATAATTTCTGGGGAATTTCTTGGGATAATAGGAATACGCGAGAGAGAATGATGATCTCTCGTGTACGTGATCGTGGAATGAAGGAAAATTATACATGTGATGTGTATCGATTGTCGAAATATTATCATAGTATCATTTCCATTCCATTATCGTGTATCTTCAGTATCTGATTATACTATACAATTGTGAAATTTTGTTACAAATGCGTTATTCCTTTGAATAAACATTGAAATTTGGTTTGTAGATTGTTAGTTTCAACTACTCAAATAATATCATTATTTGAATGAACTGAACTTTGAATCATCGCATGTGCGTGGAGATTTTCTTTTACATTCGCGATGAGGTATGAAGAATAATATCTAACGCGTAACCTCGTTAGAATAACACAGAGTTATTTATATGTGGGTGATAGTTGTAGAGTCAATGACATAATTTGTGCTTGGATCATGTAAACCCAAGTACGTCCTTTCCGATTATTATGATTCACGCGGTTGAATGATTCGCGCGTACATGTCAACATATGATTCTAGCTGAAAGATCGAGAGGGAATAGGTGAATGTGAGGTGAATTTATTCAATTTCATGATTCGATCTTCTTGGCTGACCTGTTTTATGAATGATTTCAAGTTCGGTCGAGGGAAAAAAGTACATGGAACTATTCATTATGCTCCTTCAGCAAATTGCTAGAAAAATCAACATCTCTTGCTGCCATAGCTACACTGTAAAAAGTATTCGGGATTTTCCAATACCTATGTAAAGAAAATTTCCTATACTTATACGGGAGGAGCGAATTCCCGTACACGCATAGGAATTTTCACATAAAAATTCTAGAAAAATTGCTGTTTTTATAGGATTTTTCTCCAAATTTACTGGAAATTTCTTATCCATGTATGTATTAATTATAATACAGTGTGAAAATTCGATGTCATAGCCCACAAGATTGCTGTTTTTTCTCCTTGTGTTGTGGGGTTTTATATATTTATTATTCATATAATTTTTATATATAAATATGATCCTTCGATGCCATAATCGTAGAACAATAATACGTATATTGACATAACTTTTGTTATCACAGTTGTTCAAAGTATCGAACTATGTTGTGCGCGTCTGGTTCTGGTTCGCTTGACAAGTTCCGAAGCCACATGTGGGGATACATGAATTTCACAATACACTTTTGGCACCGCCCAGATGTTGAAACGTTACAACCATTTCTGTACCGAGAGAATCTATCATTTGTCGTGGAATAAACTTTATAAAAATGAATAGCTATGATTTTATTTCTTTATGACGAGTCAGATAAGATGGAGAAGGAGATTTTTCCAATGTATTCATAATGAACCCTAAAACATTAATACAGAGCTTCGGAATATATCTCTACTCGAAGCGAAGATGTAACTTTGTACTTAACGTCGACTTGAATTCTGATCTTTTCCCCGGTTTCCACCCTACCGTCTCACCTCGTAACGTACGAAACGTTATTGAAGTTTACGATAACGAGCTCTCTTCTCGTGATTGTAACTTTTAACAATTTTATGGAAAGTTTACTACGTAGCAATTGATTTGATTTTTATTTTCTTCGGGTCGTTTTTCCGAGGAAAGAAATGTCATGTTCGTAGCGGATGATTCCCCAGGGAACGATAGGAAAAATCGATGAGTAAAATAACCAATGTCAAACAGTTGTCATATTTTATGTGATCTATTTTCAAATTGTTTTTCTTTTCGCGAAAATAATGTTATTCTTAGAAATCTCTGGCAAATTTTGGAGGATTAGAAGTGATTGGAAATTAAAGTATGGAAATCTTCTATCGTATGCTCTGTGAAATTTGTAGAGTGAGATTTCACTCTTCAGCCAGCCAAAAGTGAGCCTGCAGTCGAAATTTTGAGTGAAATTTCCACTCTTTGAGAGTGATATTTCAAGGTTTGAGGTTAGAAACTCACAGCCACTCAAATTCTAGAGTAAATTTTCCACTCTTTCAGATTTAGAGAGTGCAAGGAGGGATACACGTTGCTCTGATTTTAGTAATATGATGATACGGAAGAGGGAACGCATCGATGAGGTCTGTTGTGCGTTGAACCGGAACCAAGAGAGATCACGGCGAAGGTACTAAATTCAATGTGAATTTTTTTTTCTTAATGAAATTATAGGTATTTTATGGTGTGAAATTCTATATCGAACGATACAAGATTTGCCTTCTGATGTAAAATTTAAATACAGCTATACGCGAAGTTCGATTCTCCCACATAACCCAAAGTAGAAGCGGAAGGAACTATTCCAACATCTCCTCGACGATCCTGTACCGATTCCGAGAAATCACCACAGTGAGTTGGAAAACTTTTACTTGGGATGAATTTTTTAGCACGCTGAGGAAAACTCAACGACCTTTTAAAGATCAACCAAACGCACTTGTTAGTGAAATACTTCGATAAAAGGGAAAGCAACTCCGATAAAAGTTACTTTGGGGTTTTTTCCTAGACTCACGAGAATTCGAATATTCGAATTTTTGTTCCGACAGATTCGCGTCTCTTCCAAACACAGCACCATGAATCTCCAAGAGACACATAATCACAGTCAAATACAAAGTTATGCACAACAGAACTCAAGATTTCCCCAGATTGAATACACGAAGCTTGTTTTTCGTGACAAAAATAAGATTAACTGCATAACTCAAGCTCAACTGATAACTGTTCTATCAATTACGAGACATTTTCATCCGAATTATGCTGACGCCAAGTTTAGAATTGCAAGCATAGACACGTTATAATTTGCAAATTAATCGTGACTGTGTCCTCATTTTCACGATCCATTTCTTGGAAGATTTATACATTCATCTACATATATTAGCGAAATGAAGTTTCTGTGCAACGTTGATCTTCTTCCCAAAAGAAAGGACAGAGCGTCTCTCGATGTTCAAACTCGAAAATGAGAGAAAGAGAGAGAGATAGAGCGCTACAAGAGCGGTGACAATTCAAACGGGATATCAAGTTGAATATTGAAAATACTTCCCTCCATGAAGATCGCCGATCGAACGGTTGATTGCTCGTTTCGAGCGGAGCTTTTGATCAATCTTTGATTCGAAAAACCAATCATTCACGCATACAGCAACAAGACTTTTTTCATAATAATAACAATAATTTTTGAGCTCGAAAATACGATGATATTTTCATTGATCAAATATCGAGGATATAGATTGAATGGTTATTCGTCAAATTGAAATTCCACGCGTCACCTCCTCGTGCACCTATTCTCCATTTTTTTTCTCTCTTCTCTATTTCGGATCATCAAAAGAGACAGACCCGCCGCGGTTTTGTGGGGAATATCGGTTCGATTTGGCGAGGGTTCAATTCAATATCAAGTGTTTATATTTATAAATCCATTATTGACGAATTTCTCGATCAAAGAGAGGGAGAGAGGATTGAGATGTATTCGTGTTTTCACGGATGGGAACAACCCTAACAGGGTTGGAATCAATCGCTTATGGGGTAACGGCATACGTCGTTGGGCCGACAATGGTTCACGGAAAAAATAATTTAGCTGGAGCAACGAAGTGGCTAGTACGGACACGGAGTGCTATTGAATTAGCTCCTTCAGCTGAATTTTACACACACTGTAGAAAATTTTATCGGAAAATTCCTATATATTTACGTGAAGTAATTAACACATACACTGAGAAAAATTTCCTTGTATACAATTTCCCATCATTGCTGGTATATTTGGGATATACTCTGGAAATAACGGAACACGCTGTCGATTATGTGTGAACTTTGCAATCATTCTAGCTATCTTCACCAGAGAGAAGATGAGAGCGCTCACGGCCGGGGTTCCATTGCTAGCAGTCCTATCCGACTCCCTGACTAAACTATATAGAAAACTTGGTATTCTTAGGCTAACCTCCGATAGACCGGAATTCGTTCCGGCGGAATGACTTTAAACCAATCGCTTTCACAATTTCTTTTAGAGCGTTCTATCAGAAATCTATAAAAAATTGTGCATTGGTTCAATTTTCATTCCGCCGGAACGAATTCCGGTCCATGGGAGGCTAGCCTTAGTGTAGCCAAAAACATTGAACCGATAGATTGCGCCACTTGTGTTGGTGGGCTATTCCTTTTAATTTGATTGGACGACTGAATAATAGGTATATTTTATGCAGCCCACCAAGACCATCAGCGTGATATGCGGATTAGTTCCATTTGACGATAGTAAGGAACACAAAGAGTGGGGGAGTTAGAGAGGGCTAGATTGCTAGTAAGTGGATCACGTGAAACCACGGTGTGAGAAGAATAGGTGATGCAACTTCAATTCAGCGGTGTGATTATTTTATCCGGTTTATTCATTCCGCCAGACATAGCGGTACCATCACTGATAGGTAAATGTAAACAAAAATGGCTACCCCCATACACAAACATAACCCAAACTGTTTCAGAAGTTTCGAATTTAATAATACATTCAAAATTGTATTCATTCAGATCTGAACCACTATGGAAGTTATATTTCAAAAAATTTTCAAAATCTTCTAATCTTGTGTACATTATTGCACAATGTGTAAGAAAGAATATTTTTGTAAACGTGTTGTTGAATAGTTTATTCAAATAATTTTTGAATAGAATCAAGAAACATTGCAAAATGAGTATTCACGCTTTGTTCATGCAGTGCATAATCCGTATTTTTAATTCTTAAGCATTAAATTTTTGTATATTCCATTAGATTTGAATTCCTCCATATTCATTTTGAAATATATTTTAAAGAAACCTTCCAACTTCGAATTCAATTTATAATTTTCATGTATTAACTAACTTAGATAATTTTTTCTTCTCTTTATTTTGTTTTGTGATATCTTATTGGTAGAATGTTTTAATATATTGACGCATATATATGCAATAAGGAATTACATTTCTTATTATATGATAGAGAAGCAAAATATTTGGAATGGTTGAGGTTATCAATATGTATAAACATGCCGCCATTACTGTTTACAAAAACCTTTGTCCTACATAAACGACATCTGAGAACGAGAACTGTCAACCGGATCAAATAATCACATCCCCACCACTGCAATTCGACGAAGTTCGATCACCTATTCTTCTTACACCGTGTGTGAAACAGACCCACCAACCCCCTTTCTCATTTTTTACTTTTTCTATTCATGATAATGAAGAATCATATCCATTCAGTATCGATACATAATTGAATTTTGATTAAATACGTATTGAAAAGTATTCAAAAGAAGGCCGTGATTTTTGCTATTGAAAAATTAAATCGCTGTGGGTCTACTTCCATGATCCAACCGCCAGGAGGCCAGTGGAACTTTCACTAGCGGTGCATAGGTGCTCGTAAGCGCTCTCAGCTTCTCTCTGGGTGTTTACGGTAAATGATCGGTTCAGGTTTATCTCTAGACAATGGTACTCAACAGGGGGCATAATCTCAAATTGAACATTCTCAAATGGATTTCAGCGCTGCCGTACGGTAGTACAGTGAACTATTTGACATAGATACAACCAACACAAACAATGAACAAATGACACCGATTTTCGAATGAGTGTTAGTGTATACATGGAAAATAGTTCACTGTACTACCGTATGGCGGCGCTGAAATCCGTTTGAAAATTTTCTATTTCAGATTATGCCCCCTGGTATTCAATTACGAAAATTTCTAGAATTGATCGGATCAGTGATCCTGTCCTGTTTTACAAGGCGGTGTTAACGTATCTTTATGAAATAAGGTGGGTGCATGCAAAGATTCGAAATGCAAAAGATTCGAAACCTTGTATAGAAAGAGAAGTCAGATGCCGCATCTCTTTTCAACTGAGGTTTCGAGTCTTTTGCATGCACCCAATAAAGCGGGAAACTGGAAGTGAAAGATAATTAGGTGGCATTAATTGATATTTATAAAATTTGAAGGTACAAATTATCATCTTCGTGCTAAAAAGTAATTTCAAATTGTTCTGTTAAGCCAATGATCCGATCAATTCTAGAAATTTTCGTAATTGAGTACCACTGTCTAGGGATAAACCTGAACCACGGTGTAAAAGAATAGGCGAACCAACTTCCTGGATTTTGAGGGAGTGGGGGTGTGATTATTTGTTGCAGTTTTCTCTAGTGTTTTCCAGATGTCGTATGTGTTCGAGGTAGGTTTTTGTAAACAACAATGGCGGAATATGGTAGCATCTATTTGAATTCCTTCTTCATCACAAAAATGTATTTTCACTCTCAAGGAATTGAAAAAACATCAGTTCAAATGGTACATAAGTGCTATATTATTGAATGTGACAGTGGATATACGAAAGACAAAGTATCTAGGTTTCGTGCACCGAAAGACACTGAACTTTTCAAGAAATGGTTTGATGTTATCAAAAAGTCGGATAATTATTTGAATAAGAATAGTTTTGATTGTGAAAAACACTTTCAAGAATATGATATAAAACGAGGGAATATTGTACGTGATGTGATTGGGAATGTGATGTATGAAGTAATCATTCGTGGAGTGCCATTCGCTACATGATTGTATGTTTTGAATTTGAGAATTCTAAAAACCCATCATCTGCACATTGTGATTTTTGAATTTCTATTGGTGATTTATAGAAAATGAAATTGTTTTGCAATATTATTCCCAAAATATCAATAACGATTAATCTTTTTCTATTTTTTTTCGTACTCCCTGATTTATTTGCAAAAATACTGTTCTTTGATATCAGTGAGGATTTTTTTGATGGTGAAGAAAGCATTGAAAAATTTTGTATTCCAATCCGGTTCATTATTCAATATAAGTAGTAATTGACTTTATTGTTACAAGCTCAAGCAACACCAAGAGGAATTATAATGTGGACAGTATCCTATGGACATGCTCAGAAGGTGATTATCCAAAACAGTCTCATTTGGAGGTTCTAAGCATGTTCATATCACATCTGAAACATCCGTGTGTTGCTTGGGAGTAATGATGAATAAAAAATATTATTCCATATTAGCTTTTATGAGGTTATATTCATTTCATGGGAGCGGCCATTGTTGTTTACATTTGCCTGCCAAAATCAGTAGCGCACTCATGTGTCATTATGAGTAAACTGCATGAAATAATCACAGCAGTTTTGAAGAGTTGGATCACCTAATTCTCTTATACCGTGACCTGAACCGATCATTTGCCGTAAACACCCTCTGTCTTCACTTGTTTTGGTCGTAGATGTTAATAGAATAACAGTTCAATTTACCGTGTTTGACAGTACATTTTGTAGTTTTCAGGTTATATCCTAAATTTACCAGCAATGATGGGAAATTGTACAAGGAAATTTTCCTCTGTGTACATGTGTTAGGATTTTCCACAACTTGTCCGGAAATTGACTGTGAAATGTTGGGAAAAATCCCATAAAGTTTGGAATTTTCAGATAAATGTATGGGAAATTTCATATCAATGTACCGGAAATTGATTTCCTAATCACAGGAAAATGCCGATTATTTTTTACAGTGTATGACAGTGAAAAAATTTGCCTTTGTAGCTGGTTTATTTGCTGTAACAGGTAAAATTTAGCTGCAGGAGATTGATTTGATGGCTGTCCGTGTGCGTGGTGATGGTCACTTTGCTGTTGCAGCTGAATTATTCTTTCCGTGTTGACTACTTTTGGCCCAGCAATGGCGAGCAGTTCCTTCAAGGGAAGTTAGATCGAATCGTCGTCAGTTATCGTCAAATTTCACATAAAAAAAAACTAAACTATTCCTTACGAATCGATACGTGGAAATTGCAATGGAACGTTGCAAAAATGATTTATAATATTCAACGATTCGTCGAGTTACTCTCTTGACCGAAATCAACGAGGAGAACAAAAAGATGGGAAATCATTGAAAAGCTCGATTCAGCCCGAGTTGTACGGTTGGTTACACAGATAGCTCTGTCCGCTTTGATACACATGAATTTTCAGATTAAAAAAGGCGGGGCTTGTTGGTTCTGATTGAAGAGATGATGAAAAGTGTCATTGTGAGTATTCCTTTTTTTTTGTGTGTTTGTTCCATGCATATAACAAGATGACAAAATAGGTTGATTGAACTCGTATGTCTCTCATATCTGGTCGCAAATTACTTTGAAATATAGAATCCTGATTTTTAAATTGGATATTCGTGTTTCGGTACATTTTATCAAATTGAAATTCGAATCGATTCCAACTGGGAACTTGTACTTATTATTGTAGGATACCAGCATTCTCTTCAACGTTAAAAAATGTTGACTTTTCATGATCGTGCGTCGAAAGAAGAACTAAGGGAGAGATGGATCGATATTCTATTATCCTTTACCCAAAAGAGAAATCTATACCGTATAAGATGTTATCGCAAATATTCGTTCGATCAAAGAACCGGGAATATAAAGTTGCCACCGAGATAATATTCATGAACATTCTCAAATATTATCTTCACTTAACGGTATCTCTCTCTCTCTCTCTCTATATATATTTATCGAGGGAAAGAAATATCTGTGCATCATTCGGACGTGAAACTGAGGTGAATTTGTATACTAACTTGATTGAATTATCAATACATTATTTGAATATCAAGGATAAAACAATAACTGAATCGATCGTGTGTGTCAAACAAGTAGGGTATTCGTAAGTGTTGTATATTGTATACCGAAACAACAAGTTCACGCGTACAACAAAGTGCAATTAAATTTACATGGATTTGCTGTGGTTTCCGTAGCAATAGTTCTCCGTCATAGAATATGCTTGAGTTAGTTTCGAAATAGCATTGCTAGAGTTGCGTATAGTCTCGTCATTCAATTTAGAAATGGTACTCTACAAAAAGTACTTTTAATCTTAAATCCCAAAGCTCTCGAGAAAAGCACTGGAGAAAACTCGTATATCGGTTACCGATATTCATCGTGCTCTAATATTGATCAAAGAACAAATAACGTTGAAATGTTCTTCTCCTTAATCTCGCCACCCCTTTTCTTTACACTTTTTACATTACTTCTTATCATCAGGATTTGTTCCTCGGATGGAATCGAAGAGCCTGGAAATTCGTTCAATAGCAAGGTATAGTAGTAGGACGCGCTAGGTTCGATCTATCGTCGCCATTCGTCAGATCGATAGCTTTCGACTTCGTGCCTTAGGTTCGTAAAAGGATATAACGTGGGTGGCTTGGAAAAAGAGAGAGGGGAGAGTGATGTCCTCGAAAAATCGACAGCAAAAGACTAGAAGAAATGGATTTTTCTCCGAACTATACAGAATATCCGGTGCATTCGCGGATACCTTCATGCTTTGCGAAACTCGAAATAATATAAATCGTTGGCGTTGCTGGACGTTATCGGGATTTCGTGAAAATCTTCTTGAATTGGCTAAGATATACGAATTTTTCAACGACCTCGACTCTCGAGTGTCTATAATTCTTGATCGTGAAAAATGGATCATTCGGTTCTCTCTTACCTTTCTCTCTCCTCTCCTATATACGATATCTCCGCACGATACGATACAAGCGGAATTTATTCATATAAATTTTATACTTCATCACGGATGAATTGTGGGTTTCATGACGCAGAAGAGAACGATATTATTTTTGAAATTTTCTATCGAGTTGCGAGTTATCTTATATATACGTTCCATAAGTCCTTTCACTTACTTTCTTTGCGGTAATCGTTTCGTCTACGATCCGTTGTATCCGGTATTCGAGGAGTATACATGGCAGGAATTCAATCAAATGAAATCAGATTCGCTATGTTTTACAATTCAATAAATCGCGAACAGAAGTCAAGAGGATCGAAGGACGATCGTGAATATTATTAGATATCGTGAAAAAGATAAGAAGGTAAAGAATTTACTATAACAATGAGATACAAACGTTGAAGTAGTTGATGAAGAGAGAGACAGAGAGGTGGAGGAAGGATGAACGAGAAGAGAAGAGATCCGCTTTGGTGGAGTTCATGTTCATTATGCTCAAGAGCAAAGCTATGTGAAATCAGAGAAGATCTCTAAGCTTTCGAATATCTCACTGATTATAGATAAGATTATGTATATTTCTGATTAAATTTTAGTACATCCTCGATATTAGTTTTTACAAAATATTGAAGTTCATAATCCTTGAGTGGAGTAAAGTAAAAAATCGAGGTGTGGAAATTCAGAGTTTCACACCAAAAAAGGAGAAACGCGTGCGAGATGGATGATAGCATGAATGAAAAATGAAGAAACGCAGTCTCGCTTCCCTTTCAATGCAATACTTCCGAGTTGAGGTGAATTATAAAATAAGGAAAGATAGAAAGATATATGGAGGGCAACTGAAGGCATTTGAAATTCTCGGTAAACTGTTTTCCCGACTATTCTTTCTTGAGTTCAAACACTTATACTCTTTTTCGTCTTGTTCCAATTAAACAATTTTCCATTCGAAGCGTGGATATCAGCTTTTCTCGATAAACTGTTTTTATCCCTTTCATACACTCTCTTCGAGTAACGCGAAGCATACAAAATATACACCCTTTTATCACCCTTTTTAGTTCACTTTCGTTCTTTGATGGAGTTGAAAATCTTCTTTGCTAAAGTGACACTTGAACAGGCTTTCGTATCAAAGAACATTTGTATTCGCAGCCAAGGGATTCTTAGTAATACTATTTGTATACTTGGTCTTTCTGGATTAACTCAATTCCCAACGATGATGAATCGAGGAAAATCTGTGCTTTTCGAGAGCACCGCGTTAAAGTTTCAATTGAGTCGTCTCGTCTTGATTTCGAGAGGAAGAATATTAAGAAACGTCTGGATACACAATGTTTGTTGTGTAATCGAGAACTTCGTGTTACGAAATTCTGTTAATATAGGTTTTTATTTTGATTTGTTCGAGAAGTTGCGAGAGAAGAGAGGGACACCAACATGGAATAAATAGGAGATATTTGTTGGATTTTGTTTTATCGTGGAGCAATAGTTCTTATAGGAAGCTCTGTGATGAAGCACAGTCTAGCAGTAACCGATATTCCCAGTAGAAATCCCTCTAATTATTCTTCGGGCCATTGCCAGGCTTTGCAGGTCTCTCACGAGTGCTTGGCAAGGCTTTTTAATGGTTTGGAGACCTTTTTTTAATTACATGATCACTCTTCGCTATTGCCAAGCTCAAATTACACTGGTCAACAGCCATTTTGGTGCCTGAGGTTTGAGAAATGATTCGAAGTAGTTTTAAGGCACTAACATTAACATTATTCATGCAAATTATGTATAAAACATTCTGATATCCGTTTCGCATTCAGTTACCAGACCTCGAGCACCAGAGAAAAACATCATCCAGTAGTCAACTATGAATCACCCAGTCATTGGCCATTATTGGACAATTGGTAAATTGCATCTCGTGGGGGTGTCAAATTCTTATCTCTTCAGCCCTAGTAGAAATCACTCTAGTCATTCTCTAGGCGATTACAAGGCCTTACGAGGCCTTGCAAGTCCCTCACAAGGGCCTGGTGAGGCCTCGCAAAGCCTAGAGAATTACTAGAGTGATTTCTGCTAGGGAGGATTTTGTCCAACGAAAAAATCAGTTGAATAGTTTCTATTTGAATCCAGTTATTGTGTTATTTCCAGCTTAATGGATGCCTATCCGGGGATGAAATATTTATTCCATACATTTAATTATGTATACAAACATTTGAATATTATTAAACATTAATAACTGATCCGTGCATGTATCTAACAATCGTAGACGTTAATGCACCCTGATAAATAATTACGCACATTAACTGACGTTATAGAATTAATGATCCAAGCATCGATAAACATCTCATCCCTGAATATCAGCCACATTATGTAAAATGAAAATAGGAAATCGATAGATTGTGAATTTTATGCGACTTGTATGTGATTGCAATTCAGGAGTCAAAGTACTGATCTGTGGTTCAAATTACCAAAGGAATATCAATTTAGAATTTCGACTTGGAAAGTAATTATTCAAACGTGAAATTTCACAGCAATCTAGCGTATACTTGAAATCAAATAAAACAAAATAATTCCTTTGTGAATTCGATAACAATTTCCATGTAAAAATCTCCCGCTCGTATCTCAAAACGTTTCCAGCTTATAGTGCTAACAAAGTATCGAAGCGTGTGATGTGTTTATTCTGCATGAACCTTCCCTTCCTCGTACACTCTGTTGGAATTTCAAAAAACTCGTGGCAACGTTGAATGGTAACGTACCTTCATACCTTCATCAAACTCCATCAATCCACGTCAATTGATTCGTGAAATGTATCCTCTGATCGATAATAATTCTACAATTACAAAATTTTCGTGTAGATGCTTCGGAAAACAAAAAGTCCATGAAGTGAAATAAGAAAGAAAAAGAGGGAATTTTCCCATCGAAGTTGTGAAAACCCTCTACGAAGTGTGTAGCTAGTTGGTTGCTTCGATCGATATCTGTATTCAATCTTCTTCTCCCTGTACTTGCATTCAAATATCCTAATTTCTCTTTCCACGACAAATCCTCAATACCTCGCGTATTTTCTACTCTACGAGAAAACAAGTAATACATGTATGACAAGGGGCTCAAGTCCCTAACTTGGATTCGAAAGTAGAAGAAGAAGAAGATGAGAAAGAAGAGAGTGAAGAACGGCAGCATCAACAATAACAACGGGATAGAGAAATCAAAAGAGAAGAATTCTGAAAAGCTAGCTAGCATACACTAACAATCTAAAGTAGAGGAAACGAGTTTTCCACGGTAAATGGAAAACTGTCGTTCTTCTCGTTCCAATAGATCCTCATTCGGCGACTAGCCCCGGGACGTCGATGGCTTCACGAACCTTACATTCATATCTCCTCCAGTTCATATCCATACAACGGTATCTCTGTATACAAACATATGTAGTCTCCTGTAGTCATATGCAGTGGCAGGATTTTGGCTTCCAGAGGATCGTATATGTATGGAAAATGCAAATCGTAACCGATTGCTGCTGGCTGTTCTCAATGGTACGTTTGTATTCCGTGCTCGGTGCATGGCGAACACTCGCACATCGATGGTACGAGCTATGGGGTATAACTCGGTTGGTTTATACATCTATACGCGATGTAAATACCTTAAGCAATTACCCCAAGTGGACCAGGGCCAGTACCAGTGCCACGACCAGTCACCCCAACCCATAGAGATGCATCGAGTATACCTATGATTCGGTCAACTGGAGAAATTTAGGTCCATGCAGTCTCGTTTCGACATTTACGTAAGTGCGTAAACGTATATATATATATATATACATGCGTATAGACTATATCCGAATGCAGGTATTTCGATCCTTCCTCGCCGTTTGGTACATATGCCGTGCCTACGAACGAACCAACGAACGAGTCCTCCTTCCACGAGCTAATTGTTATTGGACACTGCGGCGTTGCGCAACATTTGAAGGCGATATAGTTTTAATACGTGCTATGCGAACATCCGATACGAAATGGATTAGAATCGACCCGACGGCACCCGATGATTATTTTAGGGATTGTAATGCACCAGAAAATCGATTCGCAAATCACTGATAGGGTGGATGTGAAATTATATTATCGCTGCTCTTTGAATCCAATGAAATTACATTGATCATAAACTTACATTTGTTCATTCGAAAGGAAGTTTAGTCGATTCAACGGATTGTAAAATAGATATTTCAGTTACGTGAATTCAATTACACGTTCGATGTTTCACCGTGTGGAAAGAACATGTCCTGGATATCTCATTCTTATTTCTATATCGACAAGAAAATCATCCTTTCATTTCTATTGTGAAAATTTATCGAATGTGGCATGAATGTATAGGTGGGGTTACATTGTATCATCTTTCATCCGGTAACTATGACGGAATTAAGCCATAGACAATTGGAACTCTTATGGACCCTGGTATCGATAAATAGAGAATGATTAATGAGTTTTAATGTATAATACCGTACCAGATGGTAGCTCGGGTTACTTCTGGTTCAACGATCGGCTATGGAACGGGCACCGGCACACGATCACGGCAACTTCCGACAATCCAATCGTATGCACATCGTTGCCCGCATCAAACGATATCAATAATCTCTTTAATCAAAAAGCGATGAATCAAGAGACCCGGTAGCATCTCGACGCCAAGTATATCAAGAAAAAAAACCGTGTTCAAAACCTATCATACACAATGGATACGTTTGGTTTGGAATCACTCAACACTGTTTCTAATACGTGAAATGGATGAATCTAATTTCTGTTTATGAAAATAAATATAATTTGTACCTAAATACACCGGAAAAAGTTTGAATACCATGTGAGAGCCGAGTGTACTTGGCGGCTCACATTGATTTCACATGTGTTGTTCTTCAAATGAGGCACTTCTTACCATTTAGAAATTCAAACCGGGCCAGTACTGGCCCAGATTCTTCGAGTCAGGAGTCAGGACCAGTACTGACCAGGTTTTCAAATTTCCAAATGGGTTGTTGTATCTCTTTAAGATTTGTTTCGTAAGTCGAGCACATTTTCATGTACTTGTCATTGTGTTCGTTTTTTTATATTTTCGGAGTTTTTTTCATCATCGAAATATAATAGTTTACCGTATCAACATTTACGTTTTTTTTTTCAAAAGACCTCGAGATTTATGATCGTTGGATTGTAAGTTAGAAACAATTAATCATTCCTAGGCATTCGAGGAAATTTCGTGATGTTAAATCGACGTTCAGAATTTTCGTACCGGTTCTGAGACATTCAACAAGTGATTAGGCGTTGAATCGAGTACAAAATAATAGCAAAGATAAATCAAATTTATAGCAGAAGTTGTAATGTATAAGAGGATGAAGGCTATTATGCGATCCAAAGAATAACAACTTCATTGAACACCGTCGAGCATTCTTCATTCGACTTCTCTTACACGAAAATGTGCAGTATACTCGAGTATACATGAGTGGTACGATATAAGTTGAAAAATCCGATACATCGAGTTTCATGAATCCTTGTTGTTACTTCCGATATAACTCGAAATGATCTGAAAACTTGTATAACTCGATAAATACTTCGGAATGTAGCCAATTTGCGAATCAATAATCGATATACGGAAATATCATTTCCTCCCTTCAATTCAAAATACTCGATTCGGATTGATAAATAGAAGTGATACTTGGAATTGTGAGGTGAGGTGAGCCATTTTCAATGAGATGTACTATATGTATATCTTGTATATTCTGTGATCGTATGGATCGTACCTACGCAATTATCGAATAAAATAAATTGAAGGGAAAGATTTGGAGACCATTATAAATTTTCAATCGATATTAGAGATTTATAATAATTTTTCTCACGTTCGTACACGGAGAAAACGAAACATCTGTGAGTATTTTTCAGATACGACTGGCTCGTGTTTTGAAAAGAGAATAATTTTAACAATAATCGTTAATACATAGACATAAATCAGCCATGTATCCACAGTATTGTCTGTTGTGCAGATACGATTGGTTCACGTCTACGCAGTAACCAATGTTGCTAGACTTCTTTTGTTTTCATAACACGAGCCAATCGTGTCTGATAAAATACTCAGTAATGTTTCGTTTTCTCCGTGTAGACCACGACTGATCGATTTTTTTTTCAAATTTTGTCTCTTTTTCTCCCTGTGTTGGTGAAGGATGGGTTCGAATCCTATGGCATTAATGGAAGTCACGTTCAATGTCTCTTCTCTCGTATAAGATACAGAAATGCGGTATAGATAAGAAAATTAATTATATCCAAGAACAAGTTTCAACGCTGGATGAAACCACAAATCCCCAATCAGTTTTATAAGAGAAACAATTACAAGTTCTGATAGAAACTACGGTGTGGAACAAAGGAAATTACGATACGCGTTATAAGGGGTTTCAAAAAATGATTTTCATGCCTTTTTCAAGTTCAATCCGCAAAATCGTAGAAAATTAGTAGTTGAACACTGTGGAAAAATTCCTTCTGAGATCTCAGAAAATAGGACAGTGTATGTGGAAATGTATTTTTAGATGGATTTTACTGAATTTTAAGAAACTTCAGAGCGGATTTTGAAAATTCAGCAAAATTTATGTGAAAATTCAGAAAGGAGTGGCCGTAAAAAATTACAGTCACATTTTCTGGATTGTTTTAGAATTTTTAGAATTTGCTGTGACAGGTAAATCTGATTTTGCTGGAGCAGCGAATTTTTTAATGTGACAGGGATGAATTTGCTATCATAGCAAATTGGTTAGCTACGACAGCGACTGTTTGGCCCTGGCAACAAAAAATGTCGACTCCCCCAGCAACATTTGTTTTCTATTCTCGTGTGGAAATTTTTCCGGGCTTATATTATATTCACGGACAAAAAGGAAATAGCTGTGGCAACTACTCACTTTTTGAGCACCCTTTTTTCACTACTGTAGCTAAGAAAAATTGCAACTGTAGCTATTTTTTAGCTAACGCAGCAGGAAATCATGGCTGTGACTGCACGGGTTTCGTGGTTGATATTTGGATAGCTAAATAATTTAGCTGTTGAATTTTCGCTACGGTAGCTACATTTCTTGCTGTCACCGCTAATTGAGTAGCTATGACAGCTAAAAAATAGCTCCCTTAGCTAATTTTCAGCTATCCAAATAACAGGTCATTTTTTTCCGTGTTGGGTGTCCGAACTTAGGATGTCCTAGCCTTAGTCACATTGGACATCCATATGGACATCCATATAAGCGCCTATATGGGGCCGAACTGCATTATGCATATCAACTACAGCTTGCATATGGCTTTGTCAGGCTCCCCGTATTCTCCCGAAGATCTTAATTTGCATCCCGATAATGTATAAGCAAATTAATGTTGGGTGGAATACCTGAGTAGAAATAGAAATCGATCCATTCCAGGCCCTGTTCGGGCTCAAGTCAAAGCGATCTGGGTACAGATAGGGCCTTGGATAGCTCAATTTTCAATCGAAGAAGTTTCCACCTGGGATTGCAATATTTATTCAATTTTATAATATTTGCAACAATTTAATATCCTTTTAAAGATCCTAGTCTTCATCATAGGGGTCCTACATGGGCCCAAGTTGAGAATACTTTGCAGGCCCTGAGAATGAGCGCGTGACAATCCTGTCCAGTCCCTATAAAGGTAACTAAGACAAGGCCTAAAATACAATAAGGACACCTAGTTTGGCCCAAACTGCCACCAAGAACCAATTTCCACACGGGTTCTGTACATGATACTAGAAATTTTGCTGGTACGGCAAAAAATTTGTTTTTCCAGTTAATCGCGTTGCTCTCTTACCAATCTAGTTCGCTATAGTAGCGAATTTTGAGCTAGGCTACCAAAAACATTTTTTATTCTATATATAATAACCTGAGTTCGCACGGAAGAAATAATTTAGCTGCAGCAGCTAAGTATCTAGCCCGGACACGGATAGCCATTGAATCAGCTCTTGCAGCTAAATTTTAGCTGTTAACGCAAATAAATTAACTACAAATGCAAATTTTTTTGCTGTAACAGCTAAAATTTAGCTGCAGGAGCTAATTCAATGGCTGTCCGTGTCCGTTCTAGCTACTTAGCTGCTGCAGTTAAATTATTTTTTCCGTGCGCTGCGCCAGCGAATTTTTTCTCTATGCAGTTCTATTGACGTTTCGAAATGGGAGTATTATTCAAAGAATGTTATCCTTTTCTCATTACAAGCACACGGAGAAAAAAATTCGTTGACGCAGCAACTCGAAGTGTTATACATACACGGAATAGCAGATCTTTTCGCTAACTTAGCTGAAAGTTCACTGCCACAGCTAACTGAATTGCCGAGAAAACAACATGATTGACTAAAGCAGCAATTTCTTCGCTGGACCAGCAAAATTTCTAGTATCACAGTACTCTTTCGTTATAAGAGTCGCTTAGGGGCTGTGGGGGAGGAAAATAGGGGAACGCGAATGTTTCCGCACCTCTGCATAAAGAAATGGGTTTCAAAACTCCTATTACCCACATGGAGAAAAAATGGTTTGCTACTATAGCGCCTACAAAGAAATTTGTTGTCCTTACAAAAATATCCACTACAGCAGCTAAGACCTTAGTTCTCTTAACAAATGTGTTTATGTCAGCAAAAAAATGTAGTTGTGTCAATCATTTTTCTTGCTCTTACAGCTAATTTTTCTCGTAGGCGCTAGAGTAACAGACCTGCTTGTTATGCCAGCAATACTTTTCTCTCCGTGCATGTAACACAGAATATTCTGAGCATATTCTTACAAAAAGCGTAGGAGATTCGTAAATATTCATAGAAGATTCTTGGAACATTTGAATGAGACTGTTTCGAATATTCTAGAAACGTTCGTACAATATGCGTACAAAGTTTGCAGGGAGATTGATGAGCAGGGCATGCGGATGATATTGTTGACAGGCTGCAGACCCTTGGATAATATATCATTTCAATTTGTATTTGGGGAATAATAAATTTATGAAAGGTGCATTTTAATATCGTAAATGGGCTCTGAGTGCCATGTATGGAAAACAATCCTCTGAAGCGTAATAAAATATTGAGAAATGCCGTATATATTATGACCCTAACAGCACACCCACCGATTCCTACGTCGCATCTCCGTCGACTCTACGTGGATACAAGGTGGATGAACGGAGATTCTACGTAGAGGCAACGTAGAGCCAACGGAGGAATGTCCGGTGCTGTACGGGGATTGCCTGTTGCGATCATAAGTAACAATTCCAGCTAACTGCTAACAATTCATGATCACAGATGTTTATTGATAAAAAAATCCACCGTGAAGTAGTTTTCGGTGACATGCAGAGTTCATATTTACGAGAATTTTTATTTTCACAGCATTTTTTTCTCATATTCCCACAATATTCGTGGCATCATATTCTGAGAATATTCGAAACAGTCTCAGTCAAAAATTCTGAGAATGTTCGTAAAATATATTCGCACGTAATAAGAATCTTCATAGAATATTCGAATATTCTCCATGTATATTCTTAGAACATTCTCAGAACGTGCGTCTGCTACCTGGGTATAAGCGTCGTTCAATTCCTCGTGAATTTCTGAAAGATTTATCTTGAAAAATCTACAGAATTGAAGAAATATTGAAGGTAAACACAGTTCTAATGAGTTAAAGAAATCCAAAGACATTTTCCTCGTGACACAAATGTAAATTCATAAGGAAAATTTAAGGAGAATTCATCAATTCGTGGAATCTTTTTCAGAAGTTATACCTTCACTGTGCATAGCTTTTTGGTTGTTTTCAAAACGTTTTCATGATATTTTCAACATGTTTGGACGTTATTTCAAAGTTTTAAAACTTTCCGAGTGTTGTTTGAATGAGAATTTCATACAGTTGGAGAAAATTAATTCAAAAGCGATCCATTCGGAGATAATATCTGAAAATCCCAAATCTCATCCCAATTTAGTATGTCTTATTCCATACTCGAAATAATGAATTCTTCCAACGCTTATAACGAGAGGTGAGTTCTTAATCTTTGATCAGCATGGGAGTGGGGGTGTTGGCAAATTCAGTCATGCAGGATTCATCTTTTCGACGCTTATAATCTCTTATAACGACCCATGTGTGTATGGACCAATGGCCCAATGATGGACCAAGCCTGGCACAAGAACTGCCGAAACTTGTCTTGAACAATTTAACAAACTTGACCCCGGCTTGGGAATGATAAGATCAGGACAAGCTTGGACCAGTGGTTTTGCCAGGCCCCGTCCAATTCATTTACCCAAGTAATTCATTCATATTTCAGTTTATGAGTTCTTCAAAATCAGTTGATCTCCGTGTATGATTACATTTAAAGGTATCCTATTACCATGAAGTGAAGTTCCATCCTAACTAGTGTGTAGGATTTATTATGGCAGGGAGATTAGGCCAGCCCTGGCCCGATGGTTACCCCTAGGTCTTCAGCCGTTGTAAATTCAAAATTCAGTCAATATTTATAAACATTGTGCCACTCGTGTGGGAAATATTTGCACAATTGTTTCCAACGAATGTTCGATTTTTATACTTGTGCCAAGCTTGTACCAAATGTAGTCACTATTTCAAAAATATTAACAAATGTACCATGACTGACTATACATTGGGAACAACGGGACAATCATGGAACAATATTGGGTCAATTGTTCTTCACGGAGGTTTGTTTCTGACACATGTGCCAACCTTGGGACAAGCTTGGGGAGAGGATACTGTGTATACAAAATAATAATCGAATTAAAAACGAATCAAAATTATGTTCTGTCAACGTTACACGTCATTTCCATCACAGGGCAAGAAGTGTCTAAAGAATTTCCTCCTGGAAAAGAGTTTTTAATATCGAATAGTTCAAACATATGCCATCGGCACGACACGGGAACACCGAAGGTTGAGAGATTTCCAAGGGAACGTGTATTAAAATTGATAACACCAAAACGAAGATACGTCGTTTGATGCAATCCATGAGATATTGAAGAAATATGACAAGGAGGATTTCGGAACGAGGGAAGGATAGACCGAAGGCCAAAGGATAAGAGAGAAATCGATTGAACTCAACGACGTACGATCAAATTGATTTATAAAATATTCATACGACTGACTTTTCCCGGAGAATCCAAGACACCTTGAATTCAATGTAAAATTAATTACGCCAAAGCTTACGAGTATGTCAGAGAAGTCTAGGATGGTAAGTAATTACAAAACGTGAATGAGCCAGCTATCTTAATGCATGTCTTTCATCTTCCCACTTCACTTTCCTCATCCTTTCACATCTCTTTTATCTTATCAATCCCCTACTTGGAAGGGAAGTCTTGAGACTTCGACTCTGCATTATGTGGAATATACATGGAAGATTTTCCTCCATTATCTGGCAAATGGATTTCACGAATAATGATATAAAATAAAATTACGCGAGTAGTAGTAGTAGTAGTAGTAGTGTTAGTAGTAGGAGTGTAGGTGCACTAAACGCGTATGGGTTTGTGCGTGTGTTTTCATTCATTCCTCTCTATCTCTTCTCTCTTCACTTGCAATCGATTCTATCGAAATTGCTCGAAAAGAAGGACTTGGGGGAAAAAAAACACAGAAGAAATTGACAGAGTTGTTTGAATTTAATTTCCCAACAATCGATGTTCCCGTTTCACTTTATTTCGAAAGAATTTCTTCTACGAGAGAGGAATACCCGTTTAAAACGTTTTCTGATAACCTTGTAGCGACTATACGCATTTACCGTGTCGCACTACAATAAATGCGGCTGGCATCTCCTAGTCATTACTGTATGCTGTATGTGTACTAGTGGTGATAGTGGTTGTGCACTCACGGTGGCAAAGAAAAGACCCCGTTGTCTCTTTCTCTTTCTCCTCCATACCGGAGTATATATATATACGATGCTTTTACAGTCCACTTTCACAAGGAAAAGAGTAAAAGAGAATTGCATTTATCATATTCCAAAACTAAAATGTCTTCCAAGAGGAGCTTCCAACGAGTTTATCCAAATGTATAGTTCTTAAAATTTTCACTCTCCTCCTTAACCCCTTTTCATTTTTTGTAGAAGAGTTTTGTTGAAAAAAATCGATGTTTATAATTTATCCGAGGGAACGTGGTTCGAATTGTTTAGAATAATCCAATTAACTTGGCCGGACGTTCGGGCAAGTTACGTTCGCTCATTCGAATGCAATACCTAACAATTATGTGTCGTTGTGTCGTTGCAAATGCACGCGCGGGAGAAAGAAAAGAAGATAAATTTCATGGTAGCCGTAATGCGATGTACGTTAATTAATTAATGTATGCGTATCGATGTTATTCGTGTACGATGTAACGATCCATTAAACCTCTCAAATTATCTATACAAACTATTGATTCGAAAGACTACGTTTGACGTTGTTGGAAATTTTGTTGTTGGAGAGTCTTGTTATCGATGATAATGCGGGGATATCTGTTTTTTTTTCTTCGGGAGAAAATCAAGGTTCACTTGATATTCTTCGAGAAAAGATAAATTGAAAATCAAAGAATTTGACGTGGACAAATGTTCCGAGAGGTGAAGAAAATGATAGCTCAAGATTTATATTCTCTTCCTTTTATTCTTCACTCTGTCTGAAAAGTGAATTCACTCCGTTCGTTCTCCATTCAATTCGCATCCCGGGTATTCTCCTTCTAAGTTACACAGGAATGCATTCATCAAATCTGGCTGCATCTTTGAAGTCAACGAATGCTAAGGTGCTAGCGGATTGATCCAAGGTGCCGTGAATTCCTTTGGAAGGAAGGACGACTGGGTAACCGTCTTTGCAGTGGCAGCGAGATTTGATGAACGCGATCCTCCCCTCGCTATATATGGCTACTCGGAACAGCAATTCGATAGCAAATCAAAGAGAGGGAGATTCCATTTTATGAATATTGAAATTTCGATGTTTTTTTATATCCAACCCCTTCTTTGGATCGAGGGATGAGAAAATCTTTCTCCATTTATCAACTTCATTATTAAATATGTTATCAACTGTTTATAAATATTTGAATAATTCTCATTCGCGTAAACGTTAATTGCATAGGAGAGGAAATTTTCCTCGACAAACGTAATCCGTTACCTATGAATATGGATCATTCGATATTTAACATTCATGCAAATGTCATTACTCGCTCGGTACACGAGTTCGACCTTATAAATTTCATTCATGCCGAATTTGAAACAGTATTCCCTGGTTCTATCATGGGGGAAAAAAAAGAGTGGAAATGAAAAAGGAAGTAATCCGACGACAACTCGGGGTTACCATTAACTGCAAGAAGTCGAGGATATGGTTACTGGGAAAAATGAGTCGACAGGAAAAATCTCTTGTGTATAAAATTTCAAACTCAGATTCATAAAACTCGCACAAAGTAATCTCCGCGTATGAGTCGGTGAAAATGGAACTAGGTGTAAGTGAGTTACTTTTTTCATCAAAATATGTGCGTGGTGTTTTCTTTTTCTTTTCACATTCTCTTGATTTTCTCCTGCAAAATTATTCTGGTGAAAATAACAAGCTTTTATTTTTTATTTTATCAAATAATTCTTTGCTCGACGATCAATCGAGATTGAATAGATCCTAAATCCACAAAATTTGAATTCTCAGTCCCCGAAGTGGGCGATGAACACGTTTGCTTAAACCCTCTACTACTTGTCCCCACTCTTTCGTCCTAATTGATTGGTTTACTTGGTAACACGTACTAGAGTTTCGACAACGGTTGCCTCTCAGCACCGATATGAAGCACCACTTCGGCTATTAATAATTTCAATTTCTGTAGTACTTGATTTAATGGCGGATGATCCCAGCTGTAGCGCAAGTATATCATTCATGTTTGATTTTTATAAAACAAGAGTTATCCCTGTTACAGGGGGAATTCATATCAACAAATTCAGTTGAATTTAGAACTCATTTTCAGAATCGCAAAGTCTCTTAAGAGAGAGGGAATCGTATTTTCTGATTGAATTTGTTAGTAAAATGAGATTTACTCAGCCTCCAGAAATGAAGAATAGATTTTCGAAGATGGTTGAGAAAGAACGGTTGAAATAACGCACAAATCAAAATCTTTGAAGTGTCAGAATCCGGAGTTTACGTTTCGTCTTTTGGAGATCCCTCAAAACGTTTCGAGTCATTTACTCGAATGAATGTTCGATCCCCAATCGAAGAGGAACCAACTCAAGGATTCAACCTCCTCAAAGTCCTGAAAAATAAGGTAGATCGAAGAATAATGGGATCTTGTTTCATTTGAATTTTCAATGAATCTTGAATTTTTCGAGGTATGTATGTGTGTGTTTTTATACATTGCTATCAAATCTTTGGAAACATAATCCTGTGTAACAAGCATCATCGAATACCGTATTCCTCGATTCCAGACCATTTCCAAGCCCTGAGCTTCCCAACTCCCATTATCATTGAGTCCATATACAGGAGAGAGATAGCAGGCGGACCGACAAATCCTGTATAATCACCATAATATTGACTTCAATGAACAAATCGTCAATAGGAACAGAAAAAATCCCCTTCGGAGAGAGAATGTCGATCCCTCAATTTCGACAAGAAATGCATCCAAGTGTTCCATCTTTGTACAATACAAATAGTTTAAAGTACACATATATATATTCTACAATAGAGTGCATTTACTTCTCGTTGTTTGTTCTTGTTTTTCCTCTTCTCGCAGAGGAAGCGAGAATACATCAGCATAAAATATCGAACTCCAAGAAACGAATGTCCAAGTGTTTTATGCTAGACTCGTCACTGTAAATCACCAATACGGCAAGCAGGGAGTCGTTACTTACCCACTTCCTTGGTAAAAGGGTGCATTGAATCGTAAACAAAAGGAAGAAGAAGAAAAAAAGGAAACAAAGTGTAAAATAGGGATCGTGACCGACCATACATTGAAAATACTGAAACACTATATCATCGGGGTTCAAGTTTTATGTATCGATTTTATATTTCAATACTTATTACCGGAATTCTGAATACGTAGGAACAAGTACGTCAGAATATTGATCAGTTATTATTATTACACGTTTATACGGATCCCATCGCATTGGGAATGATCTATATTGAACGGGGACGGTATCTAATGGTACAATTTTATAGGCAATATTTCATGTTATGTTCCTTGTATATTTGTATAGATGTATCTTTATGACTTCCAGACATTACGTGAATATTCCTCTTCACGTGACTCACGTATACAAATAATTCAATCTATCCGATAGACTATGTTGCATAATGTTCGATTGCATTGTTAAAAATTTCTATGGGAAATTTCTATTCACAAAGAACCTACAAAGTCCAGAATTTTTTCTGTATTTCAAGGTGATACCAGCGACCCCAGATGGAGATGCATCCAGAACCATTGGTTATTATTCTGACAAATTTTGATTCTCAATTTTCAAAGACCTCTTCCAATGAATCAAGATGGTGTGTATAGAGCGATATTTCGATTTCATTGCTTTATTTTCGAATAATTTGTCAGAAAAGATCTAGGTTGGGTTGCATCGTCAGGGATCGCTGGTACCTCCCTAACCCTAGTAGAAATACTCTAGTAATTGATGAGTTTTGTAACGCTTAAGTAGCCAAAAACTAGGATAGAGTTCTGGCGAGGGTACTTGCATGTGTTTAGTATCTCGCTAGCGTTACAAAACTCGTCGATAACTAGAACATTTCTACTTGGAAAGAAACTTGACTAAATTTTCAGAATAAATACAATCAAAGTTTCTTAGTGGAAATTGTAGAAAATTACAGTGACATTTGTTTACAGTGTCATGAATATCGAGTAGGATGAAAGAGAAAAAACATGAAATGATATTTTCTACATTTTGCGAAGCCTACCGACCATCTTCATTGGTATCGAGCACTTCCCGCTCGTAAAAAGCTTGAAATACATTTTTATTCGGTATTCTAAGGTAGAATCAACATGGAGAACAATTGTATTTTGTATTCCAAGCAGTATTCCAAGTACAAAGTACGTGAGGATGGGCATCCTTAGCATCGTTATCACACCCTTCCCACCGATACACATCCATAATCGTCAAACAGCAGCTCGTCGGTATTCATATTCGTAACCCCAATTAAATTGTTAGATTGACCCAGTTTGATTGATTGGATAGCCAGCTGAATTGTAATTACCTCGACGAACTCGTTTCGAAAAATGAGATTGAATTTTCGTGAATGTAAAGCAGAATTTGATTCGATTACAAATCGTGTAGTAGGTCCTCGTTGATGCAGTAGTGAAATGATTGTTGTTCCCTTCCAAAGGAATTATCATTAGTTCCGATGAATCGCGGAGAGCAAAAATTGTTTTCCACGTGAGATGTGGGTAAACGTTTTTTCCTTTTTCATCCAATACATATTTTATCGAGCTATAAATATTATCACCCTCGAAAAGTGTGACATTTCGATAAACAAGCCCCAAAGAAATATTGGGAGGAAAATTGATTTCCCACATGAATACTTCTCAGCGAAGAAAAAATGATCAATTTTATTGGATTTCATATTCATTGATACATTTATATTTCATATATTCATTCACTCATACGATCTTAGAGATGTTTTTTCTTCGGTGCCCTTCTTTCCCCCTTTTGTTACCTTACCGCAAAAGTAGCAGGAGGGTTGTAGAATAGGCGGCCCCGACAACGACGAAACCTGATTGGATTATTTGCTTACTACCCTCCGGCGCCAGGGTTTTCACGTGTTTGTATTATACTTTCACGTGTATACGTGTACTATATGCGCGTGTACGTAACCGAACGAGCTAAGCAGGCGACGATGCGATCCCTCTTTCGTTTTTCACCCATGGAATTTCAACGATAACGAGCCCTTGGGTATTGTTACATTGACGAGACGCGTCCGCTTTAGTAAAACAGTCCTAATCTCCGATGTCGATCATCTGGGGACAATAACACGAGGTTATCCACTTTTAGAGAACCCAACACAGGCACCGTTCGACGGCTCGTTACAAAAAACCTAGTTTCTTATATCCCTGCATGTAAGTTAGGGGCGGATTGGTAACAAGATTCTTATGATTCAATCAAAAGATTTGTTCATCTCTTTATTGAAACGATTATTAATATTAATTATCCTCAGTCCAGATTGCGTCCAAATGTAGTTGATTGAATCTAGTTCCGGGAATCAATCTCTCGTAAACTCTCATCAGAATTGAGAAATTCGATGATCCAGTAGATAACGAGAGTTCTATTCTGTATCAAATTTCATTTCCTCGAGCGAAAGATGGGAGAAACCTACACAAGAATTCGAGAATTTTTATAGCACGTAAGTGATATCGTAAACTTATGCTGCTATTTTTAGTTGGTATACCCGTTCCAGCTATTCACGATATCATCTTCCGAGTTGAAAATTCCCGAAATTCGCATGCGGATTTGGATTCACACCAAGAACCCGCGTTGTCCTTCCCCGGATAGCATCGGGAGGTGTTCCGAACGTTCAGAAAACGTCCAAATAAAATCCCAGGAATATACAAATGTTCTGTGATGTTCAATGCACAATGTTGCATGCAACGTTCTGAGAACGTGTTCAATAAAGATGTCAATGACGTTCTGCGATACTACGCATATGTTTGTAAAGGTAGATGAAAAAGACATACTGGGAACGTATTCAGGTGCATCACAAATGAACGTTCTCTGAACGTATTTAAACCTACTCCCCGGGAACGGAGCGCGCAGAACTAAGGTTATGTTTCTAAAACGTTCAGAAGACCTTCAATACTATCTGGAGATCAGGTCCTCGTCCGGGGTCTTCCAGGAAGGGTCCAACGCGAGTTCTGGGTTGGAACCCGACTAGTCCCGCGTACAACAGTAAGTGTGACATCAACTAGGTGGGGTTTAGTTTCATATTATTATTTGACTTCTTTCAAATTCCACAAAATGATGATTATTAAAGAAACGGTATGTACCATGAACGCGATATACGATTTAATGACTTGTATCATTGATATGATGCTCCCATTACCGACGACCATTAGCTCCATATAATGATCCTTTTACCAAATTTCTCTCATCGTCGCGGAATGCGATAAATCATTTATGATAATCAGATGGTTATGAATCCGTAATTACCCCAACAAACTGTTATTGCTTAACGATGTTGTTATTGCCGATGTCTCTCATCAATATCCCCTGACCTTACTAATTTTGTCAAATCAAGGATCATTCGAATCGACAGGTTCAAACGGTCGTTTGATCGATGGAAGCTCTAAAAGTTCTGATTCACGATTAGCGAAATCCGATTCGAACGTGGTAATTCGATATGTAAACTCATCTCAACGCGCGGATGAGTTCATACGTAGCTAGATAATATTTGATCGCAGTGTTGTATACGGATAGATATATCCGTATATCCACCTGATCGGGGATAAATTAGTGTATCCATTTTTGATACCATACCGCGCCGTATGGCTTCCCCGAAGAATTCACGACATTCATCAAAATGTATAGAATACAACTAAGATACCATAGAATCAAAGTTCATTCGAATACGTGACAAGATGGTGAATGTTTGATAAAGACGCAATCGTAGGAATCGTGGCGTAGTTTTCGATGGATGGGATACATTCGGTCATTGGAACGAATAAACTTGGTCATCCCGGTCACGATCGTTGGCACTGATTCATGTCTACACCTGCACATATATAGGTATATATATATATATACCTATTTCAAGATCTCTCGAACAGCTGAATGAAATTTGATATATGATGATCGATAGGGAAATTCTGGGTCAAAGGATTGATAATGACATTCGTATGATATTCACAAACAACAATACTGAAGATCGCGATCGTTTAATTGTTTACAAGAAAACAAATAGAAGCTTTCGCGATTCTCAACAAAGTTTTAATTCTATTCTCTCATCAGCTTTAGTCCCCTTTCGCACACAATACTACTCATTTCGATCCGTCTTTTCTCTCGTAGAGCGAAGAACAACGAAATAAGGCTTCATACTATTTCTTTTCACTTTTCTCACAACGTTTTTCCTCGTTCCGCGTGCTTCCCACTCCAATTGTTTTCACAGCGACCGAAGGCAAGCGTTAAAGGGAAAACAAATCTCGAGTACTCGAGCGGGGGATAGCGCAAGTACTCCTCTACTCGGTGCATTCCTTCTTTTTTTCTCCATTTCTCCTTTTGGCTTTCGTGTACTTCTGAGGATTCTTTTTCCTCCCTTCTGTTTCTTCTTGTTGTTGTTTTTTCATTCACAAAGAAAGACACGGCCATGGTATTTCATTGTCTCTGTAACGAAGCTTTCTCTCTCTGTCTCGTGGATCAGAAACTCCAAGTAACTATGCGAAGGCAGCATAGTTCCAAGAAAATTTGATTGAAACATCAAGCGCGTTACAAAAGAATTCGAATTGAATGGGATAATGGGAACAGAGGAAATATAAAAAAGAAAATAGTCATGATAATGATGATGATGATGATGATGATGATAGTATCGTAACCGTGAACAGTACGAGTTAATTCGATGCAATTAATATTCAGCTTCAGGGTTGAAAGTTCAAATAAATTACATAATTTACTCGGTGAGTTGGGTTTTTATTGTGTGATGGAATTCTCTTTCAATCCTCTTTTTTTCTGCTTGTGTTTTTTCTCTTCCTCTCTCTCTCTCTTCTTTTTTTGTTCGTTGCAATCTCATTAACTTGTTCTTCCTGCTTCAGTCGGTACAAGAGCGAGTCTATTCGATGAAAGATGGATCGAGTGTTTGATAAACAATTTCATGTCTCGAAGCTTGTTTTGTTTTTAATGAATCAATTCGAGGGATGAATTTCAAATTCGAAACGATGTATCTCTTGAGTGGGATATTCATGAACTGCGCTAAATAGGTTTCATAATGCTATTTTTCAACAGTCGATTGTCATCAAGTTCTTCATGGTTCTCCAGGTTTTTTCAATAGGGTGGGTTATTGAGCGTTGTTTACGAGTCTAAAATATGCTCTTTGTCACGCACAATTTTTCTTCCATTAAGGTGATGCCAGCTCCCCAGGTAAAAATTGACCATGGGCGCTAGGTTGCCGCAAGGCTCACTAAGATGGGCCGAGCCTAGGCTACCAGGCATGGCGCAACTCTGAAATGATAACATCATTTCAGCCTCAGCCCATTTGTTTCCACAATCAAGACCCAACACTGGAAACAGGGTTGTGATAGCATATGCCGTCAATGGCAGACCATACAAAAATTTGTTCGCCAAGGATGAGCCAACGCTGTAGCAATCTTGCGGCAGGGTTGCGCCCATCTCATGCCAATGGTCACTTTTATTTTTTATTGTAATTGAAAATAAAATAAAAAATCCATTCTATCATTTCGATTGAACGAAATGAATGTCGGAGAATTTCAACATGTAATTTTTCTGATTGGTTTAAACTGATGAATGACGTAAATCCGGTGGTCCTGGCGTAGAAGTAGGCGGGTCTGGGAGCAGATGAAGAATTATTTCTGTCATGGAATCTTCAAAGGAGACTTATATATTGATTGAATGCTTGGTTTGCCACTCGCAGGAAACAAGCATCACTCTGGTGAGAGTTATTGTAATTTGCTGTTTGAGAAGGAAGTTTCACTCTCAGCCAAGCTATTACTCAAGTCGAGTCAAGCTAACGCCTAAACTGAGCGAGGCCATCGCCCAAGCTGAGCCAAGCTATTGCCCAAGCTGGACCAAGCTACGACCCATGCTTGGTGCAACATGAGAATCCATTGTCATTCAGAGTTGCCTAATGCTTGGAGCAGTGTCCCGCCAAGCCCTAGAGAGCCTCTGTTGAAAGCATGCTTTTTCCTTTAAGCAATATTGGTTGAAGGACGGGCCAAGCGTGGCGCAGCCAATGATCAATGATGGATCAATGGAGCCGATTTATGACTTCCCATATTGGTACAATGTTTAGACCATTGTCAACCATCCTTGTCCCTACATAGATTGCCCAGCTTTGGCTGGCAGCCTTGCGTCTAGCTATATTCCGTCGTCAGCATTGGCGGAGCCTGAAGATTTTTATATGGGTCCGTGACATTAGCCAAATTTATCCTGACATTTTATTCGAAAATGAAGCAATAAAATCGAAATATCGCTCTACACAGACCTTCTTGGCCCGATCTATTTTTCATTGATTATTCTTCTTTGAAATTTGTAGGTATCATTTCTATTGATGCACGAAGAAAAGAGAAATTTTCTGCAATGACAGCAGACTATTTGCTACCACAAAAATCTCCTTAGCTGCGACAGCGATTCAATCAGCCGTGGCAGCAAATTTTCAACATTGATCACTCCATAATCAAAACACATCGTAATTAAAATTCGTTGTTATAGATAAAAATAGGTTTTAAAGTGAAAAATAGTCTGGAATTCTGAACGCTCCGTGTGGTAGTAGCACCACGTATAAAAATATCAATTTCCAAACAAATGTCCCATATATTGTACGAAATGTTCATGCGAGATCATTTTCTTCCTCGGCCATATTTCCATAAAACTTTGTTTTCAATGTACGTTCTTTTCTATATACCGAGAAAACTTCTCGAGCATCCTCATAACATTTAATTCATGTAACATGAGTAACTTCGAAACACGATATCAGTAAATTATTCGATCGGTGATATACATTTTCTTATTCACGGAGGAGGAGAATAGAAAAAGAATAGAGAGAGAGCTGAGAACGAAAGGGCATATTGATCAAATATTTTACTGAATTGTTCTGATCGTACGGATATTCGATATTAGACGTCAATATTCATTCCCTTCTCATATTTCACACTTTTTCATGTTCAAAGTCGTATAACTTCATATTAAATGCATGAGTTTTTAGCTCGAGGAGAAGAAATGGAATACCTCGACGTTGGAAGTTTTTCCGTTGTTTACGTATCGCAAACATTTTCCCGATGTCTGATCTTACTTTTTCTTTTTCCACTTGTCTCTTTCGCTTCTCCTCCATCGAAGAAGCTCCGAAGGAACTCGACTTCCAGATACCTTTCACGATATTCCGATCTTCCTCCGATTCCTGAAGATAAAAAGACGTGATGTATACGTATATATTGTTATCCGATACACGCGCAATGACGATGATCGTGAATTTGATTAACTTGGAATATAAATTCCACGAAGGTTAATATTTTTTCATAAATATATAGATGTTAAAAGAACCTTCATTAATTTTCATTGGATTTTGATTCTCGGTTGAACGATGGCGTACGTATCTGTGTTTGATCCCTTAGGGCGTGACAGTAGTAATTTGATTTTTCATTTTCCTCTCTCTTATTTTCGCAGAATTCTGTTTTCCGACTATAAGAGAAATTGAGTTATGTTTCTGCCTAAGGGAGATGTATAGTGCTACGGTGCTTTGGCAAAGAGAAAAATAAGTATAAGTCTTCTTATGTTACACTGGAATGGATGATCTAGAAGAAGAGTAGTATTGTAATGTTTCGAATTTCTTTCTCGCGTTTCATTATGAATTTTCAGGGAATTTTTTCATACGGTAACGGCACGGAGCGTTCGCGACTGTTGCTCTGGGATCAGTTTTCTCCATTGAGAAAATGTTCTAGCTTCTGTACGCAGATATTCATTACACGTGAAGCTGATGCGTAGGATTTATGAAACTGTGTATCAAATGGAGGACGTTATGAAACGTTATTTAGTTCCCAAAGGTGAAATCAAATGCGCTTGGGTTAATGAATATCATATTTTTATGTGTCATACGATTGCCATGCCTCATCGGCACGGAGCATGAATATTAAACACCAGGGTTTTTATCATTTCCTTTTTGTGGGGTAACAAAACTTCTATTGCAGGGTGTGTCAAATTTGATTGATCTTCTCGAGTCGAAAAATTGTAATAGTTTTTGAAACCTGATTAACTCCGTAATGAATCAATCTTCAGGGCGAAAAATAAAACCCATCCTAGTCCATTCCGTAATACGCCACGAATCAGAGCTAAATGAGGTTTCCCTTTTTGTCTTGGGTTTGTTCAGGGCCCCCCCAGACATTGAAAGTCAGGGAAAGTCAGGGAATTCTTATTCAATCAGGGAAAGTCAGGGAACGTTTGGAAAATGCTCCATTAGTCAGGGAAATCCATTGAAATTCATAAAAAGTCAGGGAAAATTGGAACATTTGATTCCAGCAGAAAATTTGCCAGGTCCATTTGTGTATTTTTTACCCAGCCAGCACAAATGATCAATTTGAATTCATAAAGACTTCCCAAAGACTCTCTGAATAGTCGCCGTTATGCAACCAATAATGAATTCAATGAGAATTCAATGAAGTCAAAATCAAAATGCATTGAATGCACGCAGAATTCATTATGGAGTCTTGATACGAATTCTCTCTGAACATTAAGTTATTCATTAAGAGTTCGTTTTGAATTCAAAATATTCATAATAAATACATATTCATGAGCATAACGGGAACTCTTGTGCTGTATGGGTGAAGTATAAATTTCATTGAATTGCCTTGCGATTTTGTTTGCAAATACCATTCCTTTGGTTTGGTTCAAAGCGCGATGTCAGGAGAATGAGTATTCACAATTGATCTATTGACTGTGCTTATTTTATTTCAATCCGTAGATCACCTCCAACCGTCTCACAAAGTAAGAAAAGCGGTGTCAGAATTGACACCGCGCGGATTCTATAAAAGTCCACTCCGGAATTCAGTGTTAAAATAACTCCAAATGGTATTAGAATGACACTATACGGTGTCGAAATAACACCGTCAGGTGTTGAAACAACACCATCCGGAGTGGACTTTACCTAACACTGCCAAATTTTTTAGAGTGAAGTGTAATACCATTCAAGGGAATATCCAAAAATTCACTACCTTACTTGAAGTGAATAATAATAAATTACATGCCTAGAGTTCCACATCGCCGCAAACCTTGAATGGCTGAGTGATTTCTGAAGGCTCAAAAATAAAATTGTAAAATTTTAACCTCCAAACATTAACAATTTGAATTTTTCCGTCCCCCACTTCCTTATGCTCGAGTCCCCTCAAAGGAGGATAGTGAGTTTCTGAATACGCCCTTGATACCATTATATAGATAGGGAAGTGAACATATACATTCTGTCAAAAAAGTACCGGGAATTGATCATTTAAAAAGTGCGGCTCACGGGTTTGTCAACATTCTTTTTGTTGTTAAGTTGGTACATTCGTCCTGTATATCGACGCGGAGTTCGACTGTCATCTGTCATTCAGTTTGTTTATAGTGCTCGATCTTTTCAGTTCTCTCAAGTGTGTCCCGCGATTGTCACAATGGATACAAAGATTGAACAAAAAATTTGTTTTAAATTTTGCGTTGCAAATGGAATTTCGTGTGCCGAATCGCTGAAAGTGTTGGAGAAGGCTTACGGTGAATCGACTCGATCAAAAACACGTGCATATGAGTGGTACAGTGCATTCAAAGGTGGTCGAGATGTGGTGGAAGATTTGCCTCGCTCTGGTCGTCCATCGACGTCTTTAACTGAAGTTAATATCGATAAAGTGAAGGAAATGGTGACTGAAAATCGTCACTTAAGTTTGAGAGAGATAGCAGGTGAACTTTCTGTGTCTTACGAATCAGTTCGTACTATTTTACACGATTGTTTGGACATGAAACGCGTTGCCGCTCGATTAGTTCCGAAAGACTTGAATTTTCTCCAAAAACTGAATCGCGTACAGGTCGCTGAAGACACGCTAGAACGAGTCAATTTCGACTCCACATTCATAACACGCATTATAACAGGTGATGAGACATGAGTTTACGAATATGACATGCAAACCAGTCAACAAGCTTCGGAGTGGCGGCTTCCAGCTGAGCCGAAACCGAAAAAGCCACGCCAAAGCCGATCAAAAGTGAAGGTAATGTTGACTGTGTTTTTTGATTATCGCGGTGTTGTACATTCGGAATTCTTGCCAGAAGGTCAGACGGTGAATAAAGAATATCATCTAAGCGTTATGCGGCGTTTAAGAGAGCAAATTCGTCAAAAAAGGCCAGATTTGTGGAAAGAAAATTCATGGATTTTGCATCACGATGATGCACCATCTCACAAGGCTTTCATTGTGAACCAATTTTTGGCCAAAAACTCAACAAATATCATCGAACAGCCACCGTATTCACCTGATCTGGCTCCAGCTGACTTTTTTCTGTTTCCAAATCTTGAATTACTACTTCGAGGCGCCCGTTTTGAATCGATAGAAGATATTCAAGAGAATTCGCGGCTAGAACTGAAATCGATTCCGGAAAAAGCGTATAAAGAATGTTTTGATGATTGGATTGTTCGTTGGCATAAATGTATCATTTCGGGAGGAGACTACTTTGAAGGCGATACAATAGATTTGGAAGAATAAAAAATATTTTGTGTTTTATTCAAGAATTCCCGGTACTTTTTTGACAGAATGTATGTACTTATTACACTCATATTCAAAGGAATTTGGTGACGATGCGATATACTGGTAAATTGTAACAATATTCCATCATAAATCATGACAATTCCACAATTTCATTTATAAGCTGAGTTTGCTTAGTGGCGTCCTAAGTTATCCCAACTTGCTCCAAGTATTTCGGATTTGCTATTTCCAGTTATAGAAACAAATTGATTGGTTTGGTACAATTTGAAGCAACTTGTGTGCTATCTGGGTATACTTATTTGAGAGTCAGGGAAAATTTTGAACATGGTCAGTGAAAGTCAGGGAAAATTACTCTTCAAATTTTGGGGGAACCCTGTAATGTTCTTCATCCTCAATCGAAAGGTATTCTAAGAATATCATAACCCTAATCCCATGTAAAAATTCAGCAATTTCGCTAAGCATGGAGGATTTATATCAAGCCAACACTAATTTCAAAGCAAAAGTTTTGTATCGATCCCCAGACGTCAAAATTCAGACTAGTTCATTGCTGAAACGATGTTATCATTTCATTCTTGTGTCAAGCTTCCTCCCAAAACTCCACCAATGCTCGTCAGAGCTGGATCTGTCCTGCACCCCTGGTCACATTGGTATCCCAGATGAGAAAATTCTGTAGAAAGTTAGTGTAGAAACACATGATTCGGTGGAAATTCTACAGAATTTTGTCATCTCAACTTTGGATACATTTTTTTCTACAGTTTCATTCGTCAGGTCACGAAAGTGTTATTGTTAAAATTTTCGAAACAAATATGTAGTTTCATTATGAAACGAACTTCGTCGAGACCATAAATCTCACGTCCTCTCGTGCTTGGAGATTTGTTTCCCCAGGGACAGATAGTCGCCATCAAGTTGAAAAGACACACCGATCTTCTCTCCTCATACATTCAGACTTATTTTCAAGCGAGTTTTCGAGTGAGCGGAGCTTCCGAATGTATTCTATACAACTTTTATGTAGGAGAATTCGCGAATGAATTGATCGAAGACGAATAGAAATGAACACCGATCCGCGAAACACAATATAAAGCAATGCTTCAACCAAGATACCGGTAATAGGATATTTCTCGAAGAATATCCATCTTTCGATACCACACCTCGCCCTCCAGCTCTTATCTTTACAAGAATACTCGTCAAGTTGTTTATCTTTCTTCGCTCCCCATTCATTTCATCGTGAATAAATATAATATCACTGTGAGTAACTCCCATATATATATATATATATATATACTCACGAACAAACACGTATAACGACGGAATCTCCAGATTAAAGAACAAAGATGAGAAAGAAAGGAAGAGGAAGTTTGTGTAATTGCTCGTTTTCGTTGCGGAGAGGGTTTTTAATACAAGTTTTTTAAACGTTATACGTCGCGAAGAGAAGAGAATGAGGGAGAAAACACTCGTGGCTCTTCTTACTTTATATCTTTTTGTGAAGAATTTCAAAACTTTCACAATAGAGTTTTTCATGAAATATCTTCGAAAGAATTGACGCTTCAATCTCATGAAATTCGTTATTCAGTTTCCTTAGATTTTCGCCATTCATTCGTACGTGAAGCGTTTGAAACTTCTTTTTGAATATATCTCAAATTGGAGTACACAATTTATGAAATTATTTACTTGGAGAGGAGGAAGGAACTGTTATCACAGCTGGTTGTAACTTTTCATTTGCAGAAAACAAGAGAGAAAGAGAAAGAAAGAGAGTTGTTTTGCTTTTTCACTAAACTCAACGGAAATTCAATGCAGGAGAAAAAAAGTTTCATGATTCATTGGATTCTTTTCTTCCATTGCGAAAGAAAAAACACGGCTTAGTGTCGTCGGGGAAAAAAAAAGTACCAGCAAGGAAAAGGGAGAAATTCGAACCTCGGAGGAGTGGTACCGTAGAAGCTTTCCATTCACTTTTTTTTTTGTTATATGTCTGAAGAACAAAATGGAAGGGAGAAAACAACCCCTTCGTTGATGTTCTCACTTTTTTCCCAATGTTCTTTCCTCTCTCTCTCTCTCTCTCTCCCTCTCTCCTTCACTTATACTCGCAATTGATTTCCTTTTGAGTGAAGCTACGACGATGAAATTAAGTTTTACATCTTCGTTCCCTCACCTTTTTTTTTTCTTATCTTCGTTCTCTTATTTCCGTTACTCCGACACCACTCGAGCCATCCTTTTATGCCCTCACCTTTCTCTTTGTCTGTATGTTTATGTATATAACGAATGAAAGAACCCAAACCGTGGCGTTGGGTCGAAAAAAAAACCCTTAGAGTTTGCTTATAGTTGCTCGCTCTTTTACCGCTGCACAGAGAAACTGTTGAATACTTTTAATTCGTCCATTGAAAAATTTCGTCATCCTTTCTTGCGAATGATATAGAAAAAGCTCGCGAAATTCGATCGGGAGAAAGGCAATATTTTATCAACAAATAATTCATACTCGATCGATGAAATTGGTTAGAGGGTTGATATCAGAGAATTTTACGATTATGAAATCCAAATAACAACTATATTCATCGGCTATATTCCATAAAGATATTCTCTCTATAATTCGATCTGACTCAATCTAATTTTGTTACCAGGGAGAAACAGGGATGGAAAGCACGAGAGAATGGGAGAGAAATAGCGGTAAAAGTACTACATCGTGATGTGAAAATTAAAGCTGCTCGACCGAGGAGTATAATCCCTCACCTCTTTTTCCTCTATCGCTTTTTCGTGACGAAAAAATCGGATTTCCGGTGCGAATTGTTCAATCATTGGGATTCAATTCGAATTTCATATCAAGAGATATAACGCTGCTCTTCAATTCTTTTTTTTTTTCATTCTGTCCAATTCAGACTCTCGAGATGTCGCGCGTGTATTTTGATACTAAATTGATACGAAAAGTAGGGTACATTCGCTATGATTTATACTTCTTCTGTCGAGGGCACCTGAAAATAATTTCTCTCGAATTAAAATTTTTCTAAAATCTCATCTTTTGAAGATGAATTATCGATCATTTGTGTTACGAAGAGTTAAGTAGTTGAAATTTCAAACAATATCTCTCTCTCTTTCTCTCTTCCTACAACACAGTTCTTCACGATGTAAGAGCGTTTCTTGTCGTCCAGATTTTTTCTCTTCTTTCATTTCTCCGTTGAGGTGGAGGAAGAGGAGAAGGAGGAAAGATATCGACTCTCCTCGACTCCCACTCCGCATTCGTCCATCCTCGTAATTTTCATGGAACTGCAATCTCTTCCGTGCCGGAAACATTTAAATTCTTCCTCACCATTTCTCTCTTTTCATTCGCACTCTCTTGTACTTTGTGTTGGCATTTTTCAACAATTCCCAGCCATGAACACGCGTTGCTGAACATCAACGCGGTAGTAAATGACGGTGCGAATTAGTCTTGCGATTAAAATCAAGATGATGTGACTCTGGAATATACTTTTTATATGTTTATGTTATTTCTTCTTTATTATTCGTAAGACAGATACGATTCCGCGTATACTTCTTCAACCTCTACAGCTTCATTATACCGTATATATACCACTTTCTTTATAAATTTCCCTTCCTCTCCGTTCCCTACGACCGAGATGATGATGATGATGATGATTAATTATCCTCGAGTAGACTCCGACCTGACTGGGATAACTTCTCGTAACCTAATACGACAGAAATCGATCAATCTTTTTCTTTTTAATAGGTCGGTAATAATTCCTTCTAATTGAATCCGATAAAAATTCTTGTACCTTCGTTATTAAAGATTCTTGTATTTTTTTCCTCCCCAATATTTCTATCTCGATCTATTCGTCGAAAGAATCCACTCTTTTATTGTACCCGTACGGCAAAACTTCGGAATAGTTCACGTCTCGATAACACGAACGTCCTCTTATACTCTTGTTCTTTCTTTTCCCCTTTTATTTCGACTCTTTTTCTCCTATTTGTGTACCACCGAGCGAGGAAACACGTGCACACCTGCATTTGCAGCTGTCGCAAACACTTTGCGAGATTCGATAAAGTTTTTGGAAGCACCACGAGTGAAAGAGACGGAGACAAAAAAAGAGAGAGAGAGATAGAGGGTACAATGAAATAAATGTAAGATACACTTCATCCTACCAACCCTTGCTATTTGCCAATTTTTATTTTGTTCGCTTTTTACCGAATACCAGACATAAAAGTGAGTCGAGTCATAAAGAGTAATGCGTCTCTCGTAAACTTTAAACTCCATAAAACCTAGCGATATGTGTGATTTTCCCATACATGTTCCTTCTATTTAACAATATATCGAAAAGAGAGAACAAGGAACGTATCTGTTATGCTTTGATACGTTTGCTACGTGAGCTGGAAGCCGAGAAGATCGGAGGAGAATGCTACATGACAATTTCGAGGTATGGCGATGAATTAAATATTACTTTCGATGCATCATATCCTTCCATTCTGCAGCTTTTTGAATATATCAAATAATTTGGAGCTTCTGTGTACGAAATTCAACTCAATTCACTGCGGTGTAACTGATAGTTTATAAGTATAGGATAATAGGGAGAAAGAACACGTGTAATATCGATTCAACTTACTCGAATAAACCAAAAGAAAGGAACTCACATACCGCGGAAACTTCTTTGGAAAATACTTGGGAAAACTTTGCATATTCAAAAATAGTTCAAGCAGATAGACGGCTTTGAGGGAGATCAAAAAGTCATGAAGTTTGTCTCATCTCTTCCTGGAGTTGTACAATTTTTCACAGAAAATGCGATCAAGGTTGAAGAAGAAGAAGAAGTTTATTAAAATCATAAATATCGAGTCATTTCTTAAATAAAAAGTATATACAAAGATCTTTCAATCCCTCCGCTAATTGATCTAAACCAACGAAGCTGAAAGAGAGAACTTTTAATATAACTTTGCAAATAACTTACAAATTTTGCTAATCTCGTATTGAGAAAAACTTGTGAAAGCCTTGAGATAACTAGAGTATGATCAAAATATAATTTCTGTTGGGGATGATGTATTTCAAGTAGAAAAGTCGATCATAAATCAGCCACGGTACGAGAACAAGCTGCACTTTTCTGCTGCACGACATTTTTATCTACAATCTTAATTCATTAAATTAAGTTTCAATGCATAGCTGCACTTAGATTCGAATTCATTAAATAAATATTGTTGAAAAATGCATACGCAAACTTGAGGTGAAAAACACGAACGACATCGATGTTCGATGTTACATCGAACATACAGTTTTTGATGAATTTATAAAAAAAATGAACCTTATTCGAATGGTCTTCGAAGGTGTTTCACATAGAAAATAAAAGTTTGACGATAAATTTCTCACCCAATCTCCTACCGAACGTGACAGTTTTTAACAGGTTTTCAAAGCTCCAAAGGTATATCACATGACACGAACATTTTATTCGATCTGTATTGAGTACGTGCTTCTTGAAGAGAGGAATTATTTAGTGATACTGTTCAAACATTTTATTTCCGATATTTAATGAAGAGGAGCGCATTAAATTCGCTGTCAAGATTTATCGTCTGTATCAAAGTCACAAAACTTTCTCCTCGGATGATCTTTCGTATATTTTTATAATAATGTTCATTATTCAAAAGCGTGCATATTATACGAATCCTGCATAAAAATATTTTTGTGAATTTTTTAACAGGACAGGGAAACAGTTTTGTTCGATCCCTGCCATATTTTTTTTTACTATCGTGAATTTTCCTTAGAGCCACGGAACGTTCCTCTTTAACTCGAACTTATCACCCCGTATAAACTTTGTTTGCTTGCTTGCATGCTCAAGAGGTGAGAGTTCAGAATCATTCCCTCATGAATCGAGAGAAAAAGAGCGAATGTATTTATACGTTCTTTCGAGAATTCCTGTTGTGCATACTTTTTTTGTTTCCTCTTACAAATTTCGATTATAGTATAATCTCACTCGAAAAGACCAAGTATATCATACTTTATATTTGTGATATGATGTGATTCAGTGTCGCCAATCTTCGGGAAATTCAAGTTTTCAAGATTTTAACTCACACATACATTGATTAAATTCCCCCATGAAAAAATCGTTCAAGTCTGATTGGGCGTGTTTAGGCCTCATCCTGGACATTCAAGATGTATCATAGAGATATCTTCAAGATAATTTCTAGGAATGAAATTTCCGTACCGAATTTGAGATAAATACAAGATGTCTTGATAACATCTCAAGTGAGATATCTTCGGGATTCATCTAAAAGACCTCTTTTAGATATCTTGAAATTATAAAATTAAGGTATCTTCCGCAAGATATTTGAAATATGCAACGGTTCCATATTCTCACAAAGATATCTCCAAGATAACTTTCAGAAATGAAATTAAGATTCCGAGGTTGAAATTGATACAAGATGTCTTGAAAACATCTGAATTGAGGTATCTTTGAGACACGTTTCAAAGATTTCTTTTCGAAATCTTGAAGGTATGAAATGAAGATATTTTCCTGAGAGATGCAGGAGTTCCATATCTTCACAAAGATATCTTCAAGATGAATCGTAAAGATATCTTTGAGAACTGAAATTAGGATGCTGAATGTGTGTTGGATATGAGATGTCTTCAAAACCTCTCAATCAAGATATCTTTGGGATATCTCTCAAAGATTTCTTCCAGATATCTCAAAGTTATGGAATCGAGATATTTTCCATGAAAAAATTAACAAAATCAAAATTATTTATACGTCTGGTTGTTCATTATTCAGCTTCGTCATCACTAAAAATGCTTAAATTTTGTACCCACGTGAAAACACGTGATCAAGCCTAACTACCTGCGATCATGTCAGACAACCCATTCTCGTTCGTGATCATGCGAAATCTTAACGACTAAGGAGTGTTCATACAAAATGACTTGGTGTTGATTTTTTTATCAAGAATACACATGTTTCATCGTGCTAAATTGGCTCCGAACGCATGCACGTACGCCTGATCACGCGTGATCATGCCTGAAAAAGGAAACTGGAAAATGGAAACTGCATAAGCAAAATAAGTAGAAATGATTGACAATGAATTAGCATTTGATAAAATTGTTATAGTTTCATTCCTTCCCGTGATAAAATTGTCCACGCCTGCTCACGCCTGATCAGATCTTATTAATCAGGTGTGATTAGGCCCCGATTTTGTACTCAATTACGCCTAATCATGCTCGATTATGCTCTATTACGCATGAAAAATTCATACAGAATTAATAAATTTTATAACTTGACAAAAAGAAGAGTTCCTTTCATCACCCTTTTTCTAATTTGATAAAAGACTAAGGGGTCGTCCATAAATTACGTAAGACGTTTGAGGGGGGGAGGGGGAGGGGTTGCACCAAAATCTTACGTAAGATGGATGTAACTAAATATTAAGAAATTCAATTTCAACTGATTTCCTTCAACTTTTTCAAAGATTTTACAAAGATGATGTTCTGTAATCAAGTATCCTTGGATAGTCAATTTTAGTAAGTTAATAATCATCAATGTTATACCATAATTGAGTCATTTATAATTTCTGTACACTTCTGTATTATATTACCTTACCACATAGGGGAGGGGGAGGGGTTTGATGAAATCTTACGATGTCTTACAAGGGGGAGGGAGGGGGGTGAAAAAATGCCAAAATTGTCTTACGTAATTTATGGACGGCCCCTAATGTATTGCCAATCATTTCTACTCATTATGCTTATACAGGAGCCTTCCGAAGTGATTGACCTCAAAACTTTTGATTGGTTGAGAAGTGATCAAGTCATGACCGGATGATCAGATCAGCTACTCCGGAAGGCTCCACAGTTTCCATTTTCCAGTTTCCAGTTTTCAGGCATGATCGCGCGTGCTTAGGCGTACGTGAATGCGTTCGGGGCCGATTTGGCATGATGTGAAGCATGTGCATTCGTGATAAAAAAATCAACACAGAGTCATTTGGTATGAATGCTTCTCATTTGGCACGATTTTGCATGATCGAGGGCGAGAATAGTTTGTCTGAAATGATCGCACGCGGTCAAGCTTGATCACGGGTTTTCACGTGGGTACAAAATTGAAACCTTTTTAATGACGATTAAGCTAAAAAATGAATAATCAAGCACAATGCAGTATTGAGCACGAGAAATTTTGCCAAAAAATGTCCATGATCAGGCCTGAACACGCCTAATCAGACTTTTTCACGGGATACAAAAAACTTATTGATTTTGTATGAATTTCTCAAGCATAATTGAACATAATCAAGCGTGTTTGAGCGTAATTGAGCATGATTAACCCATTAACGCCCAGATGATCAGAATTTTCACTAACTTTTCAACGTGTTTATTTATCACGTTATCGGGCCGAGAAAAAAAACTCATATCACTTTTTCTATGTGAAATTTTATGCTCTTTCAGAATCTGGGCTTAAAATATCGATCAGACACTCAGAAAAAGAAATATGGCCGATTTAAACGTGAAAATTGTCGAGAAAAAAATTTATTTCAACAATGATACCGCGAAGATATCAACTTAAAATTCTGTAATAATTTGAGAGTGTTCTTTGACTGATTTTATGACATTTTTGTTCTTAGAAATTTTCTTCTCAAGTTCATAGTTTTCGGGGAAACCACAGATTAAGATTTTTATAGAATTTTTTCATTCTCGCCGCCATTTTGAAAGAACGCGTCGATGAATTTTTCTGGAAAATTTTTTTTTCAATGTTTGAGATCCATGATCGCCTCTGATCATAGTTTAAAGTTGATATCTTCGCGGTATCATTGTGGAAATAAATGCAGAAAAAATTTTTTTCCGACAATTTTCACGTTTTTCACGTTTAAATCGGTCATATTTTTTGTTCTGAGTGTCTGATCGAAATTTCAAGCCCAGATTCTGAAAGAGCATAAAATTTCACGTAGAAATAGTGATATGAGTTTTTTTTCTCGGCCCGATAACGTGATAAATAAACACGTTGAAAAGTTAGTGAAAATTCTGATCATCTGGGCGTTAATGGGTCAATCTTCATCACGTGGGTACAAAATTGGGGCCTGATCAGGCGTGAGCGGGCGTCGACAATTTTTTCACAGGTCACGAAGAATCATTCCTTCTTTTATTCAAGAAAATTGTGAATTCAAGATGGGTGCTCGATGAAAAATAGAGTATTATGAAATGAGACCGAACGATGAAAACTCGAACGGAATTGAGCTCCCTAGTAGGTTTATATATTTAAATAACTCTTCTCTCTTCCGAACGTCTACAATTAATCCTTCTATCGGTGTACGAGTTGCGCGAACCGATAAACAGTTCAGAAACCGAGAAGAAGAGGGAGGAGGATGAAAAAACCACAAACAGGCAAATATATATCTATATTCGTTTATTTCTCTTTGAATGTTTTCGACTTTGGTGAATTACATGCATCGGAGAGCAGGTTTTTCATCGATGTGCTACGGTCACCGCATCCCGCCATCACCACTGAAATTGCCAGAGAATTGGAATGAAGGGCTCAATCAAGAATCCTGAAAACACGATGAGGAGAGGAAAGAAGAGAGAAAACGGTGTTGAACCATCAATGATAATCTCGATACAAAAAATTCGCATTTATATTCGATCCTTCCATCGAGATCGAATCGACAACCATCTACATGATATGCACATCTGCGCGCATCGCACATGTGTATACGTTTGATGAAAAATAAATCCTCTCTCTTTTTTCCACCAGCTGTATTTGATCAGAAATCCAAAGATAATCGAGAATTTTCTCAGCAAAGTTCTTCTCATTTCCAGCTTTACATTCTGTTATTAAATTTTACTATTTTACGATATACGTGTGCCAATATCCGAAGCTTCGCAGTAGTTCGATACATTTGCGGAAAGTTCAACCGTGAGAACATACTCGCACGTTAATTATATTTTGGGTCACGTATTCATTTTGCCAGACAATGCGCAGATGTTCCTTTTAATTCCCTTCTAGATATCTATGAAATGTTTCCCATGAAATTATCTATCCAAATTCTCATCCGATGATGCAGGAATTGAATTATTTGTTCCAACCAATGTATATCATCGATTTTCGAGAGAGAGAGAAAAGGATGATAATTTTGTATATTACATCAAAATGATGACAAAATTTAAAAGCTCTTTGTTTGAATTCGTTTCATCGAAATTAGTTTCATCAAATTTCATTTTTTTCAAATTCATTTCCCAGTTTTCGGACTAAAACTCCAGGATAAGATTCTTTGAAACGTGAGACCCGCTTTGGATTTGTGAAGTTATGAACTTCACCTAGGAAGATACCGAACTGGATGTCCAAACAACTTCTTCTTTATCTCTGGAGAAATTCCTCTCCACTTTGCGTAACCTTCGATCCAGATCTTTGGGGAGAAGATCGAGTGTCCAAAGTATATCTGAATGCGACGGATTCTTTCACTCAACACTCAGAGACAAATTGAAAAGTTACCGGAGAAGCTTCATAAACCTTCTGTACCTTCTCCTCGAACTTTCCTGGGTATCGCGAAACATCTTCTTTCCTTGGTTCTCTATTTTCGTCAGAGCTAATATCCACTCTGTCTGGAGAGATGAATGCTGTAGGTTTATATCCTAATTGAGTTTAGAGGAAGAAAATATCAGCCAGCGTTGAAAACGGTATTCTTGGTATGCCAGGTAATGAAAATGATAGGCAAAAACAAATGGAAACTGTTGATTCAACATTCAAGGTTCTTCTACGAGCATTGTGGGACAATGAATTAAGATTTCACCTCTCGCGTCAAACGAACCGCTATTATTTCCATTAAGAGCTCAACTTTTCAAAGGATTGCGAACCGCGATGTATTTGGGTTCTCATAAAACTTGAATTCCCCCGAGGTGTGCGATTGAGATCGAAAGTGTTAATGCTGCATTCTCTCGCGGGTGAAAGAGGAATTCAATGAGGGTTAAAAGATATGTTGATTCCAACATAAATCATCTTGGACTGACTATAGTATTTACTCGATTTAAGTAAATTTTATTTGAAAGTTCATTTGGATGGAATAAATTCTTTATTTGATTCAAATAAATCCAAATATAAATTTCTAATTTGTGTAATAGTTTCTTGATCTTTTCTCGAAACGTTGAGAAGTTTGTCTTCGCTATAGAAATCACAGGAGAAGCTTTCGATATAAATTCACAACACCAAGATGTCGAATAATTGATAACTATATCGGTGTGATTCGATATCCCATTGATGTAAATCCCTCAAAGTTCAACGATGAATAATTCTCGAAATATCAGGACAGAATCGTACATCTCGACCCACAAATATTCATTTTTTTGTCCTCCCATCGAGACCACGTGACACAGTCGATATCAAAAGCATAAAGAAAGAATAGAAAAAGGCAATCTTGTTGTGTGTCGAACGTGTCTAGGCCAAAAAGATAAATCACAATGTCGAGATGAAACGAAATATCGTAAACCCTGCTCACATGCTGTTCCACATTTCTTCGTTCATCGAAAGGACGATAGTTATGATATAATCATGAGAGAAAGAGAGGAACCATTCGAAACCGAAAAGTAAAAGGGTTGGACAAAAGGTAAACGAATTCAATCTATAAATATCACGCGACGAGCCAGTGCCAGTCTTCCTTTCCTTTTTTCGTTTATCGGATGCCAATAGTTGTAGCTACCAACTCTATTCGCACGATTGCTTTTTCTCGTTCGGAATTGTATCGTATCATAGCTGGTCAGTCCTCCTCTTTATACGAGTCAATAATTTCCTGATATCTCGTCGAAACCAAATAACTCGGGTAGAATATTCTTATTCCCTCGACAATTCGACGAGGAGAGAGATTTGGCATTGTTTGCTCTCCCTTTGAGCTCAATTTGAAGAAAGAAAAGAAATAATAACGGGAGGAACGGGCTGTTCTTTCATTCCAAACAATGAACACGGCTTGAACGATACTTTGAACAAGTTTCTTTCTTTTAGTCGTAGTCAGTCTCCGTCGTACACGGTTACCACCTTTATCCTATTCGTTGCAAGCTGCGTGCAAATTGAACCTCAAGTCCAACGATTAGTTGTACCGAACGTGTATAATTGCAAGCGCTGAGAAGAGAATTGGCGTGGTAGGTAACGTTCATTTAATTAAAACAAGCTTTCTCTTTGAACGCGGCTAGAATAAGTGTATTGTGTTTACGTTTTCTACTTTTGAACTTGTTTCTTGCGAGTGGTGAAAGATGTGCTCAAATCTTTTGTGAGGTAGTTCAAGATCGTCGAATCTACAGCCAGAAAAATTCGGATAATCGAATATGAATTGGTTGCTCCAGCGAAAAACATACCCAGCAAAATCAGGTTTTGCTAAATTTGTGGTCACTCTTTCTCATGGTACGCGAAAGAGACCAAATCCCTAGTAGAAATTTTGAACGGGGAAATCCAAGGGCCTGATGAGACATGCCTGATTTTCTACACTGACAGAAAAACGAACTTGTTGAAGCATTCGTGGTCACAATAACTTGAAATCTGGTTCGATCCACCAGGAAATGTGATTGTGATAACCAGAAAAATGTGGTTAATTTTGTATTCAACCACGTTTTTCAGATTTCAACTTATTGCGCACACGAATGTTTCAACCAGGTCGTTTTTCTGTCAGTGTATCAGGTCCTCATCAGGTTTCGTTGCGGTTTTCCCTGTTTTGCTCGATTTTATGGACATCTTATTAGAGAAGCCTATTGTTCCCTCGCGTTACAACCCTATTTGAATCCTATTAGGGAGATCAGACGAGGCTCTTACAAGGCCCTTCCATATGATTTTCCTCATTCACTCATTTCCGGATTCTAACCTGATCAGAACTTTATTTACAAACTACTCATTTCACCTCTGATGACTGATAAATTCTTTAGTTTATAAAAACATGATCCAAGTTCACCTTGGGAAAACTGTGAAGTAACGAAATAATACACCTTCCAATACCGTCCAACAGTTGGCAATGTTATTTTATTAAACCAACATTGAACGAGTGCTGATAATGGTTAAACGATTCTAATACCGTCAGTTGAAGCCATTATGAGCGCTCTGTAGCTCCCCGGTATGAGAAACAATAACTATTTCACAGCAGAGGCAGTGAAAGAAGCACACTAGGGTGTGCTTATTGGGTTTTCTTCTCACTCTTTGTCAACACCCAGGTTGTATTTTTTTATCATCCTGTACTAAAAGTGAGAAAAGGTGATCTGAGGAGCGTGGAATCTAATAAAATTTTAAAACTCTTCTCATAAATATCAATTCTCGTGTTTTTTTTGTTGCAGGTGAGTGCGGTGTTTCCATTGGATACTCGAACGTCTTGTTCCAACTCTGACTCAATGAATTGTAAGTAAATTCCAATCCAAATGTAAGGAAAGAAAATACATCAAACATCGAATCCACGAGTTTATCGAGTTTATTTCGGAGTTTCAATATCTACGCGGAAAAGAGAAGTTTTCTACGTTCGGGAGTAAATATCTGTGAAAAATGCGACTTGCGCTAGCCCTTTTCGATTGAGAGTGAAAGATATACGAGGTGTTCTATAGATGAGCGATGCGTTTGTTTCTTTCACTTCGAATTGATTCGAGAGAGGAATAGTTTTGTATATTTCTTTCCATGTCGATTGAATATTTTTATCTTGATTTCTAAAACAATTAAATGCGATAAACACTATGCAGTATTACGACGCAACATGCAAGGATTCACTTTTGAGCGGAAAGTGTTGATCCTTGTACTCCTCTCTCAAACACTTGAGGAATTTACAACCAAACGCTTTTAACGTTTAGAAAATAGAATACTCTGTATCTCTCAGTTATAGATCTCGATTTTATGAAACCAAAAACACACTTTAAAAAATGTGGGGAGTTTTTCTTTACCTTGTTCGTAGATTTCGTCTCCCTCGTTATGGGGGAATTGTTTTTTCATCAAAAATGAGGGAAAGTCCAACAGATTATGAAGGAACTCCCAATCAGAAAAATCCGAATGATGCCAATGTTGACAACAGGTGCAGTTCAGTGCTAGTATTGGGTCTCGAACACTTGGTTAACACGTACAAGACGAGTACTGGATGCATAGAAATACAGTACTATGCCTGTACTGGTGAACCAGTACTGAGAACTTAATGTCGGCCAAGTACTGATCCTGTACAAACACTGTACTTATTGCGAATAGTAGTATTAGTACCGAATCCCCAGTACAAAGAAGCGTTATAATCCCAGACAGATGCTAGTACCATGCCAGTCTCGGCCAGTACTGGTGCAGTACTGCCCCTGTTGTGAATTTCTGGTTGGGCTTTGTTGTTCTTTAAATTCCTTGCAGTGAAATCCAGTCCCAAACAGTGAGATTCCACTTCTATAGAATGAATTTTAACCCTCTTGGAGTGAGGATTTCACTCTTGAGAAGGTGAAATTTGATCCTATTACGAATGATGAAATTCCTGATTGAAGATCATTGGATTTCATTGGAACCTATTCATTTTCCCATTCTTCAATGAGATTTTATGGATTGTTTGTAACAGGGAGTGAAAAGTCACTCTTCAACCCTTAGCTGTCACCCTGGGGTCAGACTGACCCCAACATGATTCAATCTTGAATCACCATCAAGGAACTCGATGAATCGAACTCTCCGCGCAATCTGGGGTCACTTTAAGAGTTTCTTCACCTTACTCCACCCTAACGTGACATGATTCTCCATGTTTCATGTAATTCTTTTTCATGATACAGTGATAATGTCATTTAGAAGCAAAAAAATATACCCAACCGATCGATAAAAACAATGCAGAAATAATTTTTTCATAAATTCGAAATGAATTTTTCTTTAGGGAAATTATTTGATTGAAAATAGGGATAGTTTTAGTACCCAGTAAACACACGCACGTTATAAAAACGTGGAAAACAGGCAGTGTCCACACGTTGTGGATTAGTAATATTCTTGCGTTGATTCAACGTAGAAATGTCGCGGCAGATCACGTGTTTTTCAACCATAAAATAACGTCATATCAACGGTTTGAACATCGTTTAAAAGACGTCAAATATTGACGTGTCCTAATGATGGTTCTAAAACGTGAATTGAATCCAACAAATTATTTTGAAAGCTTTTCATTCAATATCGAGAACAATAGTATTTCTGAGTAGGACAGAATTTGGAAAGCATGTCACACTATTTACTTTCTTGCTCTTTGTTGAAATTTTAACCAATTCAATTCTTCAATTGAAGTTCAAACACGAGGTGTTATAAACACATTTCAAACGCTTGATTCAAACTCGTTCGAAACACGTTCTTTGAGGACGTCATTTGATGGTTATTTCTGAATATTAGTTTGAATTACACGTCATCAAAACGTAATCCCTGGTCGTCTATCTAATTTCCCTATCAAATTTCAACTAAAAATCAACGTTATGAAATCAACGACTGACGTCCGTTTGACAGTCTAACGTTGTTTCAACGTTGAAATAACGTGTGTGTGTGTGTGTTTATTGGGTCCTCTCTAAAATAATTTTCTCAAGACATATTTAAGCATAGCGTGACTTTGGTGTACGTTTACATTTGCAGCTAAGGGTTGAAAGTGGAATCTCACTCTTCCTGGACTTGCAGTATTTTCACTCTTCAAGAGTGAATTTTGCACTTCAAGGAATTTAGAGAGTGCTACGATTTTTTTGAGGGAAAATTCCACAATCATTTTTCACAGTGCAATCTCCAGCTTCGTTATTTTTTCACAATTATTCCAGAGTACAGGATAACTGCAAATCGATAGATGATTTCTCCTCTACGGAAACGTATTTCCATAGACGAGATCGATCCATCGAACATTCATTCTCACAAATACGTTTTCCAGTATAAAAGTATGCATGTCTGTGCCATTTTGCAATTAGCTGCGTCTGATGGTGAATAATGACAGAGTGCTTCTTTCTCACCTCTCAGTTGAAACCATAGCGAAACCGAATTACTCTGGCTGTCATCGTGGCAAGAGAGGGTAATGAATTTCCCTCATCTTTTTTATTCTCCTTCTTCTTCTTCTTCATCTCCTTTCTTCGTGGTTGCTCGCGAGTACCAGGTACTAGGTGAACTTTTTGTCTCGTTCCACGACGATTCGCGAGAAAAGGAGTATATAGGAGAAAGGCAGGGAAGCAAGCAAACAGACAGCAGGCAGCAAGCAGCAAGCAGCAAGCATCCCGCAGCCGGTGGTGCGGAATTCCTTTCGATAACGACCGCAATTTAGGCTGATAAAGGAAATCGACGACTGGTAGGTACTAGCACCGCCGCTGTTACTGCTATGCTTCACCCCTTTTTTCTCGACTCGTCTGATCCGCCTTCTTCTCCTCTTCTAATACCACAGCTCCCGAAGCTGCGTGCTTTATCAGACAAGATAGGAGCGGTAGGGGTGGCGTTCTTGGATTTTCTTCCGTAATCAGTGTTTGTCAAACTGTCGCCGTGGAAAACTGTCGCTGGAACTTCTCTATCGACGCTCTTGCGGGATCTATATCTATATACATATACATTACACGAAGGGATGCGGCGGTAAACTGCTGGGATAATCCGATTTTTCCGTCCATCCAAGGTGGATTTTATCGGCGGAAGCAAGAAGTCGTTAGGGTGGAGAAACAATTTTGCGCCAGAGGAAAAAAGCGGAATAGAGTCTTAAGTCAGGATATCGAAGGAAAAAAGAAACTTAATTGATCACGATTAATGAAATCAGCATTGAGGGATTATCCGCGAAACGGAAATTGAGACGAAATTACCACCGGTTTCGAACAGAATCTTGGTACCTTTGGGGAATGATATGTGTGTATAGATATATATATATATATACCTGTAATTCATTGATTTAGATTTTATCGTGGAATCGATAAAGACCCGTCGTACCTTTTTTTCCCGAATTGTTTCTTGATTTATAATAAAAATTCTCTTCCCATGTTCTTGGACGTTGTTGTGTCGTCTACGACACAACATAGAGAAGTCTCCAAGCTGACAGGGAATGTGTGATTTAGTTCATTACTGTGCTGTTACAAAATCGGATTGTTCAGAATTTGTTGTTTTGTTTCAAAAGCATCAGGGTCACGTTATTAGAGAGGAAAATCCTTGTCAGGAAGAATAAACCACCTCGAAGCTTTACTCTTTGCGAGATAAAAATGTTGCTGAATATTTGAAAATGAGAGAACAAGTTCGAAGTGTTGGAGAATTATTGTGAGGGGATGGGGATGTATTCTTCGAGTGATTCGTCAAATTACCATCTTATAAAATAATTCAATTAATCAATTATAAAACTCTCCAAGTTGGAGTGAATTCGTGGATTTTACGAGTGAAGTTCAAAGTTTCCAGTGATCTAATGAAGATATATTTTTCATTGGACATAGTTGGGATAAACTTCAATTAGGTACGTAGTATCTCAAGTTGAATTCTTAGAGAAAAGTTTCATTCGCAAAACTCTTGTGGATCCTGTCGGACACTTTATTACCTTCATTTCCTGAATTTTATCCCCTTGAAAAACTGCGATTATATTTTTTTGAATTTCTCAGTTCTTTATTTTGACTATCGTTCCTCAATGTTTTTAAATATTTTCAAAGTTATCAGAAGTTTTTAGCTGTTATAGATAAATATTCTAGACTTTTTGAGCACATTTTTGGATTTCTCCATGAATATTAATCATTTGTTACCGATATATAATAGTTGGGAAAATGTTATGAGCAAAATCATACTTGTTCCTGGAAAATTTTGTTCCCAGCGTGACGCGAGAATTTCCTTCATTCTCAATACTCAGAGGATACAGTAATTTATGGAATAAAATTCCCCCTTCTGTGTACAATCGCGAGAGCTCTCTTCAAAGAATGTTTCCACGTAATTATAAAAACATTGACCAGAAGGAACTTTTCCCACCGACTCACGAATTTCCAGGAGCACAATTTCAATTTGCAACTTTATTAACCGGACTCTTCAACGAATAAACCAGATTCCACTATATATAATTTCGTCCACACGAATTTATCTGCACTTTGAATTTATCTGACCGTGGATATTAAAAGCTTAAAATCCAAAGCATGTGATGGGATATACAATGTACAAGATTCAGGCATGAAAACTCCGGTAGTAGTAGTAGTAGGTATGTTAAAAATTCTCAATGGGATGTAAAGAGGAGAACTGAACTCTCCTATGTTCTTTGAATAATTTATTTGATCGAAAAAGTTTGTAGCCCTAATCAGTTCAAATTACTCGGAAATGAGGTAAAAACTGAGCACCTTGTGAGAGTTCGATGAATTCTTTTACTTCGTTAATATGGCTCCTCATGTTAAGCATCAATAACTCCTTTTTTCTTCCAACTGTTCATCTTGAAATTTTTATCCAAAGGATGAACAAGGATCAACTTTGCGTAGGACATTTAGAAGAGATAAATTCCAAAATTTTGCATTCAAGCAGTGTTTTGTTCAGTATAAGTTTTCATTTCTCAAATACGCGTTTGAGTAACTGAGCATCGAATGCAGTAAAGTACTCGTGAATCCATAAACCCACGTTTATGATGATGATGATAATGATAATGATGATGATGATGTAGTTTCCTTAGCTTTAAATCAAAACTTTAGCAATGAACTTCACAGGATTCTCTTATCTATTTATCTGAATATTAAACTTGTCACTTCTCTGATTCAACTTCATCGTTGTCTTATCTTTCTCGACATTTCAATTACCGAGACTCCACGATCCCTTCAACTTGCTCTGAATGCATGTGTCAGGTTCGTTCCAAGTATTCAAAGACCCTACTTCCATATGCTTCGCCGACTAGAATTATCAGATTGGTGAAACTATTTCCTACGCTCCTTTATCATACATCAACTTTCCTTTGCGATTGCTCCATCTCCCAGACCGATCGTGACCACCGTATTACCACCGGAAGATCTAAATTCTAAATTCTTGCCGCAATACATTGCGGAATATATCTCTCTGATCCGTCGAAATTTACCGTCTCATCGACGAAACCTCATTTACCGGAGCAAAAAAATGTCAATTCATCGGTCCACCGAATTACCTCTGAAACAATTTTTCAAATTTTCCTCGAAAGAACATGATGAAATAGAGAAGCAAACGTTGCCAAGTTGAGGTCTTGAACTTTGAAAATCTCGTAAAATATACAAAAAAAACCTTTCACGGTAAGATGTTTTTCTCGCGTCCTTTATTTTTCGTATCTAGGTTATTCTACGTGGTGCGGTATCAAAAGTGGTGTGCCATTTGGAAAAACATTGAACATATTTTTATATTTTTAGCGGAGAGTGAGTTTCTCGTTTATATAAAGAATATTTTTATTTTCCCTCAACTTCGTGGAAATTTTCGTCATATTAACGAAATGGGAAAAGGAGGGAAAAAAGATATAATTTCATAATCTCGCAAAGAACGTGTGTATGGAATTTTGTTACTTGGATTTTTTACGATTATGTTATGATTCATGTCGTTTTTTTTTGTACAAGGGAGAGAAAGAAGAAGAGAAGTTGTTTCAACTCCCTGACAAATTCATGCACCCTCAGTGGAAGGAGATATTTAAATATAATGTGTACGACATGAGATTTATGTATCCACATTTGTTACGGTATAACTAATTCTCAACGAGTACCATAAATCAAAGAAAAACCACAAGGTTGTGTCTTTTTGCGGCATTACGTGTATCTTTTGTATCCCGTGCTTTGCCGGGATCGTTAAAATAATAATGTACATGTTACGAGAGAGGGAAGGAGACGAACAGGGAGTGGAGAGGATACGATATCGTTATTCGAAAGTTCTCTATACCGCTTTAGGATATTCAAATACATCCCGATCATTTTCGATACACGATCAAATGTGTGTATCCTATCCGCAGTATCATCATTAATCCTATCGGAACTTACCAAGAATATGTAATTGTGATTCGTTGTAATGACGACATTGTGTAGTTCAGTTCATGGCGTATTTACATCCCCCGTGATGGGTCTAGTACAATCCCTCGTATCATAATATATCCTGTTGTATATATACGGGACAGGAACCCTCCCGCTGGGATCGTGAACCCAATTCAAGAGCTCATTAACTTGAATATTCATTCTCTTTCTTGGTAATAATAAATCGAGCCAATTCTGCGCAAATTATTCATTCAGGCTTCAAATATATTTATATATAATAATAGATATCAAAATAAAATTAAGTTGAAATGCATGGGATCGATTCAACTACGAGTTTCGATAATTAATAAAGCAATGAATTGTCAATGATATCTAAGTGCCTTCCTATTAAGATTTCTGTGTTTCGTTCAACACTTCGTTTCAATTTATAGTCAAACGGGAGTAGAAAATTGCATTTAAATCTTGAATGATCGTGACTATCTCACGTATTCCAGATCCATGCCCCATGGGTAATCACTTAATTTGCTAACGTAGAGAATCTCGAAGGTGCTGACGCATTAATCGCGTCTATTGGAATCGATTAGCTGTGTGAAATTCGTTTTCCCTTCTCGGAACTATCAACGGAATCGTTTCATATCTCATTTGACGAATTAACGAAATTTTCAAACTTTTCTAATTACAGGGAGAAGAGAAGAAACGATTCCTGTCTCCCAAACTTTCAATTGCCAAAGATATTCAGAATGGTAAATAACGTTGTATAGGGTATTGACGAGTTCCCGTCATTTACAGATCAAAACGTGACGCGTGTCTGCCCTAAACGGTAAAGTTACTACTTCGAAACGCCAGGTGGCGCGTGTCGCTGCCGCTCTCTCTCAGTGCCAAAGATAACTATCTCTGGATATATCACTTCTCTCTCTATTGTTCATCAGATCAGTGTTGTCACGATATATCAAAACGATAATAGAAGCATATCTTGGTTTATTTCGTGTACAAGAATAAGATGATTCATTATTCCGATTCATTGGGTACAAAGTCGAAAATCCAGGCGTTAAATATTTCATTGAACCACGTAGGAATTGAGATAATCCATTATTTCAACTCTACATCGGATATTCATTCAGATTAGGTATTTTCGCCCCGGACCCCGACATCCGAAGAGTAGAAATATTTTGTTCAGATGAGGAGAAAATTTTTGTTTATAAAACATCAAATTTCGAATTATTTCGAATATCATAGTTCTTCTCCACGTGTTTCGATTTAACACGACTAGACGTTATCCCTTCGGTACACATCCATCACAATTATTATGGAGGCACGCACACTTGCATGTTTAGTACTCGTATTGATTATATCACAGAGCCGAGGAGAAATCTTCGTTATCAGTTATGTTTGTTCAGGGTTATTTGGAGTACATAGCGTGCGAATATGTGTTATAAAGTATACCATCATCTTTGAATTACAAATCTCGCGTCAATTAGCGGGATTATCAATTGCATTTCGAGGATTGATTTATCGGTACTCGAAGACAAAAATCGAGCATCCAGTTAGATTTTTATATGTTTTTTTGTTGCAAAGTTAAAACAAAAAAAAAGCAATAATATAATGTTCCTTGTAACAAGAATGCGGATGAAATTATTCGTACAAAGTGTATCAAGAATATCAACATCTTTCCAACTCTCGTCTAGTTTCAATGTTTTAAAATATGTAAAATTTATCTTTCCTGAAGCTTCGTTTCGTTTTCTAGGACATCACCAACGACCCAAATCGGGGAATCTGTAGATATCTTAAGGTTAAGAGTTCATTTAATTCTCAGAATTCATGAAGAAAAACGCATGGTGTTCCACTTTCGTGTACCAACTCAACTTGGAAGCTGGAATATCGTAAGATGTACTTTATTAATCTCTTCATTTATTCTCGCGTACTCCCCGATGGATTTTCCGTCTTTCTTTGTGTACCTTTTGTGAGAGTTAGTTACCATGGCAAATTAATTCCTTCCCATATTCGAACGGTTATATACATGATTGAATATCCCCTTTCAGAGAATTTTAGAACGTTAATCCGCGAAGAACGTCGTAAATTTTTGTATTCTATAAATAGTTCTTAACAAAAGACAGTCATTTTGTGGGGAAAATGAGAACTAAGGACACGATATGAAATCATTTCTGTGGGACAAATAATTCTTCATCATCCAGGAAACATTACACTCGTAATATTATATCGGAAAAACCATATTCCCAACTGAAAGTAACGGTAGACGTCCACATTGTCCGCGTAAGCATTTGTTAGCGCCATAAAAATCACGTGTGCGATATTATACTCGAGAGGAGTAAATTTTATACCTCCACCGAAGAATTCTTCACTCATTTTTTTATTCATATACAATATCAGTTATACAGCATCGATGATGGGAGAATTCATCATTATTCGAAAGCTGTCGAGATGTTTAGCCTCGGTGAAATATCTCTCACATTAATCTTTAGAGCAATTAAAATAATACTTACTCTTCGTTCGCGGGAAGTATAAAATCTTATTAGAAATACCGATTCCTTCATCAAACTGAGGTTTCATTTCAGAGCAAACCGCAGTGAGTTTTATTCACTTTCAAACTCACGGATATAACTTCTAATGAGTCATCCAATATGTTACGATACTACCCACAAGATTTTTATGCGAATGTTTTAAATCCTCGTAAGTACTAAAGCTGTTACATTTGCTATATCGTTCATCCAAGAATCTTCCCTTCTGAGATACTATTCCATGATTTATATATTTATTCGAGGTTATAAAATGATGAGATATATGTAATAGAATTATGGGAGAAATATATATTCCGAGAAGACTAAATTCCAAACGTTCGGTAAAGGATTGGATAGGTTTTGATCACATTCATTTTGAACGTTGCGTTTCACGCGAAATTCCACGTCATTACATTAAACAAAGTGTACAGCTATTCAGCTTTATCTTCATCGAACATCATCAAAATACAATCGATTCATGGCGATCGCATCGAAAAACGAACAAACCGTGTCCATATATCATTCATAACTTACAGTCAACGTATTTGAACTGCATCATCCATCATTAGTTATTTTCCCTGGTTTCGTTCGGTAAAGTATATTGGTTTGGAAACACGCTTTAGCGCATACGTTCTCGTATACGCGTACCTATATCCCTCTGCACGTAAAATTGTTTGCCTCGAGCTGTTGTACGATAATTATAACGACAGTAGCATAATTTGAAGAAATTTGACGAACCTTTATCCTATGAATTATGACAAACTGCGTGAAATATCTGTGTATACCGTTGAATCGATAAAATAGATGCCAGGGTTAATTTGAAATTAAAAGACGAGGATTATCGTTTTCGCGTGAAATTGTATCTTTTGAGAATAAACTTTGAAAGATACAGAGAGAGATCGGCATGATGCGGGGAAAAGGTAGAAATGAAAAGAGCAAAGGAAAACTTGAATTATCTGATGTGTTCATCAAAGTGAGAATGAAATGAAATAGTTAATGTGCATTCAACTAGATGAGCTGTTACATAATGAAGAATGATGAAAGGTGATTTTCTAGATGTACAGAAAATAAATAACAGTTCATCTTGAATTTGAAAATTCTCATCAAATGTGAGGACAGATGTTCAAATAAATTACAGGGAGGTCGGATAAAATCGGGTACCATAACTTCAATCGGTCATAGAGAAGTTCCTATCAGCGATAAATTGATCAACCAAAACTTCCGACCCATGTGTGTATGGAACAATGGTCCAGTTATGGACCAAGCCTGGCACAAGACCTGCCGAGACTTGTCTTGAAAAATTCAGTAAACTTGGCAAACTTGGTCCAAATGATTCGCCAAGCATCAATCAATGTTTCTTTCATCACAGATACTGATGAGAAGGGTAATTTGATCCATATTTCAGCTCAAAGTTCTTCCTCGGAATACAAACGATAGATTGAATGTGCCAAGACTGGGACGAGCTTGGGTTTTTCCCAGTCTTCTAAATTCCCGCATGGGAAAGACATCTTGAAATCCTGTAGAGAGTTCTTCAAGATCAGTTGATTTCCGTGTATGATCACATTTAAAAGTAGCCTATTACCATTGAGTCAAGTTTTATTCTCATTTAGATCAACTATATTTATCTTAGTGTGTGAAACTGAAGTGCGGGACCAATCATGGGGAGGAGATTGGACTGGTCTTGGCCCGATAGTTATGCACAAGTCTTTATCCATTGTGAACTAATTGAAAACACCGTGCCACCTATGTGGACAACATCGGCTTAAATAATCTTAACGATTGCTTGATTTTTACGCTTGTGCCAAGCTTGTACCAAGTGCAATGGCCATTCCAAGAATACGAACAAATGTCTCATGACAGCGGGACAATCATGGAACCAATCATTATGGGTCCAATTATTTTTAACGGAGGTTTGTTCCTGATACACGTGCCAATCCTGGGACGAGCTTGGGTTTTTTTCCAGTCCTGGCAATACCTGCATGGGAGTTTCCTTATTCATTCATCAACAACATACTATTCGTATATTGTTTTAACCCATCAAGTCCGGGAAATGCAGGATTTCAACTGTAATTTTAAACGTTGCAAATGATATATAAATCATTAAAAACTCATGGCAAAAATACCTTAGCTACTATTTTCGAGGTTGCTCTTTCGGTTGCTGAGGTCAAAATTACCCTCAGATGGCGCTGGAATACCGATATGGCCGATTTAAAATAAAAAGTCGACAAAAAATTGGAGGATATTTGACTTTGTGATTTTCCCACGGGTTGAAAATGCACTCAAAATTATTCAAAACATCAACCAAGGGTGCACAAAATATCTCAACTTCACGATAGAATTTTTTCCCAGACTTGAAGGAGACCTAACCTTTCTCAATTTACCATATATTCACCAAAATAACTCGCAATTCTGAGAATCTAGAGAAAATTGACAGGACATATAATTTTATTCGTTCAGTATTCTTCGAGAGAAGTACCCGGAGGTTTTTGAGGTCGCTGACTACGAATCAAACATCAGATTTTCAAAATTCAAAATGACGGATCCAAGATGGCGGACGAAAAGTCAAAAAAAGCCTTGAAAATGGATGAAAATCGGTATGTATGGGTTTTTGAGGTTCCTGATTACGGATCCATTATCAGATTTTCAAAATTCAAGATGGTGGATGAAAAGTCAAAAAAAGCCTCGGAGATGGATTGAAATCGATCCACCGAGGTTATTGAGGTCGCTGATTACGAATTCAGCATTAGATTCCCAGAATTCAAGATGGTGGACCCAAGATGGTGGACGAAAATTCGAGAAAACTCTCGAAGATGGATGAAAATCGGTATACTGGGGTTTTTGAGGTCACTGACAACGAATCCAGCATCAGATGTTCAAAATCCAAGATGGCGGATTCAATATGACATACCGAAATTCATGACATCATTCAAAATCATGCAATAATGTTTATACGTGAAGTTTCTGCAAGAAAATTGGTTGTTTCTGTCCGTTAATCATTCCATGTGCACGTTTCCCAAGTCAAACTACGTAGCAAGTTTATATTCTTGTATGTTCCCCGATAACTCAGTTCTTCATGCGATAAGCTTCGTCTTTATTTTCTCCGATTCACTTGATGATAATGTCAAATTCAATTACCCTAATAATAACTGATATTCACTTCTAATATTTTCATCACGTGTTACCAGTCTAATTACACAGCGACCCCAAAAATCTCCTCGTATACACATCTTATCGTGATTTAGAAGCATTTTATGAATTTCAGTATGCCATATTGAATCCGCCATCTTGGATTTTGGAAATCTGATGCTGGATCCGTTGTCAGTGACCTCAAGAACCCCAGTATACCGATTTTCATCCATCTTCGAGAGTTTTCTCGAATTTTCGTCCACCATCTTGGGTCCGCCATCTTGAATTTCGGAAAGCTGATGCTGGATTCGTAATCAGAGACCTCAAAAACCTCACCATACCGATTCTCATCCATTTTCAAGGCTTTTTCTGACTTTTCGTCCACCATCTTGGATCCGTCATTTTGAATTTTGAAAATTTGATGTTTGATTCGTAGTCAGCGATCTCAAAAACCTCCGGGTACTTCTGGAAGAATACTGAACGAATAAAATTATATGTCCTGTCAATTTTCTCTAGATTCTCAGAATTGCGAGTTATTTTGGTGAATATATGGTAAATTGAGAGAGGTTAGGTCTCCTTCAAGCCTGGGAAAAAATTCTATCGTAAAGTTGAGATATTTTGTGCACCCTTGGTTGATGTTTTGAATAATTTTGAGTGCATTTTCAACCCGTGAAAAAATCACAAAGTCAAATATCCTCCAATTTTTTGTCGACTTTTTATTTTAAATCGGCCATATCGGTATTCCAGCGCCATCTGAGGGTAATTTTGACCTCAGCAACCGAAAGAGCAACCTCGAAAATAGTAGGTAAGGTATTTTTGCCATGAGTTTTTAATGATTTATATATCATTTGCAACGTTTAAAGTTACAGTTGAAATCCTGCATTTCCCGGACTTAATGGGTTAAAGTTAACATGATTTTTTCTCATATTGCATTCGATAAAAATTTCGGAAACAGAAATTTCATGTTTGGAAATTGATATATTTTGAGAAACTAAAAAAAATGGTTCAGGGAGAGAATTTTTTTCAGGTCAACTCAGTTAAGAACAAAAGTCGCAAGCACACGCAAAGGGACTTTCAAGAATGAACATCTTTCGATAACCATTTTAGAATAAAAACATAAATTGGAAGGCAAAATCCTGAGTACCCCGTTTGACTCCACAGTAATTTGTTGAGTTCGATATGGCTCAGATGAATTATCCGTGGCTCTGTCTTGAGAGACTGGTAAAACGCTTGAAGCTCACTACACAAATGCAACAACTTTGACTATTTTTTCGCAGAAAACTTCAAATAATAACGTTCCAAGTGAGAAACCACGTTGCATCAATGTTGTTGTTCTCTCCAACTGCTCAAAATGTCTACTGCTACTACCCATGTAAAAATTCACCAGTGGCGCAAGCCTGAGCCAGCTCTGACGAGCATCGGCGGAGCCAATAACATTGTTTTCATGCCTGAGGCAGCGGTGTTGAAAGGTCGCCAATGTTGGCGTAGGCTTGATTCAATGTTCCTGCTATGGTTAGCCGATACAAAACTTTACTATAAAACCAATGTTTAATGAATCCTGAACCAATGCTGGCACAAACTTGCGCCAACATCGTTGCAACACTCTTCATCTTTGTATCGCCGACACAGGCACGATATTACCTCTATTGTTACCCGTGGTCAACATTGGCGGAATCAGCGTTTGCTGTTAGAAACAAGCACTAATCGAGGAGATATTGAGGTACCCAGTTTTATCCGATTCTCCCCTGTATCGTTACTTGCACTCCTAAAAGGTTGAAGAATTCCTATAGATTCTACTTGTTTCAACCCTAAATAAAACTACAATTACATTGACAGCAATGAACGAGTTACATGCAAAAACTAATCATATATTAAACTCCTAGTTATAAACATTAGTTTCATTCCTCTTGGAATTAATAAACAAGAATGGGTTTTGATACCTTCACGCTCCACTGAACCATCACAATAAGTTTCTCTTATTCACTTCCCGAAGAGCAACATTCTCAAACAAAGTATATCATTTATCATTGCATCTTACGCATTTCAACCTTGAGATATAATATATCTAATCCAATCTGAATGTGTCAGCTCTGTAGTCAAGTCCTGTCTGTATGAGATGGACATATACACACTGAACACACGCGGAGACCACAGACCTTCTCTTCGTGGTTTGACACAAGCATGACTGAACCTGATAGCGGACATAATCTGGGCAACGGTGTAAGGTCGTCTTCGTAATCGATCGATTCAAACGTACATACATCGAGTAACGTAATAGAAACCAGACCTAAGCATTTGTTAGATCGGATTTTCAATCATCTGTATTCCAAAGAATTACAGATCTATCCACAGTGTAGTATAGTCGGTGTTCCACACTTCGCGCTGTATCACGTGTGAAGTATTTGAAATCGATGGCTCATCCTCGATCGTATTAATGTGATCGCGGAATCATGCGTTCGGGGTGTTTTGTCGTAGTTACATCGCGTATCATTGAATTTCAAAGTGCTTACGAAATTCCTCACGTTCCTCATACGAGATTCTTCCTGCGACTGAAATATTTGCCTGACGTATTGAATATTTGAGAAATATTCGTGGAATGGATATTAACAAGAAAATTGATACATGAGAATCTATATCTAACATTATATATATTCTATGCTTCTTTCTTGAAAATAATAATTCAGAAAAGAGTGAGTATTATCTATATAAATTCTTTTTCACTACATTTCATGAGAGTTTCCTGGAACGATCTTTGTCAATTCTGAATATACATTCTAATTCAGTATTTCCTTTGAGCTACATTTCTGAAAAATTCACGTTTCATTGAGCCGAGTGCTTTCATATCCGAGCGCGCATTCATTATCCATTACGTGCTTTTCCTCCGATTGAAAAAGCCACACGAGCACAATGGACAATGCACCCACGTTCGTTGTTATACCTACGTACATACGCACTTATATATATATATAGATTGTGAGTACTCACCGGTGGTGCTTGACGATGCCATTAACAGTCGAATGGCAATTTACAGTCGTTCCATTGCATACAGATCCGATTACTTTTCACGAATTTTCAGTATCAATTAGTTACCTTTGTCCTTCACCTTCTGCGTCATTCTGTGCACAGAGAATAGTCTTATTTTGCAAAGAAAGGTTGGAATATATCATGGAATCAAAGAAGAAAAAGAAAAGGAATACAATTATTCTTAACAATCTTTGCAAATGCTTGGAAATCCCAATCTCATATCTTTCGATGAATTATGATGAAGCTTTGAAAAATTCAACTTCGGTAATGTACCAAGGTACTTTAAATTTACGAGAAACTTGTATTTCGCGTATAAAGAGCCATTACTAAGCCAGTCCTGACAAAAGCTTTCCCGAGTTCATTCCTCTCTCACACGAAAGCTTTTATCTCAACGGACAGCTAAGGGGCTGCGGAGCTTTGAATAATTACAGTGCGGATAGGTGCGTATTTATATCAATGTGACAGGCTATTAAAGCATTACCATTCACCGAGAGTTAACCTTTTTTTCCTTCTTGCTTTCATTCATTGAACAGATTTCAAAAGACATTCGTAATTTCATTATCAAAAGAATATTTTCAAAGGGATGAATCAATCTCTCGACGGAACGAAACCTCCCATGCATAACTCATCCGTTCCCGTTCAATCGGAGAGACAGTTATTATTGTTACGCGTTGTCCACGTCATACGGGGTTTCGATGAAGTATCGTTGACGTATTACAAGGAGACTTTTGTCATATACCAGAAAAATGATATCCGGAAACGAATGCTTTTTATTTGAATTTTTTACAAGATATATCTTGATTTTTATCCATTTTGTATAATTCACGCGATTCAAATAAATTTCTCTACTTTTTTTCGGAGAAGAATGGAATAGAAGAGCAAATATTCCGTTGGAAACACGACGCGATTGTCGAAAGATTGAAATTTTTTATATAACACTATAAATCTAACGATGGAAATCGAAAGAGAATCCGAGAACTAGAGACAGGTAATTGACTCGAATATGCGTAAGGTGTGAAGACAACGTCCATCAGTGGATGCCAAATGTCTATGGGAGCCAGTACAGCCGTCGTTTCGCCCATCCATCTGTCTGTCCTTGCCTTTGTCTGTCCATTCTAATGATTACGCATCAGTGACCGGTGTATTTCACCGATCGATGAACACAGCTCCAACGGTTCACCACTTTCATCTCTCTCTCTCTCCCCCTCGTTTTGTCTTCTATATGTATTCTCTTTGTCACTATTTCGGTATCCCATGGCACTTTGCCTTGTATGTATCCCTCGACATATCTCATCACCCTCTTGGAATCGATGTTGAAAACAAGTGCTGTTAGAGACTCGTCGGCCGGTTGAGAGATGATAATCACCTACTGAACTCTATTGTGTAACAACAACATGACTATTACGGTAGTCAATGTGACAAGAAACGTAACATGTTAATTGGCCGCAAATATTCGCACGTTAACGAAGGTATCTCAATTTCACTTGATCACGACGATAACGATGACGAGGATTTCGAGCGAATCATGCTACTTCACGGTTGGGATTCTACTTTTTTCGCGATACGACTGCAACTATTTCGTTTATCACTGAAGTTTAGACGTTTGGTAGATGAAGCAATCTTTAGTTCGCTCCACGGCACGTTCCTCCACGGATTAGTCGAAAATCTGTTCTCAGTTGTAGACGTATGGAACAAATATCTTCGTTCAAATGGCTTTAAAATGCTAAGTGGGTTACAAACAGATGTTCCTAACAATACCCATTAATGCCATGTGGACCAAGATGTTTCGTATTTCTCATTGCTTTGCCAACCTTCTTCGTGTTAACTTTTACTCCATGCTTCTATAATAAAAAGATCTCATAATTTTTTTTTCTCCAGATCGTAGAACTTTGTCTTGCATTCATTTTCAGCTAGCTTTCAATTGATTTTAATCGACATGCAACATGTTCGAATATATTCAACCATTCGAATCAAAGTTTGTCCCAACCCCTTCAAAATTTCAACAATTCCAATCGCTAATCAATGACAATTTAACTGTCCAATTGAGTTTTCTTTTTACTTTTATATTCGTATTTCATTTTTCCACTTGCATTTCACTTTAGGGGACCCTCTACTGTGACAGCCCAAAAAAAAGCCTATGTTCAACGGTTTTCTTCTCAGAGACTAATGCATATAATTGGGCAAAATTTTTCCCCCTCAGAGTCATGTATTTAGAGAATAGAACCAAATTTTTTTGTTTTGAACAAAAAATACTCTTCAATGGTGGGAATGATTCCAGCACTCCAAGATGACTGAAACCAAAAATCCCAAAAGATTCTTAATTTGTGATCTTGTCGTTATTGTCCGAACCTCAAACAAAATATTTTACTACTGTGGGCAAAAAGTAAGGTGAATTTGTTTGTAAAATGAAAAATCTTCATTTATTCTTCTACATCAATTTCATCCCCTTCAAAGTAATCCCCTCTCGATAAAATACACTTATGCCAACGTTTTTTTCAATCATCGAAACATGCTAAATAGTCCCTTTCCGGTATAGCCATCAGCGCCTTCTTCGGATCAGCTTTTATCTCCTCAATCGACTGGAAACGCTTTCCCCGGAGTGATCTCTTCAGTTTTGGGAATAGCCAGAAGTCACACGGAGCCAAATCAGGCGAATACGGTGGTTGCGGAACGATATGCGTCGAATTTTTGGCGAAATGGTTACGAAGAACGAGTGCAGTATGAGACGGTGCATTATCGTGATGCAAAAACCAAGAGTTGTTGGCCCATAATTCTGGTCTTGATATCCTTCTGATATTCCGATCATATCAGTGAGGTCTCTAACGGTCAACCGACAATTTTTGAGCACTAATTCCTTCACTTCATCGACGTGTTGGTCATCTGTTGACGTCGATGGTCGTCCGGAGCGCTCCAAGTCATCAACACGTTTCTCGACCCTCTTTGAAGTCTTTGTACCACTTATAAACATTTTTCTGCGACATGGTAGAATCACCAAAGGCCTTCTGCAACATCCTCAAAGTTTCCGCAGCCGAAATTTCATTCCGCAAACAAAATTTGATTGCACTTGTCTGCTCAATTAAATCAGACATTGTAAAAATCGAAAAATGCACTCTTGGTCGTTTGGTAAACACAAGCGTAAATGTATTACTGATAATGACATTGGCATGAAATTTGGCACAGATGTCATTAACAGTCCTGCCAACTTAAGGAAAAAAGAACTAGCCTGAAATGTCAAGCCCGCGAAGTTCAAATTAAAAATTCACCTTACTTTTTGCCCACAGTAGTATTGAAAATTAACAAAATGGCGGCGTTTTTTTGTGAAAGAGTACAAAAAAACGGCTTCTTTTCGTACCAAAAAAATATGTTGGGATTGATTTTTCAACACAATACAGGTACGGACGATAGCCACGAGTGTGCCGAATATTGTGTAAAAGTTTCAAGTCAATATGTTCAACCGTTTTTTTTAGAAATCACTTCCACCAGATGCAAAAATGCATTTCGAGATATTCACGTTTGGAGTTTTTTTATATGGAAGTTGATAAAAAACATACCTTTGTAGCTAATCAGCAATACCTGCACCATACATTATCCCTTCCTCTGTATCATCGAAGAACTCTGATTCAGCAATTTTGCTTTCTTTTTTAAGGATGCGAGCTCGTTTTGAGGCTTCAGAGCTTCGTTGGTCGGCTTGGTGAATCCGTAAGCTGTTCTGCTCTTCCCATTTATACATCCCATGGTCTCAAAAATTTCCCAAATAATTGCGTGCTCTTCATTAAACACACATGCAGCAATCTTTGTGGAAAGTTCCAATATCTTTTTGCCACAGTACATGTGTTTAGGTACCAAATGCCAAACGCAAGAATTAAGAACTCTCGTTATTATTTTGCGTATTAGCACCTAAACATTTTTCAAGAAGATCATTTTGGCTTCAATCTTCAAAAATTGGATTCAAAATCTGTTGAGTTTCTTCGTCGGAAGTTGAGGGATGAGAATATACGTATACATGAAAAATAGCTGCTCTTAAAGCTGTCTCCGAGAATCTGCACGAAAAATTCAAGCTTGCGCAGTTAGCGTTTCTACAGTGAGAGAAAAAAATTCTGGGAACGATAAAACATTTAGTTGAATAGTCGCCATAAAATACTTAATTGATTTGAATAAACTTTCATTGACTCAATTAAATAACTGTTTCAATTGATGAAATATTTCATAGCATATTGAATATTTGTTTGATTGAATGAATATTTAATCGAGGCAATGAAAGTTTATTCAAATCAATTAAGTATTTTATGGCGACTATTCAACTAAATATTTCATTGTTCCCGGGAATTTTTTCTCTCAGTGTAGGCACCACAACTGGTCGAAAGGGTTGAAATCGCCCATACCAACTACAGGATATTAATTCTATGACTGTGGAAAAACTATGAAAAAATGCGAACAAAAAAATCGATTTTTTTGAAGTGTCACAGTAGAGGGTCCCCTTTATTTCTATATTTTGATTTCGTTTATGATTTTCCAATTCAATTCCCTTCAATTGCAGACAAATGTTCCCCATGAGAATCAAAATTAGTGTTGCCGCGAGCCGCGAAACGAGCCATAAAGAATTCTAGGTTCTAGATCATCTGGATTGAAAATGAACTCCTTTTTAGTCAATCAAATTGATTTGAAATTCAGTTCAATCAATTCTCAACTGAATTTGAAAGTTCATATTGGAATATACCTTTATGGAAACGGGTTCCAAATGAATTTATACTCGAGCCGGTTTCGAGCCAACGTTTCGAGCTGAATCTGTGCTATTTCATGTATGAATCGGTTGAAAATCCAAATCCACGGAACTGTGCGATAATATGAACCTTCGAACTGAACTAAAGGACCATCCAAACGAGTATTGTGAGAATTTTCACTTCTTATAGTCCTAACTGAACCCAGTTAAAGTCAAAAGCTCGTTTTGCGGCTCGCGGCAACACTAATCAAAATCTTCCATTGTCCCTGCATTGTTTCCCTGACAACTAGAGAAATCACTGTCTTCATAGATGGAATATATGTATTGGATGAATTTTAATTGAAATCAAGAAGCCAACTGCAATGATGGCGAAACATCGGCAAGCAACCGATAGAAAACGCGGGGCTCCACCCGCTCCACTCCAGTAGCTTGAAATTTATTTGATTTTGCAAGTCGCGAACGACTGGGCAGCGAATCTTCGCTGAAACAACTATATGTATCGAAGGAGGGCGGGGAGTTCAAACTTCGCCCCGGGCGCCAAATTACTCCGCTACGCCCCTAGTTATTTGTGTTATTTATAGACCCACCCTGCTTGAAGAATCTCATTGGACCGATTGATTCTCACTGATTGTGATGCAGAAAATCGATTCAAACCCATCAAAAATTGATTCTCAATGAGTCTGAATCAGTTTTTTTTTGCTTCGGAATCAATGAGAATCAATCGGTTCAATGTGTAGCGATAATAAGATTGAATGAAATAGCTATAATTGGAGAGAGAAGGAATTAGGGCCAAGCGAGAGAGTAGGGAAGGAAGTATAAGAGAAGTAGAGGGGAGAGAAAGAGATCGCTGAAGTTTAAAATTGATAAGAGCTCTCTCTTGTCTCGCCCGCCAAACGATTCACACACGATCGATTCGCTGATCACAAGATTCTGGATTGTCGTATCAGCCGCTCACGTGTACACGTACATTTTTCGAGGTTCATGCCATCGATACGATATAAGCGAAATCAGTGTGATTGGTTGCCATCGCAATTACTAATATTGTGTCGACCAAGAATTATATTTGGCAATTGATGGAAATTCGGATGGGATGGCTCAAATAATACTCCTCGAGAGAAGGAAAATCATTGACCTAGAGGAGTCCAAGGAAAAACCTTCCAGCAACGTTGCTACGAGTCAGCGTGGTCCAGATAAGCGATTATTGTTTCTTTATTTCTCGTTTTATAACAATTCATAATATTTTAGACTTTCGCTATAGGGGCGAATTAATTTGTAAAACTTGACGACATTAGTCAACTTATTACTTTTGTAATGGGACGTGAGAAATCAAACTCTTAAATGCAGATCTTCGTTCATTGAATTGATTTATTCATTAGTTTTTTCAATTTGTCTCCATCTTCCTTGCCTTTTCGTTCAATGTAACTCGTCACAAATGAGATTCTTCATAAGCAGGGGAAAAAAAATGGTAGATTTCGTTGAGGTTTAGCCTGATTCGGAAAATCTCCTGATAAAACGAGAGGTTCTGCAACACCGTCTGCACGGAAAAAAAAGAAATAGCTGTGGTAGCTACTTACTTTTTTAGCACTCTTTTTTCCCCGCTGTAGCCAAAATAATTGAAGCTGTAGCTATTTTTCAGCTACCACAGTACAGGTTGGTTGAAAAGTTCCTGCGCTCACCAAGAGATAGCACTGCTAGCTCAAAACTTTTTTTTTCTCAAGTTGGTATATCTGACCTGAAAACACATGCAAAGTTACAAGTCATTCTGTCAATTCATTCTTTGTTTACAGGCCATTTGAAGTTGACGTGTCATTGATTTTTCTTAATATGGAAAAAATTGAATATCGTGCAGTCATTAGATTCTTTGTTTTGAAGGGTTTAAAAGCAAAGGAAATTTATGAACAATTGTTAGAAGTGTATAAGGAGTCCTCACCTTCAAAACGCACCGTTGAATTTTGGGCTGGTGAATTTAAACGTGGTCGTACTAGCCTTGAAGACGATCCACGCGAAGGACGACCAAAAACTGCAACCACAGCAGAAATCATTGAGCATGTACATAATATGGTTAGTGAAGATCCAAGTTTGACTAAGCGTGAAATTGCTAATGCCATAGGCATCTCAGACGAACGAGTACTCCATATTTTACATGAAGAATTACGTATGAAAAAACTGTTTGGAAAGTTAGTGCCGCACACGTTAACAATTCAACAAAAACTGGATCGAAAACAAATTTCTCAGCGTAATTTGGAGCGTTTTAAGCAGAATAAAACCGACTTCTTGCGTCGTTTTATAACTATGGATGAGACTTGGATCTACCACCATGATCCTAAATTGAAACAAGAACGTTTACAGTGGACTGAAGCTGGTTGTTCAGCTCCAAAGCAGGTGAAGTCACAACGATCAGCAAAGAAGGTTATGGCATCAGTTTTTTGGGATGCAAAAGGAATTTTGTTCATTGATTATCTTCAGAAAGGTAAAACAATCAACTCCGAATATTACTGCAGCCTTTTGGATCAGCTGGATGAAAAAATTCGTGAGAAAAGACCTGGTTTGAAGAAGAAAAAAATCATTTTTCATCAAGATAATGCACCTGCTCACAAAAGTGTTTTGACGATGGCTAAATTCAAAGAACTTAAGTACGAATTGCTTGAACATCCACCGTATTCGCCAGATTTGGCTCCTAGCGACTACTATCTCTTCAGAAATCTCAAACAATTCCTTCGTGGAAAGCATTTTTCGTCGAATGAAGAGGCCATAGCAGCCGTAGACGGTTATTTTGCGGAGCTTCCGGAAAACCATTATAAGGATGGGATAAAATTATTGGAAGATCATTGGAACAAGTGTATTGAGCTTCTAGGAGATTATATTGAATAAAAAAATATATTTCGTAACAAAAACAGTATTCTTTTATTTCGAGTGCAGAAACTTTTCAACCAACCTGTAGGAAATCGTAGCTGTGACTGCGCTGGTTTTGCAATTGATATTTGGATAGCCAAATAATTTGGCTGTTGAATTTTTGCCGCGGCAACTACATTTCTTTATTTTTAGCTATCCAAATCATAGCTATTCATTCTTTTCCGTGTTTACCAACGAGTACCTGAAACCTACCACCATTTCTCATTAGAAATATCTAGTTCCGATGTAAATCGTGCAGCAAATAATTCATTGAAAATCGAGTTGCGTTTCCAATTTGACGAAACGAAATAGCATGTACTCATCACTTATAAGGGTACATACCGAAATATGCATTGACAATGAGCATCAACGTCGAACGCACATTGGATCGAAATGACGCTCACGGTGAAGGTAGTATATGATATTTATTCACATACACACGTATGTTTATATACGAGACATAATATATGCCACGTGCGAATTGTGAGAAAACCGTCCTAGTCGTAAAAATGGAAGATGGAGAACGAGATCGCATTTCATTACCATTCCTCGGTAGACGGGAAAAAGAATTTTATCCATGAAAATCTGAACCGAGCCCATTCGATTCAACGGTGACGGGGTGTGTTGTACATGTATATGCACGTACATGTACACGTACACCGCGAAAGAAAGACGATATTTTTACGTGCACTTAGCATGTACCTTCCGATACATTGAAAGTCTATAAAATATTCTGTCGCTGTACACGCTCGGAAAGATATTTCCTCAAGTTAAGCGTAAGAATATTGATTACCTTCTTCTTTTTCAGAACGTTGGAAAATGAAAATCAATTAATCACATCGATGTATGGAATTCAAGAAGAACCATACAAAATGTTCAACTTTGCGAAAGTCAAAAAACAATTTCAACATTTTATCCAACGTTGATGGAACGAGTGCATAAATAATCGAAGACGAAGGTTTTCCGCGGAGGAGCGAGAAATATGCACGAAGAAGTCGAGAATGGCGGTTTAATGAGTATGAATGTGATAAGCTAATGTAATATGGAACGAGAAGAAGGAGATGATGATAAAAGTGATTCGAAAAATAACCGAGGAGGTTTTGCTGGGAATAAATGAAGGGAGCAAAACAATTGAAAATAATGAGAGATAACCCATTGGAAGTTGAAAAAAAAAGAAATGGACGAAAAAGAATATTTGAAACAAAGATACGATAATGTGGTGAGAGATATGCGACCGCGCGGCTTATAACGCGAACAATAACAAATATTCGTTCCTTGACTATTCAGATGTAACCACGCTAACGAGATGAATTTTAGACTGAAATAAACAATGGAATGAAATCCTCGACGTTGTACGGCAGGGAAATTAAATAATGAGCAAAAGTACGTTGAAGATGGGGAAAAGGAAATTGAATTCACGCAATGCATGCGAATGATAAAATCTCGGCGGAACGGTGATCGAGAAAAAAATCCTCCGAGGAAGCGATTGTTTCGTATCTTTGGTTGGTTTGGATTGGAAACAGTGTTCCCACTAACAAGAATGAAAAATCCCTAGTTATCCCTTTTTTCTTAGAGAAAAAAAACAAGCCCTCTTCATCCCTCTTCTGGAAGAAAGAAATCCCTAAATATTCCCCTTTTTCCCTAGTAGAAATTTTGATATGGAAAACATCAGGTCCAGATCAGGCATGCCTGATTTCTGTTCAGGGCCTGACTTGAGTATTTGATAAGGTCCTGACAAAAATGTAACGCAGGGAAAAGACAAGGTCCTGATCAGGAAAACCAAACTTTTCCCAATTAGGATCTGATCAGGGTAGTAATTGAATTCCCAATCAGGACCTGATCCGGATGGTAGCAGAATTCCCAATCACGACCTCATCTAAGCTATATTCTAACATTCAATTTAATTTTCATGGAATTCACTTTTGATACAATTTTTTGAAACTCCCCCAACAGAAGAAATTCTACTGATGATCCAAATAGGCCTCAGTTGAACATTTAAAAAAGACAGGTGAATGTCTAATGAGTTCTGTAAAAATTCTGAATAGTTTGATACATTCATCGTTCTAAATTGATCAGGTCCTGATTCGGCTGTCTTGTTGGTTATCACAAGATTGAAATACGGATGAGCCAAGGCAATCCTGATCAGGTTCCGATCAAGATATCTTGACAGTTACCTCACAATTCAAATACGGATGAGTCAAGGCAATCCTGATCAGGTTCTGATAGGAATACCATGCCCAAGTTAATGAAAGGGAAAATCTGACCGGGACCTGTCAACAACCTTGCGTTACATTGTTGTAAGGTCCTGAACAGGATGCCATGTCAGGACCTGATAAGGTAATTAAAAGTTTTCCTTAATTAGGAGTTCCCTATTGCAGCCTTACGAGGGCCATGCTTCTAATTCCCTGTCAAATTTCTACTAGGGTTGGGAAATGAATGTCTTTTTAAAGATACATTCTCAATATCGAATTTTAATTTGGGTTTTGTATTTCCATGGAAAAAATTATCCTGTCTAAAAATCCCACAAAATCCCTCAATCCCTGTTTAATCCCTTAAGAGGTTCAAAAATCCCCAAATAATCTCTGAAGTGGAAATACCGATTGGAAAACTACACTGCGAACAAAAAAAACTGGAAATTCTCAGTGCTAGTACTGGAATATGGATATTCCAGTACATGTACAGAGATTTTGTTGGTACGGTACTGAAAATTGACCAAGCATAACTGAAAATTCAGTCCTTGTACTGGAATTTTCAAGTTTGGGATTGTGTACTGACATTTTTCTATGGTTTCGCGAAAATTTCACAGTTCTTGTGCACCAGAAAAAAGTATCCCCTCCATAAGAACTTGGAAAAAAACACCTCATCGTTGGTGTACTGGAATTATACAGCTTTTGAACTGCAATTTTCAGGTCGTGTGATGGAATTTTCCAGCTATGCTGGAATTTAATCACTGTTGCACTGAAATTTTCCACTTCTATTGAACTCCGTCATTTCTGGCAGGAAAAATTTCGAGTCTTTATATCAAAAAATTTCCTGATTGAGATTTTGAATAATAATTGTAATTGTAGGGAATAAAATTGATATATGAGGTTTTTCGAAGACTTATTCCTTTGTGTATGCTAGATATGAAGCATATGTAGTCACCCAAGCTGGCCTTTCAACATGTCGCGCTATAGCTCATCGATTAAGTCTTAGGTTTAAGTTGGTATAGGCAGGCAGAAAAGTATAGGTTCAAATCCCGTTGGGTAGACATGAGTTTCTGTCCATCCACATGAACAATCAAGTTTCCCAATCATCTTGAAACACCAAGGATCGTGCACAATCACTTTGTGTGAGCAATCTTTTTTTTAATTTTCATGAATATCTACAGCATTAATTTCCCAGTACATGTCCTGGAAAAGTTCAGTTCGTGTACTGAAAAATTCCAGTACTGAGGCTCAGCAAATTTCCAGTCCTGATGCTGAAATTCCATAACATTTGTACTGAATTTTTCTAGTACAACAAATGTGCTGAAATTTTCCGGTGAACCTTTTTCACAGTGTAGGTCTGTTATGGCTTTTACACATCGCTCTGTGAAAAATTTCTGTAAATCTTTGGAAATAGACACGAAATATCGTATATGAAAAAAACAAATTTGTTTTTAGCTACCACAGGAATCTTCTTAAAGCTATGATAGCTAATTTCTAGCTGAAGAATGTTCGCTAATCTTTGTCCAATACCAAAATTTTTTGGAGGAGTAAACACTTCCCGCTGCCACAGCTGTAAAATCGCTGTCTCAGCCAACCACATTGCTGTAATACCAAATAATCCGCCGTCACAGCAAATTTCTTGTTGAATTTCCATACAGATATCGACGAGGCAAAAAATTTTGATCGGCAGTTTATTATTCGACATTATATCGAATAGAATTTCCACTTCACAAAGATTCATGAAATTCAATGCGAAATAAAACACGCATGAACATTAAATGTCAATCATCTTGTTTCGATTGCTTTTTTCCGTCGTATTTCGTTTCAAAGTTCACAAGTCGGGGTATCTCATTCATATTGATGATTTCAGGATTTTAACATGACTCTTTTTCATTCATTGGAGAGTAATTGAGATTCCATTGTACACCAAGTGTGGTTTCGTACACATTCAACCGCGATACGTTGTAATCGACAATTCAACATCCATTTATAACAATAAAGAATAAAAAGAATTCGGATCTATATGATCGGCATTCAAAATGATCGATATTAAATGACGTTGAACGAAACGAGCCTATGAATGTCCGATTTCTGTTGTTCGCACGTAGTGTTAATTACGAATTTAATTATTTCATCGGTGTTTCCCATTTGTATTATAGAAACTGGATAAACGTAGATGAGTGTTCAATTATTCGCCCAATTAGCTACACGATTTGTCCCCTGTAACATGATGTGTTTTCCGTTGTTATTATTATTATTATTTCAATTGAATTCAAGTAATTCCAATATGGGATTCAAGATACCGAGATTCCGTTGATCGATTCTGAATTCAACCTCTAATTGTCCCTCATCTAACCTTCAGCGAAATAGAATGGGTTACAATAGAATATACATCCCACAGGAGTAACATCCCACAGTCACCTTGAGTTATGAGAACCAAGGGGAGAAGCAGCAACCTTCTTGCGGTATCCGTGTATACGTATTTGCGTGCTCTTATATCATAAAGTGGTTTCTCCGAAATTATATATTATTGTACTCTATTTCTGTTATCGTCAAGTCCATAAACATCCTTTATATATATATATTTCGTTGCTATTGTTTCGAATGACATGTGCGGAAAGAATCGCAAGACCTTGATTACTTCTTCTTCTTCCTCTTCTTCTACTTTTCCGTTTGGTCACGCCCTTCGTGTGCTTTCCCGTTCTTGATATCGTGGTCGTTGATCTTCGTTGCACGTGTCATGACAAAGCCAGAAAAGCACATTGGCCGGTGACTCTCTAGGCACATGACGATTCTTCTTCCTCCAACTTTCGCACGAGTGATGAGCATAAGAAAGCTTTCCCATCTGGCGATACTGGATCCTCTTCTTTCGTTCAACGCGGTAAAACATTATCTGGCAACGAACCAAAGTTATTAATTCGCTCTATTTTCAGTTTAGCGGAGGGATCCTCGTTGCTCTTCTTTCAGCTCGTTGATCCGTATTCCTTCTAATTTAACTCGGTCTTCTCAACGATTTCCTCATCGCCTTTCCTCCTTCGACTCGGTATACGAGAAAATGAAAAGAATCTTCTTTCGGTTGATACGTAGATTTTCTTATACGTTCTCATGCAGAATTTCCGGATTCAAAAATAGCTGCTTTTTGTGTGTCTCGCCGAACTAATTTTTCAATCATTCCATCTCTGTAATGTCCTCTGATAGGGGCTTTTCTGGCGAAAAACACTTTCCAATAGGATTTAAGAAGTAAACTGGCAAATTTCAAGCCATCACTTTCGCAGAAAAATGTATCTCTAGGATGTTTTCTGAATGATCTCTGGTCAAAATGAAGCTATCAAAACTGGCGAGGAGTCAGCACGATAACATCCTTCCCTGTTGAAAAAACCAGCATGATTGGAGAAGGAACTAACTTGGTTCCAGCTGGACCAACTTGATTCCTGTTGGACCGACTTGGTACCAGCTGGTGCCAGTTACAGACCATGATGATTAGCCCAACGACCAATATGGGACCAACTCGGTTGCCCCTGGTGCTAGTTACAAGCCATGTCGGCTCGACAGGATCAACGTAGTTCCAGCTAGACTGACCTGATTCCAATTGTACCAACTCATACTTGATCCATTTCAAGTGCACCAATATCAGAGTGATTTTGAGAAATCAACATGACGCACGTTTTTTTATATACCAGAATCAATTGAAAAACGTTAATGAAACAATATCAACAAATAGAAATGTATTCTAAATGCAAACAGCTTGAAATACTGATGACCGAATCGTAAAATCTGTCCAATTGCGAAATTTACCTCCAACCTACAAACCTGGAATTCACCTATTTTTTTCGCACACTGTAAAATTATATTATTATATAACGCCCGATTATAGGAAAATTTCTAAATATATTAGGAAAAGAGAGAAAGACAGAGAGAGAGAGAGAGAGAGAGAGATAGATATTTATTAGGTCCTAAGATTTCATCTTTTAAGGACTAACATATAATTACATAAAGTATGAAGATCAATCAGACCAATAGTATATAAGAAGCATAAACACTAATCGATTCATTGCACACTGAAGCAATAGGCTATTATTATGCTAGAGTTAATTACCAACTTAAAACTAATTTACATCCTACGTGACATTTCTGCGAAAGTAAGCGGTGGTAGATGGGTGAACGGAGCGCGCATACATCGCCCAGCAACCCATGTCACCATACATCAGTCAACAAGCTGAGCTGACCTGCAGGGACAGGAGATGCTTGAAGAGCCTATTCTTGGAAACATGGATACTGGGCGAGGAGCGAACATCAGCGGGTAGACAGTTCCAGAAATAACAATCGCTTATGAGGAAGGAACTTCTAAAAGTCTCCGTACGATAATTCGGTATGTGAAGGTCATCAGGACGAGCATGCATTCTCCGAACACCCAGCTCTCGAACAAACATGAAATCGCGCCTTAAGTACGAAGGAATTCCCGTATTTAATATCGTGAACAGGAGTGTACCCAAGAAATACTGCCTTCGATATTCACAACGCAACCATTTCAGCTCATTAATAAGAGGTGTTATTCGTTGATCACGTTTAGCGTTAGTGATAAATCGAATACAGTTATTTAGACATCGCTGGAGTTTTAAATTCAACGTATACGGTAGCCCAGAGAGAACAACACATCCATAATCAAAAAGAGGAAAGATAAGCGAAGAGACAAGATGCTTACGAATTTCTAGAGAGAATGTCTTTCTATGGAGTTTCAGTTGGAACAGTGTCCTATTCACACGTTTGATGATGCCAAAGACATGTTCGTGCCATGATAGCGTATCATCCAACACGATTCCAAGGTATTTTACATTTTGTACAAAAGAAATAGGTTGATTATATAGAGAAAGAGCAGGTAGGGTGGACAGATCAATGAAACGTACGTATTTATCACTGCCTATGAGTATAGCTTTAGTTTTAGCTAAATTTATGGGGATGAAGTTAGCCTCAGACCATGCAGAGATCGATTCAATATCGGCATTAATCTTGGCAATCGCCTCTGATAGACGGATTGGATCAGTCTGCAAGTGGATTTCAAAGTCATCAGCATACAATCCATATTTACAAAAGAGAATAGATGAAGGAAGATCCCTAGCATATACAGAGTGTAGGAGAGGTCCTGATACGGAACCTTGAGGCACTCCAGATGTAACAGGCAGCTAGTCAGAACGCTCATCCGTGGAGCCAATGACGGCTTGAAAACGGTCTGTGAGATAACTGCGAAACCAAGCGAGCACGATATCACTACAGCCAACATCACTCAATTTGTGTAAAAGTGTAGCATGATCGACCTTATCGTAGGCCTTGCTAAAGTCAAACATCAACTCAAGAGAGAGAGAGAGAGAACAGGAATATTAAGGAGAGGGAGGAAAATCTCGAGACATCGCGCCGATACCGACACGAGGCGGAGACGTTCGTCAACCTTTGAAAAGAATAGTTGGCTTTGGGATCAAACATATCTATATTGATCCAGACATTTCAAAATTGGTGCACCAGTATTACATCGAAATCAATTAAGGAACAATATCGGGGAAAGAGAGATCAGAGTGCCAACTTATACTAGATATTGAACCCATTGTGATTGGGTGGACTCCACGTCAAAATCAATCATCGATCTGTGGGAATCTAGAGGAAGACCAAACGATCATCATTCTCGATCTGCGTCCAATTTACATCCTCGGAACCAATGACACTTCTCGCGCTCTCTCTCTCTCACAATCGTAAAAGATAAGTAGAACGTATCAATTAGAATTAGAGATTTTTAAATATAATAAATGATCAGTCAAATACGTTTGGATTTCGCCTTACAATAAATTTGTGTCGATGTTATAATCAATTGTTAAAGCTTCATTTATTTAACGAACCGTCACAACACAAAACTTAACATAAACTTGCATTTTTTGACTCATTAATAAAGTGGTTCTGAACCATCAGTTCACACTGAAGGTGCCTCCTTCAAAGATGCGGACGTTGGAACTCTTATTTTTTTTAAACTCCGCATGTTGGGAATACTCCCTGGGTTATGCTAACCCTGTTTGTAGGCTGAGGGTTGAAGAAACGATACCTTTCAAATTATTCACAAATTAAAGAAAAGTCCTGGAATGTCAGAGGAACAAAACTGTGACGCAATTTGATCAAAATGTCAAAATTCTGGATAAATCGTACAGGCCCTAGTAGAAATTTTGATATGGAAAACATTAGGTCCAGATCAGGCATACCTGATTTCCGTTCAGGGCCTGACTTGAGTATCTGATAAGGCCCTGACAAAAATGTAACGCAGGGAAGAGACAAGGTCCTGAAGGAAGGGAAACCACACGTTTCCCAATCAGGACCTGATCCGGGTGGTAGCGGAATTCCCCATCACGACCTCATCCAAGCTATATTCTAATATTCAATTTAATTTTCATGAAATTTTTTGAAACTCCCCCAACAGAAGAAATTCTACTGAATAGTTTGATACATTCATCGTTCTGAATTCATCAGGTCCTTCAGGTGATTGGAATACGGAGGAGGCAAGGCAATCTTGACAGTTACCTGGCAATTCAAATACGGATGAGTCAAGGCAATCCTGATCAGGTTTTGATAGGAATACCAGGTCTGAGTTATTGAAAGGGAAAATCTGACTGGGACCTGTCAACAACCTTGCGTTACATTGTTGTAAGGTCCTAAACAGGATGCCATGTCAGGACCTGATAAGGTAATTGAAAGTGCCCCTTAATTAGGAGCTCCCATGCTTCTAATGGGGAATTCCCTGTCAAATTTCTACACAGAGAGAAATAATTCCTATCATCAACAATATATTCCCTTGTTCCAAGAAATTCGTTTCTCCAAAAATATTTTCTCTTGATTCTAGAAAATTTTTCTGAAACCAAGCATAGATTTCTTGAACTGAAAAAATATTTCCTTGGTTCAAGAAAATTTCTCTTGGCTCCACACCATATTAGCTGTTTTCAAGGATATATATTCTTAAAAATATTCAAGAATATATTTTCTTAGTATTAGTATTTATTTCTCTCAGTGTACTAGGTGAAGTCACTGTTCCACTGGAATCTCCAAGATTCATTCATCTCTATCTGAGGCTGTACCAAACATGGTCTGCCCCAGGTTGATACTAGGACTGGATAGAACCATGCAGGGTAGTGAAGATCTCTAGTTAGACTCATATTAGATAGTACCAGCCTGGGTAGGATCAACCTAATCCCATGTAGGTTGATCCTACGCAGTATGGTCCTACCTGACATGGTTCGACCGTGTAACCAAATTCCTCCTGTTCCTAACAGCTGAGTTTTCTCAACAGGGTTTGACATGGGAGTCAGTGTACAATTTACAACTTGATAGAACTCTGCCACTCCAACCTTGTCCAAACAGTATCGATTTAATCCTGATGTAAGACTGTCTCCATCCTTGCAAACCAAATCTGACAAATACAATCTTTCCAATACTAAGTCATTTGTCAATTCTGGCAATTTCCACATGGTATGATACAAAGAAAAAGAAATACAAAACAAACGGTGGATTTTCCGAAATATATATTTATATATTCCTCGCAGAATCGCTATCGCAACTCCCATCATTGTTTTCTTCTTTCCGCAAATCGGAGAACAAAAGGTGAATTTCAACATTCCTACAAAACACAGACGAATTTGTGATGGAACGAAAATCACTCGACCAAAAATGGCAGAAAAAAAAGAAGAATAATACATACAAAAGGGGCGCAAGTGGATATTGGAATACGTTAATTTGTTCGTTTTAGTCCTTTTTAGTTTTGACCGTATTTTCCATCGATAAAAATGCATCGAGTTGCAGAGGGGTGGAGAGGATAAGGGATGCGGTAGTGGTAGCGTTGTAGTCGATATGGTGGACGAAACTTTTTTTCAAAGCGGTGGAGAACAACACGTTCCCGCGATCAACTTGGTCTCTCTCTCTCTCTCTCTTCCTCTTTTTCCCATTTGTTCTCCGTACAGAGATCAAAAAGTTTAATGTCACGGAACGGGATGGGTTAAACTCGATCATCAGCCACTCTCACATCTTTCATCGGATTTCTTTCCACGGTATTCTCTTTTTTCTTCCTCTCCACGAGATGTACAGCTTTGGGCAACAGCGTGTCGCAAAATAGCGTGATAAAGCTGTTGATTCACGATTCTCGCGATTCGAGTGGGTTGGTTTTCGAAGAACAAGTACGAATCTACAAATTGACTCGGGTTTACGGTGATTGATTGATGTTGCGTCCAACTATCGATTCTTCATTCCAGAGATTTGTTCGGAAAGTAGTGGACAATAGCTAAAAAGTGTTTTATTATTATACAAACAGTATTATTTTTAATTGAATTTTCTTTGTCCAGCAGCAGGGTGTGTACACTGTTCTCGAATATTTGGATAAAATGTGACCTGTTTTATTTAATTCGTAGTAGCAAGGGGTGGTGGTGGATCACGAATCACGACGACAATAACGACATCGTGTTTGATCGATTTAACATCGATCTGTCGTCCCCCTCTCGTTTTTTTTTCTCTCATATAAAAAACAGATGGCAAAAAATGTATGTATATTTTTGTTTTGCACATACCTCACGTCCTCGTATAAATCAGTATATATTTCAAACTGTTGGGGTATCAAATATATGTATATATATATATCCAAAGTGACTACTGCAACTATCCAGTGACCGTGTTGGAAAAAGCATCGTTTCTCTGTCTATCTCTTTCGTAGGTTATTTAAATTCGAGATATAAATCAAAACATCGATATCCTGACCATATTCGAAACGTAAATATATTCTTGTTACTCGTATACGTGTGCATCTGATACGTAAGTAGATCGATATCACGCTGAATTGGATTTGTTTGAGCGTGTGTGTGTGTGTGTACGCGATGATGATGATGCGTACGTGAGATAAATACGTTTTTCATCATATGAAAAATCGATGATGATTCGGACACGTTCTGTGATTATCCATTTCACTTTCAAGGCATATCACTCTTTTTCAGACATCATTTCAAAACTGATATTATTTCATTTCTTCTTTCCGGGGATAAGAATTTGATAATGTTTAATAAACGTGAAATTTCACCATCCACCCGACGAACGTTATACCACGTTTGTTAATTGGAAATGAACCTTCTGGAGAGGAATAAATTATGATTCTTCGATATGAATATTCATCCCGTTGGATCTAATTTTACGTTTAACAAACACAAATAAATCCCTCTTCCAAGGTGTACATTCGTATAGTCTATTATTCTAGTCCAGAGATGAAATATGTGAGCTTTTAGATTTTCCACTTCGTTTCGTCAGTTTTAATTCTATGGGAGACATATATTACTTTCAAAATAACCACTTCTCTCTTTCCCGACAATGCAAAACGTGATGGCGAAGGTAAGGTTGTCTTCTATCGAGTTACGACTCGTTCGCTTGAGTTACGAGCTCTATACTGATACTTTCATCTTCAATGTTCCTTGCCACCTTGTCTTTCAGTTTTTATATCGAGACCCACGTTAAAATACGCTCATACACTCATACTGCTCGTCATAAAATTCTCTTTTCAAATATATATTCTCAGAGTATGACGTTCATTTCAATACATTCTTTTTCCAGGAATTTTAATTCAGTTCTTTGTGAATTGCAATGGGATTTCACTCTTCAGCCAGCCAAAAGTGAGCCTTTTAGAGTGATAATCTAACCCATGTGTGTATGAAACAATGGCCCAATGATGGACCGAGCCTGGCACAAGACCTGCCGAGACTTGTCGTGAACAATTTACCAAGAATGATAAGATCAGGACAAGCTGGGGCCAGTGGTTTTGCCAGGCCCGGTCCAGGATTTTCTCCCTCAGAATAGAAAGAATGTGACAAGACTGGGACAAGCTTCTATGATCATTGGAAAATTTGCGTTCTTTGATATAATAATCAATTTTGATTCTATATTGTTAAATTATAATTTTGATCAAAATTCAATCAATATTTATAAACAGTTGTTCTCAACGAATGCTAGATTTTTACACTTGTGCCAAGCTTGTACCAAATGTACAGTGACCATTTCAAAAAGATTAATAATTGTACCATGACTAGCTATCGATTGGGAACAACAGGACAATCATGGAACAATATTGGACCAGTTATTCTTCACGGAGTTTTGTTTCTGACACATGTTCCAACCTTGGGACAAGCTTGGGTTTTTTTGAGATTATAAACTCACAACCACTCCAATTCTAGAGTGAATCTTGGCTCACTCACTTCTGAGACTTAGTGGAGTGAAACGAGTGATTTCTCACTCTTTCGGATTTAGAAAGTACGCTCTATGATCTGTTTGTTTATATTTGAACTCGATGGGCAGGAAGAAAAAAAAGCTTTCAACGCCTCATTTATCTTCTACAACAAGGACTATCTTCATTGTTACGTTATTCACAGCATTGACCTAGCATCCTTTTCTTCGGACGTTACGGATATCTCTCAAGCCTAATTCCTCCTCATCATCTCCTCCAGATTCACAAGATATATAGAGAGCAACGCCGGACTTAGCGAGCATCCTTATCTCACCCCTGTCTTATACTCAGAATTCCTTTGACTTTTCCTTTCCTTATTCTCTCACTGTTCTCACATACTTCCTCCATACGTCTCTTCATTCCTCTCGCTGGTATCTCATGTGTCTTACTTTGCCCGATTCCTTTTTCACATAACTCACTGCTTCCCACTGCATCAAATGTTTTCCTCATATCTATCAAGCACGTATGTAACACCCACTTTCGTTCTCATTATTTCTCCATAATACTGCGAAATGATACTAGATTTCGAGAGATAGGAGGAGAAAAAGATGAGAATCGTTTTCGATCTTCCATCGATTATACAACAATAAATAATATTGTGTTCTTAATGTGTTCTTCATTTATTATCGTAAATGCTCGTACGTTTTAGTTGAATCTACTGTTCAGAGTAGAGAAAATGGAAGGAAATATTCTTTTTCTTCGTGGACCTTGATATATAATTTGAAATTTTCACTCTTCAGCGGAGTCTGTGTGATTTCAACTCGGTGGAACGTAAATTCTTGTTTTGATAGAGCGATGATTCTCGAATATCAACGTTGTTCCTGTTGGCGAAGGATCATACGGAGATGAACTTGGATAAAAAGTGAATAAAGCTTGAGAGTTGAGGGTTGAAGTAACGGGAGATGAAATAACAAGTACCTGGGAAATGTAGAATCCCATCATTGGTACTAAAAACTAACAAAATTTGCTCGTGCACTGAGAGAAATAGTTATTAATACCAGGAAAATGTATTCTTGAATATTCCCAAGAACACGTATTCTTGATCAACAGCTGATATGCTGTACGAGAATTTTTCTTAAATAAAATGAGGAGTTGAGAACCGCAGTATAGTTGTGACAACGTGAAATGTTTCGCTCTCTACAAAATTTCGTAATTTAATGATTTATCGTGCACACTTAATTCTTATTCTTCGTTATATTGTTGATTTTTCCATTAGTAGGCATATTGGGTAAATTTCTCCGAACAACTGGGTTTTTGCACGCGATTTTTAGTGAGTCTATTCCTAATACATTGGTTTATTCACTCGTCGTTTCATATTGTTTCCACGAGGTCTATCCTATTTGTTGATACTTATACACATCTCGTGTACTCACGTATGATAAGACACTCTTCGTGTGTGCGTGTGTGTTTACCTCGGTACAGTGGATCTCATACTTGCCGTTTATTGGAATTCAAAAATTTTTGTATCATCATATAAATCATATAAACTTCAAAATGCCAAAAAAAGTGTGTAAAGGATGTTCCAGAGTTGTGGATAAACCGGTGTCTTGTGCTTCATGCAGTGTTATATCACATCCTGGTTCGTCGTGTTTAGCGAGAAGTCACCATCCATGGCATAATGGAGTACTGATTGACTGCAAGGGGCCTCTTCCGTCTTCTGATACTTCTGTTGATCTTGCGGAAAAATTTGATGGCGTGTTGGATCAGTCAGGTTTTTTATCGGAAATTCAGAGCATCGTTGATTCTGCTTGTTCGCAACTCAGCAACCAGCTCAACGCGTTTGGGATCAAATTAAATTCTTTATCCAACACTGTGGCGGAATTATCCACGAGATTATCCACCTTGGAATCGTCTGCCCCTTCTTCTTCACAAGGTTTCTACAATGAGGAAGATTTGATAGATGAGCTGAATGAACGACATCGAAGAGCATGTAACATTCTACTCTTCAACGTTGAAGAATCTTCGAGGATGGGTCTCCTGATCATGTTATAGTTACTGATCTTCTTCAAAAATCAGACCTGATACTTACGACAATGTGCAGATTCGTCGTATCGGTAAAAGAAGGATGCTTCTAAAACTCGTCCGATCTGTGTCACATTTGCATCACGGAACATACCCATTGAGATTCTTCGTAACAAATCGTTGTACAATGGTTCAATTAGAATATCGCAAGATCGTACCTTGAAGCAACGAAATCATCTGTCGAACTTACGTGAAGAGTTGAAAAATCTAAATGACCCTTCAAGGACTATTCGCTATTTCAATGGGATACCTAGGATAGTTCCTGCTCACCAAAGAAAAAACGCTTAATCGACCCTTTGGTGTATTATCAGAATGTTCGTGGCTTGAGAACTAAACTTGATCAACTTCATTGCTCTGTTGCTATATCAGATCCATGTTATGATATTATTATCTTATCTGAAACCTGGCTGCGCGAGGATATTCTATCTTCTGAAATTGGTTTACATGGCTATGCAGTTTATCGTATGGATAGAAACGGACTCACCAGTCAATTTTCACGGGAGGTGGTGTCTTAATCGCCGTTAAGGATACCCATCGGAGCTGTGTCGTCTCATCTTCTTATTCCAAAGTTGAACATCTTTACGTCAAAGTTTATTTTGGTTCTTTGTCGTTGTTGTTTGGGGCTGTCTACATTCCACCTTCTTCGGATTCTTCAATATACTTGGACCATTGTAAAAGCGTTGGCGAAATCCTTCTCAAGGAGAACTTTAACTCCTTATACTTATACGGGGATTACAATTTACCTCATATTTCCTGGAGCAATATTGATTCCAAATTATCTTTCTCAGTGTTACCTGGTTCGAATCTCAATGAAATGACTTCTGCGCAATATGTTCTCGAATATTTCAATGAATTGAATTTGTTTCAACTTAATACTTTCAGAAATTCTCATGGTAACATACTTGATCCTTTTTTTCTGATAACGATCGTATTGATGTCAATATTGCTCTGGATCCTTTTCTTGCGTGTGACAACTTTCATCCTTCTCTTGTATCTAAGCTCAACCTACGTGATAGTGTTTTACTGGTCCCCAATAAAATCATCAAATATAATTTTAATAAGGCGAATTACAGTGCAATTTGTGAATATTTAGGTTCTATCAACTGGGACGATGAATTGCGTAATCTTAATGTTATTGAAGCTGTTGATTTTTTATATCTTCATTTATATAATGCAGTTGATTCATTCGTACCCAAGTATGTATCAAGGAATAGTTCTTATCCAAAATGGTTTTCTTCGGAATTAATTAAACTTATTCGTCAAAAGGAAATTGCTCACAATAGGTACAAAGAGTCAAATTGCTTTGAAGATTACCTAATCTTTAGTCACTTACGAGCTCAATGTAAAGTTTTGACTCGCCAATGTTACTTGTCTCATCTTCATTACGTTCAAGGGTCCATTCCTACAAATGTCAAAAGCTTTTGGAACTTTGTTAATAGTAAGCGGAATCAGAACGGTATACCCCTGGTGATGCATTTAGACGGTACTATTGGCAATACTGGTATTGCTATTTCGAACTTATTTGCATCTTATTTCAGATCAGTCTATCAAAATTATCCCGTTGTTCCTTGTAATTTACCAGAATCTACTTTCAATGTCAATCTTTCCGATTTATCCATCAATATCGGTGAAGTGTTCAATAAAATCTCATCCTTGAAAACTTCTTCCGGTCCTGGTGACGATGGTATTCCTCCTAATTTTCTAAAATCTTGCAAGTTCGTCATTTCTCGGCCTTTGTGGTTGATCTTCAACAGCTCTTTATCCTCTGGAATATTTCCTTCCCAATGGAAATCCAGCTTAATTACTCCTATCTTCAAATCTGGGGACCGTTCTGACGTGAGAAACTATAGACCGATTAGTATCATGAATGTTATGCCGAAAATTTTTGAAGATATAGTTACTGATAAAATAACACCACTGTTTTCTGATATTATTTCTGATTGCCAACATGGCTTCACTTCTGGCAAATCTACCGTAACTAACTTGTCTATTTTTTCTCATGTTGTGTCCTCTGCGCTTGATCAAAATGCCCAAGTGGATACTATATATACAGACTTCTCAAAGGCTTTTGACAGAGTTGATCATAATATATTGTTAAATAAATTAAGTAATCTAGGTATTCGAAGCAATTTCTTGTCGTGGTTACAGAGTTATATTCTGAATCGTACGCAATCAGTTCGTGTCTCTCAATATTTCTCTGATTCATTTTTTGTATCCTCAGGTGTACCGCAAGGCTCACATCTAGGTCCTTTATTATTTATTATTTTCATTAATGATATCTCTACGATTTTCAAGTACTGCACACATCTTCTTTTTGCTGATGACCTGAAACTGTTTATGATTATAAGAACTTACAGAGATGCTCAAAATCTGCAATCTGATTTGGATCGGTTACAATCTTGGTGTGTGCTATCTAATATGTCATTAAATCTCACTAAATGCCATGTGATGAGATTTCATAGAGGTAAAAATGCTATTTATTTTCCTTATAACTTGTCTCATTCTCTGTTATCACCTATAAATACTGTTCGTGATCTTGGAGTTTCATTTGACTCTCGTTTTAACTTCTCAGATCATTACAATCACATAGTTGGTACTTCCATGAAATCTCTCGGATTCATCAAGCGCGTTTGTAAAGATTTTCGTGATCCTGTTGCACTTCGAATACTGTATTGTACTTTAGTTAGACCTCATCTTGAGTATGCGTCTCAAATTTGGAGTCCTCATTTAATTCGGGATTGTACAGACTTGGAAAGAGTTCAGCATAAGTTTCTGCGTTTTGCTGCCTATCAGATAGGCCGTCCGTTGAGCGTCACTTGTCATGATTACTCATTGATTATGGCTCTACTTAACTTGCCTCCCTTGGAATCACGTCGTTTGTTCAATGATTTTTCATTTTTGTATAAAATTGTTAATGGGAAAATTCGCTGCCCTCAACTGCTTGGACTTGTACGTTTTAATGTCCCTTCTCGTTTATTGAGGCGCCCTAAATTGTTCAATCCAATTTCTTATAAATCGAGACACGGTTATTCTGATCCGGTAAATCGGATATCTATCCTAGCAAATTCTTACAGTGATGTGCTTGAATTATTTTCATCTCATTCTGATCTTAGGAATTCTCTTTCTCTTATTTGTCAAATTTAATATCTAATTGTCCTTTTCACCTATAATTATACACGTTAACTGTTGTTGTAATATAAGATGCATGTAGTCGAGCTTAACATGATGCTTAATGCTTTGATGTATGATATATATAATGTGGTTCAAATAATGTATATTCTATGTACCAAAGGGTCTTTTATACCCGTATAAACAAAATAAATAAAATAAATAAAATAAAATAAAAAAAATATTCCTTCGATACAAGAATTATATTCTTGGTTCCAGAAAAATTTTCCTCGTATCAAGGATACGTATTTTTTAAGGATTGGATCTCTCTGAACATGAAAATATGTTGTTGAAGATAGTGATTATTTCTCTCAGTGTGGAAAAAAAATTAATATATGAAGATTGGCTACAGATGCTCACATCCCAGGCGTCAAGCTTGGTATGCCAAGTCTCGTTAGCCTGGCCTTGGCCAATGCTTGGCCCACCGTAAATACCAATGACAGGACCTAGCATATTTGGCCATGTTTGATTCAATTTTCGTTAACCAAGTCTCGACTGATAGCACTTCAGACATCAATGCTAGGATTAAGCATATTTGGCTGCATTTGATTTATTTTTCGTTACCCAAGCTTTAATCGACCCTTGGCTCGTCGTAAGCCTAGATATATAGCTTAGAATTTATTCGCATTTCAGAAACTTGAAAGATTATACGCCTGAATGTAGGTCAGCCTCAATACGGGTATCCTCTCAACGTCTTCACAGATAGCACAAGAATCCTAAAAGAGTTCTTTATGAATACATTCCATTGATTCTGAACTCTTTTAGGACTCTTGTGTTTTCAAGATTCCGAAATTTCATGTGTCGGAATATATTATTATATTCAATCAAACTTGGATGCCAATAAGAAAACTATTCCATTCGTTGAGGTTGATTGTATACCAATCATGGCACCGAAATCGATTCAAAACATAAAAACAATAGTGAATCTTGATATTGAACCAAGTTTGGATGCCAAGCGTTGAACATGTAACCATGCCCAGGTAGGATATGCCAATATTGACAATTGGCCCATGCTTGGCGAAATACTGGACTGCCAAGCATCGCGAACAAATATTGGTCCAATATACAACCGTTGTTCATTCTAGAAACCATACCGGGTTTCGTAGGAAATGCCAATATGACAACTGGTGCAAGATTGGCAAAACATTGAGCTGCCAAGCATGGCAAACCAATATCGGCCCAATATTAAATCATTTGTTATTTAAGAATCTATACCACGTTTCGTAGGGAATGTCATTACAACAAGTGGTTAAAGCTTGGCAAAACATTGAACTGTCAAGCATGGTGAACCAATATTGGGCCAATGTACAACCATGTTTATTTGAGAACCTATGCCACATCTCCATGTTTGTGATTTTTACAGAGTTGTACCGATATCCCTGCTAAAAATCTTATCGTTTTCTATGGGAAACTTTTAGCAGGGATGGCATGAAAAATGACGTCATTTTTTTCTCCAAGAAGTATGTTTGAAGAACCAGGTTGAAGCATGGCAAAAGTTAATATACACAACTTGGACCAGGTCCGGTTTAATCGTATGAGCCAAGCTCCAAAATACTCATAATACATATATCATGAGACATTGGGCCATGCTTGGCATTGCGTTCTGGCCCAATATTGAGTACCAAGCCTGGCACAAGGTTATTATCCCAGGCTTTCACCAAGTTTGGGTCATTTTTTTTCATGGATTCTGGCCCAATATAAGTCATAATTGGGCCAAGATCGGGCTAAGCTTGGGCCATTTGTTAATTCCTACCTGGGTGCTAGACCCAATGTTGAACAGCATTGACTCAAGCTTGGTACATTTGCCAAAGCATACCTGGGATAATAATAGATGTCTTATTTGTTTTCTTTTCAGGTTTATTTAGTTTTTTTTGTCTTCGACTGTGAAGTGTGATAACAAATATTTCATACCATATTGAACGATATGGAACTTTGATTCAATGATAATCCACTTGCTCTGAATTACACAAACTTGACTTATTCGTATACACGGGTCGTCAAGATTAACAGCTGTTGCATCTAGATGTACGATAACGCCGAGGCCATTAATAGAACGAGCTATGTAATGTCAATACGTACACGATATGAAGTCACTAAATATCCATCATGGGCATAACATCAATGTCCTACGCTAAGTGAAGTTTATTCGTATGCAATGAATCGTTGTCTGTGTACACGAAGAAGAGAGATTCGCTGGGACAGCAATCTTGTTAACTACCCTAGTAGAAATGCTCTACACTGAGAAAAGTGAATTGTAACTATTACCATGCGAAAATGGTAATTGAATGACAGAATTTCTAAGTTGATGATGGCGACTACGTTATTTGGTATCCATCTTCATGTAAATTGTAACCATTCCCATGTGCATGAACATTGCCACGATTCTCCATAGTATCCGAAACCAAATTCGCGAAGTTGTCTCCCAATTACGATTTTTACATGGTAATCATTACATTCCACTCCTCTCAGTACAGTAATTGACGAGTTTTGTAACGCTTGCAAGTGCCTCGTAAGGTTCTGGTGAGGTACTTGCAAGTGTCTAGTATCTGGCTAGTTAAGCGTTACAAAACTCGTTAATAACTAAAGCATTTCTACTTGGGAATATTGACTGCTCCAGCGAAATTTGTTTGCTATTCTACATATTGGGTGTGTGAATATGAATCCGGCCTTCCCTAACACATGCCGTTGTTGATATAGCTTACGTGTACCAATAGATGTCACCTGTCAAACGCATCACGCGACATGGTTTGGGTTTGGGTTGTGAGCAACAAGTTTTTACCTCCTTGAACATGTCGGTTTTCGTTCCAAGTGAACATCATCTGCGGGAAGTGTTGTTACACTATTTGATTGCAAATAAAAGTGCATCGGAAACGTATCGTTTAGTTGTGGAGATTTACGGTTAGCATCCCTTTTCCAAATGTCCGACAGATAATTTTCTGTCAGGATTTGGTCGGTTTTTGTCCCAGGCATGATGATTTCCGACAGAACCAGACAGAATTTTGACCGGAATCTGTCAGGATCTGTCGGGCATTTTTAATATGGATGCTCCATCTAGTACAACTTGCAAGGACAAAGAATATGGAAAACCACACAAAAAATTTGGAGATGCTGATTTGGAAGCATTATTGACAGAGGATTCTTGCCAGACTCAAGCAGAACTGGCTGCAGCATCGAATGCTGAACGATGAACTGTTGCGAGACGTTTAAAAGCAATAGGAATGGTTCGAAAAATCAATAACTGGGTTCCACATGAATTGACAGAAAGAGACATGGAACGTCGAAAAACAATTTGTGAAATGCTACTTCAAAGACAGCAACGAAAAAGATTTTTGCATCGAATAGTCACAGGAGATGAAAAATGGATATACTATGAGAATTTGAAACGCCAAAAATCTTGGGTGAAGCCAGGTGAACCGGGACCATCACAGCCGAAGAGAAATAGTCACTGTGCCTTCCGCTCGCCGGAAACTAACTTTGAAACAAATGGAGCGTAAAATGTTTCAATTTCCGCTCCTTTCGCGCTTAGGTACTGTTTCATTCACTCTCCTGCGTCACTTCATACCTTCCTTACGCTCCCATTTTCACTAGGGTTTGGTGAGATCAGAGAGGTGTTGTATATTATGAGTTGCTCAAACCCTCTCAAACTACAATAGTACTCAAATTCATTGGAACACCAGGGAAATTACTACAATTTTCACATGACACAGCTTATGAACCTAAAAAGCTACAAACAGTATCCTAATAATCAACATGTCCTCCTTTGTTCTGGAAGACCCAGGTAGCAGTGGTGCCAACTGTCTTACAGCAGAAAGAACACAATTCATCTGATGTTCCAATTAATTTGAGCGCTACTGTAACGCATTCAAAGCGAGCCAAACCGCACACCGCACAAGTCATGAACAAATATTTAGATGGACAGGACTGGGAAGTCCGATTCCACTCGCCATATTCCCTAGACATAGCTCTGTCTCATCAGGATTACCACTTATTCCGGACAATGCGGTCGCATCTTACAGGAGAACAGTTCACTCCATATGAAAGTATCAAAATTTGGCTTGATAATTGGATCAGCTCGAAAGATCAGGATTTCTTTAGGCAAGGAGCATCCCAATAAACATGAACATCTTCAAGATATCTTGAAGATATCTTTTGAAAGACACCCTGGTTAAAAAAATCCATAGAATCTGATGACATGAAATTTGATGGGATTTGGTCAGAACATTGTACAAGATTCAATCAGATTTGGCAAGATTCAAACAGAATCGCATTGAAAACATACATTCATCTGATTAAATCTTATTGACGTATGCTTGAATAGGATTTGGTCAGAACATTGTACAAGATTCAATCAGATTTGGCAAGATTCAAACAGAATCGCATTGAAAACATACATTCATCTGATTAAATCTTATTGACGTATGCTTGAATAGGATTTGGTCAGAACATTGTACAAGATTCAATGAGATTTCGCAAGAATCAATGGTTTTTTACTACCAGGGCATCTACAAGACATATCAAAAAGACATCTTGAAGACATATCGAAAAGATATCTAAAAGACATCTTTTCGATATTTCTTGAAGAAGTCTTTCAAGAGATATGTTTAAGATGTTTTGATAAATATATCTCCAAGGTCAGCAGTTTTGAGGTTATGAGTGCATATGGATAACACTTCAAATGTCTTTCACAATCAAATTGCAAAGAAGGTAAATTCGTTCATGAATTAAAAGCTTGAATAATCCATGTAAATACTAACAAATTCTGTGAAAAGTACAATTTTGTGACCTTGCAGTGCTGGCACTAAAAGTAAAGAATCTCCAAGTCACAATATTTTGCGAATTATCGAATTTCTTACGCTGAATTTTAGTACGGCCTTCGTGTACGGTGATTTTATCAAATTCTCATTCATATTTACTAATAAGTTGTTTTTCAATAACAGTGAGGAAAAAATAATTTGAAGGTATCTATGATATTCAGCAGACACTAACGATCACTGGATCATGGACTTCAATATATTTCACCAAATTCATTGACCTGTTCAAGTTTTGAGCACAATCGACTTATCTGATATATTTTTATATGTAATAAACACCTCGTTCAAAAGATCACTTGTACTCTGAAAATATACACCGCTGATATTATATCCCACTATGTGATATTGACAATTATGAGCACCGTTATCAAATTGTCTGTATGGCTCAGGTCATTGAAGCGTAAGTACGTCGTGGAATGTCCGGGTTCGAATCTCAGAGCCCCAAGAATCCGAAATGAAGTGAAAGTTGTAGGACTGAGAGGGGGATCCAAAAGAAAAGAAAGGAGGAATAAGAAGAATTTTTTTATGCACGATTCAAGATTTTTCTAAGATATTTTTATGAATTCTTCAAGACATTTTTAAGGATCGATCGAATACGTCTAAAACATATCTTCCGCAAGACTTTTTTGAGATATCTTAAACTTGTCGAAATCAGTCGCGCAAGACATCTTTTAGATATCTAAAAGATGTCTTTTTGTTTGATTGGGACGTCAGTTGCCTGAAAGATGGGCAAAAATTGTAGCTGCAGATGGAGCATACTTTGAATAAACTGTGCTTTAATTTTCTAAACAAGCAAATGTATTTTATTCAAACAAAAAAGGGTGGTTTATATTCACAAACCAAACGATATAATACGGAAATTCGCTATAAAAGCAAATAGATTGCTGGCACAGCAGAAAATTCGCTGCATGGAGAGAAAAGTATCTTGATAAATGACATGATTTATAGATTTTTGGCGTTGCTTTAACCCGAGTCAAAATATTTACGTGAAGATATCTCTAAAAGTACCATAATAGTTGGAACTTTCATGAGGAAGGTATCATACTTCTTTACAAAAATCCAAGAAATTGTGGGACTTTTAGAGGTTTCCAGCCAGCAAAATCAAGGTAGCGGTTCTAGCAACGTCGCTACCGTCCACTTACACATTCAAAAACATCCTTATACATATAGTACTTGATTTATGTATGGAAATGGGAGCGACTTGGTAGTACTTTACTAGAAGCACTACTTGGCAGCACTCCCTGGTAACACTGGTAGCACTGAGTTAGTGCTATGTTATAGTTTGCATTATATATATGCTATGGTAGTTTGTTGTGCCAAAATCCTGGGAAAGCTACTACATTGCTGCCCTGGCACTGTTAGTAGCATAACCGCAAATTTAGGAGCGCTTCGGGGCAGACCAATGCCAAAAATCCATAAATTATGGTATTTTTCAAGACATCTGTTTTTTCAGTGTGTTTCCGCAAGAGAGACCCCGCAAAATTTAGTTCTCCTGAAATGCAAATCATCGTTTCCTCGAAGAGGAAAAAAATCCCTCGAATACCTACACACAAAATATTGGTACACGAATCAATGAATCATTCGAGAGACAAAATTCATTCCATTCGTAAAAAGTTGGAAACGCAATTTCCAACATACGTCATCGATTCACCACCATTCATATCAGGATTCTTACGAACGGGATATCAATACGATCCCCCGCCGGTCGGGCATGAGATTAATTTCGACAGAGACGAATCTCGTTTAGAATTCACGAGAAAGTTTCTATCGAGAATAACGATCGAACGAATAGAAATAAGCGAGGTGAAGTTGGAGCAGAATTTCTGGAAACTCATTTAAATCACGACCACCACCACCACCAGAATCGGAGAAGACGAACAGGTACATGAAAATCGTGGGAAAAATATGCCTGACCGACTGGCAATTCTTGCGCGATGTACCGCAGTATTACACGTTTGCAGCTCATCCCCGGAACAAAATACTTTTTCCACAAGGAGGAACTTTACGTTTCCTCCCTTGCATTCTCTTTTTCTGGTTTTACAAGCAGATTCAATATTTTCTCAGAGCAACGTTTACACTATCAACTTCCGCTTGTTTACAAACGACTGACGAAGAGGAGGAAGAGAGGTAGAAGAGAAGAAAATGAGACAAGGAGAGAAATATACAGACTCCCCAGGAACATACCTCGCAAAGATATAAACCCATAGATATGCATCCGGGATTCACACAGGAATCCATGGTTCTACATTCCTCGCCCTGTTCAAACAAATGAGTATAAATAAACTTTGAGTTCGCAGAGCGAAGGAATATTTCTAATGAAAATTCATCATGATAATTTTATTGACGGGAAAACTATCCGTTGAGATCCGATATCCCTGTTCCTCCGGAGCTGAAACCGAGGGAAACCGGATAATGAGAAGTGAACGATTTCTACGAATTTATGAAAGAAGGAATAGAAAGGAGTGTTGCGAGATGTGATGGGGAAAGAGGATAGGGAAGGAAGGTGTAGTCGATATGCGGAATGTTTTCAGATTCTAATAATCCTACGATGTATCCAGATATCACGAAAAAATGAAAGGATTGTCAGCGTGCCATGAATTCTTCATATTTCTATCCCACCCGTATCAAGATTCTTTTCATATAATCCCTACAACACGAGATTTTCTTCTTCCTCTTCTTCTTTTCCGATGTGATATTCTCATAGGAAGAAATTGATATTTTACACCGTACGATATGTCCACAATGATTTCGTTTCCACGGTTTTATTTTATCTAGCGCTTTATCATTTCTGTCGTATAGATTTCATTTTTGAAAAATCTTTCCACTCGAGGAAGAATGTTATCGTTGCTTCAATATCAATTTTCTGGATCTTCGAAATGAAATTGGATTCACTTCGCGTAGGTACATATTTCTACCGTTCATTCGGTTCGAGATAACTCAACGGTTTTCGACGATACGATTGAGTAGCCGACTATTCGAATAGTATATTCATTCGCATGGTCGTTGTTACGATATTCCATGAGTCGAGAAGTTCGTAAGGTACGAAGTCATGTATGTGTATCGCAATAAGTCGGATTACCTATCGCGATGTAACGTGCCCCTGCATCTTATACAAACCTGCAACAGTCGAGCTAACTTACTGCGATGTGTTGTTCACTCTCAGTGTATTATGTATTTAGTATGCACTAAAGCATCTTATGCTTCACATAACGAAACGCTACATAAATCACTCTGTTCAAAGTTTTCAGGGTATATACGTGTTTGTTCAATGTCCCATTGAAAATTCGTGTTATTGTTTATTCCATCGCATACTCTTGGGTTCAAATTAATGATCCTCAAGAACGTTAACTTCTGCACGGCAGAGGGGTTTGAAATCCCTTGGTACCAGAAATGATAAAGTCAAAAGAAGAAGAAGAAGAAGAAGAAGAAATGGTGAAAAGAGTTTTCTAATTCTCGAGATAGTCCAAAAACGAAACAACTCGAACAATAGAGATTTTCCGGCACAAAAGTGAGATGAAGTGAGGAGTCTTTGGTTACTTAGTCTCGAAACTTTCTTCATATACATGGCAATCTTGGATCTTTACGTAACAATGAGAAACATCTGACTCTCTGCGTAAGACTCACGGATTATTGTATTTGAAAAGTGGATTTCTTCTCGGGCGCTTGTAAACTCTTGGGGTATCAAATTATTGGGATAGAATTGATTAAAATTCAGGCTCAATGTTGTCTCTCGTTTAGTGCACCTGAAAGCAGGCAACCACCGCTAATCCGTTGGAGGATTCTCAAGATGAAATACAATAAAACTTCCAGCAGAAAACTTAGGCAAAATCATCAGATTGGCCGAGCGGTGCTTTTATTGCGGATAAAGCCAACGTTCCGACCAGATGCTGGTCATTTTCGAGGCAAAATTACACGTGAAGATGAAGTAGAAACTTCCATCGCTGAAACATCGATTCAAATTGGTAGAGCAGAGGTAAAGTGCTCGGAGTGCCTCCATCAAACTTAGAAAAAATCATCCGATTGAGCAGTACTTTTATTGCGGAAGAAGGCAACCAGCTACTGGCCATGCTGCTTTTTCCGCAATAAAACACGGAGAATAAGGGATTCGCTGTGGCAGCGAAATCTACTTTTGCTGGGTTCCTTTTGCCAGAGCAGCAAATTTTTTGCTGTGACAGCAATTTTTAGCTGTTTGCTATCCCAGCAAAATTTGTTTGCTATTCTGTATATAATACTGAAAATTTGCTGGCGGAGCAAACATTTTTTGCTGCCACAGCTGAAAAATTGCTGTCGTAGCTAACACGATTGCTGTTATAGCAAATTTTTAGCTAGATCGGCAAAAAAATTTGCTATTCTATATATAATACCTCGATTTGCTGCGTCAGCAAATTTTTCCTCTCCGTGAAGCACTGCTCGATCGGATGATTTTTCCTAAGTTTGATGGAGGCATTCCGAGCACTTTACCTCTACTCTACCGATTTGAGTGTATTATTCAACAACGGTTTGACAAATTTTGAGACAATTGTTAACCTATGATACGGAATTTATGAGTGAAAGTTTTCCAAAATTTTCAGAATTTCGCAGTGAAATTCAGGGAGATTACCAGAGATTTTTAGAGAAACTTCTTCCACGAGGGTACCCAGAAGCTGGAAGTCTTTTTCAATATCGTGGATTTTTTGCTTCAACACAGAAGTTCTCCAACAGGATTAGGCAGCGACGGTTGCCCACTTCCAGGTGCACAGGATGAAAGGTCAAACTAGGCACCCTTCAATGAAGGATAAGAAAATCAGCTCTTTACTCGCCACCATTAATGGGATAGGGGTTACTTTGCGCGCCATTTGATGAATAAAATTAAATAATTCATTAACCCTTCTCCGTACAGTTCGGGCTCCAATTTTTCATACTCTATTCTTGTAAATTCATCTTCAAAAAGTTTCTTTTGTACTTACAGTGCCCTGCACCCCAAGTATCCCTGGTGAAAATCCAAAAGTGAAGGAAGAGGGTCTCCTAAATTACTTTTAGGTGACTCTTTGTTACTCTTAGGTGACTCATCGCTTGCGCTTTCGCCGAGCTTTCGTCGCATTTCAACGCTTCATTTTCATCAGGGATGAGTATTGAAAGGTTAGAAATCGCTTGGGGAGAAAATCAGGTCACTCCCTTCGGAAACCAGAATATACTATTCCTTAGGTTTTTGATGCGCTGAATCCGAATCCTAAGTCCAAATCACTCGGTTAGCTCTGGTTTCCGAGATATCCTAACCTAAAAAAGCAAACAAAATAATTTCGGCCTATATTCAAAGTCATATAGCATCGAGCTTCATCATTTACTTGGAAAACTATCAACACCATTTCGAAGTGTGAGCTTCGCTCTTTTAAATGCCGTTGAGTCTGCTCGAATTTCTCTCTCATTCGCTGAGGTATTACATTTTTAGATTTTTATGTTTGTAAATTTTTGAATGTAGGTAAATTTACAAACATGGAAATTCCAAAATGCGATATCTTAGCCAATGACAGAGATATTCAAGCAAACTCAACGGCATTTGTAAGGAGAACAAGGCTCATACTTCAAAATGATGTAATTGTTTCTCAAGTGAAAGAGGAAGTTCGATGCTATGCGAGCTTAAATATAGATCTAAATCGCTGTTTTTGCACTTCTAGGTTCGGATATCCCGGAAATTAGAGGCAAATTCGGATTCAGTGCACCAAAACCCTTCGGAAAATTGTATTCTAGTTCTTGAATAAAATTTCTGTCACCCTGTGTAATTAGAGCAACAGAAAATATAGCTTAACGAACGGTTGTGTTTGAAACACAGGAAAATCTTGAATGGGATCAAGTATTTTTCAATGGAAATGTTCTGTATTTCAAAGGCACCAAACGCGTTACAGTATTTCTGCAGTTTCAATTATTGATATAACTTTTCAACCACCTGGGCCTCGGAGACCCGAACTATATTTTTATGTCGCTTTATTTGTTATTCCGACTTTGGCGACACCTGTACATTAACTCGTTGACTATAACCATTTTTTTCTAAAGCCTTTTAAGCAAGGATGAATGTCAAAAACAATCGGTTGATAATAATTACTGCAAATTGACATTGACACTGCGTATATGTGTTCTCCCGAGCCTAAAAGACCCGATCTGTACGGAGAAGGGTTAAAAACAGGACGGAATCCCATACAGGAAACCCCGATAATGTAAACACAGCCAATAATCGGCCCAAGTATGGCTCCCATTCAATGACCAACAATGGATTCACATCATTGGCACAAGTGTGGCCCAACACTGGCCGATAAGAAAGACCAGCAATGAAAACAGCCGATGATCAGCCGATGTACGGCTATGGTAAATGGCCAACAATTGATTCCCCGTTACTGGCTGAAATATGGTCTATTACTAAGTGAAATGGATTTCAAAGTTGAATGTATTGTATTCGTAATCACCCGTGAAAAAAGTTTGTTTTGGCCTTATTTCTATTACGCTGAATAAATAATTCACATCCATCAAATACGTTTTACATGATTCAAATGAATTCTTATTTATATAGATAATCAATCACTTTCTCATGTAAATAACAAAAAATTTGGAGGAATAAGCAACTGAATTCAACTGATTTATCGAGAGTGCTTTTGACTCGTGTAATTTTACATTTGAGATTGTGGAAATATCGGGCATGCAAATCTATTTAGAAGAAAAAACATCCATTTCTGATCTTGTGAAAACTGGAATGAGAATTCCCCTGAAAGAAAAACAAAAAAGTGTTTTCCCTTGTAAAAATGATTCATATATGGCCCATATATAAACTGTATTTGAATCATATATGGACTTAGTACGAATCATATATGGTCATATATAAATCATATGTAATTCATATATGTGGCATATATGGCCATATAAAATTCATATACGATTGTTCAATCCATATAAGGACCAAACATGACCTATATATAGGGAACATAACGCCATATATGAAATGTATATGGCCCATATATGAATGTCTGTAATCATATATATGGCCCATATATGAATTATATCGGGGTCATATATGAATCTGTGAAATCATATATGTACCATGTGTGGCCATATATGCTGCATATATGATTCATTTTTACAAGGGTTGGGTCGCACTTAACCACTCATTTGAACTCATACTGAACCGATTATTCTGGAACGCAGTCATACACTCAGAGAAGTACTTGGATGGTACAACCAAATTCTATTGATAAATAAGAGCCGGCTAAATATTTTGTTAACATGTGAAAATAATACGAATACAGCACCTAAAAAAAATTTATCCATATAATTTAGTTCCTCCACCAAAATAATTTTTATGCAACAATAACATTTTTGATAATCCATAGAATTGTTTTGTTTATTCATTCAAAAGCAGGCAACCAAATATTGAGCCGGCCCGCAGTCGCTGATTTTTTTTTCAGTGTATCACCATTGCATATCATCATTATCATGCCCCAGTAATCTGCCATTGATGGCTGACATTCAAACATCATCCCGAAATTTCTGGCCATCAATCGGTATCATTTAGCCCCATTACTGGGCCAATCAATAATTTTATACATGGCCCATTATTTATGGCCATTACTGGACCCACGTTATCATCCAGCAATTCACCATTGATGAGCCATTAATGGGCGCCATTAACGGACGAAGAACGCCGTCTGTGGTCCAGTAACGTGCCATTATTGGGCCAATCGATGAACCCTGTATGGAATGGTGGGATTTATATTATATTTTCAATGGATTACTCAGTATTATTCATTGGACGATGCATAAATTAGCTATCTATTTTTTTGTTATTCCATCAATATCGGCTGTTGTCTTATCCTTCGCTGGAGGATCCCCAGTTCGAACCAATTATCCGATTCAGCCCTTCAGTTGGATTCAATTTGATTTACATTAATAATCTCACAAGTCTGATCGCACGACGCATATCAAACAAACGCGAGTTTTCAAGGGTTCAGTGAAAATCGCCGGAATGTTCAAATTCCACGAGACCACTCATGGTTTCTCATAAAACATTCGAAGGAGTGAATTGAAAATTGAATGGATGTTACCATTACTCTCTCAATCACCCTGTTAGCTTGCCACGAAAACCAAATGCATTACTTAGAAACGATCGGCAGTTCGTAAGTTATGTAGAAGGTCGATGGGATTAGGTTGGCTCGAACACCACAAACCGATTAATACAACGATTGAGGATAAAATTGGCACGTGCTCTTTTGTGGAATATTTGAATTCAATATCCCCCGTCGATACCTACAATGTATTTATTTATAAAATCAAATTCTTATCGTTCGCAATATCATATTAGAATCAACCAATATTCCCGACGTTCATGCATTCGAAAAGAGCTATCCAATGCCTGTTGCTTGTATTGTAACCATGGCATCCCTGTCTCCAGTAATTATATACCGAATAACTGATGGAATGGATGACGAAATTCCTCATTACAACGTTATGACGTGCGGTTTTAATCAATTAGCATATCGATTAAACCACAAATTGGAAATCTTGTTCAAGATCGTGTCATTCTTTTTCCCTCTCTCTTTCTTCTCTTCTTTTATTGATCGAAATGTCGAATATGGGATTGTGTTGATTTTGTTTGTTCTGCTCGTTATTGAAGTAGTTCTCCGGGAGGATTCAGGATCAAATTAGAAAAATTATTGTCAAGCAGAGCACGAAGGTCGAGGGGATTCGATAATCATATTCGTTGGGACTTATATTCTTATTTATGACAAAAAAAGAACCAACTCGAAGTATCAATAAACAACCTTGTAACAACAACGCAAAATTTGGCATGGTTTTTTTCTTAGAAAATTTTTATTTTTGATCCGTTTATGACTTATGAGGGCTTATTTTGTTCCTTGTGAGATTTAAAAAACACGCTTTTGTTTATTAATAGTAAAATACATATACAAAAAACAGATATTCAAGCAAACTCAACGGCGTTCGGCAGAGAATGACTTATACTCTGATGTGTATCTATTATTTCTTCGATATTCAGGAGTTCCAAGGTATTTTAACGTCAATTTTGAACCTGCGAATCTGAAAACACTGTTTTTCGACATATTTGAAGTGATATAGAATCAAAAGGTGATTTTTTCTCATAAAACTAGTAGATGTACTTCAAAGTATAAGTCATCCTCTGTCGAACGCCGTTGAGTTTGCTCGAATATGTGTTTTTTTCATTAAGATACGACAATTTGAAATTTGAGTGTTCACCTACTTACTGAATACATGGGCACACAAATTTCAAATGATCGCACCTCAATGAAAAAAAAAGATATTCGAACAAACTCAACGGCATTTGGAAGATCATGACTTGAACTTTAGGGTACACCTACTAATTTTGTGACATCTAAGGTTTCTGTGATATTTTAACCTGAATTCCAACCTAAAACTTTGAAAAACACTGTTTTTTGACATGCTTGAAGTGAGATAACATCAAGAGGTGATGTTTTTCCACAAAACTAGTGAATGCACCCGAAAAGATGAGTCATTCTCTTCCAAATGCCGTTGAGTTTGTTGAAATATCTTCCTTTTTCATTGAGATACGACAATTTGAAATTTGTGTTCATGTATTCAGTGAATCTGGTACAACACAATTTTCAAATTGTTGTATCTCAATGAAAAAAACAGATATTCGAGCAAACTCAACGGCATTTGAAAGAGAACGAATCATACTTTCAAACGCACTCACTAGTTTTGTAGGAAAAAATTACCTCTTGACATACCGTAACTTCAAATATGCCGAAAAACGGTGTTTTTTACACTTTTGAGTTGAAATATCTCCGAAACCTGACGTGATGGAGCATTTCGGCCGCCAGGTTCGGATTCAGCGCACCAAAATCCTTCGGAAAAGTATGTACTAGTTTCTGTTACTAAAACTTGCCAAATTTTGTTGCCCTGTGTAATGTACCTTCCTCAACTTCAAAATCCGGTTTTTGGAACAACATGTGATATTATTTTTCCGATTGAACCAGATTAGATGCCGCGTCACTACAATGGCTACAACTCTGTAAATAATGAGAATTTCAAAAAATCCTTTCAAGGGCACATTCTTGAATGTCTAAACTTCAAAAATCTGAAAAAAAATGTTCGATTTTTCAAATTTCTAGGCTAGAATACTCCCTCAATTATTTTCCATCGTTCGATGAATCTAAATTCATCTTGTACTGGCGAGAATGCAGTTACGTTGAGAACTCTTCTCGAGGTCGAAGCTTAGCCAGGTTTTTGGGATCGGGAGGTTTTTGATATGCAATTACCCTCATGGAGCATAAATGACCTCTAACGTGAATTCGTCTTGAATTATGAAGACAGGGGAGAATGTATGAACCCTCCCCAACTCTGCGATATCAGCAGGATTTATTATTAGTCATAATCCTCGACAACACTTTAATGGATAAACTAGTTCACAGTGGCGTAACATATGGTCTTACATTGAGAAGGAAAGGAACAAAGGGATGATACACGGGCTGTGAACATTTTCCGTATGCCAAATGAACGACAGTTTAGTAACTTGTGCGTGTAAAATAGTTCTCTGTCTCTCCCTCTCTCTCTCTGTTGTACTGTGAAATTCTAGAACAGAAATACACATTGGACTGTATTATATACCTTCTTGTGAATCTTTTATACAGGTTTGACTTGGTATGTCTGACTATACGTGTTTTGTTCTACTGATTTGCGAAGGTGCTCAGGAGGGATAATAATCATTTCCATAATTAGAAGATACAGAATAAGAACATTCTCTCCCGACCAATCTTTGTTAAATTATCCCTGAAGTCTGCCTAATTTCTCTCCATTCCACTGAATTCTTACTCACTCAGACGTATTTCCTTTTGTATCACCTCAACGCTATCTCGTTCCTTCCGCTCTCCTTCACTCTGGCTTCTGTTAATCTATTTCTCGTTTCATCCTGTCTCTTACACTCTATTTTCCGTTGCTCTACCTCTTCTCTCTCTCTCCCTCTCTTTTCTTTTTTCTTTCATATTTCACTCTGTCTCCTCTCCGAACTTCATGTTTTTTCCCTTTCGTTATCTTCTTTTATTTTCTTCCCTCTTGTATCCTCTTCCTCCTTCTTCTTCGCTATTTTCATTTTATCTCATTAATTCGTCCACAAGCTTTTGTCGCGTCCACGTTATCTCTGGGCCGGCTGAATTAAAATGACAACGACCATGATCAGAAAATTTCATACGTGGAGGTTGAATTTTTGTATCCAAATTCGATGGAAGAAAGAATTGAATGATCGAGGAGGAGGACGTGATACGATGTGCCACGACGTACTGAGAGTGGATGGAAGATAAGTAGATCGTGACCAGGGGATTTATGGTTCTAGTCAAAAACAATTTGTACGACATAAACGTTATTTATACAACTTTCTGCCATATCTCGTTCTTGTTGTTCATAAGCTGTTAATCAAATCGTTTATTTTAGTTCACGCGGCACAGCGGCGATGATGAAATATACGCGGATGTAGCGGGACGTGACAGGTTCGCATAAATTACGTAACAGAAATGCACGTAATGTTGTAAGAGGATAGCCACGTAGGATATGCTTTGCTGTCTACTCGCGTATACTTTGCAACAAGATATATAACAGAAACGATCAATCATTTAATGTTTTCGTAGAAACTTTTCAGACTGATGTTTTATCGTGAGATATTGTGAACAGTTTCGTCTTGTGCTTGCTGGATTTTTTCCTTCTTTTTCTCTCTCTCTCCTCGTTCGAAGGGGAAACGTTCCGAAACAATCGAATTGTTTCCAAGTATTTGAATCATAATCGGAATCACAGTACGGAATATGCTTTATTTATGCATTTTATACCTCGATCACGCGTCTTCAAAATTACGTTGTTTGCGCAAAAGCGTGTATAACAAAGAACAAGAGTTGTCCACGAAATGGGTTAAGTATTCCTGAAATATCCCCGAAATGCTACCGCAAGGTCTCACCGCGAAGCTCTGCAGGTTCTTCGGGATCCCTAAACTACTCCTCACCGCGCTTTAATGCACGCGCCAACAGTTGCGCGCATTCATTTACGATGCGGTTTGAAATATACATGGGTATGGTTGTGCATCACACACTCTATATCCATCCTACATCCGTTCTCCGTGTGAACATAAAGTGGAAGATGAAAAAGGGAATAGGGAATAAGAGATACACCCAGGAATGTGTACATCAGAGGTCTGTTTTAATCCTTGTTTCACTATTGGTTAGTCTTATAACCTTTTCTTTGGGTGGGAATCAGATCTTCTAAATTATTGACCATCTTTATCTATTGGAGTTGGCAACTTTGATCATTCTGTAAGTGTTCTACGAAATCACGCTTGTTCACGCCTGATCAGGTCTCAATTTTGTACCCACGTGATGAGGACTAATCATGCCCAATAATTACGCTCGATTATGCTCCATTATACGTGAGAAATTCATACAAAATCAATCAGTTTTTCAGATAATGTTATCAAATCCCGTGAAAAAATCCTCCACGCCTGCTCAGGCCTGATCAGGCCTTGTTTATCAAGCGTGATCGGGCGTGATCAGGCCTCAATTTTGTACCCACGTAATTAGGGCTGATCAAGCTTGATTGTGCTCTATTATGCATGGAAAATTCATACAGAATTAATATGGTTCATAATTTGGCAAAAAAGAAAAATTTCTTTCATTATATTTCCTCTGTTTTTACAAAAGACTAATGTTCTGTCGATCATTTTTGCTTATTATGCTCATGCAGTGTCCATCTTCTAGTTTTCAGGCATGATCTAGCGTGATTCTGAAAAATCACACAGTAATTTTCCTCGAAGAAACCGATATGGTACCCCGATCCGGTGGTACACTGTAATATTTAATGAAATATGTTCTCTGTGTGATAAAAAAATCAACACACGATTTCGCATGATCAAGCGCGAGAATGGTTTGTTTGGCATGATCGCGGGTTTCCACGTGGGTACAAAATTCAAGGCTTTTCAATTATGATCAAGCCAAAAAATGAACGATCAGGCGTAGTCAGGCCCGACCACGTACAGTCACTGTTGAGCGTGATAAATTTTGCCAAAAAATGTTCATGATCGAGCCTGAACACGCCTAATCAGACCTGAACGATTTTTTCACGGGATACTAATTTATTGTAAATCATTTTTTAGTCTCCAGTTTTCAGGCATGATCATGCGTGATCAGACGTACGTGCCTGCGTTTAGGGCCGATTTAGCATGATCAAGCATGTGTATTTGCGATAGAAGAATCAACACCGAGTCAGTTTCTATGGATATTCCTCAGTTGGTGAGATTTTGCATGATCACAAGCGAGAATGATTTGTCAGGCATGATCGCTGGTGCTTAAGCTTGATCACGGGTTTTGCACGTGGGTACAAAATTGAAGCCTTTGAAGTGATGACAAAGCTCAAAAATGAACGACCAGGTGTAATCAAGCTCACTCACGTGCAGTCGGTATCGAACACGAATAATTTTGCCAAAAAATACACGCATGATCAAACCTGAACGATTTTTTCACTGGCCGACTATACTCCACGAACCAGAATTAGTTAAAAAAGAGTAGAAAATTTGTGTACAATTTTTGAACAAAAGACTTCTCATTGAATTTTCAGATTCCATAATGGACGCCGAGGCAGCTCTCCTCGAAGCCTCGCCAACCCTTTCAACGATCTCGTCGACGACCGATTTCACGGATGTCACTTATCCCGGCTCTCCATACTCGTCTCTGGGCTCGCCCATCATCATTACACCCTCCACATACACGAAAACGCAAAATGGAGCGGAAATTGTGTCAAGAACGAAACCGGAACTCACATTGCCACCGAAGAAACCAAAGTTTCGGATACGACCACCTTATCTCATGATTTGCATTAGTCTAATCGAGGTGAGTTCATATACTGATCTAAACATGTTGAATATTCGTGGGAATCACGAAACTTCTATTTATAAAGCCCCAAGAGAAATAATGAGTGGATTGAGTACCACCGGCGATAAGTAGCTTCAAATTATCTGGTTAATTTTCTCTCGAATACCATCCATCTTCGAGGTAGAGATTCACAATAATTTCACCTTGATAGTAATGAGAGACGGAACCAAGTACAGATTCAAACTCATTCAAGAGATCTCTCTCCCTTCAGAAACTCTGTGTACGACTTCGATCAATTTATTCCTCAACATTAAAACATGACGTTGCAACGAAGAGCTGTTCAAGTTGGAATGAGTTTATGTGTGTGTATATATACGAATAAAAGGATCGAAAGAGCACGCGGATCTAATTTAACGTAACTTCAATTATTCTCATTCATTCCTCTCATCGTCGATACGTAATAATAATAATGTTGAAAAGATAGGAGAATCACTTCGTATCTTGATGCGAAGTAGCAATCGGAATCGAGAACGATGAGAGTCAAGAATAATACGATGCCGAGGTTTATTGCGGACAAAGATATAAATATATATATATAGTAGTACACACACGTGTGAGGTTTAAACTGGGTGATTAAAGAGTATTCTACTCTTATTCTACCGCGATAAACGAGTTTAGAAAATTGAGAACCGCGGGAAGAGAGTATACAAAAATTAATTAAAATTCTATGCACATGACTTTGATAACCGTACGCGTGTGATAATATGTAGCATTTAAATTGCTTGTCTCCTCCACGTATCCATCTTCCCTTCTCTATTAAAATTAACTCATTTCATACTTTATTTTAATCTCATATTGTTTCGTGTACAATTAATATCCCCTTTGCTCCCTTTATTACTCTTCCTTCTTTCATATCTTGTTCCACTTTTTCTCCAATTTTCTTCTGAATACACTTTTCTTGTAATGTCATGCCCTCATTCATATTAATGTATTCATAACTCATCGCTCTTCATCTCTCTCTCTCTCTCTCTCTCTCTCCATTATATTATCACTCTTTGATCCCTTCTGCTTTCTGGTTACTTTCCGCTCGCCACAATGGAAACAGGATAGTTTTTATCGAGATACAAGGTATTATTATGAATAAATATAGTTGGGGAAATGTATTTTATAGCTGCTTTAATAAGGTATACATTTCATCGCATTATATCATTTTCAGTTACGTATATTTTGTTTATCATAATGTGAGATGTGATGTTTAACTGTTGATGTATAGTATAATGCACAGAACTCTGTGTTGAGGGAGAAAATACATGTAAACGTATCGTTTCTTGAGGATTTATTACAGAAAATTGGTTGAGGTTGCATCGATGAAACAACACACATCTTGAAATTTACGTTTCAAACTGTGTATATGATTTTGTTGAGACAAAAATATTTCAAAATGACGGAGCTACAGCTACTAGAAGAAGTTGGTCCCTCGTTTTTGCGCGGTGCAGCCTACAGGCCTTAATTTGTTTCTAAAATCTAAACATCGAAATTCTATCGTTGGAATATGTAAAAACGCACAACTTGACGGAATAAAAAAAAATAAACAAATTTGAAAATTCACAAGCGTTTTGAAAAAAACACACTTTTGTTGGCACTGTAAATAAATTTTATTTTATTTCTCCGTCAAGTTATGCGTTTTGATATATTTACTTTAACGATAGAATTTTGGTTTTTTGATTTTAGATAAAAATTCCGCCATTTTGAAATATTTTTATCCCAAAAAAATTGGAAATATAGTTTTGAATGTATACTTCAATGTGTGTTCCATTTCATTATTTTATCCTTAACCAATGAATTGTAATAAATTCTCCAAAAAAAGGTACATTTGCTTGCATTTTCCCCCTCAATTGAATGGAATACGGAGTCGAATAATAGAAGAAATGGTGGATAGACAAAAATAAAGAAATCTTTGATACTACTCGCTACTCGCTCGCTAATGCGCTTTACATATGAAAGGATGGAAAAAAGAGAATGCTTGCACGCACGAGTGAAATTCTGTTAATCCGCTAAAAGCGGAGAAAAGAACGGACGACAATTTTCAGCCTTAAGAAAGTTAAGCTTTTGAAATTTAATCGTCTGATGAATGGCTCGGTGGATAGCGATGAATACAAAGAATGAGAGAAAAATATCCCCCGATGCATTTACCTTTCGACTATCTTGAAATTTTGTTGAATCTATGCGTAATTGTATAAAAGTATATTTGATAAATTGGCTTTGAGTCGTATTAAAACCAGGGATGAAAACGAAGATCTTGTTCCGTTTCGTTCCGTTTCCATGGAAAAACAAAACTTATGATTCCATTTTGTTCGCTTTCTCAAAAACTAAATCTCCATCTACTGTATATTTTCGTTCCTGTTACTGAGTAACGTAATGAAATGCAATATATCATGAATAACGTTATTTGAAGAATCAAAAAATCACTCTGTTGCCATGGAAATAACTAAACTTTTATTTTTATTTTATTTGGTTACCCAAGAACAAAAACGAAATGCATCGTATGCGTTCGTTTGGTATTAATAAGGAACGTGACGAAATGAAATGAATGTTAGTTTGAGAATAATAAACTGTAACCCAATCAGAATTTAACAACTGGCGCAGTACTGCGCCAGTACACGGAGAGAAATTTATTTGAAAAAAATTACCATTTTATTCGTAAACTAGAACTATTCGGCAAAACCAGACAATAATTTATAATATAACTCCTAATCATTGCCAGTTGTGATGATAAAAATCGAGATTAATTTGGATTTTTACCATCACAGCTGGCAATGATTAGGAGTTATGCTATAAATTATTGTCTGATTTTTCCGAATAGTTCTAGTTTACGAATAAAATGGCAATCTTTCCAAATAAATTTCTCTCCGTGTACCGGCTAACACTGGCGGGGTACTGGCGGTCCGCACTGCAGCAGTACTGGCATTTGTCCGAAATGATGACGCTTTTCCGTACTGGGTACTTGGTACTGGCACAGTACTGGTAATCGGTAATGGCCTTCAGTACCGGCGCAATACGCCCAATCAGAATCTCACAACTAGCGCTGCTCTCTAAAATCTTTGGAGTGAGATTTCACTCTTTAGCCAGCCAGAAGTGAGCCTGTCGAATTTTCGAGTGAAATTTCCACTCTTTTAGAGTAATATTCTAAGGTTTGAGGTTAGAAACTCACAACCACTCCGACGCTAGAGTGAATGTTTCACTCTAACAGAGTGAGAGGTCACTCGAAACAAGTGAAAATTCTACTCGAAGCGGACAGGCTCACTTCTGACACTTAGTGGGGTGAAACGTGCGATTTTTCACTCTTTCAGATTTAGAGAGTGTACTGCGCCAGTACCGGCTAAGACTGGTGGGGTACTGGTGGTCTGTACTGCAGCAGTACTGGCATTTGTCCGAAATGATAACGCTTTTCCATACTGGGTACGTGCTAGCCGACTCTTGGGGGCTCAATACTGGCACTGTACTCCGCCTGTTGTCAACATTGGCATACTTCGGTTTTTTCTGATTGGGAACGGCCTTGGAGCGTCAAAAGACGGATGAAAGTTTGGTACGGATTTTTCAAATAACTAAGCGATAGTCACAAATATTAAATGTGCAGCAATAAAGTACTTTGTTAGGGTTAGGCCGTTCACTCTTGAGTCAGACGATCTTAACGCTCAACAGAGATTCGAAAGAAATAATGCGTTGATTCAATAACTGAAATCTGCAGGTACTATTCAGAATATTTTTATTATGAAAAGAATCACGTACAAGAGTGAATTACTCGTGGAAAAAGCGAATCATCCGTTTGAAGAGTGAGTCGAGTAGAATCTGCGTGAATCAGGTACGAATCTGTGCGAGTCAGAATGAATCATATCGAATCGGAGGTCAATGAAAACGAATCAGTGGGGGGATTATCTACATCAACTGCGTAAACGTAGACATGAACGACTGCGCACCTCAAGATCAGGCTCTTCAAGATCTTTTGAAGTTTTTGCAAAGGATTTTAAAATAATTTTCCAAGAATGGTTCTGGAATTTTCTATGATGTTGAAGTTATTTCCCAAGATTTGAAGAATTACTTCAGTCTTCATAACAATTCAACCTTGTGTCAGGATTTTTAGGCAAACTCTTGGTTAGATTATATTGTTATATTGCAAAATATTTCCAGAGTTCTCCAAGAATTTTTCAAGAACTTTTGTGAAGTTCTTCAAGAAATCTCTTGGAATCCTTTGAAAACTCTTATATAGAATCTTTCAAGAACTCTTTTTTGATGCTGTACTGAATTCTTCGAGTTCTTTTGGACGAAAAAAAAATTCATTCTGAACGGGGGGTTCTTTACAAATACATTGCGAATTCATGAAAAGTGGCTGATGAACTCTTGTACCAGGTCTTTGAGAATGCTTTAAGAATTTTTTGGGATCTGATTGTATTCTTGATGAATTCTTCAAGAACTCTCGTGACAGAATCTATAATGAACTCTTCGAAAAGAGCTCTTAGGGAATTCCTCAAGAACTGGGTTCTTGTGTGGAATCTTCTATGAGATTTTATTAAGCACTTGCAATAACAAAATTGACAAAGTATCACGAGGTGAATGAAGCGTACACTGTGGAAAATGTTCATGGAAAACTTGACATAAACGTTCGGGAGTAATTAACACATACGTGCGTTGAGAATTTTCCGTATTTCACCAGAAACTTACTGGGAAATGATAGTAAAAATCCTATACAGTTCGGAATTTTCAGTTGAATTGAAGGTGGATTTATATACATGTACCGGAAACTGCTTTTCTATCCTAGGATCGTAATTCTCCGGTTGCTTCGTACAGGAAGATTTTGATTATTTTCTATTAAAATAGTACAAAATGAGTGTGAAAATGAAATAAATCATTCCACTGATAGGAATAAAGAATGAGTCCACTGAGAAAAAAATTTATTCCAGTCAAATAAATATTCATTTGTCCTGTACCAAAGAAATATTTATTAGAATTAACAAATTATTCTTTGGAACCAAAATAATTCATTGGAATCAAATAAACGATTAAAACCATCTATTTAATTCAAATAAATTATTTTGGTTCCAAAGAATATTTTGTTAATTCTAATAAATATTTCTTTGGTACAGGACAAATAAATATTTATTTGACTGGAATACATTTTTTTTTCAGTGTCGAGGTAGTCAGTGCAAATAAGGAACGAGTCAATGCGAGTCAGAGCGAATCATCCCAAATTATTGAATGCAACTTTACACATAGTAACTGATCACTGGGAATCATGCGAGTCAGGCTCTTTCTCATTTAATGTATTCAACGTAAGAAAATCAAATGGAGTCGTTTGAATCGTGCAATCAGGAAACGAGTATTCATTAGGGTGGTCGTTAAAAATTAAATTCTTTCAGACGCCCACAAAAATTCTTCCTTTTGACGAAAAACTACGGGAAAAATTTTGCTTTTTGATTTTGAACAAAAATAACACGTACCGGCGGCCAATTTAAGTTAATTTTTCGATAAAATTATAGTTTTTTGGAATATTTGTTACATTATTTAAATTTTGATAAAAAATCATGAAAATATGCTTATAGGCAATCAAATTCTCTACAAAAGGGTTTCTTTTGTTTTTAGATGAAGTTCATATCCATCGAGATAATCTCATTGGTAAACTTATTAACTTTATTAAATCATTTATTTTAGCACTAAAAACTTTATTTTTCTTGGAATATGAACAATTTAGTAAATTTTATATACAATTATTCATTTATAAAGATTAAGTTAATGACTACCAAGTTATATTCGATATTATCTATCCATTTTCAAAAAAAAAAGTTCAAATTTACCTCTTATAGACTGATTTATTAATTCCAAGGTTTAAGTAAGCTTTCTTTTGTATTTTCTATGTTTCGAGCTCTGTAATCATCCAAAATTTGAGTCACAAACTGCTCCTGATTTTCATCTTTCGTGAACAAATCATTGTATTCTTGCATTAATTTCACACCGCGTTCAGCAACATCGTTCACAACAGATAAATCATTTAGTAAATAAGAATTTAATTTTTAACGACCACCCTAGTATTCATCAACATTGATTTGACTCTTTTTGACTCGAGAGTGAACGTCCCCTCGGGTTAGGTCACAAATATAAATTCAAAGCCCAAAGTAATTCTTCAACATGAGAAAACAAGTTATAAAAGTTATTGACATCTGTAGGTTAATATGTGTATAATCGTTTGTATGATTTTGTGGAATAATTTTCAGGTCAAATGTGATATTTGAGGCTCAATTTTAGCAATGTACTTTATCACAGCATATTCAAAATTCATTCTTAGTGCTTAGTTGTTCAGAGAATACGTAACAAAATTTTTGTCCATTTCTTCAAGAACTCTATGGTCCTTGAGCATGATTGAAACAAAGGAGAATAAGGGTTTTTACGACCTTGAAGACATCAGCTGAAATCTATCGGCTAACCGCTATTATAACCTTCTTCAGGAAATTGACAAATTGGAAGTGGATGAAAAAAACGATTTCAAACTACTCAATCAATTTTCGCAAAGAAAAATACTCGAGAAGAGTTCAAAAAAATTATTATTATGTTATTATCTCAATAACATTATCGATGTTGTATTCCATTCCTCCCAGTTGCTCAGAAACAGAAGCGAAATTCAAGATTGATTTTCGTTCCTGTTGCCGAAAAACTTGGAGAAATTTGTCATATCATTCTGCTAAGTTCGAATCCCTAATGTTATTTCCTCAATAACGTTATTAGCGATATATTTGGTTCCCATACGTTAGTTGAGAACAGAAACAATCATTGAAATCGGATTGTGTTCTCGTTGCTAAGAAACAGAATTTCTTTCATCCAGGATGGAATCCCTGCTTCTTAAAAAATCCGATTCAACCCATTAACTGGTCAATCAGCATGAATCAGATTTTTGTCCAGGAATTTTCCTATTTGATCTTATTGAAACCGATTATACACTGAGAAAAATAATGATTAATATCAAGAATTTTAATTCATGAATACTGCCAAGAATAAAAATTCTTGATTAGAGCTGATATGTTATTAGCTCAAAAGAAATGGTCTTGAATCGAGAAAATATTTTTCGATTCGTGAAAAACTTTCTTAGGCCCATAACATATTATCTCTAATCAAGAATTTTTATTCTTGGCAGTATTCATGAATTAAAATTCTTGATATTAATCATTATTTTTCTCAGTGTACTTGAATGAAATCAAAAGGAAAATTCCTGGACAAAAATCGGATTTTTTAATCAGGGATGTAATGAGGAGAATCGAAAGAAGCAGGCAATGGAAAGATGCAACGCATTCTACCCTATCAGATCCTCATTTATGCAAAATAGTAAATTATTGAGGTTGGGGAGAGAACTTTCGTAGAAGAGAGATTCCTTACCGATAGTCACGCTCCAGATTATATAACAATTTCTCCAAATTTACGTGTCAGCAGAGTGATAACGATCAGCTCTATCTATGAATCACGTTATAAAAGCATATATCGGGTGTCGATATCATCCCTCCTTCATCGTTCGAGATACCTTGTCAGCCACGATATATCAAAGATATGAAAGATAGCAGTAATTTAAAAAAGTCTTTTCGAAAAAAAACTGCAATGTATATCGATTGTATTCATGAACATTGAATTAAATCCAAGCTGCAGTACAGTAATTACTTCGCTATCTTCTTCAGGGGATGACAGAAATTCTTGTCGTATCGTGTATCTTCTTCCGCGATCGCTTTATTTGATTCGAATCAACGTTCTCCGTACTATTCCCTTCAAAATGATGGATCGAAAGGCTTTTCCGTGCTCTCGTCGGATTCTCTCGATGAAAGAGCCACGATATCATCGAGTCATGTTTGAGCTTGGTCAGGGTTATTCCTCTCGTCTTCTGCTTCTCTACCTCTGCAAACATCTCCTGTGAAGAACGGATTGAATTTTGATGAACAATATTTTGTTATCCGGTACAGACGATTTCTTTTTTTTTTTGTTGTACTTCACATTTCAATATCCATTGAAATTATATTATGCTTATAAAAATAATTCCTTGATGAAAGAGCTCGTTTAATTTCTTGAATCACTTTTCAAATCCTCGGTACAAAAGTACTCGCGAAGTATTATATATAAATTATTCGATTCATTAATTTGAAATGAATTTCAACATCTCGATGTTCTCACATTGAAACGTTCATTTCAGGATTCGAAACGAGCGTTTCCATCCTCTTATTGTACTTTGAAATCAATGAAGAGATTTCAGTTTTTAAACTCTGTGATATGGATTGCGTGATATAATAAATTCATTGAAAATTTTCAATTTAATTTACACGGTAAAAAAAATGAGAATATTGTTAAATTTCAATGTTTTAGTTTTCTTGAAAAATCCTGCTGATCCATCAAAAGTTCTTGATTAGGTTGATTCGAATGAACGAAATTGATTACATACCACCACCGTGAGATACGTAGAAAATCTTGACGTTTCGTAAAAGAGAATTGATTGCACGGATTAAAGACCGCTACTGAGCAAATAATACACCGATTCAACCTTTCTCTTCTTTTCGATTGAAGGGAATAGTGCACTTAGTGTACATTCCTTCACCTGTAAAACGAAATTCCAAATTCATCAAAGAAACTTTCTCGTATAAATTCGTTCTTCAATTTAATAGATTTATAATTTCTCTTGGTAAACACATTCAAATTATTCCCTTGGAAATTGCACGGGGTAGGTTCATATAACACTTTGTTAACCAGAAAGCACATGTGATCGTGTAACCACCATTGGGAACGATGATCATGTTACAAGGTTGCGGAGGTGACACCCGAAGCTGGGTGGATAATTAGGTATTATATTAATAATTCGTATGAAGGGGAATTTCATTCAGAGGATCTGTTTTCACGATCGTCTAATTGGTATCGTTTTACATGAAAAAGCGTCTTTACATCTCCACTTTGTTTCCAATGTTCTAAGATTACACTGTACAGAGAATTCCTTCTGAAAATTGTAATGTATCCTGAGTTTTAAGAAATTAAGTCTCCATTAAGTCTCAAAAATGATCCAGTCTCCTTCGAATGGGATTTTCATTCGTTTCGAGTGAAGTCTCACTCCAGAATAGTAGTGATCGTGAGTTTCTAGCTTTAAACCTTAGAACATCACTCTGAAAGAGTGTAAATTTCACTCAAAATTTCGATAGACTCATTTCTGGCTGCCTAAAGAGTGAAATCTCACCCCAAGAATTTTATAGACAGTAAGTTGAGCAAAATTTTCAGAAAGAATCTCTTCACAGTGTAGAATAAATTCAAATTGAGATTAACAGAATCTGAGAAAGATATGGTGGGTATTGGAATAATTTTTCTGTTTTACCACACATACGAACTCAATGTCTTTTCTTTCTTCTTGAAACTTTGTTGTTCCTTCGGAGTGTTTTCATAAACGTATGCCAGAATCCAGTACACCACATTGAAAAGTATATACACAAATAAACGTGCAGTATATTCGTAGTTATGACAGTCTTCTTGGTAGCCATAACAGCGTTGCGCTGCGTTGCTTGGTGCTATTATCGCATTACCCCTTGGTGCGCAATGTCTATTTCCGGTGGTCTGGAGAACTGGGTAACGTCGCCGAGATATCTTCTGCCAACTGGCACTTCACCTAACACCGTTCCATTCTTTGCTTCGCTGTTTCTTCCTTCGCATAGAAATGTGTAAAGAATACGCGATACGATACCATCCCGACGTTTGTGAATTTTTTGTACGTTCAAGGCGTGTTTCATCGACGCTTATAGAGAAAATTCTCAAACGTCAATTAAAAAAACCTAGGAGGAGGTTTTCCCCTAGGCACAGTTATACGCGTGTTTCTCATCGTTATATATTTTACTGTCGACGTGGTAGAATTTTAATCGAGTATTTACGCTTCTGACAATGGCTAAGTACGCGAAGCTCGACACTCTACATGGAAGGTCCAATTATGCGGGCTTTTAAACCCCTCATCTCGTAGTCGAGGGTCTAGATTAAACGAACGCTTCAACCAACTCTGATATACACTCGACACCATTTTCAGAATTCAACATTATTCCCTGCATGAACGAGAGGAAAAGAATACAGAAGTAAAAAAGTCTCTTTTAGAGTCGAGTATAATCATTGATTATTCAAAGATGGGGGGATGAAGGGATTCTACGTGATATGGTCATGTTTTGTTCGTGCGATCAGATTATCATTGGATTGAGGAGTGGAGTGAGGGTTGATTCATGGTTTATGGTTATAAAATACCGATTTCAGGAGGGAGTTCAACGGTTTTCTAATTGATTCAATGAAATCTAAACATTCCAGGCAGAATCGGACAGAAAATTGATGTCGGGCTTTGGAAGGCTTCTTTCCCAGGTACACGGGAAAAATAATTTAACTGCAGCAGCTAAGTAGCTAGCACGGACACGGACAGCCATTAAATTTAGCTGCAAGGGCTAATTTAATGGCTGTCCGTGTGTCCGTGCTAGCTACTTGGCTGCTGCAGTTAAGTTATTTTTTCCGTGTAATCCAGGCAAAAACTGACAAACTTTCACCCGTTTTGATCCGGAATTTCTACCAGGTTTTAACAGCATGTTCAAATAAAAAGTTGCCTGGATCACCTGGGAAAGAAATCACTCAAAACCTGACTCAAAGCCTGACAACAATTCTTAGTTCGGTTCTGTCTGGCATTTTTAACAGGGTACCGGTTTTTGTAAGTGCTGAGATTTCTTTTTCTATCCAGATTTTTCAGGGCTCCTCTCAACCCTTCGATATCATATTTGAATTGAATTTTCATGGTTTTACAGAATATGTCCCAATAGGATTGCAAATATTATAGCGTGAGTTATCGAACGGTGTTCCAAAACTTTGCCTGTAATTTATAATAAGAGTAAATAGTACAGGCGTGAAATGGAAAATATTAAGCATATTTCCTTATCATTTAGGTTATTTAATTAACGGAATTAGTGCGGTACCGTATCGTAAGTAGCTTCACCGAGCTCGTTATTGGTTTAATTCGAGTGAACTTAAATTGCATTGAATATCTGAAATATTCAACGCGCGTATGTGTTGAAGTTTGAGATGAGGATTCATCAAAATCTGCAAAATTACAAAATATCGGACCTGAAACGAATCATGCAGTTGCGGAGTAGCAAAGAAGTAAGAGAAAAATAGATTGGTTCTTTCATACTTTGCAATTATTATTCCGGATCAAACATTAATGAAACTTCATTAACAAAATACACGTAACATGCATCGCAGATTTTCATTGTACTCAAACTCACAAAGATAATTTTACATGGTATTTCTACAAAGTATCTTTTCCCATTGCGAGTTAACCTCGGAATCTTTTGTGAATGTTCAAACACATTCCTGAGCAGGTATCTTCCTTGTTTGGATATAGAATGAACTTTTTTCTTCCTCTACCGCACAATCGTTTACTTTATATTCTATCCTTTGTGAGAATGAACACATCCTTTAATCCTCCCTTGATACGTAATAATTATTTGTTTCATAATTGAAAATCAAGATGCTCAACTTGGAGCGATATTTTTCTAAAGAAGAAAATGACAACTCTATTCTCATCAATATGTTTATTGAAAATCTACGAGGAACATTCCTTTTTCCCGAATACGAGGGAAATTTATAAGGATTTTCCAGACCACATACGCTCGTTCGTGTTTGGAAAACATTATTTATATATTTATTACCAAATCTTACGGTCAATAAATCTTTATTATCATGCTATACGTGTCCATAGTATCGATAAGACCCAACGTTTCGCTTTACGGCGATGACTAAAGGCGGATTGAGACACAAGCTACCCACGCTATTGTCCGGGGTGGCAAATTTTATAGCCATTGATGATCGAGACACAATACGTTCTCCATTCATAAATTTCGTACGGAATATTCAATATAATACGTACAACCTACATTTACATGATATATATATATATACATTTTTTCCTTTGATCGAGGAATAGTAAGTAACATTTGTTAGGTTTTCGAATTCAGTCAATGTTTACCGAACCCCTCATCGAGGGAACACAAGTTTCGATAAATATTTGCTGTAAAATAAATTCTGAAATATTCAAAGGTTTCGAAAGAAGAGAAAAAAACCAGCAAGTTCTTCGAGCGGGTAAATATACAAATAGGTGAAACAGAGAAAACAAGTCGAGAAGTTTCTTCAAGAAGAATCTGTTTGCTCTGAAACTTTGCTATGCAACTTATAATATTTTCAAATACCGTACGATTGTGGATTCGAAAGAAAGAAATGATTCTTTGACACAATAATTGGTCAGTCGACACTCGAAAGTACTTCTGTACAAATATTACAACATTGTTTATTCATAGAATTTTGGAGACGACAAAGGAATATTCATTATTTATTAATTGTAATTTTCTATTCATGTGGTTGACCTTTCACGTATGTGTTGTTTTGACCACTCAGTTATTATGCACAAAGCAAGCATCCCTTGACCTAAATTCCACCCTTCCGCAAGGTCTCTCGTCATTTATACATTCATCTACTTCCTTTAATTCCCTCTGAGAGATATAACTAAGTCTCATCTGATACAGAAGAACAATATAATGACAATAATTCGAAAGAGAATTCTACAGGAGGGTAATTATTGAGAAATTTTCAACTACGTTTGCAACCCTCTCCGTCTCTTCCGTGTGTTGTGTATGGAGCATCGTTGCAACAGATGGAAAAATGTTCCAATTATATTGAACTATCATTGCATTCCGGCACCCGTACTCCCTTGAGCGCGAGAATTTTTTTCATTGATATTCAAGTGATAACGATGGCAAAACTGTAGTCGATTGTCGAGTACATTCTACTCTTTTTCCATCTGTTATGTTCATTCGTTACATTCATCGTGGGCATTCCTTGTTTTGTTATTATGTTATTAAAATACACGTTCGATGAAACTATATAAAAATGAATTCATCAAAAAAAATATAAGCGCTCGACTGAGAAGAAATTGAATAAATTGAAACAAAAAAAAAGAAACAACAGAAAGAGTGAATCCGTTGGGGAGGAAAAATACTGATACATAACATTATTCTCCAATAAAATTCGATTGAATTCACATCAAATCACAGGAACAATGAAATGTTTAATACACCGCGTGGATACAGTTGAACATTCGTTGCACGATAATAACTGGTCTGGAAAATATCAAATCTCTCAACTCGTGACATTTTTTTTCCCCCCTGTTGTTCTCAAGAATAGATTTTTTATTTTATGGAAAATAAAGTTTTTTAGAATCGTCGCAATTTAAGCTTGATAATATACAACCACGTTGCTACTGTTTTTCAAAGTTGACAATGTTTGTGTCATAAAATTTCAAAAGTATATGTTCAAAGTGTACACGTCTGTTGTGAAGTGAAGTTTCAAACGCGTATGTCGCGATCGTACAAAGTAAAAAAATTACATCATAAAGGGATATATGCAGGTTATGACTCGCCACGAAAGTAGAGAATTAACTAAGAGAGAATAAATGGAAAACGCTTGAGGATCTGTCTCAGAAAATGGGAACAAAAAAACAAGCACAATAGTATATAGGAATATTTTCAGAATGTTTTTTTCTATATAGAACTTTGCGTTGTTTGTTTGTAGATAGCAGTTCACTGTCTTGGGGATGAAGCTGCATTACGAGAATGGGTGGTGTATGATCCACGACAGAGAATACAAGGATGGAGGTTTGCTTCCTACATGCTTTTGCACTCCAATGCTCTGCATTTAACGTTGAACGTGGTCATCCAGCTGGTCCTAGCTACTCCACTTGAAGTAAGCATGCATCGAAATTCCCAAAATTTCAAATCACGATTTATCTTCTCTTATCTTGGAATTTTTATTCCAATTGTTTAGTCGAAATAAAATATCTTACTGAACCTCAGATAAGCCTGGATAATCCCTTGTACGCAAGCCAGTCAATGCCGAATAAACGCCACCATGGTAAATATGATGTGATGCAAGGTAGAATAAGCGCATGAAACGCGGAGCTCGAAAGAGCTGCTGCCTATGTGGTGTTCCGCCACAGAACGGATCCAGATCTATTCGAACATTTCATTCCAGGAACGAAGAAGATAAAGGTGTATTTATATAGACGCGTTTACGAACGTTGAACCAATGGTTTGGAAAAAAAGGCAGTATTTTCAAATGCGAATAAGTAACAGATCGTACCAGTGAAATACGCAAATTCGTCGAAATAGTTTCCACGTTTGTGCATTAAATGCATCGAGAAACTTCTGGCAAAGGATTAACGAATTCCTCATTTCGTTTCTCTTCGAAAGAAGAGATTTCAAAACTGTAAGATCAATGACAAGCGAATTTTGTTTCACACTTCGAAATTAACATCGAGATATTCTCCTAGTTTGTGATTTCACATCGATGAGCGTATGCAGTGTGATGAATATGTACAGATAACTCTGATGTTTGCAGCAAGAAGCACAGATTGTTCAACACTAATGAGCACACATATTCTCATTCTAATGCACGTGCTTGCTGCTAAATCAAGTGAACTTTCCTCTGAATTCGTCAGATGAATTTTGATGATGATATACTAGCTATTAATGACAAATTATTACTGAAACTAATTATTTCGTTAATACGAATTACACGAATATGCAAGGGATACCTTATTAAGAGGTTCAGCATTAACATTGTGAGATGTACGATTCAATTTCTTGTCCCCAAATTCAAATCAGTGAAAAAACCCATTGATTCTGACCAAATCTCATTGAATTTCATTTGTCAGATTCAATGGACTCTTTCAATCATGGATCTCTGCAATTCAAAGTCGACCACTGAATGGAATCGGTGATATATCAGTAAATAGTGACTGGTTATGCAGTTGGGAGTGTTTCTGACTAATTGAATCAGTGAGATTTTACTGGAAAGATCAGTTAATATTCAATGATTCGCAGTGGTCGAGTTTTCACTGTTTCAAATTTAGAGAGTTAACAGAAATCCTGGTCTAAAAGCGTAGAAGAGAATGAATACATAAGATTCTACTCGAAAGAAAATGTTCTCATTGATCGAAAGGGAAACTTTCCTTAGGTGGAGCAAGGGGCGATAAGCGTGGCGACAATTTACTTGGGTGGTGGAGTCTGCGGTGCTTTAGGAGCATCTCTTTTGCAACCCAGCCTTTACTTGGTTGGCGCTTCAGCTGGTGTTTATGCGCTGCTTACCAGCCACCTCGCTCATCTTTACTTGGTGAGTTTACGCTAAAAACTTTTTCCCGTTTCTACCCTTTTTCTCTCTTTCCTACATTCGTAAGACCAAGTTCTCGTTAAATAAGCAATTTAAGGAACCAACTCACCGTATCTCTAAAAGCTCGCGGTTCAGGTAAGAGACAAAAAATGACCATGTAGAATTCTCAATTCCTCAAGCGAATATAGAACACTCACACGTTTCCTCTCTAATCTTTGAATGATTATACAAAAGACAAAAATGTAATATAAAATTGCTTCTGCAGATCGGATTTCATCGATACATAAATTATCGCATCATCTTCTCCGTAGCTTCATAAAATTTTCTCGAAATATTTGTAACAGAGGAGTATTTTTGTACCAGGTTCGCTTCGAATTTTACGTTATTTTCTCCAATTTCAACGATTGGTTGGAAATCTCTTTCACGTAATACGATCTGTTGATGGTAAACGCATTCGATCCAGACCGATACGTATATTTCAACGTCCTCACAGGAGATTTATTCGCTCTTCGTAATTTAGAATGAACGCGTTGGTAACGTCACGCGACAGGATATGATATGTATTCGAATTTCATCAATTAAAAAAGGTTTTTTCCTCGATGTCATCGATGGTTTATTTATTCCATCAATCACCCCCCGTGGGAATAATCTGTAAAAGAAATCATTTTTTACCCAACGAAGTTTATACGTGTGTTTGAATTTAAATAAACTTCCCTCGAAAGCCGAACCGTGAGTTTTGCCTCGGTTTTTTTTTTCTGTTAGTAATTCAAGTAACCGTTGTATGAAGTGCTCTTTTACCTTCAGAATTCTTTTTATTTTTCAACCGTCAGTTTTTGTGTACAACTATTCGATATTTTGCGATGAACTTTCGGAGAAATTGACTCTCGGAGGGAAAAAGACTTGTGTAATTCTGAGGGAATGTCGAGGCAAAACAAAATGTAAACGACATGAATTTTCAGGGTTTGTTTTTTTTTAAATTCAAAATTTCATTCAAAATTATGAGAGAATATGATATTTCGTATTATAATAATATCGAAATTCGCACTTTTTTAGAATCTCTTTTGATTTCGTTGAACACGATGATAATATTACTCTCACGCCAAATATTTCAGTTATAATTTTCCAATGAGATGGTTTGAAAGAAAATAATGAAATTCCACATTGACGCGAGAGAATGATTTAAATAATTCTTGATGACAAAAAGAAATGTTATATTAGAGGATATCGTGTTGGATGTTTCAGTGTCACGGTGAACTACGTTACGCGAGATGGCGTCTAGCAGCGGTTCTGTTACTCGCAGGTGCGGACGTTGTATCTTTACCGATTCCAGCGCTTCTAGGTTGCGGAAGAATCGGCTGGGCGGCTCACGTTGCAGGAGCATTCGTCGGGCCGCTATTGGGACTCGCCGTATTCCCAAATCAAAGTAAAAAAGACGCCAAAGGCGTTAGATTTGTTAAATTCGTTCGATTACTCTCCGCGGTGAGCGTCCTGTTGTTGGTCGTCGGAGCGATACTTGGAAACGTTTATCTGACAGCTCTGTCACAACTCAAGAAACCCTCCTGACAGAGAATCGAGCTGCTCGTTAAACTTTGCAGGCGTTCTTTCTTAATCGTTAAAATTCGTGAGGCCGCCGACAGAGTTTTCGAGTAGGAAATCCCGTTTGAATATCAGAGAAGGAAGGATGATCCTTTATGACTTTTCATGATCGTCTCTCGAATTGAATTTAAACGCGAGATAAATCTCCAACTTTCTGGGAACGGAGAATCAAGATTTTTTCAACGTTCTCTTCCGAAAAGTACAAATAAAACAACTCAATTCTCTTCAACCATAGCTTTCGCAAATTATAATTTGTTAGGATATCTTTAACAAAATAATCATCATAACGTATGATAATTTGATCATATTTCATGTAATAACGGAGAATAATTCACTGTTTCGGTGAAACTTTCTTCTTTGTACCGAAATATCACTCTGTTAACATCGGTAAATCACCGCAGTAAAGATACGACATCTAAAGTGAGTTATAAAGTTTTCTACTTTGTGAAGTTACAAATTGCAGACGCTTATTAAACATTGAAACTTATTAAACAGTCTCTTGTCAGAACTCTATGTTGAAAGTGAGGACTTTACTTTGTTTCTCTGGTAAAACAAAAAATATATTTGTTTATTCAAATCACAATGCTATACTATGTTGCGATAAAAAGTTATTTCTCATAAAACTTTTCTTTTTTATTATACATAGTCTCATTGACGTGGTACATAGTTTCGCAAGAAGTGAATAAAACTAATGACGCTTGGTTCAATATTTAAGTTCTGAAATGAAAAAAAAAGGAGAAGATTGTGATCCTTTACGGTTAATAGAATGAGCTCAGCAAATCTGACGTATTCCCCCAATTCCATTCAAGCTTAATGTCTTCCAGATACTATTTAATGTACAAGAATCGGAGACAAGCAAAAATTTGTCATTCTCTGAAAAATTTACACTGGATATCTTGAAGATGTCTTGTCTTCAAGTGATCCAAAAGACGTGTAAAAGACATCTTTTTGCGACATCTAGTTGAAATCTTTGAGACAGTTAAAAATTTGTGCTGTCTGGGATTATTTTGTTCCTTCTCCTTCATACGCTTAGTCTGTTCTATCCTTCTTCACAATATAAATACACGAACATCAGGATCCGAAATACTTCTTGCATTTTTATTTTTATTGTGATTAGGCTCGAATTAAGATCAACAGAGCCAATGGTGTCAGGGGTTTTCGGAGCCTCGATGGAGAATTTTGTTTCTTGAAAAATCTCCCACAATCCAGTTACTTTGTTTTTAGAAATCGGAAGTGGATTGATTTTCTTGTAGAGAAATGATGTCAATTTTCCCTGTGAAGGATCTTCACCTGGCTTCCTAGGTTAAAGAATCTCATTGAGTCAATGAAAATAAATCGATTCAAAGAGATCCTTTGACCGGGGTTAATCCAACTCCGATATTAAGAACATATTATGTATACCATATTAAGTGCTATGATGTGAAAGCTATGGTGAACGTGGTTCATGAAATTAATGAATTCTCCATGTCTCGCACCGTACTCAATGAAAAAAAAAAAACGATCATAATTTGTCACAAGAGGAGAGATTCGTCATCGAACGAGAGTATCTTGAGATAGAATATTGCAGGAATTTTCTGCCGAAGTAACAATAAACTTCATGTAAAATTTCTTTTCAGAGAAAAGAGCAAAACAAAATATATAGTGAGAGAAGCGAGAATGGAATGGAAAGATTGAGAACAACAAGTTTCGTGACTTTCTTTTTTCGTTAAACGATCATGTTACGAGTATGAATGCATTTTACGCTTACAAACAGATACTTTTATAGATAACTAGCAATTTCAAACAATCACTGTCATTAAATTCTAATGTTAGATACGAATAGCTATTCTTCCAATAAATTCCAGAGGTTTTGTCTTCAAAATTGATACCTCATGTATCAAACTTTGCATTTCGTCAACATTTAAATCGATATTATTGTGAATAATTGGGAATTTTTTGTTCATATTGTTACAATTACACGGAGAAAAAAAATATCTGGAATTTTATAAATTTTGTCTATACGAAGCACCGTGCGAAGAATTTTATTTCTGATTTCTGCACATTTTTATGTTGAAATACGAGAGTTTTGTGTAGAAACATCTTAAAGCCACTGATTTATGTATTAACTTATCATGAATTGAAGGATCAATCAGCACCTTAAACTCCAGGGAAGGAACTACCCAGGTGGAAATATGGATTCCAGTAAATCCTTTCACGAATGGTGGAATTTCGGATTGATTATCATTGAATTCCATTGAAACTCATGCATTTTTCCATTCATCAATGAGATTTTATAGAACGTTTAATTCTTGACCTTCAAATGCGCTTGCGCGGCATTACAGCGCAAGCGTGTTACCGTCAAAATTAGTTCCTTCCCTGGCGTGTGAGGCGCTGATTGAGGCTTCAGTTGGTTGTTGGCCTATTCAGCACTATTCAGACTATTCAGTTAGTGCAGTAAATCAGTGCATAAAACAGTGCTGTTGTATTGGACTGCTGTTTGGGTTGGCACGGTTAGTACCATAGCGTACCGTAGATTTAACGACAGCAGGTGCTGTTGTAAAACTATCACAGATCATTCATGGCTATCTGATTTTGTGCTTTGTAATGCAATCCGCAAACCATTTGATATCACGATATTTGGTTCCTCTTCAATGTTCGTTCTTTAGCGATAAGGTACATCTATATACACACTTTGAAAATAAATATCTAACAGTCTTCATTTCCGCTCGATATCAGGAAAATAACTTATCGAAGGAGCTTGCTTTTAATATTCTCGAAATTGAATAAACATGGTTTCATAAAATTTTAGAACCCAAATTGATGAAATGAGTGCAGGTATTGTGAGGGTTTTGTATAGTAAGGAATTCCTGTACATTACCTAGCAGCAAATTTCTGGATAGACGGGATTCCCAAACTTGCATGCCTGGTTAAGGGGTGTTATGACCTTGTGTTCACGGAATTTTTTGCCATTTTCTAACACCCATCACAAACGGTAGAAACGTTTTTGAAATATGGAGTTTTGTGCATATGAACTCGATCAAAAAAAACCTCAAGGAATCCCTCATAGGAACCCTCGAGGGTTCCCAGATAGGATCCCATAATTCCCCTGGGAATTTGGCACAAAATTCTTTTGCCTGGGAACCCTTGTGGAACTTTATATAAGACATTTTATTCAACATAGAATCTTATGATTGATCAAAAGTTCTTGAAATTTCATGCTTTCCGTATATGCTTGTGAAATAAATTTTCAATTTACTCAACTGTAAATAAAATTAATTTATATACAATTGAACTTAGGATTTCTAAAATATTAAAATGAACATTATAATTCCATTCAAACATGAGGGATATCTCTAGTTTCTGTATTTTCACAGGGAAAGGTATCAAAATTCAGGGCAGTGTTATGATAACAGAGTTTACACCAGGTGGAATCGACATGGATAATGTCAGGTCACTGCAATTTTTATTAAATCCTTATAATCAAACTGTATTTTTTCAAATCAAAATTACAAATATATATTTTATATTCATCAACATATTCAATTTCAAATATTTGTTCTTACCATACAAAAGTACGTTAGATGAGAATGTATGTTAAAGTGTACCATTGAATTTTACACATTTTAACTTTTATTCACATCAACTTCAGAAAAATTAGACAAATTGAAACATGAACATGAAATATTTTACACCATTGAAAATTGCTACCAGATCCACTCAAAAACAGTTGCCAGAGCTATCAAAGAGATATCAATTATCGGTAAACTAATGTAACACATTTGTGGAGAACGTTTCAGTATCAAAAGAGATCACTGGGCCACTGTTGCAAACAGTATTCGTCCACCATTGTTTAAACTGATTGAAATCATCTTTTCAGTGATCTAAGTCCTTATCGGGGGAGATTTGATATTCAGAATGAAACGGTTCAAAAACACTCCATGTAGGATCTTACATGGGATCCCATAAGGGTTCCCAGATGGATTTTGGTCATAAGTTTTGTGCCAAATTCCCAGGGGAACCCTTATGGGATCCTATTTGGGGGGAAACATCGAGGGTTCCTATGAGGGATCCCTTGAGGTTTTTTTTGATCGGGGAAATACTAGTCCTTGGATAACAGGAACACATTTTATCATATTTTTACATCACAAAATGGCGGCATATCAGCACATTAAAAATAAGTTTGTTAATTTACATGAGTGTACCGCTGCAAGTCACAATTACCCGAAGAGAACATGAAGCTTCAGCGAACGTTCAGATTAGATCTGTATAGATCGGCTCGAAAGTTTATGAAAGCTAACTTTTAGATTCACAAACGTTCGTCAAAGGTACTACGAACGTTCAGGTGTCCGCCTCGAAATACGTTCAGGTGTCCGCCTCGAAATACGTTCAGGAAACATAGATGGAACGTTCGCTGAAGGTTCATCGAAGGTTTAAAGAAGCTCCATAAAAATATCTATACTTAGATTAATGTATAATAATTTATGTTCATTGATTAATTTATTTTTCATATAAACTGATCAAAATTAATATAAGTATAAATATTTTTGTGGAGCTTCGTTAAACCTTCGATGAACCTTCAGCGGACGTTCCATCTATGCTTCCCGAACGTATTTCGAGGTGGACATTTCAACGTCCGTAGAACCTTTGTCAAACGTTTGTGAATCTAAAAGTTAGCTCCAATGAACCTCCGGCCCGATCTATACACATCTGATCTGAACGTTCGCTGAAGCTTCATGTTCTCTTCTGGTATGAATGTAGAACAAAAATACCAACCAGTTTCTCAAAATATAGTCCAAAATCTAGCGAATATCGTAGGATTTTTTCGATGAATTGAATACGACAGATTTTATGAGGGATATTCGATCAGTTTAACAAAGAAAAATCGAAAAAAACATTCAAATCAATGCCATTTTCTTTAAAATCAGTTTTTCAGAAAAATCCTACGATGTTCGCTAGATTTTGGACTATATTTTGAGAAACTTTTCAGTTTTTTGTCCTACATTCATGATTGTGACCTGTAACGGGACTTAAGGGGATACATGGGTTTCAGAGGCCATAAAAAAGTTAATTTTCTCGATTTTTTTTGTTTTACTACAGAAGAGATTTTCATCCATTTTTTGTTGCATATTATTAGATAACTTTTGAACAACATTGTAGAAAATTTTGATGAGAAAATATGATAAATTGAATTGATGGCAGTCGATTTTCGGAGGTGTCTCGGCGAAAAAGTTACTTCGCGGTAGTCAAAATTACTTGCGTCTGCTTCATCTGAAAAATAAAAAAAAATATTTCCTTTTAGTACTAGAGTAAAACCAGTCCCTGAACAAAGGATTTGAAAACCACAACGAAAATTGAATTCCTCGCAGTGGTTTGAACGAAAGTTTCACTTTTTCGGTGAAATTTTTGGTATTCATTACTTTATCAAATTTTTTGTAGACGAAGGAAAAAAAATCCTTCGTTCAGAGACTACAGAATGATATTTCGAAGAACTGTTTGAAATTTGGGCGAGATCAAACGATTAGTTTCCGAGAAATTTCGAGTATCGATTTCGAAAAGTGTCTTTCGAGAAAAACGCGTTTAAGCCACTTTTTTGATCATTTCAGAGAATTTTAGATTTTATCATATTGCAAAAAAAAACATTGAAACACTTATGTACAAGCTATTTTTCACACCTATAACCTCAAAAATACCTCGTGGCTTGGCTACTAATACTGTGCTACAATATGTGCTCCTTCACACAGTCAAAAAAAGAAAAGAGAGAAACGGGCGCTACAGTCATCAGAGGGAAAGTTCAAAATGTTCTATATCTCCTAGGGTTTTAGTGGGATCGACTCGAAATTTCAGGAATATATTCTTGAAGAGTTGTGCTATCAAATAAAAGAATTAAAGAAATAGATTTTTTGAAAATCTGAAACCCATGTAACCCCCTAACAGACTTATTTTGAATGTGCTGATATTTCGCCATTTCGTATTATAAAAATATGATAAAATGTGTTCCTGGTACGCAAAGACTAGTACTTTCATATGCACAAAACCACATATTTCAGAAATGTTTCTATCGTTTGTGGTAAATCTTAGAAAATGGCAAAAAATGTCGTGGGCAAAAGTTGATATCACCCCTTGAACAAAAAACCATTGGTTCTCGCCAAATCTCATTGAATCTTGTACAATGTTCCGACCAAATCCCATTAAATTCATCAAATCCCCATAAACCGAGAGGTCCCGAGCGGGGATTTGAATTCGCAAGGGAATTTTGGAATCCCGTTCATCCGGGAATTTGCAGCTGGGCAGAGTCTTAAACTAAAAATTTTATTTTCTATCAATCCACCTCCTTCGAACAGTTATTTTTTTGTGCGATGTATATTAAACCTAAATAATATCTGATGTATCATAGTATCGAAAGCCTCATAACCCCTTTGCAATATTTCTCTTGTCTCATAGTTTGAAAAAATAGTTATTTATCATATAATTCCTTATCGATCATATATGAATATATGAGGCAAAATGGCTGTGATTATGTTAGTATTATCATGATCGTAATTGTATATATTGATACATAAATACATAGAGAGCGATAAGAAATTCTTTCATCGAATCCCACTCTAAACAATGAACAAATATCATTTGTTGAGGGAATTTCTCATCCCTCGAATTTACATATGCATGTATATGGGAATAATCAATCACACACTGTATAATTTAACTGAAACCAAAGATATATTCAGAGCAAAAGAAAGAGAAAGAAAGAGAGAGAGAGAGAGAGCTATATTATCCGTGTAATCTGTAACAAGGATTGTGCAAAATGATGGAGATTTGAACAAATTATATAAAATACATGAATTTCATTATTTAAAATGAAAATGTATTACGTTTCTCGTTATAAGGATTCTCCAAGTTTTTCAAACGAATGAATTCATTGACAATTGCGATTTTGCTGGGAGGAAAAGAAGGTTTTGCACTGCCAAACATTTAGACATATTACAACCTTTATATATACATAAATATATATAAAAACATAGAGATATAGATGTGTATATGACGTCAATTTAAATAACAAATTTAAATGACAATTCAGTAACTGTAAGATCATGTTCGAATGTTACAACCTCCTCTTTATGTTAACATTTGTAAATACATGTATATTCAGGTGAATGAAATAAAAGTTGAATTATATCGAATTCTACCCAATTCTAAAAACACGCAAATTAGGAATTCAATATGTTTTGAAGAAATTGAATTGATGCATGCGTTGATGGGGAAATTTTCAGAATCTTGAAATTGAAGTATTGTTATACGAATTAAGTGTTGTTTCACGTCATGTGGTATATTACGTGATGAATCGCAACGTGGATATACAGAGCCCCATCAAAAGTAGAAAGAAAACGTAAAAGAAGGATATATTGTGTTGACTTTCACCCTTATTGCTTTATTTTGCTGGTCACGGAAGAACTATTCCTTATAATTACACTCTGATCGATCCTAGCGAAACTTGTGGATATTCCAGGAGCGATACCGCGAAGCGTAGCGTATTGATGACGGAAACAGACGTACGTAGACGTTCAATCGAATCCAAGGATAAAATTGCGACGGAAATTACTCCGAGAGAGGTAAGTTCTTCTCGATTTTTCAATTATTTAAGAGCAATCTAAATCTGAATTGAAATTCGTTTATCAATTTCTCCCCTTTTCTAATGAGTATATATAATCTTTTTTTTTTGTACATCTTTGAACGTTGTTCAAAAGCAGATCAGTGCTCAATTTCTCGTGTAGTTTTGTTTCTCCAAAGTTTTTGGCAGGGTATTAGGAGTAGAGAAGTAGCGGTGAGTAGGGTGGTGGTATTGGTAGCAACAGTAACAGATGTATCAAATGTACTTGAAATCGTAGAGGTTGTTTGACCAGAAAACAGGAGATTGAAGATGCTGTTCAGGGAGAATGTAGAATCCTCTTGGGAAGTCCCCTTATCAAGATTAAACGATTCCACGTACTTCTCATAGTTGCTGTGTTATGTCCTTGAATATTCTTGATTAGTGTACTTGATTGCTGCCTTTAAATCAAGTGAGCGGTCTAGGATTAATTCCAAAGTATTTCATTGAGGTAACGTTATCGAGTTTTGACATTCTTTCCAGTTTTTGTAATCCGATACAAGATAAGTGGAGAATATAAGAATATAAATTACAATGAAAGTTGTTGTGTATAAACCGTTGTTTGTTGAATTTACGCGAAGTTGCTGGGAATTTGCTACGCAAGTGATCGAGAGCAACTTCCCAGCAATGCGACAACAACCTTTCCAAATTGTTTGAAGGGAAAAATTAATTCTCGAAGAGTGAAAGTACTGCAAGAACGAAAAGAGTAGGATACATCCCACTCTCAAAAAGTGAATCCTCGATTGAACAGAGATTGGAACTTGAAGCTCACTCTTTGGCAGGAGCGAACTATGGCCTGTGCCAACGGCAGCAATCGGGTCGAAAGAAACTTTTTTTTAATTTTAATAATTTAATAATATTTTCTAGGAGAATAATAAATTCTAAGCAATGAAACATCATTTCATGGTAATGAATATTTTCGGCGAGCTGCATGGAAAAAAATTTAGGACTGTGAGAGTTCGAAATTTATATAACTTTGATAATTCGATTATTTTTGGTTATGCAAGTTCAAAATTCGAATCTTCAAAGTTCAAAACAACATTGAACTCGTACAGTCACACGATGCGGGCCATTCCCTGGTAGAAATTTGTCTGGCCGTCCCATTTACCATCCACGTACTAGATGGGACCCACGTGGGGGCAACCGGATAACACATTTCCGCCAATTTGACCTCAGTGCCCAAAGATTCAGTTGGTTTATGTAGATTTTTCATGTGTCAACTGACCGTACAGTAACATTGATAGTCCATAAACACGGTCAGAGGAATAAATGAAAGCCCCAACGTTCCAATTTGTCACTCGGGATTATTTTATGGAAATGAATTCAACAGCAACGTTTTTGACTGGAGATTACATTGACTGGTGATTTTACAGAAATCACATGATTCCACATTTTTAATTACCAATTTGAACAACATTCTAGCAATTCCCTGGGACATCTAGATGGGCACAGGCTAGAAAGTGCGTTACAAAACTAGCTAGAAACCAACTTCACATCTGGGAAAACTAGCTGCGGCCCATCTAATTCCCAATCATAATTTCTACTAGGGTTCAATCCAATAGTTTGGCGTGAGAGAGTGCAGCGTTGTGTCGAACTGCGAGAGCTCAAGCGATCGGACTCGGCACTGAGAGAAAAAACTGTTGCTGAAAATGAGTCCAAGTACAATTTTGAGGTATAGTAGCTATTTTTCCACTGTCACAGCGATTTCCATAGCTATTTCAATGAAAAATGTAGCTTTCCAGCTACAGTTTTTTCTCAGTGTGAGAGTCCGATCGCTCGAGTTCTCGCAGTTCGACGCAGCACCGCACTCTCTCACGCCAAACTATTGGATTTAATAGCCCGCATCGCGTGACTATAAGAGGTTCGATGTTGTTTTGAACTTTTACAATTCAATTTTTTCACCGAATTGAGTCAAAAAGTTGCGCTGTTACTGTTCAAATTACATTTGAACTCTTTCAGTACAAACAGTTGTATTGATTCAGGCGTAAAATTTTTCCTGTGTAGACGTCGCAAGAGCGACAGAAACCAAAGCCCGCCTCTGCTCCTTAGAAGTGAAATCTCACTCCAAAGATTTTAGAGAGCAGCAAGAGTGAGATTTCACTCTTTAGTCAGCCAGAAGTGAGCCAGTCGAATTTTCGAGTGAAATTTCCACTCCTTTAGAGTGATATTCTAAGGTTCGAGGTTATAAACTCACAACCACTCCGATGCTAGAGTGAATTTTCCACTCTAAAAGAGTGAGAGGTCACTCGAAACGAGTGAAAATTCCACTCGAAGCGGACAGGCTCACTTCTGACACTTAGTGGAGACTAGTGAAACGTGCGATTTTTCACTCTTCCAGGTTTAGAGAGTGGACTTGCGGTATTTCCACTCGTTAGGGGTGGAATCTCACTCCAAGAAATTTGCACTGAGAACCCAATTTCTTAGACTGAAAGAAACTTTTCTGTGCCATCATTGTGGAAAAAAATACAGGTAAATGGAAAAAGTTTGCATCACATTGAAACGAAAAATCCTCAAATTGAAACAGAAATATAATTCTTCTTCAATTCGAAGAATGTGATTTCAATTCAATGAAGAATTTTTTTTTTCCATCGGAAACAAGATTTATCAGAATAAAGGCAAAGAAATTTTCTTCAAGATCGAGAAATTGGGTTCTCACTGTAGAAACACTGTAAAAAAATTCCTTCTGAAAATTCAGAAAATGTGACTGTAATTTTTCACAGCAACAACTCTTTTCTGAATTTTAAGAAAATTGATTGAATTCGCAGAATATTTTCCGAAGTTTAATTCAAATCCCCTAAAATTCAGTAACATTCATCTGAAAATTTGGAAAAAAGTGGCTGTAAGAAATTACAGTCACATTTTCTGAATTTTCAGAAGGAATTTTTTTACAGTGAAGAGTCAAGCTAAGATCCTAGATTTATAGCATATTGTTGCGCATTTGATTATTCACGCAACCTCCCTGCAAATTGCTTCAAATCGTTGCTGCGTATTTTCTCAGCATTTTGCTGTTGGGACATCGACAGCTCAGGTACCCTGAAACTTTCTTAAAAAAAATCCGAAGGTGCTTCATTAAATTATTCATACTCAAAAGCACCGATGAATCTCCATGTTTTATTGATCCAGGTTGAAGAGGAGTAGGATCATAATTCAAAACGATGCTCTTGCGTGTAATGCCAAGCATGTATGCTATTATAATTATCAATATATTATCACAGAGTGTTCAAGCAACGCACACCACACGTTGAGTGATATGAAACACCATAGAACATACACCGCATTAGGTACATTTAATACAGTCACAGACGTTTACTATCAAGCTCCATTGTACGTTCTACCGAAGAGAACGTATTATCGACCGTTTCGTGGAACATCTAATATCTCGTTGAATAAACTCAATCAATTTTGAGATCCCTGTTGAATGCAATTTCAAAATGAATCCTGATTTATCCGATCGATGAATATAACATGCCATCGTTGAAATGATTATAAAACACTTCTTGGTCTTATGAATTTTCTTTTATTCAAATCAGAATGTAAAATAAACACTACGAAATACAACATACAGGTTTATTAATACGAATGTATTTTATAAATATATAGTACAAGCCTCTGTACGGCATTACAAATAAAAGCTTCCAATGATCATCTCTGTTGCTTCTTATATTCTTCCGTAATATCGGTTGAAAGCGAAAAGAAGTTCTATTGTTTATCTCATTCATTTATATTCATGAAAAAATACATGTTACAATTAAAAAAAATAAGAGAAAAGAATCTTTTTTTATTCTTCTTAGCAATGATTACGCAGTATGAAAATGTATAATTGGGAAAAACAACTGCGAACTGCGAATCGATGTAGCAAAGTAGTACTTTTATCAATCACAATTCATTATTTCCACACAATTTATTTACAATTTACGTGGAGAGAAATACAGCATTGTTCGGGTATTCGTATTCGTTCATGTTTATACAAACTTTGTTTCATATCCCTCGTAATACAACGTAGGGAAATGTTCTTACGATTTGTACCTTGTACGGAAAACAATACCCCAGTGAACTAACTGCATATATCACATTCTAATGAATTTTCACCTTTTTCTCTTCGAAAGCACAAGGATACAGAAGCTAGAATAACGGGGCATTGATCAATGCGAATCAAAGTTGATGGAATAGTAATTGTTGTGAATTTCAAAATTATTGAAGATTTCTGAATGCTTTTGTTTTCTGCGTCAGAATGTTATTTGAATTTTCTCAATGGGAATGAAACATTGATCCCGCTGATCTTTTTACAGGAATATCCTCGATGGCTCTTGTCTTCTCTGCTGGTAGTATTGCTCTTAACTTTTCGTTTAAGATGCTCGAAATATGTGCTTAAAGTGGACAGTATCATCCTTTCCTTATTCGAAACTCAATAACCTCTCGCTGTGCGTATATGGATAGTGTGATCGTTGAATTTTATTGGAAGCATTCCTTCAACTTATAATATTATCAATGTCACAGTGGACAACTTATTTTACTTCTCAATGTATCATATTTTATTATCAAGTATATCAGCTATCAGGAACAATCATAAAAAACGAAAACAAAAAAATAATATTTACAGATCTATTTTGTATGAATAATGTTGAATTTTCTGATTTTACATCTTCCTAACATGTATGTACCATTGGGCCCAGCATGGGCCAGAGTGGAACACTTATCGCTTATTCTATAATTGAATGATACATCGCGTAGAGTGATTATAAGTATAAAAAAAAGTGTATGAAAAATAAGTTTTGAATAGCGATGGAAAAAAATGAATTGAATAAGAAACATAACTGGGGATAGAGGAAATAAAGAGGTAACTGCGATGGAGGAGAAGATAAGTCACGACAATACAAGTGATTTTCTCTTGATCACAACCTGAATTGTGAAAATAAGTAGCCGAGTCCATTAAATATTCACCACAATCAACTACACGGATAGGAATCGTTTACTATGATAATTTCAACATTCTTCTCCGTATAAATTTCGTTTGTCACAACAAAATTCAATTGATTCTAACGAATACGTATGATTATCGATCGTAATTCAGTCTGCTAGTTCTTTTTATTTTACAGTTTAACAATGTGGTAATTCAAGTTTGTTCAAAGTTCGCATTATCCGAATTTATTTCACGAGCAGTGGTGCAAAACTTCTCGATTTATGAGGAAATCTTTACGTCCCTGTTTTCCGAAATAACGATTTCAATGACTCATTAATCAATTCGACGAATTCTACCGTTTTTTTTTGTATATTGAATGGCGAGCCTAGCGAGCGTCTTCGAATTTGAAAAATGCAAGCGAAGCGAGCGTCCTCAAATTCAAAGAGTGCGAGCGCCATCTGGACTAGCGAGCGTATTCAAATTTGAAAAATGCGAGCAAAGCGAGCACCGTTTGGGATATTGAATGGCGAGCGGAGCGAGCGTCTTCGAATTTAAAAAGTGAAGCATCATTTTTATCCTTCGATTTAGAATTTTTATAACTTTGCATCACTGTTCACGAGAGTATACGAACGGAATAGCACTGATTCATAGAATTCCTAGTCACGTTACTTACAATTTTAAGAGAAAAATAATGTTCCTAATGCTACACGCTCTATTCGCGTGAGTTGCGGAATTCTTAGGAACATTAAGAACCTTTTTCAATACAAGTTAAACCTGTTTAAAATATATATTCTTAGTACCGTGTTGTTGACAATCGATCCTTCAATTCAACACTCGAGCTGTTTGCACTGAACTCCTATTTCCGTACACCTACATTCGAGACAGGAAGATGACAATTCCGTTATAATTCTACCCACACGATACATTCTTCCATAAATATTGCATCCTGCCAATTTAAGAGCACCAGTCGGCGAAGATATTTCATTTTCGAATGTTTTTGAAGGTGTCGTTGCAAAATTTTCCGTTGCAGTGGAATACGTGGAAGTTTTTTCCGAGGTGGTGGTGGTGGTGAAAGTGATAGAAGTGGAAGCAGGAGTAGCGCTGGTAGTTGTTGTTGTTGTAGGAAAAATAGTACTAGTAGGAGTAGTTTTTACAGTTTCAAACGTACTTGAAATCGTTGAAGTTTTTTGATCAGAAAATAATAAATCGAACACACTGTCCAGGGAAAATATAGAATCCTCTTCGGCGGAGTCTTCATCCTTTTCGTGCTCCACTTTATGTTCTACGATATTCTTGATCGTTGTGCTTGATAGATCACTACTCGCTTTGCTACTCATAATCGATTCGCTCGAATTCATTATCCTAGAAGTATTCTGATGAATCATCGTCGTAGATGTTGTAAAATCGATGGTTGAGTTTTGAGGTTTCTTTGTGGTTGGAATTTGAGTATTTCTATCCGAATAAAAACTCGATGCTTGTTCCGATGTGAGAGGAGGTTTCAATTCGTCACTCAATTCCACGCTCTGTTCAGATTCTTCCATGGCGTGCATCAGTATTTGATTCTGAAGTGGATTTTTCGTACGATGTATCGAAGAAGTTTGATGCTTTGAAAAACCATAATTGTTTTTGTTGTTGTTCGAAAATGACGACGGTTTATTTTTATCTATCTCTTTGGGATATTCGAATAGGGGTCTCGTTATATGTAGTTTGTTTTTTAAATAATCATAATTCGGTGGATGCATCATCGTGTCTTGTCCTTGGGACGATGGAGAGGAAACCGGAGTTGTCATCGGAGTAGTCGATCGTGAGGTCGTAATACCATGTTCCACTAAATATGGTAGCATGTCCTCGATCAAAGACGGCAAATCTGGAGCTGGTTCGGTTTTGATCACGTCGCGAAATGGGTCAGGAGATACGATGGATTGACCATCGATCACGGGAGGTTCCGCACGATCCAAAACTACCGTCGGGAATTCGTCAGTTTCGACTGAAAATTCAAACAAAGAAACAACATGTTATTTCATTCTTCCGAGCAATCGCTTTTTCGAAGGAAAATTAATATCCCACATACCACAAACAATTTTCCCACAACAACCATCTTGAGAATTCATCATTTTACAACCAATTTTCAACGGTGGACATTTTTCGGGAGAACACACGATCTCGCCGTAATAACACGTACAAATAACGCAAATTCCTTGCTTCGGTAAAATATCTCCATGGTGGTATTCGTGATTCTTGAAAATGCAGTTGCTGGATAAATCTTGAATCACGATAAGAACAAACAAAAAATTCAGGCATAAAATAAGGCATACCAGGGAGAATAAAATGCAGAATCATTACCATCGTTTTTACGATGTGGATTGTTCAGTATAGCTGGAGCGACGGTCACTCCTGTACCAATCTCCAAATTTAAATCAGTGGAGTGATAGGGTGTATCAAAGTACGGTGGAGGCTCTTTAGGAACAAAACCACCTGCAGAAAAAATCTGTGATGAGATATCGCCGATACAGAATGAAAAAAAACAAAGATAAATAAATACAGCTTATCATGAGAGCGGGATTTCACCTTCGGTCTCGATCGGAGGAATGAATCTATTCTCCTGAGTAACCATATCGTAGAAGCTTGATTTCTCAGTCGGTACAAACTCGGGAGGAACCACCACTGAGCCGGACGAATATCTTGTTACGGTCGATGGTACGTCTTTGTTCTTCACCAGAGCATCAGCAGCGACGAATGGGATTATCCTGGAGCCAGAATTCACGCACTGTACTCACTCTTTGTAAAGTAAAAAAAAACAAAAAGCCTCAGTTTTTTCATTCGTTTGTTCAAATCCCGTGAATGGATGACAAAAAGGTTTGAATAAATATTTTGAATAACAATCGAACTGAGTTAATGAATGTTAACATGTTGGCATTTGGGGAACAAAAAACACACACACGAAATCGACATACCTATAGATAGACCTAAAACATGCAGATAAATGTAACTTGGAATTCAAAAGTCGATTCGACACCGCAGTTTTAATTCGGTCGTTAAATTTCTACCCGTAGAAAATTTACCTGACATTCGGCAAGGAAGGTGGCAAGGTCGGTTCGCTATAATCGTAATCATATTCATCGGCTTTTTCACGATGAGTAATGTTCAAGATAGCCTCGATGTCCGGCGGAATCGACCTAATTGGATTTATTGTGACACCCTGTATGTGACCCACCGAGACATTCGTCTTAACTGTCACGTTCATTACAAGGATGTTGTCCGGCATGAGTACCGTCGATGATGAATTGGTACCGGTTGTGGATCCTTTGACAACGACTTCCGAATCCATCTAGAAGCACACAATAGACCGCACAATACAACATTATTATCCGCCCTCGTAGATCCGTAGCGAATAATCGTGTTTCGCAAGACAGGCTCACACACTTACAGTGATATTTTTCTTCAAAGAAGAATCTTCTATTCTTTCCTTCCCGTGATTTTCTAATATTTTCAAATTCGTTGAAGTTGAATTCGAAGATTCGGACAAATCAGAGCTTTTGCCGTCCAAGGTATCGATACCTTCGTCGGGGCATCGATCCTCGCATAAATTCTCCAGAACCGATTCTCCTGAATCGACGGTGATGGTGGTGGTGGTGGGAGCGGTGGAATCTTCGGCAGACGATGTAACATCATTCATCAAGGTTGTAGCCGAACTTGAAACTTCTTCCATTATCACAGTCGTATCCATTATCGGAGAATCCGTGGGTATCGAGTCGTTGACAGACTGCGTCGAATAATCCCACGTCCCGGATTGTGTATCGATAATCGTCGTCTGGAATTCAAAAGAGTATGAATTGTGGGTACAAAGTACGTCATATCCCTTTGGAACTGAAAAGAGCATAGTCGATGAATGGGTTACCTCTTCGGTGGAAATGACGGTTGTAGTGGCGGCGATCTCCGACGTCGACCTTGTATAATCCGTTCCTTCCATGAGAATCTCATTATTCATGATCTCGGTTTCGAAAGTCGAGACAGTTGATGTCGTATCAATCACCAAAGAAGGTTCCTCTTTGAAGTTAATCGCGCTGGCGTCTAGTTTTTGTTCTTCCACCACTCGATGTCCTCGCCCTTCGATCGGTGTGGTCGCGTGATGGTCGATCGCTGGCTAAACGATTAATTATTCAAAATCGCTCGAAAAGAAATTTGAAGAGAAAAGAAAAAAACACAATTTACTCACAAAAAAATTGGTTTCTTTTCGAAATTTAGCATAATCTTTGCTGATGAAGGCGAATGAAGCGTAATTTTGTGCCGCTTGGACCTCGATATTTCCACCTTGAGAACAAATATTTGATGACAAAAATTTTTCAAATCAGCGTTCTTGATCAAAAAACTCACTGCAGTTGTAAGTCGAAGGACAGCATTGACCATCGCGCACGATCGGATTGCATCCGTGCAAAGGTGGAGCGCACGCGAGAGGAACGCATCTGATAGCACCCATAGCGCAAAAACAATTATCACAGCTGGCTTTCCAGGTAACATCACGTACCATTTCACCTTCCTCGTACGTGCGGTTGGCTAATCGACATCCTAACGAAATAACTTGAGAGTGAAAATTGATGAATGAATCAAAGAATATTTGCATAGTTCAAAGGAATTTATTAAAAAGTTGTGTATGAGGAGACAAATGAACTCACCGGTTCCCGAAACTGGTGCCATCGTGGACGATTGACGAAGATCTTGAGAAGGAAATGAATAATTTAGACTTCTCTTATAGTCGATACGATGAATAACAATCCCAATTACTTACGAGTGCAGTTGTAGGAGACGGGACAACATGAATCCGGAGCGTACAGAGGAGTGCATCCGGGCAATTTTAGTAGACACTTGGGTCTGATACATCTTCTCGCGCCAGAAATGCAGTAGCAGTATTCGCATCTTCGTGAACCCATCATCGCTGATCCTGGTCCATACTTTACACCCTCGTATATACAACCTGTAAAACGGAAGTGAGTTGTTCGTGAATTATATTTATATATGCGGCTATGAAAAGAAAATTCTATCCATTCTCTCTCTGCTCGATCGAGAGAATAATGAATAATCCATGAAACGATGGAGGAAGTCTGTATCGAGAAATAATTCACATGCGGAGCGATATTGTATTGCTGCACGGGGGGACAGGGTGTGTAGGGGTTCTAAGATTCTTGAATTCCTGGAATTGTTCTGAAATTCAAGTTGCGTATCTTGAGGGAGCAGAGTTGGTACACAACTCAAATAAGAATTCATCATAGGTTCTAGGGTGGTGCAACGTACTCCGAGATTGGACAATCCTTGACTCATGAGTATGGTAAAATTGTTGAAGCTCTGGTGAAATGTTAATGACTCGACCACCCGAGCAGGAATTCATATTGGGTGTGTTCGGTCAGAACCAGATCTGGAAGGCCTTCTTTCAAATCAGGCCCTGATATGGAATGTAACGATTACAAACCTATCAAGACTGGATCAGGTGTGGCAAAGAAAGGTGAGCCCTATCACTATTGAACATGAGGCTGGCCATAAAATTTTTCTAGTCTAGCTATTGTCAATGTTTCCATGAGATTTAGGAAGAGGGATTTGCTACCCACCCTGAAAAGAATTGATTATTCCATAATTCAATACCTTCGGATCGAAGTTTATGTGAATTCTGTTTATCCTGTTTCAATTCCACGTTGGCCCTCCCAGCTGATGTCTCCACTCCGCCTGTAACACAAGAATCTCATTACAAAATGGTTTCCCAAGGCACTCGAATGAGTTCATAAAAATCCAGAATTTCTCATATAAAAGTACAATCGAGCTGATGATAGAATTCTGAAAAGAATTAAGTGAGGATAAAATGAATGATAACGATGATGAACTGACTTGATTCATCGCAAACGAGCTCGGCGCAACAAACATTGTCCGCAGGTGGTCGTATTCTACAACCCGAAGGCGGAGAATTTGGTAATCGAGGACAGACTCGTAGGCGACACCTGAGTGCACCCTCGATGCAACGACACCGCAGGCAAGGTTCCGATGTAGTTACCGTCGTGCCCTCTTGATATCGACGACCCTCATATCTGCATCCTGAAACCACAAATGGGAAGCAATGAATCAATGAACAAGGAATAAGCACTACGTCCCGAATAACGTATATATCAACGAAAAATATTTCTATAAAAGAGAAATAAAATTTGCAAAAGAGAAGAAAAATACATTCCATTAGATGTTTGTCTATCGTGTTACCTACCACCCACGACATCGCGAGTATGACACGACAATAGTAAAGTGCATTAAAGCGTAACACCCACGCAACGCCGTTGATATATCGTTGAGAGATTCATCGGCTTCTCCTTTGCCAGACAACATTTGATAGTTGGGAAAAAAGAAAAAGACAAGTGCAAAGCTTTGGATGGCATAGCGTGAACACGCTTGGATTTGTTAGTCGGCAAAGTGAAGGAGAAGTCCTGAGTGGTCGGCGGTGGAGAGCTAAACACCGGCACATCGGGAAATATAGAAACTACTATGCACACTTTAAACATATACCGAACGTATAACTTATTACGAATATAACTTTCAGTGTGGATAAATTATGCGGCACTTATCTTCGCGACACCGGTCCGCGATGTCTCGGTTTAACTGCTATTTATATCTCGTATGAGCTTTTCACGATTCTAAGTTGTTCCACGTTGACAGCCATTGAAAGATTCGTTTGGAATAACGATCTGTACAACTGTCTTCTATGAATTTCATCTATTCTCAATTAATTTCGTAAAATTATTGTTATAATCTGTGAAATCGATACTCTAGATTTTTCTTCTACTTTGCCATCCACTTTGCTCAAACTTTTTACATTTCAACTTTTTCGAGCACAATTATATGCTCGCATTCCTCCTCCAGAATAAAGATTATGTGTGACGTTGATATCAGTAATAGAAGATCAGTTGCTCCAGCGAAGATTCGTTGTGCTGTCTTCCTCGGCTTGCAAAATTAAATAAATTTTGAGCTTCCGGAGTGGGGTGAAGCGTCTCGTATCGGTTGATCGCCCTGAAGAAGCCAGCTGCACTGGAAATAATATTTATTTGTAGGAATTCAATTGAATCCAAAAATTGATTACTTGTGGTGAATAAATGATTTATCTGGACCAAGCAGTCCATTATTTGATTCGATTAAATATTTCATTAATCCTAAGAAATCTTTTATGGACAAATAAACCATTTATTTTTTCTCAGTGTGCAATGCTGGCGAAACGTCGGCCACCAACCGATACAAGACGCGACTCCACTCTGAAAGCTCAAAATTTATTTAGTAATGTCAAAGATATCAAATATTCATGGTGAATTTATTGAAAATTATTTATTTGAATTTGATGAATTTGTATTTCACGTTAGAGAATGTTTGACATTGAATGTTAAAGGGTGTATGATATCCAGATACATTTCTCCAGTTACTTGACGTACATGAGTCATTGTGTTACCCATAACTTCCGTTCGCGTTTCACCGTTCATTCTCTGGTAAACTGCTCTGTCGTGGATTCCAAATTAATTGCATACAACACACAAAATGGACCGATGTCACATGTGGTTGTAACAAGAGCTTCAAGGAGAGTTGCTTGATTTATACTAGATCTCATAACCCCGACAAATAAGATATATGAGACGAATCGTATATGTATATACTAGCTATAGGTGTCTAGCTCCCTTTACGTCGCATTAAATCTCCCTTCACGAGCTGACGTGTAGATTCTCCGTGGTAAATTTTGATGAACCAAGCAATGCTCGTTAGACGAAAAGAATATGATATGATCCATGGATTAGAAAACCTTGTCGGTTATTCGATTCAATGATAATTCTAATCTTTTGATATTGAAATTCTCTGTAATTCACGGTAATTGACTGCTCGTGCGATTCGACACAAACGTTGATCACCACCCATGATCTTGTAGACCTCATCTATTCTGATTTTCAACGAGCTTTCGATTGTACAGCTCACAAAAGACTTCTCATCAAGCTCCAGCGCCATACAATTCACTGGTCTATTCTGTACGATAGATAGATCGAGGCTGTTGAGTCTAATCGACCATTTCTACGCGAAACGTGAGACAATCATATCTGATTCACAGCGCATTCATTATGAAATTTTGTAGGGTAATTGAGGTGGATCTGTGTGGTTTCCGTAGATGAAACCTCGGAGAATTTCAAGTATCGTTTAGAAAATTTATAAAAGATTACACGGGGAAAAAAATCTTGTTCTTAGCTGTGGCAGCGAAAAATTAGTACACGGAGGAAAAAGATCATGGAATGATCACTGGAAAAAATGGTAACAACTGGTGACAACTACGAATTTCTTTACACAGTCGCTGACAGAGACGAGTGATGGTTCTTATTTTGGTATATTTCTGCTTAAAGAATCCCATTGACCCGAATGATTCTCATTGATTCCGATGCAGAAAACTGATTCAAACTCATTGAGAATCAATTTTTAATGAGTTCGAATCGGCTCGATGAGATTCTTCAAGCAGGGATACTATATTGTATTTTAGTATACGAATATAGGAATCCATACCCACGTAAATATGTCTTGCTTGCGCCAATACTGACGATGAAAAATAGATAGGCGTGATGCTGAAATCCAAGGCTTGGAAATCTATATCGAGCCAACGTTGACTGACAAGTGGCACAATCTTGCCCCAATGTGGGGAATCATAATAATTTCCATTGATCAATCCATCATCGGCTCAAAATTGTGCCAATCCATCGATGTTCATCGTTGTCCCAATATTGTTTGGTCAAAAGGAATTGACTTCATAGCACGGCTGAATATTAATCCAAACGTTGACAACCCATGTGAAAATTTAGTGATTCCCCCAATTCTGACCACGAGCAATGGCTTGGCCTAGAGACGTGGCAGCCAAGCGTAGGAAATTCATATTGGTCCAACGTTCATTGACAATAGAGGTTATATCGTGCCCGTGTCGGCAATACAAAGATGAAAGGGGTAAAACAGTGTTGACGCGAGTTTGTGCCAGCATTGGCTCAGGATAGAACCAACATTGGTTTTATAGCAAAATTTTGTATTGGTCTACCCCAAGATTGGCGACCTTTTACAACCGTTGCCTATCGTTTTACATCGTTTACAAACGATATTATCATTTCAGTCCTCAGCCAGGCTTTCTTCCAAGGCCCAGTCAATGCTCGTCTGGGCTGGTTCAGCCTTGCGCCATTGGTGAATTTTCACATGGAAATGTTTAGAATAAATGAGTACCCACTGTAGTGCCAAGCCTGTTCAAAGCTTAGCTCAGGCCAGCCAAGATCCTCAATTATACGTTTCCATGCAAGAATTCTCGCGTCCAATGTCAAAGCGCCACCCTTCCATATTGTTTCCAATGCTCAGTTCGTTTCTCGCAAGCGCTCAACAAACTATGCGGTTGATATAATATACGCATCATGTAACCTTCTTATTTGGAAATTGTTGTCTTCATCACAGGTCCTTCATCGAAGGAGAGATTCCAGCTGTGCAGACCCATGGACTCGCGGACATCAGAATTTGAATTATAATTGATGTAATTTCTTGTATTGATTATTAATCAAATAAGTTTCTTCGTTTCAATGTATACAGATATTCTCTGGCCCTGGTTGCATAAAATATTTGTGTAGAGGAGGAGCAACCGATGTCGGAAATATATGACTCTGAATTTGTATTATATTTTTGCATTCGTTTAACATAGAGTTGAACATCGGTGCAGCATTGGCTCCACGTTGGCGCGAGATTGACGCAACGTTGAATCAATTTTGGCCGAATATTGGCTCATTACTATTATAGTATTGCCTCAATTGATCGTACCTCCTTTAAATGCAAAAATTCGTCTATCAGTCTTGGTTTGTAATCAGTACAAGCTTGAATTGATCTAATCTTGGATTTAGATAGAGCGTCAGAATTTTTTCATGGGTTGCCAATGATGGCTGATTTGATTGTCATAATCGTACCAATGTAGGTCCATAATTGGCAGAATACACCAATCGAGCCTGTGACGATGTTATCATTTCAAGGTTGCACCTTGCTAACCGCCAAGGCTCGGCCGATCTTTGTCAGTGTTGCACCATCCTAATGCCAATCGTTCATTTTCACCTGAGTAGTTGTCACCAGTTTACTATCTTTTCTGGTGATCATTCCATGATCTTTTTTCCCCGTGTACATTGATATAACTGGAAATCACACCATCTCTTTACTGAATTTCAAGAAACATCCCATATAGGAATTCTCAATTGGCACTAGCATGATGCAACGTAGATAAAGTATAGCCGAAGCTTGGCAACCAAGCATGGCAAACAATTGGAAATTTTATTTGTCAATGCTGCGCCAATGATCAAAGCAACAAATATTCAACCCAGCAATATGTAAAAAGTATGCACATTTCGCGATTTCTGATATATGTTGTTTGAAATCTTATTGTTTCCCCCTCATTTGTTTGTGAACAACTCGGTGTCTTTTGTCGGTAAATTTTGCCATGGAAAGTAGACACAATGTATGTTAGCTCAGCGGTAGGAGCCCTCCAGCGTGACTCATAGTAAAGAGCGATTGATTGTTCTTTCAAAGACTTACTTAAGTCTTATATATTCTTCGTATACGCGTTTCACCACTCGCGAGAAATATTATATAGGTTGCCAATATTGAGCCATGCTAATACCAATGATCGGCGCTACATTGAAAGCTGGTTTCTACCGAAACTAGGCCAAAGTTTGGGGCAATATTGAACCACATTTTAAATGATCTATCGTTTAGTCAATGTTGGGCCAAGGATGAGCCAAGCGAGAACCAAGCTGACAAACGAAATCCGTCGACCACTGACATCGGTGCAACATCGTATTGATTGTTAATCAACATTGAAGATTTATAGATTGCCAATCCTTGTCCGTCAACATTGCGCCAAGCTATATTTTATTGTCAGCATTGGCGGAGCCCGAAAATTTTTGTATGAGATGACTGAATTTTTTACGAATACGCTGCGAACCTAAGGTTGTGTTTTTCAAAATTCAGAAAACAGTGCACAAATCTCCCATCAAAACAGCAATGCATTGAACGAGATTTAGCAAATTATTTCATCCACCACGAAATACACGGTGAATATTGAAATCAGAATTTGTTCACATCGGTACTTTATTCTCGTTCCACGTCAAAACTCAAATGAAATTTCATGCTTCATCTAACGTAATACCGATATCGTGACTCCATTACAGCTTGTATTTGCTCTCGAAAAGGAGTATCAGAATTGTTCACCTATTCCCTCCCATTTTATCCTTCCTCTTTTTCCTCTCTCGTTCTGCCGTCCTCTATACGTATTATTATGAAATAGACCAGAGCCACGTGCTACGCCGTAACGGTTGCGATAAGGATCAATCTCGACGCTACCCGGGTTTTTTTATGGTCCCTTCGGGAATCGAATGATCGACAGATCAGGACGGAGATCGGTACTGTTCGACGCCCGTGTACGAGGCAAAACCGTAACGAAACCATCCAGGTGAGATGGTCTCGTACAGATTTTGCGAATCAAAGTGCAAGAATAAACGACGGAACACATGCCCTCGATGTTATTAGATTATTATCGATCATCCATCGGCGAGTGTTCGTTTGCGAATTTTAACTATATAAATTTATGAACGTGAATCACAGCGAAGTGAAGTGAATGCACTTATCGCGATGCCACAAAATATTTGGTTTTGCGGTTGACAAATCCCTCGTTGAATAATTGACACGTCCGAATAGAAATTTCAACGATCGTCATGTCATTCACGCATATCTAAAATTGTTCACGTGGATTCATTCGCAACCGCGTTAATTGTGGGATATTTCATAATGTTACCGTGTGCACCGGTACACTGAATATACAGCGAACGGATGTGGTTTTACATTGACATATAGTCGTTTACGATGTAACGTTTGATTTTGTCGGGAACGAATATTATTTCCGAGAAATTCGATCGTGCGGAAAATCTAGCCACGACACTTCGTTATCGGATTCATCTTCGTTATTGTATAATGATCCAGCGGGAAGGAAATTAATTAGAATATTAAAATACCGCAAGGTTGTGCTAAAACTGCGGAAACGTTTATCATTCGCAAAACGGATTTGTAGTGGTACGAATAAAATGCAGCGTATATGATTGAAATAGAGATGGAATCCAGGGTAATTACGAGGACGGATTTACGCGTAAAAACGGTACGACGCTTTGAAGAAATTCGGCCAAGCGATTTATTAATCGGCTGCAATGTGGAGTACGTGTACATGCAAAGCATATGCGGTCGAGAATAAACGACGTTGTTTCACGTCAATCAGTCGGAAATCTATCGGCTGGCTACAGTTGATTTATTACGGGGGAGTTCGATGGTGTCGAGATCGGACTTATTTACATTCGGGAGCCGATTGACGATCGATTCACCTGATCGTTCCCGAAGAACGGCTTGGATTCCCGACGGAGCGTTGGGTAAAAGTTCGGTCCTCTCTTTCCTTCCATCGTTACACGCGAAATGAATCCCCGTGGATGAGAAGTGTATCCGTGGCGTAGGGAGGATATCAATTTTCATCCCCTTTTTGAGCGGTGTAACATTAAAATGATGAATTTCATGAATTCAGTTGAAGAGATTTTATAACTCATGTTCGTTTCGAGTGATTCGATTCTAAATAGATTTACATGAAATTTGCATCGAATATCTAATCTTAATCGGACATCGCATCGTAAAATAGGTTGCAAGCGTGCAACGTGTGCGCCCGAAGTACTTGGAATTCCAAGTAAAATTGGATTCAGATGGAACAGTGTTATCTAAATCTTGAGTTTTTTAAATTATTCTTATCAGTATTTTATCTACCGCTTCATGATTTCCATACTCGAATATTTCTAATATGAAATAAAAGCTGTGTTTGAATATAAAAGTGATGAGTGTGTATATATTTGAAGGAATCAGGATTGCAACCATTTTTCCCGACACAAAAAAACCCAGCTAAAAGAACCCATATTATCATCCAGAAAAAACCCAGTTTCCATTATTCGCTGACACGCTGTGATATCATGTTAAAACTACAGTGTTTTTTTTCAGAAAATCGAATTGAACCTGTGTTTTATTAATTTCAGTGTGATAATTCACTGTCATTGATTTTTTTTTCGCTCAATCGTTTTTATGTTGAAAAGATAGTGTACCTCTAGCGGAAAACCGCGACAAAAGCGTCACGAACGGTCATCGTAATGTGATTTAAGAGGGAATTGGAACATTTCCATGCTTCATTTGTTTCAATAACCCACGTGAAAATTTCTTGCTTGCGCCAATACTGACGATGGAAAATAGATAGGCGCAATGCTGACATCCAAGGCTTGGAAATCTATACCGAGCCAACGTTGACTGACAAGTGGCACAATGTTGCACCAATGTTGGGAATCATAATTTCCAATGATCAATCCATCATTGGCTCAAGATTGTGTCAATCATGGTTCATCGTTGTCCCAATATCGTTTGGACAAAAGAAATTAACTTCATACGAACAATTTCATAGCACGGCTGAATATTAATCCAAATGTTGACAACGTTTAGAAGGAATGAGTACCCAATGCAGTGCCAAGCCTGGTCAAAGCTCGGCTCAGGCTAGCCACGATCCTCAATGATACGTCTCCATACAAAAATTCCCGCGTCCAATGTCAAAGCGCCACCCTTCGGTATTGTTTCCAACGCTCGGTTCGTTTCTCGCAAGCGCTCAACGAACTATGCGGTTGATATATAAGCATCATATAACCTTCTGATTTGAAAATTGTTGTCTTCATCATAGGTCCTTCATCGAAGGAGAGATTTTAGCTGTGCAGACCCATGGACTCGTGGACATCAGAATTTGAATTATACTTGATGTAATTGATTTGTAAGGTAACCAGTAATCATTGAGTTATATTAAACTTATAAACACATCTTGTATTGGATTAATCAAATAAGTTTCTTCGTTTCAATGTATACAGAGATTTTCTGGCCCTAGTTGCATAAAATATTTCAGGTTCGGGCTGTACTTCTTAACATGTGTGGAGGGGAAGCGATCGATGTCGGGAATATATGACTCTGAATTTTTATTATATTTTTGCAATCGTTCAACATAGAGTTGAACATCGGCACAACATTGGCTCAACGTTGGCGTGGGATTGTCGCAACGTTGAATCAATTTTGGCCGAATATTGACTCAGTACCATTATAGTATTGACTCAAATTTAGCAGTCAACATCATTTATGTGTAATAAATGATGGTACCTCCTTTAAATGCATAAAACATCTGACCATTGGCAGATCATAAAAAAATTCGTCTATCAGTCTTGGTTCGTACTGAGTACAAGCATGATCCAATCTTGGATTTAGATCGAGCGACAAATTTTTTCAAGGGTTGCCAATGATGGCTGATTTGACTGCCATAATCGTGCCAATGTTGGTCCGTGATTGGCAGAATACATCAATTGAGCCTGTAACGATGTTATCATTTCAAGCTTGCACCTTGCTAACCGCCAAGGCTCGGCCAATTTTTGTCAGTGTTGCGCCATCCTAGTGCCAATCGTCGATTTTCACCTGGGAACCGTTTCGTTCACTTTTGGATTTTTTTGAAATTATATAACATTAATCGCAAGTCGAAATTTTTCCACATTTCTTTACAGAAATCTATTAGAAAAAGTACTTCTTAGTATTTTTCAGTTTATCATTCTTTTTTCCAAAAAAGGATTCTCGATGATTTGAATTTCCAAGTTTTTACCCAGCTTTCTACACCAAAATGTACGGCCCTGCTCTACCGAACTATCGAAAAACAATTAAAATCAGCAATGTGAATCGTTTTATCTTCGCTATTCTTTGATATTCATAAATTGTTATCAATCGTGCGCGAATAGTGAATATTTTTCTCAAACTATCCAATATATACAGTTCAAGTTCGTGTAAGCAGAGAAATTTTGATTTCCCATTGTTTTATTTTTTGATAAAATATAATTAACATACATATATTATCCGTTTCCGAATAATCATGTTTATCTATCCGTTTATTATTTGTTCCTCAAAAAGTGTGCAATGTACGGAATTTGATTACCAATTATTCAAATAATGGATAACGTATTTTGAAAAATTATCTATTATTTGAATGATGGATAATGTGTCTAAAGAAATTATCTATCACCCGAATAATGAATAATAATGTGTTTGAAAGAATTATTCATTACTTGAATGATGGATAATGTATTTGAAAAAATTATCCATCAAGTAATTTAAGTAATGGGTAATCAAATTCCGTGTATTGCGCATTTTTTGAGAAATTAATATAACGAACTGATAGATAAATATGATTATTCGAAAAATGGATCACATATCAGTTTTTTTCTCTCAATTTTAATAACATGAAAATATTTGTGAAATTTAATAAATGAACGTTGAATTTCAGTAATAAATTTTGGAATTTCATCACTAACATTGAATGTATGAACTAATATTCAATTTTCTATGAAATTCAAGAATTTTTCTGAAAGTGTTATTACTGTGACGCAATTATTCTGAATAAATTTTATAAAACCCAATAAAACTCAGTAAAGCCGAGAAAAACTCAGATGAATCGGGTCTTTTTAAAAATCTCAGGGTTTTTTGCAACCCTGGAAGGGATTAGAAAATTTTCCAAGTTTGAAAATCACAACTCCATTTGAATCATTATATTCCGAAATTGTCGTGCTATAAAAAGAGAGTATCGACATATCGTATGATTAATTAAATGTATCGATTGAAATGGAAGAGCTATTATGGTACGCGACGTTGAAGTATTCAATTAATTTTATGTTCTAATTCATGTTTATCTGATCGGTGAATAAACTCAATGAACGATTACATTCATTATATTATTTCATGGATTCAAATTTCGTTCACGGATTATACGAGTATAATCGTTTGAATTTTTCATTTTGAATTTAGTGGAAGAGTGGGGGAATAATCGTTTGCCATACTTTCCAGACAGTCTAATTTCAGGAAAAAATTAATCATTCTAAGTATCTTTTTTTTAAAAAACAACAGGACGTGGAAATTTGGAATCTTCTGGAAGCGCTTCTCAGTTCTTTAAACTTGGTACAATTCAACAAGATTAAAAAAACATTAAAATAATGTGGACATTTTCTGTTTAGTGTAGTTTTTGGGTTGAAATTTAGGACCTGTAAATTGCACGTAAGAAGTGGACTTTGAAGGGGGACCTCCATAAATTTTCAATTGAAAATCTCTGAGATGTGGTTTGAAATTTGAATAAAAAGATCTCGCAGGTTGAATTGATCCCAATCATTTCTTCCCCTTTCAATGACAAAACTCACAAAAAAAGTACGAAATCAAGACTGCGATTTTTGCCTCTTGAGATGATTCAATTACATCAAACAATCATTCACAATTCAATGTGGATTGATCAAACGATGAATCAAACAATTCATTAATTGATCGCTTTTGTCAATTAATCGATCAACCCGATAGAAACGTTGAAACTTTGTTCAACCGAGTGAAGACAATAATCAATTTGACTCCTCAATTTCACACTCTTGAATAATCGAGCTATAATTGATTCACGATGATAATAATTATTCTGATCATTATCAAACTCCTTCAGACATCTTCGTTCCATACACATTTACATTGACTCTATTGTTCCAAATATCTAATGCATCTTGAATTATGGAAATTCATGTTACAATGCATTCCGAGAAGTATGCTCTCACGTTGCTGTATATCAAAGTTTAAATTTGTATACGCCATGTCATATCCCCCGCGCGCACTTCGAATGGTGGAACTTCAATTTCCATATCCCTCGTTTTAAGTTCTAAGAAAGTGCATCCTCCACTTTCATGAATCGTTCATGCAGGGTATTAATATTTTCTTGGAATCGTGAATCTTCTTCACCTGCAACTTCCGTAAAATTTCGCGTGAATGAAAAGAAAGTGAAGAAGATTGCTAATGCAAAAATTGTTACTCCATTAATTGGAGGATTTTATTCTTCACCGACAAAGAATATTCATTGTAATTTGATTCGTTTGAATAGGCTATTTTGTGAAACTTATAATAACTCATCGAAACGTGACTTCGGGGAACAATTTAGAATTATACTTTGCACGTAAGAATTCGCATGCTCCGGATCGGTGTTGAGAAACAAAAAAAAATGTGGAGACGGAGCGCCGAATCGAACATATATTCGATAAAACCAGTTCAAAAATATTTATCTACGCCAATGGTTTCGTATCCGTTCCAGCCGTGCGCCTACGCATACTTCTTCCTTGTGTTATAAGCCGCATGCATCTGGGACCACTTTCGTGGTCATGTACTACGGGCAACGGCGCGATGAATGGACCGGAACAGGTTCTGAACCTTATGTAATGATAAATGAGTGACCCCGCGGCACTGCAGCAACAGCAGCAGCAACAGCTTTAACTGCCCTGCCTGTACCCGGTGACTTTTGCTTGGCACGTTGGAGGTCATCACACGGGTAGTAACTTTGAGGGAAAAAGGAGGTTATTATTAGGATAATACTAGTTCATTCCTCCTCTCACGATTTAATAATCCTTTCCCCCAACTCGATCCATAATCGCCTTCAATGACGAGTTCCCGATCAATAACATTGAGACATCAAGCGAAAGAAAAAGAAGAGAGAAAAAACCTGAATGAAACTGTTCAGAGAACTCATTCACGTGTGGTCACACGGTACACAAGAACTTTGTTTATCGCTCTTCTTCTTCTTCATCTTCATCTTCTTCGTAGACTCTTGCTCGGACATTCAAAGTTGACGAAGAAGAAGAAAAAAATTCATATATATGTAAATGTATTTTGGTGGCTAGCAGCAATCTCTATGAGAAACCAGGAATGTTAATTTTTGCATGAGTTTTTCCTCCCGTTATCCTATAATAAGAACCGGCGTTCCGTTATTACGCGACGTATCAATTTTTCTACTCTCAAAATAATTCAGTAAAAACAAAAGTAAAATACATACGTCACTTGATTGTTGAATTGTTCGATCGAGTACCGCGAGTCCGAACTTTGACGTATATCGCGAAAGAGCACGAAACGGCTGGTATTGTTCGTCGTATGAATAATTCAACTAACGACTTAGCGTCTGGCGGGATTGAAGGTCGCCCGCGGATGAAACGAAAGAGAAAGAAGAGCAAACGAAAGCTTATTTAGTTACTCCGTTACACGCTCGGATGCCTTCGGTGATAACGTATCCTTCTGTTCCCTCTTCTAGGAGAAGCCAATTTTATTCTTTGTTGCAACAGCTGAAAAAAGAACTCGCTGCGATGACAAATCATTTGCAGAAGCAGGCTCGAATCTCATATTTGAATTCTGTGTGAAAATTTCAAGGATTTGAGGTTGCCTGAATTTTTGTTCCCCCTCACATATCCATCCCATCGTTGCGATTGTTTTTTTCATCCATGTCCGAGTTTTGTTTCTCACGCTTTTTATGAGTTGACTCAGGTCAGCTCGAGGTCTTTGAAATTATACGATGGCTATCGAGCGGATGCCTCGAGACTATTCACAAAGCGTATAACGACCTTCCTTGGAGAACTCGAGTCCGGAAAGTATTATGCACACGCGAGAATCCATGCACGAGCCGAAAATATATCCCCGGATCTCGATATTATGGGTTTCGTATTGGAAAACGAAAAACCAAACGAATAAACGCGAAAAGCTCGCGGGAAGATTTGGAAGAACAGAGAGCAAGTGGATGGCGTTTGTAACAATGAAGTCATCAGATTTGTTGATAAATTCGATGAATTCTCAGGGTAGGTTTTAGGATTTCCAGGACGAAAATGGAATGCTTGTTTATTAGTTTTATTGAGAAGTATGGAAATGTCTGGGGTTGCTCAATTGTTTTGAGCGATTCATAGAGGCAATTGTGAACATTCCTGACGAGAAAAGAACACGGAGAAAAATGATTTTGAAATTGGTAGCGATGATCACTATCTTGCCTAGGATTAAAGCCAATTTTCGAAAAATAAGCACCCAGACAACACAAGTTATTCCATAAGAATTCGTTTGGAATACCAAGATTTTCGAAACAGTTCTTCACGAACGTCGGAAGTATTTGAAACGGATTCATAGAAAGTTCAAGGAAAATACCAGTTATGTCCGCTTAAAATTGTTCGTAGTGGTATTCAATCGACATATCATATGCGTTTGCAAAGAATTCATCTCCACAACCAATTGTATTCACCAGACAATTCTAAAAGAAGTAATTTTGAGTTCCAATCAAAATATATTTAGAATTCATCATGAATTGTTCCCGGATGTCAAATTTAAATGTTTGATAAGCTTTTTTTAGAATATATAATTGAATATGTGTTGGATAAATGTTCAAGATATTCAAAACTCCTTATATTTTTTTACGCGGAGAGAAATTTTGTATTCCTGATAAAAACGCGGATAGATTCGAATAAAAATTTGCAGATGGATATAAAAATAGGATTGAAACTCATAAAAATACAATCCACTCTTATTCGTTTCAATCCTATTTTTGTATCCATCGGCAAATTTTTATCCGAATCTATCCGCATTTTTACCAGGGTTGTTAAACCCCTAGACTTCATACCGAATTGAGGATATATATCAAGATTTTGAGGTTATATGTACCAAACAAGCTTCATGCAAATACTAGACTTCCTTTCATTTGAAATCATGAAAATCCTTAACAGCACATCCACCGATTTCTACGTCGTATCTTCGTGGACTCTAGGTGGATAAATGGTGGACGTGGATTAAACATGGATGAACGAAGATTTTACGCGAAGACAACGTACAGGCAACGTAGAAGTGTCCGGTGCTGTACGGGATATTATACATTTCGGGAGAAAATCATTTCAAAAGGCACAAATAACACAACGAAGATTACATCGAGACCATATTCTTCAACATGTATATAACCTAACCTCAAAATCCAAAGGAAATCATTAATCATGCGCTTGTAGTGAATACCATTACCAATCGAAGAAAAGACAATTCATACCCTGGTAAAAAAGTCTCTCTGAATCTCTCTGAAAATTTCACGTTTCAGAGAGATTCAGAAAGAATCAGAGAAATTCAGAGCAATTCAGCGTGGTTCAGAGGATTCCAGAGACTAGTGGGATGAGAGAACTTGTGCTTTGAATTTTTCAGAAGGATTCAGAAGAATTCAGAGGAACTCAGAGAGATGCAGGGAAATTCTGGGGAATTCAGAGAGGAACAAATTCAGTGAAATTCTTGGTCCTGCATTTCAGAGGCGTTCAAGGAGTGTCAGACACTTTCAGAGATAGATGAATTCAGGAAGATCGTGCGTAGAACTTTTCAGAAATATGCAGAGGAATTTAGAAAGATTCAGAGTAATTCAGAGAGATTCAGAGGAATTCAGAGAAATTCAGAGAGGAATTAATTCAGCTAAATTTTTGGTTCAGGATTCCAGAGGCATTCAGGGAGTGTCAGAGAGTCACAGAGACAGGTGAATTAGAAAAAATTGTGCGAGGGATTTTTCAGAAAGATTCAGAGAGATTCAGAGGAATTTAGAGAGATCCGGAGGGGTCTGGGAAATTCAGAGAGAAATGAATTCAGTACAATTCTTGGTCCTGCATTCTGAGGCTTTCTGGAAGTTTCAGAGACTTTCAGAGGAAGATGAATTAAGAAAAATTATGCGTGAAATTTTCTAGAAATATTCAGAGGAATTTAGAAAGATTCAGAGTAATCCAGAGAGATTCAGAAAAATTCAGAGGAAGCTTTGAGATCTGAATACATTAAATTCCAGGATATTTAGAGGAATTTAGAGAGATTCAGAGACAATCAAAGAGATTCAGAGGAATTCAGAGGAAGCTCTGAAATCTGAATACATTAGATTCCGGGAGATTTAGAGAAATTTAGAGATATTCAGGTAAATTCAGAGGGAGCTTTGAAATTTGAATATATAAAATTCTGAAGGATTCAGTGATATGCGGAGAGATTCAGAGAAAGTTGAAGAATTCAGAACGTATCATTATCGGAAAAGTCTCTAACTTTCTCTGAATTACTCTGGATTTACTCTGAATCTCTCTGAAATTTGTTCCAAAATATAGAGAGATTCAGAGAAATTCAGAGAGATTTCAGAGAGATTCTGAGAGATTTTTTTTACCAGGGTAGCTATTCCTACCCTGTAATCTATTCCTTTGCTGTAACCATTCCATGCGTATATGCAGATTTCATACATGTCAACAAATATTTATAGTATTATGATTAGCATCTGAGTGAGTAGAATGAATACATCTCAACTTTCAAAGACATAAGCTATAAAATTCCGAGAAATGAATTCTGAACTTGTACTTTGCGAACTATTTATAAGAACTCATTTCAATCATTTTTTGAATTGAATTCTGATTCTATTTGAATACCGCAATGGATATTTTCAGGCGGACATAACGGGTATTCTCTCCCAGCTTGAAATATCTCATAGAATCTCGTAGAATCCGATTCAAATTGAAAGAGACTGAACGAGAGATGATGAGAAATTCCCAGAGTGAAACTTTTCAATCAATTCCCATGGGAAATGTCTCATAGAATTTCTCAGTATTCTTCATGTCCATGTTCAATCGGTTTCAATCGGAATTTTCCGTAATTGCTTCCTACGAGAAAGGATGAGGAATTTATAGGATCCGAATGTTCAATAAGTTTCTATGAAGAAATTCTGATATAATTACCCATTATTTCTAACATCAATGTTCAATTGATGCGAATGAAAATTTTTCGGAATAACGTTCTATGAGGAATCATGAGAAATTTCTGAAATACTAGTTTTTGATAGGTCCTCGTTAGGGATGCACTGGATATCCGGTTCTGATCCGACCGGATATGCGTCCCTTCTGGTAACCAGTGATTCGGACAGATCGGACAAATCATTCTGGATAGGTCAACATCGGCATCGTACATCGGATTGGACGCATATCCGGTATCCGGTGGTCGAATCAGAACCGGATATCCGGTGCACCCCTAGTCTTCGTTCGAATGGTTTTTCCAATATATCCCAATTAATCTGTGAAATGGAACATTCTATATAAATCCATTGTTCCTCTGCATAGCAAATTCATTACTCTAAAGTCAAGAAAAATCAATATATATCCAATGCTCTGTTGTAAAAAAAACTCAATACAACCGCGTTACTGTAATGTAAGAAAAATCCGATACAAACCCATTGGTCTCATGGCAGTAAAATCCAATACAATCTCATTGGTCTGATGACAGGAAAATCGGATACTAAGTCATCAATTCAATGTCATTCGATCTATGCATCTGTAAGGTGACCATCCGCAAAGTCGCGCAGTAGCTCAACGGTCAGGGTATTAGATTTCAGTCGGCGGGCAGGTAGGAATATAAGTTCAAACCCCGCTAGGGAGGATATAATTTCTTCTTGCCCTACATGAGATTATCAAGTTCCTGGATGACCTTCTGACATACAGAATGTACAGAATCACTACTACAAAATCTCTATCAAAAAAAAAAAAAAGAAAGAACAATTATAATTATAATTTTTCAATTTTAGCAACAAATTCGCTGGAATTTTTTGGTACATTTTTACAGTGTAGAAAAGTCTGATTGAAACCGATTGATTCAATCGATATTATTTTTCAATTTTTTCACCAAAGTATGTAGGATAATGCCGATTCCGATGCAGAAACTTAACTCATTCTCATTGAATCTTTTTCAATGAGAATGAATGAGAATTTTTAAGCAGGGCTGAGTACTGCCTTTGAATTCTGTTTGAATACTCTGAAAATTCTTATATAAATTCCAAAACAATTCCAGCAGAACTTATTTCAAATCGAATGAATTCTATGAGACTTCTTCACGGAGTGAATTCACTCAATGTGATTCTATTAGAATTAAAAACATCGAATACATTCCGAATTCATATGGGACTTGTGTGTTGTCTGGGCAATGAGTGCTTGTGATGATAAGAATGAATAATAGAAAAATAGCAAAGGGTACTAATGTGTATAGTGATGAAAAATTGTATCAATCATGCCTATACTCTCTAACAGCACATCCACCGATTTCCACGTCGCATCTCCGTGGATTCCACGTGGATGAACGAAGTTTCCACGTGGAAGCAACGTAGAGGCAACGTAGAAATGTCCGGTGCTGTACGGGCTGTGGAGCATTCAGCGACAAACGTAGTTAGCGATGGTTCCCTGGAGAGTGATTCATAATATTTCAAGGCAATCATTGCCAAGCAATCTATAGAGTGGATTCCAACACAGAAGGGAAGAATAGAACCATTGCACGGTGTGGAATCATTCATAACATTTCGAGGTAATGATTCTCAAGCATTGTATGCCGTACATCACTGAGATTATTCATAAACTGAGTTGCTGAGGTTGAGGTGTAGGCACGGATCTATGAACGATTCATAAACTTTCAGTAAGTTGAAAATCTCAATCGTGCGGCAGAGCTAATTCGGTATAAGCGTTACTTCGGTTAAGTTGGATTGGTTAGGTAGGTAGGTTCGAATCCTCATTACTGAGAAAAAAATTTCTTTTTATTACAGCCTTGCATCTGGATCAATGGGACGAAAATCCGGCGTGGAAGTATGAATTCTATAAAAGAATCAATCCTTTTTGCATAATATTTGAGGATAATTCACGGCATCTTTCTTTCGAATGATGGTACTGATCACTGAGTTTTGTGAGGAATAAAAAGTGTGTTTGTTCAGTTAATTTTGTAATAGAAATGAAATGAATTAGCAGTGATCTTCATCTGAAGTTTAGTTGTCATCAATTTGCAAACCCTTTTCAGCAATGATCTCTCGTATTTCTAGTGATCATCCACTGTTCTTTTTTCTGCGTGAAGCAGTGATGCCAGAAATTTTGAGATCTAATGGTCTACATCCAATTGAAAATTCTTGTTAATAAGATCAACCAATAATCTTCGATCCTCAGTTTCTGGCAACACAGCCGTGAAGATAGTTTCATTCCGCCGGCGAGGCAAAATACTCTGGATTCGAGTGAAATTTTTCTAAAACACTATTGCTATTCTATACATGATACGGAAATTTGCTGGTGGAGCAAACATCTTTTGCCGCCACAGCTAAAAAATCTGTTTAAATTGAAAAATCATCTATATTTACTGTTCTAAGAGGTTGAGACATACAAATTTTGAACGGAATCAAGCTTCTGCCTTCTGAGGTGTAAAAAAAAATCACATGGAATTCCGATTTCGTCGCAGAGAATTACGAAGATATTCTCTCAGTCTCGGAACTAGTCTCGGTATCGGTCTCGGTGCAGATCTCGTTGCATATTTCGACATATATCTCTGCTAATTTTGTTTAAGTGATCAAGGTTCCACCCCATTCCGTTGATTTCATTTGTACTCTCAAATTATCTTGATCACCTTGATATTTCAAGAGATCGGAATAATCATTGGTAACTACTTCATCTTTCTTTGACGCGAGTCTCGTGCGAAGCCCCACTGTCGCTGTCACAACAAATTTCTTTTTTCTCCATGAATTTTTCAAAATTTCCAGAATTTCAATGAGGATTCCAGGAGTTCAAGGAATTCAGGACCACTACCTACCCTGTAAAACAATATAATCGCAGCGACCGAGTATAATGATATACAATTATTGTTGCTTACGATGTTACAGTTTCAACTCTCGACACCCATCATTTCAAACACTAAAACCTTTTCCAACTATGAATTACAATATTGTTATCCTCTGTGATTATATGTCATCGAATCATCGATCGGCATTACAATTTTGAACATTTTGAAACAGGAGAGTATAACACAACAATTGAGGAATCTAATATAAAGTCATTTCGTTATTTCATTCGGAAGACTCGACGTAATTGTGTTTCGAATGGGAGAATCCAAGAATGGAAGGAATTCAAATTTCAAATTGAAAAATCAGCATTGAGAATTCTTATTCCTTGGAAATCGGATATTTCTTCTCCGATCCTCATACACGCAAGAAAAAAGAGAGAAAGACATAGTATTTTCATAGCGTATTACAAAGCAGCAGTCACACGTGTTATTTCTCCACCTGTAGCTCTGATCTCAAAGCGATTCCCTTTGAAACGACACACGGAGGGAGACAGATACAAGATCCGATTGCATTTCAATATTTTCATTACACACGGAACAGCAGAAGTCGTGCAGAGATTCGAAATGACGTAATTCAGAATTTTCAAGGGATGCAACAAAAATGCAAAGAACGTTCGATTACGTTATTCCAATTCTCCATTATTTGTAGAGAGAGAATGAGATGCAATTTATACTCAGTAACCTGGATTTCACTTTGCCGCAGAATTTGGCAAGGGAAGTAATAGTCGAACGAATTAATCAAAGAAAAGTACTATCGTTTGAAAATTAGAATTCCATAAAATCGTTTTGTGTATTTCACCTTGAATTTTATTGGATTCCCTTGCGAACCAATTACAATCGATTTTTGCGAGGATGAAGGAAAAATCGGAGAGTCTTTTAGTCTCCGAGATACCCTGTCTGCTCCTCTAAATTTCACACCCCGTCTAGACGTTGAGAAATAAGATTACGAACCGAACGAGACGGAACCCTCTCGGGTAAATCAAATAACACATTTTCGAGCGGATAACAAGCAATTCTGAAAAATAACAAACTTTTTGCCCTCGGTATAATTAGTGGATCGTTGATGAATAATTTTATAACTCGAAGCGATCGTATGATTTGTTATTAATCTCACAGCTTAATAATACGGCTATCCGCAGGCAAAGCAACCACTGCTGGATGAATAACCACGTTACCTGCGTTACACGAGTTAATAGCCGCGTCATTAAACTGTGGAAACGAGGAATGATAAAAAATCGAGAGATTTTATGTACCCAACGCCATAATCGGTCTGGAATTATTCTAAATTGTGGAATAAGAAAGGTGTCTTTTTCAGGCAGGGAACAATATTATTTTTCATAGAACGAGGTGTGGAAAATTCACACACCTCGTCTGCGTGCATGTCGAACAATTTTGAAGGGAATCAAGGTTCGAGCGATTCAACGCGAATGGATCTTTCGTAGCGTAACATAGTCTCTCGCGAACTTCTCCGTCCAACGTACTGTGAATACCGAATTGACGGCCGGTTAACTTCCGAGGAAGGGGTATCCATTTGCATGTTACACGCGGTCCGCCTATCCACGTGCATACATTTTACGGTCAATAATAACGGTTGTAAGTGATTCCAACATTCGCTGTGTGTCCCCGAAATACGTGATATTCTCGACCATCGTTTACGCCAATAGTTTAATTCGTGCTCCAACTGGTCATTGTGCCGCACGCCCTATCGATGATGCATTTAATATTAATTGCGAACAGTGAAACGTTCTCTCGCAATTAAATGGTTTAATTTATCAACTATGTGATATGCATTGTTATCATTGTTATCGTCGTTATCGCGTCTCTCTTCGAACCCGGTCTTTTTCTTTCACATATTCGTTTATATCGCATTTGTCGCACCAAATGGCATCATGTAAAGAAATATAATAATTCATAAAGAATTCTTCATAGATACGTAAGGAACTGTAGTGGTACTGCTTTTGTTTATACAACATATATGAGCAACCGAGTCGGCTAACGCTTAGCGTTCTCCAAGAGCGATTACGTAAAGCTTCCCTCTAATATGTAGGAGGAGTGTGAATGGACATGAGCGATGATCTCATGAAATTGCCAAACCATTGAAATTCAGTACAGTTTGCTCCAGTATTCTTCAGTGAGAACCACACTCGATATGTCGGAATAAACAGACCTTGACCTCGACTGCTTCCTCAAGTCGACGCCTATGAATGTTGGAGAAAGAGAGCGAGAGAGAGAGAGAAAGAAAGGAAAAAGAGAAAAACATCGGAGAAGGATAACAAGAGACTCATTCACGATTCACGGGTGGTATAAGAGACATCATACATCCCATGTATTGTAAACACACACAGTATACCCGATGATACTTTCTACTAGTTTTTTCTGTATCAATCATCTTCTTTCCTTTTTCGTCAGTTGTATTATTACTATGACATTTTCCTGGTACAAGTAATTAGACTTGACTTGCAGGACACATACTGTGTTTTTATCCTCTTATTCACAGGAACAACTGTACATCCAGACAGCAACCTCCCGGTGCTGTATGGGCAGCAATTCCTGGCAAAAGAATACGATAGAAACGATAGAATCCAATCGTTTTCTAATAGTACCGGGATTATTCGTATAACCGGAATTCAGGTATTATGTTGATTATCCGTATCTGTGAATATGGTTTTCATGATCTCAGGATATCCGCATGTATCCGGGTATTCGGAATGAACATAATGTATTTCACTTGAGGCAGGAGCGATAGCGATCCATTCATTTTCGCAATTCACAAGAAATTTATGAAAATGAAGCAATTGAATCGAATTATTCGATTATCCAGATATCGATGTACATAATTTTTCATAGAAATCCCACCCCTATTTTCTATCGTATTTTTCATCACGGATGGCAGAAATCAAAGGGCTTCGACCTTTGACCGTATAAGCATGGACGGCTTCCATGTAAAGAAAACTAGATATAACCATGTCTAAACCAGGCATAAATCATGTGTGAAAATGGACTCACAAAAACTATCTATATACGCTTAAATGATTCACTTTTGTCAAATGATGCATTTGAGCATATATAGTTTTGGTGGGCCCATTTCCGGTCATCAATTATTCCGGGTTCAGATATGGTTATATCTAGTTTTTTTTACATGGGCTGGCAATGCGAAGAAGTTTTTCGCCAACATCTTGCGAGGTATCCCAAATTTCATGTCCCAAAAGCGTGGATAATTCCAATATTCGAATACATAATTGAAATGATATTCAAGGAAGAAACGATAATGACAGTTATCATGAATGTAAGAAATTCATAATTAAGATTATGAAGCTCAGAACAGAAATTCCCATCAAATTTATATTTATCAATGTTAGTTCATGGGACATGGCGGAGCTGCAGAGGCGGACTTTGGCTTCTGCTGCCCCTGCGCCGCCATCTAACTTGCCACCCCTCCCGTACAGTACGCGGACATTTCTCCGTCGCCTCCACGTCGCTTCTCCGTTCTTTCCACCTTGTATCCACGTCTCCCTTTCTTCCACCTCGCCTCCACGGAGATGCGACGTGGACATCGGTGGATGTGCTGTGTGGGCTTATATGGCAGGAAAAATTAATTTTGCACGAAAATATTCATTACCGAAAAATGTTGTTTTATTCCTTAGAATTGATTATTCTCTTGAAAATTATTTTTAAATCATTGGAATCAAAAAGAATTTTCTTTCGACCCGATTCACAGTGCGGCCAAATGCCAAAAAGTAGGAAAAAATACAAAAAATGAAGTTTGTAATTTGGAATATTTGACCGTTGGGGTAAGTAAAGTAATGTCCCGAGTATCACAATTCAGATATAAGAAGATGTGATCTGCTCTCCCTCCCCTTATTTACCAGTTTGAAAGTACCCTCCTGTGAGGTACCATTCGTGTGACTACGGAATATTAAAATGATGTCCATGTTCAAAGAGACGCTGTGTCTCGCAAAATGAACCGATCGAACTTTTCAAACATGGAATCTACTGCTGAAAGTGTATAGAATATACTAATAATCAGAGGAATATCAATTTATCGGATGGCAAATGACAATAGTGTCATGATTGGATGTGATTTTTATATCTCTGAATTTGGAAATTCGTTTGGTTTGTTGAGGAAAAAGTTGTGTTCCCAGAATTTCCCAGCCATTCTACTTATTGGAGATTGTAGACGAAGGTCTCACCTTCAACATGAAACGAGAAAAAGTTGCCACTTTTTGCCCCTTTGAGATTCCGACTTGATTTTGTGAAGGAAGTGTCTCAGACCGCATGATGACAATCATGGAAAATTTGAGGGAATTATCAAGAATTTTCAAATCCGTTTGAAAATCGGTATCACAGGGGTTTTCGGGGTCATTGATCATAAATCGACTGTCAGAATTCCTAAATTCAAAATGAAAAATCCAATATAGCGGACCAAAATTCTTAAATTTATCGGATTTTCTTTAAATTTCACGCTAGGCAGTTTGCGGAGTCACTGGATCGGTTGGCAAAATTTTCAAATTCCAATATTGTGGACTGAGATGCTCATATTCGTCGGTTGTCCTTTACACTTCGCACTCGGGGTTTTTCAGGGTCGATGATTATAAATCCGGCGTTCTCGTGTAGAATTTTATACATTTGCCATTCCGTTCTCATCCACCATATCGGATCGAACAATTTGAATTTCGGAATTTCGACCACGGATTCGTAATCAGAAACCTGAAAAACTATTTGATACTGAGTTTCAAAGGAATCCGATAAATTTTCGAAATTTTGTCCGCCATATTGGATCCGCCATTTTGAATTTCGCAATTTTGACAACGGATTCGTAATTAGCAACCTGAAAAACCATTTGGAACTGAGTTTCAAAGAAATCCGTTGAATTTTCGAAATTTTGTCCACCATATTGGATCCGCCATTTTGATTTTTGCAATTTTGACAACGGATTCGTAATCAGCGATCCCCGAAACCCCCTGGTACCAATTCTCAAGCAATTCTAAAAACTCCTTATAATTTTTTCCAACATTTTGGGTTTTGGCCCCATTGTGCGATTGCCGCTCTTTAACGGCCTAGTGCCGCCCCTGCGCCATGGCGCCGTTGGCACAGGTCATAGTCCGCTTCTGCGCAGTTGTAGTACTAGTAAATGTTGGCGTTAAGATTACACAAGCAACCCCTGAAGATGCAATCAGGGCCATTTGTTAGAAAAAGACACAACCAAAATTATTCTGACAAATTATTCGAAAATGAAGCGATAAAATCAGAATATCGCTCTGTACAGACCATCTTTATTGATTGGAAAAGGTCTGTAAAGAGCGATATTTTGATTTTATCGCTTCATTTTCGAATAATTTGTCAGAAACGATTCGTTTCGGGTTGCGTCGTCAGGGGCCGCTGGTATCCCCTTATCGTATTCAAACGAATTGTTTTTGGTCATCTATAGATGCCGCTGTATGTATTTGAGAGTACGTTGACAAAACTTAAAGTGATTCACCACAAGCCAAGTTACTATAGATCTCCCCCCCCCCAGTTTTCTCAGTAATCAATGAATAGAATCAATTTTAATGAGCAGGTGCATCTTCTTAGGCTATTGAAAAAAATGCAGCTACTCATTATTTTTCATTTTATGTGTTTGTTTCTGAGGAAACTGGGGGGGGGGGGAGAAATTTGAAATCTAGTAAATTTTGCAGGGAGTAATGAATCCCCTTAACCTTAACCTAAAATACCGGTGATTAAAGTTTTTGGATGTATATTAAAAGTATGTAATAAAATAAATATTGGTGAGATTCATCCCAGGTAGCACACGCACGTTCTGAGAATGTTCTGAGAATATACGTTGAGGATATTCGAATATTCTATGGAGATTCTTATTTCGTGCGAATATATCCTACGCACATTCTCAGAATGTTTGAATGGGACTATTTCAAATATTCTCAGAATATGATGGCACGGATATTGTGGGAATATTAGAAAAAATGCTGTTAAAATAAGAATTCTCGTCAATATAAGCTTCTGCATGTCACCGAAAACTCCTTCACAATGAATTTTTTTTATCATTAGACATCTGTAATCATGAATGGTTGACAATATTATGAATTCATATAGATGGATAAGATATTTATGATCGCAACAGGCAATCATAATATATACGGTATTTCTCAATATTTTATTACACTTTTGAGGATTATTTTTCACATATGGCGCTCTCAGAGAACATTTGCGACATTAAAATACACCACCATAGATTTATTATTCCCAAAACACAAATTAAAATGATAGATTGTCCAAGGGTCTGTAGCCTGTCAACAACATTATCCGCCATTAATTGATTCATGTCATCACGATATCTGCGCATGCGCTGCTCATCGATCTCCCTACAAACTTTGTACGCATATTGTACGAACGTTCCTAGAATATTCGGAACAGTCTCATTCAAATGTTCTAAGAATATTCTAGGAATATTTACGAATCTCCTACGCTCTTTGTGAGAATATTCGATCAAGTACATTTTACGGATGTTGTGAGAATATTCTCAGAATATTCTGTGTCACATGGGATCAAGCATTATATCAGAGAGAAGATGAGAGTGCGCACGGGCACCTGTTCGTTGCTATTGAAGCTTCCACCGGCCCTCTGGCGGTTGGATCATGGAAGTGATTACACAGAAATTTTATTTTCCAATATTACAATACCGCGCATTCCTTTTGTATATTTTTTAATACATATGTGATTAAAAGCATTTTATTTGTCGACACAAAATGCATATGATTTTACATTATTATAATTTAAAAAATTGAAAAATAAGAGAGGGGGTCGGTGTAATCGGTTCCGTGTTCCATCCGATAAGAGGACGCTTCAATGTTTACTAGCGATGGAACCTCGGCCGTGCGCACTCTCATCTTCTCTCTGATTATATTGTTCATTATGATGATCATAAAAGTTTAGATTATGTTTTAAATATATGAACATACCCAATGAACATTATGAGGACGAGGACTTGAAGACAACTGGAGGAGCTCTTAAAGAGATCTTTATGTCATCCAATGCGTCGGTTTACGAGATCCTGTGGAGGTCTTGTTTTAGATCACTTTATGTTATCTTAAAGGGAACATTTATAACATAAAGATAACATAAAGTGGTCTCAAACAAGAGCTCTGTAAGATCTCCTAAATCGACGCATTGGATGACATTAAGATCTCTTTAAGAGCTCCTCCAGTTGTCTTCAAGTCCTCATCCTCATAATGTTCATTGGGTAGTCTTAGTGACATGCAGCGCTACCTGGTGATCAACGGAGGAGATACTTTTTGCATCGGTATAATGATTACAGCCCCACCACTCGAGTTTCCAGACCTCTATGTACGACCGTGCTATCCCAGACAGCACAACGTGCCACTGAAACGTTGAAGGAAGTTTTATAGAACGTAGGAGAGGTTTTCTGAACGTTCGGAAAACGTCCCAAAGACACATTGTGCTGTTAGGGATAGAATGACCCTGAACCAAATTTTAATCAGGGTCAAGTCAACTAGCTCGGTGGCGCTTATTATCAATCGTATTGAATCGAGGTAACCTTCAAAATAATGCTGATTAATTTTGGATTTCGAAACGTCAATAGTAATTCAACAATGCAGAAAACAAATTATATGTGTTAATATATAATTTGGCTTTAGGATTTTCTCATTTTCACACTTTGTTGTTGAAATATTATTGATATTTCAAAATCAGAATAATTTTTAGGTTGGGTCGCTCTACCAAGCCGCCATTTTCATTTCTAGTTCGCATGGAAGTTGACCTTTGAGAGGGCGCACATCTTTGAAAGGGAGTGTTGAGGGTTTGCACACGTTCCAAGTATTTTCATTGGAGTTGCGTGCCCCTGGCAGCCCTGGTGAAAAAAGAACGTGCTCTCAGAGGGAAAATGAAGTAGATGAAATTGAAAAAAGTGTGCAAATAGCGTGGTCAGCGCTAATTGACTCTTCCCGCTGAAAAAGTGTAATAAGCGTTCATAGAACATATACGCGCGTTCAATGCTGTACTCTTCTTAAGAGGAAACGATCGCATAGGTGGCTCCATGTGTTGGCATTTTTTTCCGACCAAAATACTCGAAACTGAACGCATAAAATAGTCTGAAATTTTCAAGGATGAATCTTCGAAGGTTCATCTAGGTCTGTACAGAGCCGGAATTTTGAATTCCGAAAAAAAACAAAATAACTTCATTTTCGGAAAAAAATGCCACCAGATGGAACCACCTACCCTGTCTGAAAAGTCCAATAGATTCCCATAAATTCCCATAGATGCTGTGACACTAGCCACTATTGAAACTGATAGGATGTTTTATTCCTATCAGTATTTATCAGGTTTTGCTGATCATACCGATAGAAACCCATAGAACATCGGATTCCCCATAGAATCTTATAGAAATCCTCAAGTCCTGTGACACTAGCCACTATTGACACTGATAGGAAATCATGGATTCCAATAGGATTTGGCCTATCGGTGTCTATTGGTCTTTTCGCACAGGATATGCGATCGTTTCTTCTTAAAAGTTTTAGGAACCTTCAAGCAATTGTTTGTAATATCTGTGAAGAATCATGTGCAAGATAGACTCAGTGGGATATTTTTACAACGTTCAATCAAGTAAAGTGAGTTCTGAAATTTATCAGTTGGTCAGCTGTTGATTTCAGTACCTGAAATATACAGTACACGACATAAATAAGATATCCTACGATGATTTTGAGGTTAAAATTTACCCTGAGAACTCAATTTCTTAAACTCGAAGGAAATTTCTGTGCCCTCATTTTGATAAATCTTGTTTCCGATGGAAAAAATGATTCATTCCAATGGAGAAATTTTTGATTGAATTCAGATCACATTCTTCGAATTGATGAAAACTTTTTCCATTCGACTGAATGTTTTTCCAATGGAAAAAAGATTTACTAGAATGGAGGGCAAAGAAAAGTTTCTTTCGGTCTAAGAAATTGGGTTCTCAGTGTAGTTGTCAACAACTTAACGTAACTTCACACCAAAAATATGCGTGAAACTTTATTTATTGTTGATTCAATATATTGAATTCTTTATATAAATTCTGATATAATAATAAATTTGGGAAAAAATTAAATATGTGCAAATATATCGTATGAAATTGGCTTGAAAAGGCGACCATAATTTTTCAATGTTCCTAAACACGTTTTAAGTGCACGCTTCAGACCGCCAACTTGCGCTTTTTCAATTCTTCATGCACGCTTAATTCACTTCTCATCAACTTTTCAATCACTTTTTCATCACACTTAATTGCACGCTCTTTCTTCCCCATGGGGAGAAATCAAACGTTTTGCGAGAAATCTCCTCGATATGTCTCAATCATTCCGATTCTCCGCACGGAAAGACCGGGTCTATTAATATTTAGAAAGAATTTATCAACGTTGAGAAAAAAGGGCTGTCAATTCAGGTGAAACGAGGATCGCTGAAAAATATTCGTAGTGAGTCTACCAAAAATTCGTAATCAATATATTAACAATTGATAGTTTCACTGTGCAAAATACCATATTTTTCAGCGATCCTCGTTTGACCTGAATTGACAGCCCTTTTTTCTGAACCCTATAGGTCTTCCCATGCATTGCCAATGGAGAAAAAACACATCCAGCTATTCATTCATTTACGAATATCGTAACAATTTTTTTCAAACCGATAAGGATTATCTCAACGCAAGGTGTATAAAATTTTACTTCCTGCAATTTTCCTCTCTAAAGCCGAGAGTGAATACTAAAGCAACTTTCTTTACATAATCGTAACCGAAACGGTAACATTCAATGAAAGTCATACTCTCACTGAATGCATAAACGATACCATCATGAGACTGAAAAAACAGAATATTCATTTATATTTCAATTACTTGAAAAATCGTTTCGTTATCGTCATCGACGCGAGAGAGTATTCTGAAAAGTTTTTGGAATGAATTCAATGAAGTACAAGGTAACTTCGTATCGTTGTCAACACGAGAAAAAAAAAACATTTACACCTAACGACAAGAGAGAAAAAAGATATAATTGAAGAAAGATTAAACACTGCGTTAATTAGCCTTAAAAAATGAACGTGCGCTTGCGCTAGAGGCCATTACCAGCTCGGAGTCATTGTGATTCGTCCTCCTCAACGAGAGTCGTTATCCTGTCTCTAATTGTGTGAGCATTATACCGTCCTCGTTACGAGAACTGAATTGGATAAAATTCTCCTATTTCAAAGACATCAGAGTAACAAATGGAATCAAAAGAAATTATAAGTTATATCATCTAATTCGTGTTTCGGCCAAGGCATTTTCTGTGGAAATTTATCTAGCGGTAGGGGTCTTTCATTTGCCTTCGGTTCTTTCCAATCGTTACGGTACATTTTCTCATTTTTGAATAGCAATAACTCACTGGTAGGAAAAATTTCTCTGAAAATTTCAAAGCTATTCATAGTTTTTCGGAGATATTCATAAATGTTCAGAAAAAGTTTCAGCAAAACAACCTATCCAATGAGCAAGAATTTTTCAGATTCTTTCAGCGTTATCAGAGTTCTTCAGTGAAATGCATAGAAATTTTCATGGAAATTTCTTCCACCAGGGCTGTATAAAGATATCTTCAATTTGAGTGAATTTTCCTGTCACGAAAATCCAGTTGGGATTCGACACTGAGAGAAGAGTTCATTTGTATTTAATAAATCTTGTTTTGGATACGGCAAAATAAATATTTATTACATACAAATATGACTCATTATCCTCAGATAATGTCTTGTAACAGTTAATGAACTTCATTTATAGTTATTAAGCCAAGTTTATGTGAAAAAAATATTTATTCCGCCGTATCCAAAGTAAGCTTTATTAAATACAAATAAACTCTTCTCTCAGTGAACGTGATGGATTCCAGCTTCGATATTTACTTGCGTTTCCAGCTGAGATTTCTCATTTCCAGGTGGAATCCCAGCTAGAATTTCAACTCCAACTTGGGATTTCAGTCTGAATTTCTGATCCCAGGTAGAATTGGAAATTTTACATGGAATCCAGTTGGGATTCTTGATTCCAGGTAGAGTTTTAGCTAGCAACGCAGGTAAATTTCGGATCTGGAATCCACGTGGAATCCCAGCTGGGTTTTTGTAACGGCTCGAACTGGGCTGGCTCACTTCTGAGAGTTGGTGAAGTGAAATGCGTGATTTTTTACCGTTCCTGATTTGTAGAGTAACTCACAGTTTGCTTCAAAGAGGATCTCAACTTTTCTTTTTCCACTGTCAAGTTTTCGCTGTATCAGCCCAATTTTAGCTATTATAGCTGAATGTTTACCTAAAAATCAGTCGATGAAAGTGAAAAGTTTGTCGCAGTAGCTGAAATCCAACAATAGGAGCTGAAACAATGGCTGTCCATCCCACAGCTGACAACCTTTTTCCATGCGCAAATCAAATGAAACTTTCCAATCCTTCCAACACATTCTCCACTTGCGAACAACTCATTAAATATATATAATCTTTCCCTATTCCGCATGTCCAAGCCCGGCCGTGCACCGTAATAGATAAAACAGATGTTAACCCGCATAGGTCACGTTCAAATAAGCGAGAAGCCGCCATCGTTACTTGTATTTGGCGTATCGCTCCCAAAGCGATAGCACATGTCACTAAATTCCCATCCCAGCGGGTAGAATGGAACACACGAAGAGTATGAAAACCACAAACTGCCGACCAAAATGCAAATACGTGCACCTACGAACAGAAAGAAGCTCCCCTTCCAATAGATTTTCAGAAAAAGAAACTATCTTTGACGATTTTTCTCTAAAAATTGTGAAAATTCCTCGATGTTGTATTACGATAAGAATTACGTTGAAATTTATTCACAATAATACTAGTGGAATCACTTGAACGAGTCCATTGGAAATTACGTGTGAGGGGAAAAAGGAGAAAGAGGAATAAAGATGAACGCAAAACGGGATTCTTCTCTGATCGATAATACAGCGGTATAGGTTAACGAATGTCCGATTAGTACGGATCAATGATTTTACAAATTTCAAGTAGAGTCTCTCTAATCTGTAATATAATCGTGAAATAATGATAATCAAACATGAATTCCAGGAGATAGGTAAATTAAATTCAATGAAATTTATCGATTCCGGAGTTACAGAGTTACAGTTACGGAGTAATGTATTTCGTGGGGGAAGAATAAAAGATCGTTTTTGTTCATTTGGAATCCCAATATAGGCTATGTATGCATTGAATTTGTAGGAAATTTTTATATTAATTTTATATAAATTTCAAGTATTATTTTGATTTTCTCTGATCTTAAATCAACGGTGAATTGCGAGTGAGAATAAATCTTCGTATGAAGTCTCAATCACCTCTCAGGATTCAAAAGGTACGTGAATTCATGTATATTATTTCCCAGCGTACTGCAAAATATCCACAAAAGTGGTTGTTTATGTGGTTTAGGTTTTCATTGCACCCTCTCGTTTACTCGAGACGTTGCAAGTTCATCACATGCATGCCCCGATCTGCGATCTCTGCGATGCATGATGTTCTCGTTGCGTGTTGTTAGAAGCGTCTAAAGGTAACCAATCATTTGGACTTTTTGTTGAGGTTTCGTTATACAAGGTGATACTTTTGATACCGATGAAAATTTGTTGTTCCGAAATAAAATATTCAAGAGTTCCATTTATCATTCTTTTCATCCCCATTAATAGAACATATCTCTTATGGAAATATATTAAAACCTCCTTATTAGAAAATTGATTAAAAGTACATACATCTACGAATTACATTGAAACCCCGTGTATGATTTATGAAGACTGATATTCCAGCGAGTAATCGCGAAATGGAAATAGTAACAGAGAACGATGATGATTGTACATTTCCTTGTATATCTCTTCATTCAATATTTTTGTTCCGAACGGTAATCAACCTCCAACGCCATTTGTATCGAAGTCAAAATGATCATTTGACTTTTTTTATTCAAGGATGATTTTATATTATCCACCAAGGGAGAGCGAAGAGGAGAATTTTTCTGCCATTTCTACATAACAAATCTTCGCGTACTGAAATGCGTACTCGTTCGCATCTTCGTCATTCATTAATCACCCTTTTTTTCCTTCTGCCATACTCCGTCTTGTACTCGCGTGAAATTCATTTCTGCATTTTCATATCTCCTACTCCTACTCGGTACAATCAATATTCCCAACGATCTTGGTAACCATTTGTCACATCTCACTTCATATCGTTTCATTTTTCCTTTTGTATTTTGATTATTTCAAGAGTTTTACACGTTCGTTGGGAATTTAAATAAACTTCATAAATCATGCGAATGAAAAACAGAACATGTGTGCGCAAATTACAAAAATAAATATTCTCAAAGATTTATAAACGCAGATATCAAAAGACCCGCAAATTTATTATTCTCGAGTTTGTGCTCTAGAACCCGTATCGCTTTATGAACATTCAATTATTCATCCTCATTCCATTCTCACTTTGCTTTCTCACAATTATCCCTGAAATGACAGAAAAAAATGAAAGACCTGCAGACATCTCTGCGACGAATCTCTCTCGCTCGACCTTCAAATTCAAAATCCTTTCCCATTTGCCGACTTCCTGATCTCTCATCTTTTCGGTTGGTGCCTGTACGATCAGCGATAAAGAATTACGAGTCATCCGAGCACGATACTCCACAACATACATCCACATCCCGACACACACATTATCATGACCTTGAAAATTAGGGAAAAAGAGAAGTTTCAAACTTTCCTTACCTGGTCTTATCGGCTGCGGTCTTCCCTCGGTGAGAATCTGAGAATCTTCAACGACAACCATCCACAGGATTATCATCCAGCTTCCGAATGCGGACAATTGCAATTTCATGATACGGTCCTTCTTCCTTGTCCTATCTCTTACGATCACAGGAAGGAAGAGAGAGAGAGGGAGAGAAAAAGATGGATTTGAATTTAGGGAACAACGCCGTTCCGATCACGGCGATAACGCGCACGCGCGATCAACAGATTTCCGAGATCGATTGTGTCAAGGTTCTCGAGTACCAGGATGAATAAGAAGCGCGAGAACTAACGACGACTGACACGAAAAGAGGCACCAAACAGTGACGTGCCACCTGTGATGTGCTGTCGACTCTCTGTGCAGGATCGTCGATATCTGTCTGAGGCGGCTAACTCGAGGACCGAACTCCATAAGAGAGGGAACGAGCCAGGAAAAGGAAAACAAGAAGAAGAACCCAGAGAGCCGGTGTAGGAGAGAAAAAGAGAGACAGCGGCTGGCGGATCGAGCAGCGGAGAGTGGAGAGAGAAAGAGAGAAAGGAACTGAAGTAGGTACCAACAACCAGGTGGACTGGTGTAGGAACTTGGCAAGTGCGGGTGTGCACGCACGCATTCACGAATCAAGGAGCCTGCTGTTTACACATACACCCGCACGTGGGCGTTCACACAGCTGTATGTACCAGGACCATGTACAATAATTGTGTATATTTAATTGTGTCTTGTATTGAACCAAGAAAACTTTTGAATAATAGATGAGAAGGTATTTTTAATCTTCTCATTTTTCCAAGACAGGTTTTTCGGAGGAAGATAAGGCGATAATTACAAACGAATTCTAGAGTCTTCTCCTCTCTCAAGATCTACCTCCTTCAACAACCTTCTCTCGTAGATTTTTCTCGATTTACCTCTTCGTTGGCTCTACATATATATATATATACTTTCGATATTTCCGCTATTTCAAATGCGAATCTTTCGTATCATCATCCTTGACCCACTTCTTCGCTTTTAAAAACTAAAGCGAAAATGAACTGAAGATGGTATTTGAAGATCCTCTCTCGAGTAAGTACTTTAGATATGTATTTATTTTACTGTTATTCGAGTATAGTTTATCATCACTAGCCCTCGATTTGCACGATTTCAATATTCCAAAGTGTTTAAATCTCTCTGTTGTTTCACTCGATAAGCGAGTCATTTCTAATTCCTCAAAAACTCTTCTTAAAGACCTTGTAACAACCTTTTTCACAACTCCTCTTCAACACCTACTACCAACTTTTCTCTGCATTCAGTGTTTCTTGATATCTTAATTACTCCATTTCTTCAGAACCTCACAATACTTTTTACTTGACTCAGCACTCCCATGATTTTTGCCCTCCCTTTTTATTTTCATTAAGTCTCCTATAGCGTTCCTCTCGTTAACCGAGGATTCTTTATTTGTCTACCGTTTCCTTCTCTCTATCTCTCCTTTTTGTCCAACACACGCAACAACATCTCCCCGTGGAAACGTCCTTATTTTTGTCCATTTATTTTCCAATGCTTTATTTTTGTTTCATTTGCAGTTCTTTCATTCACACGATTTCCAAATGTTTTTCCTACTCTGCTCTTCCACTCGATAATAACGATTATTCGAATAGATATAATATTATCATCTTTGGTAATTAATACACGTAACAATCGACCTACAATCATTAACTCGGCGGTTCATAAAAAACACAATTAATGTGCACGGGTTGTTGTTCGTCACCCATTTATGGCGGCGCTAGGATCTGGTTCTTGTTTCGCTCGAAGATAAAGTCGTTTCAATCGGACACCGACTTCTCATGAGGGTCCAGGGTTTCGTGATGAGTTTATAACATGTACTGTGTGCGAATGGTAGAGAAGGAATAGGAAAACTTGTACTGTTGACAATCAATTAATTCATTTTCTTGTCTTATATACATGGTCTTTTATTGTTTTGTTTTTTCAATGGGATACAAAGTTTCTTCGTGGAACAAAAAAAGTACGCTCCTGCTCACTGTTTTCTTCGGTTATCAACTTTTTGTAAGTCATTCATCATCTTAACGATATTTGATCTTTGGAAGAATCTTCTACAATTCATCTTCTAGTTTTTTGCTCCTCTTTATCGTTTCATTTCCATATGATCATTACTTTATACGTATTTTACGATCTCTTTACTGCATTCGGAGTACATGCTCTTCAGCTTAAACGAGAATACTATCAATTCTTCTCGTCATTCGATTACAGTATACTCTGTAGAATTTCAATCGTAGGATTTGATTATTCTCAATTAAGCTGCAAATTCTTCGTTTCCGTTTCCTGGAAAAACAAGAAGAGTTTTCATAATCTTTTGAATGCAGAAAAATTATGCAGGATGTTCATCATCTTCTGAGGAAAAAAATTATGCATACGAATCCACAGTGTAAAAAAGAACTGGATTCTATTGAATCCTATTACGAATGGTGTAATTTCTGATTGAATATCATTGAATTTCATTGAAACTCATTCATTTTCCCATTCGTTAATGAGATTTTATAGATTATTTGTAACAGGGTACCAAACGATTTTGGAGAATTACAAAATTTGTTTGGAAATCTACAAGTTTTCTACACGGAGGACACAAATGTGTTGAAAAGTCCTATAATTTATTGAGGATCAGTGCCAATCTGTGACGGATAAAGTTATTTACCTCAATTTACTTCTAAAAATACCATAATTAGATCCGTCACAAACTTGCGCTGAACCTCAATAAATTATGGGAATTTTTAAAATACATTTTTTTGTATAATTCTAATATGTCTTAATATTCTATTATTTTGTATAATTTTTGTTCTGATTCAGAAATCTGCACGTTTAATGGGAACGAATGGGTTTCTTTAATCAGCACTGTAAAAAAAAACTGGAAATTTACTGTGCAACTGGACTGGAAATTTCCAGTGCTGGTACTGGAATATGGATATTCCAGTACATGTACAGAGATTTTGTTGTTACGTTACTGAAAATTTACCAAGCATAACTGAAAATTCAATCATTGTACTGGAATTTTCAAGTTTGAGATGATGTACTGAAATTTTGCCATGATTTCGCGAGAATTTTACCGGCTCGTACTACAATTTTATAGTTCTTGTGCACCAGAAAAAAATATCCCCTCAAAAAGGACTTGAGAAAAAATTTGGAATTTAGAAAAAAAAACCTAATCGTTGGTATACTGGAATTATACAGGTTTTTAACTGCAATTCTCAGGTTTTGTGATGGAATTTTCCAGTTACTATGCAATGGAATTATACAGGTTTTGAACTGCAATTTTCAGGTCGTGTGATGGAATTTTCCAGTTGCTATGCAACGGAATTTAATCACTGCTGCACTGGAATTTTCCACTTCTATTGGACTTCGTCATTTCTGGCAGGAAAAATTTCAAGTCTTCATATTAAAAATTTCCTGATTGAGATTTTGAATAATAATTGTCATTGTAGCCAATAAAATTGATATATGAGGTTTTTCCAAGACTTATCCTCTTGTGTATTCTAGATATGAAGCATATGTAGTAACCCAAGCTGGCCTCCCAACATGTCGCGCTATAGCTCATCGGTTAGGTCTTAGGTTTCAGTTGGTAGGCAGGTAGAAAAGGGTAGGTTCAAATCCCGTTAGGTAGACATGAGTTTCTGTCCATCCAAATGAACGATCAAAAGTTTCTCAATCATCTTGGAACACAAGGACCCTGCAAAATCACTTTGCGTGAGCAATTTTTTTTCAATTTTCATGGATATTTCCAGCATTAATTTTCCAGTACATGTCCTGGAAAAGTCCAGTTCGTGTACTGAAAAATTCCAGTACTGACGCTCAGAAAATTTTCAGTTTTGATGCTGAAATTCCATAACGTTTGCACTGAATTTTTGCAGTACAAATGTGCTGAAATTTTCCGGTACATGTACAGGTTAATTGCTTCCAGTACATGTACTGGAATTTTCCGGTGAAATTTTTTTACAGTGAGGGTAGGGTACCCACCGATTGAAGAATTCAAAAATTCGTCGGGAATTTGTTACTAACTCAGGAATTCTACTCTCTAAAATCTTCCACGATAAAAATAAATATCTCCAGATCTTTAAAATCATACATGAATCATTTTTCCCCAGACTTTCACAGGAAAATGTGTTCAACGGTGTTCGACAACGATGGTCGACGAATATAGGTAGGTTATTAGTTTCCAATAGTTGTGCATTACCGAATCTCGATGAACGAGACAAATAACTATTTGTTTCCGATACTTATATTTAGTACCTCTGCTCATAGAATTTAGCCACAACGTTCAACTTGGAGAATATTTCAGATGGTGTGTTTGTCAATACACGTTCTCCCGATGATATTAAATTTTAAATAAATTTACGAGAGGCGGAGTTGCGCGAGAATCGATCTGTTTAGATTCATCCGGCACCGATCTGTCGCTTCACTCAAATTGGGAAAGAACAATTATATCTTCTCTGTATGACATTTTTATTCGTTCAGCGTCAAGTTGTTTATCGAAGCATCGAGCATTAGATCCATTAACTTGTTTTTATACTTCACGAAAAAAAAAGAACTTCCATTAGCAGCGTGTAGCGATTGAAAGTTTCACTCAGCACTTTTCTCTCTGGACGTCCGAAGATCTGCTACCGATTGAATCTATTACAAGCTTGGAATTATCATTTCGCAATAGATTCCTATCTGTAAATCATGTCAGAACACGTGTCATATCTAACGGATCATGTCAGAACTTCGATGACGGTGAATGACGGTGATGTTTTGTTAATCTCTTACAAAGATTGAAAACCAATAAGGGAAAAAATTCATCCTGAAAATTCAGAAAATGTAACTGTAAACCCGCACAGCGGTTTAGGTCTTTGAGATATCTTGGGGAAATGTTCAGAAAAGTTTAAGAAGTCTTATGCAACGTGAAAATATATTCTTGAGATGTCTAAAACAGTTCTTACTTCTAAAAGATATCTTTTAGAAGATCTAAACCTTTTCTTCCGAGATTATATCTTTCAGACATCCTACACAGCACTCGTTGTCTGAAAGATATCTTCAGAAATAATTAAGAACAATGCCAGAAGTCTCATGCGACATGAATAGACATCTTTTAGAAGTCTTAAACTTTTTTTACTTCTGAAAGATATCTTCAAGAACGTTTTCAGGAACCTTTGAGAAGTTTCTAAAACATATCTTTGAGAAAATTCTAAAAGCTTTCTGGAAACGTTCTTGAAGATATCTTTGAGAAGCTGAAGAACTGTTTTGGATCTCTCAAAGATATCTTTCCCATGTTGCATGGGTTCATAATAAGATTTCTTAAATTTGGCTTGAGATATCTTTTAGAACTAAAACACTGTGTGCAGGGAATTTTTACGGCAATATTTTCAGAATATTCTACAACATTCTGGAGACATGTTAATGCTGGCAGAATATCCTGGAGATATTACTGAGACATTCGTGCTATGTGGGCGAAAGGAATTTGTTCTATTTGATAAGCCTCGAATTGATAAATTGAATTTATCGGACATCAAGGTAGGGTAATGACGACGGAATCGACGGACGCCGATCAATGGACAGTTCGCTCCGTGAAATGTTATTGGAACCGATGGGAGATTGCTCAAGTTATTCGATGTTCTTTGTAAAAATTCCGGAAACAATGGGAGCACGAAGGAGATGGGTTTCCTTCGCCCAGAAACAGGAAAGAGAACAAATTGTAGATGATATACGATCCTTCTTCCTTTTCATTCCTCGCTTCCTTTCCATCGATGTTCCATAGATGTGAAATAAAATAGAAAAACCGTGGTATCATCGATATACCTTTTTAGAGCATATATATATACTCGTTTAATTTAATTTATATTTCGCAAAAACGTATTGCCAAGTTACGTATGATTTTCTGAACAATTGAAATGCTGTTGAATGTTATAATAAACTCTCCAGGATGGCACCGTGAAAATTTTAAGGATACAAAATTGTGGCAATGTCAAGCATTAAAGTTTCGTATATAGGTTGTGGAAGAGATAATAAAGAGGTTCTTTATTACCGGTACTGGTCCAACCAGTTATTGGATAATGCCATTTATTTATATCAAACACCTTCTTTCTTCTTTGGCGAACAAGTATATATTTATTACGTGGCTATTTATAAACGCAGGCGGACGCCCGCTGGATAAAATTATTAATTATGACACGCCAACACATTTCGCCGATACGTATTCGTTGCAACGTTGTCGCCCTTCGGTTCATCCGCAACGAATTCGTGGAACCGAAGGAACAAGCGTGTATATGTACACAAGTGTAACTCGTATCATACACAAACGTTCCCACGGATGAATAATGTCGAATTTTCGGTGCAAGGACCCGACCGAGGGAAGGATTCGACGAATTTGTCCCGCCGCTATTAAGACTTACAGGCCAAAAATTCGTCAAATCTTATAACTCTTGTGGTGTAGTATCATACACTTTTACATAACTTTTCCAATGTCGGGAGAGATATTGAACAATTTCGATACATCGCATGTCTTTTGGAGATGGTTTACATGCACAAGAAGGATGTAACAAGGCCACGAATGAGGTTCCTAGAAACAAATATTTACCGTACTCGCATGTTGTATCGAAATTATTTATCCTTGTGTGTCCCGGGAGATGCTTTTGATTTATATATCGAAGAATGTGCCTTCTTCTGCGCTGTTGGTTCCTTCTTCGTTCGTACATCGAATATATATATATATATCTTCGAAGTTAGATCATGAACCAGCATTTAATTTATTCGAAATTGTTACACAGAATAGCCCTGGTTGAAAAAATCCATTGATTCTCATTAAACCTCGGACAATGGATTCTTTTAACCAGGGAGAGCTAAGAGGGGTTCAGTGGAAAAATTCTCATTTTCTCTTTCTAGAAAACTTTCTAAACATTTGTTTGAGGTTCTTGGGGAGAGATTTCACTTTGACAACCTTGAAAAGTAGGATAGTTTTCGATGCAGAATCACTCTATTGGCAGGTAGAATTGGTAGCAAGGATGGGTTCGGATAAAAACCAAGGATTGCCGCCGATATACATCCTCCGAGGGATCTTCCGGCATTTATTCGGGATTTGCCGTGATTTTTTTCCCCTCTTCGTTTTCTCTTTGCCTCTATCTATTTTCCTCTCGTACACTGTTACCGTCGTCTGGATTTTCCTATCTACTTTTCGCTTCATTTCTCTGTCTCTTGCTTTGACGTGGCAACACTATTGACCATGATGTGGCATGTGGCCAAACGAACAAACCACCCATTTGTTGGTTCAGTGCAGTGCACGGAATCTGTGTTGTACAAGGGAACGAGTACGAACAAGAAAAAAGAAAGGAACAAATTACCATTCCATTATTCGTGATAAATAATGAATTAAAGATGTATTTCCGGTAGCGAGAAATACGATCTTTTTACTTGGATCTGTCGTGGAGTAACCCAACCTGACCTGGTTCGTTCAGTTACTGTATTCATTTGTTTCAAACTTTGCATCCGAATATTGTATAAATATTATTCTTGAATACAAGATACCTTTTTCATATCCATGTTTCCAAATTAGATATGAAAAATAATGTTGTGATTCATACAGGAGATGCAATTTTGATGGGAATAATAACACAAAGCTTATCATGTTTTCCCTGGTTAAAAAAATCCATAGAATCTGACGAAATGAAATTTAATGGGATTTGGTCAGAATCAATGGATTTTTTTCCACAAATTTATCCAAATTTCATATCCTACTCGGATAATAACTCGATAATTTTGAATGTAGAGAGATTTCACGGAACAGTTCCGCTGGAGAAATTCTCTCTCGTATGAATATTAATTTCGCTTGATTTCCAAATAATTGGATCAACGAACTTGTTAATCCTTCCACACGCGTTGTAACGTTGAATTCTTTCCTTTCGATTATGACGATGAAGAAAAAGGAGAAGAATAAGAATAACCACTTTGTTGCGGAGACGGAAATGTTATCCGGGGAAAATGTAACGCGCATCTTTGCCGAGAATGACGAGGAATATAGTCTGTTGAATGGCGGCGGATAATTTCCGTGAATCCAGAGAGTGCGACCAGAAACAGCGTTTCAAGACAATCGTTTCTTGCAGGGCGTTCACTTCAGGGACGTTCGGAATTTTCTCATACGTTTTTAGCAACTTTGTATATAAGGGAGGAAAGAGATCACTTGCTGTCGCTGTTGGTGGCAACGCGGTAGGCGGTCACACGATTTCTTTCTCTTTTCTTCCTGTATCTTCCCTATCAGGGGCGATTCTCGATCCATGTTTCATGAGCTGTAGCGTGCCGCCACGATTGTCCAGTATCTATCAAAGGGGAAAGAGAGATGGAATTATGTTCTTCTAGGTCTCTATCTTCCGTAGAATCATTTATACGAGAGACGTATTTATTTCAACGAACACGGATGTATTCTGTTCTATTATATGCTCTGGTGGAAATTGCATGCCAGATTTCACGGATTCCGATGAACCTGGCCTGCAAATGTCAGCGAAATTTTGTCGGAATCAGAAAGTTTACGGGAGATTATGATAAATTATTCCAACATTTTGTTCAAAAAATTACAATTTATCACGTGCGTAATCTATCAGAATTTATTGGAGAATTTCATACCAGATTCGTTGTTTTTAAATGTGTAATTTGTTCTCAGATTGAATTGAATAATGCATGCCAGGAGTTTACCCAATCAACATAACATATGAAATTAGTTAATGCTGTAAGAGATGTCCGTAAGATGTTTTACACAACGTTTTTAGAGAAATTAAAGATTAATCCATCTTTCATTTCGAGAAGTTGTATATCTCTGAAAAAGTACCTCTTTATTTCTTCAAATATTGAAAAAATTATCAACTGTAGAGCAAAGCGGGTTTCGGATTCGTATTCTGCAGACTTCGGCGATGAATTTCAAGAAAAAAAACATTGCTCTACGATGTTTCAAAGCCGAGATATGAGCGATCGAAAAACACTTGGGCCAAGCTGACCCAGTGTATTCCATGTGTGAGGAGACTATAAGTGGAGACTCCAGAAGGTTCAAATACATTTTAAAAATTTAAGAATTGCTGAGAATTTCCTGGTTAAAGAATCTCATCGAAACTCATTGAAACCGATTGAAAATCCATTTTTAATGGGTTTGAATCGGTTTTCTGAATCGGAATCAATGAGAATCAATCGGTTCAATGAGATTCTTAAACTAAGGTTTGAACCAAATGTGTTTCAATATTTGGAGAAACATATTGTCCGAAAATCATTTCAAGATACTCCTTGGTATTGTATGAAAAATGGGAAGGGTACAATATATTTACTACTGCACTGAAAGAAAGTTGTGAGTGAAATTTATATGTTCAGTAAATATACCCACACAGCGCTCAATGTCAAAAAGATATCTCCAGAAATAGTTAAGAACCATTGCAAAAAGTCTTATGCAACATTAATAAGACTTCTACAAGATGCCTGTTCATGTTGCATAAGACTTCGAGTGCTGTGTGGGTGTTCTTTATGATTTCTTTAAGGGAATACCAGCGTATCGACTGAGTAAACATTTTCTCGGTAAGAATTCTTCGCACTGAACTTATAAAAAGATCTGAAATTCTCAAGAAATAATCTTTAGTATTGCTTTATCTACTGCGGTACACCACCCAAATTTCGAATTTCGATAAACGGAATTTTTTTTACCAACTGAGAAAAACAGTTTTTCTCGGAAATTTGAGATTTGGGCGATGTACTGCAATAGATAAAGTACTGAAAAATATTTCCTGAGAATTTCAACCTTTTGATAAATCCAGCGCGGAGAATTCTTACCGAGAAAATGTTCACTCAGTCGGTACGCTGGCATTCCCTTGAGAATTCTTCTGGGACTGTGATGCTGTGTAGGTAGGAATGATTCAAAATATAGTCCGACCTACCGTAATTTTGATCGAGCGAAACAAGCGCCTTTTTCTGAACATGAAATGGCGAGCCAAGCCATGTTCTAAATGGCACATTCGAGTTTTCGAATTTGAGAAGGAAAGAGAGAATTCATTGATTTTTTTGTTTTTCTGTATTCGTTAATGGAAAAAAAACAAAAAAAACATCAGAAAAGTCGATCAATTATTATTTAATTTCAGTTAAATTGAATTTATTTGTCAATTGAATAGACCCTGATAACACATTCTTTTTCAAAAACAAGAATAGAATTCTTGAAGAACTCTTTTCGAACCAATGAATTCATAAACGGTTTTGGAGGAGTTCAATGTTTGGGAGATTAACCAGTTTTTTGAGAATACTGACAGTATTGTTTCAAGGGGATACCAACGATCCCCGCTGATGCAACGCGCCATACAAGCTTACCGATTGAGTAAACATTTTCTCGGCAAGAATACTCTGAATTGAATTCTTGAAGAAGTATGAATTTTTCATGGATCAATCTTCAATCTTTCATCTACTGCTGTACATCGCCTGAATTTTGAATTTTGAAGAAATATTTTTTTCTCAGTCGGTAACACAAACTTTTTTTGAAATTCCAAATTCGGGCGATGTATAGCAGTAGGTGGAGGATTGAAGATTAATTCCTGAAAGTTTCACACTTCTTCATGAATTCAGTTCAGAGTATTCTTGTCGAGAAAATGTTTACTCAGTCGGTACGCTTGTATGACGGATTGCAACAACGGGGTTCGCTGGTATCCCCTTAACGGGCTACTAGCGTCGGTTACTCACGTCATTGGTTAGAAAGGGACAGAATCATATGATAGAAAGAGAGGTCCGTTACCGACGCTAGTGTACCGTTGAGGAGGATACCATATTTACCATCGGAGCACGTTTTCTTGCACTAAAATACTCGAAACTGAATTCATAAAAAAATCTGAAATTTTCAGGGATGATACTTTGACACTTCATCTAGGTCTGTACAGAGCCCGAATTCTGAATTTCGAAAAAAAAATTTTGAAAAAAAATGACCCAGATGAAGCGTCAAAGAATCATCCCTGAAAATTTCAGATTTTTTTTATGAATTCAGTTTCGAGTATTATAGTGCAAGAAAACGTGCTCCAATGGTAACTATGGTATCCTCTTAACGGGCTACTAGCGTCGGTAACTCACGTCATTGGTTAGAAAGGGACAGAATCATATGATAGAAAGAGAGGTCCGTTACCGACGCTAGGGTCCCGTTAACGGGATTACTCAACTTGAAAGTTTTTTTTCTCAGTCGGTAAAAGAGAATTTTTTTCTCGAAATTTGAAATTCGGGCTATATACCGCAATTTGTAGAGTGTCAAAGAATATTCCCTGAAAATTTCAGACTGTTTCATGAATTCAGTTCGGAGGAATCTTGCAGACAAAATCTTTCCTCGGATGGTACGCTGCAGGGGTATGACACTCCGTTGAAAAATGTGTTCTTAATTCGATGTAATCCCCCCCGCACCTCTCACCCCCGCTTCGATAGGTGGCAGCACCCGTTTTCGTCAGCAGTTGAATAGGCTAACCGATCATAACCAATATTTCTGCATGTTTTTGATCCAATGTTGACAACAAACTTTGCTGCTGACGAAGTTTAGTGGCGCCACCTTGTCGCGCGGGTGAGTGGGGATCGGGGAGGGGGATACAAATTGCGACCCTCATTTTTATACGGTGAGCATAGGAAGTGTCATAGCCCTGGTACGCTGGTATCCCATTGATACTTTCAAAGAACTCGTTAACGTTAAGGGCATTCATCAGAGGCAAAGTTACTAAATCTCTCCCCTCAGTTTTCTCAACGATTAATGAATATAATCGATCTTAATGAGCAGGTGCATCTTCTTAGCATATCAAAGAAAGTGCAGCTACTCTTTATTTTTCATTTTATTTGTTCGTTTCTGAGAAAACTGGGGGGGGGGCGATTTTGGAATCTAGTAACTTTTTGGGAAGGTGGTGAATGCCGTTAAGCCGATTCACCACAAGCCAAGTTACTAGATCTCTCCCCCCAGTTTTCTCAGTAATCAATGAATAAAATCAATTTTAATGAGCAGGTGCATCTTCTTAGGCTATTGAAAAAATGCAGCTACTCATTATTTTTCATTTTATGTGTTCGTTTCTGAGAAAACTGGGGAGAGGAATTTGGAATCTAGTAACTTTTGCAGGGAGTAATGAATCTCCTTAATGTCCCAAACGTTGAACTCCTCCAGAGCTCTTTATGAATCCATTAGTTCGAAAAGAGTTCTTGAGGAATTCTATTCTTGTTTTTGAAAAAGAATTCGTCGTGTGTTATCTAGGAAATTCAATTCAAGAATTAAATCAAATTGTTAATCGACGAAGATCTCAATTAAGAATTGAATGTTAATGGTCAATTGGAAAAATTTCAATTGAGAATTGAATTTTGATTGTTAATTGAAGAAAATTTCCATTAAGAATTAAAGTTATTTCTCAACTGAAACAAATTACAATTCAATCTTAATTGTTATCGTGTTCTTCACAATTACCTAGTTTACAAACCTGCACCCGAGTAAATATTTTGTCTGAAACTAAATTTACAAAACAGTCTGGATTTTTCCAAGGAATAATCGGAATAATCTTTGGTACTTTATCGATTGCTGGAAAGAGCTTGAAATTCAAATTTGGGAAAGAAATTCTTTTTTACCGACTGAGAAAAAAATCTTGTTTTCAAATTTGGGCTCTGTATAGAATTTGACAAAGTATCACAGATTATTCCCTGAAAATTTCAGATCTTTTTTGTACAATTCATTTCGCAAAAATCTGGCAGACAAAATATTTATTTGGATGATAAACGCTGGGCACCGCTCAAATAACGCTCCTGTGAAGTACCGATTTGAGTACATGCTGCCATCTGCAAATTTTCACGTGTACCAAATACAGGACTTACCGATAAAGTATTCTTCCATTTTTCCCCAATGATGAATTCCACGATCGAACTAGTGTTGTGGTTTTGTTCCGCAATTCATTCTGACAAGTCGAAGTACAGGTTATGTTTCACTGACATCTAAACTAAATATATCATCTCTCATCGTCATCAATCATCAAAGAATTGCAATATTATTGAAAATGTTACGAAGTTTATCGTATCAAAGAAAGAACAATCAGCGAAAGTGAATCAAAGTGAAAAATGAGTGAAAACACCGAGCACCAATAAACGTGTCCAATTTGGGGCACCTCTTTTAATTATTTTGGACGAGAAATTTCAACTTTTTTCCCCGTAACGCAATGAAAACGAACGTTGTGGATAATTTTACCTTCGGTATCTTGCTTTGGTTGTTCAATTTACAAACTATACTATCCAGTCCTGTACAGCATCCCGTACCAAGGATGATATTAGACGAAATGATAAAAGATGAACAATTATGTCCAACTTCAACATTTTTGTACAAATCTGATTTTGTGAAAGAATGTTCGAACATCACTTATCCAAAAGATGCAGTTAAATTGAACGTAAAGAGTGTTGATACTTTCTTGTGTTTAACGGTTTACGACGCTGCGTATCAAATATGTCAATATTCTTCTAGTCTCAAAGAACCCTCCTCGCTGTTACAACACATTGATACAGATTTCAATTCCTCGGTTCAGAAACAGTTATCTCGCAATGACGATTATTGCGATCAGTTACAAGGCCTTCGGGCAAGGTACAATAAAACTAGACCTTACGTATCTCAGTTGGCGAAAGAACTAGAGTCTTCAAAAGTGTGTTTCGCGTTTTGTTTATTAGAAGACAATAACGATCAAATCAAATTCAGAAATTTATGCGCAGTGATGACATGGATCGTCAACATGCAGAAACAGATGAACTCGCAATCCGAATCTTCCAAAACCATCAAACTGGAAGAATCCAAAAGCAATCTTGGGGTAACCAATACTAATCAATCAAATATTTCCAGTGCCACTGAAAAACAGTCGTCGAACAACACTCGTACGACGAACAATGAAAAATCCTCACCTAATCAGTTGGTTCCGACTGTGAAGAAAACTGAAACACACCCAAATCAGATTGCGGCTGTAACTGAGAGTACCTCCGCAAACAAAAGTCTGGCGCCATCCGTTCATGGTAAGGAGAATCCTAAAGATGTCAAAAAGATATCGACGGATGAAGAAGTTCTAGCAGTGCCGATGATACCAGGGGCATCGGAAGTACAGCATAATCCACAGATAGATCCCGTAAAGAGTAACGCTAAAGGAAAACCTACCGAAAATGTGAATAAAGGAGTATCGATCGAAGAAGTCACTACCAGTACAATATCTGAAAATACTGGAGATCGCGAGGATCCCGGCATTAATCAAGGAGAATTGGCCGAAGATGGAATGAATCATTATGGTGAGTATATAATTATTCATCAATGTTCATCGATATTTATCAATTAATGATAGAATTCCTTGCAGATTCGGACGACACGAATGATCAAGTGTTGGATATAGGTAATAAACAAAAATCTAAAACAGGCAATTATTTTATATATATTTATATTCTTTTTTTGTTTCATTGGATATCAGGTAATCGCAATCAAAATGGAAATTTATTAGAATCATCCAAGAAGAGAGATCCGGTACTTCCTATATATCACAACATCAGGCCCAAAGATGACTCTCATTTCTTTACATACATTTCTGTGATATCTTTATTGTGCATTCTTGGATTTGTTGGTTTTCACAATAAGCAAAAGGTACTTTGTTTACTTTGTATTTCGATTTTCAAAGAATCGATGTTGGATAGAAATGAAGAGAGATTTATTTCTTGTAGATCCTAGCGATTATGTTAGAAGGCAGAAGATCAAGGAACAATCGTGGCAGAAGGAGACCGAGTACAGCAAATTATCGTAAGCTCGACTGTACGTTAGAAGAAGCTATGACATCTCAGTGTAATGCAAATGTTACTCATGTTATATATTAATGTAAGTATTAATGAAATTATCGCAAAGTCTGTACGATAGCACATCGTGTATAATATATTTTATATTTAAAAATGTTCTCATTATATTATCTGATTTTGTAACAAGTCAATTGACGTTATAACTCCTCTACGTTTGACACGTTGAAAATATTCTGTTCGAAGAGAGAAACACTTTGCTTTTTATATCTTGTAGAGATATTTTTGAGTTCATTTATTTGATTTACTGATTGGCAACTGTTTTTCCTTCTCAACGTCTTTAAAAACCTCACATTCCTGGAATGTGTAAAATTCAAAATTCGTTATCGAGGAAAGGCATTTGATATACAGAAATAATTCTTGATTTTTGATACCAAAATTACAAAATCTGATCAGTTTCAAAGGGGTACTCGAATCAAGTATGCAAACAAATTTTTGCTTTCATTCGTAGATGTGGTTTTTTCTTTTTGCCAATATTTATTCCGTGTTTTCGATTAATAATATACATTATTGCAACATAAAATGAGAAAAATATATTCAAAGGAGAAAGTAGAATACAAGATTTTCCTTTTTTTTTTCATACGAATACTTGAACACAAAACAATCATTTCTGCAGAGATAAATATGAATACAGAGTGTTTGTGTGTACATTTTTCTTCGAGTGTAATTAATTTAATAATAGCGATAAGTATTTTTGTAATGGTTTGAAGAGAATATTCGTCAAATATTCGTTGTGAAAATAGAGAAACCTTGAATCCGATATTATTCAAATCATTCGATATCCGTCCAATTCGATTTACCTTTGATTTCAACAATTCTTTCAGAATAATCCAAATGTATTGTACCTTCTTTTACATTCTTTCGAATCGAACAAAGCAATAATTTGGACAAAGCAAAGAATTTATGATTGAATATTGTCTGTAAATTTTTGTTGTTTTTTTTGTTTTACGTTGAAGATTTTGTAACACTCGCAGAGAATAGCATAATTTCTTTCTTCGAGATACCTAGTAGTTTAGCGTAATATTGCATATTTTGAATATGAAATGTAAAACATACTATATATATATATATATATATACACGGAAAAAATTGTAAAATTGGTGAGAGAGAAAAAGAAATATTAATGTTTTTTAATAATCTTCAATTCCTGTGAATCTTATCTTTTATTATTCCCAGTAATCGCACATCATCCCGTTTGTTAATCTATTCGATTACATTTTTTAGAGATTTTCATCAGTTCTTATCTTTTATGGTATACTCGATGGAATGCAACGTCAACAAAATAACAAAGAGAAACATCAAACACGTGCATCGATATAAACCGCTTTTTTCAACTTACGATGAACGATATACTCCGTGTAGGGAGATTCAAAATAATGAGAATTGATTTTGTGAATTTTAGTTTGATTTATTTCATTATTATCCGCTCAACGTTGGTTATTCTTGATATCGTTAGGATGCTGTTATACGCTTTTCAATCGGGCTCTGTTGTTCTTTAATTAACATGCAATGACTCGTCATAGATGGAACAAAAGTAATTACATTGATCGTAAAATAAAATTGAAAGTGTAAAGCATGACGAGGAACTTAACGAAGTGGAGAAGTAGTAGATGCAATTTTAACTGTTAACGAAAATCGGTATGTGGCTTGTTTAATAAGACCTGGTGATCTTTCAATCAATCGCTAAATCATTTTTAGGTGGGTGAAATTTATTTTGACCTTTTTACAATCGTAACATTGAATTTATTTAGTATCCTTACAATAAACAGCATCTCTCGTGTGATATTTTATCCATCCAAGGTAATCCGCGACTTTAACATAGACACCTGGAAGATTCTTGTTGGCGCATCCGATTCCCCAAGATACCACGCCTGTGGGAATGAAAAATGATTTTCGAGTGAAACTTTTTTGCTGGAAAGTTTCATAATATGAAATTACCTATCGTTTCGTATTTCCCATCATCTCTTCGAAACAATAACGGTCCTCCGCTGTCGCCCTAAAAAACAGCGATGAATGAAAATTCATGGAATCCAGGAGTCGTTAACATGAAATTGTTTTTATCAATACCTGACACGCATCGGTATCGTCTCTATACGCGCATATCATCGAATTTGTTATATGACTGCCGAATGCAGTTCTTTTACATTTATTCAATGGCATCACCTTCAACACTGCCTGTCTTAAAAATCTGGATGCATTAAATCCACGTGTTTTAACACGGCCCCAACCGGTAACGTTCACTTCTTGGCCTGCGTAATCGGTACCTAAAATTTGTTTCATCGCAACAATTGATAAAGCATTATTATTCCAATCCTCTCCAATCGAAAGATAAAAATCTCATACCCAATTCAGGTAAGCACGCAGGATTTATGTTTGAAGTGAATTTTGGTATTGGATGTCGTAATTTGATCAAAGAAATGTCATTGAGATCGTGCAGGTAATCGCTTTCAAATTCTTCGTGGAGAATCACTTTCTCAATGGGTACCACGTATCCTTCGAAAGGATTTTCGATATCGTGTAAACCTAGGCCCACCGTCAAATCCGAATGAGGTGTCCTATGCACAAACAATCTTTTAAGATATTTTCTTCTCCCATTTGAATAAAGATTTCATGATCTCGATAGGAAATCAATTCCCAATACATGTATATGAAATTTCCCATAAATTTAACTGAAAATTCCAAACTTCATAGGATTTTATCATTTTGTAGTAAATTTCCGGTAAAATACGGACAATTCCTAACGCATGTATGTGTTAATTACTCCCGAACATTTATGTAAAGTTTCCCATAGAAATTTTTACAATGTAGATAACGAAGAGTTGCCGATACGGATGTTGAAACTCTTACCATTTCACGCAATGACCAGCAGTTAAAACATATCGATCGTTTATCAACGTGCCACCGCAATGTACATTTCCTTTGTTAAACAATGCCACCATCCACGGGAAAGTATGAGGAATAGAAATAATTCCGCCAACGATACGTTCGGAGACCCCTTCGTCCGATACACCACATTCTGTTACCAGAAACAAAAATTATAATCGAGGATAAAAAAGAATAAACGAAAAATTCAAAGGAGTTGGAAACTACAAATCTCTATATACTGTAAAAAAAACTGGTAGTGTTGAAAACTCTATTCTTAAAGAATCTTCAGTGTTGCTGCACCATTTTATGTTTTGTTGTTGGAGGATTGTTTGATCTCACGTGTCATAGCTTCATGTATCCAAACATCTTCGTAGCATCATGACAACAACTTTCAAGATTGCTGCAACTTCCCAACAACAGTTGCTCCGTGTTGTGGGGAAGTTGTTGCGTAATTTTCTAGCACTTTGCTGTCTGGGAAAGTTGCTGTGCAATCGTTGCTCTCACGTTGTTCATCAAGTTTCCGTAAAGTTGCTGGGAATTTACTACGCATGGGATTGAAAGTTGCATGAAACCGAGCAACTTCCTAGCAACCTGATAACAACTCAAGCTAAAATCCTAGATTTATAGCAACTTGTTGCGCATTTGGCGACGCAACATCCCTGCACGTTGCTTCAAACTGTTGTTGCATTTTGCTGTTCCCTATTAAAAATGTCTGACAGATTCCGGTCAAAATTCTGCCTGGTTCTGTCGTAAATTATCATGACTGGGACAAAACCCGACCAAACCCTGACAGAAAATTATGTGTCGGACATTTGGAATAGGGTTAGGGTCGTGTCTTAAAAATCTGGCTTCCTAATAAGGGACTGTATTCTTCACACCTACATTTAGGATCTTTAAAATCGATTTTCATTTTATCAACAACAATTCCTCAATTGTCATTCGCCTGAATATAGGTGTTCAGAATAAAGTTCTTTAACAATACAGTTATTTAGGAAGATACTTTTTGAGGAATATAGAGATATTTGAGGATACACTTTTCTAGGAACACAGAAATACAGGATACAGCTTTTGTTCTGGCCAGGTGTAGAATGAAATATACGTGCATTCCTTTTTATTGCTTCAAAAAAAAAAATCATTCCTAAACCAGGCAGATACACTGACAGAAAAACAACCTGTTTGGAACATTCGTGGTCGCAATAATTTGAAATCTGGTTGTGATGCTACAAAAACAAGTGATTGAAGCGAAAATTAACTACATATTCTGGTTATCACAATCACATTTCCTGGTGAACCGAACCAGATTTCAAGTTATTGCAACCACGAATGTTTCAACCAAGTCGTTTTTCTGTCAGTCCACGATTTCACCAACCAAGCACGGCCTTTTTTTCACTGAATTCATGAAATAATCTAAAACTTTCATAAATTCAATTTCGAGTAATTTGCTCAAAACCCGTACTCGGTCGGTAAGCTCGTATCACGTGAAATAAATCGGTATAGTTGGATTTTACTATTACCACAATTAGGATTTTGCCGGATATGCAGACGAACCTTTTTTGCTTGCGATGTCTAGAAAATTACAAGATCCTTTATTATTGTATAATTCGAATCATTATGATCAAACACTCCGTCAGAGAATTTTATCGAAACTTTTCGAATTTGTTAAGGGGCTGTTGGTAGCGGTTACCATCCAAGCAAAAGCGTTAGAAAAAGAGATTCGATACAGTGGATAGTATCCCCTCGAGTCGATACCCACACGAAACAACTACCGATGGGGTTCGGATGGGAGTAACATTCTAACATCACTTTTCGAATCATCGAGATTCTTTTATGTCCCTGGTTAAAATAATCCATAGAATCTGATGACATGAAATTTAATAAGTTTTTCCTATAGAAAAAGTACCACTTATTCTGGAACACGTGACTCTTTCTTTTCAAATAACTGGTACTTTTTCTATACGAATTCAATAAAGAACGATAGAGTTCTATCTGTTAATAACGATATAATATTGTAAATTCCGTATCTAGGAACCTCATTGAAAACTAAAGAAAAAATGTATCGTCCCGTATCGTTCTTTATTGTGAAAATTTAGCAGGGAAGATTCAATCAGATTTGGGAAGATTCAATCAGAATCACATTGAAAACATACTTTCATCTGATTAAATCTCATTGACAAATGCTTGAATAGGATTTGTTCAGAACATTGTACAAGATTCAATGAGATTTAACGAGAATCAATGGTTTTTTTTTAACCAGGGATCCTTTCAATCAATATCAGAAACTTATAATTACTATATTTGAAACGTATCAAGAATTTCGATGAATTCCTCTGACTTTGTGGACACACACACACACACACACACACACACACACACATTTCATTTACTCAAATTCTATTTATATAAAATAATGAAGAAGGAAGGGGTTATTTTAATGTAAAAATAATCCCTTGAAATTTCACTGCACACAATTTTTTGCTCATAGAAGAAAGAATTAAATTTCATCATCATCATCATCATCGCACTCTGCAACAAAATTGCACTTGTTATAATTACTCTCAACGAACGTCTATGGTAAGTAGTATTCCGATCGCGGCCAGGCACACGCGAAGTCTTCCCATATTGCACCCAATCGATAATCCTTTTGGTGTTAATGTTGAGATAAGGTGGTTAATACACCACCGTCTCTAGCCGTACTCGCGTAAGAGGGAACACTGAACGATATTGCGATCTACGTGGATCTATATCGAGGTCCATGTACAAAGAAAACTACTTGCCGAATCAATTTGAAATTTACAAGCCATACCAAGGTCTTTTATCGCAGAAGTCTAGAAGGTAATTCAATGGTAACGCATGGCGAGTTTCGTTGGAGTAAATTTACGATTGAGATTTAAGTTCGTTGATATCATTGAATCAATTTTCTTGTTGTATCACGATTTATGGAGGCGGATAGATCTTTTATATCGATAATCAGCCGTAATACGAATGTTTTACATTTTATTTGAGAGTATATTTCGACACGTCAATTTGAAATTGCAAATGTTCATGGTTCTTTTGTTGGAAAACAAAATTGAGATACTTTGAGAAGTAATGGCGGGATTTGACATCGCGGAATGGGTTGTCTCATTTCTTGGAGGAGAATTTAATGACCGGAAAGTGGAATAGTTTCTCAGAACGAGAGAAAAATCCTTCCCTAAATTCCTTCACGATTAGAGGATGGAGTCCACCGTTTGAAAAACCGCTCAAAAACTCCTCATATTGTTCAACTGTGTGTGAATCTTGTACAATTTTGTGGTAATGGGCTGAATTGGTGGAGAGTTTATTGAATTTTGAGTCCAAACGATGTGTCTCCTGTTTCTCACAAATTTTTCACGTTGTGAAAAGTTATGAAAAATTATGAATGCATTTCTGAGAGAATTTATGATATGTTAACCCTCGGTTACTCCACGGGAGTTTAAAGGAAAGAAGAGTTTTTTGAAAACTTATATCCTATTAATAAGGGAGAATTTTAACCCTCAGTCTTCACACCTCATTCACCCAACCACTACCTCCACACGAGGGCGAATTTGGCTTTCCAATTTTCACTCTGTGTAATTTCGTGAAAATAAATCAGGATGAAAGTGAAAATTACATGATTTCAAGGTGAAATGTAATGCAAGTAATGTATTCTGTATCAAAATTCAATGTAAAAGCAATGTTTTATGTAAAAAGTTACTGGGTAATGAATTTTTGGTGGTGCGAATTCGCACTCGTGTGAAGACTGAGGGTTAAAAACCCCATTCGTTCACTTTCGATCATTGAAAAAGCTTAATGTATAATCGACTGCATAGCAAGACGAAAAGTTAACGAAAATAAAAATCAATTTTCAAATTGAATAAGTATGAATGAAGAATTTTTATATGATTTTTATATAATCTTTCAAAGTGAATTTTATAGCATAATTTTATCTCAATAAGGACAATATCTGGCATCCTTTCCCGTCACTTGCATGATCCATGGAATCACCCGAGGAACATCCGTGAATAAATCTGGAGCCAGGGGATCACCGCATCCAATCCCACTCGAGGTAACTCCTGATAATTGAAAAAACATCGATATACCGGTTTTAATGCTTCCATGAGATATTCGCTGAATTTAACGAACTATTCCTCACCAATTATGTAGAATTTCTCTCGATAAGTGTTGTCGGACTGCCGAAACTGTAACGGCCCTCCACTGTCACCCTGTGAATAAGTGAACTACTGGATTTACGTTTGCAAACTGCGATTTTTTCCATTAATTTTAATTTTATTGTATAATATGGGACGTGGAAAAGACAATGAATTGGTGAATTTTACAACCCTGGGTTAAAAGAACCATTGAATATGACAATAAAATTTCATGAGATTCAATCAGAATATTGTTCGAGAATCAATGGATTCTTTGAATCTGGGAATTTAAAGTCTCGAAGCGCACTGTTTTTATGCTACAAAATTGACAATTTCCCCAGCAAACACAACTGAAGGCGCTTCAATGGACCAGTAACGGCTTTTCACCGGCATTACAGGACCATCAACGGCCCGTTGAAACGCCAGTAAGCATTGTTTGTAGGTCTACACGAAAAAAAAAATATTGTCATCATCACTTTCCAATTTCGTTACTATAGCTATCCACAATCGGCTCAACAAAGGAAGGTTATGAACACAATGCGTGTTGTCAACTTAAGGATACGTTCAGGTCAAAACAAGAGAATGTATCGTCCCTACACCAATCCGTTTCCCTGTATCAACGATACGGTGGATAGTCATAATAGCAATATTTTTTTCTCCGTGTAGGGTTGCCAGATAAAAACTAGGACAGTCAATGCTTGGATAAGTCTCATGCCCCTAACCATTCATATTCCAGATTCTAAAAGACGAAACCAATCACCAAACTGTCCTGGTTTTTATCTGGCAACCCTAGAATTCCCTTTTTTCCGTCTAACATCACCGCCACCGACGAGACACGTCGCCTGCATCGGAAAAAATTATTATACCCATGTGGAAATTTAAACCGGGCCAGTACTAGTCCGGACTTGAAGACTCTGGGCCAGTACGGTCCCAGTTTAAATTTCCACATGGATGGTTACCCTGACTCCAAATTAGTTCCAACAACTAGATACAGTTGATGATATTTGGATAACTAAAACGGGCGTTGAATCAACTAAATTCAAATTCAATTTCTCTGACTTTAGTTGCTGTTACTAATCTGAAGTTGCCTTTACTACAGCTTCTATTCTTTTATTACTAATTTCCACAACTAACTTCAGTCCAGTCAGTCAAATAAATTATTTGTTTCGGTGTGTACGTTCCTGTATAGGGCAGTATAGGGTCTTATCGATGGCGATGCTGTATCAATTTTCCTTCCTCTCGCGTTATAGAAAAAAAACCAGATACCTGACAAGTTCCTATTCCTCCCCTTGAATTTCCAGCACATAACAGACTTGGAGATCTACTGGTACAATTGCTAGGATCATAAACCCTTTCCGCGGCAATTTGTAGCGTACAGGGTTCAGGATTTCTCGTGGCGAACCCCCAACCCAAGGCGTGCACCTTTGCCCCCTTGAATCTTGTTGCAGTTTTGATTCTCGGTTCTATCGAACATATTCAATCGAACCGATCAATAATTTTCTTCTGTATTTTAGTACTTCTTCGATCAATCATTACCGTAGTTTGGTAAACATATCGGTTGCACGAAATTATTGAAATTCATTCTCATGACCAGCCTGAGAAGGGCGATATCGGAGTACAGAGTCCTCGAATCGTATTTAGGATGCCTGATGATTTCATTGATGGAAAAATACACCGTACGAGAGTCGAGGGTACATAAGTTGTGCTCACCCACGATGATCTTCATTTCGTCCATTCGAAACCTCCTGCGTTTTGATATTGATGATAATAATACGATCGTGATGTGACTTTGTGATTTGATTTTTGTCATTTGTCGTTACTCACATCTGATCGAAACAATGTGCAGCGGTGAGCACGTAAAGATCGTTTATAACGGTCGCACCGCATATCAATTGCGAATAATTACCCACGAGAACGGCCATCCAAGGAAATTCGTTGGGTACAACATCTTTTCCTCCAACTATTCTTGGGGATGGTGATTCTCGAAAAGCGCTGCGTGTGCCACATTCTATGTCCCATGATCAAATCCACAGGATTATTATTAGGCTCTGTCTAGAGAGACACGCTAACCTGTCTTCAACTTTTAAATTCAAGACACGTGAATTCTCAAATTCTCGTGGATATAGCGAATCCTTGAGAGATTAACCACACATAGGCAAAATTACCCGTAAATAATCCGTTGAAGATTGACTATATCCACGAGAATTTGAGAATTTCACGTGTCTCGGATTTAAAACTTGGAGACAGGTTAGCGTGTCTCATTATTATTATGCGCTGTCATCGCTACGATTTATTGCTGTGCACGGAAAATATCGGAAGAGAATCTAAAAATATTCTGTGGTTTTTTTAGTGGACATTTAAAGGGAGGTTCAGATTTTTATTGAATTTTACCAATAACCCTGGTCAAAAAATCACTCTGAAGCTCTCTGAAAATTTCACGTTTCAGAGAGATTCAGAAAGAATTAGAAAAATTCAGAGCAATTCAGCGTGGTTCAGAGGATTTCAGAGACCAGTGGATTGAGAGAACTTGTGCTGTGAATTTTTCAGAAGGATTCAGAAAAATTCAGAGGAACTCAGAGAGATGCAGGGAAATTCAGTAAAATTCTTAGTCCTGCATTTCAGAGGCGTTCAAGGAGTGTCAGACGCTTTCAGAGATAGATGAATTCAGAAAGATTGTGCGTAGAACTTTTCAGAAATATTCAGAGGAATTTAGAATGATTTAGAATAATTCAGAGAGATTCAGAGGAATTCAGAGAAATTCAGAGAGGAATTAACCCAGCTAAATTTTTGGTTCAGGATTCCAGAGGTATTCAGGGAGTGTCAGAGACTCACAGAGACAGGTGAATTAGGAAAAAAGGTGCGTGGGATTTTTCAGAAAGACTCAGAGAGATTCAGCGGAATTCCCCAAAGAGAATACAAACCTTCAGGAACGTTCATTGAACGTTCGCGAACGTCCAGGAACATTCAATGAACGTTCCTGAAGGTTTGTATTCTCTTGGGGTTCAGAGAGATGCGGGGGAAGTCTGGGAAATTCAGAGAGGAATTGATTCAGTAAAATTTTTGGTTCAGGATTTCAGAAGTATTCGGAGAATGTCAAAGACTCACAGAGACAGGTGAATCAGGGGCAATATGTGCGGAGAGATTTTCAGGAATATTCAGAAGAATTTGAAAAGGTTCAGCGTAATTCAGAGAAATCTAGAGGAATTCAGAGAAATCCAGAGAGAAATTAATTCGGCTAAATTTTTGGTTCAGGATTTCAAGGTATTCAGGGAGTGTTAGAGACTCACAGAGACAGGTGAATTAGGAAAAATTGTGCGTGGGATTTTTCAGAAAAATTCAGTAAGATTCAGAGGAATTTAGAGAGATCCGGGGGGGGGGAGTCTTGAAAATTCAGAGAGAAATGAATTCAGTCCAATTCTTGGTCCTGCATTCCAGAGGCTCTCTGGAAGTTTCAGAGACTTCCAGAGGGAGATAAATTAAGAAAAATTGTGCGTGGAATTTTTTAAGAATATTCAGAGGAATCTAGAAAGATTCAGAGTAATCCAGAGAGATTCAGAGAAATTCAGAGGAATTCAGAGGAAGCTTTGAAATCTGAATACATTGAATTCCGGGATATTCAGAGGAATTTAGAGAGATTCAGAGTAAATCAGAGAGATTCAGAGGGAGCTTTGGAATCTGAATGCATTGAATTCCCGGAGATTTAGAGGAATTCAGAGAGAGGCAGAGGAATTTAGAGAAATTCAGAGGAATTCAGAGGAAGCTTTGAAATCTGAATACATTAGATTCCGGGTGATTTAGAGAAATTTAGAGATATTTAGGTAAATATGTGAAATTCTGAGGGATTCAGTGATATGCGGGAAGATTCAGAGAAAGTTGAAGAATTTATAACGTATCACTATCGGAAAAGTCTCTAACTTCCTCTCAATTCCTCTGGAATTAGTCTGAATCTCCCTGAAATTAGTCCCAAAATATAGAAAGATTCAGAGAAATTCAGAGAGATTTCAGACAGATTCAGAGAGATTTTTTTCACCAGGGAAGAAATGGAAAATGATTAATGCATAACAAAATGCATGGAAAGAAATCTTTAGCAGTGTATTCAACTGAATTTGAGCTATTATAACTAAATATTTGAGGACCCGTAGGATAGCCAATTTCTTGGCAACATCAAAATTAAAATTTAGCTATGGGAGTTAAAAAAATGGCTCTCCAACTCACGGCTAATTATTTTTTTCCGGGTGAATTTTATTATTATTATCCCTAATATTTCAATTCTTTTGAAGTAAAAGTTCACAAAAATCCGAACCATTTTAAGGGGGGAAATCCTTCCGGACGACTGTTTTTTCAATAATTTTTTATGGAAAACTGAAAGCATTAATTGAAATTCGGAGAAGTACATGATATTATTGACATTATGAAGTATTGGGACAATTTTTTTTAAGTAGACAAAAACAAAATGGCGGTCCCGCAGCCCTTCAAAGTTGACGCCTCGAGTTTGTGCCGTGCAATGCCCAGGTCCAGGAAATTATCTGTAAAATATATTAGTACGCTTTGCATGAACCTAAATTTAGTAAAAAAACGTGAAAAATCAAAATTAGAGACCAAAAAAAACGAAAAACACAATTTTTTTGCAACAATATTTATTGTAAAAATTTTATATAAAACTTTGAGGTCCATGCAAAACGTACTGACATATTTTAATGGGAAACATTTCCCCTTTTGATGACAGATAATTTCCTAGACCTGGGCATTGCACGGAAAAAATAACTTAGCTGCAGCAGCTAAGTGGCTAGCACGGACACGGACAGCCATTAAATTAGCTCCTGCAGCTAAATTTTAGCTGTTACCGCCAATAAATTGACCACAAATGCAAATTTTTTTGCTGTAACAGCTAAAATTTAGCTGCAGGAGCTCATTTAATGGCTGTCCGTGTCCGTGCTAGCTACTGAGCTGCTGCAGATGAATTATGTTTTCCGTGTGCACGGCGCAAACTCGAGACGTCAACTTTGAAGGGCTGCGGGACCGCCATTTTGTTTTTTTCTCTACTTCAAGAAAATTGTCTCAATACTTCATAATGTCAATAATATCATGTACTGTTCCGAACTTCAATAAATGCTTTCAGTTTTCGATAAAAAATTATTGTAAAAACAGCCGTCCAGAGGGATTTCACCCCTTCAGGGGTCTACACTAATTAGAATTTTCGAAAAATCGATTTTTCGTTTTTTACATTTCTCGAAAATATACATGTGTAGAAATATCATACTAATTGGCATAATGTATGGTGCAGGCATCGTTGATTAAAACCAGGTAACATTTTTTCACGATTTTTCTTTGAAAAAAACTTTCAACGCATTTTTCGCAAAACAACGTTTTCCGATGCTTTGTCGATAAAATCTCCGAAACTACTCGATCGATCCTTATGAAATTTTCACCACATATTCAGCGCATATCGAGGGTCTTTCGAAATTGTGATTTTCACTATTTTTCCTTCGCCAAAAACCTGCTTTTTTCGTTTTTTTTTTCGAAAAATCTCCGCCATTTCGTCAATTTTCAAAAAATCAAAAATCGCTCGATATGCGCTATAGCTGTTAACATACCGAATCTAACGCCGTTCAATTTTTTTGTTGCAGACCATCCATCTCAGAGATTTCATCAACAGCGCAAACACATCTTTTGTTTAGGACTCTTTTTGAACCATCATTTTCATGTATAAAAACTCACTAAAATGTACACAAAAAATTGTTTTCATGTATTTCGATAGTGTATCAATACAGTGTAATAACTTTATATCAATATTTATATTACAAAACTGTTTAAAAACTTCTGAAAAACTGACTTTTTTAGAGAATTCTAATTAGGGTAGATCCTTCAACTTGATTAAAAAATCAAAAAATACTCTTAGATCTTTATAAAAATCTCTTTATTTTTGCGCCGCATTTTTCTCCGTGTGCCAGTTGATGAGTAACCGCTACAGCGAATTAATTTTCGTGCGTGCAATTTTGTTTGCTTTGAAGAATAAAAAATTGGATTATATTCATCATGAATACCACTCACCACAGTTCGCATACGGAAGATCTTCTCCGCGCGGAATAGAATTATCATCGGTATCCAAAGGATTTAAAAAATAATCTGGATATCCATTTGAAGCACCATAATTCGGATACCGATTTTGTCCAGGTGGATGAGGAACGGCTCGCGATACACCAAATAAAATTGAACATATCGCCAGAGAGATCATTTCGCGTTAAAACCTTGAAACGAAAAAAATGTTCATGCTCGAACAACACTCGTTTTATAGACTAAAAGAAAAATACCGAGAGATTAGTTTACATTATCCCTTTGGGGTTCATTATGATACCTGTAAGTACCTCACTCTTCGCAAAGCCTGAAAATTTTCACATAACGATAAAATGTCGTAAACTGAAAAGCTATCAGTTGGAGAGCCATGAAACTAAATCCTTTTATCATAGAAATATACGGTAAGATATTTTTTATTATTTCCGTGATATTCATCATTTATTTTCCTCTTTTGTGTTTGCGAGGAGTAAAATTCGTACACGACATATGAGATATTCTCACATTTTCTCGTTATTTTAATCAATTTTTATCAATTCGCACAATATTTTGAACTTCGTCCGGTCTCAGTTCTTATCCACGGTAAGACTTGTAAAACATCCGTGTTGTGATCTACATCCCATTGAGTCCCACAACCAGTGCCTCCCGAAATAAGTCCTAGCATTATATACAAATTTTGTTATAGAGTTCATTTTCTGTATAGATTTCGATCCTAGAGTTCAAGGGTCTAGTGAAATAATTTCTCTGAGAATCTTTGGAAATTTCAGAAGTGTTTATAGTTTTTCTGCAAAGAGTTTCAATGTTTCTCAGACAAATTGAAAATTTGTCAGAGATGTTCATAGATATTCAGAGAAATTTTCAGTGAAAAACATTCACCAGGATTGCTCCATCTACCACACCGACAGAAAAACAATCTGGTTGAAACATTCGTGGTTGCAGTAACTTGAAATCTGATTCGATTCACAGAAACACCAGATTAATATGGAAAATGTAGTTAATTTTTTTGGACATCACAATCACATTTCCTGGTGAATCCAACCAGATTTTAAGTCATTACAACCACGAATGTTCCCACTAGGTCGTTTTCCTGTCAGTGCAGGATTCTTCGAGCCAATTTAATAATTGACCGAATCCTAGGATCGAACGAACAAGAGTGACATCCAAATTTACCAATCAAATAAAATCTGTCCCCGTCATTTGGATCCACGATTTGTACAGGACCTCCACTGTCACCCTGTTCGGAAATGAAAAATTTTTTATCAGAATTCATTGGATCGATGAACGAATCGTACCGCGCAAGGACCTTTCCCGAGTCTCTTTGGTTGGGTACAAAAAATAGTTGGATTTTCACTACGGCATTTGTTTGGTTTTATAACGATCAGGTTTGTTTTTCGCAGAACACACGATGTTGGCATCGTGGCATCGCTCACTCCCCATCCCAAGGTCTCTAATTCAACTCCTTCAAACTCCTCAGCGGTTTTTCTGCTTGTACCTTTATTATCGGTGTTAAAAATATCGGAAAATCAACATTCGTGTTTCGTTTCCGTGAAGTTGAAACAAATATTCATAAAAAGTTTTACCATATTGCGGTAGACATATCGGTCTTATGATTTCATCGAACGTTACTACGGTATTCAATTTCACCAGCGCAATATCATAATACAAAAACCTTGAGTCGTATTGGGGATGTACCAGCAATTCTCGAATAGAAAATATCGTTGTATCGTCATCGAATCCGCAGATATCGTGTCTTCCAGTGACTACCTTCATTTCGTTCATTTTGTATCTCCTGTGATGGGATTTTCCAATAGTTTCAGGTTAATAGCCAATGACTTTCGAACCTTTTGAACTAACAGAACTGTAAAAAAATTCCTTCAACTGAATTTCCGAGTGTATTCTGGAAATTTAATCATGTTTTTTAAAATTCACCAAATTTATCTAAAAATTCCAAGAAAAGAGGCTGTCAAAAATTACCGTCACATTTTTCTGAATTTTGGGAAGGAATTTTTTAACCGCCGTTAACCGAATTGAATGTTTCCTACATGTCACATTGAAAAATTCGATACTCACCTGTGTTCAAAACAGTGAGCCGCCGTCAATACGTAACGATCGCTTATTAGAACACCCCCGCAAATGAAAGATGTGAAATTACCAGTTAACGCAACCATCCATGGGAATTCATTCCGTTCAACTTCTTGTCCTCCAAGGATTCTTCCTGTTATTGGATTCGTATTGCGTCGTCCACATTCTGTAGAATACCACGTCGTAGGGATAAACAAACTCTTCGATCGTTAAATTCATTCATATTTATTGAAAACCGTGAATATAATGAAATAACAGGTCATTTAGGAATGGATTACAAGTTTTATAAGCAGAAATTATTTCTCGAACAATCGAATCGTAAGAGATTCTCATTTGAGATTTCTCCTTCCGCTTAATGGAATTTCAGTTTTGAATCCGCTCACCACAATTCAGGCTACGATCGATGATACTCTCTTCTTGCACCCCATGTTCCCTATCATCGGGAAATATGATATCGGAGGACATCGGCTGGAGATTCGTTAACACTCCATAGGTAACAAAATTCGAAGATATCGAAAAGAAAATGATCAAACGCAAATTCATTTTGAAAACTTTTGAATATTTCCTCGACGAGTAAGCGTGCATATACGAATGTTCTTCGCTATTTGGCGATATTATTTATAGGAATTGATAACATTGTTCAGGATTTCTTATAATGCGATAAATGAAGAAAGAAACGAAGTATCGAAGTAACATTGTTGTCTCAGCGAATATGAATTTATGTATATTTCTTTTTACAAAAATATGAAAATATAATTGTTACATAAACCAAGCATCTGGAAAAATTGAAAAATCTTATAAACTGTGTCCCGGGATGATTATTTCGTACAGTAGCAAGCATCCTTTGTGTTTTGCAACAACCAATTGAGATGAGGACTCACTCTGGTGAACACTGCAGCTTTGGTGCTGTCGTTGCATCTATTTATATCCGAGAATATTCCTACAATAATATTCAGAATCTCAAATATTTTACATTGTCATTCACAATATTATCCATCCACTAATATTTGTGATAACTCAAAATTATACGGAGAAGAAAGAAATTTGATATAACAGCGAAATCTAATTTTGCTGGAGGAGCAAACTATTTGCTAACTTCGCAATCTCGCACCCAGAAAAATAGTTTAAATTGTATATGAACCTACTGGACATTTCATTGCATCAAATAAAATTTTACTCAATTTGAATGAATTTTGGTTGCAATGAAGCTCATAAAAGTTCATTTGGATGAAATACAATTTTTATTTGATTCAACCAAAACTCTAGGAAGTTCCAACAAAGTTTAGTCAATCAAAATAAATCCAAACATAAATTTTTCTCGGTGTGTTTCGCTACGACAGCGATTTTTTAGCTGTGGCAGCAAAAAATGTTCGCTCCTGCAGCAAATTTCCGTATTATATATAAAATACAACAACAAATAAATAGCTACAGCTGCAATTATTTCAAAAATGATCAACCACCATAGCGGATTAGTTTTTTTCTCGTGAATTTAACTCACCGACAAGGTCATACACCGCTTCGTAAGAACGATACAACACGGCAACACCCACGTCATTCTACAACAAAGAAATCGTTACTCGATGTATCGAATAAACGAATCGATACACATTCGTTTTGGTCAATATTCACCTCACAAACTATGGAATTCACTCCGATCACGCCAACACATCCAGAATCATCACTGAAATTCATCGGTTCGATTCCAGATTTCATGCACTCCTTGGGACCCAAAATAGGAAGTCCTACTTTTCGCGGTCTACAGGATCTACTCTCGCTCAAATCTTCCCTTACGTGTTCCGTCCATCCAGCGAGGGTTCCAACTTGTCCAAGATAAGTCGAACCTAAAAGATAAAATCCCATGAATACGAAAGGAGACAATTGATTATCACATCGACAATAGCTACAGAAAACTTACCAGGATTTGGAAGGCATACCGGAGTTAATCTTTTTTCGAATTTCGTTGGTCGAGTCAAACGAATCAAAGCCAAATCGTGGGTTCGAGTCTCCTGGCTGAACTCGGGATACACGATGATAGAATCTACGCTGAATTTCACAGATGAGACGTCGGAATGACACCGATCGTATTCTCCCAGGATGACTTTTGTTCGAGGAGGAGTTGCTCTGCGGAATAAATTTTTGACAAAAATAGAAATAGCCTTCAAAATTTGATATTCCTGGAAAAAAGGTAGTGTTCGGTGCACGGGAAAAATAATTTAGCCATTAAATTAGCTCCTGCAGCTAAATTTCAGCTGTTCCAGCAAAGAAATCAACTACAAAGGCAAAAATTTAATGGCTGTCCGTGTGCGTGCTAGCCACTTCGTTGCTCCAGCTAAATTACGTGATGAATCGGAAATTTTCGCAACACTCTTACGAATGACAAAATCCCGTTGAATCTGACTCAAGTTTGATACTGACCCGATAAGAGCGGAGGCAGCTGTTAAGACGTAGCGATCGTTAATTAACATCCCACTGATCGTCTTATCGGCATCTACTTCGATATTAGCCAACCAAGGAAATTCATGAGATTCCGTGGATTCACCTCCCAGCAAACGTGCTCCGTTGTATATTTCTCCACGATTTGCTCGTCCGCATACTGTTGAAAATCATAAATCATGTATTGTTATAAATTTCTGGTTACTTACAACAATGAAGGAATAAAATCCAATACTCACAACATCCCCCACAAGTTTTGAACCGTCCAAAGATGAGATCCAAGACACCCCGTTCCTGTCTCGATCCATTCCCTGGATCGATCTATCGATGAAAAACCATTTCGATTATTCCAGCAATATATAATATCGCATTTCGTATTTTATGAATAATGCAAAATTGAACTCTCAAACGAAGTAAGTTATAAGAACGAATTATTAAACCAACAAACTCTTGAAAATATTATCAGCGCTTCGCTTACGATGGAAATACGAGACTCGAAGCCGTTGCAGCGAACAATTCCTAGGTACACAAGAAAAATGCAAATAAGGTGTCGGAAATAGTAGTTGGAGTAGTAATCCTGCAATTTCATGACTTCTCTTTGCGTCGTCGCTTGTTTCGTCGTCTTGATGTAAAGTCGAAGTTGTACTGGTCTCTCGGTTTAAGAGCAACTGGTTCGTCTCATGTAGCGGGACTGTCTCACCTCGAACCCGCATCTTCGATATTAATTCGATGTTATGTCCCTCATCCTGCGGTGAAGACACAGAACAGTGTTCCGAGAATATCATCATTTTACATATTTTCTCTCGCAAAAATCCTTTTCTTTCTTTTCTCGTTTTTCAATCCCACGTCTCTCTAACGAACCCAACAACCGTTACCTTGCGTCGGATGAATATTCCGTTAGAGGATTCCAATTTTATATCGTTAGGGCTATCGTAAACCCAAACTCGCTTCATCCGTGAAATAAATTATCCATGGCTCCTTCGAGAGGAGGAATAAAGTTTCCTTGAGACACGGTGTCGTTATTGTCCAATTACCACGGTGAAGAAGTCATGTTAACCTTTTCACGCTCTGGAAAATATTCATTTTTTAATGAATATATTAAGAAACATATTCATTTTCACATCGAAGGCTGCGCGATTTAAAAACAGATTCGAATCTATCTGTATCTCGAAAACTCAGCCTCGTATTAAATTTTGCTTGTTTTATTATCCTGAAAAACAAAGAAAAATAATCACTAAAGAAGATAGAACGAGAGTTTCCCTCGTCATCCTCACACAATGAGTCATTACGAAAAAACTGACCTCAATTCGAACCCAAACACCCACCGAGATAAATCATGATTCATAATACGCCACGTGGAGAGTTAATTAAAAAATAATTGATATAGAATTCTATTGGATCTATCAAAAAATATGGATGGTTCGTTTAAAAAGGGGGAAAATGTTTTATTATTTTCCTAAAGGTACAATAAATAAAATTACAAATTTATAATTTACTATATGTTCGTACATAACAAATGTATAAGTCATATAAATCTTATAAAAAATATTCGATATCACTTTTAAAAGACTTTTTCTTCCAACGTCTGTCAAAAATCTTTTATGAATAAAAGTAGAGAGTATTTATATAAATGTCATGAATATCGTGTTCCTTGGACCTGAATGAGTAAACTCCGATTCTATTCGGTGTTATTGTTTCAAACGAATCAATCCAAAAGAAATCGATTCGCAGAGTATGTGGGTATATTATATCAATTGTATCGTTGGATTAATTATTTTCACAAAAACATCCATCCTTGGTGTTCGTCAGAATCCATTCGAGGTATCGAGTCACTCTGGTGTAAACACCTGGATAACCTGGTCTTGCGCATCCGTTGCCCCACGACACCACTCCGATGATCTCGTATTTTTTGTCTTCGCGTGCAGCTATCAATGGTCCACCGCTGTCACCCTGAAACGTATCAAATTTCTATCAATGACTTTGTGGAAAAAAAAAGGTTGTTAACAGAATTGTATTCCCTCTGTGCTTGGACAACCCATGAATCAAATTTATTTCGAAATCTATCCATTGTTTTCAACGAAAAATCAACTTTTGTCAATTTAAAGAATTGTTGCATTAGAATTTTTAGCTCCTGCATTTTATCAGATACAATACGGTACGTATTTGGAGCTGTCGTCCTGAAAACAGAAAAAGAGGCCCTCAATTTTCCAAAGTGAATACAACAGTTTTCTGTCACATATATTGTTACTGAAATTCAAAAGTGCAAGGATATTTGAACCACTCCTTTTGAGTACTAAAAAAATATGAATAAAATAATCATTCTCGAAACGTGATGAATTTATTGAGTTTTCTTTTCATTCAAACATATATTTTCTCAGCGATAAAAATAATAGTGCATACTGGGACCTTTTTCTTTCAGATAAACCACAATGAGAAGACCTCCACCGAATACACTTTTCATGAAAATGTTCGAAATTCATGTCACAAATATGTGTCAGTGGTCCTAAAAGGATTAACAAATCAATAAACAAACAAATGGACTGGATTCATATTTCAAGATATTAAAATCCTTCACATCGATCTATAGGGTTACAAATCTTCAAAATCCACAACATTATTCAACAAAGCCGTTCTTGAAGTTGAAAAGATAAGTGAATGGATGAGTAAGTAGCCGGATAAATGATTGTATATTTTATTCACCAATCTAGATTTCCCTTCATCCATCGCATCCTAAAGATTATTCAAGTTGAAAAATGATAGCAGAACTTTCCTGAAGATCTCTTTCGTAAACTGCCGGGGATTTGCGGGAATATCATCCCCCTTTCATTGTATCATCGAAAAGGCTTTTCTTATGTACCATTCTTCGCTGTTCGGAATTGATACGATTATTTCGGTATGAGAGTTTATTTAAGGGACAGAACTGTCGCGTACACATTGTTCTTTTCATAATAGAGCAATCTTTTATAGAGTTCTCTTCGAGTTCTCCACAATATCCAACAATTCTTTCTCTTCTCAAGTATCCCGACGTGTATTTTGATTGTACGTGAAAGTGCTGACTGTTGATCAGCAGTTCAAATCCAGAATCCTCAAATGATGAGTGAGAGTGAGTCTGTAGTTTTGAATTTGGATTTACTGTTAGACAATTTCTTCTGACCATAATTTGTCAAAGCAACTTTGTTCTAAATTTTTAAGAAAGTGTTCTAAAATTTGAGTCACATTTTCTGAATTTTCAGGAGGAATTTTCTCACAGTGTGTAAAATTACATTAATTTACCTGGCATGAATCTCTTTGACCCTCAGGATAACCTGCGCATAACATGTTTTCTGAAATCATGCGAGGACTGTAGCTGGTGTTCCGGCAGTCTTTAAGACTCATAACTGGTACTTCCACTTCTTGTAATTTACAAGATGGTTTACCGTCTTCCTTCAATGTTCCCCAACCCGAAGCGGTCGCCTTTGTCCCGACATATTCATTTTCTGCAATATCATCATTTATATTAGAAATAGAATTTGCTAATTCACTTTTAATTCGCACACAGCGCGGGAGGTTATCAACCTTACATTTATTATCACAGCAATCTTGTTAGCTAAGACAGTGTTTTTTTCATCTGTGGCAGCAAGAAGAAGGTTAACCCTTTCCGCCACCAGTCTTTATTCGAGGTGATGTGTTCTAAGAACTTTTACAGTACTTTACAGGCGAAATTAACTCAATTGGCACCATTTTTCCCACTTGCCTAATGTATTTATTAGGAAAAAAACATCGTCTCATGAATGGACAAAGTGTCGGGAAGGGTTAAAAACAATATTTTTCTTTAAATAATCTAATTTTTTGAACCGAAATCAATGAGAATAAATCGCGTCCTCGGTCCCAGAGAATTGATTTGAGAAATCCTGTAACTTCACAAAAAATGTGAGATTTTCACAAACGAGAGTACTGTCACAACAACGTGAGGTATAAAAATCAACTTTGCATTCGCATGGAAATGATCTCACTTTTTCCATATTATCCGCTCATGTTACGTGTACTAGACGACGACCCGTATGCTAAATAGGTTTACGTTGAGGAAGGAAGATATTGTGGCAATAAACGTTAGAAACATCGATAAATAAGTTCATAAGGTTCATTTTGTTTGAAATGTAAATGTACGCAAAGTTTTCTCAAAGTTTTGGAAGAGAAAGGGCATAAAAACGACGTGAATAATGAATAGAGAGATAACACGGAATGACCGGCTATGGTTTACGACCGAGAGAAGATATTACTAGTTTGTGATAAATTGTCCATTAAAGATAGATATATCAATGATAATTATTATCCATTTATCACATGTAACGCTTCCTCTAAGATTGTCTTATTCATCCAATGATCTTTTACAGGAAAAACAAAAATAAATAAATAAAACGTTACGATCATTGAATCGAGTTTGAGAAGAAATCGACTGCCCTTTACTGCGCATCGGTATAAACTTATATAGAACTTATGAGACATTTAACTGCGGAAAGGTACCCGTATGCTGACTAATTTATGACTTGTTATGCATCGTTATCTTTTATTATACAATAACTAGCGCCGCTGATCAACCAGGTCACTAGTCAGCACTGTATCAGGTTGCGCAACGTTTTGATTGTCCAAGAGCGCAAAATAATCTAAATTGAATGACACGCGAGTAATTATTCATTTTCAATCTAAAATCATAGAATAGGCTGTATAGAACGTGTGATAGACCTTCGATATATTCGATCTAAATACGTAGATCATTGTTTCTCTGGATGAAGATAACGTGGATCCAATTAGAATAATATTTATATTTCTTCACGTACTCGAGGTCAAACAAAAACAGTTACTATGCTCGAAGAATATTGGCTCAGCAGGGAGGAAGAAATTCTTCAAGAGTTACGTTTGCGAAACTTGGACAATTGGAAACACGGACCAGAGAGGGAGAGACTTGGAGTTTTTGAAATCTGGTGTTACAGAAGGATGCTTGGAATAAAGTGGATAGAGAAAGTAAAAAGTCTTCTGAAACATATCGTGAAAAGGAGAAGAAGAAGCAATCTGATACACGGAGAAGAAGGAATAGTGATAATCACTAAGCGAATAGTAAAAGACCAAAACTGCGAAGAACTAAACGGCTCGGTTAGAATGACAATGCGATTGATTGTAGTGACTGAACGTTGGATCCATCCACATTTTACTTTACCAGTTTTCTCTGTGTAGACCTAGATTAAATTATATGAAGCAAATTATATGTAACAGACAGGATTGGAGGATTTCATCAAACCAGTTTTAAGACTGATTACTTCATGATGATGATAACTCGAGGTAGAATTAACATTTGTTATAGAATATGAGCTTACCTGGGTTCGATGGCAAACATACAGGTCTGATAGAATCGCCCAACGTCACCCTTTCGTTGAGACGAAGCAAAGCTATGTCGTTGTCAAAATTCAAAAAGCTAAAATCTCCGGTCATTACTCTGACGACGTATCTACTTTCGCCAGTCTTATCGAGACATCTGTCGTGGTCACCGAATGTCACTCTAATCATGAACCACATGAATCTGAAAAAAATACTACGAAACCTGATCAATCCTGCGGAAGGTGGAATTCCATTTCATGGATTGTAATTTTATCATTTTCTCAATTAAATCTTAGGAAGTTCGTAAAGTTGGGTACACGAAGGAAGTCATTTACGAGGAATACGCGAAATTCCAGTGTTGAAAATTACGCTAATGGAAGCATACCTACCCTTTAACGCAATGGGCTGCCGTCAACACGTAGCGATCGTTAATCAAAGTACCACCGCAGTAAAACTTGTTTAAATACGAGAGTCTTGCCATCCAGGGAAATTCATTGACGACAGTTGTTTGACCGCCAACGATACGACTCGCGTCATTTCGTTCACCGCAACCTAATTTCAAACATGTGTTTTACATATCTATAGCTTTTCCCAATCATTTCTCAGATTTTGTCAGAATTGTAGATGTGGATGAGAATAATAAATGATACTTACTGCAGTAACACGGACCAGGTGATTCTTTCGGAGTTTTAGGGGCGAGAAGACCGAAAAAATTTCTCATCTTGTTTCCAAAATCACCACCCTACGGGGAACGAAAATCAACAGGAAATTTGTAGAATTTATCTCAACATTCGGAACAAAGTGTGAAGATTTTAGATGGTATTGTATATGGAATAGCAAATTTAAAACTTTGCTGTCACGGGTAACTGAACTGCTGAGAGAACAGCATTATTGATTGTTTTGATAATCAATTTTTTGCAATGACAGCAAACTCATTGTTACTTATGACAGCGATTTTTCAGCTGTGGGAGCAAAGAAATTTTGCTGGAAGAGCAAAACAGTCCTGTCAGTCCAGTTAGCTGCGATGATTACACAAAAATATTTGATGTTTTTTGTTCCCGCGAGTATTTCAAAAACCACCTTCACGAGATTCAGTGCGAAGAAGAATCGAAGACTCACCTGACATTGTCCAAAGGTCAATAGCACGACCGTTGCCATTCCAAAGAAATAAGACACGAAATTCATATTGATTTTTTTTCTCTATTCCCTTACAAAATCACACTTTTGATACTATTTCGAAACACTTGAAATTTCACAAAAACGCCTAGAGCACCTGTTTGAGAATCTGTTTGATATGTTCTGATCGTTGACCACGTGCTGTATCAAATTGGAGACATTTCGCCACTGTCTCAGTTTCAAGGTGAAGGAACGGACCGTAGCGAGTGTCTCAACGATGACTGAGGAAGTCTCAGATCGTAGAGAGGCAATTGATATTCGAGAAGGGAAGGAGGGCATGGTGTAGAGGTAGAGTGGTATAGGTGAAGGGACAGAGTCTAACCAGTTCATGTTCATGTTCATGTTCATGTTCATGTTCATGGCCATTGGCACACCTACCTCTCGCACCTAATAGTCATTGACCGCCACCCATCGTTAACCAAAATCCACACGGTGTATTTTACGTAGATATTTTTGTTTCTTCGATTGAACATCATTTTATTATGAATATATATAGTTTCAGAAAAATAACTCCGTGACGCACCCAGAAAGAGATAGAAATCTGTACATTATGTAGATTTGGAGTGTGCATTCTCGTTCATCGTTGGTATGTCGGGTGTATCCTCGAAGCTCATATATGTGCTCGCCGCGTCATTCAATACCGTTCTTCAGGTATATTTTAAATACGAAACGATTTGCGCTAATGACTCCAGCTCGTCAACCAGTCTGATTTCAGAAGGAGATATGGAATAGTAGTTCCACTGGTCGATCGAGTAGTACTTTTCATGATTTTTACAAGTCGCCGACCCACGCGAGGTATTTTTAGATCGATGAAAAAACACACTTCATATCAAGCTCGAGGTTATTTCAGTGAGGATTCCAAGTGGTATAAATGGTGAGAACTGGATCGTTCGAGAGTACCTCAGGAAAATTACTATGAAAAGTACTTTTCATGGTTGTCGATGAATCATTTGAAGTTGAACTCCAAGTAATCTGTGCAGGAATTGTATGTGGTTTATGTGGAATTCCGTGAGTTGAACTTTATTGCAAATCTTGATTCCAGACTCTAAAGAATATGAAACCAGTGGTGGATTTTGTCCCCTGATTGCGGGGGAAATTGTTCCACTTTGAGGTATCAATCTGCCGTTTGGGTGTTGAATCCTCTGCCAGTGAGGGAAAAGCTCGACGAATCATGGTAGTCACGGAGGAACTCGACTGCCACCATTTTCAGGCATTCATCGGTACTCTGATCCACATTCCGAAAAATCTGCTCTGCTAAATTAACAAAACGGTTGCTATTTCAACAAGATATTTGCTAATTCCTACTAAAATCCTTTCTAAAATCTGCAATTCCGGATTGCTTGATGGCAAGCGCTTTTTGCTGTACACGGAGAAAAATTTGTAGCAAAGATCCCCATAATAATAGCAGTTTTGGGACACATGGGCATTTATAAACATTTCTCCTACAATTTGTGGTATTTTTTTTTGAAACTTATAGTGATATGTGTCATACGGGAAGTTATTTTTACCAAAATGAGGTATGGATCACCATAATGAAAGGAGGAGTGCACATAAATGCTCATGTGTTCCAAAACCGCCATTTTTATGGTAAACCCTGCTCCACATTTCCACATTTTTCTCCATGTAATAGCAAATTTTTTGCCGATTCAGCAACAAGTTTTGCCACATCAGCAGAGCGAATTTTCGAGGCTCGCTGTTTCAGTAACTTTTCTTCTCTGAGTGTATCTACGTTATGTATAAATCTGAGAATTTTTCACGAAGAGAAACAGGACTCACTGTAAAGAACTTCCTCCTGAGAATTCAGAAAATGTGACTGTCATTTTTGAAATTCAGTTGAAGTTTCTTAAAATTTAAAAATATTCAGAGAAAAATCACATTTCCTAAATTTTCAAGAGGAATTTCTTTCTAAAGTGCTCTAAATAGACTATAAAAAAACATAGGGAGTTTTCCTTCACAACAGTCATGGATTTCGTCTCCTGATGGCAGGAGAATTGATTTTTTTTATTAAAAAAAAATAAGGAATCTTTCCTGAATCTTTGAGGAATGATTTTATTTCCTAGGGTGTTGAATCCTCCACGAGTGAGGAAAAACTTCGCTGCTAATATAATTTTTCACAAATTATTTCCATTATCAAAAAATTCATGACAACTGTTGAGAAACTTTATGCCGAGTGGATGTTACTACAATCTTTTATTATTTTTAGAACACATAAAATACATTTCTCGGCATGAATTCAATCTTTTTCACGATGCTTATAGATTGAATTATTGGTCGCAATATAATTCTGATATCATGAGGAAATGAAAAATCATTTCAACATCAAATCACCCAGAGGATAAAAATAGTAAAGTTTCAAGCACTATTCAATTTGTACAACGATAATTACAAAAGTTTGTACTTGTACAGTGATAAAAATATTAGAAAATCTCTTAAATAGAAGAATTATAATAATAAAATATAATTTTTATGGCGATTTTGACTTGTACGTCAAAATATTTGAAATATATTCTGATGTTGACTCAATCTCGAACTCGAAATTTTGTCATATTTACAATTTATGATTTTTTTTTCCTCTCGATTTGACAATGAACCGTTACAGGCTATTATTCCAAGACCGTTTTACCGGTATCTGCTTATCAATGAGCGTGCCAGCAACGTCTGGCGTGCGTGTTAGGCATATTAATGGTATATCACTATGTAAGCGGTAGAATAAAATACATTTCGCAGATATAAAAAATAAATTAACATCTAACAACGGTCTTGAAGATAAAAAAAAACGTATGCTTATAATAATAACTGTACATAAGGAACTTTCGTGACTTCAAATACATCTTTCCTAACGTTGTTTAATTAAAGATCAGGACGGTTATTCAATTTTATGTTGGTATAATAAATAATTAAGTAAACAAAATTGATAAGATTCGAGCGTGATATCACATCATTTTACGTATCTCTGTTTTTGTTTGTAAATTACATTGATTTATGGTTTTTGTTTTTACTCCGTGCACACACATCCGTCTTCCATGTTAGTTTCGATCCAATTCAAGTATCGAGCCACTCTCGTGTAAACACCGGGATATCCTGGTCTTCCGCATCCCACACCCCACGAGACGATACCTGAAAATGAGAAATTGTCAACATTTCCAAAAGGATTTCAACATTTCCTTTAAATTCTTTTGAGTGAAAACTCACCCGCGATTTCTAATTTATCCCCTTCTTGTACGAGCAGAGGTCCCCCGCTGTCACCTTGGCAAGAATCATGATTTCCCCGACCAGCGCATACCATGTTCGGCGTTATTCGACTGGCTCGATATTTCATTCTACGGCATTGATCCAAACTCAGTATCGGTACTTTAACTTCGTGAACTTTTCCCGGTAGCATACCTCCTTCCGTGGTACGTCCCCATCCAATGACTATACCTGTTTTTCCAGCAGGATCGGAACCTGAATTCGAAACAAACACAAATTGAAATTATTTTCTATCACAGCCACTGTTTTTTTCTCGTTTACCTCTTTTGGGTAGACATACTGGTTTGATGGTTTTAGAAAACTCTACGGATTTTCTCAATTTCAATAACGCCACGTCGTGATTGTAGGAATTGGTATCGAAATTCCGATGACGTATTATCGATGCAACTGCCCGTTGCATCGCCTTTCCATCCGTGTTCACGTACTGGTCGTGATCGCCGAGGATGATTCTTATCTTAGATCTCTTTAACCTGACGACAATCCCAGTCAATGAACAAATCAATCTTACTTCGCAGGGAGAGAAAATTGACCTCCCTGACGTTTAAAACATAAGGTAAGTGACCCTATACCCGATCAGGGACTACACTGTTAAAAATTTCCGCATAAATTTGAATGTAAATCTACTGGAAGTTTTTTTCAAGTACGTATAACTGAAAATTTATGTGCAGGTTCCACGAATTTCAAGTCTACATACATTAAATTTAATGTACATGGATTTGAAATTTAATGTATGAATATATGAAATTTGTATATGAATTTTCATTCGCGTTCCAGAAAAAAACTTCCAGTAAAATTTCTTTGAAACTCTTTGAGGACCTAAACATTGAAGACCTTCAAGCGACAGACGGAACATATGATATTTTTCGCATCCTTCTTTTATAAAATATGTAAGAATTACAAATTTCAAATATATGATAATAAAATACATGCATGGGATTGCGCACTGTGTAATTTTCTGAATTATAACCTTCGATCGTAAGAATTCTCCATCAATCCCATAATGTTTCAGAACCACTATGAAATTAAAATCCTCAATCCCAAGCATGTATTTTATCATCGTATTCATACAATTTTTATTCCTCACGTGGTTCACGAAAATATTTCGCGCAAAATTTCGTACCCTTCCCCAACAGAACCTAAAATTTGTGTACGTCCAGGAAAGGTCCAAATACGTTCCTCAGACGTCTTTCGGAGATTTCCTGGACGTACACAAATTTGAGATTCTGTTGGGGTTCAGTGTCGTCCAAGCACTCTCAACGACGAGACTCGTAGAGTGTAACTTAATGCGATTGAGAATAATAATTTCAAAATTTATAATCACAAAAAGATTATAATTATTCAATTTATTCACTCAATTTCAAACATTATTGATGGTTATGTTATTTTCTCAAATCTCTATCGATTTAGTCTCAATTAATTTTTAATGTACTAATACTTGAAATTGTGATTCAATTCAACATGATTTGAAAATTAATGTAATAATACTCGAATATCATTTCATGTACCTTCAAGTTGAAATTTCATGTACACATTGTAGTACATTAAGGGTGCATTAAAATTCAAGAAATTTTTAACAGTGTAGAACCCAATCATTTTCATTATTACATGAATTCACGAAGTCATTTAGCTGGAAGTTTCAGATGAAAAAGTTCATTTCCGATCCATTAATTACAAAAAATGTTTTGGTTGAAGCCCTGTTCGAAAGATCCGATTCAAACCTATTGAATGGTCAATTAATATGAATCAGATTTTTGTCCAGGAATTTTCCTATTTGATCTTATTCGAATCTAATCGGTTTGAATAGGAAATTTTTATTTAATGAGATTCAATCAGGAAATTCATTCCCATTGAGTAAAAATTTCCTATTCAAACCAATTATGTTTGAATGAAATCAAGAGGGAAATAATTCCTGGACAAAAATCTGATTCAAACTGATTGACGAGTTTATAAGTTTAAATCGGATTTTTGAAGCAGGGAGAGTTTTTGCACAACCGCAAAAACCTAGAATATAAGGACTGATCGGGTATAGGGTCTCTTACCTCATGTGCAGAATTTTACCTTCGCAAACAGTGAGCCGCTGTGATGACGTAGTCATTATTCACGAGACTCGCTCCGCAATGGAAACGTCCATCGTAAACTATACGCGCCAACCAAGGGTATCGGTTTGGACTTGTCGGTTGACCACCGACGATCCGATTCTCTTGATTCCAAAGTCCACATTCTGGAAATCCAATATATCATTCGATTCATTCATATTCATAATTATAAAAAAAAATTCCTTCTGAATTTTAACTAAATTAAAATACTCTCTAAAACTTTTACAGTGAGATTTCACTCTTCAGCCAGCCAAAAGTGAGCCTGTCGAAATTTTGTGTGAAATTTCCACCCTTTTAGAGCAATATTCTAAGGGTTGAGGTTGGAAACTCACAACCACTCAAATTCTAGAGTCACTTTTTCACTCTAAAAGAAATCTAACCTGTTACAAAAATCCAGCTGGGATTCCAGATCCGAAATTCACTTGCGTTGCCAGCTAAGATTCCATATAGGATTTCCAATTCCAACTGAAATCCCACGTTGGAGTTAAAATTCTAGCTGGGATTCCATCTGGAAATGAGAAATCCCAGCTGGAATTTTGTGACAGGGTAGAGAGAAGAAGTTTTCACCCCAAAACTCACTTCTGAGACCTAGTGTAGTGGAGCACGTGATTTTTCACTCTTTAACATTCAGAGAGTATACAAATTCAATCAAGTTTGATTGAAATTCAGTAAATTTTGTCTGAAAAAGAGTGGCTATACAAAATGACAGAGAAATTGAAGGATTTTTTTTTGACAGTGAAGCATTACGATCATTCATCGTTGAAAGAGTTTAATTGAATAAAAACGAAACATATTACCACAGGTACAATTTTTCACTTTTTCTTCATCGCTCTCGGCAACACTGGTCACGTCAATCCCGAAAATCTCATCGAATAAAAATCTCCCAGTTCGATTCGGTGAAACATTCGTTGTTCTCTGGCAAGGAGAAAAAAAAACATTATCGATGATCGAAGAGAGGGTAGTAAAAATGTCATTGAGTTCTCCACGTAGAAAGTGAGAAGAAAAAGGGAAAGAGTTTTTACTCCTCCGAAAGGTCAAGATTCGTCTCTGCGTTCCCTGGCGAATCGCTTGGACTTCCTTTTTCTCCGTGATCCATTCACAGTTGGTCATGACAATATTGTGATTTCGATTCAATATAAATAGAATGAGATTTGATGAGGATGAGGGTGGAACTCGTGTACATTTTTCTGTGATGCTTCGAATCCAGGAATTCAGATTTCATTCATTCATTTGATCTACGTATCAAAATTCACAGATAAACTTTGTATCTAAATATATATATATATTATATGAGGGGAGACGGTATTGCATCGACAACGTCAACCGCGTGTCATCTGTATGACGTGAACGGAAACATACCGAAAACTGATTTGAAAGGGAATGTGTTTACCATTCAATCTTGCAACGTCATGAATCGTCATTTCGCCTCGTCTATGAAGTAATACATATCCAAATTGGTTTGTTACCTATCAACGCTGCACTGCTTGCATGATTTATTTACGTTTCCAAGAAGAATAAAATGCAACTTTTTAGAATTTTTCTGCATGTCCTGATGCATGGCGAAAGATGTTGCTTCCTCCAGCAAAATTTATTTACTATTCTGTATATAATACTGGAAATTTTGATCACCCAGCAGAAAATTATTCATGTTGCTCTCTCCACAATGCAGTGAGTTGTTTCAGTGCACTCACAAAAATGATTCCTTATTGTTACCATCATTTTAATATCTTGATATTAATTTTCTTCTCCGGAAATAAATATTGAAAGGAATTCAAAAAAACGGTTTTGTATAACAGTGATCATATGTCATGTAATGATTGTTAATAGAAAAAAATATGAAACCATGACTCTTATTCAACATAAGAATCTTTATTTCTTGTGTGAAATCATCGCTTCTTATGGTAAGAAACATTTTCACACGCTAAAACTACATAAATATTTTTAGAAGTGACGCTCAACGATATGCTCCCCTTTCCTTTATTGACAGCAAATTCCCGACTAGAAATTTACCCCATGGACCAGATGAGGCAACCTCGCCAGGACCTGACAATTTATGTCACGCTCCAGTATTATAAGAACCTTGTCAGGCGAGACTAATTAGGATTTGATGGGGAATCCAATATCAAAACCTCTGGAATAAATCGAAATGAGCATATGAACAGGAAATCCACGACTCAAAGATGATGTATTTGGCATGAAGGCATCTAACTTGAAGAACACGCACGGTTGGCATTTGGTTGGAAGTGTTTTCCCAACTTGAAACAAATTTATTTCACCAAGAGGTGTCCAATCTAAAATCAAGACATCCTTTCATTCATTTTATTCAACTGGGTTCATAATCTCAGAATAACAATCAGGTCCTGATGAGATGGCAGCGAGGAAAACCCATTTGAACCTTCTAAGATACACTGTAAGAAATTTCCATCGGAAATTTCCTATACATGTATGTGAAGTAATTAACATATACATTGTATCGGAAAATTTCCATGCGTCGCGAAAGTAAAAATACTATCGTTGTTTCATAATGTTCCTAGCAAAAAATATGTCACTGCACAACATCCGCTCTCAGGATCGAACCCGGGTTGTTCGGGTCAAAAGCGAGCACGTTACGACTTCAGCTACGGCGCCAACTTTCAGATGCATCTTATACGCGATTAATTTCTTTTCCCCGTCTCTTTGTCGGAAAATGCCGATGCACGTTGGATTTCTAATAATAGTTCAAGGAAAATTCATATACAGGTAATGGAATATCTATTTCCTATACGTGGTTGGAATATTCACATTCCCACGTGCAGGAAAATTCCGATTATTTTTTACAGTGTAATCTAAGAGAATCCTAATCAGGATGAAATAGGCTTATCCCTACGTAGAACATCCACATCTAATCCTGATTAGGATTTTAGCAGATATACCTCATTTCGGATGACCTTGTTAGGTCCTCATCATATATCGGTTTAACCTGATGATAATTTCTAGTCGGGTTGGTCAGTCATAGACTTCTCAAAACTGATTCTAATGTATCGTGTTGTGAAGTCAAAACGGTGTACCGTTGGTTTTTCTTCATTACACATTGTAGAGTCGTCTGTCGAATATTTTTGAAAGAAGTACAAAATTACCAACCAGTGTACCGTGTGTCACATACCGTCCCAAGCAATACACCAATATTTTATTTGAAGAAAAAAAAAATACATTATTGTACCCTGTGAACATTTTTAGATGTCTTTCAGACGAGTTTTGAACAAGAATTGGTCTCAAACTCAACTAAAAGTGTTTTAAGGGGGGGGGGGGGGGGTAGGGTTAATTCGATCAAAAAATAGCCTATTTTTATGAATTTTTATTGAAAACCCAGTTGATTTAAATGAATTTATTTCAACGGGATATTATTAAGTAACATTTGAAATATATTGTGTAAAATTTTCATTGAAAAATATCCAGATATGCGCCGGTGGAAGCAATTTTTAATGAGCGCCAAAAAAAAAGGGTTTTGCGGTGGACAACATAATTCAGGATTGGATCATCTGAAACAAAAAAATCAAAAAGATTCTGTTAGTTTATGAGTTTTTCTAAGTAACCTCGTCGAGTTTTTTTTTTTTTTTTTAATTTAAAGTATATTTTATAACGACTTAATTGTTGATTTTTTGCGTCAAAAATCGGTATTTTGACTTATAAGTGCCATAAAAAATCCAAAAATTGAAAAAAAAAAAACTCGACGAGGTTACCTAGAAAAACTCATAATCCAACAGAAACTTTTTGATTTTTTTGTTTCAGATGATCCAATCCTGAGTTATGTTGTCCACCGCAAAACCCTTTTTTTTTGGCGCTCATTAAAAATTGCTTCCACCGACGCATATCTGGATATTTTTCAATGAAAATTTTACACAATATATTTCAAATGTTACTTAATAATATCCCGTTGAAATAAATTCATTTAAATCAACTGGTTTTTCAATAAAAATTCATAAAAATAGGCTATTTTTTGATCGAATTAACCCTACCCCCCCTCTTAAAGGACATTTAAAACGTGTCTCAAAGATATCGCAAGGTACAAAATGGTTACGGGGTCAAAAGATAGATTTCATTACCCTTGATAATAACCCGAAGAAAACATGAAGCTTCAGCGAACGTTCAGATTAAACGTGTATAGATCGGGCCGAAGGTTCATTAGAGCTAACTTTTAGATTCACAAACGTTTGACAAAGGTTCTACGGACGTTGAAATGTCCGCTTCGAAATACATTCAGGAAACATAGATGGAACGTTGGCTAAAGGTTCATCGAAGGTTTGACGAAGCTTCACAAAAATATCTATATTTATATTAATTTTGATCAATTTATATGAAAAATAAATTAACTAATGAACATAAATTATTATAAATTAATCTAAGTAATAAATTAATATTTTTGTGAAGCTTCCTCAAATCTTCGATGAACCTTCAATGAACGTTCCATCTATGTTTCCTGAAAGGATTTTAAGGCGGACATTTCAACGTTCGTAGCACCTCTGACAAACGTTTGTGGATCTAAAAGTTAGCTTTCATGAACCTTCGATCCGATCTATACAGATCTAATCTGAACGTTCGCTGAAGCTTCATGTTCTCTTCGGGAACTTCATTGCATCAAGAGAATCTATATAAGCCCCATTTGAAAAATGCTCATGGTGATCTTAAGACTATTTTTCTTGATCCAACATTCAATATTCTAACGCTAAGTTTATTAAATCCTACTTGAAGCGAGATAATTTTTTCCTCATCAGAAGAAAAATTAGGTTTGTCCCTGTATTGAGAAAAAAATTTTCTCATAAACATAAAATTTTGGTTTCTACCCATGTAACACAGAATATTCTGAGAATATTCTCACAACATCCGTAAAACGTACTGTATCGAATATTCTTAAAAAAAGCGTAGAAGCTTCGTAAAGATTCTGAGAACATTTGAATGGGACTGTTTCGAATATTCTAGGAACGTTCGTACAATATGCGTACAAAGTTTGTAGGGAGATTGATAAACAGCGCATGCGCAAGCATCTTAATGACATGAATTCAGTAATGGCGGATAATGTTGTTGACAGGCGACAGACCCTTGGACAATATATTATTTTAATTTGTATTTGGGGAATGAGAAATTCATAAATGTGCATTTTAATATCCCGAATGTTTTGAGAGCGTCATGCGTGAAAAATAATCTTCAAAAGTGTAATAAAATTTGAAAAAATATCGTATATATTATAATGGCTTGTTGTGACCATAAGTATCTCACCCATCCATGTGAATCCATGATATTGCTAAGAATCCATGATGACAGATGTTTATTGATTGGGAGAATTGATTGTGAATTAGTTTTCGGTTACATGCAAAAGTTATATTGGCAGGAATTTCTATTTCAACAGAATTTTTTCATAATATTCCCACAATATTCGTGGCATAATATTCTGAGAATATTTGAAACAGTCTCATTCAAACATCCTGAGAATGTCCGTAGAATATATTCGCACGTAGAATATTCGAATATCCTCAACGTATATTCTTAGAACATTCTCAGAACGTGCTTGTGCTACCTGGGTATAAGCAAACATTTCTGTGAGTGTGTATTTTCAGCTAGGTTAGCAAAAAAATGTACTATTCTGTATTTTTTTCTCCATGTATTCGATGCCCAACAAAAAATATTTCTGGGATCTCTCCTTTTCACTATGATTTAGTGAACTTTTCTTTCACTTATGGATGATTCAACATTTAAAAAAGCAGCCCGAGTCGGGAAATTTCAACGGATTCGGCTGTCTAAATCAATTTTAGACTGATTTTGTCCTGATTTATGAATATCGCGGACAAAATGAGACTCAGAGGAAATGTTTGTTGGAGAACAAATTCAGGAGCATAATTTAGTAGGAAAAAATAGTGAGAAGAACTCATTTCTGCATGGAGGAAAAAGAAATTTGCTGTGACAGGGAAATCTCATCTTACTGGGTCTCTTTTACTGTGACGGGACACTATTTGTTATCACAGCAATCTTTCCAGCTGCGAAAGCGATTATTTAGCTGTGGTAGCAGAAAATGTTCACTCCTCCAGCAAATGTTGATACCATGTATGAAATAGCAAACAAATTTGGCTGGAGAATGCAACATTTTATGCTGCCGCAGCTAAAAAGTAGCTGCCATAGCTGTCATAGCCATAACAACCCTGGTTGAAAGAATCCATTGAATCTGACAAATGAAATTCAATGAGATTTGGTCAGAATCAATGGGTTATTTTAACCAGGGGACCCAAGCAGAAATGCTCTGGTTATTACCAAGTTTTGTAACACTTAACTAACCAAATACTAGACACTTGCAAGTACCTCCCCAGAATCCTACGAGGCACTTTCGAGCATCTTGTCAATGACTAGAGCATTTCTACTAGGGAAGATTGCTGTCACAGCAAAAAATTTTCCAATCCAGCAAAAGGTACCCAGCAAAATCAAGATTTAACGAATAAAAACTCTGCAAATTTGTTATATCGAAATCATCGTAGTCATTCTTTGGATCTCACGAGGCCTCAACAAGGAACTTGCAAGGCCTAATGAGATCTTGCGATAGTTGACAGAATCAATAGAATAATTTCTTGGATAAATCAATTTTTTGATGAAGATGAAGCAAAACGAAATCTCACTCACGTGATGATGATCATTCAACGATCTGGAATGATCATTTTCGATGGGATCAAGAACGAAGAAGCATCGAGTGTGGACAATGCAAAGCATAGCCAAGATCATCAGCGCGTAGACATATTTTTGTAACGGAGATAAAATCATCTTATCTCTCTCGTGTACTATACGTAAAATAATGATGATTTCTGTACAGTTATTCATACGATCACATACATATTTTCCACAAGATCACACCATCCGATAAAAATGTGTCGTCGATCATCGTGGCATTACTTTTCACGCACCACTACCACTACCGCCACTGTCTTTTCATTTCTCCAACCAGTCGTGGCAATCCACTGTACAGTTTTTGTGAAATCCATTTAGATTCCAGAGAGAAAAAAGGTGATTCTCATTGATGATCACCGCGAGTATATCGCCACGATAAAGAGACGCTTTCACCGAGGTTCGACACTAAAGACGCAAGAGACTCACTGACCGATCGTAAGACATCGGTACGCTCTTGGTCTTTATTCGAAACGAAGAAAGTTCTTTCACTCTTCCTCGAAGGTCGTCATAATAACTCCTCTTTCATGGCAATACTTTCGATTCCTCGATGATGTTTATGGGATTCATATATATTCCATTATTACGCATTGGCATAATTCGATTCGAGTCCTATCCGTGTAGCTCGAAATTATATTCACTTTGCAAAACATTAGACAAATGAATCGGAATTCACAAAATACTCGTTGTTAAAAAGTTATTCCCATCAGTCGAGGAAGGTTCAAATCGATTGGAAGAATTAAAAAAACATACACACATGAGGTTATCACACTCACTGGAAGATTTACAAAAGCACTCTACACAGAAAATTGAAACAATGTTATACCCCGCACGTGAAATCCTTATCTCGCGAATGTAACCAGCAGGCACAAAACTGATCGAACGATCCAAAGACCGCACTCTATTCTCCCTCAACAGTGTACACGATCTGACGCGAAGAAAGTTCTTTCACTGTTCCTCGATCGTCATTAACAACTCGCTGCTGTCACTGCTACACTTTCGATTCTGGGTATTTTAGTATAACTATCTGAAAGAGAGAAAAAAAACGAGCATCTTGATTCGAATGTCGTGTTTCTGGCGAATCGATTTTTAAAACATGGAAAGTATTGATCGATCAACGTGATTTGGAAATCTCATTCGATCGGATATGGTTTCTGTACAATGTATGAATTTGAATGAAGCAGGAGATTTCTTTTTTGCTTTTTATACACAAATATGAATATTCTTTTTAAAAAATCCATGTAAATTTTCACAATACTCTGTGGGAGAATTCAAATTGACGCCACTTTCGTCAGTTTTCAGTCTAAAGAAAATAGAAGATTTGATAGATTTGAATCGAGTGTTAGAAAAATAGCGATTAATATTTTCTCTCCAACTTTTTGTTCGATATTGAATATTCTTCTAGCGAAGCGAGTAAAAACAAGAAGATTTACGATACATACCACGAGCATGAGTGTTATTTAATATGAAAAGTCATATTCAATCTATTTGGATAAGAATCACGAATAATTATGAGTAACCGCTCGATGGTTTCACTAACCCACATTCACCGTTGAAAGCAAAACGTCTCAGAATGATGACCTGGTTTCTGCTACGACCAGTTTCATCCCAATGAGATCTAAGAATTTGCAATTGACAAAAAAGATTTTGTGGAAGATAAAATTAACCAACGAACTCTTCCTCTTCTTCTTCTTGTTTTTGCAACACCAAAATTTCTATCCCCAAAAACAATGAAGAACAAATATCAGATTAATCTCCGCAGGTCTCCTGTCTCGAGATAAAATCATACCCCTTTTGCTTCCGGAGTCGCAATATTTCAATCAACACCAAGAAAGAATGATCTCATTTCATGTCGTAGCTGTGAATTGAATCGAAAGCGCACACCGAATTGAACCAGATAGATATGCAAATGCGGTGTTCATTACGTTTTAGAACAGCAGTTGAGATAAATGGAGTGCGAGCTTTTATCTCGATACAATAGAGAAAATACGGTTTTGCCTAATTTATTATAGAATCCAGTTTCAGTCATGCGCGCTTGTTATTTCTGGTTTTGCTTGAAATGAATGTATGGATCACAATTAAACTAACGTATATCGTCTTTATTCAATAGAATACAATCTTAACATTTCATCACAGCACACTGGGAACTATCTTTTATTTTCGTTGGACTAGATTTCCTTAATTCTACAATCATAAATTAATGAAGACTGAACGGTCATTTGAGTTACTATACTAGAAAAATATTTTTTCAAGAGAAAACAAAACTACTATAACGTATAATAATTATATAATAAATAAAGAGATGATGAGATCAATTTTGAAAATATTATTATCTCGCAGACGTTATTCTGGTGTAAAAAAAAATAACCTCTGGAAAAATCACGTATCGTATCGATGATGGGATCAACAAACAACTGCATCTCGATTCCGAGTGGAATGTTGTATGGATGAGTTAAAATTAACGATCCTTGGGTGGAATTTAAGAATGAATCGGCGGTGAGCATACGCATTCCCCGTTAAGATGATCCTTCAGCCATCCAAGATAATTCGTAACTTTGGTGTAAAGGCCTGGGAATTTCGGTCTGGCGCATCCACGTCCCCATGAAATAATTCCTACGCAAAAACAAATGTTTTACACAATTTTTCTTTCATTTTCTTAGCACTGATCGGTGAATTATTATCCATGAAGAGTATATAATAGTCACCAACGAGGCAGCTTTTTCTCATCTGAAGAAAAAGCATTATTTCAAGTATAAAAATCTTTAGAAACAGAGAAAACAAAAACAAACTATCGAAGTGAAATTCCTGAAATTATTCAAATGGGTGAGATCGTATGATCGTGAGAATCAAAACTCACCGATTATTTCCGAGTGTCCAAAAGTTCCTCGAACGTGCAAAGGACCCCCGCTGTCTCCCTAAAAGATGAGAAATTCGAAATAATATCGCGAAAACAGCGTGCAGAATAAACGAATTTCCGAAGTATCTTGATGTGAAAACTTGCGAACCTAGTTTCGAAACTTACTTTACAAGCATCGCGTTGTCCTTCCAGAAATCCAGCGCAAAACATGTTATCGGTAATACGATTTTTTTGATACCCCGCCTGCTCGCACTCCTCGTGTGATAAAATCGGAAGAGTGACTTTTTGTAGTTTGTCGCTCACCGGTGTTTCTTCTCCGGTTTTACCCCAGCCGACAGCAACAGCTGTAGCTCCTGTGTAATCGATAGCCTCTGCGAACCAGATGAAATTTTTATCAATCAATCGTGCCTTGTTTCATCAAAGTTTCATTTGGAAGATAGAGGGTCTCGAAACGGGGTATAAAACGTCCTTAACTGCGATCATTCAATGCTCGATGAATAGGAAAATATATGACACTAGGGTTTCGTCGAGGACAAGATTTTATCTGAGTTTTCCCTCGGGAGATACATAAAAGTACGGTGGGTGGAAGATTTCTATCTAAAATTCAAATAGAAACTAAACTCAACTTACTGTCTTCGGGTAAACACGCGGTACGCACGATATTTTGAAATGTTACAGGATGATCCATTTCGATGATGCCAATGTCGTTATCGTAGGTGTAGGTTTGATAATTTTCATGGATCTTGAAAGATTTCGCTCTACGTTGTATAGCGATAGGACTGAGATTGGGACGATTACTGTCAGCAAGGATGAGCTTTATCCTTCGTGGTTCGAGCCTGAAATCAACATTCTTTTTACATACAACATTCTCTTCTATCAATAACATCTGCGTGCTGTCGATCACGTTTCCCTTTGCGGGTTGGAGATACAAACAAGTGGTATATATCGATTTAACGCCACTACCCACCCTTCCAAACAATGCGCGGCCGTGAGAACGTGTCGTCTGGTAATCAAACTTCCGGCACAGTAGAATTCACCGTCTCTGTTCAAACTGACCAGCCAGGGATACTCGTATACGCTCGTTTCGTTTCCACCCACGATTTTTGGCGACCTTCCGACTCCACACACTAAAACCAAACGACAAGAATCAAATAAATTCATCGACATAGTATCGCACATTGTATTTAAATTTCATCATTAATTACCACAATTACTGCAAACGTTTGGCCTTTTGGAAGGAAAGGAAGGATCAAATTCATCTATCGATGACAGATCATCGTTCCCAATACTCGTTATGTTGTAGTGCACCTGTACGTTGGATGAAGGTAAGTTCCTTTCGCTATTCTGCGATACCTGATGAACAAAAAATGAGGACAATTATTATATCGAGAAATAAACGCTATGTAGCCTATTGTATCTTATTGTTTTGTCGTTTCCTTTTTTCTCTGCATCGCAGCAATTAGTCATTCCAAAACAATTGTCTTGGAATCTCATTAGTTCTTATTGGTTTTGTGTCAAGCTTCATCGCGTGTTTCAAGTACGATTTTTATGTAAAATTATTGCGTCGGTTCCACCTTTTATATCGAATTAATAATAATATTCCCTGAAGCGTGGGACAGATAAGGATAAGAAATGGACGCAATCGCTCCGTCTGTCGTTCTTTGATTCTCTATAAAAAGAGTATTTTATCGAAGATCAGAAATGAGGGGAGAAAAGCACCCTTTGTTGACGAATTTTGCTCATTTCAAGACCCTTCCTTGGCCCAAAGTGGATCCAAAGAATTTCATTCTCAGCAGCTTTAAGAGAATGCAAGGATGCGTTGCTTCAAAGTCAGGCATCGACAAGCTGGGAAGGTTTTGAGGCAACGCGTTGAATAAAACCAGGACGGTTCGCGATAAACTCATGCGAAAAACGCTGAATCACAGCATTGCATCATACAAACAAAAGGGAGAGAATTCGCGTAATTCGCAGGAGACAGGTTTGCAACTTGGATTACTTGGATAGAAACTCAAACTCACCGCAACACGTGGTAAAGCGTAGACGTAATAGCGACAACCCAAACAAAGTAATAGCGCAAGCACGCGTCTCGTCTGTTCGTGGTTCATGGTTGCTGGTATGTTAGTACTGTATTTAGTTGAATTATCCTTTGATGATTGACGACGATGTCGGCTTTTGGGTGGTTCTGTTGAAGTATCCGTAGAAAATCCCGGCGGAAAAATTGTTATTGTTGCGAACAACACTTCGAGACGCGTGCCTGTGCCGGGGCGTGAAAAAAGTCTAAAGGTTTCCTGACCGTATTGCCGTTTTATAGTAAATTATAACTAATGAAGACACCGGTTGCGTCCCATGTAATAACGGTGGGGATTTTTACCTTGAGTGGTGCGTTTGCATTGGCAGATGTTGCATGTGACAGCTTTTAAATCACTCGTGGCGCGTGTACGACGCACGGCGTTGTTGTTGTCATCTCGCTGTTGTCTCCAGGTAAAGGTGTGTGCCTACGGATGTATGAAAATACATAACACAGTTACAATACAATGGCATGCGGTTATCATTTATGTGTATGTACATATACAATATGGCGCAATCGACTGTGTATCGATCACTTGGAACGACCAATGTCAACCCCTCTACCTTCCTCTTCTTCTTCTTCGCCTTCTTTTTCTTCTACTCCTTCATCACCATCCGTTCCTCCTCTTCTTCTCCCGTCGTTGACCCTTCCTTCGTTTCAGGGATTCTGGATCAATGTCATTTTCGTCAGCGGCCCAAAGTGTGCTGTTGTGACTCTTGTTGCACTCCTCCTCCCATTATGTCTTCTTCTCTCATTCAGTGTGCCAAGGAAATAATATTGGGTCCACGCGATAAAAGAGGGGTTCCAAGAAGATAGATAAAGTCTTCTCTACGAGCTGTGAAATTAGAACAATGTGTTTTTCTTGGAATACTTCTAATATCTCCATAACCGTACTTAAAATTATGAATCATAATTCGTATTCTCGTTTCGTATTCCAACGATGAGTAAGTAAATTTGAATGTAACGTAATTTCGTACAATTGTGAAAGTACAATCGAACAAATAATAATCAATGTTATTTTGAAGTGAATTATGTAAATTGATTATTCATGTTTGTTTACACGAAGCAATGTCGCACATGTTTCATGGTGCGACATTGAGTATCGCCCTGTGGGTTTTCCAAGTTTGATACAAGTCGGTGACCTTGACTGATAGGCAGATCAAACAAATCTAGCAATGAACTGACTCAATAGTAGTGCCCCTGGTGTGGCAGATCCATTGCCAGATTCTTTGACTTGTTCGCCAGTCAAGGTCATCTAATTGAGTCAAGTACACGACAAATTTGTATTCTATTATCTAATTCTCACCGTTCGTACCAATATCGTGTATTTCCATTCACCAGGCGTACTACGAGAATTTGGGAAATATTTTTATCGTCGATCATTCCTTCACCTTCCTGATTAGAATAATTTCTGTTATCAGAGGTGTCGACGTTTTTTCAATATTTGAAGAATTCGATGTGACGAATGGGTTTTTAGAACCTATTCATGGAATTATGAATGACTTATTTTCTTATTTAGGAATATCAAAAGTCAGTGGGGTGTAAAAAGGGTACAAAGGGGGTGACCGCCCCTGGCGCATAGATAGGAAAGGACTGAAATAGAAAAAAAAAGTATCAGAGATGGCGGAAAATCGTAGAATTCTACATTTCAGATCCTTTATTTTAAAAATGAGGAGAATCAAATTTCTGGCATGTTTAAATCAACTGAATTTTCCTTCTGAAAGGATGAACAAATAAAATCAAATTGAGAATAAATATGAATCCACAAAAGAATTCAGTAAATATAATACTTGAATCAAAATTATCCTAAATGGACTTCAAGAATATTCAATATTCGATCAAGGAAACGATTCAAACTCCCCTTCAACTGAATCAACAGGAAAACACTTTTATGTAACAACATTTAATTCATATCTCAATTTCCTTACATTGAAAAAATTATTTTATTCATAAAATTCTTTCGTAAAAATGTTTTTTCAGCATGCGAATGTTTAGAAATTCTGACAAGTCTTGTGAAAGGGTCTGTGGTAATCTAAACTAACGTCCAGCGGGCCTATTTTACTTGACTCGTCAGTTCTTCAAAGATACAGAAACATTTTGAAAAGTCCGATGGAAGTCTGGATAAAAGTCCACCATGGCTGCCAACTTTGGCAGCAATCTTTTTTCTCCAGTGTTCTCTCACTCTCTAAATTTCTTGGAGTGAAAATTCAGGCCTAAAGAGTGGAAATACTGCAAGTCCAACCCCATAAACATTTGATTTCTCAAGATATGTTTTAGATATGTTTAAGATGTCTTATGCGACACTTTTAGATATCTAAAAGATAACTTTTCGTATCTTGAGATATCTTAAACATATCTTACGTCTCTTAAAACGTCCAAGACATGTTTAAGATATCTCAAGATACGAAAAGTTATCTTTTAGATATCTAAAAGTGTCGCATAAGACATCTTAAACATATCTAAAACATATCTTGAGAAATCAAATGTTTATTGGGAACAAGGGTGAGATTCCACTTTTAAAGAGTGAATTTCCACTCTCATAGAGTGAGAATTCCACTCTTTGAAGCGAGTTAAAATATCCCAAATAGACACAAAGTGCAATATGCACTTTTATGTTATGCAATAATTTGTAGTTCGTAGAGCAACAGCGGATTTTCTCGTTAACAAGAATTGTATTGCTGAAAATCACTGGTTGGAATGACAATATGATTTGCCGTTCCAACTCACAATAAACATTGTTGATTTGACAGAATAATATCAAGCGGCGAAAACAATAAGTATCACAGAATTAACAACAAAAATTGTCGTAACAAAATCCATTTATCATCAGAACAGCTATATGTATATTCTGAACGTATAAAGCGGTATAATTATTCCCGTGAGAAATTATTGGATCCACTTCAGGAGACAGTTAAAAATGATATCCAAGTGATATACATTTCCTCTACAAACCCTTCTTCGATGAAGTTTTCCTTGAATTCACAAACATAAAACTCAACCCCAATTTCTGATTGATTAACAGAAAAAGCCTTGCATGAGTTTCAATTACAAATTTGACGAGTTTCATTCGTTTCTGAAAAAATTCCTATAGTTTCCTAATTCATTCCCGGGTCGAAAAATTGGGACGGTTTCTGTCCTCTTGTTTCATTTTTAGACTGATTTTGTCCTGATGGTTGATTAATGCGGACAAAAACAGTACTTTTTCAAGATTGTAGTCTGAATTTGTCTTCGATCACTTTTACTCGCTCGAGGAAAATTTCAGATTAAAATCTTGAAAAAGTACTGTTTTTGTCCGCAATAATCAACCATCGGGACAAGATCAGTCTAGAAATGAAATAAAAGGACAAAAACCGTCCAAATTTTTCAACTCGGGGAGGTCGAGGATTACGATAAATCGCAGTTCGAGTACTCAGCTGTCATCTTGGAGATCTGCCGATGTGATAAAGGCTTTGTTTCCCATTCGGAGGACTCGGGTTCGAATCTCGCTAAGTCAACTTTCTAACATTGGAACTTCTACAATCGCCTTTTCTTCGGATTTGGATCAAAACGCATGGTAATAGAATGTTTGTAGGGATAAATTTGGAAGAGAATTGATTTCCCTCAGTCAACAGTAAGATTTTTTAAGGGGTTACACCTATTTGAACGGTCTGAAAAAAAAGCCTTCTTCGAGAAATTTTGTTCGTTGTGATAAAATAAATCAATGGAAATAAAATTTTGCAGGTTTATTATACATATATTGAAGTATACAAAATGATTTTTTATTCAATTCCATTCTCCAAAATGGGGGATTTACAAATACTTCGAAATAACGGGTTTGTTTTTGGAGTGGTCTGCGGCAGGACAAATAACTCTTTCAATTTTCATTCAATCGACTTGAAATTTCAACTGCAGCTTCTTAAATAGATTTTACAGAGAAGTACAAATGATTTTTGAGATTCATGGATGATTACGTGTTTTATAAACGTTAAAAGATCGGGTTTTTTGGTGAAAGAAAAAGCTTTGACTTTGAACTTGTGTCAAATTGCAAAAAATGATTATTTTCCAATAATCGTATGGGTAAATGTTTAGAAGTGCGACTTATGGGAAACGGAATTATTCCTGGTTTTTTTTTTTTTGTAGAAACGGTGTTCATCCGACCCCAATAGACTATTCAGATGCGAGGAACTGCAAAAACTTCCCTAGGAGCACACTTACGGCTCATGAACAGCCCACTTTTGTGTATTTTGTATGGAAAAACATCGTTTTCCCATAAGTCGCACTTCTAAACATTTACCAAGATGGGATTTGTTCTGCCGCAAACCACTCCAAAAAAAAATACGTTCTTTTGAAGTATTTGTAAATCCCCCATTTTGAGGAATGGAATTGAAAAACAAATTATTTTGTATACTTTAATATATGTTTAATAAACCTGCAAAATTTTATTTCCATTGATATATTTTATCACAACGAAAAGAATTTCTCAAAGAAGGCTTTTTTCAGACCGTTCAAATAGGTGTAACCCCTTAAATAGGTGAATATAAATTATTGATGTACCCACATGATATTGCGAAACTGAATATTTCAATTGTTGATAATGTTGACAATATAATATTGTTGCCAGTTCAGCGATAGTGACGGTCATATTTTTACGATATTTATTGTGGGTTGATATATAACAATGTTTTATTATAAATTCAGCAATATTATGGTTAGTTTTCTTCTTCGTGCAGATATCTTCCAAAAGTGCAAGAAGTCTTGAAGAATTTCCTAAAAGATATGTTTTCGCATTCGAAAATATGTCTTATGCAACATAAATAGATTCCCAATAAACACACACACGTTATTTCAACGTTGAAAGAACGTTAGACTGTCAAACGAACGTTTTGTTGACAGTCAACGACAGTTAGTCGTTGATTTCATAACGTTGATTTTTGGTCAAAATTTGATAGGGAAATAGACGACCAGGAATTGGGTTTTGATGATGTGTAATTTAAACTAATATTCAAAAATAACCAGCAAACGACGTCCTCAAAAAACGTGTATTGAACGGGTTTGAATCACGCGTTTAAAATGTGTTTATAACACCTTGTGTTGGAACTTCAATTGAAGATATTCTGCTAAAAATGTTGAACGAAACCGAACAATAGTCAAAATTTCAACAAAGAGCAAGATAGTAAATAGTGTGGCATGCTTTCCAAATTCTTTCATACTCAGAAATACTATTCTTCTAGATATTGAATGAGAAGTTTTCAAAAAAAAATTTGTTGGATTCAATCCACGTTTTAGAACCATCATTACGACACGTCAATATTTGACGTCTTTTGAACGATGTTTAAACCGTTGATATGACGTTATTTTATGGTTGAAAAACACGTGATCTGCCGCGACATTTTTACGCTGAATCAACGGAAGAATATTACTAATTCACAACGTGTGGTTATTGACTGTTTTTGATGTTTTTGAAACGTGCGTGTGTTTACTGGGTTTCTAAAAGAGTTTCTCTCGGAGACTTCTCAAAGATATCTTTAAGAAGTAATTAAGAAATCTAAAAGAGTTCTTCAAGATTTCTTAAAGATGTCTTGAAAAATTCATAACAATGTCTTTTTTCCTTCTCCTCCCTGTTTGTCTCTATCGCTCTCGCACTCCTATAAAGTTTCCTTTTTCTCAAATCTTGAGGTTGCGGGAATCGAACCCGTGCATTTTACGATGTATTTGCGCTTCAGTGACCTGAGCTATACGACAGTTTGGTTTTGATGCTTATAATTGTCAATATGATATAGTGGAATAGTGTCACCCATGCAGGTATTGACAGGACTGGAAAAAAACCCAAGCTTGTCCCAGGATTGGCACGTGTATCAGGAACAAACTCCCGTTGAAAATAATTGGACCCGTGATGATTGGTTACATGATTGTCCCGCTGTTTCCGATGGATAGTTAGTCATGGGACATTTGTTCGTATCTTTGGATTGGCCAAAAACTGCGCTTGGTACAAGCTTGGCACAAGCGTGAAAATCAAGCTAAGGTTAAGATGATTATTTAAGCCGACGTTGTCCACATAAGTGGCACGGTGTTTCCAATTAGTTCACAATGGATAAAGGACTTGTGCATAACTATCGGGCAAAGACCAGTTTCACGCACTAAGATAGATATTGTTGATCTAAATAAGAATAAAACTCGACTCAATGGTAATAGGCTATTTTTAAATGTGATCATACACGAAAATCAACTGATCTTGAAGAACTTTCTACAGGATTTCAAGATGTCTTTCCCATGCAGGGATTAACAAGACTGGGAAAAACCCAGGTTCGTCTCAGTCAAGACTGCCAAGGCACATTTAATCTATCGTTCCAAGATGGTTCATGTACGGTATCCCGAGGGAGAACTTTGAGCTGAAATCTGGATCAAATTATTCTTCTCATCAGTATCTGTGATGAAAGAAGTATTGATCGATGCTTGGCGAATCATTTGGACTAGGCCGGAACGAACCATTGGCCCAAGCTTGTCTCGATCTTATCATTCCCAAGCCTCGGCCAGGTTTATTGAATTGTTCAAGACAAGTCTCGGCAGGTCTTGTGCCAGGCTTGGTCCATGATTGGACCATTGTTCCATACACACATGGGCAGTGATGTACATTTTCAGAGTAAAAGTGATCTTCTGAAAGAACTGTTATTATATAAACAAATGTCGGATAAATTGGCCGTGGATACCACAGATTCTTCTCAAATTATTTATATCTCATCGTTATTGAATAATAACTCATTGATAAGTATAAATAAGAATTTTTTCAAATTTACTTGAAGGCCATACATAAAATTGAGCGTAAAAAGTTCAGTAATTTGTAAAATATTTGTGTCTTGGAGATTCATTAATTAATCCAGCGTGGGTATTGAAAGGTGACAAAATCGTACTTTTTGCAGAATAATTTAAAATCTCTTGGCATGCATAGATTTTTCAAGCTTTTGATTTGTGAATTATAATAAAAGGCACATTCCAAGTGTCATTCATGTCAATTCATATGATCAGGTATTCATAACCTAAACCTAGGCCCAATAAACATACAAATCCTCAAGACATCTTTTCAACATTTCTAAAAGACAACTTATAAACTTCTTTTAGATGTCTCACTGAAGACATTTCTAAGAAATCTCTTGAAGTTATCTTAAGGATGTCTAATAAATTTTATTTTAAAGATGTCTTTAAAGATTTAATAAAAGACATCTTTTAGATATCTTGAAAATCATAATCACAATATCAATAATATAATAATATAACGATAATCATCATAGGCCTGAATTAAAAAAAATATCAATTTTGATATAAAATCAAATAATTGGTGACTTTCATTATAAAAATGTTTATAATCTCATAGTGTGCATTGTTTCTACTGACTAAATTGGATCACGTCGGACCACAATTGATGTTGCACGGATTGAAAACTGAATTCATTCAAGTACTCCTGCTTAAAGAATTTGATTGAACCAATAGAATCTGCATCGGAATCAGTGGGTTCAATGAGATATTTTGAACAGGCGTACAAAAAAAATTCTACGCTCATAGTTTGTAATTCCAAAAAAACACGAAGGTCCAAAGAATATTCAGTGGAGGTGCATTGAACGTCCGGACATTGGATGGTCCGAACATTCCTTGAACATAAATGTACGTATAATGAACGTGAATTTCACCTAAAAGATCTGTGTCTTGGGGAAGTTACAGGGATGAAATATATAATTCCCAAGACATTTTCAGATCTTCTGAAAGTGTGCTTCAACCGTGGTTAATAAAACCTATTCATTCCTATTGAATGTAATCAATTCACATTAAAATTCGAATTCTGCACGTTTAATAGGAATGAATGGGTTTTTTATCAATCAGGGAAGAGGTCCTAAAAAAAATTCGCATCATATCTAAAACTCGTCTTAAAGAAGTCTAAAAGATATCTTCTAGATATCTAGTAAGAGTTTTAAAAGATGTCTCACTCAAGACATGTTTTGGATGTCTAAAACTGTCGCATAAAACATCTTTTAGACTCCTTTCAGATATCGTTTAGAACAGTTTGTAAGACATCTTGCGAAGTCGCAAGACATCTTTTAGATTTCGAAAAGATATCGTTTTGTCTATGTGGGCTACTGACAATCTATCTTTCCAAACATATTTTGGTGAAGTCTTCCAAAAAGATATCTGCAAGATATCTTGCATGGTCTTGAATCAAGACATCTTCTAGAAATCTTTTAGAAGATGTTTTCCCTGGCGAAAAAGTTTTACATAATTTCTCATATATTTTCATAAATGTCATGAATTTTCATAATTTCTCAAGGGATTGGAACATTTAGTATAAGAAATGTTTTCTCATAATAAATCATAATTTCTCATAAATGAAATCATATTATTTCATATACTTTCATAATTTCTCATAAAATTACAGAAAATTGTTCATAAATATAATGATGACTATGAGATATGGTTTTTCATAAAAAAACTCATAATTTCTGACCAAAAAAGTCACAATTATTCATAAATAAAAGTGTATCATCATATAATTTTCTAATTTTCCAAAAAAAATCGCATATATGTCTTAATTTCTTGAAAATTTCATACAGTTTCTTCTCGCATCCGTAAAGACGAGGCAGATAATATGAAATATCAACACATATGAAAACATAGAAGCCTGCTGAAGTAACCGAAAAGTGATCCGGATCACTTGAATTAGCTACTTCGGAAGGTTCCATAGCGTCTTAACAAAAAAATAAATGATAAATCTTATGTGACTTTATGAACATATGTTCTGGTGGAGAGATTATAAAAAATTTGGAAATTTTAGAAGGGTTTTTTTTTATAACAGCACCTCTTTTTTTGAAAAATGGTGAGATTTTATCCAAAATTTATGAGAAAATTATGGAAAAATTATGAAAACATTATATCTCATAATGATGTTCCAAATCCTTCAGAAATTATGGGATTTTATGAGAAAATTATGGAAAAAAATTATGAGAAATTTTTTCGCTAGGGTTTCTAACGCTTCTGAAAGATATCTTCAAGAACTCTTCAAGAACGTTCTTGAGGATTGAGTATTATTTCAGATATCTTCAAGAAGTACGTGCTGTATGGGATGTCACTCTTATGAAGTGAAAACTCAGTCTTCAGAAGTGGAATCTCACTTTTGTTGGCCTCGCAGTGTTTTCACTCTTCAACAGTGAATTTTTCACTCCGAAAAACATAGAGAGCATATGCATATCTCCTCTCGGTTGATCAATAATCCTGATAGTTTGAATAATTCACTTCCACCGTGCACGTGGAACGTACTTCGTCTAAGTACGTTATAGGATAATTATAAATCCGCTGACCTTCCTCTATTTGTGAATATTTGAGTCGATTAATCCACTTTCCGATCCCGTAGTAAATTCATCCCACGATAATCATTGAATATTCTTCTTGCATTTCATTCACCCACGAATTTATGTAGATTCATTTCTCTTTGTTGATTTTTTTCGAAAGACGACACAGGTATAGAGCCAGAAAATGGAAAGTGATATTGTATTCTTTGTCGAACAAGACGCATATTATCATGCACTTCTTCATTCTTTGTGAAAGTCTAATAAAAATGAATGTTTATGTACATCGCGGGTGGTAATTTACCACCTGCTGGCGAATATTTTCGTCTCGAATACGTCAAGGAAGATTGATAAGGGACAAAAATCTTCCAGATTTGATAACATCGTTTCTATTGCATTTGAAGATGCAATTATTCATATGTCGTTGTCTTTTGTTGTTTCTCTCACAGTAAGTGAACCAACGCATCAACGAAACGCATCGCAATCGCAATCCGCGTGAAGCAATGATTTAATATATGCAGATTATGCATCGAGTTCACTGCGCTTGTACTTTTAAGATTCAAAAATTACATGCTCGTAATAACATCGAATGCGTAACAATACGAAAGTGAATGACATCGATATTTCACATAAAAATGACAGGAGATTACAAAATCCTTTTCCCCTCCTTGGAACGAACGATACGAAAGCTCCTTAAAAAATCTCACAGTTCTTTCCTCTGTTAAGCCCAAAACACATTTGGAATATTACTTGAATCTTTTCGAGTGAAAGTTCCTTATGTCGTCGTTGTTGAATCACGTACAACATGGTATCCTTTCCTCTGTTTCTTGTCACATTTTTCATCCTTCTTCTTCTGTTCTTTATTTCTTTATTCTGAAATTCAGACTTCTCTTCCCTTCCTTTTCATTCTCTCTAACGCTTCCTTTTTCTCCTTCGATATGGCAAATCCTTCATTCTCAGCTATTCTATCTACTTCATCTCCCACGATATCTCTGCTTTTTTTCCTTCATTTCAACCCCGATATACAGAAAACTCTTACTCTCGGAAACAATCTCCGCTCCCTTATTTTTCCTCACCTGACTGATTCTGAATTATTCTCCACTTTTTTGTCACAATTTTCTGGCTTCTCATGTCAGAAAGTGTCTCTTCTTTTCTCGGTCTAATCATTTCTTATGTCTTCAATTTGATCATCTGGTCTGACATAAAACGTACAATACAAGTTTGCGTGGACGATACAGCAAAACAAATCGAGAAACATAAACAGAGTTATCGGTGAACAACGATCACTCGGTTTACTCGATTTCAAATCATTCATACGATCTGACCCTGACGATCACTGCAAATAAGGCGAGTCTCTTTGATAAAGTTACTCATACGTCGAGACAATAAAGTAAGGCGACTCGCCCGCATGAGGGTGTTGTGACCTATATACCTTGACCCACTGTTATGAGTTACAGGTGGGACAGCGAGTCGGTCCTGATGAAGCTTGTTATCTCGTTTGTTGCTCTTGTAGTGGAATAGAGCTTCGATAACGTAGATCGGACACGGTTCTCGATTATCTCTCGTTGTCTCTTGTTGTGTTTACTCGATACGTTCCTTCCAAATAATTGCAAGATTAGTAATGGTTGCGGAAATGAGATTAGAATTTGAATATAATTTACGTGTCATTGACAACAAGAGACCAAGTTTCAGTTTGAATACGAAAATATGTGCAATATATGCGGAATTCCGTTCAACGAGATTACGAATAACGAAGCTGTGTATGAAAATTCTTTCTCATATTTTCTATCAATTCTTGAAATCTATTACAAGTTCATAATCATTTTGTTATGGCGTTCATTCGGGATTGTTCCCCTACTATAGCTCTTATCGGAAGTTAAGACACGCTTAGCTGTAGATTCAATGCGCAGCAATTTATCGTTGTACAAATACATTGCAGATTACATATAAATCGAATTAAGGTGAGCGATAATAGTTTCGAAACAATATGAATTAATACTGTTTCTCTACAATTCAGATTATCTTTATATACATTCTAGATTCGTATAATTCCCACATGCGTAAATATATGAATCATTTTCAAAGGTATTCGAGTTCTTTTTCAATTGTCCCCAACAATTCGCATCAGAATCCAAAATTGTGCAATCCTCGAGGGTTTACGGAACTAACTTATGTGCGATCGATTACATCATTGATAAACCGAAGATTTCTAACATCAAAGGGAAAAGTGGGTTGATATGGTATACTTTAAACCCATACCCCATCGTATATAACGATCGTTTAATGCAAATTGCCTTACGGCTAGCCTAAATTTTCACTCCTACTCGTCCGTCCACTATTCCGTATAAATAAAGATGTGACACGGAATCGAAGCCTTATGTGAAAGTATTCGTCGCCTCGGTAAGAGGCGTTTCTTGTTCTTGTGCGGTGTTTAAAATAATTAGATAGAATTATTATCATTTCTATATAGTGTATCATTCAGTGTTGTTTATTATGTTTGATGAAACTGTGCGCAAGAGAATGAACTTGATACTTTTGTTGTTGGCTACCACCGTTACAGCAGCGGTAATCGATACTGAAGATGGGGTCCGTATTGAGGAACAGGTTCGTCACGTTCTTCTTTTCTCATACAACAAAATCAAATACAGAAACCCAGGAGGATCTATATCTACCCACCATTTGTAATCACATTTCTTTTTATTCTAGAACTCAACCTTGAAACAATATCCATATCCAGGACCAGCAGTTTATACCGACGATAAAGGATTTTGGGACTGGCTGTACGGTCTCGTGAGCACTCCTCAACCGGTTACAGAACCACCAAGAAAACCAGAAACATGTCCCCCTTGCAGTCAGTAATTTTTTCAAATAATATTCAACAGTCGATGCTCATGTTGCTCTCTCAATTTGGAATCTTGGTGTTACAGAATGTGGATTAACGAATAAACACAATCGCATCGTCGGTGGCGTAGAAACGCTGGTGAATGAATATCCATGGATGGCATTGTTACTTTACAGAGGTAGATTCTATTGTGGAGCGACTGTCATAAATTCTCGATACGTCTTAACGGCTGCACATTGTGTCGACAGGTGAATTGGAATTCTATTCCTTTCTTGAGCATTCGTCACCACTCGTCGTGTGTTGTTCGAAACTCAAATAATTCTTTTGTACAGATTCCAACCGGAGTATATGGAAGTTCGAATTCTTGAACACGATCGACAGATTACGAGTGAATCCAAAACTCAACAATTCAAAGTGAAGTTAATCAAAAGACACAGCGCTTATTCGACCACCAACTTCGACAACGATATCGCTCTGGTCAAATTGAATGATTCTATTAAATTCGAAGGTTCAATGAGACCCGCTTGTCTTCCCGAAAAAGGTAAATTTTAGATTGTTTTTCCTCCCCTGAGAAGACGAATAAATGATTATCCTTGCGCAGGAAAAACATTCGCTAATTGTACGGGTATCGCGACTGGATGGGGCGCTACTCAGCAATCAGGAATGATATCTTCGACCTTGCGCGAAGTCAAAGTTCCGATCCTTACCAATGCCAAGTGTCGGATGAGCAAATATCCAGCTCGCAGAATTACCGAGAATATGCTTTGTGCGGGTTACGATGAAGGAAATAAAGATTCTTGTCAGGTACTTTTGGAATGTTCATTATTCTCGTAACAATGCAATGTAATCGATGTGATATTCTTATAGGGAGATAGCGGTGGTCCTTTGCACGTTGTGAATCACATGACTCATCACGTAGTTGGTACGTTTTTGTTCTTTTCAATCTTTTCTGTTATATATTCCATGCATTGATATAGATTTTATATACTCTAGGTGTTGTGTCTTGGGGAGAGGGATGCGCAAAACCAAATTATCCTGGAGTATACACTAGGGTGAATCGTTATTTAACTTGGATAAAGAGGAACATGGATGAAGGATGTTACTGTCATGGTTCGTTCTAACAGTGAAAAATGTTCTATTATTTATTGATGGATTTGTGGTTTGACATTTAGTATTTTACTAGACTTTTTTTGTCGATAAATTATTTATTCGATACAAAACGTGCATCGAGAGAGGACTTTATTTATATTTAAATAAATGAATCTTGTATCTTATTTATCGAGTATCGAAATAAGTCCTTCTCTCGGTGTATCGTTTCACGTCGACGTACGTGGTACGTGATTAGATTATACACAGAAAATTGATTGAAAATTAAGGCACGCATGATCCTCTTCTCCCACAGTTCTGTGTCGTCATAATAAATAAGTAAGTACCATATAAAAGAAAGTGGCTATCAGAGAAAGAGACTTTCTCTGTCGGAGAATTTGAAGGAATCATGATATACGTAAGAACACACACGTTATCACGTGTCAACATCTTCAAAATATTCCCTAGTCAAAATATTTTCTCTCGAGGAACATAGCGTAAAACGGGTTAATATTTATTTAAAGAGATTCTCAATAATACTCATTTTCTTTCTTTTTGAATTCGATTTGGCGAAAATCGAATTGGAATAAGTTAATATCGTAAAAAGTACAAAACATATACATATTTTTATATATATATATATATATATATATATATATTGTAATTTTTATAAATAAAATACTTTATAAATCTGTGACTAGAATACCGCTGGCTTGATTATTCGCTTCTTCAGGTAACACTGATAACACCTTTTCATTCTTTTCGTACAGCCAATGGGTCTCCATATTGCCTTTTCCCTGTCAACAATCAAATCAAATAGAAATAGAAATAATATTCGATTGATTCTTATTTTACGATACGTACCTTAACCCAAACGATACCACGGGATTCTGTATGGTAACGACCTTTCGGTAACAAGTTTCTCGTGTCAGGTGAGATATTTATTTTACCAGGCTGTGGGCAGAAAATTCACGTATAGTGGGTATCCGGAAACATTTGTTCAAACAAAAATTACATACATGAAAAAAAAATACACGGAAAGAAAGACTGGGTCTAAAACGAGGATGGCTGACAAATATTCGTAGGGAGTCTACTAAAATTTCGTATTCGATGTATCAACAATTGATAGTTTCACTGTGAAAAATACCAATGAAATTATCAACTGTTAATATTTTTCAGCGATCCTCTTTTAATAGACCCGGTCTTTCCGTGTCGCGACAATATCAAAATATACAAGAATTAAAATAGTTCTCATCAAACGACTTTGAAAATTTGAATCACCTCTGCTTGAGAAAAAAAATTAATATAAGAGGAGTTCCACGCCAAATCCCGTACGATGATAATCGATATTCGATATAAATTTTGAGAACATTCATCTCACCTCGCTGGTAGTTTGCATCCTCGACGCGGTATTCACGGTATCTCCGAAAAAACAATATCGTGGTACTTTGATGCCAACCACGCCGGCTACCGCAGGTCCCGAATGAATCCCTAAGTCAACAGAAGATTCTGAAATGCTTCGCACGATTTGGATTCTCAATCCCGTCACGTGCGTGATGGGATAAAATGTATTAATGAAAAAATCTTTCACTTTTTCGTGTTGGTATTTAGCGGAGAAAATGGGACGCAAGAAGGAACAAAAAACAAGAAATTATGAATATCGTTTATCCAGAAATATCCTTGGTATTTTGATCGCTCCCGAATGTAATTTAAACGGATCGGAGTTCATATTATTATAGAAGTCGATTTACAGTGTTTCATAGCAAGTTAGTAGAAGTTCAAATTACCTATACGAATTTGTATTCCCACACCCGAAGGTGAATGAAGAGATTGAACACGTTTGATGAGCTGCAATGAAACGTCTGCGATGTTTTCCGCATGATGTTCCGTTTTGTCTGGCGCTCCGCTCGCCGCCATATAAATCCGTCCCACAGTTTCCACCTAATAACGTGACGCATCATGTGAAATATGAGGTGATATCTATCTTTTGAGAAATTTCATAAGTCCGGAATACACAGTGGAATATCATTCCGAACTGAGACCACTGACTAGGAGCTATTTTGCAGCTATGTAACATCTACGACTTTTTGATGTGATAGTTCATGAATAGCTATAGATGCAATTATTCTAGCTACACTGCAAACTGAAGTGTGTGAAAATTGATTACAAGAACACGGATAATCCGTGTTTTTGCAGTGAATTTCAACCCGAGCGTATTACGGAGTGAATCAGGTTTAATTTCATTTTTCGCTCTGATCTCGCCCTGTTCTCAACCTGATCTTGCTTTTAATATTCTTCAGTTCGTAATGTATGGGAGCAACAAGGAATGAGTTAAAAATGTGAGTAACTGCTTACTTTATACACATTAAATTGATCCATGAGGGAATCGAAACACGAGAACACCGCGTTCATCGAAGATACCACATCCATGGCTCCCTCGATAGTGGTGTAATCGAAATCACAGAGTTCGCAAAACAGTACGCTGATGCATTCGAAGGACTGTGAAGAATCAAATAAATCTTTCAATAAAAATGTCTTTGTTTGTCTCGTCGATGAGAATGAATCATACGTCACCTCGCAAGTGCTCAATGGACTGGCACCGGCACGCAATCGATCCGCCACAGTTTTTGGTATCATAGAATACAACAGTTCATCACTTTTATTCTTCCATTGATCCAGAAGAGCGTAACTGTGTTCCAATTCCTCCGATCTTTGTTCCGCTCTTTCGAACATCATTTCCAATCTAAAGGATAAAAGAAAAAGATACAATAGGGAACATTTATTAATATTGTTTTGAATGAAAAGACCTTCCGCAATGTTGCCATCCAGCGAGTACCATTTCCTTGCTCATCCCGTGAGGATTCAAGTCGTTCAAATAGAGTCCCATATTCAGGAGATCGTCCAAACTGTTGATTCTATCGAAACAAAAACAAAAAATATGAGTTTTCGTTGAAAATCAAATGTTACTTTGTTCTTTGCGTGTCTTCGACCTGTAGGAAAACTCACAGCGGACTGCATAGGAATATTATCGCTTTGATATCGTCGATGTATCTCATTTGACCCTTCAAAAGTATACTCCTCGCTCCTTGACTCCCTCTCCTGTCCAATCCGCTTTGATTATTCTCACTGGTAGTCGAGGAAGCATTCGCGGTTGATCGCACCAGCTCCAGTTCGAACATAACCGAATGTAGATACATTACCTGCGATTATGATTCTTTTCAAAACATCCTATCTTTTATATTTATATTATGAATAATCAACATTCATTTTAGGAGTCAAAGTCTTACGTTGGCCCATGTGAAAGAAATACCCTTTGGTCTTCTTAATTTGAAAACTTCCGTGACGTGTTTATTTAAGATACACGACTGGCCACCCCACGCTTGGATCAGTTTATCCCCGGATCCAAGAATTTTCATATCCTTGTCCATTATAACTCCAAATGGGAACAAACGTAGGAGGAATGTACAAGATACCGGTGGTAATTCTCGACCAAGTGGCGTGTTGATTCGATTACTCTTCGCTATCTACAAGATTTTGTTTTTACATCCATCAGTGTTCTTCCTTCTTGTAAAGAGTTGGAGAACATAATTATGCATTTTCGTAGTTCACACGGAGAAAAAATTTGCTGATGCCATAGCAAATCTTTCTGCTAAACAAAGTGACAGCAAAGTTTCACCACAGATGGGGAATTTTTTACCATAATTTCCTTATGAAAAAACCCGATATCGAGATTTCATCGTTCAATCATCAGTTGTATTAACCCTCAATTACCCCACGGGGGTCTCAAGGGAACAAGAGGTTTCAGAAAATCTGATGTTTTGTTCATCAGGGTGAAGTGGGATGATTTGAAACCAAACCCTAGTGAAAATGGGACCGTAAGGAGGGTATGAAGCGACGCGAAAGAGTAAACGGAACAGTATTCAAGTGCGAAATAAGCGGAAATTGAAACATTTCACGCTTCCGGCGAGCGAAAATTTTCACCAGGGAAACAAGGATGAAGTTTAAGAACCGTAGTATTTTTTTGATAATGGAGAAAGCTCCATTTAGTTGATTGCAACGCACAACGAGAGATCAAGGAAAACATACAAAAATACGTGGGGTGATCAGACCATTCCGATAAAAATACGATGTCTACGATAATTATTCGATACAAGACCGAACCAGCAACCCGATGATTTCCCGATAGATATCATGGAACAACACGATAGATTTCGGATAGTATCAATAACACTGATGATTTAGCGACGAAATTCCGATATCGGGTTTTTTCATGAGAGTTTGGTGCACTTTTCCTTCATTTGTGGAGGATTTAACACCCAAAAAACAAAATAATTCCTCAAAGTGATGGTAAAATCCCCTCACGATGAGGGGACGAAATCCACCAACAGAGTGAAGAAACACTTCCCACATTTTTTACAGTGCAGCAAAAGGTATCCAGCAAAATCAGGTTTCGCTATCACAACGAATTCTTCTGTTTCTTCGTGCAATCTGGAATTCTGGGAATGAATTTAAGGAATACTTACGTAGTCTCGATTATCAAAATCAATCCGAAATTTAACCATAACGCTGCGGGAGCCAGGGATATTATTCGAACTCTCCAGGACTCGTATATCCAAACTTGTTTCGTACAGTTCCTCGGCAATCTGATACAACTGACCTGTTGATGTTGAGATTTTCAATAAAATCTAGCTGCGTTAACGAATCCCGTGGTATGAGAATTATTTATCAAAATCATATGTCGTACCCATGAAATAGCGAGTGAAACCTTGTCTGGTACTCCTGTAAACCAAAACTACTCCATGAGGATCTATATGCGTAGTGTACATTGATGGACTTTTCATCTTCGGGTACGTAAAACGCATTTGCATGTGAATATTGTCAACGCTTTGGAGAAAATCACAGAAATAACGTCCGGTAGCTTTTATTGTACAGTCGTATCTGTAAAAGAGAACAGAATGAAATGAAGGCTGAATCGAACAATCAATGGCGTCAATGGCGTTGATTATAAATGATCTCAAAGGATGACTAAAAGATTCAAGATTTTTGAACAAGTTCAAGGTTCGAGTACCGGCAAAAAAGTGAAATCGTGGAATTAAAATTTTGATTTCAATATAAAATTTCATTCCCTGGGGAGTAGAAAAATTCAGCGATTTTCTACCAGGCTTGTTATTCCATGTAACTATTTATTTCGGATCATCGTTTTCTATGCAAACACCTATGGGAAATGGGAAGTACCGCCCAACGTACCCGCATCGAATCCAATTCATTGTCAAATATTAATTATCTTGAGAGCTTAATCGCGTCATATCGAGCGATTCTAATCCTCACAGGATTATTCGATCTCCCGTATCCTACGCATCGAGTTACCCAAAGCAATAACCATTTTACGGTGATATTGGTGTCAAAAAGCCAGAGAGGATACAGGATTACCTTGTGGAGGAAGAATTTTTCTCTCATGTTATTTTGAAGACAAAAATTGAGTTAATTAACTGGAAGAATTTTTCCAATATTTGTGTACAAGGAAGCAAGAAAGAATAAACGTTTCAGGAATACTTACCCTAAATTACTAAAAAATCTAACAAAGCATTTGCCGAAGAATTGCATCACGTTATCCACAGTTTCGCCATTGTGACTAGCCAGAGCGGCAGCTAAATTCGTCATTAGTTCGTCTGGATAAATTTGACGAGTTTTAAACACCGTATGTTTAACCCCAGCCTTTTCCAAAATCTGCAACCATATTTCCTCTCCGTATTCCAACTGTAAAGAACGATTCAAAATGAAATCTTTTATTTTATATATTTTTAATGAACGTCGAAGGTCACTTTTCAGAAAAAAAAGTGACTGTGAAAATTTTCAGAAGAAACTCTTCGATAGGGTGGAATTCTTGATGTCTGTTGAGCAAAGAGGACAGAAATGTCTTGTGTGTCCTGGAGGAAAGAACAAGGAATTGGATGTTGTTGAATGTGTAAAATGTGGTGAAATGTATCATAAATCTTGTGCAGTGAGGACTGGTTTTAACGACTGCTGGGCGTAGCAGTATTGTTGCTCATCGAAGAAGAGAATGATTATCATTAGATTAATGGGGATCTGCATCAGATTAGCAAATTGAGTGATTCTGGTTCAAGGGAGGTTTAATTTGATGAGAAACTTGAGATTTTATGAGAGAAGATCCTTTGAATCTTTGAATGAAAATAACGATACTGCACTGTTAGAAATTTCTTTATTGATTCTAATGTTTTTGCTGGAAGCTTTTTTCCGACGGGAAAATTTGTCATTCTCTATAAAATATCGATTTTCAGGTGGGATAGGACAAAAAAATATTATCCAAAAATCAAACACTCCAACATGCATGTTAATGATGGGGATTTTTGAAAAGAATCGATCCTTTTTTATGTAAAAAATATATAATTTTCATACACTGGGGACTCAATTTCTTAGATTCAAAGAAAATTTATTTGTCCTCATTCTGATAAATCTTGTTTTCAATGAAAAAAATAATTCATTGAAATGGACAAATTTTCCCTTGAATTGAAATCATGTTCTTCGAATTTAGGAAATAATATATTTTTGTTTCAATTTGAAAGTTATTGATTTCAGTTTGATGAAACTTTCCTCCATTGAAAGAAAAATTCATCAGCATGGGGGCAAAGGAAATTTTCTTTCGATCTACGAAAGTTGGGTTTTCAGTGTAGATTTTCTTCAAACTCTGATACTTTTTCGATGAAAGAAGAATCGTTCTTTTTCAAGAATCGTGATCACTAAAACGTGATAATAAATTCGGAATTTTCCGTATTTTACACACACAAAAATTTATTGTGGAATTTTCCTCCAAAAAATGGTGGCAGCAAACTTCCTCCATAGATGGGGAATTTTTCACCATAATTTGATGAACTTTTCCTTCATTTATACAGGATTCAACACCTGAAAAACAAAATAATCCCTGATTTTTGATGGAAAAACAATTCCCCCACGATGAAGGGATGAAATCCACCAACCGTGTGAAAAGTAGAAAAATCCCACAAATTTCGAGAACCTCACTCAAATTTATGGCAAATTCCATACCTATATTTACCAGAGATTAATTCCCTACTTCACGATCGGAGATTTTCCGGTTGCTGCATATAGGAAAATCGCGATTAATTAATACAGTACGAAAATGAACTCTCAATTTCATTACCAACAATTGAAAATTCAATGCACAAACAAATGAATAAAACTAAATATCATCCTAATACGCGTGATTTGTGTTTATTCTCGCTACAATGAGAACTTAATTCAATACATTGATTCAAGTACGCGTATGATCTCATGATTCAAAAGCATACAATCAAAAGTACGTTATGAAATTGATTTCCGAGCATCGACTGTTCGACGCAAATGTGGTCCAAAAATGAACGTGTGCATGCGATCGAACATAGTCGGCATTAATATGTTCGGTCACGGTAATGAAATATCTCTTCTGTCAATTCTCTGGAGATTCAATACGGTTTCGAGACACGTGACCCTTAGAACTGCTGCGCGACGGTTCAAACGATGCGTATGAATGAGTTCTAACTAAACATTTTTCATTTAAATTCACCGTCACGTTGGATAGAATAGAATATCTCGGGTTCCAAAGATGAAAGGAGAATTATCATTGATAAAATCCTATTCCCTAAAATGCCTCTTCCTCACACAGGATATCATATTCAATTAACTCTATTTGAAGATAGTCGAAGATAGCTATTAAGCTTCAAATAGTTGCCACCGCGAATTCATTTTCTCTCTGATATAATCCATGCTCGAATGAAATTCAATTCCACCTCGAGGACATTTGAGATCTACCGTGTCGTCCGATGCTTTTTAACTTGATTTATCGAAAAGAAAGAGAAAAAAAATGATGAAGTACACACGATAATGTAATTCGATAACAATTCAAGCTTTTCTGTGGGAAAAAAAAAAATCTGGAGAATCGTGTTCTCTTAATCTAGGGAACAAATTGTGCTGAAAAGAACTTTAATTGGAATTTTGAGGTGTTCGAGTACGGTGTTGTTGCGTGGGAGTATGCTTGGGATGCGAGGAACGTTGGAAATGTAAAAGGTACCGGGGTTGGTTGAGTGTAGGGGTCAGTAGAGTCCCTACTAATAATTTACAAGTGGACAGAGGGGATGAACAATGTTGTTTCATACAGGACCTGGAATATAATCATCGTGTACATACGTGAATGAAACACACGTAATACTCCACCCACGATATTGATAAGTTTTGAGGAGAGATGGGTGGATTTGTCCCTCGATTCACGAAAGGAAGATTATTTTTTTTCTCTGACTATTTCTGAAGGAATTCGAAGAATCTCGTTCGGGAGAAACTAGGTATTGTGAGAGGATTTATAAAAAAGAATATTATCGAACTATTCTCATACAATTTATTATAAGCATAATCGAGATATTATATACGGAATAGCAAATATTTTTGCTGAGATAGCTAAAAATTTCTGCCACAACTACTCTATAAAAAATTTCCCATAAACTTTGGGAGAAATCCTATGAATTTACAGTGAAAATTCTATAAAAACAGCAATTTTAATATATTTTTATGTGAAAATTCCTATAAGTGGAAGGAAATTTTTCCCGTACAAGTACAGGGAATTTTCTTCACAAAGGTATGGGAAAATTCCAAATATTTCTTACAGTGTAACTGCACTGAGAAAAATCTGCATTGTAGAAATCATGTTTCAATATAATAGTAATGTATTTGACGGTGAAAAACACATTATTTTGGTTATTATTACCATGAGCTAGGTGATAAATACCATCTTTTTGGTGAATCAAACCGAATGTACGGTGAAATTCAACACTGAAAAGGTACTTTTCACTTTTGAAAGGCTGGCTCCAGTTTTCATCATTTGACTGGTGGAAAATATACAAAATAGAGGTTATTTTCACATTTCATTTGTCTCAGTGTGGATTGCTGAGAGAACAACATGATTCATCAAAACAGCAAATTTTCTTACTTTACTAGCAAAATTTTCACTGTTATATACAGGATGATTCAGAACTCGCGCACTGTACTTCATAGGCATATTCTTCAGTCAAAATCTAATAATTTCCCATTGGAAAAAAATTTTTTTGAGGCTTAGATTTCGAGATACGAGCATTTTTAGATTTTGTGAAAAATCCAAATAACTCAAAAGCATTGTGTGCTACAAACCTCAACTTCATCCCACATAGCACGCAATGTCTCAGTAATATTTTTAGAATCCTCCATAGATATTGCAGATAGAATATTTCATTACAAATATTCTGAGAATCTTGCACTTGAAATATTGCGCATATGACATTTTGCAATGTTCTGGGAATCTATGAAGAGGGATATTTCATGTTTGTCGCAAATGAAACATTCTGAGAATATTTCAGTAGCAATATTTTATGTGGCAGTAAGAATTTTCATTCATCAAACTTCAGAGGATTTTGAATTTATTGGTCTATATATCCCACGGCAACGAATTGATCAGAAACCCATCATTATGATGACGAAGAGTGACACTTCGAGGGAATTGAAGTCATCTCAGTGATTAGCTGAGGTGATAGAGGCCTTGTCTATGACTCGGAGAACTGGGGTTCGGTCCTCACTGAGGAAACTTTCCTATTATTCAATTTTGAATGTGTATTTCCCTTACAAAGCCATCAAAATCATTTTCTATACAACATTCGTAGAGGAATTCACTCTAAAGAAATTTTGATCTACCAAAATCGGTACACAGAAAAAAAAGAATAGTTGCAGCAACTACTTGAATAGTAGATTTTCGACCATGTACTTGAGTAGTTGTTGCAGCTACTTAGTAGTCAGGACAAGTAACACGTTAGCTTTCTCAACTAATTCAAAGTACCTCAGGTATTTACGTTAGTTAGTGCAACTGTCGAGTCACTTGTCCTGGATGGTCGAAAATCGACTATTCAAGTAGTTGCTGCAACTATTTCTTTTTTTCCGTGTATTTTATACCATTTTTATCAAAACACGTAATTATGAGATGTCTTCCTGTATAAAATATCGCTCCCTGGTTAAGACAATTCATAGAATCTGAAGAAATCAAATTTAATGGGATTTGGTCAGAACATTTTTCAAGATTCAATCAGATTTGGTAAGATTCAATCAGAATCACATTGAAAAAATATACTAATCTGATTGAATCTCATTGATGAACCAGGGCTGAGATGATCTCAGCAATATTGCAGAATGTCTCTAGAATGTCACAAAGATGGTGACATAAGACATTCTGGAGACATTCTGACAATATTATTGAGATGTTTGACAGAATATTGTATATTCCAAATATAATTGTAATTCTGATTGGATGAAAGTCAAAAAATTTCAAATCGCTGTAACTTTGAATTGAGAGGTGGCGGAATAATTCAATTTCTTTTCCAGAGATTCGCCGTTCTCCAACTCAGCCGATGCACTGCAAAAATTGCCGTCGAAGACATGTCTCAAAATAAGATATGATATGTTTGATAATTCAAATCAAACACTTGACTGTTTTAACTGGAAACATCAGTATCTTATTTCGCGACACTGACGTTTATATATGTTTGTTTTCAAAGCAGATATCTGGTGGAAGGAAAGCGTGTCATGGAGAGTAACGGAAGCGTGAGAATGTTTCAGATGACTTTTCTAATACTTTTTACATGCTTCCTATCCACTCTCCAATTACACTTCCGTGTGTAAGGCCCGGTATCTATGACATTGGTGTTTCTTCCTATACGCTTCGCACAGTTCAAATATACGTACGAACTACTCTTAATGTCCCACTTGACGCTCGGTATACGCTCAAATCCACGTTTCAAATACTTTCCAACTACGTTTCCGATACTTCCTAATACACGTTTCCCTTTCACCACCCGAAGAGAACATGAAGCTTCAGCGAACGTTCAGATTAGATCTGTATACATCGGATCGAAGGTTCATGAAAGCTAACTTTTAGATTCACAAACGTTTGACAAAGGTTGAAATGTCCGCCTCGAAATACGTCCAGGAAACATAGATGGAACGTTCGCTGAAGGTTCATCGAAGGTTTGAGGGAGCTTCACAAAAATACCCAAGCAGCAACAGAATTTCAAAGTATATACGAAATAGAAACGTTCGTAGAATGTACGGACGAGATACGAAGAACATATAATGAATGTTCATAGAATGTTCGAATGAGACTGTTTTAAATATACTTGGAACGTACGCAGTACATTCGAAATCTACGATATACATTCAATCAACGTTCAATCAACGTGCTGTCGTATATTCGGTTACATACGTTCGATAAATATGCATAGCACCTATAGAACGGTCTCATTGGAATGTGCATAAAACATATTTCGAATATTCGAGGAACGTTCATAGTATATTCTGGTGCTGCTTGGGAATTAATTTATAATAATTTATGTTTATTAATTCATTTATTTTTCATATAAATTGATGAAAATTAATATAAGTATAGATATTTTTGTGAAGCTTCGTCAAATCTTCGGTGAACCTTCAGCGAACGTTCCATCTATGTTTCTTGAATGTATTTCGAAGCGGACATTTCAACGTCCGTAGAACCTTTGTCAAACGTTTGTGAATCTAAAAGTTAGCTCTAATGAACCTTCGACCCGATCTATACACATCTGATCTGAACGTTCGCTGAAGCTTCATGTTCTCTTCGGACAGGGATCATAGAAGTGGGATTTATGACATTTAACTTGAAAAAATGGATTAAATTGATGATTTTTCATCATACAGTTGATTAGAATCTCGTTTAGTTTTGTTTCAAAATGGCACAATATACATTTTGTATACATTGTTATTCCTGTTCTTCACTTTGACGTTGACGTAATAGTAATTTGAGGTTATGTTCCTACATACAGCTTTCAAACATTTTTGTTTGCCAATCAAATACGTCATGTTTTGAATGAAAACATAGTTTTGTGTTTTGAATATGATTACAGTAACATTTTGAAATGTTTGAAAAGTCACTACAAAAGTATCTTAGAATAAGATATCAGTTTTTGCAGTGTGGTATCAAGTTGAGGTAATGCTTTTGAGTTATTCGGATTTTTAAAAAAATCTAAAAATGCTTGTACCTCAAAAACTAAGCCTCAACAAAATTTTCTCTGTACGGGAAATTATTGAATTTTGACTGAAGAATCTGCCTATGAAGTACGGTGCGCGAGTTCTGAATCATCATCATGTATAGAATAGCGGAGACATAATTTTTTGCTACCACAGGAAAATTGTTTTCCCCGTGTGAAGATCGTGGAAATTGCAGATCCGTTTTCGAAATTCCTTCTAATCGATGTCATTAAGGGAATCGTTGGATATTCCCATTGTCTCGGTTTACACCATTATAAGCCATTGAATTCATAAATATTCATTTCCCGCGAAGACAAACACTATTGTATTGCATGCGTCACAACATTGAGTCAACAGAACAAAAGGAAGCTTAAGAGACTTCCCATATACACAAATTTATAATACACATTGATCCGTTTCCTCCACCGAGTACGTGACTCCGATTTTAAGAGGACGATTATTTCAGGATCTTCTCTTCGTTGCATGCACCGTTGATTTTTATTTGCAAATTTCACGATCGTAATTCCGTAATTAGGAGTCAATCACAACAAATTTGAATACAAGTCCAATGTTCGGTGCTAAAACTATAGATAAAAATCACATTGATATGATTTCAAAGTTATCAATTAATTGAAGTCACTTTGATAAATAGAAAATTTTCTCAATCGGGACACCGAGGTAGAACTTAGGCATAATCTAAAGAACATCATACCATTTATCCATTTACTCCCTCAATACCGTGTAATTGTAATGAAGATTGTTCACGTAATAACCCAAAGGAATTCTCCAATCATCATCAAGTATGGTATTCAATACTCAGGGTTATAAAATAGCAAATTTCATAGTTAAACGATAAAACAAGAGTTGTCAGTCGACAACGAATTTTGTCTTCAACCAAATAAAAAGTGATCGAGTTTTCGTTATTATACGCCGAAACAAGTTGTTTTGAAGAATTGTGAAACTGATAAACGTGACGAGTACATTGAATAACATGATTCATGTAAACATATACAATTTTGATATAGGAATATAGAAACGATGAAGATCCAAGGACCACCAACCTGTACAAAATGTTGCACACTTTCCAATAGCATCCCATACATTTTGTTGTATCGAATCAGCTCGCATACACAATTTTTGTTTTTTGATTATTAATTTCGGGGGGAAAAATGAATATTGAGATTCTACAGGGATGTTAGAAAAAAAGTGAGTCGACGAGAGGGTTCACGATCGAACGAAACATCATCGCGTTTCAATGTGGGCCTGAACATCGCTACGCTACGCGACACGATAGCTAAATCTCACTGATCTCGAGGCATTTATTTCGAGCCATCACAATCGAATTTGTGATATCGTTCCACTGTTTTTCTATATTCTTGATGATACTCGGAATAGTGAGCCGCCTCGGATCACCTCAACGGCGCGTTGAAGTTTGAGTTTCGAAACGCTCTGCCAAAGTAGAATAGTATCAGGAGGGATAGCCAACGTATATTTGAACTCTCTGCGTGCGCAGAGCTTATTGGAGGAAAGTTGTAATATCGTGAAGACTGAAAGGGGTTCACATGTTGGTAAATTACCAAAGTCCGGGATAAGGAGATTTCATGGGACAGAAGTTGGAAACGGGGTATTCACATGAAATAATAAAAGTTCTGTCAACGGGTTGCTCAATTACATGCATTCGGTTATCTTGGGGAATTAGTTTCATAGTTTGTCGGTACTCTGCAGCGAATTGCTCGCAGCTGTACTTGCGAACACTTGTGTGTCTGCGGATTATGGATGTTCTCTGAAGCACTGAATTTCGATCCGTTGATTTCTTCGTTCATCGATGTACCCAGAGTTCTTTCGATATATGCTGAGAATTCTATGCAACAGGTCGTGGATTTTTGTTTGCTTACATCCAAGCAGCACCAGAATATTCGAAATATGTTCTATATGCACATTCCAATGAGACTGTTTCTCAGGTGCCATGCATATTCATCGAATATACGACGGTACGTCAATCGAACGTCGATTGCATGAATATCGTACATTTCGGATGTACTCTCAGACACCACAAATGATCATTTTTAATTCACAAAATCTTCTGAAAGAACTTCTCGAACAGTCCTCGTTATGAAAGTATGTTGAATGCATTTTGAATAGTTCTTTATGAATTCGTGATATGAATTCTTTCTGAAGATTTATCAAGAGTTCATTTTGAATTCAAACTATTCATAATGAATTCATGTTTACCATCATAACGGGAGCTCTTTGCGGCGACTTTTGTGCTATATGGGCTATGTACATTCTCAGTATATTTAAAACAGTCTCATTCGAATATTCTATGAACGTTCATTATATGTTCCTCGCATCTCATTCGTACATCCTACGAACGTTCCTATTTCGTACATACTTTGAAATCCTGTTGCTGCTTGGGGCACGTGTTTTCATGAAATTGTTGGAAAATTCCTTCATCTATGATGAAATTCTGAATCATACACGTGTTTCATATTTCATTCTCTTTTGAAGCACACGTCTTTCGTGAACACGTTGCTGCAACGTTTATTAGGTTTCACTTTGAAATAGCGAGTACGATTTGAATGAAGAAGTACACGTTGTTTGCTCTGAATTTGAATGGATCGACTCTTTTCAACACGTCCGTGACAGGGATGGAAATCTTTGGAAAAAACCGATCCTTTTTTGTATTAAAAATATATAATTTTTATAGATTTCGATCGGGCTTTTTCAAGGATTTCTATAACTAATTCATGATGATTCCAAAAAGTTCTGTTCAATATAATATATGTTCGAAGTTTGAATCGTTTATTAAGAACGAGTTAGTGATCAAATAATGAGATACTCAGTAGTTGAAGACTGAGAATCTTTCGATGCATACGATGTTCAAACGATAAATAACGATAATTCATCACACTGTGAAAAATTCCGATGGAAAACTTCACATCAATGTTCGGAAGTAATTAACGCATAAACGCGTTAGGAATTTTCCGGATTCAACAGGTAATTTACTGGAAAGTGATAGTAAAAATCCCATACAATCCGGAATTTTCCGGTTACTGCGTATAGAATAATTCCAATTACTTTTTACAGTGCAGATTTTGTAATTTTGGATTCGCGTTTCGTTTTTTAAAAACGATTCAAACTTCAATAACATTGATATAATAATAAAATGGAATTTGAAAATACCATTAAGCAGGAATATTTCGCAGTTTTCAATTGAATTTGGCAAGATTCGATAACCTAACAAACACAACGTCTAAAACTTGATGAAAAAAGTTGCATAAACGTGTATTTAGATATCTGGCACACATCTTTTAGAGAATTGTCTAATAGATATCTAAAAGACGTCTTATTCGACATTTTTCGTCCAATTTTAGACATTGCGTTTATTGGGATTCCACCTCCCCTGTTGAATTTTCACTTATGATTACGAATCATGTGGGAATATGATCAGTGCATTTTATGTTCGATGGATTTATTCGAGTGATATCGAGTCAAGCGTCAATGATTCAACAGCATGCAGATATGGATATCTACCACCATCACCTTTCGACAATGAGGGTCAAAAGGCCGTTCCCACCCTAACGTACCTTCCAACGAATCTATTCAATCACGACTTCCATTCAAGATACGAAAAGAATATTGTGCTTTCGGAATTGGTCCCATCCCAGGAGACACCACGGGAGAGGGTGGATCAACATGTAGCATTCAGTTAAAATTAACATCGTAATTGGATGATCATACCGATTCTGGCTGAGAATGAACCCAATCGCTCCTGCTCTGAAACTGGAAATAAGTTTTTTTTTATTGGAATTACATTGTTTTTTTTTGGTATTTGGCTGAAGCTTCTGGTGAGGCCCCTGCTTGGGGTATCCGATTCAAATATGTCGCGTAAAATCCGATCAAACTTACTCGAATCCACTCAAAGAAAGTTTATGTGGATCGGACATTGCGGGATATTTGTATTTTCGAATGTTTCACGGACAAAAAAAAATTCGCTGAGGTAGCGAAAGATGTTGACTTCTCCAGCAAAATTTGTTTGCCATTCTATATTTGATGCCAAAATTCGTTGGAGGAGCAAACACTTTTTGCTGCCACAGCTAACAAGATTGCTGTGATAACGAATAGTTTCCTGTCACAGCATAAAAATTTGCTGATCCAGCAAAAGAGATCCAGCAAAGATTGCTTCACACAGTTGAAACCCACATAGCACAAATGTCTCAGTAATATCTCCAGAATGTTCCGGCGATATTACAATGTCTCCAGAACATTGCAGAATATTCTGGAGATATTACTGATGCATTTGTGCTATGTGGGAAGTAAGACCGACTTTCAATCTGAATATCAGCTTATTTTAAGATGCAGCCAAAACTAGTCCTCCGGAAACAAATGCCGACACAATAGAAAAGACTGAATTCCAGTCAAGTTTTCGAGTGAGATGCAGCCACTTTCAGTCGGACTTTTTACAGTGCAGCGAAGATTCGCTGTACGGTATTCCACGGCTTGCAAAATTAAATAAATTTTGAGCTTCCAGAGTGGAGTGGAGCGTCTTGTATCGGTTGGGTGTCGACGTTTCGCCATCATTTCCCCATCGCCATGAAGAAGCCAGCTGCAATGATACAAGACGCTTCACTCCACTCCGGAAGCTCAAAATTTATTCGATGAGACCCAGCAAAATTAGATTTCGCTATCATAGGAAATCTTTTTTTCCCCGTATCAAAATTTAGAACGATGATATATTTAAAAAATGCCAAACGAAAAATATCTGCAACTTGATCAATAGCAAAATACCTAGAATGAGGCTTCGTCTGTTCGAAAGAACAAATAAAATCCTATAGTTCCCGATAAACAATCATATATCGGCTTTTGTAATATCCATTTGCAACAAACATCTTTCGAATAAGGGATCTATGGGACTTTGTCTGGCTTCGCTATAATTCTTTATTTATTTGGAAATTATGATTGACGAATTATGAGAATCCTGCACAAAAAACTGGACAAAACTCGGATACATCTGGGGTTTCATTCAATTTTACCTAGGAACCAATATTGAGTTTGTGTTTGGATTTTAATCAGGTTTCATCTAGGTCTTATTCGGAATCCATCTCAGAAAGTGCGATCAATATTATTGTGCCAAGAAAATTCGATTTTATAAACACCGCGGTCAACTTCCCCTGCTCTATTAGCAACCCTGGTAAAAAAGCCGGATGGAAAACCGGCTCAAACCCGGATGACATCTCAGGGATTCCATCCGGGCACGTATGCAGTTTTTGCAGTGATTCTTTATGCGGTTTCATCCGGACCCTATCCGGATTTTGATAATGAATATTCTTCGAAATCCCACACAAAATTTGGATAAAATTCATTCGTCTTCCAGTTCGGGTTCCAGTTGGGATTCCAAAAAATATCTTGTTCCAAAACCCGGATAGAATCCGGATGGAACCGGATAAAGAATCACCGCAAAACCCGTATACGCGCCCGGATATATGCGGATGGAATCTCGGAAATTTCATCTGGGTTTGAATCGCATTATCATCCGGATTACCATCAGAATTATCATCCAGGTTTCATTCGGTCCCCTGCACGGAAAGAAAAAAAACAGCACTGGTTACTGTCCAGTGCGGCAATCAGTTGAAAAACAAATGAAAACATGCTTGGATGATAGAGGTTAGCGTGATCACAGTGATGTGCACTGCAGTGAAATTCGTCAATGCTGCTTGGGCATGAACGGTTACTGGGAGACGCAGTAATGAACGGCGTGAATTTGATTTTTCATTTTTTTTCAATGAATTACTGCGATTCACAGTAACCATTGCTGTTTTCTTTTTTCCGTGTATGCGGGTTTTTTTTAACAGGGAACGAAAACCAACTTACAATTGAATTATTGGCTGTTCGCTTCGCGAGGATTGAACCCGGATCCTGCGAGTTTGAAACCGAGTCCCCATCAGATCATCGGATTTTCGAAATGGCGATAAAGCACCTGCAGAAGTATTTATTATAATCATTCCGTTGAATTCTTGTTTTTGTCTCGATAGAACCTGAATAAGGACTGCCAACCGTCCGGATTTCTCCAGATTTGTCCCAGTTTGGAGAGGGTCGGGGCGAGTTTTATAACATCCCTCGGATATTTTGAGTGCATCAGATTTTCAAAATTCATGACGGAAGTGGATGAAAATTCGAAAGAAGCTTCGAAATTAGATCAAAAGCGGTATATTTTTTGTACCCCCAGACATATTCCCGCCGTTTGTTCAAACATGTTTTCCCTCCTCCTGCCGCTCAGAAGATACACGGATGAAAGTCCTTCCCACCTTACCGACACGCTCGTTCGGTAACATGGTATACTTTCACCGAGCAGACAGTGCTGCCAGATAGAATGCGGATGATCTCTCCAAGCTCGACAACGGTGCTAGGGTGTACGTGCGGATGCACAAAACTTATACATGAAACTGAAATTTTGTCAGTGAACACGCGCGCGCGAGGAGTTGACAGTGGAAACGTAAACATGGCCGCAGTTAGAAGTGAAGGTTTGCCAACATCTCCATCTCAGAAATCGTTAAGCAGTAGTTTAGTGTCCGAAGAAAATGAAAAGAGTGTTTCCCGTTCACCGTCGACTTATTCCATTCGGGAGGACAAGTGGCCCGATCTTGTAGTTTCAAGACCCAGAAAATTAGATGCCTGGTGGTCGCCGAGACGTGAGTACCTATATACATATACACACAATCACGCATCTTGTGCATGTATGCGATCGTCCGGCGTGTTTATCTACTCGTTGGTGTGTTTTGGCGCGGTTTTCAAACCTGCGTTTCAAAGCATATGCGCGAAATGACTCTTTAATGTCATAACAATCCTATATATGATTGATATGAACGGATATTCAACCCTGTTACAAATAATCTATGAAATCTCAACGACGAATGAGAAAATGAATGAGTTTTAATGAAATTCACTCAGAAATTACACCATTCGTAATAGGATTCGATAGAATATTTCTACCTGGGAACCAAAGCCTTGATTTAGTTTCGTGGATTACATACTTCGAGTGATTACGGTGATGAAGTATATTATGTTTCCAATCGATCGCGAGGTAAGTGAATTGAAATGAAGTTCTCGATGTCAAAAGAGATCCCTCTACTTTTGTCTTTTTTATTTTCTAATTGATTTATTTTAATCTTTTGTTTTAGGTTCATTGTTTGCGGTGTGAGCTTCTCGATTCTATTTTGTACAATTATTTATTATCGATAAGGGAATTGTGTAATATATATCTCTGTATATTTAATAAAATCTATTTGTAATATGAAGAATTTGTGTGTTCGATCAACGATTAATTAGAATTCTGAAATTCACTGTACATTGCACTGGGAGGGAGAACTACTATCACCAACAACATATTCTGATATTCGGAGAAATCCGTTGCTCAAGAATCATGTATCCTTGATACAAGAACATTTTTCTGAAGCTAAGAATATAATTTTTGAACTGGAAAAATATTTTCTTGATTCAAAAAAATTTTTGTTGGGTTTTCTACAACATGTCAAGTGTTGAAAAAATTCAAGAATACATTGTCTTGGTATTAGTAATTATTTCTCTCAATGTAACACCTAAGAGAAATTGTTAATAATGTTGAAGACAGAACCATTTTTTGAACATTCCTTATGGCACACGATGGGAACAATTTGAGAACAATTCATATTTTGAAAACAAATTCTTCCCATCGCGTTGCATAAGAAATTTTTTAGAGTTTCATAAGTTTCCCAAGATTTTATGACGGCACATCTTTGAGATATCTAAATGTCGGCTGAATTTTGTGCTAACATCGAGTAATTTGTGAAATTTCTTTCTAAGATCATCCTATTTTACGCTGATGATTTGAGTGTTCATAATTTTTTAACTTTTGGAATGTATATTGTTGAAATTTTTCTCTCGAGTAGTTGTAATATGAACTCGTCCATGTAGTTGATATCTGCCTTCAACGCGCCACTAACAGTGAAGTTACAACAAGTTGTTTAATAGTTGAACCGGTAAACGCGTGCGCGAGTTACCTGTTCTACCGTATCCACAATCATGCGAGCAATCATACACATTCGTTCTGACATTTGTAACATACACTTCCTCTGCACGCTTCATAAACTGTTTATATGCTGCATTGACTTCGATTAATTTGTGCCTATTTATACATTATATCTTCGAGAAGATGAATACTTGGCAATCCTTTTTTTGGGGAAAAAGCACAGTATTCCCCGGATGAAAAATCGTTCGAGTTTTTGAACAACAATTTTGATTATCACCAATCGATGAAAAGAATGATAAAATTCCAATACTTATCCAGTACTTTTGACTTTGCCGACAAAAAAATATGTACTGCAGATGGCAGCACATTTCGACTGAAGAACACCATATACTTTGGCGGGCCTATTGATTATCGTAGGTGGTAGCAGAGTCTGTTATAAGGATCAATATTATCACCAACTAACCGGTGTCCTTGTCATTTTTCTCCCAGAAAGTCGTCGTTCTTACGTTTTTCAAGTTCTTCAGACAAGAAAAGTGTCACAGAACACCTAAGGAAGTATCCTTCAGTGCGGTGTAGCTAAATCTACGATGTAGCCAACTGTTATCGTAGATCCAAATCGGTGCTATACCTCCTCGGTGTGCCTCGCGAAACAGTTTCATTCTTTTGCGTCGATTTTCACCCCTAACGTCTATTTTTATACTGTTCAAACGTTTATCGAAACCTCGTACCAGAGGGATGAATGAAAACTACATAAACTCGTGGAAAAAATACTAGAATATTCTGAAAACCGTGAAAGAGGTGGATCGGTTTCGGAGAAGAAGATATTCACCATAGATTCGGTGGATAAGATTTTCTATATGCGGCAAGAAACACAAACTAATTTGAAATTACGGCCAGGGGGTGAACAACATCCCGGCGGGGGGATCATGTTCGAACAGGACATGGCTGGTGCTCAGGATACCATTTATCTATGTAATTTTCGGGTATCCGTGGACGGGGAATGGCTGTGCTTGAAAGAACTTCAAGATGTCGAACTGTCGTTCCAAGATCCGATGCAACGCTCGCCATCGCCTCCTTTTGCGCTTAGCGGTATACATCCCCATCATCATCATCATCACCATCATCATCGTCATCATCGTCATCTGCACATTCATCGGAAACAACTACTCGAACACACAGAGTTTTACGATTTAATAGCACCGAATCCGCCACCATTGCAGCATGTCCCGAATTTGTGTCTGTACCTGTAACCTTGTTTTCCCATTTTTTTCTTTCATTGATTATCTCTTGTGTAGATGCTAGCGGTAACGGTGGTGACGGTGGGTCTCGTTATATACGGAATCGATCGATCGATATCTTTCGTTTGATTAATAGATTAATTTCATTTTATCGTTGAATGATGATGACAAGTGAATAAGGATTATCTTTGTTTATCTTCGTGTTTCTTCTTTGAGATAAGAAAGGAGTGTGAATTGCTTGGTACTGATTTTTTGGATTTTATCAGTCGATTGATCGTTATCTCGTTTCGATCTCTTTGTAATCGTTAATTCGACTTATGCCTAATTTCTCCATGGTGAAAAAATTTTCCTGGAATCTCACTGAAATACTCTGAAAAAATTCTTGCTCATTGGACATGTTTTTCCACTGAAAATTCCATGTGTTCGAAGTTTGAATAGTTCATTGAAACGAATTAGAGATTAAATAACGAGATACTCATTTGTTAAATACTGAGAATCTTTCAATGCATGGTTGAAACGATGTTTCCAGTTCCAGAAATAATAATAATTCATCACATTTTGTAAGTTTAAATTTTCGTTTCGTTTTTTAAAACGATTCAAACTTCAAGAACATGAAAATTCCAACTTTCTGGAAAACTATACACTGAGAAAAAAATGTTCTCCATAACATATTCTTTGGAATCAATGAGATATTCGATTAAATCGAATGATGGAGTGCTCGTCCCAGATAAATTGGTCTTCCAAATAAATAATTTATTAACCACAAGTTATCAATTTTTGCATCCAATTGAATATTTAATTTCCGCAAATAAGTATTTTATGGAGAGAGAACGAATAAATATTTTTTCCAGTGTATGAACAAATCCTCTGAAATTTCCAGAAATTTTCAGTGAAATTTTTCCACCAGGGTTGTCCCTATATTTTTCCTTGTAGAAGAAGTTGTGCAAGAATTTCTATCACGATGCAAATAATGTTGACATAATTCGAATAGTTTTGTGCGATTATACAATTCAGTCATAACGATAGGATCCAGTTGGTATTATAATCTGTTGTCATACATGATGTATCCTAATGAAACACTTGGGACATTTCAGTAAATCATCGTGTATCCGCTCGCTGGGTGACAATGGAACGCACATAATATTGTAATATGATGTTGTATATGGAGCAGTACGGTAAAACACATCAAATGGAAAGGAAATATTCTTTCAAAAATCAAGACGCGATGTATTCCATATAAAAAAAAATATATGTTAGAAGTTTGATTCGACGCTTGACGCAAAAGGGAGTTGCTGTGAAACTGTGTAAAGTATTTGTTATCACAGCAATCTTGTTAGCTACGACAGCGATTTTCTTTCAGCTGTGACCAGGGCCGTCTTCAAGGCAGGGCACCTGATTCGTAAAGAATCGTTAAGATTTTTTCAAAAAGTTTAAACAAACAAAATTGAATCAAATTATTCCAAAAGTGAAACCAATTCTAGATATACAAAAAAGTGGAAATTCAACTAATACTTATTTTAAAGAGTAAATCATAATGATCAATGTTAGAGTGGTGTTTTTTAAAAATTTCAAGATTTTACGTCTCCTTACATGGGCCTCCACCCTAAGTAGGCCCAGGGCCTTCAAGCAATAAAAGACGGCCCTAGCTGTGGCAGCAAAGAATATATCCTCTTCCAGCGAATTTCGGTATTATACAGGGAGTTCCCAGAACAAAGTATCGATATTTCACCAGCGTATTCCTGAGAGAAAACTGAACAACTTTTCCATTTGATATTTTTCGATTCGATGCTTAGTTTTCGAGTTATAAAAAAAATAAGTCGACCATTCTCGTGGCAAGTACATTGGCTAGTCCAATCATCGGAGAGTATACTTATGTAGCATCCACTTGATTCGTTGAAATCAACTCCGAAACTAAGCCTCGGATCAAGAAATGATAAATAGAAAAGTTGTTCAGTTTTGTCTCGGGAACACGCTGGAGAAAGGTCGATACTTTGTTCTAGGACACCCTGTATATAGAATAGCAAACAAATTTTGCCGGAGAAATCAACATTTTTAGCTGTGAAGGCAAATTTTTCTTCTCGCGCGAACTTCCCACTCCTCCAAAATTCATTCCTGAAATAATAACGCAATAAGAAATTGAAATTTATTAAGCGAGCTTGATTAAAAATCGATCAACATTATCGCATCCGATCTTTCAATAACAAATTTCATCTGAATAAATATTCGAGTATCAATTTAAATGATTTTTAAGTTCTCTACGTACTTGTATCGAATTCAGTTTCTTTCTATACAGAATGATGTTTGGATACCAGTGAAATACAGTGAAACGAAATTCGTATAGTAGGAACTGTTCTCTATTTTAAATTCTATTCGAAGTGATAAATAATTCGTACAATTTTCCAAGAGGATTTCTATAGCCATGAATATATTTCGTACTCGCAAAACTCCTGATTTCATTCATGTCGTCTCCGAGTTTGAACTTTATTCGCTCTCTGAAGAACATCCGCCTCATTCTTCCGATATAACAATTAATTTCCGTATGTATTAGAAAATTAAGCCACTCTATCGAATTTTTAGAGTGAAATTCCACTCTTTAGCCAATCAAAAGTGAGCCTGTCGAAATTTGGAGTGAAATTTCCACTGTTTCGGAGTGACCCTGGTGAAAGGAAAGCGTGTATCAGGAAGTGTCAGAGACTTGGTTTGAGGAAAGTATATTTGGAACGTGGATTTAAGCGTATACCGAGTGTCTTAAAGTGGGATATAAAGAGTAGTTCGAACGTATATTTGAAGTGTGCGAAACGTACGGGAAGAAACATCAATTCCATAGAAACCGCTCTCTAAAATTGTTAGAGTGTTATTTCCCTCTTTAGCCAGCCAAAAGTGAGCCTGTCGAAATTTTGAGTGAAATTCCCACTCTTTTAGAGTGTTATCCCTGGTGGAAATGGAAACGGGAAGGAAGAGGCAACGGAGCGTATGTTGGAGGGTATTCGGAACGATAATGAAAAGTATACGCAGCTCGAATGGGAGGGATACGAAGAGTATGTGGAGAGGGAATTGAAACAAAGGAAGCGTATAAAATTCATGAAACTTAAATGAACAAATCGCACCCCATAGCGAGAATCGAACTAATTACTTTTACCATGGTAGACGAGGGTTTTATCCACTGAGCCATGAATCGTCGTTGGGATTAACCGGTCAAAGATATTATATGAATTCAAAATAGGTATAATTCGCACACGCTTAATGTAACTTACTATTACTTCACATGAAGCGTATGTGAAACGGCATCGAGTGATCATTAAACGTGTATGGAACGTATGATTCTATCACTTTACAGCAAGTGGGCATCACGCGCTTCTTTGGCGTTTCGTGTATACGCTTCATTTTCACTAGGGATTCTAACCTCAAGGGAACACAAACCTTCAGGAACCTTCATTGAATGCTCCTGAAGGCATGTGTTCTCTTAGGAAAGGTTTGAGGTTAGAAACTCACAGCCACTCAAATTCTAGAGTCAATTTTTCACTCTAAAAGAGTGAGAGTTCACTCGAAACGAGTGAAAATCCCACTCGCAGCGGACTGGCTCACTTCTGAGACTTAGTGGAGTAAAACACGCGATCGTTTACTCTTTCAGATGTAGAGAGCAGGCTTTACACCCCAAGTAGCACAAGAACATTTCAAATATTCTGCGTTCATTCCGTGATCATGCATAGAATATGCAGATGAGACTGTTTTGGATAAATTCGAAAAATATGTTCTGAGAATGTGCACAGAATATATTTATCCAAAACAGCCTCATTCGAAGATTCTAAGAATGTTCATGAAACATGCTCAGAACTTCTAAGAACCTTCTTAGCATTTCTAACCTGTTGTGCTACTTGGGACATGGAAGCGTAATCGGAGAGTGGATAGGAAGCATGTAAAAAGTATTAGAAAAGTTATCTGAAACATTCTTACGCTTCCGTTACTCTTCATGACACTCTTCCCTTTCGCTAAGGGATATTCTAAGGTTTGAGGTTAGAAACTCACAGTCACTCAAATTCTAGAGTCAATTTTTCACTCCCAAGCTCACTTCTGAGACTCAGTGGAGTGAAACACGTGTTTTTTCACTCTTTCAGATTTAGAGAGCACGATTCGAATAGAACCATTGAAAAGGGAAAATTCGCACTCCTTTCCTCAATCTATAATAATCAAAAGTTCCCGATACCTTTTTTGAAAATAAATTGTATATATATTCTATCGTAGAAGTATTATAAGTATAAAATTGCAGTTTCCACGATATCGTTCGGATGGCAAAATGTGGCACACACGTAATGTCTTACGCTCGTTCTGATCATCCATGAATTATAATGTGAGGATAATGGACCTGTCGATATACGGTAATTGTGAAAATCGAAACATACGATAATGTTGAATCACGCGTACCGTGAAAAGCATTTTGGTATCCGAGTTGATATATCATCCCCGCTAATAATAGTATATGAATTCTTACGCCGAATTATCGTAACTGAATGGACGAAAGAGAACATATTGTTTTTACAGCACGAGATCCGGTGATCATCGAACGAAGTAATCTCGTGAACATATCGAAATTGATAGTCAAAGAGTTGATCGAAACATCCTTGAAATATGGTCGAATGCTCGATTCGGATCATATGCCGCTCCAGCATTTCTTCATCGTGCTTGAGCATGTACTCAGGCACGGCTTGAGGCCTAAAAAGGTAAACTCACGATCAACGATCCACCCTCTCACCCTTTTTCTCTCCGTGCTTGATGTTGCGATACCAATAGTCGTTGTTATTATCATTGTTCCATTCCAGGGTCTTCTTGGACCTAAAAAAGAACTGTGGGATATCCTACAGCTCGTGGAAAAGTACTGTTCCGAAGCACAAGATATCACATCCAGCATTCGTGATTTGCCAACCGTGAGGTAGGTTTATACAAGAATATTTCAGAATGTATATACAAAATTTCTGTGTTATCTCACAATGAATTCCAGAACCGCCATGGGACGAGCTCGGGCATGGCTGCGTATGGCTTTGATGCAGAAAAAGCTTGCCGATTATTTGAAAGTTCTGATAGATCACAAGGACGATGTGTTATCGGAATATTTCGAACCGGACGCTTTGATGATGAGCGAGGAGGCGATCGTGGTGATGGGTTTGTTGGTTGGACTGAACGTTATCGATTGTAACTTTTGCGTTAAGGTACCGTCATTGATATCCCACATCAATATATCACAATTTCATTTGATAAATTTTTATCTCAGGAAGAAGATCTCGATTGTCAACAAGGGGTTATCGATTTCTCTTTATACCTGCGGAACAGCAATCACATGCCCGGTGAATCACCGGACGATGAACTCGAAAACGATAATATGACCACAGTGCTGGATCAAAAGAACTATATCGAAGAACTTAATCGACACCTCAAGTAAATCATTCAACGATTCGTAACTACCAAGTAGCTAGTACCGAGACATTAATTTCTTTTCAATTGGTTTTTTAGCGCCACCGTAACGAATCTCCAAGCCAAAGTAGAATCCTTAACAACGACCAATGCTCTTATGAAAGAAGATCTCGCTATTGCCAAAAACAATATACTCTCCCTTCACGAGGAAAACAGACAATTGAAGAAAGAACTCGGTATAGAAGTGAAAGATACAAACGAGGTATCGTTGGGTAGAAGATGTGTATGCTTCCTTCTATTTAATGTTGCTTCACTTTCTCTGAATGATTAAATTCTATTTCAGAATGGCAAAGCACCGATCAAAATCACAGAAACCACCACGGAGATGGAGGAACTTCGAAGCAGGCTCGAAGCGGAGAAGAAATTACGTTATGACGCGGAAAAGGAACTATCGTTACAGGTTTATGTTAATCCTCGATATAATGCGTTGTTATTATATATCTCTACATATCGAGAGTGTGATTTTCATTCTCGTGTTCTTTTCCGAGCAGATGAGCATGAGATCGGAAATGGAAGTGGCGATGAAGCTTCTGGAAAAGGATATCCACGAGAAACAAGACACGATTATATCGTTGAGGCGACAACTCGATGATATAAAACTCATTAATTTGGAAATGTACAAAAAGTTGCAGGTGAATTAACGTATTTTTTTGATTCTATAGGATACTTCGTGAAGAAAGATTATTTCGTTTCATTATTTTCTCACAATCTTGCGAATGTGAAGTTGCTTCTATCTCAGCATTATTATAATTATTATTTGTTTTTTCAATATTCGTTGACGTTGTGTTTGATATTTTGCGAAAGCGAAGGTTGAATTCATGTATCTAATCCTTCTGTTGCATGCGCACTGTATTGTTTCGATACTTTAACCTAACCCTAACAGCACATCCATCGATTTCTACGGTGCATCTTCGTGGATTCTACGTGAATGAACAAAAATTCCACGTGGAGGCAACGTAGAGGCAACTTAGAAACGTTCGGTGCTGTACGGGAAGTAGCATGAGTTTTCGACGCTTCAATATCATTATTTCAAGAGGTTACGCGTGTTCCATCGTTCATGTAAGATAAAAGAACTTATAAAAGATCTGCTGACACGCGTAGGCTCTTCGAAGAGCACAAAATTTTGTTACATTTTTCATGTCGAGTGTACGGAAAATGTCGAGAATTTGATAGAATGCAAAAGATTGGATCAAAGTTGTGTAAAATTCTGGACATCTTGCGAATACACCAAATGTGCATCTGAGAAATTTCTTCCAACACTGTCACCTATTCAGTTATCTTTTATAATTTTGCGGCGTTTAACGAATTGAATCACCGTTTGTTGTTTTCTGTATCCGAAGCTCGATATCCACGACCCCTCGTCGAGAAAATTACTCTCTACCTTGCAGTTGAAATTTAGTTTTTCCGACACCCTATGAAATTTCAGTTGAATATCTGAGTGTCCTATTCGTTGTGTGTTTCCATATGTTTCCCTTATAGGAATGCGAGCACGAACTAACTCAAAAAGGAGAAATGGTGAGCCGTCTTCACGCAAAGACCAATCAAATTGGCAAGATCCTGAACAATCTTGAGAAATACAACTATCTGATGAAGGACGGGGACATGCGTAGTCCGATGACTCCGGGTAGCATAACGAAATCCATTCTAAATAAAACCAGCCCAACCTCGCCGAGGGCTGAGAATGTCGTTAATCGAGCGCTATTCGATCCACAACGACAAACGACAACCGGCAATGAACTTAACAAACAACCCTCGTGTCCTAAAAGTCAAGGACAACACCAACAACAACAACAACAACCTCCCTTTCCTCCCAGAGAGGAGAAAAAATCGTCAGATGAGAAACATCAGCAGGAATCCGTTGAGACTTCTCAACAAGCGAAAGAGAAAGAGACTGAAAAATTAGAAAAATCTCACGATAAAGATGTCGATGAAAATTCGATCAACGAAGAATCCATCACGAACCAAACCGCGAATGAATAAAATTGAATAGTTTTGTTGTTGTTCATTTTCGCGAGAGGCTACTACGAGGTTTCTTTGTTTCGAATTTCAAACTTCCCACACCGATAATTTATTTATCGTTTTTTATCGTTCGTTACGCGATGTTTGCTTTGCGTTGAAACAATTCGATATCAAACTCATTGCTCGTTGCTCTCGAGCAATCCGACGAAGACAATAAATGGTGGTGGCGGTTGATGCACGTTTGGATACTTTTTAGATTCCAATCGATGAATTCATCTCGAATTTGAATAATATGAATAACGAAGGATTAAACGCATGGATGACGCAACGGTATTGGATATAATAATACACATAGAAAGATACTAACATTCAATTTCACTTCGCATGCTTTTTCTCCTCTCGAATAATCTCTATAGGAACTTGAATTCGCTTCATAGCAAAATATTTATTCAAAACAAAGAAGAATCGTAACAAACTTATCCTAAGGAGTATATCATCAATATAACTCATCGAATATAATTCTCAATTATGGAACAAATTATTGTAACGAATAAATCTTGAATATTTTGGCTTTTATATGATGTATTTATATGATAAACATGATCGTGTTTCAGGAATGCGAAGGTTCGCTTAAACATAAAACAGAACTGATAACTAAATTGGAAGCTAAGACACTGTCGATGACCGAGACTATCCAAAAGATTGATGAAAAGTATGTCGATTTGCTTTAGTTATCAAAGAATGAGAGAAAGAGAGATCAAATTTGTATTGAGTTCCTTTTTTGAATTGAGCTATCGACTTGTTCAATTATTTTTTAATATCGCAATAATGAGAGAATTATAGAAGAAGTTACTATTGATCCATAACTTTTAAGTATATCATTACTACAGGAATCGTTTGCGTACAAATATAGTTATTGTGATAAGAATATTTTCTATCGAACTTCAATAGGTAGATTTCGAATAAATGGAATACAGTGTTGAAATAATTTGTATATTAGATCACTATACGTCGCGGTCAGTGACGATGATAAGTTAGTCAGCTTTAAAATAGAGAAGAATTTATTTTTCAATTAGAAATTGCAACGTAGAAAATGAAAGAGAGAGAGAGAGAGAGAGTTGAGATTTGGACGAAGGTGTGTTTTGTGAATGTGACGGGGATATTGGCAAACCTTCCCTCTAATCGGCTATCGGATTTTAGTAATATTCCAGGATTTGATACTTCAAAATCGCATATAAATTTTCAAAGCATATCTCTAAAGAACTGTCTTGGAGAATCTTTTTTCCCTGTATTTGGAACAAAACTATATAAACCTTTCCTTTTCATTGTACGCAGTTTCGATATGATATTCTCATGTAACGAACTTTTTCACAAATTCAACGTGCCAGGTATATGATTGGTATACATAAGTATCGAATAAATCATGATTATAATCCAAATTATTACATGTAAAAGTAATAACAAAAATAAATCCCTGACAGAATAAAAAAATCGCCGTTTGTTTGATTGTCCTTTTTATACAAAACACCATATTTATATATTATTTTTCAATTTTTGAATCAATGAGAGAGAGAGTATTGGTTTTTCTTTCTCGTAGATGATCATGAGTGGTGCAAGGTAAGTTTCATCACTTTCTTTTAACGTCTTCACAAATGATCTTGGTGATGATTTTCATCGATATATTTCATTCATGGAAGAAAATAAAGTATTCGTTGGGGTTTCACATTTGATTCAAATTGTAAAATTGAATTGATAATCAATTGAGGATCGAAATCGAAAAAAAAAAGAAAATTATACGTCGATAGGTGTTGAAAAATCACCCCAAATCTTCCTTGAACAATTTTTTGTTCCGAGATCGATAGGTTTTGAGGAAGAAAAATGAAAACCCCAAATTTTTCACCTCTCTGATTTTTCAATGTATCTCTTTGCAGAGAAGAATTAATTTTGAATGATGAATCCTCAGTCTTCACACCTCATTCACGCAACCGCTACCCTCCACACGAGTGCGAATTTGTGTAATTTCGTGAAAATTACCTGAATTCAGGGTGAAATTTTCCGAGAAATCAATTGATGGTGATAGGTAAAAGAGAAGGTAATAATGTATTCTGTGTCGAAATTCAATGTGAAGGCAATGTATTATATAAAAAGTTATTCACGGAGAAAAAGGAATTCGCTGTGGCAGCGAAATCTACTTTTGCTGGGTTCCTTTTGTCAGAGCAGCAAATTTTTTGCTGTGACAGCAAACTATTTGCTGTTCCAGCAATCTTGTGAGCTGCGACAACGAATTTTCAGCTGTGGCAGCAAAAAATGTTTGCTATTCTGTATATAATACTGAAAATTTGCTGGCGGAGCAAACATTTTTTGCTGCCACAGCTAAAAAATGGCTGTCGTAGCTAACACGATTGCTGTTATAGCAAATTTTTAGCTAGGTCAGCAAAAAAATTTGCTATTCCATATATAATACCTCGATTTGCTGCGTCAGCAAATTTTGTCTCTCCGTGTTGGTTTTTGAATTTTTGGTGGTGCGAATTCGCACTCGTGTGGAGGCTGACGGTTAATTTTGTAATCCGGAGTCAAAATGAAAAGTTCAATCGATTCACTTGAAGGGAATCTGTTGAATTTTGTCAAAAATTGTCGAGGAAGCCTTGGATTGATTTTTCAAGACCTGTTCGTTAATATTTTTTCTCCCTTCGAGTGTCCAACTTTCAATTTTGACGGACCAATCCCCAAAAACGTTGGAGAGAACTATGTGCAAAATCTCACACAATATATTTCAAGTTGAAGAATATGAAAACAAAATTTGTTTGGTAATGAAAAAACAAAATCGTGGCTAAAGTGGTGGGAGCAAAAACCGACTTTTTTTCGATTTTTGAGTTTCTCTGAAGATCAACTCGGGAAGAACATTTTTTAGGGGTTGCTAAAGATTTAAAAAAATTCTAAAAATAGTCAAAAATTGATTTTGTTTTTTTATAAATTTTGTTTCTCGGTGCGGTAAAGTTCGACATATTTATTTTTAGAGGTCTTTTGATTAGTGATGTCGATCTTTCGTCGATCCTTGAAAAATCTAATCCAAAATTTCCCAGGATCGAATCGATAGATTCTTTTTTCATTTCAAAGTTTGTTGACGGAATTTTATTTGACCATGAATTGTGTTTGCACCTACCATGTTCATACGGAATTCTATACAACAAATTTTTTGAAGCGAAACCCACACTGAGAGCCCAATTTTTTTAGATTGAAAGAAATTTTTCTTCGCCCTCATTCCAATAAATATTTTTTTCAATCAAAGAAAATTCAGTTGGAAGGAAAAAGTTTTCATCAAACTGAAACAAAGAATTTTCAAATTGAAACAAAAATATACTCCTTCTTGAATTTGAAAAAAATTACTTCAATTCAATCCAAAATTTTTCCATTGAAATGAATTATTTTTCCCATTGAAAACAAGATTTACCAGAATGAGGGCAAAGAAATTTTCTTCCAATCATTTTGTCTCTCAAATCCAACGCAATTGACATGATATTCATAAATTTCCTGTGCTTTAAGTCTCATAAAAATGTTATGAATCAACTTTTTACATCAAATTTCATATCAATTTCAAAAATATAATTCTTGATTTGAGGAATTTTCTTCTGAATTTTGATACGAGATTGATGCAAATTCAATGAATACTGTCTTGAATTGAACAAAAAGAATTTTTGAAATTTCATGAATCATATCGAATTTCGAAACTTTATTAAATTTTCTATTGAATTTGAGAATTTTTCCAACAGTGTTCGAATGAAATTTTGGAGAAAAAATAACAAATGAACGAAAATGAGAAAATATTCAGTTGGATCGATGAATTTTAATTTTGTTATATGAATATGTTAATTTAAATTTTATTTTGTTACTAACATTATGTTGAAAATAGAAAAAAATTATATATTGATACTCCAGGCTTAATTTCATTCGAGTTAACCACTATTGAAGTCAATTTGTATTCGAGTTTCCCTAGTAGAAATTTTGGGCGGGAAAATATCAGGGCCTGATGAGGCATGCTTGATTTCCTATAGGGTCCTCATCAGGTTTCGTTAAGCGGTTCCCTATTTCCCTCGATTTTATAGAAATCTTATCCGAACCCTGTTGTATCCTTGCGTTACAACCCTATTTGAATCCTATCAGGGAAATCAAATGAGGCCCTTGTAGAGGCCTCGTAAGATTTTCCTTATTCATGGTTTCCGGATTCTAACCTGATCAGGACCTTATTGAAAATAGGGAATGCCTGATCAAATTTCTACTGCAATTGCTATCTTTGATCATTCTTTCCAAATCGATCCTTCAAAATGTCAAAAGATCGACACCGTTAGAAAATCCTGTCTTAAACTTAACAATACTATTATGAAGTTTTTTACATAAACATTTTATTAAATCTGATACAAAATTTGTTATGAAATTTCGGATGAAATTTGATAAAATGTTTATGTAAAAAACTTCATAATATTATTGTTAAGTTTAAGACAGATTTTTCTAACAGTGGATCTTTTTTGTGAGTTATAGAATCGATCTATCCGACCGATCCATCCAAATAGCTCTGATCTTAGGATCGACATCACTACCTTTTTATATTTTCAAGCGACCTTCAGAAATTCATATCAACATTCAATATATATACAGGATGTCCCAGAATTCGCGAACGGGATTTTACAGATGCATTCTGCAGCCAAAATGCAATAATTTCTCGGTTCACGGAAAAAATAATTTAGCCGCAGCAGCTAAGTAGCTAGCGCGGACACGAACAGTCATTAAATTAGCTCCTGCAGCTAAATTTTAGCTGTTACAGCAAAAAAATTTGCATTTGTAGTCAATTTATTTCTGATAATAGCTAAAATTTAGCTGCAGGAGCTAATTTAATGGCTGTCCGTGTCCGTGCTAGCTACTTAGCTGCTGCAGCTAAATTATTTTTTCCGTGTTGAAAAAAATTTTTTCGACGCTTAGTTTTGGAGATATAAGCATTTTTAGATTTTCTCTCAAATCCAGATAATTCAAAAACACTTTATACTCCATACTTGAGCTTAACACCATTCGCTAAGTTGAAAAACGGTGGATTTGTGGGAAAAAAATTGAACTATTTTATCATTGATAATTCCGTAGCTATAGCGATTTGAAATTGCTGAATTCTGATTGGCTGCAAGCTAAAAAGCTCATATCTCCAAACCTAAGCGTCGAAAAAATTTTTTTCAAACGGGAAATTATTGCATTTTGGCTGCAGAATATAACTGTGGAATCCGGTTCGCGAATTCTGGGATACCCTGTATATTATCGCTTTTAATCAGCATCCTCGCGTTAGCTTGATGAAAATCAGAGTCAAACCTATTTGCAATAGTGAAAAATTTCAGAACAACTTTCCGATTGACACTAGACTCATTTTCCTACGCACCAAAAAGCAATGGGAAAAAATAATAATGTTGTTTTGCCATCTCCCGATACGAACTACGATGAATTGTAAACAAAAAAAGTGTATTGTTAATTATCATAAACCCTCAGCAGTAGCGAACAAATTTTCTCTTTGGTAACATCCTTTATCTCGCATGTATACGACTTTTCATTTCCATTGAAAAATCCCCAATTTTATTTTCAAACCACGAATTTCGAATAAAATTTGAAATAAAAATCCAGATGAAGAAGAAGAAAAAAACACACACACATCACCTCACTTGTACCTACAAAATCTCACCTTATCAGTTCATTTTTATTTCATACTTCTCTTATCGCGTGAACTTTAATTTCCAAAAATACAAAACGAAGCTATATAGACAATTGCAGATTCGGAAGGATAGGCGTAGACGTGCGCTGGCGTTCTCTTTTTTCTTCCCATCTTGTTCCCAGGCACGTGTTCTATCCCGCCTGAAAGATATTTCAAAGTTTCATTTGAATTACAAAATCCACATTTCTCCGCGATATACACGAGTATATATTACATTTTTGCTTTTAACGTTTTTATTTTACTCGGATCGATGTGAATATTCTTTTGCGTTACACAGTAAAAAAGTAGAACTTACTCCCAACCTAAATATCAGCTTATTTTAGCCAAAACTATACATATGGAAATTTAAACCGGGCCAATACTGGCCCTCACAAAGAAAAAAATATACTACTTTTTCTTATTTTGCTTGCTTAACTTTTTATATAAAAATACGGGAGATTGAGAATGAATCAGTAAATTTTACTATACGCTTTATAAACTTCAACGTTCAACGTTTAAAATTTCAATCTTAACTATCAATTTTTCTACAATATTCGTAATCTTCCGTATTTTTATGTACAATTTCATTTTACAAACCTTCTAGTTTACTAAGAAAAATAACAAAAATTCCTATATTTTCGAACGGTATTTCTCTGATTTAAAGAATCCGGGCCAGTACTGGCCCGGTTAAAATTTCCACATGGGTAGCCCTCGTTCAGCTGAAAGTAAGCCCTAAAAAAAAGACTGAATTCCAGCCAAGTTTTCAAGTGAGATGCAGCCACTTACTTTACTTTTTACAGTGTAGGATGCAATTATTTGGGAGAAATGATTGAAATGTATCGATGAAAAGGAATTTCTTTTTCGAAAGCAAAAATCTTATCCAAGTGAAGACTTATGATTTTACCAAAAACCTTCATAAAAATTGAAGAACCTTTTATATACACGATTTATACCTTGATACACGAAAAGACTCTATTCATGATTATTTAACGAGATAAAATCAATATTTCGTCAATCTAGTCCAGATTTCAACGTTACGGTAAGAAAGTGAATCTCACAATGAAACAGGGAATAGTTTGTAATAGTATTATATTGTAATTAAGCTAAATTTGAATACTTCTTATCGATTGCAGGTTCGATACTCATTCTTAGTTCAAATTGTCACTAATCCAGTTCAAAATATCCCACAGATTTTTATCTCTCTTTCTCTGAATAACTTATTAATATACTTCCAATGATACCAAACGAATGCAACAAGATTAAATAATAATCATACATTCGTCTTCCATGACGTCTTCCATGATTGGTTACATTTCAAATACTGCAGAAAGTGGAAAGAAAAAACCAGCAAAAAATTTCCCCCTGGCTATGAATTTAATAGGTTAACGAACGTTCGTTCGCGTTCCTTTTGCGAAGAGTTCATTTCACAATATTGAAATACATTTCCAATCATCCTCTGTATCGGAATATTCAAAATGATGTGAAATTTTTGAAATTCGACCAATCGGAAGTGTATTAATTACATAATTATACACATTCGCCGTGTAGGTATAGTATACACGAGTGTATACGTCTCACGATCCTTCATCGATATATCCCTTAATCCTCTGGTCAATTACCGTGCACTCACGAAAGCAGGTCACATATGCACTAATGTCATATCTCTGGTGTATTTGTACGTTGATCAAATTTCCCCGAGCATCACATTGTTTTCGTGCGCAAATGTTGATAAAGTAATTATCAGTATTGAGCATTAACCTTTGAATTGTGTGGATAATTTCATTGGTTCAGGTGTAAACAAATGGACGATGTTAGGTCAGCGGCGGAACAAAGAGCAAAGATTTTGGGAGCTGAAGTCATGGAGAGAGAAGCCCGGTCAATAGAGGTCGAGAAGGAATTACGAAAGGAACGAGTACGTACCACTTCCCTGGAGGAGGCATCCAATCGAAACAACGAGAAGATCACTCAATTGAGGCAGGAAATCGATCAATTGAAACAGGTGTCCGAGGTATGCCGTGCATCGCATAAGTACTTTATTATAAGTAGCTACCATCGTTTTATATCGATATCATACGTTTAACCTTTCGAATATTGGTTTTCAGAAATATTTAGCTCTGCAGGAAGAACATTACGCCCTGAAAGAAATCTGTACGGAACAGGAACGTACTTTGGAGGAACTCGGAGCACAATTGAGCGCGGCTAAATTATCGGCGGTGGAATTACGCGAGGCTGCTGACAATGCCCTTTGGCAATCATTACAAGATGGAACAACGACAACTACTTGGGCTAAAGACCGAACGGTTACCCACTGCAAGGGCTGCAATCGTGAGTTCAACATCACCCGTCGCAAGGTAATGAAACTTTTTAATAGCTCTACTTCCCCTTCTTCTCCTATCTTCGATTCTATCTATCTTCTTCTATACCTCGATCCTCTCTTTCTCCTCTATAACTGGGTTGACGGAAAACGAACTCCTCCGAATCCCGGGTGTATTCCAACACTCCCGACCGTCGTTCCTTAATCGTTCAATTATCCTCACTCGACTGGGGAAATTACTGGTCCTCCGGTCCAGATTTCCTGCCACCGGTGATGGCGGTATTCCTAACACCGTTACCGCTATTATTACCATTTGCCGTCGCCGAATGATTTGACTGTTCGTCGAGTTAACAACGAATTAAGATTGAATCTATCGTCACGATCCTTACGTTACCTTCTTATTAATTTCTCTTATTCGTAACTTCTTTTTCAAAACGATTTTAACGATCCTAATAATAATTTCCTTGAATCGTGAATCGTGGAATGAAGTTGTACAATTATTCCGTTGGAGAACAGAATTGTTGTTACGAGTATATAGTGTAGTCGATTTTAACGTGCAGCAACGCTCAACTCGAAAGTGTTTCTTTTTTTCCTTTTCCACGCCTCTCGAGTCAAATCACGCGTTCGCACGTTATATGCACTTAAAGTATCCTCGCGTATAGATCTGATCGTTCTAAAGTGCACTTTACTTGCGTGCATCGATAAGGAGGCGCCAAGTGCGCGCGCGTGAACCGAGTGAACCGGTTGGAAAGACAGGGAGAGAATCAAATGTGTTCGCATGCATTCGTCATATGGATAAATTTTACGAATGTTGTGCACACTCCAGGGACCCTTATCGAAATTTTTCAGACATTTAGACACGATAGAACAGATTTATTAGGATTCCCCAACTTCTCGACAATAGCTTATTCTCAAGTATGATACCGATTATATTCTTTCTTCTCTTCCTCTTCTCTCGTTTTATCGAGTTACCAACTTTTCTCATTATCACGAAGAGAGCATGTCGTCCGACTATTTCAAGTGTTACTTTTATTCTTTAACATTTCATTCGACTATTTTGTTCCCCGTTCTTCTGTCATTCAAAAACGGTTAGCGATTAGTGAATTTAATATATATTTACGCATGCTGAAATTGTTGACGAATGGCCCAGTACCGACGAGTTTGTATTTGCCATTATATTTGCAATTACTCTTTTTCAACTGGCACTAGTTGTTTGTCGGTTCTCAGACGGTATTGGTTTGCTTGGGCAGACAGTCTTGAATCAGTATCGAATCGATGTTGATTGAAGAACACCTAGGTCGTAGAAAAACAAAACTGTGCCAGTATTGACCCAGAGTTGGTAAGATTGTTAAACGTTACGCAGAGACGGTACTACGCCAGCATCGACGCCAAATAGTTTTCCGACAGAATTGGTAGTGGATCGGGTGTCAGTCCATCTCCGCGGAAACATGGTGATTTTAGTGAGCCAATACTGTGCCAGTACTGACTCAGAGTTGGTAGTATGAGAGATTGAAATGCCCACGCTGACACGCTTAAAATGCCAGTTCAGGGAAAATTGAAATCCCAATGTTGGCTGGATTGGAATGCCAGTACAGGCAAGATTGAAATTCTGATTCAGGTGGAAATAGCCAGAGTTGGAAAATGACGCAGTACTGGCCTACCTGCACTTGCCAGACTTCAGCAGATATAACTGTGCCCATTCCGAATCATTACCGTTTTTCAACTGACGCCAAATGTTTGCCGGATTCCAGACAGTACTGGCTTGCGCGGTCAGACAGTCTTCGGCCAGTATCGGATTAATAATGTTCGAGGAATACCCAGACCATACAGAAACGGAACTGTGCCAATACCGAATCAGAGTTAGTTGGATGGTAAAATGCGAACAAAAGACGATACCGCAACAGTATCGATGCAACGTTGTTTTAATACGGAATAGATAGTGAATAGGAATTTCACTGATCTTTTCAATAACACGGTTACTTTGACGAGACAATATGTTCCATAGACGACAATGTTGTGACGTTTCAAACCATTACTCGCGTTGATAAATGTTGATTATCGCTAACTGGACAAGTTAGCCCCCAGTTAATGCCTCTGGCTCGTCGGAACCCAGGGTTCGATTAGGATGGGTTGGGGAACGCGTGTCACAGATTATTAAACAACAGACAAATTCAAGTTATTTCAAGTTTTCGAACAAATGTTTATTATAAACAGAACTATAAACGGGTTACTGATTGGAGGAAAACCTTGAAGTAAACTTAAAGAAATATTAAACGTTAGGAGCTCGCGCAGAAGCTATAGACAGATTGCGACAGTAGGATCTAACGGAAAGTGAACTTATTAGTCCGGACTATATAACCCTACTTCGTGTGCACACGGAAAGTCTAAGTCAGTCAGTCGTAGAACCCGATTATACCGTTATTTTGGATGGATCCAACGGAAAGTGACGCGTGAATGGACGGTTCCGAGTGAAAGGGACCCCCGTGGGTCCGTTCGTGACGTGAAAAGTAATAATCCTAAGGATTATTCTACATGCGCGGAATTGCGAGTCGTGATTGGTCGAAATTATCTTGACCCGAAGGGTAGGCTCTAACAAAAACTCCCGATTGGTTGGACTAAAACTGGTGTTGTTTCCTATGTCCCATGGAGCCGTGAGAGGTTGACCCAATGGGAGAAGCCGTCAGAATGTGGCTCTAACTAACCCTTTGTCAGAGAGAAGATGAGAGTGCGCACGGCCGGGGTTCCATCGCTAGTAAACATTGAAGCGCCCTCTTATCGGATGGAACACGGAACCGATTACACCGACTCCCTCTCTTATTTTTCAATTTTTTAAATTATAATAATATAAAATCATATGCATTTTGTGTCGATGAATAAAATAACTTTAATCACATACGTTCCAAAAAATATACAAAAGGAATGCGCGGTGTTGTAATATTGGAAAATAAAATTTCTGTGTAATCATTTCCATGATCCAACCGCCAGAGGGCCGGTGGAAGTTTCAATAGCAACGAAAAGGTGCCCGTGCGCACTCTCATCTTCTCTCTGCCTTTGTACCAGTGATGCCAGCATTTGATCGACCGAGTCGATTTTCCCCCTCCATCACGCTGTATACAATCAAATTTCTTTTGTCGGAGGTTTGATTGTGTGTGTGGAATTTCTATACAGACAGATGTGATGGAAAGGGAAACTCGACTCGGTCGACCAAATGCTGGCATCACTGCTTTGTACCCGTGAGAGAGTGGCCCTCTGGCCAGAAGAGGACTATTACCGTCTTCGTCCAGAATTTGCCCTAACCCTTTTTGACTCTTCAGCAGCGGTTAATTGCCAGCTAATGCCCCCCGTTCCCTAGGCAACCAAGCTAAGGAATCGTGTGCAAGCACACGACCCGACTGCTTTCTATCTCTGATCTCGGTGGAGCGGTCTCTCTCACCTTTTTGATCTCCCTGTTCAAGCAGGCTTGATCGAGATAGAAGAGTGCTGATTCTCGCTTCAGCACCCCCTTTTATTCCTCAATTGAGTTTTTCGCTACCGCGCGCAACTCGTCTGCCGCCTATCGGTTACGCGGCGAAACACTGCCGCTCGAGTATCGCACTCGCATCGATTTTCGATGTTCGATACTTCTTACGAACTCACCACGCACATGCGCGGTACGTATAGCCTATATCCAAGATGGATGACAGGGTTCGTTTACAACCTTTCATCACTCGCTCGAAGTGTCTTTTCAGGTTAACGCCACATAGACAAACTCGTTACTGGACGTGGATTTAAGCGAGTTCGTCACAATGTGCCAGTATTGATCAGACTCTGACTGATTACAAAATCGGTAGTCGACTGGCGTTAAAACCACGATCTCAGCAACTTGGCTGTTGTAGGGAGCCGAAGTATTGCCAGCATTAGGCCAGAGTTGGTATCATCATTCAATATGTTCGAGAGACGACAATGTGCCAGTATTGGTAGGACTTTATTCCTCTACGGAATCTATGATGAATTGTATGACTTCAACGGTCCTATCAGACCCCTCCGACTCATGCATTTTCCCCTAGAAATTCTGTTCACGTATTAACCAAGAAATCCCCAAGAAATCCAGATGGCGATTTCATCTTGTGGATCGAATCATAACCTCCAAATATCAACGTTGCGAAGTTTGGTTCCTTGTAGGTTAAAAATTTATAAATGCATTAGTATGATCTGTAATTATTGTTCATTTTCTCACTATTCATCTTGAATTTTCGCGATAAATGATTCATTTGACAGAATCGATAGCCCCACTGACACGCGGAGCCCTCTACAACTCTTTGATCAGTATATAAACAAAAGTTCTAGACAGTCGGAGGGGTCTGGGTCCTATTACAATAAATGGCAATTTGAGTGATTCGTCGTCAACTCGGAGATCGGCTGATGTGATAGAGACTAGGTTTCTCACTCGCAGGACCTGGGTTCAATCCTCACACAGTGAACTCTCAAGGAATCATTTCCAAAGTGCCTTTCTCCGATGACAATAATAGGAACAATGAATTCTCCAGATTTTCAAAGTTCAAATTAAATGTTTTTTTTTTTTAATTGAAATATGATGACTCCTGGTAACTTCGGTTGTCATCATTTCGACTCCTTGTCGTTTTTCATCCAGCTGGCTCGCCATAGTTGGCTCGTATTGAAAATCGGTACCAATTCGGTGTTAAATGTTTCTCTGGCCCTTATGTAAAATGATGTTATCATTTCGGCTCCTTTCCAGTATTGTGAATTCAACTGGCCCAATACTGGCAGCTATGGATTTGCCATTGGAATATGCCATGGAGTAATATTGGAATATCAGTTCTGGCTAGGTTGAAATGACAGTACTGTTTACGTTCAAATGCCAGTATCGGCAAAATTGAACGCCAATAATGAGCTTTACTATATCAGACATTTTGTTATCATCTCAGTATTGGTTCAGTACTGTCAAACAATCTGGGCCAATAATGGCATTCCAAATTTGACAGCACTGACAGCTATGGCAGTAGTACTGAACCAGTACTGGGGCGTTCCTTTTCCATTTCCACATGGATATATATTTCTCCTTTCATGAAAAATGTCATCTTTCTTATATTTTTCCCCCGCGTGTTTACATTTGACTTTATTTTTGTCGTTATCTCGTTGATTGCTTCGTCGATGTATATACAAGCTGAAAATGAACGATGACATCGAGAAGTTCTGTCTCACTGTCCTCTTCATTTTTCCTTCTGTTTGTTCTTCCTTCGCTCGCTTCGCTTTCGTTATACGAATCGTACATGAATCATCTTCCTCCGTTACATTTTTTTCCTCGACTCGTTTGCCTCCGGGATGTTTATTCCCGTACTTTATCCCCTTGAAATGGAGAGGTTTAGCGAGGAAGAATGAATTCCAGGTAATTTAATGACTCTGAGGATTTTAATCCTTCCGATATGTTATATATTTCTACTTTTTTGTGTCGGCGATGGACATGAATTCGTTGTTGAATTGATAACTTCATCGAGAAACTTGAATTACAACGAGTTACCCTGTCGTCATCATCATCATCATCATCATCATCACCGTCGTCGTCATCATCTGGTTATGCAGGTGAGGCGTATGATGCATATTCAGAGTCTACGATGCGATAGAGACGTTGCTCGGCTCATAAAATACGTTTAGACGGTGGTTATATATTTTTTCTTCTTCCTCTTTCACAATGTACGAAGGAACCAAAGGGGGTGGGGTTGTAGAGGGTGTAGAAACACTGGGGAGAGGAACAGAGTACCACGAAACGGCGACATGATGAACGAAGAGCAGGAAGGGTGTGAGAGGGAATGGTAAGTTATTGCATAATAACAAGGCAGGCCCGGGAATATTCTTGTTACTCATTTTTCGCCCAGTGGATGTATTACCATACTCTTTAATATAGATCAGGCCATCCAGGTATGTGTAAGTTCAAATAATTCTGTGTTCCGCCAAGGAGGCGTGCCGGTAAGCAAGGTGCATCTATTCGGTACAAGGTAACGTGTTGTAGGGGAAAGAGAAAGCGATAAAAATAAAGGAAGATGAAGTAACAAATTCACATATTTGCACATGAAAAAGAGTGGAGGAAAAATTCACCCAAGCTGCTTTTATCCTCCGAACGAATTTAGTGCCTTCAAAAATTATACTCGATACATATACGAAATTCGAATGATTAACGTGGTCTGGAGATTATACCTGATTGAGTCTTTCAAAATTTCGTAACTCATTTTTTGGGGATGTAAATGTAAATTAGAGCTATCGTATGTAAGAACGATACGTAATTTCATCAGATTCGAATGATTTTCTTTACGTAACGTTATTTTTCAGAGCAAATAATGTCTCTTGTCAGAGAATTCGAAGAGCCTTGTTTGTGAGTTACATGAGCGTTCAAGAGAGATTGCGTAATCAAAAAATAGAACCATGTTCCTCAAACTGATAAGCTTGGCAATAATCATCGATGGAAATTGATGGAACGGAACGAAAATGTACTTTGAATTATATTATCTAGATTGATATATATTGGTACAGAGAGGAATGATTCCATCGCTTCTGAGACTGATCGCTAAGTGACCTGCTAAAAGCATGAATTCAATTGAGTATGCAGGATCGAATGCTTTAGTACCCTTGATATTCCTCAGGAGTGAACAATTCTTATTAAATGGATCTTAGGCCTAGAGAATAAACTAGCGTGACTTCTGCTTTGCTACGACTCTTCCAGGGGGGGCTCTTCGATAGTCTTGCGAGCCCCAAAGTCGAAGGGTTAATTTTATCCAAAAGATCCAAATTCCAGGATTTCTTGTCAAGAGAAGCAGCTACAAATGAAAATTGAAATAATACGAGAGCTTGTTATTTATGAACACGATGAATTGTCCATTAATTTGACTTGTCGAAACAAAAATAAACAGAGAATATAGATCACGAGTGATAGGATATACTTGGAAATGATTGAAATAGTTTGCGAATAAAATACTCGCGATCAACAGAATCAGAAGCACAATATCGATGACTGAATTATCACACAACTTCTATTCTTCTTCATTGTTCGCAGTTGATGTTCGTGCATTGTTATATCAATCGGTATTGTATTCGCTCTTGATATAGAACCACGTATTTCTATAAAAATAAAAGCTCCTTTTCAAATAACAATAAAATGTATGTAAAAATTAGAAATCTATTTCAGTCATTGGATGTTTATTCGATATACTCGAACATACATATATTTGTATAAATTCCAATCTTCTCATAGCTGAATTTTATCAAAATATAAAATCCAACTCTGCTTAGACTCAGGCAATCTTCTCTTTCACATCAAAGAGAGCCCAAGGCAATTCATTTCTGAACTCTTACTCTCGAATCCTTCCTTCGCCACAGCGCATGTGTTATTCTGTGCTGCTATTCATTGTCGTCATCCTCATCTTCCTCTTCTTTTGCTCGGGTTTTTCACGTAGGAGCGCATAACCGGCCGGCGAATTACCTGCAAGAGAAACTTAATAGATCGCGAGAGTCGATCATTTGGCCGACAGTATCCCACGGTTCAGATCTTCTTCCCTGATTTATTCGTCCTGGAAAGTATCTATAAGTAGGTATCTATCTACCTTAAGAACGTTTAGATAAGGGCACCAACGTTTATAAGAGCTTAAAGCTTACGGGAGGTGTAGCAGGAAGTCGCGGCCGGGCAGGGAAGCAGGCAGACACCGATTTACGAGGTTTCGGTCATAAGTCATGCTGATGGGACGGTTCAATAATTAACTTCTTGCGGTCGGTGGCGTTGGGGAATCGGTTATCGGTACGATATTATTCGGTCTCTCGTAGTTTATATATATCTACCACTCGAAATGGTAATAAACGTGGGGTACTACTAAGAGATCTTGTGTTTTCTTACGACTTTCGCTGTCCGTGATATACGGACTTGGTCTTACTTAAGGGATTCAATTTAGATGTAAAATTTAACACGTTTCTTCCTTGGCTTGGCTTTTGCATGATTCCGTTTGTGGTTTCTCTCCTTTCTTTTCGGCCCCTTCATTTTCACTTTTCCAACGACGAATTCCACATTATTATAATAGAGATGAGAAGAGTCATGGTAATGGCATGAAAATAAAGGCATTTTCCTCGGTAATGGCCAAACCGCCACGAGAATAAGGCGTGAGATGTGTAGGCGTCGTAAAGTCTCTTTCTTTCTTTTTCTTCCTCCTCGCGAGTGTTATGTAAATCACGGGTAGTGCATTTTTAATTTCCTCGTTTCTTATTTGGTTTAATCTTCTTCTTGTTACAGCATCACTGTCGAAGTTGTGGAAACATTTTTTGCCATTCCTGCAGCGACAACAACACGATATTACCAAACACCCCGAAACCGGTCCGCGTTTGTGACGAATGTCTCTTGATTCACGTTGCCAATTAATTCCAACGACGGATCTCTCGAATCTGCGTATACAGGGTTGGAAATTCTCCATCCTCTTCACGCTCCCGTCCATACTCATCTATACCAGGATTCCTGAAAAATAATGACAATTTATTTTCGTATGTCTCATAACAACCGACATCGATTATCAACTGAGTTTTAATTGATAGAATTATTTATTGAATTCAATTCGATATAAAATTCTATTCATTTCTCTTACGAATCGGATACTCCCTCTTTTGTGTTCATGTATTCAAATATTTTCAAAACTTATTCTCTCTTGTTTATCATTATTGTGAAAATTTCCTTCCGATGACTGAGAAAATGTGACTGTAACGATTCAGTTAAATTCTATTGCTGCTGAAGTTTGAATCGTTTATTGAAACGAATTTGTAATCGGATAACGAAATACTCAGTTGTTGAGAACCTATAATCTTGCAATACATTCTTTGATCTATGTTTTCAGTTGCAAATTCATTTGAGAAGATAAATACGGTTCTATGAACGATTCAAACTCCGAGAACATAAATTTTATTGAATCTTCTAAGGACCTCCGAATAAATTCTGGAACGTCATGGCAGACATATTTTCTGAATTTTCATAAGGAACTTTTTTTTACCGTAATCGCTTTACGATAAAATGAGCCTAACACAAAATAAGTTTGATAGATTTTTTCAAGGATAAATTTGAATAAGATGAAACAGAGAATTTAGATTGTGATATGGAATTTAGTACCTTCGTGATAATAGAATGAAAAATATTTTCATAGAGATCTCTTTTCAATGAGAAATATTTTACTTTCTTTTGCCAAAAGTCCACGTACGATCTATGAATTTGTTATATTTATCATTTATTCTCTCTCAAATCATAATTCAAAACGACAGCTCAACGATTCTTTTGTATTTTGAAAAACATGTGTTGAAGAATTTATGTATATACGTAATAATTATAAAAGTATACAATATTCATCTAATTTGTTATTTTCGTATGAAACGTCGTCTTTTATTAAACAAATGTTATCATTCTGAGAAGTTTTTATCTCAAGAAAATATTATTTAAAATTCAACGCATAATGATAAAGAAAATGTTAAGTTGGTTTGGGTTTATACATTTTATATTGTACAAACTTTTATAGCACTTCACTTGAGATACATCGATCTTCGTACATCACCCATACGAGAAATTGAACAATTCATAAAATGAAATCTAGTAGGCTCTAATTCTAGTTCAAGTGAAAATTCAAGGAAGAATTAATGAATTTCTCGTGTGGAAGTGATGGTAAAACGCATGGTATCGTTAGAAGAATACGTTTATTGTAAATAAATTTGATTTAGATGATAGTGAAATATGTTTAAGGTGTATGCAGGGAAGGAACTGCATGTTAGATGTGCCTGTTTGATGGAATTCTTTGTTATAACGATGTAATTGTAACGAGATGAACTTATCGATGATTGAATAAATAATTTTTATGAATATAGCGAATTCATCGTGCCGCTATCGATCACCTTCTGATTAAATTTATGTAAATCCAATAACAGTTTTCCTTGAAAAGACCAACTTTTTACAATTGTGCATTCGACAAATGTTTTTTGTTCTAGAAATTCTGCAATCTCGTTTTCAACTTTACAGTGACAACGGTGGGAAAGTTTTCAACTAATTAAAATCCTGGATGTTCGAATCCTTCTCGATTGAGAACTAAAAATTATATGGAAAAGTTTCTTCCCGGTTCTTGAATAACCACTTGTAGCAGTTGGAAGTGATTAAGGGATAATAATGACTCCTGTATCGAGTCCGCTATTCGTTTCAAACATTTTACATCGATGACTGAGAAGGGACTTTTTTTATCTTATAAATAATTATGAAGAGTAGAATCGAGTGAAAAAATGTGGATCAGAGAGAGATTTTCAAACTAATCACCTTAAAATATTGAAACAAATCTAAATATTTTTGAAGACACTCTAGTAAAAATGATTGTAGCTGTTGTCTAGGACCTTTCAAGGCACTTGCAGTGGAGTTAGTCGCCAGAAAGGGCCTTGACATCGACTGCAAGATGGCTTTTTCCAGTTCAGATTCTAGATCTGAAATTTACCTGCGTTGCCAATTTCGATTGGGATTCCACCTGAGGTATGAAATTCCAACTGCGATCTCACATTGGAGTTGAAATTCGAAGGTGGAAATCCCAGCTGGAAACGCAGGTAAATTTCGAAACTGGAATCCACGTCGAACCCCAGCTGGATTTTCGTGACAGAGTAGTTAAACCAACTCACGAATGAGAATTTTCACAAAATTCGAAATTCCCCTGTATGGCCATTGTGACCAGCCAAAAAAACGTTTTTTTACCATTTTTTTCTTTCTTGGGATCAAAAAGAAAAGTGGTAAGGCAATTTCCACACGATTACCAAATTCTAACATCCTGCCAAAACCTGGCAGAACAATTTTCGTCAGTTTGTGACTGGATTACCTCGGAAAGGGATCGTTCAAAGCCTGACAACAATTCTGCCTTGTATTTTTATCAGGAATGTTTCCAAAACACTTGCTTTGCTATCTTTCCCAAGTTTCCAATCACTTGGGATTCTTGATGATCGATGAGTTATTTTTTAATCCCAAATCCACATTTGTTGACTTGGAATGAGAGAAAAAAAAAGCTCGTAAATTCAGGTTTATTCAAAGAGAATGCACGACTCCAACAACGCTAGGAATCCATAAATCGATAGAAAACCCTGTCACCAATAGCAGAGGACATTAGAATCCATTTCCCCCCCAGTTCATATTGATTCATTTCTTAGGGTGGACGATGTATTATTCGATACTCTGTTTTGCTGATTCTGTACTCGGATGATATACCACGGCATAAATAGAATAATGAAATTGAGTACACGATTTTTGATTGTGTACAGAGAGAGAGAGAGTGGAGAACAAACCTGCCGAACGTAAATCCAGGCAGTCTTTCATTCTAATCGTGCAAGGTAAGTCGCACGCCATTCCATCGCATCGAATCTTGCAGGGTTGAAAGTGTATTAAAACAGTTCTTATCCTAATCGTAGCTATGTAGCTGTGTGTACCTGTTTCATACCCCCAACACACGTAACCGAATCTTCATTCATACTTATATATAATAATGAGGGTACATAACGGTTGGTGTGGGTGTTGGAAATAGTTGTTTGTTACACGCGTGTTCGCGGTACCGGTTCATTGCGGTAAGTTCCATGGAATGAGGACCATGGGGCTATTATTGTTGTAGGTCGTAGGAGGAGCGATGAGCATCGTGGTGCCGTAGGCAACTTGCCGGCTATCTACTGAGACTTTCGAAAGCTCGTTAGCCGCGGTGAACGTGCACGCGCTTTAAACCGGCGCTAAATTGAAATCGATCCTATGCCTTCAACGTCGATCCCGCGGTACATGCCTGGGTACGTGACTCGATGCCAGGGTAAGGGTAAAGCTCAACTCGTTCTTTCTCCTTTGACTTCCGTGTATAATCAATCAGAATGAAGTAGAATGGAAGAGGATATATAACATTGCGATGAATTCAAAACCCTGAATTTACTTTGCAGATAATTAGCTACCCTGTCAAAAACATAATCGGAATTTTCTTACACGTAGCGACATAAACTTTACTGAAAATTTCAAACTTTATGGAATTTTTATTATCATTCTCCAGGATATTTTCGGTAAAATAAGGCCCATGTGGGCCTCAGTTGGGGTTGCCAGTATATTCCAGGAATGCCTTATAGGCCCCAAGTTGGCTACCATTGTTGGTTGTTGGGGCCACTTTTCAAGCAGGGATTATAAACCTGGTTCTGTGTTAATTATTTCTTAACATTCATACGAAGACCCTTTGGGAATATCATTTTCATTTTCCATCCCACGATATCATTTATCGATCAATATCACAGTCTGGTGAATCGATCATTCAAAAGATTCATTCAACCTCTCGATGTTGTATGACAATCTAAAATTACATCACCAGCTTTTAGAAAACAGAGTCATAACATGTTATATCCCGCATGATTGATACGAAACGAGTTCTCTTTCTTCTCATAGCGGATGGATACATATTATCTTCCTTACAAACTTACACGTATCGTTGAAGTTAGTTTCTGCTCCTGGCGTTTCGATCTCATTCGTAGTCAGTTATATCCAATTTCCATAACTCGCATCCCAGATACATGAATTTAATCTCGGGATTAGAAAGAATCGCAATTTAACAAACTTCACACGCGAAATAGAATCAATGCTTTTTCTCTCACCATTAAAAAAGATTGAAAAGAATTGAGAAGCTGTTGCGATGAATTTTGAAGATTCAAAGAGAAACTCAAGCACATTCTCTGGGAAGAATTCTAGAATTTCAGAATGGATAAGAGAAATTCCTGAACGTGAAATGTTAATCAAGTTGTGACACACGTAATACGGTCTACGCAAGAGTCAAGTGTTTCGCGTGTCAGGGACTTTGCCTTCCGCGGAACCGGCATTCCCATCGTGATCTTAGCGCCCATGCATCCCTTTTCCTCGATCAACACACGCTATAACGTCGTTAAGATCAGAAGAACCGTATAGTATTTCATATGCATGATTATATACGTTCAGTCGTTATTTCAAAACGAATCATAACTTTCATCATATCGTCACCTATAAATGAGTTTTATGAACACGAAAAATGTTTCATCTCATTCATCAAGTTATTCAACGATGAACTCTCTGCTGTAACTTTGAACTTCGATTTACCATTGTCGAGATTTTTCAATTCTTTAATATATATATCTCATTGTTTACAAAGAACGGAAACAACGTATGCATCGACAACGTATTCGATGAAATGACTATGCCCCGCTTTTGGAAGAAAGATTTTCTTGCATGGCTGAATATGCACATTGGAAAAAAATGGGCTGTCGGATGAAATATAACCGACCGATGTATACGTACGTGTATTCGAAGTATGGCAAGTGTCTAGTTTGAACGACCATTTGGAAATGGGAATGCGAAAAAATTGAACAACTGGAGGATGCGGTGGAGCATAAAAAGTCATGCAATATGAGGAAAATAAATAATCGGTTTACGAACGAATTCACCCGATAACCCGGTCCCTATATGTTATTTATATAACTGGATTCGAATTTCATGTGAACATCATATTTATAATTATTATGTATCATTAACTTGTAAATAGCTCCAGGGGGATTATGAATAATAATTGATCGTATAATGCGGTTCCCATTGAATGTCTAATTGTGCAGTCGCAATTGCACGGGAAAAAATAATGTGGTCGAAATTTGGATACACTGTTGGAAAAAACTGGAATTTTCCGGTACCCAGGAACTGGATAATTTCTCACGTACAAAAAAATTCCTGTTATACCGTATTTTACATTAAAATTCATGTTTTTTATTCCAATCTTCCAGTATAAATACAAGAATTGTTTGACACGTGTACTGGAATTCGCATGATTTGAATGTAATTTTTCAGTACAGGTTAATTGGGTGCAGCATGGGCGTAGCCGGGGGGGGGGGGGGGCAAGGGAGGGCAACTGCCCCCCTTGTAGAATAGGAAAAAAAAATTTTTTAATTGAATATACAAAAAGTATATATAAAAAAGTTGTGGAAAATTTGAATTGAACATTTTGCCCTCCCTTAAGTTTTTAGCTGGCTACGCCCAGTACGGTACTGGAATTTTCCCGAAGTTGTTGTTCACAATGTAGCTAAAAATCAGCTCTGGTGGTTATTTTTCAGCTGTGACAACAAAATTCATTGCTATAGAAGCTAAAATCTGGCCTGCATCGAGACTCCAGGCTGGGAAATACGTTGGGCCCAGAAGCGGACTTTGGTTTTTACCGTTCCTGCGCCATCTAGCTTTCCGCCCCTTAGATGGCAGCAAAAATTCATTACCAAAAAATATTTTTAAAATATTAAAATCGAAAAAAAATGTTTCCCGATCCGATTGCCGCCCTTTCACAGCCTGCCGCCCCTGCGCCATGGCACCGCTGGCACAGGCCATAGTCGGCTCCTGGTTGGGCCCCCCTATACTGAAAAAAAATGACTTCTCACCAAGTGAATAGTTTATTTGTCCTATCTCCATAGCATATTCCTTAGAATTGATTGAATATTCAATCTAATGGAATGCTTGAATCATTTTGACACCCAATTGAATAATTAATTCCTACAAATGATTATTTTATGGAGAGAAGACCAATGAATATTTTTTGCATTGGAGATGGAGCATATTCTCAGGAAAATCATAATTCCATCACAATTTGTAACAGAAAAAGGAAAAATGAGAACTGAACGAGCCCCCCGGCGATCGCCGGGTAGCCGGGCGGGCCAGTCCGACACTGTTTGTAGCCATTTTTTCGCTCAGTGAATTATTTTTTTTCGTGTGATTAACGACTTTAGTTGAAAAATCCGCACGTTTAGCTTGCAAGATAATGAATAATTGAAATATATCAATTTTAGCACAGAATGATGAAAGTGATGTTACATCGGCTCTAAGTATGTTGATTTCTCGTAACTTCGAGATGAGATATTTCATCGATGCGTCTAATAGTGAGATAACAGTAGGGAAACAGAACAATGAGGAGATCAGATGGTATGGAGAAACAAGGAGCAGGAATCAACAAGTGGTGACACAGAGAACGAGAGAAGTGAATCAATAGTAAGCACGCGTGACGAGACGTGGCGAGTCAAACATGAGAATTAAAGTACAAGAGAATCGATCCACACCACGCAATATATTTCATATGCATGGTTTATCAAATTTACTTGAAACTACACTGTAAAAAGAAAGTCTTAAATTCAGCTCATTGCATGGCTGAATCTATGATGCAAACAAATTAAGCCGAAAAAACCATCGTCGACGCAATGGAAAAAGCATTGTCTGAAATTAAGATGCAAACAGATTAAGACTTTCTGTTCACAGTGTGTGAACGCTGGATTTATAATAGATATCTTTTGAATTCTTTGCGGTTGCATGTATCCCGGAAAATTCATTTTCGAAAGTATTTTATTATTCAGGGGGGAAGCTCCTCCAGAACTTTTAAATTTTGCATTTTTGGGTTTTTTGCTTGAAAAATTCAATTACAACCTCAAGAATATATTTTCAATGTTTTAAGCCCAATATTAGTGACCTGGGCTTAAAAATAGGCTTGGGATGTAAGATTTTCGCAGACTTGTACGATAGCAATCGAGTACGGAGACAAGAGCGACGTTTGTTAACATCGACAAAAGAGGCCAGAACTGCACAGGAAGAAAATAATGCGGCCGCAGTGAATGATTTTCACGAAGTACAGTAGTCTCTCGTTATAAGCGTAAGCTGTATCCTTATTCCACTCAGTACCAAATCTTATGTGAGAAAAAGACGCAGATAGCTTTTAGCGACGCTTATAACGAGAGCCTACTTGTAGAAGGTTTGCTTTATGGTCCTGGTATCGCGGATTAAGCTTGGGTAACTATAAATTGCTTCTAATTCTACTTTAAAAGAACGAAAACTTTGGAGGCGTTTTTCTCAAAATAGATTAAAACTTTCTAAAATTATAATAAATTGTTTCGTTGAGCACGATAAATACTCTCAATTTTTTGTGAAAAATCATTGAAAAACCTGTTGTCTGGAGGAGTTGCCCCCCCTTAAACTGCCCTAACATGTATCTTGCCAATATGGGCCCAAGACTGAGTCAGGGTGGGGCAGAGTTCATACACGCAGTTGAGTATGAAAACTACGCAAAATTACATCGGGAGAGTAAAAATATAAAATTCAGCGTAGAAATGAAAATGATGATTGCTTATCCTGAAGGATTGCATAAAAGCCTAGGGATTTCTACAGATTGAGTTGGTTTAGTATGTTATCCTAGCATAGTTATTCGTGAAAATACATACTTTCTACACACTTTTACGTGAAATCGCGTACCTGCCCATATGGAAATTGCCGAAGACAACAAATGGCCTGGTACTGGCAAGGTTATATTTGCCAATCTTTGGCAGGAACAATTGTTTCTATCCAGGGTCATCATTATTTTTCAATTGGGACGATCTATTGGACGGATTTCAAACGATATTGATTTGAGTGGACAGATAGTCTTGGACCAGTATTCAATCAATACTGTTTGGATGAGGTTGGAAAGCCAGAATTTTACACGCAGAAGACAGATGTGTTGAAAAGTCCCATAATTTCTTGAGGATCAGCGCCAGTCTCTGACAGATAGAGTTCCCACTTGAATTTCCTTTTAAAAAGTCCCGTAATTAGACGTATTTCTACAAGAAATTATGGTACTTTTGAAGCTATATTCAGGTAAAGGATTTCATCCGTCACGGACTGGCGCTGATCCTCAATAAATTATGAGGCGCTGATCCTCCGTGTCAATGTTACACTGAGAAAAATTAATGTAGCTGAAAATGAGCACAAGTACAGTTTTTACTCACAGTAGCTGTATTTTCGCTATCCCAGCGATTCTCATAACTACTTCAATGGAAAATATGACTCCTTTAACTACAAAAATGTACTTGGGCTCGTTTTCAGCTACAGTTCTTTCTTAGTGTATACAAGCCCTTATGTAAAATGATGTTATCAAGCCGACTTTTTGCCAGTTCAAATAGTTTTGGTAGCTTTGGATTTGCCGATACTGGCAATTCTGGCAGCAGTACTGAGCCAGTATTGGCCCGTGTCTCCCTTTCCCCATGGGTGGACGTAGAAGTACATAAATTGCTATGAACTCCTACGAAAAACCACGATTCTTTATGTTTTGCATCGATTCACTTTTGATGACTGAACATGGTAAATCGTTCTTCGGCGAAAAACATTTCTCTGAATATCTCTGAGAAACTCTTCATTAAAAACCTCTGGAATTTTCAGAGATTTTTCCACCAAGGAGCCCAGCAAACACGACTGCTGGTGTTTCAAAGGGCCAATGACGGCTCTTTACTGGCATTGAAATCAATCGTGGGCATCCTTTAGTATGTCCGGGCCCTGTAAGGGTGGAACTTAGGCATCCAATATAAGAGTCCCACCCACGGCCCATGTGGGCTCCAGTTAGGGTCGCTAGTGTACTCCCCGGATATTTTAATCTACAGATGTTCACCCACAGCCCATATAAGCCCTGGCCAACATGAATTGTATGTTTTATACTTGTTGTGAGAAACGTTCATCCAATGTTCATATGAATCAAATGCACAATAATTGTTGACAATAATAATGAATAACTCTTTCTAGGTGCTCTATAAGCATTCATGTATGTAAAAGTGACATAACAAATATTTTCCATATCTTTTGTGATGTATTAAGTTTCATCATGATTAATTTCCTTTCCACAAAATTAAGAGGAAAAGTTGTATTCTTAACTGATTCTGGAACAATTTTCCATACTTTGACCATATTTGATACTTCAGGAAAAGAATATATTCTCTTCTTCGACATTAAGATTTGCCCATAAATATATATTGCAGATACCATCGCTTCAGAACGATACATCTTTTTGATTTCCATTACATAGCTCTTTCCGAGGAGAACCACATTATTTGGAGTTTTGGTTGTTAGGTGAATTGAAAACTTCACAACTACCTCTTTGACAAACAAAGTAGCATCAATGAATTTAGATGTTTGAATTTTGAATTTGATTGGCAATGACATTTTCTTCTTTTTGCTGGAGCAAATTCATTTGTCTTTTATCTGAGGAATATCACCCAAATATCCTGGGGCCTAGCGCAGGATGAAATTTGAAAATTCATATGAGCTAAAATGAAACCCCTGAGTTGGTCCTAGTGGAATTCTTGATGTGGGCCAAGTTTGGGAACCAGGGCCCCATTTTAAGTAGGGATTATAAACCTGGCCCAGGTCTGAGCCCGGAAAAATTTCCACCCGGGTATTTCCGATGAAAAAACCACCACGGAAGTCTGAAAAACCTTTATATATCTTTTTTCACGGTCCACGAAACATTCCTACGATAACATTCGTGACAAACATTTTCTGAACGTATTGTACATTTGACAAAGCATTTCAACTTCTCGGAATCGTAGAATGCATCGACAAGGCTTCTAGTTTCCCAACTAAACGTGTCAAATTACGCAGTCGTTGCACTCTGCAATGTTACTAACAGAAGAGAACGGAATAAATCAAAGACGAAAGATCAAAGTGGTCGATACTACCCCTACCCTATTTCACATCACGAATACGTGATTTCACAATTCTATGCTTATGCTATGAAGAAAATTATTCTACACAGTGGAAAAAACTTGTTCACGCAACTTTTTTAGTTAATTTATAAAAAATTTTGGTAAAATGTCAAAACATTTCTGTCAATTGATGAGTCAAAAAAATTGTTTAGAAATTTACAGAAAATTTGTGGATTCCCAAATAATCTGAATAATTTCACAGGGTGCATTCAGGGGCGATTGGGAAGATTCTGCAATGAAATCGCAGGTCCCGTTTTATTAATCACTCAGAGGAAAAAATAGTCGGAATTACCATTGGGATAGTTGGGAGAGGACTCAACTATGACTGATAATAAGTTTCACTACTTCGTAGTTTAAATAATGATATTGATTGATTGAGTGTAACCATTAAACAGCTGATTTTTCATAGTTGAGTCCTTTCCCAATTATTACTATGAATTTATTATTTTCTTTCAACTATAAATTCTTTCTCTCATCGTCAATCTCAGATAACTTCCTTCATTGACTCTTCAGAAGCTCGAATACTGCGCACACCTCACTCTATATGTACGAAAAAAAGGGATCTGCTACACAGCTTAGAGTGTTTCATTTTTGGGCGATATTTTTCTTTTCTCTGTGCTACCTGAAAATTTGATATTTTATATCGAAAATGAAGTATTCCCGTTCAATAAAAAAAATTCCAAGTCAATTAGAGGCATAGCTCATCCAACAATTTGATTTTCCATATGAATAACAACACACTCAACTGTTTATTTGAAGTAATTATTTGAAGAATTTCTACTTGTCCTTCGATTACTGAAATTTTACGATAATTTTCATAAGAAAATTCTTTCAGTGTAAAATACCTACAATGATAGATATCTGAATTCCATTACCCTTTTTCGTTCGAATTCTTCAGGACTGCGTTAGAATTTTCGCTTAAAACCCTACGGAAAGTTAATCCACCCAAGCATTGAATTAAAATTTGTATCCAACGAGTATCGCTTAATAAAGTACCTTCTTATGTCATTTCGCATAAGAGTCATCGAACGATTCAAAGGGACGAAAGGAAAAAAAAAACTCAAGTCGCGAGCACGCAGACGCGTGCTTCAGGATTGGCGGCAAAGTGAAACCCTCCGATTCCCCATCCTGAACAGCATCGTGGTGTGCCGCGTCGAGACGCCGGGCATCGTGCGCTCTTCAGTTGACGTAACCGCGTCGTCGACGTCGCAATATGCACCTTATTTTCGCGATAACGGTTTTCTGGATCGCGACGTGGGCATCCGCGCTCAACGATCCGTCAACAGGTAAACAAGTAATGCTCAATCAATAATTGATAAGTATCGACATGACACATTTTTACAACAAAATATAGATACTTTGTTATATTAAATGACGATAGAATACCACGTTACGCTGTTGATGGAGGAAGTGATTGAACTCGTATCGAGGAGTGATGTTCTCCATCTCATTTTATGAAACAGACGAAAGAGAGGGAATAGTTCTTCCTAGTTTGTTATTGTTCTTGAAATTTATATCATTTCTTATGTCACATTGAATTCTTACCACGTGGTGTCATTGATCATTCATGAAATCGAGTTACTCTTCCGCAAACTTTAATACCTCGATTATAATTGATGGCGCAGGAGATTCCCTGTCCTGTGAATTCAATCTGTGCAGGGTGGATTAATGTGTGTTGTTGTGGAAATTTAGTGATCGAAAGTATAAGGTGCGACAAATGAAATCTGAGGTGAATCGTTTTCAGAAGTACCATAGTTCATTTTTAGCTATTCAAATATCAACCACGTTATTTTCTCCCATCATATATTATTATTTTCGTTTGAGTTTTTACAAAACAATATCGAGAGTTGATGAAATTCGTTCAAAAATTGTGAAGGTGATTACTTGGAAAATTTATACTCATACATTTCACTTAACTTTCCCTGGGGGATGAAAAACAGTGATAAAATATGAACAGGAATTTTAAATATTCCACGCGTTGAATGTATCCTTCTTGAAGCTCAATTAGTCTTCAGTTCTGTACTCACCGTACTTTTTTGAGTTAATTACAGGACACATTTTTCTTCCACACATTCCCTCTTTTCAAATTAACGTTCTCGCTCAGGCGTCAAAGTAGAGAATATTATTATGTTTCCACAATTTCAAGACTTGTTGAAAAACTCCAAATTTGTATTGTTATTTCATTAACAATTGATTTAAAATTGGTCTCTGGCAAACATTTTCTTCCTCACAAAATCGGGATAGTGGTAGTTCTCATTCTAAAACTCTTGTTACAAATTCATATATAATTGTTGATTTTGAAGTCTGCTTCTCCCTGAGAATCCTTTACAGGCCAATTTAGATTATGCAGAGTGAACAATGGTAGGCTTTAGCGTGCAGTACCCTTAGACATAATAATACGGAAGCGGTACACGAGTTAACCATCCGCGTTGTCTTTAGCTCGACTTTAGAGAATGTATGTTCTTACTTTCGGGGGGAGAAATTCTTTCACGTTTCTTCCGCTGTTTGAAGTCTACGAAAAAAAGTTTTCGACGCTTATGACAGAAAATTGAAAATTTTGATCATCCATTACATTATTTAGTCCTATAAAATTTCGATTAGTCAAGGGTTGCTGACTATTGAAGCTTTTGATTCCCTCTGGATAGTGGAAACTAAAACATCCCAAGTTCAGTTAGAATTTACCACGGACGTCGAAGGTTGAACGTGCAAATTTGGCTGCCAGATCTTGGCTTTCAATTTTGGATTGGTGCAATCAAGATTCTTGCGGTCTGGTTCGTGGTGAATCTCGCCCCGTTATGGGATACTGCATTATTCAAAACGATTCATCTCCCGCATAACGTCTCGATGCATCCCGAACCATTCATAATATTCAGAAATTTTCTGGATTGTCGTCATTCGAAATACAAATGCAATCAAGACGTTTTCGAAGATCGGAATTTCCATTAGGTCGAAAAATGACAAATTTTTGACGTCTTCGGGAACCTCGAATCAAAAACACAGAGAGTTTCGAGGAGTTCCATCACTTACGAGCTACGAATGAGCGTGAAGAGGAGACCGAGAAATCTGTTACACGAAACGATTGCGGATGGGCAGAGAGTAGAAAAGAGGGTGACGCTGTGACAGTACCTTGTGCTTTCCATTGTGTTACCGCGCTCCAACACTCATGACTCGACTACTCCCTTACAAGTAGAAAGAACAGGTTGACGGCAAGGCATACATGTCTGGATCGTATATACGTACGTACGTACGATAAATCAATATGTACATTGGAGCGACGATTATCAATTCAATTTAATCGGTAGTTACTTCGACTGCTTTTATTCGATTTTTATAATAATCCAGGAATTCGTTTACGATAAATTTGAATTTTAGATTCAAATTGCTACAAAAAGAACCACCCTGTTATAAAAATCCAGCTGGGATTCTAGATCCGAAATTTACCTGCGTTGTCAGCTAAGAATCCACCTGAAATCGATTTTCATGTGGGATTTCCAATTCCAACTGAACTCCCACGTTGTAGTTGAAATTCTAGCTGGGATTCCACCTGGAAATAGGAATCCCAGCTGGAAACGCACGTAAATTTCGGAGCTGCACGGAAAAAAATGTTTAGCTGTATCAGCTAATTTCAGCTGCTGCAGCGAAATATCGAGTTATGATAGCTAGAATCTAGCTAATACAGCTAAACATTCCTTTCCGTGTGGAATCCACGTTGAATCCCAGCTGGATTTTTGGGACAGGGCAGTTGAACCAGCTCACGAATGAGAATTTTCACAAAATTCCACTGTATGGTCATTGTGACCGGCCAAAAAAAACATTTACTCATCATTTTTCCTTTTTTGAGATTGGAAGAAAAGGAGTAACACAAAACCGTGTATTTTATTGGCCATATAACGAAGTTATTATCTGAAAAAAAGGATCAAAGTCGTTGTATTGATAATGCAATTGACATCCATAAAGCTAAAACCTGCTATTTAGAGAATCATCTGCTATTTCACTGCTCGCGATAAGCGGTATGCTCAATTTTTCTGCTCCAAGGATTCCTGAATTACACTAAGTCCCGTGTTACCTTCCAAGTCACCGCCCGGTACCTGGCAAAGGGGAAATCGAGTGGTTCCAGGCAGGAGCTTGAAGAGTCAAATGGGTCCTGGACGGAATCTGGGAATCCCGTCCACACTGTTAGAAATTTGACCTCCCGTAACCACTTTCTGATGTGCATTTGCGTCCATAAATTCTGTGTTGCAGTTTCATTCCCGATTTATGTTGATTTTACACATATTTGTGTTATATTTAATAAATTATCTCCAATCGGAGCCTAACCATCACACAATCCGGGTGTGTAGATAAGCTCATCAATTCGATGTTAGTTTTTGTGTTTGACAGTGCATTCAGGAATTTTCAGATGAGATTTCTTGTCCAGTTTGCACGGAGAAAAACTGGTTTGCCGCACTGAAAAAAATTTCCTTGTACAATTTCCCATCATTGCTGGTACGTTTGGGATATACTCTGAAAATGACGAGACACGCTGTCGATTATGTGTGAACTTTGCAATCATTCTGGCTATCTTCACTCGCTTTGGTTGGAGATCCCGGGAAAAAATGATCAGATCTGACCAGATCTAAATTTTGGTCAGATCTAAACAGATCTATTAAGATCTGAAAAACTGCGATTTTGGCTTGTGTTTGTCACAATATATGTGCAAAATCAAATTCATATACAGACAGATATCACAAAATTTTTGACAATTGAACCACCAATTGCTCATTAAGATTTCATCTAATATTCAATTCAGATCTAACGAGATCTACTCAGATCTAACCAGATGTGCCAAAATCTGATTAGATCTACTGAGATCTGAACAGATTTAATCTGATCTTTTGAACCAGATCTGACCAAAAATCAGATCTACTCAGATCTATTTAGATCTGAATAGATCTAATGATTTTTTCCTGGGATGTTAATAGAATAACAGTTCAATTTACCGTGTACACGGTAGTTTGACAGTACATTTTGTAGTTTTCAGGTCATATCCTAAATTTACCAGCAATGATGGGACATTGTACAAGAAAATTCTTTTCAGTGTACTGTAGCGGCTACAAAGAAATTTGTTGTCTTCGCAAAAATATCCACTCCAGCAGATAAGACGTTACTTCTGTTAACAAATTCGTTTATGTCAGCGAAAAAGTGTAGTTTTGTCAATCATTTTTCTTGCTCTTTCAGCTATAGTAGCAGACCTGCTTGTTATGCCTGCAATACTTTTTTCTCCGTGTGGCGTGATCCAATTCAATCAATTTGAATTCCATAACATTGAACTATTTTATCTCAATTTGCTAGAAACGTAAAAACTCAATACATCTAATGTTTTAGCTATATCAAGTACATATCGAAAGCGGGGAGAGCACCGGATGTCACCACCTCAGGTGTATTGAATTGATCTCAAGGGTAATGCAGAGCTTGACATTCACATTTACGTATCTCATCACTTCTTAAAACTACGATAAAACCTCAATTCTATACGCAAAAAACTGAATTAGCTACAGCTAGAATTATTGCAGCTATTTTCTCAACCACCGCAGTATGAAATCGTGGTTGTAACTGCGCAGGTTTTGTGGTTGATATTCAAATAGTCAAATAATTTAGCTATACATTTCTTGCCGCGACCGCTAAGCGAGTGAGTGTATAGCCGTGACAGCTAAAAAATAGCTCCCGTAGCTGATTTTCAGTCATCCAAATAATAGGTAATTATTTTGTCGCGTGTAAAAAATGAAGCATCATCGATTCATCGTACTTCGATGCACGTGAGAGGAAATAATGATTGTTTCCGCGCTTCTATCGGGTATCGCTTTGACAGATCTACACCTCCAAAGCGAAGAAATACGTCTTCATTCGTAATGAGTGACTGAAGGTTAGATAATCGCACCGCATCGTTCTCAAAGATACCGTGACAGACCCATAATACGTGACATTCTCTTAAATGAAAATTATCACGCAACATCCAAGGTGATTGAGGCACGACGAGTACATCACGTCCTCATTACTCAAGGACCGAGAATACGAGATTTATCGAGTAACGTTACAGGGCAATGAATGTCTATACAAACGTCCTTATAGTCTCAAAATTCTCTTTGGCTCGTCTCGCGTTTTCCATAAGAAGATATCGATCGATGTGAGAAGTTTCCAGTTCATATCTGTCGCAGCATCGCAGATCGTCACGCGAGATTCGCGCCAATACAACATTGGCGTCAAGAGAATCCAATATGCACTTATTCCACGCATTCCCTTGAGCTCTCCCCTTCAGTTCGTTCCCATTTTTTTTTTGTTCGCGATATGACTCAAGGATGCATTCTTTCAAATTCAATACACGTTCGATATCAATTCGAATAGGAATAAAAGTTCGGATAACACGATAACTGATTTCAAAATGAACGGAGATATACCCTAAACAATTTTCATGACATCGATTCTTTTTTGCGGAATGAAGAAAAAAAAGAAATTAGCGATACAACGATAACGGAAAGAGAATATTATGAAAGTTCATTGTTCGAATGAATGTATTTGTGTGATTCTCGTGTAGGGTGATAAAATAAAAAACTCTGATACTTCACGGAAAGTGGAAAAAGCAGAGCGGACAGATAAGAGATGTAATGTAATGCTAATAGTTCGTCAGTAACGATCTCATGGGTACCATACGACCCAAGGGCGTGCTAGAACGCGAGAAAAATTCAGTGATTTATTCATCGGACCAAACCCGGAAGGATAAAATGATATGAGAATGCTTTTATTTGATACCCAATTGTATTTTGTATTTTATCTCTCGCGGTTCTTCGCACTAATTATAATTTGAAGTTATTCTTCAGAGTCGATAGACGATGAATACCTATACAGAAATTTACAATTGACGCTAGCATGGCGCAAAACTAAAATGATAACATCATTTTATGATTTATCGATGTGCTCTTCCAATGAATCCCTATCATTGGTGCAGAAACGGCAATGAAATAGATCATCATTGGCGAACAATAGAAAAATTTGTTCATCAATGTTGCGCCAATGATAAGACTGTGAAAAATATATCAAAAGTATGCGCATTTCACAATATATGTTATTTCAGATTTTATTGTGTTTCCCAATCAGAAAAATCCGTAATATGCCAATGTTGACAACAGGTGCAGTACAGTGCCAGTATTGGGTCTCCAACACTTGGTCAACACGTACAGGATCAGTACTGGATACATAAAAATACAGTAATATGCCTGTACTGATAAACCAGTACTGAGAACTTAATACCGGCCAGGTACTAACCCAGTACTGGCCCTGCACTGATTGCGAATAATGGCATCAGTACTCAATCCCCAGTACTGAAAAGCGTTATCATTCCAGACAAATGCCAGTACCCTGCCAGTCTTGGCTAGTACTGATGCAGTACTGCGCCTGTTGTCAATTTCTGGTTGGGTTTCTTCATTTATCTGTAAACAACTCGATGTTTTTTGTCGCTCAAGTTTGCCATGAGAAGTATACACGATATGGATCAACGGTAGGGAGCCATTTGGTGTAACCTGTAACAAAGAACGATCAACTGTTCTTCCAGAGAATCATTTGAGCCTTATATATATATTCCTTGTATACATCTCTCCCTACTCGCGAGAAAAATTCGATCGGTAACTCAGCTACCCAAGTAGCACAACAGGTTAGAAATGCTAAGAAGGTTCTTTGAAGTTCTGAGTATATTTTATGAACATTCATAGAATCTTCGAATGGGACTGTTGCGGATAAGTATATTCTATTCAGTCATCAAAAGTTCAAATTAAGGAGCATGCCAATATTGAGCCATGCTATTACCAATGATCGGCGCTACATTGAAAACTAATTTTTATCCAGACTAGATCAAAGTTTGTGGCAATATTCAACCACGTTCCAAAAGATTCTAACTTTCTATCGTTCGGTCAAACCATGTTGGACCAAGGATGAGCCCAGCAAACGCCAATTGTCTGGCGGAATTGTGAATCAATGGTAGGCTGACAACCTGAATTCGGTGAACACCGATATCGGTGCAATATTAAAATTGTCGTTAATCGACATTGAATAATTGATAGATTGCCAAGCCTTGGCTGTCAACATTCCACCAAGCTATATGCTATTGTCAGCATTGGCGGAACCTGAGAATTTTTATATGGTAATTTATCAGTGTTTCAAACGTTTCCCTTCGAGTTTGAGGATTTGAATCCTCCACTGAGAGAAAAGAAGTTGTAAAATCATTTTACATCTTGTGGAGTCAATATTTGGATGATTTCAAAAATAGTTCAAAGTATTACAATAATTCAAGTTGGTTTTACAACAGCGAATGTGAAATATACTACAGGTGATGTAAATCCTGGTGAAAAAGCCGGATAGGAACCCGGACTAAACCCGGATAGGATTCTCGGGTCTTCATCCGGGTCTATCCGGGTGCGTATACGGATTTTGCGGTGGCTCTTAATCCCCCGTGTGGAAATTTGTCCGGGCGTCCTGTATTGAATATAGGCCCTGTATGGGCTTAAATCGGGTATCCAAACTTAGGATGGCCTAGCCTTAACCACTAAGGGGCCTAGTCGGGTTTCTGATATGTGGCCTGATTTGTCTAACTCAGGGCCACCCATACAAGGCCCATGTGGGGCCAAGATGCATTTCCAATGTTTCCCCCTGTTTGAAGAATCTAGGCGCGCCCTACTAGAGCCCGTATAGGGCCTTGCTGTGTTTCCCGTATTCTCCCAAAGATTTTATTTTAGGCACACCCTACTACAGCCCGTATAGGGCCTCGCTCGGCTTTCCATATTCTCCCGAAGATTTTAATTTAAGCACACCTGTACACAACCCTCGTAGGGCCGACCTGCATTACCAATATTCCCATTGTTTTGAAAAGTTAGGCGCACTCAACCTTGGTTGAAAACAGCAATACCTAACCTCTTTATTCAACCAAAGTTTTAAACTATTCACAATTCGAAGTCTTTACATAGATCTATTTTTATAGCCAAATTTCTGTCGTTTTGATCGAGCACAGGAATGAAATGCAAGAAATTTTCCATTTGATATTAGATAAAAGTCAATAGTTTCGGTTTCACTGAATAAATTCAATGAGATAAAAATTTTATAATCAATGAATTGATGGAAAATCATAATGATAATTAATACCTTATACTCGTAGACATAACAATAAAAAAGGGAACGTTGTATGAACTGAAAGGTACTTGATTCATTAAGAAACAATCAAAATAATCATTTTAATATATCAAATGATCAAATCTGACCAGGCCCTGACCAGGCCCTGAATAGAACTGGAGAATGTCATAAATCATTTCTACCCGGGTGGGAATTTTATTCTCTCCTTACGATATTCATCTAATTTGATAATCTATGCAAAAATTTATTACACATTCAAAGGCCCTAGTTTCAGAGCCTGCATTGTCCCCATCATGGGTGTCCTACATAGGCCCAAGTTAGGAGAACAGTACAGGCCCTGAAAATGAGAGCTTGACAATCCTGTCTCGGCCCTATAAAGGTAACCAAAACAGGGCCTGGAATAAAGTAAGGACGCCTAGTTTGGCCCTAACTGGCGCCAAGAATGAATTTCCACACGGGCCGGTTCTATCCGGATCCTATCCGGATTTCAGTACTGGATATTTTCGGAAATCCCCCATGAAATTTGAATAGAACTCATTCGGCTGTTTGTTCGAGTTTCATTTCGGATTTCGAAAAATATCTGTTCCAAAAACCCAGATAGGATCCGGATAAAGAATCACCGCAAAATCCGTATACGCAACCGGATGGAATCCCAGATTTTCATCCGTGTTTTATCCGGGTCACCATCCGGTTTTTATTCGGATCATTATCCGGATTTCATCCGGTTCTCTATCCGGTTTTTCTACCAGGGAATCTTGCATTCCCATCTATGAAATCAACTAAAATTGTGGTAGCTAGCTCTATTTACTATTAACTATTTTTTGAAATCATCCAAATATTGACTTTGCAAGATGTAAATTTGACAACCGTTTTTTTCTGGGTGTCGGTGAAAGAATAATTTGCTATAGTTTTTCTATATCCGGGAATGCAATTATCTCGAAAGAATGATAGTATATTTACCGAAGAGTTATCTCTCGACCCACCGAATACAAAGACGCTCAACAGTTGGCGGTCATTAGTCAATGAACAAACTGCTCAAGGGTCGATGGAAATTGAACGTGCAATTATTCGAGATTTATCAAAATCTCTTCGGTTATCTTAATAACTAGTTTACGGAGAATCGATCGCCGTTTACTTATCTTCTCTTCCGTTCCTTTTGGTTCCTCTTGTTACTGTTTTGTGACCCTCTTTTGAACACGCAGCAGAATATTTTTATTATGTTGACGCTTTAATGAACTTTTTCCTGATTTTTCGAATTTTATTCTACAAATACCACAGGACAGCTATATAATTCCTTCCCTAGCGGATCTGGGTGAACCGACAAGCGACCAAAAATTTCGGCGATATTTTGATGAGAAATCTCGGTTTTGGTAACTTGTTGGTCGTTTGGGACATTTTTTCCAACAAAAATTGACCAAAATCCAACTGAAATTCAAAATTTTACCTCAAAAATATCAAAAAGATTCTAAAAACGGACCACATTTTTCGTTTATCTTTTGGTGGCAGATTTGTTCTAAGCAACCATTAGTTTTCGGTCACAAATAGGTCATTATATGATAAAAACCGGAAAATAACCGAAAGTAAACCATAAAGTTTGGAATCGACAGGGTTGGCAACATTATCCTGCTAAAGTTTAACTGACAAAGCTCAAAATTTTGTCACAGCAGCCAGAATTTAACTATAGGAGCCACACTGAGAGAAAAATTTGGTTCCCATAACCATGTTTTTGACTTTGACAATGTCATATAGTTGTCACAACCAGATTTATGTGATTGTGTTTTGTTTTCCTGGTTATCATGATCAAATGTCACTGTAGCCATAAATCCTTTACCATATGAGCATTGTTTCTGTGACCATGTTGCTTTTTTTCTAAGTGTAAACAATGGCTGGCTAACTCACGGTCAATTCTTTTTTTCCGTATGGATCCAAAAAGATGTTAATCGGAAAGCGCGAGGTCTGCACGGAAAAAATTGCCCATGTAAAAATTCCATGAAAAGTGAGGTAACAATGACAGTGTGGAACTTAGGTAAAATTTACTACACTTTCCTGTTGAATTTACATTGTTATCATGTTTACTTCACAGCAACATTACTCCCATTTACTTCGATAACAATGTAAATACCACATTGGTTACGATGTAAATTTTACTCCAATTGCATTCATGTCAACAGTCATGTTAAATTAACCACAAACAATGTAGAATTCACATGGGCTTTTTTTCCGTGTGGAGAGTGAGAACTCCCCAACCGAGAGACATCAAAGTTTCATTGGCGAGTTTTGCTATGCGTGGCCAAAATTCAAGAAGAGTTCCTCGTTTGTAATTCTTTGCAAGCAATTTCCGATATAATCCACCGAATTTGACAATTTTACAACACGCGAAACGACAAATACCCCACTGAAACAACCTGCGCGCTCCAACCACGCGGAAACAATTTAAATCAGTTTCCGAACATCAAATAAATTGATATTTGTTGAGCCAAACGTGTACAACAATCACTTTTCATCTCATTTCTCAATAATCGATTTCATTGTATTTGCTTTTATATGACGATGATGATTGCCAACGATGATGATACCCAGCGCCTATTATTCTTTTGAAAGAGAAACGGAAATATCGAAGAAGAGAAAGAGGTAGGAATTTTCACGCATTTGGTATTCAAATTAGAGGACAAGTATTAAATTTAACCAACCAACGTATAAACGAGTTGTCAATGGTCGAATCGAATGCTTCTAGTTTAGATCAATAAAACACGCTAATTGAATGCTATAATCGAACGAGATGCATGAAAACAATGCACATGTATAGTCGATGGAATACGAAAGTATGATTTTCAATCGATGATTCTGCTTCGAATATGAACGAAAAATACGTGTAAATGATCGTACTCCGCTAAAACTGATCAAACTCGACGAGGTTAGACGCAAACCATGCAAATGAGGGTCTCGCGAATTCAAGACCTGCAACATTTCTCTCGGAATTGAAAGATTCAACAAAATTATTTTTCATGGAGATTAAATTCACGTGTCAGTTGCATTTGCGTGTATAGAAATATACATAACGTTTCGCAGGAGCTTTTCACAGGAGTAACACGAACGATGAATAGAACATAAAAATACAAAATGTCACCACCGCATCAAATTCATTATTTCTCTACATGAAAACTTGCTACATCTTCTAATATACATCATATAAAACACTGAAAATATTTAAAACCCACGACCGCGGAAATATTCAAAGTTTTCAAAACTGAAACGAATGTTTAATGTCTAAAAATTCAATTTAATGACTCCCCACCGTCATTCGAATGAAAGAAAAAAAACACATCTCAATGAAGATTCTCAATCACCGAAGATTCAGTTCCACTTTTTTGAACTTATTATTCGTAGTTGAATTTACATAAGCGTATAATTGAATTCTACGAAACATAAATAGAGATGTTTGAACACAATAGCATCGAGCTACTTAGTCCGGCATCCTTGTGATTTGATCTACAATGAAACTGTCCCCCATACAACGACGACAAGCAAAGAACCCGTTCGAAGCAGCCCTGTGCATTTAAAAAGAAAGGTGAAAGGGAAAGAGGGTAAAAGACAGAATAATTATTATCACGCGAAAGGATAAGGAGAGTTCGTTGGACTAACTTCCGTCGTGATAATTTATACTTGTCACAGTATTCGCGCGAGCCGCAAAGAGCGTGAAGCGAAAGGAAGCCATAGAGAGAAGGAGAATGCGAGAAACTAGATAGAGAAAGGGCCACTGCAGGTGGGACAATGCCGACTTTGCACGTTTCCATTACGAGGTGCTTAGTCACGCCTATATCCATGCCAAACTCCCCTTCTTTAAAACCTCAAAGAAATAAACGATCATACGTGGTATATGCCAACGAATAGGTGCGATATTGTTTTTCGTCAACCCAACTCCCCCCCGTTTACCCTTGCATAATTCTACATGGCGAGGAAAATCCAAACGTATTACTACCCCTGTATCGGAGGATATTGTATTATTCGAAATGAAATGCTGGGGGAAATGAAAAGAACGCCTGGTATATCAAATATGTGAATTTATACGTAAATAAACACTTTTGTCATGGTTTATTATTCGAGTAATAGATTCAAAATAGATGAAATAGACTTGTAGATAGATCGAATCGTGAATCTTCCACAGATCTTTCGAGTGAATCGAGTCTAATGCTGTTATCGACTGCCCGGATTCGACGGATTTGCTCGGCATTCGAATAAATGCTATTTATAGCATTTTTCTAGCACATCTATAACCTCTCGAACGGTTTCCGCGTGAGGGATTACGTGAAGGAATATCTATTGAGAATATTGGCTTCACGCAAAAATAATGCAAACTTTTTTTTACCTGAATACTGCATTTAATATTCGGTTGTTTACATCGTGTGGAAGAATAAGGTCAACATTTCCGCAAGAAAATCGAGAACAGATATTTCCACGTTTCTTCCGCATCCTAGATTCCACCTATACACCCCAATAAACACCAGAGATCTTGAAGACATGTTTAAGATACATCGAAATCATCGTCTTCCCTGATTAAAATGAGTGTACAGAGTGGAGTGTAACAGAAACGTTGATGAAGAGGGAACAAAGAGTAAATGGAACGGTTTCGAAGAGTACTTGAAGCGAAGTTTGGAACAAGGAAAATTAAAAAGGTGTATAAAAATTTTTACCACTTGGCGAGATTCGAACCCATGATTTTCATCATTGCAATCCCGCGCCTTATGTTACCTAATCAGCCATGGAATGCTATGATTCCTGACAGTTTAAAACCGATACTCAAAGTCTGTATGAAATGATTCATTCGCATGACGCTTCCCAAAACGACATTGAACGTGTATAAAGCGTATTAATAACATATAATTTCAATACTCTACAACAAGCAATTATTAAACGCTCCGGCAAGAGAAGATTGAAACCTTTTCACGTTTCTTGTCAGCTTCGAGTGCGCTTACTAAGAGACTATATTTTCACCAGGGTTGTAGATGTCTGAACGACGTTACAAAAGAGATATCTTCAAGATATATCGAAATGATATCTCTTAGGCATCTTCAAGAAATATCAGAACCACGTATTTTTGAAAGACATATTTTATATATCGAATCAGCAGAATCTAAAAGACATCTTGGAAGGGTTTCTGGATGATATCCCAGGTAAAAATTGACCATGGGCGCTAGGTTGCCGCAAGGCTCACCAAGATGGGCCAAGCCTAGGCTACCAGGCATGGCGCAACTCTGAAATGATAACATCATTTCAGCCTCAGCCCATTTGTTTCCACAATCAAGACCCAACACTGGAAACAGGGTTGTGATAGCATATGCCGTCAATGGCAGACCATACAAAAATTTGTTCGCCAAGGATGAGCCAACGCTGTAGCAATCTTGCGGCAGGGTTGCGCCCATCTCATGCCAATGGTCACTTTTATTTTTTATTGTAATTGAAAATAAAATAAAAAATCCATTCTATCATTTCGATTGAACGAAATGAATGTCGGAGAATTTCAACATGTAATTTTTCTGATTGGTTTAAACTGATGAATGACGTAAATCCGGTGGTCCTGGCGTAGAAGTAGGCGGGTCTGGGAGCAGATGAAGAATTATTTCTGTCATGGAATCTTCAAAGGAGACTTATATATTGATTGAATGCTTGGTTTGCCACTCGCAGGAAACAAGCATCACTCTGGTGAGAGTTATTGTAATTTGCTGTTTGAGAAGGAAGTTTCACTCTTAGCCAAGCTATTACTCAAGTCGAGTCAAGCTAACGCCTAAACTGAGCGAGGCCATCGCCCAAGCTGAGCCAAGCTATTGCCCAAGCTGGACCAAGCTACGACCCATGCTTGGTGCAACATGAGAATCCATTGTCATTCAGAGTTGCCTAATGCTTGGAGCAGTGTCCCGCCAAGCCCTAGAGAGCCTCTGTTGAAAGCATGCTTTTTCCTTTAAGCAATATTGGTTGAAGGACGGGCCAAGCGTGGCGCAGCCAATGATCAATGATGGATCAATGGAGCCGATTTATGACTTCCCATATTGGTACAATGTTTAGACCATTGTCAACCATCCTTGTCCCTACATAGATTGCCCAGCTTTGGCTGGCAGCCTTGCGTCTAGCTATATTCCGTCGTCAGCATTGGCGGAGCCTGAAGATTTTTATATGGGATCTGTTACACATCTCAAAAATTGTACAAGTAAGAAGAGCAAAAATCATGCCATGTTCCTTTTTCAGAACCTATTAGTGATCTTTTTGTGCTGTCTGCAGTTTCGGACTGCCCCACCCAGCTCCCCGGTGATCGCCGGGGGCCCATTGAGTTTTCAATTTTCTTTTTTCTTGTAGGAATCATGATGAAATTTTGATTCTTTCAAGAGTTTGCCCCGTCTAGGGAGCCCGAAATAATTCCCAGCCGGAGGGGGCCTTGATAAAAGCCAGTCCAACACTGGCTGTCTGGGATGTTTTAATGATCTCAAAAAGACATCTTGAAGATATCTAAAACATATCTCGCAGATATTCAGAACGTATCCTTGAAGAATCAATGACATCGCAACTAAAATTTCAGTTCTCGAGGATATCTGAAAGAATACTTAATTGAAAGATCTTCAAGAACGTTCTTGAAGAATTCTTAAAGATATCTTTCAGAAGTGTTGGAAAGACATCTTGTGAAAGATTTCTAAAAGGTGTCTTGATTCACAGAACTTCAAGAATGTTATTGAAGAGTTCTTGGAGATATCTTTTAGAAGTCTTGGAAAGATTTCTGAAAGATGTCTTGATTAAGATACGTTTAAGAAGATAAATTTCTCAGCAGATTTGAGTTTATACCCAGACAGACAAAATTCCACTTCATCTAAAAGATTTCTATTAGATGTCTAAAAGATTTCTTATGCAACAGTTTTCACTGTCTTTAAGAAGTCTCCGCGTGAGAAATCTAAAGGATATCTTCAGATCTCTTTTAGATATCTTTAAGAGTTCTTACACGAAGACTTCTTAAAGACAGTGAAAACTGTTGCATAAGAAATCTTTTAGATATCTAATAGAAATCTTTTAGATGAAGTGGAATTTTGTCTGTCTGGGTATGAGCACATCAACATGATTAACACAGAATAAAACTTTGAATGTACCTGTTATTACAATCGTAGGGCGAATGAGGTGAATTCATCCATGAATTGCAAGTTTGAATCAATCATAGAGATACCAAGAGATTTCAAAGTTTGTAAAAAGTACGATTTTGTCGCCTTATGATGTGCATACAAAAACTACCGAATATCCACTTCACAATAATTCTCCAGAAATATTTTAGAAAGAATCTGTGGTATTCATTTCTAAATATGTTCCACCAAATTTATTCATTCGTCCTATTCGTAAGTAACTGTGATAATAGTTTGTTCAAAAGATCATTTTCACTCTGAAACTACAACTAATATTGAGATATCTTAAAGATATCTTTGAGAAGCCTCCGGGAGATCTTTTAGAAATCTATTCATTTTTTGAATACGAAAAGATATCCTTCAAAAAATTCTTCAAGACTTCTTGCACTTTTGGAAGATATCTTTCAAAATTCTAAAAGATATCGTTGTTTCTGTTTGGGATAACTCTTTCAGATATCTTTCAAATTCATACAAGACATCCCAACTAAAATTTCAGTTCTTGAAGATGTCTTTTAGAAGTGTTGGAAAGGCATCTTGTGGAAGATTTGTAACAGAATACTCGATTCAGAGATCTCGAAAAACGTTATACTATACACCGCTGACATTATGATTCATTATGTCACATTGACAATTATGGGCGTCTCTATCATATTGTATCATCCACTTTATCAGTATGCGAGAGCAGTAAACAAACACAGAAGGAGAAGGGGAATAAAAGGTTGGGAATTTTTTTTTGTAAACAAATTCAAAAGTCTCCCAAGACATTTTTATGAATTCTCCAAAACGTCTTCAAGAAATCTTTAAGAACTCTTCAAGATATCTTTTCGAATTCTATACGTGTTTCATAAGACATCTTTTAGAATTCGTTTCGGTATCCTTTGAAGAGTTTTTTAAGACTTCTTAAAGATATCTTTAAGATATCTGAATGTTGGTTGGGATATCTTGAGGCATCTGAAAAATATCTTCCAAATATCTAAAACATATCTTTTGCAAGACCTTTTTGAGATATCTAAAACTTTCCACATAACAATTCATTTCTTGCGATGTCTTTTAGATAAGTTTGAGATGTCTTGCGCAACCCATTTAGATGTCTTTTAGATGTCTCAAACTTTTCTTTGGTCTAAAAGATATCTAAAAGATTTCTGAAAGATGTCTTCGAAGATATTGCAAGACATGAATTGTTATGTAGGTTGTTGAAATTTGTTGCATAAGACATCTTTTGGATGTCGAAAAAATATCTTCACGAAAGTCTTCCAAGACATCTTCCATGATTTTTTTAGACATCTTTTAGATACTAACAGATATCTCGTTGTTTATCGGGACGACGTATCCATCGATATCGGCCCTGCACGGGAAAACTCGATACACCTGCGAACCCTGGAAACATTTTTCCTTCCCAATTAAACAAATATTTCCAATTATCAACCGTCCACAGAATGTTTGAATTTTGAAATGTCAATAGATCAAATCATATTTCCGACGTGCGTTTTCATGTTACAAATAATAATTCGAATAAACAACCCGCCGATATGTGTGGAAAAATGAATTTTAGATGAGAAAAGTACGTGAAATTCAAACAACACGTCAATCCCATTCTTCGTATTTGAAGAGGAATCAGGAAAAATATTGATTGTATATCCACATCTGTGCGCGAATCACGCCAACTGAAAAAAATAGAAACGAAAATACATATTCATTCTGTTTCACGTGACATTAAATATCAGAATAGTCACTTCCCTCGGTGATTGTACCCGTACAATTCCCTGACACTTCATTTTGGATTCTGCGTTCTGAAATCGACGTAACGTATGGGAATGCGAGGAAAATTCATGTAGAAAGAATTTTCTGACAAATTCGGTCCATCGGGGATCGCGTGAAATCGATCAAAAAGAATATTGTGACGTCGAATGTTATTAAATTAATGACGGAATGCGAAAATTTGAATGAGATTAAATACACTGTAAAAGAAAACTTCGGGGAAATTATAGTATCGTACTGGAAGCAATTAACCTGTACATTTGTACTGAAAAATTATATTCAAATCATAAAAATTCTAGTACGTGTATCAAAAAATTCTTGTATTGATACTGGAAAATTGAAGTAAAAAATATGAATTTTCATGTAAAATACCCCATGTGTGTATGGACCAAGCCTGGCACAACACCTGCCGAGACTTGTCTTGAACAATTTTTGGGAATGAGATCAGAACCAGCTCGGCCCAGTGGTTTTGCCAGGCCCGGTTCAATTTATTTACCAAGCATCAACCAATGCTTCTTTGATCGCAGATCTATCCTTACTTAGATCAATCAAATCCAGCTTGGTGTGTAAAACTAGGGTGTAGGATTAATTATGGCAGGAAAATCGGGCCAGCCCTGGCGCGATCGTCATCCCTAAGTCTTCAGCTATTATAAATTCAGAATTCAGTCAATATTTATAAACATTGTGCCACTCATGTGGGCAACATTGGGACAATTGTTCTCAACGAATGTTCGATTTTGAAACTTGTGCCAAGCTTGTACCAATGTAGTGACCATTTCAAAAATATTAACAAATGTACCATGACTGACTATCCATTGGGAACAACGGGACAATCATGGAACAATATTGAGCCAATTGTTCTTCACGGAGGGTTGTTTCTGACACATGTGCCAACCTTGGGACAAGCTTGGGTTTTTTTTCAGTCTTGGTAAAACGGGAGGACATGGGACGGAAAAAATCTCGTACTACAGGAATTTTTTTGCACTCGAGCTGAAAAATTCGTCATGATCAGAAATTTCCCAGTTCCTGAGTACCGGAAAATTCCAGGAAAATTATTGGATAAAATTCTGATTGACGAGAAGATGGTAGGTTTGGATAGGAAGAATCTTTCCAGCAGGGGATGTTAGAATTGTAATTTTATTGAATTAATTCGAAGATGAAGATAAAATGTTATATAATTGCCTATAGAAATCTTCAAATGAACTCCTCTCGACATATTTCAGAGGAGTTCATTACGTAACAGTGTCTACGCATAACACATTATGTAAGATATTACAACTCGAATCTTCACTTTCATTCACAATAAGAAGTCAAACATATTTTGTTTGCAAATAACACCAGCTCTATTTTGTAACTAGAAGAAAGCATCGAGAATGAATATCGATGCAGGATGAAGGATTGAATGTCATTCAGAATTTCCACAGGGTGATAAAACCTATCACCTGAAAATTTCTTCAGCAGGATTTATGTTGACGCATACACAGGTATATACGCAGCTCGTTAATGAGTTAGCATCATCGAATCATCGTAAATGATGACACCGCGTTGTAAATTGAACAATCACGTTCTTCTAATTGCGCTAATCCCATCATCCGAAATTAACTACAAATTGGCTTAATAGAAACGAGATGACAAACTGATTCATTTCCAGGCGCTGTGAAAATTCTCATTTGTACATCTCGGGTCGTTGGTGACCGGCCTGGGGTGCGGTTTCGGCGCACAAAAGTAGGATAATAGTTCACGTGCAGGCCACACGGAGCTCACGCGCTCGACATAGTAATCGAGAGATATCGTTAGACTTATTAATTCGATGAATGTATGTACTGAAATTAATGGCGATTAGCCGTTGATATACGAGCACTTGCAATCCAATGATATCATTACGCGTTATCATTGTTACGCGATGACGGATAAAATGATTGGAGTACCGTTTGAAAATCATTCCTCTAAATCCAAGCGATAAGTTGAAGTAATAGTTTCCACGATTCTGGGAATCTATCCCCGGAACGAATGATCGTTTTCGATACCAAAACGTTGATTTATTTTACCTAAAAAAGGATTAATAAGCTGTCGATCGAGAGGAAAAATATTTTGTATCGAGTCACTCCAGATTCCACAGTCTTCTCCACGCGTGGGGAGAATTGGATTAACGACGAATCCATTGCCTCCAGATGAAAGATCAGCGAAAAAGAATAAAGATCGAAGCTGCTTTGGAGATTGAATCGTTTCCTCATCAACGGATATAATTTCTCATTTCCTTTGATGCTGGATAAAAATTACAGAATTATTTTTGTGCTCTGATTCGAGGAGATTGCTTTCTACATGGGAATACACGATTTGAGTTTGAAAACGTGATCCGCAAGGATTGAATGTTTTTGACACAAAGTGCGATAATTCCCACGCTTTTGCGAACCTTCCAGGATCCTTCAGCATCCACGGTCCACATCCCAGGTGTGCTTTGACAAATGTACCATGCTTGGTCCCAAGCTTGAGTCAATGCTATTCAACATCGGGCGTAACTTGGTTGCCAACATTTCCAGATAACACAAAGAGTTCCAAGAAAATTCTCTAAGGACTCTGTTATTCCACAAAGAACTCTTTGAGAACATCAAAAATCGGCCAAAAGAATTCAAAAAGAATTCTTGAACTAGTCCCGTTATTGCAGTTCAGAATCCTTTTTATGAACCCAAATAATTTCGTCAGAGTTTTTCAATAATTCTCAAAGAACACATTTCAGAAAATCGAAAAAGTGCTTGAAGAGTCCTTAAAGAATTCTTGGAGAGTTCTTGGAGAATTCTTGCAGAATTTTTTAAACATGTACGAAAAAATCAGTTCGAGATGTATAAAACAGCAATTCAAAAATTGTGTGTCATCCAAAGGAAAGTGAGAAAAGGAAGTTCTTAAAGGAGAGGTTGTTTGAGAATTCTTTCCTTACAGAATTCTTAAAGAACTCTCTCGGGACTCTGATGAATTTTCAAAGACTTCTTCGAATGCTCTTTTTCAAATTTTGAATCAACTCTTAAAGAGTTCCTTAAGAACTCTTCTTGGACTTTTGAATATACTCTTTGAGAGTTCTTGAAGAGCTCGTTCGGAATTCTGAAGTGAGTTCTTTAGAAATTCTTGTAAACTTTTATTAAATTCTCGGATGAATTCTCTCTGACTTCTTTCAGATCAAAAAAGAATTCCTCCCACGATTCATTCTGAACTGACATAACGGGAGTTCTTTGAGAATTCTTCAAGAACTCATCGGGGCTTCATTGAGAACTCCCACATGAGTTCTTTGAAAATTCAAAAAGCATTCTTTTGGAGTTTAAGAACTCCAAAAATTGAATTTTTCAGGAATTCTTTCACAGGAGTTCTTAAAGAATTCTCCGAGGACTGTCGTGCTTTCTGGGATCGGCACCAAATTAGATTAATGTCCAGGATGATAACAATGTCTTAGATGCTTGGCATCCGAGCTTGGTTCAATATTAAAATTCAATATTGGTTCCATGCTTGCAATCGATATTGTTGCCATTATCAATATATACAATACTAATTTGAGCTGAATGAGTAGAATAGATTTTTCATTGGCGTTCAAGTTTGATTGAACATTTATACTCGAGTGATGAACCAAACTTGGTCACAGGTTCGAGTCAATGCTAGTCATCGCTGGGTGTAGCTTGATGGCCAACAATGTTATCAAGCTAGGTCAATGTTCAGGATGATAATAACGTTCTCTGCTGAGGATTCAGCTTTCATACAGTAATGCTCAAATTCATTGGGACACCAAGGAAATTGCTACAAGTTTTACATGATACACAGTTTATTAACCGAAAAAGCTACAAAGAGTATCCTAATGATTAATATGTCCTCCTTTGTTCTTGAAAACCCAGGTAGCTGTGTTCAAGAGCACAGTTCATCTGGTGTTCCAATTGATTTGAGCGCTACTGTATATATTGGAAATCCAATACAGCAGAATATGCTTGGTTCTAGCATTGATATTCAAGACTCTATCAACGCTTAGTCAGCTATGGCGGGCCACGCATCGGCCAAAGCTAAGCTAACTAGACTTGGCATACCAACCCTAGTAGCAATTTGATCAGGCGTTCCCTATTTTGAATGAGGTCCTGATCAGATTAGAATCCGGAAACCTTGAATAAGGAAAATCTTATTAGCCCCTTACAAGGGACTTTTCCTAACAGGATTCAAATAGGATTGTAACGCAGAGGTACAATAGGATTCGGATGAGATTTCCATAAAATCGAGCGAAATAGGGAAAACCGTAGATAAGAAATCAGGCATGCCTCGTCAGGCCCTGGTATTTTCCTATCCAAAATTCCTCCTAGAAAGGCTTGACAGCTTGAGTTGGCTACCATTGTTTTGTTTGGACATTTTTGGACTGTCACGGACGAGACCTAGATCGAAAAGCGTAACATTCCAAGTCGGGATTATAAGCCCGGCCCGAGTCTAAAATTTCCACACGGGAGTAGAATCTTCAAACCGGTTAGCGTTTGCATTTCCACACACCAGAAATGATTATAAAACGACATTACACGACAGGGAATGCCTGAAAAATGAATTCATGATAAAAGTTGGAAGGCACACGTGAGTTCAACATGAAAATTTCGTTGAATGACGAGTCAGGATTGTAGGATGACAAGAGGTAGGAGCAATCTAGATAATGGAAGACCAAAGTTAATTGTACGGGCAATTCAATCGAGATTACTAGCAGTACTATGATTCGTTAACCACATACGACCTACCGTGCATTCCCATCTTAATTATCACATATTTCACAACGACCAAGGTGGGGCGATAAGTGTTTAGTGATTGATAGTACAATACATATTTTTCACGATACACGAAAGAAAAGAGGGAAGAAAGGTTTTTAAATATAAGCGACCTGTCTTTTTTCTCCTCCCGCACGTGGACGTATTCTCACCATTGTTTCACTCGTCAATGTCATTACACGGTATCTCACTTGTCACGAAGGAAGTTATACACAATGTATGGTGCCGCTCGAACGCGCGAAAGTAGAATCGATTTAAATATGGTTTCGTCTTAGTATCACACTGTTTCACACTCGACTCGAGAGACTACTTAGTTGGAAAATTGACGGGGAAAAAATGGTAAGCAATTATCCATTGGAATCGTAAGGTTTTGCACGATTGATAAGCGGCATTATGTTTGCCGGAGTGATTTTGCGTTTGATTGGCTATAATTCGCAAATAGGAAACCACTGTCAGTCGACACATTTTCCCTCCAGCTAACCCTGTTCGCCCTCTTCCTTCGATCCTGTCTGTTTGCACGCTCAATGGGTATTAAACCGACGTTTCCAACACCCTCTGAAATCACTGTAGGTACGGATACAGGTACAAATGTATTGGTGGCGCATTATGCCAACGTATACGTTGAATATCGTCGAGGTACGACGATGCTTTGATGTAAACATCACTCGTACGTTTGTCAAGTGTTCTCCTTCCCATTTCACGTGGGGGGTTTTTTTCGCCTATTCTCCTTTCTTCCGTTATGCATTTACTCTCCTCGATGGCTGCATGCATAATGTTGTCTTTTTCGAGTTAGAAAAATCAAGTGTACGAAAATCGATGTTGAAGAACTATCAATCTTCGATAGAAAGGATATTTACCGATGGAACGTTTGGTAGAAGCGCGTATATTATATCAAGCGGTATCATCTTTTGTCTTTTACATGATTATTCATAAATTCATATGAAAATTTCTTGCTTTCCGCAACGCTGAGAATAGAATACTGCCTTTGAACCTTGGGGCAACTGAGTGTTGCGTCGAACATCCAAGCATTGCTGTATATTGGCTCAAACTTGATCCACATTGATGATGAATACGTTGAGCCATTCTAGAACCATGGATGGTCATTTTGACAACAATCTGCATTGTTAACCTCATGTTTTGAATGATCAATCATTCGTTAATTCTCATAGTACAACACAGAGAGAAAATTGCTGTGATTGTAAGGACAGCATCAAATTGCTGTAAAATATACCGAAATTCCTGTTCAACTAACCTAAGTCTCCGATAAAAATGAAAATTTGCTGCAGTAGTCACATAAATTGCGATGAATCTAATAGATATTGCGGTATAAATTACAACAATTTGATGTAGGAGTGTGCGAAACTTGAATTTTCCATTCGAACCGAACTTCAAATATATTTTTCAAATCGAACCGAATCGAACTGCAAATATATTTTTCAAGTTGAACCGAACTTTGTAATTTCGAACTCACTTCCAACTTTCAAAACGTCTAATCGCAAAGCCAAAACTAAATTAGAAATACATTTATGAAAACAGAATCCATCATAAATTCGTGTTTTAAAGTGACATTTCATATGCAGCATGTTGCAGTATTATAACAGTCTACCCTAGTAGCACCAAAAGTACGTTAAACATTTTGAGAATGCTTATTAAACGTTTCCCTGGTTAAAAAATCCGATAAAGAAAAATCCTGTTGTTATGAATTGAGTTTCTGCATCGGAAATTTCCGATTGCTGCCAATAAAATCTCTTTCAATTGGATTGAATTGGTTTTTTCATCAATAATGAAAATTCCAATTGAATCCGATGAAGAAAAATTCTATCGGAATGAATCGAGTTTCCGCATCAGAAATGTCCTATTGATTCCGATTAGAATTCTTTCAATCGGCTTGAGGACATTCTCACAATAACTTTGATGACAAATACCTATGAAATACTGTTCCCAAAAACGAGTATCGGATATCATGGGTGATTTGATAAGGTGTTCCTATCGAAATCCAACCTGAAATGGATATTTCCCATAGAGACTCGTTAAATCTTCAACCTCATCAACTTCCCTAGTAATTCCAATAGATCCGGATTACCGCGAATTCCGATAAAAACCAATTTCCAAATGAAATGGAAGGAATTCCGAAATTGAATTGGATATCGCCGATACAAACCCATAGAATACCATGATCTGTGAACTTTCCTATCCCGAAGAGAACATGAAGCTTCAGCAAACGTTCAAATTAGATCTGCATAGATCGGGTCGAAGGTTCATGAAAGCTCATTTTTAGATTCATAAACGTTTAACAAAGGTTCTACGAACGTTGAAATGTCCGCCTTGAAATGCCTTCAGGAAACGTACATGGAACGTTCGTTGAAGGTTCATCGAAGGTTTGATAAAGCTTCACAAAAATATCTATACTTACATCAATTCCCAATAATTCACATGAATAATCAATTAAATGATGAACATAAATTAATGAAAATTAATATAAGTATAGATATTTTTGTGAAGCTTTATTATACCTTCGATGAACCTTCAATGAACGTTCCATCTACGTTTCCTGAAAGTATTTCGAGGCGGACATTTCAAAGTTCGTAGAACCTTCGTCAAACGTTTGTGAATCTAAAAATGAGCTTTCATGAACCTTCTGCCCGATCCATACAAATCTAATTTGAACGTTCGCTAAAGCTTCATTTTCTCTTCGGGATTATTTCCAATGAAACCCATCGATCAATAAAATCTATACATTCTAAAATTGAGTCGAAAATTTCCCTTAAAAGACCCATCTCAAAGACTCATTCCATTAGTTCCGATAGATTGAGGTGATGAAAACTTCCGATAAAAACCGTTTGCCTTATGAATTGGAAAAAATTTTAAACATCCCATCAGATACTTCTTATACAGACCAATGGATAATCAATGGAGTCCTATTAATTCCAATGAAACACAAATTTTTCAATGGGTAAAACCTCGATTCGATCCTGTAGATAACAGATTCCAATTGAATCCTATTCATTTTGAATCAGTACTCGAGGCTTTTCGATTGACCCTATTCATTCCGATCAGTTTTGAATCGGTTTCTATCGGATCCTATAAGATTCTTCAACCAGGGTTGGGTAATTGAGAAACGTTCGGAGAATATTCTATATACATATTGGAGTTATTTGAGTAACAATGGAGACCTCAATTATTATCGAAACTACACCTGGAAAAATGACAGATTCAATCGACTTGCGTCTATCCAGTACCCAGTACCATGTCAATTCAACTTGGAAACAAGTTGTTTCTGCGTGTTTACAAGTAAAAACAACATGGGAACGCCTGTATGTGTGTTCTCCATCACTTGAACTTGGCATTGATATCAGATCAACTTGATGATAGGTCGATTCAAGATTCAACATCGTCTTTTTTTCCCAGCGTAGTCGAATTTTTTCGGGTTTTGAGTCTAAAGTTCGAAGCAAACCGTGACAAATCGAAACTCGAGCCGAACTGTTTCTGTTATCCAAGTTCGAAGTTCGAACCGAACGGTTCGCACACCCCTCATTTAACGTTATCCCTATATTTATCGGACATAAGGTGAATTTTACAGCAAATTTTTCTCTGTGAAGAATAGAGACCCCACAAGGAGGAAAAAAAATTCGTTAAAATTCGCCAGAAAAATCTAATTCTGCTGTGTTCCTTTTACTGTGGCAGCGAAATCTACTTTTGCTGGGTTCCTTTTGCCAGAGCAGCAAATTTTTAGCCGTGGCAGCAAAAAATGTTTGCTATCCCAGCGAAATTTGTTTGCTATTCTGTATATAATACTGAAAATCTGCTGGCGGAGCAAACCTTTTTTGCTGCCACAGCTAAAAAATTGCTGTCGTAGCTAACACGATTGCTGTGATAGCAAATTTTTAGCTAGGTCAGCAAAAACCTTCGTTATTCTATATATAATACCTCGATTTGCTGCGTCAGCCAATTTTTTCTCTCCGTGTGTGACAGCAATTTATCTACTATCACAGCAATATTGTTAGCTATGATAGCGACTTTTTGGCTGTGGCAGCAAAAATGTCAACTTCTCCAGCAAAATTTATTTGCTTTTCCATATATAATACGGAAATTTGCGGGAAAAGCAAACATTTTTTGCTGCCACAGCAAAATATCAAATCAAATATAATAGCAAATAGTTTGCTCCTCTGGTAAAATTAGATTTCGCTGTCACAGTGAAGTGTTTCCTTCTCTTTTTTTGCCGTGCAACGCACCAAAAGACGCGGGAAAATTCAAACTTCAAATATAGTCTTCGGCCTGCGTAGACCCAAATTTTGCTATCGCGACAATCTTGTCGTTCACGACGAGACGAGTTTTTCCCACCGTTTTTCAATGAAAATATCCTAGTCGAAGATCGTCGGAATAACACCTATTACAGCTTACTGATTCATTTCAATAAACGATTCACACTTCAACGACACTCTGAATCGTAGAGCCATCGGGAACTAATTTTTCGTATCCAACGAATTCATATTCAATATTTCTATCTCTTCGCATCAGAAGCGATTGACACGATAACACCTGGAAGAGACTGTTTCGAGGAGTGTCTAAAAACTGATGTATTTAATCGGTGACATGGCACGGTGATGACATATCACCTATCATATACGTAGACAAATATTGATTCGAAAATATCGAAACAATAATCCTGGATCGTGCACGACACGATGACGTTTAATTGCTCTCCCCGTGCTTTCAACAGCGGAAGTTCTTCCGAACTGTCTACTCGAGATCACAGTGTATTGTAAGAGATCGGGCTTGGGAGCCGATTTCCCAAGTGATTGAAAACCCATTTTCTTCGTGTCACCGACTGTTACATTTATCGCTCACGTGGATATATAAGGAGAATATAACTCGTGTCTGAAAAGTGATTCCATTCGATATAGAATTCTTTTGGGTGTATATTCTTAGGGATAATGAGTTCGCGTACCTTTTTATTGGCAATAAAATTTATCACGGCCCATTATAGAGAGGGAAAAAAATGGTTTCGAGATCAGAAAAGTAAGTATTGTATTTACCAGTTATACGTTCATTGAAAAATCGCGTGACCTCGCGAGGGTATATAATTTTCATATACACAGCGGTTGCCAATCCAATTGAAACATATTTCAGACTTCTTTATCTCTCGTACTTTTTTACTCTCTTTGAGAATTAAAATTCGAGTATTTCGAATATCAGAAATTTATAACCAACGAGAAATCTTTATTATGATGAAAAAAAAGCAGAGGTGGATGGAAGAGCGAGCGAATTGCGAATGGTGGAACTTAATTTTCAAGTACGTTTGCCTCTCACACTGACCCAGAAGACCGTTGGTCAACTTGTCAACACGGTCGACTCGTATGCGCGAATAGAGGTATACGAGAAACATATATCCAAACACCTCTACACCTGTATATGACCTGTCACTGATTTGCGTGAGTTCAAAGAGCAGAATCCGCGTATACAGTGTACCGCCTAATGGGTTCCTTTGTGAGCTCCCTTCATGTACAACTGCCGCTTGCAATATGTAAGCGTCACTATTTGCCTAACTATGTATGTACTCGAATGCACATGTACTTGCGAATCTATGTACATACAGGTCGTTCGAAAATGAATGTTGCTGAGATAATCGTCATATCTCGATCATCGTATTATTGATACAAGATTCATTTTCTTCTTCTTGATTTGAGGATTGTTCGTCGATTTCAGTGTTGCAAAACCACCTTTGGTTCCAGAAATACCGATGTTAGGTAGAATTTTAACGGTTTTCTGAATAATTGCAAATTACTCTTCCTTCAAAAAGTGCATGCATCGTTCAGGATATTGAATGGCGATCAGAAAGAGTGTCTTCTAGCTTAACAAGTGCAAGCAAAGCGGAACATCATTTGACTGCTCGCTAATAAGTGTTAATCTTCAGACCATACTGAGGAAAGTTTCCGGTTGCCACAATTCAAAATTCACTAAATTTTTTAGTGAAATACGACATCAAATATATTTTTATAGTTGTGGTAACCAAAAATATATATCTTCATCCAGACTTCGAAAAATAATGGATCAAACTAAATGTAAATCAAACTAAAACTGTATAAATTCAATCAATCCTTCGAAGTTGTAGTCACAAAATTTGATTGTTTGGATTCACCATATTTGATTCTCACTTTGACTGAAGAAAATAGTTGTCTAACTTATATGTTTTTATTTGTAAATATAAAACAAACTCTCCTCCCCTTCTCTGAGAAATTCTCTGTGACTCATCGACCCTTATCTCTTCTTATGTCGTCGAATTTGTTTCCGGGGTCACTTCGGCTACATCATCGACCACCACTTTCCCTTGCACGGCGTTCCCGCTATGGAAAAAGGGTACTGAGAATCAGGGAATCGAACCCTCACGTGTGGCGAACCATCGTGATTAGAAGTGTGCGCTTTATCCGTTCAGCCATAGTTGTTTTTCTTTTGTTCATGGCGCCTCTAACATCAGTCGGAGTGTATTAAAATTTGCTACAACTTTTTTCGTAAAATTCGGATCCACACTGAGAGAAAAAGAATCTTAAATCAAGAAAATATTGGATTGACCGAGTCCAATCCGATATTTTCTTGAATCAATAAAACTTTCTTCAAACGAAGAAAACCTTCACTCAGTTTGAAGCTATACAACGTGATGTGGAGAAAATGTTCTTACCCCAAGTACGTATCTTACTTAGATAAGAAAAAAATTCATATTCTCAGACCAAGAAAATATGCTCTTAGGATTAAGCTAGTTTTTCTCTCAGAAACAACATTGGACAAAAAATTTGAGTTGCCACGACTGAGATCATAGTTCTTGTAACAAAAATTTTGAGTTAGAATAACTAATACTTTTGCAAGACAAAGGCAGTTCTGACAGCGTGATTGAAGGTATATCCCACTGAGCATTTCCGTTAGAACCTTGCATTAACATTGCAGCGATATTGATGCGATCGTGAAAGTACTTGTCTTCCAATTTACAAACGCAATATTACAAAAGTAACTTGCAAAAATATCGTTGAAATATCACCTGACAACGTAACATTGCTGCAATTTACTGGTAATTGGATGTTGTAATATTACTGTTGTAATTCTCATAACAGGTACTTTCAAGATCGCATCAACATCGATGCAATGTTAATGCAAGGTTCTAACGGAAATGCTCAGTCGGATAATAATATGAGCCATGGTAATTAAGATTAGTTGATGGAACTTATGAGTTCTGCACTGTAAAAAAAAAGAAAGGGGACTTTTTCTTCATTCGTAAAGGAGTCAACGCCCAAAAAACAAAATAATTCCTCAAAGTAGTGAAAAAATCTCTCATTTTTGATGAAAAAACAATTCCCCCGAGATTAGGGGACGAAATCCAGCAATAGTTTGAAGAAAAACTCTTCATATTTTTTACAGTGTGTTTAAAAAATCCAACAATTTGATGTTGCTGAAGTTTGAATCGTTTATTGAAACGAATTTGTAACCGAATATCGAAATACTGAGGTGTTAAAGACTCCAAATCTTGCAGAGCATTCTTTGAACGAGTTTTCCGGTTCCAAGGAGTTTATTCGGGAAGATAAACACTGGTGGTTCTCCGATTTTTCCGATCCATGAGTTCCAATTGTCGTTTCGTTTCTGTGAACGATTCAAACTTCACGAATATACAATTTGCTTTGAAAGTTTTTCATTCCATCGACTAAAATCTTCATTTTTCCTCACTGTAATATACTGGTTGATAAAACTAACGGTTAATAGTTACATATCTATAGTGTCCTCGATTAAAACGTCTAATAACTAAATATTCTATTGTTGTCGCAACTAATTATTTTATGGGCTGGTGACTTCATTTATAGCTCCTCGAACAAGAAAAATTTGTTGCACCAGCTTTGTGAAAATATTTCCCTGCCAAATTGCGCCAAAAACTACGAAATATTACGTTAATCTACGTCCCACAGCTTGGCATAGTTTTACGTAATTAGGCATAGACAAAAATATGAATATTTGTGCTGAAAATACGCGAAATTGAAGCGGGAGAGTAGAAATATGTAAATTTGACGTACAAAATCCGAGAGTTTATGTCATTCTACGTATATCTACACTTTTTTACGCCACGGTATACGGTTAAAACTCTTGGTCATAGATTGGCGTACTTTGACGTAGAAGTGCGTAGAATTTTCTACGTTTGTTTACGGAAGTGTTCGAAATATAGTATTTAGGCGTAGTTTTTGGCGTAATTTGGCGTAGAAATAGTTTTACAAGGGCAACCCTGATGGGCTACTGAGACAAATGGTGGACATTGGATGAATGTCCGAAATTTTAAGCAGGTGGACATCGGTTGGACAACAACTGGACAACGATTGGACATTGCGAGACAGTTTTGGATGCGTTTCGGACATGCCAGGACACGCTAGACAAATCATGGACACTTTTCGGACATACAGATAAAAAGGTTCAGACGCGTTTTGGACAAACGATAGACATTGAATTCGACTTTGTCTAGAATTTTGAATGAATGGACATAAACAGACATCGTGGACATGTTTTGGACAATATTCAGACATATTTGGACATCATAGACTCTTTTCAGACAAAGTTTGGATGTCCCAAGCTTGTCCATTCGCCCATTAGGGAACTATTATAAGACAACTAAAAATTTTTCAGTTGTAGCAACTATGCAGTTTTCTCAGTGCAGTGTTGCAAAATCTCCTGATTTATCTGGGGAAAATTGCAGGATCCATGTATGCATAAACTTAGGGCCATTCTTAATCGAAGAGATTGCCCAGATAACATCGGAAGCCTTCCGGACGTTTTAGCAACATAACCTAAGTTCTGCGCGTATTGGTCTTCGGGGAATACCCTTGTGTAATAATTTGGAATAATTCTCTGAAGAACTTTTTAAAAGCCTTATTCAGAGTTCTGAAGACTTTTAAAGAGTTCTTCAGAGAATTATTCCAAATTATTCCACAAGGGTAGGTTTTGATATGTTTAGAGAACCTTCATTCTTAGTGCACCCGAATACGCTCCCGGTACGTTTATTTCATCTGGCACGGAACGTTCTTATTATGTTTTCCAAACGTACTTTCATGGGAACTAACCTTTACAAACATATGTGTAGTATCGCAGAACATCATTGACACCTTTCCCGAAGAGAACATGGAGCTTCAGCGAACGTTCAGATCAGGTTTGTATAGATCGGGCCGGAGGTTCATTAGAGCTAACTTTTAGATTCACGAACGTTTGACAAAGGTTCTACGGACGTTGAAATGTCCGCCTCGAAATACGTTCAGGAAACATAGATGGAACGTTCGCTGAAGGTTCATCGAAGGTTTAACGAAGCTCCACAAAAATATCTATACTTACATTAATCTATAATAATTTATGTTCATTAATTAATTCATTTTTCATATGAATTGATCAAAATTAATATAAGTATAGATATTTTTGTGGAGCTTCGTTGAACCTTCAGCGAACGTTTCATCCATGTTTCCTGAAGGTATTTCGAGGCGGACATCTCAACGTTCGTAGTACCTTTGACAAACGTTTGTGAATCTAAAAGTCAGCTTTCATAAACCTTCGAGCCGATCTATACAGATCTGATCTGAACGTTCGCTGAAGCTTCATGTTCTCTTCGGGTTTATTAAAACACGTCCCCAAAACGTCGCTTATTGAAAATGAATAGAACATTACAGAACATCTCTATGCCAGACAACATTGAGAGTTCTAAAGCAATCCGCAAAGAATTCTCGGATGTTCGAAAGAAATCTTCAGGAGCATCAAAAGTAATCGGAAGAATTCTGGCAGAATATATTCAGAACTCTCAAATGTCAAACCAATAGATAGAGCATGCTTGGTGTTCTTTTTCCATCACATTAGAATAGACTTTTCAAGAAACTCGTTGATTTAATGAAAGGAGTTATTTTGAATTTCAAATGTATCTGTTGATTGGAGAGTTTCATAAATTGGATAATATAAAATTAGTTTACATTGAGTACATTGAAATCAATAAACAGTTTTATCCAAGTATTTCAATGACTTCTTATTCGTTTGTTATTAAATATTTTTTCCTGCCTGCACATAAGGAGAATTTATATTTGACATTGAAGTTTGGGAGAATTCAACGTACATTCTGATGCATACACGGAGAGAAAAAATTTGCTGACGCAGCAAATCGAGGTATTATATATAGAATAGCAAAATTTTTTGCTGACCTAGCTAAAAATTTGCTATAACAGCAATCGTGTTAGCTACGACAGCAATTTTTTGCTGCCACAGCTAAAAATTCGCTGTCACAGCTAACAATATTGCTAAAACAGCAAATAGTTTGCTGTCACAGCAAAAGGAACCCAGCAAAAGTAGATTTCGCTGCCACAGCGAATTCCTTTTTCTCCGTGTAAGAGTTTAGTTTTGAATTTAGACAAATTTTTGTTTCAAAATTATTCTCCAAAGAAGTGTAAGGGGCCGTCCATAAACTACGTGGCCCTGTTTTTGCAATTTTTTGACTCCCCCGCACCCCCCATGTAGCTCTACCGTGGCTTTTCTTTGAACCCCCCCCCCCACCACGTGGGAACGTAGTCTTTCACGTTCAGCTAAATTAATTTCAATCAAATGAATTTTTATTCAAATATGACCTTAATGAAATTGAAATTAACCGAAATGAAAGATTTATTTTATTGAATTCAAATTTCTCTCACTTCAAATGAGATTTACTTGAATGAGGAAGAATCTTATTTGATCCAATCAAACATATATTTGGGTTATATTCAAATGGATCATTTTTTCGGATATTTATATAGAATTTTCTTCCAAGTACAACATAAATTAAAAAACCACGTAGCTTGGAACCGACCCCCCCCCCTCCTCCCCCATGTAGCCTAACGTAGCATTTCATCTTACGCCTCCCTCCCCCTATATTTGCTACGTAGTTTATGGATGACCCCTAATTACCATCCCTATGAAACTATCGTCAATTTTAGATGTCAGTTATTTTCGAAATATTAATATTTTAAATAACACAAATCTCTATATAGAGAACATTTCAGTATCTCTCAGTATACTGATGAAATCACCCCCCCGGAACGTTTTATTTGAGGTTTTATAATATTTATTCAGTTTTTCGTATTGATACCGATTATTTATCCCGCGTAGAGAAAAATTCTTGCTGGAAAAGCGTTTTCGAAAAATCTGCTTTGCTAAATTAGCAAAACGGTTGCTGTTACAGCAAAAATTCTGCTATTTTAGCAAGATATTTGCTAATTCAGCAAAATTTCCTAGTTGTCTGTATATCTAAAATCTCGGATTGCTGAATGGCAAGCGCTTGTTGAAAGAGCGAGATTTTGGCTGTGACGGCAAATTATTCGCTCATTCAGCAACAAGTTCTGCTATATCAGCAAAGCAAATCTTCGAGGTTTGCTGTTTCAGCAACTTTTTTTCTCTGAGTGCACAATTCTTCATAAAAGCATGAATATTAGCGTGATAAGAGAACATAAATTACTTGAATCTTAGGGTGGAAAAAAGAAATTCCAAAAAGGTATTCAAAACTTCCGCCAATGAGTTGGTTTAGCATGTACGAACTGAAAAACATATGCGTCATCTACATTTTCAACGAATCCACAAATAATTCTTTCGGATTGAATGGAGAACACCGCACGAGTCAATATAATTGCACATTTGAGAGTTCTTAAATCGCATTTTAAGAGTTGTTTTCGAACATTTTACAAACTCTCTAAATCATTTGGAACAATTCTCTGAGAACCCCATACGTTCTGACTGAATTGTGAAAGAATTCAATGCTGACAGTTCTTGAGAAGTTCATGTTAAGAACTCATATAGCATTCTTTCGCAACTGTCTTGCTGTCTGGGTATTATACTTAGAACGTCCTGGGATCTCATTTGAACGTTCTCTGTGTGACCAAGTACGTTTTGTGAATGTTTGGAAAACCTCCCGATGCTATCCGGGTGGTTGACCTGGACCACACTGAAAAAAACTCGCATGAATTAAATCAACAAAATCAAGTTAACTGCATCATTTCAGTTAGAATAACCGATAAATTAGTTATTGTAATTGAAAAAAATGGTTGTCATGCTTTCCAATCAACCTGATCAGTTGAAATGACTGAAAATTTCTCTGAGTGCAAGAATGAACTGAAATTGGACCCAAATTCATCCCCACGTGAGGAATTACATTCAAAGACTGAACTTGTCAATGAAACTCGCTGAGAAACCAGTACCGAGACATCGAGGCTGTACCGAAAGTATCATGAAACCCCAAAACATCGCGATTCCATTTTTTCTTCAGAAATTGTGCTACCAATTTCTCAGTCCATCAAATTTTCATTTCAAGACTTCGTATTCCGATCGATTCGAGTGCTCGAATATGTAAATGAAACCTCTCGCGTCCAAACAGAAATGAAACTTCAAATTCTCTCGTTTCAATTCAATAGAAATAAAATTGAATATCTTGATAATTTTTCTCGCAAAGAGTACCCAGTGTTCGAATCGAATGATAAAAATTCTACTCTCTTGACACTCCATTAAACGTCAATTAGCTTGGATAATTGAATTCACATGAGAATTCAAAGGACTAGCATAGCATAATATATTTCTCACAGTTTCCTTTATCACAATGATTTGTATCCAAATGTAATGTCCAAAGACACTGACTGATTTGACTTTCAAACGAAGGTATATATTCCGAGATTACTCAACCTCCAATGTCACTTTGGATTTAAATTCAAAGTTCTATTACATAAAATCTAAAACTTACTTTAGAGTAGATCTTCAAATGATTTTATATACATCGGAACGAAGCGGAAAGTTCAAAATACATCGATGCATCTCAAGCATTTATCTCGGACGATATTCGATACGACGAAGTCGAAAGCCATCGTTGTTTCCCAGAATTAAACCAATTTCATATCACGAGATATGACTGAATGCACATCGCTGACAATTTTTCCAGGAAAAAAGGTGTGCAAAAACAGGATAAAAGTTTCCATCGAGCGAAGCTGCTTTTTTGACGAAAAACAATATTGAACAAACAGCAGAAGGTATTTTATTTTCAAGTTCTTTGTACGAAAGGAACACAATGGTTCCTGTACTCGGGACCACTTTCGATTGCTGTTACACTCATAAAGAAACTTTGGTCATCGAAACGAACAACTACTATACAAATTTCTCTGTTTTTTGAAGTTAATTAAGCTACTCGAAAGAATTTCGAAAACTCGATTGATGTGAAGGAATGGTATATACATACATATGATACGAAAGATCACAAATTGAAAGCTCCTTTCTGAAAGATTTCTGCAGAAGAAATAGTTTGGCGGGTGCAATTAGGTGCAAATTCTGTTTGCGTTGGATAGATTCTACTCGGCGTTACAGTAGTGTCGAACGATATTTTGAGGATGAATTGAATTTGAATGAACAAACCGTTCACAAAGGTTTCCAGAATGATAATGCCGAAGCTGAGACCCCGAGGGCTAGATTAATTAATTGGCGTTAAATAACTGAGTATAAAATAGTTGGCGTGTCGACGCTCGTGTTCGAGTTGGACAAGGTAAGGAGAGCACGAACGAACGCGCGTGCATGTGGTTCGAGGAAGGAGTTGCTGGAGTAAGTACGAAGCAGTGTCGGTGGCGGTTGAGAATTTAGTTGAGTCAAGAGGTTGTGGAAGGGAAAGTAAAGGCGTTGTTGAAGTAGAGAGGAGAAGGAGGAAGAAGAAGAAGCGAAGGAGAAAAGGGGATGGTTAGGTAGGTACCTTTAATGAGGTTGATAATGGGGTGATTATATAGTCCTCTCTCATTTCTATAGCCCTCCACTCTTATTCCCTTCTCTCCCTCCATCGCATTCTCCATCCTCGTTCGTACCCACCACCACCCATTGATTTCGCGGTGAAGTTAATCGGACTGCGAGAGAATTTCGTATTTCAGCGAGCTTTCAGCTTTTACTCAAGTTTAAACACTTGCCCCAGAAAAGTCGTTAATTGGGCAACTATCCTACCTTCTCTCGACATCCATGCACCCCCTGCTCTTCTCGTTGGGTCTTCGATTTCTCCCATGTTTTCTTTTCAATAACCCTCCCCATACATTCCCTATATATCTTGCACCCAATTCATTGCACCCTAATCGATTAAACGATACGCCAAACGAACGAGTTTTGTTTCGACCAAGAAGAATAGGGTAAAACGTATAAATGTTTTCATAGAAAATCTTCACAAAGCAATCCCAGTGAACCACTTTTATTCGTACTGGCATATACACGGATATATATATATATATACTCACACGTTTGTGAATGAAATTGAATTTTGTCTCAAATCTCTACCCAGTTCGATGTATATAAACAAAAAAAGAGTTCACCAAGACCCGCGTGGAATGGAACTGGGTCGATTCGTTTGTTGTATGTATATTAGAATGAGTTCCAAATGTATAGAGGAAGGAATTTTTTTTTTTTCATCCGGTTGAAAGAGTTCGGCTCGTTCACTCGCTAGATCTTTTAAATTAAACAAATTCATTGATCAATTGTGACGATAACCAATACGTAGGGTATTATTTCTGATTCAAAAGTTCCTATTAAATATTGTTTATCCAAATAACTTCTTTTCACGAATGTTTTCTATTCGCATTGTACGCGAATCCCGTTTAGAAACTCATTTCCAGAAACGTGGCTCCATTCGTATTTCGAAACCGTGAAATTCTTCAAAGAAACCGCATGGGAAATTACTGACGTACAGAAACTACTGCTCTTTTCGCATTCTCGGATGATGACGAGAATGCCATGATCGATGAAAACAACTGAAGGATTCGGAATTTCGCCAACACCAAGAACGTGCGTGTTCGCTTGGTTCACTGCCGAACCACCACTATTTATTTCCCACGCGAATCCGCGACTCCTCACCGAGGCTTACGAAAATTATGAATGAATATACGCGTTCAACATCCTTCGATTCATTTCTCCTTTCAGCTGAAGAGTGAATAATTCAAAAGCAATCCGGGTGGGTGGAATTAAATATTATAACATTCTTGAATTCTCAATCTTGGATCAATTTAGAGGATCATGATTTATGAACCATCTATTTTTCTTCGCACAATGTGTTACAATCTCATTTCACAGCCGCATCGAAACGAGAATTGAGAATTATAGATTTTTTTCCAGAATGGAGAACGCTTTGAGAGAAAATTCATGACGGATATTGAAAATGAAGATAAATAAATGTGTGTGTGGGTGAAATTCGCTCATTCAGGATTATGCATGTATAAGGTTGTCAAAGAGGGATGGGATTCATCTTAAAGACACGATAAATTATTTATCCACGAAGATAAACTCGATTCAAAACAAAAGGTGAAAAAACATCAAAGGCACCTGACAGGCGGTGTATGCCATACCGTGTTTGAGAAATCTCTTCTACGTCCTTCCTTTGCAGTCTATGAAGCTGTATGATATACCGTCTTGTTCGTTAGAATGGAAATTATTCTAAATCAAATCGTATTCTTCATTTTCTCCTCAGAGAATTCAGAAAATGTCACTGAATTGTGAGAAATTATTTCATAAATGATAATCTTCATAAATCAATCTTCCGCATGTGGTCTGGCGCAATGACGACTCTTCTCTAACGGCATCGTTTCGTCCTGGTGTGACACTGAATGAAAGGTCTTCGGTGGAGATTTTGACTCAATATTTCAACTACTTTGGTTTATATCAAAAAAACAATATTTACAATGATTTCAATGGTATGCTGGACTTGATTTTTACCACCGATGAGTATGTTGAAACTATTAGTCCGGTTGATTACCTCCTACATTGTGATGCTTATCATCCCCCTATTGAAATTAGATTGTATTCTCTTTCATTGAGATCTTTGTCTTGTACCGACACGTACCGGTATAATTATAAATTGGCTGATTTTTTTTTCTATACAGCAGCATTTGAATCAAATTGATTGGGATTTGGAGTTGGAATGCATGGATGTAAATACTGCTATTAGTTTTTTGTATGATCAACTTTCTGTGGCTATTGAGTTGTACGTTCCGAAAACATTCATCAGAAGATCTATTGATCCTCTTTGGTTTACTCCTGAGCTCAAAAAATTAATTAGAAGAAAGAAAGTTGCCCATATGATTTACAAATCGTTTTATAGTCGCGGCGATTATTTAGCGTTCTCTTTTTTGCGTGCTCAATGTAAATCACGAGCTCGGGCTTGTTATTCGAATTACATTCGCCAAGACTAATATTCAAGAGGATGTTAAATCTTTTTGGAATTTTGTTAACAGTAAGCGTTCATTTAATGACTTACCTAGTACTATCATGTTAAATAATGTAGTTGCTGACTCTGCAGCTGGAATGGTTAACCTTTTTGCTGATCACTTTTCATCGGTTTTTGCTTCACATAACTCGGTTAATGTTAACCATTCTAGACATGATATGTCATTTAACATGCTCTCTGATTTAGCTATTACCATAGGAGAGATCTACTCTGTTCTTGATTCGTTAGATACGAGCAAGGGCCCAGGATTTGATGGCCTTCCGCCGTTGCTGTTCAAGTCTTGCAAATTTATTCTTTCTCGACCGCTTTGGATTATCTTTAATAAATCTCTTTCTTCCGGATGTTTCCCTGCTGAATTGAGAACGAGCCTGATCTCTCCTATTTTCAAGCATGGTAATAAACTGGATGCTAAGAATTATAGACCTATTTATTTTAGTATTTTAAATGTTATGTCTAAGATTTTTGAGCGCATGGTTGTTGACAAGATTACTCCTTTGTTGTCTCCTCTCATTATCCCGGAACAACATGGTTTCATGTCAATGAAGTCTACTACTACGAATTTGGCTGCTTTCTGTAATTACACCGCCATTGCGCTGGAGAATAACTCACAAATTGATGTTATTTACACTGATTTCAGTAAAGCGTTTGATACTGTATCTCACAGCGTTCTTCTATCTAAGTTGAGTAGCTTTTGAATATCTGGTAATCTGAAACTTTGGTTCCAGAGTTACTTAACTGATCGGGTGCAGATGGTAAAAGTTCGGAACTGTTTTTCTGAACCGATTATACCTTCTTCGGGAGTGCCCCAGGGATCCCACCTTGGTCCACTTTTATTTTTGCTATTCATAAATGACATTGGGCAGGTTCTCAATGATTGTGATTTCCTGGTATTCGCTGATGATCTAAAAATCTTCAAGAACATAAAATGTCTTGCGGATGTTCATCACTTACAGTCAGTATTGTCGAGATTAGATTCTTGGTGCACCCGTAATTCTCTGTATCTGAACTTAGAAAAATGCTGTGTAATCAGAATCTCGCGGTCAAGGAATCCTCTCATATTCTCCTACAAGATTGCAAATGTTACATTGAATACTGTTCAATCTTATGTTGATCTTGGTGTGACTATAAATGATGATTTGGATTTTTCTGAGCATTCTGTGAAAGCTTGTGGTACTGCGCTGAGAAATCTCGGCTTCGTCGAAAGATTTTCTAGTGATTTCAAAGATGTTAGGTCATTAAAAGTACTATATTCCTCTCTAATTAGACCCCATCTTGGATAGGTGTCCCCTATCTGGTCTCCGTACTTGAAGAAGGATATTAGAATGATTGAGAGTATGCAACACAATTTTTTACGCTTTGCTGCTTTTAGAATAGGCTGCCCCATGAGATATTCTGACCATGATTACTCCAGAATTCTTCACAGAATGAATTTAACTACCCTTCGAAGAGCGGAGACAAATGAATGATTTCCTATTTCTTTTTAAATTGATTAATGGTTTTCTTGATTGCGAGTCATTGCTGAGTAAAGGTCATTTTAACATCCCCGGTAGACCAGTTAGGAGAGCGCTTCTATTTAGACCTGTACAATTCAAATCTAGATTTGAAAATTATGATCCGATTTCTCGCATTTGTGAATTAGCAAATAATTTCGATCGGTCGATGGAATTGTTTGGTGTTTCCTTGAATCAGTTCAAACTGTCGGTTAATGCATGACCATATTGTAATTGTATTTTATGCGTCTTTGGACGCTGTCTTGTATTGACTCTGTATTTACTTTTTATATCAAAGGGTGCTAACCCGTGTATTACAATAAAAAAAAAAATGAAAGAATAATGCTCGGATACTCTAATCAGAAAAATCCTCCCCTAATGATGTTGTATAAAACTTCCAAAGTCATTTATCCCTGTCATCATTATACGTATCACGAGGTAACACGTGACCATATGAATGAGTATATAAATATGCATCGATCCATGAAAAAAAAAAAAAAACACCTCGTAGCAAGGTGCGAAAGATCCTCTCCTGATAATAATTCACAAATACCGATGCAAAATTGATTTTGATTGATCGATTCTGAAGCTAAGGATTTAAAAAACCTGTAGACTGCAAATGTATACATATTTTATAATTTCAAAATTCAATCAATGATTTCAACTCAGGATTATTGAAGTCATTCGTTAAAAGTAGAAAAGGCTTATTTTCGAATATCGAACAAAAATGAACGAATACTTAACGATACGCGAACCACAAGCCACGTAACCAAAATGATCGTGTGGCACGCATCGTCTCAGTCGAGCGTGGTTCGTCGTTTCATATAACTTTGCACTGTGATTTATTGCGGGTCCGATGATTTTTCACCGTAACGAAACTACGCGAAATGAAGTGATTGATCACGTTCGAATAGAAATGATACAATGTGGAATCCAGAATCTATGATCATGTTCTTGCTGCATTCATTTATAAACTGGATTATAATTATTCAAAAAGCTATTCAATTAGCTACGGGACCTACTTTTTAGCTCCTCACTTAGCGGTAGCAGCAAGAAGTACCCGAGCAAAAATCAGGCAGGGATAGCACTCACCTTTCTTTGGCACCCCTGATCTGGTCCTGATAGGTTTGATATAAAGGTGCCTGATTTGAAATAACCCAGGTAAAAATTGACCATGGGCGCTAGGCTGCCGCAAGGCTCACCAAGATGGGCCGAGCCTAGGCTACCAGGCATGGCGCAACTCTGAAATGATAACATCATTTCAGCCTCAGCCCATTTGTTTCCACAATCAAGACCCAACACTGGAAACAGGGTTGTGATAGCATATGCCGTCAATGGCAGACCATACAAAAATTTGTTCGCCAAGGATGAGCCAACGCTGTAGCAATCTTGCGGCAGGGCTGCGCCCATCTCATGCCAATGGTCACTTTTATTTTTTATTGTAATTGAAAATAAAATAAAAAATCCATTCTATCATTTCGATTGAACGAAATGAATGTCGGAGAATTTCAACATGTAATTTTTCTGATTAGTTTAAACTGATGAATGACGTAAATCCGGTAGTCCTGGCGTAGAAGTAGGCGGGTCTGGAAACAGATGAAGAATTATTTCTGTCATGGAATCTTCAAAGGAGACTTATATATTGATTGAATGCTTGGTTCGCCACTCGCAGGAAACAAGCATCACTCTGGTGAGAGTTATTGTAATTTGCTGTTTGAGAAGGAAGTTTCACTCTTAGCCAAGCTATTACTCAAGTCGAGTCAAGCTAACGCCTAAACTGAGCGAGGCCATCGCCCAAGCTGAGCCAAACTATTGCCCAAGCTGGACCAAGCTACGACCCATGCTTGGTGCAACATGAGAATCCATTGTCATTCCGAGTTGCCTAATGCTTGGAGCAGTGTCCCGCCAAGCCCTAGAGAGCCTCTGTTGAAAGCATGCGTTTCCCTTCAAGCAATATTGGTTGAAGAATGGGCCAAGCGTGACGCAGCCAATGATCAATGATGGATCAACGAAGTCGATTTATGACTTCCCATATTGGTACAATGTTAAGACCATTGTCAACCATCCTTGTCCCTACATAGATTGCCCAGCTTTGGCTGGCAGCCTTGCGTCTACCTATATTCCGTCGTCAGCATTGGCGGAGCCTGAAGATTTTTATATGGGAAGGCTCTCCAGTAATGCTAAAAAAAAGTGGCAAATTTTCTTCACCAGCCTAGCCTAAAAATTCGATATCTCACGATCTACCGCGTTGGCAAATTTGTTCCTCTCCATGTTCAATCTTGAATAGCAGTAATGGTACACTGTGCGGTGCGTGAAGGAAGTACGATTGGGAGTACGAGACCCCTGTTTTCTCAATCTGAAATCGAGCCAGTCGATGCGAGGAAAGTCTATACGTAACTTTATTAAACATCCGCAAGGTAGATTCGAAATATTCCTCTGGTTACTGATAGAAACATTGTAATATTATAACGGTTTGGATAATAGTTCACAATCTTCGTGTGCAACTTTTCGCGTGTAATGTGAATATACTGTATCGAAATAAAGTGTTAACGCAGGCTGCGGAACGTAATATTCCATTTACCTGATTGCATGCATTAACGTGCATATGAGCGGGTATGGGCGAATATGAAGACTTCGTATTTACTAGTCTGTTACAAGCATGAATATCATGCCATTAAATGCAAGTCAGATACACCCACACCTCACGTCTATTGGAAATCAATGTTCTCTATTCCAAAACAAACATTGCAGACAATTTTTTTAATCAAAGTGCTAAAGTACTCGGGCAATTCATTTCCCATCGAATCTACCTATTAATCTATCTGGAAAAGCAGATGATTTCAATTCTAGCCTATTTCTCTAAAAACAAACCTTGAATAAATTTGAATCACAACACGTTACCCTGTTAGAAGGATTCTATCAAATCTCATTACGAATGGTGAAATTTTTGTTCGAATTGCATTGAAACCTATTCATTTTCACAAGCGAATGAAGAAGAAGAAGAAGCAATTCGATTGCTCCTGACAATTTTGATATTGAAAAGATTTCAAAATAGTTGACATTCGATTTAATATCCAGAACAAGTTTTTGTTCTTTGCTTTTCACTTTGATCAGGCCAACGGTTCAGTTCGTTTTATATACGATCCACCACAACCATTGGTGACCGTTGGTCGGTCGGTTTCGATCCTGAACGGCAGCTCGGTGTCCCGCGAACGATCGAAATCCCATTTTCCACTGTCACGGATCGTTCGTTATTTTTTGTTCGGGAATAACGAAAATGTCTAGTTTCGATCGTTAATAAAACTGTAATTTCGTGTTCTTTTTTGTTTGTTTTTTGTTTTCACGTTACACGACACGAGAGCAGTGCTTGGTCCAAATGATCCTCGAACGAATCAAACATTTTTCAAGTTGGATAAACAACGATGATATAATTCCATTAGGTAACTTGGCAACATTCTCCCTGGGAAGGGAACGGTTAAGTAATTACCGAGAGATTATCACGAGGAGTGATACTGGTGGGAACAAAATGTTTATAGTTCAAAGTGCCAATTGTAAGTCAGGGAGTTAATGTTTGTTTCTTCCATTCTGGAATATCATCAGCTTAGTATTTGTTTCTATGCGGTTGAACGATTCCTGCAGCGAATTCGAGTACATACACCAGTGCGCATTGTGGATCCCTTGATCATTTGTTATCATTATCGGTCGTAAGAGGATAGAGATGTTTCTAGCACGCACCAGTGCATCTAGTCGAATTCACCATTTGTATTCGTACGCTTGAACAATGTCAGGAAATTTACTGAAAGGACCTGGCGACCGTGGGGAAGAGATGTAGTGTCCCGTTGACAAACAAAGCTTGACAAATTGAATGATTCTCTCAGAACTTTGATAACCGAGTTCCGTTAATTTGTAAATGGCAAAGTGACTTGATATTCACTCACTCTTCCGATCGATCTTATACGAATTTGCTCTATTCGTATTCGTATCGATAACATCATTGCGTTTGACGTGACCGACGTAAGGAAAAGATCAAACTCTCTTCTCTTGGAATGATTTCTTCGACAGGAAATACTCTCTCTGCACTGTACTATACTGTTATTTCGAGCAATCGCAATTCTACTGCACAAATCTCCTTACAACCTCTTCAACTTTCTTGTCTTGGAAACTAAAGTCATAAATTGAATCCTCTGCGTAACTTGGGAACGAAAGATCCGTCAAAAACCAATCCTACTTATAACTTGATACTTCATGTTTCTTCATTTTTCTTACGGTCATCTTCCACGTTTTGATTATTTCTCTTACGTACCGCGACGTGTACAATCAACGATTGGTTAAGAACATTCGAGTAATGTGGGGAATCTTTTCTACTCTACTGCTCTCGGAACGTGAGATTTTCTTCGAAATTATTAGTGAAAGACATTAATCTGGAGAAATCAGTTTAAATTGTTTCGATAGAGCATTGCTGTATCTTGAATGATTCGATCAAGTGTCTGACTTCACCTGAATTTTCAGACATCGATATCCTCTGTGTGAAGGAAGATTCATTTTGTTTGGAATATGAATTCTCTGAAAATCACTCGGGAGATCAAAGCGCGCGATTGTCTTGCGCTGGTTGAGAGAATAATTGTTTCTTGTTATTCGATACCACCCGAACCAAATGTGTGTGTTTACGTTTTTGTTGTCAAGCCAATTTCATTATTGTTATTCACGACTCTTTCCAACAGTTCACCACAAATCTCATACGATATCGTGGATACGTGAGTTCCGATTCCTCCCTCGATCGCCAAACGTACTTTTCCCTCCCCCGACATTTCTAAGGTTTCGGTATAACGTATCAGGGATTCTTTCTCGGTGTCCGTTTGCCAATATACCACACCGTTGATAGTTGAACCGAGAATTTGTATCGAATATACTTCACCGCAATGTTTCCTGATTTCATTATTTCGAGTACATACATCTCGACATGAGAGTCTTTTCAGACATTCATGCACATTTTTATTGCCGCAACGAATTTGCTAATTAACAAAGTAATGATATGCATTGGGTTTTGTATAGTGCGCATAGCGATTAATTATTATTCATAATGCTCCTACTTCAAGCGTTCAGACGATCCCCGTACATTAGTAGTATAAAGTAATACACTGTTATTTGAATTACAAATTCGAGCAAACATCCTGGAAGTACTCTACATTGACGATTACTCAAGCTCGAGAAGATTTTCCAGCTTTTCCGATTTAATGAACTTATGGGACGTCGGTGCTTGAAAAAGCATCGATCGAGGAAAATCAACCTCGTCAAAATATAAAGACAATCATCTATTATTATATCGAAAGATCCCATCTCGAAGATTTATTCAATCTTGATTATTGAATATATCGATTATATCCATTGAAAAAATCCCTGAATGCGCGTTTAAACGGAGATCCTTGGAATATGTATATAAATGTGTTTGCGCGAGATCCCGAGTTTTAGAAGAGAAGTCAATTCTCACTCGAAGTGAGTTGTGAAAGTTTGAACGCTATTTTCAACCGCTTAGCGTACGATTCGAGCTTAAATGAAGCGAGTCTCTTTTGCTCTCTTTCTTGGTGCAAAACGAAGGAGTTGGCAGGTTGCAGTCGGATAGACGGGAAGAAGGAAGAAATAAAAAGTATATCGAGCAAAGTAGTAACGTAGCAACGTAGCAACGTAGCATCATTGTATAGCAATGTTCGGAGTATGCAGCAGGCTAGTTCGAGTATCCAACCCCATGGGGAACCGAGAGAGAATGGTTTTGCGGCCTTGAAACTATCCCTTAATACTTCGAAAGTACGTTGCTCGTTCCGATGGGACCTGCCGCATAAGCCCGTGGCGAATTAATAGAATTTTTAATTAAAACGCACGATAATTGTGCTGGGGGAAAGGAAAATTATACGGTGGGGAGTGAAACGAAACTGTGTTATGTATACCGCGTTATGCATCAACAGCTAGGGAGGACAAAGTAAACAAATGAAATGATGAAATGTTTTCTTGGTTTCTGAAAAGAGAACAAAATTCAGAATATATAGATTGGGAATTGTATCGTTCATGCTTCAGCAACATATTTTATATAGTTGAAGTTTCTTGGCATTGAACAAGTTTTAGTACATCGCATGCACCGCTTTAATTTATACCCAGCGCACAATTAAGGATGCAATCGTGATGGCTCAATCCTGATTCAAGCTTATCCTGATCGCTGCATTTTCAAAGATACTCATCGGTGAAGTGATATAAATTCACCTGTACATCATTTGAATCTTGTTCAAGATTGATTGTAATAAAGAGGATTGGAATGCTCATGAATATGGAATCTTATCATCGTTACTCTCGGACTTTAATGGACGGGATACTTTCAGATACCAGGATAATTGAGGTTTTAAGGAAATACAGAGAGCAATCGAATTTCTAAATCCGTATTAAATAGGTTGAGTTTATTTTTAGATCCAATCACAAACTCCAATGCAAAGAATATTCAAAACCACATCCACTCTTCGACGGAGAATCAACATCTCCGTGGTATTATCACTGTAGAACGGGGATTCGAGATCTCGCAGATTTCATATTGATAGGACAGCCTTCCCACCGAATCAAACTTTCTTGCGAAAATTGCAAAGTTTGAATCGTCATGACGACCGAATTCATCGTCAGGGTTTGATAAAGAATGACGTTCGTACAAAACGAGGGTGGTATCCGTTATCTCCTACTTTCGAAGTGCTTTTCAAACTCAAATTAATGCACACGTTTCCTTCGTATTAGTTCTTGATGGATGGATCGATAGATCTAAATTTGATTATTCTATTCTTTCCCTCAGAGAGGAAGATTGAATATGTGTAACAATAGGAATGAGTGACGTGAAAGGGCAGGGATGGCGAGTCTGGTAATCAGCTGCGTTGTAGATACACGCGAGAAGCGATGTATATAATTGCAAGGATTCGATGAACAATGTGAACTGTGGCAAAGATCTATGAATTTTCTCAAAAAGTTTGTGTCTTGAGATCTCGAAGAACAAGGGATGTTTCTCCCACTCGAAGAGTAAATTCAAACGTCGAACGAAAATCGATTTCACGACGAGTCAAGGAGCGAAAGGATGAGGAAGATAGAAAGAAATACCGGAGACTGGTAATTTGTGACACGCAATCTCGCGCCGAATGAAAACTCGATGCCGTCACGTGGATCAGTTTGGGTTGGCGCGTCGTGGCGCCGTACAGACGTTATGGAACATATACACGATGTATTTGCACGGAATTCTTTGTGATCTATACCCATTGTACGAAGTATTTTATATCATCCAATGCCAATCTTTGATTTTTTCTTTCTAATTTCAATCTATTCATCCTAGGCCTCATCCAATCAAATGAAATTCCACACACTATTTTATACAATCAGAATTGTATGATTCAGTACCCAGGTAGAAATATTCTATTGAATATCATTGAATTTTATTGAAACTTATTCATTTTCCCATTCGTCAATGAGATTTTATAGATTATTTGTAACGGGGTGGATCTGGCGCCAGTAGAGCAATGTCGCGCTTTGGTCAGACTAGAAAATTTATCTCAACGTTTTGGGATATTTCAGAATAATTCAAGAGATTTTTCAATTCCTCGATAGTAGTTTATAGTAATTTTTCTTCTGTGGCCTTGAACATGGATTTATTAGAAGAATAAAAGTTACCTTCTGATATCTAAAGAAACAAATCATATTATTTCTAATCCGCTCAGCGTTCGTAGGTGAAACAAAACCGATTTTCTATGCACTGACACAATTCACTAATATGCACACGTAGATCTGCGGTCGTTGACTTGAACTCCTCTGCACAAAGTTTCGTAATCAATGGTATTCCTCGATTGTATTCAATCAACTCATAAACCTCACAGCATGGAAATATCGTATTTAATTTTTCTTATAATCAAAAGAATATTAAATTTTCATTATTTGGAGTTCAAAAGACACCTGCTCGAATTAAAGGATTCTGAATAATTGAATGTTTCTAAGAAGCAATTCTGTGAAGGGAGTGTAAAATGTCACTCTCATAACTACATAAAATTACAGTTCACAAAAACAAATCGAATAGTCAGAAGAGAGAGGTGCTTGGAACATTTAAAAACACATTTGTATTGTACAGAATTTTTTCCTTTTCCTTCCTTCTTCTACACCACCTCCCTTGTGAAATCAAGAGCAACGAGTATAATTAGTTTGAAAAAGAATTGATCTTAGGGTAATCGATATTCCGTATTCGGCTTCGACACTAGTGCACGAGTATTTACTCGAGTTCGACGATCCAGCGGGGTCTCTATAATATTCACAAGTTTTCAGGGAATGTATAAAGGTTGGATATCGGGAGACAGAGAAAATTGCACGACAACAGCGCGATCGCGTGCCGCTGACATTTGGTGTGAAAAGTATGTCAACGTCGTCACTTCATTCTCAGCATTGTTCTCGGGTCATCGCGTTGCGAAGAGCTGATAGACGTCGTAACCATAATCTATAACGTTCCCCGGAATAGGCTGGAACAACGTGGCCCGGACTAATTAACATCCAAATGGGCAGGCAGCAGGGAAGAGCGTAGGAAGAACGTAGCTCGCTCGTGCGCTCCCACGCTCATCGGTGCGTTTTCATTGCGCACGGGTAATAAATCTAAGAAACAGATAAGCGTTATCACGGTCTTTCGCCAACCGTGGCTATCCGTGGTAGAGAAGCTTCTATAATACATACATATATATATATATACACCTAGCTTCTTCTTTCACCGTTCTTGTACGAATAGACACCCGTAGATATATTATACTATACGCATGGCGTGATCATGGAAAGAAAAGAAAAAACAATCTTACATACGGTCCGCTGGGGATGCGGAAATATCAATCTATCAATCCGTTAATCGTCGTTCAATAATCGATTCTACGTGCACAGCATAATTACTTCACTCCGCAAGACTTTCGGAGAATCCAATTACTCACGTTTGTATTAACTTATTGTATGACTGAGAGGATGAAATTAATCGAGGTTGGTGGAGATACATAGGCAGGAGTATAATCAAAGACAACGTCAATCCCACTGTGAGTGCGGAACCAATGAAACTCGATTAGGGAGACGATAGCTGAGAATCTAACCAGGATTAGGATCAAAGGTGCGATCAATTCCAGTGTTCGTACTTCTCTCCTCGTCGTGTCCTCTCTTGTTTCCTAGTTCCCTCACGTTTCCTTCTCTTCTCAAATATTCATCGCGTATGTATCTCGATCGTTCGATGTGCGACACTCCATTTCTTGGATGCGCGAAGTTTTCATCCCAGGTGGGGGGGGGGGGATTAATGTTTATCTTCTTTACGGTATAAACTCTTATCCTTTGAATGACCCGTTAATTAATCCAATCTCCATATTTAATGGATCCACGTTACGGTTACGATTATGATATACGAATTGCTGATGTAGCGGGACATATGATACTTTGTAACTATCTTATCGCGCAGAGGTGCGTGGGTCGGAGAAACGAAGCCAACGGGAACAAATTTGGTTTTGTTCAAAATTGAACAAAACCAAATGTCGCGTAGTGCGTTAGACAGCTGACAAAATATTCAACACAAACACGTGTAACTTCTACAGACAGTCCTTGTGTAATCAGGTCTCAACTGATTTATAATGTGAAATCATTCAAACAAGTGAAAAAAAGTGTCAAAATGACACAAATTTTATTCAACTCAAGATTGAACATAAAAATTGTGTTATTCTCAACTACCAAGGAGAGATCGCCAGTGGTGAGAGCTATTTGTTTATGAAACTTCTATGTACGTGTAACTTTAGTAGTTGTCGGAAGAACTATTTATTCATTTTGATTTTAGCTTTCATTCTAATGGGAATTCGTTTTTTAGATATGTAAATTTGAAGATAGAGTGCGAGTTGATATACGCAAAGAAAGTACACTTAACCAAAGGACCGGCAGTGGCTTGAGTGATACAGCTTCGACATTCGGTCCCGACGATTCAAGTTCAATGCTCATTGAAGTACTGTTTTTTTCAATTTATTCTTATGCATTGTTCCAACACGAAAAAAGTGTGATTTTCGCCTTCGATTGATGTAAAAAAAATGCATAAATTACACTTGTGATCTGTTGGTTTCATTACTTATTTTGGATTTCATTTGACAGCCTTTATGTGTTGAATTTACACGATTGGAAATTCCAATCAAAATTTTATCAACATCCTTTTGTGTTATATTATTTACATCAAGCTTGAGTGACTAGCTGACACAAACGCATTATGTGATATCGACACAAAAATATGTGTGGACCGTTTGGGACATGTGAAATGTGTTGATTTTGACACAAAATTTCCAACTGTGTATCAACAACGACATGTGTTAGGAAAGGGCGGAGTCACATTCACACACCCAATAGAAAAATTCCCATCTCGTAGAGTAGGAAAAATACCATCATAAGGTGAGAATTCTCCCAATACTGTTAGGAAAATTCTCATCTCGTGGAGTAGGAAAGATACCATCAAAAGTTGAGAATTTTCCCAATACTGTTAGGAAAATTCCCATCTCGTGAAGGAGGAAAAATACCATCATAAGTTGAGAATTTTCCCAATACTAATAGGAAGTTTCCCATCTCGTAGAGTTGGAAAGATACACAGTAAAAAATTTTTCGTCATTGTGTAAAGTGTTGAACTTTGTGTGTAGGATATTTAACATTCTAGAGTGTCGATTCAACACAATGGTTGTTAACGCAAACAAAAAAAAACACGATCGGGTTGAATCAACACTCTAGAATGTTAAACATTCTACACACAAAGTTTAACACTTTACACAATGACGAAAAATTTTTTACTGTGTACCATCATAAGTTGAGAATTTTCCCAATACTGATGGGAAAATTCCCATCACATGGCGTTGGAAAAATACCATCATAGGTTGAGAATTTTCCCAATACTAATAGGAAAATTCCCATCTCGTGGAGTAGGAAAGATACCATCATAAGTTGATAATTTTCCCAATACTAATAGGAAAATTCCCATCTCGTAGAGTGGGAAAAATACCATCATAAGTTGAGAATTTTCCCAACACTGATAGGAAAATTCCCATCTCGTAGAGTAGTATTAGGAGGGAACCGACATGTTCAAGGAGGTGAAAACTTGTTGCTCACAACCCAAACCAAATGTCGCGTAGTGCGTTAGACAGCTGACAAAAAGTACTATCGAATACAAGTAGTGTTGTCATCTATGAGTACACGTAAGCAATATCAACAACGACATGTGTTAGGAAAGGGCGGAGTCATATTCACACACCCAATAGGAAAATTCCCACCTCGTAGATTAGGAAAAATACCATCATAAGTTGAGAATTTTCCAAATACTAATAGGAAAATCCCCATCTCGTGGAGTAGGAAAAATACTATCATAAGTTGAGAATTTTCCCAATACTCATAGGAAAATTCCCATCTCGTAGAGTAGGAAAAATACCATCAGAAGTTGAGAATTTTCCCAATACTAATAGGAAAATTCCCATCTCGTAGAGTGGGAAAAATACCATCATAAGTTGAGAATTTCCCCAATAATAATAAGAAAATTCCCATCTCGTAAAGTATTTTATATGAATTTCAATACATTTTGTGGAAAATTTCATGAATTCATGATTGAGCTTGATTTTGATCACAATTATTTTAGAATTTTCATATTCAACTAGGATATAGAAAATTTCAGACTATTGCTTCCTCATTTAGAGGGAAGCTTTGTGATCGTTTCGAGGAGCCGAGAATTTTTTAGGCTCGAAATTGAAAATCTCCTAGACCAAAATGTTCTTCAGAATTTGGGGAACAATTTTGTTACCGTGTCTGTCGGTCTGTCTGTGTGGCTGTAGCCCCCCCTAAGTTTCGTACGCACATATCTCCCGTTTTGCTCATCCGATCGTCTCGAAATTTTTATCACAGTTGTGGACTAGGGTGATAGGGGTCCCATATAAGTTTCAACCTGATTCATTCAGAAGAATTGGGTAGATGAGAAGAACTCCGACAAAAAATGAACATTCTGCGTGTATCTTTGCTTCCTATTATCCGAATCCGATCAAACTTCAACCACGTCTCAGTCATGGCCCGATACCCAGGTAAGAAATACCAATATTGACAACTGGTCCATGCTTGGCAAAATACTGGGCTGCCAAGCATCGCGAACCAATATTGGTCCAATATACAACCGTTGTTCATTCTAGAAACCATACCGGGTTCCATAGGGAATGCCAATATGACAACTGGTGCAAGCTTGGCGAAATATTGGGCTGCCAAACATGGCGAACCCAATATAATCAACCCAATATAAAACCGTTTGTTATTTGAGAACCCACGCCATGTTTCATAAGGATTGCCTATACAACAAGTGGTTCAAGATTGGCAAAATATTAAGCTGCCAAGCATGGTGAACCAATATCGGCCCAAAATTAAACCATTTGCAGGGTTCAGACAAGTTTTGTTCAATCAATTTCCTTGAGTGTTCCCTGTGATTTCCCTGAGTAAAATTCTAATTTCCAGAAATCATGAATATGTCCCTGAACATTTTTTCCTCAGTGTATAATTTCTAAGATTCCACGATTAAAAATTAAGGAAATATGTCGTAAAAAATGAAAAATAGAATTAACGAACAAATTTTTATTTTGAAAAATTTTTAGTGATTTCCCTGAGATTTCCAGGTTTTTGGGAGTTTTTGATCATTTCCCTGAGAATTCCCGGTGTTTCGAGTCCAATTTTTATTTCCCTGAGTTTTCCTGAATTTCCCGGAATTCCAGTTCTGTCTGAACCCTGATTTGTTATTTGTAAATCTATACCACGTTTCGTAGGGAATGTCATTACAACAAGTGGGTGAAGCTTGGCAAAACATTAAACTATCAAGCATGGTGAACCAATATGGGGCCAAGGTACAACCAATGTTTATTTGAGATCCTATGCCACATCTCCATGTTTGTGATTTTTACAGAGTTGTACCGATATCCCTGCTAAAAATCTTATTGTTTTCTATGGAAAATTTTTAGCACGGGGGGCATGAAAAATGACGTCATTTTTCTCTTCAAGAAGTATGTTTGAAGAATCAGGTTGAAGCATGGCCAAAGTTAATATACACAAATTGGGCCATGCTTGGCATTGCATTCTGGCCCAATATTGAGTACCAGGCCTGGCACGAAGTTATCATCCCAAGCTTTCACCAAGCTTGGGCCATTTTTTCTCATGGATTCTGGCCTAATATAAGTCATAATTGGTCCAAGATCGGGCCGAGCTTGGGCCATTTGTTAATTCCTACCCGGGTAGTGGTCCCATATAAGTTTGATTGAAAACTGTGAACAATTTTTGTTTCGCGATTCACATTATTTGACAATATTTTGAAAGCATGCCTTCCCCATGTCGGTATCATCCAAATGCCATGAAACTTGTAGTGTAATCAGTTTACGGGGGGTTAGTTGTATAGTGTGAATTTCAAATAAATCGTAATTGAAGGAAGGAAGTGGTGAGCGCTGAGCTTCGCAAGAAAATTTGGAAATTTCGTAAACATCGTTAACATGCGGATAACTCCCGTTTCTATCATCCGATTGTCATGAAATTTGCACTACAGCTTTATGCAGTGTTGATCGCAGTCCTATATAAATTTCAACCTGATTCTCTAAGAAAAACGGGAGAGAGAAAGAAAATATGTATTCTTTTTTTCAACACAAACGAGGAAGCCATGTGCCAATTGGCAGAGTTTTTTTTAAATCACATCAAAATCTGACGATCTTTTGATCACCATAATATTAGATGATAGCAAAGTATATTGAAGGCATTCAAGCATCAGAAGAAGCGAGCCAAATATTTCTACAAATGATAAGTTCACTGGAATTTTTAAATGCGTAATAATGAAATCCACTACTAGAATCAAACTCTAAATGTGAATTTTAGTTTTTTTTCACCGATTCCTGGTGAGCATAAGAGAATTTTCAGAATAATAAACGTCGAAAATCTTCCAGGTCTGATTAGGCGCGTTCAGGTCCGATCATGGACATTTTTTGGTCAAATTTCTCGTGCTCAACACTGCCTGACAGATCGTTCATTTTTCGGTTTAATCATAATTGAGAAGGCTTCAATTTTGCACCCAGGTGGAAACCCGTGATCAAGCTAGCTTGACCACGTGCGATCATGCCAGACAAACCATTCCCGCTCTTGATCATGCAAAATCTCCCCAAATGAGGAGCATTCGCACAAAATGACTCTGTGTTGATTTTTTTATCGCACGGAGAAAATATTTCATTAAATATTACAGTGTGCCACCGGATCGAAGGGCCTTATTGGTTTGTTCGAGGAAAATTACTGTGTGATTGTTCAGAATCACGCGAGATCATGCCTGGAAACTAAAAGATAGAAACTGCATGAGCATAATAAGTCAATATGATTGAAATTACATTAGTCTTTCGTAGAATTAGAGGAAGGATAATGAAAGGAGTCTTTCTTTTCGCCAACTTATGAACCTCATCAACTCTGTATGCATTTTCTATTCATGATAGGACATATTCAAGCGTGATTAGTCCTGAGCAAGCGTGGAGGAACAGCACTGTAAAAAATTTGCTTTTGAAAATCCAAATAATAAACTGTTAGAAAAATTCTTAAATTTAACACGAAATCCTTCATGAAATATCATATTTCCATATTGAATTCAATAATAGTTCTCAAATTTAATATCAATGATGAAATTTCACAATTTTTATCCGAAATGTAACAATGATTTATTACATTTCACATTATTGAATTCAATATTCTATCATAAAATTCAATAAAATGTGTATGTAAAAAACTTGATAATATTCTGATAAAATTTTAGGCAGATTTTTTCAACAGTGTGTGACGGTAATTTTTTACAGTCAGTTTTTATTTCGAATTCATAGAAAAATTTTGTTGAATTTGATAAGAAACATGACTGAATGCTCACAATAATCCGCTCCAAAATGCAGTGAATTTTCAAACTCTTCTGTGGTCTGAAAGATATCTAAAAGATTTCTAAAAGATCATGTCTCAGGAAAACCTCTTTCTTTCAAAGGTCTTTCACGAATAATCCGCTCCAAAATGCAGTGAATTTTCAAACTCTTCTGTGGTCTGAAAGATATCTAAAAGATTTCTAAAAGATCATGTCTCAGGAAAACCTCTTTCTTTCAAAGGTCTTTCACGTTCATATTCGTCCTTCATTTGTTGTTTAAAAGTATATACTTTTGAACACACCAATTATATCTGTAGATGCAATAACGACAAGACGAGATCATCCCCTCATTTGTTCAAGTATTTCCCCACGATTCACGACACTCAGTCGCATGACGCTCATTTGACACAGGACATTAGCGCGTGACATTTATTCGTGTTATGCAAATGACATGCAATATAACCTTATCGCGGAGGAATGATAATAGAGTTTCATATCGAATAATATTCTCAATACGAATTCAATTTCTATCGAGCTTGAAACTCGTTATACCGGAGGTTTTTTAATGGGACTCGAAGTCAATTCACAGTTATCTAATTCAATTGGAGCGATATCAAAACTCTTATGAATTGAAGAAGTATTATTTATCACATGCATCATGGAAATATTCTTCCAACAAAATTCTTTATGAACGATATCGCATGAGAATAAAGAATTTCCACCCGTCGTCGGTTCGTCATCCGTTCAGGTGATGACAGAGTATTGTTTCATCATGATATGCTTTCAATTATATCTTCATTCACAGCTGCTCGGCTGGAGTATTATTTCATTTGCAATAATACTCGAAACCGAAGGAAGAGCTTTTATGAAAATAAAATACCGAGAGGGATTCATGCGAAATCCAGGAATAGATGAATCGAGTTGCATCAATGCGATATCTATCGCGTCGTGCCACGACATACTTTAAGATTGGGATCAACGGTTGGTATCGCCACATTTTTCAATGCGAATTAATGAGCATTTCAATGACCTGCTGTTGGAAGAGTTTCTACTGAATTCGATGGGTGAAGAAATTTCATATTACGTTTACAAAATTGTTATGAAATCTCAGATTTTTTTTTAATAGCGATGGGAATCTTCGAAAAGGATCGATCTGATTTTATATCTAAACAATATATATATAATTTATGTAGATTTCAATGAAACAAGTTCGATACTTTTTATATAGAAAGAGGATATTTCTATATAATTTCTAAAAAATTCGTTGTGACAGGGAAATCTGGTTTCGCTGAGTATCTTTTGCTGGAGAAATTCACCTTATAGAATTCAAATTGAAATTTTCGCTGAATATATTGTCAAATAATCCACATCATAAGAGAAAATTCTATTTTTGTCTCATAATGTGAATTATTCGACAATATATTTTGTAAAAATTTCCATTCAAAGACTCGAAGCGACGCGTTGTCATCCTACAAAGTAAATTTCTCCATTTTCTTTTTTCCGTGTACAACAACGACTTTTTAGCTAAAAAAATTGCTGCTCCGACAGAAGGGACTCAGCAGATTTAGACTTCGATTTCAGTAATTTGATCGAGAAAAACACGCGTTTACTGGGTCGAATAATTGGAAGATTCTTTGGAAAAGTATCAATACATAACTTTCATTTATAATCAAATTCCCACAGGGTAGAGATCGTAAAATCCTTACGTGGAACATTATCGACGCATTCTCCGGGTCTTAAATCGCTGAAGAATACCAAGGGAATGCTCATCATTATTCCATAAACGAACTCAGCCCTTCTCCTTCATCGGGGGGAATTAAGAGGTAACCAAAGGAATCAAGAGATTCCCCAGAGAAGGAACCGTGAAATGATTAAAATATATAGTTAAATGAGAGAACGCGAAGAAGATTTTGCGGATCGTTGATCGTTATCGGTCAGAAATTTGAAATTTGTTCGTTGATTAGAATAATCTTGGAATATTCTTGGTTGTCGAATATGACTCATATTATACCCTCTGATATATATTCCAATATATTTTGCTGATAATGCATATTCATACACGAAAAACAAATATCTCTGAACGGTAGTGCAGTTCCCGTGCAGTTTATCGTACGGTACCTTCTATTCGGGGAAATGTTGGACCCGATTTTCGTAACGCAGCAATTTGTGTTTACTTTTGAAGGTTTTCCATCTGCATATGGATGATGCAAAAAAATAGTGTATTCCCTGTGTTTGCATAAAATTCATTCAACAATGAAGGAATTGCGACCCTACATTGTCCGTTGTCAATTCCATTGTCAGTTGACTGAAAATTTGAAAGAATAATGATCAATGATTAAATTCGATGTATTTGCTCCAATCATCGTGAAGAATTTAATTAATTCGACGATAATTATCTCATTATGTGAGCGAATCTCCCGTTTTCTACTCTGCTCACACCCTCGCAGCAATTGAATATAACCGCACGAAATGTTCGTTTCAAAGAACATATCCCGGCGACCTAATATCAATTACGATAAAATTGAAATTCAACATAATATGCCTTGAAATTCTGTTGAAGAAGCAATCTTCTTTTTCCCTCCTTTTATCGTAGAAAGAGGATGGTGCATGGTTAATGGATACAATTGTCAACCCCTCGTGCTCGTGAGTTAACAACGTCAAAGTGATGCATTTGGTGATAACGTTCCTTTGAATCAATTCCGAATACCTCTCTACATCATTATTCGAACAGAGAGGTGTATTGTTCTCATTTTACAAACACGTACCAACGCGTATTCTAAGTATTTTATTCTAGAAATCGAATGATCCGATGATGAATGATATTCTAAAATGAGATCAAAGAATCTATAACAAGGCTCTTTTTCGGAATTTGTTATTGTCACGTTTCGACGATCGAGTGGTCCCGACTTGGTAGTTTTTCTTCGGAGCTTCAACAATTCTACGTAGATGAGTACGTCAAAAACGATTCACAAGTGAAATTCAACTCTCATTTGAGTCGATGAACAATTTTGTTTGAAACGATATTCCACCAAATAATTTGTCAACGATCAACGATGGATGGTTCGATACCCACTCGAGTTTGGAAAATCATCTACGTGGAGATGCAAGATTAAAATACAAGGAACAACTGTCATGAATAAAAAATCTGCTATACGTCTTACGATGCTGATGGAACGTTAGATTGATGGATCATCGTGTTTCGGAAGGTATACAAGAGTCTTGCAACGTTCTATCACCTTCCTCGTTCCGTCGTTGCTCCACTTTGTGACGAGATTCCAAATTGTATAGCTTTTACCGCAACGCGAGGTATCGGTGTCTCGACGACACGTTAGGATTGATAGCTGGGCGCTCGGAGATCGTCATCGCCGTGTAGAGAGATATGAAAGATAAACATGACAAAATGTCGCCTTTGAGATGGATTTATTGATAAAGGAAAAAATTATTCATGGGTATAATTTTTCCAAATGTGAACGAATCAAGCGGGAAATTTGGAAAGTTTGCAAAAAGAAGAAGAATTCTTGATCGTAAGGATCAAAGTAAATTGAACTGAGAATCAAACGTTACGGGTCATCGGAAATCGCATATCGATCGTTGATCTCTGATAAGATCGTTACGTTTATTTTCAGTAGGGTAATCCAATGATATTTTTGTCTTCCGTGCTCTCTCATTGAGTTCCCATCGATGATAATACGTTTACGTGACATGATTTGAAACTGGTTTTATCCTTCCTAACCATTTACGTACCTTTTGTTCTCATTTTCTAGCCTCCTCGCACGGTATTCGCGTGCGATGTACCTTTGATATACACACGATGGAATTCACATCGACCCCCATATTCGAATAATATCCTCCTTTCGGAATCGCGTACCCGATAGAACCATGAAATTATCAATATTTGATTTCAGGTATGTTTCGTACGATAAATAGAATTTGAAACGAATTGAATGTAAACCAAGCGTTTGAACAAACATTTGTTCTCTCCGAGATATTATTGAGGGTAATTTCCGATACGGTAATAGTGGCGATGCAAAAGTATGAACATTTTTGTCAGGAATTGAGATATCTGAAAAATCGGTAGCACGATTTCTGGAAAAGAAAGGAAACGCAGTGTTCTGAATTTTCTGCGACCTATTTATGACCGAAAACTAACGGTTGCTTTGAACAAATCTGCCACCAACAGGTCGCCAAAAAATGTGATCCGCTTTTTGGAATCTTTTTGGTATTTTCAAAGTAAAAACCTAGGAAATCACCACAAAAAAACCGAAAAATCACCGAATTTGGTCAATTTTTGTTGAAAAAAATGTCCTGAACGACCAACAAGTTACCAAAAACCAAGATTTTTCACCAAAATGTAACCAAAATTTCACTTGTCGCTTGTCGGTTCACCCAGATCCGCTGGAGTGGAAAATTTGTAGTTTTAGTTCATCATATCGCTCTCTCGGCAATTCAATTTTAGCTAAGTTGCAAATTAATCATCATCCTTCGGAACTCTACTCAACTACACAATTGATGGTACAAAAGAGTAAACGTGAACCAAAAAACCAGCGGAAATTCCAGAAACCCAATGAAAATTACTATTGTATGAAAATTAACAAATCTTGAGTAGATCTCCCGTGTCTCGATATCAGAAATTGAATGTTAAGAACTAATAACTAAAGCTCTTGAGCTTCCATACGCCAAAGAAATGGAAATTTGAATGGAGTTCCGATACGCTACCTGTTGCACGATATACCTATTATGTCGCGAATATTCTTTAACTTTCGATAGCTATGTTTGTCCTCATTTTTTCTCATTCGCAAGAACACTTCCAACGTATTGCATATGAATCTTCAATAAATTCTATAATATAAAATTCTCTAACTTCTCAATTTATCGACTCGTTGGTATTCTGTATAATTCATTATCTCATTGTCTACGGTTTTTCTGTTATTTATAATCACTCACACGTGGTACTCGCAATTCACTCTTTTAAGACCCTTGTTTCACTACCCTCTGACATGTCTCGCGATCGATAGTTGTAAAATCTTTATTCCGAACATTTGTTCTCCTCACGGGATGAATCATGAGAATCCAATGACGTTAATGTCCCAACAACATCCCGTAGCCTCCGAAACAAGAAATAAACGTAGATAGATCGAGCGTAGGTGTTGATATCTTCAATTATAGTTCGGGATATTTCGGGTAGTAAAATTGTTATACATTTCAATTTTCATTTGAAATGAGAACGCGTTAAAATTCGGTATTTCGATACTGGGTGATTCGAAATTACTGTCCTATACTTTTTTGAGGGCAGACTCTTGATGAAATTCTGAATATTTCGGAAGGATCATTTGAATCCAATATCATTCTCTAAGGCAGATCAAGGAATATCCCTGGAGAAAAAATCAAACTAATTTAGCTTCCTTCGTTGTGGAGTTATCGCGATTCGAAGTTGTTGAATTCAAATTGGCTGGAATGCAAAAAATTCACAACTCTACAACTCTACAACGAAAAACGTTGAATCGGTTATATTTTTTTCCAGGAAAACCCCGTGATCTGCCTTAGAGAATGATATTGGATTCAAATGTCAAAAGATATGATAATGTCCTTCCAAGATATATTTGGTTTTTTCAAATAATCAAAAAATACTCTTTTCGGAATTTCCCCAATTTGATGCTATTCAATTGTCACATTCAGGAATATTCCGAGAATAATTCTTCCAATGACAACAATGAGGAATAACTCGATTTACTATTTTGTTGGTACAATATCAAAACATAAATAAAACCATACATGCTTTTGTCGCATTCGTGGATAATACCTTCACTTGTGATATGATATTCAACGAATATCAATATTGATATCAATTTGATGTGGGTATCGAACGACGAGTGATGTTTGAAGTTACATAATTAATGGTATGATAATTCCACGAGCGGTTTGTTACAAACAAAATTATCCACGTATTATCATTTGATTTATATTAAAAGTAGAAAAACGAAGTGGTACAGAAGAAGAAAATAAACTCCTAGATTGTTTTAATGAATCCGAATATGATAAAAACAGTTCCCAGAGATCCTAGAGATCCAAATTGGATATCTAGAATTAGAAAATATAATAAAATTAAGTAAATCGAGATCACATACAATGCTGATGAACACGACGGTTGATCAGAACTCACAGTGGTATTTTAGATATTGTAATTAAATTCAATTGTTACGAAAAAGTGTGATGCTGTTATTGAATTAAGCATTTCCTCGTTTCAAAGATGATCTGATTTCAATAATCGAATGACACTTTGTCATGTTTTTTTTGTACATTCCTATCAGAGATTTGTATAAACAATTCCCTTGATCTCCGATGGTTTTCAAAGCCGTGATTCGCTCTCATAATCTCGATATATTTACATGAATAAATTCATTCGAATCTAATGATTTGTTGAGTGGAAATCCGTAGGAATATGGAAGTTGAAGTCTTCTTCCTCGCGTATGCAATATTCCTTTGGGACGCAAAACAAGGGTGGAAAACAACGAAATTCAATTTACGTACGATTAAGTTGAATGTTTAATGAATTGTATTACTCTCGCAATGATTTTTTTGAAAATTCATTATCCGGAGCGATGAAAAAAGGGTAATTGCGTATCGATTTCGACGAATATCTCTCCTTCATTTTCTCTTCATGGATCTTGAAGGAGGGAATTGTATCGCTCGTGATAACACTGGTTTGCAAAAAAATGAAATTTTTCGCTCCTTTGCAACTGATGATTTTGAGATATTCAAGGGTGTATACTCGAAAAATGCGTTTTCTGCTGTTTTTGAGGTTATGTACAGGGCGCACGAAATTTTTTCGGTTCTTTATTCTAATTGTATCATTTAGTACTACTCTTACTCTTCAAAATGAGCTATTGATCGATCACCTAAGATTTTTTCTTGCAGAGTTACGACCATTTGAAGTTCTGAAATATATGCCCAAGATTGTAATATTCCTAGGATCTCCTAAGGATGCTGCCAACATGTATGGCAATAAAAATTTCAATTTTCTAATATGATCTTCTGACTCAGCGACTGGATAAACTTTCAAGCTTGAAAGTACTAGTACAAATGTTCAAGGAAAATTTGCCCCCAAAATAATATATTTCTCAACCCGGATAGCATCGGGAGATTTTCTGAACGTTCATAAAACGTACTTGCTCTCACAGAAAACGTCCAAATAAAATCCCAGGACGTTCTAAAAACGTCGCATGTACGTCCCAGGGACATGCAAATGTTCTGTGATGTTCAATTTATGTCCCCCATGCGACGTTCTGGGGATGTGTTCAATGAAGATGTCAATGACGTTCTGCGATACTACGCGTATGTTTGTATAGGTTAGTTTTCATGAAAGTACGTTTGGGAAACGTAACGAGAACGTCCCGTGGTAGATGAAAAAGACATACTGGGAACGTATTCAGGTGCATCAAAAATGAACGTTCTCTGAACGTATTGAAACCTACTCCACGGAGACGAAGCGCGCAAAACTAAGGTTATGTTTCTAAAACGTCCACAGGACATTCAATGCTGTCTGGGAAGGGGTTGATAATGTGAATATGTCAGGACGTATTTCATAATTTAGAATGGTCGTAACTTTGCGAAAACAAATCGTAGATGACCGATCAATAGCTGTGCACAAAAATTTTGTGCGCCCTGTTGTACGTAACCTCAAAAATAGCAAAAAACAACGAATTTTTCGAGTATATACCCTTAAATATCTCAAAATCCTGACGCGATAGCCCAATTCTGTCTCCGGATTCGGATTCTACGCAGCAAATTGCTGCAGGAAATGACAATTTCATTTGAAGGAGGATTTCGTTGCCGACCAGTGTAATTGATCTCGTGGAATTGGATTTGTGAATGATGAACATTAAATCACCCTATTAAAAATGTCCGACAGATCCTGACAGATTCCGGTCAAAATTCTTTCTGGTTCCGGCGGAAATCATCATGCCTGGGACAAAAACTGACCAAATCCTGCACAGGCTGGAACGCCCGACAAAGCCAAACAAAACCTGACGAATTCCGGTCAAAATTCTGTCTGGTTCTGTCGGACATCATCATGCCTGGGACAAAAACCGATCAAATCTTGACAGAAAATTATCTGTCGGACATTTGGAATAGGGCACCCCTCTATGATTTTGTTACAGTTTTTTGTATAGCCTGAACAGTGTTCCAGCCAATTTCCTGATGACATATAGAATAGCAAACAAATTTTGCTGGAGTAGTCAACATTTCTTGCAGTCACAGCTAAAAAGTTGCTCTCATAGCTAACAAGATTTCTTCTCTCCGTGAGATTATTGCGATTCCTTTTTCTTTGTTCTTCTTGATTTATCATTTCCTTGTTTGAATTTTCATGGTTTTGCAGAATTGGGCCTGCACGGAAAAAATAATTTAGCTGCAGCAGCGAAGTGGCTAGCACGGACACGGACAGCCATTAAATTGGATCCGTTAAATTTTAGCTGTTACAGCAAATAAACCAACTATAGAGGCAAATTTTTTGGCTTTCATAACTAACATTTAGCTGCAGGAGCTAATTTGAGGCTTTAGGCCACCCCAAAGCCCGAAAAAAATAGGCTTTTTTGGGAATTTTTTTCACAAATATCACGGAATAAATCGAGATTACAAAAATGGGACTTTGATATACATATCATTAACTGCATAAAATATTTGGTATTCTTGTTATATGCGGTCTACCTGAATTTCAAAGTTTCCCACAAGGCGGGGTTTAGTTTGGGGATGATTGAAAAGGGGGAAGTATTCTTCTGAAATTAAACTAAACCAAACCTCCCTAAACCAAACCCCCACCTTGTGGGGAATTTTGAAATTCAGGTAGACCGCATATGCTTTTAGTATGAATTATGGACGCCCATATTTGAACTCTGAACCAACTTCTTCTGAACGTATAGTATATTAACTGGAAGGTTGCGCCCTCTTTCCCCACAAGGTGGGGGTTTGGTTTGGGGAGGTTTGGTTCAGTTTAGTTTCAGAAGGATACTTCCCCCTTTTCAATCACCTCCTCCCCGTCATCGCCAAACTAAACCCCGCCTTGTGGGAAACTTTGAAATTCAGATGGACCGCACATCACAAGAATGCCGAATATTTTTTCCCAGGCAATTTATTTCGAAATGGCGGCGGTATAGCGTTTTTGCGACGACGTCTTTTTTTTCTATGCTCCACGGCCGGAATAACAGCTCCTGTCATTTAATGAATTATGATTAGGGCCTGAATAAGCTAAAGAAATACGTAGGATTATTTCGATATATTGATTTTTGACAAAATGGCGCACTTCTAAAGTGGCAAATAAGAAATTTGCCTAAAAAATCGTCAGATAATTGTTAATAACAAATGAACTATGCAATATATAACAAAAATCCTACGTACTTCCATAGATAATGTATTTTCGAAGATATATCCCAAATTTCAAGTCAATCGATTGAAAATTGTCTGAGTTATGTTTCCGGCCAACTACAAAAATGTAGTTTTGAGATAAACGCATTTAAAGTTTTGAGTAGTAGAAAATCATGAATAAATTTGCAATACCTTCGATCTGCGATGCCTGCACCATACAATTGGCCTTCCAGATCATCTTCCTGCTCTTGCATTTCTTTTCTGCTTGATCTTGCAGCGATTCTGGCCTCTTTCACCCGGTCTGATAGCGATCTCTCCGCAAGCTTTATGCGCTAACAAAAGGGACTCGCTGGGGACCAGACGGCCTTGTATACTACAACTCGAAAACGGAGTACTTGAAGATTTTTCTCAGCCATAATCTTTTGAGACATCATTTTTGAGGCCTTAAGGGATCCTTCAAAACAAAGAAAAAAATCAATTTTTCGAAAATTCTAGGATGGCCAAGGCAAATTCTAAGGCTACCCCAGTAGCACATGAATGTTTGGAATATTCTATGAACATGCACAGAATATATCGATACGTTTTGAATGTCCTATGAACATCCATAGAATATTGTCGCATATTGGAATGTTCTATGGACATCTATAGGATATTCCAAATATCCTTGTGCTACTTGGGAATGGCTGTCCCTGGTAAAAATCGAACGTGCTTGAAACACCGTCAAAGCGTGCAATAAAGTGACAGAAGCGTTTGTGAAAAGTTTCGACCGCCAAATGACTCTAAGGCAAATTTGGTTGAGCGTGCTATCACATTTCATTGAACGTCCAACGCACCCTTCTTACTGAACACTCTCCTCCAACTCTTCAATAACTCTTTCCTGATGTTTACGATGTTTCGGTAGTGAAGGTTTTCAACACGCTCATAGGACTTCCCTTGTGTATATGTTTTGATTGATTGAGAATTATATGATTTTGAGGTTAGAATGTTGAGAGGGTATTCTTTACCTTTTATACCAGTTGTTAAGCTAAAAAATGTTATTCGTATTCAAGATACATTTACCAATATAATTACTAAACAACAATTGTTTTGAATTATCGAACTGTAATTTGATGATGTTTGATATGTGCAAGTTAATTAAATTCTTTTGCACATTTAATGATTACACGTGGGATATTGAAATTGATTTGTAAACTTTCAGGATGAAAAATCATTTTAATTCAATGAGAAAGATTGAATTTAAAGCACATTCCCTTATGACACAATTCATCAGGGAAATGAGGTTCCAATTTTTCAAGCATCGATGTTAGCCTAGCGGTAAAGGACTTTCTCCCGAGTTCAGAAGTTCTTGGTTCGATTCCCCTTTGCAAATTCTTTTTTTTTTTACTTTCTTTGGGCTCACTTTCATGCACGCTTTACATCCGCCAAATGACTCCTCCGAAACGCTTCTAATACTTTGAATTGACCCTTCGATTACTCTTATAGGACTCTCTAATAACGTCTTTGTAACTCTTCTCAGAACGCTCCATTTTCACCAGGGGTCCGTGTCACTTCGCTGTGAAATTCATTGCAATTTTTTCCCATAATTGTTGAAGAAACAAACTTATAAAGAACTTTTCGAGAGAGATCGAGTAGCGCGTACTTAAAAGAATATCTATATTTTCTTATCGAGTATCCAATTAAATATTTTCCAAATCTTTGGAAACTCGTTATACTCATTAAATCGAGAAAACTGATTCGAAAAGGAAGTAAAAATCGCACCATCGATTACTTCAGCAACTGATAGAGAATTTGTATGGATCCTTTGAACATGTTATAAGAGCGCTCTTTGATCCATCAGATAATTAAGAACCCGGCTAATTATTTTGCGTAGATTCGCAGAGTTCGTAGGAGAAGATTAAAGGAATTTTAATAAGATTTTCCTCTTAAAAAACATCTCTTTGACGAATCGCGTATCGGAGATCTTCAAAACCTTTCTATGTACAATTTTCTTGATACACAGATTGTATAAAGAATCATTGAAACGCTATTATCAAATAGATGAATGTAAATATATCGAGATTTAAAGAATTCTTGACACGTATTTGAACGTAAACTATACGATATTACCCTCCAAGTTGTTCTATATTGCAACTTCTCTACTACAAAGCCTTGTTAAACGATGATCGAACGAGATTTAACTAAATCGCGAGAAGAGCCGTAGGGAGTAAATGTATTCCGTTGAAGAAAATATAAAGACCTCGGCTTCTTCTCTGCTTGACCCGCTTAGATTAACTCGCTCTATTCACCGTCAAGCGCTTCGAGTACTTTGCAAACTTTAACGTACTTTCCAGGGTGGAGGTTGGGGTTAGAGGGATCGGTATGTAAACGAGTGTACGTACAACGTTGACGATGTGAAATTGTCGTTATGACTAGAGTACTTACGTTAAGGACTTTTCATGTTGCAGATTTACCCAGGTTCGGCAAACCGTTGAACAACGTCACAATTTCGGTCGGTCGCGAAGCTGTATTCACATGCATTGTGGAAAATCTTGGTCTTTACAAGGTGAGTTTGTTTCCACTCTCTTCTTTTTTCTATTAATCCTTAATGTCATCGCACGATACAAAAATAAATAATCAATGAAATTTTGTGTAAAAATTTGCGAATAAATATTGGGAACTACTTTTTTCGCTGAGCCGCAAAAGAGTCTTTTGATGTTTTTTTTATCATAAATTGTTCATTCTTCACTTATATGACAAGCTTTATGACGAGCATCGAGGTTTGTTTGCGAGAGTATGCAGTGCCCTGCAGAGAAAAGAGTTCTTCATTCCTCTTCATTAGGCTTTTTTCCGTCGCTTTTTGTCCCGCTGCATCACTTAAAAATTACATTCGTATATTGAAATTTCTGCTCTCTCTCTCTTCGTACTCGACCCTTCGAATAAACGAAGAAGTATTTCACGAAATACTATTTCAATAGAATTGCATTCGATTTGACTCAAGTGGATAAATCAAATAAGAACTACGCTTCACGACATCCATGAAAAAAAAAACGTCTTGGAAGTAAATTATAATCCTGAAACATGCAAAACATGCCGTAATTTACAAAATTATAGACACGTACGTATACGTGCGTAATGATATTCATTTTGTAAAATGAATTATTTCACGACTACGAGTGTACGCCAGAAAGATCTAAATTCCATAACGAAACTATGCGAGAGTGGAATCCTCTGAAATTCAACTCATACTCCTTTCGAGTTAGAATTACTTTATCTATGTGTAGGGCACTACTTTTACATGAACTCTTGGTCACGGATTGTGAAATATTTTGTCCTTTCTTCCGAGCATTTGTAGAATATTCATATACCTTACAAGGGTCCCCTCGCAGTATTTATGTATTCCCACATGGGCGGTTAAAAGGATTGTAAACACGATTTATTTAACCTTTTTTATATTTATACATATTCGTCCAATTCGCAACGGAACACTGTATCTGCCCGTCGCGAAATTCTTTCTACCGGTCGTAATGATACGTGAAAAATATGATACTACCCTAACGGTAGTGGTAGAAGACTGTGGAGGGTAACGTATTAGAAGGAGAATCATTCTTCTCTCCCGAAGGAGGAAAAAATACATAAAATACATGCAATGTTGTTAAAATAAGGAGCTTGATGCATGGTCCAGTACCGGCTCGATACAGGGTGCCAAATAACTTTGATTCGGTATCGGTTACCAACATCAATTCAGTACTGGAAATCAGTGTGATTCCGACGATTGAGGACTGATGCTACCAGTATTGATCGTTATTCAAGAATACCTACGACTGTTATTCACCCATTATTTGCGCTGTCGTAACTTTGGAAGGTTTTGAATGCGAAATTTACTCATAGGATGACCGCCAATGGTTGCAAACTGGCAGCCTGTATCAAGCCGGTACTGGACCATTCGTCAATTTCTATCTGGCCAATCGAGTCTTCTTCTAGTACACGAGATATTAATTCACATTGGTTTGGTACCGAATCAACGTTGGAGGCCAACGCTCGCGTGCTAAAATTGTGCCATTGTTGATCCAACATTGGTGGAAAAGTGGTCAATAACGGTGGGTTCAAATATCGAACCAGTACCGACACGAACTTGAAATTAAATCGGTTAAGTACCGATCCGTTCCTCACCATCGGCTCAGTACCGGAATTTCTACGTGGGATCTCAATGGATTATTACGAATGGATATTCGATAGGTATTTCCCTGCAAAACTGGGATAAATTCCACCCTTTGAATTATTCTAGTGGCATAACAAAGCCACGAGGTTATCCATGTCCGTCATATCGATTCACATTTCAAATGTGAAATTTATCAGCGTAATAATCGACTCAATTCCTATATTGACGAGAACAATAATTAATCCTACTCCACATTACTGCGCGATGAATTCACAATTCAAAATCTCAAAACTAAAATTCATGCATGAAGGGAATAATCATACTTTCATGAACTTTGATTTATTTTCGAGTCATCTCTATACTCAGCTTTCAGGAATATTCCCAATCAGAAATTTACAACAGACGCAGTACTGCACCAGTACTGGCCAAGACTGGCAGGGTACTGACATTTGTCTGGGATGATAACGCTTTTTTGTACTGGGGATTCAGTGATAATACTATTATTCGCAATCAGTGCAGTACCTGTACTGGATCAGTACTGTATTTTTATGTATTCAGTACTGATCCCGTACGTATTGGCCAAATGTTAAAGACCCAATACCGGCACTGTCCTGCACCTATCGTCAACATTGGCATAATTCGGATTTTCCTGATAGGGTTTTCCCAAACAATTCCGAAAATCCTTTTCGATTACTTTACCCATTTTCTCAATTCATGGGAGTTTGATGTGAATGATTATATCGATCAGAGAAGGATCCGATGTATGTCTCCCTTTTTGTCACATATCACTTCTCATCTTCCGCGCATGTGAATACCCGTCAGGACGGTTGACGTTCTCCTGCCGTGCTGACAATGTGGCACGTTGATTGAATCGTCGAACGTCAAGCTACGCCACCTTATATGCTCTCCTTCCTTCTTTCCTCCTCGAACGATTCGCTCTCTGTCAAGATCAGTCACGTTAGAGGTGGATCCTTAATTCCATCTTGATAATTTGCACGACATCAATTTGTTCTTGTCCTCGACAGAAGGATCATCAAAGTTCGCACGTATACGTCACACTCGACTTATTGAATTTATCGATTCATTTTTATCGTTATTCAAATTCTGCAGAATTTTGGTGTTCTTGATTTAATAACAAACATCCCTTTTGTATGATTTTATATACGTTAGTTTCAATGATATGAATCATGTAACGTGAATGCTAACAAAGAATGAGTGGATACGAGTGTACTCTAACGAAGCTGTTACACAAAGACAACGTGGTTACATGAAAATGTTGTTTGCTTGGATTTGTCTCTGTCCCTACGAACGAATACGAGAATGAAATCCTATGTTCTTGCAAAGTGAGGTTAATTATCGTTGAATGAAGTTGTTGAAGCTGAAAACCAAATAAGCTCAGCTTGTGAGCATTTTTATGAGATTTTATATTTCACGAGGGTGTTTTCTAGTAAACATCCTGAACTGTGTGTGAATTCGAAAGATACCTTTGTGAAATTTCAAAGATTTCTTTTGTTTCAGTCAACACGATTGTCTATGACACTAACTTTTTAGCTGTTGCAGCGAAAAATGTTCATTCCTCCAGCAAATATAGATTAGCAAACAAACTTTGCTAAAGAATTCAACATTTTCTGCTGCTATAATTAAAAAGTCGCTGTCACGGCTAACAAGATTGCTGTAATGACAAATAGTTTGCTGTCACAGCAAAACATCGTTACTCTTCAAACTTCCCGCGTTGAAAAATTTGAACGATTTTTGTCCCCTTATTTCATTTTTAGACTGATTTTGTCCTGTGGGTCGATTAATACGGACAAAAACAGTACTTTTTCAAGATTTTAGATGCTCAAAGGATCGAATAAAGTACTACGGTATTCAATCAACTTGAACTTCAAATGATTCACGGCTTTTATCTTTTACGTGAAAACAATTGAATTCGCTTCATCATGTCGACTCCAACGCCTCGACTGCACCGTCGGGTGTTTTGCGATCTCCAACTTGGCCATGTATTATGAGAATTCATGGTGAAACTCAGTTCCAAAAATTATGACAGAGAACTTCCTTTTTATCTCAACTCCTTGCCATGGCATAATCTCTGAACTATAATTCCTCCCAGTCAACTGACGCGTTAGCTGCAAAGCTTGGAATATATATTCTCCTGAAAATAGTCGGGATATTCAATAATGTAAAATTTTTCCACTGTTTCTACGAACATCTCAGAAACAGGACACTCTAGCGGATTGAGAAGACATTTGAAAATGATTAAATAAATAGAATTATAATCATTTATCAGATATTATTCTTGAGAATTAATATTCCTCATGATATATTTGAAACAGAACGAGAGAATCCAGGGGCCATTATTAATACTGATTGACTCCCCTGATTCCCTGAAACGAAGTTCATTTGCTACTATACGTGCATCGAATGTAAAGTGTCAATTAAACACGTTAATCAAAGTTCACTTGTTGGTAAACGCGAATTAACATAACTCCAATTTTCTCTGTCTCTTCGAATCTTTCTATTTATTTACCATTCAAATGTTCTTGCTATGCTTTAGTTTCGAATTTAAAAAATTGTTTCATAATTCAAACAACGAAACGATATAGATCATTTATTCATCAGATTTCACGTAATTTCGCAAAGTGACTGTGAACATGTTTTATTCGTTTCAACGTTTCCTCGACATTTCCAGCTTCTCTCTTTTCCCTTTCAGCGTCTTGAAATCCTCCAGCCGCCCCACCAAAGGGGGCCGCCGACATATCGCGACATTTCACTTTTGCCGGTATCCAGTCCGACAACGTTTTGCCATTCTACCATGAAATGTCACTCAACGCGAATCGTAATATCGTCACTTTATTTTAAAAACTCACGAAAATGTCATACCTTTGTCTTGAGAACCCTACAACGAACACCTTCATCAACATCGAGGTCGTTGTTGTTTTTTTTTGCCAAACACACCCTTTCCTTTCGTCTTTTCAATTTCCATCTCTTTCGTTTGTTAATTTTGGATTGTATTTTTTATTGGTATACATTCACGTCCCGGGAATGAATTATTATTCTTTGCGAACTTTGAAAATTCACCCTAGCTCGTGTAGCACTAAAAACGATGAGGCCAGGGGTTTTTAACCTCGATTCTGCACTAGTCCGATATTTTGGAATAATGATTTAATATTTTTCAAATAAAAAATATCTGAATTTTTGATACTTTACCAGAATGAACAACAGCGTGTTGACATCGTGGCATGTTGTTTCTAAATTGATTGACAATTATTGAAATTTTGCAATTGACCATCGAAGTCGAGTGTATCGAATTATTAGGTACGTGTCAGATATTATAGATGCGATGATGCTTTGGAGGCAAATCAAATCGATGGGAATGATAATTGTTGAATGTTCTCGGTTGGTTCATGCTCGTCTCAATTAAATCTTGGAATAGAATAGTTATATCGAGATGAAATTCATGAATGTCCCATATATCTCGATGGTATCTTAATAATTGACAATGAATACGGTTTATGCCCTGTGATAAATATTTCATTCTAATAATCGCGGTGGAGTCCCATACGACGAAAGATTCCTCACGAAGAATTCATAAATTCTTCTTGTATTCGACGTGTGTGGATTTTAAATTCATTTTTGAATGTTAAATGACGAGCTACCAATTTGCTACCAATTTTTCAATCCATCTCGCGACTTTTTGATATCTTATTCCCACAGTTTTGCATCATTGGTTCGAACAGACCGATTTGAATTGGATTTCAAAACAAAATGTGAACACAGCGATGAGGACCAGTTGAGTTCCGCACATGCAATCGAAGCGATTATAAAATTTTTGAATGCGAGGCTGTGGGTGCGCTATCGGGTTATTCAGATGCTCCATTCTTTGTCATTGCGATAAGTAATGAAATACGTTTCACTCACAGAGATTGGTTTCCCTCAACCCTCGTGATATATTCTAGGAAATCGGAAATAAACGTAACTGATGATTCAAACACCACTTGATCCAAGGAGTAATCGATTCTGTATAATCTCCATATACCAATACAAATCACATCAAATATAAACGTGTTGTTGATGGAATTTGTTGATAGTTTTAATGCAAAGCCTGATCGTCCAATTCAATGAATTCGATATCATTTTCCAGACGATGTAATCTCTATAAAAACAATTGTATCCCGTTTAATTTTATCAACACTCCGTGTGACTCGTTTCGAGGAAGAAAATTTCAAAGTCGCGTATAATCCCATTCCGTTAATCCCAAGTTATCCTTTACATCGTTCTTCCCTTCGAAACCGCTGTATTAATTATTCCGTATGCCGGTGGTTAGAATAAACGTACGAATTACAGTTTCCTCGTGAGATAACCGGAGTTCGGTCAGACCAATATAGATTCTATTTTACAATATAGCAAGTCAAGTATGCTTTGTGGTTAACCTTCAAGGTGCTCAAGCGAGCACGGTATGCAAAGCTTCATCCTCTTGTGATATCGACGAGTCATGCCAAGTAGGAGATGAATCAACGTTCTCTAAAATCCAAATCCGTGGCTATGATTTCAATTATGATATTTCCGAAGATAACTAACTGAAGAACACGGAGAGATGATTTCCCGTGCTCCGTCGTATTCACGGAATATCATATTGAAAATCGAAAATCTATGATAACGAGAAAAATATCCTGTGTTTTTCATGAGCCATCGGTACGAATCCTACGATCTTAATGTAGTTCTTCTTCTACGATGGAATTCAATTTTGTTGGTACTCTTTTATTCACCTACCCCTACCAGAGATGTTTCGATAATATCGATATGAAATACTCGCCAAAAGGCGCCCGCCCGCTCGCCCGCTCGCCGCAACACCCCATCATCTTGGAAGAAAACGCTAAGATGTTTCGCTTCAATTTCATTTGGCATTGCCAAGATCTTTTCTCTTTCTCCTCTTCTTCTTTCACGCGTATTACAATGGTACGGCGGCTGCGACTGCGGAAGGGAGGTTGGTAGAAACTCCAGTTGTAACACCAATGCCAGCCACGATGGGTATGGCTCGTAATCTAGGAGCCGAGAACCGTGAGAATCGAAAGGTGAAGATGAAGCTTGAAAATAGCCAGGAAAAGTGGTACGCCATCTTCCTCTTGATGCATATCTATGAATATACTATTTATATCCTGCACATATAAATGGTAAACGTTCCCAGAAAGTTGAACCTGCCCTGTTTCATTTTTGATTGAAAATCCGATCGATTTTGAGGACGAAATTGATTGATTGATATGAGTTGAATGATACGAGTCTTCACGCGGATGTTCTTTCATCGAATCATCGTGACAAACGCGAAGAAGAAACCTTGTTAAATATCGATTTAAAGTTCACGAGAAAAACAGGAATAATAATTCTCAGGTATCTTTGAAATAAACCCTCGAAAACTATTTTTATGCCGCTGAAGTATACGAGGGATATTAATTACCGAATACCTTCTCTCGCTTGCATTTGAAAATGATGAACGACGACAAGGAAAGGAAGGAAAGACAGTGCTATATACGTATTATCAAATTTTGAAGAAATGTTGAAACTAGTTCGTTTCCAAGGATCTCGTATTTTGTTTCCGGATGAATCATTTTGCATCCATAAATTGTATGTATGATTTATTAAAGAAACTTTCTTTGCATTTCTTTGTAACAAATTTCACGGATGCTGTTTAGTTTGAAATTTATTTCGTGCGAAGAAATATGAGATTGTCGGGGTTTTCTTACAATTGCTGATTCAATTTTCAGAATTGGATTTGGAAAGTTGTTCATTCTTTCATTCCCTCTTGAACGATTCTTGAACATCTATGAATGTGAATAGAAAATTGTTATGTCCAATGCTTTTGGATTTCTTTGTTTTCATGATTTCAGGCAATTAGTTTTAATCGATTGGAGTTTGTAACGAAGTTTCGAAAAATCAATTATATTTGAGGAAAAAAAAAAGAAGCCTTCTTCTCGCTCGTTGAACATTGGATTAGTGGATCCGATAGGTACACATTGTATCATGCGAAGCAAATATTCGAACGTGAACTATTTGAAATCTCGTTAATTTTATGCGCGATACCGGATCCACATCTTTACATAATACACCCTTACAATCCCATCTATACACCGAGCGCTGTAAATCCCAGAGTGGAATACATTGGCAACAAAGAGCCAAAGTGGCTGACCTCAACGTTAGGACTCACGTTCTTGTTGTTTCATTTTTGTACTTTTGCGCTCTTGTACGTTTTAGTTGTATCACTGCATATGGAGAAACCAAAAGCGACAAAAGGAGAAAAGCGTGGGGAATAGACCCCTTTTATCTCGCTCTTCTCGGATATGCCTCGATTAGCATGGAGGTTAATTGGACTCTATCACGTCAAACGATTCGGTTTCGGTGAAATTACTTCAACGGTTATTTAGTTTCAAATAGCGTGAATGGCTCTAACAGATAACGAGAAAACAAAAGAGGAAGGAAACGATACAACACTTTATCGATGACGATAACAATGAGTCGGTGTATACATCCCCTTACCGAAGCACAATGCATTCGAGTGATGTTTCGTCGAATTTGTTCTCCTTCGTTCTCTCTCTCTCTCTCTCGTTTTATCCGAAATAGATGGTACGACTTTCGCAAAATACTCGTGAAATGAGGAACAGCGATTATTGTATATCTGGTTAATTATGTCAACAAAAAATACATTGAATCCCTGGTTTTTGATCCATTGGTTTCATTCGAGTCGGTGGATCGAACATCAGAATTATCACTGTTGCGACACATAAAACACTTGGGGGTCTTTCATGGAAATTTAGTCGTCTCAGCTCAATTTTAGCTGGTATAAATGAAAGGCTAGTTGTGTGAAGAATTTATCTGTGATCAATGAAATTTATTTGGTTTGACTACATTTTTATTTAGATTAAATTTACAAAGAATTTTTTGTTAGCTAATTACTCAGCTGTACCCATGTGGAAATTTTTCCGGGCAACAACTTAGGATGTCCTAACCTTAGCCACTAAGGGGCCTAGTTGAGTTCCTGATATTCAGCCTGATTTCTCCAAGTCAGGGACATCCATATAAAGCCCATATGGGGCGACGGTGCATTATCAATTTTTTCCCCGATTTTGAAAATCAAGGCACACCAACTACAACCTTCATAGGGCCTTGCGAGGCTTCCCGTATTCTTCCGAAGATCTTAATTCAAGCATACCTGTATACAACCCATGTAGAGCCAAGCTGTATTTCCAACGTTTTCCCCGTTAGGAACTACAGCCTGCATAAAGCCTTGCCCTTATATTATTTCCTTTTTTGTTTTAGAAAAAGGGAATTACAGGAGTTTCAATAAACCACAAAACTGATCTACTAATGTTAGCTTATGCAGATGACCTCGTGCTTCTTGCAGATACGTTTATAAATATGAAAAGACTGATCGCTGCTCTGAAAGAATACTGCGATACATTTAGTCTTGACGTCAACACGGAGAAAACTAAAATAGTTATTTTCAAAAAGGGTGGACATTCCCAATCAAGAAAATACCCTTCATTTCATTATGGTGAATCACAGATAGAGGTAACTGGGCAGTATAAGTATCTTGTTGTCATCTTTACAAACTCGGCAATTTTTATGAAATCTCTTCACAAAACCAATAACGCTATAAGTGCCACAGTCTCCTTAATACGAGCAACGAATACAGATTCCTGGTCAAACTCAAATACACTCTTTGAATCCCTAGTTAGAAGCATTGTTATGTATGGGGCTCAAATCTGGAGCCTTAGGTACCAAGACCAAATTGAAAAAGTTCAATCTCAGTTTTTCAAAAAAATATTACACTTGCCTCTCAATACTCCAAATTATGCTGTCAGAATTGAAGTGGGTAGATTTTCCGCTAGCTGTACATATTTTCACTCAAGTTTTGACCTGGTTAGAAAAAATATATGAAATGCCTGAACACCGACTACCGAAAATTTGTTTCACAAGGTTAGAAATATTAGCAAATTCACCAAAGCAAAATAAAACATATAACTGGATTACACAGGTAAGAGAACTATTTGTCTCTGCGAATGCGATGAATATATGGAAATCTCTGTCGCTAGCATCCTTGAAAGAAAATAAAGGACAAATTATAACTAATTATGGAAAATACCTCTTTGAAAAGGATCTACAAAGGATACCAAATTCAACTACCCTTCAAATCTAACCTTATCTTAACCTGAATCTTGGTCCTCAGGATTACCTCAAAATCCGAATTCACAAGCACTCTAGAAATCTAATTGCTCAGATTCGATTAATAAATAATCTCTTTCCTAGAATAATCTGTGATTCACAAATGTATAAACTCCCGAGCGATAACCTCTGCACGCACTGCAATTCCGAATTTACTGAGAGTCTTTATCACATACTAGTCGAATGCCCGGCAATCAACGAAATGCGAAAGGACCTTTTTTATCAAACTAGTATCCCAGGTTGTGATGGGGACTCTTGGCTAAGTCTACTAAATAATTTAGACAAACGACGAATTTTGAAAATATATCGCTTCTTCAAGAGCCTCTGTAACGAACTTTGATGTAGGTCTTTAATATATTCCTGTCTTCGAATATAATCTATGTATTTAATTATGTTAAGTCTAAGAAAAACAACGCTGTAACTCCTTTGTAATGATCTTTTGATCTATGCAATAAACACATTGGTATTATTTCCTTTTTTGAATATAAACCTACTTTAAAAAGCAAATTTATTGAAATTGTGTTGATAATTCCGACTTTTTGCGGTGTATGCCCCCAAAAAAATATTTCATCCATGATTACTGTGTTCACACTATCGGTGCACAATGTCAAAAAATCGGAAAAAACACTGAATGAGACTGTTCTGTGTTTTGATACAGTCCGATAATGTATGAACAAAGTAATGTTGGGTGGAATACCCGAATAGAAATTGGAATCGGCTCGTTCCAGGCCCTGTCTGGACTCAAGTCAAAGTGGTCTGGGTACAGATAAGGCCTTGGATAGCCCAATTTTCAATCCAGGAAATTTCCTCCTTGCAATATTTATTCAATTTGATGATATTCGCAACAATTCATTATCCTTTCAAAGGTCTTAGTTTCATCGTCTACATTAGCTTCATCATGGGTATCCTACATAAACCCAAGTTGGGAATACTATGCAAGCCCTGAAGATGAGTGCGTGACAATCCTGTCTAGGCCCTGTGAGGGTAACCGAAACAGGGCCTGGGATAAAACGAGGACGCCTAGTTTGGCCCAAATTCCCGCAAAGAATTAATTTCCACACAGGTTATTGTTCATTTTATTTGTTCGTTTCCGAGAAAACTGGGGGGGGGGGGGGGCGAAATGTCCTCAACAAGTTTTACAATATTTCCACTAGTGGAATACTAGACACCTGCGAATGCCTCGCTAGATAATTGTGAATCACTCTTAACACTTACAAGTATTTGGCGAGGCACTCGCAAGTGTGCAAAATCCGTAAATGCTCAAACGTTTCTACTAGGGTGGGTGCGTTATGCGGAATTTGTAGGGAATATCTCTCCAAACTGTTTTGACAAGCTCCACAGACATCCACTACATCCTCCCACTTGGCGATGATTTTTCAAAGTCAATTCCAAATTCCGTTAGGAGACTACTTTAATCCAAGATCTTGGGAACTTTTTTGTCACTATTAATATCTGTAAAATCACTTTTTTCACTCTCTAAATTCTTTGGAGTGAATATTCACTCTTCAAAGAGTCAAAATACTGCAACTCTAGAACGGAGTGGGAGCTCAACTCTTTAAGAGCGAAATTTTTCACTCTTTCGGAGTTGCAGTATTTTCACTCGGCAAGAGTGAATTTTCACTCCAAGGAATTTAGAGAGCACTTTTGTGAACCCCATGAATCGCTGGCAACCCTGTGTCTCTCATAAAAATTTAGTTGTCTCAGCTCAATTTCAGCTGGTGTAAAAGAAAGGCCAGTTGTCTGAAGAATTTAGCTGGGAACAATGGAATTTGGTTGGTTTGACTACATTTTTATTTAGACTGGCTAAATTTACAACGTATTTTTTGCTAAAGTAGCGAATAATTTGCTCCATTAGCTAATTACTTAGCCTTAGCTGCCGATTATTAGCTTAAGCAGCTAAATTTTTAGTATTGCACATAGATTAGCGTACAAATTGAGCTGGAAAAGTCGACATTTTTCTTTGCAACGTTGAAAAAAAATCGATGCCGTAGTTCACAAAATGATTCTCACAACAAAAAATTTGCTGTTCCAGCAGAGGGTACTGAACATCAAGCTAGTTATGTAAAGAATTCAGCTGTGACCAATGAAATTGATTTAGTTTTACTCAATTTTATTTAGCGTGACCAAATTTCTTACCCGTGTGGAAATCAATCCTGGGCATCCTCAAGTATGTTCGGGCCCCGTGAGGGTATAACTTGGGCATCCAATATAAGAGTTTCCCACTCACGGCTCATGTGGGCCCCATTTGGGGTTGCTGATGTACTCCCCGGATATTTTAATCTAGGGATGTCCATCCAAAGTCCATATAGGCTCTGGGCAAGCCACCATTGTCTCGCCCAGATATTGTAATTTGAGCATGCCCAGTCACACCTTATAGAAGCCCTGGATTGGCTATCATTGTTTCCCCCATTAAAAATATCCGACAGAACCGGACAACGTTTTGAACCACATCCGACAGGTTTGTCTGACATTGTTTGGTTTGTACATCAGTTTGAACACTCATGGAACTGCCAGACAGAGCCAAACAGAACCTCTCAGATCCAGGTCAAAATCCTATCTGGTTGAAATTTTATTTCATTATTTTGGGTATCGAAATTTTTGTTTTCGTTCAGTTTCCTTTCAACATTAGGAGGAGGTTTTAAAAAAATTTTTTCTCGGTGTTATTAACCTACATCAGAAAGAAGATGAGAGAGCTCACGGCCGGGGTTCCATCGATAGTAAACATTGAAGCGCCCTCTTATCGGATGGAACACGGAACCTGGTCCATCAACCCCCTCTCTCATTTTTCATTTTTCTTATTCATAATGATGAAAAATTATATGCATTCAACACCGATACATGAAATCATTTCAATCAAATACGTGTTGAAAAGTATACAAAAGAAATGCGCGATTTTGTAGTATTGAAAAATAAAATTGCAGTGTGTCAACTTCCATGATCCAACCGTCAGAGGGCCGGTGGAACTTTTACTATCAGTGAAAAGGTGCCCGTGAGCCCTCTCATTTTCTCTCTGCCTACATACATGCAACAACGGAATACTTCGTATTGACGTTGATAGAATTGTCTATAGAGTTTTTCAAAATAGTCAACAGGATTTTCACCAAATACTTCGGATTGTAATTCTCGTATCCTCTGAAGTGAAAATCAAAGCTGACGTACATTCGAGACATGCTCAATGTTGTTAGGTCAGAATTGCATTGTCTTTTATTCCTACTAGGGAAATGTCTGACACTGAATGAATTCAAACGTATCTTGATTTCTATGTTTTTGAAAGTGATTCTTCAAACAATTTGAAACAACCTATGAGCTCGAAATCAAAATTCCAAAAATTTGATAAGCCTTTGGCTGACAGTAAAAAATATTTTGATTACCTTCCTAAAAATTTACATACAAAAGCGGATGGGAATTTTCATTTGTTTTTGATTTGATGGTAATTTTACATAAAGCATAGATCTATCAAAAGCTAACCTTCAAAGAACATTTTGCTGGAGCAAATTCATTTGTCTTTTATCTGAGGATCATCACTCGAATATCCAAGGGCCCAGCGCAGGATGAAATTTGAAAATTCATATGCACTGTTAGAAAAATCTGTCTTAACCTTAACAATACTATTATGAAGTTTTTTACATAAACATTTTATTAAATTTCATACGAAATTTTGTATGAAATTTCATATTTTCATATTAAATTTAATAATCGTTACCCAGTGAACACCATATGTAAATGTTACATAGCACAGAAATCACAAGTTACATAACTCTGTTACGTATATGTGATGTAATAATTACATAACAATTTACGCTCATATTGAGTCACAATTTGTTATTTCTATGTTACGTTTTATTTACTTCATATGCAAGGGACCTGAAGAAAACATGATTTTGAAAGTTGATGTTATGTATTAGTTATGTATTTGAGTTACCAAAATAAGAGTGTACAATCAACAGAGTACTTGGGTACGTAAAAGTTACGTCAATGTTACGTTCAGCGTTATTGCTGAGAGGATAGGGAAATTGAATTTTCATGTAATAAAAATTTTCTTTCCCAATACAGCGTTTTGCCATCGGCATTACATTGCAGTTATATATTGGTTACGTAAAGATCCTACTTCTTTATGTAAGTAACTGCAATGTAACATTGTTCCTCACATGGTTACGTAAATGAGTAGGAAATTGTGAGTCATGTGTGACTCACATGTGACTCCCAAGTTACGTCACCAGTTACTTGACGTTATGTAGTTTTTATGTAATATTTACGTAACTGTGTTCACTGGGTTCTTAAATTCAATATGGAAATATGGAATTTCATAAAAAATTTCGTATGAAATTTAATAAAGTGTTTATGTAAAAAACTTCATAATATATTTGTTAAGTTTAAGACAGATTTTTCTAACAGTGTGGGCTGAAATGAATCCCTTAAGTTGGCCCAAGTTGAATTCTTGATGTGATCCAAGTTTGGGAATCATTACGGGGCCTGGATTGAAAAGCGTAACACCCCAAGTTAGGCCCAATCCTGATGCCCTAACCAGGGCCACATTCCGAGTAGGAATCATAAACCTGGCCCAGGTCTTAGCCCGGAAAAATTTCCACCCGGGTAGCTGTTTAATATTCAACTAAACCCTTCCCCTCAATGTAATTTCGGTGTATCACTGTTTGCTCTTACAACGAATTTTTTGTTCAAGCAGCGGACAACCCACTGAGCATTTCTGTTAGAACCTTGCATTAATATTGCAGCGATATTGATGCGATCTTGAAAGTACCTGTCATGAGAATTACAACAGTAATATTACAGAATTCAATTACAAGTAAATTACAGCTATGTTACGTTGTCAAGTGATATTCCGAGGATAAGATCGCATCAATATTGCTGCAATATTAATACGAGGTTCTAACGGAAATGCTTAGTGGGAATTTGCTTCGTTAGCTAAGTACTCAGCCAATTATTAGCTTAAGGGGTGAGGTGGGTTTCAAAATTTCAAAAAATCGATTTTTTTTTTTTGCTTATCTTATAATTGAATATGTTGAGAATATTCCTTTAGAATTTTAAAACGATCCGAGTCATATTCTAAGAGATATAGCCTTTGGATGTTTCTCTTTTTTTTTACATCTTCAATCGCGTTTTTCTCAAAACTACATTTTTGAATTCGGTAGTCACGATTTCTCGAAAACTTATGAACCGATCTCTTTCAAATTTTGCACACTTCTTCAAAATAACATTATCTCGTGCTTGAACGAAGGAATTTTTTTCTTTTCTATTCCAAGTAATTTTTCAAAGGCATCAAGGGTGCAAATTTTATTTAAAATAAGGGTTTTTTGTTTCCAACGCCGCCAAAAATGTAATTTTTTTTTTCCTTCGTCCAAGCACGAGTTTTTAACATCTACTAACAGAAAATTTTTGGTTTTTGCATATTAGATGAATCTGTCATGAGTTATCCCGACTACGCCAAGAGAACTTTTTTTTGAGGGGTCATAGGAGACGACGTGTCCACGCCTTAATTTTCAATATTTTTCAATGAAAATTTCACAAACCACTCATAAAATATGTATCTTTTATGTGTTGAATTGATGGAATGAAATATTCTGTTGATTAAATAAAAAAAAATTCATAAAAATGTACCTATTTTGAGCTTTTGAAACCCACCTAACCCCTTAAACAGTTAAATTTTCAATAGTGCACATAGATCAGCGTACAAATTGAGCTGGAAAAGTTGACATTTTTCTTCGCAACACTTGGAAAAATCTCTGCCATAGTTCACAAAATGATTCTCACAATAAGAAATTTGCTATTCCAGCAGAGGGTATTGAACATTATACGAATAATGTGAAGAATCTAATTTTTGTCTCTTTTGTTCTTATAAACCAATCCTTATAGAGAACCTTCATAAAAACCTTGTCACAGATTTGTAGAAACGCAAGACCCTTATTTTGAAATTCATCCCAGAAGCTTGTAACTTCGCGCATAAAAGACATCCATCAGGAATTTAAAAAATCTTGCGAGATGTATAGGAGGAACATGGAGTTTTATCCACAAAAGTACACCTCTCGTACGCACCGAGAAAATTGAGTAGGAAATTTTGGAAAACAATGCAACACGAATGATCGTTAGGAGTACATTTTAGCTAACGATTTCATATCAATATCCAACAGTCCGTGACTGATGTAGGATATCATGAATTTGAAATACCTTTCAACTCTTGCCCTGAACCATAAATGCACCATACATACTATACATGTTATGCTTTAGGTATCTCTCGTACGAACATTCGCATATATGGTTCAATTTCACGTTGACAATTTTGAATTTGCAGCGGACGTATTGTTGTACATATTATCGTTCTGACGATATTCCAGTAACGATTGAGATAACAAAGGTATATCGTGCATAATATCTACGACTAATTCACTGTGGATTTGTTGTCATTTCAATCTCATTCATGTATATTTTAGGTGGACCGTTGTCATACGATATTGTTGAACAAGAAACTGTTGAGACTGCACGCATAAAAAATTAATTTTCCACAATTAATAAATTTCATATCCCCTGCGGGAGAATAGACAAAGAATTTATAAGATATGTGATTGTATATCGGGAGAGATACAATATGTTTACATTCCAGGGGCATGGCTATTGTTCGGAAGTAGAATAATCATTGAATAGGAAATGTGAGGGTTCATCTGCAATCATGGCTGACGTATACATCAGATTGAAGCTTTGAATACATCCGTTCGATGTGTTCCCGTCAGTGTTATTTCTATGACAATTCCAATTTACGTGTTTCACATCGGGATCGTGTTATATTATACACTATTGAAACTCCATTCAGGCAACCCTCAAGATTATTCTACGATGCTGTATACGTATGAACATATTTAATTTAATCCTTCGTGCGTCAACTTGATTCAAATATACTTGATTAGATGGGGAATAGAATCGGAGTAGCTGTGTATGAAATCATAAATCTCGTTCTTTGATTTTCGTTGAAAAAAAATATCGCTGACCCTATTAAATTTTGTGTGATCTCGTAATCATAAATACGGCGCCGGGGTACTTCCCCGAGTTCATTATATTCTCGTCCTCCCTCTTGATACAAGAGCTTGAGAGAACGGGAAAAGAAAATTTCGTCACGTTTCAGTGTTTGGGACTAACGAATGGCATAAATAAATTCAGAGTCGAGGAGAGATTCGTTGGAAGGAAATCGCAGTGCGTATTCCGGCGACTCCATTTAAGTAGAAATAAAATCCCACGGGATGTGAGTTTAGCAGTTTGTTAAACAGCTCCTAGCTCTTTTTTTTCTCCGTGTCCTGCGTCCTTTCTTTCCTTTTTTTCCAGTCCATCTTTTTCTCACTTCCTTTTTATTTTCTATCTCTTCGGGTCTTGGTTTTCTCGTTTCCTCGCGTGTCCTCATTTCCAATAGACATCGGACGACCAACCTCTCCTCCCTCGCAGTATTTTCTTCGCTCCATTCCTTCTCTCTTCTTTGGGTTCGAGCCGCGAATCGTCGGAGTTATAGTTTCACGAATAGAGCCAGAGATCCCCATGGCCGAAGGGGATGTTTCACCGATAAAACTGCGCATGGATTGTTTTATGGCATCGCTTTGTGTACGTGTCCGTGTATATTCATAACCGGTACATAGGTATACCACTCTATACGTATACATAGAGGTACTCGAATAAAATCGAGTCATTCTACTTTTTCCACGTTCACAATCGAGAATACATAAACGGAAATGAAAGTGCTGAGATGTGGTTTCTATTTTTTTCCTCTGTCTCTCTCTCTCTCTCTCTCTCTCTCTCTCTCTCTCTCCCTCTCTCCGTTTGATTCATAACCCAAGCTGCGAGAATCTTTTATTTGGGAATTTATGTACACGAAGCTACACGTCCTTTACTCTCCTTTCTTAACGTTTGTTAATGGATTCATATATCATCATCGATATCCACGCTTTTCTTTCCTCAACTCTCGATCGGGTATCGAATGTTTGCAGGAAAAACTTTTACAGCTGTTGTTGCTTTTTACAAGTGGTTGGCTTATACGGGGGATAATCTTTATAGGAAAAGTTGAGGATCATAGGTTTGAGAATATTGTATCACGTAGGGGATGGCAATAGTCTATAAGCTCGAGACTTTCCAAGTGCAGCACTTTATATATTTTTCCGAGACAGCAGGAAATTTGAAAATTTCATTAAAGAGTCGAAATTACTTCCTCCGGAAACGGCAACGTGCAGAAGAAGAAGAAGAAGAAAAAGGAGATAGTGGGGGACGTCTTCCTCATTGCCATGACCGAGGATTTTTACGATTCTAAACCTAATTGAAGCTGGAACCCTCAAATTTGTTGGAATGTGATGAGATTAGCGTCAAATGAATTTTTCATTCTACGTGAAATAATCGCGCACTCGAAGGGCTTCGTATTTTCCCTTCCCTTGTTTCTCATTTGCGCAATGTATTCATGGGTTTTCATTTGGATGACGTGATTCCAAGTTATCACAATAGCCGGAGATGAAAGATATTTTTTCCAATTGTAATGAATTGTACTTTCTGTGAGAATAATTTCAATGATATTCGTTATATAGGTCCTGGCTAAATTGGATTCTTCGAATTTAAAAAATCTAAGGGAAATATTCGATATCAAAGATTCGCGTGTCACGAAATATGTAAATCACGAATACAAATGTTGCAAATCGTTTGCATAAAAATTAAATAACACTTCTACACAAAATTCTAATATCTGTGTAGAAGTCAATGAAAATCACACAAATCGTAATTAAAAATCGTCATTCCGGATCAGGATATAACTGTTATATCGATCTCATCAAAATTCGAGGTACACCGTGTTCTGTGTACAGCGTACCATGACACGATACATCATATTTGCAGTTCTGTGTCTATCACAATGTACGCGGTCCTACAATATGCATATCGTCATCGCTTGACTTCACTGTTTCAGATTAGCAATTCGATTTCAGCAAAGCTAGACAAGTCTGCCAAATGGTTATACATCATCCTGCGCAATATCGTGAGTATATAGACACAGGGAGTCAAAGGTAAAGCTGCTTTTCGGCAACGAAAGTTTATTGACCTGGAATCAAGTGCCAAGCACATGTAGAAGTATACCGCGTATGTACACCGACCATCAAGCAAGCCATGTGGAAAACCAGTCTTAAGCAACTCGAAATTAGACGATGAGACAAGTTCCGTTCTGAGATGTATCTAATTATTTGCGAGCCTAGGATTATAGTAATTAACTTAACAGGTTTCATAACAGGTCACGTTCCGATGAACCTAATTGCCTCCGAAGCGAACGAGATGCAGGGAGTGTATTTACATATGCTTTCATCCTCCTGCTCGATAATCTAACGATCTCTTCTATCGTTTATATTTTCACATTCGATCGCAACGATCCGCCATTTATTTATATAGAAGGTGAAAGATAATCCAAAAGAGGAAGAAAAACCTGTGAAAAATCATACAAGCTGTCCTTTATATTATATACGGTACACGAGGTGCTGAAAAAACGTGCCGAGAGCTTTCAAACCCACGAGTGAGTATCCACTTTTCTCTCACCCCAATATCAACAATAACAACGCTTTCTATATACGAAAGAGTAGGAATTGTTGGGTGATCATTTCTTACGAGACCCGCGCATTGTACAGCAGTTCCTCTCTGTTTTTCAAACATATAAATACCTGGGGCAGAAACTATTTTTCTTATTATTTCACTCCACGTGAGAGTGCAGTGGTCTCAAAATGTTTGGATTACCCTGAAAAATGGGTTTCGATTGAAAAAATAAAGTTGGAGGGTAAACAAACTACGAACGCATCGCAATGATTCACATTAACGTTCAATACAGAAATGCTGTGTATATGGATCGACGGTGTATGGTTTTTTTTTATGAAATTTATATGAGGAATAATGTTTTCCACGCGAACATCCATTACTCTTCTCCCAAAGGTCACGCTGGAATTATGTGGGAATCAATTTTTCAAATATTCCCGATACATCAGAGATATTCATGATTGTGCTGGAGCGACGTTAAAACGACGGTATGTGGACACGGGCAATGAAAATTCCATATCCCCTGCGTGATTTGATTACAAACGATTTCTATTCTTCGAATGGAATCTTCGGAAATGAATTTCCGTACCTCGATTCGGGGATGAAATTTTATCTACTTTTTACTACTAATTTGCTGTGACAGCAATCTTCGAGAAACAAAGATATAAAATTTCAAGACGAATCGTATAAATGAACACTTCATTCGATTGCTTCGATAATATTCTTTATTCAACGCCGAACAGTCGGGGGAAAATTTCCCTATAAATGTTCGAATGTGAATCATTCAGATCCATTTCCCCCGTCCAGCCTCTTTTGAATGTAATAATTATTTTTCATGAATACAAAAACGAAGAACGCGAATAATATTTATTTTATTTTTCAATCGAATTTTTTTTCTGTGTGGATTATGACGATATGAGATCTCCTGAACATTTTTTTCAGACTTTGATCCGTGAAAGTATATATGAATACCTATATAGCTCGTATTCGAATGCATGCGAATCGCTTTCCGCGGTAGGTACGAAGAGAATTTCATTATACATCATCAGAACGGTAGATCGTACTAAAACCAACGTTATTTGCATGCTTTGAACTTCTTCAATCCCCTCCTGCTTCTTTATATTTTATCGGGATGGGTGGATGAGATCCGGTAGCTAACGCTAACACTCATCAATTATGTAAATCAGAGAATAATTTATCGAACTTCTCTGATAATTAGACAAGCGATACAAGCGGCACTCTACTCCGGATACCACGCTAAAGGTACAATTTCGTGGATTTCTTCCTTCTTTCTATTCAATCTCGAAGCTATTTGAGTAAACGCATTATTTGCACAGTGTATTATCTCCTCGTAAATTTCATCGAGTAAAGTAGAGGGTCACGGGGATATACAGTATATATATATGATATAGTCGCGGATAACAGAGGAGGTCTTTAATTTTATACAACAGAGATATCTATCCATATTCGGGAACCAGCTTTATTGTTCATTGCTCCTTTGGAAGAAGAAGCTTGGTGATCGGTTTTTTGATTCGATAAATCTTTCTTGCACCAATAAAAACTCCCCAGAATACAGGAGAACAAATCCCGGAACGAAATTTCGTGTCATGCTATCGCGGCAAATCTTTTTTGCTAACCTAGTGGAAAATTCGCTGCCACGGCTATCTGGGTCGTCGAGAGAGCAAAACATGATTAACTAAAACAGCGAATTTTGTGGCTGAATTAGCAAAATTTTCACTATGCAGAATGGGGAACAAATTTTCCTGGAGGAGTTTCGCTGAAAAAGGTGTTCAAGAAAAACAGATTTCGCTGCATATCAATGCAGCCTTCTAAAATCAGGCTCTCGGTAAGCAAGGTCCGGGATATCGAGACCATCCCTTAACCCTGGTACAAATTTCTCCGATTGAAAAGTGGCTCTATCCGGGCCCAGACCACCCTAATCAGGGCCTGAACGGAGCTCGAAATGGGCTGATTCGCACACCCAGGGAAAAAACTGGTAAAATTTACATCTTATTGAATAAATATATGGATGATTGAGAATTTGGTGCAAGCGACGACAATTTTAGTTGATTTTACAACAACGCATGTGAAATATACCATAGCTGAAGTGCATCTTACTTTCCCTGCGGTGGAATTAGCTAAAATTGTAGCAACTCGCATTACATTTTTGAATCGTTCATATATTTACGAGGATGGATTGATAAGTTTCCGGCCTGACCAAGAAAAACAACGTTTTTAAGAATTTTTTTTTTTTATTTCTCAACATAATCTCCTCCAAGGCTGATACATTTCTCATAGCGGTGTTCTAGTCTAGTAATGCCATCTCTATAGACTGATTCGTCAAGCTCCTCAAAATACTCATTTACAGCTTCGATTACTTCTTCATTGTCCGCAAATCTCTTACCGCCAAGCCATTTTTTGAGGTTAGGAAACAGATAATAGTCACTCGGGGCTAGGTCTGGAGAGTAGGGAGGGTGCGGCATTAATTCAAACTTCAGATCGTTGATTTTAGCCATCGCAACGATTGACGTGTGCGCTGGTGCGTTATCGTGATGAAACAAGATTTTTTTCTTCGCCAGATGAGGTCGTTTAATTTTCACTTCGTGGCTCAAACGTTGCAATAAGTCTGCGTAGTATTGACCAGTGATAGTTTTACCCTTTTCAAGGTAATCAATGTATATAATACCTCTTGCATCCCAAAAAACAGTAGCCATAACCTTGTTCGCCGAAAAAATTGTTTTTGCCTTCTTTGGAGTTGGTTCCCCTGGTCCAATCCACTGTTTAGACTGTTCTTTGGTTTCAGGAGTGTAGTGGTGGACCCAAGTTTCGTCAACGGTTACGAATCGACGCAAAAATTCGCTTGGATTACGCTTATACAACGCCAAATTGGCGGTAGAAATGTTCTTTCGAATCAATTTTTGGTCGACTGTTAGCAAACGCGGCACCCATCTTGCACAGAGCTTTTCCATATACAAATGTTGGTGCAAAATATTTTGTACACGTTCATATGACATCTTACAGGTCTCAGCTATCTCACGAACTTTTAATCTGCGATCTTTCAGCACTATTTGATGGATTTTTTCGATCATATCTGGAGTTGTGACCTCAATGGGGCGTCCTGAGCGAGGCTCATCAGAGGTGCTCACGACCCTTTTAAACTCGGAAACCCACTGCTTAACGGTTGAATATGATGGGGAGGATGTCCCCAGTGTTGAGTCCATCTCTTCTTTAATTTCCTTCGGCGTTAACCCCTTCAAATGAAAGTATTTGATGACAGCACGATTTTCCAGCTTTTCCATTTTTACGAAAAACACAGAGGCGTCTTGGTTAGCGTGCTCTCAAAACTAAACTAACATGGCGATCGGACTGAAACTATAGCTACAAGCTATCTAAGGATGGTACTATAGAACGCCACCTCAAGGTAGGCCTAGTGGCGCCATCTCTTGGTCAGGCCGGAAACTTATCAATCCACCCTCGTACTTAAGGGGCTCGAACACTGTAAACTGCGATTTTTCATATGATTTTGATTTTATTGATTAAAAAAAAACAGACGTTCCGATTTACATGAAACTCTACACATATGTTAATAAATGTTCAAATTATCGAAGAAAATTTTTTTTTCTTGGCGGCCATCTTTGTATTCTGTAGCTGATCCACAATGGCGCGTTTTTAAAATGACCCCTGTCGCGTTGACAGCAAATCAGCAAAACGGAGCCTCCTAGAGCAAAAAACAAAAAAGATTCTTGAAATATACATTACTGGCTACTGTTTGACTTATGAGATTTCAAAAATATTGATTAGAAAAAAAATGGCGACTGTTTGAAGAAGAAGTTTTTTTTTTCGCGTAAAATTTTGCACTAAATTATTTATAAAAAAAAAAGTTTGGCATATTTCAAAATACGGCTACGTCGAGCAGAAGCGACACTATTCCCGAATAGAATGCAATTTAAATCAGGTCTATCGGATAAAAACTTTTCCAGTTATTAAAACATGGTTTCGAGATAATCACGTTTTGAGTTTTGAAAGGGGCTGAAAAAAAAAATAATCTTTTTTTGATAATTTAAACATTTATTAACATATGTGTAAAGTTTCATGTAAATCGGAACGTCTGTTTTTTTTTAATAAATAAAATAAAAATCATATGAAAAATCGCAGTTTACAGTGTTCGGGCCCCTTAAGGGCATTCATCAGAGGCAAAGTTACTAGATCTCTCCCCCCAGTTTTCTCAACGATTAATGAATATAATCGATTTTAATGAGAAGGTGCATCTTCTTAGCATATCAAAGAAAGTGCAGCTACTCTTGATTTTTCATTTTATTTGTTCGTTTCTGAGAAAACTGGGGGGGCGATTTCGGAATCTAGTAACTTTTTGGGAAGGTGGTGAATGCCGTTAACAAGAGGTAGAATTTACAACCTTTTTTTCTCAGTGCATCTCTACCCGGGAATCTAAGCCTGCACGGGAGCACGTGTTGATATTGTATGACCGACCAGGGATTTTTGAGGAGTGTTATTTTGGAGTGAATTGGAATTCTTTTGAGAAATGATACCAAAAAAATCCTTAAATCGAGAAAATGAAGGCGGCCCTAGCAGTATCTCAAATCATCCATACAGCCTACGTGCCACTGGAACGTTTATGGGAGGTTTATAGAACGTAGGAGAGGTTTTCTGAAAACCTCTGTGAAAAACATTGTGAAAATCTTCAAATTACTTGACGATTGATATAGATGCAGAAAGAATGATTACTTCCACAATTTTTTTCATCACCAAGAAACACTTCCCATGAAGAAACAAAAAAAATTGTCCGATTGAAACCTCGTTTATTCATCAACGAATAAATTATCATTCTCTATATAATTATTCAAAGTTTTTATCTCTTTGACGAATGTTTATCTCGAGTTTTTCCGCTCAACGTGTTTGCCTCGGTGAAATTGAAAAGAAAAAAACTCTCTACATTGTCCTCATTCAGCGTGCTTTTCTTCTTCTTCTTCTTCTTTTTCATTTTAAAAACTATTCAATATTTACACGTTAAATATTCAATATTCCCTCTCAAGGTGGCATGTTACGGAGAGATTTGAATAAGCCAATACGTTAGTCTGCTTACTCCCGGTACGAGGATGCACGTGCGATGTGTACATATTCAACACATTCACCTGAGATGGATGGAAGGCACATTGGGATTCATGTATTGATATATCTGTACTATTATTCCTACAAATCCATTATCGCCTATTGAATTGTAACATCGGTTTTTCCGTGTAAAGTTCCGCAAACGTCGAGAACTTATTCTCTAGAATACTATGACTGTTCGTCATCGCTGAAGAAAATAATCAATTTCGTAACATTTCAAAGCTGATTTTGAAATCCCTGTTCTATACCGTACCAACAACGCCCGGGGCTCGTTTCGCGTACGAAGTTCCTTGCTCGCGACGTGTATCCGAATCGCAAAAGCGATATCACATCACCTCTCCCGAAGTTAAGAAAATCAAACTAAGGAGGTAAGGGATGCTACTCCGATTGAAAGGAGAACCCTGTGATTCTGACTGAAAAGCTCATCAACGTGTGAGTCGATCAGATGATGATTGAGAAGAGTCTACCCTAGTAGAAATTATGATTGGAAATTAGATGAGCCTCAGCTAGTTTCTAGCTAGTTTTGTAAGCCTGTGCCCATCCAGATGTCCCAGGGAATTGCTAGAATGTTGTCACACCTTGACATGTAATCTCCAGTCAAGAACGTTGTGGGGGGTCATGAAATTGTCTCAGTTTGTCTATGTTCTATGAGAATGAAGTTTAAAAACACGTAATAGGTTTGTAAATTCAGTAAAAGTTAGCTGAGCATGGACTGCGCGTTATTTTGATTTTTTTTTCTCGTTTTTGTTAACCCGATCTCTTTACGCTGCCAAGGCCAATTGGACCGGAGGAAGCGTACTTCCAGCCTAACCTACGCACTTTGGTTGATTTCCCCTTGCGCGGCATTACCTTTAGGGAGAAAGGCGGATTGATTAGTCAGGGATTCGAACCCCCAAGCCTGTCGGACATCCATGTCTGAAAGTAAGTGCGTTACCCCCTCAGCAACACTCTAAAAAAAGGCTACTTGCTGCAATCGGTTTCTTCTTACCACAAGTGGAAATTCCATTCAATATTTCATCAAACGCATTTCGGATTCGCCGAAGAAGAATTTCTACTTATGGCAAATCCGCTTGTGAGAGGAAGATGTTAGATAGCATGAAGAAGACATTTTGGTTCTTTGTAAGAAGAAACTTTGTGGTCATTTTGAGGGACTCCAAAATTTGTTTATCTTCAAAATGTCTTGAATCGAAACGTTTCTGACACCTCCAAAAACCTGTGTCTGTTTGTCAACAAATAATCGAATTAAAATTCATTGTCATGATTCAATTGTGTTCCTCACATTTAGGGTTGATTTCCGTGTAGGTTACAGCTCCCTTCCCTGGCGAATTCGAAATAACCCAAAAATTGGTTAGTTTTCGGTCATTTTGAGGTTCGGTTTGGTTCGAGTAATACTATGGGGAAAAAATGGTAATTCAAAGGTTTTTTACCAAAACATTACCGAAAAATAACGGTTGCTTTGTGCGCTTTTTGAACCAAAAACATTACCAAAAAAAACCGTTATACTTGAGTTGTATTTTGGTTGCATTAGGGTTTCCGCATGGAGAACCGATTTTCTACCAACAAATAACCAAAAATATTCTCCACATCAATCAGGGATATCTGAAATAATTCAAAGTTAGAACCTGACGGAACGACCAAAAAATTACCAAAAATTAACCGTTATATTATGATTATATTTTGGTTGTATTTTGGTTGCATTAGGGTTTCCGTATCAAAAACCGATTTTTTACCAACAAATAACCAAAAATATTCCCCATATCAATCAAGGATATCTGAAATATTTCAAAGTACGAACATGACTGAACGACCGAAAAATTACCAAAAAATAACCGTTATATTATGATTATATTTTGGTTGTATTTTGGTTTGGTTTGGTTTGGTTTGGTTTGATTTGGTTTGGTTTGTTTTGGTTGAAAACGGTTTCTCTTGAAAACGGTCAATTTTCGGTCACTTTCGTGAAAACGACCAAAACGTTACCGAAAAAAATTTCTGCCTAAATGGTTCAATTTTGGTTGTTCTATCAAAAATTACCTAAAATTTACCAATAAAATTCCTCTTGAAAACGGTCAATTTTCGGTCACTTTCGTGAAAATGACCAAAACGTTACCGAAATCAATCTCCTACAACTTGGTAATTTTTTGGTAATCTTTTGGTTACAAAAGCGCGCAAAGCAACCGTTATTTTTCGGTTATTTTATGGTCATCTCAAAACCGTCAGGGTTGGTTGGGAGGAACTTGTGTTTAAATGAATAAACGACAATTCATTTGACATTATCATTATTCAACATTGAAGATGATGAGTTGAGGAACATCAGATATTATTGAAAATCATCTTCCAATTCGATTCCTTATCTCAATATTTATGAAAATTCTTAATTGAAAGAATAGCTTGTTCGAAGTTATAACCTCAACTAATATATTTATCACATCTCCCCACATACCCAAAAAGTTCAAAAAGAGTTCTTGACATTCTCTGTGTGCTGTATGGGAATCTGCTTTATGGGTTATATGTTTTAAAATCATATATTACGATCCAAATTTTCATCAAACTCGAATAATATTATGATTAGTCAGCTTTTGAGAAATATATGTGGCAAAAAACGTGAAAAACTGATACATTGTTATGTTGAATGATAAATTGTGTAATTTTTCAGAATAGAAATGAAACAGTATCAACTCATCTTCTTTCGATGTATTACTGTAGCGTTATCATTACATGATAATTATAACCTCACGCATTTCTTGTGGAAAGTGTAGTTAATCTTTCCCTTGCAGTGTTCAAAATACCATGGAGTTGATAGAATATATAAATTACATACAATTTGAAATCCACTAAGGAAAAGAGGATTTTGAGTTATGTCAAGTGGATATTATTCTTCAGTTCAAATTGAGTATTTTTGGACTCAGTATGTGATAATTTTGTCGGAAACTGATTCTTCTTGATACAAGAAGGATAGTATTTCGCGCAAGAAGAATGAACCGAAGAAGCTGAACTTCTTGCAGGAAACATATTATTTTTTAGAGTGCATGGAGCCGGTTCTACGCGTTATTTAACCACTCGATTTTCATGTTGTATCTATCGTTCTATGTCAAAAGATTGTTATTGCTTCTCCAGGGTAACCTAGAGGGTTGATTCTAAACGAGAAGAGACGTGGGTCTTTGGCAATAAATTGATTCAATTTGTTAATCCGTGTTACGAGTTTGATGATTACAACATGTTTCAAGCACAATAATGTGCGCAAGTTATTGAGTTGGTGGATACGTTTTCCCAACAGTTGCTTTTGAATTTATTTCCATAAAATAATCCTGAGTGAAGCAAATTGAAACGTTGGAGCTTCCTTCTATTCCTCTGACCGCGTTGATGGACTGTCAATGTCACTATACGATCAGTTGACGCATGAAAAATCTAAAGTCAAATTGGTTGAAATGTGTTATCCAGTTGCCCCCATGTGGGGCCTAGTACATCTAGTACGTGGATGGTAAATGGGATGCCAAATTTCTACCAGGGTAGTTGTTTGAAATATGGATATAACGATCTACGAGGGTGGATTGATAAGTTTCCGGCCTGACCAAGAGATGGCGCCACTAGGCCTACCTTGAGGTGGCGTTCTATAGTACCATCCTTAGACAGCTTGTAGCTATAGTTTCAGTCCGATCGCCATGTTAGTTTAGTTTTGAGAGCACGCTGACCAAGACGCCTCTGTGTTTTTCGTAAAAATGGAAAAGCTGGAAAATCGTGCTGTCATCAAATACTTTTATTCGAAGGGGTTAACGCCGAAGGAAATTAAAGAAGAGATGGACTCAACACTGGGGACATCCTCCCCATCATATTCAACCGTTAAGCAGTGGGTTTCCGAGTTTAAAAAGGGTCGTGTGAGCACCTCTGATGAGCCTCGCTCAGGACGCCCCATTGAGGTCACAACTCCAGATATGATCGAAAAAATCCATCAAATAGTGCTGAAAGATCGCAGATTAAAAGTTCGTGAGATAGCTGAGACCTGTAAGATGTCATATGAACGTGTACAAAATATTTTGCACCAACATTTGTATATGGAAAAGCTCTGTGCAAGATGGGTGCCGCGTTTGCTAACAGTCGACCAAAAATTGATTCGAAAGAACATTTTTATCGCCAATTTGGCGTTGTATAAGCGTAATCCAAGCGAATTTTTGCGTCGATTCGTAACCGTTGACGAAACTTGGGTCCACCACTACACTCCTGAAACCAAAGAACAGTCTAAACAGTGGATTGGACCAGGGGAACCAACTCCAAAGAAGGCAAAAACAATTTTTTCGGCGAACAAGGTTATGGCTACTGTTTTTTGGGATGCAAGAGGTATTATATACATTGATTACCTTGAAAAGGGTAAAACTATCACTGGTCAATACTACGCAGACTTATTGCAACGTTTGAGCCACGAAGTGAAAATTAAACGACCTCATCTGGCGAAGAAACAAATCTTGTTTCATCACGATAACGCACCAGCGCACACGTCAATCGTTGCGATGGCTGAAATCAACGATCTGAAGTTTGAATTAATGCCGCACCCTCCCTACTCTCCAGACCTAGCCCCGAGTGACTATTATCTGTTCCCTAACCTCCAAAAATGGCTTGGCGGTAAGAGATTTGCGGACAATGAAGAAGTAATCGAAGCTGTAAATGGGTATTTTGAGGAGCTTGACGAATCAGTCTATAGAGATGGCATTACTAGACTAGAACACCGCTATGAGAAATGTATCAGCCTTGGAGGAGATTATGTTGAGAAATAAAAAAAAAAAAATTCTTAAAAACGTTGTTTTTCTTGGTCAGGCCGGAAACTTATCAATCCACCCTCGTATTCAATGAGATTAAAAAGTTTAGTTGTAACAAATAAAATGTATTTGCTTTAACTGAGTTATATATGATTTAAGGTGAAACAAAATAGTCATCAACTTTTTAGTTAAAGTTAAACATTTATAGTTCATAAAATACACAAGAATGATTATGAAAAAGAAAGCAATGTTCTGGCTTTTAACATAATATCCGACATAACTCGTTGCCATCTCCAGATTGAATACACATTTTTCATACATTCTCCACAACGTGAGAACTCTAAAGATTATAATATACCAAATGTTTCAGCAATGCAATACCTAAATCTCTCCCTCTATCTCTCTAATGAAAAGTCAAATTGTACTCTCATAGAGCTCCGCCCTCAATTTGTAGATCTTAGAGATTTGCAAATGAATAGCCTCGCTTGTTACATAAACTCATAAAAATTCAAATATTTATAAAGAAATAGTTCTCGCCACATCGCAATCTGCAGGATGCACGTAAACTGCTTTGAAATTCCTCGGAATAAAAATTCAAAGAACAAAATACCGCATTTTCGTTCAAACGTATGCATTGAAAACCCTTGAATTCTGTTTCCACTTGAAAAACGATTTTCCGCTCTTACGAAAATCTTCTCTCGGTATTACTTGGGACGTATTAAAAAACTTCAAACGTCGAGGGACAGGAAGGAAATCAGAATCCACATATCTAATTCACACATCCGTCTTTGAACTGGAACGTGTTTTTCACGTTGTAGTCTACCACCCCCGAAGAGTATTCGGAGACTCAGAGACTGTTTTAAATATGCGGGTACCTCACGTTTTACGTGAATAATAATATTTCACCGAGAACCATACAACGAACGGAACGTTACATTTTTCTTTGTTCACGGCACGATACTTAAACGAAAACCATTATACCAGAAGTACGCGAGAAGGAGGTGTTTTTTTTCCTCACTTTAATAAGATATTTGTTCTCCTTCTGGAGGAAGGATTATAATAAATCCAAAGTTTCATTAACAAGAGAGGTGGTAGTACTAGAATCTTACATGAATCTTGTCATTTTCCTCATCCCTTCCACGTGCACCGCTCATGGAACATGGCATCGTTTAATGTCCCGTCCATATGGTTCGCAACAATAACGCTCGATGTTTGCCCAAGGTGGAAACGCTCCTCGCCGGTCCGTAGTATGAGAAGAGTTGGGGTAGCAGAAGGGAAAAAAAAACAACAACTTTTCCAACCAAAGTCGTAATACACTCGACACAGTCCTCTAAAGCGTTTCCCTCTTTCTCTCTCTCTCTGCTGCGTTTTTCTTTTGCAACGACGATAAACGTGTGCAGTCATATATTTTTGTGAGTTTTTGTATGTGTAAATTCATGCTCCGCTTCGACCGACTGCCACGGGAACACGTGTAAGAAGGGAATAAAGGGAGGCGAGAGAGAATGAAAAGAAGAGTTTCTCGACGGTTTGCAGTATATACGGAAAGAGAGAAAAAGGAGGAAAAGTGGTGCAAGATGGTTACAAGGGAACGTTGTTCGGGAAGAAACTTATTGGAAGGGAGAGTTTCCAAACGTTGTGGAGAAAAGGAGAAGATGTTGGAAGAAGTATATACGAGCGAGATTGTAAATCGTATGAATAGAAAAGAAACCTTTTCGCGACGATGTAGTTGTGATTATAATACTCCACGAACAAATGCGATGATGTACGACGTGGAGGGAAAAAAGAGAAGGGGGATGATGAAAGTGTTGTTCTACAACCCCCATCTTTCCCACAACGTTTCCTCTTTCAATGTTGTCTGAATGAACGTTCGGATAATTATTCGAGTCTATAAATGCCGAAACCAAAGACAAATGCAAAGACAAATGCAAACTTGGGCGAGTCAACGCGCACTCGCTTCCTTGCTCGCCAACAAGAATTGTTCGGTTTACAAATCATTCATTTCAGGGTATAACGGTCTAGTCTTGTCGTCAACGTTGACAATATAATTGCTCGTCGCTGTAATCTCGCTTTTACACTCTCTAATACACTGTCACCTTGAATAAACCAAAGAAAAGTTTCTCGTTTCTGTTCTATCATCGTATTCATTATTTTCTTTCGTTTTATTGTATTTATTGTCCTAACGCTCGGACCAACTCTTTAACCTCTTCTTGTATTTTACTCCTTAACGAGTTAACATTGAAAGGAAGTGAAAAACTTCCTTGAAATCGAAATATTTTCTTCAATTTTGATGTCGTTCTTTCATTTTTAACTTATGAATTTCATCCCTCAAAACTCTTCTTGCAATTTCGTTTGCGTATTTCGAAAAATTAATCAAACAATACGCGGAGGAATGCGGATTCGGATTTCCACCCGGGACCCCATGCAACAAAAGTTACTGTGCAACCGTTGCTCTTACGTTGTTTATCAAGTTTACGCAAAGTTGCTGGGAATTTGCTACGCATATGATTGAGAGTTTCATGAAACCGAGCAACTTCCTAGCAACGCGATAACAACTCAAGCTAAGATCCTAAATTTACAGCATATTGTTGCGCATTTGGCGACGCAACGTCCATGCAAATTGCTTCAAACTGTTGTTGTACGTTTCCAACAATTTCCTGCATATTTGCTCAGCATTTTGCTGTTAGGGGACCAGTCGAATTCGCTCAAGGTTCGCAACCTAGAAGTACAACGTGCTCCCTGAAACTGAAGGAGTGAAAAATCACGTGTTTCACTCCACTAAGTCTCAAAAGTGAGCCAGTCCACTTCGAGTGGAATTTTCACTCATTTCGAGTGAACCCTCACTCTTTTAGAGTGAAAAATTGACTCCACACAACGAAAAATTTTGTGTCACGGGAGGTCCACTCAGAGTTTGTGTTGAAAACAACATATCAAATTCTAAAATTCACAGATTTCCAGCGTAAATTTAACATTTTGCTGTTGATTTGATACATTTTTCGTGTTAATATTCAACATAAATTGCGAGTGGAGCTCCTGCTGGGACATGCGCTTGTGTTAAAACACACTGTGTAGCAGGGAATATTCTAAGGAAATTTAAGAACTAACCGAAGCGGTGGGCACTCGTGTGGAAAGTATTTCTTGAATTTTTTGATACTTCCTTACTTTTGGCTTGAAGTCTTATTTTTTCATGATGAATATCGTTACTGAACTCACTATGCTCCTTGATATGGGGCGAAAGGCTTGTTCTGTAGCAGCCCTGGTTAAAAAAATCCATAGAAAATTAAATTTCATGGGATCTCCCCTCGTGGAAATATATCTACGCCGAATTACGCCAAAAAGTACGAATAATTACGCGGAATTAGGCTTACCTGCATGGCATAAAAAGTTGTAAAATAACGTAGAAAAATATACGTGGTTTAATGCAGAAGTACGCCAGATTACGACACGGGGCTGGATAAGAGCATAATTTTAGAGTAGTCAGGAGTATAAACGACAAAAGATGATCATGTGTTTGAGTACAAGTATGAAGAATATAAGAATATTCAAGAATACGATGACACTAATTTCACTAAGGGACGGAGTTATGCGTAGAATTTAGTAGAAACAACTTCTTACGAATTTTTACAACCGTGTAGGAACTTTGAAAACTTTTCACCATGGAAACGTTAACGTGAAGCAAATTGATTGAGAACTACGAATCCCTACGAACAACCAAGATTTTTGATACTGAGATTTTTCGTTCGGCCCGTTGCGGAGACATAGTGTTTCATAGATTTTTTTCAGAACTTTCTTGTGATCATTTCCATTTTATACGCATTTCCAAGAATTTTTACGACAGTTGGGACTTTGAGAACTTTTCACAACGCAAATATGAAAAAAACTGCATGGAAACTACGAATTTCTACGAAGAACTAAGATCATTATCGCTCTTAGTTTCGTTTGTCCCACTGCACTGACACGCTTGTTCGTAGTTTCTCTTAGAAAATTCCATTTTCTAAGCATTTCCAAGAATTTTTACGACCCAATGGGGACTTTGAGAACTTTTCACGATGGAACCCGAATATGCAAACAATTGCGTTGAAACTACGGATTTCTACGAAGATTTCTAAAAGATCATTATCGCTCTCAGTTTCGTTTGTCGAAAAAATTATCAAATCAATGAAATCGATAAATTTATCTATTTGAAATACTTGTATTTGAAAAGGCGTATAGTTTTTCGTAATTTTGTATTTTTTACTTTTGGCGTAAATTGTTGTAAAAGGTAGTCATTTTCATTCATTCTTAAAATTATAACTTGAAAAGGCATAAATTGTAATTATGTGCACGGAGAAAATGATTTGGCGAAAGATTCCCCAAAGTTGAGTAAAACAAGGACATAGTGGCATTTCGGTGAGGTTTCAAATTCCATTGACTTCGTTTTACTCGACAACACATGAAAATTCATACAAATGTTCCTTTACAATACTCAACTTGTGAAGATAATGAGAACATTCGAATGAATTTTCATCTGTTGTCGAGTAAAACGAAGTCAATGGAATTTGAAACCTCACCGAAATGCCACTATGTCCTCGTTTTACTCAACTTTGGGGAATCTTTCGTCAAATCATTTTCTCCGTGTGCTATTGCTTTGGGCGTTCATTCACGTAATGAGTGGTAGTTCTGAATAATTTGAAGTATTCGAGCGTGGAAAGTTGTAGTTTTCTAACTAATATCGAAACACCGTAATTTACTACGCCAATCTACAGATGTGTTCGAAACGGCAGACTTAAGAGTACTTTTGGGCATAATTTGTTGTAGGTTTTGGCATAAAATGGTGTAGTTCTTGGCGTACTTTGGCGTAGATACATTTCTACGAGGGTAGGCAGAACATTGTGCAAGATTCAATCAGATTCGGCAAGGTTCGATCAAAATTACATTGGAAAAATACACTAATCTGATTGAAAATGATTGAATAGGATTTGGTCAGAACATTGGACAAGATTCAATGAGATTTGGCGAGAATCAATCGGTTCGTTTAACCAGAGAGGGCAATATTGGATACTCGATTTAAAACAAATAAAACGAAGGAGGACAACATTTCACTAGAAATTAGGTGATATTTTAAGAACCCACCGTTTTTACGTTTCAGAACTGATCGTTTCCTTTTAGGGCTAACTTTTTGGTAAAAATTGACCCTTATAATTTACCTTGCTGTGTAGAATTTGATTGGCTGTGAGTTTCTAGCCTCAAACCTTAGAATATCACTCTAAAAGAATGGAAATTCAACTCCAAATTTCGATAGGCTCACTTTTGGCTGGCTGAAGAGTGAAATCTCACTCTAAAAATCTCAGAGAGTGGATCCTACGTGGGAATTCGAGTCCGCATGCGAAGTTCGCGATTTTGTCCACCCGCACGGAGAAAAGAGATTTCGTTATTTTAACGAATCCGTCTTCGCTGACCGGATTGAATAACCTAACGATGACATTTCACTGTGTTAATGAGCTCATTCGCTGTATTTACCAACTGATTCGTTATAATTATCAGTCCTTTGCTAATTTTACGAAGCTTGATTCGCTGAAACAACGAATCGCCGTTCACTTCAGCGGACTTGCTTGCTGTCCATATAATAACAAGCGAGTTTCGTTAAGACAGCGAAATTCTTACTATTCCAACGAATTTTTTTTCTCCGTGAGCGAGTTTCGTTAAGGCAGCGAAATTCTTGCTATTCCAACGAATTTTTTTTCTCCGTGCGGGAATCCTCAACTGGTTAGCCACGGACTTCCGATGACCATCTTTTTAGATTATTGGGAGAAGAATCCATAGAAGTGGATTAACAATTTCTTTGCATCGAAAAGCCAAGAATTCTCACGGGAAAGAATGATAGCTAGAAATTAACTGTGGCAACAAAACCCATGTGGAAATTGACGAACGGTCCAGTACTGGTTCAGTACCGCTGCCATAGCTGCCAGTGCTGTCGAATTTGTAATGCCATTACTGGCCCAGGTCGTTTGACAGTACTGCACCAATACTAGGATGACAACAATGTCTTACATAAGGCCCATTATTGGCGTTCAATTTTGCCGGTACTGGTATTTGAACGTATAGACAATCCTATCATTTCAACCTAGCCAAAACTGGTATTTCAATATCACCCGTATTGATATTTTAATTGTACCTGAATCAGAATTTCAATCTTGCTTTCAAACTGGCATTTCAATCCAGCCAACATTAGAATTTGGACCTTCAATGCATTCCATAGGGATTCTCCATGGCGTACTATTGGCACTTCGAATGGCAAGGTTATTGATCCCATGTAGACTCGACGCAGCCAAACTGCATGTGCTGTGAAATTTTGCGTCAACTTTTTCCATAAATTATTTAATAAATTTTAATTCAAAATAGATAATAATCAAACTATTCTTTTAGTGTAGCCATGTTGCCGCGAAGGTGAGTTGACACCCAATCTACAATCGCTTCCCGAGTAGAAATTCATATTGGGTGTTCGATCAGGACCAGATCTGGAAAGCCTGATCTTAAATCAGGTCCTGATATGGAATGTAACGCACCGTTGTATCAGAGCCCGATATAATGAACTATGATAGGGCATACCAAATTAGAAACCTAGCAGGGCCAGATCTGGTTGGCCTTAATCAGACGTGCCAAATCGTGGCCTCACCAGGACCAGATCAGGTGTGCCAAAATAAGATGAGCCCTATCACTGCCCGATCGGGCTCATAATAAACATGAGACTGGCCATAGAATTTTTCTGCCCGGGTTCCCTAGTGACAGACTGTTGAAACATCGATGCTGGCACAGTATCGTCTTTTCGTAGAATTTCAAAAGATTACCAACTGTGGGTCAGTAATGGCGCAGTATTTGCTCACCAAAGTAGCTATGTGTCAGCAGAAATGGGCTCACTAACAATTCTGTTGTGAAACAACGTGGCGTCGATGCTGGCGCAGTACCGTCTCTGTGTAACACTTCAAAATATTACCAACTCTAGCTCAGTACTGGCACGGTTTCGTTTTTTCACAAACCTAGGTGTTCTCCAACCAGTGTTGATTCGGTACTGACCCAAGACTGTCTGCCCAAGGAAACTAATACCGTTTGAGAACCGTCGAACAATTGGTGTTAGTTGAAAAAGAGTAATGCCACTGTACGGGGGCAGTACTGGGCCATTCGTCAAGTCCGGCAATTTCCACATGGGAAGGTATTAAGCTAATTTTTTCGCTATCCAAATATCAAATAAACGAAATAGCTTTTGTCACAGCGAATGAGTTTTTTCCGTGCTTTTGCAAGGGAATTTATGAATTATCAAGCCGGTGGCCAAAAGTATTGGACAATAACGGATATACACCCAATATTATCGATTATCGGAAGGTACGGTCTTAGATGAATATATATCTTGGATATGTCACTATATGAGCATCTAAATCCGTTTGTACAGTGATTAGAAGCTGACCAACTGTACGCCAATGTATTCCTTTGAGAATATAGGATGATTCTCGACACAGGATAGGGACTGAAACATCGATCTGTTCAACGGTTTACAGAATATTTTCATATTTCTGATGATGATAATTCAATTACGTCGTTGAAGGTGCAGCATTGATGGATTTACATAAAATACAATCTATTTATATAATTATCAAAACATGTATTCAAATCTTCTCTCGTTTTTCCTGATCGTCATAACGTAATCAGTACCGTACGATAGTTCATCTTTGCATCCTCCGGGGTATGATACATATCATTATCCGAACGGCACATTTGTGTTATTTATGTACTCGGTACATCACAAAACGAAATCACAATTATGTACTGTGTATCAACCGTGTATTACAAGGCTGTTTTTGATTATCAGGGTTTTAATACGAACCCATTATCAAACGGAATTATACAAACAAATCATACAAAAGAGAGAACTCTAATTTTGCTTACATAAATCCAGAATTGTAATTCAATTGAATATCGTATATATTTTTTGTTTTCAGGTGGCGTGGCTTCGTGTCGACGATCAAACAATTTTAACGATAGCCACCCATGTCGTTACAAAAAATCACCGCATCAGCGTCACCCACACAGGTCATCGAACGTGGTATTTACACATCAAAGAAACCAGAATATCAGATCGAGGGTGGTACATGTGTCAACTCAACACAGATCCTATGTCCAACGTCGTCGGATTTCTCGCTGTAGTTGGTAATGATGCAAACATTTATAAATCTCTTTATTATCATCATCTTGATTGATCGATTGGAGTTCAATAGAATTCCAATTCTCGTCCAACGATCTCTTATGAAAAAACCGGATATCGGAATTTCATCGTTAAATTATCACTTGTATCAATACTATCCAAAATCTATCGTGTTGTTTCATTATCGTACAAATCATCGGGTTGCTGGTTTGGTTTTGTATCGGGTAATTATCGTACACGGAAAAAATCAGTGATCCAAATTTTCGTTGATTAGCCCTCACAAGTTCCCCGCTAGCCACTAGACTCTTTCTAGACCTTGGCTAGATTCTCGCGAGGCCCTAGACAGTTCCATGGATGACGTTGCTGGGGAGTATGTGACTTTTGGACGGAGCACAATTTGGAGAAGAATTCGTACACTGGATTTTAATAATTCGTTGACTCTTTCCATTATTTCGATGATGAAAATAAAAAGTGGATTTCATTGTCCGAATAGTGAACACAGTTAACGAATTAATAAAATCCAGTATACGAATTCTTTTCAAACTTAGGAAATTCACCCATGCAGAAAATGCCGACTTCCAACCAACCATAACAATCGAAACAGTACTGGTACAACACTGATTACCAGGGTTGGTTGCCAACGTTGTAACGTGGTTGAAGTAACAACCAGTACAATGTTGTTGTAACGCCGATAGTCAATGCTGATTTGCCAACGTTGATTTAAAACTCGTTCAACGTTGTCCATTATGTGTGGTTTAATACGGCAAAATTTTGAAGAAATTATTATTCATGTTCTCGAATTGACTTCTTCACATGTTTTCGGATTATTCATTCGTTTCAAGAAACGATTCAAACTTCAGCAACATACGAACAAATGTGTTATATTTTTTACTTTCGATATAACCATGGACATTAGCTGAAAATATATAATTATTTTCATTAGCTACGTACAAAGGCTTAAATGGATCACCATCACCGGTTGAAAATCAATTGTCAATGTTGGTATACAATGAAAAACCAGTACTGATTCAGGGTTGATGTTAACGTTGACCCAGTATTAGTGAACAACGCCGTACCAGTGTTGATCAGCGTTATCATTCCGGGTTTATTCCAACGTTGTTTGCCAACAGTTGGCAGTTGGCAAATAACTTTATTCCAGTACTGGGTCGTTCGTCAATTTCTGCATGGGCAGTCACTGTAAATAAAAATTTAGTTGCGCCAGCTGAATTTTATTTGTCATAACTAAATTTTTTATTTCTATTGAATAAACCCTAATAGCACAAAACGTGCGTCAAACATTCTGAGAATGTTTGCAGGACATTTAAATATTCTAAGAACGTTTGGAGAATATTTGAAGCACATTGGTGTTACTTGGGAACCATTTTATTCATATTTCAGACAGCTAGACTTTTATTTACCCCAACTAGAGTCTAGCTAGCGCAAAAAAAATCTAGCTGCGGTAACTAACATTTAGTTGTCCCAATTAGGTACCTTTCTCTCAGTGTATAAACATCGAAAATTTGGACTACTTATTTTTTCCGTGTAGACATCGTATTTTTATCGGACTTGTCTAATAATGAAACAACACGATAGATTTAGGATGTTATTGATACGACTGATGATTGAACGATAAAATCCCGATACCGGGGTTTTTTCATAAGGGATCGCATGAATTTTGACAAATATTCCACAAGAATCAAAAATAATACACAGCATGAAATTTTCTGTGGTCGATTTCTGAAAACCGAGCACAATGCAAATGTATGTAAAGAGCACACGATATAACCAGTGGTCAGGGGCGATTGCACTCTTGAAAGGCCATTAAATACCGTCCACAAGCTAACCATAACCATTGCCACTTTTCCCTTTCTCACGTTCTCTGATTACCAACCTCCAGCAACAACTTAGCCTCACAAATTGTTGGGCACTGGCCCGTCCTCCTGTTTTTGTACTGGTCAAGAATACAGTTATATTGGCCGATCGGGGTGTTACAACAGGCAAGTGTGACTCAACCTTACCACAGCCCCTCGTTAAATTCATCCGTTATCAGGTGTTAACTATCGAGAAAGACTACCGTTTGCATAGGGGTGAGAAAATAAAATATCCGCCGTGAAGGCAATGAGAGGGGCTTAAAAAAAACATAGAGACAATAAAAGAGAACATACAGAGAAGCGAAAGATTTGTGATCCGAGAGATCGCTAAGTGGACGTCGATTACCGAATCGACGGTAATTAATGTTCTTAATCTTATATACGACGTACTACAAAATGAATCCTCCGCGACCCCTGGGTTTATAGATTTTTCAGTATCCAAGGGAAGTCGGGAAAATAATGTCCGATGAATCGTCGAAATACGATTAGATCGTTAAATGTACTGGACAATATATATATACGAATGCGTGACAAGAGAGTTGTTTTGTCGCGCGTGATATAATAAATCCAAAGCAATTGTTTCCACGTATCAATAAAATATAACTGCTCTGCGGAAACGACACCTTTTTTTTTCATATACCTCTCTTCACGGCAAACATAGCATGTATAGAGCAGTTTCCCCAACGGTGCCCACTGGACGGTACAAAAATAAATCGTGCGTTCCGTTGACAACCATTTCACGCGTACACCAATTTTATACGCGATACGCGGTCAATTTTTTGGAATTCCTCATCGATACGACGTTATGTTATCAGTTTCTTTCATTCATCGCATTAAGGAATTTAACTTCCTTTTCCTTTTCGGACCTTCAAACTGGATACCGTTTGGCTTCCATGGCACGTTTTTCTCAGAGCCGTAAGGGACGCGCTTGTACGAGATGTAGAGAAAAAGCACTTCATTGATGTTAGAATGGAGTACCGTGTGTACTTTGTAGGACAAAATTCAGGAAGACAGAAAAATCACAAAACTGAAAGCGTATTTGTGTTTTCTTTGGGTCGTGTTGAGTACGAACGTGAAAGATTCATCACACAAAAACTACCACATCCGAGCGAATGAAATGTATTTGATTTCGAGCAATTACCGAAATGGATTCTTTGATTTTCCACGAAATATCTGTCGAGCGTTTTAACACGGAATCGCGTGTTGCGATATTAAAATAGAATAGAGTGAAATTACATTTTGATTCATGATTTTTCAGAAAAATATCGAAGTGTTGGAATATATGCGAACGTAGGTAGGTGAACATGGAAGAACGATTCACTCGACAAACAGCAAAATTTATTTCGTTTCCCCTACTGAAAAGGAACAGAATCAATTTTCATCGAGTCGGATATGATGAAAAATCAAATGGAATATCGAGTATTCTATTTGTAAGCGTAAAAGTGTGATGTCATGACAAAAAGTGAAATCCATCAGGTGAAAGAAAGCAACAGGTTTCCAATGATGCCAAAAATATCTTTGACACTCGAGATTTTTAATATTTTATTTTGTTTTCCTGAGTCGGAGGACGTTATCAATGTCGCTTCGCGAATGGCGATATTTGTTCCATAATCTGGAAAGTCTTCTTTGTAATCTCTTCGTGTCTTTATTTATAAATTCCTCGTTTGCTTTTGATCGAGTGCTTGGTGGGAACATTTCTTTGAAGGAATCTAAAAAAAAACCACCTGCAGGAATCTACAAAATCCTAAAAATCTATGAACCTCACTCTGCAAATTTTTGTAAAAATTTGTAAAACTCTGAAATTTTCAGAGCAGAATCTTCCATTTCTTTTCACCAGATTCCTATGTTGTAAAATAATGATTTGATGAAAAAATCCTTTTGCACAGTTTTTTTCGAGAGGTATTTCTCATATGAAAATGCAAATCCGGCAGGGTTGGCATCTGTGGGTCCAACCCAATTGGACCCAGTGGGTTTTTTCGGGTGGGTACGGATTGAAAAAACCCTCAAAAACCCACATGGTGCTCAATTGAATGGTTATTTTATAAAATGTATTTTTCCATGTTGTTCTTCTTTCTAAATTTGAATCAGTAGAATTTCATTGATTCTACAGTTATAAGTATCCCACTGGATACAATTGGATGAATTTTACTACGTTATCAATTAATACTCACTATTTAGTGAGTGAAAGCTTACCTAAAGCTCGAAATGATGATTGATCGAAATGAGTCATATTTCATTGGGAAACTCAACACCGAAAAAAATAATTTATTTGATCGAATGAACTGAAGTTAGTTGTGAAAATGAGTTCCGAGTAATAAAAGAATAGAAGCCGGTAATAAAAGCTGTAGTAAAGGCAACTTCAAATTAGTAACAGCAACTAAAGTCAGAGAAATTAAATTTGAATTTAGTTGAGCCAAGGCCCGTTTTAGTTATCCAAATATCAACAACTGTATCTAATTGCTGGAACTAATTTGGAATAAGGGTAACTAATAATTTTTTTCGGTGAATGGATATTCACCAATGCAGTGCATTGGAGTGAAATACTAATAATCGCGATCCAGTGGAATTCCACTGATCTAAATACAGGAAGTTATTTCATTGAGATTTGTTCAAATGTTGCTCGAATACCGTTGAGAGACTTATTCATTAAAGTGTGATTTTTTTTATGAAAACGAATCCGTGAAAATTGCCCAGAACTTTTCATGCATATGTGGTACGACTAGCCATTGTTTTGGATCGTCGTTTTGTATTCTCGAAACCTTCCAAAGCATTGCCTAGCCAGATTATAAACGCTTGAGGAATGTTGAAAAATTTCAAAAAACACGTTTCCACTAAAAACCACACCTCCACTTATCAGTCAATAGAATGTGTTAACTTCCTTCGAGTAAAGAAAAATATGGGAGATAAACATTAATAATTAAAAATGAATTCAATGGAAAACAATTTGTACAATGTAGATTTTAATTATGACGAGACAGCATTTAATATGATTCAATAAAATAGCATAAAATTATAATTTGAATATGAATATTCATATTTCGGTACAAATACAACGGTACATATTCATTCTTAATTTCTACATAATAAATGAGTTTGATAACTCTATTTGTTTATTTTTTATACACTGAGGGAAGAAATTCATTGGGACAAAAAAAATATTACATCCAATGGTGTCTATAAAATATTTCTTGAGATCAATGAAATTTTACTCCAATGGATGGAATGGTTTTTCAGTTGATGAAATACTTCATGCGGTCAAAAATCATTTCATTCATTTGAATAATATTCAATTGGTTCAAAGAAATATTTTATAGATACCATTGGATGAAATATTTTCTTGCCTCAATGACTTTTTTCCCTCAGTGCACTTATATGAGGTTTTTGTATTTTTTTTATTCAAAAAAAATATCACAATAAAAATTAGGGTGAACTACCTAGTAAATGAACGATGGCCTAATGGAATAAAGATTCATAAAAGAAGTAACTATTAAAAATTTCTACTACGTTAAAATAATTCGGTTGTTTTCAAAATAGTAACAATTTCTCATGACGACAATCAAATTACTTTAATGTAGCAGAAATTTTTAATAATTACTTCTTTTATAAATCTACTGGGTAGTTCACCCTATTTTAGAAAGTCTTAGTTGTAGTTAATCATCGTGTTGTTCATTTTGATAAAATTTATATAGTTTAACTAATTTAGTGGCCCTTTCTGGAACTAGTCTATTCCTCAGACTATTCTAAATATGCCCGAATGAAGAAAAAATTCTTTCAATCCCAGCACTGCTAGGTGGACACCTTAACAATTTGGCAAAAAACATGCAAAACCACTTGGTAGATTGTTTTGATGTGCAGTGTGGTCTTGCATCAAAATTAGAATGGACACAAAATACAAGGATTTGTAACGTCCAATTTGAATTGTGACGATGCTGATCGAATTGCAGTAAAGTGCGTTAACGGGTGGAGTAAATTGCACTTGAAAATTTCACTAGTTTCAAACTTGATTTCAGCTCATGTAAACACAAATCTTGGTCCTATTTTAATCTGATCGAGGCCCAAACCTTGAAAGCTCAGGCCAAAGTCGAACAAAAATTGATCCCAGATTGGTGCTCACATGAGAAATTATATGAAAAGTAACTTTTTAGTTGATTCGATATTTCTTGGTGACAATATAAAGTAAAATGGAATATGGTAGGGAGTCTTTTGGCAGAATCGACATGATTTGACAATCACTAGTCGCTTTCAGAGAACACTAGGGAATGACTAGCGGTGGTCAAATCATGTTCATTCGGCCAAAAGACCCCTTACCATGGAATATACATATATAAATATATTATTCTATATCATCATATACGAAAAATGATAACATAGTACGATAAAAATGAAGATTAGTAGGTCATACTAAGAATCATCAGAGAAAACCAATGCCAATCAGCATTGCCAGTATTCCCTAGAAAAATCTTCAGCATCTGATGATTGGTCATTTCTTGTACAACTGGCCAATCATATTTTCAATTTGGAAAAAAATGACCAATGACAAAAAATCTGAAGATTTTTCTAGGAAATACTGGCATCACTGATGCCAATTTGATAAAAACCGAAAAAACCCAAAAAAGCCCGAACAAACCCGAAAAACCCCAAAAAAACCTGATTGTACCCAGTGGGGCGGGTTTTAAAGAAAAAACCCGGGTTTTTTCCAACCCTGAAATCCGGAGACAAAAAATTTTCCCTCGTTTGATTTCAGGAATTTTGACACCCTATTAAATTCCTGATTGTAGACGCAATCAGGCCCATTGGTTGAAAAAGGACCCAACCAAAATTATTCCGACAAATCATTCGAAAACATAAGAATGAAATCAAAGTATCGCTCTGTACAAACCTATTTCAATCCATAAAGATGGTCTGTACAGAGCGATATTTTCATTTTACTGCGTTATTTTCAATCGCCTAAGATTTGGCTCGAGTTGCATCGTCAACAGTTTTGAACATCGATCAGAACCGATGTTTACTGGAATAATTAACAACTAAACGAGTTACGAAGGTAAATAAACTGCCCGGTTATAAGAAACTGAAACTTAAATAGGCTAATATCATATTATTACGGTTATCTTGGGACAACTTGTTGCGGGAAAAGACATGTGTCAGAGATTGCACGAGCAAGAAAAATCAATAAAGAACCATAGCGAGTCCTATAATTAAAATATTTAATTAATACCTTGAAGTCATCGGTTACAAGGAATGTGAAAGAAAAATCAAGAGAAAAGCAATAACGATTTCTGAACTTCAACTCAAAATTGGACAAGTTTTTTATTCTACCCTGTACAAATTTATTCATTTCGTAATGCAATTATCACCTCATTCTTTCAATATTATTCTTTCTCGTTTGAGAGAAAACAATAAAAGTTATGTAAAGATGTGCAAAAAAAACTTCAGACCTAAGAATTAATTGCCTAGAAAGGGAAAATCAACATTCTATGCTTGAAGAAAGTAGATTCGATTTACCTAATTCAGATTTTGAAATGACAAGTTTTATCATTATGGAATATTTTGTCGAATTAAAACTGTCAGAGTGAAACGATTAAAATTTCATATACTTTCCACAAATAGAAAATTTTGAGAAAAATATTCACCTATATATAGAATAAAATCCACTAAAGAGACTCAGATCGATTCAGATTCAACGTAGTTGCAAAAAACAAGGAAGTTTATAATATAGGATATTTGGAACTTTTTTATTCAAACATCGAGAAAATAAAGTATAGAAAAAAGGTATTTTTCCCTCCCAGTTGAGAACAAATCGCGCAAACAATTTCCCACAATGGACTTTGGAAGTTTTTTTAAAAATCCAGGTAAACAAATGTACAAATACGTTATTGGATTTCAGTTTCGAATGCAAAGACGCACGTTGATGTGAAAATGTATTATACGTATACATACGTTTACACGGCCTGAAAGAGTTGGGAAAGGCAGAAGGGGCCCCTGTTGAACTAGAATATATATTTGTGAGCAGCAAATAGCGTGATCGACTGACCAGATAAAGATCTGTTCGAATAACGGGAATGGTTGTTGTTATTGCCGGCTCCGTTCGCAATTGTGCACCGAGATAGATATCGTCGATACGACGGACAAAACAGGGTTGGTTACATACACGATTGAACTACGAATGCGTATGGTATGTATAAATTGCCTATCCTCTCGATGAGTGGAACATTGGCTATAACTCTATCATTTTTACAAACTCGAGAGGAGAGCGCGTATATCGTGTGTGTATATCGCGTATCGCTCTTCCCAGGAAACGTTATTACGTGCATTCCTGTTGGAATATTTGCGGGAATCGTATCGCTCGTGGATAGTTTAATAATGTGGGCTGATTGTTTCAGTACCGCCGAATATCTTGGACGATTCAACGAGTTCGGATATGGTCGTGCGGGAGGGTAGCAACGTGACTCTGCGATGTACAGCGACGGGAACCCCAGAGCCAACGATCACGTGGCGGCGCGAGGCAGGTGCTACGATCGCTCTGTCAAACTGGCAAGAGGGTACGTATTTTATTTTCTTATATCATCTTGTCTTCATTTTTTTCTCTCTTCGCTGTTCTCATCCCTTCATCTTATCCACTCTCTTCGTTGTATCTTTGTCAGAGGAGAAATAACCTTATGTATGGAACGTCGGAAATGATACTTTCCTACGATTGTTCACTTCTATTACGATTCAAGATCTCAGTTTCCTCTCTCCGCTTCAACAATATCATCTCACGTGCGCAGTATTATTTTTCATCTACGTATTGTCGTATCCTGTGTTATTTGCTCAAAAGATATTTGTCTACTTCCAACGTGTATACGAATACGAATGGCGCAGGTATTTGTTCTTCATACGTTTCAACGAGCCTGCATCGGTTGTTGGGTATGAAATAAATTCGAATATTGGAATTTTCTCCTGCGTCTTCCCTTTTTACATCCACGAATGATGACTTGTAAATTTGTATTGAAAAATCGAATGGAATAAATTCCTTGGATTCGAAGCAAAAGTGTTTTTGGCTCTCATAAGCCGCTATAATGCCGTCAAACAACAGAAAAATCATCCAATTGGCCGAGCAGTGCTTTTTGTTTTATTGAAAAAGCCAAAAATTCGCCCAGATACTGGACATTTTCAAGGCAAAAGTACGCACATCCTTTCACACCTTCGGAATACACATAGGTGCAAATTCGCCCTACGCAACTTTATCGATTGATAACTCGGTTCCTATTCGACCAAATCGACCCTCCTCTGTTTCAATTTGAAGGAAAAATTGTGCAGATTAACGCGGTATGGAAGAAAATTCATAAATATCTCATTTGATCGGTGAAAAAAACGCCTGTGTGTACTTGAAGGGTTAATCGTGTTTTATAATACAATATTGATGCGATACGCCGTAAAAAACAGAGGAACTCTGATTAGCATGCGAATCCACCTGTGTCTGCCAATTCTGATAATCAACTTCAATCGCTTTCCGATTATCATCCTTTTAGATCGATGAATAACGCGCTTCGAGGTGTCGATCGTCATTCGAAAAAGGTGCATTATTTTTGCATACACCCGATATAATACTTCAACCAAGAATTCTAATATATAATACTTCCTCGTTTTCATTGAAGTTCCCAAAGTCTTTTCTCCGATGAAGCGTCTTATTCTTTTGTCTCAAATATATTGAAACGGATCACCATTTACCCCAAGACTATCCTCCCCCGTGTCACAAGGTTGTGGTGAAATATTATGGTAACGTTATCGCAACGCTACCAAATGTAAGACAGACATTTATTCTTCTTCTTCGCTCTCATACAGAGAAGAAAAAATTGCACTGAAAATTAGAATATACTTTGACGAAGAACTGCTGACCGATATTCTTATAGGAACATTATAAATGTTCCTTCGCGTTCTTTCAAATTAGGATATATAAAAAAATATCGTGTTGAAATGCTCCTTTTTTTGTGTGTTTGTGGACAAAACACAACTCTCGAGTGAACATCGAATTAAACTGAGAAATTCACCTTCCGATATGAAACGATCCAGAATAATTCGTCGAATAACAAGATTTTTAGATTAAAGCGCAAAACTTCTCTCTCTTTCAACGTATATCTTCGTACATTTTTGTTATATTCGTGTATGTTGTGGCGCAAAGGAACAACCAGGGCAACGTGAAAAGCATCGTCTGACACGACATTAAAATATTTCCGTTAGCTGATGTAGAATTATAACGAGAGGAAAGTTCAGGCTTGAAAAGCACGACAACAACAAAAAAAAGAGTAAAATGAAAACAAGGATTACAACTTTGAGGAGATGGATGATTTATTCATCGGATGATGATTCTTTCATCCGATACTCCCTCGTTTTCTCGTGTCGCGATAATAATTGTATTGAAACATAAACGTTGAGAGAGAAAAAATCGGAAAGGAATCTATTCATACTTTCGGATAGCAGAGTATTCGAATAAACCCCCGAGATTGTGAGGGAGAATTGTTTTTTCATCATAAATAGGGGATTTTTCTTTCATTTCGAAGAAATATTCTACCTTGTGGGTGTTGAACCCTACCAAATTGTGGGAAAAAGTCGCAGAGGAATTTTTAACGAATCATTCGCTTCAATTTCCAACAGTTGGAATTTGAGTACCTACTTTTCATTGAAAAATTCCTTCCATCGATTCATCAACGTAACGACGAGGACACGTATGAATTCCAAACACCCCGATGATCAATCAATGACGCGAGAGATTGCATGAATTCTGAAACTGTATTTGCAATTCTTGAAATTCTTCCCCCACGTGTAAACGGATGATTTCGATTAAAAGCATCAATTGATTCGAAACCATATGTATTTGTGTACGCCATATGCCTGGTATTTGATATTTTTCAGTGCAAAGTATCGAGGGCCCAGAACTGGAAATAACGCGAGTAACGCGTCTCCATATGGGACCATACCTGTGTATAGCCTCCAACGGAATACCACCAACTCCGAGTAAAAGAATTCTTCTTATCGTTCATTGTAAGTATACTCGAATTCGTTCTTGTACGAAAATTCTTTGTCGCCTATATAGAGTCCAACTTGTACACGTTCGATCGAGTATAAACTCTAAAATTCTACACTGTATCGATGCTAAAACTGAGACCCGCCCGAGGACTTTACCGTTAACTGCAATTAAACTCGTTTCCAACTCTCAATGTCACGATGTCATAACGGCGAAGCTCCTCCGGCGATGAATAAGAAAAACTTATCGCGCAATGAGATTGGAAATGACAATTAGCATTGAATCGATTTACCGTGTATCGAGAGAAATTTTTAATCAAATGATGATTGCATTGTTCAATTTCTTTTGTTCTCGCATCAGATATGTGTGCATGAACTTTTCATCTGATGAATGGAAATCACCAAAAGATCGATATGAGAATCATTGGTTGTGAGAGAAAATTGCGGTTGAACGGAAAGGAGAGCCCCGAGCTACCAATGAATTCGGGATTATATCGATTCAATCTATTGATAGCTATACCCTTTGAGCTTATAGGTTTCACCACGTGGGAATTTCGAATCTTTATTTTTGTGCGCACAAAGATCAGTAACCAGAGGTAGGGAATTCATTACGTAGATGCGGAGGGATGTGTGTCTCGGTGGAATCTATTGGAACCGTGTAACATCTTTAAACGAGAGTTCTCAGTTTAATGCATCTCAACAAGTTTGAATAGAAAATTTATGTATGCGAAGTGATTACTCTGTTTCAAGATAATTATTGTCATTTCTCTTTAGATGATTCTTAAATTCTACTGATCTGCTGTAATGACATGGTGATTTCATTTCTATTCCCATCTCATAGAAAATTTCATTGGAAAATCACTCGAAAATATCTTAAATGATCTAGAAATTTGTATAGAAAAGTGAAGAGTTTAGTTCTCAATGAATTTCATCAAATAAGACAAGTGTCGTTGGGGATTTCACAAAGCATCGTCATACGTTATTCCCTAACTACAAACTTGTTAAATTCCATCGAAAATCATATACACGTTATGAACTGCAACTATTTGAATGAATTCTTCAGAGACTCGTGTAAGACTGTATTCTTTTGGGAAATTCAACTCCTCGCTTTCCACGAGCACTCAATTTTCCCAGTGAAACATGATACAATTCAGGTTTAATATTATAGTTTATCTGGCAATTTTCCTGGCAACATTTGTTCTCAGTCTATTCAGTTCTTCGTGCTTTGTTTATTAAGATTTGTGATTCATTTGTTTAGTTCAACCCATGGTATGGATAGAAAATCAACTATTTAGTGCTCATGAAGGTCAAAACGTTGTTTTGGAATGTCGCAGCGAGGCTCATCCGAAACCCATCACATTTTGGACGAATCCTCTCAATGAAACAGTCACAAACGGTGAGTACGGTTTAATATTTCACTTTAATCACGCTCGTATCTACTTGACTTAAAATCTAAGCTCGAGGGATGCATCGTCGAAGTTGTATCGTAATCTTTGTTACGTGGCATGTCTGACCGATGCCGTACTTTCTCTACTCTTTCCGTAACCCTCTTTGTTTTCAATATTCCCTCACGATTTGTTAAGGGAGAAAAACTGGTTTTTGTGAGTTTTTTTTATTACTTACAAACGTCTAATCATTTTACAATTTTTACACATAATAAGTAAAACATTCGAGCACAGAAAGAATTTTTTTTCAAGAAAAAAAAACAAAATGACGGCTATAATGCAATCTAAATGAAGTCAGATCGCGCTCGACTTCACAAACGGTATACATCGCAGCTCTCTGAATATCCATCTGAACAGAAACATAAAAAAATGTCAATTCTTAACTATATTTCCTTCAATGTGAACCTCCAAAATTATAAAAAAGTCAAAAATTAGAAATTTGGTATCGATTTAAAAAAATGTCGATTTTTGCGTGATTTTTCCAACCAATTTGTTTGAAAGAGTTGGATTATTTATCAACTCAATCAGACGGTTAGTTTTTGAGTTATGATGTATACCAATTGAGGCGGTGGCTATAAGAAGGGCACATAGCTAAAAACTCAAATTTCAGAAACAGCAGTTGAAGTTTTAGAATATAATTAAAACGTGTTAAGCATTGTTTCAAGATTCTGAAATGTTCAAACCAACCAGATTCATCCTTTTTGTTTAAGATTTGACCGTGAAATGACGTGAGAAGTGTCATTAAAGGTGAAATAATACAATTTTTTTCAAAATACGTTATGTGCCCTTCTTACAGCTAACGATAATTTTATTAGGGTAAGTGTGAAATTATTAAAGTGAAAACTCATTATTACACTAAAAAAAGATATTTTGATCAACATTGATGAATTAGTATCGAAAAATTGCACATATTTGATATAATTCAAGAAGAAAAAGTATTTATATTCATTAAAGCTTTTAGCCTTGTAGATGTCGTCAGTCATTCGTCGTCAGACTCTTCATCACTAATCTCTTCCACGGTTTCACAAGGTGTTTCTTTCGCAGTCATTTCTTCAAAAAGCATTTCTATCCAAGCTACGCTCTCTTCATCTATGAACTTGTTGACAAACCATCAGTGAACAAACTGAAATTGTCAAGTGAGGCAGCCTGACGAGCGCAACACAGAAATCAAACAGACTTATCGAAACAAAAACAGGTATACCAACCCCAAGACACAAGATATCGAAACCAAATTTTCAGGGTATGTTCCGAAAGGAATAGTGGTTGATTCTCAACGTTCTCTGCAAAGAGGGCACATAGCGGTATGTGCCCTTATTATAGCTACCGCCTCAATTACGAAAATGTAGTTTCGAGAAAAACGTGATTGACAATAAAGTAGTGAATCGGATAAGGAAAACTATTATTAACTCTCCATACTACTCCAGGTTCATATAATAACCCTTCAGCTTTCTTAAATAGTTCATTTTCCATGACCAGTTGTTGTTTACGAGCTTGCGCATTTCGTCCTGTTGCTCAGCAAATATTTCACATCGAGGCCCAATAACTATTCCTAATTCGTTGAATAAATGCATTATTGACCCATAAACTTCATTGAAAATTCCAGCAGCGAGAAAAGCCGCTATTTAGACAATTTTTAGGCTTGAATGCAGATGTTTAGGTGCCATTAGCAGCCAGATCGTCGAATTAAAACTTTCGTTGGCATTTCAAGCGTGTCCGCTCAGACATCTCATTGATAAATCATCACTTGAAAGTTCTTTATAAATAGGCTCTAAAATTGCTTGAACTGTTGAGTTAAAAGAGAGGGAAAATTGAGAAGCTTTCCCTAATGCTGCGCGCTCCTTTCTATAACGAAGCATAACTTTCGTTCTATTTAATTTCTTTGGATCCGGTTCATCGCATTTCAAAGCTTTTTTTGGTTCTACATGTATTTCCCCCTTTAATTCAAAATATAATAAAATATAACTTGTATGCTACTAAAATTATCATCAAATTGTTACTCATCAGAATATATCCTCTCCCTATTTTCCTTTTGTTGATGTACAATACTTCCGATGCATCTGTTTCCTCTATACACTCTCTATCTCGTAATTTCAATACCGAATAATCGATATCCTGGCATTGCTGTAACGCTTTGTTTCCATCTAATCATTCTGTTCTTCGTATTATATCACCACACAGCACGTTTCTAACGATATTCGTATAATCTTCCAGAACTGAAAGAAAATGATATTAAATACCTTTGAAGAAGCAAGTCTATTTCGAACTGAAGTTTGAAAGGATATCGTAGGAAGGAAAGCATGAGGTGGAAAATAGCTGCCGTTGCCGCTACCGCAAGGTTGAGGGTATATCCTACCCGGTATGGTTTTCTTGCCATCGTAATCCGCTATCTTTGTTCAACCGTGCAAGGTAGAAAGAGACGTACGACTAGAAATCACGAGCGTACGAGATGCCCTTGAGGGGACACGAGCATTACTCGGTTGTATCTCCACCCAGCATACAGTGTTATCTCAGTTCAATAAGTTAGGTGAGAGAAAGACGATTTCGAGTTCGAGTAGGTCAATGTATCGTCAACCCTCTTCCGATAGTTCTTCCAGTTCTCTTCTCATATTACAATGAGGATTCCATTTCTATTTTATAAGATTTGTGAGTATCGTTCGAAAATCTTTGAAGATTTTTCGAATTGCCGATAAAACTCTGAATACGTTGAGGAAAACAAATGTATGGGCCGTTATACCGACAATCATTCACCACGGTAACCTTTGAATAAAAGTTGATTGTAGGCTCTCAACTGATCCCATTTAGACAATTTTAACTCGATTAAATGGTAAGTATGCAAAAAGGAACATCTAATCTTTCAAAACTCTACGCCAGAATTTAAAGATCCCACGAATATGATATACGAAAAAATAATATTAATAAACTGAGGTTTGAGTAGAACGGCCAGTGTAACGAAAACATGGAAAATTCATTCAACTTGATACTCTTCCCTCATATTTGACGTCATGCCGTGATGTTTCTTTTCTCGAAGAAAACAATTTAATCTGATTTCTAGTACATCAAAACATCAACGGTATTATAGTTTTGTACAGAATTAAACAAGTTGGGAAACGTGAATTCAATGTAATCTTTTCCACGTAATGAAACGTCGTAAGCTAAATGAAATTCTTTGTTGCGGCGTGGTTTATGAACTCTGAATAGCTTGCAACATTGATGTCATTATCGTAGCATGCAATTAAGATTTACTTCTTCGTGTGCCGTAGGGTCTCGTAGGACATTTATGCATTGCTGCTACTCAATTTTTCATACGATCTGTTTTTGTTTCGAGTTGTATTGAGGTGTCAACATAAAATTTCGATGCTGACGTTCATTACGCAGCATCCGAAGCCACAATCGAATGAATTTAGTTGAATTTACACGGAGAAAAATTTATTTGTAAAATCAACAGGGCTGTGGAGAGAAAATCCGGGCTCGGGGGAAAGCGACTTACGAGCCCCAATTTTCTTGAAATTGGGTTGAAAAACTTTATTCTCATAAAGGAATAATACAAAGTTCCTTGACTTCAAAATCAAAAATATATACCTCATCATATATCTTTCGTTTCATTTGAGTTGGAAACCGTTTGACAAAAACGGAAGGAGATAAAGTACTTGGGAAAAATCCAAAATCAACTCCACAACAGCAGTAAAACTTTTCAAGTAAATTTGACATAATATTTGTTATAACTCACATGTTCTAGAAATAAAATCTACTTTGACCTGTCGTGAAAATTATTCCAAAATTATAGTCACTCAGTTTAGTAGTGTATACTTTTGAAATAGTAGCTGCAACAAATCTAAAAAGTACTATTGCCCACACGCTAAAATTCCACTAAAATTCAATGGACAGATTATGACTGATACAATTCTTGGTAGAATTTCAGTTTTCTATGTTTCAGGATGGAATTTCATATTGTCTATCATTTTCTTATAATAATTATTGGTAAAATTTTACCAAAGTATTCAATTGAAAGTTGTTTTCATATTTACATAGCGTGTAATTATACACTCATTTTCAAAATAGGTTGTACCAATTAAATGTTCCAATTTGACTCCTGGCAAAAATTATACACATTTTTGGTGGAATTAATTTGCTGTCTCAGGTTTCTTTTATATATTACGCGTGATAAATGTATTCTACTTGAATATTACTTATTCAATTGACCTCGCACCAAGTAAAATTTACTAGATATTTGGAGTTCCTCTTACGCATGATGTAGAAAGTTACATGCAAATCATACATGTTATAATTGCAAAATTCACTTCATAACAGTAATGAAAACTTCCGCTCTTTTTTCAATTCAAATTCTATTCGAAATTTTTATATTATTGCCTATCGAATTCACTACAAAGCTTGAATGCTTTTTACTTCGTACGGATATTGTCCATATATTAGCTCGCGACTTGAGTACAAATTTTTTCGGTGGAGATTCAAAAATAGTTATCAATTCTTTCCAATTTTTCAGACGAACATTACAGAGTGGAGACGTTTTCCAAGGATTACGAGATTACGATGAAGTTGACAATAAAGTCGGTTCGGCCTCAAGATTTTGGGCGTTTTCGATGTGTGGCGACGAACTCGCTTGGAGAAACCGACGGGATCATTATTTTATACAGTAAGTAATACAATAATTGAATATAATTTTCTCAAGAAATTCGTTGTTATATTCGTTATACCTTCCCCTAATTCAAATGTTCATTTTTCTCTAATTAATTTCAATACAACGGCGCGCGCGAAGCAAAGAAAAAGCCCGAGAGGCGAATTTTAATGCACACAGGAATGTATGAAGGGTTTTTCTTTCATTCTCTTTGTCCACTTTCGCGTAGTCTTTCGTTCGATATCGTCGATTGGAATTGATCAAACCCTCTCAGTCAGAAACGGCTGTGGTATGGCACAGCGGCAGTGACGTTGAGTTGAATAAGGCCGAGTAGAATGGGAGATCAAAATCAAGAAGAAGTGGGAAGAAAGTAATGAATCCTACGCGCAGAGGAAAAGGGAAAAGAACAAGAGGCATATTGTTCGAATGGAAACCACCATCCGATACCATACAAGGGGTGTAGAATTTCTCCGTTGTGCCAATGGAGGAACGACTTTATTACCGATAATTGCCAACAAAGTGAGTCAAAGTAGGAAGAGGGTATGAGAGAAAACGAGGAACAAAATATAACCAAACGAGAATTATTACCCCTATTCTCCCTGATCTATCTATAAAAATGTATTTTTGCCTGTTAACTTTCTAAAAATGTTCCTTTTCCCGCGACTACGCGTCTTCATTTTCGTTCACGTTGTTGATTTGCATTTTTTTCCAGGAAACAACAAAGCTATATCGACGAATCGGCCCCACTCGAGAGGAGACGGCAACAATTTACGAAAACTCGATCACCGAGGGAACGACAGGAATATGGCTAATGGTATGAGGGATGAACCATCTCTGACGGAAATTGAGAACCTCGAGGAACAAATAGATTTTCAATCAGCTACCGCGTCTTGTGCGTTTCATCGTCACTTTTTCACGAATTTCGGTATCGCTGCCGTCACAGCCATTCTAGTTGGCGGATTGTCGACGTAGATCTCTTTTCTATGTACGTGTAGTACAGAAGAGGTGATATACAGCATCACGATTGGCAATTAAACTTGGAGTAGATTAATTCGACGCGGGAGGAGACAGCAGCAGCGTGTCTTCCCAAGATTCGCCAGTCGAAGCCCAGGCGTTGAGACTTCGCACAGCCAAACAACCTATCTCGTCTCTTACCCCTCCATCGTGACAGGAACTTACGAGAAGTGCTGTGAGAGGAAATGCCGTACTTCCTGAACGGTAAAGTTTCATCTGCTTCGAGTGGAAGAAGAGGAAGAGGAGGAGAAGACGACGACGAAGACGAAGAAGGAGAAGAAGAAAAGAGATCTCGTTCTTCCCCTTTTCATGATGAAGAATGAGAAAGATGATAATTGCATTTCTGTATATTAGAATGTGAATGTTTCGAGACAATGCGTGTACTCCCAGCTTATGAAAATAATGCAAGTTGTGTGATAGTAGATATACATATAAATTACGTTTTTATTTTTTCGATCATCATTTTTCTCTTCAACATTTGTACACTTTCGTGGCAAGCAATAATGTGATATCAAGAATTTTTCAAAGCGTTTCTTATATCATCTAGCGTATAATTTCGATGAATTTCAAATCTCAGTTTTGTCATTATCCTTTGAAATAGGTAACATAACGTATGAAGGGAAATCTAAAAAAAGAAGAAAAAAATTCGTAACATATTTTTATGATTTTGTTCTTTTAACTTGACTGAGGAATTTGAAAAGAATTTTATTGACTTTCTGAATATTTAAAAGTTTTTCAAGATTTCATTAGTGATCTTTCATGCTGTCTGGAAATAATTAAAAAAAAATTCACCCGTAAACAAGTCGTTTTCCTCCCTCTTTCACTAATCAACTATCTCATAGCAGCATTGTTTTTGTCATCTCGTTGACATTTAAAATGTAAAAAAGTGAAGAAGCTATCAAAGACTGTTGAAAACAGGAGAAAAAAAAACCTCCCGGTATATATTTTTTTTATTCTCCTTTGCTCTTCCCTAATATATATGTTTTTCTTTTCATCAATGCCACAGTTTCCCCTCGCAATTACTTCTTGACTACTGCCGCCGTCGTCGTATCCTCCCGAGTACTTCACCTATCGTCGTGTATTCATTGTACCCAACATAACATCGGGACTTTCGTTCCCTGTTATAAATTCACTGCTCCTGTCTGCTTCATTATTTTTTTAACACTCGATCCCTTTTGTCGTGGCCTGTTGACCTTCTTAAGCGATACAGTCATTTCTCTGAAGTGCAGTTACTTTTCTTTTCTTCTCTTTGCTCCACCGAATAATATCGTTGAACCCTTCTTCTTTAGCCCTTCCCTTCCTGCGATTGCTCTCTTTCTTTTGTTTATCTTCATTTTGTTACTTGTTTGATGAACTTTAAAACCAAGCAGAGTTTAATCTTGACTAAGAGGGGAAGATCGGATAAGATTCGCATTATCATCTCCGTTCTTCGTTTTTCATTATTCTTCAAAAAAGGAAACATCATTCTGAAAAAAACCTTGAAACAAGTTGTCGGAGAAAACAAAAATAGTGTGAAATAAAAACTCTGGTAAACGAGTGTTGTGCCTAGAAAATGTACTATGTGTGTTCTCTTTGACGCTTGATTTTACGGCAAGATACTTACCATTAAATAACGGTACATCTCACCAGCGTTGATTTCTCGTAACATATTTCTGTTACCTTCATAGGACTTTGGATTTTCGTTTGTGTTGCTTTTTCTTTCACTTTTGTTCCTATTATACTTTTTATCCTCCTCATGAATGTTTTGAAAACGTACCTTTGATGTTTTCTATGACTTTTCCCGCACAATAAGTCAAAAAAATTCACAACTTACTCCACAAAGCATTCCTTTATCACAGACTTTTTTACTCACGCACGTCACGCTTACGCGTCAACAACGCTATATCTATTCATCTGAATATAGAAACATACATTTTTCCTAGTTCTTCATTTTATATTTACTTCGATCAATTTTGAAATGAATATTCTTTTTTCAAGGAAAATTTTGTTTGGTGCATTCTCGTTGATCCAAAGCTAAATTTCGAGTATCGCAGCTATTTGCATTTCGAATCGACTGGTTGCATTTTATCGGAAAGGTAGTTGCTTTGAATATGTCTTCCCACTTATGGTCTATACTTTTTTTATTGCTTTTTTCATACTCTATTCCACGTCATATGAGTACCAAATTATTTCAATTTCTGAAACATCGAAGAACACAACAAAAATTGTTAAAAACAATATACCTGAATCATAAAAGTATGTTACGCCAAATATTAAGTATAAAATTGTACAGTATTCGAAGTTTAACGAATTAAATAATTTTCAATGAATAAAAAAAGGTACATCTTATCGATTTTTTATACAAAATTTTTGCATGGCTAGTTGATAAGTAAATTAATTGTCCTTTCATTTAAATCGATGTTCGCCTAGTGTTTTGAATGTGAACATACAATATTCGACCCCAGGTTGTTAATTATGTAAATAATTATAAAATAAATGTACAATTGTCGGTATGTAATGTACTTGCGAACACTGTCGCTTTCGAAGTGTAGAGTAATTTGTAATTGATAGTGAAAAAAAAATCCTAACGAATTTAAATTGACCAATCGCGATATTATAACATTTTTTTATTTTATCAACAACAATCCAACAGTCCAAAAAGTCTTTTATACGACACAAAAAAATATCTTTTCAAAGTAAGAACACTTCTGAGAAATTTTATGGGATCCAAACTGGGACTCACAGCTTCCCTCGTCGACTCCCATTGAAACAAGAAGTTTGTGCAGTTCGATATATGTTTTTGAAACAGAATCAATAAGATTTTCAGAATTTTACAAGAAAACTTACTAAGAAATCAATTGCAACTCAAAATTTATAAAAAGTAATTTTGATGATCTCTGTTCGAATGATGTACTCGCAAATACATTTTACTGGAATCAAATAATAAATCACAACTCATCGTAAAGACTGGTCGAATTAAATCCGTTAGAATAATGTAAAATATTGTAGATTAAGTCTCAGGGACTTGTAAATATCGTAAGTTGTAAGAAAATGAAGAATGATTTTGCATTGTGATTAAGATAATTCCCTCCCCATTCATATTGTATATAGACTTGTACTTTATTGTGTAATTGGGCAATAAATGTTAGACAATCGTGATGTTGGGTGGTGATTTCAAATCATTTCCTCATCCCACAATATGTTATTATTAAGTTTAAATCGCATACTGAAATAAACTAATAATTGAATATCGACAACCCTGATTAGAAAAACCCATAAAATCCACTCAAATTATCCAGGTTTCAATAAGATTTGATATATAACGTATTCATACTGTTTTCTGAAAAACATACATTTTTTTATATAAAAACATGAATTCTGTAACGGTATCAATAAATGTTTCAAACTTGAATCGTTTGTAGAAACGAAATGAAAATTGAAAATGCCAAAATTCTGATATGAATGATCGATGTTTACCTTCTTGAATTAATTCCTTGTAACCTGGAAACATCGTTCAAAGAATATACTGCAAGATTTTGAGTCTTTGACAGCTGAATACTTCATTTTTTCATTACCAATTCGTTTCAGTAAACATTCAAACTTCAGCAACATGTGCAATTCGATTTTGGATCAGAGTTGTTTTGATCTTCTAACAGTGATACCGATGGATGACAACTGCTTTGGTACGTTTTTGACAATCATTTCAATTATACATTATATACTTTAATCCCAGCAAACTATTCGTTCTTTTTGAATTTATATTCATTGATATCATTGATATTCACACGTGTATTTGGGTTAAATTCAAAATTATTTCACTCTAACCTCAAAAGATGTCGTTCGAGGGTGTTTGAAAATGAATTGCGCGCGCATTCATCTGTTCTAAGTCGTCTGGTCATCGCAGGCGCAAACAAACACCCCTCGTCTACTGTCACATTCGACCATATTTTAGAATATACCCCTCGGAAAGAGTAGAAAGAAAAGAGCAAAGTAATTCGATGAATTTGACAACACTGCTCTTCACCAGCTGATTTTCTGTGCGAATTAAATGAACCGTCATCGCACGTGATCGAAAAAGTCATAATGTGAATCCACCGATCATCACACGAATGACGCATTAAGCGCTGTTTGTTAAATCGAAAGAGATTCATCAAAACAATAACATTGAAACTCGACTTTTTGACATGGTCTGCAGTTACCATTTTCTCTAATGCTATTACATTAACAACAAAGAAACTTTCATTAGATGCATTGATACTTGATTTTAATACATTTCTCTATCATGGATAGAATATCCAAAATTGTGTGTCACCTGAAATGGTTGGAAAAATTTCCCTTTTGCGGTCCAGTTATGACTGAAGCTGATTCTAAGTTAAAGGTCGTTGATAAAAAACTCGACTACAGTGTAAATAATTCTAATAACCGTTTTCGTGAATTTGTGGAAAGCATATTTGTTTGGGAACATTTGCTCAATAGCATTCTCATTTTCATCTTGTTGAACGTCCTTTTCTGGTGAGTCATCCAAAATGTACATCTATACCTATACGTGTTTGTATATTTATAACACTTTGAGTTTCTAATAATTGGCAATGTAATTTTTATTCTATAGGTCTCATCCAAAACCCGAACAGGTAAAAAATTTTGGAAGAAGCATCAAATCCATGCTTTGGAATTTCAAACAGTTGCGGAGGGATCAGCCAGGCTTGGTAAAAATTCACATCAATATAATACGTCGTATAAAAATTTGAGACATCAAACATTGTTTTTGTTTTTATATTCAATCGATCGATATTATATAATATTTCAGTTCTGCGCTATCATATGTTTGATTGCAATAATTTTGTGGATCATCGATCATTCCGTGAATAGAACGCTTCTCTTATACTTATTGACGATAGGAATTGTTTTGGGACCCACGTTGATGATGAAAATGCCTCCCAAGATTTCATCTCAAAAAGGTGATTTGAATAAGAAATGTGTATTTACGAAAAGAGAATGATTTTCTTTCTTTATTTCTAAGAATGGGATAACGAAATAGAAATAGAAGATTTCTTACCCGCGATAACGGAAGATAGTATGCAAATATTGCAAACTGCCGGAGAATCGGGAGATCAATCTTCAACGCCAACTGGAATATCTTCCAACGTTCAGAACGGTATGTTTAGAATTTGGATTGTTCACTCTCGTCCCTTTTTATCTATTCGTCTTTTATGCTTCTATTCACAGAGGACTTCAACGACGAAGATCTACTTGGAATCAAAATGCCATCGCACGAAGATGGAAGCACCGACGGTGTTGAATTATCGGAACCAGATCTGAGTGCCGAAGACAACGACATTGACGATATCAAATTTCGACCTGGACATTTTGAAAGAAGTTCATCCTCGGAGGAAGAGGCTGAACTCGTTCCAATGCCTAAGAAATTTCTCACCCACAGCGACGAAAGTGATAGTGACTTTGAAATAATTGACAGCCATGAATTGAATAATCTCAACAATATACGGTAATATGATCTTCATCGTGAAATTGAAAAAGAACAAAGAAATTCATTGCTATCAATTTCATAACGACTTACGATATTCGCTGAAAATTATTGATAGTTTCGAGTGAATATCAAATTCATATATATATACATATATATATATTTTGTCATAATTATGGAAATAAATTATTTTCACAAGAAAATAATTTCCTGGAGAATTTCCAGGGAATTATTGTTTTATATGAAAGAACTTCTTTCATAACTTACGTCTATTTAACTGTTTTACATACAACAACAACAAAAAAAGAACAAATGATTTTCATTTTAGTATAGGATTCATAAAATTATCCTATAATGTTTACCGTTATTCATAGTGAGACAAAAAAGAAAAACACAAAATCATCGTGAAGGAAGTTTAGTGTGTGCAGTGTATAACTTACCATAAATTTATAATCATTGCACTTATTTACATATAGCGTTGTTGAGAAAGAAAGGAAATTATATAACCAGTGAATCGATGGTTTTAATTTACGAATTAAAGTGCGACAAAATTTTCACTCTAAACAAAAGTAAGCAAATTTTTATTTTATCAATGATTTCTGAAAAAAAAGAACAAGAGAAAATAATATTGTATATTTTATTGTAAAATATATAATTTAGATGTTTTATTTCTTTTAAAGATTCACATTGTAAATTTTTTCAAGTATTTCTTTAGCTAGTCTTGATTTCGCCATGAATCTTAATTAGTGTAAAATAAAGAATATGTATTTTTACATCTTGTGATTATATCTTTTTGATTGTATCCTGTGCTAGAAATAGCAATTTATCGAGTTAGAAAAAGGAAATAAGATAACAAGGTATATAAATATCATCCTTGATATAAAAAAATTTATTCAAATCGTAATAGGGCTGCATAAAAAACATATTGCTAATTAATGTCCATGGTAATAATATTATACCATTCTAATCGTAAATGAATTACCATTTTTGTCATTTATAATACAAATTTGTATTAAAATATTCTAGATTTGGATGAGCATCCACAGGCATTTGTACTTTTTTTTTTAATGCAGCTCTATCTTCAATTGTCTTTGTACAATAATTAAATTTAAAAAATTGTATTTGTATCGTTACATAATTATTTGTGGATCTGATACGGAAGATGCGATAGTTTTATGTGGTAAAACTTGCCCTCCGTTGATATAGAGTTCATCCTTCACTATAACATCCTCGCCGAGAACAGTAGTGTTTTCCATTCTCACCCAGCGACCAACGATACTCCTCCATCCCACGATACATCTGAAATATCAAACCACTCGTTCGAATCAAACAAACTTTCATCATTTTACAAATTTTTTATACCCACCCATCTAGCCAAGCATGTTCTTTGATATGAGCGGATCTCAACAGAGTAGTTTTTTTAATGCAACATCCATCAGCTAGAATGACGTTGGGTCCGATTGTGACGTTTGGACCGATTCTACAATCTTTACCAATTTTAGCTGTTGGATCGACTAAAACGTTTCCAACAACACCTGGGCCGGAATATAATTTTTCAGGAGATTTTTGTCTGAGCGATGCCAAATACAAACACATCCCTGTGAAAAAAAAAATTGTTACATGAATTTGCTTTTACGTGGACTAATTCTATGTACAAATACCTGTTAAGAAATCTTTAGGTTGTCCTACATCCATCCAAAACCCTGACAATTCCATTGCATAAAGTTCACCTTGACTGGCCATTTGTGGAAATATTTCCTTCTCTATACTCGTTGGCTTCAACTCTATTCTATCTAATATGCTTGGATTGAAAATGTACATACCTGCAACGAGAGAAACGTTTGTCCATAAAAGAATGATTTTATCACTGGTATTACTCATCAAATGTTCAACATTTTACCTGCATTGATTTTATTAGAAATAAATTCCTGAGGCTTTTCTACAAAACTTTGAATGCTCCCATCTTCTTTATATATAACTACACCGTACTTGGAAGGTTCTTCCACTTTGGTGACAACGATAGTCCCCTCCTTTCCATGATTTTTGTGAAACTGAAGGAGTTGTTTGAATGGAAAATCGCATATAATATCAGAATTCAAGACGAAGAAAGGCTCATTTCCAGATCGTAGAATCTCGTGAGCTAAGGCAAGGGGACCTGCAGTTCCAAGGGGTTCTGGTTCATGAGAAAATATTAACTGTACTCCTAATTTCTTAGCCTCTTCCGCTAATTCTCTTTCCATTTGTTCTGCCCTGTACGACACAGCCAGCACCACTTCTGTGACATTTGTATCTACCTGAGGAAAATATATACATACATTTAAAATTTATAAATTATTCGATTTCAATTGACAAATACTGATGTAAATACCAAAGCTTCTATTTGGTGTAACAACATTGGCTTATTGGCAAATTCGACGAGAGGCTTTGGATAGCTAAGAGTGAGAGGACGTAATCTAGTTCCATAGCCTCCTACGAGAATTAAGGCTTTCATCTTTGATATCGAATATTAAGTAGATTCTTAGCCGGTACTTTGGTTTGGAAAATGTAGAAAACTCTTCGATTCAGTAGAAAATCCTGAAATAAAAAATCTCTTTGAGACGGTTGAACGATAACGAACAAAAGGGAGGGACTATTGTTTGAATTGTGGTTTGAATTGTTTGACGCTAAATCAACCAAACATCAATTGTTTTTGGAGTTTATAGCAAGTGATGTACAATAAAAACAAAAAGAGATCAGTTGTCTGGTTTTTTATGCTCTCGAACAATTCAACAAATATTTTGCACTTGAGAAAATGTTTCATTCTAATAAACTGAAAATGATGAAATCACAATAGTGTTGTAAATACTGTTATCAAAATTCTTAGTCATCAACTCCCTGATTTTATCCAAGAGTTGTAAAAATTGTGTTAAAATTAATACGTTGGATATACTTTGATCATGTTTTGTCACTTATTACCTTGGATTTTTTATAAAATTAAATCTTATGAGGAAATACAAAAAGCACATACTGATAAGCTATGCAAATGACAGTAAACATTGCCACGTTAGGGTTTCATTCAAAAATCTTACACCTGCACCCTAAATTAAAGGTCTGCTTGTACAAGTGACGTGAAAGATGTAATTGTGTGACCTGCTGCACCAGATTCGGTTGATAGATCTGGCAACACGGCAATGAGTGCCCTCGTAGACACTTGAGTTGACTTGTATGAGTGAAACAAAACAAGTTTAGTGAACCATCGCGTATACGTGCGTATACGTACCTTTGTAACTGCAGCAAAGAAGTCGGAATGACTTTCACAAGGTTGTCATTTGTCGAGCTTGGAGTGTTGGGACAAAACAAAATTCAAACAAGCTATATAACATGAAATTCGATTGAAATAGTTGGAAAAGAGATTAAAAAATCATAAAAATAAGAAAGAAGATTAAGAAAAACTCTGAGTAACTCTGTTTTTTATTTTCCTTTTCAATTAAAGTTTTGAATTTTGTTGAATACTGTGTGTTTCGCGTGGAAAGACTGCGCAAAAACCAAAATTCGGATATCTGCGCATGTATAGAGGTTAGTTTTTAGAACAAACGCCAAACTCTCTTCGTTGCTCCAAGTGTAAGTAAATTTGTATACACAGTATAGTCAATAATACCGGATAACCTTTAAATCGGTGAAAATTGATAATTTACGTGAATAATAAGTTTATTTCATACATCGAAACCGCTAACAAAACTCTTCATCATCATGAAAATGAGCGATTCTACCCTCATTCTCGACAACGGTGCATATACCGCCAAGGTTGGATTATCATCGGATCCTGCTCCCAAGTAAATCATTCACAAATGAATACATTCATTTTTTTTAATTCAAATTACACCTTTTTGACTTTATTAACACTTTTTAGGGTAGTTCCAAACTGCATAATGAAGGCCAAAAGTGAGAGACGAAGACCTTTCGTGGGAAATCAAATCGAGGAATGTAGAGACGCATCTGGACTGTACTTCACATTATCTTTCCAGAAAGGATACCTCATCAACTGGGATATACAAAAAACTATATGGGATTATATATTCTCCAAAGAATGTTGTCCGGTGAATTTGAATCAAATGAACGTGATCGTAACTGAACCTCAATTCAATTTTCCTAGCATACAAGAAGCTATGACGGAGATCTTTTTCGAAGAATACGAATGTCGAAGTCTGTTGAGAATCAATACCAGTAGTCTCTCGTGTTACAATTACAAAACTGAAAATCCTACGACAAAATGTTGTATAGTAGTCGACAGTGGTTACAGCTTCACTCACATAGTACCGTACATAAATGGTTCGAAATTGAAAGAGGGAATCAGAAGAATTAACGTAGGTGGGAAACTTCTTACAAATCATCTGAAAGAACTAATATCCTATCGTCAACTCCACGTCATGGATGAAACATACGTGATTAATCAAGTCAAAGAAGATTCTTGTTTCGTTTCGCAAGATTTTTTCAACGATATGACAGAAGCAAAAAAGAAATGGGATGAAAGTTCTATTATCAAAGATTACGTGTTACCGGATTTTACGAATTTAAGAAGAGGTTTTGTCAAAGCACCTGAACCTTATAACGAACAACAAACCCTTAGATTGAGTAACGAGAGGTTTGTCATACCAGAAATTTTGTTTCATCCTTCGGACGTTGGGATACGTCAAATGGGCATTTCAGAGGCTATTCTTGATTCGCTGAAAGCATGCAATGAAGAAATATGGCCTCATCTTTTATCGAATATCATCCTCACTGGAGGAAATGCCAAGTTTCCAGGATTCAGAGATAGAATTTATAAAGATATCAGGAGCATGGCACCTTCCAAATACACTATAAATGTTTTTCTTCCCGAAAAGTATGTAATTCATAAATATTTGTAGAGATTGTTTCATATAATTACAATTTTTTATTCTATTGCAGTCCTATAACGTATGCTTGGCACGGTGGAAAAATGTTGTGCAAAGATCCCATGTTTTCATCTTTGGTAGTCACAAAAGACGAATACGACGAACGGGGTCAATCTGTCTGCTTCGAGAGATTTGATATCTAAGGTTTTATTATTAATTAAAATTTCATATTTGTAAATAATAACATTGGAAATGTTCATTGTAATAAATCATATATTATTTATATGTATTTGTTGCAGGAGTTACTCTTTATATGTTAATTTTATATTAGTGATTAAGCGTTTTTGAATTTTCTTAAGAAGAAAGAAAGGAAAATGAATCCATTGAACTTGGAGTTATATTTTGGTATGTATCTAATCTTTTTTTCTTTTGTTTACATAGAAGATGAATGTATAAAAGTTGTAATTATTTCTTTGGCTTTTTGGTTTCAGAGAAGAATCACGAGTTAGATTTTTCCCGCTAATTGAAAACTGCAACATTGAGACGCTTATGAAATAACTCAGTAGATCTGCTGTAATTTATTGTGTTACCGTCAGAGCACATTGGTTAGAAAAGGACACGCCTGTACGATAGAAAGAGAGATCTGAAAACAATCTTTTTTTATATAATTGAAACATACACAAAAATATACCTCGAAGCTCAGTGGGTTTATTTTCATCTTCTCTTCTAAAAAGAAATCACGAAAAAACGCTCTTTTGACACCTTTTGATTCAGGACACCCCTTTAAGAGGGAACTCTCGTGTAAACATCCCTTTACTGAGATCTGTTTTAATGATTTTATTACAACAAAGTGGGAGTATTTATTGATTTCAAATATAATACATTGTAACGTTTGAATTCAAATCTACAAGAAAATGGTGGTACCAACTACAGCTCCTCGAATTTTGGCACTAAACAATATAACTCAAAAAGTTGATGATTGATTAACTGTGAATTTTATATAAATAATTGTACATTTATCTTTTACTATAATGAATGTTGTTTTTTAACAATTTGAGAACAAAAAATAGCGCCGCCATTTCGGGTTTTTTTTTTCATATAGACTGGAACTCAAAGATTATAATGCATTGTACTTCAATTCATCGAATACTCCAAGTTTTTTGCAATAAAATCTTGAAAAAAGTGCTTAATTAAATAAGTCGAATTAAAATCTAAAAGGTGGATCGAATGGAGAGATACATGAACTTCTTTATCATTGTAAACGATTTATATTACAGAATTCGAATATTCAACAATAAAATGTTAAGACAAAGCACTTTTGTAGAATAACACATCTATAATTATCAATTTTTTGTTTAAATTACGAATCTTCTGTAGATATAGAATGTTTGTTTTTTTTTTTATTTATGGATAATATACAATTCATTTCAATAATATTTCCTTAACAAAAAATTATATACAATAGAAGTAGGAATGTTCTGATAATAGAGTAAATCATAATTGATACTTTGAGCATAGAAAGAATAACGGTTATTTACTTTTCATACCAAACGAAATGATTTTCCAGCAAAAATTAGGCACGACGATGACATTTGATTCATTTGAAACAATCAAAGCAGCCAAATTGAGGATCATTACAATGCTAAACAATACTGTCGAACGAGAACCTACCATTCCGTTCTGTATACTGATTTTTCATTTTTAAAAAATAAAAAAAAAACAGGACAACCACAAAACACGTGTAGCTGTAAAAACTGTTTGCAGATGAAACTATTTTCTTTTAAAATATTTAAGATATATATTATATACAACGCTTTTTGATTGACTCAGCGCATCCTTTTATAACACTTAGAATCAATTCAATATTACAACAACAATATCGCGTATACTATTTTATATGGATGATTTTTCGATTTTATTCGATAGTTCCATCTGTAACTCGAACCAAGGAAAACATAACAATGTTTGTAGAATAGGGTACACCCACCACTTGACATGATTGATTTTTATGATGGAATTTATTTACTGTGATTACTGCAACAATGAATAAGTCTTTTTTAGTTGTGCATATACTTTTTAATAGAACATATCACGTGTCAAATGTTCGACTCGATAAAATAGATTCCATATCACATTGAAAGATAGTTTTATCATCAACAATCACATTCAATATGATCTTTGATATACCGTTCGCAGCAATCCTTTTGTTAAAAGACATCATGGCACCAAACATAACGCGCATAAAAAAATCTGTCGAGTCGATAACGCTTGGAGAATGATAGCTCGACGGAGACTAAATATGCGGGTGAGAACATGTTTTATCCAACAATAAGTATAACAATTTCCAACTTCCTGCCGCACACTCTCTGTACAAGTTACATTTCTTTATTTCTCGTCACAGAATACTGGCCACGATTCTCGTGCTTCCATTTATTTCTTCAAGTTTGCCTTACGTTATTGTTATATATTCTCTCTTTCATTACGAAACCCAAGACGCGGGTACCCATTGTGGTTCTCTTTCCAAGGAATTGATTTCACTGAGAAGCTGGTTGTACGCCCGATCGGTGTCGTTGTTGATGATTATCATATCGAACAAATGACCGTATTTGTCCTCCATCTCTCGCGCTTTTTCTATAATATCCTTCAGCTCTTCCTCTTTGTAATTTTCATTATTCTTTATACGTTTTTGCCGTAACTTTTCGAGACTCGGGGGCGCGACGAATACTACGTACGGCTTCAAATTTGAATTTCGTAAGATTTTCAAACTTTGAGGATGAAGGTTTAGAACACATATTTTACCCGAATTCACAACGGTTCTTATAGCTTCGACCGAAGTACCGTAGTAAGCTTTCTCGTATTCACCGTGCTCTACGAATTTTCTACAAAGTATATCCGATTCGAATTGAGAGCGGGAAATAAAATGATAATCTTGGCCGTCGACTTCGGAATCCTTCCTGGGTCGACTCGTATCTACACAGAAAAAAAAAACAGAATTTCATGGATTAAATATTTCTTTTGAATTTGTAATTTATTATTTGAATTCTTACGGGGTATAGCTGCTGCAAATCTCTCACTGTCTTGCATTAATCTTTGTCGGAGTTCGTGTCTTCCGATATTGGGAGGACCAATTAGAACTATCGGCCTCTTGTGATCGGCTCTGGGATAATATAAAGCAACTTCTTCGTACGTTAAAACCTCTTCGCTATCGTAATCTGTAAATTTACAAACAAATTCGTACCAAAGAGTTTTATATCATCTATGAGTACCAAAATATATTTACCATCAATGGCAGTTGTAGTGTAGAATGGATACCCATCGTCATTGAAATTTGACCCAAACTTATTTCGTTTCTTCTTCTTGGGATTTTTCCTAGCACATAATAATGTACTAGATTTTTTCGAACCTCGAACCGTAGTATTATCCCCGGCGATGGTTTGTTTCATAGATTCCCTCCTGTTGAAATTTCACCAATTTAATTTTTTCTCTTGATTACAGTGTTCGAGAAACGATTGAATGAAAGAAACAAAAAAACATACTGTTGTTGGAAGCTTCTACTTGGAATGAGACCAGCCAAAGTTTGATCCTCTTCTCCCTCTCTGTAGGCTTGCCACCAATTTGGATCTTCTTGCGAAATAACGTGTAAAACGTCTCCTTTTTGGAAACTCACTCCCAATTCTCTGCACGGTATGTACGGATCATCTTCGGGATCGTAATCGAAGTGTGCTCGTATGTGCTGTACCTGCAAAACAACGGTAAGGGATTCAATATTTCATACAACGACTGAATAAATTCATTCGAAATCCTCACCTGATTGGTATCCTCTTTTTTATTTGTAGAATTTCTAAGATGCACTGGAGCGGGAAGTATCAAGAATGTAAGACTACCTTGCATTCCTGCTAAAATGTCGCAGACTTCGTTAACACTTTTACCCCTCATTTCCACCCCATTGACTTCCAGAACTTCGTCTCCTTCGTGCAACAGGCCAGATTTGTCTGCTGCTCCACCTCTAACGACTCTCCCTGAAATTCAATTTCCAACAAAGGTATGAAATTATATTATTTATTATTCATATCAGGGAGTATATATATATAAATAGACTGCAAAAAAGAATACCTATGATAACAGCATCACCCTCATTTCTAACAGTAGCACCTAGAGGTTCATTGGTTTTTTCTATCCTGATAATTTTGATATTATCAACAACGTTCGTCTCCCTCCAGCTCGACGATGGACTGGGCGGTCCACTCGAAGATGAAACACTTTGCTTCTTTTGCGAACCATCTATATACGAAACGATAGAATCGTGCGCCAACAAAAGTGCTTCTACGTCATAATTCGTCAAAATACCAGTTAATTCTTCCACGGCTGCTAACGTATCCGCACTTTCGTTGCCTCCCGTCGTTGATTGCCATTTCTCCAAAATCTCTACGCACTAAAACGATGGTGGCATTGGATGAATAATTATGATTTTTTCATCTCCTCTGTAATGGATTCTACTATTTATAAAACTCGATTAAAATTCTTCGAACACGTGTATTCAATTATGACTCACGTTTGTATTTTGGTCACACTTGGAATGCTAATCTACAAGGTAGTATTGTTTGCATGGTATGCAACTTATGTGCAGAGAATCGAAAACGACAAATCATTGTATATTATGTCGATGGAAATACGTGGATAATATATATTGTAAGCACAATCTTGCGCCTTCGAAGGTTTACTTATTTGAATGAAGTTAAAGGCTTCAAGAAATCGATTTTCTTTTTCTTGCTTAAATCGTTAGCTCAACTATCCAAGAATACGTTGTCAAAATTTCAAAGCAAAATTCTTATCTAGTGCTGGAATCGCTGATTAATCGGTGACCTTGCTTGAATTTCTAGTTTTACAAAACAGCAAAGATCTTCTCAATTCTCACCTGACAGAGTGTGAATAGATTTCGAAAACACTGAAACTAAACAAGCATGATATACAGATAATTGTAGATAATGTTATTCCTTGACGTCAATAATCAGGACTTACATAATTCGTGTCTGCAGTGTCTTATGCAACATTTCTGAACATCTTTGAAACTGTTTTGGGATAATAGAAGTACTTGTATCGAGATAGATCTCGTACATCGTATTCTCAGAATAATTGATCGAGTTTCTCATGTGCACAACAATAGGTCAACTATCGATCATCATACTCACATCTCGAGTTAAATTTGAACTATCTTCCACGTAATGTTTAAAGACTTTGCCCGATCTCAGTTTGGTTCTTAAAACATGGTATATAGCTAGCGCAGTTGCGAAACGGCTTTGTACCAAAAGCGTTCGAACGGCATCGATTTCCGCTTCTACGCCCGAACCCGATATTCCCAGAGTCCCCGAAATATTTTGTAACTGCAATTGTAGTCGTTCTAAGGTTGCGATGATTTCTCCATACGCTGTAATATTATAACATGAAAACGTTTGGTATGAAATTGTGGTACTGTATATAGGAAGAAAGGTAAATGTTCGACTCACTGAGATGTCTTTGAGGTTCTTCTGTTTCTTTCAGCGCATTACTGGGCGTTACGTAAGGAACACGACTGCTACTGGTGAATATCTCGTCTTGGGCGTAAGCAGGATTTTCTTGACCGGAAAGACTTATCGCGTGGCTCTCCAAAGCTTGAAGTTTTCTCGAACCTCGAAGCGAACGATTAAGGATTTCTTGTTTCTCTTCCTCATCTTTTCGTTTTCGTAATTGTTCCTGTAAGGATTCATTGTTCTCTTTCATTGAATTCTACGGAAAAAATTATCTACTTCATAGAAAAACAATTTTTGAACCAAAATTGGTATGTTTAAGTTTTCTGGTGTGGAAGATAAGGTAGAGCAATTGGAACAAATCTTGATAAGGCTGAATTACTAGAAGATTATTTTCGTAGAGGCATTCTAATTGAAAACTATGATTATAACAAACCTGGTACTTCTTAATGGAAGAAAGTTGTTGCTGAGTGAGTTCAGGATTGATACTATCCGGTTCTTCGTTATTATTTCGAGCGGGAAGACGTACGTTGTCCTTTGGTGGCCTAGCTGGAGCCTTTTTTTGATCTCTTGGCGGAATGGCAGGTTTGACTCCATTTAGTCCAGCCTACAATCCATCCCAAAAGTTTTGTTTAGTTCTAAAACGTATTATCCCATGCTTCGAATGTACAAAAGAATAGTAATCGAGTGATTCATCGAAATGAGCATTTTTTGTTTCTTATGTAGTTCAAAGAGTGAATAGAAGGTAGAATAAATTAAGCATAGTTTCATAAAAAGATTTTATGACAATCATGAGAATCATTGATACATATTTTTCTCTATTCGAATTTAGGATTCAATAATCACTGCTATAATTCAAGAAAATCAATTTCAAAACAAATCCTTGAATTTGTATTACGAAATCAGCCATTTGATACTATAATATAAAATAAATATATATTCTTATAAAACGATGGAATATTTCTTATTTCATTTCAAAATTTCGAAAGTACTTCTTTTAAATGCAAACCAAAAAAAAAACTATGAATATATATATTTTTTCCTGAATAGACCTTTTTCACACGTAATTCGTGAGCCTATTGTTCAGAACTGTTGCCTCAAATCCCTACTTCGTCGTTCTTTGAGTTGCAGTAGAAAATGGAAACAAAAAAGAAAAGAAAGCTTAAACTAGTGTTCCACTTTTTCCACATTGATCACGTTGCGTCTTTTTCACCACAGGTCAAAATCACAGGGTGAACAAGAAAAAAATTGTATAAATAAATATATTTTACGTAATATTAATAATTAGAATGAATGAAAAAAGTCCAATTTTCGATACCATGTGCAGTATTCGAGGGGAAATTTGAAATAAATTTATTCATCAACTCATATCGAATATGCGTGTGGGGTGAAGGAGGGAGGGTACAGTTAATGTCAGAAAGCATTGATGAAGTTAACTCTCTAAAGGCGTGATTGAAGGAAAGCAAAACAAAACCTGTGAATATTTCGACTTCGATGAGATGAATTCAGGTGATTTGATGAAAAAAAAAAAAAAACAAGTGGTGTACTTGATACAACGAACTGCATTTTTATTTTTGAGTACAAAAACAAACATGCGCATTCCTTCTAGAGCTGTCTAACACTAAATCGAAAATTTATCTATGAAACAGTACCATACAATTCTGTTCCGATTAGCAACTTGTTTTGCATTGAGTCTTAACTTTGTATTAATCCCCTCCTCTGTGTGTTATTCGTAAAAATATTTTCACAGGTTTTATCATTAAAAAATCCTGTATTTTTCTTCATTTAATAATTTTAATAATTCCACCGATACAATCGAAACACCTGTTTTTTTGTGATTTTCTTGTCTATATGTGAAGCATAATCGTTTAATCTCTCTCAATTTCAAATTGTCCAGCTAACATCTTTTACAGAAAATAATACAAAACAACAACAAATTGCACGTAAGATTGAAATTGCTAGTTTCGCAGGCGTGAATTTAAACTCGACGGATTTCAGACTTTGAATTGACGTGACCCTACCACCTACAAGGGTAATTTTCTAGCCTCATTTGCTCGAGTGTTTGGAACTGAATACTTGGAAGTAGTTTCAAGCATCATTTCGCCATACTTTTGGAATAATTTGACATAGATATTTCGGTAGAAAAAAGAATTCTTTTTGAAATTTTGGAACGTGATACCTGCAATCCTTCATCCACACGCAACGCGTTTGTTTTTTCATTAATTAAATCGATCGAAAAACACTATTCCCTTTTGGCGAAATTTTGTCCAAATCATGGTATCGAATTTGGACAGGATTCAAAGAATTTATAGGGTATATCGTTACGCGAAAGGAAGGTAATTGTTCTAAATATTCTCATCTCGATATATCCTTATCGAGCACTGTCAAGTATACCACTTGTTGCTTTGGTGCAATTCAATATAACGTTCATCCAGTCGATCCGGCCAGTAATGTATTTCAATCAAATGATCGACTTCGCAGAGACAAGTACCCAGCGAATTATCGTGTTTTCTTGAATCGAAGCGTGTGATGCGTGTCGAAAAATTGGATAAATAGCTCATTTCTTCGAGATATATTAGATTTGAAATGCGAAAAATGTTAAATTTCACACAAGTACACGACGAAACGGCAAAACAAGAACTGTATTCTGTATTTCTGTATTCTTGATACCTGTATTCAGGCGAACGACTATCGAGGAAGTTTTGACGATGAAATGAAATTCGATGATAAAGAATACAGAGATACAGGATACAGATTTTGTTTTGCCGTTGAAATGTTCTTAGAATCGTGTAGTTACTTATTTTGATAAAAGAGACAATAGATAAGAGACAAATTTACAGGTGAGCTGTTTACTTTTTGTCCAGAGATTCGAGGATGATCTAAATCAAACATGACACATGCGTTAAAGAATGCGACGATAAGAGTGCGTGTTACGTGTTAAAAGCCATCGTTTCACCATGCTCAGACGTTTTTTTCTCTCCGAAAGATGTGTTTTTCTATTGCTCAGAGAGAATTGAAGAATTTTGTTTTGGAAATTGATAATACGACATCGTTCGGAAATAAGGCAGATATATCTAAAATGATAGCGATAAAATTGATTAGTAGTGAGTTAGAGATCGAGAGGAGTTGATAAATAGCGAGTGTTTGATGCAGGGGCTTACCTGTTGTTCGACTTCGCGTTTTCGTTCTAGCGCGAATAAATTGTCTTTAATATTATCATCGGCGCAAATCATGGTGATGCTAGAAATATCATCGCTTGTCGTTTCGGTATCACTTAGAAGAGAGGGAGAGGTGGTGGTCTTAACCGTCATCGTATCCCTACCCTCGTTAGTACCGCTCGTCACCAAATTATTATTCAACGAACCCTCAGTTACGTTAGCGACATTACTATTTCCAGTGGAATCCTTTTTCGATTCAAGCGTGTTGTATTTGCTGTTAACGGGGGTTTTGTTCGGTGGTGGGTAAACGGGATGACACTTGGTCACCGGCACGAAATCAGGCGGACAATCTACCGCTACTTCGCGAAAATTCTTCTCGTCTACTAACATCGTGAATCCGTGATTGGCGTGTTCAGAACTGGACGGATGATGATCGCTCCTCAAAGAGGAATACCCGCTTACAGTTTGTTGGTTCTTCTTCTTCTTGAAACACGGTTTCGAAGGAGAGAGATTATAAAAATTCATATTCAATAGATTATCGGTGGATTTATCGATGAGTTGTTCAACGTCGGCAGTTCGGGACTTGTTGCGTTTTCCCCGATCCTCGCTAGACCGAGTTTTCGAATTTTTTTTCACTTTATTGCGAGCGTAATTCAAACGTTTGACGAGATCTTGTTCTTGGAGTGGATGATCCTTGGTTTGAACGGTGGTCGAGAGTTCCACGGTGGATGGTTGATCTTGAGGCAAACGAGGAACGAAACATTGTTCGTCGATTAGTTTTGTGAGATCGGAAACATCGTCTAATCTCAATAATAATTCTTGGGGATCGGCCAAACCGTAGGCTGGATTGTCAAAAGAGATATTATCGTGTTCGTGGAATAGAGGTTTCACTTTCATTTCGGGAACGACCCCCGATCTACAGGCGGAACCTAAATCTATTCGTTGTACATTGAATACTGTGGAATCTTTCAATAGGACGGGACTGATGCTCGAAGGGGCAGCGCTGTCCGATCTACTCGAGGAACTTCTAAGACTGATCGATTCGTCGGCGCTGCTCTTCGACATCGTTGGATAATTTTCCTCTACGGAAGGTGGAGGGTGATGATGATGGTGATGGTGATGATGAAGATGATGGTGATGATGGTGATGATGATGATCGTCTCTGGCTTCAAAGTTGGTGTCGTTTGGCTTGTCATTGGTGGCACTACAGTCTCTCGTAATCTCTCCTTCATTGATATGGTCACATGCTTTTCTTAAATGTAAATAACTCGACTTGTCGGTGTTTTCTCGGTCATCCGAGTGTCTCCGTTGTCCCAATTCTTCCTCCTTGATTTTCGTAAAGCTATTTCTCTCCGTGGTCAACGTGGTCTGCGGATTACTCTCGGACCCTAGTTCCGATTCGATTTTTCCCGGAGATGATGGTGCTTTGAACGACGACAAGCTCTGTACGTTGTCATTGACATTCGTACTGTTAACGGAGCCGAGTGTTTTCGCGCGATCGATATATATACCTTTTTTAAGAGTTTCGTTATCAAAATTTAAAGAAAGATCTAGATCACTAGCGCTACGGGAATGATCAACGAGCTCATTTTGATAACTGGACGAGCTGCTTTTTACCTTATTCGGATAAGCCTTCTGTAGAAGAGCATCGGGCACATCGACGGGTAGCTCCCGATGAGGACCCAAAGATTCAGAGGCCCACATTTCATCCGGCTCAAGATTCTCGTGTGACTCCTTCGATTCCCTCGTACTGCTATTATTGTTCTCTCGCACCTGTTGTTGCTGTAGACGAATGTCAAGCACGCTACTTCCACTACGTCTTCGAGACCTGCAATTCAATTCCATTCGTGTCAAATTATTTTCACTTTCATATTCGATCGTTTTTGATTAATTAATTAATTAATTGATCGTATAATTATTACTTGGCGAAAGCTAGAGCTAGTCGACAAACGTCGGAATAAAATTTCTCGATGAATAGTTATCACGCGTCCTCTCTCGCGTCTTACGCAAATTGTTGTACACACATTCTCTTGGCGTGACTCCATTGAAAATACTTGCATATATTATTTACTAAGATATGTACTCGAAGAATAGATTTTTCTTCGTATCGTTAACATCGGATTTCATTTGTTTAGTTACACGAGAGAATTAGATAAGAAATATTTTGCTGAGAAGTTTTCTAGAATTGAAAATTTCAACTCGCGGTTGGAATGAATAGTAATTACGCATCGAAATCTAAAACACGAGGGGCGTAAACCGCGTCTTCTATATCTATCCAAGCTAAGAGAGATTCGACGATGGATCATAAAATATAAACTAACATCTCCTTTTTCTGTCTTCGTATATCATAAAAATATCTTGGTTTTTTTTTTTTTAAACAATTAACACACGATGAGTGATTGTTTTTGGAAACCCGTATTTTATGATGAATCGATAAATTCTTCATTCGCATTGAATTAGGAACGTGTTCCATTTTGTCCCCACACAAAAGCAGATTATTCAATCCAACTCCCTCCTCTTTTCTTGATTCCGCCAACTGTTACGTATTTGATCAGCTCGTAATGTATACGTTCCAAATATCTTGGCGATTATAATTTTGATTTCCTCTACGCGTCATCGTTTCGCGTCATTAAAGTACATTATCTACAATTGAAATAACGATTTAACGTGTTTCATTTATTTACAAATATATGGTGAGATATGAGAATGATTTATGAAAAGTACAAAAAAAAAAAAAAGAGTACATCGCCCATCCCGAACGACTCATGAATGTTGGTTTGTTTAGCATGAATGCGTAAACGAACACTATGCACTACTCATGCCAATTTGTTGATTTCCGGTAAACGAAGCTCGTTGATAACGGAATAATTCCGGGGCAATCTACGATCGGTAATGTGTTCTCCAACACGGCTATTATGAAAAGCGGATGTTTGAGAGCTAGAGATGCGCGATACACCGGTGTTCCAGTCCAGTATTATAAAAAAGAAATAAATCGGTCAGTTATTCATGAGTTGAAAGCATTATAACGTAAATTCGAAAAGTTTTTTCTCTCTGTGCGATTGAATGCGATAGAATAATATCAAAATAAGTATGTATTCTAATTCTAATGTGAAAACGGGGAACTCTTGGGGGAATGTAATAATATTTTGAAATACGTTATTCTCGTGCGGAATGTATATTTCGTTTATCGATCGTTAAATATAAATGACGCAAAAGTTTACTTTGAAATGTGTATCGATGACATTGTCGAGTATCGGTATGCGTATCGTAGTATCGTCCCAACAATTGATATCTCGAATGTAACATTATATGTGTATACTTTCTGAATACTCGCTACTTTTTAGAGCATGAGATTTAATAATTAATCTCTCTTCTCGTCAATTATCAAGCCGCTGTTAAATTGCTCGATCCTTTTCGAGGGAGTAATTTTTGCAACGGAATGTCGATTAATGGTTTCATATTTTCAATCGGTAGGGAAATATTTTCAGAGAATTTCAATCAGTTTCGAGTATATATTGTTCGGGTTTTTCTTACTTTTACTGTTCCGAAGGTGAATCCTGAGTCAATTTTCAACAGATCGCAGATAATGCACGAGTGTTCAAGGATATCGTGTCTTTATCAAGTGGGTCATATATATTTTCGGTGATACGTTGATTTTTATGTTTTTAATATTCGTGTAGCGGAAAAAACGAGATGTTACGAGATTCAGGAAAATATTTTTTATCGTGTTTTTTTCTTCATATTCATTTTACACTGTGTGCAGTTCGTGCATGACTTATACCTGATAACGTCATATAAGAGGATTAAATATAATCGTGTCTGATTCATTAAACGGTTCGTACGAGAGCCATTTTTAGTATGAAATCTTCTAATGTGAGTATTATTCGGTATTGTTATTGTTATTCATTCTCAAGATGTTGTCGGTGTTTTCAGAACATTATAAAAACGTTACACAGGGAGAAAAATGCAGGTCGAAAATATAGTAATCTTCAATAAACATTTCAGAATCTTTCTTAAATGCATAACAAAGATAAAAGGTTTCAATTTTTTGTGTGGAATTGGATTCGAAAAAACAATGAAAAATTATCGATACTTCATAAAGAATAGAGAAACATATGAACTTTCTAAAAGTCGTATACGAAATTTCACAAAGTAAATAGTAGGATATTCTTTATTCTTCACTAAGTATTGATAATTTTTCATTGTTCTTCGAATAAAATTCCACAAAAAAAGTGGACTCTCCTGTCTTTATTATGCATTTGAGAAAAATTCTCAGATTCTAAGAAATATTCTCAAATTTTTCATTAAAGATCACTATATTTCCGACCTTCATTTTTCTCCGTGCAGGTGTCTTGAAATGAATGTATACAATTATACAAAAATTTTATATAATTTATTTATAAATCCTTTCACTCGGAGTGATTCACGTTCATTAGTTTGTGATGTGGTCTATGAATATTCACAATTCGCACTCAAGTGGAAAACTTGAGTTGTTGAATGGAATTATATAAAATGATCGATCAAAAATGATTATATAACATTTTTCATAAAATTTATATACAATTTTTATCCGTTTTATGCAGAATATTCTAGAATGAGGTACACACTAGTCTTTGTTGGACTAGTTTGAGTAAATTTTTTCAAAACCTCTGTGCAGGGTTGGCAGCGCTTCCCGGGGTTTAAAAAGAATGAAAAAAGTGAATCCACGGATGAGAATAGTGATAAAACAGTAATTTTTGAGAAATAAACTCCCTGAAATTTTGGGGTAAACAATTTTTAATGCTCGTTTTCAATGGGAAACGAATTCAGTTCAACGAAAAACAATTTCTCTGAATTGAGACACAAAATTTCGTGAAATATATTCCTTCCTCTTTAAATTCGAAAATCTATCCATTGGAAACAGAATTCATTAGAATAAGGGCAAAGAAATTACCCGGCTCGAAAAATATTTCGTTTTTAGTGTATTTTAAAACAGTACTTTTTTTCGTAATTTTTGTCTGAATTGCTCCTTCAATGAATGAAAGTGATTGAGGAGAAATTCAGACTAAAATAATGAAAAAGTACTGTTTTTGTCCGCATTATTCGACAACAAGGACAAAATCAGTCTAAAAACGAAATATGAGGACAAAAACCGTTCAGCGTACATGGAATTGTGTAGTAACGTCCCAAAACCGCTTTGATATGGAAAATCTAATTGCAAGAAATTGTGTACGAAAAATCTGTTTGCACAATTCTCAAAATGGCCCAAGCTTGGCCCGATCTTGGCCCAATTATGACTTATATTGGGCCAGAATCCATGAGAAAAAATGGCCCAAACTTGGTTAAAGCTTGGCATGATAACCTCGTGCCAGGCTTGGTACTCAATATTGGGCCAGAATGCAATGCCAAGTGAGGCTCCAATGTATTATGAATATTTTGGAGCTTGACTCATACGATTAAATTGGACCTGGACCAAGTTGTGTATATTCATTTTTGCCATACTTCAACCTGATCCTTCAAACATACTTCTCGGAGAAAAAAATGACGGCATTTTTCATCACATCCCTGCTAAAAATTTCCCATAGAAAACGATAAAATTTTTAGCAGGGATATCGGTAAAACTCTGCAAAAATCACAAAGATGAAGATGTAGCATAGGTTCTCAAATAAACATTGATTGTACTTTGGCCCAATATTGGTTCACCATGCTTGACAATTTAATGTTGTGCCAAGCTTCAACCACTTGTCGTAATGACATTCCTTACGAAACGTGGTATAGATTCTCAAATAACAAATGATTTATTATTGGGCCGATATTGGTTCGCCATGCTTGGCAGCTTAATGTTTTACCAATCTTGAATCACTTGTTGTATAGGTATTCCTTATGAAACATAGTGTGGGTTCTCAAATAACAAACGGTTCTATATTGGGTTGATATTGGTTCGCCATGTTTGGCAGCCCAATATTTTGCCAAGCTTGCACCAGTTGTCATATTGGTATTTCCTATGAAACCCGGTATGGTTTCTAGAATGAACAACGGTTATATATTGGACCCATATTGGTTCGCGATGCTTGGCAGTCCAGTATTTTGCCAAGCATGGGCCAGTTGTCAATATTGGCATTTCCTACCTGGGTTCCATTAAAAAATTACTTTGCAATTCGAATTTTGCCGCAAAAATCGTTAAAAAAATCTTGAAATCAATACGAAATCCTTCATGAAATATCATATTTCTATATTGTATTCAACAAAAATTCACAAATTTGATATTGGTGATGAAATTTCACAATTTCTTACCGAAATGTAACAATTATTTATCAACTTTCGCCGTGTTATTATAATTAAGAAGGAAATTTTTAGCATCAAGAATTTGATTATGAATTCTATTCGATTAATTATTTATGTAAACCCTTCATAATTTTACATAAAAACATTATGAAACTTCTCTTAATTAAATAATTCTGAATTTCAAGAATTTTCTCCTCGAACGAATATTTGTAAATTTGATAATCAATTCTTTACATTTAAATAAAAACATCTAAGATTTCTATCGAAACTTGGCAAGTATTTATCACAAGGGATTCGATTCGTCAATATTTGCCACCTCTATTGTCAAATTCAATATGCGCTTATCAGATTGCACAATACACCAAAAAAAAGTTTTGTTGAAATGTGAACAACCAAAAACTTCAGTTATGCAAACCAAATCTTTGTTGTTAACACATTTGGGAACAAAAGTTTTTTGTTTTTCGTATCAACCAAAATGTTTTGTTGTTTTAACCAAACAGTTTTCTCGGTGTCAATATTTCCATTAAATTCAATCATTTTTCCAAGAGTTTACGGTTGTAAGTACATAATTCGTAATTTTATATAATGTAATTATTCAATGCAATTTTATATAAAATTCGTATCAAATTTTCATACAAATCTATATAAACTTCACATGAAATCACATTGAATCAGATTATACACAAAATTTTCTTTGAAATTGTTCATCAGATTGAGACAAAAAATTTTCAAATCGAAAGAGAAATATTTTCCTGATTTCAATTCAATGCAAAATTTTCTCATTGAAATTAACTATCTTTTCCATTGCAAACAAGATTTTCTTTAGATCTATTTCAATCGGGATCGCGAAATTCGCAAAAGTGAACTCGAATTCCCTCTCACGACTGGACGGATTTTCACCTAGGATACTAGTTTATTCTTCTAAGTCCTGCGTGGATCCCTTCGAGGTTTCATTTGGGATCCCTCGGGTTGCGGCTCAGAACCACTCACAGGGAGAAAAAATGGTTTGCTACTGTCTTCGCAAAAATATTCACTCCATCAGCTAAGACTCAGCTTAGTTCTGTTAACAAATTCATTTATGTCAGCAAAGAAATGTAGTTGTGTCAATCATTTTTCTTGCTCTTTCAGCTATTTTTGCTTCCTCGTGAGATCGTTTCAGGGGACCAACAATTTATTGTTGCTGACATAAACAAATTTGTTAACAGAACTAACGTCTTAACTGCTGGAGTAGGAGCTACAGTAACAGACCTGCTTGTTATGCCAGCAATACTTTTTCCTCCTTGTGGGTTTCCGCCTGACAGGACCTCGTAATAACAATATATTGGTTGATCTGCGTACAAAAAGCGAAAAACAACAAAAGCTGTAGACGGAAAGAACATTAAAAAAGATGCAAAAGCAGCGCTTCGGTGGATTTTTGAATGAATTCTCTCTTTCTTCATTTAAAGACAGAATGATACAGCAGCACAGCGATTCAAAAACGACTCCAGAATCAAATATACTCGAAACGCGGATAGCAGCACAATCGACGATCCTCTACCTGAGACTTCAGTGGAATATCGGGGGAGAATTCTTCGCTGGATTTGTATCATGAAATCTGAATATGTAAATCCACCAATATGAATTCTATTAAGAATACAGTGGGCGGACATTTCTCTGTCGCCTCAACGGAGACTCTCCCTTATTTCCACGCCTCTCATTTCTCCACAAACGTTCCAACTCCACTCAACCTAAACCTCAGGTGGAGAATCGGTGGAAGATCGGTGAAGATTGTTCTGTACTATCTTTAATTCTTTATAGAATTTTTCTGTTGCATCAATACAAATATACAATTCATATAGTCAGTGTAACATAATTCAGGACACCCTGTACATGATTTTGTCTGAATTATGAAATTCTTATTTCTTAACATTGAGTGTCTTCCGCCAATTTTTGAACAAACGTTTCCCATCAGCTCTCTTTGTTATCCATCGACTTCTTTGTCCACAGAGCGGTTTTGTCTGCACTTGTGTTTTGTTCGTGACTTTTTTGTTCCTTCCCCACAATACGAAACCACATATGATTTTACCGAATCACATACAAACGACATTCACGACGTTTCATGTCGGGTATTTTTTGTCAGGCTTTGGATTACTCTGTTGGACTTTAACCCCCACTCGACACGAAACTTTGACCCAAAAGAATCCAAAATGATGGATTCTTTGAATTTTTCTCGCACGAAATGACACCCTACGCTTATCGGATATGTGCTCCGGAATGCCGTGCACAACGTACATCGAGTATACTTATACAGGGTGTGCTGAAATGTTATTCAAAGGTTAGTTTTTGACACTCACTCGCAATTCGAGTGTTTTCAAATCGCTATAACTCAAAGAATGGAAATCGCATCGCGATTCTCGGTAGGAGATTTGAACGAGTGTACGCGATGTTACATATTCCAAAGCGGTGCTTATGTTTTATGCAAATTGATGAATTGAAATAATTGTCCTCGATACGACATTTCAGATTTCGTACTCGCGTTTACGGGAGAGAGAGGGAGAGAGATCGTCAGTTAGAATTCGAATACGATTGATGAGAAGAAATTTTCATAAAAAATTCATGAAACTTGGTTCTTTCAGGGCCGCATGCACCTCGGTTGCCATTCAAGGTCGAAGGAAAATATTTACGATTCAAAACATACCAGTGTAGAGTTTTGAGGATTCTCATGGCGTGGCTGCTTAACACATCGCCCTTCGTTCAGACCTTTATGGTTGCTTACAAATGTGCAAGCTAGCAAAGAATCTCAATAATATCTTTCTCAATGTCTTCCATTCTCTCGTCCAGTTATCCCCTCTCTCTCTTTCTCTTTCTCCGAGATTCCTTAGAGTAATATCCTTGTGGGAGAGAGAGAGAGATGAATTTTTCTCCAAAATTCAGTCGATTACCGATCACTTTTTTCGACCGGCCGTTTTTTCTCCCAACCTGCTACTATATATTCGCTACTTGTCAACCCGGAGTGAAGCACTTTTTTTCACTTTTACTGATGCTTCTAATTCTCGCAGGCTCTTTACTGGCTTCCTCAACATCTTGTGTTTGAGAGACGTATATATAACGTGCACACCAATTCAACGACGTACCATTTTTTTCTCTTTTCAAATATTCGCACTGATGTCGAACGTACACATGAATGGGGTATTCACAATCACACAGACACTTTGAAATGCACCACACAACACATAATGGAATAACATATATAGCGTATATAATACTGAGCGATTCAAAGCGCACACAAGGTAGAGTAAGAGGAGAAGGCGGAAAAGGTGTATGTATGTATGGATGATATTTATGCATGTGAGTACATGTATATTTGTCGAAGGATGGTAAAGAAGGCAGGCGGTGTGCGCGTGACCGATCTCGTCGCACTATATCGTATGGAGAACGCCTGTACCGGTTTATAAGTCACCTTTATTTCATCAAAGATACATGTGGAACTCTTTTTGACCGTTTGTTTGATATAACTTTGCATTGGACCCCACGATCCAATGTCCTCCAGTCACCGCACATCCATTGACATTTAGAACAATTTCAGAACGTAACTACCGAACGAGCAACGTGATAAAAATTTGAATACCTGGTTGATGGTAAGGTACACACATATATATATATATATATCTACAAATATTTTACACGAAATTTAATTTCATTGTTATCAAATGTCAAGTTGGAATCTCGTCTTCGGCGCGTGAGTTGTTTGTCGTGGGGTACACAAGGGGGAGGGGGCGAGAGGGGATACACGATAAGGAACATACAGCTGGATCGGTTATAAAACGACGATATATAGAGATATTAAACGACATATAACACGAGGATAGTCGACGTCCACCCAGGTTGAAACTAACGTGAGTCGGTTCGTTCCGCTTTACCACGACTCAAGTGAGGCAGCGCTCTCTCCCTGCTCTTCTGTTTGTCTCCCACTTCACTTGACGTGTTTTTTCCTTTCCTTTTCTTTCCTTTCATATTGCCTATCCCCCAACTTTACATCCTTCTTTCTTACTCGCACTTACGCTACCTGCCTACCTCTACCAGCTCTACCATTCCTATTACTCGTTTCTACCTTACCGTCTTAACGTTATTCCCCTTCCTTCTCCACTTCACAACGGTTCTTTACCTTACTCCGTGTGTTGTCCACCTTTGGATGAAACATAAGCATCGTTCCCTCTTCTTCCATCCAACGGAGGACTGAAGTGCACAAAAGTCTTGTTAAATCTCAACATCACGAGATTCGTCATTATTTTTCATCCAAAGAAAGATTCCCCGCGGGAGTCTTCGCCGGGGTATTTGCCGGCAAACCGATTTTCTCTAACCTCTCTTTCCCTCTTGTTATTCACTCCTTCTCTCTTTCTTTCTCTTCCACCACTTCAGTACCAACACGATCACGTGATGTGGCGTTGAATCTTCGACTCTCTCTTGTTTCTATTTCGTTTACATATATGTATGCACTCGTGAATGCACGCATAACTCTGTGACGATTGTAAGCTGCATTTTGATTTTTCGATCCTCCGGCCAGCCGAGGCTGCCATACGTACGTATACGAACCTGATATGCCAGCAACGATTGTTGTTGTCCTCTTCATTGTTTCCAAATCGAATCGAATAATAAAGTTCTTTTGAAACACTCTCGACGAAGGGGAGGAGAGTTCTCCAGGGAGGTGAGGGATTTATTTTTGCATCATTGTTTTGACTGCCGATTTCATCGTACTCGATGCTGGCTTCTCTTCGTCGTCTAAGATTCTCATGGTTCCGCGGAAGATCCTCCAGTCATTCGGCCTGTCTCGCTCCGTTGTTGTGCGTTGTCATCCTTTAATGCCAAGGTCAGAGGAGGAGAGCAGAAATGACCTGGGAATCGTCTTAATGGAATATGAGTCACTTGGAATTAATCATAAGGATTTCCACTGCTAATGGTTGGTTCAGGTGGATTACCATCTTTTATAGGGTTCAATCCTGATTGTTGAGTAGAGAGCCAAACAATTGTTTTTGTTTTATATATAAAAAGTATCGAATTTTTATCGAATTCTATACAAATTCTATATGTTTTATATATAAAAAGGATCGATCCTCTTGGGAGATTCCCATCATTACTCACGACTCTACCCACTTCCTCTTTAAATTTCAATTTCTATGACATTGTAAAAAGTGAAAGTGCAGTTCACCGCAAATTTAGTAGCAATAAAAATCCCACGCGTGGAGGAAGTTCATCTCTTTTATATTTCAGAGGAATTCTCCTTCATTTGAAAGAAAATTCTTCCTTTCCAGAGGGGAGATCTCTCTTCAAATGAAGAAAAATTCCCCCAAAGTTATGATTATGTGTAAATCAAAGGAAGTGGTTGAAATTTATGTAGCACAAACAATAAATTAGTCAGTAATGTAGTCTAATTAGATATTAGTTAGTAATGTAGTCTAAACCCACAAACAATAAATTGATGAACTCGATCCTGGTTTACTCCAAGTTAACCCCCTCAAATACACACAGGTGCAAATTCGCACCAACCATTTTAAGATTTTTGATTTCATTCTCGTGTTTTTTCCACTCATCAAATGGAATATTTGTGAATTTTCTTCCATACCACGTTAATCCAGGGGCGTCTTTACGTTTTCGTCGCCCCCAACCTGAGCTGAAATCAATATTTTCAATCATTCTCTCAGGTGTATTTATGTTATTTGGAAACTATGTAACATGACTCGAAAAAATATATTATTCAATAAAACTTTGACACACTCAACAGGATTAAACATCTAGCATCACTAACTATTGGTAACCTTCTTAGGTTGTAATAAAGATAAAACGTTTCACATTTCTGTTGAATTTTACTTGAAAATGGATGACAAATTCTGAATACTTAACAAAGAATAGAAAGAAAATATGAACCTTTCAAGCGTCGCACATTAAATTTGAATAAAAAAATTTCGAAATTTTATTTCAGGAAAATTCCAGGAAAATCTTGCCGATAAAAAGGGAAATGCGAACTTGTTTGAATCAAATAGAAAAATATATCATGAAAATTCATTCATTTTAATAAAAATGTCATTAATTCAAAAAACTTTGACAGTAGATTGATACGTAAATTATTTCCGTGAATTTGAAGAAAAACACCCTACTCTGGTTAAAGTCGCATAGCGATTCATCAGAAAATGTTCTTATTATGAACATAAGCATTCGTAAGCAGAAATTCATAGGACTTCATGGTTTACTTATGAATATCGTGTTGTAAAATCCACAGTGTTTCATAATAAGAACATTTTCCTATGAATTGCTATGACACTTGAACCAGAGTAAGGAATAGAACAGTCCAAACAACCATGCACAGCAGTTCGATGAGTTCATGCACAAATCGTGTTTGAATGTATCCAATTTCCGTACATCCCATACAGGGTTCATCAATTGGCCCAAAAAAGGCACGTTGCTGGACCACAAACGGCGTTCTTCGCCCGTTAATGGCGCCCATTATTGGCCCATCAATGGTTAATTGCTGGATGATAACGTGGGCCCAGTAATGGCAATAAATAATGGGCCATGTATAAAATTATTGATTGGCCCAGTAATGGGGTCAAATAGTCCCGATTTATGGCCAGAAATTTCGGGATAATGTTCGAATCACAGCCATCAATGGCAGATCACTGGGGCATAATAATGATGATATCCAATGGTGATATGACTGCGTTCCAGAATAATCGGTTCAGTATTAGTTCAGATGAGTGATCGAGTGTGTCCCACAACACTTTTGTTCTTGTTTTACGGAAATTTGTCATTCCAGTTTCCACAAGATCAGAAATTGATGTTTTCTTTTCTAAATAAATTTGCATGCCCGATATTTCCAAAATCTCAAATGTAAAATTATACGAGTCAAAAGCACTCTCGATAAATCAGTTGAATTCAGTTGCTTATTCCTCCAAATTTTTTGTTATTTACATGAGAGAGTAATTGATTATCTATATAAATAAGAATTCATTTGAATCATGTAAAACGTATTTGACGGATGTGAATTATTGATTCAGCGTAATAGAAATAAGGGCAGAACAAACTTTTTTCACGGGTGATCGCGAATAAAATACATTCAACTTTGAAATCCATTTCACTTACTAATAAACCGTATTTCAGCCAGTAACGGGGAATCAATTGTTGGCCGTTTACCATAGCCGTACATCGGCTGATTATCGGCTGTTTTCATTGCTGGCCTTTCTTATCAGCCAGTGTTGGGCCACACTTGTGCCAATGATGTAAATCCATTGTTGGCCATTCAATGGTAGCCATACATGGGCCAATTATTGGCTGTATTTACACTATCGAGGTTTCCTGTATAGGATACACTTCAAATTCGAATGTTTTATTTCGAGACACTCAGAGTTTGAAGCCTGTAGTGGCTTTTAAAACGCTTCAAAGCATGTAAATATATCCATAAAATGGATAAAATATTCAATTATCAAATACCTAATCTGAGTTAATCACAGATTTGTATATTTTCAAGTGTTTCCAAAGTGAGTAAATGATTTAAATACTGTGAGTATATTAACATAAAACACTTGAATTTACATTCTCCGCTCCTTTTGTGCTTGAAAGCATTTGATAACTGGAAAAAAACTTCTTCAATTTTGCCGCCCTGGGTTATAGACCCTTGAGCCCCCCCCCCCCTAAAGACGTCCCTGCGTTAATCCCTTCAAATTGAAAAAAAGTAAGGTCGAATTGGTCGAACGGGAATCGAGTTATTAATCGGCAAAGTTGCGTGGTGCGAATTTGCACCTGTGTGTACTCCGAAGGTGTGAAAGGATGTGTGTACTTGGAGGGTTAATGATGGAAATCCTTGGAAGAGATCAGCCCTTTTTGATATAAGAAGTATAGAATTTTGATTGAAAACTATGAAAATTATATATTTTTGATATAAAAAAAAGGATCGATCTTTCTCAAAGATTCCCTTCATTTATCATTTTACATTTTGTGAGATTTAGAATTGTATGTTAACCTCCTTCGAGGTTTGCTTGGACCTCGTGGGTTTCAGGGTTTCAGGCTCAAAATCATAGATTTCAACCCTTTCCCGACCATAAAATAACTGATGTTCGTAGAGGAGAAGAATGGAAATTTTCTTAATCTACACCCCACCAAATAGGATAAATCTGTTGCATTAGAATTTTTAGCTTCTATATTTTATCAGAGATAGTACGGTACGTATTTGGGGCTGTCGTCCTGAAAAGTGGAAAAGAGGCCGTTAATTTTCCAGGGTGAATACAAGAGATTTCTGTTATATATTGTTACTGAAATTGAAAAGTCCAAGGATAGTTTGAATCATTCCTTCCAGGTGCTTTCGAGAAGAACATTTTATATTGGTATTTTCAGGAGCGCACTATGCTCTGTGCCAACGACGCCATGGCGCAGGGGCGGCAGATCGTAAAAGAGCGGCAATCGGGTCGAAAAAAATTCTTTTCAATTTTAATAATTTTCTCTTGGAAAATTTTGAGGAAAATAATAAATTCTAAGCAATAAAACAATATTTTCGTGAAAAATTAATTTTCGCTGCCATACAAGGGGCGGCAAAAACCAAAGTCCGCCTCTGAGTATTTTACTGAAAAAATATGAACAAAGGGGTCTTTCTGATTAAGATTGTGAAGAAAAATTGTTTTCTCATAGAAAACATTGAGATATCGTTTTGAAGATTTGTAGGTATGTTTATTAAGGATGTATTACACCTATTTTCAAATTAATGAAAAACTCACGAGAATCTGTGAAACGATTCTTAATGATCAAACAAATACTCCTGCAAAATTTCAAATCGATTCAGAGCTTCCTTCGAAAGTCACATCAAAGTTAAAATCCATTAATTTATAGATTATAGATTGAAATCATATATAAATGAAGATGAATAAAAAAATATCTTCCTCAATATTCATGAAAACATTCGGATCAGAGAAAACGTTCGTCATTCGAACTTATCTTCAGTAGTTTTATTGTGCCATGGATCATATTTTGAATCACAGGCCATCAGCGATATATTATTTTCAAAATCTATGTAATTCATCCTTAAACATTCAATATTACAAAAAATTTTTTCAGATTTAAACAAATTCTTTCTTCGTTCTAATAATTTAAACAGAAAAAGAACTAAAAATTGACGGGGGGAGTGATTTGAGGCGACCGGATGATCTGAAAAAAATAAGTGGCGAATTATTTCTTGTTGAAGTGGCTATCGGTTGAATTAGGATACTTTTTTTCCATCAAGAAATAACAAAATGGCGGGCATTTTACAAAAATACCGATTTTTGAGGGTGGAAAATCGGATGAAAATTGGAAAATTCTTGAACAACGAAAAAGATCCTAGTTTATGCGATAGCCACTTCAACAAGGAATAGTTTGCCATTTTTTTGGTTTTTTTTTCAGATCACCCTGTCCGAAAAGTCCCATAGATTCCCATGGATTCCCATAGGTACTGTGACAATAACCGCATAGAAACCGATAGGCTATTTTATTCCTATCAGAATTAATCAGGTTTTGCCGATCATGCTGATAGAAACCCATGGAACATCAGATTCCACTTAGAATCTCATAGAAACCCTTGGATCCTGTGACAATAACCGCATAGAAACCGATAGGATATCATTGATTCCATTAGAATTTCGCCTATCGGTTTCTATTGGTTTTTTCGCACAGGGTATCCAGTCGTCCCAAATCACTCCCACCGTCATTTTCGAGTGTTTTTCGTTGTTTAAATTAGTATAACGAGAAGAAAATTTGTTTAAATCTGAAAAAAATGTTTGAAAAAAAAAATCCTTCTTGAAAATCTCAACCAGAAAGACCCCTGAAATGATCATTCTCGAAACTTGATGAATTTATTGAGTTTTTGTTCACAAAATAATTCGAACTTGTTCTTCCGTAAAGACCTCGGTAAAAGAAATCTTTCGGAATCTCTCTGAAATTCCCTGTTTTCAGAGAAATTTGGAGAGATCCAGACCAATTCGAAGAAATTCAGGAAAATTGTGCTCTGAATTTTCCAGCATTCAGGGAGCTTCAGGAAGATTTGGAAAAATGCAGATCCAGAAAAATTGTGTGCTAAAATTTTCAGAGGAATCCAAACAAATTTGAACAAATTCGAGGGAAGCTTTGAAATCGAAATAAATGAAATTCCGAGGCAATCGGAGTGGCTTAGAGTGATTCCAAGTAAATCACTGGAACAACTTTCTCATTGGAATGGAATGTTTCCATTGTACGAAGTACACAAAAGCCGGAATAGAAAGTAAAAAAAAAGTAGTTATCGTAAACCCTTCACGTCCAACAGGGTATTTAATATTTAAATCATGAGAATCTTGATTTTGTTCCCAGAATTCGAAAAAACTAGTGTGGTTTTAAAATTCAATTTCCAAATTCATCCGTCACATTATCTCTATAAAACACAAAACAGATATTCCCCTCACAAGAAAATGTACAAGAAAATTCAACATTCAACTTTTTTTCTCGTAATTTGCATCCTCCTCGATGAATCCCACGAAAGAAAAACATTCTACAAATAATCCCTTACATGTGACAAATCGTACATTTAAACATTTTACTTCTAATGAAAGAGCATCGTGCGAAGATAAATATTTCTCTTCCTTTTCAATTTCATGTGAATAGGTGAATTCAGAATCTTAACGTGACTTAATAGATTATCATGTTACTCCACGAATGACTATAATCTACTTCTTGACTGTGAAATCATGGAAATGTGGAAATGAATGAAAGGAGAACCAGTCCGTGGAAAATACTTGATAATGACTATGGTTTCCTCGTAATATATTACACTATCGTTTATATCACGCACATAAAATGATATCTCCCGGTTAAAGAATTCTATTCCCATTCAAATCTCATGAATATTATTCGAATTTTAATCGAAATTAATAGGATTTTCTGAAAACGGATCAACATTTTGGAATTGACTCTACAAAAAACCAGGCACTCCGCGTCTTAGATTTCTGAAATTATCATTCAATTGAAGTGTTGCTGAAGTTTGAATCGTTTATCGAAACGAATTAATAATCTAATAACGAAATACTCAGATCCACCCTCGGTTGAAGACTCAAAATCTTCAGTAGCGTCTTTTTTGAACGATATTTTCAATTCAAGGAACTCAATTTGAGGAGATAAATATATAACAATGATTCTATACAACATCGAATGAATACCGCAATCGTTCATCATTTCAATAATATTAAAATATTATATATTTTATAATTAAGTTTGAAAAATATTTTCCATCTCTCATTATTCATATTCGATGGATTTTCATACGAATATATTCTAATATACTATATATACAATAAAAAATCGACCATATATTGAAAAACAGAAAGAATTTCTCGGTACTGCAATAAGACACGATGAGTCAGAATCTACTTTTAGCTATTCAAAAGCCATTACCTGAAATTCGGTACTCTATCATCAATGAAAAGACTCCACAAGGGTTGATGACTGGGTATCTATTTTGGTACTACAATATTGAAAAAGAAAGAATTAAAAGCCTCATTATTTATACACACGCCATACTTTTTCCAGACCGCAAAATCTCTTCTACCACTCCATGTGTTTGCTTGATGTAACGATAATTGAAAGAACATGATGAAATTGTAATCTCTAAATGGAAGTACACGGAGAGGAATGCACATGGTCACGGGAACTATACATATTGAAAGGATACGAGCGGTTGATTCTCTCTATCCCTGCCTATCTCACAGCGATATCTCTTTCCAAGGAAGAAGCGGTTGCCTACATCCAGGAGCCCACCACTCATTTCATTTAATTGAAACAAAATATTCCCTGCAATGATGAAATATATGTATTCATCATCGTACTTTATAATTGTGGGAACTGTATTTCGTAACTGTATTCTTCATAGCCGTGACTTTGAACTTTTACAATCGTTCTTCATTTTTTTTTTAACGAAATATTTAACAATTTTTGTATCTTCCTTTTTGCTTACACGTTAATTATTTGAAGAAAATCTCATTAACGGAATGTATAAGACTGTAATTAGTAGGTAGAGTATCGATATCGATTCGTGTCTTTTGTCATGACATTCCATTCCATTTGTGACAGCAAAACCATGGTATAATAACGATCATTGTGAGTTTGTCAACTAGGTTAAGAACGAAACCCATCATCACTTTGAAATCAAATTATCCCGTTATTTTTGAAACTGTGGCATTGTAGCGAGTGAGAGTGCATATTCGATAACCGCCAGTCATAAGTAGGCTCTGCTAATGCCCTCATGTATTGGCATTGTACCAGGAAATGGGAAAAGAAGAATTAGATATTCGAGGAAGAATTTCATTCAATATGAAATTAAAAGCACCGTTTTCGTAGGATAATATTCTCATTATTCGCAAGAGAATTCCTTCGTGATTGGGATAATTGAGACTGTGTATGTAAAACGGTTGTGCATCTTCGAATCAATTCTTCTCATTCTTCCCGCGTGAATCACACGATTCCTCGTTTCTTGAATGTCGATGCAAAATAGTTTACCGTATAAATAAATATCCGTGATTCTTCGCAATTGAAATACCTTAATTCTGTTTGAAAAATTATGAAAAATATCTATCATTCCTATCAGAACTGGCGTTCGTTGGATAAATTGTTTTCGAATGTATATATTACAAAAGAGATGCCTTTTATGTTGAACAATCGTATGGGGGCACCACGCGCGAGTGCTTCTCGCAGAAAAAAAATAACTCGCTCAGCGTTCATAACGGAAGACTCTACACGTTTGACTCCGGTGCTCATCTCCTTTTGGATCATGTTCTTGGAGTAACCATATTTTTTCCTTGTAAGTTATATTCTCACTCGTGAGTGACGCCCTCGATCGTGGATCGAATTTCCTTTTTCTCAATTGTAAAAATGTGCATGTGAATACACCGATGCGTATCGATCTATATATCCCGATGGATAAAATGCAAAAATATCAAACTCGAACAATAAGGTTTTCTACGTTTGAATGTTTGGTCAATTTTATTTTAAAAATACAGAGGAAGAGGGGAAGTTTTTGCTGTGCCTAACAACCCAAGCAACACACGAGGTTAAAAATGCTGAGAACGTGTTGGCAAAATCCTACGAACACGCTTAGAACTTATAAATGAGACTGTTTCAAATAATTATGTGCAAAATAGTCCCATTTCATTCATGCAGTGCAGATTTCATGTGAAATTTACCACACAATCCTGTTGAATTTACATCGTAAGTTAGCAGCCGATTGTTGTAACTTTTGAATCAAGGTTATTGGAGCTTTGTTCATACCAGAAATCGATTGAGTAGCATCCTACCAAACGTTTCAGATCCTCAAATCCTTAATAAAAATTGTGTATAAAGAGTTATGCCAGTTTCAATTTCATCTCATTTACTTTGGTAACAATGTAAATATAACAATTGCATAGTTGAGAAGTTCTTGTGTTACTTGTCCTCCAACGAAATTTATTTCCCATTCTGTATGTAATACTACAAATTTTGCCAATCATGTGACTCCCCTGCGGTGGAAAAAATTTCAGAACTTTTCAGTAAAAAAAAACGTGGCTTAGTAAAAAAAGATTTGCTAAAACAATTCTTCCTGGTAAAATCATTTTCAATTCCATAAAACGCTACGTGTTAAGTGCGTGCGCGCAGTTGAGCATGAATCGATTTGATTCTTACGATATATTTCTTCGCATCCACGTTACATGCATCCTCGAACTTCGATATTACAAAACAAAATGAATCGTAATATTTCTGTAAAGTTATTATCATTGGGAACCAACTAGTTGGCTGTTTAAACGCGAGGTTAATTCTCCAACGGTTGTTCCGAGAGTATGCAATCCGTTGCACTCGAGAGTCCGCACATGACGAAGGGGCAGGATTTGTCCGTGAAATAAATCAAGCCATCAAGAAGTTGATATCGCGGAATAAACCGCTCGTATCTCGTTTAATCTTTGGTAAATTGAAATCCAACTAAAAGTGTCAATTTTCTAACCGCAAACGTGATTCATTATTCTTTTATTTCTGCGCGAACAACGACAATTCTTCAAGCATGATTTGATTTAACATAGTTATCGGGTTATTCAACTCGATGCGATATAAAATCGATAAAAAATCACCATCATTCCATTATTCCGTGAAAGGTTCGTAATGGAAAAGTTATATACGGATATTTCATGCTCTGAGGATGATGGATCGCGGGAATGAGCATCGATGGAGTACGTTTAGCTTAAATAGATTATTGAGATAATTATATGAGATGAAATATCGAATCGATAAAGGGAGAACAAAAAATCCCCTGAGGATTTAGTCACTTTCATTTTGATGAGGCTTTTTTCTTCGGTTATTCGATTCATCGAAATTCCTGAGATGTGTAAATCGAGGATCGTGGCAGGGGGAGTGTGTTTTTTTTTCGATCGAAGTGATAACAAAATTGAAATTTGTAGGGAAAATTCTCCGAGATTCTAACTCTCGGGTCCTCTTGATGGGATTGGACAAGTAATATGTTTGATCGATTCATGTAATATGATCCTCGTATCGAATCATCGGACCACCCTACGAATTCTTTGAGCGCAAAGTTTCTAACGATGCCATATGTGTCATACACGTGTCGTACTTTCAGGCGAAACCCAAACTCTGTCGCTTGGAATACAAAGCACTTGGCTCGAACAGTCATTGTTTGGTAACAGCAAACTCGAGGGAATCGATAGATTCAATTTTTTAGATCAGGATTTCTTCGTGAAAAATAAATGATGATGATTTAAGAATCGAATAATAATCTAGCTAAAATAATTGCAGCTGCAGCTATTTTTTAGCTACCACGGTAGAAAATCGTAACTGTAACTGTACAAGTTGGATGGTTGATATTTGAATAGCCAAATAGCCGTCATTGGCCCTTTGAAACACCATCAGTCGTGTTTGCTCGGAAATAAAATACATTTCTTGCTGCTACCGCTGAGCGAGTAGCTGTGACAGCTAAGAAACAGCTTCCGTAGCTAACTTTCAGCTATCCAAATAATAGCTAATTATTTTTTTCCATGTACAGCAGATTCTTCACGGAGAAAAAAGATTTCGTTATTTTAACGAATCCGTCTTCGCTGAACGGATTGAATAACCTAACGATGACATTTCACTGTGTTAATGAGCTAATTCGCTGTATTTACTAACTGATTCGTTATAATTATCAGTCCTTCGTTAATTTTACGAAGCTTGATTCGCTGAAACAACGAATCGCTGTTCACTTCAGCGGACTTGCTTGCTGTCCATATAATAACAAACGAGTTTCGTTAAGACAGCGAAATTCTTGCTATTCTAACGAATTTTTTTTCTCCGTGTTGTAAGTCGGTAAGTTTATCAAGAAAATCTTCGGTAATTCAGACAGTAATTAACCTGGAGAAAACTTCGGAAAAATTACCGAAATTTCGGTGATTATACCAAAAAATGTGAGAGATGTATCAAGTTTTTGCACGGAGCAAAAAAACTTCGCTGTGACAGCAATTCATTTGCTATTGATACTGTATAATACACTGAGAACCCGATCTTTTGAATTGGAAGAAAATTTCTGCACCCTCATTCCGATAAATCTTATTTCCAATGAAAAAAATGATTAATATTCTCCGAATTCAAGAAGGATTATATTTCTGTTTCAATTTTAAAATTCTTTGTTTTAATCTGATGAAAACTTTTTCCATTGAAAAAAAGATTTATCAAAATGAGGGCAAAGAAAATTTTCTTTAAATCTAAGAAATTGAGTTCTCAGTGTTCACAGCTAAAAAATCGCTATGATAGCGAATTTCTCTCTTCTCCATGCGAGAATTCAATCGAGAAATTCGAAGAACCCTCCCTCCAAAAAATCAAGAAATTCACCAAATTCTTCACCTAAAACATTATTGAAAGAAATATTCTACACAGTTTCGATTAATAAGGGAATATTGGGGTGATGAATGACCGAGATTCGATAATTATATTTGAAACCCATCCCATTTCTCCATTCATAATCTAAAGAAGACGTACATTTACATGTTAAGCTCATTTGTAAACGTGAACCGCACGTGAACCACGGATTGAATATACTTTCGTTTTTCCGCTTGATATGACATTTTCAATGCCACTTGGAGAAAAAGAAATTAAAAAAATACGTTTAATTCAATATAAAAATCACTTACTTCCAAATCGGTGTAGAATCATCCTGTTCTTGCAGAGGATTAAGAAGGTTGAGCCCATTGGTAGCGGAAGATGTTGAACCTCGAGGTGATCGCGATCCACCTTCAGGTTCTCCGATCAAAACTTCAGTTCGACCGTTTTCGAATGGACTGCTGGATCGACGTTCTTTAACCCGATTAGAATTGAATGGTTGCTACAACACGTTATTCTATATAAACTTTGTGTCCTGTATGTTTCATAGTGGAAGGGATGTCAGAGTCAAAAGTTCAAAAAATCTTTTCTGTTTCAAAGTTATATTACTGTTGCACAAGCAATAGAATCAAAACATTATACTTTTGATTTGAAAATTTAGTGAAGAAGCTTTAATTACTTTGGAGGAGGAGTTTTAAGGGAAATAAGGGTGTTTATTGAAGGGGAGAATACATGTAAACGTACCGTTTTTTTCAGAATTTATTACGAAGAATTGACTGAGGATGTATTAATGAAATAACGCACATCTTGAAATCTACGTGAATCTTTATAATTTTGTTGAGACATAAATATTTCAAAATAGCGGAGCTACAGCTGCTAGAAGTTGATCCAAAAAAATCAAAATTGATGGAATTAAAACAAATGAAAATGGAAAATTGAAGATTCAGAAGCATTTTGAAGAAAAAAACACACTCCTGTTTTTAATCTAAAGACCGAAAAAAGCGATGTAAATAAAGTTTATTTTTCTCTCCGTCAAGTTTTGCGTTTTGATATACTATAAAGATAAAATTTTGTTTTTTTGATTTTAGATAAAAATTGAAACCTGTAGGCTGCACGGCGCGAAAACGAGGTACCAACTCGTAGCTCCGCCATTTTTCAATATTTTTGTTTCAAAAAAATTGTCAAGATAGTTTTGAGCGTATATTTTAAGGTGTGCTTCATTTCATTATTTTATCTTCAACCAACGAATTGTAATAAATTCTCAAAAAATAGATACACATTTGCTTGTATTTTCCCCCTTTAAGGGAAAAAGAAAATTGTGAAATTCGATATTATATGGAGAACTAGAATCAATGACCAAATAATTATTTATATCACAATTCTTTTTTTCCCATACCGAAAAATCGGTTCATCTTTCATCGTTTGAATCAGTCGAGAATTAATAAACGCAGTAAGAAAATGTTACGAATAAAAGAAGATTCGAAAAGTTACCATGTAGAAGTTTGAGAAGTAAAAAATTTTTTATTATGTACAAAATCAAGACCAAAAAAATCCTAATCTCAAATATCGATAGATTGTACGGTGGTTGTGAAAATTTGTGGTGTTCTGGTGTGAATAAAATACGTGAAGTGGTTGTAGAATTCATAATGTGTAAGTTTTCTGAAAATTCAGACCGTTTCTGTAATTTTTTCACAGCAACAAATCTGAATTATCAGAAAGTTTTGCTGAATTTGCAAATGTTCTCTAAAAACTTATCCATATTGTTCTCAATTTTCAGAAAATTGCGTACGTGTATTGAGAAAAATGGGGGAATCCACTAGCGGTCCCTGACGATGCAACCCGAGCCATATCTTCTTTGACAAATTATACGAAAATGAAGCAATAAAAGGAGAATATCGCTCTGTACAGACTATCTTTATTGATTGAAAGAAGTCTGTACAGAGTGATATTATCCTTTCATTGCTTTATTTTCGTGTAATTTGTGAGAATAATTCTGGTTGTGTTCTTTTCTAACCAATGGGTTTGGTTGCATCTTCAGGGGTCGCTTGTATCACCTTAAAAGATTCCATTCGATCCAGAAGAAATTGATAGAAATTCCTGTTCAAGAGGAATAAAAAGTGAATGGGAGAAACCATGTTGACAGGAATTGTTGGGTACACGGCTGAAAATGTTAGGAAGAAAATTATTGTCAGGCTTCGAATGGTTTCCAGGTGAAAACTGAAAGACATTTTCGCCCGATTTGCTCCGGAATCACCAAATTGGAATATTCTGTCGAGAACTGACAAAAATTTTCCTGCCAGGAAAATTGGAGAATATTTCTTAAAATCTAAGAATTTTTCTTGAGTTCGTAATAAACATAAAACGGTTCAGATTTCTCTTGAATATTGCTCGAAAAACAATGAAAAATTATCAATACTTAACAAATCATAAAAACAAATATGAAGTTTCCAAAAGTCGCGAATGAAATTTTACAAAGTAAATAACAAAATTTTGGAATCTTATTTTCAAATTACAGAATTTCGTTATTCACTTTGTAAAATTTCATTCGCGACTTTTGGAAACTTCATATTTGTTTTTATGATTTGTCAAGTATTGATAATTTTTCATTGTTTTTCGAGCAATATTCAAGAGAAATCTGAACCGTTTTATGTTTATTACGAACTTGAGAGAAATTCTTAGATTTTAAGAAATATTCTCCAATTTTCTATCAAAGATTACTATCCTTTCGAGCTGCATTTTTCTCCGTGTTGTAATTCCGGATCTGATCCGGTAGAAAGTTTTGCAATTCTTCTTGCCCACCGTATACGGTTCATCATTGACTATAAGCAAGAAAATTATTCCACTCAGAGATATCCATTTCCTCTGAAAATCTCTGGAAATTCCTCTGAATTTCATTGAAAAACTTCGAATCTCCCTCAAAACTCTCAAAATCTCTGAAAAATACTGAGAGTGTCTGAAAATTTCTGAAATTTTCAATGGAATTGTTCCACCAGGAATTTCAATGCGCTGTCTAGGCGTTTCTTCATTTCGATGAAGATTTTTCTCACGCTTGGAAAACATTATTTCTTCACACGGAGAAAAATGTTTCATAAGATATTCATTAACGCGTTCAGTAAAATATGGCACTATTAAAATTTCTCGTCATATTAATAAGAGTTCTAGTAGAATCCACAATGATCGCAGTTGAAATTACTACCGCAGTGGTAGAGTCAACTGCAGTTCTAGTGAATATTAAAAGAAAGGGTGATCGCAAAATCCGCCTATTTTTTTGGGACCGCGAGTTTCGGGTTGAATTGGATTCTGAAAAATATCTCATGTCGATCATTTTTCGGTGAGCATAACATTGATTTTGGAGATGAAGTAATCGACTATAAAAAAACTATCAGGGTTAATTGATATTTATAAAAATTTGATACTGTTTTACTTGTAAAACCAGTGTTATGCTCACCAGGAAATTGGATACCCTCGCAAATGATCCCGTACAGCACAACCACCGATCCTCCACCCAGGACTTTGGTGGACCAGAGGTGGAGAATTGGTGGAGAAATGGGAGCCGTGGAAATAAGGGAGAAATAAGGGAGAGTCTCCATTGCGGCAACGGAGAGGCGACGGAGAAATGTCTGCCCCCTGTATTTTCAGTAAAACTTAGATTCGTGAATTCGTACATTCAGATTTGGTTACGTAAATGCACCAATAAGAATTATATCGAAAATACAGGGAGCGGACATCTCTCCGTCGCCTCTCCGTTGCCTCAACGGAGACTCTCCCTTATTTCTCCCTTATTTCCACGGCTCCCATTTCTCCACCAATTCTCCACCTCCGGTCCACCGAAGTCCTAGGTGGAGGATCGGTGGTTGTGCTGTACGGGATCAACATAGTGTATGTTTTAGAATGCATTCTAACCTGAAACCTGGAAAATAGGCGGAAAAATACTGTTTTTCGCGGTCACTCTTTCAATAGTGCTGTGGTATTTTACCACCCTCGTTGTAAATGGTTTTTTCCGTGCACCACGGTATCTCTCTTTTAGATATCTAAAAGTGTCCCACAACATATTACAAAAAATATCTAAAAAATAGGGCTTCCTTATTAGGGCTATTGCAGTTGCGCAATATTAATTTCGTGTTCGTAGAACACAAGAGAACATTACGTTGATGAATCAAACGATTGGTTCATTATGCCTTGCAGTTCATTTTGCCCCGCTTGCCCCTATCGCATGTGTACATTCACGATAGAAACGATACATTTAAAATCGATTAATTCATTTCCAATTGTACAAAACGACGACAATCATCATCTTCTATAATCGATTTTAATTACATTTCAACGTGCACGTTCCATCATATTGATTTTGATGTTGAAATGAATGTTGAATGGATAATACGTGTATAGATAATTGTGTACAGCTACGTGTGTGATATTCACAGAAAAATGTTAAAAATTATGTCAGTGCTTTTCATGCCATAATCCATGCTTAATTGTATAAATTTATCAAATTTACACATCTAATGTAGATGAAGTGTACCATGTTAAGTGTATAGCATAGTTTTTCACGAATATCTCATAAAATAAATCTCCCTCTCCTTCGCGTGTGTATAGAGAAAAACATTTTTTTATACGAATTCTATCTAAGCGAAAAGATTATTTTGTTGTATGAGAATGAATACACGAATGTTGCATTCATTCATATCATTCAAAGTCATACTAACCTAAAAAGAAAGGTTTCTGATAAAGGATATTTTTCTTTCATTGTTATCAAAGTTTTGAATTGAAACAAAAAAGTAAGAATAAGCGTTACGAATAATAATAATAATAGACGTCCATCTACTCAAACCAAGTCTATTTTTCTTTCCATTCAATATTATATATTTCAGACATAAAAATGTATACTTCAAAGTAGTAGTAAGTTTCAAAAAAGGTTTCAAAAGACATTATACATTACGTACATTCAAATGTGTTTGAATTGTATTTACTGACACGTGTATACTTGAAAATGTGCTTTTAAAAAATACTTAAATATCGAATGTAAATTCTTTGAAAATCAGTGCATTTGAATCAATCAAGCATCGAATACAAAATAAGATCGAACAGCTCGAAGAGCAGTTGTGAATAATAAGAATTTCCAAAATTCAATCAATATTCACAAGCATTGTAATAATCTGTTCTTATTAATTCAAAGGATATATTCAAAGAAAAGTATGTTTTCGCATTCATCGTTGGATAAAAAAGTCTTTATCTTACTGCGATTCTTCAACTTTTGTATTTCAACTAACCAAAAGACTTGAGTCTTGAGTCAAAGGACGGGTCTGTTGTTTTTCTAGTACCTCGTTCCGATCTTGCGATGCTTCTGTTCCTTTAGTGTCGATGATATCTTTGACGATAGGCTGATTAATCGTACCGTTGCTGATCTTGGGATACGTATTCAAATTCGATTGCCTGAAGGATGTGACAGAGAACAAAACAGTTTTTATTTTTTCCTTCCTTTTTATTATGGTGATTTCATGTAAATATATATAAAGGGTGTTGCGCATATTTTTTCTTTCTCTGTCTTACCTGAAAATTTGATATTTTACAGGGAATAAAAAATATTCTCGTTCAAAAATTCGATTCAATAAACACACACACACACACACACACGTTATTTCAACGTTGAAAGAACGTTAGATTGTCAAACGGACGTCAGTCGTTGATTCCATAACGTTGATTTTTAGTTGAAATAGACGACCAGAAATTACGTTTTGATGAGGTGTAATTTAAACTAATATTCAAAAATAACCATCAAACGACGTTCTCAACAAACGTGTTTTGAAGGGGTTTGAATCACGCGTTTGAAATGTGTTTATAACACCTTGTGTTTGAACTTCAATTGAAGATATTCTGCTAAAAATGTCGAACGAAACCGAATAATGGTTAAATTTTCAACTAAGAGCAAGATAGTAAATAGTGTGGCATACTTTCCAAATTCTATCATACTCAGAAATACTATTGTTCTCGATATTGAATGAAAAGTTTTCAAAATAATTTGTTGGATTCAATTCACGTTTTAGACCCATCAATATTTGACGTCTTTTAAACGATGTTCAAACCATCGATATGACGTTATTTTATGGTTGAAAAATACGTGATCTGCCGCGACATTTTTACGTTGAATCAACGCAAGAATATTACTAATTCACAACGTGTGGTTATCGACTGTTTTTGACGTTTTTAAAACGTGCGTGTGTTTACTGGGTAATGACACGGGAAACTGGTTAACTTTGGTTTCGACTCGATTTTACGCTGTTCCAAAACTGTTTTCGAGTAAATGAGTATGATGTGCTTGTAGGGAATAAAATTTGCTGCAATAAAGTTCCCATGAGATAGAGCTGTACGACCAATAGTTTTGGAGTTACAGAGCTTGCAGAAAGGTGAACTTTAATGAAAATCGGCACGAAATCCTCTATAATCTTGTATTTATTGAAATTTACATTTAATTATTGTATTTGAATAAATTGTTCCTACGATTATGAATTTTAGAGCCATATAAAGTGTATTATAAGAGCTTTGATGTTGATTTTTATGAAAGTTCACTCCCAAAACTATTGGTCGTACAAGTCTATTACATTGGTTTTTTCGAAAAAAATGTGTTCAACATGAGTTTCCTGTGTTATTCAAATGAGAAACTGAATTTTTAGATGAGCTAAGCCTCCTATCCACTTGAAATTTTTGTTCCAACGAGAATATTTTTCAATCCCCATAAAATATCAAATTTTCAGGTATGACGGAGGAAGAAAGAATATCACCTGAAAATGAAACACCCTTAAATATATATATATATATTAATATTGTCACGTACTTGTCTGCAACAGTAGTAACGATGATTCGATTATTTATATCGTTCTCGCATGCACCATTCTTTAGCGTGGAGGGAGTTGTCGACTTTATCTGTTGGAGAAACGTCACACGAAACACAATATTAATAATCAGAAATTCAGAAATTGTGCCACGGAGAGAAAAGAAATTTGCTTTTACAGCTAAATATCTACTGATAATATACTGAAAAATTTGTCGCTCTCTCGGCATTTTCGAGTTAGCTGTGGAAGCACATTTTCTTCTCCGTGTGTTAATTATCTTGATCGTATTCGTACCGGTTGATGTAAAATGGATTCTATATCACGAGGTTGAACATTTTTCAAAGCGGTGAGTCTTTGGAGTCTTTCTCTTGCGCCTCTGTAAAAATACGAACATTACAACCGAAAAACTGGAGAAAACTCTCTTTCTTATAGAACTCAAAATAATTCGCTGCTATGCGGGAGATCAATTTACACAGGGTGTCCACGTTCTGGAAAGTCAAGGAATTCCTCTTACGCAGTACGACAAAAATTTTTCCTCATAATTTTGATCAAAAACCATCCCTGCGAATTCAAAAAACCACCTTTTTCTTACTGATTTATGATTGAATGATAATTTCTATTCTCTATAATGAATCAATTGAATCTTATGATACATGAATTGCTCTAGAACACAAAATCTGGGGGATTTTTGTACCCTGAAGCGTTTTGAAAGTTGTAGGTGAAGTAGGTTTTGCTATACAAATCGATCCAGGATCCTGACCATAATTCAGTTTAGGGTTCCAAAAGAGGGAAGAGTTGATTAGAAGCGTTAATTTGCCTTTTGATTGCGACTGATAACAACGCGAAGTGAGCATGGGGTACGAAATTACCCCAGTGTTGTGATAACGTCGGTACTGTGTGCGATTGTGTGAAATTTCAGAATTTGAATGAAAATCTTGGGTTTTGCAGCAGTTTTTGCAGAATTTATGTTCTCTGTCATTATTCGGAGTGTCTTTATGTTTGAAAAAGAATTATAAATCAATTCTGTTAACCCATTAAGTCCCAAAATGACGGTTTTTCGTTGCGTTTTTCAACGCTTGTACTTTCTGAGAGAAAAACTCCTGAAAAATTCTAGAATAAGCATTGTCGATGTAAAATGACAAACGTCAGAAACTTCAAAGATTTTTCATTCAAAAACGATGGATTTTAGAGAATAATGTTAATGAACAAAAAGTTCTTAGAACTGATCAAAGAAAACGCTGGAATTTTTTCAGAATTTTTCAACGACTTTTTTGAATTTTCAAAATCGTCAAATTTGAAAAATCTTTAAAAGTCGTTAAAAAATTCTGAAAAAATTTCAGCATATTCTCCGATCAATTCCTAAAACTTTTTGTTCAGTAAAGATTTGTTCCATGGTCCATTTTTTTCTAATTAAAAATCTTTGAATTTTTCGTCTCATATTCGTGGTTTTTTTTTATAGTTTGTTATTTTCCAATATTTAAATGATGCAGCATAGATTTATTAAATAAGAACATATATGAATGGAACAGGTTCACTAAGAATAACGTGGTATATCCTATGTGAACTAGATTATGAATAGAGTATTGGAAAATAACAAACTATAATAAAAAAAAAAAACCACGAATATGAGACGAAAAATTCAAAAATTTTTGATTAGAAAAAAATGGACTTTGGAAAAAAATCTTTACTGAACAAAAAGTTCTGAGAACTGACCGGAGAATATGCTGAAATTTTTCCAGAATTTTTTAACGACTTTTAAAAATTTTTCAAATTTGACGATTTTGAAAATTCAAAAAATTCTGAGAAAATTTCAACGTGTTCTTTGATCATTTCTAAGAACTTTCTGTTCAGTAACATTTTTCTCTGAAGTTCATCGTTTTTGAATGAAAAATCTTTGAAGTTTCTGACGTTTTTTCCGCGTTTGAACCGCCATTTTGATGGTTTCCAAATTGATTTTCACAATTGTCCAAAGCATAAATCGAAGTTTGAGAAAAATCGACGTGGTTTCTGTAGTTACAACAAGAATTCTAAAATGATTCCAATGTGAAAACGTGAGATAAAGAAAGAAAAAAAGTTTGAAAATTCGCGTTTTTTTGGAAAAAAAAACACCCCAAATATCTTGCCACAGGGACATTTTTCGAAAAAACCGATGGCATATTCTGAAAGATGAGTCAATTTTATATCGACAATGTTTATTCTAGAATTTTTCAGGAGTTTTTTTTTCTCAGAAAGTACAAGCGTTGAAAAACGCAACGAACAAATGTCATTTTGGGACTCAATGGGTTAACAATATAACTGTTTTTTCCTATTTTTGCGAAGAAAAAAAATTGAAAAATGCTTCCTCTACATTTCTCAGTTTTATTCTACCGATGACAACCGTGAAAAATTATATTTTCATATGAATAAATGTTTCCATAACATTTACATTGACTTTCGTCCTTTTTTGAAGATCATCAATTTTTCAACTTTCACATTCTTAATTAAATGTACTTCTAAAAAAAAAAAGTGAAAATTCTATTTTATCCGTGTCCTAGATAATTTTTTCAAGTTTCTAAATGTTCTTGAATATCCAAAATCGGATGGAAATTCGAAAAGTTTTTGGAAAATCTTTTGGAAAAAAGTCACAATCCCAATTTTTGCGATTTATTTTCGCTTTCAACTAATATTTTGCAATTTTTTCATAAGATTTCCGCATTGAAATTCATACCGTTGTCTGCGTCTTGAAAAAACGAAGAAAATGATGTATCTCAAAATTCATTTTCCATGACGAATATTTACGTAAATCGCGTTCAAAGGTGTGGGGTACAAAAATACCCCAGTGTTGTGTTCTAGGGTCAATGAGTCCTTGTCAGGATACTAAATTCCCACCGCATGAAACATTTACTTCATCTTGGGGGCCTTCCATAAATTGCGTGGCCCATAAAGGGGGAGGGGGGAGGGGGGTGAGTTTCCTGCCAAGCTATATCGAATAGATATCCGATTAGATCGAATAAAATTCCACTTGGTTCAAGTGAATTTCATTTGGAATGAGAGAAATTTTATTTCAATGGAATAAATCTTCAATTTTGGTTTATTTTATTGGGGTGATATTTTGGATAAAAATTCATTTGATTGAAGTGAAGTTGGTTGAACGTCAAAAACTACGTTCCCACGTGAGGGCGGGGGTGGGATGGGTGGGAGGGGGGTAAAAAGTTGCAAAAACCAATTACAAAAAATTACAAACTTCTTGATAAATCAAAAGATTTTCAGTTATCAAATCGTTTTCTGTATCATTCATAAGTTTATAAAGTTTTAATGAATTTCATAGGATATCCTGTATTTGTTTATTGCTAATTTCATACAATGCTTGATTGACCACACAGCAGGAATGTTTTATTAATATTTTCAAAATATTTTGGAGATAATGCAACGTCTTCAGAAGATTTCAAAATATTCCTGAGTGGTTCTGAAGACATAAGTGCGGTTAGAATGTATATAAATAAGTATAGAATAAAAAGTAATGAGCATTCTAGTACGGAATAAAATATACAAATTCTAATGAATGAAGTTCGAGACAATATATCTAATATAATATATCTATTTGCATATTCATCAAGAATATCTGATGGTTATTTGACGAAATTGAATTTGAAGAAATTAGCAGTCAAGTACTGAAGTTTCAGAGATATTTTTATGTTCGTTATATTCGTTTATGATTAATATTTCGGTTGAATCACATGCACCCAGAAAAATGATTTATCTAAATATGAACATACTAGACATTTCGACAAGGTATGGATTTATGCATGTAAGAATCATACACGTGTTAATTGTACACGAAAAATAAAACCCAAAAGTATTGACACTGATAATTGTTGTCTGAAACATGATATTTTATGCAATGATTATTTGTGCAAGTTTAATTGATTGACATAGAAATTGTATACGAAATATTTTACAAGCTTCAACAGTGTAATAAGAAAAAAAATTGTACACATATTGTTTATGCACGATCAGTAAATAAAATTAATTAGTGTATAATTATTGTACACTAATGAATTACATTTTTTGTCCGTGCATAAAAACATGTGTACGATTTTTGTGAATCATTCTTTTTTTCAAGCATAAAAGAGATTTAGTGTAAAATGTGTAGTGTACAATCAATTCTTACGTGCATAAATCATACCCTGTCGACATTTCATTGTATCCAATAAAATTTTCCTTCATTCCAGTGAATTTTATTTGAAATGAATAAAAATTCATTTGAATGGAATAAATTTGTTACCTTATTCAACTAAAACTCTAGTACGTGCATATTTAAATAGGAATTTAGTTGAGTCAAATAAAGTTTAGTCAATCCAAATAAATCCAAATATACCCCCATTATTCTGTAGAAATTATGTTTCTTTCAAGTTTCAATCGAATTCAATTCAAAAGTGATAAATTCATTTCGAATTAGTAAAACTACACCGAGAGAAGAGGTCCATTCAAATATTCGATATAGAAATAGGAAATTTAGTCTAGTTGTGCCAGCTAAATTTTATTTGTCATAATTACATTTTTTATTCCCATTGAATAAACTATTTCATTCATATTTCAGACAGCTAGACTTTTATTCACCCCAACTAGAGTCTAGCTAGCGTAAATAAAAATCTAGCTGCGGCAACTAACATTTTTTAGTTGTTCTAACTAGGTACCTTCCTCTCAGGGCAGATGTATTCATTCAAGTAGCATCTGTTGAAATATTTCAGAAATACTATATGAATTCCAATGTTGAAGAAATGTTTTTCGTACTCAAATTCTAGGATATTTTTTTAATTCTACATTATACAAATATTTTTTAAAGATGTATTTATATTCATTCGATCCCATGAAACATTAAAATTGAATCCACTCACTTTCATTCACTTAACAACTTGGCATAATATCGGATTGAAATGTCAGGGAAAGTCAGGGAAATTTTTCATCAAGAATTCTGTGGACACCCTGTTTGCATTGAAAATATTCATTGATCCAGGGACAATGAACAACACTGTAAAAAATGTCTATGAAAAATTCCTATATATTCATCTGAAGTAATCAACCCCTCCTCGCGTTAGGGATTTTCCAAACTTGTCTGAAAATGTACTGTGAAACATTGAAAAAAATCCCATAGAGTTTGGAATTTTCAGATGATTTTATGGAAAATTCCATATAATTCTATATCGGAAATTGATTTCCCAATCAGTAATTGGAATTTTCCGGTTTATATATATATAGGAAAATTTCGATTATCTTTTACAGTGAATATATGTGATTTGAATCATTGTTCCGTTGTGAGAATGTTCAAATTAGTATCTCAGAGTATACGCGTGGATGAACTTTTATTGACCTCGCGTGCTCCAATTCGTACGACGAAATGCGTTTCAGAGTCGCGAATGGAGTTCACGATGATAATACATAAAGACAAACTTTTCAAATCAAAACGAATAACTGAATTTTACCTTTCGACGGCAATAACCCACGCATCGCGAATCTGCTCCACGTTCGGACCATCCAGATTTTCTATAAAAATCAAATATTTTCATTACTTTATTCTGGTGTTTGTGGCAATGATTATTTTTGATAATAAAACCCACATTGAAATTCAAGGAGCAAAGAGTTTTTCTATATAATCGAAGATAGATAATTAAGTTGAATAATAATACAAAAGGTAATGATCGATCATAATGGACAGGATATTTTTCACAGTTGGAAGTAAATCCGGTGAATCGACTGATGATCAGATACATTGATAATTGAAAGTTGAAATACTGGTGCGAGGATATCGGTAATCGATACTGTTCTGAAAGGTGTGAAATTGTACGGACAAGTATCAGTTCTATAATCACGAATCCTTGAATTAAGGCCAAAGTTCTGAATTCCAGAATTATAATGAGAAATATCAATTTTCGTGGAAAAATTTATTTAAATTTCATTCATTCCTAGGGGAAAAGTTCTTGTTCACATTTGTTGAAACAAGGATTATTTTCGTTCAATTTAAACGAATTTCAACAAAAGTTTGTTTTCTATCGCACGGAGAAAATTTGATTTTGTTGCTCCACACTGAGAGAAGAGCGATTTGGAGGTTCGGTAAATCATAATATACTCATTCGATAAATCTCAACACTCACTAAACATTTGGGAATTGTATTATATGATAACGATTGAAGAACACTCAGTAATATAAAGCAAAATTTCAGTAATCCTTTTTGAAATCTCATGAAACATCGTTGGGAGTTTAGTAATATTCATATTTATCGATCAAATATCCCTACAAACAATAATAGCGTTTCAATGGACCGTTGATGGCCCTGTCATGCCAGGGAAGTGCCGTTATTGGCTCTTTGAAACGCCAGTATTCGTGTTTGCTGGTTATAATACTATTTACCGAACCTCCAAATTGCTCTTCTCTCAGTGCAGCTAAAATGCTGTCTCCGGTCAAACGAGATTCCGCTGTCACAGCAAATTATATATCTCCAGTGAAAAATCTTGAACTAACAATCGAATAAGGATAAGCGAAGTAAACTTTTCATCATTGTATCGAGCTAGGTCCCATCTCCTCTTCATAAGGAATTCGTACCCTAGCGTGGGTCATCTTTTCATTTTTCAATTTACGAAACGGACAAAGAGAAAGCGATTCTCCAGAGTACGAGAGAGATATTGAAACACGGTTCTGAAATGAACATTCTCCAGGGTCTCCATATTATGGTTAGGTCGAATCTATTAGAACGAGAGAATACAAGCGCTGGGAATCGTTTCTTTTCACTTGCGCGAACGAACTATCGAGGGAGGATCCGTTTATATGAAAGAAAGCATCGACCGTAACATACGATCATATAAAAATCTTATTCAACTTTGAATAAATATATACATATATATATCCATACACATCGCATCTTCCACGTTGAATAACTAAATGCGAATACGACTGAAAGAAACTCGAGAAAAATATGAATAAAAAGCGAATATCAAATTTTGTCGAATGTTGAATCTAAACCCATCGAAATTACTTGCCCGGAGGGTTGGGGCGAATCTTTTCGAATCCCATTACCTTTGCGCATTTAGTACAATGCACGACCTTTTAACCCGCTTGCTCGGGTTTTTTTTTCTCATTCACCGTGACTACTCCTGTGTTTGATTACTTCTCATTTAATTACCGTGTAAATAAAATCCGGGATCGTCATTTCTTGGGAAAACTATGGATGAGATAGAAAAAATTGATTGCGATACGGAGCACGTTTTTTTTTCTGCACACGATTGCTTAGTGAAAGAAATCAATGAATTCTCTGAAAGAAAAAGTATTCCTCGGGGAAATTATGTGCCTTTTTTTTCTATCGGAATAATTTTACGTGATACGTATCGCTTTATCGGATAAATTACATTCGCGAACTATCAATTTTGAAATTCTTGAAGAAGAAAGCTTTTAACAATAATTTTTTTGGAGCATTTCTTAATATTAATCATGAATAACCAATGCATCGATCGATCAAGCAACCCTTCAGGAGTGAGAAAAAATTTTTGCATTGAAGATTTGTTGCAAAATGGCCACTTGAAAATTGAACTGTAATTTCATCGTGTGAGTATCCAGTGAAGTACAGAGGATTTCAGGAATTTTTTTCGCAAACTGGCGAAACCTTGTTGAACAAAACATTCGAATTTGATTGTTCATGCAAAGAAATCCTGTTGAAGAATTGTAGAAATCGCTCGCCGATTTGAAATCATTGTTTCCAGAAAAACGCTCCTACAGCCGCCATTTTGCAACAAATCTTCAATAAAACAAGAGTTTGGGAGATAAGAGAAGAAGCTTTTGGGAATCAAAGTTCAAATAAATTGAAATCCTCCTTTCTGTGTGTTCTTTAAAACATCCAGCGAGTTGTTCGAAAATATAAAAGCCGGATATACTTCATATCATGAGTTCGTTACTATTTTATGACCATAATATCAACGTATATCGTCGCGTGATATAACATAGGATCGAGCATTCATCATTTTCATAGGCTATCAACCCTCGTTTTCACCTCTTATTTCTCTGGCAAAGAGTCGTTGTCGAGTTCATAGTTTCTTCGCGTACACGATTTTAGTATCTCTTCTCGGAAAATATGAAGAACGAAGTTTAAATTTATTTCATGATCGTCGGTGAATTTTGTAACGCAAAGTGTGACATTTAATCATCGTGGCGATGTTATGGACAGTGTTCGAGAATTGCTATTAATGAAACCCCTGCTGTGAACTCTCTCTCTCTCTCTCTCTCTCATCTTCAGTTCGGTCAGCTACCGCTACCAGCGTGCATCATCGGTCCATCCAGTAATTTACCCCAAGTAAACGTAGTATGTTTCACCCATCAAGACAATTCGATGAATGTGTCTAACCGAGGATGCATAAATTCCAAAAGCTGTCATTTCAAACTGTCAAAGCCAAACCGTCAGGCTAGTTGAGAGAATTTCTAAATTGAGTTTTAGCCGTCTCCCTATCCTTGCCCATATCCTTTACTTACAATTAACTTCGTGTATCGATTATTGATAGAATTTGTACAATAACATTCTCGTAAACTCACCTATTTTGTTTGCGCTTCTTCTGCGTACTCGAAGACATATCGTTCTCGATTTAATGCACTGAAAATACAATAATCGCGTCATTCGAAGTTCGAAGAACGAGAGAGAAAAAGCATTTAGGGATATTTCGAATCCCAATGAATCGTATTATCTGAGAATGATAACACACCCACGTAGCGGGTGAATTTACCTGATGAATATGTTGAATAACTTCGGCGTGAGTAGCGTTCTCCAAAGTACGACCATTTACTTCCAAGATTTCATCTTCTACCTCTGAACTGTCGGCATTGTCAGCTGAAGAACCTGCGGAATTGAAAATTCCGATTAAAATTCATCTGATCTGGAATCGGATGACACGAACGATATTAAACTGCATATAAAACAATTCATACTTCGCACAATACGTTTAAGCTTTAAGAGGATTTAACACGGATCTCACAATGGTATGAAAGCGCCGTTATAAAACGAGAACTATGAAAGAGGGATATTTAAATTTCTTTTGAAGAAACTATGTCAAGGTCTGGATCTCTCGATTCAACGAAAAATGCCCATACATTATTATTCGATTATCGATCATTACATCGAATTATTTTAATCCCTCGAGTTTTAGAGAATTTAAAATAAGATAGTTATTATATACTTCCAAATAAACGTGTTCTTAATTGTATTTTGTCTTTTAACAATACAAACTTCTTCACGAACAACGAGACAAGTAGTTCATTAAAATAATTGCGAAACTGATTATACGAAGAGTGAAGTATAATGGCGATATACGGGCTTATAATTATGTCACATAGTTTTCCTTCGCTTTGACAATAGCGACTTCATGCTGGAAAGACGTGATAAATGCTGAGACTGTTGATCACTTGACCTGAAACTACTCTCGTTGAAGTCAAGAAAAGCTTTTTCGTAATGCACTTGAAGATTTTTCGGATCAATAGGAGGATGGGTTCGGTAGTTGTCCAACGTGGTTTCAATCAATTCATTTATTATTGTTCGAGATAAGAACTTCATGTGAAATTCGCGAACATTAAGATTTAGAAAAATGACTGTCAATTTAGGGAAAACGAGGATCGCTGGAAAATATTAAAAAATCTTCTTTTTCTCTAAATTGACAGTCATTTTTCCAAACGTTGATAAATTCTTTCTAAATATTAACAGACCCGATCTTTCCGTGTATGGAAGAATTCAAGAATTTATTTCTCATTGATTAGAAATTTTTCAAAGTGAAGATTGTGCGTTGGACTTTTCAGAGGGATTCCAAGAAATTCAGAAGAGAAGGATTTTTGGTCCAAAATTTCAGAGAGATTTAGAGAAAACTTGAACTCTTTGGAACTGCGGAACTCGTCTAAAAGATATTGCAGGATAGAAAATTTTTATGGGGTTATCGAGCAATCATATTGTTACCCTTTTTCCAGAGAACAAATGACTTTTTCATCTCGTAAACAAGTCAATACTACTCTCACGAAACTAGCAACTTTGCGGAAAGTGAGAAAAAAATATTCCCCCACGGTTGTCACATTCGCGAAATATAAAATTTCAACCGAGGAGATATCGATTCGAGACTATCGATGTAGACCACTCGTCTTGCGTGAAGTGTACTTTTCATTAACTGCTTGGAAAATCCTTTAATCAGGAGAATTGAGATCGAAATCGAGAGAAAAAAAATGGATGAGACTTGGAAGAAGGTTCTTCAAAGTGGAGTATACTTTTCTTTTCAATTCCACGGTTTGTCACATTCGTGGTGTGACGTTATCTCCGTGATACAACACGATACGCTTGAAAATGTATAGAATTTTCAAAAATCTCCTCTTATTTCGTTTCCGTGAAATTCATCTCGCGAAATGAATTCCAACATTGGAATAATTTTGCTCTGGAATTCCATTTCGATCATACAAAAATGTACTTTTGACCTCATTTTCAAGAGTCAATCAAACGTTCCGGTTACAATACATTCTCATTTATTTTCACAAAAATTCATCAATTATTAAATTATGTAGGCAAAAGAATTTGCAAGTTTCATTTTATTCTCAATTAGTTACTCGATTTCAAGGATGCTTCAAATTTTCATTCAAAATCTTTTGTTTTTTTTTTTTCTATTGAGAAATTACAATGCATCGAGTTGAGGAGCTCACCGAACAGATCTTTTAATCGCTGTAAGTGATATATATTTTAGATAAGGGGAAAAAATTTCATAGAGATTCAAATATATTGTGATTCTTTTGAAATTTTCTATCCAAGTGACAATCTTTTATCCCCTGTATTTATATATATTTAATTATAAAATTATACACTGATTATCGATTAGTTATTTTTAATTTTACCGTCACAATGTAATTACAGCATTACAAACTGGGGGTTTTTTATATACACAACTTCTGTCTTGAATTCTCGCAAAATATGAATATGTATGAATCAAGATATTTTAAACGAGGGATTTATTCGAATACTTCGATCGAAAGCTTTGAGGGTATCAATGTATATTCGATTTGTGGTATTCATTATTGTACAAAAGGTCTAGGTACATTCTGTAACTAGGTTGAGAAACTTTATAAAGTAGGATAATATAAAAACATGGATAAAATATCCGATACCCAGTTGAATACATTTTCAAATATAGACCATTGAGAATAATTCACCAGGAATATAATAAAAATAATCCCAATGAACTTGAATGATCAGCGAGTTATGTAACGCAGATATCTTATTAATAAATTCCATCCATGTGAAATCGATGTAATACAATGCAACGGAATGTGCTTCAATTTTTGTCCTTTCTCATATTCCGCATCCGCGAAGTTGTTTTGTCCTCTTTTTTCGCTCCAGGGTATTTTCAATACAAATTGATACCCGATGACGAGTTATTTCAAAAATTTCACATTTATTAACTAAACGCAATATTTACCGCTTTTCGTGAAGTAATCATTCATCGCTTGTCCAACAAATAGCATTTGAATATCGAATCGAGATAAAACGTCAATTTACATAATCGAGACACATAAATTTCACTCCTCGCTCATTGAATTTCACATTTGCTGAAAAAATTATCATATCGTATTGAAAAATTTCATAATATAAATTTGTATGAATTCTCGTAAATAAATGTAGCTATCAATTAATTAACATCTTCTCTCATGAATTTAGTCTCACGAGACGAGATGAATGAAGATTAGAATTATTGAAATCAGAAGACATTCGTCAGCAGCGTGGAATTTCAGCTTTTAATAACCGCCCACGCCCACCCCCGCTTCACGATTGTCGTTCAAAGCTTCTGATTGAATCGCGATCTATGAATAATGCTGAGAATTTCGAGTAATGTGAATAATTTCTCCGTAATTCTTGATATTAAAGACAGGACTCAAATGTTCTCAGGATTGTTCTTCGAATAATCAAACACGATTGCGGATTCGTTGCGTAAAAAAAAATGTAATAGCGCAATTACTGTAATGAAACCGAGCGTTATTGGACTGGAAATAGATAAGGATACGTACGGGATATTCAAACGCGTATCTAGGTTTTTGTAAAACAGCGGAGTAAGCTTGCATCCTAGATGATGTATGAATAGGAAATCTATGATGTCTGATCATATACGTCGTAATCTACTGTGAAAATCCCACACCCGATCAAAACACGTTGAAGAAAGGGTTGGGATAGAATCCCTGAAGAGTGAAAAAGTCTGAAACTTCATCTAAACTTTACTGAAAATTTATAAGAAATTTGTTTTCACGTTTTTCCACACTGTAAAAAATAATCGGAAGTTTCCTGTGTACATCAACCGGAAAATTCCAATCACTGATTGGGAAATCAATTCCCAGTACATGTATCTGAAAATTCCAAATTTTATGGGATTTTTCCCAACATTTCACAGTAAATTTCTGGACAAGTTGGGAAAATTCCTAACGCATGTATGTGTCAATTACTTCACATAAATATATAGGAATTGTTCGATAAAATTGTTGACAGTGCACCAGGGATGGAAACAAAACATACCGAACTTATTCGATTAAAAATACCTTTTTCCCATAATTTCAAATTGTATTTTCAAATCATTGGCAGAATCCCTGAAGGTCTAATAAGTTATAGAAGAACCTGGTACCAGTGGAAACAGTTTGCAATGGCACATGTATATCGAGCCAGTGTAGGTTGAATCGACAAGAGAGACATTTGGACTCATATCAGCATCGTGCTATACAGATTTTACCCCAAACGGATACATGATTTCATTTTCCGCTAGTAAACAAAGTTAATCGGTTACCAAATTGGATCATGAAAATGTTTTATTCAATGATATTCATTGATCAAATTATTCCGCTCGTGTGTACAAGAAAGTTCTTCTTATGACTCTTTTGAATTTAGCCCCGTACTTGTACTGGCCGTACAGCATCTTTTCTCAATATCGGGATTTGATGAGGATTATATTCGTCTTATATCGATTTTCTCCACAGAATTCCATTTGATTCGTATTCTCCTTGTACCAACTTCAAAGCAAGGTTTCATTTTATGGGATGTTCGAAAACATAGGCAGCCTCATTGACGAGCAACCATCTGATACATCTTACGAAATAAAGTTCTTCTTGCTCGAAATCATATTAACATTGACTGGCGGTAAGCCGTTTGAAATGAAGACGATAGGTAGATCAGATTATTTTTGTATCGATGAACAATCTATTCATACGAACGTAATGAATTTTCATTATGATTGATTTCGCGGAAACACGTAGAAATTCACGGGAAACGTGTAGGAATCTTCTGTAAATTACAGGGTGGAATTGGTACGCTGTGAAGAATTTCTATGGGGAAATTACTATGAATGTATCTGAAGTAATTAACGCATACTTGCGTTGAGAAGTTTCGGAACTTGTCAGGAAATGTAGGGTAAAATGTTGGGAAAATCCTACAATAGGAAAAATATTTATTTGTACAAATTTAATATTCAATGAGATGCAAAAACTGATTATACGTGGTAACCGGAAAATTCCTATGATGCGATAGGAAATCAATTTCCGATAAATGTATATGAAATTTTCTATGAAATTAACTGAGAATTCCCAATTTAATGGAATTTTTACTATCATATTCCAGCAAACTTCTGGTGAAATACGGAAAATTCCTGACGCATGTATGTGTTAATTACTTCCGAACATTTATGTGAAGTTTCCCATAGAAAATTTTTACAGTGTGATACAGCGAATGAATTATTTATTTAGAAGACCAATTTCTTTGGGGCAAGCATTGCATCCCAATCAGAAAAATCCGTAATATGCCAATGTTGACAACAGGTGCAGTACAGTGCCAGTATTGGGTCTCCAACACTTAACTGGATACATAAAAATACAGTAATATGCCTGTACCGATAAACCAGTACTGAGAACTTATTACCGGCCAGGTACTAACCCGGTACTGGCCCTGCACTGATTGCGAATAATGGCATCAGTACTCAATCCCCAGTACTGAAAAGCGTTATCATTCCAGACAAATGCCAGTACCCTGCCAATCTTGGCTAGTACTGGTGCAGTACTGCGCCTGTTGTAAATTTCTGATTGGAATGATTTAATTCGATTAAAGATTTCAATAATTATTTCGTTTAAAGAAATTTTTTGTCACTGTATAAAGTTGGGGATTCCTAAATCAATTTATGGGAAATTGATTTTCCAATCAGTGATTGGAATTTTCCGGTCACTGTATACAGGAAAATTCCGATGATTTTTTACAGTGTACTTTTTATTACTATTTCACGAGATGATGAATCAATTTGATTTGTAAGAGACTGAATTTTTAGATAAAATTCTGTCAAATTTGTCTGAAAATTCAGGAAAAATTGCTTCAAAATATTATAGTCCAATTTTTTGATTTTTCAGAAGGATTTTTTTCACAATTTAGATATCCAAATAAATTGAAAATTAAATTTCTTCCAAGCGAATCACCAGAATATCTTCGATACGCTTGGCACGGATTACATTGAGCGTCTAATGGAAGAGACTTGGAATTATCTATAATGTTTTCTACAGAATAATATTATACTTTGATAACAGATACCTGCTTTTTCAGCCTGATAAAAATAAGTCTAAGTTATAGAGATAAAGTCAAACTTGCTTGATCTTGAACATAAAACGCGTGTAATCCCATACTTCGTCAGATCAACTTGGATTCGCTAATCCACCACGGTTAATTTCCAAATCCATCTAATTTATCGCTTGAACATGGAACTTTGTTTATTCCAAATCCCCATCATGTATATATTCGATCCGATATATTTCTGGTCTTTTCATACTGCTGATTAAAATTTCAATACACTGTTCGCAATAACTTGAGATCTGGTTCGATTCACTAGAAAATGTGATTGGAATGTCTAGGAAAAAATGGTTGAAGCAAAAATTAACCACATTTTTCAGATTCAAAAATTCTTTTCTTGGCGTGACAACCAAAATATGTAGTTAATTTCGACTTTTTTTTGGACATCGAAATCACATTTCCTGGCGAATAGAACCAGATTTCAAGTCATCGCGATCACGAATGTTTCAATGGAAAAAATAAAACAAATCAACTCGTTCTCAAAGTCAGAGAACTCTGCATTTGATATCATTAAATCCGAACCAATGAAGTACAACGGTGATAATCAATCGCTCGATGATTGAGTACCGCACTCGAGATAGTCCGCGATGAATTCGCAGGGATTCGGATGTTCGATGAAACATCGTATCTCCCTGATACTGGAATCGAATGAAAGCTCAATGATTTGTACGGTGACCATAGAATTATATATAGAATATTCCATACATTCGTGATAACGTACTCGGATGAATTTATATCGCGATCATTCATTACCTTGAAGGTGATTTGTTCACGCTCGATTTCACATGCTCGCACTTGAGTCGATTTTAATGCATAATTCATTATGAAAATCCATCGGAGAGAGTAAACCTCTTGTCCACGTTTCAACTATGTTTTGTCTTATAACATCTTGTATAGTCTTTTTAATCAGATTGAAGTTCTTTAATCTAGATAATCTTTATTGAAAGGTATTACGCTAGATTTACCAAAGATAACTAACTCTCTTCGACGGAGAATGGTGTTTTCATTTGTTGAGCGATAGTCGTGTCTTTAATGAAGCTCAAATTCAAAATTCACATTCACATTGACTCACTTTATAAACGCGGTCTGCTAGTTTACGTCTGCTAGCTTCAGATTCATATGTTTTTATGTTGTTTCGCCTAAATTACTCGAAGTAATATTCATGGAAAAAAATTATTATAGACAGAATGGCAAATGTTTATGCTAACCTAGCTAGAAATTCGCTACTTGGATTGCTAAAGAAGCAACATTAGCAAATTTTTAAGTATTATGTACAGAAATTGTGCATGAAAAATTCGTTCCGAAGAAGTGCAAATATTACAACTCAGAAAGCGCGTAAATTTCCATTCCCACTCTTCGAAGCTGCAGTATTTTAACTCTTCGGGACGATTACTTGGAGGAAATTTTTGTACTCAGACATCATCGAATATAAATTAGAACACCGTGGTTACGTAAAATGAGTTTTCCTTCGAAATTTATCGATTGCTCCAACATTCAACGCTCCGACACACTGAAAAATATGAGGATTATTCAAGGTTCGAGGGAGATACGTAACATACTATAATATAATTCCCATGATATTAAATCGTCGAGCACTTCATCGGAAGTAAATGATATCCTGTCTGAAATTGACAGTATTCTGATATTACCTGCTTCAGATGGTACGTGATATCTGTTTCACTGTATGAAATTGTTCGCATTAATCAACGAAATTCGTCATGTATTTTCATCAACTTGCTTGTCTCGTGCAATTATCGTCGAATAGTCGAGTCTGTGATATTCAACTGTACCGCAAAGTTTGTTTTCTCTGCGAGAAACGTCCGCAGACATTTATATTTAGGCGAAAATTGCCACTCGAAAATATATAAGTTTCTTTGAAATTTCAGGAAAAAGTATCAGCTGTCAAAAATTTTTATGAGATTCGAATGAATTTTTGTATGAAAATCATTAATATTGTGTTTGAATTTCCAAAATATGCGTGTTGATTAAAATTAATACACATATTTTTCACAGGGTGGCTCACAGCTGCCAATTTCAGCTTCACGATCTACTAAACTTCATAGAATTGATTAGAACAAGAAATGGACTTGATTGTTCCAAAACAAGCCCTTCAATTTATTTCCCTGGTCCTCATCTGGTCCAAAACTCATCCAACTGTTCTCCTCCATCCAGGAGAACGATGTTATTCGATCGTATTGCGAATTGGGAAATTTATTTTCGAAACTGAAGAATGAGCGATATCTGAAGAGCCATTAATCTTTTTCACTAGAGAAACTTCGACACTCTTGAATAACCGTAATTAAAAGTCGTGTGAATCCCAGAAAATTTCCCTGGCTCTCGGTTTTTGTGCCTAAGAATTCAAAGCTTCATGAATTATCATTATTCCCTCGTGTGATCATCGTGCGATGTACATACCCTTCGAATCAGTTGGATGACTTTGCATTCATAGCTCGCTTTGCTTCTCATTTCTAAACCAAGACAGAAAAAAAACTGTCAATGAAAATGAAAAGTTGAACTTGAGCTGGTTTATTAACAAGAAGCTCGTAGCTCGTCCTACTAACAAGCCCTCTCTTCTCTTTTTCCTCTTCTCGCTCTCTGAAAGATATTGATGAACGACGAACCATCAATCGCAACTTGAATAGGAATGAATATTTATGTTAATGTCGTTTTGAAAAGCGTACTTCTCTTTCATTCTACTTTCTCAACCGAGTGTGGGAAGGTACAACAACACTTCGTCAATCGATGCTCCCAAAATTCAACAAATTTCATTCATTTATTTGCGATGTAATCATCCGAAGATAACTTCCAAAACTGTCTCTTTGGAATCTTTGTAAATTTCTCTGAGGTTTCAATATTCTTCATCATTTCTGAAGATATCTTTTAGAAAAAGAGTGCTATTTATGTGTCTTTTCTGTAAATTCTTTGCAAACTCGGAAATGAAGGTCCAAAATATAGTAATCTTTGATAAAAATTTGGGAGTTTTCCTTAAATGCATAATAAAGACATAAGGGTCCACTTTTTTGTGGAATTTTATTCGAAAGACAATGAAAAATTATCAATACTCGATAAAGAATAGAGAAACATATGAATTTTCTAAAAGTCGTATACGAAATTTTACATAAATAGTAGCAAAATTTCAATATCCTACTATTGATAATTCTTCATTGTTTTTTGAATACAATTGCACAAAAAAGTAGAAACCGTTTTGTCTCTATTATTATGCATTTAGAAAAAATTCTGAAATTTGTATTCAAGATTACTATATTTTCGACCTGCATTTTTCTCCGTGTGTCCGAGGATAGATATCACAAGAGACAATTTTCGACATTAATCATATCGAAATACTTGCTGATCCAAACATAACGAGAATTCGTAATTAGAAATTGATGAATTAATTTGAACGAACGTTGAAACCGAGAGTCCATTTCAATTACGTATAAAAGGGAGTATTAATGTACCTCGAATGCAAATTTCACGCATATATACTCTTCCATCGAATCACTTCCACCAGGGACGTATATGATATTTCGAATTTTTTCAGAATTTTATTCATTTATTTCGATATAAATAAAAAGTATTGTCAACCGTAACATACATCCCGCAATTTATATTAATTTTCTGTTTGCTTTCTTCGCTTGTTTTTGGTGGTGAATGGTTCGGTTTATTCGGCAATACGTGGTTTTTCATTCACCCAACTGGGCAGAATTTTCGAAACAATTCCACAAACACGATCCATCAAGCTTCGTTGAATTTGAGGAATTTCATGAAATCAAATCGCTGTAATCCACATAAAAAATCGAAAAAAAAAGATATTCTCCAAAGAGTCACGGTTAAAAAAATAATCCCACAGAATTTGAATGATTGATTGATCGGACGATAAGGATAATGAAATAAGGACACCATTCGATAAAGTCATATCGATTCTCAACATGGAGTTTTCCGGAGGACTGTAAATGTTTTCTAACCGTGTATATGTAAATGGGATTTCCGTTTGAAGCGCGTAATAGAGGGATTTATGTCAGTGCATGACGTTTATATTATTAGCAACGTTAGAAAATATGATACGTGTTCACGTAACATTGATTTCTTTTTCCAATTGAATCATGTCGATCAATGTTTGAATATCGTGTTTGGAGAGTATTGAATAATCTATACATACATTCGGTCAAATTGTATACTATTAATACGATAGATGGACGATCCTTCTGAATGTTTTCTCACGTCAAGGATGAATAAAGGATCTCTTTCGGCGCTGCATCACCTTTTCTTTTTGGATTTATTAAAATTCGAATCGAGTATAGCGATTGATGGTTGGAGAAGTGTTGAAAATAGAGAAGAATGTTTTTAAAACGACTCGTTAAAATCGAAACGACGAGATAGCGAATCCTATAATAAATCCAAACGCAAAAATTCAATCGTAACATTCACATATTCCCAGGACATTTCTATTCGTTTGACATGCTTGAATGATCTCATAAACGTTCATAAAATTTTCAAAAGGTACCACTTGAAGCGCAATATACATGTCCATAAAATATATACGCTCAATATCCTATAAACTGCCTCTGTGCGGGACTCCGAGTGTTGTATACTTCCAGAAAATATACTACATGCATAATTAAAGTATGTTGCATTTTGCTACTGAGCAAGATTTTCACGTGTTTTAAATTACACCGTTACAATCATCGAGGTCAAGGTTGAAATGCTCTAATTTCGCGATGAAGAACACAAGAGAGAGACAGAGAGAAATATAGCTTATAGAGAATGTTGCTCTGATGTGCCGGATAATAGAATTTTAGCAACTTTCGGTGAGGAAATTTTCATAAAAAATAAAAAAAGTATATAATAGATGTAATTTGTCTCATTAAAACATCAGCAAAGTTAAGATAAAAAAAAATACGAAATAAGATTTCATTTATAGGGAAAAATATTGTTGATTTAATTTTATTAAATAGATTTCAAGACAAAATTATTAAAGTCATTAATTACTCCACCTAATTTATTAGGAATTGATCGTAAAAAATATCATTCGAGTTGAATATGTATTGGGGTTCTTAAACAATCCGCAGGTATAAAATTGTCTGGATCTGACAATGTATATGGTTTAAAAAACACTAGTCTTAATAGAACAAAATCAATAGCATAAATCCTAAGATCTCTTTAATGGTGAAATAAAGATGAAAAGGAATTTTATATAAATCTCATTGGGATATCAGGAAGAGGAAGAGCTAAAAAAAAAAACTTCGGAAAAATTCCAGTACCGTACTGGAAGCAATTAACCTGTACATTTGTACTGAAAAAATACATTGAAATCATGAAAATTCCAGTACAGGTTTCAAAAAATTATTGTATTTTACTGGAAAATTGAAGTGAAAAACATGGAATTTCAAGAAAAATACGGAAAAATTTCGGTACAACAGGAATTTTCTTATCCCCGCTTGAAGAATCCCATTGAACCGATTGATTCTCATTGATTGCGATGCAGAAAACTGATTCAAACCCATTGAGAATCAATTTTTAATGGGTTTGAATCGGTTCAATGAGATTCTTTAAGCAGGTTTTTTTATTCAACAGGGAGTGCATAATGTATCGATTCTATAGTTTCTTCTTCATCAAAAGTTTCTTCAGTTTGACGAAAATTTAATGTTTCTTCTCGTATAAACTGTTTTTTTTTTGCACAAAATATATATAAAATTAAATCCTACCATGGATGAGAAACTTTTTAAAATTTACTTTGTGTGAATTTTTAAAAGCATTCTTCGAGTATCCTTCGAGGTAAGAGTTTGTAAAGACTCTTTGGTATACTTTATATATTATATCTTCATAAATGTTTCTGAATCTCTTCGAAACTGTTGATTTCATTCTATTATATTTCACTACGGTATATTAAAAGCGGGAAAGAGTGGAAAAGTTTTCAGTTCGCGCTGCAAGGGAAACATCATTGAAATATCAAGTTTTCAAAATTTTCAAGACGTTAATTGTGAGTTTGAATAGCGGCATTTCTTGAATCTCGAATTATGTAATGAATTTTCCTCGTAGCGCTATAAATATTACGTAATTGTGGAAGATCTTGCAAAGGCGTGTTTCGCGTATCTTATGCAACACGACGAAAAAAAACACACTTTTTCGTGGAAATATGTGTTGTTTTAATCTGTTCAACAAATTTCCTATCTCGGGATCCCTGTGATTACCGTAATTGTGGGATTTTTACACTCGTTTCACAGATTTATGAATTCTTCACAGTGAGATACTTGATTTTATACAACGTTCTTGGAAGATTTGACGATTGTTATTTGACACAAAATCCGAGTCGAAAAATTATAATACTTTTTAAAGCCTGATCAACTCCGCAACGATCCAGAGTTCAATTGGGTCGAAAAAAGGTTAACATCAGGTTGAATAAGAATGTTAAAAGCAAGATCAGGTGGAAGAAAGAAATTAAACCTAATTCACTCCGTAATACGCAACGAATCAGAGCTAAATCAGGTTTCACTTTTTCACTCGGGAATTTGGAAGCAATTAACGCATACTTTTGTGTAACGAATTCACTACAAATTTCATGAGATTCAAACAATTACAACATAAGATGTGTGTTAATTGCTTTTATATTCAAATATTTTTTACAGTTGGGATAAAAGCCATACAAGTTCCTGTCGTCCGGCTCTGCATTACGTTCTGGTTCTGTGCGATTTTTGTCTCAGGATCTGCTGGTCTTCATCCGAATTTACCTGGTATTCTTAGCAGGATCTTTTGAACAAGCAATTGCGATGAATTTTGTCACCTGGGCAGTGGAAAGATAATCCGGGCCCGGGGGGAAGCGACTTACGGACCCCAATTTTCTTGAAATTGGGTTGAAAAACTCTATTCTGACAAAGTAATAATACAAAGTTCCTTGACTTCAGAATCAAAAATATATACCTTATCATATATCTTTCGTTTCATTTGAGTTGGAAACCGTTTGACAAAAACGGAAGGGGATAAAGTACTTGGGAAAAATCCGGGCCCGGGGGGAAACACCCTGGCAGTCCCTCCCCTCTCGTCAGGCCTGATCATCACCCGAGCAGAAATTGATATAGGAGCCATGTCAGGCCACATCAGGTTCCTTTAGTGTTGCCGCGATCCGAGTTAATCCGAGTTTCGAGCATGAGCTCGGCTTGGCTCTTGTTTTCCAGGGGCTCCTTGGAATAGAACATACAATACAGGCCATAAGTTTGAATCAACCTAGAGAAATTCAACATTTTTACATCTTCGCTGTTCGAAATTGATTGAATTTATATAAACTACACAGAAAAAGTAATTTAGCTGCAGCAGCTAAGTAACTAGCACGCACATGGACAGCCATTAAATTGGCTCCTGCAGCTAAATTTTAGCAGATACAGCAAGAAAATTTGCATTTGTAGTCAATTTATTTGCGGTAACAGCTAAAATTTAACTGCAGGAGAGAATTTAATGGCTGTCCGTGTCTGTGCTAGCTACTTAGCTGCTGCAGCTAAATTATTTTTTCCGTGTACATGAATAATAATCAAAGAATGTCCAAACAAAATAAAACACAATAATTTCCTAAAACAAACACATCAACTGAAAGAATTGTTTTTCCTCTGGGTGTATTCAAACTTTTGGCCTGTTTCGTATTTCTGCAACTCTTGAAGTTTAAGTATGAAACAACGTTTTCTCAAAATTTGTATGACTCGGCAAATCAAATTTCATAAATGTTAGTTATAAAAACTCCATGAATGCATCTTCCAATGAATAAATAGATAAATATATCATTGAAGCTATCTTCAGAGGATTGACGATGAAGAAACATCCACTTTATAAACATATTTTCTCAATATCGACTCTGCTACTGATTAAACATTAAACACAATATTGTTTCATAAACCGATTCTGACAAATGAAATGTCATGAGATTTGATCATAACATTGTCCAAGATTCAATGAGATTTGGCGAGAATCAATGGTTTTTCTTAGCTTTTTTTTAGCTCATCGATCTCATAGTTCTGACTTAGCTCGAAACTCGGATCGACTGAAATTCCTTCAGCTCTACTCGAAGTTCCTCACGTGGCCCTCGTCTGCAGAAGGATGTAATAGAAATGTGTTTACCGTGCAATCTTTCACATCCCTGATAACAAAAAAAGAAATCCCATTCATTCCGATCAAACGGAGGAACTCCAATTGAATCCGAAATCTGTCAAATAATGTCAAATGTACTGCAAAATTTTCTGTCTCCAACAGCTAAATATTGTGTTATTTATTCAAACTATTCAAACTAAACTTCAGCAACCTGATTAGGTTTGAATCGGAATTTTGCACTTTCAATAGAAATGAATAGGATTGTTTAACCAGGGATACCGCCCATCCCCCGATTCAAAACTGAGCTCTACATCCACAATTTGCATACACAATAGTAACCACAATGAATTTCTTTCTCACACTCCAATAGTATGCTTCGTAAATCACCTGTCCGGAGTTGAAAGAGATGGGTGTGAATATGCATGTACATACACACGCACCCATGCATCAGAAGGATATTAGAACTTCCTTCCCATACCTGAGCTACGAATATCCCTTTCAATCTTGCTCGTGCATTCAATGCACATTCATAAAACACCTATCGATAAAACCATCTCAAACAGAGTTGTATACATGCAGTTGACACATATCAAATATTTTTCTTTCAAGTATTTCATATTCGTTGTTATTTGAAATAATATTTATCTCGTGCAAGGATGAACGGAATCAAGTTCATTTAAAAAACGATTTTCAATGATCTCGCAGGGAGGATACTACAGATAGCTAGGTAGGCAGATCCTACAGGCTGGGAGTGTCAGCGTCATATAAAACATCATTCTCGTTACAAACCAGAGTACCGAGTTTGTTTCCAAAAAGGACACATTTGTTTTTTCTTTTAGTATGATTTTATGTATAGAGCACTATAGTTCTATAGAACACTCGTTTGTTCGATCATCTTGAAAAACTGCAACTACAGTTTCGACAACTTTGCAATAAAATTGAACCACGTGAATTAAAATATAACATAATTTCATACGTACCGTATAATTTCATTTTCCCGTTGTGATTGATTAATATAATGATGTATCCTCCAAGGTCCACCATTCTTGCTGTAAATCTTGAGTCTTCTCGATAGATTATAAAGATAATAAATTCCTAAAGTCGACGAGTTGGCACATCATCATCATCATCATTGTCATCATCTTCGTCATCTTCGTTATCATCATGATTGCTTTTGACTACACAATATATTTTTTGGACACCACATTTTATTATTGGCACAATAATATCTATAGAAATTTGTATCACGTCTAGGAATATCACGTGAATTATGGAATTTTTTCATTCTCATCACAATCTCAAACACCGATCGAGAGTAGCAGAATTTGATTGTGATGCAATATATTTATAATACATGTATATATATATATTTATTTATATAATGTTATTTTTTGATTTGCTATGATAATTTCTCAATTAGAATCTTAACGATGTTTTTTCAGACTTTCTAACGATCCCAATGATTATCGTTTAGAGGGACCTATTGGCACAGAAATGACACGAAACTATGTTTGTACAATTCGATATAACTATGTGGAACAAAATACGACGATGTGTTACCTGTTGTAGTAGGTAGTTTCGTTACAAAGTAAGTTGCATCAAATTTGATATCTTAATCTATCTCTTGTGAGGAACATGATTATTAAATGAAACTTGGATCAGCTTCTTGGATAGTTAAAATTCTCTCCTTTAGAATAATAATCAATCTTGAAAATGATCATCATTTCTTCACCTCTTGGTGAATTGGTTTGTAAATAACAATGGTGAGTTAGTTGTGGGTAATTTGAATTCAACCAATCTTCACCCTGACGGTAGAGTTTCAACCCTTCTTCTTTCTTTTCTCTTGAAAAATGTATTGGAAAAATGAAATCTCGTGGACGGTGCTGATGGTTACCGCTCTTCTTTAATTACCGATCACTCACATTTTGAATATATTTGTAGGATACTTCATTTGGACGAAGTCAAGTCTCGTGCAAGGGAGCTTCTTCTCTGGTGCAAGCAGGTCAAATTTTGATATGCTGAAGTTATACGATGTCTTCTTCATGTCTTCTTCGTTATTCTTTTCCAGGATGTTTTCTTTCGAGTGGAGATTTTCAACGCGGTTGCATCGAATCGTATTGAAACTACACCAACGCGGACACGAGTTTATATTGTACGATGATTCGATATAATCAACCTCCCCGTCCATCACAGTAACGTCCAAGATTCGCGACACGTGATGAAATAATGTCCCGATGACACTGGGTGTTGGAACGTTGTTGTTCCATCCAAGGACTCGAGTAACGCGAAACAATGACGAGAGAATAGTTGGTTCGGTAGAAACTTAGGTATAGATATTAAGATCTAAGCTCGTGTCGAAGTATCTAATTAATCCGTGGTGGTCTTGACAATGATTCCGACATAGCAATCTTCTGACCTCCATCTTCAGCCACTAAGCGGTAGTGGTGTAGTCGGGACTAGGGCGCCGTCGCTGTTCTTTAGCGGCGGCGCTTTGGGGTGCAACTCACACCGATGCACGAAAATGCGCGCACATGTGTCGATTTCCCAGTTCACTAACCACCAAATACTCATTCTAGCTTGGATGAGATGCAAGTATCTATATACACGATGATTCCCAAAATCTCACCTAATCATATAGTTACAGACTTATACCACTTTTATTTAATCTTTCCTCCTTTCTTGTTGCGAAAAATCGATATCCTCGTTGTTTTCTTTCAATTTCTTTCCCATTCGAGATATCCACTCGATACTGCATTCAATTTCACCAAGAGACATTCCGCTGGAATTGGTGTAAAAGTTTTAACGCGGATATGAACTTTCGTGATATAATCTCATAAATTTTCAAAGTAGAAAATTTCGAATACGCGTCAAACTCTGATCGTTTGTATTCCAGGGAGTTTCAAATAAATCTTCTACGCTCGTGTTACGTAAGGAGGGTTTTTTTTTTCCCTATAGCCTCATTTCGATCGATACAATTTTTCCTTTTAGACAAATATCAAAACACTCGGGTGTTACGTAATTCTTCGAGTATCAAAAATTTAAGGACCACACCACGCGTGGGTTATTTCAAGGATTATAATAGATGGTACGCTATTAAGATTTCATGCTACCTCGAATCTACCCTTTCGCCTTGTCAAGGGTATATTTTTATCCTGTCTTTTTCTGTATCTAGAAATGCATAGTAGGATGAATCCATTGTAACGAGAGAACAAAAATCACTCGCGTTTGTATCTATTTCTCACATATATTTATAATGAAGATAATTTAAGAAAGGAGAGAAATTTAAACGTTTTACATTTATAACTCGGTCATTGAATGTCGAGGTACGCGAGGATCTTGATACAGGGAGAGTATTTTAGTCTGCACAAAGATAGCCCCAAATTATGTTGAGGATTACCGAGATAAATCAGATTTTATAATTTTGTTTCAGAAGGAATATATAACTGTTAGAAAATTATTATACCTACCCATATAAAAATCTTCAGGCTCCGCCAATGCTGACGACGGAATATAGCTAGACGCAAGGCTGCCAGCCAAAGCTGGGCAATCTATGTAGGGACAAGGATGGTTGACAATGGTCTAAACATTGTACCAATATGGGAAGTCATAAATCGACTTCGTTGATCCATCATTGATCATTGGCTGCGCCACGTTTGGCCCATCCTTCAACCAATATCGCTTGAAGGAAAACGCATGCTTTCAACAGAGGCTCTCTAGGGCTTGGCGGGACACTGCTCCAAGCATTAGGCAACTCTGAATGACAATGGATTCTCATGTTGCACCAAGCATGGGTCGTAGCTTGGTCCAGCTTGGGCAATAGCTTGGCTCAGCTTGGGCGATGGCCTCGCTCAGTTTAGGCGTTAGCTTGACTCGACTTGAGTAATAGCTTGGCTAAGAGTGAAACTTCCTTCTCAAACAGCAAATTACAATAACTCTCACCAGAGTGATGCTTGTTTCCTGCGAGTGGCGAACCAAGCATTCAATCAATATATAAGTCTCCTTTGAAGATTCCATGACAGAAATAATTCTTCATCTGTTTCCAGACCCGCCTACTTCTACGCCAGGACCACCGGATTTACGTCATTCATCAGTTTAAACTAATCAGAAAAATTACATGTTGAAATTCTCCGACATTCATTTCGTTCAATCGAAATGATAGAATGGATTTTTTATTTTATTTTCAATTACAATGAAAAATAAAAGTGACCATTGGCATGAGATGGGCGCAACCCTGCCGCAAGATTGCTACAGCGTTGGCTCATCCTTGGCGAACAAATTTTTGTATGGTCTGCCATTGACGGCATATGCTATCACAACCCTGTTTCCAGTGTTGGGTCTTGATTGTGGAAACAAATGGGCTGAGGCTGAAATGATGTTATCATTTCAGAGTTGCGCCATGCCTGGTAGCCTAGGCTCGGCCCATCTTGGTGAGCCTTGCGGCAACCTAGCGCCCATGGTCAATTTTTACCTGGGTAGATGGAGAACCATGTCCTCCCATAAACTCCCCTTAGTTTGCAATGATGGTACCATCACCTCGTTTTATTATATAACAATAACAATGCTTTAGCGGAAACACCTTGGTACCATGATGCAAACATTTTTTGTATCTGGGATAGGATTTTTTCAGGGATCTCTCTTCGGGAGATGAATACAACAAATGAACCTCTGTGTTGTTCCATATATTTTCAAGATTTTTTCACACGATAACAACAGTCGATAGATACATCATTGAAGTGAAAATATTATGCATTCGAATAACATTTATCCTATAAATAATATAACACACGCGAGAGAGAAGTATAAATATTACAACGAGAATTGAAACAAAAAGAAGGAACAACGAATTTGGATCATTAATTACCGAGCTCCTCTTGAATCTCTTCCAACGATTTTCCTTTTGTTTCGGGAGTAATGAATATGACGAAGAACACCCCAACGAAACAAACGACGGAAAATAACCAAAACGTGCCACTGTCATGGATAATGTCTCTGACGTCAGTGAAAAATTTAGTAACAACGAAAGCCATGAGCCAATTAAACAAACAAGCGCTACTAGCTGCAACCCCTTTGATCGACGGGGCAAAAATCTCGCCCATCATCATCCATGGGATCGGACCGAACCCAACGGCGAATAAAACGGCAAAAACACAAACGCTAACAAGCGGTAACCAACCGATCGACTGAACATCATTTCCATTCTCGGAAAGTTTGAAATAGATTCCGAGAAGGAGGGTGGTTATAAACATAACAACACTGGAACTGACGAGCAGTAATTTTCTGCCAGCACGATCCACTATCAAGGTACTGACACCAACAGCGACTGTTTGCAATGCCCCAACGATGATGGTCGACACGTTTGGATTCGAGTTTTTATTCGCCGCTTGAAATATGTCGGCCGCGTAAAATATGATGGCGTTGATACCGCTCAGTTGTTGAAAAAACATAAGACCGAAAGCTATGACGAGACCTTTGATCGTGGCTTTGGATCTGATGGCCGTTGAGAAGGATTCGTTCGTACTCTCCGCCCTCATCATCGATTCCTGTAGGTTTTGTAATTCCATTTCGACGTTGTATTGGGATCCCCTGAGTTTCCTCAAACTCGTTCGCGCGGCATTCTCTTCGCCCGTTTTCAAATAATAAATCGGAGTTTCAGGCATAAATGAGAATACCGCGAAAAAAATCAACGGTACAATAGCGGATATGATCGACAACGTGAACATGTTCACGAAATTTCCCAAAATATACGTCATCAGTATACCGCAATTGAGAAGCAATTGAAAGTACGATCCGAGACTCCCTCGGATCTCATTTTCCGCTATTTCAGCGGTGTACATGGGGGCCGTCACGCAGAACGCTCCGCCACTCAAACCCAAGATAAATCGACCGATGTACATCGTTAATACTGATTTGGCGAATATTATACAAATCCAACCTATGGTGAAGGGCACCACCAGAACCAACATCGCTCTTTTTCTGCCTATCAAGTCGGTTAGGATACCGATAGGCACACATATCGCTGCGGCTCCTAAAGGCGCTAGAGATCCAATCCAGGAGAATTCTTGCGCGGATATAGGAAAGTCGTAACCAGCGTCTTTCAATTTGACCCCATTTTTGCCGGCGGGAGAAGTCCAGGCGAGGACCATACCAGCCGCAAGGGCGCCCAAAGTCGACGCCAATCCCGCGATATATTGAAATGTTCTGTCCCCTTTGGTACCCAATGCTCCACCGTTGGTAACCAGAGTTTGTTGGGATATACCTATATTCTTCCCAACCATCTTGAATGGGTAATTCTTCGAGTGCCAAGAATTATTATTATTTTCTGAAACATAGAATAATATTATTCGATTTATTTGGTGGAATTCTTCTCGCGAAAAGAATCCCAACGACGGACGCGTCTGTTCCGATGATTTTCTCCCGATGGGAGGAAAGCAGAGCATCTTCCATCGCACCGAGAAATTCTTTCACTAATGTATAATCCAGGAATTCTAATCCATGCCTCGAACGCGTGGTTGTTGACCCAGATAAAACCTTCGGGATAAAGTCGATATGTCGACGAAAACTGTGATTATTGGAAATTCTAAAACCAGTATTCATCGTGCGAACAAATGTCAATGATTATGGAAAAAATTAGAGAGATTTCGATAAAAGGGGGAGAATGTTTTGTTATTTTCATTCATTCTTCTTGAGAATAAAAGTTTCAAGAAAAGGCGATAGGACGAAATCAATAGGGTCGAAAAACAACTCGATTGAATCTTATCCTTGGAAAAATCTACATCGATACGTCGAAATTCATTGAATGGGTGACATTGAGAGTATCTTTCAACGAAAATTATACTAATTTCTTGATATGAGATATAATCTTTTAATGAAGATTTGTGATATCATTAAATACGTGTCCTGATAGATCGAGATATCGATTGATTATGTTTGATCATTTGATTGGTATTTCGATATGGTTTTATTATGAGGAATCTTGTGGTGAAGAAAAAATTTATGTAATACAGATTTCCAATTACTATTCCAGTATATTGAATAAAAAAAGAAACAAAATTTGGTACAATTTTGAGAAAATCTTCGCATTCGACTCAATAAAATTTATCAATGGATTTCTAGCAAAGAATTCCCGGATGGATAGAATTTACAAATTCACATGCGCAGCAGATTCCCATCTGGGGTGGCTCGGTTTCCTAACCAGGACCTGGGTTACTCCTCGTGCTTTCATCCGGGGCCGTTTAGGTTCCTGCCCGGGAAAAGTCACAGAATTCTCCCGTGACAGGAACCTGAAGAAACGCAGACAAAATTGCGGGAGAAAGAGAATTGAATCTAAAAGATTTTAGGATAGGGAATGAAAACAATGGTTAATTGAGTTTAATTTCTAATCGAAATGATTTTCAATGTTCAAATACTTTTGAACTACGATTGAATTTGATTATTAATTGCAGTCTTTTTGAATTAACAAGACAAATTAATTTCTCAATTTAGATTTTTCTACTTAATCATTGGATTAAATTTCTAATTAAAATCATTTTTGATGAAGAAAACAATTCAATTGTTAATTAAAATGTTCATCAATGAACAATTACATTCAATTTTTAAATCAACGAATCGATCAAAATATTTTTCAATTGAAAATTAAATTCAATCCCTAATTTCACGAAATTTTGATTACGAATTTTTCTGATGGATTTCATTTGGAACAGGGAAAAAAACCCTGTTGAAAAAATTATATTCTCATCAAACGTAGAGAATTCTCATTCAAATTAAATGGGTAACAATTGGAAATCAGGAAAAGAAACTCTATCCCTGGAAATTTCTTTGCAATTTTTCATCCAATTCCATTTGCCTTTTGTTTAAACTACAAAAATGAAACAAAAACCAAGCACCGCATAAATCAAAAATGTTGATTCGATGGAAAACGATAATCATGTCATACTTTCCCCGACAACATACACACGCTGTGACTTTGACCATGAACTCCGTTAATTTACTGAATAATTTTTCTTTGTCAATAGAAGAAAAGAGTTTCCGATGCCATTAGAATATATACAACGGATAGATCATTCGTGTAAAGCTCCTGCACAATATTAACGGTACAGCTACTAATTTACTAGTTGTATGCAAGCACATCATTTTTCAAACCCGGTAGACATTTTTTCAATCATTATTCACGATTTTACCCTTAGATAAACATACAAATGAAACAAGTGAATATTTAAAATTGAAATAACAATATAATTCACTCGGAACACGGAAGATATTTAAATTCCTAGATATTTTTTCAATGTGTATGAATTATTTTTTATTCGAATGGTTTCGTGTACCGTGGAGTATAAATTTTCCTATCAAAATCACGTACAACAAATGAAACTTGTATCTTTCGCAAACAGAAACTGCTTTCCAGGAAAGCATGAGGGAATAAAACTCGAGTTCATATAACTTTCTGCGATATGATATGATATCGTACAAATGTATTATATAGCTCACGAAATTTCAAAATCTCTATTAGAAATTTATATAAAACTTTACAATTGATCTTCACTTCGCGTATCAATTATTTATCACCATCTTCGATTAAAGAACCTAAATTCAATTCAAATTCTCCAACCGTGACAAGAAATTATTCTCGAGAAGTGAATTCAAATAATTATTCATAATTTTCAAAAGTCTAAACCGCGTAATTTTGCAACTCTAGAACATTAAACGCGTCAGAACACTCGAAATTCAAATTCATCGACTGTTTATACGACGCTGTGATAAAAAAATATATTTTCAATATTCACTGGCGATACGTATTTAAAGTAATTCAAGTGAATTAATTCTGTGATACATACCTTATTTCGAACGAAAAATCCTCCTATGATTGGTGGTAATTTTAAAGTCTATAGGAAGACATAAATCGATAGGACGAAGTGAACCAGATTAGATGATGCGACACTAATTTGCTTATTACACGAGAACAACATAAACGATTAAACAAATACATATTACTGTAATTGACGTAGTGCTGCAATAGGTCTGCCGATAAACACTACCTTACAAGAAAAATCCAAGTCTTATCAGCCGACCAAGTCTCAGCTGAACATGAACATATCTTGATTCACCCGGCACGCATAAATGCCGCTAAGCACTGTACGAATCAACATTATGCGCTTACAACTATCCTCCATCTTGTTGTCTAATCATTTTATCTTGATAGAAATTCTTTATTTATATGAGCGAAATTTCTTTTGATAACTGATAAAGTTCTTGTAATTTAAACATTGAAATAATGCGAATGTCACCGATTCAGCACTGGAATCTTTTTAATTATATTATACAAGCAGAGAAAAGTTACTTAAAAAATTACTATACTTTCTAGCGGAGAGTGACAGAATTCTGTTATTTATTGATAGACAGTATAGTAATTTCTACACGACCCCTAAACTAGGGACGATTTCGTCCCTACTTTACTGTAAAGTATATAGTAATCTTCAAGGTAACTTTTGTCTGCGTGTATTTATCGATTCTTGCACGTACAGAAAACCCGTACAGAACCGGAAGCCTCCACGTGGAATCTTCGTTCATCCACGTTCTATCCACAAAATAATTTAGGATTACTCCCCTGGTGGCAAAATTGAATTAAAAATCACTGAAATTCTGAATTTCAGAAGGAATTCATAGAAAAAATATAATGGAAGATATTGAGAAAAATTTTTATAGTATGGCAACCCGAAAATTTTATATTGCTGAAGTGTGAACCGATTATTGAAACGAATTGGCAATCGAATAACGAAATACTTAGCTGTTGATGGCCTGATATCTTGCAGTACATTCTTTGAACAATGTTTCTAGTTCCAAGGAGTTGATTTGTGAAGATGAACACCCACAATTTATCAGATTTTGTCAGGTTTCTTTTTCGTTTCGTTTTTATAAACGATTCAAACTTCAAGAACATAAAATTTTTCAGAGTTTTTAAGTAAGATTCAGAATTTCGCAGTTCAATTCAGAGAAATGTTGCATCAAAATGCACTCTCCTCGCAAGCCCACATACGAAAATACGTTGACCGTGTTTCTCAAACCCTAACCCCGATATTCTCGTTTCACCCAGATAAAAGCTATTACCCTACGGGATTCAACTTTGACTAATAATACCTCAACATCGCGTTTAACAGAAACAACTTAACAGGGGTTGTTTCAGATCGCCGATGTTGAGCTTAGGGTATTCTCTTTCGGTATCCCTAAAGCTTTCTCTTTGACTACCTCGAATCTTGGTAATTGTGAGGCCATTACTACCTCTTTTCACTCTCTTTTCCTCTATTTGTTTCATTTCCTCTCTTTATTTAATTTGTTCTTAAATTTCACATCCTTCATAGCGTCGAGTTCAGTTCAAGAGCCGAAGGGATTTATTCTCCCGTTTATACGAGGAGAATTTTTTTATAGAATCTAGCTGCGAGCGCGGTGGAATACGAGAGCAATAATTAGACTTGCCACTTACCCAGTAACGGGAAGTGCGAAGAAAAATATAAAACATAATTGAATTCGTTCAAAGCGCAATAAAATTGCAACGAGTTTCTTCAGAAATTTATGACGTTTCGCAACCCCATCGATTTCACGAGAATAATCATCATTATTATATTGTGACGTCGAACATCATCGTCATCATCATCTTTTTTTCCTCATACGAAATCAAACAAACTAATATATTGTTTGAATGGTTAAAATCCTACGCGCTATCAACATCTGATACATTTTTCTATGACATTGCGAGCTTGGGTTATCGGTGTTTCGCATTAATTCTTACAACAAAGTATTTCATTGAACTTGAAAACTCTTTCACGAACGCTACGTACGCGATCCACGCAAATATATATCGTTCGGATCGATATACATATTGTATTCCTAACGAATGATGTGAAGATTTTTATTTTGAGAGCCAAAGAGAGCCAAGTGTAGTTCCGAGAAGATGAAATTCGTTTATGACGTTCGATTCAAATTGCGTCGATTGCGAATGAAAAGAAAAATTAAGTTTTCCCAGCTTTTTCCGCTTTCGAATTATAGCGAAGTTATATAACGGAAAACGCTAAAATTACATTTTTTTTCCAATCGATGTGCTACTTCCGTTCACTCGAATGCTTTTCGCGCTGGTGTACACAATTTTACGTAAATCCTTTTGCCCTGAAAACGAAAGGAATAGAAATTATTTACTTTCATTTGGATATATATTATTGCAATAATATACGCATTATTTTAATGAATTTTTTGTCACTTGTCCCCTAATTCTCTTCTATGTAATTAGAGAGTTCCTCGGATACCAGAAGAGAAGAATCATTATACCGTAGATTCTCTCTTAAGTGACCCTCTTTAAACCGATCTTTCCATTAACCGACCTTCATTCACGATAGCGTATTTCGAGGAAGATGAAAATAATTTGAATAAAAAAAATTGCAAACCTGGAACAACAAATGATTGTCAGTTTGTTGAAATTTAGAGATAATTTTCTGATTATTAAGAAAGTTTATCATTGATTTATCTCTTATCGTTTGATTTTTTCTCAATAATCACAGCTCACGAACGATCACTCTCATCCGCTTTGTTTACTTTTACCGGAAATCAAAGGAATTCTTATCATATAACGAGCTATCCAACTGTGGATATGTTTTGTATAAACTCAAACGATTACGATCGTGAACAAGAGAAAAGGTGTAAAATATATATTTTGTCTTCTATTGGTCTTTTGCCAAATGATTTGGCACCACCCATTGTGTTCGAAATTCATTTGAACGATCAGGATTCGATGATACCCCTGAGGGATGATGTTATTAAAGGGAACATTTGCCTTTGCGTTTATCGTCCTTCCTTCCAAACGAAACCTCAAGAACCTTAGATTTTTTTATATACAATATATATTCTACCAACTTTTATTAGAACGCGTTCTCGCGATTTCTCCGTTTTATTTGCAACTTCGTATCCAATTCAAGCGTATATCCCAATAATTTCAAACGATATATCCATTCATTTCCTATTCGATATTTCCGTCGATGGTGTGTCTCTTTTAATGCCGAATCCAATATTCAACAATTCTGTTTCCGAAGCAATGGTTATTCGTGCAAAAGAAATGAGAGTACAAAGTATGCGCGTATCGGTTCATCGATTCTCCCACAACAAACAGATTTATTATTATTTTTGGATTTAGCCTTGAGGTACAGATTTAATCATCGGAAACGTGATCAATTTATATAACACATCCCGAGATCATTGATTTCTTACGTACCGAGGACAATATTTTGGAAAGTGTCGTTGAATTGCTGCGATTCTACGTGTGTGCGGAAGGTAAAGGTGGAATATTTATATTGAAAAACAACACTCGAATGTTACTGTCACGGGGAAATATTTTCAGAATAAAATGTGGGTTGATGGAACAACAATCGAGAAAAGTTCTGCGCCGGATGAAGAGAAGAGTGGAATAAATGTAAAACAATAACGAACGAAAGGTACAAACAAACAGCAGGTCATATTTCGAGATGCGAGAGTAAAAAATTTTCTGAAAATTCAGATACTGGAGTGTCTGAATTTTCAGACTCGAGTTTCTAAAAGGCAAATTTAGATAAGGTTTTCTGAAAATTCAGATTTGATATCTAGAATATTATATTTAGATACCAAGTTTCTAAAAAATTAGAGAAAGTTTCTTCATGTTCATCACCAATACTTTGAAAATTAAGAATCTGAATAATTTAAGAAACTTACACTGAAAACATGCGCAGAATCAGTGCGCAGTGAATCGGCTTGCATTATTTTGTATGACGGTCAATGAACCAAATTCAATATCATTTATTTGAATGAACAAATACTTACTGCACCAACAGTAATTACATGTCGTGCAATGTAATTTGAGCCAAATTAATTTATAATGTGACATGAAATGTATTGTGGGATTCGGTAAAAAAAATGTTAAAAATGTGAAGTTAACCTCTTTGCCATTGGAACAAAAATCGTCTCTGAATATGACAATCAGAAAATCTCATGACGGTGGTATGAATAAATGATTAAAGGAAGGATGATACATTGAGATTTTTGAATTGAAAATGATGAAAAAAACATCCAATTTCTGAATCAGATGTTCTGATTTTTCGTGGATCATAAAATCAATTTCGAGTAGATTTATATTCACTGAACCACATGAACATGTAGTAATTACTGCGATTAGTTTGAAACTCAGAGAATGTGGTTTAAAAAACTACATTATTTCCATTTACTTTGTCTTCAACTATTTGTAATAAAAGAGATAGAACTGTGTGCTATAGGACCAAGTCTAATTAGGGCAAGGAACAAGCGATGAGTATGTGAAACATACAAACATGTAATAGGTGCTCCAATGAAAAGTTTCACAAAGTATAACATTGAGTGATTTAACATGGAACAACTTATATAATTTCTACCAGATCCAATTGATGCCATTAATTTCTGTATTATGTTATAGTTTAGTGAAAATCAGTGTTTGTGAGATTGATATTCTGATTTATCAAAAACCAAAAAATAAATCATTTTCAAGAGATTGATTCTCACTAAAGGATAAGAAAATACAGTAATTACTGCCATTAGTTTTATTTGGTAAAAATTATATAGGCAGAGTTGTATATTGCATCATGTAGGGTTACGCTTTGTGAAATGTTTCATCGATACCCTCAGTACAAGTCTTACATACTTATCGCTGGACTCTTACACCAATTAAATGTACATCGTAGGAGACAAAACTATCTCTCTCATCACAAATAGTTGAATAAAAGTACATAAAACTATAGAAACGATATTCTTTTCATGTACTTTTTTTTAACTATTTGTGATGAGAGAGATGGTTATGTCTTCTACGATGTACATTTAATTGAGTCCAGCGATAAGTATGTAAGACTTGTACTGAGGGTATGGATGAAACATTTCCCAAAGCGTAACCCTACATGATGCAATATACAACTCTGCCTATATAATTTTTACCAAATAAAACTAATGGCAGTAATTACTGTATTTTCTTATGCTTTAGTGAGAATCAATATTATTGAGATTGATTTTTGATTCCTTGAATACCAGAAAATATTGTTTCAAAGTCTTATGGAACTATAATATGTTATCCTTTTCATGTACTTTTTTTCAACTATTTGTGATGGAAGAGATGGTTTTGTCTTCTAAAACAAAAAGTTCAATTGATGAAAGAATCAAGCGATAAGTATGTAAGACTGGTACTGAAGGTATCGATGAAACATTTCACAAAGCGTAACCCTACATGATGCAATATACAACCCTGCCTATATAATTTTTACCAAATTAAACTGATGGCATTAATTTCTGTATTTTGTTATAATTCAATGAAAATCAATCTCTTGAAAATGATTTATTTTTTGGTTTTTAATAAATCAGAATATCAGTCTCAAAATTGAGAAAAATATTCCTTACAGTTCAGAGAAATGTTTCTTACAATTGAGAAAAAAAATATCTTTGAATTCAGAAGACTATTTCTTACAATTCAAACAAATATTTTCGACAATTCAGAAAAATGTTTCTCATAACTCAGAACAGCATGTCTAAAAATTAAGAAACATGAATCTTGCATTTAATGTGAATATGTTTGATGACTCAGAAACATGCGTTTGAAAATCCAGAAATAAGTATCTTAAAATTCAGAACAGAAATGTTTCTGAATATTCAGACTCAGTGACTGTAAAAAATTACAGTCACTTTTTTCTTAATTTTCAGTCAAAATTTTTTCACAGTGTATGGAAATCTCGGGGTTTGTTGTAGGATGCGTTGGATGTGCGACGACAAAGAGGTTCGTGAAAGATGTTTCAGAGTTGAGATACCTGATATTAACGGAATATCGAGTTTCTATATAGTTTTTTTTATTAAATATCGATTGAAACTCGATAGATCGATACTGTTGAGAGTACAAAGATACTTCTGACACTATTGAATTATAGTTCAAAACCTTGGTTGAAGCGTCGAAACGATTTTGTCAAAAATTATGGTTTTTGCAATAGAAAATCTATAAACAATTTGTGTCTCAAGATATCTTTTAGAGGTCTGAAACACCTCCCACACAGCATTTCAGCTCCAAAAGATATCTCAAGCCAAATTTAAAAGATATAATCTCGGAAGAAAAGTTTTAGATCTTCTAAAAGATGTCTTTTAGAAATAACAACTGTTTTCATGTTGCATAAGACTTTTCTCAACAGTTCCTCAAGATATCTTTCAGACTTGTGATGGGCGTAAGATTTGTTTTAGACCTCTGAAAAAGATCTAAAAACGTCTAAAAGATATCGCAAGGCATCACCTGCAAGGAAATATTTCGCTCAAGAATTGTTGAGAAACCACGAATCTCATAAATTTATAACATTCTGTGCAGACTTTTTTCAGAGTTTAGCACCCAGAGAACAATATGATATCAGAAAGAGCTCTTAATGATCTCCCAAATATGTGTAAGAGGTCAGATACACCTTTCGGAAGGTTAACATAAAGATATCAGAATGTTATCGGATGCTTCGATTTCTGAGGAAAATAAGAGATTGTCAAAATGTTATCCAAACGAACTCTTCAAGAGGATTTTTTTCTGAGATCTCAGAAAATTGATAACATCGACAGAATTCTTTCAAAAGACCTCTTGAAGAGCTCTTCCTCTCGTAACTGTTCCCTGGGAAGAGTTTTTTCATTTTTTTTCTCAGACAAATAGAAGGTTGAAAAATTCTATTATATTTTCCATAAAAATCTCAGAGATTTTCTATAGTTTTGCAGATATTTTTCAGCAAAATGTTTCAGCGTTGGATAAATTTATATCAAAGATCTTTCAACCTCCCAGCGGATACTTTGACGGTATCAAATTTGTGCTTTGAAGTCTAAGAAATTACAGATATACCACTCATTTCGATTGTCGCACCTTTCGCGAAATTCAAAAGAAAGCATTGCTTTGCCGTGAAGACCGTTTTTCCCAAGTGTTGTAGAAATATCGATTTTCATCCACGAGGATTATATCCATCTGACTTGGAGATTCTTCTAAGCCCTTGGTGTCCCAGAAAAATATACGATGCGTCGAAAAAGGTATTTCGATATTTTCATATAAAAATAAATAATTTCTACAAAAACGAGGAGTACAAAAAATCCTGTTCATGTTTTATAAATATTATTTTCTCTGATTGAAAACGTCGGAGTAAACAACATTCGGATGTGTATTATTCAAGAATGATGCAACAAGATAAAATACAATTACATCGGATTATGAAATTCGTATAAACTATTCTAATCTGTGTTTTTTTATCAGAACAGTACTGCGAGACAAGAGTATGCGCCAAGTGTTGTTCCAACTCGTGTTTTCCTTTTCATCAGATTACGTACCGATTGTGTACAGATATCTGTCAGGGACATGTTGAACATCTTCCCATTGTAGAGTTGGGAAATATAGCAAAAAGATAACATCGAGATAATAATAAAATTCTACAGGAATAGATAAATTGGGATGATTATGTATATGCACGAGCACGTATATTCACTGAGCGTGAAATATCAAATCATGTCGTTACGATATTAACCGTGTCTTCCATTTAGAATTTCAGTCAGTTTAGGATTAAGCCAATAACAATTTATTGCCGAACTATTATTAAATAACCCAGACAACACACGAAGAATTTCAAAAATAAGAATAGAATTCTTCAAGAACTCTTTTCGAACTAATGAATTTTGTAAAAAGCTCTGTAAGAATTCTATTCTTGTCCTCTCTTCATAAGATATTTATTTGCAGGAATTGAATATTCAATTTGATGCAAAAATTGATTACTCGTGGCGGATAAATTATTTATTTGGGGAAAGCATTCCATTATTTGATTTGATTAAGTATTTCATGAATCCTAAAAAATATATTTTTAAAATTAGGTTAAAAGAACCCATTGATTCTGACCGATTCTCGTTAAATTACAATTAAACGTTGACAATGTTCTGACCAAATCTCACCGATGATTTTTCAATGAGATTTGGTCAAAACTTTCATGTGAAACTCGTTGAATCTGGCCAAATCTCACTAAATTACGATTAAACTTGGACAATGTTCTGCCCAAATCTCATTGAATTTCATTTGTCAGTGTGGGACATTAACGAGTTCTTTGAGAGTACTCAAACAATGCTTTCTGCAGCATTCTCAAAGAACTCTTTAAAACTGTCTCAAACATTGAACCCTTCCAGAGCTCTTTACGAATTCTGGAAGAATTCAATTCTTGTTTTTGAAAAAGAATTCTTCGTTTGTTATCAGGAAATATAAATTAATGATTGATCGTTGGATTGTTGGACAGTGGCATAACATGGATTGTTTTAATGAAATTATTATTCAAAAGAATACCAAATAGGTTCGCTCGCTCTTATCTGTATTTTAATATGTGCATCATGATATAATAATCATAACATGCTTTCCGATTCTATTGAAATGAATATTTGAAAAGAAAATTCCGTTGACGGAAAATTGCATGGCGTTCTTGAAATGCGTTGTCCAAGCTTCTCATTTTATATGAGTTGTTAAACGTTATCACCGATATCGACGTTTCATTTCATCACTGCGTATAATGATCTTTCAATCCGAAGCCTTCATCGAAATCATAAATATCATTTTAATTCAACAGTTTAATCGAATCCATTGCTTCAACGATCTCCTGTATCTGGTATTCAGCATCGAAAAATGTTATCGATGTGCTTGGAACGTCTTCTGGATAATTTGAAATATCCTAAAAATGTTTTAAAGTGTTTTAAAAACATCGGGTGTATACGGAGTGCATGACTTTAATACAGAATTTTACCTTTGGAAAAGTTTTATTCGCAGCAAACGTCACTGCAGGCGTCTCGAAGGGCCAGTAACGGTTCTTCAACGGCATTGTAGGACCATTAGCGGGTTATTGAAACGCCAGTGATGATTGTTTGTAGAGTAATTCCCTTAAAAATGTAACGATTGAAATGTATCGAAAATTGAAATGTTTCGATCAGTATTTAAAAAAATATACATATAATTTTTATAAATTTCAATAAAAGTTCGATATTGTTTGTATAAAACAGGATCGATTTCTTTGAAGGATCCCCATCCCTCCGTGGGACCCACCAGCGATATCTTGATTGTATTAATCTGTCTTTCCAAATGGTATTTTCAATAGTTTTGTAAGATTCATTTTATTCAAATGTCAACATCAGCCTCCCCGTGGGATGATTGCGGGTCTTCCAGGGGGAATATTCTTGATACCTGTCCTTGATATCCTTTTTATCCATCCCTGGTGGTATCTGCTTCCTTTACGTGGTGGGGAGGATAAGTATCTCAGATTTGGGCCTCTTTTTCGGGCAGAATGAACTACTCGAAAGGGAGAACGCAAACTGAAAGAAACTAAATCATCCCAACGCCAGGAACATCGGCAACAACGGAGGGAAAGCAACTCTGGTGAAAAAATCTCTCTGAATCTCTCTGAAAATTTCACGTTTCAGAGAGATTCAGAAAGAATCAGAGAAATTCAGGGCAATTCAGCGTGGTTCAGAGGATTTCAGAGACTAGTAGATTGAGAGAATTTGTGCTTTGAATTTTTCAGAAGGATTCAGAAAAATTCAGAGGAACTCAGATGCAGGGAAATTCTGGGAAATTCAGAGAGGAACAAATTCAGTAAAATTCTTGGTCCTGCATTTCAGAGGCGTTCAAGGAGTGTTAGACACTTTCAGAGACAGATGAATTCAGAAAGATTGTGCGTAGAACTTTTCAGAAATATTCAGAGGAATTTAGAAAGATTGTGCGTAGAACTTTTCAGAAATATTCAGAGGAATTTAGAAAGATTCAGAGGAATTCAGAGAAATTCAGAGAAATTTAGAGAGGAATTAATTCAGCTAAATTTTTGGTTCAGGATTCCAGAGGTATTCAGGGAGTGTCAGAGACTCACAGAGACAGGTGAATTAGGAAAAATTGTGCGAGCGGAATTCAGAGAGATGCGGGGGAAATTTGGGAAATTTAGAGAGGAATAAATTCAATACAATTCTTGGTCCTGCGTTCCAGAGGTTTTCTGAAAGTTTCAGAGACTTCCAGAGGAAGATAAATTAAGAAAAATTGTGCGTTGAATTTTTTATAAATATTCAGAGGAATTTTGGAAGATTCAGAGTAATCCAGAGAGATTCAGAGCAATTCAGAGAAATTCAGAGAAATCCATAGAAATTCAGAGAAATTCAAAGGAAGCTTTGGAATCTGAATACATTAAATTCTGGAATATTTAGAGGAATTCAGAGAGATTCAGGGGAATTCAGAGGAAGCTTTGAAATCTGAATACATTAAATTCCCGGAAATTTGAAGGAATTCAGAGAGATTCAGAGAAATTCAGAGGAATTCAGAGGAATTCAGAGGGAGCTTTGAAATCTGAATACATTAGATTCCGAGAGATTTAGAGAAATTGAGAGATATTCAGGTAAATTCAGAGGGAGCTTTGAAATTTAAATATATAAAGTTCTGAGGGATCTCTCTGGATCTCTCTGAATCTCTCTGTATTTTCGGACATTTTTCACAGACATTTAGAGCAATTTCAGGGTAATTCAGAAAGAATTAGAGACCTGTCAGATTGTCATACATCCTGAATCTCTCTCGATTTTTTAAATGAAAATCTAGGATTTCCTCAGGATATTTCTAAATCTTTCCGAATTTTCCAGCATTCAATCTATTAACAATTCAAAGCTCATGCTGTATTCCTCTGAATCTCTCTGAATTCCTCTGAATTTCTTCGTATGTGTCAGAATTTCATGTAACTAGATTTCAAAGCTTACTCTAAATTTGCCTGAATCTTTCTAAATTCTCCTAAATTTTTCCGAATTTCCCTGAATCTCTCTGAGTTTCTCTGAATCTCTTTGAATCTCTCCGAATTTCAAATATTGAGAATTCAAAGCTTACTCTGAATTTGTCTGAATCTTTCTGTGAAGTTCCATATCCAATTTTTGCTAAGTTTCGAGTTTCTGATTTTCCCTGAAACTCCCTGAATACCTCCGAATTCTTGAACCAAAAATTTCACCTCATTCATTTCTCTCTGAATTTCTCTGAATTTCCCTGAATCTTTTTAAAAAGGTTTCATGGTCAATTTTTCCTAATTTTCGGGTCTCTGAGTTTCTCTAAAACTTCCTGAATGCCTCTGGAATCTTGAACCAAAAATTCCCCTCAACTTATTTCTCCCCGAATTTCTCTGCATCCCTCTGAATCTTTCTGAATTTTTTTGAATCCTTCCGTAAAGTTCCGAGCTAAATTTTCCTTAACTTCCGTTTCTCTGATCTTCCCTGAATCTCCCTGAATGCCTCTGAAATCTAGCACAAAAAATTTGACTCTGACAAAGCTCTGACTGCTTTTGGAAAGTTCAACGCACATATTTTCTTATCTACCCGTCTCTGAATCCTTCTGAATTTCCTTGAATCACGATGAATTCCTCTGAATGTCCTTAAATCCCTCTGAATCTTCCTGAATTTCCCTGAATCCTTCTGTACAGTGCTGTGCTCAATTTTCTCTAATTTTCGTGTCTTTGATTTTTCCTGGATCTCCCTGAATGCCTCTAAAATGTCGAACAAAGAATTCCGCACAATTTATTTCTCTCTGAATCTCTCTGAATCCTTCTGGAAAGTTCCATGCTAAATTTTTCCTAATTCCCGTTCCTCTGAGTTTCCCTGAAACTCCCTGAATGTCTCTGAAATCTCGCACCAAAAATTTCACTCAATCTATCTCTCTCTGAATTTCTCTGAATCCTCCTGTAAAGTTCGACGCACAATTTTTCCTAATCTACCCGTTCCTGAATCCTTCTGAATTTCCCAGAATCTCTCTGAATTTCTCTGGAACGTGAAATTTTCAGAGAGATTCAAAGAGATTTTTTTACCAGGGTAGCAGATAGATTTTAGAAAAAAAAAAAATCTTACTTAACAAAAAGTTCTTCATGAATACATCAGAGACTGCTGTGCTGTTTGGCGTTTTCAAATTTGAAGATGGCAGCCCTAACCAGGAAAGACAATTCAACAACTTCGTTCTAACCGAAAAACAACGGAATTCTTAAATTATTTTGCTTGTGTCGCGTAAAACAGCTTTATAAAACTCATGAGATAATTTTTAAGCATTCTTTTTGATGTACGAACAGTATAATAGTTATATATTATATTAAAAAGTATGGAAGAAGAGATTGAAATCAACCAAAATTGATCATTTATATATATTCCCATTCCTAAAAGAATCAACCAATGAGCAGCGAGTAAACAAAAAACACTGCTCCACGCAGATCAAGTTTTTGAACATCCTCAAAGTTCACGAATAGTTCATTTTCTGATCTATCCATATATCACATTTGCAGGTTATCACAAAGTCTCGAGTCTCGACTCTTATCACTTCATCTTCCTTCAGTGATAGTAAATAAACAAACTATCGATATGTCTGTAAGTAACGTAAATAATAAGAATCGTTATAAAACATTCAACGATAATCGAAGTTCAAACAACAATTTTTCATTCACCGTTTGATCGATCGAATACCATTTTTAAGCGGTCTATTTTAACTTCGCATAACCTCAATTATTGTATACATATCCAAATTTGTTTTCTCTTTTTCAGCAATCACAAAATGCACATGGTGATCATAAAGAAAAAAAGAGGAAAGAGAGTATTTTAGATCTATCGAAGTATCTTGAAAAAAATATTCGAGTTAAATTTGCCGGTGGAAGGGAAGCTGCCGGAATTCTAAAAGGTTATGATCCTTTGTTGAACTTAGTACTAGATAATACAACAGAGTATCTAAGAGGTGAGTAAATTGTAGAGATGAATCTACTTATCGTTGTGTCATAAGATGATACTAGCGGTGCAACAGCAGCTAAATTGTTTATGAAAAACTACAGACGAATGCTCCAATCGAACCAAAATATCGCTCTGTGATATAAGAATTTTTCTGACTCCGGCAGAAATGCTGTACACAGCGATATTTTCATTGGATCGAGGCAATAGTTTGTCCTAAACAATTTAGCTCCTGCCACGTCACTAGTATTCCCTTAAATGCTTCTCTTCTCAAAATCATATATCATGACTTGCATGCGGAATACAAAATATCCTAATTCATGAGAATAATATTAATATATGGAACTCATATGATCTAGATCCGGATGATCCATATAAATTAAATCAAGACACTCGTATGTTGGGCTTAGTGGTTTGTCGAGGAACATCCGTGGTGCTGATCTGTCCCGTAGATGGAATGGAATCTATTCAAAATCCGTTTATACAGCAGGAAGGTTAATACAAGGAAATATACTTTTTGTACCATTTATAACACTCGTCTGTATCTTTCGATTTTGTTTGATCTCTGTGATAAATATTCCATAGGTTTATGTTGGACAACAAAAAAAACAACAAGAAATCATGTTTCTTTAGAAAAATATTTTATATATCTCATTTAAACCTTACCGTACGATAAACAATATCAAATTCGTCTTTCTTCTCAATATAATTATAAATACACAAAATATTTTTTGAACGTATGATTGATTTTCCAATGTTTACAGTTCGAAGATTTTGTAAATTCGAATAAATGAATATTTAATTACAATTATAAATATTTATATTAAATTATAGTCATTCTTGTCCGAATTCGTTCCTCAACCAAGGGTATTGTTTCGGACATTCATAACACGTATAGAAATATCTGTAGGATTTAAGTATTTTACTGGGAAGTTCACACGTGTTTGGCGAATTACAAGCCATTTCGTGGGGATTCAACTGTCTGTTGCACTGCCATGATTTCAATCTGTTCAGTTTACCGACGGATAACGGGGATTGAATCCATCTTATAACGTCGTAACTCGGAAGAAAATAAACATCTTCCAAGCGAAGTACTTCGTCTACAAATCTCTGCGTAACGTATAACGTGATATTTCAAGTTATTTTTACTTTACTTTCAAGTTATTTGTAAAAGTTGAGATACTTACAGAAAATGCTTCGAAATATGCAGGATTTTGAAACCACGAGGCGTGAAAGTGAAGTCCCAGAGGAGCGCGATTGGTAGTGTAATGTCTCTCAAAATTGAACATCAGCACTTGAAACATCTCTTCCTCGGACATCGGAGAGGGACACGAATCTATTCTTCTGCATATTTTACCCTGTTGTCATTATTTATATCCTTTAAAAAAAGTTTTCACAGCGAAACAATATTTTTAAGATATCATTTATGAATAATAATTACACAGCATTTGAAAAAAAAGATGGACAGAAAATTTCACATAAAAATAGATTTTGAACACTCCCAACAGATGTTGTAATTCACTAAATCTGTTGTCATTTGTTTATACATTGGAACAAGAGTTGAAACAGTTATAAATTTCATTGTCAGAAACTCACGCCAAGACGGAAATGGACCAGTCTCGCGTATATGTAAGGAAAATAAATTATTACAAGTTATCGAACGTAGTGTGAATAAAGATCTCGGGTGATGAATATCGTTGAATCTTTCTTGATGATAGAAATCATTCATTGAGATTTCATTTTGAAATTGAAGACATCCAAATCGTAGATGATGATACTCACCCCAGCTCGAATTTCATTCAACGGAAGTTCCCAAATTCCTGGATGCGTCCGAGTGGGACACAATTGTCCCGATCCAACGCACGCATGTGGAGGATTGTAATCGAAAGTATAAGGCCATATCGGGGGATCTGAAAAAGGTGCTACGATCGAGGAATCATAAACAAAACCGAATTCCGACATCATGAGGAACTGCAGATTCGATCCGAGATGGAGAAAAGGAGCTCGAAGACCTGCAATATTCGTTTCAAATAATTGAAAATCATTTTGGAATAAAAGCGAAGAATTATACTGAGAGAATAGGTGATCCGGAAACATGTCATGTCACTATATATGTCAGTTTGATGATTAAAGTCAGTCGAAGTTAATTAACAAGTTAGGTCAAAGCGGTGTTTCCGCTAGAACGTTGGCCCGAGGGTGAAATAAAGTTCAGATGTTTCATAATATCAGTCTTGAAGTACAAATTACTGAAAGTTGTTATAGAATGATCTTTACGTTCTCAAGAGGAGTTCCGTTCGTCGCATCAATTTTGTTGATTTATAAACTGAAATAGGCAATTTACCTACCTTTGATATCTTCGATTCGTACTCCAGCGTATTTGCTTATTATGTTCGCCACTCCGACCATCTCGTCGAACCAATCTTCGATAGTTGCATTCTTCGACCACCATTCCTCTGGACCACGATGCCTTTATGTAATTCAAATATTCCCACTGAACAGGATAATATTACATTGTTCTGTTCTTAGCTTGCAGTATTTTTTTATTTTTTTTATTTTAAAATGCTAGAACCCTGATATGTTGAATAGAAACCTGCAAAGAACTATAGTTCTTGCAAATCTGCATATAATTCAGGTACTATTTTGATATTATCACTCCAAAAACTTGCTTCAGAAGGTTAAAAAGAAAACCTCGTTGACGATCTTAATTTTGAATGAATTCCAAATACATCGATATTTTAATAGATATTCACAAAAATTGCTCACGTAATGGAATGGGCGGCGATTTCGTGACCAATATTCCACAAATATTGAACATCCCTGTAGTTGGTGTATTGATGACTGACGAAGAACGTTCCACGTATCGGACATCCGTTAGGATTTTTTCTCCCATCGGTAAATAATTCTAAATCGGATGAAATAAATCAAGTAAGATTTTTGAAATGAATTTTTCTAATTACAGTGAAATTATTGTTCTTAATCCTGACTTTTGTATAATTGAATATTTTCCGTAGTTACAGCATCGTCGAATGTGATGGTAATCATTTGCGGAATCGCTGAAACCGATAGATTTCCTGGAACTCTCGTACCATCTTCGGAACACCAACAGTCCGGTAATCGACAAGCCGTTGCGTTACACTTCGAGGCAACGTCGGAATAATTTTGAGAATCTAACATGGGAATGAATAATTGAATTGTAACAATGATTGCCTTGTGAGTGAAATGATAAAATTATTATTATTATTATTACCAGTGACAATGTCACAATTATCGACGTTATTTCTAAAATCACATATCTGTTTGATCACGTCGAAGAACAATCCTTCCGAACACTTGAATTCAAACACCTCGTTATCTGAAATTATTATAATCGTTGTTCCACGGTGAACTTTCTCTCAATTATTCCTCCTTTCGTAACGAATTTATTATAATTACCCAAACATAAATAATATTTCGCGCACTCCGATGCATCCCATATATTCTGCGAAGGTGAATGTGGATTTCGATAGAATTTGTTATCGTGTATGCATGTCACATCTTTCCGATCTATTCGTTCTTGTTCGGGCATGCACCCTGAAAGTGAGAACAGAAAGTTAAATATCGATGTATTCGAGTTTCAATTTTGAATGAAAATTCTTTCTTCTCTAATCCAGTTTGTTGAAATGTTTTTATTTAGATCAACAGTTTCCAGATACTTCGCTGAATCGTCGATCTACCGATGTACCTTTTTACACTTATAATTCAACGACTGGTCCTTCCCGAAGAAAGTGAGAATTCAATAAAAAGAAACACTTCGCACATTCATCATCGTTAACTTAAGAATTACTTTGAAATCTACACTTCCTTTATTGTATAACTCTTCAATTTCTATGACGATTCAGAGCGAGTATAGGAGAAAATTCTCGGAGAGTTCGCAGAACTTTACTCACAAGCAAATTCAAACGTCAGAATGCAGATGATCGTGTACAATTTCGATTTCACATCCATGTTGTCGAAACAACAACACGCTTCAATGAGGTTTTCAAAATACTTTTGAAAAATATTTCTCTCACTTTAAAACCTCGCACTTTCAAACTGAGAATAGTTGAATTGTAAATGATGTTAAGTATATAAGTACACTCAACTCTTTCCGAGTATGCGTGTATGAATACTGTTTCTCCATCAGCCGGCTCGTACCGATCGTAAGATCTTCCTGTCTTGCATTCCGGTCAATTTCACTTATAGTGGGACAACCATCGTAGAAAAGTGGATCGGCGATCGAGCGTGTAATATGAATGATACTTGGGAAAATCTGCGGAATCGAAGGATCAACTTTGGATTCGGACGGTATTACGACGGCGCTATCGATTTCATTACTTTTTCTCTCGAATGACAGAGAGATTGATAATAAATATCATCATTTTCACTTTCGTATCGTCCATTAACATCATTTTCTTTTGATTTATATACCACAGAAAAAGCGAAATAATAATTCGTTGTTGAATCGTGTAGATTGTTTAAGAATAGAAGAGGGTTACGTACAATAGTTTTATACTTTCATACTTCCAAGTGGGGGGAGGAGGAAAGTCTCATTAGAGACTGTCCCAGAATTCATTTCTTATTCTCTCTTGACTCATTTCTTTTAATTAGTATCCACATTTCGAGACTTGGCTTGGTATCGCGTTCGAGTGTATGAATTGGAAAAGACGTATATAATTACTTGTTTCTGTACAATAATATAAAACTTTTATCACGTTTTTAATTGCTCTTTTGCCCGAAAAGTAGGATATCATACATCCAACTGTAAATTGTGTCTCGTGGATGACTGAAAAACACTTTTATATTACAAAAGTATGGAAAATTTGTTTTTTCGCGACGCAGAAGATTTCACCAAAGTTCATCAAAGAGTTTGAATTTTGGCTTTCAGCGGGGAATGCGAGATGTGCCCAATCATGTCAAACACGAGCTACGTTGAAATTAGAATTTCAGTACAAGAAAGAAAATAAGTAGTACAAGACGAGTTAGCGCGATGCGTGGGTGTTGCGACGATGTCGAGGTTGTCTCGTGCCAAGGATGCAAACACGACCCTTTCGGGAGATTTCACGATCACCCGAGGAGACGGAGAGAGAGAGAGAGAGAAAATTATGGAGAAAAAAACAGATTACGTGTTGCGAAACCTGGCACCACCTGGGTGACGATGATTGTCATCGTTGTGCGGTTGAGAATCGAGAGGGAAGATTCTCCACGCCTCTTCATCGAGACCTATAATCACATTTTCCCTTCCTATATTCATTTCCAATAGTAAACCGTACCATTGCTAAACTACCACCACGGTATATCTCACCTGATGGCCTTCTCTCACAGATATTCTAAACTTAGGTCTACGGCACACTACGAATCGTTGTGAGAGTGAATAGCTCGGTGCTCGGATTCAGTGTAAAAGCACCATTCTATCGGGTCGAGGCTTCTTCCGTTTGAGTTTGAATCCCACGCATCGCGGAAAGAGAAGACACATTTTCAAACGCGGATAGGGAAAATAGATACAGAGAGAGAAGAGAAGGAATAAGGAAAATTTTTCGTGTTTATTCGTGGTTCATCATTCATACGACGACACACGGCTTTCACGGTAGATTTATTATTAGTGGATTTCACTGGTTTTGAAAAAGAAAAAGAAAAAAGGTGGGGGAGAGGAGAGAAGTCAAAAGGAGTGGACAAGTAACGTTTAGATTAGTAACGAGAGTGTGCGTCGTGTTAGAGATCCTTTCGATCGGTGGATTTTGAATAAACATACACAATGGCTTATAGTTGGGACAATCGTGTTAGTTTTATTGTGAGATTTTTATATGGTTGGTATCCATGGTGGTGCTTTCACGTTAGCATGGAATAAATGCTGTGTGGATTTTTTGTTTGTTTGTATTTTCAACATCGTCTTCGTCGGTTTCAAACAAGTGATTTTACGAAGATCGATGTTCAATACTTTCGGAATGAATGTGAAAAATATCTTTCCTGTCTGGAGTGTACAAATTTTCAAAATTATATACAATTTATACACGAACTGTATTGAATTGTATACAAATTTATATATAATTTTGAAAAATTCTGCTCTTTGGAGCTTTAAATGATGAATTTTACAAGTTCATGGTGAAGTGAGTGAAGATACGCAATATTACATTTGTATATATTGTGAAATTTTCTATCCAAAGGTTTAAAGCGCTCCTATGCATCGCGATCAGTTCTAAAACATAAAAATGATTAGTCCTTCAAAAATTACCCAATTTTAACTTTTGTTAAATCAAGTATCCAATATTTTCAAAGAATCTCATTGAACCGATTGATTCTCATCGATTTCGATGCGGTGGTAAACCGATTCAAACTCATTACAAATTGTTTTAATCGGTTCAATGAGATTCTTTAAGCAGGGTAGGAATTTTAAAAAAATACGACTTTTTGCCAAAAGTAAAATTAAGAAAGTATCAAATAATTCAAGAAATACTTGTCACACGAATGGTTTTCTTTTGTTTTCTTTTTTTAGAAATTGAGTGTCCAACGTTTTGGTTAGTTCTTAAATTTCCTTAAAATATACCTTGAGTTAATTTTGACAATTTTCCTCTTTACGTATTTTCGCTCACTTTCTTCCAACAAATGATGAATAACTCGATGACTAGCAGTCGGAATAACACGAGAATCAGAACCGCGTGTTTAAGTACCGACGCACTTGACGTGATTCGTCATTAAAGTAAATTTAATGCTGATATGTACTCTTCACTTTTCTCATTTTTATTCCAAGAATTCTCGAGTTAAAACGTATTGGATCGAATTTCAATACTCGAGATAGAATTTTAATGATGGAAAAACTGAATTTTTATAAATTTATTTATATTTCGTGAAAAAATTTTTGATTTTTTACTGAGAATCTGTTAATTTTGTCTCAAACTTGTTATTTTTTTTAATCCTGTTTTAAGATGCTTCAAGATCGTGACTAACAATGAATAACAATCGATTCATTGATGATACCAGCTCTTTATTGCGAATCAGTAACAAAGTTGAATAATTCTGTGTTGGATATTTATACAAACATTGTTGAATTATTGAAATTTAGACATAGATAATAATGGGGTATTGGAACAGCATGATTTTGAGTGTATGGCATTGAAGATGACACTGATCGAAGGGAAAGGAGAATTCAATTACGGCCGGTATCAAGAAAACCTGCATATCATGCTCTCCTTATGGGACGAAATAGCGGAAATTGCAGATTTTAACAAGGTATTATTACGAGGATCAAGGTATCATTGATTTGCAATTTTTCCTTTCGCACGTTGATCAAAACAACTACACGGAAAGACTGAGTTTATCAATAATAAACAGTTTATCTTTAATATTTAGAAAAATTACTGTCAATTTAGGGAAAAAGAAGATCGCTGAAGAATATCAAAGGTTAAACTCCCTACGAATATTTTCCAGCAATTCTCTTTTTCCCTGGGTCTTTTCGTGCACACGGAGAAAAATACCGCTCGAAAATATAAGAATTTTTGTAATTGTTCTTGGTAAACCGGAAACAGGGAGGTTTGTAAAATGAATATTCACATCGAAATACAGAAGATTACGAATATTGTAGAAAAAGTAATAGGAAGAATTGAAATTATCATAGTAAAATTCAGTTATTCATTCGTAATCTCCCATTTCTGGTTTAGCAAGCAAATTAAAACAAAGTTAGTTTATTTTTTTATTCGTGCACCGATGAAGTTTGAAAAGGATCGACCCTTTTTGATATAATCGATCCCCATCACTGATCCTTGCAGTCCAGCACTTCTATCTCTACTTCGTATTTCAATAATAACTTTTATCCCTAGAGCATACTTTTTTATAATGAAAAAAAAAACAGAAAAAAATGGTAATAGCTAGCAGCTAATCGATGAAAATTTGAATTTCAGGACGGTATCGTAACGATAGAGGAGTTCAAAAAAGCCGTACAACAAAGTTGCGTAGGAAGATCTTACCGAGATTTTCCACAGGCAATGAAAATGTTCATCGATAGCCATTTCAAACTAGTAGATCTTAACGGTATGCCAAATTTTATTTAGGTTTATTTCAAGTTCACAACAAGGATACGGTACATTGAGAAACATATTGGCGTTGGCTTGGCGAATCGTGTGAAAACGAAAATATTTTATCGGCAACATCGGTTCTTCTTTTGTTGAACAATATTGCACCATTTTCTCAATGTCGACAATCAATTTTTTTTTCTTTCTTTCTGCGATACACAATCATTAATCGTGTATCGTATTCGATTCGAACTGAATCTCTGCAAGATATTTTAATATTTAACGACCGTGGTTTTTTGTAGAGAAAACGTATCATATTTTATGAAAAATATTATGAGATTTTTCTTTTTAAACAGAGGATGGAGTTATCGCTGCCGATGAATATCGATACAATTGTGTCACGAGAATTCCAGTAGATAATGTTGATATTCTTGACGAAGCGTATCAGAATCTTCTCAATGTAAGTATGGTGGAGAAGTGATTGATTTTTACGTTATGTAATGAGTAAATAAATACGTCGTACTTTGATATAATTGTTTTTCCGTATGGAAATGTTTTGTTCAAAAACATCGCATTTTCTCTGCAAAAATACATTTTTGATAGAATTTTTTCAAAGTTTTGTCATTTTTTTTGCAAACAGATAGCAGATTATTGACGTTTTCCTGACTGCTGACGAAAATATGATACTTGAATATAACACATGGATGTATTTATAGGATTTCAAAATTCATCAGTTTTGTCAGATTTCTTTCAGAGCGGAATTTCTCCAGACAGCACACGAGAATCTCAAATGAATTCTGGAATAGGAACTCTTTTAGAATACAAAGAGTTCCACAAGAGTTTTAAAAGAATGCGATTCATTTGCGAGTTCCGTTGATATTCTATGAGACTTCTTTGAACACTTTGTATCCTGAAAGAGTTCTTCTTTCAGAATTCTTTTCAGATTCTTGTGTGCTGTCTGAAAAAAACTTTGGGCTTGGATTTCTCATGAAAATTTCGGAGATTTTCAAATTTTTGCAGAGAAAATGCGATGTTGTTCAGAGATTATTCATGTTTTTGTAGACATTTTTTCATACGGGTTCCCATCTTGGTGAAAGAACACCGAATGATAATCCAAATGATGAAACTGGACCGTATCTGGGTGTATTTGGGGGGCGAATACGAGTTTTGTGGAGATTCTTTATTCGATTCTATCTGAATCCTACCTGGTTTTTGGAATTGGATAGAATCCAAGTGAAACCGAATAAAGAATTGCCGCAAAACCCGTATACATCCAGGATTTATCTGGTTTTGTTTTACCAGGGCAATTAATTATTATTTGATGTGAATGATTGAAATCTCTTAGCAACGTCTCAGTGAGTTATATCATGGTATAATTTTCCCTCAAACACAAAGTTTAACACTTGTCAGAAGATATTATACAAGAAATCATTTAGATATTTGTTAGACAGCGCTTTTTAAAGACTGTTTCAAGTCTTCATTGATCAGTTTTTCTCATTATAATGCTGCGCTCGAAACGTAACTCTTCAAGAATTTCTTTCTTACTTCTAAGCTAACATTCTTTGAGCATAATAAATGTTTTCTTTGATAAAAAGCTTGTTTCCCTTGTGCTATTCTTGCCCTCTTATATCTCTTTCGCTTTTGTCATTTTCTGTAATTATGAATCCTTCCTACGAATATTTAAATTTTTTCACTTCTTCGATTGTCTCGACATCTATTTCGATTTCGCTGTTGTACAAATCATGACTTTTGTTTTGTATTTTTGTTAAAAACCCCACTGTGATAACAAAATCCGATTTCACTGTGTCAGATTTCATTGTCATAGTGAATTTTCTTGTTCCTCCGTGCAAACCACAATAAAAATTTGTTGGCCGAGAAGCGACGTGATCACCTTATTCTTTCTTCTCTACACCGAGCAAGTCGCTATGAAAGCATAAGTTGTTAACCTCTACGTTACTATTTATAACTGTTTAAGTATTTATTTCACTGTATTTTTAACTGTTAAAATCTTCAACTCTGCCCAGATGAATCTATAATTAAAATTTTATTTTCCCAATGATGAACTGTTTTTTCTAAAAAGCGGTTACTGAACTTTTCGTGAGAATACAGGATTTTTGCTCTATCGTCGAATTGATCAATCGAACGAGAATTTAATTGGTTGAAATTAATCACTCGTTCCTCGTTCGTCGATTAATTCAAATCAATTCATTCAAACCTGGCTCTTCATTCACCAATTCTTCCTCAGAGATGATCGAATTTTGAAAAATCTAAGAATTCACGATCTTAAAATGAGAGACGTTTCGTACTCGCAACTATGATTGTACGGATAATAATATCATGAACACAATAAGTGTGTCAACTAGATTATAAATGGAACACGACCCCGGAGGAGGATAATGATTTTGACCCCTCAACGCGGATACCCGCACCACACACCCTTCGAATTCGTATCGTTCAAAGTTCATCAAAACTCGACAATTACAGATACAATAATTTGAAAGTAAGCCACGCAGCACATGTCATCTCATGGTTTTATGTAAAGAACAATAGTTTGTCAGGTTGCCAAGAGAGCGTAAGAGCAGTGCCAGCCAAAGCTGCTACCTCTAGCAATCATTCCATTACAAACTAAAACTGTATGTGGTACGCACAATGACATTTCGGTTACATGTGCTGGCAATCCAAACAAATGTCCAAATGTGCGCGCCAATAGAATCGGCTTCGCAGAAACATGTTTTGGACTATAATCTCTAATAACGAGTGTATAATTGTTTTCCAAAAATTTATAGTTCATTATTTGAATCGAATGTACTGTGCTCTGAAGTATAAACTGTAGAACTGTAAACTCGAGCCGAAAACATCAATTTTAGGTGAACGTTTCGATTCTTTTGGGTCCCCAAATTCATTTCAAAACGAAACTCTACATTCGAACGGAGTGCAATGTAACTCTGCGATAAAGAAAGAATCATGAGTTGTTGACACACTTATGATGCGTATATGCGCATCGTCGGAATCAAAAGAGATTCCAACTGAAAGCGATGCTTATAGGTAACGATACTTATAACTCTTTAGAGATAATAATAACCTGGGAACACAAATTTATACTATGATATATCCGCTGGTTTGTTGTCCATTGAAATAGAATTAACAAACTCAACGGAAAGTCTTCACGTTTTCTTATTTGATTCATATATGATGTTTTATAGGGAAATTTTGAATGAATTTCTGAGAAGATATATTTTTAACGATGTGCTGTTCGTAGGACGACGATAGGCGACGCGGTGGATTGACGTTGTCGCGTTATCAAGAATTATATGCACAATTCCTTGGCAATCCAGACGAAAATTGTCCAGCGGTTCATCTATTCGGTCCCTTACACGAGCTATGCTGAAAATTCAATCAAATAGGTTATTGTACACTCGCTTAATATAAAAGACAAATTTTAATGTACTGAAATAATTCTTAACATATAAAATAAATTGAATATTTTATTTAGAAATAGCTGGTAGTTTATTGTAGCGTAAGAACACTTTGTAGGTATTTTACGAGTATGCTGCCGAAACCTTGGATTACTAAAGAATGTTTCAAAGATGTTTCATAGATACCATGTTCTGTACAATAGGTCACAAACAAGTATCTCCCCACGTTGAATTTGATTCAGAAGACAATCATTTTGTATATAATTTTTATATAATATCAAAGTAAAATGCAACTATTGTTGAACACAACATACAGCGAGTTTGGAAATTGTTGTTATGATGCTGCAAAGATGTTCAAGTACATAAAGCTATGACACGTGAGATCAAACAATTCTCCAACGATAAACGATAAATATTGAAGCAAAAATTGCATTACAACTTTTATTTGAACTATTAATCCATTTTTTCAGTATAAGTAGGATGAAAATTTCCATTAAGGGATCTTTGTTTAACCCACCGTAGACGTTTTTATTGTAATTTAACTTCAGCGCATGAATTGTACGAATACCACAACTGCGATATAAAAAATTGAAATATAATTCAAATTTGAATTCCTTCCCAAGATAGAAAGTAGAGGAGTACTTCCGGCAACTTGAATGGATTTATCAAACCATTTCTAACATTGGGAGAGGTTCGACAGATGATATTAAACATCATGGTACCTTACCAACTAACGATCACCCTTCGATTCTCCGATAAAATCATGATTCACTTTACCATTCGAGTGAAAATGCGATAAACATACGAATCCGCAAACATAACCTCACATAAAATTGTTTTGACGAAGATTCCATGCCGTAGGTTATGATGTGGCTTGTTCAACATTGATTAAAGCATTAATTTTACGTATGAAAAACAATAATGGCTGTGGTAATAGAAACTACGATAGGGGATTTCACGGTAGATTTATATACCGATGAACGTCCGCAGAGTAAGTATTTATCAAGAACTAAACGGTTGTATTCGGTACCTGGAGGTTAGACTGTATGTAGACTGATCTAATAATAAATAACTCATATAATAATGTTTCTATACTTCCACAGCTTGTCGAAATTTTCTAAAATTATGTAAAATCAAATACTACAACTGGAGTCTGTTTCACACGGTACAAAGCAACTTTATCGCTCAAACTGGAGATCCTACGGGTACGGGTAAAGGCGGGGAAAGCATTTATGGCACAGTATTGGGAGAAAAAGCTAGATACTATGAAGCGGAACAAATGCCTAAAATCAAACACGAGACCAGCGGTTTGATATCCATGGTGAACTGCGGTAACAACATGTTGGGGTCACAATTCTTCATCACTCTTGCCCCGGAACTCCAATCTTTGGACAAAGAACACTGCGTGTTTGGCAAAATCACGGAAGGTCTCGAGATAATTCTAAAATTCAATGCTGTCATTTGCGACACCAATCATAGACCTTATCAGGATATAAGGATTTCTCACACAGTCATTCTAGAAGATCCTTACGAAGATCCCGTTGGTCTGATTATTCCTGATCAGAGCCCCGGTCCTACTCAAGAAGCTCTCACGGTATTTTTTTTTTTCTTTTCCAACATATCCATGTTCAGAGATTTTTCAATATTTTATTTTAATTCTTAGAGCGACAGAATCAGAGCCGACGAAGTTATAGATGACACAGAAGGAATGACAACCGAAGAAATCATAGAAATGCAAAAAGAAAAAGAAGCCAAAGCACGAGCGACTATTCTCGAAATCGTAGGAGACATCCCAGACGCCGAGATGGCTCCTCCCGAGAATATTTTATTCGTTTGTAAATTGAATCCCGTAACCACGGACGATGATCTAGAAATTATTTTCAGTAGATTTGGAAAAATCGTTAGGTACGTTATAAATATTGAAAATTTTCCAATTTCATGCACGTATATGTATTATTATTTCTCTTTTAGTTGCGAAGTTATACGAGATAGACAAACGGGAGACTCCCTGCAATACGCTTTTATTGAATTCGCGGAGAGGAAGAGTTGCGAAGACGCGTATTTCAAAATGGACAACGTTTTGATCGACGATCGACGTATCCACGTAGACTTTTCGCAATCCGTTGCCAAGATGAGATGGCGAGGGAAAGGAAAAGGCGTACAGTATTTCGACGACGACGGAAACCCGATAAGCAACAACGATAGACACAGAGACAAAGATATAACCAGAGATTTTAAACGAAAAACACAAAACAACACTGATAACAACAAGAACAATAGGGACAGATCGGAATATAGAAAATATGAAAACAGAGATAATCGAGATCGTTATTACGATGATAAATATAGAAACAACGCGACGTCTAGGAGACAAAATGGAAGAGATGAAGATAGAAGAAGAAATCAATTAGATCGTGGCAACTATTACAGAAGGGATAACGAAAGAAGTAATGATAGAAGAGTGCGTAGAAGCAGAGAAAGGAGTAGAGAGAGGAGCGATCACAGAAGATACATGGATGATAAATTTAAACATAATCAGAGAAAACAGAGGATCGAAGAGGTTCCAAACAAATATAAAACATGGGACGACAGGGATGAAAAACATGTTAGAGGCGGTAGTGATAAACGAAAAGATAGAAAAGATCGAACAGATCGAACAGATCAAACAGATCAAACGAAAAAGAAGAAGAAGAAGAAGAAGAAAACTCGTAGCTCGAACACCGATGACGAAAGTGAGAGTAGTGATGAATCCAGCGATGAAAAACATCATAAATCCAATAGGAAACAAAAAATAGATAAAATTAAAAAGAAGAAAAAGAGATCCAGTAGCTCGAGCAGTAGTAGCAGCCCCAGCAGTAGCAGCAGCAGCAGCAGCAGTAGTAGTAGCAGTCACAGTAGCAGTAGCAGCGAGGATGAAAGGGAGAATAACGAAAAACGTAATAAACATAAGAAACGAAAACCTCAGGAAATCAAGAGGAAAAAATATAAAAGTCGTCGCAGCTCCGAGAGTGAGAGTGATGAGAATGATCAGAGGAACGGTGAAAGTTCTGACGAACAGAAGAAACGATCATCGTCTCATAAGAAAAAACGTACTAAAGATTGTTCTAAAGATCAACGACATAAAAGTACGAATGAAAGTAAACTTCGGAGGAATAGATAAAGAGTCTTTTTATAACGCTTGTTGATACTTCAGTGCAGAATAATTTAATTTTTTCAAAAATCGAAATTTCGTTGGCGTAATATTTTTCTCTTTTAAGAGGATACAGCTTGTTGTTTTTGTTGGGACCTCTTTTTCTAACGCCATTGGTTGAAAAGAGATGAAAAACATGCGCTCGTATTATCTCGAATGAATGAAAACGCACAGGTGCATTCAATGTAGTTTATTTTTGTTCAAAAATGAATAACCGCATTTCTCTCTGCAAAAATCTAAAAAAATCTGTACAGAATGTTCCTAATTTATTAGATTTTTCATGAAAACCTCAGAGATTCTCAGAGTTTGTTTGATTTTTTTTCAGAGAAAATGTGATATTTGTTTTTCTTCGAGAAGAAAAAAAGTTCAGTAACTTCCTCCAATTCATTTCATTCGATGATCATTTTTGAAAATATGAAGCAAGAGAATCTGGTAGAAATAACAAAAGAGAGATTGTTGTAGTTTTAACCAGTTTCGCATTATTCTGGCAAAATATTGCATGCATCGGTATCATATGATCATTGAATAGAAAATATTCAGATTCTTGTACATTTATTTTTGTAAAAAGTTGTTCATTCAATGTTAAAATTTGAAAAAATAAGTCAAAATCTTACTCGATGGTTTGTAATAAAATCATATTCGAAAGAACCACAGATTCTAAATATCTATGTTAGTTTTGGGACTCGTTATTCGTTTCTCATAATTTTACCTGTCTTTGAATCTCTCCGAATCTCTCTGAATGTTCTTGAATTCTTTCACAATTTTCTCCAATGCATTCGGTTTCGAATTTTCCTGAATCGCGTGTGATGTACGCAGATATCTAAGGAATAATCACTGTAAACAATTTTTCAGCAATGCAAAATATTATAGAATCCTTCAAATTATGGAATTCATTGAAAATTGCATAAAGTTTTCATCTCTAATCACTCTATTCAAAAAAATCTATTGTCTCCTATCGACTAATGAGATTCGATACAAACTTTGCGTCAGGAAATGACCATTTGAATCCATTCGAAAACGGTGTTCTCAATAAATTCAATGAATTTGGATGATTTTTTAATGAGATTCAATTGGCTTATTCAGTGAAATTTTAACAACGCTATATCAGCTATGAAATGAAATTTGAAAAACCTCTCGTTATAACCTAGTTAGAAATATCCTATCGAATCCCATTACGAATGGTGACATTTCTGATTGAATTTCATCGAAACTTATTCATTTTTCCATTCGTCGATGAGATTTTATAGATTATTCGTAACAGGGAAAAGATAGAAATTAATGTTTAAAGGATGAAGGATTGTTTCAAAGGAAGGCCACGAATTTCTTTTTGTTCCTTTTTTTTTATATACTTTAAAAACTTTATGGAAAAAAAAATAATAAATTAGAAAAACAACAAATTAAAACATAGTATAATTTTTGTTTTAATAAATACGATTGATACGCAGATAGGGTATTTTTGGCTTCCTACGATAATAGTAATGTCTATATTCACGTGAAAAAATTACATATAATACTCTTTTTTAGGTACAATTATTATACCTATTTTCATCCTAAAAAAATTATTAAATATTGTATATATAATATATATATTTATATATATTTAAACATTCCAAGATGCAACACTTTTATTTAATTTCTCTCTCTTCTTCTTCTTCTTTTTGTTTCTCGAAATTAGAATCCTCAAATTTTGTGCATCGTGTCACGTATTCTTTTATATACTCGTACAGAGATAGTCAGTTTTCTTTCAAATTCGTTTCCCTTAAAAAAAATCGAATACTTTTCAAAGTACAAAGAAAAAAATGCTAAGAAATATCTCAAATACGATATAATATCAATCCTTCGATTTCTTGATAATTTGCGAATAATGCTTTTCTTATACCATTTCATTGTTGTATAACAAATTTGGAAAATTTCCTCATCTTACATGGCGGCTATTGGATGATGATACTTCATAATTTTCAACATTTTTTACTGGCAACAGTTTAATAAGATTCGACAGATCCTTAAAGTCACATATCAAATGCGTTTTATACTTTCGTAATGAGAGCTTAAAATAATAATAATAATAATAAAAAACAAAAAACAAAACACAACAGACAGACTCCTGATTACAACAGAAATTACTATTCACTTGAGTATTAACTGTGTTTTCTTAAGCTAAAAATATCAGACTAATCGCTAATAAAATTGTCAAAATTCATTGGAACATCAGTCCGTGAATGAAAAAGATTATTCATGGCTAGTTTGTTAAATACTTTTCATTGCGTTTGAAACATATATATATATGTATATATATCCTTTGATTGTATAGCTTCTGTAGTTTTGATGATTCGACGATTCTTGGTTTATTCGATGTATCTTGTCTCGATGGCGTCAATTGGAAATAATAGTAGTAGATTGATTCTTCCAGTTGGGATATCGTGTTGCGTTTTTATACAGTTTCATCTTTGTTCTCTTCTTAATGATATAATGAAAGGAAGAAACAATGACTCTAGGAAGAATTTAATTCGATTTTCGTTTACGTCCCATGTTGCAGATTTTGAAATGACACAAATTCATCCCTGGAAACAGAAAATACATTTAATTATTAGCGGGTTTCGTTGATTTGGCTCCCATTCGTGAGAAATATGAGGTGTAAAGAGACAATATCAATTCCCTATTTGCCTGAGATAGATGGGATTCATTGGTCTGGCGCCAATCTTGTAATAGAAGTGGGTAGATACGGCTCGATCTGGAGAACCGATTGTGCGTGCCAAGAGTTTTTTTTTTTATTGACAAAAGAGATAGAAGGGGCAAAGGAGGGATGTGTGGTACGTTGTTCATAGTATCCACTTAAAAAGCGGCGTTAAATCATCGAGAGAAGTCAAGTGATATGATCAATTGATAAATCATCATATGATAGAACGAAATCGTTAACAAGCTGTTGTGGTACGATGATACACATCTCTCTGTATCAGGGTCGTTTCGTATCAAGGTGTCACGAGTTTTAGTTTTTGCTCTCATCTCCTTTTCGGAACTCTAAACTCTTCACCATCCATACTCGATCCGATAATGTTACTCTACGGGTTTATAACTTTAATAAGATTTTGTCTGTAACAAAAGGATGTTCGGTTCACGACATTTACTAAACGTGAATAATTAATCATTCCGATGAGTGACAGAAGTGTGGGAAAATATCGATCGGATAGCTCGTATAATAGCTCAAAGTACAGTGTCAAAGAAATCGTTTATTGAAACAACATCCGTAGCTGTCGAGAACCAAAAATATTTATTTATCCTCTCTCCATAAAGTATTTATTTGTAGAAATGAAATTAGATTTTTTTATTTTAATTAGTTTATTTAGAAGACCAATTATTCGATTCGATTAAATATTCCATCAATCCTAAGACATATTCCATAGAGGACAAACAAAGTATTTATTTGATAGAAAGAAATTTTTGTTTTCAGTGTATATTCTCTAAACAATGTTTCTTATCAGATTCTGTGAGTTAAAACTTTCTATAAACAAATAAATTTTAAAAAGTGTTTTGTTTTTCTACTGTGTGTAGCTCGCTTTATCCCACTCAACTTTGTCGATATTGAATTTCTTTCTCATAAAATATTTCGACAAAACATTAAAAAATTCATTTTCTCGAGAAGTCATTGACCTTGGATTGATAAAAATTGATAAAAGTGTAGTATACACATCCCGTGTATAGACTTTGTTCAAAGATTATCTAATACGCGAATCTTTTACCGTACACCACAATCGTGAATATTCCTCCCCCTTCCCCTTCTCCTTCCCTTTCCCAAACGCTTCTTATAAAACATATTATTATAGATAAATGGTTTTATTCCGTTCATTCATTCTTCCATCGCTCGTGGAAAATAAAGCAATTAATTAAGCATTCCAAATGGTTTTATTTGAGAGTAATTCAACAGCGATATTCGAATTGATCATTCATTTCCCTAATGAATATAATTGACGTTGGATGCACGTAATCTATAAACACACCGGGTGTTTCAAAATACAATACTTACAGGCTCTTTTATTCTGATGTTCGTTGGGTGATTGCATGGGACTTGGATCCGGAAGTTCTTCGTTATCCGATATGGAGGAATCGTTGTCATCTTGACTCTCCTCCAACTTGTCGTTTTCTCTCATTTTTGTTATGATGAATTCCTTTAACCAGGCTTTGTCTTGGACCGTTTTGTGCTCCTGCTCTTCCAATTGTTTCCATTTTTGCATCAATAACTGTAAAAATCAAATCTCTTTCAATGAAAATATAATACAACAAACACGAATTTAGAGCTTACGCGGAGAAAACGAATGTGTTGAAAAGTGCCATAATTTATTGAGGATCAGCGCCAGAATTTACCTCTAAAAGTACCATCATCAGACGTATTTCTACAAATACGGCGCTGATCTTCAATGAATTATATGTAGGACTTTTTGAAAATGTATTTTCCTGTGTGTACAAAATAGAAAAATATCTGAAATCTGTCCAAAGTTTCAAAGTTGAAAATTCAGTTCCAAGAAGTTTTATGAGTACGAATATACCATCTCGAACTATAATTGCAAATTAATTTCGTTTATAGATGTTTGAAATTTGAATGTCTGACTATTTGAATTTTATTCTACTGAATTTGAGAGATGTGCTCGATCGAATGGCAAAGCTTGTCTCCTGCGAATATAATTTATAATCCTTGAAAGTTTGTTGAGAATAGTTGAAACGATACTCACCAGTACTTCGACTTCTTCGGGAGAAATATTGTTCAAGTAAATTCCTTTGGTCGCAGCGTCGACTCTCGTCACCAAGATATCGTCAAAAAAGCAGAAGCATAATACGACTAAAAGACATATTACACTTGTCTTTTTTGGAGGGTTCCTTTTCGTCATCCCCTTGCAGCCTTGTAACGCTGAAACAAAATCATTGGATTCGTCAAACACTTGATCACTAAACTTATTCCAAGTGCTTAAAAATGTTCTTACGATGAATATATACATATATATATATGTAAGTCACTTGATTTTCATATTCAAATATGTTCGGTGTGATACTCGGATATTGGATTTCACTTTTATCGTCGATACGACCAACCTTATTTACGTTGGTACAGATGATCACGTCTGACCTATTTCATCACATAACTACTTCATGTTGCGTCTACTTTCGCATGCATTTGTCCACGTGCTTGCACTGTATTTCTATTCAATCAAGAGCACATATATAGTGGATAACATCGTCCCGGTGTTGGAAACATTAAAATACGTGGATTTTAATGTCCATCTATCCCACGCGTAACTCAAAATCACTTCATATACAATATCCTTGATGGAGAAGTCATATTTGTGAGATATTTTAGAGTGAGATTTCACTCTTCGGCCAGCCAAAAGCGAACCTATCGAAATTTGTGCTGGAGGGTAACAAAAACGTAAGAGAAAAGTATACAGAGCTTGAATGGAAAGGATACAAAGACTATGCGAAGCAGGAGTTGAAACAAAAGAAGCGTATAAAATTGAAGAAATGTAATTTGAAAAATTGAATCCCATAGCGAGGATCGAACCGGGGACTTTTAAAATGGTAGCCGAGAGTCTTATCCACTTAGCCATTGATTGTCGTGAGGTATAGGTATTAGGTCGTTAGAATAGGTATGATTCGCATACGTTTAATATAACTCACTATTACTTCATATGAAGAGTGTGTGAAGCGGGATCGGAAGCTTATGATTTCACTACTTCACAGTAAGGGGGCATTACACGTTTCATGAAGAGGGAATTGAAACATTGTTCGCTTCGTATACGTTTCCTCCGCGCTATACGTGTATACGCTTTATTTTCACCAGGGTGGAGTGAAAGAGTGAAATTGCCACTCTTCCCTGCCCTGGTTAAAAGAATCCATTACTTCTGACAAATGAAATTAAATGAGATTTGGCCAGAACATTGTCCAAGAATCAATGAGATTTGGCGAGAATCGACTGTTCTTTCTGACCAAATCTCATTGACATTTGCTGGATGAGATTCGGCCAGAACATTGTCCAAGTTCAACTGTAATTTAGTGAGATTTGGCGAGAATCAATGATTTTTTTAAACCAGGGTGGTTAAATTCCATCCAAGCATTTGTCAATCAAATTTAATCAGATCAATATATTTTTTCAATGTGATTCCAATTGAATCTTGTCAAATCTGATTGAATCTTGTACAACGTTCTGACCAAATCCCATTAAATTTCATTTCATCGGATTCTATGGATTTCTTTAACCAGGGTTTTAGAGTGATATTTTGAGGTTGGAGGTTAGAAACTCCCCACATAGCACCGGATATCCCAGCAATATTGTCAGAATATTACATTTGGAATGTGTAATATTCTGGAAAATGTCTCAAGAAGCTTGTCAGAATGTCAGCAGGATGTCTTATGTCACCATCTTTGTAACATTCTAGAGATATTCTGGATAAACATTGCTCTGAAATCATTGAGGTAACCCTGTTGAAAAAGTCCCATACATTCTCATATATAAATCTTATTAGTCTACATGAATTTCAACAAGTTTTTATCAGTCCATATGCGGTTTCTGTCCTAAAACTTATGGGGTTTTTCTTTGCTTTCATATAAGAATGCAAAAATTATATGAAAACTTTATGAGATTCAATTAGAACCATTTGCAAAATCTCATAAAACCGTATAAAATCAACCCAGACAGCACAACGCGCCACTGGAACGTTGATGGAAGGTTTATAGAACGTGGGAGAGGTTTTCAGAACGTTCAGAAAACGCCCCAGAGACACATTGTGCTGTTAGGGAAGTGTGTATACTAGATTTCATGCGGTTTCTGTCCCAGAAATAACTAGAATTCATTAGAATTTATGAGATCTTTTCAACAGGGAACATTCTGGAGACATTCTGAAATATTTATGTGATCATTTCAGCGATAATATAGTAAAGGAGTGCTTTGGGCGATTCTTTCACCAAAAAACTACTAGATCGTTTCAACCATTTTACGTCAAAAATATTCAATCAATTGCATTAAACTTTGGATCAAATGATTCAGAATCAATCAAACAATCCGGATTTGATCTGTTTGTTGTTCAACTAACTCGTCATCGATAATTAGAAAGCAATTTCGTTATCAGCCAATAAGAAACCTCTATTCAGTTTTTTTGATATTATAACAAATATAAATCCATGTACAATTATTTTGAGACCAGAGCCGGCATTTCTGATTTATTCTGGATTTTTTGATCTCAAGGTCCTTGTAATTAATTGAATATAAAAATATTACTTTGGATTGAAAAAAAAAACCCAGTTCACCCAGTGGGAATTGAACCCAGGGGGCTTCAACTCTATAGGATGACCCCAAATCATATTTTAATTCAGGACAAGTTCCCTAGCATGATGGCGCTTCGATCGTATTGAATCGAGGTAACCTCAAAATTATGCCGATCAATTTTAATTTGGAAACATCAACAGTATTTCAACAACAAAGTGTGAACAACAATTCTAAAAACAAATGAGATTTTTTAATATATAATTTGGCTTCAGAATTTGGCAAAATCAGAATAATTTTGAGGTTACCCTGCTACACGAGGTCGCCATATTGATTTTTAGTTCATATCAAAGAACTCGTTTAAGAGGGCGCAGAAATCAGGCCAAAATTTATTTTACTTTTATAACGTTGAGTTACACCCCCCTGATTGAACCTGGATTCTGCGAGGGAGAGTCAAGGATTCTATCACATCAGCGAATCTCTCAAAGTGCCATTTATTGTAATCTCCGTAATGGAGGTTTCGAGAATTCGTTTCCGTGAAATATCGACCAATCGATTCAGAATCTTCTGGCATGAAAAATGAGTAGATTTTTTCAGTAGGAGAGAGAGGTTTTTTTGACCTCGACTTTCAAATTTGACAAAGTGCTGCAGAGTAAGATCAATGGAAAGACTTGGAGAATTTATTGTCGTGGAATGAAGACTGATCGATTCAGAATCTTCTGGAATGATAAATGAATGGCACTTGAGAGGAACGTTTTTTGAAAAGTGCACCTTCAAAATTTACCGAGTGCTAGAGAGAATTGATGAGAGATTTTCCAAAATTTGTTTCTGTGGGATATAGATTAATGGATTTAGAATCTTCTGAAATGTTGAATGTGAATACCACTTGAGATACACTTTTTTTGAAAAGCTCACTCGAAAATTTTCACAAGTGAAACATTTCACAGAATGGATTGATATAAAAATTTGAAAAATTTGTCTCCATCCCTGGTGAAAATGTGATATTTTTCAATGGCGTGATATGTTTCAATTTTCGCTTCTGTCGCGCTTTGATACTGTTTCGTGTACTCTTCCGCGACGCTTCATACCCTTCTTACGCTCCCATTTTCATTAAGGATAGGATGAACGATTCTAAGAATTCATTAAGAAGGCCTTTTTAAATAGTAGATATTTTCTTCATCAATCATGTGTTTTTTAGCACAATCAATCAAATTTTTCAGTGGAATGAAATAATTTGATTACCGGTAAAAGATGGGATTTGTTTCCAGGCGAACAATTTTTCCAAATTTTCCATTCACAACAACAAATGTTTTTTCTCAGTGAGCGTTTGAAATCGAAAAAATCCATTTTTCTTTGAAATGAATATTCACACTTCTGATGATTAAGTTTGAATCGATTAGCACGAATAACAAAATAATGTTTCTTCGACTTTCCAACTATCCCGAACCCAGACCTTGAAAAATTTCTGTTTTATTCACCGACTATTTTACCCTGCTAAAAATGCCAGGCAGAACCGGACAGAAAATCGTTGTGAGGCTTTAAACGGTTTCTTTCCCAGGTAATCCAGGCGAAACCTGACAAATTTTCTACCCGATTTGGTCCGGAATCGCTAAATTGTGACATCCCATCAAAACCTGACAGGAAAATTTCCATCAGTTTTGGACTGGATATCACAGTTTGTGATTTCCAAACAGAACCGTCCGAACAAATTTCGGTCAGTTTTTCACAGGGTATTCCGAGTTGTCAATTCCAGACCAAATCGAGTAGAGAGTTTACCAGTTTTTGTCTGGATTACCTGGGAAACAAACCGTTCTGTCCGGTTCCGCCTGGCATTTTTAGCAGGGTAATCATAACATTGTCGGAACATTTGAAAATGTAATATATGCGATATTTCAAAGAGAAGATTACCAGAATATTTACTATGAAACATTGCATACGTCAGGGCATAATATAAGGGTCAGTTCTTACCAAAAAGTTAGTTCTAAAAGAAAACGATCAGTTCTAAAACGTACAAACGGTTAGTTCTTAAAAAATTACCCAATTTTCAGTCAAATGTTTTCATTTGTATTTTTTCAAATCGAGTATCCAATACTGCCCTGTTACAAAATAAGCCTTTCATCGATTATCAGATATTCATTCGAAAAAAATCAAATCAACGAAGCATCAAATAATTCAAGAAATACTTGTCACGCAAATTTCTCACTTCATATTGGAAGAGTTCTCTCTCGAAATAGAAGGACTATTTCTTTTTTTTTCAGCTGATATTCTCACAGCATTGTTTATAAAAAAGAAATCTTCATTAAATAAAACGTAATGAGATAGATATATCATTTTTTGAATGCATAAATAGATATTAAGTTTATTAATTATCATGTACTCTTACATTATGCCCTGATCTCCTGGGAACATTTCAATCGGAATGTTTCAAATGAGACATTCGTAATATTCTGGGAATATTTCTGAGACATTTAGGTTGAAAGAACGCAGAGGCAATTAACGCAATTAAGGCTTCCCACTGAGCATTTCCGTTAGAACCTTGCATTAACATTGCAGCGATATTGATGCGATCTTGAAAGTACTTGTCTTTCAATTTACAAATGCAATATTACAAAAGTAACTTGCAAAAATATCGTTGAAATATCACCTGACAACGTAACATTGCTGCAATTTACTTGTAATTGGATGTTGTAATATTACTGTTGTAATTTTCATAACAGGTACTTTCAAGATCGCATCAACATCGATGCAATGTTAATGCAAGATTTTAACGGCAATGCTCAGTGGGTTCGAGCCAACCAAAAAGTGTCTTTGCGTTTGTTTCAACCAAAATAATTCTAGAGGGAAGTTTTCACTTTACAAGAGCTAAAAGGAAGAAAGTCCCACTCGAAGCTGACCTGTTCTGAAACTTCTGACACTTGGTGGAGTGGAACGAGTGATTTTTCACTCTTTCAGATTCAGAGAGTAGATCGTTCGAAACGAATTTTACTACGAGATTTGGCGAGAATAATCGATGGGTTATTCTTAACCGGAACAACAGTCGATTATTTCATTATTCGACATAAAAAATCGAATCTCTTATTCCTTCTCGAATATTCCTCCTCCCCAATATCCGTTTGACTCGAAATTTAAATAAATCCAATGAGTCATTGAAATTATAAAATTCCATCACGTATCCGTAATACACTTTGGACATTCACTTGAAACAACGATGACAGTTATCGGTGTCTTATGGAAGATAAAATGTTAGTAAATTAATTGAATCCTCAGTCTTGGTTGGCCTGATAAACAAACGTGAAAGTTGATTAAAGTTGATTCCGATTAACCGTAAATGATTGATGTTTATAAACACACAAGGCATAATTAAAATTTCGAATTGACTATCAACTATGATCATTTAAACTGAGTTAAGTATGTATTAATTAAACCCTCCCGCGAATTTTCGGTGAAAAAAATGAATATATATATATGCATCTTCGATGAATGAACATGCATTACGAATATATACTCATGCGTTTGTAATTGTGCGATCAAAGAGCAGCGCTCATTCGTATATGCGTGTGTAGAATTAAACGAGTACAAGTACACCATTATCGCTCATGCGTTATACGTTCATATATGCATTCGCTGTACGATTTGCAATTGATATCATAATATTATTAAACATGACACAATAGTTCAGCCGGTACAAAGGTGCGTTATTATTATTATTACAATATATCGCTCTCTATTCGTTTTCCCATTTTTCGAGGTTATCGTAATATAATCGGATTCTAATTCTCAAGGGAAATATAAAATTTGCTTTGCTTGTTGTTGTCGACGACGACTTCCTTATATCATCAATTAAAATATTCCATGAAGACGATGGACCTTTCGTACCAGTGTTTCTTTATCGCGACGTAAGACGTAAGCACAAATTTTATCTCAATCAGTAATAATATCAGTATAGGCATAGAATTCAAACAAATTTCAACAGACTTCTTCTTCTTCTCTTTGGAAATGTGAATTCACGTTTGTAAATAAAACCGCGTGGCTTTTGTATAAAGTCTTCTTACTACAACAATGCGTTATTGGACAAGGTAACGATATATCGAGAATCACCCTGACTCGAACAGCTATCGTTTGATACCAGTGGAGTAAGGCCGCGCATTGTTCAGACTCTGTGAACATACCTTATCGTCTCTATACCAGTTTTACAGGACTTATTCAAATATTTCAACATTCATTTCACATTTCGGAAAAAAGAAGTCTCTTGTTCTTCGTTTCGAATTTTCGATGAATATATATATAAGAAGAGCGTTGAAAACTAAACATACCTCTCATAATTTTCACTTTGATTATCCTGTTTTAAGGATAGCAGGACAAATAAATGCCGAGTGAGGTTTGCAAGGATGTTGAATGATAATAAAATCTCACTGTTGATGTTTTGATAATTTGATGTTTAATAATGAAGTGGAACGGTGGTTTTTGTCGAGATGAGGTGGAAGCGACAAGTGAGCAGGTATCGTCGATGAACCTTTTATTATATCTTGGTCACCTTCCACCACCTACGCGACTATACTTATCCACCTTCCTAACTGCAAACCAATTCTCCCTCCTCTTGCAAATTCTACGTAAAGAGAGATACTGAAAAACGACAACCCCTCTTCATTTTCGAATCACCACCTACATGTGTTTCTCTTTCCACCAATTATCTTCTCTACTCTCCAAAGATGTATCAATTGTTTCACTACATATTACGTGTTGCCTTTTTTTCTTTACACAATGAACTTGTTCACTTATTACATTACTTCAAAGTTACAAATGAAACAACATCGATCAATCGCGACAATCCAATCGTGTACATCCATTTTTTTCCCCAAATGTGTTTTATAAGAGTGTATATCATTTGTTCCGTCATCATCGATATTACTTATTTATCGCTGTACGAGAGAGGTGAGACGGATCTTCGATTCTCTCTTATTATTATACTTGGAGAAAAAATTTAGGGAATAATAATTTCAATTATGAGTGAGATGATGTATCGATGTGCGATGGGCTGGAATGTCATCTGTATGCTGAGAGAAAAAACTTGGGAAAATTCATCTGAAGATGTACTTTGAGTATCTCAATGGGTGACATGACTGAGGGTTGCGATATTCATCGATGATCAAGGTTTTCCATTGATCAAAGGTTTGAGAATCAAACTACGCGTTTTGACTGATGTTCCCGGAGTTTGAATCGTTTGTAGAATAGAAACGAAAATTCAAATTCACAAAATCTGATGAATCATCGTTATTTTGGTCTTTTCAAATGGATTCTTTGTCACCTCAACTCAGGTAATATTGGTTCAAACTACAACCGTTGGTTATTTCAGAACGCACACCCGGGTTTCATAGGGAATGTTAATATGACAACTGGTGTGAGCTCGGCAAAATGTGGAATAGAAAATCATGGGTGTCATCATTTCAAAGACTTGCTTCAAGATTTTGAGTCTTTGACAGCAGAGTATTTCGTTATTCGATTATCAATTTGTGTTTTATAAGAAATCGTCGATACAACGAGTGGCTTAAGCTGGGCAAAACATTCAACTGCCAAGCATAGGGAACCAATATTGGACCAAACCATTAGTTATTTGCTTATAATTATCTCAGAGTTGTACCAATACTATTTATTATGTTTTTCTCTTCTAAGAAGTATGAAGAACCAGGTCATATGAGTCATAATACACGTATCATGATACCTTGGGCCATACTTAGTATTGTTTTTTGGCTGAATATTGGGCACCAAGTCTGGCACGAGGTTATCATCCCAAGCTCTTACCAAACTTGAACCATTTTTTTGTGATGGGTTCTGACCCTATATGAGTCAAAATTGGGCCACGACTTGTTTCAAACTTCAGCAACATTTTTAACTTCCCTAATCTTGGTTAAAATTTTCTCATTGAAATTTTTTCTACAGTGTTTCTGACTCGAAATAAAACAATGTCTATCAGAGCTCTATCATTTGTTTTCATCCCGTCTAAATCAATCCACTCGGTATTATATTTTTACGTAATTTATTGACGAGCCAATGAGTAGTTTCAATTGTACCAATTCCGAATCGAGCGTTCAAGAATTAGTTAACAAATTTATCTTCTCCAAATATCGTTAACCTCTATTTTCAAAGTAATTTCCGGTGAGCGGGGAATCATTCAGCATTTTTCAACGATATTTCGAAGAATAATTTCAATACTTGACGAACCGTTCTTTGAATAATTTCTTACGAAATATTTGGAATCGGTTTATTATTGAACAACAATGTCTGGTTTCAGAAATTCTCAAAATTCGTCACATCTAATTATATCTTTGTCAAATATTGTAATAACCCGTACGGAACACGGTAGACGATTGACATGGAATTAAATAGACGTAATACTGTCTTTTATTATAATTATATTTGCTTTGGAATTTGTGCATGTTTAATGAGAGTCGGTATATTTTTTACAACGCAATATTTCGATTGAAATTTCTCGATGGACGTTGGATGACGTTGAAATGCAACGAATAAAGTGGGAATGAGGGAGGAAAAATTCATAGAAATTGTATTTTGGTTTCGATTTATAATAGACAACCACCTTGGTAACAATTTTTGTATTTGCAAGAATATTGTTTTTAACGAATCATGAGGGCGCCCTGGGGGACAAAATTCTCTTCAGAATTTCAGAGGTCCAGAGGAAAGAGTTTTTCAGACAAATTCATAGATGTTCGAAGAAATTTTCAGCACAACAAACCAATAAAGAAGAGTGTTTCAGTAAAATTCAGAGAAATTTCTTCCCCCGGGGTGTTTTATTTTGAATTCGTCTCTTCAACTTTGATGAAGGAACTTTATTGAAATTCAAAGTCATCGAAAAACTACAACTCCATGCTTCAAAAGTATAGCGCATTAACACAAACTTGAGGACTAGATTGCAATAAAAGTTTCAAAAACAGAGTAGTATCTTCATTGAAACGTAGAGAAGCGATCAAACGATAACAGTGATTCGAACCCTGCATTCTCTGAAAATTCTATTTTCAAACACTATTATGCTACACATTATCCTTTGTAATTTGGTGTCAAATCCGGCACCTTACTCATCACATGTTCGTAAGTACAGGCATTGTACGATATTGATGGAGTGCTTGTGGATACAATGAAGCAATGCTTGCATCGATAGTGCTGTTGATCATGAAGGATTATATATAGAACATTTTGTTCAAATAAATTGTTGTATTATCGAAAGCACTGGATATTTCAAATTTAATAAATGTATTTCACTTATGAGATTTAAGAAACAAGAGGGACACTTATAAAAAATTATTCGATAGAATTATTGAATTCCTGTTGAACCGATTGGTTTCTATTAATTCCGATGCAGAAACACAATTCAAACCTATTCCCTCGATCTTTTATATGGATTTAAATCGTTCCAACGAAATTTTCAATGAAACGTGGATTTCACGTGGATAAAAATGATGGATTTTCACTCCGGAAAAGTCGAAGGGTATAAAAAAACGTGCAAAATTCCTCCATCTGGCACCTGACCGTGACAATAATTATATAACATACATATGTTGAGGATCATTGTTTTCACCTCTGATACCTCAATGACGGAATCATGGAATCTTCCACCATTTATTCGATCAATAAATATTTACGCAATCGATAATTCGAATTTGATGAATTATCTATACAGCGATTTCAAAACAGAGTTGTAACAAAGCACATCCGACTAGTTATCCAACAGAAAATTTCCATTCTTGTAATAATCAGGTCATTATGATCATCTTTCATGTACTCAAACATTATCATGTTTGAATAAAAATTTCAGGTATGAAGCAATATTGACTTGTTTTATTTTCATGAATTCATGCAAATTTTTCGATGTCGGAGTACAAGGAACATTTGTGAATCAATTTATTCGATGAGCGTGCCCAAAATCATCAGTTGATGTAATTTATTAAATAATAAAACTACAAGAGATTGGTTAAATAAATCGAACTAACGAGATAAATTATGTATTTCCCTCTCTCTCGCGAATGGAAAAATTTCTGACACAGGGATTTCTTAGCGGGAGCATCAACGAAACGTCTTGGTTTTATTCCATTCGAAACTTGTGAAATTTTGAACGATTCAGTTAGTTTATTTGAATTTCATTGTCCTCGAATCGCGTCAGGTGGAGTCGCTAGCGAAAAATGAATTTGAGGATAAGAAACTTCAACTTGTTGCAGAGTCGATGCACCGTGGAGTTGGCAGGGATTGGACTTATTAAAAACTCGTGTCAAGGTTGTATACCGATTGTTACACCAAAATTCACGCCAAAAGCAATAAATAATACCGCTCGGTATAAGGTAATTCGAATGAAACTCTATAATATTTGGTGACGATATAATTCAGGGTCAACACCATGAAATTTTCAATATCATTATCTGTTATTCGAGATTTTTTCTCATCAAAATACCTTAATTAAAATTCCATGGATATCACATATATTTTATTTGATCAAGTGTTGATTGACTCTTCAAATTCATTTCAGAGACTATCATTTTTTTATATACAATTTTCAAAGATAAACGTATGATTTCGTTTAATAAATGACGCACATTCATCATGGATAATTGTATGGTATTGCGACTTGGATAAAAGTATCATAAGAGAATATTCATGATACGCGTATTGAATCGATGATCATAGAGGGGAAAGAAAAACAATGATTTATAGAATTTTTGTATTATTTCTGCAGATTGTATAAAAAAAATTTGAATTTTATATAACAAAATATCAAACGTTGTTTTGTTAAACGATTCATTAGGCAAACATCTATTCATCCATATCAATTAAAACTGTTTGTGTTTATTTTTGTTCTTTGATATTTGTTGTCTCTACATTGTGAAACGATATTTATAACAATGGGAAAACCCTAAATCTTATGAAATATTTGATCAAGTGACGGACTAATGACTTCTGATGATACATCATATGTATATACAATTTGATATCTCTATGGCATTCAAATTTCAAGTCTCGATGATGGTCTGTTTGCGAGTACTCGATCAGCAAACAGTAAAAAAAGTTCCAGAAAATTTTCTAGAATTCATTTTTAAATTATTATTTCTCCTTCTTCGTTATTCGGCTTTATCGTACACGGAAAGACTAATTAGAAAGTTTATTAATATTTAGAAAGAATTTATCAACGTTTATAAAAATGACTGTTAATTTTTCACTGTTAATATATCGACTACGAATTTTAAGTAGATTTCCTACGAATATTTTTCAGCGATCCTCGTTTTCCCTGAATTGACAGGAATTTTTTCTGAATATTAATAAGTCCGGTCTGTGGAAAATTATAGATTTTGCCCCCCTGACGGAGAACCTTTGCTAATTCATCATGAAAATTTAAGAGTCTTTCAAAGAGTTTCAGTGTTTTTTGTTCAACGTTTTAACTCCAGAAGATATCAAATGATAAATATCATACGTCCTTCGAAAAAAAATTTGGATAATTATACACGATTTTACCCAGTCAAACTTTACAAAAAGATCTTGAGAGATAACTCTCCCACGTCAGCATGGTAACATTATCAACGGAAAACGTTTATCGACGGAATAGAAGCAACCTACTCACAACATATTCCAATTTTTTATCACGTCAATTGAAAATCTATACAAAAAATATATTTCCATTCCAAATTCTTGTTGACTCAATTACACTTGCGAATCCGAGCTTTTTGTTCGTATCATCTAATTATTTTTCGGTATAACAGTTTCCATTGCACGATAACATTATCGACAGAAGTTGTTATCGACTGAGATGAACTTTTACATGATTCAATGTATTACACTCGATTCTATCCGAGACAGCAAAAAAATGAATATTTCAAAAATGTTCACCGAACGTACTCCGTATTCCGTCATCAAACGTTAATCGTGGCCTCATTCGCTGATTCAATGATCACGGTATTCCCCTGTTATTTCACAATATACAGCGTAATAATTATACATTTCTGTTCGGCAAAGAGTGGAAGAAATCAAAACAATTTACACAAAATACAATTTAATCGTTGACAATTTGTTTACAATTTCCAATGAACTTGAACCGATATGAGCTCGTTAGGTTGATTCGCTTTGACGATGTACTTTGTCATTCCATGTCACTCGATGAATGAATTACGTATCATTAGGGTTGCGAAGAACCAGGTTTTTTTGGTATTGAATTGAGTTTTACAAACTGAACTAGACATTTTTTCATTGATAGTGCATATTTTAGTGTAAAATGCCCCAGGCTGGGTTCATCCTCTTTAACCCAGTATTAAGGAATGACGATGGGGCCCATGTTGGTCCTGTTGTGCTTTCCCATACAATTATGGTTGGTAGAAAATGGAAATAATGAATCTCAGTACGAGCACATTTGAACTTGGCCCCAATTTGGACCAACGTTAGGCCAAGATTGGGGTGAATTTATATCAGGAGGATGTGTGTACTGATCCGTTTGTGTACTGCACTTTGGTTCAGTCTTGGGCCTATATAGGCACGATGGGACTGAACACTAGGCCCAAGACTGGACCAAAGTGGGGCTAAAATTCATGCCCGCTGGGGTAGAATTCGAAGCGATTTTCCAATTTCAAAAGAAGAAGGAAGGGACAGTATTGATTGCCTAGTCTGGATTCATGGTGTTACCAATCCTCGAGCAAAGCAATACAGCCAAGCTGGGAACGATGTTATCATCTCAGGGTTGGCTTACCACCCTGGGCTTAGATCGGGCCTGCCGGTAATACACACTTGGGTATACATATTTTCACACCGAATCGTGGAAAAAAACACGTTTCTTTGTTTTTTGAGCAAACAAACCAAACAACCCTGCATATAATTCCTCCCTGCCTCATTTTTTATATCAAATAAATTTAGAGAAACTCTTTTTTCTTACCACAAAAACCCAACAAAGTATACATACATGCACAAATCCGCATATTTGCTGTGTTTTTGTTTTTTCCATTTCGAGATTAAATGAGAAAAACGACAACGATACAGACCCCTTGGAAAGGGGAAATAGCATCGAGAGGGTTGCTCATTACGTAATGGACATTCAATTTTCCACCATAAGGTTTCTCTCTCGAAGCTCTCATTCCGTCCTCTTCCGTGCGTAAGTGCGTACGTACGCGATTCGCGATATTATCTCGAATCAATGAGGGAGAGGGAGGAAAAAAAACGATCATCGATTGGCAAAGATTTATTCTTCCTCATTTTCGTTCCTATACCTACAATCCACTTCGAATCTGAACTGTTTATCGCACGCGGTGCCAACGAGAAAAGAATCACATTCCGTTACGACACGAATATTCAATGTCTCAACTCCTTCCCCTCAGCCAGTTGTTGGCAAATATGTATAACTGGCGATCGTGAGTTGTGTGTTTATTGCTGTCATGACTGATTTTGCCATTCGAATGCCATTTCCGAGGTGATTGATTTCCGTCTTTTGGAACTGCAGGGAGGAGAATCGAATGTGAAAGGCCAGTACTTTTTGCATAGTCGGTTTTGGATGGGAAAGGAGATGAATTATGAGACGAAGATTTGTTCGTAATGGTCTTCTCTTTTTCCAAGATCTAAGGATATATCATCTCCTCGTCGAAGGATCTGATACTCCTGCTGAAAGAATCTCATTGAACCGATCGATTCTCATGGATTCCGATGCAGAGAAACGATTCAAACCCATTCAAAATTAATTTTCAATGAATGTGAATGAGTTTTCTGCATGTGAATCAATCGGTTTGATGAGATTCTTTAAACAGGGACGCGGCAATACCGATTTCAGAGAGTTTTTCAGAGTTAATTACTAGATTTCTTATGAAAAACCGTTCGGATAGGAATGAAAACTTTGACAGTACTATCGTCCAGCAATGGAGTCATATATTTGGCTGTGTTTCATCCCAGGTGAGTCTCCATTCGAGCCCCAACCCTGGTGAAAGGGAAGCGTGTAAATAAACGTTGCTGAAGGTACACTGAGGAGTATTATAAATGTTTCATGTTCCAGATGACGCTTGGATTTTCGGGATGCATTTTAATCGAAAAATCGAAGTACGTTTGAAACCCTCTTGATTTTCAACAACATTGTGATACGCTTAGTATACGTTCCGACTCATTTGATTACTTTACAATCACGTTTGTTTACTTGGACACTACATTCTATGCCTAATGGCTTACAGAATCAATATAACCTCAAAAATATGCGATAAAAATGGATGAAATTACTCAAGATCCAATAAACATTTCTATGGAAGTCTTCCGGAACACTCTAAAAGATATCTAACAGAGATCTAAAAGATGTCTTATGCAACAAATTGAGATATGTTTTAGATGTCTTCCTCCAAGATGTCTTTTAGATTTCTAAAAGATGTCTTTCTGCAAGATGTCTTAAACATATCTAAATTTGTTGCATAAGACATCTTTCAGATCTCTTTTAGATATCTTTTAGATTGATCCAAAAGACTGATCCAAAAATGTTTATTGGGGATGGTGTGAAAAATTCTGTCGGGGAAAAATTAGGAGGGTTTAAGAATTTCGTTTTCATTTTATACTATTTTTCGAGTGCTTGATAGTATGATTCAGATAATTGTATGAATCAACAATTGTCAAAGTGGAAGATTAACCTAAAAATTCAACATGAAATCAATTAAATGGGAAACTAATAAGGATATAAAAAAAAATTAACGAGGAATATTTCCGACTTTGATGCTTCGACTGCTCTGATGCTGCCAAACATACTTTTCATCAACATCCGTTTCAGGTTAGATTACTCTTGGATTACATTCCGAATTGTCATCAATCCTCAATGATGAATTACTTCCCATACTTTAGAATAACTCTCCCATATTACGCTTTATTCATCTTCCCATGACATTTTGATTACTCTTCCAATACGCTTCAAACTACGTTTCCCCAACGTTCCTTTACACGCTTCCCTTTCACCAGGGAAAGCAGCAACAAAAGCGACGTGGTCACAGCAGCCATCCTTGCATGGTTAAGGACTTATGGACATCCAAATTTTGGCTGACTAGTATGTCACTTTGAGACGGAGCAAAAATTCGAGAACAATTCGTATGCTGGATTTGAAAAATAACCAAAATGAAAAGTGAATTCCGTTGTTGAAATAATGGACAAAGTCAACGAATTATCAAAATCCAGTGTACGAATTCTTCTCGAAAATGTGCTTCGTCCAAAAGTAACAAACAATTGAGAAAAAAATTTGGATGATTAACTTTTTCCGTGTACTGAAAGAGTTCAAATGTAATTTGAACAGTATAACAGTGCAACTTTTTGACCTAACTCGGTTGAAAAATTGAATGGTAAAAGTTCAAAACAACATCGAACTTTTATAGTCACTCGATGCCAAAAATAATTCAACTGTTAGAGCTGTATAAATTTCGAACTCTCACAGTCCTAAAATTTTGGTTGAAATAATCAGGAGAACAAGATAAAATCACGTGAATCTGGCTGTGGTAACTAGATGGAATGGTTAAAGCCAAAAATAAGTACCAGATTTTTCTGCAAGTGCAATAGAAAAAGTATCAAGGCAACATTTTCTACTCTCTAAAATCTTTGGAGTGAGATTTTACTCCTCAGCCAGCCAAAAGTGAACCTGTCGAAATTTCGAGTGGAATTTACACTCTTTAAGAGTGATATTCCAGTTAGCAACCCTGATGGGCTCCTGAGACAAATGGTGGACATTGAATGAATGTCCGAAATTTTAAGCAGGTGGACATCGGTTGGACAACAACTGGACAACGATTGGACATTGCGAGACAGTTTTGGATGCGTTTCAGACATGTCAGGACACGCTAGACAAATCATGGACACTTTTCGGACATACAGATAAGAAGGTTCAGACGCGTTTTGGACAAACAATAGACATTGAATTCGACTTTGTCTAGAATTTTGAATGAATGGACATAAACAGACATCGTGGACATGTTTTGGACAATATTCAGACATATTTTGACATCATAGACTCTTTTCAGACAAAGTTTGGATGTCCCAAGCTTGTCCATTCGCCCATTAGGGAAAGTGCTTCCAAATTCACGTTTCCGCTACTAGCAGTGCTACCAAGTAGTGCTCTTAGTAAAAATACTACCAAGTCGCTCCTATTTCCATACATAAATGAAGCCATATATGTACAGAAGATTTTTAACTGTATAAGTGAACAAGGTACCACCACTGCCAGAAGCGCTGCCTTGATGTTGTTGGCTGGGATTCTAAGGTTTAAGGTTAGAAACTCACAGCCACTCAAATTCTAGAGTCAATTTTTCATACTAAAGGAGTGAGGGTTCTTTTCGAAACGAGTGAAAATCCCACTCGAAGCGGACTCCCTGTTAAAATTTTTAGTTAAAAATGATGAAACCAATTATTGGGACAAAGACCGACGTTGAACGGAATGAATCCTAAATATTCGCAACTAACCCTGGTTAAGATAATCCATTGAATCTGATAAATGAAATTCAATGAGATTTGGCCAGAACATTGTCAAAGTTTAATCGTAATTCAATGAGAATTGGTCAGAATCAATTCTTTCCGCTTATTTCCGTCATTTTTAACAGGGCTGGCTCACTTCTGAGACTCAGTGGAGTGAAACACGTGAGTTTTCGGATTTAGAGAGTAGACAGCGATACCCTGGTTGAAAATTTCGAACCCCCTCCAACATTATCATTCCCTTTGGCGAAAAACTGAACGTGGCTTGATGTTTCCTCTCATGTCTCCTTCTTCTCAATGGTTTACGAAGTGTCAAAGATCTATGTTTGGACATCTTCGACACTTTTCAGAAGGAAATAATCTCGTGAGTTATCTTGGATCATCGTTTGGGGTCAATTCCCACTGTAAGGAATGCTCTCTTTGTCGACCGGATCTCGCTTGTCATTCTCTTTAGCTGCTTTTTTGACAAATATCATCAAATAACGAACGCGCTGTGACTGAATTTCGTAAGAGATTCTCAAAGAGGGGTCAAGGCATTTTCAATTTACCCAAACAATTCTATATTGTACATACATATACAGTCTACAAAGTTTCGTTTCGTTTCGTCATTTCGCTCAATACGAAATATGTTTTCTCATCCTCGCCATCCGTATCAATCTTATGTCATATTTATTGCTTATTATTCATTCCAAACGATCTTTCTACGAAGCTATACGATACCGTATATTATATTATCACGTAACGTTTCACTTTCACAGCGATTAGACCGGCTCTCTCTTCATCGTTCTGTTTTGCGCTTTTTTTTTGGGAGAATTTTCTCACTTCCTCTCCTCAAGATAAGCAACGAGGAACGATTATCGCTTCACGCCTAATCGAAACTTCAGCAGACGCGGCGGTTGAGCTGCGGTGGGTTTTTATCTCCTCCCGTTCGATAATTGCGGTTTTATAAATTTCGAACAGAGTGAATGAGAGTTTACGGTCAACAATGGTCAATTTTTCTCTCTCTGTTTTTCGTCTGGGATTGATTCACCGAGCGGCGGTGGGAAAGCTCCGGTGGAAGGTCAACTTTTCTGTTTGTTCGATCATAAAGCGATATTCGAGTCCCGATCTCTCCTTCTCTCTGTCTCTTCGTCTCCCGTTATAATTGAAAGCAGAATTCGTTTGAAAAAAATATAAGAAACAAACAGGGTGCACAAATAGCGATCATACTTATTTTTATACCGCGGGGAACAATAATCAATTCTTCCTCTACTCGTTCGCAACGTCCACGTGGTTAATTTATTTACTCAACAAAGTGATTCATTATATTAACTCATTAATTATTGAGCGGATTCGCCGAGGATCGTGCAGATACAACATTTCTACATTCCAGTTACAAAGATTACGTTCTTCTATCGGTCATCGGAAAATAAAGATACTTTTTCATATGAGATATTGCGCAGAAATGACAACTCTAATCGAATGCGTCAATTACTTGCAGACCGATATACACAGATTGGAATCCTTTTGCTAACGCATCTTCGTTCTCGCCGTTCGTTTGTTCGTTCGTTGTCGCGTCATACACTTGACCCACTGTTCTTCATAGCTATCGATAGAAAATTTTCCACCATCAAACAATCTCGTCGTGTCTTCTCGTTATGGCATTGTTAAAAGTTTCTTCTTATTCTTGTTTCTCTTTTAGGCGTCAAATTTATCTTTTCGTTTCAACAAAAACAACAGAAAATACTGAGAAGCATTTATCACGATGCTACGAAGAATTCTGCGGTATTCAATTTTGTGGTGAACGATTGTCAAAAAGATTCACCCTGCCGATTCCAGAATGAACAATTTTTCTAGTTAATTTTCTGATTACTCTACTAATTGGTGAATACTACTGACCCGTTGAAATTCATCAAAACCGATTCAATTAATGAGAATTTAATAGGTTGAAATGGTCAGTTATCAGTGCAAAGGTTTTCATTGAATCTCATTAATCAATGGGTTTGATAAACATTTTCTACCAGAGTGCACTCCGATGGAAAAATCCCACTGAAAATCACTGAAGAGTTTTTCAGAGAATTTCAGAACATGGAAACTAGAAATTGCAGAAATTTGCCGTCTAGGATGACAACGCGTGGCTTCAAGTCTTTAAATAACAATCTTTACAATATATTTTGTAAGAATTTCCATTTAAAGCCTCGAAGAGCCTCGATTTTCTCCTTTCCGTGAAGTGTTTACAGTTTCTCAGAGTTCTTCAGAAATATTCAGGAAAATTTTAAGATCAATTATGTGAAAAATCACTAAAAACCCAAAAAATTATCATCAGTTTTTTTGGTTCACCGAAATCCGCTAGGGGTGCTCGTTTTCACCTGTCTTTCCGCGAGTGGTTGGACAATCGAGTCTTGACAAAACAAAAATTCTACTTGTGACAGAATTTTCTTGTATCATCACCAAGAAATTAAAATTCTATGTTCTTCATTAGATGAAGCAAATAAGTTTATCGGAGGTATCAATGAATCGTGCAAACATCGTCCAGTTGTTTTGCTGAAAAGGGAGCCAATGATATCGCTGGTTTCAACTTGTTTGTTTTATCCAGTTTTCTTTTTATTTCGTCCCAAGTGCGGTGTGGTAATCGCACATTGACGACATAAACACTTGAATTTAAAAATCTTTCGAGCGAATGTCTCTGATTGAAAAACAAAAGCAATCCGCCATTGCCACTTGCACTGAATCGAATTGCTTCCAAGGACAAGTTTATGAAATAGGACAGGGCTCGAGCGTGACCGCGATTCCAAATACCGCTCTTACTATCATTTTGAGTTGACTTTATAACTTGAAATTTTGTGTATTGAATCTTATTAAGTAATACAAACTTTGCAATGACAAATGACGATTCAAACTCATCAAAGCTATTGAAAAACTGATTCTCCATGAATTTGAATGATCATTTCCCGTTGCAAAGCTTGTATCAAATCTTATCAGTCGATAGGATTGGATTCAATAGACACTTTTTAACCCTGGGATGGAGAGTTTTCCCTCACTTCTGCTAGTAAAAATAATTATAGCGGTTGTCTAGCACTTTTCAAGACACTAGCAGGGAAGCTAGTTACTAAAAAGGGCCTTGACACTAACTATCAGATGGCTAGGATAATTTTTGCTAGGATCAGTGATGGACTCCGTCTCCCAATCGTGGAGGAACTTTTCTGCCATTTTGAGTGAGAAAAAAGTCCACCAAATCAGGGTGAAAAGTTCCCTATTCATGGTGAAACTTTTCAGTACCCTGTTTAAAGAATCTCATTGATTCTGAGGTAAAAATTGGTTCTGAGATTCTTTGAGCAGTTTTACCAAATGCATCTCAGAGTAGGAGCTAGAAATCCACGTTTGCACGTAGAAATGTTTATACTTACGTTTAAAGAATGAAAAAGGATCCTCGAGGAGGAACGGTTGAATCGATTCGCAAGATCTGGATGGATCCAACTGTGGATGGTGCCTGGTATCTTCAGCTCACGATCTTAGAAGCGTTGATCACAGTTTACAATAATAACAGACGCGGGAATAGTTTTTTGGATCGAGTTGTCCAAACGATATCATTAAAATTTTCTACTCAGTCTTTTCTATAAATCGCTAAACCGCGACTTACGTCATCCCTGGTTGAGGTCGTGAGACCAACGTTACAGATTTTCTCGACGTTACAAACTTTGAATGACGATCAATGACCTTTAGCTTTACTCGAATCGTTTGAATCGAATTTAATTAGAGCTGACACACCGCAATAATGTTAAGTATATGATGTATCTTTGCAAAATACAAACTGGTATTTATCACGAGCACTTCACAATATCACTGTTTTGCGACTATTGGTACGATGAGACCGGCAACATGTGTCTTATAAACTTGTTGTAACCCCCACTCAATAATAATTGGCTTCGAATCTTAGAATGCCAACGATGCCGAGCCCTCTCTTGTGCAGCCAGCTTGGCTCCAGACGTTCCTCTCTTCCATCTTCTTTTACATTTCTTCTTTTACGATCCCTCTTTGTCCTTCTCGATGTTTCTTCTCTCGTTTACACCTATCTTGATTATTTTTTCCTTCTTTTTGATTTTCGATCCCTTCCCTCTCCACCCGTCTTTCTCTCGCAATCATCATCAGTCATCATCGAAAACCTATCCCCAGATCTCATCAAATCAAAATCGGAAGATCGTGTCACGAATCTGTAGCTCGGTATCTTTCATTCAAGGTCATAATATCTCATCCTCGTCATTGTTTTTCTTTTCTCCTCTTTCTCGTTGTTTCCATGAATTCATCATCAATTCATTCATGATTATATTCTATCGGGAGATGGCTGGAAAATTGAATTATAAAAGAAAAGGAAGATCGAGGAGTATCAATTTTACTGACCTCATTGAACATTTGACACGAAACATCAGGTGATTGCAATTTGAATAAATTTCCTATTAGAAACTTTGGGGGGAAATTTATTTCCTTGAAATACAAGCTCGTAAAATTGTTCTTCATTCGAATAGAATAAATTAAGTCGAATGATATTATAATGTTATGATCGAATCTTGAACGGAACAAACCATAATTTTTAGTCAAATTGATAAAAAGTCTACGTGATGCTCTAGGACGATGAAACTAATGACCAGATGAGTCACTTTATGATATAAGATTCTGAACGAACAATTTTCTCTGGGAGAGAAAAATGATGTGCGACCGGTGTGTAGCAAATTAAAGATAGATGACGGTAAGTCTCAGAAAATCCTAAATGGATGAGGAAGAAGACGAAAGAGAATGGCGAACGTTGAAGGAAAACGATGAGATACGGCACGTGTGGAGAACTACAATAGCGGGACAAACGATTTTATGAATGAAAATGTGTGGCAGGGAAACGGGAATGATTACAAAATTCTTTGGTGCCCGAGTTATTCGATATTCGAGATACACAACGATGACATAAGCTGATGTAATTCATTCATCAAATTTCTCATGCCGATTCGGCTACAGTACAAACTAATTTCCTCTTATTTTTATTACGAAGATTTGTTCTACGAGGGTCATTTATTCTCCTTATCTTCGCTCGTTTTGATTGATATATTAGGATAAAAAATATTGATAAGCGATCACAACAATGCCTAGACACTCTAAACTTCGAACGGAGGAGGTTTTTATTCCTGCACGTGACACGATTTGCGTGATATTTTTATGTGGACTCGCACTCGAGACTTCTCGTGAAGCTCGTTTTGAAAATACTGGATCAGCGCGGTTGTTGTTTTATGTTTTTGCAGGGAAGGGGAAGTATGCAAAATGACCCCAATTCGGCTAGAAATGATTCATGACATCCCACACAGCCTTCGTTGTCCAAAAGATATCTTTCGGACAACGAGTGCTGCGTGGGATTCTTTTTGTGCTTCGCAGGGTCAGATCAGGGCCTAACGAAACCCAAAGAGGCCTTATCAAACCCCTGAAGAATTCCATAAACCATTTGTAGTGCAGTTGGAATCTTTTTGGACTTCGCACACTGTTGTCCTACTCAAGCAAATTCGAATGAAATTATATGAAATATATATATTCAAAGAGAGGATAACGGTGTTCAGGAACAACAAGAAAATCCATCGAAGGAACCAAACCTTCCGAAATATCTCTAGTAGAAATTTTGGATGGGAAAATACCAGGACCTGACGAGGCGTGCCTGATTTCTTATCAGGTCCTCATCAGATTGTACCCCTGCGTTACAACCCCATTTGAATCCTATTAGGAAAATCAGATAAGATTTTCCTTATTCACCCCAGATAGAAAACCATGCCCTAAATATTTTGTAACATAATGTGCTGTAAACATACTATCATAAACTTCGCTCAGATTGCAATGATGCATAAAATGTAAACATTATGTCTTCATTATGGTACCATCACCTCGTTTTGCTACCAATAACAATGCTTTATGCGGAAACACCTTGGTACCATGATGCAAACATTTCTTGGTGTGCATGTCACCATTATGATGGCATCATTGAGACATTTTTCTATCTGGGCACGGTCTCCGGATTCTAACCTGATCAGAACCTCATTGAAAATAGGGAACGCTTGATCAAAAAAGAATCCAACCCAAAATACACCCCAAGAGATGTGAGATTGTATGAAAATATGAAGAATGTCATTGACGAGTAAGGAATTATGGGATCGCGTGAATATCATACATCATTTAGAGAAATCTTGGGAACGCATTCGATCCAACATGTTCACTACGGCTGGCACCGTGAACAAAACGACATTGTTGTTCACAACGAGTGATCAACGAGCCAGATGATTTGCCGAGGTGGAGTGATTCAAGCGCGATTAATTGGCTGGCTATATTTCGTCTGGTCGCCTCAATAATTGTCGATAAAGCATATAGAGAAACAGCTGCACGATCGTCCTTCTGAATTTATTGTACGATACACATATTGTATATACATCTCATTCACAAGTATACACTTCGAAATATCTTCTTGGTTGTCATTATTAGTCTATGAAAAATCATCGGTTCGCACTTTCTTTTGATCCCAGAGCACGCGGCTTTTGTTTTTTTGTTCCTTTTTTTTTTATCAGGCAACGCGAAACGCGAAACGCGACTCATCATAATATAACGGGAGCTTCTTTCTCTTCTCGTTGACATTGACAAAGTCAAACGAGGAAGAAATAAGGCGAAAAGAATTAATAAGGGAAATCGATAAATAAGAATTGATTCCTGGGACACCCGATTCTCGAAGTTTGTGGAAACATAAATTTCAATCATATTTTTCGAATTTTGGAATATTGTGATCGAGGGGAGATGTTTTCCGAAGGAGTTCGTTGAACCTTTCGAACTTTCTCATCGATCAAAACTGTGTGTGTGTATGTGTGAGAGAAAAAAGAAACAACAACGTTGTATAATTTATGACGAGAAATATGAGAGGTTGATTCACATTGTTCCGATCTCGTGACCAAGTTGTTCCATTTTCCGAACCCACTCAAACGATTTTGACATTAGCGTAACGATCTTTGAGAAACGCTATTTGATATTTCAGCGGGATTACGAAATATGTATATATCCACTGATCGTATATCTTCAAAGCAACCGATTGGATTTTAATGAATATAAAATCACTTAAATCGATGTTTTATCGTGTTTATCTGTATTTTCTGTTGATTCAATCTTCATGATTTTCGATGGGTCGTATTTTACCGTGGCTGAAGTTCACGAGGAAGTTCAATGATGAGAGTGAATCATGATTCTTATGATCGAAGATCCAATACGAATATTACGAATTGTGTGGCTCTTCTCGATTTTTGTCATTGAGCGGAGCGATGAATCTTTGTGATTAATCACGTGAAATGGAAACACGTGGGAACTCAAAACTCGAATCACTGTAATTCGGATATTAAGACTTTCTAACGCTATATGTTTGACTTTATGTAGACACGAGAAATGATTTGTGGGTCGTAATACGGATGGATGAGTTTCAAAGATGATTAAAGAATCAAGAAGGTTTGCGTCATGTAGGTAGGTATTGTACAATGTTCAATTTCTCATTGAATTTCAGTTTATTTCTTGAAATTATTTTTTATGCGATGATATATTAGCTGAGATATCTATACGAGTCTAGTTGAAATCGTGGAAATCGTGAGGAAGAGGTATCTCATTGGTGGAGATGCTGTTAAAAACTTCCCAGACCTCGATGCAGCACTTTCAGGGTGAGTTTATTGCCAAAAATGCCTGAGAAATGTGCTGAAGTAACCCACACAGCAATATAATACTGTAAAGGAATGCAGCTTTATGCGCTTTATTCTTTCACCGGAAGTGCAGCGAAGCGCTGCACAGTGGGCCAGAAATTCAAAAAAGTGGCCAAAAATTAACTTTGAGTTTTTCACAAAATAAGTAGTTTATCATTTATAGGACCCTTTGAGACAACTATTCTCAAATTTTTATGAGATTCGATGCATGTATGTACAAATTAAACCAATATCCCCAAGCATAATAGGTTGAACTTTACTGTTCAAGTGTCATGTGCAAACCTGCATTATTTGCAAACTTCGCTCATCCAAGAGTTCTCTTTTGTATTTTTTCAGGAAGAACAACAATGAAACAAACTTAAAACGATGGGAAAAGTGTTCATCTTCACTGTTTATAGTTGATACTGAACACAATATCACGAAATATAGTGTTTTTTTATCATTTTCCAATCTTCCAATTAACTATTCCCCTGAGTTCCACCAGATATGAACATCAGATTAGGCTCATTACATTCCGGATGAAGTGTACTTTAAAGTCAATCTGCGCCTTTTTGCGCCTTTTAACAAACACATCGAAGAAATTGATTTTTTTGTGCTTTCATACATGGATTTTCAATATTTTCGAATGAATTCATATATTTTCTCCGGTATTCTTTCGAAAAGAGGTGACCAAAGTTTTTTGAGATTGGCGATTACGTTCAATTATGATAACCTGGAGTAAGAAATGAAAAAAATTCAAAATGAAGGATCCAATATAGCGGACTAAAATCATAAAATCAGCTGGATTCACTCAAACTTCGTTGTTCGGGGGTTTGTGAGATCATCGATTACAAATCTAAAGTCAATAATGCGATATTCGAACTGGTATATCTAATATAACAATTCGGAGTTTGGCTGAAAATTTATTATCAAGGATTGATTGTGAATCTGCAGTGAAAATTTCGTCAGAATAAAAAAAATCTGACCTCACAAAAATAATCAAGACTATATATATATTGACAATCCCCCGTCTCTCTCACGATATCTAGCCGCACCGTATGCTATAGTTACCCATGCCAAAGCCATTGACTTCAGATTCGTAATCAGCAACCCCAAAAACCCCATGACAGCCAATTCCGAGCGAATTCAGTTGATTTTTCAATTTTTGTCCGCCATATTGGATCCGCCATCTTGAATTATGCATCTTTGACTTCAGATTCGTAATCAGCAACCCCAAAAACCCCATGACAGCCAATTCCGAGCGAATTCAGTTGATTTTTCAATTTTTGTCCGCCATATTGGATCCGCCATCTTGAATTATGCATTTTTGACTTCAGATTCGTAATCAGTGATCCAGTTTGAAACAAATCGACCAAGGATTTATATTTTTGGCCACTTTTTCGAGTTACTGACCCACTGTGCGCTGGTAGCAAAATACAATAAACGCGCATTTGAAGCGCTGCGTTGCTACCTGGGTTCTGTCCCAGTAAACACACGCACGTTTTAAAAACGTCAAAAACAGTCAATAACCACACGTTGTGGATTGGTGATATTCTTGCGTTGATTCAACGTAAAAATGTCGCGGCAGATCACGTGTTTTTCAACCATAAAATAACGTCATATCAACGGTTTGAACATCGTTTAAAAGACGTCAAATTTTGACGTGTCCTAATGATGGTTCTAAAACGTGAATTGAATTCAACAAATTATTTTGAGAACTTTTCATTCAATATTGAGAACAATAGTATTTATGAGTATGACAGAATTTGGAAAATATGCCACACTGTTTACTATCTTGCTCTTTGTTGAAATTTCAACCATTGTTCGGTTTCGTTCAACACTTCCCAATAAACACACATACGTCTAAAAAATGTGAAAAACGCCCAATAACCACACGTTGACATTTAGTAATATTCTTCCGTTGATTCGACGTAAAAATGTCGCGGCAGATCACGTGTTTTTCAACTATAAAATAACGTCACAACAACGGTCCAAAAGTCGTTTATAAGACGTCAAATAATGACGTGTTATAATGATGGTTCCAAAATGAGAATCAAACCAGACATATTGTTGGAAAAATTTTCTATTGATGCGAAAAGAAGGGATTTTTGATAACACAAAAATTTAAGGAGAAAAATATTCATAAATGAAGTCACGCTATTCATTATTTCACTTCTCGTTTAGATTTTTGTCCAACGTTGCTGTGTTTTATTCGACATTCTCAACACGATATCTTCGATTGATGTTCGAGCATTGAAAATGTCATAAACAATACGTCCTCAACGCGTGATTGAAGTACATTTCAAAAACGTTTTTTGAAGACGTTTTTTAATGGTCATTTTTTACTATTAGTTTTAGTAATACGTTATCGAAACGTCATTTCTGGACGTCTATTCCCTCGTCAGACGTTAACCAAAAATGAACGTTATGAATTCGACGAATAACGTCCGTTCGATAGTGCAACGTTTTTTCAACGTTGAAATAACGTGCATGTGTTTATTGGGTTTTAACAGAATATCTTCAATTGAAGTTCAAACACAAGGTGTTATAAACACATTTTGAACCCGTTCAAGACACGTTTTTTTAAGGACATCGTTTGATGGTTATTTTTGAACATTAGTTTAAATTACACGTCATCAAAACGTAATTTCCGGTCGTCTATTTCCCTATCAAATTTCAACTAAAAATCAATGTTCTGAAATCAACGACTGACGTCCGTTTGACAGTCCAACGTTTTTTCAATGTTGAAATAACGCGTGTGTGTGTGTGTGTTTATTGGGGTAGTTTAACAATAAATTTTAACCTCAACAAATTCTACAATTTTGATTCTTAGCCCTGCTTAAAGAATTTCATTGACCCGATTGATTCTCAATGAGTTTCAACCAGCTTTCTGCATCGGAATCAATGAGATTCTTTGAGCAGGGAGCCTTGAGAAATCATTGGGAGATTCAAAGTGCGCGGTTTATCATTATTTACTTTACCTTTTGAAAACAGTTCGCGCGACATTGGACTTCTCCCCTGCCCCACATCTTCTTAAATAATTGTTCTCACTTTTGAAAGGTTTCTGAAGATCTCTTTGAAGAAATCTTCGGAGTCACCTTCGAAAAGATCGTTTAGTTTTTAGAGACCTTGTAGGAGTGAGAACAATTTGAGCAATTCAGAATATATCTTCAGGGAACTCAAGCATGAGACAGTGGGGGATGGGAAAAGTCAAATTTTGCGCGAACTTTTCTCAAAAGGTATGTAATTGATACAAATTTAAATTGAATAATAATGAATCACGTACTTGGGTTTGCGCATTGTTTTCAATTTGAATTTTTCAACGATTTCTGAAGGCTGAAAAATAAAATTGTAAAATTTGTTGACATTTGGAGGTTAAAATTTTACAATTTTATTTTTTCAACCGAATTTTGCGCCAATTTCTTTCATAAATGATGCGTTCAACAGAAATTTTCAATGGATAATAATAAAATCCACGATCAGGATTAGACTCTAAAGTCAAGTTTCAGTCTGTTTCTGATTTTCAGGGGAGTATAAATGAATTTTAAAAGTAATAACCTTCAATTGTCAAAAATTTTTTGTAATTTTCTTCTGCAATACTTGCAAACTATGAAGAAACCTAAATTGATATTCAGAGTCCAATCTCAGGTATGTACCCTTGATTGTCTATCGATTTTAAATTCAATCGTGTCAAGTAATTCATGAAACAAGTTGACGCAAAATTTTATCCGCTCCTCCTGATGCTTGAATGTCTTCAAGCAGAGGCGGACTTTGGTTTTTGCCGCCCCTGCGCCATTCAGCTTGCCGCCCCTTATATGGCAGCAAAAATTAATTTTCCACGAAAGTATTGATTACCAAAAAATGTTGTTTTATTGCTTAGAATTTATTATTCTCCTGAAAATTATTTTTAAATTATTCAAATTAAAAAAAATGTTTTTCGACTCGATTGCCGCCCTTTTACGGCCTGCCGCCCCTGCGCCATGGCGCCGTTAGCACAGGCCATAGTCCGCTCCTGTCCTCGAGGCCCATGGAGCCCCAGAAAAATGGGCAAAATTTTGCTACGTCCTTTTCCAGCAACTAAGCATTAAATAAAGATTTTAAATATGCAGTGATGGAACACATTGCCAAGATTAGACTTCGAATATTTGGTTGAATCTGGAAAAGACTGCTGAAAATTATGCGGAGAATGATGAACATAATAACCGACAAATGTCAATAATCTCCACATATTATCTTCTTTTGGAGTTTCAATTTACACTGTTAAAGATTCCTATATGAAGCTCCCATCACATGTAATAGAAACAATTTCCACTCACTTGATGGAAAAAGTTCTTGAAGTTTCAATTACATATGATTAAAAATTCAGTTACCAAACTATATTCTTGTGGGTAATATAACCCAGACAGCACAAATGATCATTTCGAATTCACAAAAACTTCTGAAGGAACTTCTCGAACAGTCCCCGTTATGACAGTAAAAATGAATTCAATATGATGCCTGAATAGTTCTTTCCCTGATGGGTCATCGGACCGATTTTGAACATCCGAATTTTGTCCAAAATGTGTCCCAAACTGCATTTTTTGTCCAAAACGGTCTACGCGTGGTCCAAAATCAGTCCGAAATTGTCCGTGGGTGTCCATTGGTTTCAAATTTCGGACCAATGTCGAATCATCTGTTTATAACTTGTCCAATGGGTGTCCATAGACATCCAGGTGGCGTGTCCGAAATTGTTCGTGACTTTAGAACTGACAAATTACATAATTGATAACTTGTCCATGGCTCGTCCTCAGAGGTCCATGATGGTCCAAAGTTGTCCAAATATATCCATAGTAACGATGCGGGATTTTTAATCGTATCTCGGAATTGTCCCCTTGTGTCCATAACTGGAATAATCCTCCCTCGTCCTCAGTCGATCCCAAGTTTTCCAAAATTGTCCATAGTCACGATAGGGAATTTTCAATTGTATCCCGGAGTGGTCTATATTTGTCCATAGCAGAAATGATCCTTTTTTCGTCCGTATTCGGTCCAGAGTTGTCCAAATTTGTCCATAGTAGGGATGCGGGGTTTTGAACCGTATCTCGGAGTTGTCTACATGTCTCCATAATAGAAATGATCCTCCCCCGTTCTTACTCGGTCCAAAGTTCTCCAAATATGTCCCGAAGTTTTCTACATCTGTGCAGAACAGAAATGATCCCTTGTCGTCCGTACCCGGTCCAAAGTTGTCCAAATTTATCCACAGTAACGATGCAAGATTTTCAATTTTTGACATTCCTGGACATCCTGTGGATCGATATTCTCCGGCTCTGGGACATCTGTGGACACATATGGACAAGTTTCTGGAATCACGAAGACGCTTGAGGACACAATGGGATGGATACTGGACATGCCACGGATCAGTTTGGACACCGGCGGACCAGTTTCCACAGTGTAGGTTCGTTTCAGACATTCTCAGACCCTACTTGACAGAAGATGATGAGTTTGGACGACTTGAAGACGAATGAGATGGTGATTAATCAGCGGACTTCACCGGACGAACTCTGTACAATTCCAAAATGAAGCTTTCCGCGTTGGGATAATAGTGGACATAAATGGACTCAATCCATGGATGTTGTCGGACTGATCAGGACAACTGATGGGCATGATATCTCGAGAGGTGGTCCGAAATTTGAAACAATCGGACCAATTTTCTTGTCCAGAACTTGTCCAACGAACCCATCAGGGTTACGAATTCGTGATATGAAGACATTTTGAATTCAAACTATTCATAATGAATTCATGTTTACTGTCTTAACGGGAGCTCTTTGCGAGGAATTTTATGCTGTATGAGAATATATAAAAAATTGGAAATTTCATTTACAAGTGTGCTTGAAAAATCAATGAAATTCCAAGATATTTTTAACAGTGTATATTCAAAGTCAAACCTTGGCAATATCCTGCTCAATCATTGCATATTGAAACATTTTATTCATCGCTCAGTTGTTGAAAAAGTATGTAACATAGCAAAGTGTTGCTCATTTTTTCAGAGCTCCATAACCCTTAAGATACAAAATGATGTGTGCGAGTTACAGCACTGCAAAATAATTTAGGTTAAAGTTTGAATAGATGCAATACATATTTACTTTTGAATTGTTTATCGTCATGTGTTCAGTTATTATACTATTTCCTTTGAATACAGATTTATTCGTAGTTGTTATTGACATTCAGTATTTATTTCAAACCCATCATCCAACTGGCAACTCCAAGTAGTCGACAGTGTGTGCAATTTCAAATAGAGCAGGTCCTTATATTACGATTATTCCGCAAGGTTCACCTTTGAAAAATGCAGTGATGTCTCATTCATTCTTCAATGTTTTTCTGTGAACGCAAAGCAATCGTGTTATTTCAAACAAGCGTGTGCATTTGAACAGTCATGAATTACCTTCTTGATTAGAGAATATAATGATATTCACGTATTTACACCGATCTACATTCGAAGTGTTGGATTCTTTTGAATAATTAGGAGGAGGTTGAACATTGAAGCACGCGTTTAGAATACCAACAGTTATTTATTTGTAAGGTGATGCGTTCGTCGGCGTGACTGTAACGATCGCAATGTTCATCTACTTTGATTCAGCATCCACGGAAATCAATAAATAATTCCTTCCGAAAGGACCCGCATAGTGTCCATGTGTATCCAATCCCAGTTATCTTGTGGTTCTTCCCAGGGATAAAGCGGTGCTTCGGGTGGATTACGCTTTACACGATTCAACCACAACCTCGCAATTTCACGATCCATTCCTATTCGTATACAGTATAGTGACCTGCTTGCTCTGAAAAATTTCTTCACAGATATCTTCGACCCACACAGCACTCGGTGTCTAAAAGATATCCTCAGAAATAATTGAGAACAATGCCAGAAGTCTTATGCAACATGAATAGACATCTTTTGGAAGTCTTAGAAGAAGTCTTTAAACTGTTCTTATACTCCTGAAAAATATCTTCAAGAATGTTTTCAGAAACCTTTTAGAAATTTCTGAAAGATGTCTTTTAAGAAATTCTATAACGTTTTTTGAAGATATCGTTTAGAAGTGAGAACAGTTTAAGGCTTCTCAAAGATGTCTATTCATGTTGCATAAGACTTCTTTCGTTGTTCTTTATTATTTCTGAAGAGATCTTTCAGACAACGAGTGCTGTGTGGGGAAGATGTCTTCAAACACAGCTTTTAGATATCTTTTACACGTAAGAAGAGTTTAAGATACCAAAGGATATCTGAAATAATTGTTGCATACGATATCTCGAACTTGTTTAATAGATATTGCCAAATACAAAATGTTTATTAGAAATATCATATGCGCTGACAGCAAAGCAATTTGCAGGGACGTTGCGTCGTCAAATGCGCAACAATATGCTGTGAATCTGGGATTTTGGGTTGAGTTGTTGTCGTGTTGCTGGGCAGTTGCTCGGTTTCATGAAACTCTTAATCACGTGCGTAGCAAATTACCAGCAACTTCGCGCAAATTTAAGAAACAACATAAGAGCAATGGTTGCACAGCAACTTTTGTTGTATGGGTGTTTGCGTCAGTGATATTCTATTTGTTTCAATCAACATTGAATATTTATAGATCTCCAAGCTGTATTCTAATCCCTGTTTAAAAGATCTCATAAATTCTAATGAATTCTAGTTATTTCTAGGACAGAAACTGCATGAAATCTAGTACACACACTTGATTTTATACGGTTTTATGAGATTTTGCAAATGGTTCTAATTGAATCTCATGAAGTTCTCATATAGTTTTTGTATTCTTACATGGAATCATATAAAACCCATAAGTTCTAGGACAGAAACCGCATATAGACTCATAGAAACTTGTTAAAATTCATATAAACTAATAACATTTATATATGAGAATTTATGGGACATTTTCAACAGGGATGTCAGCATTGGCGGAGCTCACAAATTTTGCAATTGTTTGCCAATGAGGATCCATCCCATTGTGTGTCATTTCTTCATTAAGGGCCATGGAACAATAAAAAAGGGACAAAATTTTGCTACGTAGTTATTAAATGACTAAGCAATAATTACAAATTTTTAATATATAGCAATAAAGTTCACTGTTAGGATTTGGCTCTAAATATATATCCGAAGCTCAAAACATATTTCTAAACATTCAAGGGATTTCCTTGAGGTTCGAATCGTTTTAGAAACAAACCGAAATTTGAAACTCACAAAATCTGATGAACCATCGTTATTTTTTACTTCGAACGAACTCCTTGGAACTGAGAAGATCGTTTAAAGAATGTACTGCAAGATTTTTGGTCTCTAACAGCTGAATATTGTGTTGTTCGAGCGCTGGTGAAAATCCAAAAGTGTAGAAAGCGGATGTCAAAACAAATGAAACATGGAAAAAAATGTTCCAATTCCCTCCTAAATAACGCTCAGATGACTCTCCCCTTGCGTTTCCGTTACGCTCCAACGCTTCATTTTCACCAGAGAGCACTAATCCATTTCAATAAATGATTGGAACTGTTTACAATCGTTTACATAATTTCAAGCAATCATTTGCAATTCCAATTCAATATCCAAACCTCAATTTGAGTAATTTACTTCATACGTAGTAAAATTTTGTTCATTTCTCGAATGACTTCATGATCCTTAATGATGAAACTTTATCAAAATCACGACATCGATTTAATCACGAAATGTTTTTATCATTTCAGTTTTGCGCCATCCTCGACTACCAAGCTTCGACCATACTTTATTTACGTTGTTCAACGCTAAATTTCTATCCAGGTAATTGATTCTTATTACTCTCGCTCCAACTATGAACCATATGTTCCGCTCGATTTAGTTTATGAATGATTTTGATCCTACCCTACTCCTTCGAGTACGTAGATACAAACCGCATTGTCATTCGGGATGTCATGAATTTCAATGCAATTCGCTGGAAGTGATTCCAAGGACGGGCATATGAAAATCATTCCAAACATATTTATATTCATGAATTTGTAAATGATGAAATTTCTAGTGAACTATATTGAAATTTTTGTTCATATAAATTCTGTGTATGTTTCATAATTGTTTTTCGTATCTACAAAAGTTCCGTGTAATTCCAAGAGTACGATAATACGATATATTTTGAGCTCTGACTCGAGAATCTGTGTGAACTTTGTACCCAACAAACCAAAAGATATCTACTACCCACATAACAATTCATGTCTTGCGATGTCTTTTAGATGAGTTTAAGATGTCTTGCGCAACACATTTAGATGTCTAAAACTCTTCTTTGATCTCTGTAAAAGAGGTCTTCGAAGATATCTTTGTAGACATCTTTTAGAGGTCTCTTAGATATCTTTGAGACCAAAGAAGAGTTTTAGACATCTAAAAGACATCTAAATGTGTTGCCTAAGACATGAATTGCTATGTGGGTAGTTCTCAAGAGATGTTTTAAAATCCTGGAAGATGTCTTGGAACACTTTCGCGAAGATATCTTTTCGATATCTAAAAGATGTTTTATGCAACAAATTCCAACGAGTTTCAGATATCTCAAAGAGGTCTTGCAAACGATATGTTTTAGACACGTTGACAAAGATATGTTTCAGATATGTGGAAGACACATTCAGAACACAAACAGAATACGTTTAAGACATTCCAGACAGCACAAAAAGATCACTAATTTATTATATATCAATTAAATGAGTTTTCAAAAAGGAACATGGCGTGACTTTTGCTGTTCTTACTTTGACAATTGTGAAGATGCGTAACAAATATCATTCAGAAAATCTATCAAGATGTCTTTCAAAAATACCTTGAATACATGTTTCTGACTGTTTTAAAGATATCATGTCGATATATCGTGAAGATATCTCTTTTTTAACGTCGTTTAGATATCTAAAAGACATCTTGTCGATTTATCTAAAAGATGTCTTCCTAAAGATATCTCGTGTTGTTAGATCGAAAAAACTACTTTGAATTGTGAAAATTTGATTATGAACGACTTGTAAACTCATGAGAATACTCGACATACTTTTTTTTTTCAAACTCAAAATACAAGTCGAAGATATCCAACCAGAAATTGACAACAGGCGCTGTACTGCACCAGTACTGGCCAAGACTGGCAGAGGGTACTGGCATTTGTCTGGAATGATAACGCTTTTCAGTACTGGGGATTGAGTACTAATACCATTATTCGCAATCAGTGCAGGGCCAGTACTGGATTAGTACCTGGCCGGTATCAAGTTCTCAGTACACTGGTTTATCGGTACAGGCATAGTACTGCGTATTTTTATGTATCCAGTACTGATCCCGTATGTGTTGGCAAAGCGTTGGAGACCCAATACTGGCACTGTACTGCGCCTGTTGTCAATATTGGCATATTTCGGATTTTTCTGATTGGGAATGAAAATCTGAGAATATCTCTCGAATTTGTAATAATGATTGAAACGGTTCGCACTTTTGTTGAATTTTACTTGAACAAGAATGAACAATTATATCAATACTTAAAAAATAATAGAAAAGAATATATTAACTTTCATGTGTCACTTGTAAAAACTGATAATTTTTCATTCTTTTTCAAGTAAAATACACGAAAAAATCACCCCGTTTTATCTTCATCACAAATTGAAGAAATATTTTCGAATTTTGATTAAAGATCGCAATATCTTCGACCTGCATTTTTCTCCGTGTAAGAAGAATTGCGAGACAGCGAAGTTGTATAGCACGAATAATGCGTCAGTGTGTATCGCGAGGGTCGGCAGAGATGAATGCGATCGAAGGGTTAATCAATGTTCATGCATCCTAACGTTCCAATTGATGAATTTTTTCTTTTTTTCTCCCAGCCTACTCCTCTTTTAGACTCTCGAGCGTGACAGATGAGTACACTCGTTCAATTCGGATGAATATATTTCTCCGTCGTGTTCGAGGGAGTTCGGAATAATTCCTTGCCTCCGAATGGATTACGATGTGTGAAAACACGCACGGAAAAAACAGTGCTGTTAAATTTACAGCAGCGCAATGCCGTTATTTCAATTGCGGCACTGTGGTTGAATCGGTTACCGTTGAACACCACAGCAACGATTCTTGTTAAAACTGCCCCTGGCAAATTATCCGGTATGTTTGTGAATTTTCCATACCTCAGTTATACTCAATTGATACCGTTGTTGAAATTTCACTCGATTTATACCAAAAATATACCGAAGTATCTTGAAAAATACCATAATTTATGGGTTTTTTGGCATCCCAGTAAACACACGCACGTTTTAAAAACAGTCAATAACCACACGTTGTGGATTGGTGATATTCTTGCGTTGATTCAACGTAAAAATGTCGCGGCAGATCACGTATTTTTCAACCATAAAATAACGTCATATCAACGGTTTGAACATCGTTTAAAAGACGTCAAATTTTGACGTGTCCTAATGATGGTTCTAAAACGTGAATTGAATCCAACAAATTATTTTGAAAACTTTTCATTCAATATCGAGAACAATAGTATTTCTAAGTATGACAGAATTTGGAAAGTATGCCACACTATTTACTATCTTGCTCTCTGTTGAAATTTTAACCATTGTTCGGTTTCGTTCGACATTTTTAGCAGAATATCTTCAATTGAAATTCAAACACAAGGTGTTATAAACACATTTTAAACGCGTGATTCAAACTCGTGCAAAACACGTTTTTTGAGGACGTCGTTTGATGGTTATTTTTGAATATTAGTTTAGATTACAAGTCATCAAAACGTCATTCCTGGTCGTCTATTTCCCTATCAAATTTCAACTAAAAACCAACGTTATGAAATCAACGACTGACGTCCGTCTGACAGTCTAACGTTCTTTCAACGTTGAAATAACGTGTGTTTGTTTATTGGGATTGGTCTGATTTGTGTCAGAATATTTACGTAAAGATACCTCTAAAAGTAACATCCCTAGAATCACGAAGATGTTTGGAATATCCTAAAGATGTTCATGAAACATTCAAATATGCGAAACGTTCTGTTTCAAACTTGGCCATTATAATCATCCCATCGATGATAAAATTCAAACGATACCGCGGTAGTTTCAACAGCAGTCGTTGCTATGGATTCAGAAGCAGCCAATTGTATCGCAGCATGGCTATTGAAATGATTTTTTCCTTGCGCATATTCGATTGAAAATTCTATAAAAGCATTACCAAAAGCATCGGAGAAGTTTGCCTTATTTGGAGGATAAAAAGAGATTGCGGCGTCACTTGAATCCCTCGTACAACTGCGAACAAAATTGTGTAATCTTTCGTAGGAACCCAAGCAAATGATGTAAGTACATTTTCTACGCACATAGAAAGTGATTTATCGCTCGATTTCAACGGATTCTTTTCTATTTGCGAGGAATGGTTTCTTCCTTGATTGTATGGATCATTAAATTTCCTTTTGTCGGGTATCAAGAATCCATTAGCGAATGAACATATAGATTTAACAGAGTAAGTTCTGTTTAATATAATACAAACTCTATCTTGAGTATTGTCTATGAAATCTCATATCGATCTTCGAGATATCTTGAGAAACTATTTAGAAAAGTTTGAGATGTCTAAAGCATGTTGCTGAAGTTCGAATCGTTTATCGAAACGAATTGGTATACTCGAACGACACAATATTCAACTGTTAGAGACCTAAAATTGTGCAGTACGGTCTTTAAACGATGTTTTCAGTTCCAAAGAGTTAGTTCCGAGTAAGAAATTAACAATTGTTCATCAGATTTTATGAGTTTAGAATTTCGATTGGTTTCTATATAAACGATTGAGACTTCAAGAACATTCTGAAACAGTTTTTGTAAAAATATCTTGTAGACATGGAATGTCGTGTGAGAGATATCTTATTTGCCATCAAAATGCTTTTTGATCTGCAATAAAAACACATTTGCGTTTTTTATCTATCCACGATACACAAATTCGCATCGAAATATCGAACTGATGTTATTTCGTATCACTTGGCTGATCATATAAGTACACGGAAAGAAAAAAGTTATCAATACTTGAATAACATTTATCAACATTTAGAAAAATGACTGTCAGTTTAGGGAAAAAGAACACCGCTGAAGAATCTTTGCGGTAAGGTTATGAAAAATTTGTAGTAAAAATACTAAAAATTTGATGGTTTTTTTATTGTTATTGTTTACAGTGAATTTATCAACTCTCGATGAATGGACTACGAAAATTCTTCAGTAATACTCTTTTGCCCTAAATTGTCAGTAACTTTTCTGAATAATCATAACCTCTGTCTTTCCGTGTACAGTGTGAAACCTTGACACTTTCGTAAGCGTCATCAATTCGAACTTAAAGCGCAGTATGTAGAAAATATACGCATTAGATCGTCGCTACCCCGTCGCTTCAAGATCGAACGGAATATCTCGATACCCCCTATACAAGAAAATTATCTTGCCGTTCAGGACTTACGAAATAAAATTGAGAAGAAAGAAAAAGAAGTTTTCGCAAAAAGTGTGAAAAAAGGATTGAGATAATTATTGATAACCAGAGACGATACTAAACCGTGACCAATTTGCATTAGATCGTGGGGTCATTCTCGTATCTGTGTGAACTAAAATCGTTATCCGGGCTGCCGATTGGTGGTGAAATAATCACGTGATCTATGATAGGTCTCACGCTTGAGCACTGATTAAACGTTGGCTAATTTGTTCCTTAATAAATGGGGTATGGTGTCATATCGATCTGACGATATTAAGACATTTTTATTGGTCGGTTTAATTTATTATCGAAATAGTGAAAAAGTGTAGTTTATTGAACTGCCGAGGGGAAAAAGTAGCATTTCGAGATAACGAGGGGGGACAATGATGGATCTTCTAACGCGAGTTTTGAGTGGATCGCGTACGATGATATCTGTACCAGGAAGGAGAGAAAAAAGTGATTAATTGAAAATCGTGTGATTACACTATTTTACGTCTTAGAAAACACATGTTATTCTTAATATTATTTGTTGGGAGATTTATGGCCAATTTACTAGACAATTAAGACAATTTATCTCGACTTGGATAACGTGCGGTGAAACAATGACGTACGAGAATAAAGCTGCAACCGTTTAATTATGAAATTGACTGTGAAATTACAATTTATTCGATCAACTCGTTCAATGATAATGTTATTGGAGTTGTGTAAAAATAATGCAACTTTCTTCTGATTTGTCCAATTTTTTTTTCTCTTTTAACAAAGAAATCAACAACCCATTTGTACGCTTCTTCGAATGATTCTTTGATTTAAAAAAATGCACGGAGAAGAATCTTAGCCTCTTCTCTTTGCTACCACAGCAATCTTGTTAGCTGTGGTAGCAAAAAATTTTATCTTCCATAATACCAAAATTCTCTGGGGAAGGAAACATTTTTCACTACCACAGCTGGAAAATCGCTGTCCCAGGATGACAATGCGTCGCTTCGAGTCTTAAAATTTGGAATTTTTGCAATGTGTATTGTCGAAAAATTTCACAATATATATTGCAAAAATTCCCATTCGAAGACGCATTTTCTTTTTTCCGTGTAACAAGATTGCACAATAGTTTCCATCGCAGCTGCTCCAGCAACATTGAATTTCTAGAGATCTAGAGACTACACCGAATGCTTCGTATATAACTTTCTCGAAAGATTTTACATTCGATTCACAAAACTTGCCTGATAGAACGGCAATCTTCGTCCCACCGTTGACTCCTACGTCTATCGTGATGTCTAATTTCGGGGGTTGATATCAATCGAATAATCAATTATCGCTCTTCCTACTGTAATCCGATAGACAAGCAAACGAAAACCAAATATGAAAACCTAGATTCAATTGTTGAAACTGAAATCCAACTGTCACAGCGGAAGATTCTCTTTAATCTCAAAGAATACACATCCTCGCATTGAGAGAAACAATTCATTGTCATGAAATTTGAACTCATATTTTCGATTCTTCGTAAATATAACTATTGAGAATGAATAAGCGAGGAAATTGAATGGAAGGGAATTGCAACGATAATATTTATCAAGAATTTATTGGAGAAATTTAGAACTGAATGTCTACATTGTTTCAATTGACATTGATTTACAGTACACATTTAGATTTTGATTGTTGTATTTTCAGCATGACTGGAATTTTGAGCGTGTGCGTTCACACATTGTTCGCTATTTAATCGCATGTGCGCAGCTTATGAACATTCTTGAATGAAGTAAGTTCTCAAAATATTTTGCATAAGATACAGAGATTGGAGGAACGTTGAGAGAAGATAATCCCACATGGTTTTTTTTATTAACGAGAGATTTGAAAATTAATAATCCTCTTTCTTGCTTATCATCCTATGAATATATATCGAATGGAGGTTTGAGCATATTTCAATCACGTTTAACAGTTTATGCAGTTTATTTGAAGTCAATAGTTTGAGTTCAGAGACAAAATGCAAACTCATTCTCATGCGGTTAACAAAAAGTATTCCTTAAAAGTAGAGAAAGAGAAGAATAGTTCACACAATGTCCGTAAAGTGAATATTTCAAATGATGCTTCGTAGTTAACGTTACTCATCAAAGTGTTTATATATACTCAACATTAGGATTATTCATGCAAATGAGTGTTTTCATGTGATAATTAACAAGCTCCTACGATTGACATGCATTTAAATGATGCATTTGACCTGAAATTTCTAAAGGGGGTAGTCAAATGCCGAAGAAAAGGATCGTAATGTAGAGCTGGATAATGAACAATATTTCGTAGTTCACTGTTCAATTTTTATGATTTTTTTTTATTGACCTAGCTCTGTGTTACCATCATTTTCGTACCGATAAAACGATTTTCTGGTTTCTACACAGTCACTTAGTCATAATATACTTCGACTTTCTTATAGCACATATTTTACATCATTTATAAACCCATTGAGAATTCTCGAACTGGATACCCGTTATGCGTTGAACATGTTCCGAACGCTGGAAGATTTATATTCGAGATTAAAATTTTTAACATAGTATACCACTAAAATCAAATCCAGTTCTTGAGAATTGCCAATAGGTTGGTAATATAATACAATCATTACAACTTTTTGTAGTCACACTCCGAAAAATGTATGCTCGAAATTGATAAAATTTGGAAAATTCGTAATGAAGGCTCTTTCTGTCTTTGTAATCGAAGTCAAAGAGGGAAGCCTGAATGATGAAATAACTGTTTTCAAGCATACACTTCTTTTCAGAGTGCTATCATATCTATCCTAATGTCCCCTGGTTAAATAATCCCATCGATTCTCTTCCAAATCTCATGAATCTGACGATTGAATCTCGATCGAATCTGATCAGATCTGGTAAGATTCGATGACACAGAGAAGTTAAAATTTTAAATTCTATGTCACGGAAGGTCCACTCAGAGTTCGCGTCGAAGAACAACATATTCTGAAACTCACAAATTCAACACTTTTGTGTTAATATTCAACATAAGTTGCGAGTGGATTTACAAAATTTTCCACTGTGTAGGATTTTTATCCTCAATTAGCACTCGATCACATTGCATTGATTCTTATGGAATCTTGCGAAGGTACCGTCTACTCGATTTGAATGAGTCACGACTGGATGCAACCGCTTCCATCGAACAAGTGATATACAGTAAAATTCACGGTTAATTGATGCATTGAATCTCATTCGGAGCATCCGACGTTGGAATTCACAATCTGCTCTTATTGTACGTTAAAACCCGCATTGATTCTCATTGATTCCCATGATTAGATTGAGTGCATTGTTTATATTCCGATGAATTCATTCACATTGCGCTGGTTTTACGACTCTCGATATCGCAGGCGATACCGAATCGTCTGATCACTCAATATCTGACGCAAATGCATATAAAATACGCATTAATTTTCATTAAATCTCATTTGTTCGATCCACATGAATCATCTAGCAAAGTGCCGAATGATTCTCGGGATACAATTGCGTCTATCATTCTAACAATGCATGTCAAAAATTCATGGTCAAATGACGCATACAATCCCATTCAAATAAGTGTCCGACGATCACATTCCGCAACTTATTGGTTATCAAATTCACAAGAAAAGTGCTAATTGTGTTCAATGAAAACATGCTCGGGTTAAAAAAACTTTCGACATACCGAGCTATCAATGGATTGCTTTGATGAAATTTCTAATTGACTCGTTGGTGCATGAGCTATGGCCAGAATCAATGGAGTTTTGAAACCACGATCATCATACGAACATAAACAATTGACAATGATTTTCGACTCTAAAGATGACATTAAAATTGTGTTGTATCGCAAACTGTTATCCACAAACATACATCGATTGAATGAACCATCACTCGATGAAGAAACCCAAAAGAATGAAGGATTGTCAATTTTAAGTAGAAATAATTCAACCGACTCGAAAAACATCGATTTTCTCTTTGTTTGTGTTTTTGATCTTAATACGGTATCGGTTTGAGGCACAACACTTAATTATGCGATTTTTAAATCTACGGGATCAAGGAGGAGTGAAAGGAATACACAAAATTTGTCTCCTCGTTTGCCCTTCTTCTCGATTCTTTCGATTCATCTATTTTCCAAAGCACGTGACGGCGTTGAAAGCACATTGTTTCCAATAACTTCTTTTACGCCTGCGATCTCCGGCGTCGATTTGACTTCGAAGCCTTTTCACGAATTGTTTGGTAAGCAGATAATTTATTAATGCATTATCGATGTTCGTATCTTCATCCGGCACCTGGAAAATCACAAACGTTTTATGGATCATTCAAGGAATATACAAAGCAAAACAAAACAAAATTTAATATCGAGCAGATTCAAATTGGTCCACTCTGGAAGATAATTGTGAAATTTTCCCCCTAAAAAATGCTGGTAGCAAAATTTCTACACGATAATAAGTGAGTTTCACCTCACTTTTTGGATAATTCAGTTCCTGGAAATGAGGGAGAAATTCCCTATTTTTGATTCAAAAATAATTCCCGTACATCCAGGGGATGAAATTTATTCCTCAATAAGTAGGGAGAATCGGATCTCGGATTGCCTCGAAGATTGTTTTTTTAATTGAAAGTAAGTACCCTAGTAGAAATTATGGTTGGGAATTACATGAGCCCCAGCTATCGTTCCCAGATGTTATGTCGGTTTCTAGCTAGTTCTGTAACCCACTTTCCAGGGAATTGCTAGGATGTTGTTCAAATCCGTGATCAGAAATGTGAAATCATGTGTTTTCTGTCAAATCACACCTACGAATAAGGTAACAATGTATTATGACATGTAATCTCCAGTCAAGAACGTCGCTTCTGAATTTATTTCCATACAATAATCCTGAGTAAAATAAATTGAAACGTTGGGGCTTCCTTTTATCCCTCTAATCGCGTTGATGGATCTACATAAACCAACTAAATGTTGGGGTACCCAAGTCAAATTGGCTGAAATGTGTTATCCAGTTGCTCCCACGTGGGTCCCATCCAGTACATGAATGATAAATGGGACGCCCAGACAAATTTTTACGTAAAATCAAAAATACGGTATAGAGTCTTATTAATTTCTCTTTGCGCAATTTTCTATTCTCTTATATATATATATCAATCAGCCTTAACGTTCGAACTCGTTTATTTTCTCCATTTATTCCTTCCTATGTGACTGCCCTTTGAATTTAATTAGAGAACTACGTTGCGTCACGACGACAACGCCTGCTAGTAGATCTTTCCGTCTTCGAAACTCACTCAAGATTCTCATACGCGAACTTGGTTTTTTCTTCCATTTACTCTCCTCATCAGTGTCACTTTCTCCCATTACTTCCCGTTATATTACCCTTAACTTGCCGAACGTTGGGACACGCAAAAAAACCTTAATTAGTGTTATCGAGTCTGCATTCTTCATTCTTCAATGTATTCGGTTACTCGTTTCTCATTTTCACTAACTCGATCTATGCTCGGTTATTTTTTTGATCCTCTATTTTAATAATTTCACAAAATAAGCGGGGATCGCACAAAAACATATACCATAAAACATGCTTTCCCCCAATAGCAGTGGTAGTGGCAGTAAAGTTACTCCACACATTGGGAGTTTTTTTATCATAATTTGGTGAACTTTTCCTTCATTTCTGGAGAATTCGACAACCAAAAAACAAAATAATTTCTCAAAAGTGGTGGAAAAATCTCTCATTCTTGATGGAAAAACAATTCCCCCGCGATGAAGGGATAATATCCCCCAACAGTATGAAGGAAAACTTTCCACATTCTTTACAGTGTAGTGCAGAAGAAGCTTCATTGAATGTTCAACATTGAACACATGAAAATTGTGTTTACTTGATAGAAAAAGTTTCAGGTTTGTTGAATTTGTTTATTATGGGATGAATTTAGAACAGTGGAGTTTAATCGATTTATCTCGAATGGTTCGGTTGGAAAGAAGTATGCTGCGTAATGGACTCTAGAAGTGCAATTTGTTGAACTGACTAACAACGATGGATAGAACATGACGTGGACTTATCATTGTTCATCATTCTCTTCGAATACAAATGGCGATACTTCATGTCTAATTTGAGATCTCGTTATTTCTCTTCTCGAGCAGGATCCAACCGTTGCTGGACGTACTTTTCTTCTTATGTATAGAGACATCTAGTAGACCCTGCAGCTGTTTAAATTCTCCATACAATCGAGATCCCACTTGCGATGATGTGAAATTCTTGATAATTGTTTCTTATTAGAACCTTCCATGAGTTCTCGTTGTTTCTTCACAAAATAAAAACTTTATTCAAAGTATTGCCCATCACTAGAGACCACTTTCTCCCATCTTCTTGGCAGTATATGAATTCCGCGGTGGAACAACGACACGTTTTTTGAGGCTATCCAAGAATCGATCCATTTTTTAGCTTCTTCGTAAGAATGAAAACGCTGGTCAGCTAAGCCAGAAATTTGAATATGGAAAACATCAGGTCCAGATCAGGCATTCCGTTCGGGGCCTGACAAAAATGTAACGCAGGGAAAAAGCAAAGTCCTGATCAGGAAAATCAAACGTTTCCCAATCAGAATCTAATCGGGGTGGTAGCGAAATCTCAAATCACGACCTCATCTAAGCTGTATTCTAACATTCAATTTAATTTTCATAGAATTCACTTTTCATAAAATGTTTTGAAACTCCCCCAACAGAAGAAATTCTACTGAAGATCCAAATAGACCTCGGTTGAACATTCCGAAAAGACAGGTAAATCTCTAATGAGTCCTGTGTAAATTCTGAATAGTTTGATACATTCATCGTTCTGAATTGATCAGATCCTGATTCGGCTGTCTTGTCGGTTATCACATGATTGAAATACGGATAAGGCAAGGCAATCCTGATCAGGTTCTGATATATCTGAGCTACTGAAAGGGAAAATCTAACTGCGACCTGTCAACAACCTTGCGTTACATTGTTGTAAGGTCCTAAACAGGATGCCATGTCAGGACCTGATGAGGTAATTGAAAGTTTTCTTTAATTAAGAGTTCCTTATTGCAGCCTTACGAGGGCCACGCTTCTACAGGTTGGTTGAAAAGTTTCTGCGCTCGAAATGAAAGAATACTGTTTTTGTTACGAAATATATTTTTTTATTCAATATAATCTCCTAGAAGCTTAATACACTTGTTCCAATGATCTTCCAATAATTTTATCCCATCCTTATAATGGTTTTCCGGAAGCTCCGCAAAATAACCGTCTACGGCTGCTATGGCCTCTTCATTCGACGAAAAATGCTTTCCACGAAGGAATTGTTTGAGATTTCTGAAGAGATAGTAGTCGCTAGGAGCCAAATCTGGCGAATACGGTGGATGTTCAAGCAATTCGTACTTGAGTTCTTTGAATTTAGCCATCGTCAAAACACTTTTGTGAGCAGGTGCATTATCTTGATGAAAAATGATTTTTTTCTTCTTTAAACCAGGTCTTTTCTCACGAATTTTTTCATCCAGCTGATCCAAAAGGCTGCAGTAATATTCGGAGTTGATTGTTTTACCTTTCTGAAGATAATCAATGAACAAAATTCCTTTCGCATCCCAAAAAACTGATGCCATAACCTTCTTTGCTGATCGTTGTGACTTCACCTGCTTTGGAGCTGAACAACCAGCTTCAGTCCACTGTAAACGTTCTTGTTTCAATTTAGGATCATGGTGGTAGATCCAAGTCTCATCAATAGTTATAAAACGACGCAAAAAGTCGGTTTTATTCTGCTTAAAACGCTCCAAATTACGCTGAGAAATTTGTTTTCGATCCAGTTTTTGTTGAATTGTTAACGTGTGCGGCACTAACTTTCCAAACAGTTTTTTCATACATAATTCTTCATGTAAAATATGGAGTACTCGTTCGTCTGAGATGCCTATGGCATTAGCAATTTCACGCTTAGTCAAACTTGGATCTTCACTAACCATATTATGTACATGCTCAATGATTTCTGCTGTGGTTGCAGTTTTTGGTCGTCCTTCGCGTGGATCGTCTTCAAGGCTAGTACGACCACGTTTAAATTCACCAGCCCAAAATTCAACGGTGCGTTTTGAAGGTGAGGACTCCTTATACACTTCAAACAATTGTTCATAAATTTCCTTTGCTTTTAAACCCTTCGAAACAAAGAATCTAATGACTGCATGATATTCAATTTTTTCCATATGAAGAAAAATCAATGATACGTGAACTTCAAATGGCTTGTAAACAAAGAATGAATTGACAGAATGACTTGTAAATTTGCATGTGTTCTCAGGACAGATATGCCAACTTGAGAAAAAAAAAGTTTTGAGCTAGCAGTGCTATCTCTTGGTGAGCGCAGGAACTTTTCAACCAACCTGTAATGGGGAATTCCCCGTCAAATTTTCACTAGAGATATGCCATCGAACGGAATAGGTGAAAATCGGAAGGAGCTATGTCAGGTGAATATACGTCATAGGGTGGGGTAGAACTTCCCATCGAAGCGTTTCAGGGTAGGTTTTCACTGGTTTTGCAACAAAACTCTGTCTGTCTGTCGTGTGTCTTCTCGTATAGCGGCTGTTTTTCTTTTAGGGCTCGATTCAAACGCATCAATTGAAGTCGATAGCGATCCTCATAATAAATTACACCTTGCTGATCCCACCGAATACAGAGAAGAAGCTTCGAACCATGGATATTTGGTTTGGCAGACGATGTTGATGCATCGCCAGGTTTACCCCATGATTTTCTACGCTTTGAATTATCATAGTGTATTCATTTTTCATCTTCAATCGCGATACGGTGCAAAAAAACCTTTTCTTTTCTGCCGTTGAAGCAGTAGATCACTTGGCTTCATTTCTAACATTTTTAAACGGTTGATTCATCAACTTGTCATTGTTTTCCAAGTTCAGCTAGCGTCCGAAATCGTTCTTCATCGAGTAATTCCTCCAATTCCCTGTCTTCAAATTTTGTTGCTGCGCCAGAACGTTCTTTATCCCCAAGTTCAGAATCATTATTTTTGAAGCGTCGAAACCAGCCTCTGGCATGTCGTATCCGACAGAGCATCGTCACCATAAGTCTCAACAAGGATTCTATGTACTTCAGCTGCAGATTCTTTTGAATAATAAGGTAGTGCAATAAAATTCCCCGCAAATAGTAGACATTTTCAAAACTATATAAGACACTGAAATTTCAGGTCAGATACAGAGTATTGTTGGTACAATCTGCGATAAAACAGCGAGAACTTATTCGAGATCCTAAATAAGTAAATAAATTTTGAGCTTCCGGAGTGGAGCCGTGGCTTCTGATATACCATCCTGAAGAATCCAACTGCAATGATGGCGAAACGTCGGCAACCAACCGATATAAGCCACGGCTCCACTCCGGAATCTTCACTGAAGCGACTAACCAGTGCAACTAACATACTTAAAAGGATGGTATAATTATAATCACTTACATCCATGGCATTTGCATAGCTATCTTGATCCAAAGTAGGTAAAGAGGAAGCCCACTGAAGTACAATGACTATAATCGCCAACATAGCGAAGGTTCTTCTCAGCGATAGCATAATCTTCGATTCTCCTGCGCCTTTCTATACAGCAAAACATTCCAAAATATCAATCTTTCGATTGAACTTGACAAAGTTGACAAATTTCATATACAAGAATAAAAATACAATTGAAAGTACATTATCCTAACAAAGAGATGAAAACGGTTTTCATAAAAAAAAAGTAAATCAGGGTGAAAGGAGATAAGACGAATGTTTGTTTCGAGAGGAAGTAAGCCGATTCTTGGAGTGTTGTTTTGTCTCTCGACACCAATAACTACAGTATCTTACCACGACTTCTTCTATTATATTCTTGATTAACTGTAAGAATTACCTCGACGAGAGAAACATGATGTCGCGTGGGAAGTTACATAGAACGCTTGTTACAAATTCTTTCAACAAAGATCAAGATTAATTAGAATGTTGAATGAGGGTGTTGTTTAGGGTGTGGGACGTTTAAGCCCTCGCTAGTCTGTGCGATTGTATATGTTGAATATATGTATGTTGTATGTAAATATCATTCGTTCCGAGATTGAAAAATGAATGATAAATGTGCTACTTTCTCATCATAGCAGATAAAAATCTTCATAAGAGAGAAATATTGGAAAAAAATTCGTTCAAAGAACAAATCCGTTGTTCTCTCTTTGATTCGCTATCAAGAAGTAGTATATTAAACTTTTCCCCAAGTGTGTGTGTGTGTTTGTGCGGAGGTATCAAAGTTGCCCACATGAGAACAAGATCTGAATTCTTGAATACAAGAAGCATTTAATAAAGCAGGAATAATGGCGTTAAACGCGTTCTTTTGGCTTTGAAACGAAGCTTTCGCAGTTTATACTAAGGATCTTTTGATTTTAATTGCGGATTGCGGAGAAAGAGATGATCTTTTTTCTTCCTTCGTAACGAGAATGCAATAAGGAATTTCACGGTCTTGTCGGAAAACATACATTATTCTTTTATTAATTCAAACGTTTGTATTGTTCTTGCGTAATAAATTAATTTCATTCGAAAAGAGAATGTATTGCTTTTTTTATGTATTTTTTTGTCCCCAAACTCGGGAAATTTTGCTTCATTCTCTCCTGTGAGTCCCGGGTTGTAGTTTCATGTCTCAAAATAGACTTCATGATAAAATTGATGCATTATTTTATAATATATAAATACGAACCCATACACGGATCTCTTAACTCAACCCTCTGTTTCTGTCCTTCTCCCTCTCTCGGTGCTTCATATCCACTCAATTTCCCTCGCGCGCTTAGCTTGTCATTTGTAAATTAACCAAATAGAATTAATTTTCAAATTTCCATATTTGAACGTCACAGCGTTATTGTACAACCATTTGCCCTTTTCCGTTAATAGATTGAATCCGTACGGAAACTGTTATCACTAATGGACTCTTGATTGCAAGTTGAAATTCGTACGTATTACCGCATCAATTATGGAATTATAAGCTGAATGATAACAGTCTTGTCATATTACCACTTTGATCAGTAAATTAATTAGTTTTTCACCCAATAGCGGATTTCCAGCCTCCTACGGTATGGGTTAGATTCGCCTGGTTTTGATAAAATCAACTCATCGCGCAATTCAAAGAAGCCCCGGTGGCTCGCTCTTCGCTTCGGAAAAACATGCACTTTATGTAATTTATAAGTATATCGTGAGTGAAAGTAGTAAGCAGATTTCTATCAAGTTTTATATTGTTACGGGAAAGCGGATTACTTTCATCGAAACTCATAAATCTCTTCCCCACTCTTGCTCCATGACACTCCACAACCCCCCGAAATAATATGAATTGAAATTGAATTTCTCTGGTATTCGAAGTCGCTAAATTTTTCTAATTTATCAAATAATGTTCCTGCGGAGTCATCGAATGAATGTACATCGAGGATAATGCGTGTGCATTTACCATTTGGATAATCATTGGACGTTTTCAACGATTGCCTCTCAAAGCATCGATATTCCCACATTAATAATAGAAATTCAACAACGCGTGCTACTATCGTTTGCTCGAATCTCTCAGAATATTCTCAACGATTTTTTTATTCAAATTTTCGGAACAATAATTCGTTATACAGATGTTGGTATCTTAACAACACACAGCAGGTATCTAATAAACTATGCACCAGGGATATCTTGATAATCACAAACGTCCGATTTATCGAACTGCAATATAACTGGAGCTAAGTTTTCTCTTTTGGGGATCGAAAGAGGAAACTATTCTACCGGATTATCGGATTGTTCGACCGATATTATATCCAATTCAACTGTTATGTTTATTACCTGCCATGCCTTTGCGCGAATTTGTGGATCCAACCAAACTTGCCGTGTATAACGATAATGTGATATGATGTAAATAAAAATCAAACTTGGTATCTCTTATTCTCCTATCTCTGATTTTGGAAACAATATATCGAATAGGGTGGAAAAACAACAGAAGTTTCTGAGAGTATCAATCCAACTTGCGAATGTACTGCGAACGACGCGAAGTTTTAAGGTATCTCGATATCTCGTATCGCAAATTACGTGACGACGACGACGACGAAACTCGGTGATTGATCAGTGCCGATTGGCGATGGATGGAACGATACTTTAGGTACCACTTCAATCTTTTATTCCACGATCCATCACCCTCAGTTTCACAATGCGTATTCATTTCGAGGTTCTCTAGAAATTCAGCTCGGATACGCGAAAAGAAATTTTGAGCCACCACTGTAATTCCAATTCAGGGTGTCTACTGATACTTGAAATACTGGAAAAATACTGGGATTTGAAATTTTGTTCTGAGATTTTGAGATTTTGAGTTGATGAGAAAAATAGTTTGCAAAAAGTTTCGAATTTTTATATTATAATAGAATGCGTGAGTGTAACAAAGTCGATTGGGAGGCATAATAATTTTATGACTTCGAGTGAAAAATATCAAATTTGCTGAATTCCATGAGAAATTATCTAGCTTATGAGCTTTGATCAAAGGCTATGATGAATTGATAACACATTCTTCATGTTCGTTTCGAACTTTTTGAATTTCAAACGTACCTAGAATACAAAAAACTTAACCCTTTTCGTCCTGAATAACACAAATTTTTTCTTAACTTTCGACTTCATATCTTTTAATGACAGAGTCCTATAAAAAATTTATAAAACATCGTTTCTTACAGATTTTGACCTCTCCTTTCGAATGCCGTTGAGAAAATCTACCTAAATCGTAAGCCGGAAAAATTGTAGGCGATTTTTCCAAAAAATTCATGAATTTTGAACTGTTTTTTTATTTCAAAAAGTATATTTTGAGATGGAAAAAATTGGCACAGACCATTGGAATCATTATAAACGGTTTTATAGATGTCCGCTCTTTCAAATCCCGTTGGAATTTTTCCGAAATTCAAAATTGCGGCCACAAAATGGCGTCCGCAAGGAAAAACTTTTTGTTTCAACTTTGCGAATTTCTTAATTGAAAACTATGGACTTAATCGAAAAATTTATATGAATAAAAAAGTCTTGAAATGAGTCAAAGAATACGCTGAAATCTTTTCAGAATTTACTTCGGCATATTTTGAAAATTTACATTTTTTCCAAATTTCCATGAATTAAAATCTTTTTTAGTATAAATTCAACTAATTTGTCTTTATTGAATTTTTTACTCAAAAACTATAGATTTTCTGGAAAAATTCATAGGCACAAAAAATTCTCAAAATTTGCTAAAGAATACTCTCAAATTTTTTCAGAATTTTTCGAGTCAATTTCAAAATTCATGGAAAATTGGAAAAAATGGAAATTTTCAAAATATGCGGAAATAAATTCTGAAAAGATTTGAGCGTATTCTTTTTGACTCATTTTAAGACTTTTTTATTCATATAAATTTTTCGATTAGGTCCATAGTTTTCAATTAAGAAATTCCCAAGGTTGAAACGAAAAGTTTTTCCTTGCGGACGCTATTTTGAATTTCGGAAAAATCCCAACGGGATTTGAAAGAGCAGACATCTGTAACACCGTTTATAATGATTGCAATGGTCTGTGACAATTTTTTCCATCTCAAAATATACTTTTTTTAATAAAAAACAGTTCAAAAAACGTGAATTTTTTGGAAAAACGGCCCCCAATTTTTCCAGCTTACGATTTAGGTGAATTTTTTCAACGGCATTCGAAAGAAGAGGTCAAAATCTGTAAGGAATGATGTTTCATAAATTTTTGATTGATAAATTAAAGATATGAAGCCGAAAGTTAAGAAAAAATTTGTGTTATTCAGGACGAAAAGGGTTAAAAACGAGCTTGTTTTGTAGTGCTCAATAAAATCGTCAAGAAGAATGAGAGCGTTTGAGAAAATAGGCACGTGTTTTAAGTTAACTAAGTAATTCATTTTTCGTGTTGAAAATCAACTATGAGAAGTCAATGTTATCACAGTAATAGTAACATTTTGAACAATTATTCTCAAATTCATTAACCCATTACCGCCCAAGCACCTCGATTTTGTGTCAACTTTTCGACGCGATTATTTGTAATGTTATCGTCTTTGAAAAAACTCAGTTTTCACATATTTTGGCGTGGAATTTTATGCTCTTTCAGGATCCGTGGTCAAAATTGTGATTAGACTTCTAGGAAAAAAGATATGACCGATTTAAACTCAAAAAACGTGAAAATTGAAAAACAAAAAAATGTTCTTGATTTTTTTTCATAATGTTATCGCCAATAATTTGTGCTCTAATTATGGACAAAGGTGGACAAAATGCTTCAGGTTTAAGAGGAGATTTTTGTTATCGAAGTGAAATCGCTTTTTTTTTTACAAAATGGCGGCAATAACGTAAAAATTTCATGAAAAACATGACTTATCTTTTTTCCTCGAACACTAGATTTTATCGAAAAGTTTATGACAACCAAAGTGTCTTAGGATCAGTCAAGGAACGCTCACAAATTTTTTTAGAATTTTTTAAGACAATTTAAATTTTTTTGAAAATTTGATTTTTCCAAAACGTGTCAAAAATATTTGAAAACATTTTTGAGTATTCCTTGACTCAAACTTCCTTGAAATTATAAGACATTTGTGTTGTTTTGAATTTTTTAATTAAGTCCATAGTTTTAGAGCACAAAAATAAGTAATGTTTTTCATGAAATTTTTACGTTCTTGCCGCCATTTTGTAAAAAAAAGCGATTTCACTTCGATAAGAAAAATCTCCTCTTAAACCTGAAGCATTTTGTCCACCTTTGTCCATAATTAGAGCACAAATTGTTGGAGATAACATTATGAAAAGAAATCAAGAACATTTTTTTGTTTTTTAATTTTCACGTTTTTTGAGTTTAAATCGGCCATATCTTTTTTCCTAGAAGTCTAATCATAATTTTGACCACGGATCCTGAAAGAGCATAAAATTCCATGCCAAAATATGTGAAAACTGAATTTTTTCAAAGACGATAACATTACAAATGATCGCGTCGAAAAGTTGACACAAAATCGAGGCGCTTGGGCGTTAATGGGTTAACACAGACCGAATATTCAATTTCATATTCAATATCAATTGGATTTGATGAACATTCAACTGATTCAGTGTATTTTTTTTCAACACTGTAAAAAAAAACGTTTTCAGTCAATTTCGAAGCAACTTTCGTCAGTTAAAAAACATTTTTTGGAAAGTCACTAAAATTGTTTGAAAATTTATCAAAACAAATATTGGTGAGTTCCCAGATGATTTGAACAATCGCGAACCCATAAGTTCTTCGACATCTATAAATATTCTTTACAGCGAATATGAAAAGAACTTGAAGCGTGAGATTTGATGGGTTTCCTATTGATTGGAAGGGATGCTTCCTTAAATTTCACCGATTGTACAGTAATATTTTGAAAATTATCCACTTATTCCCTCAAAATTGAAATTTCACGTTAACTTTTGAGGTACAATTTTTTTAGTGTTCTCATTAACTTATTCTTTGAAGTTTTTATTTTCAAATCATGGTATTCTATTTAGTTTTTCAAAAATTCTCAGAAGATATTTGTAAATTTGTATGTTTTACTGAAATTTCGTTCAAGAAATCCTATCAAATCCAAATGTACACGATTTCAAATGTTTGGATAAATTGTCAGCACATTTATAATGAATTTACTAAATTTTCGTCAAATAAGAACTTCAGTATTATGCCAGAAGAATATAATAACATATTGACACATGTAAATCCAATTAGTTACAAATGTAATCATTCATCTTTCATTGATGATTTTTTCAATTGAACGCACAACATATCTCAGGAAATTCAGACTTCTTCCCACTATAAAATCATCATAAATCTATTCAAAACACTAATGCTGAAGAATTGTGTAATTTATGGAATATACTGAAATTTTGCCGAAAGTATACTGGAAAATACTTGAAATATACTGGAATTCCATCAAGTGGCCTCAGTAGACACCCCACATAACAATTTTGGATCACTCTTTTGGAACATTCTGAAAGATATCTTAAAGAATTCGAAAACACCAAAAGATATCTTTTGGAAGTCTTCATGTGAGATTTCTTGAAGTTTTCTGAAGGTATCTTTTAGAATTCTTGAAGATATCTTCCGTAAGATATCTTAAAGATGTCTTTAGGTGTTTCATAAGACATCTTTTAGAATTCTTTAAGATATCTTTTAGAATGTTCCGGAAGAATTCCTCAAAATTGTTATCTGGGACCCTGATAATTCTCTTCACAGCCACTTTCTTCTGAATTTTCAGACAAATTTTATTGAAATTTGAGAAACTTCAACTAAATTTCGAAGCGTACTCTGTTAAAAAAAATCTTCGGGAAAATTCCAGTACCGTACTGGAAGCAATTACCCTCACGAAGAGAAAAGTATTATTGCTGGCATAACAAGCAGATCTGTTACCATAGCGCTTACAAAAAAAATTAGCTGTGAGAGCAAGAAAAATGATTGACACGACTACATTTTTTTGCTGACATAAACACATTCTGTTAACAGAACTAACGTATTAGCTGCTGTAGTGAATATTTTTGCAAGGACAAGAAATTTCTTTGCAGGCGCCATAGTAGCAAACCATTTTTTCTCCGTGAATCTGTACATTTGTACTGAAAAATTACATTCAAATCATGAAAATTCCAGTAACGTAAATGTACCTTTCACCGACCACTGATAATTTCATTATTATTCTCTAAAGAAATATCAGAAATTTATTGTATTTATACTGGAAAATTGGAGTAAAAAACATGAAATACGAAGAAATTTCAGTACAACAGGAATTTTCTTGCACGCGAGGCTGGAAAATTCGTCATAAACAGAAATTTTCCAGTTTTTTTTTGAACAGTGTCTTCTGAAGATTCAGAAGAAAGTTTCTCAACAACATTAGCTGAAATTTAGCTATGAGAGCTGAAAAATGACTGTCGTAACGTGAAAAAATTCAAAGACAAAATCAAATGGACACATAACGAAGGATTTAACAGAAATGATGGGAAATTATCTCGGTTTATTCGTGAGTATATATTTCCTTGTTTTGGAAGGTAATATATTTCGGAGTATAAAATTTCTGTGGAGTACGGTTAAATCCTTGAAGGTTGCGAGGGAGTTCCTACCCCTTTGGCACATCGTTGAACGTTGAAATATGTTCAAAGGGTATTCGTGAGGGAATTTTGTCTCAGTTGAAGCTTTCCATCGCTGTGGTTTGCCGATTTGTTTGACTTTCAATTACAATGCGATGTGAAAGATGAAAGGAAGAATCGTTGAATGATCGTAAAAATAATTTACACAAGGAATTTTCTTCTCTCGATAATTTCATCGAATTCAGCGTTTTAATAATTTCTCAAGACCCTCTACGATTCGTGGAATAAGTTCTTTCCGTTGCTCGTGATCCTTGGTTCCGTTTGTAATATATTTTCTCATTCGTCACTCGAGATGGTGAATCTTTTGGATGAGTTTGACCCTGTTTTGAATACGTATACGTGACACAATGAATGATGATGATTATCACATTATTCAATCCTGAATCATCAGATCAAATCTCAATCTCTATTCTCAGTATCGAAATTTTTGTCGAATATTCTCTCAACGACTGGTTTTACCTTATCTTATTCTCGTATAATTATTACAACGTTCATTATCTGGTTTCGAGTGAAGCTCATGTTCCGTAACTACCAGTTTTTTTCATGTTTTTGGCTTTGTCTTACTTTTCAAATTTTATACTCTTTCGAAAGATTTTCATTGCAAATAAATTGCGAAGTTAGGATATTCGACCAAGAAATTACAAGCATGGAAATTGTAGCTGCGGGAAATTGGATTTGTTCTTCGATAAGTAGTGTCCTGTCCAGTCTGTGTAAACTTTATTCGCCCGAGGAGGTCTCGGTGGAACGAATTCGATAAGAATACGTATAGGTCGTTGCCAGTTTGTTTAACCCTTCGCAAAGGATAATTATATGGATAGATTTTTCACAGAACCCGAATGAGGATAATCAAACAATTTTTACGAAGAGAGTGATTGAAAATCAACAAGCAGTAAAGTTCTGGATTGATCATTAACTTACGACTTGATAAATGTCGGATGATGGTGGACTATTAAGGATCGAAGCGTTCGTTCATTGCGAGAGCACGCATCAAGGTATAATTTAATGATAGCTCTTTTACTGCAACCACACCTTCTTCCAATGACTCTCTCTCTCTCTCTCTCATACAAAGTCCAATGAATACGTACGTGTGACGAAATAAATGAATTTCAACGTGAAATTATATTTCGAAAAGCTGTTATATTTCTTATACAAAAAAAAACAAAGAAATTATATTTCCTCAATGTACTTTTTATAAATAAGAAAAAAACTTCATCGATTTGATAACGATTATTCAAATCTGCCGTCCCAGGCAAAAAGTTCTTGACTCCAAATTCGTACGAACGGAGAAAACCGAGAAAAACTACACTGTAAAAAAAATTTGTTGAATTCCAAACAAAAATGCTTGGAAATTCACAAACTTGGTTTGGAAAAATAATTTCCGAACCTTTTTTGTAAATTGTCGAACAAAAGTTTGTGAATTCTCAAAAATCTTTGTGAAATCACAAAATTTTTTGAATGTTTACAAACTTTTGTTTGGTAATTTACAAAAAAAGTTTGTGTAAAAATTCTTTGGCAGTTTAGGAAGTATATTTTTTACAGTGTATTCCACATCAAAATTGTTAATGATGTAACTATTATTTTGACAATATTAAAACGGTTTTAGGGCGAATAAGGGGCGCTGTTCTTGATTATTTAAAAAAAAAAATTCAATATTTTTAATAACAACAAATGAAAAAATGAGTTAAGGGTGTTTGGTGAACAAAAATACCTAGCAAAAGAACCGTAACTCGAGTTACGATCTTTTCGTCTGGCAAATAGGTGGCATATTCGATGGTTTTTCTCATTTTGATGTAAGTTACGGCTTTTTTCTGATGATTCACTTTTTTCAACTCGTTTTCAGAGAAGAAAAATGTTTATTATGCAACAATTAGAAGCGAACACAGTTGAACGCACCTCGCTTCCCTGAATCGAACGATATAAAGAACTCATTTTCGAAAAAAAATTCAGTCAACAACTTTTTTTGCCAGGTAAGGCAGAAATCTGGAAGAGTGGAAAATCACTCGTTCCACTCCACTAAGTCTCAGAAGTGAGGCACTCCGCTTCGAGTGGGATTTTCACTCTTGTAGACTGAAAAATTCACTCTAGAATTGGAGTGGCTGTGAGTTTATAACATCAAACCTTAGAGATTATCACTCTAAAAGAGTGGAAATTTCATACGAATTTTACAGAGTGGATGAGATGAGGAAAATCTTTTTATCTTGCGAATGAATCAATAGTACTGAACGAATGTCACGAAACAGGGAAAAGTTGTTCCATACAAGAAACCTTTCAAATTTAGTACAATTTATATAAACCACTTGCTATCACAGCGATTTTTCAGCTGTGGCAGCAAGAAAAGATCTCCTGATAAACTGGAAGATTTTGCACCACCTAGCGCTGATTACATTCAACGAGTTGAATATTTTCTTCAAAATTCTGGACAAACGTGAAGGTATCTTTTCCCATCTGTGAATAGAATAACATAATCCAACCCCTGACCTATTCGTATAAAAGATACCTTGATCGTTCGATTGTTGTCTTTGCGAATGTAGTTTCGAAACACCGGACCGTTTAAGGACGTGGGTTCTGTTCTCCATAGTATTCACGTTACGAGGAATTGCAAGAGAAACAACTAATTCCAATTCATCTGAATACATCCACCAGTCTAGAAATACTCTGAGAATGATGAAACTCGTGAGATCCAGGGGGCTTGTTACAATATGTGAAGTATATCTGTAAAACCCCTATCTCTCTCTATCACTTACTCTTCCAACTTTGTTAAAATTTTATTGAATCTCAAGTTCTTGTTACTTCGAGATAGAAGATTTATTCAAAAATCTCTTCTTCGAAATTATTTTTCTCTCCCGAGCGATGGGAAAGAGATAATATAGCTTGAAATACGAGATAAGGTTTTCTTCTTTTAATCGAAAATTACGGTTACGAGGGAACCTAGCAAAGATTATAATAAACAACTGTTAATTTGATCCAAGGTTCGGTCCTTGCGAATCTCTTCATTGATCAAGGATAGCCACAAATGAAAGGAAATTGGTGACTCTTAAATTTCACGAAGCTATTCTCCGAGTAATAAAGGCATTGATTTTGATTTCTGTTTCATTCTTCGTGTACAATAGAATGAATAAATAACAAGAATTTGGGGATTTGTATTGTTGTAACAAATTCTAGTGTGATCTAGTGCATTTTCTGATTTTATTTATCTTAACACAGGAGATATTCAGAAGAATAGATTGGAAAAGTAAATAGTTGACTTATTAACCCTAGAACGGGCACGTGAAAAACACAGAAAATTTCAAATGGCTGTAACTCTTTTGAAACTAAACGGAACCCAATTCACTATGGGCGATTTTTGTTCGTCAGAATGTATACTTTGAAAATATTTGGGGTAACAAACTACAGAGATAAAGAGAGGCTCAGATGCTGGGGTAGAAAAAAATGTCCTGGGGTCCTACAAGACCCCACATGCCCGTTCTAGGGTTAAACACGTATTCAAAAATTTTCTATCTTATAGAACTACATAATTTTTGAACTACACAGAATGCTAACTACCGAAATCTGAACTCATTTTGCTGCGCAATCATTGAACTACAAGAAAATTCCCAACTGCACAATAGAAAGTACGAGGGTTCTTTTACGACGCACGTTTGAACTACACCGCTCCAAACCACACAGTTCAAAACCATACACTGTTAAAAAAATTCTTAAATTTAATACGAAATTCCTGATGAAATATCTTATTTTCATATTGAATTTAATAATAGTTCTTAAATTCGATATTGATGATGAAATTTGAGAATTTCTCTCTGAAATATAATAACTGTTAATTAAATTTCACAAGAATTTTATTAAAATTGAGAAGAAAATCTTCAAGATTGAAGAAAAAAAATGCAATTAACTGTTTATGTAAAAAAAACAGTCCACCGTTCTGAACTACACCGACGCAAATATAATTTTCACGTGTAAAACGATTTTTCAATGCCCAGGTAAAGATATTCTATCAAATCCTATTACGAATGGTGCAATTGCTGATTGGATATCATTAAATTCCATTGAAACCTATTCATTTTTCCATTTGTCAATGAGATTTTATGAATTACACCGGTCAACACGGTTTTTGGGTCTCACTTTTGAATGTCGAATTTTGTTTTTTTCTTACTAATGGCGGGAAAAATAATTTTTTTATCAAAGTTTGCTTTTGTAGAAACCAGAGCAAGTTTTTGAATTTCAAGAAAAATAACTGATTTTTTCATAATTTAACTATAGATTACAATCAGAAGAATTTTTAATTTAAGAGAAAAGATTATCAATGGCATACAAAAGTAAAAGAATACAAAATCTAGTTCAAAAATGAAGATTTTTAGTGGAAAATCAATTAAAATTTTCAAAACTGTTTTATCGACTTAAGATGCATGAAAGCAAACTTCAAAAGCTACACGCAAAAAGTAATTTAGCTGCAGTAGCTAAGTAGCTGGCATGGACACGTACAGTTATTAAATTAGCTCCTGCAGCTGAATTTTAGCTGTTACCGCGAATAAATTAACTACAAATGCGAATGTTTTTGCAGTTTTTACAGCCATTAAATTAGCTCCTGCAGCTAAATTATTTTTTCCGTGTAAGAATGGATATTTTTGTGTTTTTTTTCCAGGCCTAGCATCAAAATTTATTCATGAGAACAGAAACCCAGAAGACAACATTTTTGTTGTCGACTCGTATTATTTTTATTCGTAGAATTTGATTCTTAAAAAACAAATTCAGTTTTGAATGAAAAAAATCGCTTTGCAGACGAACAACTTGGTTTTCGAGGGAAAAAATTGATTTCTGGATGGAATCTAATTGATTTGTTACTAAAGGAACTAAAGAATCAAGCTCTCACGAAAGCAAAGACTCCTTCGTGAACTTTAAATGAATGAGGCTATTTTTTAAACTGTATCTCCAGTCTCCGATTTCCATTTGGGAATCTTCGTAGAGATTCTTGTTACAAGATTACCGTTACAAGGGGAAAGGATATATCGTTGAGCATAAAAAAAGACCGTTTAACACTTATCTCGAATCCAAAGGATGTTCGAAACGATAAACCATCAACTTGCGAATCCTCACAAGCTGCACCGAGAAAGAACAAAATAAATCTTCGATACTTTTGCCACAATTTAAAATACTTCTCTCGCACGTTCTTATACCGATAACAGATTTTGTGTAAATAAATCAAATCTAGATCGATTTTCTTGAACACACATATCCAAGTATGTTTTGATTTGAATTGAATTTGATAACATAATCAACTTCACCGACTTATGCGTGACTATCTTTTTACTCGTCTTCTTTGAGAGTAAACATCCTTCTTCACCTTTTTTTTTGTTCTCTCTTATCTTCTTTATCTTCTCTCCCCCTCACAAGGATTTTCCATACGATTAGAAAAAAAAGAGGATTTTATGTCACGAAATAACCAAGTCAAGTATTCAATTTCTCCATAAGACATTACAAACCGTAACTTGTTTATTATACTCGCGTATATTTGGAATCACGAATCGGTTCAGTTTGGAAGAAACAAAACAAAAAAACATACACTCTTCTTTGGTACGAATTTTCTTTTCCTCTGTTCCAACCCAAGAGGGCCCACGAGACAAGCACTAATACGCAAATTGTGTAATCAGAATCTCAAATTGTCATCTTAAGGAAACTACTCGTCCTTCCCGATACCATCGGGTCGTGGAAGTTTCTTTTATATTCCTTGGGGTCGCAAAAGTTCTTTTCCTATTATTTCGAAGGGAGTCCCTTTGCGAAAGGACTATACGAAACTTGTTATTCCTTTCGTTTCTCTATGAGGACAAAAATTTGCAATCCAAACATCTTCCTCGAGAATTTTATTTGTCACTGAATGAGGATTAAGAATCTTAAACATCGTTATATCACGATTAGAGAAAGGACAAATTTTATATAAAAATTCTATATCATTTATCGAAATGGTGAGAATAAAATTACACGAAAGAAACAACGCGCGACGTAATTGAAGAAGAGGATGATGAGAGAAAATGTAAAAGAATGAAAACAAAGAACATTCAGACGAACGGATCTGAGTAAATTAGAGAATACGCGGAATGTAAATAGGAAATGAAGAAACAAGGGGAAACAACGCACAAATTACAACATAAAAGAATTTTTTTGTACACGAGGGAAATCAGAATTCTGAAACAAAGGTGGAAAACCAATGTAATTATGGATAGAGGATATTTAATATGATTATCCGACATTAGAATAAATCCTGTAGGAGGATGACGAGGTAGAATGACAACACGTCGCTTCGAGTTTTCGAAAAGGAACTTGCACAATATGAGACAAAAATAGTTTTCTTTTTTTCTTATGATGTGAATTATTTGACGATATATTATTATTTTGTAAAAATTACATCCCTAGAAAGGAAGATTAGATCTACTGAGATCTAGGTAGATCTCTTAAGATCTAAATTTTGGCAAAAAAAAGATCTAGATGAGATTAGATTCCCAGATACCCATGCAGAAATTGACGAACGACCCAGTACTGGAATAACGTTATTTGCCAACTGCCAACTGTTGGCAAACAACGTTGGAATAAACCCGGAATGATAACGCTGATCGATACTGGTACGGCGTTGTTCACCAATACTGGGTCAACGTTAACATCAACCCTGAATCAGTACTGGTTTTTCATTGTATACCAACATTGACAATTGATTTTCAACCGGTGATGGTAATACATTTAAGCCTTTGTACGTAGCTAATGAAAATAATTATATATTTTCAGCTAATGTCCATGGTTATATCGAAAGTAAAAAATATAACACATCTGTTCGTATGTTGCTGAAGTTTGAATCGTTTCTTGAAACGAATGAATAATCCGAAAACATGTGAAGAAGTCAATTCGAGAACATGAATAATAATTTCTTCAAAATTTTGCCGTATTAAACCACACATAATGGACAACGTTGAACGAGTCTTAAATCAACGTTGGCAAATCAGCATTGACTATCGGCGTTACAACAACATTGTACTGGTTGTTACTTCAACCGCGTTACAACGTTGGCGACCAACCCTGGTAATCAGTGTTGTACCAGTACTGTTTCGATTGTTATGGTTGGTTGGAAGTCGGCATTTTCTGCATGGGGAGCAATTCAACTTTGCTGCAAGGTTGACATAAGCCTCCTAGTTGACACACGACAATGGTACAAGCTTACAAAATCCTTGCAGCAGAGTTGTACAGCAGCCTTACATTGACAAGGTTGGTAGTAACAAGTCAAAAACAATCAAATGACAAGTCTGGTAAGCTTATGACTAGAGATGGGAACTTTATGCTTTTCTGAAGGGTGATTTATGCTTTCAAAATACAGTCTTTTATGCTCCAATTATGCTCTGGGTTGTCTAAAATTATGCTCATACTTGCTCTGTAATTTTCGATGACAATTGTATTTCCATTTCCATTCTACCCCAACTTTACTTGGGGATTTGATATTAATGTCAAAGAAAGAAAATCTTCCTGAATCTCTTTGGAATATTTTTAAAAGATTCAGAGTAATTTCAAGTCATTCAGAAAAATTTAGTCTTGTCAGGTATTTCGATTCTCTCTGAATTTATGGTGAGATTTAAAAATTCCTCGGAATTCTTCTAAATCTTTTTAAACCTCTCTGAATTGCTCAGAATTTCAATAATTTCGATTCCAAAGATTTCTCCAAATTTGTCTGAATCCTCCTGAATTTCTTTGAATCCATCCAAGTCCCTTAGAATTTGATTTATTTAGAGTGCAAAGCACTCTTCAAATCCATTTGAGTCTCTTCGAATCTTTCTGAATTTCCCTAAATCTCTTTGGATCGGTTTGAACCCTTCAGAACTTCATTTTATTCAAATTCCCAAGATTTCTTCAAGTTTTCTTGAATCTTATCTTCCCGAATTCCTGTAAGTCTCTTTGAATGCCTTTCCAGAAATCAACTCACAATTTTCCCTGATTTACTTGGCTGTGAATCATACTGATTTTCCCTGAATCCCTTTGGCATTCCTGATACAAAAATCTCTCTAAATTTCTCGATATTTTAGGACATTGTTTTAAGAGATTTGGAGTGCGTCTGAGGAAGTTAAAAGCTTGTTACATAGTCGTGAATTCTGAATCTCTATTCCTCCAACTTTCTTTGAATTCTTTTCAATCCCTTGCAATTTTTCTCAATAAGATTTGAAGATTTGTTTTGGAATTCCTCGTAATATTCGTGAATTATTCTGAATCTCTCCAAATTTTAAGTACGTAGGATTCAAAGCTTTCTTTTGATTCGTCTGAGTTTCTGTAAATTCCTCTGAATGGCTCAGAATTCCGTTTATACAAATTTCACAGTTTTCTCTGAATTTGCCTGAATCTCTTCACATTCCTTTGAATTTTTCTAAATTTCCCTGGCTCTCTCAGAATTTCATTCATTTAGACTTCAAAGCTCTCTGAATTTGTCTGAATTCTTTGGATTTTTTTCTAAATCAGTCGAATTGAGTTTCAAAAAGTTCCCAGAAATTCCTCTGAGATTTTCGGAATATCTCTAAACCACTTTGAATCCTTCGATATTTCCAAGAATTCAGAGAGGGAAGATTTTACTCAAATTTTTCCTCTCCGAATTTTCTTGAATTCTTTCAAATCCCTTTGAAAATTTTAACGCACAATCTTCTTCAATACACCTGTCTCTGAATTCTCCTGAATCACGATAATGTACGCAGATATGAGAGAAGCCATCACTACACTGTACAAAATTTTTGTATGAAATTTAATAGAAAAGTATGTGAAGCAATTAACACATACATTTGTTTGTGAATTTTCAAAGAAACAATTTATTAAAATTCAAGAAGAGGTTTTGAAAATGTGTGAATCATTTCATGTTAGTATGAAATTTCAAAACGATTGTTGAATTTTCAATGTAATCCTTTTGAAAATTAATTATGAATAGGTATCAAAATTTCAAATGATTATCGTAAATTTTATAACCTATTAATTGAACTTTCATATACTGGGAAGTATGAAAAATCAAAATACTAATTTTCATATACAGTATTGATTTTTTGACTGTCGTATTTTCAATACAATTCGCATATCTGTACACGGAGAGAAATTTGTAGTTAAATTTACCATGTTATTATTGTTCCCGAGGAACAGACTGAATTTTGTCGGATTTTACTATGAAGGGCATATTTTTACTATGGTACAACAATAGAATGCTGATTATATTTACTATGTTTTATGGGGGAACCCGTCATAGTTCAGTCTGTTCCTCGGGAACAATAATAACATAGTAAATTTAACTACAAATTTCTCTCCGTGTATTATAGATGTGTAAGATTATTTCTAAATTAAGGAATAAAATTCCGGAATTCTGGGATTGTGAAATCTCGATTCGAGCTTCCTTCATATCATTGTACATCTTTCTTATATATATTTATATATTTATATATAAGAAAGATACAAAGATCATATTGAAAACATTGTAGTTCAAAAGTTAATATTGAAGATGAAATTCAGTTTATGGTTCTCATGTGGATATACATCAATATATCAATCCAAAACTTTGTAATTGAATTCTGAAAAATATTTAGCATCTTAGTGAACTTGATTATCATCAAACCAGATGATTTTCGATCAACAAATTATCACCACGTGATTTATCAATTTTGCCGAAGAACGTTTTATCAATTTACAAGTACGATTATAAAGCGTGGATCTGCAGAAGACATGCGCAGTGACTTCGGCGCACAGTAAATTCATACACTTGTGTATTATTTTCCAACAAAACTATTGAAATTTCATAATTAAAATTGTGAATATTCAAAATGTGATTGAAATCTCATAAATGAAATTTTGAATATTCCAAATGTGTTTGAAATTTCACAAAAATGATTTAAATTTTTCACATTCATTTAGAATTTTCATATGATTGTTATTGAAATTTCATACTACACTGCAAAATTCAACCATGTAAAAGAAAATTCAAATTGTAGAACTGAATCTTACAAAGCATGTTGGAATTTCAATTTTAATAAAGAATTTTAATACAAAATATTTTGAATTATAATAATACTGATCAAAATTCAAATACGTTTGTGAACATTAAAATAGTAACATGAAATATTAGTGCTATTTTATATTAAATACGATTCAACTTGCATTTATTCGGAATTTCATAACCAATTTTATATTAGAATTCAAACCTTTTTTTACAATGTACAAACAATTCTTGATCGCTGAAAAATATGACAAAATTCTTTAAATTATAGGATGAACTGAAAATTGCAAAATTCTGCAACCCTTCTGCCACTTTTCAGATGATTCAGCAGCATATATGCTGAGAGTACATTATGCTGCTTTGATCCGGAAATTATGCTCCATTAAGCTTCCGAATTTCGGTCTCAATTTAATTGCATAGTCCAAGATAATAGCAATATTAAGCCTAAATCGCATTATCTGAATTTATGCTTTTATGCTTCAAGCATAAAGTTCCTATCTCTACTTATGACAAGCTTATATGTTATCTGGGTTAGATTTATTATGTCCAAGGCGAAAACCTTTAGGACAATTTGCATCCAAGTGATAAATAGAAGTATACACGGAGAAAAATTTGATTGTGAAAATTACTATTTTTTGTCGTAAACTGGTATTGTTGGAAAATATTGACAGTAATTTGTAACCTAAGTGTATTATTATTTTATACGCACGTATAGTAAATAATCGTCAACTACGATGGTAAAAATGAAGATTCAGCATAAGAAAATATATTTCAGTGATAACAACCATGGACAAACGAAATAAATACCTTTTCTGATGAAAATTATCACCACTTGATGATAATAGATTTTGTTTGAACAACTATTCTGAATTTTGAAAGCCACGAATCACATTTACTACCTAATATGACGGGTCGGTGTAATACAAGCGCCGATGGTAATATTTTCCAACAGCGCTCCAGATTTTCTCACAATTATCGCACGCAACGAGTTAGTTGTCCAGTTTAGGTTCCCTCGTTTAGTCTTTCAATGAAATTTCAAAACAGCGAATTCATAAGCGCGAGCGCAGCAAAGCGGCTTTAATTGTAAGGTTTATAGGTAGATATAAGTACATTATTCTTCAGTTCAAATCCCCTCCGCGTAATTAGGATTTTTCATTATAAACTGTACTCAAGAATGTATTAAAAATAACATGATCGCAATCAACAAATATGGTGATAATAACTCGAAGGTTGGACAACATGAACTAACAAATGTGCCTGGAAACATGTTTTTGCAAGTACATTTTGTTTTTCATTTTAGTGAATGATATTACCATCATTGATGGTGAAAATTATCGCCTTTGCTTCGATTTTTAGAACTCTCGCTTGCGAGAATCTTGAAATAAAGTGTAAAGAAACATTACGATCGCTGATGATAAAAAGTATGAGCACTGCCTGGAATCATCGATATTACATTACCTTTGTTAGTTTTCCTGAGGAAATTTTGAAATTTTTGACAAAGTGAAGTTTACCATCGTGATCATTTTATTCCCAAGCTATCCCAAATTTTGATGATGATATTACTTACGTATTTTACCACTTTCAACCATCAAATTTCTCTCCGTGTATGCGTATTCATTGAGCAAGGAAACATGCAACTCCGTTTTGGAAACAGAGAGCGTCGGTATATTTCTGATTTCAAGAGGAAGGGAGTGCCAAAATCTTGCCGCCGTAATCGCATAGGATTTTCCATAAGTTGAGGTACGATGGAGAGCATTATACTTTCAGATCTTGTGCTGAAGTTTGAGTGCTCAAAGGTAAATTTGAAGCGGTTATAAAAAGAAGATGACAGTAGAAATCACTCTAGTCATTCTCTAGGCGATTACGAGGCTTTGCAAGTCCCTCACAAGGGCCTGGTGAGGCCTCGCAAGGCCTAGAGAATTACTAGAGTGATTTCTGCTAGGGGAGTTATGTGCTCATCTCGCCTAGCGTTAAGAGGACTAAATAAAATGGAATAAAACAACCAGTCAGGTCTTCTATTTGTATGGAACAAGGTCTGGCTGGTTGTTTTATTCTATTTTATGCGGTCCTTTGCAAGTATTCTAGGTGAAGAGATCTAGTGACTCTAGGGTCTACCGGATGCCCTTAAATATGAAGCGAACGCAAGCATTGAAGATCTACGGAGATCCACAGAGATCTCCAAAAATCTTTTCAAATTTTCCTATATTTTTTTTTGGATCCCTTGCAAAATTAGAATCTTTGGGAGTGAGTGGATATCGGGAAACTCCAGAGATTGTTGCCTAACCCAATCAGAATTCAACCCGTTGACTGCATCTGTCTACTACAGTGGACACGTAATTCATCATGCCAAAAAAATTATCAATGATCTTTCAAATTGATCGGTACGATGAAAATGTTTCAAACGACATCTGTAGAGTACGAAAATAACAGTAGTACGGAAATCGGTTTGTTATTATCTATATTTGGGGCGATTTTGTTGTGTCGAATCAACAAATTCATTACTTCATCAAATCTACATTCACAGAGCATAGTGTTGAAAATTGCCGTATTGATATTTTTAAGGTGCCTCCTGTTCCTGCGATTGTTTGCAATCAATTTGAGGAGGGAAACATGATTTTTTCTCAGTATTTTCACTTGAGAAAAATTTTTAAGTTACGCGGAAACCACTACATCGTCCACTGCAGTGAACAGTTCATTGCAGCCTGTTATAACGTTCCCTGATACCAATAGTTCGTTAAAATGTCTCAGAATTATGACTTTTCTTTAGTTTTATGCAGGAAAATTTTTTTGTAAAAGCAGCAAAAAAGATGCAGTGAACGGGTTAACAATTGGCGCAGTACTGCGCCAGTACCGGCTAACACTGGCGGGGTACTGGCGGTCTGCACTGCAGCAGTACTGGCATTTGTCCGAAATGACAACGCTTTTCCATACTGGGTACGTGCTAGCCGACTCTTGGGGGCCCAATACTGGCACTGTACTCCGCCCGTTGTCAACATTGGCATACTTCGGTTTTCTCTGATTGGGAAGTTGATATGTTCAGATGTTTTGCCAAAATTTGGATCTGACGAGATCTAATCTTTCTTTCTTGGGATGCCATAATAGCGATGCACGAGAAGAGATTCTCGACGATACTTTGAAAGTCTCGGTATCGAGAAAAAATACTATATCAGATGCGAGTATCGTCTCGTCAGTATCGGTATGGTTTAATATTTCTGATAAAAGTAACAATACTCCGCCATTATACTCTGAATATCAGTGTAGCGGTATCAGCTTGTCAAATGAACACAGCACAGCTTTGTTCAGTTGCTCGGAAAGACCAGTTGTATATAATCACTTTATTCAGCAGGAGAGTCTCCAACTCAGCGAGGAACTCTCAAATTTCTCCAGAATAGCATACAATTTCGAGAAATCTCCAAGTTGAAAGTGAATTCTCTGATAGAAACATTTCATCAGAGTTCATTAAGGGGATACCAGCGTATCATCCGAATGAACATTCTATTGTAAGATTTCTCCGAACAGAATTTATGAAATCCCTGATGAAAATGAAGCGGATGGAGCGACGCGGAAGAGCGCAAAAAAAGCGGAAATTGAATGGTTCTTACGCTTCATCTGTTTCAACATTTTTCATCAGGGATAGTCTGAAATTTTCAGAAAATAATATTTGATGATCTATTTATTGCGCTATCGAAGATTATTCTTTGAAAATTGTAAACTGTTTCATAAATTCAGTACAGAGAAGTTTTACGGATAAAATGTTTTTTACGCTGGTATACGAAGAAAAATGTCACTCAAAAATATAAGAATTAATTCTTGTTATTTTCCTTAGTGAACTAGAAACAGGAATATAATATTTGTAATATGAATTTTCACATAAAAATATGGAAGATTACGAATACATTTTATAAATTTTATGTAAAAATCCATTTTACAAATCTTATTCCTGTTTATGGTTTATTATCCACAATTTTCTTGGGATATTATTATGTACAGCTGAATAAATGTTCGAATGATCTATTACTTTTTGTATCAGTATCAATTAATTGAAGTTTAAATTCAATATGAATGTATAATTAATTTTTCTATCGCAGTCTTCACATCTGGAAATACTGTGTTTTGTCACTGAAAATTCCTTTGAATATCTATGAACACCTCTGAAAAACTGCACTTTTCAGTCTCTGAGATTCTCAGAGATTCCCAGGGACATTTTTTCACCGGGCAATTTTGAAAATAACACCATATAAGAGGGCTTTTTTTGCACGGAAAAAATAATTTAGCTGCAGCATTTAAGTAGCTAGCACGGACACGGACAGCCATTAAATTTAGCTGCAGGAGCTAATTTAATGGCTGTCCGTGTCCTTGCTAGTTACTTAGCTGCTGCAGCTAAATTATTTTTTCCGTGTGAAGAGGAATGAGTATTGTCACATGTATAATTTTGAAATACTCCTTTTCTATTATTTCCACATAGAAAAAAATCAACCCTATCGATCCCTAGTTAAAGAATCCCATTAAACCAATTGATTCTCATTGATTCCGTTGCGGAAAACCGATTCAAACCCATTAAAAATTGATTTCCAATGGGTTTGAATGAGTTTTCTGCATCTGAATCAATGAGAATCAATCGGTTCAATGAGATTTTTTAACCAGAGATGATATGTCCGAATCTCAGATCTTTATTCTCAATTTCGTGTCAATTCCAAAACGATACCGATACTGGTTTCGAGTTTTGTGCACCCCTAATGCTAGAGTTTTCCATTTTCTTTCTCCCGTATAAATTTGTTCCGATAATACTATTCAATATCGGATAAAATATGAATTTCGAAACAAAACTTTGTCACGTGAGAGATCAGGTGTTTTGTACCTTATTAGGATTATACGATTATTTACGAATCAATCCCACGTGAAACGACTGCATAATAATAATAATAATCGTGAAAACTGACAAAAGGCTTTTCATATAAAACCATAATAATACAGCATATAAGGTGAAATACGATAACTATATCCATAGCAATTTCTCTAAGAGGTAAATATCACATACTCGTATGTTGCATTGTGTTCCGCAAAGATTCCATCGTTTGACGTTTATCATCTTCGAAATGGCGTCGTTTGGATCAATTCGGTTTCTAGAATACGAATGATACCCAAAGCCAATATTCTTGTATTCTTATAGAGATTTTAACGGCGGTGAGATAAGTAAATTCTTGTACGAGGGTGACCTCGTTGTTATTTTTCAAACTCGTATATGTACATTTTATATAAAACATAAAATATATTTCGGTCGAAGGGAAAGGGACTAATCTTCGCAACACTCGGATGTCAGAGTGAAAATAATAAATACATCATAAAATTCATTGAACGGTGCCTGTTTTCCTCATGTTGTTACGCATTCCCAGAGATTCAAAGGATTATTGTTATAGCCTTCTGTCGCGTTTCGCAATGAATTTTCGGTGTAATAATGTTCATTGGGTACGCGCATATAAACGTGTTTATCATTCAAATGGCTTCAACGTGCGTATTACATGCTACGCGGGTCCAAACAGTATTTCAACATTCCGTTAACATTCCTGTAATGCTTTATGTGAATTTAATCCGTGTGTCATCTGGCTTCAAAAAATCCATTGAATCCCTTGACAATGTTCCGACCGAATCTCATAAAATTTCATTCCTCGGTGACACTGTGAAAAAAATTCACTGAATTTCGAAAATACGCTTCGAAGTTTCTTGAAATTCAGTGCAATTTATCTGAAAATTCAGAATTGAAAAATTACAGTCACATTCCGAGAATTCCTTGCCTCCCGATATAAAGAACAAATAAAAGGTTGAATCGATCGATAATTGTATCTCCTTGATTTATTTCCAAGGGAATTTGTAGACAGGAGAAACTTTTGTAGGGAAGAATAAGAGAGATCCCCTGATCAACGCGAAACAATAGGTATACTTTGCAACCAAAACGAACTTGTACTGTGAAATATGAAATTCAACACTCAAGTGATTCGTATTTCACACTCTCCCGCGTACTTATATTTCTGTATGTGATAGACAAATTCACCCTGGGGTGTGGAAAATTAAACACCCTGAGAAGACTACCCTGCGATAAACACTTCTTAAGCATCTACACCACCGTCGTTAACACTAACAAATAATTTATGAAATCTCATTGACGAATGAGAAACTGGATAGGTTTCGATGAAATGCAATCGGATTCAATAGAATATTTCTACCTAGGAAATTATTCAGACATGAAAATCTCTCGTTATCAACTGGTTTTTCCCTTCAAAATGATTCGCAAAGAATTCAATCCAACCTCGATCCTCTCCTTTTCTCGACATATTATTCCCAATCACCCGCCACCTTTGACACCCCATTCTCGATAATTATTACTCAAGTTCAATGTTCTTTCACTTGCCTTTTCATTAATTTGTAATTTGATTTCAGATTCGATAACTCAAACTCTAAATTAAATGCTTATAACGATTGATGATCTATTTCAATAATACTTTCATCGAAAAAATACGATCGAACCGCACCCTAACAGCGTGATTTATTCGTACCGAATACTCAAAGGGAACGCGAAGATGAATTTTGTTAATTTCACTCCTACACCGCAAACTTGAATTCACCTTGAGATATAAAGTATAATATTTCCAATACAACCTGTTGAAATTTCATTTCAATTACTCGAACTCTTTGAAAAATTCCATATCCCGCACTTCAAAGAGTTGTACTTCTCGAGACGTAAATTATCGTATTATGAAACGGAGATTGTTCGAAAAATCGAATTTTCCATCTCTCACAAACGTGAGATACTAGAAATGATTAATTTCAAGGGTGCCGAGGTATGAGGAGTTGCCAAGAATGGCGAAGTTGAATCATATTCAATGTAAATTGTTCTTTTGTTTCTTCGCTTTTTCAAACTCTAGAATGAATTTTACCAGAAACCAAAAAAAAAACAGTCGCTTCGTTCAATTTCTCAATTTCAACGTGTGATGCAATGTAGTTAAAATTTCATTAGATGTTAATAGAAGAAAAATCGTTACTTAGCTCTCCGAGTTTCAAAGATAACGTGAAAAATGCTTTATTAAAACATCAACGTTTCATCCAAAGCGCTCATAAGGATGTCCGGAATGATCATTTTTCTCTTTATTATTGCTCGCATCGAGCGAGTGACTATTATTCATCGTTCCTTTGGATTTTATTCGTATAACTGATTCTAGGAGGATATTAGTCGATAAAGAACTGTTTTTATACTGTTGTTTAAATTCGAAATATTATCTTCCTTATCACAGATAAATTTTAAACCGCGAACTTCATGGAAGAATCCTTAAATTCATGTTATTTTACACTGTTTGAGAAAAAAAAAGGGAGATTTTTCCGGTACCCAGGAACTGGAAAATTTCTGTTCATGAAGAATGTTTCAGCTTACGAATACATGAAAATACATGAAAATTCGTGATACGTAATTTTTCGGTACAAATGTACGAGTTAATTGCTCCCGCAGTTTTGTTTTTACAGTGTATAATCTACACATCGCAAATGGCTTTTTATTTTCTACAATTCTATCGCTTCCTCGTTCTTTTTTTTTATTTGTGTTCTTTATGCGAATAAACAATAGTAATATTTATAGTTCTTGTGATGTGAAATATCGATTCGATAAGACTGCATATAACCCACTTATCTACACACTCCACATGCATCTTTATGATATTTTCATTTTCAAAGCTCGCATAAAGTCCTTCAACATTGCACCCCACCTTTTTTTCCAACAATGTTTTTGCGTGTTTGAATTTTATTATCACCATAAAATTCTATATAATTTTGAATGCATATTTGGAATGATCGCACACGTGACGCATATGTTACACCTTCGCAACGCTATAAAGGGAGCGCAAACGTCAGTTCTTCATTCGCAATTGAAACAAATTGAACAATTTTGAAGCACAAAGAGGAGCCTCTTTCCACTTTCTCAAGAATTCCTATAGAAATTCAAACAGTTGAAATTTATGAAATTGTTTTTTTGTCTAAATTTTACACATTCCATGCTACAATAAACGATAGCAAAAAAGATTCCACGACAGAACTCTTGAACATTGAAAACGAAATTGGAATAAAAAAAGTGTTTCGTGAAGCTCTTGAGAGCTTTTTTTATAATGCGTACGATATCAATTTCTACAAAGGAAAACAAAAAAGAATATAACGTACTTTCAACTTGAAACAAACTCAAAAAACACATACATATTCTCAAGAAAGGAAGCCACTTATCACCGAGACGATACGCCAAGTACCTTGATCGAGTTTAATTTGAGGAGGTGAAAATTGGCGGTAAACGGTATCCAGTGAAGATAGATCGGTGTGAAGAAGTTGTATGGATACTTATTTGTTATGTATGTAATAATTATATACACATACACGATTGAGGGAAGGGCTATAGTAAGGTAGTGTTTTTTTTATAGTTGTCGAGTAGTAATAATAGTGGAACTCGTGGTGATCGTGAAGGGAAAATTGTTGGGAAGAAGGGTTCTATTCTTATGACCACCGGGTCGAATCGGTGCCTTCACTCGCGCTAGAGTGACTGAGCTTCCAAGCACGCGACCACTTTATATCCCGGTCACAGATACAGGAGTGTTTCAGTATGGCGTTGTTGGGTATCTTTATGTGCTGGTGCTATGCTCATCGTCAAAGCAGCCGATGATACGGTTGTAGTGGTGTGTGCCGGTGGTGGTGGTAATAGCGGTGGCGGAAAACACCCTCACCCCATATTCTCTCCGACCCTTCTTCTTCTTCTTCTTCTTCTTCTTTTTCTTCTTCTCAATCTTTCCCCAACTATGACAATGACTTCGAAACGTCATGTTACGGATGTAGATACTTATTCTTTTATCACATAAACTATGTGAGAATAAATTGACCCTCTTGGAAGTACAAAACGATATTCGAACGTCTGCACCCCTCTCGATTTCTGTTAACGACGTTTTCTCCTATTACATGGCTTGTATTACGAAATTTTAGATACCGTGTGATGATTTATGTTCTTCTTCGTTAGATTTTTTTTTTATAAGAACCAGATGGATACATAAAATAATTCGACAGGTGGGAGTAGTAAATGTCGTGTATGGTCAGACTTAACATAATTTCAAATGACACTTGGCGAAAGTATGTATTTTTTGAAATATGTGCAATGAACATGTGATGGATTATATGTACGAAAATTTCTGATGTTCAAATAATTACCCAGAGAAAAACGCAGTTCCAAAATATAGTAATCTTTGATAGAAAATTGGAGAATATTTCTTAAAATCTGAGAATATTCCTCAGGTTCGTAATGAAGATAAAACGGTCCACACCCTGCTGAAAACGTCTCATAAATTCTGATATTTAACTTTTATGAGATTTTGATGTGTATTTGTCCTTGAGGTTATACTTATTTAAGAGAATGAATCATAAGAATGTATCAGAATTTATAAGGATCTCATAAGAGCTCTGAAATCTCATAATAAATGATAAAATAAAAAACAATCTATCAGTTTTTGTGTATTTGTCCAAGAACTTATGAGCATCTATGTGATCTTATGAAACTTTTTCAACAGGGCAATTTTGTTGAATTTTATTTCAAAAGGAATGAAAATTTATCAATACCTCACGAAAAGTAGAAAAAAAATATGAACCTTCCAAAAGTCGCGCATAAAATCCTACAAAATGATTAATGAGATTTCGAAATTTTATCATCCACTTTGTAAAATTTCATGCGCGACTTCTGGAAAGTTCATATTTCCTGCTATTTTCATTCGTTTTGGAATGAAATTCAACAAAAATGTGAACCATTTTATCTTGAATAGGATTTTAAGAAATATTCTTCAATTTTCTATTAAGGGGTTATTATATACAGTTAGAATTTTCAGAAAATCGTTTTTTTCTTTATTGCATTTTCTTAATGTACATATATTTAAAAATACACACAGAAAATTTCATATCGTTCCGGTGATAATAGACGACTCCATGTAAGTTAGAAGAAAAAAAATTTCATCCTATGTAAAGTGCTTTTCAAACTTTAAACGCGTTTTTCTCGAAATGGTGTTTTCAAAGTCGGTCACCAACATTACTCGAAAACGGCTGAACCGATTAGTCTCAAATTTGAACACGAGCTTCTTAAATATATTTTTCAGTAATTAATCGAAGATTTTTTCTCACCGATAAATATTTTTTTTTTTTATCAACAATTTGAGGCCGAAATTTTGGTCAAAAATCGATTTTTTTTGTTGAGAAGGCGCCATTTTGTCAAAAAAATCTATTTCGCTTATTCCTTCGATTAATTACTATAGGGTTAACATTACTTTAACGAAATCTGTTTGGTTTTTTAATTTCAGAGGATCCAGTTCACAGATATATATAGTGGTCACCGCAAAACGTCTGTTTTGAGAGGAGCTCCCAGAGATCAGCTGTAGCTCCTTTCCAAATGAATATTTTTACTAATACGAAGTCTTAAAATACAGTTAAAAGATACCATAATATGTGTACAAATTTTTAAATCAATAAATTTGAAAATTTTCTCAGAAAAAATTCTGGAAAATTCGCTTTTTTTCGGCTTTCTAACTCCTTAAAGATTACTATATTTCCGAACAGCGTTTTTCTCCGTGTACAGCGTGAAACTTCAATTAAAAATATCCAAAACCTAAAACTCACGGGGTTCTTTGAGAAATTTTATATTCGACTAGAAATGCTGTATAGTCACCCGTGTGGGAATATTTCGCTGAAAAATGTCTGCAAAACTATGAAAAATCTCTGAAAAAAAATGAAAAAACTCTGAGAAACTCTGAGAATCTCTGAAATTTTGATGAGAAATCCAATATTTTTAGGACATTCTTTACAGACTTTTTTCAGACTTTTTTCAGAGTTTCTCAGAGTTTTTTCATTTTTTTTCAGAGATTTTTCATAGTTCTGCAGACATTTTTCAGCGGAATATTTCCACACGGGCATTGACGAGTCGAGTGTCACAAAATTCATACAGTGTAAAAAACAATTCCTTCTAAAAATTCAGAAAATGTGACTGTGATCCATCTGAATTCCTTCATGGATTCCCTTCTGAATTTTTTCAATAGGAGGAACCCATAGGGGGGGGGGGGGGAGGTAATGCGATTTCATAAAAATCAATAAAATAAACAACAAATTCTGATGGAATTCAACAATTTCCTCGATTTTTAATTAATCTTTATTCATGTTCATAGATGGGAAGCCTCAATTATTTTGCTTCCTCGGTATAGAGGGAAGTTTTTTTGTACTCAAAATACTTTTTCTTCACAACCACTTTTCAATTCGATATTGAAAATCTCTATTTCATGGAAATAGAAAAGTACTTGAGACTGTTCATGTTTCATACACTGTTGGAAAGTTTGTGTTGAATTCAACACATTTAACATGTCCCAAACGGTCCACACAAAGTTTGGTGTCGATTCAACATAATGTGTTTGTATTATTAGCTACACTGAGAGAAAAAAACAATAATTTTCAATCAAAATATGGATGAAAAATGATTATTTTTGTTTCCAAAACAGAGACATCGCGGACCAAGTCTGAAAATTACAGTCGTATCAGTAGCAATCTGAATTTCTGATCGCAGAATTCATAATACAGGATTTCTATTGGAATAAGATTAACACTTTGCAATTGTATAGATGGTAATTTTGATTTCATCATAGGGATTCAAAAAATGATGTAAAAAAGTGAAGTTGTTGTGGTTATTCTACACTGAGAAAAAAAAGTCATGACCGTAATGAATATTTCTTCCGGCCAAGGAAATGAATTCATCCAACAGTGACAATGAAATCATTTCATGGGATTTATCAATCTGAGTATTCATGCAAACAATGTATTCAAATCTGAAATTCTTGAGCCTGAAGAAACATTTCTTTGAATCAAATACCCTTTCTTCAGTGAAAATAAACCTACTCTGATTCAATTAATTATTTCTTCGGAGGAATGAAACCACTCAAACATTCAAAAAAGAAAGTTTTTGAATCAATTAGGAAAATTTTCAATCCATCGAAATAAATCATCAACTTCAAGATGTTCTTTTTTGACTTCGTGAATTCCATCCTGATTCAATAAATGATGTTTCAGAAGTCATTGAGCACAATATCAGATTTTTTCTGTAAAAAAAAATTATCACACTTGTAAAGCTTTCATAGTCCACTCTGGTGTTCCTTTAATCTGTTGATAACCGGGAATTCTGAGCACTTTGGATCAAATGAGACTTCATTGATCGTTCAGTCATGCCGTCTGTTAGGCGAATAGTGCCTATCACTCCATGCGGGACCTGTAATTCAATGCCATAATCTGAAAGAAATATGTATTTGGATGGAGTAATACTTACTAAGAAGACAGAGTGATTAATTTTTTATATACAAACCGTACTGTCGAAAGAGAACTTGTGAGAAAGTGACTACACCTTGCGAGAACCAACCGAAAGTCGTCTAAGTAACTAAAACGTAACGTGATTTCGAGAATCCATTTCTTTATCTTACTGAATTTTCTTTAGAATCAATTGCACATACTTTCATATCGATGAATGAAATCATTTGAATATAAAAATCATTCTGTGGATTTGAAGAGATACAAAATCATGCTTACCAAATATTACTTTCATTCCAAGCAGTATAGTATTGATTCGAAAACGTTGTTATTAACAAATTTGTACACCTTGAATTGAAAATTCGAGCTTTTCCTACAAAACGTGACGTAATAAAATTGAAGAAATAAGTTATTGAATTTTCAATCGTTTTTGAATGAAATTAGAATCATGCCTTGCACTTCGCGGTCTGACTAATCCAAAGAATTAATCTTTGTGTCAATAAAATGTTTCTTGGATTGGAGGAAACTGAATTCAATAAAATAATATCTTTCATTTGACGAAATAATTCATTATTTCTATTGAATCATCATTGTTTGAAAGGACATGTATTCAGTTCAATGAGGGCCAGATTCAAAAAAATGTATTTCTTTGATGTAATGACTTTTTTTTCTCAGTGTACTGGAATCTAATTAATCGAAAATTCACATCAGCTTACAGACAATGCCTCAACACTTACTTAGTATGCCATATTCACGGATTCAAAGTTTCACAAACTACAACGTTTTCCATTAATACTGTTGAATTAACCTGTATTATTGATGGAATTCAGACACTTACATTTCGTACAAAATTTTGCTTCCCAGGGAGACACGAACTCTGGTTTCACGCAAGTGATTGAAACATTTACAGAAAATTTCCAACTGTGATAGAGCGAAGATATTTGCGATATTCCTCCGAATTTTTTCGATTTTTGTAGAATTTTGATAATGCAATTTGCCGTTCTAGCTCGAAGAGCGGAGGAAGAGAAATCACACTTTGCTGTGAATGAATTCTGTTTTATCCGTGCAGACGATGAGATTGACGCGACTCTATCTTCTCCTCTCCATATTTTCCACATGAGTTCGCTCTTTGTCGTAAGATTCCCATACTCATCAAGGATGAAAAAAAAGCAAGAACCAAACTTCATTTAAACTAATCCTATCGAAGCTCGAGTAAATACAACATTAGAAAAGAAAAAATACAGGACAAAAACAGTCGCGATGCGGAGATAAGCGAAAACTTGATCCACTTTTTACGATTTTCATCTAATTCGATTAATCACGAATTAGTTTCATTCATCCCCCAAATCGAATGTAAGAGTTCTGCGTCTTATTTTCCAATTACAAAAACAAAAAGAAGAAAAAAAGAAACACATCCCTGGCGAAAATTTGTCGCATAATTTTGCATTCAATTCTATAAAAACTCTGAAAACTTCATATAATTTCTCTAGGAATTGGAACTGTCATTATAGAAAATATTTCCTCATTGAAAATACTGAATTTTTTTTATTTTTCATGAGAATTCATAACTTCTCCTAATTTTCCATAATGTTCAAGATCTGTTTGCATGGGAAATATATACTTGTACGAGAAACCAAGATTTTTCATCAAATTTCATCATAAAATACTATATTTTTCATTTTTATTTCCTTAAATTCTAATCAAAGTGGCTCAAGAGTGCTGATGAAGAGTTAGAAAACTTCCAGCTGGTTGTAACTAATTTCAACTTCCAATAAAACGTAATGTGCTGCTTACAACACGTATGTTTGCTTTGCATCAATAGCGTCACCATACTGAGCGATTTTCTTGAAATATCGAAGTTCAAAGCAAGAATAATAAAATCGCAATTTAAAACAATTTCTGAATTTTATAAACCATTCATGAGGAAATATGTGAGGAAAAATTCCTCACAACACTGTCTGAATTTCTGAAGAAATTATGAAAGTATGGACACCCATATAGCACAAAACTCCCCGCAAAGAGCTCCCGTTATGACAGTAAACATGAATTCATTCTGAATAGGTTGAATTCAAAATGAACTCTTGATGAATAACTCAATCTTCATAAATAACTATCCAGGCATTCAACATGTATGCATATTGAATTCATTTTTACTGTCACAACGGGGACTGTTCAAGAAGTTTTTTCAGAAGTTTTTGTGAATTCAAAATGATCATTTGTGTTGTCTGGGCATTTATGATTTTTTATGAGAAAATTTCCAGAAAAATTATGAAATCTTATAAGAATTTATGAGAAACATTGTTCTAACTCATGACTTTTCATGATAAAATACTTCTCAAAAGCAGTCCCAGTTCCTAGAGAAATTACGATATATCAGGATAAATTATGAGAAATTTCCCTTCTATCTTCGTCGTTGAAAGATTATTGTTCGCTAACTGCATTTCATATGCCACGTGAGAAATTTTTATGTCCATGCATTGCGATCGATTGTATGTCCATGTAACCGATAAATAACTCGATTCGAAGCAACGGGTATCCAACCAAACCTGTGAACATTTTAGATCACGTGTCGATCCCATTTATAACACGTGTGGTACATATTTGTTTTTTTCTCAGGGAACCATGAATATGTAAATACGTTTGCTAGTTACAACGCCGCGCCGCCGCGACTCCATGGAAGATTTGAATCATATGGAAATCGGAGACTGTACACTAAACTATTGTCATCGTATCAAAATATTATTCATACGCTTTTCTTTTCCAAAACCAATGCACAGTTGCAGTTGTATTTTTCTTTTATTTCCATCAAATTTGAGGATTGAAATATTCAAAGATTCACTGAATTTCATGTAAATTGAGGATCACGTGTTGTAATGAATATTTATATACTTGCGTAATTGTGCGTGATTTATGGGATTTTGTAGTTTCGGTGTTAAATAAGCTTGTTCGACTCGAAGGGATGATATAGTAATCCAGGGAGCACGGTTATATAAATGTTATATCAAAGTTACGTAACGTAAAATGACGATCAAGTGATACGAAAATCACGATTTCAAATATGAAGAACGATACCGTCCCAAGCGATTTTATTTGAAAAGAATCAATCTTGCGATATCTTGGTTTTAGGTGTCTTGTACAACACTTTTAGATTTCTCTCAGACGAGTTTGAAACAAGAATTGATCTGAAACTTATTCCAAAGTGTTACGCAGGACATTCAAAGCCTGTCTAGAATATATATCGCAAGATAAAGAATGTCTACTGGGTGAAAAGAAAGATTTCATTACCTTTAATAAAACTTCATTGCATCAAGAAAATCTCTAGGTCTTATTTGGAAAACCCCTTATGGTGAGCTCAAGACTGTTCTTTTCGATCCAAGATTCAATATTCCAATGCCAAGATTATCAAATTTTACTTGAGACAAGAGAATTTTTTTCTTATGGAAAGAAAAATTAGGATTGTCCCTATGTCGAGCAAAACATTTTCTTATAATAATGAAATTTTTGTTACAATAAGAAAACGTTTCTGTGAGTGTATTATGTATTGTACTCGAAGAAAAATCATTTTCTAATCCTACAGAAAATGCCAAACAGATCCAAACCAAAAATATATGTCAGGCTTTGAATGGTTCTTGTCCCAGGAAATCTTCTCAAGAACTGACAAAATTTTCACCTGGTTTCGTCCGGAATCACCGAACATATATGGGATATCCTGTTCCGGATTCCTTGGGACAAAGACCATTCAAAGCCTGACAACTATTTTTTGTCCGGATCTGCCTGGCGTTTTTAGCAGGGAACGCGACAAATCGAGAAATGATATACAGAGAAGCAAATCTTTTTGTTAAACTAGGTAACCATTTTTTGCTGGACTAGCAAAAATTTTCAATATCATATACGGAATAGCAAACAAATTTTGCTGCTGCAGTTGAAAAATTGCTCCTCCAGCGAAATCAGATTTCGTTGTCACAGCGAATGGTTTCTTTACGCTCACTGGGGAGCTCATTAATGCGCATACTACACAGAGAAAAATCACATAGTTGCTGTAACTAAATCCTAGCCATAGTAGCAAAATAATATATTCATATATCGGTCAGCTCGACTTGTTTAGTTACTCGAATTTAGTTGGACTGACGAATAAATATTTTGACGTTGTGACAATCACTGTTAGAAAAGTTCTTAAATTTAATATGAAAATTCTTATGAAATTCTATAAGTACATCTTGAAATTAATAATATTCTGTGATTCACAACATGTTTATGAATTTTCACATTAAATGCATGAAAATTAATAACCGGTTATGAAAATTCAGAATATATTATTAAATTCCATGCAAACTTCCTAATTCTAATAATCTATAATGAAAAATAACAATAATACATGTTGAAATGTTAAAGATGGCTTCTATGCGCATAATTCACTGCGCACTTTGTTTTTGGGAGCATATAATAGTATATACGTGTATACATGTGATAGAATCCATAACCTCTTAATTATCACTAATGGTCAATAACTCATGGGTATGTATACCATGATTATATTTGTCCTATTTCCAATTAGCTTTAGTTACATGTGAACAAATTCCCGAAGTTTTTATACACATATAGTTGATAACAAGATAACTTCGAAATATGGGTAAGTCTTGTTCTTTTCTCTTTCATATTTTTATCAATGCAACTCTATTTACGGAATCAAAATTGAATACTTTTATGAATGTATGTATATATGTGTGTGTCTACAGAGCATATGTGATATCTAAAACTGTATCGTATTTTACAGTCGATTTCTTGAATCGTGATGTAGTCAAGCTGGTTGAGGCGTGAGGTCGTAGGTTAGGTTTGGTAGGAAAGCAGGTTCGATCCCCCGTTAGGCCCCCAAAACTTTGCGCTCCAATTGACTTTCAACTACATTCACGATTACGTACTCACTTCGGAAGAGTTTCGAGGGTTCCAAAATATGAAGGAAATTCCCAATGATTTCTGTTGAGAACTTCAAGATTTTTTTCTGTTAATTCAGAATTATAAACTTTAATATGTAATACATTATTGGATTTCATAGGAATTCCATGTATATAAATTTATGATAATTGTTATTAAATTTAATACTGAGTTTTTAATATACAATACAGTATTAAATTTAATAATAGTATTATGTAAAAAACCTCATAATAATTATTATTGAATTTAAGACAGATTTTTCTAACAGTGTAGAGTCTAGCTAGCGTAAATAAAAATCTAGATACGGTAACTAACATTTAGTTGTCTCAACTAGGTACCTTTCTCTCAGTGTTCAAGTCAAGAAAATCCCCCAAAAGAAATCTTTAATTCCTATCTGTCAGAGACTGGCGCTGATCCTCAATAAATTATGGGACTTTTCAACTGCACATCTGTTTTCTGCGTGTACCTGTGATTGGAAATTATGAGTCTTTTTTATACTGTTGCAACATTAATACAGCCTTGCTGTACCTTCGGAACTTTGCTGTTTCGAGCCTTCGTCAGATCTTTTAATTATTCACAAAACCTTTATAATTCATGAACTCAATGTTTCAGAAACATTTTGGTCCCTGTAAGTAAACCAGTTTCGAATTCAGTTTGTTTCGTGTTTTGTTTAAACATTTATCCGAAAGAGGTGGGGGAGTTATGTTTGAAATTATTGGTCGAGCGAACAGCAAGGTGGGGGTTGAAGGGACTATGCCTAGAGTAAAAGGTCCGATTGAGTAAAAGATTCGGGTGTGAAAAATCCGAGAGGCGAGTGTATTCCAATTGAATCAAAATGTTATCTCAACGTAATAATGTACTTTATAAAATATTGACCCCAGTAATTTTCTACGTTATCACAAGGCCTTGGTAGACCTTGAAAGTCCCTCAAAAGGGCAACCTAAAGGTCTTGCGAGGCCTAGAGAACAACTAGAGTGATTTCTGGCGAGGATATTTTAGTCAGGAGAGATTCTGAAAAAATTTTTGCATTTCCATTTGCTCCATATTTCTTCAGAAATTGAAAACTTTTGCTATGGAGTAATTTATTCTTCCAAAAATAAAATCCAAAATCCCGTATTGCCGTTGCACGCGGTTACAGGCGTGTCATTGAAAAGTGGGCATGGGTTAAAATGCTGGGGAAACAATTGAAAATTATGAAGTGGTAGTCAACGCATGCGTCAAACAGATTCTATTTGCTAAGGAACTCATTTGAATAAATATTTTTAAAATGAAACAATTCATTCAATGCGCATAAATTGTTAATTATCACAAATAAATTACTTACGCTACTATCAACTAAACTTTTTTATTTAACCCTCGGTGCACATACTGGGTTGGAGTAACCTGCTTGTTTTTCGAACTTGTTGCACTCGAAAGGGCGAAGAAGTAGGCAACTGAGGCTCGGGGGGAAAAAAACTTCACCTAGAAGATTCGTATTTCAGTAACAGGGTTAATTTCACCCAGTGTGTGCAGATAGGAAGAAAATCATCAAATTGTAGAAACTAAAAATGCTATATTATATCTGATGTTTCATTGAAAAATATAAAACGATGATGAGAATTCTATCAACTTCTATCTCGATAGTGGTCATTTTGAGATCCACCATTTCTTATGGATACAAAAATGATTCTGATGACTGGAAATGGCGAAAACTGATTATAAACACACTCATTATTTGTTTATATTTTTCAACTACATTTTCAATATAAAAACATTTCTCATCAAAACTTCGCTTTTAACCAAATTGAAAAATCGTTTAGTTTCATCAAGCCGTACAAATATTTTTTGTTATTTACGGATTAAGATATGAGTGATATTTTATCAAATTTGAACTTTGCAGTGGTTTATCCATCATGTTTTAAATCGCTGTATCTTCTCTTATTGTGAAATATCTTTTGTCGGGGAATATTTCAGGCTTTCTCATTTAAATTTTCTTCTTCCTTGAGTCTTCTCGTACAAATTGAAAAAAAAACGTTCAAATCGATGAAGTGAAAGCTGAGAAACAAGTAAAAGAACATGCAGGGTTACGCTAACCCTTGTGTGTGTAAATGAGGATAAATTTGAAGTGTGCGCTGAAGGTTCCCAGACAGCACCGAAGTTTTCATTAAGGTTGCAGAAATCTAACATCTAATAAAACATTGAAATATGTCTATGATATTGCTGTATGTCACGCCGAGGTTTCAAAGTCTCTTCAGAATTATTGTCTCGTAATATATCTGAGACATTGCAAATAGGTAACATTTCAATTGACAGATTTTTGACATATTTCTGTGAAAGTATACTGAAATGTAATGAAGATGAAAGATCGAAATGTAATTGAGACATCACTGAGATCTGTGGTGCTGTATGGGTTGAAATGCCTAGACTTCAAATCATTGTTCTTGCTAACGCAAACAAATTTTTATTTGTATCAAATAAAGATTCATTCAAACGAACTAAAAGATTATAAACTAAAGTATTCTTGCTCACGCTACTAACCGATTTCTCTCAGTGTAATCGAACGTCTTGCTGTTCGATTCAACGAATTTTTATTGAAATATGAAAAAAGAGAAGATTGTTCATCACTCCTTGAAACAGAAATTAATATTGACATCCTGGGAATGTTCAAACATGGTTGAATAATTTTGATACCAGCTATCATACACGTATTCAGAAATGTCCAGAATGTATCACAATTAACACGAAGAGAGAAGATGTTGGTTATCAAGACATAAGTTCCTCTTCTCCTTTTGGTGATTATCTTCGTTCGAGTGCTATAACCTCTCTCACATTCTTCGTTGAATCCGTCACATCGAATGTTCTTCTCTCTGATTAAATACCAGATCTCGAATTTAATGCGAAAATATTTGTCGAAACGTATAAAAAGATTGTACAGATCTTGAGAAAATTTATCCCAGTTGCTGAAGTTTGAATCATTTCTGGAAACGAATTAATAATCTGATAACAAAATCCTCAGACCCCAACCTCAGTTATAGACCTAAAATCTCGCAGCAATTTGTTCTCTGTTCTCAATTTCAAGAAGTCAATTTGAGGGGGTTTTAATTTTCTTTTCATTTTTATGAACGATTCAAACTTCTACAACATATGTTTTCTCTGAAAATTTCTGAGCAGGGGCGTCAGTGCATTTTTTTCCCAGTCTTGGAGTGACCAGGGGGCGGGGGGAGGGGGGGGGGGAGTCAGAAATTTCAATCATTTTCATAAGAGTTATGCTGGTAAAAGTCACGAATGTAAACTGATAATGTGATTTTCCCTGATGAAGATTTAAGCGGATATCGAAACAAATGAAATGTAAAAATGTACCAATTCCCCCTTTGTTACGCTTAGATGATTCTTCGCCAACGTTTTCGTTGCGCTTCAACGCTTCATTTCCACCAGGGTTATTCCAAGTTAACAACTTCACTATGAACCTAATAAAAATTTTCAAGATTCATAAAGAAACACACTTATTTCGCCAGGAAAAAAATGTTTTATTTATGAATTCAAAAGCATGGAATTCCATAGCTGTTTTAGAGCGAGATCTGGTTTCTCCAGGACTATACCAGGGCGGTAATGACGCCCCTGTTTCTGAGAATCTCTGAAAATCTCCGCAAGTCTCTATAAAATTTAGAATAATTCTGAAATTCTTTGAAAATATTCTGAGCATTTCTGTGGAATTGAAAATTGGGGGATCAACCAGGACCGTTGATCATATTTTTATTCGAATTACAGGACAATCGTATTGTTATTCTTCGAATAGAAGAAAAACTAAATCGTCGGACACATCTTCTCGACTTCGAGAAACGAAACTCAGTTTATGAAGATTTTATTCCCCGTCGATGAGTCGTATTGAATTCAGTTGGACGTCGTTGATTCGGTAAACGATCCTAATCTCTCTTCCCCGAAACATCAACTTCCTGTCTTTTTCTCCTCATCCACGACAGAAGATTTATATCTCGGAATGAACTTTCGATATGATGACTCTTGTCGAAGAAAAAGAAGAATCAATGAAATCACATGGATTATAATACGTGAAATGAGAGTTGAGTCACACGAAGATATTGTAATTCACGATGAAAAATATCGAGTTCACTAATCTCGTTCATTAATCTCATTCTTACGATTTCGAATTCGTATTCAAAACGCTATTCATTGACGATAAAAAGAAAACACAGCATTCGAATCTCCCTGAAAGAGATATCCAATGTATATCGTAAAACGGTACACGTTTCGTACTTTCATCGTCGTCATACACTCGTGTCATAATTTCTTCTTATCCGATTTAATCTCTATTAATTCATAGGATTAACGAATGTATACCGGAATATATGATTCCGCGTTGACCAAGTGCTGCGACTTTATCATTTCACTTGGTTGATCTATCGAATTCCTTTCCCACGAGAAATAAATTCGTAAAATTTATGTTGAAGGTCAGGGAGAGCACGTGTTACCTGATTAATGCCTGCAAACACAACAGATCGCTGGTCATCGACTTCACCGATACCGAAACGATAGGTATATAATATACTTTTTACTCGGTTAAATTTCAACAACTGTGTACTTCAATTTTCTTGTGTTCTCGTGATCGTATCGGGGATCGATTATCTATGATGAACAATATTATCGCTTTGCATAACATTCGCACCGTTCTCACATAAATAATATATACACGCGATGGATGATTGAATTTTTTATTATGTAACGATGCAACATGATATTTACTTAACATCGCTACTACTTTTCTCTTCTCATTCTTCCGCGAAAGAAGAACGGATCGATGTCCCAGCCTCGTTCGCTGGGACAACTTTTATAATAAAAAGAATATATTTTATCCGATTTCTGAACTTTAGCGGGAGACAATTGTACCGATATCCTAGCTCGTATATCGCGATCTGATTAATCCTCTTACAATCTCTGATCTCGTGCTTCTCAATGAAACGGAAGAAAACCACTCAAATGAACAATGCGATGGGAAGAGTAGATAGCTTGGAATAATTTGTTCTAGTCCATTTGGGAATGATATTGTATATTTGTCATACTACGTTGTAATTTCATCTACCGTTTCTCTGAACATCGATTGATCGGTTCGTTTATACTCATCCCATGTGTACATTAAATTTAATAACTATACCGCGTGTTTCAGAATTCGCTGAAAATCATTCCGCAGTTAAAAATGCAATAATTTCCTGTATAGGACATTTTTTTTCGAGACTTAGTTTTTGAGATATGAACGTTTTTGGATTTATTTTCAAATCCAAATCACTCGAAAGCATTTTGCAGTACATATTTCAATCTAACGCCATTCGCAAAGTTGGAAAACGGCGGATCTGTGGAGAAAAAATTGAATCATCTTGATATTCTTTGCTTGGGAGCTATGATGATTCAAAATTGATGGATTCTGATTGGCTGGGAGCGAAAAAATTTCTAAAAAAACCACTGTGGATTGGGTGTCAACTTACGTTCGCGGCAACATGGCTACACTGAGAGAATAGTTCGATTATTATCTGTTTTAAATTGAAATTTATCAAGTATTTTATGAGAAAAGTTAGCGCAAAATTTCACCCAAGGCAACCATTAACCCTGCACTGAAGAAAAGGTATGGCTCTCACAGCTCTACTATTTATGTGTTCTTGCTGTGAGGAGCTATACTGGCATCCTTATACCTCCTCACAGCAAGAACACATGAATAGCAGAGCTGTGGGAGCCATACCTTTTTTTCAGTGTGCATTAATCTATTTCAAAATTACCCGTCAGTTAATAGGAAATTATAAAAAGTGACATACATGAGATAAAATTGGTAAGCTGTTTTGATGTTATAAAAATGACCGTAAAGACACACCCCAGACAGCACAACGTGCCACTGGAACGTTCATGGAAGGTTTATAGAACGTAGGAGAGTTTTTCTGAACGTTCAGAAAACCTCCCAGAGACACATTGTGCTGTTAGGGACGCAGTGTGGCTGCGTGAAGTCTACATGGGATCAATAACCTTGCCATTCAAAGTGTCAATAGTGCGCCATGAAGAATCCCTGTGGAATGCATTGAAGGTAAAATTGAAATAATCGTACTGGTAAGATTGAAATGTCAGGTCAGGGGAAATTGGAATCCCAATATTGGAATGCCACTCCAGACAAGATTGAGATTCCGATTCAGGTACAATACGGTAATATTGGGTAGTAATAGGGGTAATTTTGGAATGTCAGTTTTGGCTAGGTTGAAATGGCAGTACTGTCTACACGGAAAGACCGGGTCTATTAATATTTAGAAAGAATTTATCAACGTTTAGAAAAATGACTGTCAATTCAGAGAAAAAGAGGATCGCTGAAAAATATTCGTAGTGAATCTACCAAAAATTCGTAGTCAAAATATTAACAGTTGATAGTTTTATTGGTATTTTTCACAGTGGAACTATCAATTGTTAATACATCGACTACGAATTTTTAGTAGACTCACTACGAATATTTTCCAGCGATCCTCGTTTTCCCCAAATTGGCAGTCATTTTTCTAAACATTAATAGACCCGATCTTTCCGGGTACGTTTGAATGCCACTACGGGTAAAATTGAACGCCAGTCATGGACTTTATGTAAGACATTGTTATCATCCCAGTATTGGTTCAGTATTGTCGAATGACCTGAGCCAGTAACGGCATTACAAATCCGACAGCACTGGTAATTTTGGCAGCGATACTGAACCAGTACTGGGCAGTTCGTCAATTTCCACATGGGATACACTCAGTGGCGTGGTGGCCAGGCGGGATACCGGGAATTTTCCCGGGGCGGCAAGTGTGCGAGGGCGGCAAATTTCAAAAAATATATATAACACAGAAAACCTCATTTTTCAACGATAGGTTAACTTGGACTCCTTGAATCATTTCCTTCAATCACTCATAATTTCCTCCACATTCCAAAATATTCTTTCAATGGATCATCTTCAAGGTTTTCATCAATCACTTAATGCGTATAATTCAAGAAATCTTGGTCGTTTATACAAATAACTTACTCACATTCAGAAATTTTCAAGATGTCTTGTCAAGAAAACTCAAAGATGTTTTATAGAATTGTAAAAGGTGTCTTATAAACACGATAGGAAGAATTTAAGAACAAATCATTTTTCAAGGACAAATTGTTCTTAAATTGTTTTTATCTTGTCTCATAAGACATCTTTTAGAATTCTATAAGATATCTTTAAGATTCCTTGGCAAGACATTTTAAAGATATCTGAATGTTAGCTGGGTATTTAAATTGAAAGAGTCATCAATGATATTCTACTCAAAGTCCCTAACAGCACAATGTGTCTCTGAGACGTTTTTAGAACGTCCATAAAACCTCCTCTACGGTTGTTAAACATTCCATAAACTCACCAGGGGCAAATTATGCTGTCGGGGGTAAAATTACACCCAAAAAAATTTCTATAAAAGATTACTGGAATATGAAAAAACCAATCCACGAGTCAAATTAGTTCTTATTGGTAAAACACGATGGTCTTCCGAAAGTGACGCTCTTACCAAAATATTTGGTCATTTTGGTTTTTGGAAAAATGCCACCTTTTCATCTTCCTCTGATGAAATTCAACCTAGTGGAATATTTGTAAACCTTGCGGTGAATTTGAAAAATATTTCAGAAGAACATTCTTTTAGTCCGAAAATTAGGCACGAGGCATTGAGTTTGTTGAATCGAATTTTGAAATTTGAAACAATTCTTACGGGAATGATTTATTCATCAATTTTCGAGGTTTCAACTCCAGTTTCGAAGTATTTACAAACCAAAGGCTTAGATTATGTTCAAGCATGGCGTCAGGTAAATGGAATTTTGGGATATTTCGAAATTTTGCGTACAGATTTTCAAACTATTCATTCCTGCGCTCAAAAGTTTGTTAATATCATTAACGGAAAACTTGAAGAATTTGATATATATTCATAGAAAAAGAATTGCCAGTTCAAAGAAAATCGAAAATAAAGATTGATATTGAGGATTCTGAAATTAAAAATTTTGAAATTCAAGTCTGTATAGTGATATTCGACAAAGCGATTATGGCGGTAAAAGAGCGATTTGCGAGTCATAGAAGTTTTTATGGTGATATGGAGTGTTCCGATCCCCGAAAATTCAAGGAGATTGTTCAAGATGGTTTACCGAGTCGTGCACTTGATAAAATTTGTGAGCTCACTCAGATTGATAAAGATACTATTAGTGTTGAACTTCTATCATTTGCTCGTTTGTACCCCCAATTGTCTCTCAAATCATGGGAGAATATTTATAGTTCAAGCGAAGATGGTAGTGAAACTTCAAATGATGAAAGTTTAAATGAAGATGATTCAAACGATAAACACAGAAAAAGCGAAAGATGCGATCAATGTATCGGATGTGTATATAGATTGCTCGTAAATTATCGAATGTACACTATAGAATACGAGGAATTATACAAAGTTTATAAATTCCCATTAACATTACCGATGACTCAGGTAACTTGTGAAAGAGCTTCCTCTAAACTTAAGATCATAAAAAATCGATTACGTTCAAGTATGAGTGATAAAAATTTAGAGGCAAGTATGCTTATGAAATAATTATGAAATATGCTTGTGAAAGCGATATTCTAAACGATACACAGAAAAAAAAACTATCTGGTATCAAGACAATATTGTTTTCGTTATATATGAAACACGGATCGTCTCAGTTCAATGCAATTTGCTTTGAATCAAAAACAGGAAAAAACAAAATTCTTGATTCAAAGCAAATTGCATTGAACTGAGACAATCCGTGTTTCATATATAACGAAAACAATATTTTCTTGATACAAGATAGTTTTTTTTTCTGTGTATTGACGAAGAAACCATTATCAATAAACTTTGCGAAAAAAGCTCTCAGTTTGCGCAAGTTTTATTAGTATAAGTGCCCATATCAAATAACAAATCAGAAAAAGATTATAATGAGCTCAACTGGAACTCATAGAATTCAATATGAATTCTTATGAATTTGTTTGAACTTCTGTGCTATATGGACATTTTTGAATGAATTATGCTCTTAGTCATTTCATTAAACCAATTTTCTCATAAATATATTACGTGTTTCCATTCTTTGTAATTTATAAGCAAATTTTTTAATTGTTTCAAAATTTGAGTTGCAGCATGCTGGTATTCCTTATGAGAATTTTTTTCCCACTACGCCACTGGATACACTGCTTCCGAGTGATTTAGATTTTTGAAAAAATCTAAAAATGCTTATATCTTAAAAACTAAGGGTCCAACAAATTTTTCTATACGAGATATTATTGCATTTTGATCGCAGAATAACACCTGTGAAGTTTTTTCAGTGAATTATGATACACCCGGTATGTGAATTCAATTCCACGGTACATTTGTACATTGAACGACAATGCAATTGGCATAATCGACATTCGGATGTTCAAAATTCAATTGATGCATGAAATTTAACACACATAATTCTAGCGGGGTGGCACGAGACTCGTTGAGAATGTTTTTCCACTAAATTTGGATTATGATGGAAAAAGTAATCGATCCATAGTTCAGTTCAGGAATTTATTCATAGATTACCGTACCGGGAATCAACTTGGAACTATGGGACGAATGTGCCAAGCTTGGGACAGACTTGAACTTCTTGGAACTCTCCAACGTTTATTTCATTCATACACTAAGAGAAAAAATTTCTAGGAACAATGAAATATAATATTTGGTTGAATAGTGGCCATAAAATACTCAATTGATTTGAATAAACTTTCATTGACTCACTTTCTGAATCTGGAAGAGTGAAAAGTTAGCCAGCCCCCTTCGAATGGGATTTTCACTCGTTTCGAGTGAAATCTCACTCTTCTTGGAGTGAAGAAGTCACTCCAGAATTGAAGTGACCGTAAGTTTCTAGCCTCAAACCTTAGATTATCACTCTGAAAGAGTGGAAATTTCACTCAAAATTTCGACAGCCTCACTTCTGGCTGCCTAAAGAATGAAATCTCACTATGAGAATTTTAGAGAGCAATTAAATAATTGTTCCCATGTAATTAGCGCTGGCTCAACCTGGCATATCAGTACTGGCATAGCCTGGGTCTATTGAAATAACCCTTTCCGACACCAACTTATATTTGAGCTGATGTGTTGTAAAGCGTTTAAAGGTATCTTAGAGATGAATCAACTAAATCGGCACTATTTTTTCCTATTCAACAATATATTCACTAGGATTTTATTAGAGATAAAGCTCCTGTAAATAAATATTCTATATTCCACAGTTACAAACACATTAAAAAACATCGTCCCATATATGGAGAAAGTGTTGGAAAGGGAGAAAGTTGATTTGGATTCTAATTCACGTCCGATTTCATAGTGAGACAATGTTGTATGAATTGCTCGTACAATGTTGCTGACTCTGGTTCGATATTGGGACAGTTCTGTTTTTCTGAAACTTGGGTCTTTGCTCTACGGTAAAGATTGAGTACTGGCGTAGAACTGCCTGTCTACGGGAATCAATACTTCTTGAAATCCGTCCAACGATTGGTACCACACTGTAAAAAAATATTTGTATCAATTTTAATACAAAACTTTGGAAGCAATTAACACTCATATTTTTGTATTGAATCTCCCACACTTTTATTAGAATTCAAACACAATATTATCTTAAAATGGGTTTCCATACCAAAATTGGTTTAAATCTTCTCAAATCTGTGGGGAATTTGATACACAAAAGTATGTGTTAATTGCTTCCAAATTTTGTGGATGAAATTCACAAATTTTTTCTATAACCATGCGGTTGAGAAACAGTAATGAATCCTGAATAGAAATCGTTGTTTCTGCAAATACAACCTTGCCAGTACTGCCACTTGTGACAACTCTGGCAATTTCCACATGGGATTTAATATGCTACATCAAAAAAAAAAATGAATTTGGAAATGAGAGGAAAAATCCCTCCCAATTGGAAGAGATATTTCACTTTCGTTTTCTTCTTCAATTAAAAATATCCCTCTACGATTTTGGACAAATGAATAACGAACAAATGAAAAGTCTTCCACGCAAAGACTAATCCTGTCAAATGGAGAAGAATACTTTTGATACCATATTTTAGAGGAGTTGCATCAAAATAAGAGGGATATTCTTATTTTGGTATTAATTTTTTTGGGGTGCATGAAATATTTCATCGATGGAAACAGATATTTGATCGAATCAATGAAAGTTCATTCAAACCAATTCGGTATTTTATGCCGACTATTCAACTAAATACATTGTAAAAAATATTTGGGATTTTCCTATACCTATGTCAAGAAAATTTCCTATATTTGTACGGGAAAAGCGAATTCCCGTACACATATAGGAATTTTCACACAAAGAAGAATATTAAAATTGCTGTTTTTATAGGATTTTTACTGTAAATTTATAGGATTTTCCCTCAAATTTCCCATAAAAATTTTTTACAGTATATTTTATTGTTTCCAAAAATTTTTTCTCTCAGTGCACTCACAGAAAGGCGACTTCTTGAAATGAGAAAATTTTTCTTGTCGCTGGAACAAAAATCAATCTTTTCTTGAGCACAGAAAATTTTACTTAAATCAAGAAAATTTCTTTTGAAATCAAAACGAACTTTTCTTGATTCAAGTAAAATTTTCTAGGCTCAAGAAGAAAATGAGTTTTGTCTCAATGACAAGAAAAATTCTCTCATTCCAAGAAGTCTCCTTTCTGTCAGTGTGTATCAGAATTATAGAATGGATGGTTTTTGTTTTATTTTCTAACCGAAATGAAAAATAAACGTGACCATTGGCAGAATTGGGACAGCGTTGGTTCTTTCCTGTCAAACAAATTTTTCTATGGTTTGCCATTGATGGCAAATGCTGTTACAATCCTGATCTCTCCCCATTGCTAGGTCCTCATCAAAGACCTAGGTAACCTAAGCTGGGGCCATTTGGGAGAATCTTGCGGCAGCCTAACGCCCAATAACGTCAATTTTCACCTGGGTATCTGAGATTCGAGTTATTTGTGACACCTACTTTGAGTCGCTGATTAATTCTTTTCGCCTTGAATAAATCAAATCCAATCAAAGAAAATCTCTTTTCCTTCAGCACGGAGAAAACTAATCATGTTTCGTATGAATAAATCACTTGATACGAAGCGACGTGTTGAAGGTTATGATTCCCTCGTTGGATCAACGTCGAGCAGATAATTGTCACGATCGCGCGCGTTAAGAATTCAAAGAAAATTCACAATACAAACGTTATGATGTTTGACAAAATTTCAGGTATCCGACAGCAACTTTATTCGAACGTTCATTATTTCTTTATCATACAGTGTAGAAAAATCTTTGTGGATTTCTAAAAAGAGAAGTATGGTGAAATTCTCTGCTCCCCTATTGAAAAATTCCAATAGGAACCCCATGTGGGAGTCAAAATTCTATTGGTTTTTATTGGTACCATCGGTAAAACCTCTTGAATGCCGATGGAAAATAATTTCCAATTGCAAAAACATGTCGTTTTGTTACAGGATCTACGGGAATCTATTGGAATTTTGCAACGGGGTCGTCAAAAAATGTTTGTTGACTAACAAACCATTTCTGGAAATTATATTACAATTGTTCAAAGGTCCAAGAAATGTTCGATAAAAGTACCTTGAACTTTTGCACATTTAAATGAAGTGCATTAAATACTCTATTAACGTAAATTTACCTACGATGAATCTAAGCTGAGAGAAAAACAGCGTGAAAATTACAATCTTTATCAACAAATTCAAACACTGTTGGAAAAATTCTTAGATTTAATAGAAAATTTCAACAGTATTTATTGTAATTCAATGGATTATTTCGAAATTCATCACAATTCATTATATTTCATATTATTTTAACAATAAATCTCAACAAACATTGATCAAATTTCGTTGAGCTCTGTTGGAGCCCCTTAACATTCGTGGAATACGAATCATTTTCGTTCGATTTCAATGATTTTCAACAAAGAAGAAAAACCCCGTTGACTCGTTGTTTTGTTTTCGAATTGAGTTTCGAAACACAAAAATTCCAGACAATTCTGAATCTCTCAGCTAAAAACAAAACTCCATCTTCTTTATAATAACTTTTCCAATCTGCATCGATTGACCGTGTTTCTAAATATCAAGAACTTCAATAACCAACCGTACAAACATAATAATGAAAATTTTCAACTTCAACCTTTCGAATAATTGCTTTTGCATTACCCCTTCATCATTCATACCGAAATATCACTGCTCTTGAATCAATATTTTCAATCTTATCAATTCTGATATCTTATCTGTTTATCTTACACCTATAAGAATATAACGATACACAGTATATTACTATACACACGTTTATGTACAGTCAAAATGAAAAGACAATATTTGATGTCCCATCGCACAATAGTTGATTAAAAAATGACTATTATCCTTTTCCTTCCAGTAAGATGAAGCAGCGAAGAACCGCTTCGATATGAGAATACGTATCAACTCAAAGTTTGCGAGTCAATGAATAATCACTGATAATCTTCCTTTTAACTCGTTTTTAATCGAATCCATCTAATTTGCCGCATGCGATGCTATACTCAATCACTTTCAATCACAATATACCTCATAAAGAAGAGCGAAAGATTTCAAAGTGACCATGAAATTAGAATATCGTTCTGTGCCAAAATCAATAAGGAAGCATACTTTTCTCTTTCCTTTTTGTTCTCTCCTCTCAGCGGAGAAGAGAAAACAAAGTAGATTTCATAACAATGTGACGTAAAAGAGGGGATGTGTAAAGAAATCTTGACGTCACACAGGCAAAATCTGAAACCACATGAAGCGGATGGAGGGAAGTATTGGAGTTTTAAATAAAAAATTGTATGTATCGTCGAGTCTGTAACGTCCGTAACGTCCCCGTAAGAAGAGGATCGGGAGAGGAGGTGCGTGATGTAGGGAGGAGAGGAAATTGAAAAGTGTTTAATATAGCTCGACGTTCATAAATCCCACTACGAGAGGATATCCTTTCGTACGTGTGATATAAATTGATGATCTCTAAAGACAAAAAAACATGAAAAATATGAGTTGCAAACGAAAGTCGATGATTGACATCTCAATTTCGGATGCCCTGTAAATATTTATCGATACTACTCTCGTATTGAGGAGAATATTTGCTCTCTTGACGAATAAAAATTGATTAACTGTACGAATGAATCGTGATTCCGACGATTGAGATTTATGAATCGAATCACCACCACACACGTCTGAATACAACTTTCGTTCTCTACTGTGAGGATCTGCGGGATGAAAAAATCAATCGCAGGGAAAAAGACATTCTTTTCCAATAGAATTGGAAAATCAGAATTTTCTGTAAAAGCACTACATTTAGGGTAGAAGGAATAAATTTTTATTGTAAAAGTCTCACGCTCGGTGTAGCGAATGTTATTTGTAAATTGTGTAATATTCCTATACACTGAGAAAAAGAAATTTATTTCTCCTACGTTGAGTGTAAGACTTTTAAAAATAAAAATTTATTCCTTCTACACTGAATGTGCTTCTGCTTACACAGAAAATTTTTATTTTCCAATTTATATATGGATTAGTTGTTTATCAGATATGGATAATTTACAAAAGATATTGTTTACAGTGAAAGATACCCTGAGAAAAAGGTGTTCTTCTGACAAATCAATGCATTTGGTTGAACATTTTTGAGAGATATCAATCGTTTCATACAAAAAAGATTAATTATAACCGAATTTTTCTCAAATTTAGATTTATCGAATCATCATCCAACTACACGATTCATTTACTATAAAAACAAATCTTATTTAAATCAACAAATCTTTTTTCTCAGTGTAAGACGAATTGGGAATATGAACAAACAAAAAAATTCACTGCGATTTTTTTAGCTGTAGCAGCAAAAGATGTTTGCTCCTCCAGCAAATTTCTGTATTATATATTATAAAATTCTTTGCTGCCACAGCTAGAAATTCGAAACCAGGTGCAATCGGTGGATTTACAAATAATTCGTGACATATTTATATCCCGAAGAATGGTTAAAAATTGAAATGATGAAGTGTTTTATTACGTTTCTCAAGAAGCTTATAATCAATAAAAATCACTCGCTAATTCTTAATCAATTCTCATTACATCCTTGGTGATTAAAACATCCGGAATAGACACATGAAGCTACTAAAAAAGGACTGCGCGTAACAAGGGCCAACCCAAACTCCTCTCCTCATTTATATCCACTAAAAGCAAAATTATTATTATTTCAAAACTGTCTACCATTCTCGTAACATCAATCACTTCTCCGAACTCGTCTTCTTAATTACTTTCTTCTCCAGTTTCGTTCATTAATCTAACATTCAAAATATATGTATACGTATAATATACATACGTACATTCTTGAAATTCTATTCGATACACGAATCACTCGGATCGATCATTTCGATTGAATGATAATGAACCTAACGCGCCATCGTTTCAACCCTTAAAAAACGAGTGACAATCATTTTACAATCAGTTATCTGGGAGGAATAGCTGTTCTGAGGAATCCTCCTATCAACCTTGGTACGTCAATTACCACTTCAGTACTTGGTACGCACAGATTTATTCGAAAATCAATGTTTCCCTGACTGGAAATATTTCTATTCCTTCGGACAGACCAACAACTGTATTTTTATATACTCGTGAACGGTTATAGAATTAATGATATGAACTGCAACGGATAATTATATTATCTGTTATTGCGTGAATCGTCCCGCTGCAAAGGAGAAGAGCTGGATTGAGAGAAAAGAACACAAAAACAAAATCTGTTCCATACATCAGACAAAAACAGGGACTTCGAAATCCTTAAAGCCTGAAAAGAAATGTTATTTGCTACTCAAAAGCCTTTGTAATACAGTTGTATTACTAATTGAAAGAAACACAGAAAAGACGCAAATAACAATTCTCTAAGAACTACTCAGATTCTGGCTTACAGCCAGACTTCTGTAACTAGGTCGATCGTTTACGTATCTCTGCAACTTCCAATCACGCAACATAGAATTATCAATGAAATTTTAACGATGTTCGATAATGTGAGAATTTTATAAATCCTGATGCAAGTCTCGTACTTCATCCCTGGTAGAAATATCACGAGTTCTTCCTGACGAGTTATTCGCAGGGAAATCACTTGTAAATCTTATCTATACATTATTAACTAAAATCATTAATAAGCAGTTTTATTTATTATATTCATATTTGGATTAATTAATTTTTCTGGATGATTGGTAAAAGGAATGTTTAATGCATGTACACTTAACAAAAAATAATTAATCAAATTGAAAACATGTCTCTTTATTCTGAAAATAGAATCCTCTCCAGACAGTGTTCTTTTGATGCAAGAAAACAATGTTACTACCAGAAAACAAAATGAAAAAATTCTCTGAGTTGAAGTAAATTTGTTCAAACTAAGAAAATATCTGAATCAATTACAAATTCGATAATAAATTTTCATTTTTACCCTAATTATTCTCACAAGTGCCATGTTAGTTTCTAATAGGTTCTTCGTTAGATAACGATGACTGTTCCACTAGTTTTGATAAATGGAATCTAGTTAGTTCCATCATAGTTAGATCCGTAAGTGCATCATTATTCACTAGCGAAAATTTCTACCAGGGATGAGGCACGAAAGAGGAGAAACTGATTGGGAAAAACTAGTGAGTTACTTATCATTATTGATTAAGTTGAACTAATTAGTAATAATAGGATAAAACTGTTGAACAACTGCAATTCACCGCGTGTATGCACGAAATGAAGGAAGATGAGCGTTTGAATCTTGATGTGATGCAAAAAATATTATTCACATTTTGTTATTAAATGAGTCAGTGTTGTTGCTAGATTCACTTTGAAATTAAAAGCAAATCCAACAACAATACTCTGAGACAAACCTTAAAATGTTCAGATGAAAAGGACTCTTAAAGATCATCTACTTACACGTCATGAAAAATAGAAAAAAATAAGTAGACAATTTTTTATCTTGAAAAATTATTTATGAGTTCAACGAATAAATAAATTTATAAAGTCTCTTAAACATATATAAACAAGATAGCACATATATATTGAATATAACAGTAAAATGAAATTCCTGCATACTTTATAGATTAAATTCAACATTTATAGATTCCCAATCAATGAGCAATAATCAACATATTTTTACCGAAGAAAAACGATGAATAGTTAATAACATGATTATTCAAGCAATGTAATAAATAGTTCTAATTCTAATAAAGATAGCATTTTATAGTCATTCGAAACTTTATACGATCATGATCCATGTATAATAGGGTCCCATGTGGAAATTGCCGGAGTTGACAAATCGCCCAGTACTGGAAAGGTTGTATTTGCCAGACTTCGGCAAAAACAACTGTTCCTGTTCAGGCCCATTACTGTTTTTCAACTGTGGCTGTACATGTTCGACGGAGTTGAGACGGTATTGGTTGACGTGGACAGATAGTGTTGGGCCAGTAATGAATCAATACTGGCCGGAAAATACACGGATCGTAGTGTAACGGAGCCGCGCCAGTACTGTGCCAGAGTTGGGATAACCATTCGATATATCCAATAGGCGATCGAGTGCCAGGATCGGTAGGGCAATAGCTAACTACAAAATCGATAGTCGAACTACGTTAAAATTATATCCATGGAAATCCGGCTGTTATGGTAAACCAAAGCGGCGCCAGTACTGAGCCAGAGTGCGGATTACTATTTCATAGATTTGATAGCCGACTATATGCCAGTATCAATATGGCACTGGCTGACTACGAAATCGATGTTGTATTGTCGTTAAAATCAATTCATTATGACAAATGGCGTGGTACTGGCGAGGTTGTATTTGCCAAAGTTCGACAAAAACAACTGTGCCTGTTCAGAATCATTACCGTTCCTCAACTGTCGCCGAACATTCGCAAAATTTCAGCCGGTATTGGCTCGCGTGGACAGACGGTATAGGGTCAGTATCGAATGAATACTGTCTGGACAATACCCAGGATTTCGAGAAACGGTACCGCGCCAGTATTCAGCCAGAGTCGGTATTATCATTCCATATGTACAACAGACGGCAATATGCCAGTAATGATATGACTCTGGCTGACTACAAAATCGATAGTCGATTGATGTTGCAATTATGATCTTGGCAACTCGGCTGTTGTGGTCAGCCGGAGTCGCGCCAGTATTGAGCCAGAGTTGGTATTATGATTCAATATGTTCGATAGACGACATGGTACCAGTATCGGTGGGACTCTGGTTGACTACGGAATCGGTAGTCGATTGACATTAAAATCACGATCTTGGCAACTTGATTTTTGTAGTGAGCCGGAGTCGCGCCAGTATCAAGACAGAGTTGGTATGATCATTCCATACGTTCGATAGAGAACAATGAACCAGTATTGGTAGAATCTTGTTTCACTACGGAGTCTATGATAAATTGCGTGACTTCAAGGGAATTGGTGCAATAAATGGGAATTTAAGTGGTCCGTTGTGAACTCGGAGATTAGCTGATGTGATAGAGACTCTGTTTTTCACTCGCAGGTCCCGGGTTGAATCCTTGCCCAGTGAACTTTCATGAAACCACTTCTAAAGCGTCTTTCTCGGATAACGGTGATGAGAAAAATAGTAGATTCACAAAGTTTTGAAAGTTCAAATTCAATGTATTTTTTTGTTTTTACTTGAATTATAACTCCGGGGATCTCTAATTACCAGCACTGTGCCAGTACCGTGCAAACCACTGGCCCCATAAGGGCAAGGTTGGATTTGCCAGTACTGGCAACTCTGGCAACAGTACCGCGCCAGTAGTGGCCCGTGTGTACACTTCCACATGGGATGTTCCATTTGGGGGCGATATTTTTTCTTTCCCTGTCCTACCTGAAAATTTGATATTTCAAGTGGATAGGAGGCTTAGCTCATCCAAAAATTCAGTTTCCCATTTGAATAACACAGGAAACTCATATTGAACAAATTTTTTTCAAAAAAAACGAATGTAATGGCTTGTAGGGCATAAAATTTACTACAAAAATGTTTCCATGGAATGGAGCTGTACGATCAATAGTTTTGGGAGTGAAAATCAAAGCTCTTATAATTTTGTATTTATTGATCTTACATGCGGAATTGATTTATAATACACTTCATATGGCTCTAAAATTTATAATCTTAGGAACAACTTGTTCAAATACAATAATTAGATGTAAATTTCAATAAATACAAGATTATAGGGGATTTTATGCCGATTTTTATTAAAGTTCATCTTTCAAGCTCTGTAACTCCAAAACTATTGATCGTACAGCTCTATCTCATGGGAACTTTTTTGTAGCAAATTTTATGCCCTACAAGCCCATCATACTGATTTACTCGAAAACAATTTTTTTAACAGCGTAAAATCGAGTTGAAACCAAAATTAACCAGTTTCCTGTGTTATTCAAATGAGGAATCGAATTTTTGAATGAGCTAAGCCTCTAATTCACTTAGAATTTTGTTTCCTACGGGAATATTTTTTATTTCCCATGAAAAAACCAAATTTTCAGGTAGGACAGAGAAAGAAAAAATATCTCCCGAAAATGAAACATTCTAATATATAATTGGGATCGTGTATAATTTTTCTCGGTGTAAAAAATTCCTCCCTAGTTACTGCTCAGTGCTTCATCAGTTACTAATAAACACCGTGTAACTTATTCATCAATGCTCTATCAATTACTAATAAACGCCATATGAGGTACTGATAAGTCCCTCTTCAGTTACTCGCCAGTGCCTGCTTAGTTTTCCTGATTAGTTCCTCGTTGATGAGAGCGTTACATCCCTTACCATTTACTGGTGAGTTTTTCCGATTAGTCCCTAGTAGAAATTTCGGATGGGAAAATACCAAGGCCAGACGAGACATGCCTGATTTCTTATCAGGTCTTCATCAGGTTTCGTTACGGTTTTCCCTATTTTGCTCGATTTTATGGGAATCTCATCCGAAACCTATTGTTCCCTAATAAGGGCCTCATGAGATTTTCCTTATTCACGGTTTCCGGATCCGAACCTGATCAGGACCTCATTAGAAATTTCTACTAGGGGTGCCTCACCAGTAAAAAAGATCAACTGATCAGTGCCTCATAGTTTACTAGCGGGAATTTCTACCAGAAATATGGAGTAAAGAAAAAAGATAAAAGATACCATAGTACGCATGGTGTACAACCAACACGATGGCCTCAGAATGTATTCCGTTACACTCCCTCATTTGCCTGGGTATCGTTCCCATCTTGCCCTCATATTCCGATAGTCGAAGAATCAAGGAACTAAATGGCAAAGGGTATTCGCGTAAATTACCTCGAAGCTCTGGATCCACTCTAGATAATGCAACTTCTCAATGATTTTTTGAATACCTGTCTTTTATACGAATGAAAAAGACGAATCGTGTGTTCAAACATCACACAATTTATCGATAAATGATGAATTTGTGTTGATGATTTTGATTGATTTATTTATTCATGTATAAAATAAAAAGGTGGGATAGGGGATGATTTGAATTTCCTATCGAAACCTCGAGGATTTCATGAAAAGAGAATTTTTAATAGGATTCCTCGAGTACGAGAGGGGAAAAAAGAGCGTGTGAATAATCTCGTTGAAAAAGTTCTTAAGCCCCACTCCGTGGCTGATATTTGATTGCCCGAAAAGAAAAAAGAATCTCCATATAAAATTTGATAAAAGATAAAAAAAGGTGGAAGAAAATTATACACGCATTTCTGTCCTTCTTCTCGGAACATAAAAATCATGCATTCGAAAGTCTCCGATTGCCCTGTACTTTACGATTCGAAAGATCTCTCCAAGATATCTGCTCATACATCTCATACATCTCATAATAAAAGACATAATTTTGATAAAACTTCTTCTTCTGTTTCCAAGAAGAAGAAGAAATCCGAAGAAAAGGTCTCGGTAATGAGACCTATGCTAGAAAATCCAGTTCAACAGGTTTATAACAGGTGTCATGTTAATTTCATGACATTTCGATCACTCTTCTCGACTTGTTCTTTTTTCTTCTTTTTCTTCTTCACATAATAATCTCTCAGCAACAACGAGATCATCGCGTGAATTTGATATGAATTTTGATTTGAATACAAATCAATAATTTTTTGTTTCGAGTGCAATGAAACCTGCAATGGAAGCAATCCCACGAGGGGCATCCAAAAATAAAATCCCATACGCTTCTATCTCGTCGCTCATAATGATATTGTGTGAATTTTATTGAGAGCGGTGAGTATTTTTCTTGGCATTCGTATTACCCTCGTATAATGTCCAACAAAATCTGCTGGAGGAAGAAAATTCCGATTGGAAAAAGAAAAATATCGCAGCAGGTGGTTGAGTGCTACCGAGGAAACCTTTAGGGAGAATTCCTTCTGATATTCCCCCCTTTCATTTCTCTCGATGTTGTCGTTTTCCCAAGTTTCCATTATCTAGATATGGTTATACGTTTTGCACGGAATCGAGCTAGAACATTGATTGACTTCTAGTGTTGTCGCACAGGGTGCTTTTTACAAAGTGTTTTTTAGGTTTTCATATTTCCTTTTCTTTCTCCTTTTGTCTCCTGACTCTCGTCGAGTAAACATCCAATTTTAAATTCTGTATTAAATTTCTTTTATAAATAAAATAAATAAATTTATACATCAAAGTATGGAATTCGATTCTCCATTATCATCCGCATAGATGAAACGAATCAACGAGAATCGATACAAAATTGAATTATCGTTCTTATCAAATTTATTTAAAAAAACTTTAAAGAAAGGCTATTAGCGACGAGGAGAGAATCACGCTTCGTGTCGAATATTGAATTTTAAATTCGAAAAAACAACTACGAGATCAAGGATTTTTAGCGATGTCGCGTTACAAATATTGCAATATGTTTGTCTATCTTTCATTGACTTCTTCGTATCTCGTAACCCGGTAATCGTGGCGTCATCTCTCGACATTGGTATCGAACATTGTGCTAATATTATCGATTCTCGTTGCGACTACGGTCGGGGATACTGGATGATAAGAGAGATTTATCAAATGATGGCATTGGAAGACATCTCTCCGCATCTCTGTGAATACATTTTCTTTTTATCGATCATTCAAATCCTGAGCTTTGATCCGTAACGGATACTCAATCTCAAACTAGAATTCATCTCTTGAGGAAAAAAGTTTCCAAAAAAAAGACAAGATAAATTTGTGAGTAATTTGTTTATCCTAGTGTTGCGAAAGCTCAATTTTTTCGATTTTTCAATTTTGGCCTTGAAATTGCAATTTTTTTGACATTTCCCCCCGATGGGTGCAGGAGAAAATAAAAATAATTGTTTGGATGTATTTTTGATGTACTTTCACGTGGTGAAACCAGAATTTCATTTGGAAAATCTTGTGATATTGATTCAAATCTTCCCGTGTGGCAATTTCTCCCGGGCTCAGACCTGGGCCAGGTTTATAATCCCTACTTGAAAAGCCCTGTTAAAAATGTCCGACAGATCCTGACAGATTCTGGTCAAAATTCTGGTCGGAAATGATCATGCCTGGGACAAAAACCGACCAAATTCTGACAGAAACCCAAGTACACGGAGAGAAATGTATTTGGAAAAATTACCGTTTTATTCGTAAACTAGAACTATTCGGAAAAATCAGACAATAACTTATAACATAATTTCTAATAATTGTCATCTGTGATGGTAAAAATCGAGATTAATTTAGATTTTTACCATCACAGATGGCAACGATTAGAAATTATGTTATAAGTTATTGTCTGATTTTTCCGAATAGTTCTAGTTTACGAATAAAATGGTAATTTTTCCAAATACATCTCTCTCCGTGTAGCACAAGAACTTCTCAAATATGCTATGGTGACTCTATGAATGTGAAAGGGATGTGCGAATGAGACTATTTTGGATAAATTCGTTAAGATAGTCTATGGATGTGCATAGCACATAATTATTCGAAACAGTCTTATTTGAAGGTTCTACGCATGTTCGTAGGATTTTCCAAACACGTTCTTAGCATTTCTAACCTCTTCTGCTACTTGGGAAATTGTCTGTTGGATATTTGGAATAGGGAGTGGCCCCAACTTGGAATGTCACGCTTCCCATACAGCGCCGCGAGGTCTTCCAAACGTTCAGACAACGTGCTTGATTACACGGAGAACGTGCACGGGGAAAAAAACCTAGCAATAATATTGCTGAATCAACAATAAAATATTGTTATATATCAACCCACAATAAAATCGTGAAAATATCGTTCAAGATTGTTGAATTGGCAATTTTATTGTCAACCAGACAACTATGTGTTGTTAGAAGAACAAAAGTTACTGTATATCCAACAATAAAATTTCAACAATTCACTTATTGCTAGTCCTACGGAACACATTTTTCTCAGTGTGCCAATAACGTCTCAGGATGTTCTAAGAACGTCACATGTATGTCCCAGATACGTACAAATGTCCCAGTTAGTTCTATTCATTTGCACCGTGCGACGTTCTAGGAACGTGTTTGATAAAGGTTTGCGTAACATTGTTTGCGTTTGCGAACCCGAAGGGAACATGAAGTTCCGACAAACGTTCAGAATAGATCAACATAGATCAGACTGAAGCTCCGCTGGAGCTCCAATTTAAATTCATAAACGTTCGACAAAGGTCTGAGGAACGTTACAATGTCCGCTTGAGGATACTTTCAAGGAAGATTCACAGAACGTTCGTCAAAGGTTTCCCGAAGGCTCACTGGAGTTTCAATTTTTCAATATAAGTTTTCTTTTAGTCTTATTTTTTTCACAAAAAAATCATCGATAATAAGAATGATAATTGGGATTATAATTTCCTAAATATGAACCTTTTTCGAAGCCATTTTTAAGCGAACATTTCAATGTCCATCTCAACTTCGTTAAACGTTTACGAACGTAAAAATTGGCTCCAACGGAGCTTCAGGCTGATCTTCGTTGATCTATTCTGAACGCTTACCAGACCCAGACAAAAATTCCCCGGTGGGTGGGATTCCCAAATTCGCATGTGGACTCAGGTTCCTGGCCGGGACCCGCCAGGTCCTGCCTGAACCCCCTCTGGTTCCCGCTCGGGGCCGGTCAGGTTCCCGCCCGGGACCAGCCAGGTGGTGACTCGAGCGGGAACCTGACAGGTCCCGAGCAGAAACCAGAGGGTTTCCAGGCGGATGGGGGCCGAATCAACGAAATCAGTGTTTGAAAAGAGAGAGTGTAACATATTTCTCTATTCAACCAACTTTTCGTTGATTTGGTTTTTCGTTAATTTGGCCCCCTTCCTTCCAGACAGGACCTGGCCAGGACCTGGCGGGTCCACATCCGAATTTGGGAATCCCGCCCACCCGGGAATTTTTGTCTGGGGAGCTTCATGTTCCCTTCAGGGAAGCTGCACACATGTTTTTAAAGGTTAGTTTTCATGAGTTTCAAAGTTCGTTGGGAAAACATGAAAATGGCGCTTGGTAGATGAACAGAACGTGTTGAAAACGTATTCAGGGGCACCCAGAACTTCCAGGAAACCAAAACACGCAGAACCAAGTGCATGTTTTCTAAACGTTCAGAGAACTTGCTGTGCTGTCTGGGTTTTCAATAGGGCTTCACACGAGACTCATCTATATTTACTGTTCTAAGAGGTTGAGGCATACAAATTTTGAACGGAATCAAGCTTCTACCTAAGGTGTCACAAAATCACATGGAAATCCGATTTCATCGCCGAGGATAATGAAGATATTCTCTCAGTCTCGGAACTAGTCTCAGTATCGGTCTCGGTGCAGGTCTCGTTGCATATTGCGACATATCTCTGCTAATTTCGCTTCCATTCCATTGATTCCATTTGTACTCTCAAATTATCTTGATCATCTTGATATTTCAAGAGATTGAAATAATTATTGGTAACTATTTTATCTTCCTTTGACGCGAGTCTCGTGCGAAGCCCGAGTTTTCGATCTAGGCCCCGTAATGGTACTAAATATCCAGGCAAAACAATGGTAGCCAACTCGAGGCCTATATGAACTGTGGGTGGGCAACCTTGTGTTGGATGCCTAAAATTCACCCCTACGGGGCCAGAACCTACCTTAGAACGCCCAGGGTTGATTTACACACGGCCCAGTTAGAAATGTTCTATTAAATCCTATTAAGGATGGTGAAATTTCTGATCAAATATCATTGAATGTCATTGGAACCCATTCATTTTCCCATTCGTCAATGAGATTTTATTGATTATTTGTAACAGGGAGGTTATGTCATAAGAAGACGATCGTTTTTCCACTCTGAAATTGTGGACGAATGACTTATTTTTTTTTCTTTTGAAGAAAGGGACTTTGCAAAGAAAAACATAATGAGCAGGTTATTATTTGGATAGCTACTCACTTTGCGACAACAGCGAGGAATGTAGCTACCACAGCTAAAATTTGATAGCTAATAAAAATCTCGACAGACCTCAACTGTAAAAAAATTCATAAAATATAACTGTGATTTTTCACAGCCACTTTCTTTTGGATTTTGAGAAAAATTCTACTGGAATTGCCAGAATACGCTTTAGTTGAAATTTCTTAAAATTCAGAAAAAAATCGGTTGCACAAAATGAAAGTTACATTTACTGAACTTCGAGAAGGGAATTTTGGACATTGTCAATTCCTAGGCTTTGTCAACGTTTTAGACACTCAATTGGAACCACATTTTTGCACACTTTCCAAACTTTTTACATTCTGACAAAAAAAAACGACCTTGTTGAAACATCCGTGGTCGCAATAACTTGAAATCTGCTTCGATTCACCGGGAAATGTGATTGTGATGTCCAGAAGAAGTGGTTGAAGCCAAAATTAACTACATTCTGCTATAATATTTACTTCAACCACTTTTTCTGAACATCACAATCACATTTCCTGATTTCGAATCAAGAATCGAAGCAGATTTCAAGTTATTGCGACCACGAATATTTCAACAAGGTCGTTTTTCTGTCAGTCTGCACTCTTGGTTGCACGCTTTATTTTCCCCAGAGTGCACCTTCTCGCTTTAAATAAACGTTTTCACGAGGGATATGCGAAAGAACAATAAAAAAAAGGAAGGAAATAAAACTCGCAATATCTACGAGAAATAAATAAATCCCTATGATTAAAAACCTTGCACGTGCATGAGAAAACATCGAGGAGGATTGATTTTCCGATTCTTCAGGCTAAAAGGGAATTGCATTAAATAATCTCAATGCAATAGAAGTTTATTTTCATACCATACAATTCGTTCACCCATGCTTTTGATACATTTCCGTGCAAACATTGATCAACGCAATACTTGCGCTTGACTTTGTTTCAATCAAGGAAACCGAGAAGAACAAACATTCGGCTGGTTAAACGTAGATTGCATCGTTGTTTGTCATTTAATACAATGTCAATTGACATTCGAAGGAAAGCTGTAAGAAAAGTATCGTATCCCACCCTCGTTGTGGCGACAAAATAATTCTAATAGCAGCATAATCATTTTCTCCACACACGTTGTTGCGAACCGTCAGCGTCGGTTGAGCTTCCGATTTCATAGTCGCAGGCGTTTATCAGGTACCTCATATATACATTTGGGAAACATTTTGTATCTCGTCGATGCGTCTGGAAACGACGAGCGCTTTTATTGCCCTACATATGAAACTTTTCATCTCGTTTATGAAATGCATGCATGTGGGTGGCGTGTACACAACGATAATCCCTTAGAGACACAAGATTGTTTCAAATATGAAGTTATCTATGGATGTTATTATGTATTTTGTCCAATAATTTATCATTTTATCGAGATCTAACGATATACAATTTTCCACAAAGTTTATTCGAAGATAATTACAGAAATCTTGGTATCGTAATCAAAGCGTATCTCCGAACCGTTTCTTCGATTCAATTTCATATTCCCTTTTTTATTACACAAGACAAAATCAAGTTCACCTTTCTTTTCCCCCGTCTTTCGAGTTACATAAACAGGTATAGGTAGGACGGCGATGGTATGATGTTTAATCATCTCGAAGAGATAGCTTCGAGAAGTCTTAGAAGGTCAATTAATTCCTTCGAATCTCAATCGGACTTATTATAAATAATAATAATTTTCGTTGTTGCAGCCAAATGAATTCTCAGAGAAATTACTTTCCAGTGAAATTGTTTGAAACATCAAAGTTACTTACTTACCTACTTACTTACATTCGTTTACATTTAATTAACCTCCTCCCGAAGACTGAAACATGAATTTTATTCCGCGTGATTGGTCGCTTTGTACGATAGAATGCGCAAAGAAAACTTCTACACGAAACAAAGAGAAATAGCTGTGAAGGATAGCTCAAATAATTGCAGCTGCAACCTTTTTTTAGCTCCCACGGTAGGAAATCGTAGCTGTAACTGCGCAGGTTTTGTGCTTGATATTTGGGTAGTCAAATAATTTAGCTGTTGAATTTTCGCTGCGACAACTACACGGGAAAAAGTCCCATGTAAATTTTACATTGGCTGCTGTGGAACCAATGTTATATTCACATTGTTACCAAAGTGAATTAGATGAAACTAGCAGCCGCTTTTCATAACTCTTTATACACAGTTTTTAATCAGGGTTTGAGGATCTGAAACGTTCGGTAGGATGCTACTCAATCGATTTCTGGTATAAACAAAGTTCCAATAACCTTAATTGAAAAGTTACAACAATCGGCTGCTAACTTTACGCCTGCTAGTTTCAGCTTTATGTAAATAAGAGAAGTGTTGCTGTGAATTACCTTTAATAACAATGTAAATCCAACAGGATTGTGTAGTAAATTTTACATGAAATCCACACTGTAATCGTTACCTGACTTTTCATACAATTTTTATGCGGGGATTTTTTTCCGTGTACATTTCTCGCAACTACCGCTCAGTGAGTGACTGCCCTGGTTGAGAAATCCTATAGGATCCGATAGAAACCGATTCAAAATTAATCAATAGGACTCAATTAGAACTTGTGATCTATGGAACTGAATTGAAAAAATCACCCATTGAAATATCTGGTTGGATCTTTGACATTCTTTCCATCTCACAAGGTGAACGGTTTTTATCGCAAGTTTCTTTAACCTCGATGTATTGGAACTGAAGGGGAAATTTTTGAAATCCAATTGGTAATGGATTTGTATGGGGAAATATCCAATTCGATTCTAGAATGTATGGTCTTTGTTCAATAATGGGTTTCAGTCGAATCATTTCAACATTTGAATTTATTCGAAATAATAGGAATGTTCATATATCTGAATATTCAATAGATTTGCATGATACAATGTATGGAGGCTATTGATCGTTCGGTTGAATGATTCCAATTTATCGCGAGTGATGAAAAAGTTTCTAGATCCTAATCAATTCCAATTGAGATGAGAACGACTGCTCTCGTCACACACCGATGATGTCCAATTCTTGTTTTTTGGGAGCAAGATTTCACAGGAATTGGTTTTCAATGTTATTGTAAGAATATACTCACGCCCATTAGAAGAATTCTAATCGGAACTAATGGGACATTACCGATACAGAACCTCAGGATTCCTTCCTATCGGATTTAATTGGAGTTTGTAACCAGGGTGTGACAGCTAAAGACTAGCTCCTTTTGGCAGCTAACTTTTAGCTATTCAAATGATAGCTAATTATTTTTTTCCGTGTATACGTTTTAGATTTTACGTTTCACGCTGCGATTCATCTACGTGATACAAATTCACCTATAGAGTCTACTGAGTAGTAAGATGTAGTAATTCATTTCATAGGAGTGTCTCCAAAAACCAGTCTTCCGGTATTCAATCCGCGTGTTGATGTCGACCTCCGTCCGCGTATGTTGCGAGGAGCTAGAAGGAAAAAGAGAAAGAAAGGAAAAAAAGAACCGAGTGATGCGCGGCATCAAACGATTCATAAAACGTATAAGTCATTTCACGCGTTACGACTCTCTTTTCGATTAAGGTCGAAACCTTTACCCCGATTTCGTTATATACCTTTCCTCTTATTTATATATCGCTTTGATCGAGTTTGATTCGATTTACGATTGCATGAACTTATAAATGCAGAGGGAACAATTCCGTTTAGACGAGTTAAGATTGACAGTGCAAATGGGTCTTCTTAATTAAAACGATCCGAACGAACGTCGATGAACTCGAAGAATCCAGCAGAGGAGGCTGTTAATATCGAGCAAATCAAATGCAAGAAGGATATTAATTAATCATCGATACAGAAAAAAATCCTTTCTTTTCCCGCAGCGCTAAAAACATTTCGTAATTTTATTCAATGACAAACTTTTCAATTGCACATGGTATATGGTATGTTTATTCCATAGTTTCGATTGAAAATTTCAAATTAGAAAACGCGTTGTTCGTGCAGCAGCAACACCGACAGCAGCTGATCGTTTCGATTCAATTCTAAACGCGTTCAAGTCTATTCAGTGATTTTGTTTTGACGTGAGACGTATTACAGGTGATGACTTTAATTGAGATACCCGTATCTCCTGACGGCTGCCTCACGTCACTTCGTTTCCACTCAATTCCATTCAATCGTGTTTTTTTTCCTTTTTCATTTGAGGTGCGATAAGCGCGTTTCGAATAAAAAGTGTGTTTCTCAAAGGAGACGAACGTGTGTAAAAGATTAGAGAGATATCGAGAGTAGATTTCATTTTATAATATCGATATAAAATGGTTAAAATCATTTGTATCGTGTTTTCTGTTTGGCAATAAAGAGCTAATGAAAAATTAATAGACATTAAATTTAAATAATATCCAGGGTATCTCAGTATCTCGCGAACAGCCTTGTGAATAGTCTCGCAAAGAATCTCGAATATAAACTAAAAAGATAAAATTTAATAGTATGAGAAATTTTAATTTCAGTAATAAATTTACAATTTATCTCTTTTATCAGACATTATACTATGCAAATATGAATATACTCAACAAATCATAAATATATTGGAACATTATATTTTTTATCCAATTGTTTATCAACATCTTTTTTGATTTTTTGGACATCCTGAAGTTTGTATTTTAATTTTACCTGGATTTGGTATTATTTCCCAAATTATTGCTATAGAAAGTGGAAAAAAAGATACTTTTGGAACATTGGGAATAATTTATGCAATAAGAGCTATTGGATTATTAGGATTTATTGTATGACCCCAATGAAAATATTTCTCTTCAAAATTCTTCAAAATTCTTCAGATTTTTCTACATAACTGTCAGATTTCGGACGCTTTGAGAAATTTGCAGAATTTTTAACCATCTGCAAAAATGTACATAATTCTTCCAATCTTCGTAATATTTTATGAATTTCTCCACAAAATTCGTACAAAACTCGCCAAATCTCCATATTACGTTAAATACTTCTCTGCATATTTCTGCATTACTCTACAAATCTCTATTTTATCTATTCACTTTTGCTTGAGGAAAAAATTTTTTGTTCAGAGTTTATCTCTACGAATCTCCTTCCAGTTCGACTTGAATGACATTACGGAAGAGACGCCACATTGAAAGTCCATTTTTAGGAACTTTCCTCAGTGAGGATTGAACCCGGGTCCTGCGAGTGAGAAGCAAAGCCTCTATCACATCAGCGGATCTCCGAGATGACTACAGTAATCTTAAAGTACCACTTATGGGAATCATCGCAATGGAAAATTTTGAAAAATTCGTTTTCGTGAGGTATAGACCAATCAATTCAGAATCCTCTGAAACGAAGAATGAATAGGTCGTGGGAGAGGGGATTTTTTTGACCTCAACTTGTAAATTTTTCCAAGTGCTGAGTCAAATCGATAGAAAATTTTGAAAGTTCGTCCCTGTAAGATATAGACCAATCGATTCAGAATCTTATGAAACGAAAAATGAGTAGATCGTGGGAGAAAGGTTTTTTTCGACCTCAACTTGTAAATTTTTCCAAGTGCTGGGTCAAATCGATAGAAAATTTTAAAAAATTCGTTCCCGTCGGATATAGACCAATCGATTCAGAATCCTCCGAAAGGAAAAGTGAGTGGGTCGTGGGAGAGAGGTTTTTTCGAGGCCTACTAGTGAATTTTACTCAAGTTGTTTTGAGTCGATTGAAAAATTTGAAAAAATTCACTTTATCTCCGCAAATGCGATTTGAGAAAAATGCATGAATTTGTATAGAAAACTCAATCTCCGCCACAAGCCGTAATATTCTTGGAATAGACAAATAAAGAGAAAATTCAAATTTTTTTCTGCAAATGTAGTTTGCAGAGAAATGTATGAATTCGTGGAGAAAATTCCTTTCCTCGTCAAATGTTTCCACCATTTATCAAGTAGAAAAATGTTGAGAAAATTCAACATTTCTCAACAAAACAACTTTGACCGATAAGTTGGAAATGTACGGAGAAACCTTTACTGGCAATAGAAATTTTCAGAAATATGCAGAATTTCACAGAGTTTTGGAAGATGAATCTGTTGAAAAAATTCTTTCTTTCTCTAAGAATTGCGATAATGAAGTTTTGCAGAGAAATTGTTGAAGTTTTGAAGAGAAATATTTTCATTGGGGGAGCTCATCATATATTTACGATCTTGGAAATGATCTCGCCAATAGTCTCCCCTGGTAAAAAAATCTCTCTGGATCTCTCTGAAAATTTCACGTTTCAGAGAGATTCAGAAAGAATCAGAGAAATTCAGAGCAATTCAGCGTGGTTCAGAGGATTTCAGAGACTAGTGGATTGAGAGAACTTGTGCTTTGAATTTTTCAGAAGGATTCAGAAAAATTCAGCGGAACTCAGAGAGATGCAGGGAAATTCAGAAAGGAACAAATTCAGTAAAATTCTTGGTCTTGCATTTCAGAGGCGTTCAAGGAGTGTCAGACACTTTCAGAGATAGATGAATTCAGAAAGATTGTGCGTAGAACTTTTCAGAAACATTCAGAGGAATTCAGAAGGATTCACAGAAATTCAGAGAGGAAATCATTCAGCTAAATTTTTGGTTCAGGACTCCAGAGGTATTCAGGGAGTGTCAGAGACTCACAGAGACAGGTGAATTGGGAAAAATTGGGCGTGGGATTTTTCAGAAAGATTCAGAGAGATTCAGCGGAATTCAGAGAAATGCGGGGGAAGTCTGGGGAATTCAGAGAGGAATAAATTCAGTAAAATCTTGGTTCTGCATTTCAGAGGTTTTCTAGAAGTTTTAGAGACTTCTAGAGATAGATACATTAAGAAAAATTGTGCGTGGAACTTGTTAGAAATATTCAGAGAAATTCAGAGAGGAATTAATTCAGTAAAATTTTTGGTTCAGGATTTCAGAAGTATTCAGGGAATGTCAGAGACTCACAGAGACAGGTGGATTAGGGAAAATATGTGCGTAGAGCTTTTCAGGAATATTCAGAAGAATTTGGAAAGGTTCAGCGTAACTCAAAGAAATTCAGAGAAATTCAGAGAGGAATTAATTCACCTAAATTTTTGGTTCAGAATTTCAGAGGTATTCAGGGAGTGTCAGAGACTCACAGAGACAGGTGCATTAGGAAAAATATGTGCGTAGAGCTTTTCAGAAAAATTCAGAGAGATTCAGAGGAATTTAGAGAGATCCGGGGGGGTCTGGGAAATTGATTTCATTTCATTTCATTTCATGCTTTATTATGTCCTAGGGCCGGGCCCTTTAAGAACAATGTATAAGTTGAAAGTACAAATTACTATTACAAGTAAGAATGTAGGTTTAAAAGAGAAAACCAACATACAAAAAATGCTACAGAAAATACAAGAAATTCAGAGAGAAATGAATCCAGTACAATTCTTCGTCCTGCATTTCAGAGGCTTTCTGGAAGTTTCAGAGACTTCCAGAGGAAGATAAATTGAGAAAAATTGTGCGTGGAATTTTTGAGAAATATTCAGAGGAATTTAGAAAGATTCAGAGTAATCCAGAGAAATTCAGAGAAATTCAGAGGAATTCAGAGGAAGTTTTGAAATCTGAATACATTAAATTCCGAAATATTTAAAGGAATTCAGAGAGATTCAAAGAAAATCAGAGAGATTCAGAGGAAGCTTTGAAATCTGAATACATCAAATTCCCGGAGATTTAGAGGAATTCAGAGAGATTCAGGTAAATTCAGAGGGAGCTTTGAAATTTAAATATATAAAATTCTGAGGGATTCAGTGATATGCGGAGAGATTTAGAGAAAGTTGAAGAATTCAGAACGTATCACTATCGGAAAAGTCTCTATCTTCCACTGAATTACTCTGGAATTACTCTGAATCTCTCTGAAATTTGTCCCAAAATATAGAGAGATTCAGAGGAATTCAGGGAGATTTTTTTTACCAGGGTCGCTGTTCATCTTCACACCTATAACCTCAAAAATACCTCGTGGCTTGGCTACTAACACTGTAGAGGGAAGTCCCGTAACGCAGGATGGCACTTAGTACCGGACACGAAGAATATCTATCGAACTGAAAACAATACATGTATATTTGTTGCATAGTTTGAATACGTACATCGAGCAAAGGGACGAAAGGTACCGCTAGGCGGCTGTGTGCGTGCGCGCCTTCCCTAGAATCAATTCATATCTGAACCTTATATATTTTTGTCTCGCTTCCAACTTTTACATGTACGTATTTGAAAATAATGACGAAGACTGGATTCAGTGTCAAAATTGTGAAGAATGGGCTCATGAGGCGTGTGCGGATGTTCCTGAATGCTCTGACAATTATATTTGTGATCGCTGCAAGATTAGATAATTTTGAAAATTACTTTTCTTCTTTTTTTCTAAAAGCATCCGGTACTAGGTGCCACTTTCCAAACTCGTCAATTTTTAGTATTAAATACAAATATATGTTTTTCGTCATTTCCAAATAAAATAAATATGTGAATACTCATTGTATTGTTGAAAACTGTCAAAAGTTTATTATAAAAATTAAAATATTGAAGTTCCTATGTATTTTATTTCTTTATGAACCATTAACCTTGAGTGTCCGATACTGGGATACTTCCCCCTACTGCAATATGCGCTCCTTCACACAGTCAAAGAAAAAAGAGAGAAACGGGCACTACAGTCATCAGAGGGAAAATTCAAAATGTTATATCTCCTAGAGTTTTAGTCGGTTCGACTTGAAATTCTGGGAATATATCCTTGAAGAGTCGTACTATCGAATGAAATAAAATACAAAAAGAATCGATTTTTTGAAAATCTGAAACCCATGTAACCCCTCGAGCAGGGTAGTTATATTCATTTTGAAAAAATACGACTTTATGCCAAAAGTAAAATTGCGGAATTATCAAATACACTGTAAAAAATCTACTTCCTAAACTGCCAAAGAAGTTTAGCAGTTTTTTACACAACCTTTTTTTGTAAATTACCAAATAAAAGTTTGTAAACATTCAAAAAATTTTGTAATTTCACGAAGATTTTTGAAAATTCACAAACTTTTGTTCGGCAATTTACAAAAAAGGTTCGGAAATTATTTTTCCAAACCAAGTTTGTAAATTCCCAAGCATTTTTGTTTGGAATTCAACAAATTTTTTTTACAGTGTAATTCAAGGAATACTTGTCACACGAATGGTTTCCTTTTGTTTTTTTTTTTAGAAATTGAGTGTCCACTGTTTTGATTAGTTCTTAGAATATGCCTTGGCCTTACAACTTAACTATAGCTCTTGTTAACAATAACGTTGTCGCCAAAAACAATCCAGTCTTTTTCCAACCAATAATACGAATCATCGATGTTAAGTAATGGTTGTAATTTCAAATCCTTAATAAATTATTGAATTACCGATCCTACCGATCCTTCTCGAGAGATGATCGTAATATTTAAAAATGGAAATGCATTTTGAAGGAAATGTCTTTTTTATAGCGGAAAACTGCAAGATCGATTAATTACCCGTATGGAAATATTTTACTGAAAAATTTCTGAAAATCTCTGTAAAATCGCTGAGAAATTCTGATTCCCCTCTGCAAAAGTCTAAGAAAGTCTGAGAATCTCTGAGATTTCGAGGAAAAATCTAATATTTTTGGGACATCGTTCTTGGAGTTTTTTCGGGATTTTTCATTAAAATTTCAGATCGATGATTATGAATTCATTTCTGAGAAAACTCTGAAATAAAATGTGATAAATCCCTGTTTTCCTGGACAGGTGAGTAAAAATTATCAAAAGCGAAAAATGTTTAGAACTTTTCTCGTAACTTTTGAGTTGAAACTATCAGCCGGAAATCTAGCAGACGATTGTTCCGACTCTTTATTGAATTACGTCAGATGTCACTCATATTCCGTGGTTTTTTTATAGCTTTCGGATGAAACACAGACATTTATCATACTTTTTTCAGAGCTTTATCAGGAATGAATTGGTAATTATGTATTTGAAATTTTAATGAAAAATCTCTGATAAATTCTGGAAAGACTTTGAAAACGATGTCCCAAAAATATTAGATTTTTCATCGAAATCTCAGAGTTTCTCAGACTTTTGCGGAGAGAGATCAGAGTTTTTCAGAGATTTTCAGAAATTTTTCAGCAAAATATTCCCATACGGGTAATTAAAGATGAAAAATCAATGACCCTGGTTATTATAAACCATTGATTCTCGCCAAATCTCATTGAATCTTGTACAATGTTTTGACCAAATCTCATTCAAACATTTGTGAATGAGATTTAATCAGATGAAGGTGTTTGAATCTTGTACAATGTTCTGACCAGATCCCATTCAATTTCATGTCATCAGATTCTACGGATTTTTTTAACCAGAGGAGAGAATCTCAAGAAGGATTGAAATTTGAAGTGATGTGACTACGTTTGTACTATCTTCTTCCTAAGAATTAAAGCAATATTATGCGAGTTTTTAAGCGAGATCTCGCTAAGGTATTGGATTGTTTCATAAGCGAGACTCTAGAAAGACAATTTGCAAAACTCTGAATTTTGCTGATTTTTGACAGTTCTTATACGACATGTGCTCTCTTCGCTCGCGATTCAAGAGCCGAATGTCAGTTATTCTTCGAAAGTCTTTCGACATATTATTTATGTATCCGAGGATATATAAAAAGGCACTCATCGTTTTTTCACATGTTCACGCAAGATCTGAAGCAGCCCTAATAGAAATCAACACCGGATCAACGTTGTTCCGAGGCATCTAAGCTCGAAACAACGTTGATTCGATGCTAATTTCTGCTAGGGAGTATATGAACAGTCTGAAAGGAAATCGATTATTACTCTCGAGGTGAGCCTTGAATGCCTAATACTTTCAACTACTTGTCACGTTATCGAATAGTCTTCAAACAGTGTTCACACATTACCGAAATGATGCAGGGATACACGGAGAAAAATGCCGCTCGAAAATATTAGAATTTTTGTTATTTTTCTTAGTGAACTAGAAACAGGAGGGTTTGTAAAATGAATTTTGATACAAAAATACAGAAGATTGTGAATCTTGTAGAAAAAATAGTAGGTAGGGTTGAAATTTGAAACGCTGAACATTCAATTTTATAAAGCGTATAGTAAAATTCAATTAATCATTCGTAATCTCTCGTAAAAATACATTCTACAAACCTTTCTGTTTCCTGTTTCTGGTTTAGCAAGCAAAATATGAAAAAGTAGTATATCTTTCTCTGCGTGTAAAAATCCAAAATATTCAAGGAATTTTCGAAAAGATTTGAAATCACCTCCAGAATTTAAAAAATCGAAAACTTTGACACTCGTATGTGTAAATTGGAAAATTATTCGAGTCCCTCATTTTTCAACAAAGAATCCTGAAAATATTGAATCCAAAAATCTTCAGAAAGTCATTGTAAATCATCTGACTTGGGATGACCCATAGATACGTGATTTTGATATATGATCCCTCTTACGATCCTTCATGAGTTTCTATACCAAATTAATATGGGAACCTTAATAGGAACCCATAAAGAATCCTTTGAAGATTTTTTTGACTGTCACACTGAAAAAAAAAATGTCTTCCAACTAAATAAATAGTTTATTAATTGTCGTCTCTTCATAAAATATTTCTTAGGATTAATGAAATATTTAATGGAATGCTTGTCCCAAATAAAATTGGTTTTCTAAATGAATAATTTATTCGCCACAAAAGTGATCAAATTGTGCATCTGATTGAATATTTAATTTCTAGAAATAAATATTTTTTCCAGTGCAAAAATCAGATGTTTAATCAATGATCCAAGAAAACCTTGCATATGAATATTCATTGATTAAAAAAATTAATGTATGCCGTATAAAGGGTTAAAAATATGAATAGAAAGGTTCTCGATATCGTTCGTTATCAGCCAAACTCTTGCACATCTCACAATTCCTATGACGTATTGATTATACACCGCCGTAGGTCTTCGCCTTCTCGTCCGACTTGTTGAATGATATTTTTCTCGATCATTATTCTGAGTCAACTCCCATGTCTCGTAGTGTATGACCTATTAGTCGATCCCCTTTCGCATCATTGTTTTATGTATTTTTCTTTTCCCATTCATCCTATTGAGAACTTCCTCGTTCGTTCCTTTATGAACCTATTTCAATTTCAGTATCGTTCTTGATTATCACTGGATGTATCTAACATCTTAATTTGTTTTCTATTTACGATGACTGCCGTCGTAGTTACAGCATCGAAACCTTTTCGTCTAATTGAAAATTTTCTTCATTTTTTTTATTTTCCCCGACTCCGTCGATCCTAAATATTCATTCAATTATAAAAATCTCTCAATTCCTGCGATCTCTCCTTTTTGTCTTTGAGGTCTGCTGCTGCAATGATAATGCGTCGTTAATTGAGAAAAAAAAGAATCCTTCCAAATTGGTATGGTGAATCGAGTGCCAACGAATCTTTCAGAAATGATATCAACATTCATCCCGCGCAGAAACATTGTATATTTTGAGGAGGGTGGATGAAGAGAGGTATATTAAAAGGGAAATAAAGGAGCAAAGTTTTGGGAAAATGAGATTACGAATCAAGCTTGAAAAGAAGAAAACAGTGTTATCGATACCGAAGTAAATGTTCTTGTCAATGATGAAGTAATTCAAGAACGAATCACGACGTGCAGCGCAACAAAAGACCGGTAATGAACAAATAGAATATGACGTAGAAAGGTAGGTGATGTATCTAGCGGGGAATTGGAAAAAAGGATACATCAGCGGATACACGAACGACCAAGAGATAAATATGATTTAGATGTAATCGAGTTAGCGGGAAGTGAACAAACATATTTTATTATAATTCGATACAGCTCGATTGGAGAGCATCATCCGCTTATCATTGAAAATAAACTACGATCGATATTCTAAACTGTGGGTAAAACATCCCCTACACTGACAGGAAGAAGTGTAGCTGAAACTGACCTCAAGTACAGGTTTTAGTCACAGTAGCTATTTTTCCACTGCGATTTTCGTCGCTATTTCAATGAAAAATGTGCCTGATATCATCCTGCTTTTAACATTCTCATTCAACCTGATATGAACCTTTTAACCGATATTCGACCCGATTAAACTCTGGATCGTTGCGTATTACGGAGTTGATCAGGCTTTAAAAAGTATTACAATTTTTCGACTCGGGTTGATTCAAGAAAATTTCTCTTAGCTCCACGCCATATTTGCTGCATTCAAGAGTATACATTTTCTTGGTATTAGTAATTATTTCTCCCAGCGTGTAACTACAAAAATCTACTTGGGCTCGTTTCCAGCTACAGTTTTTCCTCAATGTCATAAAATCGTACATCGAGAAGAAGTTCAAAACAAGAATAATTCTGCAAACTATAATTGGTTTTGCTGCAATCAAAAACTTTTGAAAAAGACAACTCTCCATGGAAGATTCGAAATGAGTTATCCGAAAATCGAAATCGAATCGCGATATCGCTTCAAGACCGAACAACGCGAGAAGATGTTGTTATAAAATCTGAATCTTTAGAGACTATCCGATACGATTCCACAAGAATATAATTCGCATACACAATTCCGAGTACGTAATTTTGGTATTTTGGAAAAGATGAAGAACCGATTTTATACATTAAGTAAATAAAACCGAGCGCCTGCGTAACTATAGCCACGCGCGCACAAGTATCTTGAGTATATAGGGGCGCGTTGATCGGTCGCAGTCAGCTCTCATATTGCATCCTCGAGAACAACAGTCCTCAACAGGTGATTTTCGAGTGATATAATCGATACATAAAAAAGTGTTCCGATAGTTTAGCACCCGGTGCCCGATAGTTGTTCGAAATAAAAAAGAAATCAAATATCGTAACCGACGAGGATTTCCGAAAGATCGGGATTTCATTGACCGAGGGTGAAACTTAACATTAAAAACAAAACAATAAACTAATTGGTATCGTTGTAAACACGTTGTATCGTTCTTCAAATGTTTTCATAAACAATCCTCTAAATTTTATCCATAAAAATTCAAAAGTAATGTAAATATTCTTCGATTCTTTTCGAACGAAATCTATTTATTTGTCTTAATTTGGGGACGAAAATTCGTGATGATCGAAGGACATTTATAGGAAATACTACGACTACATGTGGTAATCTCAAGCAGGCTACGTGGTTTAGAATTAGCTGATTCAGTCGGATTCCAATTGACATGGCAGGTAGCGGGACGTTTCATCTCATGGTTATCGCGGTGGTACCGATCATCGTGGGAATCATCGCGGGTCAACGTACTTTTCCCGAGAGAGACGATCTGCAAGATTACCCCAACTACCCGGATAAATTTGAAGAGTATCCGGTGAGTATTTTGTTGCTTCCAGCTAAGCTCTTTCGGGAATCGTTGATGATCTTTGATGCGATCTTCCGGGATATTCTAAAAGATGTCTTTTGGAGGTATTCGAGTGACATCGAAGTTTATCATTTTTCTTCAACAGAATCTATCAATAGTGAATTACAAAAGTAACTGGGGATGAGAAATCTGATGAGAGTGTTTCGGTTGTTATTCAAAATGTTCCAGTTCCTTTTTAGAAAGTATGAAATTCATTTTATTGACGATACCGAATGGAAAACAATGAATGGACAGCCATTCTTTCAGCTTCTCAGCTAAATTTCAGCTAATATTGCTAATAAATTAGCTGTCTCTTGGGTGCTAGAGTATTTGGAATATCAAGTTCCTGCATCATTTTCTAAATTTGGAATTATGACAGATTCGAGACAAATTCTTTCTATCATAAGTTTCTTCCGCCGGTTTGGAAGCAGACTTTGAAGATTTTGTTGAAGAAGCATCCCTACAAACAATGATCAACGGCGTTTCAATGGGCCGCTGATGGCCCTGCAATGCCGGTAAAGAGCCGTCATTGGCGCTTTGAAACACCAGCAGTCGTGTTTGCTGGGATGATTGTCACTAAGGATATCTTTCAAAGTTCTCAAAAATATTGAGTGTTGCTTGATAAATCTTTTGGCAGTCTATAAAATATGTTCAGAATAATCCAAAATTGTTATGTGGATTTATTAAATCTTCTTTGTTGACAAAAGATGTTTCCGATAACTGTTCCGAGGGAGAGCAAGAACAATTTTAAACCAATCACAAAATTAAAAAAGAATTCTTGGATTTTTTGATTATTTGAAAATTGCTCTTGTTTCTGCTCGTAGCGGTTAAGGGGAAACATTCAATGGAGGATGAAAAAAGCAAGATTCTGTTAGTTAAATCCACTCTCTAAAATTGTTAGAGTGGTATTTCACTCTTTAGCCAGCCCAAAGTGAACCTGTCGAAATTTCGAGTGAAATTTCCACTCTTTCAGAGCGATAATCTAAGGTTTGAGATTATGAATTCACAGCTACTCCAATTCTGGAGTGAATTTTTCAGTCTAAAAGAGTGGAAATCCACTCGAAGCGAACTGCCTGGTTAAAAGAACCTATTGATTCTGACCAATTCTCATTCAATTACAATTAAACGTAGACAATGTTCTGACCAAATCTCACCGGTGATTTTTCAATGAGATTTGGTCAGAACTTTCATGTGAATCTCGTTGAATCTGGCTAAATCTCACTAAATTACGATTGAACTCGGACATGTTCCGACCAAATCTCCTTGAATTTCATTTGTCAGATTCAATGGATTCTTTTAACCAGGGTTTTGAGACGTAGTGGAGTTAAACGAGTGATTTTCTACTCTTTCAGATTTAGAGAGCATACACATTTTTTAGATTGCGGCAACAAAATTTATTACCCCAATATAGCTAAAATTTAGCTGTCGCAGCAATTTTTGCTATTCAAATCAAGAAGACCATAACTGCATTTGACTTGAATTCGAGAAAATGAAGAAAAACCGAGATTTGATTGATTTTTCTTCGTGCTTTGAACCGCTGTTATTAAAAAATTCGTAAACACGTTTTCTTAAAAATGAAAGAAACACAATAGAATGCAGAATTTCCCACGATTAAAATAATATATGGAAAACTCATTTTCGTTCAAAAATGTGACTTTTACGGTCTTCCTGCTTTGGACGACAGAAATATCAAACACACGAACTACCTATCACAGCTAATTCCTTGCTACAAATTAGCAAATTATTTTTGTCCCTGCAGGATTTGTAATGGTAAAAACAAAAATTGAAAATAATTTTAATAAACCGCTGATTGAATTTCGATTGAATTTTTTGCACTATTAAAAACTACAAATATTCCGTAGTTTCGAAAAACTGGAAATGCATGTTTTCTGAAAATTTTAACAATACACTACGGTGAGAGATCCTGCAGGAGAATTTGAAATAAAACTTTGTACGATCCAATAACAATTCCCCAAGGAATTTATATCACAGAAGTCAACGGTTTCCCAGTAGAAAATCACTGTCGTTCTCTTGTCAAGCTTAAAAGGAATTTTAAGGAGAAGACCTCATGAAGTGATCGAAAAAAAAAGATCAAGTTCACGAATTTATTTCAGTTTCTTTTTTCTTTCATACCACGGTAAGATCAAGAACTCAAGGATTTTGACACTTACATATCGAGTTTCAATGGTTTTGGAGCATCAAGAGACGCATAAAACTTTGTTACGTATTATTTAAACAACTAAGCAATGGTTAAAAATTCTGAATATGAAGTGATAAAGTATATTGCCAGGATTGAACTCCACTAAGAAGAATATTTGCTAATTTCCAAATTATTTAGGAACACTGTGAAAAATTTCTATGCAAAAATTCCTGTTTATTCATGTGAAGTAATTAACACATATATGCTCTAGGAATTTTCCAAACTTGTCCGGAAATTTACTGTGAAATGTCGGGAAAAATTCCACAAAGTTTGAAATTTTCAGATAAATTTATGGGAAATTTCATACAAATGTACCAAAAATTGATTTCCCAATCGATCAGTGATTGGAATTTTTCGATCGAATACAGGAAAATTCCAATTATTTTTCACAGTGAATCTACAAATTTTCTATGAATAATTCCCAAACAATTTTTTTGACTCCCCAAAAAATGTTTGACTGACGGACAAAAATTGTTTGTTAATTTACTAACAAGTTGTTTTTTACAGTGTATATAAGTTTAAAGCCTAGAATAATTTAGCTGCAGCAGCCATGTGACTAACACGGACATGGACAGCCCTCAAATTAGCTCCTGCAGCTAAATTTCAGCTTTTACAGTAACAAAGTTTGCATTGGTAATTAAATTATTCATATTGTAACAGCTAAATTTTAGTTACATGAGCTACCCAAGCAACACGAGAGGCTTGAAATGCTGAAAATGTGTTTGAAAAATCCTACGAACGCGCTTGGAACTTCCAAATGAGACTGAGTGATTCGAATAATTATGTGCTACGCACCTCCATAGAATATCTTGACGAATTTATCAAAAATAGTATCATTTGCGCATTGAGAAGTTCTTATGCTAACATGAAGCTTCAGCGAACGTTCAGATCAGATGTGTATAGATCGGGCCGAAGGTTCAATTAGAGCTAACTTTTATATTCACAAACGTTTGACAAAGGTTCTACGACGTAGATGAAACGTTCGCTGAAGGTTCATTGAAGGTTTGACGAAGCTTCGCAACAATATCTATACTTATATTAATTTTGATCGATTTATATGAAAAATCAATTAATTAATAAACACAAATTATTATAAATTAATCGAAGTATAGATATTTTTGTGAAGCTTCCTCAAACCTTCGATGAACCTTCAATGAACGTTCCATTTATGTTTCCTGAAAGTATTTTGAGGCGGACATTTCAACGTTCGTAGTACCTTTGACAAACGTTTGTGAATCTAAAAGTTAGCTTTCATGAACCTTCGATCCGATCTATACAGATCTAATATGAACGTTCGCTGAAGCTTCATGTTCTATACTTGTGTAATTCAATAATGGCTGTCCGTGTCCGTGCTATTAATTATCTTTCCCGTGTGAGGGAACAATTGCAGATCAATATGTATGTTTAAAATCGTTTGTTCGTATAAGCTTGAGGAATCATTCGCAGTGTTCATTTGACATTCACAATTCGATACCAGCAATTAACTTCATCACCGGATATTGAAAATTCATATTTCTCGCTTAGTTGTTCGAAAAGTATTGGGTGGATGCAAGAATAATGCAACTTTCTCCTGATCTTTTGAGTTTTATTCTACAAAGAAAAGGCTATATCCTGCTAAGAAAAATCGTGGGAACGAGATGAACATTCAAACATATGAAATCTGCTATAAATAAACATCTTGAAACTGGAAACATTGTTGAAAAAATGTACTTCTAGATTTCTACGAGTCTTTAACGGGGGAAAATTGTGTTGTTCTATTAATGACTGGTTTCAATAAACGATTCAAAACATCATCAACTTAAAACACCTACGTAGGAATCCCACGTGGGATTGTGGCGTAGGAAATCTACCTCAAACGTCCAACCTGGATGAAATTTCCACGTAGCATCATTTTTTCTCCAACAGGCTACGTTAATGATCATCAAAATATTCCCCGTTATTATTGTCCAAATGTCCACGGTAATTCATGAATTCCCATCGTTTTTAAATGTTTGGAAATCGTTGCCTGATCAACTTCAAACACTTCTGCCAATAATTCTTCTCGAGATTGGCATGGATTTTCGTCAAGCGCCACTCGAAAATCGTCGTTGAGACACTTTTCTGGACGACCTTCGCATCCATGGTTATCCGAACTCCGAACTGTAATTGCCTTCTTTGAAACGTTTGTACGATATGGTAATTGTTGAATAACAGAAAGTTCTCTGTATTTACACCAAAGACTTGAGTTAACGATTTGAAAGCATGTTTTGCCTTTTTTGTTTTTGTTCAAATTCATTACTTGGCGACATTGTTAATCTTGTTTTGTTCTTTTACACGATTCAAACAACCGAATGATGAATCATTATTTATCAATTTTTATAGCGCAAAGGTTGAACCACCACAACGCAAAATAACGCGGGAAAATTAGAAAATTCAAAGTTTGAATACAATTTTACCTATTCCTTCGATTTAGGCTTAAATAAATTTACTTTGCCCCGAAAGAACACAAACCTTCAGGAACGTTTGTTGAATATTCTTGGACGTTTGCGAACGTTCGGTAAACGTTTCTGAAGGTTTGTGTTCTCTTGGGGTGGCATGCAGATGGGTACCAGAGTGGGCGATCTGAAACAAAATCGACTCTCTTTTATACAATTTTCATCGAATTTCAATCGGAATCATAGGAACATGTTTTGGCTTTCATTGCTTTGTATTATTATATAATCTCCATTGAAACTCGATACAAAGTGTGTAAGAAAGAATCGATTCTATTCAGATCGTCCATCTCTGGTGAGTACCTTTGCTATGCCTCAACTTTCTTTATACCATGGACGTAGAACACACTGTTCAGAGAAGATATTCTACATATGATAAATGATCAAAAAAATAAAAAAATAATCATAATTCAGCCAAGACATGTTCTCGAAGTTTCAATCCTTTAAAGAAACGAATTTTTTGTAATTTGTTGCGATTGAAAACATCGATTGAAGAATGTACTGTAAGATTTTGAGTCTTCAACAGCTGAGGATTTGGTTATATTTGAATACTAGTTCGTTTAGTGACTTCTAAATTTGATTCCAGCTCTAAACCCAATAATATTCCATCAATTAATCTTCATCGCCACTTGAAAATCATTCAATATTCACCGACTGAAGTGAACTCATCGTCACATCGTATACTTACTAAAAAACAATAATGAAAAATAGTTTTCCAGTGCGCTAAAAATCACGAGGAAAATAAGATGAATGTTATATAACAAGGAAACGTTTGATGACAGGTTCGTATTAATGAGCATATAATAGTATCGCTTCATAGATGGATTTGCACGAAACTAAATTTCACGAAATCAAATTCCTCCTGATATGTTCGATAAACTCAATGTTTGCGATGAAAGAGTGACCAAAGTTTCATTTCAATAGTAGCACGTGTTTGGAATACTAAATGAGAACATTCATTCAAATTGTAGAATACCAAAATTAAAGGTATAAATAATTAACCATTGAATCAATTTGATATCTTTGAAATTAAATGGTATTTGGATTTTCTAATTCAATTTATGATAATTAAAAAATTATATAATACCAAATTCGTTATATAATTATATTGTGACGCTTTTGCACTTGGTAGGAGTGATAGAGCTGATGTCGCTAAATCAATAAATCCATTGAAAGCTCTCTGATTCACGATTAAATATTATTTTGTTGGGAATGATATTCTAATTTCTATGGAAAACTCTTTTGGAATTGGTATTTGCATGAGGGATAATACAATCATTTATTCCATGCGTATAATTACATTTTGTAGTTTATGCGAGAGTGCTGGTCAATCGAGTAATAAATTGAGATTCAACATTCCATATAGGGTTTTACGAACAGTCCAATGAGGGCTCATTATTGGGCCATTGCTGGAATTAATTGTACATATTCCTCCAACGAATGACAGTGATCGAGGAGAAATTCAGGATAAAATCATGAAAAAATAAAATAAAAAGACGAAAACCGTCCAAGTTTTTCAGCCCGGGGGCCCAGAAATCAATCTATTGACATTCCTGTAGAAAATTCAGGTGCTTTCTTTTCTGGTTTACAAAGGATAATAAAAGAAAGGCTGCGTCTAGAGACACGCTAGCCTGTCTCCAATTAAAAAATTAGAGCCTAAAAGAGAATCTTGTGGCTCAAAAACCATACACTTTTTGAAAAACTTAAAATTTCACTTTTGTTCCAAGTATAAACAGGTTTTTTCGTCGGTCCTTTTATCGAAACGAGTGGGAAAAACACGAGGAACGCAAAGATCAAATCGATAGAAAAACTAATTCAGAATACGAAATATCATTTTCATCAGTATTCAAAGGTTGGAGTTGGATAGGAGAGAAAAGAAATGCAGCGTTTGTAACATGGGGTTAATTAATTCACAGATTATTCATCCCGTGTTACATACGAATAACCTCATTCGAGAATTCATTATATTCGTTTAGTACGCAGGATGATTTTCTCGTGTCTTCTTTGTATGTACCGCAACTTATTAAATTCCTAACGAAGATGAATCGTAGAATCCTTGGCGATATGTATTCTTTTTTGGATAAACGATGGCGTAAGTCAAAAAGGAGGAGGAGGATACGTTAGATGTTGTCATCGATTAATTATCGCGACACCGACGTTTGATGAAGACAAATTTTCTACGACGTGCGACATCAAAAGATCGGTAATGAAGAAATAATATACATATCACATCATAGATGCACGAGTTTGAAAATCGGATGCTGATAGTTAGTCGCTCTGTATCAAATATGTTGTACATCGTTCGATTAATCACTGTACATTTTAACAAAAGAATAGTCAACTCGTCGAGCGTTTGGGGGATGGAATGGAGAATAGCTCGAGTGAATAACGTCTTGTTTAGGGTTTATGCTTTGAACATCGTGACAGAATGTTTGAAATGAACGAATGAAGAGATTCAAGTTCATTAAAGGGATACACAAAAAGCATCGTTTATAGTTGTAAAACGAGAAATCTATTCTGAACTTATGACGGGAGGAAGTCGTCATGGAGAGTAATATCGGTGGAGGTAAATGATGGAAACAAAGCGAAAAGAGGAAAAATTGCATACTTGCAGTGAAATGAGAACGTTCATACCGAGAAAAGAAATGAGAAAATTTAATCAAAACAATTTCGTGTGTTGATTTTTCAAACTTCTTTCACACATTGTAATAACGTACAAAATTTAACGATGTTTCTTTTCTTTCTCATAGAGATAAATACTATGATCTATGGTGAATGGGTTGGCACTGTTCAGGGTTGTCGAACTTAACACGCGGTAGGAATTGAAGCTTGCTTGGACTTTTCGTGAACACTTATCGCATTTTCTGTCGGAAAGAGTACTTATCAATTATCGATTGACTTCCTGAAGAATTCAAAGAAGAATTGAATTTTCTCCATGTCAGAAAGATGAAAGAAACAACAGAAAAAGTTCACTTTAGCTAAATGAGTCCTAGTTTATACGCTGCATATTTTGAATTCAACGATTGCTCTAATTTCCCTATTCTCCCAACTGGAAATACTATGCATTTTAAGCAATGTTTGTGTTTCCAGATCATCTAAACTTATTATTACCATCGAAATGTTTGTCCTGTCCAATAGGTTTTGCCTAAATTCTCATTTCAATTACCATAGTTTCATCATCTATTCGATATCTCGTATACGAAAAGGATAAGTCATTTAAATTTAACACGCAGTTGATTTCTTTCATTATTCTTTTCATTCGCGTCTGCAAGAGGATCTTTATAAGATTTATACATATCCTAAACTGATGCTCTATACTCGAATCGGCGATTCCCATAAAAAAAAAGAAAAGAAAGGAACCATTGTGAGGATTAATCCTCATTAGTAGCGTTTATGTAAGATACGTGGGAATAATAAATCTAGAAAAACCGGAGTAGGAAATCCGAATAACGGAGATTTTATGAAATTTTTCACGCCCGGAATGCTCGAGATTACGTGGAATATTCGAGGAAATAAAGGAAATGATACGTAACATCTGGTATCGCATCATCATCGTCATTTCTGATTTGCATAAAAAAAAGAACTCGATGTACCGAAAATCTGTTGAGGAGTATCAAAGAGAAACAGTAATATATTATTCAATATTTTCCTCCGTTCTTGATGTTTCGCCAGTTGAATAAGTGAATAAATCGTGCGATTCGTATAAATGATGTGAAATCAGACTCTCATATCATATCTGTTTGGCGTCCGACGGAATCGATGTCGATTGTATATTTTCTCGCGATGTTTTGAAATTTATTTCTTTTACAATCCTTGATAAGAATTTTGGTTACTTGTTCTTTAAAGAAAATCGTCTTTTTTACCGGCGAGACACTAGGTGGGAAAATTTCCAAGTAACTGCCGAGGGATGTAACGCTCTCACTTTTCACTAACGAAAGACTAATCAGAAAAACTAACAACACAAATTTGCAGCGGACAGGAACTTATCCAAATTTGCCTGACATTTTCAGCAGGGAAATTAAATTAACTCTCTCTCTTCTCAAACTATAATACTCTGAGTAAATACTTATAATCATCAGAGGCGGTTTTACCCGGTTTTATTATTGCATATATCTGCAAGATTTTTCTGTTTTTCCTAACAGCACAAGAATGTACAGAAAACACGATTTCGACTTTTCTTTGCGCAGCTTGTTTGATGGGAGAAAAGTCCAGCATTTCGCCGATATCCAATTCAAATTTTTCTATCCATACTCCCGTGGATAAACAGCTCGTATCGAGAAAGTGAAAAGTATGAAAAGAGTTATAGAAGAATTCTCCCCGTATAGAACTTTACTTCAACCGTCCACATTGTCGACACAGACGGTTTTGAGTAAAAAAAATTCCAATCGTTCTTTGAACAAATTAAACCGACGTATGAAATATTCAATATCGACAATCAACGTGTATAAATTCATGTTTTTGTGTGATACGCGCGATACCATTCATGACGAAAAGCATTCAATATTCGATGCACACGATGATAATTTTTGTCGATCGATTATCAAAGGCAGCGAGTGTGTACGCGTCAATTCATTTTCCCACACAAATGACCTGTGGATTCATTCCGTCGATCGATGATTCAGTACGAGCGTAATGGTTTTTCGTTGTACGATAACCTACTGTATACGCATTCTTTTATTTCCTCGATCAATATTCTTTTCAATACATCTTTGATTTTTCCCGATTATTTATTGCTGCGATATTCCCATAAAAACGTGCATCTCTCTCTGTCTCTCTTTTTCTTCCTCTTCAATTTCCATCGGTTGGGAATGTATGACTTCTGAAATTATATTCCTTTCAGTTAAATAAATGTGTACGAAATTTAGAGACTCGCTTTGCAAGTTGATCTAATGAGATACAAATTGCGAAGCAATCTTGCGATCATCTTTGAATTTCTTGAAACTCTATTGTATCTCAAGGTAATACGATATTATAATTATACGAATGCACCGTCTTGGAAGAAGTGAATAATAAAAATGATAATTATCGTTGAGATGAGCGATGCTAAATGTGGCCCTGCTCCCATGACAGATTGCAAATTGTTTTTCTCCGGCTACCCCCACGCGGTCATTAATTATTTACCAATGCATCCGGGGTGTAATCATTCTTTGGCAATAGGAAGTTTCTGTATATTCGCTCGAATGGGTTTACGGTACTTGTTAAAGCAGTCAGCCGGGTAATAGTAATTAGAAACGGGGGAAGCGTGACTTGCTTGCAGATGAGCATTAATTAGGTGTCGTGAGTTACACGCAAACAGTGTATGTGGAATGACAACTTGTCTCCACTTTGAATTAATGCATGTATGTGCGATGTGCGTACGTGGGGGTCGATTCATTCCGACGTATTGTCAAAGCTCAATTTATTATCGCAACATCATAAAATGTATCAAGCATCGCGTTATTCCGAGATTTCAGTGCAGCATCATCATCGTCACCTGGAAAATCCGATTTATGAAAAACGTTTGAATTTTTATAAATTCCCTGACCGTTGACATTTGCGGTTTTACTTACCCCAGTCCCTCCAGGATAAATAAATGACATATACGTATATACACGTAATTGTATATCAAATCTCTGAGAGACATATGAAAATATCGTGACCTCGCTCCCTTTCAACAATTGTATAACTTTCCAAGTCTGACAACTGCTATGCGTGTTAGATTATCTGTATAAAAGTTGAAAAGGAGTAACTTATTTATCTATCTATCTGGAGGAAATTATTCAATTAATCAATTATTTGTAGGTAGTGGTCCCAAAAAGAGCAGTTGTGTTACTGGATAGACTGATGATGGCTCTGCAAAAGGCTGTGGATAGTCAAGGAAAGGGAGAATTTGGCAGCAGCATCAGCAATGGTATAATAAGATCTCCAACGTCTCGTCTCGCCAACGACAATATTGTATCCACTACAGATCAACAAACGGTAACATCATCGATAATTTCCATCTGAAACAGAAAAAAAACTTTGAATTTAAACAGCAATTTCAAAGCGTTCGAATGAATACTTTTTCAGATGGACCTACAACGACGCGGTCAGACAAAAGGGCGGGTTTATTGGCGGTGCTATTTCAACGCTGTAACATGCTTCAAGAAGAAGTGATAATAGATTTAAAACATGATCTTTGTTTCAAACAAATTTCAACCTATCCGTTACACGTTACAACAATAATTTCAACTTCCTCTTTCTATGATAATCATCAAAAAATTATGCAATATTGCAAACTCATGTATCAAAATAATATAATACTCAAATAAGAAGCACACGAATGATACGATACATAATTATTATTCATTATTTCAAACATCCAGTTTGATGCAATGACATTTTGCAATCGACAGAGTGAAACCAAATGATTTCGAAAACTTGAATTTTCCAAATAAAATTTTCTAAACCTCGTAGAAACGTAAATTAATATTTAAAAACATACGATCTTTTGGATTTCAGTACTATCATTTCATTTCAACATTTAGACATAAGTTTATACTCTTAAATCAATGAACCTCATCATATTAGATATGTATCTAAAATCTTCTAAAATCATTTTAGAATTGAAATTATTTTTGTCACAATTTCAAACCTCTTTGTTTGGTCAATTACAATAAATACGTGATATTTTTCAATTTCAGTAACTCTGATTATTCAGAACTGAAGTTCTCTAATTGGTTTTGAAGTATGCTCTGAATAAATAATGCATCAAATAATAAAAGTTGATTTCTGAAAAAAGTTGAAATTTCAGGATTCGATATTTTCTCGATGGAATTCGTGCGATCTCGCTTTAATCCAATCGAACCAACGATGCCTGTACATAAAACATCGATCACACTTCGCGAAAGCTTTTTGCCGATCGAATGTTATCTTGTTATTCAACATTATGTTCGGTGAGTACGAAGATTTGGTTTTTGATAATCGTTAGAAATGCTGTCACGTGTTTTCCCAGAAGAAGATCACAGATGTCGAGCAGCTACCTCGTGTATTGATTTCTTCTTTCTATATTCGAATCCGAAATCAGATAAGATTCGATAAAATTATCTCTTTCCTCCCCCAGATGTATTCGAAGAACATTTTCCATGATACTTCGTTGTTACCTGAACTGAAAGAAAAATACAATATCAATAAAAATTGGAGGTGAGAGCAAAAATGAAAAATTTACATAATATCATAAAACTATGAAATTTATTCACAATTTTATTTAAGAACAGTTCCTATAAAATCTAAAATCATATTTATAACAACATATTTATTCATTCTTTGAGTCACATTTAGTAGAATTCATAGCAACTGATAGTCTTTCAAGGCATAGTATCAGTTCACAGTGCTTCGTGTATGGGAACATATCAACAGGAATAGCTTTAACCGGTATCCATGGTTCTTCGGGATACTGTTTGGAATTTTGTCGAGCGAGATCCACGAAATTTTTCATCGCTCCTCGAGGATCGCAAGAAAAGTATATAATTTTGTTCAACTTTTTGGCTTTGCGAAGCGCAAAGAGAGCCTTTTGATCTGAAAAATGAATAAAATTTGTGAAATTTTTTCTTTGTTTTGCAATGGATGTGGATGCGTAAAGTAAGTTACTCACGTAAACCAGCTCTGGGTGGATCAACCACAACGACGACGTTGGGTTTGGTCGTTCTTTGAATGACAGGAGAAAGAATTTCCTCAGCTTTACCAACGAAGAAGTCTGAATTCGTAACGTTATTTATTTTAGCATTTTCTTTTGCGTCTGCAATCGCATTTGGTACGATTTCCAATCCCAATACCTCACCGCAATACTGCATGGATACGATAGATGGTATTTAAAAGAAGGTAAGTAAAACAAAAAATGGTCAACAATTTTTTGTAAGAATTCTAAATACCTTTGAAAAACAAAGACCTATAGTTCCTGTACCGCAACACACGTCTATCACAGATGTATCTTTCGAAAGTTCAGCTAATTCCATAGCTGCTTTGTACATAACTTCAGCCCCCAACGTATTTGGTTGAAAGAATGCTTGAGGGGATATACGGAATTTCATACCGTGTAATATTTCTTCGATGTACTCGGCACCGCTCAAGTGTTCCATACTGTCCGTGGTTTCGGTTCCAAATTGTCTATAAAATACATAAATTGTAGAATTCGAACCTTGAAAAATTACCTCAAGTTCTCACTTTCTGTCCAATTTTTGAAAGTATAAAGATGTAACACGAGCTTCGGTGCCTTTTCCCACAGTGAAGAAATCTCGTAATTCTTGTTTCAAATCATCCAATTCGTTGGCGCTTAAATTTTGCGGATGAATGCCTATTATGAACATTAAATGATCGGTGCGGGTAGTTCGAGCTGTGAGTTGTCTCCAATAACCGCTCTGATCTACCGGATTGAAAGGTGGCAGTTTCGACTCGCGTACATATTCCTCCAACACCTACAATGCTATGTTTTTATAAAAAAACTCATTCGTTGGAGCAATTTGTTTGGGAAGAAAAGAATCATTGATGAAATTCACCTTCACAGCCACTTTCATTCGTTCAGGAATATGACATAAATCGTCTATAGGGCCTAGCGCCGTTGAACCAGATGCATAACTCGATAACCTGAATCCAATGATAACTTTGTCCCCTTCGTAATTTTTACCTGCACAATGAAGAGTGCGTTTAAAACTGTTTTTAGAAGAATTCATGTAGGAAGAAATTTCACTATCACTTATTATATGTCCCAATTGTTCGGATCACGATATACGAGAGAAAAAGTATTAAAATCAATTACCAATACTAAATTCGCACTTATTCCTGTAACCCTCTGTGGTGTCTGCTCTGAGTATAGGTTTTAGCTCACAGAAGAGACCGTCGTGTAATTTCTTCTGGGAATTTATCCATTCTGACATAGTTTTGTTCTCTCTAGAGATGTTATCTCCCATTTGCATTAATATCGATCGAATTTCTTTTTGTTTTAAATCCAACTATGCCATAAACACAAAGAAAAAAGTCAACAAATGTAAGATAAAAACATATATTAATGATCAAACAGATATATCTTACCTGCTCCGCGTATGGAACATTGTGAAATGGAATGGTGGTATTTTTAACTTTCTCAAGAGGTGTCATTGAATCATCTTGGTCAGTTTTCATCTTCTTTGATTTCTCGTCGACATTTTTGGTCTCCAATACTCGTTTCAAGAAAGGATCTGGTACAGGTTTGGCAGGCTAAGAGAAGAATTTATCAACAAACTGGGTGAAGAGAAGAATATTTCATAGAAAAAATGAAAATTATTCAATTTGTGTACCTGTGCGGTGAGTTTACAATTTTTCCATGACATGCCATTGAGAGCGGCTATAGCTTTTTGACGAGATTCTTCGTTTCTCAGGCAAACGTACAACCAACTACCACGTTTTTTCGGAGGTTTGATTTTACAGATTTGTAAATCCAATTTTTCATTGAGTAATTTTTTGAATTCTCCAATTCCATAATACCTAGGTAATCCCCGTATCTCGATTTTGTACTTTTCGGAAGTGAAATCTTCTCTGTCTAAATAGGCATAAGGATCTTCAGAATTTGCTTCGTCCATCGTGTTGGGAGCTGAAAATCGAATTCTATGCTTAGCCTTTGAAATTCATTCTACCAAAAACTTTTTCTATTATTTTTATGATTTACAGTGATTAATAACTATGTAATATCTTAAAAAATGAATTTAAATCTAACTACAATCTGGTTAAAATACAACTTTTAATAAAACTTCATTTATACAATTGTATTATATTTATTTATTTATTATTTCACGGAAAAATCCTATTACAAAGAAAATTATAATGATGGAAAGGAAAATAACAACTACAACTTAACAAAGTATACATTCTATGAAGTGGTGATTTAAACTCTGAAGACTGGGGTAGAATATCAACTTGAAAGACAGACTGATTATTTCTTAAATCCTTCAAGGAGCATGAATGAGAGCCAAATAATAACAAAAATTCGCTGCATTCAATAGCATACTTATGTACCTTAAATTTTCAATGATGAGACTTATCGTAATTTTGTTGACTTTTCAATAAAGCACGTGGTAAATTACGGCCATTGAATTGTATACAAACTGGAATAGGGTGTTTTGGGTGTTTCCAATAACTGCTCCGAGAGCAGCAACAAGTGCAGTCAACGGAAACACTCGATGATCCAATGGAATTAGCCACTCAGAATTTAGCATTCCTAAACTCATCGAAAGTACCACCTCGCGGATTCAATTAACCGACTGTGCATTCGTCGTTTGTCGCATGTGTTGATGTTGGATGAAAAGAGAAAATCTAGGGGAAATCAACTTCACCTCTTCTTTCATCTAATGAGGTTTTAAAACGTAATCGCTTGTTATCACTATTTCTTCTGTTTTTCATTCTTCGTGTTCTTTTTTTCATTGAATTCCATTTGTCCACATGTTCACATGTATTACGATGTTCAATGTTTATTTAACGTTTAATCATGACTTACGAAATCAGTTTTTTCACCTTCTGTGATAAATTAATTAAAAGAATCTATTGATTATACTTTGAGCCCCGTCCTTCGAGATTACAATGTAGTATACCCCGTTCCGCGAGATGTCACAACGTTCAGAGATCGAAAAACCCTATAATTCCCTATGATACAACCTGCCTACTTCCGGTTTTCAACTTCCTCATTGTATTTCGTTGTGCGAAACGTGTTATAACGTTCAAGTTCGTGAAGAAAAGAATTTTTGGGTTTTCTTTATATTATAGGAGTGTTGCACGGTATTATAGCAGGATGGATAATAAACGAAAAAGAACCGAGGACCAAGAAGAAACAAATTTGGAGTTCATAGTCAAGAAATTAAAGGAATTGGAAGAGAAAATAGATCGGCAGAATAGACAGGTTAACGATAATGGCGGGAGCGAAAATATACATCTAAGTCAGCAAGATAATGCAGCAGATTCTGGTAAGCTAAACACGAGAGGTTAGAGACATCAGAATTTCAGATGTCGATAAAGTTAGAATAAAAGATTGAGAGAAGGATGAGCTAGTTTTAGGCTAGACATATCAGAAATAGTCACACTGTTAAGCTAGTTTTAGACTAGATATATGAGAAGGAATTTATACTGACAAGCTAGTTTTTAGACTAGATAGGTCAGAAATTATACTGATAAGCTAGTTTTTAGACGAGATATATCAGATAGTAACGAAAGTTGAATTTTAGACAAGATATGTAAGAAAGATTGTTCTGTTTTACAGAATCAGACGTTGATGCATCATCAAATATTGAGAATGTCGATCCCAACGGGCAAGAGGTGCAACCTGCACAAAATATATTGGATGCGGATGATGGAGAAACGTTTGATGCCCTTGACGATGAATTGATGGAGGTTTTGGGTGTCGATCCATCAAAATCTAACAGCATCGAATGCAAATTACATCCATCCTTAGAAAGTCGCTGGAAGGTTTGGGTTAAAGAAGGTGCTAAAAAAGAAGAAATTGAGACTATTTTAAATAAATATGACAAACCTGAATTTTTGGCGACTCCAAAAATGAATGTAGAAATCCAAGCTACCATGAATGAAGGGGCGACCAAGAGAGATGGCCATTTTATGGAATCTCAGAATGTTTTGGGTACTGCGTTGGCATGTCTTGGTTCTGGGATTTCAATGCTAATCGAAGACAGGGAAGATTTGGATAAACTTGAAGTGTTACAAAAATTTTGTGATGCAGCCAAGTTAATCAATGTGGCGTATCATCAACAATCAGTGGCTAGAAAGGCATTCGTTGCACCGTCATTGGACAGGAGTATCAAGGAGGTTTTAGAAACCTCTAGACCTGGCATTTGGTTGTTCGGAGACAGTTTGAGTGATAGGATAAAGGAAGTGAAAACAATCGGTAAGGTTTCACAAGGAATAAAAGTTCAAGCCAGCTCTAAGAAAAGCCTTTCACAATCGTCAAGAGGCACTTTAAACTGGAAGGGCCCGTCGTCAGGACGACAGTTCAACTGGCAGGCGGGCAACAAAACATCAGTCCAGGGACGTCGTCAGAACTTCTACAAACCGAGAAATTATGCGTTCAAAGGAAATCAGGTTCAGTCGGGACCGTCATCAAGGAAATTCAGGCAGAAATAAGTGTAGGTAAAATAGCTGGAAAATTAAAAAGTTTACAAAGGCGTTGGAAAGAAATAACAAAAGATAAATTTGTGTTGAGGTGCATCAAAGGATATAAAATAAAATTTTGTAAAGAAATTAAACAGCAATCTAGGTTTTGTGAGCCAAACAGGTCAAATCAAGAAACCAAAAAATTTGAAGAAGCTATTGGGTCACTTGTAGCAAAGGGTGCGGTAGAGCGCTGTGAAGGCGTAGAAGGTCAGGTTTTATCAAGTTACTTTTTAGTACAAAAACCAGACGGATCGAATAGATTCATTTTGAATTTGAAATTTCTGAATCAGTTTATTAGACCAGAACACTTCAAAATGGAAAATTTGAAAGTAGCAATGAATTTAGTTTGGCCTAGGGCCTTTATGGCCACTATTGATTTACAAGACGCTTATTTTGCAATTCCTGTGCATAAAAGTAGTAGGAAATATTTAAGATTTAGTTTTAAAGATGAATTGTATGAATTCACTTGCTTACCGTTTGGTTTGTGCTCATCTCCATTTGTTTTTACCAAAGTTTTAAAACCAGTAGTATCATACCTGAGAGCAAAAGGATTTACCTCCGCAATTTATTTAGATGACATGTTGTGCATAGAAAATAATTTCGAAAGATGCCTAGATAATGTAACGGCAGCAATTGAGTTATTGGAATCGTTGGGGTTTGAAATTAACTACTGTAAAAGTGCACTTAAACCAGATTTGAGATGCAAGTTTTGGGGTTCGTGATAGATACAAACAGGTACGTTGTGGAATTACCTTTAAAGAAAAGGATAAATATATTGAATCTAGTTGAAAGCTGGATGGCAAATAAAACAGAATTCAAGATTGATGAATTCGCACAGTTGATTGGGGTGTTGATTGCCAGCTGCCCGGCTGTGCAATATGGTTGGATGTACACAAAAATTTAGAGAGGGAAAAATGCATAGCTTTAATATTGAATGATGGTAATTATTCAGCGCGTATGTCAATTACAGATTCAATTCTTGAAGATCTAAAGTGGTGGAGAGCAGCAATTCCACAAGCTTCCTGTCCAATAAAAAAGAATCATTACGATTTAACGATTTATACAGATGCATCCAAATCTGGTTGGGGTGCAACTTGTACGCATGGTAAAGTGTACGGGTTCTGGAATGAAAGAGAAGCAGGTTATCATATCAATTATTTAGAGCTCAAGGCGATATTGTTGGCATTAAAAAATTTAGCCAGTAATTTGAAGGATTATGATATTTTGTTAAGAGTAGATAATACTACGGCAATTTCATACGTGAATAAAATGGGTGGAACACGGTTCCCAAGATTCAATTCATTAGCTCGACAAATTTGGGAATGGGCTCAGGAAAGACATATTTGGTTATTTGCTTCTTACATTCCTTCGAAGTTGAATACGGAAGCGGACAGACTTTCGCGTCAAAAGTCAGTGGATACCGAATGGGTTTTATCACCAGAGGCCTTTGAATTAATAGTAAAGCAGTTTGGGCAGCCAAATATAGATTTATTCGCATCCGAAATTAATGCAAAGTGCAGGAAATTTGTATCTTGGTTTCCGGAACCAAACGCTTTTGCAGTAGATGCATTCACGATAAGTTGGAAAGATTGGTTCTTTTATGCATTCCCACCTTTTTCTTTAATTTTGAAGATGTTAAAAAAGATCAAGGAGGATAGAGCACAAGGTATTGTTGTAGTGCCTCGGTGGTATACACAACCATGGTATCCCTTGTTATTAGCTTTAATGGTTGGCGAACCGTTAATATTTGAGCCTTCTTCGACCTTATTGAGATCTTTTTACAGGGCGCAGAGTCACCCCAGAGCAAAGCATCTAGTTCTTTTGGCTGTGAAGTTATCCGCCAGGGATATATGAATAAAAATGTGCCGGAGGAGGCATTGGATATTTTGCTCGCATCGTTAGCAGAGTCTTCGGTGAAGCAGTACGAGTCTGCTTTTAAAAAATGGATGAAGTTCTGTATGGACACAGAAACAGATATGTTTAATGCGTCGCCGGAGAAAGTTTTAAGTTTTTTAAGTAAAGAATTTCAAAGCGGGGCATCATTCGGTTCTTTGAATACCTTGAGGTCTGCTATTTCGTTGATTTCAACGCAAAAAATAGGCGAGGACTGTTTAATCAAGCGGTTCATGAGAGGAGCATATAGACTCAGGCCTGCTACACCACGATACGAATATACTTGGGACGTGGATGTGGTTTTAGAATTTGTGCGACAATGGTTTCCGGTGGAAGAAATATCTTTGCAAAATTTGACCGAAAAAACAGTAATTTTGTTAGCTCTGAGCACGGCACATAGAGTGCAAACATTGGCGAACATCAGGATTAATAATATTATTAATTCGGGGGATTTATATATAAGAATTCCAGATTTGCTGAAGACCTCAAAGGCAGGAAGAAAACAGCCGCTATTATGTGTACCATATTTTAAGACGAATCCGGCGTTATGTGTCGCGTCGACAATATTAAGATATCTGGAGGTGACAGCAAGGCTCAGAGGAAACGAAGATCATTTATTTATTTCGTTTAAAAAACCGTACAAGCGAGTTTCATCGCAAACACTTAGCAGGTGGATTAAGAATGTGTTAGTTAAAAGCGGTATCGATGGTTCCATGTTTTCTGCACATTCGACGAGACATGCGTCTACGTCGGCGGCAGCTAAGCGAGGTCTCGAGTGGGATATAATTAAAAAGACAGCAGGATGGTCGAAAAATTCTCAAACGTTTGCTAATTTTTACAATCGACCGATCATTCCAGATAACAAGCAGTTTGCAACATATGTATTACGTTGCTAGTCAATTAATTATTAATAAGAGTTGAATAATCCTATAAATTTGTGATTGAGGAAAATTTAATATTGTTTTAGTTGACTGATTCATAAAAGACTGTTAATGGAAATCCATTAAGTAGATATAAGTGAATATAATATAAGAATGTTTTATAAAACATTGTTATGGATATAAAATTTATGAAATAAAAATTTTGTGCAATAAATTAGGTGTTTATTGGTAGAAAGAAACGAAGCAAAATTGCATATACGCTAAACCACTACATTGTAATCTCGAAGGACGGGGCTCAAAGTATAATTTGCCAGTTAAACGAACTTCTTGAAGTGAAGTTCTACTGGAATTATACGAGAGCCCCGTTCGAGATGATTACACCCTCCCATTTATTAAAATTATTCCCAACCCAGATGTTAAGCAATTTTGAACACTCTGAAATAATGAGGAAGTTGAAAACCGGAAGTAGGCAGGTTGTATCATAGGGAATTATAGGGTTTTTCGATCTCTGAACGTTGTGACATCTCGCGGAACGGGGTATACTACATTGTAATCATCTCGAACGGGGCTCTCGTATAATTCCAGTAGAACTTCACTTCAAGAAGTTCGTTTAACTGGCAAATTTTTATAGCAAGAAAAGTGGTATCTTTCAACAAAACAAATTATTTATCAAATTCTTGAATCTTATCCAATAAACTGGGAGTAGGATGAATGGAGTAAATAAATAGTTACGAAGGGAGTTCTCAGAACGTAGGTGTTTACAAATCTTTTACTTCTGTGTAACAAAAAAATAATAATTACCAACTATTTATACATCAATAAACATTGAAAAATTTCAAATATCTTCAAGTGCCTGGTTGTATCATATTGAAATCATTCAAATTTGACAACATAAACATCCTTTCAAGGCCAGTAAAGTGTAATTAACAATACCATCTGAAACATTCAAAACAACATGAACTATTATTATTAACCAGTCTGGGTATAAATATTGAATTCAAACGAGGACCCTTAGTAGTGTTTGAAATTTTATAAAAGTGTCATTCATCCAAGTTACAACCATTATGCATAAAGTATTATCCAAATCGTCAGCTCATGGAAAATTGAACGTGTTGCTCCCAGTTACCTACCAGCCGGTACAACGAAGTTTAATATTAATCGAGAAAAAGGAAAAGAAAACTGTATCGAATTTGAAGAAATATTGGTTCTCCAGATACGTTGATTACATAAAAAATTATGAGAAAGTGTTGGAAAAGAATTTCCCAAGAACGATGCGAACGTATCGTGTTTTCAGCGTTGGAACACGAGACTTATACTATGATTTGAAAAAATACATCTCTGTTGTTAAGAAACAGAACTTGGATGGAGTCGATACGTTGACTAGAGAAGAATTACAAGTGGTGCATACGTTACCCAAAGATTTATTGAAAATCTCTCCGGTGTTGCTGATTTCGGCAATCCCATTTACCAATTATATCATATTTCCTTTGGCATATTTCTTCCCGAAGTACTTGTTGACTTCGCATTACTGGACGATTCAACAAAAATTAGAATTTATGCTTTTGGATCATCAGCACAAGCTCAAACATAATAGATCTTTGTTCAGATGTATGCAAGCTGAGTTGGAAACTATCAAAGATCCTAGTTTGAGGACCAAATGGAGCGATATTATTGCTTGTTTGGGCAGTGGAACACATCCCATGACTAACGATATTATCGCGTGTTCCTCGTTATTCGCTGGTCCTCCATACTCTATGGATCACCTCAAGAGAAAACATGTGGTAGGTGAAATCAAATGATCATAAAAAAAGTACTCTTTTTCTTATATCACTGTCTGGTTTATTACAGAAAGAATTGCTAGCAATTCATGGAATGTCTCAATGGAGACCATTTAGAAGGCGACGCTTGAAAGAGCGAGGATTGTTAATCAAACGAATGGATGAGGCTATTAGAAACGAAGGAGGTGTAAATTATATGTCAAATGATGCCATAAGATGGGTGAGTATTTCAAGCTATCTTTCGAATTTATTCCCACAATGACAAGGATTTCATGAATTCTTTCGTTTCAGGCTCTATTCTTTCGAGGTGTCAATCCTGTGAATATGTCGACCAATGATATGCAGAAGTGGCTCAATCAGTGGCTAATCGTGTCAAAAAGTATCGATGAAAATAATATATCTTTGTTACTACACTGTCCAATTTTATTAGCTTACAATATTTCGACCAATTGGACTCTCATATATTCTTACCGTTAGAATTTTATATCTATAATTTATTTTTATTGAATTGTTGCTTTTTTTTTTAAAAATCATTTGACATGATTGTCAAAATTTACACACGTGCATTTATGTCTAAAAATTCGAGATTATGAATTTTGTTTGCTAGAAGAAAAATATGATATTATATGACCTTGATAGAATACTTTTGTTATTTTATGATTACAAAAAGAACTAAAAGATCAAGGAATGGTTATTAGATACAGTTTTTATGAATCGCAACGTATGATAATTTATAGAAACTAGTCACTTGATTCTGCTGATTATAATTTCTGAAATTTTTCCAATTTTAAATTCAATGGATATAAATATGAAAAAAAATCTTCAAACGTTTACGAAAAGAGAACAAAAATAAATCATTTCTACCTGGTATAAAATTACACGATATTTAATTTTATGACTAATTATAATGTACGATAACCGCATGTAAATACAAAGTATATATTTATATTTCTACTGTGATAGAAATATTTATTACTTTACTATCGAATTAATTTATTTCATGTACATATGTGTATAAATTTAAATTCTCATTGTACCTGAATATTCACTATGTTCTTTTTTTTGTTCCTTATACATTCCACGACTCCTCAATTTTTTGATAAAATCATTGTTATTATTATTTCAAAGCATTTTCGAATATAAAAATAATAAATTGTGTGTAATGTGAGAAAATAATTCGAAACTTTTGACGATTCATTTGCCAATTTTCAAAGTTGAGAGCAATCATTTCGAACAGTCGTAGAATTTGATGGTACAAACTTTGTGCTTGGATTCGAAAATATGCGTTATGAGTAAATTATTTAATTTCTGGCAAACGTGATTGCACGACCCACGTTTGTTTATCTTTGTAAATTGAATTTGAAAGTTGCAATGTAGTATTTTTGTTCATAACTCTACTATGCACGTATTACCAGTAAACATAAAATGTTTATGCCAAAATTTCACGTCATTCTACGGGATGTAAACAAATCCTTTATTTCAGACATCAATGAAGATAACCTTACGACCCATCGTATGGATATCAATTGTTATGAAACGTCATCATGGAATAAGAATGATCGAATGAAATGAAATTCATTTTATTTAAAAAAGTATCTTTATTCAAAAATTCTCCACATTTTATACATAAAAATTCATGTAGTATAAAATATATTTATCATTTCGTATTTACAATGAGAACACAAGAATAAATTCTATTCATTAAAATATATATAAAATCGCTCATTCGCTTGATGATATGATTTATACTTGACAGTATATTATATTTTAAATTCATTAAATTTGGCTGACAAATGTCTTTTTTTTTTCCCTGTACTTTCAAAATTCGAGACACAACAGAATATTCAAAATTTATGCATCGGCCGAATTTCCCTCGAATCAGAAACAAATTATATAATATCTGCGTATGAATGTGAATTCAAGATTTCAATCTACTACACTGTGAGAACAGAATATATGTTTTCAATAAAAATAGAAACAAATAGCATTGTACAATGACATCACTTTTCTGTATTAATAGATATTCTCACGGTGTATGAATTACTCGTGCAGTGAATTTAATAAAAAGCAACAAAAGCACTGCTGTATAGTACGAAATAAAGAAAAATGTTGATTGTTGCATTATTATTATTTCGCAAATTTGGAAAAATATTGAGAATATATTAAATTATATTCGAATCGAGAAACAAGTATTACAATAAGGCAACAAATCATATAAAGAATAGATAATACCACTTCTTCATATTTTTTTGTTTTTTTTTTTTAATTTTATATTGAAAATTATGAAACATTATCAAGCAAATCAAACGATCGAATAAATGTTTGCTACGACACACACTTGTATATTATTAAAAGAATGGATGATTTTGTCTCTTTTTCAAATATTATCACAAAAACATTGGAAGGTACATCGCTATGCTCACTTATTTTTATATCTTACAAAAAAGAAACAAAATAGCATTGAATAATTTCAATTTCATTCACTTCCTCTTTAAAATCAGAGAGATATTAAAATTTTTCCTGATCAATAATTAAGTACCAAAATTAATATGTATGAAAAATACTAATTTATTGGAATATACGCGGGTAAAGTACCGATGGGAGGTCTTTTAAATACCACCCCCTCGTGATCTTTTTCATCGCTATCTTTCCCAATCGCGAGATCTTCCGATTGAGTCGACATTTCTACATTCTCCATTATTTTCATTTTCTTGATAATACGTTCTTTTTTCTCTTCAAGATCGTTCAGAGTATTTTTTGTATAATACCTCAACATACTTTCATGATTAGAAGACGTGGGATTATCTTCTTTGGCAGATTTAACGGATTCATTCGTTTTACCGTTGGATTTTTGCAAATAGTTATTGTCAAGCTTATGAGCGGATGAATTAGAGGGTTTATGAGGATAAGGACAACTCTTACCTTTCTTGCATTCTCCTGTTTTCTCAAATTCAGGACAAAGATTTTCATGTCGCTTTTTACACTGAAGAAAATTAAAATGAAAATTACAGTAAAAATAATGTTTTCGAATTTCAAAATATTCATTCTCACCTCGTTTCCTTTGGCACAATACCCTTTGAGAAATTCTATGCAGATTGAAGTTTTGGAAGAGACTTTGACGTGAAGATAAGGACAGTTTTCTCGCGTACAACAACCTTCGAGGAAGAATCTACACGTTGGCATTTTTTCTGGACCGACGTCGTGAGATAATAAACATTTATCCGATAAACATTTTCCTTGAAGGAATCTAAATATGATGAAAAAGAAAAAAGAATATATATGTGTCTCTATATATATTCTCTGTTTTGTCACTGATCGCATTTGTGATACTTTACTTTTTACAAAGGGAAACTTGTTTCCTGTCGTGAAGTTTATGACACGTTCCTTTCTTTTCGTTGGCACAATACCCAAATCTTTGGAATATCAAGCAGGGCTGATTATTTTTCCGCATTTTATTGCGTAAAATTTGTATACTCTTCTGCTTGACTTTATTCCTATCGAATTAAAATCAATTCTCATTTAGAATTCCATCAATTATTTGTCATATCAATTTTTCTTACCTGATAATATTTTTACTAGAATTTCTATTCCCTACAGTCGTCTTTCCAGCAACATTCGTTGCATTAACGTTATATTTGGAAATCTTCACCCTCGATAATTTTTTACCGTTCGTTGCTATCAGAAATTTATCATTCCTGTTTGTATTTTCCAAACGTTTCTCTGAAATTTATATAAAATATATATATTTGTTCTCGAACTTGAACACAATTCAACCTACTTTTCAATGGATAACTCCTACGAATTAACCGATTTCGTGTTGACTTGTAAACAATCCCTCCAATTCTGATTAATTCCGTACTATCGATATTTCTATAAACAAAAACAAATTCCATATTTGGCGTTATCGTAGGGACATAATATCATTAAATCGAATAAATAATTCACTTACTTGACATTTTTATTCGATACTTCCAATTTCTTTTGCTTTACTTTTGGACTCTTGGTTTTATTTATCGAATATCTATTTACTTTATGAACATTTTGAACATGTAATTTGAAATTACGTATACCATTGGATACCTTTGGCACGACATTAGTACCGGAAGAGGGATTTCTTAAGACAATTTTAGTTTTCTGCAAAGACAAGAGAGTGGATCGTTTTGTTCCGGGTGACACGCTACAACCACGTTTTATTCTCACAAGTTTATTTTTCGACAACATCACCATGTTGGAATTTGATCTTTTCGATACACTTTTAGGGGAGTCTACATTCTTGACAGGTGCTTTCAATCTCGCTTGCGTCGGTGATGTGTTCGCAGGGACAGTTTTTGCGATACTCGATTTCGCAGCGCTCGATAATTTTTTCATCAATTTTGGATTTACGTATACAGATTTTTTTATCGAAGTTTGTACGGGGTTGGAAATCACATTTTTGGAAGACATATTTGTTTCCGAGGGTATCGAAATGTTCTTTTCGTTCAATAAATTGTCGACGTGAGTTTTAAGATTTTGTATTAACGTGGACGTTTGCGTGGAATTATCACAAGTTATCGCGGTTTTCATTATTCTTGGATTAACGTGAATCAGTGGTTTGAGAGGAATTTTTGGATTTATCAAGATAACTGGGTTTTGTGGTTTGAAATTTGGATTCACGTGAACGTTGGTGCGTTGAGGTATCGTTATGGATCCTTGGATGTTTTCTTTTACAGAACTGATGGGATTTGAAGTGTTTTTCTTTTCGAGTAACCTGTCGGTGGCCTTCTTTTTGTACTCTTCGATCATCCCTATAAATAATCCATGTATAAAGGAATTAGATTGAAATTATTGATACTCGACATTCTATTTATAATGTATATCTCTCGATATGGAGTTCACAATAGCTTGAATAGTATAGTGCTGAAAACCAATACGATGTGGCAACTCATCGCATACTCGTTGGAAATCTCAGGACAGAATATTGCTATTCAATTGTGTTTTTTGTAATATTACAAAACATTAGCCTTCACTTTATCGTCACAAGGTGACCTTGTAGTTGTTTGAAAAATTCAAAAATTCGTTACCAAATACCACACGAGAATAACAAATGTAGAAACGTGTTTGGCTTTGTGTATCAATATGGTTATGTTGTTGCTGGTTAAGAAAATCAATGATTAATGCAACATACAGAAATTGGATATCAATTCTATCTTGAAAATGAATACTACTGATTTACAATTTGAGATTCAAATCAAAGATCTAGAATATTGTCTGCGAAATTGAAAGGAAACTTACGAGTTAAATGATCGATTCTCTTCAATAAATTGTCTTCCATTTTGCAATAGGGAATTATTGCTCACAATTTTATACAATTTATTAGAATCACGTGTGAAATTAATTATCACTATCACGAAGAAGAGAATGTTGTATGGCAATGTTCAACAATTTACAGTTAAACGAACTTACCTGAAGTGAAGTTCAACTGGAATTATACGAAAGCCCCGTTTGAGATGATTACAAAGGTAGTACACTCCGTTCTCGCCAGATGTCACAACGTTCAGAGTCCTAAAAGAAACAAATTCCCACTGGGAACGTGCCCATGCGCACGCCCCTCTATGTTCTCTCATAATTTCAGAGTATTCACACAAAACAAGGACAAATCAGTAACACAAAAAAGAAAGAGACAAGAACATCTCAAATTGCAAATTTTCAGGGAAGGGCAAATAAATTTTGATATTTGGGCGGGACTGTAATCATCTCAAACGGGGCTTTCGTATAATTCCAGTTGAACTTCACTTCAGGTAAGTTCGTTTAACTGTAAATTATACTTCAAGCCCCGTTTCTCGAGATTACAAAGGTAGTTGTTGAGAGTACATACGATTTCTTTTCTCTTTCTTTTTCTTTCCTTCCTTCTTTTTTTTTTTTTTTTTTTTTATTCAGCTTTGACAAAAAAAAGGAAACCAAGTTATTTATTCACCCTTACAATATCACTCTTCAATCTATAATTTGATTGCAACACATTGCTCCCCCTAAATATTCTAAATGTAAACTAAAACTTTGTTCAAAATTTAAAAGAAAATAAACTCATTTCTTCTTTCACATTGACTCGGATTTTTAACAGAGCGACCAAGGAGCGAACAACCCGCATGACCTTTAGTTTACCATGAAACGAAATTAACGTTGATTTAAAATAATCTGTGCAAACTTATTTGTATCACTTATGACCTGTCTGTTATAAAACTTTGCAAATACTTGAGATTTACTGGACCAACCAGCCGTTTTTCTAATGCTCTCTATATCTAAACCTTTCAAAAGGGCTGAAGACGTCGACGCATGACGTGTTGAATGCGCCGAAAAAATCTCGGTATTTATACCACTTTTATCAAGTACTGACTTGATCCATCTACTAACAGTCTGTGATGTAACCCGTTTGTACGGTTTTTTGGTAGAAATAAACAATCTTCTCTCCTTATCTCTAATCTCCTTTGTCACAGACATATATCTTTTTATAGTACTGGCCACACACAGATGCGGTTCTTCCTTAAAAAACGGTAGTATCAACAAAGGTTGTTGCCGCCCTGGTCCAGACGTTTTCAACATATTTGGTATGTGGATTTCCAATCCTTCTAACGTTTCTACAATATTATTTAATTCTATTACTGTAAACGTTTGGACCCTGTGCCCAGTACTTAATGCTAATAACATCACAGTTTTCTCAGTCAGACATTGTAACGATAAATCTTCCAAAGGGAACCATTTACCAATCTCACTTAAAACTATATTTATATCCCACGTAAAGCTATATTTGGGCCTCGCTGGCCTTAAACGATATACGCCTCTTAAAAAACGTTTTATCAGAGGATCCTCCCCTAAACTTACGGTAGAGATCAGTGATATAGCTGATCTGTACGAATTCAACGTCGCATATGAAGCTCCCGCGTTAAAATTTTCAGTCAAAAACTGCAGTACGCTTTCCACTGGAGCGTTAAACATATCTATATCGATTTTTTCGCAAAAATCACTCCATCTTTTCAAAGCAACGTCATACTGTTTAACTGTGGATCCAGCCAATGACGCTAATAATACCTTCACTGATTCCGGTGGGACGTTCTTCCGCATGAATGATCGTTGGATAATTTGCCCACCAAAATCCTCAAATATTTGGCTCTCGGGTGGTATTGATATCTGCAAGAATGATATAATAAATCTGAAGCAGGGCCGAAACTCAATGGTTCCTCTACAAGTAAATCTAGGAAAAGCGGGTACCAAGGTTGGCTAGTCCATTCAGGTACCACCACTATTCCTGTTGCCTTATCTCTCTGTATCTTTTGTAAGGTTTTTAAAATCATCGAAAAAGGCGGAAAAGCATAAAAATAATATTTCTCCCAATTAATCGTAAACGCATCTACAGCTATAGCCTCTCTTTCGGGATACCAAGAAACAAATACTCTGCACTTAGCATTATCCTTTGTGGCGAATAAATCAACCTCTGGTTCCCCAAATCTCTCTACAATTCTTTGAAACACGAGATCTGACAATACCCATTCTGTATCTACGGGTTTCCTCCGCGACAAGGCATCTGCTTCCACATTTTCAACCGAAGGGATATACGATGCGAACAACCAAATCCGTCTTCTTTCGGCCCATTGCCAAATTTGCCTGGATAAATGATTAAAATATTGAAAGCGAACTCCCCCCATTCTATTTACGTACGAGATAGCAGTTGTGTTGTCCACTCTGAGTAAAATATTACAGTCCTCTAAATCTGAAGTCAGGGATTTTAACGCTAAAAAAATTGCCTTCAATTCTAGATAATTGATATGCTTCCTCTTCTCTTCATCGTTCCAAAAACCATAAGCTTTCCTATCTTCACAAACTGCACCCCAACCGCTCTTGGATGCATCCGTATAAACAATCGTACTAAAACTATCTTTTCTAATAACATCAGAATTGTTCTTTATATTCCGCTTCCACCATTCAAGTTCTTCCCGAATACTTTCTGTAATATTCCACTTTGCATTATAATCATCGTTATTAATTATCAAAGCCTTTTGTTTTTCCCTCTCCAGACTCTTTGTATACAGCCATCCGTATGGTACCGCTGGACAAGCAGCGACTAATGTGCCAATTAACCTGGCCAAATCTTCGATACAAACTGACCGCTTATTCAACACTGAATTCAACATTCTTTCAATCTTTTGTTCCTTTTCCACAGGCAACTTGATAGAGAATTCATGAGAATTAAGAACAAATCCTAAAAATCTACAATCTGTATCCGGTATCAATTGACTTTTTCTCGTATTGATAATGAAACCCAATGATTCTAGTACCTCTCTTGTATATGATACATTTTTATAACAATCCATAAAATCCTTTCCAATACATAAAATGTCATCTAAATAAATAACCGATAAATAACCGCTACTTCTTAAATGACTCATCACCGGTTTCATCAACTTCGTAAAAATATAAGGGCTTGTAGACAATCCAAACGGCAAACAAGTAAACTCGAACAGTTGCCCATCAAATTGAAATCTCAAAAATTTTCTACATTTTTTATGTACAGAAATCAGGAAATATGCATCCTGCAAATCAATTGACGCCATAAAATAATTCGATTCTATTAACCTAGACGCTGTTCTCAAATCCTCCATCTTGAAATGGTTCGTATCGATGAATTTATTCAATTGTTTGAGATTTAAAATGAATCTTTTTGAGCCATCTGATTTTGGCACCAAAAAATAGGATGATAAAAATTGACCCGATTTTGTCTTACACGGTACAACCGCACCCTTATTTATGAGTGCTTTAATGGCCACACGAATTTCCTCAACTTCTTTCCTATCTCGGAATGGTTCACGTGGAGGATCCCTTTGTTCTATTTCCCTAGTAAACCTAATCTTGTACCCTTTGACACATCCTAATATAAATTGATCATTTGTAATATTCTCCCAACTCTTTCCATAATACCTAAGCCTGCCTGCGAAGTTACTTACATCTATTGAGTCTGCGGATGATTCCTTTGGTTGAATCGATAATTTTGCGCCCTGTTGCGTTGCTGGCTGTAGTTGCTCTTGAAGCGTAACGTGTTTCTTGACGAAATCGAACCTTTGTTGCCCCCCTGCCAATTCTGGAACCGTTTCGCAGGAGGGGCCCGTGAGTTTAAATACCCTTTCGAAGTTGAAGGTAAACTCTTCCTATTCGGTTGTAGCTTTAAACTTTGCGACATCTTATCCAACACCTTGGCCTCCTTGATTTTTTCTCCCAATTTGGCACCAAATAAAAATTCGTCTGGTTTTGTGCTATTCAATAGATCCTTAATCTGTTTGTCCAATCCGGGGAGGATGAAGGCTTTTCTAGCATTACATTGCTTAAACTGCAAAGCAGTCATCATTTTTGCACCATCACAAAGCCTCTGAAGTAAAACCAGTCTGTCGACTTCTTCTTCTTTATCGTTGAGCAACATATTTATTCCTGTTCCGATGCAGTATAACGCTGCCCCCAACATTTCTTGAGATTCAATCAAATGCTTATCTCTTTTTATTGCTCCCTCATTGAGAGTAGCTCCTATTTCAGGATTTAGTTTCGGTACCTGTAAAAATTCAGGTCGAGGATACTTGCTGAGTAATAATTCCTTATCCTCTTTAGGAATTCCAGATTTCAACCACACATTCCATCGTCTGAACAACGACGGATGAATATCCACTTTAACCGCCTTTGATTTTGTGGGATCGTCCCCTAAAATCTCAATCAAGTCCTCGTCCAGAACATCTACCTCCTCTTGGCTGTCAGCGTCGCCTTCTTTCAAGATTTCTTCTACAGGACGATACCCATCATCTACCTCATCGTTGACTGGAAGCTCATTTTCTTTGTTTTCGTTTTCCAGATTACCTAATTGAAACCAATTTCTTATATTGAACGTATACTTTCTTTTTTTTTTTTTTTTTTTTTTTTAATATTATGAACATATGTATATATATATATATATATATAAATATATACTGTTTAAGAAAACAAAACATTTATTTTCATTTCATCGTACCTTCAATGTACGCATATGAACCCTCTGCTTATTTGCCTTATCTTACCTCTACGTGCAAGCTTAGCAATCTTTATTTTGACTTATCTTGCCTCACGTGCAAGCATGTCAACATATAAATATCCTCTTAATTAATTTTAATTGTTTCCACCCATGTACACAAGTATGCATATATACATTAAACGATCTATATATAAACATCCTATACTTCAACCTACATGACAATTTTTCTATAAATCCTATTCACTATTCACTCTTCTTTTTGTTTTTTTTTTTTTTTTTTTTAAATTTTTCATGTTACATACCCTCTACGCTGTAAGACTCGTTTGAACTTGCACTTGACGCTTGATCGCCATCTTGGCTATTATCGAATTCGCCGGTACGCTCAATAACTCTTTTTTCCAACATCCTGAGTTTTTTCATCACCGCTTCCAGACTAACATCTTCTTTCTGCCTCTTCCTCTTATTTCCGTACTCCATAATATTTATATGATGACAAATTCTAACTTCAACACGAAAAAATATATCACCGAAGGACAATGAACGTCGTTACCATCACGCGCACAACGAAGAAATATGAGAGAACATAGAGGGGCGTGCGCATGGGCACGTTCCCAGTGGGAATTTGTTTCTTTTAGGACTCTGAACGTTGTGACATCTGGCGAGAACGGAGTGTACTACCTTTGTAATCTCGAGAAACGGGGCTTGAAGTATAATTACGACGACACGATGTTCCACCACATTTCCATATCATCATCGTCCCAGGACGTTCCGGAAAACATTTGCTGCAGTAACAACGTGACAACGTAGCAACGTAGCAACGTAGCATCGCGCAGCCAAAATAATGAAGAAAGAAAAGTTATTCTCATTGGTGGCTTCTCCGAGGAAGAGCCTTTTGTGTCGATTTGTGACGACTCGCGCTTGCTTTTACGCGATAAGAAAATGCGTACACGACGAGATCGTAGGAGAGAACAAATATCTGTCCCAATCTGTCCATTGGAGAAGAGAGGCTTGGTTTTAAACGTAACTACAAATCGAGTTCCATGAATTCGATTAGAACCACCTGTATAAATAAATTAGCCCACCAATCGGGTATAGACGACATTGTTTCGAATGCTATATCGGTAACCTGCTCATTTCCTTGTATGGATATTAGCTGTAAAAGTAACTATCTGTTGGTAACATTGTGCGTGGGCAATCTATCGTGGATGACAATTTAAGCGGTGATAGTCGTGTATGTACATACATATTTGCTATGTACCTGAGTGTTTAATTTCTTATATTGTATATTAAAAATATAAGTGACTATCGTCCGAATTGTTTGAAAAAGGATTTTTACCACTCGATGAATAGCGAACCTAAGTGAAAACCTTTTTAAGGTAGGTGACCTAAAATATTTGATGGATTTGCCAGATGGCATTAAACGATGCGATACCACCTTACAGGTTTTGTTTGTTAATACATACAGACATTTGTCATTATTCAACGATATTTCCAATATTTTCTATTACCGTACGCACACGGAACTGAAACTGCATTCAGTTTTTTCATATCCCACCTATATTTCAAAATCGTTTTATCGGAAACTATTTCAAACGAGCAAATACCATTTATATGACGAATGCTGAAAATTATTAATTATTGCCAATCGATCATTGTTCAACAACAACATATTTCAACATTTTTCAACAAGCAAATTTTGTTGCCAATCGCACCGAATGAACGATCGTTTTCGAGTTGAACAATATGTCAACGATTTGATCGTAGGGAGTCGGTTTTTAACAAGTGTCGATATTTATGAAATTGATTTATAAAACAATGTATGTAGTTATTGTGTATTTCATTTTTTTGATAACAAAATTGAATAAAATGACATTCAATGTTCATTAAAATTCAAATTTATCTATTTTACTGTATTAAATAGTGATCAATGATTGTATTTGTAATGGAACACAACAAGGCATCCTTGCTTATGTTTTATAAATGCTTCAACCAAAAAAACAAACATTCCTACCGGATGTATGTACTATCTTAACGATTGTGTTTAATTTCCGCGAATATCTCTTTCTCATCCCAACACCATTATATCTCTGGACTCATTGTGCATTTTATAAGAGTATAAATGTGCAGCGTTTGATTATATTTGAACTATTTAAATACAAATAGAATGTATTTTCCAGCCAAGTTAATTGTTATGAACCACGATGAAGTGAATTACGACACGTCCTGTGTACATAGAAAATTTCACACAATAGCAATGTCAGTTACAATGCGGTAGGACTATCGTACTGGCAATTACAGCTTTAGGTATTCCATATGTGCATCGGGGTATACTGTATTCTTTCCCAAAAGATATTCCAACGTTAGGTTACATTCTCACTTTTGAAAAATCTCTACGCATAACTTGGAAAATTTATGACAGAAGAGAATGAGTTTGCTATACAAAATTCATGAAAATTACTATAACAAATGTATTTGAAAATGAATTTGAGAATTCACAAGGTTTGTCATCAGCCACGTTACAACAGTTCTTTTTTTTTTGTGTTTCATGATTCATTCGTGGTTTTACTTCAAAGCAATATTAGATAAAAATCCTAAATCATTGGTTATTCGTTCACTCAAGAACATTAAATTTAGATGACATTTTTTGCATTAAAATCAGCGATTCGGCACACTTGAGAGGAAAAGAAACGTTACAGGAACCGTAATTTTAATGTCATTTTTGCTACGTTATATACATATTATGCACTAGCTGTTTCGATGAGTCACACCATTGTGGAGAATACTAGATTATCTATAGACATAAAAGTAACAACTGTTATCAAAAGTTTGAATTGATTGAAGAATTCAGGAAATAATTTGCTGCTCTATTCTTGTCCAAAGCATGTAAATTATATAAATTTCGAAGACAATCCTCCTAAGTGGAGATGAATAATTAACGTCATTCTTAACGCAAGATCGAACAGGTGCAGGTAACGAGCAGAAGTGTTTATGCTGCTGGGGCTCCAAACCAAATTGAACAGTTTTTAAAAACAAATTTTTTACATTATTCAGTACCCTGGTAGAAAAACTTGACTAAAAATCACTAAAATGTTCAGAGAATTTCAGAAGTGTTCATAGTTTCTCAGAGCTTTGCAATGAAATTCAGAGACACTTTCTTCATAACCACAACAAATATTTATTTGCAATTTCCCTCGCACGATCGGATATTGGAGACCCTGATTTTAATGTGACAAGAATTATTTGGAATTCAAAGTCTGAAGAGATGCGTTAGAACAAGTTGTTGGAAGATTTCTTTTCAAGTTTCCAAATAGTATGCTTTGAATGAATTGAATTACGTTATACGATTTCACATTATATTCAATAACTTATTTCCAACAGAATAATAAATTCTTTATGAAATATAAAAATGTATCTTGAACAATTGTCATCGAAAAAGATTGTATCTTTGGAAAGAACGAGGTGAATGTTTTATTCCCTTTTTTATATCCACAAAATACTACCTGGGGAGGAATTCGATGCATTTCAATTCAGGAAATCTTATGTAACAAATGAGATAATATTACTTCACGTTTGTATTCTCTTAAACAAAGCGATGATAAATGTTGCATGGTGCCGTACGCTTATTTTAGATGTTCTTTTGAGGTTTAAATCATCGTTATTTATCTTCTCGAATGAATTCTTTGTCATTTCTTGCAACTGGAAACATCGAAGAATGTATACTGCAAGATGAGTTTTGTCCTAAAGTAGCAGGATAAGTAGAATAGGGTGATTTTTTTACAATACAGTGTAGTAAAAAATCGTGGTGTGAAGTGGCTTCAAATTAAAAGATTCTTCAAATCATTGTGCATGAATTTTTACTACACTGTGCTGTAAAAAATTATGCTATCTCTCACTCATCCTGCTTATTTATTTAGTACAAAATGTAGTGATATTTCAAACATTATTTTTCTCCGTGTACTAATTTTGGAATATCTATAGAAATAGTGTACGGAAGAGAAAGATTTGGTTAATTCAACAACGTAAAAAAGGTAGAAAGCCTTGATTTGGGTTATCAGTTTACGGTAACAGTATTTTGAAAAATAATATCCCTCTTATCTGAAAGTATGTGGAATAATTTAGCCATTATGTCTTCAAGGCAACGACTAATCAAGGAAAAAAGTAGTAATACCGAAATGACACATACGCTTATTAAACTAATTTGATGACTCTTCGAAATCATTGTGTGTATCCTCAACGTTCAACGCACGCATCAAACGCAAAAGTGAATGCACTCTGCGGAACTTTGCCTCTTGAAATATCAATTTCATGAATTTGCTCCTATAAAAAGGAACATTTCAAAGAATTTAAGGAAATACCATTGCAGCGTGTCGACTGAGGAAATATTTTCTCGGTAAGAATTCTCCAAACTGAATTTTATGTATAAGTTATATATAATTCTATAAAAATTATATATAATTTCACCGTTTCTGCCGTTCTATTTTTACTTTGTTCCACCCCTAAACTGATAACTGCTTCGTCCATATTCATGTAATTCTTGCAATTTTCCATCAATAAATTAGGAGGTTTTACAACAAAACTTGCTGCACTCGCACATCTCTCCACTCGCTATTCAATGCTCAAAATGGCAAGTGACTGGAAGATCTATTAAGAAATAATTACTGATCGGCTTTTAAGGTGATGCCTAGCAGCATTTATAACAAATCACAGGCAAACGCTTCAATTTAATTGAAATATCATTCTGCTTGAGTTAGAAAAGTGCTGAATAGGACGACATTTTGATCAAATTGAAGCCTCAAACCGTAGTTTGTAATTTTTTCATAAACAATTCAACTGCTGCCACACTGCAAGTATCCCCTTAATAAGAAATGGTCTTAAAGTAATCTGTGAATCAGCCAAGAAAGAATAGATTTCGTTGTATTCATTAACAAACTGTTGAAATTCTGCAACCAAAAATCAGTATTTTGCCAAACAGGGATGAAAATCGGAAGTTTTCACAACACTGCTTTGTACAGGATTTCACTCGAATGGAGTGGTGTAAAAGTTTGAATCGTTTATAACAACGAAACGAAAATTCGAACTCACAAAATGTCCCCAGTCGAAAGATTTGAACGGTTTTTACTCCTGATATTTCATTTTCAGACTGATTTTATCCTGATTGTTGAATAACGCGGATAAAAACAGTACATTTTCATGATTTTAGTCTGAATTTCTTCTCAATCAAACTGTTTTTATACGCATTATTCAACAATCAGGGAAAAATCAGTCTAAAAATGAAATATGAGGACAAAAATCGTTGAAATTTTTCAACCCGGGGTGATAAATCATCGTTATTTATTTTCTTGAATTAACTCCTTGGAATTGAAAATGTATTCTAAACAATTTGCTGCCAGATTTTGGGTCTTCAACTGGGGTTTGGTCTGAGTATTGCATTATTCGGTTATTAATTGATTTCAATAAACGATTGAAACTTCAGCAACATTCGAATGGAAAGATAGGTTTCCTTCTGACTGCCTGGAGATTGAATTCTCACCACAACAGAGTGGAATTTCATTCTTCCATATTTAGAGAGTGGTTCATTGGTGAATTAAAACAATCGTAAATCGTTGTTGTTATTATCTTCTGTATGTATACTCTGTTATAAACAAATTTATAAAAATTCCTGATTGATCATTAGAGATTGAACTACTCTTTTATTCGTTGGAATCTAGTTTTCTTATCTGGGTACAGTCTCCTGCAAAAATTCGAACACTCGAACGTACAATTGTATCCCCTTAATGTAGAAAATATGTAACAATTGTAAAAAATTGATATTAATCGAACTTGGAAACACGCCAAATCGCTGAATTTTGGATAACATCCAGTTATTAGCGATTATTATCGGGCTCAGATTCGTTACAGTTTCTATTCATTTGTGATCTCTCCATGTTCATCTTTCAAGATTGAACGAAGCTTGATTCAACGGGGCACATGCGAACTCAAGTGAGACGTATGTAATACTTATTATAGTACTCTACCACAAACTCCTGATATATCGCTTCCTTTAATTTTTCTCTTTCTCTCTTTCTTTCGCTATCTTTTTCAAGGAAATTCGAGTTATAAAAATACAACATAATATCTTGACTTCAAAGTAACCCTCGAACAAGCACAATTCTTTATAGATTTTAAGTGCCTGGTGTATTTAAACGGACAACGAAGTTTATATACTTTCAAGCATCATTACAATCACTGTCGGAAAACAAATTCCTTATGAAAATTCAGAAGGATTTCCTATTTAGGAGGTAACAAAAGAATTCTTATTATTCCACCGCTGCAGAAGAAAAGGTTCCAAAAATCAATTGATTCTCATTGAATCTCGCGAAATTTCATTCCTCAGATTCAATGGATTCTTTTAACCAGGGTGAACGAAATAGCACAAAGTGAAATCTATACTCATTTATTTTATAATTACAGCAATAAATTCTATTTAATCGCTAACAAATGGTATCTTACGCGGCAAACAAGCGGGAGATTGCTCTCGATGTTATCATCGTTCTCCCTGCAGATTCACATCTAATTAAATACAAAATAGCCATAAACTAGATCAGAATTCTACATAAATTATATAGAATTCTTGATATATTATTATGGAGAAAGACAATAAGAACTTGGATCGAGGAATAGGTTTTGAGATCAATTCCGTTTATATCTTGATCAATCGAATGATTTCAGCGACCACCACCGGTGAGCACGGTGTACGAGTGATGCAGTTATGATTAATGAATCATGACTGCATCTATTACAATCATTTTATTCCAAATACTTCTCAGATGTATGTGAGAAAATTCTAGATCCACGATGAATGGAAAATGTATTAAGTATAAATTTTTCTAAAGACGTTTCGTGACCGAGTTTCCAAATTCTTCACTTCGGCTTCGCTGATAGATAATTCAACTCGAGATATTCTTGAATTCTATATGTGCAAGCAGTTTATATACATTATTAGATGATCTCATTGATATCAAAAAGAAAGATACACCGCGTCCTTTAATTTATTTATTTGTTACGAAATATGTAATACAGATGTTGCTGCGCGTTTCGGGTTTCTCAAGTTGCGCAGGCTCCATCGACCCTCGACAACACGATATTCTCTCCTCTTCCACGATTAAACCCTTTCCATCTCCTGTGTCATACATATAGATATACATTTTCTTTTTCCTTAGTATGCACCGCTATTCCGGTTACTGGTGATCGGAAAATTCGCGCGCGGCTCTACGCGATACGGTTTGTGTCCCTGTGTCCGTTGTATATCCTTCATCGTCCTCGTTGCTATCCGATGAAAAGAAAACGAAAGAAAATCCAATTCACTATGATCAGTGCGTATCGAAACGTAACGATAATAATTCATTTTTATTTTTAAAACCGCGGTTTTGTTGTTCAGCTTTTGAAAATTATGCAAAATTTCAAATAATTCCTTAGGTACCCTCCTAGCCTTCTGCAGCAGATTTTGAATTGTTTAAAATTCTTCTGCATTCAATTGATTCAATCTATCTCAAATGAACTTTTAAGGGTTGATAAATTCGATTTTATGGAATCAACTTTTGCATGTATGTCAAGGATATCTGGGATGGGATTCATGACACGAAATGTGTTACAGAAATATTTTGAGGGAGTAGAGATATTTGAAATGTTCTCACACATTCTGAAACGAAACGAGGGAGAGCCGCACCTCTGTGGATGAATGTATGATTATATTGATATAGAATTGGGTCAAGGAGATGACAAAACGTTAAAAACATTGTTTAACTATGAGAATGATGAGTATATCAATCGAAATTAGTTCGATTCGAGTAACTTTTTCACGTATCCCAAAAGTAAATACGATTAAAATGTTTTATTACATTCAACCGCATCTTTTTATTGTCCAGATTTCAAGAATAGATTGAAAAAATTCGTTAAAATTTATCAGACAGGTTCGGTATGTTACACGGATTTTGTGAACTGTAATCGTGGAATGATGTGGTTGCATCTTCTCTAAGCATAACCCAACGAACCAACTCTCGCTTACGTACTTGCTAATTTGTTCACACGCACTAATTATTTCATTATCCTGTCGTTCTTTTCTTGTTGCCGAGGTACGAATTGAAACAACGTTGCTGCTGCATGCGTGTTGTGTCGTAGAATGTAGTTACACCATCGAATCGGTTTATCTCGCCAAATGAAAATCTCTGCGGAAACTTGATTTGTTGGAAAAGTAAAAATTTGTTTCAAGAATCATTTGAAAATCACTCATTTGCAATCTCAATTCATTAAGATTTCTCCGATAACGCTGCATCCAAAGTCACAGGGGAAAACATAGTTTAGTTTAGTTGCTTGCAACAGCTGAAATTTAATCACTTGGTGATTTTAAATCCATCTCAATCAAAATTTTATGATTCCCACGAGAAGAGGAAGAAACACTCGGAAGCGGAGTATGAGAAAAATGTAAAAGGAAGAGTAATAAAATACGTTTTTTGTTACGTAAAAAGACTCGAATTTTAGAAAGTAAAACAATATTTGGATTTCAAGAAGAAATTTTATTCCGATTGTGTTTTGCGGCAGAAATTTTTGATATTCGAATATTTCTAAGAGAAAGTTGAATCCATGAATCCGATGTGAACATGATTTCAATATAATTATTTATATATTTTTATTCGTTCACAAGTAAACAGTTTTATTTAAAGATTCGTTAATATAACTGTTACTCAATTGTAAGTGCAGATCAAATATTTATAATCTCGCATACATAAACATTACGAGAAGTGAAAAGAAAAAAAAGATTGTGGTGGTATATCGAACGTGAAAATAGAACTGTTCGAATAAAGGGAACCCAATTTTTCACGAATATTCGAACCCGATATTTTTCATTGACGCGTCGAGCTTTGAAATTGTTTCGCGATGGTTCTTCGAGGTTTGCTCGCCCCAGCAGCGACGAGATGGTCACGTAATAAAAGGTAGAACAAATATAAAATATCGATAGAAAAGAAGAGAAATATTTGCGTTTTTGTTGAGATGGATTTGATGTTACTATTAATTCACATCGTTTTTATAATAGATTGTTTCTTTTACAGAAATAACAGCATCGAAGGTAAAAACGTGCCCGCAGAACGATTAGCATTATCGTCACGTTATGGATCCCAAGTGATGAGCGTGCTATGTTTGTGCACCACCGCTTCTTTGCCACATCAACATTCGCCGCACACAAGCACTCAGCAAACCGATAAAATACTTTCAAATTCAGATTCGAATCCACTTGAGATAGATAGGATAGAGCCGTCCCAAGAAATACCTACCGACGAGCTGGCTTTGTTAGCTAAACTGGAGGAAGCTAATAGGTGAATGATTTATATACAATGACTCGAATCGAAAGAATTGTGATATCTGTGGGGATGGATTGGTTCGAAGGTTGTTATTTATTTTAGGCTGATCGAGTCAGATGCAAAATCCTTGAACTCTCTTCAAAGCAATCATAGCAGAAAAGGTTCCGATACATCCCAAGTATCCGTGGCGTCGGGGGGCAGCGGAGGTGGAGCCGACGCTGCGCCCCGACGCCACACTACCAACGATGGAGAAGAAAACACATGGACGCTGTGGGGCAATATTGTAGCAGATTGGGAATATCATTGGAAAAAGAGGAAAGAATTTGTGAAAGATTTAGTTCGGCAAGGAATTCCTCATCATTTCAGGTTAGTTTGTTGATTCAAAAACAATCTGCTGTAATTTTACTTACGTTGATGTGTTATGTTTTAGGGGCATTGTATGGCAACTGTTGAGCGGGGCTCACGATTCGCCAGTTAAAAAGCAATTCGCCGAGTATATAAAAGCTACATCGGCGTGTGAGAGAATAATTAGGAGAGACATAGCCAGAACTTATCCGGAACATGATTTTTTCAAAGAAAAGGATGGCCTTGGCCAAGAGAGTTTATTCAACGTTATGAAAGCTTATAGTCTTCACGATCGAGAGGTGGGTTATTGCCAAGGTTCGGGATTCATCGTTGGATTGCTACTCATGCAAGTAAATATCGATCATTCATTTATCAATGAATTTTTTTTTGAATATTCATAATACATTAAAACAATGCTGTTTATTGTTGCAGCAAATGCCAGAAGAAGAAGCGTTCGCAGTATTAGTAGCACTTATGCAGGATTATCGTTTAAGAGATATGTTTAAACCTAGCATGGCCGAATTAGGAGTATGCATGTATCAATTGGAACATTTAGTCGCCGATACACATCCCGAGTTACACGCTCATTTTACAGCTCAAGGTTTTCATACGTCAATGTACGCGTCTTCTTGGTTCTTGACGCTTTTCACAACCGCTTTGAGTCTTCCCTTAGCCTGTCGTATTTTTGACGTGTTTCTTTCCGAAGGTATGGAAATCATTTTCAAGGTAGCTCTCGCCATGCTACATCTAGGCAAAGAAGATCTACTCAGTCTTGACATGGAAGGCATGTTAAAGGTAACATGATTACTGACACTGTATTACTCGGGAAAAAGAAAACAATTCCTCATAATTTTCCTCACAGTTTTTCCAGAAACAATTGCCAGGTAGGGCCGAAAAAGATCCCGACGGATTGATGAGCCTCGCGTATAGTATGAAAATCAATCCAAAGAGAATGAAAAAATTGGAAAAAGATTACACGGTTCTGAAAATGAAGGAACAAGAAGAAATGGTGGAACTTCGAAGATTGAGAGCGGAGAATAGATTATTGAGACAAAGGACGGAATTATTGGAAGCGGAATCCGCGGAGCTCGCCGATCGATTGGTCAGAGGTCAAGTTTCGAGGGCGGAAGAGGAAGAGACGGCATTCGTGGTGCAAAGAGAATTGGCGGCTCTTCGACATACACATCTCGAAACCAGCCATCAACTCGAACAAGCTCACGAGGAATTACGATCCCTGTCGATTCTTTTAGAAGAGAATGTTAATTCCAAACAATCTTCTCTCGATGAGATTCTGTTGAAACAAGAAGCTTTGGCGCAAAAAGAGGACATGATTCAATGCCTTCAAGAGGAATTAGTTAGAGTTAGATTACACGAAGCGGAAAATGATGCGACGATAAGAGAACTTAGAGCTAGAATACAGGAATTGGAACAAGACAAAAAAACGTTACGCGAATCTACTCCCGACAACTCGGTCGCTCATCTTCAAGAGGAACTTATCGCGGTCAAACTCAGGGAAGCGGAAGCTAATTTATCATTAAAGGTAGGATTTTATATCTTATATATGTGTATATATATATAGTAATGAATAAATTGGTTTATATGTTTTAGGATCTTCGACAAAGAGTAGGGGAATTGAGTTCTGCCTGGCAAAGACATTTACAGGATCACAGAGCCGCTCAGGGTGCCCCAGCTGCCGATTCGACCCCCAAAAAGTTATTGTTCTGGGAGAATCGTAGTCACGAAGTTCAAAAGTTCGAGGAAGATTTGATGACTACCAGAATACGAGAGATGGAGGCTCTTACCGAGGTTAAGGAATTAAGACTTAAAGTTATGGAGCTTGAGACACAAGTGCAGGTCGCTACGAATCAACTCCGTAGACAAGATGATAATAGTAAAGTACTTAAAGAGGAATTAGAGGCTGCCTTAGCGAGAGAAAAAGATTTATCTGCCAAATTACGTGAACAACAGCACAAATATTCTGATTTAGAATCTAAAATTAAGGACGAAGCTATGATGGCGAAGATACGCGACGCGGAACATGCACAACAGGTGGCTGAGCTTACCCAAAAGATATCTATTTTAGAATTGAAGGTAATAAATGTTGTTGTTATACATTTTCAACTCAAATTTGATATACAATTTGATTTGATTTTGTTTATAGAATGAAGAAATGTACGCCGAAGGAGAACTTAGGAACAATTTAGACGATAGCGAGAGGGTTAAAGAACTACAAGATAAAGTTGCTGAATTAAAAGCGGAGGTAAGTTGATAATATAATTATTTGATTATCAATTTTGTTCACGATTGCAGTAAGAGGCGGGGATTATTTACAAAGGATTTCAACTCGTAATTACGTATGAAAAGAATGCTATGAAATTCTGTTTATTATATAACATAAAGTCTATCGCTTAACGCTTCATCACTCGATCCAATATTCAAGATAATTATTCAAATGTAACCCATTTCCATAACTCCATAATGAAGAATCAGATGAAAAATAATCGATTTAACCGACTCGACCCCTGTATTTTTTACACATGAATATTGTTTCTTTCACGTACATGAAATCTGCGTTATTTGCACTCTGCTTAGCTTTGAAATATGTTTGGGATATGTTATAAAACTGCACCTCTTACTGCAATGTAACATGCTGATCATAATAATCACGCTTCTCCGTGTTTAATCGCTTGAGAACAATTTCAATCGATTCCTTTTGAAAAATTCAATAAATTCTGAAAGTTTTCCAGATGTTGACGGTTACGAAATGCATCATATTTTCAGTATCTGTTGAGTTGTGGGACGAACAATCGTTCGTCTTGAGCAACACAGCTTACTTATCGTCAGATAAAAAATATGTCAACAAGAACTAAATACCACCTGTACACATTAAGGAATTCATACAAAACCATATGTCATGATGATGATAATAATCATGATTTTCTTTTTACTGCATTTTTATAATTTTTTTCGAAGATTTTGAAATTTTACTGCACTCGATTGTTCTTCATTCACTGTAAATATCAATGTACATCGAAATTTATTAATTTATTCATCAAAGTACACCAAAAGTATGTATAGCAAAATTAAAATTTCATTCACGCTTTACGTTTGTGTACCACTTTTTTCATTTTCTATGTGTAACTTGGAAGAGAAACAAACCAACTCAATGTGATTTGTTATAGTTTTCTTCTAGCATCTCCCTGAATAAGGAATTCTAAATAAGAAATTTTATTTTGAAATTCAAATGATGGAAAAAGATCCTTAGTGTGTCAGGCAGTAAAAACAATCGAATTATATAAGTTGTTCGCAATAATAAACACTAACCGTTTATCTTTTCATCACTAACCCTCGGCTGCGGTGTTATCTCTGTCCCCTTAGTTCCCTACGCCAATCACCAGTCCGGAGACCGAGCCCTGGCGCTGGCTCGAATAAATCTTTAATCATCTGTAAGCATTACTCTCTTCCTTGTCGTCTGAATCGACATTTGGCATGATGAGACTTTGTTGTATTGTATATCGCAACAAAATTGAAACGATAGAAATGACAAATTATGTAATCGAATATCAGATGCTAGAAAATGATAGTTCTAGATAAACTTCTTCTTCCTTCTTTTCGTTTTGTGTGTATTTATAACATTCGCATGAAAATTCATTAATTTCAAGGTTCGTAAAGCTGGAGATGTGTATTAGAACTTTTCTTATCTATGTAAATAATTGTAGATAATATTTATCAAAGCTTTCATTCATTCACAGCATGCTTCTTCATTTTGTATTATCAAATTGTTACAATGTTCTACTTGTATCTCAATAAAACTACTGCTCATGGCATTTATAAATACTGAAAGAAACATGAAATTTCTCTCGAACTTTTCATTGGAAATCATTAGAATATTCATTATCGAGAAAAGATATTTCATACGATATTTAAAGCGAAGGAAGTTTTATTCAGTTTATTCGAAGAGGGAGGGAAGCTGTAGGTCTGAAAAAATCGATTCAAGAATTTTGACAGCAAGAAGTCCTACGTAAAGTCATACACGCGTGCGTATGAATTCTGGAATCGATTTTTTTATATTGAAGTAAGTATCAGTAATACGCACAAAAAACACTGCTGCTTGACATCGTTTCTCCGCTGCTTACTGTTTTTTTTTGCTGATGACTCTTGTTCTAACATTTTCTGGCCTCGAATGATACAATTGTCCCCTCCTCATGAAGAATTTATTTTCTCAATTTAGAATTTATTTGTTCATGTTTTTAATTGAATATCAATCCTCATAGAGTACATTTTTGATTGAAAATATTTGAATCGATGGAGAGAAGATGATGCGATCTGAAATCCGTTCACAAGAAAAATCATGAATTTTTATTTCTGTCACAGGTTATGAGGTTGGAGAATTGGAAACAACGGAAGACCGGTTTGGGTGGTCAAAACATGAGAAGCTTCAGTGTTGACACTGAAAGCGAATTGGACGAGAAAGATCTCAGAATTTGTCTGCAAGATCATATCAATGTAACTACGTCAACCTCGCCAGAGGTATAAAGTTTCCAAATAAATCAAATTTTAGGGCAGCTATTTGAATAATGCTAACAACACAAATACTCTATTTGTTTATAATAAGTAACAAATGAACATTTCACGATGGTCATGCTTTCCTTCTTTTAAACATTCGTTTCTCTTATGATAAGTTTATTCACATTAAGTTATATACATTTATATATATATATATTTATACAAGCACCATTCTTTTCATTTAACAGCGAGTTGATACGAATATTTAGCAATTCAAAAACCACTTTACTTGAAAGACAAAGAATTCGACAATTCCCTTCTAAAAGACGGAGAATGATTTTAAAGAAAAGTATCAGTATTCAATGCTGATGAGAGAATTTTATATTTTTGTTATGTTTTTTTTTCTTTTTCTATATTTTGAGGCAGTTTTACGTATCGATATGTGCTATGCTTGATACTCGTATCAAGCAATTTTTAACACACACATTACACACACACATGCGCGTGCGCTCTGTATATTATTGTTTTGACAACAACAAATTTTAATATTTCATCTAATTCGTAATTGGAAAAGAAAAATGGGTTTTATGCACCTTACATATTGGTGTCAATGATGCTTAATATCGCTCGTACACGCCACAACTGAGTGAAAAAGATGTCTCGATTAGAAACATTTATTGTGTCCGCATACGCATTATTTCGAGTGTGATTTCAAAGATATCAACACTTATAATACTTATTTACGTAATGAAGCATATTATAAAAGTGCTGTATTATATGCCTTCGTTTTGAAATCACACCCCGAACGTTATATTGTGAATTTTTCTAGTTCCACTTGACAGAGTAATATATATATATATATATATATATATGCACACTGGTGGTCAACGAATATCATTCACAGTATATTATTATCGTATGCGCACTCATAGAGAATTTAAGCGTGAATGTGGGTACGTGTGTAAAAGCACGTAACATATTATATAATAATATGCATTTATTATGATATGTAGTCGCGCACAAAATTATTGTTGTTATATTTTACAGAAGGAAACGAAAAAAGGAAAAACAAATAATGTCTCTATAAATAAGATTTATATGATTTGAATTGATATTTTATATATAAAAAAAGGAATTGTTTGTTCTGTGTGATAATTTGAGGGAAAAGAAAATAGCGTATTAATAATTCATAATGCAATTAAAAGAGTAAATTTTGAAATTGAATGGCTCGTTTCTTACAGCGACTTCCTAGGATGTGATAAAAACTTCTAACGTAAGTAATTTGCGTGAATAATAATGATATTAAAATTTACAGAATATTAATGCACCTTTTTTTCCGCTGAAATTTTAATTTGTTTGTTATTGTATTTTGTTGATAAATTTTAGCATTATTTTATACAAATAATGTATCTCATTTTATACATTCTCTGCGAAAACAGAAGAAGCAAGGATTTATGAATTTTAACAGAATCTTTTATTTAGCTACAAAGCAGTTTTACTGGAAATCTCTGGGAATGTTTTTCATCGATAAGATTTTTAATATTATATATATATATATATATATATATATATTTACTGCCGATAGTCAATTAAATTATTCAACATCAGAAATCTATATCTAGAAATTCATTTGAATATTGTTCGAACATAAACAGAGATTTTTTTTCAAAAAAACTACGCTATATCAGAATTTATGAAAATTAAATGTAATTTTGAGAAAAAAGAAAAAAAACGCTCTTGACTTACAGCATTGCATGAATTAGCGATTTATCGCAATATATTTATATATATACACACACACACACATATTTTCAATTTTTAATCAAATTACCAACAAAAGCGATAGAGAGTTGAACGATGTGCTATCATTTGATCGTTACAATTATTGTTCCATAGTTCGAATTTGATCACTTTTATGTGCTTCATGCAAATATGTACAGAGAAGAATCGATACGGTTTTTTAGTGATAGACACAATAATTCGTATATAGTGTTGTTCACAGTGCATTAATTATTAAGTAGAATACATTATAGAGTACAGAAAAAGATGTGTTTAGACGTAGATTTTGATATTCAAATTTTTAGCCAAAAAGACATCGTGGATTTTTTATGTAATAAATAAAAATTACCATCACCAACTGAACGCGTGTAGATGTTCGAAAGATGAATTTGATTATTTTTTAAGAAGAATTCAACGTTTTTGAAACAATATTCCCATTCCAATCGTGTACACAAAGTTTTTGTTTTTTATGGTAATCAAATCGATGTGTAATGTGTCAACTTTACGTTGAATTCACGATATTATATGTACATCGATGTTTCATTATTATCATCATCGACATACAAAATAAGTAGTGAAAATTATAAATATTGCATTTCAAAGGTAACGTTTCAAAAGTAGCAATTATCGATAAAATAATCAAAACGATTGAGAATGGAATAAAAGTTGGAAGAGGGAGAAGAACATTTTATAATAATAGTATATTATAATGCTGAAAGGACTATGCACGGAAGACTAATTTGTTGATAAGCATTCCAATGAAAACGAATCTAGGGCCCATGCGGGAGTCGAGTATCTTTGAGAAATTTGATCAACGCAACACATCCAGTATTTTTTGTAATACAATAATAGACATGTTCGGTCGAGAATGATTAATGTTTGGTAAATTTCTCAAAATAGATATTCCCTTTTTTCAAATGAACAACTCTGAAGTTTAATATTCGATTCAAAATTGTTCAATAACGAAGAAAATATAATTACTAGTATCAGAAATATAGAAGAAAAAAAAAATTTTAAAGATCGGTTCTCTCGGTGTATAAATGTTAATTCTGCTTTCTTACAAAGAAATTGAGCGCCCTGATTAGCTGATTTACCTGCCTAATGATAATTAATCATGCGTATAAAACATTCAACGAATCATTGAAAGTATTTATCGTATTTATTATCGAGGAATGAAATTAGGATTCATTTGTATGAAACGATGTGCATTACAGAAGAGAAAATTTACATTTCTTTTGCTGCGATTGAATGAAAATTTTGATTAGAATTACTAGAAGCATCACTTTCATTTTTGTTTGTTTATGGTTTTATGATTCAGTATCGATAACTCGCGATAAAGCGTTATATGAGTATTCAATTATATATTTGAGGGCTGGAAAAGTTGTTGTTCAGTATTCTAAGCAATACACTGATAGAAGAATTATTTGTTGTTGATGAGTGTATATTCTGATATCGGAGAATAAATGATATATTTGAATATTCGGGAGGAAAAACGGGGGTCTCAAAATTCATTCAAAGGAGGCATACCAATTTTGAAGTAGAAACTTCTTTTTCAAATGGTGCAATTTTTGGAATCATTTTTAACGTTAGCAAATGATGACACCGCAATTATTCTCATCATCTGGAACAAAGGAAAAACCAAGTAGCTTTTTGAAATTTGTGGATTTTTTGAACTCCTTTGCAATGAAAACATACTTTTTTCGTTGCAGTTGTAAAAATTATTTACATATTGTTGAAAATTTGAGAACAATCGAATCTGTTGTTTTCCACGCAAGTTGGAAAAAGTGCGAACGTAAGAATTCTTTGCATTAAGAAACTCGCGAATTAATCTGCGATTTCGGGACCATAAAATAGACCTTCGACCTCTCAGTACAGCTAGTTTTCATTTAAAATTTCGAACTGCCGACACTCTACGCGCCAGAAAAATGTGAACAAGTTCGAATTTGGCTTTGAAACTTCGCAGGGATATTTTCCATATGTTTTGTTCTATCATTTTATGGAAAAAAATTCGATCTTTTTGGTATGCCCTCCTCAAAAGAAACTATGATTTTCAGAACTTTATTGAGAATAACGATAAATGAATTCTTTTATCATTGTAAAGGACGAGAGTATTAGGTTCTTTTTCTTGTCATACCGTACGCGTCTTGGTAACAATTCTAAGCAACACATGGTTCTGACGGTGAATCTCATTCGCTTGCGTTGAGAATAGTAAGAGCCACGTCCGGTATGTATCGCTTAAAGAAATTTAAAGGGACGGTCAAAAGTGTTGAAAAGAAGGGACTGGGAAAAAGTAGTACTTCTTCTTACGGCTTAATTTTATATCTCACGATAAATATTATGAATATTTATTATATTCGTCAGGATTAGTTTCGATTTATGTAAAATATGTGCAATATACATTATTATTAATGTAACATTATATTATAATTTTATTTCCCGCGTACTACAAGATTTTTCTTGAAAATGTCCCATACAACCCAATTTGTTATTTATATAATTTGATGCATCGTTTGGAACCTAAATTCACCTGGTATTTAAATATATCAACTTGATATTCTACGTTTATATGAGGCCAAGATAAATATAAATGAACGATACAGTATCATAGTACTACATTTGTATATTTATATGATGGAAACAAAAAATTTGATATACAAACATATTGTTAATGTTACCAAATAAAAAAACACGAACACGAATGTTAGTAAATGAGAAAAAAACAAAGTAGCAGTTCAAAAGTAGAATCTGTATATATCAGTTATTTTTTATTATCAATGTATTTTATCGTTACGGGATTATCGTTTAGAATGATGTGTCAAATATTAGTATACATATAGAACATTATTATTACAATCCAGAATGTAATTGTCTCCTCGACAGAATTTTTATAGATGAAAATGTATTGAATCACATTTCAACTTTTGTTAGCTATTAGTTCTTATTTTATTCTTAGTTTCGTCACACGCAGTTATTGAATGTTCAGTTTTTTTTTTCTTTCCTTTTTCGAATGATCCAAGTTGAGGAATAATTACTCCACGGAATCGGATTCCATTAGAACTTAGATGGCAATGCAAATTTATATAACGAATCTTAATATTTTGTAATGTGACTTGTATAAGATTTAATAAAATGTAATATGCACATTATTCGAATGTAATAATTCATGTTATACTTCACACGATCTACAAAGCATTGTTTTTTTCAAGGATACGATTAGGTATCGAGCGTTGAAATTAGAGATACTCGATATTTTTTATACAAACTTTGTCTGGTTTATGTTGAATTTCGTTTTTACAGAAATTATATCGAACTTTTATCTAAATTTTATAAAAAAATTCAATAGTTTTTCTATAAAAAAGGATGATTATCCCTACTTTGCGGTATTCAAGGATAAAATTGAATATTCCAATCTGTTTCTATCTCGCATTTGTGGCAGGAGGGAGCCTTCCGTATGGAACGCTGTGGCAGCTCATTAATCGGCTCATCGGTTGTCCCAACTAAACATTCCCCTCAGCAAACGATAGAATATCTCTTCTCGGTTTCAGTGCAATTTCTGGAACAGGACCTCACGATGCTGCATCTTAAAATTACGATAGAACTTTAACGATTCTTACAGTATTCTATAGAATTCAGGAATTTCACGATAAAACCACATACATTCCTCTTAAAATGTTGCTGAAATTTGAATCGTTTATTGAAACGAATTAAGGCGCGAACAACACAATATTCAGCTGTTGGAGACCCAAAATCTTGCGGTACATTCTTTAAACGATGTTTTCATACACGAATACGATAAGAACTTATAGAGTTCTATCGTGAATTCCCTGTCCTGCATCTGTATTTCTAACAGATTTGCATTGAAAGATCTGCATCTACGCTTCTATAAGAAATAATTTTCTACCCCCCGAAGGAACGTCCGCGTTCAAGAAAAGTACAATTTTCTTTGGAAGTAGTTATCGGAGCTGGTGTTATTCACGTACTTTTTAACTCAATACGCTCCCCTCGCGGCACATAATACTCGTGTAAAAAAAAAGAATGTAAACCGAATAAGGGTGCACACTTCTCAATGAACTCTCTTCAAACATTCTCTTTTTTTTTCACGTGTACGTGATTGAAGTCAATTGAGGAGAGCCTCTTCGGTCATTACCAGAGATAAATCACACGATAAACGAAATCTGAAAAATAATAGATTTGAGAAAAACAGTGGTTTTCTTCCAAGAGATGATATCTACATACATCGTAATAAGAATATCAATACCACGAACAACAATGGTTCCGGACAATATACTCCACGTCCCTCGCATTTTGTATTAAAAATGCATTTAACAGGTAATACAGCGGCATAGAAGCAAGCGGGTTACCAACCAGTCGACGACCTTTTATTCCCTCGCTCTCGTGTATCGAATGTAAAAAGAAAGGAGAGAAAAAGTTTATCGAATAGTTAGAAATCCGCACGACGGTATATATTTTTCACCCTATCGTCATTACGTCCTCGAATGAAAGTGGCACGGGATATAGGTACAGACCTAAAGTCGCCAGTACCTTGTTGCGTCCCTGGAAAGGCAAGGCAACGCAGGGGTGCCTGCCGGACCAATTAAATATGGCGTCGCTGGTGGGGTGTGGCGTAGGCACATGCGCATTACGAGTTACGCACATCGGCGTTCGGCAGGCGGCGACCGCGAACCAACAGGAAGAATATACAATCGTGTGATCCGTCGTGGTGTGTTGTAGAGAGGTTGTAGACGACTATCGCGCGCATCCCAGAAGGACTCCAGACCTGAAACCGAATCGAACCGGCCGGCGAGAGAGCCGTATTGTTGTTATTTTAAATATAAATCGTGCGCGATCGACGGTACTTTACACAGTTCTCACGGGTGTTCTTGATTTTTCACATATCGAAAGGTAGGGAAAAATGACGGTAGCTACCGAGACCGAGAACAACGCTCCCGAGAGCAAGGAGATCAAAGACGTTAAAGAAATGAAGGACGCGTTGAAGGACGAAACCCCTCCGGATAATAAACAGGAGGATAAGGATGCGGCCGCTAAGAAAGAAGAAAAGAAGGACGAATCGAGTGACGCCAACACCGGTGGTGCTGCAGCGTCATCGGCACCGACCAAGGCCATTTCCGTGCATAAAACCAACTTTGAAAAGGATGTTGTTTATTTGTATCAGTTCCCACGAACCCCCGTTTTGCCATCGTTGTCGCCGTATTGTCTCAAAGTGGAAACATGGCTCAGACTCAACAAGGTCAAATACGAGGTAAGTCAGCTTTCGTTTTCATTTTTCTTCTCCGAATCACGATTTGCATCATTGTTTTCTTGTTGCACAGCCCCCAAAATCTGTCACAAGTTATTCAGATTTCTAGAAATAATTGTAGGGGGTAGTTTGATGTTATTCGATCATCCATTGATCGTCGTATCATCGTATCGGAGAAGTATCGTATGAATGTCCATCGTGTATCTTCACGATTATCGTCGGTTGGAGATCGTAGAAAAATTCGGAGGGAAAATCTGTGGATTCGATTGACAGAGATCTGCTCCTGCTTTACGGGTTATTCCAAAATGGCGACTCGTGTCAGCGTCAAATAACCTTTTGGAAAGGGTTCACCTCGTTTCTCCGAATCTGCGTTCGAAACATTAGATGCTCGCGGGGTTTCCCTGGATAATAATCAGCGTATTCAACTTTGTTGAATTTAGTACTCTGAAACTGAACTAATCGCGTGCCGGTGAATTTTCATTACACATATGTCACGCGTATAGACATTTAAATGGGCTTTCCCTTCCTTCTGCACCGAAGAACAATTCAATACATTTTTTTATGTTTCAAACCGCTCTTTCAGCGTAACATTGATTTCTTCCTTTACAAAAAATTGAAAAATAAATTCTTTTGAATAATCAAACCATCGATTGCATCGTGTATAATTGTCGTATTATAGAAATTCAAATTCCTCCTCTTCGTCGATCGATGGAGATCTCAATTCTTGTTCTCCCTTGTTCACAAAATTTTTACTCCCAGGAGAGAGATTTGACGAAGGAATTCTTGATCCTCGCTAACAGGGCGTGAACCTTACCAAACTCGATAATACATGAATTCTGTGTTTCTTATAGAACTAATGTATCTCGAATAAGAATATATTTCGAAAAAGATGAGAATATTTGAATTTTCTTAGTGTGAAAAATTTTTTGTTCTTCCAAGAAGTGCTGCGAGGCTTCTTGTTTCATTTTTGTTCGATTCACATTGTTTATTTGAAGGAAATGATGGATTTACATTATACATTGTTCCGAAGGTATACAACGATTCCTGGAAAGATATAAATGGTAAGAGAGTGGTGATATCGATTCGATGTTTAAACGTAGAGTTATCGACCTTTCATGGGAAATGTTGTATTGTCTAATAAGACATTGTCGATTCAAAGACTGATTGAAATGTCCTGAATCGAGAATCCTATTAAAATTTCACGATCGATCAATGAGCTTTGGATGGATTTAGTTTATTGTATTCGATTTACTAGCTAGAATCAAAATCATGGTACTTTCAACAAAGGTATGAAAAGGAACAAGGCTGAATCAGGTTTCTATTCCTGTATTTGAATGTTATCAAAGTTCTTGATGATTTGCTTACATTCGAGAGATTTTTATAGAATTTTCTGTTTTGTAGAATCAGTTTGTGGACCATCCTCTCCTCTTCACAGCACAATGTGCTTCTGGGACGTTTTCAGAACGTTCAGAAAACCTCCTCTACACGGAGAAAAATTTATAGTTGAATTTATTATGGGACTTTGTAACCTCGGGCACAATAATCACATAGTAAATTTAACTACAAATTTCTCTCCGTGTATGTTTTTTCAAACGTTTCAATGGCACGTTTGAAAAGGGTTAAAAACTCTTTTAAAGTGAAAGATACACTCTGAGAGAGTGGAAATTTCACTGGAAAAATTTGAGAAACTTTGACTTTTGGCTGGTTGGAGAATGAAATCTTACTCTACAAATTTGAGAGAGTCAGAACAGAGATTGTAAAATCATAAATAACAAAATCTCGAAGAGATGCTCGCTAGTTCTCGACCCAGGTAGAAATATTCTATCGAATCCCACCACGAATTGTGAAATTTCTGATCGAATATCATCATCGAAACCAATCCATTTTCTCAATCCCCAACAAGATTTTATAGATTATTTATTCTCTGGGAAAAAACTATCGGCGTTGCTACGTTATATTCCCTCAATTCGCGTTATTAAAATTGACAGGGATGACGACGATAATGATAATTGGTATGTAAAATGAAACGAGTCAATCAATTACATGGATTCCAAAAGAAATTGACGCGCAGTATTGCTCTATCACAAAAGTCTATCTTCTTCATTCGTTTGAGAAGTCGAAGCGAGAGAGAAACCTTGTCGACAGGATTTAGATTCCCCTCGAGAACCAGTTTCACTATTATGTTATTTGATCCACACAGAATTCTTTTCAAATTGTTTTTCATGAAATTCAGAGAAGAAAGTCGATGAGAAAAAACATTCGACAAGGTAACGACGACATTCTTTTTCGCCATTCGATTTCAAACGCAATCAGAAATATAATATATCGAAAACCATGTAAAATATCTTTTCTCGCATAATGGCGGTACATTCCTATTGCGGATTTTTAAAACTGGTTTTCGGTGTAGGGGGAAGAGGTAGAGGTAACCATTGGAGGGCTTCCATACTCGATATAGTTAAATGCTCTCATGATCCTTGATTCTACCTGCGTTGATTTTGATACAGAATGTGTATAATGCATGCCGTATATACCTGTGAAATTATAAACCTGTGTTCTATGATATTTTAGGTTTCATTCATTAACATAATTTCGTATGAAGAAAATTTTCAAGATTGAATTTCAGGTGGAATTCTTGACAATGAACGATATTGTTGCTTATTCCAAGTGCATTACGATTGAATTTGTATTCAGAAGGAGGAGAAGGAGGAGGAGAATTCACTCCTAGATAAGATATTTCGATAATACAACTTTGAATTTTCTTTCGCGAGGAAAACACGGTGGGTGGAAAAAGTGTTTGCGGCACACAATGAGAATATCAATGATGGGTACACATTTCAATAGCTCAAACACAAAGGATAACGATATGTAGTCGTAGGAATATTATAAGCATAAATGGAACAAAACCAGACATTTCATTGTCAAATATTGCTGCGATATGACTGCGATTTTTCAATATGGTAGCTGAAACTATCAACTGCAAGCAGTCAATTCTTATAACTTCTGATTAAACGGTGTTGAAGCTTTGTTCATACCGGAAATCGATTCAGTAGTATCCCATTAAACGTTTAAAATCCTTGAATCTTCGATAAACGTTGATTGTAAAATATTATAATAATCCATAAAGTTACTCCTCGAAATTATATGTTCGAATTAGAGAATTAATAACGAGATACTCAGTTTAAACGATGTTTCCAGTTCCGAAGAGTCAATTCGAGAAGATAAATAACAATAATTCATCAGATTTTATACACGGAAAGACCGGGTCTATTAATATTTATAAAGAATTTATCAACGTTTAGAAAAATGACTGTCAATTATTGAGGGAACAAGAAGATCGCTGAAAAATATTCCTAGTAAGTTCTACCAAAAATTCGTAGTCAGAATATCAACAGTTGATAGTTTCATTGGTATTTTTCACAGCGAAATTATCAATTGTTAATACATGAAAATCGACAGTCATTTTTCTAAATATTAATAGACGCGAAAAATTATCATGTTTTTCGCATGGCAAAGGCTTTAGTTATCGCCAGATTGGTAGAAAATTGAATCTACACTTTTCAACTGTGCGATATCTGATCAAAAGATAAAAAAAAACACAACTGGTACCATAGAAAATAAACCGCCCGAAAATCCTTTCTCTAAAAAAATCGTAAAATCTTTTGTGCCCAAAGTGTGAAGGGAATATTTTATTTTGCATAAAGTTGGTTTGGAAAAGAAAGAACTATTTGGAAGTAAATTTTGGGACCATGCGTAATTTTTTCAGTCGAAAGTAAATTCAATGTTTTTGGATCGAATGGGAAAAGATTTGTGTGGCGCAAACGTGATAGAGAATTCCAGCAAAAGAATTCGTTAGCTACTGTAAAACACGGTGAACACGTCGTGATTGGGGGTTGTATGGCTTCCAACGGGGTTGGGAATAATCTCGCTTTTGCCGAAGGTCATAAAGTCTATCGGAATTGAACATGAGTGATATATGTTACTTCCAACGAGTTAAGGTGATACTAGCGGCGTGGTAACAGCCAAATCGTTTATGACAAACTACGGCCAAATCCTGCATTTTAATCGAAATATCGCTCTGTACATCAATCCTTCTCAGCGATATTTTAATTAATATATGAACTTTTCGCTCGTGGTTTGTTATAAACGATTTGGATTAAACATACTGTTAACTAAAACTCAAGAATATGTCGTAAACTTTGAATTTCCGAATCATTCCTGAAAGATAAAATAGCGTAAAATTTACAATCTTGATCAACAAATTTCACACTTTTTTCCTCCGAGTGTTTTCCCTTTTGAAAAAAGATTTTAGCCCTCCCTTGCATTCCCACAATATTTTTCACCCACTCTACAATTTCCACAGATGTTTCTTTGGATTTTCTAACCTCCTCTCTCTGTCTCTGCAGTTATCGAAGAACTCTTTATGACTCATTCTTAGAATCAATTGTTTCAAGCGCGGATGTGTAAATCCGTGAAATCGTTCTTATCTGGAAAAAGAAAAGAGAAGAATCGACAATAAACTGTACCGCACTACTCCCATAATTGTATTTAAACCAAGCGGTTTTATGTAGAGAAACAGAATAAGAGATGACACTCTGTGTTCTTACGAATTCATATTGTGTTCGACTAACTTCGCCATTATGCTTTTATAGTTGAAAACTTGTAACTTTGCGAATATATAAATAGAGGATGACGTAATGGAGCTATGAATAATATTATTTTAATAGTTACTGAACGTTCGTGCGAGTTGCGTGGCCATAGAAATTATATTACAATCTTCTGTGGCTTTGAGATGAGTAATAACAAATAAGTACTCACAGATCGAAGTGCCGATATATTATTCCGCGCTGTAACAAAAGAGAAAAATTTCAGCGGAATTGGTGCTTCCACAGCAGAAAAGTTCATTCCCTCTCATCGAATGGCAGCTAGAATTTTTAGAGTGGGATTTCATTTTTCGGCCAGCCAAAAGTGCACTGTAAAAGATTTTCTCGGAAAATTCCTATATGTTTATGTAAAGTAATTAACACATACATCCGTTGGGAATTTTCACATCTTGTCCGGCAATATAATGGGGAATGTTGGGGAAATTTCATATAAATGTACCGGAAAATCCCGATTATTTTTTACAGTGTGAGCCTGTCAAAATTTTGAGTGAAATTTCCACTCTTTTAGAGCGATATTCCAAGATTTGAGGTTAGAAACTTACACACTGAGGAAACGTTTGTTTCGGCGAAACAAAATTTTGGTTGAAATGAACGCAAAGAAACTTTTTAGTTGGCTGAAATTTTGTCCACCCCAAATAAATTCTATTTTAGCCAACCAAAAAGTTCCTTTGCGTTAATTTCAACCAAAATTTTGTTTTGTCGAAACAAAGTGTGTTTTCAGTGCAGCCACTCAAATTTTAGAGTCAATTTTTCACTTTAAAAGTAGTCTGAAGAGAAGAATTTTTCATTGTGAAGCTCACTTCCGAGACTTAGTGGTGTGAAACACGTGATTTGGAACTCTTTCAGATTTGGAGAGTGGGAAGGATTAAACTTGGTGACTATTATTCAACGACTCGAATCCAATGACTTGGATTCTCCTTTGAATATCTTTGAATAAATAATAATCAAACGAGCAGCCCCTTATTCATATTCATAGAATTGTTTCGGTTGGGTACACTCGAACATGAAATCCCAATTTGTCAGATTTTCTACACGAGGTTACGTGAGAGGGTACAACCGTGGAAAATGAAATAATCCCCATTCAATTTTATACCTGTGTTTGTATATTAACATCGAGGTTGTAAAACGGCTCTCGAAACATATGGCGAATTCATGCTTTTCTTATGAATATTTGCCTCAACACATATTGCACACAGGTACGAATCACAGGACTGTGTTTTGTAAATTGTTCTTCCATGGTCGAACGAGGATGATTAGGAAGCGTTAAAGTGCTTCATTTCTGCTCTTCACTGTTTAAATTCTGAATTTTATAATTACGCTGACGAACGCAGGAAACATTGGATTTGTTTTGGAAAAAGAAGACGTCGGTTTCGTATTCTGAAAAAATATTTATATAGTAGTATTTTACCCTCTTCTCGCTTAGGGTATAGCAAAGATGTTCAACTGTCCGTTTCGTGTATCAAATCGTAAAGAATCGTTGCGTTGAAAGAAGAGCCTTCTATCACTCTCTTAAGCTCCTTTAATACGTTCGCTTCTTGCAACGTTAAACCGTACGATACAGTTTCTCTCTTTTCTCTCCCCTCGGATCTCCCTTCTATTTGTTCCATGTCATTCGTTGCCATCTGTTGAACATAACACTTTTCCTCGAAGGAGATCCTGCAATCTCTGCATCTTTTCGAATTCTTCTTCGTTTTCTTTGTCCAGCCAACGGTGGGAATTTCCTTACAAAAATATTGTCTATTAACATCGTTTCACGATGGCTGCTTCTGAATCTCTGGTATTTTTTTTCAAATAGAAACAGCAGGTTTTATCATCGATTGTTTTGCTTCTATTGTATATTGTCTACTTCTTGCTATGACCTAGGATGAGTTGAATACAAGACTACTTTTGTGTCTTTGTTCGAACATCTTTATTATATTTTTTTAATTGGTTGTTGTTTTGTTCTTCGAACTAACTAACTCTCTACGATCTCTCTCTCTCTTTCTCTCTCTTGCTCTTGCCACGATCACTTTCTCCTACAATTTCAATATTTGCTTATCAACTTGACGTATGATAGTCAGCAGTCCTCGAAATCGATCTATCCGCTACGTGTTACGAGACGAGAACGAATGGACGGCAGAAGGTAAAATGGATCATCGATTTCATGTAAATGATGAAGGTTCGAACATCTCTTATCCTACGTTCAAACAATTTATTCGAGTCGAATGAATGTGTTTTAGTCTCCGTGCGTCGTGTAATCTTACAACCACCACACCTCAGCTTGGAATTCAATAATGGTATCATTTTTCACAGCAAACATAGAACGTAACACTATTGTTTATACGTGATTACGATTATTGAACGACTACTCGTGTGTTCGTCAAGACAATGGGTTCATATTTTGTCTTCATTCAATGCGAACGACAATCCTTTCAGAGATTTTCCATATTCTTCAATCATTATCATCGTCATTTAATATACTTCTTTGTAAAAGAAAACAACAATCAACACTTCCTCGATCGTTACTTCGTTGTTGTGGGGATTTTTTCTTTTAGATTGTCTCTTCAATCGCCTCTTCCTCTCCTCTCTCGCTACCTCGATTGATAATAAATATTCTATTCGTGTGTTCGATATGTATTTGCGTTCATCAGTTTTGTATTCATAAGAGAACGAGGCGTGCGAGTAAATATTCTAATGGAGATTCTTGCATAAATTTGTATATCGCAATGCCAGTAATGATGTCAAAGATGTTAAATGCTCTGTCTAATTTGTGTTGCTTTTCTTGATTTTCTATCAACACCGGATGATTTTTCTCGAATATTCAAGGGAAAATGGTTGATGAAATTTCTTTCATAATTTATTCAAGCATTTCCTTCGTGTCAGTCTAATGTTTCCCTTGAGAAAATTTGAATTTGATGAAGTTTGTTCGAATTCACCCTTGTACGTTGTTGTTATTATTGTTGTTACTGTTGTGGTTGTTGTTCCATATACGAAGGGAGTGTTCGCATCTCTTGTCGTGCATATCGAGAAAGTTGATTAATTAAATTAATGAATAATTTAATCTTCTTGCCACATAGAATGAAATTCCAAAGCTGAGTATTTTAAAAGCTATATGATGATTAATAATTTACAGAAGAGTATGAATCGAAAGGAACTGTTTAAAATGCAACTTCCCAATCGGTAGTCGTCGAACAGGACGATTTCATCAATCGATAATAATCAATTCTTGAGACACCGATTATTATTTACACATCATATTACGAGTCTTGAATTCGATTCGAGTCTCGAGTGTGACGAAGGTTCGAGTATTTAGAACAATTGATAAAACATTGTATCTTTGTACATTTATGTAGTGTATAATCTTTTCTCAGCACCTTTAAATCTGTGAATCATAATGCTGTAGAGCAAGTAAAAGTAATACATTTTGTACGTAGTACGCCAAGCGGAAAGTGGGTAAACCGATGTGGAATATGTATGAATTAACATTGCGAACCAAACCGAACGGTACAAGTTTACGAAAGAGATCCTCCGATAAACCCTCGAATGAATGAATCTTGAACAAAATTTTATATCTTACATGCGTAAATTTATGCGCATAACACGACACTAAACTAAGACAAATGATCCCCTATCTTCATCTCAATTTTATGAGCTTTGAGTCATCAAGTTATACGATTTATATCTCAGTTTCATGAAAAATCGTTCCAAGGTGAATCAAACATATTCCCTTCATATATAACAATAAGAACTTGAATCAACATTATTGTGTAGTTGAAAAGAATAAAATAATTTCGCCTGGAATTATTGTTCTTCAATTCCAGGTACAGTGGAGAACAATGAAATTCTTACAAACGGAGAAACGAAATTCGATTGGCACGAAAAGGAAACGATGAAACAAAGATGAAAAATCTGCGGAGATTACAAAACATGAAAAAGACAGAAGTTTGTCTGTTCAGGAGGTTTTGCTTATTAACGTGTTCATTGCTAATACAAGATAAATGTAGGTTAGGAAAAAATTTCAACTGCACAACGATCCTTTGTGTTTCATTATTATTAATACCACCTCTCACGCTTTCTTGACACAATCGGACTTCATCGGAGTTGCGAAAGTTTGGCTTGATGCGCATAGAAACGAAAGGAAAATAAAAGAAAATATTCTTCTCAATATCTATTTGTTGCGAATTAATCATCATCTCTCCTGTATTGAACGATTCTCTTAGATTTATAACTTGTCGTCTCTTTGCGTAGAATGCGTGTATATAACGACGTCTATTATAAGAACTTCATTTCGAATAATAACCGCGATCAATGCCACGCAATTGTACGATAACATATTACTTTGTATACCAATTTATATTCGAGACATGATCTCAAGCAAATCACATGTCGTGAAATGATAACTGATGAACTTCTCTGTCTGCTTATGAAAACAAAAATTATATATGACGTTTCGACACGAGATTCGATACAATCCGGAGAGTGCGATGTTGTTCATCGTGAGGAATATTTTTATATGAAATTTGAAGACGGAATGGACATCTTTTTTTCCATCAACATTATTTTCTTAAATCTTAGAATTCCAGCTCTCGGGTGCCGTTGTCAAATTTTCAACAGGATAATTTCAAAAATTCCAAATGACGATTCAAAGCTGAAAGAAAAACTACCACCAGGAAATCGTGATAGATTTCCATGTCCAGAAAAAGTGGTTGAAGCCAAAATCAATCACATTTTTCAGGTTGGGAAAACGAGATTCTTTTATTGGTGTAATAACAAGAATATGTAATTAATTTTGGCTTCAACCACTTTTTCTGGACCAGATTTCAAGTTTTCTAAGAATTTAGAAAATGTGACTGTAATTTTTTACAGCCATTGTTTTCGAAAACGAAACGAAAATTGAAACTCACAAAATCTAATGAATTCTTTGTAATTTTTCGCAACTGAAAACATGCATCAAAGAAGGTATTGCAAGATTTTGGGTCCTAACCAGCTGAGTATTTCGTTCTTCGATTACTAATTTGTTCCAACAAATGATTCAAACTTCAGCGACATGAAAGATTACGATCACATTTTATGAATGTCCAGAAAAGATGTTTTTGCAGGGGCGAAAAACGTATTACTCAATTTTCCGATGTATTCCTCGCTCAATCTTCAGAGTTGATCGTCATCTTATCGGATCATCCGAGTTTCGACTTACACTCAATTCTTATTGAATTTTAGTGAAGTCTCAATAGACCGAGCACCCAAAGATTCTTCATTTCAATAACGACGATACATATTGAAAATGCATTAAGATCTCGTATATCTCTCTCTCGAATCTCTTGACTCCACAACAATTTAGAAACTTACGAGTTTCAAACGACTCTAATGTCTCAAATTATATTTAATAGTATATTTGAGATAATAATCACAAGTCGTTGAAGAACATTGTAAATTGCTTGAACTTTTTCTCCCGGCGAATTCAATACGAAGTTCGAATTGTTTGTACTTTTTTCTGCTTGCTTGTTGTGTGTATTTCAATCATTTTAATTAGTTTGTTGGTTGAATTCAGACACGACAAGCATCATATTGCGATGAAAAGTGCAATGTTTCAGTTCTCTTATCGTTATTTATTCATACAAAGTTCAACATCTACGTTCAGAAAAATCTTTATCGCGAATAATATCTCGGATATGTAAATTGGAAAGTAGTAGCAGTTGGTATTATTTGTAAACCAAGGGAAGTATATAGGTTCTTTTTTTTTTTCTTATTCGCGCCACACTTTCGTACTTACTCACGGTATATTTTCAGATCCAGAGAATGCGTTCTCATCGTGGACTGTGAAAAGTTGGATGATAAATATCTCGTGTCGATGCAATTGGTCGTTTATTTCATCGCTATTTGTGATTTGATCCTCAAATTGTTTCGTATAATTAGAAATTCGCACGGTACATTTTAACTACTACTATTTATTTTTTTATTATTATTAGTAGTTGTGTTACCAACTGGAATCGCGTGACTTTTCCCAGGTGTCGTTGAACATTATATGTTATCAAATCATTTATCACCTAATTTACTATACAAATATGACCACGCAGTGGTATATGTTGTAGTCTTGAAATACATGTACAATATATACTTTTAGATAACGAATTCCCGTTAATTGCTGAAGTCATACAGTAATCTAAGTGAACTTTTTTCCCTTCCTCTCGTAGACGATAATGTTGAGCGAAAATAATTATTTTTGCTATAGAATGTAGCACGTGACCTCGTCTCGTTGCGTATTTGTTCTGTGTGTTCGAATTATTCATCAAACTTTCAAATGAAAAATGTTGAAAACTAAAGGAAGAACTACTCTTGGATCGCGAAATCATCCTCCCTGAGTAGTACTGCTCTCTGTAAAAAGACTGCAGCACTGATTAAAATGAATCACTGGAATGAGAGAATGTAATTACCAGAGATAATTTCAATTATTTCAAGTTGACTCGTCGTTTATCCCGAGCCCCCTTGTTTTTGCATTCATCCGTATCGATTTTCACGATAACGCGAGGAAGTTTACAACGATTAACATAAAACATCATCACCTTGGCCTAAAGGTGGTTGGTTCTCATGTAACCGTGATTATCCGTTACATTTTCATGGTGTTTCATATCCCTTGTAGCAAAGGAAATTGCCCTATTCCTGGTGCAAAGTGATATAAAACCGCAGATACTTTCTAATAGAATGTATCATTTTTTTACTCCACGTCCTAACCGGTGTAATATAACGGAAGAAGAGAAATGAGGCGAGCATTGAACGTGTTGTTGGTATACGTTTGTACACGAAGCGATCGTAAAATGAGTTCCACTTTAAAATCTCACCTTCGCAGTATCCTGCGAAAAGCGTATTTAAGATTGCATTTTTGTTGTTGTTGTTGTTTAAATGTATCACTAATTTTCCCAGGTCACAGTTGAGATGAAGAATCATTGGATTTGACAGATGAGCGGATAAAAATGAATTTCAATGGATATCGATTGGTAGAATTTCATTCAATAAATTTTCAGTACGCTCAGTAGCAATGCATCTTCAACCCTCCAAGAAAACATGACATTCGTTTTGAGAAGTAATATGAGTGAATCAAGAATTTATAAGGAGTGGAGTAGTAAAGAACCAATTTAGTATGAAGAACCTTTCCGTTACGGTATTGATTTCCAATAATCCGATTCAAACCCCATGGAGGAAGTGATATTGAAAACGAACAAATATCCGTCTGAGTTATATATAATATTTCTAACCATTTGATAGAAGAATAGTGGTTTTTTTTTCAACCTGAATTCACCTCCATTCGATCAAATAAACCATAAGCAGCAGCGCTTTGTAGATCATATGATTCATCATTCTGACAATGTTATTGATCAAACAATTGGAAAAGATTTGAAAAAAGGGCTATTTCTAGCTGATGAAGATGAAGATAAAAATCTTGCAAGAATTGCAACGAAAACGGAAAACCGTAACTGGTCCCAAAAGGGACCACTCTGGGACACAACAAGAGAAAGAATGTTAAAAAAATGTTCAAGGCTTCCCGTTCTCCAAAGGTTAATGTTTTGAATGATTTTAATTTGATGGAGATTTAGAAACTCTTCAGTTGGGATTGAATTATCCGCATCTTCTTAAGTTTCCTACCGTACATGTCTTTTCCATGTGTTAATGATAATTATAATTCACATGGCAATCGGTCAGTGTAATATATAACGGAAGGAGAGAATAAGCCGACCATTTGAAAATACATATATGTATTCGTACATACGAGCACAGAGTAGTGTAAGTAAAATACGCGCATGCCCACATACAGTTGTCTCGAACGTCGAGCCATTTGTGTTCAGAGGGACAACCGATTGTTTCCGCGCGACGTTTCTCTCCAACGCTTTAAACTCGTTTCCGGTCCGATTTACTCATAATATAGCAGCCACTGTTAAGTGTCTGCTGCAACTACCTACTATAATTATGCATCCACGCCCACAATCGATTCCCATACGTGAGACTGATTTTAGGCAATACACGATCGAAGAAGCTATCAACATCACACTCTCCGATGAGCTTACGAGGAGTAAAGTGAAGTAAAGATTGCGGTACAAAAGTTCCAATGATATATTTCTACAAAAGTACAAAGTAAAGCAGATCCAAAAGAAGATTAGTAGTCAGAAATGCAAATTATATGCAATTCTTAGATAGACAATGATACACTTCACAATTAGAAACTATGTTGAAAATTCGTTCCTGTTTTTTTGTCGAGTAGGCGCACGAACGAGCCGTCTATATTTTCTGGCCGAGGCACAGTTGTCGCAACATACTCTCACTATCTGCTCGCTCTTTTTGTAATTCAGTTGAAAAATTTTATAAACTTGCATGATAACGCCCGATGACGATTCGGAAACGATTATGCCATACCTAAGACACGTTGTTCGTTCGTTCTTGACAGTTTCTGGCGTACAACAATTGTATTGTTGAAATTTGGCAAGGATACTTTAATCCAGAATTCTATAATGCGAACAGAATTCAAGTGGAACCAAGAACTATTGGACAAAAAGTCTTGTGGACCAAACAAACTTACAAGGAGTGAGAATTCATCACATATTCTCTAATTTCTCGAATAGGAAGAATAAGATACATCACGATGATCAACTTGATATTATATATATACTGATTTCACTCGAGATTATGAAGATGGAAAGCTAAGAGGATATGGAACAGGTAATGAAACGTGTAAAAGAGGAAGGGAATTTAATCATGTCTGAAGATTGGAATGCTATAGAGACTCGCAAACTCGCGAGGAAGACAAGATAATAGGAGAGTACGAGAGGATAGAATATGTACGATAAAAGAACTAGATTTATGGAATACCATGAAAATGCGAAATTCTTGGTGCTGATACCCAACTATATTCCATGAGAGAGAGGAAAAAAGGAATTCGAAATGGGTAATTATCGTCAGCATCCAAGCAGAATGATACAAACTCTAGCTAGAGAAGAATCATTCATTATATATAAAATATGTGTTTGTATTAGCAATAATGATACACTGGAAAAAATATTCATCAGGGTTGCAAAAAATGCAGGGTTTTTTTTAAAAAGACCCGACCCACCTGGGTTTTCCTGAGTTTTTCCTCATGAGATGTCATATTTCCACATTAAATTGAATTGAAATGAGTTCATACATTCAATGTTAGTGATGAAATTCCAAAATTTATTACTGAAATTCGACATCAATTTATCAAATTTCACAAATATGTTTATGTTATTAACATTAAGAGAAGAAGAATTTATATGTGATCCATTTTTCCGAATAATCATATTTACCTATCAGTTTGTTACATTAATTTCTTAGAAAATGAGCAATTGATTACCCATTACTTGAATTACTTGATGGATAATTTTTTCAAATACATTATCCATCATTCAAGTAATGGATGATTTTTCAAAATACGTTATCCATTATTTAAGCAATGGCAAAAAATACAGCAAGCGAAGATGAAACGATTCACATTGCTGATTTTAATTCCTTTTCGATAGTTCGGTAGAGCAGGGCTGTACATTTTGGTTTGAAAAGGTGGGTAAAAACTTGGAAATTCAAACCATCGAGAATCCTTTTTTTGAAAAAAGAATTATCAACTGAAAAGTACTGATAAGTACTTTTTCAAATAGATATGTGAAAAGATTTCGACTTGCGATTAATGTTATAATTTCATTCCAAACAAAATTCACCCAATGTCCCTGGTGAGAATCCAAAAGTGAAAGAAGCGGTTATTGAAACAAATGAAGCGTGGAAATGCCGCGGTTTTCCGCCAGAGGTACACTATCTTTTCAACATAGAAACGATTGAGCACAATCAAAAAATCAATGACAGTGAATTATCACACTGAAATTAATAAAACAAAAGCGAATAATAGAAACTGGGTTTTATTGAAAGAACTTGAGTGGGTTTTTTTGAGTCAGGGAAAATCGTTGCAACCCTGATATTTATTCGTAGAAATTAAATATTCAATTAGATGCAAAAACTGATCACTTGTGGCGAATGAATTGTTTATTTAGAAGACCAATTTATTTGAGTCAAGCATTGCATTATTTGATTCGATTAAATATTCCATTAATCCTAAGAAATATTTTATGGAGAGAAGACAAACAATCTATTTATTTGGTTGAGAGAAATGTTTTTCTTTTTCAGTGTAACACTGTTCCCCGTTCAAAGTATTCAAGAGATTTAATATTTAAAAAAATTGATAGTTGATATATTAATGGATGAATGCTTGATTATGCGAAAGATAGCATTGTTCTGTGTCACATCGAGTATTTAAACACCAGATCAAGAGCTGATGTTGAAAGTTAATATAAAATATCGACTTTTCAATCTTGCGTATCTCGTATGGTTTCGAGATATATTACATACACGATATTTTTCTGAATGTCTTGTAACGAGAGAAAGCGTAGATTTCTCGTAAGCAATCGTCGAAGTCTCTTGGGTGGTAAATTCGATAGAGAAATTAAGATGAACATCGATAGTTTATTTCAAATAGAATGAAAATTCTGTTGTGTATGGTATATAAAATGGTTTGATAGGTCTGTACCTATAATCTCTACAGACCTTGTATAATTGTCCTTACAATGAGTTTCCCATTATTCGGCGTTCAATTATAACCATCTGTGTGAGTCGAAAGGTACATCGATCGACCGTTAAATTGAAACCACAGGTCTCAGCGTTATAAATTTATTATCCTTCTAAACGAAGACTATAAAACCGCGTTGTTAATGATTTATTAATGAATTCAATATCTTTCATCTTCTTCAAAGACATTATTATCTATCTCAAACGGATATCGTGTATTCTTTGAGGCTCTTATGAATTATCTACATCTACAAACGTGGCACAACGTGAATTTAATGTTCGGTCATTAATTTTAATAATAATCATGTGATTATTGTTCCTTTCTAGATCTCGATATTGAAATCACTCTCTACAGAAGTATAACACGAGTCATTCGTACGAGTTCCAAGCATTTCCACTTTATCTGAATCTAAATGAACGAAACTCATTAACCGAAAACCCCTATTCTGAATTAGATTCACTAAGAGGAAGGAGGAAAAAATTCCAAGTCAAATCGAGTGGCGCCAAGTCTGGGAGTTCATACCAAGACTCATTGTAATGCGAATATAATAGTTTCGAGTCGAAATGAAGTAATTATCGAGAGGGGTTCTAATGCGAAGTATAGGAGGGTTCGAGTTGTTGTTCTTACTTTTGATTTTATCTATGTGAAATGAATGCTTTGAAGGTAGGAATGAATAAAAATGAATCGGAGAGCTCAAATGTGGCCTAGGTTGTTGCTCGAAATAACTGAATAACAGTCGAATAATTTCACTCTCGTCGAACAGGCATGAGAAATTTACACTGTAAGAAGTCTGACTGAGAGTGACTGCATCTTATTCGAAAACTTGACTGAAATTTAGTCTTTTTCATTGTGTCGGCATTGATTTGGAAAGATTACCATTTTATTCGTAAATATCAATCCAAATCAATCTCGATTTTTACCATCACAGCTGGCAATGATTAAAAGTTATGTGATAAATTATTGTCTGATATTTCCGAATAAAATGGTCATCTTTCCAAATCAATTTCTCTCCGTGTACCTTCAGCTGAAATAGGGCTAGTTTTGGCTGCATTTTGTGGAACCACCAGTGCCAGGACATTGGCCAAATTTTTCGCGTAACCCTAGTAGAAATGCCTCGTAGGGTTCTGGTGAGGTACTTACAAGTAGAGATGGGCGATAAATATCGATATCGATACGTTTCTATAGAATAAGTATCAAGTTTTTATCAAAATTTTATTGAAATATATTTGAACAAAATATAAATTCTATAGAAACGTATCGATATCGATACTTATCGCCCATCTCTACTTGCAAATGTCTAGTATTTGGCTAGCTGAGCGTTACAAAACTTGTCAATAACTAGAGCATTTCTCCAAAATCCCGCTCTATAGAGAATTTCTATAGACATTCGAGGAATGCTGTATAGGGTGATATTTTGAAAATATTCCAAAGTTTTGGCCAAAGTCCCGGAGTTAGTATCCCCTTAAAACAAGCTGGTATTAAGGTTGGAAGTAAGTTTGACTTCTTACTGTATAAACCCGTTGAAAGAGTTGCCGAATGTCGATTTATTCGTTATATATCTGTAATGATAAAAATAATGATAAGCCCGTGAATGGCAGGCTGAATCTTTATGCGCATAATTTCACCATTCATCGGGCTTCGGAGGTTTTTGTCGACAGCATATAGAAGGAAGTAGATGTAGTCATGTGCGAAGAATGTAATCGTCCGACGCCGACACGTACGTCTTAGAGTGAAACCTGAGATTTCTCCACGTCGTCTTCGTTGTGTGTTGTGTCGTATATGACCACCGATCACATCGATGCATGCTGAGCAGAGAACATGTGAAGGGAAAAAAAGGGAAAAAATTAACTCATCGTCCTCTCATTGTCTCATCGTCCATCACATAGCAGTATATTATATTCAATGCCCTAGTTCCGATAGGTCTTATAAACGTATCGTACAGTTATTCTCTTTATTGGACATTTGTCAGACAACAATGTCAAACCTCTCCTGCTCGTGGGAGGAAAGTTATGACAATTTTATACTCTTATATCTCACTAAATTTGAAAATGATTTCCACAATCGTTTCATGTAAATTTATATAGTACTCTAACGCGTCCGTATATACATACGTTCACTTATTCTTATCTCGCAAGAGATAGTTAAGATGATGATTAACTCGAAGAATGTAGTCATTCATTTCCGTGAACATTCTTAAGAGTATGACTAAGGCTAGAAATATGCATAAGTTTCATCTAAATATCCATTATACGAACATTGTGAGAATGTTAATGAGATTTGATTATTCGAATCGTATTACCTAGATGTTATCCATAATCATCGACGTTTGTTTCATGATTCACTTGATTTTTCAAATGATAAATCAATTGGAAGACGGAGCAGAGAAACCATAAAATTGTCATATACAGGGTAAGTATCTCCTATCTCCTTGTAACAGGCTTCTCTGTTTATTCCACTTCATATATTCGGGCAGGAAAAAAATGAGGAATTGCAAATGATTGAAGATTTTTCACACGACGCGATACGAGGATTGAAAATAATATGTTCGATACATTTATGGTCCATGCATATAGATGCTGATATCCGTTGTCGTTTGTACCCTGTTAATAGTATGCGGTATGGAGTAGTCAGGTTCGGTTACAGTTCCTCTCTCCTCTTTCATCGTTCTTTTCCCCGATCGCGCGTTAACCGCGTATAGTCCTTTATGTAGTCACTCGGTTAATCATCTATCAGTTGCGAATAATGTTTCTTCTAACATTACATACTACACCTCTCATTTCATTAGCTCCTACACTTATACGAAAGTAGGTTGCTTATAAAATACATTTTTTCCATACTGGTTACCGTGTACGACACACGCTTTTATGGCGATCTACGCTCATTCACGCGACACTTACATTTACATGTACCATGTAACAACGCGATGCGACGTTAATAGAAGTATTTATGTTGCTCTTTTATATATATATACGATAATTAAAATCTTGGCAATATTTGTTCGATTCAACGATCGTGAATTCACTTACATTCACTTTTATTTCGGTAAAGGGGGATTTATGTTTTCACCTTTGTCACATGCAGGAGAAAAATGCAGGTCGAAAGTATAGTAATCTTTGATGAAAATTGGAGAATATTTCTTAAAATCTAAGAGTGTTTCTTCAATGCATAACGAAGATGAAATGGTTCATATTTTTGTGAAATTGTATTCGAAGAACAATGAAAAATTCTCAATACGTGATAAAAAAAAATAGAGAAACGTGTAAAGTTTCGAAAAATTGTGCGTGGAATTTTACAAAGACAATAACAAAATTTCAATATCCTGCTATTCACTTTGTGAAATTTCAAACGCGAATTTTATAGTAATTGTTCATTCTCATTCGAATACAATTCCACAAAAGAGTGGACTGTTTTATCTCCATTATGCATTTAAGAAAGACTCTCAGATTTTGAGAAATATTCTCCAATTTTTATTAAAGATCACTATATTTTCGACCTGCATTCTTCTCCGTGCAGAATTGTACAAAATAAACCCAGAAAAGTAAATAAAAAAGGTATCTAAGAAGCTGTTATGTCCAATTACAATGAATTATTTAAAATTCATCTGAATAATTAGAGACATAAGAAATTACTTCTGAAAAGAGCAAATGCGAGTGAAGTGAAATCCAAAGGATAACTAAGTATAAGTACTGAATCATAATGGAATGAAACTCATTTTTCAAATCATTCTCATAGTTCATAAATAGAATATAATTAATGTTTAGTATCAAAATATTTTGAGATCATTTAAAGAACAATATTGAATTGAAATGTAAAGTATAATTGTAGAATTTCAATTACATATTTCAATTGTTATATCAAATGTACGTGATATAAATCACAATGTATCCCATATGACACACACAAAATTCTTCTTCAAGGATATGGATGGAATTCTTGTCGAACTCTTTTCGAACTGATGAATTCATCAGGAACTCTGAAAGTGTGAATTCTTTTTTACAGACAGTAACGAGTTCTTTGAGAGCAATGAAACGATCTTAAAAGCGTTTCAGAAGAACTCGTTGATGGCAGTGCAATAGAACATTTTCAGAATTCTATTCATATTCTTGAGAAAGAATTCTTCACGGAGAAAAAGGAATTCGCTGTGGCAGCGAAATCTACTTTTGCTGGGTTCCTTTTGCCAGAGCAGCAAATTTTTTGCTGTGACAGCGAATTTCTAGCTGTGGCAGCAAAAAATGTTTGCTATTCTGTATATAATACTGAAAATTTGCTGGCGGAGCAAACAGTTTTTGCTGCCACAGCTAAACAATTGCTGTCGTAGCTAACACGATTGCTGCGTCAGCAAATTTTTTCTCTCCGTGTTCGTGTGTTGTGTGGGATGTGAGACCGTGATATGAACGAACAAACAATTTGGATTTCGAATCAACAGAGTTATAAAATTGATCAAAACTATACAAAAACATGAATTTCATAATAATAACCACAACGCCAAATTACGAAAAAGATATAAAAACCAAAAAAGAACCCAGAAAAACCCCAAAAATCCACTTAATTGTAATTGTAAAAGGTTTTTCCAAACCTTGACTTTATTACACGTTCTCGTAAAGCTAATTGATTTTTTCTTTCTCTTTATGTTACAGGTATGTACACACTTTCGTTTTTGGACTGCTCATCTCGTGAATCTTATCTTTTCAAGTGTACAAAGGTAAATTTTACGAATATTTGATGCACGGAGAAGAATCCCCACAAAATGCCTTTTTTGAAAAATTAGGTGTACAACTGAATTTTATATTATAAAATATATAAATGACAGAGTTTAGAAGCGACAGAGTGTGCTATATGGACCGTGGGGAAGAACTCTCCAGCCCACACGGAAAAAATAATTGAGCTGGAGCAGCGAAGTGGTTAGGACGTACACGAACATCCATTAAATTGGCTCCTGCAGCTAAATTTTGGTTATGACAGCTGGTTGATTTGCTGTAACAGCTAAAATTCAGCTGCAGGAACTAATTCAATGGCTGTCCGTGTCCATGCTAGCCACTTCGCTTCTCCAGGTCAATTATTTTTCCCGTACAAATTCAAAATGATTTGATGTAACACAGTTTTTGGCTTCCTTATCCAGGAAATGGTAATCGAATTGAATGCTTGGATGCCTTTTTCTCTTCTTTGATCGGTTATTATGTTAAACTTCGAGGTTGAGTCTTTAGAATCACAAATGGGGGCGTAATTATTATGCAAACAAATGAAAAATTTAGTTATGCACCTAATACCTCATCATCATCACGGATGGACAGGAATGTGTAAACTCGAATATGCATATAAGATTTGTTTAGGCACACTTTGTGGCCTTATTCGAAGGCTACGACTGGCAAAGGAAGACAACGGGTCTATCCATTCGTGCCATAACGACAACGGATGTGTTTTAGTTCAAAGCGCATATGGTTCTAAGAATGTACATACTGTTTATTACCCTGCATAAGAAAAAAGATAGTAAAACCTGGTTTCAATGAACTACAAAGAAGTATTGTAGTCTCAAGGAAAGATTTAACAAATAATGTATTGAAAATATTTACACGGAGAAAAATGAAGGTCGAAAGTATAGTAAGTTTTGATAAAAATTTGAGAATTTTTCTTAAATAATGTATAATAAAGATAAAACGGTCCATTTTTTTGTGGAATTGTATTTTAAAAAAACAATGAAAAATTATCAATACTCAATAAAGAATAGAGAAACATATGAACTTTCCAAAAGTAGGATACGAAATTTCATATAGTGAATATTGAAATTTTGTTACTATTTTTGTAAAATTACACGCGTGACTTTCGGAAAGTTCATATGTTTCTATATTTTATATTGAATATTGATAATTTTTCATTGTTTTTCGAATACAATTCCACAAAAAAGTGGATCGTTTTGTCTTCATTATGCTCTCTAAATTCCTTGGAGTGAAAATTCACTTTTGCCGAGTGAAAATACTGCAACTCCGAAAGAGTGAAAAATTTCACTCTTAAAGAGTGAATTTTCATTCTATAAGAGTGGAAATCAACTCTGGTGTTTGGAATGAAAAACTCACTCTTAGGAAAAAGAGTGAAATTTCACTCTTCAAGAGTTGAGCTCCCACTCCGTTCTAGAGTTGCAGTATTTTGACTCTTTGAAGAGTGAATATTCACTCCAAAGAATTTAGAGAGTGCGTTTAGGAAAAATTCTCAAAGTTTTGATTAAAGATTACTATATTTTCGATCTGCACTTTTCTCCGTGTAAAAGAGAGGTGCATAAAACAAAAACCTTTATCTAGATCAATATTATCGATACTAAATCTCGTAAGTTGTTGTGCACCAGGAAGGTGTGTAATTATAAAATTTCACTCGATAAAATCAATGCGCCAGGGATGAAAACAGGTTGAACGGGTGACGTTTCATTCCCCATGAGAGTGGGGAGAAATCGTTATTCCGTATGCACATACATCTCGTGGAACGTGTGTTATCGATCCCTGTAATTTCGAACAACGATGTTCGACAAAGAAAATAGAATAGATATTGAATTCTTTTCCTTGCTTCCATCATTTCAACGATGATGATGATGAATAAGAGGATGTTTTAGAATCATTTCATGAGAAAGTAGGATATATGATATTCATATCTGGCTCGAAGTATTACGTACTACACTTTTCAGTTGTGCATTCTTTTCCTTCCAATGAATGATATTGAAAAGACATCATCGTTGCATCGAATTTTCAATAATGTATCTTCAGGGATGGCAGCCTCAATTACTTTTTGTACTTGGAGTACTCTTCTATTTCCATAAAATAGAGATTAGAGAGTCCTTGACAAGAAAATATACTTTAACCCTTAACGGTGACATCACGGCCAAATGGGGTAACTCATGACCCCACGCTGAAAAACCCGTTCGGACAAGATGTGGAGGTGTTTTGAGACTTTTAACCAATTGTGTCATGTTCGTTGACTAGTTCTTCAATATTTCTAATGGTTTAACTTGGTTGATTTATAGATGGCGTTCTAAAAACTGGTCATATAAGTCAAAATTCAGGAAAAATTGTTGTTTTTGCAAAAAAAATTCACTACTCCGTCATTTTAGAATTTTAACGATTAAAACTCTAGGGTCGTCCGCACAATATATACCACTATTGCACAAAAAATAACAATATCCGCCAATTATTCAAAAAGTATATTTATTTTGCAAAATTACTGGAAAGAAAAATGAAAAAATTTACAAAGTTTATTAGATTTTAAATACATATTCATGATTAGGAACATGAAAATACTATGTAGGCTTACTATATAGTGAAGTCACATCTCACACATGTCTGTCACCGGCAGATGCTGTTTTTTGTATTTATTTGAAAGGTTTGAGACCTCCAATTCTACTTTTTTCTAAGCCTGGGGTAACTAGTCACCCCGTGTGGCCGTTAAGGTTCAAGTACAGAAAAGTAATGGAGGCTGCCCATCGCTGTCAGTATCGTACACCTTCAGAACAGATATCCTGTGTATAATAATGTCGTGAAGGTTGTAACGTTTAAACAAACATCGACCACAGAGCGAGTGTCGGAAAATTGAAATCACGTGAATTCTTATCAGCATACTTTCTTCGTATACTTACACGTTTTAGTCTACATTAATAATAGCTTGGTACACGCAGGTGATCAAGTAGGTAGAAATATATATGTATATATGCGTATGAGTGGAAAAAGGAAAGTGTCTAGAGAGGAGAGAGGGGAAAAGAAGGACTCGTGAAAGAGAAGGAAAATATGCACCTACTTTACCCGTGAGGTAGGTCGGGCTTTTTAAATCGTCAGAAACCTGCGTATGCAGGTAGAGACATCGCCAACTTCTTTCTCTCTCCCCTATCTTTCTTATTTGACTACTACTGTCTTACACAGAACCTCTCAACGAAAGTTGTTTTTTTTTTTTGTCTCCCCAAAGGAGTACGTACTATATACGTCGAGTAGTCTATCTTCACATGATATAACAACTTGATACGAACAAACGTGAAGTGAAGTAATATAATTGATGAATGGATTTCCATACGAATAGTATAATAACTTCAAGAACTGTTGAAGACGAGATAAGATTCATACTGATTTATTCCAGTAATTCAATCGTCATTGGTTTCTCATGGAAACCATTAATTAACTACACTTTCTTCTCAATGAAGTATTATATCGGGGTTTCTTATCGTTGTGGGTTAAAGATTATTCAACGTCGAAAAATCAGATCAAGTAGATACTCTTCATTGCGTACGGTGGATAGGAATTTGAAAAATATATTATTATCGATTCCTTTGAGAGATCGTAAGACTCGTGCTCAAGAATTCCAAGTAGATTATTCTCTGTGCAGGATTCTTTCAGTCTTCTCCACAAAGGAGTTTTTCAATATCAAATTCAAGCAATGCATAGAGATAGGAACTTCCTGCTTTTGTTTTTTCAAAATTCTGCTCATATTTGCTGCCAAAATGATTTATTTATATTTCCTGCTGATTGATTTAGATAAGTTATGTGAGTGAAAATGCCCAACGTGATGCAAAATACCCATAAAAAACGAATTTTCAGTCTTCGAACATGTGTAATTCAGAGTTCCATAACTGAAATGTGAGGTTTCATCAGTTGAGAGAGTTTGGAGGCTGATATTCTAAAACTAAAATTCACATGACTTCTGTTTGTGCTAGCTACAGTTTTCTACAATTTCAAGGGATCTAAAGGAATAAACCCAAACATGAATTATCACTCATCTCCACCGTCATATTCATCACGGATGATTAGAAGACCACACATTATATACGAATTTGGATTTTTATTTCTCTTTATTCTCATACGATACTTGATAATTCACATTCAATGGTTGAGTTCATTGGGTGCATCCAAAGGTCTCCAAAATCGCTCCAAGTATTTCGGATTCGCTGTTTTCAGTGATGGAAGCAAATCGATTGTTGTTTTGCAGTGGGGAATTTTCGTGTTAATTAATTTTGTTTTCGAGTACTCGGAAAGAGTTCCAGTTTAATATATTACTACGCCATTTTTGTAATACTCCGCTCATCCTGAGGAAAATTTGAATCAAAGTTAAAACAAAGGTCCTGATATCGAATTGAATTAATGAATTTTAATTAATTCATTTATCACGGTATAGAGTCCAAATTTCAAGGAAGATTTTTTTCCCACAAAATTTCAGGGAAAAAAATTTGCGAATTTTAAGCTAATTTCAATTACATAGTCCAATATAATAGAAATATCAGGCTTCAATCGCGTTATTTGAATTTATGCTTTTATGCCCCAGCACAAAGTTTCTATTTTGAGCAATGGAGATGCGCACAAAAATTCGTACATCTATAAATATTTGGCCATAGCGTGTAGTATTATGTTAATTCCCGACCGCGTAGAGTAGAAAATTGCTGAAGATAGATAAAGCGAAAGAGCGAAAGAACGTTTATTTCTCCTTTTCTTTCAGATTCGTGAATTTAGAAGTAAACATACACGACCTGTGTCAACCACGTGTTGCATAATCAAGTATTTTTCTATTTTACATTTTTATCTTTGGAGAATTGTAGAGAATCGTGTGGCCTTGGGATACATTCCAGTTGTGTTTACCTAGTTATTCATTCATATCATTATCATTCAATGATCTACAGGAATGAATAATTCTTCTTTTTTTTTTCCTCTTCACAGCGTGGAAAAGAATCATACTCCGCATTCGATAAATATTGAACGAATACGGGATTGGATGCTGTTTACATGAAATTCTTCATTCAAATCACCGTGATGTATTCGAAAAAAATCATTCCGTTCCATTCTGGGTTGAATTTCATGAATTATTCGTGATATCGTGCGTTTCCAATTCGATTCTATCGAAAGGATGGAAATGCTTTCCAATTTTTATATAATTTTGATATACGGATTCACGAATAGAATGTATTTTTAATTTGAATTCGTGGCTTTGAGTGCGATTGTGAGAGGTTTTAATTCATATTGAGTCAAAATATGCAGCTTACACAGCTTACTGAATCATATTTTTGCTATTTTTTCTAGCGTTTTTGCACTTTTGGACATCCTTCGCGTGGATCGTACAATTAATTATCGTTTTGAATGATTGAAAATAATTCGTTCAACCAAAAACTTTCAAAAAGTAAAACTTACTTCCAACCTTAATATCGGTTTATTTTAAGTCGATACCAGCGCCGGAACAGTAGCCAAATTTATTCTGACATTTTATTCAAAAATGAAGCAAAAAATCAAAATATCGGTCCGCCCTAAACAAAATTTTTCTCCGATTTTTACATATTCATACTCGAATAGTTTTTTTATGTGCGTTTCGATGAAAAAAATCTTCACTCCATTGAAAACTACGTTAAAAGCTGATTTAGACATCATGGGATTTGTATCATTTATGCTTGATATCCCGAAATTTTGACATACAACCTTTTGGCTTAGGACGGCAGTGTACAGACCACCTTTATCAATGCAAGAAGGTCTGTATACACGGAGAAGGATACACTCCTATCAAATTGGCAGGATATAAGCAAATATCACTGTTATTGATAGACAGTTTAGTAAAAATGAATGATTAAGAAATCCCTAGTAGAAATTTTTTCTAGCAAATGATGAGGCATTGATCAGTTTCCCATTTTAATGATCAGGGGCTGATCAGCAAACGTACAAATTTCCGACAAAGGGTGCAACGCTCTGACTAATGAGAAACTGATTGGAAAAACTGAGCAGATATGAGCGAGTAACTGATGAGGCACTGATCAGTAGTTGATAAGATATTTGTGAGTAACCAACGGAGCATTCATTACCCACAAAAATGCAGGTTATGTCGATGAAGATGTGAAATTATGATGATAAATTGATAATTTATATTTTTGTTCAAGATGTTTCCAAGGATTAGGAAGTAAATTTTCAGCAAAACCCATAGGAAAAATTTTCCTAAACTTTTTCTTAGATAAAATGTAGGGGGTTTGGCCAAAAAAAAGGATTTTTTTCGATTTTCGATTCAATTTCTTTGAAATACTTCGAAGTTTGGTTAAGGGGATACGAGCGGCTGGGCTTTTCTGAATTTTTTCGAGACAAAGTACGTGAAAATGCGTGCATCGATTCGAAATATCTCTCTGTACAGCATTTCTTGAGATGCTAAAGAAATGCTGTACAGAGAGATATTTTGAATCGATGCACGCATTTTCACGTACTTTGTCTCGAAAGAATTGGACCGAATTGCATTTTTGCAATTGAAATATATCACTTCAATAACAATCAATATGTTCCTTAAACCGAATATTTCTTATAAACATTCACGCTATTGATATATGAATTTTAATAATCATATGAGAGGAATCAGTTCTCAATAAGTTAGTGATCAGTCTACTGGGGTCTACACTTCTATATCAATAACAGTAATATTTTCTCTTATCCTGCCAATTCGGTAAGGATGTAGTAATTTGTAAAACTTTATTTTTCTCCGGGTAGGGCGAAATTTTGATTTTATTGCTTCATCTTTGAATTAAATGACAGAATAAATTTGGCTGATGTCCCGGCGCTGGTATCAACTTAAGATGCAACCAAAACTAGTCCTATTTCAGCTGAAATTTAGCATCGAAAATAAATGTCGACACAATGGAAAAGAGTGAATTCCTGTCAGACTTTTTACAGTGTTATACCGGTTTATTGTCTGCGATATATCGATGAATTATGATTCAAGTAACACAAATCTATCCTACAGTCACGTAAAATACAAAGTAATCTCATCAATTCGTGTTGTTTTTTTATTTCTTTACAACGTTATCAATATTCTCTTCGCGTTCATGCGTCATAAATAAGTGTTGAATACAACTTATATTGTTGAATCCATCACGTACCGGTGCAACAAATATCATTAGAATGAATATAATAATAACCGAACGATGCTCTCCACTCAATCCACTTTAGGTCCATCCATTCAGGATTTTGTCGCTGCGTAGCTCGAAGGTCAGACGAAATCTCCTCTATGACTCCAACGTACCGTCGATGCTGCGCTCAGCAACTACGCAATCTGTGAAAACCCAAAGTATCCCGATTTTCGCAAAGGTTCAATAATTCTCAATGATTTTATAAACATCGTCTAGCAAGTTTGCAATAAAGCAACCATATAATAATACTCCAAGTACTTTATACCGTATATAAATGAGACGAGAGGAAAAAAAGAAACAGAAAAGCGAAGTGGTATCGAGCGTGTTTTTTCCTTTGTGAGTCACACATAATCCTGGGGTACTTGCATATTTCGAAGGTTCTCGTTTATCGGCATAAAAGTAGAACGTAATTTTACCGTCGGTATCGACCGTCTAATGTTAGTACAGCACGACGACCATGCTTCGTATGGGGTGAATATCGTGACATGTTATAGTTTCGTGCAGAAATAGTTGATATTATCGACATATACATTCACAATTGTGGATACACATATACGAGGTAGATGTATATAATTCATGTATTTTCCAAGTACCCCGGTGGTAGTGACTCATTGTATTAAATGACGTATATCTATCACATCACGCGTCTTCTTCTTCCCCTATTGCTTGATATATCAGAAATATTTTATTGAAAGTACGGCAGAGATGTTCGTACGAACGTGTATGTTTGCTTTGTTATCTTCCCTACTTTGACAACGCAAATGTCCTTTCATGTGTCGAGGATGATTAATTTTTCTATTAATCGCTTTACGATTCGATGATTTACATTTGAGGAGTGCAGAGGGAAAAAAGTGACGAGGTGTGTACCTCTACTTGTTTAACCCTGCATAACCTCGCAAATAAATTAATTGTGAAAGAAGGTTCTGTTGTTTTTTCGGGACAGAATGAATCATTATTTAATCTACGCGTTGATGAAACGTGCCGTTCGAGAGTGTATTTTGTACGTAAACAACGTGCAACGTTCAATCCTGGTCCCAAATCACATCAATCATAATTCTTTCTGATTGTTGTATCTTCCTGTATGGTTATTCTTCTATCAACAAAGAGGAATTCCATACAAGTTTCTCAACCTCTTTTACAAGATACAAAAAGTAATTAGATTTATCGAAGCACCGATGCGACTTACATCCCCTGAATGCTATTGCTAAAATTCTTGGAGGAAGAAAAGTCAAACGGGGAAATGAAAAATTACCGAGAGAAAAGATGGTATAGGATTATAATGGGAAGAAGGTAAAAACGTTATATGACGAGGAGGGCTCGGAATGATCCAATTAATGAATCAAGAGAGAAATAAATGGATGGCAAATTAGGGATGAAATGAAACCTAGAGTCAAAGCAAATGTTCATATCGAATCAAGGGAATACTGGAGATTGCAGAGATACCATGTTCAATGGAAACGATGGAAAATCATATATTATTATAAACCTATACTCTCTAAAATTTTTAGAGTGAGATTTCACTGTTTAGGCAGCCAGAAGTGAAATTTTGAGTAAAATTTCTACTCTTTTGGAGTGATAATCCAAGGTTTCAGGTTAGAAACTCACGGTCACTCTAGTCATTCTAGAATGACGCGTGATTTTTCACTCTTCAAGATTTAGAGAGTATTCATCTTCCTATTCGTCAATGAGATTTTATAAGTAGATTATTCGCAACAGGGAATTCAGACATTCCAATCAAGAATTTCCCTGATCGTAGATCATTCCCGCAAAGCTATAACGATAATATTTTTCATTATGTATGTCATAAAGTTCGATCCACCGCGTGCGACTCGAAAAAAAAAAAGAAAAAAAAATACTTGAACAAAAGTTTTTATCGATATTGTTGGTGGTAGCTCTCACGTGTCATTGAACTTCTCGTCCCATTTACAAAGTTACAGCATTCGAATGATATATACGTTCTCTTAATTCACGATATCGCTCTGATACTCTGTTATATTCATAATATTCATACGGGACCTCATGTGCTGCTTTTCCTTCCTTTAGTGGATCGAATCGGATCGTTCCATTATTCAATTCAATAGATGATTTCTAGGAAAAACTTGTATCCATCTTGTACCAGTTAGCGAAACGTGGATTTAGGTCAAGGGATTCGCATCGCAATAACGTGTGGAAGCAAGATATTTCCGATGACGTGTAGTGTTGAACTCGAACGAAATTTTCGAGGGTTGTTCAACGTTGTTGTTTATGCACAAACTGCGCATATGAATTCAACGATAGAATCCTCGAAATATTGATTTCACGAACATAACATTACCTGTGATTGTTGCAACCAAGCCCCAGATTATTATCAAGAAAATTGTAATATTTGAATTTCTAAATACGTATTAAACAGCAATACCAGTAATTCGCGAAGTAACGAGTGAAAAAGGTACCAACGAAATGAGAATACCACCTCTCGTATAACCTCATTGACCCACTTTCATTCATCTCTTAAAAAATTTTTATAATTTACTTTATGTTCTGCGCTTAATTGAAGTATTTCTTTCTTTCGTCTTTTCTCTCGAATCTAAGTGAATTTCTGAAGAACATAAGTTTCAGCGATTGCAATGAATTCATAAGATTATAAATATGTGATAATGATTACGAATATTAACAAGTCGGGCTTCGAATTCTATCGAAGAATTAAAGCAATTATGAGACATTCTTAGAGCTTAATTTTAATTAAAGACAGTCACCAACAATTACTTTGGAATGCCAAGTCGTGGGAACGTGTGATATTAATTGCACTTCTAAATATAAAATGTGTGTGTGTGTATCCGAACGATTTGTAATATTCATCGAATGGATTTAGATTCAAATCGAAATTTGAATATTCAATGGAAAAGAGGTGTATCGCAACTATGACCTTGCGTACGTGATCGTGCTCTCGTATATGCCATCATAAGACTTCTTCGTGTTTTAAAATGAATCCCACATATAGAAGAAACATGGAGAAGAAGAGGGATCGAGTGGAACGATACACGGTGTCTTAAAATAGCTACAGATCTTGCTGGAGTTAACGTGATTATACTGTACTTCGGAACAAAGAAGACTGAAGATTTGTGGAACTATAAGGGGATGATTTTTTAATCGTACCGTTAAATCATCTTGCGGAAAATATCGATATTCAATGAGTATTTCTATCCTCTCGGCAAGTGATACAATTTTTTTGAACTTGCCATCATCGTTGGTCGTGTATCGGTCATACGTACTTGACATTCCAGATTACCAGAAGTAGCAATAATTCTATTTTATAGCTATGTAAGTGTGTACTTACATCTCGTGTCGGCATACCACATCTACTCAATGTACCCAATTTATTCCCTTTTAAACGCGACTCCTTAATTAATTAATCTACCAATTGAACCTCATTACCGCATGGCTTTTATCATTTATCGCCCTCCAAAGAAACCCGCCGATGTGCCAAGCAAAGGCATACGACTCCTCGGTCTATAGAAGCCATTATTGTATGTACGTATCTGTACTTGTACGGGTATATTATATTATTCTTGAGTAACAATAGAAACTTCAATAGGAATTCGGAACATCTCTCTGTGACACGAAAAGGAAGAATTCATTCCGCCTAATGATGCTCTTCATACGAATGCTCTTCTCGACGAAACGAGAAGAAAATAAGAAGCTCATGAAGGATGGATTGATGATGAATGAGGATTGATATACTTGGTTTCCAACAATTTAATATTCGTTCAACATTGTTCAATCCTCGATCTAAGAACTGGGGTTGTTGTTTTTTTTCCAGATTTATATTCAGTCTTATATCGGTCAAGTATAAATTACACGAAGCGTAGGATCGATGATAATTCAATGAAGCTGAAAGCACAAAACGTTCAACGAGAATTTAAACATCTGAAACGTTTGCTGGAATAATGCTACTTAACGGATTTCTGATATTCAGGGATTGTACCTCCCAAACGCTCTGAGGAAGAAAGCTTTTTTCAATCATTTTTTTGAGCATTTCTGTTCAATAATCATGAGCAACCAATACACCAATCGATTGAGCAACTCTTCAGGAGGATGGAGAAATTTTTTTATTGAAGATTTGTTGCAAAATGGCAGCTGTAGAAGCGTTTTTCTGGAAACTATGGCCTGAAATCGGAACTTCGGCCTGAAAATTGAACTGTAACTTCATTATGTGATTATCTATTTCGAATTTTGTTCGCAAACTGGCGAAACCCTGAACAAAAAACATTCGAATTTTCGAAAAGAAATCGACTTTAATTGTTTATAAAAAGAAATCCTGTTGACCAATTGTGAGAATCGTGTGCACTTGACTAGATAATCACACGATGAAGTTACAGTTCAATTTTGCTGCTAATTTCAGCTTCATGATAATTCAATTTTTCGTGGGACGAGAAAAACTGTAAAATCACTCCCCAAAAACAGTAAACATTCTGTAAATTATGGGATTCTGAAATTCCTTTACATCAAGCTTTCGATATTACAAATCAAAATAATGCTTCAGTCGATTCTGGATCAAGGCCAAGCGATATTATCGAGTGCCAAGATCTAGGACTCCCAACAATCTCGTCACTACCCAAGTAAAAATTTTCATTTCGGGTTCGCTAAACAGGACTGGTGCAGGCGTGTTGCATTTTTCTGCGGTACTGTTGCGGACGTGATGTGCCCGCACTGGATCTGCAACAGTACCACACAAAAATGCAACACGTCTGCACCAGTCCCGTTTGGCGAACCGAAATTAACATTTTTACTCGGGCATTGAAATTGTTTTCTCAACAAATAATCGTTTCGGATTGTTTCTGTTGTGCTGTGAAAGGGGAAAAAATGGTCGTTATCCAGAGATAGGCAAACTGCATGGTTAGAAGCCCTTCGATCAAATTTGGCCGCTAGTTTCAGGTTCGTGTAAATCAGAGCGTGTATCGGGGAACACCACAACTGAGAGACCCTTATCAAACCAGTTGATACCACCGTCGCGCGATGATCGTCTCGGTTACACGTTCCTTTCCATCATTCGTCATACAAGCTCTATCTTTTCTCTCCTTTTCCTCCTGGCTCTGTCGAACAATAAAGCCCGTTCATGAAGAAGAAAGAATATTGAAGTCTTATGAAATCATTGAAAGATGACCTGCATGATGACCCTCCTCGGTATATTACGATACTTTTATAATGCGCTTGAAGGAAAACGATGAGGAAGAAAAAGAAGAATGAAGATGAATTCAATCGCCAACGGAATGATGGAAGAGGGATCATTATTCGAGACGGGGCAAACTGTGTGTGTCTTCTTGAGTGGATTATACTCTCCCAGCGATGGAAATTTATTAACTCCAAATTCTTTCTTACGATTGCCCTCTCATTGTGTTCTCTCTTTCATGAGCAATAATCAACATCTCGATGGATTATTTGTCGGGAAAGGGGAAGAATTTTACGGGGTACGAAATCGGCCACGCTCTCTTGACATTTATCGTGTTTTCCCGTGATTGAAGAAAAAACACTATCGGGATGGATTTAAGTGGGTTGTTTTAGACAATGAAGCATGTAAAAGTATACGTCGAAACATAACAAAGTCGGGGGAATTTATGATACGTGAAGATACAATGATGTGCGTATAAACGTTGGTGCTTATTGGACGATGAGAAGCCGAGCAAACAAGCAAGTTGAGCGCAGAGTAAGAGAGAACTCGGTTAGAGAGGTCGGTGGCCGATCTACCTCAACGTATAGCAGTATCGACGTAAACCCAACACACGCAAAATACCCAATACACGTCGGGATTCATGTACGAACGGGTGTTTAGAGACGATACAGGTTATACGCGTATATGTATAATGCGTTCATACACGACCTTTATCATCGATATCACTACCTTCGTTCTTCTGTTATTTCTGTTTAATACGATACGGTTGTAAAGAGATTCATTCCGTATGTTCTTTGTAAATTCGATATCCGGAAAAGTCGTCATCGCGTCAGCTGGGCGAAGCTGTGATTTTTTTTTCTTCATCATAAAAATGCAATATTTGTGATACAGATGAACAAAATATTGACGTACCGTCGGCTTTGTGTTCACAAGCATCGATAAAACTACCCTTGTTTGGGATTTCGTATCGAATCGATAAGATAAGTCTTGAATTTTGCGTCTTGAGAAATTTTGTTGAACTCGAGACGAATTCAGAGCATTCCCCTCGTATCTCGTGAATTCTATATTCATTGAAACATTGTTGTTATAGCGTGTAGAAAGAACTGTAGTATTTAATACGGAGATCTCTTATATTATCTTCCCAAATAATGGGACGGCAAGCAGCCGTCACTTTGAGAAATGTGAAAGAGACTGTACCCGGATAGATTTTTCCAAATATTACACAACTTTATTTTACTGACATTAACGAGTTCTTTGAAAGCAATGAAACTATCCAAAAAGCGTTGATGGCAGTAGAATAGAACATTTTCAGAATTCTTCATGAATTCATAACTTCGAAAAAGGTTCCACAAGAATTCTATTCATATTCTTGAGAAAGAATTCTTTGTGTGTTATATGGGATGTGAGACCATGGTGTGAACGAACAATCAATTCGGATTTCAAATCAATAGAGCTATGAAATTAATCAAAACCATAACCCAGAAAAACCTGAAAAGAAACCCTAATTCTAACGAAACTTGATTGAATTTTCAACATTTTTCCGACTGCTGGGAAGAAATTCCGAAATTTGCAAACAATTTTGCCACAGCTAAACGATTTTCTACTATGGTAGCTAATGAATACACTGTCAAAAATTTCTGCATTAATTTTAATGTATTTGCTGGAAGTTTTTTTCAAATACGCGCATGAATTGAGTTTCATACACATTTTACATTAAATTGAATGTAAACTATAGCAAAATCTATATTTGTTCAATGTTTTGGTACATTAAATTTAATGTAAAATGTGTATTAACCTGAATTCATGTACGGTATTGAAAAAAACTTCATAATATTTCTGACAGTGTAGTTATAGCAGGGATAAAAAAACAATTGAAGAGACGGAATAACTGCCACAGTTGTTACTTCATTTTTTTGCGTTATGGTTACTAATTCGCAAATTCATATGATTATTAGCACAGGGTTAGTAGGTAATCGTATTATACTATTGTCACGAGTGAAAGTTACCCAGTCTGGCGTGTATATTTTCACGGATGATGAAGTTCAAAACGCCCAAGAGGCTCGTGATGATCTGAAAAATCAATAATCCGAATCTCCCTTTGCTCCAAAAACAAGTGTATCGAAAAAACAACCAAATAGTTTTGCGTAAAAATAAATCTCCTTAAACAGCCAATTCTCGTGGAACACAACAGCGACAACGAAAGCAAAGAAAAAAATACATTTATATTTGTCCGGGAGAGTTAAAAATAAGAGGTTTACAAACCGGTACAAAAATAACGAAAGAACGTATAAACAAAGATGATACACGATGAAGAAACAGAAATATCGAACGATTGTAGTAATCTTACCGATAACATATACTGAGAATAATAGAGGGAACAAATAACGAGAAACATTATTTTTATATCATTGTTATACCTTTGAATGATTTCCCTTGAACTTTTTATTACAATTTCAAGTTCATTTCATATCGATATTCTCTGACGATAAACGCAGAGAAAAATTCTTACTGAACAAAGCGATTCCGAAAAATCTGCTTTGCCACACGGAGAAAAAGGAATTCGCTGTGGCAGCGAAATCTACTTTTGCTGGGTTCCTTTTGCCAGAGCAGCAAATTTTTGGCTGTGACAGCAAACTATTTGCTGTTCCAGCGAATTTGTAGCTGGGGTCAGCAAAAAATTTTGCTATTCTATATATAATACCTCGATTTGCTGCGTCAGCAAATTTCCTCTCTGCGTGCAAATTAACAAAACGCTTGCCGTTACAGCGAAAATATTGCTATTCCAGCAAAATTTCCTAGCCATTTGTATATCCACAATTCTGGATTGCCGAATGGCAAGCGTTTGTTCAAAGAGCAAGATTTTTATGTTCCAGAAGTTTGAATTGATGATCGAATAATGGAATACTCTGCTGTGACAACAGCTTTGGGTCTTTATCAAGATTCTTTAAACCATGCTTCCATCCGAGACATTCCAAGGAGTTAATTCGAGAAGATAAACACCGATAATTCATGGGATTCTGCGAGTTTGAATTTTCGTTTAGTTTTTATAAACGATTCAAACTTCGAGTACATAAGATTTTTGCTGTAATAGCAAAAGTTTTGCCACATCAGCAAAGCAAAGTTTGGGGATTTGCCGTTTCAACAACTTTTTTTCTCTGAGTCTACGAAAAAAAGAGCTTGGATTTGGAATTCGTAATTCGAGAGTGGATGTATCGAAGAATTGATAATTTATTCGATCAATGAGAAATTCGAATCAGCGAAACATTCTTTACATATATATTCATTCTTTATGACTTTATATCGTGTCATGGCCCGTGGAAACATAGGAACGATGGGCTCTAATGTTTATGTGCTTGTCATTGAACTGTCTGGCGCCATAGAGATTTGATATACGATAATTCTATTTGGAGTTATTGATTTATATCAAATTAGTTGACGCGTATGAGGCTGAAAAGAGAGCGTTCGGGAGAGCGGGAATTATTTATGAGGCGTTGTGACGAATACATCGGTGAAAATGAATCTCGTAATTTTGTCGGCTTTTGGATTTGGAGGGAGCAGCAAGCTACGAGAGAGAATTTGGAGAAATGTTATTTATCAATTTTAAATTCCAGTATTGGGGGAAAAATATGTTTATCATTGCGGAAAAGTGTTAGGAGGTGGTGGTGGGGGGTGGAATTATTTATCTGGGGTTAATTTTGAAAGTATCCGAAGTAGAATCATATCTGATGGAAATCGTACATCAAGTTTCTTGTGGATTCACGTAAAAGTGATTTAAAATATAACAAAATTTCAGCCGCAACTTCCTCCTTTTTGAGAATAAGTTGAAACAAATGTTCCCATCCAGAACCACTAACGTGATAAAAATTCATGCGCCATGAAATATTCAAAATTTGTGTTTTTTACGTATATTTTAGGGGACAAAAGTCGAGTTTATTTGATTCCATTTTCATTAATCATCTATTTTCGATGATTTTCATTGTACACGCTTTGTTCCGTTAATTTCTCGAAATCCAACATCCACTTCGTATCAATGCAAATTCTACCCCGGAAGAATTCAATTCCCTTCTAATTGGTAGTATTTTGTTTTCTTTTTTTCTTCCCTTCCCTTTCAAGAATCTTCCAAGTCTACACTCGAGAGATTTCCACTCCGTTGACGTGAAAAAAACGAATTCTACTCCAATGAATTCGGAGAACGCGTTCATGTACGCGGTTTCATCCATAAAACTTGGTCTAGCAGGAAAATTCGAGTATTCGGGAAGGAATCATCGTGTAAATAATACTCGTCTCGCGATTAACTCCACCGTTCCCTTTTATTATATCGCATTTCAGGGGAATGTTCCAATTAGCGATCGATCAAATCTTCTATTCTTTCACCAAACGTTTCGAATATGTTACGAACAAACGAACAGAAAATCCAGGATCATATTGACTTGGTGACAAAAGTTCAAGTGAATTCGTAATACTTACACAAAAGTTTCTAGGGTAATCCGTACTTTGAGACAAACTAACTCCGTCGATGTGATATTACACGAGAAGGCCGAGAAGTTATTGATATATTTGGAGAAATTAGAGTTGATATTCAGGGAAAAAGAAGGAGGATTTGTAAAATTCGTAATGGATTCACCAGGAGTTGATAATTTCACTGTGAATGGATCTGAATTTTCAAGGGATTCCGGCAAATTCCAGCGAGTTACTATCCAACATTTGCACTGAGGGAAAGAAAGTCATTGAGACAAAAAAATGTTGCATCCAATGGTGTGTATGAAATATTTCTTTAGATCAATGAAATTTTACTTCAATGGATGAAATGGTTTTCCACTTGATGAAACACTTCAGGGGATGAAGAACCATTTCACTCATTGGAATGACATTTAATTGGTTCAAAGAAACATTTTATAGATATCATTGGATGAAATATTTTCTTGCCTCAAAGACTTTTTCCCCTCAGTGGACACTGTTGAAAAAATCTGTCTTAAACTTAACAATACTATTATGAAGTTTTTTACATAAACATTTTATTAAATTTCATACGAAATTTCGTATGAAATTTCATATTTTCATATTGAATTTAATAATCGTTCCTCAATTTAATATGGAAATATATGAAATTTCATACAAAAATTTCGTACGAAATTTAATAAAATGTTTATGTAAAAAACTTCATAATATTATTGTTAAGTTTAAGACAGATTTTTCTAATAGTGTAGTATTTTCTGTGCAGCTGACAACGATTTGTGACATTCTCCAGTTCTTTTCAAGTAGAGATCTACCGGAAATCACTAAAATTGAAATTGCGCCTATTGGTTTTAAATAAAACTTGGAATTAGCGGTTAGCAGGGGCGACAAACTTCCTAATAACGCAATTATCATACTCATGATCAAATATCAACGTAATTAACCCTCTGGGGATACACTGGGTCAAAAGACCCGTTGTATATCTCTGAAAAAGTACCTTCACATTCCTTGAAATATTGAAAAAACTATCCATTGTAGAGCAAAGCAGGTCCCGGTTTCGTATTCTACAGACTTCGGCGATAAATTGAAATAAAAAACATTGCTCTACGATGTTTCAAAGCCGAGATATGAGCGATGGAAAAACACTTGGGTCAAACTGACCCAGGGTATCCCCAGAGGGTTAACAAAATAATTTTTGGCCTTAGCTCAAAATTCTGACCGACGAGCATCAGCCGAAAATCTAAATTATTTTGTTAATTTAGATTGATATACGTAATCGTAAATATAATGATTGCATTATTAGGGCGCTTTTCAACACCGTCAACCACCAATTCTCAATATCCTTCCAAATCAATAGCCACCATGTGAATTTTAGTAATTTTCGGTAAAAATTTCCGGTCGATCTCTGTTTTCAAGGCCTGAAAAGGAACTCTCCAGGCTCCAATAAGTCCTAGGAAAAGTGAAGAGAAGAGTTTACCAACAATCCCAAAGTCGAGTACCGTAAGAATTCGAGATACATTACACACAATAAAACATATCCACCCTATTCCATAGAAATCTCCACGCGAACGAATATTCATATTCTCGTTTCGATCCATGCATTTCGATGCATGCAATTGCAACCAATGGAAACAAAAAAAAACCCGAGAATACAACTTCGCTGTAATAGAATTATATCGAAATGTTGTTATTTCAACAACGCAAAACAATCGACAACTCAAGTTTGAAATTGAACGGAGATTTCCAGTCTAAATAGACTTATAATTCACATTACCCTGACGTGGCTCTAGGTCCAATAATGCAATATCGAAACTTCGATAGAGACAGTATCGGAATAACTCGAATGTATTCCACCAGCCGATGCTGTGTATAGCCGAAATGAAGAGAAGAGTAGCATCGTAGGGTTACTGAATATATATATATATCAAATATCGCATGAGAATTTCATTCTAGAGAAAATGTATATAATTATGAGAGAATGAGGATGTCTTATCGGTATCCGTTGGAATTGAATTCAATTTTCCGATGTATATCGGATTGAAAAATATCAGTCGAAGCAGAAGAAGAAGAAGCGAGTTACCAACGAACGAACCAACCAACCTACCTACCGATCCTATATACCCTTCTTCAGGGTTCCTGTTGTGCCTAGCCCTATGGGCTGTGACTGGAACAGCTTGCCAGCATCCCCCCAGCAAGAAGACGATCAATACCTACCACACAACCACCACCATCATGGTCAACATAGTGTCAGCTACCCGTATCTTCTGTGTGTATTATACAGAGGTGATATGTGTATTGGGAGGGATAGGTAACAGCTATGTGTACGTTTTGTGGTGGGGACAACGTTGCCAAGCGACGGAAGCTGCCTCCTCTCTTCTACGCCGCCCCAAAGTTCATCGTCCTCTCCTCATCGTCGTCGTGGTGTGTCTTTCGTTCCTTTCGTTCTTTCACTCGTTCGTTCGTCTCTCGTTTCTCCGTCCGCACGTCCGTCCGTCCGTCCGTCGATCCGTTCATTCCCTCGTTCTCCCTTCTGTTCTTCCTTTGACCCAACCGAACGACGAATGCTTCGTTTATTCTCTCTCCTATTCCATTTCTTCACTCTCTCTCTCTTGTTTTTTTTTGTTCTCTATCTTACCACTCTTTATACACACCCTTATTTCATCTTTTCTAATACTTTTTACGTGCAATCTTCATGACTGCGTTCTCTTCCCCTGCCACGAGAGCACGACAATATTCAGATGGCTTAGGAGAATCCTTTTTTCCTTCTTTTTGTTCAATATGCCACGAATTTCTTGAATCGTGAAAAACCATGTCCTCCTCGTGAATTCATGTGCCATGCGGCAAATTCTTGGACCCAAGTTTTACTTCTGCTCCAAAAATGATGATCGAAGAAATCCTCTGGAGATAACGTAACAGAGATACAGGAGACAACTCCTTTTTTTTCCTGTTATTCGATTTCCATCGGTAATTGCCTCGATACCCATTTGAATTCTTCAGAGATTCGTGTGGTAGTTCCGGAAGGAAGAATGATGCAATGAGATCTGGGTATGCTTCGGAATACGATCGATCGTAAGGTACTTCACGAATCTATGTAGAATTCGTTTGGAGCTTCAGAATGACGATGAAGAAGAGAAATAGCCTCGAGAGAGTTCAATAATTATGAGATTGAAGAATTGATGCAAAATAACCAGGAATCAAAAGATCTTGATTTTTTTTTATCTTCTTGATTGGAAAGTTCGGTAACTCAATGATAATTCAGACAAGTGGATGAAAATTAATGTCACGTTCGTTTCGCTGGATTATTCGAATTCAATTTGATTACAAACGACGAGACACGCTCTTGAATTCATACACCGAGAAGAAAGAATAGTTGTAGGAACTACTTGGTAGTCAGGACAAGTATCACGTCAGTTGCCAGGTATTTACGTTAGTTAGTGCAACTATCGAGTTAGTTGAGGCAGCTAACGTGATACTTGTCCTGACTACTAAGTAGTTGCGGCAACTATTCACGCTCTAAAATTTTTAGAGTGGTATTTCACTCTTCAGCCAGCCAAAAGTGAGAGCCTGTCGAAAGTTCGAGTGAAATTTCCACTCTTTTAGAGTGATGATCTAAGGTTCGAGGTTATAAAATCACAGCCATTCCAATCCTAGAATGAAGTTTTCAGTCTAAAAGAGTGGGAGTCCACTCGAAACGAGTGAAAATCCCAATCGAAGCGGACTGGCTCATTTCTGAGACTTAGTGGAGTGAAACGAGTGATTTTTCACTCTTCCAGATTTAGAGAGCAAAGAGTGGATGGTCGAAAATCGACTATTTGAGTAGTTGCTGCAAGTATTCCTTTTTCTCCGTGTAGAAAATGAAGGATTGAATTCAAATTCGTGAACAGAGATAGGAATTCTATGCTGCTTTTTTGGGAGGTGATGTATGCTCTTGGTTTGTCAAAATCATGCTCAAACGTTGAAAGGACTTTCTTGTAAAAATTACTGTGCCAGCTGTAAAAATGAATGAATTTTCGAACAGTTTGGAGAGATATTTGCTACCAACTTCACAGATTGCATAGTAATTTTTTGAAAAATTCAATTTCTCAAATGACATTCTCTCAGTGTACTTCACTGTTAGAAGAATCTGTCTTGAACTTGACAATACTATTATGAAGTTTTTTACACAAACATTTTATTAAATTTCATACGAAATTTCATAAAAAATTTTGTATGAAATTTAATAAAATGTTTATGTAAATAACTTCATAATATTATTATTAAGTTTAAGACACATTTTTCTAACAGTGTTGCTTTGAAATTTCCAGTATCCATGCTTTTTGTTCATTTACGATCGAAATCCTTCTCGGATTATAAATGGAATTGGAATTCACATAAATTGCATTCCATAGCAAGAAAGTTCTTGGAAAATACAGATTTTTGAGAATATAAAAATGAAGAATCTTATTCGTGTTCTGCCACTCTGTAAATCTGAAAGAGTGAAAAATCAAGTGTTTCACTCCATTGACTTTCAGAAGGGAGCCAGTTCGCTTCGAGTGGGATTTTCACTCATTTCGAGTGGACTCCCACTCTTTTAGACTGGAAAATTCACTCTGGAATTGGAATGGCTGTGAGTTTCTAACCTCAAACCTTAGATTATCACTCTAAAAGAGTGGAAATTTCACTCAAAATTTCGACAGGTTCACTTTTGGCTGGCTGAAGAGTGAAATCTCACTCTAAAAATTTTAGAGAGATTCAAAGAACTTCAGGACCTATTGAATTATATAAAATTGTACGTGGAAGAGATAATTGAATGTCTCCAATAAAAAACAATTCACATTGTTGACCTCTTCTTCTTCTTCTTCTCAACGCCCATTCAAAATCTTGTCTCAGTTTTGCGTATAACAGATATTTGTATTTAACATCCACGCACCGGTGGCATAAATTTCAATCGGATACCGTTTATGATCATTATACAGCGTATTGATAAATCATTGTGGAATGCGATGCAAATAGCGTCGTCTTGTACCAGCACCTGACAATTTCATCATTACATTGATAACTTTGAACATTCATATTCATGCGCTTCCACAAAGGTGCAGTTCTATTTAGAATCTTATACACACGCTGTATACAAATATTCATATCTTGAATGTAAATACCGCAGAAATTATAAGTTATTACATAAACTCGAGTGAGAGGAAAACCATGGAGAAACGATGATGATGAGTATCGTAAAGCGATATGTTGTAAAAGAAAATACGTGATATATGGATCTATTGTTTTGATACTAAACGAATAAAACTATGAAACGCCTGAAAATGAAGGAAATCTGTCTTCTTAGAGCATAATTCCAAAATTCGAAGTCTCCAAACTGGAAATTTCTAAGGCCAAAACGTTTCTCTCGACTCGGGGAACAATTATTCTGGTGTCGTGCGTGCGCCAAATTGCGATCACGGATATTTTTCGTTCCTGTTATCCGATCTTCACAAAATTTTTACCATAGTTGAATTCGGTGTCGATAGTGGCCCCAGGTGAGTTTCAACTCGATCCCCACAGAATAATGGGTGCAAGGGTGAAGAAAAATGTTATGAAAAATAGTGATTTTGCGATCACGAATATCTCCGCTCCCTGTCATCCGATTGCAATGAAACTCATACCACTTATAAGTTCAAGAAAAACTTCCTTAGATCCAAGAAACTGTAGAAAAATGTGTCCTCCGTTTTCAACCGATTGGCATAAAACTCATACTGGACCGTTATCAAGTCATAACAGAAACGAGGGAGCTTTGTGCCTATCAATTAGCAGAATTTTTTTCGATTGAATCTTCAAAGTATAAATGAAAATAATAAAATTGTGGATTTGTTTGGTTTCAGAATGTGGATCACAAGATGAAATTCCGATCCAAGAAAGGTCAACTTCCATTCGTCGAGATAAATGGCGAAGAAATTGCGGATAGTACTATTATTTTGCGGGAACTCAGTCAGAAGTTTGGCAAGGATTTGGACGCTGGATTAACGGCGGAGCAAAGAACCGTGTCCCACGCCATGGTTTCCATGATCGAGAATCATTTGGTCTGGGTGGTAGCATGTTGGCGTACTAAAAATCTTGATCTTCTATTAAAAGGTTACAAGGTCAATCTTCAACACGCTCTTGGTACCCGCATACCTAATGGTATTTTGAACATCTTCTTCAAGTTCACGTTTGGCCGCAAGGTAAGCTTCTTTATACTATACTCGATCTTTGGATGTACGTAGCATGCATCAGTTGTTTTAGGTTTCAAATTTGCATCTATTTTAGTGTATTTCAATCTTATGACCTAATAAAAGTCTTTTAGAGTGAAGAGATGTAGAGTCTGTTGCAACGAAATAACCCTAAAAATGCAAATATTTGGTGGATAACTTGATTTTTCTCTTTTTCTTTTCCCACCTTAAATATTTCTCGAAATCTTGCGCCGTCGATCGGATTACAACATGCATGGCATAAAGTCATCGACGAATTTTCGTACATTGTCCAAAGTTTAGAAGCGGTTGTATTTCGAGGCGTGCTGCATGGATCGAGAGAGATGGTAATCCGATGGAGTTGAGGTGATACCAGCGACCAGACCTATTCACTGAAAAAAATACTCCGGTTAATATATGGACAGCAAGAATTACTGCCATTTTAACCGGAATTCTAGTTAAATGAATCAAGTCACAGATATTCCTTGCTGTCCATATAGTAACCGGGATTCTGGTGAAATTAACAGTTCATTTTTTTCCGTGTTGGTTAGAAAATGATGAAATCAAAATAACGCACTGTACAAACCTTCTTCAATCAATAAAGGTGGTCTGTACAGAGCGATATTTTCCTTTCACTGCTTTATTTTCTAATAATTTGTCAGAAAAGATTTGGCTCGGGTTGCATCTTCAGGGGCCGCTGGTATCCCCTCAAGTCCGGTGAATATCCCGCGTGGGGAAGAACTTCCCAGCCTAAGTTTCAAATGGTTCTATGGGTCATGCGTTATCATGGAGCACAGCAACATAACTTTTCGGTTTCCTTATCCAGTAAATGTGGTCTCTTCTCATCAAGAATGTCGTGCAATTTGTTTAATTGTCTAGTAGAGCGTTCTGCAGTAACTGTTTGACCTGGTTCCAAAAGTTCGTAATAGACTATATCCTTTATATCCCCCCAGATGCAAAAGAGAACCTCCGTCCAGGAGATTTTTCTTTTTTTGTTACCCGATGAAAAAGAAAAAGTGAGAAATTAAGCTATACACCTAATGAAAAATGATTATTGCATCATTACATTTCTGCATTGTATTTTCTGTTGAATTGTTTGTCGTTATGTATCGAATATAATTGCATAATACACATCATCTCATCGTGTGATACATGAATGAAACTTCCATTGTACAGCATGTGTGCGTAGACTTCATTGATCGAGCATTGAATTGTTAGCGAAGAAGAATTTAATGTATAGAATGAAAGGGTTTGACCATCTGAAGTGAAATGTAGTGGGATTGTTTGCAGGGAGCCAAGAAGGTTAAAGCCCAAGGCATCGGGGTTCATACTCCTGAAGAGGTAGCTCAATTTGGATGCGATGATCTCAAAGTGCTCTCCGACATGCTCGCCGATAAACCATTCTTCTTCGGTGATGAACCAACTACGGTAAGTCATTTTGAAATTTATTCTATATGAATATTAATGTGAATCGAATCGAGGTTGATAAATGATCATTTCATACCCTCAACCCCCTCGATTCAAGGTTAGACGACTACGTGCGATTTTGTGATCTAAAGTAAAAATTCTAGTAAAATTGACATCGATTCTCTTTTCCTCGTTCTCATCAAATACATGTTCCCAATTCTCATTACATTTATTTTTTCTCTTTTGAACGAGGACACGCACAACCACACACACAAAAAAAAGGGGTAACCTTCATTTTTATTCGTCCCAGAATTTTATCTATATAAAAATCCAATTTCAGTTTATGAGGACGGTCTTTCTTTCTTTCTCTTCGGCATGAAATCTCTTAGTTACGACTGTATTTTGATACATACATATATACAAATCTGTAATACCCATTACGTAAGTGGGGAAAGAAAAAAAAAACACTCAGTTTCCTGTTAACGAGATGAAAGATACGCAATATTTGAAATGAGAATTTCTTTTGATCGATGCCTACAATGAGCCGAGAAATCACACAACATTATTAGGATTAGAAATCATGGTAATTAAACTATCATGTATTTGAGTACTGAAAATGGATTGTTGTTCTTTTATCTTATCATTTTCTTCGGCAAGGAAAGTTTATTATTAGAAAATTATACATTCACAGCTGTGCAAATGTTTGTGACAAGATACGAGTATTAGATTGTCTCTGTGTTGTTTTTCTCTCCGATTGATATAGAAAAAAAACACACGACTGGATAACGTTCGTCTCCTTTTAATGATACAAGAAGTACAACAAAACCGCACTTCATTCATCTTGAGAACGACGGATGAATCACCAATTTAACGATTACAACACTATCAATGCTTCTATTAGCGGTGGTCATTGCCTCGAGTCTCTCTATTCTATAAATTACATGAAATTCCTCTTGATTTGCATGTGATGTGAAAAGAAAGTGGCAACTAAAAGTAGGATGTTCCACTCGGGGGACTGAATTGAATTTTCATCTCATTGAGTACTGTGAATTTCATTGACTTTTTTTTTTATACTCTCTAAAATTTGTTGAGTGAAATTTGCTTATTGGAATTTCCGCCCCTTTGAGAGTGAATTTTGCACTTTAGCTCGAGTTTGAGACTTGATGCATGGGGGAATGAGGGATTTTTCAGTTTTTTAAATTCTGAGATACTGTAGATATAGTGTTGGGAGAATAATACGAAATTCTTTTTGAAATATCAGATTCTCATATTAAATTGAATAATAATGATGGAATTTCAAAATTTTTTCCTGAAATTTAACAATTGTTCATTAAATTTCACAAATATATTATTGAATTTTGTTATAAAATTCAATGAACTGTTTATGTGAGAAAAAGCTTCATAATATTCTTATTCTAACGAATCGTTTTCACAGGATAATATGATTTTTCAAATGTTTTTAGGATTTTCGTCAACGAAATTGAAATATTACAAAAATTTGATGAATTTTAGGAAGGGAGTAGGTCATATTTTCTTTGAACTTTTGTGATGTATCAATAATTTTTCATTTCTTGTGTCAGTAAAATTTCAAAAAAGAATCTGACCTGTTTTATATTTATTAAATAACCATGAAATATCTTTACTATATTTTTCTTTGTGTGTGACATCAATTTGATTGCTCACGATATAAAAACTTCTGCACTTTTTCGAACAAATAAAACCCGAAGAAAGATATTTTCAATTAAATTTTGCAAATGAAATCAAAATTCTTTCAAAATCCAGTCCAAAATGGAAACGAAATGTACAACTTTGAATGTACCACATATAATTATCGTTTATTATACTTCGACTCGATGGAATAATGCACCGATTCGTATTTTTAATATCCGTTTATCTTCTCTCTCTCTCTCTCTCTCTCTCTTCCACGCTGTACGTCTCAATTGTTGAACGCAAATGTTGAGAAAAATCAATATATCCAGGGTTTCGTTTCTAAGAGAAAGAGAGAGAAAAATGAAAAGTATAAATGTAAAATAAAGCTCCAGTTGTTGTAATGACTCGGTTTTTTTTTCTCTCCTCTGCTTTCAAATTCTTGTTGATTCATTGTTCCAATTATTCTTCGTTTACGTGAAGATTAAAATGTGTGTGTAATAATAATAATTGAGAAAAATATTGCAGTATAGAAGTGCAAAAATATATTTTCGTGTCTTTTACTTCCTGCAATGATTCTCGTTTTCATGATGTAATAAATTTTTCTAGTAAAATTCTTTTATCGAATTCAGTTGATTTCATATTCAAAGTATCAAGTTTTATTGAGAATTTCGCGAAGATGAAATTTAAAGAGACAACTTTCCAAGTAGTAGTTTTTACTGTTTACAGTGGTGTAAGATCATCACTGTTACTCGGAGTTATCGAAACCGATGAAAACTTCAATTGAAATTGAAATGATAGGAATGGAGAAGAAAACGAAGAGGAGGAGAATTAAACAGATTTTTCTCGACACGAATTTTGAATTTAGAGACAAAAAAAATCGGGCTCTGTAGTAGCAGCTTAGATGAAGTCTCAAGGAATACAGTTCTCTTGAGAAACAGTTTTTGGAGATAACAGATGTTGAAGAATGAAGTTCCTTGAGAAGACAATTCTTTGAAAATAAAGATATTTAAGGATACAATTTTTGTTCTGCGGGAAATTCTGCAAAATAATAGCTTCATACAGGTTTTTAATGGACAAATTTATCATCATTTTCACAATATCCTGACATTAAACTCACGAAATGACTCTACATTATTTTTGAAACACAGAAAATCTAAGAAATTTGAATCGAATTGAATCCTCAGATCCTTCACGATTGTCTCTTATATTTATTCTTTTAAATTGAACTTTACAATTTCAAGCTTTATCGATCAAACAACCCATCATCGCGTTCTTCTTTCCAACGAAAATGAAATGATAAAAATAGAAATCCAAATGAAATCGTCATGCAAGTATTACCGTACATAGTGGAAACGATATTTTCGTTGTTGTCACCAAATTTGTTAAGCCTCATCAACAAAAGTGTGGCTGATGGCGAATCTGGTAGCACATAGAACCATAATAGACTCTACCCAACATAAAATCCATGAATTTCCATGTTGCGCAAACTTAATTTCAAGGTTGCGCGCAATACATCCCTTGAAACTCATGGTAATACACGCCCAGCCTTCCATCGTACCCGGTCCATCATAATCCTTGGTTTTAGTAGCAATGATAATAGAGGTAAATCAGAAAATCCAATTTCAACACGTAATTATCCGGATCCACGGGATATCAAGAACGATCTGTGTTGAATTTCTCGATGTTCCTTTAATTTTGTTATCTCTTTTTCATCAACAGTTGGACGTTGTTGCATTCGCCCACTTGGCTCAAATCCTTTACATCGACAAGGACGTAACGTACAGCGTCCGAGACTACATGCAAGAGAATTGTCCGAACTTGGTAGGTCACTGTTCGCGCGTCAAGGAACTCTGCTTCCCCGACTGGGAGGAGATCTGCTCCACCTTAGACATGAATACGCATTTACCGAAGCCAGAAAAGCAAGAGGAGACGAAAGAGGGAAAAGAGGAGGCTAAAGAATCTAAAGAATCGAAGGAAGAGAAGGAAGGAGATAAGGAGAAGACGGACAAGGAGGAAAAGGACGTTGAGAAGGACAAGGAGGTCGATGAGAACAAAGAAAAGGATAAGGAGGGCAAATAAAAAGGGCGTATGTGTGACCCGTGCGCTTGTATGTGACGTGTATATGTGTACGTATGATATGTGTGTGTAGCCACAATAGAAGAAGACAAACGCAATAAACACGGAGTCAAGGAAGAAGAAGGATATTATAATGGTTGCTCGAAAGATTTAACAGAAAAATTAACAAAAACAAAACCAACAAACAAAACAACCCGTGCTCGTGTAAGAGGAGCGTGTAAAGCGTATAGGTGTGATGCTGCTGGATGCTGTGGTGTGTGGCTGCTGTATCAGTTTTGTGCATGTGTTTTGTATGCCTGGACGTGTGCGTGTACGCGAGAGAGAAGTATTCAAGGCCATGACGAGAGAAGAAGAGCGACCGAGAAAATCGAAAAACCCTGGAAAAAACGAGTCGCAAAAATGACGAGAGAAGTTTCGAAACTTTTCAGAGAGCTCTCTATTATCAGTATATGTAAAGATATATATATATATATACATACATGTATATTTCTTCAATTATAAAATCGATCGGGACAACATATGAAACTTGAAAATTGTATTCGTTATTATGCTTAGGCTTTGGTTTCTTCTTATCTTGGTTTGCTTGGAGAACGTTCGAATGAGTTTGTATGAATGCGTTTTTATGTTGGAAAGAGATATTCATGACACAAGGCTAATATTACCCAGAGTCATTAGAATTGTAGGTTTGCAATATAATATAAATATTAATATTGGAAATGCAATAGCCTAAAGTGAATGAAGGAGGAGACGAGGAGGAAACGAGTCGAAAGATAATGGGGATGGTGGAATGATTTTGTGGCCAAATGCAATGTACACGATAGTTTAAATAGATGTTAGTAACGGAAATGTTTAGACGAATTGCGAGACAAGGTCTATAAATTACGCCGCTCTTCTCAGATTTGAAGATTTGTGGGGGGAAAAAAGCACATCATGATGTTGTATGTTCGATTCCATTCATCTCGCGGCTATTTAATAACTTCGAATATATATATATATATAGATGTATATGTATATTTAAACAAATTTGACGTCCAAGTACGAGTCGGAGGTAAAGGAACGCGTCCTACGTTACTCTTCGTATGATATTTTTCCGTACCTTCGAGTGCAATAATTTCTCGTCAAATTTATTTAAATAAGAAGAACAGTTTTGTAGGGTACGTTGAAAAGCATTGGCGTTAATGCATTTCCCTCTTTTATTATTATTATTCTCTTTTTGTAATGTATTTTATTTTACCTTATCTTAGCTCGCGCCCTTTTTGTAACTTTTTATTAAGATTTTACGATTTAAGATGAAAATTTGGATTTTTAAATATCGATGGATTGGAATGAAATCGAAGTGAAATATACCAGGAGGACAAGCGAGGACCTCTCTTCTTTACATTACCATAAATGACTGGGCTCTCTCTCTTTCTCTCTCTTTGTCTCTCTCCCACACACACACTCTTTTATGGACAAATATTTTGAATAACCTCCCTTCCCCCGACAATGTAACTGTTACAATCAAGTTTATATCGCACGACTCCGTCGAATTTTACAAATCGGTTTTTCACAAATCACGAGACCATCGTTCGACGCGAAACAAAGGTATATCCCACTCCCACGTTGAATCACATCCATCCCCCTTGTAATAGTTGGAGAAATAGATACTACGTGCCCTTGCTTGCGTTTGAATGATAAATATGTGATCTAGTATTTTCGCGAATAGAAACTACACTAATTCTTACGAAACACAAAAGACAAAAACAACCAAAAATGAAGAAAGTCACAACTTTTTGCTACTAAAAATAATCATTTGTTGTTGTTGTTATTTGTATATTGAGATCATTTTTTTACACGAATTCGAAAAGAAAACCTGGATAGTCAAAAATTGATAGCCACTTTATATAGCAATGTGATTAAAATAATTGTGTTCATAGAAGATGAAAAAAAGAAAAAGGGATATTATTTCCTTTGAAATGTGAAAGAGAAGAAAAAAACAATGTGTACTATACTCGGGAGTAATGTAAAATTTTCATTCGCCTTCGAAAGATCAACGACAAGAGTCGAGCGTGCACAAATAATTCAAACACAACTCATCATCGAGATAATATCTTCATTATTCGAAGATTCATTCCCATCTACACGTAAAAATACGATACAATAGCGATATTATTATTATTAATTGCTTCTTTTACACGACGATTATTGTTTGTGTACCGAGAGTTCGCGATGAGATTCGTTGAACGTCGTTGTTGAGATTCTGGAAGAAAATACGCGACATTTTGTTGAAAAATGAATCTCTCGGTATATCGACATATAAATATTATTATATATATATATATTATAAAATAGAATAATATCATCGCGATTACCAATTGATAAGCATATATTATTACTATTATTTGTATATTGATATAAATTCACACGTGCGTACGTATATGCATATTTATATACATGTACAAATATATGTATACATGTATGCATATATATCCATAGATGTATCATGCATTTAATCTAATCATGCTCCACGAAGCTACATATTATTGCGATGGAAGACGTCATTAAGACATTAACGGTTCGGATATCAAACTTTCTTTCTATTTGATTTGCGTGAAAGATTTTTATAAGAATCTTCGTTTGTTTTCTTTGAATCTTTGATACGTGGAATACATCGATACTTTTGAATCGAGTCTATATGAATTTCTATGTCCGAGTTTCTCGAAATCGATCATCAAATGATTAGAAGAATGCATGGTGTGTAAAGTAGATAGATAGATAGATAGTTATTACGAACGTACAAGAGAGAAAACAAAATCGTTTGAAACAAAGATAATAATTCTAATAATTTATAATGAACGTTCGTCGAGGTAGTATTATAATATTATCTCCTCTAACGTTCATTTCGAATTCATTAGAATTCAAACTTATTGCATTTAATTTGATTTTCTTCTCTACAAAAGTACAAGTTTCAGAAAATGTTTTTCAATCTGGATATCAAGATGATGATAATGATGATGATGACGACGACGACGACGATGATGATGATACCTATTATTGTGCTGCCCTCAGTAATTTTATACGAGATACGTAAAACATATGACAATTCTGTTTTTTTTATAAGAAAATATATGATTTTTAATTTAAGGGCACGAACAATGAAAAAGTTTGTATGATTATCATTATTATTATGATTATGATTATTATTATTATTAATATAATATACAAAGTGTCTTTCATGCATCGAAAAAACTGACATTTGATGTTTATGGTGTTATTATTGACAACGTGTACGGGAATTGAAGTTTTTTCTACATAAATTTTGCTACGCCGTCTGCGAAAGTGTTTTTTAGTAGAAGAAAAAGGAGGAAAAAGTGAACGCAGCGTATGGTGGTGGAGCATATATTATTATGGATCGCTCAGAAAAATGATAACGATGAAAATTTCATGGAGGAAAAAGTGTTATATATATATATGATGATGCAGCGTCGTTTTTAAGTAGCTTATGAATTTAATATTGATTGTACGAATGGATTCAAAAGATAGATAGAAAGGGATGGTGATGACGATGATGGAAGAAGCAGAAAAAGATTTAGAGAGCTGTGTTTATATACTTAGATCACTGCATGATGACGTTTACACCCGTGGTGTTGATACTTTTATTATGGATTATTATATTATATATATATTATATACAATGTAATACGAATTAGATATGAGAGCGAAGGAAGAAGCGAATGATGCAACATGATGAAAATAACAATGAAAAGACCATGGAGAAGCGTTTCGTCGACGATAACGTGGAACACAATATGCGTAGGCAACACACACAAACACCCATTTTAATGTAAGGTACATTTTATCGTAAGAGAAATATTAATAATAATTATTATATATAAATATATATATATATATAATATTATGACTGCTCGTTTTGATGCTCGGCGTTATACATTTCATCGTCATTATTATATCACCATTTATTAAGAATATACATACAAACAAATAAATTGTGTTTATAATATAATACTTGGACTTTGTGCGTTGATTGTTTCTTCTTTTTTTCTTTCATGTATCATCTCCGAGACCAAATCCCATCCGTAGATCGTGTCAGTGATGTTTTTACCAATTCTTCTTCCTTCTTCGATTGACGGGTAACGAAGGACAGTCGATGGGCAGTTGGAAAACTCGATTTTCCAGCGTGTCGAGGTTCCTACTAATTATGAGATGAAAACTTGATAATCAATCGAATGATGAAGGTTCGAGGAACGTTCGATAGAGCTCTATTCGACATCCAGACATTTGAAGGTCCATCGAACGTTCCATGAACGTTTGTGTTCTCTGAACGGTGAACGGTGGACAAATTTGAGAGGAAATTCAGAAGAATTTTCAATGACCTCGAAACAAATATTCCTGAAGAATTTTCCCGAGTTTCTCAGTTTGAAAAAAACTTTTACCTGCAATCCCAGCTACGAAATTGATCAGGGGACGATGAAGAATAGGAACAAATCGAACACAGTTTTTTGAATTCAATCAATTCTTTTATTACATTCATAAATACATAATAACAATAATTTCTAATAATTGATCTACTCTTAGCCGGAATTATTTATTTATTTATTTTAATTTGAAATTGCTCTTAAGTCACTTACGTATCTATCCTTGATAAGGGTTTTGGCATAAGGATATGTTGTATATTGCCATAAGTTGATAATAAATGCAAATTTATGTTGAATTTTCTCTGAATTTTTCATTGGTGAATATCGGTGTGAGGACTCTTACGAGACCTGTTTTGGATGATTCTTCGAAGATATACCAACAACGTTGATGATCCTAAACGGTAAAACCATTTTTGTTTATCCAATCAATAATCGAGAAATCGTGTAACTAAAGTTAATGTAATTGAACGTCGAACATAAATAAGATGAATAATTTTTAATCGTGGAAACGTGTGTATTAACTCTTCTCTTGATGTTAGGTATCCCATGTGAGAGATAGATGCCAATGAGTTCAACGGCGCCATATGGTGAGATTTCTTTGAAAGGAAATGAGCATGTGTCATCCGTCTCTGTTCAACCAAAAGGGATCGCAAGAAGGGTCCTATACGATACTTCGAGTTGAACTTATAAAAAGCGTTTGAAACTCATTCATTCGGTTGAGAATGATTCTTGAAATGTTCTCCCATCGGTTGGCCGACAGGTATCGTCGTGTAGCATACATCTGTTTTTAATTCAACTTCAACTCACTGGAGGGTAAACAATACTGTTTCCATTGACATGTTCGTACGCTGTGAGCGGTGGGAACACTTTTGTCCTCTTTTCAGGACCCCAAGGAAGCGAAGGAAATTTCCCGTATGGAAATATTTTGCTGAAAAATTTCTACAAAATCATGAAATTTATAAAATGCAATATTTTTCAAAGATTATTCATAGTTTTGTAGAAAAAATTTAGAATCTAACAGGATGGATAAGAGTCTATGCTTTTGAACACTTAATTACTCGAAATTCGATTCATAAAGAGCGTAGATGAAGTCTCGAAGAATTTTAAATTAAATTTCGAGTGATGTGGTTTCAACACGCGTTGTGTAGCATTTGATATTGTATTTTATAATTGAAAGGATACCAGCGGCCCCCTGACAGTGCAATCCGAGCCAAAATGATCATCTTTTCTGACAAATTGTTGGAAAATATCGCTCTGTACAGGCTACCTTTATTATCGATCAAACAAGGTCTGTATAGAACAATATTCTAATTTAATTCGAATAATTTTGGTTGTGTCTTTTTCTGACCAATGAGTCTGGTTGCATCTTCAGGGATCGCTGGTATCACCTTGAATCACAAAATTCTAGAATCTTACATTTTTCTCAGCAGTGAAACCACGTCGACGTTGAATATTGCCAATTTTTATAAAACATCACTTTCCCACGATAACAGATTATTCAAAATATTTAGCACAATAGGATCAAATACTGAAACTCGATTGAACATCCCATGAACAATGAGTCTGCATTTGACTCATCGAGTGTGCGTTGACAATTCTTGTGGTGAAATCTTCAGCATCTGTTATGATTGAGTGTTTTAGATTCATCTCTTGTTAGAATGGTTGAAACTGGACTAGTTCTGACAACTCAAACGAGGAAACTAAACGAGAATGGCGTAACACTGGCGATAGAACTACTTTTTTAGCGGATATCTTTACCATGAGAGAGACAGTATTTTCATCCTCGGTGGACGATAATGAAAAATCATCATCTTATGTTTCATGAACACTTTCCCCAATTCCCTTTAAGATCCCCCACATTTGAACTATAACTATTTTGATATATTCGTTTGTAATTCTCAATAACTATCTCTGCAAAAATGAATCATACCGTATATGTTAGCACCATGTGTAGTGTGTTATTCAAATCTGTTGTACAAATCCTGTATGATTCATTCTCACTAGAGAGTTCAGATATCATCTACAATATTACTACAAATAGATTTTGATTCAGTTTGATCGGAGAATGAGAATCAATGAAATCGGTGTGAATACAGAATTTGATTATTCGTGCTGTTACTCTATATTTACTTCGTTATAACGTATTTTCTTGTAGATGGTTTTCATATTTCTTTTCCATAACTACTTTAATAACAAATGATTTTTCCTAGTTTCTTAAAATGTTTTATCAACAAACGGTGTACAACTATTTTAAAAGGATTCTTCTATCTACATCATAATAGTACCTTATCATTACACATATCTCTTTGTACAAATAAGTAAATCATAAAGTTTAGCTAATTCTTTTTACAGCCGGATTATGAGCATCAAGAATAATCTATTATTTCATCTCTCCTTTCTATATTTATATATCTAGAAATTTAAACTCTAGTATTACCATGTATAATCTTATTCAAGATATTACTATTACTATTATTCGACTATTGTTTCTAGATCTGTTGCTGCTTGGTATCATAATTACTTCTTTGGAACCTAAATTTGATTCTCATTACTTTGACCGAAGGAAAAAGTATTTCATTTTTCATGAGACAAATTCAAATTTTAGGAACTTATCCATCATGGGAAAAATTGTACGAATACAATTAATTGTATACTCGATTCATTACTAGGATTTTCTGATATCGATTAGTAGTAGTTATGGACTCGTTTTTTTTTTTGTTACTTCAATGTTCGCCAAATTTATATGACTTTGAGTCCCAAGGGTTTCCATCGAGGACTTGAAAAAGTATATTATATCATCCACAATAAATGAATTTCTTGATTTCTTACAAAGAAAACAATGATTGAATTTTCCTTTCTCGAAGATACAAAAATACGATAATTTTTCTCTCATTTACATATTTGCATAGTTTGGAACCTTTTTATAATTCTTACACTCGAAACGTTGATACCGGGTTCATATTTCGAGAATGCGTCCTTCATCTCGATTCATTATGTATTATATAAATCCGAGGGAATACAAATATTGACCATGATATTCATTCCACTGTGCATAGAGGAAGAAAGTGAATGAAAAAGAATGCTTAGTTGGGGATCTAAAAAATTATAGCAACGTCTTTTTTTCACACTTCCCTGTGATTTCAAGAAAAAAGAAAAAGAATTGATTAAACAGTAGTGAAGATAGTTGAATAATAGATATTGTGCGTATTTTACATATAATTTTGAATTTTATCTCCGCTTTTTTCTTGTATCCCATCGGAAAAAATTGTACTTCTATTTCTTCCTCAAATTTTATTCTAAATTGCAGGGAATACAATTTTACTTTCCTTCCGTATACGTAAATACGATATTATCTTAAATATAGGTGAGAATTTTCATTCCATATCTCTTGACTCAAGATTTGGGATAAGAGTCATTTGTATGACGGCTCGTTAGATCGTGTCACTTAACGCTATCTAGATGTAATACTATTCAATAGTTATGAAACTTTGGATGTATCGAGAGAGCACGGACTTTCATAACACACGTTTGAACTGAGGGGGTAGATTCTTACAGAGAATAATGCGAAGATAGCTCCGGTGAAAAAACATTTCTTTGAAAAACTCTTCGTATTCAATTATTATAAAAGTCTGTGCGATAATCGTGTGATAATTCTGGCGTACCTGAAATTCAAGAATTCTCGACCATCCAGAAATGAATCCCTAAATTCGAACTCGAGACTTGCCATTGTAATAACCCACATAGCATTTCAGTTCTAAAAGATATCTCCAGCTAAATTTAAGAACTCTTATGCAACATGAAAAGATATCTTTTAGAAGAACTGTTTTATACATCTTGAAGATATCCTTTCATGTTGCATGAGACTTCTATGAACTCTTCTGAACAGTTTCTCAAGATATCTTGAAGACCAAAAGTGCAGTGTAGGCATCAATTAATGAATTCATGATTACAGCAATATAAGCGGACATGTTTGCCTATTGAATATATTATAAATACATGATATTAAATATTAAAGATACACTATATATATACGATCTTAAATTATTTGCTACAATTATTGATACTTCATGTGATGCAAAATAGTTCATTTTTGTTCGAAAAATGAATCATGACTTAAATATACGATAGAATACTGGTAAATCTCCTTCTCGATCTATTCTCAAGAAAAAATCTCTTTTCCTTCTTGTTATCCAAAAATAATGATAAATATAGATGATCTTTGTCTTTACATGAATACGCAACTACGCTAATTCAAAGACGATTTTGTCGAATAAAGTTGACTGGACGTGAGTTTTGAGAAATATTATTCCATCCTTTCGAATAAAATTTCCCTCGATGGAAAAAGGATGTTTTTCTATCGATGAAACTTGTAGACGGAACGACGATGAGTATAAAGATTATCTTCGTAAAATAAAATAATCAATGTATGTATACATATTTATGCAATTATGTTTATGTTTTTGTTTCCCTTTGCAAAAAACGTAGAAAAGTTAATCGATAATTTGATTGATAAAGCGCGATGTCCGAAAATATATGGTCGTCGTAGTGTCACGACGATGATTCACTTTGATGTTGAGATGCAATAATGAATACAAGGCCAACGGCAATCCATATAGAGGAGGAAGAGGAGAAGAAGAAGTAAGGGCATCATCAAAAGGCCGTGCTCGCTGTAGCCGTGGTAGTCGAAAGTTGCACGCCGGAGTCAGAATTTGGACGTCCGGCGTGAGGCTATAGCTACGTGGACGCCGCTAGACTGATGGACGTTGACTCGGTGACCGCTGAACGTGGTTTTACGTCCAACGAGTCGTACAGGGGAAATTCACAACAGAAGAAACATTTCATAAATCCAGGTACTTCGACGTAAAACGACGGAGGTATCGGTATCAACGGGGACGTGGATTGTTTGTAATATCGATATTCCGCGTTGCTGAAATTCAACATTTCATTTTCATCTTTTACTCATAAATATATTTACTCATATGATAAATATTACTCACTGCCTGTATCTTTCATCGGATGCCCTTTCCAACAAAGGCATTCCAGACAGAAACAGAATAATTATGGTGGTAAAGATCGGAGAGGCTATCACGATCCATTCTATTCCTTCTATCACGTTCAAAGATATCACGAAGATCCCCCACCATACCACGATTTCTCCAAAATAATTCGGATGCCTCGACATTCTCCAAAGTCCTGGAAAAGTGAACATTCGTGTCACTCTCTAAAATTTTCGAAAAGTGAGCCCGTCTTTCGGAAAATTTCCACTCTTTTAGAGTTATATTCTAAGATTAGAGGCTAGAAACTCACAGCCGCTCAAATTCTAGAGTCAATGTTGCACTCTAAATAAGTGAATTTGCTACGCACGTGATTGAGAGCTTCATGAAACCAAGCAACTTCTTGGCAACATGACAACAACTCAAGCTAAAATCTTAGATTTACAGTATATTGTTGCGCATTTGGCGACGCAACGTCCCTGCAAATTGCTTCAAACTGTTGTTGTACGTGTTCAACAATTTGCTGCATATTTGTTCAGCATTTTGCTGTTAGGGGATTTTTCACTCTTTCAGATTTAGAGAGTAGATATATACGTACCATCGTTACACCATTTTCCATCGTTCACCGGATCCTGTTTGAAGGCAAACTTTTGTAAATCCGCATAAGTCTCGATTAATAAACCGGTCACAAACAGTCCCGTTCCAGCGCTATCGAAGTTCGTCATCGTTTTAGGAGCAGGGGGGTATTTGTGCCTTGGTGAATTTATTATGATCACTGGTAAACTCACCACGTACACCCACACAGCCTGGAATCATATAAAATCTTCAATATTCTGTAATCAAATTTTACAATATTCATCGCATCGTTGTATTTCAATGGGCGAGACGAAGAGGTTTTACCTACATACGCTGCGTGTAATGCAATTAGTAATTCAATATCTCTATCGATTGCAAAGTATATATACATATATATATAGAGAGGCAGTATTGCTTTTAAACATGAAAATATGATAACCATAGGTTAAATTCAGTGGGAAAAGTAGATTTCGAGAAATTAGCGATAATGTTGAGAGGATAAACCACTTTGGAGGCCGAAAAAACAAAACAATATATCGCAATTTGGTGGATAAAAGTAATTCAGAGCCATTAAATTAGCTCTTGCAGCTAAATTTTAGTTATGACAGCAAAAAAATTCCCCTGAGGAGCTAGTTTATTTGATGAGGAAGCTGATTTAATGGCTACACGTGAAGATACAATCATGCGCCAAGAAAATTTGTATTCGATATGTAGAATTTTTTTTTCTGAATTGATCTTTGCTAAAAGCATCTTTTTTTTCGAAAAACCCAACTCAAAAAGCGTTGATAAGAAATTAACAAATGCATTATAAAGAAAAATCCTACGTATTCGATCGTGATTGTATTTTTAAATTTGTAGGAATCATTGATCCGACCACGAAGGAAAAATCCTGAGAAGCCGGCAGCTTTGTTTTGAAAAATATTCCCGGAATTTATGTCGCTGTCAATCAACTATTGAAGCCCAAAAATCTTGGAGTACATTATTCAAACGATGTTCCCAATGGCAAAGAGGTGATTCGAAACGATATGTGACGATGATTTATCAAATTTCGTGAGTTTTTATTTTCGTTTTGTTTCTATAAACGATTCAAACTTGGAGAACATCGAAATTTCATATTTTTTCGTTCGGTCTCTAAACAGCGAAAAATTTTGTGTCACAGAAGGTCCACTCAGAGTTTGTGTTGAAAACAACGTATCAAATTCTGGAATTTACAGATTTTTAGTGTAATATTTGTGTGTTAATATTTAACACAAGGCTGCGGAGTCGAAGCTTTCACATAGCCGACTCCGACTCCGGCTCTAGTGTTTATTCTCATGAATAAAAATTCCAAAAGAACCAAACTTGGATATAAGATAGACATTGTTCGTTATCGAGGTTTGTCGATCTGTGTTTCAATATTTTATTTATTGATATATTATTGAAGTTTGATTTGCTCAATATGTCGAGGCTAAAATGCAAACAATATAACAGAATTCCAAGTCGTAACTAATTTTAATGTTCTATTTCAAAATTGTATGCATGAATTATTTCTCCCATCAACATTGTTCAACAGATATAAATATTTCAAATGTGAGAAAAAACTTCGTCAACAACTTTCGACAAAGAATTTTCTCTAAAACTTTCATTCATGAACCGTTGATCCGATGCGGTACATAAATTTGTATGTTTTTATATGCAGCAGCTTATTGAACAATTAGAACCAACAGGGTGGATGAAAAAGCACGTTTCTTGATTATTTCAAAATATAATAAACACAAGAATGAATAAATCAGAAATATTTTGTTTCCGAATGTTTTCATGCTTCACTGTAAAAAATAAATGTGCAATATTTCACCAAAAATCTTCCAACATGAATAGGGAACTTGACATCCCGATTTGGTAGAGTTTGCTCTTACTTTTTGGAGGATTCAACACCCAAGAAACGGAATAGTTCCTCAAAATGGAGGAAAAATCCCCTATTTTTGATGGAAAAACAATTCTCCCACGACCAGGGGATGGAATCCGGCATTAAAGTGAGGAAAAACTCTCCATATTTTTTTCTAGTGTTTGTGAATTGAAAAACGATTTCCGTTCTGGTAATGAGAATAAGTGCAATATAAATCTATTAAGCGAATAAGCATGGAGCGATAGCAAGATTCGTTGGAAATGAGCGGTATGGAGCTTTTTGAATAATTAGGTAATAATTACGGACTCATCTCTCATTTGAAACTTCCGTATTTATCGCAAACTTGTAATACTGATAAAAAGAGAGAGAGAGAAATCCTATACAGCAAATCAGTTCAGAAAGAGTGCGCAGAGAATTCAATATGAATTCTTAAGAATTCTTTTTCAACTCCTATGCCGTATGGGTTTTAAGTGCTGCAACAATCTCAGCTCTCCCTGCAGAAACGGAATCATTCGGAACGATCGATAGTGCAAATCTCTGATCAAAAATATGATTCGAACTTATTTAGAATCATTTGAGTCTGAAACAGCTCGTTTGAAATTTGTACATTTCTCATTGGAAAAATTTCATTTTGATAAGAATCAATTCTTTGAATGATCTCAGTTTTACGGGGACGTTACATTCCCACTTAGAGATTTCCTATGACTCCCTTTCTTCATTCTCATACCTTTATAGTTCCATTGATATAAAGAATTATAGCATCTTCTTACCGAACAGATTATGAAAACAAACACATCAATTCCTACTCTCATTTTTTTATTCATCTTATTTATATCAATAGAGAATTCTATGCATTTGATTTCGAAACATTACACTTTGAACTTCGAATCAACGTGTGAAAATACATTGTCCATAAATTAACATATGGATTCCTCGTTTGTGTTGGAGAAAAATTGACAAAATTTTTTGCATGCAAATTTCATCTCTCAACTGATGCACCTGAGATTCACCTGAGAAGATTGAATATGTGTATTTGAAAAAGATGAGCCAAAGAAATGAAAACGTATTCCAAACAGCACACGAAGTTCTCTGAATATTTTAAAAACCATAGCCTAGGTTCTGCGAGTCTTAACCCCCAAAAGCACATATTTTCAATGTTTAGAGCATTTTCACTTTTAATGCAGCTAAACACGTTCTGAGAACGTTCTTTTCATATACTTCAGGACGTTCTCGTAATGTTTTTCTAACGTACTTTCATGAAAACTAATTTTTTTTTTAAAGAGTCGAAAGAGGAGTCGGAGTCGATGAAATAACATTCAACTCCGACTCCACCCCAGTGAACACAGTTACGTAAATATTACATAAAAACTATATAACGTCAAGTAACTGGTTACGTAACTTGGGAGTCACATGTGACTCACAATTTCCTACTCATTTACGTAACCATGTGAGGAACAATGTTACATTGCAGTTACTCACATAAAGAAGTAGGATCTTTACGTAACCAATATATAACTGCAATGTAATGCCGATGGCAGAACGCTGTATTGGGAAACAGAATTTTTATTACATAAAAATTCAATTTCCCTATCCTCTCAGCAATAACGCTGAACGTAACATTGACGTAACTTTTACGTACCCAAGTACTCTGTTGATTGTACACTCTTATTTTGGTAACTCAAATACATAACTAATACATAACATCAACTTTCAAAATCATGTTTTCTTCAGGTCCCTTGCATATAAAGTAAATAAAACGTAACATAGAAATAACAAATTGTGACTTAATATGAGCGTAAATTGTTATGTAATTATTACATTATATATACGTAACAGAGTTACGTAACTTGTGATTTCTGTGTTATGTAACATTTACATATGGTGTTCACTGGGACAGCCCTGATTTAACATAAATTGCGAGTGGACCTCCTAGGACATACATGTGTTATTGTTAAAAATACACAAAATTTTCCGCTGTGTAAGGTAATTTACTTCCTCAAATCTTTCAAAGACGCTGCTATCGATGAAACTCCAGCTCTTTAATGAACAATTCTAATGAATATTACAATACAAGAATTTTGAATATATATAGTTTTTTTTCAACAAAAAATAAAGTACATACAGAAAAATCAAGGCAGATTCGTGAAAAAGCCTTTCAAGGAATTCTAAATTAATCGTGACCTTGTAAACGTTGGCTTTGAAAAATGTTTTAAAGACGATGCACTCCATTATACTTTTTCCGCTATGCAAGCTTCGACGGAAGATATTAAAAAATATTGAAACGTATGGTGTATAGCACAGAAAAACATTCGACACGCTTTGTCTGAATTTCAGTGATTCGACTTATACGGCAACTGAGAAGAAAACCTGTTTTCAAATAAGCGAAACAAAGAAGAATTCCTTACAAGGACTATAACAATAAAAATACATTTTTCATTGTTGAAACGATTCAAGGGCTTTTTTTTGACCCACTGCACATACGCGGATAAGAATATTGATCGTGAAAGTTTTAGAGAAATGCATGCATGCATTTTCAAGCTCATCCCTTGTTTTGCGACTATTATGACAAAACTTTTAATAACTTACGTACTTGGAACGTCCAAAAAACAGCGAATCTTATCACGTTGCTTCGTCGATCTTCGAATCTTTTGTCTCGACCGATTTGGACTATTCGATACAAAAGATACGCGGATAAACGGAATCCCCAGAGACATACGTAGACCGTGACCATAAGTTGACGACTATCGTACGTCTGGAAACGAAAAAATCGAATATATTGATTGATTTATAAATGGTTGTCGTTTGATACCCGGAGGGAGAAGAAATTCGCTGCAACCGCGAGTTTTTTGCTAGTGCAGCGATTTTTTTTTAATGTCCCGTATGGAAATATTTCGCTGAAATAACTGTGAATAATTCACGGAGAAAAAATTAGAATTTTTGTTATTTTTCTCAGTGAATTGGAAACAGGAAGGTTTGTAGAATGAATTTTTACACAAAAATATACGGAAGATTACGAATATTTTAGAAAAAATAGCAGGTAGGGTTGAAATTCTAAACGCTGAACGTTGAATTTTATGAAGATTATAGTAAAATTCAATTATTCATTCGTAATCTCTCGTATTTTTATCTAAAAATCCGGTTTACAAATCTTTAGAGATCGACCGAAATTTTTTGCCGAAACTCACTAAAATTGAAGCTCTGATTATTGGTTTCAGAAAAAACTTGGTATTGGACGTTGGAAGTGTAGATAAGCTCCTTAATAATGCAATTATCATACTTAAGATCACATATCAATGTGATTAATGAAATAATTTTGATTTTCGGTTTAAATTTTCGGCTAATGCTTGTCGGCTGAAATTGTAAACCGAAAATCGCAAGTATTTTGTTAATTACAATGAAATGTGATCGTAAGTATGATAATTGGATTATTAAGGAGCTCGTCTACACTTCCAACGTCCAGTCCTAAGTTTTTTTCGAAACCAACAATCACAACTTCAATTTTAACCATTTTCGGCAAAAATTTTCGGTCGATCTCTACAAATCTTCCTGTTTTTGGTTCAGCAAGCAAAATAAGGAAAAGTAGTATATTTTTTCTCCGTGTTTCCCTGGTTTGAAAAATAGCACATTGTACAAGATTCAATGAGATTTGGCGAGGATTAATGGTTTCGTTTAACCAGGGTCCTGAAAAACATCACACGAAGAAGAATTTATAGTTAAATTTAAATGCCATTGAAAAGTCAGTCTGTTCCTCGAACACAATAATCACATAGTAAATTTAACTACAAATTTATTTCCGTGCACATTTTTTCCAGCAAAACTCTGAGAAACTCTGATATTTTGATGAAAAATCTAAAAAATTTGGAACATCTTGTGCAGACCTTTTTTTAGAGTTTATAAAATTTATTTTTCAAACAACTAGAAACGAAATTGCATTCCGAAAAAAGTCTTATCAATCTCTAATATTTTTCTAGCTATTATCTGGGTAAGAAATTCTCTTATTCCCTCTTTTTAAGCATGAAATCAAATTAAAAGATACAAAAAGAACACTGTCAAATCACTTCCGTCCTTAAATCCTATTTTCTAGGTTTTTACGAATTCTCTTCTCTTTAATCAAATAAACTTATTCTCTCGAAGACAAGGTTTCTCTTCCTTGTGTCACCGTTTGACAATTCGACGCAAGAAAGTGTAAATATTTGTAATAGAAGTGCAAATATAATCTGAGAAACGAAGAAACCTCGAATCCGCTGATGAAACTTTACAATTTGAAAGAATAGATTGAACTATTGATATTTTTCAAATTTATTCTTTTATTTCAATTTTTCCAAAATCAAATTCAGGATCCAACTCGAATATCGTTTTCATTTGACAATTTTCAATTCCACTGGAGGAATTTTAAACAAAATACACTGAGATAAACAGGGTTTTTCATAATTCACTAAAAATACTTCAGAGGCGTTATTCTGCAGCCAAAATTCAATAAGTTTTTGAGCTTTGAGATTTCTTTTCACATCCAAATAACTCAGAAGCATTATGTTCTACATTCTTGAGCTTAACACCATTCTCTAAGTTGGAAAACGCCGGAAAATCTCTGGGGAAAAAAATCCAACTATCTTGTCATTCTTTGTTTTGAAGCTATAGTAATTTAAGGGGAGAAGGTCCCGAAAATTCTTTGAACAAAAATGAACAGTTGAAGATGAGTGGCACGAAGAGATAGAAGGATTAATGTACGCCCCTGAAATGGCTGATTAATCGGTAAGTCGAAAAAATTGAAATTTTTCTGCTTCGAAAACTTGGAACGCGTTTTTCTCGAAACACCATTTTTTCACACTGCTTGCGCGATAACTCAAAAAATAATTGTTCGATTGCTTTGAAATTTTCTGGAGATCTTCTTCGAACATCTGGCTATACTCCAAACCTATGTTTGGGATTTTTTAATGCAAATTACAGGGTTTATTTAAACAAATTAATCAACAAAAAACGTTGAATTTTTAAAAATCTTTTTCATTTTTGTAGAAATGACTTTTTTTTTGGTTTTATAGATTTGGAGTGGTCGATTTTTTGTTACAAATAGAAAATAAAGCCGCCATCCTGCAAGCAAATTTTAAAAACACTCGAGTTTGACGCAGTGCAGCGCTACTATTTTGGAAGTTGAAAACAAAAAATATCATATCGTATATCAAGGATGTATCCCCAAAAAAAATTCTGAAAAATCTACCTCGTTTCTGGACTTTCCCCCCTTAAATTTGCTGAATTCTGATTGACTAGATTGACAAAGAATGATAGCATAATTGAGTCTTTTCCTCGGGGAACCGGCGTTTTCCAACTTAGAGAATGGCGTTGAGTTCAAGAATGTAGAATATAATGCTTTTGAGTTATTAGAATTTGGAAAAAAAATGATCCCAGGCAAAAGATCCCGTTGAAAAATATCTCAACACTGGTTGATCCTGTGTCCAACATGGTTCTCCGTAAAATGACCCGGGCAAAAGATCCCTGAACTAAATGAGCTGATAGTCTGAATAGACTGAATAAAAGATGTGATTTATCAAATATAAATGAAAATAATTTTTATAATTTATAATAATCATAAGTTTGATTATTTACAAAATATTAATTATTAATTCAATACTCAATAATACGAGTACGAGTGTAATTGTATATGAATTCTATATAATTTGGGCAGATTCATTGATTGTATTAAAAAAGAACAGGCTATCACGGAAATGAACTTCGAGTAAACTCTTGCAGGGGGAGATGTATGTAATCCTAAACGCAGGAAGTATGTAGATTCAGATGAAAAGATAAAGAAAGTTGTGATGGCATATGATGGTGGAGATTTGATTGGTTATTTATGTGGCATTGCTCACGATATTTCTTTATAAGTAATGTTAAATTCATGCCATTATTGTAATTATTGTAAGCGGGTAAAGTGTGAGGTAATAATTTGGTTTGTATGGCATCACTGATAATTTTGTAATTCATACCATGTTGAAAAAAGTTTTTTGTATTCTTGTGAACACTGTAAAAAAAATTTGTTGAATTCCAAACAAAAATGCTTGGAAATTTACAAACTTGGTTTGGAAAAATAATTTCCGAACCTTTTTTGTAAATTGCCGAACAAAAGTTTATGAATTCTCAAAAATCTTCGTGAAATCACAAAATTTTTTGAATGTTTACCAACGTTTGTTTGGTAATTTACAAAAAAAGTTTCTGTAAGAAACTGCCAAACTTCTTTGGCAGTTTAGGAAGTATATTTTTTACAGTGAATAATAAACTCAATGATTGTGTTCTAAAGCAATTTGAGTGGTTCCTTTCTGGGTTAATATTATGAGCGGGTTGTTTGGTAATTGGGATAATTCTGTGCTGGGTTCTTTTGGTGGGGATGTTTTGGCATGTGAGAATTTGTCAAAAGATATTTTGGTTAGGGTTCCGTTGTTACGCAACCAGAAATTAAAACCTCCAAAAAATATTTTCCAAACGGGAAATTATTACATTTTGATGCAGAATAACGTCTCCGAAGCGTTGTTTTCAGCGAATTATAAAACACTCGGTATATACCTATAAAAATTGATAAAAGTTGACAAAATTTTATATAAATTGTATACACGGAAAAAGTTAGTGATCCAAATATTTGTGTTGACTGGTATGTCACTTTGAGACGGAGCACAAATTCCAAGAGAATTCGTACACTGGATTTTAATAATTTGTGGATTCTTTCCATTATTCCGACGATCGAAATGAAAAGTCAATTCCATTGGTGTTACAATCGACGAAGTTGACGAATTATTAAAACCCAGTGTACGAATTCTTCTCGAATTTGTGCTCCGTCCAAAAGTGACATACCAGTCAACAAAAATTCGGATCGCTAATTTTTTCCGTGTAAAAAGCAATCGATTCTCTCTAATCTTTTTGCTAATCTAATAAAAAAAAAAACAGCTAACGGTGTTTCCAAATATTACTCAATTTTATAGCGAAGTAGCGCAGTTAAGTTAAATAGTATAATATTTACAACTGAAACAAGTAAAAGTTCATGCGATTTGTTGCAACTCCACATCACAAAGCATGCATTTTCACTACATTCAGTTGTAAATATTAAAAAAGATTGCTTTCGCAGCAAATCTTTTCTTCTCCGTGTAGAAACTAAATTCTAAAATGAATTCTAATTCTAAATTAATAAACAGTAAAGTGCGTATATATACCTTGCCCGATTGACCAAGGTAGAAAGTAAGAAGGGCCACGATAATGAAATTCGCACCACCGGCAAAATCCGTCAACTTATCCAATTGAAAAGTAGCGGCAATCGTGAAGAATATTAACTGCATGCCAACCGTGACGATCGCACTCACGGCCAGATGATCTTCATCTAATATATCCACTGCCATTTTCCGCCGGTTTGGTTTCGCTGCATCATTTAAACAACAATACACATCTATATATATATATATATTCCATTCAACCTAATTTAATCGTACATAGAAGGCAATTAACTTCATCTCGATGAGAATCGATTTCTATCAAGAGACTACTATATCTCATACATATTTTGTGCTTTTCATCACTTCAAATTCATTTTTTTATTCTTTTTTCTTTTCTTCTTCTATCACACTCGAACGGTTCAAGTTGAAAAGACTTTCTCGTAAGGATCATACAACGATCCTTGACGATACTTGATTCTCGTACGCTCTTCTTGTCATTTCTATTCAATCAATATCTCGTGTTTTGGAGGATTTGATCGGAGAAGGAGGAGACGATAATAAGACCCTTGGCACGTGGGTACTTGTTCACAGAGTGCTGCATTTTTTTTTATTATTCTCCTCGTGATAACTACGATTAAAAATAATAAACAATTCTTGTTTATTATTCTCCATGAAATTATTTCAAACGATCATCGAGTGTGAAGAATTCTGAATACCTTCGTGGATTGTTTTATCAATCGAACGTCGTCAATTCGTGTGCCGCATTGCAGGAATCAAGGAAGATCTTTTTTTCTTCGTTTTATTGCCAGATATGTTACATGATTTTTTTTCTATCTATATATATATATATGTATATACCTGTATGTATATCTTCGTTATTGATGGAATTACGAAATTCAGTTTTATCGATTACGTAATACGCCTTGACGAATAATTATTATATAAATAATAATTAGTACCTTGACACTTTTTCCATGTGAATTATATCGAATGATGATTCTACCTCGATGAAATGATTTTAGTCGAGAAAAGTGATGTATACAATTTTTACAAGTTTCATTCTTGAAGAATAGATTCGTTTATGCAATGTGGAAATTAAATTTAATTTAATCTAAATTTTATAGTACAATATAAATATTGACTGTTTACTAAATGAATGAAAAAAATCTTCGACGGTACTTTGAGCAAAGATGATATATTCCATAGAATTCCTACCAACTCACCTAACGCAAGAGTAATCCCATCACAAAAATTTCCACGACCCAGCGAGACGTTGATATCTATTTTTTATGATTTTTTTGTTCATGAGAGGCGCAGCAGTTGCCGCAGCAGCAGCCAGTACTAGAATTGAAATTCAATGTAGAAGGAATAAAAATCTCCCACAGTCACGTGTTATCCAACGATATTGGAACCCTGGTAGTACGTTCATGACTATTCCTCGGAGTCTCTCTTTTCTACTTTCTCGATAAACAACTACCACCACTGTTGGTACAAAACCGAGAGCACCCTATCTCTATCGCGCCGATATTGTTTCGTCTTCGCATTGATAACGGTAACAACGATGGTGCAACATTTTATACGGCGAAGTACTTGTATCCGATACTCCTTCGACGCGAGAGTGTGGTCCCGATAGGAGAAGAAACCCCTTTTTTCTCCCTACTGTGTCTCTCCCTTTGGACCTACCCCTGCGTACATACAGTGTTCTTCCAGTTACGAACCCCTGGTATCATCATCGATTCATCCTGTTTTCTCTCGTGTACGTTGAAACAGCCGCAAGGGAGAGGGTAGAAGAGGGTGTACCCTCGGATCGCGAGACTGGAAAATCACACAGTAGACTCAAACGGTTCATTGAAATTCGACTCGGAAGCTTGCGCAGATTTTCCCTTATTTTACCCGGCGCGGAATTCGAACGAATACCCTGAAAGAGAATTCATTTATTTGTTTTTAATGAATGAGAATTCGTGTCCTCTTGCACGCTTCTATAACGAATCATTAAATGCACCCTGGATCAATTTGACTATTTTCATCAGTGGATATCTGAATAACCGTGCACTTTTGTAGAAGTTGTTTAAATATCTTTTGAAGTAACAAGAATGAAATTCAAAATCGAAGGCGATATTTGAAGAAAAATTAAAATTTCTCGTTGTGCTAATCAACATGTATTCATTATGAATATATTGAATTCAAAATTAACTCTTAATGAACAACTCAATGTTCAGAAAGAACTCATATCAAGCAAGTGGAAAAACCCAAGTAGACAAAATTTTTCAAATTATATACAATTCAATACAGTTTATGTATAATTTTGAAAAAATCAATCAAGTGACATGAAATAAAATTCCATATGAATCGTAAAAGAGGTTAGGAATTGAAATACACAAATTTTTGATGCTTCATTCGCAATGAATGATTTGAATGTTCAAATACAAAAAAAAATATCTATTTTTCTATTCAATTGAATAGAGATACCACGAGGTGAATCAATCGTAATGAATTACGTTTGAAATATCCTTCCGAGATTCAACCCTGCCCGCCATCGATGGATGTCGAATTGCCATAACACAGGATCATAAGAATACAAAGTTCAAATCATTTTGTCAACGATTCTTTAGAGATATTTCATATTTTCTGCAACAAATAATCAATATTAGCATGTTATATTACATAATTGTGAACATTTTTAAACATTTTGTTTGATGTAAATGATACGTTATGTAGCATGTTATGTGTAGCTATTCCACGTCGCTCGTTGAATACTTGGTTTGACTCGGATGACGTGTCTGACGAGCATCACGTGACACATGCTACCCAAATGACACGTTGGTCAGATTGTATATACGTTTACCGTACATACGTCAAATGCACAGTGACTAAACGGAACATAGCCTCACTCGTTACAGCGTGGTAACAACATTGTTTTTTCTCTCCACAAAAACACGACGTATTGAATTGTGTAAAGTTCTATCAACCACATCATATTTATCGAATAATTCTAGAAAAACTTCGTCAAAAAGAATCCAAAGATGGTAAGTATCCGTACATGAAAATTACAATATTTCATTTTTTACCGTTATCAAAACACTTGCCTTTCCCCGTGAATTTCTCATTTCAATTGTTGATGCGTTTCTAAACAAACTTATTGAAAAATCACAGATTCCCACAGATGTTTGATAAATATTAACCTATGGTTACGAATGATTTTGTATTTATAAGTTTTATTCCGATGCCTGCTGTTGTTTAGCCTGCCGCACCTAGCTCCACGTCTGTAGGCTCAGCGGGTCGATCCCCTAGCAAAGCTATATCACCCAGAGCAGGTGGTAACGTCACCGTTAGACAAAGGAAAACCGCTGTAGCTACTTCGAGTAGAAATCGAAATACCGGTACCAGCTCCGGTGGTATGTGGAGATTCTACACAGACGATTCACCTGGCATCAAAGTGTAAGTATCGAAATATCAATTTTGTACAATTCTTCGGAACAATTCTATTGGATATTCTTTTTTTAGAGGGCCCGTGCCGGTACTAGTGATGTCCCTTCTCTTCATCGCATCTGTATTTATGCTTCACATCTGGGGAAAATACACTAGAGCGTAAGATCGATATTCAAAAGTCAAAGAGATTCGATTAAAAAAATAAGGGGCCCAAATAAGATGTAACTACGCGACGGTACGTGTGTTTTTTTTCCCAACAAAAAAACAATGTACATAATTTCGAAGATAACGTTGAATCCTTTCATTTGAGCCCTGAAAAATTGCATTTCTTTCATTAGATATAAACAAAAAGAGATAGAACTATGGCTGAAAAGAATGTATGACGAAAGCGATACATTGTACATTGTCATATCAAAATGAATTTTTTCTCGCATCGGAATGATATAATTACATATTTGTAAATAATCTTCTAATTCCATTAATCAATTCTCAAATAACAAATAACGTGAGTTAATAATGATTTGATAAAATTATATTTCAAGCAGAAAAATAAGTCAAATTTTTCTATATTCTTATTTATGAGTTGAAATCAATAAATAAATCTATGTATATACGACAATTATCTGTATTTATTTCGTCAAAGAGATTGTTGGAAAGGGGGGAAAATAGTTGATCGAAAACAAACGCATTTCGCAAACTAAACTATTATTCCGTGTCATGTATCGTGCAGTTGAATCTTATTAATTTATTTAATATATAAAGATATTTACAATCTCCTCTCGCAACGTTTACATAAAATAACACAAAATGAATCACTTGTCCCTCGTTAAAAATTTTTGAATACCACTTTTTCTTGTTTTTTAAAGAAACTTAATTAATATATTTTGAAATTAAACCAACTGAGAAGTTACAATTCAGTTTTGTTTGAGAGAAATAAAAATCTCGGTCGAAAAAAGGAAAGGAAGAAGTGCTTTCAAGTTTCTTGAACTTTATAACATAAAATAATTCGACTTCTCGATATTTTCAAACGGAGAAAGAAAGATGTGGAATTCAGTGTTGATTGGTGACATGTTGAACTAAATCACCTTCATCTAAGAAAACTGCATCGCATAAACAGCAATGCGGTATACCCTCTTCTTTGCATACGCTAGAAATATTGGTACACTTTAGGAGAGTTTTAATATCCTCTTCTTTCCACTCTTCAAATTCGGGTTCCTCCTCTAGATCTTCGGGTTCTTCTTTGGTTTTGTGGGAATTATCTATGTATTGCGTTATCGCGTTCACATCTTCTCTCCAATTTTGAAAATTATCGTTCAAACCCGTATCGTAATTAGTGGTATCTCCGGAATTCCATTCCTCAAATTGATTATCCGAGATGTCACAACACTCCTCTTTAATTTTAAGCTCCATAAGTTCGTTGGGATAGATTCCACTCGTCGATTGGTTTTGATCGTAACTCATGTTTGGGCTATTTTGCATCAAACTGTGATCCGTATCTTGCATTTTGATCTTCTTGTCGTTTTCTGCTTTGCGTTGATTTCAAAATTATATTACAAGAATTCATCGATGTTATTTTTACATTAAGAGTTGAAATGGAAATTTCTTACCTTGAGTCAAAGGGAAAATAGCATTCTGTTCAAAGTCGTTCATTCGGTCGATAACATTCGTCATAAACTCTTTCGAGAATTTCAACTGTGCTCTGTACATACGGAAAGTGTAGGCAATTGGATCTGCTTCGTGGGTCTCGTGAGGTTTCGTTAGGGTGAATTTTCCAGATTTATCCAACTTGCCTCTGGCGTGGCAGCCGCGTTTTCGGTGCAAGCATTCCAAATATCTAGAAATATTATATATTCATTCTTATCGAGAATGGTAGCTGTGTTGGTATTTATCGAAAAAATACTCACGTTATTCCTTTGACCATTTTGTTTCTACAATACTCAAAATTATCAAAAACAAATTCCGTGCTGGTGAATTTGTACTTTCGCTTGAGCGGATTCGAAACCGGCATCGATTTCCTGCGGGATCTCATGATTCGTGGGGAACTGTAATAATATTTCATCGAATAAATCAATCTCGCATTGGATAATGGGATGGAAAATATTGGGAAAATTTCATAAATGAATGAATAAATTTCGGTTTAGACATTCTTCATATTTACAAATTTATTCAAGAAATCAATCCTTAATTTTGTTATTATAAGTAAATTTCTGTTTATTGTATTCAACGGATCTTTATTGTTCTCTTTTTTCACTTTTCATATAACGTAGATAAGAGGATGTTGAAAAATTTTCATCAGTGACGAATCAACGATAATTTGTTGATCTCAAAGTTTTATGAAAATCAAAGAAGGGAGAATCCAGAATAAAGTAGATAATTTATTTGAAATTCTTTGAAATGAAGAAAAATTTTACTTTAGAAATCTCACATGCGTGCATTTGTTAATCCATCAAGATTTCATCGATTAGGAAAATTTACTGGAATCGATGAGTTGTCTTGTTGTCTTGCGAGCATAAAATTTATACAATAAATGTACAAATTGAAAAACATCTTTTTCTATGGACAATGAAATCCTTGGATCCTTCGATAACCTCGAAATTTGATCAAAATTTTCTAAATTTTCATTCATCTTCCATAATCTGTGTTTAAAACCTGAAAATTGATTTCATCAAAGCATGAACGGATTCCGTACAACAAATGAATCAACGGTGCATCATATTTGAAAAACAAATTGCGAAATATTTCATTTTCGAATCCAACGAGACGTAACAACGACGCTACAACATCGTTGTTAACGTGAACTCGAGAATATGTAAATAATAGAAATAACGCACAAAACTCAATCAAATGTAAGAGAATGAGTAACAAAACTCCGATATGATGCACATTTGTTGTTTTGCTGATGGATTGATTCAATTTCTACAAAAACGTTCGGGCTAATGGAGTCAATTGGCATATATCCGATATTCGGGCTATTTTAATCTTATCTCACGCACAGCTGCGTAAAACTGTTCTAAATATTTTTCTGACGATTGTCATTAACATTCATTACTTGCAAATAAGACAATATATTATTCAATTTACTTACGAATTCATTTTATCTTGTGCAGTTTCCGAAAAATCGTACTTATTAAAAGATGAAGGTTTGACGTCAACAACAGAAAGGCCTCCAAAAGACTGTGGGTAGAGTGAACTCGTTTCAATTTACAATACGATAGAGAGAGATTCCGTACTCCCATGGTTGACATTCACCTTTCCAAGCGTTGGTCCATTTAGACCGAAGATCGAGTGGAATTCACTTATCGTTCAACCTCACTTTCTTTTGGACTCGTCATGGGATTGATCTGTGCGTCAAAGACTCCTCGAAAATTCACATTTGTCTTGTGTATCGATTACGCGATTGGTTCGAAATCGCTCTTCTTTTGTTTGGTTCTGAAACAGGTATCCTTTGGACCAATTTACATGTCGTTGATTGTTGATTCACCCTGCCACCATTGTGATGATAATGATTACTTTAAATTGTCAAGTTTTTGTGGTTATATTCAACAACATTTGTGTATAATCAAACCATTCGTACACAATTTACAACAATCAAACCAAATTCATTCAGGGAACGTAATTATTAATCATATTTTTACAAATTCGTATCAAACGGTGACATAGTCGCTCAAATAATTCATTAGAATTAATATTGTACCAAATATCAATTTTTTATCGATAATAATAACATTATTATCATCGTTATCATCATCGTGTAAAAGATATCTGTTGAATCATCAGTTCATTATTCCAACAATTTCACATTATTCTAGAACCGAAACATTGACAACAAAAAACATTGTTAACCTCTAAAAGTTCATTAATTGATTATAGAAAAATTATAATTGTTTGTTACGTTGTGATTTTGTAATCAAATATTCGTCATTATGTGTGCGAAAATGGCTTTTCAACATCAAGCGGGCACTGCAATGGAATGCCTAAGCGTAAGCAATCGTAACCATCCTCCGTATTCGATATCAATGATTATTTAGTTTTTAAAAATCATTTTCTTCTAGATACCGATCACTTTACACAAAGAAACGGAAATGAATGAAAACGGGGAAGAGGTAATGAAATGTGGTTTCAAAATCGGAGGCGGTATCGATCAGGATTTTAGAAAAAGTCCTCAAGGATATACAGATAACGTACGATAATACAATCTACTCTTTATTTTAATGATAATATACAACATTGGTAATCATCGTCCAAAGTTCAAAGATTTAATTGACAAAATTTTAATGAGATTTTACCACAAAAAGAGGCAAAAGAATTTCTCTGAAAGAAATATAAAAATACTTTTATCTCTTTTTCACAGGGCATTTATGTAACCGAAGTACACGAAGGTTCACCCGCGGCAAAAAGCGGTTTGAGGATGCACGATAAAATCTTGCAATGTAACGGTTACGATTTTACAATGGTGACGCATAAAAAAGCTGTAACTTACATCAGAAGACATCCAGTGTTAAATTTACTAGTTGCGCGCAAGGGTGTGACTAGTACTTAAATAATTATGCCAAACAATAATCTCAATTCGAGATTAAATATTCCTCACTTATTGATATTTTCATCATCAAAGTTAATTTATGTATTTGAAATCATTATCTGCCAAATATCTTGTTAGGAGGTTAACGTTTAATGTATTGACAGAATCAATGGATTCTCTACGATGAGTAAATGAATGTCGATGTAAGGTGTAATCGTGTACTTGCTTGTACGATTGAAATTTTGAATGAATTTTATTTGATATACTTATACATACACGCGTATAACATACCGAAAGAATTTCTAACTGATTCTTCAAGTTGGAAATCTTATCGATATGTATTATATATTAGAACAGTTATAGTATTCCTCGATCCGACGTAAAATACCAATAAGCAGAAACAAAAAGAATTTTTTAATGTTTTATATTACTATTCTTACTATTCTATTCGTCCAACATCGTATACATAAAAAACGCTCGACCAAACGTGCTTAAGTATGTCATTTTTGTGCCAAGAAAAGGATGTTTTCTATCCGACGAATTTTCCAAAATTTTATTTCTGGACCCAACGACAAACGACTTTGATTAACGACTTCTTTGATAGTAATAACAATTTTGTAAGTAATTTTTAATTAATCTAGTAATGCAGTTTACATATTTATTATCGAATTATCTGCGTATTGCGATCATAATGTGCCACGCACGTCTGTAAGAAATCATATATATCATGTTCGATATTTCTAAGTACGAGATCGGTGAGTTGATACAGATGTGTTTAATTCTAATGTACAGAGATTCTGTTATCATTTGTTATTGTTGAAAGACTTTTTTGCATTTATATAAGTAATAACGTACGTACATACCACCAATATTTGGCAATATTATTAATTACATTTGTAATTAAGTCACATTATTGATTACTTTTGTAATTCACAATTTATATAATTAAACCAAAAGAGTTGAGAAAAGAAACGAGAAACGAGCCTTGCTTTTTGTTTTCATTTTATCGTAAAAAAAATAATCCGGTAGTCACACTCGTATATCCAACGATCAAGATTTCTATGAGATGAAAGATAAAAGTATAAGATTTATACTTTGGTATAAAATCCATGGATAATATAGTGTACGAAAAGTTTGCCAATGGAAAGCATAAGAGAGATATTTTAGCGATAAAGTCGGAGGGCATTGTATTCAACCAAAGTAAATTGATTAGGAGATAAGGTATTGCGATTTCTAAGTCATGTCGATGCACGCTTCGAATCCGATCTACATCCGGATGTCCTCCGCCTGTGGGACATAGGATAACGTTTGGTCCTTTCATCCACATTCTATCTTCTTCGCTATGTATTACCTGAATTTGTGTATATAAAAGATAGATTATCTTTTAGAAACCGGGACTTTTCAGGATATGAGAATTAGTTGGGTCATTCAAATTATTTTATTATATTAAATTACTGTTCTTCAATATATATCCAGATGAAATATGCTGTTGTTGCAAGAAATTCTAGTCTTCTCATATTTCTATTCCACAAAAGCGAAATATCACACAGTAATTTTTGCTTTAAATTTCGAATTTAAATTCAAATACAAATATCAAGCCGCCCTCGCGTGAGATGATTTACAGGGAATTTCTATGAAATTCAAAGTATCAAAGTTTGAATTCATCAATTACGAGTATTCTTAACCAATCAGAAATCATGAGAAGAGATAAAAGAATGAAGAGTTACGCGTATGATAGATCCACTCACTTGTCTGGAAACTCGAATTCGGCCTGTAAACCATGACAATGCCATCATTTTTAAAATAAGAAGCATCGCTACTGTGGCGTACAATGCCCACTGTTGTTCGAACAACCGGCTTTCACTCTCGGTGAAATCCTTAACACCGTACATCATTGTTAATTGAATTTATAGAATCTAGAAACTCGAGGGGAAACAAAAACAATGAATTTGCGTGTGATGTAAAATCAACTTTCTTGGAATATAATCTCGTACATCGTGGTCGTTTGCCTTTATCCCGGCTTCTCGCGATGACAGACTATCCCCACTATTTTACCAAAAGAAGCCAGCTCAGCATTCACGAATACAAAGATTTGTATCTCACATTGTCCCCAAAGAATTTCATTATGTTAAACATCTGTTTTCGAAGAGCAAACAATATTCCAACGATATTTTGCGTTACAATGCCATCTTACGAAAAATCTTCACTTTTCAGGAAAATATATTCGAATTCGTACAATAAAAATGTTCAATTTCTACATCTCTCGTATGGAAATATTTCGCTGAAAAATTCTCACGAAATATACGAATATATTATTTGGAGGATTTCCCAATTTTACAATAATCACAATATTTCGCATTTTTGTGGAATTTTCATCAACAGAATTGAAAGAATTTTTGAAATACATCTATTTGAATTTATTCATCATTCTAAATAGAGGGCGGGAAAAACAAATCTGACCTGAGTGTGCACTGTGCACAGTTGTATTGAATCAACAACATCACCATGGAATCCCAGCTAAATTCAGTCCACATCGTTGAATCACGTCAAAGACTATGTTTTACTATTTTTTAAAACACGATGAAACGCGATTGTATAAGAATCTACACGATCTTTGAGTGAAATTACAATTCTTCAATCCTGTCTGAATTTTCAACCGTATTGTTCAAGATGAAACTTTCAAAGCCGATGAAAAACAATCATCCTAAAACGAAACTGACCGTCCACTTTGAGGAATCTGTGAAAAGCATCGAAGAAATGCCTCGATTTCGAGTGGATCCAACCAGTACTCGACCTTTACCGAGACCATTGAAACATCCCAAGTACAGGATGCTGAATAAACGTCAAATGAACGCTTTTCAAGTAATCGGATCGTTGAGGAAAGGTCGTACCCTGCAATCAAGACGTTCGCTCCCTTGGGATTACGTTCATCGTAGGACAAGTTCCTCTGTCTACACATCCACCTTGCCCCTGGGAAGTTTTTTAGGAATGAAATTGGGTTCTCCGGACGAGGAAGATCAAGATGAAGAGAATAGAGCACCTTCCATGTTCCATTTACCCAGGTAATATCCTTCAAATAACTTATCTTTATCCAGATGCTGCGTAAACTTGACTATCAAACGAATTTAGCACAGATTCAAGAATTTTTGTCGGTCGGCCGAAGTCTGTAACGATTACTCTTCGAGAAACCGAGACGTTTTTCATCTTCGAATTGCCATCGTTGACCGCAGATCTGAATACACCTGAAGGAGAAGCGATAAAGGAAAGTAACGAAAGATACGAAAACCTAAAAACCGGTGTGATTAGAAAATTAAACGACGCGGAAACTCAAACGCTGATTCTAAATCAGAAACCTCGAGGATCGTACTGTGCTCGACCGAAACGACACAATCGAGGAATTTTCGTCAATAACTGGACATTGTATGACACGTATTCTGAATTCGAACCAAAGAATCAGTACTCCAGTAGTACAGGCATGGAAATGCAATTCCAAAAATTTCGCGAACCTGAGGTATTTTATAAGAAAAAACTGAATATTTCAATTTGTGTTTGATTGGTACTATCGAGAGATGATGAAATTTTAGGATCAACGTTTCAAACTGCAGAAGAGAAAGAAACCATTGGCTAAAATCGATCACAAAACTCAACTCCGTCGCTTATATGGAATGGCAAATTTTCAAGAAGCGTTACGCGTAATGGAACGTGTGATAGCCAGTAATATCTTCGTGAAGGTACAAAAACGTTTCATCGGGTTAACCAAAGAAGACCCAACGTCTTTGGATTTGAAATTTACATACAGTCTTGATTTATTATGGACTCACACGTGCAAAGCCAGTAAAGAAAGACCGGTTTCCTGTTGCCGATGGAATTATACCAATAAAAATCTCCTGGCTGTTGCACACGGTGCTTCGAAAATTGAAAAACAAAGAAAACTTAAACAAACTGGATTGTTATTGATCTGGTGTATGAAGAATCCAGGCCAACCGGATCGCTCTTATACCTTCGATAATCCGATCTCCGACATCGATTGGAGCCAGGAACGACCGAATTTGTTGGCTATCGGTTTCTACAACGGCGCCATCAAAGTAATCGACGTGAGCAGTGCGAAAATCAATTGCATATATTTCATCGATAAATTGGATTCTTTATCCACTTCTCCGCATTGGCAAATTCAATGGTGGCAGAGCGACGAGGACTACAATTACGAAGAACAAATTTATTCGAGTAATCAGAACGGTCGGGTGATTCATTATCGGATACGAGAGGAACTCATACCCAAACAGATGATGAAATTGTCTAGAGTGGAGGGTAAAGTATCAGGAGTTTCCAGAGCGCATCATTGCATCGTTCACGATCTTTTGATCAGTAGAAATCCCGGGGCTCTAACGTTGACCAGACATCCTACGGATTATTTGATTTATTTCGTTGGTTCCGACGAGGGGAACGTTTATCGTTGCTCAACGAACTATTTACACCAACATATCGACAGTTTCCTCGCCCACGACGGTCCAATATACACCATGGACTTTTCTCCATTTTGTTCAAAAATCTTCTTAACTTCCGGAGCTGATTGGCGTGCAAGAATTTGGGCGGAAGGTCTCACGGAACCTTTAATCACTCTCTCCACGATGATGTCTTGTGTTCGCTCGGCAGCTTGGTCTCCCACCATCTCCACCGTCGTCGCTACCATCGTTCATAACAAAATTTGCATCTGGGATATCAGAAAAAGAACTTACAAACCAATTTCTATCACAACTTCACCCAATCGAGATAGATTGGTCGTTCTGCAATTCACCCCCGATGGTAATCATCTTTTGGTTGCAGACGTCAACGGAGTTGTGTACATTTATAATCTAATGGAGATGCCATTTTCGCCGTTCGATCAAGAGGATACTCTCGTTCGAGCCGTTAAAAAAGCTTTACTCACCAAGCCGAAATTACTGAAAAAACTCGAAAGACTTGGTCCACCGTTTTGAATTAATTTTGTCTTTTTTGTTGTTGAGTAGTCGGTAGTAATATGTGACTTACAATTAATTATTATAATCCTATAATCCAGGTACACGAGAAAACAAAATAATATCATTGATATCTTATCGAAAGAATGACAATTTATAATTCGATATAACTTAGTTTACATAGAAAAAATGTACAATGAAAGTATGTATGATTTGATTTTTTAATATTTAAAAATCCTAAATCAAACGACTCTTCGAACCTCAAAGAATCTTTTCAAATAATAAATTTGTCCTAAAGTCATGCAAACTAATACCCATGCTTCGAAAAAGGACCACACGACGACTCGTAAATTTGTGCTTTCGCTGATCGCTCTGTGATTCCGATCGCGAACCTAAAATATGTACGTTAGATTAAGTATGAGAAACTCTGAACTCTGATTCGAGACGAGGAAAAGCATCGGGAATAAAGAGAAATGACAACTTGCCTGCATATATTCTTGTTCGTTCTTGACACCCCACAAACTTTTACTCAATTCTCTAATCATGTCGTCTAGTTGACCGTGTTTGTTAGCTTCTGCGTCTTGACCATCCCCTCCGCCTGTTTCCTCATTCTGTTTACGAGGTTCGCTAACTTCCATATTGAACATGACGATTTTGGGAGTCATCGAACCTTTTCTATTACTAAAACAGTAGGTGTACGGTCCTGGAGTATGGGCGGAGAATGTATATTTTCCACTACTCTCTTGATCTCCTTGGTAAATCATTTTGCCGTCGGGACCTACTATTCTTACATCTATGTCGAGGAATCCTCCCTCCGCTATTTCAAATGTTAAACCTGAAATGAAATAAATAACAATCAATTAAAAAATCCAAAATTCATTGTACAAGATTCAGCTGTACAAAAATGAGTTTGAAAATAGAAAAAATATATAAATTGTTGAGTAATAAGAAGTCAAAACTAACCCATTTTTGCGCCGAATTCAACTCTGTCAAAGAAACATTCTTCGGCATGTGCATCGACAGTAATAAAATAGGCGTTGGCGCATGTATACGAAATGATAGCGAAAAAGCAGGAAAGGAGCCACCTCATTTTCTTAAATATTTTTATAAGAAGGTCTTAAAAAAAACATATGTTTTACAACCGTTCTTTAATTTTATAGCGACATATTAGTACTACAACAGCGCCACGTATGCAATGTTGACCACCGATACCGATGATTTGGTTAGGCTGCGTTCGATGTCAAAATTTAAGGTACTGTTTCGTCGAATTTGTCCAAATTTCATGAAATAAATTTTCTCTGACAAACATATCAGTTGATTATCCGAATCGACAGAAATTCATCACAATAATGACTTTGTATATACATTTATTTCTTCTTTACCAGATTTTTTGCATTATTTTCAACGTCGAGTACAGAGTTTTGATACACTTCAAAATCTCGCGGTTTTTCCAGAGAACGTTTTCAAATAACCTCCAACCCAGCGTACCTTCTCTCACTTGCAGAATCGCATTCACGAAATATGAATTTACTTACAAAGATGCGAGTAGAATTCAATATTTCTATTCAATGGCTGAGAATTCGTACCTCGAGTATCAATTAAAGTAATCATATAGAGTATTCGATGTCGATAAAAACGAGGTTACGAAGCAAGTCCAAGTCTAGTACCACTATCTGCTTCCTGCGCATAGACAAGCAAGTGGGGGTCATAAGGAACGTCCTTCTGCTCGTTCCTGTCTTTGCCGATCGTCTGTATTGAATTTGTTGTCCGATTGACGGACTTTTAACCCGTGAAAATGTCTCTTTTATCTCTGAGATTGGCCTCCTCTTTGGCAAGACAATTGCCAAACGCCACTGTTCAGGTAATTACGCTTAAAACATTTTCTTTCATCTTTCAAACTTTATGTAGATCGCTCGATATCACGGCAAAATGTGCCGTGCCGACATTTTTTAAAACACACCTCGTCGAGTATTATTACATCTCTTGATATTGTGCGTTGCTTCACAAATATACACGTGTGTGATCAAATTTCCAGATATCATTCCCAAAATCGCATCTACTTGGAATTTGGTATCTTTTTTCCTCCGGAGTTATATAAACACAGTATACCAAGAAGTTATGTAATACTTGGAATTGGGATTTAACATAACATTCCTTGTTTTGTAGGTAAATTGGCCTGTAGTTAACATTGCTTCTCGTAAATATCATGTATCGTGTAGCCGCCGTTCAGCAGAAATCTCTGCCATCTTGGAGGAACGTATCCTTGGGGCAACACCAAAGGTAAATTTTATGCTCGTGTCCTAAATTCTCATTCTATATTCATCGATCGTTGATCATTTTAGGCCAATCTCGAAGAAACTGGCAAAGTACTCAGTATCGGTGATGGTATCGCTCGTGTATACGGGTTGAAAAATATTCAGGCGGACGAGATGGTGGAATTCAGTTCTGGATTGAAGGGTATGGCTTTGAATTTAGAGCCCGATAATGTTGGTATTGTCGTATTCGGTAACGACAGACATATCAAGGAAGGAGATATCGTTAAACGAACCGGTGCTATCGTCGATGTGCCGGTCGGAGAAGAATTGTTGGGAAGAGTCGTGGATGCTTTGGGTAACCCCATCGACGGCAGAGGACCATTGAACAGCAAATTGAGGTTCCGAATCGGTACCAAAGCTCCCGGTATCATTCCTAGGTAAGCGGTATTTATTTATTTTTCTTATCCTATCGAGGGATATCATAACATTACATAATTTCATTTTTAGACAATCCGTCAAGGAACCCATGCAAACTGGAATCAAAGCTGTGGATTCTTTGGTACCTATCGGTCGAGGACAACGTGAATTGATCATCGGAGACAGACAGACCGGAAAAACCGCTCTTGCGATCGACACTATCATCAATCAAAAACGTTTCAACGATGGAGGAGATGAAAAGAAAAAATTGTATTGTATTTACGTGGCCATCGGTCAAAAAAGATCTACCGTCGCTCAAATCGTAAAACGTTTGACGGACAGCGGTGCCATGGGTTATACCATCATTGTTTCAGCTACGGCATCCGATGCTGCTCCCTTACAATACCTAGCTCCATACTCCGGTTGTGCTATGGGTGAATTCTTTAGGTTTGTTTATGCGCGCTTTATATCATAAAATGCCCAATTTTGAGATGAAATCCTAATGGTAATGTTTTTCAACAGAGATAACGGTAAACACGCCCTCATCATTTACGACGATTTATCCAAACAAGCTGTTGCTTATCGTCAAATGTCTCTGTTATTGAGACGTCCACCAGGCCGTGAGGCTTATCCCGGAGATGTATTCTACCTTCATTCCCGTCTTTTGGAAAGAGCAGCCAAAATGAATCAGAATTTGGGTGGTGGTTCTTTGACCGCTTTACCCGTTATCGAAACACAAGCTGGAGATGTATCCGCTTATATTCCAACCAATGTCATTTCTATTACGGATGGTCAAATTTTCTTGGAGACTGAATTGTTTTACAAAGGTATCCGACCGGCTATTAACGTAGGTTTGTCGGTATCGCGAGTAGGATCCGCTGCCCAAACGAAAGCTATGAAACAGGTAGATTTAACGTTTATATTCAAATTTATACAATCCTTCGGGGAAATGCATTTTTACAAATTTTGTACATCGCACAGGTCGCTGGTTCCATGAAATTGGAATTGGCTCAGTATCGTGAAGTCGCTGCTTTTGCCCAATTCGGTTCGGATTTGGACGCCGCGACACAACAGTTGTTGAACCGTGGTGTTAGATTGACCGAACTCTTGAAACAGGGACAATACGGTAATGATGTGTTTTCCAATTCGTTCCATTATTTCCATATTCATGTAAAATTTATGCGAAAACCGTTGATTTACAGTACCCATGGCCATTGAAGAACAGGTGGCTGTCATCTACTGTGGTGTCCGTGGTTATCTTGACAAAATGGACCCCTCAAAAATCACCTCCTTTGAAAAAGAATTCCTTGCCCACATCAAGTAATTGAGAATAATATAAATTATACAAATTTTGTTGTTTCGTTGAGAAAATTAATTTTCTAATTGAATTTTCAGATCCACCCAACAAGATCTTCTCGCGACGATTGCGAAAGAGAGTGTGATCAGTGAAGCATCCGATGCCAAGTTGAAAAAAGTTGTCACAGATTTTCTTGCGTCATACTCAGCATAAACCATCATTTCACTTGTTAAGTGTCGATATAGTTAATTTAACGAAGTTTCTCTGCTGTGCAAGAGATTGTCTGCAGGTAATACGCATTATTCTTGTACAATTTACAATGTGTAATATCTGCAAACTGTAAAACATCTTCAAAACAATTCCACATCCGAACGATAAACGCGATAGTCATAAATACACGCTAACATGGTAATGTTAAACTTTAATAAAAAAAGAAAAAGCAGTATCTCTTCTTCCATCACCTATGTATAAAATCTGAATATTTTTCAATGTAAAAAAAAACATAATGTGACACCACGAACGTATTTGATATAGAATTTGGGAATTCAGTCATCGAACACAGTTTCTTTTCAAATAAAAATTATTATTTCTCATTTGTATTTGAGTTATTTATATTTTTTAAGTTTGTTTGGTTGGTTTCGTTGGAAATGCGATTCAGAGAATACGAGAGGATGGATGTAAATTAGATTTTTCAATCTATAATTTATAAGGAATTGAAAATTTTGTTATTTCTGTTTTCTTTGAACTGATTGAGTTATCGAAATGCGTATCAATGAAGAATTTTTTATTGATTTTCCATTGATGATCTGGTGGTACGCAAGAAGCCCGAACCTACAACCGATTATTGGTTGATCGTTAGAAATGTTTAGTAATTTCACTAGAAATGACCAGTTTTAGCTTATACCGAACCAATGAATTTATTTCTATAACTGGAAATAGCGAATCCGAAATACTTGGGGCGCCACTAAACAGCGCTGGTAATTTTTCCCTGAAATTCAGAGAGACATCTTGAAGAAAATAAAACTCAAAATCAAACGCAATTGTAACAAAAAATATATATTATCAAGGCGATTATTATGCATAATGATATAATATTAGGAAATGAACATATGCAGGAATGAATTTTTTTATAAAAATGCAAATCGTTTGTTTTCTAGTGAAAGTTTGGCACGGACACAGTGCCAAGTTGAACGTAATTGATGGTCATAGCAACGCACGCCAATACTATAGGTGTTCCTTTCGCATCCTGAGAAAGACGTTGTAACTCTAAGGGTTGAATAAAGGAATTTTCATTCCTCCTGCAAAGAAAAAGAAAAAAACAAATTATTCACATTGTCTTCCAAAATTGATGCGTGAGAGATGAAAAATACCTGATCACGGCTAATCGAAATAGAGGAGGACCCGGATTACTTTTTCTATAATTCTTTTGTTGGCAACTGTAAACATTGTAAGATATTTTATTCTCTCCTTTTTTCCTCCTCACCGTCTTTTCGGGAGCAGACTTGATTATTTTGAGTCTTTGAAACGCTTCTTCCAGACTCGACGTATTTTTAGAACTGACTAGGGGATTGGTGAATTGCCGAACCACTTGGACCTCGTTAGAATCCATCCCATCTACCGAACCATCCTCGTCATCGGCGATGGTGATCACTTTCTCGTCTTGCCATTTTTTCTTCAATTCTGCCCAGGAGTTGGTATCGGGGAACGTTTTGAACGACGGTTGGAAGACATCGTTTTCTTGACACCCTCTTTGACGATTCGACGGGGAAGAATTTGAATAACGATTATGATGATGATAGTGATTATTATTATTATTATTATTATTATTATTTGAAGAATTTCTGTTGTTTCTAGAATTGTTGATCGATCCATTTTCCGTCGATCTTGACTGATAATGATGATTTCGATGCATGGAATCGTGTTGGAAGAAACCATGGCGAAACTGGTTTTGTAAACAATGTCTAGTAACGAACGAAGACATTGTGAAGTTGTTCACTTGAATCGACATGAATCTACTTCGTATCATTGAATTTAAAGGAGAGAAGAGATTCGACATATTGTGATATACTTTGTGCTCTACGATTGTATTTCTCTGCTGCCAGAAGGAACTCTGATTGTAAGTATTATAGGGATATCTATTATTCAAGTACGAATTAAAATTCGTGTATTGCGATCTCTGAGATTGATGCAACCCGTGCATAGGATTCACATTCCTGCGAGAATTGTAGCGCTCGATTAAAGAATTCGTATCATTTCTCGAAGCAATTTCCGTGCTCGCTACATTTTCACGATGTAAAAAAGTTCGATTGGAATTGTTGTTCGATCGGATCGATTCGAGTCGCTTTTGTCTATCGGTTTCTTGTAAATTTTGCCATTTCCAGTTGTCGCAGCGATAGGTTCTTTTGAATTCTACGTGCGGAGGTATGTATTCTTTTGGAATTGTTTCCACGATCTTTCGAGGATTCGCTAGATTAGGTAATAAATTGAGCATCTCCATTCTCGACATTGGTCGTGGAACTTCTTCGATCTCGTCGTCGTCGGACAACTCGATGACCTAAATGTAAAACAAAGAAAAGAACGTCACGAATTGCATGCATATGTTCGTCAATAATATGAAAATATTGATAATACCTCGTGTTTTGGCTTCTTTGTTGCATTGGAATTAGAATCTGTGGGTGGAATTTTCCTTTTATCTACTTTATTCTGGGAAATTTCACTAGGAATATCAATAACAGGAATTTCCGTGAGTTCTTGAGACGACGCAGGAGTTACAGGTTTGTTATTTCTCTTAGGAAGTAATTTGACGTTACGTTGTATACGTGGACCAGGCCATTTCAAATTCTTCACATGATCCTTCACTACTTTGATATTACCTAACAACATTTCATCTGAAACTATCTCGACTTTGGAATTACGAGGCTTATTGGGAACCGTATTATGAACATTTTGAGAATTGGCATCATTTTTTTCGCGTGATTTTGTAATATTATTTCCCTCATCGGATACGATTTTATCCACCATCGTATGTACTATGTCATCTATCTCCTTATCTATCATTCTTTCTGTATTTTTCACTGGAGTTTTCGATTTATCGACTATTTTTTGTGATTCTGGTTTGTGATTTTCAGAGATTTCGTCAGCGATTTTTACATTAGTATCAATGATAATACTCTTTGTAGATTTTTCCGCACAACTGGGAGTATCGGAATTCCGTGGAGACATTATTTCCTTTGGCTTTGGAATTTCAAACCCCTCATTCTGTGTGGTTTCATTCGAGGTTTTAGTGCATTTGACTTCACAGGAGTCTTGTTGTTGCGTTTCTTGCGACTGTTTATTCATACTTTCATTCATTCTCGAATGATTCGAATCGTTGGTCATACGAAGTCCATTCTCAGGCTCGATAATGACTTTTCGTTTGGGTTCTTCGGGCTTCGTACTTTTATCCGGATGTTCATAAATAAATCGTTGTAAACGATAACCGCAACGAACTAAGTGACCGAAGACTCTATATTCTTCCAGAGTACACTCCGAACCGTCGATCAAAACTTCGTACGCTTGCTGGATGGATAGAGGAACTCCGTTCCATGTGAGTTCTAAACAATTCTGTAAAATTAATTCATAAAATATGAAATAAAGAAATAAAGAGAATTGTGGAAAATCAATGATATACCATTTCCAATAGAAGCAATGCCTCTTCCGGTATCAATAGCAACGCGCAATCTATCTCGAAACCAAAATTTGTCCACAACGGACCTAATTTTTTAGTCACGCGTGCTCTTTTTTGTTCCGGTAACCATTCAGCTATGGATAATTGAGAAATACGCTCTACTCTTTCGACTCCCATTATTTCTTTGCGATTTTTCAATCCCTTCTCGATTTGCATCTTTTGCAGAATCGATTCGTTTGGTTCGTATTGTTTCTGGCCCATCTTTGGGAGGAGTTTTATGGATTTTTCATATTCTTCCCATACAGTGGAACTTAAACCTTTATTTTTTAACATCTCCTCCGATCTATAAATGAAAATATTTTGAAATATTATTTGTATGTTCGAGAGGTTTTAGAGAACGTAAACTTTGTATTATGAACTATTCGAATGTTTTATGAGCTTGTCATACAAAAGATATGACACATTGTGCATAGAATTTGAATACTAAATAGTATTGATTATGGAAAGCAACTTACGTTAATGAATTTTTCAATAATTTTTCAACTTCTTGATCCATTTCTGTCATATTTCACGGGTACATGTGGTTTTTTTTTAAGAATAAATGATGAACAGGGAATTATAAAATTACAGAAAATAATAATGTCTCCATCGACAAATTGGCTATGTTTACACTTATTCACATCTAGTCATAGAGATCAAGATATTAAACATCACTGGTCTCTTTTATACACTGGAGAGAGCGGATATTGAAAATTTCTTGTGACAAATTGAAGAGTTGAAGCGCCATTTTGAGCGGTAAATTGAAACTGCATCAACGTATTTTCCACGTAATTGCAATCAATCGTCATTTTTCCAAATTTCTGTTCATGTTAAATAATAATATGATGACAAATATTGAATTATCAGGAAGATATTCTATAAAACATTTTAATAACATTGAGCCCACAAACAGGTGCAGTCGGTGGATTTAATTCGTTCTCTCCCTATTTTATCAATTTAAGAACACTCACAAATGAACGGATAGCAAAAGAATTCCTAAAACAGCTCATAATGAATGCAATATATTCATAAAGAACTCTTTTAAAACTCTTGTGTTCGTATCGAATTGTCTAGAGAAGAATTTCTAGGTAATCTCTAGTAAATTACTAGAATTCCCTAGAAATGAATTCAGATGCATGGGAATTCAGCTTAAAATGTTTGGTTATTGTTGAAACCGTCGGTGTTTTTCGAATATGGCCAGATAATATTGACTGAAAATCTAATTTGTTTTTCAGCTCCTACAAAATCATCATGTTTTATCACGTAAGTATCTTATTACCTTCATTTTTTGTATCCTCAATTTATGGATTTTGACAAAACGTATGGTACATTTATTTATTTTTTCATTTATTTCATACAGATATCATTGGAGCATGAAATTTTATTACATCCAAGGTATTTTGGTCCTCAATTACTGGACACGGTGAAACAAAAACTTTATACCGAAGTAGAAGGAACTTGTACAGGAAAGTAAGTTGATATTTTTCCTTTCTTTTTCAATTCATATTACTAACCTACAATTTGTGTTTACACTCGTCGTGTTTAACAGCCATAGATTTTTCGTAACCCCCTTACGATATGGATCCATACGCAATATTTGTGATTACTCTTCATAAAATTCTTCAAATTTCATTTCCAGGTATGGTTTTGTGGTTGCAGTGACTACGATAGATAATATTGGTGCTGGTATTATACAACCGGGCCAAGGATTCGTAGTTTATCCAGTCAAGTACAAAGCGATAGTCTTTAGACCTTTCAAGGGAGAAGTCTTGGATGCCATTGTGACACAAGTCAATAAAGTAATTATCGATTACTACTTTTTTCTTACTGCGTTATTGTATTGTATTGCTCGAAATATCAATTTCAGGTAGGAATGTTTGCAGAGATCGGGCCTTTATCATGTTTTATATCACATCATGTGAGTTTTTATGACAGATATAAATGATTTCCAAATCAATGAAAATTTCTTCTATCTTGTTCGTTTGTATGTTTCAGTCCATTCCAGAAGATATGCAATTTTGTCCCAATGTTAACCCACCTTGTTACAAATCGAAGGAAGAGGTACAATTTTTTTAATTTGACTTGACAACTATCGTACATATTTTGACTTTATTTTATTTCATAGGACATTATCATTCAAGCCGACGACGAAATTAGATTGAAAATAGTCGGTACGAGAGTAGACGCAACTGGAATAGTAAGTTTTTAAAACTCCTATCATTTGTAGTCAAATTATAAAATATCGACATTGAGTAATCTGAATTATTTTTTTAGTTTGCCATCGGTACTCTAATGGACGACTATTTAGGTAATTTAGAATTTTATATAAATATTTAAACCATAATCAAGAAAGAATCACGACTAAAACTCGATTAAAATTTATAAATTTTTTATTTTACAGGTTTAATGTGTAATTGAATTGTCAATTCCAAATTCCACGATTGGAAGATGATTTATTTTATGAGTTCTATCATAGATTTTGTACATTAGATTCACAAGAAACCTGATGATAAGTGAGTAATTTAATTAATTTTTTACAGTGAAATCAAATAAAATTCTTGATGAAACAAAAAGCAGTTTTTTAGTGGTATTTGTTTTTATTTTTAACAGTTATTCTAATATTGATTATTTACAATGAAGTCAAAACATTTGGTTTATACAGAAACAAGATAAAATGATTGATTTCAAGCAGTATAAACGTTTAGATTTTTAGCATTTTTTGTTTCATAAATTCGTGAGTCGAACATCTTGAATTATGACACTTATTTTAATTAAAATTTGAAAACAAAACGTCAAAGATGAAAGAAATTCGAGCATCGAGAGGTGGTGGAGAAAAGGAAGTCAAATTTGGCGTAAATTTCTTCCAGAACGGGCAAAATTTGAAGCGAATAATAATAAATCACGTACCTGAATTTCTACCAGAGTTTAGTATGTAGTTTATTATTGACTTCAAATTTATATTAATTACAGTCTCACCACTCAATGATCGAGGTTCCTTGAATTAAAAAAAAATTAAGTCCACATTTTTCATTTCTATTTAGATATCGCATGCTAAAATATTTTTAGAGAGGTGAAGTAATGAATTCATCCACCTGCATTCATGTGCATTTTAATATTTCTACCCTTTATCATTGTTTTTACCAATAAATGTGAATTATTTACAAAATTCATACAATAGCTCTATAAAGATTTTGCAATAAATTTCAAACTTGATTTGCAAGAATGTGCAAGTTTCTTTCATAATTTCTCATCCATTTGAAAATGGAAGGGGATAAATCTGATCATTTACGACAAAAAAAAAAACATTGTTTTAAATTGAACAATAGATGATATCAGCGCCTGAATCCTCTGAAACGAAATGGAATACGCACATAGAACAAAATACTCATCATTTTCAAATAAAAACATCGAATCGTACTTTATTCCGTTGGACAACTGGTGAATATTTCATCTTCTGTATTTCTATCACCATTCCTCTCATCAATAAATAATAATTTTTCTAGTGTGTACAATGAATGTATCAAAGTGAAGCGTAAGCATTTTGTAATACAACAATATTCCAATGAATCTTCAAATACGATTATCATTCTTGATCTTAAAAGGAAAAGGAGAATTGTTCGTTCTTTATATATTGATTTTGAAACACCTTTTTCACTTTTACTTTATATTTGTCACTGTGCATAATTGAGAGTTTTCATTGGTTTTATCGAATTTCGATATGAATTGCGATTTAAATAATCTCATACACAGAGCTAGCTTGGTAGCTAGCGTTGGTTTTTCTTTCTCACATAAATTATCTTGATCCGGCATCATTTTATCAGCTACGTGTTTATAAACTTTTCCATCTCCACCTACGTAAAATGTGGAAAATCCATCGTACCATCTGAAACAATTCAAAATTTAGCATCAAATAGTACTAGAAGATTAGAATAGAATATAATAATAATCAAATCTCACACTTCTTGGTCCTCGAATGCATCTTTTATCTTCCACAGTTTGAATTTCCAAAACATGAAAAATACTTTCATTCCCGTGATACCTCGTATTCGCCATCGAACTTTGACGCTATCATCTTCGGGATGTACTGTCATTTTCAGTACTTCCAATCTCACGTAAGCAAACTTCAAATGACCGACCGTTCGTAACAATGCTATTTGTTTTACATAACCAAATAGCCCTCTGTAAGGAAAAATATGCAGAGACAATTGATTTTTGAACAACAAATGTAATTTATTGAGAGAAAATTATTATATTAACCTTGTTGTAACACCTCTGATGTTATTTAAGAATATCACATCTTGCGTATATATACTATAATCCATTGTTTGAACAAACAACTTTGGTAACTGAAAGCACAAGAGTTGAGATACGTTCGAAATATGTCACACATTCTTATTCGAAGTAAGGGCAATACTCACATCCTTTGCTAAAGTTTTATATACAGAATCCAACTGCTCCTGCGAGGGTTTATCATCTAAAACATCTTTGGATGTTTCTTGTTTGTCAACCTGCCCTTTGGCAACGCACATGAATAATCCACTATCCGTATTCGAATCTGTATTACCGGTTCTTGAATTAACTGAACATGGTTTATCATTCTTCGCATCAGCTTCAGAATAACTTAAGAATTCTGAATGACAATTATTATTATCATATATTTTTCTATTTGGATTAATGATACTTTCTGTACAAACTTGATCCAGCCTATGACGACTATTCGATTTAGAATCTTTAAAATTCAACTGTTCTCGACTATCCACGGCATCGTATTTTCTCGTTAATAAATCTACCCATTCAGTATGATTATTATTCATACGATCCAACGATTTTTGTATCGGAATTGGTTGAATTGTACCTTCGATTCGTACATCCCGCTGCTTCTTACTTTGGAAATTTGTCAAAATCGAACTCGTAACTTTTATACCTAGGAACTAAGATTGTCGCGAATTAATTATACAAAATATAACTTTGTTTCATAAATAACGAGTAAGTTATGTAAGAATTTTGAGGTTAGGATAATACGGCGTTTGATCGAATTGTCAAATTACGCTGCAAGTATGTTGTTTAGAAATGGAATTGTTCGGAGATTGAATTGTTGATAGGAATTAAATGCCGAGCAATTTAAAACGAATGCTATTATTGAATTTTGAATTCAACTCACCTCTTCTAAAAATACGGAGGGTATTATATTTTTTGGTAATTGACGGTGATCCAACTGCGTGACTTGTTTACGTGTATTAACAAAGGGCGTAATTTTATTAGGAATAGTACGAAAACACAGAGACATTATTGCAGCAGCTGATCTTCGAGGAAATCAATCGTGATTTTCTTCAATTACACATGTGGTGAAATAACGAAGAAATCGTTTTGATATACGTTGATTGATACAGACACCAGCCGCACATTCGGCATGCTTCGAGCTTCGACATAAACAAAAATAGAGGGATAAATCTCTTCTTAAATTACTGCACTCTGGTGATAAAAGCACACAACGAATACAATAACACACCAACAATCCTTATATCTTTGAAAAAGAGATTCATCGGGTTTTTCTTTTACGAATTAAAATTACGAGTTTAAAATACTTTGAGTAAAAAATATTTCCTTTAAAATTTGAATTGAAAAAGAAAATATTTGAGAACACAGTTTCTCAGTGTTTTATTTTGCGGTAAAAACGCGTCCATATCCTCGCGCATGTTCAAAACACGAAAATTCCAAATCCCCGACGCCCTCTGTGAGCTCCGGATGGAAACGAAACCACGTGATCACCGGCGACCAATCAGCTGTTTGGCTTTGTCCTGCCGCCAAGCTCGTTCTCTGCTCTATTTGCACGCAAAAGCTGTAATTTCCCATTGCACTATCGTGGCACGGTGAAGCTTCGAAAATGATGACTCGTTTTCTGTGATAAAGTGATCGGTCAATTTTAATTCGGTGACTTCGACATTAACATAGGGTTACCTTTAATATTCGAAATTTCTATCGCAAATGGTGCCATACAATAGTCGCCATTTTGGTGATACCTTGAGCCAAGAGCATCGTCTTCACCTATGATCTTTTTATTTTTTCCCATCATTTGTTTGATCTTCAAGATCAATTTAACCGTCTCTCATCCCCAATAATATCAGTTATGACACAGCAAAATAAAACAATGAATTTCTTGATACACGACGCCAATGGTAAGTACTTTTAATTGCCCGCCAACGAGTCGGCATGTGTTCCACTACTGTTGAATTATATTCGTTTCCTCTAATATTCTTTTACATATTTTTTTCATTTTTTCCACTCTTCCGTGTCCTGAACGAAACGCTCGAATCATCGACTTTGCATCTCCCTCGTCGTTCGATTTGTTAATTGTCAAATGAGGGAGGGAAATCTCTTTCCTTTTTCGTTGGTACGAAAACGTGCTGTCCTGGGATCATTTTTCGTTCGTCAGGGACAAAAAATGATTCCAACTCACCGTGGAAGTCGCACAACATTTTCATCATTTTTTCACGTTGCTTTCGAGTTCAATTATTGCACGGTGATATTCAATCGCTCTTCTTTATTCCATCAAAACTTGGAATTTTTTCTGGCCATGGAAGAATCTTTTTCCATATTATGCTCCCTTTTTCTCACTCCAAGTGAGTTTGTGTGTCGTCGTTTGAAGATTTTGAAATGTATTTCTCTTTTGGATGGAGAAGAGAGTCGCGACTTGATTTCGTATACCGTTGTTCGATGCAATTTCTGTCACACAAATTGGGGAAATGTTGATAAATTTACAATGCAATTCATCAGTCGTCGGAAGGTTTTTGTAAATCCCTCTTGAAACAATGAGCGATAACAAGCTATGCATAATCACATTTGTAATTACAATAATTAACACAGACAATACATTGTTCTTATATCGTTATCTTTTACAGGACATCCACAAGTGATAAAGGTGGTTCAAAGCACACCTAATAAAACGTTAGGTGGTATTGTTAATACCACAAATGCAGGTGGCCTTAAAGTTTTCAAAACTCCAAATCAGGAGTCTCAGGTACATTTATCCTGACATTGATTCATTTATTCTTCAATTTAATATACAGCCTACAAATTATATTTATGAAAATATCGCTAGTTCATATTTTTCTTGAATATATTTGACAAATGTGTACAATGATGAATCGATCGATCGTTTTCAGGTACTCACATCCAACGCCCAAGTGCTGAGGACTATAAGTTTACAGAGTCCTTCGACTCCTGGTCAAAGTGAGCTGAAATTGATTAATTTGCACATTATTTTCGACGCCAATGACGTTAACGAGAACTTTTTTTTTTGCAGGATTAGTTACAATACCAATTCAAAGCACGAAAGTATCTACGGCGAAAGCTGGAGAGCCAGTTATGACAAAAACCATACAATTGACATCCGCCCAAATGGTAAATCCTCAACTAATTTTTAGATACTTTGATCTATTCGTGATGACATTTTTTTATTCGATGTACATTTATTTTAGAGCGATATCAAACACGCTATCGTATCTCAACAACAACACCAACAGACGAACAATCAACAAGTCGTTAAAGATGCATCCGGCAAGACGTTCATTAGTCCGATACTGGATCACAGTGGTTCCCGAAAACGACAAGATACGGACGGCAGCGATTTCGTCCCCGAGTAAATTTTTATTTCATTATGTTCTTCTTGTGAAATTGTCTTTGTATTTTGTGCCCTAATTCCATGATTTTCTTGAAATTCCACAGTAAACGAAGAAAAACGGAAAAAGTGGGCAAAGGTTTAAGACACTTCTCCATGAAGGTTTGTGAAAAAGTGAAAAAAAAGGGTACTACGTCGTACAATGAGGTAGCGGATGAGTTGGTTGGAGAATTCACCAATCCAACTCACATGAATTCTTTGACGGACCAGGTACTTGGTTTCAGTTTCTACAGCCTACAACTAAAATTATTCTAATGAAACTCTGCACAATTGAACAGCATCTAAAAATAAGAAATACGTAATTTCTTTTATAGTATAATTGAGCAAATATTGTTGAATATTCGGTCAATCATGATTTCTAAATTGAATGTTTCTGACGAAGAGAAGAAACGTACAGCTGGTGTTGTATGCTCTGCTCATAACTAAACAACGACAAATTTACATTTGGAATTTAGAATTTTTCTTGAAAAATTTATATAAATTTTATCTATCCCCAAAGGATAATATGCCAAAAATTACGTATTTCTTATTAATTAATTATACATTCAACAAGTACAAGCTTCAGGTTTATACACATTTATTCTTTCTTTGCAGCAATACGATCAAAAGAACATCAGAAGACGGGTATACGATGCTCTAAACGTACTCATGGCAATGAACATAATCTCTAAAGAAAAGAAAGAAATCAGATGGTTGGGACTGCCGACTAACTCTTTGCAAGAATGTTTGGCCCTTGAAAAAGACAAAAAGAAAAAAATTGAAAGGATCAAGGCTAAGACTCAACAGTTACATCAATTGATTCTTCAACATATTTCGTTTAAAAATTTGGTGGAGCGGAATCGAATGAACGAAACCCTTCATGGACCGCCTAAGCCGAATTCCGCCATACAGCTGCCATTCCTCATTGTGAATACCAGCAAGAAGACTGTTATAGACTGCAGCATTTCGAATGACAAGTGAGATCATTTTTATTATTTATATAATCATTGGAAATAACAAAAATCTGTTTTCGTTGGATAAACAGTCGTTGATACTGTAAATTTATTAAAGCAACAAATGTTACGATGTTTCAATTTTCTGTAAAAGCACTTTTCCCATTTCAGAACTGAGTACCTGTTTAATTTTAACGATAAGTTTGAGATTCATGACGACATTGAAGTTCTGAAACAAATGGGATTAGCATTCGGTAAGATAATCTCTTTAGAGTACTAAACGATTATCGCACTTGAATAATAATTCAAAATATATATATAAACGTTTGGTAGGGTTGGAGAAAGGAGAATGTTCGGAGCAGGATTTGGAGAAGGCTAAATCGATGGTTCCAAAATCGTTTGAAAAATACGTTGAACGTGAGTCGAGATTAAATTATTTGTCCCTGTGTTGTGAAATTAGAAATACATCGTTAAATTGATGATTTAACAAATGTAAAATTCGTAGAGATGGCAATGGGGGATTTGGAAAAATTCATCCCAGTAACCATTCCTGGGCCAAGCACATCGGGAGATGATTTAGAAATAAAACTCGAAGGTTCTCGACCTCCATCGTCATCTCGTACATCGTTATCCGAGGACGCACTTTCACCTCCCTCTCAATGCTATTCGGAAGAGGAAGACGACGAAGACGAGAGCGATCAAGACGATCAAGCTGACAGTGATCTCGAGGTTAACTAGCACCCCAATCGACCTATCGAAGGCTGGACTCAGGGTTAGTGTTGATGTTGAAATAATGTTATTTACTTGCTGCACATATATAAACGAATCACATAAACCAATTACAGGATAAACATAATCGTCAGCGTTGTTGTCGTCATCGTTGCGGTATCAGCAACATTGCAATTAATATATTGCAATTATCGCTACACCATCAACATTATCATTATTGTTCTCAAAACATCAAGATTGTTATCTATTCACAGAAAAGTATATAAATCATCTTGATGTCCCTTGAAATGGAAAATGGTTTTGTTGTCAAGAAAACAAAGAAAAAAGGGAAGGGGGGAGAAAAGGGATGAATTTTTGTTCACACAATACAATTGTCGATTTGGGGGCCAAGGCAAAAGATAACATAAAAAGAAGAGTTGAAAGAATCTTTGCTTCAAGTAGCATCCGAGAGATCGACTGGCTCTATTTCGTATAGCAGAGAAGGTTTCGATTAACCTTAAATAATTAATTAACCTTGCAAAGAGAGTGACTGAAAAACTACACACACATACGACGGTGCTATTTTAATCTCGCGCATCGTTAAGAAGAAAACAAAAACTCAATAACATATACACATGCATTCAAATACATCTCACTCAACAGATTTATATTGACTTAGTAATATCTATGTATTATAAATCATAATCTTATAATATTCTCTACAATTAGTATGTGTATAAAACAAATATATATATATATACATATATATATATTATATATATATATAAACTATCGGTACTCAATTTTCTTATGGCACGTTTATAACATAAAAATAATTGTCTACGGTACATGCATCAACGATTACACACCAAATAATGAAAGACAAGCGAAGAGAAGAATTTGAAACTGCGATGATAATAAATAAATTTAATTTTCAGTCGACTCTCTATAAAAAAAAAAAACAACACACAAAGAAAGAAAGAAAAAAAAATCAAATTTAAAACAACACAGATGGTTTTTATCGTAAAAAAAAAAATATTGTTTCATCATTGTATTATTGTTTGTTTGTATATATAGTATATATATATATAACATTTCTCATATCGTATTTTTTTGTATAATTGATGAATAGTTAGAAATTCATGAAGAACAAAAAAAGAATTTAGAAATTTCGTTGAATTTAAATAATTCGTGGCTATATCGTTACCACGTCGTATGTACATGCATGATAATAATGATTTAATATCATATTTCATATATTTTCGAATTGAAAATTTATACAATTGTTGGAAATTCGTGGATTTTTTTTTTTCTATTTATTAACTATATTATTATCATTCTTTTTTTTTTTTTTTTCACTCTGTTCAACGATCAACAGGGAATTCGAATAGAACGGATTTGAATTTGAATTCGTAGATATGAAAATATATTTTCAACAGTTTATAAATTTTTGTTTGGGAAGTAAAATTTCGAGTATACAAAATGCTATGTTTGGACACATGATTTAATACAGCGAACGGAAGCAATTGTTTTGGGAATATTCAATACACCATCCATACTCGATAACATTGCTTTTCTACAGATTGTTTAATTTTGTACAAGTTTGTGGTACAAAGTTCAATGATTGATTGGAAATAAAAAGTGTGTGTACCATTGAAGATTATTCCATACGATGTATTGATTTATTCCAAATCTTCGTCGTCGAACAAATCAGTGAATTCTGAAAATTAAGAAAAATTATAGAGATCGGAGAAGATTCGATCGTTCGAACGATGTAACCTCTAAATATTAGAAACACTGATTTTGTATGAATTTTGAATGGAAACTAGTTGAGAAGTACGGTTTGAATGAAAGAAGAACGTTTACGTACCGTTGAAAAAATCAGCATGCACAGCTTTTTCACTGGCCGTGAGATCTACCAAGAGCCTACTCCCTCCTACCTGTAATAACAATTTTATATTTGATTCATATACAATGGCAAAATTTCAATAAGTCTGCAGAATAATGATAAAGTTTTCACTTTTAACCACAAAACATTTATCTACCTCTTCTAATTCTAAATACGGTCCAGCTCCTTCGGGAAACATCTCATCAGCGACGAGTGTAGGTTTCATCTTGTGAGTTGATATTTTGATATTTCAATAATTATTTGAGCGAACAAACAGTTGGTCAAGATTTCACACAATTTCGCGTGTTTGTTTTGACGGCTGAACGGCTGTTCAAGTTACAATTCACAACGATGTTGATCCAACAATGACAAGTAACTGCGCAGGCGCATCGAATTTTGATTATCGAACGTGACCTTTGTTGAAAAACAAAGTGGTTTGCTGATCACGACCGTTTTTCGATGAGTTTAGGAATTTTTCGGTAAGTGAAAGCAACGAAAGGGTCTATCGTGCATTGGGCCGATAGTCTTTTGGGTCTATTGGGGTCTACTGGGTCTACCCAACTGTTGATCCGAATTCTAAAATCCCGAAATATAACTGGATGTTTCTAGTCATGTGCGAATGAGATGAGATGTTACCAAATTTATCTGTATATAATGATTCCACCCCCACAATGAAATTTCATTGTGTAGAGGTAAAATGTCTTGACGGAGGGGGTAAAAGTTGGTGAAAGTTGGAATTTCTGGCATCACTGATTATGACCATACGTTATCATGCGGTATTCTGCGCATCCGGTATTGTTGTATCCTACCACGTGGAAGAAGAATAATAATAAATAATCTTCGAACTGAAAGCATAAATTATAAATTGTCGTGGCAAGTGGTTCAAAATGATGGATTCTTTACGGAAAACTTTACAAGCGTACAATCAACAACACTTGTTACAATTCTGGAATGAATTGAACGACGAAGAGAAACATATTCTAGAAGAAGATTTATCGGAATTGGATTTTGCTGAAATCACATCGGCCTACGATAAATCTACATCTTCCGCTAATGTTAAGCAACGAATGTTGGATGATCAAATACAACCCATTCCGAGTGATAGAATATCCTCCGTAGAATCAACCTCTAAAGAAGTTTTGCAACAGTACGAAGAAGCAGGATTGCTGGAGATTGCTGACGGACGTGTAGCTGTGTTGTTGATGGCTGGAGGTCAGGGTACTCGATTGGGAGTCAACTATGCTAAAGGAATGTACGACGTAGGGTTGCCTTCCCATAAGACCCTCTTCCAATTGCAAGCCGAGAGGATTCGGCGGTTACAGATTATGGCCAAAGAGCGGTTTAGTCAAAAAAATGGCAAAATAACATGGTTTGTTTGAGATACAATTCATTTATATATTCATACTTTGATATTTGACGTTGAAAATGTATTATAATTTTATTATATAGGTATATAATGACCAGCGAAGCAACCGACGACATGACCATCGAGTATTTGAGCAAAAACAACTATTTTGATTTGGACAAAGAAAACGTAGTGACGTTCAAACAAGGAATGTTGCCATGTTTCACGTTTGAGGGGAAAGTTATTTTAGACGAGAAATATCGCGTTTCCAAAGCTCCAGATGGAAACGGTGGATTGTACAAGGCCTTGAAAACACAAGGCATTCTCAGCGATATGAAGAAACGTGGAATTCGTAGTATACACGCACATTCCGTGGATAATATCCTCATAAAAGTAGCAGATCCTATTTTCATAGGTTACTGTTTATCCTCTTCTGCCGATTGCGCGGTCAAAGTTATCGAAAAAACCCTACCTACCGAACCGATAGGGGTAGTGTGCAAGGTAGAAAAATGATCTACATAATCTCACAATATCGAATGTAGAATAGATATTCGAATAATAATCATTCAAAATTCTCTCCCACAGGTAAACGATACGTATCAAGTCGTGGAGTACAGTGAAATCACCAAAGAAACGTCCGAGCTTCGCGACAACGATGGAAAATTGGTTTACAACGCCGGGAACATATGCAATCATTACTTCAATATCGACTTCCTCGACTCGATCGGGAACGATCACGAGAAGGAACTAGAGCTACACGTTGCCAGGAAAAAAATCCCGTACGTGGACAACGATGGAAACAGAATCATTCCGACAAAACCCAACGGGATCAAGGTAGAAAAATTTGTTTTCGATGTATTTCAATTTTCAAAGAATTTCTTAATTTGGAAAGATATTCGCGAACGCGAATTTAGCCCCTTGAAAAATTCTGATTCCGCCGGTGTAGATTGTCCAACTACCGCTCGTAACGATTTATTGAAGCTTCATAAGAAGTGGTTGATCGAAGCGGGTGCGAAAGAAGTGAACAATGAGGTCGAAATATCTCCCCTGTTATCTTACGCTGGAGAGAGTTTGAATCTTGTCGCCAATGGACAAGTGTTTCACGGACCTTGCGTTCTTGAGTAAATATACACCCACGTGAAGTTGAACCGAACAGATAAAAGCGCGCTCAAAACGATAAGGGGCTGTTCTTAAATTACGTGAAATGATTTTTCATTTCCCTATATCATCATTCCATTGTTTATCTTTTTTTTTTTTACATATATATATATATACTTTGATAAATTTTCTATTATTTATAAAGGAATTTATAGAGGAATTTATTAGTATCGTTACTTTGATGCAATGTTTTGTTTTGTTTTGTTTTGTTATTGATATATAATATATACATGTATATCACATTTTCACATATTATTTTTGAAAATGAAAATTCTATCGATTCATCCGTCCATGATAATATATCATCATTGTTGACAAAAGTACTTAAAAAGGAAACGAACGATTAGGAATAAGTGTAATAATAACAACTTTTATTCGATTGAACAAATCTTTTATCCGATTAGAACAAATTGTTGGAAAAAAAAAACACAATCGGGAGAGGAGAAGAAGCATTGATGTTTTTTTTAGTTTGAAATTATGTTACAAGAGTTTTATATATTTTATTATTGACAGTATTTATTGACTTTCACAACATGTTTTTTTTGTTTTTAATAATTATACGTTGGAAACGTAAATTTTGTTTACAAAAAAAAAAGAGGGAACATAATATAATACCAAGAGTTTGGAAAACGTTGGAAACTTTTTTTAAATCTTGAAGAAAAATAATATTCATGTACTTGGGAAAACTTCCATGTCACATTTTCCCTTTTCCCGGTGAAATCGGTGTGATAAAAATTCAAGAAGTTTGAATTTCTTATTCTATTTTAGAAATTATCATCGATGTAAAAGAATATTTACAATAGAGTGGTCCGAACTTATGCAACGTTTTTTCTTCTTCGATGCACCATTGAAGAGAAAAAAACATAGTGTAAATTTAGACCACCTTGATTATCTTATCTTTGCGTAATACAAAAAAAATGTTCAGTAAAATTGAGGAAGAACAAAATGAAAAATCATCTCATTCTATCGATAGTTGAGGAATTCTTTTTCTTTCGCATTGCATCTTTATCGTTAGCTAAAACTGAAAGAAAAATATTCATACATTATTCATTGGAGATTTCAGAGATTCTACAAGCATTTTCATGTTCCATACTCATTCGAATCGCATTAAGATCCACGGAGCGTTAGAAAACGGACAAAATTTGACATAGTTTTTAAATATATAGCAGTAAAGTGCCCTGCTAGGATTTGGCTCTAAATATAAATTCAAAACATAAGAAAATAAGTTATAAAAATTCAATTTTAGCAATGTACTCCATGACTGCGAATTAATTGATTGCTTTGTGGATCGGAAGATACGTAGCGAAATTGTGCCCATTCCTCGAAGGACTCCACGATGATCCTTAACGATGAAAGAGATGGAATGTTTTGTATCCTCTGAGATATCTATTTTCATCTAACGACAAACACAGTCCCCTTATAATTTCACCTTGAAACTAAATACATGACGTGATTTATGGACTGCTCCTTCGAATATTGCCTGTCTCCTTCAACACCTTAAACACGTTTAACCGCTAAAATCAATTTTTTAAAAATTATATTAAGGGCACCGCCAAGCATCCGGAAGCAGCGGGTAAAATTTTGTGCCAAATTTTTTCATAAATCACTCGATAGAATTGGACTCTGAATATAAATTTAGGTTTTTTCATAGTTTGCGAGTACTGGAAAACGAATTATAAACAATTTTTGACAATTGCAGATTATTACTCCTGAAAATCCTGGCCAGAAAATTAGAAAAATACTGAAACTCAACTTTAGAGTTTAATCCTGGTCGTGAATTTTATTATTATTATCCATTGAAAATTTGGAATTTATGAAAAAAGTTGACGCAGAATTTGGTTCGCTTTTGTTGTTGCTCGAGTGCCTTTGAGTCATTTATATAATACATACACACACAATGAATCAATCACAACGACAATTCATCATATCGTGGTATATTTTTTATCTTAGTTAGAGGAAGAAAAATTTATGTGATGAATCATCGTTGAAAAATAAAACATTCGTTATCGCAAATACCATATGTGTTTAAAATAGGTTTTAAAAAGCCAATTGTTGTTGATATTCTTATCAAATTCAGACAAACAAACGCATAAAAAACTTATGAAGGGTCCATTATTTCGCAATCGATCACTCGAATAGTGTTTCAGGAAGTCTACCGTTGAATTAAAATCATTCCAATTGCTGATATTCAGTAATTTTCAGTTGTATTTTCTTCCTGAAAATGCCAGATAGAACCGGAGAGAAAAAAATACTCGAAATCTACTGGAATTTGACTAAACAATGTATTATTTTCAGCCATATTTTTCGACAATACCAGCAAAAAAATATTCAAAACCTGATAAAACTGATAGGTTGCTGAAGTTCGAATCGTTTGAAGAAACGAAATGAAAATTCAAATTTTCAAATTAACTTTTTGGAACTCAAAATACGGCTTAAAAAAAGTACAGCAGAATTTTGGGGTTTTAACAGTCGAGTATTTCGTTATTCCATTAGCAATTCGTTTCAATGAACAATTCAAACTTCAGCAACACGATAGGTGTAATTTTTTCGTAGAAATATTCTAGTTCTTCGATGAGATTTAAATAGGAAACAATCAAAACAACACAAAATATAAACATGTGATTTATAGTTTCTCTCAAAAGTGGGTTTAAGAACATTCCATAGTTACCGAAGACATTATTTAAAAGGTTACGAGAATTACCATTAATTTGAAGAATTTGATTAACATTTGTATCCTTTTGATACAGAATATACTCAAATGCACGACTTAGTTTCTTCATTTTGAGTAAAAAGAATGAATGAAATGACTACAGTTTATAATGATTTTTAATGACAAAGGACAGAGGAATGTCAAGGTGAGAGCAGGAGAGAGAAGCTACTCTCTCTTAAGTTGGTGTCGCAAGGATGTTGAATTGACTTGTATTGTTAATGTTAATTTACTGTAAGGTTTCAATTGTAAGCTAGTTTATAAGCAGAGGTAAATGGGAGGCGCCAGGGCAAACATTTTAAGCAACCGCTGTTTTATAAATAAAATACATAAATATGATTTATAATAATTACAGAAGAGAAGATAGAATCTATTTTTGTTCTGTAAAATAGTTTGCGAGATTATTCAATGCCTTTGATAAGTATTTCAATCACACCCAATAAACCACAGTCGATGCATCTCACTGCGATTATATTTTGATAGGGCAATAAATATGTGATAGAGAATATAATAATATCGAAATTAATTCAATGCAATTCGTAAAGAATATAAAAGAAGATCAGATTTCTTCATATTTTTTACTGCAGATTTGATTTAATTTATTCCTTTTTGTTCCTTATTCTTGCCAATAGACTGAAACGAATTTAGAATAGAGTATTTTGTTGCCATGTTATCGCAGAAAGGAAGAAATTCTACTACAGGTGGAATCGATGGTAGAGAAAGAGTCAAGTTAGATGACAGATCCAATACACTTGGAAATTTCAGATTTCCGCTAAAAACTTGCACTATTCGATTACTCGCAAGGCTGGGCGGTAGAGAAATGCATGAGGTAAACCCAGCGCAACACGTTTTACCTAAACAGAGGAACAATTTGAATCAAATATGCGGAATCAGAATGACAACATTCCTGCATTCGACAAAAATGAAAGAAAAATCTATTGTTCATGCTTCTGCGTAATTAAAAATGCTTTTTCATATTTTGCTTCTTCATTTAAACGATAGAGAGAAGTAACGGATGAATATTCCGTATATAAATATATTTTTATACATTTTATACTTGCGTACTCTCAATTTTATACACTATAACGTATAAGGAGAAAGAAACGATTACTGTATCAAGCGAAAGATTTATGTTGAATATATTGGGACTTCTGCAATAAACATCTTTTATCTTTGCATATCATCTTTCGTTACCTTTCATTCCTTTTCAAACGATTCAGAGCGCTGTTTTATTTTTAGACGGATGTCAAAATAACAACATTCGAAAATGGTTTTTGTTTTTATAATATTTTGATATAATACAATAGAGTTGCACAATTCGCAGTTGATATATAACAATAATATAATAATATTATTTACAACATACATGTAATACATGTATGTAATACATCTCATTATAATTTGTTCATACTTTTAGGGGATAATATTATTTTGAAATGATTTGCAGGCACTTTCATTGCGATTGACTTTTTCCAATGACAAGTTTTGAAAAATTATCTGGTTCAGTGCAATAACATCATGCGCTTCTTTACTCGAATACTTAAAAAGGTTTATAAAACAGATGACGAAACAAACACGATACGGGTATAAATATTTATAAAATATTCAATATCACTCACACTACTGATACTCTAAGGGCACTTGATGATAAATATTCGATATTCAATGTCCTGTCAATTTCCTTTCTAATAATAATTAATTGATAATAATAATAGATGGTCATATGTATATAAAACTTTTAAATATAAAATCAATATACATGATTCGGTTCAAAAATATTTATACGTCAGATTTATATCAATGTTTTTTTCATAGAAAAATTGTGGCGTAACACGAAAAGAATGAATCTGTGAATAAATGCTTCTGATGTGCATATGAGAATTCGATACGGAGGATTTACAAAATTCATTATTGGCAGCGCGAAAATGTTCGCGAGGAAGACTATAAAATTTCATAAAATGAGTGACTCGGTATGCGAACATTATATCATCTATACATATGTTTATATATGTACGTATTTACGTGACTCGGTACGCTACATAACTCGTAATCTCATAATAAGAAGGAAAAAAAAAGGTACATTCGTCTCAAAATCAATAAATGCAAATATCAAAATTTATACTTTGAGATTCTTGGTGAAGTGTCTTTGTAGTTTCGTGTTGAGAAAAAAGTGCACGATTTAAAAAGATTCTTTAAAACGATAATAGGTTCATATATATATATATATAAAAGTATACGATTATTAATTGCACAAAGTTATTAAAAATATGATAATAAAATAATTAAAAATTATGTGTCTACGTTTTTCAATAAGCTCTAATTTTTTAAGTTTACCAAAAAGAAGAAATTTACAAAACTAGATAAAATTTTGTAATGTGTTTTCTTTTCTACCATGAGAAGCAAAGTTTTGTAACGTAGGGATTATATGTTACAATATTCTTAAATTATAAGTTAGTTTTATGTATTTTATGCTCCAAGTTCGTAAGCATAAAATATATAAAATATATTAATATACAAATATGAAAATGATATAATAATATTCGATGTGGTAGTCTGTTAATGCCTAATGCAGTCTGTTATGGCAGTATATTATCAATGACTCGAGTTCTTAAAAACTGATCTCCAACGATTAGATTTTTCACTCCAAAATTAAATTTAACGAAAATATTCGAATACTAATTCGATGAATTTTAATGTAAATGATCTCTTTCGTGGTCGTTCAAGGAAGAATTTCTCGATTCTTTCTTCACAATTGACAACTCACGAATTGCTGCTACTAACGACGATATATCGACTTATTTTAATACGATTTTAAGTATCATTTGCCGGCGTAAGTGGGATTCTTGAAGGTCGACGTAGCTTGTTTGTAAATAGGATTTTCTCCCTGTGAAGAAGAAAAAGAAAGAAAGAAGATTCAATATCAAGGAGAATAAATGAGGCAATGAGGAATATTTTTACTCACCGTATCCCATTTGGCCATCATTCTTTCTTTCTCGAATCTAGCGAATTCTCTTCTATCGTGTATGGTGGTTAATAATTTCCATAGAAGCAGCAACGCGAGACCAATCAAAACAACGGCGGCTATCACTCCTAATACTATTCCAAGCATATAAACTTGCGGAGGACATTCCCGTTCGGCTTGTGCTCGTATTTTCAAAGTATTCGTTTTATCGTAGTAATATACAAACGCGTATTTACAGTCATCTTCGTCGGTACCGTAACACAAGACTTCATCCTCATCGACGTCCACGGTCACCACTTCCACCGCCTCCGGCACGAAATCCTTACACATTTTAGCGCATTCCGTTGAATCGCTGTAATTCCCAGTCTGATACATTTGACACTGTACACAACTTTTTAATTCCTCGCATTTACTTGGACATGTTGGGCATTTGTTGCAATACTTTCCGGAATATCTTGTGTTACCCTCTTCGTGGCATATACATTCGCCGCAATAACAGTCCCCCTACGAGTCAGAGTTGAAAGGAAATTAATTTTTCATAAATTAAAAAGTGATCTTTGTTATTTTGACCTATCTTGATTAAAAATATTCTCAGAAATCCTTCATTCCAAAGTTTACTGTAAATTCATTCAATTCGGTTATTCGATTGCCATGGAAAACTAAAAGAATCTAAATAATGTATTAGATTTTCAAGACACAAAGATGACTTACGTGTCCCGAACAGAGGATACCATTGGTGGTTCCTGGGGCGATGCAAGTGTCGTTCGAAGATCTGCAATTACAAGCGGGCCCGGTCCATCCGACATTACATCTACATTGACCACATTCGCAAGTTCCGTGATTGGAACAGAGAAGACCCTGATCTCGATCGCAAGAGAAGTTATCGCACTCGCAATAATCACCCGTTATCCTCTAAATAATTCAAAACAAGAGAATCAATCAATGAATCTGATATGAAAATTCTCAGCGATGAATTTTTACCTCTTCCGGATTGAGTCTTGTATTACATTCGCATGTACCGCATACACAATTTCCTCTACCGGAGCAGTCCACGAGGGTCGTATTGTCGGGTCTGCAGTTGGGTTTTCCTACCGTTATGGTGTTATTTTGAGTATCGCATTCGCATTTTTTACCAAAATGTTCGTCGTAGCATTCGCAGATACCGCACTTCATGATTCCATTACCGCTACACTCCTCCGCATTCGACGTATACAAAGGATGACCTTCTTTCTCGCAATTGCAATCGCATATCATCTCTAAATTCACAGTCAACGCTTCGTGAACTCCAACCTAAAATACAAGAATTATAAGAAAACAAAATCACGATCATCTCTCATTTTGAAACTCACAGGATAAATTTGGAATCTTTGTTTTCGATCCGCTGGATTCTCCGGACAACCGGTGACTTCGATTTCCGCGATAAAATCAACCTTCGTTCCAACTTTCAATCCATCGCATTTGGAAGTTTCGATGAGAGGTCCGGTACCGCGACAACTGGAGAAGTATCTGACTTTGACAACACCGCTTGCCGTATCCTTCATCTCGACGGAGCTTGAAATCGCATCGTATTGCTCTCTAATCAATTCCACGATATTACTAGAATCCGTGGAAAGTTTACCAGCGAAGGAACCTTCTATGTGTTGAGTCAATTTTTTGTAAATATTGATCTGTTCCTCGGTAACCGCCCATATTATGTTTATAGCGTTTTGTTTGACTTTTAAATTTATTTGAGAAATACTGGGATAGTCTTGTAAGGAGGAATGAGTGTACAAGCCGGTAACGTTATCCAGATGACAATGACCGTCGTTCGGTTTGATGATTCCTCCTAATTTACCGTCTCCCGCGTAGTGGAAACCAGCATCGGTTGAGAATACTAAAAGTCTACGAGCATTTTCACGCCATCCTATCTTTTCTCTACAAACTATAGCTTGCATGATTGCGTCGAATCCTCCTTCAGGTGCATCCAAGTTGCCGGAAACCGACGCGCTTCGTACCAAACCCTACGCGATAAAGAGATTTTGGTATCATACAAACTTACAAAATTCAACTGTCAAAATTTGTGAAATTACCGCAAACTCGCTTGTATTTTGAGACAAATTCATAATATGTTTGTATCCGTAGGGAGCCGCACAATTCTCACACGGTTCTATAAGTCTGAATAAGAATTTTTATCGTTAATCAAAGGTGAATCGATTCAGGTTACGATAAATTATACTTACAACTTAGGCATAGTACTGACGTATGGCATTACAACTTTATCGACGAAACTACCAAATCCTAAACGAAAGTTACTCGTTATTTTGCTCATACTTTCGACTAGTAATTGACCCAAATCGGATAATTTTGTTTTATCGTCGTCCATAGATTTACTCAAATCCATAAGATAATAAAGATCGACGGGATAATCTTCCGCTTGAGCATAAGCGAATGACATTCTATATGCTTCGTCTGTAATTCGAAAATATTAGTAACACTAATGACAATAATTTTGCACGTTACTCACTTATTCTGAGAGTCAAATTGACCTCTTGAGGCCATATTTGTACAGCCTCGTGCCTCCCGCCGGTAGCACTACTGCTGCTGCTGCTGCTACTACTTGTACTTTGTCCGTGAAACTCTTTAGAGGAAGATGCACCATATTCGTATTCGTGACTACCGTAACTACCACTTTCCCCTTTGGCACCAGTTATATATCCACCTTTGGTTAAATTACGATGACGTACCATGCTGAAAACATTGTCCGGATTGATGGTGTAGTTGTCGAAACAGGTAGCAAAAACCTTGGTATTTATATTGGGAAGGAAGCATCTTTTTTCAGGAAATCCCTGTCGAGTCGAAATATGAATTTATTTTCAAACGTATCCAACGACGGCGTTGAAATATCACTGAAATTGTTACTCACGGGTTGTGCGCACCATGCACAGTTGGGAGTTTGGATACATTCGTGGCAGGTTTGTTTGCTGATACATGGGTTTATACCGGTCAGTCTCTCCGGCGACGAATAATACGATGTCGCCATCGAAATCAGTCCAACGATCAAAATAATCCATTGTAAACTGCCACACATTCCTACGCGTAACAATAATTTTAATGAATTCAAATCTTTTCTTTCCACAACATGGATTATGGTTTACATTGTCATTTGTGTTACGCGCATGGTATTATTACAATTGATAACGGAATCGTACAAAATTTTATCAAAATGATAATGAAAAATTGAGAAATGAATTTTAGGTCATTAATATGCTTGCTCGACGCCTAAAATATGATCCATCGACCAGATGAATCACTCGATTTATTTACAGGGATGCCGTCATTTTTGCATTCACAGGGATATGTCACGTATAATTTTGAGTAGACTTTATTAACCTAGGGAAAAGAGAACAAGTGGAATAATTCAAGATAATTTGATATTCTTACCCATTTTTGTGCAAATTTAACCCACATTCACTACTTAAACACTATCGAGGAGACACAATATTTTGTTTGGAGTTGTATCAGTTGAATTACCTAAAAAGGTAACCCTTATAGCGTTTTCCATTGGACTGCACTCGGTGTGCACAAATTTTTACCCGAACCACTCGCTGTTTTCATGAACGCTACGAAAATGCGAGTTTTCAGAAAAACGATTTATAGGAGCATCGAGGGTGGAGCTGGTGGGAGTGTTCCCAAACAGCACGAGAGTTCGGAATGAGTACAATTTATTTATAAAGAAGAACTCTCTTATCGTATAACCAACTAACCAATCGTTCTTTCGATTTCATAGGAATTCCAAGAAAGATGGTTGACGCTCGACGCGGAAGCACCCGGAAAATCAATTCCACCGTTGAATATCGAAACCAACGAACATCCTCGATCAATCAATGATAATTCTTTCGAAAAGATCTGCAATGAATATCATTCAACATTGTTTCTGTGACAACAACAACAACAACAACGATCATCCGTTGATTGATTTTTCTTCATTTCCCAACCATCGAACATGATCGAAGTATATTCTACTATCATCGAAGATCAGCTGTTCCTCCCACTCTCAAGTTTTTTTAAAACCCCCAAGTTTCCATAGCAGACGACGTTATATACGGGAATCGATCACGATAGTTTGACTAGATAAATAGTTCAAGTGCACCACTCGACACAATCTAACGACTCACCGTTTCCCCGCTTTGTCATTCAAGAAATTATCGAACAAAGGAAACAACATTTTTCGAGCAAATCTAACCTGATGGCAGAGCATTATGAACTTGTTCCATCGACAAAAAGGTGAGAAACGACAGAATAAATCCACGTTGCATGTTCCTGTTATCGAAGAGAGAGAGAGAGAGAGAGAGAGACTTGTCAAAATGCCATGCTTAAATGTTTATAAACCCTCCAAACTGATGATCCCCTCCTGCTTTCCGTTTTCTAATTATAAAGCTGAAATCAGCTGAAATTGCTTCTGCAACATTCTGCAAACGTCTTCCTCGTGTTACATCACATTGTTGTTTTCAGTTGTGTTTTGTAATTATTAATAATGACAACGAAAACGTCTATCGGGAGATAATCGATTCATTGAAAAGAAGTATGATCACTTCGAATGACAGGTAGAGATTCTTCGATTCTTTTGTAAACAATTTTGTCCATTTCTCTCATGGTTGAACTTCAATTACAAATTTTTTAAATTATTCGTTCAATTGTGTTTATATTGTGAGTTCATTATTCTCCAGTATCAGAGATCAAAGTCCTTAAACCAAGCTTTTATACAGTATTTAGTCATCGACATTACTTGATAATCATAATGTTCTCTCGTTATGTTGCATATTTTCATTTCCTAGAACAATAGCAGTGACATAAGATCGTGTAATCCGTTTTATGTGAATTTTTTGGTTGTTTTTTTTTTTGAGAATTTGAAAATGACGTCCCAAATATTGTGAGTTTGAAATTAATAGATGCTTTTTTGATCGATTTGTCAAGTTCAAGATGAAGCTTATTAATGAAATTAACAAATAATTGTTTGTTTTTATTTTTGATAACTCAGTAGTTGGATTTGGGGATGGTTTAGCTGGTCTGGATCATCTTTAGCTATGCTACGAGCTGCAGAAAAAACAATTCTATCATGTACGTAGAACAATTTATCTTTTTATATTCATCGCTGAAGTTTGAATCGTTTATTGAAACGAATTGATAATCTTTGAATGATGTTTTCGATTCGAACTTCAAGAACATTGATACGTGTGAATAATATTTTTTGTGATTAAGGTATAATCGAAGGTGTTTTTTTTCTTTCGTCGAAGGTCTCAAAACCGCCTACCGTGGATGGTACGTGGATATTGGACCGGTGGTGGGAGCGTCGGATAGGGTATGGACTATCTCGTTGAACGAAGAATCACCTAAAACACCTATCGTCTTGCTTCACGGTTTGGGAGCTGGAGTAGCATTGTGGTGTTTAAATCTCGATGTTTTGGCATCGCAAAGACCAGTATACGCAATAGATTTATTAGGTAGATATTGTTAACAATTTTTAATCTTCCAAGCAATAATTTTGATATATTCTTTTTCATCGTTCATAGGGTTTGGAAGGAGTAGTCGACCAGTTTTTAGTAAAGACGCTGCTACAGCCGAAGAACAATTAGTGCGTTCCGTGGAAGAATGGAGACGTGAAATGCAATTGGAGAAATTCGTGTTACTCGGGCACTCGATGGGAGGTTTTCTTGCCGCGTCTTATGCCATTCAATACCCTCAAAGAGTGAAACATCTTATCCTGGCGGACCCTTGGGGTTTCCCCGAAAGACCCAAAGAAGCAAAAGCTAATGTACCGTTGTGGGTTAAAGCGATAGCTTACGTCGTCCAACCCCTGAATCCTTTATGGGCGGTTAGAGTGGCAGGACCTTTCGGTGAGTGATCGATTGAACTTTTTTGACAAAAAGTGGAAAAAAATATTAAAATTGTATTTCAGGACAATGGCTGATTGAAAAAACAAGACCGGATATCGTGAAAAAGTTCGCACCATTGTTGAAGGAAAATACAAACGTGATATCACAGTACATACATCAGTGTAATGCACAGACTCCTTCGTAAGTTCATTGTTGAATTTGAAATTGATGAGAAAGTGAAAAATTGATGGTTAATTCTAAATTATAATGTCACAGGGGTGAAAGCGCTTTTCATGCCATGATGCACGGTTTTGGTTGGGCTAAAAATCCAATTATAAAAAGAATGGATAAATTGCGCTCTGAAATTCCAATAACGATGCTTTACGGCAGCCGTTCGTGGGTCGATGGATCAGCCGGAGAAACGATCAAACAGATAAGATCTTCTTCGTACGTTAACGTTCAAGTAAGTTGATGATGAAAACAATAAATAAATAAATAAATCAATTCTCTATATATATATATTCAAAATTTTAAGGTAATAACGGGAGCGGGGCATCACGTTTACGCAGACAAAAGTGAAATTTTCAACAAATACGTGTTGGAAGCGTGCGCTTTGAGCGACACGATACCGCAATTAACGTCGGCACACCTGCGTTTAACGCCGAAACCTTTGCTCGATAAGGAACCCGGGGAGATAACGTTGACCACCACAACGTCTGACGAATCTGAAAAAATAGAGTCCGAAGAACAATCTTCGGTGAAATCTAGTTGAAGATCGATTTGAATATACACGGTATTTCGTTTTATCTTATTTGATGACCTTATCGGAATATGATATTGAGATAAGCCTACATTCTGATAGCAATCAATTGGAAAGCACAGTTTTGTTCCTATTACTAATAAATGTAAGATTTGTTATTCTCAATCGGCATAAGATTGATGAAGACTATGAACCGTAACTCACGTTAATTCACGTTGTTGAATTTGTTGTTGTTGTTATTGTTGGGAATGATGTGAGCTTTGGAAAAATTAGAAATACGATAAGAAGTTACATTCTGTGAGGATATCGTCAAAGAATTAAGATAATTCAAAAACAGTCAACAAGTTTTTCCTTGAGAAAATACCAAGCAAGATATTTCAAGTATTTAAAAATGAATTGTTATTCATTTTGTCACATTTTTCAGTGGAGAACATTGTAGGACGAATACCAATATTCTCTCACTCGCACTTTCTTTTTTATACACCAAGTATGTTTCCGTTATAAATTCATTTTAATTGATTAAAATCATACGACAGCATGCGTTGAAAAAAAGAAAAAAACACCAATCGAATATGAGATTGGTATCCTCTTGAGTTTATCTCATGGGCTATGATATTTATATATATATATATATATATATATATATATATATATACACACACACACACACACACACACACACACGCTCTTGAGACTTTAAAAAATATCCTGATAAAGTCATCTAAAATCATGCAAAAAGTTGATTTTCAACTATTTATTTAAGAATTTTTTAGATAATTTTATTAATTTATTTTCGTGATGAAAGAAGTTAGAAAAAGAATGTGTTAATAATCGTAACACTATATTATTCCTCCTCCTCCTCCTCCGGCACCACAGTTGAAATAGATTTTTGGATAAAAGTCAATCGATCAAGGGTACTTGAAAAATGTTCATATTAAAAATCCAGAATCCTTCGAAAGCAGAATAGAATATACCTTGTATGATCAATGTATAATATTATGTACAGTTTCAAATTGTTAAGAGTAAATTGAAAGAAACACAGTCGTAATATCGACTGTACGATAACGAGATCCAATTCTAAGAATCATGGTTTCTACTCTGAGATAATGATTCCATGTATAATATTAATTAGTGATAAATTATTGCTTACAAGCAGATTATAACATATGTAGATATACATACGTATATACTATACGCTTGACATGAATTAAAAATTTTGTACCGTTGATAAATGTTGATAAATGTTGATAGGAAAACAAAAAAGTCTGTATTCATTGGTGCAGGCACCCAATTTCGAAGTAAAATTCAACAAGAGTTTCTTATTATTATTATATCTTCTAAAAAACTTTGCCATAAAATGCACAGTTATTTCACACTAGCCTCTTGCTTTTCTTTTTTGTATCAACAATTGAATATTTTCAATGACACCTGCAATGCAAATATATACATATTTATGTACAATAAATCTTTTATATTAATAAATAATTTATTTTCACAGTTAATTTTTGAAATCATTGTTGTCATAGTCTTCGTCATAATCTTGATATTCTTCTTCGAGGTAATCGTCGTTGGGACTTTGATGATAATCATCGTTGAAAATATTAAATGGATCGTCTTGCGATTCGACGTTGAGAATTTTATCGATATTTTTCTCTTGTTTCTCACGATTCATTCGTTTCATTTCTATCTTCCTTTTGATTAGAAATTTAGAGAATAGGTTTTGTTGTTCCTTTCGAGTGTAGAATTCCATCACCTCCATGGATTTCTTTTTAATAAATTCGGCGTGATCGACTTCAATGTTCTCGGAATCGATTTCTCTTCTTTCCGCTTGTCGTGCTTTCTTCAAAGAGGATTTGATCTGTGAAAATACAAAATAATGTGAATTCTGGGAGGGACATTGAACGATTAGAACTCGGTTCTCGGTTCATACCTTTACTAAAATTTTACTATGATCTAATCCCAAAACATCGTGTCTCATCTCCGGCAATTTCACGTGGAACGATTCTTCGGGTTGTGGTTCAGTTTCGAGAATGTTCTCAGTTTCGGATTGTTCGCGAAATAGGATATGATCCAACGTCGGGTAGGTGGAAGGGACTTCTCGTTCTAGATCTATGCCGGATAATCTTTCTTCGATTTCTCGGAGTTTATCCACTTCCATGTCTTTGACAAATTTTAACGGAGGTACAACGCCGATGACTCGGAGTTGAGATAGTTCGTGTCTCAAAGTAAGTGCACATTCTTGTAAAATATCTTCGGTCTTCGTCGAGTGACCATGTCTCGTATCCGCACTGCCGATCCAAAAAATATTCACGACTTTGAAGTCTGGGGATATCTGAGTGCGTGTCACTTCTATACCTCGATCCAGCAGCTCGGGCGCGGCCTCTCCCGTTGCCATCAAATCCGTTACATGTTTCATAAATAGTTTATTCAATACAGCAATTCTCCGTGATGTTTGAACCGAGAGAGGTTTTTTGCATTTGTCTTGTCTCTCCTGTAGGTTTATAATTGGAAAGTTGTTGTTCGAGTTGTACCATTTTTTCTTGCTGCAATGTTATAGAAATTGGAATATAGAAGCAAATTGTGATACGAATATCATGGATTCGTGTGATTGGAAAATACATTTGAAAGTGAAAAGTTATGCGGGGCGGATAATTGAATTCGTCAACTTATGCATACCTTGTACCGCTTCCTTGCATTTTTCTGAAAAATCTACCTTCTCTGCTCGAAGCTTGGCTTTTCGAGGATGTAGTGTGAAGGAATCTATAAACTTGGTAGGGAATGCAGAATTGTAATCTGCTCATTTTCCCAAGTTTTGCAAAAGTATACACATAAAATGGTAATTTCAGTTAAACTATTGAAGAGTATACATATACTCTGAGTTTTAAAATGAAAAAATAATACTTGTCATATGATGATAATCAATTGTTGTATTGTGAAAAATACAAAACATGAAAAATTGTATTATTGCAATCCTAACCTCAAACTTTAACCTCTCATCGCTGTGGACAAGAATTTCTGGGGAATTTTTAGTAAGTTACTATCCACGAACCAATTCAATTTTCACGGCAGTGCATGTGCATGGCGGCGTGGCGGCTGCACCGAATCATAATATAACCTAAACTGTTTATCACATTCTGAATATTTTATTCTATGTCTCGGAAAGTTTGAGTATGAATTGATTTTTTGTACCAGAACGAGGTTTGCAATTCAATCATGTATACCACATTATTCTACTGACGAAAATCTTCAACCTTTCAATTTCAGTGATACATTTTCCATTTATAAATAATCTCAGGTAAGTGTCGAATACATTCACAATAATCATGATCGTGATTTTAATTTATCTATCCGTTCATTTATTTATGTATCAATTCAACAGGTGGAATCAAAAAGGGAAAACATACTTCAGTTGACAAGGAAAGTCTTATTTTACATGAACTGAACAGTGAAAATAATTCATTGGTATCCATATACCATGTCGTAATGAGCAAGCTGATTTAAAGGGATTAATGTATTAAAAATCTCAAGTTTGCATGTCAGAGATTCAGGTTTGCTCAATTTAATGATAAAAGTATGCAACGAATATCATAAAGCTGAAACTAAGCGACAGAAAGTTAGCAGCCACGTCAGATAATTCTTCATAAAGAGCTACCGAATTGAATTTTTATGTCAGAACTGTTAACTTTTGACTATCAATTTCAGTTTTATATGAATGACAAATGTTGTTATAATAAGATAGTACTTATTATCCAAAAAATTAATAAATTTCCAGGTTATAGCAATTCATTGAAAAATGAAAATGATACGCTTGACAAAAAGCATATTTCGTGCAACTGTGAACGCGAGAGATAATAAGGTTTTCGAGTTCCATCGCAAAACATGTAAATACAACTGGACAACGAAGAATGTTCGATTATTGTGCACCAATGCGGCTAGCCCGGAAAATGTAACTATCAACGTGGGTACCATCGGTCACGTGGATCACGGTAAAACCACCCTAACGGCAGCTATAACGAAATTTTTATCAGAGAAATTGAAAAATTGTGCATACGTTTCGTACGACGAAATCGACAAAGCTCCGGAAGAGAAAGCCCGAGGAATCACTATAAACATCGCTCACGTTGGTTATTCCACTAAAACTAAAAAGTACGCGCATACGGATTGTCCTGGACACGCGGATTTTATAAAAAATATGATCAGCGGAGCATCGCAGATGGACGGCGCGATTCTCGTTGTCGCCGCCAACGACGGTCCTATGCCTCAAACCAAAGAACACTTGTTACTAGCTAAACAAATTGGAGTGAAACATATTATCACGTATGTTAACAAAGTTAGTATCAATCGTCAATTGAGAGAAATGTATATTTTTCCAACAGTATCGTTGTATTACGTTTAGGCAGATCTGGTGGATCAAGAGGTATTGGAATTGGTAGAACTAGAAGTCAGAGAATTATTGTCGGATTATGGATTCAGCGATCAGAATGCTCCAATAATTAACGGTTCTGCGTTACTCGCCCTGCAAGGAGATACTTCGGAATACGGCGTTCCTTCGATAGAGAGATTACTCGACTCCATGGACAATTACATCCCTTATCCCGTCAGAGATTACGAATCTCCATTTCTTCTTCCCATAGACAACGTTTTTACGGTACCCGGTAGAGGCACGGTTGCGGTAGGAACGATCAAACGTGGAGTCATCGAGAAGAATATGGAAGCAGAATTGTTGGGATTCGATGAAGTATTTCGTACATCCGTGGCAGATATTCAGGTACTCGAATGATTCAAACTTGAAACAACAGATCTTGAAAGAACTGTCAAAACACGAGTCTCTTTTTCTAGGTTTTTAAACGTAGTACGCCCAAAGCTATAGCCGGAGAAAATGTCGGGGTACTGATGAGAGGTATGAAAGTGCATGTTGTTCGCAGAGGCATGGTTCTATGTCGAAAACAAACTCAAGATCTGAGCAATCATTACGAAGCTGAAATATATCTGATGGATGCACACGAAGGTGGCAGATCTAAACCTATAAAGGTAAATAATCAGTTGCTATAAAAGGTATTCTCTAACTATTTGCGATGAATTTCTAGGTTTCTGGATACTGCGCGCTGATATACAGTTCAACCTGGAATATGTATTCTCGTTTTGATTTGTTATTACCCCCTAACGTGCATATGTTGATGCCAGGAGAGCATACGTCCGCGAAACTCACATTCCTCAAACGTATGCCTGCTTTGAAGGGACAAACTTTCACATTTCGAGAAAATAAAAAAACAATTGGTACAGGAATAATTACTAAAGTTTTAAAAAGCATACCCTTAGATCAGAAGAAGATAAATGAACTCGAAATACAAATGGAACGCGAGGTGGCGTAGTTGTGATCGTACAAAAGTGTAATTATATTGAATTTTCTAAATAAATTATTATTATCAAAAGAATCAGATTCGCCAGGTTTCAGAAATCTAAACCTATTTCTCATTTGTTTGTGACATTATTCATAACATTCGTTGGTACATTGATATGTTATCGGAACGAGACGCCCAATTTCTACAAATCTTACAAAAAGAAGGCAATGTCGTAGATTTCTTGGATGCATTTTTCGGATTTTTAAGCAGATGGTAAATAATTTTAAGATCGATTATTGAAATTTGACAAGAAGAAGGTTATCTTTTCAGCACAGATTTTTACATCGAATCCAATGATATTCGTAACTCGGCGATAGGTTTTCCACCGGGAGTGGCTGAAAACATCCTTCAAGGTACATTTCTCAAATGGAAGAATAAAATCAAGGGTGAAGAGGGGAGTTCCGTAGTGTCGAAAGATGATACACCCTTATCTAGCAATCGAAAAAAGAAACCTGTTGAACGGAACAAATTGAATTCATTCGACAGTTACAACGGCGCGATTCGAGATAACTACAGTTGGTCTCAAACTATCTCTGATTTGGATGTGAACGTGGCGTTACCGGATTCCGTGAAAATTGCCAAAGACGTGAGGGTAGAGTTGACGGATGATGGTATAAAAATCGAGATTCGAAATAACGGTACCGAATGGATGATGATTTTTGAAGGGACATGGAGTTTCAAAATACGAAAAAATGAATCCATGTGGAGTGTATTATTACCTGAAAAATGTATCAACGTAAGTTGAAGTTGGAACTAACAATCGCGATGGATTTATTATCACAATACAAGAATAAATTGGATATCGTTTATCGTTTAGATTCATCTAGAAAAAGCTACAGAACGATGGTGGGAAGCTTTGATCGTCGGCGAAGCTAAAATTTCATTAAAAGACATCAATTGCGTGAAAAATTTCGACGAATTAAAGTCCGAGGAACAGATGAAGTTACAGGAATTGATGTGGAAACATCAACGGAAGGTGTTGGAAAAACCAGATGATGAAAAAAAATCTTTGATTAAATAAATGTTGATTTATCTCTAACATTTATCTCCGTGTTAAAATTTCCGTGTTACGTCGAAAAATATCGACTCTCTCCCTCTCTTCTTCTTCTTCTTCTTCTTCTTGTTCTTCTCTCTAGCGGCACACGGCTTTCGAATTTCCGTGCTGGTATACGAGAGTAAACGGGTCAAAGTTATTTTCGCACGAGGCCCTGCATCTCATCTCGGATCCGCTCTAAGCTCTAAGAACAGCCGACACGCCTCCTCCTACCTCGGCCCGAGACTAGACGAAAGCGCGAAGAGACGCGAGTAACAAAGTCTCGCGAAGTCAGGTCCTAAAATCCGCGGAAGCGTTTGCTTCGTCCTGATCGTTGCCTATATGGTACCCTATCGCCGTCATCGTCATCATCATCATCATCCTTCTCCTCCTCCTCCTTCTCCTCCTCTTCCTCCTCGTGATCGCCGATGAACAGTTTTCCGGTACAAACGCAGCCAATTTGATTTTCTCTTTAATACGCGCCGGTAACAACTTCTTTTACGTGTGTTGTCTTCTCTCGCTTCCGAAGATTCATCATCGTTCAACAGAATTATCATGTCGGCCGATACCACGGAGGGTGAGAATACATTTCTTTCAAAATTCATGTACATAAAAGGATCCTGATCGCTTTTGTGCGTCTCCGTACTCGCGGCGAGGGCTATTCTCAAATATAGATTTCTTGTATCGAGAGTGCATATATAACACACCATGTTTTTCACCTGTTTTATATTAATTTTGTATTATTTTCGATAATCGTTTACTCGATACGAATATTATTACAAATATAAATCCATTGATATTTTATACGATGTATGATGTATTCGTTAACCGTGAAGTGTTTTACAGGGCATGAAACGAATTCTTGAGAGATAGCTAATCATTTGCCATGATAAAATATATTTCATGGTGAAGTTTCAACCAGGGTACGTACGTAACGGTTGGCAAAACTTTCCTCCTCGTATCCGGTATTGTATACGCATTGTATACGGGGAGCCGGCAAAAAAATAAATCACCGGCTTCGAATGGCGGCAATACACTCTCGAGATAGATAATGACGGAAGTCAAATTTGTTTGAATTGCAATGAATTGCAGATTCAAAATAAACGATATATATATTGATTTCGAAAGTATGAGCAACACGTGCAAAAGAAAACGAGGAGAAATGTTGTACGTGGTGCCAAAGAACTGTTCGACAAATACGTATTTATAAAATCAAATGTTGTTGTTGTTTTTTTTTCATACTTTTGTATGAAAATCGCAAAAATGATGATTATTCGCGCGATGTACGGCGAGACGCGTGTAATTCTCCGGTACTCCGGCTAGATATGATGGAAATTTCATAGATTTCAAAATAGAATTCAACTCGAGCTAGCGCAACACGTTCGAATTTAAGCCGATGCGTACACTCGAAGATATTGCGTAGCGAGGTTTCTGACCACACACTGAAAATAAACCCTTTTATTTACTCGATATAATTCATCCATTGGAGATTAGATTGGAAAGAAAAAAATACCACGCTCTGCGTAAGTGTCGATCAGAACTCGGATCGTTCGATCGATAAATGTGGTCCACGGAACATCATCTTATTTTTGTTTTATTTTCGCATCTTTCGAGAGCTAGGAAATTTTTATGAAACTATTCAGCCTGAATGAACTCGCGTTAAACCGACCCGAAGGTGACAAAAAAAAATGAAAGTTCATGGAATTTGAGCTGATGGGACTTTGGAAAATTCGAAAAATAGAGCATAACATTTTTTTGAATCGGTAGAAACGTGATTCATTACTTCAATTTGTAATTTGGAACAATTGAAAGGTGAAGGCCCAAATAGCACACAAGAATCCCAAATGAATTCTACAATAAAGAACTGTTCAAAAACTCTATTAGAATAACAAGTGTCCTGTCCGAGTTTCGTTACAGCTTTCACAGAATTTCACATAGAACTTTGAAATAACTCGAAAATGTCTGATTCTGTCTTCAAAACTCCTTAAGAACTCTTTACATTCTAAAAGAAGTTCGTAAAGAGTTCTTCCTTCAGAATTCGTTAGGGTTTCTTGAATGCTATCTGGGTGAAAATACGAATATTTAAAGGGTTAAACCACCCTGACGCTCGAAAAAATATACTAATTTTTCTTATTTTGCTTGCTAAACCAGAAACAGGAAGGTTTGTAAAATGAAGTTTTACATAAAAATACGGGAGATTGCGAAGAAACCACTGAATTTTACTATCCCTATTGAAAAGGTCTCATAAATTCTCATATATAAATCTTATTAGTCTATATAAGATTCTAATGAGTTTTTATCAGTTTATATGCGGTTTCTGTCCTAGAACTTATGGGATTTTATGATTTCATATGAGTTTTATAAAAACCTTATGAGATTTGATCAGAGTTATTGGCAAAATCTCATAAATCCTAATAAAAATCAAGATTATGTACGAGATTTCATGCGGTTTCTGTCCTAGAAATAACTAGATTTTATTTGACTTTATGAGACCTTTTCAACAGGCATACGCTTTGTAAAATTCTCACGTTCAGCGTTTAAACATTCAATCCCACCTATTAATTTTTCCATAATATTCGTAATCTTCCGTACTTTTTATGTAAAAATCCATTTTACAAACCTTCCTGTTTCTAGTTTACTAAGAAGAATAACAAAAATTCTTATATTTTCCAGCCATATTTTCTCCGTGTAGCCATAAAAATGAACTTTTGTTTGCTTCTTTTTGTTCCCCCCATTAAAAATAAGAAATATCCATTTTACGTTTACATATCGAAAAGAAAAAACTAGCATACGAGTCGCTCAGTTCATTGATTTAATGTTTTTTTCCACATTTTCCGGATGAAGGAAAAAGCGCAGGACAATTTTTTTTCCTCGAAGTTCTGTCCCAGTTCACACACGAAAGATTCTTTTTCCAAAACAAGAATAGAATTCTTCAAGAACTAACTCTGTTTGAACTAATGAATTCATAAAGAGCTCTGGAGGAGTTCAATGTTTGGGGTATTAACGAGTTCTTTGAGAATACTGCAGAAAGTATTGTTTTAGTACTCTCAAAAAACTCGTTATTGTCCCAAACATTGAACTCCTCCAGAGCTCTTTATGAATTCATTAGTTCAAACAGAGTTAGTTCTTGAAGAATTCTATTCTTGTTTTTGAAAAAGAATTTTCTGTAATTTGGCGCCAAAAATCATAAACTTTCAATTTAGTGCAATCTCAAAACCTTTGACAATTGATAGATCATGGAATTCTTCGAAGAGTTTCAAGCTCTGTTATAAATAATCCATAAAATCTCATTGACGAATGGAAAAGTGAATAGGTTTCAATGAAATTCAGTCAGGAATTCCATCATTCGTAATGGGATTCAATAGAATATTTTCACTTGGGAGAGAATCCAATCGGATTCTTTGAATTTGAAAGGAATTCAAATAGAGTGAATTTTTGTGTGTTATTCGGAGTGTGTTAAACCAAGTCGATCAAAAGAAGAATTTTAGAATAAAAAGTAAGTTAAAGAGTTATTAATTTGTTTTTACCCAGATAACACACGGAGAATTCTTTTTCAAGAGCAAGAATAGAACTCTTCAAGAATGCTTTTCGAACTAATGAATTCATATAGAGCTCTGGAGGAGTTCAATCTGTCGGACATTAACAAGCTCTTTGAGAATATCAGAAGTACTCCCAAAGAACTTGTTAATGCATTCATTAGTTCGAAAAGAGTTCTTGAAGAGTTCTATTCTTGCTGTTGAAAAAGAATTCTTCGTGTGTTATCTGGGTGAGATCTACTTTTTTCAGACTTGGCAAAGAGGTATCGTTCTGATTTAAAACATGTTCCATACTCTCTAAATTCCTTGGAGTAAAAAAATACTGCAAGCCCAGGAAGAGTAAGATTCCGCTTCCGAAGAGTGAAGTTTTAACTCGGTTTGAAGTGTAAAATCCTCCCTCCAAGAGAGTGAAATCTCCCTCTTGTCGAACTTGTAGTATTTTCACTCTTTGGGAATGGATTTTCACTCCAAGAAATTTAGAGAGCCATATTCTCAAAGTCGATATTATTACTCAAATCATAAATAAATCAAAATACTGTTCTTTAAATTGACCGTCACCCTTCCGATATTCTTTGACACTTCTCCCAAGCGACACAGGACGTTAAAAATGCTGAGAACGTCCCTGCTGGAAAGAATTTCTGAATTTGGTTGAATTTAATCCAATTTTGTTAAATGTTGCTGAATTTCATTGAATCCCATGTTGAATTTTACTCACAAATTCGACTCTCTTTTCATGAAAAATCAACAAGGAAAGACGAATTTCAAGAAATTACGATGAAATTAAATCAAATTTACAAAACTTTGCCAATTTTCTTTGATTTTTGTGAATTTTTAATAAAAAAAAGTGTCCAAATTGAGAATGGAATTCAACAAAAGTGTTTTCATCAGGGATGTTTGGAAAATCCTACGAATATACGCTTAGATCTTCCAAATGAGATTGTTTCGAATAATTATGTGCTATGCACCTCCATAGAATATCTTTGATAAATGTATCCAAAATAGTCTCATTTGCACATCCTTTTCATATTCATTGTGTGTAATTTGAGAAGTTCTTGTGTTACTGGGACTGGAAGTAACGATACGTGAACTTCTTTGCATGCGTTTCTTGCAGCAGCACTTTGAACCCTAGTTCTATAAACACAGCTATACTCGAAATCGCGTCATTTATCCTTAACATTTATCTTACAGCCCTCATCTCTTTTTGTACTCTATAAAATCTAAAACATGCACATAAATCCGACTTAAGGGGCTATATACAGTTAAGAGACGCAAAAACAGCGATTTTTCAAGAATTTTTCTTGAAAAGACAGTCAAATTGATGAATGTAAAAATTTCTACACATATTGAGATAACTTTTAACTGTATTTCAACATTTTTCATTTGTGAAAATAATCATTTTGAGAGCTGTTATAGATGATCTCCAGGAGCTCCTCTTAAAAAAAGCGCTTTGCGGTGACCACGACGATATCTCGGGACTGATTATTTTAAAATGAAAAAATCAAAAGTATCAATGTATAATCTAGTAATTAATCGAAGGAATAAACAAAATAAAGTTTCTTGACATAACGACGGCTTCTAAAAACAATAAAAATCGATTTTTCACCAAAATTTTGGCCTTAAATTGTTCATAAAAAAAAATATTCATCAATGAGAAGAAACCTTCGATTAATTACTAAAAAATGTAGTCAACAAGCTTCCCAGATAGCACAGAGTTCGTGAAAAATTCTTCAAGAACATCATTTGAACTCTAGAATTCTAAAAAAGTTCTTCAAGAATTCATCGACGAACTCTGTGCTATTTGGGTCAAATTTTGAGATTGATCGGTCCAGCCGTTTTCGAGAAATCTTGGTCTCCGACTTTGAAAACACAGTTTGGAGAAAAACGCATCCAAAGTTTCAAAAGCACTCGACATAGATTTAAAAACGTTTTACAAATATGCATGTAACTTGGACAATAATCATGTTCTTGAAGTTTGAATCGTTTATAGAAACAAAACGAAAATTGAAACTCTCAAAATTTCATGGATGAATGATCCATGAATGAACATCATTTGAAGAATGTACTGCAAGATTTCTCGCACTTATAATAAGTTGTTAATTAACAACCGAGTGTTTTGTTATTCGATTACTAATTCGTTTCAATATTAAACGATTGAAATTTCAGCAACATCAATAATCACCGAATTGACTTGAAATTTTCTGTGTGCGACTCAAATATATGTACATTACGAAAATGAAATTTGAAAAATCGATTTTTTGACAATTTTAACAGTATATAACCCCTTAACAATGATTCGAAATCGTCCAATGCGTTGTCAATTTTATTTCCCACGTGGATCGAACATCGATTCCTCCCGTTCACGACATAAAATATGTAATTCCAACCACGTTTACAGTAATTTCCGGGGCATTTTTCGCTCTCCTCAAGGTAAACATTGTTGTTTTTTTATTATTAATAAATTCACAGTGTATTCGCTCGAATGATTCAGAGAAAAACACAGATAAAACACCTCGTTAACTGGCGAGCAATTAGAATCAGTGTTCTTCAAGTTCGATTCTGTGTTTTTGTTGGCTGACGCGTGTAACAATTCGGTGTTCGGTCAAAAAAAATGACTTTGATAAATAAATTGTATACCGATCAATGAAAATTCAAGGTAAAGGTAAAGGATCTGCGTGTACGATGATCACCTTCAACACACATTTCTTTTTTACTTTGTCAAAATCCATGAGAGAGGGAGGGAGAGAGAGAGAGAGATAACCTTGACGGAAATAATTTCGTGGAGATGATGTTTGTGTCATAATTTTCCTCTTGTGAATGCGGATATTAAGAGAGTCAGGAAAAAAACATTTCTCCTCGAGTTCACAAAGAATTAGCTTGGCACGATATACTCTTCTCCGAGCTTTGTGGTATACATTATTAACGACAATTGATTCATTCATTCAACTGTATCTTCCGCTTTATAACTTTCTCTCAACAGTTATTTCCTAATGTTCTACCTTGTTTTACCTTGTTGAATGAAAGAAAAGTAGAGGGAATTTATCTTGCACCCTAGCTGGTCAAAGAAAACATTCAATGAATCTGGGAAAATGATATAACATGTCTTTTAATCGTTGTTTAGGTCATTTAACCGCTGTCGTATCCGAGGATGTTCCCAGCGTGAAGGAATCGAACGAAGTGGAAAGATCGGAGAATCCGATGATGAATACGAACGGTAAAGACAATACGACGACCAGCCTAGACGAAAACGACGGCGAGAGAACCGATAAGAACGAGGAGGAGAGGAATTGTATGACCAAACAGTCGGAAAGGAAAGAAGAAATCACCAAAGCAGGTTCGTTGAGAGTTACCACGACACGATTTCGAGATCGATCATAGGGCACGACGCGCCGCGACGCACGTCGTTCAAGGCGTTCAACGAGCCACCGAAAATAAATTCCCCAGAGTGAAAGAAAGAGCAAATGAACGAGAGAAAGAACGCGTGTGTATATATATATATATATATAAAGAAAGACAGAGAGGGCACGTTTTAAATAAAGCAACTGCGAAAGTCTTAGTCGGTCAGTAAGAAGCTCTACACGTTAAAAGAGCCCCCCTTGAGAATCGTCGCCGTCGTTGTCGAAGTCGTACGATCGCACTCGAAAGCGACGTATGTGTAATAAAACAGAGAATCGTTGTTTCATTATTCATTTAGACAGCAAAACATGGTGATCCGAATTAACGTCATATACAATATGAACGTACATATCTATATTTCTTAAGGTATTTGCACCGTTGCACGAATTTTATACGAACTCCTCTTTCCTCCCTCCATCTACGACATCAGTATTATTATTATTATTATTATCATCGTTGAAGTTTGAATAAATAAAATCTCTCTCTCTGGGAAGAATGATCGATGAGCTTTCGATAAACTATTCAAACTTCAGCGATATTTGAAAGAGAAAAGAAAAGTGTTGTTTCGTTACGCTTTTGTAAATCCCTTAAATCGATGAACACTACTACTCCCCGATCTATGTGTTTTGCGTGAGCTATACGTAAAAGCTATAAAAAAAGAAAAACCGTTTGCATGCAATGTTTCTACAATTAATCTAACATTATTCTATCTATATTTCATCATCGCATTTAATCATTCACATGATTTACTGTCTAAAAACATTTGAATCGCAATCATTGATGGGAATGCGATAAGAATCGTTAACGCGAAAAGGCAAATTTTCTTAAAAAAACAGCAGCGGTGCGTTCCGCCGGTGTGCTCACGCTCGTTTCGCGCGACTCGCTGTGCTCCACATACAAGTCAAGAATAGACCCTGTATTTAGAAAATCATTATTTACATAGGTAGTCCATATCAAACTCTAATTATAACTTATCCTATCCTATACCTTCTGACGTAGGTAAATGCCACTTTATAATGAGATTTAGGTTAATAAAACTTAGATTTATAAAAAGATAGATTCGAATAATTGGACAAAATTGCAGCAAAAATAGATACATCGCCTATTACTGAATCGCAGAATAGAAAATTTGCCTTTTCTTACAGAAAATAAACATCTTCGGCGATGCCGCCACGTTCTCTGCCAGATGGGTTGCATACACCACAGGCTGAACTTGACTATTAAAATCTTTCGTTTTCAGGATTTCCTTCCATAAAACTATTTATAAAAGTGTTGTAAACATTAGAAAACGATGATACGCAAATTACATAGCGCAAAGTAACGATAACCTTAATTCCTAGGGAGTAATACAATTTTTTTCCCTGTACGTAAACCACCCTCGCTACAAGATGATTTGAGAAAATGACATTATTGACGTCACGCGAATCCAGAAAAATGCAATCCTATTTTAATATAACTACGTCTACCGTATATTTTTAGACTGTTTAGAGAGAGCGACCAACTGTGAGCTTCTGAACGTCTTCGAAGGTTAAACGAGATTTATAAACAAGAATCTTTTTTGTTTTTCTATTTTTTTGTTGTATATCCTCGGTTATTTTTCTTCTCACGAAACAATGAGAGAATTTCTTTTTAACCAACGATTTGAATACATGTGTGTATATAATAAATGTATATATATATATATAGAGTCGAGACATCGACTCTGGAATCTCTTCAATCGTCGTGTGGTATTGTTTCTTTTTCAGCGACCTCATCGTCGTCGTCATCGTCATTATCATCCTCATCTTCATCTTCATCAACGTTATCATCATCTTCATCCACATCGTCATCATCCTCATCGACGGCGACGACGACGAAAACGATAAAAGATGATATCATATCGAAAACGGTACAACAAAAGGCAGAGCTAGTGCCAACAAGTGACGAGGGTGGCCGACGCGACAAGGGGATTGCGATTAATAATAATGTTCCTTCAGTCGGAGATTGGAGTTCGTTGCCGGAGCTCGTGGAATGGTTACGTTCAGCCCTCGAATTATCCCTCTCGTCTGAAAGAAGAAACAGTAACATCGTTATAAATGATACTAACGATTCAACCTCCTTGGTTCCTGAAGATTCTGGAATCGATTCGGAAGAGGATTTACGCATACGGAATTGTTTGGAGCAGAGCAGCGGTAGCGGTGCCAACAACAATGCCGATAGGGAATTGAAAAAGGATTTGAAATTCTTGGAGGATTTGTTACTGTCGGATATAGAGATAGCTTTTGCAAGGTTGAGGGAGACCTTAGAAAAGATCGACGTTGCGGCTTTAACGAAAAACGGTGTTGCATCCGATCCATCGAGTAAATTATACTTGTTACGTTTGGTTTCCAGTCTTTTGTCGCGTCTGCAAGTGTCCGAACAACAACAACAACAACAACAGCAACAACAAAGGGTGACAGAATCGAAGAAGAACAACAATGTCGTGGGTGAGAATAATGTTCCTCCTCCTCCTCCTTCGGTGACTTTGCCACAGCAGAGCAACAGAAGACGTCGCGTTATGAGACACACCATTGGCGTTTCCGCGGAAGAATTATCCAGAGCTAGAAAGTGGTTGCAGGAAGAGGAGAAAATCGATTTTACTTCGCCACAGATAACCATCGATTCCCCTCTTACTTTGAAAACGGCGATGCCCCAATCGTCAACGAGAAACTTCAATGACAATTCGATGGTAATCGCGGACAGACGAGTCGAGGATATCTGCGATAAATTCACAAAAGACGCGATTAATCAGCGACAATCTCTACGCGATAAGAGTGATTCTTGTAAAGCCAACAACAGACCGATAGTACAAAAGACCAGTGTTGTTGAGAATGTTGTGTCGAAAGCAGTAGGGCCTAGCGTGACCGGTTACACAGTGCAGTGTGAATCTAGTGGTGATTATAGGAACGAAGAAAATACGACGAATCCTCGACAAGTGTTTGATAAAATTGATGATAATAGAAATCGCGTTACCAAATTAGCTGCCGCTTTTCGAGAACGAGAGTTTGCGTCGACGAGAAATAATAACCCTAGCAACAATTATAACAAATTTTCTATAAAACGTTCGAAAATCAAACGAGCCAATACAATAGATATACCGAGTTATTTGAAACTCCAAGCCGAGAATCGAGACAACAACAACACGGGTTGTATAGCTCTGAGGAGACCAATCAACGTCGGCGATAGGACATCGGCTGTAAGTCATTCGAATTTCGCCATCCCCTCGTTTCAACCTAAAACCGAAAACGATAGGAAATTTTTAGCGTTGATTAATAAAAATAACGACACCTCGAGTGTTGTTCCAGCGATTCCTGCGTCTTTGGGTCTCAAACAACAGGACAGACGAGACATCTCTTCAACGATGATGACCGACGAGAATTGGAATAGCAGATTTTCAAATATCAAAACCGCGTTTGATAAGCCCTCCCTCAGGGAAGACAAACAACACTCGAGTCTCGTCAAAGATAATATCAATAAACTTTATAACGGAGTGATAAACACGAATGATCAACAGACTCACCACAGCAATGGATTCAGACACGCTCCGTCTTCGTTGTTTCAAAGAATCAACAAGAAACCATCAACAATGTCGTCGTCGTCGTCTTGTTCTTCTCCCTCTTCTCCGCCGATTTCTCATCCCTGGTCGAAGGAGACTTCCGCCTCGGGACAAATGTTGCGAGAAAAAGCTAAATTATTTTCTCAGTCTTCTTCTTCTTCCTCCTCCTCTTCTCCTTCGAAATTCAAATTCGAGGAAAAGAATAAGAAAAGTCAGTTTCCTCGGCCCGTGTGGTTGGATCAAGACCGAAATCAAGGTCGAAGATCGAGCGAGATCTTTGGTTCTGTTGTTGACAACAACACGAGTTCCGCTGGACGTATAGATTATAAAACCTTCTGTAAACAATTTGCTCCTTCAATCAATAAGAATGATGAAGAACGAGAAGAACAACAACAACATCATCATCATCATCAACATCATCATCCCGCTCCACCTTTGCGTCATAATATCATCACCCCTCGACGAGGCTCCTTACAAGAAACTCATAATCATAATTCTTCGGTGATTGAAGCTAAATTGACTTTCGAGACTATTCCCGAGAAATCAGGGCACAACAGATTGTCTTTTGTGCAGAGAAGAGACAGTCGTAAGAATCCTCACGACGCTACCGAGGGTTTATTCGAAAGAACCAAAGCGATTGTATCGGAGAGGAGAAAGGGGACCATCGAACCTCTCGTTGGAGGAAATTATGGGGATTTTACGGGACGAAGAAGGAGTTTATTCGAAGACATGGGAGTGCGGGATAACGCTTCGGTGGCGGTACAAACAGGAGCGGAAGATGAATCACCGGAAGAGGAGATTAGATCTTGCAGAGTGATGCCGAAAATTCTATGCGGAACGGTGTCGTATAACAACGCTTCGGTGCAAACTATTCCTCCGGTTATCGATGAATTCAACGACGATAATAAACCTCCTTTGGAATTGATATCCCCGAAAGAGGAAATACGAAATATAATATCATCATCTCAGGACACAACATGTTTGAGAACCACAAAGATTTCCGAACCTCTTCTTCAACATACTTTGAATTATGAGAAAAGAGAGCACCCCGTTTACGACACTTTGGATTATCGTCAAACAGTGGTTTATCCGCTTCAAGCTCTCCTGGAGGACGATATTTCGGCGCTTTCGTTAACCGACAATAACAATGATTCCCAAGTATGGCCGACAAATGATAATTACAGACAAACGAATCCGCAAATCAAAGTTCACGAGGAGGATGTGTGTTTAGCTAACGAGAGGAATATTCAAAACCAAGACATCAGTTCGGAAACGGGTGTTGTAACGAGATACACTTGCGCCATAGCCACTGTCGCGTCAGCCGACAGTCCGGAACCTATGTCGAACGAGGGATTGTTGGACCCGATGACCATCGTTTCTGGAGGATCTTCTCCGTCGTCGACTCTATGGTCCTCCACTCCTCATTATTCTCAACAGTTCAGAATCGAGGGAGCTAAATCTCCCGAGGACGAAGAGATACGTCGACACAATATGTTACAACAAAACCTTGCGGCGCGTCGTTTACAAAACACGCCTCAATCTCCAAAATTTGTCTCACCCGAACCGCAATTGCGATTGGCGGCCCCTCCGGCAACGATGCAGCAACAATTTCATCCTATCGTGCCTCGTTCTTCGCCGTTGGAATCTCACAGCAAAGTTCGTGGAGGTATCGAACAACAACAACAACAGCCACAACAAAGACGGCAAGCGTTGTTACCAATCCCAGATCAATCTCCCAAATTCATGCCTATTCCTCCGAAAAGTGAATTCAAAAGATTGGAATTGGTTGTTCCTCCTCCTCCACCTCTTCCTCCTCCCGCATCGACTGCTCCTATCTCCATCGCGAATCGAGTAACAGCGTTGAGGGAGTCATTCGAACAATCCCCCACCGCTCAATCAAAGTACATAAAAAAGGAACGTTCTCCCATTCCAAATGGAAACAACAATCCCATCGACACGAGCGACGAATATTTGATCAACTGCGCGAGTAAATCGACAAAATCCATAGTTCTATCGAAATCAGAATCTTGGCATCAATTGGCCTTATCTGGTAGTTGTTCTCGGCTCCCCCAAACGACCATCACCGATCCTCGTCACGATCAAGCACCGTACAAGTCTTCCTGTCCTCCGAGACCACCGAAACCACGTTCTCCATTTAAATTGAGATCCAAACAATTCGAGGCTTCTTCCGCGGCCGATAGCGTCAAAAGAATGGAGGATAAAATCAAAATGTACTTCGATAATAACCCAACCCAACAGGAGGAAAATAAACCTGCAAAAATAACGAATAAAAGATCAAGCAGATATTCGAAAACATTGATCGGTCTATCGCGAAGTAAAACCATGCCAGGACTTTGTGACGATAAACTTACGTTGAAGATTCCCACGAATTCTCTGCAGGCTGCTCAACCGATGTTGCAAATAGACAGCGCTACGGATGTCGATAAAGTGTTCGACGATATCTTCGAGGAAGCTACCAGGACTTCATCATCCTCGCACAACGGCAACGATAACTATCATTGACGATACCACGCGATAAACATGATACACCGCGTCATTGTTTATACATTTATAATATTTATAGACGATGTCATATGCCGTGCCGCTGTAGCCGAAACGATAATCATAGGGTCTTCGATGCTACAGAACAAACAATCCAAGGACAATTGTGGATTAGGAGGATTGTGATGTTATTGTTATGGTTAACCGAACGCATACGAAACAATTAATTTTAAGTCAGCAATAAAACAAAAAAAAACCCCGAATCGTTGGGCTCGAATTATAATATAATAAAAGGTATATTAAAGAAAGGGGAACAAATGAGGTTCTTGACCAACGACAACGACAACGAGTGAACGACGATGTTTCTGTTCTTCTCTTCTTAACGGTTCGTGTAATCTATTGACAATTTTAACAGTGCGTACGTTTCTTTCTTCCTTCTTAAATAAAATTCATTGTCGCAACATCGTCTCTGCAATGGATCACGCTAAATCTCGCGAATGGACCGGGAGAGTCGCTAGAAGGTCGTGCCAGGTTCCCAAATAAGCCTGTGAGTCAGACTTTTGTTGTGCTCCTCTTTTCTGCGCTAGTAGCATGTCGTATGTACAAATACTACATGCACTCTAGGTGCCCTGCTCTTGTGTTCTTGTGTGCGACTGCTACCGCTGCTACTCACTTTTATCATTACATACTGTCGCTAATCATTACTGTTCCTGCTATTACAACATTCTCTACTCACTACCTTCATCATTGATTACAATTATTAATTCATTATCTCTAAATTATCAAATATTATCGTAACATCTCGAATTTCTCATATGTTTTAGTAGAGTTGTTTCCTAACGTGCGCCAACATAGTATTCCAGCAAAGATAATAGAGGTACACAACAGTTTCCGTCTCGTAGGGAGAACAAAGTAGGAAAAAGAATCATTTATACGGGGTATTCGTAAGGAGACGAGACGGAGAGTGAATGTAGTGTTAAATCGAGTGCAGCTTACACAATCTTATTTAAATATAGATGAATGCATTTAAAGCGTAGGTTTAAAGTGGCGAATAGCCAGATGAATACACGCGCATAGAAATATCCAAACGACAGAGTTGAGTGAAAACATGTGTCTCCAAATTGCTAACAAATTATCTATCAATTAATACAATTGATATTCAATAGCGCTATTTGATATGATCATTCTTCTTCTCACGTGCTATAAACGAAGTGGATGAAACGAATACAATTTATCGGATGATTGACCCTATCGCATTGTTCGCATAAATACAATTGTTCACATTCTTCGCGCTGAGTCAGATAGATGATTCGTCACGAGAATAGCGATACTTTCTTCTTTATCGAATAATTTACACACACACACACACACACAGTTTTGTTTCTACGTAGAGAACAATATCAATATATTTTTATGTTGAAACAAAGATTCGCTTATCTCTGTCGTCAGTGATATCGGAATTCGATATCGAGAAGATTTTCAGAAAAACAGATTTCTCAAAGTGATTGTTCCAAATCCACCTCCCACTCCACTTGGAATACAATCGGATGATTGAAATCAATCAAGATTTACATGTATTTATGACACAATCGCTTCGAGGAATTGTTAAAAATTCGACATATTTCGGTTTTGGACTGCGAAAGGGAAGAGATGAAATTTAAACTCTAATAAAAATACAAAAAAAAACGTGCTCGGTAGTCTCATCAACTCTTAATGACATTAAAGAAGAGAGTACAAACGTGGTTATGGGAGTTGGTGCATGAACTACCATGTTACCGTGCCATAATTCAAACGTAGATCTCTCGAGATAAACTATAACTAGCGTAATAATAGATTTTCACAACTTAGAACACTTTAGTTGACACTTAGAATAGAATTATATTGGCACAAAACAAAAATCTGCTTGCGAGTCGGTTCTCTTCTCTTGGTTGCTAGAATTTTTTTTTATCAAAATTATAAACATGGAAAAATGCAACCAAGAAAGAATGACTCACATACCAATACGATTCTAATATAAATTAATAGTATTGTAAATTTATAGAAATAGAATTTTTCTTAAAACAACTAACGCCCTTGAGTCGATCTCACAGTTAGCGCTGTTAACGAATACATAGTTGTTAGAAAAGAAGATTCTTTTCAACGTTTGAATATTGTTTTTTCTTTTTTATCTAATCGCAAAGATTTGTTTCAGCTCCAATGAAGAAGCCATTATCACCGTTTGCCAAGTTTCGTCAACTCGACAAGCAAAACAGCCTCGGCTCTCCAAGGTACAAACGATTCTCCAAATTTCGTGTATTTCTTTTGATTTTTCATCACAAATGATCCTTTTTACTCCATTGCAGCGCTTTGAAGTCTCCAGGAACGGATTTTCAATTCAAATTCACTGATCCGGTAGTGCGAGACAGCGCAGCGACTATAAAAGAACGGTTATTATCCTGGTGTCGTTCTAAAACCAGAGAATACGAGGTGAGATTCTTGTAATCATGTTTCATTCGGTAGCATTTACCTTCCAAACTGACGATAACGACGATGATGAAATTTCGTTGTTTCAGAATGTACAGATAGATAATTTTTCTACAAGTTGGAGCAATGGACTAGCATTTTGCGCTCTTCTTCATCATTTTAGACCCGATGCCTTCGACTATAATTCGCTAAAACCAGAAAATCGCAGAAAAAATTTTGAGATTGCGTTCACGAAAGCTGAGTGAGTAGTTGAGAAAAATATTTGAAAATACAGAAATGATATTTTATATAGATAGCTAATTTGCGTACTTATCTTTGAACAGTGAAATTGCTGGAATTGCGCCTTTGCTAGACATCGATGATATGGTAATGATGCGTAAACCCGACTGGAAATGTGTTTTCACGTACGTTCAATCGATTTATCGCCGCTTCAAGGATGAAGATTAATAAATTCAACTGTGCGCTACTTTTGACAAACTACGGTCACAGCGTCACCGCGTCAAGTTGTGTTTTCTATGAAAATGATTCAACGCCTGGTAAAGTGGCTACGAGGAAATAAACTGACAAAGGATATACTTGGTCCTTAAAGAATAAGGAAGAAGATCAAGAAGAAAGAAAGGAAGTTCCCAAAAAGAAGGATGGTACAGTTCGAAACATCCATTCTCTTCTTAAAGCTATTCTTTCGAATGCCCACCACCTACGATTCAAATACTAATTCACATTTCTCCGAGATGTCGAACGCAAAGATAATTTCTTACTTTTCCAACTAATTTATAACACTGGATAAATAAAAAACTATGATGAATATGCTGGAAGCAACGAACTTTTTTGTGATACGATGAAGAAATGATGTTTTTTTTTTTAATGAAAAAACTGAGTTCGATTTTCGCGCCTGTGTTTGTGCTCGATCAATGTCTGTCACTCGAACGATAAAAGCTTTCTGCCAAAAGATTGTAGTTTTTCTTTAATTTCCTTGCGCACCTTGATTCTCCATACCGATACCACAGTTTTGGGGGAATACAATGAATGAAGGGAAGATTAAATGATCAAGGATTTATCTTTGTAATAAAAAATTATATAATTATCGTTTGTGTATTTCATATTTTGAATTCATGTCTCAATTCTGAACTACAATATATCTGTATATATATATTTCATTTCGACTCGATAGCGTAGAAAAGTATAATAAACATATTTATCAACTTAATTAACTTTACTCGATTATGAACGCATAACTTATATCTATTCGATGCTTACCTATTATATTATTCTATCTATAATGACTATAATCGATGTTTCCTAGCATCGATATTGATATCAAATTTAATCAACGATATCGTTCTCTGCTGATCAATACTGAACACAAAAAATGAGGTCTGCTCACCGCACTGCAGAATCAATAGATTTTCTTTTTTCCAGGAACTTTGTTCAACGTTTCCACTCCCTTGGCTAGTTGGAAGTTTGGTCCACAGGCTCCACGCAATTATTACTTTTATTACAGAGTACTATCTTCTAAAGAATTATTTATGCCGTTTCGATCCTCCCCGATCATGTCCTGAAATAGAAAAGGAATATAAGAAAAGAAAGTTTTAAATTTGATTCTCAAAATATATATAAACATACTTGTAGAACTTCGATGAGCGCTCTGGATTCGTCAAGCATTTCTTTGTATACTTTTTTCTCCTCTTCTAATTGAGCAACGCGTTCGGAAAGGTGTCTATTCTCCTCTAAAACATCTTCGAGTGTTATTCGTCGTCTTTCCGCGATAACTTGCCAATAATTTTCACTGGGACCAGCTGTTGAAAGAAGCACATTTATTACTACCGATTATGATTTTTTAAAACATCATTATATAAATACCTTCGGAGGTCAAATCTTCTACTTCGATTTTAATTTTTCCACCCCTGGCGGTTTGTATAGCCTTATCTTTGACTGTTTTTTTACATTTGGAGGTTTCAACTTTCTTTTTAACTGACGCTTCTCTGTAATCAAATAATCTGTTGATAATTTAGGAAGAATATCAGACTCTGTATCGAAAGATTCTGTCACACTCACTCTTTGAGAGACTCTTTGAAAGGCTCTTTGGTTTGCACGGTAGATCTAAGCTGTCTTCCAGCTCCAACCAAGTTTTCCTTATCGGTAGCTGCAGGCTGCAAAACGTGCAAAGACTTTCTGACCTTAGCCTGTTTTGATGAAATGAAAAAAATATGATTTGAAATTCCCAAACGCGTTTAAAAAAGTGAAAAAGGAGAATATTTAGAATTCTTGTGAAAGAAAAAGAAAAACTATTGTGATCGACGATAAATTGTAATATATTTACAAAATATTTCCCATAAATCATGTTCGTGAATGAATGGAATATCTATCGAGTGCTTCAGCGAAACTTGAGAAAAGTTCATATCAAGGTCATATCGAGTAAAATTCAAAATTCTACAATTTTGCGCTATTCCTACGCGCAGAGCGCAGATATTTATATTCGATTACTGCAAACGTGATATTGTAACTGATGATGCATAATTTTTAAAGGAATGATCTACATTATTGTGTCCCAAAGGGAAACTTTGGGAGAAACAAAACCGACCATCTATATAGCCTTTCAAAAGCTTGTTTTCAAATCAAATTTTGATCTCAACTGACCTTGGTACGAATGGAAGTTTGAACGTTATTAATTCGATTTGCTGTTGACTCGACAAAAGAATATTCAAGAGAAATTGAATTTATATTTGAAATCATGATCGAATAGATGTAAAAGAAAAGAAAAATGAAAATGTTTTAGAAAATGAATTCAAAATGTTCTTACTAACCTCCGAAGATACAGTTTTGGTGGCACCCATTTTATTAGCGTCCCCTGTTTTCATGATGTTGATCAGTCAAATGCAGTCAAACGAACTTACTTGAAGGACGAAATTTCAGAACTTGAGTACTCTTCGGGTGAAAAATCCCTCAAAATCGAAGAAAATTGGTGAGGAATTTTAGAAGAATGTTACCATGTTGTTTATTTCACTTAGCGTTCCCGCCTAAACGATCCGTGAACCATGGAGACAGAGGACAGGGTTGCCACTGTTGCCAGATAAATGATCGCATGTAGAATGATCCTATTGGCTGGTTTTTTGAGAAACGAAATTCCAATTGGATGCTTTCAGAAGAAATAGCCAATAATCTGCGCGTATAGTAATTTTTATCACACCGAATGGACATAAGATTTAGTAATTTTCTAGGGAAAAAAGCGATAACGCTGATTTCAAGCAAGCAAACGTTGAATCCATCATCATCATAAAAAAAGAGCCGGTCAACTCAAAATGTCAAAAAAATCAGTATGGTTGTATTTGACGCTTCAGGAATTGTTTATTCAAAGTGTATCCGGCTCGATAGGTGACAGATCTCAATATTACAATCAGTGCTTAGAGATATGTCGAGCAAATGATTGTATGAATGGCAAGTACTCGAACTGAAATCTAATCAAATTTAATCATTAATTCAATCAAACTTCTCACAATTGTTTTATACAAATTTGATTCGCAGAGCACACCTTCAGAAGAGAACCATCTGTGATATTGTTGTTGCTACAATGGTCATGTATGGACGACTGTAGTTATTCTTGTACCTGGAAGACCGTAGATTATTTTCTCTCTCATGGATTACAAGTGCCCCAGTTTCACGGAAAGGTAAACAAATTTCACAAATTTCACATATTTATCATATCCTCTGTATTCACATAAAACAATTAATCCAAAAATTTGTGATTTTCAGTGGCCGTTCATTAGATTTTTAGGTATCCAAGAACCAGCTTCGGTTTTATTTTCGATATTCAATTTTTATATTCATTGGACTATGTATTGGAAATTCAAAAGGAAAATCAAGTCTACTTATCCAATGTTTTACGTATGGACATACTTCAGTATTGTAAGTGATTGAAATTTGTTCAATTTTCACGAATTTTTCATAAGAATAGTTGTATCGTTGATTTCAGATATGCTTGACCGGATGGTTTTGGTCTGTTGTTTTCCATGCACGTGATAAACCCTTCACAGAAATGATGGATTATTCTTGCGCTTTTGGAATAGTACTTACTTTATTGTACTGCATGCTAACAAGGTTTTGTATCGAGCTTTGGTATTTCTCATATCGTTCGATTGAATGCTTCACATCACATTTTACAATGATTTCAGAATAACTTATGGGAATAAAAGATTATCGATAGTTATATTTTGTGGATACTTGAGTATATTATATTCCCATTTGACGCATTTATGGTCTGGGCAAATTAATTACGGCTACAATATGAAATTCAATATAATCGTAGGTGAGTATCTTATTCATACTTGTTCTGAATTTTTTTTTAACGAGTCAATAAATTCTTTTTTTATAGGTTTTCTTACATTCTTGTTGACCATGATCTGGTGGTATGAAAATCGAAATAGACTACCTCATATCTACTTGATTGGTTTGTTCAATGTATTGACGGTTCTCGTTACCCTACTCGAAGTAGCGGACTTTCCTCCAATTTTTTGGACATTTGACGCTCATTCTCTGTGGCATGCCTCTACAGCTCCTCTTACGATACTTTTATATAGGTAATAAATACATTATATATAACAAATATCTATACATATACTTTACTCTTCTTTATTCTTTCAGATTCATGATATTGGACTGTGATTATTTAAACGTTCGTTATAACAAATTAGTATTGAATCCTGATCATTACGAATAAATTTTCGTAATCTCGATTCGAGGGAGCTTGGAACTCGAATCTACGCCTTTGTAACAATCAAAAAATAGGAAGTAGGGATGACAAGATATCAAACACTCAATAGTTTCTCAGTATTTTATGAAGTATGTAACTTAGAGCTTTCATTCGATTATAAATATTCAATCGTAAGAATTTTCAAAGGGTTTGAAATGCAGAAACAAAGTAAAAATCTGTAATAAATCTACCATTTTCCCTTCATCTTCAGTTTATCCGTCGAAGTATCAAGTTTTGAATTTTAATCCATCTTTAAATCATATCATCCAGTTATTTTTCTGCTTGAATCAACTCCTTGGAACTAGAAACATCGTTTGACGAATGTACATCAAGATTTTGGGTCTTCAACAGCCGAGTATTCTGTTATTCGATTACTAATTTGTTTCAATAAACGATTAGAACTTCAACAACATTCATTTCATACATAAAATATTATTGACTGGTCGGTAGTAAAATAATAGTCATTTTGTAATGTTAAGCTGTATAATTGTATATTTTATAAATTCTAATTTCTTAAAATGTATATATATATATATAATTTTCTTTTTACAATCAAGCTATATAAGTATAATAATCTGTATTTAAGAAATTAAGGCAGTATTATTAAATTCTATGAAGTGGATATAATAAGCGCATATATTTATATATGTATGACTCCATTTGGTTGCAGTTTTGTTTAAAGAAATGCAAAGCAACCGGATGGAACCACCTCTGCGCTTGTATCTTCTCAAGATACGTCAGATATTTTTGTTCAATGTGAACATCTAAATTTGATACTTTTATCAGAGACGGCAAGTACTAATTAAATTTATCGTAACACAAACAAAAGTATAAAAATATAATAATCGATTTTACTGTTTGATTTCGCAAATCAAGTGAACTGGAAATTAAAAAAGAAATTTCATATGTAATTTGATTACATAATCTTGTTTGCATATCTTTATAAATTGTAATTAAAAGTGAAGAATTATTTTACACGCACTTAAACGACAGTACTCGTCGAAGAATACGATCTCATTTTTCTTTTCAATCAAATTACTTGAAATTGAATACTGAATTATTCAAGTATCATTCTCTTTAAGTCACCTTATAGAAAACATGTATAGAGGGTGTGTATTAAAGCACGGACGAATACAGCATTCACCGTCAGCATCTCTCTTTTTTTCTATTCAAATAACTTTTTGTAACAATCAACGAGGTTGAGATTTCTAAACGATTATTCGAATAATCACTCGTCCTTGTGATTTAGTTCAATATTTCATACGACATAGGTTTACAATAATGGCAATATAATAACAATAATACTATGTTGAAAATTATTAAAAGAAAAAAAAAAGCACAATGGCAGTTTCCAAATGAAATTTCTTTACACTGTAAAAAAAAGTGTATAGCAGTGATAATGATTGGAGTTACATAGTTTATGCAACATTTCACTATTCTCACTATAAAGTACATTATATGTATATGTATACTGATCGTGTCTAGTTTCGAAAGGATTGGAAGAACATTTTCAAGGACTCAAAATTATTTTCCTTTGCAAAAAAAAAAAAGTTCCCTGATCTTATAAAACTTAAAATATTCTCAATAATCTTAAATATATTACGATGTATGTATATATATATATATGCTGCCACTTTTAATGTAAATTTATAAAAAATATTCCATACTTATTTTTCGTTGTTATAAATAAAGATATAATTCATAATAAGGATTCTCTTTCAAGCGAAATATTGTACCACAAAGAATATGAAAATCATTCAATACATACATTTGTTCTCAACAAATCTATGAATTAATCAATTAAGTATATAAAATTTCATTCGAACTGGTAAACAAACAGCTATGGCGTTAGTGGTATTTTATACCACCTTTTTTTTTCATTACTCGAAACGATTTTATTTATTTTTTCTTTTCCCTTTACGTGCAAAAATGAAAATCACACGTCGACTACTATTAATTTGTCAGTCTTCGAGGGGTAAATAATTCCGTTTGTTAATTTACTAGATGGAAGAAATGATTTTAACGTAAAGTCTTTTTCTTTTGTGCGATATTTGATCAATAATATCGTTAATGTATCCGATCGTGAGTTCGTAAGTATAAAAAAATAATTCGTTTATTCCATTCGGAAACAACTATCACAACATGATTCTTTTTCGTTTTTTTGTTTTTATAAAAATTTGATTCGGTAAGATTTGTCAATGAAATTTCCTGTAAGTACTTTGAACTAAGTAAGGATTGTGCGCACGCAATGTAACATGTATGATAAGTGATAATCGATCATTTCGAATCGGAGAGTGCCCCTATTTTCACCTAGTGTTTAAACAATGCTTCGTTCTCTGGATTTTCGTCTCTGTGTTTTTCTAAATTACCAGACAAAGTTGGATCTGGTCTACGTCTCTTGAAGAAACCAAGTTTTCGTAAAACTAAAGTAAGTAGTATGAATAGTAACAGACCGGCTACTATGGCAACTATGATGATCCATATAGGAACAGGCTCCGCTTCTTGTTGATCCAACAAATCTGGATACGCTATTGTTTCAGCCTGTCAAATAAAATTACATATGTTATTCTTAACATTCTTTTAACCGCAACATGTCTCAACTTACGATTGCATGATCATCCTTCAAATTTTCTTGTTGTATAACAACATTCGGAGGAATTATTATTCTCGCGTTGGATCCAATTTTCACCATATCCACTTTGGGATAATCCTCTACCAATGTCGAGTTCCACAATCTAAACACAAATCATCGATTAGAAGTGATTCTATCATAAATTTTCAAAATAAAACATTCATGTCGAATATTACAAACCTTGCTTTCACACTTATAATTGCTTCTTGTTTTCTAGGTAAATTATATATCATGCAGGTGATATCGAAACACTTGGCTGTCCCCGCTTTACAATTCTATGAGAAAAAAATAAGATCGAAGAAATAAATTCAAGTGTTATTTTACTTCACTGCGCTCTATGACTCACCATTGAAACAACTTGATGTCGATTTCCATCTTTATCTATAATAATTCGAGTATTGACTACTTTTTCCGTATCTCGTTTGTTCCTTATATGATTAGTGTGATTGAAATGATGAGGAAACGGAGTGGTAACTGGAGGAAAAAGATTATCAAGATCATCATAATTGAGACTTCCTTGCAATTTTAATGGATTGACAAGATGTCCTGGAGGTAGCGTACACTCGCCATCTCCCAGCGCTATATTTATACAAAAAAAAAGAATTATTATTCTATAAAAATAACATGAACATTTATTTGAATAATATATATATATATTATACTAACACTGAACGGTTGGTAACTCTTCCAAATATAACAGCCATTTTCCATGAGGTTTGTCATTCGCCACCTCGTAGGGCCAAGAAATTCGTACCTCCAAGCTGCTAACTTTCCAAGGTCCTTCGTTGAATACTTCGTAAATGTGGGATACCTTTGGCCCAACTTCATTCAAATGTTTGATCGCGGATTCCCCTACGACAGGTCCACCGTAGAACGCCCATTGCGTTTTCGCGCTCCTACATAATAAATCGAACATGAATTTTCGTGATTAAAACTTACTTCAACCTCACAAACTCACCCCTTAATCGACAATTCAGCGCGTTTCAAAACCGTGGCATACAATCTTGTTGGTGTTTTCTCTCTAACTTCCTTGGAGGTTGAATTAGCGAAAACTAGGAAACTCAATTGCGATTCGTCATCTTCTAATCCTTTAGGATCAAATCTCACTTGTATACTCACGGATTTATCCTTTTTGAAAGGATTACCGATAGAACACGACACTAATGTACTATTGTACAAATTACAAATAGCCGAATCGTTACTTTTACTCGCTATATAATTCAAACTTGGCGAATGAGTGATAAATAATTGCGCTTCGTACGCGGATTCTCCTCTGTTCGATGTATTAACTTCGACTACAACTTCTTCTCTCTCGCCCAATAAAAGTTCGTAGAAATTTGGTTTGACGGTAGAAGCTGAAATAAATATACAAAAAAGGATTTGAAAATTATTCCCTTTGTTCGGATTTAAAAATGCACTCGATACTAACCGGAAAGATTTAACTTGGCAGTAACTTGAAGATCGCTTTCACAAATATCGTTATTTCCGCAATCCTTCTGGAAGGTGGCTTCGAAAATGCGTGCGGCTTCCTGTTGATTGAGGATTGGATATTTTTTGATATCGGGTAAAGGTTCTCCTTTTAGCGGCATCCTTGGCTCGTCTTGTATCAGGGAATAATTTAAACGGAATTTTATTGGCGACTGAATGTCTCGTGTATTTTCCTAATAAAATACGCAATAGATATATTATTCATTAATATTGAATAAAGTAGATTTAGACTTCTCACCTTTAAATACACAATTTCTTTTTGACAGTGCACGAGTTTTGTCGTATCTAAAGTGACTGTGCGATTAATGTAATGCTGTCGAGGGTTACCTCCAAACCAAATCCTTGAAAACTTCTTTACTCCTAAATAAGTTTCCGCTTCGATGTAATAATTCAATTTTAATTCTTGCATATCCTCCTCTTTTACTAGGGATGCAGTTTTACAACAGGCTTCGAAAGTGAAACTGAAAAGAAAAATCGAATTTTATTATATACGTAAAAAAAACAACTAAATGAATATGTTTTTACGTATTCTATTTACCATGTATAATTAGAATCAGGATCTTCGGCGCATCCATACTTATTGGGATCTATTGCTTGAATTTTATCCAAATGAGTTCCATTTTTCGTGGTATAACGTATATAAGTACTAATATCGATAATTTTCTTGGAACGAAGTAGAATCACCGCACTGCTGTCGTAAGCTCCGACCAACAAATCGGGATATCCATTGTGATCCATATCGATCCCTCCGCTGAGGGAATATCCAAACGTTTCGACGGGGTAAGGAGTATCTTCCGTATGAATAATCTATGAATTACACAATACGAATTGTCATTTTTATTTTACAGATTATCATACTAAAGAAATTACCTAAAATTACCTGTGATGGGATGGTAATGATACCATTCTTCGATCCAAGGTATATATAAATTGTTCCTTTTCCCTCGTACGGAGCTCCAATCGCGATATCTTCGTATCCATCTTTATTCAAATCTCCCAGATTTGTCAAAGCGAATCCAAATCTATCGGGAAAACAATGATATATATATATATATTTTTTTTTTAATCACAAGAAGAAGGGAATGTCATTCAATTGTAATTATTATACCTGGACTCTTCGTGACCAACGAGTTTAGTGGGTTTACATTTTTCATAATCTTTCGGGTTCTTGCATAATGTTGTGTACACGTAGACAGCTCCACCTTCCTCTTTATTGAAATAAAATGGAGCAGCGACTATGAGATCTGTAATTCTATCAAGAAAAATGTGAACAAAAATAATGTAATTTCTTCACAAAGTACAGGAGCCTTTCAAACGTCTTGGAATTTGAATTCTTTAATGTTTTTTTTTTTTATATATTTAATATAAGATATTCGACCATTCCAAAACTTTTGAAGAATTTTGCGTAGTAATTTATCATTTACTTGTCCCCGTTGACATCCGCGGATGTAATTTCGTATCCAAAACTCGAGGCAAATTGTTCGCCGTCCAATATCAAAGCAACATCCATATCAGGTTTGAGATCGCGTCTCGTAAGAAGAACCACCTGTCCAGTTCCATTAGATCTGGGCGCCCCAGCCGCATAAGCGAGACCATTTCCGAAAAAATTTCCCACGGCAACTGACATACCTAAAACATTAAAACAAAGCATTTTTTAAAATATTGTTTCGTTCCAAAAAATGTACTTCACAAATTCCTGAAGTAATTTTGTATATTTTTCGAAACAACCTTTCTTTTTCAGTTGTCAAATAGACATTAGGCTTTAAAACAACTATTAGTATGCTATTACTATACCTAAGTAACTGTATTTGTTAACGGGCGATTGATCTTGCATTGGTGCATTGTATACTGTGTTATCTCTGGATAAAAATTCATCGGATACGGTGAAGAGATATATGGTTCCTCTCCAGGTATGAGGGCCTGGAGTACCTATCACGACTCGATCTTCCGCAGTCAACACTCCGCTGGTCCCAGCTTGACAGTATCCAAATTGTTCGTGTGCTCTAAAAGAGAGATGTTTTTCAATCTCGTATAAAACCTTTCCCCACGTCAACAGGGAATCTGGATTTCAATATAAAAATACAGGACATAATAGAACATTGAGCATTACTTATTGGTAGGTTTTCCCGAACACGGTTTTTTGATGTCTTGATATTTCAAATCTTGAGTCAATATATAACACTGTCCCTGTCCCCACTGCGAATCCACTGTTTTGATGATATGTCGATGTGCACATACCTGTAAAAAAATCCAAGTCTTCATCTTTGTTTTTATTGATATTTTGAGATAATACGTTTGTAAGATATCACATACCATTACTTTACCGCCTACTCCTTGACTTTTTACAGTGACTCCCAGCCACTGCCCATCTTTTATCTCGTCATTACCGGGTGCAATTAATTCATCGGAATCAACACCTATAAAATAAATATACCGGTATTATCCTCAATTCGCAATTTACTTTCAACGGAGCAAAATATCGATTGAAAAAAAGAAGCAGCAGTTCCTTATTACACAATTATAATGCTTATTTAAACTGCAAAAAAAATTGAATTCGATTAAATGTTGTTTAATTCATCGTTGCAAATAGTAAAGTATGAGTTTTAGCCACTGGAATGGTGTAAATAAAGAGAATATTATCAATTACGGCAAGTTGTTATAGATTTAATGAACTCGATTAGTCGAAAGAAATAAAAACTTTTCACAAAAATGAATAAAAATGATTAAAAGTAGAAATTTTTAAGCATTAGTATTATGCGTTACAAGCAACATTTTACAATGCCGGACTGGATGTTTGTTTTACAGCAAGGTAGATGATAACGGGGAATAATCATTTCTCATTTCCCAATAATTAAACCCTCGATGATAAAATCTGATTTATCTCAAACAATAATGTACATAGAATCATTGATTAAAAAATTGATATTTTAATCTTTCGGCTAGAACACTGTGTTTCGAAATATTTTCATTTGCTGAAACAAAGCATATGAATATCAAATATCATTCATGCAGAATGTTCAATAAATTCTGAGAAAATTGTAAATGCATGTTAATGAAATATATAAGAATCAGCCACAGTTCGGAGATACAAAAAGCATGTAGTTAGTTCAAGATCGCTGGTTTTATTCTTCATTTTTATTTCCTTTTGATCCGCTAAATCAAATTGAATGAAAATCCATGCCTAATGAGAATTAAAAAAAATTGTTCTTGTTGTTTTTTCTTTCTCTTTTCAATTCCTCCAACCACTCTGTTCTAGAACGAATGAATAGATTGAAATTAATAATCATTCTGAAAACATGCTAGATAAGCGAAAAAATGAAAAATCTTGTGATTCAATTCAAAAACCTCTCATTCAAAGTCATTCTCAAAAAACACCGTTGATTCACTTACTTGAATCATAATGACCACCCTCTGCTGCTCGGTTAACCAAAACATAATTTAACAGAAAATAATCGTTAAAAGAAAAGTCGATGTAAACATAAATAACATAGGAAGCACATTTATCATGCTTGAATAGGAAATAATATTACTAATTGATACTATATTCTTAAATTTTGATAAGTCGTCTTCATCGATAATCGAATGAATCTTAATAGAGTTTTGTTAGCACGATAATAGGAATTCTAGATGGATTTTGTGTATTATATGTAAGAATAGGGTCCAAGGCACCTGGAGGATTAACACCAAAGATATTGAGATGAAATAATTTGAAACTCACGTTACTTTGTATGTATATATATATATATATATATGTAAGAATGTAATAAAATTCTAAAACTCACTTAAACGTCCATCGGTAATAACTTGAGTACAATCGTCCAAGTATGTACTCAAAGGGCATTGCCATAGAGCTCCCGATTGATTAGTTCCGGGTTGTTTGTTCTGATCCAAAGGAGCACCGACCAGCATCCTAAAAAATAAATGTGCGATCAACAAATTTTCGGCAATATTATCTATTATTTTTGATTCTACGCAACGTGACTTACCAACTTTTAGGTTTTCCTTTCCCATCCTCGGCTACTTCTTGATGCTCGGCGACGGAATAACCGAAATAAGAGCCTTCAGATCCTCTTTTGATAACAGGTATTCGTGTTTCCAAGTTAAAACCATGCACAATGCACACGATGTTAAGTAAAACAAGAGTCTTCATCTTTTGAAATGTATTTATATAATGTATGAATTTCCCTGGTCTCGCATAAGTGGGATATTTAAATTTAAAATAGATATACGCGAATTCGCAAGTTGTTTGTATTTATGTCAACGATCCTGCTTCTATCCCCGTTTATCTTTTTTGTACCACGCATACCTTCAAAAGTTTCAGAATCCACCCACGTACCGATCATCGATGTTGTATGTATAGGATAATAATGCCGATCTGTTCGTACTATACATTTGAATATACTAGGTGGTCCAGGTCCGTTCGTCGTCCATTCTTGTGCATATATTATATACAAAGGGCACGTTTACGATACGCAATATTGGGTGTTCATAAACACACGACACTTTCGAACACGATTATGCGCAGAACCAAAAATTCAACTTGTACGCAATATTACAATTTTTTAATGCTTTTGTTGTGCGGTGTGTGCTCAAGGAGTTGTTGTTTTGTTGTTGTGTAATTTTTTCAAACACTCACCAACACTGTCGTCGTGTGAATTTAAACTCCCTACGAACTTATTTTGTAAAATCTCACATAAAACATCCATGAAAAAATAAGTGATGAATTATCGAAGTATATTTCTAAAATCACCAAGTCTTAGATTGCAAATAAATTCCAAATTTACAACCAAATAATGAATAATCATAACCGATGATTATTAATGTTATGATTTTGGGAGATTGAGTATTTAATTTATTTAAGCATTAGTCGTAAATATTACGTAATTAATAATAAATAAAAGTTAATCAAATTTTATCATGTCAAGTACGATAAGTGGAAAGAATTTATTACGTCCCACCGGACTGCAGTGTAAAAATCTACATGAATATTTAAAATCTAGACCACCTGAGACATTAAACAAGCTCTACCAAAATCCTCCTATTTGTTTAGCTGTTTTTCGCGAATTGCCAGTCATAGCGAAACACTATGTCATGCGTTTGCTCTTCGTAGAGCAACCTGTACCTCAAGCGGTAATAGCCTCGTGGTGTTCCAAACTTCACTTCGAAGAACATCAAAAGGTGGTATCTATATTGAATGAATTGAATGTCTGGAAAGAAGCGTCTATTCCAGGAGGTTTACCAGGATGGATTTTGAATAATACTTTCAAAAAGAATCTCAAAGTGGTTTTGTTAGGTGGAGGTAAACCATGGACCATGTCCAATCAATTAGAAACTGACAATAAACCAAGGGACGTCGCTTTCTTAGATTCTTATGCTCTGGAAAGATGGGAATGCGTTCTACATTACATGGTTGGATCCCAACAACAGGAAGGTGAGTCCATCAACGAGATTCATGATTTTTCACAGAGAATTCAATGATCTATGTTTCAGGAATATCCGCGGATGCAGTTAGAATTCTATTACACGCCGGTTTAATGAAACGAGACGAAGCCGACGGAAGTCCCGTCATCACGCAAGCTGGTTTTCAATTTTTATTACTAGAAACAGCTTCTCAAGTATGGTATTTTATACTACAGTATTTAGATACCATCGAAGCGAGAGGTCTCGATTTGGTCGAATGTTTAACATTCTTATTTCAACTGAATTTTTCAACTCTCGGTAAAGATTACAGTACGGAAGGGATGTCCGAGGGGTTGTTAACTTTCTTACAACATTTAAGAGAATTCGGTTTGGTTTATCAACGTAAACGCAAAGCCGGGAGGTAATTTTTCGAACGATATTCACGATATTTTGGATTAGATGATCAACTTTGATGTTAATATTTCAATTCTCTCCTTAGATTTTATCCCACGCGTTTAGCTTTGAACATAGCCACTGGAGAAAACAAGCCCCTCTCGAGGGATCCGGAAAAAGAAGGATACATTGTCGTAGAAACGAATTACCGGGTATACGCTTATACGAATTCCAACTTACAAGTTGCGTTACTTGGACTTTTCTGTGATATGTTGTACAGGTAGGTGTTGAACACGCGTATTCATTACGCATTTCCTCAAAGCATTGCAGTAAAATGAATTTTTCTTCAGATTTCCAAACCTAGTCGTATCCATATTGACCAGAGATTCCGTGCGCCAGGCTTTAAAAAGTGGAATAACCGCCACTCAAATCGTGGGGTGAGTTTGTAAAGTATTATGCGTATATCCGACACTTATGGAACGATTAATCAACGTCTTTTGTACAAAGTTATTTACAGCAACACGCTCACAGTAAGATGATTTTAGCGGGACCGCCTATACTGCCCCCGACTATCGTAGATCAAATCAAATTGTGGGAAAACGAAAGGAATAGATTTACATTCAGCGAAGGAGTTTTGTACAGTCAATTTTTATCGCAAGCTGATTTCGAGGTGTTGCGTGATCACGCGTTATCTACAGGGGTATTAATTTGGCAAAGCGAAAGGTAATATGAAAGGTAATGAACGTTAAAATATAACTCTGAAACTTTAATGAAACTTTTTTGTATCAGGAAGCGAACTATGGTGGTTACAAAAGCCGGTCACGACGACGTTAAAAGGTTTTGGAAGCGGTATTCCAAAGGCTCATGATACGAGGATTTCTAATCATAGGAAATTTTTATACAAACTCGCCGTGTTAGTTATGTAATGAATTTAAACGTTTGATAATAAATTCAGTTTCTGATAAATGAAAAATATCAATGAAAATATCATGCAACAATGATTCTTTATTACAATTTTGTGAAAATTATGAGTCGATTGTATAATAATTGTATGTAAAAACATTCATACTTTTGTTTTTCGTAATAAAAGAAAAAGGATCCGATGGATATAATAATCGTATAAAATCCTAGTTATGCCTATAAGAGACGACGCAACAACACATTTTATTAAACAGAACATTATTTTTGTAAATGATAGAAAAAGAGAAAAATTGATAATAATAAGTAATCTTGAAATATACTTATTTATAAAGGATTTGTGTAAATATGCGATCATGTGGAGCATCAATCCCACATGCTGGATGCTACAGAAACTTCCTGTCAGCGCTGTGGAGCTGCTTTTGGTTTTGGCATCTTAGCTAACAGACCTTGAATTTCTTTCTTCTCGTCGTAAGTTTTCCATAATTCGTACAAATTTATAATATACCTAGCGATTTCTTGAATTTTTTCCATATCCGCGTTGAGTTCGGCAAACCATGATTTCAAATCTTTTTGCAATATTACGCAAGCTATTTGCAAACATCCTGAAAAATTTGTAACCTTTGAGTCTACAAATTGTCTTCAATTGTTACAGATTTTGTGTTTCTCCTCAACATTTGAGAATTAATGAATGAATAAATGAATGAAAAACTCACCAATAGCTATTTGATATGGCGGATATAAAAGACAAACGTCCGTTCTTAAACTATCATTGATGATTCTCCATGCAAGAGTGAGCAATTGATCATCCGGTCCCACATCTTGAATGAGAGTCAACAATGGACGATACGGTTGATATACTATCAAACAACAATCCAAATGTTCCAAAAGATAAAATTCACATTCCAAAATATGATTTGTACGATAAGGAAATTCTTGAGAATAAGCGTAATTGAATTTATTTTTCACTGTAAAAGAAAAATATCGTTACATTATTTTACCTGTGACGGAATATTTACTATATTTATACTATAAAATATATCATTTATTACATAGCGTCATGCCTAATATGATAACGTACCTACAGTTTGACAAGTAGTAATCAGTCTAGTATTAGAAATGACTCCAAATTCTTCTACCTTGGAGGCAAGAAATACTGAGGTAGGAGCTAACAGTAGAGGATCTATACATTTCAAACTATTGCGGGCATAAAACCTCTTGAAATAAACAGTAGCGGTCGCAATCACTTGCTGTCTTAATTTCAATTGCTCGCCCAATACTTGGATCACTGAAATACAAAATTTTGAGATAACAATTTGGGAATAATTACTAAAATGAATAATAAATAAATACATACGATTTGCAAAGAAAATAAATAGTTTCTGATATTCCTCTTCTGTTAGAATAGACAAATCGTGCTGGCGTTCTCGTACTAAATCCTGTTTATCGAGTAACCACTGTTGACTGAAAGATGATGAATCGAGAAGATTAAAATTGTGAAAAAAAGAGGAAAGGTTGAGGTGTTTTTTTTACTTGAAAAAATTTGTTTGACTTACTGATGTGAACTTTGCCAAAAATTACCGGCCATTATTTTTAAATGTTATCAGGTGGGTTGAACGAACGTTCAATCGTCGATTTACACTCACGAATAAATGATCAGTTTTGTCCGAACATGTAAAGATTTCATAGATTCCAATCGTTGATACATTATTTATAATTGATTGGGATTTGATAGGAGATTTTGTTCAACTTTTTTATTGCACTTATTGGGATAATGTTTGTGCATTTATTCATTCACGGTGCTATTTTTTTACAATTTGACTTTGCGCACAGGGATGAAATTCCGTGTTTTGAGAAGGTGCTGAAAAAATTGTTGGCCGAATGAACATGATTCGACAATCGCTAGTTATTTTCTAGTGTTTTTACTGGTGGTACTCCCTAGCAGTTTTGCTAGGAAATCCCGAAATTTTCCCAGGATTTTCTCCGTGTGGGTGGCAATGGATTTATCACATCCCCTGTAAGCGCGCTGCTGTGGCAATCCTGACCTGATCTGCTATTTTTAAAAAAGCAAATCCCCTTGTTATAGCTGCAACTAGTTGTAAGTATCAGCAAGTATGTCATATACACAAATGTTGATCAGAGTTACAAGCAAGTAGAAAATTTTACTTCAATTTTATTATTAAACTTCTTCAATGTGGAATGATTATTCATAAATTCCCCTCAAATCAATATTAAATCATAAATTTTTGGATCATCGATTTAGGAATTTGTACCTCAAATGACAAAATATATACTGCGCTGATGAAACGATATATATTCAATTTATAATGATACATGATTCATTGTTGATATAATTCAGATATTTTGAAGCTCATCAAAATACAAATTGGGAAGCGAGAGATTGTATGATACATTCGAGAGTCGAACAAGCTCAGGAAAGGATTCGTGAATTCAAGCGGTTACGAACAGCCAGGTATCTCTTGGATGCAATATCACTGGGAAATGACTTACTTACGGATGGTTCCAAAGTGGAAATTCTGAGTCTCACCCCAACTATTACGAAAAGATTAAAATTGTTGGGAGTCAAATGTCCAGAAGCTTCCAAAGGTGAGCGTGGTTGTACTTGATTTTCATTTTTAAAAGTAATCATCTCTTGAAATTATGTCAATCGCACGGTTTCTTTCACAGAAAATTATAAAAGTAATCTCAAAGCAACAGTTCCGAGATTCAAACATCGTGGGATATATCACTGTTGCACGTTTTGCTCTAGCGGAGGAAGGAAAGAAGCGACTTGTGCTTGCAAAGGTACCATGCCAGGTAAACTTGATTGATAGAAAAAATCATAATAAACAACTGTTGATAAAATATCGAATAAAACTTTCAGTTTTAGAGTTTCAGTAATTTTTAGAAAAATTTTCAGTGGCAAAAAAGGTGCAAACAAGGGTTTCTCAGAATTGTACCATAAAATTCAGAAAGAAATGTGATTGTTCTAGTAGATTGTGAGGGTATTTTATTGTCTGAATGGGGTTCACAGTGATAATTAAATCATAATTTCAATATTCAATGCAGGTGGTTATCAAGGTTGTGGTCACGGTCATCCTGGACATCCTGGAGTTCATCATTGGTCTTGTTGTGCATCGATTAGGCCGAATGGACAATGTTTACTGTTACAAAAGCAACAATATAGATTGCTGCTTTAATTTAATAAATGAATCTTGAAATTTCGATGTACCTGGTTACAATATAAATTCATTATCGGGGTTGCAATTGATCTTGTGACCAACTTTGAATAGATATCCTCCTCTTTGTATGAATAGAAATGGACATTTTGCTGTTCAACGTGGCAATAAAAAATACTAATATTAAGAAAGGGAATATTTATTTTTTGAATTTAAAAGTTCAAAATTAAGGAGGTAAAGGAGGACGATAGAGGCGTTCATACTTCTACTTCTATGTTTTTTACAGGGGATGGAAGTATTGTGTGTTTGTTGTGTGTGATTGTTCGATTGCCACTCAACAAATCTAAATTGAATGTCACAAGTTATCTATTCCAAGCTGATGGAGATTTTGAATTTACTGCTCACTGCATGAATCGAATGATACGGGATGAAAATTTTTATAGATACACGGATGGATGAACAAAAGAAGCAGATAACTTCCCTTTTCTTTGTAAAACAAATTGGATACCTAATTACTCAAATATTTGCCAATTACGCAAAAATCAATCTTTTTTTTAAATTATGTCACATGTTTCTGTAGCAATACTGATGTTTTAGTAGTAACATAATTCAATAACTTCTTTTTTTCATTTTTCCTTTCATGCAAAAAGAATGTCAGAAAAAAAAATGCTTTTTCATAATTTTCGGCTCTGTGACTCTGATTATAATATTTTTATCAATATTCTATTTTCTTATAAAAATATTTTCCAAATACCTACAGTACGATGAAGTTGATGATCTGGAATTTCATGAAAAAAATTGATAAACTATTTTTCATGTCAATTTTCCACCTTATATTAGATTTAATGATACGCAATATTTCACTTTCGTTATAAATTTCTGTCTCTGAATTTTAAAAAGTTTTAAATTTTACTAGTGGTGGAACGCTAGACAATTCTATCCTGTAAGATTCTCCAAAGTACTTCATCATTCTCAAGATATTAAAGTGTTTTGGAAAAATCTGACACGAAAGGTTTGGCGAACAGATGAAAACACGTATCCTCCAAAATTTCAAGATAAAATATTGCGAGAGTGTTGTAAATGAATAAAAAATGATATATATTCCGCTGTACCTCAAATGACAATATCTGCGCAACCATTTAATTCTTAAGATCTTAATAAAGTAATTAAAAGAAATATCTTCCAACGCACCTATAATGAGTTAAATTGAATATATAGTCATCGGTGGAAAATGCCGAATGATTGTATTGGGTCAACAATAGATCGAGGAGAACTTTTGCTCTCTGCAACATCGTTGCCAGATATATGGTAGCTCTTTTGCCAGCTTCAATGGCACTTTCGCTGGCATGACCTCTATGCTTGATACTCCATACACATTCTTTGCACGTCACCTAGAATTCAAAATACTCAAAATCAATTTCACTTTCATCGAACGGAATAAAGAAAAAGAAACCTGTTGACAAGCGATACAGTAATATCGTAAAGCACGAGTTGGATGTTTTTCGCAAAGTGCGGTTCGTCGGATGTTGGTTGCTTCCCAAAAAGGTCTCATGCGATGTCTAGACGATTTCATACTTTCTTGATGCTTCGCGCCACAGGGCGAACAGAAATTACGTAAACAAGCAGCGCATTGCGAAAGAGCCTGTCGAATATATGGACAATTAATATTCAAAACTCAAAAGAAAATGTATCGGTATACTTGCCAGTACTTCGTCGGAACAAATATCGCAAAGCACTCTGTGGCTCAAAGTACATCGCACAGCGTCCAAGACGAGACGATGTTGAAGAGGATAATGCGGAGGTGGAATGGAAGATCCACCTCCGTCCATTCTTGGGAGTAAATAATCGCATAAAGGACATCTCTCGAAATAAACACGACGATCGCTCAACTCGGAATCACGATTCCCTTTAAATTCCAAAGAAACACAGGATGCTAAAATACAAACTCGCGACTTTCAATATTATTTATAAATTATACCTTCGCTTTTATTCATCACTTCGAAGACGCAAGTCGAACAAATTGCGTGAAGACAAGGTAAAAGTCTGGGTTCTTGCATTTCCCTTCCACATCGAGGACAACAGCATATATCAATTTCACCTCGTCTTTGTTCAGGTTTTGTAAAATGAGTCGCTTCTGAAGAATATCCCATCGAAAAGGGTTGATCCTGAATGTACGATGAATCAGAAACAAGTGGACGATCATCGGGGAATCTCGTGTTCGTCAAAAACTGTGATAACGGTAATTTCTCAACTTCATCACTTCTGTAAATGAAATAAAAAATCATTTCTTCAATACATTTTCAAAATTTGCAATATTTCTCACCGTTGTTTGGCACAATTATTAAAATTCGTCGTTTTCGTATCGGCAATGATGATCGGTGAATATCGTTCTTGTGTTCTCAAATCGGAAAGAGCGATATTTTCATTATTTTCATTGTTTGTTCCCATTCCTCTGTCGATCATTATTTTCTGTCTACAACAATTATCTCTCAAACAATGAATCGCGTTTATAAATTCCATGGTATCCACTTCTATCTATCTATATTTACAATCCAATGAAACAAAAACGATTTGAAAATTTGATGTATTACAATGAACACATGATTCTTTTATTAAGAAAAAAGTGCAATTGCATCGTTCATTTTTTTATCGAATGAAATAAAATCAATGTAGATTAAAGGATAAAAAAATAGGATTAAATGTTTCAGGAGGAACACCGATCTGGACGTGACTAGCGAATAGGTAAGAAAACTACGTTAAATACGATGCACAAATAACTACTGCTACCCTATTTTACGTGTGATTCAAAGCAACCAAGTTAAAAATATCACAAACAGCCGTGGAAGATTTTCTCGCATCAATTTTATGTTCGCTGCTTTCTCGCATATTCTTGAAATTATTGATTTCTTTGATTAATTGAAAAAAGAAGAAACTGCATCGAGAAAGATTGTGATTTAAAAAATTCACGATAAAATAGCTGCGGTAATAAAATATTTTTATTGCGAATAAAATTATAATTACATTAAATATTATCGTGTTTTGATTGATCCAACATTTGATCTGAATTCATTTTCTTCAGTATCAAAAGGTTTTTTTATGTGCAATTCAAATTGAGTATATAATATTTGTCTTACGTAATAATTTTGTAAAAGACAGGGTTGAAGGATTTCATCAAATCAGTCATAAGACCGCTTACTTTACGATGATGACAATGATGAATAATTTTGTAAATAAGGTTTTGAATGAACCATATGATGGAATGATACAAAGCTTAGATATTGAATGTTTCAAATAAATCATTTCTTTGAATTTATAAAATCTATACACTAAGTACCGGAGAATTGTACTCCGTGAATTATTTTCCATAAAAATTAAAGAAATGGATTAATATTCAAAATAATGAATAAATTTAAGAGAATCTAATGAAATTTCCTTCATAATTGAATCTACAGCTGGCAAGAAAGTGGGAATCTTTGAATGCGATTTTTGTTCTCTTCAATCGGTTTCTATCTGCCTTTTGCAACAGAGAGCCCAAATTTTCTACAAAAATGGTTAAAATATAAGCATAAAAGATTTTTTAAATAATCCGGTTGATTGAATGAAAAACATTGCAAGAATAGAACTGAAAATTAAAAGAAATTCTGAAAATTATAAGCTAAAATATAGAAATAGATTAAAAATTGAAATAAAATTATAGTAAAATGAATTACATATTCCAACACAATTGTAATTCAAAGTAAAAGAAGTTACGAGGTAATTTTGATGATGTAAAATTCCGTTCCATTGATCTATTTTCAGTTTGCAGCTCTACGAAGCTGCTATTATAGGCACGATATTGAAACAATTTGTAATAGATCGAATCAATGAAATTCATTAAAATACGATCTAAGTGAGAGTTTGACTGTTCCTGGAATCAAACATTTAAAACAGAAATATAACAATTTATAGCTCAAAGATTGTCAATATAATAGAAAAATTTTTTAATCCCTACCTACAACCTTACAATTAATACTTAGATTTAGAATTGAAAATTGTACCACGATGTGTTTTTTATTTACAATTCATGAAGACGATTGAAGCAAAAAGAAGCATCTGTTGTCAATTCTTTTGTCGCAGGTTACTTTGAAGTAGCATTTGCAGCAGCACAGTGGCATCTATATGCTGCAACCGAGAGCTACCGTTAAGAAATCTTCAAATCCAATAGATATAGTTCCACTTTGATCGGTGTCACGTTTTCTAAATGCTTCTGTAATATTAAATTCATATTGAGAATAAAATTCATTTTTCAAGATAAACCAAGCATTTGTGGTGCATCTTTCAAAAGTATGAAAGTATAAAGTGAAGTTGATCATATTTTTGATCGCAAATAAAATTAAATGCCTCTCAAGTAGAATTTTTATAGAAAATAGTAACTCATATAAATTCTGTATAGCGATCGAGATCTTTTTTCCATTGAATGAATTGATGTATGCATTAAAGACTTTTGAACAATGTAAATTATATTTTCAGCGCATAATACTAACCTGTGAGCCTTTGAATCTGAACACATAGAACTATGAATTGATCGACGGTAATACTCTGATTTCCATCAGGATCACTTTTCTTGATGAGGAATTGTATAAATTCTGGACTCAGTCTGTATCCCATTTGAGTCAATGCGGCGTTCAATTCATTTTCTTGAATACTTCCAGAATTGTCATGATCGAAACCCCTAAATACGCCGAGCCAAGCATTTATATAATTATAGAGAGCTTGGAACTCCGTCACGTCTATGGTACCAGTTTTTTCTTTGTCAAACATAGCTGTAACGAATGATTTTTTGTCGATATATATGTGTATGAACGTAAAAGAGATGACAAATGTTTTTTTTTTTCTATACTCACCGATCATTAATTTACAAGCGGTATCTGAAAAATGACCACCCTGACCGTTAGCCAAAGCAGCTTGTAGTTCAGAAGCTGTGATTTTACCACTTCCATCTCTATCGACTGCGGCAAACCATTGTTGCACCTCAGGGTTTACTTGCGGTTGAACGTCAGATCCGTACATCGTTGCCTGATCAATGAATTCAAATTTTGAACGTGAAAAACAAGAGATCTATAACTTTCAAGCAAAATTGATTGTTCCATTCACATTTGTGTAGAAAATATCGTGCGGTCAAGGTTGAATGTCAAGTTGAATGAATATAGAAAAAATGCATGACAAGTAAATAACATAACCTCATTAGGGTACTCGATCTTCAATTGATTCGTTCTTTTCGAGAAAGTTCGAGTTGCAGGTTTCTTTATTGCACGATATTTTCTACGTAACGTTACATGATACACATTTTATGAAAATTGATTCAATGACGTATAAATTACCGGATATGCCATGCTACCTAAACAATCTTGAATCTGCGTGCCCAAACTCCCGTTTAACGCAGTTTTAAGTCTCTATCACATGCGTGCGATCCCACACAACACCACAGTTCCAGAAGAGTTCTAAAAGAATTCATGAAGATCATTTCATCAGTTCAATAAGAATTTTTTATGAATTCTTCTGGGGAAGTGGTGCTGTGGGGGATTGTAGTGTGTTTTCGATACCAAGAAGTAGAGTGAGATGGGTTATCTTTTAACAAGAGTACTAAGAGAGCTCAGAATGAACATTGGGCTTTTATCGAACACGTTCCCAGAACATCGCAAGACGCACATAAATAGAACTAACCGGAACATTTGCGTGACATTTTTAGAACTTTCTCAGACGTTCTTTGCACGTTCTCTGTGGAACCAAGCACGTTTTCTGAACGTTCAAAATATCTTCCGGTGCTGTACGGGTGTGCAAAAGCTTTTAAAGGTTAGTTTTCATGAAAGTACGGTAGAAAAACATTATGAGAACGTTCCGCGATGAATGAATGAAAAGAACGTGTTTAGAATGCATTCAGAGGCATCCAAAGTGCAGATACTCAAAGCATTTTGAAAACCTATTCCTCGGAGACCAAACACGCAAAACCAAATGGTGAGACAAAGGAGAAGCGGTCGATGGAGAGGGTAAAAACAGTCTCGGTCTCGAATCTGGCATAATTGGAGGCTTCCGAAGTAGTTGATCCTGATCCTTGGAAAAGTGATCGGATCAAGATCTAAGTATCAGGATCAACTACTTCGAAAGCCTCCAAGGACTCCAGTATGCATATGTACAGAACTCAATAGGATCTATTGACACCAACCCATGTCAATTCTTTCTATGCTATCCGGGGAATCCCAAAAAATCAAAGATATTTCTTTTTTCTACACCAAGTTCGTTTCGATAAACGATTCGAGCTTCAATAAAATGTAATTTCAACCTCAAAATGATATTATAACATAGATAATTCAGTCACATTTGACTCACTTTGATGTACCAGGAGAAGCTTTGAAATAACTGTTTATTCGCTGCTTCTTGTAAAGTAACATGTTTTATTTTGTATCGCTTTGCAAATACGGATCGGGAACCCGTCTAAACAGAGCTAAAAATTTATCTCCTTTATTCCTAGTCACTTTTTGACCTTCTTCGGTACTCTCATATAATTTCTCAACAATCGGATCTTCTTTCTGAGAAAAAAACAGAAAACACAAAACAATATCAATACTCTGTTTAAGCTGAGTTTCTTATCGATAGTATACATGTAATTCCACTAAAAGTATTTACCAACTGCTCCTCCGAGATTTGTTTGAATAACGGATGGTTTTCGAAATGTTCGACCATCCATTCGTGTAAATCCTTAACGTCGGTTACCGTATACACAACTCCCTGCAAGTTATGATTTGTTTTATGATTTCATTGCACCACAATGGAATGTATAAAGATAAAACGATAAAATTGTTTACCCCTTCGGCTAAAACATAGGCATACTCTGCCAATAACGAAGTGTTGATGATCCTCCATTTATGTTTGGATTTTTTGAAATGAGGGTCTGGATAGAGGAAGAATAATTTCTTCAGCTGTTAATAATTTTGAAATGAGTATGAATCAATTGGCTGTATAGATTCAAATTTGTAAATTCTATTATGCATAATACCTGCCCTTTGGAAAAGTAATTGGGTAAATATTTCATAGCGTTGGTCCTCAAGCATGCGATGTTTTGGTATTGACCTGGATTTTGTGAACGTAACGCAGCGATACGATCCATAACATAGTCGGAGACCTTCAATCTGATTTCCATACCGAGTATCAGGTGATTGGGAAACATCGGCGATAATGTCACTGTGAATGAAGGTGTATGTAAACTTTATTCCTCGACATATTCTCATAAATTCATTGTAGAAAGAATAATCGACAAAACTTACCAAGTAAACCTCCATAACCACATCCAATATCCGCAAATTCTACTCGTTTAATCGAACCCCTGTCATCATTCTGATCGTTGGATGAACTAAAACTAGGATATAACGAACTCCAATCCATCAACTCCGGTTTAATAGGACTATTGAAACAATGAAAATATGTTAGTATACATTTGTATATATTGTTTCAAGATTGTAATTAACGAAAACTCACTAATCCACGGAATGATCAGCTATAGGATTGGAATGTGCTCGTTGTCTGTAATATCTCTTTTGTGGCAGCGCGATTGTCGTTGACATAGTTTCCATGATCAATTATATACTTTCGTTTGAATATAAACTTGAAAATATGATCCTTGAATTCAAAACAAAAAGTACAAAAAAAACCAACAACATAAACTACTGCCAGCCATCACCAGCCATGTGCATTCATTCCGTTAGATTCAAAGTTGACCATAACCTATTTTCGTTTCATCGCGCGCATTCTGAAAACACATTTGGCGAATTACTATCAACTTCGTGATAAATTGACCAATGAAAAATAAATGTATGTATGCATCGTTACTATCGTTCATACGTTGACGTCCAAATCCAACCTGAGAACAATGAAAGATCAGCTGTTTCGTACTTGATCGTTGTATCTAATCTTTATCCAAGTGATTCGCGTTGAGTGAAATTAGGTTCAATATTATGCATCGGTATTTACTTCGGAATAATCGGTTTTTGAATGTTTTGACAAAATGATAGTGAAGAGAGATTAGATACAGAGTAATGATACAATATCATCAAATATTTTTATTCCATGTTTATTTTGAAAGAACCAATACGATACTTGACAACTCATTTCACTGAGGTTAGAATCTTTATTCGATTATATTACTATTTTAATTGTTGAAGAATTGAAATTCATTTTCTTTTTCATACGTATATTAGTCAGATACATGAATTCTACATATTTACTTATTATTTATTTTTATAATCCATTTGAAAATAAACATTCAATTTTAATTCATAATATTATACTTGGTATTTGATTGATCAATTGATTACTTCACTTTTTATTATTGATAATTTTACATTAATTATAATTATCATGTACTATTATTTTATTCATTGATTTTATTACTTCGAACTTGAATAAACTCGAATCTTTAACGAATATATAGATCAGATACCTCTTCATAACTATAATTTGTGCATTATAACTGAAATAGCTTTCATTTACAGATTTCCCAATTGAATCTTGTTGTGTATTTATTTTATCCCACTTGCACATTTTTATGATCATCGGCATGACATTGGGCCGTGATAAGGTTTTTCAAGTGTGGGTGAAACTAAATTTCGTTTCTACAATCTCTTACACGCGATATACGATACATCTGTGTTTTTAGTATTGATTGGGTTAAAGAAAGTATTCACGTGCGAATGATTTTCCATATCTTTACCCTATCGCCTTAATTTTTAACCCCACTCTGAAATATATTTGATCAAATCTTCGTTTATAAGAATAATGTTGAAAAACGCATCATTACTAGAAACTTCTGCAAGCTTTTACAATTAGAAAAAATCAATTCAATTCACGACAGTAGTATTTCTTTAGTATTTGTGTCCAATGAAATAAGATTGATGTATGCTTTTTTAACTATTGATCGTATAAATTGAACAACAAATATTTCTTAATTTTCAGATAGAAGACGGTAAAAGAAGAAAAATAAATGATCGGACCTGACGTTTTTAAACCGACATTTATTTTATTATTTTAGGTAAGTTGTATAAATAATCGTTGATTCATTTAAAATTTCACTTGAAGGCTCATAGAATGATATATATTTTTTTGCGAATCTTCCAACTCGAGAAGAAGATATTCATTAAGGAGGTTTACGCGTTACCTTCCGTGGACGTTGGTTAGAAAAGGACAGGCCTGTACGATGAAAAAAGAAGTTCGAAAAAACGCTGGTATTTTCTTAAAATTTCACAAATTCATGACAAAATCACTGATTATTATTCTCCCTTGATTTGCGTTCTACGTCAGCATCCTGGCGATCGATTTGACACATTTACCTCGAGCACCATAACGTTTCACAGATATTCTATGAATATTTGGCCAAGATTCATAGAATATCACGAAGAAACTGTTTTAAATATCCCACAAATGCCCATAGAGAGAATACCACAGAAGAATATTTTAAATCAGAAAATTTTGGGAACGTTTTCTTTTCCTTTCTCACCAAAATATTTCGTATTGCAATGTTCTTGAAGTTTGAATCGTTTTTATAGTTTTCATTGGTGTTGAACTTCTCGAATGAACTCCTTGGAACTGGTAACATCGTTTGAAGGATATATTTTAAATCTTCAATAGCTGAGTATTTCGTTATTCGATTATTAATTCGTTCCAATAAACGATTCAAACTTCAGCAGCATGTATTGCACTTCGGTACTTGATATTAGTACTTGAACTTCTGTTTAATTATAAAGAAGAAAATAAGGGGACATCGATAACGATATCTTTTTAATGTATATACATTATATATCTGCATTGACGTACAGCGGTAAAAATAAATTGGGGTATAGAGGTGATATTGAAGTTTTCCAAACTATCTTTTGTTCACAGAAGTATCAATGATAGGGATGTAAACACAGAGAGCCTGCCTTCTTAATCCCTCTTGAATACGCCCTTCTTATGAACGACGACAAACCAAACGTGTGTGTTTCTTTGGAACGATCATGTGATTATGGTCAATTAAAGCATATGATGTGTATGGCATTAGTGATCGAAAGACTTTCATTGCGGTTAGCGACAGTACAAAAATAATCGCGTTAAGATCTGAACACTATTCGCGTGATCCTAATGAAACCATTGACGCGTTTATTCCAAAGTGTTACAAGGAGAATTTGTTTTGCCATGTACAATTTGCCTTGAATTTCATTTCGAATTCTTACCAAAGTTATAGTGCTCAATTTTTGTTTACGACTTAGCGCTCCATCGCATGTTGATCAATGAAAAAAGTTATTTCAAGTACCAAAAACAACATGAATTCTTGGTTACCCGATCCTCGAACGTGGCTGGTGTTCGAATCAGAATCCAGTGTGGTAAATTCTCAAATATATCGTATAAAATTTTAGTCTCTATGGATTATTTTTATGACTTTTTACACCAAATCTATCGGAATTCAAATACAAACAAATCCCACAGTAGAATATACTATGAACGTTCTAAAAATTCTTTTTTATACAGGATATATCAAATTTTTATCGATATTTTATACAAATCTATAAAAACTAAATACTTTTTCTATACAAAAAGAATCGATTCAGTTCAAGAATTGGCATCGCTAATTGAAATTTTGTATACACGTTTGATTATTTGTTGTCATTTGGGAAGGTTTCGTGAAATCCCATTCAATTGTAAATCAATAATTATTCTGCGACATTATTCAATGATTGTGAAATGAGGTTAAAATATCTTGAAGTATTTTTATTTTTTGTTAATCAAATGTAGAAGTACATTGAAATATTTGCATCATATTTCATTGTTGGGCTCGTGAGAAAGGGAACTTGGCACCGAAAGAACGAAACAATAAACAATGTAACGTAATATCTAAATGATTATCAGTATTTCGTTTCCATCGGTGTTATTTTGAGTAATCATGATTAATAGTTGATTAAATTTGATAAAATTGTGCTTCAGTCAAGGAAATTTCCTTTGGAATTAGAAGAAATTTATTCGAATGGAATAACATTTTATCAGTTATAATTCTTCTTCTCGAACGAAAATCCAGCGAAAATGGTTTTTTAAATGTTCACAGTGATTTTCAAATAAATTTTACCGACATTTTTCTAATAATCCAGTTGGATCATTTCTGGAAATTTTCAAAAAATGACTGTTATTTTCATAGAGATATAAGAATAGAGGAGGTGAGCGGGCCGAAAACGTGTACCACCGTGTAAAAAGAGAGAAGAATAGAGGAGTTCTGTGACAACTTCGTTGATTGGCTCGCCAGAGAACTCTCGTATCGCTCTCTCTTTTATCCGATGTTACTCCTCCACTCACAGATTTCGCCTGACTCCCCTCCTCTATTCTTATATCTCCATGGTAATTTTATTACCATGGCTGAGAAAATATTTAGCATCCACCAATCTAAATCTACTTCAACCCTTTCCGAAAAAGTATTTGTCGCAGGTTTCGAACGGTTTATTTTCTAGGCAAAAACTTACAAACTTTCTAACCGGTTTTGAATTACCAACTTGGAATATTCAGTCGAAAATTGAAGGGAATTTTCCTACGCCAGGTCCTAGGTAGAAAGTTTGTCAGTTCTTGTCTGGATCACTTGGGAAAGAAACCGTTCAAAGCCTAACAACAATTTTTTACTCAAATATTCGATGAAAGAATTCTATTAAGAGTTACATCAATCAAAACTGCGTAAAATCAAGAAATGCGTTGTATCGTTGAGGAATTGAATGACCAATTGTACGACGAGGTATTGCTTTCTTCAGATACGCTATCTCGTATAGATACAGACTTAGATATAAGTGGCGTTGGCTTATCTGTCTATGTAATATTCGAAAAAAGGAAAAAAAATATGAAAAACTGGTATGACCAACTAGTATCGATAATGTCGATAGTGACATTGGAGGTGTACTTACTTTGTTTTATTTTCTTTTTTTTCTTGTAAATCTCTCGTCGATCGAATAGTGTCTCGCATGGCAGCGATTGCTCTAAATGTGTTTCATTGGTACGAAAAATCAAATCCCATGTTAATTCAGTTCAAACGGATTGATCGAAATAATGAATGAATGAATGGTTTCTCGGTGACTTTCCTTGTTTTTCTACAAATATATCACTTTACTTTCCGCTTAATAAGGAAATAAGAGGATTAGATTTGATGTTTATTCCAAGAAAAAATTCGAGAGAAAGAGAGTTCTCAATTCATATTTGATTTTGAAGTATCTTATGCAGACGAATGATAATTGATCGAGGAAGAGAGCGTACCGTGTTTTTGTTAATTTATTTATTTGTGCGGATCATTGAATTCGATATACCGCAGTTATATGAAACCACGAGGGAGGGAAATCTAATCGTGGATGGGCAAATGAGCCATTATTTCGGTCGTTGTCGTCATTTCTTGTTATTGTTACATGGAAGTGCTTCATTTTTAATTAAATAAAAGTATGTTTATCGTGTGATAAAATGAAAATACCGCGATAAACGTGTAAGGCAAAAATCCAACGTTCGTCCCTATAAGTTATTTGAGTCAACAAGAGTCTGTGAATCGCACATACATTTACTCGAAAGCCGATGTTAATTTTACCGAGCGTGGTTTATTCCAGTCTAAATTCGTCTTACGTATAGATTTATAGATTATTATTATCCCTTGATATGACGTGACACGAACGTATACTTACCAATTTCTCAATTATTTGTGCGTTGTTCGATGCATCGACGTGCAGAAACGATTAAACGGAGGACTTTGAATTAAAGAGTGATGAACAGCCGGATTTAGTGTCGGATATCATTTTTTGTTTCAATTTCAACGGTGAATTGTGAAAATTATATATTATATCTGTTGGTTCAAACCAATTGTGGTGCAGGAAATCGAAAAAGTAGGGGGCAAATTGCGGCGATCCTTTGGTTTCGTACTTCCCGATAGCAGCAAAAATAATTTATTCAGTGTGTAAGATCGGTCAGCTGTTGCATCTTCGAATTAAAGGTTCAATGTTTTTTCTACGGGTTTGCGGAATAACAAATCCACTCTCAAAGTGCGATTAGTGTCAATGAAAAGCAACTGTATTCAAAGTTCAATAAAAAATGACCGGTCTTGCCGATATTTTCGAAGTTTGAATCGTCTGTAGAAATAAAACGAAAATTAAATGTCACGAAATCTGATAAATCAACTCTTTGCCACTGGAAACATCGTTTGAATAATGTACTGCAAGATTTTTGGGCTTCGATAGTTGAATATTATGTGATTCGATTGTTAATTAGTTTTAATAAACGATTCAAACTTCAGCAATATTCTTGCCGCACTTTAATTTTCTGTCTTCGCTAATTATTTGAATAACAATAAAATAGTCATCCGTGAAGTCGATTGAGTTGAATCAAATTGCTAATTCAATACAATTATTTTGGAATCATCGACAACGCGAGGGCCTAAAAAGTATTACCAATTTTCAGTTGTAATAGCTTTGATAGATGAACAATAAATGACATGAACTCTGAAAAATTTGTGACGACAATAAATCTCTGCAGTATCAACTTTCATCATTTGTTACCAGATGGGGTTGTTTATCGTGGAACAATAACGTTCTTCCCTTAAATTTCAATTAACATTTTCCTCAAAGTCGCTTTAAAAATAAAATGAGAAATTACAATTCTAAATTTTTAGAGTGAGATTTTAGAATTTGGAAGGGAGCTTTTGAAATTTTAAAAGATTTTCAATTCTAGAATGAAAATCTCTATCATCGTAAAATAGCGAGGATGTTGTTAAAAGTGTGGGAAAGATTGGGGACAAAAACCGCCACGAAAACATATTTCTGAAATTTGAATCGTTCATTGAATAACGAAATACTCAAACTCAACTTCAGTTGAAGACCCATTTCTCGCAGTACATGCTTTAAACGGTGTTTTAAATTTCAAGAAGTCAATTTGAGAAGATAAACATGAATAAGATTTATCATATTTTGTGAGTTTGAATTTTCGTTTCGTTGTTACAAACTATTCAAAGAAACTTCTACAACATCCCTGCTGAAAATTTCTTATAGAAAACGATAAAACTTTTCCTATCGGTTTCAATGTGGTTTTTGAAACTGAAATTCCCGGAAAGTCATCGTGAATTCACGATAGAACTCTATCGGTTTTTATCATTTTATATAGGATTTGATAGAAATGTATCTGGTTTTATCGTAAAATTCCTACAGAAGGAATACCATTATACTTCCTGTATAGGATTTTCACGATAAAACCAGATACATTTCCCTTAAATCCTATAGAGAAAGATAATTCCAGTTTCAGAAACCACATTGAAATCGATAGGAAAAATCTTATCGTTGTTTATGATAAATTTTCAGCAGGGATCACGAAAACGATAGAAACGAGTGTTTTCTTTTGGCGACTTTTGTCGAGAAGTCCCCCTGAAATGAATGAGAATACTCGTCAATGAAGTGAAATTTGTGAATTTGTTCACTGTTTCGAATTTAGGAAGATAGATTTTTGTTTTTTTTTGAAAGAAAATATCTATCCTCATGCGTCGACGAACCGCCAACTTGAAAGGAACAGAGGAAGGACAATCGATAGATCGAACGATCAAGTGATATATAATATTCGAATGAAAGTTGGATTTCAATTCGTTATCCATGGAGTTAAAAAACGAAAAATCTAAATTAATAATGTTTGAATCGAATCACTCGAGTTCTTTTTTATCGTCTTCGATTTTGCGGATTCCCGCAGGACCAAGAAATAACAGAACGTATTACGGATCGCTTTCTTCGCTCTCGCAATGTATTTGGAATAAAAGTAAACAGGTATTTGTTCACGCATTTATGCGTGTTTTATGAATATTACGAATTCTCAATTACATGTGAAATTTCTATTATGTGCTTTTCAATATTATTTCATTTAACGCACCTTTAATCTTCGTTTGAATATCTATACAGGAAATGCAAATTCAAAATGATTAAATCTCAACTCTCAATACATTGACAGAAAAACGACCTGGTTGAGGAATTCGTGGTCGCGGTAACTTGAAATCTGCTTCGATTCACCAGGAAATCGTGGTTGTGATGTCCAGAAAAAGTGGTTGAAGCAAAAATTAACCACACTTTTGCACTTTTCAGATTAATCTGGTGTTTCTAACCTGAAAAATGTAGCTAATTTTAGCTTCAACCACTTTTTCTGGACATCGCAATCACATTTCCTGTTGAATCGAATCAAATTTCAAGTTACCGCGACCACGAATCTTTCAACCAGGTCGTTTTTCTGCCAGTGTATCAACTTTCAAAATTTCTCCAATCGGGTAGCAAATCCAAATCAAATTTATTTGAATTGGATACATTTTTATTCGTATCAGAAGTCTGATGTATCTTTTTCTTTTCTTTGTATGTCGTCGCATGCGACAATTATTGCCCACGCCGCACAATGGGAAATTTTCTACAACTCAATTTTCATCCAATGCCGATGAATTTCATTTCAGAATACTCAGAGAGGGTTCCCCTTGAACGCATCGCTGCGGCATTTCCGTAATATTGAACTGAATTAGAGGAGAATTCGAATCAAAATTGAAAAAGAAAATTTGGTGAATGAGTGAATCATTGTCTGTCTAAAAAGAAACGTTTTTCCTGTTTTACGTGACGAAACATATTTCTTCGCATGGAAGTACTAATACTTGTACAAAAATGCTATAGAAATTTGATAGAAATTACATAATCCACCTAAAGATCAACAATTTTTGTGAATAGAAATAACTTTCTCAAAATCAAAGTTGGTTGTTGGATAGCAGAAAAGACTCAAGAAAACCGGGACAACTTTATATAGCTCTTAACTATTGAAAATTCGAGAATTTTCATGACTAAAAAGCGATATTTTGCAGTATCGATGTTTTTTTATTGAAAATTTATCGAGTTTTTGTTAAATTGTATAAATATCGGATTGCTCCAAACCAAAATGCCGCAGTGATACGTTGGAGTGGAACTCTTTCTGAGTTTTTTAAAAGCAAATTCATCAGCATCGGATGAAAATTGGGTTGTGGGTTGATTTTTGTGAATAAATAAATACACCAGAATTTCCCACTGTGCGCCGTTTAATGAAACCCTCAATTAACGGTAAACGAACAGCACTTTATCGAGTTGTATAAATTATTGAACTTGGAGAATATGATTTTTATAATAATCGAGTAAATTGATACTCGTTAATTAGATTCTTAGTTACTTTTTGAAAAAAATTTAATAAAAAATAGTGCGTATGGCGAAAATAATTATATTATATCGCAGTTCTATCAACAGAGTATCATCGCTCGAAGAAATTGTATCAAATTTATTTACAACTCCAAATAATTGTAAATAATGGAAAATTTTTCTCCAGTGCAGGATTTATCACGTGTATAGTAACTTACTTCACAATGGAATCTATTTTATTTAGATTTATGTATTACATAGCATGATGATGATGATGATGATCATGATCATCATCGTCATCATCGTCATCGCCATTAAGAAATCCTCCGAGACGATATAAAATCGCGCAGTGCGGTGCCCTGTGATATTCTTAAATGTATTGTCGGCTTCGTCGGTCAGGAAACGCTTTACACGTGTTCTCACACGACTTTATCACGTTAAATGCATTGTACGTGAAGAAACAAGGAAGTTTAGAAAGAAGTGAAAGGATTCTACAAGATGACTACGCGCAACTTGGAAAAGATGTTAAGATTAACTACTACTCTTTCAAGGGTCTGTTTTTTTATATTTATTTTCATTTTATTACCTTTAATTTTTTCGACAAAGAACCCCCTTTTTTTTTGTTTCCTACAAAATTTTCAGCATTCTTTGTTGATTTCGTGTATGATTTTTTGTCGCAAATCTATTCAGTTTCTCTTCCAGACGGTAAATCTTTTGAAGGATTCTTTCAGTTTCAAGAGCATTCGACGAGAAAAACTCGACATTCATTCTCATCGTCATTGTCTTTTTTTCTTCTAATTTGATTGAATTTTAATCGAATATGGGATTTAGTGGGATACCAACGCTCCATAAGATCAATTCCAACTCCCTTCTTCTTTCGTTCCTCATTGGAAGACAGAAGAAATGTGGAAATAATCTCTTTCACGTCTAAAAATATCCCATTCGGGAAGAAACAATGAAGATGTTTCTTAGTTTTCAAATGAATCAGAAACTATGAGGTTTTAAGAAGCACGAATAGAGTTTGAAACGCTTTGAAAGGCAATTGAAATTTGACCTAAACCTTACCGGGTTTCTGGTGTATATCGAAAAAGCCAGACCCCAACTAAATGAATTCTGCACGGAAAAAAAGTAATTTAGCTGATAGATACACACTGTAAATAAAAAATAATTGTGGAATTTTTCATCATAATTTGGTGGACTTTTCCTTCATTTGTGGAAGATTCAACACCCAAATAATTCTCCCATGAACGACGAAGGGACGAAATCTACCAACAGGGGGAAGGAAAAATGTCCACATTTTTTACAGTGTAGTCAAAAATTTCTTTTCCGGCATTCATTCGATTACACTTCTTTTAATGAATTCCTATTTATCGACAGAACAACGAATAAGACTTTGACGAAAAATGAATCCCTCGCAAAAAGCAACTTCTCCGGGTTTATTACGAGTCCACGAAGAATCGTTAGGAAGCGAAGTTCGAAGCGACGAAGGTGGTAAGCGTCGATTGACATTGCCGGTGATGAGCAACAGCTCCAGCGAAGAATCCTTCAATTCCGCAAGATTGAATTATCCGAAAACACCTGAAAGAAACACCGTTCTTCGACCCACGGTGGGGAACCAAGAGACACCCCGAGAAGTTTCCAGTTCAAACGTTTTTGGCGTGCACAAAAATCTATCCGCGTCGGCGATCGTGACCGAGGAAAAACCAAACGGAGAACTCAATCAAAAACGGAGCGTCTCTTCCTCAAATTTGTCAACGATCGGGAGTTTTTCACAGCACCATCGTCATCGTACTTCCGGTTTTGGTCGAAGATTAAAATTATCGCTGTTGAGACTTCACATACCTCAACATCGTTATTCCATTGACGATGATGAGGATGACGAAGATGAAGATACTACCACGACGGGTGTTCACGATCATCTCAATCGACCGCATCATTTCTTTCCGCATATTCATATACCTAGTATTACATTTACCGCTCCGGTTAACGAACACGATGCTCGTTATAAATTTCACTTTCCTATTCGAAGGGTGTCCCAAATGGTTCGTTTCTTCTCTTTCTCTCTCTCTTGCCAAGAAATTAATCGTTTTCGCTGTAACCTTTCGAAATCACGATTCTTCGATCCGTTGTTGCGGGCTTCCAACAATTTTTCATACCGCAAACAACAGATATCGAGACCCTTTTGAAAATACACGGAAAAAAATTAGTGATCCACGGAGCACAATTTCAAAAAGAATTCGTATACTGGATTTTTCTCAAATTTGTGCTCCGTCCAAAAATGACATACCAGTCAACGAAAATTTCGATCACTAATTTTTTCCGTATACCAGGCAGATCCAGACAAAAAATAAGTTGATGGTAACAATTTTCTATTCGGTTCTGCCTGGCATCATTTTCAGCAGGAGAGAATGAGGATGATTGTGATTAATCGATATTCTCTAACAACGCTTCGCTATTTTATTTCTAAAATCGTTTGAATTGATACATAGTTATTAGTTTGTTTGAGGTGCAGATTGAAATAGAATTAGTCAATTCGTATCTTGCTTCTGTTTTTTTTTTTTTTGCATTAATCAATTTGCGTGTACAATGAAAGTAATAATTTATGATTTACAAATCGTCCTGCCGCATCTAAGTTTCATTCAATGAAGATTATCAAAGAATACACCTTCTATTTTTATCGTTATAAAAAAAAAAACGAGCAATAAAATCCACTGGTTCAATACACAAAGTACTTACGACTATTTAATATGAAAGTAACACAAGATATATTCATGTATCTTATTGACAAAAGTACACGATTAAAACGATACCGATATTCTTATCTCCTGCAAATTCAAATATTTCATCATTATAAATCTCTTTTCATACAATGCTTCGTGTACGAAACTTTTATTAGAACATAGTTGAACGCGACGAAGTGTTTTAAAATATAATATAATAACATCAATGAAAATCTTTGTAAATCATTTTTCTCATCGAGAGAAAAGGTATCGAAAATGAATGAATGAATGATAAGTTTCAAGAATTAATTTCATCAAAATTTCAAGGATTTATTTATCAATCGGTGGGCATGTTACTGACCTTGTTGTCAAGACATATCACGAGCCATCATCGCGCGAAGGTTGAGAACAAAATGTCACTTCATTAATATCGAATCAAACCATCTCAACACTTATTTTATTTATCTCTTTTCTCTCACGAATGAGAAAGAATCACAATCTCAGCGATCTCTGTTTCCGATCATCTTTTAGATGTGAAATCTGCAGGTTTTTTCTAATTATTATAATAAGACACACCAAGGCGAACGAAAATTTTCCCGAGGATTCGAGGTCTTATTCGCAAAAAGAAGAGTTTCTATACAGAGATTCTGAAATATTTTTTATTCGACCTATATTGTTACTCGATAAAACACTTTATTGACGAATAATCAAGATGCACAAGTTAAATCATTCGATGTCAAATTGATCGACTTGATTTATTTGTTATCAATATGTTGGACGTTTAAACATCTGCTGGGTAGTCGTGCTGTGAACGTGAATTCACACGGTACTTGGGAGAATTAACATACATCGGTAATGTATTTCAATTTCAATCGTTTTGAATAAACCATCACGAGTTTGTTACATCGATAGAATTCGAATCAAAATGTATCCGATCCGACAATGTGTAGTTTCAACAAATTTTCGAAATTAGTTTGTAAAATTGATTGTCATCCTCGTGTGAGGTCAAACACACGAAACAGCTGAGATAACGTGAAAAATGATGAACAAAAAATCTCGAGTCATGATGTTACTCTAGAATTTGACTTGGATTTTATTTGAATAATATTGCGACGATAAATCATGAACAGTTTTTTTACTGATTGAAGTAAAAAGGTGTATCTTAAGATTCAAGTTCAAACGATGATGAGTATCACATGACTTGGTATCCAATCTCATCGGTGACAGCGTACACATACAAATCACTCACACGTTGTACATATTTAACATTGTCCTCAGGAAAATAATCTGCAGTTTTATTTTCTCCCTCGCATCAAACAGACGCGCTTCTTCTTACCAAGTAACTGTGAAATTCATTCTACTTTTAACGAATGAACAATGAAATATACTATTACGAATAATAATTGGTGTGTAATTTTAACAACATTTTTCTAGTTCAGTGTTCTAAAAGACAATATATTTTGCATGTTTTGCAGACTTTGCAGCGGACTGACTCCATGGTATCATTGTGCTATCGAACATTAGCCAGCTACATCTTAGATGACAGTATAGCTGGTTTGCAGAATTTTTTGGAAAATAAGAGAGTACAAGTCGATGATCGCGATGAGGTAAATATCGAAAGTATTCAAATATATATATTCATTATTTTATAAAGAGATTTTTCAAATTAAGCATTTGCGAATGTTTCTTAGAATGGCAGCACAGCTCTTATCCTCGCCGCTTCAAAAGGAAAAATACATTTCGTTCGAGAGCTCATCAATCATGGAGCGGATGTCAACATCGAGGATGCGGTTAGTCTACATTAGTTCAGTTTAAGGACGTTTTCCGGATGATTTTTTCCACTAGAAAACTAGAATCATTTTTTTTCTTCTTCTATAAACACACGCCCTATCAATGTTAATTACAAACCAAAAATAAGTCGAATAATTCATTTCAATCCATTCTTATCGCAGGACAATTGGACGGCACTTTTGTGCGCCGCGAAGGAAGGTTACACGGATGTCTGTATCGAATTACTCGAGCATGGTGCCAATTTGGAACATCGAGACATGGTAAAAACCTCCACAGTCAATTTTACATTGATTTAAAAAATTGTTTCCATTAATTCAAAGATATTCCCAGTGGAAGTTTATATAATAAAGAAGATAAAATTGAATTTCAGGGTGGCTGGACGGCTCTCATGTGGGCAACTTATAAAGGCAGAACCACGACGGTGACAACGTTATTGCAACGCGGTGCCGATGTAAATGCTCATGGAAATTTTCACATATCTTCATTATTATGGGCAGCTGGAAGAGGTTATGCCGAAATTGTCAAGGATCTCATAGCCCATGGTGCGAAAGTTAATGTTGGAGATAAGGTAAAGAAAATTAAAAAAGGCACCCTACTAAAACTTGACATATTCGATTGATTGATTGATTACTCGGATTTTCAGTACGGAACCACAGCATTGGTGTGGGCATCGCGTAAAGGAAACGTTGAAATAGTCGACGCGCTTTTAAAAGCAGGTGCAAACGTGGACACCGCAGGAATGGTAAGATCAATTAATCCGAATTGAATCTATTCTAACTAGAAATGATTTTGTCCTACAGTATTCTTGGACAGCACTTCTGGTGGCCACCTTGGGTAATCACGTAGATGTAGTTTTATTACTTCTGGAGTACAAACCCAACGTGAACGCTCTCGACAAAGATGGATGTACAGCTTTGGCGATAGCTTGTCGGGAGGGCCATTACGAAATAGCCAATGCTCTTTTAAATGCCGGTGCTTACGTGAATATTCAAGACAGAGCTGGGGATACAAATCTTATCCACGCGGTGAAGGGTGGGCACAGAGGCGTCGTTGAGGCTCTTCTAAAAAAATACGCTGATGTCGATATCGCTGGAAAAGTAAGATCAAATAAACTCAACCAATCAAATGTAATTCGCTGATTACGTTTCTGTATATTTCAATGTTCTGTAGGATAAAAAGACAGCGACTTATATCGCGGTGGAAAAAGGTAACGTGGCGATATTAAGATTATTGTTAAACGCTAATCCGGATCTCGAAATCGCCACCAAAGATGGGGATACACCCTTACTGCGGGCGGTAAGGTCAAGAAATGCTGAAATGGTACAAATGTTATTAGATAAAAAAGCAAAAGTGTCAGCAACTGACAAAAAAGGTGATACAGTATTACATATAGCCATGCGTGCACGATCTAAAGCGATCGTTGAGATATTATTAAGAAATCCAAAGCATAGCCAATTACTCTATCGTCCTAATAGACAAGGAGAAACGCCGTACAATATAGACATCAATCATCCCAAAACTATTCTTGGACAAATATTCGGTGCTCGTAAGTTTCCTTGATTCTAATACTTCGTTTTACATGTAATTTTAATTTTGTTTTTGTTTGTTTTTTAGGCCGATTGAATACGAACGAGGATAACGAGAATATGCTCGGTTACGATTTATACAGCAGTGCCTTAGCGGATATTCTCAGCGAACCATCCCTCTCGACGCCTATAACTGTTGGCCTTTACGCAAAATGGGGCTCGGGAAAATCTTTCTTATTAAACAAATTGAGAGGTAATAAACAAAAAGAGTATTTTTTGACCCACGTCTGATCGTTCGTATCTTATAAACATTCTAAAATCATTCAAATCCACAGAGGAGATGAAGAATTTCGCACGGCAATGGATCGATCCAGTATTTCAGTTTTCTCCGTTATTGTTCATAGTAGTGAGTCACGTATCTTTGTTGACGGGAATCACTATGGGCCTTGCCTTACAATCTTGGGTCGTCGCTCTCGCGTCCGGTGCAATTCTTATCATTCTCGTTTACTTGGTTTTGATTCTAGTTTGGTACGCCAATAACAGGTGAGAAGAGAATTGAAAATTGAAAATTGAGAATTCTTAATGTATACTTTTGTACTTTTGTAGATGCGACTGGTACTGGCCGTATAATTTTACCGTTGCGCTTATGACTAAATTGAATTCTCTGAAGCTAGTATTGCAAGTGATATTTTGTCATCCTCCCGGGGGACAAGTTCACGATGGGATAACGGTGCAACCGATAAAGTATTACTTCACCGATCAAACTAGAGTCGGCACTACAGCGGCAGGGGAGAACGCCATCGTACAAATGGTGGGATCTCTTTACGATTCCATCGAACATGATTTTGGTTCCTTAGCGACAAGATTGTACAGAGCTTTCAGACCAAAGCCTATCAAATCTACCACCACGTGGAAATGGAGACGTCTCTGTTGTCTACCACACGTAGTTGTATTCGAATTCTGTTTTTGTAGTTTACTCATCGGGGTATCTATACTCACGCTTTATCTGATCGATATATCCAGCGACGAACCTACCATTGAGAAAGTTACAGCACATATTATAATGATCACAATTTCAGTGGTACTGTCTATCAGTATCATAGCAAATTTGTATACGTGGAGTAGAACCATACGAGCTGTGGTATTTTCGCAAAGGAGACATTTACAGCACAGTATTTCTAAATTGGAGACACTCAAGAGCGAAGGTTTTATACAAACTTTGAGGAGTGAAGTTAGCTTAATGACCGAAATGGTACATGTTATTCGTCATTATTTGATATACTAAATTTGATAATAATAAATACATGAATTATATATCATTGAATATTCACAGGTGAAATGTTTGGACAGTTTCCTGGCGCAACAGAGCAGATTGGTGGTTATCATCGATGGTTTAGATAGTTGTGAACAAGATAAAGTGTTGTTGATTTTGGACGCTATCCAAGCTCTGTTCAGTGACAATGGATACCCTTTTGTTGTTATTTTAGCGATCGATCCGCACATCATAGCAAAAGTTAGTTACTTTTATTTAGATAAAATTGCAAACAAATACGATATTAATTGTATTTGCAGGCGGTAGAAATTAACAGCAGAAGATTGTTCACCGAGTCCAACATCGGGGGTCACGATTATCTACGAAATATGGTGCATCTTCCATTTTATTTGCAAAATAGTGGTCTTCGAAAGGTGAAAGTTGCTCAACAAACTGCTCAACACAGTAAAAGAATCGCATGGACCGAAGCTGAGGAAAGTGTTAATTACACCGCAACGAGTACCCTTCATCAATCCGTTTCAAATAGAAGACTCAGTACGGAATCTTGCGTGATGAATAGTACCGAGAAACTAAAACCGCAAAGTAGAAAAGGTAGTAGGAAAATGCGATTGAGCGAATCCATTGCCAGCAGCATCGGTAGTAATTTGAATCGATTGGGAGGAGCGCAAGATCTCAACAAAATGCTTTTGACTGACGATTATTTCAGTGATGTTAATCCTCGTAGTATGAGAAGGTTGATGAATGTTGTTTATGTCACAGGTGATTCCTTCTCGATAATTCTTCGATCTTCATCGTATTATTATTATTTAATTGTAAAAAGTATCGTTATTCGTTTTGCAGGTAGATTATTAAAAGCATTCCAAATTGATTTTAATTGGTATCATTTAGCCAGTTGGATCAATATAACGGAACAATGGCCGTTCAGAACATCGTGGTTGATTTTATATTACGATATGTATGAAGAAAGTTTAGATGATTCCATGTCTTTGAAGAGTTTGTACGATAAGTACGTGTGTGATTTTGTCTTCGATTAATGTAATTTGATTGTATTCTTTTAAACAATTACACGGTGTATGTTTCAGAGTACGTCCTCAAATTCCAGTATCCAAAGAGATTCAACCTTTGTTAGAGATGGATCGAGATGAGAGGAAATTAGATGTTTTCTTAACATTTCACAGATCCAGTCTATTGGTTAGCGATATGAAAATATTTTTGCCATTCACGATTAATCTCGATCCGTATATAAAAAAGAAGATAAAAGAAGAACAGCAGAGTTTAGAAGAAACCATGAGTTTTACTCCACACAAGCAGATGGGTCCGTGGAATTTGCACGAGACTCCATACAGTCAAGGTCTTCCTAGAAACAGAAATCCAAGAATTGGGAGAATGTCGAGTATAGAGAATCAACCCCTTCCTCCTATTCCTCCTTCAACACCCTGGAATCTTCAGCAACCGAATTACGATTGGCATTCGTCGTCTTGGATTCACGCTCCCCCGATGGAACCTCCAAAATCCCTCTCCGCGATCACAACTCTATCGGTATGATGTGGGATAACAGCAGATCGCGATAGTAGAATTTTGAAAATAATCAAAAACTATGATTTTTATTTTACAGGCAGAGATACTCGATATGAAACTTTCTTTTTTGACAGTCCACGAGGTGTGCGATCTTCTCGATAAAATTGAACATCTCAATTCCAATAATATCCCTCAATACAAAACCCTTATTAAGGAAAATAATATCAACGGTAGGGTTTTGCTACACTGTGATTTGCAAGAATTGAAACAAGTAAGTTGATTTTCATAGTATTTCAAAATTCTATTATCAATGTCTTTTTTAATTGTTTTGTATTATTGAGGTATTGAAAATGGCATTTGGCGATTGGGAATTATTTCGTATGGTCATCATATCTCTCAGAGAGTTGGAACTTTCGTCATTTTCGGTCCACGAGGAAGGATCCAGGAGCGTTCGCTTTACCATTGGATCCGATCAAGTTCTTCGCAAAGGTAACGATCGATTGATCGATCAAATTCTTTAAAATACTAACTCCGCATTTTTCTCCGCAGATCATAACGTTCAAAGTGTTCCATCCTCGCGTGTGTCTAATCACCCTGAGAAAGAAAAAAATGTCACTAGTAGAACCGACGGTCCAACCAGGCGAGATCAAACTAAGCAATCTATCATGGAAAAACAGGTAAAATAAATGAATATACATATTTAAAGATTCTGTTTTGGCACTGTATAACATTTGCAATAATGTTTGTACCGCATTTCTCACACTCTGATCACAGTTTCAGGTATGTTCTTTGTTCAAATATCAATAGAATTTGATAGATTTTGATTATGATCGATGAACAGATCCATACGGATAAATGCAATAGCTGAATATTTATGTTTGTATTATCCAGGTGACTCTGGAGGAACAAATGATTTGTGGAGCGTTGCAAACTCTTAACGAGGAAGCTTGCGAAGATGTGTGTGAAGTACCATCTACAAAGACGATACCAACGGACTCACACTCAGGTGAGCCAACTGCATCAATACCACTATCACTGCCTGTGGTGATAGTTCAAGAGGTGCCACAATCTGACCAAAGCCCTGACATCGCCCAAGAAAACTCATGTATAAATCTCTAGTCTGAAAATGTGTACATAATGAAGACTAATGATTGAATTATTAGCCTCTTTTCATCTCATCCATGTAGCATAGATATTCCTGCATAATATTTTATGATTTTTCATTTGTATTCCGAGACACAGACGATTTTTAATGATCAAACCCCCTTCGGTATCTTGCCTTGTTATATATTTATTTAGAAATCAAATGGCAATCTGTGAATAATTGATCCTGATAATTGTACAAGCCTAAAATAACAGTCAATAAAATTTATCATTTCTATGTGCATATATATTTACATATATATATATATGTATATATTCTGTATACGAATCTCAGGGGGAGATCCGATATCTTCGCATATCGAACGAGCGTAAATTACATCAATTCATTTTTTTATGGGGAATGAATTCAAATGTATCTTGCTAAAAGAATAAAAATATGAATTTTATTTGAAATTGTATCATCTTTACTGTTAAGAGATGTTAAATATGTTGTTGTTGTTGTTGTTGTTGTTGTTAATCATCTCATTTGTTAATCTCATATCATTCGTAAAATCATCAAGTATCATGTGATGTAGAAATTAAGTTTAGAAACGATACTCGATGTTTCTTATTTATTAAAAATCGAAATAAATGATGGACAAACGTTGTTCCTATGATCCTCGATCGTTCGTTACATACATTGAACTATATTTACTTTGTATGAATCTAAATTCAGAACCTGGATAATTGAATCCAATAATGTGATTCCTTCGTACGGAGGTTGATTTATACTTCATTTCGTTAATCAATGGCAGATGTTTTTTTTCTTTCTGTTATCATAGATAACGATATATTATGAAAATGAACAACACTTACACAAGTGTGTTTGATTTGTGGAAATATACCTTAGATAGAGAATAGTTTGTAATCCTCCAAGTAAGGGATAATTTGTGGTCGAGTTTCACATTATCGAGTGATGAATTATTATTTCGTGATTTTCACGTGAATAAAACTATTTTCATAAGTTCAAATGAAATGCAGTTGATCAAAGTTTTGCATTTGGAATGTGTCGATAAAATGAATATAAAAATGAATGTGTGTTTTTCGATGATATCTCAGTGATATACTTGTTCAAGGATGTCTATGCTACTCGGAATACGATGAATAATTAATTAATTGTTCCATTGGAATTTATGGAAATACCTATTTTTAAGTATACGTTTATTGCACATGAAAAGTTGATTCTTCAAATGAAAATATTGAGTGTTCAAATGTGCATATATGAATATATATAGATTGTACAATATATGTAACAATCATGAGATTAATTCACAATTATTAATGACAATAAAAAGTTGTGAAACTGGAGTGTTTCGACAACCCTACTTCATTATAAATTCATTTTCAGTTGTCGTTGAACGTTTGCGCATGTCAGGGCAGGCTTTTATTTATTTTATATCATTATTATTTTATGATTTCAAGATCAAAGCACGATCATTAGCCTGTAGAATTCTCTGAAAATCTTATGGCGATCAAAAAAGAACAGTTGAGAAAAGGTTTTATTTTTTAGGACTCGTTACTTCGGCCCAGGATACAGATTACGTTCTGCTTCAAGCAAATCCTATATACCATTGGATGCCGGTAAACGATCTATCGGAAAGTTCTGACGATAATTCTCAAGAGTCGACCGTGAATCTCCGTCGAAGTGGTTCTCAACGTAGCGTCAGATCCACTTGCTCTTACGTAGATAGAAATTTAAAAAGAAACAGCGAACGAAGCAGCGTCGGTGGTAAAAGACCATCCTCCTTGTTAGTGTCTCCTCCCGCTTCCCCACGTCCAACATCGAGATCGAAATCCACCGACGAGTCTTATGGAATAATACGCAACAACGTTATTACAAATTCAAACATCGAAAACAAATCAATTTCCTCGTCCGCTGTTTTTCTCAAGAAATTCTCTCAATCGAATTTTGAATTCGACGAACATCCTCCTCCTACCTCCAGTTTAGAAAAATTGTCGAAACTGAAGGAAAGATTGATCGGTACGACGATTCCTTCGACCAGTATTGGGACCAATGAAAGCGACGAATCAACCCCTTTGGTATCCGAACTCTCAACCCCAACGAATTCTCAATCCGATAGCGTGTTTAGAAACGACGTAAGTCCGGAAAGCAATAGCGATCTTTCGCCTGTGTCTGATAAAAGTTTAACGTCGCATGGAGAACAACATAAATTAATCCAGTTGGAGTATTCCGATACAACGAGTTTAATGATAAGAGAGGCTACTTCCTCCAGTTCTAAACTCTTCAGGCAGAATGCACAAGATTGGGATAATCCTGAAACTCCCATTTAATAGATAGACAATTGATCATTTTTATTCTTCATTTGTCGCTATATAGTATTATATAATTATACAAAACAAAAAAAGAACAAAATTTTCCCTCGATTTTAATTTTTATTACAGAAAAGTATCTTTTTCCTGAACGATTTGATAAGTTTATATATATTTTACATTTAATCGACGACGCGATGAGAAAGTTTTAGATTTATCCAAGTAGTGGAATTACAGAATTTGCTTTTATTAATGATAATTTTTCAGATTTTAGTATCGATGAATTTTGTGATAGAAATTTCCAGAGCTTTTACATAGGGTTTTAAATAATTCGGTAATATACATCGATGAAATTGATGGAAAGTTTGTTTGTATTTTAGAAAGCAGAAAAAGTCGTGTAGATATCGAAACGACAAAGTTTCTTAAACTTAAGAAAATGTAACAGATATTCGTAAGGGATTTCTCTCGTTTTCGCACAGAAGTTCTTGTCAAGAGTGAATTGACAGGATACTGCTCTTTGTAAGAGGCTAACTCTCAACGGTGCTAGTTTTCGTAAGAATCAGAGTTATGCTACTCTTTATAAAAGGCAATACGTTGATGCATCAATTCTTTGTTTTTTTTGTTCTTCCTCCCTTGTTCAGGACTCCCTCGATGAAATCAAAGTAGAAATTTGGGTGGAGCATTTTTCTTCTCTAATTCTTCAGTCATTTTCAATAACGTTGCCTCTTCTACCAATCCTCGTTGATCACAACAGCTGGGCGAAGAGTAATTCAAGTTGAGTTTTATAATCTCCTGCGATTTTCCCTTTCTATGATACTAAATTTGTATTGATGTATCAACGATATCGAACGTCAAAGACATTCTTTTGAAATTTCCTCGACCAATCGTTGGGGTATGAAACAATCAAATTGCACATAAAGAGAATTCTTTCTCGAATCACCGTTCAAATTATTCCAAGTTACTTTGAAAGAATTCATTGGTAGCGTTGCCAAGTTGATGGACAAAAAAAAGTGTTTCAAACTCTACCTCCTGTCTTACTGTCTGCACAATCGAGGAATTGAACGTATAAAATTCAAGTAAAACAATATATTTTAGTTACAGGTAGAATTGTATACGTAACGATCGATTACGAAACAAAAAGACCAAAGTGTCTCGATAGTGATATACATTTTTCTTTTTTTCGTTTTATTAATAAAGCTAGACATACATATACAACATGTTGTATATATAATTTTGGGACGGAATAACGTTACTAATAAGAGTATAAAATAATGAACAAAGAAAGAAAGCGAATGTTCGAAATTGGCACTTTAGATAGAATACGCCATCGATGCTATTTTAGTGTAATTAAAATGTGTACAGGTGTGCTGACGTATTTTATGTGCACTTCCAAACAACACAAGAAGTTGAAAATGATATGAAAAGATTTTAAAAAACATTCTCAGAATCATTTTTCATCATTCTTTTGAGATGAATGGAGGCAACGTGGATGAATGATGGGAAAATATAGATGAAAAGTGGATGTATCCTTCAATGAGAATAAATTTTCAATTGGTTTTCAAGAGTGCTTGAATAAAATCAATACATCGCTTTGTACAGCAATTTTTTAGTGTATGTAGAATTGCTGTATAGAGCGATATTCGAAATAATTTGAGTCCAAAATCATTTGAGGCAGGAGTGGTTTGGGATTTTTAATCGAACAACGTTCAAATTTTTCACTCATTTTCCCCGTTGTCTCCAGATAAATGTCACAGAATAATTATAGAGAGATTCTTGTGTTACTTGGGTTTGCGTACTCACATATAATTGTGTATACACACTCACGTTCATGCATACATACATACATACATTCATACATATATATTAACTTTGAAATACCAATATGATATATAGATTATATTTGTATTAAATAAGATTATATAATGAATATATAAATGCAAGATAGATTGCATGATTAATAGAATAAACTGCCTTCTTTTAAATATCGAATGTCAAGTGTTATGTTTTTCATTCTACTCTCTTTGTAGTGGGTAAAATAAGTGCCTTAACAGTCTTTCGGTTATTAATTACTATATTTTCGAGTCTATTCCACACCGCTTGTACCTGGTTTTAAGCTTGAATCGGATTTTTTAACAAGAATCGTGATGAAGAATTACTCTTTTGTTTTTATGCATGACTATATTATTTGTGTATTTCATCGTTCTAAATCTTAACATATTTATGCATTATTTTAATAATTATGTAACGTACAACATAATCTCTTTTAAATTCGACTATTTTAAGGCACATTGGTGATTTTGAAACTTTATGTTGAAGTAAATAAATAAATTATACATTTCTTTTCATTTGTATACAGTATTCATCTTAAATCTTTCAATATCGGATTATATGTATCACACCAGAAATTTGATCAATTCGAAACAACATATGTTGAAGAATATATTTGATTCAAATGAAAGGAATCGATCCTCGGTATTGTATCGTGCCATACTTTGACATTCCCCAAAAGAGGGAAAATAAACATAACTTTTGAATATCCCTTGTTCGATTTTTAATGCTTACAATATCATTGCACATAGTTTATATAAATTCATTAAATGCTTCAATTTCGATAATGATTTTAGAAAATCGATTCTGGCAGTTATTTGCTGAAAATGATTCTCATTAAACTGGTATAAAATATATAATATTAAAATCTTTTATAGCACAAGTTTGAATAAATTATCATCTCTGGACAATAATTTTCTACCATTTATATAAACTGTATAGGAATATATTATAAATATATAAAATAAATTCAAATTCAATGACATGATGGAAATCTAAATATAAAAGATTATTTCATCGTATGAGAGTCGAATCGAACGTCTCGAATAACTAAGTATATGTTCCATCATCTCAATTTTTATATAAATTATTGAATGATTCAGTTCATCGGTCTCATTGACATCACGAGTTTTACAATTTCAAAAATCATATTCCAAGTATACATATATTACTAATTGAGTGAATATTCTTTTCGAATAATTGATTCAAGTAGATTAATATCCTATCAAAACAGTTGCTTAAAAGTTAATTCAATTAGGTATAAACATACGCTATACGAATCAGAAAATTAGCTTCATCGTGAACAATACAGCTATTTTCGTTATGCGTTTAATGTAACGAATTTCAAAATCCATAAAAATCGTTGTAACTTTCCCGTTACAGGAAAATACAGAATTTTCATTTTCGGGAAATAAAATTCATCACGTTGAGCTATTCAATGATCAATGAATATCATTATAATATACGCGTCAAATATATTCCTTTTCTAAAAACTACTAAACTACTAAGTAAAATTGTACCACGTTCAAACAAAATGATACCAAATAAATATCGACGTTTGAATTTTCCAATGATGATGATTTTCTTCATTGGTTTTAAGTACTTCTACGAAATATTCGTTAAAGGATCATTAGCGTGTTATCGTACAATCATATTTTTCTTATCTTACTCGATTGAATCTCACTTGAACCATGATATACGAATCATAATTCTTGAAATAAGATAGAAAAAGAAGATGATTATACCAACACTGGTATTCTCTTCAAATTGAGTTCAAACAGACTTGAGATATATTTGACTACAAAAGTAATAATAAATGCTTGCTTCTTCTTTCATGTTTAAGTACACGTGTAAAATAGTAACTAACAGGATATATCAACTCCTATTCGATAAACATGATGTCAAAAATCATGATAAAATAACGTCGTCCATTATACTTACGAGGAAATTAATACTCGATCTATTAAATGCCAACCACCTTGTTGATTATGTATCTATTTAATCGAAGCCCAAAATGTTATTAAAGTTGAGTGGTTATGACGGTTTTTCTTGTAACGATAGTGTGTTTAGTTGGTGTCTGGTCGATTGTAACTTGCCCTGGATCAGCTACTAACCACGGGCTAATATCCGACGCTATGGTACTTTCATCCTGGAATTAGATTATGAAATTATTATTAAATCAATTTAGTACACAATCATTTATAGACCTTGCATATCTACGAATTGATTTGAAGAAAAAATTATACAGTTATTTCAATGGCTTGAAATTTGTGTATTCGTTTTCAATGAAAGGGGGTGGATCTCTTAAAAAGAACTTGATTTTTCTGAGATAAAAATCATCTCTTTATGCGTGGTTAAAACAGAATTTGTTGCATCCGCGACAACAAAAACCACTATAAAATTCTGATTACTCATTCCCTGAACAAAGATGAAAGGGTTGGCTCTTCCTCTTCTTCACTCCAGAGATAATTATTCATATGAAAAATGACAGATACGAACTGAAAATGTGCATCCTCTCAATGTCATCGTCCGTGCAGAGACATTTACAATACAAAACACAAAAAACATGTAACGAAAAAAAAAACGCTGTACTCGAAACGAGGGTACAAAAAATATCAGAGAGCAAGCTTGCAAGCGATAAACCTTACCTTATGCGTAAGAGTTGTAGTCGTGGTTTGTATCTCTTCAGTTTTGACTACTTTTGCAACACTTTTTTCCTTCTCCACGTCCGTTTCAATTTTCTTTTCCGTGGCAGGTTGTAGGTTGTCTTTGAAAGGATTAAGTAGACCCAAAAATGGATTTGAATCGATGAACGGATTTGTATTTGTATTTGTTTTCTTGTCTTCTTCTATTTGGACTTCCTCTTTGACACATTCGATAATGTTGGTTGTAGTGCTACTGTTGGTAGTGGTGGTGGTAGTAGGAGAAGTAGTAGCAGAAGAACTAGTATCGGCAGTTGCAGGGGTAGTGGTGGTAACAGAGATCTCGTTAATAATATCATCATTGTTGGTGAACGGGTTGAATGGATTCTGTGATTGATTTGTGACTTTGGGACTCAACAGAGGTGTCGTTTTCTGTTCTATTTGACCCCAGCTATCCAAGGAAAAGTGAGTTACGGTGACGGTATCGTCCACCGATGGATTCACCGTTGTTGTCGTTCCACTAACGGAAAGGGTCAACTTGTCTCCTCCCTACGTAAGAATAAAAATGCAAAAAGCACAGACGATTTAGGCAAAAATAAAAGCTAGCGAAGCATTGACACAATTACGAAAAAAAAAAAACGAAACAGGGACTTTACAAAATATGAATAATCGAATGATGAGAGTATTTAATTTCGTGAAATTCGTGATTTTACTCACCACCGAAACGATGGTCGCTGCATCCGAATGTTGATTCTTCTGTGGCACAACGGGATCGGCAGAAGTGATTGAGATTAAATTAGAATTTTTACCCTGCTCGAGGGATTTTGCTTTGAGAATATTGCATTTGAGGGATTCAGGAGGAATCGGAGTTCTTGGGGGTAGAGAGGATGTACCGCTAACTTGATTGTTAGGTACCAGCTGAACCGGATGTGTGATTATGCTGTCTCCGCTTAAACACGTTTTTACAGGCTCGGATTGTTTTTCGGACGTACTGGCGACTGTTGTTTCATTCCTCGATTCTAACGGTTGCTGATCTTTGGCGAGAGATTTTATTAAAGAATCTACTAATGGAGAGGATGTGCCTTGTACACTGGATTCTGAGGATTTTGTACTGCAATTGCTGGGCTGACGTTCCAATGGTTCTTCGACTACAGTTGAAATGTAAAAGAATAAACCAAACATTGAACATTGATGTTTGGATATAATAAATATTTCTAGATGTACGAAGAAAATGATTTTACCAGATGCAGATTGTTGTGGTTGCGGTTGATCGATTTGTTGACGCTGACGTTCCCTTAAAACATGACTTTGACGACGAGCGTACCTTTGACTCGGTCGTCGTTCGAATTGAACCGTCCGACGTGCTCGATTCAATTGCGTAGTTTGAAATTCAGTTTTGCCGCTATATCGAAATCGGGATCCCATGCGGAAAAAATTTTGTCGACTACTGGCGCCTTTGACGGGAGCACGTAATCGGAAGAAAGCGTGATGCTCGACGGCGCACTTCCACAAATGTTTACAAGCCTTCTCATTGACGAGTCTAAATACGAAAGTGTGTTCTTGCTCTCCCCTGCCTTCGTCGTCTTCCTCCACCACGACTAAAGTCAATTTTTTCTTTTTAAAATCCAAACGGCCAATTTTGGGCCAGAAAAACAAACCAATTTTTTGAGTCCCTTCGAAAACTAAAATACCAGTTGGGGTCAAACCCAACGAATATTCGCAAGCATCTTTTCCAAGAACGGTATGCATGTCGACGCCGTACATATCCAACCATTTCGCTTTGCTGAGATAGGCTGATTCGGCTTGGGCAGGACTCAAACCTGCGCATTTGGTATATTCTTCTAATATCTCTAATTCCATTTGTTCGGTTTGACCAGGGACAAAACGGAATTCTGAGACTGTGGCCGCGGTGTGGACAGTAGGATCGTAATCTCCTAATTCAGCTGTAACATAATATTATTATTATTATTATTATATTGGAGTACATTCACCGCGAAAAGATATAAACAAAAATAAACTGTGAATTTATATCCTGTACTCACATTGAAGAGCCAAAGCGGCTAATTGAACAGCAGTAGAATGAGGACAGTGTAATTTTCCATCCAAAACATCTTGTTTGAGTTGTAAAAAGAATTGATATCTCGTCAATTCTTCGCGCAAAGTGTTTGGTTCGGAAGAATAAAATTTTACTTTCAGTCTCAGAGTGTACGGAGGTCCGACTGGAAGTAGAAAATTTGTTTGTCAATTTTTATTATATTTTATGAACAAAGGGTGCACTTTGCGTATGATCCACTTACTTTTAACTTGCTTTTTAATAGGTTTTGTTGGATCTAGCCAATGTTGTACATTGTTACTATCCGTATATTGTAAGCCAAAGTAATCTTTTTCTATTAAATCTAAACTATAGAAGACCTGTTCATATAAATCACTGGCCAAAGCTTTTTTCTACAATATTAAGAAGAAAAATCAAGTTAAAAAATACAGCTGTTAAGACAAACCACAAAATCTAAGGCAAAATTCGTTTTTTTTTTTGTTAAAAATTCATTACATATCGACCAATTTATGAACAAACCGTGGGATACAATAGTACAACTCGATTTCCAATCATTCTTTATAATTCACAAATTATTTAGAAATAAAATTTAGATTATTTCATTGTTAAATTGTTTTCAAATAAATTGGTCGATATGTAATAGCGTTGCAACTGTCGTATCCCCATGGTATCCAAATAAAATAGCATAGACACATTTTAAATTAGCTTTGATCGGTTAATCGTGCTTATCGATATGACTATAATAAGATCAACAGGATCTTGTATTTTATGTATGTGATATTTGAAAAAAAGTTGACAAGATATTCTATTTGGATTGTGATATATTCAGGATGGATGTGAGAATTATTTTACTATCGAGGAACCCATTTTGTATATACGTATATACTTACAGATAGTTCGATTGGTAAATCTGTTCCATCGAGTAAGACCACCCTACACTGTACGACATTCTTATTACTGAGTAATCTCTGATTCTTTATTTGAGATGATGTAGTTTGACCACTGACACTACGTGCCCTTCGTCTGGACAAAAACCTCAACATTTTATCAAATATACCAAAGACTATAATCTACTCTTCCCACATTAAATGAATAGAACGGTGGAATTCTGCATCCCTCATCCTGAAAATTGTGCATGATTTAATGATAGATGTACAAAATTTGATAACGGATCAACAGCGTTGCTTCAAATTCGCAATACAAAAATACTGTCCCATACACATATGATTAACAAACCTTAGATGTTCATCAACAAGTTATAAGTGTAATTATATTCATCAAATTTATATCACATTGAACTCATATTTATTGCATGAATATTCGAATTCACTCATCATATATGCATGCCAATCACCAAATCCGGTTACAAGTAATACGTTTATACCCTATTTTTTCATGTACGTCACATTTTAAGTGTTGCTGATACGAAACAAGCATAGCCATTATTAAACCTGATTGAACGTGTAGGTCTTTTTTTTTTAAACTGTTTGCATCTCCCTATTGAGTCACGTTCTGAAACCTTACTACTTTCGTTAAGAGCATTCCCTAGATCCTAGAGTTACTAGATCTCTTCATCCAAAATATTTGAAGAGGACCAAAGAGGACTAAATAAAATGGAATGGAACAACCAAGTCAGCCCCTGTTCCATACAGATTGTTGTATTTTATTTAGGCTGGGCTCCCATGCAACCGAATTGTCCCGAACGGAACGATCTTAATTGATGGAATACTAGTCTTATTTGAATATAACTATAACAATACTAGGGATCCACCAATTGTGAGGGTTTCATTTCGGACAATTCGAAAATTTTTTTCCCGAAATTCACAATTCGAGCTCTGTATAGACCTAGATAAAGTCTCAAAGAATCATCCCTGAAATTTTCAGATTTTTTTATGAGTTTAATTTCGAGTATTTTAATGCAAGAAAACGTGCTCCGATGGTAACTTTGGTATCCTCTTAATACATTGCATGTAGTGAAATTTTGTTCCGCGTCAATTTTGAGGTTATGTGAACCTTAATATATTGACTTGAATTTTGATAATATATATTCTGCCAATAGTTTTGAATTTCTCAAATGAAATCTTTCCAAATATTCAATACAGAACAGATTTTTATGGTCGTTTAGTTTTTGTTCCCCTAGTAAAACTATGAAAATACATTTGTATAGGTTAGAGATAAAATACTTGGTTTTCATATGACGTTTCGAGAACATTCTGAAAACGTACCACAGCCTGTGTAAACAACATCCCCAAAACGTGGTCCCCAGCACATTGAATGAATGTTCACGTGACAGAGGTCATATCGGAATTATTTGGTCCGCGTACCAAACTGCCGTACTCACATGAAGTCTTTCAAGGATTCAGACAAATTTTCAGAGGATACAAGCACACACGTACTGTTATCTGCTTAGGGTTGCCGATTTGCGGGGGATTCCTCGAACTGTGTGGATTTTCATGGGCTTGCGTGGAACTCGTGTGGAGTCTGTGTATTTGGGATATCGTGGAGAATTTGGTGAATGCGATTTTTGAAATTGTACTTCGAGGAAAAATGGATATTATTTCACATATCACTTATCATTTCAATTCCCTTCATTCTGAAAGGATTTTTTCGGAAGAGTACATGTACGGGTTGTCACGGATGTATGGTAATACCCTACATTGAATTGAAAGAATTCTGCGGAGATCAATGCGGTTTTCTTTTTCTTCACAAAATGGTTCACAATTGACCAACCTCCACAACACTTGGAGAGTTTAAAAACGTTCTAAAAACACCCCAATATGTCGAGAACATCCACAGGTTTTGAAAATGTCCAAGAAACCTGACGCTGTTGGAGAATTTTTTGAAAGTTTCCATCTGATATTCCAAACCTCCACCTCCAAATTGAAAGGAAGTGAGATTATTGAATGGTATCAATATGTTATCAATATGGAATCACGATCATGTCGGATAAATAGAATCCATTCTAAAATTTTCCTTTGTCTTAAATCGGCATTGCAGATTTGAAATATCATACTAAAAATGTTGGAGAATAGGACATTTTGAATACATGTTTTACAGACAAAAACATACATTCGAGCAAGACTCATTAAATAGAATCCAATTGACATTTTTAGCCAGCGTTATCGGAAAAAAATCGCCCAACAAGATGATTGGTTGCCTCTTGTATAACCAACCTATCGTATTTCCTATTTCATAAGAATCAACCAATGAATAAGATTAAAATAATATATTATCCAAGGGTCTGTAGCCTGGCAACAACATTATCCGCCATTAGTTAATTCACGTCATCACGATACTTACGCATGCGATGCTCATCAATCTCCCTACAATCTTCGTACGCATATTGTACGAACGTTCCTAGAATATTCGAAACAGTCTCATTCAAATGTTCTTAGAATCTTCTATGAATATTCACGAATCTCCCACGCTTTTTGGGAGGATATATTCGATCAAGTACATTTCACGGGTGTTGTGAGAATATTCTCAGCATATTTTATGTTACATGAGCTTATACGGGAGGCTTTGTTTCCGCGGGATAATAATTATTATATTTTCAAAATTTCTATTTCCCAATGTCCAACATCGGTCTTATAATAATGAGAAAATGTATTTGAATTTTGTTCATATTCATCCAAGATCCGTTCAACAAGAGGTTTTGTTTAGAATCATTGTGTACAGCTCAGGTATATCGAGGAGGTGTATGGGGCGGATTATAAGCAATGAATGTCTTTTGATTGATTCATTCATCACCGCGTCACAACAAAGTTTGGGAATGTGACATTCTCCGTGTGTTCAGATGAAACTTCTGATCTCTCCATTCTACATTTCACACGGACGTATTTTAAGAGTTTGTTGAATTGACAAAAAGCAATGGTACTCCGTTGCGGGAAAATTCAATGCAATAATTTTTGTGTGAGAATGTTTTTCCAATGTGGAAGCGAATGACGTTCCCAATAATACTCAATGAAAATTATGGAAATGAGATAATGAAGATTGAAGAAACACTTCACATGTCTATGACCACGCTTCGAGAAATCTTGTCTATAACGAAGCATGTTGATAACGACTGTATTATTCTGATCATCAAATCTCCTGGAATACATCCAAGTGTAATATGAAATTGGAGAGTGCAGAAAGCTGCATCTGGACACGTAGAAAAAATGTCCCCCAAAAAAAAGTGGTATTCTTAACGATAAATTCATGCAAAGTAGTGTTTCGTTCTTGTCTCGTCTCGCCGTGACCGAACGGGTCTCGATCTCAGTCTTGGTTCAGTCTCGGAATTTATAATCACGTCTCGGTCTTGTTTTTGTCCTCAAAAAATCAGTGTCGTCTCGGTCTCGAGCCGAGATTCTCGCCATCCTCGGTTTGGGCAATGCGTTGCATATGTTTTGAGATTCTCGGCTGGGCAGGTATTGTTCCGAACTCGAAAAATGATTGTTCGTCACGTCTCGTATCGGTCTCGTCCGAAACACTAATAAAGGGATGTTCCTGATGAAACGGAATACACCGATCCAGCACCGTGGTTTTCAGATGCGCTTGTAAATTTCTCACAACATAATTGACACCAGAATTATACCAGTAGCCAATTTTATCAGTTCCACACCGAGCGTTAACCCTGCACAGTAAAAAAAATTCCGTCATTGTGTAAAAAAGAAGTACGTGTCAAAATTCAAGTGTTGAATATTCAACGACGTGTTAAAATTCAAGTGTTGAATATTCAACACTTTTGTGTGTTCATTTAACACACTGATCAAATGCTGTTCGATCGATTCATTTTCAACACATTAAAATGTTATTCGGGTTCAAATTAACACTTTATAAGTGTCACTCTGGAATCAACACACTTTGAGTGTGAAGAAAAATGGTTAACATTCGCTAGTGTGTTGAATTTGACGGAAAATTTTTTACTGTGTGAATACTCTTGGTTTAGAGGACAGTTACACCGAGTTACAACCGGACGCACCTTTGTTCTGTACTGAAAAGAAACCAGAAGAGATTGATATAAAGAATCCGCGAATACATCATGTTCTTATGGTGGATTACCAAAATACTTTGAACTGACACCAAATTTACACGAGAAGAACATGGTGTCACATTCTCATCATGAGGAGTTTATTAACAGGACACAACGATTTCGGACACGAGCTTTTGTTGAACGAACTCAGATTCGCAATGATAATCCTCATACGGGAAGAATATGGACAGAATACATATTTCACATCTGCTGTTCTTACTGTCTCGGAATACCTAAGCTTTCAAAACAATGAAACAATGAACAATGATTTCAAACGGAACACTTTCGTTGAACAGACCTTCCCATTTATATTGAAAAACCGGGGGTTCTTTTTTCCTCCGTATGAAGGATATTATTGTGGATGATAGTTCGTTTTATTATCCATAACAACGTTTATAACGTATCCGAAATAATTACTCTTTCTCAAAAACAAAGCTTCTCGTATAACACGGAACAATTACCGAGGAATTGAAGAATAGGAAGCTGCTCCTCTCTTCGAATCAGGGAATTGGAGGCGTGGATTCAATGGTTCACCGAGCGCTCGAACATATCTCGGACTTGGTCCAAGAGACCAGGAGAACAAGAGAAGGAAAGTTATTCGAAATAGGAAATGGAAAATAAAGCACATCAGGACTCATCAAAATACACTCTTCCCTCGTGGAAGATTTTTATCTATCATCAATAGTTTGTGAAATGAAAATTGAAAATTTCCGAAATCAGTTATCATCATCAGATCAGTGAAGTAATCAGTCTTGTTATTCTAAGCATCCTCCTATAACATCACGTTTCGAAAGTTCCAAGTCTTCGTTGATCAATTATTTCGATTGTCTATGAGATTCAATAATCGAGATACTATACTCAATATTATGGTGCTTCGTTACAGAAAAAATTTTTCAAAGCGTCGTCAGACACATGTGTAGTGTTTTTCCAATCTTGATTATTTCAGTTCCATAATTTCCATTGAGAATTATTGAGAATGTTATTCGCCTTCAGATTGGGAACACATCCTCACAAAAATTATTGCATTTAATCTTCCAACAACGAAGCACCATTCTTTTTGTGAATTATACAAACTCTTAATATACAGCCGTGTGAAATGTAAAATGAAGATGTCAAGTTTCATTTGAACACACAGAAAAGCTGACATTGGAAAACTTGAATGTCACACAGTAATGAATAAACAAAAAAGACGTTTATTATTCATAATCCGCTCCATATACCTATCCGATATACCTGAGCGGCACACAATGATTCCAAACAAAACCTCTTGTTAAAGGGACCTTGAATAAATACAAAACAAATTGAAATGCATTTTGACATTATTATATGAGCGATTTTGAACATTTGTAAATACATATTTTGGAAATATAACAATTATCATTTTTCGAGAACAAAGCTTCTCGTATAACGCGATAAAAATACTGATGAATTTGAAAATAGAAAGGACTATTTCTCTTCCCGGATTATAGAACTGGAAGTCTGGATTTCATAACTCGTCGAGCACTCGAACATATTTTGAATCTGATTCGGGAGATCAGTAGAACGAGGAAAAGAAACAGAGTTCGTCAAAACGGAGGATAAAGAATATAGCCTGTTCGAACACTTCGGAATACACATTTTCCTCGTGGAAAATTCCTTGTCGATCGTCAATGGTTCATGAAATAAGAATTCGAAAGTGGGAATTTCAGCTTCCTCAACCCAAAATCAATATAATTCAGATTACCAACATTTTTCTCCTTCCGTTGGTCTCATCGTGGGGGCTGTTCTTCTCGCCATCCCCACTCGAGTTCAAATGACGAATGAACAACGTCAAGCGAGACAGCGCTTGATTGGTCGGGTCCCATATCGGAAAACTCTATAAATAGAGATCACTGAGGTAAACCGGCATTTGATCGTGAACTCTCCAACCGTACACAAGGAGTGGGTGCTCTCGACAACTCGGGGGAGTAGAGAGTAATGAGTTATCTTTCGACACTTTGGGAAATTTCTAAATTTCGATTGGTCTAAAGATAACCCACTCCCCATTATTTGCTTGATAACGGAAGCACCCAGCGAGGACAGTGGTGAGATCAGAAGCAGCGAGCCATCAGTCCAGTTTCGTCAACTATCCAAGTCAGACGCGCTTCAAGGTTCGTGTGGTGCATTTGGGAGCTGAGGATCATTCGCAGCGAACAGTCGTCGCCAAACGGGTAAGTTTATCCATGTAATTTGTTCAGATATCATAGAAAATACTTCGAATTGAACAATTCGATGCCTTGATATCGCATAATGTTAAGGGAGAGAATTCGTTCGCAAATTCCATCACAAACTACATTTCCTTCGAATATTACGTAATGATAGTAACGGTGACGAATGATTCAATCAAAAATGTATATTTATAGGTTCACAAGTTTCAAACCAATGATAATATCGCGTGTTTAGCAGAGCGGCGGGGATGCATATCGATATCAACAAGGGCCTCTCGGAAGGGGTGGCAGATGATCTTGCGCTCTCCAATCACAAGCCAAAATTGGGGACGGTGGAGGGAGCAGAAGGAGTGGGTCAGCGATCCACTGTCGTCGCCGATCCGATTCAGACGCGCTTGAGGGTTCGTGTGGTGCAGTTGGGAGCTGAGGATCATCCGTAGCGAGCAGTCGTCGCCAAATAGGTGAGTTAATCCGTTTGATTCATCCAGATCTCATTGAACATAGTTTGAATATAATAATCCGATGTTTCGACGCCGCATAATGTTGAGGAAGGGAATTGGTTTGCGAATTCAATAACGGACCACATTCCCTTAAGATATTATATAATGCCAGTGAACAACGATAAATAATTGTATTTCAAATGTTTATTTATGAGTTCACGAGTTTCAATCCACATTTGTATTGTTTGTTTAGCAACTCGGAGGGTACTCGCGTCTTTGCTGTTTGGCGACAGGTGCTAAATATTTGATTCGATTGTTCTTTTTATTATAAATCCTGTGGATGAAGTTGTGTGGTTTGACATTATTCGATTCAATTCAACGAATTAAAATGTGTGGGCTTTATTCAAAAACTGCATTCATGATTGATGAATCAATCACACAACTTCTGAAGCAGACGAACTGCATGGATATATTTTTCACTCGAAAATGACAAGTCTAGAGGCAAAAGACGGTTAATGAAACCTTCCTCATCGATTTGTCCTTTTTTCATATATTTCATTAGTTTACAGTCTGATGTTTTTGTTTTCCACGTAATTTCCGAATCACGTTCGCGTTTCGGTTTCCATGCGTCACGGAATTTCTTCTGATATAAATCTACCTGAAATGTTTGGAGAAAAATTTATAACAGATATAATTCAGCACAAGTACGCGCGTACAGGGATAGATCAAGGTTATGAACGGATAATCATTTTACAATGCCTGGAAGGGATATGATATTTGATACGAAAAATTATAGCTTGTATTGAATAATATATTCCATCCGTCAGAAAAAAAGGCATTTCAACTCGCGGTAGGAATAAAATTCGATGATGCAATGCTCAGAATGAATGTAAAATTTGATAAAAACCATTAGTTTATATCGAATAGTATATTCAATTCATGTGGAAGAGGGCATTCGGTTGAATGAATTATCCTGGTCAATGTTTTCTCGTTGAAGGGAAGCTTTGTGATAGTTTCGAGGGACCGAACATTCATTTCTCTCTGGAATGGGAATCTCCGATACCAAAATTTCTCTCCGAAGTCAGGGAAAAACTTGGTTTCTATGTTTTTCTTCCTCTTTTAATTTATGTGGCTGTGTATCTGTTCATCTTTTTGTGTCATCGTCCTTTTCAGTTTATGGCGGCCCCCTTTCTATGTGGCCGTCTTTTTTTTTCCTTTTTTTTCTTTCCTTCTGTGCTACCCTTTCTTCCCTCTCACTCTCTGTCTCTCTGTCCATCTGTCTGGATATCAACGAAAGGAGAATCGCGTATACCTGACGTTACTGATATCTGGTCGGAGAGAAATTCGTTCCACGATGCCTAGAAAGGATATAATATTTGTTACGAAGGATCGAAATTCATATAGAGTAATGTATTCTATTCGCGAAGGAAACGGCACTTTGAATCGCGTTGAAGAAAAGGTGTGATAATGTAACGCTCAAAATGAATATAAGATTTGATACAAACTATTAGTTTATATCGAATAATATATTCTATTTATCTGAAAGGGCGCATTTAGAAATACCAAACGATCCTGATGTAACGTAGTTTGATGATTTGATCTTCAAATGTTATCTATATCATCCAGATTCAAGGATATTCCGTATATTGGGAAAATATTTGCAGATATTTTCTCAAATACATTATCAGTCTCATGTACTTTAAGGACAAGAAATTTGTAATGGAATGGATGTGAGTGCATGTGCATGTGCATGGGTATGTGTGTTTCCTACCAACATAACTATTCTATTCCACGTCATAACTATTCTGAAATCCAGATGAATTCGCGGTGTCTTTTTTTGTTTGTTTCATTATCAATCTATGTATTCAAATGTCGACAAAGTCGTTATGACGTGGAATATAATCGGGAGAAATAGCAGTGGCCCCTGCTGTTTTCTTCCGATTCGATTCACCTAGTTTGTGGTATTTTTAGTTTCATATTATCATCACCTCCATCATCTTCTCAACTTCGTTCGATTCATCAGACTCCTCCCAGAGCTCATAGAGTTCTTTCTATTAGGAATTGCCTTGTGTTTTTGAATTCATGATAAAGCGTGGTATGAAATCTGACTTCCGATGAGGATGAATGGAACGAGGTTGAGATAGAAAATATCTGCAATTATTCCTCCATACAACGGTATGAATCAATATAGTTGAATCGACTGATCACATGATATTCGAATGATTTGTATATAAAAAACACGTGCTATGAAAAAATTCCCAAATATATTTACTCCGAAGGAACAAATTCTCACCAGTCAATTGATTGAACTGGAATTTATACGGGACCACCGTGAGAATCGGATAATTCAAAAATTAGATACGCACGTTCGCGAAAATCACAATTTTTCCCCATATTCATCCTTTTTCATCCAATTGCTCTGGATGGATGAGGCTGGAACTCATATATGGGACCGTCATCCTCCCAATTTACGATTTCGGTAATAATTTCATCTGGACCGGATAGTAGAACGGGAGATATGCGCGTTCGCAGCCCGTTGCCAGATAGACGGACAAAGGGACAGACGTGGAACCAATATTTTTCCCAGAGTCCAGAGAAACATTTTGGTCCAAGGAATTCTGATTTTAGGGACGGAAAAATTTTTGGTCTTCGGGAAATATCACAAAGCTGCCCTCTAACGAGGAAGCAAGACATTCAGGAATGGGCGGAACACAGCGGATCATACACGATACGGGAGAGGAGACCCTATTTGTTTCCCTCTTCCGAATCCAAGTGGTATGTGGGAATGTTTTTGAAATTCAACATAAATATTCTACAAATGCGTCAGAGAAGGTTTTCTTATGGGAAATATTCAATTGATGAAAATTTGAAGGACACAGGGATCATGTGGGTAGGGGAACTTGCGCAAAATGTGAGGAAACAGAATCGGAAGTTGATTCCAATTGCGTAATGTATTCAAATTCTTCTCGATTTACCTCACATTGCCTCTAGGCTTGGTCATTGGATTTAATGCATGAAACAATAATGTTTTTTCTTTCAGCACACATAAACAACGAAGTGTACGATTCGTTCTTTATGTGACATACTTTCTGGGGTTTCATTGATGCTAAATTGTCTCTAAAATATTTGATTATTCATTTTTTACAAATAGCTCGATGAGAATTTATTCACGTAAATACATCGCGGTATTCGTTACATCGGTTCCGGGTACAACGCGTCGGATGATAAGATTAGAGGGAAACTTTGACGACGGGACTCAAATAATACTACGTAGCTAGGACTCCATTTCATATCCGTTTTTAAAATCAATTACTTCTCACATCCCACTCATTGTGAACCTATATTCATGAATTTCCCCAATAGACGCGCGGTAATCGTGATTTTGCGTTTGATAAGAAGAATGTAACGTCAGGCCCGTAACCGAAGAATTGATTATATAGATGACATTCGATTTTACCGCTGTCGACTTTACTTTTTTCTCGCGTTATATTCATTAGAAACGTTATTCGTAAATGATTCGCGGTACTGCAGGATTAAAGAAAAAGGGCCTCGGTCGGTCGGCAAAACCATTCGTTCCTGCACTTCGTGGCGGGTCGATCATAACGTAATTGAAGAATTCTCGCGTTTTCCATTGTACCTTGGTGCAAAGAGAATTTGTTCCCCTTTTTTAATTCGATACGCGCGGTACACTATTCGTTCTTCATAATAATTTTCGTCTCGAAAGAGCCTTCTTGAGGCTTCATCCTACCTCACGTGCAACACGCAGTGATTCGCAACTTGTTGCGGTCTCAGTCAGTCGGGTCTAGCCGAGGGGATCATGGAAAAAGTTTCAAGGTGGCACGCGGGTAGCTTCATCGCGGTAGCTTCAAAATCCCCTTGAAACCTTTTACCACATGATATACATATTACATTGATTAGATAATTTTCTTTGCACCAAGGTCATAAACGGAACGGTCCGAAGAAAGGACACCTTGGTCGGTCGCCGTGTTCGGTAAAACGAATATAACTGGAAATTCAGAGGAAAAACTCGGGTTCAAAATTTCGAAATTCGGTACTCATCCAAAACTATATCCGACGTGTCGGCGAAAAATCGGTTGATCGGTGGAACAACGCGTTTTCCGTTTCATATCGGTTTGATCGTAACTTAATTGCGATATTTCCGAGGTTTTCAATATACTTTGGGGCAAAGATTACCTAATTCCATTTTTTATCTTGGAAAACGCGATAATTATATTCATAGTCGCGGGACGCAAGTAGCTTGAACGCGGTTAGTGATGCCGCGAGACGAGAAATAGGTTCTTGTCTCTTCTCGACGTTTCAACATTTTTTTCGGATAGTCTCACTTTCCACTTTCACTTTGAATTTTTGTTCCTCATCAACTCATCTTCGTCTCATTTCGCTAATTTCTTGGGGAGAGTCTTCCTCGTTTTGATATTTCATCATTCTTCACTGTTGCACACTGAATTTTCGTTCCTCATCAAATCACTCTGGTATCGATTTGTTGTTCGCCATGGCATTCTTATCTCGTCTTAATTCTTTGTTATGTTGTTTCGTTTCGTTTCGTCTCACCTCGTCTCGACATTTCAACATATTTATTGCACAACATCGTTTCTCATTTTCCATCGCATCATTCTTCTCGTTTTGTATATTCCTTGCGTCGTCTCGATTCTCTCGGTTCTCGCGGCATCACTAAACGCGGTAGCTCGATATTCTTTGCGAATCGTCTTTCATATGATATGCGTTTGATATTCATTGCATAATATTCTCTGCCCCAAGGTCATCAACGGAACGAATTAATAGCGAACATTCGTCGGTCGTTCGGTAAAGGTTCCGGTTACCCGCTTTATATCGGATCAATCAAAACGTAATTTTCAAACAGATCGCAACTCCACGTTCGGCGAGATACGATCCAACATCGCGATCGAAGGGAAAAATTCAAGCCGAAACGCGAATATCCTAACGTAATTCTAATTCCGTTTCATGCCGGTTCTCGCGTACGATACTCCCAAACGGAATCTCGGGTATTTATCGGCAATGCAATTATCTCCAAGTAGACATAAACGAATCCGCAGAGGTTTCATTTAATTCTACTTAGACCGTTAAGATGTAATTTCATGGGGCGTCGAGCATCAAGCGTCAACATTAGAACGAAAGAGAGGTCACACAGTTCTTCTCTTTCCTTCTAATGTTGACGCTTGATGCTCGACGCCCCATGAAATCACAGCTTTAGGAATAAATTCTCATCTCAGTCGTAGCAAAAGATCTCTGTATTCGCTTCTGTTTTCCGAATTTCATCGCTTGATATTTCAAAGCGTCGTACAACTGATGAGTTATCGGCATGAAATTTTCGGAAAAAAGAATAATGTGAAGACAGAGGAGGGGGGTGGGTCTCCATTAGCAGCAACCTCCACGCGGTGAGACCTGGGAAACCTACATTGTTCCAATGACGCTGAAGAATTGGTTGGCCGAATACGTATTCCGTATCGGTTCAACCAATTCTTTTCTCGCGTCATTGGAATTTTGAAGGGCTAATGGCTGCTACCAAGTAAGCTCAGATAACACACGAAGAATTCTTTCCCAAAAAAAAGAATAGAATTCTTCAAGATCTTTCTCCGAACTAATGAATTCATAAAGAGCTCTGAAAGCGTTTAATGTATGGGACATTAACGAGTTCTCTGAGAGTACTGAAAAAATACTTTCAGCATTCTCAAAGAACTCGTTGATGTTCCAAACATTGACCTCCTCTAGAGCTCTTTATGAATTCATTAGTTTGAAAAGAATTCGCGAAGCATTCTACTTTTGTTTTTGAAGAAGAATTCTTCGTGTGTTATCTGCACGGAAAGACCGGGTCTATTAATATTCAGAAAAATGACTGTCAATTTAGGGAACACGAAGATCGCTGAAAAATACTCATAGTGAGTGTACTGAAAATTCGTAGTCGGCGTATTAACAATTGATAGTTTCACTGTGAAAAATACCAATGAAACTATCAATTGTTAATATTTTAACCACGAAGTTTTGGTAGACTTACTACGAATATTTTTCAGCGATCCTCTTTTTCCCTGAATTGACAGTCATTTTTCCAAACGTTGACAAATTCTTTCTAAATATTAATAGACCCGGTCTTTCAGTGTGGGGGGAATCCTTGTTCAAAATGTCAATTGGATTCTATTCAATGAGTTTTGCTTGAGTCTATGTGGTTTCTTCCCTGTAAAATACGATTTGAAACTAACTAACTCTCCAAGATTTTTAGTATGATATTCAAATCTGCAATGCCAATTTAAGACGAAGGAAAATTGTAGAATGGATTTAATCTATCCGACACGATCGTGATTCCGTATTGATACCATTTAAAAATTTCCTTTCCTCTCAATTTCGAGGTGCAGGTTTGGAATATCGGATGGTGGAAACTCTTAGAAAATCCTTCAACTACTCTAAATTTGAAATTCGGGCTCTGTACGTAGCTTGTGTGTCCAGACCATTGAACTCTATACCAGAGATGAGTTGAAGAGATTGCTAACGAGATATGAAAATCATAGTCCAGTTTCTGATTGGCAGTATCATGTTTTCCGTTTATCTCTCCATGCTGGTTGGCTTAGAAGAAAAATTCAACCAGTCATATATTTTTCTTCAAAAAAAAAAAAACCTGATACGGACCATGATTTTAACATTGGTTAGCAATCTCTGCTATTCATCTCTGTCTTTACATACTGGAATGCGTTGCTCCCTAGATTCAAGCGGTCAGACTGGTATAGTTTGTTGCATGAGCAAGAAAGAATAAGATGCCCCCAACATATTTCCTTTCTCTCTTCAAAATCCATATATTAAAAGCAGATACCATCTCTCCCAACATACTGATCTCTCCCTCTGACCGGCCGATACTATAGAAAAAGCGGAGAGTGCTCATTCCAGTATAATATTGAGTTCAATGGTCTAGACAATTGAACTCAATGCATATTGGAGTGAACGCGCTAATGGAAACACGCGGACACAGAGAGAAGTGCGATTGGTTGTCCCTGGGTCCTTGTCTGTTCCATCAAAATGACGAGAGAGAGGGGATCGATGGAGTGTGCCCCTACGTTCGTTCGATAAATAGCGTTGTCTCTCTCTCTTGCCCTCACTTTGAAACTCTACAGACTATAGCATGTTCGCAGTCTAGTGGATTATACAGAAGGTCTGCGGCTCCTTCTGATTGGTCATTCTCAATAACAAGGATACGCGATTGAAAAATTCTGTTGGATTTAGAGACTTGTTGGCAACAGTGCTGTAGAGATCAGTGCCCTGTATACAATCGTGGAGAGGTAAGTCTAATACAATATACGGAATAAACCAAATAACATGTCTGATGAAATTCAAATATTTATTCTTACAAATTGAATACAGGTAAATTCTTAGCATTTGTGAAGTTCAGTAAGAATTGTTGAAATTCTGGCGAAGAGCTAATGATACCTTTACTTACGCCGATCTTAATCAAATCGTCTATTTCGTTCCCCGAATCTTCTTCGCTATCTATACTCTCTGTTGATGATTCAAAATTCACGGGGGGATTCGCATTACATATTTGATTTTGTCTCGCAACATCTCCCCCCATATTATCGTTTGTCATCTCACTCTGCCTATTTGTTTCTAAATGTTGAATATTCAACTCCACGTTGCATGAATTTTCAATGGAATTATAAGAAATTTCATCATTTAATTTAAAAAAATTAATTTTTTCTTCAATTTTCTCGAACAGAGAAATCCACAGACTTTTGAAAATATTATTTCCTTCTGTTGGGAATAGAGTATTTTTCCATGATACCCATAACTCGCCATACGCTTTGAATGCCAAACGTAACTGTGATTTATATCGATTCAATATTCTTTTCATACTTTGATACCTAGAAACCGACGAATTATCAAAGATTGTATTAAATGTTGTCATTAATTTATCAGACGTTCTTATGGAATCATTATCTTGCAACTGAAGCAGAGTTCTGAAACGTGAATGTGCAAAGATATCAGCTTTACATTTCATACCATCGTCATGCTTTTTCATTAAAAGTTCATTGGTCACTCACTTGTTACAATATTTTATTCTTTTTTCCTTGAAGTATCTCTCCATGGGTACAACGATCAGAAGAAAAATCATCAATAGAATAATTTCGTTCAGAGTAATCAGTGAAATGGATCTTCGAGCATGATTATGAAAATAAATCCACAAATTTGGATAAGATGGATCTCTTCCGTCATTCGATTTAGAATACCCGTTGTGCCCGATATTCTCAAGGGCTAACAACTCTGGTTAAAATATGTACAAGTGATTTAGAAACAATGAATAAATATTATAATTTTAATTTTCTGATTTTCAAATTACCTCTGGGAGATCCGAAATCTGTGGAAAAAAAACAATCCGTCGTGCACAGAATTATCCATAAAATCAATCCTGAATAGATCAACATTTTCCAATGCACGTAATGCGACCATTTATTAGGAATCATTGTTCCGTGGTGTCTACCAGTTCTTCCATTCTCTCTCCATTTTTTGTGATCCCCACTTTGAAAACTTTCATGTGTCACTTTTGTACATTTATAAGAATTTGTACATGTAAATTTATTTAAAGATCTAACTTCTTTATTATTTTTAATTTCAGCTATCATTTTGTAATCACATATAATTTATATTAGTTAGATATTGAATATTATATTGACAGATAATTTTATAAGTAGGATTGAGATGTTAGAACATGTTAAAACAAAAAAGAAGCTCTATCAATATCTTGAAAATTGATCAACTTCATAGTGAAACAAAAATACAAATGACACACTTGTTCCGGTACTTGACAATTCATTTTAATTCATTCGAAATATACAGAGTATCGTTTCAACGTTTATTTACATAGGTTTGTAATATTTACATAATATAATAATTAATAATCATCATTTGAATTTCAATTTAGATAATCTTACCCTCATTTCCAAAAATAAAAGTTTGAAATTCTTTTTGTACCATAAGATATTATAGTTAAGGTGCGTTCGCCAATTTTTATCTAAAAATTGTTTATAAAACACAGACATTTCATCGGCGGTTACAGATGCTTTACCTCCAGCTTTTAAAACCTCTTGAAATTTTTTACGTTCCTATAATTCGTTGAGAATAGAAAATTAATAGAACTAAAATTCTCGAAATTATTCAAAATATCTCACCGCTGTAAAATTAGCATTATGTTTAGTCCAGAAGAAATTATTCCACGATTGAGTTTCTTCTCGAGTTTCTCTGTACAGTGTTTCCAATTTATTTTCGTTTTTCGGTTTCGCAAATATAATGGGTCTCAAATTTGAAATAGGATCAGGCGGTCCAATAAAATCCCCACTATTATCAATATTTTTGAGGTTAGATTTTGTTTTCTGTAACCAAAAGAATCGTTACCATTATCATTGAAATATAAACGATTCATTTATACACTCACCGTACTACACGTACGTATTGGAATTTTTAAAAACTTCAAACGTGAATAACTATACATTGGTTTATGAATTTTTTCAAAACCAAGGTTAATGGTATTTTGTGTGATTCATGAATTACACAATATCAATCTAACCTGCTTGGCCACTGCTCTGGGGTCAGGTGAATAAATGGGTGCAACTCAGCTGAGAGGCTGGCTGGGGTGTTCGGATATTCTTCTGTTTCTATTGTTTTTCCTAGATAGCAGCACAAGAGTCATGTGCCTTTAAAAAAAGTTGTATCAAACCTAATCATATATTTAAGATAAATGTTTGTTGATCGAGTGAAATCGTAGAATTGTATTCCATTCAAATTTATCTATCATTGCATCTTGCCCAATGGAGATATACAAATAATGATTATTTAAAATTATGTGAAATGAGTTTTCAGCACAGAAATGGATGTATTTAAACAATTATAATATATTGTCAACATTTATGAATGAAACTTTCAAAATTATTATTCAGACCTCAAGAAAAATAATGAAAATTAATGAGAAGAGAAGTCAAACTCAAAGTTTCACTTTAATAATATTGAATGTGAAATTATCTCTTCGATAACTTCAGCTCAGACATTTGGCATGTATAATAATTCTATTTTACTACGACTTGATGAACTTCGGGAAAACTTGAAACGTATCATAGCATTGCAGAAAAGAGGAGACAGATCCATGTCCTCGCTCCATCCAAACAAGGTTTGATCTAACTATTTCAATCTTGATAAAACCGTGTGGACGAATTTTATGGATCATTATGGATTTTTCTATATCTCGACAGTTCACTCACAAATGTGATTGCATTTGGCCGAATAAAGTATGTTGCAACGACAAGTGTAGAGCACGTCGGAAAATATGTTTATGTAGATCTAGTAAACTCGATGAAGGTAATATTACCAATTTTCATTCTATTCCCATATAATTTATACAAATCTCTCAACATTTGAAGGACTGTTCACAAAAAATAAATGGATAGATTCTTCTAAATCAAAAAATCAAAGAACTCAAATAAATGGAACGTTCATCGATGAGACATTACGAGAACGCATGGAAGAGAGGAGTAGAAGTAACAACGATGGAGATGGAACGATCAGAGATCTTGAAATATCATCAATCGAATTCAATCAACTGCAAGAGGTTTTTATTTGGCATTCAAACACGTTATTGAGAATTTCTCACCCTTTCCGATATTCCATAGGATCTCTTGAATGAACGAAAACGTGTTCGGGAGTTGGAAAAGGAACTTCTCGGAGTGAAATCCCATTTTCAATCTTTCTCGGAAAAAGGAGAAAAAGAAATAGAATGTTTGAAATCTGCTTTGAAGAGTGCCAAAGATGAGCTCACGTCGATATCAGAATCCAAGGATTATGTTATGAATTCGATGAAAGAAACGAGTGAGGAAAAAGAGACACTTTCGAAGGAGAAGGATCAAATGTTTGATGAAATATCGGAATTGAAAGTAAACGCTTCACCGCCGACGATTGTTCGTTTAATATCTCATGATATGAAAATATTTTCATTTCTAGGGTCAAATAAACGAAATCATGTACAGAAATAAAAGTTTGAATTGCGAGTGCAAGCATTTGAAATGTAAAGTCAAAGAACTATCAGAGAATGAAATGAAAAAGTAATTATCTACTCATCGATTAACTTTATAACAAAATGAATAATAATGGAATTCAATGGTTTAAGATGTGCGGATATAGCTAATGAAATTGATAGAATGAAATGTGAATTTAAACTGAAGGAAGAGACGCTTATCCGTAAGGAAAATGAATTAAATGAAACCGTTGTAGATCTCACGAATATTGCGGATGTACAAAAACAAAGAATATCTGAATTGATCGATTTGTGTCGGAAAAAACAAATTATGCTGCAAGAAAAGGAAGAAATTTCCAATGAAAAAGTATATCATTTTTTACAAATGCTACGTGGAGGCAACGAAGAATCAACAACGTGTACACGAATACACGTGCGTATTTGAAAAGCTGTTCGCAATATGTGTGAATCGGAGGTAAAGGATGTTTCGCTGCCTCCACGTAGATCCATTATCACAAAGAACGATGAAGACTATGCTATTATATTCCCCTCGTGAATTACATCTTATGCAAGTTAGTCATTTCAAAATAAATTTCATGAAATGATATCATTCTCAGGATTCTGAACTACGCGTACTGCAACATAACTTCAATTCGCTCAACGACGAATACAAAGAAACTAAGGAAGTCATAAGAAATCTCCAATCCTCTTTGGACGAAGAGACCAAATTGTGTAAATCTTTGAAACAGCGGCTGGTCAGACTTAGGAAAAATCAATATTGCGAAATGCAAATTAAAGACAGAATCATAAGAGACCGTAATAAAATCATTAGAAAACAAAAAAAAGTAAAACCTTTCCATTTTCTTCGTCATTGTAAAATATTCGTTCAGGGTTAAAATGTATGTTGATTTTACAGTTATTACAAGACCACAAGAAGATGCTCGAGAAGATGAATTATCAATTGAAACAGCTTTGTGGTCAATTGTGTAGCGAACAACGAACGAATGAATCGTTAAAGATCGCGTTGAGTAACGCCAAGGAAGATTTGAAGGCAGTAAGTCAAAATTGCAGGAATTGTAAGATACTTCAAGAAGAATTAAAATACGTGGCTCGGCAAGGACAAAAGTTGATAGATGAAACGTTGGAGAGGGAACATTCGGTTAAAAATTGTAAGAATTGTGAAATCCTTGAAAGAGAATTGAATTATTTGGAGCAGGAAAAGCAAAGAGCGATGACCATTGCCAAACTTGCGAGGAGCAAATTATGTCAATGTACCAAAGAGTATGAGAAACAATTACTCTATGAGAGAAAGCAAGAAAAAACACTAGCCTTGAAGCTCTTTAAAAAAACTCAAGAGATCAATTATTTAAAATCAGAAATAGTTCAAGATAGAATGATGCAAAGAAAAACCGGATGATACGATTCTACGGTAAACAAATTAATGTCTTTGTTATTTATTTAATAAATATTATTATCATCTTTGAAATATTTTTCATGAAAAAAATCGACGATGATTCAGTATTTGCACGAAAGCAAAGAATTTTCTTAAACAATCAATCAATCATTTATTATTACAATAATAATAATAATAATATACATTTTCTCTATTAAATATACATCGTTAATCGTTAAAGATTCATTAAAACTGAAAAATAATTCTAACAAAAAGTATATACTCCTAGAAGAATAGATCTTGGGGAAAACAACGATTTTTTTCTTTCCCATGGTAACAAAGTTGCGACAACGGTTCCTATTTTATATACTTCGATAGCATAGGTAATAGATTTAAAAATAGAAAAAAATATACAATCAGATTTAAACGGATCAAAAAGAAGACCGTTCGTTCGAAACAAAACAAAAAAATTAGAAGAAAAAAAAATGGCTCCTCCTCGAATAAATTATAACCACGCATCGGGAAAATATGATAAAGATTCGTTATTAGTTTTCTTATTAGGGACTAGAGTTTTCAATAAAAACATTCCATTCGAAGTTGATCACGAATTCTCGAACTCACCGATGTGTGCGTATATAATGTATGTATATATGTTATCTCTGTCAAATATAATTCATTTAAAACGCGAACACAAATAATCTCCCATCATTCGAAACTTTGTTCTCAACGACTAAACGATTTCTAATTCTCAATTGAGAGATTTTAAATATGCCGCGTCAAATAGATCGAGTTCGTTCGTTAAATAATTCGCCTTGTTTCTCAAAACTTTTGCGTTAGTGGCAGCTTCTTCTAGAATACGTAGAGTACTTGCTATATTTTTCAAATCGTTGTCCATCTCTGACGTCGTTTCGTCAACTAAATGACAAAGACGTGCGAATGTGCTGGATAATTCTCTAAAAAAAATATCAATGATTATTATGATGTAATTGGATGAACTTGCGTGTGAAGAAAGAAAAACTCACTGTTGTACTTGATGACTGCAGTTCGCGGAAGTCAAATCCACGATCAATTTCAACTTTTTGGTAGCATGTGCAACGTATTGTCGTTTGAATTCACGTTCTTTCGATTTATTGGTCCACGTGAGTCGTTCGTAAAAATACAAAGCACCGTATATGGCACCGGTTATCGCTATGAGTCTCCATCCAACGGTTTTCAACATCTGTAAATGAGAATACTCGTAAAATATTTGTTATAACGATGTTGCAGATATCAAAGATGAAGTTCGACTCACGAATCCTGCGATTAAAAGACCTCCCATCGTCCCTTGAGATGTCACAGAAGCAATTGCGATTCTACTGACCAAAGACCAATCGTCGGAACCGGATGAGAAATTAGGCGCAGTCGTTACGTACTTCAAAGAATCTATACTGTCCGTTGGCGACATAATGGCTGGAGGTATCTACGAAAATTCAATATTCATAAAATATCATCGATTATAAACTTGATTGAACGATGTTTCAAAATTTACTTACATCTTGTGGATAATTGGCTATAGCTAATTTGTGACCTTGTTTTCCGGCGAATCTATTGATTAGCGCAGTTACTCCCCACGAAAATCTAAATTCTAAATCTTCGTGGAAATCAGCGCAGAGGTTATCACAATTCAATCGATAGAGAATTTCGAATGGTTCCCTTCGAGGTAAAATATTCAAAGACAATTGCCGTTTATTTTCCGGTAACAAACCTGCCATCCTCTCCGTCATTTCACGTTGAGAATTCTCTATGTTCAGAGCCAGAGCTGTGCTGAGACGAGCTCTTAAATTAGATCCTAAAAACAGAATCGTTGTATAAAAAATCTAAAATCTAAAAAAAAACACACACATTTAAAATTCCATAACAAATTACCTAGACCGTTTTCAACGTGAGAATGAAGTTCACGTTTATAAACGTTGAGCACTAATGCTTCTGGATGGAAAGGAACACTGAATTCGTCCACAAGGACGGATAATCTTCGAATTTCTTCGCTCAAAGCTTTTGATACTCTTTGTTCGACATCTTCAACCATGTGATGGATTTTATCTTTCATCTCTTGCGTTAGTAACATCAACTGCTGTTCGGTGAAATTCAATTTATCGTGAACCTCTTTTTTAATTTGTAACTGTTCGGTCTTCATTTGTTTTGCCCTTTCCAGAATCTCATCCAATTGTTGTCGAATTTCCCTGTATTATATGAAAGAAAATGAGTTTCGATTTGAGTCACTGTACTTGAAAATATTTCCATAAACTCACGTTGCTATATGTTTACCACGTTGGGAATGTTGTTCAAATTTCGTTTTGACAGCAGATTTTGAAATACATTCTTCAAATTTCCTCTCAAAGTCTTGAAACTCGAAATAACGATTTTGAAATCCTTCTGCCAGGGCACCATCTGAATAATACAAAATTTCTATTTAATGCATTCATTAACAAGATTTTTTGAATAATAAAATAGGATTAAAAGATGTTTACTGTGAGCGGGTAGGCCTCTTTGCTCTTGTAAACGAGCTTGTAAAGTTTCTTTAGCAGAAATAAAGAATACACGTTCTTCCGCGTCTTTTGGATTGTACACTTTTAGTTCTTTTGATAAAAAATCTACCGCACGTTCCTGATGTTGCGCCCTCACCTACACAGAAATTTTATATACTCATTTCATACGTGTACTATAGAATTTGAGTCGACAAAAATTTGAGAAGCAATATACACATCATAGGTGGAAAACATTGATACACAGAGTATCTCATTTTAATTGACGCACTATTTGGTATCAAATTCCAGTTTCGGCTTTGAACTTGAAATTTTCCGCTCATTCGGTGCATCGATCGACACGAGATACATGGTATATCAAACTGTTTTGAATATTTTCACCATTTCTCAAGTATCATCGTCTAATTTGATGTTGAAAATTTGAATTCATGCGGTGTTCGTCATAAGAATCTTTCATGCTGTACATATGCTTTGTGCATAATGAACACAGTTATACGATAGTGAATTATTCTTAATGTAATAATTCTCATGAAATGATATGATGATGAGTGATATTATAAATCGAATAAGCACAATTGTTCATATCATTTGCACAAAGTCAACTAAAACTCACCTCTTTTTGCTCTTTGGCCAGCTAAAGGATAAATTTGATATTACATAAATTTACTTGGACAAAGAAGTTGCGACGTGAAGAACTTGACTTCGTTCGATAGTCCATTTCCAAGATAAATTCATTCAAACTTTAGTGAGATTTTGTACTCTAAAATAAGAGTGAAAATCTATCTGAACTCACCAAAGTATGAATTTGAAAAACGAAAGACTTGTTTGAATTTGATTGTGTTGGTAACGTGTTACGTACCTGATCGAAAAATTCAGGCTCCGAAGCGGATGCGTCCCAACGATTGTTTAAGATGAATATATTTGGTTTGGATAATTTAGTAGATACTTTGTGAAAGAAGTTCTTTTCCTAAGGAAAGATTATAAATTCATATAATGTATATATCGTTGACACGAATTTTCAAATGAATTTATGAAAATTTGTATCGACTTACAGTGACCATTAAGGTAGATTCGGCATTTGCCACCAAAACAAATACATCTGCGTCCAAGCAATGTTTGTCGATCCATTCGTCGAGATTGGGAGTGACATCGACTCCAGGACTGTCGACGAATACTACATCATCGCGTAATAGTAAACATTTTTCTTTGGGCCAAAATATTCTAACTAAATGGCTTTCGCACAGTTTTTCTTTACAAAGTGCGTGGCCCAATTGTCCAACAGATTGAACCGGTTGTTTGTCGTTAGATCCTTCGGTAATTAAATAAGATTCTCCATTTTCCGATCCTTCGACTTGTAGGAAACAATTTGTGGTATGACCGATACCGCTAGGTAGTATTTTATCTCGCAACATCGCATTGATGACCGTACTTTTTCCATTGCTAGTTCTGCAAATGAAAACAGACGCGTGAGTACTTTTGTTCGATACAAAAGTATATTCGGTAATATCACCTTCCGAAAAATGCAACTTTCATGTGATCTCGTTTGAGAACGTCTCTGATACCCTGAACTTTCTCCACGTAGCTTGCAATCCTTTTAGCTTCTTCCGCAGTTACGATATTTCTATCATTCTGAAGAGCTGTAAATATTGTGGTGTTATTTAAAAACAACAAAATTCAATTTCAGGGTTCATAAAACCGTAACTTACATTGCATAAATCCAATTGTATCTTGTACATAATCTTCTATCTCTATGAATATATCATTTATCTTTTTCTTGGCTTTGACGAATATCTGTAGAGGAGAGTTATCGGTTCTAATATCGGTCGTTCGAAGTTGGCTGTCTCCTCCAATCATGGACATCGTACGATTGATGTAGGCAGCCATTATTTTGTGTTCATAGATTTATTCAAGCGAAATAATAAAAAAAACATGTGATGCGGTATCAGGCAAAGGTGTCGATAGCGGTGCAGGTCATGCGGGAACGACTGAAATCATAAACACAAAAGCCACGATTAAACATACCTTCTGCATAGCAATTACCAGCTAGAATATAATACTGCGGGTACATGTGTGTGTGTGTGTGGGAATATTCGAACAATCATTGCGTATAAATTTGTACAGGGTATGTTACAGTGATAAGAAACCTAGCAAAAGGATAGAAGACGAATTTGTACATCTATAAAATTGCAAAATCAAATTTAAATAGCTTTTGGGAGAACTGTATGATAAATATTAACGACCAGAGGGTACTCTTAGTAGAATCTACCAGTTTTGTAGTTTGTGGGTAATGAAGAACTGTTTACTCGAAGAAGCATGGAGAAATTAAATTCAATGCATAGCTAGAAATACTTTACATCTATATATACGATACTTGCGTTAAAGGTTGTTCAATTTGCTTTGATGCGTCACATCAACGATTATACCAATTTGAAATTCTGATGAGGAATAAATTTATTGAAAATTTGGATTATCGCTGTGATTTTTCTGAGGGTTCTCGTATGCACCAAAATAAATTGGACAGGACTTCAACTGTTCTGTACTTGAATGTGGTATGCATGGATGAAATGAATAAATACTACACTTTTACAAGTGCAGAAAAATAAATAAAAATTACAATGAATTTGTCAACATTGAGACCGACATATATATACGATACAAAAACCTGCTTATTTTTAGTCATTGATAAATTCCTCGAAGAAGAGCGATATGTAATTAATATTCTTTTATTTCACCCAGAACACTGAAAAGATTTGTGTCAATTGATAAATGATAAGACATGAAAACGTGAAAGTAACGTGATTTATACTTCATGACAATTTGTTTTAGGGATTTTTTTAGTTTTTTCGAAAATGAAATGTGCGCAGTGAAAATTGAAATATTTGGCAATAGTTAACCTACAATTATGAATTTGAGATTGATTTTATAATATTTGAGTAATAAGCGTGTAAAATCTTACCAATAATTCGTATCACTTCATTGTTTGAACTGCATTTAAAAAATTTGATGAGTTTGATTAATCAATTCGTCAATAAATTGGACTTTGATGGCAATGAAAAGAGTCGATCACGCAATACAAGACAGCGTTAAGAACTCCGCCATCTTGAATTAGTGAAGGCTATCGATACTATTCGATTGTTTTTTCCATCGAAAACATCGATGGTAAAAGTTAACTATCGATAATATCAAAATTCGTGGAGGGGGCAGAGGAAAAGAGAAGGGAGGGGAGTACAACCCAGATAGCAAAATTTCGGGAAAAGCATTCTTTTTGAATCATTTACCAACTCTAAAAAAAATTCTCGAAATCTCAATGTAATGAAGTTCTTGAAGAAGTCGATAAGAGCTACATAGCTCGGAATGAATTCTTCAAGAGTCCTATTTCACTGACATTTGAAGGATCCTTGTTCGTCATCTGGGTAAAATATATCCGAATTTGGTTGACCCCGATAGACCCGAAAGACAATTGGCTCGATGATCGATGGACCCGAAGACGAACATCCCGAAAATCGTCAGTTAACCCGAAAACTGAAACCTCATGCCCTGTTTACATATTATTGCGGTCGAAAGATGAACAAAGATAGCGATATGATTGTAGGTGTGAAAACGCACTATGAGCTTTCAATTTTCGGGTTAACTGACTTTCGGGACGCTCGTCTTCGGGTCAATTGGGGTCTGCCGCATGCAAGAAGCCCGATTTCACTGTTATTGATTGATCGTTAGGGATATTTATCGATTTTGCCAGAAATCACCAGTTTTCATAGACATCAGGGGTCGGACCTCCTAGGATCGTACACAATGTTGATTGGTCTATTCTTATAGCGCAAACAACCACGTTCAACATTCTGTGAGAAAATGATCAATCAAAATCGTGTACGATCCTAGGAGCAGGGAGCATAATCTCAGATGAAAAATTTTCAGACGGATTTCAGCGTCGTCGTACGGTCCCTCCATTGAAGTAATTTTCATAAATACACTAACACTACTTCAATAATTTTTATGATTTGTCAATCATTTGTGTTGGCCTGTCCATGTAAATTTATTTCAATGGAGGTACCGTACCAGGGCTATGACACTTCCTATGCTCACCGTATAAAAATGAGGGTCGCAATTTGTATCCCCCTCCCCGATCCCCACTCACCCGCGCGGCAAGGTGGCGCCACTAAACTTCGTCAGCAGCAAAGTTTGTTGTCAACATTGGATCAAAAACATGCAGAAATATTGGTTATGATCGGTTAGGCTATTCAACTGCTGACGAAAACGGGTGCTGCCACCTATCGGAGCGGGGGGGATTACATCGAATTAAGAACACATTTTTCAACGGAGTGTCATACCCCTGTACCGTACAGCGGCGCTGAAACCCATCTGAAAACTTTGCATTTCAGTTTATGCCCCCTGCCTAGGAGTTCCGAATCCTGATAGATATTCCTATGTTCATCCGTGGTAAACACTTGTTCCCTTTTCAGAGCATCCCGTAGACCCTAGAGTTACTAGATCTCTCCACCCAAAATACTTGAAGAGGACTAAATAAAATGGAATACAATAACCAGCCAGACCTTGTTCCATGCAAATAGAAGGTTTAGCTGGTTGTTTTATTCCATTTTATTCAGTCCTCTTGAAGTATTTTGGGTAAAGAGATCTAGTAACTCTGGGATCTGTGGGATGCTCTTAAGAGGATACAAGCGTATAAGTGGCTCGAAATTGGAAAATACCCGAAACTGGACTTATAAAAAGGTCTGAAATTTTTAGGGATAAATCTTCAAGGGTTAATCTAGGTCTGTAAAGAGCCAGAATTCTGAATTTTGGAGAAAAAATTCTTTTTACCAACTGAGTAAAGAAAATTTTTTCTCGAAATTCAAAATTCTGGCTTTTTACAGACCTAGATTAACCCTTGAAGATTAATCTCTAAAAATTTTAGACCCTTTAATAAGTCCAGTTTCGAGTTTTTTGGTCAAAACAAAAATGCCACCTATGCGTCTGTATCCTCTTAACGGGATACCAGCGTACCATCCCAGTAAAGATTTTGGCTGCAAGATTTCTCCGAACTAAATTCATGAAACAGTCAATTTCGAAAATAAGTTTTTTTTCTCAGTCGGTAAGAGAGAATTTCTTTCTAAAATTCGAAATTCGGGCTATGAATTTAGTTCGGAGAAATTTCGCAGACCAAATCTTTACTTGGATGGGTACGCTGGTAATTCTGATATCCCGTTAAGAAGATACGAGCCCCAGATAGCAAAATTTTGGAAAAAGCATCCTTTTTGAATCATTTACGAATTGAAGAAAGAATTCTCGAAATATCAGTGAAATAGAGTTCTTGGAGAATTCAATAAGAGCTACATAGCTCGAAATGAATTCTCCAAGAGTCCTATTTCACTGACATTTGAAGGATTCTTTTTTTGCTATCTGGGAGCATTACCGTTACCTCCGGAGTACATTGGTTAGAACAAAATCACTAGAACACCCCAGATATTACTAGAAATCTTGTTGTTGTTGCAGACGTCGAACGCACGGTCTGACGCGCAGTTACTTTTGTTGTGATACGATATCAGTGGAACGTGGTTTACCAAAACGCAGTGTCAGTTATACTCAGAACTGTTGGAAATCTGGAAAAAGTCATGAAATCAAAACACGCGTGGACCATGATGTTCTCATTATTAAACATTCGTATCGGATATGACGGATATGTAAGGAATATAACGTACAAAGATGTAAGAGAAATCTTGGCATGATGGCTGTGTCCTTCAACCGATATCTTATTTTACCCGACATCGAAAATAGCGAACACGAAGCCGAGCCAAACGTAAAACATGCGTATACACAAGGAAATTTTGTCAAAAATTCATCAAATAGTTCATCAACCCCTATTACCGTTCCTCTATGCGTGTTAGGGGAAGTTCAATTACGCTTCTTGTGTCCCGATGACTTGGAAGAAGTACGAGCACTCTGTCAGGATTGGTTTCCAATAGGTAATTTCTATCTGTTCGTATTTTGATAAAAAGATCAATTGAACGTTCCCTCTTTCCAGATTATCCATATTCCTGGTACGAGGATATTACAAGCTCTTCGAGGTTCTATGCGCTCGCCGCTGTATACGGCGGAGTGATAATTGGTCTTATCGTGGCAGAAATCAAACCATACGCTAAATTGAATAAAGAAGATTGTGGAATTTTATGCTCGAGCTTGGGAAAGGATTCACTGGTGGGATATATTCTGAGTTTAGGAGTGAGACGCGCGTACAGGCGCAACGGAATAGCGTCTCTCCTTCTGGAACAACTCTTAGCCCATGTTACAGCTCCCGAACGTTCTTCTGTAAAAGCAGTCTTCCTACATGTTCTCTCCAGCAATGCCCCTGCAATATTGTTTTATCAACGATGCCATTTTCGGCTACATAGTTTTCTTCCATTTTATTACTCCATTAGAGGCAAATGTAAGGATGGTTTTACGTACGTTCTTTACGTAAATGGCGGGCATGCACCTTGGGGTATATGGGATTGGATGCGTCATTTAGCGAGCGCTATGGTCAGTCTCGGACCGTGTAGGGTACCTCGTTGGATTTGGCAAAGGCTTCTTTGGGCAACTACTCTGCTATCTTATAATAGATGATATTATTGGTATTGCCCTAATATATATTCAAAATTTTCATGGCAAAATTTGTAAAAACAAACACTTGCATGCTCGAACATTCAAATCGATCTTTAGACCAAATAATGCTAATGTTACTCAGCCTGTGTCGATACCAATGCTAATCATTAAACTGTAAATATTCATTACATTTTCAGTGTATAAATTCACTGAAATGTTTCTGTCGAGAGGATACAGAAGTGCAGAGGTGGTGATTCTGTTTAGCGGTAGTTGCTTCGCCACTCTTCTACTCTTATTTGAATTTAGGAAGTTGGATTTTGATTAGCTTTGTCCACCTAGAGGGTGCTATCCATGCACTGGGACAGGGGATGGATTTAACGTTCTTCTACCTTTGAAATGAAACCTATGCAAATTAACTTGAAATTGATGAAATAGAAAGGGAACGGATTACATCCATCCCACGTATTCTCTCAAAAGAATTTTGGATTAACATGCAACTGAATTTTTCTCTATTATACTAGAAGATTCGATAGGTGCAGATTTGGAATTCCGGACTTGAGATACATATTTGTTTCGATTTTGAATTCATGCAAATTCATCATTCATATTGTGCACAAAATGATGTATCCTTTTTATTCTGTTTTATTTCCCCCAGTAACTATAACCACAGCTGTGATTACGAGCCACAAAAATATCTTTGTTCAATCTTAAGCAAGATAATAACTACTACTATTACTACTACTACTACTACTATGTCAGTATGTACATGATATTAATTAAGTAAAATATGCACCTGGATGTAAATATTAATGGTGTAATATTTCAAAATTTGATGATAAATAATTTTATTGAAAACTCTGTTGTGCAAGAAAAAAAAACTATGCAGTTATATAAGATTACTATATTGAATTGTTATATATCAGAAATTTACATACATTTGCTTTCTCATTCGTAGTGCCTGATCGAATCGAGGTGCACACTTTTTATTATATGTTATGTAAATATTTTTTAAAACACTTTTTTTAGTGTGCGGTGGGTAAATTTGATCCGTGAAGTTGCGATTCCGTAACTTAAAAAACACTCGTTAAACAGCAAACTTCTGCATTGGGAGGGGTTGTCATTCGATTAAAGTTGGCGCACAATTGTCATCCATCTTTTCAAAATGCTCCTTCGTGGATTAAATTCACCTACTTTGCATCGATATATGTGAATACAATGCGTACATAAGTCTGAACTGCCAAATAATCCTTATATCGGACCATCGTTTTCATGCACTCACCGTACGTTAAAAACATGAGTTACAAAATTCAAATTTACACGAAGTTTCATTCAATTTTGAAATATTTTTATTCTAAGAGTGGAACATACGATCGAAGATATATATTCCGCTCTTATATAACGAAAGAAATCATGGGAAATTCAATCATGAATGATTTAGCATATATGTTTTTGAACCTCCAGTATTGACAAACTCTGTTCTCTTTTTTATAATATAATAATTTTCTATTCAATGTATACAAATTGTTAGGAATTTAGATATTTCTAGAGGCTAAACAGTTTTGACAAGTGCTTATTCTTTTCTAGTCGAATTCTTGTAATCTTTTAGTGTCCTTGTTATCGGATGAAATCGTATTTTTATGTGTATTCTTAAGTATCTTTGTATGATTTGATGAGATGAAAGAAAGGCCTTTATAATTTCAATAGAAATTCATTGTTTTGTAATAAAAGAGTATCTTTATGTACAGATTATTCAACAACTTACATTCAACGTTTTATGTGTTATTATCTTCCATTGATTCACGTTAACAGACGTACATTTGTCTGAAATTTCAAATTACGAGTTCACGCGTAACAAATATCCCGTAACGAAGACTCGTTATCCTTTCATTTACATTAAAAGATTCTGAATCTCGGTAACGAGAACTTAACGACGTAACGAACTTAGTCAACACATTCCTGATTTTCTAATTAGTAAAATTTACGAGAAGAGAAATTATTTAATAATACATAAGGAATAGATCGAATGATAATACTTCGATTTTTTACTTAACATACTTTTCCATGAATTTGCGATGAAATTCGCTTCTTAAAGAATCATTGATAAATACATCGTGTTTTTTCTTAGGTTCAGAGCGAGCACAATTTTTAAAAACTACATCATCGTCCCATCTTCTTCTAACTTTCATATCCGAACGACCGCTTTGGGAGGCATAATTGAGTAAAGGATTTCCAGAGAGAATATTCTCCATTCTTATTCTCTCTTCTTCTTGTCTCTTCTCCATTTCCTGGAAAAACAAAAAATTGTAAGTGATGAAACGGGTGGAAACCTTTTTAAAGACATCCAGCAAAGAAATCTAATCAATAGAAACAAAGAAGTGATTATAAATAGTACAAGGATATACTTTTTTAGCTTGTTCGGCAGCCCTTTCTTTTTTGATTCTCTGAAGTTCGGCTAATAGCGCTGCTGTGTCATCTTCGTCGCTATCGGAATCGGATTCATCTTCGTCCAGAGGATCATCCGCGTCTAAACTCGCAGCGGGAACTTGATCGATTTTTTGCCTTTTTGCAACTGGCGCCGGGGCTTCCTTAGAAGGCTCTATCATGCGTCGAGGAGCTGTCTTTGTCGAAGTATCTTTCTCTCTCTCCTCCAGTTCTTTACGGAAATCGCGATTACGTAGTTCTTCGACCGTGCCTTGTCCATATTCTCTGGGAAAATCATTTATGTCGGGTAAATAATCAAATTCATCATTTGTACTATCTTATGCCAAGATATCGAGGCTTTCTGTAATGAAACTTGGAGAAACCAAGTAGAAGCGGACTCAGGGTCATGTACCATATGTCGCTACTCATTGTTTTGGAGGCGCAGACAGCACTCGGTTGCATAAAGAGATGATAATGAGAAAAATTCAATTCGAAACTATTAGAAACCACTCTGTAATGCAACTTGATATCACTTGAAGGGCAGTTTAACTATCCAAATAATAGAATCGAAACGCAGAAAAGTGTTCATTTAAAATACTTTACCTGTATTTCAATTTTGTATGAGAAGGTAAATCTCTGCTACTGTACTGCTTCGAAATTGCACTCAAATCTTTTTCTCCTCTGCCTTGTCCACCTCTGGCTGTGTCAAACGTAGGTCTAGCTGCCGTCGTCATTGTTTTAAGATGTTAAATCCCTTGAATTTGATTCTCAATGTTCAATGTCGATAAATGAAAATTTCAATAATTCAATTCAGCTACTTGATTGAAATTCAATTGATAATGTGAAAAATCTTTGTTTATCGTGAATCGTAGGTTATATGAAATTTCGCGTTATTTCAATCCACGACAATCACTGAATCACAATACTACTCACAAATTGTTGTGTTGCCAGAAACAGAGGAACAAGAGCGCCGAGATCGAAATATATTGGTCATTCCAATTAACAAAAGTATTTGATTGGATGTAGGCCGTTGGATCCATTGAGTTCAATACATATAGAAGAAGATAATGGAGTGAGCGCTCCAATGGAAACGCGCGGACAGAGAGAGAGAGAGAGAGAGAGAGAGGTGCTTTGTTCGTTCAATAAATAGCGTTGTCTCTCTCTCTCAACGGTTGGATCTAAAAATTTCTGGCATCGTCACTGCTCACAATATTTACAACTGAATAAATTCTTCTTAAAGGCCCAGACACACAGTTAAGTTAACGTAGCTGATGTCCGCAGGTCTTCAAACACAGCTTAAATTTTTAAAGTTCGTCGATTTTTCGCTTGTAATTCTACAACCATAATCATAACCTCAAAACATTTGTGCTGATTGCAATTTGTATGAAATTTGTTCCTCGATTGTACAATTCGTGAATAAAAATTCAGAACGATGCCGGACCATTTGGGAGAAGATATGCGTAAAGTGAAAAATGAGGAGGACAAAGAAGAAAAAGAGATCAAAGGTAATTATGTGTATTTTTCAATCAATCGGCCACTGAATTGACACAAACTAGTCTTTTCAATCAAATAAATGATCATTTATCATCGTTTTTATTACAGCTCTGGATGAAGGTGATATCGCATTACTCAAAACTTATGTGAGTTCAATTTTTATGCACTACAGAATTATATTTTTCTTCTTTGACTCGAAAAAAAAAAATGTTGATCTCTTCTTTGTTAGCCAAGTTTATCTGTTTCTTCTCATTATTCTCTAGAGTATTATGATTTATATTCATTTATTTCTTAGGGACAAGGTCAATACACGAAGAGCATAAAATCTGTAGAAGAAGATATTCAAACCATAATTAAACGTGTGAACGAATTGACCGGAATAAAAGAATCCGATACTGGATTGGCACCTCCAGCTCTGTGGGATCTAGCGGCGGACAAACAAACTCTTCAAAATGAGCAACCCTTGCAAGTAGCGCGTTGTACAAAAATAATCAATGCAGATTCGGATGATCCCAAGTATATAATCAATGTGAAACAATTTGCCAAGTTTGTGGTCGACTTGGCAGATTCGGTAGCTCCGACGGACATAGAAGAGGGCATGAGAGTCGGAGTAGATCGAAATAAATATCAAATTCATATCCCTTTACCGCCAAAAATCGATCCGACGGTAACCATGATGCAAGTTGAAGAAAAACCAGATGTCACTTACAGCGACGTCGGCGGTTGTAAAGAACAAATTGAAAAATTAAGAGAAGTCGTGGAAACACCTTTGTTACATGTATGTATCTTAGCTGACACGAGTTATAACTATAATTATAATTGAATTGTTCTTACAGCCTGAAAAATTCGTCAATCTTGGAATCGAACCACCCAAAGGAGTGCTGTTGTTCGGACCTCCGGGTACGGGTAAAACTCTTTGCGCTCGGGCGGTAGCCAACAGAACGGATGCCTGCTTTATCCGTGTTATTGGTTCAGAGTTAGTTCAAAAATACGTCGGGGAGGTGAGTTTTTTCCCCTAATTCATAGCATAATTGTATTCTTTTATTTAAATCAATGAATTCGATTAAAGGGAGCTCGAATGGTTAGAGAATTATTCGAAATGGCGCGTAGTAAAAAAGCGTGCTTGATATTCTTTGACGAGATCGACGCTATCGGTGGGGCACGATTCGACGACGGAGCGGGAGGAGACAATGAAGTACAACGTACCATGTTGGAATTGATCAATCAATTGGATGGGTAATTCATAATAACAATCTTCTTCTCTATATCTCATACAATGCTATCAGAATTTTTACTTCAACTCCTTTTTCTTTTTGTAATTCATAGTTTTGATCCACGTGGAAATATTAAGGTCCTCATGGCAACTAACAGACCAGATACATTGGATCCTGCTCTCATGCGTCCGGGACGTTTGGACAGAAAAGTGGAATTCGGTTTACCAGATCTAGAAGGGAGAACACACATATTTAAAATTCACGCCCGTTCGATGAGCGTGGAGAGAGACATTCGATTTGAACTTCTTGCTCGTTTGTGCCCTAATAGCACCGGAGCTGAAATACGTTCGGTCTGTACCGAGGCTGGTATGTTCGCGATTCGAGCCAGACGCAAAGTTGCGACCGAAAAAGATTTCCTCGAAGCTGTAAACAAAGTCATCAAAGCGTACGCTAAATTCTCCTCCACTCCGAAATATATGACTTATAATTAATTTTTTACGTTATAATACTATATTTATCGTAAGTAAGAAGAATCATTAAAATTTCTGAAATTATTAACCAAACGCTTGTTTTCAATACAAAACAATTTATTCATGAATTTTCTTATATTTTACACTTGATTGTTATTTTCTGACAAATGTCGATAAAAATTGATTTTCACCGGACCATCGGGTTTGTTTACAAGATACGATTTACAGTCGAGTTTCCCACCTTGCCACACGAAACTTAATTCTCTGCATATCTGAAAGAATACAAAAAACCGAAGCTAAAGAAGTGGATATGTTTGAGCGATGATACTCAACGTACCCTCAGAAGCAAAACTTGCATATTCTGTTCCGCGAAACGTCTGGCGATACAGGATCTCGGTCCATGACCAAAAGGAAGTAATAAATATGGATTTTCAGCCGAAGATGACTTGTATTCTCTCATCCATCTCTCGGGTATGAATTTTTCTGGTTCGTTGAAATATTGCGGAAGTTTACAAGTGATTTGATTTTGCGTTACGATCACTGTCTGAGAAAACAAATGTCGATGAATCGATTATGAGAATATTACATTAATTCATTTGTTGAAAAAAACAATACTCACTCCTTTTGGAATTTGATATCCATTGAGAATAGCATCGTTTTGTAAAACACGTCCGATTCCCACAGAAATTGGATTCATACGTAAACTTTCTTTGATCACCGCTTTGGTGTATGTAGCTTTTTTCAATGTTTCGCTGCGCACTGGGTCGTCACGTTTCGGAATCAACGTGAGAGCTTCTTCTCTCAATTTTGCTTGAACGTGAGGATTTTTTGCAAGGTGATAAAGAGCGAATGCTGTGCTGTAAGTCGTCTGTATGAAATAAAATTCAGATAAATTTCTTGTCAATATTTTCTTTCTACGTCTCGGAACTCTTCGTTCCAAGATCTTATTAATTTTTGTCAAGATAATTACAGTATCTATACCAGCTAAAATCATATCACACGCCATTCCAACGACGTCCTTGACATCCAAAGCTGGATTTTTCACATATTCCTCGAATAAAGATTTCTTCCGATGTACCACGGATTCTTTCATCTTTTGGGAGACCAGTTCAATCGCGATTCTTATGAAAAAAATTAATAAATAATTAATTCCTTGAAAAATTCGAGTTCTTCTTGAACTTTGTAGTATTTTTAATTTAAATACTGTTATTTTCTGTATATTGTATTATTCTTACTCTTCCATGTAATTGTGCGCTTGACACATTTTCCTGTACAAAGGTGTTTGAAAGTAACGCCACAAACGAGGTCCATTATCCAATTTCATTATAGAACTGTTGATCGTGAAAGTCGCTCTTATCAGCCTAGAACTTCTTGAACTTTGATTGTTTATCTCTTCATCCTTCAAACTATTTAATTTTTCATCAAATGCAACCAAACACGTCACTGAGAAGTAATAATCAATATTGAAACTTTAATCCCACAAATGATTGTGAATTTTAAACAATGTTTTTCTCCTAGATGCTACATACGTTCCAGAAATAATCGAGAGAGTAGCGGTAAAAGATCGGTGAAGTTTTCTTTGCTACATATCGGGACGAATTCTTGGATCACTGAATCAACTTCTTCCAAATAAGCTGTTACGTTCTGTGGTTTGCTAAGTGCTTTCTGAAATTCTCTTCTTATCCTCCACCATTCCAGTCCATTTCTGAAATTTTTTGAAACTATTGTTATGAAATGTTGATATTTTTCATTGTTTGTTATTTTTATAGATCTTTTGCACTAAAGTCTGGTTGATTGAAAATTGTTTATTTCGCAGAAATGATTTCAACGGTGGCTGACTCGCAAAGTTTAAACAAGCTTTGTTGTTTTAACTTCAAAGTGAAATGGTTACTCACGTCGGTAACAAACCACCGCCATTATAAATGTGGCTTCTGTCTTTACGATATTTAAGCAAAGCTAAATGGCTTCTCCTCTCGGGATGAAGTCCAGCTTCGGCTTTGAAAACTGCAGCAATATCTTCTGGTCGAAAGACCCACACTATTGATACGCCGGGAACTATTTCTTCGCGAACCAACGGCCCGTATTGTTCATATTTTCTGGCACCATTCTCGTGCAGTTTCAAAAAACTGTATTCACCTGAGCGAGAGCACGAGAAAGAAATTTATATTATTATCTACGAACAACCGTTCGCTTTGAGGTTGAATTATTATAACAATAACATATTTTTGAACCAGCTGAATTGAAATTTATCTCTTAATTATAAAGTGTGTTTGGTGTTTAAGATCGATATAGAGTCGATACATTCTTCAAAAGAATTCCTTCAAGAATGAATGGAATAGGAAATATTATTTACAGATTTTCTCTCTGGGAAATCCCGTTCGATTTTCATAGAATTTGTATTCAGTTAAATTCTATGGATTTCTTTATGCGGGATAATTCTTTGAGATCTCTTTTTTTGACTCCCTCCATCTCGTTTAGGTATCTTGCTGATATCTTTGCAAATTGTTTATAATTTTTTATCTCAATGTTATTTTATTCTGAGAAAACTCACCTATCAAAGGAAGATATTTATACAGAGTTCCGATGAAGGGTAGAGATTTGGGTCCCGGAATTTCCTCGAATAATCGTACGGAACTTGGTACTTGATCGCATGAAGAATTCACTGCTTTTGCGTTAGTGGAAAGATTTTTCAAATATTCGTGAAAAATGTATCCAGTCCGTTTCTGACCGATCCTGCAGTTTCGATACATTTGGAATACAACTGTTGAAAAGAAAAGTTTTGCTTGGATTTGTATGTTGCGGTATGTTGGAGACTCAAAAACTTGCAGTACTTTCTTTGAGCGATGTTTACAGTGGCAAGAAAGTAATTCAGGAGTCGAATAACGATGATTCATCAGATCTTGCGGGGTTTGAATTTTCGTTTAGTTTCTAAAAACAACGATTCAAATGTCAGCAACATGAATTTGTCTGGTATTTTGAGTTTGAAAGGCATCTTGAATTCTTATTGAATATTATTATTGATGAAAAAATATCTTCTTAATAGTTTGGTTTCGGAATTTAGGATTACAAAAGATCTTCTTTACATTCCTAATTTCTTTTGTTTGAATATATTCTTCGAGTTATTTCGGGAGAATACTTTGGGATCGATTGCTGTGACTCGTGCTGTATAACTAGGAATATTTTTCTAATAATTCTGGTTGGATATGACGTGATACTTGTCGTTTTATAACCTTCCCAAAACGATTAGTGTTTGCGAGTACGTGGCATCCGTTACAGTCACGTGATTATCCCTGCTCAAACAAGAGGTTCAGATTTCTTTGCTGTTTCTTCAACTAACTGATTCATCTGTTATCACGTCATTAACATGATAATTAAAAAGTTTATTAATTTGTTCACAAAGTTAAGCTTTATTACTTATTAAGCAACGGAGAAGATTTTTATTTATCGAAATAGAGAGTACGTTAAAATCCTAGGTCACGTGGAGAATTTTCAGAATTTTACATAATTTATATGTAATTTAAAAAATTTTTATCTGGCTTTGAAGTTCCCGCCCTTACGGCAATGTTTCGCTGAATTTATACAAAATACATCGCATTTTCTCTGTAGAAAATTAAAAAAATTCTGAAATTTTCATGGAAAATCTAATAAATTTGGGATATTCTGTACAGAGTTTAAGAAAAATTTTTTTTTTTTAGACAAATACAAACGAAATGAAATTTTGAAGAAGTTCTGATAAAACTCTCTAAAACTAAAGAATTTTCAAACACTTTTTCACATATAATATTTGAATATAGTACATAAATTTATTGATAACAATCAGAGAAATGTTTGCAGATCGCAATTTCTTTTCTATTTGTCTGGAAGAAAAAATGAAAAAAACTCAGAAAAAAAGTGTGTGCAGAGTCTCTTAAATTTAATAGATTTCTCATAAAAGTTTCAGATTTTTGCAGAGGAAGTGCGATGTTTTTCAGAAATTATTCACGATTTTGTAAACATTTTTCAACGAAACGTTTGCATACGGGCAACTATCTACATGGTTTTGTCGGGAATTTCTAAATTGGAAAATTTGATCGAGAAAAGAAATTCCTGAAGAATTCATAAGGAAACAAATCAGTTAAATAAGAATTCTTTATGATTTTTTCTGAGGCTGTGGTGCTGTGCGGATTAAAATTTAGAAATTTTGAACAGAAATGTCTTTGAAAAGTCCTCAGCTTTTGACGAAATGTTCCAATTTAGAAATCCCGGACAGAATTTCAGAGTGGAGAGTCAACCAAATTTTTGTCGGATTTCTATCGGATCTTTTAAACATTTTAAATCCATCCGAGTTCAACTGGAATTTTAATTCATATTTTGGATCAAAACTCATATTCGCGCTTGAATACTCCTTGATACACGGAAAGGAATTTCATAGCTGTATCTCAGCTGAATTCTAAATACTTTAGCACTCACAGGACAGCTAATTTCTCAGTAATATTGGCTAAAATTTAACTGATGCAGCTGAAATTGAGTTACAGGTACTGAGAAAACATACAAATGACTGTTCATTTCTCGTGTACAGTCCCTGGTTTCATCCTCGATTGAACCCCGACTGGAATCTGAATTGCATCGGATGAAAAATTGTCGCTCAACCCGGATCGGTCCCTGATCTATCCATCCGGATTTTTTTTACCAAGGCAAGTATTTAACGTCCAAAAGACAGAATAGTTCCTCAAAGTGGCCAAAAACATAGAATCCATGAGGCGCAGAAAACATTTGAGTTTTTAGAAACTTTTGATTTTTGACCTCCTCAATCGGTTTCTATCGTTTCTTTTTACCAGGGAAAGCTCGCGCTTTTTGCCGGAAAGAGTAAAAAAATCGACGTGGATCACGCTCTCCAGGCGTTTTTCTCACATAGAAAATGGATGGTCCGATTTTCGTTAGTTTTTAACGTAACTTATAGTCAAAATTACACATCGTGAACGAATGAAAAAGGTTTTCATCTTCATTTCACGTAGATCTGTCGTAAGGAAGAGGTAGGGGAAGAGTTCAACGTACCCGGTAAGCGTGTAACAATTGACGTTTTGAACATCACAAAGCATATAAATGTTAAAAGAAATATCACCTCAAGGTCACTTCGATATCATGCAGGTATTTGCTTTTCAATTATATGGCCTTCTTTGCTGTCGCTCCCAAAAATATCACTCTGTTTTTTGTTCTTCGATGTTGTTCCCTATTCCGGTATATATTTTTTTGTTTTTTCATTTATAAAACACATTTATCGTATAAAAATAGATGATTATCAAGATGAAAGTTCATTCTTTTTCTTTCTTCCAGAAACAAGACTTATTTTTCAATACACATGACTTCGCTCTGTTTGAGGTATCAGCTGGAAGAAGACTACCGAGAAATGTTTTGTCAGTTGTATTGTTTCTCCCTTTCTCACCTTTATCTCTTGTCCGATGTGGCTAGACTGTTGAACTTATTCAACTCTACCATCTCATACACGATCATGATAATCACGTGGAATACTAAGGCTTTTCAAGAACAAAAGAACAAATTTGATTCAAAACTGATAATACATCGAAACAGTTCCAGAATTAGCCTCTCGATGTATACATTAGGTTCTTATTTTGTGTACGATCGGAAATCGGAGTCGAGTGTCGTTGTCTTCGAAAATGTTTGACGAATGATGATTTCAATTAAACAGGTTTCAATGATATTCAATCAGAAATTCCATAATAGGATTGAATAGAATATTTCTACCTGGGTACACGGAAAAAGCACATCATCATCGCTGAGAAGATTTTATATAGTTGCAAAAACCCAGCAAAATCTTGACCTTGAAATGAAAAAAAAAATGTAAGTCATCGTTGCGATGAGGTGAACAAGGAAAAATCATGATTCTTCCGCATGGTAAAAACCTTGATTTGTGGGTCGTCTTGAGTGGAAAATAGTGCACGATTATTGCAAATCACTTGGCCTCTATCGTTGGGGTAACCGCTAACCGCATGGCACAGTTTTTCATGATCTCTGTGTTACGTTGCCGCAGAATTTGAGGAGATATTGTGGGATTGCTGGATAAACAACGTTGAGGCAACGGTAAAATTATGTCTTTCCTTTCATCGACCTTCCAACCATTGCTCTCAATTATTCATCCGATTTATGCGATAAGAAGATTTCTCACAACATTTGGGAGGTACCATATATTTTTTCAAAGTCAAAATCGTGCAATGAGATCTTCAGATACACGGAGAAAAATGCAGATCGAATGTATAGTAATCTTTGATAAAAATTTGAGAATATTTCTTAAATGTATAATAAAGATGAAACGGTTCAAATTTCTGTTGAATTTTATTTAAAATACAATGAAAAATTATTGACACTCGACAAATAATAGAATATATTATTAATTCTACATAGTGAACAATAAGATTTCGAAACTTTGATATCCACTTTATAAAATTTCATGCACGCCTTTTAGGAAGTTCATATTTTTGAATATTTTTTGTGAGGTATTGATAAATTTTCATTATTTTTCAAATAAAATTCAAGAGGAATCTGAACCGTTTTATGTTCCCCTGGGGAAAATAAAGCGTGCATTTGGAGCGTCGCATAGGAGTGTTATTACCGTCACATGAGAGTGTATTAAGAGTCAATTGGCGCAGTTGAGCGTGGATCGAGCGTGAAGAAAAGCGTTCATGCACGCTGTACTCACGCTTATATTGAAGTAAGCGTGCATTGAACGTATATTGGCCAGAATCACGTTATTGGTACGCTGTTTGAATTTTATATGCACGCCGTTTTTTCGCCAGGGTTATTACGAACTTAAGAAAAATTCTTAGATTTTAAGAAATATTCTCAAATTTTTATCAAAGATTACTATATTTTCGACGTGCAATTTTCTCCGTGTACACAGAAAAGAGTATTTCTTGGAATCTAAGATATTGTGATTTGAATATGTCCGAATAGATATTTATTTGATCCAAACAATTCTGTCGAAATAGACACAAACTAGATAAGTGTTGTATAGAAAAACAATTCCAAAAACTGACCAATTTTGTTCCTTCCATCTGCAGTAATTCCAGGTATACTCTTTCCAAGAAAGCACCAAATTGTTACCAATGAGTACCAATGCAAATTCGGTAATCCCATGGTTATGAACCGGAAAGTAACCAAAAACTGACCAATTTGGTTCCTCCCATCAGCGGTATTTTCAAGATGTTTTTCCAAAAAGGAACCACATTGTTACCAATCAGTAGCACTGAAGATTCGTTGGTTTCATGATGATGAGCTCGAAATTATCCAAAAACTTACCAATTTTGTTCCTTCCATTTGCGATAATGTCAGGCATATTTTTTCCAAAAAGGAACCGAATTGTACATCATGTTGATTCCGTCATTCTTTACCAAAATTTGTCCAAAACTTCTCCCATAAAAATACCGATCGTGTAGTAATTTGTTGGTAATTATATGGTACAAAAAAGTCACAAACGGTACGACCAATTTCCAACCACAATATTACCAAACCACAAAATTACCTATTTCTTACCAAAAATTTCGATAGAAACGAAATCGCTAGGGATGAACGTCTAAAGCTCATTTTCAAAAACCGCCATTCTCATCGTGAGAATTTTGCATACTCATCTTCGCGCGTTAAACAACCGATTCAACATTGTTGTACTATCGAATAATAACACTCTTGGAATACAAGTTCATGATTATATCTTTCAATGATACTTTGATTGCTCGTGTTCATCTTACGTCATATAAATAAAAAGACAGAAAAATGACAGCAAGAAAAAGGTTCGAGTCACTTCCTGCAGGTAAAACATGTACAAACTTCTGTATATGTATAATGTAATAATATGCGATACAAGAGAGAACAAGTTTTTTTTACCGGTCCTACGGAATCAACGAACACCATTCAATAGAGTAATACTCGATGATCCTTCACGTTCTTCCGTGCTCAAGCAAAATAAGTTTTCTGAATATCGAATGATCGATTTTGGTGATCAACTTTTTAGTCATTCGACTCCTCTTGCCGCGTAAAAGAGGCTCAGATTTGTTCTGAAAACATTTGTTACAACCCTGATAATACGCGAAGAATTCTTTTTCAGGAGAAGGAATAGGATTCTTTAAGAACTAACACGGAGAAAAATGCAGGTCGAAAATATAGTAATCTTTGATAAAAATTTGAGAGTTTTTCTTCAATGCATAATAAAGATAAAACGGTTCACTTTTTTGTGGAATTTTATTGGAAAAACAATGAAAAATTATCAATATTGAACAAGGAATAGAGAAACATGCGAACTTTCCCAAAGTCGCGTATGAAATTTCACAAAGTGAATAGTAGGATATTGAAATTTTGTTATTTTTTGTAAAATTTTACTTTCTCTATTTTTTATTAAATATTTTCCGAACACGATTCCACAAAAATGTGAACCGTTTTATATTTATTATGCATTTAAGAAATCCTTTAAAATTTTAAGAAATATTCTACAATTCTTATTAAAAATTACTATATTTTTGACCTGCACTTTTCTCCGTGTAACGAACTGCAATTTTTCCCTAAATTGACAGTCGTTTTTCTAAATCTCAATACACTCGATCTGCCCGTGTATGCAAACTGGATGGAATTTCTATAGAATCAAATCCTGATAAGAATTCCATTGAAATTCTATCGAATTTTTCCACCTGTAGGATATAAACTTTTGTTGAATTTCATTCTGAATTTGGACACTTTGTTTATTAAAAATCAAAGAAAAAAAAAGTTGGCAAAGTTTTGTGAATTTGATTTAATTTCATCGTAATTTCTTGAAATAAAAAGAGAGTCCAATTTGTGAGTGAAATTCAACATGGGATTCAATGAAATTCAGCAACATTGAACAAAATTTGATTAAATCCTATCAAATTCAAAAATCTTTTCCACCAGGGGGTTCTCCGTGTTGACGAAAAATCATCATAATTCGATTACGTGATCTCTCTCAAACAAATCAAACAAATTTCTGGATACCAAAAGAGTCATGGCAAACCGTCGGGTGTGAAAAAACCGGTTATTCACATCCTCTCCTCTCCATAGTTAACTGGATACCTATCTCACACACACACACACCTGCTATTCCAGTTGATACTACCGTTTGAAGAAGTTTTTCCATCCCATTCTCATAGACTCCAAGTTATTTTCAAACCTTATTCCATGATGATGATTTTATCGGAAAAATGTAGATTACGTAATTTGGGCAATCGATTCAGGAGATTTTATTCCCCTCGTTCCAATGTTTCTATTCAAATTCCCTTGGAGCCTGGTATACAACCTTGAAGCAAGTTATTCGGCGTAGATGAATTATACGGAGACACGTTTCTTCTAGCGTGGATTGAATCGAATCTTGTAACACAGGTACAAGCGCGTAGGATGTATGAAAATAATTATACATTCAAAATGATTCTCTTAATCTGCAACGTAATTTTGGGTGTTTTAATCGAAGCATCACTAGATAAAATCCAGTAACCCTGGTTAAAAGAATCCATTGATTCTGACCAATTCTCATGAAATTACAATCAAACGTGGACAATATTCTGACCGAATCTCACCGGTGATTTTTCAATGAGATTTGGTCAGAACTTTCATGTGAATCTCGTTAAATCTGGCCAAATCTCACTAAATTACGATTAAACTTGGACAATGTTCTGATCAAATCTCATTGAATTTCATTTGTCCGATTCAATGGATTCTTTTAACCAGGAAAACTCAGTTCTCCCTGGAATTAAAATTAGTATATGAATAAATGGTACGTGTCTTGAGAGTGCATAATAAGTAGATAACTTTTTACATGTTTTTAATATAATTCAAATTACGTAGTTCGCGATAAGTGATCCTTACGTAATCCGACGCAGAAAATCATTAGTCACTTCACGTCAGTGTATCTATTACACAGGTATATAATACGTGTATAATGAATTAGAAGAGTTCGCGTTCATCGCGATGACGAGTGGTGAGCGGACTAAGCCTTGGATTTAAAAATCCTATTTTGTAGGGCATCAATCGATGATCTTTTTCTCCCATTTACTCATATTTTTTCATAAGATTTTTTATTGTCAACAAGACAACTATGTGTTATTGGAAGAACAAAAATTATTGTATATCTAACAATAAAATTTCAACAATTCACTTATTGCTAGTCCTACGAAACACATTTTTCTCAGTGAAGTATCCCTGATACTCAACACACGAAGAATTCTTTTTCAAAAACAAGAATAGAATCCTTCGAGAACTCTTTTTGTGACATTAAAGAGTTCTTTTAGAATGCTGCAGGAAGTATTGTTCTATAGTACTCTCAAAGAACTCGTTAATGTCCCAAACATCGAAACCCTTCAGAACTCTTTGGGAATTCATTAATCCGAAAAACAGTTAGTTCTTGAAGAATTCTATTTTCGTTTTTGAAAAAGAATTCTTCGTGTGTTGAGTATCAGGGATACTTCCACCTTTTCTATTGTTTTTATTTCTCTCCTGAAAGCACCTCCCAGGTGAAAAAAGTATTCTATTGAGTCCTATTACGAATGGTGATATTTCTGATTGAATATCATTAGATTTAATTGAAATCTATTCATTTTCTCATTTGTCAATGAGGTTTTATGGATTATTTGCCACAGGGCTGTTATTAAATGTGCATATTCCGTTCTGTTTTGTCCACGAAGAAAAAAGATCTGCTAAAAATTACCATACTTTATACCCAGATAATAATTTTGACGAATTCTTCCGGAATATTCTGAAAGATGGCTTATGGAACACCTAAGGACATCTTAAAGATATCTTACGGAAGATATCTTTAAAAATTCTGAAAGATACCTTCAGAAAACTTCAAGAAATCTCACATGGAGACTTCCAAAAGATATCTTTTGGTGCTTCATAAGACATCTTTTCGAATTCTTCAAGAGATATCTTTTAGAGTGATTCAGAAGAGTGGTTCAGAATTGTTATGTGGGTAGTGTGTTCAAGCATCATCGCTTATCTACATCAAATTATTTACGTGAAAATATATCTAGAAAAGTACTATCCCAGATAGCACAAGGGTTCTAAAAGATCTGCTAATGAATACAATGTGATTATAAAGAACTCTTTTAGAATTCTTGTGCTATCTGGGATACTTCTCTGTAAAAGTTCAAGCAAGTATGGTACTTTCAGAAGAATTATTTGGATTTGGGCAAGAGTAATGCTCGAACGCTGTAGAGGATGGTAACCCACACAGCACCACAGTTCCATATGGATTCGCAAAGAACTCCATAAAAAGAATTCAATATGAATTCTTTAATAAGAGTTCTTAAAGAATTCATAAAGAATCCAATCAGATCGTAAAGAATTTTAAATGAGTTCTTACAGAGCTCAGAAAAGAGTTCATGAAGTATTCATAATGATTCGCAAGGTATTCTCAAAGAATCCCCGGAATGTCAGTTCAGAATGAATCGCTGGGGGAGTTCTTTTTCTCGTCCAAAAGAACTCCTAAAGAGCTCTGTGGAGAATTCAAAAAGAAGTCTTATCAAGTACTTTTTAAGTTAATGTTGAAAATTTCTATTTATTTCATAGAAATATAAAAGTACTTGACAGGAAAAAAGTACCTTGAGTACAAAAAGTGATTGAGGATGCCCATCTCTGTTTATAAGTTTCCTAATTTTTCAAATTCATTTCCATCAACTTGCTGAAACTTGACTTGATTGAAATGTTACAGCGATTTATAATGGAATGTTTTATTGTTTAAAGAATTTCAGAATTTATTAGCAAATAGTTTTGTATGAAATCAATTCTGAATGTACCTTGCGTCAAGTTATAAAATACATTTAATGCTTCACATTACCCGATAAAAATACTCTCAATTTTTTTACATGTCCTTTACAATGTATTTCAATGTATTTAGAAATAGTCTGGTAAAATCAAAATATGGCCCTTGAAAACATTCCTGCAATCCCTTCGCTGAGTCTGTGACGCTGTTTTCTTTCTGTTACCTGAGATCAAGCAATGAAATCTTGCACATACATGGAGACACCTCACTGTAAGGTCGAAGAGTGACTAAATATACATACCCCAGTATCCGAATGTCTGTTCCATAACATCCTTCGATATTGTTATGGATTTGTGTTGAATCTTTTTCAGTTCGATTAGAATTACTCACTTTGAACTTTTCAATGAATTTGTAACGAATTCTTTCAACTCTTCTACAATATCCCGGGATGCTCGGGTGAACGGTTTGAAGAGTTTTTGGAGTGTTTCAATGAATTATTCAAATTTTTTCAAAAGCACATATAGAATTCTTAATGAACTTTTGGAGAATTCTTCAAGACCTCTTTGCGAACTGTTTTGGGATTCTCTAAGAATTCTTTTGGACGAGAAAAAGAATTCCCCCAGCGATTCATTCTGAACTGACATTCCGGGGATTCTTTGAGAATTCTTTTTGAATTCTTTCGGACGAGTTATGGAGTTCGTCAAGAACTCTTGTGGGATTCTTAAAGAATTCTTTCAGAACTCTTTTTGCTGTGTGGGAAGGTAAAAGACCCGATCAGGGACTAGAAACCGAAAATTTTCATTATCACATGAATTTACGAAGTAATTTAGCTAGAAGTTTCAATCGAAAAAGTTAATTTTCGATCCATTAATTAGAGAAAATGTTTTGGTTGAAGAGTTTTTACACAACTAAACCACAAAAACCTAGAATATAAGAACTGATCGGGTGTAGGGTCTCTTATCTTACTCCTTACACCCAAAAAATCAGAGGTAATTCTTTCACCGTTTAGAGGAACTCCCACATAAACTCAGAGGAATATGCACACTCACAGAAAGGAATTCTTGAAATGAGAAAATTTTTCTTGTCGCTGGGACTGGCTCACTTCTGAGACTTAGCGAAGTGAAACGCGGGATTTTTCACTCTTCCAGATTTAGAAAGCAGTACAGGCAAGTTTCGAAGACCCAATACTGGCCCTGTACTGCATCTGTCGTCGACATTGGCAGTATTCCGATTTTTCTGATTGGGAGCCATTCAAACATAGCTGTTCGATGATATTTCAGCGAATCCAACAGAATTGCAAAGTCCCTACACTGAGAAAAATCACATAGTCGCTGTGACTCAATGTTAACCACAGGAGCAAAATAATTTATTTATTGATATTTCGACGTTGTGACGAGCAAATATTCCAGTTAACCCTTTGAGTCCCAAAATGACATTTTTTTGTTGCGTTTTTCAACGCTTGTACTTTCTGAGAAAAAAAAACTCCTGAAAAATTCTAGAATAAGCATTGTCGATGTAAAATTGACTCAATTGAAATAACAAACTATTAAAGAAAAACCACGAATATGAGACGAAAAATTCAAAGATTTTTAATTAAAAAACAAATGGACTTTGGAGAAAATCTTTACTTAACAAAAAGTTTTAAGAATTGATCGAAGAATATGCTGACATTTTTTTCAGAATTTTTTAATGACTTTTCAAAAAATGTTGAAAAAATCCCAGCGTGTTCTTCGATCAGTTCTAAAAACTTTTTGTTCAGTAACATTTTTCTCCGAAGTCCATCGTTTTTTAATGAAAAATCTTTGAAGTTTCTGACGTTTGTTCCGCGTTTGAACCGCCATTTTGATGGTTTCCACATTGATTTTCACAATTGTCAAAAGCATAAATTAAAGTTTGAGATAAATTGACGTGGTTTCTGTAGTTTACCCAAAAAAAACCCCAGATATCTTGCCACAGGGACATTTTTCGGTAAAAACCGATGGCAGATTCTGAAAGATGAGTCAATTTTACATCGACAATGCTTATTCTAGAATTTTTCAGGAGTTTTTTTTCTCAGAAAGTACCAGCGTTGAAAAACGCAACGAAAAAATGTCATTTTGGGACTTGATGGGTTAAATCAAAATACTATTTCATCTAAATTATGTCCCACATAGCACAAATGTCTCGTTAATATCTCCAGGATATTCCGACAATATTAAAATATCTCCAGAATGTTGCAGAATATTCTGACAATATTATTGAGACATTTGTGCCATGTGGGGTAGGCCTTGAAAGCCCCTGACAAGTCTACCGGAGGATATTTTAGTCAGGAGAGGTTCTGAGAAAATTTTTTGCATCTCCACTTGTTCCATATCTCAGAATAATTTCACTGCATGAAAAAAGATTTTTTACGAATATTCTTCAGACAAAACGATCACGAAACCAATCCAATAAAATCCGAAATTCCGTATCGCCGTTGCACGCGGTTTTAGACGTTTCGTTGAAAAGTGTGCCAAAATGGAAATGCCAGTGAAAAAATTGAAAATGATGAAATGATGGTAGTCAACGCATCAGTAATCAGATTTTATTTTCTGAGGAGCTTGTTTGAATAAACATTTTCGAAATAAAACAATTGATTCAACGCACATAAATTGTTATATATAGTTGTTACAAATAAATTACTCATGCTACTATTAATTAAAGACTCTTTTACTTAACTGGCCCATGCTTGGCAAAATACTGGGCTGCCAAGCATCGCGAACCAATATTAGTCCAATATAAAACTGTTTGTTATTTGAGAACCCACGCCATGTTTCATAAGGAATGCCTATACAACAAGTGATTGAAGCTTGGCAAAACATTAAACTGTCAAGCATGGTGAACCAATATTGGGCCAATGTACAACCAAGGTTTATGCGAGAACCTATGCCACATCTCCATGTTTGTGATTTTTACAAAGTTGTACCGATATCCCTTCTAAAAATCTTATCGTTTTCTACGGGAAATTTTTAGCAGAATTGGCATGAAAAATGACGTAATTTTGTTCTCCGAGAAGTATGTTTGGAGAATCAGGTTGAAGCATGGCAAAAGTTAATATACACAATTTGGGCCAGGTCCGGTTTAATCGTATGAGCTAAGCTCCTAAATACTCGTAATACATATATCATGAGACATTGGGCCATGCCTGGCATTGCATGCTGGCCCAATATTGAGTTTATCATCCCAAGCTTTCACCAAGCTTGGGCCATTTGTTAATTCCTACCTGGGACGTCAAATCATTGTTTTTTCTAACGTAATTAAATTCTCTATTTGTATCAAATAAGGATTATCAACTCAAGTATGTTTGCTCGCGCAACTGAGCGATTTCTCTCAGTGTATGAGAAAGAAACGAACGCTTTAACTATCCTCGCTTAGGAAAATTTGCCCCATTTCGACCAAAGAAGCGAATATTGTCATTGAATTCAATTCACACGGAGAAATTTCATTGAATTTTATTTCGTTCTCTTTTGGCACATTCAGTTCTCATCAAAAATCAGCAAAATTTCATTGAATTCAACAAAGTTTCGGTGGAAATTCAATAATTGTTCCCAAAAGTCAATAACGTTTGGTGAAATTCGTTGATTTCTATTGATGAAGTTCGTTGAAGTTTGAGGATTTTCATTGGATTTTATGGAAATATCCAACCAGAAATTTACAACAGGTGCAGTACTGCATCAGTACTGGCCAAGACTGGTAGGGTACTGGCATTATTAATACCATTATTCGCAATCAGTGCAGGGCCAGTACTGGATTAGTACCTGGCTGGTATTAAGTCCTCAGTACTGGTTTATCAGTACAGGCATAGTACTGTATTTTTATGTATCCAGTACTGATCCCGTACGCGCTGGCCAAGTATTGGAGACCCAATACTGGCACTGTACTGCACCTGTTGTCAACATTGGCATATTTCGGATTTTTCTGATTGGGTATTGCTGTGCCAGTAGTTGAGGAACTTTGTCCGTTAGGGACGACAGTATATTATTCACTATCACAGCTATCTCGTTTGCTGTGACAGCGATTTTTTGCTACAGAAGCAGAAAATGAATCCTGAAAAATGTGTTGCTCAAGCAAATAGTAGTTGAGGGAGTATTCTGGTCTAGAATTTTGGAAAATTCGATTTTTTTCTTTTCGCATATTCTCATAGTTCAGGCCCACTCACGGAAAGGATTTCCTGAAATGAGAAAATTTTTCTCGTCGCTGAGACAAACTCATTTTCTAGGCTGAAGAGAAAAATGAGTTATCCGTGAGTGTACTAGCCTCATATTTTAGAGGAATATTCTTAATTCTGGTAAACGATTCTTTCAGTGTAGTAGATCCCCAGCAAACACGACTGCTGGGGTTTCAGAGGGCCAGTGACGGCTCTTCAACGGCATTGCTGGACCATTAGCGGCCCATTGAAACACCAGTAATCATTGTTCGTAAAGTAGGGAAATTGGAAGGTCAAAATGATGAATCTAACGAGATCTAATCGGATTTGGCGAGACCTACTTTTCGTTGGAACATATCATTCTTTTCCATTCGATAAATCATTTCGATCGAATATAGATCGAAATGATCACACGAGTCTCGTTGAGCCGAGAGTAACGGCCCGGTGGAACTGATAAATTTCTCCGAGTGCATTTACGGATAGATAAAAACAATATGCCCAACCGACAGTGCATCCGGACCTGACTTTGTTATTGGATATGCAACGTGCACACTGCGAAGTGGGGTTTTGTATCGTACATTCCTCCTTGTATTACTCCTCCTCCTACTCTTACATTTACCACTTCTGTGAGCTGCCGCGTCGAGCCTACAACCAGGTTCTCAAGGCAATGGAAAGACAATTCTTATAAGGTTCTTGACCAAGTCAGATGTAAAAGACGATAAGTCAACAAGTTTCATACCGTCACACCGATACTCGATATCTAACTCGATGGAGGAAATAGTTTGAAAATTATTGTCAAAATCAGAGACGTTCGTCGGTGGCACGCGTACGAATGTGTGTTTGAAGAAAGTTGTTCAAGTAAAGTTGTTTGTTTAATAATCACAACGAACATGTGGCCCTTCAGTCGATCCTGTCACAGCAAAGCCCGCCTCGTTGGTAAAACTGTGGTTATAACGGGAGCTAATACCGGAATTGGCAAGGAAACTGCCAAAGATCTTTATAGGAGAGGTAATAAATCATCATCCGTTTTTACATTGAATAACAATTTTATCAGACAAATATCTTATTATTGAAACCATTTGCAGTGGAAAGAACTTTGATATTTACTTGATGAGCTTATCGTTATAATAATGAAATATTTTATCTCTGCGGTCAGATAATTTTCAAGAGGTATCTGAAAGGAGGATGATTAATTTAATGTTGAGAGTTTATAATTTCCTATATGAATACAAATAGTGAGTTATAATAGAATATTTTTCTACGTGTGTCGAGCGGGGAATACTAACAAGATCTTAGAAAGAAAAGACTCTATTAGCGAATACAAATAACCGTTTTGCGGATTTGGTTCACATTCGCGTCCTCAAATGTTCTTTCGCAACGTATTTAGATTAATCCATTCAACGAACATTCAATAGATTCTTCTTCTCGGAGTATTTTTATCCTTGACATATCCTTCGAATCGTATATTTACATTAGAAACTTTTTCAACTCTTGCGTCAGTTTTGTTCGCCAAAGTGTAAAACATGTGAAAAAAAGCAAATAGGCTTTCGATAAATCTTCGTTATTTATCCTCACGAATTAACTCTTTTGAAATATTAGAGAATTTGCTGCAAGATTTTCCAATGAAAGATTAGAAATTGTTATCAGTTTGATTCAACATTTTATGAGCATTTTGCAAGATTAAACGAAGAGAAAAAATATTTGCTGACGCAGGGAATTGAGGTATTACATATAGAATAACAAATCTGTTCGCTGAAATAGCTGAAAAAATACGCTGTTCAAACTAACTGAATTGCTGAGAGAGCAATCACATAATTAATAATTAAATCAGCAAAATTTCCGATATTATATACAGAATAGAACAAAGAAATAAATTTTTCTAGACAGCACAAGGTGCCACTGGAACGTTTATGGAAGGTTTATAGAACATAGGAGAGGTTTTCCGAACGTTCAGAAAATGTCCCACAGACGAGTTGTGCTGTTGGGGTTGCTGGGGGAGTCAACAGTTTTTGCTGTTGCAGCTGGAAAATTACTGTCGTAGCTAACAAGATTGCTGTGATATCACCCTGGTTGAAAGAATCCATTGAATCTGACAGATGAAATTCAATGAGATTTGGTTAGAACATTGTCCACGTTTAATTGTAATTTCATGAGAATTGGTCAGAATCAATGGGTTCTTTTAACACAGCGAATTCTTTTTTCTACGCGTACATTGGGAGAAACCCGCAAACATGGTCGATGACCCACAGATAAGGTTTATTAACAGTTGAAAACCGTCATATGAGGTTTTTTCTCACAGTTAATAAACTTTATTTATAGCTAATGAGCCAAGTTTGTGTGGAAAAAATATTCGAAATTGAGTTTCCCTGGTTTAGGAAAACCCATAAAATTCATTCAAAGTAAATCGAATGAGGTTTGACGAGATTCAATGAGCCTTCAAACCCTCTAAATATGGGAAAGTAAGAATTCCAATCGACGGGAAAGATATATAAGTTCTCTGCTGGTTGTCTAAAAAATGAAATTCCACTCTGTTGAAATGAAAATTTAATTTATAAGCAGCCAGAAGGGAATTTATCGAACTTTGCGTTCGAGTGAGATCGAGTTTCACTCTTTTAAATTCAGAGAGAAGAGGAAATCTGCTGAAAATGCCTGTCGAAAACGAGCAAAAGATAGTTGTCCGGCTTCGAACAACGGTTTGTGTTTCTGGAAATTCTGCTCAAAAACTGCGAAATTTCCTAGCCGATTCTGTCCGGGATTACCAAATTGGCACACGGAGGAGAAAATATCCTCTGTAACAGGAAAATCTAATTTCACTAGGTATGTTTGCTATGAGAGCAATATATTTGCTATCACAGCAATCTCGTTACCCTGGTGGAAATTCCAATTTTGAGAGTTTTTCAGAAATGTTCAGAATATTTCCAGAGCTTTTTAGAATTATTATGAATTTTATAGAAGATTTGCAGAGATTTACAGATAAGGTTCGAATTTTTAGAGTTTTTCTTAGAGATGTTCCAAAAATTCTCAGAGAAATATTTCCCCCAGGGTAGTCACGACAGCGATGTTTTGGATGTGGCAGCAAGAAATGTTCGTCTCTTCAACAAACTTTCAGTATTATATAAAGAACGGCAAGCAAATTTTATCCCCGTGTACAGACGCACGATTGACAATTTTCAACGGAAAATATTCATTCAAAATTAGTTTTAAATCAGTGATTACATGAAAAATCTTTGATGAATCCTTCCTAATCTCGAATATCCAATTTCAAGCCAATAATAACTACATGATCTTGCCAACAAAAAACGTTGACCTCTCCGGCAAAATTTATTTGCTATTCGAGAATATATATAAAATACAAAAATTTGCTGGAGTAGTAGTAACTTTTTGCTGCCACAGCTAAAAAATCGCCATTGTAGCTAACAAGATTGCTGTGATAACAGATAGTTTGCTGCCCCAGCAAAATTAGTTTTCGCTGCCACAGTCAATTTCCTTGTCCTTCGAGAATACTCTGTCAAAATCTTTCAGGAAAATTCGGCCTTGCATAACACAGTTCAAAAAGATTGTTTCACAGGAAAACACACGAGTGAAAAAATTTCCAAAATTATATATAATTTATATATAACTCTGTATAAATTATATCACAATTGATCGCAGATAAAAGTTATCAATTCTGAGAGTACAAAAGGTGTGGTCGCAGTTAAAGGTTGGTCTGAACAGTAAAAAATTTCTTCTCAATCACCGATTTCCCATCCCAGAATCACTTTTTATCGAAATATTTCCGAACTAGTTTGGGTAGAAATATGCATCCGATTTATCCCTATTGATTCTCGTTCATTGTCGATAAGAAGAAATGAATTTCTTTATCCGCAATTTGCATCGAAATCAAATTGGTTCGTGTAGGTTTTGGGGAGATCTTTTTTTTAATAAGAGAGCAACCAAGTGCTGAAAAAAGCGAGGATTTGAAAGAATGCACAATATTAGAATGGACGAGAACTGTCTGGATTTCCATCATGATTTGATGAACTTTGTCACTATTCGTTTAAGGGATAATTATTCTTTCTATGCTCGATAAACAAAAATGATGACTCTTCCAATGGAGGATGAAATCGACCCGGACAAAAAAAATTGTAAATTTCTGTAAGAATTCCAATGGGATGTTCGTTAGGATTCAGTCCTATAAAAATTTCATGCACTTTAATAAAAATCCCTTTTACACGGAGAGAAATTCAGAGGTGTTGAGGGGGGAACCTGCTTTAGGAAGCCTCAAAAAAGCGTTGTTTGGGACAACTTTTTGAGATACGAAGAAAATAATTGAATGAAACGAACTTTTCACAATCATTACACTGAAAAAAAAATTTATTCCAGTCAAATAAATATTTATTTGTCCTGTACCAAAGAAATATTCATTAGAATTAACAAAATATTCTTTGGAACCAAAATAATTTATTTGAATTAAATAGATGGTTTTAATCGTTTATTTGATTCCAATGAATTATTTTGGTTTCAAAGAATATTTCTTTGGTACAGGACAAATGAATATTTATTTGACTGGAATACATTTTTTTTTCAGTGTATAAACTGGTGGGAGTGATTGCAAAAAAACTAGACGCCCGATTCAAATGACCCAAGGCTTGTTATTATCTTCAGTTTTATATCCTCTTCTATTTGAACTTACAAATTTTATGGAAAATTATGTCTAGGCAATGTTTATAGCAAATTTAAGTGATTATTATTTTTCCTCCAAAAAGAGCTGTCGTTTTTTTCAAACCCCGAGTAAATTTTGAATTCCACGATTTCTTCCAGATTTTCTTGGTTCACATAGAAGAATTATATATGAAAATTGAAATGCCGTTTGGTTTTTTCGTTTTAGATAAAAAATACGACCTGTATCTTTCCCACCGATAGAAAACTTGAATTGCGAGGCGCTCTACGCTGGAAAAAATGTGTTTATTTAGTTGAAAAATATATGAAAATACCCTGGAAAGTTCGTTGGATGAAATTATTTTTGTGGTACCTAAGAAAATTCTCAAAAAAACACTATTTTGAGGCCTTCTAAAGCAGAATCCCTTCTCAAATCAACGAACTTCACATGATTTTGCATCCCGCAACTGACCTGAAGCAAAATCAATCGATTGGTGATTTTCTATCACGAACTGTATTCTTTTCGAGCACCGAACTGCTTGATTTTTCAATCTCCAACTTCGTGGTGAAATAATATCACGGAATTCGAGATTTATCCCGTATGGAAATATTTCGCTGAAAAATGTCTGCAAAACTATGAAAAAACTCTGAAAAAAAATGAAAAAACTCTGAGAAACTCTGACAAACACTGAGAATCTCTGAAATTTTGATGAGAAATCTAATATTTTTGGGACATTTTTTACAGACTTTTTTCAGAGTTTCTCAGAGTTTTTTCATACTTTTTCAGAGAAATAGTAACGAAATTGCACTCTGAAAAAACTCTGACAAAACTCTAATAAATTGTTGACATTTTTCTGATTATTGAAAAGTCCTGAAATTCAATAAATACATTCATATGCCGTATTCAAATATCATGTGTGAAAAAGTGTTTGAAAATTTTTTAATTTTTTTCTAAAAGTCAGAAAAATGTTAGCAATCCATCAGAGTTTTGTCAGAGTTTTTTCAGAGTGCAATTTCGTTACTATTTCTCTGAAAAAGAATGAAAAAACTCTGAGAAACTCTGAAAAAAGTCTGTAAAGAATGTCCCAAAAATATTAGATTTCTCATCAAAATTTCAGAGATTCTCAGAGTTTGTCAGAGTTTCTCAGAATTTTTTCATTTTTTTTCAGAGATTTTTCATAGTTTTACAAACATTTTTCAGCGAAATATCTTCATACGAGATGCTCTCCGATGTTGTGATGTTTTTTCACGCCGTTCGAGATACAAAATCATCTCATTTCGAGATGAAAAATTACATGAAGTTCGGTGATTTAATATCCCCGTGTAAAAATTCAGAAGATGTGACTGTAATTCTTTACAGCTATTTCCTTCTGGGTTTTGAGAAACTTCAAATTCAGTCAAGTGTCTTGGAATTCCGCAAAAATAGATGGCTGTGAAAAATCACAGTCACATTTTCTGAATTTCCAGAAGGAATTGTTTTCAAGTGTGGGATTTCTTTAGGAATTTCATCCAATTCGCATAGAACAAAATCCTGACATGAATTCTATTGAAATTCCACAGAATTTTTTCGCATGGAGGGTGGTAAAGTTCTGTGAAAATTCCATCCAGTTTGCATCAAACCGAAACCATGAGTTTCATTGAAATTCTACAGAAATTTTCCATCTGAGAATATAAAAACAGTCCCTGTAAAAAAATTCCTTCTAAGAATTTAGAAAATTTGACTGTAATTTTTTACAGCCGCATCTCTTTCTGAATTTTTTAGATAAATTTTACTGTGTTTTGAAAAAGCTCATCCGCATTTCGAAGCGTATTCTGAAAATCCAGTCATGTTTCTTAAAATTGACCAAAATTGTTATGAAAATTCAGAAGGAGTTTTTTTCTTTTACAGTGCTGCCACTGTCGAGGTTTTAAATTTGATGCCGCTGAAGTTTGAATCTTTCATCGAAACGAATTAGCGTTCGAATGACGAAATACTTGGCAGTTCAAGACAAAAAATCTTCCAGAACATTTTTCCAACAACGTTCCCAGATCCAAGGGGGTTAATTCGAGCAGATAAACAATAATGATTCATCAGATTTTGAGAGTTTTAATTTTCGTTTCATGTCTATAAACGATTCAAATTTAATGCAAATTAAAATTTCACATTTTCAAACGTAAATGCAATAATTCTATTATCCAAGCAACAATATTACATTGTTTCAAGGGTAGAAAGAAATTAAGTTCCGAATCCCAAGTAAATAAATATCGAACGATATACATATTTTCAATATGTTCTGCAACCGTTGACGTTTCGGACCGATTCGACCCCTTTTTCAAGATACAAAAAAGTAGAAAATCGTAGAGTAGAGAAATTACTATTGTGGAGAGTGGAATCCGAAATTGAGTTGTCCAACGGACACATCGACTCGAACGTGAGTTCTTTTTTGAATCTGATTGGGACGTACTCTACTCTACGATTTTCTACTCTTTTGTATCTTGCAAAGGGGTCGAATCGATCCGAACCGTCGACGGCTGCAGAACATATTGAAAATATGTATATCGTTTGACATTTATTTACTTGGGATTCGCGGAACTTAATTTCTTTCTACCCTTGAATCAACGATTTTCTATCAAGTACGTCCCAACCAGGTTTAATATTACATTCTATACCGTAGAATTTTCAAGACCCAAAGCGATCCGTTGTTGCCCTACGCAGTCAATTTCCACCATTTTCTTCGTGGATCATCATCGAAGCGAGGAAAAACTTCCCATACATTTTACAGTGTGTCAAATATGTTGATAACACCCCAGGTAAAAATTGACCATGGGCGCTAGGTTGCCGCAAGGCTCACCAAGATGGGCCGAGCCTAGGCTACCAGGCATGGCGCAACTCTGAAATGATAACATCATTTCAGCCTCAGCCCATTTGTTTCCACAATCAAGACCCAACACTGGAAACAGGGTTGTGATAGCATATGCCGTCAATGGCAGACCATACAAACATTTGTTCGCCAAGGATGAGCCAACGCTGTAGCAATCTTGCGGCAGGGTTGCGCCCATCTCATGCCAATGGTCACTTTTATTTTTTATTGTAATTGAAAATAAAATAAAAAATCCATTCTATCATTTCGATTGAACGAAATGAATGTCGGAGAATTTCAACATGTAATTTTTCTGATTAGTTTAAACTGATGAATGACGTAAATCCGGTGGTCCTGGCGTAGAAGTAGGCGGGTCTGGAAACAGATGAAGAATTATTTCTGTCATGGAATCTTCAAAGGAGACTTATATATTGATTGAATGCTTGGTTCGCCACTCGCAGGAAACAAGCATCACTCTGGTGAGAGTTATTGTAATTTGCTGTTTGAGAAGGAAGTTTCACTCTTAGCCAAGCTATTACTCAAGTCGAGTCAAGCTAACGCCTAAACTGAGCGAGGCCATCGCCCAAGCTGAGCCAAGCTATTGCCCAAGCTGGACCAAGCTACGACCCATGCTTGGTGCAACATGAGAATCCATTGTCATTCAGAGTTGCCTAATGCTTGGAGCAGTGTCCCGCCAAGCCCTAGAGAGCCTCTGTTGAAAGCATGCTTTTTCCTTCAAGCAATATTGGTTGAAGGATGGGCCAAGCGTGGCGCAGCCAAGGATCAATGATGGATCAACGAAGTCGATTTATGACTTCTCATATTGGTACAATGTTTAGACCATTGTCAACCATCCTTGTCCCTACATAGATTGCCCAGCTTTGGCTGGCAGCCTTGCGTCTAGCTATATTCCGTCGTCAGCATTGGCGGAGCCTGAAGATTTTTATATGGGACGATAAACAGGTTTCAAGGTAGTTAGTTGTTCTGCTAGTTCTTCTGTTCAGTCTCAGTTGGTAGTTCAAAATATAATATAAAATTTGAAATATCTCAAAAACTCGATGATGAAATGTTCTATCCTTTGAAAAATATTATATCGAATATCGAAACAGTTAGAATATTGAGAATTTTGATAGAAAATAATTCTTCCTCGCTGTAAGATTGAAGTTGGAAGCAACATTTTCCACCTTAACGGTTCATGACCACAGGATAATTAAACGTTAACGGTGTATAGAAAGAAGATGAGAATAATATACAGTCACTTCAATGTATCAGAATAATCGTATCTTGCGCAAATTTCAATTACCTCAAGAATTTAATAATTTGTACTTGTTGTAAACTTAACGTTCAAAGACACCCCGTAGAGTTCAATGTCAATTGATAATATCTCGAAACCTAGATTTCACTTCCATGAATTGTATTTCACGGGTCCCTCTCAGTCCTCATTTTCAGTCGAATAGATCGATGCTAATGAGTTTTATTTCAAAAACACTTTTGAAATAAACCTCTATAACTATACTTCAAATATAAACTTCATGGTAATGAATTATTAAAATATCAACAAACCTATGAAACAGGGAACAATATATCATGATTCACGTTTAACACTCGGATGCAAAGAAAAATGAAATATTCATTGAAAAAAAAGATGGGAGTGATGTCCCACGGCGTCGCCTTGGAGTTTTGTCAAATCACTCTTTGGGATATCATATACGACATCCAGATGTTGAAAATTCAAAGGTCAGTCATTTCTAATTGCTTCGACAAATTTGTCTTGGTACCTTATGAATAAGAGATTATACGCGTGACATGAATATTTCATTAGGATCGATAAGCGACACAATCGAAATTTTTGATTGTTATAAATATAATATAGAATACATTGACATACAAATAATTCAATATTTGACACACATTCCCGTATAAAATTTCAAATAATAATGAATCAAAGAGCCGAAAGAGCTTGGACTGATGGAGACAAATGGATTTGAGAAAATTTGAAATATTCTTTTTTTGTTTCTGAAAATAGATATCGCCCTGTGTGAATTTACATGTTATACCTCGACCAGTTATCAGTGAACCGTTGAATTGAACCGTAAAAACACGTACATCGGAGATGTTTGCGAGGAGAAGAAGCCAAAGAAAGACAAACTCCAAGACACGCAGAAAAAAAAAAAAGAAAGAATTATCGCGTGTATCTCGAACAAAACACCCTATTTTAGAGGTGATTCAGTTGAAGTCTGATAAATTTTCAAACCAGACGATGCTGGTAGAGGGTGTTTTTTTTTTTTCATTGACAGGAACAATTCATTTTAGAGTTTTTGGATTCTATTGGATTGTGAAATTACAACTAAAAATGTCGAACACAAAATTATCAATTGATAGAAAGACATTGTTGAGCTGATACAAGAAAAGTATCGATCAAATTGACTTGAAAATTACATCATTATGAGGTCATTTTGACGTCACCTTGACGTTACCTTTATACTGATCATTTCTTGACCTTTATGAAAAAAAATTGACCATGAGCATGAAATATGATGCAGAATGATTTGTATCGAAATTCGATTTATAATTTACGCGTGTATTAATATGAATTATATGGGCTCATATTTTATAAAGATCTAACAAGGTCATTCAAAATTAGGTTGGAATAATTTTATTCGATTTAAATCAGTTCGTTTTAAAGAAGAAAAAAGTTGTGAAAGTTATCTGAAAGTGTTGTAAAAGACATCTAAAATTTGTCTAAAAGATATCGCAAGACACAAAATTTATACTGGACATTTGCTCCTCGGTCCAGGAAGCGCTTTTTCAATTTTGCTGCCCAGGTAGAAATATTCTATTGAATCTTATTCCAATTTCATTGGAACCTATTAATTTCCAATCAGGATCTGTCGGATATTTTGGATAGGGTTGTTGGACCCAACCCACACAGGACAGCCGCCGAAGAATTGCGTTGCATCTCCGTAGAATTGAGGGAGAAGAAAGGGAGCGGTGGATATTACGTGGTACGATGGAGAAGCAACGTAGAGGCGACGGAGAAATGTCCGGGCTGTTTTTTCGGGCGGACATTTCTCCGTTGCCTCTACGCTGGGTCTACATCGTGCCACGCTGTATCCACCGATCCCTTTTCTTCTCCCGGAATTCCACGGAGAGGCGACGTAGGTGTCTTGTGTGGGTAATGAGATTCCTTATTCAGGCGTAGTAATTCTGAAGTTCTAACCCATACAACAAAAGTTGCTGTGCAACCATTGCTCTGATGTTGTTTCTTAAATTTACGCGAAGTTGCTGGGAATTTGCTACGCATGTGATTAAAAGTTTCATGAAACCGAGCAACTTCCCAGCAACATGACAACAACTTAACCCAAAATCCCAGATTCACAGCATATTGTTGCGCATTTGGCGACGCAACGTCCCTGCATATTGCTTCAAACTGTTGCTGAGTGTTTTCAACAATTTGCCGCATATTTGCTTAGCACTTTGCTGTTAGGGAATACACTGTTGATCAAGACCCAAGGGCGATTGAGATAAATTTCTAGCCATGCTCAAATCCCGTACAGCATCGGATTGCCTGCACGTGGAATCTCCGTTCATCCACGTTATATCCACGTAGAGTCTACGGAGTGTGACGTAGAAATCGGTGGATATGTACTGTTAGGGATGTTATTGTAATTTTCCTCCGCATGCATAAACTAACCCACATAGCACACAATGTCTCAGTAATATTCTCAGAATATCACAAACATCTCACTCGAAACATTCTATGTTGAATATTTCTACGAGATTCCATAGATATTGCGGATAGAATATTGCATTACAAATATTCTGAGAATCTTGCAATTGAAATATTGCGCATATGATATTCTGCAATGTTCTGGGAATCTATGATGAGGGATATTTCATGTCTTTCGCAAGTGAAATATTCTGAGAATATTTCAGTAGTAATATTTTATATCGCGGTTAGAATTTTCATCCATCAGAACCGGTACTTACTTGTTGGTTAAATTTATAAGTCGAGGGCGAAAGAAACCTCTCTCCCACGACCCCCTGGCGAAAAAACGGCGTGCACATAAAGTTCAAACAGCGTACCAATAACGTGATTCTGGCCAATATACGTTCAATGCACGCTTACTTCAATATAAGCGTGAGTACAGCGTGCATGAACGCTTTTCTTCACGCTCGATCCACGCTCAACTGCGCCAATTGACTCTTAATACACTCTCATGTGACGGTAATAACACTCCTATACGACGCTCCAAATGCACGCTTTATTTTCACCAGGGCCAGTTTGATGTCAGTTTCAGAGGATTCTGAACAGGGCCACCCCAATAAACATTTTTGGATCAGTCTTTTGGATCAATCTAAAAGATATCTAAAAGAGATCTAAAAGATGTCTTATGCAACAAATTTAGATATGGTTAAGACATCTTGCAGAAAGACATCTTTTAGAAATCTAAAAGACATCTTGGAGGAAGACACCTAAAACATATCTAAATTTGTTGCATAAGACATCTTTTAGATCTCTGTTAGATATCTTTTAGAGTGTTCCGGAAGACTTCCATAGAAATGTTTATTGGGACGCAACTCCAATGAAAATACTTGAGACGTGTTTGCGCGCCCTCTCAAAGGTTGACTTTCATGCGAACTGTGAATCAAAATGGCGACCTGGTAGAGCGATCTAACCTGAAAATTATTCTGATTTTGAAATATGAATAATATTTCAACAATAAAAGTGTGACAATGAGAAAATTGTATCGAGCCATATAATTTATTTTTAGAATTGTTGTTCACACTTTATTGTCAAATTACTGTTGATGTTTCAAAATCCAAATTGATCAGCATTATTTTGGAGGTTGCCTCGATCCAATACGATTGAAGCGCGACCGTGCTAGTTGACTTATCCCTGATTAAAATTTGGTTCGGAGTTCATCCTATAGAGTTGAAGCCCCTTGATTCTGAATTGATTGGTCTATATCCCACGGAAACAAATTTATCACATCCTTATAGTGACGAAGAGTGGCACTTTGAGCGCATTAAAGTCATATCTCAGTGATTAGCTGAGGTGATAGAGGCTTTGTCTATGACTCGGAGAATTGGGGTTCGATCCTCACCATGGAGAATACACTGAGAAATCAGATATCTGGAAAAATACCATAATTTATGGATTTTTGGCGTTAGTTTGACCCGAGTCAAAATATTTACATGAACGAACCTCTAAAAGTCCCATAATTTCTTGGACTTTTATGAAGAAGTATGATACCTTCCTCATAAAATTCCCAGCCATTATGGTACTTTTAAAGGTATCTTCAAGTCAATATTTTGACTCAGGTTAGACCAACGCCAAAACTCCATAAATTATGAGGAAAGGAGTACAATCACAATACTTTTGAACAAAAAGTACGAACGAAGAGAACATAAAGCTCCGAAGAACGTTCAGAATAGATCAACATAGATCAGACTGAAGCTCCGTTGGAGCTCTAGTTTAGATTCATAAACGTTCGACGAAGGTCTGATATGAACGTTACAATGTCCGCTTGAGGGTACTTTCAAGGAAGGTTTATTGAACGCTCATTAAACATTCACCAAAGATTCACTGGAGTTTGAATTTATCGATATAAGATATTTCCAACAATGTATTTTTTCACGAAAAAATGCACAATAAAGGGAATTATATCATAATTGTAATCCCCTCTGAAACATGCTGAATTGAAGATCAAATAAATCTTCGTAGAATCTTTACGAAACGTTCTACGAACCTTTCTTGAAACCATTCCAATGTTCATCCGAACTTCGTTGAACGTTTAAGGAACCTAAAAGTTGGCTGATCTATATCGATCTATTCTGAACGTTTGTCGGAGCTTCGTGTTCTTTTCGGATAGTAACCATGGAAATCCTTGTGAAAATATTTCTACGCCAAATTACGCCAAAAACTACGAAATATTACGTCAATCTACGTCCCACAGCTTGGCATAGTTTTACGTAATTAGGCATAGACAAAAATATGAATATTTGTGCAGAAAATACGCGAAATTGAAGCAGGAGAGTAGAAATATGTAAATTTGGCGTACAAAGTTCGGGAGTTTATGCCATTTTACGTATTTCTACACCTTTATACATATAGATTGGCGTATTTTGACGTAGAAGTGCGTAGAATTTTCAATACTGCGCTGCAGTATTTAGGCGTAGTTTTTGGCGTAATTTGGCGTAGAAATATTTTCACAATCCGAAGAGAACATGGAGCTCCAGTGAACGTTCAGATCAAATGTGTATAGATCGGGCCGAAGGTTCATTAGAGCTAACTTTTAGATTCACAAAGGTTCTACGGACGTTGAAATGTCCGCCTCGAAATACGTTCAGGAAACATAGATGGAACGTTCGCTGAAGGTTCATCGAAGGTTTGACGAAGCTTCACAAAAATATCTATACTTATATTAATTTTGATCAATTTATATGAAAAATAAATTGATTAATAAACATAAATTATTATAAATTAATCTAAGTATAGATATTTTTGTGAAGCTTCCTCAAACCTTCGATGAACCTTCAATGAACGTTCCATCTATGTTTCCTGAAAGTATTTTGAGGCGGACATTTCAACGTTCGTAGTACCTTTGACAAACGTTCGTGAATCTAAAAGTTAGCTTTCATGAACCTTCGATCCGATCTATACAGATCTAATCTGAACGTTCGCTGAAGCTTCATGTTCTCTTCGGGAAGGGAACCAAGTGTCTTAACCAATAAGATTCCGGTTTTTATCGTCGCAAAATTATGAACTATCTGGATCATAATTTCACAGACACTTTCCGTTGGAGAAACCAGGTTTTGATCGTGCTCCTTTCATCATATTCTATACAACATTTGTAGAGGAATTCACTCTGGAGAAAAATTTTCCTCCACCGAAAGCAGTATTTTGTACCATTTTTACTACACGTCATTACGAGATGTTTTCCTGTATAATATTTCTCTGAGATGATCTGAGCGATATTTCAGAATGTCTCCAGAATGTGACAAAGATGGTGACATAAGACGATATTCTTGAGATGTTCGCCAGAATATTGCACGTTTCAGATATAATATTCTGGCAATGTAATTGAGATATTCCGTGCTATGTGGGTATAAAATCCAACAGTCCCCGTACGAAAATATTTCGCTGAAATAATTATGAATAATCTTTGGAAAAATTTGAACAGCTCTGACAAACTGAGAATTTCTGAAATTTTCATAAAAGATCTAATATTTTTGGAACGGACTTTTTTCAGAACTGTTCAAAGTTTTCAGTTTCCTTTTTTCAGACAAATGGTAACGAAATTGCACTTTGAAGAAATTCTGACAACACACTGAAAAATTTCTAACATTTTTCTGATTATTTACAAAAATTTTCTTTATTTTCAAACACTTTTTCACATATGATATTTGAATATAGAATATGAATGCATTTATGTGATTTTGAAAATTTTTAAGAGTCGGCACTTTTTTAGAGGTTGGTCAGAATTTTTTCAGAATGTAATTTCGTTTCTATTTGTCTGGAAAAAACTGAAAAAGTCCATACAGAATGTTCCCAAAATATTAGATTTTTCATCAAAATTTCAGAAATTCTCAGAGTTTTTTCAGAGATTATTCATGTTTATTTCAGCGAAATATTCCCGTACGGGTCGTTCCACAGTTTTCTGTGATTCAATTCCCCCTCAAATCCTATGTCTTCTTTACCTATGCACTTTATATATTACATTATAAACATTGATTACAGGTGCAAGAGTTATCATGGCATGCAGAGACCTCAACAAGGCGAATGAAGCAGCCGAAGAATTGAAAAAAATTACACCATCAAGGTAGATAAGTAGGTACTACATAAATTAAAAACGATACGTATTATGGGAATGATCGTGAAAAATATCCTGGAGAAACTATACCCGAGCTATCGACGAATCGCAATAAATCATGATACCATTCTCTATTTTTGTAGAGAAAGTAAGCGGGATTTATTTTTTAGATGTGAAAAGGAGCAATTCAATGGAGATCCCGGGGAATTGGTCGTTTGCAAATTGAATCTTTCGAGTTTGGCCAGCGTGAGAGAATGTGCGCAGAATTTAGTCGCCACGGAACCGGCTATTCATATTCTGATCAACAACGCTGGTGTCATGATGTGTCCTTTCGAGAAAACAGTCGACGGTTACGAATTGCAATTGCAAACGAATCACCTTGGACACTTCTTACTTACGCTCCTACTTCTGCCAAAGATACAAGCATCCACACCTGGTTGTAGGATTGTCAATGTATCATCGACAGCGCATAATGGTGTGTAATAACGCTCATTGATTAATCTCCTTTTTATTGAATTTATTCAATCAATCCCAGCGATTCCAAAGTGACCAATTTTTTTCGTTCACTTTTGGTTATTTTTTTGGTCAAAAAATGGTCACCCAGATGGTTTTTACCATACACTGTAAAAAATATTCTGAAATTTCCGATATCAGATGTAAATGAAAATTCTTAAACTTGTCATTGAAATCAAGTTCAATCATGAATTCCCTGGTGAAAGGGAAGCGTGTCATAAAGAGTAACGGAAGCGTAAGCATGTTTCAGATTACTTTCCTAATACTTCTCATATGCTTCCTATCCACTCTCTAACTACGCTTCCGGACGTAAAGCCCGGTTTCTATGAAATTGGTGTTTCTTCGGATACGCTTCACACACTTCAAATATACGTTCGAACCACTCTTGATGTTCCACTTGACGCTCGGTATACGCCTAAATCCACGTTCCAAATACTTTCCAACTACGTTCCTGGCACTTTCTATTACACGCTTCCCTTTCACCAGGGTTCATGAAATTTAATGCAAAATGTGTGAAAATTCATATAAAAATGCATGAAAAATCATAATTCTGTTTGAGATATCATGAAATTTCATATGAAAAGCCAAAGAAGTTTTGAAAATTTAATACAAAATGTATATGTTAATTGCTTCACATACATTTCTATGAAATTTAGGAAGCAATTTTTTACAGTGTATAATGACCATGCCACCAAAAGGACACCAAAAAATGTGGTCCATTTTTGGAATCTACTTGGTATTTTTGAGGTAAAAGCCCAGAAAATTACCACGAAATAACCGGAAAATCAACAAAATTGAGATTGGTTGAATTTTGGTTGGATTTTGGTTAATTTTTGTTGGAAAAAATGTCCCGAAGGACTAACAAGTTACCAAAACCAAGATTTTTCACCAAAATGTACCTGAAATGACTTGGTCATTTGTCGGTTTACCCAGATCCACTAGGGAAATACGGTTCTACTCTCAAATTACAAACGCAAACCCAAGAGAAAACCGCAAAAAATATCGTTACTCGAGTTCAGATTCATTAATCATTACGATTTTACCTCGTCGAGTGTTTATAGAAAACGAACTTCGATCGCAATCATAGACATCAGATGATGATAAACATTACATCAAATTTAATGATTGTGCAGCTATTGTGCTCTCATTTCTAACAAGATCAAGGAATCATTATATAACGTTTCACTTATAATTCAAGGAATCATGAGCGGTAGAAATCATGTTACCGATCACAAGATACTCGATGTTGTTGTTGTTGTTGGTGTTCTTCGGTTGAAGAAATACGATATACCCAGCGGTGGACAGCGAGATTTTATTCCTTCTGATGAGAACATGAAGCTTCAACGAACGTTCAAATTAGATCTGTATAGATCAGGTCATGTATAGTTCATGAAAGCTACCCTGCTTAAAAAATCCGGTTCAAACTTATTAACTCGACAATCAGTTTGAATCAGATTTTTGTCCAAGAATTTTTCAATTTGATTCATATTGATTGACCAGTTCCCAAGCAGCAACGGAAGTTCAAAGTATATACGAAATAGAAACGTTCGTAGAATGTACGAATGAGATACGAAGAACATATAATGAACGTTCATGGAATTTTCGAATGAGACTGTTTTAAATATACTTAGAACGTACATAGTACATTCGAAATGTACGATATTCATTCAATCGACGTTCGATTGACGTACCGTCGTATATTTGATTACATACGTTCGATGAACATGCATAGCACCGATGAAACAGTCTTTTGGAATGTACATAGAACATATTTCGAATATTCTAAGAACGTTCATAATATATTCTGGTGCTACTTTGGTTCATAGGTTTGAATCGGATTTTTTAACCAGGGTAACTTTTAGATTTACAGACGTTCGACAAAAGTACTACGAACGTTGAAATGTCCGCCTTGAAATAATTTCAAGAAATATAAATGGAACGTTGGTTGAAGGTTTATCGAAGGTTTAACCGAAGCTCCACAAAAATATCTATACTTTCATCGATTCAAAATAATTTATGTTTATCGATTAATTGATTTTTCATATAAATTGATAAAAATTAATATAAGTATAGATATTTTTGTGAAGCTGCGGTTAAACCTTCGATGAACCTTCAACGAACCTTCCATCTATGTTTTCTGAAAGTATTTTGAGGATATTTCAAGGTTCGTAGAACCTTCGTCAAACGTTTATGAATCTAAAAGTGAGCTTTTATGAACCTTCGGCCCGATCTATACAGATCTGATCTGAACGTTCGCTGAAGCTTTATGTTCTCTTCGGGTTCTGATGAGAAATTATGATTGATTCTGTTTTTAAATGGTTATGAATTTATGTCCTCCTTCTCCTTTGCGGGATTTGGAATTAATAAAGATTTCTTCTTATCGGTTGACCCGCCAAGTTGGAGATATCAATTTGGACGATTTGAACTTCGAACGGCGATCTTACAGCGCGATCAAGGCCTATGGACAGAGTAAATTGGCGAATATTCTTTTCACCCGAGAACTGGTACGACGATTGAAAGGTAAATAATTCAACAACTATGGGGTTGAATTGAAATATCGAGTCTATTTTATGTTGTATTCGGTTCCTTTACGGGAAGAAGTAATTTGTAAGTAAGTTGTGAGATGGACAAAGATATTTTCAGGTCCTATAGCTAAATTTTAGCAACTGCAGTGAAATTTTTTGCTTTCTCTGCTGGAAATATTCCTTTGAGAATCTCTGAAAAACTTTAAAAATTCGAACATTCGCTGTAAATCTCTGCAACCCTGTTGAAACGATCTCATAAATTCTAATTATTTCTAGGACAGAAACCGCATATAGACTCATAAAAACGTGTTAAAATTCATATAAACTAATAAGATTTATATATGAGAATTTATGGGACTTTTTCAACAGGGAAGTCTCAACAGAATTCAGAATAATTCTGAAAATATTCTGGGCATTTCTAAAAGATCTTCAAAATTGGAATTTCCACCGAGATTATCAGCTAAATTTTTGCCAATGTTGCTGGAAAAATTCCACTGAGAACCCAATTTCTCAGATTCAAAGAAAATTTCTTTGCCCTCATTCTGATAAATCTTGTTTTCGATGAGAAACATTATTCATTGGAATGGATAAACTTTCCATTGAATTGAAATCATATTCTTCGAATTTAGGAAAGAATATATTTTTGTTTCAGTTTGAAAATTCTTGGTTTTAGTTTGATGAAACTTTTCTTCATTGAACTGAATTCTCGTCCATTGGATAAAAGATTTATTAGAATGAGGGCAAAAACATTGGGTTCTCGGTGTAGCTATCCCGTCCCGAAGGGAACATGAAGCTTCAGCGAACGTTCAGATTAGATCTGTATAGATCGGTCCAAAGCTTCACAGGAGCTCACTTTTAGATTCACAAACGTTTCACAAAGGTTTTACGAAGGTTGAAATGTCCGCCTCGAAATACTTTCAAGGAAGATAGATTGAACGTTCATGAAGGTTCATCGAAGGTTTGATGAAGCCTTACAAAAATATCTATACTTAAATTAATTTCTAAAAATTTACATGATTAATTAATTAATTAATTAACATAAATCAATAGGAATTGATATAAGTATAGATATTTTTGTGAAGCTTCATCAAACCTTTGATGAACCTTCATGAACGTTCAATCTATCTTCCTTGAAAGTATTTCGAGGCGGACATTTCAACCTTCGTAAAACCTTCGTAAAACGTTTGTGAATCTAAAAGTGAGCTCCTGTGAAGCTTTGGACCGATCTATACAGATCTAATCTGAACGTTCGCTGAAGCTTCATGTTCCCTTCGGGGTGGGAGGTCAAATTTAGCTGATGATGCAGCTGAAAATTTCTCTCTGTGTTGTGGAAATCATTTTACCTTAGAAAGAAATATTGGATCTCAGAAGATGATTTTCATGTAGAACGAATATTCTTGAAGTTTCTTTCTACACACTGTGAAAAAATTCTTTCTGGAAATTTAGAAAATGTGACTGTAATTTTTTATAGTCACTTTTTTCTGAATTTTTAGGAAAATTTTGCTGAATTTTAAGAAACTTGACTGAAATTTCAGAACGCTCTCCGGAATTTTGTTGAAATTTCCTAAAATTCAGTAAAAAATTACAGTTACATTTTCTGAATTTTCAGCAGGAATTTTGTCACAGTTGCATCTTCTGATGTACAGATCTTTGGATTCAGACAATCTGATGAATCGTTGTTATTTATCTTTTCAAATTGATTCTTTGTGATTTTTTGCGACTGAAAACATCGATCAAAGAATGTACTGCAAAATTTTGGGTCTTTAACAGATGAATATTGCGTGATTTGATTACAAATTCGCTTCAATAAACGTTTCAAACTTCAGCAACATGCAGAACGAGACGAGACATATTAATATAACGATAAATCTTCTTGTAAAATAATTCTAACCAAAGAATCCTATTCATTCCGATTAAAAACGTGCAAAATTTTTGATTGGAATCCCTGGTCAATTAATCTCACTGAATCGATTGACTCTCATTAATTCCGATACAGAAAACTCATTCAAACCCATTGAGAATCCATTTTTAATGGATTTGAATCAGTCTTCTGCATAGGAATCAATGAGAATCAATCGATTCAACGAGATTTCTTCAACCAGGGATCGATTAATACTCATTAGAACATGATTTGAATAGGAATAATTCTTATTGTTTACATTGGAAAAAAAATTTCTTCCAACCAAATAAATAGTTTATTCGTCCTCTCTCCATAAAATATTTATTAGGATTTATGAAATATTTAATCGAATCAAATAATGGAATGCTTGCCCCAAATGAATTGGTCTTCTAAATAAATAATTTATTCGCCACAAGTAATCAGTTTTTGCATCTAATTGAATACTCAATTTCTACAAATAAATATTTCGTGGAGAGAGGACAAATAAATATTTTTTCCATAGTGTAGAATTAAAAAATAAGTATGTTATATCGGCAATATTTTGTCTTTTCAGAAAGCAACATCGAAGGAATAAACGTGTACGCTTTGCATCCTGGAGTCATAGCGACGGAATTGGGCCGACATTTAGATTCCACGATATTTCCAGGCGCGAGAATGATGTTCCGTAAAGTCGGGGGCCTTTTCATCAAAACCCCGGAACAAGGAGCTCAAACTACGATTCATTGTGCCGTCGATGAAGAGGCGGGGAAAGAAACTGGTTTATATTACAAGTAAATTGATCAGTTTTATTTTGTCACACCTGCTAAAGAGACCATTATCTCAGATTTTGCCTCCCATACAGCACAAGAGTTCCAACAAAGAGCTCCCGTTATGCTAATCAATATGCATTCATTATGACTATTTTGGATTCAAAATGAATTCTCAATGAACAACTTAATGTTCAGAGAGAACTCATATCGGAACTCCATGATGAATTCTTCAGGCATTCAATATGTTTTCATTTGGAATCCATTAAATTCATAAAGAATTCATTGTAAGTCGCATAACGGGGACTGTTCAAGAGGTCTTTGGGGAGTCTTTATAAATTCAAATTGATCATTTGTGCTGGCTGGGCTTATACTTTTGAGGTGATACCAGCGACTCCTGAAGATGCAACCAGACCCATTGATTAGAAAAGGACACACATGGAATTATTCTGACAAACTATTCTCTGATAGTCTGTACAGAGCGATATTTTTCTTTCACTGCTTTATTCTCGAATAATTTGTCGGGAAAAAATTTGGCTGATCGGTAGTTGCATCGTCAGGGGTTGCTGGTATCTCCTTAATTTTTGTTACAAATTAAATATCGAATGTAACATTTTCAGAGAATGCAGACCATCCGATCCAGCAGCGAAAGCAAAAGATGACGACGTAGCTCGTAAATTCTGGGATCAAAGTTGCGACCTCGTGGGTCTGGAGAAACACGATAAGCTTTCTCAACAACTGAAACTTATCAGTCATCATTTGAAATCCATGAACGCATAATATGAAGCACTTTTTCTATTAAATTATCACGATTAGATTTTTTTTTCTTTTTTTCTTTCTAGCATCATGTAGATTCGAGATTTATGATTTCGTAGTGATAGAGTGAATCTTTTATTTTTATCGTTAGCAATGATCATGTTGAAGTCTTAACCGCTTATAACGACCACGCGAAATCATCATTATTTATCTTTTCGAATTGCACTCGAAAACACCTTGGAATTCGAATATTCTTTAAAGAATCTACTGTAAAATTTTGGGTCTGCGAAAGTTGAGTATCTCCCCCTGAGGAGAAAGTTTATTTATAGTTAACAAACGTATACTTGCACTTAGGGGGAAATAAATATTCGTTTGAATCATATATATAAACGTTTGTGAATAGTTAATAAATCATATATCTGACAGAATTATAATAGATTTGTGTGAAATAAATATTTAGTTCCCTATAAGCGAATATACGTTTGTTAACTATAAATAAACAATAAACCGATTTCTCAGGGTGATCGAAGGAAGGATACCATCGAGAGACACGAAGAATGTGTAAACTTCGAGAATTATGTTTTTGTATAAAATTAAATACTTTTGAAAATGGATTTCAACGTATTTTTTATTGACGGATCGAAAAAATCCTCTCAAGTTAAATCTAATGGAATTCGGAAAGAACTTTGTCCAGTTTTCAATCAGATTTGACAAGATTCGATAAGTTTCGTATTGGAATAGTGTATTGAATGTTTGTTTCGGCGAAACAAAATTTTTGTTGAAATGAACGCAAAGAAACTTTTTGGTTGGCTGAAATAACATTTATTTAGGATAAACAAAATTTTATTTGTCTGTATGAAAGCCTTAATTATTGTGAATCAAATTTTGTTCACCCCAAATAAATTTTATTTCAGCCAACCAAAAAGTTTCTTTGCGTTCATTTCAACCAAAATTTTGTTCGGCTGGAACAAACTGTGTTTTCAGTGTAGATTTGACAAGATTTGATAAGTTTCTTCAACAAAGACATACACTGTAAGAAATGATTTTGGAATTTTTCCTCAAAAAATGGTGGCAGCAAAGTTCCTCCATAGATGGGGAATTTTTCATTATAATTTGGCGGACTTTCCCTCTATTTGTAGAGGATTCAATACTCAGAAAACAAAATAATTCTTCAAAGTGGTGGAGAAATGCCTAATTTTTGATGAATTTTCCCACGATGAGGGGACAAAATCCACCAACAGTGTGGGAAACTCCCCACATTTTTTACAGTATACTTGGTTACAAGAACTCATTAAGCCGATTGACTCCTATTGATTCCGATGCAGAACTCGATTCAATCCCATTCACTTAATTTTTGTTTTATTTGTTTGAATTATGTTTTTCGACTTCGGAATGAATAGGAATCGGTCGGTTGAATGGAAATTCAATGGAATGTTTTTAACCAGAATCGTGAAATAAAGGTATGGATGGGGTGTTTCTCGTAACCCATTCGTACTTTCTACGAAATTTTCCGTATCGAAAAACGACTGTGGAATGGAGGAAAATTGTGACGCATATTCTGAATGAAATATAAAACTAACTGAAACATTGAATACTTTTGAATTTCTAAATTTCTCCGTTCGCCAGCGGTTAATATTCCAAACGGCGCTCGCTTTGGTCGACATTGATGGACCCAAATGGCGTTTGGTTCCCGAGTAAAAAAAATGTGAATCATAAATTGATAAAAAAAATATCACTCGGCGATCACGTTCGAAGTGATCACCAAGTGATGTGAACGATGAGACTGCAGGATCTTTGTTTCATCATTGTGAGATCAATACAGTAGGTTGTGCTGATGAAATGATCATTTTTTTATCATTGTCAGATCAACAGAGTAGCTTGTGCTGATGAAATCTTAATGTGTGTGAATGATCATTTCCAAATCTGATCAGGATCATTCGTTAATCGTTTGTATCAAGTTCTGATCTACGAACAATCTGGACATGATTATCCCAAGATCACTGTAATATTCATAATCAAAAAACACGTCCCACAGACACATTATGCTGTTGGGGTGATGAAAAAGTAAAAATTGAGAACTCAATTATATGTATTGGAATTTTCAATTCAAAGAATTACAAAGAATATTATATTTTCAAATAAACTTGAAACTGTTAATGCACTATATACATCTTATGAATCCGATAGTAAATGGATAATCGGGTTCTCGATTTGCAATATAAATGATCAGATAACTTTGTGATTTGGAATGTACTTACAACTTGTGAAAAATGATAGATTCAAAAGTGTTACGTTCATGGAGCTTTTCGAATAGACATAAATTTAATTTTCTTTGGTCTTAACCTCATGCATTCTGTACTGTTTATAACCTGAAGATGTGACATGTTTCAATAGATCATCAGTTATGATCAGGTTCATTCTACATCACAAAGTTATCTGATCATTTATATTGCAAATCGGGAACCCGATTATCCATTTACTATCGGATTCATAAGATGTATATAGTGCATTAACAGTTTCAAGTTTATTTGAAAATATAATATTCTTTGTAATTCTTTGAATTGAAAATTCCAATACATGTCATTGAGTTCTCAATTTTTACTTTTTCATCACCCCAACAGCATAATACGTCTGTGGGACGTGTTTTTTGATTATAAATATTACAGTGATCTTGGGATAATCATGTCCAGATTGTTCGTAGATCAGAACTTAATACAAACGGTTAACGAATGATCCTGATCAGATTTGGAAATGATCATTCACACACATTAAGATTCCATCAGCACAAGCTACTGTATTGATCTGACAATGATGAAAAAATGATCATTTCATCAGCACAACCTACTGTATTGATCTCACAATGATGAAACAAAGATCCTGCAGTCTCATCGTTCACATCACTTGGTGATCACTTTGAACGTGATCGCCGAGTGATCTTTTTTTTATCAATTTATGATCCACATTTTTTTACTCGGGTTCGCTCGCTTTTTCCAAATTCAAAGACGCTTGCTCCGCTTGCTATTCAATCTTTCAAATGGCAATTGACTGGAAGAGGGAAGAACTCAGAAAAAGCTATTAAGAAATCATTATAAATCGACCTTAAATAGAAATGCCCTTAAAAATTCGATATTCCTGAGAAGGAAAAAACGAGTAATTTATGAATGGGGTACAAAAACGGCGAAGTTTATTTGATTGATTAACAAATCGTTCAAATTCATTGTAGAATCGGTATTTCGGGAAACAGGAACGGAAATCGGAAGGTTTTGCAACACTGCTCCAGTCTTTTCCTTCCCAAAAACAGCTGATGCAACATTCATTAACATTCATGAAGCGTGAGAAAGATGTTCATCGAAGGAAAAAAACACCCAGACACCGTGAATCCCATCGATCGACACTTTTCGGCAGAAAGTGAGATAAGCGTTCATAGAATGTCCGAGCACACTTCACTTCCTACGGTTTATGAATGTTCTTGGTGAATGCCTTAGCCGCACCCTTGGAGGCACAAAATTATGCTTTCCATTGACCTGTTAGTTTCTACATATTTTTCATTAGAGCTTGTTCCTATATGAAAATATCCCTGGTAAAAACCCGGATAGATCTGGATAAAAATTTTCAGATGGACAGAAAAATAGGATTGAAACGGATAGAAGTACAATCCGCTTTCATTCGCTTCGATTCCGTTTTTTGTATCCATCGGCAAATTTTTATTCGAATCTTTCCGCCGTTTTACCAGGGATTATTCAACTACACAATTTGTATACAATTATATACGATTTGTAAACAATTTCTGTACACTTTTATCCATTTTTGGACATTTTTTCCCTTCTCTACACTGGAAAAAATACTCGTGGAATTTTCCCCCAAAAAATGGTGGCAGGAAAGTTCTTCTACAAGTGGGAAACTTTTCACCATAATTTGGTGAAATTTTCACTCATTTGTTCCCTCATTTGAGGATTCAACACCCAAAAAACAAAATAATTCCTCAGAGTGGTGGAAAAATCCCTCATTTTTGATGGAAAAACAATTCCCCCATAATAAGTGGACGGAATCCACCGACGGTCTGAAGAAAAGAAATTGGATTCAAACCAAGCAAGTTGCATCTTATGATTCTTCGGTAAATTACTTTGTTTTCTTCTTTGAAACTGTCTCAGGTGAAAAAATTCTATAGAAATTCGTATTGAAATTCCATCCAGTTTGCATAGAAATTCAAATTCTACAGAATTGTTTTGTCTGGGAAACCTTTTATATTCTCTCAAAAGACTTTTATCAGCGTTTAGGGAAGAAGAAGAAACCAGACCCCCGAAGAAACCAGACCTTGCTTCAGGCCAACCACAGAATTCCATGCTACGGAATCTGTAAATAAAATGTTGTTCTTTTTCTTGGTCAAATAAGCGTTATTTCTACATGAGGTTTTTGTAATAAACTTCGTTTTTCAAATATTAATTCTTATATTCTTACCATGTTACAAATGATTCATAAGAATCTCATTGACGGATGGGAGAATGAATAGGTGTCAATGGAATTCAATGATATTCAATCAGAACTCTCACCATTCGTAATGGAATTCAATAGAATATTCTCACCTGGGTATTGAGTTTATAGTGAAGTTGTTACTTTGGAATAAAATCATGTTAATGTTTCAAGTTTGACCTGTATAACTCTCAAATAAATGATTGAAATTACTGATGGCCCCTGCCAGCGCTCTTTTTGCACCCTTAGTCCCCAGACAAAAATTCCCGGGTCGGTGGGATTCCCAAATTCGTATGTGGACTCAGGTTCCTGGCCGGGACCCGCCAGGTCCTGGTCAGGTCCTGCCCGAGATTAGCCAGGTCCTGCCTGGAAACCCTCTGGTTCCTGCTCGGGACCTGTCAGGTTCCCGCTCGAGCCACCACCTGGCTGGCCCCGAGCGGGAACCAGAGGGGTTCCAGGCAGGAGCTGGTTCGTCCAGGGCATAATATAAGGGTCAGTTCTTACCAAAAAGTTGGTTCTAAAAGAAAACGATCAGTTCTAAAACGTAAAAACGGTTAGTTCTTAAAAAATTACCCAATTTTCAGTTAAATGTTTTCTTTTTTATTTTTTCAAATCGAGTATCCAATACTATTTCTTTCGTTTTTCAGCTGATGTTCTCACAGCATAGTTTATAAAAAAGGAGTCTTGATTAAATAAAACGTAATGAAATAGATATATCATTTATTGGATGCATAAATAGATATTAAGTTTATTAATTATCATATACCGTTTTATTAATTCATAAAGACGATACAGTACCTTTTTTTCTTTTTTTTAGAAATTGAGTGTCCACCGTTTCGGTTAGTTCTTAAATTCCCTTACATTATGCCCTGGGCTCGTCCTGGGTAGAACCTGGCCAGGACCTGGCGGGTCCCGGCCAGGAACCTGAGTCCACATGCGAATTTGGGAATCCCACCCACCCGGGAATTTTTGTCTGGGTCGAACGCTTTATTTGAGTTTTATTATTGGATGCGAACGTTAGGCGGCGTCTCACGTCAAGATGATCAAATCATACAGTTTCCCCGTATGATGACCTTTCAGCATACGACTACGTTGCACCCAAGATAACATTGCCTGCTTGCAGGATCGTGTGATCGGGAGGCTGTGTTGAAGCGTTTGTTGGTTATTTGAAAATTCAAAAATTAACAAAACGAGGAACGATTCATCAAAGATTTTCCATGTGATCACTGATTCAAAACGAATTTTGAATAAATTTCTTTCCGATAAAAAAATTTTCAACCGTGTATCTGTAAATTTGCTGCGACAGCGATATTCCAGCTTTGGAAGCGAAAAATGTTGACTTCTCTAGCAAAATTTGTTGACTACTTCGTAAATGATAGCAAAATTTACGGGAAGAGCAAAGATTTCCTGCTGCCACAGCTAAAAAATCCCTATGTCGTAGCTAACAAGTTGCTGTGTCACGGCAAAAGGAATCCAGCAAAATCAGATTTCGCTGTCACAGCAAATTTGTTTTGCCCCTGTATCCCACACAGCAAGGAGTTCTTGTAGATATCTTAAAGAGGATACCAGGGGCCCCTGACGATGCTACCCGAGCCAAAACTTTTCTGACGAATTATTCAAAAATAAAGCAACAAAAGAAAAATATCGCTCTGTACAGACCATCCTCATCGATTGAATTTTCGTCATGTCCTTTTCTGACCAATGCTTCTGGTTGCATCTTCAGGGGTCGCTGGTATCACTTCAAAGAATACTCAATTGAGAGACCTTCAAGAACAACCCCATTCATTTCCATAAACTCATAAAATTTCTATATCATTTTCCAGGTTTTCAGGAAAAAATGATTGATTGATTGATTTATTTTGCCCTAGGGATTGATGAATGTAAGTACAGTGGTATACAAGAATTTACAAGAGTAATGATTTACATATTTGTAGAAACAAGTTTATATAACTATAGATAAATATCTAGAAGAAACAAACTAGATGAGCAATCAGCTGCGATACAGAAGAAGGAAAACAAAAGGAACGTGAGTACGTGAGCCAAACCATCCCTTTTTCACTGCAGAAAAAAAGAGAAGATAGCAAAAGCTCTTAGGAGTTTATTTGATTTTCAAACGCAAAGTAATCACGCAACTTGACGTGAAAAGTAGCTTTAGATGAACAGGATTTCAGCTGTTCTGGAAGAGAATTTCAAAATTTCGTACCTAAAACAGTAAAAGATTCAGCAAAAGTGGTAGTGCGGTGAATTGGAACAATCAGCAGGTTAGAATTAGAACGAGTAGTGCGAGAAGCATGCTCGTGCCCGAATTTAAAACGGTTATAAAGATAGAGCAGCGTCTGAGTGTTGAGCACTTGATGTAATAAGACACCTAGCAAGTATTTACGTCTGCTCGGTAGTTTCAAACAACCCAACTTGTTATAATAGGGTGTTATATGCGTATCCCTACTTACGTTGAAAATATATCTCACGCACGAATTCAATGCTCGTTCAAGCCATAAACTCTCTTGTTGATTAATGTCTCTGGGTAAACCAACGCACAATAATCCACGTATGGAATTATCAACGATTGGACGAGGTTAGCCTTCGTATACGAGGAGAGATGCTTCCTATTATGTCTTAGCTGATAAAGAGCCCGATAAATCAAACTGCAAGTGCCCGAAACGTGAGTACCCCAGCTTAGTGAAAAAGTCAACGAGACTCCTAGCGATTTGATTGTCATCGAGTGAGGTATATCGGTACCATTCACTGAAATTTTAGGCAAACAATCAATTTGCATCTAACTCACATACCTAGAAGAACCTAAAATCATCATTTGAGTCTTCTTGAAATTGAGAGATAGCTTATTCTCTACGCACCAATCGTTGATCCTGCGAATGTCCTGATTTATGTCAACTAGACATTCTCTAATTGCCGCTGCTTGAGTTAAGTAGATGATTTGAAAATCATCAGCAAATTCCTTAACTCTACCATATTGAACACAAGAATTTACATCAGCGACGTAGAGCGGGAAAAGTCGCGGCCCTAAAATGGGGAAAAGAAGAAGGAAATTTTGCGTAGATGAGGAAAATTTTCTTATGGGATTTTGAAAGTAAATGTGCAATTTTCACTCAGATTTGGTGGCAGCAAAAACCCCCTACGTGAGGGATTTTTGCTGTCACTGAACTTGGGGAATTGAATAAATTTTGAGCGTCCGGAGTGGAGCTGCGTCTTGTATCGGTTCGTTGCTGACGTTTCGCCATCATTGTAGCTGGATTCTTCAGGGCGGTATATCCCTAGCAGAAATTATTCTAGGCATTCTCTAGTTATCTCGAGGCCCTCACAAGTTTTTCTCAAGGCGAAACTAGTCTAATTGAACTTGCAAGTGAACAGTGAGTTCCTCACAAGTTTGACTGGTAGATACTTCAGCAAAAATCACTCCAGTTATTCTCCAGGCCTCACAAAGGCCTTACTAGTCCCTTGTGAGGGACTTGCAAGGCCTTGTAACAATCTGGAGAATAACTGGAGTGATTGTATTGAGGTTATGTTTACCGCAAAATGAAAAAATCTCTCACATGTTCATTAAATCTTTGTAATGCTTCTGAATATAACAATCATGTTTAGAATTTTCGACAACAATGCAAACACTGCTTATAAATCAATATGCATATTGATTTCAATGCATATACGTGAATGCAAGATACCGCTATCAACGTTTTGACTAATATAGTTGGCGCAAGTATAATTTTTTATTGCACATGTTAAGAGGAGGGCGAAATTTTCGCCAGACCTTGCGTAGAATTCGCGAGGTTGAAAAGATTTCAGAGGTTTACGTGATTCCGTGATAAAAATGTATAGAAACCGACTGGCTCGGTAGAGAGGGAGAAAGTACCGAAGAAAACGTGTGAACTTCATGGCAAGTGTTATGATTTGTTTGTTATTTGAACAGTAAAATTTTGTGAAAATCATATATGAGCCATATAACATGCACATATGACCCATACATGCCCCAAATATGAGCCATATGTGAACCACACTGAGAAAAAGGTTTATTTATAGTGTAATATCCATATTCAATAATTTGAAAACATCCTTTGAACCCTAGTGTTACTAGTTATCTCTTTGATATCTCAATATTCCCTTGTTCAAGTGTAGAATTATAAGAACCTTCCATCAATGTACACCGAGAAAAATGCCATTCAAAAATTTATTAATTTTTATATGAATCTGAAACCTTTTCTTAGGTTTCTGTGCAAACTTGGAGCGATGGAAATTCAGAAATGGATTTTCACTCGAAAATATGGAATGCTATGAATGCAAAGCAAAACGTAACAGATCTGATTGAAACTCAAGTCACTCAACAGCCAAATTTTAGTATGCATTTTGTTTGGTAATATTCTCAGCATCTTAAATGTTAGTCAGATTTGTTACTTTTTGATTCGTATTTGAGGTCTTTTGTACTTTCAAGTCAACATTCATTTTCTGAACCTCACTGTTTCAGGTTTATTCAGATTTATCAAGGAAACTAAAAAGAAGTGGAAGTTGAAGTTGGTATTTATATAAAATTCCCAGATAGCATAAGAGTTTCAAAAGAGGTCTATATGAATACATTGTATTCATTATGAACTCTTTCAAAACTCTCGTGCTATCTGGGATTACTACATCTTTGACTGGCATTTTCTTCCGTGTAACTTTTTCATGTATATAGTTTTTTTCAAGTTTTTCACTATTTTTAATGAGTAACTAGTGAGTAGAACTAGCGAGTGCCTCATCATTTCAAGCGTTACATGCCTCACAAGGTACTTGTAAGTTTGACTTGCAAGGCCCTTACCGTGGAAAAAGTTGGACTTGCTAGTGCCTCGAATTTTACTTGAGAAAATTTCTACCAGGGATATTCCCGACTAGAAATTTACCTCATGGACCAGATCAGGTCAACTTTGATCCATCCCAGGTCCTGGTAACGCAATCTCGTCAGGACCTGACAAGGCATGTCACGCTTCGATTTGATGCGGAATCCCATACCAAAACCTCCAGAATAAATTGAAATTAGGATATGAACAGGAAACCCATAACTCAAAAATGTTGTATTTGGTATGGAGAGATCTAACTTGAAAGATCTGCACAGTCGACATTTGTTCAGAAATATTCTCCTGATTTAGAGAAAATTTATTCCACCAAGGAGTATACGAGGGTGGATTGATAAGTTTCCGGCCTGACCAAGAGATGGCGCCACTAGGCCTACCTTGAGGTAGCGTTCTATAGTACCATCCTTAGATAGTTTGTAGCTATAGTTTCAGTCCGATCGCCATGTTAGTTTAGTTTTGAGAGCACGCTGACCAAGACGCCTCTGTGTTTCTCGTAAAAATGGAAAAGCTGGAAAATCGTGCTGTCATCAAATACTTTTATTTGAAGGGGTTAACGTCGAAGGAAATTAAAGAAGAGATGGACTCAACACTGGGGACATCCTCCCCATCATATTCAACCGTTAAGCAGTGGGTTTCCGAGTTTAAAAAGGGTCGTGTGAGCACCTCTGATGAGCCTCGCTCAGGACGCCCCATTGAGGTCACAACTCCAGATATGATCGAAAAAATCCATCAAATAGTGCTGAAAGATCGCAGATTAAAAGTTCGTGAGATAGCTGAGACCTGTAAGATGTCATATGAACGTGTACAAAATATTTTGCACCAACATTTGTATATGGAAAAGCTCTGTGCAAGATGGGTGCCGCGTTTGCTAACAGTCGACCAAAAATTGATTCGAAAGAACATTTCTACCGCCAATTTGGCGTTGTATAAGCGTAATCCAAGCGAATTTTTGCGTCGATTCGTAACCGTTGACGAAACTTGGGTCCACCACTACACTCCTGAAACCAAAGAACAGTCTAAACAGTGGATTGGACCAGGGGAACCAACTCCAAAGAAGGCAAAAACAATTTTTTCGGCGAACAAGGTTATGGCTACTGTTTTTTGGGATGCAAGAGGTATTATATACATTGATTACCTTGAAAAGGGTGAAACTATCACTGGTCAATACTACGCAGACTTATTGCAACGTTTGAGCCACGAAGTGAAAATTAAACAACCTCATCTGGCGAAGAAAAAAATCTTGTTTCATCACGATAACGCACCAGCGCACACGTCAATCGTTGCGATGGCTAAAATCAACGATCTGAAGTTTGAATTAATGCCGCACCCTCCCTACTCTCCAGACCTAGCCCCGAGTGACTATTATCTGTTTCCTAACCTCAAAAAATGGCTTGGCGGTAAGAGATTTGCGGACAATGAAGAAGTAATCGAAGCTGTAAATGGGTATTTTGAGGAGCTTGACGAATCAGTCTATAGAGATGGCATTACTAGACTAGAACACCGCTATGAGAAATGTATCAGCCTTGGAGGAGATTATGTTGAGAAATAAAAAAAAAAAAATTCTTAAAAACGTTGTTTTTCTTGGTCAGGCCGGAAACTTATCAATCCACCCTCGTACAATCTGAAATTGAGACATTTTTGCATTCATTTTATTGAATTATACTTTATAAACATATATGTTCATAAATCTCAGGATAACCTAAAAAGTTCTTGATGAGATTACAGCAAGGAAAACCCATTTCAACCTTTTACACGGGAAGACCGGGTTTATTAATATTTAGAAAGAATTTATCAACGTTTGGAAAAATGACTGTGAATTTTGAGAAAAAGAGGATCGCTGAAAAATATTCGTAGTGATTTTACCAAAAATTCGTAGTCAAAATATGAAAAGTTGATAGTTTCATTGGGATTTTTCATAATGAAACTATTCATTGGTAATACATCGATTACGAATTTTTAGCAGACCCACTACGAATATTCTTCAGCGATCCTCGTTTTCCTTAAATTGACAGTCATTTTTCTAAATATTAATGGACCCTTTCCGTGGGCTTTCCGTGTAGGATAATTCAAGGGAAACCGAATTAGAATTAAATGGGTTTATCCCTACGTGGGACATCTACATCTAATCCTGATTAGGATTTCAACAGTCATACCGTATTTCGGATGACCTTGTTAGGTCCTCACCATATTTCAGGTTAACCCTATGATGATTTCCAGTCGGGATCAGAAGCCAGTTGCAATGATGGCGAAACGTGGGAAACCAACCGATACAAGACGCGGCTCCACTCCGGAAGCTCAAAATTGATTTGATTTTGCAAGCCGCGGAAGATGGCACAACGAATCTTCGCTGAAGAAACTCACTTTTAACAGTGTAGGGGAGACAGGGGCTAGTTGTAACAGGAGTGAATTTGTTACCCTGTCTATTACTGTAGTATTTTTTATCAGATTATGTGTGCGCTTTATAAAGTACTCTTTCAGCGGCTAAATGAATATTTTATGAAGACTGAACCTCATTCGTTGGAAAATATGAAACTTCCCACATAGCACAAATGTCTCAGTCATATCTCCAGAATATTCTGCAATGTTCTGGAGACATTGTGACATCGCCAGAACATTCTAGAGATATTACTGAGACATTTGTGCTAAGTGGGTTGTAGCCTGTGTTACAACTTACTTATGTTACTCTCAGCCGGGTCTCCCCTATCTTGAAAAGTTGTTGGGAAAACATCTTGTGAATGATTTCTAATAGATATTTTGGAGATATCTTTTGGAGATCTAAGAGATGTCCTTTTGTCTGTTCGTAGGCATGGCTTCATCCCTTAATCAGATTCAGTAATAAAGAATAATAAATAAAAATTGTACTGTACCTCCGGTATAATCCCTATCAAAGGAGATATTATTTAAAAAACATATAATATCCGGGATGGAATTTATATAACTTGGCAATTTCTAAGAGAATTTGCTAAGCAACTTGATTACTACTCAAACGAAACACCACATCACAACATAATTCATGAAAATTATAGAGATCCATTGTCCTCGTTACCATAACAACGTTCGTATCGTCATCTTCTTTCATCTCGTAGATGTTCCAAGGTCATACCAGCAGAGCCGTAAGATTTTGTAATAACGATGAAACGTTTCAAAGAAAATCAGTCGATCTCATAGCGCTGGTAATCCCTTCGGGCATTCAAACCGAGATTCGTTGCCTACATCAATTATGGGATTGATGAAAAATTGGTTTTTATCCGACGACATATCGGGAACCACTTTAATTTCACGGTAGATTTTCTTTCTCGGTCTTCGATGCCGAGAGGAAATCATCGTTTTCGTCGTTTCTAAGTACTCGACAATTCGCAACGAATGTTTTCAAACTTATGTAATTATGCCATGGCTATTGACCAGCGCGGTATGAAAAGAAAATCATCTCGAACCATTTATTCGATCCCTCAAGTGGAAACAAGGTTATTTCAAAATCAAGAAAGGTATGGCTTGAAAAAGTACGTAGGTGTAACCATCATCATCCTCGATTTTGAATACTCATCAGTCGGTTGTTTACCATTCTCTTGGAAGTGGACTTCTTTCTTATTCGATATATATATATATTCTTGTAAATACGAAGAGAGGTGGATGCGAAAAGCGAGCAAGGCCAAAGTGAAGGCAACTAGCTCGACATTGGAAGCTTCTTAGACTAATGCGATGCAATGCGATGCGATGCGTCGATCTTGGAGTTACATCGAAGTTCTTCTCGTCGACGTGATCGAAAGTAAATACACACTTCCGAACGGTTTGATTTTCTATCAATGTATCTCTTTCACTCGGTTTCTCCGCAACAAACGTTTGTTCTTCGAAGGAGAACCTTTGCAATGGGAAATGAGCATTCGAATCTACCGCATTTCCATTGAATCTGATTAATTCTACCGTTTTCAATGGGTTTCAATGATTTTTTTTTTCATTGAATCTCATTGATCGATGGAAGACTTGTTTTGAAACTAGAGAACACAATACTAACTTCCGCTTACGTCTACTCTGGCTCCCACGCTGAATCTTTAAAAATGCCTATTTAGAATATTCATAGACTGACATAGAATTTTTGCCCTCATTTTTGAGATTCCTAACGATCATTCAGTGGTCTCTCTGAAAGAATTAGAAGCTTTTGACATTCTAGAGAATTAATAAGACTGATTCTTTATCACTTTCACATTGATTGATCACCATCAATACAGCACAAAAGTCCCCGCAAAGAGCTCCCCTTAACACGACAGTAAACACGAATTCATTATGAATAGTTTGAATTCAAAATGAAGTCTTGATGAATAACTTAATCCTCAGAAAGAATTCATATCACGAATTCATAAAGAAATGTTCAGACATTCAACATATATACATTTTGGATTCATTTTTGCTGTCATAACTGGGACTGTTCAAAAAGTTCTTTTAAAAGTTTTTGTGAATTCAAAATGATCATTTGTCCTGTCTGGGCAAATTCAATATTATTCAAGGAATCAGACTTCTTACTAGAAAATTTGATGAAACCACCCTAACTGGATTTAACGATCGAATCAATAATGGCATCCATCAATGGTTGGCTGCTGGATGATCACTCGGGCTCAACAATGGCAAAAAGTGAACGGCCAATGATAGAATTGATGAGTTTCTCATGTCTGGATAGCTCCATGTCTAAAGATCCCAATCAAAAATATCCCCGACAAAAGATCCCCAAAAAATTTAATCCGCGAGAAAACACCCGCGACAAGGATTGTTCAAACAAAGCATTCTATATCCGAAACTGTCAGAACAAAATATCCCGCACATGTTTTATTCAACTTTGAATCGTTCAAATTAAAACGATATGAATTTAAATAACACCCCGTATATTCCGATCGTACTCCACTGATAATAATGAACATCTTGCACCCGTGAGAAAATCTTCCACGTCTGATGACGCCTGATCAGACCTCAATTTTGTATCCACATGATCAGGATTAATTACGCACAATTGCGCCTAATCACGCTTGATTATGCTCCGTTACACATGAAAAAATTCATACACAATTAATAAGGTTTTTGTAACCCGTGAAAAAATCGTTCAGGTCTGATTAGGCGTGTTCAGACCTGATCATGAACATTTTTTGGCAAAATTTCTCGTGCTCGACACTGACTGTACGTGGTTGGGCCTGATTACGCCTGATTATTCATTTTTTGGCCTAATCGTAATTGAAAAGGCTTCAATTTTGTACCCACGTGGAAACCCGTGATCAAGCTTGACCGCGTGCGATCATGCCAGACAAACTATTCCCGCCCTTGATCATGCAAAATCGTACCAAATGACTCTGTGTTGATTTCTTTATTACGAATACACATGCTTCATCATGTCAAATCGGTCCCTAACGCATTCACGTACGCCTCAGCACGCGCGATCATGTCTGAAAACTGGAAACTAGAAAGTGGACACTGTGGAGCCTTCCGAAGTAGCTGACCTGATCACTTCTCAACCAATCAAAGGTGATCTGGTCAGCTACTTCGGAAAGCTCCTGTATAAGCATAATAAGTAGTAATGATTGACAATACATTAGTCTTTCATCAAATTAGAAAAAGGATGATGAAAGGAACTCTTCTTTTCGTCAAGTTATAAAACTCATTAATTCTGTATGAATTTTTCATCCATAATAGAGCATAATCAAGCATGATTAGGTGTAATTGAGCGTGATTAGTCCTGATTACGTGGGTACAAAATTGAGGCCTGATCACGCCTGATGATAAGACCGGATCAGGCGTGAGCAGACGTGGATGATTTTCCACGGGAAGGAATAAAGCTATAAAAATTTTATAAAAAGGTGATTTATTATCAATCATTTCTACTCATTCTACTCAGTTTTCAGGCATAATCACGCGTGATCAGACGTACGTGAATGCGTTTGTGGCAGATTTAACATGATAAAGCATGTATATTCGTGATGAAAAAATCAACAGAGACTCATCTTGTATGAATATTTTTCATCTGGTACGATTTTGCATGATCACAGGCGAGAACGGGTTGTCTGGCATGATCGCACGACGGGTACAAAATTGGGGTCTTTTGAGCTATGATTGAGTTGACAAATAAACGACCAGGCGTAGTCAGGCCCAACTACGTGCAGGCAGTGTCGAGTATGAATAATTTCGCCAAAAAATGTCCATGATCAGGCTTGAACGAGCTTGATCAGACCTGAACGATTTTTTCACGGGCAGGTATGATTGATCACTTTGAATCAACTTGGATTGGGGTAGACCCCGACCATCCCAATTCGACATTCCAATGTGGAATTGCTGCGCATTAGAAGGGTGGCATCGCGCATTCAATGGTCGCATAAGCGTACCTCATGCTTCGATTGGTCGATTCATAAACACCTTGAAATCAGCACAAAGCACAACTGAATTGCTACTATACAGCAACAAACTACCGGCAGGACCATTAGTAATCTTGAAAGAAAAAAACTCTGCCAATTGGCACATGGATTCCTTGTTTGTATCAAATAACCGATTGGCATGAAACTCATGTGGAAACACTGTCGGATCACGACTAGAACATGGCATGAATATCATTGCACTTGGATAACAGGAAGCGGAAACATGCCCTTGTCCCAGAATCACAATTTTCGATAACACGTTTTCTTTCTGTTTCCCCCTTTCTTGTGAAGATCAGGTTGGAATTCATGTGGGACAACCATCGGCACCGCATAAAATTGTGGTAAGAATTCCATAACGATCGGATGATAGGAACGGAAGATATCCGCATGATAATGACATTTACGAGATTCTCAAATTTTGTGTCGAAGCTTTGTGCTTACCATTTTCTTCCCTCGCTTCCAATTTGCTTGAAATTTATATGCACAAAGTATGTTGCTGAAGTTTGAATCGTTTATTGGAACGAATCAGTAATTCATCAACGCAATACTCAGCTATTCAAAGCCCAAAATCTTGCAGTACAGTCTTCAAAAGGGTTTCCACCTCCAAGGAGTTGATCCCACAAAATGAATAACAGTAATTTATCAGATTTTGTGTTTTGAATTCTCGTTTTGTTTCTATAAACGATTCAAACTTCAAGAACATCACAAAGTTCCATAAGATGTGGATGATACGGACATAGGGAAGCCATGTTTTTAAAATATTGTCAACAAAATGGGGATCACGAGGAAATATTTCCCACAGTTTTCAACCGATTGGGATGAAACTCATATGGGACCACTATCGGATCATAAATATAACGCGGTATAAGTTTCATTGCAATTGGATAATAGGAAACGGAAATCTGCGCGGTTGCAAAATCACGATTCTTTTTTACATTTTCCCTCACCCCTCCCGTCCTTCTGTAAGAATCAGGTTGAAATTGATATGGGACCACTATCAATGCTACATCTAACCGTGGTTGAAATTTCATTGACGATTAAATAATAGGAACGGAAGATATCCCTGGTCGCAGAAGCAGAGAGAAGCTGAGAGCGCTTACGAGCACCTATGCGCCGCTAGTAAAAGTTCCACTGGCCTCCTGGCGGTTGGATCATGGAAGCAGACCCACAGCGATTTTATTTTTCAATAACAAAAAATTATGCACTTCTTTTGAATACTTTTCAATACGTATTTAATTAAAATTTAATTATGTATCGATACCGAATGGATATGATTCTTCATTATCATGGATAGAAAAAATGAAAAATGAGAGAGAGGGTCGGTGGGTCTGTTTCACGTGATCCACTTACTAGCAATGGAACCCCGGCCGTGAGCGCTCTCATCTTCTCTCTGGCAGAAGTTTACCCACACACACAGACAGACAGACACGGAACCAAAAATTTTCCTCGAGTTCCGAGGAACATTTCGGCCCCCGGAAATGATCCTTTGCTTGATCGTTGCTTCTGTGAATTAACGAACATACATACACAACAATCCATGATCCCATTCACCAGATACAGTCCGTTCTCAGGCGGGTAGATCGTCGAAGTCATATGACTTGTCGCGAAATGGATGTTTTATTGGAACAATTTGCGTGACAGGATATTTCGTTCTCAAGTAGCACAACAGGTTAGAAATGCCACGAAGGTTCTTGGAAGTTCTGAGCATGTTTCATGAAGATTCTTAGAATCTTCGAATGAGACTGTTTTGGATAAGTATATGCTATGCACATTCTCAGAATGTATTCTTCGAATTTATCCAAAACAGTCCCATCTGCGCATTCTATGCATGATCACGGAATAAACGCAGAATTTTTGAAATGTTCTTGCGTTACTTGGATTCTGGGGTGTTTTTGATTGATTGCACTTTAAAAAATAATCGGACTTTGTTTATCAATTTCTGATAAATGTATATAAAATTTTCCATAAATTTAACTAAAAATTCCAAACTTTATGGGATTTTTACTATTATTCTTCAGTAAATTTCCGGTGAAGTACGGAAAATTCCTAACGCATGTACCGATGTGTTAATTACTTCCGAAAATTTATGTGAAGTTTCTCATAGAAATTTTTTACAGGGACGGTCCAGCCCCGGCGAATCATGCATTGGCCAATCGACGCGAGCCACAAATTGGGTCTGTTCTCGCAAAAGAGGCGCCAGATTTGATGTCCGCTTCGAGCATAACAATGGATTATCTCTAAGACCGGCTCCGATACAAACCCAAGTTACCTAACATGGACATGTTCCATTACCGAAAGAATCTATACGCAAAACCGTTATCTTTTGATATACAAATTTGTTGTTTGACAGTCATGAATGATGTATACAGTTGAATCTCATGTCCTAAACTCCACTCGAAAGAGTAATCCGCCATCCTCGTGGCAGTTACATCTTTTGTTGCAAATTGTTATCAGCTCTAAGTATCTTATTCCAATTCTTAAAACCCTGGTACCGCAAAAACCCATCAGCTGTTTTTTCTGTATTTCCTTACAAGTTCACGTGTCATTGAGAAGAGGGAATTTTTTGTCAGTCGAATGTTATCCAACCGTTACACATATCCAGATGGAATTCGAATGCGAACGCGAACGAGTATGTTACAGTTACGCGTAAGTGCATACAAATTTATTCCTTTAGTCACATTCATAATAGACATCCGTAAAAGAAAATTGCGAAGGCGTCTGTGGGTCCAGCCTACTCCGCCAACTAAGGGGACCTTGCCTTGTGTTGTTCACGTAGGCTGTAACCAAGAAAAAGCAAATGAGCAAAGTTGTGGTGATCCGCGATCCGGCTAAACTCACGGTTAGCTTCTCTTTTGGCGTGTAGAAAAGTAAAGGTTCTTGTTCTCCAGTGATTCGAAACGATTAACTGCGACAAGATCAACGTCAAACATCGGCGGGAACTTGAAGATTTAGTCGATCTCTTTTGCGCTTCGCGTTCACCAGTTGTGCATCCTTCGAACTCTTATCGAATATTCATTCGTTCAGTGATGTTCACGAGCTTCACGATGCTGACGACCAAGACGAAGTGTAGTTTACAATTATTTCTATCTTTGTGGGTAAGTTGAGAGATATACAAGTCATTCGCAGGGTACAGTTTAATTTACGAAGCATCAATCGTATACGCGGATTACATAGGCATTATTGTGAAAAAGTGAATCGCAGTCCCACGTGAAAACATTCATCGCGATACCTACTACATGGTGACATTAATGGTATAATATACTTGACTCCGTTGTAATCTCTCGGTGTACGTAATTCGCAAATGACTCTCGTGTCAAAATTATGTCGTAAGAATCACTTGAAGAGACCTTGAGAGTACCGTGTATACTTAAAAAATCTGAATTCCCATTCGTTCCCTTTGGAAGGAGAAAGATCTAATGTGAATTGAAAAACAATGATAGAATTGATCAGCTGTTGGAGATCAAAAATCTTGCAGTACATTTTTCAAACGATTTTTCAAGTTCCAAGGAACTCGCTAATTCGAAGTAAAAAATACCGATGGTTTAAAATTTCGGTTGATTTCTATCAGCGATTTGAACTTCAAGACTTATCGTTTTTCGTCAAAACGTGATTTTATTCTCATGTTTTTTTCACTAATCAAAGGAAATATTTGTGAATTTTCTTCCGTACTACGTTAATCTGCACAGTTTTCCCTTCAAATTTGAAGAAAGTGAGGTCAAATTGATCGAAAAGGAACCGAGTTATTAATCGGTAAGTTGCGTGGTGCGAATTTGCACCTGTGTGTCCTTGAAGGGTGTTAATCGGGGTTTTATTAAAATTTTTCAAGAACGGAGTAATGACAATGAATTGGAATGATCCTCTCCATGAGTACCCTCTTTTCTATATGCGCTTGTTTTGACTCCTCAAAAATCTGACTCAGCGCAGTGGAATCTTAGCTGAGATTCCTATTTCCAGGTGGAATCCCAGCTAGAATTGGTATCCAGTGGGGATTCTTGATTCCAGGTGGAATCTTAGCTGGATTTTTTTAACAGGGTGCAGAATGTTAGTTGATGTTGCTGAGAAGTCAGCTGTTCTGTGGGTGCTAAAATATTCAGCTATAATAGCTAAAATGAGGTGGTCATTAAATTTGAAATATCGGATCCAATGAGATCTTTCAAGCATCAAGGATTGATACTCTTTCCATTCCAGGTGCACTAATTTTTTGTTCCCTTCCGGATCGAATGTGGATGATGAAATCAACAAATTGTTGACCGTTTTGAATTTGATTACGTCAAATATTCAAGGAATTTCACAATCCGCACATTACGAAAGAAGATGAAAAACCGAACGAAAATACATTGACATACAACAGTGATTCTTCAACTCTTCACGATGACAAGAGAAAAGAAGAATATGATTGTGAAGAACAAACAAAAACATTATTGAATGACATATGAGAATAATTTTACTCCTTTACGTTGCGTATTACGAATTCATCGAGGTGCGTATGATCGTCAACCGATCGTTTCGATGCAGCGTAATAAGGAAGTCTATGAGAACGAGATGAGCGATCGAATAAAAAAAAAAAATGTCAAATAAAAAAACGTGGTGCGTAATTTTGGTATGATTAATTAAATACAATTCTCAGGAACGATACATTCATTTTCTACTCCAGGCAGGAAATTTCATCGATATTGTAAGATTTATGCATAGATTATTATTAATGAATATTTGAAAGCGGTAATTATAAATTTCATTTGATTTCTTTTTTTATCGAGTATCGAATATTTCTCAATTCTTCATCGTGTGTTATATCGGGAACCACTCTTTCTTCGATTGACGTGTACATCTTCTTGAACACACAACCACAATTGTGAACCAGTTCGGTTATTGCGCGAGGACTATGAATTCTTTGTCTTATATTATCGATTGTTGTCGATGCTGAGGTCATTACTTCACTCTCAACAACGCTCGTTAAGGAACAACAGCCTCGAGAAATTGAATCAGATAAATACCATGACGAATAAGTGGGTCTAGAATCCTTCATCTGCTCAACGTATAATTTCTGATTTGATATTAATCGCGATTTCAGTAATAATGAGCCAACGCTTCATTATTTTCAAGATAGATACTGAAATAAAACTATCGAAAATCAGTCTAATGTACTACAGTGTCCAGAAAATTCTGTCAAATTTCAATGGAATAATTTATACTGAAACAACAATTTCTTCCAGCCAAATTTTCATTTCCCTGACTTTCCCTGACCCTCTTGCATTTTTTTTGCAATACTGATTTTTCAATCAAGTCGAGTGATGCACTTCGCGTAGATTTTACAAATCTTAGTTCACTCCTGAGCGCCCCACTGGATTTTAATAATTCGTGAACTGTGTTCACTATTCGAACAATATACAATCCACTTTTTATTTTCATCGTCGAAATAATGGAAAGAGTCAACGAATTATTAAAATTCAGTGTAAGAATTCTTCTCCAAATTGTGCTCCGTCCAAAAGTCACATACTAGTCAACGAAAATTTGGATCACTGATTGTTTTCGTGTATAACTGTTTGAGATGATAGATCTAATATGCCAGTAACATCTTCGAAGTCGAATAAAAGGTTTTCTCTTCATGTTTTTCAAGTTGCTGAATTTGAATTTATAGCAAAAATTGCAAGATTTTTGTGAGAATTGAGGTGGGAATAGACAAATTGCACATACGTTTTTCCATGTGACTGAATGTTGACATAAGTTCTGATTGTTCCGCGTGTAGCACAGTTTCTTATAGAGGCCTTAACACTATAGAGAATCTTCCTGTATGATTTAATGATTTATTTTTTGATTTCTGAGGAATTCAACTCGTACGAGAAGGAACAGTCTCCAAAAAAAAAAAGGAAAAAATCTTTCATTTTCAGCAAACTCCAAATTTCCTTATAATTGGAGGATTTGTGGAGAAAAATTCTCCAGATCCAATACCTCGAATCCATTTAAAGTGAGATGATAAAAGTTATCCTCTGAAGGCCCCCAAAACAATCGAATTGAAATTTGAAATCAAGGTTTCGATATTCAAAACAATTGAACCAATCTGGTTTCGGCCGAACCAATCAAATTGGTTTGACCATGGAAACAACATCAAGTCGATATGAAATCAACATGAAACCATCCCCAAATGCCCACAACTGGATGAAATCAGACCCGAGTGAATTGATCAAATTAAACAGAGACAAAAATACATTCGTATCAAATGAATATTTTGTTGAATATGGCGGAACAAATATTTGTAACAAGGTAGATGACCCCATTTATGAACGCGACCCCTTTAATGAACGTTTTGGTTTTTGATTCATAGAAATTTCCATTTAGTGCTTTAATTTCATCCAAGCATGACTGACTGGATACTAAATCAACCGCTGTTATGTAAATAAATTCAGAATAATATGCCATAGGAAAGATATAATAGATAAACGATTGTTCGCTAATGGGGGTTAAGGTGTTCATTAATGGGGCCTGTCACCTTAAATGTAGTTTGTGTCTCTCCAATGACCCTAGTAGAAATTTGCCAGGGAATTCCCTATTAGAAGTATAGCCCTCTTAAGGCTGCAATAGGGAGCTCCTGATTAAGGAAAACTTTCAATCACCTCATCAGGTCCTGACATGGCATCCTGTTTAAGACCTTACAACAATGTAACGCAAGGTTGTTGACAGGTCCCAGTCAGATTTTCCCTTTCAGTAACTCAGGGATGGTATTCCTATCAGAACCTGATCAGGATTCCCTTGACTCATCCGTATTTGAATTGAGAGGTAACTGTCAAGATATCTTGACCAGGACCTGGTTATGATTGCCTTGGCTCATATGGCCCTCCGCCACAAGCCGTAATATTCTTGGAATAGACAAATAAAGAGAAAATTCAAATTTTTTTCTGCAAATGTAGTATGAATTCGTGGAGAAAATTCCTTTCCTCATCAAGTGTTTCCACCATTTATCAAGTAGAAAAATATTGAGAAAATTCAACATTTCTCAACAAAACACTTTTGACCAATAAGTTGGAAATGTACAGAGAAACCTTTACTGGCAATAGAAATTTTCAGAAATATGCAGAATTTCACAGAGTTTTGGAAGATGAATCTGTTGAAAAAATTCTTTCTTTCTTTAAGAGTTGCGATAATGAAGTTTTGCAGAGAAATTGTTGAAGTTTTGAAGAGAAATATTTTTATTGGGGAGCTTAGATCAGGTCCTGATTGGGAATTCAATTACTACTCTGATCAGATTCTGATTGGGGAACGTTTGGTTTTCCTGATCAGTACCTTGTCTTTTCTCTGCACTGTTAAAAATTTCTTGAAATTTCATGTACTTTTCATGTACATATGTGAATGAAAATTCAATTTTTGTGAACTGAAATAGGAATCCAAATACATGTTATTGAATTTTCAAGTTATTGTGCATGAAAATTGAAATTAATGTACAGGTGATTGAAAAAACTTAGTAAAATTTAATCCAGTATAATAACATAATAATATCATTATAATTTTAATCAAATCATGGCTCCAATGGCATCCAACTGAAAGTAACATAAATGATCCAAGTTGGTTTGGATTGGAAAAAAAATCTAAAAATACTCATATCCCAAAAACTAACCTTCAAAAAACGGGAAATTCTTGCATTATGGCTGCAAAATACGCCCTTGAAATACAATTTTTATCATTTGGGTCACCCTGTATACTAACGCTTTGACGAAGTCATCCACGTATCCACATCAACTATGTACTAGTTAGATCACACGGTTTGTTCAATGTCTCTACATCAGAGGTACATCTTGATTCACAAGTTTGAAGAATGAACTCAAGGTCATATAAGCAGAAAAATGCTCCCTTCTACATAAGTGGCAGTGGCTTCCCAGACAAAAATTCCCGGGTGGTCGGGATTCCCAAATTCGCATATGGACTCAAGTTCCTGGCCGGGACCCGCCAGGTCCTGCCCAAGATCAGCCAGGTCCTGTCTGGAAACCCTCTGGTTCCTACTCGGGACCTGTCAGGTTCCCGCTCGGACCTGGCTGGTCCCGGGCGGGAACCAGAGGGGTTCCAGGCAGGACCTGGCTCGTCCTGGGCAGAACCTCGCCAGGAACCTGAGTCCACATGCGAATTTGGGAATCCCACCCACCCGGGAATTTTTGTCCGGGTTGAGTGATAGAGATTTGGCGTCCGGTTTCGACGTCCCGCGTTCACATCTTGCGAAGGTGATTTTTTTTCAACAATCATGAACATGTGCATGAAATTTAAAGAACTGGTTCTTGAATTTTCAAGTGAAGTGGGAATTATTTTTCCATTACGTGAGTGGAAGTTGCTCCCATTACATGTAATTGAAAATTCAATCAGAAATCTCTAACAGTGTGCGTTACATTTTGTCAAGGCCTTATCAGATACTAAAGTCAGGCCCTGAACGGAAATCAGGCATGCCCTATCTGGACCTGATGTTTTCCATATTAAAATTTCTACAAGAGGAATGTTCAGTTAATCAATCCATATTCGGAGGATATTACGGTTGTGTTCGACAAATCATTCACTTGTTCTTAACCAACACAATATTTGTTTGACATAAACAATGTTCTTTATCGGTGTCAATTGGAACATTTCCATTCGGCCCGTTTACTTGGATTTCTAGAGAATGCATTGACAATACCTCTTTTCACTTTTTGTAGCTGAGAAAAATAATACCACTCATTCGAAAATACAACCGGAATGTTCCAAATCTTCTCAGTTTTTAGGTATGAAAAACATATTTTAGTAAGTCAAGTTGCTCCAACCTGCTCTACAAGTTTTTGATCTGCTCTTCTAGTTATAAAAATGAATCAATCGGTTTGGTGTAGGTTGGGACAACTTTGAACACCTTAGAACGAACAAAGCTAAATAGAGGCCACGTACCCGGGTAGAAATCACCACTAGTGAACCATGGGGCACCAATCAGTTCATCCTTTTTACTGGTGAGGCACATGGAGAAAAAGGTATCTTGAAAAATACCATAATTTATGGATTTTTGGCGTTGGTCTGGCCCGAGTCAAAATATTTACGTGAAGATACCTCTAAAAGTACCATAAAGCCTGGGACTTTCATGAGGAAGGTACCATACTTCTGTATAAAAGTCCAAGAAGTTATGGGACTTTTAGAGGTTCGTTCAAATGAATATTTTGACTCGGGTCAGACCAACGCCAAAAATCCATAAATCATGGTATTTTTCAAGATATCTGTTTTCTCAGTGCACTAATCGGGAAAACTTAACAGTAACTGGTGAGGGATGTAACGCTTTCATTAAAGAGGGACTAATCAGGAAAACTAAGCAGGCACTGGCGAGTAACTGATAAGGTACTTACCAGTACCTCATATGGCGTTTATTAATAATTGATAAGACACTGAGCGGTAACTGACGAGAAATTTGTCACACTGAGAGAAAAATTTACTGAAACAATAAAATGTTTAATTGAATGGTAGCAATAAAATACTTGGTTGATTAGAATGAAGTTTTGTTGAATCAACAATGTATCGTTTCAATCATATCTTCAATCTTCAATAGTCTATAAAATATTTTGTCAATGAAAATAGATATTCAATTGATTCCATGGAGTTTTATTGAATATTTTATTGTTTCCGAAAATTTTTTCTCTCAGCGTAATAATTATCGCGTCCATATGAAAAGTACGAATTTAAAAGAATATCAGTGTTTAGAATCGCTAATTACTTTGTGTAAGATTATAAATATACAGGGTGGGGCGTTTAAAGTGTCGCGGGCGTTTTTTCCAAAAATAAAGTGAGATACGAGAAAATTTTTCGGACAAAAGTTGTAGGGTACCGAGGGGGACATCCGATGGTGACCTTGGCTTTGACCTCAAATCTCATCTTCAAGGGCATTCTGAGATCAACTCTTGTTTTTTAAATAGCATCTCATATTTTTTACTGCAGATTTGGATTCTAGGTCAAAAACCAAGAAACTTTTGTCTGAACCATTTTCCTGAAATCCGCAAAAATGGCGCTCTAATCGATATTGTTCCATTTTGAATCTGACATTCGAATAACTCGAAAACGAAGGGTCTTGCAAAAGAATGTTTCGTACAAAAGTTGTCAATACACACCACATTTCAATCGTCTACATTACCACCATTCAGAGCTCACGCGATGTAAACAAACGACGGGGTTCAGTGAAAATTCACGATTTTGAAAGTCAGTTTGTCAGTTACATTTGATTATTACTTGGTTTATGACAAATTGAAAATCATGGATATCCGATACACGGTTTCTGAAAAGATCGATATGATCTACATTTACGGTGAAGTGCATAAGAACCCCAGACAAGCATATGACTTGTATGCAGAACGATTTCCTGAAAGAACAACGCCATCCATTAGGTATTTTCAACGCATTACAAAATTATTCTCAGAAACGGGAAGTGTTACAAGGGAAAAACGACATCGAATGAGAACTGTTAGCGGAGAAAATGCGGAAGTTAATGTACTAGCTGCAGTAGCCAATAATCCACACGTGAGCTCTCGTGAAATTGAACTCCATTCGGGAATTTCTCGAAGAAGTGTTCTTCGAATACTGAAACGTCACAAATTCCATCCGTATCACATTTGTTTGCATCAAGACCTTCACGGTGATGATTTCGAAAATCGTGTACAGTTCTGTCGATGGGGTCTAGCACAAATGCACAATAACAACTTCATCAACATATTATTTTCTGATGAGTCGACGTTCACCAATCATGGTCAAGTAAATCGACATAATATGCATTACTGGGCGACAGAAAATCCAAGATGGTTACGTCAAGTAGAGCATCAAAGACAATGGGCTGTGAATGTTTGGTGTGGTATTTTTCGATCTCGAGTAATTGGACCGTACTTCATTGCAGATACGCTAAATGGAGAGAAGTACAGACATTTCTTAGATCAAGTACTTCCAACATTACTTGAAGACATACCTATTCAGGAACGATTGAATATGTGGTATCAACACGATGGTTGCCCATCCCATTATGCAGTCACAGCTCGAGAAATATTGGACAGAGATTATCCTGGACGACGGATAGGACGTCGTGGACCAGTTCATTGGCCTGCCCGTTCTCCGGATCTTACTTCTCCAGATTTTTTTTTATGGGGATACATAAAAGATACAGTTTATCAACAAGCACCGACTACACCTGAGAATATGCGTCAACGAATCATCAATGCATGCGCGAGCATCAATGAAGATATTTTAGCACGAGTTCAGCAATCTTTTGTAAAACGTTTTGAAATGTGTATTGAACTCGAAGGCCATCATTTTGAGCATCTACTGCATTAAAATTATCCAAGTGATGTAGACGATTGAAATGTGTTGTGTTTTGTCTGTTATACCCCATCACCTCCGTTTCAGTTCAAGGGGTCCCCCTTGGAATCAGACAACTTTTGTCCGAAACATTCTCCTCCAAGACCCTTCGTTTTCGAGTTATTCTAATGTCAGATTCAGTATGGAACAATATCGATTAGAGCGCCATCTTTGCGGATTTCAGGAAAATGGTTCGGACAAAAGTTTCTTGGTTTTTGACCTAGAATCCAAATCTGCAGTAAAAAATATGAGATGCTATTCAAAAAACAAGAGTTGACCTCAGAATGCCCTTGAAGATGAGATTTGAGGTCAAAGCCAAGGCCACCATCGGATGCCCCCCTCGATACCCTACAATTTTTGTCCGAAAAATTTTCTCGTATCTCATTTTATTTTTGGAAAAAACGCCCGCGACACTTCAAATGCCCCACCCTGTATTAAAAAAATATTGTGTGGAAGAATACATTTTTCTGTAGTCCATTGTTGAATCAACGAAGAGATTTGTTCGAAACTGTTCAAATATCCGCTGTTCTTAGGAGCTGATTGAAAGGTTGAAGGGTTACAATATTTTTTCCATTATAATCAACTATGCATTAGATGAAATTTGTATAAAATCAAGTATGAATCGAATAAAATGTACGTGCTTTATATAATATAACGTAGTCATCATATTATTTCAAATCAAAGATTGAAATAACACAGGAAACTAGGAATTTTTCAACATAAGAAATTTTCCACTTATTTTTTCTATTTTTCATGACTTTGAATCTTCAAGAGTCCTTTTGATACATGGAATGATTGAGAAATTGACCTTTTTCACAAAGTCTCGGTCTGATTTGCTTCCAATTTCAAAGTGAATTTAGCAAAAATTGTGCATTTCATCAAGATGAAAAAGTTCATCTCTCTTCATTTCGTTTATACGCGCATTGAAGAGTTGCAGTTATTAAACAGTTTTATCCCATTATTACTAATTAGTTCAACTTATCAAATAATGATAAATAATTCCCTAGTTTTGCTCAATCAGTTCAACTTATTGAGTAGTGATGAGTAACTCACTAGTTCCACCTCACCAACGGTAATTGGATCAAACTTATCAGTTACTAACTTTTCCTCTTTAGTGACTCATCAGTCATGAAGAAGAACTTGTGACATTTCTACCAGGGTAGTTTCTCTCAGTTTTCTTCTAATTTTAAAGCTTGATATTCGATGCCTCATGAAATTCCAATTTTATAGTACAAAACTGAAGACATACGTGCAGATATATCAAAATTACATATAATATTTTCACAAGAATGATAGGAAACTTTTTTAGTTTTGTATAATATACTTTACGACTTCTATTGTCTTCTCTGTCCGCATAAACGAGCTCCACTAGCATATACTCTAAGGGTAGCCCTGTTATATCCCGAAATTTCGTTTTCCGAAGGGACACATCCCTAATTTTCATTGTTCCGAAAACTGCAGAATGGTTCGTCTTCTGGAATCTATGAGAAGTGAACAATACTGTTGGATAAAGAATTTTCGGAATACACCCCTTCGGGACAGGAATTTTCGGAATATTTTTATTTCGGAACATAACAGCAGGGCTACCGTTCTAAGGTTCAATGAATCCTTTTCCTTCTTCGCGATAGATCCTTGTTTCCCTAGAAAAATTACTACATTCTGACCAAAACACTCCATTTTTACTCCAATTTTTTGTGAGCTACCCCAGATAGCAATTTAAACTTGCTACAACGTTGTCAGGCAAGCTTGTGACAAGGTTGATATAAGCCTCCTAGTTGACACACGACAATGGTAAAAGCTTACAAAATCCTTGCAGCAGAGTTGTACAGCAGCCTTACATTGACAAAGTTGTTAATAACAAGTCAAAAACAATCGAATGACAAGTCTGGCAAGCTTATGACAATTTAAGCTTACATGTTATCTGGGACCTGGTTTCCCAATTCAAAGAGTTTTCCAGAGGATTATTTCCACGAGGGTGCTTTCGAAGTGCGATCAAAATAATTCCCTCGGAATGGAAGAAAATGATGAAACTTTTGGATCTCCTTATTTGTTTTTTTTTTCACAAGCGAGAAACGGAGGATACGAATAAGGCGACGATCGAGAAAATGAGTCGAGGAGCGAATGTGGCTAAATAAAATGACCAGGCATAAAAACACAACCCAACGCATAAACATGTATCATTTTAAACGTTTCTTAACGTGGACGTAACATGATTCAAGACGTTATTAAATGTTACCTATTGTGGGATGTGGCTGCGAGGGGCAGCTCTCGGATACTCGCACGGAGTAACTTCACCTTCTTTGTGGGCCTCAAGTTGGAGTACCTCCTAGCTGCGAATCGAAAGAAAAAACCTCATCCCACGTAAAATCTCCGACATATCATACATTGTTCGAGAGAAGAATTCCTCCTCGTCGCTTCGATTCCATTATAGAATCCCTTTATCGAGTCATTAATCAAACGAAATGCGAGCTGCTGCGAAGTGCTGCAAGTGAATAAGATGGAACTTGAAACCGTTTAACTTGTCGCGCTGATCAAATTCGCTCGTGCATATATATATATATATTTTCTCCTTCTTTCCTTCCTCGTGCTCACGAGAAGCATCGCTTTCACTTTTACGAGCCCAGAGCAATAGCGAAGCAAAAGACGTTTGACTCGGGATATCATTGTAAATGGTGGTGTACCACGTCCGTATGTCTTTACAACTCGGATACACGAATACGTATCGTGGACTTGGATATCATTGTATGCCAATAATAATGCTCTATGGCTCACATATGTTTCCGATTCCACAGGAACAGGGATGGCGGGGAAAGTCAAACAACCTCCGAGTGTTTGATTTTGTAAATTACTCTATGTGTGTGACTGTAGTTGCGATGGGAATATTCTTCGAACAATAAACAATTGGAATTTCGCTTCTGTATTGATTTCGAGGAAAAATAATAATTGCTGATGCAATTCGTGCGATGACGAATTATTGTTCGTTTAAAAGTTCTTGCGCAGAGTGACTCGAATCGAATTCCCACACGGTGAGTAGATACGAAACGGATACTCAGTCGGAAGTCGACGGAATATTACTTAATATGTTGTCATTCTTGTCGGTATTGAAAGGATAATATGTGACATTGCGAGCATCCGTTGTCGCGATCTGCAATGCTATTTCATTCGATGTCTCCTTCGCGAGACAACATTCTCTGGTATTCTTGTTGTAGTTTCCCCGTTGAGTAATCGAATTGAGTAATCGATCAATCTCATGACGAATGATTCAAATTGTGGATGCACGTTAACAGTCCCGTAACTCGTGGATGTGGATAGTTCTATTCTCCTAGTAAAAAATGTCGTCCCTGCTTAAAAAAAATCATTGAACCGATTGATTCTCATTGATTCCGATGCCGAAAACCGATTCAAACCCGTTAAAAATTGATTCTCAATGGGTTTGAATTACCCATGTAGGTATTGCCAAGACTGAAAAAAACCCAAGGTTGGCACATGTGTCAGAAACAAACCTCCGTGAAGAATAATTGGCCCAATATTGTTCCATGATTGTCCCGTTGTTCCCAATGGATAGTCAGTCATGGTACATTTGTTAATATTTTTGAAATGGTCACTACATTTGGTACAAGCTTGGCACAAGTGTAAAAATCGGGCATTCGTTGAGAACAATTGTACCAATATTGCCCACACGAGTGGCACAATGTTTATAAATATTGACTGAATTTTGAATTTACAATGGCTGTACACGAAAAGACCGGGTCTATCAATATTTAAAAAAATGACTGTCAATTTAGGGAAAACGAGGATCGCTGAAAAATGTTCGTAGTGAGTCTACTGAGAATTCGTAGTCGATGTATTAACAATTGATAGTTTTACTGTGAAAAATACTAATGAAACTATCAACTGTTGATACTTAGACTACGAATTTTTGGTAGACTCACTACGAATATTCTTCAGCGATCCTCTTTTGCCCTGAATTGACAGTCATTTTTCTAAACGATGATAAATTCTTTCTAAATATTAATAGACCCGGTCTTTCCGTGTAGACTTTGGGATAACCATCGGGCCAAGACTAGCCCGATCTTCCTGCCATAATTAATCCTACACACTATAGTTTAGTTTCAGCATAATTCAACGATATAGAATCAAAATTGATTGGAATATCAAAGAACGCAAATTTTCCAATGATCACACAAGCTTGTCCCAGTCTTGTCACACTTTTTCTATCGTTTTAAGATCATTCATGTACGGTATTCTGAAAAAGAAAGTCATGAACTGAAATATGAATCAATTACTTTTTTTATCAATATGTGCGATCAAAGGAGCATTGGTTGATGCTTGGTAAAACCACTGGCGCAAGCTTGTCCTTATCTCATTCCCAAAAATTGTTCAAGACAAGTCTCGGCAGGTGTTGCGCCAGGCTTGGTCCATACACACATTGGCAGTTTTCTGCATCGGAATCAATCGGATATGATCTGGCGGAAGGGCTCATAATGCGAACTATACGATAATCGGAGACTACTGTCAGCAAATTATATATTTCTGAGTGACTTTAGCGCGATCTTTTCGGTTTTGCTTCACACGAAGAAACAAACTTCTCTATGACAAAGGAATCTGATTCTACTGGGTACCTTTTGCCGTTCCAGCAAACTATCTGGCATCACAGCGACCGTTTTGCCTACGACAGCAGTTTATCAGCTGTGCGGCAGTACAAAATATTTTGCCAAAGAAGTCAACATATTGACGCTTGCATCGATCATAAAACATTATAGCGTTTTTTTTTCCTAAACAAAACCGGGGAATTCGTTCCTTTTTCTTTTTTTTTTCATCAAGAGTTAATCAAATTTATTCAGAGTTTTACAGAAAGAATATATGATACATCTTTACTTAGATGTATAAATTCATGATCTATACAAATAATTTCGATGTTTTGTTCATGAAAAACAACCCACACGGTTTTTAACCATGGTGAAAAAAATCCATTGATTATCTTGTCAAATCTGATTGATTAATAAATTGATTGATAAATCTCATGAAACTTAATTCTTCAGATCCAATGGATTCTTTCAACCACCCAGGGAAAAAATTTCAGACCTGACCAGATCTGAAAAACTGCAATTTTAGCTTGTATTTGTCATTAATATAAATAAATACAATTTTGGTAATTGAACAAATCAATTGCTCATCAAGATTAAATGTGATTTCCAATTCAGATCTAACGAGATCTACACAGATCTAACCAGATCTAATCGGATCTATTGAAATCTGAATAGGTCTCAACTTTTTTGCCTGGGCACACTGTTTAAAAAGACTGGAATTCCCCGGTACCTAGGAAAGGGAAATTTCCTGTTGTACCGGAATGTTTCCGTATTTTACATGAAAATTCATGTTCCATACTTCAATCTTCTAGTATAAATACAAGAATTTTCTGATAAATGGACTGGATTTTTCATGGTTTGAATGTAATTTTCCAGTAGAAATGTACAGGTTGATTACTTCCAGTGTGGTACTGGAATTTTCCCGAAGAACCTGATTTTATTTTCAAGTTATATTCTGTTTCAGAAAAATATTCTGAATTGAATATTTCGCTTTATAATAATAATTGACTTTGTTATTCAAGGGTTCCTTACAAATTCAACTATTATTACATTATGAGTCTTTTTAAACCTTCAAAACTCTTATAAATTCATCTTTCTTGTTCATATTTTTCTTCTGTAAAACTCTGAATAAGTCTTATTAACTCTTTGTTTTCGCATATTTTCATAGTTTTGAGAACATGTTTTCAGGAGGGTTTTGTGACTCTAAGGAATCCGACTGAATGTCGCTGTATCTTACTTGAAAAATTCAGCATTTGTTTTCAACGCTTAGTTTCAGGTAAAGAGAGATGGTTTTGGCTGCATTTTGAGATGGATTTATATGCAGAATCGAAGCAAGTTTCACTCTCCACTTGTGGACTGTTTGAAATTGTGCTCGCGAATCTTCAATCGCGTTTTTCTCGAAACTGCTTTTTCCGAAACAGTGTGCATGATATCTCAAGTTCTACTCAAACCAAGTTCTACTTGAAATTTGGCACAGAGCTTCTTTATGCATTGCAGTTTCGTACTACGAGGAATTTTTTGAGAAATCTCTTCTGTTTTTCCCTTTGAATCCCAAAGGGTAAAAAAAATCAGGGAAAAAGCGTAACTTTTTTCAAACCGCTGCCATTTTGTGAAAAAAAACCTTCGCAGTGCGATAGCTACATCCTTCTTCTTCGGGAATTCACATAAAAAAATGTTTTTCAGATCACTAGGTGGACTGGAATCCTGCACACCAGGTCACGACAATTTTCTATGAGCCCTCACTTTGCCGGTTCTTTACTTTGGATTTTTTTGATAATATTCTTAATGTTTTGAAATCTTACAATGTCAATGAATAACTAGTGAAGAAATGGATGGTATAAACATTATTTATTCTTGGTCGGACAGTGCCTGGTGTCCACTCGTTGTTAATGGGGTTAAGAAGTTGCCAAAACCACGGCAACAATTTGTGTGTGTCGAGACGGATATTTATTATAAAATCGTTTCGAGTTGATGCAACTCTTTTTCAAGTACAAAAAAAGATGATTTCTTTGAGAATAATGGAGAAATCCATGGAAACGGACGACGGACCCATCGAGTCGAACTTGGGTAGTTTTTAATTCTTGGTTGGACAGCCTTGGTTTTGGAACTTCTTAACCCCACTGTCAACGAATTGCACACCAGGCACTGTCCAACCAAGAATAAAAAACTACCCACATTCGAATCGATGGGTCCGTCATTCGGTTTCATGGATTTTTCCATTATTCTCAAAGAAATCATCTTTTTTTGTACTTAAAAAAGAGTTGCATCAACTCGAAACGATTTTCACGGAGAAAAAGGAATTCGCTGTGACAGCGAAATCTACTTTTGCTGGGTTCCTTTTGCCAGAGCAGCAAACTATTTGCTGTTCCAGCAATCTTGTTAGTTGCGACAGCGAATTTTTAGCTGTGGCAGCAAAAAGTGTTTGCCATCCCAGCAAAATTTGTTTGCTATTCTGTATATAATACTGAAAATTTGCTGGCGGAGCAAACATTTTTTGCTGCCACAGCTAAAAAAATTGCTGTCGTAGCTAACACGATTGCTGTTATAGCAAATTTTTAGCTAGGCCAGCAAAAAATTTGGCTATTCTATATATAATACCTCGATTCGCTGCGTCAGCAAATTTTTTCTCTCCGTGTTATAATAAATATCCGTCTCGACAAACACAAATTGTTACTTTGGTTTTGGAATTCCTTAACCCCATTATAAACATTTATTGGATTCTTTCTATGGCGTCCGAAAAAACCCCAGCAATCCGAGTGTCTAAACCAGAATAAACCCCCTTAATAACTCTCGCGGAAAATCCGAAATTTCAGGAAAAATAAGACTTTTCAAGAGCTTTACAGAGTTATCAAGACTCATTAACGCTGTTATTAACATATTTAGGGATATTAAGACTCTCAGAGAGTCTTATTCAGAGTTTTGAAGAATTTTGAAGAGAATTATTTCCACAAGGGCACCCACAGGACAGTTAATTTCTTAGCAACTTCAGCTAACATTTAGATATTGAAGCTAAGAAATGGCTATCCATCTCGTAGCTAACCAAACTTCTTTTCGTGTGGTGGCAAAAGGAATTTGTAGCTGTATCAGCTGGATTTTAGCATCCACGGCACAGCTAACCCTGGTGAAAATGAAGCGTATACGAAGCGAAAAATGTTTCAATTCCCTCTTCATGAAACGTGTAATACCCTCTTACTGTGAAGTAATAAAATCATACGTTCCATATACGCTTCATAAGCTTTCGATCCCGTTTCACACACTTTCCATGTGAAGTAATAGTGAGTTATATTAAACGTATGCGGATCATACCTATTCTGATTTCAAATAATATCTTTATGCGATCGATCCCAACGACGATCAATGACTAAGTGGATAAGACCCTCAGCTACCATTGTGAAAGTCCCTCGCTAAGGGGTTCAATTTTTTAAATTACATTTATTAAATTTTATACGCCTCTTTTGTTTCAACTTCCGCTTCGCATACTCTTTGTATCCTTTGCATTCAAGCTCTGTATACTTTTCATTAACGTTTTTAACGTTACCCTCCAGCATACGCTTCGTTTGCTCTTCTTTCCCACTCCCATTTTCACCAGGGAACCCTAGCGATTCCAAAGTGACCAATTCTTTTGTTTTAATACTTTCGATTATTATTTGGTTTGATAAAAATTTGGTTAGAAAATGGTTTTCACCATATGATGACCTATTTGTGACTAACTAAAAACCCACAAAATCACCAAATTGAAATCGGTTGAATTTTTATTGGAAAAAATGTCCTAAACGACCAACAAATTACCAAAACCAAGATTTTGTAACCAAAATGTAACCGAAATTTTCGATCGCTTGTCGGTTCACCCAGATCCTCCAGGCAATTTCTCAGCAAAATTAGTCAAAATTTCGCAGACCAAGCAGAAAAATCTCGCCACAGCAGCTAAAGTTGAACTAAAGAAGCTGGAAAAACATAACTGCCCATCTGGCAGCTAACGACTTTTTTCCGTGTGAAGGAAAACTTGGCCGCCACCTCGTTCAGAGTGTACGATAATTGCAATCTGAACCATAATTGGTATAATATATTTCTAATATCAGTCGATATTCATTTCTCTTTGCGTGAGGAATGTTTTCTCTCGAAGCATTGTTTTGGACTTGTTATGTGATACTTTCACTAAATATTCTATTACTTTCATTGACTTTTTTGATTTCTACGAAATAGATGTATACGTAACATTATATAGTGTATAGATAGATTGAAACCTGTGACGGATCGTTGAATTGAATTCAACTACGTTGTAAAAACAAAAAAGAGAATACCCAAAATTGAAGCATCATCGTCATCCGCAGGTCGAAATCTGGCTATCCCTCGGTTATCTCGTTGCGCGCATAGCCTCTCGAGTTTACGACAAGATTTTATGTTTATGACTCGCGTTACGTTGACTTACAACCTGAGTTCGTTCAGCGGCGAGATGAGATAAGAAGAGGAGGAAAAAGTGATAAAGAAAAGCGAAAGAGAGAAAGATGTTGAAAGGTGGAAGACTGCACGATAGGAATCGAGTGCACTCCCACGCAAACCAAATCTGAGAGGTAAATCTCGAGAGTACGATTCTCTCCAACAACTATTTCTTTCTCTTTTCTCTCCCTCCCTGAGTTCTCGCTTTCTGCCCGTCTCTTATAGCAATCGGTAACAAAATCTTCTGCTACCGTCTATATCCAAGTACAAAAGATTCATTGTATCTTGAAAAAAACAAAACATATTTTAAATGACTCCAAGTTTTAATTACAATTATACTTTCGTTCGATTTTTCGTTCGGCTGTTTGTGAGTTCTGATTCAAGTATACGAGTATACATCATTGGTATTCATTTATGCGCACGGAGAAGTGTTTTTGATTACAAGTACCGCGATTCAATTGAAAATAAACAAGTCCTTCTCTAATGAATCTTTACCTGTGCTGTACACGGTACCAAGTTTGGAATAATCGATTGTCTTAATTATTCGCAAACAGACGCATACGATTGATATTTATATAAATTTGAATACACGAGATAATAGTTTATTATAGAGAGTAGAATATTACAACCTTCTTCAAAGTAGAATCCGGTGAACTGATTAATCTTGCACGTGAATGACATCACGCCCATAAATACACACCTTTGATCGACATTGATACGTAAATATGTATATATCCACGTATATAATTATATATCAAGTGAGATGAATTCAAGGTATGATATTATAAAATCCTATTAAAAATCATTGTTCAATGTTAACATTGAATTTTATTATACCTTCTTATCGATTGTAGAGAAAATGTTCAAATTCGGAGGGGATGAGGTAAGAGTTCTGTGAACTTGAGAGGTTGAGCTGAGAGCGCGCGCCCGCTATTGTACGTTGCAGCTCTAGAAAATGTTGTGTTCAGTCGTGATATCGCGTTCTCTGAGTTCGCTTCGCGGAGCACCGTGTGCGGTGGCAATCGCAACAGATCCCCGAGACCGTCGTATCTCGGCCTTCGAGTGTTTATCTTCCTGTTCCTCCTCTTGTTCTTGATATGCAATTTCGTATGCTGCTCCTCGCATCAACAACATTGAGCCCGGAAGAAGAAGAAGAAGAAGAAGAAGGAGGACAAAAATTCATCAACAGAGGGTGGTCCTGAGACATTCGTTCTAGCATGTCTACTTTGTTTTCTAAGAAAATTCTTCTCTGTTTCAACGTATTCACGGTAGGATATTCTATCAATATTTCTATATCGCGTGTGTCTTTGAACTTGGAAAAAATAGCGACAAGATTCGCGTACAATCGGGGGAGAATGAAGATGAGGTGCATAACCAGTGAACACTACTTATGAGAGGGAAAGCTCTGAATGTTATCATTTTTCTGAGATCTCAAAGAAAAATCCTATAAAGATTTCGTTTGGATGACATTCTGACAATCTCTCAATTTCCTCAGAAATAGACGCATCTGATAACGTTCTGATATCTTTATATTGACCTTCTGAAAGGTCTATCCGATCTCTTACATATATTTGGGAAGTCTTCAAGAGTTCTTGATGATGACATATTTTTCACTGGGCTACTTTGCTTCATAGGAATTGAAATTCGGTTACGAGAAAGTAAGAGTGCTGAAAATGCCAGGCAGAACCGGACAGAAAATTGTTGTCAGGCTTTGAACGGGTGGTTCTTCCCCAGGGGTAATCTACCCTGAGGGAAAGAACTGTAGCTGGAAATGAGCCCAAGTACAGTTCGTAGTCACAGTAGCAGCTATATTTTCACTATCACAGCGATTTTCATAGCCACTTCAATGGAAAATATGGCTACTGTGTAACTACAAAAATGTACTTGGGCTCGTTTCCAGCTACAGGTTTTTTTCTCAGTGTAGGCAAAGACCAGCAAATTTTCTATCCGATTTTGTTCGAGATCGCCAAATGGTAACATTTCCGTCAGTTTTTGACTGGATAATTACAACTTGTAAATTCCAAACAAAACCATCTCAAAGAACTGCCAATGTTGCTGAAGTTCGAATCGTTTATTGAAACGAATTGATAATCGAAAACCAAAATAATAATTGAGACTTAGAATCATGCAGCACATTGTCTAAACGATGTTTCCAATTTAAAGCAGTCAATTCGAGCAGTTCAATAACGATGATTCGACAGATTTTGTGAGTTTGAATTTGCGTTTCGTTTTTATAAACGATTCAAACTGCTACAACTCAACCTGCTATCAATTTTTCGAACAGGATATTTTGAGTTGGTAATTCCGAACTGAGTCGGATAGAAATTTTGTTAATTTTTGCCTGGATTCCCTGGTGAAAATCCAAAAGTGGAGGAAGGGGGTATCGAAACAAATGAAACTTGAAAATGCTTTAATTCCCTCCTAAATTACGCTTAGGTGACTCTTCGCTTGCGTTTTCGTTGCGCTTCAACGCTTCATTTTCACCAGGGTTACCTCGAAAACCTTAGTAAAAAAAGTTTCTCTGAATTCCACTGGAAAAATCTGAAAATCTATGAAAATTTTTTTGAACTTTGAAGAGCTCTTGCTTATCGGGCATGTTTTTGCACTGAAAATTGCTTTGAATATCTATGAATATTTCTGAAAAACTCTTCAATGAGAATATTTGAAATTTTCAAAGAATTTTTCTCACCGAGGAAGGAACCGTTCAAATCCTCCTTGGTGGAGAAACTTTTATTGAATTTCATTCTCAATTTGGACACTTTTTTTTCATTGACAGAAATCCACGAATCTTGCCAAAAATCAAATTTATAAATCCCAAAATTGTTTAAATTCACCTTGTCTTGTCTTGATTTTTCATGAAAAAGGAGTCTGTCCACAAGGTTTTGCTTGGTATTTTTCGCAGGGAGGATTAACCCTATTTAAAGATGATAGAATTTCATATGAACCGCCAGACGTCATGGATAATTGCTTCATTATCGAGTCTACGAATGTTAATCGCTCATGGAATATACTTAAAATGTAAGACCAAGTAGGGAACTGTGCCGTAGATCATTTACAAACTCATCACGTACTAGCTGTTATAATAAAGTTGTCACTTAAACATCATTTGCTTTTGGAATGAACGTGCTCACGTAACAATTTATGTACCCTGATACATTGAAAATAAATTAAAAATCCTTTATTTTGATATTAACTGTGAGTGTGTAGTTGTTACAGCGAAAGAATTCGACTAAATTTGCTTGCTATTCTGTGCACACAGCTCTCAAAATTCAGCTACTTAGGCAAATAATTCGCAACTACAGCTAAAAAAAAAAACTACTGGGCTAGCGATAATTTCACTGTTTTGGGGAAACTTGAACCGTGGCAAATAATGTGGAATTCGCTGTATCAGATGAATATAAACACACTAAAATTTATCACTGCGAAGTGTATTAAAAATTTGAAAATTAATACAAAATTCATGTGTCGATTGTTTCACATAAATTTATATGGATTTTGAAGATCAATTGGTGTTTACAATCTAAAGAATCGATTGGTTTTTACGTATCGCAGCCTAATTCGAACTATGAGAAATAAAAATTGACTGAAATTTAAGGAGAAAAAAGAGATTTGCTGTAACTGCTTGCTATCACCGCAATCTTGTTAGCTAGATTGTTTAGCTGTGGCAGCAAAGAATATTTGCTCCTTTTTTGGCAAAATTTATTTGTTACTCCGCATGTAATACCGAAAAATTTTCTTAGTTTAGTTAATCGCGTTGCTCTCTTAGCAATTCGGTTAGCTGTCGCAGCAAATTTTTAGCTAGTTCAGCAAGAAGATTTGCCGCATCAGCAAATTATTCTTCCTCGTGTTGGATTCAAACCAAACAAGTCGCATCTCGTGATTTTCCGAAGAATTCTCCACTTCAAAACTGTTCCATTCGGTCCTATGAGAATTCTGTGGAATTTGTCACCCTTTGGTGTAAAATATTTACTTGAAAAAAAAATCTAATTTTGCAGTGACACTGAACTATTTGTTATCACATAAATCATTTTAGCTGAGACACTGATTTTTAGCTGAATCAGCTAAATTTGAGCTGTTATAGGTAATTATTTCAGCAGCTGATTTCTCAGCAACATTAGCTTAGATTTAGTTATTGAATCGAAAAAAATGACTGTCTATCTTACAGCTAATTATTTTTTCCCGTGTGAAACAACACATTTCGCCGATCATTTTGCTCTTCCAGCAATCCAGTTGGCCCAGACAGCGAATTATCCAGCCATTATTTTATCATTCATTACCTTCCCAACCGACAATAAATGTCCAATAACATACATATTCGATAACAATATAGCATTAATACTAATTAATACTGATAGCAATTTAAAAATGTGAATTTTACAATATCTTATGAGCTCAGCAACCTCAGATTCATTTTTTATGTATTTTGGTAACGAATTCCAAACTCTTATCAATTTAACAATAACTGAATTAAAGTAGTACTCACTTCGAGACAATTATTCTTCAATTACTCTAATATTCCTTAAGGTGTATGTAACATCTTTCATTCGAAATTTCTCATAAAACGCTCCGCATCTTTCAAGATTATAAGGTACATAGATTCAATTCACCAGATATATTATTAAAATCATGATCAAAAACGGTCATAGGGTTACCTAATTTATACGCTGCATATCTTATAAACTGATGCTGCACAGATCCCAAAATTCTCAACCCATCTAACGTAAAAGGAAATCCAATAGGTAAGGCAAAAGTCATCAACGGAACGACTTACGTCTTATAAAGATATAAAATGCAGTTTCGATGCTGAAATCGGAGGAATTTCTTTTCATAAATCCTAACAATTCCAATTTACAGTTGAAAATAATGTCCGGATCTTGAACAGAAGAAATACTTTCCAACGCAGAGTTACGAATCGTATATGAAAATATGAGTAGGATTCAGTTTCTTGGAGAAGATGATTACTTTACATTTTAAAATATTGAAACGTAGCCCATTATCTTTGCACCAACACGAGACAGAATCAAGATCTTCCTGGAATTTCAACGTATCCTCCACACTGTTGATAAAAGAAAATAGCTTAAAATCGTCTGCATGGAGTAGGACTTTAGAAAATTTCAGAACCTGTGGTAGATCATTTACACGGAGAAAAATAAAGTTTAGAAGATTACTACATTTTCTACTAATTTGGCAAGATACGAAAAAGTACTGCATGAGCATGCAACGTTACAGATGATCAAGTACCGATTTTTACTACACTGTGTAACAATCACAGTCATGTTTTCTCGTATCTTGCCAATTTAGTAGGAACCTAGTAATTTTCTAAACTTTATTTTTCTCCGTGTACATTGATCGAACCATTCAAAATCTTATGAAATTTCTCAACATTATCATGAAACGACAATCTTCAATCAACTTCAGAGAATTCCCCCTTGATTGCTTCATAAATTGCCTGGGAAAAAGTTTCTGGATTTACGTGATAAGGTTTTTTGTATCAAAAGCTTTAGCTTCATGATTTTTCATATCTGTTCGCAATAATTTTTCCATAGGATCACTGACCTTTATATTCGGATCGCTTGTAAACAGAAGATCGAGAGTACCCTGCTTCACGGCATGAGCAGGAAATACTTGAGAAAGATTTAACATATCCTAAACATTTTGGTGACAATTAAAGGAATGGATTCAGGCCAGGAAGTTTTTTTCAATTACGTGCATGAAATTAGGTTCATATATACATTCTGCATTAAATTTAATGTACAAAAACATGAAAAGATTATAGATTATGCTATAGTTTACATTAAATTTCTGTGTAAAATGTGCATGAAACTGAATGATTCTTGTACGTGCTTGAAAAAAACTTCCAGTAAAAGGATTAAAATTAATGCAGAAATGTTTAACAGTGTAAGTTATAATCTCCGAATAGTAACAAATCGTGTTTTGGACAATTCATTACAAGATTATTGGCTATAGATAGAAAAAAGTCCCATGTAAATTCTACATTGATTGTTGTTAATTTAACATAACGACTCACATAAATGCAATTGGAGTAAAATTTACATTGGAATCAATGCTATATTTACATTGTTACTGAAGTAAATGGGAGAAGCGGTACTTTAAAGTGTGATAACAATGTAAATTCAACAGGACTGTGTAGTAAATTTTACACCAGATGCACCCTGTAATCGTTACCTCACTTTTCATGTAATTTCTACATGGATATTTTTTTTCCCGTGTAGCTGGTGTTAAATTTTGTAGAATTTCAATGGAATTCTTGCCAGAATTCAATGTTGACAACAGGTGCAGTACAGTGCCAGTATTGCCAGTAATACAGTACTACGCCTGTACAGTTACACCAGTACTGAGAGCTCGATGCCGGCCAGGTACCGATCCAGTACAGGCCCTGCATTGATCGCGAATAATCAATCCCCAGTACAGAAAAGCGTCATCATCCCAGACAAATGCCAGTACCCTGCCAGGCTTGGCCAGTACTGTTGTAAAGAAATTCCTCGGAATTTTTATAGAATTTCCACTAAATAATGTTTCTCTACATGCACTTCATATGAGGAGGTAACTTTCAAAACGTGTTTTGTCACAAAAAATGAGTTATTGGTATCACTGGTCACTCCACACTGAGAAAAATCTGCATTGTAGAAATCATGTTTCAATATAGTAATGTATTTGACGGTGAAAAATACATTATTTTGGTTATTATTACCATGAGCTAGGTGATAAATACTATCTTTTTGGTGAATCAAACAAAATGTACGGTGAAATTCAACATTGAAAAGGTACTTTTCACTTTTGAAAGGCTGGCTTCAGTTTTCATTATTTGACGGGTGAAAAATATACGAAATAGAGGTTATTTTCACATTTCATTTTTCTCAGTGCACACTGTAAAAAATTTTGGTGGTAATATTACCAAATGTCAATGGCAACAGGATTCACCTATACAGTATTGGTAAAATTACATGATGTATGTTAATGTAAAAATTACCAACCACACACACCAGTGAATTCACACATCCACCCAAGGTAAATTTACACATAAATGTTAACTGTAATTTTACCAGAATGCAAGTAATTTTACATTGAAATGTGGATATAATTTCATTTTACCAGTACTCAGTACTTGTAAAATTACCATCGTAGTGTTCATGTTAATTTACAGGTGACATGCTGAGTAAATAAATAGACTGCTAAATGTTTATGGAGAATGCAGTTTACAGGAACAGTCTTGGTGAACTTGTTGCATGTAATTTTACATCTATTTCTCACAGTGCATGTGATAAACTGTTTGCTTCAAAAAACTTTTTTGTCCCATTGAAATCTACACTGTATAAAACTTTGACGGTGTTAGAAAAAGTGTTATTTTGACACCAAATTCCGGGGTGGATTTTTATAGAATCCGCACGGTGTTGATTATGACATCGCTTTTCTTACAATGTAACTTGAAAAAACCAAGGTTAGTAACGAATCAAGCTCGAATATAATATCAGTTTTCCAGGCTTCCTGAAAAAATGATAATTACGGCACAAAACACGTTTCGAAAGTTACCTCCTCATATGTGATTTTTATAGAAATTCCATAGAGTCTTCATTCTCTTAATTTTTATGATTTTCAATTTGAAAATTGCAGTTCCGATGCTAGAGTAGGAAAAACTTGTGCTCAAGTTTGGCGGAACAAATGGAAACCTTCTTTCCTCGCACAGGAGGAATACTTTCGATCTATAATTGTGAAACATACGGCCCGATTATGGTGACCCCGTACAAACGGTTTTTCGATCACTCCTCGATCATCGACGAATAGAATTCCAATCACGTAGTATTTGTGGTCTTGTCTCGCCCACATAGGGAAAACAACCTATTTCTCTGGAAAGTATAGTTTCTAAAAGTACGTGAATAAAGTTCAAGGGTACAAATCTTCCCACGAAAATAAACTGGAATCCTATTAGAAACCACCACGTACGTGCATGAACGAAATATAAGTACATCTCATTTCTCATCCCTGTTGATTCTTTCTGTGACATTTGCGAGAGTTTGATGTTCGCGATACTCACTCACGTAGAGCGTAAAGATCGCGTGGATAGTCCGCAGACAGAAAAGACTCTTAAGGCGTTTAAATCTCTTTTATATATTTTGTTTTATATGTATACGTATCGCTGATCACAAAGAAACCATCTCAAAGATGAGGATCATATGGACAAGCGAAAAATTTCAATGATGTTTGATGATGATAATAATGTATACAGGGTCTATCATTTGTATACTTGTACACATTTATAGTATTATTCGTACTCTATGGTCATCCAATCTGTTCCTTTCTGTTTCATATGAATTATTCTTTACATTCGTGTCGTTCCTTTTTTTTCTACTGAATTATTCGCAAGAACACATTTTGTTTAGTCGTGGAAATTTCTTTGCTATTCGAATATGTGCACTATGAAAATCAATATCCACGGGAAATTTGTGTGAAATTTTACCACAAATTCATCTGAAAATTCTGAACTCTATGAGATTTTTTCCCACATTTTACAGTACATTTTACACTGTAAAAACCATTCCGGTGAATTTCTCACAGTCGGGAAAAATTTCAAAATTTTTGATAAATTTGACGATTTTTCCGGTAGAATTACACACTTTTTGGTATAACAAACAAACTCTCGGTAATTTTCCCGAGTTTTTCTTCGAGTTAATTGCTGACTGGACTACCGAAGAATTTATCTGTAAATTTATCGATTTTTTTTACAGTGTGCGGATTGTGTTATTGCTATGGTAAATGATAAATAGCTTTAGATGCAATTATTCTTGTTGGAATTCGATGAAATTTTTGTGGCAAAAGATTGCAGAAGTTTCAACGAAAGTATACAAAAATATAGGAATTTGTTCATTAAACACCGAAAGTTATTTTGAATCAACATATTTTCATCGGGATTATCGGGTGTTGAAAAATCTCATTGGAAATTACAGGATTTGAGTGCAACTTTTTCCATCCTCTTTTGTTGCAAAACATTGAGATCTGATTGAAAAAAAAATACGAGTTTGGACAAAAATTATAGAATTATTGTGAAGATGTTATACGGGAATTTTGTAGAAATTAATTGAAAAATCATGACAGACGTTTTTATTATCAATTGAAAACATTTGTACAGATTTGTTAAATAACCAGAGATTTCCTGATGTTGAAAAACCATGAATTTTCATTCTGATAAATTAACTCAATGTCAAATTTTCAAAAACAAGTTGGAATTATGTTAAAACAAATAAAATGAATCCACACAGGGAAAAATGCAGCTCGAAAGGATAGTAATCTTGATTAGAAAATTGGAGAATATTTCTTAAAATCTAAGAATTTTTCTTGAGTTCGTAATAAACATAAAACGGTTCAGATTTATCTTGAATATTGCTCGAAAAACAATGAAAAATTATCAATACTCAACAAATATGAAGTTTCCAAAAGTCGCGCATGAAATTTTACAAAGTAAATAACAAAATTTTAGAATCTTATTTTCAAATTACAGAATTTTGTTATTCACTTTGTAAAATTTCATTCGCGACTTTTGGAAACTTCATATTTGTTTTTATGATTTGTTAAGTATTGATAATTTTTCATTGTTTTTCGAGCAATATTCAAGAGAAATCTGAATCGTTTTATATTTATTACCTAGCCTTTCGAGCTGCATTTTTCTCCGTTCATGCTGTTCATTGAAAATTGTTTGGTCTCCACGAGTTTCATTGAAACGAGATAAAATTATTCGGAAAACATTGCTGAATTTTATGGAATTTTAACATCCAATCTCTTCCTATTCATGTCGCTCTTTCTCTTTCTCACTGAATTCTTCACAAGAATACATTTTGTTTGGTCGTGGAGACAAATTTTGAGTGAAATTTCTCAACTAAACTAGAAAAAGTTTCTCCACAATTCTGGCAAGTAAAAAATTCCTAGTTACACCACTGGAATAATTCTGACGTATTATCATTCAATACAATCGAGGAGAGAGAGAGAGAGAGAGAGAGGGAAAGAGGGAGACTAGATATTGAGTATAAGAATCACGTATCCAATCTTACATCGTTACATCTTCGGAAGATCACAACTAATGTTCGTTTGAGTCATAGCAGCACACCTTCTTATAGATTCAAATTCAAACACATTATTTTCTCCATGTAACAATTGAACCTCATTAAATCGATGACCCAAAACAATGAGAATCTTCACGACTGTCCGATCAACGTCAAACAAATTCACCAGGTAATTGATGAGTATTGTAAGGAATTATTGAAATATTATGAAACCTAAACTGAGGATAATGGAAGAGCGAAGGAATTTTTCAATGTTCGACGAAAGGATGATTATGTTGAATATTCGATTCTATGATGATAATGGATAATGAAACATAATAGAAATTTTGCTATAAGTGTCTGTGTGTGGAGATTACAAAGTGGTTATAGCAGGGAATGTTGGTGCAGTACCGTTTTATTGTTCATCGGCTGGTTTCAGTCTTCGGATACCGACTCCGGCTGTAATTTGATTATAATTGAATCAATCGAAAACTGTCTCTCAAAAACCAGGTATAAAAAGGATGGATCATCATCAGTCGTTCAATTGAAATTCTGGTGGAAATCCAAAAGAGAAAGAAGCTTTCGGCGCGCTCCATCGCTTCATTTTTACCAAGAAAGTTGGCGCGATTATTCAAAATGCGAACAATTGAAATTTAGTTGAGTAATATCCATGGGAACTGCATTAAAGACACTCGTTGTAAAGACTTTATTACTGGTCTATTACCGAGAAGAGGTGTAAATGTAACTTCACACACAGCTCCTGAAGGAGAACAAATTTTTAAAATTATATACAATTTATATATAATTTATGTATAATTCTATTTAAAGAATGAAATAAGTTCGGAAGGATTTGAAATCGGGATCGTCTTGTGATTATAGCATTTTTCCCAGTGAATGATCGTTGAAACGATATCATCATCTCTCCTGAAAATGCCAGGCAGAACCGGGCAAGAAATACTCATTGCAGCTGGAATACTTAAAATCTTATAATGGCTGGGCATAATACGACTGCGTATAGCGTTCTGTAATTGATATTTTTATAGCCAAAAAATTTAGTTGTTACCGATGAGTTCGGAATAGGTGTTGGAGCTAAAAAATAACTCCCATCACTGATTTTTAGCTATCCAAATATGAGATAATAATTTTTTTTCATGCTCTAACGGTCTTTGACCCGATTTCCAGGGACAAAAACTATTCGAAGCTTGAGAACAATTTTTTGCCTGATTCTGCTCATTCAACCTTTATCCAAACTTCCTTTTGAAGTTCCCGCAATATTCGTTAGAGCTAAGTCGTCATATACACGACAAAAATCTCCAGAAGCGTATCCAGAGCGTATTCAACTACATCTGAAGTAAAGGTCCCCGCTTTCTAAGATTTTTAGGGTGAAATTTTACTCTCTGTGTGACCTTGTTGAAATTTCGAGAGGAATTCCCACTGTTTCGGAGTGATAGTCTAAGGTTTGAGATTAAAAACTCACTGTCACCTCGATTCTAGAGTGAATTGAATTCGAATAATAAGCGGAGTAGTTCCTTTCTGAGACAGTGGAGTGAAACGAGTGATTGTTCACAACAATTTTGTTGGATATCAATTTAATTCTTGTCACAATTTGTGCCTATAGAATTAAATCATGTTTTTTCATACGAACTTTCTATGAAATTTCTACAGACATTTCATTTCGTCGTGGAATTCTTATAGAAATTCCATACAGCGAATATGCATAGAAGCAAATCCTGATCTCAATCGAAATACCTTCCTGAACGAAGCATACCCAGGTAAAAATTGACCATGGGCGCTAGGTTGCCGCAAGGCTCACCAAGATGGGCCGAGCCTAGACTACCAGGCATGGCGCAACTCTGAAATGATAACATCATTTCAGCCTCAGCCCATTTGTTTCCACAATCAAGACCCAACACTGAAAACAGGGTTGTGATAGCATATGCCGTCAATGGCAGACCATACAAAAATTTGTTCGCCAAGGATGAGCCAACGCTGTAGCAATCTTGCGGCAGGGTTGCGCCCATCTCATGCCAATGGTCACTTTTATTTTTTATTGTAATTGAAAATAAAATAAAAAATCCATTCTATCATTTCGATTGAACGAAATGAATGTCGGAGAATTTCAACATGTAATTTTTCTGATTAGTTTAAACTGATGAATGACGTAAATCCGGTGGTCCTGGCGTAGAAGTAGGCGGGTCTGGAAACAGATGAAGAATTATTTCTGTCATGGAATCTTCAAAGGAGACTTATATATTGATTGAATGCTTGGTTCGCCACTCGCAGGAAACAAGCATCACTCTGGTGAGAGTTATTGTAATTTGCTGTTTGAGAAGGAAGTTTCACTCTTAGCCAAGCTATTACTCAAGTCGAGTCAAGCTAACGCCTAAACTGAGCGAGGCCATCGCCCACGCTGAGCCAAGCTATTGCCCAAGCTGGACCAAGCTACGACCCATGCTTGGTGCAACATGAGAATCCATTGTCATTCAGAGTTGCCTAATGCTTGGAGCAGTGTCCCGCCAAGCCCTAGAGAGCCTCTGTTGAAAGCATGCTTTTTCCTTCAAGTAATATTGGTTGAAGGATGGGCCAAGCGTGGCGCAGCCAATGATCAATGATGGATCAATGAAGTCGATTTATGACTTCCCATATTGATACAATGTTTAGACCATTGTCAACCATCCTTGTCCCTACATAGATTGCCCAGCTTTGGCTGGCAGCCTTGCGTCTAGCTATATTCCGTCGTCAGCATTTGCGGAACCTGAAGATTTTTATATGGGTAGGTTTGTAAAATATTTCTCAAATTTTCACATAATGAAATCGAGACAGCTAATTTCTTAGCAATATTGGTTGAAATTATCTGATGGAGCTAAAAATGAGCTATAGGAGATATCAAAATGGCTGTACATCTCACAGCAAAATGCTGAGCAAATGTGCAGCAATATGGTATGAATTTAGGATTTTAGCTTGAGTTGTTAACGTGTTGCAAGAAAGTTGCTCGGAAACTGTCAATTTGCGTCAATTGGATGAACAACGTAGGAGCAACGATCGCACAGCAACTTTTGTTGTACGGAAGCTAATTGCTTTGCTCCGTGTTCGATCATTCACGAAAGTATTGTGACTCCGTCAATTGAATCATGCGATGATTCAATTCTATTCCCGAAATGTGTGATATGAATTCTATTAATCATCTAATCATTGAGATTCCTTGAACGTATCGCAACAGTGATCCCTCGCCATCACTCGCAATATACGAATACTAATCGATAGACGACTCGTTGGGACGTCCTTCGAACACACGCATCAACTTCGATCAACATTCGTCACGCATCTCATCAATCATCATCGCTTTGTTCTATACTATATTTTTTTTTATGAAAAATTCTTTAGATTCGATGTGCACCAGATGTGTCACAAACGTATGTACAAATAAACACATCATCGTGTGATAAATAACATACCTACCTTCCACTTGTCATGCAAATTTTCAGCAAAAAAAAGAACACAACGCGATAAGTTCTTGTGAATATGTATGAGAAATTCGAAAAATAAGTCCGTCGAGTCAAAAGACGAACACGAAAGAAACGAAAAACAATGTAATTAAAATAACAATAACGGAAAGTGGAATAAAGTTGTATTATGTCATTTGCGTAACATATTATAGGCATTTTGTGAAACAGAATCTATATCCTGGGTTCAACTTATTTCAGATCCATTTAGAATGTGAACATTTATTCGCGTGAGATATATTATTCAAGATATGGCGTTTGTTGAGAAGACTCCAAGTGCTATGACACTTACTGAATCAATTCATATATGACATCATTGATTTCTCTAATACGTACTCTATATACATGATTCACGCAATGCCAAGTGATTTGCGAAATCAAGGTCAAATCGATGATACTTCGATCATCGAAGGTTGTGAGGAGTTTTTCCCACGTGTGATGAGGTTGGATATGAAAATAATTGTCCTCGACGAGCCTGGAAACCTATGAAGTTTGTTGGTATTCCCATTCGAAAGAAATTTTGTTAGCTACGGTAAGGATTTCTTAACGCCCCAGGCTGGGTCCAACCTCTTCAACCCAGTATTCGGGAATGACGATGAGGCCCATGTTGGCTCAATCTTGGCCCTGCTGTGCTTTCCCATACAATTATGGTTGGGAGAAAATGGAAATAATGGATCTTAGTGCGGGCACATTTGAACTTGGCTTGGAATATGTAATTTTCATACAGATATTTCATTTGTTCATTAAATTCTCATAAAAATTCCATCTAGTTTGCATAGAAGCGAATTCTGAGATAAATTCTATTGAAAGTCTGAAGAATTTCATACCATACCTTTATAGAATACCTCGATTCGCTGCATTCTGGAATTCTAAAAAGCATTATTAAAAGCACTGACGCCAAGAATTATTTTGCAATTACTGGAAATTATTCTTTACCGAGTCAATACGGAAATCAAATGAATGAATAAATGTGTTAAGAAAGCAAAACTTTCCCTCCCACGTGGGATATATCTCATATTTTTGTTTCCATTTTTCAATTTCAATTTGAATACCTTATGAGAGTGGATCGATACTTGTTGGAAGAGAAAATATTTTCTACAAATGATATACAAAGATGAACAGGAAGATTTCTAACAACAAAAAGAAGAAAGCATATATATTTCTACATTGCAACGTAACAATTAATTGAATGAAATAATTCTGTTTATCGATGAATAAATTTTCTCGAGACGATTGAGAAAATATAATTAAAATACCCGCATTATATCATTAACGCTTCGAGATGTAAGCTTTCAAAATCAAAATATTGTACCTCTTATTCTGAACAGGTCGATGCACATCATCGCTCAACTAGGCACACGGTCTAGGATTAAGTAAATCGAATTTCACTCTTGCTATTCAGATGAGTTCTAAGAGGAATGTCCTTTTACTCTCATTCATCCTTCGTTCTTCATTCTTTTCTCCGATCGAATGGGAAATGAACATTTCTTTCGTGAGCTGATATCACATTGGACTGTTTAAAAAAAATCGAAAATTTTGTTTTTCTTCGAAATCTGTACATAAAAACTTTCGAGGAGGTGTAAAAAGACACCTGTGAAGAGCAGAGCTCCTGATATCGATATTTAGAGGTATCGCGCATCGCACTTTTTCATCTGCCATTTAAATAACACGGGAAAAAATGCTTTTAAAGTTTGGAACTTTTTAACTCCTTAAGTCGATTCACCACAAGCTAAGCTACTAGATCTCTCCCCCCAGTTTTCTCAGTAATCAATGAATAGAATCAATTTTAATGAGCAGGTGCATCTTCTTAGGCTATTGAAAAAAATGCAGCTACTCATTATCATTTCATTTTATGTGTTCGTTTCTGAGAAAACTGGGGGGAGAAATTTGGAATCTAGTAACTTTTGCAGGGAGTAATGAATCCCCTTAACGATTCATTGAACTGCTAAGACTATAAAATATTCTCATGGAGAATTGAAGGTACAAAGAAATCTATGGTTTTTTCCACTTTTCGGCAGATCTATCAAATTATCAATCATTTTGAATGCTCCTGTTCATTTTTTCATGACATAAATGTGACTCTACTGCCCTGGTAGAAATTCCAATTTTGAGAATTTTTCAGAAATGCACAAAATATTTTCAGAGATTTTTCCGAATTTTATTGAGACTTGCCGAGATTTATAGAGAAAAAAATGCATAAAATCTGACGAAATGACAATTCGTGGGATTCGGTCTTAGAACATTCCGCAGGATTCAATCAGAATCACATTGAAAAAAGAAAATACATTCATCTGAGTCAACCTCATTTAAAACCCTGCTGAAAATGCCAGGCAAATTCGGACGAAAAATGTCAGGATTTGATTGGTTTTTGTCTCAGGAAATCCAGTCAAAAATTGACGAAAATTTTTCTGCCAGGTTTTGACAGGATGTTACAATTCGGTGATTCCACACAAAACCAGGTAGAAATTTCGTCAGTTTTTGATTGGATTTCCTGGGACAAAAACCGATCAAATCCTGACAATTATTTTTTGTCCAAAACTGCCTGGCATTTTAAGCAGGGATGAGTTGTTGGATAAGATTTGGTCAGGACATTGTACAAGATTCAATGAGATTTGTTACTCATTTATCATACCTCCTCAAGAAAACATGAGTCAAACCCTAGTAGCACAAGGATGTTAGGAATATCCTATAGATGCCCAAGTAACACCAATGTGCGTCAAATATTCTCCGAACGTTCCTAAAATATTTAAACGTCCTGCAAACATTCTCAGAACGTTTGACGAGGATTGTGTGTTACTAGGGTGTTCATAGAACATTGAAAGATGTGAAAATATTCTATAGATGTCCATAGGACATTCGAAGCGTATCAATATATTCTGTGCATGTTCATAGAATATTCCAAACATTCTTGTGTTACTAGGGAATAGATTGATTGTAGGTTGGTTTTAGCTGAACGTACATTCAATGAACGTTCAATGAACCTCCAACTGTCCATAGTTTTATTTGAGGTTTGACGAACGTTGGTCGAGCGTGCATGCCCATGTAACACAGAATATTCTGAGAATATTCTCACAACATCCGTAAAACGTACTGTATCGAATATTCTTACAAAGAGCGTAGAAGCTTCATAAATATTCATAGAAGATTCTTAGAACATTTGAATGGGACTGTTCCGAATATTCTAGGAACGTTCGTACAATATGCGTACAAAGTTTGTAGGTAGATTGATGAGCAGCGCATGCGCAAGCATCTCAATGACATGAATTCAGTAATGGCGGATAATGTTGTTGCCAGGCGACAGACCTTCCCGTACAGCACGCGGACATTTCTCCGTCGCCTCGACGTCGCTTCTCCGTTCTTTCCACCTTGTATCCACGTCTCTCTTTCTTCCACCCCGCCTCCACGGAGATGCGACGTGGACATCGGTGGATGTGCTGTGTGGGTTTGGATAATATATTATTTCAATTTGTACTTGGGGAATGAGAAATTTATCAATGTGCGTTTTAATATCCCGAATGTTTTAGGAGCGTCATGCGTGAAAAATTATCATCAAAAGTGTAATAAAATATTAAGAAATATCGTATATATCATGATTGCTTGTTGCGATCATAAGTATCTCACCCATGCATGTGAATCCATAATATTGCTAAGAATCCATGATTACAGATGTTTAATGAGTGAAAAAATTGATTGTGAATTGGTTTTCGGTTATATACAGAAGTTATATTGACAGGAATTTCTATTTTGACAGCATTTTCTTATAATATTCCCACAATATTCGTGGTATAATATTCTGAGAATATTTGAAACAGTCTCATTCAAACATTCTGAGAATGTGCGTAGAATATATTCGCACGTCATAAGAATCTCCATAGAATATTCGAATATCCTCAACGTATATTCTTAGAACATTCTCAGAACGTGCTTGTGCTACCTGGGTGTTCTCTTGGAGGTTTTATTCTTGATTTAAAAGAGAGAAGAGAATTCAAGAAAATTGATTAAACAATGATTATTGATCGGTATTCACTTAAGTATCGCTGCATGGCAGAACAAGCAGTTCTGTTGCCATGGTGCCTACAAGAAAAATGAACAACATGACTACACTGTTAGAAAAAATTTGTGAATTTCACATACAAAATTTGGAAACAATTAACACGTACTTTCGTGTATTAAATTCACCACAGATTTTAGGAGATTTAAACCAATTTTGATATGGAAACCATTTCAAGATAATATTGTGTTTGAATTTTAATGAAAGGGTGAGTGATTCAATACGAAAATATGAGTGTTTATTGCTTCCAAGCTTTTGTATTCGAATTAATACAAATATTTTTCACAGTGTAGATGTTATGGCTGACATGAACAAATTTGTCAACAGAACTAACTTCTTACACTGACAGAAAAACAACCTTGTTGGAACATTCGTGGTCGCAATAACTTGAAATCTGGTTCGATTCACCAGGAAATGTGATTGTAATGTGATCTAGAAAAAGTGGTTGAAGCCAAAATTAACTACATATTGTGGTTGTCACACCAAGAAAAGAATCCGGTTTTTCTAACCTGAAAAATGTGGTTAATTTTTGCTTCAACCACTTTTCCTAGATCACATCACAATCACATTTCCTGGTGAATCGAACCAGATTTCAAGTTATAGCGACTACGAATGTTTTAACCAGGTCGTTTTTCTGTCAGTGCAGCCGCTGCAGTAAATATTTTTGCAAGGAGAACAAGTTTCTTGGTAGGCGCTGTAGTAGCAAACCATTTTTTCTCCGCACCGTAGAAATAGTCTTCTAAATTTGATATTTCCCCGGTAAAAGGACGAGTATACCCTAATCAAAATGTTCGACAGATCCTGACAGATTCCGGTCAAAATTCTGTCTGGTTCCGTCGGAAATCATCATGCCTGGGACAAAAACCGACCAAATCCTGCACAGGCTGGAACGCCAGACAGAGCCAAACAAAACCTGACGGATTCCGGTCAAAATTCTGTCTGGGTCTGTCGGAAATCATCATGCCTGGGACAAAAACCAACCAAATCCTGACAGGAAAATTATCTGTCGGACATTTGGAATAGGGTAATTTGTGAATGGGTCAAAAAGGAAACGGTAGATTTCATTGAATTAATTCAGAGGATACTAGCGACGTGGCAATAGCCAAATCGTCTATGACAAACTACGGGCAAACGCTGCAATTTTAATCAGAATATCGCTCTGTACAGCACTTCTCTGATTCAATTAGAAGGGTTGTACAGAGCGATATCTTGATAAAATTGAAGTCTTCGCCCATAATTCGTCACAAACGATTCGGCTGCTGCCACGCCGCTAGTATCACCTTAAGAAATCCTTGAAATCCACACGGGAAGATAGGGTCTATCAATATTTAGAAAAATGACTGTGAATTTAGGGAAAACGAGGATCGCTGAAAAATATTCGTAGTCGATGTGTTAACAATTGATCCGCTAAGAGCAAAAGTGACACTCAAATTGTTGTCATGCCAAAACAGGACAGGAACTTTTGAAAGTAAGAATGAAGCGTCAAAAGTTGCGAGCAAAAGCGATACACCTATAATTCGGTACAAAAGAGCAACCGCAGAAATCTCCGGGCAAAAATGAAACACCGAAAACCTCGAGGAAAAACGAACCAGCGCACAACCCAATTCTGTATTTCCTGTATTTTTCTCGGAACTTTTGACCTTCCATTCTTGCTCTTGAAATTTTCTGTCCTGTTTTTGCTGGACAACAATGTGAGTTCCACTTTTGCTCTTAGCTTATTATTAAAATTATCAATATCAATAGACCCGGTCTTTCTGCGCAGCTTAAAACCGGTATTTCGGGAAACAGGGACGGAAATCGGAAGGTTTTGCAATACCGAACCAGGAAAGCAGAGAAAGCAAATGAGCTCTCACGTCCTTGAATTTATTATTCAATATAAATATGTGATTGTGGTTTTATAATCATTTTCAAATCATGTTTTCAAGGGAAAATGAAAGCAACTTCCCAATAAAATGGAATATTCGTTATACTCTCGCGAAAGCGATCGAATCGAGTTGATTATTATTTCATTGATAATCTCTCGAACAGCCGATACGCGATATAGAGAGGCGTTGATAATACTCGAGGAGCGAATGATCTCAAGAGAGAACTGCAACCTTACAAGAAGAAAGGAAAAAGTGGATTTGTACTTTCACCCTGCATCATTATTTTCGGTACGTTAATATCTAGTACGATATTACACGGTGACTCAATGATCAACTGGATTCATATAATATATTCAAATAACACACTCTAGGGAGTAATTTGTACTCTAGAATGCTCCCCGAAACAGCAATTTCATGTAATTACGCATCCGTGATGTTCTTTCAACAATAAAATACATATCTTTTTTTATGTTTTCATTGGACAGCTGTATAAGAAAAGCAAGAATCAACTCATTGTATCATTTTATCGTTGGCTTTTGGTGTTTGTTTCTCTCATTTGCGGTTGCCTAATATTCGATTTTTTCTTACAACCACGTGCCTTTCTTCTCTCCTTTTTCTTTTTTTCTCTTGTCGCACAGGGTTGATTGTACGTAACAAGATTACAATCGGTGTCTCATCGCGTATATAGGTAAATATGAGTTGTGTATACGAGTTATTATCTCATGACCAAGATCCGCGTCTTTCATTCCCGTATGTAACCGAACGTCATCGGTTATTATATCATGGAATCAAAGGAAAAAAAAACCAACTCGAAGAATTTCCTTTGGGAACAAACAAATGTTGTCGTTTAAAAGACAACACCCAACAACACCAACAATGACAAAGAGACAACAGACGAGTGGGGTCTCCTACAAAGGGGGAAAAATTCACGTCTCGATTCTTGGTCCCAGAGTTCGAGGACGACGGAAGTGAGCGAAAGGAGCGCGGCAATTCTTCTCTCGTGCGAAGGTGAAAACGCCGCGACGGACGAGTTGCGGCACACGCGCGCACAATGGGTTAGTAAATTGTTGGGTTAATTGGTCAATTCCTCACACAATAACCTTCTTTGGTTTCGATTCACTTTCCACTTCGATTGAGTGTTCTCCGAAACCTCCAAAAGATACTTTTCTTTCGATCATTCTCTCTCTAAAACTCTCTCTCTGTTATACGAATAATTTATGAAAAATGAACAGGTTTCAATGGAATTCAATGAGATTCAATCAGGAATTTCACGATTTGTAATGATAGAATCGAATTGAATAAACCCAGCGAACACGACTTCAGGTGTGTCATATAGGACCAGTAACGGCACTTTACCAGCATTATAGGGCCATCAACGGCCCATTGAAATGCCAGTAATCATTGTTTATAGGAAAGGCTGTGTCTAGAGCCACGTTAGCCTGTCTCCAATTTCAATATATCGAGACACGTCAAGTTTTCGAGTTCTCGTGGATACAGTGAATGCTCGAGGAATTGAAAATTCAAGCCAGGCGCAACTTTTTGCGTGTCTCAGGGTCAAAAAATTCAAGACACACTGTAAAAAAATTTCACCGGAAAATTCCAGTACATGTACTGGAAGTCATTAACCTGTACATGTACCGGAAAATTTCAGCACATTTGTACTGCAAAAATTCAGTGCAAACGTTATGGAATTTCCGCATCAAAACTGGAAATTTTCTGAGCCTCGGTACTGGAATTTTTCAGTACACGAGCTGGACTTTTCCAGGACATGTACTGGAAAATTAATGCTGAAAATATCCATGAAAATTGAAAAAAAATTGCTCACGCAAAGTGATTTTGCAGGGTCCTTGTGTTCCAAGATGATTGAGAAACTTTTGATCGTTCATTTGGATGGACAGAAACTCATGTCTACCTAACAGGATTTGAACCCACACTTTTCTACCTGCCTACCAACTGAAACCTAAGACCTAACCGATGAGCTATAGCGCGACATGTTGGAAGGCCAGCTTGGGTTACTACATATGCTTCATATCTAGAACACAAGAGGATAAGTCTTGGAAAAACCTCATATATCAATTTCATTGGCTACAATTACAATTATTATTCAAAATCTCAATCAGGAAATTTTTAATATAAAGACTTGAAATTTTTCCTGCCAGAAATGACGAAGTCCAATAGAAGTGGAAAATTTCAGTGCAACAGTGATTAAATTCCGTTGCATAGCAACTGGAAAATTCCATCACACGACCTGAAAATTGCAGTTCAAAACCTGTATAATTCAATTGCATAGTAACTGGAAAATTCCATCACAAAACCTGAGAATTGCAGTTGAAAACCTGTATAATTCCAGTATACCAACGATTAGGTTTTTTTTTCTAAATTCCAAATTTTTTCTCAAGTCCTTTTTGAGGGAATATTTTTTTTTTGGTGCACAGAACTATAAAATTGTAGTACGAGCCGGTAAAATTTTCGCGAAATCATGGCAAAATTTCAGTACATCATCTCAAACTTGAAAATTCCAGTACAATGACTGAATTTTCAGTTATGCTTGGTAAATTTTCAGTAACGTAACAACAAAATCTCTGTACATGTACTGGAATATCCATATTCCAGTACTAGCACTGGAAATTTCCAGTCCAGTTGCACAATAAATTTCCAGTTTTTTTTTACAGTGCACTTACTATATCCACGAGAATTTGAAAATTCAAAGCTAGAGACAGGTTAGCGTGTCTCTAGACAGAGCCTTGAATAAATATATTTTCCTTGAGTTTTAGAAAAATGTTGACAAAAGACTATCGAGTTACCCTTTTAGATGGTGACGGGGTCTTTGAAAAAGATCTCCATCATTCCAGATAGTAATTCAACCTTGCTGCAATGTTTTGTCAGGCAAGCTGGTGAGAAGGTTGACATAAAGCCTCCTAATTGACACACGACGAGGTTACAAGCTTACAAAAACCTTACAGCAGAGTTGTAGCAGCCTTACGCTGACAAGGACCGATTGTCAATAACAAGTCAAGAACAATCAAATGACAAGTCTGACAAGCTTGATTACTTTTGGACAATGATTAAACGTATTTTAATTTATAGATGAATTTATGAAAAACTCTGTCAATTAGAGGTGGACTCGAGACTCTCGAGTAAAACCAACAAAACTTAATTTTGCCAGTTCCGATGCAAGATTTGCTGCGTCAATGTACAACTATTTGAAAAATGAGATGGAAGAAAATTAAAAGAAAATTTCTTTTGATTTTTAACACTAAGGTTTATTCAAAACTGTTGCAGTCTCGAAAAAGGTCTTGTCTCGTCTTGTCTTGGTCTTGAGCAGAGAAAAATTGTTTCACATTGTGGATGCAATCAATTCCATCCTCTCAGACGTGTTATTTCCACCTATTCCATGCCCACATTTGACTTGATATGCAGGTTTGTCTTCGAATATCGTAAAATTGAATAATATTTACTATTCTTGAATTTTGCTCAAGAGTCTCGAGTCCACCTCTACTGCCAATTGGCACATAGCTTCCTCGTTATTTTCGAACGCATGGTTTTCAACAAATTGGAATGGAACTCATATGGGAACACTATCGGATCACAACTAGGACGTGGTAAAAGTTTCATTCCAATCGGATAACAGGAAGCGAAGACATGCTGGGTCGCAAAATCACAATTTTCGATAACATGTTTCCTTTCCCTCTCCCGTTTTTCTCAGAGAATCAGGTTGAAACTTGTATGGGACTGCGATCCACACTGCATAAAGCTGTGGTGGAAATTTCATGAAGATTGGATGATAGGAACGGAAGTTATCCGCATGATAACGATGTTTACGAAATTTTCAAATTTTGTTTCGAAGCTCAGTGCTCATTTGTTGGAAATTTACACCGTACAATGCATGCTTTCAAAATATTGTCAAACAATGTGAGTCGTGAAACAAAAATTTTCCACAGTTTTCAATCGTTCGAGATGAAACTTAAATGGGACCACTATCAGGTTATCACTAGAGTGTGGTTCAAATTTCATTAAAAACGGATAATAGAAAACAGAGATATGCGTGATCGCAAAATCACAATTTTTGATAACATTTCGCTTCACTCCTCCTATTCTGCTGTAAAGATCAAGTTGAAACTCATATGGGACCACTACTGACACCGAATGTAACCGTGGTAAAAATTTCGTGATGATCGAATAACAGGAACGGAAGTTATCCGTGATCGCAATTTTAGGGGGGCTACATCCACACATCCATCCATCTATCCAGACAGACAGACACGGAACCAAAAATTTCCCCCGAGTTTCGAGGAACATTTTGGCCTAAGAGATTTTGAGTTTGAAGAAAAAAAAATTTTCGGCCCCTCGAAACGATCACAAAGCTTCCCTCTAACGAGGAAGCAAAATTGTTTGTTGTCGGGTGGTATGGCCCACCATCCAAAAACCGGTAAATTGAAACGAGAACATATGTTTCAACACAAAATTATTTGTTTTAAACATTGAATATGAAAGGTTTTTCCTTGAATTGAGGCATTGTCCACTGAAACGAAATTACCATATGGACCATATCATCCAAATCTAACCCATCCCTGGTGAAAATGGAGCGTATACACGAAGCGCGAAGGGAGCGAGAAATGTTTCATTTCCCTCATTCTTAAGCGTGTGATCAGTGTTTCCACTTCAGGGATTATTATCCCAGTTTAGGGATTGAGGGATTTTGTGGGATTTTTAGACAGGATAATTTTTTTATGGAAATACAAAACCCAAACTAAAATTCGATATTTAGAATGTATCTTTAACAAGACATTCATTTCCCAAAAAGGAGAATATTTAGGGATTTCTTTCTTCTAAGAGAGGGATGAGGAGGGATTGTTTTTTCTTCTAAGAAAAAAGGGATAACGGGGGATTTTTCATTCTAGTTGGTGGGAATTTTTTTTGTTCATGTGGAAATCCTGCGTGTGATGCCTGCTTGCTGTAAAGCGATGAAATCATACGTTCCATTAACGCTTCATTGGCTCTAGATCCCGTTTTACACACGCTTCATGTGAAATAGTAGTAAGTTACACTGAGCGTGTGCAAATTATACCTATTCTGATTTCAAATAATATCTTTAAGCGGTTGGTTCCAACGACGATTCATGCGTGGCTCAGTGGATAAAGCCCTCGTCTGCCATGGTGAAAGTAATCGGTTCGATTCTCGCTATGGGGTGGCAATTTTTTTATTCAGGTTTCCCTCTTTACATACTCGGGCCTTTCCATTTCAAATCGACCGGTCCATTCTGGTCATGATTATATTTTTTAATGAAATTTAGATATATTGTTTTTTGGTCGATTTCATGAGACCCGTATTTTTTCTTTTGGCAAAAAACAAATTTGTCCGTGATTTATTGAGATTTTTGTTTTGAGAGTGAAAATTAGTTTTTTCTGTTGATAAAGTGAATTTTTGTTTCAAACTTGCATAACTTTTTCAAAAATCAACCAATTTTGATGGATTTTTTTTTTAAATCTTCAAAAAAGTTCCTACTTTTGAACAACCCTGACCAAAGAGGATTATCCATAGTCATTCATTTTTTATTTAACAATAAACAAAGAGTCCAAAATTTTTTCAAAATTCAATATCTCAAAAACAGTTTGTTTTTTTTTTTTAATAAAAATTTTTTGCCCAAAAGTAGAGAGTTTGAACTATATTCTGGCCAAGTGCCAAGTAGCTGAAATTTTTTTTTCCGAAATTATGATTTTTTGAAGAAAAAAGTGTTTTTTCCGTGCAGTTAGGTTTATCTAGGGTGCTCCTGGCCATATTTTTCACTCTCTGAAATGATCATTTATAAGAATTTTCAACCTAGGAATGTTTTTTACATTCTATATGCATTATATATAAAATGGAATACAAAAACAAAACTTTTAGTCTTGGATCATCATATTAATAGAAAATGATAGAAATAATAATTTAATGCAGTGATAATAACGTGAATATCAATACATATTTGTTTTTATTTGACAAGTTCCCACTCGTGTTCACACGTCCCCGCGGTATACATTCTGCTTTCAGTTTCCATTCCAATTACGTTTTTCCATACATGCGTTGTACGAATACCTTTGATTTTTGGTGCCTTTTTCCAATCGTCAGTCTTTTCTTTTCGAAAAGCCTCTAGTTTGTCTATGGCAAGAAGAAGATGTTTAATTTTTGGAGTCATTTTCTGTACCTTCTCAACGAATGTCTCTGCACTTTCTATATATTCTGTTGCATCCTTCGTTGAATTGTGCTTTGTGGCAAAATGTTTAACTACTGCCCCAATACCGTCACAAGCACCCTGTCCATGTCCCGTTGCTGAAAAAATCCATTTCTTATTCAACGACGATGTTTTGAGTTCGCTGAATTGAAAACAAGTTTGAAACTAAAATTCACTTTATCAACAGAAAAAACCAATTTTCACTCTCAAAACAAAAATCTCAATAAATCACGGACAAATTTTTTTTTGGCCAAAAGAAAAAATACGGGTCTCATGAAATCGACCGAAAAACAATATATCTAAGTTTGATTAAAAAATAAAATCATGACCAGAATGGACCGGTGGATTTGAAATGGAAAGGCCCACTCTCTGTATCCCTCCCATTCAAGCTTCGTATCGTTTTCATTAACTTTTCAGTTATACCCTCCAACATAAGCTTCGTTTACTTTTCCTTCCCGCTTCCATTTTCACCAGGGATGAGAGCCTAGGGTGAAATCATGGGGGATATAAAATCGCTGATAAAATCTTGGCATAGCATCGAGAAACGAATTTTCCTGTGAAACGTATGCATAGAAACATTGTTTATAGATAAATTGTTTGAACAATTTCTTCAAAAAGTAACACAAGTCGACAAAAAAGATGTTTTCTTTTGGGTTTCTGTTTCCATGCATAAATTTTGATGCTACCCTGCTTGAAAGATCCGATTCAAACCTATTAACTGGTCGATCAGTATGAATCAGATTTTTGTCCAGGAATTTGCCTATTCGATCTCATTCAAATCTAATCGGTTTGAATAGGAAATTCCTACTCAATGAGATATAATCAGTATATTCGAATGTACATGATCCGAATTTACAGATTATATCTCATTGAGTGGGAATTTCTCTATTCAAACCAATTGTATTTGAATGAGATCAAATAGAAAAATTCCGAACAAAAATCTGAATCAAACTGATTGACGAGGTAATAAGTTTGAATCGGATTTTTGAAGCAGGGTAGGTCTCGAAAAACACAAAAATATCCATTCTTAGTTTTTGAACTTTGCTCTTATACACTGAGAAAAAAAAGTCATGACCGTAATGAATATTTCTTCCGGCCAAGGAAATGAATTCATCCAATAGTGACAATGAAATCATTTCATGGGACTTATCAATCTGAGTATTCATGCAAACAATGTATTCAAATCTGAAATTCTTGAGCCTGAAGAAACATTTCTTTGAATCAAATACCCTTTCTTCAGTGACAATAAACCTACTCTGATTCAATTAATTATTTCTTCGGAGGAATGAAACCACTCAAACATTCAAAAAAGAAAGTTTTTGAATCAATTAGGAAAATTTTCAATCCATCGAAATAAATCATCAACTTCAAGATGTTCTTTTTTGACTTCGTGAATTCCATCCTGATTCAATAAATGATGTTTCAGAAGTCATTGAGCACAATATCAGATTTTTTCTGTAAAAAAAAATTATCACACTTGTAAAGCTTTCATAGTCCACTCTGGTGTTCCTTTAATCTGTTGATAACCGGGAATTCTGAGCACTTTGGATCAAATGAGACTTCATTGATCGTTCAGTCATGCCGTCTGTTAGGCGAATAGTGCCTATCACTCCATGCGGGACCTGTAATTCAATGCCATAATCTGAAAGAAATATTTATTTAGATGAAGTAATACTTACTAAGAAGACAGAGTGATTAATTCTTTATATACAAACCATACTGTCGAAAGAGAACTTGCGAGAAAGTGACTACACCTTGCGAGAACCAACCGAAAGTCGTCTAAGTAACTAAAACGTAACGTGATTTCGAAAATCCATTTCTTTATCTTACTGAATTTTCTTTAGAATCAATTGCACATACTTTCATATCGATGAATGAAATCATTTGAATATAAAAATCATTCTGTGGATTTGAAGAGATACAAAATCATGCTTACCAAATATTACTTTCATTCCAAGCAGTATAGTATTGATTCGAAAACGTTGTTATTAACAAATTTGTACACCTTGAATTGAAAATTCGAGCTTTTCCTACAAAACGTGACGTAATAAAATTGAAGAAATAAGTTATTGAATTTTCAATCGTTTTTGAATGAAATTAGAATCATGCCTTGCACTTCGCGGTCTGACTAATCCAAAGAATTAATCTTTGTGTCAATAAAATGTTTCTTGGATTGGAGGAAACTGAATTCAATAAAATAATATCTTTCATTTAACGAAAGAATTCATTATTTCTATTGAATCATCATTGTTTGAAAGGACATGTATTCAGTTCAATGAGGGCCAGATCCGAAAAAATGTATTTCTTTGATGTAACGACTTTTTTTTTTCAGTGTATGATGGAAGATTACATTTGTGGTTCAATACGAGAAAGTCCATACAAACATTAAAAAAAACTACTAAAAATCTTCATTTGTGAACTAGATTTTGTATTATTTTACATTTGTATGCTATTACTAATCCTTGAATTAGAAAGACTCCGATGTTTAGCAAACATTTTTCTGATTGTAATCTATAGTGAAATTATGAAAAAATCAGTTATTTTTCTTATAATTCAAAAATTTGCTCTGGTTTCTACAAAAGCAAACTTTGATCAAAAAAAATTATTCTTTCCGCCATTATTAACATAGAAGAAAACAAAATTCGACATTCAGAAGTGAGACCCAAAAATCGTGTTGACCGGTGTACGTGTCCCCCCAATCGATTCTGAGGAAAAAAAATACATAGAAAACATGTAGAAAAATGAATTTTTCTCTTATGATATGAATTATTTCACAATATATACATTGTAAAAACTCAAGGACTCGAAGCGACGCTTTGTCATCCCAGATACTAATTTTTACCATTTCCTTCTTTCCTTGTACATGCGTTTTGCGAACAAATATCCGTGCATTATGGAAAGGTATAAATCCAATGAGTTATTTCCCCGAGTCAAGTACATGTTTTACGATCAAACAATTCCAAGATTGAATGATTTCTTTCTAAGGCGCCCTATTTTCCAAGAGTTAGCTCTTTAAGGTAACAAAATACACGAGTGTTGATATACCGACACTAACGTGTACTTCATTCGCGTATGAAATAGTTGTGCTCGTGTACTCATATTCCTTCTATCAAGAAAAAAAAAGATTGCGTGGGACTGACCAAGAGAGAAGAGAGAAAAGAGAAAGGATAAAAGAGAGAGGAGGAGATAGAAATGGAGTGTGGGCTCATTGCTCAGACTCCATATTGGGAGATGCCGGACCTGGGTTGGTAGGGAACCAAGCGTACACAAGGCACGGCAGACGCCAGGTTCTTCAATAAGACTCGCCAATGTTATAGTCAAGTCATCGACTGCGCGATAACACACGTTATATATGTTACATCCTTTGAATATTCTCCCCTATACGTGCGTGACATAACCACAGTTCTCAGAGATATCTATTTCATAACGTGTACACTTTTACGAATATTTGAAATCTTTTTGTCCGGTGAGTTCTGGTAAACAAGTCCGCGACAATGTCAAGACTAGGAGGATAAAATTTCATTCTTTTCGATATATATCGATGAATAACGCACATGATAAGTACAAATTGAAACAATGCAATACGTTTAACGTTGATACCGGTTATAAGAGATTACGATTGCTGCTTGAAATGCGTAACTTCACAACACGTGACAACGCCTACCTAACTATCTGCCTACCCACCTTTTGGTAGCATTGGAAGCATGCACGCGGAAATCTGAAACCTGACGTCATTTATTATTTTATTCGAATGTCCCGTCCTGATTGAGAAGTTTATTTACCATCATTTTTCCAGCAGATTGCCAACAGACAATGGGATTTCTAAACATTATAATGATCTTACAGTTGGGTGCGTGTAGTTATACGTTGAGAATGAGAGTTCGTCTCTCACGAGATGCGTTGAATGACGAAGGAGGAATTAATAATACATTTCTCGATCCGTTGGAATGGTTGAATAATAATTGAAAATTCGTTGAAGGAACTACTACTTTTCTCTGAACATCTCTGAAGAACTCTAAGGATCCATCCAGAAATTCACAACAGACGCGGTACTGCACCTGCTGAAAATGCCAGGCAGATCCGGACAAAGAATAAAATTTAGCTGCAGCAGCTTAGTAGCTAGCACGGACACGGGCAGCCATTAAATTAGCTCCTGCAGCTAAATTTTAGCTGTTACCGCGAATAATTTAACTACAAATGCAAATTTGTTTGCTGTCACAGCTAAAATTTAGCTGCAGGAGCCAAGTTAATGGCTGTCCGTGTCCGTGCTGGCTACTTAGCTGCTGCAGCTCAATTATTTTTTCCGTGTGTCAAAACCTGAACCAGAAAAATTTTTGTCAGTTTTTGACTGGATATCAAATTTGGTGAGAAAACTGATCAATATTTTTTGTCCGGATTTGCCTGGAATTTTCAGCAGGGCTGAACGAATTTTGACGTTCGTCTGAATACTATTATTCGCAAACAGTGCGGTTCCTGTACTGGATCAGTACCTGGCCGACATTAAACCCTCAGTGCTGGTTCACCAGTACAGTTCGAGACGCAATACTGGCACTGTACTGTGCCCCTGTTGTCAACATTGGCCGAATTCGGATTTTTCTGATTAGGGAACTCTGAACAAATTTGCAAAATCCTAAAACTCTTGTTTATCAGACATGATTTGAAAATGAGAATGAAAATTTCTCTGCGATTTTTGGAAAAATTCTCCAAAATTGTGACATGATTGAGAAAATCAGAATTTGTCATTTTGTTGCTTTAGACAATTTATATTTCAGGAGTCTTCAAAGACAGTCGCTGATTTACGCGCCAGCAAAGCAAGCACCTGTTTGGGGTGGCAAAAAATTTTGTCCTGTGGACGTTGATGGGTTAACTGAATTGTCATACATGGTTGAAAACGGTATACTCGAAATTCGTGTTGAGAATCAACACAAAACATTATTAAATTGTTGTTTTCTCAACATCTTTCGTATCTTTATTGATAACAGAATAAATTGATTTATTAATTAAGTAATTATTAGTAATAAAATTTGAGAATTTGAGGAGACGGTCATTGAGGTTACTGGAAACACGCATAACTGCATTGGGTTTCCAAGTGTTCTATACACTTCCAGAATGGGGGCGGCAAAGTTTCAAATTCGCCATCCCAAGTAGCACAAGAACATTTCAAATATTCTGCGTTCATTCCGTGATCATGCATAGAATATGCAAATGAGACTGTTTCGGATAAATTCGAAAAATATGTTCTGAGAATGTGCAGAGAATACACTCATCCAAAACAGTCTCGTTCGAAGATTCTAAGAATGTTCATAAAACATGCTCAGAACTTCCAAGAACCTTCTTAGCATTTCTAACCTGTTGTGCTACTTGGGATTGTTCAAAGAATGTTTTCATCGATACATGTTGTTTGATATCGTTCTTGAGATGTTTTCACATCATTTAATAAGCCAATAAGAAAAAACAAAATGTGGTAAAAAAATTTCAAACACACGGAGAAAAATGCCACTCGAAAATATAAGAATTTTTGTTATTTTTCTTAGTAAACTAGCAACAGGAAGGTGTGTAAAATGAATTTTTACATAAAAATATGGAAGGTTCGGTCACATTTTAGTGAAAAATCTTGGTTTTTGTAATTCGTTGGCCGTTCGGGACATTTTTTTCAACAAAAATTTACCAAAATTCCAGGGTATATTCTAAGAAAATTTAAGAACTAACCGAAACGCTGGACATTCGATTTCTAAAAAAAAAAGGAAAACATTTGTGTGTGACAAGTACTCCTTTAATTTTACTTTTGGCATGAAGTCTTATTTTTTTAGAATTAATATCGCTTCTGAACTCACTATATTCCTTGATATGAGGCGAAAGGCTCATTCTGTAACAGGCCTTCTTGAAAGAATCCATAGAATCTGACGAAAATAAATCTAATGGTATTTAGTCAGAACATTGTGCAAGGCTCAGTAAGATTTGGCAAGGTTCAATCAAAATTACATTGAAAAAATACACTAACCTGATTGAATCTCATTGAAAATGGTCGAATAGGATTTGGTCAGAACATTGTGCAAGATTCAATCAGATTTGGCGAGAATCAATCGGTTTGTTCAACCAGGAAGGGCAATATTTTCACTAAAAATTCACTAAAAATTAGGTCATTTCTTAAGGACTAACCATTTTTACGTTTTAGAACTGATCGTTTTCTTTCAGAACTAACCTTTTGGTGAGAACTGATCCTTATAATATGCCCTGCAAAATTCAATCAAATCTCGATTTGGTGATTTCTCGGTTATTTCGTGGTAATTTCCTGGGTTTTTACCTCAAAGATTCCAAAAACGAACCACATTTTTTGGTTACCTTTTGGTACCAGATTTGTTCCAAGCAACCATTAGTTTTCGATCAACAGAATAGATCGTTATATGGTAGAAACCATCATTTTTTGACCAAACCAAAAAATAACCGAAAATAAATCATCAAAATTGGTCACTTTGGAATCGCCAGGGTTACGAATATTGTGGAACAATTAATATCTAGGACTGAAATTTTAAACGCTGAACGTTAAAGTTTATAAAGCGTGTAGTAAAATTCAATGATTCCTTCGCAATCTCCCGCATTTTTATGTAAAAATTGATTTTCCAAACCTTCTTGTTTCTGGTTTAGCAAGCAAGATAAGAAAAAATAGATGCAGATATAACTCCTTAACACGAATTAATAATGTTGACATTCTCGTTGAAAACATTGTTTAAATTCGTATCAGAATTTAACGAGATATTCCAACTAATTTCCAGGGGCGCATTAGGAAATTTGCCGCCCCTAGGCCAGATATATGATGCCGCCCTTCTCTCAAGTATCAAAATTCACAAATAATGATTCTATACATTTATGTTATGTTTTTTTTCTTTTCTTTTCTTTATTAGCATTGATTCAATTTTACATTTGATAATCTTATGTTACCGCAGCTCTTCGAGCCTTTAATGCAGCGAGTTCTTCTATAAGTGAATTATAATTAATTTCTGAAACCATTTTAGCTTCAATACATAATATTGATAAAGAATTAAGTCTACATTGATTCATCGTAGATCTTAAATAATTCTTCAGTCGTTTTAATACGGAAAATGACCGTTCTCCTGAACAATTAGATACAAACATACATAAGAAAATTCGTAAGGCAATATTAACGTTTGGAAAAAGATTCAATAGGTTTTCCTTATATAATAATTTGCACAATTCCGGAATAGATATTTCTTCAACATTAATGGTATTTAAAAATGCCTTGAGATGTACGCACTCGTTTTCGAAAGGATCTTCAAAATCTTCAGGATAACAGGTTCTAAGTTTGATTACCCACATTCGAATTTCTTCAGAATCCAACTCATAAAGATTTGGATTCAAGTGCAGAAGCTACCCAAATAGCACAAGAGTTCTAAAAGAGTTCTATATGAACACATTGCATTCATTATGAACTCTTTTAGAATTCTTGTACTATCTGGGTAGTTGTGTTGAGATTTTCAAATTGATCACCAGATGTCTCAAAATTTAGAAGTAATATTAGGGCGGGAATTTTGAGTGGTAGATATAATTCTTTGTAGTTCTAACCTCGTTGAAACTTCCATAACATGAAATAAAGTAAATTGCTGTTTATTCAAAGAATAGAAAGTTTAATATGTTTGTACCTTAAATGTAATTTAAAATGTGTTTGAACCTGAATTCACGTGGGTAATTGAAAAAAACTTTCAGATATTTCTGACAGTGTAGAGTAATGCAATCGATTGCGGTTACTATCCGTATTACTCGTATGTTAGGGTACCTTCCGTGGTAAGAATGAAAAAATGATTATTGATATAATTGACATAAGAATTGAAAAAATTAATCTTCAATGAAAATTAGAATTATTTAATAAATCAAAGTTGAAGTTCAATAAGCACAAGAGGAACTGAAACTTCATAATTTTTTGATAATTAATTCACTCAATATTACCATGTATAAAAACTTCAAGAAATCATATTCACAAAGTATCGAATTTATTTTTTTGGTTGGTTGTGGTGCCGCCCCTAGGCCCAGGCCTAGGTTGGCCTAGGCCCAAATACGCCACTGCTAATTTCCATTGAATTCCACAATTTCTTCATCGAAATTTTGTCACCAGGGAGGCGCAGGCCCAGGGAACGGATTCTCTCGTGTGCAGTTGACTGTCTCCCACAACCGTGTGGAAATTTCTCCCGGGTTCAGACCTGGGCCAGGTTTTTAATCCCTACTTGAAAAGTGGCACCAACTTGGAATCTCACGCTTTTCAATCTACCCTGAGAGAACGGGTCTATTCAAATATTCGATAGCTAGGAAATTTCATCCCTGTAGATAAAAATTTACTCGCGCTAGCTAAATTTTTTATCCCCATTGAATAAACCATTTCATTCATATTTCAAACAGCTAGACTTTTATTTACCCTAACTAGAGTCTAGCTAGCGTAAATAAAAATCTAGCTGCGGTCACTAACATTTAGTTGTTCCAACTAGGTAGCTTTCTCTCAGTGTAGGCCTCAGTGTAGTGGTATCAAATATCCAGAGCCAAAACAATGGTAACTAACTCGGGGCCTATATGGGCTGTGGGTGGGCATATCTGCACGGAAAAAAGAAAACAGCACTGGTTACTGTCCATAACAGCAATCAGTTGAAAAACAAATGAAAACACGTTTGGATGATAAAGGTTAGCGCGATCACAGTGATGTGTACTGCAGTGAAATTCGTCAATGCTGCTTGGACATTAACGGTTACTGGGAGACGCAGTAATGAACGGCGTGAATTTGATTTTTCATTCTCTCTTCAATGAATTACTGCGATTCACAGTCACCATTGCTGTTTTCTTTTTTTCGTGTGGATTGAAATATTCCAGGATGATACTGGCAACCCCATCTGGGGCCCACATCCCAGATAACATTCTGTGCGCGCAAAGATTGAACCTCGAGAGTCGCGTCTTTATGCGCGCGGTGTGCCAATGGTTTCCTAGCAAATAGCAATCACGCTCACGTATGGAAGCGACGCACATGGATCCGACTTTGCTAGCAATTTAGTAACTCGATTTGCGCGTGAATCGCTTACATTTGCGCGGAAATTGCTATTAGGGATGGGCCGTGGGTAGGCAGCGTTGTATTGGATGCCTAAGATATACCCCTACGGGGCCAGGACCTACCTCAGGATGCTCACGATTGATTTCCACACGGGTAGTAATCCCCAGTTGGATTACGTTGAATTCTAGATCCAGTTTGTCTCTGAATTCATTGTTCACCGTCCCCTCCTCCTCTTTCGAACTTGAATTCAAAATAAAATGCAATACATTCGCGATGTAAGGAAAACTAAAGTGCCCCGAGTGCATTGCTCCCGTGAGAGAGATTCCGCTCTTCGAGGGAAGTCTGTCGAGACCTCAGTTTTATATCTTACAATTGTATATACTTTCTTTTTACACAGCTCACAACAATGTGTAAATGAATATAACCATATACGATCAAAATTATTCATATAAAATCTTTGTCATTTTAATTAACAATTAATCACGGATGATGAACCAAGCGTGAATAAAACTCTCACGTTATGGTTGTTCATTTTTTCCGCATTTTTCCGAATTGTTTACTTGATAAACAAGTTTTTTTTTACCATAGTTATATATCGAAAAATTGTATTGTATGTGACTGTAAATTTTTTACAGCGACTCTCTTTCGAATATTCAGAAAAAATTTGCTGAATTTTCAGAATTTGGAGAAGAGATTTTTTCAGTGTTGTTTTCGATGTATCGATGATACACTGGGAACCCAATTTCTTAAACTGGAAGAAAATTTCTTTGCTCTCATTCTGATAGATTTTGTTTCTAATACACTGTAAAAAATATTTGTATTAATTTGAATACAAAAGTTTGGAAGCATTTAACACTTATGTGTATTTTGTATTGAATCTCCCACACTTTTATTAAAATTCAAACACGAAATTTGTTTGAATCTCCTGAAATCTGCATGGAAAGGCCGAGTTTATCAATAATAAACAGTTTATCTTGAATATTTAGAACAATGACTGTCAATTTAGGGAAAAAGAGGATTATCACTGGAAAATATTCGTAGTGAGTTTAAAATTCGTAGTGAAAATATTAAAGGTTGATCATCTTATTGTTATTTCTCACAGTGAAACTATCAATTCATGGTAAATTGCCTACGAATATTTTTCAATCATCCTCTTTTTCCCTGAATTGACAATCATTTTTATAAATATTGATAAACTCGGTCTTTCCATGTGTGGTGAATTTAATACACAAAAGTATGTGTTAATTAATTCCTTCCAAATTCCGTGTGTGAAATTTACAAATTTTTTCTAACGGTGTACACTGTTAGAAAAATCTGTCTCAAACTTAGCAATAATATAATGAAGTTTTTTACATAAACATTTTATTAAATTTCATATTTCCACATTAAATTCAAGAACGATTATTAAATTTAATATGAAAACATGATTATTGATATAATTGACATAAGAATTGAAAAAATTAATCTTCAATGAAAATTAGAATTATTTAATAAATCAAAGTTGAAGTTCAATAAGCACAAGAGGAACTGAAACTTCATAATTTTTTGATAATTAATTCACTCAATATTACCATGTATAAAAACTTCAAGAAATCATATTCACAAAGTATCGAATTTATTTTTTTGGTTGGTTGTGGTGCCGCCCCTAGGCCCAGGCCTAGGTTGGCTCTAGGCCCAAATACGCCACTGCTAATTTCCATTGAATTCCACAATTTCTTCATCGAAATTTTGTCACCAGGGAGGCGCAGGCCCAGGGAACGGATTCTCTCGTGTGCAGTTGACTGTCTCCCACAACCGTGTGGAAATTTCTCCCGGGTTCAGACCTGGGCCAGGTTTTTAATCCCTACTTGAAAAGTGGCACCAACTTGGAATCTCACGCTTTTCAATCTACCCTGAGAGAACGGGTCTATTCAAATATTCGATAGCTAGGAAATTTCATCCCTGTAGATAAAAATTTACTCGCGCTAGCTAAATTTTTTATCCCCATTGAATAAAACCATTTCATTCATATTAAACAGCTAGACTTTTATTTACCCTAACTAGAGTCTAGCTAGCGTAAATAAAAATCTAGCTGCGGTCACTAACATTTAGTTGTTCCAACTAGGTAGCTTTCTCTCAGTGTAGGCCCCAGTGTAGTGGCATCAAATATCCAGAGCCAAAACAATGGTAACTAACTCGGGGCCTATATGGGCTGTGGGTGGGCATATCTGCACGGAAAAAAGAAAACAGCACTGGTTACTGTCCATAACAGCAATCAGTTGAAAAACAAATGAAAACACGTTTGGATGATAAAGTGTAGCGCGATCACAGTGATGTGTACTGCAGTGAAATTCGTCAATGCTGCTGGGACAGTCACGGTTACTGGAGACGCAGTAATGAACGGCGTGGAATTTGATTTTTCATTCTCTCTTCAATGAATTACTGCGATTCACAGTCACCATTGCTGTTTTCTTTTTCGTGTGGGATTGAAATATTCCAGGATGATACTGGCAACCCCATCTGGGGCCCACATCCCAGATAACATTCTGTGCGCGCAAAGATTGAACCTCGAGAGTCGCGTCTTTATGCGCGCGGTGTGCCAATGGTTTCCTAGCAAATAGCAATCACGCTCACGTATGGAAGCGACGCACATGGATCCGACTTTGCATAGCAATTTAGTAACTCGATTTGCGCGTGAATCGCTTACATTTGCGCGGAAATTGCTATTAGGGATGGGCCGTGGGTAGGCAGCGTTGTATTGATGCCTAAGATATACCCTACGGGGCCAGGACCTACCTCAGGATGCTCACGATTGATTTCCACACGGGTAGTAATCCCCAGTTGGATTACGTTGAATTCTAGATCCAGTTTGTCTCTGAATTCATTGTTCACCGTCCCTCCTCCTCTTTCATGTTGAACTTGAATTCAAAATAAAATGCAATACATTCGCGATGTAAGGAAAACTAAAGTGCCCCGAGTGCATTGCTCCCGTGAGAGAGATTCCGCTCTTCGAGGGAAGTCTGTCGAGACCTCAGTTTTATATCTTACAATTGTATATACTTTCTTTTTACACAGCTCACAACAATGTGTAAATGAATATAACCATATACGATCAAAATTATTCATATAAAATCTTTGTCATTTTAATTAACAATTAATCACGGATGATGAACCAAGCGTGAATAAAAATCTCACGATATGGTTGTTCATTTTAACCGCATTTTTCCGAATTGTTTACTTGATAAACAAGTTTTTTTTTACCATAGTTATATATCGAAAAATTGTATTGTATGTGACTGTAAATTTTTTACAGCGACTCTCTTTCGAATATTCAGAAAAAATTTGCTGAATTTTCAGAATTTGGAGAAGAGATTTTTTCAGTGTTGTTTTCGATGTATCGATGATACACTGGGAACCCAATTTCTTAAACTGGAAGAAAATTTCTTTGCTCTCATTCTGATAGATTTTGTTTCTAATACACTGTAAAAAATATTTGTATTAATTTGAATACAAAAGTTTGGAAGCATTTAACACTTATGTGTATTTTGTATTGAATCTCCCACACTTTTATTAAAATTCAAACACGAAATTTGTTTGAATCTCCTGAAATCTGCATGGAAAGGCCGAGTTTATCAATAATAAACAGTTTATCTTGAATATTTAGAACAATGACTGTCAATTTAGGGAAAAAGAGGATTATCACTGGAAAATATTCGTAGTGAGTTTAAAATTCGTAGTGAAAATATTAAAGGTTGATCATCTTATTGTTATTTCTCACAGTGAAACTATCAATTCATGGTAAATTGCCTACGAATATTTTTCAATCATCCTCTTTTTCCCTGAATTGACAATCATTTTTATAAATATTGATAAACTCGGTCTTTCCATGTGTGGTGAATTTAATACACAAAAGTATGTGTTAATTAATTCCTTCCAAATTCCGTGTGTGAAATTTACAAATTTTTTCTAACGGTGTACACTGTTAGAAAAATCTGTCTCAAACTTAGCAATAATATAATGAAGTTTTTTACATAAACATTTTATTAAATTTCATATTTCCACATTAAATTCAAGAACGATTATTAAATTTAATATGAAAACATGAAATTTAATGTGAAAATATGAAATTTCATACAAAATTTCGTATGAAATTTAATAAAATGTTTATGTAAAAAACTTCACAATAGTGTAGATAAAATAATTCATTTCAATGGGAAAATTTTTCTTTGAATTAAAGTAACATTCTTCAAATAAAGGAAGAAATACATTGACTCAGAGAAAAAAAGAGTCGGAATTACACCATTATTGGAATAGTTGAGAAAGGACTCAAATATGACTGATAGTAAGTCTTACTTATTCATAGTTTAAGTAACAATACTCATTGTGCGAATTACCATCTGGGGTAGTCACGTTCACGATTAAATAATTAGTATAAACATTAATTAGCCTTTATTATTATTATTTATTCATAGTTGAGTCCTTTCCCAACTGAACGTGTGTCTCTTTTCTGATCAAAAAAAATTTATTAGAATAAGGGCAAAGAAAATTTCCTTTCGGTCTAAGAAATTGGATTCCAAGTGTACAAATATCTGGGAAACACATCACAGGATTCGAAAGCGTCAATCGATTATCGATCTGAAGCTTAGAATACTCCAAAAAGAACCCTAACGAATCGAAGCTTCGCAACTGGTGGATTCGCAAATTTATGCATATAAGCGATGAAACTTTTGAAGAATATATAGAGTATGACGGGTCGTAGGCGCGGCGAGGAATTGCGTGTGGCCTTAAGCAGCCAACACAGACGTAATCACTCCATTTACGGTGTTACGACTCGAGTTTGAACGACGGCTTTGGTTGTCTTTGACTCCGTAACCCTTGGTCGAAATCGAACCGTGAAACACGATCGTATATCTTTGAGAACATCGTAATCCTCATTTTACACTCAATGCTTTCTCTTATGTTTACGATCGAGAAGAGTATGTCGTAAAAATTTTTCTTTTCCACAACGTTAACTATGTATTCAACTTCAATTTGTTTGAGTATTATTATACGGTGGATTGGATTGGAATGGATTGGATGCACTCTCCCAGTTCCAAGTGGAATTCATTAGAGTTGATTTTTTCGATTAAAAAGATATCGATTTGTATACGAGATTTGTACAATCTGTTGTTGATTGTTCGTTCATTTCTTTGTTTCAGGTGTCAGTATTATGTTTAACCGCCGATGAAATAGAAGCCCAAAACAGCGGATGGAATCTCAATCCGAATACTCAATATCATATACAGACGGATGAGGGCTCGGAGCGATACTTTCGTTTTCAAACATTAAACGGACAGTATCGCAAGGAAAAGAGATTGGCCGATGGAACGGTTATCGGCACCGAGGGCTGGCTCGATCCTCTCGGTTATTTACGCCTTAAGGACTATGTGGCGGATCATGAAGGATTTCGAATTTTGAAGTAAGGATCTTGAATTTGATAATTCCGATGGAAAAAATTCTCGCAAATTTCGAATAAGAGTTTTTCCAGAGATATTCGACTCTCTGCAACCAGAAAAGAAAATTTGGATTTCAAAAAACACTTCCAGCTACCACAATTAAATTATTTCAGTCGATTTTATAGCTGGGAATGTAAGATTTACAGCAGATGAGGTATCTCACGTTCATGCACGAAGAGAAAAGTATCTTGAAAAGGACCATAATTTATGGATTTTTGGTGTTGGTCTAACCCGAGTCAAAATATTGAGGTGAAGATATATACCTCTAAAAGTACCACAATGGCTGAGACTTTTATGAGGAAGATACCTTACTTCTTTGTAAGAGTCCAAGAGATTATGGGACTTTTAGAGGTTCGTTCACGTAAATATTTTGACTCGGGTCAGACCAACTGCTAGAACTATTTTCGAAATCGTTTAAATATCGACTCCGCAATCCATGGTAAAACATTAGATCAACCGGTAGGCCTTCACACGAGACTCGCGTCAAAGAAACATAAAATAGTTACCAATAATTATTCCAATCTTTTGTAATATCAAGATGATCAAGATTCATTCAAACGAAATTAGCGGGGATATATGTCAAAATACAGGTTGGTTGAAAAGTTCCTGCGCTCACCAAGAGATAGCACTGCTAGCTCAAAACTTTTTTTTTCTCAAGTTGGTATATCTGTCCTGAGAACACATGCAAAGTCACAAGTCATTCTGTCAATTCATTCTTTGTTTACAAGCCATTTGAAGTTGACGTGTCATTGATTTTTCTTAATATGGCAAAAATTGAATATCGTGCAGTCATTAGATTCTTTGTTTTGAAGGGTTTAAAAGCAAAGGAAATTTATGAACAATCGTTAGAAGTGTATAAGAAGTCCTCACCTTCAAAACGCACCGTTGAATTTTGGGCTGGTGAATTTAAACGTGGTCGTACTAGCCTTGAAGACGATCCACGCGAAGGACGACCAAAAACTGCAACCACAGCAGAAATCATTGAGCATGTACATAATATGGTTAGTGAAGATTCAAGTTTGACTAAGCGTGAAATTGCTAATGCCATAGGCATCTCAGACGAACGAGTACTCCATATTTTACATGAATAATTACGTATGAAAAAACTGTTTGGAAAGTTAGTGCCGCACACGTTAACAATTCAACAAAAACTGGATCGAAAACAAATTTCTCAGCGTAATTTGGAGCGTTTTAAGCAGAATAAAACCGACTTCTTGCGTCGTTTTATAACTATGGATGGGACTTGGATCTACCACCATGATCCTAAATTGAAACAAGAACGTTTACAGTGGACTGAAGCTGGTTGTTCAGCTCCAAAGCAGGTGAAGTCACAACGATCAGCAAAGAAGGTTATGGCATCAGTTTTTTGGGATGCAAAAGGAATTTTGTTCATTGATTATCTTCAGAAAGGTAAAACAATCAACTCCGAATATTACTGCAGCCTTTTGGATCAGCTGGATGAAAAAATTCGTGAGAAAAGACCTGGTTTAAAGAAGAAAAAAATCATTTTTCATCAAGATAATGCACCTGCTCACAAAAGTGTTTTGACGATGGCTAAATTCAAAGAACTCAAGTACGAATTGCTTGAACATCCACCGTATTCGCCAGATTTGGCTCCTAGCGACTACTATCTCTTCAGAAATCTCAAACAATTCCTTCGTGGAAAGCATTTTTCGTCGAATGAAGAGGCCATAGCAGCCGTAGACGGTTATTTTGCAGAGCTTCCGGAAAACCATTATAAGGATGGGATAAAATTATTGGAAGATCATTGGAACAAGTGTATTGAGCTTCTAGGGGATTATATTGAATAAAAAAATATATTTCGTAACAAAAACAGTATTCTTCCATTTCGAGCGCAGAAACTTTTCAACCAACCTGTATGCAACGAGACCTGAACCGAGACCGAAACCGAGACTCGTTCTGGGACTCAGAGAATATCTTAGTTATCCTCTGCAATGAAATTGGAATTCCGTAGACCCTAGAGTTACTACATCTCTCTACCCAAAATATTTCAAGAGGACTGAATAAAATGGAATACAACAACCAGCCAGACCTTGTTCCATACAAATAGAAGGTCTGGCTGGTTGTTTTGTCCCATTTTATTTAGTCTTCTTCGAGTGTTCCGGGTAGAGAGATCCTAGAGAGTAACCCTAGGGTCTACGGGGTGCCCTCAAGTAGAAGCTTGATTCCATTCAAAATTTGTATGTCTTGGATTTTTAGAACAGTAAATATAGATCATTTTTCAATTTAAGACGGAAGTCTTACTCGCGAAGCCCTACCAACTAGGTCTGAAGCAGAAAAATTGTATGGCCAGCCTCATGTTCATTATGGGTGCGATCGAGCAGTGATAGGGCTTACCTTATCTTGGCACACCTCATCTGGTCCTGGTCAGGCCATGATTTGGTACGCCTGATTAGGGTTAACCAGATCTAGCCCTGCTATATAGGTTTGTAATTTGGCATGCCCTATCATAGTTCATTACATCGGGCTTTTGGTCCATATCAGTGCCTGATTTGAGAGAAGGCCAGTGTCGGCTGTGTAGGCTCGGGCCCCACGCTGATCGGGGCCCCCGACTCCTTGAACCACAATTTCCTTTCAATTCTACAAAAGAAGAATTGCACAGCCAAACGAGCATATTGATATATTCATAATTGATAAAAATTTCCAAAAAGATATGACTATATATAAGGAAAAAAATTCCCTCCCATGTGCCCCCAAGCATTCTGAGCCTAAGGCTCCTTAACTATGAAAGACGACACTGGATAAAGCTGTTCAGATCTGGTCCCAATCTGATCGAACACCGAATATAAACACACGCACGTTTTAAAAACGTCAAAAACAGTCAATAACCACACGTTGTGAATGAGTAATATTCTTGCGTTGATTCAACGTAAAATGTCGCGGCAGATCACGTGTTTTTCAACCGTAAAATAACGTCATATCAACGGTTTGAACATCGTTTGAAAAATGTCAAGTATTGACGTGTCCTAATGATGGTTCTGAAACGTGAATTGAATCCAACAAATTATTTTGCAAATTTTTCATTCAATATTGAGAACAATAGTATTTCTGAGTATGACAGAATTTGGAAAGTATGCCACACTATTTACTATCTTGCTCCTTGTCGAATTTTTAACCATTGTTCGGTTTCGTTCGATATTTTTAGCAGAATTTATCTTCAATTGAAGTTCAAACACAAGGTGTTATAAACACATTTTAAAAGCGTGATTCAAAACACGTTTTTTGAGGACATCGTTTGGTGGTTACTTTTGAATATTAGTTTAAATTACACGTCATCAAAACGCAATTCCGGGTCGTCTATTTCCCTATCAAATTTTAACTAAAAATCAACGTTATGAAATCAACGACTGACGTCCGTTTGACAGTCTAACGTTCTTTCAACGTTGAAATAACGTGTGTGCGTTTATTGGGTGTCTACTCGGATAAGTTAGCCATAAATTGTGTATGGAATCAATGTTATTCGAAGAGAGGACCAATAATTGAGTCATTAGAACTTGTATAGTTTTCCATGCCCATTATTTTCATACACAATTTATGTGTCTAATTTCTCTTACATGGAAAGATGTAAATTTTGCAACTTCTTTTTCCTCAGCGTGGCATCTCAGGCCCTGTCTCGGGCCAAGTTGGCGCGATCTGAACCAAATTAGAGCCTTTGATGGTCCAATTCGAAAAAAGGGCAATTTTCCAGAGTTCTTCGATGAAATTCGGATAAATTTTTTTCACCAGGAGAGACAATAATCAACTGCTTGATAAAAATCGCTTCTTAAACAGCAAAAATTTTACCGATTATGTACCAATAACTTTTGTTTCCGCGTGTGCAACTCTGTTTCATGGGCCCAGCTCGAGACACCGAGCCTCGGATTATTTTGTTTATTTTCATTTCTACCCGGAAATTTCTTTCAGAATAACTTTCACAATGTCACACACTCTTAACAGGAAATTCATGTTGAACTTGTATCATATTTCGATTTAAATGACAAACTGTTGCTGCTTGTCTTATCTCGTAATTACGTAAGCATACAAAGAAAGGAGATCGTGGGAATCACACCACACACGTGAATCATTCGGAAGAATGAAGTGAAATACATTTGAGACAAAGTACGTTTATTTACACGCTCACGCCCGAAAAATGTAGTATCGAGCGTCCATGGTGAGACGCGGGTCATCATACGACAGGGTGTATGTTTTTCTCATTGGAATAAAACTTGAATATAATGCACATATTCTGAGGCTCCGGGTTCGATTTTTGCGTGGGATGCGGTTGTGAATATATATATTCAATTTCCAACAACATTTCGATCCGTTTGTTTTTTTGGAATATGCATTTTCAATGTTATGTTTTTATGACAATCATTTATTTCACAAGACTATGCGATCGGTCGTTAAATTCTCCCAAGTCACGACCTTTTTAATAACAATTGTAATATATTACAGGATGTTTAATTGTTTTTTTTTTGTATTCATTAGGTAATGAATGTTGAATGGTAGACTGTGCTCAATAGCGATCCACACGAAGAAAAAGAAAATTATCAATACAAGTAAATTTTCTTGAGGGAACTAACGTCTCAGCTGCTCTTCGTGCAGCATATTTTTGCCTTGATGAGAAAAAAATAGCTCCGCAGATTTCTGAAAAATTATCTGCAGAATTTCACTGAAAAACTCTTGCTCGTCGAACACGTTTTGTTTACTGAAAAGTTCTTTGAGTATCTATGAATATCTCTGAAAAGCTCTGAATTTTTTCTGAAAAAACACTTCAACTCTCTGGAATTTTCAGAGATTTTCAGAGAGATTTTCCCACCAAGGTGGGCAGATGAAAAATCCCGCGAAACCAAAGTGTTAGAACAAAATCTTTTACGGGGAAATTATGTCTCTCCAGGTAGAAATATTCTGTTAAATCCTATTAGGAATGTTGAAATTTCTGATTAAATATCATTGAATCCCATTCAAACCTATTCATTTACCCATTCGTCGATGAGATTTTATAGATTATTTGTAACAGGGTCGAGACGTTTCAAAATCGGAATCTTTCGAAAGGAAAATTGAACCCAGAACATTTTGTATAGTACATCTTTGATGGGACAAATTATTTCCATTCTAGCGAGTATGAACTTTGGTCTAGTCTTGGGTCCATATTGGCAGGATGGGGCCCATGCTGGACCGGGGTGGGCCCCATGGTACATACATGCTAGGTTATTCTCATACTGACAGACAGAATCGCTAGGTTGAGGATTTTTCAGCTTCTCCCATTGATGATTCTTACACGGAGAAAAATTTTCTATTATAAATTATTGTTAGATTCGCTAGTATATTGAGAATATACTCCCCACCCAACACAGTTTGTCACAGCGACGCAACAGCGACAGTTTTGTTACTGGTAATGTAACCGGTTCGTTGCAGGCAACGTCCTGGTTAGTAGTAATTTCCCACTCAAAGAATGTAACCAAGATGTAACCACCACAACACAGATGAAACATTATTATATATCTGCGATGTTGGTGTTACGTAACACGTGATTTTCTAAAATCACTGCAACATCCCAGTGATAAAGTTTGTAACATTCGAATTTCATACAAAATTTACGAATATAAATACGAATAATTGTTTTTTATAATAGTTTAGAAAACATATTTAAGGAACAATTAAGGTTCTCATAGCAAAATTTTGTGAAATATTTCATCAATTCATTATTCAATGTTATTGGCGAATATGAATCTCGTCGTTCAACACGGAAAGGGCATCATGGCGCTAACCAAATTATTTTTGTAAGATTATTACATGTTACGTAACACCAGCATCGCAGAGATATAACGACGTTCAATCTACGATGTGGTGGTTACATCCTGGTTACATTCGTTCAGTGGGAAATTACTACCAACCAGGAAATTGCCTGTAACAAACAGGTTACATCACCAGTAACAAAACTGTTTGTCGCCGTTACGTTGCTGTGACAAACTGTGTTGGGTGGGTTGCATTTTGAGGTTATATATCAAACATTCTTTTCAAAAATACCAGACTTTCCGTGACTTTCCTATTGAAAAGATCCAATGGAAACCAATAGGAGTAATTTTATCGGAATCAATGGGTTTCTATCGATTTTCCGTGTCGTTTTGTCCCAGCCGCTATAGGTTTCTATTGGATTTCATGTGGGAGTCAATATTCTGTTGGTTTTTATTGTTACAATCGGTAAAACCTCATGAATACCGATGGAAAATAATTTCCTACCCTAGCGATTCCAAAGTAACCAATTTTTTCAGTTCACTTTCGGTTATTTTTTGGTTTGGTCAAAATTTGGTCGGAAAATGGTAACCTAGATGGTTTAGGTGTGAAAAAATCATTTTTCACTTTTTTGGCGATTTGGATGCAGTAAAATATATGCTCTTTTGAATGGCGCGAACCAGAAGTTTCTAACTGGTAGGGAAGTTTGCTAAAAATGTACAAAAAGAAGAGCAGAAATGATTGAAAATGGAAGAAATTTGGAGGTTAAATTATAAAAGAATAGACATTATTTCATACGCTAAAAAATTTTATTTCAAGCCAAAACCACGTCATTTTACATAAAAATTCACAAATTTACAATTTAAAGTAAATTTATACATTTTTTTCACCAACTTTTACGTTTAGTTTTTTCGATGCTACCTTTTTCTTTGCCTTCGGCCTTTCTTGTTTTTTTTTCTCGATGCTAATTTCTTTTTTGGGAATAGAGCCGTAGAATCTTCCTCTTCAACACGACCAATTCGTCAACATTGATAATATTTACGAACTTCACCTCTTCAGTGTTGGTCGTTAAAGGAGCAAAATTAAGCAAAACCACGAAATTATCCGACCACATACGATATTATTCGAAACAGAAACAACACTGTATGTTCTGGAACAGAGTGGAATGCAGGGAGAAGCGAACAACTAAAGCGAAACTGATAAAATAACTTGTTTATCTTTAACAGCTGTTTTCTCGAAAACTTGTTTTCACACCTAAGCCCCCTTTTCGTAGACCAGGTCACATATAATGACCTATTTGTAACCGAAAACTAATGGTTGCTTAGAACAAATCTCCTTCACAGCACCACAGTCCCAGGAAAATTCTTAAAGAATTCATAAAGAACACAATCAGTTCAATAAGAATTCTTGATGTATTTTTCTGGGACTGTAGGGCTGTGTGGGCTGCCACCAAAAAAGTGGTCCGTTTTTAGAATCTTTTTGGTATTTTTGAGGTAAAAACCCAGAAAATCACCACAAAATAATCGAAAAATCGCCAAATTCAGATTGGTTGAATTTTTGTTGGAAAAAAAAGTCCTAAACGACCAACAAGTTACTAAAACCAAGACTTTTCACTAAAATGTAACCGAAATTTTTGGTCGCTCTTTGGTTCACCCAGATCCGCCAGAGTATTGGAAAACCATGTCGTTTTGTCACAGGATCTACGGGAATCTATTGAAATTTTTGAACAGGGTGAATGGTAGAATTATAGCATGCTTCAATAAAAAGTCTGGTACTTTTGAACAGACCGGCAGGTGGATTCATGAAAAAGAAATCTTGACCTGACAATTCTGGTAGACCGACCAGATTAGTTATTTGTCCCTCAAAAGTCAGGGATGGAGAACTTTTGAAGGGTCTTACTCCCTCCCAATCCCCTGAATCTTATCAGGTTAACTACTGGTTGATAATTGCTCTTCTTTCCAGATCAAAAATTGTATACGTTGGTAAAGACAGACCTATGCAAGATGCCTTAGCGGAAGCGAAGAAAGTTCCTGCGCAAAATGGTCTTGCAGTTCGACCTCGTCGGCCGCCGAATCCTTTCAGGTAAAAATCCATTTCCCTACGTATACGGAGAAAAAAATTGCTGGGTCCCTCTTGCTGGAGCAGCAAATTTGTTGCTGTGACTGCAAACTATTCGCTATCACAGCAATCTTCTCAGCTACGACAGCGATTTTTTTACCTGTGGCAGCAAGAATGTTTGCTCCTCCAGAAAATTTCTGTATCGTATATAGAATAGTAAACAAATTTTTCTGGAGGAGTCAACATTTTTTGTTGTCGCAGCTCCGAAGTTAGCTGTATTAGCTGAATTTTCGCTGTTATACACAGAGAGAAAGTTGCTGTAATTATAGGAACACTGAGAGAAGAGCGATTTGGAAGTTCGGTAAATAGCGATATACTCGTTCGATAAATCCAAATAGTATTGAACTCCCAACGATGCTTCATGAAATTTCAAGAAGGATTACTGAAATTTTGCTTTGTTTAATTATTTAGTACTAAACGTTTAGGAATTGAGCGACACCCAGCGAATTTGGTCGTGAATGTTGTATTATATAATAGCGATTGTAGAACACTGAGTAATGTAAAGCAAAATTTCAGTAATGTTTCTTGAAATTTTATGAAACATCGCTAAAAGTTCAGTAATGTTCAGATTTATCGATCAAATATAATACTATTTATTGAACTTCCAAATTGCTCTTCTCTCAGTGAACAGCATTAAATTGCTGTAAAATATACCGAAATTCCTGTTCAATCGACCAAAATCTCCGATAAAAATGAAAATTTTCTGTAGTGGTCACTTAAGGGGTCTTTCTGGTTAAGATTTTCAAGGAAAAAATTTTTTCTCAAACATTTTTTTTCCATAGAAAAAATTGAGATATTGTTTTGAAAATTTGTAGGTCTGTTTATTAGACCTTAAATATCACAAACAAATTTTTTCAAATTTGAACAATTTTTTTTCGTTATACTAATTTAAATAACAAAAGTGGGAGTGATTCGAGACGATCAGATGATCTGAGAAAAACAAAAGGAAACGGCAAATCATTCCTTGTTGAAGTGGCTATCGCATGGACCAGGATCTTTTTGATTGTTCAAAAATTGTCCGATTTGCATCCGATTTTCCAGTTCCAAAAATCAATTTTTCTTTAAAATGGCCACCATTGTGTTATTTGTCGATGAAACAAAAATATCTTAGTTCATGCGATAGACACTCCAACAAGGAATAATTTGCCATTTTTTAGAATTTGTCTAGATTATCCGGTCGCCTTAAATCGGTAAAACCTCATGAATACCGATGGAAAATAATTTCCTACCCTAGCGATTCCAAAGTAACCAATTTTTTCAGTTCACTTTCGGTTATTTTTTGGTTTGGTCAAAATTTGGTCGGAAAATGGTAACCTAGATGGTTTAGGTGTGAAAAAATCATTTTTCACTTTTTTGGCGATTTGGATGCAGTAAAATATATGCTCTTTTGAATGGCGCGAACCAGAAGTTTCTAACTGGTAGGAAGTTTGCTAAAATGTACAAAAAGAAGAGCGAAATGATTGAAAATGGAAGAAATTTGAGGTTAAATTATAAAAGAATAGACATTATTTCATACGCTAAAAAATTTTATTTCAAGCCAAAACCACGTCATTTTACATAAAAATTCACAAATTTACAATTTAAAGTAAATTTATACATTTTTTTCACCAACTTTTACGTTTAGTTTTTTCGATGCTACCTTTTTCTTTGCCTTCGGCCTTTCTTGTTTTTTTTTCTCGATGCTAATTTCTTTTTTGGGAATAGAGCCGTAGAATCTTCCTCTTCAACACGACCAATTCGTCAACATTGATAATATTTACGAACTTCACCTCTTCAGTGTTGGTCGTTAAAGGAGCAAAATTAAGCAAAACCACGAAATTATCCGACCACATACGATATTATTCGAAACAGAAACAACACTGTATGTTCTGGAACAGAGTGGAATGCAGGGAGAAGCGAACAACTAAAGCGAAACTGATAAAATAACTTGTTTATCTTTAACAGCTGTTTTCTCGAAAACTTGTTTTCACACCTAAGCCCCCTTTTCGTAGACCAGGTCACATATAATGACCTATTTGTAACCGAAAACTAATGGTTGCTTAGAACAAATCTCCTTCACAGCACCACAGTCCCAGGAAAATTCTTAAAGAATTCATAAAGAACACAATCAGTTCAATAAGAATTCTTGATGTATTTTTCTGGGACTGTAGGGCTGTAATGGGCTACACCAAAAAAGTGGTCCGTTTTTAGAATCTTTTTGGTATTTTTGAGGTAAAAACCCAGAAAATCACCACAAAATAATCGAAAAATCGCCAAATTCAGATTGGTTGAATTTTTGTTGGAAAAAAAAGTCCTAAACGACCAACAAGTTACTAAAACCAAGACTTTTCACTAAAATGTAACCGAAATTTTTGGTCGCTCTTTGGTTCACCCAGATCCGCCAGAGTATTGGAAAACCATGTCGTTTTGTCACAGGATCTACGGGAATCTATTGAAATTTTTGAACAGGGTGAATGGTAGAATTATAGCATGCTTCAATAAAAAGTCTGGTACTTTTGAACAGACCGGCAGGTGGATTCATGAAAAAGAAATCTTGACCTGACAATTCTGGTAGACCGACCAGATTAGTTATTTGTCCCTCAAAAGTCAGGGATGGAGAACTTTTGAAGGGTCTTACTCCCTCCCAATCCCCTGAATCTTATCAGGTTAACTACTGGTTGATAATTGCTCTTCTTTCCAGATCAAAAATTGTATACGTTGGTAAAGACAGACCTATGCAAGATGCCTTAGCGGAAGCGAAGAAAGTTCCTGCGCAAAATGGTCTTGCAGTTCGACCTCGTCGGCCGCCGAATCCTTTCAGGTAAAAATCCATTTCCCTACGTATACGGAGAAAAAAATTGCTGGGTCCCTCTTGCTGGAGCAGCAAATTTGTTGCTGTGACTGCAAACTATTCGCTATCACAGCAATCTTCTCAGCTACGACAGCGATTTTTTTACCTGTGGCAGCAAGAATGTTTGCTCCTCCAGAAAATTTCTGTATCGTATATAGAATAGTAAACAAATTTTTCTGGAGGAGTCAACATTTTTTGTTGTCGCAGCTCCGAAGTTAGCTGTATTAGCTGAATTTTCGCTGTTATACACAGAGAGAAAGTTGCTGTAATTATAGGAACACTGAGAGAAGAGCGATTTGGAAGTTCGGTAAATAGCGATATACTCGTTCGATAAATCCAAATAGTATTGAACTCCCAACGATGCTTCATGAAATTTCAAGAAGGATTACTGAAATTTTGCTTTGTTTAATTATTTAGTACTAAACGTTTAGGAATTGAGCGACACCCAGCGAATTTGGTCGTGAATGTTGTATTATATAATAGCGATTGTAGAACACTGAGTAATGTAAAGCAAAATTTCAGTAATGTTTCTTGAAATTTTATGAAACATCGCTAAAAGTTCAGTAATGTTCAGATTTATCGATCAAATATAATACTATTTATTGAACTTCCAAATTGCTCTTCTCTCAGTGAACAGCATTAAATTGCTGTAAAATATACCGAAATTCCTGTTCAATCGACCAAAATCTCCGATAAAAATGAAAATTTTCTGTAGTGGTCACTTAAGGGGTCTTTCTGGTTAAGATTTTCAAGGAAAAAATTTTTTCTCAAACATTTTTTTTCCATAGAAAAAATTGAGATATTGTTTTGAAAATTTGTAGGTCTGTTTATTAGACCTTAAATATCACAAACAAATTTTTTCAAATTTGAACAATTTTTTTTCGTTATACTAATTTAAATAACAAAAGTGGGAGTGATTCGAGACGATCAGATGATCTGAGAAAAACAAAAGGAAACGGCAAATCATTCCTTGTTGAAGTGGCTATCGCATGGACCAGGATCTTTTTGATTGTTCAAAAATTGTCCGATTTGCATCCGATTTTCCAGTTCCAAAAATCAATTTTTCTTTAAAATGGCCACCATTGTGTTATTTGTCGATGAAACAAAAATATCTTAGTTCATGCGATAGACACTCCAACAAGGAATAATTTGCCATTTTTTAGAATTTGTCTAGATTATCCGGTCGCCTTAAATCCCTCCCACCGTCATTTTTTGGTGTTTTTTTGTTTGAATTAGTGCAAGGAAAAAAATTTTTTTGTAATATTTAATATTCAATAAACACACCAACAAATCTTCAAAATGATATCCCAATTTTTTTCTATGAGAAAGAAATGTTTGAAAACAAAAATTTTCTTGAAAATCTTAACCAGAAGACCCCTTAAATTGCGATAAATCTAATAGATATTGCAGTATAAATTACGGCAATTTAATGTTATCCCTATATTTATCGGACATAAGGTAAATTTTCCTCTGAGTAGCTAAATATTTTACTGCGGCATCAAAAATTTAACTGATACAGCTAAACAAGCGATTTTTTTTTTCCGCGTAAGTCGCTGTATGTTTCAAAGATATTTAAAATTCCATAATTTTCACAGAAGACGACCGGAAAACGACTTGGTCCCAATATCGGGTAACGAAATCGAATCGAATCCTCCGTATTCCGTGATCGCCAGACCGAGAGCGGACGCTGCTCCCTCTTATCGTAGAAACCAATATCACTACAGACAGCAACCACGACCCCAAAGCCGGCCCACCGTGAGCCCCTACTCGGAATCCGAACTCCAGACTTTGGATACCTTTTCGAGACCTCAATATTATCCCAACGGATCGCCAAGGGCGCCAACGCAGATTCTTCGAGCTCCAACGATCAACGATAACTCACCTTACAGGAACGATTATCCAAGTAATTTAGTGCAACCGTCCGTTAACGCGATCCGAGGAAACGACGATTATCCACCTTACGATGGAGTGCATACCAGCAAAAATGGTTTTCAATATTACTTGAAACGTCAGTATCACGAGGAGGAGAGAGAGCCTTCCACCGACGATCGCGTTGGATCGTTCGGATACGTGGATCCCTTCGGAATTCGAAGAGTTATTTATTATAAAACCGATCCACGTACCGGAGGTTTCATTCATAAGAAGAATAACAGATACGTCGGGTTCGCTTCGACTCCCTACGACCCTTCGCCACCTCCCTCGAAACTCTCTTCCTTCAATCGACGACGACGAGCCAACGACACAGCGTCGTCGACTTCTTCAACGTAACGTCAAACCAGCCTTTTTTGCTTGATATCGAGTGCTTCGAAGGTGCCAAAAGTTTATAAGAAGATCAAATATTCGAACTCTTATCGAGAATCTTCACTTGACGAGGAGGCAAATTCTCTGGTTTGCCTCTGATGAGATAAAAACAACCACGATTCGTAGTCGATACGAGGGATGAAGAGTGTTGTGGATTTTAGATAGTAGCACCTCTATAAAGATAATATACCTCTTTTTACGTACGAAACTTTTAACCGAAAGGTTAAACTTCTTTTCTGTATTTTTTAACTTTTTACTTGAACTTTAGTTGTACCAGGGCCTAGAATAATTCATTTTGATAAAGATGATCGATGGAGACGAATATTAGGCAACTGATGAAATTTCAGGCCCTGTCTAGAGACACGCTAACCTGTCTGCAAGTTTTGAATTCGAGATACGTGAAATTCTGAAATTCTCGTGGATATAGTGCATCTTCAAGAGATTAAATTTCAGGTCAACAAAAAAAAACTTTTTTCTCTGGTGCTCGAAGTTTGGTAACTGATCCGAAGTTTATATTTCTTAGATCAGCTCACTTCCTATTATTTTTTTTACATCATTTTCATATATAACCTATATAATTGTGGCTTAAAACTACTCCGAATCAGTTCTCAACAAACTCCAGGCACCAAAATGGCTGTGGAGAATTTGAGAATTTCGAAGTCAAAGACAAGTTAGCGTGTCTCTAGACAGAGCGGAAATTTTATCTGTTCATCGAAATGTGAAGAGAGGTAAAAAAAAGCGACACGTGTGAGCGATCGGACCAAGCCAAAATAAGGGTGTTAAGGGGGATTATCATTTATTACGATACGTTATTACGATTTCGCTCGGACCTTCCGCTCCGGTGTCGTGGAAATTCGCTTTTGTATATTTCCCACCTATTGAAAAGTCTATATCTACGAGCCATATTCCATGATCTTCAGTTTGTAAGGAACGAAAATGTAATCAACGCGCTTGGATTTGAGTTTTCTCTCATTTCCAGGAACTCTGTACTTACTTTGAAGCATTAGCAGTAAATAAATCACTAAAACACAATGTGTTTGATACACCTGTTCACGAATGCAAGAGTGGAAAGGAATTTATGTATTGTGAATAATAAATATTCTTTAGGAAAATGATAATGGAATAGCAAATCTACGCTGTGAAAAGTGACAGTGAAGGTTTCCCTAAATTTAGTGATAGCAAAAATTTATCTCTTCTAGATTTTGAAGGAAAATTCTTTCTCTCCGAAGGGAATCATCTCTCTTTTTGCTGCCACTCAATTGAAGGAAAATTTTACAGTTTAATACCGATACATTAGACATTCTATTAAATCCTATTGTAAAAGGTGAAATTTTTGATTGAATGTCATTGAATTTCATTGAAACCCATTGATTTTTCCATTCGTCAATGAGATTTTATAGATTATTTGTAACAGGGCATTACACTCTGAAAAATATGAGGAATTTTTCCTCATTCCAATGGTAGATTTCATCCCCAGGTCAAGGGAAATTTCGAGTATCAAATCGCCTAGAGAGTAAGGGAAACACTCTACAAAATTATAGGAAAAAGTCCCCCAAAATGGAGGAATTTTCCCGCTCCCATTATCTCTGGGGAGAAAATTTCACAATTATTTTGTAGATTTTACATCATCGATTTACTATTTGAATGTTAAAGCCAATTCGAAAAATTCTGTATAAAATAAAATAAAGTAGATTCTATTGGAACTGAGGTTTTTAGATGACTCGAAAGCTTTCACTTTTAGAATGAGTTTTCTCAATCGTACGATTTCCGAGAAAAATACTTGAAAACTGACGAACAATAGCGGAGAATCGTGTGATTATTCAAAGCATGTGAAATATGATTGATAATTATGCACACTTTTTTCCCACATTGTATTCTTGTTTCGAAATTCGTACTTCCTTTTTTCACTCCTGTGTACGCCTTTCGATGTCACGACCGATACCATCGTGAATGGATATTCGTGCGATGTATACGTTCGCTGTGCCTGAGAGATGAGTTGGATGAAAATCAACGATCCAAGTCCTCGAGAAGAGACAATGGTACACAACTCGATGGAGTATCCGTGAGAAATTTTATCGAATCCGGGTTTAACTCCTCATTCATATATCCATTCATTCATGCACTCATTCATTTTCCCTGTAACCTTTAATTTGCAAGATTTCATACTTCGATATACCGTTTTTATCTGGTCGTTAACATCCATCATTGTCCTCGCGAAAGGTGTTTAGAGGAGGATGGATTCGCAATTTCATCTTATCGTTCTTGGAATTCCTCGATGAAGGTTTCTTTCTGTGCTTTGAGGAATTATTCTACCTTCTTTGAGGGTTTGAATCCTCTACGACCCTGGTTAAAAGAATCCATTGAATCTGAGGAATGATGTTTCATGAGATTTGGCGAGATTCCATCAGATTCATATTAAAAGAATTCATTCTTTTGACCAAATCTCAGTGAAAGATCGCTGGATGAGATTCAATCGGAACATTGTCCGAGATTCAATGAGAATCGATCAGATTTCGCGAGAATCAATGGATTTTTGTAACCAGGGGAGCGAAGAAAAAGTTTTTAACAATGATGAGCAGCAAAATTCACCTGCTGGAGGAATTCAGAATTCATTCGAACGGATTCTTCTTTTCAAATTTCTTAGATCGCTCGAGTTCTCGCTTGACAGGACCCTGAGAGGTTCCAAACGGGAATCCGAGGATCCCTGAAAGGCCCCCGCGTAGAACCTAGGACGATAAAGCGGGTCTTGGATGGGAAATGAGGGAATAATTTAGCTGTAGTTGCCAAGTGGCCTAGCATGCACACGGACAGTCATAAAATTTGCATTTATAGTTGAAATTTAGCTGAAGGGGATGATTTAATGGCTGTTCGTGTACTTGCTAGAGCCACATGGCTGCTGCAGTTCAATTATTTTCTCTGTGTGGATGGAAATCCAAATCCACGCAAATGCAAATTTCGAGATCCCGTCCATCTGGGAATTGTCCATTCGACCTGGGCGCTCTTCGAAGAGTTAAAGTATCGCAATAACATCTTCCCACAACTCACAACGTTCACAATAAAAAGTGAAACTTACTTCCAACCTCGATATCGCCTTATTTCAAGATGCAGCCAAAACTAGCTCTATTTCAGCTGAAAGTGAGCATCCAAAACAAATCCCGACACAATGGAAAAGACTGAATTTCAGTCAAGTTTTCGAGTAAGATGCAGCCACTTTCAGTCAGACTTTTTACAGTGAATTCCTTTGCAGCAGCGTCCAGGGTAAACGCCCCGTTTGCCTCATCCACTCGAGGCCCTGTATCGCAATTCCAAAACTGAGCAAATTTTCAATTCAAAAATAAGACTGTCAACAGGTCAAACGAAACTCACTCCTGAAAATTCCGAAATTTTACTGAATTTTAAAATTCAGCAAAAGAAAGTGCTGAATTTTGAGAGAAAAATTTTGCCACGATTTAATTTATGGAATCCATTGGGAGTGGAAAGAAAATAATCACTCGTGTAATTCATTTTATAATGTATGGATGACACATATGACGTAGGCGATATTTTATTACCTAACTTAATAATTAAGAGCTATCTCTTAACAACAATGTTGATGATATGAATTTGCATAAAAAAGGAGAATAAAAATAATCGTTTTCATCTGCAACGATTGATAAATAATTTTGCCTCTCTCTTTCCATCTCGCTCCATTGCCTTTCCCTTCTTCCTGCTCGCGAAACAAAGTTTCTGTGAAATTCTTCTCAGTCTGATTCTCATTGCCTGAATTTCCTGTCAAAATCTTCTCGCCTGTCGACTTGTTGACTCGATGGCTGCTGTTGGGGTTTCAAGGCTGCTTCGCGAGCGTCAGCTTCCTGTAAACAGAAAAAAATCCACGAATTCAATCTTGATACTCCGTGCCCGGTCCCTGGGTTTCCTGGGTGGCCTTGGAATTCGGAACCCGGGTAGTCCCGGGTGGAAATCCAAGTTCGCATTCGGGAATCTCGAGTTCACGAATTGAACAAATTCAAAAAGAAAAACAAAATCAGAGCGAGTCGAGTCAACCCTCGCGGTTGAAAAGGGTTTTGTTGAATTTCTATTGAAAAAAAATGGCAGAAATTCCAGATACCGACAATTATTCTGATTCAACATATTTCATTCAAAATAAGAAGTTGAAAAATCTCGTTGAAAATCACAGAATTTCAGTGCAACGTGTTTTATTTTTTTTTTCCATTTTTGAAAACATTGAATGTGATGGAAAAAAACTGAATTTTGATGAAAACTGCGGAATTATTGTGAAACTGTTGGAAAAATTTTGTAGAAATTGATTGAAAAATCGTGACAGATGTTTTGTGTCATATTGTCATAAAATCAAATGAATCTCCATCAATTTAATTGACCAAATTATTGAATATTTTGCAGATTTGTCGAATGATCAGGGGTTTCTTTGTGTCGAAGAACCATGAATTTTCATTGTAAATGGTGACTTTTCATGAAAATTTTGAAATTGTGTTGAAAACACATCATGCATTGCAATTAAAATTGTTCAAAAAACCAATTCATGTTGTTTGTTAAAATGAAATGAATTGCTAAATTTTGTGGAATTCCGTTGAAACATTTGAAACTTTTTCCCTTGCGTTCGAGTAATGAATTTCCATTTTGAATCCATTTTGACTTCTGACACGTCTCCTGAGTTAACTTTTGACGCACGCTCCAAAGCGCCAAATTACCCTCCCCAAAGTTTGTATATTTTCTCAGTTGACTTTAGAAGTGCTTTTCCTACCCAGCAAACACGACTGCTGGTGTTTCAAAGGGCCAGTGACAGCTCTTCAACGGCATTGCCGGACCATCAGCGGCCCATTGAAACGCCAGTAATCATTATTTGTAGGGTCCCAAGTGTGTATTGCCTATAATGACAATGGGCCCTAGGCTGGGTCCATCCTCTTTAACCCAGTATTGGGGAATGACGATGGGGCCCATGTTGGCTCAATCTTGGCCCTATTGTGCTTTCCCATATAATTATAGTTGAAAAAACATGGAGATAATGAATCTCAGTGAGGCACATTTCAACTCGGCCCCAATTTGGACCAGCGTCAGGCCAAGATTGGGGTGAATTTATATCCCGAGCATGTGTGTACAATCCTCAGCGTGTAAATTTTGGTCCCACTCTGGCCCAGTCTTGGGCCCATATTGACAGGATGGGGTTGGAATTCCTCGATGAAGGTTTCTTTCTGTGCTTTGAGGAATTATTCTACCTTCTTTGAGGGTTTGAATCCTCTACGACCCTGGTTAAAAGAATCCATTGAATCTGAGGAATGATGTTTCATGAGATTTGGCGAGATTCCATCAGATTCATATTAAAAGAATTCATTCTTTTGACCAAATCTCAGTGAAAGATCGCTGGATGAGATTCAATCGGAACATTGTCCGAGATTCAATGAGAATCGATCAGATTTCGCGAGAATCAATGGATTTTTGTAACCAGGGGAGCGAAGAAAAAGTTTTTAACAATGATGAGCAGCAAAATTCACCTGCTGGAGGAATTCAGAATTCATTCGAACGGATTCTTCTTTTCAAATTTCTTAGATCGCTCGAGTTCTCGCTTGACAGGACCCTGAGAGGTTCCAAACGGGAATCCGAGGATCCCTGAAAGGCCCCCGCGTAGAACCTAGGACGATAAAGCGGGTCTTGGATGGGAAATGAGGGAATAATTTAGCTGTAGTTGCCAAGTGGCCTAGCATGCACACGGACAGTCATAAAATTTGCATTTATAGTTGAAATTTAGCTGAAGGGGATGATTTAATGGCTGTTCGTGTACTTGCTAGAGCCACATGGCTGCTGCAGTTCAATTATTTTCTCTGTGTGGATGGAAATCCAAATCCACGCAAATGCAAATTTCGAGATCCCGTCCATCTGGGAATTGTCCATTCGACCTGGGCGCTCTTCGAAGAGTTAAAGTATCGCAATAACATCTTCCCACAACTCACAACGTTCACAATAAAAAGTGAAACTTACTTCCAACCTCGATATCGCCTTATTTCAAGATGCAGCCAAAACTAGCTCTATTTCAGCTGAAAGTGAGCATCCAAAACAAATCCCGACACAATGGAAAAGACTGAATTTCAGTCAAGTTTTCGAGTAAGATGCAGCCACTTTCAGTCAGACTTTTTACAGTGAATTCCTTTGCAGCAGCGTCCAGGGTAAACGCCCCGTTTGCCTCATCCACTCGGAGGCCCTGTATCGCAATTCCAAAACTGAGCAAATTTTCAATTCAAAAATAAGACTGTCAACAGGTCAAACGAAACTCACTCCTGAAAATTCCGAAATTTTACTGAATTTTAAAATTCAGCAAAAGAAAGTGCTGAATTTTGAGAGAAAAATTTTGCCACGATTTAATTTATGGAATCCATTGGGAGTGGAAAGAAAATAATCACTCGTGTAATTCATTTTTATAATGTATGGATGACACATATGACGTAGGCGATATTTTATTACCTAACTTAATAATTAAGAGCTATCTCTTAACAACAATGTTGATGATATGAATTTGCATAAAAAAGGAGAATAAAAATAATCGTTTTCATCTGCAACGATTGATAAATAATTTTGCCTCTCTCTTTCCATCTCGCTCCATTGCCTTTCCCTTCTTCCTGCTCGCGAAACAAAGTTTCTGTGAAATTCTTCTCAGTCTGATTCTCATTGCCTGAATTTCCTGTCAAAATCTTCTCGCCTGTCGACTTGTTGACTCGATGGCTGCTGTTGGGGTTTCAAGGCTGCTTCGCGAGCGTCAGCTTCCTGTAAACAGAAAAAAATCCACGAATTCAATCTTGATACTCCGTGCCCGGTCCCTGGGTTTCCTGGGTGGCCTTGGAATTCGGAACCCGGGTAGTCCCGGGTGGAAATCCAAGTTCGCATTCGGGAATCTCGAGTTCACGAATTGAACAAATTCAAAAAGAAAAACAAAATCAGAGCGAGTCGAGTCAACCCTCGCGGTTGAAAAGGGTTTTGTTGAATTTCTATTGAAAAAAAATGGCAGAAATTCCAGATACCGACAATTATTCTGATTCAACATATTTCATTCAAAATAAGAAGTTGAAAAATCTCGTTGAAAATCACAGAATTTCAGTGCAACGTGTTTTATTTTTTTTTTCCATTTTTGAAAACATTGAATGTGATGGAAAAAAACTGAATTTTGATGAAAACTGCGGAATTATTGTGAAACTGTTGGAAAAATTTTGTAGAAATTGATTGAAAAATCGTGACAGATGTTTTGTGTCATATTGTCATAAAATCAAATGAATCTCCATCAATTTAATTGACCAAATTATTGAATATTTTGCAGATTTGTCGAATGATCAGGGGTTTCTTTGTGTCGAAGAACCATGAATTTTCATTGTAAATGGTGACTTTTCATGAAAATTTTGAAATTGTGTTGAAAACACATCATGCATTGCAATTAAAATTGTTCAAAAAACCAATTCATGTTGTTTGTTAAAATGAAATGAATTGCTAAATTTTGTGGAATTCCGTTGAAACATTTGAAACTTTTTCCCTTGCGTTCGAGTAATGAATTTCCATTTTGAATCCATTTTGACTTCTGACACGTCTCCTGAGTTAACTTTTGACGCACGCTCCAAAGCGCCAAATTACCCTCCCCAAAGTTTGTATATTTTCTCAGTTGACTTTAGAAGTGCTTTTCCTACCCAGCAAACACGACTGCTGGTGTTTCAAAGGGCCAGTGACAGCTCTTCAACGGCATTGCCGGACCATCAGCGGCCCATTGAAACGCCAGTAATCATTATTTGTAGGGTCCCAAGTGTGTATTGCCTATAATGACAATGGGCCCTAGGCTGGGTCCATCCTCTTTAACCCAGTATTGGGGAATGACGATGGGGCCCATGTTGGCTCAATCTTGGCCCTATTGTGCTTTCCCATATAATTATAGTTGAAAAAACATGGAGATAATGAATCTCAGTGAGGGCACATTTCAACTCGGCCCCAATTTGGACCAGCGTCAGGCCAAGATTGGGGTGAATTTATATCCCGAGCATGTGTGTACAATCCTCAGCGTGTAAGAATTTTGGTCCCACTCTGGCCCAGTCTTGGGCCCATATTGACAGGATGGGGCCCATGCTGGCCCGGGGTGGGCCCCATGGTATATAAACGCTAGGGATTTTACAATTTCAAAACAAAAAGGAAGGGGCAGTATTGATTGCCTAGTCTGAGTTCATGCTGGGCCCGTGGTGTTGACAATTCTCGGGCAAAGCAATACGGCCAAGCTGGGAACGATGTTATCATCCCAGGGTTGGTCCCACGTTGGGTAGCATGGGCACCCACCCTGGGCGTAGATGGGGCCCACCGTTAATACACACTTGGGGTGCGCTGTCAATTGTACGCTTCATTTTCATCAGAGAATTCCGGATAAAATCAGGCGGAAAGTTTGTCAGTTTTTGCCCGAATTTTCACGGATGAAAACTATTCAAAATCTGCCAACAATTTCTCGCCTGGTTCTTCCTGGTATTTTCAGCACTCAATCTCCAGATTCTCGATCGAAAATCTGTGCAGGAACGGTGACTTTAATGCTGAAGCAACGTTCCTCCATCGATTCAACCATTCACAATAAATGTTCCTCTCAAATTTTACGCAGAGACGACCAACGCGAGAATCGCTTGAAATATCGCAAACTGACGGAGACCATGCGTTTTTTAAAAGCACACTGTAAAGAATATTCGGGATTTTCTCATACCTATGTAAAGGAAATTTCCTATACTTGTACGGGAAAAGCGAATTCCCAAGCACGTATAGAAAGTTTCACTCTCTAAAATTTTTAGAGTGAGATTTCACTCTTTAGGCAGCCAGAAGTGAGCTTGTCGAAATTTCGAGTGAAATTTCCACTCTTTTAGAGTGGAAGTTTAACGTTTGAGGTTAGAAACTCCCAGCCACTTCAATTTTAGAGTGAATTTCCCACTCTAACAGAGTTAAAGTTCACTCGAAACGAGTGAGAATCCCATTCGAAGCGGACTGGCTCACTTCTGATACTTAGCGGAGTGAAAGCTCTTCCAGATTTAGAGAGCACATAAAAATATATTAAAATTGCTGTTTTTATGGGATTTCCACTGTAAATTCATGGGATTTTTCTTCTCACTTCACATACATTTATGTGGAATTTGTCATAAAAACTGTTTCCAGTGCAACCTGCAACTACGTTCATTGTTCGGAAATGTGAAATCTCTTTTGGTTGTCAATAATTCCTGTAACACCTGATATTAAATCCAGAGCGCGTAATCTACATTCCATTAGTTCCAGGTAATAAATTCATGTATAAACTTTCCATCACCTTGCGTAGATCTAATTTCATTTTCCTTCAAGACCTTGATTCGGAATTTTATACCGATAAGTCTTAAAATCGAGATTAACCCGACATAAGTTCAGGGGTTAAATTTCTTCAACCCCCTACACACTCTAATCCAATTTTGCAATCCAATCGAATATAAGTATATATATAGTTCTTTCGTGTACTCGTTCTCACTCTTCGTCTTCGGATTAACGACTTTCCATACGAAGCGTGAAAAAGATCAAATAAACGTAATTCAATGCTATTAATGTAGTGAAAACGTAGATACAATTACTGTAATTAAAAGCAATTTTCATGCTTGAATCTATTTTTCCGGGTACTCGATGTACAGGGTATATAAAGAGATTCGAAGATTATATCAGAGCGTGAAATAATGAGCAACTCGACAGCTGATTATCATTTTACGTACATAGATACGCAAGTGTATCTATAAATCGCATTAAAATCAGAATTACCGAGCAGATATGGAAATGTTCTACAGGAGAAAATATTATTATATATAGATTTTTCTTTCAATCCATAAACGGTAAAACGAGTATCAGCAACCAGGATCCAAAAATTTGAACAGTTTTTGTCATCATATTTCATTTTTAGACTGATTTTATCGTGATTGTTGAATAATATACGGATAAAAACAGTACTCCTTCATAATTTTAGTCTGAATTCTTCTCCAACGAATGAAAGTGATTCATCCCATACAGCACAAAAGTCCGCCGTTATGACAGTAAAAATGAATATTCATTATGAATAGTTTGAATTCAAAATGAACTCTTGACGAATAACTTGATCTTCAGAAAGAATTATTCATATCACGAATTCGTAAAGATGCATTTGAATTCATTTTTACTCTCATAACGGGGACTGTTCAAGAAGTTCTTTCAGATTGAAATCATGAAAAAGTACTGTTTTTGTCTGCATTATTCAACAATCAGGACAAAATCAGTCTAAAAACGCAATATGAGGACAAAAACACGGAGGAAAAGATATAACAATTTTTACTATTGTTCTTCCTAAACTTGAAACATTAAAATTTGGGTATTCATTCATAATCTTCCGTATTTTCATGTGAAAATTGATTTTCCAAACCTTTCGGTTTCAGGAAAATTCTTATATCTTATTCTTCTCCGTGTACCAAACGTTCAATATTCTTCATTCACAGAGATTTTCGAATTCACAAGGATGACAATTTCAGAGTTTTTCAGATAAATTTTTGACCCCAGGTTGCCAAAGCACGTGGCAATAAGCAGAGTTGTCAATGTTCCAACAAAACCATAGAATCTATAAAAAGAACGGCCATAACGGGACGAAGTTGAGATTATACGGTAAAAGATAATAATAAATTAGAAGGGAATAACCGAGAGAAAGAGAAGCGAAGCGTTGCGATTAGAAAGAAGAATGGTGAAACACTTACCTCTTGCCGACGAATACCCGCGAAGATGAGGTCGAGGCCTTTTTGAATCTCTTCGCTGACCGGTGGTGGCGTGGGAATGTGATCACCAGACGCATGGAAGCCTGTCTCGTCGGCATGATAGTGAACGGTTATCAATTTCCCCTCGGGACTAGTGTAAGAGTAACTACCCTGTTGTACAATGGCCTCCGCTTGGTCCTCTCCTTCGCCGAATGTTTTGATATAACCACTTTCTTCAGCGATTATATTGTTACCGGTCTCGTACCTTTACAAAACATAACCGATAGATTTTACGTAAGATCGATTGTACGTCCATCACTTCTCAATTGAAATCACTTCTCACTTGCTCGGAAAAACCTGGTGTTCTTCAACTGCAAATTTCTCATTCACTCGAGAAATCCACGAAGAAGAAAACATTCTCTTTTTTTACTTGAATAGTTCTCCAGATGCCAACACTTTTATCGACTTTTATTGCAAATTAGTTTGCTTTTTTGTATATAATACTGAAGAAATTGTACTGCTTCCGCAAAAAATTCGCTGTTCCCAGAGAAATTAAGGTCCCTATCCGAAATTTACCTGCATTGCCAGAATCCCAACTGAATTCCATGTGCGATTTCTAATTCCATCTGAGATTCCACCTGGGATCAGAAATTCCAACTGAAATCCCACGTTGGAGTTGGGATTCTAGCTGGGATCCCACCTGGAAATGAAGAATCTCAGCTGGAAACGTCGAATTCCAGCTGGAATTTCGTAACAGGGGTGACAAAACCACATTTTTTCTGCACTTGATTCAATATTTCATTGATAATTTTTTATTGTTTTTTGTTGTCGATTATTGGCACAATGTAAGCTTTACTGGAATATCAATTTTTTTGCTAGCACTGCAGATTGTTGGCTGTATCAGAGATCGAATCATGCACGGAAAAAAATGGCCACATGAAAATTACATGAAAAGTGAAATTACAATTACAGGGTGAGTTTCATGTAAAATCTACCACAGAGCCCTGCTGGATTTACATTGTTATTATCATGGTTGCCATAGCAACAATACTCTCATTTACTTCAGCAGCAATGTACATATGACATTGGTACCAATGTAAATTTTATCCCAATTGCATTTACGTGAGCGGTTCTGTGAAATCAACAGTAACTAATGCAAAATACACACGATACTTTTTTCCGTGTGGCTGCAGCTGCGGATTATCCGCCAAGATAGCTAAATTTCAAGTATCGTACACAGCACAGCAAATAAATTAAGCTATCCCAGACAACACAACGTTCCAAGATGTGTTTATTTTACGAATAATTTAGGAACCATGAGAATTTCTGAAGAATTCTTCTTGAATTTATTAAAGTCGCATGATATTCCACTGTATTATTATTCCTCGTAGGAATTTTGTCTAGAAATTTTAAATAAATTTTATATTAAATATCGATACCGTTGAATTCCGTGCACTTCTGGAGTACATCGGGAACTGCTATGCTGTCTGGGGTGATATTTCGCTGTACACCGAGAGAAATAATGACTAATACCAAGAATATATTATTCTTGAATGCAGTTATTGATATTGTGTGGAGCGCACATAGCACGAAATACTCTAAGAATACCACATTTGGAATATTCAATATTCTGGAGAACATCTCCACTGAAAAAAAAATGTATTCCAGTCAAATAAATATTTATTTGTCCTGTACCAAAGAAATATTTATTAGAATTAACAAAATATTCTTTGGAACCAAAATAATTTATTGGAATCAAATAAACGATTAAAACCATCTATTTAATTCAAATAAATTATTTTGGTTCCAAAGAATATTTTGTTAATTCTAATGAATATTTCTTTGGTACAGGACAAATAAGTATTTATTTGACTGGAATAAATTTTTTTTCAGTTTCGGAGATATTGTTATTTGAGAATATCTCTGCAATGCCTCATGTCACCTACTTTGTAATATTCTGGAGACATTTCAAAATATCCCAAAGGTCACTTCGGAGACATTCTAGAAATATTCTATAATATTGCTGAAATCACTTTAGCGATATTCTGGAGACATTTCATAACATTATCACGATCGTTTCAGGGATACCCTAGAGATGTTCTAGAATATTTTCTATTCTATGAAAAAAGTCTATTGAAGCCCATTAATCAATGAGATTCAATACAAACTTTTCAATTTTGTAAATTTTACCGCACACTGGGGCGGGATAATGGACAATTTTTTGAAAATTCTTTTCTGTGCGATGTAAAATCATCGAATAAGGATTTTTTGAAACCACGTCTACCACATTCCTTGAATAAATGATATTGCCACTGGAATATTCTGACGATATTTCATTTGCGACAAAGGTTACATATTTCTCATCACATATTCTGAGAACATTACAAAATATCAAACATGCAACAATGTTTCAACCGGAAGATTGTCAGGATATGTTATACGAAACATGTTACAGTCTCGTAGAAATATTTCAGACAGAATGTTTCTAATGAGACATTTGTAATATTCTGGGAATATTTCTGAGACATTGTGTGCTATGTGCAATTCAAGAAATCTATTCTTGGTTTCAGAAAAATTTGCTTGAATCAAGAGAAAATATTTTTGGAAAAATGAATTTCTTGGAACAAGAAAATATATTGTTGATAATAGTAATTATTTCTCTCTGTGTAACAGCTAAACACTCTATCTGGATCTTGTCAGGGCCTGACAAGAACTAAGTATCGCCAGTGAAATCAGATTTCGTAGTCTCAGCATACGCGGGAGAAATAATTCAGTAGCCGAGCAACAGCCGAGTATGGCTAGCACGGACATGGACGGTCATTAAATGAGCTCCTGCAGCTAAATTTCAGTTGTTACTAAAAAATTCAAATCTTTTTACTGTCCCTAGTAGAAATGATCTTGTAGTTATTGACGAGTTTTGTAACGCTTAACTAGCCAAAAACTAGATTCTTTTAAGCGCCTCGTAGGGTTCTGTTGAAGTGGCTAGTTAAACTTGTCAATAGCTAGAGCATTTCTACTTGGGGCACCAACTGAAATTCAGCTGGCTGCAGGAGCTAATTCGATGCCACAGCTGAATTGATTATTTTCACCGTTTTTACGGTTCCAAGATGAATATCACAAGTAAATTATAAGTTAAAACTTAGAACCTACCCTATTTTATAAGTCCCGTCATGTTCTTGCTGCTTATCCCAGTGAAGAATCGGAATCGGAGTAGTGGTTGTAAATCTCCTGTCGTTTCCCGACTGTTTATCCTCGTCGTAATTATAATTTTGATTTTGATTTTGATAATTTGGTTGTTGTGCCACAGCCAAACCGATGAGAACAGCCAATACCTGTATCAAATATTACAATATTTGTCGAGAGAGTTTTGTTACGAATTTAAATTGTCAGAGTTAGGGAACGCGTATCCTCGTTTTGGAAGAAATTTGACCAAATATCCAAAAGCTCCGCGTATCGAACTTGCCACGAGCATTCGTGTGAGCTCCCGCCGAGATGAGTGAAAGTGAAAAGCAAATGCCAGCGCGGGTCGTTTAACTCCTGACCCGCAAACTTGCCCATCCCATCACGACCCATCCCATATATCACGTAATACTTTTTTTTATCTTTCCAATAAGACATTAAAACGCTTGTTATATGTGTCAATGTAACAAGAAAAATGTATTCAGGTGAAATAGCGAATCGGAGAATGGCTTTGTTGGGCAAAATTTTCAAAAACATCAGCCCTTTTTTTTTTTTCAAGTACTCACCAAATATTTCATTTTTATTATTCTCTGTGCGTTATCTAATTTTATATGCGAGTGACACACAGAACGAACGGAATTCGATTTCAACGATGATCACGTACGATTGAGAATAATACGATGAAAAATATATATATATATATATATATTCACGGCGAAGATGATTGCAACCGAACACGATCGACTGCGATGCAGGGAGAGGAAAGGATTCTCCTTTTATACTAACTCTCACTTTTCCCCCTACTCGATAGTCAATGGGCTAAGAAAGATGCTCCGTGTATGGTCTATGATGAAAAGTAGAGAAGAGAAGAGAAGAAGCGTATAACTTACGTATGCGTATTCGTAGTTGTATTTTACTAATCATTCCATCCTTTGTAGAATCCTACTCTATTCTTCCTTCATTAATGTTCTCTCCTTCGAATGATACTTTCAGAAGATATTTCCAAGTTGATCGAATAAATTATAGATATTCTCTCAACATTCTACAGGAGACAAAACGAAAAGGATGTTAAAGAACATCATCTCTCGAATCGCGGAATAAAGAGTGCACGAATCGCCGATAGATAGTTCTCGGTCCGAAGAGTGGAAGGATTTTAATATCGATGATACTGAAAATGCTTGAGATTTATTTGGTCGTGCGCACGTCGGGTTTCAAGAGTAATTGATCTTGCCGATCTCTCGTCATAATCCTGAGAGAAATTGAAGTAATCGGGGAATGCTTTTTTATATGGATACAATAATTGTATGGTAATCAGAAATGTATGTATCATGGGAAGGGAATATCAAAATGACATCATCGTTCTTCTATTGTTTTCGAATCGATATTCCCTGAAATTAATGTCTCGTGCCAGCATGGAATTTTGCTGAGATTGACAACGAGGTTGGGTAATATAACGTCTAGAAGAAATTCTGGAATCCTGTTTCTCCCACGGAGAGAACAAAAGTTTGATGCGACAGCAAAATCTGGCAACAAATTTAACAAACAATTTGCTATCACAGCGATCTTGGCACCTCCCAGTAAACAATTTTTCCCTCAACATTACAAACATTCATTATATTTTCTAAATGCTAACAGGAAGTTCTCTGATGCGTCGATTTCGGAAATCTTTTTGATGCCTTTTTCATGAGGTCTGGAAGTTATCAGAATTTGGCCCAAGTCAACTTTGAATTTTTCAATCCAAAGGCTAGTCCAATGATCGAAGAGTATACTTATGTACCATTCACTTGATTCGTTGAAATCAACTCTGAAACCAAGCCTCGGTTCAAAAAAATGTTAAATAGAAAAGTTGTGCAGCTTTTCAGGAACACGCTGGTGAAAGATCGTTACTTTGTTTTGGAACACCCTGTATACAGGAGGGTAGACAAATTTTGCTGGAAAAGTCAACATTTTTTGCTGTCACAGCTAAAAAAAACGCTGTTATAGCTAAATAGATTGTTGCGATAGCGTATAAATTGCTGCACAGCAAAATTGGATGTCGCGGTCACAGCGAATTTTCTTCTCCGTGTCGTTGTGACATCCTTTGCAGGATCGATCCTTCTTTTTTATAGAGAATGTATCGAATATTGATCGATGTTCAATTCAAGGCTATAAAAATTAAATATTTTTTATATCAAAAAAAGATCGATCCAATGCTGAGGATAAAATATAACTGCGCGCAAGGCTGGACAATCTAGGCAGAGGCAAGGGTGGTGTAAATATTGTATCCCTATGAGCGGTCAATGAATCCTGGCTGATCCTTCAACCAATATTGCCTGAAGGCGAAAAACCGTTTTTCCACCTGTGAAATAAAGTTCAACTCTCGGAAAATTCAGTTGAAAGTTGGCGAACTTTGAAAGGAAACTGGTGGCTCCTCGATCTTAATTATTGTATTTATCACAAAAAAAGAGGTATGAAAATCCTAGAAACGATAGAGCATTAGTTCAATTAAGAAAATATTCACTTTGCTGGATCGTGATTTCTCTGTAGAAACTTATAAGCCAAATAATGTTGCCAATATAAACTGACAAGACGAAGATAAAAACCCACAAGATTTTAAATTTGAATTTCAATAATCCACTCAATATCGAAAAATATCGACATAGTCAAAATAGGGCGAGTGTTTCTACTTTGCCTCTCCGTGGTGGAGAGGAATCCCTCTGAAAATCTCAAAATTTCAGAGGTTCCCAGTGCAGAGTTGTTCAGAGCTTTGACAAGGACCCTGAAGTTCTTCAAGAAATGGACAAAATGTTGCTACGTACTTTCTAATCAACTAAACAATAAAACAAATTTTAAACCACAACAGTGAAGAAGTAAATTACTTAAATTGAGCTTCAAATATGAAATTGGAACTGCGAATGATCGCTTAGACTTATGCAAACGATTATAAATACATTAACCTACAATAAATGTCGATAATTTTCTAACTTATTTTATCATGTTTAGGAATGTGTTTTGAGCTGTGGATTTATATTTAGAGCTGAATCGTAGCAGGAAACTTTCTTGCTATGTGTTTAAAATTTTCAATTATAGCTTGGCTTTTTATTTAAGAACTAGGTAGCAAAATGGCCCTTAAGGGGATTCATTACTCCCTGCAAAAGTTACTAGATTCCAAATTCCCCCCCCCCCCCGTTTTCTCAGAAACGAACACATAAAATGAAAAATAATGAGTAGCTGCAGTTTTTTCAATAGCTTAAGAAGATGCACCTGCTCATTTCCAAGTAACACAAGAACATTTCAAACATTCTGCGTTAATTCTGAGATCATGCATAGAATGCGCAGGTGAGACTGTTTTGGATAAATTCGAAAAATACATTCTAAGAATATGCATAGAATATACTTATCCGCAACAGTCCCATTCGAAGATTCTATGAATGTTCATAAAATATACTTAGAACTTCAAAGAACCTTCTTAGCATTTTTAACCTGTTGTGCTACTTGGGTTAAAATTGATTCTATTCATTGATTACTGAGAAAACTGGGGGGAGAGATCTAGTAACTTGGCTTGTGGTGAATTGCCTTAAGAGGTATTCATAATATTCCAGGGAGTTTCAGGGTTTTTCAAACAAATTCTGAGTCTTCCAGAGATATTCATTTGTATTCAGAGAAATTTCCAGTGAAGAAAAAAACTTTCTCAATAAGCAAGAATCTTTAAGAGATTTTCAAAGTATTTCAGATTCTTTCAGAATTTTCCAGTGGAATTCAGAGAAATTCTCAGAGATTTTCAAAATATTTTAGATTCTTTCAGAATTCTCCAGTGGAATTCAAAGAAATTCCCAGAGATTTTCAGAATATTTCAGATTTTTTCGGGATTTCTCAGGCTTTTTCAGATGTTGCCAAAGTTATGCTGTGAACTCCTGAGGAATTCTCAAAAATTTTCAGATAAATTTTTTCACAAGGGCGATTTTTCATCAACCAATTTCATTCATCATCCACTCCCTATAATTTCCTTGCTAATATATAATACGTGAGCGACAAGGTTCCTCAATGATCTCCCACCACAAAGAACACGCAAAATTTTCTGATAAACTTCCTCAAATTTTCTTTTTACATTCACCATGTGGAAAAAGTCCTTTGCAAATCTGAAAATTTCTCTGATTTCCACTGCAAACCTCCCAATTGCATTGAAAAACTTTGAAAAAATCTGAAAAATTCTATAAAACCTCTGAAAATTTTCTCATCTAAAGACCTTTGAAGAACTCTGGACCTTTCTAAAAAATTCTGAAAAACTCCCACTTATCGAGCACGGTTTCCCATTAAAAATTTTTGTGAAATTCTCTCAAAAACTCTTCCCCGAAGATCTCTGAAAATTTCAGTGATTTCCAGTGGAATTTTCTCACTTGAGCAGGAAAATTCCAGCATCAGGACTCAGAAAATTTCACAGAACAGACGTTTCAGAATTTTCAATACTTTTACTGGAAAGGAAGATTCCTTTTCCAAGATACCTATTCTCATGGTAAGAAGATTGTTCTTGGTTTACACTATATTCATCGCACGAAGATCGATCAGCTTCATTCGAGTTATAATTTTAATTGAAGGAAAATGACGAAAACTATTTTAATAAACTAATGAATTCGATTGAAATATCTCCTATGCAGCAATAACGTATCGAAAATTACTCGAGGTACTCTACTTGTGCAATGAATAGCGATCAGAACATTCGACACAGTCACTCTGCTGTGAATATATACATTTCGCTGGATAGTGAATGTTACGTAATCTCATTTTATTCATGCATTTACCTCTTTGCGCATCTAAGATAATCCACACCCACTCGTGACCTTCCACTGTTTTTCTTTCTATTTCCATTGGAAAGAATTCTCATCCTCGCACGTGGTTGAACTCATTGCAATCGTTTCTAGTGTTTTTTTTTTTTTATTGTATTCGTATCAACCGTGATGTGGAATATTATTGTTAACCCATTAAGTCCGGGAAATGCAGGATTTCAACTGTAATTTGAAACGTTGCAAATGATATATAGATCATTAAAAACTCATGGCAAAAATACCTTACCTACTATTTTCGGGGTTGCTCTTTCGGTTGCTGAGGTCAAAATTACCTTCAGATGGCGCTGGAATACCGATATGGCCGGTTTAAAATAAAAAGTCCACAAGAAATTGGAGGATATTTGACTTTGTGATTTTTTCACGGGTTGAAAATGCACTCAAAATTATTCAGAACATCAACCAAGGGTGCACAAAATATCTCAACTTTACGATAGAATTTTTTCCCAGACTTGAAGGAGACCTAGCCTCTCTCAATTTACCATATATTCACCAAAATTAACTCGCAATTCTGAGAATCTAGAGAAAATTGACAGAAAATATATGTCGCTGACTACGAATCGAACATCAGATTTTCAAAATTCAAAATGACGGGTCCAAGATGGCGGACGAGAAGTCAGAAAAAGCCTCGAAAATGAATGAAAATCGGTATGCTTAGGTTTTTGAGGTTCCTGATTACGAATCCATTATCCGATTTTCAAAATTCAAGATGGCGGACCTAAGATGGTGGATGAAAAGTCGAAAAAAGCCTCGGAGATGGATTGAAATCGATCCACCGAGGTTTTTGAGGTCGCCCTGTTGAAAAGGTCTCATAAAGTCAAATAAAATCTAGTTATTTCTAGGACAGAAACCGCATGAAATCTAGTACATAAACTTGATTTTTATAAGGATTTATGAGATTTTGCAAATGACTCTGATTAAATCTTATAAGGTTTTTATAAAACTCATATGAAATCATAAAATCCTATAAGTTCTAGGACAGAAACCGCATATAAACTGATAAAAACTCATTAGAATCTTATATAAACTAATAAGATTTATATATGAGAATTTATGAGACCTTTTCAACAGGGCGCTGATTACGAATTCAGCATTAGATTTCCAGAACTCAAGATGGTGGACCTGAGATGGTGGACGAAAATTCGAGAAAACTCTCGAAGATGGATGAGAATCGGTATACTAAGGTTTTTGAGGTCATCGACAACGAATCCAGCATCAGATTCTCAAAATTCAAAATGGTGGATCCAAGGTGGCGGACGAAAAGTCAAAAAAAGCTTTGAAAATGGATGAGAATCGGTATGCTGAGGTTTTTGAGGTCTCTGATTACGAATCCAGCATCAGATTTCCGAAATTCAAGATGGCGGACCCAATATGGCGGACGGAAATTCGAGAAAACTCTCGAAGATGGATGAAAATCGGTATACTGGGGTTCTTGAGGTCACTGACAACGAATCCAGCATCAGATTTCCAAAATCCAAGATGGCGGATTCAATATGGCATACTAAAATTCATAAAATGCTTCTAAATCACGAGAAAATGTGTATACGAGGAGATTTTTGGGGTCGCTGTGTAATGAGACTGATGACACGTGATGAAAATATTAGAAGTGAATATCAGTTATTATTAGAGTAATTGAATTTGACATTATCATCAAGTGAATCGGAGAAAATAAAGACGAAGTTTATCGCATGAAGAACTGAGTTATTGGGGAACATACAAGAATATAAACTTGCTACGTAGTTTGACTTGGAAAACGTGCACATGCAATAATTAACGGACGGAAACAACCCATTTTCCTTGCGTAAACTTCACGTATAAACATCTGATGCTGGATTCGTTGTCAGTGACCTCAAAAACCCCAGTATACCGATTTTCATCCATCTTCGAGAGTTTTCTCGAATTTTCGTCCACCATCTCAGGTCTGCCATTTTGAATTCTGGAAATCTAATGCTGAATTCGTAATCAGCGACCTCAATAACCTCGGTGGATCGATTTCAATCCATCTCCGAGGCTTTTTTTGACTTTTCATCCACCATCTTAGGTCCGCCATCTTGAATTCTGAAAATCGGATAATGGATTCGTAATCAGGAACCTCAAAAACCTAAGCATACCGATTTTCATCCATTTTCGAGGCTTTTTCTGACTTTTCGTCCGCCATCTTGGATCCGTCATTTTGAATTTTGAAAATCTGATGTTTGATTCGTAGTCAGCGACCTCAAAAACCTCCGGGGACTTCTCTCGAAGAATACTGAACGAATAAAATTATATGTTCTGTCAATTTTCTCTAGATTCTCAGAATTGCGAGTTATTTTGGTGAATATATGGTAAATTGAGAGAGGTTAGGTCTCCTTCAAGTCTGGGAAAAGGTTCTATCGTAAAGTTGAGATATTTTGTGCACCCTTGGTTGATGTTTTGAATAATTTTCAGTGCATTTTCAACCCGTGAAAAAATCACAAAGTCAAATATCCTCCAATTTCTTGTCAACTTTTTATTTGAAATCGGCCATATCGGTATTCCAGCGCCATCTGAAGGTAATTTTGACCTCAGCAACCGAAAGAGCAACCTCGAAAATAGTAGGTAAGGTATTTTTGCCATGAATTTTTAATGATTTATATATCATTTGCAACGTTTCAAATTGAAGTTGGAATCCTGCATTTCCCGGACTTAATGGGTTAAATGATTCGAATTCTCTGAAAGTTCTCGCTAAGTAACAGTTCTTGACTTTAAAATTCATTTCAATTCGTACACCTACCTGACAAGATTATCTACGGCTCTGCGATCGCTTGCAATTGACGAAACTCCTCACGTTCCACGTGTACGATCATGTTGTATCGAAATGACGTTTGGTACCCTGTGGGAAAAATTCCAGAAGCAAATTGGGAGCAGTTGATTGAGAGTTTTGCAAAGAACAGGAAATCTCATCTCACCCGGAGGAAAACAAATTCGATGTGACAGTGAAATCTGATTTTTATGGATACCTTCTGCTGGAGTAGCTAATTTCTTCTCAAGCTTTGACAGCGAATTTCCATTATGGCAGCGAAAAGTATTGACTTCTCCAGTAAAATTTGTTTATTCGTTTGTCGAAGGACAAACAATATTTTTGCCGCTACAGCTAAAGAATCACTGTCGAAGTTAAAACTGTGCTGCTCCATCAAAAGGAATCAACTAAATGGAGCTCTTCCTATTATCAAAAATATACTATGGTCCTTAAACTTCATCCCTGTTTTGGTTTCGAATCGTCCCCCTTCTCACCCCTATAAACGGAACATCAGATTTTCCAAGCCCTCTTGTTTCCTTTAGACCCCCGTAGGGTATAGGGTGAACTATCCAGTCGATGAACGACTCATAAAAGGAGTAATTATTAAAAATTCCTGCTACCTTGAAATAATTCATTAGTTTTCGCAATAGAAGTAACTTCTTTTGAAAACAGTCGAATAATTCAAATGTAGCAGAAATTTATAACAATTACTCCTTTTATGAATCGTTCATCTACTGGATAATTCACTTTAACTGAGGGCTACATGGAAAAAAATGACGTGTGGATTTTGCATTGGTTGTTGTTATTTCCGCTCGACGGAAATTTCCAGTTGGTAATAATAAAATCAACGACCAGAATTAGACTCTAAACATAAATATCAGTCTTTACTGATTTTCTGGCGAGTATAAAAGGATTTTGAAATAACCTTCATCCAACTGTTAAAAATTGTTTGTAATTTCGTTTTCCAATACTTTCAAACTGTGAAGAAACCAGGATTCTTATTTAGATTCCAGTTTTCAGGTATGTACTTGCTTATTATCGATTTTATATTTAATTTTATCAAGTAATCGATTAAAACAGTTGGCGCAACATTTCACCTGCTTCTCCTGATGCTTGAGTGCCTTTAGACCGATTGATTCTCATTGATCAATAGATTTCAATCAGTTTTCTTCATCAGAATCAATGAGAATCAATCGTTTTGATCAGATTCTGCAACCAAGGATGGCTGACACACGATTCACTGCTGAGTTGATGAAAAATTTGCTGTTTCAGTACAATAAAATTTCACAGAGATGGAAGTTTCAATTTACTGTTTATTTCATTAAATTCACGACATTACGGAAAGAAAAGAATTTGCTGTGGAAGTGAAATCTGATTCTACCGGAGCAGCAAATTACAGCTAACATATTGCAGCAATCTTGTTGGCTACGCCAGCGATTTTTTAGCTGTAGCCGCAAACAAATTTGCTGTTTTTGATATTTAATCACGTTGCTCTCTCCAATCCAGTTGGCCGTGGCAGCAAATTTTCAACTAGGTTAGCAAAGATTTGCTCATCTATTTCGGTTGCACTATAAAAATAAGTGTTGCTGCGATCCAGAAAACGAGCTATCACGATCTTTACATCCCAATGTTCTTCAATTAAAATTATGGGAAAGTAAAAATTGATTAAAATGTAGATTAGAACTGCACTCAGAGAAAAAAAGTTGCTGAAACAGCAAACCTCGGAGATTTGCTTTGCTGATATGGCAAAACTTGTTGCTGAATTAGCAAATAATTTGCTGTCACAGCAAAAATCTTGCTCTTTTAACAAGCGCTTGCCATTCAGCAATCCCAGATTGTAGATACACAGACAACTGAGAAATTTTGCCGAATTAGCAAATATCTTGCTAAAATAGCAGAATTTTTGCTGTAACAGCAACCGTTTTGCTGATTTAGCAAAGCAGATTTTTCGGAATCGCTTTTTCAGCAAGAATTTTTCTCTGCGTGTGGAATTCGATTATGAGTCAGTTTACATCGAGTTGCAATCCCGTTAATCTTAATTTTTATTCAATTAACACTCCAAGCGGTTCGAGCCAGATCGAATACAGATTAATTCAAAATTTGATTTCATAAGCTTATATTTAAATTTGGATTCCCAAAACAAGTTGACTGTTCTCAAGATTGTATTTTCACCCAATTTTCGTTACTATGGAAGAATGTACTTTCAGTTGAACGAGGCTGGGATCCAAAGATCGTGATAGCTGGTTTTGTAGATCGCGGCAACACTAATAAAAATCATGACGAGTTCTCCTCGTTGTAGGGAAATCTATTGTCATTTGATCCAAATATTCGGGATTTTTCGTTTATTCCGAAAGATCATTCAACCTCGAGGATGTTGAATTTTGAAAATAATGAGAGCAAAGTCCACCGCAGCTGCGATTAAAAAATTCCATTGAACCGATTGATTGCTATTCGAATTGTGTTTCTGTATCGGAATCAATAGCGATCGATCGCTTCAATGAGAATTAGATGGGATTTCCCAATCACGGAGAGCCCTGATAACGTCACCGAGGAAAAAGGAAATTCTGATATTCGAAATTCGCTCAGCATTGATCCAATAATGAATCACACCGAACCGCGTAATCATGTAATTTCATTTCTTCGCCACAGTATGCAAACAAGATGATGTCCCATTATTCTTACGTAAGGAGACAAAGTAGAAATGCTGGCTACTTTCACAGGCTCAGAGCGACGCCGCGTGACTCCAAACGTCTGTGAATTTCCGATTATTTTCTATTATGATGACGTGACGGTAAAGAAATATACAGAATATATATTACGTCATATATTAAACTCTCATCGTAGATCATCAATTACGGGGAATATATCATACGACTTTGACCATCTTTTCAGAACGATCCATCTTCTTTTACTCTCCACGAGAGAGCATGGATTTTTTTACACTCTCGATGATTTGATGTTATTTTTTTTTCTTTTATTAAAATTTATAAAACGGACGAACGGACGAATACACGATCAATTATTATACGCATCTAATACAACGACAATGATGTACGGAAACGTGGACATCAATTTCCTTAAGAAACACACGGCTGACACGACGGTACTGAAACGGAATAAATATATCATATATGTTATTCCATGATTAATGTATTCAGATTTCACTCACCATTACAATTATTAGATGGAGGACAGTCAACGGAGCACAAAGGGACCAACGTTCCAGGTGGCATGTAACTAAGAATAGATATATTTCTTCAATGAATAATTCAGGAGAATTACATTTGAGAAAACAATCGTAAGAGACAATGTTGTTTGAGACAAAAAATTGAAAATTCTATTCAGTGTTGAAAGCGCTTGGATATTCATGCGTTATCACACACACAACTGTTCTATTATGTTACACATTGTGCATTCTATGATCTCATTTCGCGGAGGAAAAATGAAATTCGCTGTGACAACAAACTATTCGTTATCACAGCAATTTTATTCCCTCCTGAACAGTCGCTGTCGTACACTGTACAAAAAATTTACAGTAAAAATCCCATAAAAACAGCAATTTTAATACATTCTTATGTGGAAATTTCCTTTACGTAGGTATCGAAGAATCGTGAATATTTTTGACAGTGTAGCTAAGAACGTCTGAAATGTATTTAAAATGATAAAACACCTTGTTTTGTAAACGGTATCATCTTCCATGGGATGACAAGGTTCGTGGTATTGAGATCCAATCGCCCAAGGTTTCTCAATTCGATCGGGAGCTTCTACCGGTTGATAACTCAATTTCATGGTTGTTTCGGATTCCATTGGTACATCAGGTGCCTGGTACTTGCGTAGGGGAGAGTAAGAAGAAATAGGCAACACTGATTTATGATTATTCGGTATATACGAGAGTCTGTGAGTCGTGCAACCTGTAATGTAATTTTCTCCGTTACATCAAATCATTTGGCTCGAAAATAGAATCGAAATTTCGACATAATATTCCATTAAAAGGGTACTAACATTCGAGCGGAAGAGGCGAGAATACAAGATTATCATCGGGATGAATCGGTTTGTCAGGTGTTTTCTGTTTCCATGAGTAATCGTGTTTCTGTGTAGTGATATCTTGTATTGGTCCTCGACCGAGAAGCTGTTTGGTACACGGGATTATCGGTTTCTCTGGATTAGGACACCAATTACCCATGAAACTCATCTACGACGGAACAAACATCAATTTGATTGATGAATTATTAAATTCGTATCATACCTTATTCTCTTCAACATAATACCAAACCAGTTTAGTTTGTTACGAAATTTCATAATTGCTCCCAAGATTTGAATGAAAATTCAAACCACCTAATAAATAAAATTCATTACGCCAACGTGTAACATTAAATTCACGCGTGAGACGAAGGCACTGTAATGGTCTATCTCCATGTAACTGTATTACATAATTGTTCAATATATTTTTTTTTGTCTTGGAAATTAGAAAGTCAATCGCGTTTCGTCAGTCATTTGATTTTAATTTTATATCTGACTAGGTGTTTTTCAAAATTATTATTATTATCATTCCGTAATAAGTATCTCTGGAGATCGTAAGAATTACGATATTATTTTGAAAAAATATGAATGGTTATATGAATTTCATTGTGTCATACTTTGTTGATGGTGTCTCGGGACAGGGGACACTTGGAGAACGGGATTTGGTCCGCCGGGCGAATTACATTCGATTTGTCTCCTCCGCAACCGAAGTAACTCAATCCATAAGTGGTATCGTCTTCGAAACAGCATTTGGCGTTCAGGATATTATCGTATTCTCGTGCAGGAATCGATTCTCGGCGTTTTTCACAGTGCGGCCAGTAACTGAGCTTGTAAGTCGTACAATCCTCTAATGGGATAACCGGTCTGTGATACTCTTTGTTTTCCGCCCATGGCTTAGGTGGCTGGATCAAAAACGAGAAACAATTATTAGACCCATTTACACGGAGAAATGAAAAAACAATTCCCTGTGTGGCAGCGAAATCTGATTTTGCTGGAGCAGCAAAATTCGTTCGATATTTTATATACAATACTGCGACAGCTAAATAAAAATCGTTGTCGTAGCTAACAGAATTGCCGTGATAGCAAAAAATTTGCTGCTCCAGCAGAATGGACCGAGAATAAATTAGATGCAGGCGCATGGAAAAAAAGGAATTAACTGTGCCAGCTACTCACTCTTTTAGCTGAAATACTTGCAACTGCGGCTACAGTAGCGCTCGAATTAATTACTACAATTTTCACCCTACATACAGTTTATTAACTAAAACAGCTACAAACAGTATTTATCCTAATAATTAATATTTCCTCCTTTGTCCTTGAAAATCCAGGTAGCAGTGGTGCCAACCCTTGCGAAAATATTTCTACGCCAAATTACGCCGAAAACTACGCCTAAATACTGCATTTCGGGAGCTTTCGTAAAAAAACGTAGAAAATTCTACGCACTTCTACGTCAAAGCACGCCAATATATGACCAAGAGTTTTACCCATTTACTGTGGCGTAAAAAGGTGTAGAAATACATTCACATATTTCTACTCCCCTGCTTCAATTTCGCGTATTTTCGGCACAAATATTCATATTTTTGTCTATGCCTAATTACGTAAAACTATGCCCACAAGCTGTGGGACGTAGATTGACGTAATATTTCGTAGTTTTTGGCGTAATTTGGCGTAGAAATATTTTCACAAGGGAACTGTCGTACAGCAGAAAGAGCACAATTCATCTGGTGTTCCAATTAATTTGAGCGCTACTGTATTTCCCTGACAGCACATCCACCGATTTCTACGTCGCATCTCCGTGGACTCCACGTGGATAAATGGTGGACGTGGATGAATGAAGATTCCACGTGGAGGCAACGTAGAAATGTCCGGTGCTGTACGGGTTTTTAGCTGCCGCTGTAGGGAATCGTAACTGTAACTGCTCAGTTTTCTTGGTTAACATTTGGATAGCCAAATACCCTAGTAACACGGAAAATATTCTATGGATGTTCATAGGACATTTGGAACGTATCAGTATATTCTGTGCATGTTCATAGAATATTCCAAACATTCTTGTGCTACTTGGGTAATTTAGCTGTTGAATTAGCTACATTTCTTGCTGCTACCGCTAAACGAGTAGCTGTGACAACTGAAAAATAGCTGCCGTAGCTAATTTTTAACTATCCAAATGATGGCTAATTATTTTTTTCCGTGCATTTTCTTGCTCTGTAAGAAATAATTATGGAATTTTCCAGGAGCATTCGACACTCAACAGACAAAGTACTTCCTTAAAGTGAGGGAAGATCAGGAGACTAAATCCACAATTGGGGTGAAGAAAAACATGTAGTTGAAACTAGCAGATTTGAGCTAGCAGACTTGGACTTCAGCTCATTGTAGAATTGTGGTAGAACGATGAAACTGACATCAATGAGATTTTTGAATCACAATCTCTGAAAATACCCAAGCGTGTATTGCCTATAATGACAATGGGCCCCAGGCTGGGTCCATCCTCTTTAACCCAGTATTGGGAAATGACGATGGGGCCCATGTTGGCTCAATCTTGGCTCTGTTGTGCTTCCCCATACAATTATAGTTGAAAAAAATGGAGATAATGAATCTTAGTGCGGGCACATTTGAACTTGGCCCAAATTTGGACCAGCGTTAGGCCAAGATTGGGGTGAATTTATATCCCGAGCATGTGTGTACAATCCTCAGCGTGTAAGAATTTTGGTCCCACTCTGGCCCAGTCTTGGGCTCATATTGACAGGATGGGGCCCATGCTGGGCCGGGGTGGGCCCCATGGTATATACATGCTAGGGATTTCCCAACTTCAAAACAAAGAGGAAGGGGCAGTATTGATTGCCTAGTCTGGGTTCATGCTGGGCCCGTGGTGTTACCAATTCTCGGGCAAAGCAATACGGCCAAGCTGGGAACGATGTTATCATCCCGGGGTTGGCCCCACGTTGGGTAGCATGGGCACCCACCCTGGGCGTAGATGGGGCCCGCCGTCAATACACACTTGGGTATGTATATTAAGAAAATCCGAATTTATATTAGGCTCAGTTGGAGAACCCGGTCTGCCAGTTTGAGTCTGCTAGCTTCAGCTTCATGAGAAAAACTTCTCATATTTTCTATAGGATGACTCAAAAGAATGTATTATCTCCAGGGAATTTGAGCAGCCAGGGAGGAAGAGTTTTTTCACAGAGGCTAGAATAATCATGGATCTATCAAACTACGTACCTTCAAGACAGGTTCGTTGGGCCAGTAACTGAGCCTGTAAGTTGTACACCCTTCGATCGGTACATCAGGTTTCTCAAAAGTTTTGACCGGAGCAAATGACTTGACAGGTAAATGACATCCGTAATCGAAGTAACTCAAACGATAAGTCGTATCATCTGTAAAAATTGAACATCCATCTCCGATACACTTTTTTTTTCCACGCATTCTATTTATGAAACAATACACAAAAGAGGAGACTGACAATCTTGAAGATGAAAATTTTATGGAAAGGTCGAACGTGTGAATGTCAGAGCTGTGGCAATTTTTCAATAAAAATATATAATCTTGGTATCCTTTGGAAGATAATCGCCCATTAATAATACGTTCTAATTGACACAAGGATTGCGTCAATTCTTCTCTGACCTTATTTGAAGATGAGGTCTTACTTCGAAGTATCGATTGAAACCTTGTTTGAAAGTCCGGAAGAGAATGCAAACTTTGCAAATGCCTCTGCATGCATCGTAGGGTAACAGGCACGGTTAATGCCATCCCCCGTGTTTCCAGCAATTGTGATAAAAATGAGATTGGTAAAAACAGTTTTCATAACAGAGGATCGATGCATTCGCTTCGAATAGTAGGAGGTATGAATTGTACGAATGAATTCAAAAATTGTTCCCAAGGTAGATGATAAGATATGACGAATCGTCAACAAGCTTGGGCATTGAATTTTTCTCACAGGAAGGCATCGTCCTCCTTTTCTTCTTTGATAAATTATCGAAAGAGAATTCAAAGATTCCATAAGACAATTTTTACACCTACCACGACAGAAAATATTGCGTACATTAAGAATCGTGAGTCATTATACGAGATTGAGCAATATTTCTATTGTGACGCGTGTGTTCATCGTTGGGAAAAATAGAAGATAGAGTCGGTTGACAATCGAGATAACTCCAAGTGTGAAGGAAGAACAAACACGGGCAATGAAATTTTAATGCCATTCAGGTTGTTTTCCTTTTTCAACCCTTCTCATGGGTTTCTTCAAGAGATTCTATAGATTTGCTGGAGGATTTGCGACTTCCTGTGCATATGATGCTTGATCCCTGGTGAAAATGGAAGCAGAAAGGAAAAGTGAATGAAGCGTATGCTGGAAAGTAACAGAAAAGTTGATGAAAAGTATACGGAGCCTTAACGAAAGGTGTAAGAAGAGTATGTGAAGCGGGAATTGAAACAAACAAAGCGTATACAATCGAAAGAAAAAAAAATTAAACTTCTTTGTGGGAATCGAACCAGGGATTCCACCTCAGTGTAAGAGGGTCTTATCAACTAAGCTATAGACCGCCGTTGGCATTGCCTGCTTAAAAACATTACTTGAACTTAGAATAGATATAATTCGCACACGCTTGATGTAACCTACAGTTACGTCACATGAAGCGTGCTTAAAACGGGATCAAAAGCTTATGGAGCGTATATGGAACGTATGATTCCATCACTTTACAGCAAACGAGCGTCACACGCTCCAGGAAGAGGGAATTGAAACCTTTTTCGCTTCGTATGCGCTTCCATCGCGTTTTGTGTATACGCTTCATTTTCACCAGGGATTTCTTCCCTGATGGAAATATTTCTCTGAGAATTTCCGACAATATCTTACAAAGCTATCAAAATTCAAACATTCTCTGTGAATCTCTACAAGTCTCTATAAAATTCAGAATAATTCTGAAAATCTCTGAAAAACTCTAAAAATTGGAATTTCCACCAGGGTTTCCACGGTTTTTAGAAAATTTAATTTGTTGAAATTCTTCCACGATTGAGAGATGCTATGCCCCACTGAATACTGCACAGAGAAAAGTTTATATTAAAGATTACTATATTTTTATGGTACTCGTGGGATATACTTTATTATGAGGCTTAGAACTATATTTATTTCAAATTATAACATATTTATCCTCATCCTCACGAGAGAGTATCGTGAATGCTCGTATACTTGTGGTTCTTAACGAAATAATCAAGTATATCCCAAAAGTACAATATGAATATGCTAATATCTAATATAAAATTTTCACTGTGTGTATAAGAAAATTCCTTTTGAGAATTTAGAAAATGTGAGTACAAAAAGTATGAATTTTTAAAAAGATTCTGCTGGATTTTAAGACACCCCTGGTGTAAAATATTCCACTGAAAATCACTGGAATTCTTAAGGATTCTCAATAAAGAATTTTTCAAAGGACTTCAGAGGTGTTCAGTAGAAAAACATGCCCGAAAAGTGAGAGTTTTTCCGATTCTTTTTACTTCAGTGAGATTCAGGGAGTTTTGCAAAGATTTTTAAAGAAACTTTTTTCCCCAGAAAACTTGACTGAATTTTCACAACACACTCCAAAACTTTAATTGAACTTTCTTAAAAGTCAGTAAAATTCATTTGAAAATTCAGAAAGAAGTTCTTTACAGTGAAGCGAGAAAAAGTTTCCCATAATTTTTACAGTGTGCCAATGTAAGGTTCACTATATTTTTCTTTGAGGATTCATAAAAAATGAGGAAAATTTTATTAATTTTCAATAAAACTTTTTCCTCAGGGATTTTCCAAGTTTATCACAGAATATTGTGGCTCACGGCAAAAATAATTTAGCTGCAGCAGCTAAGTAGCTAGCACGGACACGGACAGCCATTAAATTGGCTCCTTCAGCTGAATTTTAGCTGTTACAGCAAAAAAATTTGCATTTGTAGTTAATTTATTTGCGGTAACAGCTAAAATTTAGCTGCAGGAGCGAATTCAATGGCTGTCCGTGTCCGTGCTAGCTACTTAGCTGCTGCAGCTAAATTATTTTTTCTGTGCTTACCGTTGATTTTCCCATAGAAGATAATAACGAGTGATTTTCATGCTATCTTTCCATCACGATAAAATACAATAGCCATGAAATTTCCACGTTGTTCGGATTTTAACGTTTTTAATCGTGTGGATCATTAGCAAAAGCAGAATCGTTCGGATCATCTGAATAAAAATGTAATGATGAATTCTGAATTACCAGAAACTGCTGCACACGGGCAGTAGAGATTCAATCGAGCCCTGTAAGGTTCGGCACGCTTGACGCTTTTCCACGTGTAATCGTGTTTCTGTGTAGTTACATCTTGTATAGGACCTCTTCCGAGCCATTGCTTGCTGCACGGGATAATCGGAGACTCAGGTTTGAAGCACCAATTTCCTAGATAACTTGCCTGAAGAACCCATTAGTCAATTAAACGAATAAAGTGCAAAATACAGTGTAAAAGAAAACTGGCATTCTAACCAAAATTGATATTTTAGCTCGGAAACTCAGTTATATGGAGAAAAAAACATTTCCCGTGATATTAATACCGATCCTACGAACAATGATCACTGCCTAACCAGCACAAATGATCAATTTGAATTCATAAAGACTTCCTAAAGACTTCTTGAATAGTTCCCGTTATACACTGAGAGAAATCATTATTAATATCAAGAATTTAAATTCATGAATACTGCCAAGAATACAAATTCTTGATTATAGCTAATATGTTATCGGCCCAAAAGAAATTTCCTTGAATCGAGAAATATTTCCTTGATTTACGAAAATTTCTTTTGGGCCAATAACATATTAACTGTAGTCAAGAATTTTTATTCTTGGCAGTAAAATTCTTGATATTAATCATCATTTCTGTCAGTGTACTAATTCATTATGAATATCTTTAATTCAAAATGAAAACGTATCGAATGCCCGGACGATTCATTATGACATCTCGATATAAGTTTTTTCTGAACATTAAGTTGTCTATTAAGAGTTCATTTTGAATTTTCAAAATATTCATAATAAGTACATATTGATGGGCATAACAGGAACTCTTTGCGGGAACTTGTGTGCCGTACACGGAAAAAAGAAAACACTACTGGTTACTGTGAATGACAGCGATCGGTTGAAAAACAAATGAAAACACGCTTGGACACTGAGGATTAGCGCGATCACAGTGATGGGTATTGTAATGAAATGCGTCAACGCTGACTGGACAGTAAGGAGGACTGGGAAACGCAGTACTGCATAGAATGAATTTGAGTTTCAATGTATTTTTGTGATCCACAGTAACCATTGCTGTTTTGTTTTTTCCGTGTATGGATGGTCTTTCAATGGGCCGCCAATGTCCCTTCAATGCCGGTAAAGCGCGATTACTGGTCCTTTCCCACTGAAGAAAATGTAACGAATCGTTTCTGGAACGTCCCGTAGAAGAATTTTCCCTATTCATTTCTATAAATTTACCAAATTTCCATGTTGTTCTCCATTTTCTGAGGAAAAAATAAGAAAAAGAACACAAGGGAATTTGACATGAATGAGGAAAACTTACCTAAGGAATCCCAGATACTGCCAATGACATTTTTTACAATAACGTCTCTAAAACGTTTTTGAAACATGAAACATTCCTGCAACGTTTCAGAGGTATTATTTGGAAAGATTTCATTGGAAAAGTGACAATGGTAAGACTTTAATGGTCTCTGTCAGAAACGTTTCGCAACATTTTGTCCAGTGGGTTAAAACGCCTGCTCAATCTTCATTTAACTCTGCATTCAAATCCAGAACGAAGGAGAAGAACTCGAATTCGAGTAAAAATGACAATTTTGGTTCTCTAAACGGATCTAGGGGTTCCGCATCCCAGCTAGAAATTGCCCTTTCCCTCAATTGAACTATCAAAGGCCCCGACTTGATCCAGCCCTGGTAGAAATTGGATGTCAGATTCTGACATTTTTTTTCAAAAACCGGTTAAATTATGACACATGACGCATTCTTGTCAAAATATGTCAGATTTTGACAAAATTCGACCGATTTTTGGAATAATATGTCATATTATGTTAAACCTGACATAATCTGACACTCGACTTCCATGAGAGAGATTGCGCCAACTCGGCCCAAGACAGGGTCTGCGATGCCGAAGAGTTACATTTCTAGCTGGGATAGTTTTATACCGAAACTACGCAAAATTATAACAAAGAAGTAGAAATACTTACGTACCTACTTTGTCGTGGAAACAGTAATGGTAATTATTTTATTACGGAGGTTTGTATGAAAGCTTAGAATTCCTACGCACTGTGATAACCTGTCAACATGTCGTTTTAACGTAATAATTCGCAGAAATGAGTACTTTCTCATTGAACCGATTGATTCCCATTGATTCCGATGCGGAAAATTTTTAATGGGTTTGAATCGGTTTTCCGCATCGGAATCAATGAGAATCAATCGGTTCAATGAGATTCTTCAAGCAGGGACGGCTTTTTCAGTGACTTCGGATATCGTTTTTGAAGGCAGCACAGTGAACTGCATTTCCGCGTAGTGTCTTAAGCTTCTTTTAAAACGAAGGTGTTCAAAACGCCGGACTTAATTGGGCGTAGTTTGATGCAGAAATATTTTTACGAGGGATGAAAATGGAGAAAAAGTAGACGCTGACCAGAGAAACTATGGTGAAAATTGCAGAACAAGGAATTTAAAAAGCTACATTTTTTTCTCCATTTCTCTTCGGAACGGAAAAGGAACGAATGTGGGTTACAAAGTAGATATAATTGAATATAAATTCAGTAATTACTTTATGCGTAGTCTCGTCCGCCAAAGGACCATCGCCAACCGTAAGCCAATCTTCCGGTCGCGCAGGGATTGTCATCACAGGAGGTCCTGGCCAGTAAGATAACTTATACGTTGTCTTGTCTTCAATAGGAATATCATTTTTCCAGTAATACTGGAAACGAAACATTATATCACGTTCATTGATTCATTAATTCTCCATATTGAGCGAAAATTTTTTTCTTTGTCATAAATATACTCGAAGACAATAGAGATTAAAAAATGTTACTTACTCGAATGGGTGCGAAAGATTTGGGCACTTCAGGTTGAACATATTGCTGCAAAATCGATAAAGTAAGATTTCAAATGAATTCACATCCAAAAGAGTGTTCTCTACATAGCACAATAATATCCTAGTTATCAAATCTTATCACCTGCAATTAATTTTCATGTTGATAATGCACTGAAAGAATTTTATTTGCAAAATTACCGTGAAATTTCCGTGATCGAGGGACAAGTGGAGATTTTTCAAAATATTACCGTGTAATATGTAAAACTTGTGGAAAATATCATTCTCAACTGTTTAGAAATTCACTAATTTTTACCATCTGGAAAGTAATTATTTGAAGAATTTTCACTTGTCCTTCGATTACTAAAATTTCACGCTCATTTTTATAAGAAAATTCTTTCGGTGTGGGTTTCAATCGGAATTCTTTGCGTTCAATCGCAATGAATGGGATCTCTTGATCAGGCCCTGATGGAAAAACTTCTCTGAAATCTCTGAAAATTTCGTAGGTTTTTAATGAAGAGTTTTGCAGAAGATTTCAGTAGTAATTATAACTTTTTTACAAAGTTTCAGTGTTTTTGAAATAAATTCAGAAGTTTTCAGAGATATTCATGGATATTTTGAGAAATTTTAAGGGAAAAAATCTGTCCCATAAACAGAAATTTTCAGATTTTTTCACATTGAGCAAAAAATTCACTGTGACAGCGAAATCTCATTTTGTTGGAGAAGCATATTTTTTGCCATCTGCTTGCTATCATAGCAATCTTTTTCTCGAGCAAAATTTATTCGTCATTTCATATATAATACACTGAAAGCATTTTGTTGTAAAAATTACCATGAAACTCCAGTAATCAAAGAACAAGTAAAAAAAATTCTTTGAAAAATTACTGTGCAGCCTGTAAAAATGAATGAGTTTTCATAAAGTTGAAAGTGATATTTTCTATTAGTTTTACAAAATGCACAATAAGATTCAAGCAAATTCCTACTTGTCTCTCGATTCCTGAAATTTCACAGTAATTTTACAAATAAAATTCTCTCCGTGTACAGGAATTTGCGGGAGGTGCAAACATCGATGATGATGATGAGAAGATCTTTCGCTGTCGTAGCTAAAAAGATTGCTTTTGCTCCGCGCAGGGGTTTTTCAGTGACATTCAAAGGTTTTCAATGAAACTCAGTGAGAAATTTTTTCTCACCAGAGGAGCGTTGCACTTCGAGGTTTGAAATTGTGAATTCTCCCAAATTCATTGTTTTTTCGACAGAATATATAAATAAAATATATAATTGTAGTTCCAGAATGAAAATATTGTGAAATTTCCAATCCAAGGTCCGGGGAAACGCTGTTTGTATCGCTCTACGCGTTGAATTTTTGATTCAAGAACTGTTTTTGATAAACCGTTCTCGTCTTTCATAGATCATACAAAATCATTTGAATTGTGAAACCTATCCTGCTCGAACAAAAGCCAAACCCCACATATCCGGGTTCAAATAGGTTTTTAGTCTAACAGAATTCCCCCTAGTAATGAATGGTATTGTAATAACACGTTTGCTAATCTCGATAATGCATTCACATGGATTTCATAATCGATAAATAAGGATGATTTCTGGTCTAAATGAGTGTGTATTTTGTAGTCATTATAATAGAATACCCACTCATTTCGAACATTATAATATATTGATTGAGGTAATATTTAATTATAATACTATTTCAAATAACTGCGAGCGAGTGTTATTATCCGCGCATGAATGTGTGTGATACATTTGTATCAGATACTTTCACAAATTGATTAAAATCCCATTAAATATTTCAGCATTTGGATACACGTAACAACGTATTACGAATTAGAAGAAATTCGTCAATCTTTCCAAGAATGAAGAACTTTAAAAATCACTCACGTAACATTTAGATTGGGGCATGGAACAACAGCAACAATTGCAACACTCATCGTGACCCAGCTGGAAAATTATTTGAATGAATTCATATTGAAGAAGTCAATTCGATCGATATATATTATTTAAAAAGAACACAATATTCATCCCCAACAAACTTACCCTAATTTTATTTTTCGCCTCGATAATCGATGGCAATCGATCACGTTTGGGTCTAATTAAAAATCAAAGGAAAAGAATAAATCAATTCTCAGAACATAACCGTCGTAGATTCGAAATGAAGTTTCACTTACGGTTCTGGAGGGCAAATCTGCATTGCGATGGAAAATAATTAACGAAAAATTTATTATTCACCAAATTATTATTTTTATATCTCTTACATTAATTTTGAAAGACGAGTTTCCCCCCCAAAGATTTTAGGTTTTTTTTCCCTTCGAAAAAATCTGTTATCACATTATTTATGTCAATAAAATCTTCATCGTAAACTTGAAGTGAGCCACAAAGTTTTATCATAATATATGATTTCTTAATTGAATAACAATTTGATTATTGCATAAACAGACATGCATTTTAATGCGTATAATATGCATTTTAATGCGAAATATAAATCAATACTCTGATGGAATCCTGATAAAAAAAAGTGGATTAATTCGAATAAAAATTTGCCGATGGATACAAAAATTCTATTCTTGTATTTCTATCCATTTCAATCCTATTTTTCAATCCGCGTTTTTACCAGGGAAGTTAAACGTGCAACTTTTAAATGAAAAACGACTCTAGCCACCTCATAGTTAATTATGTCCAGTCCCTTTCCAGCAACTAGCTTCACTGATAGGTGCCTTGAAAGGTGCTAGAAAGCGTTACCAGACTCCTACTTTTTTCTCATGAATCTGCATATCATACACAGCTGTTGAATGGAACTACTAGACAACCGCTATAATTATTTTTGCTAGGGTTAGACCGATTGATTCTCGTTGTTTCATCAGGTAGGGTGGTCTCCCTCCTGGCAAAAGTACACTCACATTCTCAGAAACGTTAACACCTTCGGTCAAAGAACTCCAATCATTTTCATAATTCATAACATTTTAATAAGAATCACATATTACAACTAAAATTACGCATTCGATATAAAACATAATTTATGAATTATTCATACAATTCCCACGTTCAATGTTAAATCTCTAGAATAATAAAGCTCCTTCTCTTGTCAATGAAAATTATCCCTGTTAAAAATTTACGATAAACTGTTCTGATTTTCAAACTTCTTCTGAGAAATACTTAGCAAGTTCCATGGAATGAAGTCTCCCATTCGGAATAAATCTCGGAAAACAAAAACACCATGTGGAAAGTTTCATTTTCTATCGTAAATTCTTAACAGAAACAATTCATTGCGTATAAAATTATTAGATTATAATAAAAATATAAAGCGTGAGAGTACCAGCTAAATCCTAAATTCTTTCTCATCTGTGCATCACGAAATGACAACAGGTACAGTAATGAACTTTATATATATATATCACATTTCATCGAATTACAAAAATAGTGACTTCCATTGATGTTAAGCGAGAGTGAGTCCAAAGCGTTGGGCTATCTGTGGCGAATGGGTGGTTGCAACAGCCAATAACAGGGGCACGTCTGCAGCGTCGAGGTCAAGGGCGTTTGTTAAATTAGCTATATTGGCATCACACGTTTCTATGCTCATCAATAACTCTGCGAGAGCTTCGCTCCTCAACCACATTTCTTTCAATCTTCCTTCGAGTATCTCCACGCACTACAAAAGCAAAATTCTTAGCATTTCTCTGAAATACTTCAACGTACGATCCAACTTACATGCCTAGGCGAATGATACTTTCTCCAAGTATAGGCGAAAGCTTCCAACATATTGGAAACGAGTCGAGACATGCCAATGGGTATGGGTTGACTTCTAAACGGTGTGTTATTCGAAATAAGTCCAACTTGCCAGGTATCGAGGTCTCCTAGAATACAAAAAGCTTCGCTAATCGGTTGATCGATCGAAGGAAATTTCACACTCGCGCTGATTTCTTCTCTGGCGGACCACCACCAATCTTTCTCTTCCGCTTCTATTTCTTCCCCATCCACCGCTTTTCTTTTCTTTCTCGAGTTTTTGATCAAACCTTGCACAACGAGACCCCACGTATACCCAGATCGCAACGAATTCAAATTATCTTCCTCCATCAGTCTACTTTGCACGAGAGTTTTCGTGAAGCCCGCGTCCTGCTTCGGACTTTGGCTAACAGAAACTTTCCGTGATCTATACAAATAAAGGGAAGAATTTAAAAATTTCAATGATAACTTTGTTATTGAGACGTACCGTGGCATGGGCAATTCAACGACACTGTTGGCTTCCATCAGAGCTTCCAAACTGTTGGATCTGGGAACATTGATATCTCTATCGGTGCTGATATTTGCACACGTTCTTAAAACTTCCGTAGCATTCGTTGGAGTTTCTAATAATTGTTTGGAATAGTCTTGATTGATCGAAGATCTATAGCCTTGTCCAGTACCGTGGCATCTCAAACAAAAGCTCACCGATTTCTGATCCATGCAAGAGCCACTGGACGCGGATTGTACGCTTTTGGATTCGGGAAAGTTTCTTTGAATGATCTTTCTCAATACCCCTTCGGGCAATTGAGCTGAAGTGCTGGGAACTCCATTGAAGTTTCGGAAGCATCGACATTTCGATCGAAAGTGAAATTTCTCTTGAGATTGTTGTGGTTGTTGTTGTTGTTTGTTTTCAGGTCCCAGAGTGAAAAATACTTGCGAGGGTTTATCATCGCTCGTTGAATCTTGGTTCAAAAGAGGCATAGCGGGTTGAGCTAGGTGAGAAACCCTGGAATGTAATATGAAAGAATCCACCACATTGGATTCTTCATATCTTTCCATTTCTTTCATATCTTTGTTCGCTGATAGTCGTTCTTCGCTAGATTTCTCTTCCTCCACCGATGAATTACTCTCATTTACCACTATTTTGATTTTATTATTTGTTATTTCATCGGAATAGAAGGATGATTTATCATCGCATTGATCGAATCGTTCAGTTTGTTTTTCGTTTGATTTGAATTGATCGGAGCATGATTTCACAGCCGAAAAATCGTCTAGATTCGATTTAAAGGTGGAGCTGCGTTTTAAAGGCAAGGATGACAATCTTTCGGTTTGTTTCTTCGATTCGTGACTAATTTGATCGTTTATTCGCGATCGATGGTCTTGATTATTGCTACTTCGTTTCACGTTGAATAAGAAAGGATACTTCATCTGAACTTGTTCGAGAACGAGAAGAGCTTGATCGTAGTCCTGTTGAACCGAACAACGATACTCTTTTTGCTTCTGAACGATTCCACTGCGTATAAAGTACGAAAGAAATGATAATACAGAATTTATAAGTTCGGATTTACGAGTATCGGCGGCTATGACGGTATGTACCACTTTGAGAGGATTGCCTAAAGCCCCGTACAAGTCACCTAACTGAGCCCAAAATGGATTGCACGGATAACGTCGGCCCCATTTTTCCATCTGTGATCATAAAAGATTGTATAAATATTTATAACAACTGGGTAGCAAGGTTTGTTAAAGTATACGTTACCATCTCTAGATCCTGTCTCGGCATTATCGTGTACACCCAACCGAGATGATACGTTAATACAGCAGTTATAATCGTGCTCAGAAAACTGTGATCAAAGAAAAAAAATATGTCAAACAAGACAAATACACTTGTATACTGTATACGGAAATAACAATTTTATGATAAATAATACTCACAAATTGGTCGATTTGGTATCAGCGTCGTCGAGCAATTGACACATTTTTTCCAAGCCTTGATACATTCTATTCGTTTTCTCTTCCACAGTGATCACAGAATTCAATAAAACATCGTGCCATAACAATGGGGTTTGAAAATTGCTGACATTCATCAAAAACCGCAACAATGAGATTATAAAACGTGAGATATCTCTTTGCATTCTTTCGGCCAATTGCAATTTCTTGGAATTGTCATGACCATTAACGTGAAGATGTCTGGTTTCCACGCTGAAGTATCGGAGACGATCCAACATTCCCTCCAAAAATGCCATGTGCTCCAAAAGTCGAGTCTCTATCTCTCTTTTTCAATCACAAAGAAAATAAGATTTATATAATTTTTATACCCTGTTTGCGACTCAAGGAATGACTTTTTACAATGTTATTACATCCTTTATATCAACATAATTCTTTTATGAAATATTTTGAAAAATGTTTTCAAGGGGAGGTTACCGTTCCTGACGATGAAAACTTGGATTTTATTTTTTATCCATACTTACTTTACAATAATGTTTTTTGCATACACGGAAAAAATAATTGGCTATGAGATTGGGGGTGGATCTACGATCTTCGAAAAACAAATTTCTACATCAAGTCCGGTGTGGGCGTGTAAAAGTTGGAAATAACACGTCCGAGAAGCTGAAATTGATTGCATCCAGTACATAAAGCAATTTTTCTCCACTCAAAACCAAAACCAAGACAAGACAAGACAATTGCATTCTTTAAATATTTGTACATTGACTCAACGAATTTTGCATTAGAACTAGTAAAATAGAGTTTTCTTTTTACTAAAATTGAGCTGCTGTACTGTAAAAAAATTCAGAAAATCTAACTATAATTTTTTACAGTCACTTTTCCCTGAATTTTCAGATATAGTTTACTGAATTGTGAAAAAAAATTGAAGCTGAATCGAGGATGGAATCTTTTTGCAGTATTTGAGTGCAGAAATATTCAACTTTAATAGCTAAAATTTAGTTAATACATCTAAAAATTTCTCTCCGTGTACAACAAAACAATCCCGATTCAAAAAGTGAAACCTGATTTAGCTCTGCGTTTCGTTGCGTTTTACGGAGTAAATCAGGGTGGATTTCATTTTTCGCCCTGTTCTCAACCTGATTTTGCTTTCAAAATTCTCATTGAACCTGATCTTAACTTTTCTTCAACTTGATTCAACTCTGGATCATTGCGTATCACGGAGTTAATCAGGCTTCAAAAGGTATTACAATTTTTCGACTCAGGATTCTTATCGATATTATTTTATAAAATTTGACAAAAACTAGATGATATGAAAACATCCTTAGTCTGCTCATCAATTTCAGCGGAATATAGAATCTTCGAGGGAGAAGCAAAGCCTCTCCCCTGATGGGCTACTGAGACAAATGGTGGACATTGGATGAATGTTCGGAATTTTAAGCAGGTGGACATCGGTTGGACAACAACTGGACAACGATTGGACATTGCGAGACAGTTTTGGATGCGTTTCAGACATGCCAGGACACGCTAGACAAATCATGGACACTTTTCGGACATACAGATAAGAAGGTTCAGACGTGTTTTGGACAAACGATAGACATTGAATTCGACTTTATCTAGAATTTTGAATGAATGGACATAAACAGACATCGTGGACATGTTTTGGACATCATAGACTCTTTTCAGACAAAGTTTGGATGTCCCAAGCTTGTCCATTCGCCCATTAGGGTCTACGATGCTGGAATAGCTGATTGAATTAGTGTTGCCGCGAGCCGCAAAACGAGCTGTCACGAGCTTTAGACTTCCACTGGATTTAGTGAGGACTATAAGAAGTAAAAATTGTCTCAATACTTGGTTGAATGTTCCTATACTTTGTTTTGGAAATTCATAATAATGCACAGTTCCGTGGATTTGAATTTTCAACCGATTCATACATCAAACAGTACAGGTCCAGTTCGGCTCGAATATCAACTAATTTAAAACTCGCATCCATAAAGTTATATCCCATTTCAAACCTTGGAATTCAGTTGAGGGTCTATTGAACTGAATTTCAAACCAATTTGGTTGACTAAAAAATAGTTCACTCTCAATCCAGATAATTTGAAATCTGAAATTCGTTACGGCTTGTTTTGCGGCTCGCGGCAACACTAGATTGAATGGGAATTTCCACAAATATTAAATGAGATTTTGAATAGTGTAGATTAAAGTTTTGGATGCGTTCTTCTAGAATTAGTATTTTTCAGCACTCAAAGTGTTATGCAATTTGATCATTAATCAGATGAACTGGCCCATTGTTAGGAGAACAAAATCCATCAACCCCGATTCCCAGCAGTATTGATTTTATACCACAAAAACATTCTGAAGTTCATTCATCCATTTTTTTATAACTGTCAGTGGTAACCTCCCCTCAAATTAATTCCCATACGGAGAAAAAATGGTTTGCTATAGCATACTATAGCGCCTACAAAGAAATTTGTTGTGCTTGCAAAAATATTCACTCCCCACGGAGAAAACTCTGACGCTATTATTGTATGTGAGATTTTCATAGGGTGGTAGCTCGCACGGCCACATACTATAGCATAGAGCAACTGCAAACGACAGTTGCTCCAATGGCGAGCTAATCTCGTATGTTATTGCGTAGGCGTCGATTTGCTCTGACGGGCATACAGCAGTTGGTTGGCGCGGAGCAAACAGGGCTCGGTTTGGGCGCGCGCGCTGCTATGCACACCCCCATGTGGAAATAGCCAGAATACTGGCCAAGTTGCACTTGCTAGACTTCGGCAGATATAACTGTGCCCATTCAGAATCATTACCGTTCTTCAACTGACGCCAAATGTTTGCCGGATTTCAGACAGTATTGGCTTGCGCGGTCAGACGGTCTTCAACCAGTATCGAATTAATAATGTTCGGAGAATACCATACAGACCATACAGAAACGGAACTGTGCCAGTACCGAATCAGAGTTAGTTGGATGGTAAAATGCGAACAAAAGACGATACTGCAACAGTACTGAGCCAGAGTTAGTATCAGCATTCAAGATGTTCCATAGACGACAATGTGCCAGTACTGATTAGACTCTGACTGATTACAAAACCGGCAGTCGACTGGCGTTAAAGTCACGATTTTAGCAACTTGGCTGTTGTAGGGATGCCAGCATTAGGCCAGAGTTGGTATCATCATTCAATATGTTCGAGAAACGACAATGTGCCAGTATTGGTAGGACTTTATTCCTCTACGGAATCTATGATGAATTATATGACATCAACGGTCCTATTACAATAAATGGCAATTTGAGTGAGTCGTCGTCAACTCGGAGATCGGCTGATGTGATAGAGACTAGGTTTCTCAGTAAACTTTCAAGGAATCATTTCCAAAGTGCCTTTCTCCGATGACAATAACAGGAACAATGAATTCTTCAGATTTTCAAAGTTCAAATTCAATGTTTTTTTTTAATCACTCCTGGTAACTTCGGTTACCGTCACTGTGCCAGTACTGGGTGGGATTTGAATTTCTACATAGGATGTCATGATTTCGAGTTCTTGTCGTTTTTCATCCAGCTGGCTCGCCATAGTTGGCTCGCATTGAAAATCGGTACCAATTCGGTGGTAAATGTTCCTCTGGCCCTTATGTAAAATGATGTTATCATTTCGGCTCCTTTCCAGTACTGTGAATTTAACTGGCCCAATACTGGCAGCTATGGATTTGCCAGTACTGGCAACTCTGGCAACAGTACTCACCCAGTAGCGGCGCGCGTTTCTATTTCCACACACGGAAAGAGGTACACACGCCGTGAGACGGTGCGACCAAAACACAAAACTCGATGCTCGATGCTCGTCTGCTGTACGCAGTGATGCCAGGAAAGACGGGGTGGACCGAAAAATCAGCCCCTCTACCGTGCACACGATGAAACTTTCGCATACATGTGAGTCACACGTATACGAAGATGTCATTGTGTGAACAATGGAGGGGCTGATTTTTCGGTCCGCACCGTTTTTCCTGGCATCACTGGCTGTACGTGGTGGCGTTACCCGCATCGAGTTTCATCGTGTGTGCGCATGCTTATTCGCTGCGCACGTATACACGGCACGGTTCTATGCTCGCACGCTGTTTCGACGCGCTTGCACCTCGTTTTTGGGTGCACGAAGAAAAGTCCACTCAACAGCATCGAGAGAAGTTTTCTTCGTGCACCCAAAAACGAGGTTCAAGCGCGTCGAAACAGCGTGCGAGCATAGAACCGTGCCGTGTATACGTGCGCGGTGAAAAAGCATGCGCACACACGATGAAACTCGATGCGGGTAACGCCACCACGTACAGCAGACGAGCATCGAGTTTTGTGTTTTGGTCGCACCGTCTCACGGCGTGTGTACCTCTTTCCGTGCATGGGCCGCTCTGCTCCATGGAGAACTGTCGTCCGCAGTTGCTCTATACTAGTATGTGGCCGTGCGAGCTACCGCACTATGAAAATCTCATCGCCAGAGTTTTCTCCGTGCAGCAGCTAAGACGTTAGTTCTGTTAACAAATTGGTTTATATCAGCAAAAAAAAGTAGTCGTATCAATTCATCATTTTTCTTGCTCTTTCAGTTAGTTCAGTAGGTGCTACAGTAACAGACCTGCTTGTTATGCCAGCAAGACTTTTTTCTCCATGGCAGTACTCGAATAGATGTTTACCTTTCATGGCCGGGTCTGTAACGTAACAACATAGCCAACCCCAATCTCGTTCTGTGCCGTTTAGATTGATTTTCATTGTTCCCGTTGTCGTTCCAAGGATGGATACCAAAGGCATCATCGGAATCCGCACGATTTAAGGACGTGGAGACAGCGCGGAACCATCTTCGACGTAAACTCGAAAGACTACCCGCGCCGGAAGAATTGTTGCTCTCCAAGGACTGCGAACCTCGATACCACAATCATTGAGATTAATCATCATTGAGAAAATGAGCTACGTGTGATTCTTGCGCAGGACCAGGGAGACGGGTGGATGTTTTCAGAAGCATTCAGGGAGTTTCCAAGAAATTCACGTCACAGATTTGCCTGATTAAGCTATAAAGAACTCACTTCCCACAGCGGTCAGCACGTCTATGTCCCAGCCGCTGCCGATGCTCGAACACGTTGACGAACTGTTTCTCTGTCTAACGTTCAAATCGTTGCTGGATAAATTCCCTGAACTCAGACGGTTGATGGGAGAAGTACCTGAAACAATTCCTATGGATTCATCGTTCTGCCATAATCTTCCGGTTTCGGTTTACAGATATACAATTCTCATTTTCGACATTTCTGTTCTCTCTAGATCTCTTGGAGTGGAAATTCATACGGAGAAGAAGGAATAGTTGTAGCAACTGATCAAGGTGATATCAGCGACCCCTGAAGATGCAACCAGATCCATTGGTTAGAAAAGGACACAATCAAAACTATTCTGACAAATTATAGACCAGGGCTGAAGCCTTTGAAAATGGTGGAAAGTGAAGAAAAATTATAGTAGGATGAAACCCATTGAGAGGAAAAATAATTTACGGGCGATCTGAGGTCGAGAAGTGGGAGGGGGTGAGTTTTTAAGGGTGAAAAACGGTTTGCGGCAAAACTACAAGTCCTATGGAAAAAAGTTCCAGGACAAAGTCGTAGGCACGATGTAAGAAGAATAGGTGTGTTATCTTTTGTATGTGTTGTGAGATTTTTCTGTCCTAGTTCTTGACTTTGCCACTACGAAATTCGAGTAGCTAAGGCCAAAAAAAGCGGTCAATTCAAATTAGATGTTGGAAATACTAATCCAAATTGATAAAGAAAGAAATTAAAATCGTATTATAATACATAACATTTACAGAAGGAAGTTATTTTTCATTTGAACTTAATTTTATTTTAAAAAATCGAAATTTATCTGGCCTTCACGACACTTTCGCCAACTGGTGGCGAAATTGGAACTAGGACAAAGCCTGCATCAAAGAATGTTCACCTCGACAGGGAAGATAACACACCTATTCTTCTTACATCGTAGTTGTAGGGAATAAAAAGATCTACAACTTTGGTATTCACGCATTTTAACATAACCTCAAAATTTATGTGAAAAATTCAAATAACCAAGGTTTTGGATTTTTATTTGTATCTTTTATAGACAAATTTTTTTTCTTACGGAATTCAGTGAAAATTCACCTTTTTTATGTCCCGAACACACTGTAATTTTTTTTATTCAAAATATTTATGTTTTTTACCTTTTATGGATTCAGAAAATGCAAAAAACGAAAAAAACTCGATTCCGAAAAAGTTTTTTCAATCATTATGTACAATTTTGAGCTGATTATTACAATTCACACTTTAATTACTTGAAAAACGTAAGATTCCATGTTGAAATTATGAAGAAAAAATTGCAAATCGAAATATACTAGTATAATTAACAACCAAATAAGTTAATAAAGATAAAATATTTAATAAGAATCCACAATATTTTGAGAGAATTGAGAGGACACCCATGCAATAACAGCGGTAGCACTCGGAAAAAGGTAGAAGGATTGATCCAAGCTGACACGAAAGGCCTCGAAAAAAAAGTTGGAATTTTGAAAACCTAACAATATGGAGTGATAGGGCTTGAAAAATCAATATAAGCACCCGTAAACAATTTTTCTCTAGGATCAATAGTTTTCGAGAAAAAGAATAAAAACCACCTATTTTTTGAGACGGGAAATTGATGTTTTTCAATGTTAAACTCGTCCTAACTCGATCATTTTTCAACGAATCGGGATGAATCTTGTGGATTCTAATTCGTGAGACTTTTCCAAAGACAACAATGTTCCAAAAATGTATACATGTAAGTTAATAAAAAGTTAATAAATTTTTAATCCGAAGTAAAAACCACGTTTTTAACGCTTTGCGTTCAAAAAGAGTCGAAGGAATTTTCGATTTGGAAAAACTCAAAGCGACAAAGTTGTTCATTGGTGTATGGACAAACTTTTTGGGGAGTTACAGATCGATTGGACTATTAGTTTTCAAAATACAGCGATTTATTCATTAGTGCGCAACGGCAAAATGTCACGATTATCCGTCGATTACCGGTCAAATATTAAAGCTCGTAGGAACAGATGTATTCGCTGAATTTTTCATTGTAACTCGATGTTTTTTGGGTTGGAGGATCCAAATATCGAACAAATTTTATGAAATTCGCCATCCATTTCTCTTTTATAAACAATTTAATTCTTCATAACGTTTTTGTGAATACGGCATGGACTTTGGAGAAAAACTGTCTCAACAAAACAAAATTCTTATTGCGTGGAGAATGATTTTTTTTTCACAAAACATTCCTTCATAAGTTTTGGTTGTTTGCCCGGTGTTGACATTCTGAAAGAGTATTTTTTCAATTTCACTCCCGGAATAATTGTTTTGTTTGGGAACTAGTTTCAATTTTTGATTGCGCACGAAGCATAATCTCAATTATTGATATCATTGTTATATCGATTATTATTATATTGATTATATTAATATTTGATCGGTAATCGACGGATAATTGTGACATTTTGCCGTTGCGCACTGATGAATAAATCGCTGTATTTTGAAAACTAATAGTTCAATCGATCTGTAACTCCCCAAAAAGTTTGTCCATACACCAATGAATAACTTTGTCGCTTTGAGTTTTTCCAAATCGAAAATTCCTTCGACTCTTCTTGAACGCAAAGCGTTAAAAACGTGGTTTTTACTTCGGATTAAAAATTTATTAACTTTTTATTAACTTACATGTATACATTTTTGGAACATTGTTGTCTTTGGAAAAGTCTCACGAATTAGAATCCACAAGATTCATCCCGATTCGTTGAAAAATGATCGAGTTAGGACGAGTTTAACATTGAAAAACATCAATTTCCCGTCTCAAGAAATAGGTGGTTTTTATTTTTTTTCTCGAAAACTATTGATCCTAGAAAAAAATTGTTTACGGGTGCTTATATTGATTTTTCAAGCCCTATCACTCCATATTGTTAGTTTTTCAAAATTCCAACTTTTTTTTCGAGGCTTCTCGTGTCAGCTTGGATCAATCCTTCTACCTCTTTCCGAGCGCTACCGCTGTTATTGCATGGGTGTCCTCAATTGTAGAATCTTCTTTGAATTATCCGTGTAAATGCATATTTATTGCTATTTCAAGATAACTCATATACCTGAGTGAACCACGGAAAATTTGAGCCCATTAAAACGTATTTCATAGAGAAGTGGGGATGTTATTTCGTAGCAACTGTAAAAACCGTCCCACACAGTACAACAGTTCAGAAAGAGTTCTTAATGTATTCGTTTTTAATGCTTATAGCTGCAAATTAATTCATTATGAATTCCTTCTGAACCGTTGTACTGTGTGGGACGGTTTCTACAGTTGCTACGAAATAACAGGTTTCAAAAATTATCGACCCTGGTCTATTACACGAAAACGAAGGAATGAAATCAAAATATCGCTCTGTACAGACCTTCTTCGATGAATAAATATGGTCTGTACAGAGCGATAGTTTCCTTTTATTGCTTTATTTTCTAACAATTTGTCAGAAAAGATTGTCATTTTGGCTCGAATTGCATTGTCAGGGGACGCTGGTATTCCCTCAAATAGTCGGTTTTCGACCAACTGCTTGAATAGTTGCTGCAACTACTTAGTAGTCAGAGCAACTAAGTAATTGTAGCAACTATTTAGGTGGAATGAGCATTGCACTTTTATGAAAGAATGGAATTTCACTCTCCGAAGCGAGTAAACATTTTACCCTGAGTACATTATGTCCTGGTGGAAGAAGAAAATTCCTTTGAAAATCTCTGAAAATTTCACTGAAAACATCTGAAATTTTTAGAGGAATTTTTTCACCAACCCGAGCAGAAAAATTGCATGGCCAGCCTGTCATGTTCATTATGGGCCCGACCGGGCAGTGATATGGCTCACCTTATTTTCGCACACCAGATCTGGTCTTGGTGAGGCCAAGATTTGGCATGCCTGATTAGGGTTAACCAGATCTGGCCCTGGTAGGTTTGTGATTTGGCATGCTCTATCATAGTTCATTACATCGGGCTCTGATATGAATTTCTACTCGGGAGGGTGGATTGTCACTCTCTTGGAGTAGAATCTCACTTCTGTTGGCCTTGCAATATTTTCAGTCTCAACGGGTTACTAGCGCTTACCAACAGAGCACGTTGGATAGAAAAGGACACGCCTATACGATAGAGAGAGTAGCCGTTAACGGGCTACTAGCGACGGTAACAAACCTCTCTCTCTATCGTATAGGTGTGTCCTTTTCTATCCAACGTGCTCTGTTGGTAAGCGCTAGTAACCCCCCTAGCAGAAATCACTCTAGTGATTCTCTAGGCCTTGCGAGGCCTCACTAGGACCTTGTGACGGACTTGCAAGGCCTTGTAAAGCCTTGTCATCGCCTAGAGAATGACTAGAGTGTTTTCTACTAGGGCCGTTAAAGAGTGAAGAAATTTTCACTTGAAGAAATTTAGAGAGTATGAAAAATCATATTGAAATTAATCGAAATACTTACAAGTCCTCATGCTGTTGTTGCTGGAATTGGAATCTAAGTTAACGGAGCGGCCCAAAGCTTCATCGGAGGATTTCTCGCTATATGGCATAATTGAACAATGAGTGTCAAGTACGAAAGTTTAAATATGACCGGGAGGCAGTTTGTGTTGAGAACTCCACCACGAACGATAACGCTTACCTCTGCCTGCACGTACTATTATGCTCAGTGGCGGGGAAAACTTTCGTACACATGATACACGGCGGAGAAGTCATCGAATGGACCTTGAAGACGAGCAACAAAAATAATTCGTTATTATTATTGATTCTTATATGTCTGGCCAAGTTACAGTACTGTACCTTCAAAGATGGACCTCTGTACGTCATCGCTACTGTGCCAAATACCATTTCGCTCAGTAAATTCATGTCATCCTCGGCTGGTTTCTCTTTGTTCTAAAATTTCAAAGATTTGTAAGCCATCGATTGTTCTTCATTCATGCACTGAGAAAAAGGATTAGTGAACTGAACGAAAATGTAGTTGACTCAACTACGCCAGGAGGTTAGATACGTTCAACCAACTCTATAGAGCTTGCATTGAATCATTCCCCAGGTTGGCCGACTCTGTTGAGTCAACTACGTGAATGATTGGGACAATGAATATACATTTGACACAAAATAACGGAGCATCGATTGCCTGCGAGGTTGACTCAACTACGTGAGATTTTGAATGAAATTTCTTCTGTGATTTGTTGAAGTTGACACACATTGGTTCGTAAAATCAAGTGATATGTTTGAGACAATGAAAGGTGGCGTAGTTGAGTCTACAATTTTCAAGTCATTTCAAATAAAAATTCGTTGATTCATTCATAAATTCTTCGACTACGCGTGGTGGTTAATGGCAGGCCCGGATCAAGGGGGAGTGGGCAAACAGGACATCTTGCTCCGGGCGGCAATGTCAGGGGGGCGGCACAACGAGTACTAATCGAAATTTTCCATTTCAAACCCAATGTGAAAAATAATTATAGTTTTATGTTCACTGTAAAAGAATTATGTGAGAATTACACAATATAGCATTGGTAATATGTTAGCCAATGATATATTGTGGGATTTTATAAGGAATTTGTGATTTCCCCCAATGATTTATGATGTGATTTCACAAAAACTTGTGATTTTATGCAATATAACATTGTGAGAAGTCACAATAATGTTCTAGATACTACCAATGATATATTATGGACTACATGAAATTTTTTTACAGTGTATGCAGCAAGCAGAAATACTTCAACAATCATATTGGAAATCAATTTCCAAAAGTTACAATTTTTAAGAACTTCAATTGAGTCGAACAGAGAATAAAAAATTTCAAAAGTGTGAGTTTTTTTCATTTTCAAGGAATATTGTTTCTCATAATCATTTTTTTTTTTTTTTAATTTATAGTTCTATGATTCTGATGAACAAATCGGTTTCTTCCTTTAAATCACCTATCTCTATAACACACATTTTGAACATCATGAAATAGTAATGTTTTGGGTTTCATCAAATTTCCTATTATTCTGAAGAGACGAAGGGCGGGGGGGGGGGGGGGTGACAAATTGCATCTTTGCACCCCCACGAGAATGCTCTAGATCCGGGCCTGGTTAATGGCACTTGTATTTTTTTCTCAGTGTGAACACGGAAGAGAAAATTCAACAGCAAACAGCGAAGAGTCTTGACCATTCCAGCAAAATTTGTTTTGGAAGCCACTCTATAAATCATACCAAAATTTGTTGAGGAAGCAAACATTTTTTACTGCCACGACTTGAGAATCTTGTTATTGAAGGAGCCAACGTTTTGCCCAGATCTCCATCGTTGAACCCACGAAAAATGGATGGGGTGATTCGATTTCCAAGTAGTGAAGAGTATCGCACGGAAAAAAATAATTAGCTATTATTTGGATGGCGAAAAATCAGCTACGGGAGCTATTTTTTTAGTTGTTACGGCTCCTCAGTTAGCAGTAGTAGCAAGCAAAAATTCAACGCAGCTCAATCCAAATTTAGCTATCCAAATATCAACCACAAAACATGTGCTGTTACAGCCACGATTTCCTACTTCGGTAGCTAAAAAATAGCTAAAGCTGCAATTATTTTAGCACCCTTTTTTCACCGCTGTAGCTCAAATGATTGCAGCTGTGGCTATTTTTTAGCTACCGAAGTAGGAAATCGTGGCTGTAACAGCACAGGTTTGGTGGTTGATATTTGGATAGCCAAATTTGGATTGAGCTGTTGAATTTTCGCTACGGTAGCTACATTTCTTACCGCTAAGTGAGTAGCTATGGCAGCTAAAAAATAGCCCCCGTAGCTAATTTTGAGCTATCCAAACAATAGCTAATTATTTTTTCCCGTGTATTTCCTTTTTTTTCCGTGCATGCTCGGAGTGGCGCAATCAAACAACAGGATTTGCGAATTGGATGGTTTTTTCCTGCGTTGTTCGATGGCGCCACTTCGAGCACGATACTCTTCCCCACTCCTCTGTCACAAACAGGGCCGTTTTAGAGGCAGGGCACACCAGGCCTGAGCCCTGGTTAAAAGAATCAATTGAATCTGAAAAATGAAATTTCATGAGATTTGGCCAGAACATTGTCCGAGATTCGATGAGATTTGGCGAGATTCAACCAGATTCACATTGGAAGAATTTATTATTCTGACCAAATCTCGTTGAAAAATCCCCGGTGAGATTTGGTCAGACCTTTGTCCGAGTTCAACTGTAATTTAGTGAGATTTGGCGAGAATCAACTGATTTTTTTCACCAGGGAGCCCAGGGTCTCCTGCAAAAAGGGGGGCTCTTCGTACAGAATCGTTGAGATTTATATACAGGGTGATTTAAAATTCCCGCACACTATTTCACAAGTGTATTCTGCAGCTAAAATGCAACAACTTTTCTATGTGGCAAAATTTTATTTGAAGCTTAGTTTTTGATAGTTTTTGATAGTCTGGAAAAAATTGAACTATTCTATCGTTCTTCGTTTCGGAGCTGTAATAATTTGAAGTTGCTGAATTCTGATTGCTTGGAAACCTAGAAATTTCAAATTGCTATAACTCCGAAACGAAGAATGATATGATAGCTCAATTTTTTTTTCCCAGAGATCCGCCGTTTTTCAACTCAGCGAGTGGTGTCAAGCTCAAATGTGTAGCACACAGTGCTTTTGAATCATTCGGATTTGAAAAAACATCTGAAAATGCTCATATCTCAAAAACTAAGCCTCAAATAAAATTTTCCCAAATAGAAAAGTTGTTGGATTTTGACTGCGGAATACATTCGGGAAATAGTGTGCGCGAATTTCGAATCACCCTGCATATATTTTTTTAAAAAGGTTACTTAAACAAAATGAAATCAAGTTATTTTACAAATGAAACTAATAAATATATATACACTGTAAAAAAAATTTGTTGAATTCCAAACAAAAATGCTTGGAAATTTACAAATTTGGTTTGGAAAAATAATTTCCAAACCTTTTTTGTAAATTGCCGAACAAAAGTTTGTGAATTCTCAAAAATCTTCGTGAAATCACCAAATTTTTTGAATGTTTACAAACTTTTGTTCGGTAATTTACAAAAAAAGTTTGTGTAAAAAACTGCCAAACTTCTTTGGCAGTTTAGGAAGTATATTTTTTACAGTGTATATTCGTTTCAAAATTTATTTTTCACTTTGATTGAACAGTTTTTTACGACAGTCTTTTAGCCGAAAGTCATTAAAATCTATGTCTCTTGATAAATCTAATTCGATGCACATAATAGATAAATTGTTTAGCCTTGACTCGGTCATTGAATTTCTTATATCGCTTTTTCAAAATTTCAAGATTTTACGCCTCCTTACACAGAAAAAAAAATTCTTGCATCAAGAAAACATGGCTGTCTTTGTTGTATACGGAACACGGATTGTCTCAATTCAATGCAATTTGCTTGAATCAAAACAAAATTTCTTGATCCAAGCAAATTGCGTTGAACTGAGACAATCCGTGTTCCATATATAACGAAGACAGCCATGTTTTCTTGATACAAGAATTTTTTTTTTCTGTGTACATGGGCCTTCAAGCAATGAAAGACGGCCCTGGTTACAAATAATCTATAAAATCTCATTGACGAATGGAAAAATGAATAGGTTTCAATGAAATTCAATCAGAAATTCCACCATCCGTAATAGGATTCAATAAATCATTTTCACCTGGGTTGATAATTGAATCACCCCATCCAGTTTTTGTGGGTTCAACGATGGAGTCTTCTACTTCGTTTCTATGTTGTGCCTTATGTTGTGTAATTTTGCCTTGAAAATGGCCAGTATTCGGGCGAAACGTTGACTTTTTCAACAAAAAGCACCCCAGCAAACACGACTACAGGCGATTCAAAGGACCAGTAACGGCCCTTCCCTGGCATCGCAGGGCCATCAGCGACCCATTGAAACCCCAGTAATCAGTGTTTGTAGGGACTGCTCGGTCAATTGGATGGTTTTTTCTTGTTGTTCGATGGCGTCACTCCGAGCACGATAATCTTCCCTACTTAAAAACCTCTGTCACAGCTAACAAGATTGCTGTGATAACAAACAGTTTGCAGTGAAATGAGTTTCTGAAGTAAAGTAATCACTTTTAGAATAGCTCTTATCGCTTGTACCGCTGTTTCGAAAACAAATTTCAGAAGAACAAACGAGTGTTGGAGAATTTTTAACGGTTCCAACTTCGCTGTATGGCCCCAGCAAAGTGCTCTTCAATCTACGATTTTGCTACCAACCGCTCTTTCGATATTTTGCAAAATTTACGACCATGAGTTTGATACCGGGCCATAAAATACCACTCTTTTGATCTAAGGCCAAGCTCGAGGCTGAATATGTACCAGTTTGGAGCAACATAGGGCTTAATTTTCAGCAAAAGAAATTTTCAGGAATGATTCTGAATACAAAAACTTGTGTTTAACAACCATTTATCATTCAAATAATTCCTACCAGAAACGCTGTAAAAGAAATCTACGAAATTTGTTCTCAATAAAATGAGGGGAATCGATAATTCACATCGCGTATATTTGAATTTGACCGATTTCAATTCATTCGGTGCAACGATACATCCTCATCCACGGAGAACAAGATGAAATAACACGATAATTACCTCGACATCCCACCCTTGCGTCGTGATATTCATGGCTTCTCTGTCCTTGTGCTTCGCATTATTTTGTATCGTGCCAGATATGGAAACTTCATTCTTGCATCGATGATGTCTTTCTAACGTTGAAGAGTCGAATAACAGTTTTCTACCTCGCCACTCGCATTCACGGAATAACAAGACTCTCACTCGATTCGTTCCAAGATGTAATTTTGAATCTCTGGACAGGGAAAATAACATTTTCTTTTTTATTCATACATTTCTCTCTTAACATCCTGCATTGTAAAAAATGATTGTTCTTCCACGGATAGAGAATTTTTCACTATAATTTGGTGGAGGATCCAACATTGAAAAAACAGAATAACTCCTCAAAGCAATTGAAAAATCCCTCATTTTTTATGGAAAAAAGATTCCTTAAATTCTTTATACTGTATACGATTTGTAATCAAAAAAAGAAATATTATTATACACAATATAAAGTGTAATATTTTGACAATCTTGGGATAAAAATGATTATTTTGAAATTATTTGATGACCTTCGTGGAACAGATAAATCACAATCTTACGATTCAAGTGTGAAATTTGAATCGCTTTGTTGATAAATTCTTTTCAATTGAATTTGATGAGGGATTTCACGCTGGTTAATATTCTCTTAAACTGAGTATTCAAGGGTTACCGTGTACCATAGAAATTATGGGGAATTCCGTTCCTTTTTCTTCACCCAGAGAAATTATTTTCCCGAATCAAGAACTTCCCCCTTTTCCTGGTGAAAATGAAGTATCGAAATGCGACGAAAGCGTAACCTAAGAGTCATCTAAACGTAATTTAGAAGTCAATTGAAACATCCCCATACACTCAAAAATTTCAGAGAATTCAGAGGAAGTTGATTTTTCTTTGAAAATATTTCCATTCGATTTATTTTATCACGAGAAAATAAATGACAGGAAGAATATTAATGAAGGAACGGAACGGTACTAAAACATTATCATTTCTTATCTCCTTGTCATTGGTATGGAGTGTTTCGTACTTTGATTAATGATGTATATAAAATGAATTACTGATAATCAATCCTCTGATATATCGTCGTATCTTAAATTCCCCATTATCAGGCAAACTATGCGGATATCGCGGTTACGGTTTGTAAACCCACTTTGATATGAATTCAAGTGTAAAAAAAATACTGCTGTAAATTTTATATTTATGAAATCACATTTTTATTGAATGTATCGGACAATTGATACGCCAAGAGCGAAAACACGACAGAAAATTTCGAGAGCGAGAACGAAACGTCAAAAGCTTCGAAGAAAATACAGGAAATACAGGAAATACAGAATTGGGTTGTGCGTTGGTTCGTTTTTGCTCGAGCAGTGTTTCATTTTTGCCCAGAGATTTCTATGGTTGCTCTTTTGTATCCTTTCCGAAGAAGAACAACAATTTGAGTGTCACTTTTGCTCTTAGCGTATCAAATTTGAATTTATCATTCGTCACCCTGGTTGAAAAAAATCCATAGAATCGGATGACATAAATGATGAAATTGAATGGGATTTGGTCAGATGATCTGTACAAGATTCAATGAGATTTGGCGAGAATCAATGGTGTTTCTTTAACCAGGGCAACGCAAAACAAACAAAATATCCTCCAACTCGATACAATGAAGAACGAAGATATATGGGTCACTTTGTAGAGATACTATAATAATTTGAATAAATTTCCTCACCTACTATCTTGTTCCGTTCCAATTAAAGGTGTAACGATGTTGTCCCTGTTGGGCGATTGTCGTGGCTGGACATGGCCCGCGATTTTCTTCCTCGAAGGAAATAGCTTATCAATGAAAGACATCATAAATGAAAGAGGAGAAGAAATATTTGCAATCCTTCGGCATCGTCTCCCCGTAAACGATCTCACGAGATTTTTTCACCTTACATTTATGTTATAGAACTGAAAAACTGCACCATACGTGTTGGGTAGCATTAAGCCAACTGTAAATAAAGTCACGTGCGGAGGAGTCATATGATCGCCCGAGATAATAGCGTTCCCGTGGCTGGGTGACATCAGCGTCAGGACCGTCACAGATTGGTCTCGTTGGTTCACTTGCGCCGTGTTTCTTTTTGTTCTCCTCTTACCTCCTTCTTGTAAAGTGATAACAATCGTCGCTCGCTTTTCCTCTCTTTTTACTTTGTTTCCTCGATATGTATCCTCTTTTCTTTTATATACATATACATATGCAATTTAAAAGCCGCGCACTCCAGATTCATAACATCGTTTTAAAAATCACACCCAGAACAAAATTCCTCACAATTTGGAAATGAAAAACAAACGACAGGGTGAGTTGTAACAAAATAGCAGAAAAAGAATCCTACATTTTTGTATTGCGAGAACTGTACGCGTGATGTACTCGTACATCAGAGACAGAGAAATCCATTGTATCTCTTCTGTCGTGACTCGGTTTCACCAGAGTAACAGGTTACCAACGACAGAGTGCGGCACTATGCCTTTCATAGATCTCTGCCGTGCTTTACGTAAAGAGTTATCCGAGATCCCCTGAATGCCTCAACTTTCCAACATCTGTTCTTCCATTCAGTTTGGACATGAACCAACCATACCAACGAGCCAGAACTGTAATTTATTAATCATGAAACTTGGATATCGAATTTCCAGTTTTTTGGAGTCAAAGGAGGAAGACTTTCTAGGTGAAAAATTCACGACATCTCTAGATTTATGTACAATATTTTGAATATTCTCCCTGGTGGAAATATTTCTCTGAAAAACTCTCAAAATTCGAACATTCTCTGTAAATCTCTGCAAGTCTCAATCAAATTCAGAAAAATTCTGAAAATCTCTGAAAATATTCTAAGCATTTCTGAAAAACTCTCGAAATTGGAATTCCCACCAGGGCTGGGTTGAAGGATGAGGAGATTTTATTTTAAGTTTGGTTTGAAGAAAGAATTGTAATTCTACCCATTCATGGTCCAAAAATGTTGCATAAGACGTCTTTTTTACCCCTGTTCTCATTGATTCTCATTGATTCCGATACAGAAAACCGATTCAAATCCATTAAAAATTCATTCTCAACGGGTTCGAATCAGTTTTCTGCATTCAGAAATTCAAGTAAACACATCATCACATATTATAAATAATAAAAATCTGACGTTCGAGAAAGCAACTGAAATTCCAAGATCGTTAAATTTATGAAAATGTGTCAAAGGAACAACATCCCCTATTTTCGCTTATAAACTTTCAAAGAATCGAAACGAAACGATGAATAAAATCTGTGCTTTTCTTTACGAGATCCCGATGCATGCGAATGTTTAGTCTTCATTGACGTTGTCAGTTCATTGATCGCGAGAGATTGATTTTCATGCTGATATATTTCCTTCTCGTAACATTCCGTTTTAAAACAGAATTATAAAAACACACCTGTCCTGCGACTGGTTCGTTTCAATGCCGTTCCAATTTTATCGACGAATCGCTGCTTTTACGCCTGCGCTCGACATTGTGGCTCCAATACTATCTGCCAAGACCTCAGCGACGAGATGCACTCTGCGTTTCACCCTTAAAATTCACTTTATCTTATCTCCGGCGTGTTATCATTCTATTTTACCTTGGTAGATTACATCCATTGACTCGCGAGATTCAACGTTCAATTCGTTTTATTGAAATTTTATATAACCGCGTTAGATTTTTATGGGGGATGAATCCATTGAAATTGATATTTCATGATTGCCGATTGATTTATGTTACCAATTACCATGAATATTATACATTGCCCAAGTTTTCAAAAAGACGCAGAGGCAAAAACAATGATTGGTACCAATTGTTGATTGGATATCGAAAGTTATTGGTTCCCGTGAATAGACAATCTTGCGCCAGTCTTTATCGCTGAGCAGATACTTCATGGCAACACAGTTAGTTAGTTAGTTTAGTGGAACAGGACTGCGTCAATCAATTGCGTCAATACTGGCCAGAGTTGATAGCGATAAAAATCAAAATTGCGCTAGTATTGACATCACCTTTTTGTCATCTCTCCACGAAATTGGTGATGGATCAGAAGTCAAATCAACTTTCTGGCCAGAAGCACATTAAAAGAATCAGTTCTTACCGAAAAATTAGTTGTAAAAGAAAACGATTAGTTATCAATGAATTACCTAATTTTTATTGAAATGGTTTCCTCTCTCTTTTTCCTTTTTTAAATCGAGTATTCAATATTGCCCTCCCTGGTTAAACGAAACGATTAATTCTTGCCAAATCTCATTGAACCTTGCACAATTTTCTGATCGAATCCCATTAAATTTAGTCAGATTCTTTGGATTTTTTATTTATTTAGGGCTGTTACGGAATGAGCTTTTCGCCTCATATCAAGAGGTATAGTGAATTCAGAAGCGATATTCGTTGTGAAAAAATAAGACTTCATGCCAAAAATAAAATTAAAGGATCGATAAATAATTCAACAAATACCTGTCACACAAATGTTTTCCTGTTTTCTTTTTAAATCGAGGGCCCACCGTTTCGATGAGTTCTTAAATTTCCTTCAAATATGCGATAGCAGAAGAATATCAACTGCCACAGCAAGAATTTAGCTGTCATTTTTTCATATCAGCAAACCTTTTTGTCTCATACAAAACAGAAATTTGTCGAGAGCTTTAGAAAAAGAAGAAAAAGAAGAAGATTCATCTGGTACAGGGAGGAAAAAAGTTCGCTGTAATAGCGAAATCTGATTTGGCTGGGTACCTTTTGCCGAGACAGCAAAAGTGAAACTTGTTGTTGACTTCTGCAGTAACATTTATTCTCTATTCTCTTTATATAAAGTCAAAATTTGCTGGAGGAGTGAACATTTTTGCTGGCATAGCTAAGAAGATTGCTTTTTTCTCCGTGTTCTTATTAAGAAAAACGAAGCAAATAAACTTTATTATCCGATATTAATCGCAAGCGACGTTGGATTTCTGATTATTATTTTCAGCTTCCAGTCTTCTAAGCGTGACATTATCGTCAATGTTCTTCCGTATTTTATCCGTGAGCATCCATTTATAAAGATCATCGGCATCAGCGATATTCTGATCCAAACATCGGTCAAAAGCCCGCCTCACGAAATTCTTGCGGGACATGGGTAGATACAGGGGAAATTCGATGTCGAACGTTATAATCAAATTTCCTTTTTCGTATGGATTGTCCGGTTTTGGGAGTCCTTCGCCGACAACAATTTTTTGATAGTCCTGTCTAATTAGGAAAAAACAAAAAAACAACAAACAATACGAGTTCAAGTGCACGTGAAAGGATGGTTTTGTTATCGAGGGCGAGATATTTAGAGAAGAGAGGAGGTTTGTTAGTTGACACACATTTTTTGGGAAGTCACAGAGAATTTGTGAATCCCCGGACAGAAACCGGGCAGAATTCCCATTGGAATCGATTGATACCAATTAGGATTGAATCGGAATTTTGCACTATCAATAGAAATTAATAAGATTATTTAAGGACTCATATACCCCTACATGCGGTGAAAATCAAGTGAATTTCAAAAATTATTTTAGAGGTCATGTGGTGACCAAAACAATTGATTACGGATTTCACACTTTTTAATCTCTTTTCAACTATGAGGAAAAAGTATAAACAAATTCTTTTTCAATATTAACATTGGTTTTTAAGAGCGTGCATGGACTAATGACGGAAGTCATGGCGCCTCTTTGTCTGCATCATAACTCAATTATAAATCATCCAATCTGCAAAAACGAAAAATATTCTTGAAAAGTGATGTAGTAGTTATAGTTTATCGAGGGGAATTTTTTGTTTTTCCAAAAATGAAGGAATTAGAGCCTTTCAAACTGTAATAATAGAAAACAAAAACAAAAAAATCAGTGTTTAATCATGTATAACAAATTTTCTAAGCAATAAATCAAAATATCCCCTCGACAGACTATAGAGGAAGTAATTATCAAGATTTCAAAAAAAAAAAAAGTGAAAAAATATTAAAAATTGACTGAGTTATCGTGCAGACACTGACTACAAATACAATATCGAAAAAAACGCGTTTAAAGTTTCTCGGAGGTTTAATATGAACTTCCGGCTATACTCTCATTCCAGCCTCGTACTGTACATCTTATTCCATCATGTATTTTTGTTCCCTTTACAATGTCTTTCAACATCGAGTTTTTTCGAATTTCAGGGGTATATGGGCCCTTAACCATGGTTTCCCTGATGAAAAAATCTCTCTGAATCTCTCTGAAAATTTCACGTTTCAGAGAGATTCAGAAAGCATCAGAGAAATTCAGAGCAATTCAGCGTGGTTCAGAGGATTTCAGAGACTAGTGAATTGAAAGAACTTGTGCTTTGAATTTCGCAGAAAAATTCAGAAGAACTCAGAGAGATGCAGGGAAATTCTGGGAAATTCAGAGAGTAACAAATTCAGTAAAATTTTTGGTCCTGCATTTCAGAGGCGTTCAAGGAGTGTCAGACACTTCCAGAGATAGATGAATTCAGAAAGATTGTGCGTAGAACTTTTCAGAAATATTCAGAGGAATTTAGAAAGATTCAGACTAATCCAGAGAAATTCAGAGGAATTCCGAGAAATTCAGAGAGGGATTAATTCAGCTAAATTTTTGGTTCAGGATTCTAGAGGTATTCAGGGAGTGTCAGAGACTCACAGAGACAGGTGAATTAGGAAAAACTGTGCGAGGGATTTTTCAGAAAGATTCAGAGAGATTCAGCGGAATTCAGAGAGATGCGGGGGAAGTTTGGGAAATTCAGAGAGGAATAAATTCAGTAAAGTCTTGGTCCTGCATTTCAGAGGCTTTCTAGAAGTTTCAGAGACTTCCAGAGCAAGATAAATTAAGAAAAATTGTGCGTGGAATTTTTTAGAAATATTCAGAGAAATTTAGAAAGATTCAGAGTAATTCAGAGAGATTCACAGGAAGTCAGAGAAATTCAGAGAGGAATTAATTCAGTAAAATTCTTGGTTCAGGATTTCAGAAGTATTCAGGGAATGTCAGAGACTCACAGAGACAGGTGAATCAGGGAAAATATGTGCGTAGAGCTTTTCAGCAATATTCAGAAGAATTTAGAAAGGTTCAGCGTAATTCAGAGAAATTAATTCAGCTAAATTTTTGGTTCAAGATTCCACAGGTATTCAGGGAATGTCAGAGACTCACTGAGACGGGTGAATTAGGAAAAATTGTGCGTGGGATTTTTCAGAAAAATTCAGAGAGTTTCAGAGGAATTTAGAGAGATCCGGGTGGGGGGGTCTGGGAAATTCAGAGAGGAATGAATTCAGTACAATTCTTGGTCCTGCATTTCAGAGGCTTTTTGGACGTTTCAGAGAATTCCGGAGGAAGATAAATTAAGAAAAATTGTGCGTGGAATTTTTTAGAAATATTCAGAGGAATTTAGAAAGAGTCAGAGTAATCCAGAGAGATTCAGGAAAATTCAGAGAAATTCAGAGGAAGCTTTGAAATCTGAATACATTAAATTCCGGGATATTTAAAGGAATGCAGAGAGATTCAGAGGAATTCAGAGAAAACTTTGAGATCTGAATACATTAAATTCCCGGAGATTTAGAGGAATTCAGAGGGAGCTTTGAAATTTAGATATATTAAATTCTGAGGGATTCAGTGATATGCGGTGAGATTCAGAGAAAGTTGAAGAATTCAGAACGTATCACTATCGGAAAAGTCTCTAACTTCCTCTAAATTACTCTGGAATCACTCTGAATCTCTCTGAAATTTGCCTCAAAATATAGAGAGATTCAAAGAAATTCAGAGAGATTTCAGAGAGATTTTTTTACCAGGGTTCCAAATAATCTGAATGGAATTTTCTACTTCTGATGATTGCAAAGCAGTATTAGCCACTCAAATACACGTTAACGTCTTACCGATGATACAATGAAAATTATAGAAAAATTCACTGAGAGAAAATATCTTCTTGATATATCAAAATCGAAATTAAAAACTTTTTGTTGACATAACCAGAAATTTAATGAGTTCAACCAAAACGATTCTACCAAATCACTTTCAGTTCAGGGAAACAAACATGATTTAGCACAGCCAAATTTTGGTGACACTCACCAAATTTTTAGTCCTGCCATCAACGAGCATATCGGTTGAGCATATGATAACAAAATGTTTTAATAAACACAACAAAACAGTTTTCTCAATGTTCTTTCTAAAAATTTTGAAAATGTGACTGTAATTCTTTACAGCCCCTTTTTTCCAAATTTTCAGATGAATTTTACTGAATTTTCAAAATACGCTTTGAAATTCAGTCGAAAATGCAGAAAAAAGTGACTGTGAAAAATTACAGTGGGAAAGAGATAGCTGCATCATCATTGCTTGAAGCCTGTCTCTGTAGAATTCACATGTTCGATGAAGTACAAACTCACTTGATAACAGATGTTATTGGTATTCGAAGAATTCTGTTGTCGAGTGTATTGACGGTAACCACGGTACCAACCAAGGCATCTCGTAAAAAGACCCGCTGTTTCATATAGAGATCCGATCCATTTCTCTCAAAAATTTCATGTGGTCGATCTTCGATGACGAATATGATGTCCGCTGTAAGATTGATCGGATCAAACTCGTTTATTAACGATTATCGGATGAGTTTGGAATGGAATTCTCGATGAGATCGGTTCCAGCAGTGATGGAGGAAATTTTATTCCACCTTCTTAGAAATTTCAAAAATAAAAATTTCAGGCAGAAATCTTCTGACAAATTCTAAGAAGAATTTTAGGCAGAGTGCTTTCTGGATGAATGAGCTTATTGAGCTCTGTTTTTTCTACAAAAATTTGAAATTAACTTTGAATTTTTGGAATCAGTTGCATTGATGAATAATTCATGCAAGCTTCCCATCACAATATAATTTGAATTTGACTCTTCGAATCGACGATTTAGAAGTTTTTATTGTGTTCTAATTTAGACCTCCTTTTGGAAAAACGGAGTTTAATTTCAGTTGGAAAAATTTGCACATGCGGAACAGAATGTCGTAGTAATCTCTCAGAGAATTGCTGCAACGTTGTAATGTCTGTGTAATATCATAGCGATATTCTGAGATATTCTAAAGACAGTTGTGCTGTGTGGGTGGTTCTAGCTGTTGCCAGCAGTGTTTTCCGTCTCTGTTTCCCGAAATACCGACTCTAGGCTGAATTTCAACGGTGTTCTAATAATGATTACAACAAAATTTATCGTTTTTTCGTTCTTTCCCGCTGAATCTTACATTTTTCAGGATATTTCTAATCAAAGACGATTAATGATCACTTTTTCAATAGATTTTTCTGAGTTTTATACTCTTCCAGTCATTTGCCATTTGCAGTGCCGTCTTTCTGCATAGGCTTTGTAGGCTCGGGCCTAGGGCCCCACGCTGATGGGGGCCCCCGACTCCTTGGATGACAATTTTTTTTTAATCCTACAAGAAAATAATTTTCAATAATAAAAAAAGTAAAACATGAGCTATGGATATTCAAATTGCACAGCCAAACGAACATATTGATATATCCATAATTGATTAAAATTTCCAAAAAGATATTATCAATATATAAGTAAAAAAATTCCCTTACATGGGCCCCCAAGCATTCTGAGCCTAGAGCCCCTTAACTATGAAAGACGGCTCTGGCCATTTGGAACATTGAATGGCGGGCAGAAGCAAGCGCTATTTAGGTCATTAAATGGCAAGCGGGGAGTCTTCGAATCAAAATTCCATACCTAACAGCAAAAAATCGTATTCTAAAAATTAGAATCTACTCTATAATATGAGCCTAGTACATCTTCCTCTCGATATCAGTGGTAATTCTTCTAACGTTCAGAGAAACTCCCACATCAATCCTTTAAAACTCAGAGGAATATGTACACGGAAAAAATATTATCCTTCAAATTACGATGTTAAAATCGTAGCATAAAACCATACTCGAAAAAGCAAGAATTGTCAGATATTACAGACACATATTGCTGTTATAACCTTCTTTTTTAGGAGCGAACATCGTAAAATTCCATGTTGTAGAAGTTTGAATCGTTTATTGCAACGATTTGGTAATCGAATATTGAAATATGTAGGTTTTGAAGATCCAAAATCTTGCAATACGTTCTTGAAACCTTGTTTCCAGTTCCAAGGAGTTAATTCGAGCAGAAAAGTACCGATGAGTCATCAAATTTAGCTGCAGGAGCTAATTTAATGGCTGTCCATGTCCGTGCTAGCCACTTAGCTGCTGCAGCTAAATTATTCTTTCCGTGTATAAGATAATATTTTTCTCGTGTACCAGCCTCATATTTTACAAGAATATTTTGAATTCTAGTATACGATTTTTTCTATAAACCTTCCATAAACGTTTCACTGCACTTTGTGCTGTCTGGGAATTGAATATTTAATTTCAACGAACAAATATTTCATGGATAGAAGAGAAATGAATATTCTCCACAATACTCCTGGTGAAACAAAGTCTATCATAACTCATCAATTAATGAAATTCAATGCAACGGTAAATGACCATTCAAATCTATCAAATTACCTTTAAATCTCATTCATTTAATCGGTTCCAACGAATTTCACCAAATGAGAATGGTTATTTACCGTTGCCAAGTTTGTATTAAATCTCATGAATTCATGGAATTTAATAGATTTTTTTAAATGTACTGAGAGAAATATAAGAGATCGTTCAGATTTACCAGGTAGTCTAACCGCACTTTCATCGCCCTCCTCGGGAAATATGATCTTCGTGGATGTGGGAATACCAGGTTTTATTGGCACTGTTAGTATTCTCTCCCTCACGACAGGCGTGGATTTATCATCACCGACGAGAACCAGTTTTTCTATTTTCATTTTCTTTATCCCCCCGTGGAAAACCTGCACGGATATGTAAATAATTTATTCGAAAAATCTATCATCAAAATTGGTGGAAAAAACTCGACTTGGATTGAACTACCATCAAAATTATATTAATATTTCCAGATTTGAGGGGGAGAACATTGAAACATCCTCTGTGGTTACCCAACAAACATAAAGATCCCGTGAAAAACTCGTACATGTCTGATTACGCGTGATCAGGCATGATCGTGGACATTTTTTGACGGAATTATTCATGCTCAACCCTGATTGCCCACGGTTTGGCCTGACTACGCCTAGTCGTTCATTTCTCAGCTTCACCATCACTGAAAAGGCTTCAATTTTGTACCCGCATGGAAACCTGTGATCAAACTTGGCCACGTGCGATCGTGCCAAAATACAAAATGGCTTCGTGTTGCTTTTATCATCACAAATGCAGATGCTTTATCATGGCAAATCAAACGTGTAAATTCGCAAGTACGCCTGATCATGCGTGATCATGCTTGGAAACTGGAGACTGTAAAATTGGAACTGCATGAGAAGAATGAGTAGGAATGATTGACAATAAATCAGTCTTCGATGGAATTGTTACAGTTCTATTCCTTATAGAGAGCTTGTCAATTCTGTATGAATTCTCCTTCCGTAATCGAACATAATCAAGAGTGATTGGGCATAATTGTGCGTGATTCGCCTGGATCACGTGGGTACAAAATTGAGGCCTGATCACGTCCGATGAATAAAGCCTGATCAGGCGTGAGCAGGCATGAACGATTTTTTCACGGGATATCTATTAGGATCTAAAAGATGTCTAACAATCATGGAAGATATCTTGAAAGACTTTCGTGAAGATATCTTTTAGACATCTAGGTCTTGCAAACGATATGTTTCAGACCCGCTGACAAAGATATCTTTTAGATATGTGGAAGACAAGATACGATTTTTTTTAAGACATCGCAGACAGGACAACAAGATCACTAATGAGTTCTTAAAAAGGAATATAGCGTGACTTTTGCCCTTCTTACTTTGACAATTTTTAAGATGTGTAACAGATATCATTCAAGGAACAAAAATTCTTTCAAGATGTCTTTTAGACTATGCTGATTCGACATCTGATAGATGTCTTCTAAAAATACCTTGAAGACATGTTTCTGACATCCCTAGTGAAAATCGAGGATAGAAATGGATAGAAAAATTCGTATTCGGATAGAAATTTGGTTTGTCCATTTCAATCGATAAAAATGGATTAGGAGAAGTGAGGATTCCCTGGTAAAAAAAACCGGATGGCAACCCGGCTCAAACCCGGACGGGAACCCGGCTCACACCCGGATGAAATTTCCGGGATTCCATCCGGGTGTATCCGGGCGCGTATACGATTTTTGCGGTGATTCTTCATCCGGTTTCATCCGAACCCTATCCGGATTTTAATACTGAATATTTTTCGAAACTCTACACGAAATTTGGATAGAATTCATTCGTTTCCTTGTTCGGGGTTTTATTTGGAATTCCAAAAAATATCTAGTCCCAAAACCCGGATAGGATCCAGATGGAACCGGATAAAGGATCACCTCAAAACCCGTATACGCGCCCGGATACACCCGGATGGAATCCCGGAAATTTCATCCGGGTTTGAGTCGAATTATCATCCGGATTACCATCAGGATTATTATCCGGGTTTCATCCGGTTTCCTATCCGGTTTTTTTACCAGGGTTGAGAATAGAAATGGGTAGGGAAATTTGTATTCATTCCTACCCACTTTCAATGTCATTTTCTGCACCGCTTTTTGACATCAGGCCTGAATAGGGATTTGTTGTATCCGCTTTAACCCATTAACGCCCAAGCGCCTCGATTTTGTGTCAACTTTTCGACGCGATTATTTGTAATGTTATCGTCTTTGAAAAAATTCAGTTTTCACATATTTTGGCGTGAAATTTTATGCTCTTTCAGGATCGATTTCCAAAATTATGATGAGACTTCTAGGAAAAGAGATATGGCCGATTTAAACTCAAAAAAACGTGAAAATTGAAAAAAAACAATTGCTTGATTTTTTTTCATAATGTTATCGCCAATAATTTGTGCTCTAATTATGGACAAAGGTGGACAAAATGCTTCAGGTTTAAGAAGAGATTTTTGTTATTGAAGTGAAATCGCTTTTTTTTACAAAATGGTGGCAATAATGTAAAAATTTCATGAAAAACATTACTTATTTTTTTTCTCGAAGACTATGGACTTAATCAACAAATTCAAGAGAACAAAAATGTCTTATTATTAGTCAAGGAATACTCAAAAATTTTTTCAAATATTTTTGACACGTTTTTGAAAAATCAGATTCTCCAAATTTTCCAAAAAATCTAAATCGTCTCAAAAAATTCTAAAAAAATTTGTGAGCGTTTCTTGACTGATTCTAAGACACTTTTGTTCTCATAAACTTTCCGATAAAATCTAGTTTTCGAGAAAAAAAATAAGTAATGTTTTTCAAGAAATTTTTACATTATTGCCGCCATTTTGTAGAAAAAAGCGATTTCACTTCGATAACAAAAATCTCCTCTTAAATCTGAAGCATTTTGTCCACCTTTGTCCATAATTAGAGCACAAATTATTGGCGATAACATTATGAACAAAAATCAAGAAAATTTTTTTTTTTCGATTTCCACATTTTTTGAGTTCAAATCGGCCATATCTTTTTTCCTATGAGTCTAATCATAATTTTGACCACGGATCCTGGGAGAGCATAAAATTTCACACCAAAATATGTGAAAACTGAATTTTTTCAAAGACGATAACATTACAAATAATCGCGTCGAAAAGTTGACACAAAATCGAGGCGCTTGGGTGTTAATAGGTTAATACATGAAAATGAATTATAGTTTAATTGGGTTTCCATTTGAATCAAATATTATTTGCATGTCATTTTATATTTCAATTGTAATAAGATTCCTTCATCTTTTTCAATCCCAAAAAATGGATTCAAGTGTACATCTGTTCATTCATTCTAATCTTCAATAAAATATGAATCCACTCTATCCATTTCAATATATCAAAATGAATTAGAGTTGATTATGATTTTCAATGAGGATTAAATACCATTCTGAATGTCACTTAATCTTGCGATTGTAATGAAATATCTTTATCCTATCCAATCCCAGAAGGTGAATTCAACAGAATATATGTGGATTCATTCTGATTATCAATTTAGAGATTGAAATGGATAGGGGATGAAAAACGATTGAAACGGATTCAATATCTATGCCGTGATCAGTATAAAAATGGATTGAATTATCTTGACTTCAAAATTCGTTACATGTAATGGAAATTCTATCCCAAATTTAACATTGAGATGGATTAACAATTCAAATGAATAAAAATGGTAATCAATTTTTTAACACTTTCATGAATACACTTATATCAGAATGAAGTTCGAATTGAATTGGACAGGATTTTCATGTCACTTGGAATCCATACAGATTATTGGTTTTGAGGGATTCAATTGGAAATGAATCGTATTTCGAATGTGAGTTTGAAATGATTAGGGGATGAAAAATGAGTGAAACGGACTCAATTTGTATACCGTGATTAGTATGAAAATGGATTGAATTATCGCGAGTTAACGTTCATTACATGTATTACAAATGATATCTCAAATTTAGCATTGAGAAGGATTAAAAATTCGAAGAGATAAAAATGTATTAAATTTTTTTTCAATAGATTCGAATGGATTCAGAAGGATAGAATTCCAATCCATTCCAATCCATTCCTATTCTCCATTTCCACTAGGGATCTTTTGAAGATATCTCTTTTGTGACATCTTTCCGATGTATCTAGAAGATGTCTGAAAGACCTTCGGTGTTTGTTGAATAGTGTCCATCCGAAAGAGGAAACTTCCGTTACATACCTCTTCCAGTGTTAATAATAAGCTCTTGGTTACAGGCTCTTCCTTGCGCTTGATTCCGCGACCTTCAGGATACTTCAACAGAGAATGCGCAAGGGCATCGAGTGAATCAGGGTGAGGAGTTTTGTTGCCAAAGTACTCTCTGTTTCAGAAATCAAAGAACAGGAGATAAGAGAGATAAATTACTACTTGCCTTACTCGGCAAAACAGGGGTTTCATTATCACATATGTGTATCTACATCCATCGCATTATCGCGTTACGCGGTACGAAAGAATTGGGGGAAAAACTTTCTCAGTTGGATATGAAATGATATCTTCGATACAGAAGCACACTGTAAAAATTATGGGAAGTTTTTCCTTCACATTGGTGTTGGATTCCGCTACCTAATCGCGGAGAAATTTATTTTTCACAAAAAAAGTAATTCGATTTTCGGGTGTTCAATTTTCCAGGAATGAAGAAAAGGTGAACTAAATCGTGGTGGAAAATTCTTCATCCATTTTTTGGAGTACGTGCAAAAGAAACAGCAAATGTCAAAAGTGGCGAAAAAGAATACGGTCCGATGTGGAAATTGCATGAGTTGACAAATGGCCCAGTACTGAGAAGTTTGTATTTGCCATGATTCGGCCAAAACAACTGGCTCCCGTACAGGGCAGTTACTCTTTGTCAACTGGCACTAGTTGTTTGACGGTTTTCAGACGGTATTGGTTTGCTTGGGCAGACAGTTTTGGATCAGTATCGAATCAATATTGATTGAAGAACACCTAGGTTGTAGAAAAACGAAACTGTGCCAGTACTGACCCGGAGTTGGTAATATTGTTAAACGTTACGCAGAGACGGTGTAGTTTTCCGACAGAATTGGTAGTGGATCGAAGGCCAATCCATCTCTGCGGAAACATGGTTATTTTAGTGGGCCAATACTGTGCCAGTACTGACTCAGAGTTGGTAATATGAGAGATTGAAATACCAGTTCAGGGAAAATTGAACGCCAATAATGGGCCTTATGTCAGACATTGTTATCATTTCAGTATTGGTTCAGTACTGTCAAACGACCTGAGCCAGTAATAGCATTCCAAATTCGACAGCACCCCAATCAGAAAAATTCGTGATATGCCAATGTTGACAACAGGTGCAGTACAGTGCCAGTATTGGGTCTCCAACACTTCGTCAACACGTACGGGATCAGTACTGGATACATAAAAATACGGTAATATGCCTGTACTGATAAACCAGTACTGAGAACCTAATACCGGCCAGGTACTGGCCCTGCACTGATTGCGAATAATGGCATCAGTACTCAATCCCCAGTACTGAAAAGCGTTATCATTCCAGACAAATGCCAGTACCCTGCCAGTCTTGGCTAGTACTGGTAAAATACTGCGCCTGTTGTAAATTTCTGGTTGGGACTGGCAGCTATGGCAGCGGTACTGAACCAGTACTGGGGCGTTCGTTAATTTCCACATGGGGTGCGTTCTTTCCGAAAGATTCAAACCTTAGGTTTGGTAAATTCCCTCGTGGAAAAAATTATCTGCAAACTTTTAGAATTTTTCAGAGCGTTTCAGTGTTTGTCAGACAAATCCGGGAGAAATTTTCTCCATTAGGGTTCCCGTATTTCTCTCCAATAACCCATACAGCAAAAATTTTGCTTTGTCTAAAAGATTTCTCATGCAACAGTGTCTTCTGCAAAAGTGTTCACTGTTTAGATTTCTTAAAGACAGTGAAAACTGTTGCATTAGAAATCTTTCACACAATCTTTTAGACGAAGCAAAATTTTTCCTGTATGGGAATATTGTGAAGAGAAGTCATACGAGGACGAAGAAAATTTTCATGGTAAAAAGTGGTAGTGAAGTACTTTTCTCCTGGTAAAAAAATGTCGTTGAATTTTATCCAATCTCGTTTACTCATGGCACATTCGGTTTGCAGTGAAAATGAGCAAAATTCAACTCGATTCAACAAAATTTCGGTAAAATTTGATAATTATCCACAAAATTTGATAACTTTTGGTGAAATTTATTGACTTCCATTGAAGTTCATTGAAATTTGAAGATTCTTAATGAATTTCATTGAAATATCACGACGGTGCCAAAAGTGAACAAAATTCAACAAAACAAAGATATAAGGAAATTCTCCTTGCGGAAGAAACTCATCTTCCCTACATTTTGGAGGAATCCTCCCCGATTTGGAAGAAAATGTTTTCTCCCTGAAGGAAATTTCTCTCCAAATGATTTTAGATGAAGAAAATTTCTTTACAACATAGGTGAAATCAATTTACCCTACATGTGGAATTTTCGCTGCCACCGAATTGTGGGAAAATTCCCTATTTACTTTTCTACAGTGTTGCTGAGGAAAAAACCAATGAATTGCCAGTTTTATTTATAGTATGTAAAGCAATAAATACTTGTATGTTCTCATGGGTTCTGCATGATACACGTAAGGTTCTATGAAACCTTCTGACGTCGGTACACCCTTCTTCAGTCCATTCTCGCCATACTGATCGTAAATGGCTCTTCTGTGGGAGTTTGAGAGAACATCGAAAGCTTCGGTTATCGAAGCAAAGATTGAGAGAGCGTTAGGATCTCCTTGTACCTCGGGATTATACTTGGCAACCAAAGTTTCGAATCTAAAACAAGTGTATATCGTTGAGATTTATGCTTTTCAAAATCAATAATTTCCTATGTCCGGTGATTCTTTGATGATGACAATCCAATAAATGCGAGAAAAACATCATCTTTTACGTTTCAAAGATGTTTTTCCAAAACCAAAAGTCTCTAGCATTGGGCGAAAATTATATCAAAACATCTTTCTCGCGTCAATTATTTGGAAATATAAAAATTTCTCTGAAAATTTCAGAGGTCTTCATTGAAGACTTTTAGTGTTTTTCAAACAAACTTAGAGTTTTTCATAAATATACATAGATATTTCAGAAGAAATTTCAGTGGAAAAATGTGTCCAATAAGCGAGAACCGAGTCAAAGAGTGAAACCTGCACTGTAAAAAATATTTGTATTAATTTCAATACAAAAGTTTGGAAGCAATTAACACACATATTTTTGTATTGAATCTCCCACACTTTTAATGGAAATTCAAAAACAATATTAATGATTTTCATACAAAGATTGGTTTGAATCTATTGAAATCTGTTGTGAATTTAATACACAAAAGTGCGTGTTAATTGCTTCCAAATTTTGTGTATGAAATTCACAAATTTTTTCTAACAGTGTCGTGATTTAGCTCTGATTTGTTGCGTATTGCGGAGTGAATCGGGTTTGATTTAATTTTTAACCCTGATCTCACCATGTTCTCAACCTGGTCTTGTTTTCAAACTTCTCATTTGACCTGGTGTTAACCTTCTTTCGATCTGATTAAACTCTGGATCGTTGCCTATTACCGAGTTAATCAGGCTCTAAAAAGTATTACAATTTTTCGACTCGGGGAGTTTTTCAGAGTTTTTCAGTGAAATTCAGAGAAATGTTTTTCCCTAGGTACTTACGCTCTTTTTATCTCTGAGTCAGAACAACATTTATCTACCGACAGAACATCATAGTAATCCAAACCCTGTTTAACAGATTGTTTTACATTTCCACAGCATTCTTCGATACCCAACATTTGAAAAATGTTTTACAATTCTCAAATAACCTGTAAATGTTAGAATGTGAACTTAAAAAAGTGCCATTTTCACTTTGTTACTTCTATACTTTTGTTTTCTTTTCTATGACCTGCGTTCAGGATCTGTGTCGGAGAACCCAAAACTCTTCGAGACTTCACGAGTTCTCTTGAATTTCTATGAGACTTCTTTGAGAATTTGAAAAGAACTTCCCAGAAAACATCCCTGGTGGAGAACTTTCTCAAAACTTGGCACGTTCGGTTTTCATTGGAAACTAAAAAAGTTCAACAAGATTTCCAGTGGACTTCCATTGGAGTTCATTGAAGTTTGAGGGTTTTGATTGAATTTTATCGAAATATTGCTGTGCCAAAAGTGAACAAAATCAAGCTTCAAAATGTTATCTGGATGCCAAATGTCTGACAAATAAAATTCTTTTAGAAAATCTTCAAAAATTATGCGAATTTTCAGAGAGTTCTCGAAGAGTTTGGTTTTTAGAATTCATTTGGGGTTCTTATATGCTATATCTAGGGTAAAAATCGTGGTGGCAAATTTCCGTATGACGAGGGGGGAATCTTTTATCCAAAATTCGGCAGAGTCTTTTGTGACCTTTCGGAAAGTTCAACACCCACAAAATAGAATAGTTCCTCAAAATGAGGAAAAAAATTCCCTTTTTTGTTTTATGAAAACATAATTCAAGTGAAAAACACTGCGTGAATGTATTTTTCACTGGGGAAATTGACGAATGCTGTATTAATAGAGGGTCAGAGCTCAGCCAGAAATTCGCTTTCCTGGAAATTGTATCATTTAAGGCTTTATCTTGGCCTAAATCGCCCAACTTGGCTCAAAGCAGCGCCTGCAGATCCAGAAGATTTCATTCAACGAGAAAAAAGAAATTGTCAATTTCTCTACATGACGCAACAACCACCCCTAGTGCATTCTGGTGGATGGATTCGAATAAGAATATGAAAATGGATGCAAAAGTAAACTGTACAAAATATTCGTGAATTTCCAAGCAGAAAAGTATGGTGAAAAACTTACAGATTGGTAAATTTCCGAACATGTTTGTGAACTCACCAAAAAATATTTGGTAGAGAACTTCCAAACCTTTGTTTGGAAGTTTTCTTTACAGTGTAGAATCGAGGTGGATAAAACAGGATTGCATTCCTATTCGTTTCAATCCTGTTTTTGTGTTCATCTTCAAATTTTCTTCCGAATCTATCCACATTTTTTACCAGGGACCCGCTTCGACGCTCTAAAAAGGCGAATTTCATAAACTCGTAGTCTTCTTCACAACGTATTGCACTCCAAATTACTCGAAAGTGAAATGAGAGAGGAAAATTGCAGTTTTTGGACATGAATTCAGTAGTTCTATCATCTTATCAACAATATCACGTTATTATATATTGTGCAATTTTCAATTTGAAGGCTCGAAGCTTTTAAACTCTAGACACGTGAGATTTTCAAATTTCCGTGGATATAGTAAGTCCTCGAGGGATTTTCTACAGACAGGTGAAATTTCCCGTGTTTTGAATTTTCTAACACTGAGACACGCGAAAAATTTGTAATCCAATACACGGGAAATTTAACGTGTCCGTAGAAAATCCCTCAAACATTCACTGTATCCACGAGAACTCGGAAAACTCGGGAAACTTAACGTTTCTCGAATTTTGAAATTGGAGACAGGCTGACGTGGCTCTAGACACAGCTTAATTTTAAAGAGCCAAACGTTTGTCTCGAACCCTGATTTCGTGTCGAAATAACAACAACAAATATCCAACGCACTTACTTTGAGGGATGAATTGTTCTCAAAACAATTAAATTTGACGTTGCGAGGAGTGATTTTTCTATGAATTGATTTTTGGTGGTTCACAATCGGGATTTCACACGAAGAACACTCTTCATTTGTTTGGTCACACGGCGAAAGTTAAAGCGGGACAAAATAATAATGAAACAAACACTTGATACAGAAGAAGAGAATGAAACAAAAGATGAACGTTTCATCGTTACACGGCAACAATTTGTCATGTGTTTTTAACAAAAACACACCCTACCCCCTATGAGAGAAATAACAACAATCTTCGTGTGTTATGATCAATTTCGTGATTATTACGAAAAGATTTGTATTCGCACTTGCGTTCTGTGCTTAATTGTACGTTAGTTTTGCAATTGATCAACGTTTTCATCATTGAACAAAGAATAGTATATATCTTATACTTCTGATAAATTATCGATCACGATTCGAAAGGATATGGATCATCGGCATTTTGTGGCAAATTTCGTTAAAAAAGGTGAGCGATGAAAGTTCTTGACATTAATTTCATCAGCATTATTTATTTGTCTATTCTGTCAGAGTAACATTGAGGATTTCTAAAAGAAATTCGAAGATTTTCGCGATGTATACCTTAACCTCTAGGAAATGAAGGAATGTACAGCATACAAAATGTTGGTTACATTGTTACAGCTTCGAATGGAAAAGAACTCCAAAAAGATCTCAACGATCAGGACTGTGGTATCGTGGTACTCATTTCACCTTTCGCCAAATTACCTGAAACAAGAAAATCAACGTCCGATCCGTCAGACAGCGATGAGCATCGAAAATCTTTCGAGAAGAATAATGATTCTTCCAAAGTTGATAAAACGGATCAATTATCGCGGATGAAAAATTGCGCGAAGGAGGAAACTAGGGACAATCAAGAATCCATGAAAGATGTTATTTATAACGTTGATAATTCCATATTCGTCATTCATGCCCAAGATGCTGAGGATAATAATACAAAGGTCTTACGATTTACCATATACGAATAGTTTGAAATATCCCCAGGGAGCCCTGAAGATGCAATCAGAACAAGTTATTCGGAAATGAAACAATGATTTATGCAGAAATATTTCGGCCTCGAACAAATTTTGCACACATTTTTCTCAAAAGGTAGTCGGTATTCCCAGTGAACAATCATTTGAAACTTTCTTAATGTTATCTGAAAGATATCGAAATGATCCGTGATAACTTTTAGATAGCGTTTAGAACTTCCCAAGCAACGCAAGAGGTTAAAACTGTTAACCCTCGGTTACCCCACGTATTTTCGCGTGTTTTCGTTAACCTTTCATTGTTCATTGCACTCCACTAAATGAAGCTTGTTCAATGATAAACATTTTTTTTCACATTCACTGAATAATCATAGCATATTTGAGAAGTTCTTGTGTTATTTGGGTCTCGAGAAGATATCGAAGAGATATCGATACCTTCCAGATAACATTATTAAGGATGGATCCTGCTTTAGGGGGCCTCAAAATAGTGTTTTTTTTTTTGAGAATTCTTTTAGGTTTTCCAGGGTATTTTCATATATTTTTCAAGTAAATGAACAAATTTTTTCCAGCGTGAAAAGATCTTATATGTAAAAGTTATGCTCACATTCCTAGAGCGCCTCGCAATTCGAATTTTCTATCGGTGGAAAAGATACATGTCGTATTTCTTATCTAAAAAAGAAAAAACCAAACGGCATTTCAATTTTCATACATCATTCTTCCATGTGAACTAAGAAAATCCGGAACAAATCGTGGAATTCAAAATTCACTCTGGATTTGAAAAAAAAGACAGCTCTTTTTGGAGGAAGAATAATCCCTTAAATTTGCTATAAACATCGCTCAGACATGATTTTTCATAAACTTTTGAAATTCGAATAGAAGAGGATACAAAATTGAAGATAATAACGAGCTTTGGTTTATTGCAATCGGACGTCTAGTTTTTTTGCAATCACTCTGACCAGTTTATAATGATTGTAGAACTGAAAACTAGAGAAAATGCACTTTCCTTCATTATTTTTCATTGGAAAAACATTTTTTTATCAATTCGAAACATACACGAATATACTCCAAAGAGTTCGTTTCATTAAATTAATTTTTTCGTATCTCAAAAAATTGTCCAAAACAACGCTTTTTTGAGGCCTCCTAAAGCAGGATGCCCCCTTAAGACAGTTTCCAATGTTGGCCGAAAAATTTTTCCCTGGGTTGTTACAAATTGTGAACTCCAGATTGCATTTGAATTCCCCAATGATTTCTCAAAATTAAAAACATCTAATTGCAGAGTTTTAACCTCCAAACGTAAAAAAAATCATTGAGAAATTCAAAGTATTTGGAAATGCGCTATCTCAATCACGCGGTTGATAATTATTCAACGTATAACTTTTGAAAAAAGTTTGGACAAAATTCGATTCCCTGCCCTTTCCTCGCTTTTGAATGTTCTAGGGCATCGAGAGTCTTAATTGACATGTTGCTGGAGTTTGGACGAATTGATAATCGAAGAATAGAATATTTATTAGCTGTTAAGAACCCAAAATCGTGCAGTAGATTTTTTAAACAATGTTGTCAGTTCCAAGGTATCAATTCGAGGAGATTAATAACTATGATTCAATCAATTTCGTTTCTATAAACAATTCAAACTTCAAGAACTATGAAAAATCTCTGAAAAAAAATGAAAAAACTCTGAGAAACTCTGAGAAACTCTGAGAATCTCTGAAATTTTGATGAGAAATCTAATATTTTTGGGACATTCTTTACAGGCTTTTTTCAGACTTTTTTCAGAGTTTCTCAGAGTTTTTTCATACTTTTTCAGAGAAATAGTAACGAAATTGCACTCTGAAAAAACTCTGAAAAAACTCTAATAAATTGTTGACATTTTTCTGATTATTGAAAAATCCTGAAATTCAATAAATACATTTCATATACCGTATTCAAATATCATGTGTGAAAAAGTGTTTGAAAATTTTCTAATTTTTTTCTAAAAGTCAGAAAAATGTTAGCAATTTATTAGAGTTTTGTCAGAGTTTTTTCAGAGTGCAATTTCGTTACTATTTCTCTGAAAAAGAATGAAAAAACTCTGAGAAAAGTCTGAAAAAAGTCTGTAAAAAAGGTCCCAAAAATATTAGATTTCTCATCAAAATTTCAGAGATTCTCAGAGTTTCTCAGAGTTTCTCAGAGTTTTTTCATTTTTTTCAGAGATTTTTCATAGTTTTGCAGACATTTTTCAGCGAAATATTTCCATACGGGAAGCCTGATTTTATATTCGTAATTATTATATATATTCTACAAAATCAACTTGTAAAACATAGAGTTGTACACTGTAAAAAATGTTTGCTGAATTCCAAGGCACTTCAACTAAATTTCAGAGCGAATTCTGAAAATTTAGTTGAAGTTTTTCAAAATTCTATGAAATACATCTGAAAATTCAGAAAAAGGTGGATGTAAAAATGACAGTCAAGTCAAGTTTTACGAATTTTCAGAAGGAATTTTTTACAGTGTACCCTGATTACAAAACCCCGTTCATTCCGATAATCTTATTAAATCTGAATCAAAAATTCTGAACGTTTAATAGGAATTAATTGGAATGAACAAGATCCTTCAACCCCATTGAGAAAAAAGATTTAATTAAATATTATTAGACAGCCAGGAAATTTACCCATCCGAAATAAAAATTTACTTGAATCATATAAATTTTATTCATTGTAAAAAATGTGAGAAGTTGAGGGATGTTTTCACCACTGTGAGAAATTATCTCATCTTTTGGGTAATGAATCCTCTGCAAATAAAGGAAAAGTCGACGAAATTATGGTGAAAAATTCCCCATCAATTGAAAAACTTCGCTGCTACCATTTTTTGAGGGAAAATTCAAATTTTTATTCTTTGCAGTGTTTGTCACAGCTACATTTTTTATTTACAAAATCGAATAAACTGTTTTATCCATATTTCAGACAACTGTACTTTTAGTTGCAGCTGTTAGGTGCCTTTCTCTCAGTGCAGAGTACCACTGTAAAAAATGTGGGGAGTTTTTCTTTACATTGTTGGTGGATTTTGTCCCCTCGTACCATCAAAAATGAGGAATGTTGTGGAACTATTTTATGTTTTTTGTGTTAAAGCCCCTTCGAATGAAGAATGAGTCCACCAAAAGATGCTGAAAAATTCATCTATGCAGGGACTTTGCTTTTTGGGGGAAAATTCCACAATTATCATTTACATTATTATTAGAAAGAAACTTCTCTTTGCCCTCATTCTGATAAATCTTTTTTCCAATGGAGAAGAATTGCATCCGATTGGAACGGAAAATTCTCCTTCTGGAACACATAATTCAATGAAAAATGTTCCCATTGGAATGAATTATTTATCAGAATGAGAGCAAAGAAATGTCCTCCAAGTTTAAGAAATTGGGTTCTCAGGGTGTGGTTTTTGACACTCGAATACAATTTTTCTCATCCATTAAATTGTCCTAACGGAAACAAAAAGACCGAACAGAAATTCAAAAGAAATCTACAAATAATAGAAAAAAAAAACATATTCCTGTTGTATATTTTTTTACGAATAGATCGAATTCTTATTCCATTCGCCAGAAGACTAATCATCTCGTCATCGCGTCCAAGGCATCGCAAAGTAGCAACGACGAGAAAAAGAAACCAGATTCGGAAAATCCAACCCTCTCCGATAAATCGAACCAACCACAACCAACCAAAGAGGAAAGAGGAGATGATAACGATGACGACGAGGATGATGATAACGATGAAAATCTCGTGTTATGTGCAAACGATAAAATTTCAATTGACGAACCATCTACCACCGTTGGAGTTAAAAGAAAAATTCCCAGACCAGCGAACGCGTTTATGCTGTTCGCTAATGAGTGGCGTAAAAAACTTGCGACTCAATATCCCCGGGAATCCAATAAGGATATTAGCGTTAGGCTAGTACATTTTCTTTCTCATTCTCCAACAACCACACGGAATCCACAAATGAAATTCAATGAGATTTGGTCAGAACATTGTCCAAGTTTAATCGTAATTTAGTAAGATTTGGCCAGATTCAACGAGATTCACATGAAAGTTCTGACAAAATCTCATTGAAAAATCACCGGTGAGATTTGGTCGGAACATTGTTCACGGTTAATCGTCATTCAATGAGAATTGGTCAGAATCAATGGGTTCTTGAGAACCAGGGCAAAGAATGTGTAAAGTTAACACGCTGAAGTATTAAGTTTACATTGAAAATCTGTCAGTTCGACACTTATCTGTGTTGATTTTCAACACGAATTTTTTTACTGTGTGGTTGAAAGAATCCATTGAATCTGAGGAATGGAATTTCATGAGGTTTGGGCAGAAAATTGTCTAAGATTCAATGAGAATCAATGAGATTTGGCAAGAATCGATGGATTTTTTTAACCAAAGATCAGAGGGAATTCTGAAAATTCATTGATGTTTTTTCAAAACATTACAGTCGCATTTTCTGAATTCTCAGAAAGAATTTTTTTGCAGTCAAATGAAAGAGGAGATCATTGGATCTGATTGGATTGCATCTGAAAAATTGTCGTTTTTTTTTGCCAAGTTATTTGTGTTTTATGAGGAATTCGATACCCCAGGTCCGAGATAAATCGATTCATCCCGTTATAACTCTTACGCAACTTGCAATGGCCATCATCTAATGGATCCAATTTTGTTCTCACGCGCGGTCTTCCTGACAAAGTTCTGATAGTAACCTAATCAAATCGAGGAGATCAATTTCTAGTCGAGTAGGGACACAACATCGTCACAGGACAGGATCGTCGTTTTATCGTGAAATCGGTAGTCGATCAGCGTCGAAATTATCACACAGCTACTGAACTAGAGAGTTAGTTACAATATTCATGGTTTCGAGCGCACACGACGTTGCGTCGGTATTGGTTTATGGTTCACCGAGAAAATGATATGCTTGAAATAGCTCGGGACTTCAATTAACGATCTCTCCCCTCCCTCTCTCTCTCTCTCTCTGTTTCTCTTACATAATTCGAGCTTGAATCGAGTTATTAAACTTGATGTAAGCATTTGAAGATGAATTCAGGCATAAAGTGAAACTACAGATCGTTAGAATGCATCTCGTATGCTTCATTTTAGATTTAATACCCTAATTTAACCACATCAAGACAATATGCTTGTGTTTTACATTGAAAATTACATTGAGAAACCGTCACAATTATTTATTGTAATTTCTTATATCTTCGATTAATGAAATTCAACACAAACTATGCATAACCCATTAAAAGCCATTGAGATTCTGAACGGGAAAGTGCATCAGGTGTTTTCTATACAAACCATCAAATTTCAAATCCACAGACTTTATTTTGTATTCGTCTCTGTGAATGGATATCACGAAACATTTCAATAGAAATTCTCAATTTGAATTGAATATTTCATACACAAATGCACTGGAAATTTAGATTTAAGAACTCTCATATTATTCCCAGTAGATTTGGATTTCAAAACAATCCAATCAAAATTAACTGATCCATAAAAGGCATACATTCTAAAATCAGATTGCGTATTTGTCATGCACATTTATTGAATATTCGAGTCTACAAACTGTACCACCCCGATTGGTTGATAAAAGAAAAAACCTTCTCCAATGACATCATATATTTCTTACAAAAATTGACAGAATATAACACATGCCATTACTTTCAATCGAATCGACAGATATTCAGGTTTTTGACTGATTTTCCTTTATTCTCATTAATCTTCATTGGACAGTTCAGGCTTTTGAATTACTCCCATTAAATCCGATTGAATTTGAATCACCTTCTATTTCTCTTGACTGAATTATTTCGAATGACCAATAAAATCTACACATTCTAGAATTGAATTGGATATTCTACCATAGAAACCTAATGAATCCTCAATTTTAGCAACTTTCATATCAGTCCCGATAGATCGAGATTAAAGGAAATTCCGATAAAAACCGATTACCCGATGGAATAAAAAAATTCTAAAGTTGAATTGGATATTTCCCATAGCAACTTATGGAATATTAGGATCTGGGAACTTTTCTATTATTTCCGATGAATTGAAATTGTTTAAACAATTGGTCTATGGCGTCCATACATTATAAAAGAGAATTTTATATTTCTTATACACGGAAAAAATAATTGAGTTGCAGCAGCTAAGTAGCTAGCACTGACACGGACAGCCATTAAATTAGCTCCTGCAGTAGGGTGGTTCTTATTTTATATATAAATAGTGTTTTTTTGATTTTTTTGTTGTCAACAAACAAGTTTTCTGTCCGGCCCACCCTCTAATTTTGTTCTACATCATGAAGGAGTGCTACAATATTTTTGACATAATTTTCAAAAGAGATTTGGGGAGCCCTCACGGCGTTTTAAACAGGCGTTTCAAAACGCAATTGTTGACAACTTGTTGAAAACTTGTTTGTTGACAACAAAAAAATCAAAAAACACTTTTTATATATAAAATAAGAACCACCCTATCCTGCAGCTAAATTTTAGCTGTTATACGCAAATAAATTGACTACAAATGCAAATTTTTTTGCTTTAACAGCTAAAATTTAGCTGCAGGAGCCAATTCAATGGCTGTCCGTGTCCGTGCTAGCTACTTAGCTGCTGCAGCTCAATTATTTTTTCCGTCCAGGAACCCACAGAATCTCAAATTCAATAAATTTTTCCATGAATTCCAATAGATTGAGATTACCGAAAATTCCGATGAAAACCAATTTTCCCAATGAAATAGAAGACATTTCAAAACTGAATTGGATATCCATCATACGCGCCCACTGAATATTCAGATATGTAAATATTCCTATTATTTCGAATAAATTCAAATGTTGAAATGATTCAACGGAAACCCATTGATGAATAAAATTCGTACATTCTAGAATTGAATTGGATATTCCCCATACGAATTCATTACCGATTCAATTCAAAAAATTTCCCTTTCAATTCCAATAGATCGAGGTTGAAGATACTTCCGATGGAAACCATTTGCCTCATAAAATGAAAAGACTTTCAAAGATCCATGCAAATATTTTTTATACAAACCGCGTTAAATCCTATTAATTCCAAAACAACACATATTTTTCAATGGGTAAATCCTCGATTCAATCCTACAATCAATGAGTTCCGATTGAATCCTATTCATTTTGAATCGATTTCTATCGGATCCTATAGGATTTTTGAACCAGGACATTTTCGAATTCGCAGGAGTTATCTGTCCGGTCACGGAAAAATAAGAAGAGCTGAGAAGAGCTTTGGAACAAAATTCCCGAAATTTTCTTTTCTTTCCGGCCTTAAAACATGGAGAATTCTTAGATGGAATCAACCATTTTCATCTAATTCAATGGAAATATGGAAAACTTAGAAGGCACCAAGCGGGTCAATCCACGTGAAATCGTCCAGAAAACCAAAAGGAAAAAGTGCTGAATATTTTTTAAATTTTTTAGAAAATTGTCAGTTGATTTGTCAGTATATCAAGAATCAAAATGAATGGTTGAAAAATTTTTAAACTTTTTGTTTACGCGCATTTTTTGAAGCCTTTGTGAACATGTTTTAATCAAAACAGTGCTTCACGAAAAACCTCATCACTTTCTAAGTTTTGAGGATATCAAAATGATTCAAAATCCATTTTATTCGGGGAGAAACGAAGTGAAATCCTGGTACGAATCATTTTTTCCTAATTAGTAAAAAAATTGTTCAAAATTGATTCCAAAAACTACACTTTATCTTACGAAAATTTCCATTTTTGACCTTAAAATTTCAGTAGAACGGGATAAGACTCAGATCTGTAATTTTTACCGTTAATAGATGATATCTTGTAGAACAGATAAACTTTTTGTGAACAAAAAATCCGGAAGTTGAAAAATTTTTCAACCATTCATTTTGACTCCTGATATGCTGGCAAATCAACTGACAATTTATGAAAAATTTTAAAAATATTGAGCAACTTTTTTGTCGTTTTCTGAACGATTCCACGTGGATTGACTCACATGTTTATATCGAAGAAATGTTGAAATTCATTGTCATTGCATTTCTCAGCTCACATCGGCAAATTCCCGGAATTTTTGGCTGATAAGATGAATGAAATATGCCGACACAGTCTGATTTTCATTGCGAAAATTCATGTGGATAAACATGATTTTCAAGCCAATTTCGAGGCCCTGTATCTTCAAAGCCGTTCTCGATATCATCAATCGAATTTAAACCATAAGTTTCTACTTTTCAGAAGATTATTCTGTGAAAATTTCGTAATTTTTCACTCAATCCCTTCGGAGTTATTTAGCTGCAAATTTTGCAGTTTCACGTTCAGTTGTCATGTTTGGTGGACTGCATAAAAAAAAGGAGGAACTTCTGAGATTTGATACTGCGACGGAAAGTAGTTTTACAAGATATCTATTTACGGTGAAAATTACAGATCCGAGTCTTATTCCGTTCTACTGAAATTTTGAGATCAAAAATGGAAATTTTCGTAAGATGAAGTCTTTGAGCATAGGCGAAGTAGGCTCGGGCCTAGGGCCCCAGGCTGATAGGGGCCCCCAACTCTTTGGACTACCATTTTTTTTTAATTTTACAAAAAAAGGAATTCTTTGAAAGGTAAAATAATGAAAGAAGTAAAAAATGATACGAATTTTTTCTATTCACAAATAATTTTATTTCTTACTTTTTCAAAAGAAAAGTCAGTTATCACTGCTTCAACATCAATACAATCCAGTACATTAGATTCAATAAACATTAATGACAAACTATTTAATCTCTGTTCTGTCATTGTACTGCGAAGGTCACTCAATAAAAATTTCCGAAAAAGAAATTTATATATATGTATATATATATATATAAGCAAAAAGATTTCCTTACATGGGCCCCCAAGCATTTCGGGCCTAGGGCCCCTTGACTATGAAAGACGGCCCTGGATAAAGTGTAGTTTTTGGAGTCAATTTTGAACAATTTTTTACTAATTAGGAAAAAATTATTTCTAGCAGGATTTAACTTCGTTGAGGTTTTTCGTGCAGCACTATTTTGATTGAAACATGCTCGTAAGGGCTTCAAAAAATGCGCGTAAACAAAAAGTTGAAAAATTTTTTAACCATTCATTTTGACTATTGATATACTGGCAAATCAACTGACAATTTTCTAAAAAATTTAAAAAATATTGAGCGACCTACTCTGGATGATTTCACATGGATTGACCCAAACGTGATATCATATTTCTTTGGTTTCAATTATTCATATAATCTTTTGAACTCCTCATTCCTGGTTGGGAATGTACCTAGTTGAAAATCCACACAGTGGAATTAAGGAAGGCGTGGGTTGGTCAGTTCAAAGAAAACTAGGCGAAACGTTCCGTCGAGATGGTATATTTCCAATTTCTCCAGCCGTACGACGTTTCGAGTAGATATTATCCCAGCAACGTCATCCATGGAACCGTCTGGGGCCTCGCGAGAATCTAGCCAAGGGCTAGAAAGAGTCAATGAATTTCAACACGAGTAGTCATCTTCGAATAAAGAACTGAATCGAAGAGAGTCATCATTCAATGGTGGGAGCCACATAGGAAGCACTGGCGAGTCAGCGGGAGTCACTTAATTCCCAAGTGACTCGCAAGTGATTCCAACTGCTGAATCATTGAGAGTCATTCTGTAATGCAGAAAATCGTCGAATGAAATGACGTGATTAAGTTAAATGCATTAGTTTTATGACTCGCAGTGAACAGCCCCTCGGGCTAGCGGGAAACTTGTAAGGGCCTTGCTGACGAGTGCTGATATAACGCTTGCTCGGGACTCTTCTTCGAGTACAAAAGATGAAAAATCTTGGAGGAAATTCATATATTCGGTGGGAGACGGACCTAATCGAATCGAACAAGGGTAGTTTTTTATTCCTGGTTGGGAATGTGCCTAGTTGAAAATCCACACGGCGAAATTAAGGAACTACTTGGGCTTCGGAGACCCGAACTAGAAGTCTACGTCGTTTTGTTTGTTCTTCCAACTTCTGCTACAGCTGCACGTTGGAACAACAGCTGTAATCATTTTTTCCCAACGCCTTGTAAGCAACGACCCAGCAAACACGACTGCTGGTGTTTCAAAGGGCCAGTGACGGCTATTCAACGGCATTGACGGAGCATCAGCGGCCCATTGAAACGCCAGTAATCATTGTTTGTAGGGGATGAATGTCACAAACAATCGGTCGACAATAATGAGTATGATTTAGGAATTTTCTGTAAAATGATAGTAAAAATGCCGTAAAGCTTGAAATTTTCAGTTAAATTTATAGGAAATTTCACATACCTTTACCGGAAATTTCTTTCCTATCCCACGAATAGGGAAATTCCGATTATTTTTTACAGTGATCGATATTGAGACTGCATATATAATTCCCAGGGCCTACAAGACCCGATCTGTAAAAATGAGGGTTAAATTCGTTTTAGAGGTCTGAAAGATATCTAAAAACGTTGCATAAAACATGTCAAACTACCCGAATCGAAAAATTAAGAGCTGATCTTGGTTTGTTTAACCCGATCTCATATTGTATTCGACCTGATTTGATTCAGTTCAACCTGATTTCATTCCTTTTGAATCTGATATTGTTCTATACGTAGTGATTCAAATTCAGATCACAACCTGATTTCAATTTGTTGGAATTTGAAGGAAAAATTATAAATCCTGCTCACAACTGTTTCAACCTGATGATTGCTCTTTTCATCTTGATTCTACCCTGGTTCTACGCAAATGTATAATGAAATTCAAATGTATGTATCATTTATGGATGATAAAGTTGAGTATTAAAGAATCAATATAATTTTATTATTAAAAAATTACACTAAATGAATGGATAACGTAAATTTAATCGCATTTGGAACTTTGATAATGTCTGAGAATAATGAAATGTCAATGAATTCTATAACATGAGACTTGAAAAAGTATAATGAAAATGAAATCGAATGAATTTCATGAGAAAATAAGATGTTTGAAATTTATTTAGAATAATAAGCTTACATATACATATCCAATCAATTTTCATATTTAAATTTCGATATCCATTCAAAATTCCTCAATGTTTGGAACTTGCTATTTTAATTCAATAATATATTTCAAGTGTAACAATTTAATCCACACTCATATTTTGAAGACTATAATTATAATAATTTGTTTGTAAATTTTATTCAGAAAATGCCAGCAACGAGATACTAGCTGAATCTAATTTTACAAATTATAAAAAAATAATGCAATATAATTGAATCATCGAGATGTACAAATTGTAAACGTATTGTACCTTGCTGAAAATCTTTCATAAAAAAACAATCAATTTCCCTGATTGTTGTATGAAATTAACGATTCAAAAATCACATCACAAAAGAGAGGAAGAATTGATCGTTTTCATTTTAAACAAGGAAATTTTACAAATCTACAATTGTACATCTCGAGAGTTTGATTATATATCATTATTTTTTAATAATTTTGAAAATTAGATTCAGCAGCCCGTATGGAAATATTTCGCTGAAAAATGTCTGCAAAACTATGAAAAATCTCTGAAAAAAATGAAAAAACTCTGAGAATCTCTGAAATTTTGATGAGAAATCTAATATTTTTAGGACATTCTTTACAGACTTTTTTCAGAGTTTCTCAGAGTTTTTTTCATACTTTTTCAGAGAAATAGTAACGAAATTGCACTCTGAAAAAACTCTAATAAATTGTGGACATTTTTCTGATTATTGAAAAATCCTGAAATTCAATAAATACATTCATATGCCGTATTTAAATATCATGTGTGAAAAAGTGTTTGAAAATTTTTTAATTTTTTTCTAAAAGTCAGAAAAATGTTAGCAATCCATCAGAGTTTTGTCAGAGTTTTTTCAGAGTGCAATTTCGTTACTATTTCTCTGGAAAAGAATGAAAAAACTCTGAGAAACTCTGAAAAAAGTCTGTAAAGAATGTCCCAAAAATATTAGATTTCTCATCAAAATTTCAGAGATCCTCAGAGTTTCTCAGAATTTTTTCATTTTTTTTCAGAGATTTTTCATAGTTTTGCAGACATTTTTTAGCGAAATATTTCCATACGGGAGGTATCTCGCTGCTGGTATTTTCTGAATAGAATTCACAAAATTCCATAACCAGGTGAAAATAAGGGTGAAGGAAAAATAGAGGTATATCAGGTTTGAAAATTCGACCTGAAAGAATGCGTATTCGTTGCGTATTACGGATCAAAACAGGTTCTCATTGATCCTCATCTCATACCGTTCAAAAGGGTAAGATCGGTCTTTGAATAGTTCGAAATGAGGTTTTAATTTGTCGACTCGGGTAATCGAAAAAAATATCCCAAGGTATGAAGTGAAAATTTGTCGGTGTATGTGTTGAGAAAAGCCGTGCAGCAACCTCGACCTCGCGCGAGATCGTTGCACGGATGTAACCGCATAATGATAATATATTTGAATTTGTCCACAGATTAGGGATCTTGTGGAAAAACATGACGATGGATATAAAGGAGAAGTATTTTACTTTGGCGCGCGAAGTGGACGCGGAACACAAAAAGAAATACCCAGGTACGTTATTTTCGCACATCGTGATATTTCAGCCTAGCCGTCAAAATAGAAGGCTCTATATCCAGGAGACGAGATACAACACGTTGATTTTTTTCGAACGTGCGCAATACACGCGTTCGATATAAGCGCGTACGATAGCACAACGAAATGTCACCTCCTTTCCCTTTTCCTTCTCATTTTTTTTCCCTCCCATACATCGGATATAATATATAAAACAAGAGCAACAGAAACTATCGATCGACGCAACACCAATCAATCCCATCCTCATTTCCTTTCCCGAAAAACCCTCCCAACTATGGCCTACTACTTTGCGTCTACACTCAATCCACCATCGAATTTATCACATTGTAGGTACTCAAAATTCTATCGAAAGAGGAAGAAAAAAAAATCAATCTCTCCCTTCTCTTCTCTATTTACAATCGATATTTCAGCAAGCAAGTCATAATACGTAACCGAGATGGGAGTAAAATCGAAATCATTAGCGTGCCTCCAAAGCTTCATACTATCGATCACATAAATCTAATTTAAACGAGAGAATACACAATGTGGGAAGAATTATGAATGCGACGGAGGAGAAAAATGTATTTCTCTCTTTTTTAAAGAAGTCAAAGTGAAGGAGGGCGATGAAAAGAAGGTGAGAAGAATCTTCCTTAATCCGGAAAGATCGTTCGCTCTAGAGAGATATACTATACGTGGGGGTGTAGGTCGTGTACAGTCAACGATTCGCGATTAGCAGACGAAAGATAGGATAGGGAGAGGAAGAGGAAAAAAAGGGAAGGCGATTCGTGAGATAAAGGGAGAGAGAGAGAGTGGAGCGATACGAGTTTGCGGGTCGAGCTTGCTACAGGGTGGTGAACGAAGAAATATTCTCGGGTGAGTGACGTGGTACGGCGCGGGTGCGGCAGTTGTAGAGACCGGAGGTATTGATTGCGACACGGCTATAGGAACCTGCCCGATACAGGACTGCTGACTGCTCTACCTACCTATGTACTTATACCCTATATAACTACACTTAACGTTAACTTACACGTAAATACGTTGCGTGTAAATGTCCTGGAAGGTAGATTCCACGATCAACATAATCATAAACGAAATAATGCATTCAATTGTACATAAAAGTCAGCAGGAAAATGACAACGGATGCATAAATTTCATGGAATGGTCAATAAAAACCTGAGTGCACTCCGGTCTTTTCCGTTTACGTGATATTTATACAAATTTGCGTTACAATTTCTCTCTTTGTGTGCTTTGTTTTGTGAATTTTCACTGTGAAAACTTCACCTGGTAGAAATATTCTATTGAATCCTATCGTAAGATTTCTGATTGAATATCATTAAATTTCATTGCAAGGAATGTGGAGAGTGAGTTAATAAATTTTGTATTCAAACTGCTTCAGGATTTGGAAAACAATTTTCGATTGGTCTGAATGAGTTTTCCGCATCAGAATCAATGAGAATCAATCGGTTGGATGTTGTTTTCTCTTTTGTTAATCTGAAGGCTAATCTGAAACCTCAAGCTCGTTGAGACTCATTTCGTGGCTCGCGGCAACACACCACGTGTTTAAACAACAGGATTTCAATTTACTTCTGCGGTCAAAAAATCATCCGCACACACTGGGAGGAATTTATATGGTCAACTTAACCGAATATCTAGTAGATTTTACTAAGAATATTTGGTTAACCCATTAGCCCCTGAACGGACACTTTTGGACACCAAATTTCAGAGATTCATTGTACAATGAATTTGGTCGAAGAAAAATTTTTGAGCCACTGTATCCTATGTTTTGAAGGTCGCTCTTTCGAATGGTGATGTTCAGAAGTCCCTAAAATGAGTGTTTTTTTTTTGTGAAAATTGCAAATTAAAAAAAAAGCACTGTTTTCTTGAAAAAAAATTTTTTCATGTTTTTGTTTGCTTTTGCATTTTTCTATATACTTAACACCGATAAATATTGCGTCCATGGAACCTCAACTAAAAGTTATTGGCTCAAGATTAATAAAAAAAAATGTATATCCATACAAAAAAGCGTCCGAAACGATAAATTTTACTTTTAATCTTCAGCAATTTTTTTCTCGATTTCTAAGGACTTTAGAAAAAATTTCCTAGGAACAAAAACGTCTTAAAATTGGTCAAAGAATACCCTCAAATTTTTTCAAAACCGTAAAAAAACATTTTTGATTTTCCGGAAAATGGAAAAGTTGGCGTTTTTGAAAAATTCTTTAAAAAATCTGAAAAAATTTGAGGGTATTGTTTGACTGATTTTGAGACTTTTTTGTTCCTACAAAATTTCCCCGCAAGTCCATAGTTATTGAGAAAAAAAATGCTGAATGGTTTCTGAGATCACCAATTACAAATTCAACATTTTCATTGTGTAATTATTAGTATGTAATGAATATCAAAATATATTTTCTCAATAAATCTGTGATTTCATTTATTTATTTCAAATTCTGTTCAAATTGAGATGCAATCGAATCAAACATTTATCACATAGAAATATTTACCATATATCAATATTTCACATTGTTGCACCGTATTATTTTAGGAGTTTCCTATCATAGTAATTCTTGGGTGGGTATTTATATCCACGCTTTCAAGTAATCAAAAGTAAATGAACTACTGTCATTTGCTCATTTACTCTTTCAAATGTTACATCCACGTCAACACGTAGTTTACCGAATGAGAATATTTTTCGATACTCCAAAGAGCTTTTTGATTGGAGACCTCAGAAACACTTCGGCGATTTTTTTTTCAATAACTATGGACTTGCGGGGAAATTTTGTAGGAACAAAAAAGTCTCCAAATCAGTCAAACAATACCCTCAAATTTTTTCAGATTTTTTAAACAATTTTTCCATTTCCCGGAAAATCAAAAATGTTTTTTTACGGTTTTGAAAAAATTTGAGGGTATTCTTTGACCAATTTTAAGACATTTTTGTTCCCAGGAAATTTTTTCTAAAGTCCTTAGAAATCGAGAAAAAAATTGCTGAAGATTAAGAGTAAAATTTATTGTTTCGGACGCCTTTTTGTATGGATAAACATTTTTTTTTATTAATCTTGAGCCAATAACTTTTAGTTGAGGTTCCATGGACGCGATATTTATCGGTGTCGAGTATATAGAAAAATGCGAAAGCAAACAAAAATATGATCTTAAAAAATTTTTTCTTCAAAAAACAGTGCTTTTTTTTTTAATTTGCAATTTTCACACGAAAAAACTCATTTTAGGGACTACTGAACATCACCATTTGAAAGAGCGACCTTCAAACCATAGGATACAATGGCTCAAGAATTTTTTTTCGACCAAGTTCATTGTACAATGAATCTCTGAACTTTGGTGTCCAAAAGTGTCTGTTCAGGCGCTAATGGGTTAAGGGGGGAGCCTGCTTTAGAGGCTTCAAAAAATCGATTTTTTCGGGAATTATTTTGAGAAGGAAAGAAATATCCGATTGAAACGAAACTTCCAGGGTTTATTGTTATATATTTCAACAGTCTTCTCAATTTTTTTCATTGAGATATATGTCATATTATGCTTGGTACAAGCATTTCACCGAGGCGCCTCGAGTATGCATTTGTTGTGCGGCGGGAAAGATGCAAGTCGCAATTTCCATCTGAAACAAAGAATCCAAAAAACATGTTTATTCCCCAATCGTATAGCTCCTAGTTGAACCAAGAAAATTCAACAAATTTTCGCAAATTAAAAAAGAATTCACTTTAAATTGTTTAAAAAGTGGGTTAATCTTAACTTTCTTAAAGTTTTTTGTAAGTTCAACTAGAAGAGAATTTAATCCCGAATACATTCCATTTTATCTCGTTTCGATAGGACTTTTCATTTTTTCCCTATCTTTCCCGCCAATTAGGAAAAATCGTAAAAATGAAAAACCGAGAAATTGCGCGTCAAAGTTTTCGTATATAAAAAATCGTAATTTTCTTGAACTTACCGCATTAATATGCCAATCAGCGATTCCTGCTCCATAGAGTAGCCCTTCGGACCAGTGATCCCAGAATGCGGGAGCTGGCGGCCCCCACCACGCGGTCGGTGGAACACTAACACTGTCTCACTGCGCGTCCGTATGAGAAAGAAAGAAAGTCTAGAATATAGACTTTCTCTGTTCACACGGACACGCGCTGAAACAGTATTAGTGTCCCACCGACCGTGTGGTGGGGGCCGCCAGCTCCCGCATTCTGGGGTCACTGCTTCAGACTCTTCAAAAAACTTGTTTTCGCCCAGACGTTCGAGATGTTCGCGCGCGCTCATCAACCTGCTCGACGCTTGCTCACTATTTCTTCTGTAATTCCGAGAATATTTCGAATTTTCTTCTGGAATTCTGGGGACACATTCTTGGATAGTTTGGGAAGACATTTATCCGAAAAAAAAAGAATCGATTTTGTGAAGCCTCCAAAGCAGGCTCTCCCCTTAAGGCGTTTTAGTTACGGTAACCTCGAAAATTTCTCTCAGTCCACTCAGATACACAGTTGGATCGAGTCTGATTGAGAACTGTTGATTTTAATTCCACATTCGACATCTCAGCTTTTACCGCATAACATGATTTCTATTCACATTATTACGAGGGGTTAAAGGCATCCCGTAGCCCTAAAGCAGACTACCCCATTCCACAGGGTAGAAATACCCCATGGGGCAGTGCCGTCTTTCATAATCCAGAAACCCCAGGCTGAAAATTCTGAGGGGCACATGTGGGGAAATTTTTCGGCTTATGTGAGTAATATTTTTTTTTAAATTTCCAACAATTATGAATATATCAATATACGTTTGTTTTAGCTCATATCTCACTTCTTTTATTATTTTACCTCTAACAAAATTGTTCTCTTGTGAAATTAGAAAAGAATTGTGGTTCAAAGAGTCGGGAGCCCTAGGCTCGAGCCTACGAAGCCTATGCAGAAAAACGGCACTGCCATGGGGAAAGGGTTACACGGGCCGACACTGGCTCAGTACTGCTGCCAGAGTGCCAGTACTAGCAAATCTAAAACTACCAAAGCTGTCAAAACTGGCGAAAAGTCGGCATGATAACATCATTTTACATAAGAGCCTGTACAGGGTGCCCCATTTTAAATAGCCAGGGCTTATATTTCCCAAAGTAATGGGGCTGGAAAAAAAATCCTCGGGAAAAAGTTGCAGAGTTTTGAGGGGGACATTTGATGATAACCTCGATTTCGACCTCAGACTCCATCTTCAAGGTCATTTTGAGGTCAACTTGTGTTTTTCAAATGGGACCCCCTATTTTTGACTACATCCTTGGAATGTACGTTGAAAACCAAGAAACTTTTGTCTAAACTAGTTCCCTGAAATTTGCGAAGATGGCGCTCTAATCGATAAAGAAGGAAAAGAGATTCAAGAAACACTCTTGTTGCTTTCTGTGCGGAACAATACTTACCTCTTCAGTTTTTTCTCCTCAACAGGGCCGTGTATGTATCGCAAATGAAGGTAACGTATTTGAGCATTTAGCATACCAACCTCAATTTGGTAATTCTTCGGTTATTTTGTAGGGATTTTCTAGGTTTTAACCTCAAAAATACCAAAAACGGACCAAATTTTTGGGCGACCTTTTAGTGGAAGGTTTGTTCTGAGCAACTGTTAGTTTTCGGTCATAAACAGGTCTGATTATATGGTAAAAACAATCTGGACAACCATTTCCTGACCAAATTTTTACCAAACCAAAAAATAACCGAAAGTAAACCAAAGGAATTGGTCACTTCGGAATCGTTGGGGTTGCATTATTTGATACAACTCTTACCCTTCGAAATAAACTATTGACTGGTCACCTCAGATTTTTTCTCACAGAGTTATGAACATTCCGGATTATGGAATTTACCCTCACAATTCCCTGAGGGCATCGCCAGGAAATGTGAAAATGGGAATTTCAATTTGCGGACATTTTATTTGCAATAAATGACTTCGAAAACCTCTAAATAGAATTTCCTGGATGACTCAAAATCCGTCATTTTGAGAATAAAAATCTTTATTTTTTGGCTTTATATTTGTACTTATTGACCTCCCAAATTTCCGAACACACATGTTTACCAGGAATGGCGCAACTCTGAAATGATATCATTATTCAAGCCTCAGCCCAATAGTTTCTACAATCAAGGCCCAACATTGGGGAAAGGTTGCAAACACTGTTTGAAAAAACTGGAATATTCCGGTACCCATGAACTAGAAAATTTCTATTCATGATGAATTCTTCAGTTCACGTACAAGAAAATTTATATTGTATCGGAATTTTTTTCGTATTTTACGTACAATTTTATGTTTTTCATGATTTAAATGCAATCGTCCATAAAGAATGTACAGGTTAATTGTTTTCAGTACGGAATTGAAAGTTTTCCGAAGGTTTTTTTTTTGCAGTGAAGATGTAGTTGTGACCCAGACAGCGCAACGTGCCACTGAAACGTTTTTGGAAGGTTTATAGATCGTAGATGTGGAGATTTTTTAACCTCTCTGAAACCGTTCCGGAGACACATTTTGCTCTGTGTTGCCAGAAACAAAGGAACAAAAGCGCCGAGACTGCAATAAATTGGTCATTCCGATCAATTGAAGTATTTGATTGAATGTAGGCCGTTGGATCCCAAAATTTCTGGCATCGCTGAGTTTGGGGTTATGGAAGGACCTCTTGCAGGTCCATTGAACAATTTTGGAACATCAGAGAATATGTATAGAGGGACAAGTTGTAGACAAAATTGAAACCAGGAAAATTGTTCGGTTTGTTTCAAATTTTGGATATTCGAATTCTGTCCAAAAAGCGTCTGGAGGGTTTAAAACAGTCGATGCTCAGATATTCGCATACCCGTTGCTTTCAAATCTTGGAAAAATGTAGATGCACTCCTGATGAGTGAGTGCCCTGTGAAAAATTTCTTTTCGAAAATTCAGAACATGCGAATGTGATTTTTTACAGTCACTTTCCATACTGAGTTTTCAGAAAGATCTCACTGAATTTTGAAAAACTTTGAGTGAATTTTCAGAATCCGCTCTGAAATTCCGTTGAAGCGTCTTATAAAATTCAGCAAAATCTTGCTGAATTTTTTTCTACCGTGTAGATAAGCTTGGAACTTTCAAAGCTTGTCTGAAAAGAGTAGATGAAAGGGTCCGAATATGGGCAATCGAAGTTGTAGGTTTGTATGGCGCTGCCGCTTGGTGGTGACCGATTCAACATGTTCCTTATCACCGACCAATTGCGTGCACAGCAATTGGCGATTACAGTACAATGTGTTTTTTCTACAAGTGAATTTATGTTCTTTGGTGTCTCTCAAAACTTTTTCAGGCATGCGATGTTTTCAATATTATTACTACACGGAGAAAAAGGTATCTTAAAAAGTACCATAATTTATGGATTTTCTGCGCTGGTCTGACCGAGTCTAAATATTTACCTGAAAAAGCCTCTAAAAGTACTATAATGTCTTGGACTTTTATACGGAAGGTACCATACTTATTTCAAAAAGTCCAAGAAATTATGGTACTTTTAGAGATTCATGCAAGTGAATATTCCGACTCGGGTCAGACCAGCGCTGAAAATCCATAAATTATGGTATTTTTCAAGATATCTGTTTTCTCAGTGTAGTGATCCGTTCCATTGGATCTGACACGATAGTGTAGCTTATTCGGGAAGTATAGAAACGTAAATTAACCGGAGATTGAATTGATATCATAACAGTTTCGCCAAAAACCCCCAGCTGCCAACAGTTTCAACAAAATTTTACGGGTAGCCCATATTCGGACCCCACTTTCAAACATCACAGTTTTCACATTTTCTAGAAAACATTTTATCACCCTTTCAATCATTGAAAATCAAATATATTGCACAAACACACACCTCTGGTAATAGTTGTAGGCTCTTGCTGTGATTTTTTGCGCGAGGACTAGCCAGTATGAGATGAAATCAAAGTGGTAGCCCATATGATGTCCAAATATGTCCATAAATTGACCAATAAACAACGTTGAATTGACGTGTCCACATTGTAAACCATGTGGGGAGTTTTTCTCCATACTGTTGGTGGATTTAATCCTCTCATTGTGGGGAAACTGTTTTTCCATCAAAAATGAGAGATTTTCCCATTGCATTGAGGGAGTATTCTGTTTTTTGGGTGTTGGATACTCTAAAAATAAAAAAAAAATTCCTCCATTTATGAAGGAACTTTGCTGCCACAATCTGTCCATTTTTCATTCCAGACTTTAAACCAAGTCAAATTCGATGTCTATTTTCTATTCAAAACGCATCCGAAATGTATCTATTTATCGTATCCTGACCTGTCTGGAATGCGTTTAAAATTGTACCACAATGTTCAATCGAATTTTTGTCCAACCGATGTCTTAATGGCCTATCAGGGGTGTTCGGCTGGTAAATCCCCAGTCGGAATGCCATAAACGAATCCACGGGAAGTGACAATAAAAGTTAGGAAGAGCAAAAGCAACAGCTGCCCCAAGAGAACATAAACCTTTTAGGGCCGAAAGTAAATTCATTCAACGAATAACCAAGTTTTCGCTGAGCTAGCAAGAAAATTTGCTATTCCTCATATAATATTTAGATTTGCCGCGTCAGCAAAATGTGGAACATTCCTTCGTATTCTGTTTGGAGTGCCGATAGATAAGCGGTCACTCGAGTTCACCGGGAATGGAAAAATCGATGATTTAGACTCGTTACGCGTACCTTCCGCATTCCCATCTCCTTTTCCCTCTTTCCAAGGGAATCAAAACAACAGGAATGTCATTTCAATCCAAGTCCGTTACGCGCGAATGCGGGCACCGCGCGTGGTGCGCGAAAGTTAAAGATCTCGAGGGTCGAGTTGTTTGCGTTTGCGTAGAGATTCATCCCAATTCCAACAGTTGGAAATTGTATGTGGAAAAGGAAAGTTAGATCGACTGAAATGTCGACGGAGCAGGCATCTCCTCGATCACCGATGGTCCATGAAAATTATCAAATTTCTACGATACAAGTTTATGAGTCATCTCACGGGGATAGGAGGAAGAGAAAAAGCAAGATGAGAGAGGATAATGTACGTGGGAGACATAAGGAAGACGATAGGCGACGCATCACCTCGTGGATCGACGCGTTTTTCGTCAGAGCGGTAGGTGGATAAGGGTGGCTAGGTGATGTAAGGGGTGGTTGTCCCCTCACCCAACCCACTACTACACCATTACCCAATCCCCACTGAGCTCGCCGACTGTGTCGGATTCGTCGATGACGGCCCGTACGTATATATCTTCACCGCAGCCTGTTCTTCGGTCTGCTCGCTGCTCTCTCCGAGTGTGCCTTTGGAATCAGTGCAACGCTAGTGCATCTCCAGTGCACTCTTCGGACCACCACCGATCCTTCAAACTCCCTTTCTATGCGAACTCCTTGAAAAATCTCTCCTTTCAAATGCGATAATACGTACACGTGTTTGGGAGATAATAATTATACAAAATACAACAAACGAACGATGAAGTTGGATAAATAAGAATGTCAACATTACCAGTTATCCCGATCCCTCTAGGGTTCATGTTTTTACAATGAAAATTTCATTACCCTAGTAACCCAAGAGCTGAATAGTTTAGTTTACCGTAGGAGGAATCAAAATTCGAGTGAACGACAAAAACAAGTGAAAAGATGAAAATCACAGAGCAAAATTCAGAGTTTATTATCATATTTTTTAATATAAAAGATCCGTTCAAGTGAGATTAAAAAATAATAATAAATAGTCAAGGAGTGCCTCGACCATGACGTGGTTCATCGACAAGGGTTTTCAAACTGTGCCTGGTGGATCAATCGAGATGTACGATGTTTTTTCGTCGATCAAACATTTTCAGTGAGAAATATTAATAATCGATGGAGTGTGGAGAGTTTCCAAGACGTTATGAGAGCCGATGATGGTAATGTTAATAGTAGTCGCAATAATAATACAAACAATAACAAAAGGAGAGATGGCAGATGGAGAGCAGTCAACGACGTTGCGATCATTGATAACGATGATGACGATGACGACTCCGATGAAGAAGACGAAAACATCGACGAAAGGGATGACGTCGCATGTCGAAACGATGAAACTTCAAACTTTGAAAAGAGTTTACAGTTACATTAGGTCTTCCCGGCGGAATGCAGAAAAGCGATCGAACGCTTTTGGATGCACCTCCCTCTCTCACCGCTCAGTGGTGCTCTTCCGGCATTTCACTCACGCCCACGTATCACAGTAACTATCGTATACAAAGCAGCAACCGACCAGCATGACAGAATCAAAATACGTGCACCACACCGATTTCAAACTTCCCTCGTCTTCGTTCAAAATACAAATAAAAATCCATGAAACACGTTGAAATAAGGAAAAGGCAAAAAAGACATTCATAAATAAAATTTCATTCATCGAGTTGAAATAGAGAGAGGGAGGGGGGGGGGGGAGGGGGAAACGTGTTATGAATGGTACATTCAAAATTAACGAATGAAAGAGAAAAACAGCGACAAAGCACAAGCAAAATAAAACGAAAATTCGTGGAGAAGATATGGATTGTTGCAATTACGTTGAACCATATCTAACCGGTGGTGGTCATTTTTATCAACCACAATTACAGCAGCAACAACAACAGCAACAGCAACAACAACAGCAACAACAACAACAACATTACTTTTGTTACCAAAACTCAAGCAATTCGGGAATCGGTGCTTACGCTGCTCCCAATGGCGATTACCAAGCTACTCCGATTTCCAATACAATCGATACTGACTTACGTTACAACAACGGTAGTGGAACATTGCTACCACCACCGCAAGCATTGTTGTATACGACAGGTAGATACCAAATCAAACCCTCCAAGCCAGGTCACACACAGACCCAGACACCCCCCTGCTGGTTTATAAGATCGATCGACCTCAATGTCCGAATGCACTTGATTGACGTTACCTTTTATCTCTTTTCTTCTCAATAAATATTCAATCCACCCCCAAAGCATAGAATATTTGAATTTTCAATTTGTTTTTCTGTTCCACTTCAAGATAGATTTCTGTTATCGCGATATCAATTGAAAGATTGGATACTTTAATTTCTTCCTCACACACACACACACACATTATTTCCAATAATGCAGAAGTTGAATATCGATGCATTTTGAATGTTTGTACAGATTATGTGTATAATCCAAAAGAGGCAAGGCTTCGGAAAGCGATGCGCGAACAGAATCGTGAGATTTCGAGAAGATCGGTGTTGCAAAGTACAATCGCGAACGCGAATCGAACGAGTAGAATCGATACGCCTACGCCCGTTTATCTACAGGGTCAACAACAGCAGCAGCAGCAGCAGCAACAGAGATTCGGTTCCATTACATCGAACTTGTCTACTTCACCAGTTATCGGTAATCATCCACATACCGAGGCTTATCATCACGCGAATGATACCTGGTTCGGGACCCCCAATGCACCTCGTTCCAAACCCATTTTGACTCCAAGATTGGCAGAGTGGTACGGTAACAATAGCACGGAAATTAATAATAGAAACAACGATGGGCCTATAGAAAGATTGCAAGCCATGGGAGCGATGCATCGGCACGCATTCGAAAAAAATGCGGCTAAAAAATCGGGCAGGTGTCAGACCCCCGGTTTGCCGGAGTGCACCTCCACCGGATTCACAACGAATAATTATCCGCATGAGTATTCCGATCCGAGGGATAGGGAACGCCTGGGAGAGTACGGAATTGAATTCGATGACGTGCAGAAGTGGCATCCTTATCAGGTGAGGAGAATTTTTATTCGAATACTATGATAATTTCAATTCCAATGGAGTTTGGTTGGGATTGATTTATGATATAAAATAAAGTGTCTTATTCTATCCTGGTGAAAAACATCTCTGAATTTTCACATGTTTCGGGACAAATTTTTCTGAGAGAATCACAGTAGAATTTTTCGGAATTTTGCAAATGAAGATTTTCTAAATCCTGAATCTTTCAAAGTTTTATATATAAATTTGAAACTATCGGCCGATTGTTATAACTTTCATCGCGGATTTAAGCTTCTGAAATGCACTCCCCAACCAGAAATTTACAACAGGCGCAGTACTGCACCAGTACTAGCCAAGACTGGCAGGGTACTGACATTTGTCTGGAATGATAACGCTCTTCATTACTGTATTTTCATGTATCCAGCACTGATCCCGTACGTGTTGACCAAGTGTTGGAGAACCAATACTGGCACTGTACTGCACCTGTTGTCAACATTGGCATATTACGGATTTTTCTAATTGGGTCAGAGAATAAAAGTTACTGAAACAGCAAACCTCGGCAATAATTTGCTTTGCTGGTATGGCAAAAAAATTTGCTCTCTCTTAACAAGCGCTTGTCATTCAGCAATCCGGAATTGTAGATATACACAAGGCTAGAAAATTTCGCTGAATTAGCAAATATCTTGCAAGAAATAGCAATATTTTTGCTGTAACAGCAGATTTTTGCGGAATCGTTTTTTGCAGCAAGAATTTTTCTTTGCGTGCGTTTGGGGGAATGCTACCCAATCAGCTTCAGCGACGTTTAATCAAAAGTTAGAACAACCGATTGCTATGTTCACGACCGCAAACTTCCACTCCGTAAATTTCATTCATTCAAATTCAAAAACTTTCTCCGAATTCATCTGAGTTCTTTTGAGTCCTCCTGAATTTCTCTGAGGCTCTTCAAAATTTTCTCTGAATTTGCCTGAATCTGTCTGAATTCCTCAGAATCTCATTCTCATGTGTTTTAGAACACATTCTCTAAAAGATTCAGAGGAAAATCTTTCGGAATTCAAAAAATTGAAATTCAAGATTCCTTCGGGACTCTTCGAAATCTCTAAATCCTTCTGAATTCCTCGGAATTTCATTCATTCAAATTCAAAAACTTTCTCCGAATTTATCTGAATTCTCTCGAAGCCTCCTGAATTTTTCTGAGTTTCTTCGGATTTTCCTGAACCTCTCTGAATCTGTATGAATTCCTCAGAATAACACGTTCGGCGTCGAATATTGTCATTCAAAAATACCATGTATACATTAATTGTGTAGAAATATACTAGGGGTGCATACGGATTGCATCAGTATCCGGATATTAGGATAATCGACTAATTCGGATACCCGGATGAGCTGATAATCCGATTTAATTGCTTCATTTTCATAAATGAATGAATCGCATGGAAAAAAATGTTTAGCTGTACCAGCTAAATTTTAGCTGCCGCTGCAGCGAAATATCTAGCTATGATAGCTAAGATCTAGCTGATACAGCTGAACATTCTTTCTCGTGCGCTTCTGCCTCAACCCTGGTGAAAATATACGGTCGTAGTAAGCGCATTCGCAGCTGAGAAGAAACGTAAAAAGGTTCCAATCTTCTCTTGCCGAAGCGTATAATAATTGCTTGTTGTAGAGTATCGAAATTATACGTTAACAATACGTTTCATGAACGTTCAATGCCGTTTTGGGAAGAGTACTGTTACGTTCCATGAAAAGTAATGCGAATCATTTCATACAGACTTTGAATATCGGCTTTAAACTGTCGAGAATCATAGCATTCCATGGCTGCGTAGGTAAGACACTGGATTGCAATGATGGAAATTATGGGTTCGAATCTCGTCAAGTGGTTAAAATTGTTACACGCTTTCTTTGTTCCAAACTTCGCTTCAAGTACTCTTCGAAACCGTTCCATTTACTCTTTTCGTCTGCGCTTCATTTTAGTTTCCATTTTCACCAGGGAAGTGAATACATTATGTTCATTTTGAATACCCAGACATATGCGGATAATCGGATATCCTGTTATCCGGATGTTCGAATTCACGAATATCCGCACAATGTATTCAAGTATCCGGATGTCTGCGCCATATTTACACGTACGGATGATCAACCGAATATCCGAATTTACGGTTATACGGATAATCCCGGTACTAAAGTATATCTTAAAAACAATTTTATAATAATCGTTACAATACTTTTCTTGGAAAAAAAATTCCCGAAAATCACCTTCTTATCTCGCTTCCACCTTAATGGTGGCCTTTAATTCTCTCTGAAGTCTTTCCGAATCTATCTGGAAGCTCCATGATTTTCCTGAAATTTGGAACCTAAAAGTCCTTCTTTTCGAATGAAATCCTCTGAATCCCTCAAAATTGCTCCAAACTTTCTCCAAATTTATCTGAATCCTTTGGAATTCTCCTGAATTTCTCTGGATCTCTCCGAATGTTTCTTCGAATTCACCGGAACCTTTGCGAATCTGTCTGAATTTCTCTGAACCCCTCTGGAGGTGTCTGAATCTCTCAGAGTCTGTTCAAACCTGTTCGTTCATTCAAAGTTCAACGCTTTCTTCGAATTCGAACCTGGAATTCTCCAAATGCCTCTGGCGTATTCAATTCTCTCTGAATCTTCCTGAAATCTTTCTCACTGTATTTGAAAATCCCAGAATTTTTGAACCTAAAATTCTCTCTTTCTGAATTTTTTCTGAAATCCTCTGAATGTCTCTTAAAAATTTACTACGCAATTTTTTACAGTGGGGCCCTTTTGTCTTAGATCACTATTCAAATTATATTTCGAATTTTTGAATCCCGTGAAAGGGCCCTGGTAAAATTTGGCCTCAAGGCCCTTTGTTGCTAAGAACTGGCAATGCTTCAGTGCACCTGTCTCTGAATTTTTTTTGAGTTGAGAGCGAATTTCTTTGCCAAGAGATAGAGTATAGCTTCCGCTATGTGGACAGTTATCGGGCCAACCTTGAGCCATTCTTGGTCCAAGCCCGCCAACTCTTGGGCAGGCTCGGACCGGTACTGCGCTGATGGTTATGCCGAATTGAGTGGGTGCGAGACTTCGATAACCCAGCATTCATTCAAGTCAAAAGCAAGCTATCGCCAATCCTGGGCCCAGTATAGACTGGATAAAATGCATAAACTGAGTTCAGTCTTTGATTCAAATTCATTCAGCTGTTTTCCCGTAAAGAAATATTCCGCTGAAAAATCTCTGCGAAGCCACGGATAATCTCTGAGAAACATCGCATCATCTCTCTAAAAAAAACTCTGAAAAATTCTGAGAATCTCAGGAATTTTTATGAAAAATCCAATAAATTTGGGAAATTTCGTACAGATTTTGTTCAGGGTTTGTAAGAGGTTATTCATTTGTTTCAGACAAATAGGAACGAAATTGCGCTCTGAAAAAATTCTGACAAAGCTCTAAGGGAGCGTTCATTAAGGGACTAGTACCGGTTTCAAACTAGACAAAAATTCCCGGGTGGGCGGGGTTCCCAAATTCGCATGTGGACTCAGGTTCCTGCCCGAGATCAGCCAGGTCCTGCCTGGAAACCCTCTGGTTCCTGCTCGGGACCCGGCAGCCGGGTCAGGTTCCCGCTCGAGTCACCACCTGGTGGGTCCTGGCCAGGAACCTGAGTCCACATGCGAATTTGGGAATCCCACCCACCCGGGAATTTCTGTCTGGGAAGACTAAAAAACGACCCATATTTGAACTCTTTTTTTCTCATTTCTTTTATTACAAAACTTTATACGAGCTTTTGCCTTCAATTTGTACATCTTTTGGGAGTGTATACAAATTTTTTCCCCCTTTTTTTTTATCGATCATTATTTACTACAAGGCGCCAAAGTCGAGTCCTCGAAAATGAGACCCTTACACTGTGCTGAGATAATCTCAAAACTGGCATGTCTCAAATAGAAATTTCAAGAAGCATTTCAAAGAGGAAGGTAGTTTACATCGTAATTCACTACCTATTTGTGAAAAATTAAAAAAAAAACAAAATGACGGCTTTGTGAAAAGAGCGATGTAAAAAAGACGTATTTTTCCACCTTTTTTCCCTTTGCCAAATTTTTTTTCACTAATTTTTCTGCAATTTTCTGGTGAATTACGGTAGAGGAGATCAAAATAAACAAATGCACCAAGAATAAAACAAATCTATCCAGTGATTGCGCAGAATAAGTCAGCGCAGTTTGAAAAAATGCTATTTTGAGTAAAACGCGTTTGAAGTTTTTTTACGATAAATTTTCAGACCATTTGAATTACTAAAACTCTCCAAAGATGGGCGTTTTTGTACTCCTGGAGTATTTTCAGTAAGGAATACTTCTTGTTGACTCCATATGACAACATATTTTACACAAGACAAGAAAGTACCCCACTGAAAGTACTCCAGGAGTACGAAAATACTCCCGGCTGCCCATCTCTGCTCTCTAAATTCCTTGGAGTGAAAATTCACTCTTGCCGAGTGAAAATACTGCAACTCCGAAAGAGTGAAAAATTTCACTCTTAAAGAGTGAATTTTCACTCTGTAAGAGTGGAAATCAACTCTGGTGTTTGGAGTGAAAAACTCACTCCTAGGAAAAAGAATGAATATTGACCCTTAAATAGTGAAATTTCACTCTTCAAGAGTTGAGCTCCCACTCCGTTCTAGAGTTGCAGTATTTTGACTCTTTGAAGAGTGAATATTCACTCCAAAAAATTTAGAGAGTGCAACTCTCTTATTTTTTCGAATTTCATTATAAAATTTTAGGTGGTGATTTTTGAATGTATAAGGTTACATGATATGGTATAAAAAAAATGAATCTTTTCAAATTCTAACCGGTACTAGTCCTTTAATTACGTGAGGCATTTTCAAGGATTTTTTGACTCCCCCTCTCCCTGGGGAGATTTCGTAAAATTTTCCGCAACTCCCTCTCCCTCCCCTAACCTACGTGAGATTTTTCAAAATTTGTGTATTGGTTGTAAATGCGTTGGATGTTTAAAAAAAAATAAAAACACAATCTGTTCTATTACTTTGATTTAAGGCTTACAAAAACTGGTATTTAATAATATTACCGTAATTAACCTTTTCTGACACCTTGTTTATGTATGGGACGATGTTTTTTGAGATGTTTGTAATTATGAAATACAAAATAATCATTTATAGTCATTTTACCCTTGATGAAGAAAATATTGCTAATTGAATTGATTCATCTCGAAGATGCCTTTAAACGCATGAGAATAAATCGCCCCAAAAATATGCTGGTATCGGAAAGGGTTTAAATCAAGGGATGAAATTGAATTTTTTCAAAATTTTCACCCCGTTTTTTGCTAGGAAAAAAATTACGCGATAGTTGGTAAGACTCCCTTCTCTCCCCCAAGTGAGATTTGATAAGACTTAGCTTGATCCCCTCCCCTTCTTAAACACCTCACGTAATTAATGGACGCCCCCTAATGAATTGTGACCATTTTTTTTATTGTTGGCGAATTTTGAAATTCTGTGAAATTCTATATTCATACGCTATATCAAAATATCATATGTGAAAAAGTGTTTGGCAATTTTTGAATTTTTTTTCTCAATAGTCAAAAAAATGTTAAAAATTCATCAGAGTTTCGTCAGAATTCTCGCGGAGCACAATTTATTTGAAACAAAAAAAAACATGAAAATACTGTGAAAAAATTTCACAGATCTTCAAAGGTTGTCTGATATTTATGGTTTTTCAGAAATTCTTCAGCGTAATATTTTAATTCTACGATATATCATTCCAATTTTCATTCGAATTTGCACTTTTTATATTCCAAACTTTCCTTCAACGATAAAGCAGAATGGTTCGGTTCAACATCCGAGAATTCCCCACCCAGCTGGTCAGATTTCTGGAATTTTGCATCCGATTCTTCACAACGCCAATTCACGTAATCACGGACATTTGCCGTGGGGCCAGTTCTGTCACGGTGTTCAGCCACGTGAGTATAGAAACAAATTTTCATTTCGAATATCAACCCTCTGGGGATACACTGGGTCAGTTGGAGTGTTCTTCGATTGCTCATATCTCGGCTCCAAAACATCCTGGAACAATATTTCTTTTTTGAAATTTATCGCCAAAGTCCGCAGAATACGAATCCGAAACCCGCTTTGCTCTATAGTCGATAGGTTTTTTTCAATATCTCAAGAAATGTAAAGATACTTTTCCAAAGATATACAACTTTTCGAACCAGTGTATCCCCAGAGGTTGAATCGAACGATTGCATACGACTGTTCGATGATTCGATTGTAGATTTTTCATCCGTTGTGAGGGATATGAACATCCGAGAACCCCGCCACGCAGTATTTTTACGAGACCGATTGCCGAATAGGAATTGTGGATTCGTAGACGAAAGCGTGTCATCTTCCTACGGTGGGGAGAAGACGGATGTTACCGAAAGCACTCCCCTTAGATCGTTCTATCATCCTTCCTCGGAAAATCAGGTACGTAATTATTGTTTGTAAAGAATTCATGCTGTATTCTTCTCATCATCGCTTTTTATCTCATCTCATTCATCGGCAGGTGCCTAAAATATTAGAGTCCGCGAATGCGAAGTCTAGAGTGAATCATACTTCACACACGGAATCGTCGTCAACATCGATTCCCCAAGGAGAGGAAAATGAGGATACCAAATGGGAGCCAACTACAATAGCTGGATCTGTCTCTTTAGACAATTGCGTCGTGTCGCCGTCCTTGGTGAGATTTTATTGGATCGATAATGAAATAATTACACTATGAACATACGCGTGTTGTATATGTACGTGCATGTACACAAGGGTGTATTCGTGGGTGAGGGTAAATGTATGTCAATAGACTCTACGTTTCATATTGATTCCATATTCATGCAACTCCTGTCGATCAATATTCCAGGCTAAAGATAGATTAATAAATCACACAAAGACGCTCTTCATGTATCTTCGGAAGAATGTTGTCGAGAAAATGTTGTTAGAAATTCGGGAGATCGCCAGAAATTTCCAAAAATCGGGAGAAAATGGGACAAATTTTGGAAGAGTTTGAATTTGTTTTATTTTTCATTGAATTGTCAAGTCACTCTTGGGCGAAAAAGAAATTCCACGAAATTATAACCTAGAACGAAACGGAAAATCCTTATCCCCCCGTATACCTCTGTTTAGAACTTTGGCGGAAAAAGGGGAGGGTTTCATTCAAATGGCTCTCATTTATCCACCAATAATTCTCTACCTTCCATTCATAGGTGGTCCTAACAGCACACCCTTCGATTTCCACGTTCCCAAGAGAACACAAACCTTCAGGAACGTTCATTGAATGTTCCTGGAGGTTTGTGTTCTCTTGGGGTTCGTATCTTCGTAGACTCTACGTGGATACAAGGTGAAGGATCGGGGGTTATGCTGTAGGGTAAATGACCAATCATAAACGTAGAAAAAATATTCTTAATCTCTCTCCATTGGCCTGAAATAATTATCAGAAGCATCCCGTACAGCACCGGACATTCCTACGTTGCTTCTACGTTGTTTCCACGTGGAATCTTCGTTCATCCACGTAGAGTCCACGGAGATGCGACGTAGAAATCGATGGATATGCTGTTAGGGATTCAATGATATAATATGTTGCGAGTTTCTTGAATGAATGAATATGGAAGGTCCAGAGGAAGTTCAGGGAGATTTCGAAATACTTGCAAACATCATCGGAAATCTAATTTTCGTGAAACAATACAGAGATTTCTTTCGAATCATTCCTAAACCACCCTGCTCGAAGAATTTCATTGATTCCGAAATTGATTCTTAATGGGTTTGAATCAGTTTTCTGCATCGGAATCAATGAGATTCTTCAAGCAGGGCAGGGCAGTCCTTTGGTCATTTTTTCAACACTTTCTCTCGCGTGTTACAGAAACAAGAACCAGAAACGAATTGCGAGCAACCGAAACAAGAACAGTTGCGATTCAATCTCTGTTCAAGACCGTACCACCAATCGCAACGGGCGAAGCCTAGTTGCAAACAACCGTTACCAGGATTTCATCAAGCTTTCGGCTCAACGGAAATTGGCAAATTTTCAAGATCGGAATTTTTCGTCAACATGGTGGGAGAGAACAACATTGGCCGAGTCGAAAGTAGAAACGTAAGTGAAAATTGTGCTTCTGTAAAAACAAAAAGTGAAACTACCAGTACGGTTGCGAGTGATATCGCCACAGCCGCCACTGTGCTTATCGCCACAACAAAAGCCAACAACGCCACGACGACCCTCGCCACATCGTTGATCGAAAAAACATTCAATGACGAAGTTGATACAACGTCGGCATCTAATTCTACTAAATACAGGGGCTCCAACGACGAAGGGGCTCTATTACCTTCCTCGCCGATGAGTCCGTACTGCGGACTCCCAACGGCCCCGCAGTGGCACAGTCCACACGTTGATCCGATAGGTAGTGAAATTTAAACGAGGGTCAAGGTATTTAATGGGACACTAGTCGGTATCGTGAATAATGAATGATAAACTTCTGTGTAAATTAGGGACATTAGAGAAAGTCTCAAAGAAAAATGACGATGATTAGTTTTCTAAAGATCAATTAATATTCGACAATATTATAAATCGTTAGATTATTGTTCTTTTGTGCGAAAAAGAAAGTATATGAGATATCAATTATATTTGTTTTCTTGTATAAATTTTAAACTCGTTTTCAAATGTCAAAGTCTCATCCCGTACAGCCCAACCATCGGTCCTCCAACTAGCACTTCGGCACTACGTTGCCTCCACGTGGAAGTCAACGGAGATGCGACGTGGAGATCGGTGGAGGAAGAAACAGGGTTGGGTTTATTACGTGATTTTTCAATTTCTTACGTATCATACTTGGTTTCTGACACGTAATATATGTAAGATACTCGGTTTTTTATGTGTCGTAAACCATGTAAAATACTTAGAAGTATGTTACCTGCCAACCCTAGGGAGAAATAAGGGAGAATCTCCTTTGAAGTGACGGAGAAATGTCCACCCCCTGTTTTTTTTTTAATATAATTTATATATTGGTGCATTCGAATTTAAGTTTTATTGAAAATACAGGGGGCGAACATTTCTCCGTCGCCTCAACGGAGATTCTCCCTAATTTCTCCCTCATTTCCACGGCTCCCATTTCTCCACCGAAGTCCCAGGTGGAGGATCGATAGTTGAGCTGTACGAGATATGCTGACAATTTTTTCTTGGTGGTTCTTCTCTTGTACGTGGGAAAACTGAACTCTCGAAATACACACTTTTTGCGTAGAAAGAAAAAAATGTATGCCGTATCAAGGTGTGCTTTCGTTGATCATTTATAATTCTATGCGATGATGATTCTGTAACCGAAAGTTTTGATAAAAATGTTGTATTTGAATTTAAACTTTAGAGGACTGAAAATGTTGGGAAACGAACGATCCTTTCAAGATTAATCTGGTTGTTTATACAAAAATTATTCGATCGATAATACGAGAGAGCGAGGTGAAAGGGATTTTATGGTGAACAATAAGTAGAAATTGTTTCAACCGAAAAGTAATGATGATTCGTGAAAGAACATTTCCCCGACAGGTTTAATAGGTTTGTATTAGAAACATTCAACCCATCAACGAAAGGATTCAGATTGAAATGATTTTCCCTAAGTGATGTATACAACCCTCTCTTTTGGGGTTATCGAATTAGTACGATGATTTTTCTCCACGTTTGATCTAAATTTCGCTCCATGATGGATCTCATTTTACTGAGTTTCTTTTGCGGGAGCGGCAAATTTTTTACTGTGACAGCAAACTATTTGTTATCACAAAAATAAATTGGAGAAATTTTTACAAAGACTCGAATAAGCGACGCGTTGCCATCCTACAAGGTAAATTTCTGATATTAATTAAAAATAAATCGCTGGCACGGCTAACAAGATTGCTGTGTTAACAAAAGGTACCCAGGAAAATGAGATTTTCATGTTATTATTTGCAGACCGAAGCAATCAAGTACGAGGACAATGAATTAATTATTCACGAACTTGAAATATTTTTCATAAAATTCATTTTTCTCTCTCCCTAATGTCCTTGACTGGTTCGACGATGAAAACATATCGTGATATTTAATTGAGCCAAGTTACTCTCCCGAACGGATTTCATCGAAAAATATATTGTCAATAGTCAAGTCGAAATTATTTCATTGAAATAAATGAGATGAAATCCATTCTGCGTGTGAATGAGTGTGATCCTTGAATCTTCCATATTGATAATACATTAAAACTGTTACGTGAATACGTTACGCGTGATTCGTTGTGTGATTAATAATTTATAAATAAAAACAAAAAGAGAAAAATGAAAGCGAAGAAAGGATAATTCTCGTCTTTCGATAAATTATACAAGTGATTTCGGGTTCGTCATTCGCGTCGATCTAAACGCAAATAGATAGAAAAATTTAGTCATAATTTTGTGAGAATTTATGAACATTTACAAAACATACATATTGTTTACACAGAGAAAGTTTGTGGTATGAAAAAAGAACGCATTTCAAATCAAAATCACGTGAAATCACATGAAATTCATTTCTAACTTAAAATTGATATTTGAAATAAATTGAATTGAGTTTTATACATACGAAATTAATTGTTGCGAAATACTGTGACGCTTCAATAACGTATGCCATCTCCCATGTGGAAATTCCTAGAATTGTCAAAAGGTGCGGTACTGGCAAGATTGTATTTGCCGTAGTTCGGCAAAAACAACGATTTCTATTCAGAATCTTTGATGTTTCTTAACCCTGCTTGAAGAATCTCATTGAACCGATTGATTCTCATTGATTCCGATGTGGAAAACTCATTCGAATCCATTGAGAATCAATTTTCTAATCGGTTTGAATTGGTTTTCTGCATCGGAATCAATGAGATTCTTTGAAGGGGGAAATACAATTAGACGCAGAAAAAAATGCCATTTTCAAGAATTTATTTTTAATAGAAGTTATTATTGGAATAATTTGAAATTTTTGGGGATTAATAATAGGTGTTTGAAGTATAGAAACAAAATTTTTTTGTTCCATTGTGAGCAATATGGTAGCTGCAAAGTGACTTCAACGGAGTCCCTTGTTTTAATTGGCGCTGAAATTTTGATTGAGCTGAAATTGTTGCAAAAATAGGGGCACAAAGCACTGTTTTTCAAAAAAATAAGCACCAAATGGAGAATTTTTTGGTTTTTTTTCAAATTATCCTAGTTCACCGAGGATATACAAGTATAATTGACCTAAATTTGAGATCAAAATTGCGCCCTGGAGGACTTCCGTCACTTAAAACAAGGGACTCCGTTGAAGCCACTTTGCAGCTGTCCCAAAAAATTTTAAATTCAAACGGCACTGTGTCAGTATCGCACCAGAGTTGGTAACATTGTAGCGTAATATAAAAATACAATAACGGAGCCAGGACTCATGAAACCTTGTCTGATGATTAAATCGATCGTGGATCAAAGTTCAAATCTTTTCAAATTTCTTTGAATTTCACTGAAAAACTTTGAGAATCCAGGTGAAAATATTTTATTGAATCCTATGGTGAAATTTCTGATTGAATTGCATTGAAACCTACTCATTTTCCCATTCGTTAATGAGATTTTATGAATTATTTGTAACAGGGAAGAAACCTTACGGGAAAGATTATTATTATCGTATTATCACAGTAGCGGGCCATTTGGCAATTTCCACTTGGGACGATACAAAACCAAAAGATTTTTATAAAATATTTGCAGCAACGACCATTGTCAATCTTTTCTACACCGCAAACATCAAGGTCCATTTTAGATTTCGAATATTCGATAGCGCAGCTATGAGGAGTCGAATAATTACCAAAATCGAAGTGCTTCCTTTCGAATTTTGCCTAATCGCACTGTATAAATTGTGTGCTTCGATACTGTTTTTCTTCCGGAAAGTCCTACTTAGGATCCTATATTACTCTTCTTCTTATCCAATGTCATGTATTATTTATTTATCAATTTTTTTTTTCTCTCAATAAAGAAAATCAAACATAACTCAAATCAAAACTTCCAGCTTCGCGTAAATCCTCAAAAATATTCCGTTCGTTTAGAGCATATTCCGAAAGATGGTTAAAAACTAACTTAAAAATCGAATTCATATTCAATTTCTAAGAGAACAAAAAAATTGGTGCAAGTTTTGCCCAGAATTTGACCACAGTGGAACACCACGGCCTTCCATGCTTTAATGTGATTCTGAAAAAATCTAAACAAAACTTGGAAGAATTTGAAAAAAATTCTGAAAAACTCTTCACCGAGAAACCTCGGAAATTTTCAAAGATTTTCACAGAATTTTTTCTCTTCAAATTTCAGGGAAACCAATTCGTTTCGGTTAGCGTCAACTCTTAAAATAAGCTCTGTTTCGTTGATTCATAGATTCACACAAAAACCCCAGTCACTTTTCTTTGATCGTAGTTATTATCGATTTTATCATCAAACCGAATGACGCTTGTTCAAAAATCAAAACCCCATTCGTACTTTGAATATGTGGTACGTTAAGGTATAATCAAACTACGTTGACGAGCGTAATATGTTAATTATGGAAACGGTTTTCTTTCTCAATAATGATCAACTTCATCGACAACACATCATCCAAAACATGATTATAATTCATTTTTCATGAGAAATTTCTTGCAAAAAAAAAACACAAATCAATGTAGTACTTGGCTGGGTAGCTCGTTCGATGAAAGTCAGTGTTTTGAAATGAAAAGCGTGAAAAAGGAGAAGCCTCCCTGGTGAAAAACACAGCGTGAGTAAAGCGCGCATAGCAGCCAAATCACTCTTCGCCAGTTTTCCATCTTTCTTCGAATATACACCATCGGAAAAGGATCGATATAATTTTGAGAAAAGTGAATTGGCAGCCATACACGCTCCGCGCATGCTGTGTGTTTTCACCAAAGCTGATTAAAAATTCCCATTTCTTCCGATCGACTATAGATCGAAATTCCAATTAAAACTGAAATTAAATTCCGCACATTTACCAGGTGGGCTGAAAAGTTCGTAGGCTGATATACAGATGGCGTTATTAGGGGCAAATCCACATGATTGTCAGTTAGTACTAACCTTAAATAGACACGAGTAAACATTTACCAATTGTCCGACCGTTGGTTTGCGAGATACAGCATTGAAAGTAAATTAACTTTTGTTATTGTTGGAAAAATGGATAAGAAAGAATTCCGTGTGTTGATTAAACATTGCTTTTTGATGAAAAGAAATACGGTTGAAGCCAAAGCATGGCTCGATAAACTTTATTAAACTTTTATTCGGACTGTGCGCCAGGAAAATCAACGGTGGAAAAGTGGTTTGCAAAGTTTAAACGAGGTGATATGAGCATTGAAGACGATGAACGCAGTATGGACGTCCCAAAGAGGCTGTCATCGATGGAAACATCAAAAAAGTGCACAAACTTGTTTTGAATGATCGAAAAATGACATTGATCGAGACAGCTAAGACCCTAAAAATATCCAAAGAACGTGTTGGTTTTATTTTAAAAGAACATTTGAACATGCGAAAACTGTGTGCGAATTGGGTGTCGCGCTTGTTGACTCTTGATCAAAAACAACAACGAATTGATGATTCTGAGCACTCTTTGAAGATAATTAACCGTAATAAAGCCGAGTTTTTTCATCGATACATCACAATGGATGAAATATGGATTCATCCCTACACTCCAGAAGGCAATCGACAGTCAGCCGAGTGGACTGAACGAGGTGAACCGCATCCAAAGCGTGCAAAAACACAGCAGTCGGCTGGGAAGGTTATCCTGGCATCTGTTTCCTGGGATGCGCAGGGTATTATATTTATCGATTACCTTAAAAAGGGCCAGACGATAAACAGCGACTACTACATCAAGTTATTGAAGGACCAAATCACGAAGAAACGACCCCATTTGGAAAAAAAAGAAAGTTCTGTTTCATCAATCAAAACAATGACAAAATTGCATGAGTTAGGCTTCGAATTACTTCCCCATCCACCTTATTCACCAGATCTGGCCCCTAGTGACTTTTTTCTGTTCGCAGACTTGAAAAGAATGCTCGGTGGAAAAAAATTCAAATCTAATGAACAGGTAATCGCCAAAACTGAAGAGAAATCTTATTATAAAAATGGCGTCGAAAAAATTATTGATCCCTATAATCGCTGTATCTCCCTCGAAGGGAACTATATTGAATGAGAGAAATTGAATCTTACCAAAGAAAATGTGTTTTACTATGTTAGCCTACGAACTTTTCAGCCCACCTGCCCCAATAAAAATATTTCTCTTCAAAACTTCAACAATTTCTCTACAAAACTTCATTATCGCAATTCTTAGAGAAAGAAAGAATTTTTTCAACAGATTCATCTTCCAAAACTCTGTGAAATTCTGCATATTTCTGAAAATTTCTATTGCCAATAAAGGTTTCTCTGTACATTTCCAACTTATCGGTCGAAGTTGTTTTGTTGAGAAATGTTGAATTTTCTCAATATTTTTCTACTTGATAAATGGTGGAAACATTTGACGAGGAAAGGAATTTTCTCCACGAATTCATACATTTCTCTGCAAACTACATTTGCAGAAAAAAATTTGAATTTTCTCTTTGTTCGTCTATTCCAAGAATATTACGGCTTGTGGCGGAGAGTTGAGTTTTCTATACAAATTCATACATTTTTCTCAAATCGCATTTGCGGAGATAAAGTGAATTTTTTCAAATTTTTCAATCGACTCGAAACAACTTGAGTAAAATTCACTAGTAGGCCTCGAAAAAACCTCTCTCCCACGACCCACTCATTTTTCCTTTCGGAGGATTCTGAATCGATTAGTCCATATCCGACGGGAACGAATTTTTTAAAATTTTCTATCGATTTGACCCAGCACTTGGAAAAATTTACAAGTTAAGGTCGAAAAAAACCTTTCTCCCACGATCTACTCATTTTTCGTTTCATAAGATTCTGAATCGATTGGTCTATATCTTACTGGGACGAACTTTCAAAATTTTCTATCAATTTGACTCAGCACTTGGAAAAATTTACAAGTTGAGGTGAAAAAAATCCCCTCTCCCACGACCTATTCATTTTTCGTTTCAGAAGATTCTGAATTGATTGGTCTATACCTCACGAAAACGAATTTTTCCAAATTTTCCATTGCGATGATTCCCATAAGTGGTACTTTAAGATTACTGTAGTCATCTCGGAGATCCGCTGATGTGATAGAGGCTTTGCTTCTCACTCGCAGGACCCGGGTTCGATCCTCACTGAGGAAAGTTCCTAAAAATAGACTTTCAATGTGGTGTCTCTTCCGTAATGTCATCCAAGTCGAACTGGAAGGAGATTTGTAGAGATAAACTCTGAACAAACATTTTTTTTCTCAAGCAAAAGTGAATAGATAAAACAGAGATTTGTAGAGTAATGCAGAAATATGCAGAGTAGTTTTTAACGTAATATGGAGATTTGGCGAGTTTTGTACGAATTTTGTGGAGAAATTCATAAAATATTACGAAGATTGGAAGAATTATGTACAATTTTGCAGAGTAATGCAGAAATTTGTAGAGTAATATTTATGGTTAAAAATTCTGCAAATTTCTCAAAGCGTTCGAAATTTGACAGTTATGTAGAAAAATCTGAAGAGTTTTGAAGGATTTTGAAGAGAAATATTTGTATTGAGGTGGTAATAGGACTTAATCGGATTAAATACTCAGTTGGGATCACTAAATTTCTACACAGAGAGAAAAATACAGTTAAAATCACTGTGGTACATCAGTATCCACGGACAAGATTGGAATTAACAAGAGAAATTACGGCATTCTCATCTAATTCTATGGAAACCCACAGTGAATTATGATGATTTCCAGCACAATATTTATTAAGTAATCAATTTTCCTAAAAATCCATAAATTTCTGAATTTGAATAGCAGGAATTCTTACTGTGTAAATCAGGAAACGTGGATATGATTTCTCCTTCTTTCCCGAGATTATAATCTCTCGTTCTCTCAAAGAAACTGTGTGGAAATAGAAATTTTCATAGCACAGTAAAAAGAATTTTATTCTCTCCGTGTAGTCGACCCTATTGAAAAATTCCAATAGAAACCGATAGCTGTAATTTTATCGAAATCAATGGGTTTATATCGATTTTCCATGTCTTTTTGTCACAGCCGCTATAAGTTTCTATCGGATTCCATGTGGAAGTCAATATTCTATTGGTTTTTTATCGTTACAATTGGTAAAACCTCATGAATACCGATGGAAAATAATTTTCTATTGGAAAACCATGTCCTTTTGTCACAGGATCTACGAGAATCTATTGGAATATATTGAAATTCTTCCTAGATTCTTCATCATCATCGTTTTCCTCATCCTAACGTGAATGTGTCTCATGAAGGATTAATCGTGAATTTGTACGATGATTCTACCCCCGTGTTTAAAGAATCTCATTGATTCCGATGCAGAAAACTGATTCAAATCCATTGAGAATCAATTTTTAATAGGTTTGAATCAGTTGAATGAGATTCTTCAAGCAGGGCCGACAAGTGCATGTGTTGTCGAATGATTTTTATACATATTTTATCGTAAAATATGAATACAAGAATCAAAAAACAACCGATACAGGTATGCCCAGTTCAGTATTGAAATCGAACATTCATTTCTCGGGTCCGTTGGCCATAAATTGGCCCAAAGCAGCAGAGTATATTCCGTTCTCTCTTCGCTCTCGATTCACAGTCACCGAAACCTGCAAAAAATCCTGACCCAATCATTTTCAAGTGAACTCTCTCGATCATGGTTCGATCAATCGCATAATGTGTATAATCACTTCCTTCGATCTATTTCAATTCTGGATTCCGTAAATCTGTAAACAGTGTACATAGAACTACGTGTACACGCCGTAAGCGAAGAATATTTAGTAGATATTAGAAAATGGTAACAAATATTGAATAAAACGAACACGCAAACACAAAAAGAAGAAAAAATGAATCGAATCAAAATATGTAGGAAAGGCCCTTAAAGCCGACGGATAAAGGCGCAATTTTGAAAGTTTGTTCACAAATGATATATATATATATATATATATATGCCGTCGAATATTTATATGTATAATAAATAACTTGCGTTGATGAAGACTTGTATCGAATTTGGGAGACACTTTTGGATCGTCGCACTTTTGTGTACCTATGATGGGACCAAATTAACGAGGGAGAAAAAAAGAAAGAAAATGAAAAAAATGATTTTGCGTTGACCCAATCTCCGAACGATGGTCATCTCCTCAACTCATTAATACTTGCTCTCATTCTGTTCGCCTTTCGCTCTAATCGAGATTCTAATCATTTTATCATATTGAAATTATTCGTATATTGAGAAAAACATCAAAACAAGTATATTGTCCAATTTGTAGACAGAATTTTTAGAACAGAACAACAATGTTTCCATCCATACTTCTTTGAATTTATAAATCCCGTTGGAGAAGAAACAGAAGAAAAATAATAAAATGTCTCAAGCGTGTTGAGGAATTAACGAATCGAATGAAGAATTATCTTGTGAACTCTTGTATTCTCTCATTTTCCTTTCTGCTTTTCTTTTTTCTTTTTCGTTAATAGTAGTAGGTGGAACGAGAATAGAGATCGCTGTGATATATAATTACCATTTTTTACATTCGATAATATTTATGATATGTTTAAATAAATGTTATTGCGTAAGTTGGCTTGAATGAGAATGCCGTATTGGTTACAAACGTTCACCATCCCCTGTGACTAATGATAAAATACGAGCGGAAGAAAAAAAGACACTGATCTGAAGTTCGGTCGATGCATTCGTTAGTAATATTCAGAATGACAAGAGGATAATTTGTACAGTATCTGGAATTTGCTCTGCCCTAGCAAATGCGATCATACTTTCATCCAAATAGCTGAAATTGTCCGGTATGTTTGTGAATTTTCCATACCTCAATTATACTCAAATGATCCCAAGTAGCAGAAGAGGTTAGAAATGCTAAGAGCGTGTTTGGAAAATCCTACGAACATGCGTAGAATCTCCAAATGAGACTGTTTCGAATAATCATGTGCTACGCACCTCCATAGAATATCTTGACGAATTTATCCAAAGTAGTCTCATTCGCACATCCCCTTCACATTCATAGAGTCACCGTAGCATATTTGAGAAGTTCTTGTGCTACTTGGGATACTCCTACCGATATCAGACTTGATTTATACCAATAAATATACCGGAATTTGACGCGTTTTCGGTAATAACTGGGTATGGAAATATTCATGCTAAATTTATACCGAATTTGTACTGAATAAATACAAAATGATTGAAAATCTACGAATTTCACAAGCATACGGTATATTTTCAGTTCACTTTTCATCACGATTTGGTATTTTACTGAATTACTACTAAATTCATACTGATTATATACCGTACGAGAATGATACTCACGGAAGATTAGTTGCTTCAGCGAAAAAGTTTGAGCTTCCGGAGTGGAGCCGCGGCTTGTACACTGAGAGAAGTGGAATACAATGATTACCGTGTACAAATAGTAATTGGAAGACAGCTTCGCGATTATGGTTTCGGATACTATGGAGAATCGTAGCAATGTTCATGCACATGAAAATGGATACCAAATAATGTAGTCGCCATCATCAACTTAGAGATTCTGTAGAGTATTTCAACTACCATTTTCGCATGGTGTAATGGTTACAGTTGACTTTTCTCAGTGTATCGTTTGGTTGCCGACGTTTCACCATCATTGAATTGAAGAAGCCAGCTGCAATGATGGCGAAACATCGGCAACCCACCGATACGAGACTCCACTCCGGAAGCTCAAAATTCATTTGATACTCACAGAATACTGGAAATTTCGGTATGATCAGATTCGCTAGGCTGTGCATACAAATATCAGATTTCGATATTGACCCACTAGGGTCTACTAAGAAAAAAAAATAATAATGCATAATTCGTGTATGGAATACATAGTTGTAGCTGGTTTGTAGCTGCCACAGCTACTCATTTAGCGATAGCAGCAAGAAATGTAGCTGAATTATTTAACTATCCAAATATCCAGCACAAAACCTGTGCAGTTGTTACAGCTGCGATTTCCTACCGCGGCAGCTAAAAAATAGCTACAGCGGTTAAAAAAGTGAGTAGCTGTCACAGCTATTTCCTTGTTTTCACAAACATAATTGACATATTCGAATTTGGTTATGCGAGCTCACCAGCGTGAATTTCTCCATCGCCTGTCGGTTGCCTCAACGTCCTCAACGAAGACTCTCCCTTATTTCTCCCATTTCTATTCCACCGAAGTCCTAGTTGCTCCCAAAATTTGAATCAGTGAAATCTCACTATTTCTGCAATTGATACACGGAGAATTCGTTTCATTCGTTCTAGTTCTCATCGCGACTTTAGAATGGGAAGTGAGTGCGATGACTCGCGATTTGGTGATCATCACGATGTTGACCTATTGTTTATCGAACTCACCGCGATTCGGAATGGAATTTATCACAATTTCGTGATATTTGTCACTAAATGACTATGTTTCATAGTAACAGTTGCCGTATACTTTTCTCCGTGTAGATTATTGACGTCCTCATCGCTGATCGAATCAGTGGCATTTCATTTCAAAGATCAGTTAATCGATCACCGATTGTATCCTGCGTATGCGCTAGGTCGCAGTGGACAACTTTTGACGGCAATCAGGGAGATTTCGCTGTTTCAAATTCAGAGAATGGAAGAGAAATTTCTAATGCAGAAACTTGACTCCGAGCGATGACCGCATCTATGTTACATATTTTATCAATATTTTCTTTCATTCGTATCATCCCTGGTGAAAATGAAGCGCAACGAAAGCGTAATTTAATCACCGCTTTCTTCACTTTCCGATTTTCACCAGGGATTGTACAAGAATCAATCGAATCTCATAATCCCTCGTGAATGAAGTTACCAAAAACTGAAAAACAAATCAAACACTGTCGAATCAAAATAAATGACATCTCAGAAATTGAAACGGATGAATAGATTTGAAACATAATCAGTGTCTTTCAATAGACTTCAAGTTTTTTCTTGTTTTCTAAGAAATCTAATAGATTGAATGTGCCAAAAAGGCTGTAACTTTGTTTGAAATTCTGGAGTTCTCAAACTGGGGAGTGTATTCAAGGTACAAAATTTCATATATTTTCTACCTTGATTGATCAATTGAGGATATTGCAATAGAGTATTTCTCAGCAATTGGTGAAGAAACTTCTCATTCTCTCACCTATATTTCCCCAATAAAACAAAAAGACGTTGAAAAGATGTCTAAAAGATAGATCTTTTCGACTCAAAATGTTGTTTAAGTTGTTTCTATAATTCAGTGATTCAAAATCATGGAAATGGCACGCGCTTCGCAATTTGATATTCAAGATGGTGCTCGCTTCGATCGCATTTTTCAAATTTGAAGACTCCGGCTCCCCCGAGCAGAACTTGATATAGGGGACCATATCAGATCACATCGGGTGTGGTCGCTATATCAATTTCTACTCAGATCGAGGAGCAAACATAGATTTGACGTCAAATTCAGCCTTTAATAGGACCACCCTTTAAAATAGTTTTTAACATTCGATATCGATTGGTGGATGGGCAAAAAAACACGGAGGGAACTCGCAAGGTTCTACAGCACGAGCTGAAATATTTGAGAATTGATAACCAATTAATTTCAAACGATGTATTCATAAATTCACAATTTACTCTCCGTTGTATTTTTGAGGGATAGCTTTGGTCCTTCTGCGAGTAAAACAACGACCGATCTGCATTCTGCAAATACCGGATCAAGTTTCAGGATGGGATAGCGAGTCTTGGTAACAGTAATCACTATACAGATATGAGAAGCGAAACGAATACAATTTCAATGTATAAACTGAACACGTAATAACAAATATTAAGTGCCAAAGAGAAACAAAAATAAATAAATCAGTAGAGTGATAAGCTCGGAGAAACTTCGTCTCTATAGTATTAAATATTGTGAATAATGTCATAGCCTACACATATCGATTCAATGACTTCCTTCCTGTCGAAAAAGTATAGAAGAAATTGAAAAAAAAAACACAATGTTTCTGTAACAACTTATTCATTTTTTCTCCTTTCGATGGATAATTTATACTGCGCGATCCAAACTAATATTGTACAACACAATGATGGGAGTTCAGGGATAATATTATACCAATATTTCTCATATTTCGAATAATATTTTTGTTTTTCTAATTAAATTCATTACATGGAGGAAATAAAATCGTAATAATCAATTCATTAATAATGTGTTATTGTATTAGAGCTACTTTTACAAACGATAAATACACGAAGAAAAAAGACATTGTGTGACATCAACCCACGTAGAAATTGACGAATGGCTCAGTACCGGTTCGATACAGGCTACCAGGGTAACAACCATAGGCAGCCAACGTTGGTCGAACTGCGGAATGATGTTAGCCGCCAATACCATCTCGATATTGATGCGTTCGTCGCCGTCGCATTAAAACTGACATTTCTACGTGGGAAATTATTTGTTGTCACAGCAATCTTGTTCGCTACTACAGCGATTTTTAAGCTATGACAGGAAAAAATGTTTCAGTATTATATATAGAATAGCAAACAAATGTTCCTGCACGGAGAGAAATTTGTAATTAAATTCACTATGTGTTTATTGTGTCCGAGAAACAAACTGACTTTCCTAGTTGGGCCAACCACAGCTAGATTTTTATGTACGCTAGCTAGACTCTGGTTGGGGTAAATAGGAGGCTAGCTGTCTGAAATACACGGAAAGAAAAAAGGTATCAATACTTGAATAACATTTATTAACATTGAGAAAAATGATTGTCAGTTTAGGGAAAAAGAGCACCGCTGAAAAATCTTTGAAAATACTAAACGTTGATGGCTTTATTTTTTATTGTTTACAGTGGATTTATCAACTTTTGATGAATTTCCTACGATAATTCTTCAGCGATATTCTTTTTCCCTAAATTGTCAGTCATTTTTCTAAATAATCATAACCTCTGTCTTTCCGTGTACGAATAAAATGGTTTATTCCATGGGAATAAATAAATTTAGTTGTAACAAATAGAATTCAGCTGGCACAACTGAATTTTCATTCACAGGGACTAAATCTACTAGCTGTCGAATATTTGAATGGACCCTTCCTCTCAATGCAATGGCATTTACTGTAAAACATAGTGAATTTGATCATGTTTCTATTGTCTCGTCATAGTAAATTTCATCATAAGCAAATATAATGAAAAATCCTTAGTTATCCCTTTTTTCTTAGAAAAAAAAAAAAACAATCCCTCTTTATCCCTCTTTTGGGAGAAAGAAATCCCTAAATATTCCCCCTTTTGGGAAATCAATGTCTTGTTAAAGATACATTCTAAATATCGAATTTTAATTTGGGTTTTGTATTTCCATAAAAAAAATTATCCTGTCTAAAAATCCCCAAACTGGGATAATAATCCCTGAAGTGGAGACACTGAAGCTCAGTCTGTCCCTCGGTTACAAAGTCCTACAGTAAATTTACCTATAAATTTATCTCCCTGTGCAGAAATCAACATTGTTTTGCTGCCACCAGCTGAAAAGTCGCTACTCTCCGTCACAGCGAATTTGATTTTTCTTCGTAATACTAGAATGATTCATCCGGATGAATTATTACGATTTTGATAGGCTCCGTATGATGTATTTACGTAGAACCTATAATAGCGAAGTGCACGAAACGAATTCTAATCAAACGAACTGTGAACGATATCCGATCATCAATGTGAAACGAATGATAAAACTTATGGCACATTCGAAGTTCACCACTGAGAGAACATTAATTAAGCAACAGCGAAATTTAAATCAAATGATCGCGAACGGCATCGCGATGAGAATATCCAATGTCCGTGCGACTGTAAAAAAAAAAGCAAAAAAACGGAAAAAAAAAAACATTCATCGAATAAACATTCATCATTCATTTATTCTCTCTCCTTTCCGTTTCCGCGCCAGTTGATTCCTGTGACTTCCTACTCGACCGCTCCGTTTATATTTCCCTTCTCTTCCGACGAGGTTCTGGAAACTCCAACGCATGTACATGGCAACACTTTTATCGGAGATGGGAATTTCGTCGCCAGGATTGTACCCGATGAATATTGTTGGCCCGCTCCACGGTTCGGACGACCCATGCCCGATGGTATGGCGGTGAGTGTTTGTATTTTAATAGAACGTTTTCTTCGAATACATCTAAGGATCTTCCGCACCGAGAAAATTTTATACTTGGATTTATTTGGATTGACTAAACTTTTTTGTTCACGAGGATACCAGCGAATAGGTGGCTTCATCTGGTGGCAGTTTTGTGTGCACAAAAATACTCGAAACTGGACTTATAGAAAGATCTGAAATGCACAGGGATGAATCCTTCAAGATTAATCTAGGTCGAAATTCAAAATTCCCGCTCTGTACAGACCAAACTGCAAACAAAACTGCCACCAGATTGAAGCCAACCAACTAATTTTATTGAACTAGAAAACTTCAACCCATCGAAGAATTCATCCGCGTTGCCCAATATGATCAGAATCAGGTTCCTTTCTGGTTGACTCATTAATTGATCAACCCTCAGTGGTCGTCAGGATGTCCTTTCTTAGATACCGAGGGAAAGGATTTTCCATAAAAGCCTCTAACTATGATTAATATGGATACTGGATGCAAATTAAAGAAAACTTTGAATATTTGCATGCCTTTCTTTATTTTTTACTATTCCTGTGAGTTGGTTCTGGTCCCTGACTTTCAGTCGTGCTGACTCTACCACTGAACCGAAACTGTCTTTTCGCCAGTGTTGCCAGAAGGTTATAGACTCGCAGAGCTAGATGACGCAGCAGTCGGTGCTGTTCAGAGCTAAACAGCCCTATCCGACTCTCTAACTAAACTATAGTAAATGAGGTATTTTTACTGTCGCCAAAAATATTGAACCAGTAGATAGCGCTGGCTGTACTGGTGGGCTGTTCCTCCTAATTTGATTGGATGACTGAGAGATAGGTATATTTTATGCAGCCCACCAGAACACTTAGCGCTGCGCTGCGGATTAGTTCAAATAGCGACATTAAGGAACCTCAGAAGTGGGGGAGTCGGATAGGGCTGGAGCTAAATTAGAATTGGTGACAGTGCTAGATTTTTTTCGATGTTGCCAAATGTTAGTGCTAAAAAAAACACGGGAAAAATAGAGAATTTTGAATTTGTGAATTTTTCACATTTTGTTATGTCAGAAATTTACATTCAGCAGGGTCAGAGTGTTGAGTGAGATACCTTGTATATTTATTTTCCCATTTTACATCTCCAAATAGATGTTCAGGGATATTTGATTCGATATTCAATGACCAAAATCATGTATCAATATACTGTGAACCAGGGTTGTAAATTAGTTAATTGAAGAAGCACCCAATTAATAATTAGAATTTAATTCTTATTTGAAAGTTTCTTCAATTAAAAATTAAATTCAATTCTTAATTGAAGTGGTTTCCAATTATCGAATAAATGTGATTGCTTTAAAATCAAGCAATGATTGATTGATTTTCCTGATGCGCTCTTGTTTTTCTGTATTTGTTAATTAAGAAAGAACAAGAAAACATAAGAAAAATGGATCAACCATTGCTTGATTTTGAATCAATTAAATTGATTTGTCAAATGAAAATTACCTCCATTGAGAATTTAATTTAATTGTTTGTTGCAAAAAAATTTCAATTAAGAATTTAATTTAATTTTTAATTGAGAAAAATTTCAATTGAACGTCAATTCAAATGAGTTTTAATTGAATGACTTCCAACCCTGCTGTAAACTGGACTTCTTTCTAACAAAACAATATTTTTATTTGACCAAATATATATATATGTATAATGATTTTTTTCAAAATAGATATGCTGCAAGACCTATCCCCTTAGGGGGAATCAAACTAATCATTGAAAATTTTGCCATCAGGTAATCATTTATTCAATCATCAACATATCTCCAATAATAATCCTCAATCACGATACAATACATACTTTTTATTCCAACGAATAATTTCAATTTAAATAATCCTTTGGCATAGAAGGAAACTCTTCATATAAATTATAGAACTTTCCATTATGCAAATAACTCAGATAATTAAAATTTTCAATTAGTAATGACCTATAAATATATGTTCCATTTGAAAAAATAGTGCTAGATATTTAATCTAAGTGCTATCCATAGTGCTAAGTGCTGTACTTAAAAATTCAGGGCTAGAAATGTTTTCATAGTGCTAAATCTAGCAACCGCGTTGCTGTTCTGGCAACACTGGCTACACTTCATCCCTATTTATACCCATTCTAATCTTCTAATCTACGCATGCGCGACGCAATCGATTATTTATTGATCGATATTCGATTATCACTTCTTGTTTGAGTTCAACTTCATTTCAATATATCGACCGATGATCGATTATCGTCTTCCTTACAATGCAGCTTTGACGGGCGATTACAAGATGGAGCCACCTATTCGCTGGTATCCTCTTAAATATGAACCTACTAGAGTTTTAGTTAAATCGAATAAAAGATTTATTTAACCCAAATAAATTTTTAGTCATTTCAAATGAATTTTCCCTTGATTCGCTCACAGAAAGGATTTCTTGAGATAAGAAAATTTTGCTTGTCGCTTGAATCAAGAGAAGTTCGTTTTGATTTCGAAAGAAATTTTCTTGATTCAAGTAAAATTTTCTAGGCTCAAGAAAGTTTTGTCCCAGCGACTAGAAAAATTTTCCTCATTTCAAGGAATCCTTTCTGTGAGCGAATCAAGTGCAAATTTACTGGATGCAATGAGATGTTCATATTCAAGTAAATCATTTTTCTGCACAGAGAGAAATAATGACTATCATCAACAATATATTCTCCATATATTCTTTCAAGAAATTCCTTTCTCGAAAAATATTTTCTCTTGATTCAAGAAAATTTTTCTGCAACCAGGCATGGATTTCTTGAATTTAGACAAATATTTTCTTTTGGCTTCACATCATATTAGCTGAATTCAAGAATATATTTTCTTTGTATTAGTAATTGTTTCTCTGAGTGTGGGAGCGACTATGGTAGAAAAAACTTGTCTGGGAATCCCACTTATCATCCGCGTACCAGATGGGATGGGACCCATGTGAGGACAACTGGATAACGCAATTCAGCCAATGTGACTCCAGCGCTCGAACATGCAGTTGGTGTATGTGACTCCAACTGTTCGTGCACACAGAAAAATATATTTTTAAAAGTCCCATAATTCATTGAGGATCAGCGCTAGTCTGTGATGAATGATTACCTGAATACAGCTTCAAAAGTACCATAATTTCTTGTAGAAATACATCTAATTATGGGACTTTTCAAAAGTAAATTCAAGTCAAAACTCAGATCCTCAATAAATTATGGGACTTTTCAACACATCTGTTTCCTGTGTGTACAGTACACGGAGAAAAAAGATCATGGAATGATCGCTAGAAAAGATAGTAAACTGGTGACAACTACGAAGTTTTGTACACAGTCGCTAATAGAGACGAGTAATAATTCCTATTTTGGTATACTATATTGTATTTTAATATACCAAAATAGGAATCATTACTCGTCTCTGTTAGCAACTGTGTACAAAAATTCGTACTTGTCACCAGTTTACTATTCTTTCTAGCGATCATTCCATGATCTTTTTTCTCCGTGTAACATCCCTGGTGAAAATAAAGCGTGCATTTGGAGCGTCGCATAGGAGTGTTATTACCGTCACATGAGAGTGTATTAAGAGTCAATTGGCGCAGTTGAGCGTGGATCGAGCGTGAAGAAAAGCGTTCATGCACGCTGTACTCACGCTTATATTGAAGTAAGCGTGCATTGAACGTATATTGGCCAGAATCATGTTATTGGTACGCTGTTTGAACTTTATGTGCACGCCGTTTTTCGCCAGGGATTTCAAAGCCCAAACGTTTCAATTTTTAACTCGGGATTATTTTATGGAAATAAATCTGACAAGCAACGTACTTGAATTGGGATTAAATTCCAAAATTCTACTGAAAAAATCATGATTTCATGTTTCTAATCAGCGATTTGAACTAGTGTTGCCGCGATATTATCGTCGATAATTGAGGAATAATCGATTATCTCAATTCTTACACGTTCCTATGGAATATATAATCCACGAATCTTCGATTATGCTCATAATGAAACGGAATAATGAATGATCCCAGAGACTTGTACACAAAATAAACCAAGATATGCTTCCATTTATCGTTACGATATATCGATAATTATCGTTACGATAGTGTAAGAATATTTTGATTTATTTTGTTTAAAAGACCAAGATGATCCATTATCCCGTTTCATTTCGTGCACAGTCGAAGATCTACGCGTTAAATGTTCCATGAAAACCTGTCAGAATTAAGATAATCGATTATTTCTGAATTTCGACGATAATATCGCGGCAACACTAATTTGAACTACATTCCAGTAATTTCCTGGTACATCTGGATGTGCACAGGCTATAAAGTGTGTTACAAAACTAGCTAAAAACCAACTTTGCATCTGAGAAAACTAGCTAGTGCCCATCTAATTCCTACACGGGAAGACAGAGGTTATGATTATTTAGAAAAATGACTGACAATTTAGGGAAAAAGAGTATCGCTGAAGAATTTTCGTAGTAAATTCATCAAAAGTTGATAATTCCACTGTAAACAATAAAAAATAAAGCCATCAACGTTTAGTATTTTCTCTACGAATTTTTCATAACCTTACTGCAAAGATTTTTCAGCGGTGCTCTTTTTCCCTAAACCGACAATCATTTTTCTCAATGTTAATAAATGTTATTCGAGTATTGATAACTTTTTTCTCTCCGTGTAATAATGATTTCTACCAGGGGAAAAAGTCCCAAAAAAATCCCAAATCTATCCCCCCAATATTCTTCATGAATCACAGAAGATGCGTGAACTGATGATTCTTATGTCCTTGAAGTTTGAATCGTTCATTGAAACGAAACGAAAATTCAAACTCATCGAATTGAGGAAATCATCGATGTTTATTTCTCCCAATCAACTTCTTGGAACTGGGAACATCGTTTAGAGGATGTATTGCAAGATTCCGAGACTTCAGCAGCTGAGAATTTTGTTATTTGTTTACCAATTTGATTCAATAAACTTCAGCAACATTTATTTTTTGATTTCGGAGTTGATACTCAGCATGGTTCCACCTAGGTCGGCACTATCTTGCATGGTTGAACCTAACTTTACTGACCTGATACCTACATAAGTCAGACCGTAGGTTCGTTATAAACCCTGATAGCGATAAGTGAATCCTCAAAATTCCAGTAGTATGAAGCAGAATTATCCAGGAGTCTTAATTTTCATGATATTTCACTAGAGCTTCATCTCGCTGGCATTTCGAGATTTCTTTTTCATTATAGATCGTGATGGACGGGGTAATCTCGTTGAATTTGACTTGACTGCCCTCATACCCAGCAAACAAGATTGAAGGCGTTTCAAAGGGCCAGTAGTGGCTCTTCATTGGCGTTGCAGGGCCATCAGCGGTTCATTGAAACGCCAGTATTCATTGTTTGTAGGGTACACGGAAAGAAGAAAACAGCACTGGTTACTGTCCATAACAGCAATCAGTTGAAAAACAAATGAAAACACGCTTGGATGATAAAGGTTAGTGCGATCACAGTGATGCGTACTGCAGTGAAATTCGTCAATGCTGCTTGGACATTAACGGTTACTGAGAGACGCAGTAATGAACGGCGTGAATTTGATTTTCCATTTGTTGTCAATGAATTACTGCGATTCACAGTAACCATTGCTGTTTTCTTTTTTTCCGTGTAGTCTGTAACTGGCATGGGCTGGAACTAAATTGGTCCAATTGGAACCAAGTGGGCCATCCATCATGGTCTGTACGATGCAATCAACTTGGTGCAGCTGGGACCAAGTTGGTTCTATGTTGGACCATGCTGGGTTTTTTCAACAGGGTACTCAGGTATCGGTACAATTCCTCATCGTTGCAAATATTTTTCCTGTCCAGAACTATGCAGCCTTCCTGAATTACCAACATCGGATGAATCAAATCAAATACCTTCACGGCGAATCACTCGAATCGGAGAATCCTCCTCAACATTCCCGCGAATTTCACCACCTTCGTCAATGCCGAAATATGGATAAGAACGTGAATACTGTTAAAAATGAAGGAGCGAGAGAAGACGAAGGAGCAGAAAAAGAACAGAGCGAAGGAGACGAAACTGAAGTTGAAGAGGATAACTGAATGGATAATGAATGCCGATGAAAATTTTCCATGAAAAAAAAAAACAACATAGTTGAATTGGATTCATTTTGTGATGTCTTAGCAGTAATGTACTTAGCAGTAAGTCGTACTGTTTTATCACAGGTTACATAAGTTCGTGTATAACGCTGAATCGTTCTAATCGTCGATAATAATTCTTAAACTGTATTCAAACGAAAGAGGTGTGTCGCATGTTCAAATTTCAAACAATAAAATTCTATAACAGTTGTATTTGTTGATTCCACTGATGTGCCGATGAATTTTCTCTTTAACCCTTCAAGTACACACTCAGGGTTGGCAGGTCCCGTCCACAATAAATCACCGTTTTCTGACGCACAAGTCGCCCAAAGTCGCAGAAATTATTTTTAACGTGCAAGTCGCCTAAAGTTGCAGAAAATTATAAAAATTTCTTTTTCAAAGGTGGTCATGTATTATCTTTGCTCAATATATCATTTTGCTTTTGTCTAATAAATAAGCTAAGAAAGAGAAAAATTATGGTGCGCTCGAGTGCTCTCAAAGACCAATCCTATCCCTAACAGCACATCCACCGACTTCCACGTCGCATCCACGTGGATAAATGGTGGACGTGGATAGAACGGAGGTTCCACGCGGAGGCAACGTAGAAATGTCCAGTGCTGTACGGGATCCTACACGGAAAAAAATTTGAAGTTTAACCAGGGTTTAAGTCGTGAATCCTGAATTCCGATTGGCTGATTTTGGATTGAAATCTGGTTCAAGTTTTGAACCCAGTCGCAGAACTATGAACTTTTTGGATTGCGGTACCCACTTTCAAAAATTTCTTTTTAAAATATTTGATCAAATAACACACGAAGAATTCTTTTACAAAAACAAGAATAGAATTCTTCAAGAACTTTTTTGGAACTAATGAATTCATAAAGAACTCTGAAGGAGTTCAATGTTTGGGACATTAATGAGTTCAAAAAGTTAGTTAGTTCTAAATTACGTAAAAACGATTTTCCTTTTTTTTTTTCTTCAAATCCAATAGTGCAAAAGTAAAATTAAGGAAGTATCAAATAATTCAAGAAATACTTGTCACACAAATGTTTTCCTTTTCTTTTTTCAATAGAAATCGAGTGTCCACCGTTTCGGTTAATTCTTAAATTTCCTTAGAATATGCCCTGACTTGGAGTCAAATTTTTCTCAAGATAAGTTGAGTGTTGCAAAAATAGTACTGTGAGAGTCTTCCTGATTGTTTAGAAACAATAAGATTCATCGGATGGGGATTCCGCATGGAAATATTTTGCTGAACAATTTTTACAAAACCGTAGAGAAAAGATCTGTGAAAAGGATTGCATTTTCTCTGCAAAACCTGACAAATTCTGAGTACATATCTCTGAAATTCCATCCATGAAAATCTATACACTGTTAGAAATGTCTTTAAATTTAATATATTTTTCATGTACATTAGGGTGGTCGTTAAAAATTAAATTCTTTCAGACGCCCAAAAAAATCCTTCCTTTTGACGAAAACCTACAGGAAAAATGTTGCTTTTTGATTTTTAACAAAAATAACACGTGCCGGCGGCCAATTTAAGTTCATTTTTCGATAAAATTATAGTTTTTTGGAATATTTGTTACATTATTTAAATTTTGATACAAAAATCATGAAAATATGCTTATAGGAAATCAAATTCTCTACAAAAGGGTTTCTTTTGTTTTTAGATGAAGTTCATATCCATCGAGATAATCTCATTGGTAAACTTATTAACTTTATTAAATCATCTATTTTAACACTAAAAACTTTATTTTTCTTGAAATATGAACACTTCTATTAAAGTATCTTGAATTACATATATATTTTTGATATTTTGACATAAGTAAATGATTTTTAATTGAATGATTTTCAAATAAAATCTCTATCGGTAAGTTATCTACATTGTAGACTTCAAGAAATCATTGATATTTCAAGAAAAATAAAGTTTGTAGATGTTCCTGAAATCTAACGAATCATTGATGTTTATCTCTTCCGAGACAGCACAAATGATGATTTTGAATTCACAAAAACTTCTGAAAGCACTCCCTAATAACACACGAAGAATCCTTTTTCAAAAACAAAAATAGAATTATTCAAGAACTCTTTCCGAACTAATAAATTCATAAAGAGCTCTGGAGGAGTTCAATGTTTGGGACATTAACGAGTTCTTTGAGAGTACTCAAACAATACCTGTAGCATTCTCAAAGAACTCGTTAATGTCCCAAACATTGAACTCCTCCAGAGCTCTTTATGAATTCATTAGTTCGAAAAGAGTTCTTGAAGAATTCTATTCTTGCTCTTTAAAGAGGATTCTTCGTTTGTCATCTGGGCTTCTTGAACGGTCCCCGTGATGAGAGTGAAAATAAATTCAATATGAACTCAATGAATGCCTGAATAGTTCTTTATGAATTCCTTCTTTTTGAATTCAAACTATTCATAACCCGAAGAGAACATGAAGCTTCAGCTAACGTTCAAATTAGATCTGTATAGATCGGGCAGAAGGTTCATGAAAGCTCATTTTTAGATTCACAAACGTTTGACAAGGGTTCTACGAACGTTGAAATGTCCGACTCGAAATACTTTCAGGAAACGTAGATGGAACGTTCATTGAAGGTTCATCGAAGGTTTAATAAAGGTTCGCAAAAATATCTATACTTATATTAATTTTCATTAATTTGTGTTCATTATTTGATTGATTATTCATGTGAATTATTGGAAATTATTTTAAGTATAGATATTTTCGTGAAGCTTTATCAAACCTTCGATGAACCTTCAACGAACGTTCCATCTACGTTTCCTAGAGGCATTTCGAGGCGGACATTTCAACGTTCGTAGAACCTTTGTTAGACGTTTTTGAATCTAAAAATTAGCTTTCATGAACTTTCGACCCGATCTATGCAGATCTAATTTGAACGTTCGCTGAAGCTTCATGCTCTCTTCGGGTAATAAATTCATGTTTACTGTCGTGTTAGCGGGAGCTCTTTGCGGGGACTTTTGTGCTGTATGGGTTCGAATTAACCCCTTGCAATTGAAAATATCATTTGAAAAATAATATACAGTCCACTGCAAGAATTGAGATCTTTAACAGTCGAGTATTCCATTATTCGGTTACCAATTATTTGTTTCAATAAACGATTCGAACTTCTGCAACATCATTTGTAAATTAAATTTCCAATCCTTGGTAATTGAAATGAGAATTCATTTTATACGCAACTGAATGTTACATGTTTGCTATATTATATCATACATTAATACATATTCTCGTAACTTAAATTTCAATCAATTTTTCAATTACATGAATAACTTTTGCTTCCGTTAAATGTAATTGGGATTTAAAATGTAATTCAATCAGAAATTTTTAACAGTGTAACAAATTTGGGACATTCTATGCAGATTTTTTATCAACTGAAAATTAAATGGTGCTCTGAGAAAATACTGACAAAGCTCTGATGATGAATTCATAACATTTTTCTGACCACTGAAAGAAAATTACAGAAGAGTTTTGTCAGAATTTTTTTAGAGCGCAATGATTTTGTTCATGGTTGTCTGGAAAAATGCTATACAGAGTGTCCCAAATTGAATACATTTTTCATGACAATTTCAGAGATTCTAAGACTTTTGCAGGCCAAAAGTGCCATGTTCTTCCCATTCAGTCGAAGGCGGATGTTTGTGCACGAATGCACCAAAATGATCAGGTATTTCATTTTAGCAATCAATCGAGGAGTACAAATTTCTCTGAATTCGTTTGTAACGATAACATTTCATTATCCCTTCCTTTTGAGAAACAGGAACCACACGGAGAAAAATCTAACTCGAAAATATAATGATTTTTATAAAAATCGGAGACTTTTTCTTAATTTTATATATAGATCGAAAACGAAATTGTTCAGAAAAAGGGATTTTTATTTCAGAATATGAAAGATTATGAATATGAAGTGAATTCAAAATACCGAACAGTCAAATTTTACCATACGCTTCATCGACATTCAACTTTCAGTATTGAAAATTTTTAATGCTATCTATAAAATGCTAATTTTTCGTATTTTCATGTGAACATTCATTTTCTAAACCTCATCGTTTCTGGTCTATTAAAAAATCAAGAAAAAGTTTTCGATTTGTTATAGAATTTATTATATTTCCGAGTTCCATCTTTCTCCGTGCACTTATGTCACGTTCTTGGAAAAATTTGAGAAACGCTTGGAACGTTTGATTACGTGCCTTTTTTAAAGGGTTCTTTCTGACTTGCAAGGAGAAATCTTGTTTTTTTCAAACATTTGTTTCTCATAGAAAAACTTGTTTCAAAACTATTTTTCCCAGATTTCAACAAATTTTCTTTTTCGTTACACTAATTTAAATCCCAAAAAAACAAAATAAAAATGACGGTGGGAGTGATTTGAGGCGACCGAATGATCTGAAAAACGAAAAACAAAAAGGCAAATCATTCCTTATTGAAATGGCTATCGCATGAACTAGGATCTTTCTCAACAATCGATTTTTTCCGAAAAATGACCGTCATTTTGTTATTTTTTGATGGACAAAAAATATCCTAGTTCATGCGATAGCCACTTCAACAAGGAATCCCCCTTTTTCGGATCATCCGGTCGCCCCAAATCAGTCCCACCGTCATTTTTGAGTGTTTTTTTTTTTTTGGTTTAAATTAGTAGAACGATAAAAAAGTTTGTTTGAATCTGAAAAAAACGTTTTTTGTAATATTCAATGTTTAATAAACATGCCTACAAATTTTCAAAACGATATCTCGATTCTTTCTATGAGAAAAACATTTTAAGAGATTGATATTGTTTGTGCATTCGCATATTCTGGGACGTTATGCACACATTATCGAAAAAGAAGAAAAGAAAAACCTCCTACGAATCCTCGTTATCGAAGAAACTATAGTCGGTGATTCAAAAGAAAAACGTAAGATTTTTACACCGAATTCTATTCTTTTTTTTATTTGTGGTTATCGGTGGTGTAAATCTCGCGTGCTTCGTGGAATATTATTTCAAGATTGTAAAATATCTCAAATTCGTACGATGTACAATCTTTTTATATCTAGCTTTAATTCAATTTGATAAAATATCGATGAGAACAACATGAAGCTCTGACAAACCTTCAGAATAGATCAACATAGATTAACCTGAAGCCCCGTTGGAGCCAACTTTTAGGTTCTTCAAAGTTTCAACAAAGTTCAAATGGACATTGGAACGTTTCATAGAACGTTTATTAGAGGTTCTCCGAAGATTCATTCGAGTTTCAAGTGAGCATGTTTTACAGAGAATTATAATTATGAATACAATTCTCTTCGTTATTTATTTTTTCATAAAAAGAGCGTAAGTGAAGAAAACTTGTATTCCAAAATTGAAACTCCAATGAATCTTCGATGAACGTTCCGTGAATTTTCCTTGAAATTATTCTCGAGCGGACATCTTAGTGTTCACCGGATCTTCGTCGAATGTTTATGAACCTAAACTTGAGCTCCATCGGAGATTTAGTTTGATCTATTCTGAACGTTTGTTGGAGCTTCATGTTCTCTTCGGGAGTGAAAAAAATATCTCAAGCCAAAGAGGGACGCAAAAATCGCCTGTTTTTCTAGGACCATTCGCAAGGATCATTTGCAAGGGAATACCAGTTTTAGAAATACAGCAATCGATTGAATCGATTCTTTTCTATAGAAAACTTATAGATTTTTATATAATCTTGATCGAAAATTGATACTAATTCACCTCCAAAACATGTGTTATGCTCACCGGAAAATGATATCCCCTCGCTAATGATCAACATAGAGGATTTGTTAGAATGCATTTCAACCTGAAACTCGCGGTTCCAACATGAAAAGGTGGAAAAATACTTTTTGAGAAATCTTCAAGAGTTTTAGATCTCGCAGTTTCAGACTTCTTGAACTTTTCTGAACAGTTCCTCGAGATATCTTGAAGACCAAAAGTGCTGTGTGGATAATCTCTGTTTTCCAGGCGAAAAAATTTCCCAGTTATACAAATAATCGCAATAGTTTTCCAAACAAATCAGCGATCATCCATTTATCACGTTCCAAGTACAAAACGGGTGAAAGCACTAAATTGCGATTCTCATTGACTCATTTGCACACACGCACAGTCACAATTTTCTAATCGACAAATTTTCAAGCGTCAAACGATCATGGATCACTCGAAAAGTTATCCAAGGAACACCAATCGACTTGAACCGAGTGGAACAAGGATTCAAATGAAATATCTTCGGCCTGGAGAACAAATCGGAAACTGGTGAAAAAACGAGTTGTCGTTGATGGCGAGGCTACTAAAAGACATGTGACATACCATAAACCAACGTCATACGCCAGACTTCTACTACTTGACATGATTTAACCGCTGCATAGGCAGGAAACGGGGCGTTATTAGCCGCTCGAGTATCCTTACACCTTTTCAACAACTGCATCTGTCGGCCAATGGGAATAGATCCTAAAAATAATCCCCTCGATCATTGGCCCACGATCGAAACGAAAGGCAGGGCAAGTTGATATTTCATACTCCTCGTACCAGCTTGAACCCCCAAAGAGAGTTTAACCAAAACTCAACTCCAATGCACACAACGGCCATTTTGGTTGCGAGCGATCTTAATTTAGAGACTAATTATCACCTCGCTGAAGAAGAAGAAGAAGAATGACTCTCGCGAGGGAGAAAAAACCTTCTTTAAAAAGAAAGAGAAAAAAGGAGGATAAACAAACAAAAAAACGTTCTAACAGTCAGTCAGTTAGTCTCAGGAAAGTTCGTCTTCGCTGACTAGTGTGAAATATCGCGCCCAAGTGTTACGAGAAGAGAAGAAGCTCTACGAGGAGCGACAAGGAATCTTCAAGATATACGCGACTTATTATATCCTATTCCCAATAATCTATCTCCCTCTTATCTTTCATCTCTCTCCCTCGCAACGCAATTCTAATACAATCCTCTCCTCTCTCTCTCTCTCTCTCTCTCTTCCCGAAGAATGCATGAACAAGAACTTTGTTTTCCTTAAATCTTCGATTAAATAATCGTTATCGTACTTAGTGTTCTCTTTCTTTTTTTCCCCTTTCATTCAATGATCGCTTCACGAGACTTCAACGAGATTCAATGAAAATTCAAGGTCAAAAACACCACGAGATCATGGAAAAATGAAAAAGTGAAACGAATGTACAGTGAAGAAAAAAGTGTAGTTGTTGTTACATAAGGTGTGACTTATTATATCAAGTGCTATCGCTTTCAATTTAAAAGAAAAATAAAACACAGTGCAATATACGAAAATTAATTCACCTCGACTTGCATTTTATGTTGAAAAGGAGTGACCGCTATGAACAAAATTGTGAGGAATCTATAAAAGATCTGAAAGAAATCTTTGATATATCTTTATTTACACACATATTTTTGTATTGAATTTCCCACGCTTTTATGGAAATTCAAAAACAATATTATCTTGAAATGGTTTTCATACAAAAATTGCTTTGAATCTCATAAAATCTGTTTCAAATTTGATACACAAAAGTGTGTGTTAATTGCTTCCAAATTTTGGGTGTGAAATTCAAACATTTTTTTCTAACAGTGGCATACAACAAAAATTGCTGTGCAATCGTTGAATCTTACTTTGTTTATCAAGTTGATGCAAAGTTGCACAATTCAAACTAAAATCCAAGATTTACAGCATATTTTTGCGCATTTGGCGACGCAACGTTCCTACAAATTGCTTCAAACTGTTGTTGTACGTTTTCAACAATTTGCTGCACATTCCCTCAGCATTTTATTGCTGTTAGGGTGATTCATCAAATCATGAGATCCCTCGAATCAAATTTTGTTAAATATTGCTAAATTTCACTGACAAATTGGACTCTCTTTTCATGAAAAACCAATAAGAAAAGACGAATTTCAAGAGATTACGGTGGAATTAAATCAAATTCACAAAACTTTGCCAATTTTCTTTGATTTTTGTCAATTTTTGATAAACAAAGTGTCCAAAGGGATGACTGGAGAACGCGGTATTCGTGACTTTTAATTCAAACACTGAATAGATTGTTCGGGAACTGAAAATCGAATGCAACAAAGGGTTAGGGAAATTTGAACAGAAGCATGAATTTTTTCTAGGAAAAAGGTGAAATAAAATGCAAACGACCGGCCCGGGATCTCCCTCTTCGCATTGTCGAGAAAGAAATAGAAATCACGAAGAAACGGAGTGCGATCGAAGAGAGTGCGAAGGAAGACGTCGGCAAAATCGAATCCCTACTTCGGAAGATCGAGATGAAAATGGAACTTGCGGCGAAGATCAACGTTTGGTCACAACCATATCCCGACAGAGTTTGTCATCCAGCACCGTGATATCTGGAAACAACCAAAGTCTTCCGTTATCCTTGTCGTTGGAGGATAGAGACTTATGGACTAGATTTCAATGCATCACGAATGAAATGATCGTGACGAAGAATGGAAGGTAAGCAAAAGAGAAATTATTTTACATAAGATTCGATGTTCTCCTGAAATCACCGTATGGAACTCTATTGAAAAATGCCAATAGAAACCGATAGGTGTAATTTTATTGTCGATTTTCCGTGTCGTTTTGTCACAATCGCTATAGGTTTCTATTGAATTTCATGTGGAAGTCGAGATTCTATTGGTTTTTATCGGTACAATCAGTCAAACCTCATGAATACCGATGGAAAATAATTTCCTATTGGAAAACCATCCTTGGTTAAAAGAATCCATCAAACCTGATAAACGAAATTCAATAGGATTTGGTCAGAACATTGTACAAGATTCAATCAGAATCACATTGAAAAAAATGCATTCATCTGATTCAATCTCATTGAAAAAAGTTGAATAGGATTTGGTCAGAACATTGTTCAAGATTCAATCGGATTTGGCAAGAATCAATGAGATCTAACGAGAATCAATGGATTTTTTTAACCAGGGATGTTGTTTTGTCACTGGATCCATGGGAATCTATTGCCCAGATGGAAAACCATGCCCTAAATATTTTGTAACATAATGTGCTATAAACATACTATCATAAACTTCACTCAGCTTGCAATGATGCATAAATAAATGTAAACATTATGTCTTCATTATGGCACACTGAGGACCCAATTTCTTAGATTCAAAGAAAATTTCTTTGCTCTCATTCTGATAAATCTTGCTTTCAATGGAAAAAATTATTCATTAAAATGGTAAAATTTTCCTTTGAATTGAAATCATATTCTTCGAATTTAGGAAAGAATATATTTATTGTTTCAATTTGAAAATTCTTGGTTTTAGTTTGATGAAACTTTCCTCCATGGAACTGAATTTTCGTCCATTGGGAAAAAAAGATTTAATAAGAATGAGGGCAAAGAAAATTTTCTTTAAATCTAAGAAATTGGGTTCTCAGTGTACCTCGTTTTGCTCCCAATAACAATGCTTCGTGCGGAAACATCTTGGTAACATGATGCAAACCCATACAACACCAAAGATTCCATTGAGATTGCAGAAATCTAACATTTGAAACATTGAATGATTTCTCTGATGTTGCTGTAGGTTTCAAAGTCCCTTCAGAAACATTCAAATGTCCGTTAATCTTACATTTCATACAATATTTCCGAATTATTTCTGGAATATTTCCTCTTGCGATATATCTGAGACAAATTTTTGACACATTTCTATGAAAGGTCATTGAAATGTAATTGAGATATTTCTGAAACCTATGGTGCTGTATGGGAACATTTCTTGATGTGCATGATGGCATGATTGAGACATTTTTCTATCAGGGTAATTGTTTTAAACAACAAGACTATACCATAGAAATAAGATAAACAACGATACTATAGAAAGAAGATAACGGAATATTCATTTCACGTACAAAACCCCCATGAAAGAATTCATGTGACGAGACAAACGATGGCACGGAAGGTCTGTGAGTCAACACTTTCAGCGTAATAAAAGTTTATACCGCCAACAATTATATTGTAAAAAAAACAAAACTTGTCCATCCTTATCATCAAGCCTTTCTACCTGCGCCCACCTCTGAACCGACGTTCATCAAAGCCATAAACACGTTATAAAACTATTTCGGTAAGAGTTACCTCCCGTATAAAGTACAAAAATCTTTTGATCTGACCGAAACAATGTAGTAAAGCCAATGTAGTACCAACTTGATTAAGGAAGATCGATGGAATCTTTTTTGAAATTATAATATCACGAATATAGGTTGAAAAAACATAACTTTCTGTGCGAGGGAACACGGATTCTTGCTTTGAATCCTCGAATTGATTCCAAGTAGAAGCGGTGGTGGTGTATTTCTCGAACAAACCAACTTGAAAACTTGGTTTTTTCTCTGTATTTTTTTATAAGAAAACCAAGAGTTCTTGTGTCGCAAGAAAAGTAGCGCAAAAGTAATGTTGCTGAAGTTTGAATCGTTTATTATTGAAACGAATTGGTAATCAAATGAAGAAATATTCAGCTGTTAAAGACGCAAAATCTTGCAGTACATTTTTTGATCGATCCCTGGTGAAAACATTTTGTTGAATTTTATTAAATTTCATCAATTTTATGGAATTTTATTGAATTTTATTCACTTTTCGTTGAAAATCAGCAAAATTCAGCAAAATTTCGTAAAATTTAATAAGTTGTTGCTTAAAGAATGTAGGCCAGTACTGTCCCAGTTTAAATTTCCACATGGGTTTCCATGAAATTCAATAACCTTTATTCAAACTTATTGACTTCTATTGACGTTTGTGGAATTTTAATAAATTTTATTGAAACCTTGTACGAAAAGGGAATAAAATTGAACAAAATTTCTTCCGCCAGGGATGTTGAATTTTCGTTTCGTTTATTTTCCACGAACTTTTTTCTGTATACAAAAGATTCTAATTTTTATAAATACTTTTATGAAATTTTATACAAACTTGATATAAACATGGAGCTCCTCTCTGGTTGCTTCGCTCATTTTGAACAAGAATCATTCTTCGGAAATACCCTGGTTGAAAAAAATTCATAGAATATGATGATACAAAATTTAATGGGATTTATTTGGTCAGAACATTGTACAAGATTTAATCAGGTTTGCTAAGATTCAATCAGAATTACATTGAAAAAATACTTTCATCCGATTAAATCTCATTGACAAATGCTTGAATGGGATGTGGTCAGAACATTGTACAAGATTCAATCAGATTTGACGAGAATCAATGGTTTTTTCAACCAGGGTATGCGCCGTTAGAGAAATTTTAAACGCAGAAATTGTAATTTCTACGAAGAATTTTGAAAAAAGAATTTCTCTGTATTTTGGGAGATTTTTCTGAGAGATTCACGGACAGAATATTATATTCGAAATTCCTATAAAAAGATTCCAACGAGGGACGAGACTACCCACAAATTTTATTTAAAAAATTACCGTGAAATTTCAGTGATCGAAGGACAAGTAGGAATTTTTTGAAAATAGTACTGTGTATTTTGTAAAAACTCACTCATTTTCACAGGCTGAAGAGTAATTTTTTGAAAAAATTTTACTTGTCCTTCGATTACTAGAATTCCATAGTTATTTTCACAACAAACTTCTTTCAGTGTACGTTCTTAGTTTCATTCAATCTTAGCATTAACGAGTATGATCACGATATTTTACAACTAATTACACGTGTTTTTTTTGCATTTTCATGCGGTATGGTACTCCTTCATTACAGTTGTTTTGTAGTAATTTGTATCACGATATTTTATCCGTGCTCGCAGAGTGATTTAAAAATAATTTAGAGGCAGTTGAAGACTTTCCGAGCAGTGATGCATTCTAAATCTCTTCAACTTTCTTTGAATCTCTGAATTTTCCTGATTGAGATTTCATAACTTTTTGGAATCTTTCTAAATCTCTTTGATTTCTTCAGGACTTCATTAATTCAAAGTTCCAAGCTTTCTCTGAATCTCTCTGAATACTTCAGAATTTTATTTATTTAAATTTGAAAACTTCTTATGAGTTTAAATTCCTCTGAACTTGTCTGAAAAATTCTGAAAAACTCTTGCTTATTGGACACGTTTTTTCACTGAAAATTTCTCTGAATATCCCTGAAAACCTCTGAATTTGTCTGACAAACACTGAAACTCTCTGAAAAACTACATTGTAAGAAATGTGGGGAGTTTTCTTTCACGCTGTTGGTGGATTTCGTCCCCTCATCGTGAGAAAATTGATTTTCCATCAGAAAATCATTTTGTTTTTTGGGTGTTGAATCCTCTACAAATGAAACAAAGGCCCACCAAATTATGGTAAAAAATTTCCTATCTATGGAGGAACTTTGCTGCCATCATTCTTTGGGGAAAAATTCCACAATCATTTTTCACAGTGTATAAACACTTCTGAAAAACTCTTCACTGAAGATTTCCACCAGGGAAGCATATTAAATTTTTCCAATTATGAATATTGTGATCAATAATTTTGTAATTTGTTTCCATATAAATTTTCCCTGAATTTCACAGTTCAATTCCCTGAGATCTAAATTTTTCTGGATCTCTCTAAATCTTTCTTCGATTTCTTCTGAAGCCATCTGGAAGGTTCAACATACAATTTTTTTCTAATTCATCGATCTCTAAATACTTCACACTCCCTGAAAGTCTCTGGAATCTTGGACCAGACATTTTCTTCAATTCACTCCTCCCTGAATGCCTCTGAAAGTTTGAACCAAAAATTTTACTCACTGTATTTTTCTCTGAATTTTCCTGAATTCCTCTGCATCCTTCTGAAAACTACAGTGCAGAATTTTTCCAAATTCACCTGTCTCTGAATCTCTCTGAAACTCTCTAAATCTCTTCAAAATTTTGAACCAAAATTTTACTCATTGTATTTCTCTCTGAATTTTCCTGAACTTCGATGAATCCTTTTCAAAACTTCAACGCACAATTTTTCATTTTCCCAATGAACCTGCCTCTGAATTCCCCTGAATTTTTCTGAAACATGGAATTTTTTGTACCAGAATATAGAAATTTTTTATATCATGAAATTTGTATCATTCATTCAACGCGTAATCAATTTTATTTTCGTTTTATTCCAGACGCATGTTTCCAGTGGTTAAAGTCATTGCAAGAGGACTCGAGCCATCGGCTATGTACACCCTTCTCTTGGAATTCGTCCAAGTGGATCCTCACAGGTAAAAAATTCCACTGCTAAAATAACGGAAAATGACATACTGGGGAACAGAAATTTAAATGACTTCCTCTCAAACATCCGCACGAGTATTAGTTCGACCCTAACCGAGTGGACAAATTTTCAAAATTCAATATGATTCATATACTTATAATTTTTAAACTTTTTCCATTTGAACAATCAAAATAAAGCATTATTGTATCATTCTTCAACCTAAAATTTGTATCCGTAAAGAAGAAATTCATTCACAGATGGAAATACGTGAATGGAGAATGGGTGCCTGGTGGAAAAGCAGAAGTTGCCCCGCCTAATCCTATTTACATCCATCCTGAAAGTCCGAATTTCGGTGCACATTGGATGAAAGAAGCGGTATCGTTCGCTAAAGTCAAATTGACGAACAAATCGAACGGAAACGGACAAATCATGTTGAATTCTTTGCATAAATATGAACCACGTGTTCACTTGGTTCGCGTAGGTACCGAGGAACAACGAACGGTGAGAAGAAACACTCCTTGTTATTTTTGTCATACCTCGATGTATAATAAACGTAATGACAAGGAAATTTTGAAATTTTCCACAGGTTCTCACCTATCGGTTTCCCGAAACGCAATTCATCGCGGTAACTGCTTATCAAAACGAGGAAGTCACCAGTTTAAAAATCAAATATAATCCTTTCGCGAAAGCATTTCTCGACGCCAAAGAAAGACCTGCGGATTCACAAACTTATCCACAGTGTAAGTTCTTTCTCATATTATTATTATTATTATTTAAATATCTAGGAAGCGTACTTATAGAAAAGCGAAAGAGATATAAGAGCAAGAATAGCACAAGGGAAACGGGCTTTTTACCAAAAAAAAAACATTTATTATCCTCTCAAGAATACTGGCTTGGAAATAGGGAATGAATTCTCGAAGAGTTACGTTTGGAGCACAACGCTATATGATTGTGGAACTTGGACAATGAGAAAAATTGATCAACGAAGACTTGAAGCTTTTGAAATGTGATGTTACAGAAGGATGCTCGGAATAAAATGGATAGAGAATGTAAAAAATGAAGAAGTACTTGAGAAGGTGAATGAAAACAGAACCCTGGTGGAAAAATTTTGTTGAATTTCATTGAATTTCGTTCACTTTTGACACATTCAATAATTGCCCACGAGATTCAAAAACTTTTAGTGAAATTTGTTGAAGTTTGAGGATTCTTATTGAATTTTATTGAAATATTGCAGTGTCAAAAGTGAACAGAATTCAACAAAATTTTTCCGCCAGGGAAATCTTTTGAAGCATGTCGTTGAAAGAAGAAGTAATCTGATAAGACACATGTTGAGGCATGATAGTTCATTGAGAACAATATTAAAAGGAAAAATGAATGGTAAAACTTGCAAAAATAGACCTAGATTATTAGGGTATTAACCCTCAGCCTCCACACCTCATTCACGCAACCACTACCTTCACACGAGGGTGTAATTTAGTGGAAATAAATCAGGATGAAAGTGAAAATTACATGAATTCAGGTTGAAATTTTCCAATAAATCCATTGATGGTAGTAGGTAAAAGAGAAGGTCATGTATTCTGTGTCAAAATTCAATGTGAAAGCAATGTATTATGTAAAAAGTTACTGGGTATTGAATTTTTGGTGGAGCATTTAGCGGATAACAGATAATCAAACCAGTTATAAGACTGATATAAGACTACATCATGATGATGATGATAATTATATAATATTTAAATGAATGACACGACCTCGGTGAAAAATAACTTTCACCAAGAGTTCACATTTAAATGAATTCGCCAAACTACGTTTCCCGGAACTTTTTATATTCTCTCAACTGCACTCTTAGTTGCACACTTCATTTTCACTAGCGTGCCGTTTGGGGAATCTGAAATAAAGGATTTCAATCAAATGAGGAAAACATGCGAATGGCGTGATCAGCATCAATTAATTTCTCTTATGGCGGAAATGTAAAAGTATACAAACCCCTCAATCACTCATATTTTTGCAGTTTATTCACGCAATTAACTTTGCAATCATATTTTTCTGTCTATCATAAACGTATAATAAATCGATCGATTAGCAACCATTATCCATGCCCTGAAATTGGAAAAATGTTATCCACAATTATTTATGTATTATTACAGACGCAGGTGCATGGTTTTTACCACAACCAGCAATGGGCTACGAATACAGTACGGCATCGGCAATAGCAGCTGTACAAAATCAAGCATCCAACCCATCGAATAGCCTTCCTAGCTCTTGCACTATGTCGACAGCTGGACATAGAAATACGTGCAGATCTATGCCTTATACTTTGAGACATAAATACGTACAAGAAGGTACGTATTTATATATCATTTAGAAATGTCGATGAATATAATATTCATCAATTAAATACCAACAGAGCAACATGGAGATTCATATGGACCAGTTCCTCTTCTCCACTCAACGGCTTACGTAACAACCGCTGCTGGATGGTCTCCGCGAAGTCCAGAACCCATAACACAGACTTTAAACTCAACTTGTCTTTCGGGTCCGCCACAAGAGTGGTCCAACAACTCTCCTTCGCCATCTCCGACACCATCCTCCCATCCTGGTCTTGGAAGAGGAATCGTAGGAGCGGCAACCACTGTGACCGGTTGCACCCTTTACGTACCATCGATGTCCACCACAGCTCCACAAGATCACGTCCACTGTGTCGATTCCGCCGCTTGGATACATCCATCGAATCTTACCGAACAGCAACAACAGCACCACCAACAGCAATCGTATTTGAATTTGAATCTCCATCTCCATCATCAGATGCCACCTTACGCGTCAGTTCCTCACCCAGTGGGCTTACATCCGAATTTGCATTCCACCGGTAACGGTATCAATGTAGATCCTCTTCCAACCGAAACAAGCGAATACGTTCACGAGGTCCAACAGTATCATCATCTTCCTCAACCGATGCAATCCACGACGCCGTCCGATCAGCACCGTCAACATCATCAAATATTACACCTCCAGTCGATCTCTCAAAGCGAATCGGCTTCCCCGGTGAGCGTCGATTACGAGGGACCGGCCAAAGAACACCACATCACGTCAGTTTATTCGGATCATCCAAGTAATGAATTGAATGAGGTCCAATCGGAAGACGGTCGTAGGTACCTGACGGTTATCGATCGTCATCATCCTCATCCGCACCATCGACAGGACGGAGAGATCATACCTGCGCAAAGCGAACATCAAACTTCAACCTGGACACCTCTCACTCCTTCTCCTGTTTCACAAACTACAGCGATTTGACGGTATAAAATTCGTATTGTTACCTAATTCTTTTTGAAATCAAGTACAAGATTTTATACATCTGAATTATTGAAAAATGTGTATAGAACCAGTACGTCCGTCCTAGAATGTCAATACTCGACGGTATTGAAATATCAATATAAATTAGTTGGAGAATAATATTAATCACTTTTATTATCAAAAATATTACTACCATGTTTACAAAATTCAATGATGACAATAATATTTCAACAAAGCAAATAAATTGAACAACATCTATATTCCTAAATCATTTATACACGATATATTTATAAGTTTTTCACTGGAGAAAAATATCACAATCTATTTCGTAGTGCCAAAAACATATACCAGCAACGAATTATCCGAACCAATGATTACCCATGCAGCTTCTGGTCCATTCGGTTTGGCATATCCAACACCATTGGAAATTACACCCAGCTCTTGTGCATACCATATGCATACAACCACCTGAATCAAAATTTTGTCAATTTTGTTTATTTGATCATTCATCTACTTAAACGAGTAAAATCCTGTTTGTCGTACCATCTCTTTCGGTAGGAGTTCTACACTTCGGACACGGCTTCGTTGATTTCTGTATTATTGTTTTACTCGCTTCGTCCCACTTTGCCTGCACAAGGAATAATACATCATTACTTGAAAGATTTGTACAAAAAACATTCAATGTTTTCAAAGAATGAAGACGATACCAGCGATTCCTGACGATGCAACCGGAACTCATTGATCGGAAAAGCTGATATCCTCTTAGATCGATAAAAGAAGCGTGTGAAATTTTGCGCCAACTCTTATACGAAGTTGAAGTAAATAAAGAAAAGTTCTTGACATGATGCTCTTAAAATTCTATTAAAATTATCACAATTTTCTTTATTACTTATTTAATATGGGTTTGTTGCATAGTTTTCGAAAAAAGTTGGCATCAAATGTCTCATACGTTATATAATATACAGTAATACCCCAAGTTACACTACACCCATCTTGTGACATTTGTTCTTCGAATGCTCTGTTCTGCGAACTTTCTTAGCACATTGAATCACATCGTTGCTCGAAAAATTCAAGAGCTTTAAAAATAAATCTAAAGCTTCTAAGGGAAGCTTGGGTAACAGCTTTCCTCTTCGATTCCCAGCTATCGCATGAGTTTGGGGTCTTACTGTATTCTAAAATCCTAATTTTCTTCGAGTGGATATTCCACGAAAGTGAATTCTTACATCTTTAGCCTTCAAAGGATCGACGGTATATCCCCCTAAACCGACATTAGTATTGGAAGTGGTTAACGCTTCACAGTCTCCCACGTGGTAACCTTGTAAACATCTTCTACAAAAAACATACTGCAAAAATAGTATTTAAAATAAATAAGAAAATTGTGAATTGAAAGATTATTGAATCAATGAATTAATAATCAGAACGGTGAACACCTACGTTACAACCACCGATGCACTGAATTTTACGACATTCCTCTTCATTTTGTCCTGGTTCCAAGGTTGGGGGTATAATACCCATACCGCAATCTGGTCTCGGACATAAAATTCCTCCGGCACGTAAAACGTATTCTTCTGTACCAAATTTTTGGTATAACTCGTACTACAAATTTTTACATAATCGAATCAATTTATTGAAATATACAATAATATTGATAGATCTATAAAAATTAGAAAATCGTTCTACCTGTTGTGGAGTTAATAAATGGAAGTGGTGAATTTCTGGTATGAAAGAATTGGAACATCCCGCGGGGCATGATAAAGTATAATAACCTTTCACAGGATCGAATTGAAATTGTCTTTCACGTAAACGAACTGTACAATATTCTCGAAAACAATCCAAACAAGTTACATGTCCAGCCTCGCATGGGAACACCAATACAGTTTCACTGTAATTAAAATACATAAAAATTTATAAATTCCAGTGCGAGATTGGTGATTTAATTATCAAATACCTGATATCCGTGCAGGCCAAACAGGGTACTTTCCTTAAATTCGGTTTAATTAAATACAGAGGAATCGCTTCGTCGTTTTCACCTAAACTAACATGACTTGCGCATTTGAAATAGAATTTAGCATATAAAACTGGCAGTTCTTCCGAGGAAAAAGATGCTTCGCAAAAATCATTTTCACAATGAACAGTGATTCTTTGAGGAAGTAAGACGTCGGGCCAACATTGTGGATCTCTATCCACGGTTACGGCACCGCTACCGCAGCTAGAACATTTTACTCTCAATTTACCCGGTGTTACGGCTTTGCATCGATTAGAACAATAAACGTAAAAATGTGCTCGATTCCCGTGAGGTTCTATTAATTAAAATATAAATTCATTTCATTTAAAAAATCAGACAGTTGAAGATGATAATATTTAGAATTAACTTGCACCTTCTGTAATTGAATCATCTTGTTTGTCTGATTCTTCTAAAGGTAAATCCGAGAGAGTCTCGTTCATAGGTTTACTACCGCTATCGTTGATATCAGATTCCTCGGTAATTGACTCTTCTATGGAATTTTGAGTCAATTTTTTCTTTTGAAGTTTCGAATTGGGACTTTGAACTGCATGTAAAATACTCTGTTGTCCCAAATCGCATTCCTAAAACATAACATGATTTTTAAAATTGATCCTTCTATCTTTATATACGATATTAAATAATGTAATTCTAATCGATAAGTATATGATTTAATCGCATTCAATGATTTTATAAATATATAACTACCTCTATGATAGTGGAGTTATGCAATTCTTTACCAGCAAATATAATTTTGATATCCTCCGGCGCCATTCCCATCCTGGGAGCGACTATTTTCTTTACATTTTCTATATCCCATTTTGGATCCAAGTCGACGGAAAGGGTGCTACCTGTATTCGTTTTAACATATATACTCAATGAATTGGTGATCTTTCCTTTGCCAAACCATATAAGTTGAAGCATCGTTGTAAATAGGTTTTTCACAAAATTAAATAAAAAATTCATTTCCCAACAGAGACTGTGGTATTCTTTGTACGATGCATCGGAACCTAAAAACAGAATATCAGGCAAATCAAAAATCACTTGTTTAATGATATTGACGTGTCCAAAATATAGCATCCAAGGGTCCGAGTGAGTATATATATTTCAATAACATTGTACCTCATTCGTAAAATTAATTCAGTATTTTGAATTTTTGAGAATTTATCAATCAAACTAACCTGTGAATATTCATTGACAAGGTTAACATTTGATAACCTTCTTCATTATAAGCTTGTGAAACTAGAATTCTTGAATAAATTGATCAATCTTGATTGAAACAATTTAGAATTGTTTACACAATTAATTTATTTTAATTCAATTTTCCTATTTTTAATAAATAAGCACCGAAAAGTGCTGGTGCTTTAATTCAACTTGAGTTTACGTGAATTGTAATTGAACACTCCCGTTCCATTGGCTGAGAGTCATCCAACGAAGATCCAATTGGTTCATGGACAGTAATTTACTAGAATTCCCCAAAAATCCTCTAACCTTGGCTTGACGTGTGCGTAAACGCTGCCAATGGTCGCCGACTCAAAAGAAGACATCTCCGTGAACTTCTGGAGTTCCAGTTTCGTGTATTTATCCGAGTGAATTTTTATTTGTTTTTTTTCTTGGCTGAATTGATCCACATCTTTGATGACATGTTGAAATTGATCAGTCGATATTTTGTTTTAGAATGTGACAACAATTGCACAATAATTGGAATAAAGAAGAATGTTTTCATCTACGACATTTCCATCTTAAAATGTAGTATTTTGAATTGAAACGCAATGTTTTTAAACAATGTGAGCATTACTATGCATATTTTTGTTTACAACAGAATCTTTATCAAACTTACGGATTTTTATTTGATTTAGTTAAATTGTGTGAAATCGACAAATAAAATTTGTCATTGAAATGATCATTTCTTCATGATTCGCAAAGGTAAATAAAAAAACGTTATCAATGATATTTATTTCATAATCTTCAATTGTTATTCTTGCACAGGATATTTTAAATATCCAAAGTAAAAGTAAATCAATTTTCCATAACAAACGTCTGTTATTTTCAAATTTATTCCAACAAATGTATCAAAGATAGTTCGACAACAACATTCAAGGTCTCTTGAATTTGTAGATTCGATGTGATGCAAACTATCAGTTGAATCACTTACATTGATTTATTCATTCGATTCGATAAAAGGGTAACAACTGAAGATTTTTCAATCAAAAATACTATACTCCCGCTGTTACTTATGTATCGTTGTAATTGAAACTCATAATTTTTTCTTATAGATACTCTCGTAGGAGGTTGGACTTTATTAAATTTTCAAGAGTGAATTTTATATTATTTTATATAAAAATGAGTTCTCTGTGGAAAGGTTGTAGCGTAGAAGCAACCGATCCAGCCATTATGCAGAGTCTAGATAGTCTGATCGCTCAAGAGGCACATCTGAAAATTTCCAATTGCAATTTCAGAGGTTTGCAAGATCTACTGGAACCACCTGGAAGTATGTTTTTGATGGACGAAAAAGAGAAGCTGAGAGTTCTCAATGCTGAAGAATTTGTTACAAAATTAGGATGTACCAACAAAGACCTTAAAGTGAAGGTTGTTTCGATATTTGGAAACACCAGAGATGGTAAAAGTCATACCCTCAATCAAGTTTTTTTCAAAGGAAAAGAAGTGTTTAAAACTTCCAATGAACAAACTTATTGTACTTTGGGAATTTGGGCTGCATTCGATCCTGTACTGAAAGTCATATGTTTGGATACGCAAGGATTCTTAGGTATGGTATTCATTGATATCCTCTGATTTTCAACGTTTCAGATGAATTTATAATATTTTTAATTTCTTTGCTTTTATTTATTAGGTGCTACTGCGAATGAGAATCAATCGATGAGGCTTTTATTAAAAATTCTTGCAGTATCCGATATAGTAATTTATAGAACGCGTTCCGAGAGATTAAACAGAGACTTATTCACTTTTCTGGGAACCGCTTCGCATGCTTACAGACATCATTTCCAAGGTGCTCTACAAGCGGTCAGCAAAAGGGAGAATGCCATGAATTCTCTGAGAACTCTCGGACCGAGTATCTTGGTGCTACACGAAACAACTCATTCTAAACCTTTGAATAATAATAGTACGTGTTTTAAAGAATCAATAAAACCTCATCATCATCGATCGCTAAAATATTGAAATTTTTCTTCAATTTCAGATAGCAAGGAGAGCGCAGAAACTGTTCTTAGGGATCGTTTTGCTCAGATGCGTCTCGAAATTGAAGCATTTAGTTCGATAAAATACGTTGGTATTCAAACGATTAATCCTCCAACGGATTACGAACCATTCCGTCAAGTAATCAAAACCGAATTAGATGACATCGAAGTCCGATCAGCTAGAAAACCTTATTTAGTTTACAATACTTTAAAACTGTTGAATGATAAATTTTCTGGAGATAGCGAAAATTTTCAGACTATTTTATTTCCTGATCAATATTTTACTTGTTCTACGAAATGCCTGAGCTGTGGATGCAGATGCAACAATAGCATGGGACATCTTCGAGAAGGAAAACCCCATACCAGTAATATCAGGTTGGTCATACGAAACTTTGTCGTGAGCTGTAAATAATAATTTTCATTAATTTACAGGTGTCGTTATCAACGTCAGTATGAAAATATGACGTATATATGTAAAAAGTGCCACAGCAATGGTAATGAAGTTGTCGTAACCAACAGATGGATAACGCAAAACGAGAACAATTGGTACGGATTTGCTAGGTACGCGTGGTCTGGATATGTCATAGAATGTCCACATTGCGGGGAAATTTATAGAAGTCGTCAGTATTGGTATGGTAATAAAAATCCAGAAGACGATTCCGTTCGCACTGAAATTACCCACGTTTGGAATACGGTACATATAAAAATAATTATCGAATCAAACAAGTAACGTATTTTTATTTTATTTTCACGGCACTTATTTGCTTTTGTTTTCAGCCAAATATCTCGATAACATCCCAGAATACAGCTCAGAGAGTAATCGATGGGGTTTCTTACCTCACCGAAGCTGTTTCGAATGTATCCTTACAACCAACTAAAGCGATAACCGCTTGGGTTGCGGATCAAGTAGCGCCAACTTACTGGAGGCCCAACAACGAAATCAAACACTGTTATAAATGTAAAATTCTTTTCTCCCCGACGGATACGAAACACCATTGTAGAGCATGCGGGGAAGGATTTTGCGCTCAGTGTTCTTCAAAAACTAAATGCGTACCTTCCAGAAATTGGAACACTCCCGTACGCGTATGTGATATTTGCTACCTCAAAGACGCAAATTACAACGACGAAAGTTTGAGAAAAGCGGAAGATGTGAATTGTAGAAAAGTTTCGGAGACAGTGGTATCGACTTTGAGTGCAGTCGGAACTGTTTATAATTATTCAAAAAGTAAGTATACTGAAATCCGGTGACTCGAATATGGATAATTATATTGATTATTTTTCCAGCGCTGATAAAGGATACAGTTCGACCAACGTATTGGATACCAGATTCAAAGATAGTCAACTGTTGTATATGCGATAATAAATTCTCTTCCACGCTTTCCCTGCATCATTGCAGGGATTGCGGTCGTGGTGTGTGCCAAGACTGTTCCCAAAGTCGTAAACCTGTACTCTACAGGGGATGGGATAAACCTGTCCGCGTATGTGATTCGTGCGTTAAAATTGATTAAAGGAAGCTCATAACGCAACTTCCAGACAATTTTAACAAGTACAAATAATGGGTCGGATTGTTAAATCGAGGAAGAATTAAACTTCACGCTGATTTTGCATTTGCTTTTTTGTTTTCTTGACAAAATAACATTATACAAAGATTTCTTTACATGGTTTAACCATGGATATGTAATTCTAATTTCATTAAATGCAATTATTTTTATTACATTTTTTACGTTATGTACATAAAAAAGTAAAGTGAGAGAGAATATATGAAGATGTCAAATAATTTTAATCGATGTGCGATATGTGCGCAAATTTAAAATGATTGTTGATAATAAATTAAGTTTATTGGATACTAAAAAAAAAAAAATAATACTTGATCTTTTACAACTGGTTTGAAGAAAATTTGTTCCCTCCAATTTGAAACCCATCTATTTATTTTTGTATAATTGAGAAATCAGCAAGTTGGAGGGCGCTGATGAACGAAACCATAGTATTTTTGTTATAATTCGGATTTGAGAAATGAGTGAATAACATGTCTTGGATGATTTATGATTCCATGTGAATTTTAGAACCGATAAACTTAATCTTTTCAAAAATGCATGAAAGTTTGTACGAAGAGGTTAAGCGATATGTTGATGAAACAATGTCATTGAAGATAAAATTGGTTGTGAGTTGATTTTGATTTAAAAGAGAGCATTTTTGTAATGATTTTTTGATTGGAATAGTAGCACAAAACAAAGTTTCGATGAAAAATGTATCCGTGAACATGTTATTACGTTTTCAATAAATTCAATGAAAATACTTCTTACTGTTGTCTTCTCACTTTAATCTTTACACTTCCTATAAGTATTCATTATTTGTCTTTCAACCTTGAATTAGGTATTCAAAATTAAACTTTATGCTTTTCTTAGAACTTGATTTAGAATAATCTTCAATTCACCAACGAAGGTTGATCATCGGATAAAACAGTATCCACTGCCACATTTTTATAATAAGCGCACGACGTTCCTTGTTTGGTCCACTTTCTCAAAGATTCACGATTGATCAATGGTTTATCTCCTCCGTTAGTTTTGGATTGATTTCTCAATTTTGCTGTATAGTCAAGATTGGATGAAATGTTGTTATGACGAGGACGCTATAAAAGAATGATATTCAATAATACTTACTGGAAGATTCAACTAACGACAAGGTGTACGCAATAAACCTCGATGCCTACAAACGTCTAATACAAATCTAAAAAATATATCATACGATATTTTAGACATCGACGTTTACAACATACGCGCTGTGTTGCTCTTATTTCTCTCATTTCACAATATCAAGGTTCCCTGAAACATTTGAACAAAACCACGAATGATGTTGAGAAAAAACATCCCATCTTTTCTGGAAAAATCTCATAAATTTGAAACATTTTGTAGACTTTTTTCACAGTTTTAATTTTTTTCCACCCTATTGTTTAATAATTTTTCAAATTTTTCAAGAAAAAATGTTATCCCTAACAACACAAAGTTCCTTAAACGTTTTTAAAACTCTCGAATGCTGTTGGGAATGTTTTTCGGAGATTATTCATGGTTTTGCAGGAATGTTTCAGCGAAATATTTCCACTGTTAGCACTATATTTAATCATTCGGACTCTGTACGGCAATAAAGTACCGAAGATTATTTCCTGAAAATTTCAAATCTTTCCATGAATTCTTACCGAGAAAATGTGTACTCGATCGAAAGGGTGGTATTTTCTTAATTTGTAATCAAACGATCTAATGATGATAACAATTATAATATCAATACTTACCTTACGTAGAACGACATCCTCATTAGAGCTATGATCGTCTCCATAGTTATCGTTTTCGTATTCACCATCATCGCTAGATACAGAAGAGAAGTTTAGTTGCAATTTACAATTGCGATCGTCAAGCATGGATTTAAAGCGTTGGACTGTGCGTTTGGACGTGCTAGCTTGGTTTTCAATCGAAGGAGTACTTTTCGAACTGTTGCGCTGCGATTCATGGAATCATAACATCAACGAGAATTCACTTAAGAAAAATACTTTTAACAGCTTATTAATTACCATGTTTGTGTTTTTGCAAGAATTATCATCTATTCCAGTGTTTCTCACAATTTCCTCGTTTTTTCGCTTGAAGTTTGTTGTTTTCCTAGCATTGCTATCAGAAGTTGTTCGTTTTGCTTCGATTGGCTGTAGAATATTGAAAACACACTAATTTGAAGAATATGAAATTTAAAATTCATTACAATTAAAGTGAGATTTCGTACCAATGGTTTTGTGGGACTGATGAAAATTGATGAAGATTCTTGTGTGCCGCTGGGAGTATACATTAAATTCCTGTCTTTCACAGAAATACGTTCACCTGTGAATGAAAGAAAACAACTTTTGTATATTTATAAAAATTGCTTGAGTGTTCGAGAATGATAGGAGAAAAATAACAAATCTCCACCTGCCCAGTAATTCAAAGAAGGTAAAATACGTCTTCCTCTCGAACTAACAGATCCAGAGATAGATGTGATATTTCCATCGCAACATTCATTTGGCTTTGATACTGAAACTAACGAAATATAATTTTAGATATTGTTTCAAAGAAACAAATCTTGAATAATCAATTGTCCTCCCAGCATACCTTTGAAAAATTCCCAATTTTCACAAAATTTTTGTATGTTTTTAGGACATCCGTTGTAACATTGTTTCAATAGAGATTTCGGTACATCTGAAATCATTGAAATCTTTGATTGATTCAGTCTCTAAAGTCGGATACTTGTAACTCGATATACCTGTTCTGTTGCTGTCAATGTCTCCGGAAAGTCGATAAAATTCGTGATCAACAGTTTCAAAGAATTTCGCAGTTATTCTTCGTTGTACGACACTCGTAGTGAAATTTTTGTGCACAACTTGACCTTGCGCGCTGAAAATGTGGATGAAAATTTGTAAAACAATAGAATCAAATAAACCTAATTGAAACCTATTTACAACTCACTTCAATAATTTTCCCTTGAAACATAAACCCAAGGTAGATGAATATACACCATAAGAGATTTGAGGAACCCAAGAACTCAATATTTTAGGACTATCTTTCGATCCGAATTCATCAATGTTTTCCTTGATCTCGGAACTATGGGTCGACTCGTGGGGTGCATGGTTGAAATGTATATTTTCTTTATTGGACGGATCGTTTGAAAAATTCTCAAGAATTTCTTTATTTTTGCGCACTTCCCTATCACTTCGATTTTCATCGTTCCTTTGATTACCGTTACCGCATTGGATAACGTAGTTTGCATCTTTTTGGAAATGACATTCACCACTCTCGGCATTACGTATAGCGTTATTTTTATCAAAAATTTTCAGATTAAAATGAACGGGAGTGGAATTGATGACAGTTGGGGTAGCTTTTTTATTGCATCCATCGTTTTCCAGACTCAAATTTGATTGTTTTTGCATATTTTGATGCACAACATCGCGCGGAAGATCCAGCTTCGCAGATTTCTCGAATTCGATCAATTCTTGATCGTGTCCCTCGTAACTGTCCGTTCGAGTCGTCGAGAAGGATTTTTGATTTTCTTGGATACTCGAACTGAGGCTCGTATCTTTCGAAATTTGATATTCCGGGGGCTCGATTGAATTTTCACGAGTCGAAGTAAATCTTATTTTCGAGGAAGGTTTTTTCTCTTTACGTTTGAATATTTTTCTTGTCCATGGAATCTTGTTGGCGTGTATTTTAGGGATTCCTAGATAAATTTCGTCGTCCGATTGATCGCCGGTGGTAGTCTCTTTGGGATTATCATCATTTTCTGTTGCATTTGTCGGTACTGCGAATCTTTCTTCATCTTCTTTGAATTTCATTTCGTTTTCGTTATTTTGATTCGATCTATAAGAGGCGATATAATTCAAACAATTGAACATTTCGATGATTTTGGTGATGTATTCCATGGGACAATTTTTGTCTTGTAAATTTTGTATAATTGCACGAATTTGATGTTCTTGAAGGACATCGAGTAACGTGTTAGATCCATTCAAAGTGCAATGCTCTTCTGTGCTTTGGCTTAAATTTTTCTTATCGATAGCATCAAAAGTGAATTGATGAGGAAAATTGTAAGTATCGGTTTGACACGCAACGTCGTTGGTTGTTTTATTTCTGATATTAAAAGAGTTGGGTGGTGCGACGTGGTTTTGATTACATCGGTCCAAGGGTGAAATTGCTGAATAGGTTTGAGGGTTCGGTCGTTGACGAGTATCGCGTATTGCGCGTGGCATTCGAAACATAGGTTCTGGGCGAATCACGCATGTTATTTCGCTTCTCAAATCATCGTCGCTATCCGTAACGGGAGTTGGCCATCGAAAGTCAGGATTGCAGCCTCCCGTGACAAATAATTTCCAAACACGATAAACGTTTTCCCAATCTTCTGGAAACCCATTGAAAAACTTGTCTCTTACGTATTTTGGAAGTCCTAAAAAGAAGAACAAAAGAACTCATTTATTTTCATTCTATATTTCTTTGATATTCACTTTCTTACCCATTTGTTCGTCGACTAGGCATCCATTTAGATGATACACGTGTTTATATATCGATTCAACCTCCGTCAAAGATAATCTTCTTATAATTGGTTTACTATGCGCAACTTTACCACTGCAATGTTATAATTTTTTGATTAATCATTCAAGCGATCTATCTCTACTCATTCTACTACGAATAATGTATTTGTCCTGTATTAGGCATGATAACATTGTTGATACGAGTGGAAATTATGAATTTATAATTCCAACCCCATCGACACAAATAATTTTCAAGTATCATAACAAAATATTAATGGATTTTGAATTGTTTATTGATGAAACGTAAATAACGATGTGTAAATTTAGATATCTACTTTGCCATTTTCATGCATGGAATTAAAAATTCATTCCAATAAACAATTCAAACTTCAACATACAGCAGATCTGATCAACATAATAAATCGATCTTTCGTTGCTATTGTAAATTAATTTCTTTTGTAATGTAACGACACTTACACGTTACACTTTGTTGATTCAAAACTTGAAATAAATAATAATTTTGACTTTTAAACTAACCATTCTAAAATTCCTTTGACCGTCAATTGATATTCAGCATTCAGTCTCACTTTCCATTTGGAAAAAGTTCTCATCTTGGTCGTTTGAGAAAGATTTTCAAGCGAGGGATCTACATTTCGTGGAAAATTTGATAAATTCTCTCTGGATGTCATTATTTTTGTTTTCATACGCATTTCCACTCGTGGGAGGCTTCTTCCATTGTCAGGAGACCGCGACGTACGTTTCATTCGCGCGAAAACGTCGAATTCAAGCTGTATTCTCAATACGACTGTTGTTGTTCCGTCTTTATTCAATCTTCGAATTGAAAAGAGATAACTGCGACAAAATTCCAGCAATCGCGCCTTGTCCTCGGAGTTGATACCCCTTCCTCCGCCGAAAGAGCATGTTTTGGCGGTTATTTTTACACTTTGGAACAATTTTTATCATTTAAATATCAAAGTAAAACTATGCAAGGTCATCAAAGACCCGCGACATTAGGCATTGTCTGGGTAATTATTGTTATTTTTTTTACAAACTATTTCAATTTACTTTTACATTTGTTTTTGAATTTGAGGTTATAATTTTCAAATTGATCACTTGCTGCACATTTTTGAATAAAAATTACTTTATTCATTCTTAGTGTGTTTTCCATGAAATCCCAGAATAATCCTCGCAATATTTGGGTTACATTTTTTTCCTTTTTATACAAATCTTGTCTTTTCTCTAACGATAAAATTGATAATATTACAATGTCAAATGATTTTATTTATTTACTGAGAGTTTGGAAAATCTATAATTCAACATAATTTTCATACTTGTTCGAACCAACCAGGCAAAAAAAAGAAAAACTGAGAAAGATGAAAAGCCGGACAATGGTTTTGACGATTGGGTGAGTGATTACGCCGATTAAATTTATCAAATCTACTCGATAGATTTTTATTGTTATTCTATATCAAATTCCAGGGTGGATACATGGCTGCGAAGAAAGCCAAATTGGAAGAACAATTTCACGAGGAAGCCAAAGAATTTGCCAACTCCACGTCAACGTTATTCAAAGACATTGCTATATTCGTAAACGGCTATACCGATCCAACGGCGGATGAACTCAGACGTTTAATGATGGCTCACGGCGGTGTTTATCATCATTATTTACGACCACGTCACACCACGCACATAATTGCCTCGAATCTACCTTATTCAAAAATACAAATGTATAGAAAAAGTCAAAATCCGATACCATTATGCAAACCCGAATGGATAACGCACAGCATCAAAGCTGGAAAAATCTTGAATTTTCAAAAATATTTACTGTATTCTAATTGCACGAATGTACAACCGCAATTGAAATTTTCTACAACTGAAAAAATCGAACCTCCAAAAGAGAGTCCTAAAAAATCTTCTGCATCCAATTGTAGCAAAAATTCTGAATTCATATCAGAATTTTACGATCACTCCAGATTGCACCATATTTCCACAATGGGAGCGGAATTTAAAAACTACATCAATGAATTAAGAGACAAAAACGATGAATTTCCTGGTTTGGAACGGTTGAAAAAACTGAAAAAATCTGACAATGATGATGACGATGATAATGATGATGATGATGAGATTTTTGCTTTGGAAAATGAAAAGCCAAAGAAAAGCAAACATAAATCAGCAGCTATAATAATGCACATAGATATGGATTGTTTTTTCGTCTCCGTAGGTCTAAGAGGAAAACCGGAATTGAAAGGATTCCCTGTCGCGGTGACGCACTCCAAGGGTATTAAAAATCCCCCGCTGCAAGGTCCCTCCACTTCCACCGAAGAGTACAGAGGTTCGATGTCCGAGATTGCTTCTTGCTCCTACGAAGCTAGACAAGCTGGTATAAAAAACGGCATGTTCCTAGGACAAGCTTTGAAAAAATGTCCCAATTTGAAAACCATACCGTACGATTTTGAAGCTTATAAACAAGTTTCTTATACTTTATACGACACCGTAGCGTCTTACACTTTGGATATCGAGGCTGTGAGTTGTGACGAAATGTACGTGGATTGTACAAAAATCCTCCAAGAGGTGGATCTAACGCCAATGGAATTCGCTAATGAGATAAGAAAAGAAATCCAAGATAAAACTGGATGTCCCGTTTCAACGGGTTTTGGCAATAATAAATTACAAGCGAGATTAGCCACGAAGAAAGCTAAACCCAATGGTCAATTTTATCTAAAGTCAGAAGAAGCTCAATCTCACATCGCTTCTCTCGATGTCCGAGATTTACCGGGTGAGTATTTTGTTTTCGAAGCTTGAATGATCTTCAAATGATTTTTCTTGCTTTTTTGTTTTTCAGGAGTCGGTGGTTCTTTGACTCACAAATTGAGAGACATCAAAGTCCGCACATGCGAAGACTTGCAATCGATTCCACTGAGCACCCTACAGAAAGAATTTGGAAAAAAAACCGGAGAAATGTTGCACAATATGTCCCGTGGAATAGATAATTCCAAATTGAATTTGGAATACGTTAGAAAATCAGTTTCTGCGGATGTAAATTATGGAATACGATTTGAAAACAATGGGGATGCGGTGGAATTCTTGACCAAGTTATCCGAAGAAGTTTATAATAGATTGAAGAAAGCTAACGCCAAAGGTAGATGCGTTACTTTGAAACTTTTGGTTAGAGCCAAAGAGGCTCCGAAAGAGGCGGCTAAATTTATGGGGCATGGGATTTGCGATTGTGTTACAAAATCGAAAAACCTGCTGGCCCCGATCGATGATTTATCGATCATAAGAAAGTGAGTTTGAATCTCATGATTTTAGATTATTTCGCATCTTCTATGCAGAAATCTAAAAAAGCTCTGAGAAGCTTTGAAATTTGCATCAAAAATCTTATCAATTTGGGACATTCCGTACAGACTTTCCGTACAGATTCTTCTGACCGCTGAAAAAGAAATTCCAAAATCGTCAAACACTTTTTCACGTATGATCTTTGAATATAGCACATGAATGTATTCATAGGATTTCAAAAATTCTCAACAATCAGAAAATTTTAGAGATGCTAAGACTTTTCTCACCAATTTTCAACGATATTTACAGGGAAGTGATCGGTTTGTGGAATCAATTACAACAGATACCAGAAGACATAAGAGGAATCGGAATCCAACTCTCTCGATTAGAAATTTCAAAAAAAGAAGCATCATCTAAAAAATCTAGTATGAATTTATTCAATTTTATAGACAAATCCAAACAACAGCCCTCAAGAACGGAAACCTTAAACACCGAAACAATTCAAAAAGAAAATCCTGGCCCGCCCGCTCTTTCGCGACCGACCGAACACGCCTCAACGACATCAAAATCGAAACCAACTCAAATTCAATCCAACTCTACATCAAATGCATTCAACGTCACACGTTCGGAAATCATGTTACCCTCCCAAGATATCGACGAATCCGTCCTCAATGAACTACCCGAAGAAATCCGAACTGAAATCATGAAAACCAAATCTACGAAACAAACGAAACAAGAAGAATTTTTCAAACATAAAAAACCGAATTCTGGAAAATCAGGAAAACCAAAAATGCCTCCGATAACGGAAATTGATTTATCGGTGTTGATCGAATTGCCCGAGAGTATTAGAAACGAGATAATGAACGAGTACAGTGCGAACAAACGCGATAGCGAGAATAATGATGACGATACTCCTCCCAACACGGATTCCAACGATCGACGAAAATCCTTATCGCTGGACGAATCGAATCTATCGTTTTCTCAAGTAGATCCAGAATTTCTAGCCGCTCTCACGGAAGACATGAGAAATGAAGTTGAAACTTATCTGAGGGACAAAAAGAGGCAGAAAGAACGGAAAGATGTTGTTCGACAGAGCGATTCTTCGAATAACGATGATGGTAAAAAAGAACGATTGATGTCTCGCAATGGTTCGGTACAGAATAAAAGAAACAAAACTGATAAATTTTCCACCAAATTCAAAACTACTACAAATTCTACGAAGAGAAAACATTTTAAACCGTCTAAAAATAATGGAAATAAGGATAAAGTAGTAGGGGAAAATTGTCAGAAGTTCAGTCAAGATTCTAATGAATTATTGGCATCTGTCGATTCAAATCGAATCGTCAATCGTAGTGAGATTCGTGATGTTTCGTTGAATTGCACAACCTCTTTTATGGATCCATCCGGAAACGATCGGGACAAAGCATTGATGAAACTTGTCGATCTTCTTTTCAGTTTACCAATTGAAAAGGTAATATATAATAATGTGTGGGAGTTGTTTCTTATTCCACAACATCTTATTGACGAATCAGAATTTAATGGAATATTTCTATCTTTTCGGTCGATAAATATTGGTTCGGAATATGAATTTTCGGTACAATGAACTTAGGTGCGATGCGAAAACGATGTATCAAAGGCCCATCGTTGTCGTGAACAATTCAAATTGTACATCTCGGATTGTAAATGAAGGATTGTATTCTTCTATCTATCTTGGCAACCTGAAATCAAATCTAAACAACTCGGCTTACGAGTTTGATATACGGAACAAATGTTTCAAATTACCAATTTCTATTATAAATGTCACTCAAGCATCCGGAGAAGCGGGTAAAATTTTTTCACAAATTACTCGATTGAATTTAAATTTAAAATCAATAATAATTGAATAAATACCTGATATTTTATAGACTTTACTTACAAATTTGAGTGTTCTTCGAGGTTTGCGGATATTGGAGTATAAAATTACAAAGAATTTTTCATCTATAATCGCCAGAAAACTCAGTCAAAAACCGAAACTTATATTTATAGTCTAATCCTGGTCGTAGATTATATTCTTACTCACTAAAAATGTCCATTGGATGCATAATTAAGGTGCCACTACACCCCATACTCGAAAACGAAAGAATCAAATCAAAGTATCGCTCTGCACAGAGCGGTATTTTCCCAGACAGCACAAATGATTATTACAGAAATAACTTCTCGAACAGTCCCCGTTATGACAGTAAAAATGAATTCAAAATGCATACATGTTGGATAGTTCTTCATGAATTCGTGATATGAATTCTTCCTGAAGATTAAGTTATTCATCAAGATTTCATTTTGAATTCAAACTATTCGTAATAAATTCATGTTTACGGAAGCTCTTTGCTGGGTTCCTTTTATTGTTTCATTTTCGAATAAGATTTGACTCGGGGGTTGCATCGTCAGAGCCCTTAATGAAAAAAAAAACTGGCACAAAATTTGACTCACTTCTTTTGGTGCTCGAATGCCCTCGATTACTAAACATCAATTTATCTATTAAAACCCGTCAATTCATCCCACTTACAATTTCTATATCTAATTCTCTAAATTTATAGAATAAATTAAAACTAATATCATTTCAATTCATTTGCAATCTTCCCGAGGCTTCTCAAACTCGATTCCTTTCAAAATCTGCTCTTTCCGCTCGAATACTCGCCATAAATTGACAATTCGATCTCCACATGTATATTCAATTACCAGCTCGCATCATCGGAATATCTCACTAAAAATCATTCAAATTTTTTTTACAGGTAAAAATGCAGATCAAGACTTGGATCGCTAATTCTAAAATAGTGAACGAAGTTGATTTTTTATCGCTAGCGACATTTTTCAGCATGCTTCCCGCAAAGAGACGTATCGAAGATTTGTACTCGCTTCTGAGAACCATGCACAGGTAATTAAACAAAACAATATAATAGTTAAGAAAAAACAAACAAAAAGGTTCATCTAAACCTAAAATAAATGGGGAAAATATCGGGTAACAAAACTCAGGATGATTTATGAACAGATATTGATTTACTCACATATGATTGGTAGTTAAATAAAAAAAGATATTCTGCATATAGTACATCAACTTACTACATGATTTTTTTTGTTTGTTCCTTTGTTCATTTGTTTCAGATGTATGACAGAAACTGGAAGTTGCATTTGGCATAAGACATACAGAAAAACAGTAAAATACGTTCAACATTATATGCAGATCGAATACAACAGCAATCTAATGTTGCCACCAATCAGGTGCAACCTTCTTGAGTGCAACAGTGATGATATAATATAAATTTGCGACAAATTCAATAAATTAATATTTTCTTTACAATGTGCTTAATAAAAAACGTATTTACAAGCAAACGTGATACTTACCTTCAATTTCATTGAATAAAGAGAGTATCATCGTTTTAGATAACGTAATGATATACTATTTTTTTTTTAACGCATGTGATTTGTTTGCTTTGCTTGATTTTTTTCTTTGCTTTCTTTGCTTTCTCTTAAAAAGGATCTCTTGTTCTTTTGCTCGATGGTGTTGTTGATATTGATATTGTTGTTGTTGTTGTTGTTGGTTGTCGTTGGTTGTTGTTATTAATATTGTTGTATAAATCGGTAAGAAGTCATAAACCTTGAATTCGTACGTATTCATTTCTTTTCCTTTGTAATTATACATATAATAAATATACATACATATATATATTGATAAAGTACACACATATTTTATATATATATGTATATATATTCATTTTCTTGATATTTTAGTTTTTTTCCTTGTAATTTGTTGTTGTAATTATTTACGCGCATGGGTGGTGAAAAAATAGAAAGGGGGTAAATTATGATGTAATGCTTTACTACTCCCATTCGGTGGTGCCAGGGGGTTTAGACGTGAGATCGTACAAAACTCGGGAGATCCCGGGCACTGTCGATATTTCGGTTACCATTTTCTTCACCACCTGTGATCAACAACATAGTTTTTACATACAATCGATCAATCTCATAAATTCTCTAAAAAGTTTGAAAATCATTTTTCATAACACTAACACAGAAAATTTCAACAATTCATTATCATTATTTGCACTGTAAAAAATATCTTTCGTAGAATCACCCATATCCGATAAACAACCAATCCATATATGAATTGGAAAATCAAAATTTTCTGCGAAAGCACTACACATTCGGCATAGAAGTTTGTAAATTACTCGCATTCAATGTAGGTAATAAAATTTGCTACACCGAGCATGAACAATTTACAAACTTGTGTAGTATTCCCACTCTTAGCGTGAGACTTTTCCAAAAAGAAATTTATTCCTCCTACACTGAATGTGTAGTGCTTTCACAGAAAATTTTGATTTTCCAATTCATACACTGTAAAAAATAATTATTGTAAATTACCCACTCCAAATGGGAAAACATCACAGTATTTCATGAACATACTCTGCTCAGCATAAGGAAAATACTTGTTCTATTGTAAAAGTCCTACGTTCAGCATATAGGGAATTTGCAATTTTCTAATTTTAGTAATTTCATTACCTACGCTGAGCTTGATAAAAATACAAGAGATTTTTCCACAGTCTGTTTCGAAGTTCACCAGATTCCGATATGTACCATTCATTCCAATTAACAGTCTTTATACAGGCTAGATAGATGAATAATTAATCGATAAACGCTTTCTGTGCATTGTGTTAAGAAAAATAGTATGAGTAATATACTATTATAAAAATACAACTGTCGACTACTTACATGCATAGGCAGTTCGTTTCCTGGAATAGCGGGGGTACCAGTCATGAAATCGCGCGAACAGAACGGCCTGAGAACAACCGAACGTTGGCACGAAGGGGTTCGAGAAGCTGCATCACGATCAAAATGTATAGGAATTAAAACTACTGGCATCTGGCTGATAGCTCCCATGCAACTGTTTGCCGCTAAAACTTGATTGGCTAAATGATCGGCCTGTCGGAGGGTTGATATTACGTTAGACGTGAGATGCGTCGGAGTGATATCCGTGACTGGATGATGAAGTTGTGGTCCAAAAATATAGCATACACGGTTCACATTGTGACACACGCGAGGGATTAACCTCGCCAGGAACAACATATCTTCCCAATCTATTCCTTCGGATGTATTCTCTTCGGTCGACAATCCTACCACGTAACTATAACTTCTTCTATCTCCCTATTACCGCAAAATTAGAAAATTTATCATTTTCCATCGTAGAATTGATTATAAAGAGAGAAAGAAAAAAAAAAAATATATATATATATATATCTTTTTACCTGAACTCCGACGCTTCGAATTGGTAAAAGCGTTGCCGCGATATGACGTTGGCTAGAAATTTTCCTCAAATGTTGGCGTTCCGTTTCGCTGGTGGCGCCTTCCACACGATTCAACAAAGCGTGTTTCTTTTGAAGCATCTGTTCGTACTCTGCCATTATTTTTACTATGACCTGCAGCCGGGAAGAATTGCATTAAATATGTGGGATGAAAATGACATGAAAAAAAAAAACACTTACCTGTGTTTCTGAAAAGTCTTTGTCTATATACGGCTCGTACGCGCAAAGAATACGTATGGCAAGACCTGGTCCTGGAAATGGATGGCGCATAACAAGGGATACGGGTAATCCAAGTTCGCATCCCAATTGCCTCACTTCGTCTTTGTGAAAATCTTTCAAAGGTTCTACCACTCGTCCTTTTGCCCTCAACGCTCTAACAAGATCACTATCGTTGTGATGTGTTTTAATAGCATCCGCTTTGCCTACATGCATAAGGTAACGCATTTATAATATAAGGTTATACAAGTTTTTTTATTACACAAAAAAACAACAACAATCATCCCTTACCGCTAGCCAATTGGCTGGCACTTTCTATAAGATCCGGCCTTAGAGTGCCTTGACCGAGGAAAACTTCTTCGGGTTTCAAACCCATTTCTGCCATCGCTTCGTTAGCTACTCTAACGAAAACATCTCCTATAATTTTTCGTTTTTCTTCCGGGCTAGTCGTAGCGCATAACATTTTGGTCAGTCTGGTTCTTGGACTACTTCCCGTTCCGCCTATTCCTTTGCTATTGACGGCATTTGTATTCGCGGGAACGTTGTCCAAGGGAACGGAGGTGGTACCTTGCATGAAGTAATGGGTAGCATTGACCACTCTTAATTTCACACCCAATTGTGCTAAACTCTGTTCCACGAATTGGGTTTCGCCTTTGCGCATGAAACCATTGTTGATATGCAGGGCTATCACTTGCTCCTTGTTCAAAGCTTTGTGTAATAACGCCGCGCATACCGTTGAATCTACTCCACCGCTTACCAACAACTGTAACAATATTTATATTTTTATCATCATCTTTTTACAAGATATATATATATATTGATACTTTTACTGCTGCTGCTGTGACTTACCAGAATTTTGTTACTGCCCACGGTTTCTCTGATATATTGAATACACTGTGCTTCTCGATCGCGAAGAGTATAGTTTCCCGTAAGGCCGGCCACGCCGAACAGAAAATTTTGTAACATCGCTTTCCCGTTGGGCGTTAAATCTACTTCTGGATGAAACTGTACTCCATACAAATTTAATTTATCACTTGCTATTCCTGTTACAAAATTCGAAGACCTGGCAGTAGTACGAAAACAATCGGCAACCCTGTCTATACTGTCGCCGTGTGTCAACAGTACCATTTGTTCCTTATCCAAGCCCCTGATATGCACATATTAATTCATATTAAAATATATTTTACTCTATACATGAAACACAGAATCTATCATCATTTGCAACTAAATGGAAGTAATAATAATGATAAATTCTTTTCTATTTATTCTCACTTTCCGACAAAATGAATCTAAACTTTTTAGTATCGTATGCAGTATCGATGAACGTAACATTCAATGACACATGCTCCAAAATATTCTCCAAACTCTTATAACTAGTTATATACATGAGAATTTTTGAGTGATTATTATAATGTATATAGAGAATTCTTATTGGCAAAAACAAATGATCGAACTTACTTGAATAGAAGGCACTTGGGGTCTATTTCGATTGGAAATTGACCATCTTCGCGGCCTTCCTTTCTGATAACAGTACCCCCAAATTCTTTGTTCATCATTTGCATTCCATAACAGATACCTAACACTGGAATCCCTATTCGAAAGATATCAGCGTCGTATCTAGGTGCATCTTCGGCGTAAACTGAACTGGGTCCCCCAGAAATAATAATAGCTCTAAAAAGTAATGTAAGATACTCCGAGTTATTATACGATACTCGTGGCAATGGATTATGGAAATATATTTTTAATACATTCTGGAGATGACTGCAAAAACATGTTAAAACTTGGAAATTTTGAATATTTTCACATGTATTGAATAATTCTTTCAATTTTCTAACAATGTTTATATTGAATCCAAACTCGAGAGCAATAATCGTCGATGTTTTTACACATTTCTTAAATTTGTCAGTTGGTAATCCGTGGAAGAATATCAAAAAAAAAGTATCAGACTCGGCGATGTCTTAACATCATTTCACAATCTCCGTAGTTAGTGAAATCGATGAAAGAATGTAAGAACTATAAAAAAAAAATCTTGCACTTCTCTTACTTGTATCCTTTTTCTTGTAGAGTAAACGCAGGCGTGTCTAAAGGTAAAATTTCACTGTGGACATTGAGCTCTCGTATTTTACGGTCTATCACTTTTCCATATTGCGCACCTGCATCCAATATAGCGACTCTCTCATCGACGCAGGCGACGTTCATAGTTTCTTCATCCGCTCCATTATTTCTTTCTGTACGAAACAATAATCCATCTGCGTTTTTTTCCATTTCAGTCTTACGGCTATCTATGTATGATTATTTTACGGTTGTCTTAACAATCCTGCAAGAGAATCCACATTCTTAGATTAGATTTTGAATCGATAGAACCTCTACTAATGGAATTTGAATTGATCGACTCCGGACGAGTATTAAGAATCATCGATTAGAATTGATAACAAAATATATCTCGAACTTTATCGTTATTTAGAATTAGATGATAAAGAAGGTCAAAACGATCAAAAGATAAAGCTTCTATAGAATTTTCTTTGATAAATCAACAATGAATTTTCAAGTAAAATTATATAACTTTGATCACACGAAAAAGGAATGTAAGAAAAGAAAAAAAATAAGGTAATTTCGTACTTTTGAAAATAATAATAAATATCTGCTGTTCATTATTTAACGGTTAAAAAAATTGGAGTTACTGTTTGATCGAACGGGGGGAGAAGGAAAAGAAGAGAAAATATGTATATACGATCATACGCGTATGTAAAAAGAAACTTCCTTCTCGCGAAGGATATTTATAAAATATTTAAAAATACAAAAATGACTTGGAGAAGTGGTGAAAAAAGTTATTTGCGATACACATGTATTAACGAGAGGTGCGGTGAATATAGAATGCCATGAACTATTTGGGTCACTGATTTATGAATACACAGGATACGGCATCCTGGATTGTCTAGGGTATAATGTGTTTGCGCTGTTTTGAAAACTACAAACATATACACTTAGCGCCTCTGTAGATCACAGACTTGTACTACCCGGGGCAACGTACGAAAGATTCATCATTTTTCCCAAGAAAGAACACAAAGAAGGAGACAAAAGGAAGAAGATTTGTATTGAATTTGATGCTCGAAGGTGTGGGCGAACCCGTGGATACCGATTGCAAACTAATTGGCGATGATTGAAGAAAGATCATTGGAATACCTTCGAATTTTGCGCTGTATCGTGCGATAGTTTGAAATAAATTGTTCAGATGGCATCTACTGTTAGTTTCTAATTTGAAGATTGACACAAGCCTTTAGGCAGATGCCGTATAGTCATTCACAGCGGTGAGACTGAAGTACATATTGACAAGTACTGAGAAATCTTGTCATGTAACTTCGACATTAATTCGCTGTCTCGTGAGAAAAATTACGAGTCTAAATGAAAATGATGATTTATCCTCGCGTATTATGAAAATTAATACCGTACAACGTACGGTCAACAACGAATTACCGGCTGTCGTGAGATTGTAACTGCGAGCACGTTCGCGAATGAAGCGACAATAAACGTGCTGATCGAAGCACGTGAAATTACACGTTCGAATGGGCTCTGGGAAAGAAAATAGTTCACTTACCGAATTAAATAAGGGATGCAATGTATTTCACGCACAAATTATCGCGTAACGTGAAATTAGTAACAAGAGAACAATATGCGCAAACTTGATGAGGCGGCCATACAATCGCCACAACGCAATGACTACCTTCACTTTTCAGACATAAACGAGCACCACTTCAACGGCAACAAAGGAACTAGCGAGGAGAGGAGTCCTAACACACAACAATCGGTCGATCAAACAGAACAGCGTTCTTACCACTCCTTTCAGATAGGTTTGAGAACACTCGATCCCCTACTTTCAATCGTTATTTTGGATAAAAATCAACTCCTCTACGGGAACACAGAAACACTCATCAGCTCATCAGCTCATTCATAATAAAATCAATTCACTTTCCAAGACATTCCATACTCCCCTCCATTCTATTTTATTAAATTTTCCTAACCTCTCTTTTGATTCCCCGTAAAAAGAAATCCCAAAATATCGATTAGTTCTTCCATAGTAACTTACTAAAATTCCCCACAAATCTCTTGGAAAATGGAATGAATTTGTATCAAACTGTAACTATATTGTAATCAATTGTAATATTTAAATTTATTGACAAAAGAAATAATGTTACATTAGATCATTGAGAAAAATATAAATACAATAAACTAAACTAAAATTTCAAATGAAAGCCTCCACCCACGGGAGGAGGTTTTCCACCCTCTATCAATCCCATGTGGAATCCGGAAGAGCTCAATTCGGTATAATCACCGTCTCCCAATTGTTTGTATTCTTTACCTCCGCTGGGAGGTTTTGGAGAAGCGTTGGCAGTTCGTACACCCAATTCGGACTTAGCGGGCCAAGTTGGGAACATAGCTGGATCGATGGGTAATGGTATTTCCGTGAAATAAGCATGTTCCAAAGCTTTATCCGCTGTAATCCTCTGATGTGGATCGTAAGTTAAAAATTTATTCAACATCTCTATGCCCATATCCGATAAAGATAAACTGAACCTCTGTCTAAGATTGTTCACAGGATAATGAGCGAATGGAATCTTCTGGACCATAGGCAATTTACTATACCCTGGCCAAATTCTATCATTCGGCGTTCCCAGTTCTTTGAATATTCTATTGAGTTGATCGATTTCTGATTTTCCTGGAAACAAAGCTTCCATTCTCAAGAGTTCCGCAAATATGCAGCCTACGGACCACATATCTATAGGCGTGCTATACTCTTTGTTGCCCAATAAAAGCTCGGGAGCTCTGTACCAAAGAGTCACGACTATCGGAGTGTATTGTCTAAGGGGGGATCCGTATTCTCTCGCTAAACCAAAATCACCGACCTTCAAGATCCCGCGATGACTCAGCAATAGATTCGAAGTTTTCAAATCTCTATGTAGAATCCAATTATCGTGAAGATGAGCAACAGCTCGGAGTAGTTGCTGCATAAGACACTTGACCTCCGCGGGAATGAAAACTTGTTTCTTCTTCTTCATGGTTTCTATGAGAGATTTCAAATCGTGTTCCACGTAATCCATGACGATGAATATTTTATCCATATTGCTGCCCACGACTATCTCCCTTACGGTCACGATATTAGGATGCTGTCCTTTCAACAATGTATTGATCTCTCTTAAGCTGGTAATTGGAAATCCTTCCCTTTCTTTTTCCATCTTCAATCTCTTCAATGCAACTATTTCGTTGGTTCTTTTGTCCCTGGCTCTATAAACTACGCCGTAAGTTCCTTCCTCTATACGGTTGAGACATTGAAACTCCTCGACGCTTCTGCAACCTTGAATGGCTGGCAAATAAGGTGGGAGTTCGGGTTCCTCTTCTTTTGGTTCTTCCGTTCCCTCTTCCTCCTCTTCCTCTTTTGGACGAGTTCCGTTCGAGATATGACCGGGAGAATCACCGTCCGAATGATCGGATTTAGCTAGCCTGTCGACGGACAACGGACTTGGATTATTGTAATTAGATCCGTCGTTGGAATCGTCGTTGGAATCTTTGTTGGATTCGTTGGAATCGTCGTCCTCGTCGCTACTAGTCTCGGAAGAATCGGAAGATCTATCGCGTGGGCTTTTTTGGTTTTCCGAAGAGTGTCTGGATTCGATGGATTTTGAATCTTCTTCGTCCGAGTGAACGGGGCTAGGACTTTCGTCCGATAATTCAACAACCGAGGGATCTCCGTTACCCGGGCTGAGAATCTTTTTGTCCCCTCTCTTCAATCTTCTCGCTTCCAATTCCAATCTGGAAACCTCTTTTCTCCTGGCCATCTCTCTATCGGCCTCCAAGAGCCGTTCTTTTCTCAATTCCTGTTCCGTCATTTCTTTAGGATTCTTAACTATGGGTGGAATTTCGTTGATTTGAATCTCTTCGGTGTCATCGATGGATTCTTCCACGACTTCCATCACCTCGCGGAACTGTTTGTCCTTGTGTTCTTTCTCTCTTTCCAATTTTCCTCTATCTTTGTCTCGCGATCGGTCGTGTTTGTGGGATCTTTTATGACGCTTTATTTCACGCTCGCCTCTCTCCATCAAGTCGTTTTCGTCGTACTGTTCTTCCATCAAACGCAAATGTCGGCGTTCTTCGATTCGAATTTCACGCCTCTCGCCGCGTTTTCTACTATCCTCGGAGAGAGTGCGAAATTCACGTCTCTCGCGTATGTCTTCGATTCTGGTTTCTCGACGGGATTCACGAATATCACGCGAATCCTCCATGCGTACTTCCCGACGATAATCAATTTTATAATCGCGACTCACGTGAGAATCTTCGCGTCTCTCTCTACGCTTGTCTAATAATCTTTCTCTCATGTCTTCGAGAACTCTATCGCCTGTGCTTTGAGGTTCTTTGCGCTCGTGTTGCCTGGACGAAGATTCTCTGTCTCTGGAATGACCGGTATCGACCCTATCGAAACGTTCTAATCTATCTCTGTCTCTTTTTGAATTTTCAGAACGCTCGGATCTTTCCATACCTTCTGTACCATGCCTACGGTGTCTATGTTTACTCCTATGCCTGCTGTCCTCGCTACTTCGATCGTGATACCGCGAAGATTTTTGTTCCTTCTCCTCTCTACGTTCTCTTCTTTCACTGTGTTTGGCTCTTCTGCGTGACGAAGAACTCGATTTGTGGTGTCGAACGGTCGTAGCTTGCGGCGGTTTTATATCCAAAGAATCGGCCGTATCGCCGCCTTCTTCTTCCGAAAAACTGAAATCATCCATGTCTTTGGAGGGACTTTTTTTTAATTCTCCGTCCTCACTTTGGTTATCGATGTCTATCCCATCTTCGGACATCTTCAATTCAAAGATTTTGTTATGCTATTTTTCTTTCATGCGCAATCTATAATAAAGTAGATGTATTGGATTACTTACTTTGTACTTTCATAATTCAACGATTATCCAACGTTTTGATTTGTATTTTTATCCATTTATAAATGATGTGGAATATGGTTTGAAGAATAATTAACCTAACTTTTTTGATGATCGTAAACGACACAAACCGCTGGAGGGGATTCAAAATGATTTGAAATGCGAGTTTTCAATTAGTGTCAGATTTGTCGACATCAAGGTGCCTTTTTATGAGACAGTGGTAAAAAAGGTGGACCACGATCGTCCCGAAATTTCCTGATTCGTTGGAAACTAGTACTTTTTAGTCATTTCCTTAAAAAGTACTAATTGACAACGAATCAGCGATTTTTTCACCAAAAACCTACTAGATCTTTTCAACCATTTCACGTCACAAATATTCAATCAATTGCATTAAATTTTGGATCAAATGATTCAGAATCAATCAAACAATCCGGGTCTGGTCTGTTGTTAAACTAACTCGTCATCAACAATTAGAACGAAATTTCGTTATCAGTCAATAAGAAACCTCTGTTCAGTTTTTTTTATAATATAACAAATATAATCCATGTACAATTATTTTGAGACCAGAGCTGGCATTTCTGATATATTCTGGATTTTTTGATCTCAAGGTCGATGTAATTAATTGAATATTAATAACGTGAAATGGTTGGAACGATCTAGTAGCTTTTTAGTGAAAAAATCGGGTCGGTGCCGAATCAACGAAAAACCAAATGAACGGAAAAAAATTTACTAGCAGTATGAAGTTGTCATTCTGTTGCAGTATGAAATGAAATTAGTCATAGATCATTGATTGAATTAAACGAAAAGTAAAAAACATTGATTTGCTAACACCACCCCACGGTAAACTTAATTTCTCTTTGTTATGTTTATGATTATGGTAAGATTATATTTATGATAACAACAAACCGATTTTCGTTCTCTACAGACGTTTGAAACAGTTTGATTGTACCGATCGATTAGGAAGATCATTAATAATTTTATTAGAATGATGAATTACGTGTCTACTGTAATAAACGGGTGCAGTGAATAGGTTAACATAAAGAATGTTCGTTTAATTTAATCAATGATCTATGACTAATTTCATTTCATACTGCAACAAAATGACAACTTCATACTGCTAGTAAATTTTTTTTCGTTGATTTGGTTTTTCGTTGATTCGGCATCGACCCAAAAAATCGACCAGGGGACACCCTTAAACTAACATAGAAGCATACCCAATCGATCCTCCCTCTTGCCCTTTTGATAGAAGAGACAAAGGTGGTATCAGAGAGAAGATGAGAGTGCGCACGGCCGAGGTTCCATCGCTAGTAAACATTGAAGCGCCCTCTTATCGGATGGAACACGGAACCGATTACACCGACTCCCTCTCTTATTTTTCAATTTTTTAAATTATAATAATGTAAGATCATATGCATTTTGTGTCGATAAATAAAATAATTTTAATCACATACGTATTAAAAAATATACAAAAGGAATGCGCGGTGTTGTAATATTGGAAAATAAAATTTCTGTGTAATCATTTCCATGATCCAACCGCCAGAGGGCCGGTGGAAGTTTCAATAGCAACGAACAGGTGCCCGTGCGCACTCTCATCTTCTCTCTGGTGGTATGCAATAAGCCCAACTAAGGCCGGGTACTCATGCTAGTGACATCTTTAGAAGAAAAAAGAGGAAAGATGTTTTCAACTCGGATCTCTTCTTTCTTCTAATGATGTCGCGCGCGACAGTCGCTAGCATGAGTACCCGGGGTCAGTGCTGCCAGAAATGAAGGAGCTCCAGCATTTTACCCCCTCCATGTACCATCGCAGAGCACGCACGCTATAACTATATATATGACATCTATAGTTATAGCGTGCGTGCTTTGCAATGGTATATGGAGAGGGTAAAACGCTGGAGCTCCTTCATTTCTGGCAGCACTGCCCGGGGTAAGACTGGCCTCCCATGGACCGGAATTCGGTAGACCCTCACAGTCTCGAAAGTTCATTTGCCCGAAGGTGCGAAGTCCCGAATTCAGATTCCCGAAAAAGCAATATTCCGAAAATGTCTCGTCTCACAAATGAATCACATCGTTCACTATGATCTATAATTGGGAATAATGCACTTTCTGGGCAACAAACTTTCAAATTAATGCACTTTCAGGCATCTGAATTCGGGACTTTGCACCTTCGGGCAAATGAACTTTCGGGACTATGAAGGTCTACCCCGGAATTCGTTCCGGCGGAATGACTTTAAACCAATCGCTTTCACAATTTCTTTTAGAGCGTTCTATCAGAAATCTATAAAAAATTGTGCATTAATTCAATTTTCATTCCACCGGAACGAATTCCGGTCCATGGGAGGCCAGCCTAATAATGAGCCCGACTGCATTTAACCCGAACGACTTTAAACCCGACTCATTATGAAAATATAATTAAATAAAATGAAAAATTAATCGAAATCAAAGCGTAATCAACCTTCAACCTATACATTTTTACAGTACAAGGTTGAATAAGCTTTGATTTCGATTAATTCTCCATTTTATTTGATTATATTTTTATAACTAGTGGGGTCAACTGCCATTCGGGCTTATCGTATACTACCGAGACAAAGACACAGGCACACCCAATCATCTCTCTCTCTGTGCCCGCGCGTTTCCATTGGCGCGCTCACTCCAGTATTTATTGACCTTAATGGGGTAGCCATCAGCAGTGACGCCAAATTACCCGTCATAAACTATTTTTGATATTTTGCCGGTTTTTCACCAGTGCAATAAATTGAGTAAATTACGGTAAATCACTTCTGCTATGTCAAAAAGCTATCATTGATCTGAAACTAGTGATTTCTGGTGGATTTACTGGAATTCCCCGATGTAAAAAACTGTAAAAAACCGAACATGTACATTACCTAATATTTTAGTCAGTGGAGCTCTCCGAAGTGTTTGACCCGGGGCGCCTGTGGCGTGAACTATGGATTCCTATTGATTCATCACACGCCCCTGACGCCCCAGATCAAACACTTCGGAAAGCTCCATTATGTGCTAAGTAAACTACCTCAAGTAATTTACCGTGTCATCACTGCCCAACATGTAAATCACACACGAAGTACCCAGTACGAAGATATACCCAGATAGCAAAGAAAGAATTCTTCAAATGTCAGTGAAATGGACTCTTGGAGAATTCATCTCGAGCTATGTGTCTCCTTAACGGGACACAAGCGTCGGTAACTCACGTCATTGGTTAGAAAGGGACAGAATCATATGATAGAAAAAGAGGTCCGTTACCGACGCTAGTGTCCCGTTAACGTGATACTAGCTACGCTTATTGAATCTCTTTGTCTATCGTAAATCATATTGTATCTCTGAACTGAATTCATGAAGAAGTATGAAATTTTCAAGAACCAATCTTCAATTCTTTATTCACCAAACCGAATTTTGAATTTCGAAGAAACATTTTTTTCTCAGTCGGTAACAGAAACTTGTTCTTCAAAATTCGGGCGATCTACAGCAGTAGATGAAGGCTTGAAAATTGATTCCTGAAAATGTTTTACTTCTGCATGCATTCAGTTCAGGTTATTCTTGCTGAGAAAATGTTTAATCAGTCGGTACTTTCATATGGCGGGTTGCATCTGCAGGGTTCGCCTTAAGGGGATACCAGCGCACCATCCGAGTAAACATTTTATCGGCAAGATTTCTCCGAACTGAATTCATAACATGGTATGAAATTGTCAGGGAATAATCTTTGATACTTCACAAAGTGCTGTACATCGCCCAAATTTTAAATTTCGGAACCAAATTGTTTTCTCTCAGTCGGTGAAAAGAAGTTTTGTTCCGAAATTCAAAATTCGAACTGTTTAGCGACCAAGATGAAGTCTCAAAGAATCAACCCTGGAAAATTCGAGATTATTTCGTGAATTCGGTTCCGAGGAATTTAGCCAGGAAAAACCGTGCACGGTTGATAACCTCGTACCCTCTTGAAATTTGAAATTTGAACTCTGTATCGCAATGGATGAAGTACAGACCTTTTTATGAATTCAATTTGGAGAATTCTTATCCAGGAAATGTTCACTCAGTCGATCCCCTTAAGTGGATACCAGCGTTTGTCCCGGACCTTTCTTTCTATCGTATAGGTTAGTCCTCTTCCAACCAATGTGCTCTGATGGTAACGCTGATATCCACTTAACGGGATACTAGCGTCGGTAACTCACGTCATTGGTTAGAAGGGGACAGAATCATATGATAGAAAGAGAGGTCCGTTACCGACGCTAGTATCCCGTTAAGAGGATACTATAATTACCATGTGAGCAAGTTTTTTTCTTCCAAATTACTTGGAACTGAATCCATGAAAAAATCTCAAATTTTAAGGGATGATTCTTTGAGATTTCTTTATGGATTCAATTCCGAGTAATTTGGAAGAAAAAAACCGTTCTCGGTCGGTAAGCTCGTATCCCGTTAAGAGGATACTAGAGATGGTATCGAATCTTTTTTTCTATCGGATAGGCGTGTCCTTTTCTAACCAACTTGCTCGGATCATAACCGCTAGTAACCCCTTAAGAGGAATCAGCGCATAGGTGGCTTTATCTGGTGGCATTTTTGTTCTGACCAAAATACTTGAAACTGGACTTATAAAAAGGTCTAAAATTCTTAGGGATGAATCTTCAAAGGTTAATCTAGGTCTATAGGGAGCTAGAATTTTGAATTTCGAAGAACACATTTTTTTTTACCGACTGAGGAAAGGAAATTTTTTTTGAAATTCGAAATTCTAGCTCTTCGCAGACCTAGAATCACCTTTGAAGATTCATCCCTAAGAATTTTAGACCTTTTTATAAGTCCAGTTTCAAGTATTTTGGTCAAAACAAGAATGCCACCAGATGGGGCCACCTATGCACTGGTATCCTCTTAATGGATTTAATGGACCTTGTTTTTTCATCAGGATTTCCAATTCAAACGAAATCATTCCAACCGATCAATGGTACAGATATCCGATCAAAAATGATCCAAACTCATTCAGAATCATTCAATTTTCAGACAGCCAATTCGGAATCAATTGTGTTTCAATGAGAACCAATCGTTTGAATGATTTCGTTGTCACAGGGTTCGTATTTCTGCTGCATTCTATCAAAATGATACAATCTTCGCTTTGGAAACTTTGGAACTTCAGTTGAATAAACCAACTTGGAAGCTCTACATGTTTTTTGTCAAATCCTACCCAATCATTCGTGAATAAAATTTGACGAAATTTAATGAGTTCTTTTAAAACTAGACAATGTTCTGCCCAAATCTCATTCATTTCCCCTCCATTAAATTCGATAGAATTGGATAAAATGAGATTCGGCAAAATCGTTATCTGGTTTGCAATTTCCCCAGCTCCCTAACGAAAGAAAATTTCTTAAACTTTGTCAAAACATATTCCAGGAAGTTTTGCTAAAAATCCCACTTTTACAGAATCTTATACAAACTTTCAGATTCTGTAAATTCTGGAGAGTTTCTCTTGACCAATTCGAATGGAATTTGACAAGATTACTCGATGATTGATGACTGAACATTTTGAACAGAACAGTCCACGGAGCACATACACGTCTCCTGAAAACGTCCTTGGGATATGCTAGGGACGCTGCAATATCCCCAGAATCTCCCGAAGACGTCGAAACTCGACTTGATTTTCGTTTTATTCAAAATCAAATCCAAGTATGCGCCTATTATCATTTTACCATTCATTTTCAAATATTCGGCAAATAGCTGACAAAAAAAATCAATGCCCCGCGTGATTTAAATCCCAAATTAATTCGAAGAATTACAAGATCTGGTATTACATCGATCTATGATTTTTTTATCCCACAACTGATTCTGGTTGTCCCATTGGCATGGAATATAATGATTGAACTAGCGAAACTATTTTTCTAGTATTTGAACAAAAAGGAAAGAATTTTATAGGTTCAATCATTATATTTTCAACATTTTACACACTTTTAATGATTTTTTTCAAATCCTTTTTAGTTTTAATCAATGAATCTTATAATTTTAGATGAAGAATGAATCTATTTTGTTAGAAACTCTCAAAACAAAAAATGAATGATGCAATTGTTTCTTCGATAGCTGTATTTGTTTGTTAGCTGTGACTCTTTGAATTTTACTTTCCATTTACACGATATTATTCTATTCCATACAATGCAACATTTCAATAAACATTTTTGGTGAATTATTGAGTCATATGAGATGTTGCATTCATATCAAAAGATTTATGACTTATATTTACATGGATAGAACCTATACTGGGAGTTTGCGCTTGCACCTACGTCAGCCTAAACCCCAAAAAGAACCACCGTTTAAGATATTTGTTTGATTCATTAGGAAATTATCCTTCGTCCATTAAATCATATTACTAATCTTTGACTTGGAATTTATTTCCATACCATGTATAAATCAATGTTTTTTCTTCGTGACCACTTGTATGATTTCTTTTAATCATATCCTCACTCTTTTTCATTCGAATCAAATCTCATAAATACCTTTTACATGCGGTGATGAATTTTTTAAGAACATTGTAAAAATTTGATCATCATTCTCTTTTTTTAAGAGCCTACATCAGATATTCTCACTCTTTTTTCATTTTTTCGACCTTAATCAAAATTTCCTTCGATTTTACTCTTTGTTATAATATGAAGTTCTCTATAGTTTGATAGTTTCGAAGCATGGAAAGTATGGCACCAAATTTTTCTCAAAAATCGCAACAAAAACTTCCAATTGAATAATAAATTACACAACCAGAATCGGACTTGAAATTTTACTTCGAAGAATTTTCAAAGAAGAAGAAAGGACTTCTTGTGTCGAATAATTATCATCTATATCATTACGTTCTCGTAATATATCATCCCTTAGGTTAACGATATTCATATTTTGTACATTATTTATTCCCAAATAATCAATAAAACATAGAAAAATTCAAATTTCTAATATCACGGCTGGTATATATTTCATTCTCATTGCAAATCTTTAAATATTGCGTATCGTACAAATAAAAATATTTGTTCACATACAATAAAACTTTTGAATATGTGTAAAAAAAAACCTTCTTCTTTTTCTATTTTGGAATCAACTCCAATAAAATTTCAATTTCCAATCACTAATCTTTTCAAAAATTTTATAATACAATGTCTCGATAACGAGATCTCATTATCGATAGAAAATAAATTAATTGTAAGATTTGTTCTCTTTATTATTCGTTTAGGGTCCGTTTTGTTTTCTTTCATATTTTATATACCCATCGTACATACAACATTCCTTCCGGGTACCTCATCGCGAAATCTTGATACCAAATGTGTGAAAAAAAAAAAAAAGAATAACGCGAACCACGAATCCATGTCACGTCGTGCAAGAAAGAAACAACTATGATGAAAAAATCTATTCCATACCATGGAAGACTCTAACAACATTTCGCAACAACAGACTGCAATCGCAATAATGTTTGAAATTTCAAAATATTCCAATAAAAGAGTGTTTTTATTTGATTGTATACGGACCCTCTTGATCAATGTTATAAAAAAGATTTTGACAAAGAGTTCTCCTCATCCACTTTCGATACACGGCTTCTTGTTGGTTTTTAATATTCGCTCTTACTATACAATAAACTAAGATAAAATATAACTATTTATGGGTAGATTGATTGAGTGCGGGAGAATTGTAAATCATTTCTGCAGTCTGAAATTCCTAACCGGAAAAAAATCGCATACGAGAGGAGAATGAGATATCTTTCATTTTTTTTTCTTTTCAATACATATATATGAATTCTATGATAATCTTCTGATGCAATTCAAATTCACGTCTCTCCCGGGGTATACAAAAAACATAATATGGTAAAAATGATTATGCTAATTTGAAGTAACTTTCGTAAGACTACAACCTATTATTGCGTTGTCGTAATTTTACGCCTGAAGCGAAATATCATCATTCCGTTATATCCTCTAACGTGAATTTGAAAGAAAGAAGAAAAACACGGAAAGCAGAGAGTAACAGAATTCAGCAGGAGAGTTGCTGTATCGATCAGGATATAGTATAGACTGAATTTGAATAATTAGCTGAAACTACAAAACTTCTTTAGCTTCCTGCACGAATTTCTCTCGTTATCGGTTGAGATATCGATGAAAATATACATGGGGGGGTACAACCTTTCGCTAAAAGAGGAAGAGAAATTTAATTTCTATATCGATGAGACGATTTCCTGACATCATCTCGATGATTGGAGTGACGCAATTTCGATCCCGATCTGTGATTCCTCGAACCGGATCGACTTCGTCTCCTGCTTTTGGACGAATACGAGGATCGTGAGGATCGTCGATGATCCCTCGAACGAGATCGAGATCTTTTATCGTGAGAACGAGATCTGGTTTTTCGTTTGCTCCTTCTCGTTGAACGAGAATGACTGCTGTTGTCTCTAGAATGGGAACGAGATGTTCTTTTACTCCTAGAATAAGATCGAGATCGTCTTCTGTCGACGGATACGGATCTGGACCTTCTGTAACTTCTAGATCTCGATCTTCCGTACTTGCGATCTCGGGATCTCGATCTGTGCCTTCTATCGTATCTGTAAGAACTCGAGGATCTCGATCGATACCGTTTACGAGATTTCATCGATCTGGATCTGGATTTTCGTTTGTGTCCTCCTCGATCGGAGGACGGCGATCTAGACTTTTTACTTCTCGACTTGCTCCTACTTTTGGATTTAATTTTACTGTTCCGCCTCGTTCCGTGCTTACTCGAAGAGGTTTTACCTTTCTTTGACGAACTACGACTCGATTCAGAGTTCGTGCTTCGAGAGGAACTACTAGATTCTGAATCGGTGGATCTTGAAGACGCTTTTTCCTTTGCACCGACAGGGGTGGCGTTCTGTCGAGGAGACGACTGTCCACCGCTCGACAAAGTCTCGGCAGATGCATCTCTTTGGTTATTTATCGTTCCTTTTTCATCAACTAAAGAACGTGTTATACGAGTTTGTAAAATTATATTGACATCAAAATACGAGGGAGATGAATATTGCATACGCTAATATGGTATATGTATCTGTTTGAAGCTCACCTGAATCTTTACAGGTATCATTATTACCAGTATAATTGTCTTTATCCTTGTGATATGATTCCTCGTTACGTTGCACCTCGGATTCTTCCTCTTCGGCCAATCGAGCTTCTATCTCCTCCTCGGTTTTTTTAAATGCTTGTTGTCGTCGTTTCACTATCTCCTAAAATCATATTTCATCGATTTGTAAATGTTTCTTTTTTTTTTTTCTTACTTTCTCGCAATGACAATGAAAAAGATAATGAACGTACGAGTAGTTCTTCGTCGCTGTCGATATTTTGAATTTCCTCCTGATCCTTTTCCTCGTCCTCGGTGTCGCTGTTGCTGTCCCCGTAGATACCAAGACCTGCATCACACAAACAACCCATAACAATACATTGTACGACATCCATCGTTGATGGAAAAACTGAATTTCAAACGCGTGAAACTAACAGATTCATTCGTCGAAAGTATTGATACGCTATTTGACACGACACGACACTCCAAGTTATTTCAAGTTCAAACAAAATTGACGAACGATTTGAAAGTTTGACTGGTTTTTCAGGACGGATTGTACGAATTCTGACTACGATCGTCCCTTCGTCGATTGCGGATTGAAAATAATAAAATACAAGTGACTTACCAAGCTTCCGAGTGATCTGTGCAATAGGAGCCACGTTGACGGTCGAAACAGGGTGATCTCCTGCAGGGACTTATAATACACACGTATTTAATTACCACTTGCCAGGTAAATCTTTTCTGGACCTCTTAAATTAAATAACTCTGATCAACAGTTCACAAGGAAATCTGCTCTTTTTTCTGCTCTTCCGATACAGATTTCAAATGACTTCATATTATTTATCTTACAATTCACGTCATTCTTGTACTTGTTTCAGAAGTAACTTCATCGTCCACTTCAAACTCAAATACACGATATATTTACGATAATTCATCTATCGATAAAAATGAAGAATTCTCAAAGGGAGAGAAACAGAGACAAGGAAAACCTTTCAAATTTCTAACGAACGATCTGTAAGGAAAATTATACGTGAAAGGTGCGTGGATCATTCGATCATCGAAATACTTCACGCTCGTCGAAGGACCCTGGTGGAAAAATTTCGCACAAAATCACTCAAATTTTCAAAGATATTTATTAATATTCAGGAAACTTTTCAGCGAAAAAACGTACCCGATGAGTGAGAGGTTTTTCTGAATTTTTCCAAATTTGAAAAAATGTTCATAGTGTTTTTCAGAGAAACTTTTTTCACCAGGGGAGTTGACATATTTGGAACGTCAAAATGGTTCAAAAGGAGAAATTTGAAACTTTTCACAAGCCAAAATTACGCCGTGAAGTTGGATAATATTCAATGAATGTAACATTGATATTGAAATCATCCGAAATAAATAGCTGCGAAAATCTATTGTCAAAAGTGAAGAGACAAGCCGAATGTGTATAAAGAATTTATCAAAATAAAATGAATAAAACTTAATGTTAAAACAAAAACATTGGAGAAACCAATCAATTTATAAAAATTTCAAAAATATAAAATAATAACTTTCTTCTATAACAAGAGCAAAAGCTATTCATATTTTAATCATCCGTTCTGAAGAACCTGATAACAAAATTGATAACCTGAATAGATTATTCTTCGATTCGACACTATAATTTGTCGTTTTTCGCATAAAAAGAATGGATTTTATAATTTCTGACATCAGAGTTTTATTTATGAAATATAAAAGAACATATCTTTTGAATCACCAAGTAATAAACTATAATTACCGTAGCTATTCTCAATTATTTTATTTCTTTCTCAAAATTCTGAAAATAACGCAAAAAAGACATTCAACACGATTGATTCGATTGTTCTCACAAAAACGTTCCTTCGAGCATTAGATGATTATATGTATAATATATACAAAATCTCTATGAGTAACGTGAAATTGTCATCTTATGATATGAATTATATGCAAATTCATCGATGAATGGACTTGGACATACGTCGTAATGGTACAATTTGTTTCAATGTACAAGCGAATGAATCAATCACTCGGATTTTATTGAATTTTCGTATAGAATAGCTATTGTATATCTGTGGTGTATCTGACAATACTGTGATGAGATGGTATCAAATGAGAAAGAAAAAGTATCTTTGGTATTTTATGGTAATAAATAGAAATAATGTTGATAAGTTATATACAAAATGATGAGAGAGAGAGAGAAAAAGAAAAAGAATACTCCACGCGTGCGCGCAAAAAGTAGAATGATGACGAGGAAAAGATTCGTGAAATAAAGAATATTCAAAATCTAAATACGTGTACGTCAAGAAAAAAAAAACAAAAGAAAGGAAAAAATGAATTATATAATTCAATGCTTATGTATCACGGAGAAAACCGAATACCGCTGACTCATTTTTCAAACATAGATATAAAAGAAGTTAAAATTCATATATCTACTCTTGGTTTTCTCCGTGTGCAATGAATCTTGGATAAACGAATTCGTTGTGTTTTTGTACACGCCACGCTGTGAGCATTATTGTTTTATACGTGTGGCCGATTAATGTCCTAAGAAGGGTACTTTTGTTCTGAACAAATTCGTGATTACAGTGCAAAAACGGATGCGATCGGGGTCTAAAAACGAACGATTTGTGTCGTCAAAGCGCGAATTACTAGGATTAGATTTTCTCCTTTCTATATTGCATAGAACGTAATAAATCAAACACTTGCTCGTTGTGAACCCGAAGTAAAATATATAATTTATGTTTTTCTACTAGAAAATAAAAAAATATAAAAAAAAAAAAAATACACAACCGTGGACGATTCGAATGAGTTCGTTTGAAAAAATAAATGATTTTCACACACCGAAATATTCTAATTAACAAGTATTAACGAAAATTCTCATTACGGAACACAGTTTGTAGGATAATAAATAATTATGGGATCTTTGATTTCTATTGGGCTTATCTCTGGTACCTTTGGAACGTGCACGATTCCACATCTCCCTGCACACCGTACCAATTTCTTCATTCGTTACTTCTAAAAGTATTTCGGTGAGCGATCTTCGAACCCTCAACATCTATGTCAGAAACAAAGAAAATAATTCAAAAAAGATGAAAATGATTTTATCGTAGAGAATAGAAATGAATGGAATAATATTTACCACATCCTGGAGTATTTCTTCTCTGGAACGTTTTGGAACGGACACAGGAGTGTTACTGCTGTTGACGTTTGGACTACTATCGTTGTTTGCGGATACATCCGGGGAATGTGCGTCTCTAAAACGTGACTTTCGTGGACGATACACGACACTCGAAGTATGATCCAGGTGGTTCTCGTGTACCTCCTGTCCACTTCCTTTAACCACATCTCCTTCGGGTTCTGTATCCTTTTCGGAATCCGAGTCCTATAATATATAGAATGAGGATAAAAAGTGTGTATAAATTTATAGTAGTTTGTTAACGACAAAAGGAGGATGAAAATTTACAAATTTGCTCTTGCTGGGATCGAACGCCGCACGAGCTTCGTCTTCCTCCTGTTGACGATTTTCCAATTCTTGTTTTCGTAATATTTCTTGCTTCTCCCTTTCAACGGCTTTTTGTTTTTCTCTTTCCATTTTTTCTAAACCTTCTCGAATCCATGCGGGTAATTGTCTTCTCTTTGCCGCATCTATCCAAAAACGATGTTATATTATACAGTGTTGAATTTTGGAAAATGAAAATAATCAATATCTCACCCAATGTGGTATTTGAATCGTCTTCCGGAGTTTTTTCTTTGTCATCCCGACATCTATTGACATCTCTGACGTGGGAAGTTCGGTTCATGTGTCTCATACCTTTTATAAAAGGTGGTGGCTGAGATGGCCCCGAATTAGGCGCATCTCCCGACCAATAATTCGCAACCTTCGGTGCATAAAAATATGTTGAATAAGTATGTATTTTCAATTAACGCCAACGATGAAACTCACTTGATTGTAAGGTTGTGCGGGAGTTATCGAATTATATTGATAAGACGAAGGGGTAGTAGGAGGAGGAACGTTAAATGCTGTACTCGAAATAGTTGGAGCAGCTGGTACCAGGGGCATAGCGGTAATCCCTACGGGTTTTCCTTCGGAATCTATAGGAACTCCTGGAGGTGGAGCCGTATTCCATTCCCAACTTGCAGTGCTAGAACTCGAAGGGTTCCAATGACCCCATTGATTCCATTGACTCCAGGCTTCTGCTGAGGACAAATCATATTTTTATCCTTCTACATCAGTTTGAATTGTTTTACTTTTACTAGTCTCCGATGACAACAAAACTGAGACAAGGAGTGAATGATTTTGAAAATTCATCCATTATATTCCAAATTTGTCGTTTGAGCTTTTTTGTTCTTCTAATAATACTACTTTACAAAAAGGATTAAAAGTTAGCGTTAAATTGTTCCGTTATTATCATACCAGATCCACTAATTGTGGGTGCTGGAGGTGCCGGAGGCACTTCGTCTTCTTTGTTATCCATATCCATAGGTACTTCCCCTCCTCCACCTCCACCACCGCCACCACTACCTCCTCCTCCTCCTCCTCCTGTATCCTCGGCGATAGGAGCTATAGAGTCGATGGTAGGAGGTGGGGGGGCAGGGGGAACCACAGTCTCTTTCATTTTTATCCATTGTTGTGCCAATGCTGCCCAGTCCACTGATATAAAGAAAAAAATCACATCAGAGAAATGTATTGAAAATCGATTAGTCTTAAAATCCTAGCATTTTGAGAGTGTTTCTATGATAATTCAATATTCGTAACTATGATTATAGAGAGATTGTGAATAAATTGAGAATTCCCAATTTGAACTTGAGATGGGAAAAGAAAGATGCTTCCTTTGCGTTTAAAGTCTTAAATAGGGTTATCGACTGCACGGAACTACTATCTTCCTTTTGTTTTGAGGCACCATCCGGAATCCTGCTATGCAGGAATTTCGCTATTCTAATGAGGCTAAGTCTCAGGTGTTGCGTATGAGTACGATTTTGAACAAATATGGTCTCTGGTTAGATACTTTGTACTCGATTTCTAATGTTTCACGTAGGATTCTTGAATATTATTGAATGATTTGTTATTTAGTAATTCAAAAGAACTCTATGGAATGTTTTGTACGTAACGAGGGTTTTTCCCCTGTGAATGGTATGGATAAATGAATAATTGAAAATAATAAGTAGTTGATAAGCTTATCAAGGATAAACGAATGAAAACTGATAATCATTTGACTACACGACTATGAAGTATGAAATTTAAAATATGTTTGGTAAAATTTCAACAACAAAGATTAGATGTTTTCTAACTTACCTTGATCATTACTAATATTTTGATAAGCGGATGGGTTCAAGGCCCATTGAGTTGGATAATCTTTGCCATCAAACATTCTTCTACTCATGTTTTTCATTAATAATCAAAGTTAAATTTGAAAACTTAACCTAATTCTTCGGGACATGATCACCAAACTTTGAAAAAATTTCAACACTCGGATTGATAGTGTAACGTAGTGAAATGATAAGTCATTGCAACCGGGATGAACATTTTGATATTAATTCCGAGTTCTCTGAAAATCGAACTCTGGTGAAGTTCGAGGGGTACTTCCATACATATATGTTTGGAAGAACCTTGATGTGGAGGAATTAGACACAAAACTTCTTATGTAAAAATAATAATTCTAATGATTGAATGTTGATAAATTTACTTTTCGTTTTACAGCACTGTTAGAAAAATTGAATGGTGATTATAAATGAACATATTTTGTTGTCAATAACGTAAATTATTGCCGATGTTAAAAGTTTGAATGAATTCACACGTATTCAGAAATTTACTCGTCAGGCAGTCGGCAAGTTTATTTCTTCTCTTCATGAATCTAAAGCCGGTTTTTTCATAGAATGGAGAGAGAGCGTGCCGAAGGGTTGACTTTTCATGAAACGAAAGTACGATTTTAGGTTGAATTTACAGAGCGAGTGGTGGATTTTGTTCTCTCCCACTGTCGATGAGTTGTAGAAAACCCCAAGTCGTTGCGTGACGTTGGTCGCTCATTAATTATTTTTGGATAAACATTGAATTTTTCAATCACTTTCGAATAGAATGAAATCGAGCGGTAGTAGAGTGTGGGAGACCCGAAGGTTCGGGACATTGGACTTTCGTGAAGATGAATCTTCTTCGGGAGCCACCTTGAACTCCTCGATCATGACTCGCGCTCGGCTAATTCCGTGAGAAAGGCCGAGATTGGCCGAAAGGCGCATTCAGGCGCATTCCATTGACCACCTTCACTCGAGGTGTTTTCACTGGTTTTCACATTCCCAACGGTTAACGATTTCTCGTCAAGTTTATTCTCTCTTCGATCTTTCCAAGAAAGAATATGAATCGATAGTGAATTAGTTGTTATCTTTGTAAATATTTACGCTGACCGCGTTTCGCGATAAACATCGTTCGAATGAATGTTTTTAAGGTGGAAAAAATAGGGCGTGTGTCCTGTGCCTGCAAGTTCTTTTTTTCTCTTTCTTTTTTCTCAATAGAGCGCATGTGAAATCGAGACGTTTTGACGGATCTATGGTATAATAATGGCGACTATAACACCTCTGCTCCCATGCTAAGGTCTTCGAAACGAATAATGTGATTTTCGTGTCACCGTGAGTGCTTCGAATCCGATTCTTGGGCTCTCCCGGAAGATAAAAAATATACAACGAGTCGTGAACATTGAACGATCCGTAGTGTTGTGGATCTTTAAATTGCCCCCTCTAGCCATTCGGTGCTGGTGTTGGTGTTCTTTCTTCCATGAATGGAGAAATTTTTACAAACTTGTTTTGACAGAATCGCTGCTGTGGGATTCAATTCGATTTCCAACGAGAATTTTAAACGCATCAACCGCAGACAGATTTTCCCTTCGGAAATTTGCATTCGGACAAATATGACAAAACATGAAAGATGATAATTTTACGATTGCAAAAGTGCATCCAAGTTATGTTGACGAATGTCTTCGAATGTTGATATTTTCTTTCTTCGGAAAGGATAAGTAGTGAACGTGTGGAAGTATCGAGAGGTGTAACAGAGATATCCTCCTATCCACCGACAAAATGGGGAATTGTTTCAGTAGTCCTACCGATACGGAAAAGGAAAAACCTGATAGAATAGGCAATCCTAGTATAGAAGCTGTTGCTTCGCAAGCCAGCCCAGTGCCAACTCCACCTCCGGATCCTATAAGGCCTATGCCACAGATTCCAGACGCCGATGTACCAACTGCCAAAATATTTGTTGCCCTCTATGAATACGATGCAAGAACGGACGAGGATTTAAGTTTTAAGAAAGGAGAACATTTGGAGATTCTCAACGATACTCAAGGAGATTGGTGGCTAGCTAGAAGTAAAAGGACTAGACAGGAAGGATATATACCCAGCAATTATGTCGCCAAATTAAAATCCATCGAAGCAGAACCGTAAGTTTCAATTCTATAGGCACAAATCACGAATAAAGCATTGTCGATATTTATTTACTTTTATGTAACTAGTACTTGACTTGGACCAATACGAAGGAGTTTGTATGAAATATCATACCAGTTTGTTGTGCTTCATTGCAAACAATGATATCTTATATTTTGAAAAATTTCAATTATTTCATCTTGACAAACAAACCAATGAGTCAAGTATCATAATTTTCTGTCACGTAAAATTACTTGAAAATTGAATTTATAAGAAGGTTTGAAGTCCTCTTTGCAGCAATTGATATTTCACTTTTACCTCTCGCCAAGTGCAGAGTCCAAATTCGATTTGTTTTGTATTCTTTTGAAACACAATTCTGCAAAAAAGCGCCTTCGATATACTTTTGCCTTCTCTGTTGTTTCTTTCAATCAAAATTCATCAAAGCTTTTGTTTTTTCTTTTTGCATCCAGGAGACCTTTCGCTCGCAATATTTTCAACGCTATATATTGTCACGCTTTGAACCCTTCGGAGATGAAACCTTTTTACTCGCGTTTGAAAAATACCTTTTATCGCGTAATAAATGCTCTTCATTGAAACTGGAAAGAAGCTACTACAAATCTTGATTAAAAATTCGTTTCTTTCCTTCCGAGGTATTTATAAATAACAATTACAAAATCGAATGCAACAGAGCGTTTATTCGAAACCTATCCAAAAAACAAAACAAACCGAGAAATGAGTTTTCGTCTTTATTGGATATTTTTGAAGAAAGGTAAACATAAACGTGTCAAGCTGTGCTATTTGTCAATTAAAAACATTGTATTGTTCAGGAATCGCGCTTAATTGGATGATGGGGGAAAAGAACAAAAACTATTCGTCGCGTGTTCGTATATAAAAGAAAATCTGCTGTTGAATTCCGCGGAAGAACGTTTCCCAAACAACTTGCGTGCTTTTGAATGAAAAGAAGACTTGAAACACAATTCAACGTATCACGGGATACGCTTGCACATACCTGGGTATCCATTGAAACATCTGGAGGAGAGAATACCCGATCCCTTTGCTACTTGTATTCACGATTCACAATGGGATGATCTTTTATTAACATTATACAAAAGATTCCATCGCGTTATTGTAAGCATATTTGTTGGAAATTTTATCTTTTTCTCGCAAAATATTATTTCTTTGCTGATAAAAAAATCTAACGTATTCCGTATACATTGTTCAATTGATAATTCATTAGAAACGACATCGATTCTTTACGATTGGAAGATAAAAAATAGAAAGTCGAATGAAAAGAGAAAATATGTCGGTTTGGAGATAGAATCAATTGACAAATTTTTGACATAAAATTCTAAAGCAATTTTCAGATACGAGAGATCGTGTGCAGGATGTAACAACGCGCGATAGTTAACAAGAGATAAAAAGAACGACGGAGTAGAGGAAAAGAAAGATAAAGAAAACGATGGAGCGTTACACCCAACCAGAATGAAGATTGAATATCCAAATAAAACACCGTGCGTGCATATATGTGCGAGGAAGAAATTTATACCACTCTTCAGGAACGTTCTCGTATTTTCAATAATATTCATTTTCGTTATACATTTTCTAATGATTTGAGAATAAGGATTACTTTTATATACATCGTAATGTGTAATTTAAATCCTAAATCCGAAAGATTAATAACAATAATTCATAGAATTCCTAAACGCGAATGAAAGTTCATTATACACACGCGTATTATTTTGTATGCGAGCGATGAAAGAAACAACAGTTATGTGACTTAATTATGCGTAAATAGAGTTGGTATATGATTCTAATGCTGTACTTGTTACAGTTGAGAGACAATCGATCAAACGCGATTCGAGAACAGCTGTTACTCATTGCGTACGAAAAGAATGCGCTTTACAGTTATTTATTAACGATGATGATGTAGGTTATCCGATACGTTTTTGTATCCTTGGAACGGCACGCGTTCAAATACTAATTTTTCTCTTTTTATTTTCATTTGAAATTTTAATTTCAAGTTTCCTTTGTTGAATTATTTCATGCGATGAAAACTCTCGTATAAACGACTAGCCACATATGACCTTGCTTTCACTAATATCATTCACTTTACTCTTGGTTGATTTTAATGTCTTACATTTGAGAACCCCTGTTCTATCATCATCATCATCATCATCAATCTGTTTAGATAAACGCGCATCCTTTTGATTCATCTCGTTTGATTACAAACAAATGCTAGACAATTTTTTCTTCTTCTCATTGTTATTATTTTGCTGGGTGTTCTTTTTTTTTACGTTCACGTAATACCTACAATCTGGTGTCGTTGTTGTAATAATACAATCAAATTGTGGGAAGTAAATTTATGTAATGAGCCGCCAGCTCCGTATGTATTATTATAATCCAATCGTTTTACGTAATTAAATGAATTGATTGTATCGAAAAGAATAATACATGTAATCGATGAGACGATACCTACATGAAAAAAACATGCGGCGTTCCAGACATCTTTTCTAGAAATTGTACAGTAGGATACCGAATACATTATTATATTATATTCCCTCGGATGAAAGTTGTTTATGATAATATACAAGCACTTGTTACAGTGGTGGTATGCTTTATTGCTTATCGTGATATACATTTGTTTGCGAGGACTCGTTAATACGATACAATTTCAAGAGGAAAAAAAGGCGTAATTAAAAAGGTTTTGTATCAAGAGCGAGAGGGAAAAATATTTTTCTCTGATCTTTACGCGTGTTCGAACCAGTTTATTCACACTCGATAATTTTAAAATTACAATCAAGTATTCGCTTCTGTATATATTTAGTTGACCTACTTCGATAAATATAAATTTCTTATTAATGCATGAAATTCATTGAAAAAACAATTGTTTTCGTTCATTGCTCGATTTCAAATACTTTGATATTACGAACTCCTACTACTGATCAATGACAATAGACATTCCTGAAGAATGACATCAGAATTGCCAATCGTATCGATACACATCATCAACGAATATTTTATAAAAATATTCTTCAAATATTTATCGATACAAAAGTCAAGTGGAAGAATTCTAATCCAACTTTGATAAATCACGAAAACAAATTTCAATTTCTGCGATGAATTTAAACAAAAGTATCATCCCCTCTAATAATCGTTTTTTCTTCTCTTTTGCTTTTCAGATGGTATTTCAGAAAAATCAAACGTATCGAAGCTGAGAAGAAATTGTTGTTGCCGGAAAACGATCATGGAGCATTTTTGATCAGAGATTCTGAAAGTCGACACAATGATTATTCACTTTCAGGTGAGAAAATGATGATGTTACGAAATCCAAAAAGTCGAGTATCGCGATTTCAATACGTAATCGAGTTTTTATATCAAATTATAGTAAAAGAATATAAATGAGGTAAGGAAAAGAAAAAAGAGTGAAATTCAAATAACGACCGATCACCCGGAAATGCATAATATATGATGTTTATAAATAGTTGAATCGAAACTCAAATTATCGCGAGCTCAACGCAAATTTGCATGAAGAGAGAAAAATCAAAGTTCGAAGGAAGTGTGCAGAAATTCTGCCGATTCATCAAACATTGCTTCAAAATCGTATTGGATAACAAGTTTGAAACATAGGTCAATATATTAACATTTATTATAGGTTTTCGATGAAGAATCAATGAAAACAATTATCGAACCGAGTGTTCTATAGTGCTGGGCGGAGCGGGGTTTTCTGTACGAATCGAATCACAATTGCTTCGAAGCGAAGCGAATCCGAAACAAATCTTTTGATATTGAAGTTTCGAAGCGAAGAGAATTTATAAAGAATTTTCCTGCATCATTCGATGATTAAAAATTCATCCATCGAATGGAAGTGCGTTCAGAATACAGCAAATTAACCTCGATAAGTTACACCGAATTAAGCTGGAACTGGAAGTAGTAAAGCTAGCAGTCGATTGTTATAACTTTTCACACAAAATTTTCATTAAGAAGATTTGAGTATCCGAAACGTTTGGTGGACCGCTGTTTAATCGATTTATGGTATAGAAAAAAAGCTTCCACGACCTTTAATCAAAAGTTACAACAACTGGCTGCTAGTTTCAGCTTCATTTACGCTGATAAAAGCACGACATAGTTACAAAAAGCATCCTTGCGTGGTTAATTAAGGACTTGCAATGAAATTTCTTCGTTCGTTTGATTTGGAATCTTCTACTACATATTTTCCGAATTTTGAATAAATTCCTTCGAACCTATCGCACGGTGCGTAGACATTGAGAGGAATTTAAGATTAAGTTTGAGATTTCTGATATTTCAAATTGTTGGAAATGAAAATGAATGAGAAATTGGATTGCATTCTTCATGCGAATGTGTTTGTTTGGTCCACAGTACGCGACGGCGATACGGTCAAACATTACCGTATTCGACAACTGGACGAAGGCGGTTTCTTTATTGCCAGAAGAACCACGTTTAGGAATCTTCAGGATCTGGTTGAGCATTACAGCAAAGATGCTGATGGATTGTGCGTGAATCTCTGTAAACCTTGCGTGCAGGTAAGACATCATCGAGAATTTCAAATACTAATGAATTTGCCTATTACGGAAAGCTGATTTGATTCGTCTAAACGGAGTTTAGACAGCTTGATGCATGTATAAGAAGTGAATCTTTTGTTTTTTCTTTTCTTTTTCTTTTTATTGGTAATGTGATTATTGAGAATCTCATTTGCTGCTTAATTAGATATTTATCTGGGAAATTGACGTAGAAGAGGAATCTTTCCGAGAATTCAGTTCCGTATTTTTAAGAATTAAAAACGTCTCTTTCGTGTAACTTTTGTACATCGATATCGGAGATAATAAAAAGGAGAAAAATGTGTGCATGAGAAAAATTATCAGTCGAACCGTGAGTGATGAATTTCTTTTTTAGTATATATATATATAATTTTGTTTTGTTTTCATTTTCTTCAAAGTTGTTCCGCAATTTTGTTTTTATTTCAGCCTCAAATATCGGAGAATATTTTATCTCGATGTATTTTAGCACTGTCTAAACTCCAGTTAGACTTTGCTGTGGGAGTTGATAAAGAAAGAGAAAGGGGAAAAAGTTTTCATGTAAAGTGTCATGTAATTTTATTGTAAAAATATTTTCTTTTTGTTGCTGTTTTTATTCTTGTTTTTTTTTCTTTTTTTAATGATCGAATAAAATTCGAAATTTTTGTTGAATCGTTGAAGGGAAAAAGAATTTTGTCATTGAAGGGGAAGAAAAGTTGTTTGAAGAATAATAACATTGAAGTTTGATCTCTGAATAGAATGTATTTGTTTCTCTGTTATTGCTTGCCCTCCTTCCCGCTGGATTTTCTTGGTAAATTGAATGTCCCAATAATGAAAACGTTCTTTTTGATCTTTTTTCTTTGTTTTTTCACAATACAAAAACGTCAACGCTTTCCCATCGTTTGTTTCTTTTTCATAACTGCACACGAACGCACATGTACATAGCATAAACCTGTCTTGTATGGAATCATGTTTCAGAGACATTGAGTGATTTTCAAACGTGACACGAGAAGCATAGTTTCGATTCTTATTTTCTTTTTTTCTTTCTTTCTTTCTTTACAGAAATTTATACGGAATAAGAGTGAATTTTACTGTAACTTGGGGTTTCAAGTGGTGACCTAGAAGTCGTAATGTAATTAATGTATTATTTACAGAAACTGTGCGAAGTTATTCATTGAAACGCGTTGTTCAATTTTCATTTCTTTCACTTTTATCCTCGTTATACATGTTCTTGGAAAATGATGATTACTCGTTGAGTTTACAACGTCCATTATTGCTTTCTAGTCATGATCTTGTATGACGATGTATCCCGAAGTAGGAAGAAGGATGCGATATTTTTCAGCTAATTGGAAAGAACAATATTTCGATGATATTCAGAAAAAATATGGATCCTTTCTTCGGATATATCAAGATCCACGATCCATGGTGGAAAGTTTTATCCGATAATTCGTGGATTTTTCAAGTCGAAGATATCGATTGAGGAAAAGAAATGAAATTTTATATATACTATACATATTATATTATATTATATACACATGTTTTTTTATATTTGGAATATTTAATGTGTAACATGGAAATGTTGATATTAGATTTAAGAGTCTTGAAAATTTTGCTCATTTTGATACGTTTGTTTACAAATTGAAGAAAGAATAGGAAAACTAGAAATTCATTTCATTTAAACGTATTTGAAAGCACAGAGGATTTCTGAAAAGGGAAAAGAAGGATACTTTTTATTCTATCACATCCTCGTTAATTGTTTCACGAATTTCTACAGATTTTCCTCTTCGCATGTGAATTTACGATCTTCCAGAATAATATGTTTCTTTTTTATTATTGACCCGTGTTGCTTTTTTACGTCTATCAATCGTAATAATGAACTACCGAATCTCTAAAATCTCATGTATTTTCTGATACATTTTTAATATACGATTTACAATTTTTCAAAAGAGAAATAGAAAATAGAGAGACGACTGATGAAAAATATTGATAATTTTGTAACACAATGCTTCTGACGAACGACTGATTCTAATAATTCTTAGAAGACTTAATTCTTAACAACGGATCTGATAATTGTAATCTTACGTATTTTCAAGATTGTTCGAATGGTGCTACACGTTTCTCATTGACGTATTCCGTACTGTTTATAGAAATGAAATAAGTGATAAACTTAGTTATAAGGCTTAGTGAAATATCAGCAAAAACATGGATATGATTTTACGATTCCATTTGAACGTGTTTTTTTTTTTATAAAATCTTTTGGAACATTCATGTACGTTATACCAGGGTGAATGAATAAAAAATTCATTTACTAAGAGTTGATTTAATATTCATATAGAACAGGTGTGCATGAAAAATAAACATTCGCTTCTTAACATTGCATGTGACTTTGTATTATAACAAAATTATGCATAATTGTCTTCAAGCGTAGTATAGATCATTCATAACACATGTACTTTGCAAATCATTTTCGATGGAAGTTAAGTATGAAATTTACGTATATATTACATAATTAATATATTTCAGTGTTAAAATCATTTCTGCTGCTGCTGCTGATGCTGCAAAGAATCATTTTGTTTATTTTGTGATACCTCGGCAGCACATTTCGTTGATTTCTCATACGCATATTTTGAAAGAATTATTAACAATGTTTTTTCTCACCAGCAATTTCCAATTGTATCATATCTGGTTAAAGAGGAATAGTAAAATTTATCAACCATTGACTGGCCTATATCTGACTTTGTTAACAGGTTGAGAAACCCGTAACGGAAGGTCTAAGTCATCGTACGCGGGATCAATGGGAAATTGATCGATCGTCTCTGAAATTCACACGTAAATTGGGCCAAGGACAATTCGGTGAAGTTTGGGAAGGTTTATGGAACAATACTACGTTCGTGGCCATAAAAACACTAAAACCAGGAACCATGGATCCTAAAGATTTCTTAGCCGAAGCACAGATTATGAAGAAACTACGACACCAGAAATTGATACAACTCTACGCGGTGTGTACGATGGAGGAACCGATTTATATCATCACGGAATTAATGAGGAATGGCAGTTTGTTAGAATTTTTACAAGGTAAGAGAAAGGAAGAGGAAGCAATGAGTTCGATGTTATCGTTGAAATGATATTATCAATGATTTTGCAGGGAAAGGTAGAGGTTTGAAACTGCAACAGTTGATCGATATGTCCGCTCAAATAGCAGCTGGTATGGCCTATCTCGAATCACAAAACTACATTCACAGAGATTTAGCTGCGCGAAATGTTCTGGTGGCCGAAGGAAACGTTGTGAAAATCGCAGATTTTGGTCTGGCTAGGCTTATCAAGGAAGACGAGTATGAAGCTCGAATAGGAGCCCGGTTTCCAATCAAATGGACTGCGCCAGAGGCTGCGAATTACAGTAAATTTAGCATTAAATCCGATGTTTGGTCGTTTGGTATTCTCCTTACAGAATTGGTTACTTACGGAAGGATACCTTATCCAGGTAAAACAAAGAACATTCGTTTCGTTAAATGGGGAGACTAGAACTGGTTGTAACGAACGTTTTCTTTGAATGTGTGACAAAATAATCCCTGCTATAACATTAAATTTGGTAAATCTCATTCCAAGGAGACTTGAAGCTGTTATAACATCAAAAAGCGAATAATTTCTGTTTGCTCATTTTTACTCATTCGACCGTTGAACTTTTCATTGAAAATTTCATTGAACCGTTCCACCAATTGAATGAGAAAATGATTGATTATGCTTATAATCCGGTCTCTATCAATATTTGCGCGAATACTTTTTGCATTGACTGTATATCCGGTGTATGATTGTCCTTCGTTGATGCCCCCAGCAGCCCCCTGATACTGAGCATTTAAATGAATGTTCAATCACGAAGCCGTAGTTTTGATTAATTCTAGAGCTTGTACAAGCGCGATCACGTTGGAAGGCCTCAATCCAAAATAATCGAATAACGAGGAATCCTCTACAGAATCAGATTTTCAGGTTATATTTACGGATGCCAAATAAGTGTATCGGTTAAATCGAATCAAATGATAAATATTCTGCACAATTATAACAAAATTATATCAACTTTATCTCATGTAACATATATCTTTTTTTGAAAAACGTTGATGATTTTTATGAAATCAAAGCTGAAGACCAAGTAGGGGGTTTAATTAATGAGTCAAAATTGTTCTCACACTTCTTTCTTGAATTTAATTCAATCAATTTATTTAAATTTCAAGAAAGAATGCAGAGTTTGAATGGATAGTATTGAAAGTTTGTTCACAAACCCTTGACACAGACAGCGACATGCGAATCATATTTATTGTGCAAAATACGGCAAGTGTCATTCCCCTGATCTTCAGTTCGATCTGCGTCAACTTGATCGATCTTCTTTCGTCCTTTTCTTGAACCAAAAACAATTCCTTCCAAATAAAAAAGAAATGGCAATTCAATTGTAAAGATCGTTCCATCTGTCGTATTTTAAGGAGCTCTGAAAGTCATTCATCGTTTCAATTTATTTCTGTTGCAACAAGTTCTATTCTCTTCAGTTCGCTCGTCGATGAAATCTTCATTCATATACATATATTAATTGAACGATTGATTTCAGGTATGACAAACGCCGAAGTTTTACATCAAGTGGAACACGGTTATAGGATGCCGTGTCCACCCAACTGTCCAAGCGCACTTTACGATATCATGTTAGAATGTTGGAATAAAGATCCAATGAAGAGGCCAACGTTCGAAACTCTACAATGGAAACTCGAAGACTTTTTCACCATGGAAGGCTCCGAATACAAAGAAGCGTCCGCATATTAAATCGGTCAAAAAAAAAACGAATTTTAGTTATTGAATTTGGATGATCCAACACGAACACGATTATGTACGATAAACCAAGAGAACAAAACAACAACGGAACTCGATATCATTATTACTCGTGACAATTTATTCGATTTAAGAATACTTGTGATATTTAAGAATACAGTATATACTTGATAATATACTATCGAACGATAGTGTACGATCTTTTTACAAAAGATATGCGGTATATCATTTATATTTTTCCGTAACAATTATTATTCTGATTTTTGTTTTATATATAAATATATATATATAAACATATGGTATATGTATATAACGTACCGAATACCAATTTTGGGACACGTTATTTTTCTCGCGACGAAGGAAAGAAAACGTTATATAACATAAATATCTTGCTCCGAGTTGGAGAACGAGTGGCAAATTGAAATGACGGTTGATACCGGTATATTATATATCGTCGGTTGTAAATAGTTTGTCAAGAAAATTTGGAGCGGGAGGAGTCCTTCGTTTTGTTTTTTTTACTCAGGAATTTGTTTTCGAATCTATACAAATTCTGAAATACACTCCGTGTAGGTTGTGTAGCTACGATGAGATGTTCATATCGTACAACAGGAGTTGACATTTTCATGGAAGATGTAGAGAAAGTTGGCTCTCTATCAAACTCACGGCCTATGTGGCATCTCGCGTATATGTTTCATATGTGTATATATATATACCGTGAGAGAGGATCTCTGAAATCTGTTGATGGAAGAAAACATTGTGTCTCTCTCTGGAACTTTGTTTTCAAGTACGAGAAAGAGAGAGAGATATATTGTTGCGAGTCGCATTCGGATATTAGAGGTCTTTTTATAATAGTAGTATATTAAACTGGCTGCCATAAAGCGTAGAACAAGATATTCATAATTTCCTACAAATATCTTATCGTCCTTTTGTTTTATTTTTTCTCTCTCTCTCCCTCTCCGATACGTTTCGAAACAGTAACACGAATTACAAGCGATTACATTCTATTACGATACGTAATTCTGTAATATCTGAGTTTCATAGAGGTAACATTTTACATTTATCCAACCGTTTTGTAGGGGGTCGAACCATTCTTATTATCAAAGAGGAAAAAGGAGCAAAAGAACTGAACGTGATTCGACTATTTTATTCGATGAGATATGGGATAGTAGGGTACACGTTTGTCAAAAGAGTATTAATGTAAGATATTTAGCATAAAGTTGCAAAGTATTGTGTCCTTTCTCTCTTCCGCTTCCTTAAGTACCTAAAACAAACAGATACCCTAATGGAGGGCGCTAATTCTAAATTTATCACGACGGACCATTTCTTTGACGATTGATTATATATTTGCTTTTACGTGATTCATAATGTCTTTGGAAAAACGATTTCAGTACTTTCGTATCATCTTCTTCCCTCGATGGAGAGTAATAATGATAAGAATAATAGAAATAATATGTGTTTTTCAATGCTCATAACAACAGGTCCGTCCAAAGTGGTTGAATACGTTTGGTAACTTCATTTCCTGTACAAAGCAACTTTGCTCAATTCTGATCGTACATCGAATATCGATCATTCCCTGTAGGTGTATACGAAAAACAAAAGAAAAAAGCAGAAACACGATTCACAATCTCAGTTTAATCTCAAACCATTACTGTTTCTTAAACATTCATCATGATTAAAAAAAAGAAAAAAAAAGAAAAACAGATTACAGTTAGTTACGTGTTAGAAGATGATTAAAGGAACCAAAAAATGTATCTTGAATGTCAATATATTATTGTGTCAAATATTTGATGCCGAATTTTGAATTTTGAAAATTATATAAAAATTATATACACAGTATTTATAAGCGTAAGCTTTGGAAAAGATGATTTTTTCATGATTATTATTGTAATCGTCGATAATTCATCCACATTGATTCACACAATACTTTCGCATTGGTGCGTTAGACTTAATTAATTCGTTACTCGGCTACATTCTCATATATATAAAAATATACATATTCCTCGTTTTTATACATTTTTTTATATTTTTATTATATTCGTTTATTGGTGTTTATCAATGACATTTTGATAAGTATTTTGGCAATATACAAAAAGAATTTTTAAACGATAATTCTGAGGTATGCCCTACTTTTCATTGGTAATTAATGTATAATTATATATGATTACATCGTAGCGATGCGTGTTAACATGTCTGTATGGTTCAGAACTTTTTCGAAACTTTGACGAATGCCTGTAGAGTGAATTGAATAAATACACCCTGTATATGCTTCAGATTGTTTACATTTATGTAGGTTACTTTATCGTTAATTCTTGTTGTAAAATTCCAATGGGAACGGGGGAATGGAATTTGTAAATATGTGCTGCCGAGATTTTGATTTATTCGATAAGAAGAATTTTACAACAAGATACCAATATAAATCCATTATTCTTAGAATTCTCTTACGGTTAAAACCAAATAGATTTCAAATAATTCTTCGATAATTATCAAATAAGTTCCACTGGGATAAGTTCATACGAGTTAATCCGGGTTGTTTTCATCGAGGATAGATATATCGTAAGAGTTTCAGACATCTATTCGAATCTGATCTGGAAAAAATGAACCGGAATAGACTCTGGGTGGAACTGTATCAAAATCCATCACAGACTCCGCATTACCAGTCATGATGGAAGAGGAGCGTGCATTAGAAAGTGTTTGAAGTAGATACATGAATTGTATATTTTTAAGGGCGTATTCAATGAAATGATCGAACACGTTAATCCAGTTCTGTCTGGCCTTGTTTAGCAGTTCCACGAGTCTATCAGTTGATGTACAAATCAAATAGCGTCAGACATTTTCAACAGAGAAATCAACATTTCAACAGCCTACGATCTTATTGTAAAATTCCTGGAGTCTCAATCGTGTTGTAAAGTTCCTATAGACGAATTTTATGGGCTTCGATTCAGTTGTGTCAGGTTTTATAAGATTCTGTGAGATATTATGGAGCGTATAAGGTTTTGTAGGATTCAAATTGGCACCTGCGTCAAAACACATGAAACCCACAAGTCTATGCATTTTGATATGTGTATTTGAAACAGGATCGATGAGGTATTTATTTGGCTCAATCAGGATTTCATAGAAAAATTCTTACATTTCAACTATAAAAATGCGCAACCTTGAGAAATCTGTAACCGAAATCACGTCAGATGTTAAGATTTTCAAATCCTTCAAACCTTTAAACAAATATAATGGAAGTGTAGAATTTTTAAACCATCAATTCTTGCCAAGGTAAATGAAATTCACGTGTATGTGAAGAATAAACGAAGAATTCGAATACGTGAAAGAGAAGAAGAAGAAGAAGAAGAACTGCCTGCGTTGGCAAGTAAAGAATTCAAATGAGAAAATATTCCCCCACAAAGACTCTATAAGAACGATATTACCTGAACGTGAAAAGTTCCTAGAAAGTAGTAACACATGATAATGCTAACCTGTTTGCGACAGGTGTCTCCTACAGGTGTTTCGAGGCTCTCAAAACTCTGAGAAAGTGCAGTTCGGTCAGTCGAGTTGGTGATTGTGACGTGTATAGAGTAGTCGCGTGTGGTGCATGGTGCTCTCGGTGAACCATTTTCAATTTCATTTTCTTTTTCTTTCCAAGTACGCGTGAAACAAGATTCTCGATAAAATGACTCGATCGAAGGACGAATCGATAAATTCTTTTCACCGGCAAAGATGATATTGTTGAAGTTGATATCATGCAATCCGGTGTAAATGCGCATCGCTAGAGTATCCAGTGGGATAATATTATGCTAATCAAGTTATTACGATCAGAATGCGGGAGGAAGAGCTCGAGATATCACTCAAGGTAAAAGAATCGACCATAAATTTCATGGTTTCCTCGTGAATATTTTCGTGAATTCCTCCTTCTCTCTACCCAAACAAAAGAAAAACAACATAAATAACGGGTAATCGCATGCCTCCGAACGGCGCTTATGTTTTTTTTTGCCTTTTATCGTTATTATACCAGCATGAAATTTTATCATGTTTTGATGGTATTACGCTCGAGAACGCCGATCGAGAGGTAAAAACAACAAACCATCTTTGAAACGTCGTCATTTTTTTTCTGTTTCAACTTTGCCAATGATTTTTATTTGAATTCGGTGATCGAGATAGGGGAATGATTCATCGAGGAATAATGACTTCAACGAAAGCGGATAGAATATGAATGTATATTCCGATGTACTATGTACAACACTTTGGATCACGTGAACGCGTCTATGAGGTTTTCCGTGGCCTTGAACCCAAAGCTACCATACATTGTGTCAGCTGTTACATCCGCGGGTCATTCAAAATAATCTTGTGTAAATACGATCGGCCGATTTTTATGAGAGATTCTTTGCGACGAAAGGAAAAACAATGAGTTCCTTTTGTGACTCATCGATCAATTTCAAAACAAAGTCGTTTCATCGATCCAGTTTCGAATGATGGAGGGTTTGATTGAATTCTATACGGAAAAGAAGAATAAGTAACCCAGATAACACACGGAGAATTATTTTTCAAAAACAAGAATAGAATTCTTCGAGAACACTTTTCAAACCAATGAATCAATGTAGAGTTCTGGAAGACTTTTTTGAGAGTACTACAACAATACTTTCAGCATTTTCGAAGAACTCGTTGATGTCCCCAACATTGAACTCTTTCAGAGCTCTTTATGAATTCGTTAGTTCGAGAAGAGTTCTTGAAGAATTCTATTCTTGTTTTTGAAAAAGAATTCTTCGTGTGTTATCTAGGGAATCCTGGTGGAAAAATTTCGTTGAATTCCCAGATAGCACAGATATTCTACAACCCTGGTGAAAAAATCTCTCTGAATCTCTCTGAAAATTTCACGTTTCAGAGAGATTCAGAAAGAATCAGAGAAATTCAGAGCAATTCAGCGTGGTTCAGAGGATTTCAGAGACTAGCGGATTGAGAGAAAGAACTTGTGCTTTGAATTTTTCGGAAGGATTCAGAAAAATTCAGAGGAACTCGGAGAGATGCAGGGAAAGTCTGGGAAATTCAGAGAGGAACAAATTCAGTGAAATTCTTGGTCCTGCATTTCAGAGGCGTTCAAGGAGTGTCAGACGCTTTCAGAGATAGATGAATTCAGAAAGATTGTGCGTAGAACTTTTTAGAAAGATTCAGAGTAATTCAGAGAGATTCAGAGGAATTCAGAGAAATTCAGAGAGGAATTGATTCAGCTAAATTTTTGGTTCAGGATTCCAGAGGTATTCAGGGAGTGTCAGAGACTCACAGAGACAGGTGAATTAGGAAAAATTGTGCGAGGGATTTTTCAGAAAGATTCAGAGAGATGCGGGGGAAGTCTGGAAAATTCAGAGAGGAATAAATTCAGTAAAATCTTGGTCCTGCATTTCAGAGGCTTTCTGGAAGTTTCAGAGACTTCCAGAGGAAGATAAATTAAGAAAAATTGTGCGTGGAATTTTTTAGAAATATTTAGAGGAATTTAGAAAGATTCAGAGTAATCCAGAGAGATTCAGAGTAATTCAAAGAAATTCAGAGGAATTGAGAGGAAGCTTTGAAATCTGAATACATTAAATTTCCGGATATTTAGAGAAATTCAAAGAGTTTCAGAGAAAATCAGAGGAATTCAGAGGGAGCTTTGAAATTTGAATACATTAGATTCCGGGAGATTTAGAGAAATTCAGAGATATTCAGGTAAATTCAGAGGGAGCTTTGAAATTTAAATATATAAAATTCTGAGAGATTCAGGGATATGCGGAGAGATTCAGAGAAAGTTGAAGAATTCAGAACGTATCACTATCGGAAAAGTCTCCAACTTCCTCTGAATTACTCTGGAATTACTCTGAATCTCTCTGAAATTTATCCCAAAATATAGAGAGATCCAGAGAAATTCAGAGAGATTCAGAGAGATTTTTTTACCAGGGAAGAGCTCATAACGAATACAATTGATTCATAAAGAACTCTTTTGGCACTCTTGTGCTATCTGGGTTGCGTTCACTCGGTTTTCATTGAAAATTAGCAAAATTCAACTGAATTCAACAAAATTTCGATGAAATTCAATAATTGTTCACAAAATTCAGTAACTTTTACTGAAATTTGTTGGCTTTTATTGAAGTTTATTGAAGTTTGAGGATTTTTATTGAATTTTGCTAATTTTCAATTAAAACCGAGCGTACGAAAAGTGAAAGAAATTCAACAAAATTTGAGGAAATTTCTCCACCAGGGAATTCAAATTTTCATTGAATAGGGTGTCACTTTTGGATGACGCACAAATTCGAGGAGAATATTGGATTTTCATAATTCATCGACTCTTTCCATTGTTTTGACAATCAAAATAAAAAGTGAATTCCATTGTTGAAACAATGGACAAAGTCAACGAATCATTAAAATCCAGTTTACGAATTCTTCTCGAATTTCTGCAAAACCATGAATAGTCTCTGAAAAATATTGCATTTTTTCTGCAAGAATCTAAAAATCTCTGAAGTTTTTTCATCAGTGTTCAAAGTTTCTCACTTTTTTCAGAAAAGTAGGAATGGAATTACAATCTGAACAAATTCTGACGAAACTTTAATAAATTGTCAATATTTTTCCGACTATTAAGAAAAGAATAGCAAATTTTCAAACACTTTTTCACATATGATATCTGAATATAGAATATGAATGTATTTGTAGGATTTCAACAGTTTTCAATAATCAAAAAAATGTCCACGATTTATTAGAGTTTAGAGGTTTCAACAAAGCTTTTACAGAACGCAATTTCGTTCCTATTTGTGTGAAAATAAAATGAGAAAACTCTGAAGAAAGTCTGCACAAAATGTCCCAAATTTATTAGATTCCCTGGTGGAAATATTTCTCTGAGAATCTCTGAAAAACTCTTGAACTTCGAACATTCTTTGTAAATCTTCGCAAGTCTCTATAAAATTCTGAAAAACTCTCAAAATTGGAATTTCCGCCGGGGTTATCCATGAAAATTTCAGAGTTTTTGAAATTTTGGCAGAAAAACTGCGATATTTTTCAGAGATTCTGCATGGTTTTGCAGAAATTTTTCAGTGAAATATTTCTGTACGCTGTAAACGGTGCGTTGAACTTTCCAAAAGGATTCAAAGAAATTCAGACAGAAATGGGTTCAGTAAATTTTTTGGTTAAAAATCCCAGAGGCATTCAGGGAGTTCCTGAGAGGTTCAGGGACGAGTGAATCAGGGAAAATTGTGCGTTAAATTTCTCAGAAGAATTATGTTCTTGAAGTTTGAATCGTTTATAGAAACGAAACGAAAATTCAAATTCACAAAATTTGATGAATTATCGTTATTTATCTATTTTGAATGAATTATTTCAAATTTTCTCAACTGAAAACAACGATCAAAGAATGTACTACAAGATTTCGGATCTTTAACAGCTGATTATTGCGTGATTTGTTCACTAATTCGTTTCAATAAACGATTCAAACTTCTGCCACATGAAGAATTCAGAGAAGTTCAGAGACAATTGGATTTAATGATATCTTTAGTCTAAAATTTCAAAAGCATCGTGGGAGTTTCAGAGAGATTCAAAGACAGCTAAATTGGCATGAATTGTGCATTGAAGTTTCAAGAAGGATTCAGTAGAATTCAGGAAAGTTGGAACAGAAGTAAATTGTGTAAGATTTTTCAAACTTTTTTTCAATCCCAAGATTTGAAAGACGTTATGGGAGTTCCAGAGATATTCAGAAACCATTGTTGAATCAAGAAAAATTCTCCATACAGTAACAATTTTGCTTTGTCTGAAAGATTTCTACTGAACCCTGGTGAAAATGAAGCGTTAAAGTGTAACGAAAACGCAAGCGAAGATCATCTAAGCGTAATTTAAGAGGGAATTGAAACATTTTCACGTCTTATTCGTTTCAATATCCGCTCCCTCCACTTCTGGATTTTCATCAGGGGATGTCTAAAAGATTTCTTATGCAACAGTTTTCAAGATCTTTCTTTAGTTTTCTCAAACAGAGACATCCTAAAGACAGTGAAAACTGTTACGTAAGACGTTATCTCCCCACACAGCATTTCAATTCTAAAAGATATCTCAAGCCAAATTTAAGAAGTCTTATGCAACATAAGAAGATATCTTCAAAAGATCTATAAGATGTCTAAACGATATAATCTCGGTAGAAGAGAGTTTGAGATCTTCTAAAAGATATCTTTTAGATGTCTTTCAGAAGTAAGAACTGTTTCAGACATCTAATGGATATCTTTTCATGTTGCATAAGACTTCTTTCCTGAACTTTTCTGAACAGCTCCTCAAGATATCTTGAAGAAGCAAAATTCCTGCTGCATGGGTTTGCATTTGAATTTTTCAAACGGACGCAGAAGAATTCAGAGATGTTCGGAGGGAAGAAATACATTGCGGAAAGTTCCTAGTTCAAGATTTCAAACTGGTGAATTGAGAAAAATTGGAAATCGAACTGTAAAATGAGATTCAGAGAGATTTAAAGAGATTCGAAAAATTCAGTGAAAGCTTTGAACCTGAATAAATAAAATTTTGAAGGATTTAGAGAAATTTAAGGGGTCTTTCTGATTGAGATTTTCTGAAAAATTGTTTTTTCTTCAACATTCTTTTCATAGAAGGAATAGAGATATCGTTTTGAAAATTTGTAGGTCCGCTTATTGAAGATCAAATACTACAAACAAATGTTTTTAGATTAAAACAGATTTTTTAATTAACATACTGATTTTAAAAAAACACAAAATTGACAGGGGGAGTGATTTTGGGCGACTGAATGATCTGAAAAAAGAAAAAAAACAATAAAAATGGCAAATTATTCCTTGTTGAAGTGAAAATTGAAGAATTTTTTACCAATCTAAACGATTCTAGTTCATGCGACAGCCACTTTTCTTGTTTTTCTTCCATTTTTCAGATCATCCAATTGCCCGAATTTTTATTTTTCACATCAGTGTGTCAACAAACAAAAAAATCGTTTTATAATATTTGATCTTCGATAAACATCTATGGAAAAAAATGCGTGAAAGAAATCTTTCGGAAAATCTCAACCAGAAAGACCCTTTGAACAAATTCAGAGAGATTCAGACCAATTTACATTTACACAGCTTCGGAGTTAATTGAACAAACTTCTGAGGGATTCAGAGAAATTCAGAAGAATTCCGAGGAAGCTTTGAAATCTAGATGAATAACATTCTGAGACATCCAGAGAAATTCATCCAAATTCAGAGGAAACTGTAAATTTCAAATGAATGAAAGAATTCAGAGAGATTCAGGATGAATCACTCTCTGCCCCAGCGATTCCAAAGTGACCAATTTTTTTTGATTTGCTGAAAATTTGGTCCGAAAACTAACGATTGCTTTGAACAAATTGATCTGCCATCAACACGGAGAAAAAAATATACTACTTTTTCTTATTTTGCTTGCTAAACTAGAAACAGGAAGGTTTGTAAAACCAATTTTTACATAAAAATACGGGAGATTGAGAATGAATCAGTGAATTTTACTATACGCTTTATAAACTTCAACGTTCAGCATTTAAAATTTCAATCGTAACTATTAAGTTTTCTACAATATTCGTAATCTTCCGTATTTTTATGTACAAATTCATTTTACAAACCTTCCTGTTTCTAGTTTACTAAGAAAAATAACGAAAATTCTTATATTTTCGAGCGGCATTTTTCTCCGTGAAAAGGTCACCAAAAAATGTGGTCCGTTTTTGGAATCTTTTTGGTATTTGTGAGGTAAAAACCCAGAAAATCTCCATAAAATAACCGAAAAATCACCAAATTGAGATTGGTTGAATTTTTGTTGAAAAAAATGTCCTAAACGACCAACAAGTTACCAAAATGTAACCGAAATTTTTGGTCGCTGGTCGGTTCACCCGGATCCGCTAGGATGGCAAGTCTCTAACTTTCTTGGAATTATTCTGAATCTCTCTGAAAAATATCTAAAAATATAGAGAGATTTATAGAAGTTTGTTTTCACCAGGGAACCCATAATATTCTCCAATAAAATTTATTTAATTCAAATAAATTTGAATCTCTCCTGGCACATTGGGTTTCTCAGAGCGGTAAAAGAAGATACTTTGTAATGACATCGAACAACTAGAATTCAATGTCCCTCAACGTCCTAGACCGCAAAGACCGCGAAGAATTTCGTATGAAAACCACAAATTAGATCTCAACGTGATACGAGCGGTATAATTTTTACGAGACAAACTACAAAAAAGTGCGTGCCTGAATTCCAAATATCTCTCTGTACAACACTCCTTTAGGGTCTCAAGAAATGCTATAGAAAGAGTAGTTTGACCCGAAAAAATGTTTAAAAGCCCAGTCGCTCGTATCCCCTAGGAAATCCCCTTTGAAATTTTTTTCCAAAAGACTATATTTTTTCTTTCTCGTTCTACCGATCAGATTCACTCAGACTTGTTCACGCGCTGAGTAGGCTATTATTGCATCCGCGGCCTCAATTCCAAAGAAAGAAGACGCGAACACCATATACAAAAGCGACAGAAAAAATTCCCCATCATTCACAAATACATCCATCCAAAGATTTGAAATTCTTGAATTTTCATTTGATATCACGGTGCATCGAATGTTTCACGCTACAGTGATATATCCGTATATAAATTAAAGTCAGTCATGCTCGATTCTCATGTTAATTGGATGAATTTATTCCTCTGTTCCATCTCTACCGAGTTCCACAAGAATTCCATATGACTCTACTTTGCTCTCCATGGAATAATAATTTTGAAAAATCACTCATCTCAGGTGGTGATAGTGGGCAACGGAGCGGTGGGTAAATCGTCGATGATCCAGAGGTTTTGCAAGGGTACTTACACGAGAGACTACAAGAAAACGATTGGTGTTGATTTTTTGGAACGCGAAATCGAGTAAGTATCGATATAATGTGCCTACTTATACATATTTTATATAATATATCATATATAATCCATAGAATGTTTTCATTAATATTCTCTTTTCGCGTGATTGAACGTCAGAGTCGATGGCGAGGATGTAAGACTGATGCTCTGGGATACCGCGGGTCAGGAGGAATTCGATGCAATTACCGCAGCTTATTATCGCGGCGCCCATGCTTGCGTGCTCGCTTACTCCGCGACCGATAGGGATTCCTTCGACGCCATTCCATCTTGGAAACTGAAGGTACGCAAACAAAAAAAACGACCAACAGTCGTTGCTCGTTGCTCCGACTCTCTGGAACGATTGATGAAGTCTCGCTTGATTTCCAGTACTCCGACAACTAGGCCAACTCCATTAATTTATCATTCTTCTTCTTCTTCTTCTTCTTCTTCTTCTTCTTCTTCTTCTTCTCTGTAGCAAAAATATTATATTTTAGACATTTCAAGATAAATTATTTAAACGTATAAACGTAACTCTACGTTGAACGTATATAGGGGAAAACAACTGGATTTCCCGGTACTTCCCAGTTTTTTCAATACCGTTGCTATATTTGACGTTGAAATGAATCTAAGGTCGTGGAAGAATGCTCACGTCGCACAATGGTGATAGCATTTGCACACAACATTCATTTACCATACTCCATATCTTACATGTCCTTACTTTCACGATCACGGCTTTTTTTTCCCCTCGCCTTTAGAAAGGCGTATTGATATGTTTTCGTGTTTTGTACTTGAGAGATGAATTTCAGAAGGGATAATCGTATGAGAACGTTGGACAGGTAATTTCTTGAATTCAAATTAGATGAGGCGCCAAAAACTGCGGTGACTTAATTTTTCAATAATATACGTATAATGAGAATAGAATGATAATGTATCGTTATTTTTTCTTTTGACAGGTGGAAAACGAATGTGGAGAAATCCCTACGGTTTTGGTGCAAAATAAAATGGATTTGATCGATCAGTGTGTGATTGATCCGTAAGTAGGGCTTTTCTTACAATTCCTAACCCTAGAACGAGCACGTGAAAAACACAGGAAATTTCAAATGGCTGTAACTCATTTGAAACTAAACGGATTTCAACTCACTATGGAGTGAAAATATTTGGGTGACAAACTACAGAGATGAAGAGAAGAGGCTCGGATGCTGGGGTAGAAAGAAATGTCCTGGGGTCCTAAAATACTCCACATGCCCGTTCTAGGGTTAATAGTAGTTTTGGTTGGAAGCATATTGGAAAAAACATTTGATCAATCGCGATTGTTCATGATTTTGTCAGTCATTCTACATGTAGAAAATTGGGCAAGATTGGATAGATTTTTCATTGAAGAAACCGATTAAATCTGAATGAATTCTCACATAAATTCAAGAATTTTGTTCGCCAAGGTTCAAGGAACATTCCGTAACCGTGAATTTACATACAATAATTTTCGCAGCTCTGTGTTCCCTCGCTGAGTTGATTCTTCCTCTATTTGGAATTTTCTCAAGGTACCAGTTTCATGATTGATCTTTGTAGAGACGAAGCTGAAAGACTGGGTCGTGCTCTTGGTTGTAAACTTTTGAGGACGTCCGTGAAGGAAGATGTTGGCGTAATTAACGTTTTCCGTCACCTAGCGTCGCGATGCTTACACGAGATGCGGCGTTGCGACAGTGATGATTATCAAGACGATTTGAGGCTATACTCCACAGAATCTAGATCTCCTTCGGTTATAAGTGAGTAAAACACAATCCAGTATTCGATGATTTATATTGAATTTTTGCTGTAGGCTTCGAAGATGGTTATTTAAATGAGAATATTTCATTTCAGGTGCCTTTAATCCAAAATCATTGACGTGCGGACGTAATGCGGGAAACGGAACGATAGTTCTAAGATCAAGTGGGAAATCTAGAAATCATAAGAAGAAAAACTTCGTTAAAACTGCCTGTAATTTAGTGTAATTTTAATGTATTCACCGAAGGAAGAGTTTATTTATTATGAACTATTCTGTTCTTTCAGTACATTTCAACTTCTTTTTTTTTGTATTTTCCACAATCGTCTTTTTAAATGTCAAGAATATCGAGTTTCATTATTTTAATTACCAACCAATTTAAGGGAATATATGAGAATTTCTAATTAAAGGGAGGTCCTCGTCTAGCGACAGAAAAATGAAGTTTTTTCTTTTCGTAGACCTTGCAAATATCTGAAATTGAAAAACCCAAAATTTTCATGAATTATATTACATTTTGTGGAACTTGGACCAACAAAATCAGCAAAAGGTGAAAAAATGACGGACAACATGCTAAGTTTAGTTTCATATTTACGCTCGTTAAAGTGCTATAAAACATAATAATAAATATATATTCAGTAGTTTCTGAAATGTGCCACTCAGCTGGAAAACACCTCTCAATCATAAGTGTCAAATAACTCAACTTTTTACTATATACTTCTTTTTGTTTTTATTTTGAAAAATTTGAAAAAATCACTTTATCTCGTAATTCGCTAGATGAGAACCTTCCCTTAAAACCTGAGTTTCGGGTTTCAGCAAATATGCCCTTGAATGAACTCTTGTATCAATTCTTATAAACAGAAGACTCTATTATGAACGTTAAATTTGTGTATATAAGGTAAATATTGCTTTATATTTATGATAATTTAACATGAACTTTTATCCATCTTTTTTGTTTTAATCGAATCTCGAACCTTTTCTTTATTATTCTAAATCGTATGTTCGAATTCCTTTGTAGCGATGATGATCGTGAGAAACCAAAATTTATATTCGATAAACGAATTCGTGTGCACACGTTGTGAATTTAGAATCTAAATCTCCAGTCGTTGCGGGGAGTTTTTAAGAAAAGTTGACAAAGATAGATCAAATGATTTCTTAAAAGCTCTGTATAATAAATTCAAAGAATCTTTTTAATACGACAAACTTGCTGATGGTAAAAAGTATTTTTTATCCTAAAGTATATCGTTTATAGTACAATAATAACAATAATCAATCTCAATTACTTAACATCGATGTAAAAAATAAAAGCAAACATGGTGGGTAACCAAATATTAGTTCGTAAGAAAACAATTATTGTATTTATGGAATGTTTATTTTTTATTGATAAGAGTTTAAAGAGGTAATCAATAATTTATATTTGCTCTGTAGATTATTAATAATTATTATTTTTCATAGTTTGTTCTCCCATTTGTTTCAACTGGGATCAAATTCAAATATAACTTTTGTTAAAGATTACAATGAATTTGTCACATTGTCATTTGTTTTTAATACCGACATAATTACAAACATTCTAAAATCAATTTTATGATCAATCGTATTCACGTTGTACTACATTTATTTAAACCTAAAAGATCATTATACATTGGAAGGGTTTTTTTTTTTTATTTAGTCCTCATGTAACATATAAACCATGTATGCATTCGTCGAAACCAAAAAAAAATATCCATACGATGAATCAACGATTTGTATACATACAATAAATATACATGAAATTTGATTTTTCTCTCGTTATTTCACATTGTACATTGAATATTCAGAGTAGAGTATAAGAAAATGAAAGTTTTTCTAGAGTCAGAAAATACATTTTTCATGAGTGCGATGAATAGTATTTATGATTGTGAATTGAAAAGTTTGTTTAAATATTAGATTGATCGATTCCAATGATTGCATTTTCATTGAAAAATTGTATACGTAGAGGAGTGTCATCGTGAAAGAAATGTACAGCAGATATTCTTTTTCCAAAACAAAAGCTTTTCTTTGAGAAAAAAATATTTAACATTCTATCAGCCTGTTATATTTACAAATTTAATCATTGTTCAGCATTCGATCGTCAGAGCACTAGTGGATTACTACTTTTCAATTACAAACTGTTATTTTTTTTCTATTATTATGCCGTGGAGCATAAAACAAAAGGTAACAACAATTAATATTCCGAAATTCCCGAACGCTGCATCTTCTGGCTATTTCTAACTTCATCTAATGATTCCACTCGATATCAGAAAATAACAAAATATGCAACGCTCGAAACTCTTCGATCGAAATATATCATTTTTAAAAGCCATTTAATTTTCATAAAATTATGATTGTGCGAATACATTTGTTTATGAGAAAAGTCAATAGATTTTTGATGGAATTAACAATGATAATGATAAATATTCATTTTCCCTTCAAAAGAACGTCAAAATGAGGGGAAAAAAAAACATTAGATTAGACTCCCTGATTAGATATGAGATGGTTTTCCCTGATCTCCTCGTGGTTTGATCGATCGATAGAAACAAATTCGTAGAAATTTATTTCCAGAGAATAAATGCGAACAACAAGATTCTAAAAAATATCATTCAATGCTACGATTGAACGTGAAATGGGTTAGCGATATCAGCAATAGACATATTCAAGTTTTTCATCTGGAAATATCATAATAAGACGATTGCTACGAATTTCACGATATGATAATTTTTGATTCTGATTTTATAAGAAAATAGACTTTCTCCTTTCAAACATTGATCATTAAATTGATTTTAAAAAGATAAGATAACTATCAAATATGAAAGTGTTCACTCCACTAAAGCGTTATTCGTAAAATTTGAATCAAGTCTAAGAAGATTAAATTTTTATACTTTTGGCCAATTTAGTTCTGGGCCTTCAGGCGTTGCATCGTACCAAGCTTTCTAAGTTGATATACGCGTCATAAACGCGTTGGATCGAATGAAAACCAAATCATGTAACACACATTGGATGTCGTTAAAGAAATTCTAGATGTCAAATCTAGAATATCATCTTTTATCAATAAATGCAGTTAGAAAAGATAAACAGAACAGAAACGAAGCGAAACGTTTCAAAATGAACATTAGAAAACCCTAATTTTTTAAACGTAACTTCTTTGAACATATACGTTTGCTAATTCTAAAACAACTCAACAATCTTTGGAACTTGATGCCAAATATTGGAATTTTTTTCTACTTTGAATAGAAAGACCAATAAGAAAAACAAAAATTTCCCAATGTGGCCTTGGATATTCACAAAAAAATAAACGACGATAAAGTGAAGAAAGATGAAGAAAGGAATCAACGATAGCCACAGAGCACAAAAAAGAACATTCTTTTAGGGTACATCTTTGTGCAATAAAAATTGGTCCACTATTGCTATGGAATATTGAAAAACCGAATTGTTCGAGAACAATCAATTCCACAAATATAATTTTTGCAAATACCCATTTATTCACCATAAATTATTATCCCATTATTGAATTTACTTGCTTACTCCTCTCGACTCTAAACATTCTAATCGTCTTTATATTGGAATATACTTTTCACGATACAAACGTCGAACCTCCTTGTTCCGACTTCGATAGAAAATCTTTATACGATAAGCGGGAAAAATATTCCTCGTGCAGCTTTCAACGTTCAGATCACCAGAGTGTACACTGAGTTTTATGCTCGGATTTGAGGAATTCATTATACATATATACACCATGGCACTCCTATTTTAATCCTTTTGCGTTATATCGATAGAAAGCGATTGTAGAGGATGAAATATTTTGTCGATCAGATTGTAATCCGAACGTTAAAGATTGGAGATCCGATGAACGACGAGACATCAAAATCAAAATGGTGAGAATGAATGTATCGTTTCACGAGGGTTTATTGTAATTCTATCGTATGCATTTTGTCAATGTAATCTAGGAGACCTTGCAATCTTTTCTTCACTCGCTTTTGATCGTCGATAGTACATCCAAGAATGGCGTTCTCGAAAGTTTTATCGGACAAACCCATACCCTGTGAGGAACAGGCGTTCATAAACGAGGCACAACGTTGTCTCGTTGCGCTCGGATCGTTCCGAAGACTGATCACCAAACTGTCGATTAAATCGTTAACCTGGAAAAAGAATCAAAATTTAGTTTGCTTGAAAGATATCTTTGAACAAGAATGTTGTATACCTGATGTAAAGCTTCCTCTTGGATACTGTCGCGTTGGATCTTCACCAGAACGTCGACGGTCAAACATCTCATGTGTAATCTATCCGCGTACCTTATAATATCCTCTTTGTCGGCTACAAGAAATTTAGTGAAATTTTAAATACTTGCCATTTCAAATTGATCGCATACCTTGAATCGATAAGGGAATTTTACGACACTTTGTGCTATACTGTAAAAAAATTCATTGTATTTTCATCATGCTCTTTGCGTTCGGTGTTGAACTTTTATGAAGACGATACGTAATTTCACCATAGTCCGAGATTTCTTCACGCGTGATGCAAAATTTACAATTCATATGACTCAACTTCAATTTTGTAGTAGTACGATTTTTGGTTTGTGAAAGCTTTTTTACAGTACACGGCGTTGAATGTAAATTATTGAAAATTATGAAACATACAATAAATGTGGTACCTAAAGAATCCTCAAGTTTTTTTTTTTTCAAATTATACATATTAAAATTATTTAAACTACTTAAAAATGATCTATGAATGTTTCAAAGAATACTCAAGTGGAAGGAATCTTTATCGGAAGGAATGCTCGTGGATACCACGATGCAACAGTGAAATAAAAAACCTAATCTCAAAACTGAATTTAAAAAATGTCATTTTAAAGCAACCTTCTATGAAGGATGTCTAATGTTCAATGCAAACGCGCTGATGAAACATTGTTTATGTAAGTTGTCATTATGAACCAGCGTTGATGAACTTGAAAGGAAATTTTCTCTGCGTTATCAACATAAGCAGTTATTTAGTTAGTTGCTTTCTACGTGGTATAATTTTTATACATTTATATTTATTTGCTGTGATGTTGAATTTTGTTTACAATGAGTTAAACCCATGGAAAAAATTGCATAAATAAATAAGTTTTTTGTGAATCAAACATGATATTCGATTATACTATATTATTGAGAGATAAAATGGGTGAAGAACAATCGTAAGTAATGAGAAGATGAATAAACGTGAGTTTTGTTCACGTTAATGTAATATGACTCTCGCAATCGATGTTTCTAGATGCGGTCTAGATCTTTGACAAAGCAATGAAGAACGTTGATTCGAGATACTCACGGTCTTCTAAATCACTTAATACTTCGTTGTTCCTAAGCGTATCGAGGGTAGTTAAAAGGGTATCCTTTTCCTCTTCGAGTCTCCAGGCATCCCTTCGTAATTGTTCTACGTGAACCTCTAATTGATCAAGAAGACCAACTAACCTGTCTTTAGGTTTACAAGTAATATCACAATCCGCACTTTCTACGATATGCGGTAACGGATCCATTTTCGGAGCGGCGGAATGCTCAAATTTCTTGCCTCAAATGAAAATTTGCTGTTCTTCTCGTACCGGTAAATATCGTGCCTTGATATCAAACGTCGGGCAACGTACCAGTTTTCAAAGATATAGATATAGAATATGGAATTGAATAGAACGGCAGTAACGGCACGGAAAGGAATGGAAACTGAAGATAAGTGAAGGTTTTCAGAACTTGAATTGAATATTTTCAACCGCTCTCTCACGGTTGTGTTTTGAAACTGATCAACAACAATCAACAACGGGTGGTTCCAATTTCCAATGCAATACCATCGGGAGGGAGTGTGGAGTGGAGTAGGGGGATGGGTTATCTTTTAACCAATCGAAAAATTGAAACAAAATTTCCTAATTTTTCATTGGTTCAAAGAGATAACCAGAGAGATTATTAAAAACTAGAGAGTTGAAAATCCAGCTTTGTCCCTTGCGCGCACTCTCATGTTTGTAATTTCAAATTGAAGCCAATGAAAACGGCAGTTAACAGTTTTTCCGCGCGTCGTTTCTCATCCAAACAGTATAAACGTGCAAGAAACGTGTTTGCAAAGTGGTTAAATCATAAATATTTAACGCAACGAGTTGCAAAATTTTTTTAAACTGGAGTTGATTAGTTTCGACAAAATTGTGCAATTTTGTGTGAAAGAAAGTGATAGAAACCATGACTTCTTTCGATTTAGATGATCTTGCTAGTAAATTAGAAAATGCGAACGTATTTAGTGCTGCTGACAGTGGAGTTTCTTTCGCCAAAAAATCATTGAAACTCGATACCGAGGAAGACGGTGAGATTACAATTACAACTTTCGTAACAAATTATCATCCTCATTTTTATGAGATTATGAAATGATCAAATTTACAATCAATGTTATCTACTGATTCATTTTTCATTTAATTTTAAAAAAATCTTTCATCTTTTCTGTATGACACAGCCGAAGAAGTGGTCCAAGCGATAGAAGAATGCGTACAATTAGAATACTTGGATTTAGAAGGGAATACCTTAGGCCCGCTCGCCGCAAAGGCTGTGGCCAAAGCTTTAGAAACGAAAGGTGCCAATCTGAAAAGAGCTCTCTGGAAGGATATGTTCACAGGACGTTTGAAAACTGAGATCCCCAAAGCTTTAGAATATCTAGGCAATGGATTATCCATTGCCAACACTCATTTGGTAGAACTGGATCTAAGTGACAACGCTTTAGGTCCGATCGGCGTACAAGGCTTAGCCAAGTTTTTAGCTTCCAGCACTTGTTACACTCTCCAAGAATTGAGATTGAACAACAATGGTTTAGGTATAACCGGAGGAAAAATGTTAGCGCAAGCTCTATTGGATTGTCATCAAAACAGTTGTCAGCAAGGTAGATAATTCGATTCTCTTATTTTTCTTGTTTTATAGGAAAAATCCAAACCAAGGTTGATTACTCACGGAAGAAACGTACAAATTTCAGGAACCAATGCCCTGGCGTTGAGGGTATTCATTGCTGGTCGAAATCGATTGGAGAACGAAGGAGCGACGGCATTAGCGTCAGTTTTTAAAAAATTAGGCAGCTTGGAGGAAGTTGTGATGCCTCAAAACGGAATTTATCATCCAGGAATTTCGGCCCTTGCCAATTCTCTTTCCGTTAATCCCAAGCTAAGGGTTTTAAACTTGAATGACAATACGATAGGGTACAAGGGAGCGCAAGCTTTGGCCAAAGCTCTGCCGAATTTTCCATGTCTCGAAAGTTTGAACCTCGGAGATTGTTTGTTGAAGACGAAAGGAGGAATAGTTTTGGCCGAGGCATTGGCGATCGAAGGCAACCACCCCGTCTTGACCGAATTGAACTTGAGTTTCAATGAGATTCGTGCGAGGGGCGCGAGTTCCATAGCCGAGGCTATGGCTGACAAAAATCTTCTAGAAAGTTTACAATTGGATGGAAATATTTTTGGAGAACAAGGTAGAACCGTTTTACGCGAGATTCTCACAAGTTCCAACAGAATTGAATCCTTATGTTCCTTGGACGAAGACGAAAGCGACGAAGAGAGCGGGGGAGAAACTGAAAATGAAGAAGACGAAGAACAGGAAGAGGAGGAAGAAGAAGAGGCAGACAAACATGAAGATACCAGCGGGAGCGAAGAAGATATCAAAATATCCGAAAATAATAAGATGATTTTAACGGAGTGTACTGTACAAAGTTTCCTAAAGGGACCAACAGGGGAGAAATTACTCACTCTGCAGAGCTATGATATTCAAGAATTTGTAGATTTTACCAAGGTAGTTTTGAACTTCTGTTTTTCTTCTTTTGTTTTCTTGTAGATTAATATTTAATACAAAAATCTTACGATTCACAGAATTCCATCAAAGATTCCGATACCCCGTTGGATGTTAAGTTTATCGAAGAATTCGTAAGAACGATTATGAAAGTTTCAGCTTTGTGCGGAAGTGGTTATGCGGATATTAGAGTAAAAGCTGAAAATCTTACGGACGTACTGTACAGAGAATTATTTAAACGTGCTCTCGAAAGTAATCAACTTTCAGTTTTGAATAATGCTTTACTAGTCAACTTGGGTTTGTTAAAAGTAAGTTTTTAAAAAGAAAAGCATTTCGATGACAGTTCTGTGAAAATAAATTTGATTATTCCATGATTTCAGGGTGAAGATAAACGAACTGAAAAAATCGAATGGAACTTGGAAGGTTGTTTCAAAGCTTTGGAAAAGATATGTCAAAGGGATTACTTTGTCATGGAAACGAAGATAACTTTGAAAATATTTTTGGAAAAGAAAGCAAAGACCAGCCGAGCTAAAGTAGAAGATCCATTCCAAGAATCAAAAAAATCCTTAAAAGAAGTGCTTAATCGTATGCAAATTACATAACTTACATATGTATTCATACATATATTTACATTTATGATTGGTATTATAAAAATCTTAATTTATTTATAAATGACGATACATGAATTTTAGTGTTCACAAAATTTTTCATCTTAACCATCAAATGCGTCGTTTTAATTTCCAAAAGCAACAATTTTTTGATTCTTTTTTTCTTCTTTTCAAAGATATGTGTTAGGTAACTGATTTGTATAAATATATTCTATTTTTCTTTTATAATAATAGTAATAATAATAATAAACGAGTGCTGCATGTGATTTTCTTTAATATATAATTAATAGGTGATTAAAATTTCCAATTGATTGTTGATCGAACTGCCGTTCGATTATAGGATTCTTTTGGCTTATCACTCTCACACGCTACATTCACAAAATATAAATACATATGTGAATAATGATAGATTTTGCATATACTTTTGATTTCAAGGAAACATAAAACATTGATTTTAATATCGTGAACACTCTCAAAATTGAATTACATTGATTTGTGTTTGGAAAATACTGAAACAAATTCTATAAATAATGAGTCTATACTATAAATTCATCCCTATGGGTTTATAATAACGTTAAACCGTTACCAAAAACCCTATACCAGGATGCATTATATTGTGGTATATTTTGCATATCTTTCTTAAACTTTTTTTCCATGTTAGAATTGAATCTTTTTATAGTTGTTTATTCGAGATGTATTTGGTGCCTCCATTTATGTTTACCACACACATGCATCCATACACACTTATTACACGAAATTAGATAAATTAAAAACAAATTCCACTTTACAATTAAATCCATAAACGATTCGCGTATAATAAGAAAATATCTGTATACTAATATAATATATAAATTAAAATTTATTTCCATTATGTGATGATTTTTAATGTTTGAACATTTTTTTTTTCAATCGAAAATAATAACTAGAATTTATTTGGCTACATTCGATAGCTGTCATGTATTTGAATATTCCAAGTCAACATTCGTATACATATAAATTTGTTTTATTTGCCGACTGCGTCTTGAACTTTTGTTGAAAAAATTGAAATACAGTGATATGAGATTTGTAAATAACGATGTTCCTCGATTGTTTTTACGATCCAAATAAAATATTTACATAAAACATTGAAATAATTAACTAAGCAACATTTGATCCCATAAATTTGAATTGTTTCATCGTCAACCGTTACGATACTTTATTTTCAAATTTGGGAAGTGAAATTAATATATCGTGTGAATATATTCAAATTCTCTAAGCGCTAGTTAGATATTAATTATATAATATTATATGCGAGAGATGATGAAAATAAAAACAGTGTAGAAATTATCATGACTGTTTTTGCATTGACATTGAAATACTTTATTTTTTCAATCAAATTTTAATATCAAATGATGACGTCGAGTAACAATCTTGCAGAATAATAACTTTATTTAAATCCTCTGTGGTCAACGCATTTTCTAAATGTAGAAAATGTGAATGGAATTGAAAAAAATATACATATAAAACATGGAGAAAATATTTTTTTACTAAATCACACAATTATATAAAAATTTCATCAAATATAATACATTCAATATATTCTGCTCGAACTTCAGTGCAACGTTTCAAGACATCTAACGAACGAATTTAGGAATTGCTTGATTTTCTTTTGTTAAATAAAAATCCTTCGATGTATCCGATCAATGTTTGCGTCTCAAAAAACATTCTGTTGTACATTTTTGTAAGCGAAGGATTCATTTATTATGCATAACAATCAAAATCAATTTTGAATAAATAATGTTCATGAAGCCTGAAAGTGTAATTAGAAAATTAAGGGTTCATACAAAGACGACTTTTGATATTCAACTTGAAACTGTCTGTTCTCAATTTACGAATTTTTCAACACTCTAAAAATAATCAAATTCCGAATCGAAAAAATGAAGTTACCAAACCATAAACGATACCAAACCCAAGTGCCAAATTAAGATATATTATTTCCTTTGAGATCCATGTGAGATTATTTTCTATCTATTGTATAATAACATAATTTTGTATAATAATGAACTTTGAATCGATATAACGAAATAAAATCGTTTAATATATCGCTCGAATGACATTCTTCTATTTTGGAATATTTTTGTACCTAATCATTTTAGATCGATATACGAATATCAACGCCGAAATGTTCAATTAAAAAACCATCAAACTCGGCAAAAGTTTGTAATAATAATAATAATATATCAAATAACACGTTACGTACATTAATTAAGAACGCTAGCTGGATTCCAACCTGGATGAAAAAGATCGATCACCAAAGGAGTGCAATGAGACGAAGGTTGATCCTTCATATACATCGTTGCCTGAAAAATGAAATGAAATTTCATTAGAGAGTTTGTTCTTTCTTCATACTGAGATGGAAAAATAATTTTGTACTAACGAGAAAAATAGTAAGTTGTTGTTTTGTTCTCGAATCACAGTTTTGTCCCAGCGTGGAGGGATAATTCACAATATTACTGTCATTTTCTCTCAAATCATTTGCTATTAATTGTAAACAACGTTTCTCATTTACGTCAATCGCTTCCATTATCGATCCTGAAAGAAATTTATTTATTTCCACGATATAAGGTGTCTGCAAAATTCAAATTGCAAAACTTACTTCTTCCTGATACATCTGCAGACAAAAATCTAGTTAAAATAGCTCCGGATTCCGATGCTTCGGAAAACAAATGTGGATATCGCCTCATGAGTAGTTTTGTAAGTAATACATTGCCACGGTTTCCAGACAAAGTATTGCTAGGAGTACACACTATTTCATCTTCCGTTCGACGTATTATTAATACAGTTCCGTTATATCTGTTGATCAAATGAAATTTTGTATTTCAAATTTGAATAGGAATTGTCAAGTTGTCAATTGAACATACCTGTTCAATTGTTCTGCTACATTTAAATTGAAATAATCTCTAATCACGCTGCGTACCACACCCTCTAGAGACGAAGACATTGTCATTATAGCTAGAGGAAGTACGTCGTCGAATGTGGCATCTAATACCTGAAATAACAGTATATTTTTTTATGAATAATACAAATATCCTGATGTAACAAAGAATATATTATTACCAAGCTCTGAACGGAGGGATAATTCATGGCTGCCCAAGTCGCTGTGTAACCACCGATACTCCAACCGTACAGAATAATTTGATTTTCGGAAAAGTTCAAATATTTCATCGCAAACTGCATCACACAATCAATCGCATTCTCTTCTTGTGATGGATAAGGGGCACCCTTTTGGATAATTTTATGATTTTCATTAAAATATATTATTCAGAGAAAATGAAATATACTCACCGTACTACCTCCGAAACCTGGATGATTCCAACCTAATACTGAATAACCCTTCTGTAAAGGTGTAGTTAGAATACCAGTTTCATAAAATCCACCATTCCCTTCACAGGTGATAACCAGTGTTTTGCCGGTAGCATTTCTATAACATTAATAGAATCAATGTAAATTCAATGTATCCATCGTCGATGATATCTCATCATCATCATTTATCAAAAATCCTTCTCACTTGTTTCTTTGATCAACAAACATGGTATCGATTATATTATTATCCACGGTAACCAATTTAAATCTCTCTCCACCTTGTTTTATCAAATCTATTCTTCCTTTAACCAGAGTGGAGCCTGAAATTTGATAAATTATCAGCATCTGAAATATCAGGTTTTACAAACATCATCGCAACTATATTACTCACTCATTGCCCAGTTGATAACGGATAAACTACCAGGATATATTAATTTAATAGCAAACGTATGTGCGACTATATACGAAACAAATTTGCAAGGTAATGCAAATAAAAATTCTTTTCCTCCGTGACGTCTAACTCTACCACTGGAATGTGCTATTTTCTTTAAAGTTAATCTCTCACGAGATGTTTCTCTGTAGAAAAAACAAAATCGTTATTTTTGGATTATCAATGTACGATATATACGAGAATGCAAGAATATGTGTGTTTACCCTTGAATTTCGTTAATGTTAAAATCCACAGGCCATGCCCAAAATTCAAAATCGTACTTTCGTAATTCTTGTCTCGTTTCTGTATTAAAATGAGCCTGAGCGTCGCTTAGAGTTTTGAGAAATTTCATGTATACAGGATTATTAACTCTAGAGCAACTGCGCGCCATTAAGGAAACAATTAGAATTACGCTGGCTCCCATTGCAAATTTACCCAAAGTATATGCACTATCCGTCAAAGAATAACTGCGATGGTACATGAATGGAACGACGAGAGGGATGATGTACAAACTGATAGACCAAATTGCAGCGAACTGAAAGTTCAGATTTTCAATTAGAAAACATTCATGAAATCAAATTGAAAATAAAAAATTACTTACGGAAACTACGATTTGATCGCCCCATTTTTCTAAGCTCTTTGGTTCGTAAGATTTCTATGAGAAATAAAAAAAAAAGAGGTTATAACCTCAAAATAAAGGGCACTAAAATGTTGCATAAACAAAAATTACTTACATGAACAAGACGCCCAACCCACGTAACTTCATAAATTTTGAAAAGTCGAGGACTAAACGTACATTTCCACAGAGTCCTGATCAACGACATCCCTATCTGATTCCTATGAATTTTTGCTAACAAATCTAATATAGGGATTCTTATCAAATATTATGATTGTTTACCATACGAAGTTTAGTAAAATTTTAATACAGTATATATCCCAATTATAAATTTCTTCAAGTTTTATTGGTTGGTTACACCGGTTCGCAACAAGACTACTTACCTACTATCAACTGTACTGTATCATTGTTACATGAGTTGCATTCTCTGCGGTTTATTCAATGAAACGGCTTTAATTATTGACAAATCAGCTGTTCTAACAAACGTTTTCAGAAAAAACAATCGATAGTCGTCGATTTTTTTGTCGATAAAAACGAGAAACGAATCGTGCAACAAGCAACAACACTTTCTCAATGAAGAAATATATACGTTATCGTGCATGTATGTTTATTTTCATTCCGAAGCACGTAGTAAAATATATCGTAATTACGCATCTAGGATTCCATTTTCCAAATAGTCCATAAAATGAACTGACTGCTTCCGTATTATCTGGCATCCATCAACAATTTCGATTGATAAAATATAGTAGAGTTTGTACCTATTTACGCACAAAAGTTCATATCGTGGCACGTATTATATTCCTGATATTTGCGCCCTGCCAATAGAAACATCGATAAAAAAAAAAAAGAAACGTTTCGTTAATCGCGTCGATGACAAACTTGTGCTGCACTTTTCGATGATCGTCAAACACGATCATCCCATCATCCTTTGTTGTGACATCGAGGGAAATGTGACAACGTGAAGATCAAAAGACTATACTGTTTTGATCATGAATTTTGAATATCGGTTGTGGACTCTTTTCAAATTTCAAAAGGTTTCGCTCTTTCGTACACCTCCACTATGTTTTGATCCGACAAAGGTTTAAGATTGTGAGGTTATATAACGATGAATTCGTGCATATAAAAACAACAATTCTGGTAAGTCTTATATCAACATATTTATATTTGAATTTATTGTATTTTTCATTCATTTTTTGAAATTGATTAAATGTGTAACGAATTTGTGCAGTTCTAGAGTTTGAAATATCAAGCAACATGGAAGAACTGCAAGGCATTCGTAACATACAAGAGATCATCAATTTGGTGAAACTTCTTCGACAGAACGGAGATAAAGTTTTGAGCGCGTCAAGCAAGTTATCTTTATCCACGATCTTACTTCACGATCTCAACGAAGCGTTTGCATTGATAGTGGATGAACCCAACGACTTGGAATCCTCTTTCCAAGTCTGCAATAGTTCTAAAATCGATATATTCAGAGATATCAAATTTCTGCATGATTTTATACAGAAGACTGTTGGATTGAAAATAATATATCAATCCTGCGATGAAGATATTTATGTCGATATATCAAAATTTAGACATTTGAAGTATTTAGAATTGAAGAAAGTGCGGATATCCTTGGTTAAAGGGATACAAAAGTTGAGAGATCAATTGGAAAGCATTATTTGTGCTGGGAAACAAGGTGTTTGTGGCATATCTCAATTGCTTGGTAATTAATTTACATGTATACCTATGTATATATATATATATGTGTGTATATACATAACCCTTCAAGGACAGATGGTAAAAGTAGCACAGACTAGTTTAGTTTGACAGACCGAGTATCACGAGTTTTAATGTTACGAATTTCAACTTTTCAAGCATAAAAAACTTTGTTTTTGTCCTTGAAGGGATAAGTGTGAAATTGATAAATTGAAATTGACATAATTTTCTTTCCTTTTACCAGCTACATGCGGCGGAGATGCAGGAACTGGATTTGTGTGGAGTTCTCTGAGACATTTAGCGTTACCTCATAATGCTTTAGAAAAATTAGATACGTCTTTGGAGTTTACACCTTGGTTGCAAATATTAGATCTGAGTCATAATTTACTGACCAGCGCGGCTGAACTAAGTTGTTTGCCTAATTTGAAATACGTGAATCTTGGGTATAACAAATTAGAAGCGGTACCTGTTTTTAATAAGAGTGTTTTACACTCTCTAAGAGTGTTGGTATTAAAAAATAATTTTATCGATAATATCAATGGTGAGATATACAAACAAATTTCTTTTTATCCCTACTTTTTTCAATCATAAATCCAACTCACGAGATTTTACGTTTCGATTTTAGGGTTACAAGGTTTAGAATGCCTTAGCGAATTGGATTTGTCTTTCAATTGTTTAACAGAGCATTCCGTTCTATGGCCATTGGAAAAGATGTCTGCTCTATTATGGGTATCCTTAGAAGGAAATCCTTTATCGTACCACCCAAAACATAGAATATTATCCATAAGACATTTACACCCTTGTTTAGCCGATAGCAGGGTAAGTTCAGTGATTAATTTAATTGTTTTTTTCTCCGGAGTATATGATTCTGAAAATGTGAAATTTTAGTCTGTTCTAGATCATATGGCGCTCACGAAATCGGAAAAAATGTTGATAGCGGAGAACAGAGGATTCTCCATCAGATCAAAAAAACTCGGATCCAAAGAAGATCTCGATTCTTTATCGAGTTCCATAAATTCCAGTAATATGTCTGTTTCGATCGAAACACCTATCAACAGAGAAACCATGTCGGGATCCGAATCTGTGACAAGCATCGAGACAAATTTCATCAGAAGTAGAAGAAAAACTAATGTCAAAGAAGCCATTATCGCCGAAAGCGACCAAGAAAAAGATTCTCAAATCTCATTCAATGATTTATCTTCGTCGTATTTAGGTATCGTAATTAATTAATTTTTCATAAATTTGAAATATTCACAACTTCTTTTGAGAAATTTTGAAATTTCATATGTTTGTAATACAGAAACTTCAAAAGACCATTTGGAAACTAAAAAACAAATCTTAGCGTTGAGAGAAAAGTTTGGAGAAGATAATTGGTTGAGCAGTCACGCTGGAACATTCGTTCAAGATATCATGGGATTACAAAAAGCTTCACCTTCTATAATGACGACCAATAATATTTTAACATCCACCCCAATAAAAACTTCTACTACCGTTGTGACCGTTGTTACAAGTTCCGCCAATATAAGTCCGTGCAACGATCAATTTCATTTGGTTAGTGATTCGCAAACTGTAAAAGAGACTGAAGTAAATGCGCTTGAAATCACAAGGGATGTTCCTCGAGATGTGGAAATAGAAGAAACAAAGAACGAAGAGAACAACGAAAGTGAAATTCATAAAGAAATCGTTGATCCTGGAGCAAATGTTTTTCCTGTTTCTGATTTTGACGAAAATGGTAGGTTGCATAAATTTTCATAAGATTTTGAAATAGCGGTAAATATTATTTAATCATCATGTTTTCATTCGAATATATTATATTTGTAGAAAAAGGTGATATATATTTGGTTCAAAAGAGAAAAAATTCACACGAAATGGAAGAATTGTTTGTAATTATAGCTCCGGAGTAAGTATTCGTTATTGAGTTTTTTTTTGTCAACATACTTTTTTCTTTGACATTATAAATGTTTAATCCGTTAGCCAAATCAAAGAAAGAGACGCGATAACTGGAAAAATTAAATACTCTTGGTCAACGAGTTCGGTACTTTCTTGCGTGTTGGGTAGAGGCGATCCAGTTACGGTGGATATTATTTTCGATACGGTGCGCATCGATCGACAAAGTAGAAGATATTTTGTAGAATTGAACGACGCGAAGGTAAATACAATACAGAAATATTTGTCTTCCTCGAGTATATATATATATTATCAAATCGTTTATTGTTTCTAGAAAATAGTGGCAACCATAGAAGAGAATATGAAAGTACATCCAATATTGAAAGTTTTTCAATGTTTGAAGTGTTCTACTCATTTTTCACAAGATGCCGAATACACGACCCTTGCGGTACCCACTGCGGGCAAGTTATCATATTTTTTATTATATTTATAAGTTGAATAAATATTGAAATGATTTGTTGAAAATTCTTTGCAGGAGATAGACAATTGAAATGCCCTACTTGCGCGAGTACCTTGGTCGTGCAAACCGACGAATTATCCACATTGGAGACAAAGGAAGAAAACAATCCGAGTTCTTCCAAAGAACCAGCAAATTCAACCAATTTACAACATTCTGAATCTTTATCCAGCATCGGTGAGTAAGATCGAACTGTCGTGACGATGAAATATTTAGAGTGCACTCGAATGTTGAAAGAGAAATTATCCAAAGTTATATTTGATTAATTTTATTGAACATAATATTTCTTGTTGATTATTTGCCATTTGAAGCTTATGAAAATTTTTAAACTCGATTAACTGCACAAATTGATTGTTACGATATTTGAGTGTAAGTGCTAATATAATTATATGAATAAATGATTGAGCATTGACTGGGACTATAACACACTAATCCCGGTGCAGGTGGAACAGAGGGTGAAGCTCTATCCATTGACACTTCTCTGGTGCACTCCGACTCTCACTCCCAAGCCCAAGTCTGCTGTAAGCTTCAGCTACGATAATTCATGTTACAGCATAGTTACTTTTTTGTTACAATATTTTTTATACGTTTCAAAATACAACGATAATGTTTTATTTGAATTTGTGTAAGGATTTCAACGAAAATTGTACTTTTAGATCAGAAAGTCAGGTCGAAGATCAAATTTGCTTTCGAGATATCTCGCGATTTGTGTATTTTTTTATTTTTGCTGCATGAGCTGTCATTGATTTCTCATTAAAAAAGAAAATTTGTCACCTGTGTTTGATATACTTACGTCTTTTCATGTACTGTAATTTTTTGAAATTCATATTCGAGGTGTTCGATGCCGATGGTACTAATTGAAACCAGTGCATGATTTTTATCACATAAACTTACAATTAATAATTAATACAGTTCTATAATTCCTTCCACTGACGAATAAAAAATTCTTTTACATTTTGTTCTATTTTCACACAACAATTTGACACGTATGTCTCTTTTATTTTGATAAAATTCTGAGAAATCTTCGATTTTTAAGTCTAAATTCTTTTCAAAATGATATAAAATGATTATTCTTACGTGACGTCGAATTTCTATTCTCAGGTTCTGCCACCAGCTTGGACGATTCGAGAGAATCCACTCCATCCACCAGCATATTGGCTAAAAAATACGAAAGCGACATCGAAGTTCTCAGTAATCCAAGTCAAAGTAGCATCGAAGTCCTGGACGAAGCTTCAAAGTGAGTTTCATTGCGAATATTTTTTATAAATTTCATTCGAATCCAGAAACATTCATTCAATCATCTGATATTCGATATAATAATAGTGTGCTTCATTGTTGTTTAGTCTTCCTTTAACTTATGAAAATGAGTTTTTATCATTGATTTTGTAAATGCCTGACTTGAATAACGTACTGATAAAATAAAAAAAACAGAACATTCGTACAGGGTGTTTGTCGAAAATCTTTTGACTCTGTTGATTATTTTGTAACTAAATGATTTCAGCGTATTGACGTATTTGAATAAACTAACAAATGAAATTGTGAACGATGCTTGTGTAGGACGAACTTGACACCAAGTAGAAAGCGATCGTCGGAGGAAAGGCGTACTGCGATTGCTCCTTCTTTATTAACAATACCAGATACAACTCAAATTATGGCGGGTCTAACAGAGAGTAGCTCTTCAGGTTTGCATTTGTTTTGCTGTTTTTCGCATAAAACCTTATAAATCTTCATTTTTTGTTTCAGCAAAATCTTCATTAACCATGTTTTCATTGCAGGATCGTTAACAGACAGTATATGCACAGCGTATGAAAATAAAACGGCTAAACCTTCTTTCGTCAACGAAACATCTGAATATAATGTGACGGATAATTCAGATAAAGAAACGAAAATCACACCTGTAACGAATATCACTTCGATGTTAGGAGGTAAATTCAATTACTCGATATCATTATATTCTTATATAAGTACATATTCATTGCTTTTGTTGTTTCAGGTTTATTACAAAGCATGAAAATCGGGAGTAACAAAAATGTAATCACGGAACCCACCGATGAATCTAATTTCCATGGCAACAACGTCAATTATTCTTACACGGATTTCAGTAGCGTGGATCATAGAGTGAAACTTCATATGATTTTGAACATTTTTGAACGTGAAAATGAGAAATTAGTTCTCCTTCTTAGGGTAATTGAAAAAAAATTCAATCAATTGTGTTGAATTTCAATGACTTTTCATTGGTAATAATTCTTGTTTTAGGCGGACATTCTTATGCACAATTCATTGAAAACATTTCCGGGGTGTTTAGTTTTGTCTACTTCGAAAGTTTATGTGCTGAGAATAGATGGAACTGAAGGGTAATTATTCATTAGGGAATTTTAGACAAAATATTTATTTGTGCTCTCGTCATAAAATATCACATCAACCCCAAAGAATATGCTATGGAGAGAGGATAAATAAACTATTTATTTGTTTAGAAGAAATTTATCTTTAATATTCATTACTGATCAAGAAAAAGAGAATTATCTGTTCAAGCAGTTGTTTAGTCTGATATATGTTTATAGAGACGATCCACAGCGTTGGTTGCATAAAGAAAGCAGTTGGACAATGGATAGACTCAGATCCTTCTCTCCGTTACCATTCAAACAAGGAATCATGGTCGAATTGCAACAACCTAATATAACCGGCGAGGAACCATTGAATATCGCTTTTCTATGTATTCTCCAAGATTTTCAAAGAACATCCAACTTTTTATTTTATATAACAGGTAATCTACGAACATGCTTTTTTGAAAAACTTCAAACAAAATAGAATACTATAAGTTAGATTTTTTGCTCACAGATTTGCCCTTGCCCGCAAATTGCGAAGTAGAATTTTCGGTATCGGATCATTCGACGTCCTTGATTCATACATTAGTGATGGAAGATAAAAGTAATCAGGAGAAAGATTCGGTTAGATTATTGGCGTTATTTTCATCTGCCACTCTGACAGTTAAGAACTCTGTCACTACATTAGGATATTCAGGTTTGATAGTCACAGCATCCGTCTTGATAATATTGGAAGACGACATGTCCTGGCTTGTTCCTGGAAATGATAAAACCCCAGCGGTGTTGAAAAAACAAGCGATGAGTAATTTAATCGCAATAGTAAGCTTGTATATTATTCTTCCAATGTATTTAATCCGATTGGTGTTCTCTCATTTCTTTTGTGTTTTCAAATAGGAACACGATAATGCATCCCTCAGTTTGATGTTTTTGGACGAAGTCGCGGGCGTCGAAGATTGTTGGGATTTGAATTTCGTTTCCGCGGGTGCTATCGAAGCGGTTATAAACTCCGTTCAACCACCGTGGGAAGAATTGTTCTCTATTCCACTTCAAGTTACTTCAAAAACTTCGGAGAATGTAGACAAAATTTAGAATATTTTTATTAGCGTGAAATAACGAGTGAGTTTTTACTATTCTTCTTCTTCTACTTATTTTTCTTGTTTACAAATTTTTCACAACTTTTTGCGAGTGAAGAATTATGAGAAACAAAAACAAACATAATATTATGTAAGGAATAACTATATATTTTTACACTATAACATTAATGTTAGGAATGTTTATCAAATTCTGTATAAAAATGTACAAGAATTGAATTATTCACAATTCTATATATTTTATACAAAGTGAAAATCATTTTATTTGCTTTCACTTTGTAAGGAAATTAAGTGTAGAGATGGTTTCTTCATCTATCGGGATTCTTTTTTGTAAAAAGTATACATGAAAGGTTCATGAAATTGTTTGTGAATCAATTCGATAAGTTTTTGATAGCGAAAAATAGCAGGAAAACATTGAAATATTGTGGAAAGAATTTTTCTATTATCATTGTTTTTCGTATATGTATATTTAATTCGATTGCTTTTGCTGTTTTCTTTTTTCTATGTTTCGTGTATTTTAACATTTATGAATATTACCAAGGTGCTAAAAAAAAACATATGTAATCGATTAAGAATCATGATGTACATTTATTACAAACTCGTCTGTGTTCATTGTAAGATATCTGATGGTTTAATCTTTTCAGTCAAAGTTGGAGATTATATCTATTATTGGAAAAAGAGATTATTAATACAGAGAGTTTATCGACAGTGATAGAATTGATGTTTTTATTTGTAGCCGAAGAGTGTGCGTGTATTTGAAAAAAATGGAAACCCATCTTGTTGTTCTATCGCAACAATAATTAAAATTTCTGGAATAAATATTCAAAGGTTCGTGAATACAGAGCTAGAATTTCAATTTTCAACAAAATATATTCTTTTTCAAATTTGAAATTATGGGTCTTTTATGCGCATTCATAAACCTTCGAATGTTGAAACTGATGCAATAAAAATAACTTGGGAAGTTTTTCAATACAGAAAAGTGTTCGTGTAATCGATTGATGAAGTCTTACTTTGAATTCTATCGACGACAGTTGTGAAGTTTTCTTTTTATTTATTATTAAAAGAGTTATTTAAAGAATGAATGAAAAAAACTCTTGAAAGGATTCCATAATGGTAACCAGATGCACACAATTATCCTACCACGTGTTCTTTGTTTTGTATTCTAATCATTCTAGAAAAAGAGAGATGCAAAAGATCTTGAGAAGAGAAGTAAAATATCTCTTCGTGTACAATTATTTGAATGCGATTCCAAGAGAAGAATATTAATTCAGGAAAATCATGGAAAATTCTTTGTTAATTAATATTTAATCTGCGATTGTAAAATTTAGACGTCGAGAATATAATGTAATTATAACTATTGATAGAATATCGATCATTGGCTGGTCCAATTAATGTATGAAAAAGTACGATTCTAATATAATTGGGAATTTTAATCGATATTACAAACGTACAATCATTGGCATGCGAATTGCATGGACGTTGGTGAATTCAGATTCAATTCTTTTTGCTTCCAAATCGCGAATAAGATGAAAAAGAAAGCAATTTTATGATATATTATTGAAATTGTAATTAACGTATCGTAATATAAACTGATCAGACTGTGATATGAATATCTCAATTTTCTTTGTATATGTATATATAAAATGTAATTAATCATAGTCAAACGTTTGAAAAAGCTGTATAATTATGTTGTATATTTTCTAACAAGATAAAATCAATCGTATGAAATATCGTTTATAATGATACCACGTTGAAAAACACATGTACAATCGACAGAAAATAAATATTATTGTGCAAAATTTTATTCAGTTTTAAGGTATTATTATAACAATTGATTGAGAAGTTTCTCATTCGAGGTGTTCGAATAATCCAATAGTACACAATACATACATCTCGATAAGGTATTACACACGAATGCACCTGCGATGATGGAAGTTCGATCAATTGTTGTATTCTAAACATTAGAGTGTATCAGTCTGCTTTGTATAGGCACTGTAGAAACAAACATGGTAGTTTTATGAGCGGAACTTTGCAATGGAGTCATTGTAAATTTATATTTTATTACCTGTTATTTCATAATTATCGTTTTCAAAGTGTCGAATTGTTATAAGAAATTGATTGTCAATATGCTACAATTGAATTATAAAATCTCAAATTTTGTCATAACGATATTATTAATCGGTGAGTAAAAGTGTTGGGGGATGAAAAGTGTTTGCAAAATAAAGAATTTGATGTAAATTTGTAGATTCAATGGTTATTGGCAAACACGGTTATAATAAACGAGGTACGATATGTCGTAGAACAACATTTATGTGCATGGAAAAAATCGAATCGATAATAGCATTAAAAAGGATTTTCAGATCAGTATAATTGGATACGAGAATTCAAACAGTGTGCTGGAAAATTACAATCCCCTATCGCTTTATCGTCGTTTAAATCAATCGGTCTTCCTTTACCTGCTTTGGAAATGATTGGATATCATGATTTTATCTCACAACATCACCTCATTTTGAAAAACAATGGTCATTCGAGTAAGTATGTCGGATGTTTCAACACTTCAGAGGCGTCATTCTGCATTAAATTCTACATTCTTGAGCTCAACGCCATTCTCTCAGTTGGAAAACGCTGGTTCTCTGAGGAAAAAATTCAACTATCCTATCATTCTTTGTTTCAGAGCTTTGTCAGCGATTTGAAATTTTCTGGCTTCTCGCCAATCAGAGTTCAGCAACTTGAAGATAGTTGAAGTTTTTCAACTTAGAGAATGGTGTTGAGCTCAAGAATGTAGAACATAATAGCTCAAAAACTAAGCCTCCAAAAAATTTCTTTCAAACGAGAAATGATTGCATTTTGGCTGCAGAATGAAATATTTTCAGTATTATTTTTCGAATGTATATTCTTATGGATAAATTAGATTAAACATGAATACTTTCAGTTACTATAGGTACCGATTCATCGAGCGATTCATCAAAAACAAGATTGCCATACATTTTCGGAGCACTTCTTCAAAGAGATCAGGAATTTATATTCGAAAGTTTACATTTCCATTGGGGATTGCGAAATAACAAAGGTTCCGAACACGTTCTGAATGGCCTGAGGTGACAAATAAAAACCCAACAATTATTATTCTCTCTTCTAACTCAGTGTTACGAATTATGTTATCTCTTTAGATTTCCCATGGAAATGCATTTGATTCACAGAAACAAAGCGTACAACAATTTTTCGGTAGCATTGAATCGGGAAGATGGTCTCGTGGTTTTAGGAATTTTTTTCCAGGTAATGAATTTAGGATGTTGAATTTATTTGAGATTCTCATCGATCACTTTGACCGCAGTTACAAGAGGAAGAAAATAAACAATTGTATCCGATTCTGCAAGAATTGCCAGACGTACGATGGGGTGTCAGTAAAAAAAGGATGAATATTCCAATAGTTTTATCGTCATTGATGCCGCACGATACCGATATCTATTATACCTATAAAGGCTCTTTAACCACCCCTCCGTGCAGCGAAATTGTAACGTGGATTATCTTTCCAACCCCTGTGCAGATATCGTTTCGCCAGGTATATAATCAAAATAACAACATCATCGATCAATTTCAATTAATCTTCTTTTCTCCTTCGCAGATGAACAAGTTCCGAATGATTTCCGAAGGGGATAATTTATTAGGAAATAATTACAGACATCTACAGGATATTGGAAATAGAAAAGTGTACGTTAGAAGATTGGATCTGTCTGTGGCAGAAAATTTCGATTTTGCTAATGTAACTTGGTTTTGGAAATAAACATTCGTGTGTTTGTGTATCCTTGGTTCTTAACATTGGCTAGATTTAGGGTAAACTTTTGAAAAAACAGGTATAAAAAAACCCCCTGAGCCTTTCCGTTAGAACCTTGCATCGATGTTGATGCGATCTTGAAAGTACCTGTTATGAGAATTACAACATCCAATTACAAGTGAATTGCAACAATGTTACGTTGTCAGGTGATATTTCAACGGTATTTTTGCAAGTTACTTTTGTAATATTGCATTTGTAAATTGAAAGACAAGTACTTTCAAGATCGCATCAATATCGCTGCAATGTTAATGCCAGGTTCTAACGGACATGCTCGGTGGGAAATTGATTTAGATTTGATAACATCGATGAATGTTCAACAAGATTTAAGCAATTTCGTCGGGTTTCGACATTATACAGGATGGACCATTTTAAGGGGATACCAACGCCGGGACATTTTGATTTTATTGCTTCATTTTCGAATAAAATGTCAGAATAATATGCACAAATATGCAGCAAATTGTTGAAAACGTACAACAACAGTTTGAAGCAATTTGCAGGGACGTTGCGTCGCCAAATACGCAACAATATGTTGTAAATCTAGGATTTGAGCTTGAGTTGTTGTAGTGTTGCTAGGAAGTTGCTTGGTTTCATGAAACTTTCAATCACATTCAATCAGCGAATTCCCAGCAACATTACGGAAACTTGATGAAACAACTTGAGAGCAACGATTAGCACAGCAATTTTTGTTGTATGGGTGGTATCACCTCAAGTGATACAGTCAAATATTTAGGAAACTAGTGGAGATGGAGAAAGTATGATGCGCTGACCTTGAAAAATTCCTCAGAAGTCATTTTGAAGGTAATTTAGGGGTCCAAATGGTTTTTTTCTAACCGAACCCCCATTTTCTTTACCATGGCATGTGAAAGCTGGTTTCAAACTCTTTACGAAACACTGTTCATGGATTCCTTTTTGCCCATTAGGGGTGCAAGTTGTGGACCATCGAAGTTATTGATGAACTACTCTTAGCGCTACCCAGGAACAACGACTTGGACGTGGTAGTTCTCTGTTCTCTCCAGGATGCTTGATTATTGTAAGTCCCTTTGCCTCTCACATGTGCGGTGCTTGATGGTTTTACAATAATCCTTCCAAGTTGTTTCCCTCTACTTGGATACAGAATCCCAGCTTCCGCTGAAAATTTGGAACAGTTTTCATCAACACCGATCGATCATATCCTCCCTCGTTGTTGGTTGGGCTTTGAACACTTCATCTTTTAGGAATCCCCAGAAGAAAAAGTCGGGTGAGCGTGGAGGCCACGCAACTGGCTCACCTCGTCCGATCCATCTCCCTGGGAAATGATGATCAAGGTATTCTCTCACAATCAATGCGTAGTTGGGTGGCACTTCATCCACTTGGACCCACATCCTTTGCCTTGTTTGTAGATCCAGATTCACAAGCAAGCCTGATAAATTATCCGTAAGAAATTCCAGAAACATGGGACCGTTCAAAGTGGCGTTGAAAAAATGTGGATGTGGAGCGATGTTGGTTGTCGATTGTTGGGATTAACATCCAACCGGTAATGAGAGTCGTGTTTATTTAAATGCCCAGTGCTCTGAAAACACGCTTCGTCGGAGAACATTGCATAGTTAACGCATATTACTTATCGCACGCGCACAGAACCCATTCCTGGCTACCCTGGTGAAAATTTCCGCTCGTGGAAAGCGAATGTTGGAACACATGAAGCGTAAAAACGTTTCAATATCCGCTTCTTTGACTCTTCCATGCCTCTAATGGACTTGGAATTTTTTTTTGAACGGGAATACTTTATGTCCGCTATAAAATATCAAATTTTCAGGTACAAGAAAAATATCGCTTGAAAATGGAACAACCTAAAGTGCATGGATATCATTCTCATCGTACTGTTGATGTCTTCTATGGCGCATCAATACTCCTCGTGGATCATGGAGCCCCCAATTCGAGTCTACGGATAGTCATGGGATTTACGATGCGGTGGTCGGGATACGGCTTCGTTGTAATTAGTCTGTCATTCGCCAAGCACAAGCTGGCACTAGCAACATATCAATAATTTCAGAGGGTTGATAGTCATTCATTTCTTCGATTGAATACGCAAGGGAAAATAACAATTGTGATGGTTTAGAACCAGTGTTTGAATGATCATTTTCGTGGTCATCCACATAATAACCAACCCTGTTCCCAGATAAAAAAATGTCTCGATAATGCCATCATAATGGTAACATGCACTCCAAGAAATGTTCGACTTATGGTACCAAGGTGTTTCCTCATTATTCTTGGTAGAGAAACGAGGTGATAACACCATAATGAAGACATAACATTTACATTTCATGCATTATTGCAAACTGAGCAAAGTTTATAATAATAGTATGTTTACGGCACATCATGTTACAAGATAATTGAGAGCATGTGTTTTCATCTGGGTTACAAATAATCTATAAAAAAAAGAAAAATAAATGAGTTTTAATGAAATTCAATGATATTCAATCAGAAATGTCACCATTCGTAATAGGATTCAATAGAATATTTTCACCTGGGAACCAAAACAAACACAGATCCCATTATAGTGTTCACTATAAACATCGATGTGTCATGCAGGACAATGCAGGAAAGTCGATGGGATGAAATCGATTAATCGGAAACAAGCAACAATCGATGTTCAATGTCACGCAACACGCAGCAGAAAAAAAATACTACTACATACTTACATATTGTATACGATTGTATATGATGTAATATGCGCATACACATGTATAATGTATAAACGTGAAGATTAGATCAACTTACAAAGTGAGGTGTTGATAGAATGTATAATTCTGAACAAGATTTTGAAACATCTGTTGATATTTTACTGGAGTGTTTTTACAACGAAATAAATGGCGACAAACATCCGGCGAATTTGTAGAATGATCTGAATACACGAGTTAGGTTATAAAGTATATTCTTCTGTCACTTTGTATGTATTTTAAGAAATTGATTTTTGGGTAAAATAATGATTATTAAGTTTCGATTTGATCGTATGATTGATGTAAAACATTTTATGGGATTATAGATTCGTGCCAGTCGGAGGATTATTGATGTTGCATCCTTATTTTTCTTGTAAATAAATCATAGTAAAAATTCATTCAACATGGTTTTCGAATCGATTGTCGCAGAATTGTTGAATAAAATTTTGGGAGAATACATCAAAAATTTGGATCATTCGCAACTGAAATTGAGTTTATGGGGAGGTAAGTGATTTAATATTCTATACTTTGGGGATTGTTCAGATGCATTACGTTTTAAAATTCTCGTGCGACGCACATGGATGAAGATTTGCAAACGCAAACCTAGGGAGGAGCTTTCTGGGTAGTTTTTAATTGACAGGTGGTTTAGTATTGTAGAAGAGAAGAAAAGAAATTCAGGGCAAATACATATGTTATTATTTACAACCACTCCTTGTTAATCATTGAAATTCAAGTGATACATTTATTTATTTCACATCATCTAGTATCTACCACCATCACGTTGTATACTTATTATCTTCTTTGAATGATGTCATAATCTATTTTTAATGTATATACAATGACTGAATAGTTTTTTATAAATATACATCGTTTAGCCATGAACTATTAAGATATGTTTTTATTTTATTTTGTCGTTGAATTTATTGTAATATCACACTTGCCGTGTATAAACGAATAGAAATTTTGTTTATACGCATTCTACGTGGCTATTTATTTGATGCTTTTCAGCAGCCGACCTGAGAAAAAAAATATAGAACATCATCTCTATCTTGAACATTGAATTTTTGAATATTTTATTATTAATATCTTATGTTTTTTATATTATCACAGGTGATGTAGTATTGACAGATTTATTGATAAAAGAAAGTGCACTGGATGTACTAGATTTGCCAATTAAATTGGAGTATGGACGCCTCGGTAAACATAGATTTATTCATCTCCGACTCAAAACTAGTAAAAGTAAAATAATTAAAATATAGGTACTAAATAATATTTACACTTTACAGGGAAATTAGTATTAAAAATTCCTTTCAAGGATATGTGGAATGGTCAAATAGATGCAGTGATCGAAGAATTATTTATACTTGTAGTGCCTACTTCTCAAGTTAAATATGATCCTGAGAAAGAAGAGAGACTGCAGCTCGAAGCGAAAAGAGCTGAAATTGCAAGAGTGGAAAGGCAGAAACAATTAGCCGATAGTAAACGTACGTGAATTGTAAATTTTAGATATAAAAATTTTGTAGATAACTAAAATCGTGATCATTGTTATACACAGAACAAGAAAAAATAGATGATTCGATGGTTGAGAAACTTGTGGCTCGAATGATAAAGAACATTCATGTGGAAATTAAGAGAATTCACGTCCGTTACGAAGACCACACGACATTTAAAAATCATCCATTCTCTTGTGGTTTCACTCTCAATAATTTTACAGTAGAAAGTTGTACAGATACTTGGACTACAACTGGTAATTTGAAAGATATGTACGCTATACCTCAGATTTATAAGGTAATACTTTGAAATACTTTGAATAATTATCCATCGAGAAACTACTATATTCATATCTATTCTTTAAATTTTTAGTTATGTACGTTAGACGGTTTGGCATCCTACCTTAATACAACCTTAGAACAATTCAGTGAAAAACCAGTATCCGAATATTCCAATCTATTTACCAGTGGTATCGCGACCATCAATTACAGTCCTATCGATTATTATTATCGTAAGTACATAATATTGTACAGTACAAAATTTTTAATTATTAACTTTTATAAATTTAATTACAGTACTGGGTCCAATTAACGTGAAAGCAAAATTGAAGTTAAATCCAAAACCTGAAACCGATGGCAGTAATTATACGATACCAAAAGTATGGTTAGATATAGAAATGCAAAAGCTACGAATAGGGCTTACCAAGAGACAATATCAAACCCTGGTACAATTAGGAGAAGGTTTAGATCGAGCTCAAAAATCAGCACCGTACAGAAAATACAGACCGCATTTGAGTTCTTACAGAGGCTTTTACAAACAATGGTAAATCTTTACCTAAATTTGTATCAATTCAACGAGATAACAAATCCTAACAAGATCCTAATGATGATTCCCAGGTGGCGTTTTGCGTACAAATGTATATTGGAAGAAACAGTGAGACGACAGCGTAAGAATTGGAATTGGAATCACATGAAAATGCACAGAGACATGTGTCGTGATTATGCAGAAGTATATCAAACGAAATTAACTACGAAGAAAGTGGTTCAAGACATCGAAGAACGCTTGATGCAATTGGAAAAAAAGTTGGATATATTTAATTTAGTTCGAATTAGACAACAAATCGAAATGGAGGTAATTTATCGATTTTTGAATTCATCAATCGTTTGTTTATATCATGTTTGTATTTTGCGGTATAGGTGGAAAGATTAGCGGAGAAGCAGAAGACTCTTCAAGCGCAAAGAGGATGGTTCGGATTTTTATGGGGTTCTGCCCAAACCGAGGAAGTCAAGGAATTGAATTCTGCAGCTGCAATTAGTATGATATTTCCCATAGACATTGTCGTGTTATCCTGCTGCGCTGATATATACATATATATATATATTTTCTTGTGTTTTAGTGAAGAAATTCGAAGAGGCTATGACGCCGCAAGAAAAAGAGAAATTATACCAAGCTATAGGTTATCAAGAAAACAGTGGTCCCGCTCACTATCCGGAAACCTACGAAATGATAGATACACGATTCTTTTTGCACGGACTTCAAATTATACTATCAGATACCGATAGCGATCATCCCCATGTACTCGATCTGTACCTAAATGGCGTTCACGCGGGTTTCAAATCCAGACCATCGGCCAACGCTATCATGTGAGTTACTTCAATCGAGTAATTTTTTCGGAATATAATAATCAAGTATTTTATTCTTAGGGTCACAACATCGGTCGCAGATTTGAAAATTTTTGGAGTAGAGCAAGGCGCATACGTGCCTTCGCTCTTTAATTATCAACACGGTAGTTCGGAAGGTGCTTTGATATCCGTGTCGTACGAGAAAAATCCCCTTGATAAACTATGCGGCGATCGTATTATCTTAAAAGCGAAATCCGTGGATATTATTTATGACGCACAAACGATCATAGAATTAGTAGATTTATTCAAAGTACAAAACGAAGCGACTCTGAATCAGTATGTACCATGTTCATGGATTATCATTTTGGAAATATTAATTGATATTATTCTGTTTGAATATTGTTTTTGCGCTTGATTCCAGACTCCAAGCAGCTGCTGCCGAGCGCTTAGAAGGTTTAAAAGAAATGTCAGCTTTGGGTTTAGAATATGCTATTCAAAAACACAGTGGTTTGGATATACAGGTAAATTTTAGTACTGAAATATTTGATCGATAAGATGATTATCAAAAAAACCCTCATTTTAGGTCGACATGCAAGCATCTCAATTGATCTTACCTTTCGGTGGGCTTTACAATAATTCAAAATCCTTGTTCATCGTAAATCTTGGAAGATTCGAAATGCGGTCTTTGAATGAAGCTAAAGACGACATGGCAAACACTACCGTTAAACAATTGATCAGTATGGGCAAAAGCGAAGAAGATATTCTGATGCATCTTAGACAGCATAGTTACGATAAATTTGTTTTGGAAATAGCTAACTTTCAGGTACAGTGGTTTCAAAATCTTTCTTCGATATTCATCGTTATGTTCTTTTTTTCTTTTTATATTATTTTATGTGTTTCTGTGTTTAGATTCTTGTAGCGCTGGAGGGAGAAAATTGGCGAGATGCCCTTTCGGATGCGGAAAGTCCAATGACTTTGTTACGTCCAACTACATTGGAAATACAGTTTCATAAATGTTTGATAACGGATGATCCTTTGTTACCGAAAATGAGACTCGTTGGTCAATTACCGTCGGTTTCCATGAATTTAACGGACGTGCGTTTATTAGAAGTATTAGCCATCGTACAGAGCGTTCCATTCCCCGAAGAAAAACCACCGTCCGGTCTTCAAGAGAGTTCTCTCACGAAATCTGTATCCCAATTGTCTTTGTTCAAAGAATACACCACGATATCTTCAGCTTCCGATAAAACCAGCAGCGATAGTTCTTTGGAACCTGTTAAACAGAGTACCGACTTGGAGATGAAATTTGAAATGAAAGAATTGACCGTTATGATATCCAAACAAGAGAGTTCGGATCTGATAGTACCGTTCATAAGATTTGAAATTTTACAAGTGGAGGCTGAAATGATACAGAGAACTTACGATCAACAAATACTTTTGAGACTGGGTGGTATTCAGATGAAACAAAATCACGATAGAGGAGAAATTTTTATCATCAATACTCCAATGTCTGCTGGAAAAGATGAATATCTTATTGTAGTCGAATATGTTAATGTGAGTCAAAAAGATTTTTCTCTCTCTCTCGAGTATAATTGAATCGATAGAAGAGAGTGGCCTGCGTTGAGACACTTTTCGCATGCCAGAACATTTTATTCGGACATAAAAAATGTCTCAACCTAGACCAGAGTTGTATAGGATGAGACTGTCCCCCATAAAACAATAATATTTATCTCCATTCCAGGTGAACAGAAAATCTCCAGAATTCACTACACGCCATGGATCTGTCGTTCAATTACTTAAATTGGAATTCACTACCTTGGATATTTTATTACATCAAGAAGGACTTATCAACTCATTGAAATTTCTAACTTCCATTCAGGTATTCAAAGTAATCAACAATCACGAAATAAACTTTGCGTTAACGAATTTATTTCTTTTTTTCCAAGGACAAAATGCAGAATATAGCCATGGAATTACAAGAGAAAAAGAATATAGTATTAACGCGGCCTAATCAATTAGTCTCCATCCAAGAAGAACCTTCTACATTCATCAAGGAGCAAATTCAAAAACAGAAACTCAAAACTTCAACTCCACGTAAATGTTTGAAAATATTATTTGGATTTTTCATCCTTCGTTTTTTACATTTTTTCATTTTTATAGGCCGCAAGAAAACTATAGTGGAGGTCATAGATTTGAAGATAAAGGCTAAAATTGGTTCTATAAATATGAAAATGGCTAGCGATTTTAGAGATATTAGTGCTTTTCATATCGAGGGCATTACAGGTGGATATATGATGAAATCATCGTACTCTCAAGCCAACGTTACTCTCACTTCGGTTAACATCAAAGATTTGAATCCTATGTCTATTTACGAAAATGTAAGTTATCGAAGAATTTGAAAAACATGATCAATGTTTTATATTTTGTTCACACTGTTCTTTTCTTTTTAGATTGTGTCTGTAGAAGGATCCGAAACATTACAAATTCAAGCTGTGATATACAATATCGAACCTGGAGAAGTTGATAAAAATAATATGTCGATTAGAGTCAATATGGGTTGTCATCGTATTGTTTTTTTAAATGCATTCGTCACTGGTGTTATGGTGAATACACAAAATTTTTGCACGCTGAGTTATATTATTGTCTCAAGAGTTCAACGATATTGACTTTTCTCTTGACTTTCTTTCAGAATTTTTTGAACAATTTCCAAACGGCTCAACAGGCAATTAAAGAAGCTTCCGCAGCAGCTGCGGAAGTAGCAAAAACTAACATAAAAGATGTTCAAGAAAGTGCAGCGCGTATAGAATTAGGAGTGAAGATTAAAGCTCCTGTAGTTTACGTACCGATGAATTCTAAAAATAATCATTGTCTCATGCTCGATATGGGTAATCTCAGTATTTGCAACGTATTCAAAAAATTAGAAGTCACCAGCGAATCTGGGGAATCTCCAATTGTGGATGAAATGAAAATTGAGCTTCACAATTTGAAATTATCTAGGTAAGATGATATATATATATATATATGAAATGTATATAAATGTTAAATTCATTTCTTTGCAGAGTAAAATTGAATAAAGATACATTTATGGCAGAGAACGAAGTACTGCTCCTCGAACCAGTTACTTTTACGTTGCTTATGAAACGTAATTTATCAACAGCGTGGTTCAAATCTATTCCGGACATCGATATGTTTGGGAGATTGAATAAAATTAATTTATTGTTAAGTAAAGAGGATTATGCTACTATAATGGAAGTTCTACAAGGGAATTTAGGAGAGGAATCTATAGATCCAAAACCTTGCGAGCCAGCTACATCGAGCATCAGTAAAAAATCTCAAATCGAAGGGTTACAATCCTACCAAACCTCCAGTAAGCAACCATTTGATTTCTTTTAATTGCAAAATACATATTTATACACTATTGAAATCTGGATTTTAGATAAATCTGAAGTACAGGTGATTAAAGAATCGGAACATTTGGAATTTCAAGAACAAAAACACATCCACACAGCGATTAAATTCGAATTCATTATGGATAGTTTGATCATCAAATTATTCACGGGAGGTTCAAAGATGGTAATAATTATTTTCATTATAGTTTCTTCTTTAACATGTCGATTGATGGAATGAATTATCGTTGATTCTTCAAGCTACAATCTCAAACATCTCCATTGCATCTTCCTCAAAATGGATTGGCGGAGTTTTGTTTGACTCACTTTGCGGTAAAAGGGAGAATATTCGTCGACGGTTTGTTGGCAACGTCTATTCTACTTATGAATTGCACTTTGGATGATACGAGACAAAGCAGGCAAGGATCTCTCACAAGAATCATGGAGAGAACTACAGCTGTACCCTCCGCGGATGAGTTGGTAAACGAAAGTAAACCCATCAGGAGTATGTTGGATATGACAATAAGGCAAAGTCAAAACGATACATTCGGTAAATTTCTTCATCTATTCAAATGAATTGACCTCCTCTCTTCATTGGAATAATTTGTTGTGTTTTTTTTTGTTTTATGCAGTGGATTTTCGAATATTTTCATTCAGTATAATAGTGTCGCTCGACTATTTGATGAAAATCAAAGATTTCTTCGATGTTCAACCCGTGGAGAATAAATCATTACAAACGCAAGTTTCTCAAAAAGCTCATATCGAGCAGTCGGTAGCGAAGAAAAAATCCCCGCAAACTCCAACCCCGTCAACCGCGAAAATGCTGACGGTTAATTTACACGTTGAAAAACCAGATATTATTCTACTAGAAGATATGGACAACATAAACTCCAATTGTATTGTATTAAATGTAAGTAAAGTACAAATATTTATTTGATAAATCAATCATGAGATTTTATTTTGATTTTACTGTGCAGACAGAGTTATTGTTGAAACTCCGGATGATAGATGAGCATCAAATTATCACGGGTTCGATCAAAGATCTTTCAATTTCAACCGGAATATACAATCCAGAAAAAAGATCTGATTGGATATATCAAGTGAGTTGTATTTTAATAACCCATGCGATAGTGAGATACAATTTCTTAAACACACAATTTTTTTTGATTCGAAGGTTTTGAAACCGTGCAGTATTAGCGTCGCAGGTTCTACACCGGAAGGCAAAGGACTTCACATTGACGTTTGTTGTACCGATATTCATATATCCGTTTCACCAGGTGTCACATTTGATTTCTTATAAAAAGAATGTCTGCATTAGAAACTAATTTGTACGTATATTTTTGTCATCAGGAGTCATCGAAATATTGAATAAAGTTATTCAAACTGTAACTAAGACTGAACCAGAGGACGAAGAGGTGACCAAACCAGAACCAAATCACGAAGGACTCTGGAAATCAATGTCATTCAACGAAAATGATCACTGGTTTTTGAAAACAGGTTGGCGAACCTGTTCATTTTTTGTATCTTTTACTATTCAGTTATTATACAATGTTTTTGTTTTTACATAGAACTTGGAGTCGAAGCATTGGAGGATGTCGCATTTTCATCCGAAGATGAAATTACTCCAGCTTACAAACCTGAATTAGCGATTTTATCCGCACCGGTGATTTTATTCACCCTGGAAGCCGGTGTTGGTAACAAAACTCTACCCATGCTTTTCCTGCATATAGGATTTCAAAGCAACGTCAATGATTGGAGTACCAAATCCGTAAGACACAATTTTATCATACAGATCGAATTTTAATATGTATACTAATTTTGTTTGTTTTTACAATAATATAGATGAGTATAGAAAGTACCATGTCTCTAGTTATGGCATATTACAACAGTCGTCTTGCTCTTTGGGAACCTTTAATCGAACCGATAGAAGGTCTTAGAAACGATGAACGTGTCTCAACACCGTGGGAATTGAAAACTAAGGTGAGTAAAATGATAGCACTGAGATAGCCTGATTTTTCAATCAATTCTCATTCGTAGATTCAATTCAACGAATTGCTGCTAGATTCCAGAGGAGCTAGTATAATGAGTCCAACTTCGGAAAGCGAAATCGGTGATTTCCAGCAACCCGCAAAAATGTCTATAGACGTAACTTCGTCGGTGAGTGGAAATAAACCATTATTTGATGATTCAAAATATCTCCTGGAGATTCACGATTTTTTTGTTTTTAGGAAAATTTAGAAATTACTGTCACCAAGACTTGTTTGGATGTACTCAAACAATTGGGTACTGCATTCTCAACGGCTATGGAATCTACCGGAAAAGAATCTACGAGAAAAGTTTCACCTTTCGTTCTTAAAAATGAAACTGGTTTATCTATGACCTTGGATTTGGAAAACAGTGATTTTAAGGTAGAGAAAACTTCTTTTCGGTTCCAATCGAAAAATAGTTCGGGAGCGCAAAATTCCACAGTGTTATTATGAAACTTTACCTTTAATGTAATAATTTTTTGTTATAGATTTTCGATAATGATACAAAAGCGGTTAAAGATGTATCAGGTTCTTACTCGGAGGTTATTCTTGAAACTGGCGCGTCGTTGGAATTGGCTCCTAAAACTGTGGTTCAAGTACATCTTCTCGAACAATTGAAAGCCGAAACTGTCAAAGATAGAGGAGGAAATAGATTAATTGTTTCGGTAATGAATATTCAACAAGAATTTTCAAATACATACTTCCAACGTATTTATTTATTAATCTATTATTTATCTTATAGTTGAAAGGAATCGGTAGTAAACTCACCATTCCAGTCCTAAGAGCGGATAAAAGATTCTTCTCTTTGAAATATCGTAAAGAGAGTTCCGAAGATTGGGGAATCGTTTCCGATGTAATCGTCGAGGAAGGAAGTACCATTGTCACTCTCAGAAGTATTCTACAGGTGAATAGAGAATGAAAATTTGTCTCTCGAAACAAATCATTGATTTTACAATACATTTCTTCAGGTTCATAATCACTTCAGCGAGCCAGTATCGGTGTATTACATGACAAGACGCGGTAACGAGGTTGAATGCGTCGGTACTGTAGCTCCGGACGAACGTTTAAATCTACCTTTGGATGCCGTATACACGCCTACCAATATTTATTGGTTATTCTTCAGCGTAAATGGGTCGGTTGAGATTTATCGATAAATAATTTTATACATATAGTTATATAATATAATATATATTTTCGATCCTAGATACATGGTTTCGATAGAACCATTCGTATGGAAAGATTTACAAAAAACCGTATCAATGACAAAACTTCTCAAATGTGAGCCTCGATCGAAGGAAGATGTCGTAGAACCGTTCTACATACAGGTACTCGATAGAATCATCAATTTCAAGCATGAATGATTAAAACTTCTATCCACGTGTATACAATTTTCTCTATTTTATTATGAATTTGGATTTAAAAATTTCAATACAAAGAGAAGAAAAGATTCAGGATGCCTTGTGTAAGCAAGACTTTTTCCTTCTAGATGTTTTACGCGATGATTATGGTTGCTAGTATTTTTTATAATAACGATAATCTTGGTTTATTGTTCGAATATATCCAATGGCGACCCGATATATGTAATTTCCTTGAATGTATCAAGCAGAAATACTTGCATTTAATCAAATCAGAATCACCTAAATATGTGAAAGCACCTATACAGGTACTAGCATTTATCAGTATTTGTTTTATATAATTGCTTGTACGCAGGGCTGCCCATGAAAATTTTATATCTCTATCGATGAATATGTCCTATGGGCGGCTCTGTTTCTATTCATCTGTAGTTGTATCATATTGGATGTCATTTTAGTCGGTGTCGCAAGGTATATGGTATCAGGTGTACAATCATTTAATTCTCGTTATACCAATTCATTCTTAAAAATCATAATAAAATCGAAAATCTGCATGAGTTTTAAAGATGTGAATATCATTTATTCGGGATTTTAGTCATATCTCTGTTGAGAGTAAGTGTAGATATTTGATAATAAATGTTAAAATCTGTGAATATAAAACAAATTAATAATTTGATATAATATTTTCAGGCTGTTGGAGAGATAGAACAAGTTTATTTTGAAAACACGAATAGACATACAATGGCGAGCACCATTTATAACGTTCATTTGTATCCATCTGTTTATTTAAAAAATTTCCTACCAATTGATATTGTTATATGTCTGCCTGGAACAACGCAAGAGAAACTTCTGGAGGCTAGTAAAACTTTACAAATACCAACCATCGATCCCAGTAAATCCAGTATTACGATTAAAGTAAGATCAATATTTATTTCATTTATCAACGGAATTTATATATTCATTGATTCTAAAATATTGTTTTTCAGTTGAAGGATTATTTGGAAAAAGATTGGTCTTGTAGAGGAGATATAATTGCGAATCCTCCAGAATTTGCTGTTTGGTCTTTCGAATCTTTCGACAGCGCCCAGAAAGTCGTTATGGATTTAGGAATGCATACGTCGTACAAACATGGTTCGATCATCATGGAATTGTACTGTCCATTCTGGATGTTGAATAAAACTGGATTAATGTTGTCTTACAGAGTAAGTCTCGGCATAACATTTGTTTTTTCTTCTTTAACACATCATTTATCAACTCAAATTTACGGTAATGAATTTCATTTCTGATTTCTTATATGAATATATATATTTTATTTTTAATTTCATATATAAATAGCTGTTGTAGATTAGTTTGCAAACTCCCTTTAATTACTTTATATACCTCAATACCCGAGTTATACCCTGTTCATAACCTTTTTTGTTCATGCTTTTCATTTGCTGCTTTTATCATCCTTTTTTCATTGAAACATATTTTTTTCCCCCTTTTCTTTTAACGCATGCATATTGTGCATACAATTGTTTAGATTCTAACGCGTAATTATAATTTTCAAGACAGAAATTACATTATTCCTAAATCAACATTAACCAATAATTGATCTCAAAAGCATCCAAATGAATGATTGTATCAATGAAAATTATATTTACATACATTCTAATCGAATTGATTCGTTACTTCAACAGAGTGACAGAAAATGTAGCAATTGAGGTACCAATGATGTAACAAAATGTGTTATCATTCTCATATGTCATCTTAAGTCCCTTCGTTATTTTCCAGAAATCAAGTAAGGGTGGCAAAGAGCACTCAAGTCCAAGCAAGGTAGAGATTTCTTGTTAACGTTCTGTATACCGATGCGCTTATCATAGGGCATTTAATTGGAGCTTTATTGTTATAACGTGACAAATATTGTGTTTAACTGCGTATATAGTAAGTCTAAAAATTCTAACATTCGATGAATTATATTATGTTCAATAATTATGTGTTGCAATTTTCAAGACTTACCGTGTGTAAATTTTCAATTCACACACGAAATATATATAATTGAAAAAAATGTAGAGGAAACATTATTGATGGTAGCATGCAGCATCATGAAATTATGGGTACGCATGTCGTAGAATATACATTCATTCCATCTCAGCATGTATTGTATATTTTATCATTCACAGGAAGATGAAGGATTTGTAATTCTTTACAAATCCTGTTCAATATATTTATATTTTGCGACAGTCGATGGTTCACGATTTCACTATTTCTTTCAACGTTCATCACAATAATTTTGCAAACCCAAAGAAATTAATTTAATTTATTTTGTTTGCTTCACTACTTTTCATTCCTCTGCCTTTTTTCTTTTGCGGTGACACAAAGACGTCTGAAAATTCACACGCTATACAGAAAATTAATATCGAATTGTGTAATTCGTTGAAATTATATATCAAGGTATCTTTCAGAGATCGGTATTTCATTGCATGAAACCCCAAGGGTCCCGCGCAGAGTACAGGAAGAAGAGAAAGGTTTTGGTGATTTTAATGTTTTCATTTTAAATTATTCGTAAAATAAGATTCTGCTGGTTTTTTGTTCTCTCTTTTGTTCTCACGATCTTTTTGCTCTAATTTTAATAATAGATGGAGGTTGTACGTACACGATTTCACTCGATAATTGCTCTCTAATTTCTTTAATTCGTACATTGAGAGGGATAAAAAATGTGACTGTATTTTATATCATTTGGAGTGTAAGAATTGCATTTTTATGGGGTTTATTTCTTTGTTTTTATGCCTCCTGATGTACATATAGAAGAGACGCTTATTTATTCTTACGTTCTGATTAATATTGAATCTAATGAAATAATTTCGAATTTTAAAGAAACTGTTCGCTTATGGCAGAAAATAATCAATTCACACGCGGTGATGGTAGATATGAAATTAATTATTTAGAAGCTAATGATTATTAATTATAATTTAGCACCACATTGTTATTATAAACCGCGCTTATTGACATACAAAAAAATCATCTATCAGTTCTTTACTAACCACGATATTTCACCATGTTTGCACTGCACAAATGTTTCAAATAAAACCCCTTATTTATTAAGGTGAAAAAATTGAATTCTCATCGCTTTATATAAAATAAATTCACCATTGTGTGAAGACGAAATAATATTTATCTAATATAATTTTAATATATATGTATATATATATATATATATATAAATACACTGCAATTTGTCGTTGTATAAAAACCAAATAATTTTCATACTAAAAACAATCCTCACAAACAGAGTATATATTCTAATTTCTTGTTATTTCTTTTTCAGAATTCCGAAGATTACTTGAACGTTTTATACCATCCAGAGAATTTCAAGGGCCCTATATTATTTTCCTTCCGTTCCAAAGTGTTTTTCGGGAAGAAAAAAGCTATGATACGCGTAGAGGATGGAGAGTGGTCCGATAAATTCCCGATTGACGTTGCAGGAAGCGAAGGTGTCGTGGAATGTAAATACAATGGAATGATATATCAGGTTAGAAAGTATTATCTCACGTACTCGTGTGTACTAGATTGTACCTAACGATTTATTATTTATCTATACAGATTGGAGTGCACAATCAATTGACTTACAACTCTTTGACAAAACAAATCACATTCACTCCTTATTACATTCTCATAAACAACGCTCCTTTTCTCATCGAGTGTCAAGAAGGTGACAGACCAGCGGATCCATTGATCAAGGCGAGTATATTTTTTTCCTCCTTCGATTTCATTCGAAGGGTCAGTTCTTACCAAAAAGTTAGTTCTCGAAGAATTACCTAATTTTTTAATGAAATGTTTTCCTCTTTCTCGTTCTTTTTTTAAATCGAGTATCCAATATTGCCCTCTCTGGTTAAACGAACCGATTGATTCTCGCCAAATCTTATTGAATCTCGCACAATGCTTTGATTCAATCCCATTGAATTCAATTTCGTGAGATTCTATGGATTTTTTTAACCAGGGCTGTTACAGAATAAGATATTAGTATTAATAAGTATTAAATAATTCAAATAGTTTCGGTTAGTTTTTAAATTTCCTTAGAATATGCCTTGGAATTTTTAATTGATTTCGTTCTGTTGTTTATTCCTCAGGTTCCTCCAGGCGAATGCACCGCGCTTTGGCCTCACTCGGAACACCAAGACAAAACATTAAAAGCAAAAGTGGCAGGACACAATGAAAAAACCCCTGCATTCATCTATACCGATAATCACACAACTTTATTGAAATTGGATAACAAAGTATGAAATTATTTTGCATGACTTTATCATTGAATTTCGGTATTCGTAATTTATTATTCAATGATTCAACAGTACGGAGGAATCAACGTGGATGTACAAATAACCGAAGGAGGAGTATACATTTCAATGACGGAGTACAGTCCCGGAAATGCTCCTGCATTGATTATCAATCATACCTCGTATCCCATTGACTTCTGGGAAAAAGGTTCTTTGAATGTGAGGTATGTGAAGTATTTTGATTGTATCGTCGGAAAAGTTTGATTTCGAAGGATTTCGTTTCTCACGTACAATTTTTCCTTCCCAGATGTTTACACCCGTTTCATAGAATGTTTTATACTTGGGAAAACCCTGCTGGACCAAAGAAATTAATATGGGAAAATCTTACCACTGAAAAGGAGATCGAGGATGATTTGAGGAAGGTTATTATTTTTCTTTTTTATGCAAAGAAGTGGAAGCGTAAGAGTGTATTGATCCATGAACTCCTGAAAGTCCAAACAATTTTATTGATATTCAGTTTTCTCAATTATTACTTGGAAAAGGCGCACTCGACTTTGACTAAAACCCCCCTTTATCTTGAAAACGGGGGCAAAAAGGTCGTAAAATACACAAAGTCGTGACCTGTAGATATGCTGAAGGAGAAATAATTCACACAGGATGCATAGCGGCCTGGTACAGTTCGTCTGTTGAGAAGAAAAGAAAATAAGAATCAGTCGTTCCAAAAATAGTGAATTCACTTTTTTCATGTCACCAACGTATTTGATCTTATTGTCCTCTCCATGATATCAGTGCTTGCTCTGGGTGAAAATTTTTTAGACTTTCAGGCGCTAATGTATCGTAAATTCAAGTCTGTTGTTACAAATTTGGGAACCTTCTTTTCAGGACAATCTAGGCACTTTTAAAGTACCTCACACCGACGATGAGATATTTTATGTATCTTTCCTCGATGGTACGCAAAGAGTACTTCTATTCACTACGAATTTAAAAATAGCCGAGGATTGTCAATTAGCGGGTGATTTAGAAGCGGTAGATCAAGAGATAACGATCAACATTTACGGAGTTGGTTTCTCGTTGGTGAATAACGTAACCAAAACAGAACTTTTATACATGTGCATCGCAAGGTAAGACGATCAATAATCGTTCAGAAAATATAGTTCAGCATCGTTGAGTTTTTTTTTTGGATTCATTTAGTTCGGGAATCATTTGGGAAACTTGTAAATCGTCTGGGAGTCGTTGGCGTGCACTCGAAATTCGAGAAGTGGAAATTATAGAGGAGGGTTACCAAAGATACATGCGAGAATTACAAATTGGAAAAGATCCGTGTCCCAGAGTGATGCTCGAACCTAAATTGATGGCAAGTTACATTTTTTTTCCACAAATAACGAATGAATTATTAATTTATTCTATATATTAAACAGGTTGATTATGTTAATATGGAAATATTGAGACCACATCGTCGACTCTTACGACGTACTTTCCAAACAGGATTGTGGCTGCAATATCGCACTTCGGTGCATCAAGTTCAATTGCATGCCAAAATAAATAGATTACAAATCGACAATCAACTTTCGGATTGCGTATTTCCCGTGATTTTAGCTCCTGTACCGCTACCGAGAAGTATCGCCCAGAGTTCGGGTAAGTGAAATTTTAATAGAACTCTTTTAATTTGTCTTGGAGAGTATTTATTAATGTTTTTTTGACAGTACTCAAACCATTCGCTGAACTCAGTATGGTGAAACGCTTGTTGGAACACAGTACTGTTCAACAATTTCGATATTTCAAAGTTCTTGTTCAAGAATTTCATATAAAAGTAGATATTTTATTCATTAACGCTTTAATGGCCTTATTCGAAGCTAACGAAGCCAATGACGTGGAAGAGGTACGTGATGAACTATAACTTTTCTATGTTATACACATTCAATAATTAACTAAAATTGCAGAGCGAATTGTTTAGAACGGATATGAAATTAGTCAACGAACCATTGATGTATCATGTGACTTTGATTACAACCGCGGAACAGAAGAATTTCTTCGATTTACTTCATTTCTCTCCTCTCAAGGTGAGATTTTGAATTTTTCATTGATATCGTTATTCGATACTTTGAACGATACTTTTCAGATACACATAAGTTTTTCGATGTCGGGCAGCGGAGGTGGGCCTTCCGCGGTTCCTCAAGTCTTGAACGTATTGTTGCAAGGAATTGGTGTCACTCTAACGGATATCAACGACATAGTATTCAAGTAACAAATCATTTCTGCCAATATTTATGAAAGTTTATCATTGAGAAGTATATTTTATATTTACAATAATGTTCACAGATTGGCATATTTTGAGAGATCATATACTTTTATGACGCACAAACAACTCATTTCGGAAGCCACAACGCATTACGTTGGACAAGCTATCAAACAGGCGTACGTTCTTGTATTGGGTCTGGACGTGATCGGTAATCCTTACGGTTTGGTAGTCGGTACCATGAAAGGTATCGAAGATCTTTTTTACGAACCTTTCCAAGGCGCCATCCAGGGACCAGGAGAATTCGCGGAAGGATTATATCTTGGAGTGAGAAGCATGTTAGGACATACGGTTGGTGGAATGGCTGGAGCGGTGTCCAAAATCACCGGAGCTATGGGTGAATATCGAATTTTGTGCTCTCAAAAGGGTGGATGTTTACACATTCTTCTATTTCAACAGGTAAAGGAATAGCTGCTTTGACTTTCGATAAAGAATATCAAAGGAAGAGACAAGAACAATTGAACAAACAACCTGCGAACTTACAAGAAGGTCTCGCACGGAGTGGAAAAGGTTTAGTTATGGTAATAAGGATTAAGGATACGGTGTTTTTACAATCTTTTATACGATAATACTAACGAATCTTTTTTATTTCTCACATTCCAGGGAGTATTCGATGGAGTAACTGGCGTGGTAACGAAACCTTTCTCGGGAGCTAAAGAAGAAGGTGTCGAAGGATTCTTCAAAGGTTTTGGAAAAGGAATGGTTGGATTAGTAACTAGACCAACCGCGGGAGTTATTGATTTTGCGAGTGGATCCTTTGGTGCCGTCAGACGGTGAGCATTCTCTATTCATTCAATTTTCCATCCCTCTATAATCGATAATATTTCACATTTAGGGCGGCTGATTTGAACGAAGAAGTCAAACGAGTTCGACCACCTAGATTTTTCCAATCCGATAGTTTAGTAAAACCCTACATAAGAATAGAAGCTGAGGGTAATAAAATTTTAAGCGTAAGTACTTTGGTATTGTGTGTTTAATAAATTTGCAACAAAGCAAATTGCATTTCGCAATCTTTAACGACGAATCTTTGCTCAACAGGAGTTGGAGAAAGGAAAATATGCAAATACCGATGTATATTTATACCACACTTATGCCAATAAGAACGTTATTTTACTCACTGATAAAAGAATAGCATTTGTGGAACATAGTGATTTATTCGGAGGTTGGAGGGTGAGTATAAATGATTTATTATATGAAAAAAAAATCTCATCGAAACTATCAAAATATACATTGTTACAAAATATACAGGTCGACTGGACTCATACTTGGCAGGAAATAAGTGAAGTTAAAGTCGTGGAGAAAGGAGTTCAAATTTTCATAAAAGATGCTCATAAGAAGAAAAAGCTTGGTTTATTCGGTGGTACGGAACAATCAAAAGTTGTATTCGTCAATGAACACAGTGTAAAACAGGTACGTCGAATCGGATCGAATGAATTAAAGAGAATTAATAATGATATGCAATCTTTCTTATTTTCATAGTCTTTGTGCTGCAAGATACAGGAGCAAATCAACCAATACGAATCTTGAAGCGAAGAAGAAGAAGAAGAAGAAAATTTATGAATCCAAAGAGAAGATCTTATATATATTATTATATCGTACATCAATTTATATTAAGCTTTATTATTATTATTAATAATATTACGAAGCGTTTCAGCACAAACATTTTTATTATAAAATAATCTGCAAGACTGATGACTAATAGCCGTATTAACAGCTTGACGACGATTCAATGTACTTCTTGATATTATTCTACTACTAACGTGAAAAAAAAAAAAACAGAATCTCGCTGTCGTTTGATACATCTCCATGAATTTTTGAAGAGTTTATTATCGTTCATAGAAAAATAATACTATATTGTATATAACAAGCATCAACCGTTTCAGTTGAAAAGTTTGTAACCGATTGAATAACTACCGACACGATGAAGTCACAAATCACTCGATTATTATTCACATTATTTTCATTTAACGAATAACAATTTGCTCCACGCAGGTGAGAAATATGAAACAATTTTTGTACTGAAATAAACATGCATAATTTTTTTTTTTTCTCAAGTTTCGATGAAAAAGCGTTGAAAAGGAAGAAATGTATCGGACTTGTCGAAGATATACATTCGAATTTCTCTTTTCTTTTGTTTTTACAATACTTTTTTATATTTGTGTACTGTATAGTTTACAATATATATACTCTTTTGTTTTATTTCATTCACAAGAGTGCTGTGCTGGTATTGCTGCATTGCTCCACATTGCTCGTCACATCATCATGTTGTAGAATGATTATTAATTTAATCAAAATCTTTTATTTTTATACAGTGCGTGAACAAAGATTAATAAAATTGCTGTGTAGTTGAAAAACGTTGTGTGTATATATGTCTCTTCATAATCAAAAACATCAACATTTTCATTATGCGATTATTTTTCGTAGGTTATTTTTATTCAATCTCATAATTCAATTTGATTTGGAAAATTGTAAAAAATGGGTACAAAGGGACCTGGTAACGACGAGTCCCTACAAAATCAAGCGGAAGAAATGGCACAATATGCCTCAGCTCCGTTACAACTTCCACCGTTGGTCAGAGGACAGCAAATTCAAAGTGTATGTATTGTGATTGAAGCGATGATACTTGCAACTGAATATATTTGTTTTTATTGTTGTTGTTGTTGTTATTATAGGGTCCGTATAACGTAACGGTAACAGACGAAATGGTTCGTCAAAGGGAAAGAGAAAATGAAGCCTTACGTAGAGCGTGGCTGGAGGAACAACGTAGGAGGAATAATCCAGGCAACAATGACGATGATTTTGTCGGAGAATTTAAGAATGCTTCGGTTAGACAAAGATTTGTCAGAAAAGTCACATGCGTTATCACCGTACAACTCTTGATAGCAGTTTTTATAATAGCATTGTTTATGTTTGTGTCAGTATCCATTGTTCACGATTTTCAAAGTATTATTCAGTCACCCAATATTAAATAATACTTTTACTTTTAGGGAAGAAGCTACAAAATTCATGATATTGTATCCATATCTATGGATGATTGCTATGTACGTGTATCAATTAATTAGTATTCTCGTTACAGAGTGTATATATGTGTATATATTTCATGAATGATTCTTTCGGTAGAATGACATTCGTTGTCACTTATTGTTCTATATCTTGTTCTCACTGCGCTAGACGTCAAACACCGAATAATTGGATCTGCTTATCTCTTCTGGTATTTGGATCATCATCTCCTCACATTTTTCACTGTTTTCGATAAATTCCTATTCCAACGAGGAATCTTTTTCTTTTACAGACAATAGCATTGGCCTATTTAGCAGCTTATGTATCCATCAATTATGAAACCCATATCGTGATAACGGCATTGAGTATGACTACGATTACTACGTTTTCGATCAGCGTTTTGGCAACATATTCCAAAGTATAACTACACTATCGATTGATTTTTGTTCAAACAAAAAATCACACACATAAATGTTATAGAATATAATTTTGAATTGTTGAATTGCAGTTTGACATGACCAGGCATACAGGAATGTTAATGGTATTCGGATTAGTTACAATCGTATCTCTTCTTTTAATGGTCTTCATTACGATCTTCACGTATGTCAAATTATTGGCCTTAATAGTGTCAGTTCTTGTCACAATAATGTTATCGATGGTTAGTATCGCATTAAAATATGTATTTACCCCTCGATTGTATAAGCCAATGCCATTTTACATAAATTGTATATTTCGTTACAGTATCTTTACTATGATATACAAACTATAATGGGTGGAAGAACGATAGAACTGAATCCTGATGAAGTTGTTTTTGCTGCCACTCAACTTTACGTGGATATAATTTTGTTATATCAATACATTCTAATGTTCATGGGCATCGTAAACAGATAAAATTCACACCAAAGAATGAATATTTGATATTGTTTCTATATTTTCTGATATTCAAATATATCTTTCGATCACATATTTGAAAAGAAACCAAAGTTTTCATTCAAATTTTTTAAGTGTGGTGTTGAGTTTTTTATGATTAATGTAACACATCGTTTAATAAGTCCCGAGACTAACAACGAAAACAACATGTTTTTTTTGTCAAAAATCATTATTATTCATCAATATAATCTCCTTTCAGAGTGATACAATCTTTCCAACGCCTTTCCAACATTTCTATACCATGTTTATAGAAGGATTTATCTTTTGCTTCAAAATAGGCTTCAGTTTCGGCAATGACCTCCTCATTTGAGCCAAATTTTTTTCCCTGGAGCATTTTTTTGAGATCAGCGAAGAGCCAGTAGTCGCTGGGGGCTAAATCTGGCGAATACGGGGTGTGGGGAAGCAAATCAAAGCCCAACTCGTTGAATTTTGCCATTATATTCATGGACTTGTGGCATGGTGCATTGTCTTGGTGAAAAAGGATTTTTTTCTCCTTCATGTGCGGTCGTTTTGCTGCGATCTCCCCCTTCAAACGTACCAACAAGGCAATATAATAATCACTGTTGATCGATTTAACTTTTTCCAGGTAGTCAATGAAAATCACGCCATGTATATCCCAAAAAACAGACGCTATGACTTTGCCAGCAGACTGCTGAGTTTTTGGACGCTTTGGGCGGCTTTCGCCAGCCATACGCCACTCGGATGATTGCCGATTCGACTCCGGAGTGAAATGATGTATCCATATTTCATCCATGGTCACGTATCGACGCAGGAAATCCTTTTTGTTGCGAGTAAATAGCGATAAACAGCTCTCAGAATCGTCGACTCGTTGCTGTTTTTGTTCCACCGAAAGCAATTGCGGCACCCACTTGGAAAAAACCTTTTTCATGCTCAATTTCTCATGAAGGATTGTAAATACGCTTCCAGATGATATTTGTGTCATTTCCGCAATCTCACGGACCTTCACTTTGCGATTTTTCATGACGATTTTTAACACCTCACTCGCATTTTCCGGTGTAACGGCTTCCAATGGTCTACCCGAACGTTCCGCATCGTTTGTGTCCGTACGACCACGTTTAAACTCAGCATACCAACGACAAATCGTTGATTTGGATGGAGAGGAGTCCGGGTAAAGTTTTTCAAGCCATTGCTGGGCTTCCACGGTGTTTTTACCCATTAAAAAACAATGTTTTATCAACACGCGAAACTCGCTTTTCTCCATTTTTCAAACAAATTACAAAGTGATTTTACTCTAACCTCGATAACTCTGCTGTTTGTGGTCCGATGGACGTGAAATTTTCACACGTTTCATGTGAAGGTTCGCACTCTGGGGAAACTGGCCAGTTTGGTACTACCAGCACCATCTCTGGATTAGTCTCGGGACTTATTGAACGATGGGTTGTACCAAAGATCGATCCATTTTTATACAAAAAATATATAATTTTTATAGATTTCAATAAACATTCGATACTTTTTGTATAAAAAAGAATAGATCTTTCTCAAGGATCTTCATTGTTATCGGTGTTCCGATATTCGTCAAGCTGGGAAATCGCAGCTTGGTCAGTGCGAAATGCAGTCACGTGACCAAGCTGCGATTTCCCAGCTCGACAAATATCGGAACACTGATTGTTATCGCTCGATCCGATTTTTCAAAGTTTCAAACTGTTGCTTGGTAACCATAATGACAACAATGTCAACTGACGTATAACCTCAAATTGTTTTCTACAATGCAATCACTCAATCATTCTTAATAAATACAGTGTTTTCAAAACAAAAAGAATAGTGATTATACGAAATAACAAAAAAATGGATACTTGCTATGCATTTATATACATTTTTCACTAAAGCAGGTAATTGTATATTTATTAACGGTGTTAATTTCTCTATTGAATGAACACAAATTTACTATTATGGTAAAAATTTGTCACAAATGTATTATATTGCAGATTAAAAGGATCGTTCAAAGCCATAAATTCTAAAATGAGTGAATTAGAATGTAAAACCATCATCGAATGGTGTTGTTACAACTATTACTACAAAGACATGCTGACGAGAGCTAAGCAAGCATGCATGGCATTTCCTTCTAACGAATACTTCAAATTACTCTTGAGTCTCGCGTATGTGTTATCCGGAAGAAATCAAGAAGCCATCAGAGAAACATCCGAATTGATAGATGATTCTGATACGACTTTGTCGGCTCTATTGATTCAGAGTTTTGCCCATAGATCCGGTACAAACGTGGACAGGTCGGTATTGACACAGATAGATACCAAAGTGAGAGAAGAAAGAAGAAAAGCATCTTCCACGGCTTTGTGTTTAGCAGCTATGATATTACTCCTCCTGCACAGACCGGAAAGAGCTAAAGAGTTTATAGACAGAGCATATAAATTAGATTCATCGAATCTTGAAGTTTTACTCGCCAAAGGTTGGGTGGATTTATTTTCTCCTTTGGACGAAGTAGACGATTCCGTGAATCATTTTGAATACATTCTAAAGCAGAATGCAAAGCATTTCAATGCTATTTTGGGTTCCGCCAAGTACAAACAGCGTCACGAAGATCACAAAGGCGCAATATCGATGTTAAACTCGTTGATAGTACGATCTCCGAAATTATGTTTACCTTTAATAGAAAAAATGATGAGTCAATTAGCTATGAAAGATTGGGAGCAGGTAATAGAAACTGCCAACAGAATTCTGTCGATCGAATCGAACAATTTGGATGCGATTAAAGCTCTTTCGATCGTTGATCTTTGCAGGAACGGTAACTGTACAACCGGTTGTAGACATCTTCAATTATTCTTTAGAAATTTAATGCTCGCCGAACCGAAGAACGTTGATTTATTTGTCAACAACATTCAATTGTTTACTCGCATAACGGGCAAAGATGAGGATATATTGTTAGAATTATCAAAAGTTCTTGAGAAAATGTTGCAACAAAATTCAATGAACGGAGAACTGATGGTTGAAATGGGGAATGTTCTTATTCATTTGGATAAGATCAAAGAAGCTGAAAATTATTATAGAAGTACCATACGAGTTGACGAATCCTCATTCACGGCTTTGATGGGTTTGGCGCGTTGTCAGCTTTTCGACAACTCAGCCGATGCTTTGGAACTAGCACGCCAACAGATAGATTTTCTTATGGAAATACAATCCGCTTCCGTCAGTCCAGAATTATTATTCATATCCGCAAAAATATCTGTCAACGATCAGAATAAAACTTTGAATTATTTGAACATGGCGGCCAGAATTTTGTTGAAGAATTGTGAGCATCTTTCTTACGGATACGAATATTTGAAAACCTTGAATCCTGATTTGTGTTTGGATATTATAAAAGAACGATTGAATCATTCTAGTGACAGTTCAATATCGGACGACAATATCCGCAGCGCGGTGGATAAGGAACAATGCTCGATCCTGTTGGAGAAATTAACGGAAGCGTGTCCAGGGTTTGGAACTGCTCTTTTGATGTTGAGCAAAGCTAAAATGCAGAGCGGAGACCTGCAAGACGCGATGGATGCCCTGAAAAAGTTTTTAGATACAGTAGATTCGACTAACGCCCAAGCGCATCTCTTGATGGCTCAGATTTTCATTCGACAAGGTCGGTATCAGTCAGCCGCGCAAAGTTTAGAAGTGGGATTGAGTTACGATTTTAAAATCAGAGACGATCCGATTTATCATTTAATCACCGGGGTGATTCAAAAAGAAAATGGGGACATTCAAAACGCGATACAAAGCTACCAAGAGGCGTTGTCGCAGATTCGGTTAAAGCCGAACAACAGTGCCCTCGAGGATACAAAAATATCAACTTCCGATAAAGCTACCTTGTATCACGAATTAATCACGGCTTATAGCAAAATTCGTGAATTCGACAAAGCTTTGGCGTTGATAGATGAAGCGAAACATCAATTATCGGGCACCAACGAGGAGAGCAAAGTTATCATTGGTAATGCAGAATTGTATTTGGAAATCGGCGAGTTGGACAAAGCTATCGATTATTTGTCGGAAATAATGCCGGGTGAACCGTACTATTTGCAGGCGCATGTCAAACTCGCGGATATATATTTAAATTATCGCAGAGATCGGCAATCCTTTGCCAAATGTTTCAGGTTTGTATTCTCAACGGAAGAAATATCTATGAAAAATATACTATACATGACATAATGATGATGTTGTTGTAGAGAATTGGTAGAACATTGTCCTGGTTCTAAAACGTATAGCATGTTGGGGGATGCTTATATATCCATACAAGAACCCGAAATGGCGATCGAGGCGTACGAGAGAGCTTTGAGGGAAAGTCCAGTCGATAAAGCTGCCATCGCTAATAAAATGGGTAAAGCTCTGGTGAAGACTCATCAATACACAAAAGCGATTAATTATTACAAAGACATGATAACTCAAAAAGATTGTGGGAATCTCAGATTAGATTTAGCTAAATTATTCTTAAAATTGAAACAATATGATAAAGCTGATGCGACTCTAGAGCAAGAACTACAAGGTAACTATTTTAATGAGATAATTACTCTTAGAAAAGAATTATTTATAATTATTGTGTTTTAGATAGTATGAACGAGACTGATTTACAAAGTTTGGAAGCACGTGGACAGCAATTACTTTTATTAGCGAAAATTCGTGAAAAGGCGGGTAACATTAAGGGAGCTTTGTCCACCCTCAAGGAAGCTAAAGAGAATCAAATTAGATACATACAACGTATCGAAATAGCTCCAAATCTCATTGATCAAAAACAGATGGTTGCTGAAATATGTTTAACGATGGCCGAGTATGCAACTTCTTTGAGAGATTACAATCAAGCGATAGGATACTATAAAGAAGCTTTGAATCATAAACCTTCCGATATCAAGGCTCTCCTGTCTCTAGCAAAATTATATATGCAGGTGAATATATTATAAACACAAGTTTTCTGTCGGACCTTGAATGTGTTATTTATTCACACTTTTAGATAAACGATTTGGATCGTTGCGCTCAGAGTTGTTCAGCTCTTCTAACAGCGGATCCGGATAACGAGGCTGCTTCGGTTATGATGGCTGATCTTGCGTTTAGAAAAGTCGATTTTGCCACCGCGGCTTTTCACTTTAGACAACTGTTGATGCAAAGACCAACCTATTGGACAGCTTTAGCAAGATTGATAGAAGTTTCTCGAAGAACAGGTAAATCTTACTACTTCTTCTAGTCTTCCTTACTCTATATATATATCGTATATTGCAGGAAATATGGATGATCTCGACGAATGGTTGGATCAAGCGAAAACAGCTATGCAAAATACAGAAGAAGCTGGATATCATTACTGCGCGGGATTATTAGATTGGCGAATGGGGAGATTAAATTCCGCTTTACGACATTTCAACTCCGCCCGTCGCGATCCCGAATGGGGCCAACAGGCAATTTATAATATGATCGAAATCTGTTTGGACCCCGATGACGATACTTCGTTGTCCAGCGAAGCGTTCAACGACGACAATATGGATTATCAAGATGCGAGAACTATGGCTTTAAAAACAGCTTATCGTTTATTAGAAGTACATCCTTGATTCTTTATAAAAATAGATACGTTAGATAAAGATACGTTGTAACGAATAATAACTGTATACATTTATATATTTTATAGGAATTAAATCCAAAAGGTAGCCCACACGAGAAATTAACCCACCGACTTTTGAGTGATTTTTTTCTCCTGGCTACGAGACAAAAATCGAACATCGAGAAAGCTTTACAGGACTGCACGGCTATGATCAGTCAGGAATCTCTCCGGGATCACGTTGGTCCGGCATTGGGATTAGCCACGGCGCATATTCTTTTGAAACAAACCCCGCGAGCACGAAATCATTTGAAAAGAGTGTGTAAAAATACATGGACCTTCGAGGATGCGGAGTACCTGGAACGCTGTTGGTTGCTTTTGGCCGATATCTCCGTTCAATCGAATAAATACGATTTGGCCAATGATTTGCTCAAACGCGTTCTTGAGCATAACGCCACCTGCGTGAGAGCTCACGAATTGGCTGGACATATCGCTGAAAAGGATCAGAATTATCGTGAAGCTGCAGCACGGTACAGCCAAGCTTGGAAATTTGGAGGAAAAACTAAATTGACCGTCGGTTATAAACTCGCTTATAGTTATCTCAAGGCCAAACAGTACGCCGATGCGATAGAAACTTGTAACGAAGTGTTGAAACAAAATCCAGATTATCCGCGTATAAGGAAAGATATTTATGAAAAAGCGATGAATAATATTCGAACGTGAAAAAACGAGTGGGAATTATTGTTATTGGAGACCGGATTATATGAAAACTTCAACGAGGCTTTATACATAAAAAATGTGAAAGTTGTGTACCCTGATTGAAAAGTTCCATCAGTCCCTATTGAAAGTGCAACATCCCGATTCAATCCCAATAGGTATTAATCGGCGTGAATTGTAAATCTGCACGTTCAATCGGAATGAATTCAATGTTTTTATCAGGCTTCAGCAAGATTTTCCCAGATTGGAGGGAATGTTTTCTACTTCGTTGATTCAAAAGTTCCCACAGTTTCAATATTTTCCACGGATTCAATGATAGCAGTGTTGAAGTTGAAATAAATTGTCACGGTTCCACTCATTTGATACAAATATGTATTTTTCCTAAACACGATTCATTGTGGATTAAGGTGGAAAATACAAGCAAATGTATCATCACAATTCATTGGTTTAAGATAAAATAATGAAATTAAGTACACCTTAAAATATACGTTCAAAACTATTTTTACCATTTTTTTGAAACAAACATATTTCAAAATAGCGGAGATGCGAGTTAGTACCTCGTTTTTGTGCTGTGCAGCCCACAGGTCTGAATTTTTATCTAAAACCAAAATTCTATCGTTAAAGTATATCAAAACGCACAAGTTGACGGAGAGAAAAACAAAGAATAAATTTATTTACATTGCTTTTTTTGATTGTTAGATTAAAAACAAAAGTGTGTGTTTTTTTCAAAACGCTTCTGAATTTTCAATTTTCCATTTTCATTTATTTGGAATCCGTCAAGTTGGATGAAAATTGAGACCTGTCGGGCTGCACGCCGCAAAAACGAGGGAATATTGTTGCTCCAACAAAATTTGAAAGATAGTTTGAAACGTAGATTTCAAGATGTGCGTTATTTCATTGATGGATCAATGGATCAATGCCAATTCTTCGTAAGAAATTCTTAAAAAACGGTACGTTCACATGTATTTCCTCCCTTAATAAAAATCAATTCGGAGTAGAGAAATTATGATTATTGTGTAAAATGAATATTCATTGCAATATCGAATATTCATTGATCACAAATAATTTTCCAAAAAGTCGAGAATGTTTTTCGTTGGAAATATTATTTTTTCTCCAAAATTATTGCATGTTAGAACAGATAATGAGGAGAATATACAAAAGGTCTGAATGTGGATGAAACATGCAATCTTCATATGCAAATATGCATTTGCATATAATCCGGTCTCTAATTATTATATATCATTTATTAATTTATCAATGCATACCGTTGTGCTGTTTGAATGCATTTGATTATCATCCGCAGGGGGCTGCAACTTCATAAGAAATACCGTTGTCATGGATTTAGTTGAACTAAAAAAACTGACAACAGTATTTCTTATGAAATTACAACCCCCTGTTATCATCATTGCTTTTCCGAATAAAAAAATGAAGTAACGAATCGAGGGTGAATTGTTTATCTATTTACTAATCAACTTCACAGAGTTGGAAAAAATTGATCATGATTTTGTTTGATCGAAAAAACGTTTTGAATGTTGTTATAACAGAAGCGAATACCGAAATCGCAAGAACCCTTGCTTACAGACTCTTAACCGAGGAGATCTTTGGATCACGTCAACAAATCTTTGTATCCCTCTATGATTGCGAGGAGAAAGTGAAATTTTTAGAAAGTTTAGCGATTGAGTTGACGGATTTCTTACCGAATCTTTTAAAGGGTGAGAATTTAAGAACTTTACGTGTGATTTCGTGGGAATTTATGAATAAAATTCGTTTGTTCATGTTTGTGGATAGGTATTACATATACCAGCGATGTTGCTAAAGCATTCAGAGAAGCGGATGTTGTATTCTCAATTGGAAGAGCCAGAGGATATGCATTCACAGAAGCAGAGTACGAAGAATCATTCTTTAAAGAATGTGTATTGGTCGCAAAAGTTCATGTGATTCTCCAATGCTTTGCGCAGATTATTATAATTGAACTAACTCTCGGAAACACGGAAAACTATTGTCCAAGTCGCAGTGTCACACGCCAAAATAAAAACATTGAAAAATACTCGACAACTCGAGGTCGACAGCCATTTTTTTGAGTTCCAATAGCTAAATTGTGGCTACTGTTGCTAAGAAATTAGCTGTCCTGTGGGTGCTGGAATATTTATAATAGTTGGAATTTATCAGTAGTTTTCTACATTCAACTCTGTCATTCATTTTCCGACGTATCGAGATAAATTTTACGGATTCTGATTCGCAAGACCTCCTCGAAGACAATTATGTCATGAAAGTTCGTAAAAATTGATAACAAGTCAATAAATTTTTCATTTGAAGTAAAAATTACGTTTTTCAGAAAAGTAGTGGAGGAAGTATGAGCTACAAAAAACTTTAATCAGCAAAGTTGTTTGTTAATTTATGTACACAAACTTTTTGGAGAATTCCAGATCGATTGTGCCATGAGTTCGAAAAATACAGCGATTGATGTATCAGCTTGCTATTTAAATTTATCACAATTTTGTGTCGTTGACCGGCTGAATATCAGAGACCGTAGAAGAAATTGTATTTGCTCAATTTTTCAATGTAAGTCTATATGTTTTGAGTCGGTGAGTTCGAATATTGAGTTAAAGTTTCGCAAGATTCATGATTCATTTTTTTCAAATCAACAATTTCAATTGTTCCATAACGACAGAAAAAAACCACTCAATTCGCCGATCCGCAGTTTCGTCCAGATACTGGGCATTTTCAAGGCAAAAGTACAACGTGAAGATTAGCTTTTTCAATAAAAAAAAAGCACTGCTAGGCCAATTGGATGGTTTTTCCTGTTGTTTGATGGCGCCGCTCCGAGCAAGATTCTCTACACTTTTCAATTATTGTTCATAACGTTTTTTATGGACAAACCATTGAGTCCAGTGAAGAATTGTTTCAACAACAAATGTCTAACGTTGAAAAATGACCGAGTTGGGATGAGTCCCAAACAGCACAAATGATCATTTTGAATTCACAAAAACTTCTGAAAGAACTTCTTGAACAATCCCCTGACCTTGAAAGTGAAAATGAATTAAATATGAACTCAGTGAATTCAAAATGCATACATGTTGAATGCCTGAATAGTTCTTTATGAATTCGTGATATGAATTCTTTCTGAAGATTAAGTTATTCATTCATTAAGTTCATTTTGAATTCATGTTTACTGTCATAATAGGAGATCTTTGCGGGGAATTTTGTGCTGGATGGGATTTAATGTAGAGAGACTTGGTTGATTGAAGAGAATCGTAATGAGAAACTCACACTGATTTTTCAAGACCTATAACTCGGTATTTTCCAATTTTTGATCTTGACGTGTGACGTCACGGCTTGGGCAATAAAAACACGGGTTTCCGTGTTTTCGAGTTCCTCTTATTGCATCCGAGTTTTCGACTGTTATCATCCTTTACTCTGAATCTTTTCTTGTTATTTCAAATTTAGGGCCAAGCTATAGAAAAATATGCGAAGAACAAGGTTAAAATTATTGCTCTAGGGAATACCATGGCTGCGATTATCAAACGCTTTGCACCATCCATTCCCGTGGGAAATATCACCGCGCTTTCGCTGTTTAACGTAAAAATGACTGCGAGTCATGTACATACATACATTATTGTTCAATAAGTAACCCTGGTTTCAAAAACAACCCATTTATTCTATCCAAATCTTATGAATTCACGGAGATTTTAGATGAATCCCAGCCCTGATAACACACAAAGAATTCTTTTTCAAACTAATGAATTGACAAAGAACTCTGGAAGAGTTCAATGTTTGGGACATTAACGAGTTCTTTGAGAGTACTAAAACAATGATTTCAGCATTCTCAACTCGTTCATAACTGTTTATGAATCCATTAGTTCGAAGAGAGTTCTTGTTTTTGAAAAAGAATTCTTCGTGTTTTCCCTCACAGCACCACAGCCCCGGAAGAACTCTTCAAGAATTTATAAAGAACACAATCGGTTCAATAAGAGTTCTCTATGAATTCTCTTGTGACCGATGTGTTGCTGTGTGGGTTATCAGGGAGTCATTTGATGAGACTCGGCTAAAATCAATGAGAATTTTTACAACCGAGGAGTTGTTCGATATCTCTCTAAATCATCACCCTTCAGATTGCGGAAAAAGTAAATTGTCTGCCAACCGACGTTAAAAATATAATAATCTGGGGAACGAATAAAACGTGGAGTCTTCCCGACAGCAGATACATATATTTTTCAAATAAAAAGACAAAAGTGAGCGATGAAATACAAGTATGGCTCAGGAATGATCTTCCAAAAGTAAGTATATTTACAAATATTCACAAATTTGTCCACTAGAATAAATACGAAATCTTCTTTCGTTATTTCAGATAATTCCAAACGTCGACAACAGAAGTTTATACACCAGATCTTTAGCTTGCGCGTTAGTGGATCATTGTCAACTTTTATGGAACGGCACGGTTGAAGACGAATGGACGTGCATGAGCGTTTATTCCTCCGACAACCCTTACGGAGTGCGTAAAGGAATTTTTTTCTCCTACCCTGTGATTTGTCGACATAAGGAATACGAGATCGTCAAGGTAACGATGTTACAATGAGATTTCTTTGATCTTTTGTAACCATCCTCTGATGGAGAAAGTTTTTCAGACAAATTCAGAGCACTGTTGCCACCTTGGCGCTAGATCCAACTGAATTATTGTTGTCGATCACGTCTCCTCGTTAGTAAGAATGAACAAAAAAAGGCGTTAAAGCGGCATCAGTGACATTCATAGACATTCCAATGAAAATTTTACGTATGTATCTTGATATTGCAGGGGCTCTTCATCGACGAACGAACGAAAAAACACATCAAAGATATAAGCGAAAAGATCATGAAAGAAATGCGAATCGCTGTGAAAATTTGTGATTCAAAGTAATCAAGGAATCCATCATTCTAAAAACAATATCATTTGTTTATTGATATCATTTTTCAAGTACGCATGCACGTACATTTTACACACAATACTTATTTACAACAAAGATGCATTGGTATCAATCGTTTACGTTTACACTTTCTTCGGTTGATAAATCGATGATGATATTTCTCTTCAAATGCACCACATATCAACGATCATTTGTGCATTATCGTTACTACACCGAGGCAAAGAGAATCTAATTATAAGATGTATTCGTATTAGAACACTGGGAATATACAGAAATCAATGCACGGCTGACAGGGGAAAATCTCTATGCATTTATGTACAAAAATCACTTTACAACTCAATTTTTAATTCTCCTTCGATCAATTTCGTTCTTACCTTGGTTGAAAGAATCCATTGAATCTAACAAATGAAATTCAATGAGATTTGGTCAGAAGATTGTCCAAGTTTAATCGTAATTTAATGAGAATTGGTCAGAATCAATGGGTTCTTTTAAACAGGGTAGATCTCATTCGATAAATTTTCAATACAAAAAAAACATCTTTTTCTCGGATCTTTCCTGTTACGAACAACCAATGAATAATCTCATGAGAAGAAATATGCTCCTTAATGTAAAACACAGAAAAAACGTTTTTTTTCCAGAAAATACTTTTACAGAAATATTTTTTACAACAATACCGCAGTGATATATCAAAGTGAAACTCTTCCTGAGTATTTTGAGAGGAAATTCGTCAACATCGGTTGAAAATTGAATTGTAGGTAGATTTTTGTCTACACTGAGAAAAAAGCAGGGTAATGGTTACTTTGTCCGAAGCTGCAGTTACTTTGCGTTGACAAGGACATGGAAAACAAATGCGGAGTGTCGAGAACAAAGCCGAAGAACGGAAATCGCGCACGCGAGGTAAATGCAGCTTTGGACAAAGTAACCAGTGCTCCGCAAAGAGTAACGAACACTTTGTTTCCCATTACTCTACCACGCAGCAATGATTGCTATGCCGAAAGAGTAGGCTTGTGTCTGCGAAGTAATTTTTACTCTGCTGAGAGGAGACAAACTTTCCACGCGAACATGTGTCACTGCTCTGCCGCAAAGTAACCATTATTCTGCTTTTTTCTCCGTGTACAACCCTATTCCAAATTTCCGACAGATAATTTTCTGTTAAGATTTGGTCGGTTTTTGTCCCAGGCATGATGATTTCCGACGGAACCATCGGATATCATTTTAACCGGAATTTGTCAGGATCTGTCGGACATTTTTAATAGGAAAATGCACAAAAATTTAGCACTGTGCGGTTATTTGTACTTGTTGCATAGTTAAGAAACAAACAACGAGAATCAGGAACTCGAGACAATGACAATCATATATACAAGAACGAAGATGAATACTGAAAACAAAAATTCTATGAAGATCATGAAATGATTCTCTATGATTATCTTCACGACCTCTTCAAAGTAAAATGAAGTGGGGTCTCTAAAATGATGCAGCTCATTCTTAAAATTATCGTTATGGAGAAAATTACCAGTACTAACGGGGAAGATTTTCAAATTATTCACAACTCTATGTATACAGGTGCTCAACGCACAACACTTACAACATAGACACATTAGAAGAATAAATTTTTGATCCTCATAAAACACACTACTGTGATTAAAAAGTAAGCTGAATTTGTCATTCAAACCTCCCGGGCATATAACATTTGCCAAGCGTCTGTTTGTCGAAAGGTTCAATCATCTCCGAGTTACACGTGTTTTTGTAGACAGCCAAAAATGAATTTTTCGATTTTTACAATGAGTGGTTGTTTTGAGCAAAAAACTTGCATCAACTTTTGTTTGCGGAAGGCCTTTGGTGATCAAACTATGACACCGAAAAAAGTTTTAGAGTAAGTGGTAGAACGAATTCAAAGCGGGCCTCTTCTACCGACGAGGGCCATGTCCAAAAAATCAAAGATTTGGTGCTTGAAAATCGTCGATTGGCAATTAGAGACCTCGCCCTGATAGAAAAACGTGTTCATAATGGTACCAGAATGGAGCCATGGTATGAAAAAGAATGTTGGCACGATGGTACCAAGGTGTTTCCGTATTCAACATCGTTATTGGTGACAATCTATGCGAACATCGATATCATGTTTCACAACAATTGATGAATTATCGATGCGCGAGGTGGCATCTGAAACAAGAGCGAATCGTGGTGCCATAATTCATGTACATATTATGGATGCATTATGTGAAAACATTCCGTTCCACCATAATCATTCATTATTAATGCATTGTAGTATGTTTGATAATATATGAGCATAGATTCAATAATTGATACCTTATTGACACCGGTAAAAGGAACCCATTGAAACGAACATAATACAGCTTCATGAGATTTTCTCAGAACATTGTCCGAGATTCATTGAGAATTGATGTTTTTGAATGAGATTATCGTTGAAGAATGATGAGATTAGATTTAACGAAACCTTTGCACAATTTCAATGAGATTTGATGAGATTCAATGAGACTTTTTAATCAAGCGATAAACAATGTTGCTGAAGTTTGAATCGTTTATTGAAACGAATTAGTACTCGAATAACACAATATTCAGATATTATAGACCAAAAAATCTTGCAGTGCAACTTTAAACTATGTTTGCAATTTCAAGAAGTTGAAATCTGGGGATAAATACCGATAATTTGTCAGGTTTTGTGAGTTTGAATGTTCGTTTCGTTTCTATAAATGATTCAAATTTCCACAACATGATAAACATTGGTGGTCCTGAGATTTTTGAATACAAATTTTGAAAAAAGAATGTGGAAATAAGACACAATGTTCAACCGATAAACATTTTTAGATTTCTCAAACGAAACTGTTTTTTTTTTTTCAACAGTAATTCTCGAAACTAACACCAAACCTGGGATTCCCAGCTCTTGGCACTGATCATTCTGATAAATAATTCCCAATGGTAGATTGGATCCAATTTTCTTGACCGGCATCGATGTATTGTGATGTTTTATGATGTATTCTTGAAATTGTTCACCAAGTAATGGGATACTGACTCGAAACGCTTCATCAAGTTCATCAAGTTTTTCTCAAAAAAATAAGCCATGTTGTTGGCCCCATCAAAGCAGCATTACGTGGTACAAAAATGCGTCGATAATGCGGGAATGATTCCACAAACTGTTTCACACATGAATTCTGCCATGATGGTATCAAGGTGTTTCCGCATTTCACTATGCTTATGCGAACATGCTATGCGGAGCGAATAGTCCCATGATGAATGCATGATTTCACCACCAGGTGCACCCCTAACAAACTGAGTTATGTTTACAATACCAAGTTGACGGCACGCTATTCCAAGCATTATGTTATGTTATAAAAATGCATAGCACGATTTTCTATCCGGGTCGCTGATAGTTTTAAAATATCATTTGGCTCAGCTATTCGTCTCCCAGATAACACAATAATTCGTGAGCCGTTCCAAAAGAGTTCTTGAACTCAATTCTGGAAAAGGACTCTTGACGAGTCCTCAAAGAGTTCTTTGAATTCTAAAAGAATTATTTGACAGCTCTATAATAAATCCCTTGGATTTTCTATAAGAGTATTGAAAGAACACTTTGAGATGACTCGAAGGACTCTTTAATGTCCGTTTATTAGAACTCTTATGAAGCTCTGTCCCTGCTAAAGAAGAACTTTCTACGCATTCAATGAACATGTTGAATTCCCGTAGATTTCTGTGATTGTGGAAAAGCGTTTAGTATAAGAATGATTAAGTGACGATGGTTAGTTCGAGTCCATAAAATATATGAATGAAAACAAAAAACTAATCATATATATTTTGTTTTTCACTCGTGTGAATTACAAACATTTTGGCATCCATGGATACCAAAAATTTCAATGATTGATTCGCTATGATCAATTTCGTAGGTTATATTTTTAAAAAGTGCCTGAACTTCAATATTTTCTGTCAATTGAATGATAGTTTGATAAATCAAAGCTTGATGAACGTAGAAGATCAGATGAATCAATCATTGAATAATTATCCATATACATATAATATGTTAGAATGATTTTTATATTTCCCGTACAGCACAACCACCGATCCTCCACCTAGGACTTCGGTGGACCGGAGGTGGAGAATTGGTGGAGAAATGGGAGCCGTGGAAATAAAGGAGAGTCTCGGAGAGGCGACGGAGAAATGTCCGCCCCCTGTATTTTCGATATAATTCTTATTGGTGCATTTACGTAACCAAATCTGAATGTATGAATTCACGAATTTAAGTTTTACTGAAAATGCAGAGGGCGGACATTTCTCCGTCGCCTCTCCGAGACTCTCCCTTATTTTTCCCTTATTCCCACGGCTCCCATTTCTCCACCAATTCTCCACCTCTGGTCCACCGAAGTCTTAGGTGGAGGATCGGTGGTTGTGCTGTACGGGTTGATAAACACATCAGTTCCGTGAGAGTTCTTCAATCATTCATGTCAAGGGTTCGCAACGATTTCTGTCAATTAATGGACCGAGGTCTTCAAGAGTTCTATCAACAGGACATTAACGACTTCTTAGGATAATTAAGAAGAACACTTGTCGATTACTTTAGAATTCTTGATGAATGCTTTTTACAAATGCCGAGTTCTTCAGGAACTCTTCGAGAATTTCTTGTGTTATCTGAGCTGAAACTGCTGGAATTATGGGCAAACAACTCTTGGTCAGAGCATATTCTAAGGAAATTTAAGAACTAACCGTAACGGGAGTGAATCCCCTGGTGAAAATTTCCGCTCGTGGAAAGCAAATGTTGAAACGAATGAAGCGTAAAAACGTTTCAATATCCGCTTCTTGCCCGCTTAGATGCTGCTTCTTTGACTCTTCCATGTCGCTCCATATGCTGATTTTCACTAGGGTCAGGGTAAGATGACGCACTTCCCCGCTCCTCTACAGCATAAAATAATGTATAAAACCTCATGTACTCATGCAAGATCTGAAGATTGTCATTGAATTTTCATATTTCTCTTAAGTGAATTAGGTTTGGTGTATTAATTTATGCTGTAGATGACTGAGAAAGTGCGTCGTCTCACTCCACTTTACCCTATTTTTTGAATTATTTGATACCTCCTTTTTAGCATAAAGTCTTATTTTCTCAGAATGAATATCACTACTAAACTTAATTGATATGAGGCGGAAGGCTCATTCAGTAACAGGACAATTTTGGATACTCGATTCACGGAAAAAATAATTCAGGTGCAGCAGCTAAGTAGCTAGCACGGACACGGACAGCCATTGAATTGGCTCCTGCAGCTAAATTTTAGCTGTTACCGCAAAAAAATTTGCATTTCTAGTTAATTTATTTGCGGTAACAGCTAAAATTTAGCTGCAGGAGCTAATTCAATGACTATCCGTGTCCGTGCCAGCTACTTAGTTGCTGCAGCTCAATTATGTTTTCCGTGTTCAAAAAAAGAAAAAGAAAGGAGAAAAAATTTCACTAAAATTTGGGTCATTTTTTGAGAACTAACCGTTTTTACGTTTTAGAACTAACTTTTTGCTAAGAACTGACCCTTATAATATGCTCTGCTCTTGGTTCCTTCATCACGATGATGCACCGGCTCACACTGCATTGGTTCTTCGCGACTTTTTTGCCAAACACTCGATTCATATCGTTCCGCGACCACCGTATTCGCCTGATTTGGTTCCGTGCGACTTCTGGCTATTCGTCAAACTCAAAAGGCCCAAGCGGGGACGCCGTTTTGACACGATTGAGAAGATAAAAACGGAATCGGAGAAGGTCTGGAAAGCTATACCGAAGAAAGACTATTCCGACTGTTTCGAGGACTGGAAAAAGTGTTGGCAAAAGTGCATTTCATCGGACGGGGATTACTTCGAAGGGGATGGAATTCACCTTACTTTTTGATCACAGTAGTAGATCGATGTATGTACAACATAAACTATTTAGAGATCCAAATACATGATTTGCGTGGCCGCGACGGCTCCGCAAGCAGCCAAAGTACTAGCCACGCAGACGACTGCCGTTGTCGTTCCAGATACGCTTACGATAGTTCCGAGACAGCAGGAGAGGAGAAATTGTGCCAGAAAAACCATCGAAGAGACGATAGCGACATCCGTTCCTAATCCTCTTACCCCTCCACTATCAATCGCTTTACCTTCCTCCGTCACTGCAAACTTGAAAAAAAAACGCAATTTCATCGATCGATTAAATTACCGTTTGCTCGTTCGTTCGTTCGTTCGTTGTTGTCTTTGGGTATTCACTTACCGTAGACGAAGCATGATAGTGGGCAATCAATAAATATGGCATTGTGAACAGAGTGGAGTACATCACTCCGGCAGTCCATGAAAATAAGATTACTCCTACGGGATGTTTAGTGAGGGCCATCATCATCATACCGGTACTGTAGAACAACAACCCACAGATGTACACTTGCCGGGCTCTGAAGGAATTCATGAAATACTCAATTAATTTGTAAAAACAAAGCTTCTCTTTTTCGTTCCCATACAGCACCGAAAATTTCATTAAGATTGCAGAAATTTAACATCTGAAATATTGAAATGTCCGCTAATCGTACATTTCAATGCAATATTTCTGAATTATTTCTGCAATGTTGAAAGAATGTTTATGAAATACTTCATTGTAGTAATGTTTCTCTCGTAATATATCTGAGACATTTCAATTGACAGGGTTTTGACATATTTCTGAGAAAGTATACTGAAATGTAATGAACACGGTAAAAAGAAAAACTTGATTTCAGTTGGAATATTAACTGAATTTAAGATGCAGCCGAAAGAAGACTCATTAGACTTGAAGTGAGCTACTGGAAAATCTTCTCAAACTCAAACAAGAATACAACTCACATTAATCTCTATTGAACTGAAATTGGAACTGATTTTGAACTAAGATTTGAAGCGAATTGTTCCTGATAAATGGGTTCGTTCATTGTTTTTTGGTATGTTCTACTCAACATAGCGTTACCTATCGACGATGAGAAATATGTTTGTGTTTATTCGGAGGATACAAAAGAAATTTCCCAGTTGTGTGAATTTATTTACTCCACTTGTTGACTGCCCCAATAAAAATATTTCTCTTCAAAATTCTTCAAAACTCTTCAGATTTTTCTACATAACTGTCAGATTTCGGTCACTTCGAGAAATTTGCAGAATTTTTAACCATAAATATTACTCTACAAATTTCTGCATTACTCTGCAAAATTGTACATAATTCTTCCAATCTTCGTAATATTTTATGAATTTCTCCACAAAATTCGTACAAAACTCGCCAAATCTCCATATTACGTTAAATACTTCTCTGCATATTTCTGCATTACTCTACAAATCTCTGTTTTATCTATTCACTTTTGCTTGAGAAAAAAAATGTTTGTTCAGAGTTTATCTCTACAAATCTCCTTCCAGTTCGACTTGGATGACATTACGGAAGAGACACCACATTGAAAGTCCATTTTTAGGAACTTTCCTCAGTGAGGATCGAACCCGGGTCCTGCGAGTGAGAAGCAAAGCCTCTATCACATCAGCGGATCTCCGAAATGACTACAGTAATCTTAAAGTACCACTTATGGGAATCATCGCAATGGAAAATTTGGAAAAATTCGTTTTCGTGAGGTATAGACCAATCAATTCAGAATCTTCTGAAACGAAAAATGAATAGGTCGTGGGAGAGGGGATTTTTTTCACCTCAACTTGTAAATTTTTCCAAGTGCTGAGTCAAATCGATAGAAAATTTTGAAAGTTCGTCCCTGTAAGATATAGACCAATCGATTCAGGATCTTATGAAACGAAAAATGAGTAGATCGTGGGAGAAAGGTTTTTTTCGACCTTAACTTGTAAATTTTTCCAAGTGCTGGGTCAAATCGATAGAAAATTTTAAAAAATTCGTTCCCGTCGGATATAGACTAATCGAGTCAGAATCCTCCGAAAGGAAAAATGAGTGGGTCGTGGGAGAGAGGTTTTTTCGAGGCCTACCGGTGAATTTTACTCAAGTTGTTTTGAGTCTATTGAAAAATTTGAAAAAATTCACTTTATCTCCGCAAATGCGATTTGAGAAAAATGTATGAATTTGTATAGAAAACTCAACTCTCCGCCACAAGCCGTAATATTCTTGGAATAGACGAATAAAGAGAAAATTCAAATGTTTTCCTGCAAATGTAGTTTGCAGAGAAATGTATGAATTCGTGGAGAAAATTCCTTTCCTCGTCAAATGTTTCCACCATTTATCAAGTAGAAAAATGTTGAGAAAATTCAACATTTCTCAACAAAACAACTTTGGCCAATAAGTTGGAAATGTACAGAGAAACCTTTACTGGCAATAGAAATTTTCAGAAATATGCAGAATTTCACAGAGTTTTGGAAGATGAATCTGTTGAAAAAATTCTTTCTTTCTCTAAGAATTGCGATAATGAAGTTTTGAAGAGAAATATTTTCATTAGGGTGTTCAATAATCATATCGTGATCGTAGTTTTTGAAGATTGGACATCTTCAACCCTCGTCGGGGGATTCGAACCCACGTTGTTGCTGAAATAACCTGTCTGACTCCTTTGCGTTTAACCACTTCGCCATGGTACCGTTTCGATCGACCCTTGTGATAAATCATTTCATAATAATATAATTTGATAGTATGTGTAGTGTGAAGTCAAAGATGAATTTGGAAAACATTTTACGGGAACTGAAAATTAGTGCGAATGTGAATACTCCCGAAAGTTTGAATGAATTCCAAGTGGTGTTGTAATGTTGAAGTGAAAGTTTCAACGTGAAAAATCCATCAACAGTGCGGAAAATCCAATAACAAGCTTTTACGAAGTTGGTATTACAAATGGTTACCGAATTTGTTAGGCACCTTGAATAATAAATAAAAAACCTGAAATAATTTGACTCAATTGAAACCGTAATTAATTATATGCACATATATATGTTTACTTATAAACAATTGTAATATACTTGAAATGAAAGAATTAATTCTTCCATTCTAATCTTATTTTCAGATATTTTTGAATGTCCGATTTAATTGAATTTGATACGGCCACAACTCTTTTTCATCCCATATCACGGCTGAAATCGTAAGATTGCTGATTTTCAGCCTCATCTGAAAATCAGTCGATCATGAAATTAAGATTCACTTTTTACTGTGTTAAGGTGAGAGATTGAAATGTAATTGAGACATTACTGAAATCTGTGGTGCTGTATGGGTTATGTGATTATCATACGTTACCTGTATCGCTGGATTAATCTTTCGATGATCATGGAATAGCAAGAACAGGATAGAGAGTACATGGACATTCCCCAACATCCAAAACGCACTCCAGCTTCGTATAAGGCTCGTTCTTTCGAACCTTCGGGAGCCTGTTAAAAATGGAGAATTTAGTTTTAATATAGATCGATGAAAGATGAAAGATTAAAGATTACCTGAGGGTCACCGCCGTAAACGGCTTCTCCTACGAAGTCCGTGAAATACAAAGAATAGCAAACGTGTGCCATCCAACAGAAGAGATTGGTCAAACAAACCATACGTAAACTGTGCGGCATGTAAACGATAGACATCAGATATTCCCTTAAAGTTGCTTTAGGGTTAGCTCCCTCGATTCCCTCGAATGCGGGATTCACGTAACTACCGTCTGGTATATCTGGAATCATCGGAACCGTTCCCATTCTCTTAGTCGGGGGTTCTGCCACGGGAAGGGGTTTCAATGGAAATTCCTGTAAAAACAAGGAAAAAACAAATCAATTAAATCGATATTCTCTCCACGATTCGATAAACTCACTTCAACTTTTGTGTTGTCTTCGTGATCTTCTCCATCGACTGCTCCGTACGACGCGCATACTTCGCCCACGATTTTCTCCGATTCGTTCTCTTCTTTCCCTGCCTATCAATCAAAAATATCACCCTCGCGTTTAAGGGGAGAAATACAATTAGAACGGCAATAACCAAGGCATTTTTCATGATTGTTTTTTTCACCTAGAAGCTTGTATTTGATTTAAACAGAATGTCGCAGTGTTGAATAATACGTTATTCAAGTATATTGAGATTCTTTTCAGTAACGACAACTTTAAATGCGTTTTTCTCGAAACATGTTTTTCCGAGTTGGCGGGGGTGATAACTATCAAAAAACTAATGATCCGATCGGGATGAGGTTTCGGGGATATCTTCGTTATTATATTAGCTTCTAGTTGAACCAAAAAGATTGGGTACTTTTGAAAAATAAAGTACTTTTCTATTGCAAAAATTACTTGAAAAAAGGGGTGAATTATCGATTTTTGCCTATTTTGCTCCGCCAAATCGCGAATTTTATATTTTCTCCATATTATTTTGGTTTAATTACGAATTACGAGTGTACCAAAGGTAATTCCTTTTGGTCTTTTTTTTCAGATAAAAATTACGGTCAGCAGAACCCCCGCTGTCATCGGACTACCCCGCTTAAAAGAATCAATTGAATCTGAGGAATGAAATTTCATGAGATTTGGTCGGAACATTGTTCGAGAATCAATCAGATTTGGCGAGAATCAATAGATTTTTTTAACCAGGGTAGGTGTTACTTGAACCCTGTGTACAGTCGCCATTTTGTGGGAAAAGATGAAAAAAACAATTACCTTGATTTTGAAGTTTATTTGAAGCCTTTTTTTGCCGTTCTAATTGTATTTTCCCCCCTTAAATTGAAATATACGAATGGTAACGAACCTTGTTATTATCCGTGGCTAAATGTTGATCTCTTTCGAGAACCTCCAAAGGTATTTCTTTGAAACTGACGATAGTGCATGCCACGCAGATCACAAAAATGACAGTAATCAGTTTGAAAGTCGCTTGAAGGTGTCCTCCCAATATCACTCCGATAGCTGTAGCGTCCCAATTGATTCCGCCTAATCCGTATCCCATAAAACCTCCTAAACCTGCCATCACGGTAAACGTACTCAACCCTCTCGCATGATCCTCTGTGAATCGAAATTGTGCGGTATTCAGATTTGTGACTCCCCACTGACTTCTCGTGAACTTTGGATGTTCAGTCGAATAGAATTATTATCTTAGTTATAGCGAGGGAGTAGAAGAGACAAAACTTGCCGGGTACGGTTACGTCGAGAAGATAAGCTCTTGCCGGACTCTGACAAGCGTCGGCATCGAAATCGAGCAGAACCGTGCCTAGGATAGTGAAAAATATCCCCCAAGAATGCGAAGAAGGTTTTTGCGCAGGTTCTTCGTTCCTCGATGATGATTTTCCGGTAGTTCGATGACCGTGGGGGATCGTGAAATTACCCGAAGATGGGGTGTCACCGAAGGTATATCCTATATCTTCCCCATTCGGTACCAAGATCAATCCTGTGTGAATTGCGAAGGTTGAGAATTGTAGTTGAGGATTGACATTGATTCTCGTAACAAATATTCTCACCTAAGAAAACTCCGATAGCTAATAGAAATATGAACGGTCTTCTGCGGCCGTATTTCAATCGACATCGATCGCTCATGCTTCCTAAAATCGGTGTCACGAAGAAACCGATCAACGGGCTCAATGCCCACACCAACGTCATATGCTGATGATCCACGCCGATTTTTAATAACGTTGGCGATACGAAAGCTGTCTCCGCGGCATATGAGAATTCGATACCCATCACCGCTGCCGATATTCGAACTAATTCGCCTCTGCTCTTTTTCCTAGGTTCAAATATTCTTTAGCTTTCAAACGATTTCTGACAATACTGAGAAAAAACTGTACCCTGGTAGAAAAACCGGATAGAGAACCGGATGAAATGATCCGAATAAAAACCGGATGGTGACCCGGATGACAATCCGAATCAAACCCGTATGGAACTTTTGGGATTCCATCGGGTGTATCCGGGTGCATATACGGATTTTGCGGTGATTCGTTATCCGGTTCCATCCGGATCCTATCCCAATCAGAAAAAACCAATGTTGACAACAGGCGGAGTACAGTGCCAGTATTGGGCCCCAAAGAGTCAGCTAGCATGTACCCAGTATGGAAAAGCGTTATCATTTCGGACAAATGCCAGTACTGCTGCAGTACAAACCACCAGTATCCCGCCAGTCTTAGCCGGTACTGGCGCAGTACAGCGCCAGTTGTTAAATTCTGATTGGGATCCGGGTTTTTGGAACAGATATTTTTCGAAATCCGAAATGAAACTCGAACAAACAGCCGAATGAATTCTATCCAAATTTCATAGGGGATTTCCGAAAATATTCAGTACTGAAATCCGGATTAAAAACCACCGCAAAATCCGTATACGCAGCCGGATACACCCGAGAATCCTATCCGGACTCAGTCCGGGTTCCTATCCGGCTTCTTTACCAGGGTAGCTGAAAACGAGCCCAAGTACAGATTTTCCGTTGGAGTAGCTATACGAGAGTCGCTGGGATAGTGAAAATATAGCTGCTGCTGTGACTAAAAACTCTGTACCGGGGCTCATTTCCAGTCATTTTCCTCAGTGAAAACGATACAGATATTCCACTGTTGGTGAATTTCATCCCTTCATCGTGGGAGAATTGTTTTTTCATCCAAAATAAGGAATTATTTTGTTTTTTGGTGGTTGAATCTTCTAAAAATGAAGGAGAAGTCCAATAAATTATGCTGAAAAATTCCCCATCTGCACTGTAAAAAATTTCTATGGGAAACTTCACATAAATGTTCGGAAGTAATGGACTTATATATGCGTTAGGAATTTTCTATATTTTACCAGAAATTTACTGCAAAATGATAGTAAAGATCCCATAGAGTTCGGAATTTTCAGTTAAATTTATGGGAATGTATCGGAAATTGATTCCCCATCCCATGACCGGAATTTTCCGAATGCTGCGTATAGGAATATTCCGATGATTTTTTACAGCGTAGTTTTCTATTTGCAGCAAGGTTTGTAGCAAGAAAAGTCGCTTTCATCTTTGGGACTCAACGGAACGAATGTATCATACGTTTCCGATAAAATACAGGAGAAACGGGAGAGTTCCTATCAGGACTTTTATTATAAAAAACAATAGACAATGTGTGTCTTTCATCGTGACATTACGATAGAAATCGATAGGTTCCTCTTTTCACTCTGATTCAAACAAAATCGTCACTTTATCAAGCGAAACATCGTTTCTATCGTGTTTCAACTATAGAAACCAGAGTATTCATCGAGTTATAATTAAATTTTGTCCCTTATTGTTTATCAACGCGATACAATCGATTCCATAGAAAACGACGAACAACAAAATGGAATTTGAAATACAATTTCGAAATAAAATTACCTGTAAACGTGAGCATAATCTTCCAAAGTTCGTTCTAATTTCGGTGGGCCACGTAAATGATTCAAAATCCCAGGAAGTCCCTGATCCACAGGGATTGTACTTTTCCATTCTTTCCAAGCATCCCATCTTTCTTTGACTTTATCCCTCAATTCGTGTATCCTACCGGCACTGCCCTCGTAATCATGCAACTTGTCCACCATAATCGTTATCTCTCCTTTGACAGGGTACCAAATCGCACCGGATTCCCCTCGATTAACGTTCGATGAAACTTCTTATCGCATCGTAATAGGATATTACGCGGTTGATATGAGTCGCGATCATGACAATTATTTTCCAGTCCATTGAATATCGAGGATCATTCGATTGTTCGATCCTCTCCAATGTCATCGTTTTATCCTCTCGAATGTCATCCCTCAAATGTAAAAACTTGAAAAGTCAATCTTTCCTCCCCTATTTTGTGATTGATAATAACAACAATGTCACTTTTGTCACCATTTCCCGGAGGGAAAAAGACGAGAACGAAACTGTAAATACGAATACACGCGTATATCGTGTTGCTTGGTGGACAAACGGCGTTTGACTGACCGCGGTGACAATGTTGAGACGACAAAAGCTACCAAGAGGTTTTCTTCTCTCCCCTAGAACGTATCCACCCCACCTCATCGATATGGAAGATCTCATGGGGGATGCGATGATGCGCTTTCGATACGATATCGTACGGATGGTGAAGTAGTACCGGAAAATCTGATTTCTTATGATAATAACAAATAATAATCATTGTTTGATTGGGAGTTATGGAAGATATTTGTCGTGGATATATACTTTTTTTTCCCTCTTCCTTTCTTTTCTTGCAATTTAACGCGAGAAGAAGATTTTCAGAGATAAGTCTTTGTCTCCTTGTTCGTGGATCTAATTTCCTTCAAGGATATTGTTCTACGGTTACTCGTTGATTTCTTTGTCTTTTCCTTCCTTTTCACTCCCTTAACAGGTGGATTTTCATTCGTTTTGATCATCGTTTGTGAAGAGAATGTTAAATTTACTTTTCACGTGCAATTTCTGTCGCGAAGAAGCTCCATCTGGCTCGTAGGAAAACTTTTTATTGGTTAAACGATCGTCATTATTTTTTATAAGTTCAAGAATTTAATATCGTTTCTTCTTTTGGGGGGCAAAAAAATATAACGCGTTTGAATTTTCGTCTTTTTCTTCTCGGTACATCCGGGTCTCAAAACCCGGACAGGATCCGGATGAAAATGGGGAAAAACACTGCTGGATAAAAATATTTTATAGAAAAAAATTCCTGAAACGTCAAGGAAAAGAAATGAAAATCCTCTGATCTTCTGTGATTAATGAACGCAACGAAACATTGAAATTTCAGTTCCATCGAACACGTGGAATTCATTCTTTTGCGCAATACGCAACGAATATATTGAACGTCAATGGAATTTCACGATGGTATTTTTGAATGGTTTTATTTGAAATGTATCTGAAGTAGGATATGAGGTTGTCACAGACTTTTCCAATACATTGATGTGTAAATGGTGGTTCTCTGTTATCGTATCGAATCGTATAACGTTATTCATTCCAGGAAATATAAACGAATTAGTTATAAGAACGTATTTTTTTTCCTTTCCATTGCATGCTGCTGTAGCTAAAATAATTGCAACTGTAGATGTTTATTTGCTGCCACAGCAAAAATTCTCAACAGGGTGAGACACATTTTTTGTTGTTGATCGCAATCTCTGTAACGTAATCAGTGTCGCAGAGACATGAAAATTCAAATCGAGAGATATGATATTGAAAAGTCGCACCGAAAAAAATAATTAGTTACCCTTACTCCAAATTAATTCCAGCAACTGGATACAGTTGTTGATATTTGGATAACTAAAACGGGCATTGGCTCAACTAAATTCACATTTAATTTCTCTGACTTTAGTTGCTCTTATTAGCTTGAAGTTGCCTTTACCACAGCTTTTATTACACGGAAAAAAACAGTGATCCAAATTTTCGTTGACTAGTATGTCACTTTTGGACGGAGCACAATTTGGAGAAGAATTCGTACACTGGATTTTAATAATTCGTTGACTCTTTCCATTATTTCGGTGATGAAAATAAAAAGTGGATTCCATTGTTCGAGTAGTGAACACAGTTAACGAATTATTAAAATCCAGTATACGAATTCTTTTCAAACTTGTGCTCCGTCCAAAATTGGCATACTAGTCAACGAAAATTTGGACTACTTATTTTTTCCGTGGACCGGCTCCTATTCTTTTATTACTCGGAACTAATTTTCACAACGAACTTCAGTTCATTTCAAAGAAATTATTTTTTTCGGTGCGGGAGACGAACCGAACAATCAGTAACACGATTTCTGAAAAAAAAATGGATTTCAGTGTTCTGAATTTTCATTATAAAGTTGGTACAGTTTCAATGTTTCAACTGCGAAATATCTCGAAAAAATTTGATTGGGCTATTTCGCTGGGGTGATAAATTTTAGAGCTTTATCAAATGAAATGGAATTTTAACCGTTTCCTTCGTTCTATGTCCATTTTATTCCGCCAGTAAACCGACAACTATTTTTTCCTAATATTGATAAGTCCAGTTTATTTATGGAATTTCTGAAATTTTCACTGTAAAAAGAAAGTCTTAAATTCAGCTCATTTCATGGCTGAATCTATGATGCAAACAAATTAAGCCGAAAAAACAATCGCCGACACAATGGAAAAGCATTGTCTGAAATTAAGATACAAACAGATTGAGACTGTCTTTTTACAGTGTTCCTTCGATGAATCGGGAGATTTTACAACAGTGGTCTGAAGATTGACATTTGCTGCGCTAACACTGTGAATTGTTACTTAGAATTATTCTCGCTTCACTCACCATTAAATGCTCAAAATGGTGCTCGCTTCGTTTGCACTTTTTAAATTTTAGAACGCTCGCTTCATTCGTTATTGCGTACAAGAGAATAATTCACTATAGGAGCTAGGAATTAGCTGTGGTACACAGTAAAAAGTAAAACTTAAAGTAATCCCGCATATCAGCTTAAAAATGCAGCCAAAAGTAGCGCCTATTCGAACTGAAAGTACGCAATGAAAAAGACTGAATTTCAGTTAATTCCATCTTACTTTGAAAATTAAGATAGAATTCTATCTTGATTTCCAATGTAAGATGGAATTGACTGAAATTCAGTCTTTTTCATTGCGTACTTTCAGTTCGAATAGGCGCTACTTTTGGCTGCATTTTTAAGCTGATATGCGGGATCACTTTGATTTTCACTTTTTACTGTGTAGCTGTTCGTTGTATTTCACATTTGGGTAGCGAAGACAATTGCTACAGAAACTAGATTACAATTCCTGTGGTAATAAATTTTGTTACCACAGCACTACACAGTAAAAAGTAAAACTGACTTTCAACCTGAATATCAACTTATTTTAAGATGCAGCTAAAACTAGTCCTAGTCCTCTTCCAGCTGAAAGTAAGCACCCAGAACAAATGCCGACACAATAGAAAAGACTGAATTTCAGTCGAGTTTTCAAGTAAGATACAGCCACTTTCAGTCGGACTTTTTACAGTGTACAAAATAGCTACCACAGCTAATTTTTAGCTATTCGCATGTCAATTACATCATTTTTTTCTGTGTGCGATTGCACCAAATTACCCTCGCTCCGCTTGCCATTAATTACTTCGAATGGAGCTCGCTTCGCTCGCCATTCAAGGACGTGAATGGCGCTCGCTACGCTCGCGCTTTTCAAATTCGGAGACGCTCGCTCCGCTCGCTATATGATATTTCAAGACGCTCGCTTCGCTCGCACTGTAGAAATTTCGAAACGCTCGCTTCGCTCGCCATTGAAGAACGTGAATGGCGCTCGCTACGCTCGCGCTTTTCGAATTCGAAGGCGCTCGCTCCGCTCGCTATATAATATTGCAAACAGCGCTCGCTTCGCTCGCACTGTTGAAATTTGTAGACGCTCGCTTCGCTCGCTCAAGAACGTAAATGGCGCTCGCTTTGCTCGCACTTTTCAAATTCGAAGACGCTCGCTCCGCTCGCTATATAATATTCCGAACAGCGCTCGCTTCGCTCGCACTGTTGAATTTTCAAGACGCTCGCTTCGCTCGCTCAAGAATGTGAATGGCGCTCGCTTCGCTCGCGCTTTTTAACTTTGAAGATGCTCGCTCCGCTCGCCATCCAATGTTTCAACCTGCAAGTGACTGGAAGAGTGGAGAACTCAAAAGAAATCCATCAAGTAATAATTCAATAACAATAGTGTAAAAAATTTGAGATTTCATTGGGGAAGAACGAATAATTTGTAGATGGGCTAAAAAAAACGGTAGATTTTATTGAATTAATTGACAAATCTTCAAAAAAATTTAGCCTAAAATCGGTAACTCGACAAACAAGGATGAAAATCGGATGATCTCCCGGTAAAAGGGGAGATTTTTGCAACATTCCCCTTAATTCTCAAATCTGGCTATCGTAACAAAAAGTTCGCAGAATCAACGATGGTTTCACCGACCGAATCAATAAAAAATCAGATCTTTTTTACGAAAAATAATGCTTTAATTTGCGAAATGAATATCACTGGCCGCAAACTGCCATCGGAGCGTTCCAAACTAAAATGAGTATCGCAGGTAGATTTGTTTTTCTGAAAAGCAGACTTGGATCCACTTGGATTCGTCTGTTGTTCCTTTGATTCGCATTTTTAATTGGAAAAGAGTTGGAGGAAGATTATTAATTTATACGAGAAGGTGACTTTTTTCAAGTCGTTTGAATCACGACATGAAACATCGCATCAGCTGAAAGAAACCGTACAAAGTAGGTCTTGTTGCGTGGAATGGCCTTGAGAGCAGCTTGGTTCTGCAAGAACCTACAATGATGACCCGACTTTAACACTTCCATGCACGGTACCCGAGATAAAATGTATGTACAATACGATAACTCCACTTAGACGCACAGAGATTCTTCCGATATATCGACGATATTTCAAAAATCAATGCAAGTGAGATAGTTTTTCTGAATTGTTTGTCAGGGATCGTTGCATCGCAAAATACATATTCGCATGAAAATACGGAAGATTACGAATACTTTAGAAAAACTAATGGCTGGAGTAGAAATTTTAAATGCTAAACGTTAAATTTTATAAAGCTTTTAATAAAATTTAGCAAATTTTGTTACATGTTGCTGAATTTCACTCACAAATCGGACTCTCTTTTCATGAAAAACCAATAAGGAAAGACGAATTTCAAGAAATTACGATGAAATTAAATCAAATTCACCAAACTTTGCCAATTTTCTTGGATTTTTGTCAATTTTTAATAAACAAAGTGTCAACAAAGTGTCAAAGTCATAATCTTCCGTATTTTTATGTGAACATTCATTTTACAAAGCTTCCTGTTTCTGATTTGGTAGAAAAAATGAGGAAACCCCGTATAAAAATATTTCGCTGAAATAACCATGAATAATTAACATCTTTTCTGCAAAGATCCGAGTTTTTTCTGGCAACCAGGAACAAAATTTATTTCTAAATCCTATTTTTTCAACGATCAGAAGAATATCAGAAATTTATCGAAGTGCAATTCAGTTTTTATTGGTCTGAAAAACGAAAAAAATGCAAAGAATTCTTCTCATCTTTAAAAAACACGTATGAAATTTTCCATAAAAATTTCAGAGCTTCTCAGAGAAAATCAGAGGTCATATTATATTTTTGTCAACCCTGAAAGTAAGATTTTTCATTCAATCAGTCGAATTGATCAATGAAAACAAAACAATGCGTGCAGTAAAAGAAGACGAGCTCGAAGCTGATCCTTATTGAATTGACGTGGATTTACCATGTAGACAATTTCATTCCATTTATCTCAATGTAACCTTCGAGATCATCCAATTTGTAGAATAAGGATGATACATGGCGTTGAAGATCCTACTCGGATTTACCTACCAATTTTCACAGTGACGCAAAAGTGATGTGGGCATAACAAACCGTGTTCATACTTATCGCTCGTACTTCAAAGAGATAACAAAACAAGGAAAAAAACAAGAAAATACGTTTGATACTACGAGTTATTAAATAAAATATTAATCATCCGTTTGCAATGAAAAAAACTAGTGGAATGGTTTTATCGTCAAGCAGCGTATTTTTATTGCATCCAGGGGGAAGAAAAATAAAATCAACAGGATTTTAGAACAAGTGCCGTGATATCTAGAGATTTCCCATGGGAGAACAGAAATGTAAATTGCCTTGGAAGTATTTACCGACATCGTTGCTTTTCTTGAAATAGTCTCGAAAATCATCACCATTGTATTATGACGAACTTATGGTTGTCCATTTATCTTTTATTTCCGTTGAGAAAAAAAGATATTCATTCTCGTCTACCCAAGCTTTTTCATTTTCTTCTCAAGTTTATTCCGAAAGCAGATTAAAAGTGATGGGAATTTTATGAAATAACATTATTATTCATAAATAGTTCGCTTTAATGAGCAAATGCTCGCGTAGAAAAAAGTACGATTCAATACATTTTTATATATAAATTATATATAATTCTAGAAATGTTTTTAAAGACATGTCCATTTATTCGAAATTTTGAACAAAGTCGTCTTCGATGTCTATTGTTTATTTGAAAAATGTCTTTGGAGTTTTGTTGCTGGAGTTTGAATCGTTTATTGAAACGAATTAGTGATCTTCAAGTGAAAATCTTGCAGTACATCCTTTGATCGATGTTTTCAGGGACCAAAAATTACAAGAAATTGATTCGAGAAGATAAATAACGACGATTCGTCAGGCTTTGTGAGGTTGAATTCTCATTTCGTTTTTATAAACGATTCAAACTTCAAGAACATCCGAAGTTTTCAGTTTGCGTTCTATGATTTTTTTAGGGTGTTCTGACATGTTTAATCCTTCAAGTACAAACATCCTTTCACACCTTCGAAGCACACACAGGTGCAAATTCGCACCACGCAACTTTACCGATCAATAAATCGGTTCCTGTTCGACCTTACTTTCTTTCAGTTTGAAGGAAGAATTTATGAATTTTATGAATTTCTCCATAAAATTCGTACAAAACTCGCCAAATCTCCATATTACGTTAAATACTTCTCTGCATATTTCTGCATTACTCTACAAATCTCTGTTTTATCTATTCACTTTTGCTTGAGAAAAAAAATGTTTGTTCAGAGTTTATCTCTACAAATCTCCTTCCAGTACGACTTGAATGACATTACGGAAGAGACACCACATTGAAAGTCCATTTTTAGGAATTTTCCACAGTGAGGATTGAACCCGGGTCCTGCGAGTGAGAAGCAAAGCCTCTATCACATCAGCGGATCTCCGAGATGACTACAGTAATCTTAAAGTACCACTTATGGGAATCATCGCAATGGAAAATTTGGAAAAATTCGTTTTCGTGAGGTATAGACCAATCAATTCAGAATCTTCTGAAACGAAAAATGAATAGGTCGTGGGAGAGGGGATTTTTTTCACCTCAACTTGTAAATTTTTCCAAGTGCTGAGTCAAATCGATAGAAAATTTTGAAAGTTCGTCCCTGTAAGATATAGACCAATCGATTCAGAATCTTATGAAACGAAAAATGAGTAGATCGTGGGAGAAAGGTTTTTTTCGACCTTAACTTGTAAATTTTTCCAAGTGCTGGGTCAAATCGATAGAAAATTTTAAAAAATTCGTTCCCGTCGGATATAGACTAATCGATTCAGAATTCTCCGAAAGGAAAAATGAGTGGGTCGTGGGAGAGAGGTTTGTTCGAGGCCTACTAGTGAATTTTACTTAAGTTGTTTCGAGTCGATTGAAAAATTTGAAAAAATTCACTTTATCTCCGCAAATGCGATTTGAGAAAAATGTATGAATTTGTATAGAAAACTCAACTCTCCGCCACAAGCCGTAATATTCTTGGAATAGACGATTAAAGAGAAAATTCCAATTTTTTTCTGCAAATGTAGTTTGCAGAAAAATGTATGAATTCGTGGAGAAAATTCCTTTCCTCGTCAAATGTTTCCACCATTTATCAAGTAGAAAAATGTTGAGAAAATTCAACATTTCTCAACAAAACAACCTTGACCGATAAGTTGGAAATGTACGGAGAAACCTTTACTGGCAATAGAAATTTTCAGAAATATGCAGAATTTCACAGAGTTTTGGAAGATGAATCTGTTGAAAAAATTCTTTCTTTCTCTAAGAATTGCGATAATGAAGTTTTGAAGAGAAATATTTTTATTGGGGAATCTATATCCAACCGTTTTTACCCTGGCAGAAAACTGTTCTTGAATTTCGTCAATTTTCAGCACAGATGTTGATCTTTGAAAAGTATCGATCCATTTTTGTATAAAAGATATACAATACTTTTATATTTCAATACAAATTCAATACTTTCCTTATAAAAGCAGGATCGATCTTTCTTTTTCAAGAATCCCCATTGCTACACAACAATGTTTCAATAAAATTCAATTAAAACCTTCAAATTTTAACCAACTTCTCAATGGGATTAAGGGGCCCGAACACTGTAAACTGCGATTTTTCATATGATTTTTATTTTATTTATTAAAAAAAAACGGATGTTCCGATTTACATGAAACTTCACAAATATGTTAATAAATGTTTAAATTATCGAAAAAAAATTTTTTTTTCTTTTGGCGGCCATCTTTGTATTCTGTAGCTGATCCAAAATGGCGCCTTTTTAAAATGACCCTTGTCGCGTTGACAGCAAATCAGCAAAACGGAGCCTCCTAGAGCAAAAAACAAAAAAGATTCTTGAAATATACATTACTGGCCACTGTTCGACGTAGGAGATTTTAAAAATATTGATTAGAAAAAAAATGGCGGCTGTTTGAAGAAAAAGTTTTTTTTTCGCGTAAAATTTTGCACTAAATCATTTATAAAAAAAAAAGTTTGGCATATATCGAAAAACGGCTACGTCGAGCAGAAGCGACACTATTCCCGAATAGAATGCAATTTGAATCAGGTCTATCGGATAAAAACTTTTCCAGTTATGCTGTCAACGCGGTCAAAAAACATGGTTTCGAGATAATCGCGTTTTAAGTTTTGACAGGGGCTGAAAAAAAAAATTTTTTTCGATAATTTAAACATTTATTAACATATGTGTAAAGTTTCATGTAAATCGGAACGTCTGTTTTTTTTTGATAAATAAAATAAAAATCATATGAAAAATCGCAGTTTACAGTGTTCGGGCCCCTTAAGTGCAGGATGTCGTCTCCTACTTGGAAAAGTCTTTTGAAAATTTGGAATTATCAGGAAATTTCATTTGGATATCCGGAAGAATCCGAGAATCGTCAGGGAAATGTTCTGAATAATCTGGAAATTCTCCAGGCGTTGAGTATTTTTTTCTTTTCGATACAGATTTCATTCAGAATTTTATGTATGAATCGATCAGTTCAATTTTATGCAACAATTAATCGAACTTTGGATCTTATGAGAAATGGGGAATCGTTATAGCCCAGCGAGAAATTTGACTCTTCGAGTATCTAAAGCCCTCCCTTGAACCAAATTGGCGCGATCTCTGATGGTCCAATTTGAAGAAAGGGAATTTTCTAGCTGGGAGGGTACGATAGTTCAATTGAATTGAATTGAAGTACTGAAAATTGTTTCCTAAAAATTTCAAACCTCTTTATATATAAATTTGGTTCGGAGAATGTTTACTGAAAAAATTCTCTGAAAATCACTGGAGAGAATTTCAGAGAGTTTCAATGTTTTTCAAACAAATTCAGAGTTTTTCAGACTTCTTCATTTCATTTCATTTCATGCTTTATTGTGCCCTAGGGAGTATTCAAACAAATTTAGAATTTTTCAGACTTTGAAACAATTTTCATAGATTTTCAGGTATTCTCTCAGGTATTTTCAGAGAAATTTCCGAGGGGCTGTTCACTTGGAGTCATAAAACTGATACATTGAAGTCATGTCATTTCATTCGATGATTCTCTGCGTAAAACAGTGACTGTCAATGATTCAGCAGTTGGAATCACTTGGGAGTCAAGTGACTGCCAAGTGACTCGCATTGACTCGCTAGTAATTTCTATGTGAATTCCACCGTTGAATGATGACTCTTTTTGATTCAGTTCTTTATTCGAAAATGATTGTTCGTGTTGAAATTCATTGACTCACGAGTGAAATTCTTACGGTTACTGTGACTAAAGTGCTTCAACCAAATAAATATTCTTAGTAAAAGTTACTGGAAATTTGATTAATTCAACCAAGAAAGTATACTTCATACACTTCAGCAATTAATCAGATTTTTAATAGCTTTTATCAAGAATCGAGATCTTTCAGTTACAGTAATTATAGAAATTTCTCTCAGCGAAGTAAAAATATACTCCAAGACGTGATACAAATTTACATATTTTATAGTAAAAAGTCAAACTTCCTGTATAACACAAGAATTCTAAAATAGTTCATAACGAATACAATATATTCATATAGAATTCTTGTGCTATCTGAACTGCTTTTATTCTGAACATCAGCTGATCTTGTTTCAACTGAAAATAAGCATCAGAAACAAATGAGATTTTAATGGTTTATTGAAACAAATTGATAGTCGAATAACGAAATACTCGAACCCATAAATCTTGCAGCACATTCTTTAAACGATGTTTTGCAATTCAGAGGAGTCAATGAGTACGTTTCTACCGGACGTGAAATAGAATCTAGTCGGTATCCAAACAGAATTATACACGGTGGAAACAGCAGGAATGGTGAATTTTTATAATCTGAATGTGGAAACATCTAAAACCTTAATTTCTTCAAACTTATTTACATTGCCACTTCTGTGTTACTAGTATTTAAAGTCTGGTGGAAACTAAGGACCTATTTATCTCAGGAGGAAAATGAAATAACGACAGGAATGATTCCAATCGAAGTTATTGTATAAATTCCACACATGATTATTTATTGTCTCGACTTTGCAATATGAAGCCCAGACAGCACAAGAGTTCCACAAGAATTCTTCACGAATACATTGTATTCATCATGAGCTCTTTCAGAACACTTGCGCTATCTGGGAAGATACGTATTCAATGAATAATCATGGATTTCGATGACCAGATTTTAATGGCAATTATTCAGTTCATCTCCAGTATGAGAAACATGTTTTTTTTTAATGAAAATAAATAAATTTCTAGCCGCTATAGCGATATATTGTTCCAATCCCATTGAAATGTAGGATTGAGAAACTCGTGGTTAGAAGTGTTTCCATCGTTGTAAATTCCATTTTGAATCCGATGGAATTGTAGTCATCAGTTTATCATATTTTTTGAGTTTGAACGATTCCGATACAATGGAAATGTCTGAATCTCAATGAATTTTCAAAGCAAGATAAGATGCAACCACATTCAGTCCCAATCCTCACACTTTCCAAGCAATAAACAAACGTTTAAAATTCCATGGAAGATTAGAAGTTTTGGTACTGCGCCATGTACATATTTTCATCAGTATTTTGTTTTCAGTGAATATCAACTTTCGACACGATCATACACAACTGACACGTGCCGAAACATTTGGTTAATTGAAAATTCATCGTCATGTCATGAACTAAAATATAAAATAGAAATTAAAAATGCTTTAGAATTTATGTAAAAAAAACAAAAAACAGTATCATGTACCGCAACGTGTTTTCTTCCAATCCAGGTAAGTCGAGATAATGCATTTTTCTTCAGCAGCGATCAATATCGTAGAAATCTTGATAAATTTTACCGAAGGATCCATCGCTATCACACCGCAAATGCTTTGCGAATCGATGAGATGGCTACATCATCAAAGACTTTACGTCAGCTTCGAATCCCTCTCCGATTATTTGAGAAAGAATTATCCAGTGGAAAGAAATATCGAAAAGATGAAAACCGAATTACTCGTGAAGTTGTACTGTGCCCTACGCGTTGGACTGGTCAAGAAGAATGGGTTGAATCAGTATCATTTGCCTTCGTTTCTGGAAGAGACCTACTCCACTATAGACTCCATTTCGCTGCAACAAAAGTTTTGGGACATGTACGAAACGGTATCCAAATCAAATGTAATTATAAAGTCCTCTTCTCTTCGAATCCCTTCTACTTACTACTTCTTCTTTGTGAATATATAATTTTATTCATCTCTTTCAGCTAGGGCGTTTTCCAGCGGATAATCCTCAACGAAACCGATAAAAAAGATATAGAAACCCTTGAATTTTACATAAAATTTATTTTTAAAAAACTGAACATGTTTTTCTATTATTTACGATACACGGAATTGTTTTGAATTTCAAGATTAGACACAGAGTAGAGTAAACTTATTATTAACGTCGTAAAAATCGTGACTTTTGGCGTCAGAATTTTCAGTCCTCTCCCTCGAAAGATCCTTTTTTAGATCTAAACTTTTTTTGCTTCTCATTTTTTTCGATTTTCGTCGATTCTTGCGTACGATATCGGGAATGGGTTTGTACAAGGTTGACACCTTTTTGCATAAAATTCGATACAATCGTAACAAACTGGGAGAGTTTTGAAGTATCAAATCTACGTAGTCGTCCACGTTATTACGACTTTTGAAATCAAGATACAAATTGTACAACAAAGTACCGTTGAAGAGATCAGCCACGACCACGCGTGGATAAGGATAATCGAGGAGAGCGTTCAAATTTGTACTGTGCCTCAAAGTATTTTGAAATTCGGAGAACGCATGGACCACCCTAATGTCGAATTTTTTTGGCTGTGAATGTAATTTTCGATCAATTTGGAAATGAGATATGAAGAAAGGAGCAGCTGCGATGCAATCCTTTTTGGTGACTTCTTCGAAGGCTCGTACGACGGTCACCGCATCATCTTTTCTCTTCTCTTTGGGAATTGATTGCTCTTCTTTTGTATCATTCGTGGTTGCGTATCTCTTCTGATATACAGAGATTTTTCTACAATGTCCGATACGTTGGTCGATTACGTGGAAGAGCATAGCGAACGATAAAGCGTGAATATGTAATTTCGAAATAATTCCCCCTTTGTGTTCTCTAGTCCAATAATTTCCGGTGGCAATGTACAATTTCCATTGATCCGGAAATTCCTCGAGTAATTCAGAGGTGGGGAGTAACAAAATTTTATCGAGTATCTGTTTTCTAAAAGACATAGATGTTTCCCGCAATTCGTGTAATTTAGGAAGTTTCAGATCCTGGATAACATCTTCCGGATATTCCAATTCGTAACGATTCAATCTATTGTTCTCTCCTCTGATCATATAAATTAAATTTTGATTCGACGAAGATGCTAATAAAGCGTATATCACTTTTATGATATTCAAACTTATGATATTCGACGAGGGATAAGAATAATCCTCGACTTGTGCAGGGCACAAGTAAAATCTTTGAGTTATCATATCTATGAAGTATGCAGGGAATTTCCCTTTTTCAAAATCATTGATAAACCACAGAGGTAAATCTTTTACTATTGAATCATCAAATTCGAGCTCTTCTTTTAGTTCTTTCGATTCTTCTTCTTCCACTTCCTCTTCCTCTTCTTCTTCTTCTTCCTCTTCCTCTTCCTCTTCCTCTTCTTCTTTGTCCTCCACTTTTGTTTCTTCCATATCATCAATTTCAAACGCTTTCCTCAATGCTTCATCGTTCAACGATGATGAATTATCGATACTGCTTTGAAATTTAAAAGGCTTGGAGATGAGTTCACGATTTTTTTTCGTTATAAATTCTTGATCAAAACCAAACAGTTGAAGAACGTTGGTGGATGTGTAAGCATAGTCTCCGACAAGGTTTTCTATTGTTTTCAAAACCTCTTGGCGTTTCTGTTGAGGAAATCTACTCAAAATTCCAGCCACCGCTTGACTCAGAGTTTTCCTTCTCAACCAATTAAAAGTCTCCCTTATGCGACGTTGTTGATCATTTCGAATATTCTTTCCGGGTTTTCGCAATTTCAATTGAGAGTTGAAGTTCTTGAATACACCTCTTTTGACATAATCGTTTCCCAGGAGAATCGCCGCTAAAGGTAACAAGGATTTATCCAGGCCTTTGAAATCTCCTAGAAATCTCTCCACTTTGTAGATTTTGCATCGTTTTGCATAGCTAATGGGTTGTTTTGGATTCGACGTGTCGATTTTTACCACGCCGTGTTCCAGGGTATTGAAAGGCACGTACGATACTCCAAAAACGAAAAAATCTGAATCGTAAGAGAGAACGGGACAGTCGAGAATTCTACCTATCGCCGCAATGGTGTTGTCAGCCTCGAATAGGGTTTGTACAAACTTGATTCCCTTGGAAGAAAGTACATCCTTGAAAACTTGTTTCATAAATATAGGAAAGAACGCTTGGTTGTGAAAAATCGCACCATAACAGGAGGCTCTTCTTATTCTGTCTTTGGCTCTATTTATCAGAGTTACAAATTTCTTATCTTCCGATCCTCCATCGATTAAAACCAATGGTACGACGTCACATTTTAAAAGTTGATCAAAGAAGTCCTCTACGCATTTCGAGTATTTGTCATAATCTCCTCCAAAAGCGCTTCGATGATCCGAACACAAAACATACAATTGACATGCAACGCTATTGCCGTCTATGATCAAATACGTGTCGTGTAATTCAAATGTTTGCAAATATTTGTCAGAATGTTTGGCTACGAATGTGGTTAAACCTCTGATACCCATATCTCTGAATCGTTCAGTTCCTACTTCCTAGGAATATCACTTCCTACTTCTGTGACTCAGAAATTAGATTTCAAATTATTTATAATCAGGTGAAGAACCAGCAGTGGAAATTGAGTTTATTGTCTCAGGCGTAATATATCCACACATAAAAGTGGCATCAATTTTTGAGGTTAGGTTGAGTCACATGTTGTTGTTGTCGTTGTTCGGTCCTCTCGAGACATCAAAAGTTCCTTTCGTGACTGAAATCAATTAAAATTCTTGAGAACGGACCTTAAAAAATGGCAGATATCAATAAAGAATTGAACGAGTATCTTCTCAGTAACAAAAATGAAAAACAATACAAAATTAATGTTCCATCGATTACTTTATCAAAACCATCTTTTTCCAAATGGTTTGGTAAAAACGAGGAGGAAGTCGCAGAGGATGAGGGATGGTTTCCAAATTCTCAAAGGGACTGTTGTCCCAGTATGGTATGTTTACATGTTTGACCATAACCCCAAACAATAACCTAAATGAGATATATATATATATTTTTTCCTTTTTTCAGACAAGAATGCAAAGATTGACTGGTTTTGCATTCTGTTTTGTAATGGGTATATTGTGTTTCTGCTTGTCAGCCATTTATCTTCCCGTCTTACTTTTAAAAGCAAGGAAATTTGCTTTGTTGTATACTTTAGGAAGTATTTTTTTCCTTGCAAGGTACGCTTTCAAATAACGAACAAAGAATTTTTTCAATATCGTAAAAAGATTAAACAATTCAATTATCTTTCAGTTTTTGTTTTTTATGGGGACCAACCAAGTATCTTAAATCTCTATTCACCACGGAAAGAAGATGTTTCACGATTTCTTATTTTACGACGTTGATAGGGACGCTTTATTTCGCTTTACAATTACAATCTACGCCGTTGACGGTATTTTGCGCCGTATTACAACTAATAGCGATGCTGTCTTTTCTAGTCAGTCATATACCGGGGGGGACCACCGGTCTAATGTTCTTCACAAAGATGTTTAAATCTTCCGTGAGTTCCACTTTACCCGTATAATACTTTTTTCCCATGGATTCTCAAGACTTTTGAGAATAAGAATTTACAGTTCACGATGTAAATAATTCTTTCTTGAGGATATATATACAGAGTATTATTGAATAATAAAATAATGTATATACCATGTATGTATTTTCAACTCTGACGATTCGTCAGTTTTGGAATGGTAGAAGGAAAGCAGGTATTGTTGTGTTTGAAAATAAAATCTCTCTTGTCTAGAGATCAATGTATATAAGAACATTTTTGTACATAATATTGTAACTTGTACATAAATAACTTGATAATCATTGAAAATGAGATTAAAGTGATTCTTTGTTGGCAATGTTTCGATTTTATATAAAAAAAAAAAAACCTTCTGTACTTGTTACAATTATTTTCTAAAGATGAGAAATTCCAAACGTGGGAGAGCAATGAAAGAAATTTGAAAAAGCAAATTGTTCATAATTATTGTCTGCTCTATCCAATTCAATTTATCAACTAATTAACACCAAATAACTCATTGAAGGAATTGGCAATTTGCAAAAATTCACCAGAATGTACTGGCGCTGTTTTGATGATTCGTTCAATTCAGTATTACTTTAGTGAATAAATAGATAGAACAATTATATGATTCTTCTGATGAAATTATATTTACAAACCTTCCTAAGAATATACAATTCTTATAAAATCCAGTGGTACTCATTTTTTCTTTTTAGGTTTAGATGATTTTGTAGCTTTAATGCGATTCTCGTTACCTCTGACACGTTTAATTTTCAAAGGAACATAGGAGGATTCATCGATTTCATTGGAAATTCGTTTTCCCTTGGAGAATTTGGAATTTGCGGTTTCCTCCTGCCCACGTATATTGATATATCTCTTCATTTGTGGCATTTCCATCGAATCATCCGAGTCATTATTCGCCAGGGGAATAAAGTCACCAAATTCTTTGTTCTCTAACTCCTTTTTACCATCTTCTATACTATCGGGAGGTATAAAAGCTCTCTCCGTCTTTGATTTCCTATACAAATGAACACTGGAGGACACGACGTGTTCTTTGGTACTCCCTTGAGTTTGCATTTCCATTTTTTCAGTAGTGTCCTTTTCGTGAGTATTATTCGGAGTTTTATCCTTGGGCAGAGGAAAATTTGAAAATACTTCCGATACCTTCTCATGGATTATATGGAAAGTATGATCCAGAGTGTCTGCAACTGTTCTCTAGCAATTGAATACGCACATGTATTCGTCATCAATATATAATGTGTACAATATACCAAGAATGTCTATCGATTAATGAACCTTACGATACCTTGAAACCTACAGCAGCGGTAGAGTATCCCACACTTTTTGTCATCACTGGTTTCATAGATGGTATCAAAAGTACCGGTATTTTTCTATTTTGAGCCATAACGACGATATGTTTGACTAGAAATTGAGGGTCCACGTTAGCTTCCAATATTACACAACATAATGTATTCTTTTCTAGACTGCGCGTTACTGCGTTAATTCCCATAACTACAGAATTCCTGCAATGAGGAAAAGAAATATGTAAAACATTAAAATGATGGTTGAATTCGAATCGACTACTAGTATTCATTCATACATCAAAGTTGTATCCACGGGGGAAGATTCTTTCAAAGTTGTTTTCATTTGTTTACGTTCTTCTTTTGACATCTTTTTCAATCTCGACCAAGGGACTTTCTTTGGGGCTAGCTTTATAGATGACATTTTCCTGAACGAAGAGAAACAATAGACATTGTATTTTACAAAGATTAGGACATTTTTTATGATCCAACCGTATACTCACTCTGAAATTAATTTGGTCAACATCTTGGATTGTTCTCCTTTAACGACAGGCCTGTGCGATAAGAACAAGTTACATATTTCTACATGATCGGGTAATGGTTATTTGTTAATTGACTTTGTTACTAATTAATATTATATGATATAAATAAAAACAATGATATAGATTACCAAAAAGATTGATAAGGTTGTGAAAGAACGTTCTTTAATCCTTTGAGAGGTCCTTTCTTTTGAGCAGACAAGGATTGTCTTTGCTGTTCCAGAGTCATAACAGAACTATTCAAAGAGCTCATGGTAATTATTTTTATAAAAATATAACAACTCCAATTGTACACATAACCTCTTATGCATACATAATTTTTTAAGATTACACGTGCGACTTATTTACAACGTTTTCCATTGGGCTGTGCGCTACACTGCGCTTAAACCGTGTGGTGGTACTTTTGATGACTTTAGGAATTCCCACTCAGTTACTTTATCCAACGGAATCACCCAATCACGTGATGTTGTTGGTCAGAATGACCAATCAGAGAAAAAAAGAAAAGGTAAACTTTGGGAGCCCTGCAATGACAATCGTTTTGGTGAACTTGCATGTACCGGGAATGTTTTGTTTTTATCTCGCACACCGTTCTCGATTTCCACATCCGTTTTCCTTTTGTTCGCCTCACGTTTTTACCGGTTTCAATTTTCCCAATATATGAAGTACTACAGGAGTATTAGAATTATTCTATATCGTAGCCAATTAATTATAGTATTTACATAATCACGCACGTTTCGTTGCGTGAAGCAAAAGTACTTCGTCGCTCATCGTCGTCCCATTTGGCGAATCAGTGACTCAAGCGTCAACAAAAATTTTTTTAAAATCAGGATTCTAATATGTAAAACTGCTTTTCACGATTGTAATGTGAGAATCTGTTTATATTTTCATTGATTATTATATTTCATTGGAAACTTGACTACTCTTCATCCATAATTCAATAAAACAAAGTCTACGTCTTCAGTTATGGTCAATTTATATTGCCAGTATATCTATATTTATTATAAATACAGATATATTATGGAAGGCAGTTGACTGTAATTTTAAATATTGCTCAAAACAACAAAAAACAATCTTCATCGGATGATATCCAATAATTGAACTAGTTACTCAGCTATCGAGTACTAATATTTAGATCAAAATTCATATTCAGTTGTAGAAGCTATTGTTTTATTTTTATGCTATTCGAAATGCCAAATTAATCTAATCAAAACCAAGAAAGAACTTGGTACGATTCTTTTCCTACAACTTAGCTCGATTGGTATGGAACATTAAACTATTACTATACACTCTTGTTAAAATAATGAAGATTTCAATTCCGTTAGGACGCTTGGAACAATTATTTGAAATTAAATGTTTTTTCTTAAAATAACTATTTTCAAGCGTACACAATTTCATTGATGTTTTCTAATTTGGACTAAAATATTTTTGTGCACATGTAAAAGCTTTTGAGAAAAACAAAAGTTTCAAACAGTCATTAAAACCTTGAGAAACATCAAAGTTTAAAATAAGTAAAAATGGGATATTATTTATGGATTATATTTCAGGGCTGCGAAAAAGCGAGCGTTCTCGGAAATTGCGTCTGAATCTGACGGTAACGAGGAAACCCTGTCAGAACCTGTCAATGATTTTCATTCAAGATCTTTATCTGCTCTCAGAGATATGGAATTGGATGAGTTCCCGGATGTGGGTTTTGTATACAATAATAATAATTGTAATAATGATTCAAAGATATCCTCTTCGTCCGAAGAAACTTCGGAAAACGAGGAGGAGGAGGATAATATTGCGGTAAATCCTCCTATGGTCGCACGAGTAGAAACTGTGGAAACAACGGTGGAACCAGGCCCGAAAAATCTCCTCGGCGTTGAGCACTTTAAGAATAAACGGCCTCGCAAGGGTGTTTGTCTAAAAGATCATGATTACTGCGAAGCATGTGATAATGACGACGATGATGACAGTGATAACGATACCGATACCGATGACGATGACTCCGATTACGATTACTATAACGATGTTACCATGCGAAAACCAAAACCATCTTTTTCGAGGTGGTCAAAAAAAGCATCTTCGGCATTTTTGCCCAATCGAAAATTCAAATTCGAAGAAGATGACGAAGAATTCGATCCTACGGAGTCGTCATTGACGACGATACCCGATCATTTTCAGTTGACTGTTGAGAGTTTAAAAAATTTACACGAATCTTTAACGCATCAGCCTCAAGCACACGAGAGGGTATCGGATCCTCCAGGACTCAGGATTCCTTTAATGCCGTATCAACAACACGCTTTAGCTTGGTTGTTGTGGAGAGAGAAACAAAAACCTGCTGGAGGAATTTTAGGTAATTGTAATATAAGAAGAGATAGCCAAACACAGTAAAAAATTAGTCACATCTTCTAAATTCTTAGAAGGAATGTTTTTACAATGAAAGTATAAAACTTTGTATCGTTTTAAAGCAATTTTTTGATTATCTAAGCGATGAAAGGCAATGTGCTTTTTTTGGCAAAAGGGTGAATTATGAGGATTCGATTAGTGTATTATTTTATCGCTGGTTCAATTGTAACTGGCTTCTTTTTGTTTCCTTTTAAACATGACGTAACTTTGAGAGATTGATCCATTTTCTAGCTGACGATATGGGATTAGGAAAAACTTTAACCATGATTGCCCTCATATTGAAAGTTCAACATCTCAAAATGATGAAAGGAGCCAATAACGAATGCGAAGATGACACAGATTCCGAATCAATGCATTTATCCCGTACGTAAAGTTTGGTTACATTCTATAAACTGGAAGGAATTCTGGAAGGAAGGTTTCAGTTGCCTTGTAATAATCTCATTCATTGAAATTTCCAAAGGTTACAAAGGTCAAACGTTGATCGTTTGTACAGCGTCTTTGCTGTCGCACTGGGAAAAAGAAATCCGGGAACGTTGTAGATCCGATGTACTTTCCGTATTCGTTTACCACGGCAAACAACGCAATGCGGATATTCGTCAGTTGGGCCGTGTAAATGTCGTTTTGACAACATATCACGTATTGGGCTCCATTTATGGTAGAAACTCGAACTGTGGATCGGGCTTTCATTTTTTCAAGGTAACGATCTAATTATTCTAATAGCGAAAACAGCATATGTTTATCGCGAACTTCTTGCAGATTCATTGGGAAAGGATAATTCTTGACGAAGCTCACATAATAAGAAATCACCAAAGTCAATTATCGAAGGCTACGTGTTTTTTGAATGGGAATAAAAAGTGGGCATTAACTGGCACACCCATTCATAACAGAGAGAAAGATCTCTATCCCATCCTCAAGTTCCTTGGATGCAGACCTTTCGACGATCTCACTGTCTGGACAAGTATGATCAAAAGTGATCGCGAAGGTCATCAGAGACTCGCGACCGTCATGAAAACTATTATGTTGAGAAGAACGAAGAAGGAACTTCAGAACGAAACGCGGAGTCTACCCAACAAAAGCGTCGAGTTGATAAACGTCAAACTCGAAGATCAAGAAAACTTGGTGTACAAACAGATCCTGAGTTACTCTCGTACACTTTTTGCCAAGTTCTTGCAGCAGAGAGCGGAGAAGAAAAATCTCCCATATCTTATCAATCAAAGTACTCTCATTTGATTTTTAATCGAGGGTATCCCCTTGAAACTACTTTGGATCGAGAGATTCAGAATAAATCAGAGAAGCCGGCTCTGGTCTCAAAATAATTGTACATGAGTTATATTTGTTTGGATATCAAAAAAACTGAATGAAGGTTTCTAATTAATTTTAATGATTTAGTTTCACTACAAACAGACCACACCCGGATTGTTTGATCAATTCGAAACGATTTAATAATTTTCTAGTGGAAAAATTAATTACAGCACTCCCTTAGAAACATTTATTTTGGTTTTTTCGTTTCAGATTTCACCGAAGCGGAACTTCGATTCCTAGCGGGAAAGGACGACGTTCAAGTCCATCATATTTTTGTCCTTTTGTTGAGATTACGACAAATGTGTTGTCATCCAGCTTTGATTCACGGTATGTTAGATCAAGAAGATATGGTACAAAACGGTATCCAGAACTTGGCAAATCTGAATCCTAAATATTTATCGCCGATCGATAAAATTTTAACGGACAAAAGTCATGAAAATCTTCAAAGCGGGAATTCGAGGGAGAAAGACGGAGATGACGATTTCCTCGATCCGCGACTCTCGGAAAATCTACTCACAATCACGAATCCGGTATTCAGCGACGAACGGTTGAGTTCGAAAGTGAGTTTCAAATTTTCAGCAATTATAACAAAATTAACGATATTATTTATTTTCATTGTTTTTGCGAAGATGAAAGCGGTTCTCAACAAGGTTGAGCAAGTTTTGGCAACGGGAGAGGATAAATTGATAATCGTGTCGCAATGGACGAAATTATTAGACGTCGTAGCTTTACATTTAACCGCGATGGATGGAGTCCAAGTCCAACGATTCACAGGAGAAATTCCCGTTCACGAAAGACAGGTATATAGATACAAAACATCTCTCTCTCTCTTTCGTTTAATTGATTTTCATTAAAAGTTGTATCTCTTTTAGGGCATAGTGGATGCTATAAATGATCCGCACGACGAAACAAACGTCCTTCTTTTATCCTTGTGTTGCGGAATAGGTTTGAATTTAGTAGGAGCCAATCATTTGATCATTATGGATCTCCATTGGAATCCACAATTGGAGAATCAAGCACAAGACAGGATATATCGATTTGGACAAATCAAAGATGTGTTCATATACAAGTAATTGATATATGTTTTAAATCAATTATCTTCATTCCCTAATAACAACGATATCAACAAATTTGTTTATTTTAGATTCGTTTGTGAAAATACGATCGAAGAAAGGATTCTTGATTTGCAAAAGTATAAACTGGAAATGGCAGAAAATATCATAACTGGAGCCAATAACGTGTTCCATTTAACCATCGAAGATCTGAAATCTCTTTTCAAAATGTGATTTGGTTTTTCACTGAGTATCTCGTCGGGCGAAAAGAAAAGAATATTTATTTAATTTCAAGTTTAGATGTCCTTTTTTTTTGTTTTATTTAAACATGTCTATAATATCGTTGAACTTAGAATTCTAAGTCGAAGTATTAATTATTTATAAGAAGTATAGGATTTAATCAAGTAAATTCGTCCAATGTCATTCAGATTTATCAAAAAAGCACAATATATATGAAAGCAATAAATAATTGTCAACAGATGAAATCAAAGGGAAGAAAAAAGACAAAACGAATCATCACGATTCCATTGGTCTTGTATATTTACAGATTATCAATGATCTATAATCAATAATGTCGCATAATATATATAATATATCAACAAAATATTGTTTCATCCTTAGAAACTAATAGAATCTAGGGGCTAAACAGTCAAGATGATCTAAGAAGGTTGACTTTTTTTTTTGTCAAATTATTATTATTCTTATTCCTCTTACCGTTAATATTATTCTTATTTTTCTCCTTTTTCTCTCTTTTGTTCCTTTTTTTTTGTCTCTTTCTTTCTTTATCCAAGTTAACTAACTAACAATAAATAAGTTAACAAATACAAATCTATGCACGTCGTTGGTGATGAGAATAACGATGATAAGTTCAATAATAATGATGATAATTTGATAATTTTGAAAATCCTATTCTGAGATTCTCTTTTCGTTCGCATTCTTTCTTAACAACTAATCTCGCGTGGACAATTCACATATCGTACGACTACGACGGTATAGAAATTAGTCGAAGAGCAATGTGCGCGAATACCGCGTCAACACGAAGATGTAGACTCATTCGAGATTCTAATCCATCGGTAAAAGATCATACGCGGTTTCGCATAATATTACACTTATGTGTACATCTTCGTGTAATCGAATAGGTTTCACAAACCTCGTTACGTATAAAATATTGAAGGATATTTTGTCGATTAGTTGATGACTTGTTTAAATGTTGTTGTCAAACAAAAGGGATATCACAAAAATTATATTATTACTGTTAATGGAAAATCATGTTCAGGTTTGATATTATCGTGATAAATCCATTGCACAAGATGTAGCGGAAAGACTGAATTTTTTCTTGTCCATTCGCGTCAAGTACGTTTGAATAATGTATACGATAAGGACGAGAGTGAGTTTCAGCTATTGTTAGAATGACATGATTTTAAATTTTAACGAACAGACAAATTTGTATTCTTTGTATTGGAGTTTTTTTGTCGATTCTTTGCAATATCCATGGGTATTCGCAATTCGATTGTAAAACTTCGTCACCTCCTCAGTATTTGTTTCTTCGTTACTTACGCGGTATCGAGTTTACTTTGTGATAACGGTTAGTACGCGCATTGGCGTAGAGTAATAAATATGTGGTTTTAAGATTTATAGTTTATATTCTTGAATTATCAATGATATCCATATTACACATCGACTCTGGAGGACTTGAAATCAATTCGAATCAGAAATCAAAAAATGATCTTCAATTTTCATGGTAATATTTAAAAAAATCTAAAACAAAATATTCGAATCAAGTTGCAACAATCGGTTGCCAGTCTCAGCTTCATGGAAACCTATAATTGTTCTACACCCTGATTTGCTGACAAGAAATTGGTCCTTCGAAGAAAAAAAATATTGATGGAAATGATGACCTCGTCTTATCGATATCTGCCACATCACTGTGCAATAAATTTTCCTTGCTTTTATAATTACATGTCGCTGTTATTTGCATTACTATTCATGTGTACATCGTATAAAATATTTTTCCTAGCTAAGGACTATCTACAGATTTTTTTGTCGTTTTTTATTTCTTTTTATTACGTTTTTATTCTTATATTTGTATCCTTTTCGATCATACTTGCTCAATAGTTAAATTTTGTTCTCATTTGGTATTTTTCTTTCGACCATCTTCGAATAGCACCTATCCTTCTCAAATATCTTCGACTTGTATAATCACATTATTTATCTTTTCCATATTTCCTACATATTTGTTGTTCTTTATCCTGGATCGATGAATGGCTATAATAAGTTTTCACGTAGATATCATATCCTTGGAGCGCAGAAGCTTCGAAGTTTAGAAAACTTGCACTGATTTGAAAAAATGATCAATCTATGCGGGTGAGTACGGACAAATGTGGAATTGCGAATACGGTACTTGAAATAATCTGAAATTTACTTTCAGCGCGAAAATCCCAAGATTTGAAACCCATGGGAAGAGGAAAAGCGGATTCCAGCTTCAACGCTGCGAGGATACCGAGGAAACCTTCCGTTCGCACATTCATTGACGGATTTGCGTTACTTTTTGCCGTAGGGACACCCAAATCTTTCGATTTATCAAATTTACAAGCAATGGCATCTGGTGCTGTTCTTAATGCGAAATGAAATATTTACCAAAGATATGTTGTTCCTTTAAAATCCTTGCGCGATAAATTTAGATGAAAATTAGATAATGTTCTGTTCTGTCTTCGATCTGTGAAACTCTTTCACGTAAGTTAGAAATATGTAGAATTATATTCACAAATTCAATTGCGCCTGAATTTTCTTTCTGATTCATTTCAACACTGTTTTCTTTTTAGTCTGTGTGCAGGAAAGACTCATATCCCGGGGAACCAGTTTGAGATATAAGAACGTTCAAGTCCACCGTATCCAATGGAGTTACATTATCTCGTAATTGAGGAAATATCGTTGAAGTTTGAATCATAGATTGTCAACGAAATCTGAATTGAGAATGAAAGAACGTGGTGTGTCGTGAACATTACTGTCCCTGAAAAATTATAAACCGTTATACCTTCACATCTAAAACCTTTTGATTTTCAATTATTCGTTTCAACAAACGATTCAAACTTCAGTAACGTATAACTTTCAAGCGAAAAAAGACTGCAAAAATTCAATACAGGTATTTCTATATTCTTTCCTATCATTTTAGTACGAAATTTGAATTGAAAAGAACATTCTTCAACACGAATTCCACTGTTTTTAAATAAGTTCAGCCTCACAGAACAGAATTCGAGAATTTGATGGATTCATAATTATTTTTTAAAATCTCCCAAAAATCCTCTAGAAATTTCTATCCATGGGAGGGGTGTACTGTTCTAAAAATTGATTATAATGAACTCCATCTTATTCCGATACTTTTCAAACTTGTTTCGTTATAATTTTCACGTTTGAATCTCAAGAATATTACAAAGATTAAAAATCTGACACTGATGTTTTTTTTTTTTTTTGGTTTCAGAGAAAACGTGCCAAAGAAATGGAATTTTTTCTCGTTTCGATGTAACTCTCTTCCTCCCTCGAATGAGAATTTTGATGGATAAAGAATTTAGTACAGCGTTGTCGACGAATTGTTACAACATCATAATCATTCGAAAGGATATTATTATGAATCTTTCAAAACGGCAGTTTCGCTGTTCGTTCGGATATTCTCTATTCAAATATTATCGTTGGTACGAATACACACAGACTTGTTTATCGCTCCATTGATCTTGATCTCATCGGTTCGTAATTGTTCAGAGATATCATCATCGAGACGAGACATTGAGGATAAAAATCATTCTCTTGAATAAATTTCATATCCGTTCGATCTTCAAAATTTCAGGCAAACATTTTTGTAACAGCTTTTGGAGTCGAAGTATCTCAATGAAAAATTGTTTTTTTTCTTTCAATTAAAGTATTGCACATATCCCAATCAACGAGCGACAAAATCACGTTTGATATTGCAAAAATGAAATCGTACAACAGTATCGTGAAATGAAAAACAAAAGAAACAGAATTATAATATTAATAATTGTTACTTGTGAAATATGCACAAATTTATATATATATATATGTATATATGTATATAATACTTATCAGCGATCACAATGGTGAACAAAAAAATATATATCAATTATTTTAGTATAAATATTGGAGATTAGTTGGAAAAGTTAGATAAATTCTTATTATATCATATATTGGATCTTGTAAAAATATAAGAATTTTTATCAAAATCTGAGATTTTTACTTAATCTTTTGATGGACTAAAAAATATGAGATTTGGAGAACAAATTTTTACTTCAAAAGAAAAGTAACAAACACGATTAAAATTCAAAATTCGCTTTTTAAAATTCAACGTTCAGCATTTTCAACTCCAATGTATTCGTAATCTTTCGTTTTGTTTTATGTAAAAATTCATTTTCTAAAGCTCAAAGTCTTAGATTTTTATAAAAATTATTATATTTTTTGAGTTTGATTTTTCCTCCGTGTGGATTTCACTGATTAAAATCAATATAAAAACTTTGAAGTAGATTCAAAAGTCATTAAGAGTATATAATATGATATATAACTGGGTATTCCACGATTCTTCTCTTCACTTTGTTTGTGAATTGAAAGTAATTTAATCGATATAAGTTTGAAAATATACATTCCAATACTTTGAAGCGATATTTCAGAAATATCGGTCTTCTCTTTCGCGAATCGGAAAGAGCTACCCTAATATCGCGAAATAAAAGAGCAAAGTATCGAAACGCACCTAAGATCATCTTTTCCAACTTTTCTCTCTGCAAATATATATATGTACATAGATTACATTGTGTACATTCTTCTAATTCACATCGTTTCTCTCTTTTCTTCTTCTTTTTTGTAAAAAAAGTGACTCTGCAAGTCATGTCATCGTGTTTCTCTTACAAATGATATATTCACAATTGAATTCTTCAATTCGCAAAATCACATCGAATAACGAAACTATGTTATAACTTGTTCATGGATCGAAAATATAAAATTACGATTATGCGTTGTCCTATGAAAAATATTGTTTGAAATTCTCGCGCCCTGTCTTCTACATTTCAATTGTGCTGAAACTGTTTTTTTGTTTTATTTTCAGGGTTTCTATTCGTCGAAGTGAATCCAAGTATCCTTGTGGTCAGGACGCTAGGGTGGTTCTATGCCAAGAAGCTTGGTGACGTGAAGGTTGTTGGGGTTGATGATGCTGATGCTGATGCTGATGCTGCTGCTGGTGACGTTTTTGACTGCAACAAAAATAGAAGGAAAATGATTAGAGTCTACCGTTTCTCATATTTTTATGTCGATCTTTTTCACCAGGATTTTCAACGTTTATCAACAATTTAAGCATCCGAAAAAGCGTTCAATGAAATGCCATTTCACTGAGTCGAATAAATCTTCAAAAAGGTTGAATTCAAAGTTGCAAGAATCGGCTGCTAATTGACAAACTCTTGGTTATATTATAGAATGTTTTTTTCAAAATTCATTGTGGATATTTCGATGTCTCATAAGCCTCGGAGGCGTAACGCGATATTTCAGGGATCGTTAGTGGGGCCACCATTATCGTCCTCGACTAACGAGATTGGGAAAATATCAATTAAGCAATATGCATACAAAAAGATTGGACAAAGAGCTATACGCCAAGTTCGTTGACTTTTTGATATATATAATCGGTATGTAAAACGATGCGGGAATCGGTGTTGGTTATATTGATAAAATATCTAGTACGCTGCCGTTGGTGGCATTGCGTAACGATACGTATATATATTTCGTATTTCGAGTATTTGAAATGCTAAACAACCGAATCGCGCGATGAATGACAATAATGAAAAGAAGACAAAATAATTACGTATGCGGAATAATGATTGCATATCAATGAAAATCAAAACCCATCCTCTTGTGTTTCATAGAGACTTTGCTGACAAAATTATGGATCGTATAGAATCTCGGCGACAAACAGGTTCGGATTAAGAATTTTTAAAGCCCGGGGTTCTTTCATCGTTCATTATCAATCGTTCTTTGGAACTACAGTAGCGCTCAAATTAATTGGAATACCAGATGAATTGTGCTTTTTCTGCTGTACGACAGTTGGCACCCCTGCTACCTGGGTTTTCAAGAACAAAGGGGGAGACATTAATTATTAGGATATTTTTCATTGTAGTAATTTCCCTGGTGTTCTAATTAATTTGAGCCCTACTGTATGATACCATCTAGACACTTTGCATAGTTAGACAAGGTTTTGAACAATATTTAAACAATCTGAAGTGCAGTCGTTCAGTTTTAAACCAACCCTCAAAAGGTTCCCCAAGAAGTTGGAAAATTGCGTTCAGAACAGCCCTGGTAGAAGAAATATTCTATTAAATCCCATTACGAATGGTGAAATTCATAATTATTATTAATTATGTTACATATAATTAATTTATTTTATAAAATATTTGTAATAGGGAGTTCATTACAAGCTCTTTGATGTATTTTATTTAATCTAACGAACGGATTTGAACCCTCACGGTATAATAATGTCTCTGAAGCACTTGTGGAACGTTCTTGAGATATTTCAACCATCTTCGAATGTCTTTAAAGAAATCGTAAACGCAAATGTCTTTCAGAATCGGATCAAAAATCATTCTCAGGCTTCGAACAAACGGTTTTCGACTCTGAAAATCCGGTAAAAAATTCACAAACTTTCTCTTCTTTCTATTTTGTCCAGAATTACCAAATTGGTGGTTTCCAATTGATTGTTTTGTCGATTCTCTGGTGAAGTTGAAACTATAGCAGCCGGTTTTTGTAACTTCCGATTAAACGTTGTTGAATCCTCTTCCATATATCTGAAATCGATTAAGCGATGTTCTACTAAATGTTTCGGATGCTTAATAAAAATCCTTGATAAAAATTTTGTGTGAAAAGTTATAACAATCGGCTGCTAGCTTTACACCTGCCAGTTTCAGTTTCATTTAAATCTTTGGAGAATTCCAGCGATTTTCCAACAAATTCAGAGAAGTTCTGACAATCTTCCACCATATTTGAATATAAATTCTGCAAAAGAATGAGAGAAAGCAAAAAACAAAGACCAAGTGGATTAAAAAAGCAATTATCCGAGCAATTCCAATTCGTGTTGTAGATGCACCCTGTACGTGATTCTCAAGTTTATCACCTTGAAAAAAGAAACGATATAAAAGGTTTCTGTTGAGCCGATTGGAATTTCGTACGAAGGTTGGTTGGTGTAGTAAATGAAAGAGTCGACCAACAGCCATTATAAAATCCATGTAATTGATATAATAATGGAACCATGCGTCGCGTGAATTTTGAAATATAATGGACCCATGGTTGAGGTCGAATGTATTTCATCGCATCGCTGTTTATTACGACACCGAGTACATCTCGTGATATTAGATTCTCCGATGAGAGGAATTTTTATAACTTTGTTGCTAAAGAAACAGAGAAAGCTTAGAAAATACTGGTTGTGATTGAAGGAAGAAAAGCGAGAGGAGAGCAAGGGAGATAGATGAAATGAAATGGCTTGCGCACGTGCAGACCTATGCCAGCGGGGCACCTCGATCGATCCTTGGTGTTGTCGCAAAACCATCGTTGCCTGGTTCGCAAGTGCCGATACATACTCAACTTCGGTTGATGATTGAATATCTCGCATATGCTGTGTGGCTTTGATTTCAAATGAACAAAAAGAACATTGTCTCGCAATGAAACATACACGCATCGATTGAGCTGACATCAGAGAAACGATATGGAGGATGAAGCAATCGCGTTGATAACGACTGTATTCATTTCTTTTTCTATATGTAGTTGCAATGGAAAGGAGAATTCTTTTACTTTGTTGGGTATTTTTATGCATCGACTACAGCATAGACCGGGAAAATTATCCTTAACAAGGAGTTTGAATGGAGGATTTTCTATTTCACCCAAAACCTAGTAGCATATGCTATTTTGTTGGGCTCAACATTTTGAATGCAGTGATATTAGTTTAGAATTCTTTTCACTAAGGTAAACATTTCTCTGAATTTCACTGCGGAACTCTAGAATTTATTGAAAAATTCTCACTTTTCGGGCATATTTTTGCACTGAAGATTTTAGTGAATATCTCTTGAAATCACCAACACTGTATGAGAATTTACGAACACCTCTGAGATGCTTTGCAAAACTTTTAACTGAAAATTTCTGAAAAATTCAGTGATGCGCTTTTTGTTACACTCGTATCCACCACGATTATCGATTTCCAACTTGAAAGTTTGGTGGAGAAGATTCAACGTTGAGGCAACAAAGATACAACAGGGAATTCGGAAACGGTGATTCAATGTAAAAGCAACGTGAATGCAACGCAGAAATTTCCGCGTGAAAATTGAAACGGGATTTTTCTGCGTTGAATTCACGTTGCCCCTGCGTTGAAAATTTCCCCGAATTCCACTATAAAACTCTAAAAGAATCTGAAAAATTCTCACTTATCGGGCACGTCTTTCCAGTGAATATTCATCACTGAGGCTCTCTGAGAAACTATGAACAGTTCTGAAAATTTCAGTGATTTTCAGGGAAATTTTTCCAGCAGAGATATCATTTCGTTGATTCAACGTTGAATATTCCTCCATCCACCTATCTTTTCTCTATAATTCACCATTACCATCCAGTCGATTCGAGATTATCCTGGAATAAAATTCCTTTCCAGAGACGCAACAGCAACGACGGTGTTCCAACCGCACAATCGTTTTGTCATTCCACTTCACGATACTTCAGATTTTCCAAGTAATAATTCATCTGAGGATTCTTCATCCAGGCAGAAAAATCAACTGCATATCCATCAATTATCGAGCCAACGAAGTAGGGAAACAACATAAGAAAAGGAAGAAAAGAAAATTTGACCTTATGTTTTTTGCCCTCTCTCGTCCCTCGTCGTATATCCATGCCAAACGCATTCATATTTCTCTCCCTCGCCCTTTCCAGAGGCTCTCTTGTGCACGCATTCGCTACCACCCACAATTGTATTTCCTACGTGCACGTACACAATGACGTTTACGCGCGCGCCCACGTTTCCCGATTCACAAACGTAGGATTCGGGGGTAGAAGGAAGGCGTGTGTTGGTGTGTGCGTGATAGTGGTTGGCTCGAAAGCAAAAAATAAAAGGGAGAAAAAAACTTTCTCCTATGCCTACCCGCGTTGTAAGTACACACGAACCAACCACCCGAGGACATCATTTCGCAAAGAAAAGAAAAGCCACGTGGCGGCCGTAACAAGTGTACACGTGTTTGTGTCTGGTGTTCCTCATCGATGCTCTATATTCTGTAACAAGGACGCGTGTCGAGGAATTTTTTGTAGGCTTTATCCCCTTGTTTTCTTCTAGTTTGTGTAAGTGGTAGCGGTAGCAACCGTGGTTGGACTCTTTGGGACTGCCGATCAACGGATTCTGGTTTTTCTTCGAGAAGACTTCTTTTAGAATACAAAGGGTAGGGAGTCAAAAGTTCCAAAAACCTTGTTTGGTCCACAAGACTTTTTGTCCAATAGTTCTTACCAGTTCTGATGCTTTGACAAATGTACCATCCTTGGTGCCAAACTTGAAACATTGAAGCTAGTCAACATCGGACCTGGCTTGGTTGCTAAACATTGGCACCAAACTAGATTAATATCTGGAATGATAACAATGTTCGATGCTTGGCATCCGAGCTTGGTTCAATATCAAAATTCAATATTGGTTCTATACTTGCAATCGATATTGTTGCCATTATTGATATACAATCTTAGTTTGAGTTGAATGAGTAGGATAAATTTTTCATTAGAGTCCACGGTTGATTGATCATTCACATTTGAATAATTGACCAAATTTGGTGACAGGTTCGAATCAATACTAGTTATCACCGGATGTAGCCTAATTAACAACAATGTTATTAAGTTAGATCAATGTTCAGGATAATGATGACGTTCTCTGCCGAGCATTCAGCTTTTATATACATCGGAAATCCAACACGACAAAATATGCTTGGTCCCAACATTGGTGTCGAAGATTCTATCAATGCTTAGTCAACTTAGGCTAACGAGACTTGGCATACCAAGCTTGACGCCGATCATGATGCAATTGTCAGTCTTGGCATTACGAGCTTAGGTAAGTGCACTTGAATTCCAATTAGCCGTTTGTCCAATAGTTCTTAGGTTCACTTGAATTCTGTTTTCACATTATAGAATTTTGGAATGGAGTATCCTTGGCAACGAATCAACATGATATAAACATTGAACAATACAACGCTGTACGCCAGGAGCTGTCAAGAACGAACTGAGGAGCTATCTGAGGGATGGCATAATCGTGTCCAACTCGTTGTAAGGCGTTATCATCCAAGTTTATATAATTTTTCAACTGATGAATTACAAAAAGAGCAAGCAGATAGTGAGAGTATGTTGCGACAACTGGGCCTCGGCCAGAAAATAAAGAAGGCTCGGGTAACTAAAAACAGATGAACAAATTTTCAACATAGTTTCTAATTATGAAGAGATCATTGACTATTTAAGAATGATGGGATATAATTTGCATTTCTGACTAGTAATCTTCTTTTGGATCTGATTTATTTTAGAAATATATCATTGGAACTTTTGTTCCCCAATCCATACAAAGAGTTCTTTAGGAGATACGAGCGGCTGGGCTCCTACCAATAATTGTTTCCAGACCAACTACGTAAAAACCCAGATAGCGCAAGAATATCAAATTCGTTATAAAGTCTTTTAGAATTCCTGTATTATCTGAGAAATTCTTGAGACGCTGAAGAAGTGCTGTTTGAAAGGATATTTTGAATCAATGCATGTATTTTTTTATAGTTTATGCTGTAAAAATTATAGACATTTCTTTGAGAATTCGAACGAAACTCTTCAAATCGATCAGGATTTCGTCGGTTTGTGTCTCTAGCTTGATGAATGCTGACGAGACCAGACAGGATTTTGACTCGGAACTGACAGGTTCTGTTTAGCAATGTTTGGCAGTGCGTGAGTTTTCAAAATCATGTACAGATCAAGCAATTTCAGACAGAACCTGACAGATCCGGCTCAAAATGTTGTCCGGTTCTGTCAGACATTTTGAATAGTGGGGATCCAGCGTCCCAGACAGCACTCGAATGTTTTGGAAACGTTCATACAACGTTTTCAAGTACATGTGGAATGTTCTTGGAAGGTTCTGAAACATTCATAAAATGTTTTCAAAACGTTTTTGGAAAGTGAAAATGTCCGCGAATGTTCAATTTATATTCTCAGAAGAAACTATAAGAACTTCATAAATTCGATTTCATTAATTATTAAAAATATATACAATTCCGTGGAATATTGAGTTTACAGTGTTGAAAGTGATGATGCATTTCAAGAATCGCTTTCATATCGATATTGTCAATGCGGTACATAGAATATTATAAAATATTAACTGTTGGTTATGTTTACTTTAATGGAATGAATTCATCCATTAAAATCCATATCTGTTTCATAATTCACTTTTCATAGAAAATCATCTACGTATGTACGTGATAAAAGATGTTTACTTAATAAAGTATCAAGTTTACTTAATAAGAATAAGCATTTTGTATAGGTTAAAAACCTAATATTGGTATTTTGTAGTATATTTTTTGCAAACATACCAATAAAGTTCCTCGAAACCAACAAAGAACATTCCTAAAATGTTTTATTCCAAACCAAATATCCAAGTTTCTGAAAAAACGTTTTCCTGCAAACTAAAACTCATAGAACCAAAGGGTACGTTTAATGAACGTGTTGAAAACTTTCGGTGCTGTCTGGGGTGACGCTGGTATCCCCCCTATAAGAACTCTTTGTGTTCTAAAAGAGTCCTCGAAGAGTTCGGATTTTTATGTGCTATCTGAGATATTTCGGAATGTGAAATATATTTTCGAAGTTACACGATTAGAAGCAGATATCTCTGTTTTTATTTTGTATTCACTCCTATGTAACTCGGATAGCACTGGAACGTTCTTCGGACGTTCAGAAAACGTACTTGGTTACAAGAAGAACGTTCAAAAACTGTTCCAGGACGTTTGAAAAATGTCACATTGACATTTCAGGGATGTACAAATGTCCGGTAGTATCATAGTCTTATTTAAGTTTCCATGGAATGTTTATGAAACTTGTTAAAGATCAAACTTGTGCCAAATCTTTGCATATTCTCAATTTCGAGGAGATGCGAATGAACTGCGGTGAAGCCTGTATCGATAGATTTGATAAATTACATTTGCATCTCTTTAATACATTGCAGGTATACTCAGTGAAATTTTGTTTCGCTATGAATTCATTCTTGATAACTTACATTCTGCCAATAGTTTTGAATTTCTGGAATGGAATGTTTCCAAATATTCGATATGAAACATATTTTTATGGTTGTCTGGTACTTTTTTCCCTAGTAAAACTATAAATATACATTTGTATGGGTTAGAGATAAAATACTTGATAGTTTTCATATAACGTACATATGAAAACATACACGGAGAAAATGATTTGACGAAAGATTCATTCCCCAAAGCTGAGTAAAACGAGGACATGGTGGCATTTCGGTGAGGTTTCAAATTCCATTGACTCCGTTTTACTCGACTGCAGATGAAAATTCATTCGAATGTTCTCATTATCTTCACAAGTTGAGTATTGTAAAGGAACATTTGTATGAATTTTCATCTGTTGTCGAGTAAAACGAAGTCAATGGAATTTGAAACCTCACCGAAATGCCACTATGTCCTCGTTTTACTCAACTTTGGGGAATCTTTCGTCAAATCATTTTCTCCGTGTAGCATGTGTAAACAATGGCCCCAAAACGTGCTCCCCAACACATTAAATGAATGTTCCTAAGTTGTTTGGAAAATGTGCTTTTGGAAACCAACATCTGTGGGGCTTTGAACACGTTTTGAAAACATTTTTGAGAACTTTCGGTGCTGTTTGGGAAGGGTGCGAAGTCCACTCTTCGAAGGGAGTTGCAGTACGTATTTCACTCGAATGAATTTGGAGAGTGAATTTTAGGATTCAAATCGTTTGAATATTCATTACATTTATTGGATTGTACACCCTCATCTTCCGGGGTATAAGAATAATGGCAAACTTCGAAAAGTCTCCACCGCGTTGATTCGATATCACTCTACGAGTTCCGTGATCGTACGAACCGATATAAACTCCTCAATGAAGGAAAATGAAAGAAGGTTTTTCCAGATACAGGTTCACGAATTCACTGTTACCATTACCGGGATTACTACGTTACGACCAAAGACAAAGGGAAAGGGAGAAAAAGCAGCACGTACATGATATCTCTTCGCACGTGTTGTCCCCTCATTGGTCGAGGGTACAGAGATTTCCGCCGCTTGCTAAACGGCAGGGAGATATTCTCTCCCTTTTAGTGGATCGATAATTTGCATCATCCTACATGCCTATACATTTCAGGAGTGTAGCAACGGAATGAATTCGTTGGTCTGAACTTGACGACTGGTCTCGATGATGTGAAGTGTAAATGGCTACTACAGGGTGATTCAAAATATCCTGATCCTTGGCGGAATTTGGAATCGAATCCTGCTTTCGCCAGGATTGATTTTTCCAAATCTGAAGGATCTTTTTACCTAAAGTACTCTTTGTGGATACAAAAATGATATGCGGCGAGTAACAAATTGAAACGAATATGCAGTACAATAATTACTTTCACAATATCGTCATAATCTACACTCGTAAAAATGGCAGTCGTCTGAAACATATTCCGTTTCACTGGTGACAAAATCGCAAATCTTCTCACAAGACGGTATTCATCTCACATCAAGAAAAATGTTTCTAATCTGCTCCCAAGCAAGTGAGTTTGAGTATTTTTCCCCCGTCTTATCAGAACCACGTTGAAAGAATACATTGATCTAATTGAATCTCATTGACAAATCCTTCAATAGGATTTGGTCAGAACATTGTACAAGATTCAATGAGATTTGGCGAGAATCAATGATTTTGTTCAACCCGGGCCGACTTGTCATTAGACAAGTTTCGTTTTACTAACAGAAGAAGTCGTCTCGTAGTGAAATGGAATCGTTTAAGACGATTCCCGTTTGACAGTATTTTGAAACGGGATCTCGTCTTATGCTTATTCAGCTTCGTTCCATCATTACACGGTATTTTTTTGAGTGTATGGGGAAATGGAAAAACGGGCCGGTACTGGCTCAGTACTGACAAATCCGAAGCTAACAAAGCCATCACTTTTATGCCTTCCTCAAGAATTCCTAAATGCTATCTAAGAAATACACACACAGAAAGGTTCTCTAATTCTAACAAAAATTTCATTATTATGACAGGGTTCAGACAGAACTGGAATTCCGGGAAATTCGGGAAAACTCAGGGAAATAAAAATTGGACTCAAAACACCGGGAATTCTCAGGGAAATCACTAAAATTTTATCAAAATAAAAATTTGTTCATTTATTCTATTTTTCATTCTCTACAACATATTTTCTTTATTTTTAATCGTGGAATCTTAGAAATTATACACTAAGGAAAAAATGTTTAGCGACACATTCATGATCCAACGATTTCTGAAAATCAGAATTTTACTCAGGAAAATCACAGGGAAAACTCAGGAAAATTGATTGAACGAAACTTGTCTGAACCCTGTATGAGAAAATTTGTTTCTCAACATAGGGACAATTTTGATTTTTCTTCTGATAAGAAGACGTTAGAACATTGAAACTTGGATCAAGAAAAATAGTCTTCATATACACACTGATAAGCATTTTTCAAATAAGACTCAGAGATTTTTTTGATGCAGGGAAGTTTTTATTGAAGGTAATGAAATCTTTCTTCTAACTCAGATGTCCTATGTAACATTTTTAAATAAGTTTCATATTAATTCTTGTTTCAAACTCGTCTGATAGATATCTGAAAGTGTTGTACAAGATATCGCAAGACACAAAATGTTCAATGGTTACGATAATTGATTTTTTTTCAAACAAAATATTAGTGTATCGTTTGGGACGGTATCTGGCACACGGGACACTGCTTTATCTGATTATCACGGTTTTGAAGTTTATAATTACTATTCCATTTGACAACACGATACATTGGAATCAATTTTGAAGACTCTATCACTAGGGGAGCGTATCGTTTTCGCGTCGCCTTTAAGAATATTCATCTAGTTTTAGCATATAAGAACATTCCTCTTACCACAAGAAATAAACATTCTTACGTTAAACAAACGTCAAACTACTGCTTTTTGGTCGGCCACTATTTGTTTCCTGGGAAGAAAATCGATATCAAGAATAAAATCATCATTTCTGTGAGTGCATCCGTGAAAAAGGTTACAAAAATCGACGCATTAGAGATCATTTCAACATCTGTCGGATAACTTTATGACAGTTTCCAATGTTGGCCGAAAAATTGTTTCCTGGGGTAACACAGTATCCTTCATAAAAACGGATTTACAATCGGATATGAAAGTATTAGAGTGTGCCATATTTAATCGGAAATTCATTTCGATGGACAATTCAACTTTCAACGACGTACTACGCAATCCTTCAATGAAAATATTCATATCTCTCGCAATTTCTCATCAAAAGTTGTCTTCGTTTATTACATATCTCCCGATAGAGCCCTGTGGGAAATAAAAATTCAAATTCATTTAAAGCAGTATCCAATGCACAATTCGCGTATGCTTCGAATCCCTCCGCAATCAACATTTCTGTATAAACCACATATCTCTCACGATTTGTTGATATATACAAGGTGGGGCATTTAAAGTGTCGCGGGCGTTTTTTCCAAAAATAAAGTGAGATACGAGAAAATTTTTCGGACAAAAGTTGTAGGGTACCGAGGGGGACATCCGATGGTGGCCTTGGCTTTGACCTCAAATCTCATCTTCAAGGGCATTCTGAGATCAACTCTTGTTTTTTAAATAGCATCTCATATTTTTTATTGCAGATTTGGATTCTAGGTCAAAAACCAAGAAACTTTTGTCTGAACCATTTTCCTCAAATCCGCAAAAATGGCGCTCTAATCGATATTGTTCCATTTTGAATCTGACATTCGAATAACTCGAAAACGAAGGGTCTTGCAAAAGAATGTTTCGTACAAAAGTTGTCAATACACAACACATTTCAATCGTCTACATTACCACCATTCAGAGCTCACGCGATGTAAACAAACGACGGGGTTCAGTGAAAATTCACGATTTTGAAAGTCAGTTTGTCAGTTACATTTGATTATTACTTGGTTTATGACAAATTGAAAATCATGGATATCCGATACACGGTTTCTGAAAAGATCGATATGATCTACATTTACGGTGAAGTGCATAAGAACCCCAGACAAGCATATGACTTGTATGCAGAACGATTTCCTGAAAGAACAACGCCATCCATTAGGTATTTTCAACGCATTACAAAATTATTCTCAGAAACGGGAAGTGTTACAAGGGAAAAACGACATCGAATGAGAACTGTTAGCGGAGAAAATGCGGAAGTTAATGTACTAGCTGCAGTAGCCAATAATCCACACGTGAGCTCTCGTGAAATTGAACTCCATTCGGGAATTTCTCGAAGAACTGTTCTTCGAATACTGAAACGTCACAAATTCCATCCGTATCACATTTGTTTGCATCAAGATCTTCACGGTGATGATTTCGAAAATCGTGTACAGTTTTGTCGATAGGGTCTAGCGCAAATGCACAATAACAACTTCATCAACATATTATTTTCTGATGAGTCGACGTTCACCAATCATGGTCAAGTAAATCGACATAATATGCATTACTGGGCGACAGAAAATCCAAGATGGTTACGTCAAGTAGAGCATCAAAGACAATGGGCTGTGAATGTTTGGTGTGGTATTTTTCGATCTCGAGTAATTGGACCGTACTTCATTGCAGATACGCTAAATGGAGAGAAGTACAGACATTTCTTAGATCAAGTACTTCCAACATTACTTGAAGACATACCTATTCAGGAACGATTGAATATGTGGTATCAACACGATGGTTGTCCATCCCATTATGCAGTCACAGCTCGAGAAATATTGGACAGAGATTATCCTGGACGATGGATAGGACGTCGTGGACCAGTTCATTGGCCTGCCCGTTCTCCGGATCTTACTTCTCCAGATTGTTTTTTATGGGGATACATAAAAGATACAGTTTATCAACAAGCACCGACTACACCTGAGAATATGCGTCAACGAATCATCAATGCATGCGCGAGCATCAATGAAGATATTTTAGCACGAGTTCAGCAATCTTTTGTAAAACGTTTTGAAATGTGTATTGAAGTCGAAGGCCATCATTTTGAGCATCTACTGCATTAAAATTATCCAAGTGATGTAGACGATTGAAATGTGTTTGTGTTTTGTCTGTTATACCCCATCACCTCCGTTTCAGTTCAAGGGGTCCCCCTTGGAATCAGACAACTTTTGTCCGAAACATTCTCCTCCAAGACCCTTCGTTTTCGAGTTATTCTAATGTCAGATTCAGTATGGAACAATATCGATTAGAGCGCCATTTTTGCGGATTTCAGGAAAATGGTTCAGACAAAAGTTTCTTGGTTTTTGACCTAGAATCCAAATCTGCAGTAAAAAATATGAGATGCTATTTAAAAAACAAGAATTGACCTCAGAATGCTCTTGAAGATGAGATTTGAGGTCAAAGCCAAGGCCACCATCGGATGTCCCCCTCGATACCCTACAATTTTTGTCCGAAAAATTTTCTCCTATCTCATTTTATTTTTGGAAAAAACGCCCGCGACACTTTAAATGCCCCACCCTGTATAATGGACATACGTGTACCTGGAATCACAGTGAATCAATTTTCCTGTTGCGTTATATTAAAAATACTACCAAAAATCTGTGGTCTCAAATTTCATATCTCTTAGTTATACACGCTTGATGAAGATTCCATCACTATACAATTCTACAAACAAATTGAAATTAGCTCAGTCAATTTCAAAGTCATGAGTTCAAAGCGTAACAACTAAAATGTACGAAACACATTGAAGAGACAAGGAAAATCTATTAGTATTTTATAGTTTTCACGAGCGATCAAATGACCTTTCAAGAGTTGTTTAATGAAAGTACATTTTCCAGTATTTTACCTGGCCTGGTTCATGTAAATGGCGATACAGATAATTATAGGTTCAACAGGGTGTCTACTGATACTCGAAATACAGAAAATACTGGAATTTCTTACCAGAAAGTTACACAGTGAAAAATTTTGTATATTTTGAACAAAAAAAATCTATCAAATCAACACAAAAGTATTAAATTCACACTGAAAATCTGTGAATTTCAGAATTTGGTATGTTGTTTTCAACACAAACTACATATGAGTGGACCTCCTGTGACACAAAATTCTTCGCTGTGTAGTTCTAAAAGCCAACCATCAGTTAATTTCACGTAGAAACGATGAATTTTTAAAAAAATTGACCAATTTTTAGTGGAATATTTCCTTCTTTTTTTTTCTTATTTTAAATCGAGTACTCATTATTGCCCTGTTGCAGAATAAGCCTTTCGCCTCATATCAAGGGGTATAATGAATTCAGTGATGATATTCATTCTGCAAAAATAAGACTTCATGCCAACTCTGGTGAAAATGGAAGCGGAAAGGAAGAGTAAACGAAGCTTATGTTGGAGAGTAACCGAAACGTTAATGATAAGTATACGAAGCTTGAATGGGAGGAGTACAGAAAGTATGTGAAGAGGGAATTGAAACAAAGGAAGCGGATGAAATTCATGAAATCTACATAAAAAAATTGCACACCATAGCCAGAATCGAACTGATGACTTTCACCATGGTAGACGAGGGTTTTATCCACTGAGCCATGAATCGTCGTTGGGATAAATTGCTTGGAGATATTATTTGACCTCAGAATAGGTATGATTCGCATATGCTTAATGTAATTTACTATTACTTTACATGAAGGGCGTGCACTCGGAGAAAAAAAGTTGCTGAAACCGCGAACCTCGAAGATTTGCTTTGCTGATATGGCAAAACTTGTTGCTGAATTAGCAAATAATTTGCTGTCACAGCAAAAATCTTGCTCTTTTAACAACCCTGGTGAAAGGGAAGCGTGTCATAAAGAGTAACGGAAGCGTGAGCATGTTTCAGATAACTTTCCTAATACTTCTCATATACTTCCTATCCACTCTTGGATTACGCTTCCGTGCGTAAAGCCCGGTTTCTATGAAATTGGGGTTTCTTCTGATACGCTTGACACACTTCAAATATACGTTCGAACCACTCTTAATGTTCCACTTGACGCTCGGTATACGCTTAAATCCACGTTCCAAATACTTTCCAACTACGTTCCTGACACTTTCTATTACACGCTTCCCTTTCACCAGGGAAGCGCTTGCCATTCAGCACTCCGAGATTGTAAATATACAGACAAGTAGGAAATTTGGCTGAATTAGCAAATATCATGCTAAAATAGCAGAATTTTTGCTGCGACAGCAACCGTTTCGCTAATTTAGCAAAGCAGATTTTTCGAAATCGCTTTTTCAGCAAGAATTTTTCTCTGCGTGTGTGAAACGGGATCGAGAGATTATAAACCCTGGTCAAAAGAATCCATTGAATCTGACAAATGAAATGCAATGAGATTTGGTTAGAACATTGTCCAAGTTCCATCGTAGTTTAGTCAGATTAATTTGGCCAGATTCAACAAGATTCACATGAAAGTTCTGACCAAATCTCATTGAAAAATCACTGGTGAGATTTGGTCAGAACATTGTCTACGTTTAATTGTAATTTAATGAGAATTGGTCAGAATCAATGGGTTCTTTTAACCAGGGAAGCGTATATGGAAGGTATGATTTCATCATTTTACAGCAAGCGGGCATCACACGCTTCACGAAGAGGGAATTGAAACATTTTTCGCTTCGTATGCGCTTCGTGTATACTCTTCATTTTCACCAGGGAAGAGTGAAATTAAAAAAGTATTGCATAATTTGAAAAATACTTGTCGCACAAATGTTCTCCTTTTTTTCTTAGAAATCGAGTGTCCATACCGTTTCAGTTGGTTCTTAAATTTCCTTATAATATGCCCTGTTTTGCGTACTTCAAATACTAGAAATATTGGAAAAATACTGGGATTTGAAAGTTTGTCCTGGGGTTTTTATCGAATGATATCCGTGATAGGAAACATGGTTTGCAAAAAGTGTCAAACCCGTACAGCACAACCACCGAATTTTATTGAAAACAAAGGGGGCGGACAAATCCACGTCGCCTCTCCGTTGCCTCAACGGAGACTCTCCCTTATTTCTCCCTTATTTCCACGGCTCTCACTTCTCCACTGATTCTCCACCTCCAGTCCACCGAAGTCCTGGGTGGAGAATCGGTGGTTGTGCTGTACGGGAAACTGACGATCAATTTCAATTCATCTTATGGGGCATCCATTAATTACGTGAGGTATTCAAGGGGTGGGTTGGGGGGGGGGGGATCAAGCTAGATCTTCCCAAATCTCACTTCACTGAAAAAAAAGCAGGTCACAGTTATCAAATGATATTCTTGAATATGACCAATCAAATATTCGATAACATTAATTGAATATCAATAATATCTATTAAATATTCGATAATTATAAACATTATTGAATATTCGATTAATGTTATCGAATATTCGATCGGTCATATTCAAAAATATCATTTGATAACTGTTACCAGCCTTTTTTTCAGGGTTGGGGGAGAGGGGTGTTTCAGCAAATATCACGTGATTTTTTTTCTAGCAGAAAACGTTGTAAAATTGCGTGAAATTATTTTGAAAAAATGTTGACAAATTCAATTTCATCATTGTGATTTTGAATTACGGTGATATTCTCGAATACTGGTATTTGCTAGTCTTGAATAAAAGTAATGGACCGAATTGTGTCTTTATTTTTTCTTTAATAATCCAACGCCCAAAACACAAATTTTGAAAAATCTCACGTGAGATTAGGAGAGGGGGAAGAGAGTTACCGAAAATCTCACCAGGAGAGGAAGAGGGGTCAAAAAATCCTGAAAAATGTCTCACGTAATTAATGGACTCCCTCTCATACGTTTTCTTGAATTTTTCCTCAATTCTTCTGACTTTTTGTAATCGGTCATATCATGAAATTCAGATTATGGATCACAATTATGATAATTGGGGGAAAGTTCGGGAAAAAATGAATAAATCAATACCCACACTAGGCTGATCCTGGTCAAGCTTATGCTGGTCGGGATGATGCAAATTTCAAATCGTCATAACTCAAGGACTAAGAACGGGAGATTATAAGCTCATAAATAATGGGATCAATGCGGTTAACCAGACAGCGCAACGTGCCACTTGAACCTTTATGGAAGATTTATAGAACGTAAGGGAGGTTTTGTGAATCTTCAGGAAATGTCCTAGAGACACATTTTGCTGTTAGGGTAGGTTCAGGATCTGGAACTGGGAATATTGTGAAAATCTGTGTTTTTTTTTGTTTGTAATTAAACAAACCAGGCGTAAAAGATTCTGCAGAATTTTTCATAGAAATTTCACGAAGAAATAGGATTTCTATAAAATTCCATAGGAAGTTTAAGTAGAAAAACACACTGAGAAAAAAATATGTTGCTGAAGTTTTAACCGTTTATTGAAACGAAATAGTAATCAAATAACAAAATACATAACTGTTGAAGAGTCAAAAGTTTTCAGTAGATTCTTTGAACGATGTTTGCAGCTAATTAAGGAGTTAATTTGAGAAGATAAATAACGATGATGTATTAGATCTTGTGAGTTTGAATCTTCGTTTCGTTACTATGAAAGATTCAAACTTCCATGAAATGGAAAAAATTGCTGTTTTAGCAACCCTGGCAAAAATGAAGCGTGCTCTAAGCGTGAATATCCACAAAATATCTATCTCTTTCCACACGACATATTCGGAAAGAGATAGCCAACCTCTGAAGAGTAATTTTGCGGATATCCACGCTTAGAGCACGCTTCATTTTCACCAGGGAACACTGTGAAAAATTTCTATTGGAAACTTCACATCAATGTTTGGAAGTGTAATGAACACATACATGCGTGAAGAAATTTATTAAAAAATTATACACGGAGAGGATGATCCGTTACTTTTTCATGTAAAACACAATATTTTTTACTGTGCTCCACATCAACGCCGGACAGAGTTTTGATGTTGATGAAAATTTATATTTCCACACAATAAAATAGTTTCCCATAAGGATTACATTTACTTTTTCCAATTTACATAGTCAAAATTCCTGTGATGAAATTCATGGACTTTCAGGAGAATTCCTTATCAAGTAAATATTGCACTGGACATAATTATAAATTCCTGTGAAGTTTTCTAGGATTAGATGAAAATAACATAATTTTTCTTGTCGATTCCAATGTGGTTCATGGATTGTGAGGTACCACAATAATTTCAACTGTATTTCTCTCCCCGTTGTGACGATCCTCGTCTAGATTTCAAACCTTTAAAATATAAATTCAATAATAATATAGGTAAAATAATTGTAAAAAGGAACGATATCCCTAACCTCGATTGCATTGCATAATCAACGCTACCTGAAGACATACATACCCTTGATTGTCTCGCATAAACATACGTTCCCCGTGAAGCAAGACGACAGTACCTGAAATGATGTAGTAATGAATATCGTACACTAAATTTACAAGAAAAGGAACAATACAGCCTCACTCACACCAGGAACACAGGCACATTATCGCATCCCTGGTTAAGAGAACCCATTGATTCTGACCAATTCTCATGAAATTAAAATCAAACGTGGACAATGTTATGACCAAATCTCACCAGTGATTTTTCAATGAGATTTGGTCAGAACTTTCATGTGAATCTCGTTGAATCTGGCCAAATCTCACTAAATTACGATTAGACTCGTACAATGTTCTTACCAAATCTCATTGAATTTCATTTGTCAGATTCAATGGATCCTTTTAACCAGGGATATTCACCTGAAAAATAACAAAATAAACATATTAGTTAATAATTATAATGAATATAAGTACACGATTAAGAAAAAGAAAAACTTACCAGAGTGTAACGCACTCGCAAACACAAACACGTCAGAAATCAGAGTAAGCACAGCACTCGCGAAGTAGAAGATATACAGGTAACATTCCGAACGTTAATTTCAAAAATTCGCGGTGATCTGTACCTCGAGGTGACAGATGATAAACAAACACGGGCCACCAATCTCGGATTTCTTGAGCAATGGCGCAAGCGCGCGAATAACATAGGAGAGGAAAATAGTAGAGAGAGACACACCTATACGATTGTGACAAACTCTGAGATTCGATAGGTTCGCTAGTGTTTCCCACGGTGGAAGTTATTCCTGGCAGGTTATAATATAAGAAGCAGAGAAGGATTCCATCACTTCTCGACTTCTGACGCTTGGAACAGTCAGCTTGGTATCACCTCCTGGTAAGCATTTTTAATTATTGTAGAAGTCGGGACTGTCCGGTGACTTTGTGATCGGATTTCGGCGCGTTGCACCGCAAAACCCTAGCTTTTGCTAAGGGCCGGTGGGGAAGTTGGTTTCACCTTCTTTAGAGTGTAAATTCCGTGAGAGCCACCTTCTCACGAATTCGAATTGTTAGGGAAATCACCGCTAGAAGCAATTAGCCTAACCAGATGAAAATCATATTCCGTTAGAGTTGCGAAGAATTACGGTTATTTCCGTTGGACCCCGGACGATCTAAAAGTACACTCGCGCGTCATACTTCATAAATCTCGTGTGCACACGTATAAGAGTAATCCAACAGAAAGCCCGAACTAGTAGGATTATTTGAATAATAAACAAGTTTCTTGAACAGTTTCGTCAATTTGACTCACTTTATGTAATAAAGATATGTGCGACCTGGGCTACGAACAGGCGGCTTAGGTGTGACAACAAGTTTTCGAGGAAACAGCTGTTAAAGATAAACAAGTGATTTGATCAGTTTCGCTTTGGTTGTTCGCTTCTAATGTTCTGATTGTGAATTTGTGGATTTTTATGTAAAATGACGTGGTTTTGCCTCGAAATAAAATTTTTTAACATATGAAATGATGTCTATTATTTTATAATTTAATCTCCAAATTTGTATCATTTCCAATCATTTCTGCTCTTCTTTTTGTACATTTTTAACAAATTGTACAACAAACATAACCCTGTTAAAAAAATTCAGCTGGGATTCCACGTAGATTCCAGATCCGAAATTTATCTGCGCACGGAGAAAAATGCAGGTCGAAGATATAGTAATCTTTAATCAAAATTTGAGAATTTTTCTTAAATGCATAATAAAAACAAAACGGTTCATTTTTTCGTGGAATTGTGGTCGAAGAACAATGGAAAATTATCAATACTCAATGAAGAATAGAGAAACATATGAACTTTGCATACGAAAGTCGCATACGAAATTTCACAAAGTGAATAGTATACGGAAAAAAAAGAATTGTTGCAGCAACTACTCAAATAGTCGATTTTCGATCATCTACTCAAGTAGTTGCTGCAGCTACTGCAACTGCTAGCTTAGTAGTCAGGACAAGTAACACGTTAGTTGTCTCAACTAATTCAAAATGCCTCAGGTATTTACGTTAGTTAGTGCAACTATCGAGTTACTTGTCCTGACTACTAAATAGCTGCGGCAACTACTTATGGAGGGAAATACATGTAAACATACCGTTTTTTCAGGATTTATTACAAAAAATCGACTGAAGACCCGTTAATGAAATAACGCATATCTTGAAATATACGTTTTAAAGTATTTTGACAATTTTTTTGAGACAAAAATATTTCAAAATGGCAGAGCTACAGCTGCTGAGAGTTGGTAGCTGGTTTTCACGCCGTGCAGCCTACAAGTCCCAATTTTTTTCTAAAATCAGAAAACCAAGATTCTATCGTTAGAATATATAAAAATGCACATCTTGACGGAGCCAAAACGAATGAAAATGAAAAATGGAAAATTGAGGGGGATTTTGAAAAAAAAAAACCACTTTTGTTCCTGATTACAAATTGAAAAAGACAATGTGAATAAATTTGGTTTTTTGTTCTTCTCTCCGTCAAGATGTGTGTTTCTACATATTCTAACGATAGAATTTGGATTTTTTGATTTTAGAAAAAAATTGGGACCTGTAGGCTGCACGGCGCAAAAAAAGAGGTAGCAACCCGTAGCTCCGCCATTTTGAAATATTTTTGTCTTCAAAAAATTTGAAAGATAATTTCAAACGTATAATTCAAGATGTGCTTTATTTCATTGATGTATCTTCAACCAATGTTTTGTAATAAATTCTTGAAAAAAAGGTACATTCACATGTTTTTCCCCCCTCAAGTAGATAGTCGAAAATCGCCTATTTAAATAGTTGCTGCAACTTTTTATTTTTTTCCGTGTAGGACATTGAAATTTTGTTATTAGTTTGTAAAATTTCACGCGTGACTTTTGCAAAGTTCATATGTTTCGATTTCCGAATACAATTCCACAAAAAAGTGGACCGTTTTGTCTTTATTCTCAAATTTTTATTGAAGATTACTATATTTTCGACCTTCATTGTTCTCCGTGCGTTGCCAGCTAAGCCTCCACCTGGAATCCAGAATCCCAACTGTTTTCCATACGGGATTTCCAATTCCAACCGGGATTCCACGTTGGAGTTGAAATTCTAGCTGGCTTTCCACCTGGAAATGAGGAATCTCGAATCCCAGCTGGAATTCTGTGACAGGGAATACATAACCTTACAATTCGATTTTGTCCCCACTTCACAGGACAGTACAGTAAATTTTGTAGGTCACTTTTGTCTGCGTGTATTCATTGCTCAGTTGAACAGAAAGTACGTAGCAAAGTTTTGCCCATTCCTCGAAGGACTCCATGGTCCCGAAGCAGGAATTTTTCGCCACGTGTGCATGATTTGGGAGTTCTATATAGAAATTCTTGCCAAGAATTTTGTAAAATTGAAATTCTATAGAATTTTGTTGTCCGGGTTGATAGATCTCCTCTAAAAAGACTGAGCCTTCAGCATTTGCACGCCAAATAAAAAAACTGTGTAAAAATATAGACTAATATCATTAGCATCCAAAGTCAATTTGAGAATTTGTTGTCCTTGAGTCTATCCAGTGGGACGTGTCATGCATGACGTAACAAGAACAAAAAGAAAGGTAGAAGAATGAATACGTTATTGTAATGACGTACAGTATAAGCCACATAGGATGTAAAAACCAGCGCATAGCCAGCGTGCCACGTGTATTTCGATCCCTCTTTCTCGAGATCTCCACACACAAAACACAATATTGGGATAAAAAATGATTCTTCTTATCCCACAAATTCATTTAATTTCATTTCTACTTCTATTCCACTCCTCTTTCCATTGGAATTATTTTATCACGCGATTTATCTTGCATATTTTTTACTCTCTGTAGTTTCTTTTTTATCTGACAGAATAATGAAATTGATCGAAGAGAACCTTGATACCAATTGGGTCGAGAAACAGGTTGGCTAAGATAATTCGCATGCTTTTTTTCTCCTGCTTCTTCTTCTTCTGCTCCTTCTTTGTCTCTTTGTTTCTTCTCTTCGACTAGAATGAAGCAAACTTTGAGTTTGTAAATGGGAAATCGATATGTTCTACTTTCGAGGTAGGTAAAACGTTGCGGAGGGTTCAGAGAAAGAATATTGTCAATTTACTTGGCGTTGAGGAAAAGATTTATCCTTTTTTTATGTGTTTCTGAACTTTTGGTAGAGAGTGAAAATCATTGTCATTCGTTCACTCTCGGATAATTTATTTTTTTTCTTGTATAGGGATCAGAATTGAGTGAAGTTTCCGTAACGACAAAGTTTCAATGACGTTACATGAATGTTATATATCATATTACAATTAAAATGCATACAAAAATAGGATCGAGGCGAATAAAATTCAAATCTTTATCCGAATTCGTGCGAATCTATTCAAATTCTTGACCAGGAATTGCATTGGAAGAATCTTCTTTGTAAAAATCACCGTGAAATTCCGGGGATTGAGGGATGAGTGACGATTTTTCAAAAAATTACAGTGCAGCCTGCACGGAAGAAAATGAACTGTTAATTTTACCAGAATTCCGGTTACTATATGGACAGCAAGGAATATCTGTGACTTTTACTGGAATTCTTGTTAAATCTACCGGAGACTTGATTCATTTAACTAGAATTCCGGTTAAAATAGCAGTAATTCTCGCTGTCCATATATTAACCGGAGTATTTTTTTTCCGTGTGTGAAGATGAGTGAATTTTCTGCAAATTTTACCAAACGCACGGCGGTTTTTTGAAGAATTTTCACTTGTCCCTCACGGTAATTTTGCAAATAAAATTCTTTCAGTGTGTAAATTGATTTTATGAATTCATTTCGAATGCAAGCATCATGTGACATGGTTGTAACAAACTTTTGCGCAATATTTTATGTCACTAATAAGGTGAATGGCTATTATTTCGTCAGGGTATCATAAAATTGATAAATCAAGCTGTTGTGAGCAAATTATGAATATTCTTTGGTACAAAACGCCACAAATGCATTGTTTACAATTGCTTAATGATCAATTTTATCAATGAACTGACGAAATAATATCCACATTGAAAGAAATAATTAGGTACCCTGACTCCAAATTAGTTCCAGCAACTAGATACGGTTGTTGATATTTGGATAACTAAAACGAGCGTTGGCTCAACTAAATTCAAATTTAATTTCTCCGACTTTAATTGCTGTTACTAATTTGAAGTTGCCTTGACTACAGTTTTTATAACCGGCTTCTATTCTTTTATCACTCGGAACTAATTTTTACAACTAACTTCAGTTCATTCGGTCAAATAAATTATTTTTTTCGGTGCAGTGACGAATATATAGCCATTTACCGTACACGGAGAAAAAGAAATACCAATTTTTCCCTATTTTGCTTGCTAAACCAGGAACAGGAAGGTTTGTAAACTGGATTTTCACATAAAAATACGAGAGATTACGAATGAATAAGTGAATTTTACTATACGCTTTATGAAATTTTCAACCCTACACTGAAAAAAAAATTTATTCCAGTCAAATAAATATTTATTTGTCCTGTACCAAAGAAATATTTATTAGAATTAACAAAATATTCTTTGGAACCAAAATAATTCATTGGAATCAAATAAACGATTGAAACCATCTATTTAATTCAAATAAATTATTTTGGTTCCAAAGAATATTTTGTTGATTCTAATGAATATTTCTTTGGTACAGGACAAATAAATATTTATTTGACTGGAATAAATTTTTTTTTCAGTGTACCTACTATTCTTTCTACAATATTCGTAATCTTCCGTATTTTTGTGGGAAAATTCTATTTACAAACCTTCCTGTTTCCAGTTTACTAAGAAAAATAACAAAAATTCTCATATTTTCGAGGGAATATATTTGTGACGATGTTTTTGAAACTTTAGATACCTAATAAATTTCTTAATCGACATTTTTAGACGATTTTTAGATGTTAATTATTATTTCAAAGTATCAAAAAAGATGTTTCACCCGCAGGCGCACACATGACGCGGATTTTGAATCCAATGTCAATTCAGATAAATTATTTTGAACTTGAAAGTCATTTGAACATCAATTACCATCTTCTTCGGAATGAACTAGTTCTTTTCCCTTCAGTCCGTTTTTAGGTTTGCAGGAGTGGGGGAATCGGAGAATGTCTATTATCTTTTGCTCCTTCCGCTGTAAAATACGAAACAGAGATAAAAAGAAGATACAACCCAGCCCGGTGATTAGAAAGAAAAAAAAACCATGAAACCCTGTGTGTAAGATCTGCGCATTGTCGGTTGGTGACCATTTTAATACAACACACATAGAAAAGGAAAGAGTACGAGCAAAGAAGAGGAACGGTCGAAGAAGGGAAGGGGGAAGTTCCAATGCTTGGCTTGGGGACCAATGACCTAGCCGGTTGAGAGATGTGTGTAACCGACTCGACTATAGCTCGATCTCCAGTGTGTAATGTAATGTTGTAGCTTAAATGTATGCTGTTGTGTCTCCGTCATCGTCGTTCCTGACGTTAACGTATGCACACACATGCGCGCGATGACGAGATTTTACAAGAGCTGAGACCTAAGAAGCATCCTACACTCCTCAGCGGTCCCAATAACCATACCCTATATGCTATTTACCATCAATGTTCATCTTGGAGCAGATTTTCGAAAGTATCGCGAGCTAAATTCAATGGGATTTATTTTGTATCGAAGAAACCCTTCTGATCTAACTACATATGGCTCCTGCAATCCTAGCGAATCTGGGTGAACCGACAAGCCATTAAAAATTCCGGTTACATTTTGGTGAAAAATCTTGGTTTTTGGGACGTTTTTTTCAACAAAAATTGACCAAAATTCACCCAACCTCAATTTTGGTGATTTTCCGGTTATTTTGTAGTAATTTTCTGGGTTACCTTTTTTGGTTACCCTTCGGGGGCAGATTTGTTCTAGGCAACCATTGCTTTCCGGTCACAAATAGGTCATTATACGTATACGGAGGAAAAAACTAACAATAACATTGCTGGATTGACAATAAAATATTGTTATATATCAACCCACAATAAATATCGTAAAAATATGACTGTCCCTATTACTCAACTTGCGAGAATATTATATTGTCAAGAGTATTAACAATTCAATTATTCAATTCTGCAATATTATACTGGGTGATTCAAAATTGCCGTACACTTTTCTGGGAGCGGATTCTTGATGAAATTCTGAGAAGATTTTGGTCTGGAATATTCAGATCTGATCCTTAGATTCGGAGATATGAGCATTTTTTAATTTGTTGAAGAATCCAAATACCTCGAAAGTACCACATTTCTGACTTTTGAATCCAACGCCATTCTCTAAGTCATATCACGGGGTATCCCTAGAAAAAAAAACCAAATTAGCTTCCTTCGTTGTGGAGTTATAGCGATTCGAAGTTGTTGAATTCTGATTGGCTGAAATGCAAGAAAATTTCAAATCGATATAACTCCACAACGAAGGAAGCTAAATGAGATTTATTTTTTCTCAGGAATGTCTCGTGTTCTGACTTAGAGAATGGTGTTGGATTCAAAAGTAGTGTTGCCGCGAGCCGCAAAACGAGCTGTAACGAGCTTTTGACTTCAACTGGGTTCAGCTAGGACTATAAGAAGTGAAAATTCTCACAATACTCGTTTGGATGGTTCTGTAGTTCAGTTCGAAGGTTCCATATTATCGCACAGTTCCGTGGATTTGGATTTTCAACCGATTCATACATCAAATAGCACAGATTCAGCTCGAAACGTTGGCTCGAAACCGGCTCCAGTATAAATTCATTTGGAACTCGTTTCCATGAAGGTATATTCCAATTTGAACTTTCAAATCCAGTTGAGAGTTGATTGAATTGAATTTCAAATCAATTTGATTGATTAAAGAGGAGTTCATTTTCAATCCAGATAATCTAAAACCTAGAATTCTTTATGGCTCGTTTCGCGGCTCGCGGCAACACTATTCAAAAGTCAGAAATATGGTACTTCTGAGGTATTTGGGTCTTTCAAAAAATGAAAAAATGCTCATATCTCCGGATCCAAGGATCAGATCTGAATATTCCGCACCAAAATCTTCTCAGAATTCCATCAAGAATCTGCTCTCAGAAAAGTGTACGGCAATTTTGAATCACCCAGTATAGTTATATGAATAATTGATATTTAAATATTTACAAAATATTACTTTGGACTGAGGAAAACAATGTTCCGTCCGAATTGATTTCTACAAACATTCTATCACGATTTTTTTGGATTCGTTCGTGAAGAAAAGGGGATTTTAAGGTCCACAATTGGAAAGTTGCCTCAGAGCGAGATTCGAACCCGGGTCCTCCGAGTGGGAAACAAAGCCTTTATCATATTAACAGATCTCCAAGATGACAACTGAGTACTTGATTTGCCATTTATGGTAATCCTCGACTCTGTTCAGAGCTTACGATGAAAATATATTCAAGGCGAACATAGAATTGCGCGAGTTAAATGAATAAATTAGGATCCGAATCGAGGAATTTTTTCAGGAATGAATAAACCTTGTCAAATTTGTTTATGAAACTCATGTAAAGTTTGTTGATCAATGTTGAATTGAAATGAATTTTTGTGTGTTGTGGATTCAAGAAAAACTTCATCGAAGAAAGGTTAATAGAAAAATGGATCGTGATGGATCAAAATTAATTTCTCATGGGATTAATTGTTCTGTTTTATAATGTTCAGAATATATAGCTGATTTGACAATGAATGGATTTCGTTTGTTAATTCAATTATACTTATTGTGCTCGCTGCTTGATATTGTTTTGTCAAATCAACAATGTTTATTGTGAATTCAAACGGCAACTCATATTGTCATTTGAACCAGGGACTTTCGACAATACAATTCTTGTTAAAAAAACAATGTGCTGTTGCTGTGAGAACAACAAATAATTGTATAACCAACAATAGAATGTTAACAACAACTTTATGTTGCTGGTTCTACTACACACATTGTTTTCCGTGTAGTAAAAACCATCTGGGTAACCATTTTCTGACCAAATTTTTTACCAAAACAAAAAATAACCGGAAGTAAACCATAAAAATTGGTCACTTTGGAATCGCCAGGGAATCCGATGAAGAGCCATTACTGGTCCCTTGAAACGCCTCCAGTCGTACTTGCTGATTTACAAAGGATTCTACAAATTCTTGAAACGTCGAATAATTCCCTCTGTGTGCATCAACATAGAGCCAATTCCGCGCCAGGAAAAGGCTGAAGTTGACTCAATTTATGCACACATGGGTCTATCAATATTTTAACATAATTTTTGTTAATCAGGGGAATGAATTCTGAAAATCCTTGGATAATCCTTGACATAAATTCTGAATTTTCACGAAATGAGAGCGACAAGTCGGATATAACCGCGTAATCGATAGATTGACTGCACAAACCAATTCCACGGGGGTATCTCAATCGATCAATCACTGTCGGATTTGAGGCGAACCCATATACGAGACACCTCTGTAGGAACAATGGAGAGAATGAGTAGATGATCCACTTACGTAACCCACAGGCATCCTAGATGAACGATAGAAAAATGCCCAAGCACATTTTAGAAGATGGCGAAATGAGATGGTACTGAGGGAAAGAAATTTGCCACAGATCGAAGCATTGAGTATAGAATAATAATAATACGTCTTTTCGCTGTCACAGCTAACTGGATTGCCGAGAGAGCAACAAGATTAACTAAAACAGAGAACATTAAAAGGCCGTCGTTTTACAAGCATAGATGACATTAAAAGCGAATCGCTGAAAGAGCTAAAAGCTATTACAAAGATCGAGTTTCAAAAGTGTTTCGAGGATTGGAAAAAGCGTTGGCACAAGTGTATTATATCCAAGGGGGATCCCTAGCAGAAATCACTCTAGTAATTCTCTAGGCCTTGCGAGGCCTCATCAGGCCCTTGTGAGAGACTTGCGAGGCCTCGTAAGGCCTTTTAATCGCCTAGAGAGAATGACTAGAGTTATTTCTCCTAGGGATTTTTTGAAGGGGACAAAATAGATATTGATGAATAGATAAATATTTTTTTCATAAAACGAAAATTCTCGTTATTTTTTTAACACACCTTGTACTTTTTTATGAAAATTCGAATGTCATTGGGCAAAGAAATGATCAACAACGGAAGAATACATCTGACTGTCAGGACGATTTTCAGTGAGAAAGTGATTTCTGCACTGAGAAAAAAATAAGTGCCACTAACCACCACGCGTAGTTGAAGAATTTATGAATGAATCAACGAATTTTTAGTTGAAATGACTTGGAAATTGTAGACTCAACTGCGCCACCTTTCATTGTATCAAACATATCATTTGATTTTATGAACCAATGTGTGTCAACGTCACCAAATCACAGAAGAAGTTTCATTCAAAATCTCACGTAGTTGACTCAACAGAGTCGGCCAATCTGGGGAATGATTCAATGCAACCCATAGAGGGTTCATCAATTAGCCCAATAATGGCACGTTACTGGACCACAAACGGCGTTCTTCGCCCATTAATGGCTCATCAATGGTTAATTGCTGGATGATAACGTGGGTCCAGTAATGGCAATAAATAATGGGCCATGTATGAAATTATTGATTGGCCCAGTAATGGGGCTAAATGATCCCGATTTAGGGCCATAAATTTCGGGATAATGTTCGAATGTCAGCCATCAATGGCAGATTACTGGGGCATAATAATAATAATGATATCCAATGGTGATATGAGTGCGTTCCAGAATAATTGGTTCAGTATTAGTTCAAATGAGTGGTTAAGTGTGAACACTTTTTATATGGCGCGTAATATACTTCGAAGTATTTTACATAGTTTACGACACGTAAGAAACCGAGTATCTTACGCATAAAATCAACCCCTTGCCTTTGGGGGAACAGGAGGGTTCAAGTATCTCACATATATTACGTGTCAGAAACCAAGTATGATAGGTAAGAAATTGAAAAATCACGTGATAAACCCAACCCTGATAGCCGTACATCGGCTGATTATCGGCTGTTTTCATTGCTGGCCTTTCTTATCAGCCAGTGGTGGGCCACACTTGTGCCAATGATATGAATCCATTGTTGGTCATGCAATGGTAGCCATACATGGGCCAATTATTGGCTGTGTTTACATTATCGGGGTTTCCTGTATGGGAACCTCCAGAGTTGGTTGAACGTATTTAACCTCCTGGCGTAGTTGAGTCAACTACGTCATCTTTTTTCTCAGTGTGTGTACTTTGTAGACCAGCGTGCCCGCCGGAAGGTTAACAAGATATTTGCTAATTCGGCAAAATTTTCCAGCCGTCTGTATATCCATTAATACAATTCCGGATTGCTGAATGGCAAGGAAGATTTTTGCTAATTCGGCAAAGCAAATTTTCGAGGTTTGCTGTCCCCAATAAAAATATTTCTCTTCAAAACTTCAACAATTTCTCTGCAAAACTTCATTATCGCAATTCTTAGAGAAAGAAAGAATTTTTTCAACAGATTCATCTTCCAAAACTCTGTGAAATTCTGCATATTTCTGAAAATTTCTATTGCCAGTAAAGGTTTCTCTGTACATTTCCAACTTATTGGTCAAAGCTGTTTTGTTGAGAAATGTTGAATTTTTTCAACATTTTTCCACTTGATAAATGGTGGAAACATTTGATGGGGAAAGGAATTTTCTCCACGAATTCATAGATTTCTCTGCAAACTACATTTGCAGAAAGAAATTTGAATTTTCTCTTTATTCGTCTATTCCAAGAATATTACGGCTTGTGGCGGAGAGTTGAGTTTTCTATACAAATTCATACATTTTTCTCAAATCGCATTTGCGGAGATAAAGTGAATTTTTTCAAATTTTTCAATCGACTCAAAACAACTTAAGTAAAATTCACCGGTAGGCCTCGAAAAAACCTCTCTCCCACGACCCACTCATTCTTCCTTTCGGAGGATTCTGAATCGATTAGTCTATATTCGACGGGAACGAATTTTTCAAAATTTTCTATCGATTTGACCCAGCACTTGGAAAAATTTACAAGTTAAGGTCGAAAGAAACCTTTCTCCCACGATCTACTCATTTTACGTTTCATAAGATTCTGAATCGATTGGTCTATATCTTACAGGGACGAACTTTCAAAATTTTCTATCGATTTGACTCAGCACTTGGAAAAATTTACAAGTTGAGGTGAAAAAAATCCCCTCTCCCACGACCTATTCATTTTTCGTTTTAGAAGATTCTGAATTGATTGGTCTATACCTCACAAAAACGAATTTTTCAAAATTTTCCATTGCGATGATTCCCATAAGTGGTACTTTAAGATTACTGTAGTCATCTCGGAGATCCGCTGATGTGATAGAGGCTTTGCTTCTCACTCGCAGGACCCGGGTTCAATCCTCATTGAGGAAAGTTCCTAAAAATGGACTTTCAATGTGGTGTCTCTTCCGTAATGTCATTCAAGTCGAACTGGAAGGAGATTTGTAGAGATAAACTCTGAACAAACATTTTTTTTCTCAAGCAAAAGTGAATAGATAAAACAGAGATTTGTAGAGTAATGCAGAAATATGCAGAGAAGTATTTAACGTGATATGGAGATTTGGCGAGTTTTGTACGAATTTTGTGGAGAAATTCATCAAATATTACGAAGATTGGAAGAATTATGTACAATTTTGCAGAATAATGCAGAAATTTGTAGAGTAATATTTATGGTTGAAAATTCTGCAATTTCTCAAAGCGTCCGAAATCTGACAGTTATGTAGAAAAATCTGAAGAGTTTTGAAGAATTTTGGAGAGAAATATTTTTATTGGGGGTTTTAGCAATTTTTTGTCTTCAAGTAAAGATAAATAACTATGATTTATCAAATTTTGAATGAAACTTTTGAGAGTTTGAACTTCCATTTCGTTTTTATAAACGATTCATACTTCAAAAATATCAGAAGACCGCCGGTGATCCATTCACCCTGCATTCCCCAGTAGTTTCTACCCTGTGAAAATTTTTTTTTGAATATTCCTACATATTTATTGGGAGTAATCGACACATACACGCGTGAGAAATTTTCCCAACTTGTCCGGAAATTTACAGTAAAATGTTGGGAAAAATCCCATAAAGTTTGTAAATTTCATATAAATGTACCGGAAATTGATTTCAGTAATCGGAATTTTCCGGTTATTTTTCACAATGTACTACACCCAAGAACAAATCGAGGACAGTAAAAGTCATATTTTCATAGACGGAGAGAAATGATGTTCCAAAGATTTCTCAATTTTATAGTGAAGTAGTGCGGTTAAGTTAAATAGTATAATATTTACAACTGAATATAGTAAAAATGTATGCTTTATGATGTGGAGTTGCAACAAATCGCATGAACTTTTACTACATTCGATTGTAAATATTATACTATTTAACTTAACCGCACTACTTTACTATAAAATTGAGATATCTTTGGAACATCATTTTCCTCCGTGTATTTTCTAATCATAATAACAACAAAAAAGAAAGATTGACTTTGACTTTGAAAGTTAATAATCAGACAGTTCACGGTAATTACTCAGCCTCTTTATATACACTTCGTATATACCTCAATTTGACACTCAATCCACTTCTCTCTCTCTCTCTCTCTCTCTCTCTGCGTATTCAAACGAGATCATTATATAAATGGGAATAATATTTATGAAAGTTCATAAGACACACAATTGAGAAAATGTTTCAAAAGGAATGCTGGTTTTCATTCGCAGCTTTTTTCCCGTTTTTCCCTTTGATACCACAGAACGAACGAACGAACGAACGAACGAGCGACCGAAGGAACGGTAGGGACGGAGGGACGTGGGCGTGGACGTGGGCGAGGTAAAATCTTCAGGGCCGGCGGCGATACAGCGACGGAGCATCGACCGGAGGTCACAGCTGGACGACGTATATCATAAATCCATTGGTTGGCCAGAAATTGCGCAAAGAATGGCATCGGTTACGTCCCTGGTGATCCAATTTTCTTTTCTCCTTTTTTTTTTATCCGCTTCCCTCTCATCTCTATCTCTCTCCTCGTCGTTTCGCGCAGACAGAGGATTTCATTACAACCGCGAGAGAGCTCGAGAAACGATGCAAATACGATTATTCCACCCTTCCCATTCGTTATTTCCCACGAATTTTATGCCATCCGTGAAATCTTGACGCGATCAGTCCTCTAAAGTGATAATGTTTTCCATTGATTCTTTTCGACTCGACAAAGAACATTTTTTAGACGTGGATTTTTGTTTTTAAAGACTGTTCCAAATCGAAGCTTTGACGAAGCAAACGAGATATCGTCATCGAATCGCGCGCCGTATGTTTTCATCTAAGTAATTAACCGAAAGGAGGATTATGTCCCAAGAGCTCTTGTCTTGTGTCTTTGAATTTTAACCAATTCTATGTAAGAGCGGGGCATAGAAAAGGAGAAAAGAAAAAAAAGAATTCCACCGTTATGAACTTGAATCACGCAATCGCCATAAGGATCAAACGGCAATTAGAATGGGCTACGCCGTTGAAACATCATAGAACGAGAATAATTGAGTCTACTGTTTCCGTAGAATCTATATTGGTTCCTCTTCATGTCTGTTATTTTGTTGGGGCTCGGTTGTTTCATTTGTAGGGTTCATTTATCTCAATTATCTATTCATTCCTCTTTAGGCTTAGCTATTTTGAATTGTTTTATTTCACATGTTCGTTTCGAACCATCCTATGTAGTATACCTAAGTATTTTTTTTTTAGAATCGTTTCGTATCATCAGAAAGGGTGTAAAGCTGTTATTATGAAGCCTATGCGGGTCACCTTATTCAATTATTGTTCACTTTGCTAATTAATTTTGGGAAAAAGCCTTGACTGGACTGGTGGAAACTTTGCGATTGGCAAATGACAACTGGGGAAAAATCAATTTGGATCTATTTAAATCTAATTTTCTTTAAAAAAGAATCTCAATTCTTAGAAACAATTAATGCACACGAATTGTAATTGATTAAGGGCCATTGAGCATTGAACAACGGACAAAATTTTGCTACGTACTTTTTGAATAACTAAGCATCGATTAAAAATGTTAAATATCTAGCAATAAAGTCCCTGTTAAAAATGACGGAAAGGTTCGGAAACCAATTGGGACAAAAACCGACATTAAACGGAATGAATCGTAAAGATTCGCAACTAAATTCTTTCGGTTTATTTTCGTCATTTTTAACAGGGTCGCACTGCTAGGTTTCGGCTCTAAATATTATATAAATCCAAAGCTCAAAACAAATTCCCGAACATGAAGAGATAAGTTATAAAAATTATTGACATTCGCAGGTTAATATGTTTATAATCGTTTGAATGATTCCCCTGGTAAAAAAATCTCTCTGAATCTGTCTGAAAATTTCACGTTACAGAGAGGTTCAAAGAGATTCAGAGAGATTTAGAAAGAATCAGAGAAATTCAGCGCAATTCAGAGGATTTCAGGGACTAATGGGTTGAGAAAACTTAAGCTTTGAATTTTTCATTAGGATTCAGAGATATTCAGGGTCATTCAGAGGGATTCGGAGTAATTCAGGAAAATTCAGAGAGGAATGAATTTAGTAAAATTCTTGGTCCTGCATTTCAGGAGCATTCAGGAGGTGTCAGAGACTTTCAGAGACGCATGAATTAAGGAAAATTTTGTATGGAACTTTTCAGAAATATTCAGAGGAATTCAGAGAGATTCAGAGAAATTCAGGACAATTCAGAGGAAGCTTTGAAATCTGAATACATCAAATTCTGGGAGATTTAGAGAAATTCAGAGAGATTCAGAGAAATTCAGAGGAATTCAGTGGAAGCTTTAAAATTTGAATATATTAAATTCTGGGAGATTTAGAGGAATTCAGGAAGATTCAGAAAAATTCAGAGGAAGCTTTGAGATTCGAATATATCAACTTCCGGGAGATTTAGAGAAATTCAGAGAGATTCAGAGAAATTCAGAGACATTCAGAGAAATTCAGAGAGATTCAGAGAAATTTAGGAAAATTCAGAGGAAGCTTTGAAATCTGAATGCATTGAATTCCGGAAGATTTGGAGGTATTCAGAAAGATTCAGAGAAATTCAGAGAAAGTTTTGAAATCTGAATAAATTATTCCGGGAGATTCAGAGGAATTCAGAGAGATTCAGAAAAATTCAGGACAATTCAGAGGAAGCTTTGAAATCTGAATACATCAAATTCTGGGAGATTTAGAGAAATTCAGAGAGATTCAGAGAAATTCAGAGGAATTCAGTGCAAGCTTTAAAATCTGAATATATTAAATTCTGGGAGATTTAGAGAAATTCAGAGAGATTCAGAGAAATTCAGGGGAATTCAGAGGAAGCTTTGAAATCGAAATACATTAAATTCCGGGAGATGCAGAGGAATTCAGAGAGATGCGGAGAGATCCAGGAAAATTCAGGGAGATCCACTCAAATTCAGAGAAAGCTTTGACTCCTTGATGAATGAAATCCTAAGAAAAATCAAATACATTCAGAAAGATTCCGGGAAATTTGCAAATTCCATCAGAAAATTTCAGAGAGATTCAGGCAAAGTTGAAGAGTTTCAGGACGTATCACTATCGGAAAAGTCTCTAATTTCCTCTGAATTATTCTGAATTACTCTGAAGTTACTCCGAATCTCTCTGAGATATGTCCCAAAATATAGAGAGATTCAGAGAGATTTCAGAGAGTTTCAGAGAGATTTTTTTTACCAGGGTTTGAGAAATCATTTACAGCCCTGGTCAAAAAAGTCCATTGATTCTCATTGAATCTCGGAGAATGTTCTGATTGAATCTCAACTTTTCAATGAGATTTGGTCAGAAGAATGAATTCTCTCAATATGAATCTGATTGAATCTCGCCAAATCTCATTGAATCTCGGCCAATGTTCTAACCAAATTTCATGAAATTTCATCTCTCAGATTCAATGGATTCTTTCAACCAGGGAGTTCCAATTTCATAGTCAAAGCTCAATTATTTTAATATTGGCCTTCATCACTGTGGACTTAAAATTTGTATTTATCGTTTACCCTGCTTAAAGGATCCGATTCAAACGTATTAACTGGTCAATCAGTATGAATCAGATTTTTGTCCAGGAAGTTTTCTATTCAATCTTATTCAAACCGATTAGATTTGAATAAAATCAGATAAGAAAATTCCCGGACAAAAATCTGATTCAAACTGATCGAAGAATTAATAAGTTTCAATCGGATTTGTTAAGCGGTGTAGTTGATCAGAAAGTGCGTAGCAAAATTTTGCCCATTTCTTGAAGGACTCCATGATCCTTGACGTGAAATTTTTGTTGATTCAATCTAAAAATCTAAGTAGACGTATATTCTTCATTTTTTAGACCTAGCAAAATCTAACTAGATTCGAATAATATTTTCCCGAGGATCAGAACCAATCGGAAACTGGTTTTTGATAACGTTTTTGGAGTTTGAATCGTTCGTAGGAACGAAAAGAAACTTCAAACTCGTAAAATTTGACAAATTATTAATGTTTATGTTCTCGAATTAACTGTTTGGAACTGGAAACATCGGTGCAAGAATGCACCTGAGTACACGGAAGAGAGAAAATGGAGAAATTTGCTGTATAGGATGACAACGCGCACGGAAAAAATAATTTAGCTGCAGCAGCTGAGTAGCTAGCACTGACACTGACAGCCATTAAATTGGCTTCTGGAGCTAAATTTCAGCTGTTACAGCAAAAAAATTTGCATTTGTAGTCAATTTATTTGCGGTAACAGCTGAAATTTAGCTGCAGGAGCTAATTTAATGGCTGTCCGTGTCCGTGCTAGCTACTTGCTGCTGCAGCTGAATTATTTTTCCCGTGCGACGCTTCAAACCTTTGAATGGAAATTTTTACAAAATATCTTGTCAAATAATTCACATCGTAATAAGAGAAAAATCTATTTTTGACTGATAATGTGAAGAATTCGACAATATATTTTGTAAAAATTCCCATTTCAAGACTCGAAGCGACGTCATCCTATGCGGTAAATTTCTCCATTTTCTTTTTTCCGTGTATTTTTCGTTATTCCATCAACTATTCGTTCCAACAAAGGATTCAAACTTCAGCAACATTTTTAATAAATGAGTGTGAATGATCGTTTAATTATGTCGCCAGAATTGCATCAAATCAACCCTGTTAATAATTTTCGATAAAGAAAGATAAAATCCAAGCATCGATTTTCATCGTTTTTTATTGTTTCTATCGTATCATAAAGTAAGTCTGTATGGGATAGAAATTTCATAGCTATCGTATTTTACTGTGATGAAACGATGGAATCTGAATCGTTCTTTATCGGTCTCTATAGAGTCGATCGTATTTTAACGGAAATGAACGATAAGGCAGCAACATTTTATTATAACTTGGCGAATATGCTGCGGTTTCTACCGTTGAAATACGTTAGGAACAATATTTCGCTTGATAAGGTCTCTACCGTTTTGTGTATGGGAAATGCACGATACGGAGACTGCATGATTTTTTTTGTTTGTTCGAATAATACGGGTACAAGAGTCCGTCGACATCTATCGTGATATCACAGGGAAAGACTACTCATGTATTTTTATCAAACATATCGTTGTCTATCGTTCCTTTTAGAATGAAATCTTGATGGGAACTCTGTTTCTCCCGCATTCTATCATGAACGCAAGATATATGAAATTCATTCTGTTAAGTTTCAAGCATGAAAGCTTATCGCTCTCTATCGCAACACCGGGAGAGCCCCAAGGGCTCTTTTCACGGACGTGGATAAATTCTCGAAGAATCATCCTTGGATTTTCAGATTCGAGTGCAATCGAGTAATTTTGCTTGGATAATTGTGAATTCCATACATGAAAGGCGTAGGCGTGGCCTGAATTTCGCCCATACACCAATGCAATGTTTACGGAACGGCGTTTGATTTGAAGAAAAATGGATTTTTTTTACTCTAAACTTCGTTTTTTAGTATTGGAAATCAATACCAGCTCAAAATGGAGATTACCTCACAGAGAAGAAGGAATAATTTCAGCAACTCTTGGAGATGGCGATTTTCGATCATTTAACTTGAGTACACGGAGAGAGAAAAATTTGCTGACGCGGCAAATCAAAGTGTTGAAAATTCGCTACCACAGTCAGCAAAATTTTCGCTGGACTAGCGAAATTTCTTGTATTCTATACAGAATATCTGCCATAGCTGAAAAATTGCTGTGGTAGCAAATAGTTTGCTGTTCCAACGAAAGGTACCCAGCAAAATCAGGTTTCGCTGTCATAGCGAATTTTTTTCCTCCCCGTGTATTTACTGGAACTTCAACTAACTCGATAGTTGCAATCAATACACCCAGAAAAATAGTTGACTCGAATATGAACCTTTTTCATATACATTTCATTGTTGCATCCAATAAAATTTTACTCGATTTAAGAAAATTTGATTTGAAATGAATAAGAGTTTATTTGGATGGAATGACTTTTCAATTCGATTCAACTAAAACTCTACTCAAAGAGAAATTTATAGTTGAATTTACCGTGGAACTATTGCGGCCTAGGAACAGACTGAATTTCTAATGGAATTTACCGTAAAACATTGTCAATAATTTGATTAGGCTTCTATTGTTCCGTCATGGTAAATTTCATTGTAAGTTCAGTCTGTTCCTTGGTTACAAACTGCCATGGTAAATTTAACTTAACCCGAATTGAAATTTTGCCCCTGCTTTGTCGATCCGGTCACTGAAATTGCTCCTCCTTCCACGCTATAAAAACTATTCGGTCCTACTTTCCCGCTGCGAATATTTTTTGATTCTACACTGGGAGAAAAAATTCTTGGAAACATTGAGATCTCTACACGGAGAAAAAAGATCATGGAATGATCGCTAGGAAAGATAGTAAACTGGTGACAACTACGAATTTCTGTGCACAGTCGCTAACAGAGACGAGTAATGGTTCCTATTTTGGTATATTAGAATACAATATAGTATACCAAAATAGGAACCATTACTCGTCTCTGTTAGCGACTGTGCACAGAAATTCGTAGTTGTCACCAGTTTACTATCTTTCCTAGCGATCATTCCATGATCTTTTTTCTCCGTGTACTAGAATACTCGTAATGAAATAATTAGTTAATTTGAATGGAATTTCGTTGAATTTCGATCAAGTATCCACACGGAAGAAAAGGGAAATAGCTGTGGCAGCTATTCACTTTTTTAGCACCCTTTTTTCACCCCTGTAGCTAAGATAATTGCAGCTGTAGCTGTTTTCTTAACTACCACGGTAAGAAATCGTAGCTATAATTGCAAAGGTTTTGTGATTGATATTTGCATAGCTAAACAATTTAGCTGTTAAATTTACGCTGCGACAGCAAAAAAATAGCTCCCGTAGCTCATTTTTAGCTATCCAAATGATAGCTAATTATTTTTTTCCGTGCATTTTCATTGACAAAATATTTTGTACAATATTAAATATTTGTTCGATCGAATGTAAATATTTGTATGTAGTGAGTTTTTTGAATGATAACATTACATAAAGCGCATTTTTTATCAATTCGAAAATGTAATTGAAAGAAAAAATTCAAATTCAATTCAAATTATGTCGGTCAAATCAATAAATTTTCCATTCGAATGCGGATCTGATAATTCCACTCGATTGAAATGAAATATGCATTTCGTTCAAATGAACACTCATTCGTTTCATAAAGTGGAATATTTTTTGAATCGAATGAAATTTTTTTACCCGAACGAATATCTATGGGGTTTCTTTTTTGAATGAATGAGTGTATAAAAAATAGGGTACCCAAGTGCACTGTTAAAAATTTCTGGACAAAACTTCAAATACCCGTAACGGAAGCAATTTCCAATCACGTAACTGAAAAATCAAGTTACATGTGTATGAAATTTCAGTTACGAAAATATACATAAATCCGTAATAAAATGTAGTAAAAATTTGAAAATTCAATCAAGTGTAAATGAATTCTCAATTCAAATACCAAGAATTGGAAATTTCAGTTACGGATGTAATTGAAAAAGTTATGAAATTTCAAAACATTTTCAACAGTGTGAGATTATAAGAAGAAATTCACAACAAAATTATCAAATTACTCAAGTTCTTTTTTCTTGACTGGCACTGACACATAAGTTTGATTATCGAAATATGACTTTTTAAACATTTTTTTGTGAACCAGAAATAGGATGATTCGTCAAATGAATTTGTACATGAAAATACGGAAGTTGACGATCGCTTGAAACAAACTTTGAGTATTAAATTTCAATCCTATACTCATCATACTTTCTACACCACTCGTCGTAATCTTACGTATTCTCATGTAAAAATTCATTTTATAAATCTTTCTATACCTAGTTTATTGAAAGAATGAAAAAAAGTCATAGGGTCAAAGTAGGAGGTAAACCTTGCACCTGCTTTGCACCTACAAGTGGTGAAATAGGAACTTTCTACCACTTTCAGGGGCAAAGTAGGAGATGATATCTCATTGAAACAGCTCCTACTTTCCTATCTGATGCTCCTACCCGTGTGGAAATCAATCCTGGGAATCCTAAAATATGTCCGGGCCTCGTAGGGGTATAACTTGGGCATCCAATATAAGAGTTTCCCACCCACACTGAGAAAACAGATATCTTGAAAAATACCATAATTTATGGATTTTCAGCGCTGGTCTGACCCGAGTCGGAATATTCACTTGCATGAATCTCTAAAAGTACCATAATTTCTTGGACTTTTTGAAATAAGTATGGTACCTTCCGTATAAAAGTCCAAGACATTATGGTACTTTTAGAGATTCATGCAAGTGAATATTCCGACTCGGGTCAGACCAGCGCTGAAAATCCATAAATTATGGTACTTTTTAAGATACCTTTTTCTCCGTGCATGGCTCATATGGGCCCCAGTTGGGGTTGCTAGTGTACTCCCCGGATATTTTAATCTAGGAATGCCCATTCAAAACCCATATAGGCTCTGGGCAAGCCACCATTGTCTCGCCCAGGCATTGTAATTTGAGCATGCTCAGTTATACCCTGAAGAGGCCCTGGGTTGGCTATCATTGTTTCCCCCCATTAAAAATACTCGACAGAACCGGACAACAATTTAACCCAGATCTGACAGGTTTGTCCGACATTGTTTGGTTGAGCCAAACAGAACCTGTCAGATCCGGGTCAAAATCCTGTCTGGTTGAAATTTTATTTCATCATTTTGTGTATCGAAATTTTTTTTTTCGTTCAGTTTTCTTTAAACATTAGGAGGAGGTTTTAAAAAAATAATAATTTTTTCTTGGTGTTATTAACCTATATACATGCAACAACGGAATATTTCATATCAACGTTGATAGAATTGTCTATAGAGTATTTCAAAATAGTCAACAGGATTTTCACCAAATACTTCCGATTGTAATCCTCGTAATCCTCTAAAGTGAAAATCAAAGCTGACGTACATTCGGGGCATGCTCAATGTTGTTAGATCAAAATTGCATTGTCTTTTATTTCTACCAGGGAAATATCTGGCACTAAATGCAGAGCCGGATTTAGAAATTCTGTTTCCCTTTCCAACGCAAGTATAACAAAGGATAAGTGATAGGCGGCTGCCTACTGTTCATCTTTTGTTACACGTTGATTGAAGAGGGAAACAAAATTTCTGAATCCAGCGCTGACCGAATGAATCAAAATGTATCTTGATTTCTATGTTTTTGAAAGTGATTCTTCCAATGCTGTTAGTTTCCAGGTTATAACAATTGAAACTAATTTCAAGCAACCTATGAGCTCGAAATCAAAATTCCCAAAATTTGATACGCCTTTGGCTGACTGGAAAAAATATTTTGATTACCTATCTAAAAATTTACATACAAAAGCTGAGCTAAAAAAGGGAATTTTGATTTGCTTTTCATTTGATGGTGGTTTTACATAAAGCATGGATCTATCAAAAGCTAACCCTCCAAGAACATTTTGCTGGAGCAAATTCATTTGTCTTCTATCTGAGGAATATCACCCAAATATCCAGGGGCTCAGCGCAGGATGAAATTTGAAAATTCATATGGGCTAAAATGAATCCCCTAAGTTGGCCCAAGTTGAAGTCTTGATGTGGCTCAAGTTCGGGAACTATTACGGGGCTTAGATTGAAAAGCGTAACACCCCAAGTTAGGGCCAATCCTGGTGCCCTAACCAGGGCCACATTTTAAGTAGGGATTATAAACCTGGCCCAGGTCTGAGCCCGGAAAAGAGGATTATTAGCAGCAAAGTAGAGACAATATTTCGATCCGGGTAAATTTTAAGAAATTTACTTGATTCAAAAAAAGTTCAGTGAATCCAAATAAATCCGAATATAAATTTCTCTCGGTGTAACGTAAACACTGCGTAAGTTGCCAGATAGGTATTTACAATTATCGTCGAGACAGCTAACGTTGTACTTGTCCTTTTTCTTCGTGCTGTAATCTCCTATGCCAGGCCCACACTGAGAAAAATGTGTTTCGTAGAACTAGCAATCACAGAATTGTTGGCATTTTATTGTTGGAAATACAATAATTTTTGTTCTCATAGCAATACATGTTGTCTTGTTCACAACACTGTAAAAAATATACTTCCTAAACTGCCAAAGAAGTTTGGCAGTTCTTTACACAAACTTTTTTTGTAAATTACCAAACAAGTTTGTAAACATTCAAAAAATTTTGTGATTTCACGAAGATTTTTGAGAATTTACAAACTTCTGTTCGGCAATTTACAAAAAAGGTTCGGAAATTATTTTTCCAAACCAAGTTTGTAAATTTCCAAGCATTTTTGTTTGGAATTCAACCAATTTTTTTTACAGTGAATAGAATTGTCAATTCAGCAATGTTAACGGTCATATTTTTACGATTTTCATTGTAGGTTGACATATGACAATGCTGAATTGTCACATACACGGAAAAAAGAAAACAGCACTGGTTACTGTCCATAACAGCAATCAGTTGGAAAACAAATGAAAACACGCTTGGATGATAGAGGTTAGCGCGATCACAGTGATGTGTACTGCAGTGAAATTCAGGGGGCTTCAACTCTATAGGATGACCCTAAATCATATTTTAATTAAGGACAAGTTTTCTAGTATGGTGGCGCTTTGATCGTACTGAATCGAGGTAACCTCAAAATTATGCTTATGTATTTTGATTTTGTGACATCGAAAGTATTTCAATAATAAAGTTGTGAACAACAATTCTAAAAACAAATTATACGTGTCAAGATATAATTTGGCTTTAGAATTTTCTCATTTTCACCCTCGATTGTTGGAATACTGTTGATGTTTCAAAATCAGAATAATTTTGAGGTTACCCTGCTACACGAGGCCGCCATTTTGATTTTTAGTTCGCATGAAAGTACCCCGCTTAGAGGGCGCAGAAATCAGTCCAAATTTACTTTACTTTTATAACGTTGAGTTGTACCCTGCTCAAAAACCCGGATAGGACCCGGATAAGGTCCCGGTAAACATCGGAACTTCATCCGGGTCAATACGACGCTTTATCCGGTTTTTGTGTCCGGGTCTCATCCGGGACTACCCGGGACTCGGTCGGGAGTTTTCCCACGAATTAGACTTGAGACCCGTATAGGATCCGTATAGGTGTCGGAACTTCATACGGGTTCATTCGGGAATCAATCGGGTTCTTGTATTCGGGTCCTGATCGGGTTCTATCCGGGTCCATCTAAAAAATTTCGATCTATATTTTGTGCAGAAAAAAAATTTTTGTGATAATTCGATTTTATAAGTGTTGCAGACGATTTTTCTTATTCTAATTACCGATGAAGATCAACTTACAATTGAATTGTTGGAAGTTCGCTCAGCGAGAATTGAACCCGGGTTCTGCGAATGAGAGACAAAGCCTCTATCACATCAGCGGATCTCTGAGATGACGACAAAACACTTACAGAGTCTTTTATTACACCCTGGTGAGGAAAACCGGATAAAGACCAAATAGGACCCGGACTGGTATCCCGGTGCATACGGGTATTATACGGGAAAGGTTGTTCTTTTCGGGTATATATTCGGGTCTGTACGGGTGCAGTATCGGGACTGCCAGGTTCATTCGGGTTATATCTGGAAAAATTTTCGGGAATAGGTTTTGGGTACGGGTGTATCCGGGTAGTGGCCGGAAACTTTGAGGCTTAACCCTTAGCTGCCACACTTCGCCAGTGTAACATAGCTGCCACACTGGGGTCGATTATGACCTTAACTGTAAATGTACACCAAAGCCAAGCTATGCGTAAATACATCTTGGAAAAATTTTAGAGAGTACTAAAACTATTCTCATTTTCAGTCAAATGATTTCCCTAAAGGAAAATTAATTTCGAATTTGTGAAAAAATTATGTGTGTAGCACACATGCATCGCTTCTTTTCATCGACCGATAGGTATATTTTCGCTTCTAAATGAAATTATCACTGTATCATGGAAAAGAATTATATGAAACATGGACAATCATGTCACGCTAGGGTGGAGTAAAGTGAAGAAACTCTAAAGTGGCGCAGGATTGCGCGAAGAGTTCGAATTATTGAGTTTCTTGATGGTAATTCAAGATTGAATTATGTTGGGGTCAGTATGACCCCAGTGTGGCAGCTGAGGGTTAAGATGGATACGTATTCGGGTTTATCCGGGAATGATACGGGAATAATTCACCGAAATCTATTTATAAGTCTCAATCGGGATCCATTCCGGGTCTATCCGCTTCTATCTGAGACAATTTCAGGAATATGGTTTTATGCACGGGTCTATCCGGGCTAGGCTCGGAAACTTTGGAGCTCAAAACGAATACGTATCCGGGTTCATCCGGGAGTAATACGGGAATAATTCACCAAAATTTATTTGTAAGTATCAATCGGAATTTATTTCGGGTGTATCCGGGTTCTATCTGGAACAGTTTCAGAAAGATGGTTTTCTATACTGGTCTATTCGGGTTGTGTCCGGGAATCTTGGAGCTGGAAACGGATACGTATCCGGGTTTATCCGGGTGTAATACAAAAATTCATCATCGAAATTCATTCACAAGTTTCAATCGGCATGGATTCCAGATTTATCTAGATGCGATCTGAAAAAGTTTTCGAAGAATGGTTTCATATACAGATTTGTCCGGGCTGCTACTCGTTAACTACACCGCTTAAAGCAGATATATGCTTGGCTTTATCCGGGTTCCATCTGGAAAAGTCAAGATGTATTCTCGTATTACTCCCGGACGAACCCGGATACGTATCCGCTGTGAGCTTCAAAGTTCCCGTGCACAATCTGGATGGACCTGTATAAAAAACCATGGGTCTGAGACTGCCCCAGATAGAACCCGGAAAGTCCCGGAATGAATCCCGATTGAGATTTATAAATGAATTCCGATGAATCGTTCCCGCATCACTCCCGGATGAGCCCGGATACGTATCCGTCTCAAGCTTCAAAGTTCCCGGTTACCACCCGGATATACCCGTACACAAAACCTTTTCCCGAAAATTTTCCTAGAAGGAATCCGAATAAACCCGGATACATGTCCGATTCCCACTTCGGAGTCCCGGCACTGCATCCGTATAGACCCATATGTGTATCCGAAACGAAAAATAACCCCGTATAAAACCCGGATGCACTCGGATACCATTTCGCTCCGGGCTCAGTCTGGATGCTATCCGGTCTTTATCCGGTTTCCATCCGGTTTTTTTACCAGGGTACCCCCCTGGTGAAATTCGTCAATGCTGCTTGGACATTAACGGTTACTGGGAGACGCAGTAATGAACGGCGTGAATTTGATTTTTCATTCTTTTTCAGTGAATTACTGCGATTCACAGTAACCATTGCTGTTAACTTTTTTCCGTGTATCAACCAGCAATAAAATTGCTGAATTGACAATTTTGTTGTTAATAAGACCACCATATATTGCTATAAGAACAAGAATTATTGTATATTCAACAATAAAATTTCAGCAATGCTCTTATTGCTAGTTCTACGAAACACATTTTTCTCAGTGCATATGACATCTCCCACATAGCACAAATGCCTCAGTAATATCTCCAGGATCTTCCGACAATTTTGTTTGTTAACCTTGTGACAAGCTTGCCTGACAACATTGCAGCAAAATTGAATTACTATCTGGGAAAGTATCGGTTTCTTTTCGGAACTAACCCAGTTAACATTTTTCCCCTCAACATTTCAACCGTTCAGTATGTTCCCTGAATGATATCAGAAAGTTCTCCAATGCGTCGATTGCAGAAATCTCTCAGAAGACTCCCTTATAAGGTCTGGAAGTTACCAAAATGTGATTCAAGTCAACTTCCTGATAATTTCTAGACCTCCCAAGAAAGATACCTAAAAGATTTTCGAAATCGACGCATTATAGAACTTCCTGTTAGCATTTACAGAACATAATAAATGTTTGAAATGTCGAGGGGAAAAACGTTCACTGGAAACACAGGTCGTTTTGAATTTGGAAATTTATTTCATCAACATTCCAGTGCCCCTCCAATTCATTTTTATCTATCCACAATCCCCAGTTCGATTTTTTTTGAGAATTCAATTAGATTTTTCATCAGAATTTTGGCGTCCATCGTAGCCACGCCTATGGACAACGTTGACGAAGTGCCGGTTAATCGTATATTCAGGGGGACCAGAGCAATGTCGTGAAATAATATTGGGATGCTACTGTGAAACGCACACACTGGGATGTATACATATTCAGATATCGTTTGGGACCCGCTACAAGAGCGGACGACTCTAATGAGAGGGAAGGAAGAAGGGTGAAAGGGGAGGGAGGTATTAACAGGAGGGTTCCCATGTGAGGACACGAACGTTCATCGATCGTAGAGACAACGAGAAAGCCCTGCTCTGCTCTGTGAACAACGTGAAACGAAAGGAAGGAACTAGAATCAAAGTACACGTTGATTTGCATTCTCTCTCTCTGAGAATTACGTCCAAATATAATCCATCGACCGTTACCGAAAGAATTTCTATTTTCGAAAATCATAAAACCCATTCGAAAGTTGAACCGTGATATTTGTTTCGCGATTACACATGTTTCGTGGAAAACAAAGAAAATGTTTCAAGAACGTTCTATTCCAACGGCAATTAAAGAAGGAGAAGGTGAATCGTGTGTGTAATAACGATAAGAGAAACACAGCGAACGCGAGAAAGGAAAATGATAACAAATAGGTCAGTTGGGCAAAGATATCGGAACATTGAATAATCATTCGAAGAAAACAACATAGTTGGATCGAACTAGGGCAAAGGTATAGATAATAATACCCCTAAAGGTCAAACGACGATGACGACAAAAGATGATGAAGACCCTCGCGAAAGAAGGGCAGCACACGAAATCGATGATACGTGGAAAGATAGAGAATCGATGATGATTATTCATTCGCGTGGTTGGATTTGAAATATCATCAAGTACGCGTTGTTACCTTCGAGATCCTATGTTCGAAGAATTTAATGATATCGATAAGACAACGCGAAGAACAATTAATAAACAGGTTGAAACGTATATGGGATCACTATCAACTCGGGTTCCAACTGTGGTAAAAATTTCATGACGATCGGATAATAGGAACGGAAGATATGCGCGGTCGCGGAATAGTTCACATCCCCACAGTGTCTACACGGATAAACAGAGTAATTACTCCCTGAGCTCTGATGAACATTTTGGTCTAAGAGATTTGGAGTTTGAAACAACAAAATTGTTGGTCCCTCGAAACGATCACAAAGCTTCCCTCTAACGAGAAAGCAATAACACTTTGTTTTGAACAGCTTATGTTTTAAATATACCAACCCTGGATCGCTGTATGCTTGAATAGGGTTTTGTTGCATTTCGTGTGCATGTAGCTTAGAAATTAGAAATAAACCTAAAAGATCCCATGTGGAGATTTGTCGAATTCTATTGGTGATCACTCCATTCGGGTCTCAATCCTGGGAAATCAATCCTGGGCATCTTAAGGGTCCACCCACAGATCATACATGGAAAAAATAATTTAGCTGCAGCAGCTAAGTAGCTAGCACGGACACGGACAGCCATTAAATTAGCTCCTGCGGCTGAATTGTAGCTGTGACCGCAAATAAATTAACTACAAATGCAAATTTTTTTGCTGTAACAGCTAAAATTTAGCTGCAGGAGCTAATTTAATGGCTGTCCGTGTTCGTGCTAGCTACTTAGCTGCTGCAGCTAAATTATTTTTTCCGTGTATAGGCCCCGAGTTGGCTACCATTGTTTTGTCCGGATATTCGATATCGTTACAGGGCCTTCCAAAAGCGTAACATTCCAAGTTGGGGCCACTTTTCAAGTAGGGATCATAAACCTGGCCCAGGTCTGAGCCCGGGAAAAATTCTCACACGGGAAAAAGCATTGTCTGAAATTAAAATGCAAACAGATCGAGACTTTACAGTGAAATTTTTATCCATCGCCACACGGGGGAAATGTATTGGTGAAAAATTACCCAGTGAGTTGAGGAAAACACACGGAAAAAAATGAACTGTTAATTTTACCAGAATTCCGGTTACTATATGGACAGCAAGGAATATCTGTGACTTTTACTGAAATACTTGTTAAATTTGCCGGAGACTTGATTCATTTAACTAGAATTCCGGTTGAAATAGCAGTAATTCTTGCTGTCCATATATTAACCGGAGTATTTTTTTCAGTGCAGGGATATAGAAACATTCCCGCGAAGTTTGAAATCTGGTATTCGAATGTTTTTATTGTCTCCATAAGTTGAATCCCGCTGAAGAGCATTTGAATGGATTTTTTTATCTGTGGTCGAGGAAAATCAAGTCAACCGGATTTTAAACTTCGCGGGGATGTCATTCACAGTGTTGCCAGATGGTGGGGAATTCCCCAAATGTGGGGATTTTCAAGGCAGTGTGGAGAGGAATTGGGGAACGTGAATATTAGGGGATTTTGTGGGGAATCATGGAAAAATTGGGGAGATTTGGGGAATTCTGTTAGAACTAAAACATTTGGAAACTAAGGGTACAGTCAAACAACTTCGTAACGTAACTGCTCAGATAGTACAGAAGTTCGTGAATCAATCGAAAATAACTCTTCTAATTAACTTCTTATTTAATAGTTTTTTGAATTCTTTGAGAGTTCTTTAAGAACATATTGAGTTATAAAATAATTTTGTGAGAATTCTCTAGAGAACTAATCGTTTCTGTTACACGGACGAAACCATGATCCCTGCAAAATACCCCCTCAAAGCAAGGAGAAAATTCATTTTTTATGGAAAAACAATTCCCTTATGTACTGAAACCCCCCAGGTAATACACAAAAATCATTATAGAATCATTTATTTATTTATTTACCACTGACATGTAGGAAACTGTTCTTGAATTATGAAGAGAAAACTTTTCTTGAACTCTTTTGAAATTCAAAAAATTCCCACCAAGAAGTCCAAGAACAATTTGATTTGTCAAACATTTGCGAGTGCCGTTAGAATTCTCAAAGAACTCCTATAGAATTTCAAGAGGAAATGTTTGATGAATCGAATTCTTTTCGAAACTTTTTAAGAACTCTTCGTATTCTGCAAAAGTTATCAAGAACTTTTCTTTCAGAATTCATTTAAAGGTGTTCTTAATTTGATGAAATTGAAAGAAAACGGATTAGATCCTCCCACTATACCATCAGTTGATCAGTTAGCTCTTTTTTATACTTCTCATCAATATATTATTCTTCCTTCACTTTCAACAAATGTTTTATTTGGATTATTATGTATTTGCCGTACATTTTTCAGATAAATCACTTTTCTTTTGTAACAGCAATACTTGAGATACATAAAACAAGGAAATAAAGTTCAATTGTCCAAGATTGTATGCTCAAGGCGGGAAAAATTTGGCGGAAAATTTGAAAAATAAAATTTTGGGGATTTTTTGGGGATTCAATGTGGAAATTGGGGATTTTGTTCATCAGAATTGGGGAATCTGAGGAAAAAATTCTGGCAACACTGGTCATTCAACTTTCAGTGACCTTTCGTCAATACATTTTCTCCCCTTGGTGAAAATCCAAAAATGAAGGAAGCGAGTGTTGAAACGAATGAAGCGTGGAAATGTTCCCATTCTCTCCTGAATTACGCTTTCGTTGCGCTCTAGCCGCGCTTCCCCGAACAGAAAAATTGTATGGCCAGCCTCATGTTCATTATATCTGGCCCTGGTAGGTTTGTAGTTTGGCATGCCCTATCATAGTTCATTACTTCAGGCTCTGATACAACGGTGCGTAACATTGCATATCAGGGCCTGATGTGAGATAGTAAGGCCTTCCAAATCCCCAGGTGAAAACATTTTGTAGGATTCTTGTGAGGATTCGGTTCTACACAACCATTCTCACTGAATCATGTTTTATATTACATTCATGGTGTAGGATTTGTATAGAACCAAATCCTCACAAGAATTCTACACCATTTTTCCACCTGGGTCTGGTCCCGATCGAACACCCAATATAAATTTCTATTCGGGTTGACGCTCCATTTTCACCAGGGTCGTTTTTTCTTATCCAAGAAATGTCTGAATCATGTAACGAGTCTTTGAAAGGATTCTCTACCAAAAAAGTGACATTTCTTGCAGACTTTTCATGACGTAAGATCCAATAATATCCGGTTGAGCTATCGATTCCACCTTCAGTTACATAATCAAGTCGAATTCTCCCGAATAACAAAATTGAGCATTGTATTCGACAATGATGTCAAATAATTTCAATTAGAAACGACGAAATGAAAGAACGAAAAGTGACATCTACAAAATACAACAAAGATTTACCCTAAAATCACCTATAGACTGATTAATTCCAGTTTGAAGTTGGATGAAATACGGCACAAGACGTTTGATAAATCGCGGTATTTAGGGATTTCAGTTCGAAGAGGAAGATGAAGTGCAAAAGGAGTGTACACGTCGCAATGGAATATCTCTCCTCTCGTTTCTCTAGTTACTTCAGAAAATGGTGGCTGCCGTCGGATGGAGGAGCGACGCAGTACAGAGCACTCTTTACCACGTTGTGTATCCATCAACGGACTTAACTAACGAGTATCTCTTCTCAGACTTCTTCCACGAGAGACCATTGACCGGGAAAAGGTACAAGCCACAGCGCACCATCATTTATGCCTGATATCGCACGCGCTCGGCGATGCATCGATCCGCTCTGTGTTTCGTTTTCTTAAGAAATCGTTTGTAAAGCTCCCTTTGTCGATTCATCTTAATTCCTGCAAACGAACTTGGAACAATTATATTTCATCGAGTCGTAACGAATCACATTAATCTCTTTGTGTTCTATCATCCTTTCTTCCCCCACACCCCGTGTAATTCCCTATGGAAATATCTTGCTGAACAATTTCTACAAGACCATGAATAATCTCTCAAGAATATCGCATTTCCTCTGAAAAAGTCTGAGAAATCTGTTAAATTTAGGCAGAGATGGGCAGCCGCAATTACTTTTTGTACTTCTAATTTGACGTTCAAAGTCTCTATTTTATGGAAATAGGAAAGTACTTCGAGTACAAAGAGTAATTGAGGCTGCCAATCCCTGAATTTTGGACACAGACATTTTCCATTTTTTTTCAAACAAATAGGAACAAAATTACATCTGACAAAACACTAATGAATTGTCAAGATTTTTCTGATTGTTGAAAAATTTTGAAATTCCATAAATGTATTGAAATATCATAAGCTGGAAAAGTGTTAGAAATTTATCAGAGCTTCTTTAAAATTTGTTTAGGGCGCTATTTTGTTTATATTTGTTTGCAAAAAAAATGAGAAAATTTTCCCCAAATGAATGTCACAAATTTATTAGATTTCTCATGAGAATGCAATGTTTTTCAGAAATTATTCATGGTTTTGTAGGAATTTTTCAGCAAAATGTTTCCATACGGGATCTACACTGAGAAAAAATATGTAAATAAATAGTTTATTTATTTAGTTAGCTCGATACAGGCTGCCAGGGTGCAACCTTGGATGCCAAATGATAACGCCAAACAACTCTGATCCGGTATCGGTTACCAAGATCAATTCAGTACTGGAAATCAGTGTGGTTCCGACATTGAGAACGAATACTACTAGTATTGATCGCTATTCAAGTACCGACGACTGTTACTCAACCATCATTTGCGCTGTTGTAACTTTAGAAGGTTTCGAATGCATTATCAAAATTTCTACACTAGGGGGAATTTAGAGTTTGCAACCAACGGTTCAAGTCTTCTCTCAAAGTACAGGAGATATTTATTCACATTGGTTAGGTACCGAATCAACGTTGGAGGCCAACGCTTGGGTAGAAGTGGTTAATAACGGTTGGTTCAAATATCGAACTTGAAATGAAGTCGGTTAAATACCGATCCGCAATCGGCAGACAACCGTTGGTGGCCCATACCTTTTCAGCACCGATCCGTTGGTCACTATCGGCTCAGTACCGGAATTTCTACGTGGGATACTTGCCCCGAATAAATTAGGCTTCTAAATAAATAATTTATACAGAATATTTAATTCCTACAAATAAATATTATATTTTATGTAGAGAGGGCAAATAAATATTGTTTCCAGGGTAAGTTAACGAGAAAAGTATGAAAAAGAAACTTCATTCCTCTCATTATTATTTCTCTTTTACATTTGATGAATTCATCACTTTTTTTCTTATCAAAAATCTCAATTTTCCCTCGAATTCATCGTGTGGAATTCTGAATTTCATCATCCTTATCCGATTAGACGTCGTCAAGTTAATTTCGATCGTGCTTGGGTCCTGACAAAGAGAGTGATGTCGAGGAACCATCGGAGCCTCGATAGGGAGACCTTGTTTAAATCAGGATGCAATCTTCATTCAAAGATGAAGGTCTCGAAGAGTGAAATGAGATCTATTTATCTTGATTTAAGAATCAAGGAAAATTTCAATTGTCGTAACATAAACGAATCTTGTTTTTTCTCACAATTAGTTCATTGAAACAGTCCTCGTTGAGCTCGTGAATTTGTAATTTCAATGGGAATTGAGAGTTCTTGCGAATTAAAAGAAACTACCCTCGAAGGTTTGATACAACGTAAAGTCGACGGAAGACTTTACCCGAGGAATTTTATATATTGCGATTATTAAATTCACATTCACAAACTTCTTATTCTTTCAAGTCTATTCATTTAATGTGAAATTTATTTGAAGTGTAAATAAAACTCGTGAGCAATCCAAATAAGTATAAATATACATTTTTCAACTTACGAATATGGTATCTCGAATTATATCTGGCAGTCTCATTCAAAGCATGACCTTTCAGAATCTTGAAATCAAATTTGTAAGGAAGCAGCTAGTGACAAAAAAGAGATATTCAAGTCCAGCAGACCATCAAAAATAGAGGAAGAGAGAGAGAGAGAGTAACGAAAGAACGAAAGTAAGGAACACGAGAAAAAACCACCATGAAGTTATTTTTGGAAATAAAAAGTCATTTCTATAGAACCAAATATGTTTGTAAGCTTTTTCATATTTTCCCTATACGTGCTTTTAATGAATCGTCCCTCTTTCTTCATTCTCGTCAAATGAAATTCCATTTTTTTAGTATTGTTCTGTTTTTGAATGATAATTCCGTGTGACATAATGTGCATATTTAAAAATCTATAAAACCCGTCTTGAATTTTCTCAAATTTAAACAAATAAACCTGGAATTTCACATGAATTCTATTCTTGCACAAGGCACAAGCTTGGCACAAGCCTCAAAAACAAGATATTTTTCACACGAGTGGCACAGTGTTTTTAATTAATGACCGAATTTCGAGTTCCCAATAGCTAACAAACTTGTACATAACTATCGGGCCAAAACTGGTCCAATCTTTTCCCTACGATGAGCCCTACACCTCAGTTCTACACACTAAAACAGATATAGTTGCTCTGATTTGAATATGAATACAACCTGAATCGATGGTAATAGAGGCTACTTTGAAATTCAATCATAGACGGAAATCAACTGCAGATTTTGAACTCCCCATAGAAAAATTTGTAGTTTCCGCCAATGCTGACGATAGAATATAGCTTGGCGCAATGTTGACAGGCAAGAATTCAATGTTGATCAACAATAAATATGATGTTACACCATTCATTCACAATTCCGCCAGGCTTGGCGCTTGCTAGGCTCATCCTCGATTCAACATTGATCGAACGATAGATTCTATTGAAAGTGAGGATCATTTGAAACGTGGTTGAAAATTAGTTTTCAATATAGCGCCGATCATTGGTAATGGCATGGCTCAATATTGGCATGCTCCTTAATTTTGATTTTCGATGGCTGAATCGCGAGCTAAGTTACCGCTCGAATGCTTCTCGCGAGTAGGAACACTCAATCGTTCTTTGTTACAGGTTACACCAGAGGACTCCTACCGCAAATTCATATTGTGTAAACCTCTCATGGCAAACTTTAGCCACAAAAAATACCGAGTTGTTAACAGATAAATGACGAAAACACAATAAGATCCTAAATAACATATATTGTGAAATGCGCATAATTTCGATATATGTATTTTTCACAGTTGTATCATTGGCGCAACATTGATGAACAAATTTTTCTATTGTTCGCCAATGATGAGGCCCCATTGGAAAAACACATTGATGAATCATAAAATGACCATACTTTATCTACATTGCGCCATGCTAGCGCCAATGGTGAATTTTTTTATGGATCTTGACAGACTAGGGAAAAGAACTCAAGTTTGTCCCAATCTTATTTGTTGTTGTCATGTGTTAATTCATTGTTTTAACATGATTCATGCGGGTATTCCGAGGGAGAAAGAATCAAGCGGAAATATGGATCAAATTACTCTTTTCATCGATGGGGGGAAGTCCCGTAACGTCGAACGGTACTTAGTACCGGACACTGAGAATATCTATCGAACTGAAAACAATACATGTATATATTTGTTGCATAGTTTGAATACGTACATCGAGCGAAGTGACGAAACGTACCGCTAGGCGGCGGTGTGCATTCGCGCCTTCCCAAGAATCAATTCATATTTGAGCCTTATATATTTCTGTGTCGCTTCTAACTAATAATGATGAAGACTGGATTCAGGGTCAAAGTTGTGAGGAATGGGCTCATGAGGCGTGTGCGGATGTTCCTGAATGCTCTGATAATTATATTTGTGATCGCTGCAAGATTAGATAATTTTGAAAATCACTTTTCTCCTTTTTTTTTTTCTATAAGCGTGTCACTTTGCAAACTCGTCAATTTTTCATATTAAATACAAATATATTTGTTCGTTATTTCCAAATAAAATAAATATGTGAATATTGTTAAAAACTGTCAAACGTTTATTATAAGAATAAAATTACTTCTTTATGAATCTGGGAGACTTCCCTCTATCCGTGATGAAAGAAGCATTGGTTGATACTGGGCGAATCATTTGGACCAGGCTTGAAAAAACCATTGGCCCAAGTTTGTCCTGATTTTATCGTTCCCGAGCCTGAGCTGAATTTGGTGAATTGTTCAAGACGAGTCTCGGCAAGTCGTCTTGTGCCAGGCTTGGTCCGTGACTGTTAGAAATTTCCGATTGAACTTCCAATCACATGTAATGGATGCAACAGTGATTTACGTAATTGAAAAATGTATTGAAATTTCAATTACATTCGAATGAGTTGATTTCAGTTACGAAAATGTATATCAACGATATAATATAGCAAAAATGTAAAATTAAGTTGCGTGTAAATGAATTCTCATTTCAATGACCAAGAATTGGAAGTTTCATTTACAAAAGTATATGGAAAAAATATATTTAATTGAAAGATATTTCTAAGAGCGTATGTGATACTTTGAAAGGAATATTCAATATTTCCACACAGTCGATGATAATTTAAAAATAGCATGAAATGCAATAATCCGCACCGTATTTTAGATTGCAAATATCAATTAATTACGTGAGGTTTGAAATATTGTAATAACCCAGATAGGTATCGATACATGACGAATGTACCACGTATATGTTTAATATATGTAAATGTCTCCCTTGGGTACATAATTGCAAACACATTGCTATGGTAAAAATATAATCTGCAGTATCTGCTGTATCTATTCGTTGATATATGTACAGGGTGTCCCGGAATTCGCGGACCGGATTTCACAGGTATATTCTGCAGCCAAAATGCAATAATTTCCCGTTTGGAAAAAATTTTGTCGACGCTTAGTTTTGAAGATATGAGCATTTTTAGATTTCTCTTCAAAGCCGCCCGTATGGAAATATTTCGCTGAAAAATGTCTGTAAAACTATGAAAAATCTCTGAAAAAAAAATGAAAAAACTCTGACAAAACTCTGATAGATTGCTAACATTTTTCTGACTTTTAGAAAAAAATTAAAAAATTTTCAAACACTTTTTCACACATGATATTTGAATACGGCATATGAATGTATTTATTGAATTTCAGGATTTTTCAATAATCAGAAAAATGTCAACAATTTATTAGAGTTTTGTCAGAATTTTTTCAGAGTGCAATTTCGTTACTATTTCTCTGAAAAAGTATGAAAAAACTCTGAGAAACTCTGAAAAAAGTCTGAAAAAAGTCTGTAAAGAATGTCCCAAAAATATTAGATTTCTCATCAAAATTTCAGAGATTCTCAGAGTTTTTTCATTTTTTTTCAGAGATTTTTCATAGTTTTGCAGACATTTTTCAGCGAAATATTTCCACACGGGCGAATCATTCAAAAACACTGTATGTTACATACTTGAGCTTAACACCAGTCGCTAAGTTGAGAAAAAAATTGAACTATTTTATCATTCAGAGTTCCGGAGCTAGGGCAATTTGAAGTTGCTGAATTCTGATTGTCTGAAAGCTGGAAAATTTTCAAATCGCTATAGCTCCGAAACTATGAATGATAAAATAGTTTAATTTTTTTCCCATAGATCCGCCGTTTTCCAACTTAACGAATGTTTTTGAGCTCAAGTATGTAGCATACAGTGTTTTTGAATGATTTGGATTTGAAAAAAAATCTAAAAATGCTCATATCTCCGAAACTAAGCGTCGACAAAATTTGTTTCAAACCATTCATCTGTAGCATGTGAATTGCGATAATGTATCATACGCCAAATATGTTTTAGGTTCGGAAAATAATATGTTACACGTTGAGTGAATAGTAATTGTACTTTGTTGTTTAATTGTTTAAATGAGCAGGATAGCCATACCTCCCCTGCTTAAAGAATCTCATTGAACCGATTGATTCTCATTGATTCCGATGCAGAAAACCGATTCAAACCCATTAAAAATTGATTCCCAATGGGTTTGAATTAGTTTTCTGCATCGGAATCAATGAGAATCAATCGGTTCAATGAGATTCTTCAAGCAGGGTCTACATGGAAAGACCGGGTCTATTAATATTCAGAAAAATGACTGTCAATTTACAGGTTGGTTGAAAAGTTTCTGCGCTCGAAATGAAAGAATACTGTTTTTGTTACGAATTATATTTTTTTTATTCAATATAATCTCCTAGAAGCTCAATACACTTGTTCCAATGATCTTCCAATAATTTTATCCCATCCTTATAATGGTTTTCCGGAAGCTCTGCAAAATAACCGTCTACGGCTGCTATGGCCTCTTCATTCGACGAAAAATGCTTTCCACGAAGGAATTGTTTGAGATTTCTGAAGAGATAGTAGTCGCTAGGAGCCAAATCTGGCGAATACGGTGGTTGTTCAAGCAATTCGTACTTGAGTTCTTTGAATTCAGCCATCGTCAAAACACTTTTGTGAGCAGGTGCATTATCTTGATGAAAAATGATTTTTTTCTTCTTTAATCCAGGCCTTTTCTCACGAATTTTTTCATCCAGCTGATCCAAAAGGCTGCAGTAATATTCGGAGTTGATTGTTTTACCTTTCTGAAGATAATCAATGAACAAAATTCCTTTTGCATCCCAAAAAACTGATGCCATAACCTTCTTTGCTGATCGTTGTGACTTCACCTGCTTTGGAGCTGAACAACCAGCTTCAGTCCACTGTAAACGTTCTTGTTTCAATTTAGGATCATGGTGGTAGATCCAAGTCTCATCAATAGTTATGAAACGACGCGAAAAGTCGGTTTTATTCTGCTTAAAACGCTCCAAATTACGCTGAGAAATTTGTTTTCGATCCAGTTTTTGTTGAATTGTTAACGTGTGCGGCACTAACTTTCCAAACAGTTTTTTCATACGTAATTCTTCATGTAAAATATGAAGTACTCGTTCGTCTGAGATGCCTATGGCATTAGCAATTTCACGCTTAGTCAAACTTGGATCTTCACTAACCATATTATGTACATGCTCAATGATTTCTGCTGTGGTTGCAGTTTTTGGTCGTCCTTCGCGTGGATCGTCTTCAAGGCTAGTACGACCACGTTTAAATTCACCAGCCCAAAATTCAACGGTGCGTTTTGAAGGTGAGGACTACTTATACACTTCTAACAATTGTTCATAAATTTCCTTTGCTTTTAAACCCTTCAAAACAAAGAATCTAATGACCGCACGATATTCAATTTTTTCCATATTAAGAAAAATCAATGACACGTCAACTTCAAATGGCTTGTAAACAAAGAATGAATTGACAGAATGACTTGTAACTTTGCATGTGTTCTCAGGACAGATATACCAACTTGAGAAAAAAAAAGTTTTGAGCTAGCAGTGCTATCTCTTGGTGAGCGCAGGAACTTTTCAATCAACCTGTAGAGAGAACGAGGATCACTGAAAAATATTCGTAGTGACTCTACTGAAAATTCGTAGTCGATGTATTAATAATAATTGATAGTTTCACTGTGAAAAATACCAATGAAACTATCAACTCTTAATATTTTGACTACGGGTTTTTGGTAGATTCACTCTCTAAATCTGAAAGAGTGAAAAATTGACTCTAGAATTTGAGTGGTTGTGAATTCCTAACCTCAAACCTTAGAATATCACTCTAACAGAGTGGAAATTTCACTCAAAAATTCGACAGGCTCACTTTTGGCTGGCTGAAGAGTGAAATCTCACTCTAAAAATCTTAGAGACCGCTACGAATATTTTTCAGCGATCCTATTTGTCCCTGAATTGACAGTCATTAGTTCAAAATTAACAGTAAAAGTTGATAAATTGTTCTTCAATATTAATATACCATCCGGTCTTTCCGTGTATCAGAAACGGAGAGGTCAACTTATCAGGCCCGAATCTTGTTGCCGGATCCAGCCTGGATGAAATGAAGCATTACACATTACATCCGGGCCCAATTAGATTATCCATATACGCATTTCTGCTCGAGTTGAAGGTTTTTACAGCACTTCTCAACAAAAAAAGGAAAAGAAAAGAAAAGAAAACCGTGTCCCTGAGATATTTCGCGATTCTCAATCTTCAACTTTTTCTCCAAGGTCCTAGGTGATTTGAAATTCGGAGTACTTTCTAACTGGCAACAACGATTTCTATCGCTTTCATCATACAAGAAAGGAACAAATAGCGAACACGTTCGTAGAAGCCGCGAGGGAAAGACAACGAGAGCTCTCTGTTCGAATTAACATCATTATGCAAACCACTTTCAACGATCTGTTTCATCAATATTACTTTTCTCGGCGTATCGACTCGATGAACGAGTCTTTTGTTTTTCTTCTGCTCCCAGTTTTGAAATTGACGAATTAATGATTAAAAGGAATGAAAAAGCAATTTAACGATTGATTCGAAACGACCAGCAGCGGGATTGGACCATAACGATGAATCGTTCTATTATTAAATTCCTCTACATTCGCTATATATAATCATCATTATATACCATCGTCATCGTCATCGTTGGTATAGTACGGTCATGTAATTGGCCATGACACGCTAATATTCAATCTTCTTTTTTGACTCAGGACGACAACCTCGCTTAGTTGAAATTTATTATTTGTGTTGATTATTCTTTTATCGCTTGAAATTCGTACAAATGTATTTCTGAGAGAGAGAGAGAGAGAGAGAGAGAGAGAGAGAGAGAGAAAGATATGTACACGATGTACGGTAATAAATTGGATGACGATACGAAGTTGGAGGTCTAATTAGGACTTGCGTGAACCACGGCGGCATCGGTGTGTGGTGGTTTAGATCAGGCATTGGCACGACACGAAACTAGGTCGCTAGCGAGCAACGGCAGCTCTACCGTTTTTCGCGCTACGTCGTCCCACCTCGATTCTCTCTACACCAGTATCAATTTAGATATTTCCTATTTGCAAGGAAAAAGAGGAAATAATACGCGCTGTACTTCCGTTGGAATTGCGATTGTGGAGAGCGATGAATGCTTGTTATTATACGAAATCCTCCTTAACTGAGAATTTTCTATAATTCCATTGAGGAGGAAAAAAAAAAGAACTCGTAATTCGGTTATTCGGCATCGCTCGTCGAGGGAGAGAGAGACTGTTTCCAATGAGATTAGGAGATTTCAGATGTTCGGGAGAACGGGATTGAGGGATTATTTTGCGTATGCCGTGAAAAAGTTGAAAAATGTCGATTGAATGCGGATTATCCTTGTAATCAATTGTGTTTTTTCACGGAAAAAAATGAGGTTGCTGATATTTGGATAAGTGGAAATTAGCTACACTGCACTGTAAAAAAAAACTGGAAATTTACTGCGCAACTGGACTGGGAATTTCCAGTGCTAGTACTGAAATATGGATATTCCAGTACATGTACAGACATTTTGTTGGTACGGTACTGGAAATTTACCAAGCATAACTGAAAATTCAGTCCTTGTAATGGAAATCTCAAGTTTGGGATTGTGTACTGAAATTTTGCCATGATTTCGCGAAAATTTTACTGGCTCGTACTACAATTTTACAGTTCTTGTGCAGCAGAAAAAAGTATCCCCTCAATATGGACTTGCAAAAAATTTCGAATTCAGAAAGAAAAACCTAATCGTGGGTATACTGGAATTCTACAGCTTTTGAACTGCAATTTTCGGGCTGCGTGATGGACTTTTCCAGTTGCTATGCAAAGGAATTTCCCAGGTATGCTGGAATTGAATCACTGTTGCACTGAAATTTTCCACTTCTGTTGGACTTCGTCATTTCTGGTAGGAAAACTTTCAAGTCTTCATATCAAAACTTTCCTGATTGAGATTTTGAATAATAATTGTAATTGTAGCAAATAAAATTGATATATGAGGTTTTTCGAAGATTTATTCTTTCGTGTATTCTAGATATGAAGCATATGTAGTAACCCAAGCTGACCTTCCAACATGTCGCGCTATAGCTCGTCGGGTAGGTCTTGGGTTTCAGTTGGTAACCAGATAGAAAAGTGTAGGTTCAAATCCTGTTAGGTGGACATGACTTTCTGTCCATTCACGTGAACGATCAAGTTTCTCAGTCATCTTGAAACACAAGGACCGTGCGAAATCACTTTGTGTGAGCAATTTTTTTTCAATTTTCATGAATATTCCCAGCATTAATTTTCCAGTACATATCCTGGAAAAGTCCAGTTCGTGTACTGAAAAATTCCAGTCCTGAGGCTCAGCAAATTCCCAGTTCTGATGCTCAAATTCCATAACATTTGTACTGAATTTTTGCAGTACAAATGTGCTCAAATTTTCCGGTACATGCACAGGTTAATAACTTCCAGTACATTTACTGGAATTTTCCGGTGAACCTTTTTTACAGTGTGAGGAAATCAATGGATTTCATTGTCTTTTTGACTCTAGAATAATTTTATAACCATGAAAAGTCGTTTCATTCGTACACTGTGAAAAATAATCGGAATTTTCCTGTGAACGACCACCGGAAAATTCAAATCACCTCATAACGAATCAATTTCCGCCCTGAGAACACAATTTTTTGAATTGAAAGAAAGTTTTCTTTGCCTTCATTCTAATAAATATTTTTTTTTCAATGCAAAACTTCTTCATCGGATTGAAACAAAAATTTTTCAAATTGAGACAGAAATATATTCTCTATATATAATGAAAAATTCTCTCATTGGAATGAACTATATGTTTTCCATTGGAAACAAGATTTATCAGAATGAGGGTGAAGACATTTTCTTTAAATCTAAGAAATCGGGTGCTCAGTGCGATAAATAATTATGAAATTTCCCATAAATTTAACTGAAAATCCCAAATTTTATGGGATTTCTACTACCATTCTACAGGAAACTTTCGAACAAATGCGGAAAATTATTCCTACCGCATGTATATGTTAATCACTTCACTTAAATTTATACACGGAGAAAAAGGTATCTTAAAAAGTACCATAATTTATGGATTTTTAGCGCTGGTCTGACCCGAGTCTCAATATTTACCTGAAAAAACCTCTAAAAGTACCATAATGGCTGGGACTTTTATAAGGAAGGTACCATACTTATTCTGAAAAGTCCAAGAAATTATGGTACTTTTAGATATTCGTGCAAGTAAATATTCCGACTCGGGTCAGACCAGCGCTGAAAATCCATAAATTATGGTAATTTTCAGGATATCTGTTTTCTCAGTGTAGGAATTTATCACATTGTACTATCCAATCAGGTCCTTGAAATTTATTTTCTGAAAATAAAAATGCACTCCATTGACGAATAACTAAGTATTTCTGTGAATATCATCCCTCTTCCGATTTACAACTCTCATGTGATGAATTCCAAAGTGGAAATCAATGAAATAAACTTCACTTTTATACTCTCTAAATCTGAAAGAGTGAAAAATCGCACATTTCACTCCACTAAGTGTCAGAAGTGAGCCTGTTCGCTTCGAGTGGAATTTTCACAACGTTTCGAGTGACCTCTCACTCTTTTAGAGTGAAAAATTCACTCTAGCGTCGAAGTGGTTATGAATTTCTAACCTCAAACCTTAGAATATCACTCTAAAAGAGTAGAAGTTTCACTCGAAAATTCGACAGGCTCACTTCTGGCTGGCTAAAGAGTGAAATCTCACTCCAAAGATTTTAGAGAGTAGCGTAAAGTTTCGTATGGAAATTATACTTGGTGTTTGAAATTTTCAACAATCGAATATTCGACATGATAATCTTTTTCTTCGCCAGAATAATTTATTGACTCAAAGTGAAAATATATTTCATAAAATGAATAAACATGGCTTACGAATCATGAACTTTTTTTTTTCATCGTGGGAAAAACAACGCGAGATCAGGCTAACAAAATAATTATTATATATAATAGATTTTGTAGAAAACATCAGTTAATTTCACATGTTCAGCACATTTCCAGATACGGGAAAAGAAATGTTCCACATGATGGCAGTTTTAGAATTATTCATCTAATTATAAATGAATGAAAAAAGCGTTTTCTTGAATGTTGGTTGGTAATATTCAATTAAAATTGCAGGGAAAAAATTTCCCTGACTTTCAAGACTTTTGGAGCATTTTCATGGCATTCCCTGACCTATTTTTTTCCCCTGACTTCCCTTGACATTCCCTAATTCTCCAGAATGTTGATACCCCGGTTTTAATTCCGAAAGTTCTATTTTTTCCAACAGGAAACTAAATATATGATCACAATGAGATACTTTTTTCAGTTCAAACTTCACAGCAATTTCTCTGAATAGAAGCAAATTTATAGAACAAATTTCATATGAACAATGATAGTTTGGATAGTTTTGAAATTTGAATCAAATAACCATTTTTTCCAATGAATTCAAAATTACTTGGTTGATCCAAATATTTATAGAATGGTTGTATTGAATATCTTGAAATGGATGAATCGATTCATTTCAAATACTGTCCATTCAATTTATTTTGAAACATTATTCCATTTGAATGAACAGAAGAAGCGAGTACCATCAGGATTAATGAAATATATTCCACTGATTCCCAATGTATTTTCAACGCAATTGAGGAATGTCCACAAATTAAGTTACGCTTATCTTTATTCTCTTCTTTATCTCATTCCTTAACGAAATGAGTGAAACCGTGATGTCATTTACAGATGATCCCATAATTATTTCATAAACATAAAATCAAGCTATTTTATTCATGCTAATGAATATGTTCTCCAGGTTTGGAATTTTATTCAGACGTAGATGAAGGTTCAAAGAATCAATCCTGAAAATTTCAGATTTGTTGGTGAATTTAATTTCGAGTACTTTGTTGGAAAAAAACTTGCTCCGATGGTAACTCTATTGGTATCCTCTTAATAAGGTAATTCTCCGGGAGAATCCAGGATTAAATTAGAAAAATTATTGTCAAGCGGAGCACCAAGGTCGAAGGAATTCGATAATCATATTCTTATTTATGACAAAAAAAGAACCAACTGGAAGTATAAATAAACAACCTTGTAACAACAACGCGAAATTTGACATGGTTTTTTTGTTAAAAAATTTTCATTTTTGATTCGTTTATGACTTATGAGGGCTCATTTCGTTCCTTGTGAGATTTAAAAAACCTTCACCATGAGGATTTTTTTTATATTAGTCATCATGACACTGTCACTCGCTTTTGTTTATGGGAATGTATTCTACTATTGATAAACAAAAGCGTGTGACAGTGTCATGATGACTCATATAAAAAAATCCCCATGGTAAAGGTTTTTCAAATCTCACAAGGAACAAAATGAGCCCTCATAAGTCATAAACGGATCAAAAATTTTTTAAGAAAAAAACCATGTCAAATTTCGCGTTGTTGTTACAAGGTTGTTTATTTATACTTCCAGTTGGTTCTTTTTTTGTCATAAATAAGAATATGATTATCGAATTCCTTCGACCTTGGTGCTCTGCTTGACAATAATTTTTCTAATTTGATCCTGAATTCTCCCGGAGAACTATCTTAAGAGGAGGTTATCATCAAGCAAATTCCGAAATAAGGTGATTTTTTCGAATTTTTTTTCTTAAGAAGCAAGTGAATTGGGAAGTCGAGTTATTCGAAACTCATTAAATGGGTCTTAAAGGACATGAAAAACATTTTCTTATGTTAAAGGATTCGTATCCCAGAACTCCAAAGGCATTTTTCTCGAAACCATGTTCTTCGAGTTTGAATAGCTCTTCTTTTTTTGTTTTATTTTGGAGCTGATTGAATTTATTGGAGGGTGAACATAAATCGGGATGATATTTGCCTTTTCTTTTTCTTTTTATAGCACTTTGAAGAGCGAAAAAAGGTGAAAAAACGCTACCGAAACTTCGCACTCTCTAAATTCCTTGGAGTGAAAATTCACTCTTGCCGAGTGAAAATACTGCAACTCCGAAAGAGTGAAAAATTTCACTCTTAAAGAGTGAATTTTCACTCTATAAGAGTGGAAATCAACTCTGGTGTTTGGAGTGAAAAACTCACTCTTAGGAAAAAGAGTGAATATTGACTCTTAAAGAGTGAAATTTCACTCTTCAAGAGTTGAGCTCCCACTCCGTTTTAGAGTTGCAGTATTTTGACTCTTTGAAGAGTGAATATTCACTCCAAAGAATTTAGAGAGCACGTCTGTCATTTTTTCAATTTTGGACTTTTCATTGGTTTTATTGGTACAACCTTCAACAAATACGATATATTCCATAAAAATTTGTGGATTTTTGATTTCTGGATAATTTCTCCAAGTGCTACAGTGGCGCCCGATCAGGGTTGCAACAATTTTCCCCAACCCAAAAAACCCAGCTTAAAAAACCCAGTTTCTATCATTCGCTGACACGCTACAATATCAAATTAAAATTACAATGTTTTTTTTTTCAGAAAATTGAGTTAAACTTTTGTTTTATTAGTTTTAGTGTGATGATCCATTGTCATTGATGTTTTTTTGTGCTCAATCGTTTGCTCTAGGTTGAAAAGATAGTGTACCTCTGGTGAGAATGAAGCGTTGAATCGGGTAAAAAACGTGACAAACAGTCATCTAGGTATAATTCAGGAGGGAATTGGAACATTTCCACGCTTCATTTGTTTCGATACCCGCTTCGTTCACTTTTGAATGTTCACCAGGGACATCAGGTGAATTTTGTTCGAAATGGAATTATGACATTAATCACAAATCAAAAAATATCTTCACAATTCTTTATACAAATCTATTCGAAAAAGTACTGATTAATACTTTTTAGTTTATAATTCTTTTTTCCAACACAGGATTCTCGATAGTTGAAATTTCAAAATTTTGACCCACCTCTCCAAACCAAATTGTACGGTTCTGCTCTACCGAACTATCGAAAAATCATTAAAATCAATGCAATGTGAATTATTTCATGTTTTATATATGATTATCATTAATCGTGCGAAAATAGCGAATATTTTTTCCAAACTATCAAATATATTTAGTTCAATTTCGTTTGAGCAGAGATCGTCAAGAAAGAAATTTTGATTTTCCATTCTTTTATTTCTTGATAATATATAATTAACATGCATTTATTATCCATAATCATGTTTATCTATTCGTTAATTATTCATCTCTCAAAAACTGGGCAATGTACGGAATTCGATTACTCATTACTTAAATAATGGATAATGTATTTAAAAAATTAGCCATTGCTTGAATAGTGGATAATGTATTTCGAAGAATTACACAGGCCTACAAAATTGAACTTTTTGTTTGGTGCAACAACTGTATCATACTTTTCCGAAGTATTTTGACGCGCTGAATCCGAATCTGGCTTCAAAATTGCATTATTACGTGTGGTTTTTGAGATATTTTAACGTCAAAGTGTGAAAAACACCGTTTTTCGACATATTTGAGATTACGTGACGTCAGAATGTAATTTTTTCTCATGAAACTAGTAGATGCACCTCAAAATATAATCCATCCCCTTCCGAATGCCGTTGAGTTTGCTCGAATATCTTTTTTTTTACTGTGACACGACAATTTGAAATTTGTGTGTTCATGGATTGAGTGAATAGGTGAAATAACACAATTTTCAAACTGTCGTATCTCAGAGAAAAAAAAAGATATTTGAACAAACCTAATCGCATTTGGAAGAGAATGACTCATATTTTGAGATAATTTGAAGAATAATTTGATAAAATGTTGTTAACGTGTGGAATAATTGAATAAAACGTTTCAAAATCGTGCATTTTCATTTTATTTTACACCTGCGATTTCTTGAAAACTACACGTAGCATTAAAAAAATAAGTATATTTCCAGAGTCAGGGTATCGAATATACTCACAATCTGCTTTAGTTTTAGCGGCACCAAAATCATTGTAGACCTGTGTTATTCATTACCCAATAAACACATGCACGTTATTTCAACGTTGAAAAAACGTTGCACTATCGAACGGACGTTATTCGTCGAACTCATAACGTTCATTTTTGGTTAACGTCTGACGAGGGAATAAACGTCCAGAAATGACGTTTCGATAACGTATTACTAAAACTAATAGTAAAAAATGACCATTAAAAAACGTCTTCAAAAAACGTTTTTGAAATGTACTTTAATCACGCGTTGACGACGTATTATTTATGACATTTTCAATGCTCGAACATCAATCGAAGATATCGTGTTGAGAATGTCGAACAAAACACAGCAACGTTGGACAAAAATCTAAACGAGAAGTGAAATAATGAATAGCGTGACTTCATTAATGAATATTTTTCTTCTCAAATTTTTGTGTTATCAAAAATCCCTTCTTTTCGCATTAATAGAAAATTTTTCAAATAATATGTCTGGTTTGATTCTCATTTTGGAACCATCATTATAACACGTCATTATTTGACGTCTTATAAACGATTTCTGGATCGTTGTTGTGACGTTATTTTATAGTTGAAAAACACGTGATCTGCCGCGAAATTTTTACGTCGAATCAACGGAAGAATATTACTAAATGTCAACGTGTGGTTATTGGGCGTTTTTCACGTTTTTTAGACATATGTGTGTTTATTGGGTACTCGAATAATGGATAATGTACTCGAAAAAATCATCCAATCATAACAAATTAATAATGAACTGATACACTGGAAGAAAAAAATTAATTTGTGCTCTCTCCATAAAATATTTATTTGTAGAAATTGAATATTCACTTAGATGCAAAAACTGAGTTGTGGCGAATAAATCGTTTCTTCGGAAGACCAAATTATTTGGGGCAAGCATTCCATTATTTGATTTGATTAAATATTCCATTCATCTTGAGAAATATTTTATGGAGAGAGGACAAGCAAATTATAATTTTTTTCCAGTGTAGCTAAATATGATTATTCGGAAAATGGATCACATATCAATTTTTTCCCTCAATTTTAATAACATAAACATATTTGTGAAATTCAATGAATGAATGTTGAATTTCAGTAATAAATTTTGGAATATCATTCAATTTAATGTGGACTCTGATATTTCCCCTGGTGGAAAAAATCTCTCTGAATCTCTCTATATTTTCGGACATTTTCCAGAGAGATTCAGAGCGATTTCAGAGTAATTCAGAGAAAGTTAGAGACTTGGCAGATAGTCATACATCCTGAATCCCACCAACTTTCTTTGAATCTCTCTTGATTTCTTTATGGAATTCTAGGAATTCTTCAGAATCTTTCTAAATCTTTCCGGATTCTCCAGAATTTCATTTATTAACAATTCAAAGCTCATGCTGAATTCCTCTGAATCCCTTCGAATATGTCAGAATTTCATATATCTGGATTTCAAAGCTTACTCTAAATTTGCCTGAATCTTTCTGAACTCTCCTGAATTTTTCTGAATTTCCCTGAATCTCTTTGAATTTCTTTGAATCCTTCCGCAAGGTTCCGTGCTCAATTTTTCTTGATTTCCGATTTTCCTTGGATCTTCCTCAATGCCTCTGAAATCTCGCACAAAAAATTTCACTCAATGTACCTCTCTCTCTGAATTCCTCTGAATCCTTCTGAAAAGTTCAACGCACAATTTTGCCTAATCTACCCGTTCCTGAATCCTTCTGATTTTCTCTGAATCACGATGAATCGCTCTGAATCTTCCCAAATCTCTCTGAATCTCTCTGAATTTCTCTGAAACGTGAAATTTTCAGGAAGATTCAGAGAGATTTTTTTACCAGGGTCATTAAAAATTCCGTATAAAATTCAAGAATTTTCCTGAAAGTCTTATCACTGTGACACGATTGATGTGAATAAATTCAAAAAAACCCAGAAAAATCCAGATGGATCTGGTTTTTTGCAACCCGATTGATCACCGTTATTTTAGGTTATTATTTTTAACTGAAGAAAATTTCTTCCCCTCCCCTTAAGGTCGATTATCCTCTCAAAGAATTAAGATTGATCAACCATTTATTCGATGCGATTAAATTATTTTGTTAGTTCTAATAAATAATTCATTTGCCTGGGCGACATTTTTTTTCCAGCGCAGTATTATGCAGTGTAAATCAATTCAGAAAGATTGAGTTCCAATCGATAGTTTCCTAGATAACTTCTGAGAACAGAACAAACAGTTTGTACTCCACATAATCTGTCGTTACTTTACAAAGAGGCGCGATCGAGCGCTCTTTATAAACGAACCAAACGCCCGTGGCGGAGGTTCTCTGGATCGAAGGTGGTTTGAACCTCGGTTGCCGTGGTTTTATTATACGACGATATTAAAATGCAAATGACCAAAGACGAAGATCGTTGTCGCATCAAACGTATTATTCGTATCCGTCCTTGTTTTCTTTTTTTTTCCTTACAAACGAATTTCCCCCTGTGTATATTCATTGTGTGATTCGAATAATAACGATATTCGTGCTCTCGTGAATATTAATCAACTTATTCGAATGGATATTAATAATAATTACCTGCCGAACAGAGGATGCCATAATTGAGATTCGTCGATCGAATTGGCCGTGGAACTGACTTCCGATTCTTGTTTCAACAATCCAGTTCGTACCCTGAGCAAAGCGGGTGGATTCGTGGAGTTGCTCGCGGATTTTGTTTGCCGATTACTCGAAGAGGAAAGATCTATCGGCGCGGGCATGAGAGTACCGATGGGTTTACAAACAATTTTTGGTTTAACTTGAGATGGTGTTTGTTGTTGTTGTTGTTGTTGTTGTTGTTGTTGCTGCTGAGGACGCGTTCCCGTTCTATCCGCGTTGAAATTTCGGTACGTATCATTGGTCTGAATTTTATTGTTATTGTTGTTGTGGGGATTATAGTAATTCCTATTGACATTGTTCTTGGAGGATGTGGGGAATGGGAATAAATCCCCATGCGGTTGTGGTTGTTGCTGTTGTTGTTGTTGTTGTTGAAAGTGCGGTACGGGACCCTCGCCGTGATCCAAAACATGTTGTAAATGCGCCAAAGATATGACCAAGAGATCCGGATCTCGAAGTAATTCGGGCCTCGTCAGGGCTTCCGGTAACCTCAATTCGGGTCTGGAAATTAACAATTTAGGTATTTCGATGGCAGGCGCGGCTGCCAAACCGGGCAAACAATGTCTGGGGACTAGAAGAGGATCGGGTATGAGGCATCCTGTACTCTCTATCAGTCCTCGGAGTTGGCTGGCCGGGTCTAACGACAAATCCGTGGTGGTAGCAGGAGTGGCGCTGGTCACTTGCTGATCCAAAATCTCCCCGTTGTTGAATTGCTGTGGAATTCTCGTAGATTTCGATCTCTTTGGTACCTGCGGCACTTGTTGTTGTTGTTGTCGATGGCATCGATTTCTTTCGATTTCCCTCATTTGAACATTCAAACGTTCTTGGAAACTTCGATGGATCATTTGGGCGACTCTTTCGAAATATTTCTGCATAACAGCGGAAGGGGAGGATCGATTGCTTCGATTCTCTTCTTGTTGAACATTGTTGGAGTCTACAGTCTGATTGTTGGGTATCAAACTCGGGGTCGAGAGGATACTTTTCAAAGTTATGTCGGTTCTCGCGTCTTCGGAACAACTGACGGAACAGGGTGGGCTAGGTAATAGTCTTTCCAGAAAAGCCGAAGAGGATCTACGATTGGTAGGAGGTGAGTAAGGAATACCGCTAGGTTGAGGTGATACCACGGTACCCCGAGATCTCAATTCCTCCAGTACCTGCTCATCGAAGTGTTCTAGATCTTGATTCCAGGAATCTTTGGCCTGGGCCTCGCTGTTGTTTCTGATCCAAAGCGAGGATAACGACGACAACGACGATGACAGGGATAACAACCTTTTGGAATTTTGTATTCCACTTCGACTACTCGTTCGATCCAAGGGAATTCGTTCCAGCGTATTTGTAATATTATTATTATTACTACTACTATTGGTACTATGCTTTTGTCGCCTCAAGTCCTCCAACACCTGAGAATCACAGTCATCGTCCTCTTCCCCTATAACTTCACACTCTTCGTCTTCGGGAGCGAATAACGATCCTTGGTTGTCCAGTTTAGGGAAATTCACCGTACTTTCCGGAGATTCGACTCTGCGTCGTTTTGGAGTGGACGGCTCGTCGCTTTTTTCGCGTCTGTAACTGGGAATGATGATCGAGAGACTCGATGGCATCCCACGGGGAAAATCTGTTTTGTTCAGCACCAATCTCTTTTCGACACTTTCCGTCTGGGAGTCGGGTGATCTGCGACTGCTCGTGGGAGAGGATCTAATTACAGCCAGTTTTTTCAATACGTTGTTATCCGGTGTATTATTTGTATCACTGTTACTATTGTTGATATTATTATTATTATTAGTATTACTAGGTGTCGTTGTGGTTGTTATAGACACCGACAGTCCTGGAGTTTTTCTTAAAGCGTCTAATATTTTCGAACTATCACTGTAGTCTTTAACTATATTATTATTCAATTTTTTAACAGCGAGTTTGTCAATTTTATTGACGTTATATTCGCTGTTATTGAGTATCGAAGACTTGGAAGAATTATCGTGTGATTGCGTTTGAACATTGGAATCGCTGTCGATTGATTCCAAAGTTTTTGAAGAATCCAAAGAACTTGGTAGAACGGCGTTAGGTGTGTCCGTAGCTAAAACAGGTGAAGCTGTATCTAATTCGTCACGATTTTCTCTATCTCCTTTCTCCTCTTCGTCTTCTTCTTCTTCTTCTTCTTCATCTTCCTCTTCCTCGATCGTCATCAACTCGTCAACTTTATTCTCTTTGCTCCTGATGGGTATTTGGGACAAATGAAGTGGTTCCAAAACCACTCTAGGTTGAAAATGTTTGTTCTTCTGCAAATCTTGGAGATCCACGATTCTCTCGGTGTCTGATTCCTCGGTATCCTTTTCTTCCTCTTCTACCCCCTGTTCCTCTTCCTCTTCTTCTTCTCCTTCTCCTTCGTCCTCCGTGACAGCGCTCATCGCCGTTTCGGGAGCAAACCGATCGTCATCGATAGAAAATAATTTTTCATTATTCTCTGTAGAGATTGTTGTTGTTGCTGTCGTTGAAGACTTTGCGGTGTTGCCAAGACCGACGGAGTAGACGTTCGAGGCCGTATGTGGTATCGAGCGCCATCCTTGAGCAGTCTTCGTCAACTTGATACGATTCCACTTATCGTAATCTTCACATCTAACCTGGACGATCCTCTGTTCCTTTTGAGACGCCCAAACGAATATCGGGTTAACCTTGGGTCTCTGCTCTTCGCATTCCAAGTTCTCTTGTTCTTCTCTTTTTCTGTGATGATGATGATGGTGGTGGTGATGGTGATGATGATGATGATGCTGGTGGTGGTGGCGATGATGATGATGGCGTCTCGGACGTTGGGGCGGTGAGCCCCGAGCAGGGGCCCCGCTCATCACTCCATCCAACGAAATTTGTTCACCTTTTCCCTGCCACTCTCCCAGCAATGTTTGGTTTATCAGTCTTGGACTAATTTTGAACGATTTATATTATATGTATATCAGATATATATGAATATTTTTATATATCTATGCTCCAGGTAGTTATTCTTCTTCCTGTGAAACTCTTCTGTTGATTATTATGTATCTTTCTATTTGCTTCCTCTTTCCTCCCTTCCTTCTTTCCTGCCTCCCTTTGACGTTTGTCCCGACATCATCTTGAAGTTGACCTCTCATCGTTCAACGAACCCACGAGTGGTTGCAGTAGTGGTAGTAGAAGCCTCGAACAGCAACCGGCGACGGAATACACGATCGATGTTGTCCACGGAACGACGTTGACGACGATCGACATTGCTTTTCACCAATATCACTGGTCTCATTCTCGCTTCCTTACCAACTTTAATTCATTAACAACAACAACAACGTTAATAACAACGAGATCTCACATTCACAACATTCTTTATAAGCTTTTTCTCTCCCTCTCCCTCTATCTATCTAATCACGATTTCTATCACAATATTATAAAATCACACATCACCTCACATCCACGACCACCAAAGAAGAAAATTATCCAACCCCAAGGTCATTCGTGTTTACATTTTTCCACTCCCGGTACCGACTCCTCGTCGTATCGTTATTTATATAAAAAAAACTCGACAATTCCCTCCCAAAACATTGATGAAGTTTTCTGAAAAAAATCCGTTTGTATCGCCAACAACACTGTGGGTATTTTTTTGATTTCTTCTCTTACGATAATGATAGTACAACTAACTATATGTAGATATATATGTATACATCTCACGATCTTGCGCACTACACTGTGAGAAATTATATGAAAAAACTCAAGGAGAAATTTTTAAGATCGAAGTAAAAATAACATTAAGAACATTTACGTATCAATATGGGGATGGAAAATACGTAGGAGGGGAAGATGTATAGAATTGGAAACTCGGTATCGTAAATTCCAAACGTAAAACGTGAATGTAATAATAATAACCCGGCATTGAAGCTCGCGCTCGATATGAGAGGTTAGGTGGATGGAAATAATGTTTTTAATACTCGCGTTAGCAGACTCGCTGCCTGGGAGCTACTGGAGGTACGGTACCTCTTCGTCGTGGTTCTTGGTTGTCGGCTCTGTCCCCACCAACGACGATGACGGCGGTGGCGGCGTCCAAACCGCCGCCGCCGCCGCCGCCACCATCACCGCCCCCGCTTCTCTCTACAATCGCGAACAGGGGTGTACGATCTGAACCAAGAAACCCTTAGATATATCTTTCTCCCATGGTTCAAATTTCTCTATTTTATAACACATCTCAAAATTGTATTCATTCACTCCTGAGAAAAATGTATTCCTTTCGTTCGTTCTCCAAAGAATTATTCTGTATCATATTTTTGCACTGTAACTGCAGTACTGACTTGGAAGGAATGAAATTTACAGTATATTTGTGAAGAGACTACATTACTTCGGAAATAGAAAAATTTCAGGGTGGATGCCCTGGTAAAAAAGCTAGGTGGGAACTCGACTGCCTAGACAACAAAAGCAAAATCTAGAATTAACAAAACCCCGGGTGGAAAAATTTTCAAAATTATATATAATTTATATACAATTCAATACAGTTTATATATACATTTTATTGAAAACTTGCCATTATACTCACCGTTTATAAGTTTTAGGAGCAACCGTTTTCTTGTAAAACTAACTTTTTGGTTAGAACTGACGCTTAAAATATGCCCTGGTTCATTCTTCAATATGAATTCAAAACGAATACATGTTGAATGCCTGGAAAATTCTTCATGAACTCACAATACGAATTCTTTCTGAACAGTAAGTTGTTTATCAAGAATTCAATTTGAATTCAAAGTATTCATAATAAATTCATGTTTACTGTCATAACGGGAGGAGCTTTTCGTGGGGACTCTTTTGCTGTATGGGTGAAAGCCGGTTTTTGCGGTGATTCTTCATCCGGATCCTATCCGAATTTCAATACTGAATATTTTTCGAAATCCTACACGAAATTTGAATAGAATTCAGTTGTTTCCTTGTTCGGGTGTTATTTGCCCACACGGAGAAAAAGACGGATGCTGCTCGAAGATATAAAAATTTTTGTTATTTTTCACAGTGAACTCAAAACAGGAAGGTTCGTGAAATGAATTTTTACATAAAAATACGGAAGATTACGAATATTGTAGAAAAAATAGTAGATGGGATTGAAATTTTAAACGCTGAACGTTAAATTTCATAAACCGTATAATAAAATTCAGTTTATCATTCGTAATCTCTCGTATTTTTATGTAAAAATCCATTTTACAAACCTTCCTGTTTCTGGTTTAGCAAGCAAAATAGGAAAAAGTAGTATATTTTCTTCTCCGTACAAGTAGAAATATTCTATTAAATCCTATTACAAATAGTGGAATTTCTGATTGAATATCATTGAAATCTGTTCATTTTCCCATTCTTCAATGAGATTTTATAGATTATTTGTAACAGGGTGGGATTCCAAAACATATCTTGTCCCAAAACCTGGATACACTGTAAAAAATATACTTCCTGAACTGCCAAAGAAGTTTGGCAGTTTTTTACACAAACTTTTTTTGTAAATTACCAAACAAAAGTTTGTAAACATTCAAACAATTCTGCGATTTCACGAAGATTTTTGAAAATTCACAAACTTTTGTTTGGCAATTTACAAAAAAGGTTCGGAAATTATTTTTCCAAATCAAGTTTGTAAATTTCCAAGCATTTTTGTTTGGAATTCAACAAATTTTTTTTACAGTGTAGGATCTGGATGGAATCCCGGAGATTTCATCCAATTTCCTATCCGGTTTTTTTACCAGAGTACTGAACTGTTCTACTGTATTTTGCAGGAAAATTACGACGTGAGAACATGAAATTCTGTGTTTTTTAACTCTCATGCTGATGAAAGTTGAAAAATGAATTGGCTGCACGTCTTTTTGTAGAGGTTCGTTTGGCTGAAAAAGTGTTTGTTCGAATGGACATGATTTGACAATCGTCAGTCATTTTTTAATGTTCTCTAGAAGCGACTGTAGCTCCATTTATTTATTATGAATATTTTGAATTCAAAATGAACTCTCGATGAACAACCTAATGTTCAGAAAGAACTAACTCATATTTAGATTTTGTAATGAATTGCACTGAGAACTCGATTTCTTAGATTTAAAGAAAATTTCTTTGCCCTCATTCTGATAAATCTTGTTTTCAATGGAAAACATAGTTCATTCCAATGAGAAAATTGTTCATTGAATTGAAATCATATTCTTCGAATTCAAGAAGGAATATATTTCTGTTTCAATTTGAAAAGTTTTTGTTTCAATCTGATGAGAAATGTTGCCAGTGAAAAAAATATTTATTAGAATGAGGGCAAAGAAAATTTTCTTCCAATCCGAGAAATTGGGTTCTCAGTGTGTTCGGGAATTCAATACGTTGTCAATTTGAATTTATTGAATTCTTATTGAATTCATTATTGGTCGCATAACGGGAACTATTCAAGAAATCTTTGAGAAGACTTTATGAATTCGAATTGATCTTTTGTGCTGCCCTGGCTCTATTCTCACATCATCGAAGAACTATTTTTTCAGTTTTGATCCATCCATTCAAAATTGATTTTTTTGAAGAGAAGAAGATCGATCTTCTGCTGGTCTTCGAAGAATCTGATCCATCATGAATCGATCACAATCTTCCCAGGATTCCCTAGTAGAAATTTTGATATGGAAAACATGAGGTCCAGATCAGGCATGCCTGATTTCTGTTCAGGGCCTGACTTGAGTATTTGATAAGGTCCTGAAAAAAATGTAACGCAAGGAAAAGACAAGGTCCTGATCAGGAAAACCAAACTTTTCCCAATTAGGATCTGATCAGAGTAGTAATTGAATTCCCAATCACGACCTCATCTAAGCTATATTCTAACATTCAATTTAATTTTCATGGAATTCACTTTTGATACCATTTTTTGAAACTCCCCCAACAGAAGAAATTCTACTGATGATCCAAATAAACCTAAGTTGAACATTTAAAAAAGACAGGTGAATGTCAAATGAGTTCTGTGAAAATTCTGAATAGTTTGATACATTCATCGTTCTAAATTGATCAGGTCCTGATTCGGCCGTCTTGTTGGTTATCACAAGATTGAAATACGGATGAGCCAAGGCAATCCTGATCAGGTCCTGATCAAGATATCTTGACATTTACCTCACAATTCAAATACGGATGAGTCAAGGCAATCCTGATCAGGTTCTGATGGGAATACCATACCCAAGTTAATGAAAGGGAAAATCTGACCGGGACCTGTCAACAACCTTGCGTTACATTGTTGTAAGATCCTAAACAGGATGCCATGTCAGGACCTGATAAGGTAATTAAAAGTTTTCCTTAATTAGGAGTTCCCTATTGCAGCCTTACGAGGGCCATTCTTCTAATAGGGAATTCCCTGTCAAATTTCTACTAGGGTTGAAGTGATCGATTCCACAGGTCAACAACAAAAATTATTCTCTCTGTTACTCGAGGTTTGGTAACTGATTTCTTGGATCAACTCCCTTTCTATTACCTTTTATACATAATTTTCATATAAAATCTATATAATTGATGAATTTCATATATAAATAATTATAAAAAACAAGCTGATCTAACAAATCTGATGTTGTTTTCGTATTCAGTGCCCCTAAACTATATTCCGAACCAGTTCTCGAACCTCATGCACCAAAATGGCTGTTGACCAGTGTTCTCTTTTGTTGAAGAAATTTTATTTCATACATGAATTGTGTTTGCAACCACCATGCTCATACGGAATTGTATTAAGGGGGAAAAATCCCTCTGGATGACTGTTTTTTCAATAATGTTTCATGGAAAACTCAAAGCATTTATTGAAATTCGAAAAAGTACATGATATTTTTGACATTATGAAGTATTGATACAATTTTTTTGAAGTAGAAAAAAAAACAGAATGGCGGTTCTGCAGCCCTTCAAAGTTGACGCCTCGAGTTTGCGCCGTGCAATGCCCGGATCCAGGAAATTATCTGTGATCAAAAGGGAAAATGTTCTCCATCAAAATATGTTGGTCCACTTTGCATGAACCTAAATTTAGTAAAAAAGAATGAAAAACAAAAATCAGAGACCAAAAAAACGAAAAACACAATTTTTTTTATTATAAACAAATTGTTGAAAATAATATTTATTGTAGAAAATTGTATCGATAAGGTAAAACACCCTATACCCGATCAGGGACTAGTACCCGATCATTTTGATGATTACGTCAATTTATGAAGTAATTTAGCTATAAGTTTCAAATGAAAAAGTTGATTTTCGATGCGTTGGTTACAAAAAATATTTTGGTTTAAGATTTTTTGCACAGTTAAACAATGAAAATCTGCAGAATAAGGACTGATCGGGTATATGTTCACTGATCGGCTATCGGGTCTCTTACCTTACTTCATAATGTCAAAAATATCATGTACTTTTCCGAATTTCAACAAATGCTTTCAGTTTTCCATAAAAAATTATTGAAAAAACAGTCGCCCAGAGGGAATTTCCTCCTTAAACAAATTTTTGGAAGCGAAACCCATAAAGGTTGCAAATTCTGAAATCTATTCCAGACCTGTTTGAAGATTTTTTGAAGATCGTGAGTGACAGTCAGAGATTGTTTGATTGATTTGTAAAAGTTATTAAATTCGGACCCTACTCAGAGACTGTTTTACGGTATGAACATTGTTTAGAAATCATTTGAAGACTGTCTCAAGAGTAAATATTTGATTTTCAAATAATAATGAAGATCTTCCAACAAGATCTATCCTTTTTCACATAAAAAGTATCGAATTCTGATCAACATCTATACAAATTATGTATATTTTTTATATAAAAAGGATCGATCTTTTTCAAAGATCTTCATCACTATTTTCCAGTCATCTGGAAAATCGATGAGTGCGTTTTTATACATCCCTGAATATCTAAATTGTGTAATAGTTTCAAAAACAAGATTGTTTTTATACTCTTCGACACGAGCAAAGTGAGTGTAAATTTACAAGTACAGCATCTTCTCAGAATAAGCGAAACGAAATTCAAAAAGGGTCTGGAGCAATCAGTCCTGTTAAAAACTTTCCATAGAAAACGATAAGATGTTCCCTATCGATTTCAATGCGGTTTTTGAAACTGGAATTTACATTGCAGTATCGTGAATTTTCTATAGGAACTCTGTCGGTTCTTATTGTTCTGTACAGGATTTGAGAGAAATGTATGTGGTTTTATAGTAAAATTCCTGTATACACTGACAGAAAAACCACCTGTTTGGAACCTTGGTATCCTCAATAATTCGAAATCTGACCCGATTCACCAGGAAATGTGAATGTGACATCCAGAAGAAGTGGTTGAAGCCGAAATTAACTACATATTCTGGTATTTTCTACAAAGGAAAACATCTCCCGTATGGAAATATTTCGCTGAAAAATGTCTGCAAAACTATGAAAAATCTCTGAAAAAAAATGAAAAAACTCTGAGAAACTCTGAGAAACTCTGAGAATCTCTGAAATTTTGATGAGAAATCTAATATTTTTGGGACATTCTTTACAGACTTTTTTCAGAATTTTTTCGGAGTTTCTCAGAGTTTTTTCATATTTTTTCAGAGAAATAGTAACGAAATTGCCCGCTGAAAAAACTCTAATAAATTGTTGACATTTTTCTGATTATTGAAAAATCTTGAAATTCAATAAATACATTCATATGCCGTATTCAAATATCATGTGTGAAAAAGTATTTGAAAATTTTTTAATTTTTTTCTACAAGTCAGAAAAATGTTAGCAATCCATCAGAGTTTTGTCAGAGTTTTTTCAGAGTGCAATTTCGTTACTATTTCTCTGAAAAAGAATGAAAAAACTCTGAGAAACTCTGAAAAAAGTCTGAAAAAAGTCTGTAAAGAATGTCCCAAAAATATTAGATTTCTCATCAAAATTTCAGAGATTCTCAGAGTTTGTCAGAGTTTCTCAGAATTTTTCCATTTTTTTTCAGAGATTTTTCATAGTTTCACAGACATTCTTCAGCGAAATATTTCTATACGGGCTGATTTTTCTAACCTGGAAAATGTAGTTAATTTTGGCTTCAACCACATTTCCTGGTAAATCGAACCAGATTTTATGTTATTGCGACCACGAATGTTCCAACTGGGTCATTTTTCTGTCACTGTAATGAATACCAGTTATTTAAAAAAATATGGTTATATTTTTGCAAATAATTAATACTACTTTTGTTTATAGGAATCTCACAATGAATCCACATACATTTCTCTCAAATCCCATAGAAAACGATAAGAACTGACAGGATTCTATCGCGAATTCACCACACCGAATCATGAATTTCGGTTCCAGAAACCGCATTGAAACCAATAGAGACAATCTTATATAAACAAAACAATTTACTATGGGAAATTTTTAGCAGGGAGAGGATGAACCTCTGTAATTCATATCAATATGTGAGAAACAAAAGTGATATAATTATTGCTTGCTATTGTTTTTTATGCTTAGTTTATAATCAACGTGGGCCAATTTTGACTGTGTCTTCACTGTTAGAAAAATCTGCATTATAAAGTTTTTTGAGTTTCATCATAAAATATTGAATTCAATAATATAATTCTTAATGTTAAGAATTTTCTTCTCATTATTGATAATTTTGTAATATAATAAATAATATATTTATGAAATTTAATAAACAATTGTTACATTTCAGAAAGAAATTTTGAAATTTCATCATCAATATTAAATTCAAGAACTATTATTGAATTCAATATGAAAATATGGTATTTCATAATTTTTTCTAACAGTGTTGAATTCAGTCAGGACAAAATCTGAATTAGCAGATTTCCTTTTGACAGTGTACTCTTCAAATTTCTGGGAGTGAAAATCTACTCCTGGAGAGTGAGAATACTGCAATACTGTCTTCCTCTTCCTCTCCCCAAATCCTACTCTTCAGGAATGGAATTCTACTCCTCTTGAACTTATTTTCACTCTTCAGGAGTGAATTCTTCACTCTAAGAAATTAAGGGATTACATATCCACTAATTGTTATTTTTCTCAGCTCTTCCGAAACGCTTTCCATCATTTTGACCATCAAAAATCCACTTCTTCGAATTATTCAAAGGGAGTTGCACTCCAACCAGATTACACAAATTTCCATTCTTGTATATTTACAACATTGGGAGTGATCGTGAAATCTGTCAAAAGCAATGCAAATGATACATTCCAACAGTTGAGTTTCTAAGCAAAATCGGTGACCCTCTGAACTGATTATTTTGCTGAAACAAAGCCAAGTTCTTCAATGATAATTCATTCAAATGAAATGTTCTCACGACGCGATTTTATGAATTCGAATATCCTGCATTTCCACGCACACGAATCCACTCCATTCAAGTTCGGTAATAATTGATGTTCTATTCGGTATGCTCTTTGTCCGTACATTATAAGTCATGTGTACGAGTACGTGCACATCATCGGGTACGTATATGCACGTAAAGGTTGTCCTGCTTTCGCTCTCTCCATTTGTTTCATTGCATATCGGCGTTTCTGTTTCTCTTACTCTCTGTTCATGGTCGTTGGCTCTCTGGTTCGCGAGTGTTGGTCGGTGGCTTTGGGAGAGCGAAGGGGTAAGACCGTCCCAGTACCGTCACGATCGGAAGAGCCCGATTCATATTCATTTTTTCCTCCTCTCTTTGTATATTTCTTCGATCACGAGCGATGTATAAAAATTCAAAGAATGCCAATATTTTTCGTATGATAATCCCGAGTTAGTTTTTGTCTCTACTTTTCTTCCTCGTCGATTATTCTTCATTTTCTATACAAATAATCATGAAAATCTCCAGGGAAATTAGAATTCTAGGCGGAAAATGAGTATAGTCGTCTGTTACGTGTTCATCGCATTCTTTTCTCGAGTACGTCAATGTTTCGATGCTTGAAAAGGAGTCATCCATAAGTTATGTGAGACGTCGAGCAGATGGGGCAGCGACAGGAAAAAGGGTTATATTTTATTTAACATCGTTGCACAAAATCCTTTCTCAAACTTGACATGGAGAGAAACAATTGCTGGTATAACTTTTCTGGCATCCGTTGAAAAAAACAAAAAAAAAACAAACAGACCACGCCTACGGAAAACAAATTCCCGAAGAAGCAAGGAAAATCATTGACCCACAACCAAATTTTTTTGCTGGAGTAAACGAATTTGTACACAGGACGAACATTCGGGTTTCTGGAGTGAATATTTTTACAAGTACAACAAATTTTTTTAAATCAAACTTCAATTTCTATCAATTTATGGATTCCCTGCTTAAAGAATCTCATTGAACCGGTTGATTCTCATTGATTCCGATGCATAAAACCGATTCAAACCAATTAAAAGTTCATTCTCGATAGGTTTGAATTAGTTTTCTGCATTGGAATCAATGAGAATCAATCGGTTCAATGGGATTCTTTGAGCAAGGTTTTAATCCAAGAGTCTGTGATTGGAGAATATAAATATATAAATACTGATCCACGTGGTCACGATGGGTGCCACGGCACTCACTACTCAGATCAATACTCAGAGAGGCGCCAAAATTGGAATAATAAACCAAGTTGAATTTTCAAAATAATTCGAATTGTAGATTGTGAATGGAGAAAACTTGGAGTTTCACTGGAATTTCAGTGAAATCAATTACATCAGAACGACCTGCATTAATTCTTAGAAGGAATCTATATTTTGTAATCAAATTCGAAATGCACGAAAATTGAGAAATATCTCAAAAAAAAAATAAATATCTTGAAGATACATTCAAGTAGGGGTGTGCGAACCTTGAATTTTTCAGTCGAACCGAACTCGAACCGAACTTCAAATATATTTTCCAAATCGAACCGAACTCGAACCGACCTCCAAATGTATTTTTCAAGTCGAACCGAACCCGAACCGAACTTCCGAAAAGTCGAACCGAACTCGAACCGAACTCCAAATTTTCCCAGTCGAACCGAACCGAACTGCAAATATATTTTTCAAGTTGAACGGAACTTTGTAATTTCGAACCTACTTCCAACTTTCAAAACGTCTAATCGCAAAGCCAAAACTAAATTAGAAATACATTTATGAAAACAGAATCCATCATGAATTCATTTTTTAAAGTGACGTTTCATATGCAGCATGTTGCAGTAATAAAACAGTCTACCCTAGTAGCACCAAAAGTACGTAAAACATTTTAAGAATGTTTATTAAACGTTTGGGTAATTTAGAAACGTTCGGAGAATATTCTATGGGTCAATTTAAAATTGAGTGCAGATAAATTTTTCTCTGTTTCCGAATGTTCAATTGCAGCGACTGGTATTCAAATATTGATAAAATGGTCGCAAATTTGAAGCAAGTAACGAAGAACACTTCAATTCTTCAAAAAATTACAGAAAAGTGTCCATAGTGTAATCTAGTGTTGATTTATTACCATATTTCTGGAATAACAGGGTTGTCCCTCTTGGTAACAGAGTGGTTTTTTTATGTAAGTTTAACATATCCCACGTATCTAGATGAATTCGAAATTGGGTGCAGAACACTTTTATCATAAATTTCAATAATCACAAAGTAAAATTTCCTCCTAATATAATTATTTATATCCTCATGCAATATTTGGAACATGATTAACTCACATTAGAAACCACTCTGTTACCAAGAATGATTACTCTACTATTAAAAAAAAAATGGTGATGAATCAACACTATTTTGAGGTTTGTGGTAGCGTTGATTATAAACCTCTTCGCATAAAAGACAAGGACACTGACCTCACTGCATTTTTCTCTCTTTCTTTTGTTTGCAGCTGTCTCTTTTTATTTGTGTAAACCCCATGTTTACTGACTCGTCCTCCTAGTATAATATCTTTATAGTTTAATCACGCAGAACTTATGGGTTCATTATATATATCCCGCGCATCTGAGGAGGCAAAATAATAAGGCTGCGAATAGAATTCATTATGAATATATTTAATTTCATCTAATCCGCAGTATTGTTAACTTGCGTCTATCAAGTACCCAATATCATGTCAATTCGACTTGGAAACAAGTTGTTTCTGCGTGTTTACAAGCAAAAACAACATGGGAACGCCTGTATGTGTGTTCTCCATCACTTGAACTTGGCATCGATATCAGATCTACTTGATGATAGGTCGATTCAACATCGTCTTTTCTTTTCCAGCGTAGTCGAATTTTTTCGGGTTTTGAGTCTAAAGTTCGAAGCAAACCGTGACAAATCGAATCTCGAGCCGAACGTTTTCAATGAATGCAGTTCGAAATTTGAACCGAACCGAACTGTTTCTGTTATCCAAGTTCGAAATTCGAACCGAACCGAACTTTTTCTGCTAATCAAGTTCGAAGTTCGAACCGAACGGTTCGCACACCCCTACATTCAAGATATCTATACAAAGATATCTTCAAGATGTTTTCTACAGATATTTTGAAGATAACTCCAAGAAATGGAATTAGGATGTCGAATTCAAGGTGGGTATACAAGATGTCTTCCCAGGTGGCACACGCACGTTCTGAGAATGTTCTGAGAATATACGTTGAGGATATTCGAATATTCTATGGAGATTCTTATTTCGTGCGAATATATTCTACGCACATTCTCAGAATGCTTGAATGGGACTGTTTTAAATATTTTCAGAATATGATGCCACGGATATTGTGGGAATATTAGACAAAAATTGCTGTTAAAATAAGAATTCCCGTCAATATAAACTTCTGCGTGTCACCGAAAACTACTTCACAATCAATTTTTTTTATCATTAGACATCTGTGTCCACGAATGGTGAACAATATTGTGAATTCATATAGATGGATGAGATATTTATGATCGCAACAGGCAATCATAATATATACGGTATTTTTCAATATTTTATTACACTTTTGAGGATTATTTTTCACACATGACACTCTCACAGAACATTTGCGGTATTAAAATACACCACCATAGATTTATTATTCCCAAAACACAAATTAAAATGATAGATTGTCCAAGGGTCTGTAGCCTGTCAACAACATTATCCGCCATTAATGCATTCATGTCATCACGATATCTGCGCATGCGCTGCTCATCAATCTCCCTACAAACTTTGTACGCATATTGTACGAACGTTCCTAGAATATTCGGAACAGTCTCATTCTAATGTTCTAAGAATATTCTAAGAATATTTACGAATCTCCTACGCCCTTTGTGAGAATATTCGATCAAGTACATTTTACGGATGTCGTGAGAATATTCTCATAATATTCTGTGTTACATGGGTTCGAAATATCTCGATTGTGATATCTTTGGGGTACTGCTTCCATACTCTGCATTGATCTACCCTATCCTATTGAGAAGAATGGGTCAGCACGGGGGTGATTCTTCCATTTTACATTATTTGGGCCTTGAGAATGAATCGCAACGATTCGAAACGTCGGAATATTTAAGGATAATAATTAACACATTTGACTTTCCACTCGATGTTTTTGGATTTCTTTTCAATTTTATCTTTGGGATGCATCTCAAAGGTCTCTTTTAGATATCTTAAGATTATGGAACCAAGATATCTTCTGCAAGATGCCTGAAAGATGCAACAGTTTCATATCCTCACCAAGATATCCCCAATTTGTATCATAGAGATATCTTTAAAAAAATATCACCGATCCCTAACAATGCAACCCGAGCCAAATCTTTTCTGACAAATCATTCGCAAATATAACAATAAAATCAAAATATCGCTTCACACACAGACCATCTGTATTGATTGAAAAAGGGCTGTACAGAGCGATATTTTGATTTTATTGCTCAAATTTCGAATAAATTGTCAGAATAATTTTAGAGGAATACCTCTTCAGAGGTCGCTGGTATCACCTCAAGATTATTTTGAGAAATGGAATGAGAATGTCGAGTTTGAGATGGATATACGATATCTTCGAGATATCTTAATTTAGATATCTTCAGGATACATCTCAAAGATCTCTTTTAGATATCTTGAAGTTATAGGGTCAAGATATCTTCCGCAAGATACAGGAATGATGCAACGGTTCCATATCTTGACAAAGATATCTTCAAGACGTTTGAAATGAGAGTTCGTACGATGATCTTAAATCCATCTCGCAAAAGGTTCTTGGAAGAGAGAACTCAAAAAACATGTTAAAGTTATTCGATTATGTTGCATAAGACATCTTTTATGTATCTTCAAGAAAACTTTACGAACAAATCCCAAAATATCTCAAAATCCATTCAGGTATCTTGAAGATATCTTGAAGTTATCTTAAAATATCTTTTTGTTTATTAGGAATCAATTATTATCGGAAGATTTAAATAATTTATAAGAACCAAAAGTCTCTCAACCCAAGCAGCAACAGAATTTCAAAGTATATACGAAGTAGAAACGTTCGTAGAATGTACGGATGAGATACGAAGAACATATAATAAATGTTCATAGAATGTTCGAATGAGACTGTTTTAAATATACTTAGAACGTACGCAGTACATTCAAAATCTACGATATACATTCAATCGACGTTCAATCAACGTGCTGTCGTATATTCGGTTACATACGTTCGATAAATATGCATAGCACCTATAGAACGGTGTCATTCGAATGTGCATAGAACATATTTCGAATATTCGAAGAACGTTCATAGTATATTCTGGTGCTGCTTGGGAAGCAACATTTCGGTACGATTATCGAAAAATCGGTAGATTTATCATATTTTTTGGTGGAATTACCGGAAAATCGGTATATTTACCATATTTTTTGGCATTAATTGCTGGCTAATTACCAAAGAGTTCTTCGGTGAATTTACCGAGATTTTTTTTTATTATAGAAGTAAGTTTTCAAATGCGATCAAATTATTTCAAAATGTAAGAAAAAACGTGGCAGAGTATTGAAACTTTATCCCCAGCAGCAACTTTTGTGTCAATGAAACTTGTCGAGACACGCAACGCCTGACAGGAGGCAATTTCGCGTCCTCACCTTTCGATGTAATCGTCCTTCCTCAGGGGAACAAGAAGGAAGAAGAATTCAATTTTCTGCCCCAGTATATAAATGCTTCTACCCTTTTGAACTGTTATTAACGCACTTGATTATATTATCAGAACAGTGACTATCATCGCTGTGTACAGAATCCCCAATTACTTCATCACGTACTCCATTCTATGTACTAAAAACCTGTGCGTGGTGTTTAATTTCTATCTCGAAGGAACTAAATTTATTCATTCGAGTTAGAGAAAGGTACACGCTACTACCATTGTTTTTTTTACCCTCCGCAAGAAAGTTTTCAGAATGCAAAGGGGAAAATGTACCATATAACAAGAATATGCCCTAGAGAGACAACAACTCTCCCGACTCTCCTCTTTTCAGCCTGTGTCAAATTCTATACGCACTGCTCAAGCGCATATTCGTGGCAGCCCTTCTTTCCCAGCTCCAAGGATACTACTGTATTACTACCAATAATACACCCTGTTGAGAATTTTCATGGGAAACTTCACGTACATGTATATGAAGTAATTACCCCAGACATCATTGTAGGTGCTCGGAATGTTTTAAAAACGTCCCCGTGGGTTCGCGGGGACCTCTGATTCCAGCAATCACATTTCTGAAACATTTTTAAATCATTCATATTCAAAATTTAATCCATCAAAAAATAGTTAAACCATATTGTTTTTCATATGACCAACTGATTCTCACTGCACAACATAAAAAATCATGAAAATACACATATTGTAGAGAGTAAGAGCTTTGGAGTCGAACTTTTTTCCATTAAATCCAGCACTTCATAAGCTTAAACGTGTAATTTATTACACACAAGATTATTTTACTAGAATATAATTGATTTAGGATTTGTTTTGAATGAAAATATCCGCAGATATCCCAGACAGCACAAATAATCATCTCGAATTCACAAAAAATTCTGCCCAAGTAGCACAACAGGTTTGAAATGCTAAGAAGGTTCTTGGAAGTTCTGGGTATATTTTATGAACATTCATAGAATCTTCGAATGGGACTGTTGCGGATAAGTATATTCTATGCATATTTTTAGAATGTATTTTTCGAATTTATCCAAAACAGTATCATCTGCACATTCTATGCATGATCTCAGAATTAACGCAGAATGTTTGAAATCTTCTTGTGTTACTTGGGTGAAAGAACTTCTTGAACAGTCCCCGTTATGACAGTAAAAATTAATTCAATATGAACTCAATGAATTCAAAATGCGTACATGTTGAATGCCTGAATGATATGAATTCTTTCTGAAGATTAAGTTATTCATCAAGAGTTTATTTTGAATTCAAAGTGTTCATAATGAATTCATGTTTAGTGTCATAACTGGAGCTCTTTGCGGGGACTTTGGTGCTGTATGGGATGTTATCAATTTGATGATTTATAAAGATGAATTCAACATGTGCCAATAACGTTTTGTAAGAATTTAAATAAGAGAAACCAGGACATTTTCATGTTTTGAAAACATACATGCGACCTTTTTCAAAAGATCATAAAACGTTCCTGAAACATTCCCTCTGTAACGAGGTGCATTTTATGAATGTTTATAAGCAGTAATTAAAAGCAGTAATTTTAATATATTTTTATGTTTAAAAATAATGTTCTCTGCATAGAAATGGGAAAATTTCGAATATTTTCTGAGGTGCACTCTTGCAACTACATTCTTGTTTCCCGGTTAGTGATTTTCATGTATCCTTAATTTATTGCAGAAAAACAGTGTCAATCAATTACAATAACAACAACCACTGTTTTCCGGTTTGCAATGGTTTTGTGCCCTGTAACGGCGCTTTCAAGGCTTCATTGGATAAGCTTACGCGTCGAGGACACAAGTCGGCCAATAGCATCTAATAAAACTCGATATTGGATACTCAATGAACACACGCTGAGACGACAGAGCAGTGATTAACACACGATATTCTTGCGGGGCAAGGATACAGTTTCATGAAATCGAGTCAAATTCGATATCTCTTAAACGAGAGAAAAGGGAATTCTATGAACATAAGAAGTGCAATTTAGACTTTTCAGATTAGACACTCTGTTGAAAATGCTAGGCAGCACTGTACAGGGAATTTCTGTCAGGCTTTGGATGGTTTCTTTCCCACGTAGTTTAGTTAAAAATTGACGAACTTTCTACCCGATTTAGTTCGAAATTGAGGGGAGGTTCTCATCTAGGGATCCCAAAATAAGGCGATTTTCTCGAATTTTTCTCCATGGAAGGAAGTGAATTGAGAATTCGGGGGTTCTCGCACTTGTTGATTGAGTTTTTGAGGACGTGAGACAATTTTTTCAACAAAAAATCATGTAATGGGAGTTGTTGATACGTGCTGAAACATGAACACCTCAAAAATAAAAAAATTGATCAATCGATCTGCACTGTACACAGTAAAAAGTAAAACTTAAAGTGATCCCGAATATCAGCTTAAAAATGCAGCCAAAAGTAGCGCCTATTCCAACTGAAAGTAAGCAATGAAAAAGACTGAATTTGAGTCTTAATTCCAAAGTAAGATGGAATTAACTGAAATTCATTCTTTTTCATTGCTTACTTTCAGTTGGAATAGGCGCTACTTTTGGCTGCATTTTTAAGCTGATATTCGGGATCACTCTAAGTTTTACTTTTTACTGTGTAGCACTCGCAAAAATTGTCAGGAATCCGCAATCCAGAAATTTTCATGAAATATATTATATTTGTTGGAGGTTGTACCGAGCAAACCAACAGAAAATCACTGTTAAAAATTTCTTGAATTTTAATGTACATGAAATGATATTCAAGTATTATTACATTAATTTTCAAATCATGTGGAATTGAATTACAATTTCAGGTATCAGTACATTAAAAATTCACTTAGACTAAATCGATAGAGATTTGAGAAAATAAGATAACCATCAATAATGTTTGAAATTGAGTGAATAAATTGAAGAATTATAATCTTTTTGTGATTATAAATTTTGGAATTATTATTCTCAATCGCATTAAATCCAGGAAACCTCCGAAGGACGTCTGAGAAACGTATTTGGACGTTTCCTGGACGTACACAAATTTGAGGTTCTGTTGAGGAAGGGTACGAAATTTTGCGCGAAATATTTTCGTGAACCACGTGAGAAATAAAAATTTTATGAACACGATGATAAAATACACCCTTGGGATTGAAGATTTTAATTTCATAGTGGTTCTGAAACATTATGGGATCGATGGAAAATTCTCACGATTGAAGGTTATAATTCAGAAAATTTGGCTTCCTATATCTCAGAATCAATATGAAATGAGAATTTGCATTCACAGTGCGCAATCCCGTGCATGTATTTTATTATCACATATTTGAAATTTGTAATTCTTACATATTTTATAAAAGAAGGATGCGAAAAATATCATATGTTTCGTCTGTCGCTTGGAGGTCCTTAATTTTGAGGTCCTCAATGAGTTTCAAAGAAAATTTACTGGAAATTTTTTTCTGGAAAGCGAATGAAAATTCATATACAAATTTCATGTATTCGTACATTAAATTTCAAATCCATGTACATTAAATTTAATGTAGGTATGTAGACTTGAAATTTGTGGGACCTGTACATGAATTTTCAGTTAAGGGAAGTGCGCCTAATTCGCACCATTGCTTAAATTGCACCACTAACGTATCGGTGAAACGGAGATGCACACGATCCTTTACGCGAGTAAAACATGACCTTGAACTCCAATCCAGTTACCTCACTGAGTTTTGATTTGCTGATGCGCATTTTACTTTTGTTACAGCGAATTTTGTAAACTTGTCTGTTTTCAGGTTATTTTCTTGTGTTGATAAAACGTCAAGTTTATATTTCTCTATACGACAAGGAAACCTCTAAGGATATGATCTCAAAGTAGTTGATCTTAGTGATAAAATGTCTTAACTTTCAATCGGACACATTCTTCTTAATCCAAAATAATCTGGAGGCGTACACAGATGTATTAAATGTACATGGTGCAATTTAAGCACCCAAAATGCAATTTAGGAAAATATTGTCCATTATTTATTTATTTAATATTAAGTTCGCCTTTCATTTTCTCCCTGTCTCGTTATGGAAGTATTATTGTATAAGTTAAGAGGAATTTTATGTGCATAAGACTTTTATTTTATCAATTTTTTATACCAAGAAATGGAGTCAGGTTCTTAAGTGGTGCAATATTGGCACACTTACCCTACGTACTTGAAAAAAACTTCCAGTAGATTTACATTGAAATTCATGCGGAAATTTTTAACAGTGTGAAGAATTGAAAAAATGATCGACATACGAACTTTTGGTAGCGTTGTTTCACTTCTTTTCGCTCTTCAAAGTGCTATAAAAAACAAAAGAAGAGGAAATATCATCTTCTCTTAGGTTCATTCTCCAATAAATACAATCCACTTTGAAATAAATAAAAAAGAGCGCGATGCATTCAATGGTTGTTTAACGAAAATTTGGTATTGCCAACAAATTTTGCTATTTTTGGCCCATTTTTGCAAATTTGCTGTTTGTTTTTGTGATTTTTGTTGAAGAGAAATTTCCCTGAAGATCATATATTTCGTATTCTTTATTTTACCACATATTTTGAGATACATTTTGCAGTTTGTATGGAAAATGCAAAATGCTGTCGGAAATTTATCATAAAATACGAAATATGAAATATATCACGTTCAGAGAAATTTTTTCCAGAAGAAAACCACGAAAACACGTAGGAAATGTGCGAAAACGGGGCATAGTCAGCAAAATTTCGTGAAAAAGCATTCCAAATGCGTGAAAATTCCTGGTTTTTGAGATATCGCGCGGACAAACTTGAAAAACATGCACGGAAAAAAAATATTTAGCTGTACCAGCTAAATTTTAGCTGCCGCAGCGAGAAATTGAGCTATGATAGCAAAAATCTAGCTGATACAGCGAAACGTTTTTTTCCGTGTGGTTTCGAGGAAAACACTTTCAAAGTTCCACACGGAAAAAATAATTTAGCTGCAGCAGCTAAGTAGCTAGCACGGACACGGAAAGCCATTAAATTAGCTCCTGCAGCTAAATTTTAGCTGTTACCGCAAATAAATTGACTACAAGTGCAAATTTTTTTGCTGTACCAGCTAAAATTTAGCTGCAGGAGCCAATTAAATGGCTGTCCGTGTCCGTGCTAGCTACTCAGCTGCTGCAGCTGAATTATTTTTTCCGTGCAGGATTCGAATCCTTTGACTTGAGAAAATGTTTTTCATGTACTCTAAGACCCATTTAATAAATGTCAAATACCTCGAGTTTTGATTTTACTTTCTTCTTAAAGAAACAAATTCGAGAAAATCACCTTATTTCGGAATTCGCTTGATGAGAACCTTCACTCAAAAAATCGGAATATGCAGTCAAAAATTGACGGAAATTTTTAAACCTGCCAGATTTTAACAGGATGTTAAGATAATTGTTCCAGTAACCGAATAATGTTGCTGAAGTTTGAATCGTTTATTGCTTTTTGCTTATTCATTATATCGCACTGTAAAAAATAATTGAGATTTTCCTATACGGACACGGAAAAAAAAGAAAATAGCTGTGGCAGCTACTCACCTTTTTAGCACCCTTTTTTCACTATTGCAGCTAAAAAAATTGCAACTGTAGCTATTTTTCAGCTACCGCAGCAGGAAATCATAGCTGTAACTGCACGGGTTTTGTGGTTGATATTTGGATAGTTAAATAACTTAGCTGTTGAATTTTCGCTAGGGTAGCTACATTTCTCGCTGCGATCGCTAAGTGAGTAGCTATGACAGCTAAAAAATAGCTCATGTAGCTAATTTTCAGCTATCCAAATGATAGCTTATTATTTTTTTCCGCACAGCAACTAGAAAATCAATTTCTGGAACATGAACATGAAATTTCCCATGAATTCAACTACAACTTCCAAACTTTATGGAATCTTTATTATCATCTCTCAGTAAACTTCTGGTAAAATACGGAAAATTCCTAACGCATTTTTATTATTTCACTACGATTGCCATTAAATCTACTCCAATTCAGTTAGAATCACCACAATTTGTTTTAAATCGTAACAAAAATTGTCCCAGAATTCACCGCGAATTGGTTTCCGTGAATCCCTGGTGCAAATGAAGCGTTGAAGCGCAACGAAAGCGTCCCGAAAACGCAAGCGAAGAGTCATCTCAGCGCAACAAAGAGTAACCTAAGCGTAATTTAGAAGGGAATTGGAAAATTTGCACGTTTCATTTGTTTCAATATCCGCTTCCTCCACTTTTGAATTTTCACCAGGGATGTGTGAATTACTTCCGAACATTTATTCGAAGTTTTCCATGGAATTTTTCAACAGTGTAATGCACAGAGTATATATTTCTTCTAGGAAGCAATACAGGTGCCCTGTCAGAATTGATCTGTGAAAAGTGTTTCAAAATAAAGCATTAATATATCAATTTCTAAACATTTAGTAATTGAGTGACACATACACTGTAAAAAATATTCTGAAATTTCCGATATCAGATGTATATGAAAATTCTGAAACTTGTAATTGAAATCAAGTTCAATCATGAATTCATGAAATTTAATGCAAAATGTGTGAAAATTCATATAAAAATGCATGAAAAATCATAATTCTGTATGAGATATCATAAAATTTCATATGAAAAGCCAAAGAAGTTTTGAAAATTCAATACAAAATGTATATGTTCATTGCTTCACATACATTTCTATGAAATTTAGGAAGCAATTTTTTACAGTGTAGCGAATTTGGCGAAGAACACTGGATAATGTAGAACAAAATTTTAGTAATGTTATTCGAAATTTCATGGAAAATCGCTGAAAGTTCAGAGATATTTAGATTCATAGAACAAGTAAATTACTATTCACCGAACTCCTTAATCGTTCTTCTCTCAGTGAAAAATTCGCACGAAATTGAATGCAACTTCTTTGCTCAACCCTGGTGAAACGAAACCATTGATTCTCGCCGAATCTTATTGAATCTTGTACAATGTTCTGACCAAATCCTATTCAAGCATTTGTAAATGAGATTTAATCAGCTCAATTTTGATTGAATCTTATACAATGTTCTGACCAAATCCCATTGAATTTCATTTCATCAGATTCTATGGATTTCTTCAACCAGGGAACAAAATCAAACATTTCAAAACCCACCGAAATCACTATTGGTGTGGTACAAAACCATTCCTTCCAATTCAGAAAAAACATGTATCGCTGAGATTCGATTTAGCCGCGCAATTCAAATTGTACTCTCTAAAATTTTGAGAGTGAGATTTCACTCTTCAGCCAGTCAAAAGTGAGCTTTTCGTAATTTCGAGTTAAATTTCCACTCTTTCAGAGTGACAGTCTTCAATTCTGGAGTGAATTCTTTTTCACTCCAAAAGAGTGAAGGTCAACTCGAAACGAGTGAAAATCCCACTCCAAGCGGACTGGCTCACTTCTAAGCCTTGGAAGAAAACTGAGAAGAGGACGTACGTATTTTCAAAACTTGAAGAAACCCAAAAATTCCTGCAATTCACCGGAACCTCACAAAAATGAAAATGCGTTTTCGAAGTATCACTACTGTCTAAAATCTTTGGAGTGAGATTTCACTCTTTAGCCAGCCAGAAGTGAGCCAGTCGAATTTTCGAGTGAAATTTCCACTCTTTTAGAGTGATATTCTAAGGTTTGAGGCTAGAAACTCACAGACACTCCGATGTTAGAGTGAATTTTTCACTCTAAAAGAGTGAAAGGTCACTCGAAACGGACAGGCTCACTTCTGACACTTAGTGGAGTGAAACGTGCGATTTTTCACTCTTCCAGATTTAGAGAGTATTGCAGAGAAAATATGGATATGATTATCTTCTACAATTTCATGTTGCAGTAATGTTTTTCCTTCACTTATCTCACTTGAATGCATTTTTCAAGTTTCCTGTGATTTATTATATTAAACTGACGTATCCGCACGTCAATTCTTATCGATAATATTGAAAGCAAGATACGTCTGTTATCAACGTCTGTTAGGTTTCAGATATTGTTTCGAATACCTGAACTTTCTTCTATTACATTAAAATAATAATTCAACGAGATTCCAAGTACACATTTTTTTATCGCATCTAGTAATCGTTGGTAATCGTTCCTTCTTTGTAGAAAAACGTCCAAACTTGAATAAAATTCAAACAGACTGGTATGAGCGAGAAAAATCAAAGGTCAAAGGGCTATTCGCGTGTGAGAAATTCTCAACTGAATTTCGATAATTCTCTTTCAAATACGCGACATAAAATTTATCTTCCTCTCTAAATTTCCCGAGTTCGACAAGAGTGAGAATCCAGACTTCTCACTCCTTCGGCAATTCGAAGGTAAATTTATCGTATTCTCATAAGAAATTCTTGTTCAATCTGCACCAAATGTTCAAACGAGCACGAACAATTCGCCAGCGAATCAACAATCCAACCTTGGAAGATCAGTCCCTGACCCTTAATTATCTCCAATAGATGTAACTTTGTATCATAATTGAATCAGTACAGACTCAATGAAACTATACGTGACACACGGACGTGTGTTTCTCTTATTTTCATATGTATATAGAAATTTGTTAAATACCGAACGTAAAATTGATTGATCGAGGTGAAGATCTGTTTATTACAAAACACGACGATGAATCAGCGCGGAGGGAAGATGTATATTTTGTATATGAAAATGTTAATCACCAGGGCCATGTGCTGCTGCCGCTGCTGCTTCAAAAATCCATTCCTTCACGTATCGTTTATTATTATTGATATCGAACGAATATCGTAGGAATTTGTAGTTTACCTTTCTAACGGCAGAAATACGATGATGAACTGTTTTTTCCATTGTGAAACAGTATAGGATTCATAGAAGTATACAATTACAAAACGATTACACGTGTGTACAGGTGGGTAGGTCTTCCGCCAGCTGAGATCTACGGTTTTAGCTTTGAACTACAAACGTCTATTCAGGGTCTAAGCAATCCGGTTCAAATTGAACTTACGGTTTACGTATTTGTGTATGTACTCTTACATATTGGATCGATGACGTAGGAGTTCAATCGTGAATCAAGTATTATTATTAGTCCTCGCACCTCCTCTTTTCACTTCCTATATCTAGGTATTTTTGTATTACATTTAGTTTGATCGAGGGGAACTGCCTTCGGGCACCTTCGGGGATGGAACGGTGAGAAAATGAGATTAGAACTGTTTACATGGGATAGAGGAGAACAAATGTAATCGGATCGTAAGAGTGCGCGGAATTCCAATGACGTAAAATGATTTGAGCGTGGGCTAGTTTTCTGATTCGAGAATCCTTCTCTTCTCGCATGGATCCGGGAGAATCGATAGTATAACGGATTTTGACATCATTTCATTCGATCTCACTCTTAGTTATTTGTAATAAACATTTACACAAGAAAAAATGAAATAGCTGTGACAGCTACTCACTTTTTTAGCACATTTTTTTCCCTGCTATAGCTAAAATAATTGCAGTATAACAAAAAGGTATGTTACTGTGGCGCCTACAAGAAAAATTAGCTGAAAGAGCGGAAATAATGATCGACACAATTATACATTTTTTGGCTCGCATAAACAAATTCGTCAACAGAACTAACTTCTTAGCTGCTGCAGTAAATACAAGCAGGAAATAGATGTGTTGAAAAGTCCCATAATAGATTGAGGATCAGCGCCAGTCTTTGACAGATATAGTTTTCACTTGAATTCATTTTTAAAGAGTCCCATAATTAGATGTATTTCTACAAAAAATTATGGTACGTTTGAAGCTATATTCAGGTAAATAATTTAATTCGTCCCAGACTGGCGCTAATCCTCGATAAATCATGGGAATTTTTAAAATATATTTCTCCGCGTGTATTTTTGCAAGGACAACGAAGTCCTTTGTAGGCGCTGTAGTTCCAGGTGAAAACATTTTGTAGAATTTTCATCAGGATTTGGTTCTACACAACCATCCTCTCTGAATCATGTTTTATGTTACATTCATGGTGTAGAATTTGTATAGAATCAAATCCTCACAAGGATTCTACACCATTTTTTGGTAGCAAACCATTTTTTCTCCGTGCAGCTGTTCTTCAGCTACCGCGCACGGAATAAATAATTTAGCTGCAGCAGCTAAGTAGCTAGCACGGACACGGACAGCCATTAAATTAGCTCCTGCAGCTAAATTTTAGCTGTTACCGCAAATAAATTAATTACAAATGCAATTTTTTTTGCTGTCACAGCTTAAATTTAGCTGCAGGAGCCAATTTAATGGCTGTCCGTGTCCGTGCTAGCTACTTAGCTGCTGTAGCTAAATTATTTTTTCCGTGCAGTAGCAAACAATTTAGCCGTTGAATTTTTGCTCGCTTAGCGAGTAATTGTGACACTAAAAAATATCTCCCGTAGCTAATCTTCAGTCATCCGAATAATGGCTAATTATTTACTTCCGTGTAAAACTGTTTAGCTGTCGTGACTAGGAAGTTGGTTTCAGGTCAGGCAACTTCAATTTCTCATTCCATGTCATTTTTGGTTACTGCAACTCAACAGTTTCCTTAGTGTACTATATATAGAATAACAACCCAGGTGGAGAAATTCAGTAGAATTTCATGTTGAAATTTGACTCTATGCAAAATGTATAGAATTTTTATAGAATTCCCACCGAATAATGTGTTTCTACATGGACTTTCTATGGAATTTCTATAAAAATCCATACATTTTGCATACAGCCAAATCTTGATATGAAATTCTACAGAATTTTTCCACCTGGGAAATCATTTTGCTAACCAACCCCAGCAGAAATGCTCTAGCGATTCATTGGTTATGTGATACTTGTCCCACGTAATTACCAGACACTTGATAGTAACTTGCAAGTTACTGGCAAATTTTCTAGTTTTTTGTTGGGATAAGTGCAGGGTTGGGTACGCGTAATACGGTAGGTTTTATGCAATAAGGAATAATGTGCGCATAAAACTCATGCGGATAATGCAGATAACTAAAGGGGGTTTTCTGCATCATCTTTTTTCATGGTCAAGTTGGGTTATAATTTTAAAAATATGGATTGTTTACCATTTCAACACTCATGAACATCTATTTCATATATTCTGAATTTTGAATTTCAAGTCGAAATTAATTTTACAATGTTTTATGCATTTTCTGCGTATTCTGCATGTTTTATGCATAATCTGCGCATAGTTAACGCATATTACTTATCGCACGCGCACAGAACCCATCCCTGGATAAGTGTCACAAAACCAATGAATCGCTCCCAATAAACACACACACGTTATTTCAACGTTGAAAGAACGTTAAACTGTCAAACGGACGTCAGTCGTTGATTTCATAACGTTGATTTTTATTTGAAATTTGATAGGGAATTAGAGGACCAGGAATTTACGTCTTGATGACGTGTAATTTAAACTAATATTCAAAAATAACCATCAAACGACGTCCTCAAAAAACGTGTTTTGAACGGGTTTGAACCACGCGTTTGAAATGTGCTTATAACACCTTGCGTTTGAACTTCAATTGAAGATATTCTGCTAAAAATGTCGAACGAACCCGAACAATGGTTAAAATTTCAACAAAGAGCAAGATGGTAACTAATGTGGCATACTTTCCAAATTATATCATACTCAGAAATGCTATTGTTCTCGATATTGAATGAAAAGTTTTCAAAATAATTTGTTGGATTCAATTCACGTTTTAGATCCATCATTAGGACACGTCAATATTCAACGTCTTTTAAACGATGTTCAAACCGTTGATATGACGTTATTTTATGGTTGAAAAACACGCGATCTGCCGCGACATTTTTACGTTGAATCAACGCAAGAATATTACTAATCCACAACGTGTGGTTATCGATTGTTTTTGACGTTTTTAAAACGTGCGTGTGTTTACTGGGGCTAGAGCATTTCTCCTACACTGTAAAAATGTTACATTAATAGTTAATAAATACCAGTTTGAAATCTGACTCAATACAGCATGACATTGAGGTTAATCAATTTTCTTCACACATAATATATTATAATAAGAGTTATATGATGATCTATTACCAGTTAATACAATGGATTATAAATGCCATCATATTTTTATTAATCACCATCATATTTATGTACAATGGATCATCAGTTAACTATTAATGTATTACATTCTACACGAAGCCAACCCACTGAGCATTTCCGTTAGAACCTTAAGTCTTTCAATTTACAAAAATATCGTTGAAATATCACCAGAAAACATAACATTGCTGCAATTTACTTGTAATTGGATGTTGTAATCCCTGCAAACAATGATTACTGGCGTTTCAGTTGGCCGCTAATGGTCCTGCAATGCCGTTGAAGAGCCGTTACTGGCCCTATGAAACGCCCGCAGTTGTGTTTGCTGGGATTACTGTTGTAATTCTCATAACAGGTACTTTCAAAACCGCATCAACATCGATGCAATGTTAATGCAAGGTTCTAAGGGAAATGCTCAGTGGGAATAGATTGTCTTTGTCCTGGTTAAAGAATCCGATTGAATCTGATAAAAAAAATTCTGTCGGAATGAATTGAGTTTCTGCATCGGAAATTTCCCATTGATACCAATAAAATGTTCTTCCTATTGGATTCAATCGGTATTTTATGATCAATCAAAACTCCAATTGATACCAATAACATATTTTTTGATGTAATTCAATGGGTATTTTATTATTAATCAAAATTCTGATTGATGCACTGAGAAAAAAAAGTCATTACATCAAAGAAATACATTTTTTTGAATCTGGCCCTCATTGAACTGAATACATGTCCTTTCAAACAATGATGATTCAATAGAAATAATGAATTCTTTCGTTAAATGAAAGATATTATTTTATTGAATTCAGTTTCCTCCAATCCAAGAAACATTTTATTGACACAAAGATTAATTCTTTGGATTAGTCAGACCGCGAAGTGCAAGGCATGATTCTGATTTCATTCAAAAACGATTGAAAATTCAATAACTTATTTCTTCAATTTTATTACGTCACGTTTTGTAGGAAAAGCTCGAATTTTCAATTCAAGGTGTACAAATTTGTTAATAACAACGTTTTCGAATCAATACTATACTGCTTGGAATGAAAGTAATATTTGGTAAGCATGATTTTGTATTTCTTCAAATCCACAGAATGATTTTTATATTCAAATGATTTCATTCATCGATATGAAAGTATGTGCAATTGATTCTAAAGAAAATTCAGTAAGATAAAGAAATGGATTTTCGAAATCACGTTACGTTTTAGTTACTTAGACGACTTTCGGTTGGTTCTCGCAAGGTGTAGTCACTTTCTCACAAGTTCTCTTTCGACAATATGCTTTGTATATAAAGAATTAATCACTCTGTCTTCTTAGTAAGTATTACTTCATCCAAATAAATATTTCTTTCAGATTATGGCATTGAATTACAGGTCTCGCATGGAGTGATAGGCACTATTCGCCTAACAGACGGCATGACTGAACGATCAATGAAGTCTCATTTGATCCAAAGTGCTCAAAATTCCCGGTTATCAACAGATTAAAGGAACACCAGAGTGGACTATGAAAGCTTTACAAGTGTGATAATTTTTTTTTACAGAAAAAATCTGATATTGTGCTCAATGACTTCTGAAACATCATTTATTGAATCAGGATGGAATTCACGAAGTCAAAAAAGAACATCTTCAAGTTGATGATTTATTTCGATGGATTGAAAATTTTCCTAATTGATTCAAAAACTTTCTTTTTTGAATGTTTGAGTGGTTTCATTCCTCCGAAGAAATAATTAATTGAATCAGAGTAGGTTTATTGTCACTGAAGAAAGGGTATTTGATTCAAAGAAATGTTTCTTCAGGCTCAAGAATTTCAGATTTGAATACATTGTTTGCATGAATACTCAGATTGATAAGTCCCATGAAATGATTTCATTGTCACTATTGGATGAATTCATTTCCTTGGCCGGAAGAAATATTCATTACGGTCATGACTTTTTTTTCTCAGTGTGTAAATGAATTATTTTCTAACTTGATTCAATTGAGAATTTGCCAACACCTCTATCTCCGCATATGACTTGGGAAATTTATTCCTACCTGGAAGGGATTCGAACTATCACCGATCTACCCCCTGTAAGACCTGCCTTCTTAACCTCTAAGCTATCCTAATACACGGAAAGAAAATATGGCTATTATAACGATCTGAAGTATGGTTAAGAAGAGATAGCTGTAGTGACAATACTGTATCGCTATCGTGACGATACAGATGGCTATACTTGGCGATCTATATCGTTCCTCGGATGATTTGTATGATCATAGCAACGATACTGATACCACTAAACTTTGGATAGTCATTACAACTATCCAGTATCCTTATGACAGCGATATTTTTTTCTCCGTGTACGCTGCTCCGAAGGGGCATATCGCCAAAAATATCCTGGTCAAAAATATCTGATAGAATCTGATGGAAAAAATGTTTTTCCATTGGATTCAATCGTCTAACTCCGATTGATACCAATAAAATATTTGTCAATGTAATTCAATGGGTATTTTACGATCAATGAAAATTCCGATTGATATCAATGAAATATTGTTTAATTGCATTTAATCGGTATACTATTGAACATGAAAATTTTAATTGATCCCAGCGAAATATTTCTCTATGGGATTCAATGGGTATTTTATTACCAATAAAAATTCCGATGAATACCAATGAAATATTGTCAAATTGGTTTCAATCAGTATTTTATGATCAATGAAAATTCCGATTGGCACCAATAAAGTAGTTTTCAATTAGATTTGATCGGTATTTTATTTATTCAAAACCGATGGTCTGATGCAATAAAAGCGATTCTAACACTGAATTGGTTATTGTCGGAACATAGCTGTACTCGGAAACAAAAGATTAGTTGAAATAACTATTTGACTTGCAAGCGCATATGGACTTATTGTTTTCATTAGAATAACCAATTTTTTTTATTGATTCAACCAATTTCCTAAATTAGTCAAATCAATGAATAAAATTGTTGTCCCAACTAAAAAAAATGGGTCCATATGCGCTTACAAGTCAACTAGGATATTAGAATCTGTAGACTTTCCGATTATTTCCAATAGATTCGAATGTTGGGATGATCCAACTAAAACCCATTGATCAATGAAATCTATACATTTTTGAATAAAGTCGGAAATTCCCCATGAAAAAACTCATTACTCATTCAATTCCACACATTTCCCCATCACTTCCAATAGATTGAGGTTGTGGAAAATTCCAATCAGAACCAAAATTCAGACAAAATTTTAATCATCCAATCAGATATCTCTCATACAGACCAACAGATCACGCGGAGTTTCATTAATTCAAATAAACAACAGATTTTTCTATTGGTAAATCCTTGATTCAATTCCGATTATTTTTGAATCGGTTTTTATCGGATCCTATTGGATTTTTTAACCAGGGTGAAGTTATGCTACATTGGGTCGAATTGATATATGTTAACTATTAACGTAACCCTTTTTACAGTGTAAGGAAGCTAAAATTCCGCTGCTACGGCTCATTGGATTGCCGAAACAACAACAAGATTAACTAATACAACAAATTCTCCGCTGGACCAGTAAAATTTTCAGTATTTCATAAAGAATAGTGGCAGAATTTTGCTGCCAACGGAGCGAGAAAAATGATCGACACGACTAAATTTTGTTGCTGTCATGAATAAATCTGTAGCTACTGGAATTATGTATTTTACAAGGACAACAAATTTTTTCGTCAGCGCTGAAGTTTATAACACACGTGGAAGAAGTACCTTCCACCTTTCCGCGAAATTTAGAAAACTATGATAGTTCGTAACCGATGTCAATGGGAGAACGGTTCTCCGAACCCCGATGAAATCATCATCGTTTCAACGGTTTAACCGGATCGGATGGTAGTCCCCCCGGCATTTTGGACTCGCGATCGTCGTCGTTGTCGTCGTCGTCGTCGTCGTCGTCATGTTGTAATCGGCGCATGTTTTTATTACGAGAAGACGTAGCGTGGGATCTCGCGTGATTAAAAGTGAACAGGACCTCGGCAATGTTGTTCAGTTTGGTTCCGTACTTCGATCGGTACAAAACCCACCGACACGGTTTTAATATCGATCTTTACAACAGAGGCGCGACCACTTTCGGTAATAAAGCGATAGAAAAAAAAATGTAAAAGAACAAGTTGTTTTTTTCTTTTATTTAGTTTCCGTCTTCTTCTTTTTTTTCCGTTAGTTGATCTTTGTAGATACACGTTGATATCGGTGTCCCGCGTCCGCGACAGAATTCAACCTGTTACATTAAGAAATGAAAAAGATAGAGATGATAGAGAGATAAAGACGATGGTATTGCGCGTACGTTGATCAGTTCGGTGCTGGTCGCCGACTGTTGATCTTCGCTGAGTGCTGGTAATTTTCGTACCTGTTTTTCTTTTGTGCGTGGCATGTGGTTTTTTGTTCGCCGTTCGTTCATTCATTAATCCTTTCGTTCGTCGTTGTGATGCGGTAGTAGTTTGTTGATTTTGTGTTGACACCTGGGGGATTCACAAGGTGGGTCTTGTTTATTATCATGCATTTATATTTGGGCAGATAAATCATCATCATCATGATGCACCTAGCAAATCACTTCATTAACTGTGGTTTCTCAAATTCCCGGAAATTCTGAATTGTTATTTGTACGGCCTGGTGGAAATTCCAATTTTGAGAGTTTTTCAGAGATTCGCAGAGAAATATTTCCATCAGGGCGTTCCTAAATATTTCATTCATACATAACGGGTATTTTAAAATTCACTCCACAGCACAAATGCAAGAACTTTCTCATTTGAGGTTTGATTTTTGAGATCTTTTAATTTTTTCCGAGTTGTAAATAAGTTGTGGATCACAAAAGGAACTATTCGGAGAACTAACTGAGAGAAAATGTGTATCATTTGTTTCTACTGTGAATTATTGTACAATGAAATAAAATGTGAAAATGGAGAATTTTCATCATGGAAATTTGATAGAAATTCGTCAAGTTCTGATGCAGACACCGCATAAAAAACGATAGAGCACCTGTTTTATCGTTTTCTATCATGAATTATTGGCAGGGAAGCTTCCATGTTTAAACAATGCACATATTCTACTGTAAAAATCCAGCTCTTCATACGAAATTACCATAAGAAAGCTTGAAAATTCAACTGCAACTCCTGGGAATCCAGGATACAAATTTTCTATCCAAAAAACTATGTGGGAATTTATTAAACAATCCTAATTTTCTCCATCTGGATATTTCCAATACAATATAAACTTTTCGTAGATTTATTCTCATTTTCAAAATTATATACAATTTATATATAATTTTGAAAATTGATCCACTCGAGAAAACAAATATGTTTCCGAAGTTTGACTCGTTTATCGAAACAAATTGATAATTAAACAACGAAATACTCAGCTGTTGAAGACCTAAAAATTGAAGCATATATTCTTCGAATTTTGTTTCTAGTTCCAAAAATTTCTTCCAACCAAATAAATATTTCGTTTCTCCTCTCTCCATAGAATATTTCTTAGAATTAATAAAATATTCAATCACACCGAATAATGGAATGCTTGCCCCAAATAAATTGCTCTTCTATACATAAATAATTTATCCTCCACGAGTAATCAGTTTTTGCATTTAATTGAATATTTAATCCCTGCAAATGAATATTTTCCTTCCAGTGCATGCGTATCAGGAAAAAGGTATTGCAAATTCAAAATTGAATTTGACGAAATAGAACTCCATCGCGATTTTCTTTCAATAAAATTCAATTTCACATCCATTCATGAGATTCCACAACGCGATCTCACAAAAGGACAGGGAAAAACAATTAAAATTCGTAACAAACAATATGGTAATTCATTTTTTTTGTCTCTCCTCATGGAGATACAGAATAAACTTTTATAAGATAAAGTAACGAACAAATAAAATAAAAAATCAAACGTTGAGTGGGAATTCGTGATAACGTGTGTACAAAAAAAAGAAAGAAGATTGGAACAACAAACGATATATGTATCGTGTATCGAAATACCTGAACCGCTTTTGATTTGAGATAATCGTTGCATTCGTCAACGCCCACGCCTACGTAAAAGGAGAAAAGAAGAAAAACGGGAACAAAACAATGAGATATCGGTCATTCGTTTGACGTAGGTGGATTTTTCGTGAGAATTCCGAAATATTTGTGGCGTTGATTACATGACAATGGCGTGAAATGATCGCGACGAGTCGTCGATTTCGATAGTGATGCAACGATGATCGATGATTGTAATTATGACTCTTGCTCGCTACTTAACTCTAACGGTCTCTCACGTGCGTATGAAGTTGAAAAATCGTAACAAATCCCAATAGAAATCAAGGAAAAAATTTTATCAAACGATGTATAAAATATCAAAGACGATTTCCTGAAAATTTCAGAACTTTTTATGAATTTATTAGTTCGTTCTTTGAAATTTTAGAGGGAGATCAACCAGCCAAAAGTGAAATTTCCACTCTTCTAAAGTAATAGTCTTTAGGTTTCTGTGTGTTCAAAATTTTCTTGCTTTCTGTTCTTGTTTCCGATGGAACAAATAATTCATTTCAATGGAAACATTTTTCATTGAATTGAAACCACATTTTTCGAATTCAAAATGCATTATATTTCTGCTTCAATTTGAGAATTTTTCGTTACAATCTGAACAAAATTCTCCATTGAAATAAAAATTCATTAGAATGAAGGCAAAGAGAAGTTTCTTCCAGTCTAAGAAATTGGGTTCTCAGTGTAGTTTTTCAGAAAAAAACGTGTCCAATAAGCAATTCTTCAAATTTACATCACAGTGAATTCTCAATACTTCTAGGTATCGACAAGTTTTGTAACGCTTGACTAGCCGAATACTAGACACTTGCGAGTACCTCACCAGAACCCTACGAGGCACTTGCAAGCGTCTAGTTTTTCGCTAGTTAAGTGTTACGAAACTTGTCAATGACTAGAGCATTTCTACTAGGGTGGTTATGCATTTGGAAATGTTCTTGACTCGTTTAATCAGTGAGGTTTCACTGCAAAGATCATTTAATATCCACTAAATGTGCAGTGGTCGACTTTCCACCGCAATCAATAAAATTTCATTATTTCAAATTTGTAGAGAACTGTGGTTTTTCGGATTTTTCATGAATTTCCAGAGCTTTTCAGTGAAATTTTTTTCACCAGATCCTGCTCCAATTCCAGCGTGAATTTTTCTCTCTAAAGGAGTGAAAATCCCACTCGAAGCGGATTGGTTCACTTGTGAGCCTCAGTGGAATGAAATGCGTTATTTTCCATTTTTCCAGATTTAGAGAACGGAGAATTTTTATCGAAAAAATGTTAACTCAGTCGATACGATGAGATCTCCTTCCCTGGTTCTCAAGAACCCATTGATTCTGACCAATTCCCATTGAATTACAATTAAACGTGGACAATGTTCTGACCAAATCTTATTGAATTTCATTAGTCAGATTCAATGAAGTCTTTCAACCAGGGTCGATAGGGGAAGCAGTTAACTTAAACATTTGTGCTAGAAAATCACATTTAAATCATAGAAATATTCAATACACTTCCGGAAAATTGAAGTGTAAAACATGAAATTTTATATAGAATCCGGAAAAATTCCGGTACAACAGAAATTTTCTTGTACGTAGATTGAAAAAGTTTCCAGTTCCTAGGTACCGGAAAATTCCAATTGTTTTTTCAACAGTGTATAAATCTCTCTTCATATAATCACTCACTTGTTTTCTGTTTCATTTGATCGACAGGTAACAGATGAAGGAAGAAATGACATCCAGCTAACTGGGACGGATAACTTTTCAATCGAAAGTTTCACAGTTTCTGATGAATCTTCCAGTGTTTTGAGAAAAACAAGCGGTTTGGAAAATGTGGAACATTGAGCAAAAGCAAGAAATGGGATTGAATCGCAAGTGCCGCAATACCGAACGAAATAATGAACAACAGGGGACGATGTGTCGTCACTCTCGTACCTGGAAACACAACAGAAGAACTAAATATATTTTCTGTTTCATTTTAAATACGTATCTGTTGATGGATTTTGTTGGTGCTGAAATTTTATCACCCGTTGTTCATCCGATTCCCTTGGTAAGTCGATAGAGAACAAAATATTTTTACGTTGCTCTCTAAACACAGAAGAGTGAGATTTCCACTCGAACTGAAAGATGGGTTCCCTTCTGGTTGCTCAAAGAGTGAAATTCCACTCTGTTGTCCCTTCAAGAAGGGAACCTATCTTTTCGTTCGAGTGGAAATCTCACTGTTTCGTACAGTAGCGCTAGAATTAATTGGAATACCAGATGAATTGTGCTATTTCTACTGTACGACGTACAGTTGGCACCACCGCTGCCTGGGTTTTCAAGAACAAATGAGGACATATTAATTATCAGGATAGCTTTTTTGGTTAATACACTGTGTGTCTCATGTAGAAATTGAAGTAATTTCCCTGGTGTTCGGATTAATTTGAGCGCTAGTGTATTTAGAGAGTGAAGTACACTAAAAATTACGCATAATTATATACATATACAATCGAAGTTTGAATCGTTTATTGACACGAATTAGTAATGAAATAACGAGATATTCGGTATACGAGTGTTGTTGAACACTCAAAATCTTTCAATACATTGTTCAAACGATGTTTCAAGTCCCACACTGAAAGAATGTTGTTGTAAAAATTACCGTGAAATTCCACACCGAGAGAAATAATTACTATCACCAACAACATATTTTCATGTTTGGAAAAATCCGTTTCTTAAGAAATATGTGTCCTTGATACAAGAAAATTTTTCTTGGACTTACAACATGTCAACTGTTTATCAAGAATGTGTATTCTTGGAAAAATTTCAGGAATACATTTCCTTGGTATTAGTAATGACTTCTCTCAGTGCAGTAATCGAAAGACAAGTAAAAATTCTTTGAAAAATTACTCTGCAGCCTGTGAAAATGAGTGAGTTTTTTCTACAAAGTGCACACCAATATTTCAAAAAATTCCTACTTGTTTGTCCCTCGATCACTGAAATTCCACGGTAATTTTTCAGATAAAATTCTTCCAATGCATGGAATCAATGCGAGAAAATAAATAACGATCAGATCTTGTGAGTTGAAATTTTCGTTTCGTTTTTCAAAACGATTCAAACTTCAACAACAACAGCGTTTCGGTCCTTTCTGTAAAGAAAGAAAAAAAAATTAATTCACTGTGAGTGCTAAGGCAAGGCACATTTGGAGAACATTTGAGTCCCTTCGAGTACTGTAAGATATCTTTAATCTTTGGAGGACGGGAAGCCACCATTTTTCAATCAGTTCAACAAGAGTCCTCTACGAATTCTCTTGTGACTGAAAAACATGATGAAGGGTGGTTCCTGTTGAGACCCATCCTGTCTCATCCATCAAAAGTTGAAAAAGCTGAGCATCGTTGATTTGTTTCAATAAACGATTAAAACCTCAGGAACACGTTAAAAACCGTGACCAATTACATTTACAAGCTTACATCGCGTACTTGGTTGGAACCTTGAAGAATTTTACCCAAGAGAAAAATCCGCGATGGGTGAATTCGATTTTTTGTGGTTTATGGTTGTGCAGGTACACTCCCACGTCCCTGAAACTATTTTTAGTTTCCATTGTACGTACGATGATATCGATTGCGGCAGGTGCTTTCTCAAGTCGCGAGAAAGAACCGCGAGAGCAAGAGAGAAACGTAAGATGGAAAATCGTGTATTCGGATAAGAATGTTTCTTCGTTCCATTCTGTCGATCGAGCACTTCTTCTTCTTCTTCTTCTTCCTCCTCCTCCTTTTCTTTCGTTTGACTATTTTTCTCCACAGTCTGTCGTCGCGCGAGATAAAATTCCGTGTTGTTGGAAAAATCGATAGCGGCGGGTGACTTTAATCGTACATATTATCGTCGCGATAAATCTATGGATAATACAGAGATTTTCAATTATCAACTTTCCTCGATTCTTCCTCCTATATCTTCTTCGAGGTTTAAGCCACATTCAAAATCATTATCAAGGTCTTGAAGACATCTACGAGATATCTTTGAGGGGACATCTTTTAGATACATCTAATATCCAAACGACGTCACAAAAGAGATATCTTGGAGATATAACTAAATAATATCTTTTAGACATCTTCAAGAAATGTCAGAAACATGTCTCCAAAGTATTTCTGAAACACATCTTGAGGGAGTTTCTTGATGATATCTGTTAAACATCTTAAAAGTTGTCTGAGTGAGAAGGGCAAAAGTCACGCCACGTTTCTTCTTGAGAACTCATTAAAGATTTCAAAAAGACAACCTGAAGGCATCTAAAACATATCTCGAAGATATTTAAAACGTATCTTAGAATAATCATGCAATGATTAGCCTTCAAATAAAAAAATTTTGCAAGACTTTTTTGAGATATCTAAACCTTGTTAAATTTGTTGCATAAGACATCTTTTTCAGCTGTCGAAAAGATATCTTCACGAAAGTCTTCCAACCCACGTAGAAATTGACGAATGGCTCAGTACCGGCGGTTCGATCCAGGCTGCCAGTGTACAACGGTAGGCAGCCAACGTTGGTCGAACTGCGGAATGATAACGCAAAATAACTCCGATCTGGTACCAACCACCGGTTACCGACATCAATTCAATATTTGCAACCGACATTTTTTCAAAATTTAGGACCTTCTTGTGTACATCCTGACGCGAAAACTATTATATCGAGTTACATAGAATACATTTCTCCATTAAAAAAGAATTCTTTTAAACTTCAATGCATTTTCGAGTCCTTAGTGCGTTGGGGATCAATCGAAATCTAACGAAAAACGTACGGAAGATTGTCAGCTACTCACATAGTTCATCCCTACAAACAATAACCACTGGCGTTTCAATGGGCCGCTGATGGTCCGGCGCTGCCGTTGAAGAGCCGTCACTGGCCCTTTAAAACACCAGCAGTCGTGTTTGCATTATTTTATTTCATATCATTTTTCGGAGTTCAACCATGCATCGAGCAATATAGGATCATCACATGGTGCAAATCAACAGTGTTATATGATAAAATTTCTAAAAATCATCAAATCTTTTGTCCAAGTGTCTCACTACATATTTGGTCACCTTGGTTTGAAATCCATTTAGGGTTGGAGACCAACGCTCGCTCATTAAAATTGTATCGTTGTTGATTCAACATTGGTGGGAAATTGAACATGAAATTATATCGTTCCAGTACCGACTCGGAATCGGCAGACAACCGTTGTTAGCCAGTACCATCTCAATATTGATGAAAACTGACATTTCTACGTGGGAAGACATCTTTTAGATACAAATGTTTCACTGCAAGTCTTTGCCTAGTACATTGGACTGAATATTCTAGGATATCAGCACAAATATCCCATACACTGGAATTTCATTGCGAAGATTAGAAATTCGCGGTACAACATCTGTAAAATGTCAGCAAATGTACTCACGAAATGAATTTACCGAAATTTTCCAGCTCCTAGATTTCCAAAACTGAATTTCCAGGGTTCTTTATAGTGCAAGTTTTTCCTTTGTTTTTCACGTTTTTTTTAATAAATAATAATAATAAAATATCGATTAGAATAATAAAATGAATTTCACATGGTCTTCATCATTTCCACGACATAATCTTTGTAATGATACACATTGGCGTATAATCCTGGATACCCGTATTCGCATGGATCGAATCCAGCCGAGACAATGCCGGCGACTTCGTCGCCGATAACCAAAGGACCTCCGCTGTCCCCCTATACGAACAAACGTCTATGAAATTCGAGCTGAATCGTTTAGAGCGATGGAAGGATAATTTTGAAAATACTTACGCTACAGCTCGCGGATCCGAACCCTTTCCAAGCGCAGAAGTAGTTTTCGTTTGTGTCCAGATCGATCATCGCGTTGCACGTGTCGTAGCTTATCACCCACATACTGATGATCTGAAGGTCTTTGGGGAATTTTCCCTCTATGGAATCGACCAAACCCCATCCGAGTAACCACGCTTTTGCGTGCGCCGGGGGAGGAGCGGCCGGTAGATTGATCTTTTGCGTGAATTCGTTGAAAACGATAGGTTCTGAAAGCTTTGATTTTTTATAATTATTAAGAGAGACATTACGATATGTATATATTTGTATCGATGAAAGAAGCAACCAACCTTTATGAGACCAACGTCATGATCGGCTATGATGGTACCGTTGGACCCGTACTCATCGGGATAAGCCATCTTGCTGATACCGTAAAGCTTCTTGTCGTGTTCAAAACCGTGATGTCCAACGGCAATTTTCACGGATTTCGACCAAAATTCGTGTAGCCACTTGATCCCGGTGAGGCAATGAGCTGCCGTGAGGATGAACCATTCGCTTATGATCGCGCCTCCGCATATGTGCCTACCATTTTTCCTGATCGATGCCATGTACGGATATTTCCTGATATCGTCCACGCTCTTTCCGCCGATCACCTTTTCAGCTTCGTCGGTTCTCACCGTGACTAAGAAGGACGAAGAAACGTTACATTCCATCTTTTTCTCACTCGCAGCACAAAGCTCCCAAAGATAACATTGTAAACCCCTGGTGAAAGGGAAGCGTGTAACAGAAAGTGTCAGGGATGTAGTTGGAAAGTATTTGGAACGTAGATTTAAGCGTATACCGAGCGTCAAGTAGAACACTAAGAGTGGTTCCCTTTCACCAGGGACTCCACTCTAAGTTAATTTTCTGATCTGAAAGAAATCTTTCAGAGATCTGACATAAAAGGTTTTTAGAATGAGTTGTGCGGTAGATCTCTTTTAGAGGATATAAATACAAAACTGATAGAGCTCTGAAATTGACGCATTGGAACCCTTTTATGAGCGTTTACGATGTTATTTCTCTGGTCCTCTTTTAGGACGTCCAACTCGCACCTGTGAATTCTACCCCGGAGGGAACATGAAGCTTCAACAAACGTTCAGATTACCCTGGTGAAAATGAAGCATTGAAACGCGACGAAAGCGCAAGCGAAGAGTCACCTCAAAGTCATTTGTTCCAATACCCTCTTCCTTCACTTTTGGATTTTCACCAGGGTAGATCTGATATCGTTTATCGGTATCAACAGAATTATTAATTTTAGAACTGATCTTCAGTAACCTTCCCTGGTAAAAGTCACCTACCGAATCCCATTGAGTAATACAAACTTTGCAAAAGCAAATGACCATTCAAAGTCATGAACCCTCAGCTTTCGCACGAGTGCGAATTCGTACCAACAAAAATTCAATAACCAGTAACTTTTTACATAATAATTACAATGCTTCGACATTGAATTTACCTCCATCCCATTAATGGATTTCTCGGAAAATTTCACCCTGAATTCATGTAATTTTCACGAAATTACACAGGATGAAAATTGAAAAGCCAAATTTGTACACGCGTGGAGGCAGTTTTTGAAGGTTTCTGAATGGATTTGAATGGTCATTCCTCGTGGCAAGGTTGGTCGATAGAATTCAATAGACTTTTTCAACCAGGGTTATTATCAGTGAAACGACTGAGTTCGATACCAGTTGATAATATGATTGTATGAACTCAAGCTAGAACTACAGTATCAATGAATATCTCAGAATTTGAGAAAATGTTCTATCATCCTTCGACTCACCGATTACCGAAGCGATTACGAGAAATATCCACAGCATATTGTTCTCTCGAAAGTTCTCCACGTTGAATGACCAAAATTTTTCACCGAGCATCAAAGTCTCTCTCGCGATTATGGAATACATTTATATGCGCTCCAATACAGATACATGTTTATGCAGCTGAGTTCGATATACTTGATACTTCAAATTCCAATATTTCCGTTCCATTTCATTTTAAATACGAGAATCTTCATTTGTCTGTTAATCACATGATTTGATATGAGAAAGAGCGGTGAAATTCACAGAAATTTTCAGTGAAGAGTTTTTCGGGGGATTCCACAGTTTCAAAGAATTTTGACAAAAAATTCAGAGTTCTTCAACGAGATTCATAGATATTCAGAGAAATCTTTTATCGATTACCGATCAATGCCTCGTTAGTTTTTCTCAACTAGTTTTATTTTTTCTCCACTGTATCATCGGTTGTTCATCCATTTATTTTATTTGATCCAAGATGGATTATTGAGGCTGCCGTCCTATGGTACCAAAATTAACAACGCAACGGAACGTGCTGAATGAGCGGCAAAAATTAAAATCATTCCGCTGTTTTCTCTTCCCTACTGTGCCCATGAACTGAAAAAATAGCGGATAGCGGATCGCGGTACCAATACTTTTCAAGTATGCCTAGTTCTATCTGGTTTCATCCAACAGTTCCGCTTTCCGCTACTTTTCCGGTTCATGGGACAGCAGGGAAGAAAAAACAGTGGAATGATTTTAATAGGTGCCGCTCATTCAGCACGTTCCGTTGCGTTGTTAATTTTTATTCCATGGGATGGCAGCCTGAGGGTAGTGGTATTAATACTTCAAAATTATCCCATCAAACGTCATTTTTCCTTTACTGTTTTTCAAATACAACAATTAAAGTACAAGAACATTTTGTTACTTCAACAATTTATGAGAATATAAGTCCAGAACTTGTACTGATTTTCATACAGCTTAAAACTGATGGCATGGAGCGATTAATTTGAAAATGAATGATAATATGTATTTTCAAATAATTTTCCACGGACGGTGAGATTCCCGCTAAAAATGCCAGGCGGAACCCCGATAGAAAATTGTTGTCAGGTAGTTTGAACGGTTTCTTTCTCATATAATTCAGGCAAAAACTGACAAACTTTCTATCCGATTTGGCGCGGAATTACCAACTCGGAATACTCTGTCAAAAACTGATAGCAGTTTTTTGGGATGGTTCTGTTATTCTTGCCAGGTTTTGACAGGATATTTACCCACACATCACCCCAGATCAGAAAGATTTCATAAACAATCCAACTGGTCTCTGAAGAATTGAGAATTTTTCTTGAATTTCTTTGCTGTATGGGTAGTTTAGTTTTGAGAGGGTAGAAAGTTTGGCGATTTTCGCCTGAATTGACTCAAACTCAAGGAATAAAAGGAAATAAAATCTGAATAAAATTGATCTATTTGAGGATAAATTCGCTGTCAGGAAAGATAAAGACCAAACAAATCGATTCGATCGATCGTGAATACATTTGAACACGTGTTTTGAGAGACTCGACGCGAATCGTCGAATAATTTATGTAATTTTATGATCTCGGATAATGAAAAAGTATGTTACGTAAAATAGGTTCAACGTATTATCGAATATCTCGTCCCGCGATTTACCGAATCACTGAAACATTAATTTTGCATCGATTGTTACACTCCACATAGCACGTCATGTGAAAAGAGGTGGACGAAGAACGATAATATTTGTATTATATCCTGTAAAATTAATTGTTTTTCTTTTGATGATTTGTTTTTAGGAAACTTCATGGTCCGTGCCGAGCGAGTATCAAGGACTTCCCTTGGTTGGCAAATGTTGCTCCATAGACAAAGCATTGGTCAAGAAAAAAGAAGATCAAGAAGCAACGTGCGAGTTCGTGAATTCCACGTCTTCCTCGTCTTCCTCCTCGGCGTCGATGATATTCTCACCGTTTTTCAGTGACTTCAATCGTACCGGAGTCCTCGTACCTGGCGACGAACGTGATGAATTTGTCGTGGTTCACGGAGATCCCTGTCAATACAAAAGGTTTTGTCAAAATGCATTTCTCTTTCATGGGGGTTGTGAAAAATAATTGTGGCATTTTTTCCCCCACAAAAAGTGGTAGGAAAGTTTCTTCTTAAGGAGATACCAGCGCCGGGACATTAGCCACACTTATTCTGACATTTTAATCAAAAATGAAGCAATAAAATCAAAATATCGCTCTATACGGACCTTTTTGAATTGATAAAGTTGGTAATAAATTTGGCTAATGTCCCGGTGCTGGTATCCCCTCAATGGTTTAATTCAACTCCAAAAATGTGGAATAGTTTCTGAAAGTAAAGAAAAGTCCTGGATTTTTTATTTGAAAAAAAAAACAAAAAACAAAACGACTGCGTTCGAGTTCTATTTTTTTGTTTTCAAATGACCGGTATTTGAATGTTTGAGCACACATTGATGGCGTTGGGTTGTTCCGCTCCTGCCAAGGAAGACCCGATGGCACCTGGCTAAGCATTGAAAAGAGCTATGAAATTGAATGAAAAGGATCCTCGTTCTTTATCCCGATTTCATAATAATCTAAATTGAATTTCATTCTTCTATTACATAAATCATCCACGTTTCCTTATCAATCTGCATAACTCTTATTGACACAGGTCTATTGGAATGTATTGTGCGTGAAGATATCTATAAAACTGATAATAAGAAATTGTTCTGGAGAATAGTCATCGTTTTTCCTATGTTATACAACTCATGAATCAATTGATAAAAATTCACCAATAAATTCAATTCTTTTTCGCTATTTATTTTCAGATACATCTTGGATCCAAACGAAAACGACGAGGATGAATATTATTTACTGTTGAACGGATCGATTTACGCCCCACGACATACGCTGAAAATGTTATCCCCTGGAGTGGATTATTGTATGGAGAACATACCCTCGTTGGGACTGAAAGTATTGGTGTGCTTCACCGAAGGTTTGTCAATTTTTCAATAAAACATGTTAGGAAATTTCCCCCCCAGATTAGAACTCGAAGATATCATGATTTTTTCTACAAATCTAGTAAGATTTTAAATGTTACAAGGTTTTAAAGGTGAATATTGTACAAAAATTTTGTTAGTTTTCACTTCGTATCAATAATCTTTCATCCCGTGCACGGAGAAAAATGCAGCTCGAAAGGATAATAATCTTTAATAGAAAATTGGAGAATATATTTCTTAAAATCTAAGAATTTTTCTTGAGTTCGTAATAAACATAAAACGGTTCAGATTTCTCTTGAATATTGCTCGAAAAATAATGAAAAATTCTCAATACTCAACAAGTCATAAGAACAAACATGAAATTTTACAAAGTGAGTAACAAAATTCTGTAATTTGAAAATAAAATTCCAAAATGTTGTTATTTACTTTGTAAAATTTCATGTTTGTTTTAATGATTTGTTAAGTATTGATAATTTTTCATTGTTCTTCGAGCAATATTCAAGAGAAATCTGAACCGTTTTATGTTTATTACGAACTTAAGAAAAATTCTCCAATTTTCTAATCAAGATTACTATCCTTTCGAGCTGCATTTTTCTCTGTGTGTGGAAATATTTTGTCGGAACGAAATTTCTGCGAAACCATGAATAAATAATCTCTCAGAAACATTGCATTTTCTCTGAAAAAATCTGAAGAACTCTGAGAATCTCTGAAATTTTAATGAAAAATCTACACAATTCGAGACATTCCGTACAAACTTTTTTCAGAGTCCATCAGTTTTTTCAATTTTTTTTTCTACACCGAGAAAATTTTATACTTGGAATTATTTGAAGTGAGTAAATTTTGTTTGAATCAACTAAATTTCTATTCGAATATAAACCTACTGGAGTTTTAGTTGAATCGAATAAAAAATTCATCTGATCCAAATCAATTTCCAGTCATTTCAAATAAAATTCACTCAAATCAACTCTATAAACTCTAATAAATCGTCAACATTCTTTTGATTACTAAAAAAATTTTGAAATCCTGTAAATAACATCCATATGCTGTGATCAAATATCATACGTGAAAAAAGTGTTTGATGATTTTTTAATTTTTTTTTTTCAATGGTCAGAAAAATGTTGAGAATTCATCAGAATTTTCCGAAAAAAATTCCGAAACAGAATGTCCCAAATTTATTAGATTTTCTATGAAAATTTCAGAAATTCTTTGAGAGTTTGACTGATTTGTTCAGAGAAACTGCGATGGTTTATAGAGACCATTCATAGTTTTTCAGAAATCTTTCAGTAAAATATTTCCACTGTGGAATAAAAATCCATTCTGGAACTTATCGTTTCTAATTTATTGAAAAACCAACCAAAAAGTCTAAAATTTTCATAAAAAGTTATTACCTATATCTTCGAGTTGCATTAATTTGATCGACTTTGTTGAAAGGGAAGAGTTTCTTCCGCAGCCTTCATCAGTCTATTTCCTATATTTTTCTAACCTTTCATCACAACATACCGTACGATAGGTTTTTTCTTTCCATGTAATTCATTCACCGATATGGGTGAGTGGATCCGTGTAATCTCGTGGTGAATCAAATACCATCTGGAGCGGGAGAAATCTCCATTTCCTTTCCAATAATCAGATTCGAAGAAAAAATTGATTTCGATCGTCATCGTTGCGACAGTCATCGTTTTTCAAATAATTTGATAATGAATCATCGCCGAGACAAATATCGGAACCGTACATTATTTCTCGCAAATGTTTCTCGTTGGGGTGAATCGTACATGATTATCGCCATTATAATCATCGCGTTCATCGTAAACGCCTGTATAGTAGAATCGTAGGTACGATTCCACACCCACTCGGTCGTCAATTTATCTATAGAAGAACTTTGATAAGAAAATTCGAATATCAAATATCTCTGTAATCGATAATTACACAATGCGGAATGTATAACCTTTTAGCTAAAATAAGAAAGCTTAGTCATCGTGTATTGCAGCACGATGCGTATAACGCTCCCCGACATCATTATTTGATATACGCGATTGATGATATCACGGCTGTCAAAATTTATGAGATATACCATTAGAATTTCTCCCTGGAATTGATTCGAAGGACTCTTCCTCGTTTGTTTCTTCTACGAGACTGTAATGGGGCGTTTTTCCAGGAAGATTTTGATGAATAGATGTCCAGTTCCACGATAATTTCTTAGAAAAAGAGTTAAGAACCAATACCATGCATGTAGGCACACTCGTTTCAAAAGAATTCATTTCCAAAAGCTGTTGAAATCTGGGTTTTATCTGGATATATAAATATATTTAGGAGCCAAAAATAACAAGTTTCATACAAGGTGACCCGAGTCGGATACACTGTAAAAAATAATCGGAATTTTCCTGTGTGCATCAACCGGAAAATTCCAATCACTGATTAGGAAATCAATTCCCGGTACATTTATATGAAATTTCCCATACATTTATCTGAAAATTCCAAACTTTATGGAATCTTTACTACACGGAAAAAAAAGATTTCGTTATTTTAACGAATCCGTCTTCGCTGAACGGATTGAATAACCTAACGATGACATTTCACTGTGTTAATGAGCTAATTCGCTGTATTTACTAACTGATTCGTTATAATTATCAGTCTTTCGCTAATTTTACGAAGCTTGATTCGCTGAAACAACGAATCGCCGTTCACTTCAGCGGATTTGCTTGCTGTCCATATAATAACAAGCGAGTTTCGTTAAGACAGCGAAATTCTTGCTATTCCAACGAATTTTTTCTCTCCGTGTATCATTTTCCAGTGAACTTCTGGTAAAATACGGAAAATTCCTAACGCATGTTTATTAATTCACTACGATTGCCATTAAATCTACTCCAATTCAGTTAGAATCACCACAATTTGTTTTAAATCGTAACAAAAATTGTACCTGTCCCAGTAAACGAAGCGTATGGCGAAGGGTAACAGAATCGTTGATAAAAAGTAAACAAAGCTTGAATGGAAAGGATACAAAGAGTATGTGAAACGGGAATTGAAACAAACAGAGCGGGGAAAATTCACGAAATCTAGACAAAAAAATTGAAACCTGTGGTGAAAATCGAACCGATGACTTTCCCTATGGTAGGGTCTTATCCACTGAGCCATGGATCGTCGTTGACATTAATTGCTGAAAGATGTTATTTGGAGTCAGAATAGGTATAACTCGTATACTTTTCATACAACCTACTATTCCGTTACATGAAGCATATGCGAAACGAGATCGGAAGTTTATGAAACGTATACAGAACGTGAGTGAGTATCATATGTTCCAGAAAGAGGGAGTTGAAACGTTTTTCGCTTCGTTTACGTTTCCTTCCCGCTTTGTGTATACGCTCCATTTTTACCAGGGTTCCCAACATTTCACAGTAAATTTCCGGACAAGTTGGCAAAATTCCTAACGCATGTATCTGTTAATTACATCACATAAATATATAGGAATTTTCTGATGAAATTTTTTACAGTGGAGATTATATTTTAAGCATTATATTCTGCAGCAAAAATGCTTTCTTCAAGCTTTGTTCTTGAGATATGAGCATATTCACCCTTCATTCAAATCCAAATCGCTCAAAAGCGGTGTGCGTTACATCCCTGTTGAAAAGATCTCATAAAATCTAATGAATTCTAGTTATTTTTAGGACAGGAACCGCATGAAATCTACTACACACACTTGATTTTATACGATTTTATGAGATTTTGCGAATGGTTCTAATTGAATCTCATAAAGTTCTTATATAATTTTTGCATTCTTATATGAAATCATATAAAACCCATAAGTTCTAGGACAGAAACCACATATAGACTGATAAAAACTTGTTGAAATTCATATAAACTAATAAGATTTATATATGAGAATGTATGGGACTTTTTCAACAGGGATGCTTGAACTTGACACCATTCGCTAAGTTGAGAAACGACCCAGATATAAAAATGTCTCCATAATGCCATCATAATGGTGACATGCACGCCAAGAAATGTTCGCATCATGGCGCCAAGGTGTTTCCGCATAAAGCATTGTTATTGGTAGCAAAACGAACTGATGGCACCATAATTGAAACATAATGTTTACATTCTATGCATCATTGCAAGCTGAGCGGAGTTCATGATAGTATGTTTACGGCACGTTATGTTACAAAACACTCAGAGCATGCTTTTCTATCTGGGAATGGATCTCTGAAAAAAAAAATTAAGCCATCTGGTCATTTGAAGTTGCTGATTTTTGCTTGGCTAAAAGCCAAAAATCTCAAACCGCTATAACTTCGAATGGAAAAATGACAAGGTAGTTCAATTGTTTTCCCAGAGATCCACCGTGTTCCAACTCAGCGAATGGTTTCAAGTTCAAATATGTAGCGTACAACGCTTTTGAGCGATTTGGATTTGAAAAAAGATCTAAAAATGCTCATATCTTAAGGACAAAGCCTCGAGAAAAATTTTTTCGTACAGAAAATTGTTACTTTCTGGCTGCAAAATATGCCCTTGAAATAGAATCTACTCAGCGCGGGTCACCCCGTGTGTTTTCAATTCATACACGGAGAAAATAATAATGTTTTAAGCCCAGTAAACACACACACGTTATTTCAACGTTGTAAGAACGTTAGACTGTCAAACGGACGTCAGTCGTTGATTTCATAACGTTGATTTTTAGTTGAAATTTGATAGGGAAATATAGACGACCAGAAATTACGTTTTGATGACGTGTAATTTAAACTAATATTCAGAAATAACCATCAAACGACGTCCTCAAAAAACGTGTTTTGAACGGGTTTGAATGACGCGTTAAAAATGTGTTTATAACACCTTGTGTTTGAACTTCAATTGAAGATATTCTGCTAAAAATGTCGAACGAAACCGAACAATGGTTAAATTTTCAACAAAGAGCAAGATAGTAAATAGTGTGGCATACTTTCCAAATTCTATCATACTCAGAAATACTATTGTTCTTGATATTGGATGAAAAGTTTTGAAAATAATTTTTTGGGTTCAATTCGCGTTTTAGAACCATCATTAGGACACGCCAATATTTGACGTATTTTAAACGATGTTCAAACCGTTGATATGACGTTATTTTATGGTTGAAAAACACGTGATCTGCCGCGACATTTTTACGTTGAACCAACGCAAGAATATTACTAATTCACAAGGTGTGGTTATTGACTGTTTTTGACGTTTTTAAAACGTGCGTGTGTTTACTGGGAGGGGTTATATCTGTTTGAAGTCTAAAAATAAGAGGGTTTTCTGTGAATTTTTTGTGACTGCAAATGTAACGATCGATATAAGGTTTCGAGGATTTATTATACATATCTTGAAGTGAAAAAAGAAATTTTTTATTCTAATATTGAGGACAAAATGGCGGCTCAGTTGTATATACAAAAGAAGCGTATTTTTTTAAGGCGCTCCACGGCCGACATCATCAGAAGTCTCGTACTCTCTGCAGCTAGAACAATAAACAAATTTTTTTCTTAATCTGCATGAATGTTGCTACAGAAGTACGTAGGATTATTAAGAAATATTGATTTTCTGCAATTTTGGCATCAATTTGAAGGAAAAGATCGCATTTTCGACGAAAAAAATCGACCATAATTTGTTTATAAAAATCGTCATTGTTCATCAATCGTAAAAATCTTATGTACTTCGATGGATAATCTATCCGAGAAGCTACAGCCCAATAAACACCCACACACACGTTTGAAGAACGTCAAAAACAGTCAATAACCACACGTTGTGAATTAGTAATATTCTTGCGTTGATTCAACGTAAAAATGTCGCGGCAGATCACGTTTAAAAGACGTCAAATATTGACGTGTCCTCTATGGTAGTTTTAAAACGTAAATTAAATCCAACAAATTATCCTGAAAATTATTCATCAATATCGAGAAAAATAGGATTTCCGAACGTGAGAGAATTTGGAAATGGAGCCACACTGTTTATTATCTTGCTGTTTGTTTGAATTTTAACCACTGTTGTTTGGTTTCGTTCAAAATTTTTAACAGAACATCTTCAATTGAAGTTCAAGCACAAGGTTTTGCACACACATTCTAAACGCGTGATTTAAACACGTTTAAAACGAGTCGTTTGATGGTTATTTTCGACTATTAGAAACGTGATTTCTGGACGTCTATTTCCCTATCAAATTTCAACCAAAAATGAACGTTATGAAATCAACGACTGACGTCCGTTCGACAGTGTAACGTTTTTTCAACGTTGAAATAACGTGTGTGTGTGTTTATTGGAAGTTGAATTTCCAAGTCAATCGGATGGAAATTACTCGAGTTCTGATGTCGGGCGATTTTGAAGAAATAGTTTCGAAAAACACGCGTTTGAAGTGTGAGAATGAGTTTACGGTAGGAAATTCTCAAAATAGAGGCTTAATTGCTGATTTTTTTACCTTCAGTCTGCAATCCCAGCACCATATAACTGCCCGTCTAAGTTCAAATAACTCTTCTCCAGCTATTTCTTGGACGATTTATCAATTTTTGGATTTCGAACCGCCCGGAGTTGCTTAAAAAATTCATATTTTAAGAGTGTTCAAAAAATGTTGTTTGATATCATTCTTGAGATGTTTTTACATCATTTAAGCCAATAAAAGAAAACGGGAAAAGCAAAAATTTCAAACAGATATAATCCCTTAATAAAGATTTGACAATATTCCTTGAATCCTTGAAAGAGAGAATGAAAGATAATTCACATTATCAAACAAAAATTTCCCTTTCAAAGGTCAAAACTACAGTGTCAAAAACTCCTCTCCGAAAATTCAAAAAATTTGACTGTAATCTTTTACACCCACTTTTGTCTGAATTTCCAGATAAATTTTACTGAATTTCAAGAGATTTCAAATGAATTCCGGAGAGTGTTCTGGAAAATTCAGTGAAGTTTCTTCAATTTCATCTGAAAATTCGAAAAAAGGTGGCTATAAAAAATTACTGTCATATTTTCTGAATTTTCAGAAGGAATTTTTTTTCACAGTCAAAGCCTAGTCATAGTAAATGTTTACATTCTCTTTTTTCTGTGTCACACAGTTCACATTTCTTTTGGATTGTATTTGAAACGCAATTAAAAATTATCAACACTCGACAAACAATAGAGAAAAAATATGAACTTTGTACAAGTTGCGCATGGAATCCTTGGTGAGAAAAATTTCTCTGAACCTCACTGAAAAAGTCTACAAATTTCTGAGAAAGTCTTGCCCATTGGATACCTGTTTTCACTGAGAATTTCTCTGAATATGTATGAAAAATACTGAAACTCTTCGAATTCCTTCGAAGAATTCTTCCCTGAAGACCTCTGCCCTGGTTAAAAAAATCCATAGAATTTAATGAAATGAAATTTAATGGGATTTGGTCCAAACATCGTACAACAAGGAAAAAATTGGTGATCCAAATTATCGTTGAGTAGTATGTCACTTTTGGACGAGGCACAAATCCGAGAAGAATTCATACACTGGATTTTAATAATTCGTTGACTTTGTCCATAATTTCACCGATGAAATTCACTTTTTCATTTTGATTGTCGAAATAATGGAAAGAGTCAAAGAATTATCAAATTCCAGTGTACGAATTCTTCTGGAATTTGTGCTCCGTCCCAAAGTGACATACTAGTCAACGAAAATTTGGAACACTAATTTTTTCCGTGAAGGTTCAATCAGAATCACATTGGAAAAATACATGGATCTGATGAAATCTCATTGACAAATGCTTGAATATGATTTAGTCGGAACATTGTACAAAATTCAATGAGATTTGACGTTTAACCAGGGTGGAATTTTCAAAGATTTTCAAAGAATTTTCTCCACCGAGGATTTTACAAAGTGAAGAATAAAATTTCGAAATTTCATTACTTACTTTATAAAATTTGCTAAGTTTATATTTATCATCTTTAATTCTCTTTCAAGTAGAATTTTTAACAAAAATATGAAATGTTAAGGTGCGATAATTTAAAATTGCAGATGCCGGAGTAGTGATCGCGGACAGTCGGATAACTTACTACACCAGCGGCCTTCTAATTTCCGTACCATTTCTAATCCTGACCATAATAGCCCACGTCATAACACCGAAATTACGAGATTTACATGGGAAAGCCCTGTGTCATTATTGCGGTTGCTTGGCCTTGGCTTTCACCACTTTGGCCATAACTCAACTCGCCAGCGATCATTTGTTCGATCAGACATGCGTCTGTATAGGTCTGTACACATCCCAATCTTATTCATCGTATTTCTATTTTCTACAACGTCTCATCCCAGTGAACATTTTTCCCCTCAACATTTCAAACATGCATTATGTTCTCTATAAATGATATCAGAAAGTTCTCCAATGCGTCGATTTCGGAAAGCTTTTAGCTCTACACGGAGAAAAAAGTATTGCTGGCATAACAAAATGTTCACTGGGATTAGTCGAAAAAAATGTCTGTGTGAATTTGCTCTGTTAGAATTCCGAAACTGAACTGAACTGAAAATCATTTGTGGATTCAATTAACCTCATTATGATCCGTAATGAATTTTCATGAGTATCTCTACTACGTTGTAGCATTTGTCATCCAGTTCTCCTTCGTTGCCTGCTTTTTCTGGCTCAACGTGATGTGTATAGAGACATGGGTTTTGGTGCGTAACCACGTTGACCGCGGCATTCACACGCGCACGTATCCGAACAAATGGTTCTTCTACTACTCGATATGGGGCTGGGGACCTCCAGCCATTCTCATTGTCATCTCGATGATAATGGATCTGAGTCCTATGATACCAACGACCTACGTCAAACCCAACTTCGGCATCGAGAGCTGTTGGTTCAAATGTAAGTTCACCTCTTACTCCCTTACTTGTATTATTTCTTCTTATTTGATATGCACAGTTTTTCACCCTCTGGGAATATATTGGCCCAAAATGATCCATCCTTCATTTCGAAAAGTTGTATATTTCTGAAAAAGTAGCTTCACATCTATTTAAATATTGAAACAAAAACTATCGATTGTACACGGGGAGAAATTTATGTGGAAAGATTACCATTCTATTGGTAAACTAGAACTATTCGGAAAAATCAGATAATCACTTATAGCATAACTCCTAATCATTGTCAACTCCCACATAGCAACAGAGGTTATGTCGTTCCAAAAGTATTCTAAAAGATATCTTTGAGATGTCTTATGCAACATGAAAAGAACGATTTAAGAAAGATTTGTTCTTGAGAAAGGATCTTCCTTAAATTCTTCTTTTTATGTTGCATAAGACATCTTGACGACATAGCCTCTGTTTCTATGTGGGCTGTGATGGTAAAAATCGAGATCAATTTGGATTTTTACCATCACAGCTGACAATGATTAGGAGTTACGTTATAAATTATTGTCTGATTTTTCCAAATAGTTCTAGTTTACGAATAAAATACTAATCTTTCCAAATAAATTTCTCTCTGTGTAGAACAAAGCAGGTTTCGGATTCGTATTCTGCAGACTTCGGCGATACATTTCAAAAACAAAAACATTGTTCTACGATGTTTTAAAGCCGAGATATGAGCGATTAAAAAATACTTGAGTCAAACTGATCCAGGGTATTCCATGTGTGAGAAAACTATAAGTGTATCAACACCATAAAAAATTACACAGAGAAAATAATAATATAAAATAAAATATTTTCAATTTTATAGTAAAATTCAATAAACATAAATGTCTCGAAGATACATTCAACATATCTTCACGATGTTTCATAAAGATATCTCAAAGATCCCTGGTGAAAATGAAAACTGAAAAAAGCGCAGACGAAAAGTATGGTGGAGCGTAACAGAAACGTTGATGAAGAGTGAACAGAGAGTAAATGAAATGGTTTCGAAGAGTACTTGAAGCGAATTTTGGAACAAAGGAAAGCGTATAAAAATCCTCACCACTTGGCGAGATTCGAACCCATGATTTTCATCATTGCAATCCAGCGCCTTACCTATTCAACCATGGAATTTTGGTTTTTGTTTGAAAATCTATTCATTTTTAGAAGCCAAATTTCATAAAGTTTACATAACTGGCTAACAAATATAAATAATAACCAGTTTTTATACTATGAAGAACTAAAATCGGACTTATGGCTATTCAAGAGAACTAATTCTTGGAGAACACACTTTTCTGTTTATTTATTGCTTATTTTCATAAATCGGAAAAAATGCCTCTTTCTTAAAAGAACCCATTATTCAGCCATTATTATGGAATGCTATGATTTCTGACAGTTCAAAACCGATGCTCAAAGTCTGTATGAAATGATTCGCGTTACCTTTCATCGAACGTAACAGCTCTAACGGTAAAATGCTGAGCAAATGTGCAGCAAATTGTTCAAAACGTACACTGAGAACTCAATTTCCTAAACTAAAAGAAAATTTTCTTTGCCCTCATTCTAACCAATCTTTTTTTTTCCAATGGATAAAAATTCAGTTGAATGGACAAAATTATCATTAGATTGAAACGAAAAATTCTTAAATTGAAACAGAAATATATTCCTTCTTGAATTCGAAGAATGTGATTTCAATTCAATGACAAATTTTTTCATTGGAATGAATTATTTTTCCCATTGAAAACAAGATTTATCAGAATAAGGACAAATAAATTTTCTTCAAGTCTAAGAAATTGGGTTCTCAGTGTACAACAACAGTTTGAAGCAATTTGTAGGGATGTTGCGTCGCCAAATGCGCAACAATATGCTGTAAATCTAGGATTTTAGCTTGAGTTGTTATCGTATCGCTAGGAAGTTGCTTGCTACATGCGTAGCAAATTCCCAGCAACTTTGCATCAACTTGATAAACAAAGTAAGAGCAACAGTTGCGCAGCAACTTTTGTTGTATGGGAGTACTCTTCCCAAAACGGCATTGAACGTTGATAAAGCGCATCTTTAACATATAATTTCAATACTCTACAACAAGCAGTTATTAAACGCTTTGGCAAGAGAACATTGGAACCTTTTTACGTTCCTTGTCAGCTTCGAGTGCGCTTGCTACGAGCGTATATTTTCACCAGGGATAACTTCGAGAGATGGAATTAGGATGTCGAATTTGAGATGGATACAAGATGTCTTTCAAACATCTTGATTGGGATATCTTTTACAAGATACCTTTTTCGCGAATCTTCGAGATATATTTGTGAAATGAAATGTCTTTCGAATATCTCAATGGAGATGTCTTCGGGATACCTCTCCAATATCTCTTTGAGATATCTCTAAGTTATCTCAAAGTCCAGATATTTTCCAGGAGAAAATTTCAGAGAACATTCTTGTTTGAAATTCGGTTTCCATACGGCATTAGATGAAATCCCACGCAAAGAGCAATGCAAAAACTCTTATGCAACATGAATAGACATCTTTTAGAAGTCTTAAACTGTTCTTATTTATACAAGATATCTTCAAGAATGTTTTCAAGAACCTTTTAGAAATTTCTGAAAGATGTCTTTTCATGTTGCATAAGAACTTTTAGAAGATGTCTATTCATGTTTCATAAGACTTCTTGCATTGTTCTTAATTATTTCTGAAGATATCTTTTAGACAACGAATGCTGTGTGGGATGTTGGATTAATTCCTCGCAAATTCCAAACTGTTTCATGAAATCTTACAGATATCTCAAATATGTCTGGAGTGAGAGCAATTCAAGTTCTTGTTTTAAAAGATTCTTAAAAGATATCTGAGAAGACATTTTTAAGTTATCCGATTATGTTGCATAAGACATCTTTTGTGTATCTTTGAAATGATTTTATGAAACAATCTTATGCAGATATCTCAGAGATAACCTTTTGTTTATTGTGAATGCTATTCCGCATAGAAAGAATTGTTTCATCACGATAATATGCGATACCATAAAATTGTCATTGCAGGGATCTAATAATACGATATAGTTGATAGAGAACAATACAAGTCGATACCAATGCACAGAGGAAAAAGAATAGTTCAAGCAACTACTTAACCCTTGCTCACCACACCCTGGGGTGAAATCTACCCCGGCTCCTACTGTACCTCAATTTCCAGTGTTTTTCATCCAAGGGTGCCACTACTTTGTAGCGTAGTGACATTCTGGTGGACTCATTAGTCTGTCTACAGCAGTTATTGAAAGTTGTAAATTGAAAATAAATAATTCATTTTCTTACAAATTTCTTCCCTTCATTCCTTAGAATAAATACTTTTCTATCAGTTCGAGAACTACTAATTTCTTCCTCAAAGAGTAACATTCCAAAAGTGAGATGTCCAATTTTCAGCTCAGAATAATGAAAAATAATGAAATTATGAATTTCATTGTGAAAACAGTCGCTGATCCATTTTTCTATAGTATACTTAAATTTGCTTTTTGGCTGTATCAGATTTGTCAAAGTGAACTTTGAACAAGTTCTAAAGAAATTGACCAGTAAAAATATTCATAGTAGAGTTCATTTGTTATAACAATTGTTGTCGTTGGGGTGGAAATCACCCCAGTGTGGAAAGTATGTGATCAGTGATGCCAGAAACCAAGTTTTGCCCCTTCCATCAAACCCCATCTGTGTATACAAATTCCACGCATACAACGAAGCTGCCGATAAAAGAACTTTGATTGTGTAGAGGCAAAATGTCTTCATGGAGGGGGCAAAAGTTGGCAAAAGTTGGCAAAAGTTGGAATTTCTGGCATCACTGTAATGTGATTCCTGTGAAGTGTGGTAAACAAGGGTTGAATAGTCGATTTTGTAACATCTATCCACACAACACGCAGAGTTCTTGAAGATATCTAAAATAATACTCAATTAAGAGATCTACAAGAACGTTCTTGAAGAGTTTTTGAAAATATCTATCAGAAGTGTTGGAGAGACATCTTGTGAGAGATTTCTAAAAGATGTCTTGCTCCAAAACATCTCCAAGACGAGCATGCAAGATATCTTAAAGATATCTTTTAGGAAGCCTTTACCAAGGTATGTTTAAGGAGACAAATTGTCAACAGGTTTAAGTTATGAATAACTGATCATATGAAAGGAAAAAGAAGATAGAATTTTTTTCTGTGAATAAATTCAAGCTTCTTTCAAGACATTCGTATGAATTTTTCAAGACATCTTTGAGAAATCTTGAAGAACTCTTTTGGATTTGTCAATTCCTTCTTAAAGATATCTTTGAGAAGTCTCCGAGAGATCTTTTAGAAATCTATTCATGTTGCATAAAACATCTTTCGAATACGAAAAGATATCTTTGGGAAAATTCTTCAAAACTTCTTGTACTTTTGTAAGATATCTTTTAGAATTCTAAAAGATATCTTTGTGTCTGTTTGGGTACTCAAATAGTTGCTGCAACTCCTTGGTAATCAGGACAAGTATCACGTTAGTTAGTGCAACTATCGAGTTAGTTGAGGCTAACCTGATACTTGTCCTGACTACCCAGACAAGCAAAAATTTGCCATTGTCTGGAAGATTTCCACTAGATATCTTAAAAATGTCTCATGCAACAGTTTCCACTGTCTTCAAGATATCTCCAGTAAGGAATCCAAAAGACGTCTAAAAGAGATTCCAGCAAACACGAATGCAGGCCATTCAAAGGACCATTGACGGCCCATCGAAACGCCAGTAATCATTGTTTGTAGAGATCTGGTGACATCTTTTAGATCTCTTAAAGACAGTGAAAGTGGTCGTATAAGATATCTTCAAGGCGCAAGATGAGGAAAATTACAGGAAGCTAGAGTCGATGCACTGCAAAATACCTAGAGACAAGCTTAATGTAATAAATTCTCTCTCTGATAGAGTGCCACTTCATATGATTAGGATTTCCCTTCAATGCCGTCTTGTTTCTAAATATGGTGACATAAAATTCATATACAATGGCCTTCACTATGGATTGAAATGATTCAAAACTTGTCAGATCTGTAACCTGCAAGAATCTGCAAACTTGTCACATTTCTTCTTAAGATGCCCTATATATAATTATTATAGAGAGAACCTACCTGAATAAATACATAAGTGAATATAAAATTAGCAATATAGAAAATTTATTGATAGTAAATAGCCTAGACTGTATTAAAGCCATATACTATTATTAAATTGTTTTGTTTACATACAATAAAAAGTCCATCTATCTATCTATATCTTCAAGACATCCAGTGCTGTCTGGGTACTAAATATTTGCAGCAACTATTCAAATAGATGCTCGAAAATCGACTATTCAAGTAGCTGCTACAATTATTCTGTTTTCTCCGTGTGTAGTTCCGATTTTATTCACAAGAATCGATTAAAATTTGCTAATTCAATGATAAAATTGCAAGACTTATTGATATCTCAAAATTTTCCTCACCTATTTTCAGCCGACAAAGACGCAATGCCGTATTTCTACGTCCCGGTGGGTCTGTTGCTCCTCGGCAATCTGGTGCTCTTCGTGATGACATCGGTCAAAATCGTCCAATATCAAAACGAATTGGCGATACGATCTCTGACGAGAAACGACGATCAAGATCACCAGGATCAGAGACTATTTCGTCGACTGAAGAAGACTTTTCTCGTATGTTTTTTCCTGTTCTTCCTGATGGGTCTGAATTGGTCGATGGAATTGATATCGTGGTACGCCGAGGGTGATCCCCTCGACTGGTCAGCTTTTGATCTGATCAACGCTCTTCAAGGTGTCATCATATTCGTTCTCTTTGTTCTCCGAAATCCGTCTAGACAATTCATTTGGTATCGTATACAAAAATTACGAGGCATAGAAGACGTTGCGGAACCGGAAGTCGGTAGCATGGATTTGATGCTTCTTCCAACGTTGAACGACAGAAGGGATCACGTTGGGAGAGAAAGAATCATCCCGTGAATATTCAGGACAGTTTCTATCCGCTCTTTGGTGTTATCATTTGCCAACGGGATACCGAATGTCACTGCCTGTTTAGAGTACATGACTTATATTTTGGATATGATGAATCAAGTATCCACACTTTTCATCCTCAAGATAGATTCCCATGGATCCTGTGACAAAACAACATGCTTTGTCCAATAGGACATTATTTTCCATCAGTATTCATGAGGGTTACTTGATTGAATATCGACTTCCACATAAAATCCAATAGAAATCTATAGCGACTGTGACAAAACAACACGGAAAATTCGATAGAAACCCATAGATTCCAATAAAACCACACCTATTTGTTTCTATTGGAATTTGTCAATAGGGTTGAGAAACTATTTAGAAAAATTTAAAAAAGCTTAGTCAACGCGAAAAGACATTTTTATTAAGATGTCTAAAGCAGTTCTTAGAACATCTTTTAGACATGAAAAGCTGTGTGGATAGTTTCATCATCACGTTGCATCCTCGGGGCTATCCAATAAATTTATGTATATTATTTATACGTTCATTACCTTTAGTCTTTGTACAAATTTGTTGAATTACACTCACAGAAAGGATTTCTTGAAATGAGAAAATTCTTTCTGCGAATGTAAAAACTAATATCTGTACCATTCGGAACTGGAATATTCTCAAAAAGAACGGAACCCGCATAACGATTTATATATATATTCTCAACATTTGAAACATATCTGAACATAAATCTTCGTGTGAGAAGAAGAATATTATAATCGAATATATTGATCGATTAATCTCCTTTAGATTAAAATCGAGAACAAACCAGTTCTTGCTATTTAAATGTCTTTTTTGTCGAGACTGATAGTATAATAATAATAATAATTATTATAAATCTTATTTGATTCCTATTAGTGCATAAATTGCAAAAGAGAAATAAAATTGAATAATAAACGGCTGTGATTTGTCGCCACGAAACACAAAGCGACAAATATAAAATTACGAGGAGGAAAATTTATTTCAAGAATTACGATGATAACAATGATAAGTCGTTGAAGAGTCTCAAATTGTTAACAACTATAAGAGTTACGTAAAACACTTGAGCGGAATCTATCCGTGACTTGACAGAATACCATTATTAACGCGCATTCTTATTCCTTACGATGTTGGGCGTAGCCTCTTTTTGCGAAAAGTTCGATTCACATCCCGGAATATCTCTTTTGGGCGAAAATTTATTTATTTATACACTTTATGTTAAGAAATTTGTATCAAATTTATATATACATTTTTACTGGGAATCAATATTTTTTTATCACAAACGGTAGTAGTAATAACAATTTCTGTATAAATAAAACTTGAATTTTCTCGTTTCTGTAAGTTTTTCAGAAAGCTAATGATGAATAATAATTCTAAGTTTTAGTATAATAAAATTATTGTAAATAGGAGTTTATATATATATATATATATATATATATATATATATATATATATGGAATAGTTGAATCAATTTTCATTGTACATTTACATGAATATGTATTTAAATATTATTATTTATATGTATGACTAAGAATAGGGATGGGTTAATATCGGCGTGTGAAGAATGTGACATTGTTTTATTTTGTGTTTATTCTATTTTTCTGTTTGTTTTGAAATATGGTTTAGATATTTACGTTAATCAGTCTCCTACTGATCGTAGAAAATTGTTAATACATAAATATGTTTAAATCAGAAATGTACAAAAAAAAATTAGAACAATCATTGTTGTAATAAAATATAAATTATAGATAAACAAATTTGCCTCGTGAGTATATTTTGAATGTTATTACAACACCCTAGATTTGTCCATCCGGGAACTTCATTGCTTATCGACAATAACTGAAAATTTCCTGATAAAAATCTTCATGTAAATTGAAATAGTTTGTCTAAAATTATGAATTTCTCACCCTCTTTGAAGAAGTAATTTAGAGTTGGATACCTTTTCTCTTGCACATCAGAATAAAATGTTTAAGGGGATATTAGCGCCGGGATTTTAAGATTTCTCCAACATACTTGCATATTTTCCAAATATCGCTCTATACAGCATTTCTGTAGACATTCAAGATTTCAATATTTCTCGATTCAATTTATAATACTTTTTCGTACAACACGTTCTTTTAATACCGAATCAGAATTCAATTATTTTGCTGTCATATCTCTTTGGTTTAAATGTGTATTTCTCATGTTATGTGAATGAATTCATTCAAGCGCCAAGCTCTGTTCAAGAGATTTATTCATCAATTGATATATTACATATACACTCTACGATCCAACTACAAAGTAAATAGTAAATTTAAACACACAAATATTTATTACAGGTAGAAAATAGTTGAAAAAATACAAACAATTAGAAAAGGAGGATAGAAGTATAGAATATTTAAGGAAACAACATTAAAGATAAAAAATGAGTGATAACATTATACAACACTCTTCCTTGTAGGCCCTCTCCATTGTTGAATGATCTGGAACATGAGAAACAAATTTGTTTCTATTTAATCTGCCCCTGCATTTTTATTGTCTACCGAATATATATATTTTATAAATAACATAATTATCAATACTTCTACTCACCAAATTTCCCCTTGACGATCGTTATATTTCAAAAGAAATATTTTACCTAAGGCTAGGTTACGCGTAGGAAGAGTTATCAATGACAGCGTAATGAACTGTATGGGAGGAGGGTCCTCTTCAAGGGTGAAACACCCACTTCCACTGAAGACAAAAAATTGCAATATCATTAATAATGAATTTAATTCATAATACAATACAGATTTCATACGAAGAAAAAACAATGTAACAAGAAGCATAAAAATCGAATAAATTTGTTGATACTTATTCATTCATTCATGTAATGTACGAGTGAAGACTCTTCCAACAAAATATTTAAGAAATTGCGCAAAGTTGAACTAGTTTCCATTTGTATATGAGATTAAAGCACACAAATGAGGCCTCGTGATAAGCCAATGGAGGTTTGATAAGAACCAACGCGATCACAAAATATATTCATAAAAAAGCTTGGAAAAAAGTAGATACTAGAATTAGTCGAAAATAATTCAATGAAATTGAAATACCGCTCCGCACAGTAGTTTTAAGCATATTTTAGTTTCATTAAGAGGATACCAGCGTTTACCATTTGAGCACATTGATTATAAAAAGAAAAACCTATATCTATCCTTTTAAGGAGATACCAGCGTACCATCCGAGTAAAGATATTGTGTGCAAAATTTCTCTCAACTGAACTTTCGACACTGTCTAAAATTTTCAGGGAATAATCCTTGATACTACATCAATTGCTGTACAGAGACTGGATTTTTAATTTCGAAAAGAATATGGGCTTTGTACAGCGATTGATAAAGTATCAAAGATTATTCCTTGAACTCGGATGGTTCCTCCTCTCAAGGAATTTCCTGAATAGTCGATTATTAACAGAAAATTAGAACCTTAATGCAAAAAGTTATGATCAGAGATTTGATTATAATGATATATTCTTTTACTCACGTCAATATTCTTTTGAATTGTTTCTCCATCTTTTTCCAAGTCTCAAGAGAAACGTCCTACCCAATCGGCTATGTTACATATAGAAAAAGGAATTTGTCCTCAAATCGAGGAATCTTTCACTGAAATAGGATCCTTGTTTACTCTCAGTCTCAAACTATCAACTGCAAATAAAATTAGTTCCATTATAATTCAGAAAAATGTATATTTTATCCAGTTGTTTTGTTTTTATAGCCAAAATCCATTCGCCAATTATTGTACATTGTGTAGAAAGTATTTATGAAAGATTCAAATGAGTGAAATTCATAAGAAAGCATGCTATTAGAGAATTTCAACATTGAAAAAAGTTTGGTGCTTGACCGGTTATTGCAATGACGCGCAGCGTTCGTACGTACGATTTGGGGCGGCTCTCGTCCGCCAAATCCGGCGCAGGTGTCGCACGCAGGTACGTAAAATTTCAATCACGTTCAACATTTGAACCAAATTTGGCGTAGGAGCTGCACTAAATCGTATGTACGAACGCTACGCCTCATTGAAATGACAGGCTAAACACCAAACTTTTTTCAGTGGAGTGTTACTTAAGACTCATTTCAGTCTATTTCAAGATATCTTTCACAATATTTCCTTAAAATTTTCATCCGAGTGTATGAAAAGCATGTTGCAAACATGATCTCACCTTTATCGCCTCTAAAGTTTTTCACAAATGTCTGTTCGTGCTCCAAAAGAAACATCCTAACTAATCGGCTAGGTTACAAACAGGAAAAGAAATCTGTCCTCGAATTAAACGAGACGATAGAGAGATGAAGTGAAATCCTCATTTGTGTTTGGTTCCACCTGAAACAAATTAAGTTTCTGATTATTGCATTTGGAATCAATATATATTTAATGAACAACTGTTCGCTACCTGAACTCACTTAAATTTGTTTATTGAAATGGATTAGTAATCAAATAATGGAATACTGAGTTGTGAAGACCTGAAGTCTTGTTATACATTAGAAAAGATTGAAGAAAGGAATTGGTTTTGCGATCGTATAACATGAAAGACCAGTATGATGAAAGGGTTTCTATTCATCCATAATCTCTTTGAATTAATTGAAAATATCATTTTTGTCACATGCATTCAAATCAAACATGAATTTTCTTTATAAAAAAAAATATTCAGTACTCATTCATCGATCTTTTCCAAGTCAACAACTTGTTTAACCTGCTCGATTACAAATAGAAAAAGGGATTTGCCTTTCAATGGAACAAGTACAACAAATGTATTATGAGTTAAATTTTATAGGCTCTGGCTAGAGACACGCTAACCTGTATTCAACTTTGAACCCTCAGTTACCCCATGGGGGTCTAAAAGGAACAAGAGGTTTTCGAAAATCACATCTCCTGTTCATAGGGATTAAGGGGATACGAGCGGCGTGGCAGCAGCCAAATCGTTTGTAACAAACTATGGACAAACACTTCATATTAATTAAAATATCGCTCTGTACAGCTTTTCTCTGATTCAAGCAGAAGTGCTGTACAGAGCGATATTTCAATTAATATGAAGTGTTTGTCCATAGTTTGTTACAAACGATTTGGCTGCTGCCACGCCGCTCGTATTCCCTTGAGGGATGCAATTTGAAACTAGAACAAGGATCAAGTTCGAGAACCATAGTACATTTTTGATCATGGAAAACACTTTATTTAGTTGATGGCAAATCACAACGAAAGGTTAAAGAAAACATGCAAAAATACGTGGGGTAACTGAGGGTTAAATTCAAGGTACGTAAATTCTCCAATTTTTGTGGATATAGTGAATCCTTGAGGAATCAACTACAGACAGGCAAAATTTCCCGTGTATCGAGTAGAAAATTCAAGCCAGACGAGAAATTTCGCCTATCTGTGGATAATCCCTTGAAGATTAACTATACCCATGAGAATTTGAGAATTTCATGTGTTTCGAATTCAAAACTTGGAGACAGGTTAGCGTATCTCTAGGTTTATATTTCTCCACTGAAGATCAAATCATTTTCATCATTATTATACAATGAGTGCAGGATTCGTAAACTTGTACTTACTTAAATTTGCTCCTTTTCAACGCTTCGTATCTCCCAAAAGAAACATCATACCTAACCGGCTAGCTTGAACGTAGGAAAAGGAGAAAATAACAAATTGAAATGCTATTTCTCCTCATTCGTGGTTATTTTATAGAACTTTCATCAACTTTTGGCGTGTTAAAACTTTGAATGTTTCTGATGCTCCCAAATTTTTCAAACCGTTGTATCATACTGTGAATCCAAAAGGAAAATGGCCGGGGCCATGAACGACGCCGACGCCGGGTGAAGAAGCGCGCGACCACAGCGCTCAGGTAATCTTTTTTTTCATTGGTTCTACGTTCTACCAATCAATGATGTCAGCAATTCTGCGCGTGACACACAGTTTCTCTTTCTGCACAACAATCTATAAACGCTTCGTATGGCGGTATGAAGTTTGAATCGTTTATTGAAACGAATTAGTAATCGAATAACGAAATACACAGCTATTGGAGATTATGAATCTTGTAATATATCCTCCAAACGATGGTTCCAGTTCCAAGGAGTGAATTCGAGGAGTTAAACACCAATGATTCATCAGATTTTGTGAGTTTGAATTTTCATTTCGTTTCTATAAAGGATTCAAACTTCAACATGTTTCGTAGCAGAAATTAAAGAAATTTCATGATAATTGACAGGATGCGGTTAGCAAAGCACAGGACGATTTTAAAAAATATATATTTTTTTTCATTTTTACAATATATAAACCCTTGTTCATACCTCATACTAGGTATTTGTTCGTTCAACGTGTTAACCCGTAACACTAAAAAAATAATTACAATCGATAATACCATGAATCTTAGATATACGCATAAGTACTAACTTTAATAGATAAGTAAACATGAAATTCCGTGTCGATAAGTGGATTTTGTTCAACGTGTGAGAAAAAGTACTCCATATATTTTTCATTTCTTGTTCCTTGAAGGGATAAAATCTCGACAGGAAAATTGTGTCCACGATTTTAACGTTTGCAAAGTGTGAGCGTAAGATCTCTTTTGATAAATTATTCAAAAATAGTCCCATGCGGTCCAAATTCTGTTCTGTGTAAGTTTTCTATCCTCGCTACAAAATTTTTCTTCATTCTGTTAAAAATGAAACATGTATCGATGATTGTGCAACAAGTGCTTGTCGAGTTTCAAAAAAAGAGATTCACGATGCAAGAATTTTTGAATAAAAGATAAAAAAGGATCGATTTTTTAGAGGACTTTTTATATCCACCACAGTTACTAGGTTCTAGACACAAAAAATGCCTCCCTGTGAATGTGTAGAAAAATAGGCACCATGGAGCACACAATATCGATACATATCATGTAAGTAATAGCGGCATAATAAGCTATTCAAACAACAATCGTGGATCAAAAAGAACCAAGCGGTTATCATATTGTTATTTATACATATTTCTTCGACTCTTCAGGTACCAAAAGTAATTGTGGTAACAAATATTGCACGGCAATATATAAAAACAATTTCATTTTTGTTCACAGTGATAAAAAAATAACAAAAAAGAAAAAAATCAAATCGATAGAATTGCCATTCGCGTTGAAAAGATAATAGATGATAAATAATATTTGTTCGAAAAGAGTTTTCACGCTGGATCCAATATATCCAACAGAAATCAACTGTTGAATAGTCTTTTCTATTCTAACAAGGACGACAGGTCTGAAAATTCAAGCTGCAAATTCATAATTATTCTCTCTTGGTAATTGTCGTGTTGAAAAACTTCAACAAATAACATCACGATTCAAAAGAAAAGGTTTCTCATTGATATCGATGCGTGTAGTTAACTGAGGCAACATTTTTAGCAATAGAAATTTTGTGCAGTTGAATATCCTTTGAGATTCTAAGTTTCAAATCAACTTCTACGTGTAAAAAAGTATAATTTATAAAATATAATGAATTGCATCCAATGAGAAAACTTTACAAGTGTATATAATTTTCACTAACCCTGTTGTAACGAGCGACTATTTCTTGACTCGATCTATACAATTATATTTACAAAAAGCTGCTTGTATTTCGTATCTAAGCTTGGAATAGTGAATTGAAATCATCCTGGAACATGGATGTCAACTTGCAAAACATCAATTTGGGACTTTTCAATAACTTCTCTTAGAATACTAGGATGGGGATTTGAATCGTTATATCGTTAATCTTTTCGTCGTTAGAGCCACTTCTTTTCACTAAATATTTCTATGATGACCGGGAAAAGGTGCGCTAACGCCCAATACACCAACAAGATCTCCTTTTTGAGTTACGTAAACCAATTGATACATGCCTGGAGATCGAAGAGCGGTATCGCTAAATAAAATTACTTCTCGAGAAGAAGAAGTCGATGGTTCGACAGCTGCTGTGACATCCAACGTTGTTTTACCTAAAAGAAAAAGAAATTCTCAAATTCTAAACAATGAATCTTATGAAATAAATCTTACCTCGAAAAATATATTCGTATACCAGATATTCGTCTAAACTAGAAAAATTATTCTGATAGAGTCCCACCCAATCTCCCTCTGCCGCCTCGGTGTCTCCGATCAATTTATAATACACGGAATTCTGCTCGTTGATGAACCATTGGGATATCGGTTCGAATTCAACCCCGTGAGAATCAAATTCTGATCTCACCTAAAATATGGGAGAAAAAAATATCAAAGATTGTATCATAAAACACAATTTATTGAAATTCTTACCACAATATCGAATACTCCTGTTACGGGTTTATGATCCGATTGTACGTAACTGGCATGGCTGTTGTAACTTTTTTGCACAGCTTTTAATTCTACTCCTTCGTAAACAAGAGAATTCACCTTGTACAAGATTCTATCGGTCCACGATGGTTTGCGTCTACAAATATACTTTGATATCCATCACAATGAGAATTATAAATCGAGAAGGATACGAGTGTTACTAACAATCTTAATATTTCTAAAATTTTCTATTTGGTACAACTGTTAACACTGGTATCCTTTTGAGATCAGAGTATCTCGATTCGAGACTTACTTTAGATCAAATTCTTGTGACGTGAATTCGTATTTGTACGTCGGAGGGAAAGTAATTTCGTTTTCAATCAATTCCGAAAAAGCCTCTCCGCTTTCTCTCACTTGCTTCAATTGATCCCTCTCCAATAGTTGGTTCCATTGATTTTTGGTCACTAGCAAAGAAATCGAACCGGCGTCCAGATCTTCGGCGTTTAAACGGAAATTCAAATCACCGATCCAGAACACGTAACTGATCAACGGTTGATAGAAATTTATTCCAAATCTGAATGCAAATTAACGGTATATCTGTTATTCGGATACTCACTCGTGGAAGAATATATTGCTCGTATCATCGGCGGTGAACGAATGTTGTCTGAGAATAGTGTTGTAATCGGAGATTCTGTCTGCCAGCAGATGATCGTGAGGTGTCAAATGCGTATTTACGACACAAATGTTGACACCATAAATGTTGAATCTGACGCTAACCGCTCCCTTGTTACCCTTAAGATCGAATATTCGATTATAAAACAATTATTATGAATGAGCGAGCGAGAGTGAATATTTTTTCCTCTCCGCTTACCCACATTCCTCCAAATCCAGTTTTGGTATACTGCGCTTCGATCGATCTCAATCGAGCAAAGTGTTTTGTCCTACAGAAGAAGTTCAAAACAAGACCCTGCAATCTCTGTGTACGTATTTTAATGTAGTCATGTTCTTTCAATACTTCTCTACAGGAGAAAGGAACAAAGAATATGTATAGATATATGCAAAGATATAGGGAAATATCGATAGGGTAAGTGATACCTGAAAGCTTTGGTCCAAGGATCTTCGAAGATCATATCCAATACTATGTTTTGAGGTTGCGATTTGACTTCCTGTAAACTGTATTGCGAAACAAATTCTAATGAGAATCTCTGATACAGATGAATAAAGAGAGGTAAATACATACCCGATGAAAAACAGATCCGGTAAAGGTTTTGAAGCGTTAGGACCATGATGCGAGATACCTAGTAACTGATGGAGCTCTTGTTCGGGGCTTCTAGTTGCCACATTCCAAGTGACGAAGTAAATGCTTGAATTGTACAAAAAAAATTAGAAATTACTTTGAAAACAGCAATAGGTACTTATAATATATATATATTTTTTTGTTACAAGGAATACAATAATTGTTATCATTGTAAAATTCACCTAAGATGATCCATCGTGTGACAGCTCCATCAAGGGTCCAAAGTTAAAGTGATTTAAGACACTATGTGGTAATGCAAAGTGTTTGTTAACGGTAATAAATAATAAGTGATCATTGTTGAGGTTATGTACGTGAGAAATTTTCATCGATACATAACCATGATGACAAGGCATGTATAACTTCGTTACGTGAAATGATAAATGAGCTCTAAGGAGACCTCGTTGATGAAAAACAAGTCCGTTATTTGTATGAAAATTGATCCTTTACTTCATATTGATGTCAACATATTGTTTCAAAAACTGGTGTTTGTGGAGTGTCTGTTTTGTAGTGTTTTGTAGCAAGTGTCAGTATGTGATTTTTTTTACATGTTGTTGTTATTATTGCACGTGTATATATGTATGTATACTTGCACACAAGAGCGATCAAGCGTGTTGTATAATAAATTATATTCCATATAAATATGAGAAGAGGAAAAATGTGTTGACGCACGGTAAAAAAACGGGAAAAAGATTTCGAAATTTTATGTAAAGTAGGTCTAGACGTTAAATGAGGTTGTGGTTTTAGAAATGATAATAAAAACCCATCAATGAAGATTATTTTAAACGTTGAAAATACTTTAATAAGAATTTATTTCAACATTTTTTTTTAGAATTGTGTGGAATTGCTAATGAATTGGAAATGTTGAAGAATTCGTACAATGGAATTGTCCTGAAAAATTACGAATTTTTGAAAAGCAATGGGTTTAAATTTAGCGGATATTTGAAAATGAAATTCACCAATCACCAAAGTCCAATTAGATCGGCAGAGAAATTCCATTGAGAGGATACAGAGGTGATATGAGCAATAAATTTAACTGCCTCGTTGGCTCAAAACTGGTAATTTCTGGTTAAATCACTAGACGTCCCTAGCGGTCAGTCAATAATAGGAGTGAATATTCAAAATTCGGAATCCAAAAGATTCTATGGAGGAATAAGAATCAGGAGAGAGCATAATAGTGGAAGGCATAAACTGTTTTGAAGCCAGAAATTTTGCTATTATTCTATGTCTCACCCTAACAGCACTCGAAGGTTTTCAAAACGTTCTAAGAACATTCAAACCTCCCTGTTACAAGTAATCTATAAAATTTCATTGTTGAATGGGCAAATGAATGGGTTTAAATGATATTTAATCAGAAATTTCACCATTCGTAATAAGATTTAATAGAATAATTTTACCTGGGCTGTTGAAAACATTCTTAGAACGTTTTAAAACCATCCAGGGAACATGGTGCTGTATGGGGACTATATCAGACCTATCGAAGCTTCACCCTGGACGTCCCAATTCCTCACCAGATCCACCCAGAGTCCATCCGGCTCTTATACTGGACCCATCAGGGGACTTCGGACCACCCGCATCGCTTCCCAGATAACACACGGAGAATTCTTTTTCAAGAGCAAGAATAGAACTCTTCAAGCATTCTTTTCGAACTAATAAATTCATATAGAGCTCTGGAGGAGTTCAATCTGTCGGACATTAACAAGCTCTTTGAGAATATTAGAAGTATTGTTTGAGTACTCTCAAAGAACTTGTTAATGTCAGACAGATTGAACTCCTCCAGAGCTCTATATGAATTCATTAGTTCGAAAAGAGTTCTATTCTTGCTCTTGAAAAAGAATTCTTCGTGTGTTATCTGGGTTGTTACACCAACTGGAATCCCCGAAATTTGCGCCCCCATTTTTCTCGCAACTGGATGAATACGCCGGTAAAAAAATCTCTCTGAAGACTTCACGTTTCAGAGAAATTCAGAGACGGATGAATGGGGAAAAATTGTGCGTCAAACGTTTGAGGATTCAGAGGAATTTAGAGAGAAATAGATTCAGTGAAATTTGTTGTCCATGATTTTAGAGGCATTTTGGGAGTTTTCAAATAGATTAAGAAGAATTCAGAAGCATTTAAGGAGTTTCATAGAGCTTTGAAGACAAGTAAATTCAAAAAAATTGTGCGTTGAACTTTTCAAAGGAATGCAGAGAAATTCAAATAGAAATGCATTAAGTGAAATTTTTGGTCCATGATTTCAGAGGCAATCAGGGTTATTGTGCGTTGAATTTTCCAGAATTTAGAGGAATTCAGAGAAATACAGCGTAATTCATGGGGATTCGGAGAATACCAAGATTCGGGAATTGTAAAAAATGTTCCGCTAGACTTTTTGAAAGGATTCAGAAGAATTCAGGGAAATGCGGAGAGAAATTAATTGGGTGAAATTTTCGGTTCAAGATTTGAAAGACTTTCAGGGAGCTTCATAGAGATTTGGAGACAGGTAAATTCGGTAATATTTTTAGTTCAAAATTTCAGAGGCAGTCAGGGAATTTCAAAGAGACTCAGGGGTGGGTGAATTAGAGAAACTTGTGTGTTGCATCTTTTAGAGGGATGCAGAGAAATTCAGAGGAACCCGTATGGAAATATTTCGCTGAAAAATGTCTGTAAAACTATGAAAAATCTCTGAAAAAAAATGAAAAAATTCTGAGAAACTCTGACAAACTCTGAGAATCTCTGAAATTTTGATGAGAAATCTAATATTTTTGGGACATTCTTTACAGACTTTTTTCAGAATTTTTTCATTCTTTTTCAGAGAAATAGTAACGAAATTGCACTCTGAACAAACTCTGACAAAACTCTGATGGATTGCTAACATTCTTCTGACTTTTAGAAAAAAATTGAAAAATTTTCAAACACTTTTTCACACATGATATTTGAATACGGCATATGAATGTATTTATTGAATTTCAGGATTTTTCAATAATCAGAAAAATGTCAACAATTTATTAGAGTTTTGTCAGAGTTTTTTCAGAGTGCAATTTCGTTACTATTTCTCTGAAAAAGTATGAAAAAACTCTGAGAAACTCTGAAAAAAGTCTGTAAAGAATGTCCCAAAAATATTAGATTTCTCATCAAAATTTCAGAGATTCTCAGAGTTTGTCAGAGTTTCTCAGTTTTTTCATTTTTTTTCAGAGATTTTTCATAGTTTTGCAGACATTTTTCAGCGAAATATTTCCATACGAGAAGCTTTGAACCCGAAGCAGCAAAATTCTGAGAAAACTAGAGAGATTCAGACAAATATACAGGAATTCAGAGAAACCCTGGTAACAAACATATCTCTGGAAATCACTGAAAAAAACTTTGAGTTTGATTAAAAATTTCTGAAAAAGCCTGAAGGAATCCGAAAGACTCTTACTCATTGAACACATTTTTCCACTGAAAATTTCTATGAGTATCTCTGAAAAATGTGGATTATTCTAAAAATCACTGAAACTCTATAAAAAAAAAAAAAAGAAACTATGAACACCTCTGAAATTTTCTGAAGAAGTCTTCACTGAAAATCTCTGGAATTTTCGGAGGAAGCTCTTGCATTGAATGAATACAAATTTGAAAGATACAGAGAGATTTCGACAAATTCAGAGGAAACTTTGAAATCTAAATGAATAAAATTCTGGAAGACTCAAAGAAATTCAGAGGAAACTCTGAATTTTGAATAAATGAAGGAATTCAGAGGGATGCCTGAAAATTTCTAGCTCTCTATCAGAAAAATTCAGAGAGATCCAAAGACAGTTGAAGATATTCAGAATGTATCACTATCTGTCAATTCAACTCGATAATTGCACTGACTAACGTAAAAGCCTGAGGTATTTTGAGTTAGTTGAGGCAACTAACGCGTTACTTGTCCTGACTACTAAGTACTCAAGTACATGGTCGAAAATCGACTATTCGAGTGATTGTTACAACTTTTCCCTAAAAAATGGTCTAAAATATATAGAGATTTTTTGAACCAGGGTTTAAACAGAAATTAAGGGAGTTCTCTGGTTGATTTTTCCACTAGAAAACTACTAGATCATTTCAACCGGTTTACGTCATTAATATTCCATCAATTACAATTGATCTTTAGATAAAAAAAAATTCAGAATAAATCAGAGACCGGCTCTGGTCAAAAAAATGATATCAAAAAAACTGAGTAGAGCTTCCTTATTGGCTGATAACGAAATTTTGTTCTAATTATTTATGACGATTTAGTGGAACAACGAACAGACCAGACCCGGATTTGTTCAATTGATTCTGAATCTTTTGATTCAAAGTTTAATATAATTAATTGAATATTACTGAAGTAAACGGTTGAAACGATCAAGTAGTTTTCTACTCAAACAATCGACCAGAGCACTCCTTCAATGAATACCTACATTTTTTTTTTGAGTCACGAAGAAAATATGAGTGTTCATCCGATATTCCCTATTCAATTCATTAATTTTTAAGAAAAACATGAGCGCATATCAAACACCTTTTGATTATTCGAAATGTCTTGAAATTCAACTTTCTTCTCATTATCAACATTACCAAAATAACAAACCAAAACAACCGATTCATTGAAAAATCTTCGTTTTTTTTGCCTTTCCGCACAAATTCCACAATGATTTACCCTAATGATATTAATAATAATCATAATAATAATAATGTTAATAATAATAACAATGATTCGATTCTTCTTCACGAAATACATAACAAATTAAACAGCATTTGTATAATAATATATCTATATATATATATGTATGTATATATATAAAACTATGTATAAGTATATAATACACAAAGCTATGGATGGAAGAGTACAAGCCAAAGAAATAGAAAGAGGAAACTCGGAGAGAGCGAGGCCCGAGCCAAGCGCTCTCTCCGATATGCTATATATTTGTATACATCATAGACAGGATATTCATGTAATATTATTCCTAATTGTTACAATTTGTTCCTTAATAATCGATGATGATCATGATAATGATAATAATAATTACGAATCGCTGAGAGTTAATTTATCTACAATACTTGTTCAAAAATATAAAATCACAAAATATACATATACAGTGGACATAATTGCGTTCATTTTTGTTTCCACTTCTTTCCGAGAGATCTGATCATCCTTGCGGAGGATTACAGAATCCCTTGAATCGATATAAAATAGAACACAGCGTGAAGAAAAACGTATTACATACACTCACACATGATTCTTTTCGAATTTATTCAAAAATATTGATTCCTGTTCCCGTAATTTGAAGAACTTTATAATACAAGAGCGGAATGAAAATGTGTGCGTGTATGTATTTGTATATGTGTGTGATATCGCAAATATGTGTACACATATAAATTTAGGCTCTACTCGTGTGTCCTTGGATTAAAAAATATATACACGAGGGGGCGAAAGTGGAATATCATAATCCTTCGTATTTTTTTTTCTTCTTTTTGCTCTGATTTGGAATTATTATACATCGATGATGATTGAATTTAGCTGTGGAAGTGTAATGCAATCATCTTCTCTTCTATACATTCTTCGGATCGTCCGAAGAACAAATCTCATTGTTCAATCTCAATAGTCCTATTCCAGTAGCACTGCGGAGGAAACATCGGGATTTCACTTCAAGACATCATCGAAAATCCCCCCCTGCTCGTCAATTTCATTATTTCAGTAATTCAAACTACCTTTTTTTTGTTGTCACTCTCGGACAAATTCTTCAATTCTACAGACTTGCTTATTTCACCCCCTCTGAATATAATAGACACAATATTTTCTCTCTTTCGTTTCAATCGTTCAAGCGAAAAAAATCACACACCGATTCTCTCTATTCCTTTCATCCTAGAAAACAAATCTATATATTTACATTCGAAAGATAATCTAAATAATAATAATAATAATATTAACTTGCACATCCATTATTTTGTTTCTTTCTTTATTTTGTTCTCTTCAGCAGGGAACTCGCTGGTCTAATGTTTTTTTTTTTTCATTTTATTTTAATTATCCTGCGTTGTATATCATTCTTTAATCGATCATTTCGAAGGGGAAGGAATTTTGGGGTAGATTTTTTTGTCTTCAGTCTCTTATTCTCTGCACGCAGCGAGTCCTTGCCGAACGACGAAACACGTATTCGAAACATCATCAACAACATAATCACAATTACAACAATAAATTTCATTTTTTGTCCTTCTTCTTCTTCTTACCCCGCTTTTCTCTGTGACAATATAATTCGATTAAAAAAGAAAAAATTATCCCACGAAAATAATGTTACACGTGTCGTAGGATATCTTATAGTATTATTATACAGAGATAATTGTTCGTTTCTTGCTTTCTTCGTTATTTTCTAACGAATGAAAATAAATGCCAGAGAGAGAGAGAGAGAGAGAGAGAGAGAGAGAGAGAGAGAGAGAGAGAGAGATTTTATAAAAATCTTGATAACGGAGAGTGTTGCTTCTTTCAACACGTTCTTCAATTTTCGTTTGAGAATTCTGGATTCAGGTCACAAAGGGATATGCTCTCTAATGGGATATATCTCTCTTCTTTGCAACGCTTTTTTTCAGTAGTATATGTAAGCGGTACGTGTATATGTATATGTAAGGATACTTTCATAAGAACTCTTATAATCTTCGTATCACAACAAGAGTTCTTCCTTTCCTCTATAGTTATAAACTTGTTCGTTAATTGTTGATCGAAATATATATATATATATATATATATATATATATATATATATACCAAAAAGCCGAGAGAGTATTGGCACACAAATTTGTAGAATTTTTGTTCCTTCTTTTCTTGAGCATTATGAGATTTTGTTTCACAAGTGTGTGTGTGTTTTTAGGTGTGTATCGGTAAGAGATTAGATTATAGAAATACAGTCATTTGGACGACAAAGACCATTTATCGAGAAGATTGTGGGAACAACTCAGAAACGGTCTGGTCAGTATCGTCAAATTACTCGTGACGAACTTCCATGCCGTTAATCTCTTGGTGGACGCCGACGAGGACGACAAAGACGACGAGGTTTTCGATTTGGATCATCGAGCCTGCGTCGGAGACTCCGGCTATGTGTTGTAGAGATGGCACTCTATGTACGAAGTTGGAACGAATCCTTCGACTGGCTGGGAGATACGACGGACGCGAGTCCAACCGTCTCCTTGGTCCAATTCGATCATATAAAGTTCTTCTCCGTCGTACATCGGTATCGAACCTTCGCTCGTCGCTAAAAGAAAATCAATGTCACAACTCACACTTTTGGATGTACATTTTAAGAAGAAGATAAATCAGTTACCATCGAATGGATATAACGCTCGACATGTTCCCAATGGAGGCTGAGCGTCTACTTCGTCGACGTAATATTCTTCCCCTGCTGCGCTACCAGGCAAAGACGTTCTCGATTCACCAAGACCAGATTCCGGGCTGTTCGTGGAACTGTGCATCAGTACGGTCAAACGAAAACCATTGTTTCTATTGTGCTAATTAAATACTATGTGGAGTCTCTCGTAAAGTTGAATACGTTCCTCGTGAAAATGAGAAAATCTCTAACGTAGATGTTTTATTTTGATCGACAACGAAAGATTTCACGTAGCTTTATTACCCAGATAACATTTTGCGCGCAAATCATACGCAAACTTCTGCGTGCACAACGCTTTGAATGTCACCTGGGTGGTTTCTTATCAATGATCATCGTTTATGGTATTTCCAGTTCCAAGGAGTGAATTCGAGAAGACGAATAACGATGATCTATTCAAACTTTCACAACATGAAAATTCGACGATGCAAAATAAAATAAGAAAAACGAAAACACAACCCACCCATGCGTCGGCTGTGGAGTACCGGGGGCACTCTTTTTGTTGGCAATTTGATTATTGGCGTTATTGGCATGGCCAACACTGGAATCCGAAGCTGACCTCGATAGACTCTCCTCTCCACCGGAATGACTCGATCTCCTCGAACTTAGCGGTCTTGTCGCCGACCCGTTGGTCGTAGGTTTCCTTTGTGGTTGACTCGGACTTTATCGGAACAAAAAGAAAAAGATATATTTCAATATAGCGACACTCAAATTTGATGGATAATAATCGTTAATAGATAAACACCTCGATAAACTAACTCCAGCGCGCATGGCCTCCTCGAGATACCCTTGAAACTTGACTAATTCAGCACCAAGTTTGTCCAATTTGTTGCTCGATTGATTCAATTGTCCCTCTATGCTCATCGGATCTCCGAGGGCTGGATTCTGCTCGTACACGCCTTTCATTTTCATAAGACCGTCCCTCGCGGCAGTTTCCTGTTGAATTTTCGCCTGGATCTCATCTATCCTCTGCTGTAATCTCTTTTTCCTTTGATTTGGGGGCAAATCGCTGCAATCCTCCTTAGCACCGTCCCCGTAACCCGGAACGTTGTTCTGTAATCGATACCCTCTTACGTACACGCTCACTATTTATACACCTTTTATAAACGCTACACGAATGAAAGAACAACTTAGAAACGATGAAAAAGCAAACGATGAGACAAATCTAATACTATGAAAGATCGAGAGAAAGACGACTAATGAAGATTAATCTAAAAAGCATGACGTATGGGATAAAATATAATAAAAAAAAAACGAAGAAAGAAGAATAGAGAAAGAGAGGGGAAAAAACAGACCTTTAAAGCTATGCACACCTCGATTAACTTCTGCCGTTTGCATGAAACAAATATGAAAAAAAGCAAATGGTTTAGCGGTTAAACAATTGACAACGATTGTACAGTTGTACGATTGTACGACAACGACAACAGGGTATCGGAGGACCTGAAAGAGGAAGAGATTGAGAGAAAAAAGGAACAAAACAAAAAACGTCTTCTTCTCGTTTTTCTTCTCTTCCCCTTTTCCTCAAGATCGTTAGATTAGCGGGATAATATGCTTGATAATATAAACAAATAAAAAATGGTAGCGGTAAAAAAGCGGTCTACCGAATACTTACTAAGGAAACGATAATATCCAAATTGATAAGATCCACGTTTGGTCGATTGTTGGAAACAATAGAGTAGAGAGAGACCAGAGAAGCAGAACGAACCATCCACCAAATTAATAAAAAAAAAGTATAAAAGGATAATAATAATAATGATAATAAGATCAGTTATACATCCTCTATTGAAAAAGTCTGTGTATAAGTTTGTATGTATTGTGCAGCAGGTGATGCCCATGACCCATGCTCATAACGATATAATTCTTTTCTGTCGATTGACATGATATTTAAAAAGAAACAAAAAGTATCTCCTTTTGCGAGGGAATGTTTGATTCTATCCCATATTCATCTAAAACAATTCCCTCGTAACAGGAGAGAAGTATAAAAATGCTCAGTAACATGCTGCTTATTATCTCTACTTTTGTTCCCATATCCGAGAGAATTCTTCAACGACACAATGAAACCTCGAAGTTTCATTCCAATGTCGAGTTTTTTTTTATTTTTTTATAAAATAAAGCAAAATAAATAAGCACTAGAGTAATTTTGGAAAAAAAAAGACTGAGAGAAGAAACAACATTAAAACGCATCAACGTAATCATGAAATTGATTCGTGACCGATGTAAATGCTGTGTTATCAAATTTTGCTGACACAGTTAACAAGTAATATGAATATTGTGTTGAATTGTTCCAACTTCTCTTCTTACAATATTTACAAACAACACTATGTGAAATAAGAAACTGGAAAGAAAAAATATACACTCTATCATTCATTCATTCATTCATTTCTAGCTTTCAATTTTTTTTCTTTGTCGACAGGGAGGAATTCAAATCTTCGAGATCTCCCATCGAGCCGTCGAACAGCAAGAAGCATTATATAAAATGTATTATATATGTATGTATTATATATATACATATGAATACGATACGTTTAGAGTCGAAGTAGACCTAAATCGGGATGAAGAATCTCACCTTATTACTACTGAAAATTCCAAATATTCCCACTCGCTTTTTTATTTTGCCACCCGACACGGTGCCTTTGACCGTAAGGTGATTGTGTATCGGTTGCATGGCAGCCTGTTGCGAGAGTTCACTGTTACTTTCATAGGTTTTTGCCACAGATAAGTCTTCGAATGGAAAATCTCCGGGGGGTTGAAAGCCACTCTTGTAACGTTCGATCACCATAAGGGTGTCTTCCTTCTCATTGATCTCGTTGGCGGCTTTTTCGATCCCGTCCAGACATTGAGCAATTATCGGAGCTACCGCTCGCTCTATTTCCACCGACTTCAACATGTAATTTCTCATATTCTTTATCCTCTTTTCGTCCAATTCCTACGAACAATGAGAGAAAACATTGAATACGAATGATACGAATATTGGAGATTCATTTTTGAATACACGAAGGTTCCATGAATTTTCAAATGTATGGAAATCTTGTGCTTTAGGAATTCATAGAGAAATAAATGACCTTAACCCTTACGAAGTAACGTCGGGTCACTCATGCTTTTTCTAAATCTTCTCCTCTTGCTAATTCGAAGAGAAGAGTGAGCAGACTATATCCTAAGTAATTGTACGCTAGGAGGCTATAAGCTCCCCGAGTGTTATCACTTTATATCGTATAAACAGCATTCATAGGGTTAAATTTGACACACAATTTTGCAAGAACCTATGAAAAGATTGAATTAGCGTTGATGAGGGTGTTGCTAATTTTGCAGGTCTCTTTCCTAATCATTTATAATGCAGTTTTGAAAGAATAAAACAGGGACGCACCCCTTTCACGATTATTATCAATTTAAGATACTCATCTCATACCTGGAGATGTTGAAACACTTCAGGCATGGCGGTGTGATAATGTAACGTTTGCATCTCGTTCGTTTTTTGTAACTGATTGGCGTATTCCGTCTTGGCCTCCTCGCACTGCTGGCTTTTCAAAGTCATGTTCGTCTTTTGTCTATCGACCTACGGAAAAGAAAAAAGAATCAGCAATTGTATGACTCTATATTTTCCGTATTCACAAAGAAAACGGCAAATTCTCTTACCTCGGCTCTCGAAAGATCATAATTGGCGTCAGCTTTTTGAAAATTTTCTACCGCTCTTTCCGCCTCGCGGAAAGCTTTTTCGTAAGATTTCCTAGCTCTTTCTAAATTTCCTATTTGATTGGCTAGAGTGGTCATCAGTCTACTCCCCTCCTGAAGATGCTTCTTCCGATCTTCTTTGAAATCCTTCACCAATATATTTAGTTCCCTAAGAACGTTGGCTTGCAGATTTTCGGCAATGACTTCTCTCTGACCCGCTTGATCGTTTACCTCGTTCAATTCCGATTTGAACGCTTTGCAAGGACTATACCTGGAATTTTACAAATCTTTGTGAAACTCGATCACCACTTTACATTTTAATAAAGATAGGAATTTCATGCTTGAAACCATAAAAACCATAGATTCAGATAATACGATTTAAGCTGATTATTGCTATTTTAATGGACTACGTAATTGAATTATGAACGAAATTAATAATTTCACACATGTCGCAGGATTTTGCCATATTTTTCTCAATAATTGAGAATTGTTTATAGCGATTATTGCTTTCATATTTGCGTACATTCAGAGGAATTCAGAGATAAGTGAATTGGGAAAAATTGTACGTTGAATTTTTCAAATGAATTCAAACGAATTCGATAAAATTAAAAAAAAAAAAAATATGAAGAATATCTCTAGTTTGATTTGTAGAGAAATATAAATTTAGAAAAATTCCAGAAGTTTGCAGAGAATTTCATAGATATTTGGAAGAATTCAAAAACGGATGGATTGGAAAAGAATTGTGTGTTGAACTTTTTATAGAGATTCAGACAAATTCGAGGAAATTCAGGAAAATTTTGAATATAAAAAGTGTTTTCTGATTTCTTTTTTGTCAACAAACAAGTTTTCTGTACGGCTGACCCTCTAATTTTGTTCTATATCATGAAGGAGTGCTAAACAACTGTTTAAAACGCCGTGAGTGACCCCCAAATTTCTTTTGAAAATTATGTAAAAAATATTGTAGCACTCCTTCATCCCGACTGGAAATTGTCATCAGGTTAACCCAACATATGATGAGGACCTGACAAGGTCATCCGAAATAAGGAATACCCGTTACGGTCCTGATAAGGATTAGGTGTGGATGACTCACGTATGGATGACCTCATTAGGACCTAATCAGGATTTCCTCAAATTATCCTGAAAAGGTCGAAGTAGGTTTTCCTCGCTGTATCCGCATCAGGACCTCGTTCGGTCATCCTAAGATCATGGACATAGTTTGATAAACTGAATACAAGAATGTACAGACTTGATTTCAGATTGTACACTCTTTGATTAAACAAATTTTCCTTCAATAAGAAGAACATGTTTGAACGATTTTCAACTGTGCCTGTTTTTAAATTCAATCCCTTCATTCCGAACACATTACCTACTTCTGAAAACTGTTGAACAATTTGTTCAATCTATTCTCAATGTGAATTGAAAACTAACTATTTGGGTTTTAATTAGGCGGAACTTATGAAAATTTCACAAGATTTTCCACGTTATGCATACAGCGAAAAAACTTAGCAAACGTTCAACCATCACCAGCGAAATAAGTATTTCATTTAACTTATCACAATTCTCATAAGGTTGATTTATTGACTATTCAGCATCATTTTTCTTTCCTACACATCACATCATCTGAGTATTATTCAAAGAGTATATATGAACTGAATGAATATGTGTTTCGTCATAATCAAATATAAGTTTCGAACAAGTACTCTTCTTTCGTTATTTCTTGATTAATACGCATAAAAAAATCTGTTATTGAGTGCAAAATGAATTATTGAATCAGTTATCACTGCTGTAATATGTAAAAAATCATAAGTTGCTGATGTGGTGAGAATTAATTCTATTCAAATATACGATAATATCAACAACGACAATATCTATATCAATAATAATTTACATCAGTATTTCTCGGAAAAAAACTCAGAAATCCCAATCATTTTGTAATAATAAAGGTCATGAAGAACTCATTCGATCAAAAATATTTCAAGCGAATGTTCAAAATGAAATGCAAAAAACTTGAATTATTCACTTTCAGCTCGACGGATGGTTTTACTTTTCAAATTAAAGAGTACTCTTGAAGTTGGAATTTGTTAATTTCAGAAAAAAGCCTCATTTTCTGAGTTGAATTTGTTGTTAAGGTGATGATGAACTTGTAAGAAGAGTTTGAAAGTTGAGTGGAATCTATATTGATCAGGAAAGTCCAAATCGTGTGGCAGAAGTTAGAAAATCTGTCAACTTAGCTCACGGCGCGTGGGCTTTTCTTCACTAAACCAAATGCTGGCAGGAGAAATTCATCAAAATATAGTGGATTCAAAGTGATGTGAAGTAAGAGAGGACCGAAATATTCATTAGATTTTATTCGTTCTTATAAACGTTCTAAAGAATAAGAAAAGACTATAGAAGATCCAAAGTGTCGTCTTCCCATATTTTTGTTCCAATAATGTTGTGTCATGTTCCTACAAATAAATGTTATTATATTTATGAAACAGGTTCAATACACATGTTTTCTCAACCTAACACTAGTTACTGGTGAAAAGATACGAAAATGCACACTCAAAAATGCAAATCATTGAAACAAAAATATTGAGAGACGATACATTGAGTCATATATAGCCTTACCATATTTATCAACATTTTTATAATAACTAATAAAATTCAATGCATGTATCTGTCCTCTTACTTCACATCACTTTGAATTCACTATATTTTGATGAATTTATCCTGCCAGCATTTGGTTTAGTAAAGAAAAGCTGATAGAATACCCATGCGCTGTCAGCTAAGTTGACAGATTTTCTAACTTTTGCCACACGATTTGGACTTTCCTGATCAATATAGATTCCACTCAACTTTCAAACTCTTCCTACAAGTTTATTATCACCCTAACAACAAATTCAACTCAGAAGATAAGGCTTTTTTCTCAAATTTGAAAATTTCAACTCCAAGAGTGCTCTTCAATTTGAAAAATAAAACCATCCGAAGATATGCAAGTGAATAATTCAAGATTTTTGTTATTCATTTTGAACATTCTTTTGACATATTTTTGATCAAATGAGTTCTTCATGACTCATATTTCTTACAAAATCAATATGATCTCTGAGTTTTTGCCTAGAAGTGCTGATGTAAGTATTTGAAGAAAATTCATTTTCACTGCATCAACAAATTACGATTTTTTGACACGTTACAACAGCTATGACTGATTTACTTAATCATTTTGCACTTACTAACAGACTTTTTGATACACATTATTCAAGAAATAACCACCACACATTTCAGAAAAATAATTCATCCATTTGTTGATCACATAAATTTAACCTCACATCTGTCAACCGAACTGCAATTTTCACACAGGCTCATAGATTAGTTTTGATTTATTTTTGAGGTTTTAGTAAGGAATTCCTCACAAAATCCTAATTAGTCTTTCCTGATGGGGTCCTCATAATAGTGCAGCGTGACATGACTTGTTAGGTCCTGATGAGGTTGCCTTATCAGGACCTGATCTGGATCAAGGTTCACTTGATCTGGTCCATGGGGTAAATTTCTAGTCGGGATGATGTAGAACAAAATTAGAGGGTCAGCCGTATAGAAAACTTGTTTGTTGACAACAAACAAAATCAGAAAAAACTTTTTATATATAAAATAAGAACCACCCTGATGCAAAATGATCTTCTTACCAGGGTAGATATCAATTCGACATCAAATTAATATCAGTCTTTTGGCTACAAAACTTCATACAAAGTAAAAACCTGGTTGAATTCGTGTAAATTCCAATTTCATTCAATACGAGAAGCATTTTAACCAAAAAGCAAATATGAGCATAATTTTGAAAAACCAAAAGCACAATTGAAGCATAAATGACAGCATTGTGAAAGCATAAATCATCCTTCAAAAAAGCATCAAGTTGCCATCTCTATGGAAGAATAATGAATTTTGAAACTAGTAGATCCTTTCGCGATTCGTTAAATGTTCTTGAAATTTGAATCGTTCATAGAAACGAAACGAAAATTCAAACCCTGGTAAAACATACAAGTTTGTTAAAATCCATTAATCAATGAAAGTCCATGCAAACTTTGCAACGGTGAATGACCATTCAAAATCATTCAATTTCCATTGAATCTCATTAATTTAATCGGATTTGAACAAGTGTGAATGGTTATTTACCGTTGCAAAGTTTGTATTAAAACTCATTGATCAATAATGGGATTCAATAGTTTTCGAACCAGTGTATCTAATAAATCATCGTTTGATGGATGGATTTAATAGTTGAATATTGTGTTATTCGATTACTAATTCGTTTCAATGAGCGATTCCAACTTCAGCAACATACTGTTAACAATTATTCTTTACACTAAGAACCCAATTTTTTAGATTGAAAGAAAATTTTCTCTGCCCTCATTCTAATCAACATTTTTTTCAATTAAAAAATTTGTCATCAGACTGAAACCAAAAATTTTTCTTGAATTCGAAGAATATAATTTCAATTCAATGAAAAATGTTCTCATTGGAATGAACTCTTTAATCTTCTCCATTAAAAACAAGATTTATCGGAACGAGGGCAAAGAAATTTTCTTCAAATCTGAGAAATCGGGTTCTCAGTGTAGTTTTGAGAGACTCGTAGATGAAAGTCCTTTCTTTTTCATCCCCCTACTAAATTTCCATGCACACTGAGAGGAATAATTACTAATAATTGAATTTTTTCAAGAATACACATTCTTGATAAACAATCGACATGTTGTAGACCCAAGAAAAATTTTCTTGAGCAATGGATTTCTTCTTCGAACATGAAAATATGTTGTTGGCGATATTAATTATTTCTCCGAGTGCATAGAAAGGGGATAAAAAATAATCGGGTACTCGAGATCCATGCAGCACATATTTACGAAAGAAATATACAATCTACTCACTGGTAATCTTCCTCTTCCTTTTTTTTCGGCTGATAACTTTTCACTAGACGCCTGAAATGATAAATCGAAACATCAATAATCGTCAGTTTCTTTTTTCCCATCAAATCAATTTATCTAATTTTCCCGACGACAAAATAATATATCTTTTAATTACAAGATTTATATCGAAGGTATCGATTTCCTACTACTCTCCTACACGAACTTTCACAACCAACCATACCTGTGATCGATATATATATACATACACAACAAATTCCCAGTTGTTATAAAATCATAGAAATCATTTATTATAAAACGAAAGAGAAAGAAAAGTAATAATTCGGTGCCCGAACAATTTTCCTTTCAATAATCGTATTAATAACTGGATATATACGTGAGAAAAGGGGAAGAACTAGAATGGAGTGGAGCGGAGTGGAGTGTTGTAGAGTCGTCGATTCATCGTTGTGATTTTAATTGATATATTACTAGGATACTTTCACATTAACAACAACGGTACGGCGCACTCGTTGCAACAAAAATATAGTCTCTCTCTACAGTGGAGGCCATTCAAGAAACAGACAAGGGGGGCCTTTAATACATCATTGCTATTGCTGACGCTGCTGCTGCTGCTTTAGCTGCTGTTCACCGTGGTCTACACTCACGTAAAAGTAGTGTACGATACGTACATATTATTTAGCGTCCCTGAACTCACGGGGTGCGTGAGAGTTACTCATTATACAGGATGTTCCATTGAAATCATTAACCCCGAACGTACACAGACCCACGCTCTTGTGTAGATTTTGTTAAAAATAAACCACGTGTAGCAGCGCCGAGATAGAGAGAAGAAAAACAATCCGTACGAAAATGTTTCTGGCCTGATACGATAACAGGATGAGGTTATGATACGTTCAATAGGGATAACGGGGGCTCATTGTGAAGGATTTCTCAATGTCAAATACAATAACGCAGCCTTGTTGATCGATGTTCGGAATTTTCATCCAAGTATCCGGAAGAATTTGTGAGAAAAAAGGTTTTTGGGAGGCGAATTTGGGATGAAAAGGATTGTAGCTTATTGAAAATCTATATACGGAGAAAAAGGTATCTTGAAAAATACCATAATTTATGAATTTTTGGTGTTAGAGGATACCTCTAAGAGTACAATAATGGCAGGGACTTTCATGAGGAAGGTACATAGCGAACAATTTTTCGTCACACGAGGTCCACTCAGAGTTTGTTTTCAAAACAACATATCAAATTCTAAAATTCACAGATTTTCAGTGTGAATTTAACATTTTTGTGTTAATATTTAACATAAGTTGTGAAGCTGCCACATTGGGGTCGATTATGGCTCCAACTGTAAACGTACACTAAAGCCAAGCAATGCGTACATACCTGATTGAAACATTCGTGGTCTCAATAACTTGAAATCTAACCCGATTCACCAGAAAATGGGATTGTGACATCCAAAAGGAGTGTTTGAAACCACAATTAACTACGTATTCTGGTTATCAGACCAAAAAAAACATCTAGGTTTTCTAACCTGGAAAATGTAGTTAATTTTGTCTTCAACCACTCTTCAGTCAAGTTTTTTCAGAAAAAATTTCAGAGAGTACTTAAACTATTCCCAATTTCAATCAAATAATTTCATCGGTGAAAAAATTATGCGTGCAGCACACATGCACGAAGAGAAAAGAATAGTTATATTTTCAATGTAGCATGGGAATGATTACTATGTTACATGGTGACGAAAATTTTCAGATGGTGCGAGTCACTTGACATAGTGATGCTCCCGATTTTATGTGGTAACATCAGCCCTGTTAACATAGTAATGATTACCATGTTACATTGGACACAGTACTATGCAACCAAACATGAATCCAATGCTATAAAGTAATATTGATCATGATTTTTTCATTGATTATAACCTAAATTAAACTATTGACATGTATATATACACAAGGCTTTTCAGTGAATGAGGTTATAAATAAATAAATGAGGTTATGAAATGGTTAATAGAAGGAAAAGGGAGCACACAGTCAGAAACAAATTATATCAGTCTTTTAAATAATAACTGTGTTTTTACTTGATTATTAATAGTGGGCTGACTACCGTAATAATACGTATAATATATGTATGTCTATACACGTCGTGTCGATATTGCCCACAGCGTGCGTATTTTCATCAACTGGAATGACAGCTATTGTAACATGGTAATCAGTACCATTTTACATTGCTTTGAGTTCTATTTGTTTGATTTCTATGTAGTATAGTAATCATTACCAGAAAAATGGCGAAGGATTCTATTCTCACATAGTAACATTTACGATTTTCAATGAAATAAGAACGAATACTATGTTAGCATGGTGAATATTACCATACATTTCTCTCCGTGTGGCAGCTTCCATACCAGTGTACTATACTTCTTGATAAAAGTCCAAGAAATTATAGGCCTTTCAGAGGTTCTTTCACGTAAATATTTTTACTCGGATTATAGTGACCAACGTCAAAAATCCAGTGTACGAATCAATAATACAACCACATTGTTTCAACATTTTCTCATGGTACTCTGAAACATACAATAGAAACACATAGAAGACTCTTACCTCAACTTGGCAGCGTATTCCACCTCTATGGCGCAACGATCCCGAATGAAATGACCATATCTCTCGAGAAACTCTATCCCTTTCTGCGTGTGGAGGGACAGATTCTCGAACTGATCCTACAACAGAGGAGGAATAAACAATTGTTAGAGGAGATTAATAGCAAACGGAAAAAAAACAAAGAATATCCATTGTAAAATATCGTGATGCTGATGATGATGATGATGATGATGATGATGATGATGACGATGCTACGATGCCCGTACAATTAAAGTACGATAACGATCATTGCATTATGCAAACACCAGTCAAGACGATGTAAGTAAGCAGGTGATGCGCACCGTGACTTTTCCTCAGCGCGCTATAATGCTGTGCATCGCTTCTCAGTGTTGGGTGTCCAAGGAGAAAAAGAATGAGAAGAAAACGCCGCCACTTTACTTCTTCTTTGCATCGCGAGTTCGTGTGTGCGCGGTGGCCTGACACACACGTACAAAAAAAATCTCTCCCCTTTTGCCGTGTATTCTCTTTATGATCTTCAACGGCGCTCTCCCTCTCGCTGAATATACACACACACAAACACACACACACACGACGAGATACAATGAAAAAAGTAGCAGTAGACGAAGGAACGAACGAAGAAGCACGAGAATCGTTCAATTATAAGTTATGACTACAAAATCCATACAATTGTTTTAGAGAACAGAGTTGGCTAGTTTTCTATGCAGAAAGCAGGTGTCACAGGGACGGTTTGATACTTTCAACTTTCGAACTGGCGTGTAGCCAGTGATAATACGCGGTACGACGCGCCATCATTGAGATTCTTTGCATTTATCCTTCGACCTGCACGCCTCGTTGAACTTGATCGATCCCCGATTCCCATCGCATCGCAACAATACACTCATAGAAATGTTTCCTCATGGTAACAAAAATTTTCATTATTATGAGAAACTTCTTAATTATTCTAATTCTCTCGCCTCACGTAAAATAGTCTTGAGATCACTATAAGCAATTTTCAAATAAGACTTAGAGATTTACTTGATGCAATGGATTTTTCATTGAGGGTAATGAAATCTTTCCTGTTACCCAGTGAACATTTTGTATCCTCCGATATGTTTCAGACAGGTTTTATATACCCTATATAACACTTTTAGATAACTTTGCGGACCAATTATTCTGGTCTCAAACTCGTCTGAAAGACATCTAAAACCGAGATATCGCGAGACACAAAATATTGAGTTTTTCCAAACAAAATATTGGTGTATCGCTTGGGACGGTATCTGGCTCACGGTACACTGGTCCCCATGCAGGCATTGACAGGACTGGAAAAAACCCTAAGCTTGTCCCAGGATTGGCACGTGTGTCAGGAACAAACCTCCGTTAAAAATAATTGGATTCACGGTTGTCCCGCTGTTTCCAATTGATAGTTAGTCATGGGACATTCGTTCGTATCTTTGGAATGGCAATTCCACTTGCTACAAGCTTGGCACAAGCGTAAAAATCAAGCTTTCGTTTCGATTTTTTCCACTCTCTAAAATCTTTGGAGTGAGATTTCACTCTTTAGCCAGCCAGAAGTGAGCCAGTCGAATTTTCGAGTGAAATTTCCACTCTTTTAGAGTGATATTCCAAGGTTTGAGGTTAGAAACTCACAACCACTCCGATGTTAGAGTGAATTTTTCACTCTAAAAAAGTGAGAGGTCACTCGAAGCGGACAGGCTCACTTTTGACACTTAGTGGAGTGAAACGTGCAATTTTTCACTCTTCCAGATTTAGAGAGCACATAAGCGGCACAGTGTTTTCAATTATTTTACAGTGGATAAAGACTTGTGCGTAATTATCGGGCCAAGACCAGTCCAATCTTCTCCCCATGATTGGCCCCACACTCCAGTTTCACACACTAAGATAGATATATTTGATCTAAATAAAAATAAAACTTGACTCAATGGTAATATGCTACTTTTAAATGTGATCATACACGGTAATCAACTTATCTTGAAGAACTCTCTACAGGATTTCAAGATGTCTTTCCCATGCAAGGATTAAAAGGACTAGGAAAAAACCCAAGCTCGTCCCAGTCAAGACTGCCAATAAGGCACATTTAATCTATCGTTTTAAAATGATTCATGTACGGTATTCCGAAGGAGAACTTTGAGCTGAAATATGGATCAAATTACTCTTCTCATCGATATCTGTGATGAAAGAAGCATCGATCGATGCTCGGCGAATTATTTGGACTAGACTGAAACGAGCCATTGGCCCAAGCTTGTTCTGATCTTATCATTCCCAAGCCTGGGCCAAGTTTATTGAATTGTTCAAGACAAGTCTCGGCAGGTCTTGTGCCAGGCTTGATCCATGATTTACTTGACACATGGGTCGATACTCTTGTACTTTCAAAATATTCGACAAGACGTAGCATTTCTATAATGATTTGAAGTTTATAATTATTATTCCACTTGACAACACGATACATTGGAATCAATCTTGAAACCTCTACCGTTACTGACCGATCTGCTGCAAATTAAGGAGAAGGAAGCGTATCGTTAAGCGTCATCTCTAAGAATATTCATGTAGTTTCAGCGTAAGAAAATTTTTCTTACCACAAGAAGCGATGGTTCTCACAAGAAATAAAGATTCTTACGTTAAACAAAAGTCATGAATCATATTTTTTTCCTTATACCTGACAATCCGTGATATGATTACTTTTAAACAAAACCGTTTTTGGATCGAAGAAAATCGATATCAAGAATAAAATGATGGTAACAGCAAGAAATCATTTCTGTCAGTCAATCAAAGACAAAACTACAAATTCCTACTCGTACAATTCCACGTTCACACGACATATTTATTCTTTCCTTTACATACGTAATGGAAGCATTTCGAAAAGAAGATCACCCGTTTCCCATCATAGAATTCATAATTGTGGAAGTGCAGGGTACCGAAGCATGCGACAGCATAACGTTACTATTGCTCCTACCAGGACAGAACTTGTGATACTGGCATCGCAATCGCGTCTTGTCAACTTCGAGTCTAACACGATGCATACGAGTGCAACGAAACGTCTTGTGCATTCAAAGACAACGATTCACATATTCAATCTGCAGGCACGCACGGATCGAGACCCGCACGTACGTACGCGCGAGAGGAGAGAAATGGTCATAAAAAAAAGAACCGTAAGAAGAAATCTACCTTGACGTAGACGCGTAGCCACTCTGGGAAAATACTTTGCAACACCCCTAGTAGAAATTTCATCAGGCATTCTCTATTTTCAATATGCTTCTGATCAGGTTAGAATCACACGGAAAAAATTATTTAGCCGCAGCAGCTGAATGGCTAGCACAGACACGGACAGCCGTTAAATTAGCTCCCGTAGCTACATTTTTTTGCTATAACAGCTAAAATTTAGCTGCCGGAGCTAATTTAATGGCCGTCCATGTCCGTGCTAGCCACTTGGATGCTGCAGCGAAATTATTCTTCCCGTGCAGGGTTTTTGACAGATAAAACCCATTGAAAATCCTCATGGATGGATGGGTTGGAGAACAATAAAATTAAATTTCATGAATACAATTGAATGAATAATTAATATTTTTATTCCACCATTCATTTCGATAAATACGAGTATTATGATGTTTGTATAATTCGACCAATTTGGTAGCTTTTTCTACGCCTAATCTGTTCCTTACATTGGACCATACGTTTCCAAATGTTGAGCAAACTCGTTCTAATCCTGGTGGAGTACTTAATAATTGGTGTCAAAATTCACAAAATCCGATTAAAAGTTCATCTGTAGAATTCGTCCTCGCTTCCATCAATTTCCACCACTTATTAGGAGTATTTTCATATAACTCTTCAACTTCTGCACGGAACATTGAAGCAGGTTATAAATGTTCATCGTGGATTTTGAATGCTATCGTTGCCCCCAAAAATTCTGGTTTATGTTCCATCATCCAATCTCCAGCCATTTTTTCTTGTTCTTCACTGAGAGAATTAAGAGCGATTTGGAAGTTCAGTAAATAGTGATATACTTGTTCGATAAATCTAAATAGTACTGAACTTTCAGCGATGTTTCATTGAATTCTCACTAGACAGCAATTCAGACCACACTTCAACAGTTGTTGACAGATTAGCTGATTCAGATTGCAATTTATCTAAAGCTTCAGCAACTTTTTTCAATAGTTTGAGGTGATTCATAGCTTCTTTATATATGCCAACGTTGTTCAATATTCGAGTTATTTCAGGACCTGCATTTTTATAATAAATTCGATATTTAAGCTCTTGAAAAATTGAATTACGTATTTGTATGAAATGTGAATATGAATTTTTGGTTAGATCTCAAATAAATTCGAGAATATGTTCGAAGTGAAACAATGCACAATGGCAAAAAGCAGTAATTTTGGAGTACAGTTGTATTTTGTGTCTTCCTTATATTTTGAAGGGACCAGGGTGCGATGATGTTCATCATTATTCGTTTATTTTATTATATTCATGTTTTGCACTACACAAAATTCATGTTATCATATTAATTAGTTGATTTTGTTGCTTTTCTGACAATATAAAAAAAGGATATAATCGTGTTAAACATATTGAACATTTTGGTATTCAGGTATATAATTCTTCTCCTCAATTTTCTTTTATTATACAATGCAATTATAAAATAAGGAAATCGTTTAAGAAGAACATGTTCGGTATTCAAGATAATATCTTGATTTTCCCTACGCTGAGAGAGAAAAATTGTAGCTAAAAATGAGCCCAAGTACAGTTTTTAGACACAGTAGCTATTTTTTCCCTGTCACAGCGATTTCCATAGTTATTTTAATGAAAAATGTAGCTACTGTAACTACAAAAATGTACTTGGGCTCGTTTCCAGCTACAGTTTCTTCTCAGTGAATCAATAGTGGTATTGCCATACCTATTCCATACACAGACAAAACGAATGTATTGAAAAGTCCCATAATTTATTGAAGATCAGCGCCAGTCTGTGACGGATAAAGTTATTTACTTTAAATTAGGTGTACTTTCACATTCAGGTCAATAATTCTATCCATTACAGACTGGCGCTGATTTTCAATAAATTATGGAACTTATTGAAATATACTTTTCTGCGTGTAGAAATCAAAATTAAACATATAAAAAAAGAATCAAATTTAATAAACAGAATCTATATATAAAATAATGTAATTGTCCTTTGAAAATAATAGTTTTTGTCAATATTTGCGTATCTCTGCTGCCATATTGTTTATTTACTTCTTTAGTTGATGGCCAATGGGGGAGTTGTACAAGAGGGTTAGGATAAAATCTCCATAAAATCAAGCCAAAAAAGGGAAAACCGTAACAAAACCTGATGAGGACCTGATAGAAAATCAGACATGCCTCACATCAGGCCCTCGAAAATACTCTGTTGGAAAAGTTCTTGAATTTAATATGAGTGATAAAATTTCACCATTTCTGACTGGGATTTAATAATTATTTATTAAATTTCACAAATATGTTATTGAAATTAAGAAGGAAATTCTCAACAATAAAATTCTCAGCATCCAGGATTATATTATTGAATTCAATATTTTATTATGACTTCTGTCTGATAAACTGTTGATGAGAAAAACTTCATAACTTTTCTAACACTGTAATACGTTGACGCTGACCAGACATTTGCTCTTGAGTTTTCATTAATTGCCCTCTCCACGGAACACAAATAACTATATTAGTTACACATACAACAAAATTGTAGAAACTTACAATTTTAAACTTCAATGTTCGTAAAAAGTGAGTATAATAAATCAACCGCGAACGAGGTGTTTATTCATATATTTAGAAATTTACGATCCAAAGAGACAGAGAAAGAAGCGAATGAATAGAGGTGAAAGAGTTGGAGGAACTCAAGCCGATGAACCGAAAAGGTTTCGGAGAAGCGTGCACAATTGTTCCCAAAGCAGCGGAAGAAAAAGAAAAGTACAAGAGGGTTTGCGACGAGTGAACTCGCATAGCTTTGGAGCAGCAGCACCACCAACACCACCGCCACCTCCAGCAACACAAGCAGAACGATAAGTGTTTTAGTCGAGAGTTCTTTCCTCCACCAGCACCAGCAACAGCAGCAGCTAGTAACAATAATGAGGACACTGACACTTTTATTCCCCAGTCAGTCATTTCCTATTATGACTTACTAGTTACGAGTACCATTCCACGAGTACTACCACCTACTACACCCTCAATTATATTTCAGAAATAAAGAAAAGTTTATCCAAATATTCCGTATACGCTGTATTACACGTTTTCCGCATCGCCTGCGATTCTGAAAAATATACCTTTTACATTGGTCATCCGTTTGAGTCAAGTCAACGAAACGAGAGTCCAGTTTATGGTAAATTGAGCGTATCCCTAGCGTATCCTCGACGTATCGTCAACGTTGTTGTTGTTGTTGTTATTGCTGTTGTTGCGGTCAAGGATTTATGCCGCAGCTTGATGAGTTAACCGATACTTTTACTTTGCCTGCTTCGATTGGATACAAATCCTGCGCGCATTCTGTATATGGCTTTTTTGTCGCTCCTCGCGAGTTTTCTTCGATGATATATCATCATTCGTTCGATTATTCGAGAGAGTTCATTCAGAAATATTTTCATATGTCAGTCAATTCAATTGAGCGGATTGATCGAAGAACACGACAACCGTCGTTTTTTATGGTAATTCAACAACCACACTGTTAGAAGAATTCTCAAATAGGAAGTTTTGAAGTTTGAATCGTTTACTGAAAATGTTCACAAGGTTGGTTCAAAAAAACCTAATCCGGTTTAACCCACTGGGTTTTTGCATCAAACACTCTCGAAATCTGAAAGAGTGAAAAATCACGTGTTTCACTCCACTCAAGATTGATACTAGAATTTGAGTGGCTGTGAGTTTCTAACCTCAAACCGTAGAATATCGATCTAAAAGAGTGAAAATTTCACTCAAAATTTCGACAAGCTCACTCTTCGCTGACTGAAGAGTGAAATCTCACTCTAAAAAGTTTAGAGAACACCCAATTGAAAAAACCTGATGAAAAATTGGACTCAGGATTAGGTCAATTTTACAACGATTCATTGTAGCCTAGCAAAATGATGAATTATCATATTTTCCTCAGCCAAGTATGAAGTGAGATTTCAAGTGTGGGGCCGCCTTGTGCACTTTTTTCAATCTGGAAGAGTGAAAAATCACTCGTTTCACTCCATTAAGCGTCAGAAGTGAGCTGGTCAGCACTTCGACTGGGATTTTCACTCGTTTCGAGTGACCTTTTACTCTTGTGGAGTGGAAAATTCCCTCTAGAATCAGAGTGGTTGTGAGTTTGTAACTCAAACCTTAGATTATCATTCTAGAAGAGTGAACATTTTCACGGAAAAAAATGAACTATTAATTTTACCAGAATTCCGGTTACTATATGGACAGCAAGGAATATCTGTGACTTTTACTGGAATTCTTGTTAAATTTACCGGAGCCCTTGTTAAATTTGCCGGAGACTTGATTCATTTAACTAGAATTCCGGTTAAAATAGCAGTAATTCTTGCTGTCCATATATTAACCGGAGTATTTTTTTCCGTGTTGTTATGAAAACAGTCAGATCTAACATCGAAAGAAGACCAATTTTTCTATACTTTCCGCAGTGTAAATGCCTTTTACAGTATAATTTTATATTCAGGTGCGGTGATTTAAGAATGACGGAGGACCAATGGACAATTTCCGATGAACTGCGACAGTTCGAAGCTTAATTTAATTTTATTCATAAACTGTTGTTCACAAAAACAAATAGAAAGAATGATTTTCGAAGTATTCAGCAAAAGAAATTATACAATCCAAATCGAGTAATCAGGAACTCCAAATGAAGTTTGAAAACTATTCAAGAAATTGAAAAAACCTGAAAAAACCATGTGGATCGAGCTTTTTCAGAAAAACACCCAGGTTTTTGCCAACCCTGCATGTTTCTCTTCTCGATTCTAAAACTGTGTTTAAAGAATGTACTGTAAGATTTTGGATCTTCAACTTTGGATAAACGATTCCAACTTCAGCAACATTATTAATGATGAAATTTCAAAATTTCTTTTTGAAATGTAAGAATTGTTGATTTAATTTGTTAATAAAAACTGATATTATTGAATTCACTATGTTTTTATCAAATTTAATAATCCGCTAATGTCAAAAACTTCATAATACATTCTCATGAAGTTTCAGGCAGATTTTTTCAACAGTGCATTCTTTCCCGCATTGCAAGAATTAATTTTTCGATTATTTCAAGTAAAATGATACAGCGAATAATTGAACTCAGTGTTAGATTATGAACGATGGAAAAGAATGAGAAGAAATAATGGTTACGGAGAGGTAAATGAAAAGAGAAGAATCTTCGAGTGAATTTCATAACACATCCATCTGTGGCACCGTAAAACGAGTAACGCGAATCTTTTAGCACTGATAAACGCAATAACGGTGGACTACCTGGCAGCTCTTTACCGCAATTTAATTATGCAAGGAAAAATATGACTACTTGGTGTGAATTCATTATAAACAGTGTCATGTTATTCCTACTCAACTTCATAATAAAATTCGATCATACAGTACTGGAATATCCTGTAAACTTGCCCGAGGGAAGGTGCAGTTCAATTTTAACAGCACGAATGTGGGGAAACGTCTTCCGATCGAATTTTACCTGTATAGAATACACTGTAAAAAAATTAAAATTCCTCCTTTTTCCTCAGTTTTTCAAAATGAACGGAAAATTCTTATTTTTCAACAGTAAAAACAGTAATTTTGTCAGGTGTGGTCGCACGGGGTTGAGAAAAAATGACAGATCAATGAAAATCTAATCAAATTCATTCCCCCCAATTTTACAACACTGAAAAGAAGAGTTTGCACTGAGAGAAAGTATTAGTCATCGATACTTGAGGAAAATGGTTAAAAAGGGACCCAAGTAATCATTTTTAGTAATCACCATTGAATTTGAATTAGATATCAACAAAGTTTTTATTTTTGTCATGATGTCTCGACTCTTTTAGATCGATTGAACATACAATTAATTCACCCCAATAACCAGAAAGAATTGCCGAAGGAAACGTGCTTTTGAAATTTGCTCGATGAGTCACAATTGTCGTGATGATAATGATGAATCGATAGTGAAAAAACATAAGTAAAACTCTTATTATTGTTTCGCAAAAACTCAATCCACCCTGTTAGAAATTTTCTGCATTAATTTTCATACATTTGCTGGAAGTTTTTTTTTCAAATACGTGCATGAATTGAGTTTCATATACATTTTACATGAAATTTCATATAAACTATAGCATAATCTATATTTTCTTTCATGTTTTTGTACATTCAATTTGATGTAAAATGTGTATTAACCTGAATTCATGTACGGGATTGAAAAAAACTTCCAGATATTTCTGACAGGGCAGGTATCACATCTTTGAAAATGATCCATCAAACTTTTTGAATAAAATATATTTGTACTTTGAATAAAAAAGAGCAACATCCTTAATTATGTTTATGAATCATCATTCATGTGGTATTTGCATCACTGATATGATCGATTATTTGGAATTGAGTCAGCAGATAACATAACATCGAAAAAATTCAGAGATTAGTATTTTTCGTTTCAAGGTTATGCTTTTCAGATTGATATTTGATTTCCATAACCTCCATATGCACATATCGTATCGTTGGACTTTGATTCAGAAGAAGGAATTTCATCTCAACTAGAATGACGAGTCTTATCATTATTTCTGTAAAGTATCTCTTGATATTTTAAATTTATAATCACAATTCATCATTAATTATTATCATCAACAATAAATATATGAATAATTGTTCGATTCTTTTGGTAAAATTAACTCATTTTATTTCTCTCAGTGTGGATAAATATTAGACAGTTAAGAAATTTAGTCACTCGCACAATTCACAGTCACAGTTCAATTTTTTATTTCACTCGAATACATTTAGCTGGGATAACTAAATTTTACTCACCGCAGCTAGGTACCTTTTTCTCATAGAATATAGCTTGCACAGGGGATTCCCGAATCTCAATTGTTTTCATTTTACGCTACTCGATTTTTGTGTACTCTGTTATTAAATTCTCATGGATCGTGACTTACCGCATCATAAATTTTTGAATTGAAACGTGCTCGCAAAAGAAATGACTTGTCATGGTGATTATTCACCACAATTTGGAATAAAATTGGCAGAACGGGGACTCTATCCTTTATTTATCTATTCTCAAATAAATCTATTCCTACACTGAAAGAGCCCAATTTTTTAGATTGGAAGAAACTTTTTTTTGTCCTCATTCCAATAAATATTTTTCTTCGATCAAAGGAAATTCAGTTGAAAGGAAAAAGTTTTCATCAAACTTGAAACGAAGAATTTTCAAATTAGAACAAAAATATATTCTCCTTCTTACATTTGAAAAAAATTTTTTCATTGAAATGAATTATTTTTCCCATTGAAAACAAGATTTACCGGAATGAGGGGAAAGAAATTTTCTTCCAATCTAAGAAATTGGGTTCTCAGTGTAAATACCTTCATTCTTAAATGAATCTATTCCCAAATATGACTAATCTTAAATATCTCTGTTCTTACAAATCTCAAGTATAGATGTTTTTTGTTATAAAAGGATAGAGACATCTAGGATGAGTCATATTTGAAAATAGGCTTATTTAAGAATGAATAGAGATGGGAACTTTCTGTTTTCCTGAAGAGCGATTTATGCTTCAATTATGCTCTTTGTTTTTCAAAATTCTACTCATATTTGCTGCGAAATGTTTTTAATTTATATTTTCTTATTGATTATCAAAATGCTTCTCCTGTGACGCAAAATACCCATAAACAATGGATTTTTAATCTTTGAACATACGTAATTCACAATTGAATAACTGAAATATGAAGTTTCATCATTTTAGTGAATTTGGAGGCTGATATTCTGAAACCAAAATTCACATGAATGAATCATGACTTCTGTTCTTGCTAGCTACACTTTTCTACAAGTGTCAAAGGAACTAGGAGAATGAACCAACACTTTATTCCTCATTGATACTTCGACATCGGATTATAAGCGAATTTCTGTTTTTATTCCTTTTTATTCTCATTCAATACCTGATAATTCATCTTTTATTGAAAATGTGTATATTATATGATTCCATACAGTCACAATCATATAAAATAATAAATACTCGAGTTCATTATGTGCACCCAAAGGTCCCCAAAAACGCTCCAAGGAATTTGGATTTGCTGTTTCCAGTGATGAAAAACAAATAGATTTTTTTGCAGTGCAGGGCAATTTTGGTGAATTCATAGAAAAAAATCCGCCTTTGACTTCATTCTCTCGTGAGATGAATTTTTAATGATGTATTTATTATAGTACAGAGTCCAAATTTCGAGAAAGATTTTTTTTAGAATTTTAGAAACAAAATTTTCCAACGAAATTTCAGGGAAAAAATTCTTGTCAATAAAGTTTTGGGCAAAAAATTCTTGTGAAATTTGAAATTTGCGATTTTTTTCAATGATTATGCCGCAAAAGCTTTATTGAAATATTAGGCTTAAATTGCATTATTTGAATTTATGCTTTCATGCTCCTAGCATGAAGTTCCTATCTCTAAGAATAGAGTTCTTGTTCTGCCATAAAATTTGGAACAGAGACAATTTTGGGATCAATAATTCACTGCAATTATCATTGAATCTATCTAACATCGATGGTACCAGAAATTGTCCCTGTCCCAGAATTTACCGCAAATTTTTTTCCTCGCGGGTTAAAAATATTCCACGAATTGAGAACTTCAAATCCCGTCGAGGTATAAAGAGCTCCAGGAATACTCCTTTTCTTTTCTTTCCTCAGTTTACACGATAAGTCGTTAGCACGTTGCACGTATGGTAGGAACTTTCGTTTTTCCTCTTCTCCTTGGTTCTCACCTCGTAAATAATAATAAGAATAACAATCGACAAAACAACATCCTACGAGTCACCACCCTTTCGTTTCACACACAAATATTTACACCATTACAATACGTTACGCCGTACATAGAGGGAGTAGTAAAAATCATTCAAAGAGGAGGCTAAGGAGGAAGAAGGAGAAAAAGAAGAAGAACTCCAGAGGACTCTCACACGGAGTCTATCAACAAAAACCCGCATCCTATTTTTCTTTTCCATTCGAACCTCGATGATCATTCGAGAAAGAAAAAAAAAGATACAGAATACCAGGGATTTCGTTGTGAGTTCGTTCGCGGTTATCTTGAGTTTTCGATAACAGTGGCCAACGTGCGATCTCTCCCTCGAAAACTGCTGTTTTTTATTCAAGAAAATAAAAAAAAGAACAACTCTATGTATATGCGTATACAATTCGATCGTTCACCGCGTTAACAATGAATCATCATCATCATCATGATCATGATTTTCGTTCAGAGAATTTTTTTGTTTATCAAAGAATAAACAGCAACGTATATGGTTATATGAATCATTGAGAATGAGAAACTATATGGTACAACGAGTAAAACAGTCAGTCGGTCCTATGTTCGTGTGTGTGCTTACGTTATAATCAAGGCTTTGGATATCAATGAAGGATGTAGAGGGACGATAACAGAGCATCGCGTGGGCTTCTTTCGCTATTTGCTATAGCGATGGTAGTGGTAATCATGTTACAGTAAACGAAAACCATGTCATACGTTCGTCCAAATAAAGACAATTGAAAAAATATATATATATATAAGAGATGTTGTAATCGTGCAATACAAATCGTGAGAAAGCATTTTTTCTATCTCCTATTTCACTTTATTCCTAAAGTATGCTATGACTGATGTCTGTTTCTTTTTTTTTTTCAATTTCGCGCTATGGATGCACGAGAGAAAAAATGATTTGCTACTATAGCGTCTACAAAGAAATTTGTTGTATTTGCAAAAATATTCAAAGTTAGTTCTTTTAACAAATTTGTTCAAGTCACCCAAAAAATCTAGTTGTGTCAATTACTTTTCTTGTAGGCGCCATAGTTACAGACCTTTTCGTTATGGCAGTAATACTTTTTCCTCCATGTGTAAGAATTAGATTGAATAATTATAAAATCAAAACTCATTAAACTCACGACTTTATTGACTTCACCTGGTCAAAGCGCAATTGATCTCTAAATTGGAAAGAGTGAATTTTCATTCCAAAAGAGTGGAATTTCACTTTTCGGGCAGACATAAGGGAACCTAAATAAATGTTGAGCTTCCGGAGTGGAGCTGCGTCTTGTATCGATTGGTTACCAACGTGTCTTCATCATTGCAGCTGGCTTCTTCATTCTTCATTCTTTCACTCCGGAAGCTCAAAATCTATTCAATCTTGCAAGCCGCGAAAGAATCTTCGCTGAAGCAATTAATCTATGAAGGAACCTATATCTTTTAGTTTTGGTGAAATTTTCACTCTTCGATATTTGGAGAATGTACCGATATGATAAATCAAAAATACGCGTTCGGTGACAAACCAAACTTGTCACTTCTTCCCGCTAGTTTGTCCGTCATTCGAGATGAAGAATGATGAAATTTGACCCTGGCATTGTTTCAATCGGACAAAGCAATCTAAGAACGAGTATGCAAAAGAAGAATGCGACTTCTGTTTTTCCCACAACGTGCCCATAAGATCAACCCGTAGCACGAATACCGTCTAACCCATTTATTTTCTTACACTTTACGTCGATGGAGAATAGATAAAATGAAATCACTATCGTGGCTCGCATATTTCATCTGATAATGTCGGACACACGTTGCTACGACGTATATTTTCAATAGGAGATAGAACGTGCGAATGAGGAATAGCGCTGAGGAAAACGAAGAGGGGAAAATCGATCGGCATGGTCTATTAACTGGCATTCGAAACGTAAATTTAATACATATATGTATTTATACGCGGAACGGTACTTTCATTTCCAGCAAGGACCCTCGTTCGCGTTGTAGACTGGATTTTCTATGAGCCCTTAATGTTGTTGCACTGAGATTATCCACGAAGGTTGCACAGCCTATTTCCAGATTTTATTCGTTTTATATGGAATTATATAAAAATTATATTAAAAAACCCATGTTGAATTATATATAAATCATGAATTTTTCCCCCCAAAAAAAAAACAGAAAACACATTCGAGCGAGCGAAACTATAGAACAGGATTCAGACAAGTTTTGTTCAATCCATTTCCCTAAGTAAACTTCTAATTTCCAGAAATCATGAATATGTCCCTGAACATTTTTCCTCAGTTTATAATTTCTAAGATTGCACGATTAAAAATTAAGAAAATATGTTGTAGAAAATGGAAAATCGAATTAACGAACAAATTTTTGATTTTGAAAAATTCTAGCGATTTCCTTGAGATTTCCAGGTTTTTTTTGTGATTTTTGATAATTTCCCTGAGAATTCCCGGTGATTTTGGGTCCAATTTTTATTTCCCGGAATTCCAGTTCTGTCTGAACTCTGTAGAAGCATAATGCGTCCGATGCCATTCTTTTCAATCGGATGGGAACTCTACGCTTTGTTGAAGGATCATTCATGCTTCAATAATTGTGGTCTTGGTTTTTCTAAATTATGGTCATACTTGCTCTTCAATTTTGGGTAAAAATTCTTCTCGTATTGAACGACACTGAAATTCACATTTATTACCGATTTATTCAGCCACGTTTTTATTCAATGTTCAATTTATATCGACCAGGGTCGCAAAAAAACCCAACTCACCTGGGGTTTTCTGTTTTTTTTTGTTTGGGTTTTATGAAAATTTATTCAGATCAATTGCGTTACAATGATAACACTGTTAAAAGAATTCTTGAATTAAATACGAAATTCAAAAAATATCTGCACGTAGCAAGAATGTGGGAGTAACATGAAAATGACCGTGAATGTGCATAATATCGACACCTGGAGGGAAAAATTTGTTCAATAACTGCGAAGTTTTTACATTTTACCCACATTCAAACCTTCATTCATGCGTCCCCGTGAGAAGGAAACATCCTATTTTCTGTGCGAAAATCCGAAAAACTCTCTGAGAATCTCTGGACAGTTTTTTTCCGAGTTTAGTCATTTTTTTCAGACAAATAGAAACAAACTTGTTACTCTGTTAACTCTGTTCATAAAATTAGATAATCCCCTCTCGAGATCATGGGATCGATTCGTATTTGTTCTAAGCATTGGATTGTTGCGTTCCGAAAAGATGGATAATCAACAAAAAGTAGTGTGAAACCAATTCTCGTCGAAGACGAAGGTGGCGAAGAGTACACAGAAATGTAGACGACAGGATCGATGGGAATAGTTTATGGGGGGAAAAAGAAATCACCCCAATGCGATTAAGGGTGACTCATAACACACACCAGTTACGAATTCAGGGCGAGAATGTTGGTGCACATTCTTTTTTTTTGTTCTCACATAAGCAAATAATCCCATAGAATTCTCTTTTTTTCAACAATATTTGTTGTTGTTGTTGTTCTGTTGGATTATTTTCATTTAAAGGCGAAACAAGGAGGATACCGACGATCACAATGACGATGAGGGTGAGTGAAAACACACCCTTCATTCATAGTTCAATTAGATGACTCATTGCGCTGTACGTACAAACCCTCTTCAACGTAAGTTTGTAGGTTCTTAGGTTCGTTTTTTGTGTTCGATATTGATTGCCAAAGTTAATTATCTATACCAAAACCACAATCTACAATCTCTCGACCAATCATTGCTATAATTTGATGAATCGTGAGAAGTATTCCCTAAAAGTATATGGCATCTTCAAACGATAATCGAAGGAATTTTCAGAAAGAAAATCCAAAAGAAAAGTGAGTCAACGAAGAGAAGAAATTCCGATGATTCAGTTGCAACGCAAGTGTGTCCGATGGAAGTTATTCGCCGAGCGTGTGCTCCTTTGGGAAAGGTCACCGAGGGTGACTCATCGCAGATTGAACGTGTGGTAGTGAACTTTTCGTACGGATGCATATCGACCTGCGGGAAAAAGAGCGCAGGAAAAACATGCGCAGGATTGAAGACCCACGAGGAAGATTTTTCCTCAAACAAACGGAGAAAATCAATTTATATATTTGCAGCAGCAATAGCAACAGCAGCAGCATGCACATCAACTCAATCGCGATCAGACAGAAATCAATCTCTTCGGTATCATTATATTATTATTATTGCCCCTACAACGTTAATACGTTATGTATATCTTTCTGTTTGTTTTCAACATGCAAAAAGATAAGAAACTCAGAAAGAAACAATTTTATTCTCCTTATTAGTGCGACGTGGAATCGAATCTATCGCGATCGACATTGGAGGAGCTGTTGAGTAACGATGTATTCAATTTCAAGAACAAAGAATGGTATTGTTGTTTCAATGTAATATCCAGTTCAAGTATTATTAAAATTAAATTCTTCATTTGCGAAAAGATGAATAAATCATTCTCCTGCTTCGCACGAATCTGAAATTATTTTAGAAGAGTTCATTTCATATCATGAAAATTGTACAAACTGGAGCGAAGAGAACAATACGATATTCAGGATAGGTTGAAAGTTTCGATACAACGTACTAAGTTCGACGTGAATCATGATCGTTATTGATAACCAACTACTACGACGACGACATATTTCCTGAGCACGAGGGAATTCTCTTGGCTTATCAAGAAAACATTGCCATTGAACGAAATTGAATGTTCTTATCGATGAAATTAATCAGAGTCATCTATCGAGAGGAGAAAAAAAGGTAAACGACGATCAGCTTCAACGACACATGTATCAAAGATAATTATTCCAGTACAAGATTCTGGATAAAAAATTACCATTTTGTTACCATATTTTATATCTTCGAAATAATATATGTACGGTGAGATTATAACTTTTCCTGAACGTCCAATTTGAAAGATCAACTTCAAGTTCATGTCCCCTTGGTATCGTAGATAAGGATCTCTCTCGTGTCCTCGTTCAGATTTGAGTGGGTTTTCGAATTTCACGAATTTAATATTTCTCTAATGGATTTCAAATGAACTCACTTACTTTGTCCGCTTGAAAGTGAAATTCTTCGGATAATATTTCGGGAAATAACTGTTCATTCCTGGAGATTTACAGCGGAGAGGAGATACCGGATAATCGCTGAATATTTTATTTATGTAATTCAGAGCGATTTATTAGTTTTGCCAACACAGTGAATTAAAATTTAAAATAATGCAATATTAGAACATTCCTCACCAAAGGATTCTAGTTCACCCAGACAAATTTCTTCTCGCTAAATAAATAGTTTTAGATTCGTCCTCTTTCCATAGCATATCACTTCGGATTAATCAAATATTCAATCGAATGAAATAATGGGATGCTTGCCCCAAATAAATAATTTATTCACTACGAGTCATCAACTTTTTCGTTTAATTGAATATTCAATTTTTGCAAATAAATATTTTTTCTACTGTATGTTATGTACTATTTTAGTCATTTATCTTTAGTTTTTCAGTACCTTTAACCCTTTCACGACCATAAAATAACGGCTGTTCGTAGAGGAGAAGAATGGAAATTTTCTTAATCTACACCCCACCAAATAGGATAAATCTGTTGCATTAGAATTTTCAGCTGGGGTTGTCGTCCTGAAAAGAGGTTTCGCTTTTTGAATCATTCCTTTCAGGTGCTTTTGAGAAGAACATTTTAAATTAGTATTTTACTAAAAAAGAAAACATGAATGAAATGATCATTCTCAAAACTTGATGAATTTATCAAGTTTTTTTTTCATTCAAACATATATTTTCTCAGCGAGAAAAATAATAGTCTGTAAATAGTAACTGGGACCTTTTTCTTTGAGATAAACCACAATGAAAAGACCTCTACCGAATACACTTTTCATGAAAAATTTCGAAACTCATGTCACAAATATGCACCAGCGGTCCTCAAAGGGGTTAACGAAAGATTTGTTATTAAGATTTGTTACAAAGGTGTGTGATTCAAATACAATATTTTTTACTGTGCTCTACAACACCGCCAGTTGTTCCGAGTTTTGATTTTAATGAAGATTTATATTCCCACGCAGTAAAAATTCTTATTCAGTGAATATTGTACTGGACATCATTATGAATTACCGTGGAGTTTTATAGAATTAGATGCAAATACCATTCCAATCTGGTCCGTGGACAAGTGATCTCCACGACAGTAATTTCAACTGTATTTTTCTCCCCCTGTACGCGAGGTGATTGATGGTACTTTTATTTTTTTCTTAATGTGATAAACACTACAACTCTCTACTCGGAGTATAAATTAGATGTAAAGACAAGCACTTTTCAATCTCATAAAATCGAATACGCGAATACTGTTGCCTGATTCTGTTGTACTCTTTTTCCTCTTCAACGCGTCAAGGGTCAAAGGCAAATCAAGAGCTTGTGAAATTTCTACTGGGAAGATTTTAAATCCTGAAATGCTTGATTTTGTTTCATGAACCATATACTTACTCACACTAAATCTTATAATCTCGAAGAAGTTTGTCAGGGCATATTATAAGGATCAGTTCTCAAACGTGAAAACGGTTAGTTCTTGAAAACTATTGCTCTTCCTGGTCAAACAAACCGATTGATTCTCGCCAAATCTGATTGAATCTTGCACAATGTTCTGACCAAATCCCATTAAATTTAATTTCGTCAGATTCTATGAATTTTTACAACAAGGGCTGTTAAAGAATAAAAAAAACTAAAAAGTACTAAAAAAATAAGACTTCATGCCAAAAGTAAAATTAAGGAAATACTTGTTCTACAAATATTTTCCTTTCTTTTTTTTCCTAGAAATCGAGTGTCCAGCGTTTCGGTTAGTTCTTAAATTTTCTTAGAATATGCCCTGGAGTTTATATGAATCTTCTCGAAAGGTACAGAGGATTTGTCGAATTCAATTAAGATGATTGATGGAACCAAGAAAGAATGTCCCACGTGTTTACGTTGAGAGAAAGAAGAAACAATTTCACTCCTCGAGAAAAAGGAAAAGTACAAAACACTACTGAAACGTCGTAGGTATAAACGAAAATATAATCGTTAGCCTCATTATTCGAAGGCGATGGAAAGTATCGATTAGATTATCTTCCAGTGAAGTCATTGACCAGAACGTTAACGACAATAACGATAAATGCTCTTAATCGATTACTGTACTATCTCAATTCATTGGCGCTGCTTAAAGATATACAGATGAGATATCAAACTTTCTAACAAGCTAATGTTTCTGATCTAATGAAATTTTCATTTCCGATTATAATGAATTTTTATCAAGTCTTTGAACTCTCCTTTTCTTCTTCCTTTATGAAGATGCTGGCGCGTTAATGAAAATCATTAATTCATTTGTGCATCGAATATGTGAACTCTTAGTTGAACAATTGCTTCATCCGTAACAGCAATAATTATGAGATACACTGTAAAATAAAAACTTTGGGAAACTTCCAGTACCGTACTAGAAGCAATTAACTTGTACACTTGTACTGAAAACTTACATTCAAATCATGGAAATTCTTGTATTTATACTAGAAAATTGAAGTAAAAAACATGAAATTTTATGTAAAATACTCGTGAAAAAATCGTTCAAGTCTGATCATGGACATTTTTCAGCAAAATTATTCGTGTTCGATACTGACTGCACGTGAGTGATCCTGATTACACCTAGTCGTTCATTTTTGAGCTTTGTCATCACTTCAAAGGCTTCAATTTTGTACCCACGTGCAAAACCCGTGATCAAGCTTAACCACCAGCGATCATACCTGACAAACCATTCTCGCGTGTGATCATGCAAAATCTCATCAACTGAGGAATATTCATACAAAATGACTCTGTGTTGATTTTTCTATCACAAATACACATGCTTGATCATGCTAAATCGATCCGAAATGCAGGTACGTACGCCTTATCACGCATGATCATGCCTGAAAACTGGAAACTAGAAAATGAGAGCTGCATAAGCACAATAAGTAGAAATGATTAACAATGACTTATCGTTTGATAACATTATTATAGTTTCATTCCTTACAAGAAACTCATTGATTTTGTTTGAATTTCTCATGTATAATGGAGCATAATCAAGCGTGATTGGGCGTAATTGGGGCATGATTGAGTCTCATCACGTGGGTACAAAATGGAGGCCTGATCACGTCTGAAAAAATTTCGGTACAACAGGAATCTTTCTTGTACGTAACCTGGAAAATTCGTGATGAGTATAAATTTTGCCAGAAAATTCCAGTTTTTTTAAACAATGTATGATAATAAAACAGAAGGCAGAAGAGAAGAGCCTCGTCCGGTACACAGGATCTATAATAGAGATAGATCCTGTCGATGGTTAATTTGCCGTTTATGACTTGCATTTAATGCATACATATATTTCTATAGAAACAAACAAGAAAATAAAACGGAAAAAGAATACAAAAAGTGCACCCCACAGGTTTCGTTTACCTCTCGACGCTTTTTACAGACATATATATATATATATACATATCCACGTTATATGTATATCGATCCACTCTGTGTGTACCTAGACTCTTTTTTCCTTTCATTCTTTCTTTCTTTCTTTCTTTCTCCGTGTAACGGAAGAAGAGGGATATGTATTATAAAGCCACGATAATGAACGACGACGACTATGTCAGCTTTAATCCAAGTCAAGCACGTAATAACACATGCATGCATCGTCTTTGCAGTTGCATATGTCACACGAGTGGCAGTAAAAATCCACAAATTCGTATGGAACGAACGACGTGAAGGTAAAGAGAAAAGAAACGATTCCCCATGCGTTTGATTCATTCACTTACGTGAATTGCGGTCAAAGATTATGGCGTTGATTGTACGTACTATGAATACGAGCATAATCAACACGGCGATACGTACCTGAAACAGAAGAAAAGAAAACAATTTTAGTGATTAAATTGATCTCGTCACTCTTGTATCGAGTACCATCATCGTTATCATCATCGTTGTATTTTATCTCGAGTACTCAGAAATCACAATTTCCGTAGGCAAAGGGGAGGTGTTGTGTTATATCTTTTGTCGTAACGAGAAACTCTTCGTGTAACCCTTCTTCCCGATCCTCGCTTCGATAAAAATAATTAATGAGAGAGAGAGAGAGAGAGAGAGAATAAGATCTTTTCGGATAAGAGTGAAAAAGTGTTTGAAACTCTAGATTTCAAGTTCATTGAGTCATGATGTTTGTTAAAATTCATGACTTCTTATTATTCTCTTCAATTTCGATTTGTTTCTCTTTTTTTCTCAGGGATTCTGAGAAAATTAAACCTCGACGGACGGTGAGATGGATCTAATTACAACGGTGATTCTTCAAAATACATATCGAGGTGTTCTTTTTTTTTTCAATTTTAAGATATCATCAAGGTGTAATGAAAATTCATCGTTTTCAACACTTAATCTCCATCTCAAAGGGAACTTAATGAACTACTGATTAATGATACAATGATGGGAGTCTATGTGGTACCACAGGTACCACAAGAATCTCTATTGGACTATACAAAGATTATACGCGATATCGAACTGCACCACATTCGAGTTGCAGGAATCGGAATAAAATAATGATCATTTTCGTACACGGACCCAGGTAAAAATTGACCATGGGCGCTAGGTTGCCGCAAGGCTCACCAAGATGGGCCGAGCCTAGGCTACCAGGCATGGCGCAACTCTGAAATGATAACATCATTTCAGCCTCAGCCCATTTGTTTCCACAATCAAGACCCAACACTGGAAACAGGGTTGTGATAGCATATGCCGTCAATGGCAGACCATACAAAAATTTGTTCGCCAAGGATGAGCCAACGCTGTAGCAATCTTGCGGCAGGGTTGCGCCCATCTCATGCCAATGGTCACTTTTATTTTTTATTGTAATTGAAAATAAAATAAAAAATCCATTCTATCATTTCGATTGAACGAAATGAATGTCGGAGAATTTCAACATGTAATTTTTCTGATTAGTTTAAACTGATGAATGACGTAAATCCGGTGGTCCTGGCGTAGAAGTAGGCGGGTCTGGAAACAGATGAAGAATTATTTCTGTCATGGAATCTTCAAAGGAGACTTATATATTGATTGAATGCTTGGTTCGCCACTCGCAGGAAACAAGCATCACTCTGGTGAGAGTTATTGTAATTTGCTGTTTGAGAAGGAAGTTTCACTCTTAGCCAAGCTATTACTCAAGTCGAGTCAAGCTAACGCCTAAACTGAGCGAGGCCATCGCCCAAGCTGAGCCAAGCTATTGCCCAAGCTGGACCAAGCTACGACCCATGCTTGGTGCAACATGAGAATCCATTGTCATTCAGAGTTGCCTAATGCTTGGAGCAGTGTCCCGCCAAGCCCTAGAGAGCCTCTGTTGAAAGCATGCTTTTTCCTTCAAGTAATATTGGTTGAAGGATGGGCCAAGCGTGGCGCAGCCAAGGATCAATGATGGATCAACGAAGTCGATTTATGACTTCCCATATTGGTACAATGTTTAGACCATTGTCAACCATCCTTGTCCCTACATAGATTGCCCCGCTTTGGCTGGCAGCCTTGCGTCTAGCTATATTCCGTCGTCAGCATTGGCGGAGCCTGAAGATTTTTATATGGGGAGGAACTGAATTCTCCAATATTAAACGCATTTCTCTGACTCCAGTAGAAATACTGTATAGAGCGATATTTTGATTTAATTAAGGCGTTTGCCTGTAGTTTGTCATCAACGATTTGACTGTTACCACGCCGCTACACTGAGAAAAAAGCGACATGGTCACAGGAACCATCCTTGCATGGTTCAGGACTTTTGGTTGTGGTGACCTGAAATCTGGTTATGATAACCAGGCAAACAAAACAAAATCACGTAAATCTGGTTGTGGCAACCAGACGGGATGGTCAAGGACAGAATCAACCAAGTCTCCTGGTTATGAGAACCAGATTTTTCTCTGAGTGTAGTATCACTTTAAACAAACTGATTGAATCTTAAAACTGACGGTATTTGCTAGCTGTATTGAATCCAGAGAAATGAAAAAATGCAGAATATATCTCAAGTTCGTAATAAAGAAAAAACGTTTCACATTTTTGTTGAATTTTATTCCAAAAAGAATTAAAATTCATCAATACCTTACATAAAAATACAAGAGAATATGAATTTTCCAGAAGTCGCGCATGAAATTCCACAAAGTGGATGACAAAATTTCGAAATTTCATGTGTAAAATCTTAGGAAGTTCATATTCTTTGATATTTTTCGCGAGGTATTGATAAATTTTCATTCTTTTTCAAATAAGATTCAACAAAAATTGTGAACCGTTTTATTTTTATTACGAACTTGAGAGATAGTTTGAGGTTTTTAAGAAATATTCTATTCTCTCATTTCGGAATAAATTTACACCCGAAGAGCTATTCGACTTACACGCCGTGTATAATAAATGATTACAATAATGAACGATGACAGATGCCGTAACGAAGAAAAATTGAAATCCCAACTGAAGCGAGAAAGAAAGCACAAGAAAAGTGAGTATCCCCGTATACCATATTTGAGAGAGCACGAGATTCAGAACCTCGAATCACCACCCACCATGAAAATAATGAAATTGCGGGGAAGAGAATAGAAGGGTGAGTAGCCGATGCTCTCTTGTTGTATATTATACGTTCGTTGGTGTATTTATAGAGATTTGGCGCATTGCGTGGGTGGGGCAACGCACTCTTTCCATCCTCCTTCATCCTCTTCTTTTCCTTTTCCTTTCACTTTTTTTTTCCTTACCCACATTCTCTCTTTTTACTTTTGCCCATGAATTCCTACGTGCACGTTTTCGACTTTCGAGGAGATTATTTGAAAAACAGAGAGAAGGAGAGAAGGGACAAAGAAGAGACACAAATCGAAAAAGTATCGTATGTGACGTGAATCATTCCTGTAAAATTATTCAACTTTTACTGCACGAACATAAGCCACGTAAATATACAGGGTTATCGTGTAAATGTTGATATTATATCTTTTGTGGTGCTTCCACGAGAGATCACGCGCAATTACGTGATGTATAAATACATGGATTTCTTGTTCTTGAAGAACCTTGAAGAATGCGAATCAAGAGCAATATGGTTCAAATATAGCTCGTGGAAGGACGAAAAGGATGACGAAGAAAGAAATATCCTTCGATTTTCTATGTATCGTGTAACGTTCAGTCGCTCGGTAGCGCCTCATTTTCAATTTTCAGTCAAGATATTCAGAATTTTTAATGGGAAACATTTATTTTCCTACTCTCCGCGATGAAACACGACCCCCTGTAAATCTATTCACCTTTGAACATTCCTTCGATCATTCAATTTAGCGAAGTTACAAAACCAGACAACAAAGTTACAGGATCGCAAATAGGGCGATCTATATTTACTGTTTTGAAAATTTAAGACATACAAAATTTGGAACGGAATCAATAAGCTTCTACCTGAGGTGTAAACAACCAAATGGAATTCCGATTTCTTCGCAGAGGATAACGAAGATATTCTCTCAGTCTCGGAACTAGCCTCGGTATCGATCTCGGTGCAGGTCTCGTTCCATATTTCGACATAAATCTCTGCTAATTTTGTTCCACCTCATCTTGATCATCTTGATATTTCAAGAGATTTAGATAATTATTGGTAACTACTATTTCATCTTTCTTTGACGCGAGTCTCTTGCGAAGCCCTAATCGCGAATTTCTCTTATCAATTCTTATCGAGATGAATTCATGACGAATAGAAGCTGAGAAGATCTAATACCTTTGTGGTACGTAGCGAAATTTCGTGAATCCCTAGATTCCAAAGTGTCGGGGAATTCTAGAATTCCGGGATGAAATTATAGGAGCACCTGTACAGACGCGATTGTTGTGTTTCCTGGTGGTCACTGTCATATACACAGGAGAGAATGTGTGAAATGTCAAGCACCGAGAGCACGAAGGGACAAGGTTGAAGGGTAGACAGGGCGAAGAACGAGTTTCAAGTTTCGAATGAAAAGCGAGAGGTTTGAAATGTGAAACAGAAGAAAAGGAAAAAGAGAAGTGTTGAAACCCTAAAGTGATTGTATTATTCGTATCTACAAATGTGCGCTCGACAAATCCCGAGAGAAAAAAGAAAATTATCTAAGATGGAATGATCATTGGAATCGAACGTGTGTACACAACAGACACCATCGCATGCGTTCTTATTCGATTCAAGGTCGTATGAAAGTTTATATGATGCAAGAATAGCTCTAAAGCATAAAAGATAATGAGGTGGTATGTATCCACGGATTCAGGGACTTTCGATTCTAAACACCAACGATACAACAATCGAGAAATTTGATCAAGGGCGTTTGGTATACGCAGAAAAATCAATGGTAACGGGCACCGATAGTGCTCCACAAGACAGTCGAGGAACGACAGCAATAGCGAAGAGAGAAGCATCAGGTTTAAGGGGATTTGTTGCGCGCTATAGCGGTTACTGGATTTCAAATCTCTATACTCGCAGTGTTTTTGCAAAGATCGCGGATGGATTCAATGAACTTTGCGTTTTCTTTGATGCACTTATAAAACCTAGGATGAGATTTTTCACTGAAATTCATCGAACTAAATTAAATTTTGAAAATAAAAGCGTTGTTGAATTATGTAATACTTTCATCATTCATTGATATTATATTGATATAATTAGAGACAGGAACTTCGGTTCGAGCTGATTATTGTTATTATACTGGACTACGCAATTGAATGGAGACCAAAATTTGCAAGCAGAACGGAGCAGCATAATGTACTTTCAGCGCATATGCCGTATAATCAACAGGAAAATCGCCAGGGTCGCAGAATTTTGAAATAATTCTGTAATTCAAAGAATGTTGTCATATTTTTTGTAAATTACCGTGATTCAGGGAAGATATATTGAAGAAGATTGTGCGTTGAACTTATCAAAGGAATTTCAAAGAATTCTTTGGTGAGGAGTTTCAGAGAAATTCAAAGGAATCCAGAAACGAGTTAACTGGGAAAAATTGTACTTTGAAATATTCAGAATCAACTTCTTGGAACTAGGAACATCGTTCAGAAAATATACTGCCAGATTTGTACTCTTCTTCATCTGTTGAATATTGTGTTATTCGATGGCTAATTCTTTTCGATAAACGATTCAAACTTCAACAGCCGTAAAGTTAGCAGTTGAGTGTCATAACTTTGGATTGAATGCTGTTGGAGCTTTGTTCGTACCAGAAATCGATTAAGAAGTATCCTGTCAAACGTTTCGGATGCTTAAATCCCTAATAAAACTTGCGTGCAAAGAGTTATGACAACAATCGACCGCTGGCTTTACGACTGCGGGTTTCAGCTTCATTCAAACTTCCGTAACATAAAATTTGCACAATTTGATTTGAATGATTCATAAAACCCTTGAAGAACGCTTTGGAATCTGAATAGGATGAAATTCTGAAGGGTTCAGACAGATTTAGAGAGTCGGAGGCATTTAATTTGATTCAAACTAATTCAGAGAGATTTAGAAAGACTTCGAAGAACTCTGAGGAATTTTCAAATGACTGACAAGACTTGAATTTCCTCTGAGTCGCTTGAAAGTCCTATGAATTTTTCAGGAAAATTTCCTTACCAGGGTCGATATTAATTTGACATTGAATTGATATCAGCCTTCCGGCTGAAAAGCTTGATTCAAAGTAAAAACGTGCGTCAAAGAAGTACTCTGTAAATCTGAAAGAGTGAAAAATCACGTGTTTCACTCTACCAAGTCTCAGAAGTGAGCCAGACCGCTTCGAGTGGGATTTTCACTCGTTTCTAGCGAACCCTCACTCTTTTGGAGTGAAGTTTCTAACCTCAAACCTTAGAATATCACTCTAGGCTCACTTTTGGCTGGCTGAAGAGTAAAATTTCACTCTAAAAATTTTAGAGAGTAGGTAAAATAGGTGCCGTGTCAATGATTTTCGCTTCAATACCATGGAAGCAATCGGTAATTTTCTATGAACTTCAATATCGTTCTATACGAGGAGCATTTTGACCTAAAATCGAAGAGCAAGTTATAACCATAACTTCACAAAACCACAAACATAATTGAATCATAAATCACTGTAACTATTTTTAAAAGCATAAATCACCCTTCAAAAACCCACAAAGTTCCCATCTCTCAATATAATCAAAATCTCGACCGAAAGTCTTGATTTTCGAATAAACAGCCCCCCAGTCGTGGCATAATAATTTCATAATCCTTCATTTGGATTTCTAATAACGCGTTTCTTCCTCCAGAATAACGTAATTGTCCTTCCTTTTGAATTTGAAAACTTCTAAAAAGGACAACAGAGAATGACAAACATTGGTTTCCTGTCCCTGACCTCGACAAAGGAAAAATTGCACGTGGCTCTAAAGTACATTCTAAATGTTCCTCCGTATGTGCTTGCTTTTCACGGTGATGATGATGACCGTCTACGTCATCGCGAAGCGCAAAACCGGCTGTAAAAGAGGAACGGCGAGTTACAGCGACGACGATGACGGCCAAGAGACATTGCTGGTTAAGGAAAGAGGTAACGATACGCTATGATTCGCCGTAACAGAAAAATCTCTCGATAAAATGTTCTAAAATCTACCAACGCTTAACCATCTAAAATGACTATACGGTTTGATCAACTCACGCACGTATGAAATCAATTTACATCCTCATGAATGAGGATCTGAATATTTCATTGTTTCTCATAAAAATTCAATGTTAGCCTCAATTGAGTAATGAGAATTAACAAGGTTAGAATAGTTGTGAAGATCCTTTCTGTTTTAATCAATTTTACTTCGTTGATTGCAGGATATATTGCAGGTTCGAATATTTCATTCATCAATTGTGAGCTTTATTCCGCCTCTTCTTTCATTCCCTTGACCTGTAATGCTGGTACAACAGTTTCTGGATTCTCCTGTGTACATTAAATACTATTTCTCATTATAGTTTCAGCTTCAACCTGGATTAGTGAGGGACTTGCCAGGCCTCGTAAGGCCTTGTTATCGCCTAAAGAATCACGTGATTTTTACTAGGGTAGTAACCGGAAGATATGATTCATCATATTTCTGCTAAACCCTGATAGATGTATAGTATTCGACGTTATCATGAATTATGTCCTTCCAGTGCCGTCTTTCATAGCTAAGGAGCCCTAGGCTCAGAATTCTTGGGGGCTCATGTAAGGGAATTTTTTTTACTTATATATAGTAATATCTTTTTGGAAATTCTAATCAATTATGAATATATCAATGCAATTTGAATATTCATAGCCCATGTTTTACTTTTTTTATCATCAAAAATTATTTTCTTGTAAAATTCAAAGTCGGGGGCTCTAGGCCCGAGCCTACAAAGCCTATACAGAAAGACCACATTGTGTCCTTTGATTACTATACTTTGTCGGATAACCATTATTATATTCTCTTCTCTGTGTAGAAACATACTCAAATTCACTATGTTTTACAGTAAATGCCATTGAAAAGTAAATCTGTTCCTCGAACACAATAATTACATAGTAAATTTAACTACAAAAAATTTCTCTCCATGTAATGAATTCCAAAAAAAAAAGCATATCTACTGTACTCTCCTTTTTTCAACCCTACAATTCTTGAAGAGTTTCAAAAAGAATTCTACAGCTCTAAAGAAGAGTACAGGAACAAGCGTTCTTCTTTTCAGAATTCATTAATAATTCTCGTGCGTTATCCGAGGAGTGGTGGTTGTTTCCAAGAAGCGGCAAGTGAGTGAATCGTAATAGTTAAAAGCATCCAATAAAAGTTGTATAAGTCAAACAACCAATAATCTTTACGAGTTATGGAATCGTCGAAGGAGTTGATTGTTTTGATGAATATGCCCTGATGTTTCACAATATGCAAACCACGTTACATTCTTGGTTAACATCATTTCTAAATGATCTCCTCAATGCACTCTCGAGCCCTCATAGAAAAAATAGATTCGAAACGAGATTCTCATAGCAATGAAATGTGTGTCCCGGTGGAAGGCGCGTGTAGTAGCCGCGTGTGGAATTTTACTCTCGGTAAACGTTCTCGGGTTTCGTCATCGACGATCTGTCAGGGCGGATATACGTTACACCGCACCGTGTATGTACAAACGTACGTGTACACCTATACGTGCATTTAACGACGATATCGGTCGTTCCGAAAGCCGAGTCGTTTCTGCGTGCCAGTTTCCAAGCAGCCAAGCCGCCAGCTAGCCAGCCAGCCAACAGCGGTTGATCCTTCCGGTTCACCTACGCGCCTTTTTTACCTACAACAATGAACGCAAGTGCACGGGAATACGTAGTACGTCATGTATACATTCGATACGTGTCCACACGGATATAGGGGTTTGCGGAAAATCAACAAAGTAGGGTAATACGAGAGAATGTAGGAAAAATCCCTAGGATATTATCATCGAGTCTGCTCCTTTCCTCTCTCTCTCTCTCTCCGTCCCGTCTCGTCGCATACAACATTAGCAACTTTCTCTCCTCTATGAAATGAAAAAGAAAGGAGGATAATGTGTCTTGTTTGGAAAGACACATGCATGTACACGTGCGCGTATATTGCTTCTTTTTCTTTTTTCCACGTAAAAGTATGAAATCATTCGCATATAGACTGACTCTCGTTGTGTTACTCCAAAGTTGGACTCGAAACACGTTTCAGTTGATATTTGTTCGACGGCCTTGTATCTTCAACGATGATTTCATAGGACGACAACACATTCCAAACGAATGTTTCAGGTACTCAAGTCAGGTGCTTGCCACGATCGAGTGGATGATCATGCTTCAACGTACTTCTTTTCATTCGTGGAAAGTATTGTTTTTTTGAGACATTCTTATCGTTATCAATCATTGCCATTCGACATCCTCTCTCTCTCTCTCTTTCTTTCTCTCATCCTTGATGTTCGAGCGCGCTTTGATCCGATAAGGTAAGGAAAAAATCATTGATTGCAGGAATCTGATATAATTTCAATTATCGATGCGTAATAACGCGTTATTTCGAAACATTTTAAATCTCCTTTCAGGGTGATTGAATTGGAATTTTTCTTCCGAACTCATCGGTCCGTGAAACGTGGGAATGTACACGATACCATATACACGTGCATATATAAACAAAATATGCGCAACCGGGAAGAAGAAGAAGAAGCAGTTTTAAATTTGAAAATTATGTCTTGGGTGCAATAACCGTGAAGCGGTTACTACTACTGTGTTTCTTTTATTATTATATAACTCGTAGGATTGCATATTGTGATATGAAAAGAAAAAAAGGTAACAAAAATTATATAACAAGTTGAAAACAAAAAAAAACAGGAGAACTGGTTTTTTTTTTATCGTTACGCGAATGAATGTTCAAAATTCTTGGACATCGTTTCCATAATGCATATTGAAAAGTAACTATATATCGAATTAAACATTCAAAACGTAACTCCTTGCGCGGTTGTGTCTCGTTATCGAATTTATATGCATATATATATATAAAGACAAATAAGTATTCTGTGCGTACGAACACCTTAACGCCCTAACGATCGGTTTATACATATATTCATTATATGCATATATATATATACATATATACCGTTTCTCTCTAAGTCAGTCAGCGCATTTCTTTGGTTTCTTCATTTAGTTTCAAGGTATTTCAGTACAATGAAAATGTGTCAATATCTCTAACGAGAAACGAACAACAACATAGCATTTCACTTTTTTCCCTCTCTATCTGTTCGTTCGAAAAGTCCAACAAGTTTTGAGAAATTCTTCCTGTGTCAATCCATTGATATGCAAATTCTTTTGCGGAATTCCAAAAGATTAATGTTTACGTATAATCTCTTTTGCTGCGTCTAATGGCGTATGTGCTACTTATTCCATCTGCGTCTCTCTTTGGGGAGGCAACGAATCACAAATCTCTTGGAGAATTTACCGTTTCGCAGTCAGGTTTATGTAACCAGTCTTACCAGAAATCATCATCGTCATCATCATCATCATCATCGTCTTCATTGCATCGTTCAATTGTATTGTATGTTATTGGAAACACTTTTCATCATTTCTTATAAATCGACATTCGTCGATCGTCGTAACTCTTTGCACGCAAGTTTTATTAAGGATTTAAGCAGTCAAACCTTGGACAGGATACTTCTTCAACGGATTTCTGGTATGAACGAAGCTCCAACGGCATTCGATCAAAAGTTATAACAATAACTTATCGCTAATAAAGTCAATTTCAATTTCCAGTTCCAATGAATTTCATCGAATCGATATAAACTCGATAACAAGTGCGTCGTTTTGGTATTAATCCATATATCGAGTGAGACAAATTCCCATCTAATCCGCTTTTCAAGGATTTCTCTTTTTTGTTTGCTCTCTCTCCTGTATGGTCATTCATCCGCACCATTTCGTTTTGTACCATTATTAATCGTGAATTCTCATGTTATTACGATTCATTGACGTTCGTAATAGAGTATTACTAATACTCTCCAGGATCGAGTCATGAATCACGAAGATATTTATACGGGACGCATTTGTGTTAAACCTCTAAACTGCCGTTCGTCTCGCGATGGTACGTGCAGGATACGTTCACGTACGATCCGCCGACGAGGACGGGCGTGCCACGCTTTGTCATGCATGCTCTTGACAGTCACGAATGGAAAGATAAAGAGAGAGAGAGAATAATATTTTGCCCGAAGAATTGTATATTATAATACCCAAACATGTAATTTTTCTCCTCTCCTTTTGTATTCCTGGAACTCTTCTTTCTATACTTCTTCTAAAAATGAAAAAAAGGTTACAACAAAGCTCATGAATTTGGATCAAAGAGAATATCGATATGAAATCATTAGAATTTCCAATACCTTGAGATACCTTAGTTCTTGAGTTTTTTTGGACGAAATAATCAAAGTAAGGAAACATCTTCGACTCTGAAGAACGGAATAAACAGAATAAATAGAGTTATAACAACGTTGAAAAATGTTCCTTCGAAATCACCGGTGATAGATTGCTGTCAAACAAAAGATAAGATACGTATAATTTTAATTCTCAAGAAACACGATATACTCGATGATATCGTGTATATCGTCTCGAGGATATCAATGCGCAAAACAGAAAAAAAATTCCTTCTGTTTTCGATAATGATAAATTGTTTCTATCGTATTCAATTTCGTTACAAAGTTAGCGATTTGAATTTAAATGCGTTCAGTTTAGCGTACGTATGTTCAATCTCTTGTAATTCTAATTCGTAATACAAAGCGCGCTACATACCTCATTAATATCACAACGACTCGTCAGAAGGAGATATCTAGATGTTCGAGAGTATACGAGCGACGGAAAAATTATCATTCTAAACGGGTATTGTTCCCCTGCTTCGTTATGGGAACAATATTTATGACATGACTTTTCTTAAATAGAATTTTATAGTATCGACTTGTCTAACATTGACCAATCTTGATCAACATTATTAAAATATCTTCCGTTGGAGAATGTTTGTCTCATTGCTTTTTAAATTCAAATATCAAGCCCGATGACTGTCATTTGCATTAAAATTATTCAGCATACGAATCGCGCAATCATTGTTTTTTTTTTACTTTGTATACTCGTCATGCACGTGCCACTCAGTCTGTCATTGTACCGAAGAATGTTTTAATTATTATCAATATTTTGGAGAAGGTAGACGGTACTTATTATTACTTTTGTCAACGAGTTTATTCATTCGAACTGAAATCACTGTGTGGGATCTGCGATTCTGAAAAAGATACATATGATTTTATGTTATGAAACGAAATATTGTTTAGTCACTTTGAATTTGGAAGAAAATACCTTCATGAAGTGTTCAGCGTTACCACGAATCGAAGAAAACAACAACACTTGTGTCCATAATTCTATCGCTAAACAGAATTTTCAAAAGCACAATAGTTATATCTTATATGAATTATTATGAATGAATAAAAATGATGAATTGTGAAACTCCTTGGTCAGTTCTTCCATAGTGTTTGTAGGGTTTGATTTAGCAGGACGATACTCTAAATTTGACAGTTTGCAACACTCATTTGGCGAGAATATCCAAATCTTCCTGTGCGATTTGAATTGTGAACTAACGTTCTTCCTTTCAACAATATTGACACTCTTGAATTTGAGCCTGAAAATATTCGACACATTACAAAACATACATACATAAAAAAGAGAGTGTAAGGAGTGCATAATAATGAATACTCACTATTTTGTACAATATTTTACAACCGCAACCAATCATACATGTCAGATAGAACTACACTTTGCAACCTAATTCGCTGAATTTTTCCTAACCTAAAGGGAATTTGAAATTTTCAAGGAGAAGTATCGCCGGAGGCTGAATAACCGAAATGGTAAAACTACCTATCTCCCAGACCGTCCGTCCGACTACCTTCCTGCCTACCTACCTACCTACCTACCGGGCTATCACGAACTGGTTTTCGGAGATATCGTGGTAAAATATATACCACTGTATGTACAAAGACACGAGAGGGAGGAAGAAAAAGGTGTAACGTATGTACGGAGTAGTAAAAGACGAAGAACTTGAACAACGATGATGATCGCGATGATGGTTTTTTTGTCAATGTATATAATGTATATCTGTGTATGTGCACGCACACGTATGTCGCGTGTGACGCGACGTGCTGCACGTATCTGTACACACACACAGGCATGCACGTAAGTGCAAAAGATCGCAAAGAAAAAAAAGGGATTGAAGAAAGACTTACCCAAAGCTCGGTGCCCCAGCTCATGGTTGTTAGGGCCGGTTGATAAAAACCAGGCACAAGGCAGGGTTTATATTCACACAACACTTCACATATAATGGCCTTTCAAAATCTCCCTCCTGGGACACACCTTTTTGATCGGCCACACACGAATAAAATAACAAATCACACCTTCCGAACGATATCCTCAACGATCACACAACACCACTATTTATATTATTTTATCACTAACAATAATGTTCAAATAAAATAATATCTACAACATGTCGGTCGTCCCGTAACCACTGACTGGCCGAATCGGACTACTGCTGCTGCCACCACCACCACCATCGCCGCCGCCACCACTACCGTTGTGTTGTTATCGTCGCCGTCGGCTCCATCGGCTTTTGTCGTCCGAAAACCGCCCGGAATTTCATTCCAACGCCACCTGCCGATGACAATGCGAACCCCAATGCGAAACCTTACCCGATACCCGACCGTGCTGTGTACGATATGGGTGGATTTGGGGCGAAAACTTGTCAACCCGATTGGAAAAAACAGGAAAATAACAATCGATACATCATATTTTATATACAAACTTTACAATTTTTAATTTATATAATATACAAGATTACATACGATAACATTGGCAATATTTTTACGAAATATACAAAATCTCACATCTCAGAGCTCGAATTAGTTTCGTAAAAAGAAAGAAAAATTTATTTGTACTTCGATATGAACGTGTAATAATCTCTTATGAAAAAAGAAAAAAGAAAAACCACCTTATTCGTAAGAAAATTAAAATATTTTCGAATGATACTCTAATTCAGACTCTGCTTCGGTATCGGAAAGACTTAGAGAACCCCCTTTTCTTCTTCTTCTTGGTCGAGAATCCTCAGGGCTCTAAAAAAGGTCAAGAAAATCAAATATAATAAAATGTGAGATATACAATATAAATATTAAGAATCCTAACCTGATCCAAAATTCCAGCGGTAGGTTCGGAGGCGTATCCCACCTCGTGTGCATCCTCTTCGAGATCCGCTTCGTATTCTTCCATCTCGTCGGAATCGGATTCCTGATCCAAATATCGATTCCCTCTCGACACTTTACACACCATTTGTGCCAAATCGGTAAAAGTGTACGAGGAGACGCTCTGTTGATTGGCTGCTTGATGTTTCGCTCTCAGAGCTCTCGCGTTTTCACCATCGGCAGTGAATTGCGGAAGCACGCCGGCTTTAGCTTGCTCTTCGAAATACTTTTTTCCTACATACAAACGAGTACATAATTTCGGTTACACAATCGATACAACGATGCATTGTTATTATTTTATCGAAAAGAAACTCCACCCACCGTGTTGATATCCAACCTCGCGAATCTCATCGAAATTAGTAAACTGTAGAGTTTTGTATCTATCGATGGGCGGTCTTATATACTCGCAGTAATCGGAACTTTTCACTTCTTCGAGCTGTCTGACGCAACTCACGTAAGCCAACCGCGATTGAATATCCGGCAAATTGGGAACCTTAACGGGGGTGGCGAATGGGTTCCATCTTTTCCACAACAACCACCAACCGGACAACGAATCCCCGTAGTTTGTGAGATCCGTATCGTCTTGAGATCCAACGTCGATGGCCAGAATATGATGTGCTCCTTGTCTCAACATTTCGTCGGCTTTGAAAATAAAGAAAAGAACAAAGAAAAACAACGATCCAAGAGTCGAATGAGATGATTTCACATGGATAATCTATCGCCAAGAGAATTGTACCTGGTACATTGTTAACATAACATCCGTCGACCAAAAGATGCCCATCAACCGGATCACAAATAGGAGGAAAGACACCGGCAATAGTCATACTGGCACGAATATATTTCCACAGTAAACCTGAGTCGAGAATACTTTGCTTTTCATTGATTGGTGCATCTTTTATCAACGGGAATGAGCTTGAGATGAGAAAAAATAAATAAATGAACGAATATGATCGATGAGAATAATATCGGTACGTGAATTCATGATATAATAGTGCACGATTTCCATATATCTTATATGTTCATGTTACGGCGTACAAAGAGGATATGAAGAATTCAAGGATTTCTCAACTCTTTTATGAAAATCCACGCCTTGTACGAAATACAGCTATCCTAAGGCACATTTCTGATCTCTCGATTGCAATTTTCTTCCTATGAAAGAAGTAACTTAGACGAAACTGAAGTTATTGATAGGCTGGGGTATTTCAGTTAGCCATATGGATCGATCTTTTTGCGTTGTTTTCATTGATCGATGACAATATTTCGACATCATCATTGTGTCTTTATCCCATTCGTATTGATTACATCTTCGATCATTGGTACAAAAATTCATATCTTGAAGTTTGATATCTCGAATGTTTATTTTCGCTCTGACAAACTATGTTTCGTCTTTTGGAATTTATGAAAAATCATCAGCGATACAATTTCAAATGACGGTGGAAACTATCGAGAACTAAAGAACTAAATATGAAAGCCTTCGCGAACTACCCAAGCCTAGTTATTGAACGATCCAAAATGTTCAAAAACAAACACTCGAAGTCTCATCGGAATCTCAGAAGAGATACATTTTGAAAAACAAATTGAAGAGTGAAAAAAACTTCAAACAGTGCCATACTTTCCGTCATAAATCATACAAAGACATAATATAAGAGTGTTATCAAAGCGTGCATTTAAAATTGTGCACCGAACGTTAAATCCTATCCTCCACTTACAATCGTTATTTTACAAAGTGTTACATTTCCAATACAATTATTATTTCTTCATACTCTTTGACGGCGCGCGGATTCTGACCATTATTATTCTATAAAACGTAATTTGGTGTATACAATTTTACCTGGGAGGTTATTGACGTACCCGCCGTCGAGGAGTAGATGGCCATCAACAGGGTCACACATAGGAGGCATATAGCCTGATAAAGACATCGAACCTCGAATGTACCGCCACAGCGATCCTATGAATGAATTTCATTTCTTGATCATTGTCTCGTCTTTTCCACAGATAATAAACGTTCTGTATACTTTTAAACCATATTCGGGACGTACAAGTAAATTTCTTCACGTGCAAGAGTACCATCGATATCGAATAAATATATAAAAATAAAATAATTAACAGCAAAGACAATTATCTATGAGTGACAACTAATCGAAGATTCATTCATCATATTTACTATAAAAAGATGAATTCTCGTATACATGATAAATTATTCTGCTCATGCACTTCGAATGAACAATGAATATACAATAAAACAAAAACGTATAGGTATATATTCGGTTAAAAGAATACAGAAAACAAATTATATATAAATAGATTTAAATTCGATGAATTTGAATTTTGAATATAAGGACGGAGAGTACGTCAACAACATAAGTACTATGGCATCATGAACTATGTACGTATCATAAAAAGCTCTTCCCCGTTGATTCAAAGGTGAAAAATAATAAGAAGAACAAATAAAAGCAAATCAAAAACATGCAAATTCGTTGAAAGTGTTAACATGTCGATATGCATGTAGTATATACAGACCGTGCGTATGAACGCGCATACAAGATGCCGTGATATCGGTGGTTATTGTGAAATAAGGGAGCCAAAGATCTTCTATGTACGTGTCCCCGAAAGTAGCTTGTATCGTGTTATTGAAATCTTTTCCGGAAAACATGGACGTCATTGGATAAGTTAAATCCAAAATTTGTCGCCACCATTGCGTCATTTTCTGAATAAAAATAAAATAAATTGAAAAAAAAAGTAGGAATGAGATTTTCTTTCTGTGTGTTCGTTTTTGAAAATTCACCTTGGACCATTCTCGAGCCTTTTGAGTGGTCGTAGTGATATTTTTCTCCATACACCAAAGCGCGCCCATGAACGCTCCGATACTGACTCCACCCACCATATCGATGGGAATACCCGCTTCGATGATGGCTTTTAACATGCCAACGTGTGCCGCGCCTCGAGCCCCACCACCACCAAGAACTAAACCCACTGATGTACCGGTTAACCAACGCGCTAGCCTACTGAAGTCACTGTGCACATTTGGTTCCGACATTAACACTTTTGAATATAATTCGTTTATCCTGTACTGCGATCTTCTGGTGAACATTCGTTTCGGACATTGGATGTGATGATGACTGGAAACCCAACTTCTCATATTCAACCATTGAACCGTATTCGACGGTCTTTGTCCGTTTTGCTCTTTGTGCAACAGTATCAATTCTTTTTGCGTTCTCATAGCTAAACGTTCTACTTCGCGTTCGGTTCTACCTATCGAGGGTGGACGATCGCCCAGGCCTACTATTAAAATACAATCGGCTTGTCTCACGCATCTCTGTGTCCACAAGGTATAATTGGAATCACATTGATACAACGAGATACGATGTTGATCCTCTTGTTGCGCGAGCCAGGATGTTAATCTGTATTCGTTCATCGGCTCCATGATCGTGGGACCTAAAATCTACATCGGGAAAGAACAAAAATATTACCTTATAATACTCCTTGAATCGAATTTGCTGAAATGTTTTATATAGAAATGAAAAAATTGTTACTTTTTTAACCACGTCCGAGGTGAGGCGGAGACAGGGACCGATCGCGCATAACGAATGATACAGCTCGTAAGTGAATGCCGTCAAAGGCACGTCATCGGATACAGGCACGATAGCGACGGTAGAGAAATTCACTTGCGAAGGCCTTGTATCGACGGTAGCTGCAGTTCTGTTATCGAATATTCAAATAGAATAGTTACGTACGTTTTTTTCATTCACAAGATCAAGAACGATACTTACTTTATATCGCGTGTACCGTTCTTCGTATGAGGTGTTTGCCAAGTACCGAGTATCCTATGGCCAAGTAAATTGATTAAACGAGTGACAACGATAGGATAACGGAGTTTTATCACATTGAACAATCCTTCGGGCAATTTAGCCAATTCGGAATCCCTGACAGCCATAACGGTGGTGGATCTAGGAGTTTGGGTGACCATTTCCACGATTCCTACTAAGTCACCTTTGCCATATTCCGCCACAAGTTCTTTTTTTCCATTCTCATAAGTGATGACTGATCTCAGTCGACCGCTCAGTACTATAAAAGTTGAATCTGATTCATCTCCTTGCCTGTACACAGCTCTTCCACTTTCGAGAAACAACCAATCCAACGCGAAATCCACCTAAAATCGATTTATCAATTTAGATTATTTACGCTAAAAAATTGGCAATTAAAATGGTTACCTGTCTGACGAAAGGACTCAATCTTCGAACAACGGTATGAGCTACATGCAAAACTACTGTCGGTTGTTCACGCATAATTGCGAAAAATGTTAATTTACTGAGAAGAGCTATCCTGCTGGCACTCTTAGCTCTGATGGTGTAAAAAGAAGGTTCTCCCGTTAACACGGCTAAACCGCCTACGATTTCACCTTGGTGCGCACTGAACATGTGAACTTCTTGACCCGGTTCGTACCCCTCGGTAACGCGTTGGCTGATCATGAGAGAACCTGATAGCACGTAGACCAGAGCGACATCCTTGTGAGACTCTTCTTTCATCAAATAAGTACCCGCAGGAACTTCTCTGATCTGAACTTTGCCGTCTTTCAAAACGGTATCGTCTTCTAATCCAAGTTCTTTCACAAACGCGTCCGTGGCGATTTGTATCAATTGCGATTCGTCCAATTGCGGTTGAAGTCCCTCTGTAGTGGAACGTTTGCGATTCGAGTGACTACTGCTTGAATGACTCGTATCAATCTGAGTCACTGTTGTCATTGTCGTTGTTGTTGCCGTTGTCGTTGTCGCGGGAGAGGAATTTGGCCAATGGGAATCACATTCGGGTACCATTTCGGTTACCCCGTGACCAAGTTGTATGTTGACACCTTGAGTATTTCTGGATCTTTGGTTGGAAAAAAATAACATTATAATAATCAGAAGACTTTCAGAATAGAACTTTCTTTTGTCCAAAAACATACCTTTTATTTATGACGATAGGTTGAGAAGCGCTGCTACTCGTAGATTCTTTATGATGGGAAGTCTCACTGGGAGTTTCAGTTTGCTCTGTAGTAGCGGTGTGAGAAGATACATATAAATTAGTGTTATCGACATTTTGAGAAATGAAATTTTCTTTAGTTCTGGATCTGACCGGAGATCCTGAAAATGGGCTTTGTTTTTTCTTGTGTGAACCTTGATTAACCAATTCGGCGGAGAGACCAAGGTACTGATGTAGAGCAGTAAACGTCACCCTTTGCAAACGTACCATAATAACCTGGATAACTCGAATGAAAGCATCTGGGTGGTCTTGGAACACTTCTTGGAAAGCACTCATGGGTAATTTGACTACAATAGAATCTTCAACCGCTCTAGCGGACACAGTCTTATATGTGCTTGTGTGACCGGTAAGTACATCGGTGAAACTAAGCAAACTAGTTACGGATTCTCCCGTTTTAACTAACTTCAATGATATTTGAGAACCATCGGTTCCCGTGATATATACATTAACTAAACCTTGTTGAACAATAAATAAATTTTCATCTGGATCTCCTATTTTGAACAGAGTACTCCCTGCTGGAAGGGTCATTATTTCTGTATGTTTACACAATTTCAGGAATACAGGTTTCTCAAAGTGTCCAAATACTCGAATACTTTGCAACATGTATAGAGCGTCGGGTGGTACTCTTTCTCCTGGACCCAAATCCTCTTCCAAATACTCAGCTGGGGGTTCCAACACCTTAACGAAAGAACATACAATAGAATTAGATAAAATCGTATCGTGAAATCATATTTTAGACACGCACCTTTAATTGCTGTGGTACAGTTTCCTTCTTTAACTGCAACAATCTTCTTGCAAATCTCATTACAGCTCTTCGTTTCTTCCCTTGTCCAGTTCCTCCGTGTACCTGCCCGCTGATGGACTTGACTTTTCTCAACATTTTCCTTCCATAAAACAACACTTTGTCACGTTTTCTGAACCTTGGCTTTCCGCTTCCCACTCCGACGAACTCCTTCACCTCTTTTGGTAAAAATTCTTTGTTTTTCCATTTCCTCAACACCAAACCACACACGATCAGTAGAGCAAGGAAAATCAATATGGATACTGTACACAAGGTTTTTGAAGTTTGATATTCCTCTATGAACCTTCCAATCCATTTTGAGCACAAATATGAGCCCAAAGTTTCGTTGAATTTACTAAATAATTCGACGATCTTTGAAAAAAAGGTTATATTAATCAATGAAAAAATTAACGCATGATAATGTTGAACGGAAACAAAATAAATTTATATACACACACCTCCATCGTGGGTATTCATTTCTTTTCTTTTCTTCAAAAATTTATATATTCCATACACGGATGTTGTGCTCGTTGCTATCGGGAGGAGATTTTTTTACTTTTTGTGCGCGCCAACAACGGTAATGACGAAACAAAACAAATCGTGCTGCCCATTTAGGAACTAAACTAAGAACGAAAATAAACGATTTTATTATCTAATTCTTGAAGACCTTTGATACTTTGATTTGAGTCATCCAGGGTGAGCGCCATTTTAAAACCCTTCTAACGATATTATACGCATGTGTATAGTAGAAGACGGTGCATCATATATATGACGTATGTTTGTTTGTTACAAAATCGAAAAGAAGAATTCAATGTATATCTTTGTGTGACTCGAACTTGTGACGTTTCTAAATATACACTGATTATTTTTTCAATTATTATTGTTATTATTATCATCGACGTAACCAAAAAAGCGTCTGCTGTGATCAGCTGTTCATGAATTGACTGGGAAACGGCGGGAATGTTTGAATTTTCGTTTCTAGTGTGTTGCACAGTCTTAATATACAGGGTGTCTATACTTTTGGGATGCTCTATACATCTAGACATATTTTAAGAGAGTATGATCGCTAATAATCTATCTATCTCATATAGAATACCCACCGTTTCTTCATTTTGAGGTTGGGTTCGTTGGATGAATCTCATCGACTGAATATTCTGGAGTATCGATACTTGATGATTTAACTGCAATTAGAATTGGTTATCTTCAATGAACAATAATGAACAAGTTTTTATGTTTTTGGATTCATCAGTCATTTGAAAATTTTTAGGATTCAATGAGTCTTTCGCTGATAATAATTCAATCAGATTTCCTCTTAAAACTTATTCTTATTGGAAAGGTAAAACCTTTTTTCGAAATCACACAAAAAATGATGAGAAGTATACGAATATATTATCATTATTAAAATTACATGTACATCAATATTATACAATCATATGTTCCCTCTTTTCACGGGCTTCGGTGCTATGGCAACTTTAGTCGGTTTGCAAATATCTATGACACAAGGATCGTCGAGCGGCGAATGCGTGCAGATAGAGGAGGATGGAACCAAAAGGGCCAACGATATTTCCACGTTACAAGCTTCCATCCATACTTGATGCGATAATAAAACCGTGGTTCTCAGTCTGTAATCGTTTTGGTCCGTGTTTTGCAACACCTTCAAATCCGATGTTTTCGGTAATAATAACTGTACTTGTTGATCGGGATGTCTTAGTTTGACCCTCAAAGCTTTAGGATGACGAAGATTGAATATTTTGGCGGTCAGAGGGATACCCAAAAGAAGTCCCCCGGTGAATTTGAGAGCGGAATCGGCGTCTCCTCGAGGTTCCTCGACAACGGCGCGACAGAATCGCGTCAAAGCTGAGGGTCTTGGTAATCGTTCTTCGCCTTGGACCGTCGGTGTCAGCAATATCGGTAATAGAAATCGACTTACCGACTCCGGTTTCGTATCCGTTAAATTAGACATTTGAAGTGCGAGATTTCGTGAAAAAGGAGGCAAGTTGGAGGGATCTTGGGGCAAAGCATCGGCTTCTGCCAGAAAAGAACGTACCAACGCAGAAGCGTTGTTTCCTCCGCTTCCCGTCGCTGATGGTCTTCTCGTTGATCTGACCAGTTCGATCGCCAAAGCTTTCAACCATACGTCATTCGCCAATGTGATTTCTTTTTCTTCTAAATTGCTGAACAAACGCTGTAATCTGTATCAAAGTGAAAATAGATGTAGCGATAAGAATGCATGATAATAAGTATGATAAATATACAAAGAACTCACTTTTGGGCATGTTGAAGAAGCAGAATTACATTGTTGCTTGTACTGGGAATGGCATTCGAGGAGATAGATGTTGTAGAAGAAGAAGAGATTTCTTCGAGGATAGATTTTAATAGTAGAAGACATCGAATATAGAGAGCGGTGAAACGAGCAGCACCCTCCATATGGTGATCCATTTCCGTTAGACGATCTAAATCTACTACAGCGGCTTCCAGGAGTTGAACTTGAACTCTACCTCCCGGTCGAGCCTTTTCAATAGCAGTTACCATTTTTTCTAAAAATTCTCGACTTCGTCGGTCTCGATCTTCTTCGTTCACTTCGCTCTCATTTACCGTGGGTCCGGTAGAACCATTGAGAGTCAGAGCGGGACGTAATCGTGGTACCAAGTGGGGCATAGTATCGCGAAGATAATGATAATGTTTGCACGCGTGTTCGGTGAACAGAGCGTGCATACTGGGACAATGAAGAGCCGCGTTGAAGATTAAAACTAAAATACTGGCATCTATAATGTACTGAATTAAGGAATTAAATATTTAAAGTAAATTAAATGAGTTAAATTGAATAATGTAATATAAATGTTATTATTGCAAGGATACAAGATGGTTCGTCCACATCGGGTTCTGGCGTATCGAAGAACGGATGTCTTCCAAGAAGTTGTGGTACAAGAGGAAGAGTGAGATACGGATGTGAAGCTCCCAGAGCGGCTAAGCAACTTCTAATACTCTCTTTATCTTGCGGATAACGAGTCAAGTTATCTAAAAGATTGTTGACACACATATGAAGACAATTCCGGGTGGCGAGTCGACTCGCTCCTAAGGTAGCGTGTAAACCTTCTCTAACTTCTCCTGAAAAATCTTCCAATGCTCCTAATATCGTTTCCAATTGATCCTCGCGGAGAGTCACGCTACTCGAGATCTTTCTTAAAGATTCTATAGCTCTTAAACGTACATCTTGGATCTCGTCGTTGAACATATCCACCATGAAATCCAGACAGGTTCTCGCTATGCTTGGTTGTTCCAAGCATAATCTGCACAAGGCTTCCACCGCTTCCGTTCTGACTTCCAAAAATTCATCTTCGAGTCCATGAATAAAAGCACCGCAAGAACCGCTCTTTTCTTCAACCTCCGGTCTATCCGCTTCGACGATTTTTTGCTTCTTATCCAAAGCCTGCTCTATGTAACGACAGGATATTCCCTTCATTGTTCCAAGAAGAGACATTGCGGCTGCTCTAACTCGTGGCGATAGGTCTCCCATCAAACTGCATATCTGAGAGAACGCGCAATCTATCATTCGTATATCCTCTCCATCGGGTCCTACGATGATGCTGAAAATTTATAAATTCAGTTACAGGATGCTTCTATGTACAAAAGATCCTTTTTTTCTCTGATTATTCTTACTTTTCTGAATACTCCATTCCTAAGAGCCATATTAATTTGAGAACCGCTCGTCGTACGATCTCGTAATCGTCTCTGAGAGCGGCGCAAGCGTCGCTAAAGAAAGTCGCTGGCAATCTACAGCCTCGATGAATGTGAAGCTCTGCCATTGTTTCAAAAGCTTGAGCTCGCACTCTCGGATCTTGAGAACGAGCGTAATTCCCTACAAGCGTCAAGGTGTCGTCTTTCGTATTAGCCGTCAAGTAACGACCGATTATCGACAGACAACGCGTTTGCACTCCATGCCATGTGTCGGATAAATGTTCTCGAGCGATCTTCAAAGCCAAAGACCTGAAACATTGTACAAAACCTTATTTCTAAATCATTTCTAACACTAAAACAATGGTGCCAGTCAAATTGAATGCCGAGCCATTTCTCATCTCTGTTTTTATTCATGTAATTGAATTAACAGACATAGAGTTTTGACATTTTCTGAAAGCAAAATTTGCCAAAAATTTTTCAGTTATTCCGGCGTTGCATAAGAATAAAAATTACTTGTTATGATCTCCCAGTTTGAGCAAGGTTGCCAAACCTTGACTCTTCACTCTATGCGATTCTTCATTCTTCAAAAGTTCAGCCGTTTCACTAACAATCTTGGCTTTCTCTGTTGCGTCGGGTGTGACTTCACCCAATTCCGCAAATATCCAAAGAATTTTTGCTCTCACTGCAGCTTCTGCTTCTACCGTGAATCTCTCTGAAAGTTTCTTCACTGCCAGAGAAACATCTTCTGGAGCTATATGAGCTACTGCGTCGGAAATACGCACCAGCAACTGTAGAGCATCATTACCTCCTTTGCATTTTTCTAAGCACTCTATGTAGGGTAGAGGAGAACTACCCTCGAGACCACTTTTATTTGTTGTGGATGAGAATCTTAATGTTCTTAATCTCTTTAGAGGAGGTTCAGTGATTACCTAAAATTCAATTCTTCGTATCATAATCTATATCTTATAACATTAATAATATGATTTGTTCGAATTTACCTGACTTTGAGTGAACTCTGCTAGTACTCTTTTTTTCATCAACGCTGCCATTTTTTCTCATTTATTTGTTCATGAGAATTTTTAAAAACTGTGATACATAAGTGGTAATCGTGAGTGAATTCAATTTAATGAATGTCACTGAAATCATATGTGGATATAGTAGTAGTAAATGATTTCTATTGCTTCCTAGGGATGCAAAAAAGTTTTGTAAATGAATGATAAAAAAATTAGGTTAAGCTTGACTGTTCATTGAGTAGAAGATGTTTCAACATCTTTTATTTCCTTCAATGTGTTTTCCACATCACAAATCTTCCACAATGCCGACGTACGAAGTAAAATATAATAAAATATATGATTTGTATCCCACCTAACCTGGGGTCTCTAATCAGCTAAAGGCTGGTCTTCCATGCTCCCATGAATTGGAATTTCTAGAGGATTTTCAGTGAATCTTAGTTAGTTACTATCAACGAACCAATCCAATTTTCAGATCAGTGGATCCATTTGAAATTAGCCTAATTATCTTTATGATCACTTCCTCCTCTCCACTCTTCGTATACCCACGGTTTGAACATGCAACCGGTATCTGCTTGAAATTAACTCCAAACTAACCTATAAAAAAAAATGTATATCTAAGCTTTTGTTTTACGTTAACTTCTACTCGTCAAATTGTTCTTCAATACAAAACCATACGAAAGACCATAAGTAATCCAAATCCTAACCCAAAAGGATTATCTCCAATGATATTATTGTTATAATTATTATTGAAAAAAATTAATCAAGAAATTAATTTTATATATATTTTATAAATTTACATTGAAACCAATTATCAGTATTTCATGGCCTCCCCAGCACCAAAGTCACCAGAGCAGTCTGAGAGAAATAGAAAATATGACAGACAGTTGAGGTAAGTCGATGAAACCATTCGATATATTTATGAGTTAAAGTACTTCACATTCTAATCAACAGATTATGGGGAGATCACGGACAAGCTTCTTTAGAGTCAGCTCACGTTTGCGTGATAAACGCCTGTGGTTTAGGAACAGAAATATTGAAATCTCTAGTTCTTCCGGGGATTGGCGCTTTTACCATTGTGGATGGTAAAAAGATCACTCACGAAGATGTGGGAGCCAAGTAAGATACTGATACTTTTCATCACATTTTTTGCTTCAAATCTCACTTTCGATTATCAGTTTTTTTCTAGACTCTGACAGTGTTGGAAAATCCAGAGCTCAAGTGGCGACTCAACTCCTTTTAGAATTGAATCCTGATGTCAGAGGAGATTACATAGATGAAGAACCTGAACAAATTCTGTACGACAGTCCAGACTTTTTCAACAATTTCACAGTGGTCATTGCTACCTCTCTCACCGAAAAGTAATATTCCTTGTCTTGTATATTTTTTTTCTCGTCATATTTGAAATCAAACTTTATTGATATCTTTACAGGTCCTTGATCCTCCTGTCACGACGACTTTGGGACCTTAATATCCCTTTGATAGTTTGTAGAAGTATAGGATTTATCGCTTACATGAGAATTCAAGTTAACGAACATACTGTAGTGGAGACTCATCCCGATAATGAAATGTTAGATCTCCGTCTCGATAAACCATTCGATAGTTTAAAGAAGTACATGGATTCTATAAATTTAGACGAAATGAGTCACAAAGATCACTCCCATGTCCCCTACTTGGTTGTGTTGTACAAATACTTGGAAAAATGGAGAGCGGAGCATGGCGGTGACTTGCCCAAAAGTTACAAAGAAAAGCAAGAATTGAAAGAAATGATCAGAGCAGGAATTAGGAAAGACGAATATGACAATACGAATAGCGAAGAAAATTTTCAGGAAGCGATGAAGGCTGTGAACGCGAGTATAACGCGTAGTACAATTCCTGCTAATATTACGAATATCTTAAATGACGATAGATGCGTTAATTTAACCGCAAAGGTATTTATTATTTCACGACCTCGATTAAAGTTACAAGTAAATTGTTACTTTTTGTTACAACCGTTACTTTCACATTAGAGTAGTTCGTTTTGGATCATCGCTAAAGCGGTACGAGATTTTATTGAGAATGAGGGTGGTGGATCTTTGCCGCTCAAAGGTGCTTTACCGGATATGACAGCGGATACGGATAAATATATTGCACTTCAACAAATGTAAGAATCATTCAAGTTTTAGTTTTATAAATGTAAATATTTTTTTCCATCACATTCATTGAATCGTTAATCGTTTCAAGTTATCACAAGCAAGCGGGAGCGGATGCCGAAGCGGTATGGAGACGTGCTCTACAACTGATGAGACAATTGGGAAAATCCTCAGATTCCATAACCGAAAAGGACGTCAAATTATTCTGCAGACACGCTGCAGACTTGCATGTCGAAAGGGGAACGTGTATCGCAGACGAATACGATCCTAAAATAATCGACACCAATCATCTAAGTAAAATCCTTTTCTTTGCTTCAAATATCAATATTTAAAATTTTTTCTAATAATAATATTTCTTAATTTCAGTTCAGAGTTTGGAAAATCCTGAAAGTATGATGGTCTATTACGTTGTTCTTAGAGGCATAGAAAAATTTCAAATGGAATATAATTCCTATCCTGGAGAATTTGATGATCACGTTGAACCGGATATCGTTAAGCTCAAAGTAAGTTTCAATAACGAAGTCATGCGAGTACGCTCAAGGTACAAGCCTTCAGGTTTATTTTGTGAACTCTTTCAGGTTTGCATCACAAAATTGTTGAGCGAATGGGGATGTGGTCCGCTGGCGAAAGACGATTACGTTCACGAATTCTGTCGATTTGGTGGCTCGGAGCTTCATACGGTTTCTGCTTTTCTTGGAGGATTAGCTGCTCAAGAAGCTATCAAATTCATTACAAATCAATACAAACCAGTTCACAATACGTTCATATACGATGCCGTCACATGTAATTCCGCTACGTTCTTATTCTAAGATTCAGATATTATTGTCCAATTGGAACAGTGATATGAAACAAAGTGTCTTCTTTGAATTTGAATAAAGGTACTCGTCGTTTTGTTCATTTTTGAATAATTTCTTTTTTATGAGTAGAGAAAGCAGCAAATCGTTCAGCAGTATTCGAGGCGCTATCGCGATATAGTATGTTGTCTTTTTCTGGTCAATCAAGTTGAGAAGAATCAAACGATGCAACGACTGAAGATGATTATTATTATTATTATTAAATCCCAATGCTCACGCTATCAATATTTCTCATATTAACCATGCAAAACCAAGAGTTCTTCAATTTGTCAGAGTTTGAACAAATCTGTAGGTGTAGATCTATTGATTTCTTTGTTTTTCAGAATATTTTTGTTAAGACTTCAAGAGGAAATTTCATTCAAACGCTAGGGTTCAACTTCTTCCTATGTTTAGAAGAGCTGAATGAAAATATCACTTTGAGAGATCTACGAATAGATCTTTCTGTATGGGGAATATTGTTACAGGTATTTTCTTTTCTAACAAAATTACAAAAGTATGATTTTGGATACTGCTGACTATTGCTCTCTATTACTGAATCTTTTTTAAATACCACATAAAACCATAATTTTTCAGAATTACTCTTAGTTCAAACTCATAGAGAGAATATAATTATTAATCAAAAGTCTGATGGGAATCCTGGGACCTGAAGAATGGTGGAGGGTTTCTCAAAGGTAAAATCGACAGCACTTCTCCGAAGAAAAAGAAAAAAAGAACAAACAAAAAACCAGAGTTAATCGGTTGTTAAACGTCCAAAACAAAACTTTGTGAGAGAAAAATCAAAACCCGTCCGAGTGGTGGGGAACACTGGTCTTTTTGGCTTCGCCCTTAATGCAGCTCCGATTTCCTCAATCAAATTCTAGGTAGAAACAAACGAATTGGACACCCAAAAACGACTTCATCGTCCAGACAGCACAATGTGCCACTGGAACGTTTATGGAAGGTTCATAAAACTTAGGAGAGATTTTCTGAACGTTTAGAAAACGCTCCAGAGGCACATTTTGCTGTTAGGGCAGCAACTAACATATCTTATTGAATGAAAGCAAAAAAAACGCACAGTGTCACCATATCACACGATGTGAAATTCAAACGAACGAAAGAAAAGTTTTGTAGGAAATCCGGAAAATTATGTCCACGGGGAATTATGATCGAGGAATCTTTGTCGATAGGAAATTATATCCAAGGAAATTTCTTCCACAGGAAAAACCTTTCGGGGAAAAGTGATCAAGATGATGAAAGCCTGCCTGATACCTCGGCCCCAACAGAACTGCAAATCAAGTCCTTTTTCCAATGTTCAGATCTACAATTGTTTGTCTTGGTTCCTTCAAGTTTGGTGGGAGTTCTTCAGTTCTATGTTGGAGTTTCTCATAATAGTTGAAACAAACTCTCACACCACCAAGGCCTACCTGCTAAATCATCTTAATTCCATCGTGATTTGAAGAACTCTTCGGAGAACTTCCAAATAAGTCTACCTGTATCCATAACTTCATACAATCCCCAACAGAACCAAAATCTGCGTACGTCCAGACGTCCTTTGAAGGTGCAAATGTCCGCCGAACATTCCAATCTCCAGAGTACGTATGTGATCCTGAAATTCGCGGCACTAGTGAATTCTCCACTTTGAGCTTTCGTGGATTATGAGCGGAAATTAAGTAGAGGAAGCCTCGATTCTGAGAAAATGTCTGGGTCCTCAGAAAAACAATTCATGAAATTCGTCACCAATGGAAATCCCGAACATTTCTCCGTTGTTTTAACGTCGAAATCTGTTCATCCACTTATTTTACAAGGTGGAAGATCGGTGGCCGTTCTACACATATGGAACACATTATGGGTTCATTCCGGTGGTGGAAATTCAATCGATTTCCTTTCTTTTCATAATTTTGCTAAAAATCCCAGGCAGAATGGAACAAAGAATTGTTGAAACTTTCCACCTGGTTTTGTATGGAGTTACCAAATTGGAATATCCTTTTAAAAACTGACAGCAATTTTTTGGAATGGTTCTGTTCGGGATTTACAGGCTGTGATATCCAGCCAAAAACCAACGAAAATTCCGGACCAAACAGCCATCGATGGGTTTCGTCGCCTGGACGTAGAATTTAGAGGGAAATCCGGAAAGGTCGGAGTTTCCTTCGTTGCCTCCACCGATTTTCCACCAAAATTCTACTTTGAGGCGACATAGCTGTTTTGAGTGGGATGTTCCTATCAGATTTTGCCTGAATTATCTGAGAAAAAACATCGTTCAAAGCCCGCCCTGGTTGAAAAATGCCATTGAACCGACCTATCCCTTTCATCTTTTTTATCGGTTATTTGAATAGAGTTTTGTTCGATTGTCCCTGGCAGGGGAAAAATTCAAGAACACTTGAGAAGCAAGTGAAGAAATTTCAAATCGGTGCTCATCATCCCAAAGAAATCAGTACCGTATTTGAATATAATTCCGCAGTTTTCCACAACTCATCGAAATCGAAGGAAAGAAAATTTGAAATGACCATGACCGATGATTCGGATCTTAGATTCGTAAAGGAGTATTGAGAATAGTTTAGCGTCTTTTTCCGCATTCTATGAATTAATAGGCAAACGAGTGAGTATGCGATGAAGTAGGTTGTAGAAGCCAATTTTCGTGGGAGGAGAATAAAGCGAATAAAGCCCGGAGATCGTTTTGAAAATGCATTATTGCGCTGTCGTTGGTTTCAGATCTCGGAACACGACCGTCGTCGCTCTTGGTCGGTCTCGGTTCGGTCCTTACCGCCCCTACCACCACCGCTGCCGTCGTCACCACCGCCGCACTCTCCCCACCACTACCGGGACACCATCGCCAGTTGGTTTCGCGGATCCAGGATGATTTTCAATATGGCAGCCGTCGTGGTATCCGCATTAGTTACTGTCGCGAAGATGTTTTGAAAACTCGTGGATTTATCGTGACGACCGGTCGACGTTCACAACATAGGTTAGTTGGGTTGAGTTATTTAACGATGGTAATTAGAATATCTTTGTTTGATCAAGTGGTTCGTGTCATGATACCATGTTTTTTGGGAAAATCATTTCTTATACCAACAGCACATCCGCGCGCACACACGCACACGTACACGTACGTAAACACGGTGCCTTGGTGTGAGCTCAGCTCGCCGCGTATATGTTTTAGAGAGAGAGTAAATATTGGGCTTAGATTATTTTCATTTTCACGTAATATCAAGTGTGTCTAACGTCATCCCGGCGTGCTGTGATTCTCGTGTTTTTTTCACGTTCGCTTGGTATGCGATAGAAGGGGGTGTATTATTATTATCACGTATCAATCCGTCTGAAAAATAAATGTGTACTTACGCGGAGGTCCATGTATGATTGTTGTACTGTACATTGCGTGCGTGCTGTCTACATGTGTGTGTATGCGTGAGCTGCGTGAATGAGTTTTTACGTGCGTCAATTGTTTTGGAACACTCACTACCCCGCATTTATTTGGGCAAACAATCGAACGGATGACGTGCGTAAGTGTGACCGAAAGCGTGAATGCGAATATCTCGTGCTGCTTGTATGTGTGCGATTCGTTTGCTCATGGACAATGTCAAGAAAGAAGACGATGACGATTATGACGACAATGATTAGTCGTAACTTGTGTGCACCCACTTTGACGTATCTCGCCATGCGGACTTTGAGGAACCCTCGTTCAACTCTTCTTACAAGGACTTGCATCGTTTTCACCTCTTCGACGTCGCTCCCATCGTCTCCGGACTCCGCTCTTCCGATATTTAGTAAGTTTCCTTCACCTATTTCATACAAATTTGCAAATTTCGTTGATTTTTCATTTTAAATCAGTCGCTCTCTGCTGTCACTTATTATCAACTCTATTGTAGAAAACTGTATTCTTCGTTCTCAATGGGATAACGAAACAAGAAAAATCAAATGATCTCTTAGTTAGGTATGTGAAATTATTTTATTTAAGTAATCGTTTGACTTGGTTTGCAAAATGCTTACTGTTCTCAGAAATCTGTATACGTATGTCAGTTGACGATAGTATTTGCCATGTCCAGAGAACCTCGCAGATATTCGTCGTCTCGCAAATTCATTGCATTTGTTGTTATCCTAGTCAACGCTTTTAGAATGTCTTCAGAAATTTATATGTTCTCTCCTGTGCCTGTCAGAACCTGTCCACGATTAACTGCGATGAAACCGTTATGAACCTTCCGACTCTCGTATCAAGAAATATTCACAAATTTACAGAGTCATCGATAATTCTAGTATTTCCACTAGAGATGACTCTTTTCAGGAATAAAATGCCCAGAATAAAACCTCCTTACTAATGCATCAATCATGTTTTCAAACTAACTCTCCATCGCACGATGTATTGAATCGTATAACTGCTTTATCTTATCTTTGGAATACCAATCTCTAAATTGTAATATTGTAAAATTATTCCAATTTCGGTTAAATAATTGTGATCTATCTTTTACGACTGGACTTTGCTTTATGTTCTAATTTTGTTAATAAATGAACAAACATTGAATGTCATTTCTAATGATCTTAGTAAACAAGTTTCTATTCTTGTTCGATTTTTCTTCTTCCAGCTTTTTCATTGAAACTTTGGTGTGATTTTATTTTTCTGGCGATTCAGGCGATGTAGAGAATACTCCTTAAATTGTTTAATAACCTCCAAAATTCAATACCCACAAAATAATCACAAAAAGTACGTGTTTTATTTACTCATTATAAGCAGTCTTCTCATTTTCCTAATTGAGAGAACCTGAACTTCATTTGTGGATATCCTACTTTTACTCTTGAAATGTTCTACTTTTATTACTCGGACTTGGTGAAAAATCCTGGTACAAAACTGAAACTAGCATAGAGTTCATAACAAATTTTAACTCTTTGTGGAATATTCATAGAACGATGAAACTTGCGTCAATAGATTTCATGAATCATGAAATACTGAAGTAACTATGCTAGTTTCAGGTTTACGTAGTATTGCAAAATCTATTGAACTGCACTGAATCTGTCATGTAATTCTGTATATTTCATCTATTTTAATACTCATTTCAGGTGACTGAACCAAAACTAGAAACATGAATTTTTGAGGATGAAACAAATGAAAGAATAAATTTGTATTAAATACCGATTTCTGAGAAGGACAATATAACAGAACTGATAGAAGATTTGAAATAATGAAATAATTTCACTATACGCGTTGTATTCCAACTTCAAAGAATCTTAATGATATATTAAAATGTTAATTTGAACTGAACCTCATTAATTTCGTAACTCGAGACCAGAATTCTTGATCGAATTTTTACTTACGAAATTAAATCGTAATACAAGAATCCTGTTATTAATTATCCTGTTACGTTTGGGATACTTGAAATGTGATTATGTTGTTATGTTGTCAAATAAAAATTTAATTTGAGGAGGGAAGAAACAATGTGTATACGTTGCGCAACGCGTCTCGTACCGTCGTAATGAATTGTTAATATCATATTTCAGAGTATCAGATTTTTCCTTCAATATGCAATAACGACCAACCGATAAAATTCAAATAAACAAAACAATCGATATGGTTGGGTTAAATATGATCAATGAACTGAATCATCGAACTGTCTTTCATAAGTAGTTTTGGTAGACATGGAGTAGACAAATTTGTCAGACGTATCATGTTTCGTATATTTGCCGTTTTTAACGTATGACAGGAAAAAAGAATTTGAGTATATTTTCTTTCGTCGACCTAATTTATGTTTCTCATATTTTCAGGCGTACCGCAGGAAGTTTTGTTCCGTCCTCGATATGCGTCGTTATCAAAGATGATGAAGCAAGTAGAACCAGAATGCTGTACGAAAAATTCGCCTGAGGTGCTGAAATTCGCCTTCTACCGGTGAGTGCGTTGGAGTTTGAAATGAACAATTTTGCATTGGATCGGTATCATCCTATATCCCCCCTGGATTCAATGAAAATTCTGCTGGGAATGATATTCGATGGAATGTGAAAGAGTTGTGGGAAGTATTTTCTTTTTTCTCTATGCAAATCACGCAATGTTGTTTCTCATGACAAGGCAACTGGATAACTAATTTAATACGTTAGAAGATCATCGTTAATCTTATCAAAAGCTTCACCAAAATTCGTATAAATAGAATCCACTTGGTCACGTTTATCCAAATTGGATGAAGAAAATTGCGTATAATGAGCTAAATTGATGATGGAAGACGTATGTCGCATGAAAATATGTTGACAGGGCGGACAAATTTCATGGTGAAGAGATTGAAAATATACTCTCTAAATTTGGAAGAGTGAAAAATCACGCGTTTCATTCCACAAGTCTCAGAAGTGAGCCAATCAGTTTTTAATGTTGAACCTTAGGATCTAAAAGAACTGAACAAGCTCACTTTTGGCTGGCTCGAGAATGAAATCTCACTCTAAAAATTTTACACAGTAGAGTCAGAGAGGTAGATAAAATATACGCACAGTTCTCAAGGATACTAGATGAAATCCCATCAGGACGAGGATGTTGATTAATTCTCGGTCAAGATTTCGATCACTCTTAACCCTAAAATCTTAATCAGATCAACGCGTAAGTTGCGTACCCTGTGAGTTTACCCTCTAAATTGAAATGAATGAGATTTTCACTCGAACGGGAAGATAGGTTCTCTTTTGGCTGCATAAAGAGTGAATTAGAGAGAGTACACTGGTGAAATCTTCTCTAAAGCTGAGATTCCACACGAGCGTCTTTAACACGGCGATCATAACGTGTTGTCCTGTCAAAAAAGTTAACATGAAATCTCAGCTCAAATCCGAATTAGTGAAAAGTAGTAAGGATAAATAAATTTAACTGGTAAATCCGGTCAATCAGGGAAAGACTTGAGCATTGATTCGTCAGGAACAATTATGGTAAATTATAAAATCCTCAATTCCCTCAGGAGAATCTGGACAAATGAATGTTTATAAACAGTACAAAATTTCACAATTCTCGTACATACCGACTAATTACATAATGACATCGATAAATCACGGACCATGGCAAATACGAGCTTGCCTCATTTATAATACCATTACAACAATGAATTTTTTCCCTCCCAGTCATGAATATTTATAACGGTGAAATATATCAAAGAAATGTTACAATGAAAATGCCGTATGATCAAGCCAAGAGCAAAAATAGAAAAGCAATTAATTTGGAAATCACAAATAATGGAGAAGGAATTCATTTAACCGAAAAGTATCATTTATTATATAGAAGACGAGGAGAATGTCAGACGCAAAACGAATTTCGAGAGGGATCTTTAATCGAAAAGAAATCGAGCGTTCGAATCGTTTGAATTATAAATTTGGTAAAACGAATTCGGAACGGGTCTACTATTATTGTTCTGAGAAGTAAGAAACAGTGCACGTCTTTTTCTTTTTCCGCACCTAATAAAGAACGTCGTGCGAGGCGTTGAAAACGAAGGAGGAGAAGGAGGAGAAGAAGAACCTTCAAATCGCTGATCAAATTATTTGAATATGAAAATTAATATTACGTACTAGGTGTGTATAATGAACCACGAATTTACTGGAGGCTACATTTTTGCACGGATCCCTTATCTTGAACTTGAATCGATTCAGAGCATAATAACCAACAGAGATGTTTTGATAATTTCAAACTAGACCTCGCTTTCAACTCGGTGGAATAACAAATGGTTTTATGAAATTACTTGGATTCAAGTACACAACTTTATTGATTTCATCGTTGCGCCGTAAGCGTGCCCGTAATTGCTGGCAACGAAAAACATTTGGCACGTGAAAGAATGAGAAAGGAAGTCCGATGATTTGAACAGGCGGAAAGGGCAGAAGAGATGATAGTTTCGAGTACCGAGGAGAGCGGAATAAAATAATATGGACTTTGAAATTAATGAATACGAAGACGATGAAAGATTCGATGACTATGAAGATGAAGACGAAGACGAGGTCGGCGTCTTCTTCTTCGACTAAGTAAGAAACAATGCATTCCGATGGAATATCGGATCCGTCTCTTATACAATTTCTTGCATTCAATCAATGGACCGCTGGTGTACGATAGAATCATCTTGGCACTGTTTCGTACCGCATTCTCTTCGGTTCTGCATAGTTGCCGTTTCGATCGATACTTGGCCAAGAATTTTTCAAGCTGCCGATGAGATGCGGGATCGATCGTATCTCGTAGATGATATCATTCGACGTACGTATAGTTCTTGCACGAAACATTTGGACTGAAACTTTGAGTTCACAAATTTGGAAGTTGAGAAACAGATCTTGCCGTCATCCGTTTTCGATCTCATCCCCAAATCACTAGATTGTTTTCGAGAAATTCCCCTGGGGGGTTGTTTCAAATGTGAATGATCGATCGTTCATATGAAGATTATAGTTGAAATAGGTGACAGTCTAGAATATATCACGTGGATTTCGAATTGAGTATGGTTTTTATAGGTGAAAACCTGAGAAAAGTATCAATGAAACGTAGCGAGGAAAAGTTCAAAAGTTTAGATAATATACCATTCGTCATTGCCAAGCAGGTGTGATAACGTCGAAGGTTGGAACTATTTAAAGATCTGCAAAGAACTTGTCTAAATTGGGGCTTGCTTTGCATGAGTTCTTGAGACTCAAGATTTACCAAAGTGATTGTTCCGATAGAATTAAACGTATTTGATTTGTGATTCAGGTGAGATTGGTCTCAAAGGGAAGAGAATTATGCTGGGTTTTAAAGAGATTCCTCTCAACAAAATAGGGATGATGTTACAAATGTTCTCATTTCAATTGAAAACGTATTCCATTTTCTTGTTCGCTCATATAAAAGAGAGAGAGTAGATGTTTTTAATTCGTCGGGAGAAAATAAAATTACAAAAACTCCTTTTTTCCTCGGGATAAATGAATATTTACTACTATAGGTGAAGATTTTTTTCCTCGGTGTATAAATATATACTTCAGTAATCAATACACAGCGTGAGTAGGTTGTGGCGTTGAAATCCGAAAAAGAGAGTTGATATTACAAAATTTATATAAATTGTAAGAAAAATTATTATAATAGATGGTTGCGTATTAACGTACCGTTTCGAAATAATTCTACGAAGTAGAGACACGATGATCGAAATAGCTCTAAATTGAGATGATTTTCTCTTTTTTTTTTGTCTGTCAGAACATTCTTTGATAGGTTGGAAAATTGAAACATAAAACGAGAGGAAAGGAGGGAGAGAGAGAGAGTTGTTTCGAAACAAGATAACCGAATGAAAGAAGAAAAAAGACGAAAATGAAAAAAGAAAAGTTCTCATCGTTCATCGTTGAGTCTGCCCTTTTACGAACACGAAAGACAGAGAGAATTCGTTTGTTCTCATCAACTGAAGGATTCGCGAGTCAAAAAGGCTACAACTAACGTTCTAATTAAGCGTGTATAATTTTAGAAACAAAACTATGTCTAGGGCAAGTTTCTCTAGATATTAAACCAGAAATGTGAGCCCCTTTATCGAATATTTTAATTGTGAGGAAATTTTAATGTGTTCATAATTGAATGATAAGCTTACGCGTCATGTACAGGTTTTATGGTTCTGAAAGTTTCTCGCAACGATGATGAAGAGAAAAAGAAGATTATATTCGTTGGTCAGCGTGTTGATATACAACATGTAAAACTGGTAACCGACTCGATGAATTTATCTGATCGGAAATATTATATTATGATGATTTTCCTTTTTTTCTTCTTCCCGGAGATGACTGAAATAATCGATTGTGACGTACCGGTATCATTCGCGTTTATCGTTTCAGCGTTTCAAACGTTGTACGGATACAAAACTTCTTTCCGCTTGATACGCGGTTTAACATCCTATACGCTCGGTTAACTATTTTACGTTTAATATGATTTTCATGAGGAGAAGAGTGGTTTCGAAATTGGTAACTGTCTAACCTTCGAAATTTCTCCCTTGTAACCTGGGAGTAATCAAATTTTCATCAATAGTTTGTGAAATTCTACTCGTCTTGACCCAATTTTTACTTGAAATTGTAATTCAGTTGAGGAATAATTGTGGTCGAAATCATCGTTGATTGAGCGACACGTTAGGATTTTCGATCAGAGTTAGAGAAGGTGGAGGATAATTTTCAGCAAAAATAGTGTAAACTTCCAACGAGTATTCATTAGAGTTTCATTACTTCGCGGTTTTCATTGAGGAAATAAAGATTGTTGGTAGTATACTGTTTGTAGTACGATATTTTCATGTATCCTGGTGTAGATTATTTAGACTTAGAAAGTGTGAAATACTGCAATGCTCGAGTACTTTTGGGAACTGTATTTCATACACTGAGAAAACAGATATCTTGAAAAATACCATAATTTATGGATTTTTGGCGTTGGTTTAACCCGAGTCAAAATATTTCTTGGACTTTTTTCTTTTATAAAGAAGTATGGTACCTTCCTCATATCTTCACGTGAATATTTTGACTCGGGTTAAACCAACGCCAAAAATCCATAAATTATGGTATTTTTCCAAGAACTTTTTCTGGGAAGTTGATTGCATTTTCATCAATTGTTCACTCTTATGGAGTAAAAAATCACTCTACAGGAGTGAAATCTCACTTGAACTTGCAATATTTTCATCCTTTGGGAGTGAATTTTCACTCCAAGAAATTTAGAGAGGGAAGGCTTTACATCCCTGGTCTGAAGATTGACACTTGTTGCACTTGCACTTCTGAATTAGAATTGTGCTCACTTCATTCGATATTCAATGCTCAAAATATAGCTCGCTCTGCTGGCAATGTTTAAATTTGAGGTCGTTCGCTATTGATTATCCTCAATGATGTTCGTTTCGCCTACACTTTTTTTAATTCAAAGAAGCTCGCTCCGCTCGCCATTGAGTATTCCAAATAGCGCTTGCAATGTTAAAATTTAATAGTAATATTTCAAGCAACGCTCGCTTCGCTTACAATTTTTTAATTTAAGGGCGCTATTCCAAATGGTATTCGATCGGCATTCAATGTTATGAAGCTGAAAGTAGCGGCGGATTGATGTAATTTTCGATAGAATTGTTTTTTGAAATATTTGAGTAGGTAAATCGCAGATTTGGAAAATTACCCAATCAATTTTCTGGTATGAAAAATATTTGAAATCAGTTCAATCAAAAGATACATCAGATCGCTGCTAGCTTCAGCTTCATTTCAATGTTGCAGATGCCATTCGCTCTGCTCGTCATTTAACCCTGTTGAAAGTGCCAGGCAGATCCGGACAAAAAATAATTGTCAGGATTTGATTGGTTTCTGAAATGTTTACCTGGTTTTTGTCTGGAATTAAAAAAATTTCGTCAGTTTTTGACAGGATATTCTAATTTGGTGATTCCGGAAGAAACCAAGTAGAAATTTTGTCAGTTTTCGACTGGATTTTCTGGAATTTGCCTGGCATTTTCAGCAGGGAATGCTCCAAATGGCATTCAAAGTGTTTGGAAGAATAGAAAACTTAGAAAAATCTATTAAACCGTAATTATTAATCAGCTTTCAAGAATATACTAGCGCCGGGACATGAGCCGAAATTTCGTATAAGATTTCTCCAAAATACTTGAATATTTTTCAAAAATCGCTCTCTACAGCATTTCTATAGACATCCAAGAAATGCTTTATAGAGCGATATTTTGAATATATTCAAGTATTATGGAGAAATCTTACACGAAAGATTTGGCTAAAGTCCGGGCGCTAGCATCCCCTCGAAGAAATCTATTCTAAGTGATTTTATCGCTATAATCAGATCTCATAGTAAAATTTCTTTCCGTGTAGAAGAAACAAAATTTCTGATTCTCTCCACGGAACACAATCATCATTGCGTCAAGAGAATTGTGAACATTCGATATGGCTTTCGCGATTTATCACTTCGCGCTTGCATTTATTTTCACCGGTTGTAATTAATTCAAGTAATATTTCATACCAAACCGTGCAGAGTCCTTGATTTCTCATCGTATAATTTATTTCACGTCGTACGAAACTTCCTTCACGAATTTTCACTTTGTTTTTTAAAAAAACACATATTTTTCCTGATTCTGGCACTCAAGGTAGCAAACCTGGAAAAAGAATTTCACCTGCATGAAAGTTGATGAGTATAAAATATTTTCATACGTGATTACTACAAATCAATTAATTATACATTATTCATTGCGTATGTTAGAAATTTGGCACGAAAATCAAATTACCGGGGATAATAAATTCACCCAAACACGATAAAATGTGAAAAGGATTTTTCCTATTCTTTTAATATTGTTTTGGATATCTTATTCATTTTCATTTCAAAACTCAAATTCGCGAGGGATCTTTTTTATCGATTGAAAATAACTTATCGATTAATCGCGTGGTAATATAGAAAACATCACGGTATTTGAATTACAGTATCGTCGAATCTGTTACCGACAGTTCTTCTTGTTCGATCGTCAAGCAAAATTCTCGCTAGATGGAAATCATCGTCCCAACGATGGCATCGAATCGATTGGGTAATGGGTTAATTCTCTCGCGTATTTGGTTTTTATTGATTGTTATAAAGCAAAACATGGTAGAATCGAAACATATTTTCTTGTACGTCTTGTACATTAATATATAGGTTATGTTTTTTATTTTGTTCTAAGTAAAAATAACATGATCGATGGGGTAATTGACTTGACGGAAGAAGCTCATTCTCTCTGAACGTTTGAAGTACAAACTATTGGATACGATGAAAATTAAATCAATCAACAATTGGGATCTCAATGTTTTTTTTTTCGATACTCTTTATTTTGTGTTTGTCCATGTGCATTTGATTGTATATTACCGCGATACTATGCATATCCCCGATACAGACGAAGATAATGTTGCATCTACGTTGAATCTACCATTTATCCACGTAGAATCCACGGAGATGTGACGTGGAAATTGATGGAGATGTGATTTGAATAGTATTTGAAGCAAACTAAGCGTATAAAAATCAACGCTCCATGAAGTTTGTACATGAGAATCCAAAAATAAGAATTTTAACGACTTGGAGAGATTCGAACCCATGAGTTTCACCATTGCAGGCCAGCATCGTATCTGTTGAGCTATAGAATCCTGTGATTACACCCTGCCGTGCGATTCTCTGTAACCACCTGAGTTTCACTACACGTCCAGGAGTAATAAACATAACTACCGTGCAGTATAATGCAGTCACTGACTACGATATCTTTTTTTAGAACATATAAATGCGCGATAAAATCACGTCAGTCTTCAAAGGTCGGATAACGAGGGTCGTTAGCTCTCGCATTATGGGATCACTGTTTCGTTGTTCAGATTTGCAACCAGGCCTGTTGGTTAGAAAAGAACACAACCAAGATTATTATTCTGACAAATTATACGGAAACAAAATTTTCCAATCGATAAAGATGGGTCTGTACAGAGCAATATTTTCCTTTCACTGTTTTATTTTCGAATAATTTGTCAGAAAAGATTTGGCTCGGGTTGCATCGTCCGCTAGGGGCCGCTAGTGTCCCCTTAAATAAATAAACTTCGATATCACATTCGTACAATTATATCTGCTCGAAAAACTACTTCCCGAAACTTCGATCGTAGATGGAGAAAAAAATAAATGAAATATATCTATTCTCCGAAGGGAATTCGAAATACCCCACCTTAACGTAACTAAAACTCATGTCATCATTGAATCAATAAAATTAATGTATTCAACAATCCACGTATTTATCAATGTATTCCTCTGGCACATGAAATGGGTTAAGATGAAGAGGAAAAAAAGGGGAGAGAGAAGGTAGGCGAAACGGAGATGAGTAATTTCGATGTTTTCCTCTGGCATATATATTTATATATTCCCGAAATTCGTCCCTGATTTTCAGAGACCATAATAACATTATTAGAAAGACCTGATCATAAATCTTTGAAATTCGGTGTGACAAATAACGAACGGATGACGGTAAATGAATTGATGGATATCATTCGAATAAGAAATTACGAGCCAACATAAAATCAATATCCATTATTCGAACACGACAAATTAGATCATAGGGGTATAATTGAAGACTTCAAAACAATGTGGAGAATACACATATGTCGCGTTGAATGATTCCAAAGCCAACTTTTCCACACCAATGAATATACAGTGGATTTTTTTGTTTTCAATTGCTGATTGACGTAGCTGCTTATCTAATTAGAAAATAATTAAAGAAAAATCATTAATTCTCTGTCGTTTCGTTTCTGAGAATACCGTTTCATTATTTCTTATGTCGTTATTTTTCTACCTGTCTCTCACCCACATTCAAGCGATTGTTCGTACGTTCCTTTATGCTTCTGGTATTATTCATCCATCTTGTCCCTTCTACGATGTTCTCTTCATTTTGCACACGTTGAACGAATAGAGTTACGATTGAATATCCACCCCTCTATTATTCAAACCTAACCAAATCCATCTCAGGATCCAATTATCTTTGTGTTTTATTGCGTTGCGTTGTTGTTACTGTTGTTGTTTTCGTTGTCATCTTAATCTTTCTTTTTTCCCCTACTTTTTTTACTCCACAAAAAACAATTCATCTTATGTTTTTGTTTCTCGTTTTTTTTTTTTCATCGTACGACGATTCGCGAATAAATTGAACAAATGGAAATTTTTTATTTAACGTCGAGAGTGCGGGGTGGAAAGTAGTTGGGAAAGTGTCAATGCCCGGTCTCGCTCGATAGTAATAGAACGTCTTCAAGTTTTTTCAAATATTTCACTTAGGATAAAGGGATTTCTTAAATTTTCTTTATATTTTCGATTTATAGAAGATCAATAATTAACGAAATTCGCTTGTTATTATACTCTCTAAATCTGGAAGAGTGAAAAATCACGCCTTTCACTCCACTAAGTCTCAGAAGTGAGCCAGTGCGCTTCGAGTGGGATTTCTACTCGTTTCGAGTGAACCCCCACTCTTTTAGAGCAGAAAATTCACTCTAAAATTGGAGTGGCTGTGAGTTTCTAACCTCAAACCTTAGACTTTCACTCTGAAAGAGTGGGAATTTCACTCGAAAGTTCGACAGGCTCACTTCTGGCTGCCTACTCTCTAAATCTGAATCAGTGGAATTCGACTGATTCTGCAGTTGGATGTTCTTTTCACTGATTACAATTAGTCGTATTTCACTGTGAAAATCAGTGAATATTCATTGATTCGCAGTGTATATGCACTGGTTCGCAGTGGTATACTTATCACTGCAATCCAGTGAAATTCCACTGATTCAGATTTAGAGAGTAAAGAGTGAAATCTCACTCTAAACATTTTAGAGAGTATGGACAGCAATAAGTGGGTTCGTTGAAATGAACACGTACCGGAAGCTGGCACAGCCAAATCAGCACAATAGGATAACTAATTTATCGCTTTATTCGCGATTTTTCTGCTCCAGTCGTTTACGAGAAAAAGATGTGCCAGATTTCGACGAAGCTAGTCAACAATCTTCTAAACGACATCATCCAGAGGAATGGGGTTTGTGGTATTATTTAGTGCTAATTGACTGTACCTGCTATTCTCAATTTCGGAAATCAAGTCCTTTACGAGAGAATACAAACCGTGTTGGATTCCAACGGAGCTGACTCAATCTCGAGAACGACGGTACTTTCAGAGTTATTTTCAAAGGCTGTGCGACTAAGTGCTATATCCCGTTGTGCTGAGTTGGCTAGCCCATTGTGTCCAGTAGCGAATCAAGCTTTACAATCCTAGCGAAGGAGTGATGATTATATCAAATTAGTTCGTTACAACAGCGATTACAGATTATTCAATGCACTTAATATTCTTTTTTGTTGACAAAATCAAATGATGAATATTCAAAATAAATCTAGTTTCTAGGCATGGCACGAATATATCCATACTACCTCGTGCGTCCTTGAACAGATTAACGTTATTGGAATCGAACATTGATATAAAAAGACAACAGAGCGGTGATGGTGATGATAGGGCAAGGGTAACAGGCTTCCTTCCGTTGGGTGCGGCATCGCCGATGGATCTTTTTAGAAAAATTAAATAGAACAAAGTAGTGTTTCAAAAGCGGTGTCGATGGTATATTATAAGTCAGTTCGAAAGTATCGGAAAAGACTTCTCAATGAACAACCGCGGTGTACATCCTTTTTCTCGGGTGGATGGGATTTGGAAGAATACGAATTAAAGTGGGGGAAATCTGTCGAATGGAGTATTTGTGAAAACAAATGCAGCAGCGACGTAAATGTACCTCGGGGTTTAAAAGAGACACGGTAGATTTATCAGAAGGCTTTGGAAAAATAAGACCCCCCATAACTTCAGAGATTACTAATGTAATCTTAATAACGATCCTATGAAATTGAGGAGAAGTTTCGCAGTGTGAGTGATGCGAGATAAGTAACAAAAAGTCAGGCTCTAAATAGAAATAGGGGGAGAAAGAGGAGAGAGAGGAAGGAAAAGCTGTTGCGGATACATCATCGTACCCACGCCATGGTACGAGAAATAGAGAGTTTTAACATATTTGAGAGGGAAGATAAACGTTGTAACGGATTTCATTGGGTTTTTTTTTCTTTATGTGGTTATATACAGAGAGATGAAAAAAAAAGTAGATAGAAATTTTTATCAGTAAAATGAAGCAATTCTGGTTAACAGCGAGTTTTCTCTATTATCGTTTCATCCGGTACAGGTTTTAATTGAGAATGCTGCTTATTATACACATTTCATTAACGTAACACAATAATTCGCGTACAGATATTCAGAGAATTTCATATAAAACCACTGTTAATTATTCAAATTTATAGAAATAAAATGCAATGATCATCATAATCATCGGGTTGATCGTTCGGAGTTAGATTTCCCCAACGTCCCGAAAAAGAATTGGTAAATCGCCTTTACGATAAAAACGTCGTCATCGTCCCACCACTGCCTACATTGCCTACATTTTTTTCTCTCTTCTCGTATTCCGGGGATGATTGTAATTTTCTTTTTTTTTTTTCCTTGCTCTCTCGTTCTCATCGCAACACGGAGATATCGTATTCCTTTTGTATTCTCTCCTCCGGCGAATAATGAAGAATTTAAGCTGTCGCTTTTTCTTTCGCAGAAAAAAGAGAAGAGCGAAGGTTTGAAATCTAAATCTTGAGATTTAGTCATTCTGAGTCTTTCGACTGCGTCCGCATTGCGTCGCGTTATTTTGACGCCGGCGCCTTGCAATATTCAACAACGCGAGATGATGTTTTCGGATCTTGGCTTGTGACTCTCGAATCGACTACTGGGATTCGATGATGACACCTCACTTCCGGGCCTTCTTTCTTGCTCTTTCTTCCTCCTCAACCCCATTCTACAGTTTGGTAACTTTTTCAACCCTCATCGCTGCAACGTTTCAAGTCTGTCTTTCATTCTCCCTCGGAATAATTCATTATAACTTTCTGTATGTAATCTTAGTATAGAGATAGAAAAAAAAAGAAGAAGTAGATCGAATTCGAACGGGGGTAAATTTCCGCTCGGAAATCGATTTCAACCCTTCGACCGGATTCTTGGGTTTACGCGAAACATTTTCGTTGAAGGAATTTAGATCCCCGCTGCCTGCCAGTTCAATCAATCTTATTAAAATTCCAAAACAGGAGAAAGAGAATCAAAGGAAGGACTCCCGAGGATTAATGAATATCATAATTTTTGTGCGGGGGGGGTTTTGTTTTTTTTATTGAGATTACAATGAGATTGGAGAAAGAAGACAAATTTGAAGGATTTTTTTAAACACACTCGTTAAGTTTTATTCAAAGTAGTTCATTATTGTGTTGTTCGAGATTCAGCAAGAAAAATGTGTCATTCCACTTGTCGGATCGTTAAAATAAATAACTAGATTGAGAAGAAAAAGGAAAGCAGAAGGGACTCGATCGTGAGGAGTTTGAGTACGGTGAATCTTGATACGAGGTTGATGCAATCACGTATTCGTTAGAGTCAATTACATTTTCTTGCGGCGAGCGAAATTTCATTGATTGTGATGGGTATTCGGTCAAATCAACTGTATATCAGAATTTGCCATACCTGACCTCACACTTGATTGATTCCCCGAGGTTTTTTCCGAGTAAATATTTGATTTATCTTTGATTTCGCATGTTTTAAAATTCGATTCAAATATTATAATATCATTATGAATTCTCACACAAAATAAATGATTGAATTTTCCCTTTTATCCCACCTTGAGAGAGTATTCTTGCTTCACTCTTGTATCGATGACTACGGGAGATATATACGTGTATTATATACACATAATGGTGTATCGTGTTTCTTGTAGCGAATCCCGAAATCCATGGTCGCGTTGTCGGAATTAAAATAAACGTGTACGGGATATATAATAACGAAAGTCGGGGTGGAATGCATATGTCGATGTTGTTTTATCGAATTTTTTTCACACGCGTTAAATGTGAAATTGCGCAGGCGTCGTTTATTTCCCTAACCCTCCGGTTTCTCTTTCTCCGTGGTCTGGCCAGTTGGGGATAAAAATAAGGAACAACAACCTTGTGGGGGAAGAGAAAGGGAAGACAAAGAGGAAAAAAAAGGAAGGAAAGAAAAGAGGTTGGTTGGTTCATGTTGGGAGGAAAAAAATGGATCATCAAATGACGTGTACCGTACATGGGATCAGAAATTAGAAATTTCAGATTCTCGAGAGGTTTGGAGAATCGATTGTTCATTTCTATTGGATTCAACGGAGTTCATTTATCGCTCGTTTCAAGATTGTTGAATTCGTATATCGAAATGAAAAATGATTTAACGTAACTCGTTTCTCATATTCGCCTCCATAAAATGTTCTACAGCGCATGAGAACGAATCTCCTCTTTCTCGTATCTCTCGAAATGAAATATAAATCTTTATATATTTTTTTTTATCTTCATCTCCTTTCCCCACGTTCAATTCGCCGCTTTCTCTTTCCTTCTTGGAATCTCAGTTTTCGTTTGAATAGGAAGAAGAAAAGACAAGATACATTCTCTGAAGGGCTCTTCTTTAGATACTTCTGACATTTTTAGACAAGAGAAAGAAGTACCCTACGGAAAAAAAGGGTGTATAATACATGTATGCTGTTTTTCATTTCTTCCCTCTCCTTTTTTTTCCGGTCAACAGAGGTTCTGGACACGGTTGAATCAAACTGAACTAACCTCTGGCCAAGATTCCGCAGATTTTTGGTTATTTTCACCCTTTTGTCCTCTTCCGCTTCCTCATTCTCCATGTAATTTTTTTTCTTTACACAAATACACAGTTTTCAATCTTCGTATGGTAGGTGCTGATATGTTATCAGTATCGTCTGTGAAGAATGTGTAACTGTTCAAGATATTCTTATCAGTACATGAAAATTCCACATAAATACTCCTAGATTTATAGAATCTCTATGAAACTTTTTTCTTTGTTTCAAATTTCGCTTCAAATTTGTTTTATTTACTGTTCATTAGCGTTGCTTTTACGCCGACCGTACGCTTTGTTTGCGCTTTACTTTTGTTCTCATATTCATCAGGTTGAAGAGCTGACAGGATATATTCATTTGAAGAAATTCCACACAAATTTTGCATAAATCATAAAAGTTTCAGAAATAACATTAGTACTGTATTCATGGAAATTTGAGTTCAAGGGGTGAAACTCCCATAAAATATTGCTTGTCAAAGCATAAGAATTAGAAACTTGCTGAATAACGCTGGTGGAAGAGTAAATTCATTTTTTTTCCGGGTTCAAATACGTAGAAAATCGCTGAGGGATTGAATCAATGTACCGTGGCGGTTGATCAAGTTACATTCAATTGACTCCAATATAAAATTGATTCCCCGTGTCGTGGTTTTCTTTACGTTCAACTTCGCTACAATTCTAGATTCAAGAATATTCTTTTTAGTATAGTAATGATGACAATTTAATCCGCTAAGTAAATCTCATTTGAACCTTTCGTATATTATTTTCAGCTTTTTCCTGTCTACCATGGTGAAATTCTTCGAACACGTCGTCGTTGGGATCCCGAAGACGGTGAGTTTTTTTTCTCCTTTTTGACAAATCATCGATAAATTTTCATGATATATTATTTTATTGAAAATGTATACCCATTATCCTCTCATTGGGAAGTGAGGAAATTCAATGAGCGCATTATTCAAACCGCAACCATGACAACGGTCGGACGTGGAGAATACCCATGAGAGAATATTCACGCGACTCGACACATGGGATCATTCACGATGAAAAATTCTTTTGACCTACAATTTACAGGGAATGTAAATGAATAATATATAAATATTCACGTGCATACATAGTAGTTGATAAAAGTAGAATATATCAGCAGGTGGTGGGTGAGTAGTAAAGTATGGGAATAGTAGGCATACTCAAGTATAAGTGTATACTTTTTAATCAACTCTCGATCTCGATTCCATTATTATTCCTCTTCCTAATCTTTGAAACGAATCCCAAAGTTACCTTGGGAGCCACGTACGTCATAACTTGGTCCGCCACTACTACGGTCGTTCAGACATGTCGTGGAGACGAAGAAAGATATTGATTTCTTAGCTATACTAGCCCGAATGAGGCGTGTCCTCCAAACGTTGTAACAAAGTGGCCGCGATGATAAATATTTCTATATTCATATTTCCTTTGTAATCCCATCCCACAGGAACGAATCGAACAGAAATAACTGAGCCAGGGCCCCTAGAGGTTTACCACCGCCTTCACCGCTTCCGTCGTTGCTTCCACAGTTGCTCCGCTCTCGTGTCGTTGGCGCATCGTCTTCGCCACGTTACATCGAAAACGAAATCGGGTCGAAGGGTGTCCCCGTAAAACCTGATGATATATTTCTCCCTGGATCCTTCTTCCGTACCTTCTCGTTTCCTCTTCATTAACATTTTAATACGACATGCGAACGGATTTTCCTTGATGGCTGAGAATTTGATGATAATACATTGTTCTCTTGCCGTGCGAATGAATGACAAATTGTGGTAATCGTGAACCATGGCATGCGTATCGATTTTCAGTCGCTGTTTATCTTTCTACAAGCGGATAGAAATAGTTGAACAATTAGTTACCGAGGACTTGGTTCATCGGTTCTTTTATCTCAATACTGGCAGCGATTTAGCTCGAGTTGACCGTTGCAAATGAGTCAACTGGTGCAATTGCGTATCTTTCGGAACCCTTGGGAGATGGTTCCGAGCGAATCACGAGTTATGAGATAATCACACTCCAGGGACAGTATAATCCAAACACGATGCATGGATATCGTGTCCTCACCGCGTGTTAAAATTATGCAAGTGCGACACGAGCAAATTCAATATTCATCCCCGTGAAACGACGTTGAGAGATATACGTAATAAGGAAACCAATTCTATATTCCAACCTCATTTTTCGGAATTATTCCAACATGCAGAATTCTTCTTTTCTACGTTTTGAATTGGTTCTACATTTATTCGGTTGTTATAATTTATTGAAATGTATAGAGATGATCGATATTATGACTGAGATTAAGTTTTACACACTTTTGATTAAAAGGGTACAGTTAAAATATATTTATATTTTATAACAGAATCAATGGACATAGGGAATGCTCTCCAAATTCAAATTGGTGAAATCTCATTATTTTTGCAGTTGAAAGTTGAAAACTGAATGGAATGAGTTTCAGAAAGATTCAGAGCAATTTAAAGAAATTCAGACGAATTCGAAAAAAGCTTTGAGTTTAAAATACGTAAGATTCTGAGAGATTCAGAATAATTCAGGAAAATTACGTCGAGGAATTCCAAAACAAATTCTGAAATCTCCAAAATTCAGAGAAAGAGAGATTCAGAATTCATAACTATGCAACAAGCTTTCAACTTCTTCTGATTTACTCTACATTTCTTAGAACGATGTCGTAAAATATGGAGAATTTCAGGGAAATTTTTTTATCTGAGACGCGAGAGGATCAGTGTAATTTACACACAAGTGAATTTGGAAAAATTGTGAGTTGAAAGGCATTCTCAGAGAGATCGAGAGAAATTTCAGGAGAATTTTGGAAATTTGAATGATTCAGAGAAACTCACAGGAATTCGGAAAAATTCAAAATAATTTCAGAAAAGCTGTGAAAAACATCCGAATGAATAAAATTATGGAATCAAAATAATTGAAATTCTGAGAGATTCACAGAGATTGAGTAAGATTTCGAAAAATTCTGAAAAATATTTAAATGTCACCAAAAATTCAGAGAGAATTAAAATGCCTGGCGAGAGTCTAATTTTTTCTGAATTACTAGAAATTCCTTTGAATCTCTCAGAAAAATGTCTTGAAACATGGAACAATTGAGAGAAATCTCAAAGAGATTCAGGGCCAATATCTTACCAGGGTTCAGAGTTGTGAAATTTTTAATTACAAAAATTTTGAATTCACAATTGAAATCTCAATTTTTATTCCAAATGTTGGGATTAAAAATTGAAAAAATTACTTTCCAATCCCAATGTCAGGATCGTAAATTGAAAAATTACTTCTTAATCCCAATGTCGGGGTTAAACAATTTTTTTTTATTTTTTAATCTCTATGGTGGGGTTAGGAATTGGAAAATTATTTTCAACTCGAGTTTTTGGGATTAGAAAATGAACAAAAAAATTGTAATTCCATTGCTAATCCAATTATCTTTCCAATGCATTATTTACAACCCTGTCAGGGTTAGATATCAATTTGATTGGAAATTTTCATACAAAGTAAGAACGCGGCTGAATGAAATAGGTGATGATATGCCGTGACAATTTAGTACATTGGGATAACTGAAAACTGGCACCATTGTGGGTGATTCGTGTAAATTTCAGTTTCATTCGATACGAGAATCATTTTGACCGAAAATCACAAAGCAAGCATGAGCATGATTTTGAAAAACCAAGAGCACAATCAAAGCATACAGTTCCTATCTCTGAGAATAAAACTCCCCGTGTAATCATTGTGAGATTAAGCACACCCGATGTTCGATGTCGAATGTATATGACACGACGTGCCTTCAACAAACAAACGAATAGTCGTCGTATGAGATCATGTTGATGATGATGATGATGATAACAACGACGATTGTGTGAGGAGAAATTTAATCATTCCCCTTGATACACTGAATGGGAAAAACCCGGGATGATGTAGTAGGGGTTTGCATAAGGCAGTATACACTTATCGATCCTTTCACTCGAATAAAAGAAAGTTAAATAACAGGAGAAAAGCAGAAAAGAAGAACCACTTTGTACTTTTTTTTTCCTTTTGCACAATATTTTATGTATTAATTGTCTCTTTATGGAGACACAAAATTCATTCGGGTACCGGGGTCAATGAATTCCCTTTCTTCCATAATCCCTTTGTACGATAATAATATACCGATGGAAGGAAAAAACACAACTTGCGAATTTCACACGTGTACACGTATTTCATTGAAATAGAAGAGATAATGAACGCACGTAATCGTCCTTCTCTCGCTCCATACCGTTTGAATTTTTATTCAGCAAAATTTCATTATCTCTCGCGAATGAAGACGCTTTATCCGCGCAATTCTCTCTTCAAACAATATTCAACCGACGTTAATTCTCGTGACGATGATCGTGGCTATCGTCGTGTAACTCGATATTTGTATCCGAAACCATGAACGATGACGTATCGTAGAATGCATTGAGATAACATTTGATACCGTTTGTGTTATTAAATACATATATCACTTCAAAGACTAATATCATTCGAATGACAAATAGATCATTGCGACGTATCCTGTCGTTCCTCTGTCACTTCCTTGGAAGGAACAAGAGTAGGGCTGGACTCGAGACTCTCGAGTGATACCAACAAAACTCAATTTTACCAGTTCTAATGCAAAATTCGTTGCGTCAATGTACAAATATTTTAACAACGAAATGGGAGAAAATTTTTGAAAATTTTTTTTTTAATTTTGAATACAATAATTTAAGAAGTTTATTTGAAACTGTGTTTGCAGTGTCGAAAAAGGTCTTGTCTCGTCTTGTCTTGGTCTTGTTCTTAGTCTTGTTCTTGGTCTTGAATGAAAAACAATTGCTTTATGTCCTGGGTGCGGTCGATATCAGCCTCCCAGACGTGTTATTTCTAACTATTACATGCTCATACTTGGATTTAACCCTTCGAGTACAAATCAAGTGCAAATTCGCACCAACCATTTCAAAACTTTTCGTTTTTCGTCAAAAATTGATTTTATTCTCGACGTTAATCTGCACAGTTTTCCCTTCGAATTGAAAAAAAGTCACAAAGTGTGTACTCCGAAGGTGTGAAAGGAAGTGTGTGTACTTGAAGGGTTAATGTAGAGATTTGTCTTCGAAGATCGCGAAATTGAATGATATTTACTATTTTTGAAACAAGAGGAAAAATGTAGGAGTGTTTGAAAAGTGTATGTGAATGGAAAATTGGTAGCATTATAACATGATAATGCAGGATTCCATACATCAAACGTGCTGCTGTTTACGTATCAAAGATTCTTTTATTGAATCTGTGATCGTGAAACGTACACGATCCATATGTAATCCAGAACACCGCTGCTCGCCGTTAACGAAAAATAGGTCATGGGTACCAGAACAAAGCTAGTAGGACGATCCTATTGTCTCTGTTTCAAGTATGTTGTCCGAATGGAAGAACATATAGATTTGCTCTTGAGACAAAAGAAAAACACAGAGTAACACATTTCTAAATGTCACAATCACGTGCATGGAGCGTGTGATTGTTTTGCATAAGAGAATTATGGACCATCGCGATACGATTTTTTCATTCTTCCAATTTCACGTCTCATAGGGGGACTGATTGATCGATCGATGGATCGATGGATCGATCGGATGGTCGGTTAGTGGAGTTAGTTGATATTATTCTCCCTTTTCTTGATATATTCGAATTATCTTGACGGTAGAACAATGTCTGTTCACTTCGTGACCGTTACCACTACCGCAAAGAATTCTCCTCTCCTTCTTTCTCCAATTGCTTGTCTCGTCAGTAGTAGTGGATGTCGCTTTAACGACGTCAGCCCAAATAACTCGATCGAGTCTGGCCGCAAAGGGACGTTACTACTAATTTCGTTGTAAATTACTCTTTATTGCTTATCATGCCATTTCTTTTCGTGTTTTTACGAGCTTTTCTATTACACGTTAAATTATCAATCAATTTCTTTTTCACGAAGGAAAAACACGTTTAAATGGAATAGCTCGGAGGATTACACGAGGAGAAAAAAGTACCGATGGTATAGCTAATTGGTGGTTGGTTACCACAGCGCATGGAAAACAAGAAAAACTTTATTAAGGGAATAAAGATGACTAGATTTTGTTTCTTGTAGGCGCTGGATGATGACAAAGAAAGTATTCTGTGAAAGAATTCCTACGTGCGGTCCCAAGGTGGAAATAATTTGTGTAAATGTAAAGGAAAATATATGTAAACGAATGGATGTTGAAAACGACACAATTCTAACTTAACAAATGAATGTGGTGGAGAGAAAATAAGTAATTTTCATATTAAACACACTTGATGTGTTACTTGCATATTACACGAAGAATCTGGTAATTTGACATACGGTCACCAACAGACCAGCGTAAATTAGAGGCACTTGATGTGTTAAAATTACATTTCAACATTTTTTATGATGTTCTCATGACATGAACTTGAAGGAGTTCATTGTTTCTAATTCATTTTAGTCTAAGCAAAGGGTATTAGGAGAAAACATAACGATGGAAGGGTTGGAAATTATTGAAACGGAAACTCACAACTTTCTAATGACTCCAATCAACGGAAATTTTGTTCCCAGAAGTAAAATTCATTTATTATTTTTAGAATTGTGCTCTCATTGATTGGATCCATCAGAAAGTAGATCTTGAGAGTGTGAGTTCCCGTTTCATCCCTACCACCGCTGCTATGTTCCCTCCTGATACTCCTTGAGTTTAACATACAATAAGAATAACTGTTTTGTATTTACAAAAGACATCTGAAGTGCGTTGAGAAAGTTATTCACGTGGGATATGTTGATTTAACATTTTTATTCAATGTGGACTGTTTTGGACATGACAAATATGTTATACTCGACGAATTTGTTTCAACTGTGTGAGAAAGAATCGGTTCAACGGAGATCACTGCGCTACAAAGACTTGGAATAGAGTGAATCAGGGTAAGATGACGCACTTTTTCGGTCAACTCGAGCATGAAATAATAAATAAAACCTCATTCACTTGAGGAAGATTCGAAGATTGTATAACCTCTACTTAATATTTTTCTTGAATTCACGAGTTTTGATGTATTATTTTTTGCTGTAGAAAAGCAGGAAAGTGCGTCATCTCACCTCGCCTTTACCCTATATTCTATTCAGAATTCATCCCTGGCCAGGTGGTTTATTTTTCAGCTAGCCCAAGGGAAAGAATCAATTGATTGTGAGAGGAAAAACATTAATACGTCGAGGTGAGAGGATTGATCGTCTTTGGGAAAAAAAAGCAGTCCTGCAAAAGAAGTAAATTCCGAGAAACACAGCAAAGCGAAGAGTTTTATCGAAGAAAGATAGGTTCCTAGAGAGGATTATTGTACGGAGAACAAAGTCTTGGATAAAAATCTGAAATATACATTCATTGTATGTGGGGAAAAAACAAAAAAGTGGATAGCTTTCAACGGGAAAGTAAATTTTTCTGGGATCTAAGTGGAAAAGAGAACTCCGAGAAGCTATAGATCACTCGTTGAGAGGAAAAAGAAGCGGCAATAAACTCGCCACAATGAGAAAAAAATTTCTTTCAACCAAATAAATAGTTTTCCTTGAAATTTCTTGAGATTAATGAAATATTGAATTTAATTGAATAATGGAATGCTTGCCCTAAAGAAATAATCTATTCGCCACAAGTAATCAGTTTTTGCATCTAATTAAATATGTAATTTTTTACAAATAAATACACGGAGAGAAATGGAGCTGGACAGGAAAGTAATCTTTTGATGAAAATTGAAGAAAAACTCTTAAAATCTGAGAATATTTCTTAAGGGGTAACCACCTATGTAGAACACAGTTTTTGAAGGTGATTTTTGGAATTTTCTCGCAAGAAAAATTTATATCTTATTGAGAGAATAATTTCGTGGGTTTATTATACATGTTTTGGAGTGTATAAATTAATTTTTACGATGTGCTAAAATACGAAATGGCGGCTGTACAGGGCAACGAGCATCAGACGATTTTTGAAAGAGGCTTCTACGGCCCGCAACTTTATGTCGCCGCAAGTGATCTGAAACACAAAAATCAAAAATTTTCTTAATATTTGAACTAAAAGCAAGGAAAGTACGTACGGGTTTTTGAAAATATTGAATTTTAAAAAATTGGCGTACGGTTTTGCAAAAAAAAATCTTTTCCTTGACAAAAAATTGCACAAGAGTGGCCGTAAAAATTCAAGTTTTCGATTATTCAACAAAATCGTACGTGGTTCCCTAGAAAATACTGTTGTGAAGCGTGTATCCAAATTTCAAATTTATTGGATAAAAATTGACTGAAAAATCGTGCGGGAAGTAGAAGCCTCTTTGAAAAATCGTCTGATGCTCGTTGCCCTGCACAGCCGCCATTTCGTATTTTAGGACATTGTAAAAATTAATTTATACACTCCAAAACATGTATAGTAAAGCCATGAAAATATTTTTTCAATAAGACATAAATTTTTCTTGCGAAAAAATTCCAAAAATCACCTTCAAAAACTGTGTTCTACATAGGTGTTACCCCTTAAAATATTACAGAGTGAATACGGAAATTTCGAAATCACTTTGTAAAATTTCACGCGCGACTTTAGAAAAGTTCTTATATCTTTCTATGGTTTGTTGAGTATTGATAATTTTGCAGTGTTTTTCAAATAGAATTCAACAAAAAGCTGAACCGTTTTCTCTTTACTACGCTACTTGAGAAAAACTCTTAGATTTTAAGAAATATTCTCAGATTTTAAGAGTTTTTCTTCAATTCTCATTCAAAGATTACTTTCCTGTCGAGCTGCATTTTTCTCCGTGCACACTGAGAGAGATAAAAGAGAGAAATTACACTTTACATTGTAATTTTTGGCTCTATACGAACTTTTTTGCAAATACAGCAGAAAAATTCATAATTCTTCATATCATAGAATGTAATAATGAAATTGCACGGAAAAAATAATTCAGCTGCAGCAGCTAATAAGTAGCTAGCACGGACACGGACAGCCAATTAATTGGCTCCTGCAGCTAAATTTTAGCTGTTACAGCAAAAAAATTTGCATTTTTAGTTGATTTATTTGCGGTAACAGCTAAAATTTAGCTGCAGGAGCTAATTTGATGGCTGTCCGTGTCCGTGCTACACTGTAAAAAAAAACTGGAAATTTACTGTGCAACTGGACTGGAAATTTCCAGTGCTAGTACTGGAATATGGATATTCCAGTACATGTACAGAGATTTTGTTGTTACGTTACTGAAAATTTACCAAGCATAACTGAAAATTCAGTCATTGTACTGGAATTTTCAAGTTTGAGATGATGTACTGAAATTTTGCCATGATTTCGCGAAAATTTTACCGGCTCGTACTACAATTTTATAGTTCTTGTGCACCAAAAAAAAATATTCCCTCAAAAAGGACTTGAGAAAAAATTTGGAATTTAGAAAAAAAAACCTAATCGTTGGTATACTGGAATTATACAGGTTTTTAACTGCAATTCTCAGGTTTTGTGATGGAATTTTCCAGTTACTATGCAATTGAATTATACAGGTTTTGAACTGCAATTTTCAGGTCGTGTGATGGAATTTTCCAGTTGCTATGCAACGGAATTTAATCACTGTTGCACTGAAATTTTCCACTTCTATTGGACTTCGTCATTTCTGGCAGGAAAAATTTCAAGTCTTTATATTAAAAATTTCCTGATTGAGATTTTGAATAATAATTGTAATTGTAGCCAATGAAATTGATATATGAGGTTTTTCCAAGACTTATCCTCTTGTGTTCTAGATATGAAGCATATGTAGTAACCCAAGCTGGCCTTCCAACATGTCGCGCTATAGCTCATCGGTTAGGTCTTAGGTTTCAGTTGGTAGGCAGGTAGAAAAGTGTGGGTTCAAATCCTGTTAGGTAGACATGAGTTTCTGTCCATCCAAATGAACGATCAAAAGTTTCTCAATCATCTTGGAACACAAGGACCCTGCAAAATCACTTTGCGTGAGCAATTTTTTTTCAATTTTCATGGATATTTTCAGCATTAATTTTCCAGTACATGTCCTGGAAAAGTCCAGCTCGTGTACTGAAAAATTCCAGTACCGAGGCTCAGAAAATTCCCAGTTATGATGCGGGAATTCCATAACGTTTGCACTGAATTTTTGCAGTACAAATGTGCTGAAATTTTCCGGTACATGTACAGGTTAATGACTTCCAGTACATGTACTGGAATTTTCCGGTGAAATTTTTTTACAGTGTAGCTACTTAGCTGCTGCAGCTAAATTATTTTTTCCGTGTGCAGTATATGCTAAGATGTCTTCGTTTAAGGGATCTGGAAGAGAGATCTAAAGACCTCTTTCAGATTTCTTAAATGAAGTCATCTTAAAGACAATGACAACTGTTGCACAAAACATTCTTCAGACATCCGGTAGAAACCTTTTAGACAAAGCAAAATTTTTGCTGTAAGGGTAACTGAAGTCAGCTCCAAGACTAAGAGTTTTTGATTTTTTCCTTAGAATATTGCTTGTGCGGTACGGTTCGTGGATTTTTAATCACCCTGGCTTGAAAAAGTAACTTCGATTTATATCATTTATGAAAGCATTGATTACCAAACCCTCAGTGCATTGTTTCTTAAAGGAAAGTGTGAACTTTACATTGTGACGGAACAAATAGTATATTTCCCCGGCTATTCACATTGAGCAAAGTAATGTCCGCGAAAAATGTGAACTTTATAGAGTTGGCATTGAATTCTCTGTGTTGCCTGCTGAGAATGTAATATTTATCGTGCCTACATTTAATTTTCTGCGTTGTCTCTCGAAAATCTAATGTTCACGGTGTCAGATTTGAAATTTCTTTCGGAATATAAGATTCACAATTTTTTTTCTCACAACGCCGAAAATTACCTTAAAACATGTGAAATTTGTGCTCTTTTATATAATTTCTCTCTTTTTTTGTCCCTCGGTGTATTTTTTCCAGGGCAGAACTAGAGGAGATATCTTCCAAATGAATCAAGAATCAGCCAAGAGAAATTAATGAATTTCTGATGGAAATACTTACCAAATTAAAAAAAAAAAATTGAACAAAGTAAGAGAAATCGTTGTAGTTTTTATAAGAAAAATCAAACGAAGAGCGTTATGAGAATAAAGAATCTATAAAAAGTAGAATCAACGCGTAGTATGCAAATTGCTGTTGTGTTTAATAATTTGCCAATTCAACGGGTTTTTTTTCTTTCTTCGTTACTTTGTAAAGTGCGGTATGACGGGGGCCGTCGTTGTCTGCTTTTTTGTCATAGTCGTCGCTCGTCAACAGCGAACGTGTCGATTTATAGTTGCAAAGTAGTGTTATTAAAACACCGTCATCTGTCCGAAACGTATATCGTCGCAATTTATGTGAACAAGAAACTTATTTTTTTGTTTTTCGTTTTGTTCGAAACGAGTAGTTGAACAAGTATTTCTTTATCGTATAAAGTGAAAAAAGTTTGTAATCTCGTCAAGGAACTTTTCAACGTGCGTTACATGCCCTGTCAAAACTTTTCATATCAAATGTATACAATTTCTTGAACGATTGAGCATCGTCATTCGTGAGTGTGAACTTGACGTATCAAATGCTAACAGTTCACCAAAAAAAATCAATGGTGCTATTTGCGTTTGCCATACTTTCATATGCTGTAAGAAAATTCACGGAGAACTTCCAGTACTTTGTGCAGAAAAATTACGTTTAAATTATGGAAATTCCAGCAAATTTATCGGGAAAATTTTAGTGAAAATACGGGAAAATTCCTGTTCTATGCGAAGAGGAAAATGGAACTCGAAAATATAATGATTTCTATAAGAATCTGAGGATTTTTTCTTGATTTTTTAACCGTTAGCTGCCACACTTGTTTGCCGTTGAGTAGCTGCCACACTGGGGTGTGACGCACCCCAGCGAAAGAAATCGACGATATGAATTTTCTATGTGATATTTTGACTCGCAAATGTTTTTCGGTACATCTTGAGACCTTGTTCGATAATATAGTGTACAAATATTGGATCAATTTTCAAGTTGAATATAAAAACAATTATAGATATCTCGAAAACCAGGGAAAACAGGTTGTTTTACCAACAAATTCTAGAAACGTCAATTTTTCATTGAATGATCACACAATTCAACTGAGTACTCTTGAGATACATTTATCTTATGACGAACAGTCCCAGAAGGGGGTTTTTTGAAAGCAGATAATAATTCCGACAAATGATAGGTGATATTCTCAAAAAAATCAATTTTCTTATTTCTTGGAACTCGATCGATCATTCATTGTTAGAATGAAAATGAAGCAAGGCTGGTGCTTCCAGACAGATGCCATTTGCCTAGCAAGCAAGTGGCTGGATTCAGTTGTTGAAATATGCCGCTATTAACTAGCATGAATGTTTCCCATTAACGTGCCTCAAACTACACTTTTTTGAGCTCTGGGGTGCGATACACCCCAGTGTGGCAGCTAACGGTTAATAGATTAGAAACGATAAGGTTTAGACAATAGATTTTATACAAAATAAAAGATTATGAATATACAAAGTTGAAAAATAACAAACACGATGGAAATTCAAAATGCCTAACAGCTAAATTTTACTATGCGCTTTATAAAATTAAATGTTCAGCATTTGAAATTCCAATGGTACCTGTTCCTTATTGTACAATATTCGTAATCTTTCGTATTTACATGTAAAAATTCTGAATATTGAGAATAATGAAAATATTAAAAAAAAACCAAGAAAAAGTTTTAGATTTTTATAAAAATAATTATATTTTCGAGTTCCATTTTCTCCATGTGGTACCGGAAAATTCTAGTTTTTCTTTCTCGACAGTGTAGTTCAGGATGATTCAAAGCATCAGCTTCAATAACTTCAGTGACAAAACTCTTGCGAACAAGAATTTTGGCTATAAAAAATAAAAAAAAAATCAACAAAAATCCCATCGAGGAGAGATTTTAGGGTAACAATGTTGTGTACATATACATTCGAATCAATCGATCCATTTCATAATTCATGTGAAATGATCCTCTACCGCGATCAGTACACCCTAATAACACGTGCAAGTACATTAGAGCGTTTGCACGAATAGAAAGAGATTTAAATCTGAAAAGGCACGAATCCTGTTGTGCGACAGTCGCGTACATACGATCGTTTACGAGTTCGGAACATGAATTCATTGAAATTCTCTCGATATCATTTAACACGACGCTTATACGCGTCGAGTAATAAAGGATAGAAAAAAAGTGCCTAAATCGATTTCGTGGACAGAGATTTTTTTTTACCGGTTCCCTGTTGTATAGCAATTGTTCGTTAATTGTTCCATCGGTTACATGATTTTTTAAATGCCCTGCAGTAAAGATCGTACATTTTTTTCCAATAAAGCTTCACTTTACCGCTTCCCACAAAACACAGTGACAAGTAAAACTTACTTCCAACCTTAATCTCGGCTTATTTCAAGATACAGTCAGACTTTTTACAGTGAACATCCAATGTTGAGTTGGAAAATGAATCCCTTTACCGTCGAGGGTTTGGGTTTGATTTCTTTCCCGTAATCTGAGCATTCTTTTGATTTTGTGATGGAAAAGATTGAAACGGGCCGGTATGCGAGGGAGTTGGATAGAGGGATTAAAGAATCCAGCGACTTGATCGTTGACCCTTTCCATGTGCAAACAGTTGGTCGTTGGTCGTTCGTCTTCGTTCGTTCGTTCGTTCGTTTAAGTACTTTCTCTTCCCACATGCTCTTCGGGGGATGAATGTGCAAAGACAATTCAAGTTGACTGGTCATAGAAACGAGGGTGACAAATGAGCGACTCGTAGAACGGCACCTCGAGTTACAAAGGATAGTAGGTAGAAATGTATATGTACCAAGAAGTGGTAGCGGCAACGGTATAGGAGTCCCCTTCGAGCTAAACCAAGAGTTAAGCTAAGCTAAGGCTTAGGAGCCGTGAGGGAATGGGGCAAACCAAGTCGCGTGCGTGCGGTCGTGGTTAGAACATTGATGTCGTGGGCGCGCGCAATAAGGAGACACGTATCTGTATATACGTATATCCGTGTACGTACGGAATACATATGATCCGTCTAGTAAATAGAGACATACGTTAGGGAGAAAAGGGAATAATAATGATGGTAGGAGTAGAAGTCTAGGTGTAGTAGGGTGCAGAGTAGAAGGTATAACGCTTATGGCGTTATGGGACAAAATAGGTGCCATTCTAGTAACTCACGGAGATCTGGTATGAAATAGTACGGTTAGATTGTGGATGGCGACGGTGATGGCGCGTTGGCGATGGTGGCGGCGGCGGTGGTGGTGGTGGTGGTGGTGGTGGTGGTCGTTCGTTTAGCACGCAGGATCAGCTTCGGGAGGAAAGAGAGAGAGACGCAACGCTTTGGTTCGGCTCGGTCCCGTCGTTTTGGCCTAGCTGCTAACCTAGTACCTTCACCGCCGTTCTCCCAAGCGTAACGATATATCAAAATCACGCGCTATCCGCCAAACGAACGCGATTTTTTTCTTCTCTTCCTTCCTTTTTTTCTGCGTCTTTCGAGTAGTAAATCTCTGGTTTTTTCCCTCCCGCGTGATCAGATGTAACAATTATCGTCTTGTGTTGTTGTTCTCAGGTACCCGAACGTGTGTGTATCCTACTCTCATATATATATTTTATACATACATCTCGATGTTGTGTTTGTGCGTGTAACAAAGTCCTCGACTGCGTTATCATATTATCATCATTGTCATCAACGTCGCTCTTCTCATTCTCATTCTACCGAAAGATTCATTATATATATATATATATATATATATATCGAATGAAAGAAAAAAAAAACAAGAACAGAAAAACGAAGTATCGGATCGATAGTTTAGAGGAGAACAAGAGAAGAAAGAAGAGAAATCCTTCCACCTTTATTGCTACATTATTTTATTACACATACTTTCTTTCCCCATGATATTCTTATTTTATTTTCTACGCTGCATAATCGATTTTACGTTCCGACACGCATACACTCTAAACGAAAGAAAGATAGATAGAGGAAAGGAGAGAGAGAGAGAGAGAGACAGACAGAGAGAAAGGGATATCTGCCCTGTCATAGAAAACGATTGAAAATCGTTTTCCCGTTTGAATAGATGACGATAACGATCAAAGAGCAAGAATATTTTGCGAAGAGGAAAAAGTGTAAAATCGTCGATGTGTATCGATTTGGACGGAGGTGCGATATCAACTAGGATGAATAACCTTTCCCATCGTGCGATTATTTTCGTTTCAAAAGTACGAAATGAGAAAATAACAACGATTTGATAGTTTAGAGATAACAGCGGTCAATTGTGTTATTCGATTTATAAAGCTCGTTATTCGTTTTTTCGGTGTTTTAGGGGATATTCATTGAGAGAGTGTATGGATGTCTTCTGGTCATTAGTTCATTCCATTCTGGTGTTGATGATATGAAGCACGCGCTTCAGCCAAGAACGGAAACCTGTTTTTCATACAGCTGGAATTTAGGGTTCATTTTTTCGACAAAAATGTAGACTCGAGTCATCACAAAATGAATGATCCGGTTTTAATTTTATGGAGAGTTTGTGACATTGTGTTCAAATGAGAATTCTAAATTATGCGAAGCAAAAAATATGAAGTTCCACAACAGCATTCATAGAGAGATTCCGTTGAATTTATCTACGAATATTTAAAATTCCGTAAGTGCAGCAGAAAATTTGAGAATACCATGTCATTCACATGGTGAGAAATTTTGGGTCGGTAAAGAACTCGTGTTGATTCTACAGCACCTTTCAGGGACAAGATTTCGTCATGCGATAGCAGATCTTCAATAAAATTGTTACCACCTTGACAGAATTTTTTTTTACTGCTCACGTAAAATTATCATTCCTCGTTCCTTCATCAAATTCATGGAAAAAGTCTGGTTTGAATACAAAGAAACTTATCAAGTTTTTTTTTCAAGGGTTACGATACACAGCAATCATTCCGATTGTCAGTAAAAATTGCTCTTATAATGAAATAATTGTTTTCACTTTTGTCACGTAATTTAGAAGATTTGTTCTAAGGGTTTTAAAAACTCGCCGATTGAAGATTTGTTATTGAAACATGTTGTAAAAGTTTATAAAAACGAAACGAAAATTCAAACTCACACAATCTGATAAATTATCGGTATTTATCTTCTCAAAGTAATTCTTCGAAATTGACATGTGCTGCAAAATTTTAGGGTTGAATCTGAGTATTTCGTTATTCAATTGTGAATTCGTTTCAACAAACGATTCCAACTTCTGCGATATTTTATGTCTTCGATCCCATGCGCTTTCATCTAATTCCATTTCGATTATATCGATTTTGTTTGAAAAACATTCCTCTCAATGATCCACAGGGATGTTTTATGAACCACCAAGGTTTTTCATTATATAAAACATTTATAAAATGTTGGAGATAATTGTTGAGTTGCAGAAGAATCCTCTTCGCGCGTGTGTCGAGTAACTTGTTGATGTATCAAAAAATAGAGGATAAGGAATCTTTATCTGGTTAATTTATAAAAATTAAAATGTGACAAGTTACACAGCGTGGTCGACGCCCAAAGACTGTGTCACGCGTCATGAAACGTAACAGGTAGAGAAGAGTGTTCTAGTGGAGAGTGTTAAGGCTGTATATATATGAGATGAGTCATTTGAAATGATTCAAGGCGTTCCTACGTTTCTCAAAAGCTTATGAAGCTAGCGAAAAAGTACGTAAGAAGGGTACTAACTTTGACACCGACTTGGAGCCTTGGTGGACCACTGGACCATTTATATAGCGGAATAGTTTTTACAAATTTTCAAACGCTTTGTTTTAGAATGATAAAATTCTTGAGTTTGAACTGTTTATGAACTCTGATTAAAATTAAAACTCGCAAAGTCTGATGAATAATTGGTGTTTATCTTCTCGAATTGAGTTCTTAGAATTGGGAGCATCGTTTGAAGAATGTACTTTGGTATTAAATTGACAATTCGTTTGAATAAACGATTCAAAGTTCCGCAACATGGTTGAACACGTGATTGATCATTTGGAACTATCAAACGAAAGAAGTATTTACGTGGTGTTCCGATGAGGATTCGAACCGTTGATAGGATACAAGCGTTACCATCCGAGTCTGTTTTATTGGCCCTTTTTGAATGACATTCGATAAACTTTTTGTTGCAGTTACTATATTTTACAACTGTACACTTTGAAGGAATTCTTTGGATATTTTGATGTATTTCATAAAAAGGTTCTCTCTAAATGTCTTGGAGTGAAAATTTCACTCTTGCACCCAGAAGAATGATTTACTTGAACATGAACCTACTAGACACTCCATTACATCCAGTAAATTTGTCCTTGATTTAAGTGAATTTTATTTGAAACGACTAAGAATTTAGTTGATTCAAATAAATCAACGTATAAAATTTTCTCGGTGTGGAGAGTGAAAGCACTGCAAGTCCAAGAAGAGGGAGTTTCCATTCCATAAGAATGAATGTTCACTCTACCAGAGTGACGTTTTAACTCGCCTTAAAGAGCGAAATCTGCACTCCAAGAGAGTGAAAATCAACTCTTGTGGAGTGGAATCTCACTCTTCTTGAACTTGCAATATTTTCACTCTGAGAAATTTAGGGAGTTGATGATACGCTCAAATTGAAATATTGATTGTTTCAATCAGAAACTGTAACGAAAGCGAATAACATTACAATCGAATATCTTTTTCAATGCAAATGATAAAACTCTGGTATCCTCTCAAAACCTGCAGACATTCAGTTAATGACGGTATTGGATTTTTCATCGCAATTAGAGAGATCTCCCTGTTTGAAGTCGAGAAAATTCAATTTTTCTGAGAATTAAAATAAACCGCAGTTCTTATCAATTCAAATGTGAGAGAGTGAAATTCAAGTGAATTCTGCTTTGAGAGTTTCATCAAAATGTCGTTGATTAATCCCATCAAACTTTTGACATTTCCATTTGGAATGATACGTTTTTGAAAATGTTGTTCACTCGTGCATTGCAATGTCTCGATTCATTTTTATGCTGATATCGTAACGTAGGATGCATATATAGTATATATATATATATATAAACATAAAATGCGCAATGCGCACACTCGAAGCGCTACATTTTAAATTCGCCCGTTCTCTTTGCCTTTCGTGGTTCGAATTGAAAATGAATCGCACGAAGCACATAAGACCTTCGTCAAGGGAGAGATGATACAAAATATAACTCGAACAGAGGCAACAGCAGCAACGTATTTTGTGATTTTTCTTTTCCAAGACGACCAATGGGAACAAAAACAAAATGAAACCACGAGAACATGAATGATACATTATGATTAATAGATTCCAAAATGGCTTCGTCTGAAGTTTGAAAATGACGACTTGGACAAACAAAATATAAAACAATGAATGTTGAATGAAAAAAAAAAAATGTAAATTGAAATAATACAGTCGTTGAAATTTATACTCGTTCGATTGTACGGTGGTTTGTATTATTTCGTATTATACCGTTCGTATCGTTCGGTCTACAACAAGTAGTACGGTTTAACTCCAACATTCAATTGTTTCGTGAAAACAAAAGGAGAGCACGTGGAAACTCAGTGCTAATGAAAGATCATACACGAATCTTTTTGATTGTGGTAGCTGGTTCTGTATTCGCATATACCGAGAGAAAATGTGTGATACGGTTCTTTTAAATGCATATATCCTCTCTCTTTGACTCTCTCAATGTACGTGATACTTTTTGAAAATCAAATTTTGCGTTCCCTTCTTTCTTCTCTTTCGAAATTATTCCCTAAAATCAATTTTCGATCATCGATAGGAAGTAGAAGAAAAAAAATAGAACGACTGGATTATCCGGTGGAATTGGATCGAATGAATTGGATCGTTGCAGTAAGTTTGATAGATTTCTGGTTTCACTCGCATTCTCGAAGGAGAAACCATTCCTGGACGTTCGTGGGAAAGATTCAAATGGTGTGAAAAATAATCATTCATTGTTTAACATTGGTGGTGTGAGTGATTTTCGTGACGATCGAATCAGAAAAGAAGAAGAAGAAGAAGAAGAGAGCTGAAGTGGGAGACCAAACAATGGACTTTGTCAGGTTTTCTGATAAATCAACGACGATACTGTAGGACAATTCGAATTGGATTCTTCTGGAGATATTTGGAGATTTCGAACTCTGGTGGTTGTTGTTCATTGAGACGGTAAGAGAATAAATCAACGAGTAACTGGAATCATTCAATAGAAATTCTATCAATTTTTAATGAATTGATGATATAATTTGTTTTGCTGTCAAAGCAAGGAATTTGTTGGTTCAGCAAAAAAGTAGTATCAACTGTGAAATTATTTGGAAAATAATTGGAATCGTCAGATCAAAGAATAATTTTAGGGGATTGAGGAGTCGATATAAACCATAAATTTGTACGATTAAATGAAATATTGTATCCTATACCATTGATTCTTTATTTATGCACAGAGAGAATACCTGTATGTAACTATATCAGGAACGAACACACGCGGTAGTCGCGTGTCTATCGCTCGTTTCCTGAATAAACTGTACACGCTCGATGTCGAATGATGTCTTGTATTATTTAAATGAAGTTTACATGAAATTCAAGTTCGATGTCCAGGGAGATGGAGATGGTTTACGGAACATTGCACTGGGGAGAGCGCGGGGCATCGAGAAACATATAAATAAGTTGGGTTATAAAGAGTCAATTGTTTGTTTCTGGATTGTTGAAATAGCAGTACGATTAACTAAAACAGCCGAATTCCCAGCATTACACTGGAAGGGTTTGGTTGTAAAAATTACCGTGAAATGCCAGTAGGACTTGTAAAAATTCTTCAAAAAATTCCTGTGCAGCCTGCGAAAGTGAGTGAATTTTTGTACAGTTGAGAGAAATTTTTCCTACAAGTTTTACAGAATGCACAGTAATATTTTGATAATTTTCTACTTGTCTCATGATCACTGAAATTTCAAGAACAGATATTGCTGGAACAGCTAAAAAAATCATTGCTGTCGTGGCTGTGATAACAAAATAGATTCAAAGTATCCCGTAATCCAGAGTTCCCAGATTTAGGGGATTCCCACGAGAATCAACGAATTTAATGATCGTGTTGAAAAGAATGATCAATGGGGTGGGTTCAATTGTCCCTAACCTGGTAACACTGTCATAATCCCTTAGATTGTTTTTTGAATTGAAGAAAATGATGCTGCTATATTCTGCTCTCAGCCCTCACACGCAGAAAAATATATTTCAAACAGTCCCATCATTTATTGTGAATCATATTGTGAATATAGCGTTAAGAGTACCATCATTTCTTGTAGGAATACATCTAATTATGGTAATCTTGAAAAGTAAATTCACGTAATCAACCTTATCTATCACTGACTGGCGCTGATCCTCAATAAATTATGGGACTTTTTAACATTTGTTTTCTCCGTGCATGGACGTGATGTGAATAGAAGATTAGGGAATTAGAATAAAAAGAAAACCACTCTTTTCAGGATTTACATAAAATTAATCACGAACCGCGTTCGAGAAATTGATGTTTGAATTGAAGTTGAATTTAATAGATTTTGTAAATCCCGTTCTATCGTAAATGCATTGAATCGAAAAGAGTCAGAGATATGAACACTCGCGTCAAAAATTTTACCTATGAAGAATACACCATTACTCTCCCCTACTCTGTGGATTGGAGTGATACGATAAGGAGACTTGGATTCTTTGAGACAGAATTTGTGTTCTCGTGATGAGGAAGATCAAATAGAAAAAGAGAATCTTAATCGTCAATGTGTAACTAATAAATCATAATTTAAAGCTTGATCGTAATGCAAGGAGGAAAGAAAGAAATACAATACTGTATATGATATTATGTTTTCTAAACAAAAGCCACAGTGAAATTGTATCGTAGGCAGTGTATCTTTCATCCCCTTTTTCACACTCCGTTTCTCTTGGAAAACTGACGTTGATTCGGACTTTTGTTGTTTCCCACACAACGTCTATATGTAAGTGTTGACGCGTCGTGTTCCGCTCGACCGCAAGGGGATTCATCGCAACACAAGGGGAGAGACGATAAGAACAGCGTTGACAGCATTTCGATACTCTTCACTGACCATCCCAACACGGTAACAAGTGTCCCTGGTCCAGATAAATCTCTTTATTATTCTCATTGTTAATGTCATCCAGGATTTTTTTCTCTTTTCTTTTGTTTTCTAAATCAGAAACATGGCCGTGAATCAATTGAGAAAAATATCTGGGCAGTTTTTCTATATCCGATTAGAAATTTATCCCCTGGACTCGTCGTTGACCTCTCGATCTTTCTCAAGAGCCCTCTCGTGGTTGCTCGCAAAAAGGCTCTTACTTATAAGAGTACGTTTTATGAGTTCAGTTTTAAGTGATGTTTGAGAAATGAAAATCCCAGATGAAAGCACCTATGATGCATTCATGAGCAAGAATGTTCTCCATAAAATTGATCCCATTTGGTATCGAAATTCATATTTACCAGATCAGTTTTGTCTAATGTTAGCAGAGTGAATTGGGGTGCGGAAAACACCATGTTATCACTTCAAGATTACGCCAAGTTTAGTTATCACGCTTCGTCAGTTCTCATATGGGATATTGTTTTCGTAGAAACTCGATATATCCTACGTGGAGCAGTTGGTCGTGTCGCTTCTTCTTCATTCTTTAGATTCGAGTCAAAATATAATAATTTTTGTAAGAATCTGAAACTTTTCCTTGGTTTTTTAAAAGACTAGACCTCAACGATGAGGTTTAGAAAATGAATTTTTACATGAAAATACGGAAAATTACGAATACTGTACAGAAAATAACAAGTACCATTGAAATTTAAAATGCTGCACTGAGGAACAAAACTTGTAAAATTTACATCTCGTTGAGTAAATATATGGATGATTTAAAACATAGTGCAAGTGACTGCATTGTCAGTCGATTTTACAACAACGAATATTAAATATACCACAGCATGAAAATCAACTAAAATTGTAGGAGCTCGAATTAGGTTTAAATCGTCCATATATTTACTTAACAAGAGGTAAATTTTCTAACTCTTTTTCCTCAGTGTGAACGTTGAATTTTATAAAGCGCAGAGTGAAATTTGGTTGTTCGGGATTTTGAATTTCAATTGTGTGTGTTACACGAAGAGAAATTTGCGGTAAAATTCTGGCACAGGGACAATTCTCTAATACCATTCAAAACAAATTGTGGTAATTCCAATTGAATTGGAGTAGATTTGATGGCAATTGTAGTAAATTATGTTCCACAATTATCCCTGTACCAATTTCCATTCTAAGTTGTGGTAAAGAAAATATTTACAATCTTTTATATTATTTTGGAGTAAAAATCCGTTTTCCAAACCTTATCATCTATTCTAGTCCATTAAAAAACTGAGAGGAAGTCTCAGATTTTTATGAAAAATTGTTATATTTTCAAGTTCCATTTTTTCTTCGTGTAATTTTACTAATTCTCAGTCTTTTTGCATGAATTTGAGTTTGAACGTGAACACGGAGAAAAGAGATCTTCAAAAAATAGTAAAGTTCGCTGACATATGTCGCATTTAGAACTTTTTGTCGCACTTTTCTGCGTGAAGATACGTATCGCTCGATTCCGTATTCTTTAATGTTGTTACAGGTAAGTGTTACACCAACCTCGATTGATTTTCTCCCATTCAAATGTATTCGGTAAGTGTCGCGTTCAACGCGTGTCCCATTTTTTTAATTGCATCAATTTTTCTTTTTATTCGTTTACGATCGGCACGTAACGTAGATAAGTATTTCAGATCTTTGAAAGTCGTTTTCTAAACCGATCAGACGTTGATCAAATTTTTCATTCTTATTCGCACGAAAAGCACAATCAAAGTTGGATCGAACGAACGAAGCAATGACAGAACGATCGACGTAACACAAATTTCTCCCAATCAACGGAAAACACTTTGCTTCGGTATTCAAAATCTTTTCAAATTTATCGAAGAAAACTGGTGGATTCGAATGATTGAAATTTAATGACGATTTGATTCGTTATCGAAATCGTTCTTGGAGGTCGCAAAAATAAATTCCTGCGCACGTGTAATATTGATTATCGTTTTGTTTCGATTTATGTATTTTCAAGTTGAAATTGATTTATTGCCTTGTTGTGTCGATTGATGAATTTTTTGGGGAATTTCCAATAGTCGCCATATGTGGTTGTTTTATTGTTTTTTCGATGCTAACTTGTAAAGATTTGAAAATATTTCAGTTATGTGAAAATAAAACCAATCTGTGTGTTTTATAATCGAGAGATGTTTGAGATGAATTGAAGATACATTTCTTTGAATGAGCATTGATTATTGATATCGAAAATGACAAAATTGCGAAACCGTTCAACCAAGCCTGCGCCAACTGTAGTGTTAACGCTTTTTTGCCACCCTTGCGCCAGCCGTCAGAGTTAAAGCTCTATAATCCCTCGAATGGTGTACGCACGGAGGAAAATGCAGATAAAGAATATAGTAGGGTGAAAAGGGGGCAGATGACGCACTTTCCTGCTGTTCTTCATAGCATGAAATAATACAACAAACCTCGTTTACTCAAGAAAAATATAAAGTTTCATTTGCAATCTCCAACTTTTCCTTGAGTGAGTGGGATTTTATGTATTATTTCATGCAGTCATGAAGTGGAAAAGCGCGTCATCTCATCCTGATTCACTCTAATCTTCGATAAAAATTTGAGAATAGTTTTTGAAATCTAAGAATATTTCTTAAATTTGTGATGGAAAAAAAACGGTTCGCATGTTTGATGAATTTTACTTGAGAAAGAATGAAAAATTATCAATATTGAACAAACAATGAGGAAAAAAGAGACTATGAAAATTTAATCCACGATTTTTGGAAAGTTAATATTTTTCTGTATTGTTTGTTGAATATTGATAATTTCCCATTCTTTCTCTAGTGAAATTCAGTGAACATGCGAACCGTTTCATCTTTCCCAGCATGGGCCCAAGACTAGGCCAAAGTAGGATCAGAGTTCATACGAATTTAAGAAATATTCTTAGATTCTACGGAATATGTATTCTCAAATTTTTATTCAAAATCACCATATTTTCAACCTGCATTTTTCTCCGTGTATCATTTCAGGCTTTGGTCTTCTCTAACTTTCTTCCAAGGCTCCGCCAATGTTCATTGAAGCTGGATCAGCTTTGCGCGAATTTTAAATTGTTACACGAACCAGAGTACTTTTGGAAATGGAAGTTCACTGTATATTTTCGCTATCTTATAATACCAGTATACCATCTAATCATCGAAAAAATTGAATTCATTTAAAACTCATTACCCGAGGCTTTTCTTTTTCTTTTCTTCTTTTTTTTTTTGTCCTAAAGATCGATGGTGATATCGAATCAAATATATAATGAAATAAAGTGGATGGAAATTGTTCCCAGTCTTCTTCGGTTGATCGCTAGAATGAAGAGAAGGAAAATATTTTGATCCAAGAGAAAATAGATTATTTCGTTTAATCCAACGTATTACGTTATAAATTACTTTGACTCAGCGACGGCTACGGCGTCGGCGACTTATCGGTTGGAAACATGGTAGTTGGCTGATGATGATAAAAAAAATCCATTTTATCAACGAGAACGAAAGAAGCAAAACAAAAAAAAAGGAAAAAGATCAAACGCGTGCACGCATACATACACGTTTCTTTGAGAAATATGTATGGGAAATGTCAAGGGTGATTCTATTATACGTACAAACTTGATTATACGTTCACATACGTATAAGGTACGCGAGGTACGATAATTCGTATCAGATCTGTACGATTCAAGGCTCCGTTGATTTTCTGTGTTCTCTTTTCCTTCTTTCATCGATTGTGTATAACCATACACATACGCACGCGTTTGTCGTATCCTTCCATCCGTCCTTTTATTCGATGGTCGAGCAATTCACCGTTGTTGTTCGCTTTTTTTATCGACATGATGTTCCAAAGATGAAGGAATCAATCGCTTTTCCGAGGGAAAATATGCCCAAGAGAAAAAAAACTTTCTCTTTTTCGTATATAATCATCTCAACTTATTCTATGTGGATTTGGAGGGAAAGCGTTCATTTCGATTCGTTGGATGTTGAGATGTTGAAGATGAAATTTTAGGTAGAAACTATGAAACATCCACTGCAAAGAATAATTCGCTGAATTAATCTGTCTGAAACTTCATAAGAATACTATGAAGTTTTTTACATAGACAGTTCATCAGAATTTCATCCCAGGTAAAAGTGTTCTATTGAATCCTATTACGAGTGGTGAAATTTCTGATTGAATATCGTTGGATTCCATTGGAACCTACTCATTTTTCCATTTGTCAATGGGATTTTATGAATTTAATAATTTAAATTTAAGAATTTTCCCGATAATTTTTCTTCAAGTCTGTCAATGGAATGTAAGATGTCTATTGAAATCCAATAATTCGCCCTTCAGAACTGTTGAGATTTCATGGCATTCTGACTGGAATCGTCGGAATTTCAAGATAACAACGTTTGGCTGATTGATCTTTTAGTGTTTTAGTTAAGATGATACCATCGACCTCTGAAGGTGCAACCAGAGCCATAGGGTAGAAAATGACACAATGAAAACTATTCTGACAAATTATTTTCGAAAATGAAGCACTAAACTCAAAATATCGCTCTGAACAGACCTTTTTCAATCAACAAAGATGGTCTGTACAGAGTGGTATTCTGATTTTATTGCCTTATTTTCGTATAATTTGTCAGAAAAGATTGGGGTCGTTGGTATTCCCTCAAGGAAATATAGTCACTGTAGCCTTCTGGGTCTCCCTCAAGTCATTCATATCCAATTCTAATTAAGTCCTTCACAGAATACATGAAGCTGAAACTGGCAGCTGTGGAAGCCGCCAATTGTCATAACTTTTATCATACCACCGTTATCTTGGAATTCAAACATCTCAAACGCGTAGTAAAATGCTAATTGATCGATTTCTGACACGAACAAGACTTAGTTCAAACTGCATAAATTAATGTATAACTCTTGACAGAATTGTTTGATCAAACATTGAAAGAGCCAGCGAATAATTTTTTGATGTGAAACGATATTCGATTCGAATTCAACGAAGAGGAGTTATATCACCTAGCTAGTTAATTGGAGCTTGATGAAAAATTCCGGTAATCCGACGTAATGCGTGGTTAGCCCCTTTACATGAATACCTTCTCAACGGTGATTATCATTTCTATAAAATCGTACGATTACATTTCGTACCGAGAACATCACAATTTAAATTCTGATGAAAATTCTTGTCATGATACGCGTGAATGAAAGTACACGAAACGTTCAGCGAGACCACTCCTAACGATAGCGAAACACGAAATGAAAGATTCTTGGTTAAAGTTATTTCATAATTTCGCCCGGCCGAGGAGAAAAGGAAGAACAATGTAGGGCAAACTACTCTCGAAAAACACCATTTAATTACAATTATCATTTTTTTCTTCGCGAAGGGGGATAAAATAAGTAATATGGATCACGAAATTTCCAAGTTCTTCTTCAAGAAGATACGAAAGAACAACAAGTAGCTTATTTGACGGAATCGTTGTTCTCGGTATAAAAACTTTGAGTTGTATATAAGCCATCGAATGTATCTCCTCGAGAGTTCCAAAGCTCTTCGCGAATACTTTTTTCTAGTGGAAATATCACTGCATGAGATCTTTGGATGACAATAAAGTTGTAAAAATGAAATGCGTACGCAAAGAGCGATCGAATTAAAGAGGGAAACGAAAAGAAAGGAAAAATATTTGGGTTAAGTGGCGCGTTCGGAACACCAAATAGATTGGTAACGCGCGCGCTGTTGGCATTTTGAGGGATGGAGGAAGATGAAATGATGCGTCGAAAGACACCGTGCACGAGCACCAACAGCCACTCTCGTTTCTCCACTCAAATCATTTTTATTTGGCCATTCGTCGGCGGTTATCACTGCCGAATGAGATTAATCGTGATTTTAGTCTTAGGCGATTTATTTCGTGGCTCGTGATCTTGAAATGTCAAGAAGAAAGAGTAATATCCTTCAAAGATCATGACCCAGATAGATAGAAGTCACGATAATGTAAAAAGAAGTCAACTTTTGGTCTTTATCGAATATACCATATCGTTTGTGATTGAAAAAGAGGAAGAAGAATTTGATTAACAATTTGGATTCTTTTTGTTTTCCTCGTAGAAGATTCCATGGTGTCGCTTTGAGATCGATATGTATGAATTATTAATTGTTGTAGATTATTGTTGCACTGATTGTGAATTATTCGATTATCCACGATCCGATCTCCGTGGAATGATAGATTCATAATCATCCGCTATACGTTAATGTACGGCGGAAGGGTGGAGTTACATTCGATGAGAACCGATATCAATCTAAATCCCAATTATGTGAATGTGATTACGCGTTATCCAGCATTTCACATACCATTCGCGCGCAGAGGGAAATTCTTGCTGAAAAAGGGATTTCGAAAAATCTGCTTTACTAAAGTAACAAAATGCAGTTGCTGTTGAAGCAAAAGTATTGCTACTTTAGCGAGATATATTTGCTTATTCAGCAAAATTTTCGGATCGCTAAATGGCAAGCGTTTGTTAAGAGAGTACACTGTAAAAAAAACTGGAAATTTACTGTGCAACTGGACTGGAAATTTCCAGTGCTAGTACTGGAATATGGATATTCCAGTACATGTACAGAGATTTTGTTGTTACGTTACTGAAAATTTACCAAGCATAACTGAAAATTCAGTCATTGTACTGGAATTTTCAAGTTTGAGATGATGTACTGAAATTTTGCCATGATTTCGCGAAAATTTTACCGGCTCGTACTACAATTTTATAGTTCTTGTGCACCAAAAAAAAATATTCCCTCAAAAAGGACTTGAGAAAAAATTTGGAATTTAGAAAAAAAAACCTAATCGTTGGTATACTGGAATTATACAGGTTTTTAACTGCAATTCTCAGGTTTTGTGATGGAATTTTCCAGTTACTATGCAATTGAATTATACAGGTTTTGAACTGCAATTTTCAGGTCGTGTGATGGAATTTTCCAGTTGCTATGCAACGGAATTTAATCACTGTTGCACTGAAATTTTCCACTTCTATTGGACTTCGTCATTTCTGGCAGGAAAAATTTCAAGTCTTTATATTAAAAATTTCCTGATTGAGATTTTGAATAATAATTGTAATTGTAGCCAATGAAATTGATATATGAGGTTTTTCCAAGACTTATCCTCTTGTGTTCTAGATATGAAGCATATGTAGTAACCCAAGCTGGCCTTCCAACATGTCGCGCTATAGCTCATCGGTTAGGTCTTAGGTTTCAGTTGGTAGGCAGGTAGAAAAGAGTGGGTTCAAATCCTGTTAGGTAGACATGAGTTTCTGTCCATCCAAATGAACGATCAAAAGTTTCTCAATCATCTTGGAACACAAGGACCCTGCAAAATCACTTTGCGTGAGCAATTTTTTTTCAATTTTCATGGATATTTTCAGCATTAATTTTCCAGTACATGTCCTGGAAAAGTCCAGCTCGTGTACTGAAAAATTCCAGTACCGAGGCTCAGAAAATTTCCAGTTTTGATGCGGGAATTCCATAACGTTTGCACTGAATTTTTGCAGTACAAATGTGCTGAAATTTTCCGGTACATGTACAGGTTAATGACTTCCAGTACATGTACTGGAATTTTCCGGTGAAATTTTTTTACAGTGTAGGATTGTTTGCTGTTTCAGCAACTTTTTTTCTCCGAGTGACTGAGATCCTCCAACCAATTTATGTTCAATTATCCCGCGAACATTGTGTGAAAGTTATTTTTCTTTACTCATATAGCGATGACAAGTAATTACTTTCTGATCTAGCGATGATTGATGATCAATTCATTCAGTTCGGTGATAGAAATACCCAGATTGAAGAAGAAAATCTTTATTTTAGGAGCAAATTAGTATGAACGAACCAGTTGATGCGAATAATCTGCGGCAACTTCGTCAGCGAGTGTACAAATATAGGGAAATAATATGATGATTGCAACTCCACTTGGCATCTATTCGGTCGTTAGAGGTGTATCATTATGTAATTTCCGTTTCAATAAATCATACCTTTAGGGTGCAGCAGATAGCGCGAGGTCCATTAAGCCACCACCGCCTACACGAAATTATACACAGAAATCGAGACGTACTGTTGTACTATACTTTATTCATTTATTTGATTTTTGTTGTTGTTGGAGAATCATCAACTGGGAAGAATGAGAAAACAAAGTCCATTGACAAAACCATTCTTCTCCAAGCAAAGGGATGTAATTTTCGCATGATTATATTCAATGCAAAACAAATGTTTTCCTCTGTCTTTGATTTTTCCCAAAATGCTTTCAACTGAGAATCCATCATCGTGGTGCCAAGAATGAATCGTTGGTCAAGCTGAATATATACAAGAACGATCGATCGATACATCCGGAACAGATGGCAAGTGAAGGAGTGAGTGACGTTTGTAAGAGGGCGGTGTTACATTGTTTAATATTAATGAGTCTATGAATGTGAGTGAAAGCGGTTGAGGTCTGTGCGACTGGAACCGCCGTAGCGAATTTTTCAAAAAATTAAAACATTCAGGAATTGAGAGCTAATGGACTGCTAATGAGGAGAATCCGAATTCTGGAAAATGAGTTTCTACACGGAAGAAGATGACCACGTAAGAATTATATGAAAAGTGATCCTAGTAAGAATAATTATAGTGGTTGTCTAGGACCCTTCAAGGAGCTAGCAGTGAAGTCTAGTTGCTAAAAAGGGCCTTGACATTAACTATGAGGTCGCTAGAGTCATTTCTGCTAGGGAAGGTTATGATTGCAGTGTGGATTTTCATGTAGAATTAACTCCAGAGTCCTGTTGGAGTAGTTGTTGTCCAGTAGCAATGTTGCATTCACGTCAGCAGTTATGTCGAAATAACAACAACCAATGCAGAATCCACACGTGATTTTTTTTCGTATGAGAGAGTCGAGAAGAAGGCTGAAACCCAATCAGAAAAATCCGTAATATGCCAATGTTGACAACAGGTGCAGTACAGTGCCAGTATTGGGTCTCCAACACTTGGTTAACGCGTACGGGATCAGTACTGGATACATAAAAATACAGTAATATGCCTGTACTGATAAACCAGTACTGAGAACTTAATACCGGCCAGGTACTAACCCAGTACTGGCCCTGCACTGATTGCGAATAATGGCATCAATACTCAATCCCCAGTACTGAAAAACGTTATCATTCCAGACAAATGCCAGTACCCTGCCAGACTTGGCTAGTACTGGTGCAGTACTGCGCCTGTTGTAAATTCCTGGTTGGGAATTACTAGTTCTGAAAAGAGAGAATGTAATTTTCATCGTGGTGTCAGCTGCCTTTCAAATTTATCATTCATGTAACGATAGCGAATAATTAATGATAACTGCTAAAAAGGAAAAAAATGATTGCGAGGGGTTGAGATGTCATTCAAGTGCTACTCAAACACCAATGTTTCAAATTGAATCCTTGGAAGTATTTTGAAATACTTGTGGCGAAGAAGAGATGCGATGTGGAATCAATGATCGCGATTGTTTGACTATTGCTTATTGGCCAGTGAACCATCTCGCGGAAACGAAGAATTTCAAGTGCCGAGGGTTGATAAACGATCGTAATATCGTGTCACTGAATTACACATGCGAAACATATAAATTTCCATTCATTTGGAATAATTGTGAAATAAACGATCTGTGCACTATTTTATTCCTCAACACTTCCATTAAAAAATTATTCCCATTGAATTGGATTAAAAAAGTATATTACGGTAGTTGATCAACCCCCGCCATCTGGAATTCTCCGTTCTCGCGAGATTACTGGTCGATAAACAATGTTGAACAATTGCGATCCTTCTCAAACATCACGCATTCTTGTTCTTCGTTCCACAAATAATAAATCTAGGGTCGCTACAAAAATTTGGCAAAAATATCACCTCACTAAATTTGATTGGACAATCGCAATCTCTCGCAAATGTGATATCTCTTCGCTTCTCGTAGTTTTCGTCGTTCTCGTCTCAAGAACAGTAAATCCAACCCCTCACGGAGAATGAGCCAAAATACGCGTTCAAGTATAGAAACTTCTGTTCGTGCGGATTAATTGCTGAGTCAACAATGTTCAACAACCGCACTCCCTCTTTTAGACTCTCACAAACATAGATTGACGAAACAATTTTTCGGAAAAAAAAAATGGAAAAATTTGTCATTTAGAATGACAATGTGTCGCTTTGAGACTTTAAATGGGAATTTTTACATTTTTATATTGTGAAATAATCCACATCATAAGAGAAAAATTCATTTTTGTGTTATAATGTGAATTATTTGACAATATACATTTTAAAAATTCCTATCTGAAGATTCGGAGGGACACGTTTTTTTCGTGTGAGAAAAATGTTCAATTGTACATGGGTTGTTGAGTTGACACCTCATAAATACAGATCAAAATTTTTGAATTGAGTTTTGTGTGCTTCCATCTAATTCATTACGTCGGAATTACTTCAAAGCAATCCAAAATCTTTCCCCCAGGTTCAGTGGCGTAGCGGTGTGATTCGGTGCTCGGGGCAAAGTTTCCTAAAAGGAAAGATTTTCACAATTATATCTAATTTATATGTAATTTAATACAGTTTATACATAATTTATGTATGTCATTTATATATAATTGTGAAAATTGTACTACTCGGATCGCACTTCTCGCCCTCAGTCAATACATAAACGTTTTTTATTCGTTCATTCTGGCGCCCCTCTATCTATGCGCTTGGGGCGATCGCCCCCTTCGCGTCCCTCTAGATACGCTACTGCTCAGGATTCTGAAATCACTCTCATTGAATCCTTCGTCTCAAAATCTATACAAAAACCATTCCTATCTTTATTTCGAATCCGATTTCACCTTCGTTCAGTACATGTGCTACAATGCATTCTATTATGTACTTCATTCCATGGCTAGTTTCAGTTTTATCAACACTGTAAAAAATAATTGTGTAATTTTCTTCCAAAAAATGGTGACAGAAAAGTTCCTCCCCAAATCGGACATTCTTCGCCATAATTTGGTGGATTTTTCCTTCATTCTTGGAGCATTCAACACTCAAGAAATAAATCAGTTCTCGAAAGTGGTAGAAAAATCTCTCATTTTTCATGAAAAAAAAAACAATTCTTCCACGAAGAAAAACTCTCCAAATTCTTTACAGTGAACTTAACATTGCTTCTACGTTGATAAGCAATTTACCTTGCATCACGCTGCATTCTTTTGTCAGTGTTGGCGAAAGTAAAGAATTTTTATATGGGAATATTTGAGTCAACTTTTTTCCAAAGCGTCGTTCATTATTTTTCATTTTTCAATTTTTCGCACGAACAGACTTGATTCTATACAAAAGCACTCTGCTGTTCAAAAGTGAGAACTAACGTTAATATCCCCTACTTATCCCCCATTCACGCTCATCCGTGATTTTATGTTGAAGAAAATTGAATTCCACTCCTCTCGCGTGACATCAATTTCAATTTTTACACTCCACATCGATCGCGCGTCAATAAAACTTGTTCTTCGTATTTTGTTGTAACCCAGCAATATCATTAAAATTGTGTACTGTCCAAGAAAAGGAGCGAAAGGATAGCAAAGCTTAAACCTCATTTCATTGAAAAAAAAAAATCCTATCAATGATGCGAGTTAGGATATGAAATTCAGTCGCTCGCGTTGATAACCTCCACACCACACCGAAGATGTGCAATTTAACCCAGAAATTTTTTCTCCTTACGTTAAAACTGGTTAGCGCTATGCCGCAGAGGTGGTTGATCTCTTATACGTGTGGATGTAATACCACTTGACCCGTGCATAAATTGAAAATTTCAAAAAAAGAGACGATCGCTACGGTGCCGTCTGAGTCATATCACGGTGAAAAACTAAATTTCAGTTCGTTTTCTAATTATCCGAGGTTCGAGTTTGATTTACTGATAATTGATCTCATGAGCATAATTATATATTTTATAGGAATGACTATAAAATGAGAAATATAAAAGTCTTATGTCAGAAACTCATCGAACGGTTTGAATGATTGAAATGCGGTGTACGAGTGAGGAACGATTATATTAATTTAATATGCCGATCGCGTGTTCTATCACTTCTGAAAGGAGGGAAAGAGAATAAAAGGAAAGCACACAAGGTGCATTAGAAATCAGTTTTCAATTGGGTAATACAAGTTTTATCATACCAGTGGTTCAACCTGTTTCACTATGTTCGACTATTAGTAAAAGCAACCTACGCGTACAATTTTAATGAACATTGAAGAACAAGATTGAAGAATATAAACTTTTTTCTGAAGATTTGTAAATGTTATTCATAACAGTCGATACGTATTTCTTTTGAATACTCCATTCTCCTCGCATAAAGTTAATAATTAAATATGCGAAAGAATTGATGGAATGCGGGAAATCGAGTATACGATGCGATCGTGATGATTTATATTCAAGACGAATCAATGTGTCTCTCGTAATAATGATACTTTCAAGGTTTGCGTTGATTAGATGAATTTATTCCAATCTTGAGGCACGATGATTGGATAGAACAATGTTCCGTTTGAACTGTTGATGCATTTAGATCACTCTAGTTGATTCATGGAAAGAGAGAAATAAGGCCTAAACATCGCGTTGTAATTTTATTTTATATATACATGGAATTTTTCAAAAAAAAAGGAAGAAATAATTCACAAAAGTGGATGATGATTTTTTATTGAAATTCAGTGTTTTCGAGAAATAAATTCATCGTCACGACGAGTGTTGATGAGAATAAGAGATTTGAGGGATAGAGACAAACTCTGCTATCGAATATCGAAAGGTATGTGAATCCCAAAGTACACAATTTTGTTGATGTAGAAATACCGCAGTATCGAACAACAACTTCTTCTGCAAGTCGATCTTACTATTTCTTTCCTGGCGAGTTTTGAAATATAATACCTTCTCTTCCTCTTTTTCTTCTGTTTTTCCACTCTTATTTGCATGGAACAACAGCTTATCGCGAGAAAATCAAATTTCAACCCCGAGACTCGAGAGAAAGAAGAGAGTCCTGCAAAGGTTTCATTTTATCACGTGCAAACACAATACATTGTTCTACGCAAACGGATAGTGTACACACTTTGTTCCAGCTCTGGTGAAATAGTCGAAATATGTAAATATTCCGACGGTATGTTTGACTTTGTAATAACACGTCGATTTCTGTATCGTTGATTATATTATACGCGTATCGAACGCAAAGAGAAATAGATAGGAGATACCCCGTCTGGAGATTATCATTAGATTTATCCGATATTTCACAAGGACCTAACAAGGTTCATTCGTTTCTCTGTCCCTTACAGGGTGAGTAATGAATTCTATGGAGTTGAAATTCTTGGATTAGGGATTTTACCGGAAATTTACTGGGAAAATAATTGTGATAATTGTACAACTTCGAAATTGTCTGGTTGCTGAATTTAGAAATATTTCGATTATTTTTCACAGTGTTTTCCAGGCGGAGAAATTGTGTAGAATCTCAATGGAATTTTTGTCAGAATTACTGGAAAATACTGAACAAATTTGATCGCAAAAATTACCGTGAAATTCCAGTAATCGAAGGACGAGTGAAAATTATGTTACTGAAGTTTGAATCGTTTGCTGGAACGAATTTGTGCCCGAACAAATTGATATTCAGGTATTGGAGACTAAAAGCCTTGCATTACATCCTTCAAACGATGTCTTCAGGTGCAAGGAGTTGAATCAAGGTGGCAAATAACGATGGTTTATCAGATTAACCCATCAAGTCCCAAAATGACATTTTTTCGTTGCGTTTTTCAACGCTTGTACTTTCTGAGGAAAAAATTCCTGAAAAATTCTAGAATAAGCATTGTCGATGTAAAATTGACTCATCTTTCAGAATCTGCCGTCGGATTTTCCGAAAAAAGGCCCCGTGGCAAAATATCTGGGGCTTTTTCCAAAAAAACGCGAATTTTCAAAATTTTTTTTTTCTTCATCTCACGTTTTCACATTGAAATCATTCTAGAATTCTCGTTGTAATTACAGAAACCACGTCAATTTATCTCAAACTTTAATTTATGCTTTTGACAATTGTGAAAATCAATGTGGAAACCATCAAAATGGCGGTTGAAACGCGGAACAAACGTCAGAAACTTCAAAGATTTGTCATTCAAGAACGATAGACTTTAGAGAAAAATGTTACTGAACAAAAAGATCTTAGAACTGATCAAAAAAGCCGCTGAAATTTCTTTAGAATTTTTTAACGACTTTTTTGAATTTTCAAAATCGTCAAATTTGAAAAAATTTTTAAAAGTCGTTGAGAAATTCTGAAAAAATTTCAGCATATTCTTCAATCAATTCTTAGAACTTCTTGTTGAGTAAAGATTTCTTCCAAAGTGCATTTTTTCCTAATTAAAAATCTTGGAATTTTTCGTCTCATATTCGGGGGTTTTGTTTATAGTTTGTTATTTTCCAATACTTAAATAATCCATCACAGATTTATTAAATAAGAACATATATGAATGGAACAGGTTCACTAAGAATAACGTGGTATATCCTATGTGAACTAGATTATGAATAGAGTATTGGAAAATAACAAACTATAAAAAAAAACCACGAATATGAGACGAAAAATTCAAAGGTTTTTAATTGGGAAAAAAATGGACTTTGGAAAAAATCTTCACTGAGCAAAAAGTTCTAAGAATTGATCGAAGAAAATGCTGAAATTTTTTCAGAATTTTTTAACGACTTTTACAAATTTTTTAAATTTAACGATTGTGAAAATTCAAGAAAGTCGTCAAAAAATTCTGAAAAGATTCCACCGTGTTCTTTGATTAGTTCTAAGAACTTTTTGTTCAGTAATATTTTTCTCTAAAGTCCATCGTTCTTGAATGAAAAATCTTTGAAGTTTCTGACGTTTGTTCCGCGTTTGAACCGCCATTTTGATGGTTTTCACATTGATTTTCCCAATTGTCAAAAGCACAAATCGAAGTTTGAGATAAATTGACGTGGTTTCTGTAGTTACAACAAGAATTCTAAAATGATTCCAATGTGAAAACGTGAGATGAAGAAAAAAAAAAGTTTGAAAATTCGCGTTTTTGTGGAAAAAAAAACCCCAGATATCTTGCCACAGGGACATTTTTCGGGAAAACCGACGGCAGATTCTGAAAGATGAGTCAATTTCACATCGACAATGCTTATTCTAGAATTTTTCAGGAGTTTTTTTCTCAGAAAGTACAAGCGTTGAAAAACGCAACGAAAAAATGTCATTTTGGGACTTAATGGGTTAAGTGAGTTTAAATTTTCGTTTCGTTTTTATAAACAACTCAAACTTCAAGAACATTGAAAATTCTTCGAAAAATTACTGTACAGCCTGTGAAAATGAGTTTCTCTACAATTGAAAGAGATATTTTTACAACTTTAACAGAATGCACTGAAATTTCAAGATAATTTTTTAAATAAAATTCTCTCATCAGTGTAGAATTTCCACTGATTTCTGAAAGTTTGAGGATCAACTGTATTATGTCTACATAGATCGATAAGAATTCCAGTGATTAGCTTCGTCTCGTGCACGGAAAGACCGAGATTATTGATATTCAGAAAGCATTTATCGATATTTAGGAAAATGACTGCCAATTTAGGGAAGAAGAGGATCACTAAAGAATATTCGTAGTGAGTTTACCAAAAATTAATGGTCAAAGTACTAGCAGTTGATAGTTTCGATATGAAAAATAACAATGAAACTATCAACTCTTAGTATTTTGACTACTAATTTTTTTTAGTAGACTCACTATGAATTACTTTCAGTCACTTTTCTAAATGTTGATGAGTACTTTTTAAATAATAATAACCTCGGTGTTTCCGTGTGCTATATTACTCTATCGACTCCGGCAAATGAAAGAAATTTCCACTCAGGCATTTGAGTTTGTGAATTTTCGGACGAACTTTTTCCACTTTCTTAGAATCTTCGTTACTTCAAAGAACTTGGAACGGAAGAGAGATTCACTTTTCACAGGGAAGAATTCTAAAATTATCCTCCAAAGTATGCCCCCACGAATGACCGTTTCTGTTTATTATCTCTCGTTTCATGTTTCTATGAACACAGGAAAGATGATTCATTCCTTCGTGGAGTTGTCCTTTACCATCAAGTTCATCACATCACCTGTTGCTAGGCTCCCGGATGGATCATCATCTGAATTCTTCGCGCGTCTCTTCGGCTCTATCACACGAATTTTTGTCGTGCGATATAAGGAGTTTAACCATCGTTCAACTCGCTTCGAAGGAAAATATAAATAATATCCTTCCCGTCGTGTACCTCCAAATAAATGATAAAACTCAATATTTACGTCTCAACCGTTTTTGTGTAAACTTGGACGTATATTTGACTTCACCGTAGTGATATATTTATTTGGGGAAAACTGTGTATTTAAGGGGAACTCGTGCCTCGTGGACTGCTGCGAGACTCTTATCGACTCAGAACTGACAAATAGAGAATATTTCTTATGGAATTTTAGCGCTTTTTCACCTCAACATCAATCATTTTTCATTGTTGAAGGCATTTTTTTGAGTTTGAAATCTTTATTTGTATAGACTCATTCATCAGAGAGTCAGAGAAGATGAGAGAACACAGCCATAAAGTTAGCAGCGATTGTTGTAACTTTTCACTCAAAACTGTTGTAAGCTCCTGAAGCGTTTAGTACACTGACAGAAAAACGACATGGTTGAAACATTCGTGGTCGCAGTAACTTGAAATCTGCTTCGATTCATCAGGAAATGTGATTGTGATGTCCAGAAGAAGTGGTTGAAGCAAAAATTAACTATACATCACCAAGAAAAAAATCTGGTTCTTCTGTGGTCAATTTTTAAATCACAATTAGATTTCCTGGTTAATCGAACCAGATTTCAAGTTATTGCGGCCACGAATGTTTCAAGTAGGTCGTTTCTCCGTCAGTGGGGGATGTTACTCAATCAATTTCTGGAGTAAACGAAGCTGCAACAACGTTTAATCAAAAGTTACAACAATCGGCTGCTAGCTTCACGGCCGCTAGTTTCAGCTTCATGGAAAAAACGTAATTCGATATCAGAGCGGGGAAAAATTAGCTGTGGTAGCTATTTCGTGTACTTGATACTTGGATAGCGAAAAATATTGTTGCAACAGCTGAATTTCAACTACTATATCATAGTAACTTTTTGTTGCCACGGGCAATTTTTAGCTACACTGTAAAAAATTTCTGTAAAATGATAGTAAAAATCTCATGAAATTTAGAACTTTCTGTTAAATTTATGGGAAATTTCATATTTATTCATCGAAAATTGATTTGCCCTCCGTTGATTGGGATTTTCCGGTGGCCGTATACAGGAGAATTCTGATTATTTTTTTACAGTGTATTCAAATATCAAGGACATAATTTTTTCCTAGAGAACGAAACCATTCATCATAGAATTTCAAAATTCTCATTGAAATCAAAATTCTACCACCAAAACCCTTGACACGACATGACAAAAATCAATTTGTCGAAGTGACACTTGAACCACCACGATCGTTGAAGATTTTATCGGCTTCATTTTTTCCTTTCTTTCTATTTCCATTGTAATCCATCCACCAGATATCATCCTATCCGTACCGTTTGCACGTTAAAGTGAAATTGTAAATAAGAGAGGGAGTTACAAACCTACGTAGCCAACCAACGCTAAACCGATGTATTTAATGGATTGGCGTTGCTCTGACACAGAACATCGGTGCATACTAAAAAGGATTATTTAATCGGAGTTTGTGCCATCGTGTACACGGAATTGATGAATTCATAAATTTGCATACGCATGTATCTGTAGACTGTTTGTGTGGTGTATTCGTGTACTTACGAAGTACAGTCACATAGTTTGAAATTGGAAGTGACGGGATACAAGTGGTCTCTTTGTATCATTGTACACAAAGACCAAAAATTTATTTGATCTTCCGAGGATTAACACGTATTATACCACCCGCTGTTTGAAAAATAGAAAATTAGTTTGATTTTTGGAAATACTTTATGATAAATTTTCAATATATTTTCATTTGTTGTACCGGAAAACATCGTGAGTTTTAATTTCCTCCTTTCGTCTCGAAAATACACGAGAGTTCTGCTGCTTTGGTATCCGGTTTGACACCAACGGCGAAGAATATTCTTTTCCTTCCTTTTTTTTCCCTCTACCTTGGTAATAATTCAAGTGTCAGACAAAGTGGTTACCTTACATCACACGATCGTTACGTTCTATCCTATATTATTATTACGTAATTGACGGTTTTTTTCTACAAACTGTAAGATCTGGTTTGTCGTTGCTGTTCCATCGTTCTCACTTCGCGGTGACGTACATACCTTCGTCATTGTCTTTCTTTCTTTCTTCTCTTATTGGCCTTTTTTCTCGTTGTCCTCGTCCGTTTGGATCGATCTTGAACGATAATTGCACATCCCAAAATTTCTTCGAAGACGCTTCGTTGGGGGGATTTAACAGTACACAACCGAAAGAATTGGAATCGTTTATAGAGATGAAAGGGATAATCTTTGGAATCGAAACATCGTTTGAAGAATGTATTGCAAAATTTATGGGTTTCAACAGCTGAATATTGTGTTATTTGATTATCAATTCGTTTCAATAAACGATTCATATCTACTCTTCTGTTGTATATTCAATTCAATGGAGAGATTTGATTCTTGATTATCAAATGAACTTGAGAAACCTGTACCGAAGTGATAGACTTCTTCTAAACGGGGAAAGAAAATAGTTTCTCCAACACAGAACTTATTTTTTGATTCTCTATAACGAATCACAGCGAACCATTTTGTGTCACCGGAGGTCCATTTATAGTTTGTGTTAAAAACAACATATCAAATTCTCAGAAAATTCACAGATTTTCAGTGTAAATTCAACATTTTTTTTGTTAATATTTAACATTGCGAGTGAACCTCCTCCTGGAACATACACGTCTGTTGAAAATACACTAAATTTTTCACTGTGATTGAAAAGCATCCTGGAAAAATCGTTTTCGAGATTCAAAGATATTTTGTAAACCATACCGGGTTGGAATTTCTTATCTCTCCTCGCAAAGAAGTTGGAATTCTTTCAAAATCTCATACTACGAAGCAACAGAAAATAACAACTTACTCGCGTGAATTCGAGCAGTTTGAAACTGTATGCGTCTGCATTCCACCGTCAGGAAAACTTTTGCCCGAGAAATATTCTTTTTCAATTTATAGTTTCTAGTATTCAAGATGACCATCGAGAAACACGACGCAATCGAACGTAACTTTTATCCCCCAAGGATGGCTAATTTTTTGTTCCTTGACGTTGCCGAGAAGACGGAACTTTATCTTTTTATCAATTTGTTTTTCACATTGCGAGAATTCGATATTGCAAATCATTCGCGTTTCGAGGAATACTTTTGGATGAATGGAATTTGATATTTCAATTTGAAAGATGGGAAAAAATTAACATTAATCGCTTTTTTGTTGTTTCAGATCCAAAAATGGGTTGTTTTGGGAGCAAGGACAAGTTGAGTAAAGAAGATATGGAGTTTCTAAAGGCCAATACACGATACGATGAGGCCACCATCAAAGAATGGTACAAAGGTTTCAAAGTGAGTAGGTTTAATATCCTATTAAATAATTTCTGATGATTTGTTTTTTAAAAGAACACCCCCAACCAGAAATTTACAACAGGCGCAGTACTGCACCAGTACTAGCCAAGACTGGCAGGGTACTGGCATTTGTTTGGAATGATAACGCTTTTCAGTACTGGGGATTGAGTACTGATACCATTATTCGCAATCAGTACAGGGCCAGTACTGGGTTAGTACCTGGCCGGTATTGAGTTCTCAGTACTGGTTTATCAGTACAAGCATAGTACTATATTTTTATGTATCCAGTACTGATCCCGTACGTGTTGACCAAGTGTTGGAGACCCAATACTGGCACTGTACTGCACCTGTTGTCAACATTGGCATATTACGGATTTTTCTGATTGGGCCGTTTCTGAGGGTGCGAAACAGTGTAATTGTACAATTGGCATATCAAATCTTGCCAACCAGTCCTATTGAGCTGCAACTGGCAATTGAATGCTTATGATTTTTGAGTGATAGCGATGCCACGAAGAACGAGAAACCTTGTTTGCATTGTTGATAAAATATTTCGGTTATAAGTTTATAAGTTATACTTTGATACTACCTTTTTGAGTATTTTTCGATTCCTTATTGTTGACCAGGCAAAAAATATATAGGAAATGTGAAATGATTCGAGCCTGTAAAAGACTCATCCCTGTAGAGAAAATGTCTCTCTAGAACGGGTGTTTTTTCGTACGATGGCAGCTTCATCACAGTTAACGTGATATTTCAAAAAAGCTGAATCAGGGTGGCGACAGAACCGGGAAATCAGGGAAATCTCGGGGATTTTTAATATTCTGGAAATCTCAGGGAAATCTCAGGGAATTTCGAAAATAAAATTGGAAACTCAGGGAAATGTGTGGGAAGTCGAGTTTCAAATTGAGATTCGGTATTGCCATTGTTTTCTTTTTACTTTCACCAGAGAATCCATGAAGAATCATGGCCCTGAAGACATTGGCTGAAATCTATCGGCTAACTACTGTAACTTCTCATTAAAAAATGTCACAGTATTTTCCAATTGTTCATTTGATCCTCCTGAATTTTTCATAAAAACTTCCTATAAAAAGGTTACATAAGTTGGCCGATATGTTAATTAAAAATTTCGCGTCAATTCCACACATTCTTTGTATCAATATTCAAAACGAATTTTGAGTGGACCATTTGGGACATGCGCATGTGTTAAAAAAACACGGGTTTTTTACTCTGTAGACACCTGATCACATTTACAATGTCTTACAATAAATTCCATCGGAAAGTCAGTCTGTTCCTTGGTTTCAATAATCACGTAGTAAATTCAACTATAAATATCTCTCTGTATGCGTTCAACGATGAAAATTATCAAATTTTATGCTTATCATCAAAATTCTATTTGCTAAGTCGAAATAATTATTACTTGAGCGTTGGAAAACATTTTATTTGTACATAATATAAAAGTTCACAAACCTCAGGGAAATTTACAAAAAATACTCCTGGAAAACCGGGAATTCTCAGGGAATTTGAAGATGAGATTTTCGTCGCCACCCTGTGAATATTTTTCATGGATTCGTATCAATTGGATATTCAAAACGTCTTCATCTTATGTGATTACAGCAAGACTGTCCCAACGGAAGGTTAACGCCGGCAAAGTTCGTCGATATGTACAAAATGTTCTTCCCTTCGGGCAACGCCGAAGAATTCTGTGACCACGTATTTCGCACATTCGATATGGACAAAAATGGTTATATCGATTTTAAGGTAAGAAAAGAAATATTCTAAACCAATTTCACGCGGTGTTTTGTAATAATTTATGAATATCATAACAGGAATTAATTTTATATTAGATTCATGATGTGAATTCATCGATGAACCGATAAACGAGAACTTTTGCTTTAAAACCTCGGAGTCGAGCTTTGATATTTTGCTTTGATATTGGCGGGTTTTTAAGTTGTTTTAAGCATCAGCGATCAAAGGCGTCGTCTGAACTCTCCCCACTACTCTTCATGGTAATTCGACGTCGAGAGGTTGTTTATTGATTCTAGGATATGCAATTTTTCGATAATACGTAAATATGACAATAATTTCATGCCCTCTTGGATGTTTTGATCGTTTTCACACGCTTATACACGTGTTCTCCTTCGGTTGACGATTCGATGTTGCACACTCCATCAACGAGAAGATGAATCGTTGGAAGTTGATAAACGATACTTCACATGTACACGTTGTTGTGCAGGTGGTATCCATTCAAAGCCACCCTCATCATCATACATCTTTATACGGGCTGATCGATTATGTGTTTTCAAACAATCGTTAGAGGGACTTGTAAAAAGCCCCCTGACAATTTCAGTTGAACCGATCAATGATCAAAGCAACGATATAAAACAGGGTCGGAACGCGAGAGAACTTCAGCGAGATAATAATACACACGTATACCTCTTTTTTTATGGCACCAGCAAGCTCATTTTTAAATTAAACGTACATACGAGTACATGTATGTATAAAAAGACAGCCCTATAAAATTACTCGCTCGATAGTTTTAATCCAGGTTGGATGTTGGCCAAAACCCGAGGGGCACGCCTAACACTTTTCTCTATTACTCGGGGAGGAAAAAAACATTCGAAGAAGAAATAACCTGTTTTCCAGACTAGGAGGAGAAAATCGTATAAAATATCATCGTGATCCTCGGAGAAAACTTGGAACGATTGGATGTGTGAAAAACGTCGAATGGCTGTTGTGGTCTTCTTGTATATCCACTGTTTGGCATCCTTACAATTTGGACAGGGATTTTATAAAGGAGAAAAAATTGTGGATGAGAGAAAAAGGGAAAAATAAGAGGCGAATGTAATATTCATTTATCTTCGACCACTTTGTTTTTTTTTTTTGTTTTCTTTGCAGAGATATTTTTTCGCACGAAACATTGAATTTTCATACCCACGATTGAGAACCTCATTGATCTCTCTCTCTCTCTCTTCGTTTTGTATTTATGAAAAATTTTATAGAACATCATCAACGACTCGAAGAGGATTCGAGTAATCATCCACGAGCGGAGATTCCTTCATTTCCTTTCTTTCAATTCAACTTTGAATTGAGGAAACAGCGACGAAAAGTCACACGAATGAAAAATAATTAATGTCCAAAGATATCCACTTTTGTGGAGGAATTGAGGAAAGGAAAGGATGAGCTCGCTTCTGTTTGATTTTTCTCTTTCTTTTTAAAGAGAGGTCGATGAATGAAAGCACACTCGCGTGTCGTTCTATCTCTCTACCTCTTCTATGAGATTCACCAACACCACTAGCCATCGGGCAACTCCTCAGGCTTAAGAACTCAAAGAAATGTTTTCCCCCTATTTTCACTTCATATTCAAACGTACGAATACTTTGAAAAGTTAATTCTCGAAGGTTAATCATGGTATTTGAAATTGTTGAAAATTTTCAACTCAAAACTATTCAATTTCCACAAAAAAACTGATGAATTCATTCATCGCTGTTTTGTGAGATTTGTTTCGAAAATATATATATCTACCTTCAAACGCATCTCGTAATTTCCGTTCCGATAATTCTGATGAACAATGAAGAAAATTTACCCTCTTTCTGGTTCTGTTTCTTAATTACTAATGTATAATGACTTATCGAACGAGGTACTCCCTCGACGTCATTGTTGTTTAAACTGCGCTATAGTCTATTATAAACCTATACCGTATTATTCTCGTATGAGTTCAATAGAACCCGGTGGAGAACTCGATAAAAGTTGTTCGTTACCGTGATGTATCATTTCACACAATGTTATAGAGAGGTTTATCTTTAATGTACGACGATATCGTACGAAACAACGCGCTCTCTCTTCCATCGTAAATCGGTAACATCGAGTGTGGAAGATACAGGGAAACTAGATGAATTTTGAAAGAGAGAAAAGACGGGTTTTTATGGATGGCTGGGAAAGATCGATGAAAAATACGGAGGAAAAGGAATTTCCTGGAGCAGCAAATCGAGGTATTATGTATAGAATAATAAATATTCTTGCTAAACCTGTTACAAATAATCTATAAAATCTCATTGACGAATGGGGGAAATGAATACATATTAGAAAAATTTGTGTTGGAAACGGTCCATACAAAATTCATATTGAAAATCAACACAGATAGATGAGTGTGGACCGTTTGAAACATGGAAGTGTGTTAGAAATACACAGAAATTTTTTACAGTGTAGGTTTCAATGCAATTCTATGATGTTTAATCAGAAATTTCTACCTGGGAACCTAGTTAAAAACTCGTTGTTAGAACTACACGGGAAGTGTAGCGGGGGACTATATTTGCGGAATTAGTTTATTCAACATTTAACATCGTGATTTGTGCTGTTTTTTGATTAAATTATGTTGAATATTACGATGTTCACTCCTAAAAAAGAAGGTTATAACAGCAATTTGTGTCTGTAATATCTGACAATTTCTGCTTTTTCAAGTAATTCAAAGGATAATATTTTTTCCGTGTAACTGGATGGAGCACCGAGAGAGCAACATGATTGAACTACACTGTAAAAAATATACTTCTTAAACTGCCAAAGAAGTCTGGCAGTTTTTTACACAAACTTTTTTTGATTTCACGAAGATTTTTGAAAATTCACAAACTTTTGTTCGGCAATTTACAAAAAAGGTTCGGAAATTATTTTTCCAAACCAAGTTTGTAAATTTCCAAGCATTTTTGTTTGGAATTCAACAAATTTTTTTTACAGTGTAGAACAGCCAAATTTTTGACACGATATAATGAATAGCAAACAAATTTTGCTGGGGGAGTCAACATTTTCTGTTGCCATGGCCACAAAAATTTTCTGCTCCAGCAGAATCAAGTTTCCCTCTGTCATAGCAAACTCTTTCGTTCTGTTTCCATGTGGGGAACAGTTTCACTGTTTTGAAATATCTACAATTGAGATGAGAAAACCACAATTCTTTACATAACAGTGATTTGAGGGATCTTCGAAAAAAACTTGGAGGGAAACAAACATGTGGTTTCTCATTCCACGCTCGACACTTTCATCATTCTCATGATAACCGCGCGCGGTTTTGAATTTTCGCGTAGCTTTGACGATGCCGTGTTGTAGGGTCACGAGAAGGATAAGAGTATGCGAGCTAAGGCAGCAGCAAGCGGCTTCAAGTAGCTTAGCTTCAACATCCGTAGTTATCATCGTCGCAGTCGTTAGAAAGGAGGGAAGGTTTAAACGCAGAGAGTTAGAACTGGGTCATTTGACGCCTGAGGTAGACAAACGAAAGGAAACGAAACGACCCTGCAAAACAAGAGAAAGAGAGGGAGAGAGGTTCGAAGGGTTTTATGGGACGAACCAAGTCAAGGGGGATAAGGGTTGTGTGAATGTGGATGAGAAAAGGCCAGACCAAGTGGTAGTCCTCTTTACTCTTTCTGACCTCTCGAGTGGTCTCTCCACCACCGCTTCCCTCGTATTGACCCTACCGACATCTCACCCCTTACCTCGAGTTTTTTCTTTTTTCTTTTCATTCTCAGCATCGTCGTCGGCTGGTACCAAGAACCGATACTCACTCTATTTTCCCCTTCTTTCGATTAGACTTGAGTTTTTTGTTACACATATGCCTCCCTTCTTCTTCTTTCTTCTACAACTTTGGGCCTGCATTTCCCTGCTCCGAATGGAAATCGGATCCCATCGTTTGAAATCGTTACAAAATGAATGCACGACCTTTTGTGTGGAGTTGTCCCCGTAATTCTTGAGCGATACTTATTATCGATATGAAAGGAATGTCTGTTTTTCTTCTTTTCTTTTCATACTTCTATGATGTGACTGTAATAAATACATCCAAGCACGAAGACAGATATTATGACAGGGAACGTATGACAAGACACGAAACCGCGGTAAAGAAAAAAAACACAAAGACCCTGAATTTAATGTGGAATGTGAACAACGAAGGACAAATCTATGTTGCGCTATGTTGCTTAGTTCCAATCCGAGAACTATTTCTACATTGTTTGTCGCGTGTTTTGGTTTATAAATAAAACAGAATGTATGTAATAGGATCATCATGAATCGTTACGTGAATCAATTTTAAAAGTCGTAACTTGATTTTACGACTTTTCAAATTACATCCTAATGCACGGATAGTTGTAATCCCAAGATGATTTACGATCCGTTAACTACGAGGAACAAAAGATTAGTTGTTTTTCAATTTGCAATTCATCACGTCTAACGATTCGAACAGCGTGGGTGGTATACATGTGTAAAATATAAAAGTACGCGGTATTTTCCTGTTTTTTTTTTTTCTTGGAAAAAAAATAAGAGAAGTAATGAGGTGTGAAGTGGACAGACACAAGATAATGGGAGAAAGTAGAAACAGGCGGTAATAACCAGACGTACAAGTAACGAAACAAATGTGGGAGATGATGAACGATGAGCACAATCGCTAATGACGTACGTTAATTCAGGTTGGAGAAAAACACAGGAAGAAGAGATTAGGGCAAGATACGTCAGGAAACTCAACGATGTGGGAAATTTGTGGCTTAGGGGGAGGATGAGAGGATGAATTGTGGATTATTAAATTGATATTGGATATTTATTGAATTAATTCAAAATAAATTGTACTCTCTGAATTCCTTGGAGTGGAAAATTCGCCCTCAAAGAGCAAAAATCTTGCAAATATAACAAGAGTGAATTAAATTTCATCCTACATTGTAAATCGTAAAATCTTGTATAAGATCGAATTAACTTCGAGACGATGTAGATTTCAGAGTTTAAAAATGAAATTTCATGCTTGTTTTGGATATATTATTCACGTGACATTGATTTATCCATTGAAACAAGTTTTAACATACATTTGCTTTCGATTGTTTGTTACAGGAATTCCTTTTAGCGATCGATGTAACGTCCAGCGGTACGCCGGAAGAAAAACTCAAATGGGCTTTCAGGATGTACGATGTCGATGGAAACGGAGTCATCGATATTCAGGAAATGACCAAAATAGTTCAGGTAAAGTTGACATTTTGAACACGCTTGCTGTTATTCGAATGAAAGTTGAAAAAATCCTTCAAATAATGGAGTATTGTAATAGAGTGTATCTATTTTCCTTCACGACACAAAATATACTGAATTTGTTTATATATATATAATAGATATAGCCATTTGTCTTTAATTTCTTCGCAATTTGTTCGATCTCCATCCCATAGATATTTTTCACTCAATTAATCAACCAATATTCTTGCTCTCCCTTGTTTACCGATTTATTTCAATGTACGTAAATAATATGTTGATATCCACGTTCATGTAATGAACAGTCATTCACTTGAAACTCGTTGAACACGCTGCTTTTCCGTGTATGCGAAATTTGAGCTAATTCGATCAAACAAAATACTAGAGTATAGCGTGTTGTTGTGCATCGAAACGAATAAAGTTGGTTATAGGATGACACGATGAAGAATCTCTCATTCAACGTTTCTCATATTCATTTTCATTTTCAATCATTATCATCGTCACACAGTCTCTCGTGAAAGAGAATTTCAACGACTTTTTGTGTACAGGATTTTAATTTTTGTTTACGGATATATTCGACGATTCATCGTTTGAGCATGAACAGAGTGTCGTCGTATGTCGTTTTGTCGTAAAATTCTCTAATTATATCACGTAGAAGTATCTGAAACGATGTACGTGATAGTCGATGTGTGTAATTTCATATTATGATCTTGCGTGTGTATTTCTCGAGGCATAAACTAAGCGTACGATATATTTCCTAATGGAACGCTGATGCATTTGTTTCATTGTATCCTGCCACCTCATGCGTAAATCTTCGTATATTTGTATTTCGGTTTATTTTTCTCTGAAAATTATATCAAAATTATTTCTCCCACTTGATTTTGTTCGCGACCCGTGACACGAAAAATACATATTCTCCATCCAGAGATTTTTCTCAATTAATTTTCAATATCAAAGAAAACAGAAAGAAGTGGAAGAATTTCAATGTGAAATCCATTTTTCTTTGCGTTCATTCGATTTCTCCTCGACCGTTTAATCGTGTCAACGACGAGATATCTCATTTTATTTCACCCAAGTGATCATTCTCAGTTGTTTTCAATGGTATTCTCTCTGGCGTTAGATTGAAATACGTTGAAATAAAAAAAAATGACAGTCGCGCTTTACGGACGAGCAAACGAACGAACGAACGAACGGGTGTGGACGCTGATACCAATACTTTCATCAAGACTCGAATAAATCGGCCCGATCCCGTTGCGTGTCTCTCTATTTCTGTTTTTCACGTATTATATAGCAGTCTTTTGAACGACATGGGAGGCGGAACCGTTCGAGCAAATATGCTGCTTGCTTGCTTGCTTCTTTCGGGGAAAAACGAGGAAAAAAACCCTCGAAGCGTTTCGCAACACTGCCCGCACCTGCTCCTTATTAAAATACAATTCCATGGAGTGATTTTGTTTTTCCCTCGAACAAGCTCGTTAATCGTTACTCGTGTATCAAAATCGTTGTTATTATTTCGCTAATGGATGAAGTGTAAAGCTTAAAATTGGAAAATTCTACTTTAATTTCAGGCGATCTACGACATGTTGGGAGCATGCTCGAGTAACAGACCTGCCGACAGCGCGGAAGAGAGGGCGAAAAACATATTTGCGAAAATGGACGAGAACAACGACGGTCAGTTAACGCAAGAAGAATTTCTCAAAGGTTGTCTTCAGGACGAAGAATTGTCCAAGATGTTGGCCCCTTAATCCCATCGTCGTGGTTCCGAGCGAGTCAACGGCGACGATGCTGCCGCAGCCGGCGCCGTGTCCCTGTAACAAACGTTCCAATGCTACCGATTTACGAGTGACCGAACGAATGAAACCGATAACCATAAAAAGAAACAAAGATCAGAGAAACGAAAACCGGATGTGTCGTCGTGTTCGTTATTTTTATTTTGCCGAGCGAATACCGGACGACATCGCGAGGAATACTCGAGGATGATTATTAGTTGGAAATTTGATTGGACGTAACTAACGCGTATGACGATACGTTGTAGGTCGGGCATTACAAATGAGATATAAACAGAGGCGATTAAATCGTGACACGAAAAGCATATATACCAAGAGAGAAAATTTGATGATTGTTATTCGGTGATATACGTGTGGAAATACGTACACGTATGCGCACGACGAATTCGAACGAACGACGACACTTGAGGACGCGTTAAGCAAACCCGATGATCGTACGTACGCGTGATGCACATATAATTCAATTACGAAACGAAGCACAAGGGGGAACGAAAAAGGAAGAGGACCTTTATTTTTTTCTGTCATAAAAACCGACAAAACGTAGTCATCTCGTAGTAGTTCCCTGTACGGAATTTGATAATCGCGCTCGGAATGATTGTTTTTTAATACCAGAGACAGAGATAGAGATGATGGTATCGTCGTACCCATCGAATGATTATTATTCAACGATCAGCACGGATTGAAGAGCCAAAGAGAAATCAAATTTTACATAGTTGTTACTTACGCACAAAACGAAAGTGTAAAGAAAAAAAAAAACAAAAAGATAATGAGAAGGAACGTAAAAATATTTGTGTGACGATGAATAACGAATAAGTAGTCATTATCCACGAGACGCAATAAAAACAACGATATTAAATTACACGTATTATATGTGTATGTATATCGATATATATATACATATGTGTGTATACGAAAAGAATTTTCTCGCCTACTTTTTCACAACCATCATTGCAAGAAAGTGATGAAGAGAGGAGGAGACATCATTCGTACGAGGGAAACAAACAGAGAGAGATCTGATAAGTGGAAGACGATGACCTTTTTATACTACCGTAAGAATGCATGATGGTGGAATACGCAATCGTGGGAGAATACTGCTGTGATATGAATGTTAAATGAATCAATTTAATTTTTTCTCAAATTATCGTCGTCTTCGTCGTCATCGTCGTCGTTTCGAACTGAAGTACCAACGTCGCGGCTCGTAGTATCCTTAAATTAACTTCTAATCGTTGAGAAAGAACAAAGAAGAGTAGTAATAAAGCACTGGAGACGAAAGAACGAAAAGTGTGGTGGTTTTGTTTTGTCGATGTGGTTTTCGATGATCGAGCGAAACAGCGAGAAAAATGCGAACGAAGGAGATTTTATTATATATACGTGAACATATCATTGGAATAGGAAAAGAAAAGAAAAAGCATCGTACGATGAGAAATATAAGTATATCAATCTCACAGTTACTTATTTCAACAACATTGAAAAATCATACCTATTTTATTTATTCGAAAAATCTGGAAAAATTCGTCAGTGCATTGCATACAATTTATCGATGATTTCAAGAACTGCATTAATTTTCATTTGACTATCATCTAGTCCAAGAGGTCGAGCCGAATTCTCAATAATGGGTTCTGACAGTGACTGAAATTAAAGAATGAAATCTCGAAGAAGCTCCTTGTGGAGCGTTTGAAACATCTAACATGTAATGGCCGTATGATGCCAGTTGTGGGCATAATCAGGATCGATGATGTGTCCGTTCACCCGTCGAATGAAGCTATTAAAGATGCCGAATAATTTATTGCAAAAAAGAAACAGTCGATTTGTTGTAATTATCAATAATTTATTTTCGTATCATTGACCAGCCATGCGTCAATTCTTAATTGAATGAGAATTTGAATTGAATTATTTATTTTCACATGTTGAAATCGCATGGATTGTCTTTCGGGGTGTTAAAACCGACACCCTTCGTTGAAATTTGCAATTAGAATTGAAACGAGGAAGAGAGAAGAATGAAAAAAGATTGATAGAATTATTAGTTCATCGTTCAATCAAAGAATCACAGAACTGATGTAATACAATATTTTTTTGTATACACAAATAATAAATTCTACAAGTATTGGTGGAAACCCAACCCCTATCGGTGCGGCGTATTGCTATGAAATTTCTGTACATTTTGAAACACGATTGAAATTCAGCTCGGCCTCTTTGTATAATTTATTAAAATAGAAGTGCCATCAATCCTAGTTGTAATTGAATGAAAATCAGTGAATTTTATTGGGTTAATTCCCTTATTCCTTCAATGGGATACTCTCTATTGCAAAACATGTAACATAACGAATTGAAGATTTTTTAAAGCATACGAATAACAAAATATATATATTCATTTGGCGTTACTCGCAGGATTATTAAGACAAAAAGTGAGAGAATACGCTTTTGAATCGCCAAATGAATACGCAATTCCTCATATCCCCGGGTGTATATTTTGAAATATTCTTCAGGATGTGAAGAATGATGTGACAAACGGTGTAGGACAAACTTCATCATAGATCTCACGTACACATGTGGTTGTGAAAAAAAAAAGAAAGAAAAAGAAATGAGGTTTTCCGCTTCTTTTTCTCTCTCTCTCCCTCTCTCTCTCTCTCTCTCTCTCTCTCTCTCTCTCTCTCTGTCTTTCTCATAAAAGCAGAGATATCGGACACTACAGTGCCATGATTCGTTGGACATAATATTAGTGATGATTAACGATAAGAAACATTGGAATTATGAAGAAATAAAAAAAAAATATATTAGTATATATAAATTTTAACAAAGAACCGATAAAATTAGCGTCTATATTAGCGATAGTAATTGACCAATTGTGTGTTTTTATTAGGAACGAGAGACGCATTCGACAATTTCAATTTCCCCTGATTTTCTAAAAATTACAAAATTCGACATTTATCATAATTTGATTGAGAGGAAAAAAAAAATGTTGAGAATCACTCATGTTATTATAATATACGCTTCTTCGAAAGTTACGTTAAATGAACAATCAGAGGATAAACAAGAAGAAACGAATGAATATAGGTATTATATACATGTTATTTGACCTTAGATTAAAGTATAAGTAAAGTACACATCGTGTCATCGTCTCTTTCCACATTTACAATGAAATTAATCCTCCAGTTGGACAGTTTTAAATCGTTTAAATGCGCTTTAGGAATAATCTTGATACGATCAAGTCAATGTATAGAGAGGAAAAAGAAAGAAGAAAACAACATACCGTCAATTTCAAACTGTAAAAATGAAAAGAACAAAAAAAAAAGAGAAAAGAAACAGAATATTAAATTCTTTACATATTGAAAAATACTGCTACTATTAATACTATTATTAATACTACTACTACTACTACTACTACCACTACTACTACTACTATTAACTGCTACTGCTACTGCTACTTCTATTACCGTATGTATGTTTGTGTTCGTATGTGAATGTATTCTTGTGAGAACGAAAGTGTGCGTGAGCGAGTGCACATATGTAATGTAATTAAACTAAAACCCACACACACACACACACACATACACACGTATATATATATATATATATATATGTGTATATAAACATTTATATATACATATAAGTGTATGAGAAATCTATTATATGTATTTGCATTCGCACAGGTTTTATACGTTGGCGATATTTAGAAGATTTTTCTCCAAAGGCAAAAAAGCGATCAATCATTTGGATCATACGCTGTAGTCATATTGACGATATTATGTAAACATATATATATATATTTATTCCCTCCCCATTAGTTTTTTCGATCGAAAGTCTTTTCAACTCGAGTATTCTCTACTGTATTCGATGAACCCGCGATAAAGCATAGGTATTATTAGTTCGCGTGTGCGCTGTGTCATTAACGAGATTCTGTAGGCTTCGAACTTATTAATTTGCAAAATTCTCTTCCCTTCTCTTTCATAGGGACCGCGCGCACAAACTCGAGAGAAATCTAGTTCAAGGGGTTTAGCGAAAGCAAATTTTTATCACATCGCGGGAGGGAAGGAAAGCCAGTAAATTTCACCCCAGCTGAACTTCTTGAATATTGCCGAGTTACTGACCGGGTAGAATTTTTTCTGGATTGCGACTCAGGGAGAGTATTTTTACATTAAAGAATTTGTTCGGTAGTTCACCAATTGTGGATTATATTGGAAAACATAGTGGAAATCGATACAAATATTACAAATTTTCCACGGTTAGTTAACTCTCATAGCAATTTTAAATGTAATAATATACATTCCGTGTAGACGAAGTGATGCTCGGTTGGTAAATTCATATGCTACATCCTTTCGTAGATCAACCGGAGAAACTGGTATCACGAATGGGGTAAACATGGACGAAGATTATTGGCCTTTTTCTCAAAATGAAAACTCTTTTCAACGACTACACAGTTAGGATCCCAGAATAATATTCCTCTTCATTTCGAGCTCAGAATGATCCCTTGTTTTTTGTTCAGCCCTCTCTTTATCTTTCAAAAAACTATTGAAAATTTAGTTCCTCGGAGATTCTACAAGTGTTCAGAGTCACATTTACAATCATAGAAACTGGAAATTTCCTTAATTTAAAGTATCACTCCAAACGCAATTGTGATTCTCTCATAAATCTTTCTCTCTAAAATTCAAAGAGTTTATTATTGAATTTCCCTCAAGCTTGTGGGGGAAAAAATGTGAGATGAAAGATAAACCCACATTCTATGTGATTTCCATCCTCCAAAGACACGAAAGAAGTCGTCCTGTTTACCCTGCCTCACATATTTCGCGTGTAATTATTTCAAAATTCCCGTAAAGTGGTTTCCAATAACTCGAGGATCCCGACGATCTCTCTTGCGTAGAAAGTGCAGCATTGACAATCGACTTATAAAACGAAATAATATATAAAGAAACAAAAAACAAAAGTAAACATATTCAACGCAGAAACCAAAATAAGTTTTTTGAATGAACTCGATCGATTTAAGAAAACGTAAATAGAAAGAATTTTTTAATGCTTAAGAACAAACCCAAAGTGCATTTATATGATAGTGGCGCACCATTAGCGTTCCGCCGGTTCAATCGCAAACGTCGTATTTTATTTATCATGGAAAAATGAATGAAAAGAGTGAAAAATCTAATCGATTGAAGACACACCATCCGAAAGTCAATTCCACTTTTTCTTAAATTAATAAAAAAAACAAACAAGAAGAAGAAAAAACAAAGATTATTAAGATTATAAAGAAAAAAGAATGGTTTGAAGTTTGTTGGAAGGAGGTGAATCGTTCGACATATTTAATTCGAAACAACAACCATGACTACGTCGTATTTGAACATAAGTTTGTCTGTTAGATACATAAGTTACTTTAATTTCTACAAAATGCTTATATACAGCTTATTGGCGAAGGAAGAATTGTTTCAAAATCGTTTGTGAAGGATAAGAAGAATTCACGGGCTTTATTCACAGTTCGAGTCAAAAAGAAAGATATTTTCCATCATATACCATTAATTTAATTGAAAATCAACCAAATGAGTCGCACAAATTTACGGTGAATCTAGAACAACCCGTACTCCCATGTGAAGCGTTAATATTTTTGAAAATTATTCACCACAAGGTTTGACAAGAAAACTCCTTGAATACCAAAAGTTTCGAATAACGTCAAAAAGAGCTTATTACCAAGACAATGCAAAGAAATTAGTACCAATAATTAATCGAAGTTGTTTTTTTCCCCCAAGTCTAAAGAAGCTCTCCTACGCGAACTGCGTTGTTATTGTGCTTGCTATGCGGCAATCAGTGGCGCCGAGAATCAAATATAGAACAAACTTTCATATAGAAATTCAAGAATTATTTTATTAGCCCACAAGAGGCGAATGCGGAATAAATGTCATTCCTCACACCAGTTGTGATTTTATATTTTTGTACGCTTTGTATCATGTATATCGTTCCAGTCGTTATGTCCTTTCATTATCATTATCCCGTCAAGTTGACCTCCTGTGGATCGACAATTCGCTTTGAATGAATGGAATATCGTTTACAATTTTCTTTGGTTCGTTCCAGTTCGCGGGAGGGCAGCTTTGAATCGAATAATGACAGACACGTATGTGTATGAATTTTTACAACATCCATTCGTGTATATACAAGAATTATTGTTATTTTGTTAGAGAATTGTGAAATATAGAGGGAAGGAGCGGAACGCTCTCAGAATTTGTCCTATATTACGTAAGAGAGTGTATAATTCTGTCTGTTGCGCATCATCTCTGGTATTATCGTGTTGAAAGTAGTACACCCTCCTGCACCTTCGCTTTATTTTTCACAATCATAGCTACATCCAACTATAATTTTGATCAATTGAGAAATAATAAACATTATAAAAAGAAGAAATAGAAAAAGATATATCTATATATGATGTAATATATACATAAATACTGTAAAATTAGGGACTAAGCTACGACTCGACACGCGATCTCTATCACAATCGAATATATATTATATTTTTTTGTTGATGGCCTATACGTTGAAAAATGAAACTTGAAAAAATGTGTTACGGATAGGAAATGAAAGAAGAGTTGAGAAATGCTGGTTAGAGATATCATGTCCTTACGCTTATCGACCCTAATGCCAATTGATTATTTGAACACGCGTAGTTTTTTGCGATCATACGGCAATTAAAATCCAGTCTACTGAAATTTTCTGATACCCGATATGTATTCTACATTTATTCAACAAGGTGTTGTTCTTCGTTTTTTCATTTATAACGATTTTACGATACAAGAATGTATTCTATACGTGTAAGTGTATATTAGGGGCTCGGAGTTGGTTCAAATAACGCGAAATTCAATGCCTCGTAGACGATTGAATCCACCAAAACAATTTTTTTTCTTCGTTTTCTCATTCCGATTTTGTCGTAATTGATTTGAATACAAAAAAAAGTACAAAAACAATATACTTGGTCTGATTTTAGAATCCAAGTCGTACAGGAAGATTGAAAAAAAAAGAAAAATAAGGAAAACACGGAAAGCGTATTTCAGCCAACTCCACATGAGACTAATAGTATGTTTCCACAAATGCACGGATTGCGCAAAATAAACATTTGGATGTAAAACACGTAGAAAATAGTCAGTTTAATGTCTAAATAAATATTTGCACAAAGGATAAAGGGTAAGAAAAGCGCCGAGATGTTGCAAGACGTGAGGGGAAAAAGAGAACAGTTGAAAGAGGGGAGGACAGAAAGTTTCCTTTTAACGAATATACTTTTTAGCTTAAGAATTGACAAATACAACTAAAAAGAAAATAACTGTGCTTAGTCAAATGAAAATCTACTTCTCATTCTCGATCGAATCTTCACACAATCTCTCTCTCTACGTATGTCAACTTTCATGCGTCTATTAAATATAAAAGGAGAAAAAAAAAGATATGAATTATCAATAAAAGTAAAAAAATATGTATATCGTGAGTTTTATGATAACACAGCCTGTCCAAGAGAATGGAAAGTTGGAGTATTGTTTAATATACGACGTTAGAACACGAAGAATCAGAAGTGAACGTTTACAAATTCCAAAACAAACAAAAATCAATAGGTTGCGATGGAAAAACACAAAATTCAATGAGAATCGAGTAATTCTATTGTATCGCGCGTTGCAAGAGTCACGTTTTTTTTTGGTATTTTTCGAATTCTCTACAGCATTGGGAAAAATTTCAGCTCAAATTTGATTAGGGGAGAACATAAAACGTGGAAGAAAAATAGAATCGATTCAACCTTGTACATCGGGAAACATGATGTTTAAAAGAAGTGCAAAAACCACTTCCATCGAGCCAAACTATTCTCGTTAAATGAGACCTTTTCAATCTCTTAAGAGGATGGAACGTCTCTCACGCTAAGCTTTCAAACTTTTATATTCTATGTTTTACCTTTGAAATCGCAAACGAATCCCTACAAAGGCATTATGTGTTTTATTTTTCTCTCCAACGTTCGAGCAGATACGAGTGCACGGATGAGGCTATCCGTGTTACGACAAAATAATGTTTCTATTTTTAATTTCTGATATCTTGAATACCCTCGTCGGAGAGAAAACCCATCGAATCTACTTGATTTGAGTGAATTTCATGGGTTAACAAAATGTACACAATACATTTCCCATAAAACATGGGTCTGATTTGACACGACTCCCACAACAGATCTGCCCCAAGGACGCAGGAGAATTATTAATCGATGGGCGGGTTCAGGAGTAACGAGGGTAAGTTGAATATGTCCTCGGGTGAATAAATTCATAATTTACATTTATGAACGTTCATATCCGGGGACCATCACCTCTGGTAAGAGATTTTTCTGGATCCGCCCTTGCACTATACCACTTTATATTGATTTCGATGATTGTTCTTAGAACTGTATATCTCAACGCGTCGAGTGCCGTGATAAATCATCGGCAAAATGATTAACAAAAATTCTATTGTGTTCCCATGAGATAATATTTATGAAAATTACCTAGTCGAAGCGTGTCAGTTCGATTAACGCCGGCTCGTACGATGCCCCTCGACGCGTTGATTCAAAACGAATTAAATGCACATCACTGATTTAATCGAATTTTACTTTGCAGGCCGTGTCTGGTAACGAATACCAGCAGCACGACGAGTGTCGTTGCATGCTTTCGTCGACATCGATTAAATATTAGGCTCCCTTAGGACAACTTATCTAACTATAATTAGATTCTCAATTTTCCAAGATACATACACCTTCCTTAAACTGCGGCCAAGTTTACCCGAAGCAAATATGGGCAAACAAAACAGCAAATTGAAACCAGAAGTATTGGAAGACCTCAAACAAAATACTGAATTTTCAGGTAAACACTGCAAAGTCATTTTACACGATTTGACTTGTGTGAAATATGTTTAGAATATGTTTCAATTATGATTTTGTTTTCTCATCCAACAGACGCGGAGATTCAAGAATGGTATAAAGGATTTCTCAAAGACTGTCCTAGCGGGCATCTAAGCGTAGAAGAATTCAAAAAGATATACGGCAACTTTTTCCCTTACGGAGACGCATCTAAGGTAACAAAGAATCATCAATAGAACAGAATAAATACATCTCAATTGGAATCGCATAGAGAAAAAGAACTTTGATGATCAGTTTGCAGAACATGTATTCAGGACGTTCGACGCAAATGGAGACGGAACTATCGACTTTCGGGAGTTCCTCTGCGCTTTGAGCGTTACGTCACGAGGTAAATTAGAACAAAAGCTGAAATGGGCGTTCAGCATGTACGATCTCGACGGAAACGGTTACATCTCGAGGCAGGAAATGCTTGAAATTGTCACCGTGAGTACCAACGATCGAGTTGCCGCTATAATTTCAGCTATCTCTTTGGTTTCTGTATTCTCCGCTTTACCTTCTCTTCCGATTATTATTTCATCAACTCTACCTTTGATATGCGCCAATTTGTATATTCCTTTGAATCTCTCTTGTACGTATTACTAATATTTCTTCTGGTTTTTTTTTTCTCCTTACGATAATTCTCATCAATCACGGATGAGAGTTCTAAAAGAACATTTTGTATAATATTTTCATATCAATTTAGCCTTCCTGGAGTGACAAAAATGTATATTAACTGTGCGTAAGAATTCGTTACTCATCAATAATATCATACGTGGAAATCTCATTAAATCAATTTCGAGATTTTCCATAAAAAACAATTTATGCTTAATTCACCACTGTTGATCAATCTCACGCTATCTAATTGGGTATCGATCTTCGATCAGGGTTGATGCCTAGGCAATGGAGTCGTTTGAAATATTCTTTGCAATATCGTTTGGCAGTTGACACGAAAAATCTTATTTGTCAAATATTCCCAAAGTTCTTTGGAAACTTTTTTTTATTATAGAATGGTTCTAAAATAATGAAAAAGATCTCAGTAGAATGAGCTAAGAATGCAATTTTCTATTACTTCAAGTTCTTCCAAGATCAATCTGCATCGCTTAAAACGACCCTACAGAAGAGCAAGATTAAATTGTTCGTACCTATTAAACAAAAAGTGATTGGCTAAGGGTTTACGAGATGTCCTTGAGGGGATACCAGCGCCGGGACATCAGCCAAATTTATTCTGACATTTGATTGAAAAATGAAGCAAAAAAATGTCAGAATGAATCTGGCTAATGTCCCGGCGCTGGTATCACCTTAAGGTCCATATAATACGAGCCAAGGTTTGAATCGAACTGCCAAACACATTTTATAATTCATTCATAAAGCAAGGAGTTATCTCACCCCCCAACCACAACCACAAATCAAAAGCATGATATTCATCTTTTCTTTTTTTAACACTGAGAAGAAAGATAGTGGACTCAACTACTATCGAATACTAGGGATCCTCCAGTGAGGGATAAGGCAACGGCCGCCATTAATGGGATAACTGAAAAATAGATAGTTAATTTATGTAATCCATTGAAAATATAATATAAATCCCACTATTCCGGCCTGTTTTTAATGAATTATCCAATTGTATTCATCGAATGACTCGCAAACTAACCCCCCTGTTACAAATAATCTATGAAATCCCATTAACGAATGGGAGAATGAATGAGTTTCAATAGAATTCAATAGAATATTTGCACTTGGGCGCTATCCCATTAATGGCGGCAAGTGAAAAGCTGATTGTCTGATCCCTCATTGAAGGGTCCCTAATCGAATACAAGGTTCATTCAAGTATGCGTAATTGAGTCGACTACAAATCTGATTGAGTATTGTTTTTGAACATCTCGAACTCTCGTGCTTAGTAGTTGACATCATTATTTTTGTTTCTCAGTGAACGTATTAATGATGAACGAAGGCGTCAATGGATTTGAAATAACATGTATGTTTTGAATAGGGCTTCGCACGAGACTCTCGTCTTGAATTGAAAAATGTTCGATATTTACCGTTCTAAAAATTTAGGACATAAGAATCTTGAACGGAACCAACCTTCTATCTCAGGTGTAACAAAATCACATGGAATTCCGATTTCGACGCAGAAGATAACGAAGATATTCTCTCAATCTCGGTATCGGTCTCGGTGCAGGTCTCATTGCATATTTCGACATATATCTCTGCTAATTTTGTTTGAACGATCAAGGTTTCACCCCATTTCGTTGATTCAAGGGATTGGAATAATTATTGGTAACTATTTTATCTTCCTTTGACGCGAGTCTCGTGCGAAGCCCTAGTTCTGAAGTATTGTTTCGTGCTTCCCGGTAAAAACAAATGGAAGAAACCTCATTTTAGAGCGCATTAAAGCTATCCAATGTCCAACTAAAAGCAAGCTCAAAGATATCTTTTCGTTGGACATTGGTCAGCTTTAAAAGAGCTCTACAAAGAAGCTCTATCCTTCCATTTGTGTTTACTACCTCTTTTCGAATTTATGAGTGCTCTATTTCCGTCTTTACACCAAAGTTCTTGTTTTTCACCTTTTAATTTGAGCACGCGATGTTCTTGTTGTGTGTAAAAGATGATCGACGAGTCGCCAAATCAAACAAAAAGATACCTTCTTAGGTATCTAAAAGATGTCCTACGTGATATATTCCATTCAATTGGAGATATCTTAAGGATTAAACGTATAAATGAATGAATGTTGAAATAAGCACAAGCGGAACCTCAAAAATAGACTCTGCAGATCATGTGATGCTTATGTGCTATTTTCCGTTTCATTCCGCATTTGTGGGTAACCAATATCCATAACAAATTGATCTCCACACTCAAAATTATCCGGGGGACAAACATCCTGCGCGAAATATCCTCAACAAATTGATCCCAGGTTGTGGAAGTTGGGGAAGAGAGAGCGGGAGGAGAAGTCATTTATAAATTTGTTGTATTTTCATGTTTGAATGAATGTTGTTATGTTGCATTATATACGCGTGTCCGATTCCGTAAAAAATACGATGGTTTCTGATCGATTTGATGGGACACATATATTGAAATAAAGGAATATTTATTTATCGCTATTGGAAGATATGGAATTGGAATTTTTAATATATAATTAAAATAGTTGTTGACGCTACGCGATACGAAATTCGATTTTAATCAAAATTCACGTACCAACTCTTCATTGGAGTTATCTCAATGAAGTCTCCTTTATTTTACGTTAAGAAAATGGATTTTTATGAATGACTGAAACGATTTACGATTTTATAGAATAGATATTTATTCAGTCTTTACAATGCGACTGTTCTCGTTAACCGTCATGCGACCAATGACGCTTTCTTCGTGTCAAACCCATGATGCCCTCTTCTTCGTGCTTCGAGAACCAATCAGAAAATTCGTTACAAAAAAATAAACATGGCTATCGCATTGACCGCTCAAATTGAAACAAGGCAGAAACAATTTTATTATAATCATAGTCTTAGATCCATACTCAACAATAGTAACAGGTAATAATGTTTAATGATTATTGCACTGTATCATTGTATTGATTATTGTTATTAATTTTATCGAATAAAACAATGAAGTTCGATACATTACATTGCGCGTGCCTTTGTGCAATACTCGAAACAAAGGCGTTCGTTAGCAATACATGATGTTTTAGTACGGAATATTTTGGGTATGGGAATTAATTCAATAGGGATATTTTGCCCAGGGATAATAAGTCATGTAGCCCATTTGTGTGCTTAGTCCTTCAATATTTCTCAAGGGCCATGGAGTCCTTGAAGAAAATCAACAAAATTTTGCTATGTACTTTCTGAAAAACTAAGCAATAAATGCAAATTTCCAATCTGTAGTGATGAAGTATGCTTACACGTTGCTTAAATTGAGCTTCGAATATGAAATTGGAATTGTAAATGATTCCTTGAAATTATGCAAACCATGCGAACCTAAAAATGTCAATAATTTTTATAACTAGTTTTCTTATGTTCAGGAATATCTTTTGGACTTCGAATTCATATTTAGAGCGTGATCTTGGCGGTGCACTTTATTGCTGTATATTTGGAATTTGTACATCGTTGCTTAGTTGTTCAAAAACTACGTAGCAAAATTTCGTCCGTTTTTTGATGCTCCAAGGCCCTTAACCCTTTTCGTCCTGAATAACACCAATTTTCCCTTAACTTTCGATTTCATATCTTTTAATGACAAAGTCGTAAATTGTAGGCCGTTTTTCCAAAAAATTCACGAATTTTTTACTTTTTTTTTTTTTTATTCAAAAAAGTATATTTTGAGATGGAAAAAATTGGCACAGACCATTGCAATCATGATGAAAGGTGTTATAGATGTCTGCTCTTTCGAATCCCGTTGGAATTTTTCCGAAATTCAAAATGGCAGACACAAAATGGCGTCCGCAAGGAAAAACTTTTTGTTTCAACTTTGCGAATTTCTTACTTGAAAACTATGGACTTGATCGAAAAATTTATAAGAAAAAAAAAGTCTTGAAATGAGTCAAAGAATACGCTCAAATTTTTTCAGAATTTATTTCGGCATATTTTGAAAATTTCCATGAATTTGAAAATTGACTCGAAAAATTCTGAAAAAATCTGAGCGTGCTCTTTGACTCATTTCAAGACTTTTTTATCCTTATAAATTTTTCAATTAAGTCCATAGTTTTCAAGTAAGAAATTTGCAAAGTCGAAACAAGAAGTTTTTCCTTGCGGACGCCATTTTGTGTCCGCCATTTCGAATTTCGGAAAAATTCCAACGGGATTCGAAAGAGCAGACATCTATAACACCGTTTATAATGATTGCAATGGTCTGTGCCAATTTTTTCCACCTCAAAATATACTTTTTTCAATAAAAAAAAAAAAAAAGTGAAAATCCGTGAATTTTTTGGAAAAATGGCCTAAAATTTAGTTGAATTTTCTCAACGGCATTTGAAAGAAGAGGTCAAAATCTGTAAGAAATGATGTTTTATAAATTTTGTATACGACTTTGTCATTAAAAGATATGAAGTCGAAAGTTAAGAAAAAATTGGTATTATTCAGGACGAAAAGGATTAAGAAAAAAATAATTCGAAGATATCTCTGGTGAGGTGTCCTTCAGATGTCTTCAACCCATACCTTGAAAATTTGATTCAAATACCTTCTTTTCCTTGATACAATGCACTTCTATTCATTCTTCTATCTTTTTATGTAAATCCACTATTCGTCTCACGATATCCTTTGCCAGCGCTTGCTTTATGGAACATGTAATCCATGTATCATAGTCTCCTTGTTAAGGAGGGAATCTCCTCTGGAGAGCACTTTTTGCGGCGTTCTATTAACAAAAGAGGAAAGTATTTTTTAAATCAGGGTAAAGTACATTGTAATATTGACATTTGAAGGTATAAGGGAAAATTTTGTTGTTGTTGTTGTTAAAAAAAAAACAAAATGGCGGCGCTACAGGTGCTTGAAATTGGCTCCTCCACTTTGCGTCGTGCAACGCACAGGTCCGTGGAATTGGAGTAAGTTATTTTGTACTTCGTGAACCTAAATTTATTAAAAAATAGAGAACGTGTGAAAGAATCAGTAAATTATAGCAATTTAAATTTAATTTTAGGTTCACGGAGTACAAAATAACTTACTTTAATGAAAAAAATGTTTATTCTTGCTTTCAGTCAATTCTACGGACTTGTGCGTTGCACGACGCAAAGTAGAGGAGCCAATTTCAAGCACCTGTAGCACCACCATTTTGTTTTCTTTTTAAGAATAAAAACATTTTCTCTTGTACCTTTAAATGTCAATGTTACAATGTACACTCTGATTCACAAAATACTCTCCTTTTGTTTCAATAGGACGCCGAAAAAAGTGCTCTCCAGATGATATTCATTCCCCCCTTAATTCCTGATTATAAATCGCTTTTAATTTTTACATTTCACTTGTTCATGAGAAGAAGAAGTGTGTGTGTGAGAGAGAGGGGGAGAAAGAGAGAGAGAGAATGTGTGATTCCCACGCTTTGGTCACGCTTGTTCTACCATATTCACGCTCCCGCACGCTAAACTTCCAAGCCCTGTGTAGTAATCGATCGAATAACGGGAGTTAATTATTTCTCTCCTCCATGTTCATACAGGCGATATACAAAATGGTTGGCTCGGTAATGAAGATGCCGGAGGACGAATCGACGCCGGAAAAAAGAACCGACAAGATTTTCCGTCAAATGGACAAAAACAAGGATGGTAAATTGTCGTTGGAGGAATTCATCGAAGGTGCCAAGAGCGATCCTTCGATCGTGCGACTGTTGCAGTGCGATCCTAGTGCACAAGCTCAGTGAGACCCTGGGCCATTTGAGCCAGTGATCATTCGTTGTCACTACGACGCCACATTCGATCTAATCGTTATCAGTTGAACCTCAAAAGAAAAGAAAAAGAAAACAAAATGAAAAATGAAATCAAATTCGCGTGAAATTTGGATCGTTACCGACGGGCGTGATTAAAATAATTATAATTACATGCGGATATATATATGTATATATATGTATGTGTGGGTGTTTATAGATATATATATATATATATATATGTATATATATTGACATTAAGAGTTGTGAATAAATAAAATAATAATTGATAGGAGAGAGAAAGAGAAATTTCGAAAAGCTAAGCTACCAAAATGCTGCCTGACCAAAAATCTATTGCACAAGATTTTTCAAGCAAGTCCAATATATTTGTTATATACGCCTCTCTTTCTCCTCCTACGCGATGCTCAATCTGGCGTGTACCAATACTATTATCACCACCATCACTACTAAAAAGAACGTTTAAGATATTATTATAACGCACATTAAGACATGGTAATAATAACAAACGATTTGTAAAATTAATATCATCTCTATGCTGATCTTTCTCTCTCTCTCTCTCTCTCTCTTTCTCTCTTTCTATTTCCATTTCCTCTTTTCGAAAACACTTCTTCGCGCAAAATATCGTGTTTTTCTCTTACAAAAAGCTAATATTATTATAATAATACTCATAAGCGTAAATATTGAGCATTGAAATTACCCCCGCTCCGGTGGTCTGTTGTTTTTCTATGTTTTTTCTATCGTGGAGGATTCTCTATCCCCCTTCGAATTTGTTTTTCTTTCTTTTTTTTTTTTTTTAAAGTCGTTAACTTGACCTTTGAGAGAAGGGAATTCGGGGATTCCTCGTATATCATTCTTTAGTGCAAATTCAAAGTAAGTTATATACACGAAGGGATCCGTGGGAGAGAATTCAGAGAATCTGATATTCTATACCGAATATCCTCGTCGATACTCTCGGATATAACGCGTTTCGTTGAATAATTTATATTTCATCTCTTTACCCTTGACCCTTTTTATTACCTCGTGTTACGTGTCGAGTCTTTCATAAAACTAGTCTCTTTATTTCACATTCATTTCGCTGTTTTCACAAATTAAAGAGATCGGTGCTCAAATGAATCCAGGGCCACTGGGCTGATTGCGCTTGCGTATACCGCAAACTAGTCTACGAGACTAGGTCCAGTCGCTTCGTCGTATCTCGTCGAGCGGATCGTGTGTGTGCGTGTGTGTGGGTGTGTGTATCATCATTGATAATGAAAATCAGAAAAAAAAGAAACGCAAAACGTTTTTATCCTCGAACCGACGACGAGATACGATACAATTATGGGATACTCTCCCATCGGTACCATCGCAACAACAACAACAACAACTACTACTGCTACCACCACCACTTCACCACTTCGTCAATTCGACTCGACCCCGTGCAACAATGATGCCCCTTTCAGAGAAAAGAATGTTGATAATCCTTTCTTCCGATCGATGTTACGATGACAAGAAGTATGCTTTATTTGAGTCTGAATCCAATTTCACATCACAACTTCGGGAGGCTGTTGTGAGCAAAGGGAGCAACAAGTACCGCCGAAAAATTCACTTGGCTCTTGGCTCACAATGACCTAAGTCACCTAAGACGTGCCTAAGTTTTGATGAATTATTATGCGTATATATGTGTGAATGTATATATATATTTATATATTTCAGAAATTCTAAGAGAAGGGAAACGGAACAAAGAGTTTATTTTTATGTACACGACATGAAATTGTTGTTGTTTCATCTTGTTTCCGACTCAAATAATCATACCACGTTTTTATTTGAATTCCTCCAATCGGAGATGTGAAATTCTTATGTTATAATACCATCATCATCATCCTCCTCATCATCATTATCATCTTCATCAATCATTATCCATTATTGTCGTGTCATGATCATTGATATATATAATATATTCTTTGAAAAAACAATGTTTTTTCTCCGAATATTTCATCCCACGCGTAAAAGTATGATACAACTTCGCGAACTCAACATCCTTCTGCCCCGGAGAAGATTTATTTTTTATGAAGAAAAAGCAAACGCGAAAGTTTATGTAAATAAATAGAATTGCTCTCACGCAAAGTACCGTTATATACTACGATCACTATACAACTTCGAAGGAGGATTTTGGTTCAGGAAGTTGCAACTTTTGCGCGTAAATCGTAAATTATTTTCTCTTTTGTTTTTTCTCTCCTCTCCTCATCTTCATCATCTTCATTCTCATATTTAGAATTTCGGTATGTTGTATCGATGATTTATTATTAATATTATTGAAGTTGTCTCCCAGAGGCATGTGGAAAATGTTCCAGAAGCAAGAAAGTGTGTTGTGCCTGTGTGCCCGTGTGTATGAGAATTATTAATTGATTGTGAGAGAATAATAAATGTTGAGATAACTATATGCCGTTGCTCAACATAATTTATATTATTATTATCATTATTATCATCATTATTATATTAATAAGCAAATAGAGTGCGCACAAACGAAATCTCCTTCGTTCGAATATTATCCTCATTATTATTGTCATGAAAAATACACGAAGAAATGTACATTTTCGTTGCGTGTATCGCGTCTACGAATAATTGACAACACTTACCCCGTTTTGTGCAGTTTTATATGCACCAAGAGAGTCGATTTGTCAACGATATGCATATTATTATTATTATTTAATTAGTTTAACGGGATTATCATATATATATATATATAATTATTTCAATAATATTCGTCACATCCTTATTATTATTGTTGTTGTTGTTATTATTATTATTTTTATTGTTGTTCCGTTACCGTCTCGTGGTGGGAAAGAAAAGTGGAAGGTGTTTGCGTATTCATCATGCTAAGAATATAGCAAATATGGAACTGAGGAATAGTAGGAGAATAAAATATCTTGCTCTCTGAATCTAAAAGAGTGAAAAATCACGTGTTTCATTCGACTAAGTCTCAGGGGTGAGACTTTCACTCGTTTCGAGTGAACCCTCACTCTTTTAGAGTGAAAAATTGACTCTACACGGAAAAAAGAAAACAACAATGGTTACTGTGAATCGCAGTAATTCATTGAAAAATAATCAAAAATCAAATTCACGCCGGTCATTACTGCCTCTCCCAGTAACCGTTAATGTCCAAGCAGCATTGACGAATTTAACTGCAGTACACATCACTGTGATCGCGCTAACCTCTATCATCCAAGCGCGTTTTCATTTGTTTTTCAACTGATTGCTGCTATGGACAGTAACCAGTGCTGTTTTCTTCTTTCCGTGTAGAATTTGAGTGGATGTGAGTTTCTTACCACAATCCTTAGAATATCATTCTAAAAGAGTGGAAATTTCACTGAAAATTTCGACAGAGAGTGGTACACACACTTCGAGTGTGAAGATTTAAAGAATTTCGAACTTTTGAGGATATAAAATATTGGACAATCATAAATTATTCGTTATATAAAAAAATGTTCATCGAACTAGATTTGTATTATCAACGCAATTAATCTGTACCAAAAATTCAATTCTGGCCAGTTATCGATCAATCGCAGTTGCGTAACTTTTCTTTTCCACCAGATTTATCTTCCTCTTTGTTTTCTCACTGTCTTTTCATTTTTCTTTCATTATCATTATTATTGATATCAATATTATCCTTGCATCATTTTCCTAGATATTCAACTTTTATTCTTTTCTTTTGAAATAATGAAACGCTCGCGTATACGCATGTACATAAATTTATACACAAACTTAACGGATGAGGAATCAAAATTAGGATATTTTAACGGGATGCATTCGTACGATGATTGAGAATCAAAAATCAAAGATCAAAGTCTATCCATAGTGAAAAATTGAAGCAACGAGTGAAAAATGCGATTAGGAATTTTGTTATCCGTTCAAAATACAGGGATTGAAAAGTTGATTTGTATCAAATAAATGTTTTGTTCGTTACGGAGCGATGAGTGATTTATTCCACACTGTCAACAAAACTGGAAGATTTTAGGAAATGCATTCAAATTTCACGGATTTTGTACCGTACAATTTCAATTTTTGCAGTAAAATTTCAGTGGATGTGCTGAGATATTCCAGCGAATGTACTGATTCATGGAAGTTTCCACACGGAGAAGAATTTTATAGTTCAATTCACTATGGGACTTTGTAACACCGAGGAACAGACTGAACTTACGATGAAATTTACTATGACGAGATAATAGAAACATGATCAAATTCACTGTTTACAGCGAATGTCATTGGAAAGTCAGTCTCTCCCTCGGGCACAATAATCGCATAGTAAATTTAATTACAAATTTCTCTCCGTGCAGTAATAATAAATATCCGAAATAAAGTACTCAAAATTGAATTCATAAAAAAATCTGAAATTGTCAGGGATGATTCTTCAAGATTTTTTTGATAAATTCAAAATCAGGTTATTTTGAAAGAATATTAAATCAACTTTTCGAAGATAATTTACTTCCTTTTGCAATGCTAATTCGAGATATTTACTTTCAAGATTTAGATAGAGTGGAAGAGGAAGGTGCTTCACAGAACATTTATTTGATACAATAATATATGTTTTCTGTTTCAATGTAAAATACCTGCACTAGTTTATTTGTCCTGAAATTCCGTAAAGTGGAAAACCCGGTAGTTATTTAATTCGAGGCATTGAACTAAAGAAAAAAAACAAGAAACAATCGTTAGGTCGAATGCTATAATATACAAAGACGATATAGAAACAAAACTAAAACTTCAAAGCAGATTCGTGAGTTTTTGATGGAATTAAACTGAACAAACACCGGTTGCAGTCTCGAATAAATTCGAGTTATTGACGTTTCTTTTGTACAGAATGCTCGATGAGATCCAAGTATTTTCATTGGAGTTCATAGGATTTTGAATAAAAGAGACCATCACGAAAAGAAACAGCAACGATGAATCTTCTTTAAGGAGAAAATGATGAAAAAAATGAAATAAAGGGCTCGGGTGCTCCAAGCGAACACATTCGACACCCCAAATCGCGACGTATTAATTCTTTTTTCATTTCAATAATAACTTTTCCAAGCTTGTTCATTTTTCGCGAGTGCGAGGTCAGTTCTCAGACGAAACAGAAAAGGCAGTTGAACAATCGCCACCCTAGTCGAAACCAGAAGCCTCGCACATTTACTAGCTTTACTCGCGTTGAAAAGTACTTGGCACACATTACAATAAAGACCCTTCGGAGCCACATTTTATAATAATAATAATAATAATAATAATAATAATAATAATAATCGATACACAAATCTCAAAATTTCTCAATTGATGCGTTCAGGGTTTTGAATTCTGTAATCTTGCTTCGAGATCAGAGCCGTTTCAAAACTCTTTAAAGTCCTCGGCATATTCTCCATCCGAGACCTTCTCTCCCGTATGGAAAGATTTTTTGGCTTGAAAAATACTTGATACCTTCGAGTGGCTCAGCAAAACTTTGAGAACTCATATTTCGTACAAATTTCGAGCCAGAAATGTCAGAATTTGCCATTCATTCATTCTTTGGATATAAAAGGATCTCTCATCTTGTTTCTACATCAGTGATCCATAAAACAATTCATCTACCATTATTTTCCTTGCAACATTGTTGGAGCATCAATGGTTCTCTTCAAATCGATAATTTTCAATTAGATTAATGAACATCTTCAAATGAATTCCTCGTGAATACGATAAAAATGTTTTTAGGTCGTTCTTTTAATTTCTAAATAAAATCGATTCAAAGTAATCAATCAAAGTTTTTTCTTTTGAAGAAGAAAAAAAACGATATATATATCACATCAAGTGTGTGCAATAAACGGTTGATGCATTTTCATATATAAATAAAAATGAATAATCGTATTAACAGAGTAAATCCTGATGAACTCAACACGTGAGTCTTTTATAAGACCTTATAAAAGAATTGATGATGATAATAATAATAGTAATAATAATAACAATAATAATAATAATAATTCAATTCGTTGAAAATCTAATCACATTTGTAATAAAAAAATATATATATATATATATATATATAAAATAAAAACGATTTTAAAACTAAAAGGTATATTAAAGCCACCCAGCTCTCTCTCTCTCTCTCTCGATTGATGAATTTGAATTATTAAAAATATTCTTGCATCGAATATATAGTTACGTATATAATAAAAATTATTATAATAGTAAAATATGTGTTGTTAGAGAATAAAACGAAAAGGTAAAACGGATCATCTCTGATATAAAAATTTATAGAGGAGAAAAAAAAACAACCAAAGCAATAAATTCTGAAACAGAAGAAGGAGAAGTTCGTCACGCACAATTTGGAATTTAAATTAAGAAATTTAGAATATAGAGAGCGGGATGAGAACCGTGTTTCCAGCTCGTGTCGAAGACGAGAGAAGAAGAAGTTGGCAACGTCGATGATTTTCATCTCCTTCTCTAAGAATATTATCATCGGATCGGAGAAATTTTATGCCATTCAAATACAAAATACAGCGTCGTGGACAAATTGAATCCTGAAATTACGGTTATCTAGTTAATTGAGGATGATGGATCAAATCGATCCCCTGCGGAAGCGTAAATTGCTAAAGAAGATGGTTTTGGTCCATCTTCGAGTAAAACCCTCTGGGAGGTAATAAGGGCTGCAAGGGATAGAACGATACCCAAAGAACACAATTTGGTCACGTAATGGACGTTGTAATGATATCATCGGGTGTCGCGATGATGTCATTAGATTGTCATCGTGCCTATGCGTGTTCCTTCGGATATTTACGATTGTTGTGTATGATCCATTGTAGAACCGATACTTAACACGAGATTCCACTCTAAATTCTTCTATCTATCTATCTCAAGGACATTCATGGCTCTCTAGCGGGTTTTATATATATCCTAAACATGCTTTTTTGAATTTCACGCACTTCTCTAAGCATGTTTGTAAATAAAATTTCCAATTCTTGGTAATTAAATTGAGAATCGAATGAATTGTTTCATTTGAATGAGTAATTTTTGCTTCCATTAGAATTACGCTCATTCCGAGGGAGGGCGATTCTAAGAGATTTTGAGTTTCAGAATTTTTGATGAATGAGAAAACAATCACTCTTATGACGGTGACTGAAATTAAGGAGAACAAAATGGTTAGAATCAGTTCGGTGTCCTGGACAAAACACCCACCGATGGGGTTCGTCGTCTCGGCGTAGAATTCAGGTGGAGAATCGGTGAATGAACGATCGTTCGTTGCCTTCAACTGAATTCTACGTTGAGGAGAGCGTACACGGAAAGACAGAGGTTATTAATATTTAGAAAAATAACTGACAATTTAGGGAAAAAGAATACCATTGAAGAGTATTTGTAGTAAATTATTAATTAGGGAGAGGGGATCAAACTAGATCTTTGCAAATATCACGTAATTCTTCCTTCTAGCAGAACACGGTGTAAAATTGCATGGAATTCTTTTGAAAAAATTTTTTTTAATTAAATTTCATCCCTGTGGTTTTGAATTACAGTAATTGTTCTCCAATATTAGTCTTTGCTAGTCTTAAATAAAAGTAATACAGAGAATTGTTTTTAATTCTCCTTAATAATTCAACGCATTTACACTCAAAACACAAATTGAGTTGCAGAAAATCTTACGAAATCTCATTAGGGGGAGGGAGGGTCGAAAAAGCCTCATAAATGCCTCACGTAATTATTGGACGCCCCCTAAATTAATTCACTACAAACATTCTACAGCGACACTGTAGAAAAATTCCTTATAAAAATGGAGAAAATGTGACTGTGATTTTTTACAGCTACTCTTTTCTGAATTTTAAGAAATAACTTGAACCGAATTTTGGAGCGTATTCTGAAAATTCAGTCACGTTACAGTGTAATTTTGTTCACAGTGGATCCTTTTTTTCCCTGAATTGGCAGTCATTTTTTATAGATGTTTTGTAAATACTGATCACTTTCTTCTCTCCATGTAGCTGTTTTGTGCGGGGTCTTGGATAAAATCACCGATGTGGTGGTCCCCGTCGTCTCTATGTAGAATTTAGGTTGCCACCTAAATAATGACGTACGGAGGCGCCTACGGATCTCACGAGTGAATTTTTTAATCTTAGATTCATCCTCTCGAACCACTAACTTCCATCAAGAATAATTGTACATAACTGAAAACTACTTTGGCATTCTGCACATTCAACGAATTCACGTGAATCTACTTCTGTACAGAGAGGTTATCGTGTTACGCTGTCAGAAATTTTTCTCGCTATTTCTCTTAATGAAAAACAATTCTCTGCTTGTCCGTAAATTCGAATATCTATCTATTTATCTCTATTTATATATTCCTCTATCTTGGCATCATTCGATTGGATTTGGAAATGCCAATCGTTAAAAATTATCTGTGTTTCCTATCGCAATGGTTCGAGCGTGTTCTCATAAACGAATCCACGTTTAATTTATGTGTAATTTACAGTGAAATTCGACGTACCTTATCCATGTTTACCAGCCTGCTCCCGATAACTTCGATCTTGAGGGGATACCAATGGCCCCTGACGATGCAATCCGAGCTAAATCCTTTGTGACAAATTATTCGAAAATGAAGCGATAAGAGGAAAATGTCGCTCTGTAAATATTTTGAGCGATAATTTGATTTCATTCCGTCTTTTTCGAGTAATTTTTTTGCAGCGGTCGCTGGTATCGCCTCAACAGCACCATCATCGATGAAACACGTTGCATTGCGTAAATTTAAGGTGGACGTAGACATAGACCTACTCTGATAAAAAGTTCCTCTGAATCTTTCTGCAAATTTCATTTTTTAGAGAAATTTATGAAAATTCAGTAAGATCCGAAGAGATTCACTGAAGAAAATTCTACGTTCAATTTTCTCGGAAAGATTCGGAGGAATTCAGAGAAATTCAAGAAGGTACAGGAAAATGAAAAAAGAATTGAATTGAGTAAAATTTTTGGTCCAGATGTTTAGAGGAATTCAGAGATCCGAAGATATTTACAGAAATTCAGAAAATAGTCAATTGTTAGTTATGACAACGATGTTTTAGCTGTGGCAGTAAAAAAATGTCAATTCCTCGAGCAAAGTTTGTTTGCTACTTCGTATATATTACTAAAAATTTTGCTAATCGAGTGGATATTTTGCTGTTTAGTTAATCCCCAGTGAACACCATATGTAAATGTTACATAACAGAGAAATCACAAGTTACATAACTCTGTTACGTATATATGATGTAATAATTACATAACAATTTACGCTCATATTAAATCACAATTTGTTATTTCTATGTTACGTTTTATTTACTTCATATGCAAGGGACCTGAAGGAAACATGATTTTGAAAGTTGATGTTATGTATTAGTTATGTATTTGAGTTACCAAAATAAGAGTGTACAATCAACAGAGTACTTGGGTACGTAAAAGTTACGTCAATGTTACGTTCAGCGTTATTGCTGAGAGGATAGGGAAATTGAATTTTCATGTAATACAAATTTTGTTTCTCAATACAGCGTTCTGCCATCGGCATTACATTGCAGTTATATATTGGTTACGTAAAGATCCTACTTCTTTATGTAAGTAACTGCAATGTAACATTGTTCCTCACATGGTTACGTAAATGAGTAGGAAATTGTGAGTCACATGTGACTCCCAAGTTACGTAACCAGTTATTTGACGTTATGTAGGTTTTATGTAATATTTACGTAACTGTGTTCACTGGGTCATGTTGCTCTCTTCTGTGGTAAAAAGAAATCCCACTGAAAATTTCTGAAAATCTCTCTGAATTTCATTGAAAACTCCGAATCTGATTGAGAAAATTTGGAAAAGATCTGAAGAAACCTGAAAAATTATTGGACACGTTTTTTCACTGAAAATTTCCCTGAATATCTATGAAATCTAATCAAATACCTCTGGAAAACTCTGAATTCGTTTGAAAGTCACTGAATTCCCTGAAAAATTATGAATACTCTTGAAAATCTCTGAGAATTTCAGTGATTTGCAGCAAAATTTTCCCACCAGGAATGGCTGGCAATCCAGTTAGCTGTGGCAGGATATTTTTGGCTAGGTTAGCGGCAAGTAACACAAAAGGTTCCAAAAATGTGCTCGAACATTCGCTAATCTGTAAATTTTAGATTTTTTCAAGTATTTTCACATTTTTTTAGAGAAATTTTGTTGACCTGGGTATCCAAACCCCGCAAACGCAACGTGTCTCACCAATGACGGTTCGATAGGGGTACAAATGAAAGAGAAAGTTCGAATCTTCAAATTCTGGCAGTCAATAAATTCTTATCTTCCCATTTCCAAAAAGCGACTAAACTTCCCGTACAGCACAACCACCGATCCTCCACCTAGGAGTTTGGTGGACTGGAGGTGGAGAAATGGGAGCCGTAGAAATAAGGAAGAGTTTCCGGAGAGGCGACAGAGAAAAAATGATTTGCCACTATAGCGCTTACAAAGAAATTTGTTGTCCTTGAAACGTTAGTTCTGTTAACAAATTTGTTCATGTCAGCACAAAAATGTAGCTGTGTCAATCATTTTTCTTGCTGTTTCAACTAGTTTTTTTTGTAGGAGCTATAGTAACAGACCTGCTTGTTATGCCAGCAATACTTTTTTCTCTGTGCTGTATTTTCTTCCGTTGCCTCAACGGAGAATCTCCCTTATTTCTACTCTACCGGAGTCCTAGGTGAAGGATCGGTGGTTGTGCTGTACGGGTTGAATGTAACCCAATGCTCGGTAATCAATCACTTTACAAGCAACGAAGAACAAAGACACATTTTTGATCTGAAACTTTTCTAAAGACTACAATGCGATACTCTTGAGAAAGATCATTCTTTTCTCGGGTTTTTAGAATTTCTTCTCAGGAGCTACCCTGATAGGATGCGGATTCCACATAGATCGTAGTACAAAATATTCTAGAAGTATCCAGATTCTTCTGCAGGATATTCCACGAATGTTCATGTAGGATCTTCGAAACAGTCCAATAATCATGTCATCAGCGGAATATTCACGTCCACAATTATTCTATCCGCGTGAGCGCATACCATTGTTCGGGTATTATAAGTTAAAAAACAATCAGCTCCTCTTATCTCCACCCAATTCGAATCCCACTCATCCGCGTATTACAGAATTCACACGGTCCTTTCGCACAGAAATCCGAAAGACGTTCCGATACGAGGAAAGGAAAGAAAAGAGAGGCTGGTACCAATGTAATTATATTTTAATATACAAACGATGGTTATGCTTTCAAAAATCATTACGAGACACTAACTGAGCATATATACATATACGTATATGTATATTTAACAAAAGAACAAACAAGTTTATAAAATTATAGAATATGTAAAAACAAAGTATTGAATTTATGAACAAACACACACAAAAAAAAATATATATATATATTATTTATAATTAATCCATAGATTAGGTATGATCGTAAGATTATCGTTGACTGACACGCCGGTGTTTCTTCTAAATTCATGTATATACATACATATATATATCACGTACATTGATTATTATCTTCCAAAAGTTTCCTCATATCGTGCGATGTGATGTGTCAATTATTATAAAAACAACAAAAGAACAAAAAAACAAAATATCATCATAGATAGATAGGAGTTTAAAGTTTCATAAGTTTTGAGACATCTTTTCATCGATTGTTATTAGAAAAAACAAAAAAAAACAATGAACAAATGTAATTTTCCGTTGTTGCCCGATTACAATTTTTTTATTTGATTTTCTTCTCAATGAAATGATGATTTATTGGTGCTAAATGTAAAATTGTTATACATAGATGAATATATATATAAGAGAAAGAGTGATCAACTTACGTCTGTGTGAGTATGCGAGTGGGAAAAATCACTTGAATAATTTTCTTTTCCTTTTGTACAACGGAATAGGATCATGAAATTCAATAGGGCCAGTTTTATCGCGCTGTGAGGACTGTGTTCTGTGAGGAGGGATTCATTTATGCGTATGCGATGTCGAATGTTGAATGGTAATCTAGTCTGGTGAAAATGAAGTATAATAAGGGTCATTTTCACCATGAAAAAAGACCGAATTGTAGAATTCTTCATCCTCTGAAACACCTACTTGAACAAAAAGTGGGTATGAAAAGGCTAAATTACAAGATAATAGATGTTTCTCCTTAAAAAGTTGCAGGGCATAATTGAAATTCTCAAACACATCCAATTCATATCCACCATGTTACAAAAATCCAGCTGGGGATCCACGTGGATTTCAGATCCGAAATGGGTTACTTGGGTTGCCAGCTAAGACTCCACCTGGAATCTAGAATCCCAACTGGATTCCATGTGAGATTTCTAATTCCACCTGGGATCACAAATTCCACACGGAAAAAATAATTGAGCTGCAGCAGCTAAGTAGCTAGCACGGACACGGACAGCCATTAAATTAGCTCCTGCAGCTAAATTTGAGCTGTTACCGCAAATAAATTAACTACAAATGCAAATTTTTTCGCTGTAACAGCTAAAATTTAGCTGCAGGAGCTAATTTAATGGCTGTCCGTGTACGTGCTAGCTACTTAGCTGCTGCAACTAAATTATTTTTTCCGTCCAACTGAAATCCCACGTTGGAGTTGAAATTCTAGCTGGGATTCCACCTGGGAATGAGGAATCCTAGCTGGAAACGCAGGTTAATTTCGGAACTGGAATCCACGTCGAACCCCAGCTGGAATTTCGTGACAGCCCTGGTGGGAGAAATGTTTGAATTTGGTTGAATTCAATTAAATTTCATCAAATGCTACTGAATTTTGAAATGAAAATTCAATCAAATTAAATCAAATTCACAAAACTTTGCCAATTTTCTTTGATTCTTGTGAAGATTCGTGGATTTTTGTGAATTTTTAATAAAAAAAGAGTGTTCAAATTGAGAATGAAATTCAACAAAAGTTTCTCCACCAGGGGAGGCAATTTATTTTTCAATGAATGCTGAATATGTGATTTTTATCCTATTTCATCCATTCGGCGAGTTGCAAAAATAATTTTCAAAAGGGGAAAATCAAAGAACGAATAGCCATCGTGTTCCCTCTTCACATCGTTTACAGTCCCCACAGTATGAGATTTTCATTGAATTATTGAAAGAAAGTTTGTAAGAAACGGACGTATAAATACGAAAAGAGAGACGCATTGAACGAATATCAATTAAGTTCTCTGGATTCGACTTTCTGAACCCTCTCAACGTCAGTTTCAAGTGGTATGTCAAACTGAAGAAGTGTTGTGCCTCAATTTTTAGAAACATTGAACATTATGATTGATGCTCAAAATGATGATGAATGTCACTTATCATTGATCACTTATCACTTGTCATCTATCATTTAACCTTCATTATATCAATATCGTTATGATTATTATTTTGAGTGTTTTTTTGAGTTTTTGTCCTCTTCATTGATCATCCATCAGGGTAGAATAATTAATAATATGTATTTATGCTAGATAACGAAGTAACAAAGAAAAAAAGAAACCGATTGTACAAAGCGGAGAAGAAGAATATATAAAAATCAAAGCGCGATCCGGTTTTCTTTCAAATCACTTTCCACTTTCGAGGATGGACTGTTGTATCGAAGAACAATTAACACGTTATAGGAACACCGGTACAACACCGTTCGTATAGTTCGTATGGTGTTGTTATAAAAAGAAGAAAACCTTTATTTGCTTTGCGCCTTATATACATATTGGTACGTTTACCGATATACAAATAATATTAGTTGTTAATGATAAGAGAACAAATTCAAAATTATGTAATGGTTAATTGCTACATTAAAGTGTTGAGATATATTATATCTATTCGTTCTTATCAATTTCCAGTCATGTTATTTTTGCTTTTGGTTGCGGTTTTGGGGAAGCATTTGCCCGTACGGAAATATTTCGCTGAAGAATGTCTGAAAAACTCTGATTTTCCTCTCCACAAGTCTAAGAAACTCTGAGATTTCGATGACAAATCTAATATTTTTGGGACATGGTTTTCGAAGTTTTTTCAGAATTCGTCAGACTATTTTCGAAGTTTATCAGAGATTTTTCATTGGAACTTCAGATGGATGATTATGAATTTATTCCTGACAAGACTCTGGAAAAGGTGTGATGAATGTCTGTGTTTTCTCCGTAAACTATAATAAAACTGTGGAATATGAGTAATTGTCAGAATGTTCTCGGATCTTTTTCCCAGTTTATCAGAGATTTTTCATCGAAGTTTCAGATCGATGATTAAGAATTTATTCCTGATGAACTCTGGAAAAAGTATGATAAATGTCCGTGTCCTCCGAGAGGTATAAAAAAACCAAGAAACATCAGTGACATCCCAGATAGCACAAGAGTTCTAAAGGGGCTCATAATGAATACAATGTATGCGTGAAGGATTCTTTTAAATCTCTCGTGCTGTCTGGAATTTGACGTAATTTAATATAGAGTCAGAACAATCGTCTGCTAGACTTAACCTAACAGCACATCCACCGATTTCTACGTCGCATCTCCGTGGATTCCACATGAATAAATCGTGGATAAATGGTGGACGTGGATAGAACGTGGATGAACGGAGATTCAACGTGGAGGCAACGTAGAAATGTCCGGTGCTGTACGAAAGTTACGAAAAAGTTCGAAGCATTCCTTGCTATTGATGATTTTTACTCACCTTTTTTTCAGAGTTTTCTGAACTCTCAAAGAAAAAACTCTGATAAACTCGGAACAAAATCCGAGAAAATTCTGACAATTTCATAGCTCTCGGAAACAACGCGGATATTCTGCACGGAAAAAATAATTTAGCTGCAGCAGCTAAGTAGCTAGCACGGACACGGACAGCCATTAAATTAGCTCCTGCAGCTGAATTTTAGCTGTTACCGCAAATAAATTAACTACAAATGCAAATTGTTTTGCTGTGACAGCTAAAATTTAGCTGCAGGAGCTAATTTAATGGCTGTCCGTGTCCGTGCTAGCTACTTAGCTGCTGCAGCTAAATTATTTTTTCCGTGTGTGTCGGACTGGCCCACCCGGCTCCCTGGCGATCGCCAGAGGCCCTTCGGTATTTGGGGGCCCATTCAGTTTTCAGTTTTCTTTTTTTTGCAGGAATTATGATGAAATCTTGATTTTTCCAAGAGTATGCCCCGTCCAGGAAGCCCGAACTAATTCCTACCCGGGGACCTTGATACAAGCTAGTCCGACAATGCGGACATTTATCATACTTCTTCCAGAATTTCATCACCCTGGTGAAAATAAAGTGTTACACTGTAGTTACAGTGCAATGCGAGGTTCATCCGAATGTACCCGGAGTGGTGTTTCGCGCCGTGGAATGCATCGCAAATGTATTTTGTTACACTTCGTTTTTACCAGGGCAGGAATACATTCATAATCATGTATCTGAAGTTTTAATGAAAAATCTCTGATAACTCACATAGAGAGTTTGACAAACTCTGAAAAAACTCAGAGAACAATGTCCTAAAAGTATTGGATTTTTCATCGAAATCTCAGAATTTTTTAGACTTTATCAGACTTTTGCAAAGGAAAATCAGAATTTTTCATAGATTTTCAGAAATTTTTCAGCGAAATATTTCCATTCGGGTGGTCATCCTCAATGAAAATCAGAGGAAGATCTTTTATGAATTGGATTGTATCCCTGGTCAAAAAAACTAAACAAACCTAAACAAAAAATTTTTTTTATGACTACTTCCGACGTACTAGGTGTTTTTGTCTCGGAAATTTCATAACTAAAACTAAATCTTTGATTTAGGAGTTACTTCCGGATAAAGGCAATCAACGGCTTTCCGATTGTTTCAGTATTTCATTGATCAATTCACTTAGGTGCATTTCAAGTTTTGATGAAACAAATTTTTTCCGCTCACTTCCGCAATTGAAGAACTGGATTTTTTAGGTTTCGTTCCGCATTTGGAAAAATAATTTATTTGAAATTCAACATCGGATTTACCAATAACTGGAGTAAAAATAAAAATGAAAATTAATTCAAACACTCGATACATTTTGTGAATTTGTGGACACACAAATTGTTGCATTCCACTTGGAAATGAGGATAAATTCATTCCTACCTAAAGGGGATTTGAACTCTTACCGAACCTATCTACCTATAAGACCTACCTACTTAACCTCTAAGCTATCCTAACACGCTGCTCCAAGGGCAAATATTGTCTCAGATATTGTACAGCTGATCGGAAGTTTGATCACGCATGCGTGATTCTGTTTCAGTTCATTTCCGTGTAGATGCAAGAAAACTGTTTCCATGCATTTCCGATTTATTTCCGCACGAATATACTCGGAGTAGTTACGTTTATGGACCGCGTAAATGACCTCCAATTACTTAGGTACATCTTAGGTACCAATTTGTTTAGGTTTACTTATGAAAAATCGGAAATGGAATTATGAGAAATGTTTACGCGGTGTCATATGACCTGATCAACTTCCGCGGACTTCCGTTCAGACCTAAAAACACAGTTTCCATGTATTTCCGATCTATTTCCGCACAAATATACTTGGAGGTACTTACGTTTACTGACCGCGTGGATGATTTCTTATTACTTAGATACATCTTAGGTTCCAATCTGTTTAGGTGTACTTATGAAAAATCGGAAATGAAATTTTGAAAAGTGTTTACGCATACTGTGAATTAATTCACTTCCGCGACTTTACGCTGAGACCTAAATAGAATACTTCGGTTTACTGACGCTTTGTTTCCGGCTCGATGAACTTGGAAGAAGTTATGAATAATATGCACATACTGTTTTTCTATTACTTGGGAGTATTTGAGGTTCTAATCTACTTCCGTTCACTTATGAAAAATCAGAAATGAAATTTTGAAAAGTGTTTACGTATACTGTGAATGAATTCACTTCCGCGACTTTACGCTGAGACCTAAAGAGAATACTTCGGTTTATTTATGCTTTGTTTCCGCACTGATGAACTTGGGAGCAGTTATGAATAAAATGCATATAATGTCTTCCTATCACTTGGGAACATTTTAGGTTCCCATCTGCTTTCGTTCACTTATGAAAAATCGGAAATGAAATTTCGACAAATGTGTACACATACTGTGAACTAATTCACTTCCGCGACTTTACGCTGAGACCTAAAGAGGATACTTCGGTTTATTTATGCTTTGTTTCCGCACCGATGAACTTGGGAGGAGTTATGAATAATGTGCATATAATGTCTTCCTATTACTTGGGAACATTTTAGGTTCCCATCTGTTTCCGTTCACTTGTGAAAAATCGGAAATGAAATTTTGAATAGTGTTTACGCGGTGTTTTGAATAGTGTTTAGCGAGCGGGAGAAATTTGTTTCATCAAAACTTGAAATGCACCTAAGTGAATTGATCAATGAAATACTGAAACAATCGGAAAACCGTTGATTGCCTTCATCCGGAAGTAACTCCTCAATCAAAGGTTTAGTTTTAGTTATGAAATTTCCGAGATAAAAACACCTAGTAAGTCGGAAGTAGCCGTAAAAAATTTTTTTTGTTCAGGTTTGTTTAGTCTTTTTGACCAGGAATCAGGTCACATGACACCGTTAACATTTGTCAAAATTTTCTTTCCGATTTTTCATAAGTACACCTGAACAGATTGGAACCTAAGATACAACTAAGTAATTAGAAGCCGCGGTCAGTAAACTTAACTACGCCCAAATATATCCGTGCGAAAATAAATCGGAAATGAACGGAACCCTAGTTTAGTGCAAGTCATACGTAAGTAAACCGAAACTCTCTACGTGTGGATTGCGGAAATCGGCGGAATCAATTATCATGTGGAAGAAAATCCCAAGTAGAAACTCCCTACATGTGTAAAATCCTCGTTCGGAAGTACTCGGAAGAGATCCTAAGTGATTTGAAAACATCTACTTCAAAAATATTTAGCCCTGGTTAAAAAAACTGAACAAAAAATTTTGTTACGACTACTTCCGACTTACCAGGAGTTTTTGTCTCGGAAATTTCATAACTGAAACTAAACCTTCGATTCAGGAGTTACTTCTGGATAAAGGCAATCAACGGTTTTCCGATTGTTTCAGTATTTCATTGATCAATTCACTTAGGTGCATTTCAAGTTTTGATGAAACAAATTTCTCTCGCTCGCTAAACACTATTCAAAACACCGCGTAAACACTATTCAAAATTTCATTTCCGATTTTTCACAAGTGAACGGAAGCAGATGGGAACCTAAAATGTTCCCGAGTAATAGGAAGACATTATATGCATTTTATTCATAACTCCTCCCAAGTTCATCGGTGCGGAAACAAAGCATAAATAAACCGAAGTATTCTCTTCAGGTCTCAGCGTAAAGTCGCGGAAGTGAATTAATTTACAGTATACGTAAACACTTTTCAAAACTTCATTTCCGATTTTTCATAAGTGAACGGAAGCAGATTGGAACCTAAAATGTTCCCAAGTGATAGGAAGACATTATGTGCACAGCATTCATAACCGTTCCTAAACTTATTGGTTCGCAAATAGAGTGGAAGTGTACGGAAACAGTTTTTTTACTTCCACACGGAAATAAACGGAATCACAGTATAGTCCAAATAATACCTAAGTAAACCTAAACTGCCTACGTGTGTAGTGCGGAAGCCGGCGGAATCAACTGTGAGTCGGAAAAGAATCCTAAGTGATTGGAAACTCTCTACTTGTGTCAAATCTCGGTTCCTAAGTAGTCTAAACAGATCCTAAATAATTTGAAAACATTTACTTCAAAAATACTTAGGTTTCTTTAGATTTTTTAACCAGGGATAAGAAATGCACAAGCCCTGGTTAAGAGAAACCATTGATTCTGAACGAATCTCATTAACTCATTAATTCGACAGATCCGACCAAACCTTTTCGATGCATAATAATGAGCCTGTTACAAATAATCTATCAAATCTCATAGGCGAATGGAAGAATGAATAGGTTTCAATGAAATTCAATGATATTTAATCAGAAATTCCACCATTCGTAATAGGATTTAATAGAAAATTTCTACCTGGGGATTGAACCCAATAAGAAAGCTCACCGGACGATTGTCATTCATGAATCAGAAACGAATGAAGTATATGGCTCAGAGTGCTCGAAAAATACAATGGCATTCAATCGGCATAACGCAACTGAATTCTGTTGTAATCGATGAGTGATCATACAAAAATTGTATTCGCCGCGTTGAATGGGGCAAACGCTAATTGAATTCGTTGAGATTAAAAATGTGACTTGAGGTTTCAATTTTCGGATCAAGTGACTTTCGGGACGCTCGTCTTCGGATCCATCGTGCATCAGGCCAATTATCTTTTGGATCTATTGGGGTCGACCTGCGGCGTGCAAGACGTCACATCGTGTGGAAGCACCCTTAACGGGCTACTAGCGTCGGTAACTCACGTCATTGGTTAGAAAGGGACAGAATCATACGATAGAAAAAGAGGTCCGTTACCGACGCCAGTGTCCCGTTAAGGGGATACCAACGTACCATCCGAGTGAAGATGTTGTGTGCAAGATTTCTGTCAACTGAATTTATGAGACTTTCTGAAAATTTCAGGGAATGATCTTTGATACCTTATCAACTGCTGTACAGAGCTCAAATTTGAAATTTCGCAAAAAATTTTCTTTCACCGATTGAGGAGAAACATTTTTTTTTCGAAATTTGAATTTTGGGCTCTGTACAGCAATTGATAAATTATCAAAGATCATTCCCTCAAATTTTCAGGAAGTCTCATAAGTTCAGTTGAAAGAAATCTTGCACACAAAATCTTTACTCGGATGGTACGCTGGTATCCCCTTAGAACTTACCGACCGAGCAAGATTTTTCTTGAATTAATTATTTGAAGCTGTATTTACGGAATAATCTGAAATTTTCAGGGATGATTCTCTGAGACTTTATCTTAGTCGCTGAAGAGTCCGAATTTTGAATTTTGAAATTGAAAATTCGAGCTCTTTAGCGACCCAGATAAAGTCTCAAAAAATCATCCCTGAATATTTAAGACCATTTCATGAATTCAGTTTCGAGTAATTTGGCAAAAAAAGCCGTGCTCCGATGGTCAGCTCGTATCCACCTAAGAGGATACCAGGGTGACCATCCGAGCACGTTGGTTAGAAAAGGACACGCCTATACGATAGAAAGAGAGGTCCGAAAAACGCTGGTATCCATTTGAGGGTATCCCGTAGAAGCCGAAGACACTAGATCTCTCTACCCAAAATACTCGAAGATGACTGAATAAAATTAATTGAAACAACCAGCCAGACCTTCTGTTGATATGGAAGAAGGTCTGGCTGGTTGTTATATTCCATTCTATTGAGTCATCTTTGAGTATTTTGGGAAAAACAATCTAGTAACTTCGGCTTCTACGGGATACCAGTAATTCCCGCTGATGCAACTTGCCGTACAAACTTATCGATTGAGTAAACATTTTCGGCAAGATTATTCTGAATTGAATTCATAGAGAAGTATGAATTTTTCAGGAATAAATCTTTAATCCTTTATCTACTGCTGTACATCGCCCGAATTTTGAATTTCCAAAAAATATTTTTTTCTGTCGGTAACATGAACTTCTTTTTCGAAATCCAAAATTCGGGCGATGTACAGCAGTAGATGAAGGGTTGAAGATTGATTCCTGAAAAATTCATACTTCTCCATGAATTCAATCCAGAATATTTTTGCCGAAAAAATGTTGACTCAGTCGGTACTTTTGTATGGTCGGTTGCATCTGCGGGGATCACTGGTATCTCCTTAACGGGCTACTAGCGTCGGTAACTCACGTCGTTGGTTAGAAAGGGACAGAATCATATGATAGAAAGAGAGGTCCGTTACCGACGCTAGTGTCCCGTTAACGGGCTACTAGCGTCGGTAACGGACCTCTCTTTCTATCATATGATTCTGTCCCTTTCTAACCAATGACGTGAGTTACCGACGCTAGTAGCCCGTTGAGCAGTCCATGTACATTTATAAGGTCAAAGCTTCGTATACGACCCTAGGGAGTTCCGAACCCTGTGAGGCTGGCCTCCCATGGACCGGAATTCGTTCCGGCGGAATGAAAATTGAACCAATGCACAATTTTTTTATAGGTTTCTGATAGAACGCTCTAAAAGAAATTGTGAAAGCGATTGGTTTAAAGTCATTCCGCCGGAACGAATTCCGGTCCATGGGAGGCCAGCCTTACCGATTGAAATTTTCAGTGAATTTTGGGGGGATTCTAGTAAGTTACTATCCAGGAATCAATTGGGTGGTGAACACCCGTTCGACCGAAATTTATTTTACCGAATGACAATAATCCGAAGAAGTCTTGGTGACATTTCGTCTTATTCGCACACGACTAGTAACGTATAGTAAGATTCCGAATTATTGTCATTCGGTAAAATAAATTTCGGTCCAACGGTGTTTCGGCCTAACGCGTTTTCCGTCCAACGGGTGGTCACCCAATTGGGTCTTCGGATCCGCTTCGTTCTCTTGAAATTCCGATCATTCCGATTCATGAATAGGCTTGCCAGAAAAAATCGCCCAAACTTTGATCATTGAATTCTTTTGAAATCAGAAATACAATTGGTTAGTTATACAAGAAGCAACCAATCATCAGAGTTGGGTGGTTTTTTTTCTGGTGGGCTATTCGTCAGAGGCCAGCCCAGGGGAATAAAATCATGAAACGTTGAACAAACCTGATCAAACCTGATCACGTAACAAAGGATAAATATTTTGAACGTAATATATGTTGTGAAAAAGTGCATAATATTTCAGATTAAAAACTCATAACCTTATGGTTATTGAAAAGTAATTCATATATTATCAAGACTGAAAATCTCGATGGAATGTTAACATCGTAATGAAAAAACCTTTCCCTTTAAATGAAAAAACGAGTGATGTATGAATCTTGTACCACGCGCTTGAAACATAATTCCTTATTCATGATATACCGTTATCTCATCGGAATTCACGTTTTCAATCATTTATTCCCCGCTTCGATAGATCCGATATGAATTATATGCACAGTAAGCACAAGCAATATTTCCAAATTTCAACATAACCTCATTTTCCATTCTAACAACTTCAACATGTTTTCCGTTCTTTTCATTACCTTGAATCCACAGAACGTCGGAAGATGAGCAAATTTATAATCCGTTGTACTCCCTCTCCAAAAAAACCAAAAAACAAAACCATGAGAACACCGAGAAAAATGTTGAAATCTCCAAAAAAGGTCTCCCGTAAGAAACCTTTCAAGAGAGTTCTGCGAAGATCATTGAGAAATCTACACGACAGGTATGAATATAAATCGATAATGAATCTCTTTGCTCTTATACATTCCGCTCACGTAACAATCGTTTCAGCGACAGTGATTCTTCTATGATCAACGTCATGACCATTCCCACGCCTCCTCTTGTCAAAAAACGTAAATCACTGTCTAGGACGAGTAAAACTACCCCAACTATTGACGATAGCGTCATTATTTTGAGTGACAGTGAAAATGAGACTCCTCAGAACCGCAGAAAGAGATGCGGCAGTTCAGAATCCGCAACATCCGAGGACAACGAACCTCTAGTTCGGAGAGTGTTAAGAAAAGTGAATTCTGTTACCTCGCGAGGTCTTGAGAGGAGGAATTCCAAGTCCCAAGAGTCGGATATCTCTTGCATCTGCGTATCCGATACCGAAGACGGAAATATTCAAAATATCAGTGAGTTTTCAAGACTCATTGTCAAATCTCTTCCTCATCGCTATTCTTTATTGAATTTCTGTATTATTCTCGCAGGACCCGTGTTGAATAGAACTAGCGATGATGTGGCAGTAGTTTGGTCGTCGGTCGGATCATCCGATAATCCCACGACAAGTAACAATACCGAACTTACCAAGAATGATTTATTCTTCATAGACAAAGAGCCTAGACCAGAGAATCTCATATATTTGGACCCCAAATACACGGACGATGGTCCAAAAAGGAAAAGAATTCGATTAGATTACGAATCTCCGTTACTTCCTCATAGAGGGAAAAGAAAATCCCAAAAACATCAAAAGAAACTATTGAAACGAAATTTAGTGAAACTTATCCCAGCGATGAGAGAAGAAGATGAAGAAATAGAAAGCGGGGAGGATAAATCCAAGTTGGATGCTCAGAAAAAATTACAAAAAAATCAAACCACGGACGAAGAGAAAGAAATGGAAAAATCCACTCCCAAAGGAGAATTAAGGAAAATCGTTATCGATGGAATGAACGTTGCGATGGGGTATCATCATATATCGTTTGTTTTTGTTTTACAGATGATTTCTAAGTTTGTCGAGTGTATGCATTTTTTTTCGTTTGTTCGTTTCAAGGTACACAAATGGTAAAACATTCTCGGAAGAAGGATTGAAATTAGTGATCGATTATTTCAAAGAAAGAGGGCATAGCGTAACAGCTTTTGTTCCTCAATATATGCGTTCTGAGAAACGTCAGCTTCTCGAGAAACTCTACAAAGAGGATGAAACGGTAGTCTTCACGCCAAGTCGTCGAGTCGGGGGCAAAAGGATAACTTCTCACGACGATAAGTACGTTACAATATATTTATATATCCCACTCATGATAAATCATCGACTATTAAATTATGTTATATATCCACAGTTACATATTAGATTATGCCACCAAATGTAAAGGTATAGTAATTAGCCAAGATCAATACAGGGACTTGTACAAAGATAAACCAGAATGGCGCGATACTATAGCCAATCGACTCTTGCAACCGACATTTGTTGAAAAATACGTGATGTTTCCTCAGGATCCTCTAGGCAGAAATGGTCCCGATCTCGATGACTTCCTGAGACATGAAATTTAAAATAACCGCTGGAACGACAAATCAATTCTTACAGTTATACAGAGCGAATCTCCAACTACTGTCTATCTTACGTAGTTGAATATTCTCTCGGTATACAAAGATACATGCACATATACTTAGATGAGTCATATCCCAATGTCTCTGCTATCTTGTAAATACGATTGATAATATATTTTCTAATCTTTTTTGTTTCTAATAATTACAATTATAACCGCAACGAGCAAATATTTTCTTTCTCCTTCATTTTGAGCAAAGCTTCTATCGTGTATAAATCACGATCGAGTCACGCATGGTGATGATTCATGTACGTGGTTCATATAATGCAATAAAAATTCGCTTCTGTGGGTCTATTTTTTTTTTTTGGAATCTTTTTTTTTATTATTAGAAAAATATAAAACTTTATCGTAAAATAAATTTCTGGTAGAATAGTTGAGTTATGATCCAAAACAAAATATAAATAAATATTTATATTTACAATCAATATATATATATATATATATGTATATATATATATGTGTGTGTGAAATTGAATACAAAAGAAAAAACAATGATTCATTATTTGAAGGATGAGTATTTATTCCAACTAGGTTTCCAACACCATTTTCTAGACTGTCGAACAAATTCCATACTCTCCTGAGCCGTTTCCCGCGCTAATTTCTGCATTGGGGTCATGCTACTGGAACTCGGTTCTCCGTTCGATAGTAAACTTTCGTGTTGAAAGGCTGAACTCACACCTGCAATTTTCTCAGTTAGAAAACCCAGAGAAAAACAGTGATCGAAAAATAAAATGACCGACTTACTTGATTTGGCAAAGAGTTTCTTCAACACGTATTGATCGTCATCTTCGTTCACAACGGGCTCGTTTTCTTCCGCGGACGATCCAAGACGTCGACCGATCAAATGGGAAACCCGTTCTCCTTCGAACAACGCTGATACATCTTCTTCCTTGTGCGAAGATTTTTTCTTACGTTTATGATGCTTTTTATGCGAAACTACTTTGGCTTCAATTTCAATTCCGAGTCCAGATTTTTCCGCCTCTTCCATTTCTTCGACATCCGTCAACAATTTATCCAAAACTTGACAAATAATCAAATCATCGAGTCCTTCCTCTTCCTCTTCCTGTGGATCTTGTTCTTGCTCTTGTTCTTTTTCTTGTTCGGTATTTCCTTTCGCCTGGTCGTTGTTGTGATTCTCCGTTTGATTTGTACTTTGTTGTTGGTTAGTTTTGGTCATACTTTTACTAAGCGAGGACGCCAAATCTTTCATTTCCTGAATTTTATCAGCCGAAAACATAGGGGTGGTATTATTCGTAGTACGTTTGGGTTTTGGATTCAATTTAGAATGCTCGGGGAATAGTTTATCGGATTCGCTAGCCGTCCCGTCTATCGGTTCGTTCAGATTGAACAGTTCAGCCAAATCGGATGTTTTGAACAGTCTTCTTTGCCTGGGATCTTCCAGAACTCGATTGGATAGCAGAAGTTTGAAGATTTGTCTATGATAGATCTAAAAGAATAGATTCATTTATACATTTGTTTTTTGTCGTGCACATTTGTTCATCGAAGTACGCAAAAGTGTGTACCTTCTCCTCTATGGTACCGGCAGTGATCAAACGATATATAGTGACATTTTTATCTTGACCTATCCTCCATGCTCTTTCTCGAGCTTGAGCATCGGTGGCTGGATTCCAATCTGGATCGTAAATTATCACTCGATCCGCTCCTGTTAAGTTCACTCCCAATCCACCGACCCGAGTTGTCAAGAGAAATACAAAATACGACGCATCCTGTTGATCAAATTGAATTGTATTTATTTTTCCAATAATATAAATCACAATTTATATTTATGTTGATTTACCGAATTGAACAATCGAATGGTCTGTTGTCGTTGAGACATCGGCGTGGTGCCATCCATTCTAAGATAAGAATACTTCTCGTGTTGTACCAGGGATTCCAAAACCGTCATCATCTGATGGAATTTATTCAAACGAAATCAATAATTGTTATTCGAATGGTAACAGATTTTTTAAATTTGATTCTTGACCTTTAATCGATACTGTCGCAGAATCAAATGAAAACCATGTTCATTTTAGAAATGATATTGAGAAATCATAAACGTTTATAAACTTTCAAGTTTTCCAATGTTCAATCATCGATTTGATCCAATGACATTTAGTGTAACTCCTGGCCCCGTTCTAGGAATTCTGTTGAATCCAATCGATGAATTAGAGATGTGCGAATCACGTTTTCAGACCCTCGAATCGAATCTTTGACAATTTTATCGAATCAAAACATAAAATCAATACTGGATATAATAATCATTTGAATGGAATTTAAACATTGCATACGTATTGTACCAGTGTAGATGTACCATTCGGAGGCTCTTTAAGCCTTCTTAGCCCATTGAATTCGTCTTAATTTTTCATATTTTAAACATAAAAAGTGAAGTCCTCATATTCGCTATTTTATATTCGTGATGAATTCATATTTATTAGCTTGATTTGTTAATTCATAATCATCGATCAAAATGAGATGAAAAATCTCTGATAAACTTTGAAAAAACTGTGCCCCAATTTCATCATATTTTTCATCGAAATTTGAGCGTTGATCAGACTTTTTCGGATTTGTTCAAAAATAAGTCCGAGTTTTTTTTTCTAGAAATTATAGAGTAATTTTCAAACATTTCTTCTCATTGAATTTGCAACCCAGATAGCACAAGAGTTCTGAAGAAAAATGTATTTGACTGGAATGAAGTTTTTTCTTTCAGTGTAATATTCACAGACAAAATAATTTAGTTGCAGCAGCTAAGTAGCTAGCACGGACACGGACAGCCATTAAATTAGCTCCTGCAGCTGAATTTTAGCTGTTACCGCAAATAAATTGACTACAAATGCAAAGTTTTTTGCTGTAACAGCTAAAATTTAGCTGCAGGAGCCAATTTAATGACTGTCCGTGTCCGTGCTAGCTACTTAGCTGCTGCAGCTAAACTATTCTTTCCGTGTTGATTCGGAATCGAATCATTGCGATTCGAACATTTCGAATAATTCGATTTTAGATTTCGAACTATTCGCACGTCTCTACGATGAATCAGATTCGATACAAATTCTGCAACTGCAGATGATCAATCATCGATCTAGGTGGACAAAATTATTTTCTGGACCATTCTTATGGGAGTGCTTCGACGTGGTTTCCATTGGGAGAACATTAAAAAATCCGATTTTTGGTCTTATTCTTTTATCTTACGCTTTTAAAGCGTTTGATGTTCAATATAAAAGTCGTGAAGTACTGAATAATGCACCGACCATGGTGTCTACTGGTCGGGAAAAGTCGGGAATTCGGGAATAGGTCGGGAAAAAGTCGGGAATGAGTAATGAATTTCGAAAGTGTATCTCCTTTTTCTTGAAATTTCGATTTCCAAAAATAACCGATCATTCTAATTATTCAGATGAGCTTAAAGTTTTTGATTTTTTTCGTGAGTGAGTCCACCTTTTTTGAATTCCTCGTATGTTCCATATGGATCTTTATTGTTTAAGATTTCCCAGATAGCACAATGACTCTGAAAGCATTCGAAAAGAGTTCTCGAGAACCCTTGAGGAATCAATGGAATATCAGAGAATAGTAACCCTGCTAAAAATTTCCTACAAACTTGAGAAATATCCTTAGATTTTGAGAAATATTCTCAGATTTTAAGAAATACTTCCCAATTTTCTGTCAAAGACTACTATCCTTTCGACCTGCATTTTTCTCCGGGATGCGGTAAAGCTCTACCGGTTGATATTATAGAACTTGAGAGGAATGTGTCTAGTTTTATCGTAAAATTTTCACAGAAGGAATATCAGTTATCCGAAGAAAAATGGTTCATATTTTTCCATATAATTGATACTTCTTCTATAGGAATTCTATGATAAAACCACATATATTTCTCTTGAATTCTATAGAATACGATGAGAACCGATAGAGTTCTATCGTAAATTCACGATACACCATCGTGAATTTTCGGTTCGGAAACCTCATTGAAACCGATGGAAAAATTTTATCGTTGTCTGTGGGAAATTTTCAGCACGGCACTGGTTGTGCAGTTGGAAGTGTTCCTGTTCAATTGAATCAGAGATCATATTACTACTATGTGCGTTTATTGAATGTTTCATGAAAATGACTTTAAGCTGTGTTATTTTTATAAATATCCCTACGATAATTTTCGATAATTTTAATTCCAGTCCTGATTTTGTGCATCCATTTGTTCAAGTTTCGATGATAATTCCTCTTTTTACTATCAACGGAATTTGTCAACTGATTCAAGGGTATTTAAGTGATGCAGGGTTCAGTTTTTTCTGACTTCATTCATTCAAAAAAGATTACACTCAACGTTAGATAAAGATAGAAGAAGCATCATTTGAATGCTTTTAGAAGATTATTTATTTGGTCAGTGGCTATTCAGATGGAAACAAATTTTCCATCTCAACCAATAAGTCATACTCCAGCCAACACTACAACCTCGAGAACATGAAGCTTTAGGAACGTTCATTGAATGTTCCTGGAGGTTTGCGAACTTTCCTTGAACGTTTGTTAAGGTTTATGTTCTCTTGGGGAATGCATACCCGAAGAAAAATGAGGAGTAATCCCTATTTAAATCGCGGTAGGTTTTACTCTAGCGCCCAGTCAATATATGGATGACTATTCTCGGAGTAAACGTTCTTTTATTGGAGTACTGTGTACCAATGTTCCAAAAAAATTCACTTTGTGAGGAATTAGCCGTACTAAAAATACCGTAGAAGCTATCAAAAAATTTTCACTAATTCTATGAAGTGAAATATACTCCTTCATTTTCGTTCGTCTAATGTATTCATCAAAAACTTTCCGCGAACTCTCAAAGTTCAGAAAGTATTCATTATGAAATAATCCTGAGCTGTTGTGCTGCATGGCTTTACTATCAATGCTTTTATCTAGAGCTGTCAAGAATGATACGGACTCAAGCATCAAAAGGGGCGAGTAATTATGTGCCGACTTTTTTCTTAAATTATTTGATCAATAAGAATTCAAAATGCATACCGTCCATATAGCACACAGACACCTGGGAGGTATGTGAAAATATCTTGCAAATCAGAATTCTTAACCCTCATCCTGACAACACATTTTTGTATTTTTTTGACAGTGTATTTTTCTAAATATTTCATTACTAAAATCCTGAGACTATGATCTCGAATCTCATTGATTGGGTCTTCAAAAATGCGCATAGTTTGTTTGCCCTGAACATATCATTAAAACGATGTGATTTTCATTTCTCATTCAAAGTGAGTCTCGAAGACTCTACAGTCAGGATGAGGGTTAAAGATATCCTACCGTTGTCTAGAAGATGTCCCATGCGACACAATCAGAACAATTGAAGAACTCCATTATTTTTCAAGAATAACGGAGTTCTCGAATTGTTCTGATTGTGTTGTATAAGACATCGTTTCACCCTTCAAATTACAAGGTACCTTCAAAACTTCTTTGTCTGCAAGAGTATTCGTGCTGTATTGAGTAATGATTAGGGCATATCTGAAATTTAGCTCTGGATATGAATTTGAGTTTCTTCATGATCTGTTGATATGAAGAATCTAAATTATGAAAAATTTGTAACACTTGGGGGTAGTTATTCTGAAAATTCTCTCATAACCACCAGAGATCACTGAAAGAGAGCGGAAACTCATATTCAGGGTCTAATTCTGGTCATACGATTGATTATTATGCATGTAAAATTTCCAGTGAACGCATGATTTATGAAAAAAAACTGCGTAGCATTTGACATCATTTTTCCTGATGTTCGAAAGCCTTCGAGTATTTGCGTTGCTGATCTTGTACAAATCTAGTAAATAATGTACTGTGAGAAACTTTTTTGATTAATGACTATCTTTGCTCGTAAGCCAAGGATATTGAAAAATTCTAACTACGAGTACTCTCGATTCTCAGCAATTTTCACCATCAGTAATGGTGGACTTGCTAAATGTTAGTGGTTTCATTGTATAGCGAGTTACTATCCTTCATGGTAAAAATTATTGAGAGTCGAAAGTGCTCGAGAGTCGAGTGAGCTCAAACTTGGAATTCTTCAATGTCCCTGACTGACGAACAAATATCATAATTCATCAAAAATCATTCCTCTCAGTGTTGTTTACATGTTTTTTTTTTCACAAAATAATCAATCGCTGATATGTCGGGAAAATCTTGGAGAATTCTTGAAAAAGTCGGGAATAGGTCGGGAATTTCATTTCCAAAATTCAGTAGACACCATGCCGACTGAACACCAGAAATTGCAAAATTTGTTAGGAAATGAGATAATCATGAATGTTGTCAGTTGTTTTAGTTGAAAAAAAACAAGATTGTCTTATTTCCAACGGATTTTGCAATTTTTTATGTTCAATCGACACCTAATTCAATTATTGATAACTTCTGCAGCAAAATTTTTGAATGCCAGTAATTGTAATGATACATATTATAAGGGTCAGTTCTTACCAGCCCTACCCGACTCTCTAACTAAACTATAGTAAATGAGGTATTTTTACTGTCGCCAAAAACATTGAACCAGTAGATAGCGCTGGCTGTACTGGTGGGCTATTCCTCCTAATTTGATTGGATGACTGAGCGATAGGTATATTTTATGCAGCCCACCAGAACACTTAGCGCTGCGCTGCGAGTCAGTTCAAATGGCGGCATTAAGGAACCTCAGAAGTGGGGGAGTCGGATAGGGCTGGTTCTTACCAAAAAGTCAGTTCTAAAACGTAAAAACGGTTAGTTCTTAAGAAATTACCCAATTTTTAGTGAAATGTTTTCCTTTTTCTTTCTTCAAATAAAGTATTGAATATTGCCCTGTTACAGAATGAGCTGGTCAACAGCCATTTTGGTGCCTGAGGTTTGAGAAATGATTCGAAGTAGTTTTAGGGCACTGAACACGAAAACGACATCAAATTTGTTGGATCAGCTCGTTTTCTATGTACAAAATTCATCAATTATATAGATTACACAGGCCTGCGAAATTTGACTTTTTTTTTCCCCCTCAAACAATAATATCTTTTTCCGAAGCATTTTGATCCGCTGAATCCGAATCTGGCTGCAGAATTGCTCTATCACGTCAGGTTTTTGAGATATTTCGACCTAAAAATGTGAAAAACACTGTTTTTCGACATATTTGGGGTTACGTAAAGTCGAAGGGTAATTTTTTTTCTCAAAACCAATACATGCACCTCAAAGTATAAGTCCTCCTCTTCCAAATGCCGTTGAGTTTGCTCAGATACCTTTTTTTTTCATTGAGATACGACAGTTTGAAAATTGTGTCTCCACCTATTTATTGAGTACATGAGCGCACAAATTTAAAATTGTCGTATCTCAATGAAAAAAAAAGATATTTCAGCAAACTCAACGGCATTTGGAAGAGGATGACTGATACTTTGAGGTGCATCTATTGGTTTTGTGAAAAAAATTACCTTTCGACTTTACGGAACCTCAAATATGCCAAAAAACAGTGTTTTCCACATTTTTAGGTCGGAATATCCCAAATACCTGACGTGATATAGCAATTCTGGAGCCATATGCGGATTCAGCGCACCAAAATGCTTCAGAAAAATGTTGATTGAATGAAGGGATTGACTTTGGATTGTATTCTACATGAAACATCTTGAGTAGGCCAGGCGCATCACAACGATACGCTAAATTTTTTTCTTGAGCGAAATACGGTAGAAAATGCTTATAGCATATCACATAAATATATATTTATGCAATATGCTACACTATTATAATCGGACGCCTACAAAATTCTCGCGCCGGGCGGTAATATCCTTCGAGCCAGCACTGCTGAGATCGTAGATTGTTTGTTGCTATGTTCAGACATTATTCCACTAATTCACTCGGAATGTACTGATTGTTGTTCTAATTTTTTCCTCCGTGTACAAGTATCGAGTGTCCAGTAATTGTTGTGAATTTCGTGTATTTAAAAAAGTTTCACAAATGGCTTCTCGAAAATGTATCAATGCTCCAGATAACTTCTGCTACATATGTGGAAATTATGTAATAAAGAGACAGCAACAAATAATTTCTAAATGTATTGAAGAACTATACGATAGCTATTTCAAAATCAACATAAAAAACCAAGACAAACAATGGGCGCCTCATAAAGTGTGTTCGACATGTGTACGTGAACTTCGGAAATGGTCAAGAGGAGAAAAACATTGTTTCAGTTTACAGACTCCAATGATTTGGATGGAACCGCAAAATCATATCAACGATTGTTACTTCTGCTGTTCAAACATAAAAGGATTTAATTCTAAAAATAAAGCAGCGATAAGTTATCCTGATATTCGTTCTGTGATTTTACCTACGTATAAAGATCCTGATAGCAAAGAGTTATGCCATCCTGCCCAACCATTTTCATCTGATCCTAGTTTATTTCAAGAGGCTATAATGAATACTTCAGATCCTGACGATGGATATTACGAGTGCAACGAAACACCACCACTGTTTTCTCAAAGTGAATTGAATGATTTGACAAGAGATCTTAATCTTCCGGAAGATGCTGCGGAATTACTCGGTTCCAGATTGAAAGAAAAAAACATGCTGGATCGTACAAAGAACTTTTATTGGTATAGAAATAGAGAGAAGGATTTTCTACCGTATTTTGCTCAAGAAAAAAATTTAGTGTATTGTTGTGATGTGCCTGGCCTACTCAAAATGTTTGATGTAGAATACAATCCAAATGATTGGAGACTATATATAGATACTTCGAAAAGGAGCCTCAAAGTAGTATTGTTACATAATTGTAATAAATTTGCTTCTTTGCCTATTGGACATTCTACTCATTTGAAAGAATGTTATGAAAATTTGGATTTCGTCCTCAAAAAAATAAATTACTCCAATCATAACTGGACTATATGTGGTGATCTCAAAATATTAACTATGTTGCTTGGTCAACAAGGAGGGTATACAAAATACCCCTGTTTTCTATGTGAATGGGATAGTAGGAATAGAGCACGACATTGGATCCAGAAAGATTGGCCACAGAGAGCATCATTGAACCCTGGAAGTAAAAATGTTGTACACGAAACACTAGTTGACCGCTCCAAAATTCTGCTACCTCCGCTTCATATCAAATTAGGCATTATGAAGCAATTCGTAAAGGCATTGCCTAAAGATGGTCTTTGTTTCAAATATTTATGTGATAAATTCAAGCATTTATCGGATGCGAAGATAAAAGAAGGCGTTTTTGTTGGTCCAGACATAAGGAAATTGATGCAAGATCCTGACTTTGAAAAAACTATGAATAAAACCGAGAAGCTCGCTTGGAAGTCATTTAAGGAAGTCGTACAACATTTTTTAGGGAACAGAAAAAGCCCTGATTATGAAAATATAGTCAACAGCATGCTTAACAATTTCAAAATCCTGGGTTGTAATATGAGTATAAAACTCCATTATTTGCATTCCCATATTGACTTTTTCCCCGAGAATCTTGGTGCTGTCAGTGAAGAGCAAGGGGAGAGATTTCATCAAGACCTTAAGGTTATGGAGACCAGATATCAAGGAAGGTGGGACGTTAGAATGATGGCTGACTATTGCTGGATGTTAAAGAGAGATGAACCGAATCATGAGTACAACAGAAAGATCAAACAGAAGTTTTGAAGAAACTAGAAAAAGATATCATAAGTCCTTTTGATTTATCTAGTATCTTAGGTCTTGTGTGAAACCAGTGCAGCCCCATGTCTGAATTTTATATAAAACGTATATATTTTTCGTTCATACAAATTGTTTAAAAAACTGTAAATATTCATATCTCACATAAAAATGAATCCCGATGTGCTGTAAAAAAACTGGCGTTATATTTTAGTTCCACAATCTGAATACCTGGAAAGGAACCATTATTGTTCAAAGGGAAAATAAAAACTTATATTCCGCAGGTCTGTGAATTATCAACCCTTTGGGGAACCCATTTTTTTTAAGGGAAATTTTCCTTGAATATGTGAACATATAAGTTTTTGGGTCGCTGAATAAGAATATCATATTAGAAAATTAGAATTTTCATTCCCATACATCCTGGCAGCACCCTCAGGAGATCCTAGAAATATTATAATCTTGGGGATATATTTCACAACTTGGAATACTCGTAACTCTGCAAGGAGAAATTGTAGGTCACCGATTAATAGCTTATCTTGAAGAGTAAAAGTAGTACTGGATGATGCAATTAGAAGAAAAGACTAAAAAAAATTGTGCACTCAGTACATGAATTCCAAAGTAATCAAAAAACCCATTTTTCGTGGACCTAATCTTAAATATCTTGAAATGCTTACGCGATGGCCCAATCCTGACTCCGGATTTGGATTCTACGCAGAAAATTACTTCAGAAAAGAGAATTTCGTTTGAAGGACAATTTCATTGTCGATCAGTGTAATAAATGCGAATACTCATTCTGTTGTTGGGACATATTACACAACTTAGAATGGTCGTAACTTTGCGAGAAAAAATCGTACATGAACGTTCAATAGCTCATTTTAAACGGGAAGAGTAGTGCAAATTGATGAAGTTGAGAGAAAAGATCAAAAAAATTTTATGCGTCCTGTACATAACCTCAAAAGTAGCGAAAAACCGCATTTTTTGCGTATTTACCCTCAGATATCTCAAAATCCTGACGTGATAGCCCAATTCTGGCTCCGGATTCGGATTCTACGCAGCAAATTACTTCGGAAAATGGTCACCAGTTCCAAGGGGGAAAAACCTCGCAGGCCTGTGTTATATATGCAAATTATGTATAAAAGAGGAGAAAGAGTGAGCTGATCCGAGAAATCTGATATTTATTTGGCATTTAACACACCACAAAGACACCAAATCAATTACCAGACCTCGGGCACCAGAGAAAAAGATTTTTTTCGTTGACCTATGTTATTGATGTTCATCTTCCCGAGTGAACTCCTTAGAATTAAGAACATAATTCAAAGAATGTACTACAAGATTTTGGGTCTTCAACAGCAAAGTATTTTGTTATTCGATTGATAATTCGTTTCGATAAACGATTCAGACTCCCGCAATATAGTAGTTATATTCAGTAGTGATATTCATTCTGGAAAAATGAGACTTTATGTGAAAAGTAAAATTAAGGAAGGATCTCTCACAGTACCACAGTCCTAGGAGAATTCTCGAAGACTTCATAAAGAACCCAATCAATTCGATAAAAATGCTTCATGAAATCTTCTGGGACTGTAGTGCTGTGTGGGATCAAATGATTCAAGAAATACTCATCACACAGATATTCCCTTTTTCAGAAATCGAGGGTCCACCGTTTCGGTTAATTCTTAAATTTCCTTAGAATACGGAATTTACAATATTATATCGTTATTAACAGATAGAACTCTATCGTTCTTTATCGTTTTCTATGAAATTAAACAGGATATATGGGGTTTTATCATGGAACTCGTATAGAAAAAGTGCCAGTTATTTGAAAACAAATAGTCATATGTTCCAGAATACGTGGTATTTTTTCTACAGGAATTTAACGATAACATCACATACATTTTATGGAGAAACAATCCAATTAGCCGAGCAGTGCTTTGTTTTTTATTACAAAAGCCAACGTTTTGCCCAGATACTGGGGATTTTCAAGGCAAAAAATTACAAACGTAGAGATGAAGTGGAAGATTCCATCGTTGAACCCACAGAAAATTGGATGGGGTGATTCAATGATTACTGATTATTCATTGAATCACCCCATTTAATTTTCTGTGGGTTCAAAGATGGAGTCTTCCACTTCATCTCTACGTTTGTAATTTTTTGCCTTGAAAATCCCCAGTATCTGGGCAAAACGTTGGCTTTTGTAATAAAAAAAAAGCACTGCTCGGCTAATTGGATTGTTTCTCCGCTAATTGATGGCGCCGCTCCAAGCACTAAACTACACACATCCTAATACATTTTATGATGAATTTTATAGAATACGATGAAAAACGATGAAATTCTATCGTTGAATAACGACACAACATTGTAAATTCCGTATTCAAAAACCACGTTCTGTATCGTTCTCTATTGAGAAAATTCAGTAGGGGAACAAAACACACTGGATGTGTCGAAAAAAAAAGATTCAATTGAATTCCGGTAAAAATAACCGGATAATAATCGGAATCAAATCCATATAGGACTTTCCGGGTGATTGTTCTTCTGTTTCTATCCGAATCTTATTTGTATTTCCCCTCGCTTGATCTTTTTCAAGGAAAAATTATATATTTTCGCATGTTCTGAAAACTGATTTTTGTTCCTTGATGTTTTTCGCGAAGAAAAATACTTCAGAGAAGTTATCGGAAAAAAACCCATCTTTTTCCGGTTATTGTGAATCCTGTAACAGAGATAACGATATATCATTACCTGTCTTCCTTGCGTAAAAAGCAGTACTCTGTGACCTTGTTTTTTCCATATCTTCAACAATGAACGCACCACTATCATTTTCCCAGAACGTTTCCAATGTCCAAATTTTTCGAGAGATTCGTTCATGTCTACTTCCTCGTCCGAATCCTGTCGAATAGGCACATATCACGATACGTTTACATTTAGTAGACAAAATATGATTCAAGTATTTTACGTACGATAGCAGTAGTGTAAAGAAATAAATCCGGATGATTGCATATTTTTCTTAAAGCGGACAAAGCGATTAAAAGTCGAGCTCTGTATCTTCCGTTCATTCCACTATCTCTGTCGTGTAAAACCAATGATACGTCATCGGATCTTAGATAATTTTGATACAATTTCTTCTGTTCGTCGGTGAAACTGCAAAATAAAACCTGGACAGGGGTGAAATGATAGATTGATAGAACGATAGATTGATCAACCCTCGAGTGGTAACCATGGTTCATTCGGGTCCAGACAAAAATCATCTTCAAAATCATAAAAAAAAGCGCATCTATCGTGTCATCTTATTGTGTCCTTTCCCCTCAAAAGGAATTAACGTACGGATAATGAGGTGATACCAGCGACTCCTGAAGATGCAACCAGACCCATTGGTTAGAAGAGGACACAACCAAAACTATTCTGACAAATTACTCGAAAACAAAGGAATGAAATCGAAATATCGCTCTGTACAGACTTTCTTCGAACAATAAAGGTGGTCCGTACAGAGCGATATTTTCCTTTCATTGCTTTATTTTCTGATAATTTGTCAGAAAAGATTTGGCTCGGGTTGCATCGTCAGGGGCCGCTGGTATCCCCTTTAAAGTATCTAAAATCAAGGTTGGAAACTATCCTATCATTCAACAGTAATGTCACCAGGGTGTTTAGCAAAATATGATTTTGGAATTCCCGACTTTTTCCAGGATTTTTTGGGAAATTCCTGGATCGAAAATAAAATGCACACACATCAATTTCAATTACCAAATCGGCTCCAGTTGATTATAATGCGTTTTGAACACGAAAATTTGGGAATTCTTTCGAAAATTCTTGAAACAGTCGCAAGATCTCTGAGAGGATATTTGAAACAACTCTCGAATCTCCCTCAGGTAGAAATATTCTATTGAATCCTATCACAAATGGTGAAATTTTTGATCAAATATCATAGAATTCCATTGAAACCTATTCATTTTCCCATTCGTCAATGAGATTTTATAGATTATTTGTAAAGGGGCCGTGAAATAGGACTTCTTGAATTCTGTAAGGTTTCTGGAATTCTATAAGAATTCAAAAAGAATTTTTTTTTTAGAATTCTTTAGTGAATCATTCACTAGCTGTCTAGACCTGGCTGAAGAAATTATTCTGAAAATATCTGAGAATCTTTGCATAACTCTCAAAATTATAACAAAAAATATCAATATTTATTTTAATTAAGATTTGAAATAATCAATATTCAATACAATGAATTATTCGTCTATGGGGAAAACTTTTCCAAGTTTAAAAATTCTGCACACACAAAAATAAAAATATGATTGAAAATTTCCCGGAATTTTGTTCATTTCCTGACTAATTCCCGACTGCTGAACACCCTGAGTGTGAATATTTTTTCCCTCAAAACACCATCTTGCTTAAAAATCCATAGAAATCATAATATTTCTTTCGTTTGGTTGCATAAGTGTTGAAAAATACATGTTTAAATAATATCTGTTGGCAATTTGAATTGTAGCCTTTGAAAACAGACTGCTTGAAATATGCAGGACACGAATGACCCATCGTTACCCAATTTGAATATTTGAGTGTTAGATTGAAAAAAAAGACGTGAGATTCTAACCTGTTCGTTTTTATCTGGTAAATTAACATGATGTTTCACATCGGCTTTGGTTCTTCGTAACATGTACGGAGTGATAGCATCCTTGAGCATAGTAGCGATTTGTAAGGCTGTTGCTTCTTGGAGGGACGTAGCGTTCGCGTAACCACCTCGCACTATAGGAGTAGCGCAGTGTTCCAGAAATGCAGGTAGAGTGCCGAGTTTCCCCGGAAGAATAAAGTCGAAGAGCGACCATAACTCTTTCAAAGAATTCTGCATCGGACTGCCGGTTAATAACAAACGATGAGGAGTTGAGAATTCCTTTACCGCTTTGCTCACCTAAACAATTCAATTGATAATTTTCCTTTCGCTCTTGAAATGTTGTATGTGATATTGCGATTACAAACGTATATCCCGTACTTTAGCTTCTGGATTTCTTATTTTGTGACCCTCGTCGAGGATGACGTAATGCCAATTAGTATTTACAAGCAGATCTTTGTGACGTAGCACTCCAGAGTAAGATGTGATGAGTACACCTCCGGTATTTTTTAATGAGTATTTTACAAGATATTCGGCGTCGCCTTGAAAATTTCAATTTTTCAATTAGAATTCTTGAAAATATGTTTAACATATTGGGAGTACAAATTAGTTCGGTCCGGTTTGAAAAGATGACTCTCGCTCTCATGAATGTTTCATAGTCGCAACCGATTTCAATTGTTTTTGAGAGAGTGGATAATATTCAGTTGATATCACTCCGAGTTCCTTCCAGAATCCCGATTTTTACTCAGTGAAGACTCAGTCAAATTTCGTTTTAACTAAGCAGCATTGGCGGGAGGTGCTAGTTTTCTGTTTTGATTGGAAAAACAGTGCAGCTGAAGCCCATCGAATGCTCGTGGAAGTTTATGGTGACAATGCTCCAATTGATAAATCATGTAGGGAATGGTTTCGACGTTTTAAGAATGGCGATTTCAGTGTCGGAGACAAGCCTCGCTCAGGACAACCACAAAAATTCGAAAACGAGGAATCGGAGGCTTTACTCGACGAAGATCCGAGTCAAACGCGACAGGGGCTTGCGAAATCATTAGGAGTTACGCAACAAGCAGTTTCCGTACGATTACAATCCATGGGCATGATTCAAAAGCAAGGCAATTGGATGCCTTATGAGTTAAAGCCTAGAGACATCGAACGGCGATTTTTCACTTGCGAGCAGCTGATTCAAAGACAACGAAGAAAGGGGTTCTTACATCGGATTGTGACAGGAGATGAGAAATGGATATTCTACGATAACCCCAAGAAAAGAAAATACTATGCTATGCCCGGTCGGTCAATCGTTGCCATCGACTTCAACATCGACACCAAAGAGGAATATTCATGGTTCAAAGATCCCGCTGTGTATCTGGTGGGACCAAAAGGGTGTTATATACTATGAGCTGCTAAAACCTGGTGATCGGTATAGGCTACAATTGATTCGTTTGAGTCGTGCGTTACGAGAAAAACGTCCGGAATACAAGGAAAGACGTGACAAAGTTATTTTTTTACACGATAACACTCGGCCTAATGTCGCAAAAGTAATGAAAAATCATCTGGAAACGTTGAAGTGAGATATTCTACCGCACCAGCCGTACCTGCCGGACATTGCTCCTTCCGATTACTGGTTATTCCGATAGATGCAGCACGATTTGGCAGGCCACCGATTCACTACGTTCGAAGAAATCGAGAATTGGCTCCTAACTTGGATCGCCTCGAAAGACGAGACGTTTTTCCGTAACGGGATTCGAAAATTACCCGAAAGATGGGAAAAAGTGATAGCCAGCGATGGACAATACTTTGATTAGTTTGATAATTCATATTCTTCTGAAATAAACGCATCTTTAACTGTAAAAAAACGGACTGAATTAATTTGTACTCCCAATATTTTTCACGTACCATTGTAAGTACCGGACTGATGTAGAACAGCGGCTCGTAAAATCGGCCACCAGTCGTGAAGATGTTTCACCCACTGTTCCATCAAAGTGGCAGGACAAATGATCAACGTTGGGCCCAATCCTCTGAATCTATTTACGTGATAAACGTTCGATGAATAGCAGGGAAAGGATATTCTAAGGGAATTTAGGAACTAACCGAAACGGTGGACCCTCGATTTAAGGAGCAATATCACTTTGTGGACGGAAAAATTGACGTTATTTTCAAAGTGTTGCCATGAAGTCAAAAAATAATGATAAATGTATGTGGCTTTTTGCATATGAAAGTACCAGTCTTTGGGTACAAAAAATACTTTTTATTCAAGTTTTTTAATCCAAAATGGTGGCATGGTAGGTAGGTCAAAAAAACATTTGTTTTCTTATGGTTAAAACAGGCGTACCGCTAGAGGTCACAATTTTTAATGTAGAACAAAAAATAAAAAAGTTCCTTAAAATATAGCTCAAAATCGAGCTATCTACGTAGGATTTTTTCGAAAAACAGATTTTGACAGGGTGTCCAGTAGAATGTATCAATGAAATTCCCGACGAATTCCCGGATTTTTCCCGACAATTTTAAAAAAATTCCCGAATTTCGGTGTTATTACTACAATACACCGAAAAAACCGTTTTTTAGAATTAAAAATATATTTTTCAAGCCTTATCGGAATGATCTAAAATATAAGGATAGTACTCAATAAACATTTCGAGTCGAAAAGATCTCTTTCAAGATTATATATATTTTTAGAGCACTTTTAGATATATTTTGGACAAAATACATCTTTTTGACGTCTTTTTGTTTTATTGAGGAGACCTGGTAAATAGAATAGAGGATAGTAGGAGACGTAGAAATACTTCAAAAATTATATCCAATGACAGTTGCTAATGAAAACATTTTTCCAATATTTTTCACAGCTCAATCCCCTAAATAACTCTGAAGGTAGTTCTCTTGCAATATTCAGCTTCAAATTTGAAAAATTATTGTCAAGTAGAGGACCAAGGTCGAAGGGATTCGATAATCATATTTGTTGGGGCTTATATTCTTGTTTATTACAAAAGAAAAAAACAACTTAAAATATAAACAAAGAACTTTGTAACAACCACACAAAATTTTTCATGGTTTTTTTCTTGAAAAATTTTCATTTTTCATCCGTTCATGGCTTATTTTCTTCCTTGTGAGATTTGAAAAACCTTTACCATCGGGATTTTTTATATGTATTATCATGACATTGTCACACGCTTTTGTTTATGGGAATTTATTTTACTAATTATAAACAAAAACGTGTAACAGTGGCATGATAATAAATATCAAAAATCCCCGATGGTAAAGGTTTCAATTTATTGGAACTAATGGGAATATTGGTGAAATTCAATAAGTAATGGGTTTCTTATGGGAGATTTCTGACTTCATTTCAGAATGTATGAATTTTATTGATCAATGAGTATTAGTTGGATTATTTCAACATTCAAATTTATTGGGAATAATAGGAAAGTTTACAGATCCTAGTATTCTATAACTATGTATCAACAATAACCAATTTAATTTTAGAATTTCTTTCATTGCAATAAACCATTGGTTTTCATCAAAACTTCCGGTGACCGCGATGTATTGGAACTAATGGGAAAGTTGATAGAATTGGAGACTATAATCATAAAATACCCAAATGAATCAAACTAAACAGATAAAAGTGGTTCTTTGAATTTAAGAAATTTTTATTCGAATAGGGCGAAATAAATATTCCTTTGACTGACATCAATATTTTTTTAGTTCAACAAAATTTATTATTTGCTTCTTGTTCCAAAGCATATATTTGTTTGTATCGAAAAAATATTTCTTTCTGTTAAACAAATATTTATTTCGCCCTGTCCAAATAACAATTTCTTCAATTCTAAGAAACACTTATATCTGTGTAGAAAATATCTTCTTGATACCAATAGAATTTGTATTATTGATAAAATAACCATTAAATCCCACTGAAAAATATTTCACTGGTATCACTTAGGATATTAATGATCAATAAAATACTGATTAAATCCAATCAAGAAATATTTCATTGGTATGAATCGGAATTTTTATTAATCATAAAATACCGATTGAATCCAATTGGAAAATATTTTATTGGTATCAGTGGGGAATTTCCGATGCAGAAACTCAATTCATTCCAATAAAACTTTTCTCGTCGGATTTGATCGGAATTTTGAATAATTATAAAATACCGATTAAATCCGATTAAAGAGTTGAAAATGAGAAATTTCCGATGTAGAAACTCAATTATCCCCTTCCGATAGAATTTTTTTTAATCGAATTGAATCGGATTTTTTCAACCAGGAAACCGAGGCTGGCGGAAAACTTTCCAAGCAACATAACATCCTGGTTCTCATAGCAATTCATAAGAAATTATTCTTATTATGAAACATTATGGATTTGAAACAGGATATTTATAAGTAAATCGCGAAGTCCTATGAATTTTTGTTTATGATTCATCAGGAATATTTATGAATATTATGAATATATATATTCATAAGTATTCATGATGAATCATAAACACAAATTCATAGGACTTCGTGATTTACTTATAAATATCCTGTTTCAAATCCATAATGTTTCATAATAAGAATATTTTCTTATGAATTGCTATGAGACTTTCAATGCAATGAAAGTGATTCAAATTCTAATTTAATTAATGAAAGTTTTCATTTTAATCACACGAAAACATATAAAATGGATGATATGAAATTGAATAAACTTTCAAATTTATAATTTAAAAAAATTCCCGAATAATCGACGAATCCCCGACAAATTCCCGGATATTCCCGAAGAATTCCCGGATTTCTCGAATTTCCCGGAGACTGGACACCCTGTTTGAGGAAAATGGCGTCATTTTCGATTTTTTTTGGAAAGAATCGGCTATAAAATCGGTAAAAAAGCTGATATCGAAAAAATCCTACGTAGACAGCTAGATTTTGAGCTATATTTTGAGGAACTTTTTTATTTTTTGTTCTAGATTGAAAATTGTAACCTGTAGCGTCACGCTCATTTTAACCATGAGAGAAAAAAATGTTTTTTTGACCGTACTATCATGCCGTCATTTTGGATTGAAAAACTTGAATGAAAAGTGTTTTTTATACCCAAAGACTAGTACTTTCATATGCAAAAGACCCCATACATTTATAATTTTTTTTGACTCCATGGCAACACTTTGAAAATAACGTCAATTTTTCCGTCCGCAAAGTGATATTACCCCTTGAAAAAAAAAAAAAACAGGAAAACATTTATGTGACAAGTATTACTTGAATTATTTATCACTTCCTTAATTTTACTTTTCGCATGAAGTCTTATTTTTTCACAATGAATATCTTATTCTGTAACAGCCCTGGTTGAAAAATCCATTAAATTGAATGAGATTGAATCAGAACATTGTGCAAGATTCAATAAGATTTGGCGAGAATTAATCGGTTCGTTTAACCAGGGAGGGCAATATTGGATACTCGATTTAAAAAAAAGAAAAAGGGAAACATTTCACTAAAAATTAGGTAATTAATTGAGAACTAACCGTTTTTACGTTTCAGAACTGATCGTTTTCTTTTAGAAGTAACTTTTCGATAAGAACTGACTCTTATAATATGCCCTGATGAATAGCAGCGTGATATATTGAATTCTCAAAAATTCTCACCTTCCACCATCGGAGAGCAAATCACTGCAATCCAAACCCGCTAAGAATGCGATAATTTGTATCGTTTTACCTAGACCCATCTCATCTCCCAGCAACCCACCGAGATCACGACCGTGCAATTCCCATAACCATTGTACAGACACTTTTTGATATCTAGAAAATGATGATTATTAAAATCAACTATAGATGATCTTTGTTTTTGACCTTTTTTATACCTACTTGTACAATTTCTTCCATATGCATTGAGGAACTTTAAATAAATTATCAATTTTGTGTACATTTTTCGTCTTTCTCGTACAACCGCTATCTTCTACTCTTTGCCTGTAAATATCTTCGTCTCCATCGTCTAGAACTATAAAAACATACACTTTATAAAAAATCCTCAAACAATTCTGCTATTTTACTGCACCGAGTATAGTAATTTTACAACCCACGCATCACTCTTTGTCTAAAAGATACAGAGGTGTGAAAATTGTGATTTCCAAAACTGTTCCAACTTTCCTCTCAAAGGGAAAGCAATCATTTATGGAGTACTGGTTTTATTTCTTGATATAAATACTTCTCAAGCCCTCCATTTTTGAACGAAAGAATATTCCATGATTACTATATAACAATCTGATTTGTACAAATCTTCATATGTCTTTAAATAACTAACAATGTGCAATATTTTGATATTAAGAACTGGTGTTTCATTGTATCAAATTTATATACACGACAAGGAATGATAGTTGGATTGCGATGAAACCAATAAAAATCCCGGTCGGAATTTGTTGTTAACTATTCTAAATTCCCAGCGGGTATGTTTCTATCCTCACATACCGTTTAGTTTGAGATCATTGGATCAAATTGTTATAATAATGGAAAAACTATTATATCAACAATCACACGAAATAGTACTCCACAGATAAATGCACAATCTGAGGCAAAAGTTGGAGTTATTTTGAAAATAACAATTATTCTAGTAATTTTCACACCTCTGTATCTTCAAGAACGTTTTCAGATAATACCTTTTAGAATTTTCTAAAAGATATCTTCCAGAAATCTTGAAAAAGATTTCTGAAACGTTCTTGAAGATATCTTTGAGAAGTAAGAACAGTTCAAAACTTCTAAAAGATGTCTATTCATGTTGCATAAGACTTCTTGCATTATTCTTAATTATTTATCAAGATATCTTTTAGACAACGAGTGCTGTGTGGGGAGTTTATCATCAAATTGCCGTTCTGCTTTTAGCAGTTTGTAGAATTAACATTTCCAGACGCGATAATAATCGGACCCATTCTGAGGACAGCAAATTTATCATCGCTGTAAAAATAAACAGCATCCTCCAGAAATTTATGATTCTATGCGTGAAATTGCAGTGCTGCGATCACCATTTCGAATATCGTTTCTCAAATGGACTTGTAATGAATTTATACAGCGTTCAACATTTTTACGTTTTAGAACGTAAAATCGGAGTTTTAAAACTCGGCCCTATTTTGCACAGTGTACACTGTAAAAAATCCTCAAATAAATGTGCTAGCGATTATCTCATTTGTCAGGGCTATTCTCCGTTCAACGATTTTGTAATCTTTTTCAAAATTTGTCATCGTTTTGTAATATCGACGTTCTCAGACGCGATAATAATTGGACCCCTTCCGAGAACAACAAATTTATCAGCACCGTTGAAATCAATAATGTCCATCAAATTGCGTTTCTGACAACAAATTTATGATTCGATGCGAAAACGATGACAATTTTCATGATGATTACCATTTTTGAAGTGTGCTCTTAACGAATTTATATAGCTCCTAGCATTTTTACGTTCCAAAACTGGGTTTCATTATTATACGTAGGATTTTTTATAATGTAGCGTAAGAACTACAATGTTGAAAAATCATAACTTTACTTCTTTTTGTACGATTATTGGAAGAATCGTCCTCTTTGAGTTGTTTGCTTTTGCCGCTCCTCTTCGGTCCTGCAGCCGTTCTTTTCCTACATTCTTCATCTGTCGAAAGAGAGAATAATTGTTGAGCATGAATTGTCAGTTTTGAGAAATTATATCCATTACCCGAATCTTCAGGTTCATCGCTAGGAACGTAGTCGCTTCCCGAATCTCCCGACTCCAAAATATCCAAAGTACTTTTGTCCACGCTATTGTCCTTATCCACGTCCAATTTCACCACGATTTCTCTATTCTTTTTTTTAGATTTTGTAGTATCGCTTGTTTTGGCTGTTGACGTCGTCGCAGTCGAGAGGAAATCCTCCGGAGCACGTGTAACCTCCTCCGCGTGCTCTCTTTGTTCCAATTTTGTTTGTTTTTTCGGCAACGAATGTTCTTTTTTCTCCTGGCGCGATTTGGAAGCATTTTTCAATGTTCTCCTCTGTTTGGCGAACTCTGCTTGTTGTAAAAGATATTTCTCAAAGTCCAGTAACTGAGTTGTTTTGTTGAAAGTCCTGTATCGTATAATGGAAAAATCAATAAAAGTAGTTTTGGAAGTGTTTTATAAAATTCAAAATTCGCTTCACCCTTTCACTTTTTGAGCTTCAGAATGTTTTTTGGCAGCTTGAAATGGAGTGATCTCTCCCTGTTGTACTTGTTCGGCTAATTTGGTCTTCTGAATTTGATCCTCGTCGATGATCTCTCCATCCTCTCTTTCGCTTGTTTCGATTGCTCGTTTGATTTGTTCCGATGCCTCTTTGAGAACGCTCGTCTCCGTTCTGACCAATATGTTCTGTGGCGATAAAGATTTTACTTTTATTTTGAAACTTTGATACACTAGGAACTCTCAATCTTAGGACTTTTGTTTATATTTATGTTTCTAATCATTATTTTGTCTGTTTCCAAACACCTGTGAGCGTTCAATTGAGTTTCAAATTCTATCATATGAATAGGATCACTTGCGATAAGGAATTTATAGTAATTTATTAAACACAGTGTCAGTCTGCATAAAGATTTTGTCTCGTCTCGTCTAGATCTGAATGCATAAAAATTGTTTTAAATGCTGGACAACTACTATTCCATTTGATATGAGATTTGTCTTTGACGAACATAAAAATGAACAGGGAAAATGCGAATAAGTGAATACACATTTGAATATTTTCTTTACGATCTAACTGTAACTTTATGAAAATCGTGTAAGGTCAACTTTGCATCTCCCAACCAACGATCATGAGTTATATACTATTTGTATGCAAACAAAGCAAAAAAAAAAGATTCCCTTTCCACACAGGTTGTGTTTCCTTTGCAAAATAGTGTCAATACTAACATAAAACATTGCTTTGTTGTAAATTAGAAGAACTCAAGACCCGATGGGGAGAAAAGTCATACGCAAACCATGGAGAAACGTGATAAATGATAGTCAATGTTTCTCAGATGAAATGACAGTGAAACATCAAGAGAATCAATGACAACAAAAACAGACCTTCAAAATAGAAGACTCTTCGATGCTGCTTTTGACATTTGAGCTTTCTAATTCCATGTTGTCAGAAGAGATATTCATTTCAGGTTTCAGACGATGAACCGTTCATGTTTGATAATTACTGGTTGAATTCAATTATTTTATTTGACAGGTATAAGTTGGATCCAGTCAGTCAGTTGATGGGTACAGTTTCAAGAACCTAAATTGTACCACACTTACTAGAAAGGTTATGTTTCATGGTTGAATACATACATTGTTTTTGTATTCTAAAATTATTTGCATTGAATTATATGAGAGAAAAAAATGTGACTTTTCTTTTCTATGACATTTCTAAAAATAATTATATGGTTGAAATTTGTGAAACGTCTTTATCGGCCGATACCGTTTGAAATGATCTGCGAGTGCAGGGAACGCGACTTGAGAGGATACCGGCTGTGGTGCGTTTAAAGCTGAGATTTTATCCCAGATAGCGCACAAGGATCCCAAATGAATTCTGGAAAAAGGAACTCTTTCAGAATACAAAGAGCTCTTAACGGGAGACTAGCGTCGGTAACGGACCTCTCTTTCTATCATATGATTCTGTCCCTTTCTAACCAATGACGTGAATTACCGACGCTTGTGTCCCGTTAACGGGATACCAGCGTACCATCCGAGTAAAGATTTTGTCTGCAAGATTTCTCCGGACTAAATTCATGGAAAAGTCTGAAATTTCCAGGGAATATTCTTTGATACATTACAAATTGCGGTATTTAGCTCGAATTTCAAATTTCGAGAAAAAATTCTCTTTTACTGACTGAGAAAAAAAACTTTTTTTCGAAATTTCAAATTTTGGCTTTGTACCGCAATTTATAAAGTATCGAAGAATATTCTCTGAGAATTTCAAACTGTTTCATGAATTCAATTCGGAGAAAATCTTGCAGACGAAATCTTTACTCGGACGGTACGCTGGTATCCCTGCTGATGCAACCTGCCATAAAAACGTACAGACTGAGTAAACATTTTCCCGGCGAGAATGCTCTGAACTGAATCCATGAAGGAGTATGAATCCTTTATCTACACATCGCCCGGATTTTGAATCAAAGGGCATAAACTCAAATGGACATTTTTTAGACTGATTTCAGTGCTCCCAAGGGGGAGGGTACTTGAACTAATTTTACATTAATGCCCTAATACTGTTTCAAAAGCTTTCATGATTTGTTGAGCATTTGTATTAGTGTATCAATGTGAAATTAGTTCCAGTACCCTTCCCCTTGGCGGCGCTAATGTTCATTCCAAAAGTTCTCCCATTGAGTTTATGCCCCCTGTTTTGAATTCCAAAAAAAAATTGGTGCTACCGACGGAGAGGAATTGTTTTTTCGAAATTCAAAATTTGTGAGATGTACAGCAGTGGATGAAGGATTGAAGATTGATTCCTGAAAATTTCATACTTCTCCATGAATTCAGTTCATAGTATTCTTGCCAAGGAAATGTTTACTCAGTTACTACACTTGTATGGCAGGTTGCATCTGCGGGGATCACTAGTATTCCCACTTGGGAGGATACCAGTGTTTACCATCAGAGCACGTTGGTTAGAGAAAGACGAACCCCTATAGGATAGACAAAGAGTCCGAAGCAAACGCTGGCTCTATCTGGTGGTGTTTTTTCCCGACCAAAATACTCGAAACTGAACGCATAAAAAAGTCTGAATTTCGTGAATTCTGAGTTTCGGTGAATTTCGAAAAGAAGCGGAAAAAAAATTCCGGCTCTGTACAGACCTAGATAAACCTTCAAAGATTCATTCCTGAAAATTTCAGACTTTTTTATGCGTTCAGTTTCGAGTATTTTGGTTGGGAAAAAACACCACCAGATGGAGCCACCTATGCGCTCGTATCCACCTTGAGAGTTTCAGAACGAATTCGATTCGTTAGATATTTGCGAGTTCTATTGAAATTCTATGGGTGATATGCGGAGTCAGGTCTGAGACTGGACCTAATCCCAGCCCATAAGTTTATACTTTGCGTAGGATCGGCCCTAGTCTCAGAACTGACTGTGCATACTCTTTGAAAATTTCAATGGACCTCGCAAATATCTGATTAATCGAATTCTTTTTGACACTCTTGAAGAACTCTTCGTATTCTAAAAGAGCTTTTGAAGAGTTCTTTTTCCAGAATTCATTTGGTATTCCATTAAAGATTATAAAATCGCTAAACGGGAAATGTCAGATTTATGATAAAATTGTAAAGTCGCTCTACCGAGTACAGTAAAATGGTAGACCCTCACAGTCCCGAAAGTTTATTTTCCCGAAGGTGCAAAGTCCCGAAATTCAGAATCCCGAAAGTGCATTGTTTTGCATTATTCTGAAGGTTTGTTGTCCCAGAATGAACAACATTCTTCTATACTTCGGAATAATGAGTTCACAGAACAATGAAGTTTTGAGATAATGCACTTTCGGGATTCTGAATTTCGGGACTTTGCACCTTCGGGAAAACTTTCAGGACTGTGAGTGTCTACCCAGTAAAATAGCCCAACCGACTCTCTCTCGCTATTTTGGTGGAACAGACAAGGACAAAGGCACACCCAATCGCACTTCCATCTTTGTCCGCGCGTTTTCATTGGTGCGCTCACTCCAGCATGTATCGAGCTCCATGCAATTGGACGAATTTTGTTTTTTTTCATTGACTACCCCAGCTGCCCACAAGAATCTCAAACGAATTCTGAAAAACGAACTCTTTAAGAACTTTTTTAGAATACAAAGCGTTCCATAAGAATTCGATTCGTCAGACATTTCCGACTTCCGTTAAAATTTTCTAAGACTTCTTTGAGGATTTTAACGGAACTTGCAAATGTCTAGCAAATCGAATTCTTTTGAAATTCTTATTGAACACTTTGTATTCTAAAAGAGTTCTTCAAGAGTTCGTTTTTCAGAATTCATTTGAGATTCTTGTGTGCTGTCTGGGTTGTAAGGCTCCATGAATTTTTGAATATAAAACATACATTACTTTGATGCTCAGTTGATTTATTTATTGAAAAAATCGTTTTTTGCGTAGTATCGCTATTGATATATCAAACAGAATGTTGGAAGATGTCCCTGACAACAGACGAAGAGCTATTTTTCAAAAACAAGAATAGAATTCTTCAAGAACTCTTTTCTAAATAATGAATTCGTGAAGAGCTCTGGAGGAGTTCAATGTTTGGGAAAGTATTGTTTTAGTACTCTCAAAGAACTCGCTAATGTCCCAAACATTTAACTCCTCCAGAGCTCTTTACGAATTAATTAGTTCGAAAAGAGTTCTTGAAGAATTCTATTCTGGTTTTTGATAAAGAATTCTTCGTGTGTTATCTGGGGTAGCATGCAGCCAGCACGAATAATCAATTTGGATTTATTAAGACTTCCCAAAGATCTCTTCAATAGTGCATGTTATGCGACCAATAATGAATTCAATAAGAATTCAATTAATTCAAAATGAAAGCATATTAAATACCCACGAAATGCATTATGAAATCTCAACATGAGTTCTTTCTGAACATCATGGTAAGTTGTTCATCAAGAGTTCATTTCGAATTCAAAATATTCATAATGAGTACATATTAATCAGCATAACGGAAGCTCTTTGCTGTATGGTCATCAATTTTCTCAGATTTTTTGGGGATGGTTTAACAGGATGAGAAAAAAACCAGAACTCCACAGACCCCACCTCACAGGTCACGGGTCCTCTTTGTATTCGAAATGAATTCCCCAATGGTTCTTTCTTCAGAATTCATTTAGGATTCTTGTGTGCTATTTGATAGGAACTTCTAGATAAGAAAAGAGTTCTCAAAGAGTTCATAATGAACGCAGTGTATTTATATACAAGTTTTTTTTAGAACTTTTATGCTATTTGGTGGGGGTTCCAATAGGAATCAATACGTGTAATTTTGATGCAATTGAGGAGCACTGAGGGGTCCTTCAAGAGATGGGCAAAATTTTGCTACGCACTGAAAAACATCATTTTGTTGAAATGTGATCAACAAAAGGATTTTTTTATCCCAATCAGAGAGAAGATGAGAGTGCGCACGGGCACCTTTTCGTTGCTATTGAAACTTCCACCGGCCCTCTGGCGGTTGGATCATGGAAATGATTACACAGAAATTTTATTTTGCAATATTACAACACCGCGCATTCCTTTTGTATATTTTTTAATACGAAATTTTATTCATCGACGCAAAATGCATATGATTTTACATTATTATAATTTAAAAAATTGAAAAATAAGAGAGGGGGTCGGTGTAATCGGTTCCGTGTTCCATCCGATAAGAGGGCGCTTCGATGTTCACTAGCGATGGAATCCCGGCCGTGCGCACTCTCATTTTCACTCTGTCCCGATCGAATTATTTGCTGTTTCAAACAAATTTGTATTGTGATCACATTTCAACAAAAGAATTTTTTTCAGTGTACCAATTTGAAATCCACAATGATGAAGTACATCACTAAAATTGAGCTTTGAATATGAAATTCAAACTGCAAAGGATTCCTCAAAATGATGAAGGCTTCCGAAGTAGTTGATCCTGAGATCAGGCCCCTCCAACTCACACATTTTTCAATACTCCTTGTTTTCACATCATGTCCATCAAAATCCAGGTGGCGAACGATCTAGTGGTCCGAAACAATTGGTAAACATAGCTAAAAAGTTTCATTTTGCGAATTGTCAAGACAAACTGGTGTTATGATTTCTGTAAATTTGTTTTCATGGGCCCATAAATTTATTTTCTCGCATTCCGCGAATTATTTGATTACGTGTAACGTGAATTAAATTGAAGTGCCGGCCAACAGTCGTGTAGAGCCATCTACAACTTTTTGGACATTATATGAACACGTAGAAGCTCGAGTCGGAGGGGCCTGATCAGGGGGCACAATCTCAAATGCAACATTCTCAAACGGATTTCAGCGCTGCCGTGCGGTAGTACAGTGAATTATTCGCCATACATACAACCAACACAAACGATGAACAAATCACACCGATTTTCGAATTAGTGTTAGTGTATAAATGTAAAATCGTTCACTGTACTACCGTATGGCGGCGCTGAAATCCGTTTGAAAATTTTCTATTCGAGATTATGCCCCCTGGGCCTGATCCTGATCCAAGGATCAGGATCAACTACTTCGGGAGCCCCCTATGTCAACGATTATCAACATAATAACCTACAAATGTGAATAATTCTTTGAACTTATCTGTTCATGTTTAGGGATGTGTTTTGGGATTTGGATTTATATTTAGAGCCAAATCCTAGCAGTGCACTTTATTGCTATATAAACAAAATTTTTAATCATTGCTTCCCAGATAACACCACACGAAGAATTCTTTTTCAAGAGCAAGAATAGAACTTTTTTCGAGCTAATGAATTCATATAGAGCTCTGGAGGAGTTCAATCTGTCGGACATTAACAAGCTCTTTGAGAATATCAGAAGTATTGTTTGAGTATTCTCAAAGAACTTGTCAACGTCCGACAGATTGAACTCCTCCAGAGCTCTATATGAATTCATTAGCTCGAAAAAAGTTCTATTCTTGCTCTTGAAAAAGAATTCTTCGTGTGTGATCTGGGTTGGTTATTCCAAAACTACGTAGCAATATTTTGTCCGGTTTTTAATACTCCATGGCCCTTAATGCCCTGTTATACAAATAATCCATAAAATCTCATTGACGAATGGGAAAATGAATAAGTTTCAATGAAATCCAATAATCTCCAATCAGAAATTTTACAATTCGTAATAAGATTCAATAGAATATTTTCACTTGGGCATGTTTCTATCAATTTTCCATGTTGCAGCCGCTATAGGATTTCCATGGAATTCATGTGGAAGTCAATCTTCTATTAGTTCTTATTGGTGCAATTGGTAAAACCACACAAGTATCGATGAAACAATTGTGGTTTTTTTAACAGAATCTATAAGAATTTATTGGAATACATTGAATCCTATTTAATGGTATGGATACTCAGTTTTTATGATCACGTTTCCACCTATGCTAAATCCAGAATTTATGAGTCAATTTCCAAAAGAATTTACAATACAATATGTTCATACTTTTGGATCCTTCTTAGGATTGGCTAGGAATTTAGAATACGATGATAGAGAAGTAGTCTGGATTCCTCTCCCCACACGGAAAAGAAGGAATAGTTGCAGCAACTACTTGAATAGTCGATTCTCGATCATCTACTCAAATAGTTGATGCAACTAGTTAGTAGTCATGACAAGTAGTATCACGTTAGTTGCCTCAACTAACTCGATAGTTGCACTAACTAACGTAAACACCTGGCAACTTACGAAGTATTTTCGTTAGTTGAGGCAGCTAACGTGATACTACTTGTCCTGACTACTAAGCAGTTGCAGCAACTACTTGAATAGATGGTCGAAAATCGACTATTTAAGGAGACACCAGCGGCCCCTGACAATGCAATCCGAGCCAAAATTAAAATCTTTTCTGACAAGTTGTTAAAAAATGAAGCAATAAAAGGAAAATGTCGCTCTGTACAGGCCACCTTTATTGATCGAAGAAGGTCTGTACAGAGCTGTTTTTTGGTTTCATTCCTTTGTTTTCGAACAATTTGTCAGAATAGTTTTGTTCGTGTCCTCTTTCAACCAACGGGTCTGGTTGCATCTTCAGGAGTCGCTGATATCACCTCAAATAGTTGCTGCAACTATTCCTTTTTCTCTGTGCACTGACCGAGCAACCAATTGGTTTTCAAATTTTAGGGGGTACTGGGCTTTTTCAAAACCTCTCCTACGTTTCACAAATATTTTATAAACGTTCCAACGTTGAATGTGAAATTGAATAGGACGATGAGGATTGATGAAAAAGCGAGGAGGCCCTTCGATCCAAGCAATAAACAATGTATTTTTTTTCATTAATACAAACTATGGTACAAAATTTATAATACAGAACAACGCGCGCTTAGTCTTTTCTTGGTATTTTGTTTGTTTTTTTTATTACATTTTATCTCATCGCGTTTGCTTTTTTTTTTGTATAATAATTTTAATTTCATTTTTTACTTCATCTCAATATTTTCACCATGATTTTTCGTCTCGTTCGAACGCACAACACATCGAAGAAGCGTAGCGAAAGAGAAAAGGGGGACAACAATATGAAACGGGGGAATCACATAATAATTATACTATCAGAATAATAATGATAAGAATAAAAAAACTGAGCACATCGATTCTTGGACAATTACAAACCCTACAAATTTTTTCTTCTCCTTTTTTTTTCTCTTTTTCTCTCCCCTTTTGTTTGTTTTTGCTTCTCTTTTTTATTCGAAGACGTTTGAAAATGATGTATCGGAGTGAGGAAAAAAAAAACATCTTCTCGACGATGTATCGATCATCGCGATAGATTAGAGAGAAGAGCGAAAATCAATGTGAAGCGAAAAGTCCTGTCGATAAGTCGGATATTTGTAAATACGTAGAAGAGATATTATCATCGATAGAAATGGTGGTAGTGGTATGGTAATTCGCGGTACCGGGAAAATCGTGCACCGAAATTCATTTGAGTATAATAATTTATACAGACACAAACGATTGAACGAATCATATCATATCATTGAATCATGCACACATCATTCTATTTAAAAGGACAAAACAACCTCTTAGATCGATTGTAATAAAATATATATATATACACATATATATATGTATATTATTATTTCATTTTCAAAAGTGCGCTTCTCTCATTTTTTCCTCTTTCATCATTTAAATTCTTCCGTTTTTAACAATCGAAGTAGAAAATTGGTCATCAATCGCTTGAATGAACGAATGAATGAAGTATGAATGAATGAATGATTTCAAACAACGATCATGATAAGATGATATGTTGGAAAATATATATTCATATATGTATATTCATACAATACGACGAGAGTGACAATGACGATGGATGATATCGTACAATTTATTTTCTTTCTTTCTCATGAGCATGATTGTTATTATTGTACTTTTGGCATATCGTTTCGTATCTTCTTTCTTCATGAAATCATTGGAATCTCATTTATTGTTGTTCCTTTTCTTTTGACCTCGATAAAAAGCAAACTCAATTCAATCGACGACGATGATATTTATAATGATATAATAATTAATAACGGTAAGGTGTAGGAGTACGAAGAGCAGAAGAGTGATGAAGATTATTGTTAAAGAAAAAGAAAGAAAGAAAAAAAAAAGGAAGATCGAGGTACTTGAAAGAATGTGTGCGTCTATAAAAAATCATATTTATTCATTTCATCTCACACAGTCGCGTTTAAAACCCCGCTACACATTATTATTATTCGTTATTCCGACAATAATAAAACCCTATAAAATCGTAACTCATTGATTCAAGTACCTACTTTTCTTATTATCCTAACTTTTTTTTCATTTTCTTTTGACATTCGTATTTTGACACACAATCACGTACGCGCGGCACACACGCACACATACAACACATATACATTTCGCTATGCACTACGATCCAGTAGTACATCGAGTTTAATCACATTAGTTGCTATAAATATTACTAATAGTGTAGTAGTAGAGTAGGTTTTGTTGTTGCTTCTTATCTGTTCTTTTTCACTTTTTTTTGTTTTCCTTCAAAAAAAAAAAAAACAAGTCCACCACTCGCGTTGAGAATTAGAACAAAAACAAAAAGAAAAAACGAATTAAAAGTAAAATAAAACGAAGGGAACGAGACTCAGATCTGATACATTCACAGCCTGACTGAGCGCTCGATTAAACCACACACAATCCATTCTCACCCTACCGATCGGCAATAATCATCATCGACAAATTTCATTCCCAAGCCCTCTAACGATTACTCTTTACTTTATGATGACGAGATGACATAGGAATAGGTGTTTTTTTTTTTCTTCTTGTCCATTGTTTCTTCTCATTCTCATTACTATTATTATTCTTGTTATTATACAACGAATTGGAAACGAAAGAACAAAGAAAACAATTGAATCGAACACTTATCGGCTTTGGCGAATCAATGATATAATAACAACAATGATAATAATAATAATGATAACAATCATATCGAAAATAAAAATCTACAATAGTTTAAAAAATGTCACAATCCTGGTTGTTGTTTTTTGTTTTCTTCATCTCACATTTGCCCTGAATGCCGATGATATCGCGTTGAGCGCTGTGGCAAAGAATCCACCTTGGAATCATTTTTCTTCCAAAAACAATAATAAAATCCAACTCCAACTTTTCGTACGAGAGCCGTGATACCGCGATGATACAAAATTAAAATACAATAATAAATCATGCTATAGCTGTACAACAACATTTACTCGGTTTGCCACATAACTCTACGTGAAATCAACAGTCTTTCTAGGATGCATATAAAGGAGAAAAGGGATTGAAGAGAAAGAGATCACATGATATTTAAAAAAACAAAAAAAAAAGATTTCGTTCCCTTAGTGATAATAATAATAATAATAATAATCATAATAATAATAATAATTACATAGTATTATAAACGGGGCTGCTATGCCTAGGCCTGACCTGCAGCCTAGAAAGAGGATGAGTTCTGCCGTGTTGTTGTTGTTTCTTACTGGCCGCTTTAGCGACAACACTAGCGACAACTACACTCGGCGAAGGAACAACCGGGGGCCTTCCGGGGGCTTCGGTGGTGGCGGTGTTGGTGTCACCGAAAAACGACGAAGACTGATGACCATTGTTGATCATAATCGGGGCGGATCGTCTGGCGAATTCCGGCGCTATTCTCGATTTCGCGGGGGGATGAAGGACCTCCGAGGACGAGGACGACGAGTCCCTGAATTGAACTTCGGATGAGGACGAGGAGGAAGAGGATTTTCTTTCGGGTTTGGCGATCTCCTGGTATTTCCCAACCAACACCCTCACGGAGAGATCTTCCGTGGGGATTCCAGAAACTGTGTTGGATTCTTCTTCTTTGGTTTCGTAAGGAGTTTGTTGTATCTTGGAATCGTTGTGGGGAATAACCGGGGATGAAGGCAAACTTCGGATTTTCACGACACCGGTATCGTTCCCTCCCGTTCCAGCACCACCTCCACCTCCTCCTTTCTTCGATCTTTCCTGATCAAAGTTTTCGAAACTTCTTTGTTTAACGTCGGGGCTGCCCCCGCTCTTGGTCGTTGTCGCGATGGTGGTCGTCGACGATTTGGCTTCGAATTCCTTTTTTAGATTCTTCACTATGCCCGACATGGAAGTTCTTGGGGATTCCGTTTCCGGGGAATCGTCGACCGACAGGCAGCGTTTGTTGAATATCATTAACGGTTTGTTAGTGCTACTTAAATTTTCTAATACCATTTTGTGATGCTTGACGGAGGGGCATTGGGGGGTATTCACAACGCAGGGACTGGAGGTCTCGCTTTCGGATCTGCAAGATCGTAGGGAGGAGGGTAAATCGGAATCGGAGGAAAGCGAGGAGGGCGCAGGAGCGCTGGTAGATAATCTACCGATATGGCGGGCATTGACTGTAGTCGTTGCGATGAAAATACCATCTTCCGGACTGGGAGAGTCTCTTCGTCTTCTAGGAGTCGGAGGGGAATTATCGTTACGTAGAAGAATTTCCGTAGAAGCTACTACTGCCGGTGTTGTTTTTGTTGCTGTTGTTGCTTCCACTTCGTCAACTTCCGAAGACGAGGAAGCGACGACAGCGTTGGCGATGGCAGCTTGCTGAAGAAGTACCACGTCGTTCGGTTCCTCCGCTGTGTCCAATCTATCCCCTTTATCCTCACTCTCGGAACTTTCTGTACAAACGCGTTTCACAACGGTGCTACCTTCCTCTAATTTTTGTTTGGTTCGTTTCACCGTTCCCGGATGCCAGGGTATTTCTTCTTTGTCGTAAGGAAACAAACCGCTCGATCCAAGAAGATCCGACGATCTCATATCGTAGGAACCCCAAGAACTGTTTCTCGAGGGTAAAGTAGCCCACGAACTGTGAACCGAATTGTTTTCCAAAACTACCGCGCTATCGTAACTGCTCCAAGAACTTTGTCTACTCGGGGAATCTCTCATCGTCGTCGTCGTTGTTGTTGTTGTTGTCGTCGTGGCCGTTGTTATTCCCGCGGCTGTTGTCGAGGTTATCGTCAAAGGTTCGCGTTGTTGCTTCGTCTCCTCCCGATCGAAAACTTGATCCAATTGCGCGCTAAACGGATCCCCTCCTCCCTCCTTTTTATTACCGCCGTACTTAGCACTACTACTACTACTACTACTGCTGCACACCCTAGTATTGATTTCTTCTTGTCCGTTAATTAGATTTTTAGATTCGTTATTATGGTCGTCTTCGCAACTCACCGCGGCCAACTCGCCACATGGATCCCAAATCCTTTGGGCATGGCCATTTTCTACGATGGGGCTCGAGGGTAACGGCTTCATCACGTCCGACGAATCCGAACCGGGAGAAGAAGGTTTACTACTAGCCGCTTCGAATTGATTAGTCAAATTCAACACTAGTCCTTTTCTCCTTTGACCCTGAGTCTCTAATTTGCTCACACGATGTTTAACGCTAGGAGGGGTGGTATCGCAGGGCCCTGGCAAATGAACAATTTTGTTTTGCGAAACGCTGTACGATTGTCCGTTGTCGCAAGGCATCAACACGTTCCTTCCCTCTTGCTCCATCCCCGCGGAAGAAGTCTTTTGATTCGTATTGTCTGTGGTAGTGGTGGCGGTGGTGGTTGTCGTGGTACTGGTAGTACTACCACGCAATAATTCTTCTCGCGTCACTTCCGCGGTGCCCGTTTTGTCGATACTCTCCAAGGATTGCGAAAGGGGAGCTGGAACCAACAAAATTTCACATCATTTTTACATACAGGTTTTGTTTCTTTCTCAATCTCCGCTTAAGGGCATTCATCAGAGGCAAAGTTACTAGATCTCTCCCCCCAGTTTTCTCAACGATTAATGAATATAATCGATTTTAATGAGCAGATGCATGTTCTTAGCATATCAAAGAAAGTGCAGCTACTCTTTATTTTTCATTTCATTTGTTCGTTTCTGAGAAAACTGGGTGGGGGCGATTTTGGAATCTAGTAACTTTTTGGGAAGGTGGTGAATGCCGTTAATCAAAACGTTCTAAAGATTTGTACGATACATTGATGAAATATGATTAATCCATCAACGATCAAGGGGCCCCTCATGCCAGATTTTTACAATGGAAACTTAAACGTAAATGAAATTTTCATAACTTTCTTCTTTTAAATCATTATAGATGGTTCCCTTGAAACAATTCTTATAGATTCGTTTGAGTCCATACAACTACATTTTTTTATATAATAACAAACTCGGTTTTTCTGTGCATGTGTCGATCCATTGGCGGAACGAGTTCAGTTTTGAACATTTCGATCAATACCTACACATCAATTCGTCATCTAAAAAGATCGGAAAAGGTCAGAAGACAATTAGGATGAATGATAGATGGCGTTAGTATTATAACATGAACTCTTCCAAATTTTATTTATGATAAATTATTCAAATTTCCGTCATGAGTTATTGAGATTTTGCAAGTAAATATAATATATATTCATGAAACAATACAAGATTTATAGATGAAATATTCTTGTAATAGCAGACGTATCGAAAAAGTCATATCATTCAACTAACGTCCGTGAAAATGAACACCCAAGCATTTTGCGCTTCCGGGCCCCGTGACGACGAAAGACGGCACTGCCCATCAAGAAAAGTTACTAGAATCCAAATTTCTCTCCCCAGTTTTCTCAGAAACAAACGAATGAAATGAAAAATGATAAGCATTTGCGTTTTCTTTGATATCCCAAGAAGATGCAACTGCTAATTAAACTCGATTGTATTCATCAATCGTTGAGAAAAATGTCTTGAATGCGCGAAACGATTTTGTGCACCATACAGCTATAGAAGAAGAAAAACTATTGGTTCTCTTCAAAATCCTATGAGAGTGGTTTCGGAAGGTGCTCTTTTGAATTTAGGTATTGTTTCTTCGAAAAAAGTTCAAAAATAAAGTGAATTTTGCAATTAAAAAAGAAAATTCTGATTTTTCAAAGATCTTCTGTATTTATTAAATCATAATCACATCAGAAATCGTGATTCTTGTTTGAACTTTCAAAAACGATGGATAGCAGAATTTCAATTTGCCTTGATTTTTCTAAAATGAAGCGATAAAATATCCACGATTCTTTTACTAGAAAAATAATAACATAACGAAAAAATGCTGAGAATTAGTGAGGACACACGTGTGAATTTGTTCAAAATTTTTGCGCCACTTTAGGAATTTTGAAACCTAACTGTATTTTGAAAACTCCAAAAATATCTTGAATCCTTTCAGGGCTACATTTTCCTGTGGTACTTGAACACCGAGAGAAAAATCATGCTCTGAACGCAAGGGAACACTTCACGCTCCTAACGCATTTGTTATAACGTGCGTTAACGCATCAAGTCCGGGAAATGCAGGATTTCGGTTGCTGAGGTCAAAATGACCTTCAGATGGCGCTGGAATACCGATATGGCCGATTTAAAATAAAACGTCGACAAGAAATTGGAGGATATTTGACTTTGTGATTTTTTCACGGGTTGAAAATGCACTCAAAATTATTCAAAACATCAACCAAGGGTGCACAAAATATCTCAACTTTACGATAGAATTTTCTCCCAGACTTGAAGGAGACCTAACCTCTCTCAATTTACCACATATTCACCAAAATAACTCGCAATTCTGAGAATCTAGAGAAAATTGACAGAACATATAACTTTAGTCGTTCAGTATTATTCAAGAGAAGTTACCGGAGGTTTTTGAGGTCGCTGACTACGAATCAAACATCAGATTTTCAAAATTCAAAATGACGGATCCAAGATGGCGGACGAAAATTCAGAAAAAGCCTCGAAAATGGATGAAAATCGGTATGCTTAGGTGTTTGAGATTCCTGATTACGAATTCATTATCAGATTTTCAAAATTCAAGATGGCGGACCTAAGATGGTGGATGAAAAGTCAAAAGAAGCCTCGGAGATGGATTGAAATCGATCCACCGAGGTTATTGAGGTCGCTGATTACGAATTCAGCATCAAATTTCCGAAATTCAAGATGGCAGACCCAAGATGGCAAACGAAAATTCGAGAAAACTCTCGAAGATGGATGAATATCGGTATACTAGGGTTCTTGAGGTCACTGACAACGAATCCACCATCAGATTTCCAAAATCCAAGATGGCGGATTCAATATGACACACTGAAATTCATAAAATGCTTCTAAATCACGAGAAAATGTGTATACGAGGAGATTTTTGGGGTCGCTGTGTAATTAGACTGGTGACACGTGATGCAAATATTAGAAGTGAATATCAGTTATTATTAGGGTAATTGAATTTGACATTATCATCAAGTGAATCGGAGAAAATGAAGACGAAGTTTATCGCATGAAGAACTGAGTTATTGGGGAACATACAAGAATATAAACTTGCCACGTAGTTTGACTTGGGAAACGTGCACATGGAATAATTAACGGACGGAAACAACCAATTTTCTTGCGGAAACTTCACGTATAAACATTATCGCATGATTTTGAGTGATGTCATGAATTTCGGTATGCCATATTGAATTTTGAGAATCTGATGCTGGATTCGTTGTCAGTGACCTCAAAAACCCTAGTATACCGATTTTCATCCATCTTCGAGAGTTTTCTCGAATTTTCGTCCACCATCTTGGGTCCGCCATCTTGAATTTTGAAAATCTGATAATGAATTCGTAATCAGCGACCACAATAACCTCGGTGGATCGATTTCAATCCATCTCCGAGGCTTTTTTTTGACTTTTCATTCACCATCTTGGGTCCGCCTTCTTGAATTTTGAAAATCTGATGATGGATCCGTAATCAGGAACCTCAACAACCTATGCATACCGATTTTCATCCATTTTCGAGGCTTTTTCTGACTTTTCGTCGGCCATCTTGGATCCGTCATTTTGAATTTTGAAAATCTGATGTTTGATTCGTAGTCAGCGACCTCAAAAACCTCCGGGTACTTCTCTTGAAGAATACTGAACGAATAAAATTATATGTTCTGTCAATTTTCTCTAGATTCCCAGAATTGCGAGTTATTTTGGTGAATATATGGTGAATTGAGAGAGGTTAGGTCTCCTTCGAGTCTGGGAAAAAAATCTATCGTGAAGTTGAGATATTTTGTGCACCCTTGGTTGATGTTTTGAATAATTTTCAGTGCATTTTCAACCCGTGAAAAATCAGAAAGTCAAATATCCTGCAATTTTTTGTCGACTTTTTATTTTAAATCGGCCATATCGGTATTCCAGCGCCATCTGGAGGTAATTTTGACCTCAGCAACCGAAAAAGCAACCTCGAAAGTAGTAGGTAAGTTATTTTTGCCATGAGTTTTTAATGATTTATATATCATTTGCAACGTTACAATTACAGTTGAAATCCTGTATTTCCCGGACTTGATGGGTTAAATGCATGAGCCCATGCTTTTCGATCATGAGTCCCAGGCCTTCCAAGCATGTTGCCATGCGTTGAAAGCATGAGGGGCTTCTAATAGGAATACTGATTAACCAATCGGGTGTTACCAAGAGTATTTCGCTATTGGTAGGCATAGTAAAAGACGCTGTTGGAAGCAAATAGAAACCTTAAAAGAGAAATGCTATGTAAAATATCGTTGACAGTCAATAGTGTAACAAACAGTGAATCCGTAGTGTTTTTCATGTATCAGGAGAAATTTACTCTGAGGTTTCAATAATGAAAATAAATTCGAGTTGTTTTTGCAGATGGTTTTATTATATATATACAGGGTGATTCAAAATTCCCGCACTCTTTTTTGGGAGTAGATTCCTGATGAAATTCTAAAACGATTTGTCCTTTTGCACAATGCTCTCTGACGCATAATTTCCGAGATATAATTAATTAAAGTTGACCAATTATGAGGTGGATCCATCGGTCATTCAGGAGCGTCATAACAGAACAAGAGAGGAAAGTGCTTGCAGAGGGCGCTCATACGATCAGCTGATCGGTATAATCGATACGATTTACCAACATACAAATTGGTAAATTTTCTATGTAGACCGATTGAATTCGTCGACACTGTGGAAAAATTGATTATTGTCATGAATTCTTATCACGATATGCTGTAGGTGAAAGTTGTAATTTCAGTAATGATTTTTATCACGCGGACAAATGTAAAATAGTGTTATTTCGTAGGGATAGGGATTCAAGTGGGAGAAAAAAGTATAATTACTCGTTTTCAATCAGAATTTTCATGTAAAGAAGAAAACATGAGAATTTTCATTCATCCGATACCCAATTTAAACGGTTTGATTAGTAAGTTTAACACAAGAGATTGGATTCCGAATCCTGTATTCTGATTGGTCGAGAATCAATGTATGTTAGATCAATCCTCGGCCGTTTCTAATGATTCTTCTGGAGAATGTGTTTTCGACTCATCCCAACCACAACATTGAACAATGATGAATTCATTCGAATTCACCCTTTTTACATCATTCGATGATTATAAAGGGTTTATCGAACGTTAATAACTTACTTCAACTTGCAGAATCCATCAATTTTGACGAAAATACAAGGTGTGATACATCGTATACGACCCAATCATTGCACTTGATTGACATTGTAATCACATACGGTTTGTTTAGCTTAAATCAACCATTCGTGATACGAATCAACCAATCAGGTGACAGCTCGAAACAGTTTCATTTAAAGCACATGTGACTTCAAAGGGCATATTGTTATTTCAAATGGAATAGGAATTGTCTTTGAAGATTAACCAAATCCGTCCTTTTTAGGACGAATACATCTTCTAAACGTAGAAACGCGCTCGAACTCGCACACAATTTGAATTAGATTTTGATTTAAACATGAATGATCTTGAGTGATCTCAAGTAAGTTATTAACTTTCGATAAACCCTTTATAATCATCGAATGATGTAAAAAGGGTGAATTCGAACAAATTCATCATTGTTCAATGTTGTGGTTGGGATAAGTCGAAAACACATTCTCAAGAAGAATCATTAGAAACGGCCGAGGATTGATCTAACATACATTGATTCTCGACCAATCAGAATACAGGATTCGGAATCCAATCTCTTGTGTTAAACTTACTAATCAAACCGTTTAAATTGGGTATCGGATGAATGAAAATTCTCATGTTTTCTTCTTTACATGAAAATTCTGATTGAAAACGAGTAATTATACTTTTTTCTCCCACTTGAATCCCTATCCCTACGAAATAACACTATTTTACATTTGTCCGCGTGATAAAAATCATTACTGAAATTACAACTTTCACCTACAGCATATCGTGATAAGAATTCATGACAATAATCAATTTTTCCACAGTGTCGACGAATTCAATCGTTCTTCATAGAAAATTTACCAATTTGTATGTTGGTAAATCGTATCGATTATACAGATCAGCTGATCGTATGAGCGCCTTCTGCAAGCACCTTCCTCTCTTGTTCTGTTATGACGCTCCTGAATGACCGATGGATCCACCCCATAATTAGTCAACATTAATTAATTATATCTCGGAAATTATGCGTCGGAGAGCATTGTGCAAAAGGACAAATCGTTTTGGAATTTCATCAGGAATCTACTCCCAAAAAAGAGTGCGGGAATTTTGAATCACCCTGTATATATTAGGTGTGCAATTTGAAACTCGGCTTTAAGTTGGTTGCATGAAACAAAATATTTCAACGCATCCAATTCGTCCGCCATTTTGGATATATATAGCGTGGACATCGCAGTTATCATATCAGTCATTTTTAAGTAGTAATTTCCTGTGTATCAATTTTATGAGATGGATTTCGATAAGCAACATTGACGCTATTGTATTCTATTCTATTTTCAACTGAATAAAAATGCTGCTCAAGCTATGGAATTGATTAATACGACATTGGGTCAACATTCTGTGAGCCATTCTGTGAACAGTGAAGAAGTGGTTTACAAGATTTCGTCATGGAAATTTCAGTCTCGAGGACGATCCACGTCCAGGTTCAATCAAAAAATTTGAGGATGAAGAACTTGAAGTTTTACCGAATGAAAATCCATGTGAAACTCAAGAAGAGTTTGCAGAACATTCAGGAGTTACTCGTCAAGCAATTTCACCTCGATCGCATGCATTGGGAAGAATACAGAAGAAAGGAAAATGGGTTCCTCGTAAACTGACGAAAGAAAATAAAAGACAAAGAGTTGCCATTCGCATAAATTTGCTTTCTCGATTCAAGAAGAAGAATTTTCTGCATAAAATCATCACGAGTGACAATCTTAAACGTAAAAAAGCATGATTACATCAGTTGAAAAACCGAATATTCATGCAAAGAAAGTTTTTCTCTGTGTCTGGTGGGATTGGAAAGGAATCATTTACTACGAGCTTCTCGAATCTGACCAAACTATTACAACTGAGCGTTACCGAGCCCAACTGATCAAAGTAAGTGATGTTCTGGGGGAAAAAAGACCATTTACGGGGCAAGGAAGGCGAAAAGTGATGCTGCTGCGTGATAATCCACGTCCATATACAGCAAAACCAACCCAGGAACTCATCTTCAATTTAGGCTGGGAAGTCGTACCTCGTATTAGCTCTTTCTGATTATCACTTATTTAGATCAATGTCGTCATATTTGAAGGAGCAGCACTTCATGAATAACGAAGATGTCTGGAAATGGCTGGATAACTACTTTGTTACTTTCTTTCAAAACCACCAAGTTTCTATCGTGAAGGCATTTATCCACTACCCGATAAATGTCAAAAGACTGTAGATAATAACGGCGAATATTTCGAATAATCGATAATCCTTGAAAGAAGTATTTTTTTTTAAATAAAATGGAATTTGACAAAAAAAAGCCGAGCTTTTGCACAAAAAAACTTGCACACCCAATATAAAAAATCGGTAGATTAATATAAATGAAGAACTATTTATCAAATATGATGTGATCTTCATCAAATAAACTTACTATGGGAAATATGAATACGCGATCAGAGTTGAAGAAAAATCACATTGAAATATATTTAAAAAATCATGTGATTAGGTATTTATTCACATAATGTTTTAAAATATTGGAAGTCCTATGAGGAATTATAAAAACATTTGTGCTATAGCTTAGACATAGATTAGACATTATTAATTTATATCACGTAGACACAGGATTTGCAATTTTTTAAATATATTTTAATGTGATTTCTCTTCAATTCTGATCGCGTATTCATATTTCCCATAGTAAGGTTATTTGATAAAGATTACATCATATTTGATAAATAGTTCTTCATTTATATTAATTCACTGATATCCTATATATATATGTATGATAAAACCATCTGCAAAAACAACTCGGATGTATTTTCATAATTAGAATTGGTTACAATAGTGATGCACTATTGACTGTCAACAATATTTCACTTGGTATTTCTCTTTCAAGGTTTCTATTTCCTTCCAACAGCGATATACTCTTGGTAACACCCGATTGGTTAGTAACATCGCATCACTCATCATTTTTTTCCCCATTGTAACTTTTTCAAAATTCAACATGGCCATCTGAATATGGCGGACAGAATTTTGGTATCCTCGTTTTGCGCATCAATGGGTTCACGAAGAATCATCTCACCTGCAGTCGGGAGCATATTTTCCGCCACAACGACGTTCGGGGACCAACTCTTGGGCCTCTGATTGTTCTTCTTCATATCCGTACCCGATATCTCCTGGGAATCCCCGTTGCTCCTGCTATCGTTCTTCTCCTCCTTCTTCGTTTGATCCTTCGTCGACGTTGGGGACTTAAGATTCGTATCGGACTTGGATCTCTGTAATTTCTCCTTGTTCTTCATGGCATCGAGAATTCCCTGATACGTTTCCAATTGTAGGATAAAATTATTGTTTGGTTTGATACAGTTCCGCTTATCCTTGACGTGTTTCCAGGCCTGCGAGAAGTCCCAATTGTAGGCTTTCATCGCGTAAGCTATGACCACGGAAGCGGATCTGGAAACTCCCATCTTGCAATGCACTAAAACCTTCGAACCTTCCTTTTTGGCCTTGGTGATGTACTTGAATGTATCGTCCCAGTGTTTCAACAGATCCGTTTTCTCATCGTCGTACACCCGCACGTTCAAATAGGTAAACATCCCCGGAAAAAAATTATCGATTTCCCTTGTGACGTTTAATATGTGCCTCACTCTGCAACAGAGAAAATTCATCAAATTGATAAAAACATATGAAAGATTCTAACAAAATTGTTGAATTGTTAAATTTCGATTGTTAATTGGAACAAATTTTTAGTTAGTAATTGTGTTCTTCGTTGATTCTAAACTTTGCGTTTTGCTATGTCGCTTGCCATTGATTGGGTCTGCTCGCACTTTTTGAATTCAAAGTGTTCACAAGTGTGAATGGTTATTTAACGTTGCAAATTTTGTATCAAATCTCATTAACGAATGGGATTCAATAGTAGGCTTTGTGAGACAGGACAGGAAATTTATTGATTTGATTCTGTGAACTCTCTTCCCAGATAACACGATAAATTCTCCGAGAATTCCTGAAGAACTCGGCATTTGTAAAACACATTCTTTAAGCTTCCACGTATTTTTGTTGATCTTTCGTTGGACGTCGCAGTCAACTAAATTCAACTTTTTCAATAATCAAAAATGTACTTTGGCTATTAAACTTGAACCTATTCTTGTTTCTAATTGTACTGCTCCATCCCTGAGAACAGGAGAGGTTAAAATGTGCAGACCTTTTGTCCCTTTTAGACCCTTGTGGGGCAACTGAAGGTTAAAAATTCTGAATTAACAGAACTCTTGAGGAGCTCTCGATTTCTCGGAATGAATAACTAAAGAACTCTCACGGAACTCATCCCTGGTTGAACAAACTTATTGATTCTCGTCAAATTGCATTGAATCTTGCACAATGTTTTGACCAAATCCCGTTGGATTCAGTCAACTCTTTGAGAATTTCTCTTTCAGAATTTATTTCAAGAACTCTTTCGAAACTATTGCGTTATCTGGATATATTTTTGATCTTTCAATGTTTTAATTAACCCTCAGGAAAAATTCCCCTGTGTATTACTGAACTTGTCAGAGATTTTCAGAGTTGTATGCATTTTCCCCTAGAAATCCCCAAAAAATCCAGATGGCGATTTCATCTAGTTGGCTGAATCATAATCTCAAAATATCAACATTGCGAAGTTTGGTTCCTTGTCAGTTGAAAGTTTATAAAAAGAGACCCCAATAAAATATCTGACCCGTTCTTTTGAAGTTCTTCCAGGTTGCTAGCATTCCACTCGCTTCCAAGATAAACGTGATCGAATATCTCGGTCGGGGCGTCCATCTGACCCAGTATGGTGAGCATCTCCTGATCGATGAAGGGTTTGAATTCACCGAGATCCATGTCCAGATCTTCCTCCAATCGACCCCTTATGTACTTGGAGGTAACTTCGTCGAGGTCCACCGACATCATGATCTCTTTCAACGTCGATCGAATGACACGTTCCGTCTCTTCCCTCTCTCTAGGCCTAGAAGACAAAATCAAATGAAATCAATCTAACGACTATTGCGAAACGGAAAATAAAATCGCGACTATACTGGAAATAACTGAAGGACGTGGGATTTTCGAGTTACGCTCCAACTCCTATGTATTCTCTCTTCCTCTTTGGCAGATGCCAGATACGTAAACAAACCACCGCCGACTTTGGCAATTTACCAAACTTCAATTCGCTTTCGTTTGTTCGTTCGGCTGGACAGCTTTATATGACACGAAGCGTCAATTTGGAATTCCTTTTTCTCGAAACGAATGCATATAGGAAGGTTCTTTTACTCACTTGTTACGCACGCTATCCGGAGAGGGAGGTCTTCTGGATTCCAGATTATCCATGGCATGCCATTCATTGAGACACGAACGATCGCTTTCGATTCGTTGTTCATAGTAAGTGACCCAATCGTGAGACAGACCGCCGAGGAAATAGTTCTGTTCTCGCGCTTTGCTGGACACCTTGTGCAATGTTTGCAATGCCGACCTGTAACGCAACAACAACAAAATGATAGAAAATTTATCCGCGGCAATGCCGATAACGTGCTCCGATTCACGTGGATTTCGATGCGTTATCGTATATACCCGACAACTCGAACGAGAACGGGTTTCAGACTGGACGTTCGTATAATACGTGCATTAAATATACCAAGGAGTGTTGTGTGTCTTATCTACCACGACGGTGGCAATAGCTATTTCCGCTTCCTTCGAGAACGACAAACTTCGTATATAACCTTGTTAATCGTTCGATTCAATCCTTATCATCATTCTAATCTACGAGGAAACAATTATTCCGAAAGAGAGAGAGAAAACAAAATAATTAGCTATTATTTGGATGGCTAAAAATTAGCTATTCTTTAGCTGTCACAGCTATGATTTTCTACTGTACACGGACAAGAGGAAACCCTACTGGTTACTGTGAATGACAGCGATCGGTTGAGAAAACAAATGAAAGCACACTTGGATAATGAGGATTAGCGCGATCACAGTGATGGGTATTGTAATGAAATTCTTCAATGTTGATTGAACAGTATTGAGAATTGGGAATCGCGGTACACTGAGCCCCAGCTAGATTTTTATTTACGCTAGCTAGACTCTACACTGTTAAAAATGTTTGTGAATTTAATATACGTTCATAAACAAAAAAAGTACATTAATTTTCAAGGGCGCTATATGAATTGTATTCCATATATTTCATGAACTTCAAACAAAAGTTTTGAAATTCATCACAGTTTGTGAAAATTCATAACTGTAGATATTGAAGTTCTGTATTTATTTGAATATTGGAAAATCAATCACATATTTCTCAAATTTCAAACAAAGTTTCTGATATTCACCACAGTTTATAAAAATTCATATCCCGATATATGCGATTATCCCGAAAGTGTGTGAACCTAAAATTCCCCGATCTCTGGAAAACTGGTAGATTTTGAGAAATGACTAGAAAGTACTAGTTTTCAATAAATCAGGAAATTTCGGGACAATCGTGGTCTACCCTTTTCGATGTGAATTCTTGTAGGGAAAAAATACTTGTTGTAAAATCAACATCACTAATTGTGAAATCAAATCACGCAGTTCTAATAATTCCCTCAAATATGTATTTTCATTTTCAGAATTTTTTGTATTAATTTTGTAACAAAACATGATGAAGTATTCAGGAGAGATTTTTAAAATTAAATAATGTGGTGTTGAAAATTCATGCATTTTTTTCACGTCGATTTTTATAATGCTGTGGCTTGATTTTCAAAATTCTGTCTATTACTTTGGGGATACAAAAATGTTTAAAAATTAATACACAATTGTGTGTGTTAATTGCTTCCAAACTTTTTACATTAAATTCCAAACAGATTTTCCTAACAGTGTAGTTGGGGTAAATAAAAGGCTACACGGGAAGACCGCCCATGTGGAAATGTACACACGGGCCGCTACTGGCGCGGTACTGTTGCCAGAGTTGCCAGTACTGGCAAATCCAACCTTGCCCTTATGGGGCCAGTGGTTTGGACGGTACTGGCAAGGAGTCGGAATGATAACATCATTTTACTTATGGGCCAGTAGAACATTTACCACCACGTCGATAACGATATTCGGTGTGTGCCTACTATGGTGGAACTCTGGCATGGCAACAGAATCAGTTGTTCGGCCAGTACTGGATGAGAAGTGGTAGAGGGTCAAAATAATACATCCTACGTAGGAATTCAGAACCGACCCAGTACTGGCACAGTGCTGGTAATTAGAGATCCCCGGAGTTATATTTCAAGTAAAAAGAAAAAAAATATACATTGAATTTGAACTTTCAAAACTTTGTGAATCTATTTTTCCCATCACCGTTATCCGAGAAAGACGCTTTGGAAGTGGTTTCATGAAAGTTCACTGGGCCAGGATTGAACCCGGGACCTGCGAGTGAAAAACAGAGTCTCTATCACATCAGCTAATCTCCGAGTTGACAACGGACCACTTAAATTCCCATTTATTGCACCAATTCCCTTGAAGTCACGCAATTTACCATAGACTCCGTAGTGAAACAAGATTCTACCAATACTGGTTCATTGTTCTCTATCGAACGTATTGAATCATACCAACTCTGTCTTGATACTGGCGCGACTCCGGCTCACTACAAAAATCAAGTTGCCAAGATCGTGATTTTAATGTCAATCGACTACCGATTCCGTAGTCAACCAGAGTCCCATCGATACTGGTACCATGTCGTCTGTCGAACATATTGAATCATAATACCAACTCTGGCTCAATACTGGCGCGACTCCGGCTGACCAGAACAGCCGAGTTGCCAAGATCATAATTGCAACATCAATCGACTATCGATTTTGTAGTCAGCCAGAGTCATATCATTACTGGCATATTGCCGTCTGTTGTACATATGGAATGATAATACCGACTCTGGCTGAATACTGGCGCGGTACCGTTTCTCGAAATCCTGGGTATTGTCCAGACAGGATCCATTCGATACTGACCCTGTACCGTCTGTCCACGCGAGCCAATACCGGCTGAAATTTTGCGAATGTTCGGCGACAGTTGAAAAACGGTAATGATTCTGAACAGGCACAGTTGTTTTTGCCGAACTTTGGCGAATACAACCTCGCCAGTACCACGCCATTTGTCATAATGAATTGATTTTAACGACAATACAACATCGATTTCGTAGTCAGCCAGTGCCATATTGATACTGGCATATAGTCGGCTATCAAATCTATGAAATAGTAATCCGTACTCTGGCTCAGTACTGGCGCCGCTTTGGTTTACCATAACAGCCGGATTTCCATGGACATAATTTTAACGTAGTTCGACTACCGATTTTGTAGTTAGCCATTGCCCTACCGATCCTGGCACTCGATCGCCTATTGGATATATTGAATGGTTATCCCAACTCTGGCACAGTACTGGCGCGGTTCTGTTACACTACGATTCGTGTATTTTCCGGCCAGTATTGATTCATTACTGGCCCAACACTGTCTGTCCACGCCAACCAATACCGTCTCAACTCCGTCGAACATGTACAGCCAGTTGAAAAACAGTAATGGGCCTGAACAGGAACAGTTGTTTTTGCCGAAGTCCGGCAAATACAACCTTCCCAGTACTGGGCGATTTGTCAACTCCGGCAATTTCCACATGGGCGGGTCTATTGATATTTAGGAAGACTTTATCAACGTTCAGAAAACTGACTGTCAATTTAGGGAAGAAGAAGATCGCTGAAAAATATTCCTAGTGAGTCTACCAAAAATTCGTAGTCAAAATATTAACAGTTGATAGGTATTTTTCACAGTGAAACTATCAATCGTTGATACATCGACTACGAATTTTTAGTAGACTCACTACAAATATTTTTAGCACAACATCAAAATATTCATTTGTGAGAAGTTGAAAGTTTTACTCAATCCGACTGAATTCAGTTAAGGGGTTATATCCCCCTTATTCGCTGAAAAACAAAAAAGCTTTTTTCAATCATCTTTTCGAGCATTCCGTTATGATAATCAATTTTTTTATTCAAGATTTTTTATAAAATGGCGGCTGTAGGAGCGTTTTGCTGGAAATTATGGTTTGAAATCGGCAAGCAGCAGAACTCGAAGAGTTTTCATCCCTTCAACTAAACCCCTTAACTAAACGAATTGCGTTGATTTGAATAAAAGTCTAGCCACCTGATATATGAATGAATTATTATGCTGCTGTGGCTAGCATTTAGTTACAGCAACTATGTGATTTTTCTCAGTGCAGTAAAACCCAAAAAAAAACCAGAAAAACCCAGGTGGATCGGCTCTTTTCAAAAAACCCTGGGTTTTTAGCAACCCTGCAACTATTTATTTTATAGATGACATGTAAGACAACTCAAAATTTTTCAGTTATAGTGACTATTCAGTTTTCTGAGCGCAACCATTGCTGTTTTCTTTTTCCCATGTAGTAGCTAATAAATAACTATAGCTGTCAATTATTTTAGCTCCAGAACTTGAGAGAGTGAATAGTTGACACGGCTACCATTATTCACGTGTCCATAGAGAAAAAATCGTTATAAATGTATACATTCGAATCCCATGACGGATAAAATTAATTCGTATAATCTGTCGTTGTCGAAATTGCACAAATCCCTCCCCCTAATTTGTCCCTGTCAGAGCGGAGCGTGGGATATATATTTTAATCCTGTTTGATTTTTCTTCTGGCGATATATAGATTATTCACGCGTATCACGGGTCTCGCATCACACCGTGCCATATCGCCCTACGCGCGAGGATCTAATAATCTCTTTTTCTCTCTCTTCCTCTCTCTCTCTCGTCATCTTCTCGCGTACGACGATAACGATAGTGGAACCCATTCGATTTTATGCGCTCATTCGAATTTAATTAAACGGAACGGGACAAAGTTGTCATTCGATTTTGTTGTGGGAGGGAAAAATGGAAGCGCGAAAAAACAATATTGGATTAAATCGAAGCCAATGGTGCATGCCACTCGAGGCACCGAATGGCCAACAGCTAGGAGAAGAGAAAAAAAGCCAAGCAGGGGCGGCAAGTGTCTTCGACGGTACTCGACCACCCCGAAGAAGAGAGAATGGAGAAACCTTGAGCAAACGAGTCCTCGTCATCGTCATAGTCTTTGTTATTGTTATTGGTGTTGTTGTTGTTGTTGTCGATGATGCCGTTGTTCCTCGATTCCTCTTTAATATCTCTCTCTTTCTCTCTTTCGAGAGAGAAAGGTGTGATCGAAGTTATATATCTCGAGTTCGATCTACGGTCGAGGGAGAACGTAACGTAGTATGTTAACGTTATTCAAGTGCGCTTGTTGATTTACCAATAAATCTTTACGTTCTAAAGAAAAATAGTATTCATTCTGTCTTTATTGCCTTGAGATGCTGGTTTTTTTTTTAAGGCTGGGATGAATGGTAATAGTCTCACAGTGAAAATTCAACTATTCTAGAAACTTCACGGAAGAACTAAAATTAAAACAATAAAAGTCTAGTTGTCTGAAATATGAATATAACAGTTCTCAAGTGTGTATTGCCGATATTGACAATGGGGTCCAAGCAGGGTCCATTTGCTTGAATCCAGTGTTGGGAAATGACAATGGGACCCATCTTGGACTAATCTTGGCCCTATTGTTTGTTCCCATACAATTATAGTTCGTAGAGAATGGAAATATTTAACTTTGGTGCGGGCCCGGCTCTAAGTTGAGCCAAGATCGGTTAAAGTGAGGGCCCATTGTATCACCTAGTCCTCGGGCAAAGCAATACAGCCAGGCTGGAAACGATGTTATCATCCCAGAGTTGGTCCCACGTTAGGTAGCATGGGCACACACTTTGGGCCCCCATTGGACCCGTAGTAAATACACGCTTGGGTTTGTTCAATGTGAATAGAAACTTTAGCTATGACAAATAAAATTTATTCAATTCAACTAAATTTCTATTGAGATCGACTACCCATGTGAACATTTGGCGATTCCAGGGCCAGGCATGGCAGTCGAGCGTACACAGTAAAAAATTTTTCGTCAAATTCAACACACAAGCGAATGTTAACCATTTTTCTTCACACTCAATGTGTGTTGATTCCAGAGTGACACTTATAAAGTGTTAATTTGAACTCGAATAACATTTTAATGTGTTGAAAATGAATCGATCGAACAGCATTTGATCAGTGTGTTAAATGAACACACAAAAGTGTTAAATATTCAACACTTGAATTTTGACACGTCCTTCTTTTTTACACAATGACGGAATTTTTTTTACTGTGTAGAGGATTCATATTGGACCAACGTTGATCGACAATAAAGGCAATACAAGGATGAAAAGTGTTAGAACACCCAACCAGCACAACCCCGTACATAGAAGATTCATAGAATATTCTTATAACATGCATTTGGTACAGCTAAACACGTTCGAATTATCTTCATAGTACGTTGGAATGTTCTTTGCTGTACCAAATAAATATATAACCAAGTAGCATGTCCACAGTACTTCATCCGCACTCGAGTGTTACTTGGGCAGTGTTGGCGTAAGTTTGTGCCAGCATTGATTTGATAACAAAATTGTGTATCGGTCAATCATGGCAAAACTATTAAAATCAACACTGTTAAAAATTTCTGCATTAATTTTAATGTTTTGACTGGAAGTTTTTTTCAAGTACCTACGTACATGAATTCAATTTCATGCACATTTTACAAGAAATTCAATGCAAACTATAGCATAATTAAATTTAATGCAGAATGTAAATGAACCTGGTTTCATGTACGTAATTGAAAAAAAAATTCCAGATATTTCTGACAGGGAAGCCTATGCCAACATTGGCGACCTTTCACCACCGTTGCCCCGGGCGTCAAAATCGAGGCTCGTTAATTGCTTTCTCCCAAGGCTCTGCCAATGCTCGTCAGGGTTGAATCAGCCTCCCGCCACTGCCCAGGTAAGAAATGCCAATATTGCCAACTGGTGCAAGCTTGGCAAAATATTGGGCTGCCAAACATGGTGAACCAATATCGGCCCAAAATTAAACCATTCGCAGGGTTCAGACAAGTTTTGTTCAATCAATTTCCCTGAGTGTTCCCTGTGATTTCCCTGAGTAAAATTCTAATTTCCAGAAATCATGAATATGTCCCTGAACATTTTTTCCTCAGTGTATAATTTCTAAGATTCCACGATTAAAGATTAAGAAAATATGTCGTAGAAAATGAAAAATAGAATTAACGAACAAATTTTTATTTTGAAAAAATTTTAATGATTTCCCTGAGATTTACAGGTTTTTGGGAGTTTTTGATCATTTCCCTGAGAATTCCCGGTGTTTTGAGTCCAATTTTTATTTCCCTGGGTTTTCCCGAATTTCCTGGAATTCCAGTTCGGTCTGAACCCTGATTTGTTATTTGAAAATCTATACCACGTTTCGTAGGGACTGTCATTACAACAAGTGGGTGAAGCTTGGCAAAACATTAAACTGTCAAGCATGGTGAACCAATATGGGACCAATGTACAACCAATGTTTATTTTAGATCCTATGCCACATCTCCATGTTTGTGATTTTTACAGAGTTGTACCGATATCCCTGCTAAAAATCTTATTGTTTTCTATGGGAAATTTTTAGCACGGGAGGCATGAAAAATGACATCATTTTTCTCTTCAAGAAGTATGTTTGAAGAATCAGGTTGAAGCATGGCCAAAGTTAATATACACAAATTGGGCCAAGTCCGGTTTAATCTTACGAACCAAGCTCCAAAATACTCATAATACATATATCATGAGACATTGGGCCATGCTTGGCATTGCATTCTGGCCCAATATTGAGTACCAAGCCTGGCACGAGGTTATCATCCCAAGCTTTCACCAAGCTTGGGCCATTTTTTCTCATGGATTCTGGCCCAATATAAGTCATAATTGGTCCAAGATCGGGCCGAGCTTGGGCCATTTGTTAATTCCTACCCGGGTGGTAAATTTCCTAGCTGTCTTATATTCAACTAAATCATTTTCTTCGATGCAGCAACATTTGAGCTGTCGCAGCAGTAAATAATGACTTTTCCAGCGAACATTGTTTGCCATTCTGTATATAATACTAAAATTTGCTGAATCTTATCGCTATCGTAGCTAACAAGAAGTTTGCTGTCACAGCAAAACGGATCGAGCGAACCTAGTTGTTCGCGGATCTGAGATTGGTTGAGATTTTATAATTCCCTTATTCCACAACCTATGATGACACTAGAAAGACAACTCTTACCTAAAATCTAACGAGACCATTCAAGCGTAACGCGAAGAAATAAATAATCACTCGACAAGGGCAGAAGTTGAACTGCGATGGCGAGAAACTCGAATCTTGGGAGAGGAGGCATCGTGACAACGTAATTACTATTAGGACACGTCATCGGCTAATAGTAAATGGGAACGACCGATGAAGCAAGTCACACAATTGAGTCCTTCTCAATCTCGAGTGACGCGCGATGCGTGAAAAGAGAATCGAACAACGACGACGATGACGATGACGATGTCACGGTAATATCGTGATAATTATACTCCTCCAGTTATCGAGGGAATTTACATATATAAACGTGTGAGAGATCAAAATTCGATTCGAATGTCCGTTCGTTGCCCCGCTTCTTTTTGTTTTTTTTTTCGTTTTTTCTTTGGATACGTTCCGTACGAATCGTTGAGTAGTTTGTACAGAGAATACAACTATCTTCTCTTCGTGGAAATTTCTCTTAACGTTGGAAGTGCGCCAAACGAGGTATATTCTTTGTACTTTAAGAAAAAAAGAAATATATATATATATATATATATATATAATGATTGTTATTATTATTCGTCTGAATAAGACTTTTGCGTTTTTTATCGAATGCTATCGTGCATTCTGACCGTATCTTCCCTGGTAGAAATCGGTCCAGACGTTCTCCAGGCTATTACAAGGTCTCACCAGTCACTTTTGAGGGACCTCCGATGCCTGTTAATGACCCGGCAGTGTTGCAAAACCTCACGGATTTATCAGATCTTCCAATTTCCTTTCTAGTTTCCCGAAATACTGATATTGTAGGCTGAATTTCAAGGATTCGCAAACTACTCTTTCTTCCGCGGAAGAAAGATATATATTTTGAAGACTACTTTTATCAGGGCGGAAGAGAGAGAGTAGAGGATAACCTGTTTGAAAAATCGGTTTTTTGAAGATTTTTTAATATAAGTCCATGTGTGTATGGACCAAGAGCTGGCTAGACTTGTCTTGAACAATTCACCAAACTTGGCCCAAGCTTGGGAATGATAAGACCAGGACAAGCTTGGGCCAGTGGTTTTGCCAGGCCCGGTCCAATTCATTTACCAATCATCAACCGATGCTTCTTTGATCGCAGATATGGATGAAAAAAGTAATTGATTCATATGTCAGTTCATGACTTTCTCCCTCGGAATACCGTACATGAATTATCTTGAAACGATGGACAAAAAATATGACAAGACTGGGACAAGCCTTGTATGATCATTGGAAAATTTGCGTTCTTTGATACACGGAGAAAATATATTGACGAAAGATTATTCAAAGTTGAGTAAAACGGGGACATAGTGGCATTCCCGCGAAGTTTGAAATCCGGTTGACTTAATTTTACTCGACTACGGATGAAAATCCATTCGGATGTTTCTCAACAGTCAGCAACTTGTTGAGATAATGAAAACATTCGAATTTATTTCCATCTGTAGTCGAGTAAAATGAAGTCAACCGGATTTTAAACTTCACGGGAATACCACTATGTCCCCGTTTTACTCAACTTTGGGTAATCTTTCGCCAATATATTTTCTCCGTGTATTTCAATCAATTTTGATTCCATTGTTGAATTATAATTTTGAGCGATATTGGCACAATTGTTCTCAACGGATGCTCGATTTTTACACTTGTGCCAAGCTTGTGCCAAATGTAGGGACCATTTCAAAAATATTAACGAATGTACCATGACTGACTATCCATTGGCAACAACGGGACAATCATGGAACAATATTGGGCCAATTGTTCTTGAGGGAGGTTTGTTTCTGACACATGTGCCAATCTTGGGACAAGCTTGGGTTTTTTCTCAATCTTGGCAATACTTGCATGGGAAAATACAACGTCTTAGAAATATTTCTTTGAAACCTCAGGTTATTTGGAGTACAATTTACCAAGATGATCAGTCGGTAATAATGAGGGAGTGTGTGGTAATTAATTCAAAAAGCCAAACAGAAAGTTGCGCTCCACACGAAAGAGGCAAGAATAATGGAAAGAATGGAGCAGGAGGAAGCTTTGGACATTGCGAATGCACTGAACCCAACGATTCGATCTAAATGTGAGAAATATCTGTTTTTCTTCTAATTTCCATAGTTTACTTTATAGAAGGCGTTTTTCTCGAAAACTTCTGTACCGATCTAGTAATACATATTCTACTAGGTCGGAATGATTTTACAGCTACAAAATGGCGCCACTTTTGGGGTGAATATCGTGTTTTGGACTCCAACCAAGAATTAGAGAAAACATTTTACAATAAAAGTACAATGTTGCGACCTGAATTTACTTCTAGACTAATAATTTTTCCCCAAGAGCAAAAAAAGTGCTGAGCAAGTCTCAACAACAGTTCAAAGCAATTAGCAGGGACGTTATTGCGTCGTGAAATACGCAACGATAATGGCACCCATCCATGGTTGACAGCGGGATGATAACTCGTGACCAACAATAGCGAAAAACAAACGGCCAATGAATGATAGAATTGATGACTAGCCCAGCGATGGGCCATATCTCTGGCAGCAATGGGGAATCAATAATTGGCCATTCAACACAAAACACAAGCCACATATTGGCCGGTTGTCAGCTGTGTTCCATGACTGGGCTTCCTCCGCACATATAAAAAGTGTTTCTTTGAATCTAAACAATCGTTATTTGGATATCACGTGCGTAGCAAATTCCCAGGAACTTCGTGTAAATGTGAAAAGCAACGCAAGGACGACACTTGCACAGCAACTTTTGTCGAAAAATTATAATACTTTTCAAAGCCTGATCAACTCCGTAATACGCAACGATCCAGAGTTCAATCGGCTCGAAAAAAGGTTAACATCAGGTCGAATCAGAATGTTAAAAGCAAGATTAGGTTGAGAACAGGGCGAAGAATGAAATCAAACCTGATTCACTCCATAATACGCAACGAATCAGAGCTGAATCAGGTTTCACTTTTTGACTCGGGTCCGGTGAACACCGCAAAACCCTTTTCTCTCAAATGCTTCTAATCAATGCGCTGTCACCAAGCAATTTATGAATACTTCTCAACAAGAAAAAATTGTGAATGTTTTTTGGGAGTTGCTTAACGATGTACAAAACTCAAATTATAGTCAATTCAATAGTCTCTTAGAAAAAAATTCTCAAACAAGTGGCTTTGTTATCATCCCATTCAAAATTTGTTTATTTCTGCGGGGAAGAACGAGCACTTTGTCAATCGGTCCAAAAACGGTAAATTTCATTGAATTAATTAACAAACCATTGAAATTTATCTTACACGCTGAAAACAGATGTGTTGAAAAGTCCCATGATTTATTGAGAATCAGCGCCAGTCTCTGACAGATAGAGTTTTCCCTTGTATTTACTTTTAAAAAGTCCCATAATTAGACGTTTTTCTGCAAGAAATTATGGTACTTTTGAAGCTATATTCAGGTAAATAATTTCATTCATCACAGACTGGCGCTGATCCTCAATAAATTATGGGAATTTTTAAAATATATTTTTCTGCGTGTAGAATCCCGGTTATGGAAATTCATAACGTGACATCCTTTTTTGAATATATAAATCGAGCTACTGATGTATCAGTTCATCTCCCGATTGAAATTTTCATGGTTTTGCATCACTGTGGCCCGGAGAATAACTAAAGTGATTTCTATGGAGTGATTTCAATCTATTTATAGTATTGAGATTTCAATGCTTGCTTCGTTCGAAATGAGTGAAGCGAATTTTGAAAGGAATCGAACTGCTAAGCGAAGTCCCCTGATTTAAGTTTCTACTCTTCTTAGTTGTCCGCCTAATAAACTGACAGGGAAACGATCTAGTTTGAACATTCGTAGTCGCAACAACTTGAAATCTGATGCTATTCATCTGGAAATATCATTATGACGTCTAGAAAAATTGCTTAAAGCCAAAATCGACTGTATTTTTCAGGACAGGAAAACCAAATTTTTTCCTTGGTGTAATCAGTGTCGGACTGGCCCGCCCAGGTTCAGGGGCTTCAAAAAAATTGATTTTGTCTACCTTTTTCAACAGTTTGTACACACAGAAAAGTGCCTCTGTGGAAAATAGCAGAGTTCACTATTTGATATCGTAATAAATGTTTTAAATATATTCTCAGCGGAATGAGCTACATAATTTACTGATTATGTGTTGCGAAGGATTAAAAAGTGTAATACCACGTAGTATTTTTGTGAATCACTATGAGGATTAGCAAGTTCTGTGATTTCCATCCCTGGATTTAAATTTTATGTGCCTACAAATCAAAATGCGACGCGACATAATTTACTATTCCAGATATCGAGGGCGACTGTGCTACGTATGACAGCGAACTTTACTATTTTTCGAAGATCTCTTCTCTCCGTGTATCCTTAAGAATATCCTGTCAAAATTCCAAGGCCGTATCTCAAATATTATCCGAATGCCAGCCTGCTAAAGAGCAAATGGTTGTCTCTTAAATTTACACACACAAAAATTACTTCTTGTAATTACCACAATTTAGAATGAAATTTGTGACAGAGACCATTTTGGAGTGTAATTTACTGCAATTGATATTCAATGTACTCTAATTCAGTTGGAATCACCACATTTTGTTTCAAATATCAATAGAAAGTGTCCCGAAGTGTGAATCGATAGTGAAATCTTTGAACGAGTTTTTCTCGAAATGGGATTTTTCAAATTTGCTGCCGTCATAACTCGAAGAGCAATCAACCGATCGACTTGAAATTTCAACTGAGTGTTCTCGGGTGTATTTCTTCTACGGTGAACCACGATCTTTTTGACATCGGACAAACGACCATTTTTTAGGCAAAAAAACATAGTTTTTTTTTTCAAAACACTGCCATTTTGTCAGTGGCAGCAGTTGGGGAACTTTTTTTTCTTACGCCTCCGAAGGCAGCACATAAATCGCTCGTATGTCGATATTTTTGTACCAAAAAATTATATAATATAGTTAAGTTATAAGTCAATATATCCTCAAAGTTTCATAACATTCGATAGAATACTTTTTTTTCAAAAAATTCCGAAAAATCACAAAAAGTTTCAAGCGTTTACAGTGGTATAGCCCCTCCCTTCAGTCTTCTTTTCCATTTTCTTTTTGTTGTAAGAATTATGATGAAATCTTGATTTTTCAAAGAGTATGCCCTGTCTAGGGGGCCCGAAATAATTTCCAGCCGGGGGCCTTGATACAAGCCAATCCAACACTGGATGTAATAACTAGAATATGTGGTTGATTAATTCAACTTCGAATGTCACAATCACATTTCCTGAAGAATTGAATAAGATTCCGAGATATCGCAACCACGAATGTTTCAACCAGGTTTGTTGTTGTTGTTGTTGTTTCTTTGTCAGTGTAGTGTGGAATCTCTAACGATTCGAGTTGTAAACAGTGTTATACTCAGCTTCACCCAGATCTCATCCGGGTTTCAACAAAATTATACAGCTTGGAACTCTTAACCCACTAGCGCCTGAACGGACACTTTTGGACACCAAAGTTCAGAGATTCATTGTACAATGAATTTGGTCGAAGACAAATTTTTGAGCCACTGTATCCTATGTTTTGAAGATCGCTCTTTCGAATGGTGATGTTCAGAAGTCCCTAAAATGAGTTTTTTTGTGTAAAAATTGCAAATTAAAAAAAAGCACTGTTTTTTTGAAAAAAAAAAAAAAATGTTTCAACATCATGTTTTTGTTTGCTTTTGCATTTTTCTGCATACTTAATACCGAGAAATATCGCGTCCATGGACCGTCAACTAAAAGTTATCGGCTTAAGATTAATTAAAAAAAATGTTTATCCATACAAAAAGGCGTCCGAAACAATAAATTTTATTTTTAATCTTCAGCAATTTTTTTCTCGATTTTTAAGGACTTTAGAACAAATTTCCTAGAAACAAAAACGTCTTAAAATTGGTCAAAAAATACCCTCAAATTGTTTCAAAACCGTAGAAAAACATTTTTGATTTTCCGGAAAATGGAAAAATTGGGATTTTTGAAAAACTGTTTAAAAAATCTGAAAAATTTGAGGGTATGCCAATTTTTCCATTTTCCGGAAAATCAAAAATGTTTTTCTACGGTTTTGAAACAATTTGAGGGTATTTTTTGACCAATTTCAAGACGTTTTTGTTTCTAGGAAATTTGTCATAAAGTCCTTAGAAATCGAGAAAAAAATTGCTGAAGATTCAAAGTAAAATTTATTGTTTCGGACGCCTTTTTGTATGGATAAACATTTTTTTTTATTAATCTTAAGCCGATAACTTTTAGTTGACGGTCCATGGACACGATATTCATCGGTGTTAAGTATGTAAAAAAATGCAAAAGCAAACAAAAATATGATCTTGAAAAATTTTTTTTTAAAAAAACAGTGCTTTTTTTTTTAATTTGCAATTTTTACACGAAAAAACTCATTTTAGGGACTTCTGAAAATCACCATTCGAAAGAGCGACCTTCAAAACATAGGATACAGTGGCTCAATAATTTTTTTTCGACCAAGTTCATTGTACAATGAATCTCTGAACTTTGGTGTCCAAAAGTGTCTGTTCAGGCGCTAATGGGTTAAGAGACCCGAATAGGATATGATTGGAACCTCTATAGAGTTAAAGACAAAATAATATTCCAACCAACCCTGGTAGAAATTTGTTTGGGCATGCAATTTACGATCCACGTACTGGATGGGACCCATGTGGGGGCAACTGAATTAGGGATCCTCCAGTGTGGGATAAGACAACGGCCGCCAAAACCGAGTAATTCATTGAAAATATGATATAAATCCTATCATTTCGTCATATTTTTAATCGATTATTCAATTTTATTCATTGAATGACGTGCAAACTAACCCCTATCCCATTACTGGCGACAAGAAAAAAGCTGATTGTCTCATCCCTCATTGAAGGATCCTTAACTGTATAACCCATTTCAGCCAATTTGACTTCTGTGTTCAAACATTTAGTTGATTTATGTAGATTTTCCATGTATCAACTGATCGTACAGTAACATTAGTACAGTGGGTGGCCAAATTATTAGGCCACAATTGAGATTATTGAGATTACTCCAAAGTTGAATATCTCAGTGAAAAATTATCGTAAGGAAACAAATGAATACGCAATTTCAAGGGCAAAGTCTACTCTTTGAGCATCATTTGACCTCTTTGGTCTATCATGTTTGCCCGACAACCTACATCGCATTAAGTATGAGCATTTTGCTCGATATTTCCTCAGTTTTTCAAACAGAAGGAGCTCGCAGGAGGATTAAAACATGGAAACACGAAAATAAACATTTTGTAGAGAATTTCCTCAGCTCCAAAACGCTTTTTTTATTTTCCTGGTAGAGTCATTTTTAGCGGAGTTATGTCATGTTTTATGACTTGTAATTTTGAGACGGTTAAGGGAACAAAAAATTTCCTTGGAGGAAAAAGGTTTGTTTTAAGATGTATTATACGAAAAAAAAATACTTCGAGAGGTTTTTGATTGCTTTCAAAAGTATTTTCTGCGTATAATACATCTTAAAACAAAACTTTTTCCTCCAAGGAAATTTTTTGTTCCCTTAACCGTCTCAAAATTACAAGTCATAAAACATGACATAACTCCGCTGAAAATGACTCTACCTGGAAAATAAAAAAAGCGTTTTGGAGCTGAGGAAATTCTCTACAAAATGTTTATTTTCGTGTTTCCATGTTTTAATCTTCTTGCGAGCTCCTTCTGTTTGAAAAACTGAGGAAATATCGAGCAAAATGCTCATACTTAATGCGATGTAGGTTGTCGGGCAAACATGATAGACCAAAGAGGTCAAATGATGCTCAAAGAGTAGACTTTGTCCTTGAAATTGCGTATTCATTTGTTTCCTTACGATAATTTTTCACTGAGATATTCAACTTTGGAGTAATCTCAATAATCTCAATTGTGGCCTAATAATTTGGCCACCCACTGTAGTAGTCAGAGGAATAAAAGAAAGCCCACCAGTTTTAATTTGTCACTTTGGGTTATTTTATGGAAATAAATTCGAAAGCAACGTTCTCGACTTGAGATTAAATGTCAAAATACATTGTTATCAAAAAAACCATGATCTCACATTTCTATTCAACAATTTGAGCTACATTCTAGCAATTCTCTGGGACGTCTGGATGGGCACAGACTAGAAAGGGCGTTACAAAACTAGCTAGAAAATCCCACTCAAGATCGATAAAATTGCATTAATTGAAATTGTACCGGCACCCGGATGGACTCGAATACTAAATCCATTCTCGACAATTTTTCCTAAGCGAGAACACATTTCCGGAAATTCGCGTGATCGTCGCGTTTGGTACCTACCTAACGGTGGTTGCGCTAGGAATTTGAGGACACAGGGTTCTTCGTATGTACTCTATCGTCCAAAGGATCATTGCCAGGACAAAGACTAGCAGGGAGTAGAGGGACCCGTATATCAGCATATTTCCTCTTTCGAAACGCGCTTCTCCGTCCTGTGTGTGCTGTCTACCGACGATGGGCTGACGTCCGACCTTGCGGGTTATTCTCGTCAAGGTCGTGGTCGTCTTCCGAGAAAGAGATGTAGAAGAAAAAGAAGAAAAGATGCGGTTTGCCCTATCCTCGTCATCGATGTCCCAATGGCGACACTATCTCCACCAGCTTTTTCATACACATTACATTTTTATTCACTTCACACTTCGCAGCAGCTCGCTTCTTCTTCTCCTTCTTTTATTCTCATATTTGTCGAACAATTGACAAAAAAAAAAAAAGAACAAAAAACACACGCGACCGTTGGCAAGATTTAACCGACTGGCGTAAGAACGAGAATACAAGTTCGTAGAATCTCGTTCTCTCTGTATGTAGCGGCGTATGAGATGAGAATAGTAGGGCGCGTGGGATTCACGGACGAATGGATTAGGGGTAGGGAGATACCGCCACGGTGGTAGCTTGGATACCAATGAGGAAGAGAGGCCATATTTAGCATTGCCGAGGGATTGTTTTTACGCGTACACGTTGTATTACCTACCTGTACGCGCGAGTATTCAAAAATAAAACAAAGAGAAAAGAAGAACTCGTCGAAAAATATGATAGGAGGGATATGTTGAACCGGTCGTATACGAACGACTATGGGACGTTCGACGACACCTGACCTCGTCAATCTTGGAACCGTTGCACGTCCGCACGTGAAATAAAGAGTTATCGATGTTATGACGCAAATAGGAAATTTACTAAACGAGTCGCGAGATGGATTTCGACGATTCAAAAAATAAATCATCCGTTCCGAGATATCTCATTCGAAACACGACACAAAATTAATGAGAGTATTTTCATTTTCAATCTTCCATCCGCACTTGGATGGATTTAGATAGAATCTCAAAAGCGAACGATTAAATCACATCAACTTTTAATGCCCCACTTTGTTCTCGATCGTATGAGTCACTCGATGTCGCTTTGAAAAACAGGACGGATATAGGAGAGAGGAGAGATCATCGTTCGAACACACGAAGAAGAGGATGCAAAAAAAGAAAACAACAATGCACGTAAAAAGAATGGGTTCTGTCGGATTGGGACCTTCTGTATCTTCTTCTTCTCTTTTGGGGTTCTGAAAGAAAGATTGATGGACTGGATAACGGGCGTTCCTCTTTCTTTTCTCCTAGCAGCAGCAGCAGCAGCAATGGCGAAGAAAGATTTTGAAAGATTCCCTCGAAGCATTTTGGGACCGGTTGAGACTCTGACTCTGAGGCAAGGGAGTCGTGTCCGACAGGAAGAAAAAAAAAAGGAACAAAATCCCACAGATATTCGCGTTCCGTATATACACCATTGTAAACGAAATGAGGGAGGAAAAAAATTCTGCGCCGTTGTTGATGACTCTTATGGCGGCGTAAATCGGGATTTGAAAGCTCGTGCGCGGATAAAGGAGGGCAAAGATGGAGGCGGTTCGAGAGAGAGAGAGAGATGTATATATTGGTACTCGTGGACCGACCCGTACGTACGGTAGCGCGTAAATTGGTATCGGGAATGAAAAAAAGGATGCTTGAAAAAAATTGATGAGAGATAAGATAGAGGGAAAAAATACAGTTCGGAGAGGTTAAGAGTTGTGTAATGCAACTTTTGCGAAAGGTAATTTAAAGGCATGTCCTTTAATGAGAGAGAAAAAACTCCAGGCGCGATAAATATCTCCCCGTCGTTGTTGGGTTTTCTGCTTTTAACTCACGTATTATGATTTTTTATTATGGGATTTGAACCACGTATGCTCACGGGAAACAGCGTGACATCCCATGCAGAAATTGACGAACGATCCAGTACTGGAATAACGTTATTTGCCAACTGCCAACTGTTGGCAAACAACGTTGGAATAAACCCGGAATGATAACGCTGATCAACACTGGTACGGCGTTGTTCACCAATACTGGGTCAACGTTAACATCAACCCTGAATCAGTACTGGTTTTTCATTGTATACCAACATTAACAATTGATTTTCAACCGGTGATGGTAATCCATCTAAGCCTTTGTACCTAGCTAATGAAAATAATTATATATTTTCAGCTAATGTTCATGGTTATATCGAAAGTAAAACATATAACACATCTGTTCGTATGTTGCTGAAGTTTGAATCGTTTCTTGGAACGAATGAATAATCCGAAAACATGTGAAGAAGTCAATTCGAGAACATGGATAATAATTTCTTCAAAATTTTGCCGTATTAAACCACACATAATGGACAACGTTGAACGAGTTTTAACTCAACGTTGGCAAATCAGCATTGACTATCGGCGTTACAACAACATTGTACTGGTTGTTACTTCAACCACGTTACAACGTTGGCAACCAACCCTGGTAATCAGTGTTGTACCAGTACTGTTTCGATTGTTATGGTTGGTTGGAAGTCGGCATTTTCTGCATGGGATTGTTTTCAGTTCTTTCAGCTAGATTCGTTCAACGAAATTTATGGTGCTTAGGGAGAGTTTGTTGTACATCTATTCTTCTATATATAGAGATGGGAACTTTATGCTTTTTTGAAGGGTGATTTATGCTTTCAAAATACAGTCTTTTGTGCTCCAATTATGCTCTTGGTTGTCTAAAATTATGCTCATACTTGCTCTGTAATTTTCGATCACAATGCTATTTTCCCATTCCATGGTATATCAAGCGATGGTGTAATTTTCAATTTCAATTACCCATTTCATTCACCCCCAACTTCACTTAGGGATTTGATACCAGGCGCGTTCATAAAGTAAGGGCCGTTTGGTCACAGAAAGAAATATACTCGTAAGAAACAAATTTTATTGTCATATTTAGTTGGGTACAAACTTACTTTATACTTCTCTACATAATCGCCGTTCACTTCTAAGCATTTTTAACCCCTCTGCATAGAAGCTTGCCGCCTGAGAGTTGAACCAGTTGACAACGGCGTTTTTGAGTCCCTCTTCGGTTTCAAAACGTTGTCCGCCGAGCCACCTATGTTGTGAAACAGAACTGCAATCGATGCAGTGGCGACACTCAACTTCACCAAAACCGGAAAAGTTTAAGCAAACTCCGTACACAAGTCGTAAATTGAAGGATACAGTTTTTTTTTGGACTAAGACGGTGTTCTTTTGGTTGATTTCATGGAACTTGGGACAACCATTACAGCTGACGTGTACTGCGAAACGCTCAACAAATTGAGACGTGCGATCCAAAACAAACGCCGCGTAACAAACGTACAGTCCTAACCTTGCACCTGGCGACTACTTCCTCTTCTTGCATTTCGAACAGTGGCTCGGTGGACAACGTTTTGAAACCGAAGAGGGACTCAAAAACGCCGTTGTCAACTGGTTCAACTCTCAGGCGGCAAGCTTCTATGCAGAGGGGTTGAAAATGCTTAGAAGTGAACGGCGATTATGTAGAGAAGTGAAGTAAGTTTGTACCTAACTAAATATGACAATAAAATTTGTTTCTTACGAGTATATTTGAAGGGTCGACGGTCTAAACCTGTTAATTGTTGACATTTCAGAAATTTTACACGGCGACGAAAAGTTGATCCAAATCTTTCAATTTTCATTCAAATGATCTGAAATTTGGAAGTATCATTTACCCTTGTAACCCGAAGAAAAAACTTTTCATAGACTAGGAAAATATCAAAAATCAAAGAAATGCCAACGTTTTTTCTTCGCCGTGTAAAATTTCTGAAATATCAGTTAACAGGTTTAGACCGTCGACCCTTCATTTCTTTCTGTGACCAAACGGCCCTTACTTTATGAACGTGCCTCGTATTAATTGCAAAAAGAGTAAATTTCCCTGAATCTCTTTGGAATATTTTTGAAAGATTCGGAGTAATTTCAAGTAATTCAGAAAAATCTAGTCTTGTCAGGTATTCTGATTCTCTTTGAATTTATGATGAGATATGAAAATTCTTCGAAATATTTCTAGACCTCTCTGAATTGCTCAGAATTTGAATTATTTCGATTCCAAAGATGTCTCCGAATTTGTCTGGATCTTACTAAATTTCTTTGAATTCATCCAAGTCCCTCAGAATTTGATTTATTTAGAGTCCAAAGCACCCTTCAAATCCATTTGAGTCTCCTCGAATCTTTTTAAATCGGTCTGAACCCTTCAGAATTTCATTTTATTCAAATCCCCCAGATTTCTTCAAGTTTTTCTAAATCTTATCTTCCAACTAAGTTGCTCAAAATTTTCCTGGGATTTCTCTCGATGTCTTCGAATGCCTTCCCAGAAATCAACTCACAATTTTCCCTGATTTACTTGTCTGTGAATCATACTGATTCTCCCTGAATCCCTTTGGCATTCCTGATGGAACAATCCCTCTGAATCTCTCGATATTTTAGGGTATTGTTTGAAGAGGTTTAGAGTGCGTCAGAGGAAGTTAAAAGCTTGTTACATAGTCGTGAATTCTGACTCTCTATTCCTCCAACTTTCTTTGGATTTTTTTCAATCCCTTGCAATTTTTCCCCAATAAGATTTGAGGATTTGTTTTGGAATTCCTCGTAATCTTTGTGAATTGTTCTGAATCTCTCAAAATTTCAAGTATGTAGGATTCAAAGCTTACTTTAGATTCGTCCGAGTTCCTTGTATTAGGTGTACAAATAAGTTTCCGCGGTTTGTCAAAAGATGGCCCCACCAGAAGGTTATGGAGAAATTGTCACATGTAAAACGTAATATCCCAAGTTTAGTCATCTGGCAACACCATAACCTTAAAGTACTAGTGATTCCGTATCAGCATCACGTAATTTTTTCCGTGCAAAAATGTCAAGTTTTATTCCGAATAAGCATCATTTGCGGGAACTTTTGATTTACTTCTTTAATGTGAAAAAATCTGCAGCTGAGGCGCATCGATTGCTCCTAGAAGCATATGGTGAAGCTGCTTTAAGTGAGAGAAGTTGTCAGGAATGGTTTCAAAAGTTTAAGAACGGTGAGTTTGACGTTAAAGACAAAGAACGCAGTGGAAGGCCGAAAGTGTACGAAGACATGGAATTAGAAGTACTATTGGAGGAAGATTCGTCCCAAACGCAAAAAGAACTTGCACTTACTCTACAAGTGACTCAACAAGCAATTTCACATCGTTTAAAATCGTTAGGAATGATTGAAAAACAAGGAAATTGGGTTCCATATGAACTAAAGCCGAGAGACGTTGAACGCCGATTATGCATGAGTGAAATGCTGCTTGCCAGGAATAAAAAAGAGTTTGTTGCATCGTATAGTCACTGGTGACGAAAAATGGATTCACTACGATAATCCAAAGAAGAGAAAGTCATGGGTTAAGCCCGGCGAACCATCAACATCGACAGCTAAGCCGAATATTCATGGAAAAAAACTCATGCTGTGTATTTGGTGGGATCAGCTTGGTGTCGTGTATTATGAATTGCTGAAACCAAGCGAAACCATTACTGGAGCTCTCTACCGAACACAATTGATGAGATTGAGTCGGGCACTTAAGGAAAAACGCGCCCATTACTACTCCAGACACGACAAAATTATTCTTTTACACGATAATGCTCGTCCACATGTTGCGGCGCCGGTAAAAACATACTTGGAAACACTCAACTGGGAAGTTTTACCCCACCCGCCGTATTCACCAGACTTAGCCCCTTCTGATTATCACCTGTTCCGGTCGATGGCACATGGTCTGTCTGAGCAGCGCTTCACATCATATGAAGACACCAAAAATTGGGTAGATTTGTGGATAGCGTCAAAAGATGAAGAGTTTTTTCGACGGGGTATCCGAATGTTGCCAGAAAGATGGGGAAAAGTAGTGGCAAATGATGGAAAATACTTTGAATAAAACGTAATGTACTTTTCCTTTACAATAAATTCCTAATTTTTTATAAAAAACCGCGGAAACTTATTTGTACACCTAATAAATTCCTCTGATCAAATTTCACAGTTTTCTCTGAATTTTTCTGAATTTTCCTGGCCCTCTCAGAATTTCATTTATTTAGACTTTAAAGCTCTCTGAATTTGTATGAATTCCTTTGATCTTTTCTAAATCAGACGCACTGAGTTTCAAAAAGTTCCCAGAAATTCCTCTAGGATTTTCGGAATATCTCTAAACCACTTTAAATTCCTTCATATTTCTACGAATTCAGAGAGGGGGAGATTTTACTCAAATTCTCCCTCTCTGAATTTTCTTGAATTCTTTCAAATCCCTTTGAAAATTCAACGCACAATCTTCTCCAACACCCCTGTCTGTGAATTCTCCTGAATCATGATTATGAATGTACTGTAGGTGATTCCTTTTGGTCTTTTTGCGTGTTACTCGAAGTCTGCGTACGGCCGCCATTTTGTGAGGAGAAAAATACCTTGATATACTTGAATAATCCATTAATGACACTGCAAACTTCTATTCTAATCAAATATAAACTTCTAGGTGAAAAACTCTAATTGCATTTCCCCCCTTAAAAGAGATTCAGGGAGATTCTCTTACCAAGGTGGCTATGAATTTGCATTAAATCGATATTAGCCTCTTGGCTGAAAAGCTTCATACAAAGTAAAAACGTGGGGGATTTTAGAAAACTAAGACCATAATTGAAGCATAAATGACTGTAAATTTTGAAAGCATAAATCATCCGTGAAAAAAGCATGAAGTTCCCATCTCTACACGGAGAGAATAATTCAGCTGCAGCAGCCAAATGGCTAGCACGGACACGGACAGCCATTGGAATTAGCTTCCGCAGCTAAATTTTAGCTACGAATGCAAATTTTTTCAGCTACAGGAGCTAATTCAATGGCTATCCGCGTCTGTGCTAACCATTCGACTGCTGCAGTAAAATTATCCTCTGCGTGTAGGTATAGCCAGGCACAATGCTGGGTAATTCACGTACAAACAAAAGTAGTTGATAACTGTCTGAACATTGTTGGAAGGAGAGACATTAATCCCACAAGTGGTCTTCCAGAACATGGCGAGAGCCCCCACGGTGAAGAGGAGTTCCCTATGGTAACTGGGAATTAACTGTGGTTACCTACCTACTTCGTGTATTTGATATTTGGCCATACCCATAGCCAGTTTTTAGCCATCCAAATATCAACCACTCAATTAAGAGGGGTTGAACTTTGAATGAAAGGGGATTCTCGTGTCACCTCGATCAAACAACAAAAAATTTCGCTGGAATATCAAATTCAAAATAACGAGTGTAAAAGAAAGATGCGAAGATGGTAGTTTCCAGGTCGCAGGAGTGGCACCACGAGAACTGTACTCTCATTTCAGTTTATTTGGGCTATCTTTAATCATCATCTCCGCCATCATCGTCTATCCGCCTAACGGCAGGAAGCTTAATTAACGGTAATACTTATACATCAAGATACAGATTCTTAAGCAGAGTTTTCTTCATTAGGCCCAGGGAGGAAAAGAAAAAATTGGAAAATGAGGCGAAGGAGAAAAGAAGAGAGAATCTGATCATCCGTGACGCTCCACTTGAGTCTCACATGCTACACACACACACACACATTTTACCGGCTCACGTTCAAAAGAACTTCCTCGTTACCCTGATTCTTTTGATAACGTGAAAACAGGAAGAGGAATAAAGATATAAGGAGCGGTCGTAGGTAAGAAATCAATGAACTCGAAGAGTCGTAGATAAAAACGTAAAACCAGTTTCTACGGCAAAATTTCTTTTCCAGTCTCATCAACGGGAGTCATAGAGATTTGGAAATTTTCGCGTCGGTTGTGATCCGTAAATTGCGTATTGTCCATAAACTGAGCTTATTGTGGCGCATATCGCGGATGTTGTTTTGTCGATGTCACCAGCTGTTTTCGCTCTGGTGCATGTCAGAGGAGCACAGCAACAGCGGCAACAGCACCTCGTAATCGTTTTCATTCCTTTCACCGTTGTCCCTACCATTGCCGTCGTCGTCGTCATCATCATTGCGAGCAATCTGGGCGAGCGAACAGGTTGCAGGGAACGCGAATATGGTGGAGGCTGCTCCTCTTTTACCTCTCTTTTATCGTGCATATATGTATACTTGTACGTTTATATGTGTTTGAAAACAGAATAATAGCTCTGTCATGGTTCAAGCATGTGAAGCTGTTGTCGTGACGTCGTTGTTTCTGATCTTTCTGTTTGCAAAGAATATAGCGTTGAATGAAACTGTGATATCAACAATTGAGAATGCGCGATCGTTACGTAAGAGAGTACATGTTTTTTCATAGTTTCTACTCGTTAATTGAAAATAAATTCAATTTCAATGAAGTGGCGCCGCGGTTGATGAATTTATTGAATTTTGGATGCGGATCGGCCTTTATGAAAGTTCATCCATCGAGGAATTGTTTATCGATTCATTCAAAAGCGCGTGTAGAGATCGTTTGAAAGAGTTTTCTTTTGTAATTCCTGAAGCCTCCTGACGGATTTCCCAAACTCATATCCTGACTTCTGCTACTTCCCTTTTCACAGAATTCATTGGAAGTTCAGTATCCGTTGTAGACACGATGTAAGAAGGATAGGATATTTCTTGATTTTGCCACTACGAAATTCGAGTAGGCCAAGCCAAAAAAAGCGGCAAATTCAAATTAGATGTTGAAAATACTAGTACAAAGCAATGGAGAAAAAAAATTACAATCGTGTTACAAGAGATAACATTAACAGAGGAAAGTTATTTTTCACTTGAACTTGATTTGAATTAAAAAATTGAAATTCTTCTGACCTCAACGATATTTTCGTCAACTGGGGGCCAATATTGGAATTATAACAAAAATTTCTCAGACTTTCCATGAACTTACATCCGCAACACTGCAAAAAGTGAAACTTCTAATTGGTTTTAAGATGCAGTCAAAACTAGCCCTGAAAGTAAGCCGACACAATGGAAAAGGATGAATTTCAGTTAAATTTTCAAGTAAGATGCAGCCACACATTCAGTCCGACTTTTTATTGTGATAAGAAATGCATCGTGCTTGACTTTTCACGAACTTCTTATCTAACTTTGCTAAATATAACATGCTCGGACAAAATTCCCTGATCATTCTCCAATGTCTTTTCAATGATCCGAAGCATCGTAGATCAGGGATCCGGCTCTTTCGATTAAGCAATAAGAACCTCGTAATCAATGTAGTAAAACGTGTAACCTGATTAACGTTCCAATGATTACCGTCAATTATAAGCTTCCAACTCGCTTTGAAAGAAGGAAAAGAAAATGTCCATGAAATTTTTCACTTTATTGTGAAGAATATATTTCTATAACGACCCAACGAACACTGAGTTTCTCCCTCGCAAAGTAGTATTCATGTATTTATTTATTCATTCATTTAACTATCTACTCAAGGGTGCGTGTTTGAAATGTTGCTAGCACGTGGTGAAATTCGGCAAAGTGGTGGCCATGCGTCGCGACGCCTCCATAAATGGCGCGGGCGATGGTCCATGATCGTAACCAACCCCACCAGTACCGCTAATAAGCAATGATGGTTGGTCGACAGAGACCAACGAGGTTTCTCCAAAAATAGGACAACTTCGAAGACGAGGACGAAGACGACGACGACGACTACTACGACGATAGTAACCAAGTTGATACCGTCTTCTCATAGTTTGGCTTCGAGATGCAGGGTCGAACCGTATAAACGAATCTCAATAAATAACACTGCCACTCGCTCGATCGATTAATCAATCTCTCATGGTCATCGAGTGTAAAAATGTAAAAATGTATCCCTATATTTCCAACCTTTCTTCTTTATTTCAAACTTTTCAAAATAGTATACAAAACCACGTGGTTGATTTCATGAATGTTTCATGTAATCATTGACGAGTTCATTGATCAATTATATAACTCTTGTTATTTTTGAGGTTCCCACTTTTTTAGAAGATGAAGTTCCGCAGCACGAAATGCATGATAAATTTTGACCAGAAATTAGAAAAGGGCGAATATTGCGCCAAGTTGAGCAACACGAAAATGAAATATTCGCCGTATCATTACGGTTCGAGATTCGTCTCTTCGAGAATAAATCATACAGCCTTCGTCTCGATGATTGGAACAGAGAAGAAGGAGTAAAATAAATAAAAAAGAAGCAAGGAAAGAGGAACACGGTGATTCGAATAACGGAACGGTTCATAAATTACGTCACGCGAACCTTTTCTCCGTTCAACGTTTAACCCCACCTCCGCGTGTCATGTCGGTTGTAATGTAAATTTTAACACAGAGCGTCACGCAAGGATAGACGTTGTTTCCTTCTCATTCGCAAGCTCAAAGGAACAAGGAAAGAAAGGTCAAAACGATATTAAGGCCACTGGAATAGTGGGTAGTATATTTCGGTTGTCGATGCTTGTCCGAAAAGAATTGATTACGTGATTTTTAATTTCACTAGAAATTTATCCCCTGGACCTTTTTGGGTTAACCTCGATCCTGCTGGGATCTTAAAAAAAAGAGTGTGTGTGTGTGTCAGGCTTGGTTTGAGTGGAGCTTGATGGTGATTGTTCGTTAATTTTATAGACTTTATGAGAGAAATCAAAAATCACTCACAGATTTTTATTTGAGGGTAATAAAAATTTTCAATCCAGTCATGGTTAATTACACACATATACAAAAATAATTTAACTGCAGCAGCGAAATGGCTAGTAACAGGGACACGCACTGAGGAAAATCACACAGTTGCTGTAACTGAATGCTAGCCACAGCAGCAAAATAATTGATTCATATATCAGACAGCTAGACTTTTATTCAAATCAACGGATTTTGTTTAGTTAATTGAACTCAGTTGGGATGAGTAAAGCCTTCACTTCTCACAAATAAACATTCCAACTGAATCAAAATGTTATTTCAACTAAATTATTTAGTGGATAAAATATGATTGTATTAAAATATTGTTAGTAACAAACAACCTCACTAGAAATGACTTCAGTAATTTTCTAGGTTATTACGAGGCCTTGCTAGGCCTTGAAAGTCCCTCACAAGGGCATCGTAAGGTTTTGCAAAGCCTACACTGAGAGAAAGGGTCTATTCGAATATTCAACAGCTAGGAAATTTAGTAACTGTAAATAAAAATTTAGTTATGCTAGCTAAATTTTATTTGTCACAACTATATTTTTCATTCCCATTGAATAAACCATTTTATTCACAGGGATGGGCAGCCTCAATTACTTTTTGTACTTGAAGTACACTTTTCTGTCAAGTACTCTCCTATTTCCACAAAATAGAGAATTTGAATGTCAAATTAGAAAGTACTTGACAAGAAAACGTACTTGAAGTACAAAAAAGTAATTGAGGCTGCCCATCTCTGTTTATTCATATTTCGGACAGCTAGCCTTTTATTTACCCCAACTAGAGTCTGGCTAGCGTAAATAAAAATCTAACTGCGGCAACTAACATTTACTTGTCCCAACTAGGTACCTTTCTCTCAGTGTAGAGAATAACTAGAGTGATTTCTACACAGTGATTTCAGCACAATTTCAAACGGAGAAAAAAGAATTGTTGCTGCAGCTACTTAGTAGTCAGGACAAGTAACACGTTAGCTGTCTCAACTAATTCAAAATACTCCAGACATTTATGTTAGTGCAACTATCGAGTTACTTGTCCTGACTACTAAGTAGCTGCAGCAACTACTTAAGTAGATGGCCGAAAATCGACTATTCAACTAGTTGCTGCGACTATTTCTCTTTTTTCCGTGCACTGCATAAAAAAAGATTTTGTACGAATATTCTTTAGATAAAACGATCATAAAACCAATGAACCGATGGGATTGAAGACTTTTGTTAAGGAGTAATCTATTATTCCAAAAATAAAATCCAAAAGCCAATGAAACAATTGAAAATGATGAAATGGTAGTCAGCGTATGCGTAATAAGATTCTATTTATTGAGGAACAAAACAAATTGTTTTTGAAATGAAACAATTTATTCAACGCGCATAAATTGTTAGTTGTCACAATTAAACTTTTTTATTTACAATGAGTAGACGTCAAATTATTCTTTTTGCTAACGAAAACAAATTTTTATTTGTATCAAATAAAGATTTATTCGACCCAACTGAAGTATTTTTGCTCACGCAACTAAGCGATTTCTCTCAGCGCGGAGACCCATTAAATCAGCAAATTCGTTAGCTGTAAAAGCTAATTTTTTGTTGCCCCACTTAAAATTATGAGCTAATTTCAAGTTTTGAATCAAAATACGTTTAATACCCCCATAATAATGATATGGAAAGCGATGCTTTTATTCATTTTTTGACGACAGTATTTCTTCGAATATTGGACTCTATCGTCCCATGTGGGAATTTAAACCGGGCCAGTACTGGCACAGACTCTTCAAGTCAGGCCCAGTATTGGCCCGGTTTAAATTTCCACATGGAGTACCATTTATCATGTTCCAGAGCTAAACTCTGTAAAAACCATTGAGAGGAGATGGAAAAAAAAGAACGCAAATACATTGAGCGGTACAAGCATCAAATATAGGAGGAAACATATATGTATAATGCGTAACTACGTACTACGTTTCTCACGCATGTCTTTTCTTGCTAATAATAGCGTAAAGAGGTAACAAGAACGCATATATAGCGACCAGACCATCGATAAATGATGAAATGCAACTGAGAATGGACAAAGAAATAATAGAACTAACAATGACCGAGTGCAAGCGAGACTAATTGACAAATGAAAAACCCTTAAATTCGAATAAATCTGTAAATAGCCAGGATTTTAAAACATTTCTGGTAGGAGTCCCTTACTTCAGATTCCCTGTTAATGAGATCCAGAACTTCCTTCGAGGTTTTCATCATCTGCTCTGTCACGCGCAATGTAGTAATTAATGACAATTCCTACGCTAAGCGTGTCAAAATCACAGTAAATTTTGTTTGGACAATTTACACGCACACCGATGGGAAGGGTCTGTTCTAATATTCGACAGCTAGGAGTCACTGTAAATGAAAATTGAATTTTATTTGTCATAACTAAATTTTTCATTCCTATTGAATAAACCATTTTATCCATATTTCAGATAGCTAGACTTTTATTTTTCCCCAACTGCACTGGAAAAAGAAGTTAGTTATAGTTACCAAATTGATTTTGTTGCCTCAAATATGTGATTGGTTGATTATTACCAAGATTTGGTAACTATTACAAGGATTTGGTGATAATAACTAAAGTTTGGTAACTATAACCAAAGGTCTTAGTTGTGAATCTGGATGTCGGTAATTATAACTAAATATTTATTTCGCTGTATCCAACTATGGAATTTGGTAACTATTACCAAATGCTGGTAACTACATGGAAAAAATTAATGATCCAAATTTTCGTTGACTAGTATGTCACTTTGGGACGGAGCACAAATTCCAGAAGAATTCGTACACTGGATTTTAATAATTCGTTGACTCTTTCCATTATTTCAACAATCAAAATGAAAAGTGAATTTCATCGGTAAAATCATAGACAAAGTCAACGAATTATTCAAATCCAGGGTATGAATTCTTCTCGGATTTGTGCTTCGTCCAAAAGTGACATAGTAGTCAACGAAAATTTGGATCACCAATTTTTTCCGTGTATAACTAAATCCTTCTCTCAATGTGGAGTCTAGCTAGTTCAGATAAAAATCTAGCTGCGACGACTAACATTTATTTGTCCCAACTAGGTACCTTTCTCCCAGTGCAGAGAAAAGTTACCTATAAAATTACTACATTTCATAGTAAAGTAGGGACAAAATCACATTTGGGGTTATGTATTATATTTTGTCATTAAAATTACTATACTTTCTAGTGAAGAGCGATAGAATTCTGTTATTTATTGATAGACGGTATAGTAATTTCAATGACAAAATATAATACCCAACCCTAAAGTGTGATTTTGTCCTTACTTCACTGTGAAGTATAGTAATTTATCAAGGTAACTTTTTTCTCCGTGTGTCGTAATCAGGGATGGCTAGTTTCAATTACTGTTTGTACTTCGAATTCGGTTTTTATTTTGTCGAGTATTTTCTAATTCGACGTTCATAATCTTCACTTTATGAAAATAGACAAGTACTTGACAGAAAAAAGTACTTCAAGTGCAAAAAGTGATTGCGGCTGCCTGGCTGTAATTGACTAAATTTAGGGACTGAGGATCGAGTAGCACAACCATTACCGTCATTGGTTTGATTCAGTGATTCAGCAAAACCTCTCAATTTTTAGGGAGACCTTCAGATTTACGTCCCTGTTTCCCGAAATACCGATTTCAAGCTGAATTTCAACGATTTAGTGATTAATTTAACGAAATTATTGTTTTGGGCCCATTTACAAACATGATATGGACAAAATCGTCCGTCACACGAAAAACACTACTTCTTAGGATGATTGCACCAAAATTCAAATCGATTCGTTAATTAAATCTTGAGATTTGGAAAAATATAATTTCTAGAAAAACGGGTTCAAAGTTTTGGGACATTGAGAGGAGAATATAGCTATAATCGAGCTCATCTCCACGTTCAAATTCACAGTAATCATTCTATTCATTAAAGGAATCATGAAAATCACTGTGATAGTGGAATTATACTACTGTAACACTACTGTGTTGTTCTCAGTTTATATATAGCGTTTTAGTTTGGTAGCTCAAAATTTGAATCAACCAGGAGCCGAGAGGGTATTATTTTAGAGGGTTCAAAGGATTTTTTTAGCTAATGAAAAAAAAAAAAAAATTATTCCTTCAAAATGTCACAATAATCGAATTCCATAAGAATCAGCCCGAGCGAGTATTGTATCGACACTGGCCAGATTCTTCCAAGTTCCTCGCTAGCGGCTAGACTCTGGCTAGCGCCTGCCCCGAAAAAAAATAATTAGTTACTTTTACTCCAAATTAGTTCCAGCAACTAGATACCGTTTTTGATATTTAGATAATTGAAACGGACGTTGGCTCAACTCAATTGAAATTTACTTTCTCTGACTCAAGTTGCTGTTATTCATTCCCGAGAAAAAAAGATTGCATCTACTGAGATCTATTGAGATTTCATTAGATTCAAATTTTGGCAAAAATCTCTATGAATCTGTTCATATCTACTGACATTTAAAAATCTCAATTTAGGCGACAATCTTTGGAGTTTTCTGGTACCCACTCACTCTTGAAGATTCCAATTTTACAAGAAAACCAAACCCAAACGTGTATTGCGTATAATAACAATGGACCCCAGGCCGGGTCCATCCCCTTTAGCCCATGTTGGCTCAATCTTGGCTCTGTTGTGCTTTCCCATACAATTATGGTTGGTAAAAAATGGAAATAATGAGTCTTAGTGCGGGCACATTTGAACTTGGCCCCAATTTGGACCGGCGTTAGGCCAAGATTGGGGTGAATGTGCGTACAATCCTCAGCATGTATGAATTTTGGTTCAGTCTTGGGCCCACATGGGCACGATGGGGCTCAACACTAGGCACAAGACTGGGCCAAAGTGGGGCTGAAATCCATGCCCGCTGGGGTAGAATTCACAGCGATTTTCCAACTTCAAAACAAAAAGGAAGGGGCAGTATTGATTGCCTAGTCTGGGTTCATGCTGGGCCCATGATGTTCCCAATTCTCAAGCAAAGCAATAAAGCCAAGTTGGGAACGATGTTATCATCTCAGGGTTAGCCCCACGTTAGGCAGCATGGGCATCCACCCTGGGCTTAGATTGGGCGAACCTTTAATAGACACTTGGGAAGGAATATAGGAAAATTCAAAAAGATTTCTGGAGATCTCTGTGGATCTTTTTTTGCTAAAATTTTGATCTGAAGAGATCTACATAGATCTCAGTATTTTTATATACACTGAGAGAAGAGCAATTTGGAGGTTCAGTAAATAGTATTATATTTGATTGATAAATCTGAATATTACTGAACTTTCAGCGATGTTTCATGAAATTTCAAGAAACATGACTGAAATTTTGATTTAAATTACTCAGTGTTGTACAATTATTATTATATAATACAATATTCACGACCAAATTCGCTGGGTGTCACTCAATTCCTGAACGTTTAGTAAATGAATGATACACAGCGAATTTGATCGTGAATATTGTATTATATAATAACAATTGTAGAACAGTGAGTAATGTAAAGCGGAATGTCAGTAATGTTTCTCGAAATTTCATGAAACATTGCTGAAAGTTCAGTAATATTCAGATTTATCAATCAAATATAATACTATTTACTGAACCTTCAAATTGCTCTTCTCTCAGTGTAGTTGCCTTTAATACAGCTTATATCACCGGTGTCTATTCTTTTATTACTCAGAACTAATTTTCTCAACTAACTTCAGTTCATTCGGTCAAATGAATTATTTTTTCCTATACATTTTCGTGAATCACGCTGCCGGGGAGGGACGGAAATCGGAAGATTTCCTCATAAATCGGGAAGTTGAGCAACACTGAACCGTACCAATTCTATTATAAAAATTCATACTATGGAGATCCCTTTATTTATATATTTATTTATTTATTTATTTTTTTGAAATTGTGCTACCGATTGAAATTTTTATGATTTCGCATCATTGGTTCGGTTACCGATTGGTTAGGCGAGCGCACCAACGTCCGTTGGAATTTCATTTTTTTCCCCGACTCAGCGCCAGACGAATTGTTCTCGTGTGGGAAGACAAAGAGATATAACAGGACAAGAGCAAAACAACGAAACCAACAACAACAACAACTACTACTACTAGGACACACTACGTTTTCACTCAAGTTGAAAAATGAACAACCGGAAGAGGTTGGGCAGTTTGTATAATAAAAGAAAGTTCATCCGAAGCCCCTGTCGTGGCATGTCCAAGACGTGCCGTATAAAACAATCGTGACGCCGACCAATTAAGCCCCTACCCACGCGCTCCAATGATTTTTCTACCACTTGATACTCTTCCGCGTCCAATGATCTCATACTCTTTTCTCATGTCCCATTCGATCCAACAACTCGAATTTCATTCCTCAATATTTCGAAATAAATAAAAAATCAACGACATATGTTGTTCGAGATACGGATAAGAGGATATTATTATACATTAAAATCTATTGGTTAAGCGACAGATATTCCTCATCGCTCATCGTCGCGAAATCCAATTGTTTTCAACTGTTTTGGTTTTATTTGAACGATCGATCATCGTTGTCGTTTGCGCCACCCACACGTCGATAGGAGGCCAGGTTTTCTCTCATCGGCACACGTGTTGGATTAAAATACATGCAGCACGACACAACACACACGCTTGCGTTTCTCTTTACGTATTTGGAATCTCACAATAATTGTATCTAAAATACACAAAAGGGTGAGAGGAGCGAGTAGGCGTTATCCTCCTAGACGATTCATTATTATTGCACGAGATATCATCTATTAGCCACGGTTACGGGAAATTCATTTTATTCATTGATCCGTCATGAATGACAAGATTTGATTTGAATAGAGAAAGAAAGAAAGAAAAGAAATATGTTTCAACTACTCACCACATGGCTTGAACGGAAACAGGTTTGAAGATGTGTTGACGTCCGCAAACGCTGACACTGAAGCCTCTGTAACACAGAAGAACAAAAAGAACCCAATGAGGAAATCGAACTCGACATGACCTAGGAGAAAAAAAAAGAACACGAGATTCGAGAGGTTAATCTCTCTCTCTCTCTCTTATTATCGTTGTACTCTATTTTATTCAGTCAGCCAAAATTGTACTCTTTAGAGCTCAGTTCTATTTGCGTCGACGCTTACGGTTAGGTTACCTTGGTGGTTTATACGCAACGAGTGGACAAACTGTTCATTAGATAAATGTTCTTTCAATGAGGAGCGAAACGAAGCGAAGGTGATACATTTATCTCTCTTCTTTCGATTTCGAGCGTATGAATATACATATCTATACATATCTCTCAGGGCTTTGTTTTGTATATAACCAAGGGAAAAAAGTCCGACGAAATCGAATATTGCCGTGCGCTCGAAATTACCCGAAGGGTTAAACCGTTATCGAGTTGGATCGTAAAAAGGGGCTTCGCGTGGTCTTCGATACGCAAACTCCAGCACAAAACAACGAAACTCTATAACATCACGCGTTGTATCCTGCAATCTTTATTCTTTCAACTTCTTTTCTTAACGCAATTTCGTTGGCTACTCTCGGTGATGTTGCGGTGGCTGCTGGCGTTGCCGGTGTTATTGCCGCTGACGAGTCTCGATTACAGTTAACCCTTTACGCATATTTCTGCGAACGAATTTTATCGCCCATTATTATTGCTGCGATGCCTCGGACCGACCGACCGAACGAGCATCGATACACCCCCCCCCCCCCTCCTTCCTTCATCCTCGACCAATAATACCAAGGAGAGGAATTTTTATTGGGGCCCTGGAATCTGGAAATGCATGAAAATTCCATCCGAAAGAGAACACAAAATATAATTGACGACGGGGAATGATAATGTACCGTACGTATAATGAATAACGTATTCGAACGAGGTTTTATAATTCCCGCATCAAAGCTGTTTGAAGAAAATCTCCAAGTCAAGATAAAATACTTGACGGTTGGTTATATATGTAATATTCATTGTATCCAACACCCTGACGGAACGTTGAGTGAAACAAAGTATAAGTTATCAACATGCATAGCTTCTTCATTTTTCGCCGACGATTTAATCTTCGTCGCTATTAAAATAGAAAACAAAGGAAAAAGGAGTACAATTGTTTGTTATATCATTGTACAATTCATCGCATTAAAATACAAAAGAAAATCCCTTTTCGTATACCACGTATGTAATGATTTCTCTTTTTTTTTCTTCTTCTTCTATTACGTAACTGGAACACCGGTTCGTTTGCACTCGCATAATACGCTTTTCAGCGATAATAATTAATGTCGGATTATCAAATGTTTCATTCCGTCGAGGAAAACAGCTCGAGCAGTAGACCAAGGATAATATGAATTAAACGTGTACGATCGAATGAAATCATACGAATTTATGTTCCGTTATAGAGGATGATGATACCGACGAATCCATGTACCAGACGTACGGAAATGGAATTCAATTAATTTTCCATATTTCTTTTACCCAGTAACATTGTTTTTCTCTCCTCGCTCCCGTGCATTTTGCGTGCGCGGAGGACATTAAGGAGAGTCGATACCGTTCCTTCTTCGAGGAAAATTACGTCATTGAGAGACTGACCCACAGACTTTGAACATTTTCCTCCTTTTTATTATTTCATCGTCGTTGGGAGTCGACGACTGGGCCTCTTTTTTCCCTTCCACTACATTGCGGCATTCTAACGTCCGAGAATGTAATTCAGGTTTCATCGTTACGTCATACAATTGAGGGGTTACATGGGTTTTTTTTCTTATATATCAGGAATGCGATTCATCACTTAAATTTTCTGATAGGGGAAGGTCGGATAAAACCGAGTACAATAACTTCAATCGCTCATAGAGAAGTTCTTATTAGCAATAGATTAACCAACAAAAGCTTATCAGTTTCCTCATTCATTCATTAACAACATACCACTCGTATATTGTTGTAAAATTGATACAATTTTTTTTATATTCGTTCTAGTCGAAAGGTACAAAAACCGTGTTGCTGAAGTTTGAATCGTTTATTGAAACGAATTAGGGCGCGAACAACACAATATTCAGCTGTTAGAGACCCAAAATCTTGTGGTACATTATTCTTTAAACGATGTTTTCAGTTCCAAGGAGGTAGTTTGGAGTAAAAAGTAACAATTGTTCATCAGATTTTATGAGTTCAGAACTTCGATTCGTTTCTATAAACGGTTCAAACTTCAAGAACATCAAAAACCCGGTTCCACTCCATCGGTAGGATAAAACTGGGTACTCGTTTAAATCAATGCAAAAAAACTTTCAGCACCAACTGTTGAAATCGATAAAAATTCCGGAAACAGACATGAGTCATCAACACATATTTTGTTAGATTTCATGAATTAGAAGATGAAGTCTCAAGTGCCCGGTTTGACCCCACAGTAACCCTAGTAAAAATAATTATAGCAGGTGTCTAGCCCCTTTCAAGACACTAGCAGTGAAACTAGTTACTAAAAAGGGCCTTGACATTAAATATGAGGTGGCCAGAGTCATTTTTGCTAGAGAACTTGTTGAGGTCAATATGGCTTAGAGAGATTATGCGTTGCTCCAGGCGAATTATTAAAAAATGAAAATACGCAGGAACACGTGATGCTTAATTGAAGTATGTACGTGCCTCTTTATTGATAGACTGGTGAGGCACTCCAAACTCACTACGCACATGCAAGAACTTTGACAATTTTTTTTGCAGAAAACTTTGAATAACCTTCTAAGTGAGAAAGAGCGTTGCATCGATGCTGTTGTTCTCTCCAACTGCTCAAAATATCCACTGCTACTTGTCCAAGCGTTTACTCTCAGAAAGAAGGACTAATCAGGGAGATATTATTGAGGTACCCGGTTTGACCCACCTACCCGGTTTTATCCGACTCTCCCCTACATATTAAGTAACTTTCACGCTATGTTTTGCCAAATTTTGACGATAAAATTCCGAGAATTGAGCTGGTGATAGCCGTTTATCGGACACATCTCGAATAACATTCGACCGATTCTTGTTCAAACTTCCCGTATAGAAATTTACAATTGGCGCTAGCATGGTGCAAACCTGGAATGATAACATCATTTTATGATGTGCCTACGTGTTTTTCCAATGGAGTCCCATCATTGGTAAAACAATGGCAAGAAATATACCATCATTGGCAAACAATTGGAAATTTTGTTTGTCAATGCTGCGCCAATGATCAAAGTAAAAAATATTCAACCCAGAAATATATAAAAAGGATGCGCATTCCGCAATTTCTGACATATGTTGTTTAAAGTCTTATTTGTTTTCCCCTCATTTCTTGGTGAACAACTCGCCGTCTTTTTTTTCGGTAAATTTTGCCATGGGAAGTAGACACAATGTAGCTCAGCGGTAGGAGCCCTCTAGTGTGACTCATAGTACACGGAGAAAAATGCAGCTCGAAAGGATAGTAATCTTTAATAGAAAATTGGAGAATATTTCTTAAAATCTAAGAATTTTTCTGAAGTTCATAATAAACATAAAACGGTTCAGATTTCTCTTGAATATTGCTCGTAAAACAATGAAAAATTTTCAATACTTAACGAATCATAAAAACAAATATGAAGTTTCCAAAAGTCGCGACTGAAGTTTTACAAAGTGGATAACAACAAAATTCTGTAATTTGAAAATAAGATTCCAAAATTTTGTTATTTCCTTTGTAAAATTTTATGCGCGACTTTTGGAAACTTCATACTCGTTTTTATGATTTGTCAAGTATTGATAATTTTTCATTGTTTTTCGAGCAATATTCAAGAGAAATCTGAACCGTTTTATGTTTATTACGAAGTTAAGAAGAATTCTTAGATTTTAAGAAATATTCTCCAATTTTCTATTAAAGATTACTATCCTTTCGAGCTGCATTTTTCTCCGTGTAAAGAGTGACTGACTGTTCTTCCAAAGATTTACTTAAGCTTTATATATTCTTCGTATACGTGTTTCACCACTCGCGAGAAACACTTGATTAGGGACGCAGCAAAAATATCATATAGGTTGCCAATATTGAGCCATGCTATTACCAATGATCGGCGCTACATTGAAAGCTAATTTCTACCGAAACTGGGCCAAAGTTTGGGGCAATATTGAACCACATTTCACATGATCCTGGCGTTGAATGGAATCTATCGTTTAGCCAATGTTGGGCCAAGGATGAGCCGAGACTGGCGCAATTGCGCCACAATAATAGGCTGATAAACGAAATCCATCGAACACCGACATCGGTGGAACATTTTATTTATTGTTAATCAACATTGAAGATTGATATTATAGATTGCCAAACCTTGTCCGTCAACATTGCGCCAAGCTATATTTTATTGTCAGCATTGGCGAAGCCCAAAAATTTTTATATGGATTTGCACACTTCTTTATAATCACATTTTTTAATACTTCGACGAAGGATTTTTCTTTCCTTCAACTACAAACAATTTTTCTCCCCTCCGGGCGGAAAGTGGCAACTTCCTGCCCGCTGGCCAAAACGAAGTTGCCACTTTCCGGCTCCGTCGGGGAGAAAAATAGTATACACACCTCGGGCAGTGAAAAAGAAATGCTCAGATCACATGTTTGTCAGCCTCGGCCGACAAATACATGTGATCTGGGACATTTCTTATTTTACTGTCCTAGGTGCGTAATATACTATTCTAAGGTAACGAATGCCGAAAATTTGACCCGAAAAAATGCACTTTGTGCTAAAACCTCTGCCAAAAATGCAATTCTCAGTTCCTTTTTTTTTTTTTAATTCCTTCGTTCAAATACTAGAAAATTTTACTATAAAAAAGTGTGCCAAATTTGAGTGCGATGAGTTTCTGAAAAATCTTGCCAACCGCGAACCATCCATTTTTCGGGATGTTTTCAAAAAATGGCTATAAGGGGGCGTCCATTAATTACGTGGGGTGTTTAGGGAAGGGGGGGGGCAAGCTAAATCTCACTAAATCTCACTTGGGGGAGGGGGGGGGGGATCTTAGCAAATCTCACGTAATTTTTTTTCTAGCAGAAAACGGTGTAAATATGCGTGAAAGTGAAGTTAAAAAGGTGAAAAATATTTCTAGAATAAACTATGGCAAAATCTGACACAACAGCGTTTACACTAATTTACGCATTTACACCCAAAACACAAATTTTTAGAAATCTCACGTGGGATTTGGGGGGGGGGGGGTTGCGGAAAATCTTACGAAATCTCACCAAGGGCGGGAGGGGGTCAAAAATCCTGAAAAATGACCCACGTAATTAATGGACGCCCCCTAACTAGCTCAGTTCTCAGAATTTGACCGTACAAATTTGGCAAAATATAGTTCAAAAGTTACTTGAAATTTACTTGAAAATTTGTGTAAGGAATTGCATGCCTTATATATGTAAAACAAAAACATCGAGAAAATGAGCTTTTTTTGGCCTCTAAGACCCATGTAATCCCTTAAAACTGATCAAAAATTGAAACTACTGACTTCACTCGTGAAAATATCTTTACAAAACCAATGCGTGCAAATTGGATCTGGATTATAAAATAGGGTGGATTGAAACGGGCTGAGATAAGACATTTGCCACTCATTGTTTAATACAACAAATAGTGTCCTTTTCTGAGGTGTTTGAAACTTTTCGAATGAAAGACTTCTGAAAGTGTTTTTAAAACTTTCGCGTTGTATGGGCCTGAACAAAACCCTTTTAAGATTGCAATGGGAAAATCCTTATCAACCCATTGCAATACCAATAGCAATTCACGCATCATTTATTGCTAATTTCACCACGAATGCTTCAAGTTTCTCATCCTAAATCCTATCAAAAATTAAATTCTGAACAGATTTTTCCAAATCGATTCTTTAATCCTCATTCATCATTTAAATTTTTCAATTCAAGCAATTTACAAAAAAGATGTACTTTTCCAACTCTTTTTTTCACCCATCCCGAAAATTTTTTTTGCGCTCTCTGTGAATTAGATTCGACAAACAGGATTGGATTATAGATAAATGAACAGTCGATGCAGAAAATTAATTATTAATAACAAATTATTTGATCAAATAAGTGACACTGGGGATGTTTTGAGAGTAAAATACATTTTCCCACTAAAATAGTTTGTTTTTCTTATCAGAGTGATACCTGATCATGAAAGCATGTTGTTCAGCATAATTGTTTGACAATATAAACAAATTAAGTGTAAAATTGACTTCATTATGAACGAAACAATTTGTTTTTTTTCTTCACAAGATTGGCGGAAAAATGGAGGATTTTGGTCAGAATGAAGTGAATTTCCCTGGAGGCTGGACAATTGTTGAGGAGGAATAATTTTGTTTTCCTGTGATTGACTCCAACTTAGATCGATGATGATCTTCATCCATAAAGATTTATCATCTGATATTTTTGATAGATTTTATCAATAAATTATGCACACAAATTAGTGTAAACATGACAAATATTGAAGGAAAATGATTATTTTCCCTTGATTGACTCCAAATTGTATTGGTGACAATGTTGACAGATCAAAAGTTCCCATCGACAATTTATCTATAACACAAATTTAGTATGAAATCTATCAACAATATCCGATGAGAAAGTTGTCCAAGTTACACGCATATTTGTGAAATTTTTCACTCTTTTTTCCAAACTGTGTTTTCAAAATCGGTGACCAAGATTTCTCGAAAACAGTTGGACCGATCAAGTTCAAATTTTAACACAAGCTTGTTGACTATATTTTTCAGTAATTAATCGGTGGTTTCTTTTCTACTCACCGATGAATATTTTTTTCTTTTATGAACAATTTGCAGCCAAAATTTTTGTAAAAAAACGATTTTTTTTCTCTCAGAAGTCGTCATTTTGTCAAAAAATTTCACTCTGCTCATTCTTTCGATTAATTATTAGATTATACATGACTTTAACGAAATCCGTGTGGTTTTTTCATTTTAAAAGATTCAGTCCCGAGATATCGTGGTCACCGCAAAGCGCTTTTTTTTTCTAGAGGAGCTCCTGGAGATCAGCTATAACAGCTCTCAAAATTATTATTTTTACAAATAAAAAATATTAAAATACAGTTGAAAGTTATCTCAATATGTGTACAAATTTTTACATCAATCATTTCAATTGTCTCTTCAGGAAAAATTCTTTGAAAAATCGCTTTTTTCAACGCCTCTTAACTGTATATAACCCCTTATATATTGAAAATGCTTCAGAGGCGTTATTCTGCAGTAGGAATGCGATAATTTCCGGTTTGAAAACAAATTTTTTGGAAGCTTAGTTTTTGAGCTATGAGCATTTTTAGATTTTTTTTCAAATGCAAATAACTCCGAAGCATTATGTTCTACATTTTTGAGCTCAACGCCATTCTCTAAGTTGGAAAACTTCAATAGTCGAATCTTTTCCCAAAGAACCGACGTTTTTCAACTTAGAGAATGGCGTTAAGCTCAAGAATGTAGGATATAATGCTTTTATGTTATTTGAATTTGAAAAGAAATCTGAAAATGCTCATAGCTCAACAACTAAGGCTCCGAAAAATGTTTTCCAAACGGGAAATTTTTGCATCTTGAATGCAGAATAACGCCTCTGAAGTGTTTTCAACGAATTATGAAACACCCGGTATATGGATCACATATGATCATCTTTATATATTCTTATATGATCCATTTCCAACAGGGAGGTTAAATTTTAACCTACCCATCTTGTAGATTAATAATTATTGGAATTTCATCTCTCCTCGGGCGCCCAGTTCATCGGCCCATGCCATCGTTACAACAGAATACAAAGAAAAAGCGAAAAAACCCAACATGCATCGCACAACAGACCTTCTGTGATCTCCCAGAAAAAACGTACGTACATACGTATATATAAATGAAAAAGGGAGTTCTGCATACCGCTCGTTCGGTATGTTTACGCTTATTACCCTTGCACGGGGTTTCCACGTATCTCAATCGCAGTGCTAATACATTCGAAACATTGGAATTTCGTTCTTGAATTTCAACAACGTGGATGAAATCTCACGATCTTAATCGCGTAGGAATCATCTCCACATTGGATATTTTATCGGAAAATTATGATATTTTTCTAGCGATTCTTTATTGGTGTATAATATCCTTCGAGCGAGGCTCAAGATCACGGTCCCCGCCGCGCCGCTGACGACAAATCAGCCAGCCTGTATCATTACGTACGGTAATCGCTCGTTCCACAATGCGCATAAAATAATTATCTCGTAGTCATAAATAGTTTCTCCGTGCGTACGGAGTATGAAAAGTTTTACATAATGCGTAATTAACGGTTGTAACGAATGTATACCGCGTGTTGTAACATCAATCCAATAATACATTTGTCGAGAGAGTTGCATTACCGTTGCCGTTGTTGTACACAAACCGAGTTAGAACAAACGTTTGCTTTGTTCAGAACCGTAACGATCGTCACGACTTAGCAGACGTCGATGTTTTTTTTTATTCAATGCATGATGAATTTTTTCCCCTCGTTTTATCCTTGCATTTTCGCAAATGGTTTTATTTGTATTCAAAGATGAGTCAAACCAAACTCTCCGCAACTTGCAAGGCAAATTCAACGAGTCGGGTCACTGAGAGTTCTGTATCTTTTCAGAACTTTTGTTGCTTTCACGGTGAACAATTTTGTTATCATAGCAAAAAATGTTTGTTCCTCTAGCAAATTTTGATATTATCGGTATACTGGGTGATTCGAAATTGCCGTCAACTTTTTTGATTCGGAATACTCTGAGCTGAGGATCCTTAAGGGGATACAACCCGAGTCAAATCTTTTCTGACAAATTACTAGAAAATAAAGCAATAAAAGGAAAATATCGCTCTGTACAGACCACCTTTATTGATTGAAGAAAGTTTGTTTCGGCGAAACAGAATTTTGGTTGAAATGAACGCAAAGAAACTTTTTGGTTGGGTGAAATAAAATTTATTTGTCTGTATGAAAGCCTTAATTATTGTGAACCAAATTTTGTTCACCCCAAATAAATTCTATTCCAGCCAACCAAAAAGTTTCTTTGCGTTGATTTCAATCAAAATTTTGTTTGACTGAAACAAACTGGGTCTGGGTCTGGTTGCATCTTCAGCCGTCGTTGGTATCACCCTTAAGATCCGGAGATATGAGCATTTTTTGAATTTTTGAAAGAACTCAATATTTCGGATGGATCATATCTTTGACATTTGAATCCAATATCATTCTCTAAGGCAAATCCACAGGGTATTCCTGGAAAAAGAAAAATAAAACTTTAAAGCGATTTGAAGTTGTTGAATTCCGATTGGCGGGAATGCAAAAAAAACTCTACAACGAAAAACGCTAAATTGGTTATACTTTTTTTCAAGAATACCCCGTGAACTGCCTTAGAGAATGATATTGGATTCAAATGTCAAAGATATGATAGTCCTTCCAAGATATTTGGTTTTTTCAAATAATCAAAAAATGCTCGTATCTTCGAATCTAAGGGTCAGATCAAAATATTCCGCACCAAAATCGTTTCAGAATTTCATCAAGAATCTGCTCTCAAAAAAATGTACGGCAATTTCGAATCACCCAGTATATAGAGTAGGAAACAAATGTTGCTTGGGGAGTTAACATTTTTTGCAGCCATAGCTAACAAGATTGCTACACCGAGAAAAGAAAGTTGTAAATTTTACCTCTTGTTAAGTAAATATAAAGTAACTGTGGGTGGTATCGGCCATCAAGAATTTTAAATACTCAGTTGAATATTTCAATGATTCAAGATTATAGTGTGATTTCTTATACACTATTATAACAGAATATCCATTCAAATGAACTCTGAATACACAGATTTATTTTTAGTAATCGTCAAAATAGCCGATTGCCGATTATTCCAGCCACCATGAGATGGGATTTTCAGCCGGCAATTAATAAATACATTTCTTATTGAAATTTAATGAAATTTATTGATGCAGGCGTTTGAATTTTCTTAATCATAATAAAATATTGTAGGATCGATCGTGGGACATTAAATGATTTGCTCGCTTGTCGTATGGATAATCCATTTTGTACAGCGGCAATAGCTTTTTTCAAATCGTCCATAGAATATTATAATCTTTTAGATACCATTCCCTTCAAAACATACATGTTTTATTATCCATTTTGATTTTTATTGATTGCACGGAGAAAAAGGAATTCGCTGTGGCAGCAAAAATGTTTGCTATCCCAGCACAATTTTGTTTGCTATTCTGTACATAATACTGAAAATTTGCTGGCGGAGCAAACATTTTTTGCTGCCACAGCTAAAAAATTGCTGTCGTAGCTAACACGATTGCTGTTATAGCAAATTTTCAACTAGGTCAGCAAAAAATTTTGCTATTCTATATATAATACCTAGATTTGCTGCGTCAGCAATTTTTTTCTCTCCGTGTGCGAAAAACACATACGTTTGAAAGTTGAAAATGTAAATCAACACCTGGCCGATACACTCAACGGGTTGGTCAGTTTTGCGAACTCAAACATTTGTTCATTAATGTGAAACTTTCATTTCTTCAATGACAAAAAATGATTTGTAGAATGCATTATGTTAAATGGCCTGACTTATTTCATCGTATGTTGATTCGAAGAATTGCCAAAAGCGATCATAATATCTTATTCAAACGTACTTACTTCCCAGTCTTCGAGTTTGAGACCGCTTGTGTTGACAAATTTTTATGTTTAGGGACGCAAGTCATCTTCTTGACAAAAACAATTTTCTATTCAAACAGGAATACAAGCCATTTATAAATTTTACTTTTATGTTCTTGAAACATCGAAGAGTTATTCTGTGTTGTGTACTTCGTTATATAAAGTTCTTAGTATTCGAGAAAAATTTTAGCCAATTTCACCACGGGGGAAGTAAGATGCACTTCAGCTATGGTATATTTCACATGCGTTGTTGTAAAATATCAACTAAAATTCTGGTCGCTTGCACTAGATTCAGGGTGTCTAGCAAAATATGATTTTGGAATTCCCGACCAATTCCCGACTTTTTCCAGGATGTTTTGGGAGATTTCCGGATGGAAAATAAAATGCACACACATCAATTTCAATTAACATTTTCGATGGCATAATACAATCTAATAAGGAAAATGAATTCGAAGTTGAATATTCAAATATTGATCATTTTAAATGGACATGTTTTCAATCAATAATCCAAATCATTCATATCCAACTCGGCTCCATTTAATTATAATGCGTTTTGAAAATAAAATCAAGGATATTAAGTACATCTTAAAGACGTCAGAACCAGACTATTTCACGAACATTTGGGAATCCTTTCGAAAATTCTTGAAATAGTCGCAAGACCTCTGAGAGGATATTTGAAACAACTCTCACGGAGAAAAAGGAATTCGCTGTGGCAGCGAAATCTACTTTTGCTGGGTTCCTTTTGCCAAAGCAGCAAATTTTTTGCTGTGACAGCAAACTATTTGCTGTTCCAGCAATCTTGTTAGCTGCGACAGCGAATTTTTAGCTGTGGCAGCAAAAAATGTTTGCTATCCCAGCAAAATTTGTTTGCTATTCTATATATAATACTGAAAATTTGCTGGCGGAGCAAACATTTTTTGCTGCCACAGCTAAAAAATTGCTGTCGTAGCTAACACGATTTCTGTTATAGCAAATTTTTAGCCAGGTCAGCAAAAAATTTTGCTATTCTATATATAATACCTCGATTTGCTGCGTCAGCAAATTCTTTCTCTCCGTGCTCAAATCTCCCCCAGGTAGAAATATTCTATTCAATCTTATTACAAATGGTGAAATTTCTGATTGAATATCATTGAATTCCATTGAAACCTATTCATTTTCCCATTCATCAATGAGATTTTATAGATTATTTGTAACAGGGCCGTGATATAGGACTTCTTGAGTTATGTAAGGTTTCTGGAACTCTATAAGAATTCAAAAAGAATTTTTTTTTCGAGAATTCTTTGGTAAATCATTCATTGCTGTCTAAACCTGGCTGAAGAAATTATTCTGAAAATATCTGAGAATCTTTGCATAACTCTAAAAAATTATAACAAAAAATATCAATATTTTAATATAATCAACATTCAAAATAATCGATATTCATTTTGATTAAGATTTAAAATCATCAATATGCAATATAATCAATTATTCGTCGATGGGGAAAACTTTTCTCAGTTTGAAAATTCTGCACACACAAAAATAAAAATATAATTCAAAATTTCCCGGAATCTTTTTCATTTCCTGACGTTTTCCCGACTTCTCCCGACGAAAGTACAATTCCCGACTGCTAGACACCCTGTAGATTTTAAATCGTCCACCATACATTTACTCAATAAAATGTCAATTTTACAAGTTCTTTTTCCTCAGTGTATGATAGCGAATAGATTGCTGTCTCAACAAAAAATTTGATATTCCGGCAGAAAATACTTAGCAAAATCAGATTTCGCACAGCGAATTTTTTGTCTTCTCCGCGGGATGACAATTCGGCAGCAGTCCACGAGATCCGCGAACCGAACAATTTATACTTTTCAATTTCTTATTTGTCAACGTCTATGGTGTATTGACCAGCTAGAATTAGCTGCTTCTCCATCAACGATGAGATATTCGATTTCTTCGAGGTAGCACAGTGGGCCAGATCACACTAAAAACTGGCCAAAATCCAAATTTTCGGCAGAATCGTTTGAAATCCAAGGTACAGGGATTTTTGGGGTCACTGATTACGAATCTGGAATAAAAATTTTGGAAATTCAAGATGGCGGATCCAATATGGCGGATAAAAATTTCAAAAATCCCCGAATTTCCTTGAAACTCTTCACTCGGGGGTTTTTAGGGTCGCTGATTACGAATCTGGAATCAGATTGTGAAAATTCAAGATGGCGTATGCGATATGGCGGATAGGAAATTCAAAATTGATCGAATTCCCTTGAAACTCTCCAATCAGGGATTTTCAGGATGACTGATTACTAATTGGGAGTAAAAAAAATTCGAATCAAGGATGGTGGTCGAAAATTTACACACATAATTATAAGTTAACAAATATCTATCAGAATCCCCTGAAATTTACCACATGAAGGTTCTTAGAGTGATTGATTTTCGGATTTCAAAATTCAGATGCATATCCTCTACTTTTAGGGCACACCGGTGCCCTTAAAGCGGCCAAAAGTACTTTTAGCGGTACTTTTAGGTGCCAGATTAATATATGTGCCTAGATGGGCCTGGGCCAGAGGCCTCGAACTCCTGGGGGGGGGGGGGGGCTTCAAATTCTTCAAAGTTAAAAAGAAAGAGAATACCCCAAAAAACTTTTCTTACAAGGGGACTCATATGCTCAAGCGCCCAGGAGCCTCGATAACCATTAATCCGGCAATGATCACTATCAATGGGATAATAACTATTTAATTAGCTCAATATATCTATTGAACGTAAGTGGATTCATATACCTTATCCCTATACTTATCTTCACGAAATTCCGAAATCGACTTTTAGCCAGCTTCGATATGAAAGTGATATGGCTCACTGTGCGCCATATTGAATCTACAAATCCAAATTTGGTTTTCTTAACCCCAAGTGTGCAATCAGCACCCTCCAAAATCTCCGAGTGACGAAAATTTGGAGCGAATTCTATGGATTTAAAAATATCCGTCCAGCATATTAGACCCGCCTCTTTGAATTTTATATTTCAATTACCAAATCCGTAATGAGTCACTTCGGAAAGCCCCTGAGTAACAAGTTGCAAAATGTTCTGATGCAATTTTTAATTTTCGTGATTTTTTCTTGTCATCTACTCCACAGCGAATGGGGTTTACACAACATATTTATACTTTATCGGACGTTTTCTGCAAGAAGCGCAAAAAACGCGCCGATTGAACTTCTAGTACACAACAATAGTAACACATCAATCCTAGTCTGGTGTGAATTGAACGCGGAACGTCGCGGAACGACCTCGTGATAGCGTGGACAAAATGAAAATTACATAGAAAATATTCATAAAATCATGCACCCATGCCTTCCCGTGTGGAAATTTGTCCGGGCGTCCTATATTGAATACAGGCCCTGTATGGGCTTAAATCGGGTATCCAAACTTAGGATGGCCTAGCCTTAACCACTAAGGGGTCTAGTCGGGTTTCTGATATTTAGCCTGATTTTTCTAACTCAGGGCCACCCATACAAGGCCCATGTGGGGCCAAGATGCATTTCCAATGTTTCCCCCTGTTTGAAAAATTTAGGCGCACCCTACTAAAGCCCGTATAGGGCCTTGCTGTGTTTCCCGTATTCCCCCAAAGATTTTATTTTAGGCGCACCCTACTACAGCCCGTATAGGGCCTTGCTAGGCTTTCCATATTCTCCCAAAGATTTTAATTCAGGCGCACCCTACTGCAGCCCGTATAGGGCCTTGCTAGGCTTTCCATATTCTCCCAAAGATTTCAATTTAAGCACACCTGTACACAACCCTCGTAGGGCCGACCTGCATTACCAATATTCCCCTTGTTTTAAAAAGTTAGGCGCACCCAACCTTGGTTGAAAACAGCAATATATAACCTCTTTATTCAACTAAAGTTTCAAACTATTTACAATTCGAAGTCTTTACATAGATCCATTTTTATAGCCAAATTTCTGTCGTTTTGATCGAGCACAGGAATGAAATGCAAGAAATTTTCCATTTGATATTAGATAAAAGTCAATAGTTTGGGTTTCACTGAATAAATTCAATGAGATAAAAATTTTATAATCAATGAATTGATGGAAAATCATAATGATAATCAATACCTTATACTCGTAGACATAACAATAAAAAAGGGAACGTTGTATGAACTGAAAGGTACTTGATTCATTAAGAAACAATCAAAATAATCATTTTAATATATCAAATGATCAAATCTGACCAGGCCCTGAATAGAACTGGGGAATGTCACAAATCATTTCTACCCGGGTGGGAATTTTATTCTCTCCTTGCGATATTCATCTAATTTGATAATCTATGCAAAAATTTATTACACATTCAAAGGCCCTAGTTTCAGAGCCTACATTGGCCCCATCATGGGTGTCCTACATAGGCCCAAGTTAGGAATACAGTACAGGCCCTGGAAATGAGAGCGTGACAATCCTGTCTAGGCCCTATAAAGGTAACCAAAACAGGGCCTGGAATAAAGTAAGGACGCCTAGTTTGGCCCTAACTGGCGCCAAGAATTAATTTCCACACGGGTTGTAACACATCGTTCTCCTTGTTCTGTTCCTTCTCTGATTGTAGTGGAGTTATGAGATGAAGAAACCATGCATATTGTGATGAATTTTCTCAGCTGGATTAAAATACTTAGAAATTTTGATGTGCAATTATTCATTTTCAAATTACCACCACCTAAACACTAATGTTTGGATCCCCTTAATATATTCACCAAGTGCACTTGAACTTATATACTTCATCCCCACAAACTTGTTTTTGAAAAATCTGGACTCGACTTCTGGCCAGTTTTTCCAGTCATCTGGCCCCCTGTGGGTAGCAATGATTCGGGCGTCATTCAAAATGTTAGAAGACGTGTTATAAAAATGGAAATAAAATACCTTTCGCAAGGTTGTTTCTCATCAAACTACTGATCATAAAACTTATCACAGTTGACCGAATAATTATGATATTGCATAAATCCGTTGCATGAGTCACACATTTGAAATCAAAAGAATTTATCGATATCTAATAACTAGTTAGAAAGTAGTTTCGACCAATAAAACGCATTTCCCGGTACCATACGAAACAAGGCAATAAATTCCACTATCCAACGATTATTTCAACCAATTTTTCTCCCCTGAGCTTCCTCTTCCACTTCTCTCTCTCTCTCTCCCATGTGAGATCATAATCGCATTAAACCGCGGCAGGAGAGAAATATACGGTGGTAGCCTAATTTTATTTATATCAGTCGTCGTCGTCGTTGTCGTTGTCGTTGTCGTTCTCAAGGTGGTAACAGGTATAAGGAGACGAAGAAGGAAAGAAAATCTACGCTATATACACGTACGACTATCATCAGGGTCATCATATTCAGGGTACAAGCAATTACCAACTAGTTGGTAGTAGTTTAAAGCTCCGTGCTGTTAATGCACCTCTTTTCTCCGGGCATCGCGTTATGTACTCGAGAAATGACTGGCGTGTATTACTACCCATCATCCGTAAACACTCTACCTCTTAGCTCGGGCATCAAGTTTTTCATACAATTTTCTTTTTTTTCCACTCACTCACTCATTCATTCGTTCATTCATTTATTTATTTTGTTCCTTGGTTTCGCCTCGCGCGGTTGTTTGTTGTAGGTAAGCGCACTAAATGACCCGTATCCTGCCTCAAACGGATAGAACTGGTACGGATAGAACTCGAGATCTCTGACAGGCTTCTTTATTCCCGACATTAATATATTTATTCGTCCGTTTCCCTTCCAGTTTCTTATACTTTGACGTTATTATCTCTTGCTCGTGTAGCAATACCGGCAATGGTTTAACGATAACAGACGTGGCGGCGGTAGGGCCATTCTTACTCGGACCATTGCACACGAGATCTAGAAAGAACAGGAATGAAACCAGGAAATTGGGTTGATCTTATTGTGAAATTATGATTGAATTAATTGTGAAATGAATTGCGCGCCGATTGATTCGAGCGTCAATTACTGTTTTTTCTCCTTGTTGCTATTATTATTTGCTGGACGTAATCGAGAGAACAGTGACTTCAAATTATACACAACGATGATAATAATCGTGATGTAAGAAGACGGAATTACCTGAGCGGTGGTGATAATAATGGATACCGAGAGTTAGTTGATTCTTTTATAAAGATATTAGAGAGTATACGAAAAAACAAAGATCCTATCGTAGCAGCGCATTGTATATATATATACGCACCCATATTTTTTTCCTTATAAAACGAATAAAGCTATTCGAATTAGTAAGATCGAGTTTGATATTCAATAAATCTCGTGGATTTCTAATGAATACATTTCTCTAGCCATTGCACAAGGATTTCGTTGCGCTTGTTGTGTGGTATTAGATTTTGTATGTAGGCTATTTTTATTCTGGCAAATCGATGGAAACTGATCGAGGAAAGGATAATCCGTATAACGAATAACACCTACGCAAAGTGGTATTTATTATGAATTACTCTTTGTTCGATAGTTTCACGATTTGATCTTAATAATACAGATGGGAATATATAATATCCTTTTGTAATTTTAGATTGTCTTGTGGTTGCTGTTTATGGATTCTAACTGGGTATTCTTGATTAAATGCAGGACGCTTTGGAAATCTTAGGCTTTCATTTCCATAATTCCATTCCATTCTTGGCTTCTTTTAGAAAATAAAACATTTGTTTATGCAATGAAAGAAATGAATAGATGAGGTTCTTTTCCCTCAGTGATATTATGAAAATTCTGAACATTGAGATCCATTTTTCTTTTGTTTACAAATCGTGCTTACAATTTTTCAGTTTATCTCTCGAATCTTCGATACCGTTTGTCCCGATTTAACCCATTATCGCCTGAACGGACATTTTTCGACACCAAAGTTCACAGATTCATTGTACAATGAATTTGATCGAGAACAAATTTTCTAACCACTGCACCCTATGTTTTGAAGGTCGCTCTTTCGAATGGTGATCTCGAGAAAACCCTAAAATGAGTTTTTTTTAATGTGAAAATTGCAAATTGAAAAAAAAACACGGTTTTTTGATACCTAAGATTGATGATAAAAAAAGTTTATTCCTACACTGAGAGAAATAAAATGTACTTTTTGGCTCCGTACAAACTTTTTGTGCAAATAAAACAGAGAAAACTGTAATGTTTCATATCATAAATGTAATAATTACACGTCATTATTACATTTTATGATATGAAACATTACAGTTTTCTCTGTTTTATTTGCACAAAAAGTTTGTACGGAGCCAAAAAGTACATTTTATTTTTCTCAGTGTACAAAAAATCTGCAGCAATTTTTTTCTCGATATTCATGGACTTACGGAAAAATTGCCCAAGAACAAAAACGTCTCAAAATTAGAATGCCCTAAAATTTCTTAAGAGGCGTAAAAGAAAATTTTTGATTATCCGGAAAATGGAAAAATTGAAATTTTTGACGAATTGTTTCAAAACTCTGAAAAAATTTGAAGGTATTGTTTGACTGATTTCAAGAACTTTCTGTTCCTACAAAATTTTTCTGTAAGTTCAAGGTTATTGAGAAAATCATTAATGATTGGTGACCTCAGAAACCCTTCAGTAATTTTTTTTTTCAATAACTATGGACTTGCGGGAAAATACCCTCGAATTTTTTTCAGATTTCTTAAACAATTTTTCAAGAATTCTCATTTTGTCGGAGAATCAAAAATTTTCTTTCACGGTTCTGAAAATATTAGAGGGTATTCTTTGACCACTTTTGAGACGTTTTTGTCACTAAGAAATTTTCCCTAAAGTCCATAGAAATCACGAAAAAAATGGCTGAAGATTAAAAGTAAAATTTATCGTTTCGGACGCCTTTTTGTATGGATAAACATTTTTTTTTCATCAATCTCAAGCCAATAACTCCTAATTTGAGGTCCATGGACGCGATATGCAAGAGCAAACAAACAAATTTGCAATTTTCACATGAAAAAAAGTCATTTTAGGGTTTTCTTTACATCACCATTCGAAAGAGCGACCTTTAAAACATAGGGAGCAGTATTTTGTCCTAAATTGTCGGGGAACGTACTCGTTTTGAACCAGCTTTGCGGGAGATGGGCGTCAACCAAGACGAGTAGTGGAGTTAGGTTTTTTATTGTAATTTTTCACCTAACGTTTCGACTGGCTTTCAGTCATTATCAAAGGAATTCGGAGTGGGGAGTTGAAATGAAAATTCGGACCCGCTTCCATCACGGTGGGGGTGAAAAATCGTATTTTGTCCCAAATTGTCGGTGAAACGTTAGGTGAAAAATTACAATAAAAAACCTAACTCCACTACTCGTCTTGGTTGATGTCCATCTCCCGCAAAGCTGGTTCAGAACGAGTACGTTCCCCGACAATTTGGGACAAAATACGATTTTTTCCCCCCACCGTGATGGAAGCGGGTCCGAATTTTCATTTCAACTCCCCACTCCGAATTCCTTTGATAATGACTGAAAGCCAGTCGAAACGTTAGGTGAAAAATTACAATAAAAAACCTAACTCCACTACTCGTCTTGGTTGATGCCCATCTCCCGCAAAATAGGGAGCAGTGTTTAAAAAATTTCTTTTCGATCAAATTCATTGTAAAGTGAATCTCTGAACTTTGGTGTCGAAAAATGTCAATTCAGGCGATAATGGGTTAAATTCTCATAGTTTGGCACCACTGGCCCCAACTAGTGATGCCATATTCGAGAAAGAGTGACAGACTATCACTTTCTCGCTCGCCTGACTTATTCCGCATGGTGGGATAAAGGGGAAGCAGTTGATGGAGAGGGTAAAAGCGGTCTCGGCCTCTAATCTGGCATCACGGTTGATCACTGGTCTCAACACATATTAATATGTGGAAATTTAAATCGGGCCAGCACTAGCCCTGACTTGAAGAATCTGGGTCAGTACTGGCCTGGCTCAAATTTCCACATAGGTTCTTAATACAACAACTGAAGTCCCTGGTACACTGAAAAAAAATATTCAATTGTTGAATTATAATATGTGTCTTCCCATTGATTGCTCCCAATGACCCTCGAACTTTTTAGCTTCGAAGACGCTACTGATTCTCTCAAATGACGCTCAAAATTTCATTATTCCAGATGGGAATTGCTTCGCTCGCAATTTCAAACTTAAGGACGCTCCCTTCGTTCATATTTTTCAAATTCAAAAATGCTCGCTCCACTCGGCATTTGGTGTTGCAACAATGGGCGCTTGCTTTGCTCGTATCTTGGTACATTGGAGGGTGGGTGCTCAGTTTGCTAGCCACCTAATGCTCCAAATAACAAGTGATTGGAAAAATGGAGAACTCAGAGAAATCAATTGGGAAATAATTATCAATAATAGTAGTCTTCGATGAAAGTAGCCCTCAAAATTTGTTATTTCTGCAAGGAAAAACGAGTAGTTTGGGAATGGGTCAAATGAAGATAGATTTCGTTGAAATTCAGCCTGAAATTGGTATCCCTCGTTGAATCGTGAGGGTTTGCAGCACGGTTTGGGTCTTCGATAGTGCTCCATATAGGCGCGTATCCAGTGAATTTTGTCCAATCCATAGAATCTCGTTAAACATCTTCAAATCTGCAATGTGCTACAGAAATCCCCACACTTCTCCTTCAAAATTTCAAATCCTCAATCTACTCTAGTAGAAATTTTGGATGAGAAAGTACCAGGGCCTGACGAGTAGAAGTGCACTCGAAACTCTTGAGCAAAATTGAAAAATGCTGAGTAGTGTCGTTCAATTTTACGATCTTCAAAGACAAATTTCTACATCAAATCAAGTGTGGGTAAGTGATAATTGGAAATAACACGCTTGAGACGCTGATATTGATTGCATCCAGGCCATAAAGCAATTTTTTTCCACTCAAGATTTAAGACCTTTTTCGAGACTGCGACAGTTCCGAATAAACCTTGTTGTTCAAGATTTTAAAACAAATTTTTTCAATTTCCTCCCATTTTATTCTTTAAATATTTGTAAATTGTAATTTGGTAAAATTGAGTTTTGTTGGTTATACTCGAGAGTCTTGAGTGCAGCCCTAGTGCAGGTTTTGATACGGTTTTCCCTATTTCCCTATTGTACCCCCGCGTTACAACCCTATTTGAATCCTATCAGGAAAATTAGATAAGTCCCTTGTAAGGTCCTCATAAGATTGCCCTTATTCACGGTTTCCGGATTCTAACCTGACCAGGAGCTTATTAAAAATAGGGAATGCCTGATCAAAATTCAAAAATATCCCTGATATCCAAGGATCCTCGAGTTCATCGAATCCAAATTGATAATCAACTTCCGAAACACACTTTTTCTCTTTCTAACGTTGACGAATCAAACTAACGTACGAATTCTTCATTCCGATTGTTTTTCCATCCACCGGAATGCCGGGTTATTGTTGCATTGATACTACAACAATAACATATTTTCTTCGTGACTCTCATTCCTACCAGGAAGTTTTTATTTTCTAATAAACATCACGTCCTACCCATCACAAACGATCGTAACAGTATGAAAAACGTGGGAATATAAATTATTCATAAGTCTCATAAAGATCAAAGTGTTGAATGTGTTGCGTATTCGAACGAACGAGTTTTGTTTCTCCAATTATTAACGTGACCCAACGCAACGTATATGTTATTATGAATCTTCTTCTCCTTTACACTTGGAACAATAATCTCAGTAATCAACACGTTTCGCGCGTAGGTGTCGGACTTGGAGGATTCACGTAGTATTTAATCTTCCGATCAATTTTCTACGTATGACGCATTTCCAAGCGGATTCGCAGGAGTGTTTGTGACAAAACAAAATACATACGAGCAAAGAAGCAGCGGCGGCAATGTCGTAGAGCGTGTGGTAGAGGGTTGATGGTGGTAAGTAGTATAGTGTATATACATAAACGAGCGGAGGCGAGAAAGAGCAAAGGAAGAAAAGAAGAGCGACGACGAGGGTCATCGACATCCCAGGAACGCGAACTGACCGCCAGAGTGCTAGCGCTAATTTTCTATCTGGATTCTTTTTTCTTCTTCTTTTCCTCCTCTTGGGTTCGTAGTAGTAGTAGGTACATGATTTCGACTCAACTAGATCCATCGGAAATAATTCGTGGGCGATTTTCAATCAATTTCGGAGAAGTGGCCCTAGTAGAATGGCTACCCACGTGAAAATTTTTTGTTTGCGCCAATACTGACGATGAAAAAAAATAGATAGGCGCAATACTGACATCCAAGGCTTGGAAATCTATATCGAGCCAACGTTGACTGACAAGTGGCACAATGTTGCATCAATGTTGGGAATCAAAATTTCCAATGATCAATCCATCATTGGCTCAAGATTGTGCCAATCATGGTTCATCGTTGTCCCAATATCGTTTGGACAAAAGAAATTAACTTCATACGAACAATTTCATAGCACGGCTGAATATTAATCCAAACGTTGACAACGTTTAGAAGAAATGAGTACCCAATGCAGTGCCAAGCCTGGTCAAAGCTTGGCTCAGGCTAGCCACGATCCTCAATGATACGTCTCCATACGAAAATTCCCGCGTCCAATGTCAAAGCGCCACCCTTCGGTATTATTTCCAACGCTCGGTTCGTTTCTCGCAAGTGCTCAACGAACTATGCGGTTGATATATAAGCATCATATAACCTTCTGATTTGAAAATTGTTGTCTTCATCATGGGTCCTTCATCGAAGGAGAGATTTTAGCTGTGCAGACCCATGGACTCGTGGACATCAGAATTTGAATTATACTTGATGTAATTGATTTGTAAGGTAACCAGTAATAATTGAGTTATATTGAACTTATAAACACATCTTGTATTGGATTAATCAAATAAATTTCTTCGTTTCAATGTATACAGAGATTCTCTGGCCCTGGTTGTATAAAATATTTCAGGTTCGGGCTGTACTTCTTAACATGTGCGGAGGGGAAGCAATCGATGTCGGGAATATATGACTCTGAATTTTTATTATATTTTTGCAATCGTTCAAGATAGAGTTGAACATTGGCACAACATTGGCTCAACGTTGGCGCGGGATTGTCGCAACGTTGAATCAATTTGGGCCGAATATTGACTCAGTACTATTATAGTATTGACTCAAATTTAGCAGTCAACATCATTTATGTGTAATAAATGATGGTACCTCCTTTAAATGCATAAAACATCTGACCATTGGAAGACCATAAAAAAATTTGTCTAACAGTCTTGGTTCGTAATGAGTACAAGCGTGATCCAATCTTGGATTTAGATCGAGCGACAAATTTTTTCAAGGGTTGCCAATGATGGCTGATTGGACTGCCATAATCGTACCAATGTTGGTCCGTGATTGGCAGAATACATCAATGGAGCCTGTAACGATGTTATCATTTCAAGCTTGCACCCTGCTAACCGCCAAGGCTCGGCCAATCTTTGTCAGTGTTGCGCCATCCTAGCGCCAATCGTCAATTTTCATCTGGGTAGTTTTCCCAAATGTTAGGTTGGTTTCTAACTAGTTTTGTAGCGCACTTTCTAACCTGGGTCCGTTATGCCCATCCAGATCTGCAGGATGTCTACTGTTATTGAAAAATTCGATTCCAGGACTTTTCCAGGAGTTTCCAAGAGGACAATCGTTTGAAAAGTTCTATAGGACCGTGACAATTTTGTTTCGTTATGCATCTTTGAGGATGAAATGAGCTCGTTAGACGTCGAATAAAGGGATAAAGCCACATCAACGTGTATACAGGGTTGCAAATTTGCGAGTGCACTTTTCAAGGAAGGTTCTTCTCAATTTCTTCCCATTTATTTTTCATTTCGGAAAATTCCTAATCGATTGGTTTATATCCTAAACTGTAAAAAAACTTCCAAAAAAAGGTTTGGAAGTTTTTTACCAAACAACTTTTGTCAATTGACAAATCTTTTCTGGGTAAACACAAAATTTGTTTGGAAATTTGCAGAAAATTTGTGAGTTTCCAAACAATTTGGAAATTTACCAATCTGTAAGTTTTTCACCATACTTTTCCGCTTGAAAATTCACGAATATTTTTTGCAGTGCAGGGAGACGAATTTTTCCAAGTTTTTCCATCAATTTGCTCCAGCATTTGATAAAATTTGCAAGTGAGGTTTCAAAAAATCCTTACTCTCGTGACCTATTCATTTTTCATTTCAGAAGATTTTGAATGAATTGGTCTCTATACCTTAGGAAAACAAATTTTCACAAATTTTCCAAAAGCCCGAAATCTCTTTAAATCTAAAAGAGTGAAAAATCACCTGTTTCACTCCACTAAGTCTCAGAAGTGAGCCAGTCTGCTTCGAGTGGGATTTTCACTCGTGTCGAGTGAACCCTCACTCTTTCAGAGTAAAAAATTGGGTCTAGAATTTGAGTAGCTGTGAGTTTCTAACCTCAAACCTTAGAATATCACTCTAAAAAAGTGGAAATTTCACTCATAATCTTGACAGGTTCACTTTTGGCTGGCTGAAGAGTGAAATCTCACTCTAAAAATTTTAGAGAGTAGCACTTGGTAAAATTCACAACCCCGGCAATAATACAATATCTGTCTTATTCTTCACTCTTCGCAGGTTGTTCGAATATTATTCCATATTACCTTTTATTCTCTAAATCTAATAATATGAAAAGTATTCATATTATCATAATTTTATCATGTTTTTCCCTGACACAGAGGACTAAATTTTCAACTTTAAACCTTCTTCGATACTTTTTCTCTTCAAAGTTCGACCAGCTCGGATTTTGATATCAACTCGTGATTGAATATCATTTATCGATAGAATTTCTCAATTATTCAAATCATATTTTCAACTTCTGCAATTCTCCCGCGAAATTAGATCCAGATTTCGCCAAGTGATCGTCGTATACGTTTTATAAGACATCTAATTTCAAAAGGGACGAAATTTCCACTTGTTAATTCCCATTTCATCGAGTAATGGTCGTGGAATAAAATTCAAACTTGAAAAAGATGTTTCTTTTGATGAATATTAGTAACAGGTATGTTTCATTTTGCATTTGGACAACATATTCGATCAAGTTTCAAGCTCCAGGTATTCAATTGAATTATGAATATCGCAGTTTTTAATTGACTCATTAACTTTTTCATGATTCAAGGATATTTGAGGAGTAGTAGACACCCTGAGATGTCCCAGAGAATTGCTAGAATGTAGTTCAAATTGTTAACCCTGGAACACAACACTGGGGTATTTTTGTGCCCCAAGGCGTTTTGAAAGTTGCAGGTAAAGTGGGTTTTGCTACCTATCGGTCCAGAATCCTGACCATAATTCAGCTCAGAGCTCCAAAAGAGGGAAGAGTTGATTAGAAACGTCAATTTGCCTTCCGATTGCGACCGATAACAACGCGAAGTGAGCGTGGAGTACTTTTTACGATTGTATGAAAATTCATACTTTAGAATTTGAAGGAAAATTTTGGGTTTTGCAGCAGTTTTTGCAGAATTTCAGTTCTCTGTCATTATTCAAAGTGTTTTCAAGTTTCAAAAAAAATATAAATCAATTTTGTTACCAATTTTGTAACTGATTGTTTCATTTGTGATGACAATGACAATCGTGAAGAATTATATTTTTTTCATAACATTTACATTGACTTCCGTCCTTTTTTGAGGATCATCATTTTTCCAATTTTCACATTCTCAATTGAATCTATTTCAAGGCAAAAGCAAAAATTCTGTTTTATCCGTGTCCCAGATAATTTTTCCAAGTTTTCAAATGTTCTTGGATATTCAAAATCGGATGGAAATTCGAAAAGTTACGTTAGTTTCGCTTTCAACTAATATTTTGCAATTTTTTCATAAGATTTTTGCATTGAAATTCATACTACTGTCTTTGCCTTGAAAAAACGAAGAAAATGATGTGTTTCAAAATTCATTTTCCATGACGAATATTTACGTAAATCGCGTTCAAAGGTGTGGGGTACAAAAATACCCCAGTGTTGTGTTCTACGGTTAATTGGAAATGTGAAATCACGTTTTTCTTTCTGTAAAACCACACCTATGAATAAGATAACAATGTATTTTGACATTTAATCTCAAGTCGAGAACGTTGCTTTTGAATTTATTTCCATAAAATAATCCCGAGTGATAAATTGAAACGTCGGGGCTTCCTTTCATTCCTCTAACCGTGTTGATGGACTATCAATGTTACTGTACGATCAGTTGACGCATGAAAAATCTACATAAACCAACTGAGTGTTTGCGCACTAAAGTCAAATTGGCTGAAATATGTTATCCGGTTGCCCCCACGTGGGTCCCGTCTGGTACGTGGATGGTAAATGGGACGCCCAGAGAAATTTCTACCAGGGGGTTTGTTTTTGCATTGTAGTTTTGTTGGCCTTCGAGTAATGCCCAATTAACCCCTGAGGCCTCTCGCGTCCTCTAACGTAACCTTGATATTACTCACCTATCGAGTGTAGACATCACTCGACGACGCTTGTTCTTGGTATCAACGGAGGGAGAGAAGGAGAGCATTTGACGATAAAGCGCGCTCCATTTATTCAATACCTTCACTTCACAGTTACACGTATATGTTTGTGAGTATTATTTCATATATAATGCACAATGGAGAGAGAGAGAATGGCTTCGCGTGACCTTCGTATTTACTTATGCGCATGGTAAAAACTAGTACACCGAACCGGAGGTGCGTAACATTTCAACTGATCCGAATACGACAATCATTATTTTTTTTTTTGAAATATACTCGCTCTTCGATCAGGGGTTTCCCTAAGGGACGACACTCAAAAACACTGCCTTTGTTTCGTTTGGTTTTGTTACACCAAGATTTTCATGTTTTACGAATCTCACATCTTCTGCACTGACAGAAAAACGATCTGATTGAAACATTCGTGGTCGCAAAAACCTGAAATCTAGTTCGATTCACCAGGAAATGTGATTGTGATGTCCAGAAATTAACTGCATATTTTCTGGACGAACTAGATTTGAAGTTATTGCGACCGCGGATGTTTCAACCACGTCGTTTCTCTGTCAATGTGAGTATGCTGGCAGCAAAAAATCTTCCATACCCTCTGTATCCTCCAGATGTAGCCCCCAGCGATAACTGGCTCGTTACAATGCTCCAGGGAAAGAGATTTTACTCCAATGAAAACGCGATATCGGAAAGCGTAATTTGATACCTACGAAGGAGAAGACGTTGAATTTATCCCAAAAGTTGAGTGGACTGGAACAACATTATCTTCTCAGGGAATATTTGAAATTCCCTGACGCGGGGACACAGGAAATCATATATATTTGTCCTTCAACGATGCGTATAATCAAAAAGTAACCCTCCACGTGAGATAAAGAGAAGAAAATAATATAATAATATCTTGAAACTCACCCATCGCCGTCGAGAGTGATGGCGGTATCCGCTAGAACACGGAGTACAAGACCAACGGTCGCTCTGGCGTGACAATCGATACCAAGAAGGCAACTCTCCTCGGCATCCTGTCGTCCTGTACAAGACACCACAACCAGGTAACGTGTTCTTCCTGGATGCACAGACTCCAGTTTCACCGCCTGAAACGAGACGAAAGAGAAGAAAAGATTACTCCTTGATAATATATTATATGCATATGAATTTATCAAATCGTATGATTTTTTCCCATACGGAATTAGTAATAACATCGTATAGCGATAATTATGTTGTCGTTCCACGAAGAGAGCTCTTACAACAACGTTGTTGTATCATCTTAACGCTGTATCGCTGTCTAATTATTCTGATTTATGATAGAATGCACACGCATATGGAATACGAACGTATATATTCAAGCTCATCGATCAATCGCTTGACATTTATCTTCCCTCTCGTATGACAACACAAGCTTGTAATGTGCATTTAGAGAACTGAAAGAGAAATTTTTCAATCGTCGATATTATGTATCGTTAATTGACTAAGCCGCGTGATCCACCGTTGCGCATTAATCATAGGAAAAAAAAGTAGTCTTGGAAATGAATATTAAGGACAATATCCTAATCATTTCTAATACAGAAGAAGAAAAGAAAAAAGGAAAGAATACGAATAATCATCAAGCCATTACTCTGCGCATCTGCGAAACGAGATTTCGCAGCGGACAATCGAACATAAATAATCATCCAACGGTAGACAATTGAAACAATAGGCGATTCAATCCAATGACATTTACGCGACATCGATTTTCCATTCATCGGTGGTGTTCTGTTCGCCGCCGTTGGTATCTGTGAATATATATCTCGAAAAAATTAGCGGATACTCTTTCAGCGAATCACCGGGTTAAGTCAATTATACAATAACAACAACAAGACCCGGCAGAAGATAGAAGACAGAAGACGGAGACCGCGGTGCAAGTGAGTTCGCGATTATCGCTGCATTCATCTGCAAAATCGTTGACCCTAACCGAGGCTTGGGTTAAGTGAATGTGATAGCAGAAGCAGCGGCGGCGGCAGTAACAGCAGCAGCAGCAACAGCAGCAGCAGCAAGTAATTATAGAGAGCGAATAATGCTATACCGAAAGAAAGAAGACGAGGACTTTTATATACCTTGTCTTCCCTTTACTCTGATATCCACTGTTTCGATGCGGTTATTAAATACTATATGTATACATACACGTAGATATAAGCGGTACAAAGAGAGTCCGCATAATTGTGCCTGTCGTGAAAGCATCGAAGAGCAAATCATCGTGTAAGAGAATATATCGATACACACAACCAGGAAGTTCAACGGTAGCTAAAGCTCGTTGTGTAACAGACTCCAACTTCTTTTCTTCTTCTTCTTCTTCTTCTTCTTCTTCATCTCCTCATTTATTCGTTTCTACTTCTTCTTCCGGTACGGCAGTGGTGGTGGTGGTGGTGTTATTAACCTTTTTCCCAACAACCGCAAATCTTCGTATCTGGAACGATCTGATTCAACATTTCTGTTCATTCGTTCTCAAACTACGATCGTATCTCGAGGAAACTATAAGAATCTGCAGTATGAGAGTTATTCGGTAGATCTCGAAGCGGGTAGAGTCTCCGCAGGGAGAATCGATAACACTGATTTCAACATTTTTACTCGAGTTTGTTCGCTTTCAGGGACTTTGTAGAAACTCCAGTGGTGATTCGACTGTCAGTGCGGTGATCAATTTTGGAATTTCTCTACCCTTTTTTGTTGACTATTCCGATCTAAGGGAAAAAGTGTATGTGGTTGATATTTGGATGGTTGGGAATTAGCTATAGTAGCTATTCTTCAACTGTAGCGACACAAGTTATTGCTATAGTACACTGAGAAAAAGTCACAGCAGCTATATTTTCACCATCCCAGTGCTTCTCGTAGCTACTCCAATGGAAAATATGGCTCCTTTGACCACAAAAATGTACTTGGGCTCGTTTTCAGCTACAGTTTTTTCTCAGTGTAGCTAAAATCTAGCTTTTGCAGCAATTTTTTTCGCTATTCAAATATCAAATACAGGGAATAGCTAACACACACTGACAGAAAAACGACCTGGTTGAAACATTCCCGGTCGCAATAACTTGAAATCTGATTCGATTCACCAGGAAATGTGATTGTGATGTCCAGAAAAAGTGGTTGAAGCGAAAATCAACTACATTTTCCAGGCTAGGAAAACCAAATTCTTTTTTTGATGTGATAACCAGAATATGTAGTTAATTTCGGCTTCGACCACTTATTCTGGACATCACAACCACATTTCCTAGTGAATTGAACCATAATTCAAGTTATTGCGACCACGAATGTTCCAACCAGATCGAGCTAACTCCTAGGTACCGTAGCGAAGGGACCGTTCCAAATCCAAAAAAACCTGCCCGAAAGTCAAAGCTTTTTTCCCAGAGATTTGAACTGTCATGTTCATTAAAGGAGAGTTTGGTCTATTTATTTCCGAAATTAGATATATCTGAACCTTGTCGATTGTCTCTGAGGCACAGTTCGAAGTAGACTTGAAACTGTAACGTTATTTGCGCTCGAAAATGAAGAAAATTGTGGTCCAGTTGAAATGTGAATTAGAAATCGAAATATCCATCGATTTCAACCTTTGGAGATGGATTCGACTTCCAAAGGTCTATCGAATTCAATGATATTTTATAAAATTTGGAAAGGATGTACATGTTTTTTTGAATTGGTGACAAAGTTTGTGAAAATATGGAGAAATGTTGAGAAAAGAATCGTTTCCATGTGGAGTACACGGAAAAAAGCAAACACCACTGGTTCCTGTGAACGACAGCGATCGGTTGAAAAACAAATGAAAAGACGCTTGTATTGTAATGAAATTCGTTGATGCTGACTGGACAATAATGAGGACTGGGAAACGCAGTACTGCATGGAATGAAGTTTTCTTTTTCCCGTTTAGAAGTGAAGTGGTCGGTGTTGCTCGGTCAAAAAAACTCGGATGAAGTTGACCCCCCCCCCCCCCCACTTGGAGCAAAAAACAGCTGCGGATAGCGATTTCATCGAAGTTTAGTGAAAATATTTTCGGAATAGCTTGGGATGAGAATAAGCAAAATCGATTCCATTGAATTCATTACCAAAAATGGTTGAAATTCAGTTTAAAATCGGTATTTTGGAAAACAGGGGCGGAAATCGAAAGATACTCTAAAGAAACGAGAGGTTTTGCAACACGTCCCGACTGGAAATTGTCATCGGGTTGACCCAACATATGATAAGGACCTAACAAGGTCATCCGAAATGAGGCATATCTGTTACAGTCCTGATCAGGATTAGGTGTGGATGCCCCACGTATAAATAAGCTCATTTGGTCCTAGTCCTAAAAGGCTGAAGTGGGTTTTCCTCGCTGTATCCTCATTGGGACCTCGTTAGTTCATCCTCAGATCATGAAGATAGTTTAATAAACTGAATAAAAAAATGTACAGTCTTGATTGTAGACTGTACACTCTTTGATTCAACACATTTTCCTCAAATTAGAAGGTAAATCTCGAAGGATTCTCAACTGCCTTGCTAAAAATGGCCCTTCCTCCAAATTGGACCATCAAAGGCCCTAACTTGACCCAGATCGCGCCAAGTTGGCCCAAAGCAGGGCCTGAGAAGACAAAATGTCACGTTTCTAGCTGAGTGTGCCTATTTTTAAATTCAATCTGTTCATTCCAAATACATTACCTACTTCTCAAAACTGTTGACTATTTTGTTCAATCTATCCCTAACGTATTGAAACCAAATTTTATCGAATCAATTCACTGATGTTCAATCTGTTTAATGTCTCTTTAATCTTTTGATTTTGCTTTGGATTTCCTGTTCATATCCTAATTTCGAGTTATTTTGGAGGTTTCTGTATGGAATTCCTCATGAAAGCCCGATTAGTCTCTCCTGATGAGGTCCTTATAATAGTGAAGCGTGACATGACTTGTCAGGTCCTGATAAGGTTGCCTTATCAGGACCTGAGCTGGATCAAGGTTTACCTGATCAGGTCCATGGGGTAAATTTCCAGTCGGGACTGCGCATATTCAACCCTAGTAGAAATTTTGGATGGGAAAAAATACCAGGGTCCGGTGACGCATGCCTGAATTCTTATCAGGTCCTCATCAAGTTTCCTTACGGTTTTCCCTATTCTACACCCGCGTTACAACTCTATTTGAATCCTATTAGGGAAATCAGATAAGTCCCTTGTGAGGGCCTGATAAGATTTTCCTTATTCACGCATTGACAGAAAAAAGACCTTGTTGAAACATCCGTGGCCGCAATGACTTGAAATCTGATTCGATTCGCCAGGAAATGTGATTGGGATGTCCAAAAAAAGTGGTTGAAGCCAAAATTAACTACATATTCTGTTTATCACCACTGTTAGAAAAATCTGCGTGAAACTTCATAAGAATATTATGAAGTTTTTTATATAATCATTTCATTAAATTTCATAATAAAATATTGAATTCAATAATTCTTAATTGTAATAATATATTTGTGTAATTTCATCATCAACATTAAATTTAAGAACTATTATTGAATTTAATATGAAAATATGGTATTTCATAAAGAATTTCGTATTAAATTTAAGAATTTTTCCGAATCTGGTTTTTCTAACCTGAGAAATGTAGTTCATTTTTGCTTCAACCACTGTTTCTCGACATCACAATCAGATTTCCTGGTTAAATCGAACCAGATTCCAAGTTATTGCGACCACGAATGTTTCAACAAGGTCGTTTTTCTGTCGGTACGGTTTCCGGATTCTAACCTGATCAGGACCTTATTAAAAATAGGGAACGCCTGATCAAATTTCTACTAGCGACTGCATTAAATGACATATCAAAAACTGATGGCAAGAAATCAAATCCTTTCACTTGAGATGCATTTATCTTCAAAGATCAGTACCATAAAATCTAGTTGATAAAAATAGATATGCAAGATCTCGAACACTTTAATTGATGATCGATCAAGTTCCTAGTAGCTGTTCTCCTGCCCTCCCAACACGGAAGAGAGAAATTTCCTCTCGAACGAAAAGATAAGCTCCCTTCTGGCTGCCTAAAGTGTGAAATTTCACTCTTTCGGGAACCCATCCTTTCGTCCGAGTGGAAATTTCGCTCTTCCTCCCAATGCAGAGAGTAAAATATGTTTCATAATACCCCTACTTCAGCAACAATTGTATTAACAAAATAAACATATCGAAAGCCAAAGAGAAGAAGACGTTGAACAGGAACCCAGGAAATATACTCCGAAGCAACGTCTGGCAATTAGTCGAGACTTCAGAACGAAGTGCTTTCCAGTCACGCACCAACGATCCTCCATCTCGGGAGCAAAAGACGATTGTATACAGCTGGTTGATTATCCATTTCTTTTTTGCCTCTCCTTTCCCCGTTCCCAACTGGATTCAATGACCGTAGAAGAAAATAATAGTTCAATTGTGAATATGTAGAAGAACAAAAAAAAACGAGTTTTCAATCTCGTATATACGAAGATATTCCTTAGAACGATGATTATATTGATAGAAGAAGGAAATATCATTTTCTCGTTTCCCCTTTAACCCAAGCGCGAATTTCTCGAAAGCCACACCTAAGTCAACTTCTCTCTAATAATTTACATTTCTTTTCACATTTGTTTTGTAGTGGCGTGGTACGCTTATTACCTGACAAAACAGAATTTCACTATATTATCTGTTGCCGCTGCTACCGCACCATACCACACCTGCGTCGCCGCTTCGCAATCACGTTTAATTGCGCCAATGTAATTAGAGAACGCAGTTATCCACGAGGCTGGACATAACCGGTCCACTACTGGTCTTTTCTTACGACCCGTCATCGTCGCCGCTCTCCCCGACTTTCCGCGCCCCAAACACGCTCATTTGTTCCCGTCGTTCAATTTTCTTTCGGCGTGTAGTACTTTCTCGCTTCGCTGAAGATAGATAGATAGATAGATAGATAGATAGATAGATCGATCGTTCGGAGAGAATCTCACGCCAAGGGATAGCCAAGGAAAAACAAATTGCTTTTCTGTTCAACGTTCGACTTCGCGTTCTTTTTTTCCTAACAATCTTATACAATTTCAGAATCTCTCTTCCTCTTTTCTTATTCCAAGGGACATCATCTGCGGGATATTATGATGAATTTTTCCCTTTTGAAAATTATATACAATACACACGTGTTTGAAAGAAGTTGAATCGTAGTAACGTGTCGTCGTGAAGTATAATTTCAGCTACGTAACTCGATTCTTTCGAATTAACGACGATGGTGAGTGGGTTAATTTAAGTATGTATAGAGCGGGAGCGTTCATTTACCTATACATATACACCTATTGCACGTTGCACACTTCCGGACCCGGTAATTACACGCACTTAACCCCGTTGAACGTTGAATCAATCAGTCCAGCTGGTCTCCCCATAAAATCAACCATAAGTTTATTTCCTATCACAACTCACGACGTTGTCGTTGGCTTGTTAAAAAGAGTTCTTCCGAGAAGAAAAGATTTTGTCTTCCGGTTCAAGTAAATCATGAAACATTTATACTTTTTTTTATTCATAAAAACTGTACGAGCTAGCTAATCGACAATTCTTACGTAACAATCGCAAGGTACATTATACATTTATGAACGTTATAATAAATATACATTGCTCCAATCGTGTTCGATGAAATAAGTTGCGTAAAATCTGTATGTAAAATGCAACAGGTATAACACAACAGGTACACTTCGACCCCGAAACGTCAAAACTTGAATAACGAGAGTTCGGTTCCTCTATGGACGAGGAAAGAATCGGTCGGCGGCGTTCACTTTCATCGACGTTCAACTCCTCACGAGGAGGAGAGGAACCAACGCCAACCGGGAATTGATTAAGCAAATTTATTATCTAGCCCGAAGTTTATAATAATAAAAATCGAACGTATAGGACTGTTGGGAAAAAGAAAAAATAAGAAGAGGAACCTCTGGAACCATGGGAAAATCCTTCTTGCCGCCATTCGTCGACCCGCTTTCGTTCGCGCAGATGCTGTGGATGGCTATATATTATCATCCTATATAGATATATATATATATATATATATATATAAATATAGGAACGTGTAATGGCATCGGGTAGTACCAGTATTAAAGATCGAGAGGATCGAGAAACACTTTCACGTTGGCCTTTCGCGCTTTGCGGTTATACCTTTACGTATGTATATACATTCGTATTTGTTCGTCGTCGTGGGATTCTTTATAGCTCTAGAAGATCGACTATGTACAGGATTACATATCGTCTCGACCTGGTTTTCCGTCTAGACGATGATACATACAAAGCAGCACCTTTCGATTCCTTTCCGCGATTCTAATGCGCGCCGTTGCCTCCTCCCACTATATATCATATATATATATATACGTATATACTATACAAACACCAAACCCTACCTTCCCTGGATTCGAATTACAACGGAAGATATCTGTGTTCTTCGAAGGTATTTAAAGAGCGAGAGTGTCAAGATGGACTGGAATGATATTACCCGTGGAAGAGGAGAGAAAACAAACGAGCAAATAAAACTTGATAATTGATGATGGTACTCGATGAATCGTTCAAACGTGTGGGTCTATTAAAATGAAAATCACAGCAATCAAATGTTGTTTCAATTTTTCAATCGTCGAGAATTGTTTGGTAAGATCTTTATTTATATTCTGGTATACGTTTTCACTTGTGAAAAGGTTATCTCATTGTTTATCGAGGGAATTTAAAACCTCTGAGATGAATTAATTGTGTTTTCTATGGAACCTCGATGGGGAAACTTGAATTATGTAATTGTCGTTCCACGACGAGTGACAAATACAATTTTCACTCTGTTTTATTGTGATCAACGTGATACCGAGATGAGAAGAGACTGGGAGGGGTTTTCTTGACGACATATTTGATACTTGTGAAGAGGATATGAAAGTTTCATGTTTTGTCGTAGTAGAGGAGGTTTGGAGGACCGAGCAGCTGAGGTGCACGCACCGTAAAGATGTAATTTCTTACAGCCCCTGTTTTCTGAATTTTCAGATCAATTTTACTGTACTTTGAGGAACTTCAACTGAATTTCAGAGCTTATTCTGAGAATTCAATCATGTTTCTTAAAATTCAGAAAAAAACTGGCTGTAAGAAATTACAGTCACACGACACTGTAAAAAGTAAAACTCACTCTCATCCCGAATATTACACGGATAAAAAATGGTTTGCTACTATAGCGCCTACAAAGAAATTCGTTGTCTTTGCGAAAATATTCACTTCCGCAGCAAAGACGTTAGTTCTGTTAACAAATTTGTTTATGTCAGCAAAAAAGTGTGGTTGTGTCGATCATTTTTCTCGCTCTTGCAGCCAATTTTTTTTGTAGGCGCTATAGTAACAGATCTGATTGTTATGCCAGCAATACTTTTTTCTCAGTGTAGCGGATTTTAAGATGCAACCAAAACTATAGCCCCGTTTCAATTAAAATTAACCACCGAAAACAAATGCCAACACAATGAAAAAGACTGAATTTCAGTCAAGTTTCCAAGTAACCCGTGTGGATATTTCTCCCGGGCTCAGACCTGGGCCAAGTTTATAATCCCTACTTGAAAAGTGGTCCCAACTTGGAATGTTACGCTTTTCAATCTAGGCCCCGTAATGGTATCGAAAATCTAGGCAAAACAATGGTAGCCAACTCGGGGCATATATGGGCTGTGGGTGGGCAACCTTGTATTGGATGCCTAAGATATACCCTTGAGGAGCCAAGGCCTACCTTAGGATGCCCAGGATTGATTTTCTCACGAGAAGATGCAACCGCTTTCAGTCCGGCTTTTCACTGTGCATTCTCTGAATTTTTTCACAGTGCACCGACAACTTGTACAGAACTGACAGTTCTGGACCGTTCGTGAATCTTTGTCTTGATCAGTGATACAAAACCATGAAAATTCAAGCTAGGAGATGAACTGGAAAATCAATAGCATGATTTCTAAAGAAAACAATCAACACATAATATAATTCGTAAATTCAAGTGTTCCAGAACCTCTCAATTCATCAGGAGATCTTCCAATTTCTGTTTCTGTTCCCCGAAATCCCGACTTTCGGCGGTTCGTCAATTCATCCAACGAAATCCATCATTTTCTAAGCACAAACTATCCGTTCTTTTGAAGGCTATTTCTATCAAAGGCCGCTCTCTAAATCTGAAGGAGTGAAAAATCATGTGTTTCACTCCACCAAGTCTCAGAAGTGAACCAGTCCGCTCGTTTCGAGTGAAACCTCGCTCTTTTAGAGTGAAAAATTGACTCTAGAATTTGAGTGGTTGTGAGTTTCTAACCTCAAACCTTAGAATATCACTCTAAAAGAGTGGAAATTTCACTCAAAATTCCGACAGGCTCACTTTTGGCTGGTTGAAGAGTGAAATCTCGTTCTAAAAATTTTAGAGAGCGATTGATGATTATGAAGTTGGAACTAGCGGCTAAAACCTGGCAGCAGATTGATGTAGCTTTCAATTAAAAGTTACAAGAATTGGATGCTAGCTTTTGGCCGCCAGTTTCGACTTCATTTGATACACGGAGAGAAGAGATTTCACTATTCCAATGAATCCGTCTCCGCTGAGTGGATTGAATAATCTAACGATGACAATTTGCTGTGTTAACAAACTAATTTTTTGTGTTTACAAATTGATTTGTCATATTTATCCATCTCTCGCTGGTCTTGCGAGGCTCTTGATTCGCTAGAGTAATAAATTGCCGGTCATTTTAGCAAACTTTCTTGCTATCCACGTAATAATTAGCAAATTCCGCTGAAAACAGCGAAATTCTCGCTATTTCAGCGCAGTTTTCTTCTCCGTGTAATTATTTCTCAATAGATTCCTGTGAGATTTCCAATCACTTGACAATTAAATATCTTCACTGTTAGAAGAATCTGTCTTGAACTTAACAATAATATTATGAAGTTTTTTTACATAAATATTTTCTTAAATTTCATACGAAATTTTTTATGAAATGTCATATTTCCATATTAAATTTAAGAACGATTATTAAATTTAAAATAAAAACATGAAATTCAATATGAAAATACGAAATTTCATACATAATTTCGTATGAAATTTGATAAAATGTTTATATAAAAAACTTCATAATAGTATTGTTAAGTTTGAGACAGATTTTTCTAACAGTGTTATTGACAAAACATTCTATGCAATATTAGATATTTTTTAATCGAATAAAACTTTATTTGAGTCGATTGAGTATTTTGTTGCACTTTATCAACTACATATTCCCTTTGTTCCCGGAAATTCTTTTTATAGATTCATGAAGCTGCATCTATGGAAAGTTTTCATGAAATTTGTGAATATTGACGAGTCGAAACATTGAGGCTCTACCAAGTGAAATGAAATTCAACCATTGTTATCGTTTGGTTAGGATTGGAAGGAATTTACTCGAAGAACTCAATCGAATTCACGTTCGATGAACAATTAAAATTCAATTCTTATTTGAAATTTTCTTCAATCAACCATTGAAAAATTATTCCTAATTCAAAATTATTCTCATTAACAATTAGAATTGAATTCTTCATGAAAATTGTTTTCAATTAACAAATGAATTTAATTGATTCAAAATTCAATGGAATTTATTTGTCAATTCAAAAAAAATTCAATTGAGCATTGAATTTATTTGTTAATTGAGAAAGATTTCAATTAAGAATTGAATTTTAATTTTTAATTGTGTTCTTCGCAACCCTGCGTTTTGCTATGTCACTTTTCCTTAATAATGCTCGCTCTGCTCGCATTTTTCAATTTCCCTGGTAAAAATGCGGATAGATTCGGATAAAAATTTGCCGATGGATACACAAATAGGATTGAAACGAATAAAAGTGGATTGTATTTCTATCCGTTTCAATCCTATTTTTGTATCCATCTGCAAATTTTTATCCGCGTTTTTACCAGGGTTCGAAGATGCTCGTTCTGGATAACTTAAAGAAATCTATTAAGAATTAATTATCAATCGGCCTTCAATAAAAATAGTCTCAAAAATTTCATCTTCTTACGGAAAAGGAGGAGTTATTTATGAATGTGCCAGAGGACAGTAGATTTCATTGAATTAATTAAAAAATCCTCGAAATTTAGCCTAAAATTGATATTTCGGGAAACAGGGGCGGCAAATGGAAAATCTCCCAATGAAACATGAAGTTTTGCAACACTGGTCTCAACTATGGTTCTCTTCTATACAAGTTTTACTGGCAGCCTCTTCGGTAATTGTCACTCAGATGTCAAGAGAAATCTGGAATTGTATACGGTGAAGTGAATTCTCTTGAACATGATCTCTAGATTTCTCCTCAACATGCTTCAATAACTGCTGAGAAAGAATATTTTCAAAATAATTCTCATCTTTCGATATGCGTGAGAATTCTCCAAACAGAAATTCGATTTGTAAAACCATCATTAGAAATCGGGTCTCAACCGGGGATTTTTATATTTGAGTAAAACATGTGATGATATTATGTCACATTAGAGACCTAACTCTCTGATTTTCTGTTACTCCTCGAAGAATATGGTTAACAGAAAATGTTTCGAGTGCGCTGGAAACCCTGGTGAACAAGTTTTTCTGAAAATTTCTCTAAATTTCACTGAAAAACTCTCGCTTATTGGACACATTCAGTCCTTATATTCTAGGTTTTTGTGGTTTAGTTGGGCAAAAACTCTTCAACCGAAACATTTTTGTGTAATTATTGGATCGAAAATTAACTTTTCCATTGGAAACTCCTAGCTAAATTATTTCGTAAATTCATGTGATAATAAAAATCATCGGGTATAGGATCTCTCACCTTATCTCTGAAAGAATATTGAAACTCTCTAAAAAAAATTATAAATACCTCTGAAATTTCCAGTAAAATACCTGTAGGTATTTTCAAATACAAACGTTAAAATTTGCCCAAGTAGTTCTGAATACTCGAGTAAATCAGGACCCGAGCAACCGATCGATGTCCCTACAACGAGAATCTACAACGAGAGGAATAAAAAAGAAACCAGAAGAAACACAAGAATGGAATTCAAATGAGAATCTTCCAACAACAATAACGTGCAGGTTTGGATCATCGATTAAGTTTTTCCACGAACAGTTGAAAAGGACTGGAGAAAAATGATAATGATGAAGTGTAAGCGCGTAGTAAGGATCGTGAGAAAAAGTGGTAAGAGATCCCATGGGAATCGAGGATACGAGATAAAAATTCACGACCTTGGTCAACCTGATTCGCGTTGGTACCTTATTCCTTCCCTCTTTTCTTCTTTCCTTCGGATGCTCCTTTTCTGCCCCCTTTCAAGGTCCGGCAGAGGAATAACTCAAGATCCTTGTACAACTACGAAACTCATAGCGCAGTCATTGCAAGGAACGACGCCACCACCCGGTGCAACGCGCGTCGTCGTTCTTGGGCTTTCTCTTCCTTTTATTTTCTCTGTACTAAGTACCGTCTGAGTGGTGTGAACGTATGAAAAGAGTTAAAGAAAAGGAAGAGCAAAAAAGAAGGGAATGACCGTCTGGAGATGTTATCTCGCAGTCCTCATTCTCTTCTCTTTCTTATCACGGTTGGGGCGAATTAAACCCTTAAGGCGGATCTAATAATCCTTCTTCCGTCGCTTCCAATTGTTAAATTGAGCAAAACATTTGCTTGTCGTTTACAGTTCGTATTACAGTTGTATTTTATCTTAAGCTCCTCACGAGTGCCTTCACAAAAAAACCAACTAAACGGAGAGAAAAGATCATGGAACGATCGCTAGAAAAGATAGTAAACTGGTGACAACTACGAATTTCCAAAATAGGAACCATCACTCGTCTTTTGCTAGTGATCATTCAGGACAGATAACTTATCGAAACAATTAATATAATTTGACCGAATGAGTCAAAGAAATAACGTGAAACGATGACACACCCTCGGCAAATTATCTTAACCCTGATATCGAATTCAATCACTTTGGTTATCTCATTGCAAATCATCTTTATCTTCTGTCCTGAATCCCCCCAGAGAGTTCGAATCGAAATTAGACACGGTGGTGAGTATCGAAAAAGTCGAAAGTAAGAGACCAAACTTGTTTATCTCTACAATCACGGTGTTATATATCTTTCGAGGAAACAATAATCCTTTTGTCGATTTCTGTGGAAAGAAGAACTTTCTCCGTTCAGATGATTCAGCTGTCCGTGAACTGTAACTTTGTTGCGACGGCTACAGTAGGGTACCACACAACACACCTGACTCTCGCTTTCCGGACTCATGGAGGAGGGAAAAGAAACAAGAGACATGACACACGAAGCGCAGCGCAACACGTATAAGAGATGAACTATTAGAGAGAACCAGGGTAAAGTAAGAAAGCATCGTCTTGAAAACTCGTTCTTTCTCTACGAGGCCGAACAGTATATCGTTGTTCTTGTTGCTGTTTAGCACTACCGCGAGAGAGGCCACGGATCTCTTGGCCTCTCGCAATTAACACCCGCTAGATGAATTACTACCGTGACGGTAATTAACTGTAGGACGATGGCAGTAGGTCAAACGAACTCGTGCTTCGATTCCTAAGAAGAAACCGAGTCGTGCCATATTCGTTTGAATTTCTTTGAAAAATTCAAATTATCGTACCTACTTCTTTCTTTTGCAAAACACGAGTAATGGACGTATAAAGAAACACCCATGGCATACGATAAACTTGCTCTACTTTCGAAAGGGCCGAAGAAAGAAAAGTAAAATACCTACTAGGAGTTGTTCTACGTGTTATACTACCAAGTCTGTTCTTCTGTTATTTCTCATTCCCATTTGCTTCGGGTTTGTCGCAAAACTAGTTCCGAGAAACAGGTTAATGCGAGAAACACCTCTCTTCGAGAGAGAGCATACACACGTAGAACAAATGAATCCTCTTGGATTCCACTCGAGGTGGAATAATTATGTGAGATTTGGTGGTCAGAGAAAGAGTGCTAGTAGGGTGAATATTTAAAAGGTACCTACACAATAATATACATCTCAGTTTTTATCGTTTCGATCGACGAGAAGCAGGGGCGATGGCGGCAATCGAGCGATGAGACGACAACCCCCCCTTGACCTTGAAATCGTTTATCACGAAATCTAATTTAATCTCCTCAAATCCATCATCATCGTTGTCACCCTTGTCACCCATCGCTGCGATTATCCACTCAAATTCTTCGCTTTATTATATAATGGATTCGATAATAATTATGTATCGTCGTCACAGCTATCATCGAATCACCATGTTTTCGAGACTCAGAAAAACATTCTATACAAGTGATGTGAATTGAATCTCTTCAAAAGAGGACTGTGAATTTTCCCATGACGATCTAATTACGCAAGGTTGCGTTTGAGTCGTCCTGGTTTACCGCAAACACGTCCGCCGTCCGTTTCGATCGAATGGCTGTCAAAGGGAAAGATAAAAAACAAGAGGGAAGTGAATCCTTATAGTTTTACGCTACCCTTTTTGTCTTCCCTCCTCTCTTGAAAAGCCGTGAAGAAAATTTATACTTATTTAATCATTTGAACTCCAATAAAACTCCCCGAGTAGAAATTCATATTGGGTGTTCGATCGGGACCAGATCTGCAAAAGCCTTATCTCAAATCAGGCCCTGATATGCACGCAGAAAACAGTCCCATAATTTATTGAGGATCAGCTGATGCCAGTCTGTGACAGATAAAGTTTTGACTTGAATTTACTTTTCAAAACTCCCATAATTAGTACTTTTGAAGCTATATTCAGGTAAATAATTTCATCCATCACAGACTGGCATCAGCTGATCCTCAATGAATTATGGGACTTTGAAAAATATATTTTTCTGCATGTGGAATGTAATTCACCGTTGTATCAGAGCCCGATGTAATGAACTATGGTAGGGCATGCCAAATCATGGCCTCACCAGGAACAGATCAGGTGTGCCAAAATCAGATGAGCTCTATCATGGCCCCGTAATGAACATGAGATTGGCCATACAATTTTTCTGCTCGGGTCGTATTACACGAAAGAAAGAATGTTGCTGATACAGCGAGTTGGGATATTATATTTACAGAATATCAAACAAACTTTGCTGCCACAAAAGTTTCCATCTTTTCGAACAACCTTTGAATAATTTTCTCCCGAGGAGAAGAAAAAATTCCCTCATCCCACTCCATCATCATTAATAAAAAATTGAAAATTCTGGAATTTTGAATCAGTCGAGCAGCAGTTATTCAATACCTGACCCATTTCCCACTCCTCTTCACGGTAGTTCTTTCATCTCATTCCACATTGAAATCTCCCTTTTCTCCTCTCATTTGCACCTCAAGCGAAATTTTGAAATGAAAATTCCAACACAACAGGAATAGCGGTTCCCTTTTGTTATATTATATCCGATAGTTGATGTAAGGATCACGTAGCAATTATGCAAAATGAGTCATCCGCTCGCATGTACGAGTACAAGCTTATGCCAATAATCGATTTTACCATCGAAAGTTGTTGGCCGACGTCGTCTTCTTTCGTGTAACGGTTCGCGTTGCGGAGAAGAAAGAGCAAAGGAAGAGGAAAAAAAGGTCAAGGTGCCATTCACGAGAACCGTCTTTCGCAGCGGTGTTGCCAAATTGAAAGCCACGAGAAATGAAAAATGAGAAAAATAAATGAATAAATAAATAAAGTGCAAAATCTGCTGTTTGATAAATATATTTCATCGCGGTATTTCAACACTCTCCTTTTTTTAATGTTGAAATTAAAAACAAAAAAAAAACCAGTAATTATATACTCATTTGCGTAATTTTTTGTTCCCTTGATCAATGAAACAAAATCCAAGTTTCCTCTTGGGTAGAGAAATCGCGGGATACATCCTAAAATATCTTGATTGCTCTTGAAAGGATGCGTCGATCGATACGGTTTACGATCAAATCATTTTGATTTGTTCGAGGAAGGGTTTGAAATTCAATCGATTGTGATACGATACGTGAAAGAATATTCTCCCAATCGGGTTATCTAATACTCCAGCAAAAGGACGGAAGATATTTCTATGGATTTCAGATTTCTAAACTTTCAAGTTCTCAAACATAGTTTGCTATAATTAAAAATTTCACACTGTAAAATTAAAAATTTGTACTGCAAAATTTCAGCATCAAAACTGGCAATTTTCTGAGCCTCGGTACTGGGATTTTTCAGTACACGAACTGAACTTTTCCAGGACGTGTACTGGAAAATTAATGCCAAAAATATTCATGAAAATTGAAAGAACATTGCCTACACGAAGGGATTTTGCACGTTCCATGGGTTTCAAGATGATTGAGAAACTTGATCGTTCATGTGAATGGACAGAAAGTCATATCTACCTCACGGGATTCGAACCTAAACTTTTCTACCTGCCTACCACAATTGAAACCTAAGACCTAACCGATGAGCTGTAGCGCGACATGTTGGAAGGCCAGCTTGGGTTACTACATATGATACGCTAAGAGCAAAAGTGGCACCCAAATTGTTGTCAAACAAAAACAGAACAGGAACTTTTGGGAGCAAGAATGGAACGTCAAAAAATAAAAGAGCAACCATAGAAATCTCTGGGCAAAAATAAAACACTGAGAGAGCTCGAGCAAAAACGAACCAACGTACAACCCAATTTTGTATTCATGCGCTTCATATCTGGAATACACAAAGGAATAAGTCTTCGAAAAACCTTATATATCAATTTTATTTGCTACAATTACAATTATCATTCAAAATCACAATCAGGACATTTTTAATATAAAGCCTTGAAATTTTTCCTGCCAGAAATGACGAAGTCCAATAGAAGTGGAAAATTTCAGTGCCACAATGATTCAATTCTAGCATACCTGGGAAATTACTTCTGGTGCACAGGAAACTGTAAAATTGTAGCACGAGCCAGTAAAATTCCCGCAAAATCATGGAAAAATTTCAGTTATGCTTGGTAAATTTTCAGTACCGTACCAACAAAATCCATCCATATTCTAGTACCAACACTGGAAATTTCCAGTCCAGGTGCACAGTAAATTGCCAATTGTTTTTTTTTACAGTGCAGATAATAGCGATATATAAAAAAATAGAGTATCCAAAAGTTTCTCGATAGATATTATTTTCCTTCTTATATTCATCCTCTTCGTACGGCAGGTTCTCTCCTTTATTATTATTATCATCATCATCATCATCACTATTATCATTCCCCATAAGGTTCGAATACTCCTTTTTCTCTGTAGCCTGTGTTTCCACGATAGTTGCTTTTATCGATTGGTAACACGAAGTGAACGTACCAACAACTTGTACGGACGATGTTTGCATATACATATACATGAACAACGATCGATTCCGTTCGCCATTTGGTACCTGTTCACCTTCGCAGCTCTTTGAACAGTCAGGATATGTCGTACAGGAATTCTCTGCGGATACTTTGTAAACGTAATCACACCCTAATACGTGGATTTATACGAATACGAATGCATGTATATCAGAAGCTGATTGACAGATCGATTGATTGATATCATGGAATTTTTTTCCACTTTTGTGTGTTTTTTATATATATTGATATTTAGGGAAACCGTCCCTACTTCGAGACAAATATTCTACGTCAATTTATCACACTGAGATAAAAGATTCGTTGACTCAAATAAGATTTCTTCATGGTAAATAAATTTTATACTTGGATACGGCCAAAGAAAAATTTATTCATGTTCATTTCACCGCATAGTTGATAAATACAGCACATGTTTCTTTGAGAAGAAGTCATATTCATTCAAATCAATTTCGATCAGTTTGAGTTAAATGAATGATTTCGTTATAATTAATCAATACACTGAGAGAAAAGCGGTTCGGTAGATAGTGAAGTAGTAGTGAACTTTAAGCGATGTTTCGTGAAATTTCAGTGTTCTCCAATCGTTAATATTCTTATGTGAAACTCAATTAATAAACGTTTAGCGAATGTGGTCGTGAATATTGTATTATATAATAACGATTGTAGAACACTGAGTAATGTAAAGCAAAATTTCAGTAATGTTTCTTGAAATTCTATGAAACATCGCTCAAAGTTCAGTAATATTCAGATTTATCGATCAAATAGAATACTATTTACTGAACTTTCAAATTGTTCTCCTCTCAACACAATGTTCGATGATAATGAATAAGTTTTATTCGTATGAAACGATATCTCTCAAAAATATTCAACCAAATACGTTGATTTGTCAGAAGGAAACCTTTTTCTCAGTGCAGTTTCACAGTTGAATCGATACACATTGACGAGGTGAGAACAAAATTAATAAAAAAAAAAAAACACGCATCTGTGCACGAACAGTCACGTAACAATAACAATTTCCCAATCAAAATTTATCGACGACTCGTATTCATCTACTGTGATTTTCTTTGCCAATGAAGAATGATGATATAAGAGCGAATAAAAGAGAATACCTTCGATTTGTAATTCAACAGAACTCAGTTTACGGTTCGGTGCGTGTTCCATAACCGTGTTTTTAAACGTAACTGAGATTTGATTGCATCTCAATCGCGTTAACCATGAGAGTTTCGTCATCGAATTCGCGTTTAATAAACCCTATAAAACGAGTTGGGAAAGCCGATATCGATCGGGATACGAGTTTTTGTCATGGACTTGTTATAAAACGCCAGCAACCACAAGGTGTATTTCTACATAGATACGAAATTCATTGAAGGTTCTATGGAAGCTCTTTGTATCGTGTATATTTGAAATGAAAATCAAAGTATGGTACGTTATAGTATACAATACCGCTCAAAAGTCGGACTGCGAGTGATCAAGACGCAAGGAAATACTTTGAAGAATCCAAAAGTGGAGTTTCTTCAATTTTCCTTCTACCATAAAATTATACATTCCTAGGTAGAAATCAAAACCAGTTCAGTATTGTTCCAAATTTAGATCTTCAGAGCCAGTACTGGGCCAGTTTGGATTTTCACTCAGAATTGATAAACAAACGGATCTAAATCAGCAAATGTTTGTATTTCATTGATGGAATGATGAAAATTTTGTAAATTCCTGGTCTACGTGCAGTTCTTTGGCACAGTTACGTATATCAACTAACTCAGACAATTTTAGAAGGATTCTTAGGTGTAAAACACTTGAGAACCAAACTTTTTTGCCCGTTGCAATTTTTTCACCCACCTCACAGTTTCAAAGTTACAGAGGTTTTTTCAGAAAAACGACTCCAGGCAAAAAAAAATTTAAATAACTCTGATGTTGCTGAAGTTCGAATCGTTTATTGAAACGAATTGGTAATCGAAGAACAAAATACTCAGCTTTTGAAGCCTTCCAATCTTGTAACTCTTTCTTTAAACTTATTTTCCAGTTCCAAGGAAGTGATTCGAGAAGATAACTAACAATGATTCATTAGATTTTGTAAGTTAAGCTTTTCGTTTCTTTTTTATAAACGATTCAAGCTTCAAAAACATTAACTCTGCGAGGAAAAATCGTAAAGCTATGAATGAAAAACAATTTTGAAGGGGAAGAAATGCTCTATCGAATGGCTGTCTCCGTGATACGCAGCGGATTATATTTCTAAGAAAAAAAGTGTGAAAAACACGCCATATTCAAATCGCCGCAGCACTTTGAGGAATCATCATAGAGAAAAGAGGTTTTCTCCATTTAAAAGATCATACTTTGCCCTTGAAAATGTTTCTTTTTTTTAAATTTTTTTTCCTACAACCATTTTTCATTTGAGAAATAATACTTCAAACTTTTGCTTCTTTCTCCCAAAAGTGTACCGAAACTTTTGAGTGATAGTGTATACAAGTTTTTTTTTCAAACGCGTGCACGAATTCAGGTTCATACACTGGAAGAATGTTATTTGAAGAATTACCGTGAAATTTCAGTGATCGAAGGACAAGTGGAAATGTTTTTTTTAAATATTACTGTGCATGTTGTAAAACTTATAGAAAAAATCCCACATTTTCACATGTTGCACAACAATTTTTTGATTAGGATTTTACAGTAATTTTTATAACAAAATCCTTCCAGTGAACGCATTCTAACATGACAAAATTATAGATTATGCTATAGTTTACATCAACTTTGATATAAAATGTGTAATTGAATTAATCCACGTACTTGAAAAGGAACTTCCAGCAAAAACATTCAAATGAATGCAGAAATTTCTCATACTGTATATGTCTTCCATACCTCTGTCACCACGAACGTGTGTCGTGACCGGTTGTGCATTTACAGATACCGATAAGAGAGAGAAAGACATAATTGGAATACAATACACAATTTATTATTGATTCTTGCGACATCAATTTGCAATCCTGATGGATGAAGTATCAAATCTTCATTCCTGGAAATTTAACTCACGACGTCAACGAATGGTGCTCGCTCTGACCGTGAATATTCACCTGCCCGAGGAGTGAATTCCTTCATATTCTGCATGGAAATCCCTGATGGTTTAAGGAGATTCATTACTCCCTGCAAAAGTTACTAGATTCCAAATTTCTCTGTCCAGTTTTCTCAGAAACGAACCCATAAAATGAAAAATAATGAGTAGCTGCATTTTTTTCAATAGCCCAAGAAGATGCACCTGCTCATTAAAATTGATTCTATTCATTGATTACTGAGAAAACTTGGCTTGTGGTGAATCGCCTTAAGGGGGTATATTGTGGGAAAACCTATTTTCCTCTTTTTGCATATTTGCGAAGTTCAAACTTCGAGAGACACGTTTTCAGGAGGGTTTTGTGAGAAAATGTGAGTATAATGTACCATTGTAACACTCACACTGTAAGAAGTCCGACAGAATATCGCTGCATTTTACTTGAAAAATTGACTGCGATTCAGTCTTTCCCATCCCCTCGGCATTTGTTTTCAGCGCTTAGTTCCGGATGAAACAGGGCTAGTTTTGGCTGCATCTTGAAATTAACTTATATACAGAATCAAAGCAAGTTTCACTCTTTACTTTTTGAAATAGACTGCACGCAGAGAAAAAAAGTTGCTGAAACAGCAAACCTCGAAAATTTGCTTTGCTAATATGACAAAACTTGTTTCTGAATTAGCAAAGAAATTGCTATGACAGCAAAAATTTTGCTCTTTCGACAAGCGCTTGCCATTCAGCAATCCGGAATTGTAGATATACAGACGGCTAGAAAATTTTGATGGATTAGCAAATATCTTGCTAAAATAGCAATATTTTTGCTGTAACAGCAACCGTTTTGCCAATTTAGCAAAGCAGATTTTTCGAAATCGCTTTTTCAGCAAGAATTTTTCTCTGCGTGTGTTTAAAATTGTGCTCGAATCTTCAAACGCGTTTTTCTCGAAACTACACTGAGAAAAATGAATGGTTGCAGTAACCAATTCGTTGGTTAAATATGGCAAAAAATGCAGTTGGAGCAACCAAAGAAATTGGTTGTTACAACCATATAATTGATCATGATAACCAAACAATTGGTTGGACCTCATTCAACCAACGAATTGGTTATTGCAACCATACCTTTTTTTCCGTGTGTGCATGATATCTCAAGTTCTACTTAATCGATTTACTTGAAATTTGACACAGAGCCTTTCTTTATACATTGCAGTTTCGTGTTACGAGGAATTTCTTCGTTTTATTTTCCTTTAAATCCCAAAAGAGGAAAAAAAACAGGGAAAAACCGTGACTTTTTTTCAAACTGCCGCCATTCTGTGAAAAGAAACTCTTTGTAGTGCGATAGTGACACACTCAGAGAAGTACTTGGACGGTACAATCGAATTCTATTGATAAATAGGAGCTGGCTAAATATTTTGTTAACATGTGAAAATAATACGAATACAGCACCCAAAAAAAATTCATCCATATAATTTAGTTCCTCCACCAAAATAATTTTTATGCAACAATAACATATTTGATAATCCATAGAATTGTTTTGTTGATTCATTCAAAAGCAGCCAACCAAATATTTAGCCGACCCGTAGTTGCTGATTTTTTCTTCAGTGCATCCTTCTTCAGGAATTTACAAAAAAAAAAAAATGTTTTCCAGATCACTAGGTGGACTGAAATCCTGCAAATCGGTCTGCAATTTCTTTAATTTTTTTGATAATATTCCTAATGTTTTGAAATCTGAAAATGTCAATGAATAACTAGTGGAGAAATGTATACACTGTCAGAAATATCTGGAAGTTTTTTCAATTACGTACATGAAATCAGGTTCATATAAATTCTGCATTAAATTTAATGTACGAAAACATGAATAGACTATATGCTATTATGCTATAGTTTACATTAAATTCCATGTACAATGTGCATTCATGTACGTACTTGAAAAAAACTTGCAGTAAAAACATTAAAATTAATGCAGAAATTTTTAACAGTGTAGTAAAAATATTTATTGGATTCTTTTTACAGCGTCCGAAAAAAACACCAAAAATCCGGGCATGTAAACCAGAATACCCCCTTAGACTAATGGTTTTACTTTCTTTCGAGAGGCGAGATCTGCTCTTTGTTTCGCAAGAACCGATGACCAGGGGACTTGAAAATGCGGAAAAAAATGAAAGAAGTCTTCTTTCGAAAAGACAATGTACCGTGTCACGAGTCGATCGCAACGACGGTGAAACTACATGAATTGCAATATTCTCCGGATCCTGGCCTCCAGCGACTACTGACTGTTCGCACACCTCAAAAGAATGCTTCGGGGAAAGAGATTTGGCCCCAATGAAAAAGCCATACCAGAAACTGAGATGTATTTTGAGCCTAGTCTGAAAAAACGATTCAAAAATTATTGAAAGCACTTTCGAAGGGATTGAAACTTTTCACGATCATATTTTTCAGCCAACATCGAAGAAGTAGTGATCTAATTCCAAGTTTTCCTCGTAGTCGTCGTGGCATCGTCCATATTGGAAGAGTGTTATTTCTTGGTAGATCAAAACTGGGCTATCACGGCACTCGAACAAGCTAAAACGGGTTTCACGAGCAACTGTGGCTGTGGCTTCTGGCCGCCTTCTTCATCCTCCTCATCCTCATCATCATCATTCTCCTCTCTTAAACTTCCTCTTCGGGGAGTTTATAATTCTCCTTTCTCTCTTCTTCTTCTGCTTCTTCTTTTTCTTCTTCCACTGAGCATTTTTTTCTTACCATTTTCACATTCGGATATTCCATCGGACTACTACTACTACTACTACTGTCCAAATGAATTCAGTGGGCGTCTCTTCATAAAAATTCATTTCAACCCTCTTACCTTCTCTTCGATCGCTATTATCCACGCAAGTAAACACATCCACACACACACACCCTTCGAATTTCCATTTGATCGAAAAGGAGGATTAAAAGTTTCTTCCCCCACTTTCGTTGCTCTCAATCTATAGTGAGTAATCTTTGAAAACCATTGATGAATAAAAATCAAAGTCGATGAGAGATACAGCTTCCGATGATACGGTTCATTCAAATAATTCTCTATATGGAATCAAATGGAATCCCTGGAATGGAAAGTGTCATTGTGGATCGTACAAATGTGGTCCAAAGAAGGAGAAGAAGAAGGAGGAGACGAACTCTTATATCCCTAAAAAGGACAACGAGGTTAAGGGGAGTATACTTGTATTATATACATACACAATTCGCTACCGATCATCGTTTCGTCGACTGTTTTTTCAGGGTAACCCGTTACTTTTTATGTACGTTGTTCCCATATGCTTGGACATAAATTCTCTTTTGCGGTTGGTGTTGTTATTGTTGTTGTTGTTGTTGTTGGCGTTGTATATGTGTACATATAGGTATGTATATACAGCAACCTGCCCTCAAGGCACATATACCTTTTATGAAGAAAATGTCAGCGACCTCTTCTCTCTCTCTCCTTTTCCTTTATGTATATAGTCTCCATGCCACGTTTGCCCACTTCCGGTCTTTTATGGCAATTATGGGCCATGATCGCACGTGAGGAGATCATCCTTGTACGGCTGATCGATAAATAAATTACACGGCATCCAACGGCAGCAGCTGCCGCTAGAGAGAGTCTTGGTACGAATGAAGAAGGATAAAACGATAATTGCTAGAGAATTGAATTTTCATCGAATACAGTACCCTCTTCTTATCAACCCTTGAACTTTCCTTTTTTATACACACAAAATTCAAATTGACTCGAACCGAATCGATCTTGCGAAATCACTCAATCAATGTCAGTCCAAAGTTACAACAATGCTTCTAAATTGAAAAACACCACACACACACAAACACACACACACACACCTTGCTAATGAATGAATAGAAAAGATCTTCCAGGGGACAACGATGCCTAATCGTAATTCAGTTAACACAACATGTTGCAAATGGAAACGTCGCTTCAGTAATATTAATAATGATAAAACGATTCCAAACCACCACAAGTAATAAAATTTGATTTACGATCCGTCCTATAATTTCTCATCTTTCCATAGAGATCAAAGTTGAAAATTGTAAATGAATATTTATATAATTTCCCTAAGGAAAACGAGAAAGAAAGAGAGAGAAACAATTTACCACGAATGAAAGTTCGCTAGCGGTATATAATCGCGGTATTCATATTTTATAGCGAGTTTAATGTACTATCCAGATGCTCCAAGTCACATTACGCGGTACAAAATCGCTACTTTGTGGCGAAAACAAACTGTAACCGCGCGTGATACTTGGCTCGTTGAGAATAGTGGCATGCTTGAATCCTATTACGATCGTTGATTAGAGGTTGGAAGATGCAACTCTTCGTAATCGGGTGTCGCTCCAAGAGGTGAGGTTCTTTTCTTGTAGATTTTTTTTATTCACTCCTTTATCGATACTAACGCATGTTACCCTCTCTCATCTTGTCAATTCTACACACCATGAATTTATATAAGTTGATATAGCACTTTGTTATCGTGCGAAAGGATTTGCATTACAATATACCGAGAGAGAGAGAGAGAGAGAAGAAAGGAGAACCGATCATCTTTGCTGCTATGGTTCGTGCAACCGGTTATCGTGGAAGGAAGATATCCTACGCGTGTATTATATATTGCGTATCGCCTTGAATACGAATGGATCTACCCGTTGTGTTGCCAGATGCTGATTGAGACCATCAATGAACATGTAAAGATCAAAGTTTGAATCGAATAATCGTCCAAGAGAAATTTCTCCGAGTCTTGAGGATCATTTTTATCTTCTTCGCATCTTTCTCACCGATATCAAGAGTTCACAAAATACATTTCCATCCACAATAGGGCTTCGCACGAGACTCGCGTCAAAGGAAGATAAAATAGTTACCAATAATTATTCCAATCACTTTTAATATCAGGACGGTCAGAATAATTTTAAAGTATACATGGAATCAACGGAATGAGGTGGAACCTTGATCATTCGAACAAAATCAGCAGAGATAAATATATCGAAACATGCAATGAGACCTACACTGAGACCGATATCGGATCGGGAATCGGATTTCTATGTGATTTTTTCACACCTTAGGTAGAAGTTTGATTCCGTTCAAAATTTTTAGAACGGTAAACATAGATCATATCTCAATTTAAGACGAGAGTCTCGTGCGGTGTTCAATTACTCGCAAGAATCGCAATATTATGATTTTATTTAACCACGATTTACCAGGTTGTCGTCACAATCAATTTGGTTGCAATGCCAAGAGAAAAGATTCAGGACATATTATTAGCAATGAGTATTAAATTTGTGAGAAACAGGGATTCATTAGACAGACAATATACAGAAGAATGACTTACGAATTCTAAACAAATAATTCTTCCAGAACCACAGAATAATCCTCAAAGAGGTCCAATAAAGTCCCGTTTATTAGCATTTTTTCTGAAAGGCTTTGTTCGTGAAGCAGCAGCAGCAGCAGCAGCAGCAGCAGTCTCTATAAACTGCCAAGAAACTCTAGAGTTCTAAGAAGATTTGAGAAGAGTGATCTTTTGAGAATTCATTAGTCACACTTTCGCGCGTCCTCGAGGATTTGAATAGAAAATGAAATATATTAACCATTGCTGGGACGCATAATTTTGTTTCGCTAATATCATAAATAAGAAAAAAAAACCCAACCAACCTGATGTGATTCGTTGAGAATGGTTGTAGCGGAAAACATTGCAGTTATTTTTTAGGCTTTGCAAATCCTCCTACACTGTTCAAAACAAAAGTGGAATTTTCCGGTACCCAGGAACTGGAAAATTTCTGTTAACGACGAATTTTCCCGTATTTTACATGAAAATTCGTGTTTTTCACTTCAATTTTCATGATTTGAATGTAACTTTTCTGTACAAGTGAATTGCTCCCAGTACAGTACTGGAATTTTTTCAAAGTTTTTTTTCACAGTGTAAGAAACGTTGGGGTTTAGTTTAGGATGCGAATTGATTAAAAATAATGACACAAAGTTATGGAACTTTGCAACCATTGATGAAGTTCGAGTAAAATACGCGCTCCAAGTAGACAATGAAGTGGATATACAAACTGCAGAGCAACTTTAGTGATCGATAGAATTCTTGAATCGAGTGGTACTCGCTGTGACATAACTCTATAAATGAATATACGATGACGTACAAATCTGTTAAACGATAGAATTTCTCTTCGCACCGTTCAATGGCGAACGGAAATTTTGAGACAGTGATGAAAGCTTCAGGTTCGAGTATCGTACGAATAATTTAATACTTCAATAAAGAGACATTTAAACGTGTTTATCATTTTCATCGATTGGCCATGTCGACGATACGGTACGACAGAGATTAACCTATATTATAATAATTTATAAACCTCTCATCTTTCATTCCTCTTTCCAGCTTGCAAAGGGAGCTTATCCGAAGCTTATCGGTTTATGATTCAATAATACATCTCACGAGGAACGGAAGTTCTCGTCCCTCATTGGCCACGACCTCCTTTGCTCATTATGACGCGCAAACGACACATGTGGGTCGGTTTTGTGCCATGAAAAATGAATACTAATCCGACGAGTATGAAATCTTATCGATTTTGTTTGTCCTGGAAATGAATTTGGATACCTTCTGGTTCAAGTTCATTATAAAAATTAGTTCCGAGTAATAAAAGAATAGAAGCCGTGAAATAAAAGCTGAATAATATGAGCCAACGCCCGTTTTGGTTATCCAAATATCAACAACTGTATATCTAGTTGCTGGAACTAATTTGAAGTAAGGGTGACTCATTATTTTTTTCGGTCTATCATTGACGGATTCGATAAGAAAAATTGATTATTATCATCCGATTTCTATCTGACATAAGAGAGAACAGAAGTGTTGGTTTCTTATTGGCCACAACGACCTCATTGAGTCAACTTGAAACTCAGTCGAGAACGATTGGCGCATGTGGGTCGCTTTTAGCCCACTTTGCGCGCGGTGGCATGGCAGACCTAACGTCGTCGTCGTCGTCGTCGACGACGAAGAAGAGGACGATCCATAACCGCAAAACCCCGTCAACGATTATTGTTAGCTGGAAACGATCGTACATGGAAAATTCCAGGTCATTGTACACGTTAAATGTCGGACGACGACGTTGAGAAGAGAGACGTTGACAATCAAAGCACGTCTTATTCTCTTCAGACGACACACGATACTGTCTCGAAACCGAAAAAGAAAAAAACATACAACAAGAGACGAAGAAACTGAGGAAGAGATCAAAGCAAACACAGAGAGAGAGAGAGAGAGAGAGAGAGAGAGGTACCATATAAACTAATATTAATTATTATTTTCCAAGTGAAGAGACGTTGGTAGGTGACGGTGGATCGTTGTATAAATAACACACAACGATGTTTGAGCAACGTGTACGATTTCATGCGAATAAATATTCGATGACAGTGCAAACGAAAATTGAATTCAATTGAAAATGTATGTGAAACATGTCATGGAGTGGCTACTCGTGAAAGGATTCCCGATCGATTATACAATACGTTGGTTATTGAAAATCACGATGACCAAGTGATATATTTGCTCGCGGACAGACTTTCTTCTTCCATTGAAAACATATATTTACAATAAATTACAATTCGACTTACCATTTTCAAAGTTTCTTCGGGTCTCAGTAAGTAGAACATGGACTGCAAATGCTGTTGGATGTCGCATCCTGCCGTTGATACCCGCCTCGAGGGCCGTGCCCGTTCATTCGGTGGCAAAACCAGGGCCGCGCCCTTCCCGGCGAAGTAACATTCGCTCAGGCTGTAACAACGGTAACGATAAAACACAAAATTAGTTTGAAAAAGAAGAAGAGAGAGAAAAAAAAAACACAATAGTGAATTTCTCGTTCCCGATCTCCTCCTCGACCCGTAAACGCGCGTCGACTCGAGAACGAGGAAAGCAAAGTGTATATAATTCGTTAGGAATTTTCGAGGTCGCGAGGACGGGTGTAATCTCACCGAATGAAATTACTTGGGAGGAGAATCGGTGAGGATATTTTACACCTAAAGATATGTTTCGAATGAATAAACCTTTTGTATAACGGTTTTGCTCTTGCCGTCTTATGGAAAAAACTTCGATCTTTCGGATTATTTATTCTTTGGCCAATTTTAAAATATACCATATACCTTTTCAAATGAGATTTGGATAATAATAGAGAATGTGGACACTGGGGCCCCGATTAAATCGCTGATTTATGACGGACATTTCGATCGATGTGAGAATATATAACTCTTGAGTGTGTATATAAACAGAAATCCAGATAAAAGACTTAATGGCAAACAATAAATCTGAACTCTTTGACTGTACGATAAATCTGAGATATTCTTATCTCGATTCGATAAGAAATGTAACGGTGTCTGCCAGTCAATCTCTTATCCAACTTGATGTACATTGAGACATGAATCGTTCAAGTTCAAGGCAGGGAGAGAAAAGAAGAGAGAAGGAACAAAAAAAAACAGATAAGTCGGGAGAAAAGCAAGGAGGTTGTGATGTTTTGAGAATGAAGTAGGCATTCGGTGATCGTAGTTTATAATTCAATGGGAGCAGAGATAAGAATCTTTGGAAGCTCGTGACGAATTTTGCTCTGAAAAATTGATTGGAATTCCAATTAGCGTGACGTCAAATCAATTTTTCATGCAAAATTATTGATTTAAATGAAATATGTCGATGGGACGAGATTAATGAGGAATTTTTCATTCCAAAAACTGCATAGAAATTTCAATTGTACTATACTCAAAGGCCTTTGAATAATTTCACAAGTGAATGTTTATTAAAATTAAGGTGAAACTAGTGGCGTGGCAGCAGCCAAATGGTTTATAACAAACTATGGGCAAGTGCCTCAGTTGAATCAAAATATCGCTCTGTACAGCATTTCTCTGACTACAGTAGAAATGCTGTATAGAGCGATATTTTGATATAATTTAGTATTCCCTTAACACAACCCTGATGTGCATGTTACGTGAAATGGAACACGCAGAAAAGTAGCTCTTTGAAAAATAGCCGAGTTCACTATTTAATATAAGAATCAATGTTTCCAATATGTTTTCAATATACACGCAGAGAAAAATTCTTGCTGAGAAAGTGATTTCGTAAAATCTGCTTTGCTAAATTAGCAAAACGGTTGCTGTTACAGCAAAAATTCTGCTATTTTAGCAAGATATTTGCTAATTCAGCGAAATTTCCTAGTTGTCTGTATATCTACGATCTCGGATTGCTGAATGGCAAGCGCTTGTTAAAGGAGCAAGATTTTTGCTGTGACAGCAAATTATTTGCTAATTCAGCAACAAGTTTTGCCATATCAGCAAAGCAAATCTTCGAGGTTTGCTGTTTCAGCAACTTTTTTTCTCTGAGTGTAATGGAAATTTTTCATTTCCATTTGAAGACTCGAAGCGATGCATTGTCATCCTACAAGGTGAATCTTTCCATTTTTTTTCTCGTGTACATAATTTCCTGATTGTGTGATGTAAAGTATTACAAAGTATAATGCCACGTAGTAGTATTTTTGTTAATCACTATGAAAATGTGCAATTTCATGTGCCTGAAATTCCAAGTACAACGTGATATAATTTAATATATCACATACAACAGGGTGTCTACTCCAAGAAGTGAAATTTCAACACTTCGAAGATTTAAAACAAAAAAACTGCCATAAAATTCCCAGGTGTTAAAATTTTCTCAAAACCCTGATTGGACCGAGAACGAATATCCGTAGAATTTATTTCCGAAAAAATGGTGACAGCAGAGTTGTTCCTTTATGGATGAGAAACCTTGTGCTATGATTCAGTTTTTTCTCCTCCTACACGGAAAGCCATTAAATTAGCTCCTGCAGGTGAATTTTAGCTGTCACAGCAAATAAATTACCTATCAAGGCAAATTTTTTTGCTGTCATAACTAGAACTTTTAGCCACGGAAGCTAATTTGGGTACTCCGCTGCTACAGCTCAATTATTTTTGCTGTGTACAGAGGAATCAACACCCAAAACAGCAGAATAATTCCTTAGAAAAGGGGAAAAACAAGTCCTCCATGCACCGAGAGAAGAGTTTAGTTGTATTTATTTAAACTTGGCTTCTTATTACCTGCAAATAAAGTTTATTAACTGTTAATGAACCTTATCTGTGGGTAACGAGCCATGCTTGTGTAAAATATAAATATTTATTTCGCCGTATCCAAAACAAGATTTATTAAATACAAATAAACTCTTCTCTCAACGTGATGAGAAAGAATCCCTCAAAATCTTTACAAAATCCTTCAAACTTTGGATCAGTGATGAATTCTTTACCTCAAAAACCTGCGCAATAACTCTCAGTGAAATTAAAAAACGTGCTGTCATAGATTTTGCTGTATCGCGAACGATAAACCCTCCCCCACGAAACACGCGATCTTCTTCATTGGAGTCAGAAATATGACAGAAATTAACATGCTATGAACTACACGTATTCGCTTGTTGATTTCTCATCGAAATAATCCATCAAATGATTTATATCTTTGGAATATTATCAACACTGCACGCACCGTGGACCACTCAATCAACACAGTCGAAAATAAAATCCAACGAAACGAAGAGGAATTCGGATAGAATGTACACAAACGTACGTATATAGGATACCTTGAATCTCTTCGGTCGATGTGGTATTTCTAGTTTAAATTCACGTTATTATTATATCATCCGGAGAAAAACTGGTGAGTGGAGTCTCAGTGTCAAGAGCGAGTTGCGAAACGTGTCGATTGTGAAATATTCGCACATATTCCACGACGAAAACAGAGAACGAAGAGCGAGGAATAATAAAATGATTAACGAAGTGTTCCATGAAAATGATGATATTGGGTATTATTCTCGTTTCTCTTCTCACTCGAGCGATGAAAAAGAGAGTTCATTTTGAATATTGACAGGACTTGATGAAAGGGGACGAATGAAATTCAAATGATCATGATACATTCGACAATGGAATTAGGAGAAATTTCTTCAGAAGAGAAATATATTGATGCGCATACTTTACGGTTGAGAAGATTGTTTCGTTGGTAATGAATTTGATTTTCATTGAACATCGAATCCGCTCTGCCTATACAAATTTTTAACGTTTATGAATTAATTTTGCTGGAAAAATTTCTTTCTAAACCGTGAATAATCTCTGAGAAACATCGGATTTTCTCTGCAAGAGAATTTAATATTTTTTACAAACGAATAGGAACAAATTTACGTTCTAAAAAAACACTCTGACAAAACTTTAATGCATTGTCAACATTTTTCTAATTATTGAAGAATGTTTGAATCCTATAAACACATTCATATGCAATATTTAAATATCACATGTGAAAAAATGTTTGATAATTCTTGAATTGTTTTCTTTTAATAATCAGAAAAATGTTGAAAGTTCAATTTCGTTCCTACACTGTCAAAAATTGGCGGTGCTGGAAAAAGTTCACACCAAAACGTGTTGTTTCAACACCACATGGTGTCAATTCCACACCATCAACTGTTATTCTAACACCGATTTCGGGGTGGGCATGTACAGAATCCGTGTTAATTCTGACACTGTGTTGACATCGCATTTTTTAAAGTGTATTTTGTCTGAAAAAGAATTAACAAACTCTGAAGAACTTTGCGAAAATTCTGCAAACGGAAAAAAATGTTTCATAAGATTCACTAACGCGTTCAGTAGAATACGGCACTATTAGAATTTCTCGTAATATTTATAAGAGTTCTAGTAAAATCTACGATGGTCGCAGTTGAAATTACTATCGCAGTAGTAGGTTTGACTACAGTTCTAGTAAATATTAACAGAAATTCTAATAGTGCCGTATTTTACAACCCTCGTTGGTGAATTCTATTAAACAGTTTTTTCCGTGCAATTTCTGGAATTCTCAGAGTCACATTCTTTCAGAAAAAATCCGATGTTTTTCAAAGAATTTTCAGCCCAGGTAGAAATATTCTATTGAATCCTATCACGAATGGTGACATTTCTGATTGAATATCATTGAATTTCCCATTCGTCGATGAGATTTTATAGATTATTTATAACAGGGAGCGAAATATTTCCAGAGGGGTTGTCAAATCGATTGTTTCTGAAAAGTTTTCCCCATAGAATCCACAAAACATTGACTAGAATTATTTTCATGCTACAATATCAAATAAAACTGGACAAGCCGGACTGTACCGGAGGTACCTTTTAAACGCACCACAGCACTGGAACTAATTTCTCAAATTTGAAAATCATTTAAATAACAAGAAAGTTATTTCATGCCAATATCAAGAGATAAACAAAGCGAAATTTCCTCTTATAATTTTATTAAAATGCCCACCACCAGCCATGAAATCTCGAAATACATGCAAAGGATTTCCGCAGTACAACAGTGTACATAAACGGATAAAGCACCGCGAGGAGAGGTAGGTTTCTCCAATTTCGCGGTAATTGAAGATGGAGAAAAAAAAAGGCAATAGACGATGGAAAAAAGATCCGTACATGCGAACGTTGTAGGTTAAGGACTGTCGACCGTAACGATGACTTTCTTCCTCTCGAATTGTTCTCGGTAAAAGAATGTATTTCATTCCTGAACGGTACTCGCATTTCAACGGCAACAAATAAAATGGTTATTTGATCTGAAAATGAGGCCCCGTAGCAAGATTTATTATGGAAATTTCTTTATTCCACCTATACATCAACTTGTACGATCGGACATTTACATGACTTTGAACAGCGAGGTACGACGAAGACGTCAGTCGTAAACACGTAGTTTACAACATCCAGCTGCAACTTTTACAACCCTTTTAAGTACAGTGCATATAGAGACATACGCAACTCCGTTCACAAGGTCGCAAATCGAACTTGAAAACTTTTTGCCCATGTGGAATACGGCACCGTGACTTTGAATTCTTTCGAGTAAAATTGCCATTGATGGATCACCTTAATGATTGTGAAAAAAATGGAAAATTCACAAGTTTGGACATTTTAATATGAGAGAAAATACTCTAACGTGTTTTAGAAGCATTCTTCTGGATGCGCGAAAGCTTGACAAAGGGTTAGTCGGTTGGATGGTTGGTATAGGTGAACGGGAGGAGGAACGAATCCTTTCGAACGTTGTCGGGTAGGTATTTAACAAGAGGCAACGGCCAGGATGGAACGCATCGTACACAAAGAAGACCTCAAAATCTACCAAACTCCACTCTTCTCTGGCTTCTCATTTTCATGGCCGAGACGAGAAAAAGAAAAGATCTTTTGTACCTGTCCACGTAGCCGTTAATGCATATAGTTGGTGCCCCTGCTTCTGATGCCGCAGGGGTAGTATCCTCCGTAGCAGGATGCTCCGTAATGGAAGAAACAAGATAAATATCTGCCGAATACACCGCACTGGATTCTGCAAATATCCGCGATTTTATTAATCCGTATGTACGTGCATTGAGACCCGACGTTAAACTGAAATCCTCGTCATCGTCATCCGAGTTTTTGAGCTAGAACGAAATGTCAATGCGTGGGCGATCGAGGAACAACGTTTCGTCGAGAGGGCTGCGCATATACGAGGAGAATGAAGAAAAAAGAATCTTGCATCTACTGGCAAGCGTCTACCAACAACCAACTTAACGGATTGTATTATTAGCACGTGATGTTTTGAACGGAACACTCGTGAATTAAAAATACTTGCATTTTTTCCGAGATGATGTGGACGAAGAAATATACAAAATATTATTGAAATGGCGGAGTGAATCGTTATCATCATCATCATTATCATCATCATCATCATCATAATCATCTCATCATCGGCTTGTAAGAATCGTTAACTCAACTGTCTTTGCACGTGTTTGCTCGATGTTGTCGTGAAAACGATGATGACATAACATCTCGTTGCTGCAGTTAGAGCCTCGGAATAAGTCGGTCATACAAAGAGTCGACGATAATTCAACGATAATAAGATCCCATAGCGGCACCGCGGTGCCGATGTGAAAGAGAAAGGAAGAAAGGGGGAGAGGATACGTGTTGTCATAATAGAGGAAGAAAAAAAAGACTGTGGAGGAGATTCAATTGAGCATCATTGAGAATCGGAATTCCCCCCTATCGCTGTGATTAAGATTGAATATTATCGATTAGATTTGGTAATTTTACCTTGAATCATTCGAGGAGGAAGCAACTCCACATAAAAAATTTGAAAAAGATTTCATTAAGCTGACAATAAAATAAAGATTTTATGTAATCAGATTTTTGCGTCCGATTACATAAAATTACACTTAACGTAGCGATTTATGTCCGAACGAATCATCATCGTCATATCATTCTCTTCGTCACATTATTATACAATCGAGTTGGAATCTTGGTACAGGTCAACGGAGAAATTCATTTGTATTCGTTGGGACTTGAGCAACAGAATTACGGATTTTGATTGGCCAGTCACGTTGTGTACAGATTTTATGGACGTTTAACGGTGCTGCTCCACAACCGATCCTCGTAGCACGTCGTATGTGTACGCGAATATGAATATAACACGTACGATTGCTACCACGACGTTTACGTCCACATATACATAACTACACGTTGTGCTCCCGGTATTATCTCTTGAGAGAAAGATACGACATTCGGCGCCAGTTCAATTTGCGAGCTGCTAACCCACTCGATAACCATCAATGGCGGCTTTCCATTTATTCTCTTATAAAGAACAAAAGTTCAACGATCTCCGTACTAAGATACTTAGATTTTTCATTCTTCTTCCTTCTTTTTCCCCCCCACAGCTCTATCTCTTTCTGATACAATCGTTCAATAAGGAACGTTGATATCTTCATGCACAGAAAATTGAATGAGGTACGAGATATGCGAGAAGAGATCGATTCGACTGGTGGAGATTGTCCGAGTTGTATATTCGGCGCGGCACTGCTAAGGATGCATTCGCCGGATCTTGACGAGAATGACTGTGATTCGTGCAGTTATAGCCCTAGTAGAAATATAACCAGTTTTTCCTATTACTGATGAGGCACTGATCAGAAAGAACTAATCAGGAAAAACTGATCGTTAGGCCCTTACAAGTTCCCCGCTAGTCACTAGACTCTTTCTAGCCCTTGGCTAGATTCTCGCGAGGCCCTGACGTTGCTGGGGATAGTAAAATAGGGACAAAATCACATTTTCGGGTTATGTGTTATATGTTGTTATTAAAATTACTATACTTTTTATCAATAAATAACAGAATTCCATCACTGCTTACTAGAAAGTATAGTAATTCGAATGACACCGTATAATACATAACCCCAAAATGTGATTTTGTTCTTAGTTTACTATAAAGTGTAGTAATTTTTTAGGTAACTTTTCTCTGCGTGTATAAAGCTGATCAAATTCTGACAAGTGATTGCCTTTATTCACAAGAAACATTCATAGCGTAAATGTTTATGAAAAATATCCGGTTTGAAGAACATATCGATCGTTATGGGAGTGATATATTCCAATTGAAAAAGTAAACCTTAACCAAAATTCGAAGTATTTCAAAAAAATTGAATTGAACTGGTTCTAATTATTTGATCCTAGTTTTGCTGTATTAAATCAATTAAACCTAACTTCAATAATTATAAAGAGTGTATGCACATAACAAATCTACCTTGGAACTTATTGGATTTTGTAAGGTTGTGATATCCTCAGCGTGTATTGCCTATAATCACAATGGGCCCCAGGCTGGGTCCGTCCTCTTTAATCCAATATTGTGGAATGACGATGGGGCCCATGTTGGCTCAATCTTGACCCTGCTGTGCTTTCTGATACAATTATGGTTGGTAAAAAATGGAAATAATGAATCTTAGTGCGAGCACATTTGAACTTGGTCCCAATTTGAACCAGCGTGAGGCCAAGATTGGGGTGAATTTATATCTTGAGCATGCGTGTACAATCCTCAACGTGTATGAATTTTGATCCAGTCTTGGGCCCATATAGACACGATGGGGCTCAACACTAGGCCCAAGACTGGGCTAAAGCGGGACTGGAAATCATGCCCGCTGGGGTAGAATTCAAAGCAATTCTCCCATTTCAAAAGAAAAAAAGGAAGAGGCAGTATTGATTGCCTAATCTGGATTCATGCTGGGCCCATGGTGTTACCAATCCTCGAGCAAAGCGATGCAGCAAAGCTGGGAACGATGTTACCATTTCAGGGTTGGCCCCATTTGTCTGCCCAGCTTGGCGGCCCCAGGTTGGGCAGCGCGGGCACTCACCATGGGCTTAGATTGGGCCCGCCGTTAATACACACTTGGGTATAGTAACTTGAATATTATTTCATGGTATCTCATGATTGAGGTGGAAACACCATACATATATTTTTTGTCCTTGGTAAAATCTCCTAGATTTTCTCTGAGACAAAGTCTAGGAAAATTTTTCCTAAGGGTTTTTGCTAAAAATATACTTTTTATCCCTTGGAAACATCTTCAACAAAAACATTGAATGGAAAATCATTAATTTATCATCACAATTTCACATCTTCATCGACATAAACTGCATTCTTGTGGGTAATGAGGTTAGTTACTTACAAATACCTCATCAACTACTGACCAGGGCCTCATCAGTGACTCACTCATATCTGCTCAGTTTTTCTAATCAGTTTCTCATTAGTCAGAGTGTTACATCCTTTGTCAGAAACTTGTAAGTTTGCTGATCAGTCCCTGATCAATAAAATAGAAAACTGATCAGTGCCTCATCATTTACTAGGAAAAATTTCTACTAGGGAGGGACATCATTCCTTCGATAGATATCAACCGGTCGATTGATATTGGTCAGCCTCCAGTTACCCAGTCAAACATGTGTAGAATTAGATGTTAGATGGTTTGATGATTTCGATACTCAACCGGGTAAGCTGAATTTTAGCTATTATTGCTGAATATTTTAGTACCCCCAGGACGGCTGATTCTTTACCAACATTAGCTGAAATTCAGCTGTGGGAGCTGAAAAAAAGACGGTTCATCTCACAGTTAATTACTTTTTTCCATGAACGTTGCAAAATTTATGGGGTTGAAACTGGCAGTCGTGGAGCTACCAGCCAATCGTCATAACTTTTTACACAAAACACTATCGATTCATCCATCAAATCATTTCATCGATTTCTGGGGTGAATAAAGCTTCAAAAGCGTTGAATCAAAAGTTACAAGAATCGGCTGCTAGCTTTACGGTTGCTAGTTTCAGCTTCATGCGAAACCTCACAATATATTGGCGGGAGATCTTCCGATTTCCGTCCTTGTATCCCGAAATCCCGAGTCTAAGCTGAATCTCAACGGATGATAGCGTGAAGAAGTAACGAGAAAGCATAGCGACGAGACTATCTATAATTGATTTGAAGGATTACTCAATCGATTCTTGATATGAACGATATTTCAACTAAGTTCAGTGAAAAGTTACAACAATCCGCTGCTGACTTTCGGCTGCCAGTTTCAGCTCCGTTCAAATTTGAGCTTCATTCAAGTCAGAACCATTTGTTAGAGAAAGACAGGGGCCAAACTATTCTGAAAAATTATGCAAAAATGAAACAATAAGCCCAAAATATCGCTCTGCATAGTACAGACCTTCTGCAATCAATATGGATGGTTTGTACAGAACGATATTTTGATTTTATTGCTTCGTTTTCGAATCATTTCTCAGAAAAGATTCCAAATTTATATTTCAGTGAGGAAGTAACGCGTAATTTGTGAATGGGTCGAAAAATAGTAGATTCAGTTGAAATCATTAATAACAAATCATTGAAAATCAGTTTAAAATCGGTATTTCGAGAAACAGGGACGGCAATCGAAGAATCTCCTGATAAACCAGGAGGTTTTGCAACATTAGACTGCAGTCACCAACTCCTTTTCCAGTTCTTTAGAAATCGGGTTACCGATTTTTCAATTCATCTCTTGACTGTTCGATACCATTCCTTCAGATTGAAATTTTCATGGTTTTGCATCACTGCCCGTAAAGATCTCCTTAAATTACGTATCCTGGAATCTCTGGCAACGTTACCCGGCTAGAAATGAGGCTGAAACTAGCAGATTTCAGCTAACAGACTTGCATTCTACTTCATTATAGAATTGTCGTAGAATGATGAAACCGACACAATGAGATTCATGAATCCTAATCTTTGAAAATATGTATTTTGAAAGAATTCCACTTCACATTGGCTCAGTTAATAAACGCGGTCTGCTAGTTTACGTCTGCCAGCTTTAGCTTCATCTTTTCTTCTTTTATTGCAACAGCTCGATTAAAAATTGCGATATCATAGTACACAAAAAATGAATCCAAACAAAATTAGTGAATTACGAAGAGATTTCACGACACGCATACGCGATATATGTGAATTTAGACATTTGTTATGAACCCATTTTCTCAAGACTTTCACTCGACGAAAAGAGAGAGAGAGAGAGAGAGAGAGAGAGAGAGAGAGAGAGAGAGAGAGAGAGAGAAAAGAATACGAAGAGAAGAAACGAAATGAGTATTTACTCGAGGAATAGTTCCTAATTAACTTCCAACGTTTATCCATCAAATATCTTCGAATCTTCGATTAATCGACAATTAATTCGAACTTGCGAATAATGTACTTTCTATGTATCAAATTACAATGATGATATTATATTTTCACCTAGATCCAGCGAGTACAGAAATACCTCCTCACAATTGCTTCGAATTAACTAACGTATACCTCGGGGCACTGGTATTATAATATCGGATCATCGTTTTATGGGTTCTACCTCGAGTTCTCCTACCTCGGGTTGTTGTACGTATCGGGTGAAAGTTTAGCAATTATTCTCCTGTAATGTAAGGATTTTAAGGTAATTTAGGAGAGAGAGATATACAACTGTTTTTACGATTTTCTAGACCGATTCCTCGAGCTGCGGAATTAAAATAAAATTTATTCTTCTGGTTGGTCGTTATTGACTTATGAAACTTGTTGTTGTTGTTCATTTCAACAACCGAGGAGAGAGAAGGAAAAATGCAAAACCTTTGGAATACGGTAATTTGACGATTGCAAAATATAAGTTTGTAACAATGGCTGGAACCTGGTAAAGAAAGATACGTATAATTGATATCGCTAACAAATTTATACCCTCCGCGATACAAGCGCGCACCTGGAGATTCCTATCTACGACGGTTGTCATCCTTCTTTTGTTGTCTCTTCTTGATTGTACGGATGGTATAAGACCTATATGCATACGCAAACACATAAGAAAATATCGTCCGGTAGACCTTTCGACTTGAATGCTATTCGCATAAGGTTGTAAAGTGTGTCACGTACCGGTATACCAACGCCTATGTAATAAATGTATGTCTTTATTTATTTATATTTCATCAGTTTTTCATATTATTATGAACGGCTTGAGATATATGCGCGCGGCGTCTCGTCGCGGGAATTGTAACGGTTTTCAAGAATAATAATTATAACCGATGTTTTTGAGGGGAAAAAACAGTTCTTCGCCATCGTTGATCGCAGAATTCTTGGGAAAGCAGCAGAAAAAAAAACTCTTTTGGGTCATTTAGCCAATGAGCCATTTTTTCCAATAGTGACAATGAAATATTTCTTCCATTCAAATGCACATTTCTTTATTCCAAAGTATGTTTCATCAATTCAATCAAATGGTCATTGGCACAATAAAATATTCATCAAATCAGAAAAATATTTCATTGTCACTATCGGAAGAAATGGCTCATTGGCTCAATGACTTTTTTTTCTCAGTGTATGATAGAGATGGCCCGAGTCGAAACATTTGGACGGTTTTTGTCCTCATATTTCGTTTTTGAACTGATTTTGTTCTGGTTGTTGAATAAAGCGGACAAAAACTAAAAGTACTTTCTCATCATTTTAGTTTGAATTTTTCCTCCAACGAATGAAAGGGATTAAAAAGAAATTCAGATTAAAATCATGAAAAAGTACTGTTTTTATCCGCATTATTCAACAATCAGGACAAAATCAGCCTAAAAAATAGAATAAGAGGACAAACCTGTTCAAATTTTTCGACCCGCGGGGCAATTGCAAACTTACAAGTCACAAAAAATGATATAACTCTGCTAAAAATAACCCTCCGAAGGAAACAATAAGAAAAAAAGCGTTTTGGAGCTGAAAAAACCCTCTAGAAACACTGCTAAAAAAATTCTCAAGTTTAATACGACAATCTCTACACGCAGAGAATTTTGTAGTATCGATTACTATAATTCTTTTGTAATGTTGGACTATACTGACACTGTGACCGAAATCACTCAACTTTGATTTTTAAATACTTCGCGAGCATCTCTTTTCACGGAAGGAAAATTGTAATTCTTCTTTGTTTTGTGTCCAACTTTACTACATTGTACCGTAGGATGGTCGTTAAAAATTAAATTTCTTGAGGCGCCCCCTAAAAAGCTTCCTTTTGATGAAAAAACACTGGGAAAATTTTTTATAATTTTTTCAAGTCAAGACAACACGTGCCCCAAGACGATTCAAGTTAATTTTTGGGTATAATCATGTTTTATTGAGGATTTTTAATAATAAATACAATTTCATACAAAATATGAACAATCAGAGAACCCACATTCATAAAAATACGATAGTTAATGAAAATAACAATAAATATTCCGAAAAATAAGGTAATATAATAAAAAATAAGAAATATAATAAAAATTAAAAGATAAGCTTAAATCACGAAGAATTTTAAACTTTTTCTAAAACTATAATTTGAAATTCATCACTGAGAATGATAATACTGAAGGTATTTCATTGTTAAGACTTTTCCAATCTTCAAATAATTTTTACAATACCCTTAACAAGAAGTTTCATGAAAAAACATGATTATACCCAAAAATTAACTTGAATCGTCTTGAGGCACATGTTGTCTTGACTTGAAAAAATTATGAAAAATTTTCCCAGTGTTTTTTCATCAAAAGGAAGCTTTTTAGGGGGCGCCTCAAGAAATTGTACCGTGATTTCAATCATTATCATAGCAATATTCATCGTAATGTCAGTATGGTCCAACTTTACAAAAACATAGTAATATTCAATACATTTTCGTTACAATTTATACCACAAAATTTTCTCTGTGTATGAAATATCATATTTCTGTATTGAATTTGATAACTGTTCTCAAATCCAAGGGGAGGGAGGGGGGGGGGCGGGTTTGCACTTCCAAAAATCGATTTTTCGAAATCGAATTAGCTGAGGACATCGAAGCTGCTGCAGGAACTGTACATTTTTTCCTCCACTCTGTTAGCTTCTAAAACTTTGAGCGCGTCTCCCTCAAAACCCCCTTTTCAAAGTTCATGTTCAGTGTTGGACTGGCTTGCATCAAGGCTCCCGGCTGGGAAATACGTTGGGCCCTCTATACTGAAAAGAAATTTCTTCTCACCAAATAAATAGTTTATTTGTCCTCTCTTCATGGCATATTACTCCTCGGGATTTATAAAATATTCAATCAAATCAGATAATGGAATGCTTGCCCCAAATAATTTGGTCTTCTAAATAAATAATGTATTCGCCACAAGTAATCAATTTTGGCACCCAATTGAAGAATTGATTCCTACAAATAAATATTTTATGAATAGAGGACGAATGAATATTTGTTCGCACTGTAGATGGAGCATATTCTCAGGAAAATCATCATTTCATCACAATTTGTAACAGAAAAAGGAAAACTGAGGACTGAACGGGCCCCCGGTAATCACCGGAGAGCCGGGCGGGCCAGTTCGACACTTTCCGTGTTCATTATCATTTTACATATCAAATACATTCCCCCAACGGTTTGTTTCAGAATTTTGTTTTATTTGAGAGATATCTTATTCACAAAATGGCGGAACTTTTCCTGAAAAATAGCACTTTTCACTTTAAATCACCGGCGAAAATTTCAAAGTGAAAAAAAAAAAAAAAGAATAATCTGAAACCGTTGGGGGGAGGATTTATTAATACTTCGGCTAAATTCAGATGGTTTGTGATTTCAGATCATTTTCAGCCGAGATACAGCAATGAACACGGCAAATCGTCTTTTTCCAAAGGCGCTCTGGGAAAAGCTCGCTCTGTCACCGGCTTGTTTGGGGATATTTCTGCATAAAAATTCTACAGAATATTCTCAAAATCACACGTAATAATAATGTACAAAAGATTTTAATGAATTTCCGCGAAACAATTTTTCTAAAAAAAAGTGTATTTCAAGATTTCTTTCTGAAACGTAACAACTGTTTTTTAAATTTCACAAATATGCACTGAGAGAAGAGTTTATTTGCATTTAACAAAGCTTACTTTGGATACAGCGAAATAAATATTTTTCCCCCATAAACTTGGCTTATTAACTGCAAATGAAGTTTATTAACTGTTAAAAAACCTCATAGGACACTTTTTGACTGTTAATAAACCTTATCTGAGGATAATGAGTCATGTTCGTATGTAATAAATATTTATTTCGCCGTATCCAAAACAAGATTCATTAAGTACAAATCAACTCTTCTCTCAGTGTGGTATTAAAATTGAGAAGAAAATTTCCAACGTTAGGAATTTAATGACCTGTGTATGTAAAAAAATCTTCATAACATTCTTATTAAGTTTCAGGCAGATTTTTGTGGCAGTTAAATGTTTATTCTCGTATTTCGTGGGATAGATTTTACCGAGAAATTCCCCGGCAATCTAATCAACAATTACTCCGAAGAAAAAGCCGGAAAAATTACTGCGAGTTTGGTAATTATGAGAAAAAATGTGGTCAATATAACGATTTTTTGGTAGAATTTACCAAATATTTAGGAATTTTTATCCACTGTGATCGGGTCAATTGCTCCCCAACAAATTTCGGTACCTCAATTTATCGAAATTTTGTATGACAAGGATATTATTATGAAAATTCGAATTTGTGCATGCTGTAAACAAAATATGAGAAATTTTTCCTCATTTCAGTGATGAATTTTATGCCCTGATTGTGAAATAATTGCTTTTCCATCGAGAAGGGGGGATTTTTTCCATTCTTTGGATGTTGAAATCTTCAAAAAATGAAGAAAAACTCCAGCAAATGGAAGTGAAAAGTTCCTTGTTCACAGTAGAGCTCTGCATATTTAAAACTGGGATCAGATATTCCAAGCGTCGAGGAATCCTCCCAGGGGATGTTTGGGGAAATTTCACAATGATCATTCCAAGCGTAATTTAAGAAAAAGAAAAAACAATACGGTTGTCTGTTCCGTCACGATTATGGACATTCAATCAAAACCACCTCACACGCGTCCGCGTTCCAAAGACATTTACGTTCGAGTGGGTGTATATTTTATCTCGATATTTTTTTTTTATGAACCAGCCCACGCTCCAGTGATAAAGACATCATGATTCTTATTGAACCATACACACATACACACACACACACACAAAAATGAAAGAAAGAGAGAAATAACCAACATTCCATTACACCTCGATTAATATGAAAATTTAATGATCCCGGTTGCTCAAAACATTGTAAATCATTCAATATGAAAAACTGTACAGCTGTAATTCACGTCACCCATATCCAATGGATCTACAGGTAACATACGTTTAACGTACCTATCATTCTGTTCTTTCTCAATCATTCATTCCTTGGACAATGAAAGACCAGCACCACATTATCGAAGGGGGGGTTTTTTTTCTCCTATCGTGTAATATTTATTCTCTCCCTGGTTCCTGCGAGATATACCCACGAAAAACCCGTTTCTCCTGGTACTACGGTCATACGCGCATTCGCGTAAACCGACACCTCACGCTTTGGTCAATGCTTTTTTTCTTTCTTCATCTTTTCTTTCGAAGCTGAGAACCGAGGTACGAAAGTTATATCTTTCCTGTTGATCGATCGATAGGTGCCTGTGCCTGACCATCGACGAAGAACCAAGAGAAAAATAAAGAAAAAGAAAATATCAAACCTTGATACGTACCATGTACCATGGTACCCATGAGGTATATAAAACACACTACTCTGCACGAATTACGCAACGATGAGAGGTGAAGAATTCATTCGTTTCGTACTTTCCCCGATATTTGATTTCTTTCTTTCGTCTAAAACTCACATTAGATTTGGATTTTATTGTCCGTATCCGGGATACATATGCGACAATTGACTTTCTAAAAATTTCTAGAGAAAACAGGGGGAAAGAAAAAATATACAACTCACGTTAGGAATAATACGTAACGAATCTGATTATTTTATTGATAAAGGAAGGAGAAAAAAAACAGGTTTAGTGTCATTCAATGATGATTCAAAAGACCGTTTATCTAGAGATATACTACTTATCGCATTTACGTACGTGTACGTATCTTTCTGACGTGTGATGGTGTTACGATGACAAGGGATTGTGGTAACATTATTAGAGATATCTTCATTCGTAGAAAATGTTGAGTCATGTACCGTAACATGCTTGCGAAAAGATTCTCTGAATTCCCTGCATTAAATTGACATTCAACATTTTATTGAAATTCCTGATACACTATATATTCATTCTGCGAAACACAAAATTACTACACGGATAATCCATGGAAATTCTTATGAAACTTCCCAATCAGAAAAATCCGAATTTTGTCAGTGTTGACAACAGGGGCAGTACAGTGCCAGTATTGGGTCTTCAACACTTGGCCAACACGTAGGGGATCAGTACTGGATACAGTAAACCATTACTGAGAATTTAATGCCGGTCAGGTACTGGCCCAGTACAGGCACTGCACTGATTGCGAATAATGGTATTAGCATTCAATCCCCAATACAGAAAAGCGTTATCATTCCAGACAAATGCCAGTACCCTACCAGTCTAAATTTCTGACTGGGTGAAGCTAGCGGCGGACTGATGTAACTTTCAATTGCACTTGATTCGATTATTTTCGATATCTAAGATTGTCTATGTCTAGAGACACTCAAAAGTGTCTACAACATGAACTTGTAGACACTAAAATATGTAGGAGTGTCTAGGAAGCTGGAATTCAAGATACTCAGAAGTAAAAAAATACTTCCTTTGAGTGACCCCACATTATTCTCAAAGAATAATTAGAAACACTCGATCGATTATTTGGAATGCGGGAAGTTCAAAGTTCAGTGGAATTATTTCAGCAATTAATTTTGAAAGAATAAAACTACAATACAGAATCTGATGATGGAACCATTGTAACTTATGCTTTCCTTGATTTCCAGTATGATTAACAATCATTAGGATTAAATTGGCCTCAATATTTTTCAAATGACAAGAGTGTTGTTGCAAAATGACCAATTCAGAACGAAATTCGATTTCTAATTTTATAAATTCAATAAACATTTTTTCTTGATCCAAATTAGTGACATACAATTATATTTTCTAACGAGAATTAAAGGAAATTTTGAACTTCCTGCGTTCAAAAATAATCGATCGAGTGCCTCTGATTATTATATTCTTCGAGAATAATTTACGGTCACTCGAAGGAAATATATTTTTCATAAAAACTTCCAGGCACTCAGATACTTTGAGTGTCTTTAACTCTAGCTTCGAAGCACTCAAACTTCTGAGTGTCTTGAATTCCGGCTTCTAGACACTCTTACATATTTTAGTGTCTACAAGCCCATGTTGCAGACACTTTTGAGTGTCTCTAGACGTAGCCTTTTGAATAAGCGATTTAGTCACCCGAGTATTTTAAAAACCAGTTCCATTCAAAGTTACATCAATCCACCCCTAGCTTCAGCTTCATAGATTCCTTGGGGGATTTCTTTTTGAAGAAATCTAGAAATATTTCCTACATTTTCTACGGGGAATTCTGTGTTCTCCGTGCAGTGCGAAATCAAAAAAGGATAACACTCGCACAGATCGTTTATGGACACCGTTCATATATTCCGAAACCCGTAATAAATATTCTTGACATTTCCGTGATGGTCTTTCTACTGTGTCGAGCAACGAAATACAGGCAGATAGACGGACGCGCGTGCCACAGTAGTTTGGGTGCAAGTGGTAAATGTATCTCTTTATACACCGCGTACCGTTGGAGAGGAGAGAACGAATTGTGCTTAAAATAGTCGTTGCAAAATAAATTGTAAACCCGAAGTGACTGTGAATTCAAACAGGATTCCACGTTCATACACGACCTTTCGTCGTTTATGGATTTTGAATTATTGTTACGGTAATTCCGTTAGCGTGGCATAAATCATGTTCGCATTCGCTAAGAGGTGATAACATTTATTTTTCTCATTCCATCTGCACGCATTTATTATCGTTGTCATTAACAATTTTTCACCAACCATGTCCTCCTCTCCGCATCGGATAACCGTGTGTTTTTTTCCTCGCTAATACAAAGGTTTGAATTTCATATTAAAAAGAAATAGGAAATGAAAAAAAAAACTACTGCACTGTGAAAAATGTGCTCTCTGAAATTTTGAGAGGGAGATTTCACTCTTTAGGCGGCCAAAAGTGAGCTCGTCGAAATTTGGGGTGAAATTCCCACTCTTTCAGAGTAAAAATCTGACGGAGAAATCCAATTTTAGAGGGAATTTTCCTCTCAAAAAGAGTGAGAGTTCACTCGAAACGAGTGAAAATCTCATTTCAAGCGGACTGGCTCACTTATTCTTAGACTTAGTGGAGTGAAACTAGTGATTTTTCACTCCTCCAGATTTAAAGAGTGGGAAGTTTTTTCTCATACTGTTGGTAGATTTAGTTCCCTCGTCGTGGGGGAATGGTTTTTCAATAAAAAAGTGAGGGATTTTTCCACCACTTCGATTCCCTACAAATGAAGGAAAAATCCACCAAATTATGGCGAAGAATTGCCCATCCATGCCACAGAGAAAAATGTGCATTGTAGAAATCATGTTTCAATATAGTAATGTATTTGACGGTGAAAAATACATCATTTTGGTTATTATTACCATGAGCTAAATGATAAATACCATCTTTTTGGTGAATCAAACAGAATGTACGGTGAAATTCAACATTGAAAAGGTACTTTTCACTTTTGAAAGGCTGGCTCCAGTTTTCATTATTTGACGGGTGAAAAATATACGAAACAGAGGTTATTTTCACATTTCATTTTTCCCAGTGCGTGCTTACTGAAACATAATGTTTTCACATATGCTCAATCAACATTTTTTATGGACCTGATTCAAAATTCAACAGGTCTCTTCAAAATTCGGCTGCACTAAGCGAATCATATTGACAAATTGCGTTCGAATCCCTGAGCCAAGAGTGATTTGATAAGATCTTTTTGTTTAGACTCACCAAATTTTTCCTCAGGGTGAAGAAGCTTTGCTGCCACCATGTTTTTTTCAGAACATGCGCACAATTATTTTATACACAGTTGGAAATTTTGTGTCACATTCAACACATTTCACATGTCCCAAACGGTCCACACAAATATTTGTGTCGATTCAACATAATTTGTTTGTGTTAGCTGGTAACTCAAGCTTGATGTGTATAATATGACATAAAAGGATACTGATTAAGTTTTGATTGGAATTTCCGATCGTGTAAATTCAACACATGAGTATTGTTAAATGAAATTAAAAATAAGTCCTGAATTAACCTAAATCGTATATTTGTGTGTGTTGAAACAATGTGTAAGAATAAATTGAGAAAAATAGTCTTCAATGAGAATTGAACAAGGATCGTCGAGACTGGACGTTGAAGCTCTATCACTCAACCCACCCCTGGTTACTTGGATAGGGGTACTTTCTGTGCGTATTTCAACTTGTACTCGATCTTCAAATTTGCATATTTAGAAAACTAAACCCCATTAGAATGAAAGCCTAAACCAAAAAGAATGAAAATGAATGAATAGTTTTCCCAACGAGTACCAAAGTTACACGTACGTGGAACTTTCATCAAAAAGTATCTCCCACCACTGGCGATCTTCCCTTGATACTTGAGGATAACACAATCTTTATGTTGAATCTTAAGTTGCATAAAATTGATGCCATTTTAACACTTCTCAGTTGAGATCTGATTACACAAGAAGCATCTGTAGAAGTTACACATGTTTGTGTCGAATATTTAACAGAAAATTCATGACACACGGGTTTTCTAACAGATTTACACAAAATTTCCAACTGTGTACAGTGTAAATATTTGAATTTTGTAAACCACTTTTCCATATCTCTTCAAGGGGTTACATGAGTTTCAGATTCTCAGAAAATCGTTTCTTTCATTTTCTTATTTGATAGTACAACTCTTCAAGGATATATTCCCAAAATTTCAAGTCGATTTGACTAAAACTCTAGGAGATTCATCATTTTGAACTTTCCCTCTGGTGACTGTAGCGCCCGTTTCTCTCTTTTTTTCTTGCAATATGAAGGAGCACATATTGTAGTACAGTGTTAGTAGTCAAGCCACGAGGTATTTTTGAGGTTATAGGTGTGAAAAATAGCTTGTACACAAGTATTTTGATTCATTTTTTTCTTGCAATATGATAAAATTTAAAATTCCTTAAAATTTCTTCATTTTTCTCGGAACAAACTTTACGAAATCGGTAGTGCAAATTTCTCGAAAACTAATCTCGCCCAAATTTTAAACATTCTCTCGGAATATCATTTTGTAGTCTCTGAACGAAGGATTTTTTTTCCCTCCGACTACAAAAAATTTGACAACTTAATGAATACCAAAAATTCTACCGAAAAAGTGGCACTTTCGTTCAAACCACTTCCAAAAATTCAATTTTCATTTATTTTCATTCTCCAGATGAAGCAGTCGCAAGTAATTTTGACTACCGCAAACTACTTCTTTGTCGAAGCACCTCCGAAAATCGACTGCCATCAATTTAATTTATCATATTTTCTCATCAAAATTTTTCAAAATGTTGTTCAAAAGTTATCTAATAAAAAAATCGAGAAAATTAGCTTTTTCTTTGACTTCTGAGACCCATGTAATCCCTTTAATAAACCAGAGACGATAGGGATATGTGAGAATAATGAACAAATGCGAGTACAAGTATGTACAATATCATCTCTTTGTGCTTCTCAATATTCAAATATTCTACTCTCGTATATAAGTCATCGTCATACCAGAAAGCCAGCCACTAAAAATACATTACAAGTAAATGTATCTTTTACAAGAAGAACATGGTGAACAAGAATACGAAGGTGAAGAACGAGGAGAAGAAGAAGAAGAACAAGAACAAGAAGGAGGAAAAGCTGCCTTCTCAATGTGATACTTAGAGGTGCTTGTACTTTAAATTACAGAATTTTTCTCTCTCTCTCTCTCTCTTAATTTAACTCTGATGACTCATGAACGTTGAGAAAAATCCCAACGAACGAGGAAAAATTGACATACATGTTATAACAACCTTTCCGAACAATCGATTGGCGAACTCCACACTTTCGATTGATTATTCAAATACTGTTGAAATTCAGAAGATCATTGCTTACCGTAGCCAACCACGACGGCGATTTTATCGCCATTGCGAATGGTTACAAAAGTACAAGGATCATTGGAAAAGGGGATTAATAGTACTGCAAAAGAAAGAAAAAAAAAGAAGAAGCAGAGACCTTTAGACCGCCGCTCGTTGGCGCCACAGAATTTTCAAGGAGAAGAGGAAGAAAAATCGTTTACGATCACGAGAGATCTTTATGTAATGAGGATTTCTCACGCTCGTGGAATAACTATTCTTATGATACTCGTACGATTCTTTCTCACCCTTCTATACTTCTTCTTTATTTTCATTCAAATTAAAGGAGGACGAGGAGGAGAACGTTCAAACTAGAACAATAATTATTATCTACGCTCTGACATTAGTTCGACAATATTCAGACAATATCAACATAAAATAATATACATTTGAATCGCCAATGAAATCAGAATGAGATAGTTGAATGAAAACGCAAACACACAAGTGCGGTTGTATAATTCCTCGTCCACGGATATGTACAATCGAGAGATCCGAGTTTCCGGTACATCAGTTGAGTCGCAAAGCGGAAACTGTACGCGCATACAAGTGCGTTACAAAAGCTACGTGCTCTACGTATACATATTCTCGTTTGCAAGTCATGGAGTTGAGCGACAACGGGGAACAACAACAACCACCGATTAAGGGATAAATAAATGTTGTGTTGCTCCTTTTTCCTCCTCTTCCTTCTCCCGCTCTGTCGATGCTTCCTGGGATGTCTATCATAGGCTCCTCGCAACAAGTACGACACTTATATTATACACGAGCGATTAAACATTCACGTATGTATACAGATACGTAAAGCACAAAAGGCAGGTCAAGGATTGTCGACGCCGCTAATAATCCGCTTACGAATGAATGTAAACACCTATCTCTCTCTCTCTCTCTCTCTCTCTTTCTGGCTTGCGTCAAGACCTTCGCGGGATACAATAAAATCCTTCATTTTTGTTTCACCCGTTATTTTTTTGCTCTTCATTGAACCAAAGGGAACATCGATTCATAGATAGGACTGATAACCCACTTTGTATCGAATTAAGATTGGTTTTTTTGACGGTGAACGAAATGTACGACATACGGTACACTGTTAAATAAAAAAATAGAGTTTTCCGGTACCACACGGAGAAAATCCTACACTAGTGATTACTGTAGCCCACACAACTGGCTCGTGTTATTCAAAAAAATCATTTCAACACTACCAGTCGTGTCTCCGCAGTGGGGAGTCGTTTTTCTAGACTATTCTCTACTGTGAAGAAACGACTGATTCGTGTTAACACAGTGACCAGTAGTGTTCAAATGATTTTATTTCATAACACGAGCCGATCGTGTAAGCTACAGTAATCATCACTAGTGTAGGATTTTCTCCGTGCATGGAAGTGGTAAATTTCTATTGTACCAAAATTGTTTGTATTGTACATGAAATTTCATGTTTTTCACTCAAATTTTCCAATAGATGTGCTGGAATTTTTATAATTTAAACGTAATTTTCCTGATATGGAGATGTGCAAATCCAATAGCTACGCAGATATTTATGATCCACGTCAGTCTAAGTACAATCCCAGAAGTTTTTGATTTTCTACCCACTCCAACCCTAGTAGAAATTTGATCAGGCGTTCCCTATTTTCAATAAGGCGCTGATCAGGTTAGGATCCGGGAACCGTGAATAAGGGGAATTTTATTAGCCTTTTACAAGGGACTTATCTGATTTCTCTAACAGGATTCGAATAGGGTTGTAACACAGGGGTACAATAGGGTTCGAATGAGATTTCCATGAAATCGAACGAAACAGGAAACCCCTTAGAGAAACCTAATGAGAACCTAATAGGGAATCAGGCATGCCTCGTCACTTTCCCATCCAAAATTCCTACTAGGGATGGAAGATTTAACACACTCACCTCTCCGTTAACCTTGAAAACGAACCGCAATAACAGTCAGAAACATTGGGAAAACAAATTTAATAAAAGATCTCGACACAACTGCTTGGCTATTGGATTTGCACATCTTCATATTTATGATTCACGCAATTCCAAGTACTATCCCAGAAGTTTTTGTAATTTTCCTGCACAAATGTACAGGTTAATTGCTCCCAGTATGGTACTGGAAGTTTTCCGTATATCTTTTCTTACAATGTAGCCATAAATTTTATAAGAATTTGGTTAGGATTAGCTATCAGACCTGCGGAATCAGGATTTTTTGGTACTTCTCAAGTTTTAACGAGAGCTCTGGAGATTTTTCACCGTCAAATTCAGCACCAATGGAATCATTTGAACAACAACAATGACTATCCTAGCAGAAATGATTCTGGCTACATTTCAGTTAATGTCCAGGTCCTTTCTAGTGACTAACTAGAAGAATCCATTTATGGAGATGTCTAGGCCCTCACGAGAATCTATCCAAGGACTAGCAAGTGTCTAGTGGCTAGCGGGAAACTTGTAAGGGCCTAGCGAGTACTGATATGAAGTTTACTCGGGAGCAAAGCTCCTCAAAAAGTGCTGGACAATAGCTGTAATCAATTTTACAAGGGTGATGCTAAATTGAATAAGTTGCTACGAACATTAATGTTGGGAGAACAGAGTACACGGAAAGACCGGGTCTATCAATATTTAGAAAAATGATTGTCAATTCAGAGACAAAGAGGATCGCTGAAAAATATTAACAGTTGATAGTTTCATTGGTATTTTTCACAGTGAAACTATCAATTGTTGATACATCGACTACGAATTTTTAGTAGACTCACTAAGAATATTTTTCAGCGATCCTCTAAATATTAATAGACCCGGTCTTTCCGTGTACATCAAACAAATCAAAGATCTTATCACGCATGAAATAGTTTTATCTGGCTAATTTGAATGTTAACACCAATCAGAGATATAATTATCACATTCTCATAATCAATAAATTAAGATGAAAATACTCATGAGACAATTATAAACTGTTTGATTTTCCCAATTAAACGACATTCATAAACATTTAGTAATAAACATCAGGTAATTAGATCTTCTATAAAATTTATCACCACCTGCGAGCAAAACGAGTGCAGGTATTTAGATTAACACAAGCGGATGCGAACCGTATAGTCTGTGTGGAGCACCACTCAATTGCATCTTCGCGTCGAAAGTGTTCCTAACGAGCAACAGATTCGGAAGAAATAAAAAATATACCGCGACATGTTCAAAGAATGTGACAGCAAAAAAAAACCTCTGGAAGAATAATAACTTCTTCAACCATCGTCGTTCTTTTCAAATCGATTCAACATCGAGTAGTAAAACTTGATAGCATACTACTTCTCCATATCTCCACGGGTAACGTAAGAAGAACCGGTTGCTTTTAGTTATTACTTTCCTCTTTCGCCTTTTCCATCAATCTTTTTCAAACATCGATGGAAAAACAAACGAGTTATTCCATGATCGAAGGCCCGCGTTCATCGCAAATAATCAACTTGCGTTTTCCGTTGTTCTTTATCCGTCGTGAACCGAACTGGACAGATTTTTCTTCGATTCTTGTCAGAGATTTAACATTTCAAGTTTCTTCTTCGACAATTTTTCACAATAGAAGAAGAAAAAAAAAGAGAAAGAGAGAGAGAGAGAGAGAGAGAGAGAGGTTCGTTGCCACCTTCACACGCAAGGTGGAGTTCAAAGAAGGAGAATCAATTTCATAAAGAAAGAAATAAGAGTTGTTTTCGAAATCGGAATAATTATTCTTCTTTTTTCACGATAATTGCGAATAATCGCTCTGAAATGTCGTTAATTATACTAAATGACGTTGATAATGGTCGTCTAATGAGAGTAAAAATCAGATTACTTCTTGATAATAATTGTTATGAACCAAGAATTTCAATAAATAATACTTCAAATTATAAGTGTCGATGAATAATTTGAGAGTGTAACATGTAACAACTAATTTCGAATGAAAACAAAAGTAATAAGAATGAAACAATTGAATGTCGTTTGAGAAAGTGCAAAATTTATGACAGGAGACAAAAAGAAAAAAAACAACAAAAAGAGGAAGAAGAATCGGAGAAAGTTGTGTTGGAATTACATTTCAACGACACCCAAATTAATTACGACAATGCAATTTGTCGGATTTCATTAATGACTCAGAAATTATGATAATTAAATTTGATTAAATTCACAGGACGATTTTCTGTATTGGATTCTATATTTTTCTCCCAATTGTTTCCAATTCGTGGACATAAATTATATATACAAATTTGGACAGGCGTGACAAGGGAAGAAGGAAACGATTCACCTTTCAGCATCTCGTACTTTGTATTCTGGAGTGTCAATGAAAATAATGAATACATATATTCGTGTCACTTGAACTCGTTCTCGACAAATTTATTTATAATACTTTCCCTCGCACGATCATCGTTCAAGCTGAAGAAAGGAGAATTGTAAAACACCGAAAGTCGGCATAAGAATCTCGAGAAAGTCATCGTTTTATCATAATAACTGTCGGGGGGAATAACACGCGTACAATGTTGATACGTGTATTGTAATTCAATTATATAATAAATTCTTTTCATGATGCAACGACGCCGGAATGATATTGATTGATTTTGAAGAATATCGTTGGATTAATAATTCATGAAATTCTTCTGATCGAATCAAGAACATTCCATGGTTTTCGAATGTATTCATCATTTCGGATTCCCAAGGTATTTCGTGAATCACGTATACCAAAAATCAAGTTCTTATTTCAAAAATTGATGCAAGATACGAAAATTATTCACTGTAGAAAAATTCTTTCTGACACTCAAGGAAATTTCAAAAACACTTTCCGAAATTAAATTAAGTTGAAATTTTATTGAAAATTCAGAACTTTTGGTTGGGAATGATATTTTAAAATTCAACAAAATAGGCCACCTTATTAATAATTGATACTAATGATTCGAAACAATCGAATATCGCATGTTGAAGAGTCCAAGTCGATAACGATATATATCGTTCGTGTATTCACTGAACCAGTACACCAGTTGTAATCATAGCATGGTTGTATGTCGCTTGGAAACGAACATCAAAACAGGGCAACGTCCTCTAGGTGGTGGTTGGGGAATAATGAGGGTTATTAAAGCGATTGGGATCAAGATTATCGAAGAGAAAGAATTTTATTTTAATGGACCTGTGGGTTGCGTAACGCTAAACACGAGGGACACATAAATTTTCATACGAAATTTCAGATTGAATTTTTATATTCGATATATCTCAAGAAATTCTAGAGTCTGAACAGCAAATCGATCCAATTTGAAACACGAAGTTTTCTCTTCTTGACCTCCAAGTTTTTATAAAAAAAATCCGAGGGATAGGATTTATATCAACGCAATCGGATGAGCAAAATTGTTGGAAAGAAAAAAAACAATAAGGAAAAATCATCAATCTCCATCATTGACTATATATTGAATATCGAAGTCATTTTCAGACGTATAATAACTTCCTGGATTCGTGGTAGGCTACCCACCAACATCCAAATCGAAACGTCGATAAGTCGTGAGCGGGCAGGTACAACAACCTCTCAGGGAGAGATTCAGTAGTGTTGTTCAATATCCATTGTTCTCTCCGGGTTTTTTTCATAACGATGGCGAAAAGTGAAAAACGATTTTTCAAGTACAAAAAAGAGGAAAAAAAAAGAGTCTTCCCTCGATGAATCGTCATTCAAAATATAGGATGAATCATCCATTATCATCGTGGTACGAAGATCGTAGAAGGTTGATTATTTTATCACTGCTGATATATATAAATGTATACACACTCCGCTAAGTTACATCAAAGTTTATCCTTGCGAATTGTTTATCGATAAAATACAAGGTTATGTCTGTCGAAGTTCAATAAAGCCGATAGAACATCATCATTAGGAAAGGCTGAAGAATAAAAAACAGTTGAAATTTCCATTGATGCGCCACTGTGAAAGAATTCTTTCTGGAAATTCGGAAAATGTGACTGTGATTTTTACACACTGACAGAAAAATGATCTGGTTAGAAAACCCGTAATTGCAATAATTTAAAATCTTGTGCTATTCGCCAAAAAATAGGATTTTGACATCCAGAACAAGTGACTGAAGCTAAAATTAACTACATTTCCCAGGTCAGAGAAACCAGATTTTTTTTCTTGCTGTGATAACCAGAATATGTGATTAATTTTGGCTTCGACCATCTTTTTCTGGACTTCATCATCACATTTTTTTGTGTTGTATTGCGCTTTGAAATTGAGTTGAGATTTCTTCAAATTCAGCCCAATTTTTCTGAAAACTCAGGAGGAATTTTTTTTACGGTGTGTAAAGACTAATGTAATTCAAAAAGATACACGGGAAGACATTTTCAACTGTATACGCTAAATTTTAGCTATCACAACCAAACGTTTTCACAACACAAATAATTGTTCTATTCAAAGTTACATCAATCGGCTGCCAGGTTTGGGCCCCTAGTGTTTCAACTTCATCCAGAACTGCATTGACTGAACAAAGGTTTGGAACCTTCAAAACAGGGCTGCAGTTATGTCCACGAAACTACAGAATCATTCTAAGAGAGCACTGAACTCCATCTAAAAATTGTTTCCCGTAAATATGCGACATACACTGAAACAAAAATTTATTCCAGTCAAATAAATATTTATTAGAATTAACAAAATATTCTTTGGAATCAAATAAACGATTAAAACCATCTATTTAATTCAAATAAATTATTTTGGTTCCAAAGAATATTTTGTTAATTCTAATAAATATTTCTTTGGTACAGGACAAATAAATATTTATTTGACTGGAATCATTTTGTTTTTTTCAGTGTACCAACCCACCCCAATCAAATTGTAATAATTATAACTAAATATTTTAGCACTCGTAGCCCGTGTAAGAAATTAATTCTTGGCAGCAGTTTGGGTCAAACTAGGCGTCCTCGTTTCATTTCGGGCCCTGTTTTGGTTACCCTTAATAGGACCTAAACAGGATTGTCACGCAATCATCTTCAGGGCCTGCATAGTATTCCCAACTTGATGAAACTAGGACCTTTAAAAGGATGATAAATTGTTGCGAATATCATTAAATGGAATAAATATTGCAAAGAGGAAACTTCCTCGATTGAAAATTGGGTTATCCAAGTACGCAGTGAACACAGTAATCATGCATGAAATATTTTTTTGGGGGCATACACCGCAAAAAGTCGAAATTACCAATACGATTTCAGTAAATTTGCTTTTCAAAGTAGGTTTATATTCAAAAACAGGAAGCAAGATTCTATGCAGGCTGTAGTTGGGTGCATTCAGATTCTCAAAACAGGGGCAAACATTGGGAATGCAGCTTGGCCCCACGTTGGTTGTGTACAGGTATGCTTGAATCAAGATTTTCGGAAGGATACGGGAAGCCTTGCAAGGCTTTATTAAGACTTTAGTTGGTGTGCCTAGATTTTTAAAACCGAGGAAAAAATTGGTAATGCAGCATGGCCCCACACAGTAAAAATTTCATATTAGATATTACCATATTTATATTGTACTTTTGGGATATACTTGATTATGTCGTTATGATCCACAAGTATACGAGCATTCACCATGCTCTCTCGTGAGGATGGAGATAAATATGTTATAACTTGAAATGAATATAGTTCTGAGCCTTATAATAAAGTATATCCCACGAGTACCATAAAAATATAGTAATCTTTAATATAAACTTTTCTCTGTGCATACGGGCTTTATATAGTTGTCCCTGACTTAGAGAAATCAGGCTGAATATCAGCAACCCGACTAGGACCCTTAGTGGTCAAGGTTAGGACATCCTAAGTTTTGATACCAATTCAATACAGGACGCTCGGAAAAATTCCCACACGGGAGGACAGCTGTTTTTTTAGCAGCAATTACACGGCAAAAATATTATCTTATAAATTACGATATAAGAATTGTATCGGGGGACTATATCTGCGGAATTAATCTATTCAAAATGTAACATCGTGATTTGTGGTGTTTTTTGGTTGGATCATGTTGAATATTACAATGTTCACTCCTGAAAAAGAAGGTTATAATAACAGCAATTTGTGTCTCGAATATCTGATAATTTTTCCTTCTTCAAGTACGATCCTATGCTACAATTTTAACATCGTAATTTGACGGATAATATTTTTTCCGTGTAGCTAAACTCGAGCTGATGAAGCCAAAAATGAACTATAGAACTCTCCGTACAGCAGAGACAGTGGTAGCCCATAAAATATATAAAAATCTCCTCGCATTGATGTTTAATTTTAATCACTAGGAGGAGCACATCACGTATCGTTGGTTATGTCACTCGTAGAACCGATACAGGTTAACGGTATTGTCACACATCGCTGCTACTTGCCTGACGTACCAATCGAACCGTACAAAAAATGTGTATATGAATGAATAATAATCAAAGAAGCGGTTTCCATATCCATCCGTATTTATGCTGATAAACATTCTCACTCCAAGAGAATCCTCCTCATTTTCTGCATAATTTTTAACGGTGCCGAGCGATACGACACTCAATTATAGGTGTTTCAAAAGACAGTAATTTACATACTCTGCGTAATTTACCGGTAGCACGGTAAGAATAGATTGATTTCTTGGGAAAATAATGATTATAGTTCGCGTTCATCTTCATTGGACGAATGGATACAATAATATCATCTCACGTGCATTTACCGGCTATCATTAGAGATGAACGACGAGCGATGACCAATGCTTTTCCGCGTATTCAATTTTCTACGGATAATCAAAGGAAATGATTTAATACTCAAGTTGGATAAAGATGGTGGATAGTTAACCGATATGCGCTTGTGAACACGTTTATGCGGTCCAGTAATGATTTTAATAATAGAACCAGAAGAATTGGCGCCAGTATTGTGGAGCGTATCAAAGAGAATCGAGGACGAGCGATATTATCCTAGTCGCGCACCGTTCGATTCGTAAATAAAACTTATATAGGCGGCGGGGCGTCTATCGTGATGGAAAATTGATAGTGAAAGTCTGAAATTACAAGCTCTACTAGTTGCATATAAACACAATATTTCAAAAAGAAATATATTTATATATATGATACATAGATACACTCTCTCGTCAGTTCATCGCAGGTTATTCAACGGTTTTCTCAAATCAGAGGGAGTGATTGTAATCCTTAATTCTTTCAATTAACCGATCGATGTGTGAAAAGATATAAGGATGAGATTTTGTTTTTCATTCACGATGAAAGTCCCCTGCTGTTTCTTGTGAGAATTACTCTACCTGGGTATATTATATTATCAAAATTCAACGCGACTTTTGTTTCTTCTCTCATTTTTAATCGAATTCTGTGTTCCTTTCTCTTTCTCTTTCGATCTGCTACTCAAAGTTGCTAAAGGCAATCATCGGCACTAAACTTATTATAGTTGTAGTAAATCGATTAAGTACTTGAGGTGGAGTGTAGAAAATTGACTGGTTAATCGTGCCTCTTGGGTTTGTCCGCAGGTATCTCGACGTTATAATCAATATCTAATTGCAAAGGAATTACAGTCTGCCAAATTGTTGTGTAATACGAAACCATGTTGTTTTTATGTTTACAATATATATATGTGGGTTTTTGTGACATACCGTGCATGCGGTTGCAAATCGGAAAAACTTGAAATAATGATGTGATTTGATGAAAATTACGCAACTTTGCGAGGAATTCGAATTTCCGAGAATCAAAATACAGAATTGTTTGTTGTAAAACTGTGTAATCGCAAAAACTGATAATATTATTCTCACTTATTTTCCTTTCATTTGATTTTTCATCCTTTCTCTTGTTCTTGGTGATCGAGGAGGGAAAGAGAGATATACGAGTATCTGTTTACTATTTGTTTCTGTTTGTAAACGTCGAGTCAAGGTTGTTGCACAAGTGTCATGAAAAACTACTTAGCAAAGCGGTACATGATGCATTGTGCAAAGACGATTCCCCTGAAAGCAATGCCGCATTCCATCTCAAACATCCCACTTCTACTTTTCACGTATTATTTGACAAATTAACCAACTGTGAAGAATTTCATTCACGCGAGTATTGACACGGAAACGATTGAAAGCGAAATAGCAGGGGGTATTTTTCGTGTGCCTTTATCCAAGAGTTTGAATTCAACTAAGAATTCGCTTCGGTAGCAGTTTCTTAGATGTCACAGTGATGCCACAGCAAGAACAACACACAGTTCAATTGTTTTGCTCTCACTGAAATTGTACTGTGACAGCTACAACAAATTCTCGCTGTGTCCGCTAATAAATAGCTGTAGCAGCAAAAACGTGCTTTTCATATCGAAAATGGCGTATTCAATCCATTCTAAGATGCAACCCAAACTAGCCCTGTTTCAACTAAAAGTAAGTATCATTGACAAAAAATTGAATTTCAAGTAAGATGCAGCCACATCGATTCCATCTTTTTCATGTGAACAGCCGGCAGCGCTTGAGTTTTCGTTTCATCAATAATCAATTGAGCAGCCTTGGTAGAAATTTATTTGGGCGCCCCATTTACCATCCACGTACTAGATGGGACCCATATGGGGAGAACTGGATAACACATTCCAGCCAATTTGACTTTAGTACCCCAACATTTACTTGGTTCATGTAGATTTTTCAGGCGTCAACTGATCGTACAGAGACATTGATAGTCCATCCACGCGGTCAGAGGAATCAAAAGAAGTCCCAACGTTTCAATTTGTTTCACTCAGGATTATTTTATGGAAATAAATTCAAAAGCAACGTTCTTGACTGGAGATTACATGCCAAAATACATTGCTATCTTATTCATAAGTGTGATTTTACACAAAACACATGATTTCACATTTCTAATTATCAATTTGAACAACATTCTAGCAATTCCCTGGGACATCTAGATGGGCACAGGCTAGAAAGTATCAAACCAACCTAACATCTGGGAAAATTAGCTGGGGCCCATCTAATTCCCAATCATAATTTCTACTAGGAAATAACTCTCAACTATGCATTATCGACTGTGATGATGTCTCTGTGTGAAACTTTGGTTATTTAACCACTGGACTGCATCACTGTAAAGTCCGACTGAATGTGACTTGAAAACTTGTTTGAAATCCAGTCTTTCCATTGTATTACACGCTCGTTTTCGTTGCTTTCTTCCAGTTAAAACAAGGCCAGTTCAAGCTGCATCTTGAAATCAACTTATATTCAGAATGAAATTAAGTTTCACTTTTTACTGCAAATCTGCCACTTTCAATTTCATGAGAGTACAAATTGAAAATAAGGAACAGACATTCCACGCTGTAAAAAATCTGGGGAGCTTTCCTTCATCCTATTGGTGCATAGTATTTTCATAAAAAAATGAGAGATTTTGGCATTACTTTGAGGAATCATTTGGTTCTTTGGGTGTTGAATCCTCTACAAACGAAGGAAAATTCCACCAAATTATGGTGAAGAATTCCCCTCCTCCGGAGGAACTTTGTTACCACTATTTTTTCGGGGAAAATTCCACAATTATTTTTTCACAGTGCATGTACAAGATTGAAGATTAAAAGAAAAATCTTTGTTTTTTCTTTCAGAGTGACCGTAACTCTGCAGGAAGGAATCATAGGTGACTGATCTTGAAGAGTAAGAGTAGTACTGAATAATGCAATTAGACAAGAAGATTAAGGAAATTCTGTGCGCTCTGCACTTGACTTCGAACGTAGCAAAGAAAAAACCCTTTTTCCCGAGCACTTAACCTCAAATACCTCAGAATCTTGTCGTAATGGTCCAATCCTGACTTGAGATTCGGATTCTATGCAGCAAATTACAATCGAATTTTGCCAATGAGAAAATGTATTCCTCACTGGGTTGATAATGTGAATGCTCATGATGTTGTTGGGGCATATCTCATAACTTAGGATGGTTGTAATTTTGCAAGAAAAAATTAAATCGAAGGGGAAGAGTGTTATTGAATTATAAAATCGGAAAAAAATATTCAAACAATTTTTCATGCCAGAAAAGATGAAAAATCGAAGGCTAAAAATAGAAAAAATCCATTTTCTGAGTGAATTACCTCGAATATCTCAAAACGCTCATGTGATGACCCACTTCTGGCTTCAGATTTGGATTCTACGCGGAAAATCACTCCGAATATGACCCTCAGTTATCGAAGAGCAATCAAAACTCATTTTTTGCAGACCAATGATATTTTGATAAAACAAAAAACCTTCAAAGCCATTGCGCCATCTCTAAATAATTCTTGTCGGTGTGCAGGTTGTGGGAGGATTTTTCTCAACTACATTCTAAGAGTTTTTCAGGTGGGAGCGAAGGAAAAAAATATCGATTCAAAACGAAACATCCTAATGAAGCAAATTATGAGGACTGTAGTAGATGTTTAGAAATTCAACGTTTGGCGGATAATAGACAGAGTTGGAGGACTTCATCAACTGGATATTCTCCTTTGGAGGCCTCCTTCATGAATTTTATGTGAAACAAATATCCCCTACGGAATCCAGGAAAATCCCTGTATGCATAGAACTCCTCCTCCGCCTTCGATCAAAAGCAAAACTCCCGGCAAGGTCAAAATTTTATTGTACAAAAGTATTGTTCTTCGCAACAATACCCAGTACATAACTCATATTCGAAGAAGGTTCAATTGTCCTACTAAGGAACGGAAGTCAAACTGACCTACATAAAGAAATCCGCGGTTAATCTCTTCATTGTGTACAAAATACAAACGCGGTGAATGTGGCGACTGATTAATCCGTGAACCGTTATTACAGTCATTTATATAATTATATATCGTCACTTCGTATCCGATAATTACATGTACATACAGTTTTCTTCTTCTGTTTACATCGGAATTATGTTCTGAGCTGTAGGATTATCTATGATATCTTTACACGATTATTATACATAATAAATAATGTGATTTATATAGTGGAAATTCGATAAACACGCCATAAAGTAACTCGAATCCTATCAAACAAATTTCATCCTTCATGAAACGTTGTTACAATAATGATTCAATTGCCCGGCTTTGGGTTTCATGTATTTGTTTACATATCACGTATGAATGAACAGTCGTTTAATCCTAGATCCATCTCCTCGCGCTCTTCTTTATACATCGAGAATGTAATTTCTCCTTTCGTTATATTTGCGTTTGTAGATTAAAAAATATCTCTCAATCGCTTCAATCTAATCCAAAGGAAATTTCTCTCGGCATTCAAATTAGGAACTTTGAATGAGATCGATCCTTCTTTATACATAATTTATATAGATTTCGATACTTTTTATATAAAATATTTTTATCTCTCATTCAAAGGTTTCTCATAATGAGAAAAAAAAATAATCATCACACACATTTACGCAAATCCGGACTCTGAAAAAGAGTTGTTCGAAGTGGAAGAAAACTCCCTTTAAAAGTTGAATTTTGAGTATATGATGTTGTCAAAGAGGACTTATAACCTGAAACAACTGACCTTATGTATTGAATATAACCGTGTCTGGCATCCTCGAGAAGAAATCCAGGATTTCTCATGCCGATATTCTCATCGAAAACCATAGGTTGAAGAGGGAGTTGGCAGAGCATCGATGAACCTGCACTCCTCTGGCGCACACACAAATATAATGAAAAAAATAAATAAACACGCACTGATTTTTGTCGCGATAAAAAAAGAGGGGGTGGAAAAGAGGACGAACAACGAGAGCGAAACTCTTGATTCACCCTCTGGAGATACACTGTAAACCAGCCACGTGGCGACGACGACGGCGGCGGCAACGAGGACGGCAGCAATTCTCATCCAAATTAAAGGCCAATGATTCCCGTCGTCGCGTCGTACACAACATTTTTCCCCATTCCCTTTATGAGTACTCCATCGAACCCACGGAATCCAAACTCGATACTCGGGGAAACAGATTCATGGTTTCCCCGTTCTCCTCTGTTCACGAAACCAACTCAAATGAAATATCAAAAAAACGCACGAGAACCAACGAACAGGCATCCGACAGACACGGTTCGAAGCGGCTTCTCACACGGGTGTTATCAATTATTTTTCTGTTATACACAGCACGTAAACGATAGAAAAATCAACGGTTCAAAGCCGGCTACGAACGGAATTCATAAACCCGAAGGTTATTCGGCGTACGCGAAGCGACTGAAGTGTAATGCGAATATCCAAAGAGCAGGAGCGGGAGTTCCAGCGGCAACCTTATCCCCACCATCCATCTTTCACCCCGCCACACAATTTTCAGGCTTTCGTATAAACTGGTGTGATGTGTGTCGTCTCCGGTCTCCTATCCCTCGTGGTGAGACGATTCACGGAAATCTAACCTTTTATCATCGACGCCCAAATGCAAAGTGAATTCGAAAAGAAATGCAAAAGAGGGGAGGGAACAAGATCGATAAGTTAACGCGTCACAAGAGGAAATCAATCAGACGAATGACAGAAATTGGTGTTACGTTTGATGAGTTCAGTAACTCGAACTGTACCGGGGGTTGAGTCAATATTTCAATAATTATATAAAAATTATACATAATAGTCACTTTTATATAATTCTGATATAATGGTTGAATAATAATTATATAGATCTTGTATATAAAACATACACTGTGAAATATAATTTTACAATATTCTCCCAAAAATGATGGAAAATTTTTCAAAATTATATATAATTTTTATACAACTATATATAAATTATATACAAAACATATCAAATTAGATACAAATGATGTATATGATTGTGAAAACTTCTACTCGAGCCCCCCTGAAATTTGAAGAGTCATTTTCCCTGAATATTAAATAAGTATACCCAAATAGCATACGCAGAACCCCAGTGAAAAAATTTTATAGAATCTCATGTCAAGATTTGGCTCTATGCAAACTGTATGAAATTTCTATAGAAAAACCCACAGAAAGTCATGGAGAACAAAATCATTCGTGAAAGTTCTATTTTATATAATTTGCATACAGCTAAATTTTGACATGGAGTTCTATGAAATTTCTTCACCAGGGAATCCTTTTTCAAGAACAGGCACAGAATTCCTCAAGAACTCTTTTCGAACTGATGAATTCGTGAACAACTCTGGAAGATTTCAATGGAATATCAAGACTTGTTTACAGTTCGGTATCACTGGAGTTTATTGAATCTTTTATCGTCAAATAAAACCCGAGGTTTTGCATGCGAATATTAATATTGACATACAAAATATACACGAAAAAAAATATATATCATCTTAACATTTGAATGAAATACACCGTTTTATAAATTATACCAAATCTAATTATCCATTTACGATCATCTCTACATTCATTCAAACGATTATTCAAATTGTTTCAGTCAGAAAATAAATCAATCGATATTCAATTATTAATATTTTTCAATCACATCTCTGAGATTTATAAATAAAGTGGAAAGCTGTAAAACTTATCCAGGTGCAGATGAGAAAATTTGTTGTTCTTTTCGAAATTCAGACCTAGATAAATCTTCAAAGATTCATCTCTGATAATTTTAGACTTTTTTATCTACTAATATCCAGTTGAGGTTTGCGGCAATGCGCAATCCTAGGCATGTAATTTATTATTAATCAAGGTAGTAAATTTTCGGATACGCCTTTGAATGGTATTGCACTTTTGGAGTGTTTGTAGGTGATCTTATTCTTCTCACATCGCGTTTTGAACCAAACCAAAGGAATGGTATTTTCGCAAATAAAATCGCAAGGCAATTCGATGAAATTTATACTTCACCCATACAGCAGAAGAGTTCCCGTGATGCTCACAGATATGTATTCATTATGAACAAATATTTTGCATTCTTAACGAACTCTTCATGAACGACTCAATGTTCAGAAAGAATTCCTATCAAGATTTCATAATGAATTCTGCGGGTATTCAATACGTTTTCATCTTGAATTCATTATTGGTCGCATCACGGGGACTATTTAAAAGGTCTTTGGGAAGTCTTTATGAATTCAAATTGATCATTTGCGCTGGCTGGATAAAAAATACACAAGTGGACATTCCTCTTTCAAAAATTTTCTGCTGAAATCAAATGTTTCAATTTTCCCTGACTTTTTATGAATTTGAATGGATTTTTCCTGACTTTTAATGTCTGGGGGGGACCCTGTTTCACCATGAGTAGGAAATTTTTTACCCTGATTTGGTAGAATTTTTCCTCACTTTTTTGTAAAATCTGACATCTCAAAGGCATAATAAGCCTTCAAAGTGGCAGGAAATTCCTTTATTTCTGCTAAAAAAAAACAGTTCCTTCACTGAAGGGATCAAACAACTCCCCGTAATTTTTATATTCTTGAAGTTTGAATTCTTTATAGATGGGTCATCGTTATTCATCTTCTCAAATCAACTCCTCGAGACTGAAAACATCATTCAAAGAATGTACTGCAAGATTTTGGGTCTCCAACAGCTGAGTATTACGTTATCCGATCACTAATTTGTTTCAATAAACGTTTCAAACTTCAACAACATTGATTTTTACAGTGTATAACATTTCCCAAGAAAGTTCCAGTGAGAAAATTTATATATAATTTGGCAAAATTTTCCACTCGAGAGCATTTCGTACAATTTTTATACAATTTATGTATAAATTATTCACAATGACGATACAGAGCCCGTGCAGAGAAATACTACACAACAAAAGTATCTTCATTCGTAAAAATTATCGCAAAAATATTTGTCTTCCCGGAAGGTTTTCATATACTCTTCAAAATTATATATAAAATATATTGAATTATATATAATTCTGAAATTTGTTCCTCTCGAGTGGTGGAATAAATAGCAGAGGCCATCAAAATTCAACCAATTTTTAGGAACAGAAACTACAGTGTATTTTTCCGAACCATTTTGATGCATTGAATCCGAATCTGACCTGAGAATTGCACTATCACGTCAAATTTTGCAGATATTCCAACCTAAAAATGTGAAAAACCCTGTCTTTCGACATATTTTTTTCTTCATTGAGATACAATTTGCAATTTGTATTTCCACATATTTACTGGAATACAAGCCAAAAAGCAGACTACAAGCTATCTCTTCGAGTTTATCTTTCGAAATTGGATTATTCTACACTGGAGAAAATATTTATATGTCCTCTCTCCGTAAAATATTTATTTGTAGAAATTAAATATTCAATTATATGCAAAAAGTGATGACTTGTGGCGAATAAATTGTTTATTTGGAAGACCAATTCATCTGGGGGTAGCATTCAATTATTTGATTCGATTAAATATTCCATTAATCCTAAGAAAGATTTCATGGAGAGAGGACAAACAAACTATTCATTTGGTTGAAAGAAATTTTCTTTTCAGTGTAACTAAAATTTTACAACCATAAGGAAGACAAACCCTGGCTCACAACCCCAAGCTTCAAGCTCCAAAAGAGTTTGGAAATTATGAGCTAGGGGTTTGTTTTCATCCTAATTGTGTAATCATTTTTCATTAAGCGAATGCCAGCGGCGTGGAAGCACCCAAATCGTTCATGACAAATTACGGCAAGATGCTTCATTTTAATCAAAATATCGCTCTGATCTCTGATCTTCTCTGATTCAGGTAGACCTGCTGTACAGAGCGATATTTGAATTAATATAAAGTGTTCACCCGTGTCACCTTAAATTAACCGAATTTCGGAATATACAGTCAAAAAAATAACTTTTAGTCTGTTTTTAGCTTGCATTCCAGTGAATACGTGAAAGCACAAATTTCGAATCATTGTCCCTTCAATGAAAGGAAAAGAAACATATTTGAGCAAACTCAACGGCATTTGAAAGGGAATGACTCATAGTTTGAAGTGCACCTACTAGTTTTGTGAGAAAAAATCACCTTCTAATGTTACTTAACCTAAATTAAGTCGAAAATCAGTGTTTCTCACACTTTTTTAGGTTGAAATATTCCGAAAACTTAACGCGATAGATCAATTTTCAAGCCAAATTCGGACTCCAAAATACTCCGGAAAAGTATACTATAGTTTCTATGACTTAACCCTTATTGGCCTGTGTAGTTAATAATTCATACAAACAAAATTCTGAATCGCTCCTTAAGAAATTTAACCCTCTAACCTTGAAAACATCCTCCCAAAGCCCAATTAATTCCCATCCCATTACAAAATGCAATAATTAATACCGAACCGTGCATCATCGTCTTCGGTTAACTCAGTTAACGAGTATAATGCAAATTTCCACAATTTCTCTCCTCTGTTATAATCACCGATCTCACGTGGGCGTAAAGATCACGGTCGAGTAGTTGACTCTGCACCGAGAGAAGAAAGAGTCCTCTTTGTCGTTCCCGTTCCCCGATTCAGCCTGCTGTTCAAATTTCTATCCTCTTCTTCCCTCTCTCTTTTTTTTCGCTTTCTTCTTCGTATTCACCGACTCATGTCCGTGTTTAGTGTCACCAAACGAAACAAAAACAAAAAAAACCCGCACACACATACACAAAACAATGGAGTACTGTAAAAATGATTATGAAAAAGAAGCAAAAACAAAAAAATACAGAGGAGAAAAGAAAGTACCAACGACAACGATGGAATAATATTCACGCCTCAGTAATGCACGTGCCTTTGCGTTGCTCATATGAATCTCGTAGTAGCGTGGAATACGATGCAAATATAGAGGTACCTATTTATGTATCTGAAATCTTGGAGGGTGAAACGCATGACAGACAATCTTCAAGGTTTTGCTTTGTGTTCATTATACAATTGCACACAACTTGTAACTGTGCCACTATTCTTCTTCGTCGTCGTCTCCGTCGACGGCCTACATCTTCTATGTTTCTTACGTTTGGTAAAACATATTTTCTTCGTGGCACGTTCAAGGGATTGTTTCGGATGTTTTTATTTCGAAATGAATTGAGGGATGCTTCGAGTCGAGTCCTGAAATTTAGAGCATTGGAACTACGCACTCCTGGACTACAAGAATCGTTATAGAACGATTGTTGGATTACTCTATCAATATGATGTGAAAATACTTTTCCTTGAACCTTGCATCGCCAGAAATGATTGAGATTTGCAGGATCGATGAGGATTCCAAGTTCAAATTTTTCTTGGGTTGGCAAGCAAAGGGATGAAAAGTAGAGCTGAGGATTTTAAGAACAATGTAAAAATAATTCTGAGAATGCAATGAGATATTGGTTTGTGAGGAATGACAGTGGAATCAAACTTCCTGTCGATGGACTGAGCTAATTGACCGCCAATTGACACCTGGAGATTTCAAATTAATTGAGAGTCCTCAGGAAGTGGAGACAGAAAATTTATAAACCCATCTCTTGATAGCGGACAGAAGCAAAAAACATGGTGTCAGAATATGCAGAATTTTCCATCTTCTTGAAGTTTGAATCCTTCATTGAAACGAGATGAAAATTTAAACTCATCAAATTAAAGAAATTATGGGTGTTCATCTTTCCAATGAATTCCTTGGAACTGGAAACATTGCTCAAAAAATGTATTGCAAGATTTCAAGTTTTCAACAATTGTGGATTTTGTTATTTGTTTACCAATTCGTTCTGATAAAAGATTCAACCTTCAGCAACAGGAATGTGATAGGATGTGGGTTAGTGAGGATGGAGAATAGAATCAAATTCAAAGCCATTCCTACACTGAGAAAAATGTGTTTCGTAGAACTAGCAATCACAGAATTGTTGGCATTTTATTGTTGGAAATACAATAATTTTTGTTCTTATAGCAATACATTTTGTCTTGTTAACAATAGAATTGTCAATTCAGCAATATTAACGGTCATATTTTTACGATTTTCATTGTAGGTTGACATATGACAATGCTGAATTGTCACATATCAACCAGCAATAAAATTGCTGAATTGACAATTTTATTGTTAATAAGACAACTATATATTGCTATAAGAACAAGAATTATTGTATATTCAACAATAAAATGTCAGCAATGCTTTTATTGCTAGTTCTACGAAACATATTTTTCTCAGTGTAGCAGAAATTAGCACCGAATCAACGTTGTTTCGAGCTTAGATGCCTCGGAACAACGTGGATCCGGTGTTGATTTCTACTAGGGATCTGTCTTTGAAAACAACCTCGAAAACGGAACATGTCATGCTTCAGTATTTCGCACGGAAAAAATACTGTAGCTGCATCAGCGAAGGGCCTAGCACGGACTCGGACACTCGGAAAGCTATTAAATTAGCTCCTGCACGGAGAGAAATTTTGTTTTTGGATTTATTCGAACTGACTGAACTTTGTTTGAATCAACTGAATTTCTATTTAAATATGAACCCACTAGTTTTACTCGAATCAAATAAAATTTTACGGGATGCAATGAAATGTCGAGTAGGTTCAGTTCAAGTAAACTATTTTTCTAGGCGTGTAGATAAATTTTGGCTATCACAGCAAATAAATTAGCTATGAAAGCAATTTTTATTTTTGCTGTCATAACTAAAATTCAGCTGCAGGAGTTAATTTAATGACCGCCCGTGTGTCGCTGCAGCTAAATTATGTTATTCGATGCAGGTCCCCGTGCCCCGTTTAGAGAGATGTATTTTTTTCACGGTTTTCACTCCGCCCCTGTGTACAAGAGCGATCGATCGACCTCCACCGTATAAATAGGAGACAATTATGGAATTTTAAAAAACAGACGTACAGCGAAAGGAACAAAGATATTTATGAAAATGAGAAGAAGAAAGAAACAGTTTCACAAAGCGCGGAAACTGTAGAAACAAGAGGTATAACAATGGAGCCACAGTAAAGAAATAAAATACGTCGAGCCGGGATAGGTTTTTATCCCTATCGTCACGGTCTATAACTTGGTTTCCCCGTGTTACTGAGTAGAAGATCCCCTTTAAAATATTAGTCATCATCGTTACATCACGTATCTCTTCTCTCTTAGATTTGATTCAACGGAATGACTTTCGTTTTATTTTACTCCCGTAAACGCGTACGAGAATCAAAAAAGAAGAATACAATTAATTATGATATTTCCACAATCTACTGTATTCAGAAAGGAAAATAAGTTTGAATCTACGATAGAAGCGAATATACGGGGTATCCAAAATCATTCATTGAACAAAATGAAAAGGTATAAAATTTCAAGAAAAACAATATATATCGTAAAACAATCTGTATAATCCTCAACATGTAACGCGGTAAGGGACACCTGGTTGGAAGGTTGTGGTTTAATAGCATTTCAAACAATGATTCATTATCAACCGATACGTTTCTGATCTTGATTTGTTCCACTTTGAAGGAATTATCGACGTATTCAGTGATTCTTAAATGACTCACAGGATTTCTTCATGCTATCAAAAGGAAGATATTTGGAGGATGAATCGATAGTTCTCGTAGTTCACTGTAGAAAATAATTGTGGAATTTTCCTCTAAAGAATGGTGACAGCACATAATATGTTCCTCCATAGATGGGGAATTTAGTGGACTTTTCCTTCATTCGTAGAGGATTCAACCCTCACAAAAAAACCATATATATTTCCTCAAAGTGGTGGAAAAATCCTTCATTTTTTATGACAAAATAATTCCCCCGCGATAAGGGGACTACTAAATCCATCAGGAATGTGAAGAAAAACACATGTTTCAGAAATAATACGCGACACCGACCCCACGAGCTCCACATTTTTCCCGCACACGCGAACGTTGAAAAGGTGAAGGAAGAAAAAAAAGATGGAATGAATGAGAATCCAATTGAATCGAGGAAACAATTATGCGTGATTATTACAGTTCCTTCGATGAGCTTACACAGATCTTACGTGTACGAACTAACCGTTACTTCATCGTTCTAAAGTAACGATGCGTTAATACCATTTACGGGCGAATAATTAAAGTGCTTTTGAACGTAGAAAGTATAAAAGAAGAATATACAAACAAATCTGATGTTAATAATAAGCGATTGTAAGATGATTGTATGCGTACACGAACGAATACAATCATCATCATTATCATCATCATCATCATCATTCGCGTAACTTTCGACCGTATAAATGCCTCTCTCGTAGATTTCGATCTTGCTGGAATGAAGATAATAACGAAAAGAAAAGAACAAAAAAAAAGAAGGCAAGTGAAGAGAAGAATGATGAAAACCAAACCGAAATTTTTGCTATTATTTTGCAACACGGTAGTATTATAATTCCCCGAGGAGGTTGTAAAAGCGATTATCGTTATGAAATAACTCGAAGAACAAAGAATAGTTTTGTGTCATAAGTAGGCTCTGCCTTCTGGCGAATATTTTTCGCACACAAACATTTGTTGAATTGAAACCAACACCAGCTGTGTGTTGTCGATTGACAAGTTGCGATCTTTTTGTGAAATAAATCATACAATAAAACACCTTCGCGGTATGGCCTTTTTTTTCGCAACTGTTATGAAACAAGAGCCGCCGCCAACAATTCTTGTTTTGCAATTTTGAATTGTCTTGTAATTTCTGAACTAAAAGAAAACAACAAACCACCACTCAGAATTTTCAACACTCGTTCGTTGTAGATTAATTTGAAAGTAACAACAATGCGATATCGAATATAAACCGACGAATGGAATGGTTGTTAATTTGGTATGCAACGGCCAACGTATCGACACCGCCGTCGTCATGACGCATTGTAAAATTGCGTCACGTGTATGGATACTACCGATAGAAACAGGAAGATTAAAGATACCTCCGCGAATACCGCCCCTCCCAGATAAATCGGAAAAATATTTCATGAATTCTTCGAAATCAATCGCGAAGTGGGCAAGAATGTTATAGATTGTCCCCACCTTGATGCACGGCATGGAATGGCATGGCATGGCATGGCACGGCACTTGAAAATCCTTCGAAACCAAGTGTATATGCACATTGTGCGTTTACGAGCGTTTCGAAAGATTCTTCGTCACGCCTACGCCGTAACATTAAGGTCATAATATATTCAACGATGAGTTTTATGGTCTTGCCAGCGAACGGGACGCCGCCACCGCCCGGCTACCGTGGAACTTTGATAAACTCGCATCTATTCGTGTAAGACGATTTGTCACGGGGAGTTAGGAGAAAAAATATCGTCGTCGTCGCTGTATCCGTATTTATCACAACATTCAAATCACTTGTAACATATTCGGCGATACATCATTCGAATTTCACGCTTGTCCCTAATAACGAATTTTAATAGTCGTTTGGAGATTCGGTGTTGTCACTTTGTCACGATTATTCATTTTTATGAAAAGCAAAAAACAAAAGAACTGGATGAAATTTCAAATGCGGGAGCAGGAATCTCACGAGGATGTACTTACATAAAGTTAAAAGATAAGAAAATAACACTATTTTACGCTTATTCACTGAAAAACTATGTACGCGGAATGATCAGGCGAGCATCGATTGTAACGATCGCTCACTCACGCAGTCAGTCTTGTGTCGAAACGCCGTGAATAATTCATCGTTTATCAAACTTATGTATGCGTGTGTGACTTCTTCTCGTCTTTGTCGTCAGTCAGTCTGGCGAGGTAAACATTCTCTTTCAACCGTTACACCATACCGTCTGGAGTGGTACGTGGTGTACCGTGTAACACTGTTGATCTATCGCGTCTTATACCAAGAGGTTTTTCTCGCGGTTCATGATTTTTCATCCTTTCAAAGGCTATAGAGAAATAAAAATGGAACATCAGCGACCAGGAGAAGTTTGTCCGAAGTTCTCACTCATACACAGTTTTGGGAATTTCCTGATAGGTTCTCCGTAACTACATCTGGAAACTCGAGATTTCCTGGGAAACTCTCTGAAACGATAATGACGAATCGAAAGACTCGCTCAACTGGAGTGACAACTCTCAAGAAAATTTCCAGAACTACACACGGGAAGAATAATTTAGCTGTAGCACCTAAGTGGCTAGCACGGACATGGACAGCCATTAAATTAGCTCCTGCAGCTAAATTTTAGCTGTTATAGCAAAAAAATTTGCATGTGTAGCTAATTTATATGCGGTGGTAGCTAAAATTTAGCTGCGGGAGCTAATTTAATGGCTGTCCGTGTCTGTGCTAGTCATTTAGCTGCTGCAGCTAAATTATTTTTTCCGTGCCCGGAAAGAAGTGATTTGCTGTGAGATGAACAACCATTTTTTTAGCTTCTGTAGCTAAATTTTTAGTTAATGTTGCTGAGAAATTTACCTGATACGGCTAAGGATTTCTTTCCATGTGATATGACAAATCCAGAAAATGGACCTTGAGAAATAGAACTTCGACTACAGTTCCTGTACTCCCTGCATTCTTTCTTTGGAACTTCACCTTGGGACTCGAGCACTCTTATGAAATTTTCTTTCCAAAAACTATGACGATGAATCGAAAGACTCACACGGGAAAAAATGATGTGGTTACCCTGGTAGAAATTTGATCAGGCATTCCCTATTTCGAATAAGGTCCTGATCAGGTTAGAATCCGGAGACCGTGAATGAGGCAAATCTTATAAAGCCTTGATAAGGAATTTATCTGATTTCCCTAATAGGATTCAAATTAGTGTTGCCGCGATCCGAGCTAATCCGAGTTTTGAGCATGAGCTCGGCTTGGCTCTTGTTTTTGACAAATATGCTCGACTCGCAGATCGGATCGATAGATCCACTGCTCGGATTGGCTCGAAGATCGTTGAGCTAGATCGAAGATCTCACGATCCTACTTCGTTCAAAACAAACGCGAATAAAAAATTCTTGCATCCAGGGGCTCCTTGAGAATAGAGCTTACAGTACAGGCCATAAGTTTGAATTAACCTAAAGACATTTAACATTTACATCTTCGCTGTTCGAAATTGATTCAATTCATATAAACTACGTAAATAATAATCAGAAAATGTCTAAACAATATAAAACACAATGAACTTATGTCAATAAAGTAAGTTGATTTCCTGAAACAAACACATTAACTGAAAAAATTGTTTTTCTTTTGGGTGTATTCAAACTTTTGGCCTGTACTGTATTTCTAAAGCTCTTAAAGTTTAAGTATAAAACAACGTTTTTTCAACATTTTTATGACTCGGCGAATCAAATTTCATAAATGTTAGTTGTGAAAACTCCATGAATGCATCTTCCAATGGATAAATAGATAAATATATCATTAAATTTATCTTCAGAGGATTGGCGATGAAGACAAATCCACTTTATAAACATGTTGCTGAAGTTTGAATCGTTTATTGAAACGAATTAGTACTCGAATAACACAATATTCAGATATTATAGACCAAAAAATCTTGCAGTGCAACTTTAAACTATGTTTGCAATTTCAAGAAGTTGAAATCTGGGGATAAATACCGATAATTTGTCAGGTTTTGTGAGTTTGAATTTTCGTTTCGTGTCTATAAACGATTCAAATTTCCACAACATTTATTAACATATTTTCTTAATATCGACTCTGCTACTAATTAAACATTCAACACAATATTGTTTCATAATCCAAGATTCAATGAGATTTTGCGAGATTCAGTGAGATTTGGCGAGATGCAATGGTTTTTCTTAACCAGGGTCCTTCGTCTGATAGGAAATTTTCTCAATAACGATCTGGCTCGTCGATCTCATAGTTCTGGCTTAGCTCGAAACTCGGATCGACTGAAATTTTTTCAGCTCTGCTCGAAGATCGGATCGTTTGAAATTATTGAGATCGGCTCGAAGATCGCGGCAACACTAATTCAAATAGGGTTGTAACGCAGGGGTACAATGGGGTTCGGATGAGGTTTCCACAAAATCGAGCGAAATAGGGAAAACCGTAACGACACTTGATGAGGGCCTGATAAGAAATCAGGCATGCCTCGTCAGGCCCTGGTATTTTCCCATTCAAAATTTCTACTACACTGAAGAAAAAATTTCTTCCAACCAAATAAATAGTTTATTTGTCCTCTCTCCACAAAATATTTCTTAGGATTAATGAAATATTCAATCGGATCGAATAATGGAATGCTTGCCCCGAATAAATAATTTATTCGCCACAAGTCATCAGTTTTTACATCTAATTGAATATTTAATTTTTACAAATAAATATTTTTTCCAGTGTAGGGTGGGATTTGGATAGCTGAAAATTAGTTGTGGTAGCTATTTTTCAGCTTAAGCAACAAAACTTATTGCTGTAGGAGCTAAAATCTAGTTTTGACAGCAATTTTTTTCGCTATCCGAATATCAAATACATGAATTCCTAACTACGATAACGAGTTATTTTTCCTGCAGCAGCTACATTTCTTGCTGTTATTGCAAAGTACAGCAACTGTGGTAGCGAAAACATAACTCCTGTCACGAATTTTTAACCATCAAATCAATAACTAATTATTTTTTCCCGTGTACGTTTGTTACATTCTCCATCAAATTACTACGATGAAAAGGTCTTTGTCTATGAAATTACTTAGTCGTTCTCATTTTTCGAAGAAAATTTCACAATCATTTCCCAAAGTATACTACACATCTGATATTCTTCCTTTTCAGTACACTGTATAAATAATCAGAATTTTCCTGTACTCAGCAACGCAAAATTCCCATCATGCAAAATTGAAAATTTTGTGTAAATGTGTTGAAAACTCCGTGTATCATGAATTTTTCTGTTAAATATTCAACACAAACCGTGTAACTTCCACAGACAGTCCTTGTGTAATCAGGTCTCAACTGATTTATAATGTGAAATCATTCAAACAAACAAATTATTCTCAACTACCAAAGGGAGATCGGGAGTTATTTTTTTATGAAAGTTCCATGTACGTGTAACTTTGGTAGTCATTGGAAGAACTATTCATCCATTTTCATTCATTTTGGTTTTGGCTTCCATTCTAATGGGAATTAGTTTTCTAGATATATAAATTTGAAAATTGAGTGCCGGTAGTGGCTTGAGTGATACAGCTTCAACATTCGGTCCCAACGATCCGTGTTCAATTCTCATTGAAGTACCATTTTTTTTCAATTTATTCTTATGCATTGTTCCAACACGAAAAAAGTGTGATTTTCACATTTGATTTATGTTAAAAAATTCATAAATTACACTTGTGTTGATTCACTACTTATTTTGGATTTCATTTGACAGTACTTATGTGCTGAGTTTACACCATTGGAAATTCCAATCAAAACTTTATCAGTAGTGAGTAGTAACTATAACTAACACAAAATTTCCAACTGTGTGAGATAAGAAACTAATTTCCGGTACATACATATGAAATTTCTCATAAATTTAAATGAAAATTCCAAACTTTCTATGCTTTTTACCATCATTTTCCAGTAAATTTCCATTAAAATATATGAAACTTCTAACACGCGTCTGGATGAATTACTTCCGAACATTTATGTAAAGTTTTCCATAGAAATTTGTTACAATATGTCTCTCTTGTTTTTTTCTCAAAACGCGAAACCCCTCCACAGCCTTTGCCGTTGCACCGCAGATTCATTTGATGTATTTATTCCCTCTGGAAAGTATGTCATAGAAAGACAAGATGAGAAATACCATGGCCGAGCAATTGTAAGGACCCCTGAAAGACGACGAACGAGCGGAGAACGCAATTAAATGATAATTGCTCTATCGAGTATCAGAGAATGCTTGGGCAAAAGCAAGTAAGCAACGCGATCGTGGCCGCTCGCTCGGTGGCTGTTCTCCGGGCCAACGCGACAGCACACCGAGGTTTAATTGTGATTATAAATCCAGATCCGGATTTAATTATATGCCAACTTGCCGCTTCCAATCGTACAATTAGCGTTGATACCTTACAACTTGGTATTTGTTTATCGTTCGATGGGATACGATTTATTTCCTCCTGTTGAGACAAATATTGCGAAAGGAGGGAACGATTTCTCATGAAAAATCATCACGATTTTATCGAGAAGGAATTCCATATCCGAAGATAAACTCTTCTCCTTCGATCCTTCATTTCCTGCCAACGAAATTGTATCGAGATGAGATTGAATTTCCTTTTTTTTTTCTTTTTAAAAAATTTTCCAATTGCGTGGGACGATAATGACGACGATGAGGCTGATGAGGAACTTCCCGTTTCCCACCCCGACACGCGTTCAGTTCTGCTGTAACGCAAAAGTCAATTAACGCGCGAATTGTTTGTTCGTTCCTGTGACTGTTGTTGCTGATGTTGTGTTTTGAAGAAAAAAGAAAATTTCACACGAGGGAAATGACTTTCTTACGTACAATATAGAGCAGGGAAATTAATGAATGACGAGGGAATTAATTGGATTACCGCGAGACGAGGCGGGGGAAAGAAGGAAGCGAGTGCTCTCCAAAAGAGGAAGAAGAAGAGAAAAATATAGGATGAGGAAGCGAGCGTTGAGAATCTTCTGGTTGAATAATGTCGAATATTGAAGAATTGAATTCAGTAATTCAGCGATGTTCATTGTTGGATAATTGTTGTTTGTATTCTCTCGTAATTTTTACTACGACTCTCAATTTTTACCGGTTATATTCGAGGTTCGTCCATAAAAATTCGAAAAAAGAAAACAACACAGAAATTATTCGAAATACAAATTTATTCGTTACGTCAAATCTTTTTTCTTATATTCAACATTCTCGCATCAAAGTGAAATATGATTTTTGTCGTTGAAAACCCGTTTTCGAGATATCCAGCGAGACATATATTTCATTTTCGAGTTATCGAATGTGTTTTAACTGCTCGTATCTCGCAACTCGTTCGTAAAAATTTCATCCCCAACGATTAGTATGTCGTTTAAAATCGAACGATGAGCAAATTCTTGAAATTATTCATCCAAAGTACGTTCGCGACTTGGATTTAACGACTGGTTCGATTAGATAGATGATGGGTTGTTTCTTGGCGAAAGAGAATCGAGAAGAAGGGGCGTGTGTGCGCGTTACGAGAAGAAAATTAATTGCCAAAGTGTAATTCTTCGGGGAGGGCTCTCTCTCTCTCTCTTCGCCTTCCAGATGTTATTCTCTTCTGCAAGAGCAACAACAGAACTCATTTACACATATTAATTGGATTCAAGATTCCCTACACTTGGCTCGTTTCTTTTATCTATATATGACCATAAGGCAAAAATTCAATATTTATCTTTCTCAGTCGTGTTTCTTGCATGTCGAGTTCGCATAAATTGAAAAATAAAATCTAAAAATGTACTTTGGACTTGACATCATTCGTATAGGATAGTGTTGAAGATTGAATAATAATTACGGTTAATGATCGCGAGGAATGTTGAATATTTGGTGAGTGTTAATGAGATATGATAATTCATCGTGAAGAAAAAGTGTACCCTAGCTGTTTTATTTTCCCACGTTCAACTGAAGATTGAGAAAAAAAATCCAACCAACGCTTTTATAATGGTGTGCTTGTATTCCCTAAATCACGTACTAATAATGCTATCATCACCCCGAATAATATCAATTAGACGATAATAATTTCGAATAACCCTCGACTGACGTTGTTACCAGAGGGGACCACCGAAATGGTTCCCATGACGATTCTTGTAAATCATAGAATCATGGGTGTAGAGAGGAGTTATTGTTTGTCTACGGGTTGACGAGATGAACAGCGATTTGGTGTCTAAGGTCTAAGCAAATAGAAATTATATATCAACCCACCATGGGGATTGAATGTAAGCACAGTATCAATGATAAATGGAAATAACGATTTTTTTTCCAGAACTCAATCGTATAAAACGGATGGGAAAGAGAAAATTCTAATAATGATACATCTTTGAAAAAAAAAATCGAGGACAAAACAATGAAACGAGTAACATCAAACCAATGGACCTTGAATTTATTTATTTCATTCGACGAGTCGATAGAAATCGATACACAACTTCTTTTCTTTTCTTATATGTTTCTCTCGATATTTTCTATTCAATTTTTCCCAATCAGAATAGACTGTAGACTCTCTTTTTTTCACTCTGCCAAAGAGTTCGATTACGGGATTTTTCCCTAACGTTCACGATTTTGTGCTTCACAGATGACCACTCTTCTCCCGACGATCACCGCTGAGATTCGAATCTCAAACCGCAAATTTATTAACTTTTGTGTTGAAAGATGATCTCTCTCGTTTTCTCTTTCTTTTTTTTGTCCGATTGCAGTGTCGTTGCTGCCATGCGATGCGAATAAATGAATCGACGATGTGAATCACTTCGATGATCCACCTATTATTTTCATCCTACAAAAGGAAATAACAAAAAAGAATTGTGAATTTTGAATCTTATCCGATAATATACGATCGATCGATCATCAATTAATCGAATAAATAGTTTCGTAACAACGACAATAGCAACGAGGGAAAAAAAAACCTTACAATTGAACCTTATTACTCCTGCCTTTTTTGATTAAGCACATTTAACGTAATACAATCCATATGGAAGGTGATGAGAATCTTGGTGTTTGTAGGTAAAAAATCATCTTTCGTACGTGCTGAATACTAAGGATGAGAATAATATTAAATCATGCGGAAAATACAATTATTCTTTATGCGCATATCTTTGTGTTCTCTCTTTTTCTGCGCCAAGTTGTTTCAAGCTTTAATGACAAGCTAGCACCTTATTTATTACTCGAATAGTAAAAACTACGACTCGTGCCTCGTGCGAAGAACAAAATTGCGAACAAGAAAAACAATCGATAATATGAAAATGTGGAAATTATCTCAACATTTTCATTGACATCATTGTGTATTCAATGTTGTTGTATATCGTATATTTTTTATTCGTGAACGATAATCCAACTTTTGAAATCTCGATGTATATTTCGAGTAATTTATCATCATGAAATTTGATATATTGCGAGATGAGAGATTGAGTTGGATTTTTACCCACGGCTTAAGCGTTCCAATTTCTTTGATTTTTATAATTTCAGGTCATGACCGAAGAAGAATCAGCGAGTACATTCGAACACGTATGCAGAGTGCTGGTGTCGAGGAGAAGAAGATTGGTGCAAGATTGCGGTATGTGCAATTGAGAAAAAAAAGAAGGAGAAATTAAGGGGATATACGAACAACGTGACCCCAGCTAAATCGTTTATATCAAATTATTCGAAGGCATTCCAACAGAGTCAAAATATCGCTCTGTACAGACTTGCTTCGATTAATTTTAATATATAACTACGTAGAGAAAGAAGGATTTAACTGAATATTTATTAGCTAAACGTATTTCGTCACTTTAAATTTAAAGTTCAGTTGAACCGAATGAATTTCATTTATTACAGCCAAAGTTTATGTTCCCATCGAATCCAACTGTTTTATTCATATTTCAGAAAACTAAACCTGTATTTTAATTGCTGAAGTTGAGGGCATTTGCATTGAGAGAAAGGGTCTATTCAAATATTCGACAGCTACACGGAGAGAAATTTATTTGGAAAGATTACCATTTTATTCGTAAACTAGAACTATTCGGAAAAATCAGACAATAATTTATAGCATAACTCCTAATCATTGCCAGCTGTGATGGTAAAAATCCAAATTAATCTCGATTTTTACCATCACAACTGGCAATGATTAGGAGTTATATTATAAATTATTGTCTGGTTTTGCCGAATAGTTCTAGTTTACGAATAAAATGGTAATTTTTCCAAATACATTTCTCTCCGTGTAGTAAATTCAGTCACTGTAAATAAAAATTTAGTTGTGCCCTTTATTCATATTTCAGACAGCTAGCCTTTTATTTACGTCAACTAGTCTAGCTGCGGTAACTCAACATTTAGTTGTCCCAACTAGGTACCTTTCTCTCAGTGTAAAACAGCAAATATTGAAAACATTAATTCAAATCAATAGAGTAGAGGTAAAGTGCTCGGAGTGGCTCCATCAAACTCAGGAAAAATCATCCGAGCAGTACTCTCATTGCGGAAAGAACCAATCGGATGATGTTTCCTAAGTTTGATGGAAGCACTCCGAGCACTTTACCTCTACTCTACCAATTTGAATTGATGTTTCACCCTATCCAAAATTTATGGGTTCAGCGATGGAAGTTTCTGCTTCGTCTTTACGTGTAATTTTTCCTTGAAAATGACCAGCATCTGGTCGAAACGTTGCCTTTTTCCGCAATAAAAGCACTGCTCGGCCAATCGGATGATTTTTCCCAAGTTAAATGTTGAAAATTTATTCTGGTGATATAACAAATTCTTCCGCTGAATCAGCAAAACCAGAGAAGATTTTGATAGATTTTGTTAAGAACAAAAGAATACAATATCCAACACTCGTCGTTAGAATTTTATTCACGTTTTGAATTATTATCCCCCTGAAAATTAAATTTCCAACCCTAGTGAATTTGAGAATATTTCACAGCGAATCATCGACTGATTTTCCATCAATTTTCTTATCCGATTAATATATCACGGAGAAACAAAATTCACTGTGCCAGCGAAATTTCATTTTGTGGACAATCAATTTCACTTTTCTCGTCAGTTTAATTTGATTAATTTAAACCAAACGTACACGGAGAAAAATGCCACTCGTAAATATAAGAACTTTTGCTATTTTTCTTACTAAATTAGAAACGGGAAGGTTTATAAAATGAATTTTTACATAAAAATACGGAAGATTACGAATATTGTAGAAAAAGTACCAGGTAGGGTTCAGATTTTAAACGCTGAATGTTAAATTTTATAAAGCGTATAGTAAAATTCAGTTATTCATTCATAATCTCTCGTATTTTTATGTAAAAATCGATTTTACAAACCTTCCTGTTTTTGGTTTAGCAAGCAAAATAAGAAAAACTAGTATATTTTTTTCTTCGTGTAACTTCAATTCCGTTGGATAAAATAAACGAAAATTGTAATAATAAATAATAAGAAAAGAAAGGAGAACGGATGATAAAAATGTTCGTAACAATGATTTCCTTAAAACAATTCGAGATAATTACAGTGCAATCTATACAAAGTGAAAATTATACTTCTTTCTCAGAACTATAATAAAAAGTAATAAGAATCTCTGTCACACCGATTACGATCTCAGAATCTTCATAGGATACAGTTTCTTCATTGACAACTTTCAACCCCAAACCACAAAGTTGTGTCTTCTCAATTTCTCTTACCTCTCCTTCGATTCACTCGACGTCACCCGAGTGTGTCTAAATAGATATTCTCTCTTCTCAAGGCTTTTTCTTTCAATCTGCACAAGTTTTGACTAAGAACGATCTAGAAATTTCTGTCCATCCACACACCATTCGATCAAGATTTTTCACCAATGTCATCGGACATGTTATGAATATTAACAGAAATTTGTGTACCAGAATTTCCATCTTCTCCATCGATTTATGACGAATGAAAAATGAATCAAAGAACAATGGATTGAAAAATGAAGACATCTGCCTTACCTTTTACAGCTTCTTGCAGCCTCATCGTCGTCCGCTGGAGCCCCCGCGCCCGAATCCTTAAAACAAAAAGAGTAAAACATGAGAGCCACATGCGGCGAGCAATCTTTCAATCGAGATCAAAGATTACGCGAGGGTGGAAAAAGAGAAGAAGACGAAAAAAAGATCCGTGATAACGTTACTTTACACACGGTTTAAAGTCAATTTAAACGAGGCTCTTTATTAATAAATCTCAACGTAAATACCCGTGTACACAAAAGGGTACACACACACGAGGGTGTTCCCTTTCGAACACGTCACGCAGAAAACGAGCCCTACAAAATCGATACGCTTTATCATCCCCTTGCATTTTTTTTTGCTCTACTCTCTCCGAAATGGTTCCCTCGTCTCTTGACGCGCTAGAAAAATGCAACCAGCCCTACTCTATACACGGATACATACGCATACACAATGAATAAGTGCACTTGGTGGCTCACGAAGCATTCAAGTTATGTAAAGCGCATGGTACGGGAATATACACGGGATGACCTAACCGCTACTCCCCTTTCCCACCCTCTAAACTGAAAAAAAAACCCTCGAGGGGTGCTGTACTAGGGGTTAGTCATCCTTTCATAGCTGAGATCTCTCTCTTCTCACAGAATCGTATACTCAAAGAAGATGTTCATCTGAAGATAAGCTCTGCTCGGGAAGACGAGATCGATAACCACCACGGGGGGGTTTTGTTTTTCATTTCTTCAGAAACTTGATGGTTTTTAACAATCTTTCTTAAACAGTAGGTACGTTATTTGATCAAAAGTTGATACATCGATCCATTAGTTTGAGATCTACAAGAAAAACAAAACACAAAGTTCAATTTACAAAAAGCAAACATAAATCACCCGTTCTGTCGGATTTCACAGACAAATCTTGTAATCCTGATGGATTTGTCTGTCATTGTACCGAGGGGCGACGGGTTGGACTTCGTAAATCATATTTAACAACGCTGAGTGAGTATTAAAGGGGTGAAAACAATGATACGACACACGTCGCGAAGCCTTTCTCCTTCCTGATACATCGGTGAATTGCAAATGGTTTAATAAAAATGTTACCACTACGTGAAGGATGTTGTACACAAAGGACAAGAACACGCTGCTGGGGGTTGTCAAAATTCAAATCCCTTTGTTACTTTTTGTCCGCGTTTGTATGTAAGCTCTGTTATCCAATGTTAACTAATCCCTGTAATATTCGTTATGCTCTGCCTTCCATTTCATTCTTTGCATCGAAAATTTTCAGTTAAAACAAAACAACTCCTTCCTTTATAAAAGAAAATATTCAAGAATGCAAAACACTGCAAAGTTATCGGTCAAGTTCAAACACGCCACTATAAAATACGTTTCTGCTTTTTACATTGAAATTCTCCCCACAGCAGTACACTCTCTTAAAGGCTATCCGAAGACGTAGAATTCTACAGCACCGTATCCGGCAAGGTTTACTTTGCTTTAATAGCAATAAGAAACTGCACTTGTCCGATCGAAATGGAGAAGAAAAATCGTAAAGAAAACCGGTCACGATTTTCTTACGCTCGATTAGGATACGTCAAGATTTCATATGACATTGGGATGAATTTTATTTTATATATAAAATTTCACTGGAAAAATGATAACAATTTCTTCAAGATAATTTTATACACGTAACTGAAATATGAAAGGAAAGCAAGCAGTAGCGAGATGGTTGCGTAATTCTTAGACCTTTCAGTCAAAGGAATATACTTCGTGCTTCGCTCGAAAGACATTGTGGAAATCAATTGGCGAGTGGAATGAATGACTGAAGGATGAATACGTACGTAAATACCTTCAATACAAATCGTCCCACATAAATTCTCTCCTCCAATTTCTCCCTAGCCAATCTCTTTCTTTTCCTTTCCTTTACACTTCGATGCGATACGATACCATACCATACCTTACCATACCATACGTTACGCCCCTGCAGAGACGAGTAAACTTGAAAGTGAATATGTGTGTATGCATTATAGGGAATGGTTTCGCTTTCCCACGACATATTCGCGAGAAACTCACTGTTCGACGAGTCCAATGTTATTTTTTTCCAAGCAATGACTGGGAGATAGCCCAGAGAATATTGACTTCCAACGATGATGATTGATAATCTCGATTTTGTTAGACTTAACTATAGAATGAGTCTATTAACCCTTGAACTATCAGCTTGGCCAACAAAATCCTACCACTCTCTAAATCTGGAAGAGTGAAGAATCACTCGTTTCACTCCACTAAGTCTCAGAAGTGAGGCTCCGAGTGGATTCCAACTCTTTGAAAAATTCACTCTAGAATTGGAGGGGCTGTGAGTTTATAACCTCAAACCTTAGATCATCACTCTAAAAAAGTGGAAATTTGGCTGGCTAAATAGTGAAATAACACTTCAACGATTTTAGCAGGTTTTGCTGATTGATCGATGGCAATGCCAAATACTGAAAGTGAAAGAGATTGACTCTTTCCTCAGTGTATTTACAGAACACGGTACAAATCTGGTCAAATGTCAAATACCGCGGAACCTAGGTTGAAAGCTTTTTACCTGTTTTTCAAAAGGAATTCATGAGAACATGACGATAAACGACTTTCAAGAAACACCGTGTCGAGGTTGCCTTGTATCGATTCACTCATCAGAAAATATTTCTATCGTTAAATCCATTACCCACGTGTTAACAATATGAACCACTCCATTCGTTTCCATCCACGTGATTAAAGTCCGATATACGGACGTTAAAAACCTCAAACTTTCCAACTTTGACGACGGTATAACGATTGGAAGTTGTCTTTTTGTTAGTTACGTGCCGTATATTACCCACAACGTGAAGCTAAATCGTAAACCGTGCTCGAGGACAAGGACAAAAGGATCTGCGCCGAGGGACGTTGATACCCTCCTTATCCTCTCGACAAGTCGGGGAATCGGTAACCTGCACGTGTGTGTACGCCTGTGTATCCTCTTTTAAAAGATAAAGAAAGGAAGGGAGGGAAAATTTATCACGCCAGCCGCATAAAATAGCACCGCCAACGGTCTATTAGAGCCGTGTGCGAGGAGAAAGAGGAAGAGAAGCTCTCCCCGCAAATGGTGCAATTTTCCAGCCTCTCTGCCACCCTGGCTGGCGTGGCTTTGGCGCATGGCAAAAGAGGCTTAAAATAGAACCTTTCATTTACTGAAAAGAAGATTGCGCGCCTCCTCGGTGCAAATGAAGAAAGAAAAAGTCCGAAGAAGAAGAGGAAGAAGAAGAAGAACAGCGAGATGAGATGCTGCAGCTTTTATAATTGCGACTTTCAAGGCAAACTTTGAATACTTATGTTAATATACGTAGGAACGAGCCACCCCACGATCACCCCGAGATTTTGCTTAATTATATAAAACATATATTCGCGATGGTGATTTTTCGCCTTTCGCGAAAATCCGATTATTGATGTATTTTATTCTGCGATGAGCAATAATCGAGCTACATGCGCAGTAGTAAATCGCGATACTCCGCGGTAATTGAATGATTATAATTGTTCGTTGTATTGGAAAGTACAGGATATTAGTACAAGAATTACGATCGACAGGGAATCTGGTATCCATTACAGAAACTGTCTGAAAATATCTACCTCTCGGTAGAGGCTTCTCTTTGTATTTATATTTCAATGATCTCTTCATATCGTCAATTATGGGAATTACTGCTCTGCCGAAGGAATATTTTTCAACACGATGCGTCATTGAACGTCATTCTTTTTTCTATTCACCTCTTGGAGACTTCGAACGAAAACAATTCAAGTGTAAATAGCAATTGGAGTCTGTTTCAACGTTCTTTAGAAATTTCAACAATCAATAGTCGTTAGTTGGTTTGATTGAACCATTTAGAATTTCTCAAAACAATTAGTAACCAGAAGACACAATCGATCGATCGACAACCGCTTCAAGGTCAGAGTACGGCGACTATAATAATGGGTTTATATCAGGGGCGCCATCTCATGTCTAGACTAGGCGCTCGATTAACAATCCCCGTTGAAATTTGTTGCCTACGGCAATTAGTTTTACATATTCGTATGTCATTCCGGAAACGTTGCTACACGTTTTTCACTCCCCTCGGTCATAAATATCTGCACAACTTTTAAAAATTATCAAAAAATTCGAAAAAGTGCATAATACGCCCGGATCCATGTCGACACGTTCAAATTATACAGTCTACAAAAAATCGAACTATATTATTACCAGGACGATATATTATAAAACGATATTGAATCGACACACGCAATTCAGTCACGAAGTTTTTCTTTGCTACCCCCCCTTCATGAACCGTTCATACACTCATTTATTCGCGAATAACAATCGATTCCCCCGCAATGCGCGAAGGAAATACGCGGCAACCATTACTAGAAAGAACAGGAATTCGGTGAAAAATATTCCGAAATTATGAAAAGTTGTTGAATTCCGAACAAAACAGCTTGGAAATTAACAACCTTGATTTGAAAAAAATAATTTTCAAACTTTCTTTGTGGATACAGTGTACCATTCAAAATTATGAAGCTGAAATCAACAGCCTGTTGAAGCTTTTTTTATACCAGTTTCACCAAATGTTCCAGATGTTCAATTCCTTGATAAAAATTTGCTAGCTTCACGGCTGTTAGTTTCAGCTTCATTCCGAAATCGGAATGAGTCTGATAAGATATTTACGTTACCATGGAAACAATATCGCGAATCATCTCTCAATTCCTATCTCAAAATTACGATGAGAACTAAAGCGAATGGTAATCGATCCCATACACTTTTCTCATTGAACTTCAGTGGAAAAATCATCCCAAATCTAGTAATCCATCACTCAGGTTATGAGAAAAACAAACCCTATTCATTTTTCAATTATTTGCATTATTTCATTGATGATTCATCCCTCAATTATCAAATAACAATTTACTCTCTGAAATTTGTAGAGTGGGATTTCACTCTTCAGCCAGCCAAAAGTGAGCTTGTCGAAATTTCGAGTGAAATTTCCTCTCTTTCAGAATTACAGTCTATGGTTTGAAGTTAGAAACTCACAGCCACTCCAATTCTAGAGTGAATTTCTCACTCCAAAAGAGTGAAGATTCACTCGAAGCGGAGACTTAGTGGAGTGAATCTTCACGTGATTTTTCACTCTTTCGTATTTAGAGAGTAGTCGTCAAGATATTTGGAAAATCGATATTTTAGCGAAATCTGGTCATCCTGCGACAACCACTTGACTCGATAGATTCATCAAAAGAGGAGCAACAACGATCAACGATCACAAAAGAATGATCGTCAAGGGAATACAAAACATCTGGGTAATTGTGAAATTCTAATGAAATAATAACTCCTAGACGGGTGAACGAGAACAATCATCCCATTGAATTTTTCTCAACAAGGGATTAATTCACATACCCCAATTTTCTCCCCCTTCAATCCACGAAGAAAAGATTCATTGAATTCAAATTGACTCTTGCCGATAACACTTTCCTTCCATCGAATGTTCGGCTCGAAATGATCAATCGATAATTCAAGTTTCGAAAAGTTATTCGCTATAAAATGTATTACAAATTGAACGTCTATCGTAAATAAGATGGATCATTAAAATAAATATTCTTCGCCAATTGAAGGTATAATAAACTATAAAATCGAAACTCAACAACGTGCGTGAGAGATGGGGTTTCGTGACCAAAACACATATCGAAACACGGCGATAGCAGTGCACATATGCATGTAATTGATATATAAAAGTATAAAAAGGATCTCAATGAATTATCGTTCATTGCGGTTGAGGATCCGTGACTGCGATTCATAATTCACGTTTGAAAACTCTAATGATAAAATTGGATGTCGATGCACTTGAATTGCTGAATTTTTAATCCTCAAAGAGAACTATCAACCAGATTTTTTTGTCGTCATATTTACTTCCTATACATAAATCAAGTTCAAATTTGAAACGCGCTGCTGCGCTTCGCTCATGTATGTCCCAAGTTTAGTTCATTTTTTGGAATCGATTAATATTGAAAAGGTTATATCTTTGATCTGTTTCTTTGAAAAATCTCTCATAAGGAATAATTATGAAGAATAATCCTAGAACATCGCCGGTTCGTAATTTTAAACAACGACCTGGTGTTAAATCAGTGTCCAAGATAACATCTGGACGAGGAAATAGTATCAAACGAGGTACACGGCGGCGCCTGAACATGCGAACGTATTGAATTTATAAATAATAATTTATGATACAAACAGAATTGTGTAACGAATGATTACAAGAAGAGTTACACACTCGAAGGTGTTAATCATTTGTTCGCATCGTTACATAAAGAGAAAGAAGAAATTCTTCGATAATTCAAAGATTCGACCTGGTAATAATAGGTGTTTTCTTTTCAATCTTCAGGAATTTTAATGGTCTGTGAGCGAAATTTCACACAAGCTTTTGAATTTTCATTCCATAGAAATTCTGAAGTATTGCAAGATGAATTTTTTCAGATTATAATTCAGCTTTAGTTCCATTCGAGGCTTTATCTTGGCCCAAATAATTCAATTTCTAGCATAGAACCTTCAACTGTCGAGAATTTCAACAAAGAATCATAAACAAATTTCAGAACTACTATGGAATAAGAATTCACATTCAGTGCACAATCCCCTACACACATATTACATCATCACCTGTTCAACTGAAAAAGTTTGCGTTAAATTTCTGAGCTTTCGACTGTCGTTCTTAAGACCCTTCGAAAGGATAAAATCAAAATCTTCCTCTGTAATTTTAATCCATCGATTTTTCAGTGCACGTAGAACTGCTATACAAAGTGATTAAGCTTGCACGGAAAAAATAATTTAGCTACAACAGCGAACAGCCATTAAATTAGCTCCTGCAGCTAAACTTTAATTATGACAGCAAAAAAATTCGCCTTTGTAGCTGCAATATTCGCTGTAAAAGCTAAAATTTAGCTGCAGAAGCTAATTTGATGAATTGTCGAAATTGCATTTTTTCCTTCAAGAATCAATGATATTCAGAAAAAAAGACGTTGAATCATTTTCGCTTACTTTTGCAATGACCTTTTCTCGAAGTTGCATCACACGCACGCCACACGCAAGTCTTCTGCGTGAACCACGAGGGAGGGAATGTGGTCTTTGTTGTTGTTGAGTATCGCCCCATAATATACTGGTCCAAGGCGAGGGTGGTTTAGGCGCAGGTGGTGGGGGTAAGCCATAATGCACAGCACTCTTTTGTTTCAACAATATCATATTCCAATGAAAATCTATCTCACACTGACATAATTGAACGACAAATACATCACGAGACACTCTTCGGATACCACTCAATCAACATCACCACTTCATTTCGAATCCTCAGACATTGCATTTTCATGTATTTTCTAATACTCCGTTACAATGAATTTTGATTCAAAATTATAACTTCAATCTACAGCCGTACCGACTACACAATGAACTATATCAATTCATTCATTTAATCTCATGTTCGCTTTGTTCCTTCAGTGGGTTTTCATTATTGATGTTCGTTCACGATACGCACGCTTGGAGCGCTGACTCTGAGATACTGCTACCCTACTCTACAAAAATAGTGAACAATATTTTTACCAAAATTAATATATTATCTATAATATATATAAAATACAAAAATGAATTTTCAATTAGTGCTCATAATTCAGTTTCAAAATGGTTTGAAATTTCGCATATGCGGTATTTGATAGAAGGAAAAGAAAAAAAGATTCTGAGGGAACGAAAACTGTACACCTTCGGGAGAGAAAAACGTGATTGGGAACGCCCTAAATTTCACGGGAGAAACATACAAACTACATTCTATGTTAAACACAAAGAGACTTCGATCAACCCGATCCTCGCATCTGCGCGGTTTTACACCACGCACCGACTTGGAAGTATTTGTTATCGTCTTCGTCCTCGTCCTCGTCGTCGTCCTCGTCGTCGTCGTCGTCGTTACCGAGCAGCGGTGACGGACCAGACTGAAATCTACCGACGCTGTAGAGAAGAATCATGTTATAGTCCAATACAATTCCAACATCTTCACATACGCGTCGAATGTGTGTCTTGCTCTCGTGGTGAGATATCAACAGCGCCGTCGCGACGCTCTCTCGTGGTAAACGCAATCCCCTCCCTCGTTTTCAAATTTTCCCTCTGCCTTCGAGGTGTTCGATCTCCCAATTCTATGCACTTTGAATACATCAACTCGATACGATGGAATGGAGAAAATTCATACCAACATGATTTCCTGTTGTAGAGGGTTGAGAGTTTCCATATAGTTTGTAAAATACAACACTCGATGAAGTTCTTCAACATCAGAATGAATGATATGAAACTAATTTAGTATTAGTCATTTTCCTAGCAAGATCTTCATTCCATTTTGTTCAAGAAGTCTCGAAGAACCAGCTGTGAGATTAAAAAATCCTTCAACAAAATCAAAATATCCCTCCATACATCAATTTTCATGGTAAGTTGAATTGCTGTACAGAACGATATTTTGATTTCGTCAAAGCATTTTCGAATAGCAAGGGAATAAATCCCTTCAAAAAGATATCAGCGTTGATTTTGAACATATCTTTGAAACCAATGATAATGGATCACGAAAAATTCAACATTGTTTTGCCAATTTCTCACCTTCCGCTCATCCAGCTTTAATGCAATTTCACTCGGTAAAGGAACTAAGGAAAAAGAATATGAATCTGTTGAATGCTTTGAACTTTTACCCTTCTTACCCTCTGCCACTTATCACGCGCGGTTTGTGAGACCGCACCCACTTTATTCCTTTTTGTTCCTTCTCTGGATCGTTTAAGAATTAATTTGTGAAAAACAAAGTGCTGGTTTGACAGAAGATTCTCAGTGAACGTAAATACATTAAGAGTTGATGTACTTTCAATGCTATCTATTCTTTGTATTATACTTCCCGATTAGCGCAGTGCCATTGTGATTCTCGCGTAATTGCTTGTCTTTGAACAAACAAGGAAGTATTAAAGATGTAATCATTGTAGATCCCACCAGATGGTGTTATTCAATCACTATTCTTCCTTAATAATTTGAAAAAAACTTCACCATATGGAATTCGATGAAACGAAATAGTAGTGTCCTTTTCGAAAAGTTTCAATTTTCAGTTCTTTATTTTGTTTTCCGTCATCCTTGGTCCATAATTTTAAGTATCGAGTTTCCGATTTCGGGATCAAAAATAAATTCACGAATTCTCAGCATCGAATTTTGAAAATAGGAACACTGAAAATCATTGTGATTTGAAAAACTTCGATCTATTCTATATACAACAAAATAAAATGATTAAACACTAATTTCTTGAATTATTTAACATACTTTCCTCGAACAATTTTTGTAGGTTACTAGAATTGAGCATTGAATTCCCCATCCTAAGGAATCTATCTTATCAATCGATAGAGTATCGTGTTTATGGAGGGAAGAGTTAATAGAGAAAAAAAAACAACAGCGTTCAACGTTGAATGAAATGTCAAAACAAAGGTGTCTTTGTTGACGACCACGAACGACAGATTTTCCACGTGAGAATCTTCTTCTGTTGATGACAATAAAAGACATTGTATAATACAGTAATTTCAATACTCGCGAAAACGATTACGTTGGATGAAACAAAACATCTAGATTCATACGATTTGTTAATACAATACCAAATAAGGAAATAGACAACTTTGACGAGGAACGACGAAAGAAATATAGGATATATTCTTCACCACACGTAGTTTTAATCACATTCAGGCGTTAAAATAACGATTTTACCAGAAACAAAACTTGAACACTTTTGGATTTCATATCTCAAAATCAATTATCTTTCGATTTAAACGAAAGAGATATGCAATGGAATAGTAATAAACGTATGACATTGTTTTATAAAACAAACCAACTTACCGAACTTTGAGGTGAACTGGAAACACTAGGTGAACGTTGTACCGTAACCAATGCCATGATCACAACCGAAATGATATTGTGAGAACAATAAAAAAATAACACGCACCAACACTATACACACACGTAATGATAAACGTGTTGTCAAAAATAATGAAAAACTATCATTTTCTACACATCACAAAAAGCATCACGCTCGCCGCAGCCATGTTTGATACAGTCTCGAAAGAATAGAGAAACTACCGCGCAGTCCCTTTGCGCATCGACCATCTTTGCCCGCGAGATACGTCTTGCTTCGAGACGTTTATCATTATATACTTTTCTTTCAATATCGTAACGATATTACACATAAGTATGTAAATTTTTGAACATCCAAAAAGTTATTTATAATAACTTTAAAATATTTTTGAAAAATATCTCTGTTTGCTGTATATAGTTTGTAAATAAATATCCTCTTTCTTCATTGCATACATTGCATACGAGGGTGCATGATATGCATTGAATATGCAGCATGTGCAACGTTATCGGACTCCCACTTTTTTTCCCATGGATCGGCATATCACGCACAGTTGTTGAATGGAACGTCCAATGACGGGAGTTGAAAAATTAGGAGGCAACGCTGAGCATGTGAAATCGCTTCAAGTAGGTATCTTTACATTATTCAAATGGGATCTATTTTATAAAACAAATGACTGTGAATCAATTGTTTGAACAATTAATTTTAAACACTCACGTCATATAAAAATTACGTATCAGACACCGCAGTAGTCCTCAACACACGAACGTGAGTGAACAAGAAAAAAAATGTCGAAAATATTTACTCCGACGAATCAAATAAGATTGACAAATGTGGCAGTCGTTCGAATGAAAAAGGGTGGAAAAAGATACGAGATAGCTTGTTACAGAAACAAAGTTATATCTTGGAGGAATAAATTGTAAGTCGATCTAACCTATGATTTCTGTAAATTTTCAACCTAACCTCAGCAAAAATCATTAAAATAATCCAAATTTTTATGTATCGCAATATTGTGCAATAGTCAAAAAATAATAAATAACAACCTTTAGAATTCTTCGCATATCGTTTGTTAACGATGAATACTCTCTTCATTTTCACAGAGAAAAAGATATCGATGAAGTATTGCAAACTCATACGGTGTTTACAAATGTTTCAAAGGGACAAGTAGCCAAGAAGGAGGATTTGGTAACAGCTTTTGGCAAGGATGATCAAACAGAGATATGTAAAGAAATCTTGGCAAAAGGTGAATTGCAAGTGTCGGATAAGGAAAGACATTCCGCTTTGGATTCCATGTTCAAGGATATAGCGACTACCGTTGCCGACAAATGCGTCAATCCGGAAACGAAACGTCCTTACACTGTGTCGATGATAGAAAAAGCGATGAAAGATGTACATTTTTCAGTGAAGCCCAACAGAAATGCCAAACAGCAGGCTCTCGACGTGATACCTCAATTGAAAGCGGTCATGCCTCTGGAACGAGCACAAATGAGATTACATATTCTAATATCCGACAAAGAAGCGAGAAAATTACGAGATAAAATCATCAAACTGGTAACCAAAGTCGAGACTGAACAATGGAACGAGGGAAAATTGAATTTAGTCTGTTTGATCGATCCAGGACATTACCGGGAAATTGACGAAATGGTGCGATCTGAAACAAAAGGAAGTGGATTACTCGAATTACTTAATCTAAAAGAAATTACAGAAGGAGAAGAGGTTCTGGAATAAGATATTGTATATTTACATAAGACTTCCTCATTTATAATACCGTATAATAATAAATATATATCTTCTTTGGAGATGTAACTTTTAAAGTAAATTATCCAACAGTAATAATTAATATTTACAATTCTTAATCCTTACGATGGAGATTTTTTATAAATATAATTCTATATTGTGGCGAATGTACATAAATACATACACAGAAATCTAGAACAAAAAAAAAAGAACGAAAAAAAAAGTGGTGAAAAATGTATAATAATAATTGTTTATGAAATTAGAAAAAAGGAAAATTATAAACGGTAGAATTTCATTATTTTCTAAATATCAACAACGTAACTTGTACAAATGATTCAGTCATTTTTCTCTTCTACGACATCAGCTCGTGGAATATAGATGTTTTCTGTGCGTTGATCGCATTTCGCTGCGATACGTGAAATAGTGAAAAGAAAATCTGATAATTTGTTCAAGTAGATTTGAGCTTCCTTGTCTAAGGCCCCGTCGCGTACCAACGAGGTTACATTTCGTTCCGCGCGTCTACATATGGTTCTAGCAACGTGTAGCGAAGCACAAGCTTTCCCACCACCCTGAAATTCAAAAACGAAATCACGTATCCGTGGGATTAACTAAGCAAAAACTTTCAATCGCTGAAAAAGCGTTGTACAGAATTATTTTTCGTAGTTTTTATATAAATCAACCAATAATATAAAGGAAAATCAATTTTGCTTGTGTTGGAGAATAGTGAAGAAAAGTGTACCAACTCTGCATGTATTTATCAGCTCTATCGGCGTCAATTTAGCTATGAATACTGTGTAAATTGAAGATATATAAAATATAGATTTAAAATAAAGAAGCATACCGGAATGATATAATCCTCTGGCGGCGGAAGTTGATTGGAGTATTCTATAATCCATTCTTCGAGATCTTTGGTATGTTTGCTCTCAAATGATTTAGTTTTTCCAGGACTCGATCTCGATATGGCATGACTGAGATCGAATAGAATCATCTGTACTCTTTTCAATTTATCTACGTATGGATGTTCCTGCTTGCCATCGCAAGCAAATTCTCTTGCCAACCCTATGTAAGATGACAACTCATCCGTCGCTCCGAGAGCATTGAATATCAAATCATCTTTGGGTTTTAAATTCCCTGCATCGGTCATAGAAAATCCAGAATCTTTTCCTTTGGATACTGTCAATGGCTCTACCAAACCCGAGACTTTACCGCTAGTACTGTATACGTTAATAAACACGATATATAAGTATATTAATTGATATATATACATATATATATTCAAATGTATCACTATAATCTTGTTTTCAGTTGAAATTGATAACCAAGGAATGAAATTCCAAAAGAACGAATTTTAAAATATTCTTTGCACATTAAAAATGAGGAATATTACTTTCGTAACATCACGAGGAAGAAAAAATCAAAGAAAAAAAAATGTCTATTTTGAGGTTATGTCATCCTGGTATCAACTCACCTCCTCAATGGGACATGCATGCCAGTTTTGTATAAAAAAATAGATTTCCTCCACGCATTTCTAGCCAATTCCATCGTTCAACGACGTTAAACGGAGCCTTGATAAAAAACTTGTCTCCCTTGACGATCTCTCAATAAATTTTCACAAATGAAAATGTACTTCGTACTCGCAACTACGCGCGCCATTCGCAAATCTCAACAGCCCTTAAAATATTGTTGTTATTGTTATTATTATACGACATGTTTATCGTGTTCTTGAGGCTTCAAGATGACTATGGAACAACATGAAATCCAAAAAATGTGTTCAAACGTTACATGTATCCTGTACCGCTGATTGCTAAATAAAAAATAAAACTTTTTCATTTTAGGAATTTTCATGAGCAAAATCGTATCATCGTTACTTATCATTTTTGAATTCAATCGAGAATACATGCGCACTTTTGACAATTCCCTCTTGTGTCTCTCGAAAAAAAATAAGGTGAAGGTGCATGAAGGCATGAAGATAGATCAGTTGGCTGATGGGCTGCTGGCTGCTCGGTGGTGGGACCTGCTTTCGTGTGCCTTGGAAGTGTGTTGTATGAAATGTCAAAAGTCGAAAGAGTTTTCAAACATGTTTGACAAGAGAAACAGGAAAAATAAATTCCTCTGAAAATTTTCTCTGAGAACGATGATAAAATCATCGTGTCCGGAAATAACTCTCGACGTTACAAATGTTTTCGTTAAAATGGGTCAACTCTTCTTCTCCTTGTGATATAATTTAATAATTGTAGAAAAAACAAAAATACAAAATAAAAGTGAGTGAGGTTGATGTTTTGGGAAAATATGCTTGTATACTTGTACAAAATTATTATTAATACCCTGATATTAATTTTTCGATTCTGTTTTAGATATTATACGCTTGAAGCGATGACCTTGGAAAATCAGAGTTGCATTCGCTTTATTTTTAGTAATTGAATCTTTGAGTTGATAGTCGAATTGAATCCTTGGCGCAAAAGACAAAAACCCCTCAAAAACAATGGATGCCAATACCATAGACGAAATGGTAGAAGAGATGAAAAACAAAATGATTCTTCATTGGAACTGTCGTGGACTCAAAGAGTTTCCCGAGGCAATGAGAAATCATGGAGCGCATATCAAAGAATTATATTTAAAATGGAATCAGCTTACAACGTTCCCTCCTTGGATCATAGATTTATCGAATGTTACAAATTTATATCTTTATGGAAATTTGATCAAAGAATTACCCTTGGAGTTGGGTCAGATGAAACAACTAACGGTCTTAGAATTGAGCTCTAATAGATTAGAATGTATACCCAATTGTATCGGAGAACTGGTTAATTTGAAATCTCTAATACTGAATGACAATCTCATAGAAAAACTTCCTGTTGGTATGATATATCCTTTTGTACTTAATTGTCATGGTTCATTCATCTCTGTAGGATTGTATTTATTAAAATTCATTACCACTGCCTACAGTTGGTACAAATTTTTATGCATTATGAATTTGGAATAATTTATCTGTCTAGAAATGAGCGAGCTAGATAATCTAGAAACTCTATCCGTATCTGGCAACAAACTATTCGCTCTTCCGGAATGGGTTGGTTCGTTGCCGAGGCTGAAAGAATTATACGCGGATAAAAATCAATTAAAAGAATTACCAAACAGATTAACTTTGGCTCCAGAATTAACAAGAATTTCAGTATGTTCGAACAGGTCATTGAGATGCAATTTCTGATCTTGTAGTTGAATACAAAGAATCTAGTAGTATGTATTATACGATAAACTGAAAGTACACTGCTGCAGCTAAACGATTCACATAATAAAAAACAATCAAAAGTGTTTGAAAGTCTCGTTTACCTGCAAACAATGAATTTATCACGACTACTGAATTTTTTCAAATTAGAAACAAAATTTCTCGCTACAACCAAAACAGAATTTCATTAACATTTGATTTTATTTCTGTAAACAGACTTCGATATTTGCCCTTGAGCGCTTTTGTGTCAGCTCCGTGTATCAGATTTGACTCGAATGATGATTTGAATTACATATCCTATTCATTGATACTCCAATTGGTTTCCAAAACCAACGACAGGATGATAATCAACGAAACGAATGCTCTGCCATGTAGGTAAGTTCATTCGTCGATCTAATCAATTTTACACCAAATTCTATGTACATTGTTACAGGTGTGAGAACGATTGTGATAATGCTCTGAATAAAAATATTAAACTGTACATAAAAACGGATGATTTTGATGGACAGACGAATGATGTGGTCATAGAATTGCCAAGGCAATTGATTCAAGTTCATAATATTGATGAAAATAAAATTGTTTCCTTATGGGAATTAGCACTGAGAACAGTTTATTGCCAAAGGTGAGAATACGTAGTAACAAGATTTTTTTAACGATATAATAAATAAAATGTACGTATTTTTCAGATATAAAAACCAAAGTTCCAAAATTCAAAAACACTCTGATTTAGTTATGTATTCAATCAATTGTGCTTCGTATAACCTGCTGATTAATGGACCTACGAGTATTTGTGTCAACTCTGCTTGCAGACAACCTATTTTTACCGAAGCTTGGATCATCGTAGGCAAAAGTCACTACATATATCCTTTACCAACAATTGCTTTATGTTGTTGCAAAAGGTAAGATCAATTATTCGCTTCTTTGTATGCAAATTTGGAATTAACATTTTCTATTTATTTTATTCTGCAGTTGTGCCTCCGAATTTATTCATGATTCCCATATAAGTGCAAATCTCCCTTGGTGTTTCGTTCACTGATGTTAATGTATAGAATACAATGAAATATATTGACTTTTCAATAAAGAGATTTATGTTCCATGTTGATATCGTGTGGTTCAATTATTTAGAAAAATTACGCAGATGTCTCGATGTAAATTGTAAAAATTGCTTTTTCAGGATTTCAGGGAATCGAATGATTGAGCGATGAATTTTTCGATATCGAAAACCTCTTTAATACATCACTATGTACACTCATTTTCTAGATCAGACTCTTCGAATATAACTCGCATCACGATTCTATATAACAAAATCACAGTTTTATAGTAGTAGTAGTATTAAAAAAAGCAACGAATCTATGCGATTCGCCGCAAAACACGTGAGTTGTATTATTTTATTCAACAATCGATGGGCTCGAATTCACTAATTCTAAATCTGAAGCAATGTTTTCATTATTTCTCGCAAAATTCTAAACAATAATAATTCTCAAGCAATAAGAAGATCCAAAGCTTTGTCATAGTCAATGTCGCACTTCAACAAAGCCGCCGACGCTTGACCCTCGGGAAAGCCTAAATCCCTCAATATACACAAATTTTCATAATACACTTTAGCTTTCGTCTGATCGTATTGAACAAGAGCTAAGGCTCGCTCGGCATCGTCACCCGGAATCCCGACATCTTCCAACGATTGAACGGCTAATAAATACTCTACTACTCTTTTATTATTTTTACTTCCTAAGTCACGTATGGCTCTAGCCGCTCTCGGCAAAGGAAATCCCATATCGTTCAAACGTTTGGCCAACATTTGATCGTCCTCCATCAAGTCCGGCAATGGATTAACGAGTTTCGATTGTTTAAACGCATTGGAATTCACGAACACGGATTCCACGTGCACATCGGATTCTGGACTCTCTAACGTTGTCCAAGATCTCCAATTCTTCAATGAGAAATTTATGATATTATCAATATCATAAAAATATTATCAATATCATTAAATAATCCTAACAGTTGACTTACTTCTTTGGACACTGGTCGAGCGAGTTCCCTTTGCAGGTCTTGAATAATATCTGTAACGGTACGACGAGTCTCTTGAACTTCCGGAAGTTTCTCCTCTTGGTTCTGTTCTTCCGTCGCGGTAGGGGGAGTAGAAATAGTAGTAACGGTAGTTGAAGTCGTGGTAGGAGCACTCGCTTTTTTATCCATTTCCTTTTTTTCTTCAACTTCCGCAGAAGAATCTATGATCAATTCGCTAAAATCATCTTTCAATTCTGCTGCGCTTGTCGTCCAACATCCAACTTGAGTATTAGGTTGTAAGACCTACAGGCATAAAGCACTGTAAATACAATGTTGTTATGAGAATCGTGATGTGGATTTTGTACAATTTCCCTTGCCTCTTGCCATTCTTTAGAATTTTCGATAACAAATGTACAATGATTTATCTTTTAATGAAATTTTGTCATCGAGATGAACAAAACTGACTGGAAAATGACGATTTTCAGAGATTAAAAGTGATTTTTAAATTCTTATAGAACGGAAGAAAATATTTGTCAACATACCTGTGCTAATTCTTCCATGTCATTGATGGTTTTCAATTCCATATTGTCGAAAGGACTACTAGTATCATTGTCAAAATCTGCATAATCCAAACCATTCTCTTTAACATGACGCGGGAGCTCATTGGACAAAGGTGATAAAGGTTGAGGCATTAGTATCGTTTTTGACGCGGAAACCACTTCCACTGGCATTTGATTGACAATATTCAAAGGAGACGACAGAGGTGGAGGAGTTTCTTTCAACTTTTTCTTTCTCTTTTCCTCTAAACGGGCATTACGTGCTTCGATATTTGCTTGTCTGACTTGACGCCATTCCCCGATCTGAGAAAAGAAAAACAAAATTGCTCAATTATTACAATACAAACTGACGAAGCAACGAATATCTACCTTTTCGAGAACAGATTTCTCCAGATGAAACTCGTAATTGAATTTGTTCAAATCTGGTAATTTGTTAGTATACACCGTGGGTAGACCAACTTTTCTTGGAGGTTTGTACGCTTCAGCTATTTTCACTTGTACTCCATCCATATAAGAAGCAACGGAATCACATTGTGCCGAAACGTAAGAACGAGACATGATGCGGAATGGATTTATATCAATAGATATATATATACTACAATTTAATTATCCTTAATTATCACTTATGTTTTATTTTTTTCTTTCCAAATAAAAAATAACATAACCTCATATTCTTCTAATGATTGTAAACCAAATCTTTTGGTGAGCACATAACTTTGCATAACTTTTGTCAGACGAAACAATCGAAGGTAATCGATCACTCGTTTAGACTTCTTTTATTATTTGCACAATCCGCAAAATCAAGTGGCTTTTTGTTTTGTTTTTTGAGGAAGGAAAATATTCGTCACGTCATGATCAACAGATAATTTCAACGGAGGTCACTGTGTACGATTGTGCATTCACTTTGCAAGAGATGGGAGTTCATTGTTCCGTTCGATCCATTTGTCACATGTCATCGCGTATCGCGAAAACAATGATTTTTTGTTTGTTTTCGTTCAAGTGTTTGTTCTTGATGATTATCGCTGCTGACGGAATTGTACAATCTTCATTTCCATTGGTGTAGGATTGTACAGTATTGAGATGAGATACATTTTTTGATTCTCCTCCTTTTTTGAGAGGTTATGTTCTTTTTTTTTTTTTACACAAGCTCAATTTCAATCAAATATCTGTTGTTCCATTCTACGAGTTTTTAAAAGGTCTGGGAGGGATATTTATTGACAAATTTGATTGTACAGACTGTTACGGACAGTATATCTGGTGTATTGTATATAATAATAGCGATTTCCACTGGTCTCGCTCGGTAAAGTGCTGCTGAGCTATTGCTATCTCTTTCACACCCATATTCGTAACAAAGGGTAGAGACAATTCATTGCGCAATCGGTCAATTTAATCCGCGAGGGAGTACTTTTGATGAGTTTAGTAATTATGAAAAATCGGCCAATGATGTACAAGGATTCAATGGAATCAGTCCGCTGATATAATCCCGAGAATCAAATTCTTTTGAAACTCTTTTGGAACATTTTGTGTGCCGTCTGGGAGGTATTCAAATTTTCCGCATTATTTATAAAAAAAAACTCATTTCGAACGTATAGAATTCTCATTGAATTGATTTTTCCTAACACTGTCGAACCGTTGAAAAGAATTCTTTACGAACACACAAATGAATCTCTCGCGCAATTTGAAAGACTCGTTGAAAATTGCTTTAACCGTTCGCTTCGATAGCGGTTTTAAGGAGAAATTGTGTTTTTCATTGTTCGAGGAAGAGAACCGTAAAATTTGTTTACAAAGGACATGAATTTCTTCAAATTAATTGGATATTCGAAGACGAAATCAAAAAGGTATACAAATTTTTGTAGGTTAAGTGATGTTTACGTAGTCAATATTTTCTATCAAGATAGTAAATAAAATACTGTTTTCATCCCCAGTTCTATGAAATCTAGGTAGTCATCATTATTATTATCATCATGAAACATCAAATCATGAACTTTTCGTTTCAATTATCAGTACGAAGAGCGCTTTCGCTTTTATCGAATCTGCGAATTTGGCACTCTCATGAGATCTTATCGAGGAGACATATAGTTTCGCCATTACTGTTTACATTTGAAAACACAAGAACGGCAAATATAAATACAGACGTATTGGCAAATCTCGAGGATTTTATAATTACCATATCTCCATCGTCATCGATCGAATTGAATCTTCCAACCGACCAGACTGCGCTCCGCGATTCATTGTAACGATTGCGCAACTCGTTGGGGTATGTTTAAAAATCCATTCCCGCGTTGTCATATCCCGATGAGTCAAAAAGAGACGGAAGTATGATCTAAGATGAATATTCGAACGAAACTAATGACAAAGCAAAGAAATTATTCCTCCCTCGTGAGCTGTGAATACGTATGTATGGACGTACCGCGCATCAAGGACAGATAAGAATGGATCGACGAGTTTCGTCACCAAACCGGAGTCTCGCGCGCGTGTCACGCACAAGTCTTGTTAACGACGCGATTTGTTCGGTCAATGCCAATGCGCTGACGAACGTGGTAGCGTATTTCCGCGAACAAATGATCCGTTCTCCCGATGTGTCGACGCGAAAAAATAATGATATTTCCTAAATCGGTTAAACGATAACGAGAAGGTATTCGATATTCCCTTTTCGACGGTGCTTATTGTTTTGTATTTTTATATTCATTGATTCGAAAATCCCGCTCGATCGATACTCTACTACCACACGTCTCTGTTAACGGTGTGGTGGGTGTGTGTGTGTGTTTGTGCGTCTACACGGAAGAAGGTAAATGTTGACATCGTGCATGAAAGAAGATTCCACTTCATTTAATGAAGGATTCATGAGGTGCTTGTAAATCAACTTTCATTAACCTTACCCTCGTCACTTTACAACTCCTCGTGGTCCGTTTCTTGCCACATTTGCGTATGAAAACGTCACGAGTACGTTATCGTTGAACTTCATCGACTAACGTGCAGAGAATTCCCAAATTTCAGAACTACTTCGTTTGTTTTCGCGGCAATTTTCTAAGGAGTTTCAAAATAACGGTAAGATTCGATTGGTAAGGGAGTTTTTCAAAGATTTAATAGGGTTTCCGTGGGATTTATTATTAGGCTACATTCGTTATATAATTGAATTTTCAGAGATTTTTGCCTGACTTTTCATTATTTATCTTGATTTTGTTTCAATAAACACAAAACAGCCGTACAGAACGTGACGCGTATTCCAAATGAATTGCCGTTATTGTGATTTGGAATTCAATCGAAGTATGACGAAATGTTACATTAGAATGCAAAGTTCAAAGAAAAATCGTTGCAAATCTTGCTAAAAATGCTAGATAACGATCTCATATGACTGTACTCGACTTTACCCATTCAGCACACGATGAGTTCCCGTTACGCTAATCAACATGTATTCATTATGAGTATTTTGAATTCAAATTGAACTCTTAATGAACAACTTAATGTTCAGAAAAAACTCAGAGTTCCCATTTTGAATTCAAAATATTCATAATGAAGTTAGTTCAAATTGATCATTTGTGCTGGCTGGGTACTTAATTTTTCAAACAGGGTTTTGACAAACAGAGATCCAGAGCTACAGTATGGCCCGGATAAAATTGACGTAAAATTAAGAGAAATGGAGAAATTTGTCGTGAAAATATCTCTCGTGAACTTGATAATGACCGTTATATAGGAACATTAAACATCCGGGTTCGTGTTTTGGTGAATTCTTTGTAACGTTGCCAGATGAATTAAATTCTTGAACTAAAGAAATACGGGGAGATGAGAGAACGTGGCCAATTTTAGTTCTCACGCTTCTCAGTTTTGAATAATTCTATATAAAACTTCATTATCTACTGCCTGAGGTTATATGCTTTGCAGTTTGAACTTTGTGTATACCACTATGTGGACAAAGGATATCTGATCATCATATAGTTATCATAGAACAAAAGAGTATTTTGTTTACTATGCTTTTATGAATTTAACAGCAATCCCACTATTTTTTCCTGTGTCAAAAGTATGTTTGTTCCACTGCAGGAGAACGAAAGTAATCATTTTCGTTCCTAGAGCAGAAAGTCAGTATTTTCGTCCCGCTTCACGTAGGACCGAAAATGCCGAATAACACGTTAAAATTCTAGAAGTGGAGTTTGTAATTTGAGATATTACCAGACCGTCAGTCAAAGGGGTGAATCAAGTGATGTCTCAAGTGTCAGAGTCCACGTTTAAGAAGGTCTGATCCCTTCTCTCTGCTCTTGTATAGTATTCCAATACCAGTTCCAAAGTATCTTTCCTCGAAGTAGCATCCGCGTGACTGAGAGATGATAAAAATGCCGTTGTGTCTCGAAAAGTAGACCCATTGAACTTTTCAATATGGAATCTAGCACTGAAAGTATATAGAATATACTGAGAATGAGTGGAATATCGATTCATTGAGTAGCAAATCATGGCGGAACAATGATTGTATGTGATTTTTATACCTCTGCATTTTGAGATTTGTTTGATTTTTGAGGAAAAAGTTGTGTGATTTCGCTTGGTACCGTCACTTTAATTATTGGAAGTCTTATTGACAAAATAGAACAAAAACCAGCTCTCTATGTCTCCCCTTAAGGAATTCTGCCAATTTTTTTGCGAGGGAAGTGCCTCTCAGATCACGTTATGGCAATCGCTGAGAATTTGTCGGAATTATAGGGAGTTCTTAGATTCGCTTGGGACCTGGTACTCTGGAATTTTCGGGGTTGCTAATTACGAATCCATTGTCGAGATTTCCATTGTCCATTTCAAAAACCGCGGACGCAATATAGTGGATCGAAACTTCGTAATTTGAGATTTTTGGAGTCACTGATTATGAATTCGTTGCCCAAATCTCGAAATTCCAAATGGCGGATCGAATATGGTGGGCAAAAATTCAAAAAATCATTGGATTTTCTCAAAACTCCCAAAATACAGTGGTGTATCTCATGTCTTCAAAAGTGATTGGAATTTTTCTTGATTTTCCTCAGTATGGCAATATTTTGCTGAAAAATTTCTGATAATCTCTGAGAAACACTGAAAAAGTCTGAGATTACGATGAAAACTCTAATATTTTTGGACATAGTTCTCAGAGTTTATCGGAGATTTTTCATTAAAATTTCAGATCGATGATTATGAATTTATTCCCGATGAAACTCTGAAAAAAATGTGTTAAATCCTTGTTCTCTCAATTCTTCAATTTTCTCAAAGCCTCAATTCTTTTGGCCACTTTTTAAATTTACTTCAGAAGATTGAAAATACTGCAAGTCCAGGAAAAGTGAGATTTCAGTGCTAAAGAGTGAGCTTTCAAGAGAGTGAAAATTCAATCTTATGGAGTGAGAGTTCACTCTTCAGAAGTGGAATCTCGCTTTTGTTGGGCTTGTAATATTTTCACTCCAAGAAATTTAGTGAGCAAGAGAATACAAACCTTCAACAACGTTTAAGAAACGTTCGCAATAAACGTCTGGAAGCATTTATTGAACGTTCTCGAAGGTTTGTTGTGTTCCCTCCTGGGCGCCCCGAGACGAATCAATGCTTCCGGAATTGGAAATCTTTTGTCGAGTTGGTAAAAATTCTGCCGTTTTCACAAGTGATTGCGGATTCAGGGATTCGTCATTACAGATATATCAATCGCTAGAAAATTGTATGACTCGGCAAAACTCTTGTTATCTATCATCTTCAATTGCGTGTTTCTGAATTCCGAAAATTCGAAGTTGTTAGATTCGAGATATACTTCGACTCGATGGATTTATTTATCGTTTTACAAACAATTGCACTTTATATGCTTGCATAGAAGCGCAATGAACTTGTTGCGAATTTTTGCAGTAAGCGATATTCTGTTATCTCATCGAGTTGTTACGCGTCAATATTTAATAGCAAGATTGATGTGGTTAATGAGGAAACACTATTGTTCAGTATTTGAAACTATAAAACAATCTTCTCAAAACTTGTATAACTGTACTCGGCGTATTTTTCACGTTTGATCAATAATTTTGAAGATCTTGTAGGATAGATGCTTCCAAAGGTTGATTTCTTACCCAGTAATCGGCCATGGTTTTTTCTTTTTCGATTTAACATGGGTTTGGATTAAACGAAAGTGGAGGGGAACGAAATTCATTCAATTTTTTCCGGACAAAATTTCCCTGAAAGATTTTTCCTGTGGAAGAAATTTCCTATGGATAAAGATTCCTTTGGCATCCCTGTCAAGAAAATCCAGCTGGGATTCGACGTGAATTTACCTGCGTTTCCAGCTGGGATTCCTCATTCCCAGGTGGAATCTTAGCTGGGATTCCTATTTCCAGGTGAAATCTCAGGTAGAATTCCAACTCCAACATGGGATTTTAGTTGGAATGTCTGATCCCAGGTAGAATCCCAGTAGGAATTCTAGGTGGAGTCTTAGCTGGCAACGCAGGTAAATTTTGGATCTGAAATCTCAGCTGTATTTTTGTAACAGGGATAATTCCTCGTGGACAGAATTTTTCATATTTCTTGTAAAACTGTACTGCGCGTTTGACCTTTCTTTGGTTCGTTCGAATTTCATATCGCGTAGAATTTGATTGAGGGACAATTCTGACTGAGGTATTAGGGTTCGGGGAAATGTTGCGTGGGGGGATTTTTGGAAAGATTTGCGGAGAAAAAGTGTCCCGGAACCCGAAGAGCTAAAAAATTCCTCATCCCCGCCTTCATCTATACCTGATTCTTTATGAACCCTAATATGGAATCATAGGACAGGTAGATGACTTTCCCATTCATAAAAGAAAAACAAACGCTATGGGCGATTTCAGGGCGACGTGATTCCACAACATGATAATTGAAATACAGTGTTGTTTGTTTTGTTGGCAGAAAGCGGAAATATGCGGATCATCTTGGTAAGGTTTCGTGAGATTTCTCACAAGTACCCCGTTGTACGGGGCATGGCATCGTACACGGTCATTTGGCCAACTGCGAGCTTGTTGCAACAAAAAATCATTGGACAAGAAGAACTCAGTTACATGCAAGCGCTGAGATTCAGTATCTACGGAGGATTATTCGTGGCCCCAACTCTTTATGTTTGGATGAAAGTTGCCGGACGTATATGGCCAAAGCAAAATTTAAAATCCGCAGTAACCAAGGCGCGTATATATTTTGTATCAAATATTAACATTTTTCTGCTACTAGCTCATTTATCGAGCACGAACGTGTGAATAAAATTCCAACGAGGAATGAAAAATGCGTATTTTATCGTAAAAACTAAAATACTTTTCAAAATAACGAGAAAGAATAAAATATTTCTGTTTCAGGCGGTGGTCGAACAAATTACGTATGGTCCTGCAGCGATGTGCTGTTTCTTCTTTGGAATGAATCTACTCGAATTGAAGCCATTGTCGGAATGCGTGGAAGAGGTCAAAAGAAAGTTTTGGCCCACCTACAAGGTAAATTTTAGAATAACAGGGTTTAATTCTCACTTTCATTTCAATCTATATGATTTTCGTTTTTCTCTCAACTTCAGGTCGGTGTTTGCGTTTGGCCGATTCTACAAACGATCAACTTTTTTTTAGTTCCCGAGCCGAATCGAGTGGTTTACGTAAGCATATGCAGTTTAATGTGGACATCTTTCCTCGCTTACATGAAATCCCTTGAAGCGAAAAGATTGAAAAAGGAATCACAAGAATATAGTGAACTCACATCCTCCTCCTTGGTATCGCAAGGTTCGAGTGACACAATTATACCGAAACCGGATAAAAATACGTGGTTCGCGAGTCTACGATAAGAATAGAGAATTTTAAATAAATGAATTTATCAAAAGACCCCATAGAACAATTTCAAAATTTCATTTAATTTATTTGTACATAGTTCAGTCTAATTTATATATTCCCTCGAGAGATATTTTGTTATTGCCATGTGAAAGTTAGCTGTGATACACAGAGTACAAATGTACCATACTGTGTGGTTATATGATAATAGGATAAATAAAATAGATGAATTTATTCTTCTCGGTGATAGGTCGAAATTCATTATTTTTCTGCGTTTCCGCAATAATCGTGACGACTGTACAACGAACAGAAATGTATATGACAGAAAACTAAGAAAATGAAAGTATTAGGATATTTGAAAACTTGTTGTATTGTTTTTGGATGTACGTATATATGGATCGTTGACTTTTGACAATAATAAATGTGATAATAATATATGATCTTTTTATTCCTATCTTTTCATCCTAATACGAAGTACTATTATCTTTCTTTAGTGTTTATACCAGATTCTTTTGAAGATTAGAATACGTATTAGACGTCTGTAGAGCTAAGTTCAAGAGCACGAGGAAGGAAAAAAAGATAGAGAGATGTAATCTCTTGCTCCAATGTTATAAAACATCAAAGTATTTTAATATATTATGAAGTTCAATAGAATAAATGAGTCAACTAACTTATCTTTTCCCAAATCATATTGTATTTCAATAACAAGTGAAACGATAGAACATTGGATAGAACCACGTAATATTGTCAATGATTTTGATTTGTCAATCAAAATTGAAACTAAGGAACACTGTACAGTAAATACGAGCAGGTCATATGTTACAATATATTTTATAGTAAGGAATTCAACCATCAACTTAAAGAGAAGACAAATTAATCAATAATCAAACAGAAAAGTTACTCTAAATTTTCCTCGTCTTCACTCATGCGCGATATTAAATATTATTTTCTATTCATAACGTTCGTAGTAAAAAAATACTTTTTTTTTAAATAAAGTTTAGTTGTGGGATGACTATACACAATGTTTTATATGCAACGAAAGATCTATAATAAATACGAGCAATGGGAAAAAAAATTTAAGAAGCAAGTGCTTGAACTCGATAGAATTATTGTACATGTTTGCTCATCGTTCGATACACCTACTATCTTTGGAAAATCCCAATTGAAATAAACGAGAAAACTTGAAACACTCAACGTGATGTATTATAATAGTTCATTCTATCCCCTTTTTTTCTGCTTTCTAAATTTTTCGTACGATAAAATACTGCATACGTTTCTAATGAACGATTACAAATTTCATCCGCTTCGTTATTTCCTTTTTTCCTAAATAATATACACCATAGATCGATCAGCCTTGTTTCAACGCTGACTATTCGTTTCCCCTTTTCTCTGACTTCTCCGTTATTGTTAATATTATTATTCACAAGTATCTTGTGCATCGTAGACACAGCCTAATTCATAGATCAATCGTTTCATCGTTTCAACATATTTATTTTGTCGTTATATCGAATAAATCGCAAATTCCTTCATTATCACTTAAATTGAATCTATAATCTTTTTCTCCCGGTGGTGGACTCAACCTTATCAGCGGACCACAAACTGAAATGGAAAATCAATATTTATTCATTTTGAAGAGGAGATTAGAGGAATTAAAAATAGCAGATTTTAAAATCACAAATTTCATTTTATCCTATTTCGTATGGGGTTTTGAAATTTCATTCACATGTTTCTGTACGAGTTATCGATCGGAATATTTTAACGGTTCTGGTAGTTACAATCATTGAGAAGCAATGAGAATACTTTTTTTTCTTGAGAGATAATAAAAATAAATAAATTTAATAGTGAGAGACGTATCTTATCTTTAAGATACATGATAGAACGATCAGATAGAAGCTCAAAAAATTGGACATTCATCCCAGAGATTCTGTAAAATTTTCAAAATTCTCGGTATGAAAGTTCAAGGATTAATAAATACAGTTCATTAACGTAAAATTGCTTCAATAACTATTGTCAACGATAAATCTAATTGATATTGATGCAAGTTTATAACAAAATACCAAAGATGAATCTGATGGATTATCGTTATTCATCTTTTCAAACCAACTCCTTGAAACTAGAAACATTATCTGAAGAATATACCGCAAGATTTTAGGTCTCAAACAGTGATGTATTGTGTTATCCGATCACCAATTTGTTTCAATAAATGATTCAAACTTTAGCAACATCGACAATGACCGATGATAGGTTTAAAATCAAAATATGTATGCACCCTGCTGTTAGTTCAACTATTGTCACTGGTTTAAGAGTCGTAGGTTATTACAGAGGAGTCAAAACGACGTATAATTAATAAATAGTTTAATTACTAAATCTTTACCTACGATAAAAAAGTAAATTCGAGATTTATATATCAATATTTCGATTATACACCTAATTTTAAGAAACTAAATGTGACGATTAACCGAGTGGAAAGAGACTTGATTTGTAAAAATGGATCAAAGTAATAAAAAAGAATACTCACAATCTGAATAGAAATGATCCAACATTTGAAAATCTTGTATGGTATCTGAAATAGAAGGTAGGTATTCTTTGAAGATTTGAAAATCTATGTATATAATAATTTATAAAAATGATAAACACTGACCTGTTGTGTTGATATCTCGAAAAAGAACTTTTGCTTCTATTAAATCGGGATCTTCTTCATTCTCTTCGTCCGACGTAGCTGTTGGATCGTTCTTTGACCCACTTTTAGGAGGTCTGGTGAGAGAAAGAATAAATGATGTGGAAATGTTTATTACTTCTTTGAATAGATTTTAGAAATATCAATGATATATTTGTCCGGTCTATACCAAGCAAGTAGATTTAAACTACAAAACACACTTATCCCCGAATAAGACCGATTTTTCTCTACGCTCTGTGCAGATCAAAAACATTGTCTTGATATTTTTGATGCGAAAAAAGAGCGCGACGACTTGGAAATTATTCATAAAATATTTCCCTTACGTACCTTCCAACTTTTCTCTTTGGTTTGATTTCTTCCTTTTTCTCGTCATCCTCGCTTAATCGTTTACAACTTCTATTTTCATCTTGTATCCTCATTTCTAAAATTTTATTGTCATAAGTTTTTGCTAATTCCGGTTGTATCGTGTACACCTTAATCTCTTGAGAATGACTCTTTAAATACAATTCATAATCTTTCTTTATAATTTCTTCATTATTCGCCTGTGAAAAAAACCAAAAAGGAACAGTCAGCGAAGATTAGAATGCAAAAGCAAACAGAAATAATTAGAATAAAGTTACCAATGATATATTAGGTACACTCAATTCCGTATTGGGCGGAGCTTGAATTCCTAAGATATAATCATCAGGGAAATTTTCTTTAACATCTTCGTACGTAATATAAGCATACTTTTTATTGACTAAATCATTTTCTATATTCTTCACGCTCTGTTGGATCCATCGCATGTGGGTGTCCAACAAAAGTTCGTGTTCTTCCAGTTTTCTAATCTCATCCTTAAGATCGGTTAGCTTTTCCCCAACTTCCTGAGTATTACAACTCGGACCTGCTCCCCTGATAGAACAAGTGAAAAATATATTTCAAGAATTAAAACATTCGTACGGTCGACAGATTTGTACTTGATCGATATAAATGAGAAAACATACTTCCATTGAATACTATTTTTACTTTTTTTCTCTATCAAACCAATACCCTCAAGGACATTCGTGATATCGTAAATTCGCCTTTTTTGTCGTACTTCTAAGATATCAGCAGCCTGTAATGCATTTGCGTATAGGTTATGTAAAATAATGATTCGATGGAACGAGGTTCGTGATAACGAGCATATCCGTATCAATTATGCAGAGAATTATTCCAAAAATAATACAAAATCTCCATGAAAGTTGGAGTCCCAAATTCTCTCCACGATCGAAGGTGGAACGTTATCTCGTCAATACTTTCAAAATTCCCGCAAGCCAGAAATGGCGTGTAAGACCCGCGACAACTTAACCTAACAAATTCAACATTGTTGTTCATTATTATTTCCTAAACTCATAATTACCACTTTTAAATCCAATACACCGTTCTTAGCCTTCTGCAGTAAGTTTACGAAACGCGTGGTCAACAATCCCAAGGATTTTTCGAATCGACTTTGTTGATTATCTGCCATTTTTTCCGAGATTGTTGTCAAAATTTTCAAAAAGCTGTGTCTCTATCCTTCGAAATTGCCGCACCAGCTCGGACGCCATCCCAATTATCGTTGCACGACGCATATGGTTTGAATGTAGGCGCGGGTTCGGAAATGAAAAAAAAAAAGGAAAGGAAGGATGTTTTGAGTTTAACGATTTTAAAGATGATTCTTGGACTTTTTCATCCATGTAAATACTTTATTCAATAGAAAAGTTAATGGGAAACAATCTTGTGATGTGCAAGGCAAATGATTTGAGTATTACAATTATTGATTTCTCTTTCATAATAATAAAATTCACAATTAGAGTGTTAGAGATAAACAAACCAATCAGTTGAAAATTGCGAAATTTGTTTTAGAATTAATATATTTATATTAATTATACATACAATATGGAATGATTAAATTTGAATATGAATATCCCAATTTCGTTTTTTATTTCAATATAAGTTGGTGATTTTTATGATAAAATATAGCGATTTCTGCTCAAACATACATCAGCTGCTGCACTATGCATCGTATATGCAAAGTTGTGGAGCTGTTGCGCATAGTCGATAATTAAACTAGTGACTTTTTGTGAATTCACTAGAAAAATACTAACTTTGAACCAATGAGAAATCAAAGACCGAACTTTTCACTTTGTTTGTGACACATGAAACAAATATTTTGTATACAGTTTACACATTATAGAAAGATATTTTTAATTTCGTACGTGACTTTGGTTAAAGAATATTAAATGGCAACATGAAGAAGGAAAGAACGGCTGATAACAGTCGGCCTTACAAATTATAAGTATTTTTTAAAATATTCGTATATAAATACCGAATTCCTGTATTTTGAGGTTATGTGGAGTGTGTTGAAGTTCTAATTTACTTTTAATAAGATACTTTAAATCAAGAATTCAGTATTCCATTTGTTTATGCTTCTCCCGTCTTCTGTGTACAGACTAATCATATCTCTTGATATTAATTATATTACAGCTCATCAAATTCTGAGTTTAACGGGGATCAGTTTCCAGCGGAAAAGTATCATCGTAAGAAATTTACACTCAAATAATCCGTCTATTAGATATCTGTTTGTTTTATAATATAAATTTCAATGATATATTTCAGGGATTTGTTGAATTAACTATAGTTCCTTTGAGAGACACTCTACGACTGATCAAACTCAATGCTAAACAATGCAGAATTTATAGGGTTTGTTTAAACGACTCGTTCGAGGCTCCATTTCAATACTTCGATCCTTTTCTAGATATTTGTCAAGGAGATGGCAAACAGTGAGTATATAAATTCAAATGGCATGTAAGAATATATTATAAACTCGTATACGATCTTCATTCTTCTGTGAATATCAGACGATCCTTGGAGTTCTTCTCCAACATGCATTTGGCTGCTGCTCAAAAAGTGGATCCTGATAACAATGCTGGGGAATTAGTAGTTCAAATTCCACCTGATGCAGCACATTTGGTGGCAGAGGGTAGACCTCTGAGGGTTGGCATTGAATTTTCGTTGGAACAGCCACAAGGTGGAGTACATTTTGTGGTCCCTCATTGCGAAGGAACTCTCGCAGAAGTAAGAATGTTAAAATCATATTTTATTCATATCTAGATAAGAACTTTAAAGAAATATGATTGACGTAAGCTGCACGTGTAAAATTTTGTTGTATTTATTTTCAGAGAGGAGCTCACATGTACACATACAGTTATGAAAATTCGTCGAGATTATGGTTTCCGTGCGTAGATAGTTTCGCAGAACCATGTACTTGGAAATTAGAATTTACCGTGGATGATTCTATGACAGCGGTATCGTGCGGTGATTTAGTCGAAGTCGTTTATACTCCCGATATGAGGAGAAAAACATTTCATTACGTTCTCAACACGCCAGCGTGTGCTCCTAATATTGCACTTGCTGTTGGGTAAGATTTCGTTTTTTATATTCTATTGATCTGTTCATATAATAATACATATATATATGTTTTTCAATGTACAGACCATTCGAAATATTTGTGGATCCTTACATGCATGAAGTAACTCATTTTTGTCTACCACAACTCTTACCTTCGTTGAAAGTTTCTGCAAAATATATGCACGAAGCGTTTGAATTCTATGAAGAAACGTTATCGAATAGATATCCATATTCTTGTTACAAACAAGTATTTGTCGACGAGCTCGACGAAGATATCAACGCTTACGCAACTATGAGTATCTTAAAGTAAGAGAATAAAAATTCTATTTCTAAGATTTTTAAAATATTTTGTTTATGTTTGCACATTTAAGATCGTTATCATTTCAGTACGAATTTGTTACATTCCACTGCCATTATCGATCAAGTTTACATAACTAAGAAAGCAATGGCACAAGCTGTGGCAGAACAATTTTTCGGTTGTTTCATATCCATGCAGAATTGGTCGGATACATGGTTACCTAAAGGCATTTCCACATACTTAACTGGATTATATGCAAAAAAGTGTTTTGGTAATAACGAGTACAGAGAATGGATTCAATCGGTTAGTATACAATTCGTGATGATCATCAATTACTTCCTTATTACGATGATAAAATAATTTTCAGGAGCTTCAAGAAGTTGTAAAATATGAAGAACAATTCGGAGGTATAATTCTAGATCCCTCTCAGCCTCCAGCTCCGTTGCCGATTGCCGCCAATACTCCGGCACCTGCGCCAAGAGTTCCCGATCCAGGTTTTTATTTTCCCATCAGAAATTTACATACAATGTCTCCCAAGTACATAGAAGTCCTTCGTAAAAAAGCACATCTCGTTATCAGAATGTTGGAGCACAGAATTGGTCAAGAACTCCTCTTGCAAGTAATAATGAAAATCATTATTAATTTTATACATGTTATACATGTTATACTAGTCCTTCTTTTTTACCTGTTATTTCATTTCAGGTTTTCAACAAACAATTATCTCTCGCAGCCAATGCAGCTCAACAAAAAATAGATTCCGGTCTGTGGTTGCACATGTTGATCAGTACAAACGTATTTACAAAAGCTATTTTCACGGTAACCGGTAAAGATATGGCTGTATTCATAGATCAGTGGGTGAGAACTGGCGGACACGCTAAATTCAGTTTGAGCTTCGTGTTTAACAGAAAAAGGTTATTAATTCAAATAAATGCTTAAATCATTTTCCTTTTCTAAAAAAAATAACACGATTTTGTGTTAAATATAGAAATACAGTGGAATTGGAAATCCGACAAGACACGACGCATCAAAGAGGTATTAGAAAATACGTTGGACCTCTGTTGGTGAATATTCAAGAATTGGATGGTACTTTTAAACACACTTTACAAATCGAGGGTACGGTAGCTAAAGCTGATATCACCTGTCACAGTAAAAGTCGTCGAAACAAAAAGAAAAAGATTCCATTGTGTACCGGAGAAGAAGTGGATATGGATCTCTCTGCCATGGAGTAAGATAATACGGTGGTTTCGAAAATTTATTTGAATTTTCATCACGATTGATTTGGGGGTTTTTTTTTTATAGCGATTCCCCGGTTTTGTGGATACGACTAGATCCAGATATAACGCTGATGCGAGCGGTTCAAATCGAACAACCCGATTATCAATGGCAGTATCAGTTGCGTCACGAAAGAGACGTTACTGCTCAGTTGGAAGCCATCGAAGCTCTACAAAATCATTCTACTCCCGCTACGCGTTTAGCTTTGACCGATACTATCGAAAATGAACACTGTTATTATAAAGTACGACTTAGAGCAGCTCATTGTTTAACTAAGGTATCTATGTATTCATGTTGTGTATAATTAGTTTCGTCATTATTGTTGAATACTGAATTCAATAACATCGTTTCTTACAGGTTGCAAATGCAATGGTCGCGACGTGGGCTGGTCCTCCCGCGATGTTGGCGATATTTAGAAAATTATTTGGTTCTGCGTCTTGTAGAAGGATCATTAAACAGAATAATTTCACTAATTTTCAACATTATTTCCTGCAAAAGGTACGTTTTCGTTGTTTTTTTTATCGTTAACAAACGATCCGAAGAGATAGAATAAACTTTTCGTAACATTTTAGACAATTCCCGTTGCAATGGCAGGTTTACGTAACGCACACGGCATATGTCCACCCGAAGTATTATCATTTTTGATGGATTTATTTAAATATAACGATAACAGTAAGAATAGATATTCTGACAATTACTACAGAGCAGCGCTAATAGAAGCTCTTGGAGCAACCGTAACACCAGTCATTAGCGTCCAACAAGGGTAAGAAAATATTTCATTTTCCCCCATTCAACGCCTTGAAATTGATCATTCGATAAAATTCTTTTTCAGGACAGCAATAACCGCTGAATCTTTGTCGGTCGATACAAAAGCGATTTTAGAAGAAGTGACGAGAAATTTAAATCTCGAAAAATTATTACCTTGTTACAAGTACACCGTAAGCGTCGCTTGTTTGAAAGTTATACGAACTTTACAGAAATTTGGTCACCTTCCTAGTAATCCTCATTTGTTTAGAGCGTATGCCGCATATGGACAATTCATAGGTATTTTTCAACGTTGATTTTCAAACAACCAATATTCTATAATTAATCTGTATTCATTTACTTAGATGTTAGAATCGCAGCTCTGGAAGCTCTGGCAGATTTTACCAGAGTCGACGGGAAATGGGAAGATTTAGAATTTCTGTTGGACATGGCTGAAACGGATCCACATCCTGGAGTACGTCATAGATTAGTGAGGTTAATGGTCGAGAATCCACCGTTTGAAAAAGCTCACAAACATCGTCTCGATAAACCCGAATTAGTCGATCGTATTTGGAATCTGATTAAGTAGGTTTTTGTAACTGTCATTTGAAACTTTCTCATTATAACCGTTTAACCTACTGTTTCTTTTCCTCAGCGGTATGCTGTCTCACGATGCAAAACTACGTTGTGATTTAGTCGATTTGTATTACACTTTGTACGGTTCGAAACGTCCACTTTGTCTTCCCGTGCCAGAATTAGCTTCGCTTACCAAACCCAAAAAAGTTGGTCCATCCACCAGTCCGGAAAGAGAAGTAAGTTGAATTCATAAACATCCCTTTTGAGGAAACATTGAACATTATTTCTAACGAAATATGTCACATCTTGAACATAGTTGAAACCGATACCCCATCTCAAACACGAAACTTTGAACGAAGTTGAACCCGCTGTAACTTCCAAAAGAAAATTATCGCCGAATAGAGAAGTGGGGCCCGGTGCATCTAACGGAGTGGATGGTCCGGTTGATATGAAAAAACCAAAAATAATGAGCAACGTGAGTGAATTTGTTTGAAACAAATTTAGATATGTTATTGAATTTTATTCTGTTCTTATAAATTGATAGCAAGAGGAGCAAGGTAATTCGACTACATCTAGCGACGGTAAAGTAAAATCGGAATACTACAGTGACAATTCGGCTTCTCTACCCGGTATTATGGGAACACAAGGTCCCGTAGGTTTCGAACCGGGAATGTTTAAAAAAGATAGCGAGGATCCTAAACAAAAACCAGATTGTGCGAATAAGGTAATGACTTGCTTTTCAAATGACTTATGTGCTGTTTTGATTATATTTTAACGTTACTTTTGATCTACGCAGAATAAGAAGAAAAAGAAAGATAAGAAGAAACATAAGCATAAACATAAACACAGACACGATCATAAGCATGGCAAAGATAAAGATAAAAAGGATAAGGATAAAATTAAGGATAAAGAAAAAAGCAAAGATGCCCTCAAAGTGAAAGAAGAAACATTGAGTTCGGCGAGTTCCAGTCCCAGTCCGGACGCCTCAACGGTTACAAATGAATTCGTTTTTCCATGAACACATACAGAAATATACACAACAACGTGCTGCCTGTTTTTAAATGTACCATTTTTATATTTGATATAATTCGTACATATGTAACATATTAGTGTTATATGTTATGACATCTGTAAATATATTTTGTATGTACATATTATATATATATATTATACATAAATATTTCATAGCTCTTAATTTAACTGCAAATCTTTTTCGAATTTATTTTCATGTGTAAGATATAAAATCGATCATTCGTGTGTAATAAAGTTGATCTTAAATCGCACGAATTTCGTATAGTTCCGCATGTTCACCTGGTGAGAAATGTATAATGCTTCGACATATTTGAAATAGCATCTAACATACGGAACGCTTTTGATACTTCGCGATGGTGACTGTTCTTTATATGCTAATATGCTAATATATATCATAGTTGTAATCAGACTCGTGTTGGAATTCTAATGAGTTCTTCGGAGGTTTTCTGTCAAACCCGGAAAAAATCCTTCGTGATTAGTCAAAGCGGCAATACGGTTCTTGTTTAGCTACCGCTACATGAAACTCTCCTCTAGCTGGAAATGTTTCCGCATTGAGACCTGGTTCAGAACACTTTTCAGGTGTACACTGGGATGGTTGAACGGTATTAAAACTGTAACAAAACATTAAAATTGAAATATCTAAACAATATTCGATGTAAATTGATATTGCATTCCTTGGAATGCAATGTTACCTGGCTCTCCCCATAGTTCCAAGGAAGCAGTGATCATATTTGATAGTTTGAGTAAAATACACGATGGATTTGGAATGCGAGCATGCCGGGTCTAGAGTACCTGTCGTGAAATTATGTAAAAATTAGAATAATATATTGAATCAATTATTCAATCGCTCGGTTGTTTTTTCCATTAGAATTCATGTTACTTATGATTTAACGGATTCGTACATCCAGGCTGCATAAATCCACTGTTGAAAAAGTAATTGTCGTTACAATTGTTCTGCTGCAATCCGAGGGCGGATGTATAAAATGTTTGTGTAAAGCGTGCATCCCCGTAGCACAGTTTTTGGGAACAATTCTTGGTGAAGAAACCAGGACCAGCCGGATCTAAGCCGACGATTTGATCGTACTGTCCCCATTGCATTTGTTGAAGGTATTTTCCAGCGAAGCCAGCGACGTGTGCGCCTAAACTATGACCAACCACTATAGTGGTATACGCGTTGACTTGGTAATCATTTATCAATTTCTTCGTGAACCTACAGGGGGACGATAATGATGGTCGAGACAAATATTAATTATTCATCAATCGTTTATATTTGCATAATTTCAAGTATGAGATAAAAATTATTCATAATAATAACGAGTAACGAATTCACTTGAACAGAAAAAAAAATTACTTCGCTACGTGATTTCCTACTTCCCGCACATGATCGAATGCCGATGGGTAAGACATGTAATCCGTCAATGGAAAACCTCCAGTCGAGCATGCTCCCTCTTTCCATTGAACCGAAAATATATTGATGTCATCCTGTGTGTTTATCGTAGAATAAAATATTCAAATACGTTAGAAAATAAGATTGCTTTTGATTATTTTACTCACTTTTTGCAACCATGCGTGCGCCAAGTCGTAATAGTTGGAAGTATTTGCTTCAGAGGTGAAACCATGGATTAAAAATGAGGTTCTGACATTGGGATTCATGGGTATAGTCGTTGCTTCGAATGGTACCTCTTTTCCATTTGGATTTGTCCTGCAATTACGACGGTAATGTTTTATAAAGCTCTATCAATCTTGAAGAACAAATTTTCGCTCAAAAAGAACACGAATCTCTGAAAAAACATCCCATGAAAGTGGATTAGGAATGCGGACATTCGAACGTTTCATAAACCTTCTTTGAACGTGTATCAACTTAAAATCGACCTCAAATTGACCTCGGATTTAATTGTTTATGGACGTTCACGTGTGTTGTGCTGAAAAAAGTCGGATAGAATCCATACGGATTTCATACGGATAGTTCCCAGCCAGGAATTTTCGAGATAGATCTCTAATGAGACATGGATAGGACATGATTAGAACCCGCAAACAGAAGTCAGATTGATTTCAAGATACACTCCCGATAATTATATGGATCCTATCTGGGGTGCAATTATAATTCATGAGACAGTTCTTGGGTGCCACCCAGGCAGCACAACGTGGAACGTTTATGGAAAGTCTATAAAACGTTAAAGAAGTTTTATGAACGTTCAGGAAACGTCCCAGAGATACATTTTACTGTTAGGAGTGAGACTCGATTAGGATCCCCCTGTCACGAAATTCCAGCTGGGATTCGACGTGGATTCCAGCTCCGAAATTTACCTCTGCGTTTTTAGCTGGAATTCCTCATTTCCAGGTGGAATCCCAGCTAGAATTTCAATTCCAACGTGGGATTTCACTTGAAATTTCTGATCCCAGTTGGGATTCTGGATTCCAGGTTGAGTCTTAGCTGGCAACGCAGGTAAATTTCGGATCCAAAATCCACGGGGAATTCCAGGTAGATTTTTGTAACAGGGTCAGGCTTAAACCAGATTACTTTCCAGAAAGATTTTTCGAATAAGCCCCTGTGACTTCCCTACTAATAATACCAAGCAGAACTGGACAAAAAATTGTTTGCAGGCTTCGAGCGGTTCCTTTCCCAGGTAATCCAGACAAAAATTAACAAACTTTTTATTCGATTTAATCCGGAATGACCAACTCGGAATATCCAGTCAAAAACTGACAACAATTCTGTTTGGAATTCACAAACTGTGATATCCAGTTAAAAAACTGACCAAAATTTTGAAAGCATGTTGAAATTTGGTAATTCTGGTAGAAAGTTTGTCAGTGTTTGCTTCCTTGTTACAAATAATCTATGAAATCTCATTGACGAATGGGAAAATCAATAGGTTTCAATGGCATTCGATGACATTCAATCAGAAATTTCACCATTCGTAATAATAGGATTCAATAGAATATTCCTACCTGGGTTGGATTATCTGGGAAAAAAACCATTCAAAGTTTGACAAGAATTTTCTGTCCGGTTCTGTCTGGCATTTTTAGCAGAGCTATCATCCCGGTGCTGTCCAGATTCAAACTTCAATTCATGAGATAAATCACCCGGATTATTTACCATCTAGACGCAGATAAAATGTCTCTGTCTGTCTGGATTTCATCTTGCTCTGGCCTCTTATGGACCGGAATATAGGTTCCGACGGAATGAAAATTCATAGTTGGCACAATCTGGAAATTCTAACGGAATCGATCAACCGCAAATTCAGGTTGAATACAATGATCAATGAGATGCATCGAATTTCCAGGCTGTGGCAACTCTGAAATTAAACCAATGCACAATCTTTCATACAGTTCAGAGTTTCAAAAGAGTTTTTCAGAGTTCTGTTCGGTTTTCTGAGCAGAGTGTCACTAAGCATTGTTGTTCAAATTTTTTGTGAGTTTACCTTGTAAATAAAATAAAAGATATGTTTCCTGGCGTGAAAATACAGTCTGGTAATACCATTGTGGCAATTTTTCCCACCACTGAATCGGTGAAATCATCTGATAAACATAAATATATACATGAAATTAAGTAAATCTATGTAACGTCACAATATGATTTCGGGGGGATGATAGGATTAGGACTGGGATCAGGAAATTCACTACTTTGCTGAATATGTTGAGAAGATTTCACAAAAATCGGAACAACAACTGTCATTCCATTCCGTTTTTCGGCGGCCTTTCGTCCCATTTTTTCTCTGAATCTTCCATATGTTTTCAACAAGGTATAGTTCACGATAAATAAGTAGGTGTATGAAATTCACATTTCTATTAAAAGTTCTGTTCGCACAAACAATACAGCACCTTGAAAAAGAATTTCTCCAAACTTCGGTATTTATAAAACCTCACTGTAAAAAAATTTCACCGGAAAATTCCAGTACATGTACTGGAAGTCATTAACCTGTACATGTACCGGAAAATTTCAGCACATTTGTACTGCAAAAATTCAGTGCAAACGTTATGGAATTTCCGCATCAAAACTGGAAATTTTCTGAGCCTCGGTACTGGAATTTTTCAGTACACGAGCTGGACTTTTCCAGGACATGTACTGGAAAATTAATGCTGAAAATATCCATGAAAATTGAAAAAAAATTGCTCACGCAAAGTGATTTTGCAGGGTCCTTGTGTTCCAAGATGATTGAGAAACTTTTGATCGGTCATTTGGATGGACAGAAACTCATGTCTACCTAACAGGATTTGAACCCACACTTTTCTACCTGCCTACCAACTGAAACCTAAGACCTAACCGATGAGCTATAGCGCGACATGTTGGAAGGCCAGCTTGGGTTACTACATATGCTTCATATCTAGAACACAAGAGGATAAGTCTTGGAAAAACCTCATATATCAATTTCATTGGCTACAATTACAATTATTATTTAAAATCTCAATCAGGAAATTTTTAATATAAAGACTTGAAATTTTTCCTGCCAGAAATGACGAAGTCCAATAGAAGTGGAAAATTTCAGTGCAACAGTGATTAAATTCCGTTGCATAGCAACTGGAAAATTCCATCACACGACCTGAAAATTGCAGTTCAAAACCTGTATAATTCAATTGCATAGTAACTGGAAAATTTCATCACAAAACCTGAGAATTGCAGTTAAAAACCTGTATAATTCCAGTATACCAACGATTAGGTTTTTTTTTCTAAATTCCAAATTTTTTCTCAAGTCCTTTTTGAGGGAATATTTTTTTTTGGTGCACAAGAACTATAAAATTGTAGTACGAGCCGGTAAAATTTTCGCGAAATCATGGCAAAATTTCAGTACATCATCTCAAACTTGAAAATTCCAGTACAATGATTGAATTTTCAGTTATGCTTGGTAAATTTTCAGTAACGTAACAACAAAATCTCTGTACATGTACTGGAATATCCATATTCCAGTACTAGCACTGGAAATTTCCAGTCCAGTTGCACAGTAAATTTCCAGTTTTTTTTTACAGTGCTGAGTCCTTCAATCCGGGAAAAAATGATTGGATCCGATCGGATCCAACTGGATCTAAATTTGTAGATCTGATCAAATCCGTATTTTGCCTGGATCCGATCGGATCTGATTAGATCGAATCAGATCTCAACATTCGGGAAGAAAAATCATTTTCAAAACATACCCAACCCGGGGAAAAGATATTAGATCTGAGCATTAGGATGGTTCTTATTTGACTCAAAAAAGTTTCTTTCAGTTTGTTTTCATTTTCTGTTGTCAACAAAAAAGTTTGTTTTGTACGGGGCATCCTGTAATTTTGTTCTACATTATGAAGAAGTCCTACAAAGTTTTTTACATAATTTTCAAAAAAGATTTAGGGGTCGCTATTGTAAATTATGTGAAAAATATTGTAGGACTTCTTCATAATGTAGAACAAAATCAGACGGTGGCCCGTACAAAAAAAACTTTTTGTTAACCACAGAAAATGAAAACAAACTAAAACAAACTGTTTTGAGTGAAACTCAAGTCACTGTGAGTCATATATGATCAGATTTTATGAAGTATAATCAGATCCGAACCTTTTTCGCTGGGAATACACCATAAAATGAATATTTTTGAAACAAAGTCCATATCACATCAGATCTGGTCTCTGGTGAAAAGGAAGCATTGGGGCGTAACGAAAGCGTAAGCTAAGAATCATCTAAGCTCAACAAAGAATCTTCTAGGCGTAATGTAGGGACATTTTCACGTTTCGTTTGTTTCGATACCTGCTCCCTTCGCTTCTAGATTCCCACCAGAGGTCAGATCTATTCATACGAAGAGATGAATATTTGTGGAACTACGCCCATGCTCAAACAGCACCCCTAGTAACACACAATCTTCGTCAAACGTTCTGAGAATGTTTGCAGGACGTTTGAATATTCTAGGAACGTTCGGAGAATATTTTACGCACATTGGTGTTACTTGGGACCTAAAGTTCTCAAAACGTTTTAGAAACGTATCAATAATCCCACGGGACACAGATTTCCACAGATGTTGCACAGACTAAATCCAGGTCCATCATCTTGAATGCGTCATCGTGAATTCTAGTTTTGACTTTAGAATCGGATTCAGCATCCTCGAAAAACTTCAAAGATTCTTAGAAAGTGCGATGTCTTTCAGAGATCATTCATGGTTTTGTAGGCATTAGTTTTGTATTTCATTGGTTTCGTGGGGTCAAACACAGATGCCTGCCCAAGCAGCACCAGAATATACTATGAACGTTCTTCGAATATGCGAAATATGTTCTATGGACATTCCAATGAGAACGTTTCATAGGTGCTATGCATATTCATCGAATGTATGTAATCGAATATACGATGGTACGTCAATCGAACGTCGATTGAATGAATATCGTACATTTTGAATGTACCATGTACGTTGTAAGTATATTTAAAACAGCCTTTCATTCTATGAACATTCTATGAACGTTCATTATATGTTCTTCGTATCTCATTCGTACATTCTACGAACGTTTCTGTACTTTCAAATTTTGTTGCTGTTTGGGTGTGTTTATATCGCCGATCACTTAATACTTTGAGAATTTGACACAGAACTAGGGGAGTTCGATGATAATGAGGATAATCTCACTATCCTGCTCAAAGAATCTCATTGAACCGATCGATTCTCATTGATTCCGATGCAGAAAACCGATTCAAACCCATTAAGAATCGATTCTCAATGGGTTTGAATCAGTTTTCTGCATCGGAATTGCTGAGAATCAATCGGTTCAAAGTGATTTCATTAAGTAGGGTGAGAAAGAACATAGAATTCAAATTAAGATACCTCCGAATGAATCAAAGAACATCCAATTGGAGACCGAATTATTAAAACCTGAAAGAAAAATTAATCCAAGCTATATATTGAACATTACAATAAATACAACAGAAATTTTTCCGTTCATGGACAAAAGAAAATCATTATGAACAGGAATTTTTCAGTTTCACGGTTCCAGGTTCAGAAAAGAATTTTTTTTCTTTATAGTTTATCAAGAATTTAAATATCTCGGAAGCATAATTACGAAAAACGGTAAAAGCGAGAGAGATACACTCACAGAAAGGATTTCTTGAAATGAGAAAATTTTTCTTATCGCTTGGACAAAACTCATTTATTTCTTGAGTCTAGAAAATTGTGCTTGAATTAAGAAAAGTTCGTTTTGATTCCAAAATCAAGGAGTTTTGTCCCAGCGACAAGAAAAATTTTCTCCTTTCAAGAAATCCTTTCTGTGAGTGGGAAGAGCAAGAATAGCACAAGGAAAACAGGCTTTTCACAGGCTTTTGCCGATCCTTGAAAAATCTGATGCATCATGGATCGATCCAAAATTTCCCAGGATCGAATTGATCGATTCTTTTTTCATTTCAAACTATGTTGACGAAATTTTATTTGACCATGAATTGTGTTCGCAACCACCCTGCTCATAAGGAATTGCATACAACAAATTGTTGGAAGCGAAACCCAGGAAGTTATCGAAATTTTATCTCTTAAATCCATAACAATAATTGAGATAATTCATAGATTCCTTGTGCCTTAAATTTCATGATATGATATTAATTTCAAAAATATCATTCTTGATTTGAAGAACTTTCTTCTGAATTTGGATACGATATTTGTTAATTCAATAAATATCGTCTTATATTCCAAAATGAACTTTTGGAATTTCATAAATCACATTCTCTACAAACAATGATTACTGGCGTTTCAATGGGCCGCTAATGGTCCTGCATTGCCGTTGAAGAGCCGTCACTGGCCCCTTTGAAACGCTCGCAATTGAAGGGTCGACGGTCTAAACCTGTTAACTGACATTTCAGAAATTTTACACGGCGAAGAAAAGTTGATCCAGATCTTTCAATTTTCATTCAAATGATCTGAAATTTGGAAGTATCATTCACCCTTGTCACCCGAAGAAAAAACTTTTCATAGACTAGGAAAATATCAAAAATTAAAGAAATGCCAACGTTTTTTCTTCGCCGTGTAAAATTTCTGAAATATCAGTTAACAGGTTGAGAACGTTGACCCTTCAGTTGTGTTTGCTGGGTTGAATTTAAAAACTTGATCAAATTCAATATGGGAATATCGAATTCCATGAGAATTTTTTTCCAACAATGTTCGAATTTAAGAATGAGATTCTGGAGAGAAAATAACAAATGAACAAAAATGAGGAAATATTCAGATGGATCAATGAATTTCATAATTTTATTATATAAATATGTTAATTCACATTTTATTTGAATGACATGTTGGAAATATATCGATATTCCAGGCCTAATTTCCTTCGAGTTGAGCATTCCCTGGTTAAAAGAATCCATTGAATCTGACAGATGAAATTCAATAGGATTTGGTCAGAACATTGTCCAAGTTTGATCGTAATTTAGTGAGATTTGGCCAGATTCAACGAGATTCACATGACATTTCTGACCAAATTTCATTGAAAAATCACCGGTGAGATTTGGTCGGAACATTGTCCACGTTCAATTGTAATTTAATGAGAATTGGTCAGAATCAATGGGTTCTTTCAACCAGGGTTATTCAGGTCAATTCGTATTCGGGTTTGCTATCTTTGACCATTCTTTCCAAATCAATCCTCAAAAATGCCAAAAATATCAATCCTGCGAACTCGATCTTTTTTGTGAGTTATTGAATCGATTTATAGACCCGATCCATCCAAATAGCTCAGATCCTAGGATCGACATCACTAAGTTATTATGCTCAAAGAATATTAGAAATTTAGCCAGGGCCGTCTTTCATAGTCAAGGGGCCCTAGGCCCGAAATGCTTGGGGGCCCATGAAGGAAATCTTTTTGCTTATATATATATATATAAATTTCTTTTTCGGAAATTTTTATTGAATGACCTTCGCAGTACAATGAGAGAACAAAGATTAAATAGTTTGTCATTAATGTTTATTGAATCTAATGTACTGGATTGTATTGATGTTGAAGCAGTGATAACTGACTTTTCTCTTAAAAAAGTAAGAAATAAAATTATTTGTGAATAGAAAAAATTCGTATCATTTTTTACTTCTTTTATTATTTTACCTTTCAAAGAATTCCTTTTTTTGTAAAATTAAAAAAACTGGTAGTCCAAAGAGTTGGGGGCCCCTATCAGCCTGGGGCCCTAGGCCCGAGCCTACCTCGCCTATGCTCAAAGACGGCACTGAATTTAGCAGTGAGGAAGAAATTCTTGAAGAGTTACGTTTGGAGCACAGCATTATATGGTTGCGAAACTTGGACAATTGGCAAAACTGTTGGTGTTATAGAAGAATGCTCAGAATAAAATGGATAGAGAGAGTAAAAAATGAAGAAGTACTTGAGAAGGTCCATGAAAAAACAAATCTTTTTAAACATATCGTTGAAAAAAGAAGTAATCTGATACACGGAGAAAAAGAAAAAGAATACAATAAAAATTACAACATTTTCTAGTGAATTAATACTATTAGGTCTCATATCTTGAGAAATCCTCCTCAAATATGGAATAAAATGTTATTACAACTGTGATAATTTTCACTACATTCGGTAAGAAAGCCTCCGAGATCGTCAGACAAAATAGTACTATTTTACTATACTATTTTTCTCCATGTAGGACAAACATTAAGGCATGATAGTTCATTGAAAACAATATTAGAAGGAAAAATGAATGGTAAAACTCGCAAAGGTAGACCTAGATTAAGTTATATGAAGCAAATTATACAAGATAAGACTAATTACTTCGTGATGATGAATTTTGGAAGACGTTTAATCAAAGGATAACTACGGTGTAAATCTAGTGCTCCAATATGGACAGAGAATTCATTAGATAATTTTGGTATAAATATCGGAGGAGTCAAGTGACTGCACTGGTGGGTGTCGAATACATTTTTGATGAAGTCTTGATAAAACGATAAGTACGGTGTAATTATATTGTTTAAAAATAGATGAAACATGTATTGGGTAATTGCAGTGTAAATACCAGACCCTCCACTTGCTACACTGGTGTGTATTAAGCACATTTTTGTCGAGGTTCCAACAGACGGATACTTTTTAGTGCAAGTTTGGTGTTCGAAGGAACAATACGCAGTGGATAATTTTGTTGTAAATCTCGGATGATTTATCCGAACCAGTCACTGCATTGGTCTCCATCGAGTGTCTTTTTAGTACGTTTTTCCAACAACGTCAAGTACGAAAAGTGGACAGAACATTACCTTGGCCTTGGGAAAGTTTGATCGTCCAACCCAGGAGTAACAACAGAATGAAATTTCCGCATCCCAGTCTCGCGCACTTGTTAACCATTGTTGACTCGGTATATTCTTTCCGACCTCAAGGTTCTGAGTTAAATTTTGAAAACTAACAGAATTCATTTTTTCTCCTCTCTTATATAAATCCTTTTGAGAATTCGAATGTACAGAGATTGCGAATAATTTTGAATTGATTGATGATACGGGAAAAAAGATAAGACCAGTCATACGCCGAGTAGAAAACAATAGTACAATAGGACAATACGAATAAATTTGAAACAGAAAAACAATCCATAAAATTTTACGTGGAAGACGATCAGCGTTCATTTCCTTCGGTTACACCGCATTTTCTCTGGAATTTTCTTGCTTTTGGCGTTGCTTATCTCGATCGTAAGTTGAAAAACAAATGTGAGCTGTCATTTCATTTGCATTTATGGGAGACATCATTTACATGAGAAAACTAATTGCCACTCGAAAAAGTCGTTTATTAGAGGTGAACGGTGTCTCATTACGAATTTAATTAAATGGTTATTGAAAATTAATATGAAGAACGATAGCTTGTGTGTACAAACGTAAATTGAGAATCGTGTTTCAAGTTCAAGAATAAAGATTGCAATGTTTTGTCTTGTAAATTCAGTGTTTGGAATTGCACTCTGATACAAGTATCGCTGTTTCAAATTTCTAACTCTTGGTGATGGAGTTAAGAATTCAACTATAGTATATTTTCTGCAATAGTATAGTTTGGTAAGGGATTTTTATTCATATGTCAATGAAAATTCAAGAAGTTTTTCAAACACGTGAGTGGAAATTGTTTCCATCGCGTTTCACAATATCGATATTTTTTTAATAGAAAATTAGTCGAGTTTTGATTGAATTTTATAGAATATCGATCGAAAAGCTTTATGCAGAAATGCTTAACCCTTATTGTTCACCACACTGGGATCAAATCCACCCCAGCCCCATTCTACCTCAATTTCAAGTGTCTTCATCCAAATGCACGGGGTTCGAAGCGACATCTGTCGATAGCCAAAGGGTGCCACTACTTTGTGGGACAAGTTATTGAAAGTTGTAAACCGAAAACTTTTTATGAAAACATATAGTTCATTTTTTTTTACAAATTTCTTCCCTTCATTCCTCAGTATAAATATTTGTCCATCAGCAGCTATTGGAGGACTAACTTCTTTCTCAGAGAGTAACATTCCAAATTTGCAGCTCAAAATATTGAAAAATAATGACATCATGAATTTTATTGTGAAAACAGTTAGTTGCTTTTCCATTCTTTTCACACTTGATTTTTGTAGTATACTTGAATTTGATTCTCGGCTTTATAATCTACAAGATCTTTCAAATTAAACTTCAAATAAACCCCTAAAAAATTGACATGTGAAAATAATCAATAGTTCATTTCCTATAACAATTTTTATCGCTGGGGTGAATATCACCCCAGTGTGGCGAGTATGTAATTTCTGTGAAGTGTGGTAAACAAGGGTTAAAAATGTAGTTTGAGATAGGAGGGTTTGTTGATCAACAAGATTTTGAGGCTGTTAGGGAGATAAATAGCAATTTTTGGGGTAGAAGTGAGTGGATGGAACGCGAAATTCGCATGCGGACTTGGATTCTCCTTCGAGACCAGCCGGGTTCTTTTCCAGAACCCGCAATATCCTTCAAGTACTGTATAGAGACCCTCAGGTTCCGACCAGACAAGGAACAAGAAGGATTCCTCGCTGGACTCAAAAGAATAACGCGAGTCCTGGATGAGAACCTGTGCATTTGGGAATTTTCAACTGGGACAATATCGGTATTTTTGATAGAAAATTAGTCGAGCTTTTACTGAATTTGATAGAATATCGATGAAAACTTCATTCGGATCGTATAAAAAATATCGATATCGTGAAATACATAGAATCGGATTTTGACAAAACAAATTTTTTTTTGCACAATAATATATAAATCGAAATTTTTTGGTTTAAACTCGAATAAGACCCGAATAGAGTCTGATTTGAACCCTATCCGGGTTCGATCCGGTGTCTCCTCCGGGTTTCATCCGGGATCCCGATCGATATTTGGTCCCAGAACCCTAATGGGATCCGGATCTAACCGTGTATCCGGGTTTCCATTCGGATTTCGTCCGGTTTTTCCCCCAGGAGCGACCAGCACTTACACGGAGAAAAAAATATACTACTTTTTCTTATTTTGCTTGCTAAACCAGAAACAGGAAGGTTTGTAAAATGGATTTTTACATAAAAATACGAGAATGATTACGAATGATTAACTGAATTTTATTATACGTTTTATAAAATTTAATGTTCAGCGTTTAAAATTTCAATCCTACCCAAGTGTGTATTAACGGCGGGCCCAATCTAAGCCCAGGGTGGGTGCCCATGCTGCCGAACGTGGGGCCAACCCTGAGATGATAACATCGTTCCCAGCTTGGCTGTATTGCTTTGCCCGAGGATTGGTAACACCACGGGCCCAGCATGAACCCAAACTAAGCAATCAATACTGTCCCTTCCTTTTTTTTGTTGAAATTGGAAAATTGTTTGAATTCTACCCCAGCGGGCATGAATTTCAGCCCCACTTTGGCCTAGTGTTGAGCCCCATCGTGCCTATATCGTACGCACATGCTCGGGATATCAATTCACCCCAATCTTGGCCTAAAGTGGGGCCCTAGGCAAACTTTGGTGGGGGCCTATGTAAGGGCAGCTTGAAAACAATAGGTTGAAAATATAAAACTCCGAGCTACGGAATAAATGAAACAAATTAATTGATCTATTCGATGTTTTTAGCATTAATATTTTGACAAGAAAAATAATGTGTTGTCATCCAAACTCATCGGCCAAATAAATACATTAGTTAACTACTCTTCAACATTAGATTTAAAATACTGTGAGTGATGAAATCAATCAGTACAATAACACATTAATTGATGTATTATTTTTTTTTCAAATCAATATTGAATTTTTATTTGATTTTTATATAAAAAATTTTTTTTCTCATTGGTGGGGGCTCATAGGCCTGTGCCTAGTAGGCCTAGTGCTTAATCCGGCACTGACGCTGGTCCAAATTGGGGCCAAGTTCAAGTGTGCCCGCATTAAGATTCATTATTTTCATTTTTTACCAACCATAATTGTATGGGAAAGCACAACAGGGCCAAGATTGAGCCAACATAGGCCCCACCGTCATTCCCCAATGCTAGATCAAAGAGGATGGACCCAGCCAGAGGCCCATTGCCATTATAGGCAATACACGCTTGGGTAGCTATTCATTTTTCTACAATATTCGTAATCTTCCGTATTTTTTAAAAAAAATAACAAAACTCCTTATATTTTCGAACAGCATTTTTCTCCGTGCACTGCGGAGCCATCGATTGACAAACAGCGAGGACTCAGTTGCGCACGTAATGAATAGAATTCACATTGTCAATTCCTTTCAACCGTTTATTGTAAAATTATTTCATACATAGAGAATTTCCGGAATATATCAATTTTAATACGAAGATATAACGAATTCTCTAAAAATTCATAATAAAAAAATTTCCAATGAACTCTCGTTACGAGGATTTATGATGAGTTTCTTCCTTGAACTATTGGAACCCGCTTGTGCTGTGTAAAATCAATGACTGTCCAAATGTAGACGATGAAAATAATCAAGGACTGCAATACGGCCAAGAATCTCCTGTTCTCACATAAAATGCGCCTTTCAGTTTAGATTTGCACGCTTTGAGGCCTGGTGTCGCACAAGTCTCAGGTGTGCATTCGCATTTCTTCTTGATGAATTCCTTACTGTGGAAAAAAAAAACATTTCAGTAATATTGAATTCGTATGATTTTTATCGTGAGTTTTTGACAATTCATCTCCTTCTTGATGAGTCATTGAAAAGCCTCTCTTAAAACTCTTAAATTGCATATGAAATATCAAAAAGTGTTTTCGTTGTGTTCAAAATTCAGGAGTTTTGTTGAAAAAAGCGACAGGGGAGAATTATTGTCCAAACCGTGACGTCACACTTCAAAATCAAAAGTTGGAATTTCGAAAAATGAAAAATACTGACCCTGGTAGAAATTTGCCCAGTTTAGCTGGCCCCTGGCCAACTACTAGCCAGAAACTGACCAGAAACCATGTAACGCTTTCCACCAGGGGAGCGATAGGTGTTGAAAAATCAATGTTATCGTCCTTCCACGATGTTTTTTCTATGATCAATAGTTTTCGAGTTGAAAAATAAAAACTACAAACTTTTTTGCTCCAAAAATCAATGTTTTTCGATATTAAACACGTTCTAACTCGGTCATTTTTCGATGTATCGTAATAATGAATTTTGCAAATTCTGGTTCATAAGACTTCCCTGATGACGAAAAGGTTTGAAAAATTTGCAAAAGTGATAACAATTTAGTGATTTTTTGATCCAAAAGCGTAACAAAATATAAAATTTCACAACAAAACTCGCGACGGTAACTAAAGATTAGTTACGGTAGCTACTTTGCATACACTGTAAAAAGTCTGACTGAAAGTGGCTGCATCTTACTTGAAAATTTGACTGAAATTCAGTCTTTTCCATTGTGTCGGCATTTGTTTTGGATGCTTACTTTCAGCTGAATCAGGACTACCCTGTTGAAAAAACCCAGCTGGGTCCTAACTGGGTTCGACCATGCTAGGTGAGACCAGTAGGAATTTGGTCACATGGTTGAACCATGGAAGGTAAGACCATGCTGGGAAGGACCTACCCATATGGAACCAACATGGTCTTACCCTAGGTCCTCTATAGGTTGGTCCTACTCAGCATGGTTTTACCTGGGTTAGTATTACCCAGTATGGTTCCACTTAGGTCGGCACTACCTTGCGTGGTTATAACTACCCATACAACAAAAGTTGCTGTGCAATCGTTGCTCTTACGTTGTTCATCAAGTTTTCGTAAAGTTACTGGGAATTTGCTACGCATGTGATTGAGAGTTTCATGAAACCAAGCAACTTCCCAGCAATACGATAACAACTCCAGCTAAAATCTTAGATTTACAGCATATTGTTGCGCATTTGGCGACGCAACGTCCCTACGAATTGCTTCAAACCGTTGTTGTACGTTTTCAACAATTTGCCGTGTTCGATATAAACTTTGATAGCGATAAGCGAATCCTCAAAATTTCAGTAGTGTGAAGCAGAATTGCCCAGGGATTTTAATTTTTATTATATTTTACTAGAGCTTCATCTCGCTGGCATTTCGAGATTTTTTTTTCATTTATGAATGATTCAAAAAGAATCATTTTCCAAAATTTGCAATCGTCGGTTATGATAGTGATTTTCGGGTGTAGTTGGGTCCAGTAGAAGCAAGATATTTCACTCGTTTCTGGTAGGAATTAATCAATCTTTCGCAGGATTAGTGATCATCTGTGAAGGATTAATGGAGCTCTTCTAGGTCCTACTAATTCCTGTTGACTCACAGGGGAAGGAGAAGAATGAAATATTTTCAAAATATACAGGGCGTCCCATTTGAAACAGGACAGCTGAATAACTCTTCAGGGAATGGAGGAGGAAAAAAATTGTTTAGATAAAAGTTGTAGGGTTCGGAGGGGGCCATAAGATGGTGACCTTGAATTTGACCTTGAGGTCAATTTTGAGCATAATTGATGGTCAAAGTATGTTTTTTTCAAATGGAAAACCCTACGTTCGACCTCAGAAATGGAAAGAGCGGAAAATTCAACGTCCGAATATGTTAACATATCAGGTCATTTAGAGGTCATTTGAAGGTCGAAAAACCATTTCCTATGGATTTTCACGGAAAAGCCTCAAACGAGTTGTTTCTCTGACCAAAGTTATTGAAGTTGAAGTGAAATCCCACGTTTCGACCTTGAATTGAAAGTAAACAGAATTAACCTTCAGAGTTTATTCTTCATATCAGTACGAAAATGATCATTAAGAAGTTTTCATCGTTTACGGTGTAAGTGCGGGTTCAAAATGGTTTATTCACCTAACGAATGTGTTGATATTTCAATGATCTTGGGTGAGTGTCGCGGAGTGTATCAAAGAGCGTCACGATTGTACAGAGAGCGGTTTGAAGATCGGCAGCATCATCCTTCTCCAGGAGTCATTCGCCAAGTTGAGAGAAATTGTCGACAAGGAAGGATTGGTCAACGCCGAAACAATCAAGGTTTCAACTCTAACGACCCCCGATGCGTTGCTGTTTTAGCAATAATACACATGAATCCTCATGTTAGTTTACGTGATATTGAACGCGATTTGGGTATTCCACGCAGTACGGCACACAGAATTCTACAAGCTGCTCAATATCATCCGTACCACATCACACTGACCCAAGAATTATCTCAACAAGATATGCAGAATCGGGTTAACTTTTGCCATTGGGCTTTACAGAGGTTGAACGAAGCGCCCGATTTCTTTCGATATGTTCTTTTCAGTGATGAATCAAAGTTTCAAAGTACTGGCTTGTTAAATCGTCACAATAGCCACTGTTGGTCAGCGCAAAACCCGCACTGGACTCAACAAGTTGATCATCAGCATCGGTGGAGTATAAATGTTTGGTGTGGAATTCTAGACAATCAAGTTATTGGGCCGTATTTTTTTGATGGAACTGTTAACGGTCCTAATTATCTACAGTTTTTACAGGATGAATTACCAGTTCTCATGGAAGATGTGACATTAGCAACTAGGCAGAGGATGTGGTATCAGCAAGACGGTGCACCACCACACTTTGCTCGATGTGTGAGGGATTATCTAAATATCCTTTTCCCCAATCGTTGGATTGGTCGAGGTGGATTTGTACTGTGGCCGGCAAGATCTCCTGATCTCACCCCTCTAGATTTTTATTTGTGGGGTTACGTGGGAAATGTCGTTTATACCAACCGACCAACAACACCTGTGGATCTACAACAACGCATCAGATACGCAATTGCGAATATTCGTGCAGAAGTTTTTCAGTCTGTTCTTGGAAACTTTCGACGCCGGCTGGAGTTATGTATTGAAGTAAATGGCGGTCAATTCGAACATCTCCCGCAATAAGTGTGTCTTACCCGTCAACGGATTTGTGCCATCTGTAATTATGAAACGACGAACTGGAAAAATAAATAATTTTTTAATTATTGTTTCAAATTTGGCATTCATTATCGTTCTCAAGGTCGAATTAAAGGTCGAGACGTGGGGTTTCACTTTAACTTTGATAACTTTGGTCAGAGAAACAACTCGTTTGAGGCTTTTCCGTGAAAATCCATAGAAATTGGTTTTTTGACCTTCAAATGACCTCTAAATGACCTGATAGGTTGACATATTCGGACGTAAAATTTTCCGCTCTTTCCATTTCTGAGGTCGAACGTAGGGTTTTCCATTTGAAAAAACATACTTTGATCATTGATTATGCTCAAAATTGACCTCAAGGTCAAATTCAAGGTCACCATCGCATGGCCCTCTTCGAACCCTACAACTTTCATCTGAACAATTTTCTTCCCCCTCCATTCCCTGAAGAGTTATTCAGCTGTCCTGTTTCAAATGGGACGCCCTGTATAGTGTACAGTATTCGTATACTGTTTTACGCTATGATATAGTGTTCATACCTAATATACAACAAAATAATTAAAATTTCAGCAATGTTGACGCAGGATATTTTGTTCAAATAATGAATTCTCACAATTGGGATGTGAATATTTTTGAATATAAAATCATTATAATGCTCATATATTCAAACTTCTAGAAGTTGCATGCAACCAACTTGGTTCAGCCAGGACCAAGTTGGTCCAATCGAATCAAGTTGGTCCTACGTCAGGTCAGTATACTGGGACCAAGTTGGTTCCATGTTGGATCATGCCCTGGGTTTTTTCAACAGGGTAGTTTTAGCTGCATCTTAAAACACGCTGAAAGTAACCCTCCCTCTACAAACAGGGTTAGCTTAACCCAGTGAGAATTTGAAACATGCGGAGTTTAAAAAGAGTATGAGTTTCAACGTCTACATCTTTGAAGAAGGCAACTTCAGGATGAATTGATGGATCAGTACCACTTTATTATTGAGGGAAAAAATGCAAGTTTATGTTGAATTTCGTGTACGAAAAAAATAGGTAAATTTAAAGTTTGTAGGCTGGGGATTAAGGTTGAAAGTAAGTTTTACTTTTCACTGTGTATTTGATATTTTGATAGCGAAAAATATTGCTGTGAATTGAAAAAATAGCTACCAGAGGTAATTTTGAGGTATCCAAATACGAATAACATCATTTTTTCTCGTATAAGTAGTTCATACATGTCCATAAGCTAATATTCGGATTTGAAATATCTTTTAGGATATCTATATTTCGTCGGAACAGAAATACTCTGGACATTCTCAAAGAGAAATTGCGTACATTTGGACCACTGGATACAGATGAATACAGATGAAAGCCGGGATGACATCGCGAATGTGATAGGACTGATCAGGTCGTCAAATCCTGAAGACCAATTTTTCAGTAAGATCGAAAATTTAAAACAAACAGATAAATTGTTGTTGTCCCAATCATGTCCACACATGTACTCATAAAAATATTTTGTCTCGTGTCCAGAATATATCCGACGAACCCATCAGAGTCATACGCCGTTGTTCCAAAAAAGGACTATAATTTCACAGCCTGAACGTATTGTTAAATATTCGAATGTTGCTTAGGATCAGGTCTGTTTCTTACCCATGTTCCATGAGAAATCCAACAAAGCAATCTTCTTCCAAAACCATTGTGTTCATGTAGCTCATCACTTCCATATGTGCAACAAAGGAGTTGAAATAAGCTGGAACAACAACGTAGTAGGAATAATGAATGATTTCAGGTAGAATAACTCGTTCTAAATATTTTATACAGCCTGCTATGTATTCATTATGGTTTGCCAAGAAAAACAACCCGGTAAACGAGACTGCAAGTGTTTCGAAAGAACAATGACGGTCCTTCACCCCCATCGCAGGACCATCAGCAGCCCATTGAAACGCCAGTAATTATCTATCGTTTGTGAGGAATGTTTTATGCAACAACATGCCCATGTCCCCACACAAGCAGCACAACCACGTACATAGAAGATTCATAGAATATTCTTATAATATGCATTTGGTTACAGCTGAACATGTTCGAATTATCTTCATAGTACGTTCACGAAAATGAACGTGCGATGGAATGTTTTTTGCTATACCAAATTAATAGGTATAACCAACGCGTACAGCACAACTATCGATCGTCCACCTGGAACTTCGGTGAACTGAAGGTGGCCCAGCCAGCAAAGTGCTTCCAAATTCACGTTTCCGCTACCAGCAGTGCTAGTGGTAGCAACGTAGTAGCTTTTCCATTACCGTGAGACTGCACGCTACCATAACATATATATGATGCAATTTATAACGTAGCACTACCTCAACGCTACCAGTATTATCAGGAAGCGCTACCAAGTAGTGCTCCTAGTAAAAATACTACCAAGTCGCTCCTATTTCCATACATAAATGACGCTATATATGCACAGAAGATTTTTAACTGTGTGAGTGAATGGTAGCACCACTGCCAGAAGCGCTGCCTTGATTTTGTTGGCTGGGGGAAAATTGGTGGAGAAATGGTAGCCGTGGAAATCCGTTGAGGCGACGGAGAAATATCCACACCCTGTATTTGCGATATAATTCATATTGGTACATTTACATAACCAAATCTGGATATATGAATTTACGAATTTCAGTTCACGGACATTTCTCCGTGAGATGGGAGACTCTCCCATTTCTCCACCAATTCTCCACTTCCAGTGCATCAGTGGTTGTGCTGTCCAGGAAGTGGCATGTCCACAGTACTTTACCAGCACTTTTGAAGCCATTTTTGAGCTATCCTTCTTCCTAGGAACTGATTTGGAAATCAAACCAATTACTTCAGGAAGGAAGAAAGGAAGTTGAATGAAAGTCAAATTTTGACTAGTCTTGACTTTAAGAAGACAGGAACCGAATAGATGAATTTCACGTTGATTTTACACAAACTTACATTCAATGAACTTTCAGTGAACTTTCATAGGTCAGTACCCACATTCAGAGAAAAATCTGGTTCGCATAACCAGGCAACGTAGTTGTTTCTGGCTTTAACCATTCCATCTAGTTGCCACAACCAGATTCACGTGATTTTTTTCTTGTGTTCCTAGTTCTTACAACCAGATTTTAGGTCACTGCTGCCATAAATGTTGCTGTGACCACGTTGCTTTTTCCTTAGGGCACATGGCACAAATTTTTCAGTAATATCTTCAGGATATTCTGACAATATAACAATGTCTCCAGATGTTGCAGAATATTCTGAAGATATTACTGAAACATTTGCGCTATCTGGGTAGCTTTATTTCACACGAAGAGAAATTTTTAGTCAAATTTACTATGTGATTATCGTGGCCAAAGAAACAGACTGAATTTCTAATGGAATTGACTGTAAAACATTGCAAATTTGATCAGGCTTTTATTGTCTCGTCATGGTAAATTACATTGTAAGTTCAGTCTGTTCCTCGGTTACAAAACCTAGTAGAAATCACTCTAGCCAGTTTCCAGGCCATTAAAAGGCCTCACCAAGCACTTGTGAGGGACTTGCAAGGCCTAGTAATGGTCTGGTGAATAACTAGAATGATTTCTACTGGGGAAGTACCATAGTAAATTTAATTCCAAATTGTACCCTCGTAACCCTCCAAACGGATAATAACAAAACGGTTATTAAATTTGACGATATACATCGACTTATAAATTGCATTCTCTCTTCATATCAAAACAATCGCATGACACTCGTGTGCGGCATGGCCCCTCAAAACATGTCTTTTCGAGGCTTCAGTCTCGGCAAATATGAGCCTGTGATGATTCATTTGAAAAATTCTTCATAAATTCTTACTTCCTGGTTGAGCTGTGGCACCGTTGAAGTAAAAGTTAGTGTCGCAAACATGTTCGAGATTACCGCACACCGATGAGGTAATCAGGGACTGCGTATAAAGTGCATCTCCTTTGCATAATTTTCGGGTACAATTTTGTGCCGTGTAACCAGGTGCAGATGGATCTAACCCAATAATATGTCCACATATTCCAAGCTTCATTTTTTGAACGTCTTTACAAATGTAGGCACCTAAATGCGCCCCCATGCTATGACCCAGCACAGTAATCTTTTCCATTTCCAGACCATATTCGTTTGATAACCTCTTCAAGAAACTGTGGAGTAGAATAATCATTGTGTATAATCTCTAGATTAAAAGCCTCCCTCAAAAATTGCGATTGATCTATCTTGTATGGAATCTAATCAGGAATTCTTATGTTTCCCTGGTGAAAATGAAGCTTTGGAGCGCGATGAAAGCGCAATTCAGGAAGGAATTGAAACATTTTCGCGTTTAATTTGTCTCGATAATCGCTTCTTTCACTTTTGGATTTTCACCAGGGGTTGACTTGCTGAAGTACCAGTTGGGTTCTGATCTGGGCGAAAGAATCTCTCATGAAAACCCAAGTAGGTACAGCGAAGCAACTTGTCAAGCGTCAAGTATTCTAGTTGACAACTCAGGTAAATTATGGAGCTGGGATTAGAGTTCTAAATTTTCAGGAAAAATAAATTCTTGAAAAAAAACCCAAGGAAACAAATAATTTCTTTCCGAAAAAAACGTTTTCATTCAATTATGCTGTCAAATTTTTTCTTGTAGCAGATTGTGGAAACACTTCACGTGCATTATATCGCTGAATTTTGGATCGTTTATTGAAACAAAATTCAAAACTGTTTCGCAGAATTCATGTTCCCAGATAAAACATGTTATGTAGGAATGATATTGAAAAATCATAATAGTTTCTATTTTCAGGTTTTTCAATATTCGATTATTAATTTGTTTCAATAAACGATTCAAATCTCAAAGACATATACGTGAATTTCTATTGAGTGTGATACCTTGGGATATGTCAGGGGTTATAAACTCAATAGAACACCCTATAGAACTATTTGCATTAATATTAAGGAAAAATACTCAAAAAACAAGTAGGTTGTACTTTACTTCGATTGATAAGGATGTAATTGATATATATTACTTGATTCTTGTGGAATAAAAAGAATATTCTTCCATGTCCTGAAAATTGATGAAAAATTTTCATTTTTTGATATTTTTCTTGAAGAAAAATTCCCAAAAAAAACAGTTTTTTCCATTTTTTTCCGGTCATTTTGAATCCTAGCTGGGATTACATGAATTTTCTAGTAGATTTCTGGGCCATTGAAACGCCAATAATTATTGCTTTCAGGGTCTTTAATCCTCAGTTACCCCACGGGGATCTAAAGGGAACAAGAGGTTTTAGGAAATCTGATGTTCTGTTTATAGGGATGAAGAGGGACGATTTGAAACCAAAACAGAGATGAAGTTCAAGAACCATAGTACATTTTTGATGATGGAAAAAGTTCCATTTAGTTGATTGAAACGCACAACGAGAGATTAACAAGAACATGGAAAAATACGTCGGGTAGCTGAGTGTTAATGAACACTTTCCTAACCACATTTTGAATCCTTTATTATTATTGTATTCGGAGGGAAGTTACATTCGCCCAATTCAATTTTACCTGACGACGCGCTCTGCAACCTCGTAACAGCGAGACATTGATATCATGTATGCCAACCAATGGGTTACTTGATTACCTCCTGTACTGCAAGCCGCGTTCTTCCATTGGATTGAAAATACATTATACGACCCCTAAAACATGAAACAACAAATAATTCATCGATTAATTACCAACATTCATCTCGAAAGTGGGTACATACTATACTCTTAGCTCTGTAACAGTAGATCAGACAATAACGAAATCAAATCATCACTTACTTTCTTCAAAAAAGCTTGGGCCAAGTTAAAATATTGTGTCGAATTAGCTTCAAGATTGAAACCGTGGACCATGAATACGGTAGGGTGCTTGGGATTCATGGGTATACGTTCCGTGTCTGCTTCTAATTCACATCCCAGGGGGAACTTTCTGTGATAATAATTACATATGAATATTTATCGATTATGTATATTCATTCTTTACCCACATAACACAAATGTCTCAGTAATATCTCCAGGATATTCTCACGATATTACATCTCCGGAGTGTTGCGGAATATCCTGAAGATATTACCAAGACATTTGTGCTGTGCGGGTATTTGAAATTTTGTAAACATTCAATGACATTCTGGGGGGAAGAATTCTCTGAAAATTTCCAGGGAAGAATTTTTCAAAAGAATTCAGAGATGTTCATGATTTTTCAAAGAGTTTCAATTAAGGGTGTGCGAACCGTTCGAATCTTGAACCGAACTTCACCCAGTGAACACTTACCCACATAGCATGAAAGTTTTGAGAACATTCTGAGAACGTTTCTAAAACGTTTAAAGTTCTCTAAAGGTTCTGACAACGTTTAGAGAAATTTCAGTGCTATGTGGGTATGAGAGGAAGAGCTCTTTAAGAAGTCTTTTGAAAGAACTCTGTCAATGTTATCTATTGATATCTGAATAGTATCATTTTTCTGAGATCTCAGAAAAAAATCCTCTTAAAGAGTTCGTTTGGATAACATTCTGGCAATCTCTTATTTTCCTCAGAAATCGACGCATCTCATAACATTCTGATATCTTTATGTTAACCTTTTGAAAGGTCTATCTGACCTCTTACACATATTTAAGAGACCTTTAAGAGCTCCGGATGATAACATATTGTTCACTGAGTACTGTTCGGTTTGATTCAAACTTCGAACTTGATTAGCAGCAAATGTTCGGTTCGGTTCGAATTTCGAAGTGCATTCATTGAAAATGTTCGCTACGAATTTTAGACTCAAAATCCGAAGAAATTCGACTAGGCTGGAAAAAAAAGACGATGTTGAATCGGCCTATCATCAAGTTGATCTGATATCGATGCCAAATTCAAGTGATGGAGAACACACATACCCTAGTAACACACAATCTTCGTCAAACGTTCTGAGAATGTTTGCAGGACGCTAAAAAATATTCTAGGAACGTTCGGATAAAATTTTACCCACATCGGTGTTACTTGGGCACAGGCGTTCCCATGCTGTTTTTACTTGTAAACACGCAGAAACAACTTGTTTCCAAGTCGAATTGACATGATACTTGGGTACTTGATAAACGCAAGTTGATCGAATCTTTCATTTTTCCTGGTGCAGTCTCGATAATAATTGAGATCTCCATTATTACTCAAATAACTCCAATATGTACAGAATATTCTCCGAACGTTTCTAAATTACCCAAAAGTTTAATAAACATTCTCATTTTCAAAATGTTTTACGTACTTTTTGTGCTACTGGAGTAGACTGTTTTAATACTGCAACATGTTGCGTTTGAAACGTCACTTTAAACAATGAATTCATGATGGATTCTGTTTTCATAAATGTATTTCTAATTTAGTTTTGGCTTTGCGATTAGACGTTTTGAAAGTTGGAAGTAGGTTCGTTTTTAGGTTAATTACAAAGTTCGTTTCGGTTCGACTGGGGAAATTCAAGGTTCACACACCCCTAGTTTCAATGTTCTTCAGAGATATTATAGAGTTAAGAATTGCCTTGAAGAAGATTTATTTAAAAAATTTGGCAATAACTCTGGATACAAATTTTTAATCATTCCTATTGAAAAAAATCCAATGGAATCAAATACATCGATTAAAAATTGTGGTTTTCTGGTATATATTCGTGAATTTTTCACATCATAATTGACATTCCTAGATAGAAAAAACAGGGCCATGCATTCGAAGAATTTATTGAATCATGTTTTCAAGGTGTTTCTGCATGAAACATTGTTGTTGGGAGCAAACCGAGCCAATGAAACCATATTGAATGGATTTCATTATAGTATGTTCACGGTAGCTCATGTTACAAAATATTCAGAGCATGTTTTTCTATCTGGGATCAGAACTACACCAAACCGGTGAAAATTATCAGTTTCTATCGGATTCAATGGGATCTGTTAACCAGGGAGCACTCACCTTGTAAACAGAATGTAGGACACGTTTCCGGTTGTAAACATGCAATCTGGTAGTAAAGCCGAAGTGTATTTTTCTATTTCCATGTTTTTAAGAGCCTCTATTGGAATATCATACATAATTGCCATAGTAAAAAGAAAAAATATCACATACCGTGTGAACAATCAATTTTATCTCATTTCTCTCGTTTGTTGCATTGAAGATTGTATTTTTTGAAGGGTTTTGGCTATTACAACTACACTATAAAAAATTTCTATGGGAAACTTCACATAAATGAAAATGATAGTAAAAATTCCATGAAATTGGGAATTTTCAGTTAAATTTGTGGGAAATTTCATATACATTTATAGGAAATTGATTTCCTATTGCAAATATCGGAATCTTCCGGTTGCCACGTATAGGAAAATCCCGATTATTTTTCACAGTGTAGCTAAAAGCACTACACTCAGCATCAAATTGTGCGATTGAATTTTCCAGAGCCCAGAGTGAATAGTTCATTTTAATGAAGAAAATCCATAGCTCAACGATTCGAGAACGAAAGAAATGAGAATAGAAAAAAATCGAATGAAAGTGAAAGAAAAAGTCTATTTTTACCAAAGCTTGGGGGTAACGGTGATTCGTAAGCTTTTTGTAGCGCGGAAAAGAAATCTGAAACGATAATTCAATTCCCTTGAATGTCAACAAACCAACACAAAAAAAATTGTTCTGCGATCGTAAGAATATTGGAAAAAATCTAAGGTGAAGAAAAGATACCTTCAGCATAGGAGCATCCTGTCAATCCCATCAGTATTGATAAACAAAACACTTTGAGTGGGTCTAAAATGCCGGACTTCATTGTTAACTTCTCTGCACCGCTTCATTCCAAACTCGACGAGACTTCGATTTTCAAGACTGTTAGGAATTGGGTATATCCTTATGTGAGTCACGCGTAGAATGAATTTCACATGATCAGTTATCACAATATAATAGCACCTGTCACATCATCCACGTGCGGGAGTTTATACCTGTGCATTACTTGAATGCAAGGCCGTAACTAGCCACTCTTCTTGACGTGGATTCTGGTACCCTGAACAAACGCCTTGGAATTTCTATCGTATCGGCTTTTTGATGGAATAGAAACGATGAAGAACGATAACAGTCGATAGCGATGATACTCGGATTCTATCGTTTCCTACCGTGAATTATTAGCAGAGAAGCACTTTCAAGTTCTCCAATAAAAATTCTTTGCTTTTGCCGATGCCACGCGTGTAGGATTACAACGGGTCACTTCGAGCCTTCCAATGAGTATCTTTACAAAATGTATTGTCGAATAATTCACATCATGAGATAAATATCTATCTCAAATTTCTCCATTTTATTTTTTCCGTGCAAGTTTTGCCGAGCAATATTGAGCCAATATTGATTGATCGATGGATGACGGAACGCATCCAATCGGCGTTCAACTTGGAGCAGGCTATCGTTAATTCTTGGCCCAACGTGAACTGGATAATCTAAAATAGATTAGTCTCGCGCCAAGCCTTGGCTTCATCCTTGGCCCATTCTTCTGTTAATGTAGGAGATTCTTTGTTGGAAAGAAGCCTTATACAGCACAAATCTCCGCAGAAAGTTTGTATTATACGATAATAAACATGAATTCATTATAAATCCTTTATCTGCTGAAAATGCCAAGCAGATCCTAGCAGTTCCTGCGACAAAAACCGACAGACCCAGGCAGATTCAGGCACAGGAATCTGTCCGTATCTGCCCGGTATTTGTCCCAGGAACTGCTAGGACTCATCCGGATTTGTCTGGCGGTTTCAATAGGGTTAAATTGAAAATGAACTCTTGATGACTCCAGTCAAAGAACTCGTGACTCACTGTTCGAATTAATCAGAGATATTTCCAGAAGATTTCCAAAAGAATAAAATTGTCGCCATTCCGAAAAAAACAAGGAGCAGACAATTGCGAGAACTTCACTAACATGAAATTTTGAATTAATATTTATTGTCATAACGGAAACTGTTCAATAATTCTTTGAAAAGCGTCTGTAAATTCTGTGAATCCCTGTTGAAACCCAGTCGGGTTCCCTCTAAGGGCCCACGTTGCCCTTCCAGGTTCCGCGCAGGACCCTGAAGGGTCTCGTTCGGGGTGACTCAAGTTCCCGGTCGGGACGGCTCAGAGGCCTTAAACCGGGAACACGAATGATCCTGGCCCGCAACCTGAGATGGAATGGAAACCTAGGATGAAAATCCGGGTCGTAATACGTTAAATTGATGAATGACCCTCATTGCTATTTTTCATCCTGTTCAACGGAACGAAAATACAACATCAATAAATTCACGAAATTATTTGTCATATTTCTTAAAAACAAATCAATACATATCAAGTATTGTTTTAACGTTCTCGGAGGGGTTCCAATGTTTTTTAAATTTATGTTTGTTTTTGGAAATTAGTCAAATATTTATCGAATTTTATAGGATATCAATTAAAACTTCATACACTGAGAGACAAGAAAGTGTAAAAATTACAATCTTTATCAACAGATCAAAGACGTTGTGAATCATAGAAGATAATCTCTTAACATTGAATCAATAAATCGATACTTGAAGGAACAAAATTACTATTTAAATAAAGATTATAATATTCACGCTTTTTTGTCTCATTGTACAAATTGCATAAAAAATATTGGTATCGTGAAATATCGCCAACCACTATTTTCCATTCGAATTTCATGGCATTTATCAATCGCCGGAAGGAAGAGTTATTGCCCTGTGACGTGCTCCAATGTGGAATTCAGCTAAGAAAACTTCACGAGAAAAAAGCATGCGCTTGACGGAGTAATGGCTGATTAGCGTATCGAATAGCAGTAATTGCGTTTCTAAAAATTTCTTTGTACATTGACATTGATGGACTTTGAATATTTAAATAAAGAAAAAAAAAATATATTTAAGCAACGAGAATCCTTTGTACGTTGAAAGTATCAATATTATGTTATCGAAATACTGTGGTTTGGGTTTTGAAAAGTCTTTGAAATATTTGAAAATTTCAACAATATTTCACAATATCAATATTTTATCAAATTCAATATAAACTCGATAAAGTTTTTTTTGAAAAATATGGATATCGTGAAATATTGCATATTACTATTCTCTTCCAAATTAATGAACAGTGATATTTCATGATATCGATATTTTTTATAACAATTTTTATGAAGTTTCGATCGATATTCTGTAAAATTCAATAAAAAATGAACTCATTTTGTAGATATGTACTGTGAAATATCGCTGTTCAGTACAAATGTCTCAGTAATATGTCCAGGATATTCTGATGATATTACAATGTCTCCAGAATGTTGCAGAATCTTCTGGAGATATTACTGAGAAATTTGTACTATGTGAGCACTATTTGAAACACTGTAAGGGTTTTACAGGAATTATAGGTGTGTGCGAGTACTCGAAATTTTCGAGTATTCTCGAGTCGAGTCGAGTATTTTGTACTACTTGAAATTTTCGAGCTACTCGATTTTCTTAGAATTATCATGAATTATCATTTGCCAAGGGTAGAATATTCTTAGAGAACATAAGGGATCGTTATCCACATATAGATTATATTCATATTCAGATATATTATATACCTTTCGAGTACTCGGTGAATTTCGAGTACTCGACTCGAAAAAATCACTACTCGCATACTCCTAAGGAATTATAATGATCAATGACAATCTGTGACAATTACTCAACTTTTCCCCCTGCGACAACTGAAAGCATTGCAGCTACAGCTACTCATTAGCTACTAAAGCAAAACCCAACCAAAAATTGACAACAGGCGCAGTACTGCACCAGTACTAGCCAAGACTGGCAGGGTACTGGCATTTGTCTGGAACGATAACGCTTTTCAGTACTGGGGATTGAGTACTGATGCCATTATTCGCAATCAGTGCAGGGCCAGTACTGGATTAGTACCTGGCCGGTATTAAGTTCTCAGTACAGGCATATTATTGTATTTTTATGTATCCAGTACTGATCCCGTACGTGTTGACCAAGTGTTGGAGACCCAATACTGGCACTGTACTGCACCTGTTGTCAACATTGGCATATTACGGATTTTTCTGATTGGGAAATTCAACCCTACCCGGGGAAAAAGTCTAGATCTGAAAAACTGCCAGATCTTTCCAGATCTGATGCGATCTAATTAGATCTCAACTTTTTTCCCCGGGTAATTGGGACGGAATTTTGATTCTTGAAATTTGGATAACAAAAAACGTAGCTGTGATATTTCTTTTGTGATAAGGCCACACGTGGAGAAAAAGTTCTTGCTGAAATACAGATTTTTAAAAATCCGCTTTGAGAAATTAGCAAAATGTTGGCTGCTACGGCACAAATTTTGCTAATTCGGCATATTTTCTGGCAGTTTGCATACCTGCAATCCCGAAATTGTTGAATCAGCAAGGGCTTACTAGAAGCGCAAGATTTTATATGTAGAAGCCAACTTTTGGTAAAGGTGCAGACGAGGTCGGTCACCCCCGAATTTATTGAAACTCATGTTTTTCATGTATTTTCGGGCGCTGATTGCAAATCTGCAAACCAAAATTGTCGCTCACCCTTCGTTCTTCAGATACAGTTACTTTTATGCTCTGTTTTCGTCCTTTTCAGGGACAAACAAAATTCGATAGATGCGTTCGGTTTGGAAATGATGTTTCTAATGTGTTTTCGAGCGCAGATTACGAATCTGTAAACGAAAACTGTCGCTTACGCTGTGCTTCTAATTTACAGGTACTTTTATGCACATTTCTGGTGCTTTTTGGGAGCAAAAAAAGTTCCATACATCTGTTCGCTTTGGAACTGATGTGTTAAACGTGTTTTCGGGCGCTGATTACGAATGTGTATGTGCAGAGTGTCGCTCACGCTATGCTTTTTATTTCCAGGTCCTTTTACGCACTTTTTTCATCCTGCTGGGGTGCAAAGAAAGTTCCATACATCTGCTCGGTTTGGAGCTGATGTTTTCAACCACACAGCACCCCAGTTCCATAGGAATTCTCGAAGAACTCCATCCAAAGAATTCATCATGAATTCTTTTATGACAGTTCTTAAACAATTCATAAAGAATCCAATGAGGTCGGTAGGAATTCTCAATGAGTTCTCAAACAGCACAGAAAACAGTTCATAAAGTATTCCTTATGATTTGTTGAAGGTGTTCTCAAAGAATCTCCGGAATAACAGTTCAGAATAAATCGCTGGGGGAGTACTTTTTCTCATCGTAAGGAGCTGTTAAGGCCCTCTGTTCAGAAATCAAGAAAGTGCTGTGGAGAATTCCAAAACAGATCTTACAGAAGTGTAAAAGAGCTGTTCAAGAATTCTGAAAGAGTTCTTTAAAAATTCAGATTGAAAGTGCCTTCAGATATCACTCGCGAACACCTGCTCTACTTCGAATGCATTCAGAATAAACATCAAAGTTGGCCTCAAAAAGTATACGAAGGGAGTTCAATAATCAGAATTTTCAGTTTATGGAAAGTGGAAAATATTTCTTCAACGCGTATGCACTGAAACAAAATCATTTTGTTGAAACCCGGCCGAAGACAGAGCTTTGTTATCCTTTCAAAGTTTTGGTTGTTTCAGCGAAATGTTTGTTGACACAGCAAAATCCTTCCGTTTGGATGACAACATTCCCCTGTTACTTTAACAATAATGTTTTATTAGGCAAACGAAAGAATTGTGCTATGTGAACAAAAGTTTTCTTGAAAGAACCAAATTTTTGATGAGATGAGAAAATTATTTGTTCGGGCACATTTCAATAAAATGATTTTTTTCAGTGTACAATTAGAACGAGTATGTCTGTTGAATTCACAATCCCACGTTTTGGAATGCCTGAGTACCATCTTAGTGGCGACCTTGCTGAATTTTTGGTCAAAAGGCAACACAATTTGGCAAATAGAATTGCGAAATTCTTAGATTTGATCGGTGCATACCGGGACGTCTGTCGCGAGAATAATAATTAATTTCTCTCTGTGCTGTTTTATGAATTTGATGATAATCAATTGTTTTGTATATGTCATTTTATGAATTTAATTTTCTTAATAAAACACGCACTTCCGCACTTACGCGTTCATTAGTTACTGCCTAGCACGTGTGCCGTATGTCTCAGATAACCAGCTGAAATGTATTCTTTTCCACGTAACACGGCTTTTCATGAAACGGGTTTTTTGTATTATCTTTTTGTTAGCAAAAAGGAAAGTCTAATTCCCACCGGGCCGGAAAAAATAGGACAGAAGTCCATTAAAATTACTGGACCTAACAGGTAAACCGTAATTGGCAATTTGCATGTACAAAACTTGTAATTACCGTCCAGAAACATATCGGAAACATCAGTTTCAAATGAGATGGATGTACCGGCTCTTTTCTAACCCCAATATATATGAAAAACATGTATGGACGTGATGAAAATTGAAAACCAAAGCGGTGGTTTTTTTTTCTGGGGAGTCGATATCAGCGCACAATAGCGTACGAAGCGCATGATTCCCAGTAAAATCGGGAGCAACCAAGAACCTCACTGCTGGGAGAGCACGCGAACAAGTGCATAAAAGTAAGTTCATGGGAAAAAAAGGGTCAGCAGCGATTTTGGTTTTCAGATTCGTAATCAGTGACCGAAAGTGCATGAAGAAACGTGAAGTTTAGGAAAATGGGGGGTGACCACCAAATTCTGCGTCGCAAAAGCACGGGAAATCTGTGTAAAAGTAACTTCATTTGAAAAAGGAGGGGTGAGCGATGATTCTGGTTTACAGGTGCGTAATCAGCATTCGAGAACACATAAAAACAATGAGTTCAGGTAAAAACGGGGGAGTGCAGTAACTTTTGTGCCGGAAAAACACGAAAAATTCCATAAGAGTGAGTTCACTTGGAGGAGGAAGGGTGAGCGATGATTTTGGTTCGCAAATTCGTAATCAGCGATCGAAAACACACAGAAACCATGAGTTTAGGGCAAAACGGGGACGTCCAACAACTTCTGCGCCGGGAAAACACGGAAACAGTGCATGAAAGTAAGTTGATGTGAAGTAGAAAGGGTCGCCGACGGTTTTGGTTCGCAGATTCGCAATCAGCGCTCGAAAATACATAAAAAACATGAGTTTCAGAGAATTCGGGGGTGACCGACCTCGTGTGCACCTTTACTCAACTTTTCACTGATTCGATGAAAGGATTTGTTATATCAGCGAAGCAAATTTTTTTTATCCAAGTGCACTTAAATTGAGTCGACATAGCGAAAAGAACTCAGCAACTCGGTCACGCTGAGGTTCCCATGTGGAATTCCTAGATGTACATAGGAATCTCAATTGCACAGAGGAAAAAGCCTTGCTGGCGTGAAAAATTGGATATTTCTGTCCTTTTGAGAAGCCGCTTTGTCTCTCCGGTGGCAATTTCTTCAAAAAATGAGGAAAAATTTCAACCAAATCATGGGGAAGAGTGTATCATTAATGGAAAAAAATTACATTGTTCAACAGTCAATTGATGTCTCGAGGTTTGGACCCCGGTTCGAAGTGATTAAAGCCAGATATATTAAATTAGTTTTTTTTTCGGTCACTTTGTACATGAAATTCATCAATGATGCAGGTTATATATAGAAATTTATCCCTCACAGAAAACACGAGTATATTTTTTCGAAATTCAATGCATATTTTTTCAAATTTTCAAATTCATTCAAAGAACCTGACGGATGTTTATCTCTCGTAACTGCGTATTTGTTTTATGAGAGAATTATTTTTCCTCCGGACAGGTGAGTGTAATGTATATACAGTAATGAAAATATCTTTTCGGTTCATAGGGAAAGATTGTGTACGTGTTTCAATAACATCCTGCAGTATATGAGAAATATTTTAAAGCATACAAAAGCTAATATGTGCTTAACTAGATAAAGTATTCCCACGCAGTAACGGATTTACGATGACGAAGATTTTTAAGGCTCTTGTAAAGTGGGCCAATCTATATAAAATTCAAAAATTCCAGTTGCGCATTAGAAACGTATGTCATTGTTACATTTCGAATAGAATAGAAAAGATACCCTATCTAACACACCAGATCGAAAAGAGTTCAATCGGGATTCGAAAAATTCATTATGAAGATTTATTTATTATTATTCAATGATTTTTTTTTCCGCAGAACGAATAGAGGAAATTTGATGTTTTTTGATCGTTATTTATTGGGAACTTTTAGCAGGAAAAATTCGGGAATTTCGAATTTGTTATGTTTACTTTTATTTTCTTCTGTATATAAAAGGAATGAGATTAATTTCCCAAGAATCACAACAAATTCCATTGAGCGGAGATTTTAATCCACGGAGAACAAAGAATTCGCTATCACAGCGAGACCTGATCTTACTGAGTACCTTTTGCTGGCGCAGCAAATTTTTTGTGATGACAACTTCTTTTGATAGGTAATGCAGGTATACAAATAGTCTTCATGACTACAAACAAGTAGCCACAACTGTTTATATAGTTGTGAATACTGAACGTGAAAGGTCGTCCTCGAATAGTTGATGGACCTATTGAAATTTTTCTCAGTGCAGCAATGTTGTTAACTACGACAACGGAAAATGTTTGCTCCTGTAACAAAATTTTTTTTTTTCTATGCTACATATAATACTGAAAATTTTGCTATTCTAGTAAGAAATTTGTTACTTTAGTCAATCATGTTACTCTCCCGGCAATACAGTTAGCTGTGGCAGAAATTTTTCAGCTCAGTGAGCAAAAAGATTTACTATTCTGTATGTAATATTTCAATTCGCTGTGACAGCAGATTTTTTTCTCCGTGAATGCACGAAAAATGCTCAAGGGTATTTATAGTTTACATTGAAATTTATTGAAAACAACGAGCAGACAAATGCGAGAACTGCAGAACGATTAGTTTAACTCCACGTGCCCCGAAAATAATGACAAAAATTATATACAGGAAGATAGAGAATAGGATAGAGAGTAGATTCGTTGCTTCAACGAAGATTCGCTGTGCGGTCTTCCGCGGCTTGCGAAAGTAAATGAATTTCGGGCTTCCGGAGTGGAGCCGCGTCTGGTATGCGAAAATTCCAGATTCAGAAATCACGTAGCAAGTAATAGAAAAAAATCTCTACTAATCTTTCAGTAGCAACTGTTATCGTGAAACTGCGATAGAACCCTATAAACAGGAGTACAATTCTTCTATCGTGAATGACCTATGGAACAACGGGAATTCCAGTTTCGGAAACCACATACAAACAAATGATAGCAAAGTTTTTCCTATCTGATTCTGTGGGAATTTTTAGTGGCGATTGTTATCGTGAAAATACGATAAAACCCCATAAATAGCCGTAAAGTTCTCTTATCGTGAATTACCTATGGAACATCGGGAATTCCAGTTTCAGAAACTACATAAAAAACGATAGAAAAATTTTTCTATGAGAAATTTTCAGCAGGGCTATGAAAACAATATTACTAGTAAAGTATTGTCCCTAGTACAAATGCGGATGAATTCGGATAAAAATATGGGAATGTATACAAAATAGGATCGAGACGGATAAAATTGAATTGCATTTCTATTTGTTTCAATCCTATTTTCGTATCCATCTTCAAATTTTTATCCGAATCCATCTGAATCTATCCACATTTTTCAACAGGGGTATAAATATAAATAAGGACAAAACAAAATTCATGATTTGTACAACAGCGAAAACATCAAGAAGAATGAAAATCGGAAGAGATGCAGAGACAATTCAGCAAGTGAAAGAATTTAAATATCTAGGAAGCATAATTACGAAGAACGGTAAAAGCGAGAATAGCACGAGAAAAACAGGCTTCCCGCTAAAAGAAACAGTTACTATGCTCAAAGAATATTGGCTCAGCGGTAAGGAAGAAATTCTTGAAGAGTTACGTTTGGAGCACAGCATTATTAGGTTGCGAAACTTGGATAATTGAAAAAACGGACCAACGAAGACTCGAAGCTTCCGAAATGTGGTGTTATATGTAGAAGGGTGCTTAGAATAAAGTGGATAGAGAAAGTAAAAAGTCTTTTGAAACATGTCTTGGAAAGAAACAGTAATCCCAGATAGCAATTTAACCTTGCTACAATTTTGTCAGGCGAGCTTGTGACAAGGTTGATATAAGCCTCCTAGTTGACACACGACAAGGGTATAAGCTTATAACCCTTGCAGCAGGGCTGTAGCAACCTTACACTGACAAAGTTGTCAATAACAAGCCAAAAACAACAATCGAATGACAAGTGTGACAAGGTTATGAAAAGCCTACATGTTATCTGGGATGTGGTAGGACACACATTAAGGCATGATAGGTTATTGATTTATTTAATTTATTCATTTAATCGACGGGCATAACCCTTAACAAAAGAAGAATAAAATAAAATATAATATAATAAGAAGTGAGCAACTCATACAAAAATTCAAAACAAGCAAACAAACAAACAAAAATTACAGAAGAGTAGAGATAATTATAAAAATGAAAATAACAGCTCATAGAACATAGCACTTATTTTATAAAACGGCAGAATAAGAAGCTCTAGAGAAAGAAGTAATATTTAAATTGAACCGAGCACATCCTTGCCATAGGAGAATTGTATCCAACCTTAGAGTCATAAACAGGCAACCGAAACAATTGACAAGGTCCTCTCAACACCCTCCCAGGAACATTAAAGTTCACAGAACTCAGGAATGATGGAAGGTCAATATACCCATTCAAAACTTTAAATAAAAAGAGAGCATCTCCACAACTCCTCCTATTCTCAAGGACGTGCAGGTTAGCGAAAGCAAGTGCGCGAGTATAATCATGATCGGTGTAGTGCATAGAAGTACCTCTACGATACATAACCTAACGCAAAAACCGATGCTGGATCACCTCAAGCAACTTTATATCACACTTGAATGCAGGATTCCATATAATTGAACCATACTCCAATATCGGTCTCACCAAAGCACAGTACAAAGCTCTTAAAGTACTAGCGTTTGTAAAATTAGAAGAACACCGCAACATAAATCCAAGTGCAGCATTAGCCTTCCTCCTTCCTTAAAACTTAATTTACTATCAAAAACCACCCCCAAATCAGTCACTGTATCCACTCACCTTAGCACATCATTCCCAACCCTATAGTTATAATAGTAGCCTGATCTGCGTCTATCGAAGGATAGAAATTCACATTTAGCACTATTGATTACCATAGGAGTTGGAATTACACCAGTCCAGAACTCGATTAAGATTAGTCTGTAACATATCCCCGTCACGCTCATCAACGATACGCCAAAAAAGCTTAACATCATCAGCGTAAATAAGCACCTCTGAGAATTCGACTACATCACTCAAATCATTGATAAATATAATAAATAACAAGGGACCAAGGTGAGAACCCTGCGGAACATTATACAACTCTGAATGAAAACCCTTGACCTTAACAAACTGAGCCCGACAATTCAAAAAGCTACAAATCCAACGCAACAAATTCCCAATAACCCCAATCTCATGCAGCTTGGGAAGAAGGATATCGTGGTCAACCCTGTCAAACGATTTACTAAGATCTAAATATATAGCATCAACCTGCTCCCCGGCACCAATACAAGAAAAAACATACTGGGTCAAAAGGGAAAGGTTAGTCACAGTAGTTATTGAAAACAATATTAGAAAGAAAGATTAAGTTATATGAAGCAAATTATACAAGATAAGGGTTGTCGTAGATATGTAAGAATTAAGCGTTCAGCGGATGATAGACAGGGTTGGAGGATTTCATGAAACCAGTCATAAGACTTCATGATGATGATGATTGAAATTTATAAAAACTCTTCAAGGATCGCCTTGGATCTGGATGTCCATCATCAAAATGGACATTTCCAACAGGTGTACGTGTATCTCGCATCCGAAGATCACCAAGGAGTACAATAGAACGGTGGGAAATCACTTGTTTGCACTCTCAATATGCCCCTGGCGGGAGAAGCATTTGCGTAGAGACCTGGCTTCGAACAGGTTTCAGGCGTACACTCGAACTGATGCGCGATAAATCCACCGCTGTAATAAATAAACCAACTGTCACGTTCTTGGAACGATTTTGTTCTCAGAGTTAGATAAAAAGAATTCTTCAAGAATGATTCCTGAATTATTATGTAGTGGTTGCGAGTGAATACTTGAATATAGCAATATACCATGTCGACTAGAAATTATCATCACGTTAAGGGAGTGCTCTGATCAATTTTTCCACTAGAAAACTACTACTAGATCGTTCCAACCGTTTTTCGTCATCAATATTCGATTAAATACATCGAAGTTTTTAATCAAAATATTCAGACTTAATCAAACAATCCGGGTCTGATCTGTTTGTCGTTTAACTGAATCATTATAATTAATTATAAAGAAATTTCGTTATCAGCTAATTAGAAATCTCCATCTAGGTAGTTTTTTTTTATATTATAACAAATATAACGAGTGCAAAATTATTTCGAGAGTTAAATATTAATGATGTAAAACGGTTGAAACGATGTAGTAGTTTTCTGGGGAAAAATCGACCAGGGACACCCTTAACTCGGTGTTCTGAAGGGAACTGATGAGGTTATCCGAAATCAGGCGCATCCTCAGGAGTTATCAGAGTCGCAGAAGTTTCGAGGAATGTACACGGAAAAAAATACCATGTAAATTCTACATTGGTTGTTGTTAATTTAACATAACTGCTCACATAAATGCAATTGAAGTAAAATTTACATTGGAACCAATGTTATATTTATATTGTTATCGAAGTAAATGAGAGTGGTGTTGCTGTGAAGTAACTATGATAACAACGGAAGTCCAACAGGACTGTGCAGTAAATTTTACAGGAGATCCACACTGTAATCGTTACCTCCCTTTTCATATAATTCTTACGTGAGCATTTTTTTCCGTGTGGAAACTACAATCCGAAATGCGCGTTTCTTCTGCGGGAAACGCCAAACGATTACGCGGAAAAAAATTCTTGCTGCAATAGTGATTTTTCAAAATTTGATTTGCCGTTACAGCAAAAATTTTCCTGTCTTATCAAAATATTTGCCAATGCAGCGAATACTTCAGGAACTTGTATACCTAAAATGCCGAATTTCTGGTTGAGCAAGCGCTTGCTAAGACAGCAAGAGTTTTCCTGCAGAAGCAAATCTTTGACATTTGCTGTTCCAGCAAATTCTTTTTGACTTTCTCAGTCTGGAGAATTTGTTCTCCAACGCTGATACAGTGAAAAGTCAATCGTTTCTCACAATCACTCTGAGAGAAAAGAAATCCTATGCGACAGCGAGATATCATTTTGCTGGGTCCCTTTTGCCGGGGCAGCAAATTTTTTGCTGCGACAGTGAACTATTTGTAATATCGTTAGCTACGACAGCAATTTTTTAACTGTGGCAGCGAAAGATGTTTACTCCTCCGGCACATTTCCGTATTATGTATAGAATAGCCCAGGTAGGAAATGCCAATATTGACAACTGGCCCATGCTTGGCAAAAAACTGGGCTGCCAAGCATCGCGAACCAATATTGGTCCAACATACAACCGTTGTTCATTCTAGAAACCATACCGAGTTTTATAGGAAATGCCGATGCAACCGTATGTTATTGAGAACCCACACCATGTTTCATAAAGAATGCCTATCCAACAAGTGGTTCAAAATTGGCAAAACATTAAGCTGCCAAACATGGCGAATCAATATTGGCCCAATATAAAACCATTTGTTATTTGAGAATCTATACCACGTTTCGTAAGGAATGTCATTACAACGAGTGGTTGAAGCTTGGCAAAACATTAAACTGTCAAGCATGGTCAACCAATATTGGGCCAATGTACAACCAATGTTTATTTGAGAACCTATGCCACATCTCTGATTTTTACAGAGTTGTACCGATAACCCTGCTGAAAATCTTATCGTTTTCTATGCGAAATTTTTAGCAGGGATGGCATGAAATATGATGTCATTTTTTTCCAAAAGTTAATATACACAACTTGGGCTAGGTCCGGTTTAATTGTATGAGCCAAGCTCCGAAATACTCTTAATACATATATCATGAGACATTGGGTCATGCTTGGCATTGCATTCTGGCCCAACATGAGTACCAAGCCTGGCACGAGGTTATCATCCCAAGCTTTCACCAAGCTTGGGCCATTTTGTCTCATGGATTCTGGCCCAATATAAGTCATAATTGGGCCAAGATCGGGCCAAGCTTCGGCCATTTGTTAATTCCTACCTGGGTAGCGGACAAATTTTACTAGGGAAGTCAACATTTTTTCTTGCCACAGCTGAAAGGTCGCTGTCGTAGCTAACAAGATTGCTGTGACAACAAATAGTTTAATGTCTCAGCAAAAAATGTGTTGCTCCAGAAGAAGGTATCCAGCGAAATCAGATTTCGCTGTCACATCGAATCTTTTTTTTCCCCCGTGCAAATCTCAGAAGTGGATTCATCCGCTTCGGGTGGAATTTTCATTCGTTTGCGACTGTCCTGTTTTACAGACGTGACGAGTATCAACTAACCCACCCCATGTCCGCAACAGATTTATTCAGCTACCCAAAATAAGCGTTTTAGTTCGGGAGTGAAAAATCCACAAGAACTTTTCAACAACTGCAATCACCAGAAAAAAGTGGTACAAAAATTTTAGGGGTATCATATCCGACGTAAAATCATCTAAACTTCCATATACTGTAATCAGATTTTTGGGAAAGTGTCACTAGAAATTGCTGCGAGGGGTTTCTTTGCCAAAAAGTACGAATTTTTCACTTCGAAATTTTTTTCAAACTGGATTTACGCATTGAAGCCATCACACAGTGGGCCAGAAACTCAAAAAAGTGTCCAAAAATATAAATCCTTGGTCGATTTGTTTCGAACTGGGTAACATGGGGTTTTTCGGGTCGCTGATTACGAATCTGAAGTCAAAAATGGATAATTCAAGATGGCGGATCCAATATGGCGGACAAAAATTGAAAAATCAACTGAATTCGCTCGGAATTGGCTGTCATGGGGTTTTTGGGGTTGCTGATTACGAATCTGAAGTCAAAAATGCATAATTCAAGATGGCGGACCCAATATGGCGGGCAAAAATCGAAAAATCAACTGAATTCGCTCGGAATTGGCTGTCACGGGGTTTTTGGGGTTGCTGATTACGAATTCGAAGTAAAAAATGCATAATTCAAGATGGTGGATCCAATATGGTGGACAAAGATTGCAAAATTTTCGGCACTAGCCTGAAAATTGCTGTTCGAGGGTTTGTGGGGGTGCTGACCCAAAATCTGAAGTAAGAAATGATGAATCAAGAATAACGAACCAGGCTGTAATTGTAACATTAACTGAATTCGTGAATTCAGCGGATTTTATTTAACGCACTGAAATTTCTCAATCGATAACATTCATTTGATTAAAGATTCTGACACAGAGAAAATTCGCTCAGGAGAATCTCAGTGAGGTGACCCTAAAACCCAGTGCGATCGTTATATACATATACAACAACCCATCTATTCGCAGCACTGATGCTGTTAAATAAATATGTCCCTTTCTGCCGTACCCGGAGCCACGAACTTGGACGTAGGGACTGTAGACTCCTTGTTTTTTTATTTTGTACTTTTATAGCCTCCCCGTGGATGATTGCGGGTCTTCCAGGGGGATATTCATGATACCTGTCCTTGATATCCTTTTTATCCATCCCTGGTAGTATCTGCTTCCTTTACGTGGTGGGGAGGATAAGTATCTCAGAGTTGGATCTTTTTTTTTGAGTGGAATAAACTACTCAAGAGAAAGAATACAAACTGAGAGAAACGAAATCATCCTAATGCCAGAAACATCGGCAAAATCAAACGGAAGGAAAGCAAGGGGAAACTACCTTCCTTGACATGTTTCAATACTTCCCGAGGAAATGAAACCTTTTTCCTAACCTGGAATATTATGTAACAAAAACAAACAAACAAATTAATAAATACATGATGGCGCTCTCTCGAGTAAAATATTCCGGAGGTAAACTAGTCTCCCGTTCGGATCTCCGGGTGGAGGCTGCTCGAGGAAGCTTCATCAGCAAGGAACGAAAACCGAAGAATAGGATAGGGAAAAGAAACAACATTCTTCGAGTCGGAGCGTGGAATGTTAGATCACTGAGGGAAGCGGGAAAATTAGAAAATTTGAAATTAGAAATGAATAGGTTGAATATAGACGTAATGGGGATTAGCGAAATGAGATGGCCACAAGAGGGCGATTTCTGGAGTGGGGATTATAGAATAATGCATACAGGATCAAAGAACGGTCAAGCAGGTGTAGGAATTGTGATGCATAAAAGAGTAGGAAATAGAATAGAAAATTATTTGCAACATAATGAACGTGTGATGATGGTTAGAATCAGAACAAAACCGGTAGACACAGTCATAGTCCAAGTATACATGCCTGCATATTCGGAGGAAGATATTGAAAAAACGTACGAAGAAATAGAAGAAGTGATAGAATATGTGAAGGGAGAAGAGAATTTGATAGTGATGGGGGACTGGAATGCGGTAGTAGGACAAGGAAAAGAGGACAACATTATAGGAGATTTCGCGTTAGGGAGGAGGAACGATAGAGGACAACGTTTAGTCGAATTTTGTGAAAATCATAAGATGGTTATCACAAACACTTTATTCGAAAATCATCCAAGAAGAATCTACACTTGGAAAATGCCAGGAGATACAGCAAGATACCAAATTGATTACATATTAGTGAAACAAAGATTTAGAAACCAAGTGAAAAACTGTAAAACTTATCCAGGTGCAGATATAGATAGTGATCATAATATGTTGATGATGAAATGCTCTCTGAAATTCAAATCTCTGAAGAAGAAAAGGAAAATGCAGAAAAGATGGAATTTGAAGAACCTCAAGCAAAAACAAACGCATGAGGCATTCGAGAAAATGTTGGATGAAAAATTGGGAGATCAAAAAGAGAAAGACTTGGGAATAGAGAGGAGATGGACAAAGATGAAGGGGAATATAAGAGAATGTGCGGATAAGATTTTGAAGAATGATGGAGTAGAAGCTAAAAACCCATGGATAACGGGAGAAATTTTAGAATTGATAAATAAAAGAAGAAAATACAAGAATAATGATAGCCAAGAAGGCCAGCAACGATACAAATCATTGAGAAATAAAATAATAAGAGAATCAAGGAAAGCAAAAGAACAGTGGTTAGAAGAGAAATGTCAGGAAATAGAAATAAGATTGCATTTAGGAAAGATAGATGAAGCATATAAGATTATTAAAAGATTTTTCGGACAAATGAAATCTAGAAGCCATAAGATTAGAAACTCTCTAGGACGACAATTGATAAAAACGGAAGAGAAAATAGAACAGTGGATCAATCATTTGGAAGACTTGTATAGAGGAAACGATGATATAGCACTATTAGAGAAGGAGGAGGATGTAGATGAGGAAGAATTGGGAGATTCGATATTGAGATCAGAATTCGACAAGGCTTTGAAAGAATTGAAAAATAATAAAGCGCCAGGCATAGATGGCATAAGTGCGGACCTTATAAAAGCCTCCAGTGAAGGAACTCGCGGCGCACTGTTTGAATTGATTAGAGATATGTACGAAAAAGGAGAAGTACCGGAAGATTTCCAAAAGAATAAAATTGTCGCTATCCCGAAAAAACGAGGGGCAGACAAATGCGAGAACTACAGAACGATCAGTTTAACTTCACATGCTTCGAAAATACTGACCAAAATTATATACAGGAGGATGGAAAATAAAATAGAGAGTAGATTGGCAGAGGATCAGTTTGGTTTTAGAAAAAATAGGGGAACGCGAGAAGCAATCTTAGCACTCAGGGCAGTAATAGAGAAAAGGATAGCGCTGAAGAAATCTGTGTACATAGGTTTTGTAGATACACAAAAGGCTTTCGATAATGTGGACTGGGAGAAGATGTTTGCGATCCTGAAGAAGGTGGGAATAAATTATAAAGATAGAAGAATAATATACGAATTATATAAGAATCAAAGTGCAATAATAGACATAGAGGGTCAGGAAGGGGAAGCACAAATAAGAAGAGGGGTGAGACAAGGATGCTCATTATCGCCACTGATGTTCAATTTATATATAGAAGAAGCAATGAACGAAGTGAAGGAGGAAATTCAATCGAAATTACAGATTCAGGGAGAAAATATAAGTATGTTGAGATTCGCGGATGACATAGCTATATTGGCCACGAGTAGTACTGAGTTAGAAAATATTCTCAACACCATGAGAACAATATTATTGGAAAACTATTGTATGAATATAAATAAAGACAAAACAAAATTCATGATGTGTACAGCAGCGAAAACAGCTAGAAGAACGAGAATCAAAATAGATACCGAGACAATTGAACAGGTGAAAGAATTCAAATATCTAGGAAGCATAATTACAGAGAACGGCAAAAGCGAAAGAGATATAAGAGCAAGAATAGCACAAGGGAAACAGGCTTTTTATCAAAAGAGACAGTTATTATGCTCAAAAAATATAAGCTTGGAAGTAAGGAAGAAATTCTTGAAAAGTTACGTTTGGAGCACAGCATGGTTGCGAAACTTGGACAATGGGGAAAACTGATCAACGAAGACTTGAAGCTTTTGAAATGTGGTGTTATAGGAGGATGCTCAGAATAAAATGGATAGACAAAGTCAAAAATGAAGAAGTACTCGAGCAGATAAATGAAGAAAGAAATCTTTTGAAACACATCGTGAAAAGGAGAAGCAATCTTATAGGACACACATTACGGCATGAGAGTTTATTGAAAACAATATTGGAAGGGAAAATGAATGGTAAAACTGGTAAAGGTAGACCTAGAGCAAGTTATATGAAGCAAATCGTACAAGACAAGGGATGTAGTAGATATGTAGAAATTAAGCGTTTGGCGGATAATAGACAGGGGTGGAGGGTTTCATCAAACCAGTCGTAAGACTGATTACTTCATGATGACTTTTATAGTTTAAATTTTTTTTTGGAATTTTCGTTCAATTTTGTATTTTTTTTTCTCTCTCTAATTTTTTCACTTGTTCCTAATCTAAACGCAAATCGGCTTTGGCATGGGTAACTATAGCATACGTTGCGGCTAGATATCGTGAGAGAGACGGGGGATTGTCAGTATATATTGTCTTGATTATTTTTGTGAGGTCAGATTTTTGTTATTCTGACGAAATTTTCACTGCAGATTCACAATCAGCAACCACGAACATTCCTTGATAATAAATTTTCAGCCAAACTCCGAATTGTTATATTAGATCTACCAGTTCGAATATCGCATTATTGACTTTAGATTTGTAATCGATGATCTCACAAACCCCCGAACAACGAAGTTTGAGTGAATCCAGCTGATTTTATGATTTTAGTCCGCCATATTGGATCCTTCATTTTGAATTTTTTTCATTTCTTACTCCAGGTTATCATAATTGAACGTAATCACCAATCTCAAAAGCTTTGGTCACCTCTTTTCGAAAGAATACCGAGGAAATTTATAAATTCATTCGAAAATATTGAAAATCCATGTATGAAAGCACAAAAAAATCAATTTCTTCGATGTGTTTGTTAAAAGGCGCAAAAAGCCGCAGGTTGACTTTAAAGTACACTTCATCCGGAATGTAATGAGCCTAATATGATGTTCATATCTGGTGGAACTCAGGGGAATAGTTAATTGGAAGATTGGAAAATGATAAAAAAACTCTATATTTCGTGATATTGTGTTCAGTTTCAACTATGAACAGTGAAGATGAACACTTTTCCCATCGTCTTAAGTTTGTTTCATTGTTGTTCTTCCTGAAAAAATACAAAAGAGAACTCTTGGATGAGCGAAGTTTGCAAATGATGCAGGTTTGCACATGACACTTGAACAGTAAAGTTCAACCTATTATGCTTGGGGATATTGGTTTAATTTGTACATACATGCATCAAATCTCATAAAAATTTGAGAATAGTTGTCTCAAAGGGTCCTATAAATGATGAACTACTTGTTTTGTGAAAAACTCAAAGTTCATTTTTGGCATTTTTGGCCACTTTTTTGAATTTCTGGCCCACTGTGCATCAGAGGATTTCTAAATGAAGTGAAAAACTCGTGGCATACGAGTCTAAATTTCAAGATAGATGCATCTGAAAATTTTTTTTTGAGGTCCTAGCAACCAAAATGGCGGCTTGCAAGATGAAAAATCCTGAAAATCTTTAGGGATTTCTTTGTTGAGGTTTCAGAAAAAATGTTATAGAACGAATACGGTCAAATTTTTTGGAGAAGTTTTTACTTCTCTCAAATTTGGCCGTTTCCGAGATATTCATAGATCATTCAGAGAATTCTAAAAAAATTTGAGAGTATTCTCTGCTGAATTCCAACAACTTTTCGTTTCATGAAATTTTTCATTTTAACTCATCATTTTTTCACGATTATTTAAATAAAAATTATAATTAAAATTATTTAGCAGTTGTTGAAAAGTTCTTGAACTTTACGTCTCTTCCAGCGTTAACAAGCTAAGATCAATTTTTATTCGGGCAGCACCGATACCATAATCGCACCAAAAGAAATTACCTGGGCTTCATTTTAGTTCCAACGAAACAATTCTCGAATTCAATGGTTGTAATGAAATACTTTATCACGATGAAGTGTGCGCGCATAGGGTTCATGAAACCTGTAAACAGAGAGAGAGAGAGAGAGTTTGTTTTTCAAGAGTCTTTCAACTCTGTTTGGTTTAATGAAATGAAATATTGTACTCTCGTACAAGCATCAATTTGAAAAATAATCGATTCTTACACTCGGGTTGAGCCATTCCGTCGTTGAAGAAAAAATCAACATCACAACCGGCTTTGAGGGCACCCAAAGGGGAGGTATAAAGCGCTTGTGTGAAAATCGCATCACCTTTGCATAATTTTTTGGAACAATCAACGTCGAAGAAGCCTGGTCCAGCTGGATCTAAACCAATTATGTGTCCGCATAAACCTTTGCCGTGCTTTTTCAGGATTTTGCAAACGAACGCGGCTATATGTGCGCCCAAACTATGACCGATTATAACAAAATCGCTCGGTTTCATTCCGTACTTTTGTTCCAGTTTCATCATGAAACTGTAAATCAATATGTCAATAATTTATTTGCCCCGAAGTCTCCTTCCCGTCATCTTCAGTTTCTGGAAGAGAACTTCATAAAAATTATATGAAATTACTTGGCTACGCGCTCTGCTACTTCCGAACTGCGAGAAATCGATATTGGATAGGCAAACCAATGGACTATGTCGTTGCCACCGGTCGTGCATGCCGCTTCCTTCCATTGGACTGAAAATATGTTATACGGCTTCTGAAATGCAGAGAGAATGAAAAGATCTGCTAGAAATGTCGGGAAGATTCGGGGGAAACTGAAACAACAACAGCCACCAAGAAACAGTCAAATGCATTTTTAGAATTGTACAGACGGAAAAAATAGTTGCTTTTACTGAGAAAGCATTGTTGGCTCACCACGGTTGTATGTTTTTTTTTTTTTTAAACGGAAACTAATTATTTCTCTCAGGGTATCCGTTTCTTTTCATTTCGTGATGGTCACCCTGGTGGAAAATTTTTGTTTAAATTTCTGAAAATCCCAGAGGGTTTCAATGAAGCATTTTTCTGAGATATTTATAGATATTTACAGAAATTTTTGGTGAAAATGCGTGTTCAATAGAATCAGAGATTTTCAATACAATTTAGAGAAATCTTCAGAGATTTTCAAAGAAATGTTTCTTCAACAAAGAATACAATATTTTCAACAAAGATGGAATGACGAAACTACGAAAACATTATCAATATTCGTACATACCTTCTTCAACAAAGTAGTAATTAAGGAAAAATAATCTGTTGAATTGGCTTCAAGATTGAAACCATGAATTACAAATATCACCGGATCTTGAAGATTTATAGGTATACATTTTTCCTCGGGTTCCACATTGTATCCTAATCTGTGTTCCCTGCAATGACAACACTCTCACCTTTGAACAATGTGCTTCCCAGGTGAAAATATGGGGTAGAGTTCTTGCGAGGATTTGTTTCTACACAAATTCTACACCATGAATGTAGTAACATAAAACATGATTTACCGAGAATGGTTTTGTAGAGCCAAATCCTCACAAGAATTCTACACAGAGAAAAGTTTATATTAAAGATTACTATATTTTTATGGTATTCGTGGGATATACTTTATTACGAGGCTCAGAATTATATTTATTTTAAATTATAACATATTTATCTTCATCCTCATGAGAAAGTATGGTGAATGCTCGTATACTTGTGATTCTCAGCGACATAATCAAATATATCCCAAAAGTACAATATAAATATGCTAATATCTAATATAAAATTTTTACTGTGTATAAAATGTTTTCACCTGAGTTTCGACAAAACACCAATTAAATTGGTTGAAACATAAATACAAACAAATTATGATTACTAAAAAAATAATTAAACAATTAGATATAGGGGAAGTGCGTCTAAGTATTGCACCATTGCTCAAATTGCACCAAAGCTCCGATACAAAGAATGATAGAATAATTGCATTTTTTTCCAGAGATCCGGCGTTTTACAACTTAGAGAATGATGTTTTTCTTAAAGTTTTAAACGTTGTGTTTGTTGGGCTTTAATATGAAATTGGAGAATATTTCTTAAAATTGTTAAATTTATCAATATTTCACAAAATATGGAAAAACATATAAACTTTCCAAAAGTCGCGCATGAAATTTTACAAAATGACCGATGAAACTTGGAAATTTTGCCATCCACTTTGTAAAATTTCACGCGCGACTTCTGGTAAGGTCATATTTTTTCCCATTGTTTGTAAAATGTTGATAAATTTCCATTCTTTTTCAAATAAAATACAACAAAACTGTGGATTGTTTTATCTTTATCACGAACTTAAGAAATACTCTCAAATTCAAAGGAATATTCTCCAATTTTCCATCAAAGATGACTATATTTCCGAACTGCATTTTTCTCTGTGTAGTTTTCTGTTGATTAGGGATGAGATTCCCCAATGACACCGAGAAAACTGTTTGGTTAAAACAACAAAACATTTTGGTTGATATGTGAACAACAAAAACATTTTGTTCCTTCAACCAAATTATTTTGTTCCTAAATGTGTTAATAAAAATATTTTGTGTCTAATACCAAATGTTTTGTTGCAACAACAAAAATTTGGTTAGCATAACGAAATTTGGTTTTTGGTTGTTCACATTTCAACAAAACTTTCAATGTAAATTTGAAGGATCCGTATGCAACGTTACCATCGATGATAGACATATCGTCTCCACTTCGTACGATTAGACTTTTCCATCATCGAGTGTTTCCCCCTTTGATTGTGAAGAAAAAGCTGGATTTGAAAACATTCGAATGAGTTCTTACCTTGTGAAAAGAAGGTAGGATACTTTGCCCGTTTTGAACACACAATCTGGCAGCATCGACAAAGCGAGCTGTTCAATTGATTTTGCTGGATCCTCGCCTGAAACATTTTATGAAATTTGTTATGGGATTTTGAAGAGGAACACTTTTCTCACGGCTGCGTAGTCGGTGCCCGAGTCAAAAAGTGAAACCTGATTGACCGCTGATTCGTTGCATATTACGGAGTGAATCAGGGTGGATTTTATTTTTCGCCCTGATTTCGCTCTGTTCTCAACCTGATCTTGCTTTCAAAATTCTCATTGAACCTGATGTTAACTTCTTTTTGATCCGATTCAACTCTGGATCGTTGCATATTACGGAGTTGACCAGGTCTCAAAAGGTATTACAATTTTTCGACTCGGGTGGAAGAAGTCCGCAACAGTTCTAACGGAAATCCCCTTCCGTTGATCAGTCGCCATCAAATGCTTAATTGATTTCAATAAAGTTTCATTGTACTGAGAAAAGGGCAATTTGGAAGTTCGGTGAATAATAATAATATACTTGTTCGATCTAAACATTCCTGAACTCTCAGCAATTTCTTATGAAATTTCAAGATGGATTACTGAAATTTCGCTTCACATTACTTCTTGAATCGTTAATATGTAATACAATATTCATGACCAAATTCGCTATGTGTCACTCAATTACTAAACCCTCAGGAAAATTTACTTCATTCTGAGCAAAACGTGTCATTTTTCCGCCAATTTGTTAGAGAAAAGATGAAACGTTTTAGTCGAATCCCACATAACAATTTTGGATCACTCTTTTGGATCATTCTGAAAGATATCTTAAAGAATTCGAAAAGATGTCTCATGAAACACCAAAAGATATCTTTTGGAAGTCTTCATGCGAGATTTCTTGAAGTTTTCTGAAGGTATCTTTTAGAATTCTTAAAGATATCTTCCGTAAGATATCTTAAAGATGTATTTAGGTGTTTCATAAGACATCTTTTAGAATTCTTTAAGATATCTTTTAGAATGTTCCGGAAGAATTCCTCAAAATTGTTATCTGGGATTGGCGTAAATTTTCCTAGAGGGAGGCCGAAGAATAAATAATTGGATCTCCTTAGAGCGTCTTTACCATATTGTACGTATAACTCAGGTGACTAAGGCGTAAATACATCGTGGAATAAACGGGTTCGATTCCCGTAACCATAAGGGTCAAAATCAAATAAACTCCATCGGAACGCGAGAGCAGCCAAGAAACAGTAGAAGGATACCGGAAAGGTTAAAAAGTTTTTGTGAACAAATTCAAGACACCTTCGGGTACTCTTTGAGAAATCTTAAATATGTCTTGAAGACATCTTTAAGAACTCTTCAAGATATCTTTTCGGATTCTATACGTGTTTCATAAGATATCTTTTAGAATTCGTTTTGATATCATCGAGGAAGTTTTTCAAGACTCCCTAAATAGACACAAAGATATCTTTTAGAATTCTAAGAATTCCTGAAGAATTTTCTAAAAGATATCTTTTCGTATTCGAGAAGATGTCTTATGCAACATGAAGAGATTTCTGAAAGATCTCTCGAAGACATCTCGAAGATATATTTGAGAAGAAATTAAGAAATCTAAAAGAGTTCTTCAAGATTTTTGGAAGATGTCTTGAAGAATACTTCATCTCGATCCGTGAGGTTGCGGGAATCGAACTCGCGCATCTTACGATGTACTTATACGCTTCAGTGACCTGAGCTATACAGACAGTTTGATTTCTATGCTTATGATTGTCAATATGACATAGTGAAATAGTGTCAGTGGTGTACATTTTCAGAATAAAAATGATCTTCTGAAAAAACTGTTATTATATAAACAAATGTCAGATAAATTTCTATCTCATCGTTATTGAAGAATACCTGATTAATAAGTATGAATAAGAATTTTTTTTAATTTACTTGATGGCTGTACATAAAATTAAGCGTAAAAAGTTCAGTAATTTGTGAAATATTTGTATCTTGGAGATTCGTTGATTCCAGCGCGGGTATTGAAAGGTTACAAAATCGTACTTTTTGCAGAATTTATTGTATCTGCAATTCGATTATAATAAAAAGCACATTCCAAGTGTTATTCATGTCAATTCATATGATCAGGCATTCATAACCTAAACCTGCTGACAATCTATCTTCTTAAACATACCCAGATAACAATTTTAAGGAATTCTTCCGGAACATTCTAAAAGATATCTTAAAGAATTCTAAAAGATGTCTTATGAAACACCTAAAGACATCTTTAAGATATCTTACGGAAGATATCTTTAAGAATTCTAAAAGATACCTTCAGAAAACTTCAAGAAATCTCGCATGAAGACTTCCAAAAGATATCTTTTGGTGTTTCATAAGACATCTTTTCGAATTCTTTAAGATATCTTTCAGAATGATCCAAAAGAGTGATCCAAAATTGTTATGTGGGTATCTTGTTAATGTCTTCCAAGGAGATATATTTCAAATGCTTCTAAAAGATGTCTTTAAGATATCTTACATGGTTGTCTTGGAGATGTCTTGAATCAAGACATCTTTTAGAAATCTTTCACAAGACGTCTTTTCAACACTTCTGGAAGATATCTTTGAAAACTCTCCAAGAACGTTCTTGAAGATCTCTTAATTCAGTATTCTTTTAGATATCTCCAAGAACTGCGTGCTGTGTGGGTTCTCACAAACGTATTGAAACTTCTTAAAGATATCTTCAAGATATCTGAATGTTAGTTGGAATCATTTTTTCCCGGGTGACCTGAGGTCTCTGATAACTTCCAGACCTGATGAGAGAGGAATCAAAAAGATTTCCAGAATTTCCTGATATCATTTAGAGGACATAATGAATATCTAAAATGTGAAGAGGAAAAATGTTCACTGGAATGTACTCACAAGCTCAAAACTGCTGATCTTAAACGTACATTTGGCAAGACATCTTCAAGACATGTTGAAAAGATGTCTTTAAGATATCTTGTCGAGATATGTCTCCAAGATTCCTTTCAACAGACATCTTCAGGATATCTTGAAGATGTCCATATGTTCATTGGGAACCCACACAGCACTCGTTGTCTGAAAGATATCTTCAAGAATGTTTTCGAGAAACCTTTTAGCATTTTCTAAAAGACATCTTTCGAAAATTTCTACAAGGTTTCTGGAAACATTCTTGGAAATTTCTTTTAGAAATAAGAACAGTCTAAGACTTCTGAAAGATGTCTATTCATGTTGCATAAGACTTCTCGCACTGTTCCTAATTATTTCTGAAGATATCTTTCAGACAACGAGTGCTGTGTGGGTGAGCGGAGATGAAATAAAATCGAAAACATACCTTGACTCGAACAATGTTCAGCTCGTTCCATGAACAACAAAACAAACAGCACTTTTATTCCCGACATTCCATACTTCATTTTTGTAGATAGATGGGTAGATTGCGGTGGGTCAAGTTCAACGTTATTCACTCATGAAAATCAAGTATATGCTTTATAGAAGTTTCCCGTGGAAACTTCTCGGGAAAAATATATCGATATATTTTACGTACGTCGTTGAAGCTTGAATTGTTTATTTGAAACGAATTATTGATCGAATAACGAAATATTCAGATCCAACCTCAGTTAAAAACCGCAAATTTTGTAGCGCATTTTTTCAATGATGTTTTCAATGTCAATAAGTACATTTTTGGGGATGAATAACGATGATTCATCACATTTTGTAACTTTGAATTTTCCTTTCGATTTTATAAACGATTAAAATTTCTACAACATTGTGACATGATCGTTCATTCGAAAGAGATAAGGCTTATTGCATAACACACGTGGCGCATGTTATCTGTTTTTACATATTGAAAAAATATGATCCATATGAACAAATTTCAAAGATAAAATTCGTTGAGGAATTCATCAAGATTTTTTGATTTTTGTATTCTTGCTTTTGATCTCACTGATCTTCGTGATGATTTATTTGCGCTTCTTTTTTAGATATTCACAAATTGTTAGATGTGCAGGGAAATTATGATATTATTACCTTGAATCGTTGGATAAAAAAAGTGGATGAAATTTGAATATGATCCAGGTAGATTTGAGGTTTTATCCACGGTTTCATCTGGGAACCAACATTGATTTCTTATTTGCCTTCTTGCACAACACTTGTCTTCGATGAGTTTTAGACAATAATCGGTCAAAAACTTGGTTTGAACACTGAGAGAGAAGAAGTGTAAAAATTAGAATCTTTGTTAACAGATTGAAGAAGTCACGAATCAAAAAAGGTACCCGAGGAACACGCGTAGTCACGATGACATTCCAATGACATCTTTGTGATGTAAATTACTATTCGAATAGTAATTTCGCTTCTCCAAATAATAATTCATCGAACCAATTCTGAGTGATTATCTCCTTTGATCCACGATGTTTTTAATCTGTTGATAAAGATTGTAATTTCCACGCGTTTCTTCCCTCTCTGTGTGAAACATCTTTAGAAGAATCGATGTATGAATATTTGTGCGTAAGTCTCGAAAATTTACTCAATGTGTTTGACTAAGTTGCTCTCGCAACAACAAATAAAACTGATTACGTAGTCCATGTTACGTATTTTCACCTTTTCTTCGTGTTTCGAAACAAACAACAATACGTTGAAATTTGTTTAATCCGAAAGAATTGAAGACATAATTTTATTGAATGCATAAATCAGAGAATTGACTTTCGTTATCTTTTGACTGTCAATAAAGTCGATATCGCTTAATTTGTTCGGAAAACAAGTTTTTGTTGAATTTTTGTGAATAAATTTTCTACAATGTCAATGTTTCACAGAACGTGGCACGGTGAAACAAAAGTTTGCAAACAACTTTTGATAAAAGTATAGTCGAGTGCGAATTTCATATGATTTTCGCAGGGCTTCTTGTTGTTACCAATAATTGTTCAATTCAGCGCCTCAAAAATTATAAAAATCCATACTTCATCCGCTTTTGCATCAATGGGCAAAAATCGACACTTCCCTGGTGAGAAATAGTTTTTCTGAAAATCTGTAAAAACTTCCTTGAATTTCACTGCAAAACTCTGAAAAACACAAAACACGGAAAAAAGAAAATGGAGAAGTTAACCGTGTGGAATGACACCGCGTGGCTCTGAGTTTTTAAATGGAAAGTTTTACAAAATATATTGTAAAATAATTCACACTATGGGACAAAGATTTTCATTCAAAGAATATAAATAAAAAACTCACGTCTCTTGAATATTATGTTATGTTTTGAAGACTGAATTGCCAAACGGTGGAAAAAATTCGCCATGACAGCAAAACCTGATTTTGCTGGGTACATTTTGCTGGAGCGCAAACTTTTTGTTATGACAGCAATCCGGTTAACTATACGACAGGAATTTTTTGGCTGTGGTAGCAAGAATGTTGACTCCTATAGCGAAAATTGTTTGTTATACTTGATATAATATTAAAAATCTTGCTGTTTTAGTTAACCATTTATCGTAATTTTGTAAATATTGTAAATTTATTATCATAATCAAGAATTATATCAGAATCAATTCGCAATAATAGAAAAAGAGGGGTAAGACAAGGATTTCATTCAATTTGTATGCAGAAGAAGCGACGAACGAAGCGAAGGAGCAAGTGCAATTGAAATTACAGATTCAGGGAGAAAATGTGAGCATGTTGAAATTTGCGGTAGCAAAATTTGGACCATTTACATCTTGTTATTCGATCTATACTCACCCGGAGAGTGTACAACATCCACTGATCAGAAACAACCGTGAATCAGTAATGCAGAAACACTATTCTCTCCCAATAATACAGAACTATCCTTTATTTTGTAAAATTTTAGAAAATCACCATCCCTCGTGAGTGCACATTCATTCCTCCAAACAATTCTTCGACAGCTCGATCTCGAGGGTTTGTGTTCTCGAAAGAGGAAATTCTTTTATTCAACTTCAGCATCTGGCGAATAACTTCAGATCCCAAAGACAGAACTCAACAATTACCTGGTAAGAAGTTTCATTTGTAACATCAATTATGCCCGACATTGTACGCACCCTCGCTGTATGAATCGTTCTGAATTAAACAACAAGTTAGAAACTCACCGTAAAGTATCATATTTTTCATCACACGTTTTTTCACAAGCTTAATATTATATGAATATTCTTCATATCATCGAGCCTTCCATGGATCATTCTACTATTGAAATTTGATGTATTCTACCACAGCAGTTCAGATCAATGATTATATGTGAATTGATCAATCGTTGAAGCAATGACTTACGTGCGATCATCACTTCCGCAGGGGTACTTTAACGAATTCTCAGCTATGGTGCAGTCCTGCGCAATTATGGATTCAACTGATGCAGTATTCATATCCAGGCATGTTGATGTCGAACCGGGACATCGCAATGGTGGATAGGTAATAAAATTGTCTCGTTCATTTATTCCATCGATGATGATTTCATCTATTCATTATTGCTGTGCTGGAAACCACAACGATGTAACAAACACGGGATGTCACTTCGGATATAGAGTATGCGCGATTGGAACGGAACACCACTCTTCTCGAACAAAATTTCTTTCACATCCCCGAGAGTTCGCACATGATTCTTTAACGAACTTTCAGCTATCCGGGTTCCATTTATAGACTATGAATTCCATCATGTGGTGTTAAATGAAATACTCAAAGATTCCCAGTATCGTAAACTTGTGTGTGTTTCAATCTATGCTCAATTCAATATGCCCACCGAGGTATCTCCAGGTATAGTTAATCTCGTCGTCATCCCCGTTTGATACAACACAATCTATCCACGCAGCACTCTTGGTCTTCTAGATATCTTGAGGAACTGTTCAGAAAAATTTAAGAAGATGTCTAAAACAGTTCTTACTTCTAAAAGAGATCTTATCATGTTGCATAAGAACTGAAATGCTGCGTGGGTATTAAAAGCAATTGGCACTGGTATCTCTCAACACCGTATTTTTATATCGATAGATTACGAATATATAATAGCTTTTAATCGTCGGATTTTACAAATAATTGGCATATGGCCTCAGAAGGATGGCAGAGGATCAATCTTGACAACATTTCGTTTACTCTCATTCTGTGTGATAACAGTTTTATTCGTCGTTATACCGCAAAGCATGAACTTGCCATTGGTATGGGGGGATCTGGATTCATTGGTTGAAAATTTATGCATCGCGAATATCCCAATGACCGTCTGTTTGGTGAAAATAGTGATTTTCTGTCACCATGATAAAGGTATGAAAAATGTCAACATAGTTCCCAATATATCATATAACGATACGTTAACTCGTTCCAGCTCTCGAATCTCTGATTGAAACGATGATGAAGGATTGGCAAGAAAACCAATACATCGAAAACCAAACAGTGATAAGTAATGCCCGTTTATCTCGAAAAGTTTCAGTCGGAACTTACGTCTTCACTGAAATTATGGAAGCCCTTTACATCTTTCTGATAGGGATAAAGATCATTCAGAACATAAATGAAATCCGACCGGTCTGTTATAACGGATATTTTCTTTATGATACTGGGAAAAGCCCGATGTACGAGATAACTCTTGTCTCACAAGTACTGTCAGGTGTTTATATCTCATCAGCTTATTCGAGCATCGATAGTTTCATTGTGATAGTGATGTTACATTTGAGTGGTCAACTCGCCAATTTGCAGGATCGAATAAGAGATTTTTTGTCGGACGTGGATGAATCTTGCGATCAAAAATCATTCCGTGGAAACGGAACATCGTTCGGATGGTGGATAAAGTCAGTTGTGGAGAGACATAATGAACTCATCAAGTAAGAAAAATCTGTGCAGTTGTCTGCCGTCAAAGAAGCCAAAGAAGCCGTATCTCCATATTTTGAAGTTTCGAGATGTTGAGCATTGAAAAAAGTTCGAATTGTGAATGATTCGAAAGCTTGGTATTGTTTCCAACCAAGGTTTCGTACTCTTCAAAATTCAAAGTTTTCACATAAACCCATCTAAATTTACACCATACGAACGCCTTGAGCTTTTCTGAGGATTTCTGTGTTTTTGAAGATACGGCTTTTTGGCTTAGGACGGCAGTTATCGTGACCAAAAATTTTTGTGGAATGCGACCTCGAATACCTAAACAGCACAAATTTTTGATTATCTCAAATATTCCCACTGGATGTCTTAAAGATGCCTTGTGCGAGCATTTTAAAACATGTCTTCACATTTCTTTTAGACGCATTTTGCATTACTTACTGAAAATATCTTAGAGACAGTGAAAACTGTTGCATAAGACATCTTTGAGATATCCAGTGGAAATCTTTTAGACAATGACGAATTTTTGCTTGTATGGGTAGCTATGGTCCCTTCAACTGCGAATTTTTGTTGCGACAAACGATATTCCAGTTCAGGGAATTTGAATTTTCTACTCGATGTCGTTTTTTGTTGCTACAACTGAAGATTTTTCTCAGTGTACAGTGAAATTTCGGGTTTTCTTATAAGAAATATACAGCGATATACTAGAAAAGTTTTTGAAAATGTGTAGGAGCAAAGCAAAAATGTGCATTACCTGTTTTTCTGTTAAAATACTACTGTCCTTTCACTGTTTGCAGGTTCTTTTTCACGATTGAAGAATGTTTCAATAAGATGCTACTCATTCAAATGCTTGGAGTGACCGTACAAATGTGTCTTCAGGTTTACACGATGTTCATAGTGAGTGTTACAAGCGTGCAATCATACAATCTCATAATATAAAATACTGAAGTACCTATTTTTCGCATTATCTAAGATATATTGTCCCCACATTACCTCGAATAATCGAAATTCTATTGTACATTTCGGTTGTTCGGAAACAAATTTAATATTCTACTTTCAGATGATTTTCTTCCAAGAAGAATTCCTGTTTGTCGAATTCCTCTTCATGGTCCTGTTCCTCATTATGATGATGACGCATATCTATATGTATTGTTATATTGGAGAAATATTAATCGTACAAGTGAGTTCTTCATTATTCAATATGCCTCAATTTCGAATCAGTTATTCGCAGATTGTATTACGTTGGAGTAATTTTTGAAGCTCACAAGCGAAAAAGGAACTTCGCATTCAAATCAATTTCATTTGTTGTCCAACGATTGGTACATACTCAATTACACAGGATGTTCCATGGTCTCTTATTTTGTAGCAAATATACGTATTGGCGAAGATGAAACTCCATTTTCATTGTGGAGTAGGAACAAGATTTTCCTTTAGGTTTCAGACGTTGCGTTTATTGGGTGTCGATGAAGCAAATCTTTTTCTTTCTAACATAAGGCTACCTTTTTGTTAACAAATTATTCAGTAGAATTCAGGTACAAGTTTCCATTGAATGTATGAGAAATGTATGAAGATTTTATACAAATTCTATATAAGTTCTAAACAATATATATATATATAAATTTTATGCAGTTTTTATATAGTCATAAGATAATTAACGTGAGGAAATACTTTCTTGATCTATCGTATACAGGGTGTCCCAGAACAAAGCATCAATATTTAACCAGCGTATTCCTGAGAGAAAACTGAACAACTTTTCTATTTGACATTTTTCGATCCGAAGCTTAGTTTTTGAGTTATAAACGAAATAAATGGACCATTCACGTGGCAAGTATATCGGCTAGTCCAATGATCGAAGAGTATACTTATGTAGCATCCACTTGATTCGTTGAAATCAACTCTGAAACTAAGCCTCGGATCAAAAAAAGTTGAATGGAAGAGTTGTTCAGTTTTCTTTCAGGAACGCGCTGGTGAAAGGTCGATACTTTGTTCTGGGACACCCTGTATATGTATTGAATAATCGAAATCAACCCTGGTGGAAAAAATTTTTGAATTTGGTTAAATTTAATCAAATTTTGTTAAATGTTGCTGAATTTAATTGAATTCCATGTTGAATTTCACTCACAAATTGAACTCTCTTTTCATGAAAAATCAAGAAGAAAAGACGAATTTCAAGAAATTACGACGAACTCAAATCAAATTCACAAAACTTTGCCAATTTTCTTTGATTTTTGTGAAGATTCGTGGATTTTTGTCAATTTTTAATGGAAAAGTGTCCAAATCCCTGGTAAAACAAATCTCTCTGAATCTCTCTGAATTTCTCTGAATCTCTCTATATTTTGGGACGAATTTCAGAGAGATTCAGAGTAATTCCAGAGTAATTCAGAGGAAGTTAGAGACTTTTCCGATAGTGATACGTTCTGAATTCTTCAAATTTCTCTGAATCTCTCCGCATATCACTGAATCCCTCAGAATTTTATATATTTAAATTTCAAAGCTCCCTCTGAATTTACCTGAATATCTCTAAATCTCCCGGAATCTAATGTATTCAGATTTCAAAGCTTCCTCTGAATTTCTCTGAATCTCTCAGAATTCCTCTAAATCTCCGGGAATTTAATGTATTCAGATTTCAAAGCTCCCTCTGAATTCTTCTGAATCCCACTGATTTTCTTTGAATCTCTCTGAATTCCTCTAAATATCCCGGAATTTATAGTATTCAGATTTCAAAGCTTCCTCCGAGTTCCTCTGAATTTCTCTGATTCTCTCTGGATTACTCTGAATCTTTCTAAATTCCTCTGAATATTTCTAAAAAATTCCATGCACAATTTTTTTAAATTTATCTTCCTCTGGAAAGAAGGAAGGTCTCTGAAACTTCCAGAAAGCCTCTGAAATGCAGAACCAAGAATTGTACTGAATTCATTCCTCTCTGAATTTTCCAGACCCCCGCATCTCTCTAAATTCCTCTGAATCTCTGAATTCTTCTGAAAAATCCCACGCACAATTTATTCTAATTCACCTGTCTCTGTGAGTCTCTGACACTCCCTGAATACCTCTGAAATCCTGAACCAACAATTCAGCTGAATTCTCTCTGATTCCTCTCTGAATTCCTGTGAATTCCTGTGAATTCCTCTGAATTACGCTGAACCTTTTCAAATTCTTCTGAATATTCCTGGAAAGCTCTACGCACATATTTCCCTAATTCACCTGTCTCTGTGAGTCTCTGACATTCCCTGAATACTTCTGAAATCCTGAACCTAAAATTTTACTGAATTAATTCCTCTCTGAATTTCTCTGAATTCCTGTGAATCTCTCTGAATTATTCTGGATCTTTCTAAATCCTCTGAATATTTCTAACAAATTCCACGCACAATTTTTCTTAATGTATCTGTCTCTGGAAGTCTCCAAAACTTCCAGAAAGCCTCTGAAATGCAGGACCAAGATTTTACTGAATTTCCCAGACTTCCCCCGCATCTCTCTGAATCTTTCTGAAACATCTCACGCACAATCTTTCCTAATTCACCTGTCTCTGTGAGTCTCTGACACTCGCTGAATACTTCTGGAATCCTGAACCAAAAATTTAGCTGAATCAATTACTCTCTGAATCTCTCTGGATTACTCTGAATCTTCCTAAATTCCTCTGAATATTTCTGAAAAGTTCTACGCACAATCTTTCTGAATTCATCTATCTCTGAAAGTATCCGACACTCCTTGAACGCCTCTGAAATGCAGGATCAAGAATTTTACTGAATTCGTTGCTCTTTGAATTTCCCAGAATTTCCCTGCATCTCTCTGAGTGCCTCTGAATTGTTCTGAATCCTTCTGAAAAATTCAAAACACAAGTTCTCTCAATCCACTAGTCTCTGAAATCCTCTGAACCACGCTGAATTGCTCTGAATTTCTCTGATTCTTTCTGAATCTCTCTGAAACGTGAAATTTTCAGAGAGATTCGGAGAGATTTTTTTACCAGGGATCAAGAATGAAATCCAACAAAAGTTTTTCCACCAGGGGACTGATTAACAGTTCGAACGGGAGATAACCAATAATTCCTCGCTTTCAGAGTACCGAAATATGTCTCGCTGCTTACAGTTGTCCATGGTATAATTTATCTGCCAACGAAGCTCGTCAAATTGTATTTATTATGCAAAGATGTAATCGTCCTCTCCACCTCACAGCTGGGAAATTCGCGTACTTTTCCTTGGAATTTTTCGCCAGAGTAAGTGAATTTATATATTTATATCATCCGTTGGGATAATTAAAGAACCTTAAATTATAGATTCTGAAAACTTCTGCTGGTTATTTATCAGTTTTAATAACGATGAAAACTTAATTGGGCGGAGCGATATCGTCACACGCTGCACAATTATCTCTACGCGTCTGAGGAAAATTGTCACCCAGAAACGGTTGATATTAGAGATTCCACAGAGGTTCTAACAATATGTTTGAAATCCCTTGTTGTATTGTACAAAATTCAATCAGATTTGGCAAGATTCAATCAGAATTACATTGAAAAAATAAATTCATCTGATTAGATCTCATTAACAAATGTTTCAATAGGGTTTGGTTAGAACATGGTACAAGATTCGATGAGATTTGACGAGAATCAATGGTTCCGTTCAACCAGGGATGCTTCGAAATACTATGGTGGATGAAATTATAATGGCAGAGAATTTTACTAGCAAATCTGACGCTGCCAACATCCGAATTGTACCATGTACCATTCAAAGCAAGAGAAAGACAGATTACATCAGTGAAAGGTATATTTATTTATTGTGTTAACACAACACTGATGCCTCTCGGATACCATTTTATACCTCTGTCTATTCACAGGGAGTCTTGGAAAATATTTCGAAGCTTTCACGGGGTGTTTTTCAAGGCAAAACTTAACTTCTGCTTCCTGCGACAAAATACATGGACATATGCTTATACCTGTAATCCCGCACAACAAATGGCTTTTGGGCATGGAAATAAAACGGAGGCAAAGTTCTCTAGTTCATTTCGGTGTAAAGAAGAATTGTGTCTTAGGTCAGGCCCTTTTACGTGCCTTCAACATTCCTCATAACCCAGATATCCGTATGCCGTATGAGTACCCATGTAAAAATTTACCAGTGGTGCAAGATTGACCCAGCCCTGACGAGCATTGGCGGAGCCTTGGGAGGAAGCCTAACTGAGGATTGAAATCTGCAACGGTGGTGAAAGATCGCCAATGTTGGTGTAGGTTTGATTCAATGGTTCAATCATGATCGACCGATACAAAATCTATTTTGGTCCGATCCTGAACCAAGGCTGACACAAACTTTCGCCACCACTGTTTCAACACTTTTCATCTTTGTATTGCTCTCTAAAATTTTTAGAGTGAGATTTCACTCTTTAGGCCGCCAGAAGTGAGCTTGTCGAAATTTCGAGCGAAATTCCCACTCTTTGAGAATGGAAGTCCAATTTTAGAGTGAATTTTCCACTCTAAAAGAGTGAGAGTTCACTCGAAACGAGTGAGAATCCCACTTGAAGCGGACTGGTCCACTTCTGAGCCACGTGATTTTTTACTCTTCCAGAATTAGAGAGTGCCGACACAGACACAATATTACTTCTGTAGTCAATCAACGTTGGTCCAAGATGAATCCCCTACTCTTGGTTGACACACCCGGCCCAGACCATTGGCCGTGGTCAACATTGACGCAATCGCTAAATTTGTACGAGGGTATATGCATCGGTATCAATCGATTTAGATTAAAATCGTTCGATGAGTTCCATTACTCGATCGTACACGAGTTCTTTGGCGTCGATTCCAAATATGAAATCAATATGATTGAATAGCCTGAAAGGTACTCTCTCGAACGCAACCACGCTTGGAATCCGTTTTGTTAGTTCAACCACATCCTGCGAAAGAAATTATATTCTGAATTTTCATATGAATTTGATGATTTGATCTGGATAGGAATCAAATTGAGTCTCGAACGGAATGGGTCTATCAGGGTGCTATTTGGGAGAGAGCTGTAATGCGAATTACTCACCTCATATATAGAGAAAACGTCATTGTCGGAGTAAATTAAAGCTATTGGAGCAGTGATTTTACTCAAATCGTATGACGGGGGTTTCTCTTCTCCATAAACTCTGTGATTTTTCTCTGGACCATAATCGAACGGCATAAAATCTCCTGCGGACAAAATTTGACTCTCAATTTCATGTTCTGAGAGAAATTTCTATAGTCACTGTATAACTGAAACATCTCAACTCAACATTCTCAATCAGAGCTACTGAAAATTTGGTTGATTCAACCAGGAAGGAAAGTTGATTTATCACTTAGTTGTATCAATTGTATTTTCTTGGTTAAATTAATCAAATTTTCAGTAGCTTTCACTATTAATATTTGGTTGAGGCGTTTTAGTTAAAGTAACCTCGAAAATTTCTTTCAGTGTGTGCAAATATATCACATATCAGTTAATTTTCATTCAATCTTCTAATAATTTCCGCTTTTCTTCTCCCAGTTTTTAGAAAACTGAAGGAAGAGATTTAGACTCCACAGTAACTTTGCCGGGGACTTCTCAATGCCCTGCAGAGCATCCCGTGGAAGCGAGAATTACTACATCCCTGGTAGAAATTCCTCTAGTAATTCGCTAGTTGTAACACTTGCCTTCACGAAAAACTAGAGCTCCAATTCAGTAACTTTTCAGTTCAATCACCAACTTATAAGTGTTCTTATATATATAATATATATAAATATTACATTATACATTATATATATACATATTATGTATATCTAATAACATAAAATATATAATAAATATACATTTCTAGTTTTTCACGAGGGGAAGTGTTACAACTCGTGAATTACTAAACAAATTCCTACCAGGGATCTTTCTACACAAAAATGAAGGAAATCAACCAGATTTATTTCATCAAGTTATGTTATACAGGATGTCCTTAACGACAATATGAAACCTCAATCTCATATTTTATCACTGATACGCGATTTACCTGTTAACATGTTCTGCGCTAAGTGGAAAACAGCTCGAAGCGATGTTCCGGAAGGTTCATACGAAGTGTAATCACTGATGGCTGACTGAAATCACATTAAACGTATAATATCGATCGATTCGATTTAATGCAGTAGGTGAAAATGCATTTCGTTGATAGCCAAATAGGGATGCGACAAAATATTCAAGATATGTGAATGGTAAATTGAATCGAATGATACGCACTACATTTAATTCTACAGCATCATTGAATCCGAAGAGTAATTGATGAAGATACACGCAAACCGCTTGCGTAGGCACTCCATTCGCACAAAAATGATCAGTGAATTTGATTCTGTTATCATCTATCGATGTAAAAGAATGTATTCCTCGCCATTTCAAATAATCCTAAAAAATGAGAAATATAGTTTCGGTTAGCATATTTCGGTGTATATGATATGATTATTCCAAAAGCTATAGTGGTGATTGGTGAACAACAATTATTTTGTTCAATGCGGAGAATAAAATTCGCTGCGACAGTGGAATCTGATTTTGCTAATTAACTTTTGCTGTGATCGCTAACAAACAGATAAAGCATGAGCCTTGTGCGTTGAAAGCACATTATGATCACACGGAAAAAAAGGAATAGTTGCAGCAACTACTTAAACGGTAGATTTTCGACCACCTACTTAAGTAAACAGAAACAATTTTAGGACTGTGAGTGTTCGAAATTTATATAACTCTAACAGTTCAATTATTTTTGATTATGCAAGTTCAAAATTCAAATCTTCAGAGTTCAAAACAACATTGAGCTCTTATAATAGTCACACGATGCGGGCGATTAAATCCAATAGTTTGACGCGAGAGAGTGCGGCGCTGTGTCGAACTGCGAGGACTCAAGCGATCTCGCGTCACACTATTGGATTTAATCGGCCGCATCGTGTGACTATTATAAGAGTTCAATGTTGTTTTGAACTTTTACAATTCAATTTTTCAACCGAGTCAAGTCAAAAAGTTGCACTGTTACTGTTCAAATTTGAATTCTATTTGAACTCTTTCAGTACAAACAGTTGTATTGATTCAGTCCTAAAACATTTTCCGTGTAGTTGCTGCAGCTACTCAGTAGTCAGGACAAGTAACACGTGAGCTGCCTCAGCTAACTCAAAATACTTCAGGTATTTAAGTTAGTTAGGGCGACTATCGAGTTAGTTGAAGCAGCTAACGTGTTACTTGTCTCAACTACTAAGTAGCTGCCAGAGATGTCAACTATTTCAAATAATTCTATTCAAAATACCTATTTAGATAGAAATTACTATTTTATATTTCACATTCAAATAGGTTTTTTTAACCAGCATTTTTAAATGTCAAATAGAGAATTTTATAATCACACTGTTAAAGATTTCTGCATGTAATGGAAGCAATTTCCACTCACGTGATTGCAAAAATTCTTGAAATTTCAATCACATATGAATCAAAACTCAGTGACCAAACAATATTTTTGTGGGTAATATAATATAGCAAAAATTCAAAATTCAATCACAAAAAATTGGAAATTTCATTCACAAGTGTACTTGAAAAATGAATGAAATTTCAAGAAAATATTAACAATGCAGAGATGTGATTGAAAATTCTGTGATGTTTTTAAAGGTTTTTCCAGACGAACCCTGCCAAGTCGTACATTGTAATTTTTCAAAACATTGGCAGCCTACATGAACTGATTTGATTATTTTAGTGAATGTACTTACCCATATCACATACATATTTTGGGAGATTAGCCTGACCCATTCAGGTTCTTGATGACGCCAAAAAGCAACAGGTGCCAAATCCACAGCCAGCCTTATTTTTTGATTGAAATCCGGCAAGTTTGATAATAAAACGAATGTTATTGTCGTTCCCATTGAATGTCCCACGTAATACAGAGTTTCCTGTCCCGTATTTTGGAGAGCGTAATTGATCATCGCTGATACATCCAGCAGAGCGAATTCATGATAGCTATTCGGAAGACACAAAAATTGATGAAGCACCGGTAAAGATCATGTTTCATACCATACAGTTATCGAGTTTTTTTTCATATTCAACCACTCTAACGACACATTCATCGATTTCCACGCTGTATCTCCGTGGACTCTACGTGGATACAAGGTGGATGAACGGGGATTCTACATGGAGGCAACGTAGAAATGTCCGGTGCTGTATGGTTGGATAGAACAATTCCAGAGGGATACTGGAATCGATAACTCGCATCATTGATTAGACACAATCAGAAATAGAAAAAGAATTCACCTAAACTGCCAAAATTCTTCATCGTCAGGTGTCAACGTCGTATGATGTCTGGAGTAGCAATTCCCACGAATATTACCCACCCATACGTCGTATCCTGCATCCGCAAGCAGAAATGCTGGAAGGAATATATGAATACCAATAAGAAATCTATCATTCAGCGGTAACTGATCTGTGTTTATTGCCATTAAACATAACTTCTTTTGTGTTCTTATTTCAGCGCACTCAACTTGAAATCATTCTTGAACCGTGACGGAAAAATCATACCACCTCAATACACTTATTGAGGCCCGCGTTTGCGTGAAAGAGGATAATTTCACATTCCAAAATGCGCGAAACTCCTCTCGCCCTGATGAAATCCAAAAGTGAAGAAAGCGGGTTTTGAAACTCATAAATTACACCTAGATATCCCATACAACAAAAGTTGCCGTACAATCGTTGCTCTCACGCGTTGTTTATCAATTTTCCGTAAACTTGCTGGGAATTTGCTACACATGTGATTGAGAGTTTCATGAAACCAAGCGACTTTCCAGCAACACGATAACAATTCGAGCTAAAATCCTAAATTTACAGCATATTGTTACGCATTTGGCGACGCAACGTCCCTGCAAATTGCTTCAAACTGTTGTTGTACGTTTTCAACAATTGCTGCATGCTTGTTCACCATTTTGCTATCAGGGATAACTATTTGTTACGTGCAGATGACTCTTTTGTCGCGCTTCAATGCTTCATTTTCACCAGAGCGTTGTACTTTCGCATGCAATTTTCAAAACACTTACTCGCATCGCTGACACTTTATTGTCACTAGGGATTTATCTTTTCTCGTGAATTCTCCCCGGAAATGATATGAATTATAAAAATAAATACCCAAATCTCTTCCTGGACCAACCAATACCCACTGATCGGAGGAACTCGCGATTCCATGTTGCAGGAACACTATTGGTTTCTCTTCTTGATTTTTCCCCGATAATACAGGACTATCTTTTATTCTGTGAAATTTTAAAATGTATCCATCACTTGTCGTGAGTTGATGCTCCTCGGCAGTGTATCCGTGACGTTCCACCAGACCAACCTACAACATTTGGATTTGATTTTCAATTTTTCTGATTATATTGTTTAGTTTTTGATTCACCGATCTTCCACTTCAGACGGTGGTTAGATTAGAAGTAGAAAATGTGTAGATAACACGGAGACGTGGATACAAAATAGATGGAGGGAGATTTGACGTTGAAGGGACAATATTCTTCATCAAATTTATCCATGTGTGTAGATTTGAACCTTCCGCTTAGTCGAAAAATACAACGCGATATCTTAAAGATATGTAAAAGATCTCCTAACCCGTTTTAAAGTGTCTCAAGATTTATCCTGGAAGATATCTGTTGCGACACATTCAGATATCTTGAAGATCAAAAGTCTCCCTCGATCCACGTTTTATCCACGACTTCCATTTCCCCACCAATAATATTTCACTGATGATCTCAGAAGATTTCAAATATTAAGCTCGCATTCTTCATGCTGAGATACTCACAAAATCCAGCGTGTATCTTTCCGCTCCAATCGCTCTAGCCTCCGCTTCGTTTCTGACTTTGGTCAATTGAGGGTGTTTCGGGAACAGAAGATCGAAAATACTGTCCGCGGATATCCCTTGTAAAGATACAAGGATTAACTCACAAATACCAATAATTATGAAAACTAAACGACACATCGTAAACACATCAAAAATTCCACAAACTGGATTCAAAAAAGAGAATCAACCCTTCTTGTTCAGGAATTTATATCCTCTTTCACTCACACTTTGATTCGATAAATTTCATAATTTTTATTATATATGATTATAAAAATTTATAGTATCGAAGACTTCTTGCGAGAGATAATGATGCATCGCGCGTACGAATGAACTTAAATACCAAGTTTTTTACTACCCGTTAAAAGTCCACGATCATTTTTATTCTATATCATGCATTGTAATATTGAATATCGATTATATCTAATGACTCGCTGATTTATGAATTCAAACATTGTCGATGATCAATGCGGACGATTTTTAAAAATTACAAGTTCTTTTAATTCTTTTTTTTTTCCAGTATTGTAATGATGATCATCATTAGATAAAGATTATTCATGCGAACCTCGTACTTTTTGCACTTCTGTAACAAACAAATATGTGGATTTAAATTGTGCTACTCTGCTGAAAATACTAGGGTTGCTTCAAAAAAGGAACTCGTTACGCGACTTACATTGATTTGAACATTTATTTAAAAATTCATTCCAATTTGGTATGAAAAATATGAATGTTTATTCAAAAGTCCTGCGCTCAATGTGTCGCGACTTTCAAACCGTGTTATAAGATTTAGTCGTTGACACCGCCAGTTGAGAGTGAATTTATATTTTCTGGAAGAGGATGTCGATAACTTTTATAACTATCGGAGAGCATATCGAGCCGTAAAACTCAGTTAGAAAATTGTAAAAATATATTGAAAAAAAAGGCTTAAAGTGACGGAGAAAGTAACGAAAAATCAAAAACGTCGTTATCGTTATCGTTACTTGTTGAAAACTGTCACGCGTTAACAAGTAACGAATAACGTAACGAGTAACCTTTGCTATATTTCATTCGTTACTTTCGAACCCTGGAAAATACCAAGGGAAACTTGATAAAGCCACGATCAAATTCATGATCTTCATTAATGATCTTCAATCTTTAGGTTGAATAACTGCAATACTGACATTGAGAAATCTTGTCTTAAAGATGTTACTAATTATGTTAAACACGCGCTGAAGGTGACGCAATCGATGGGCACTCGAAGAATGAGAAATAATCACTCACGTCGATTGCAGCATTAAATTCGCTCATCATATCAACTATTCTCACATAACAGGGACAAAAAACGACCACAGAAAGGATCTTTAGGTTGCATATTTTTTCAAGTGGGAAATTTCTGCATTCAACCTTCAAACTTCAACATCTGGTGAACAATTTCAGATCTCAAAGGCAGTACCATATCATAATTATTGGTAACAAGTTGTACTTGTAACATCAATTATGCTGGACATTGTATGAACCCTCGCTGTACGAATCGTTTTGAATTATGCAACAAGTTTGAAACTCACCGTCAAGTATCATATTTGTCATCGCACGTTTTTTCACAAGCTTAATATTATATGAATATTCTTCATATAATCGAGCCTTCCATAGATCACTCCATTATTAAAATTGGAGGTATTTTACCACAGTAGTTCGGATTAATGATTACATGAATTGATCAATCGTTGAGGGGTTGGCTCACACGCGATCATCACTTCCGCGATGCTACTGTCACGAATTCTCAATTATGGTGCAGTCCTGCATATTGTATGCATATTGTATGCATATTCAGGTATCTTGATTCAAACCGAGACATCGCAATGGGCAGGTAATAAACTTTGTTCACTTATTCATTCCATCGATGATGATATTACTCATTATTGCTGTGTTCGAAACCGCGACGATCTAATAAATCGTTTATGCCCCTTCTCAAACAGTTTTCAGATGATTCTGTGACACACTTTTCGTTCCTCGGGTTCCACTTTTGTGCTATGAATTCTATAGTACGATATTGAATGAAATTCTCAAAAGTAGATATGACGGCCGAAGTATCTCCAGGTATAATTCATCTCATTCTACTTGTTGCGAGATTAGACGTGACACGATATCTTTATATCAGTAGATTACGAGTACACAATTGCTTTCAATCGTCGAATTTTACAAATGATTGGCGTCTGGCCTCAGAAAGATGACAGAGGATCAATCTTAACGACGTTGCGTTTACTCTCATTCTGTGTGATAACAGTTTTATTCGTCGTTATACCGGAAAGCATGAACTTGCCATTGGTATGGGGGGATCTGGATTCATTGGTTGAAAATTTATGCATCGCGAATATCCCAATGACCGTCTGTTTGATGAAAATATTGATTTTCTGTTACCATAATCCAGGTATGGAAAATTTCAACATAGTTCCCAATATATCATATAACGATACGTTAACTCGTTCCAGTTCTCGAATCTCTGATTGAAACGATGATGAAGGATTGGCAAGAACGTCGATATGTCGAAAACGAAGCAGTGAAATGTAACGCTCGTTTATCCCGAAAGATTGCAGTTGGGACTTACGTCTTCACCGAGATCATGGTAGTCAGTTACATCTCCTTGATGGGGATAAGGATAATTCAAAACTTGAACGGAATTCGACCGGTCTGTTATAACGGATATTTTCTTTATGATGCTGAAAAAAGTCCGATGTACGAGATAACTCTTGTCCTACAAGTACTGTCAGGTGTTTATATCTCATCAGCTTATTCGAGCATCGATAGTTTCATTGTGATAGTGACGTTACATTTGAGCGGTCAGCTCGCCAGTTTGCAGGCTCTAATGCAAAATCTTTTTTCGGGCGACGATGAATCTTTTGATCGAAAATCATTGCGTGTGAATAAAGGAGCGTTCGAGTGGTGGATGAAGGTGGTCGTGGAGAGACATAATGAACTTATCAAGTAAGTGTGATATCGTTACAATGATAAGCAGCGAAGTGTATTTTGTTCCAGAGAACGAGTAGTTACATACATATTCTCTGGCGTAAAATGATACCCTATCCATGTAACAACTTACCCCATCCTTCCCCAGTCGTGTACAGGGCAGCTTCCAAAATTCCGATTAAAAATACTTTCGGTGTTTTCAGATTTGTTTTCACGATCGAAGAGTGTTTCAATAAGATGCTACTCATTCAAATGCTTGGAGTGACCGTCCAAATGTGTTTTCAGGCGTATACAATGTTTCTAGTGAGTCAAAGTGCTTGAGTATTATCCAAATATCGAGTGAACATCTTGGCGCGGTACACGGAAAGTAATTAGCTGTGAGATGGACAGCCGCAAAAAATAGCAAATCACTTCTTTCCGTATACGCACAATCAGGTTTTGAACTGGACTTGGTCTTGGAATCGATCCTATTCTCAGACCCGACTGTGTATTCCGCTCTTAGTCTCTTAGCGCAGGGACAGTAGTCGATTGTTCTTCTATGCATCCGTAGTTTATCTCTAGAATGCATAAGCGGGAAAAAATTGATCAACGCATTTGCGCCAAAAGACAATTACATTGATATTGAAAGCTTTCTTAAGAATCGTGCACGCATTCTTCAATGTACCCAGCCAGCACATATGATGAATTTGAATTTATGAAGACTTCTCAATGACCTTTTGAATAGTCCCCGTTATGCGAAGAATTGATTATGAAATCTCGACCTGAGTTCTTTCTGAACAATTAAGTGATTCATAAAGAGTTCATTTTGAATTCAAACTCTTGTACTGCTCTTTAAATTCCTTGGAATGAAAAGTTCTTTCTTGAAGAGTGAGATTCCACTCCTAAAGCATCACTTTTTACTCCATAAGAATGAAATTCTCACTCTATAGGAGTGGACTTGCAGTATTTTCACTCTTAAAAACTTACGATTAGTTGATCCAATCGGCAAAAATGTTTGATTGGATGTGGACCGTTGGTCCTAATAGCTTCTGACATCACAGCGTAGTATTCATGTAGTTCGTTTTGGGCTGGCTAAACTAGCTGTCCCCACATTATCTCGGATAACTCTGCCGTACCAGGCAAAAAAGTTGTTGACCCAATTTTTGTCGAAAATTAGTTTTTTATATCATTCGATTCAGGGAAGCAAGGCGCGTTTAACTGTGTTGATATAAATTAGTTATCGCTCCTAATTTTTGCGTGATGAACATTCTTCTTCTCTGAAAATGAGTTGCAAATTAGAAAATTATCAGAAAAAAGCCGTAACTTACATCAAAATGAGAATACGTCACCACTTTGTCAGACGAAGAGATCGTAATTTGAGTTACGGTCTTTTCGCTCGGTAAAATCATAACTCATTTTTTCATTTGCTGTTATTAAAAATATTGAGTTTTTCTTTCAAGAAATCAAAAACAGCACCTATTCGAATTCTAATATTGTCAAAATATTAGTTATACATCATGCAATTTTGGCGTGGAATAATTTTTCCCAGTTTTCTCCATTTGAACGAATTTGGAGTGAATAACTTTTTCGCTTGAGACGGTAGAACTGAGATTCTATTCTATATTTCGATCTCCCTGGAACAAATTCACTTTGCTGGTTTCAGATGATTTTCTTCCGAGAAGAATTTCTGATTGTAGAGTTCCTCTTCATGTTCCTGTTCTTGATGATGATGATGATCCACATCTATATGTACTGTTATATTGGGGAAATGCTTATCGTCCAAGTGAGTTCGTCACCTATTCTGCTCAAAGTTCGGAACTGTTAGAACAGTTCGCAGATTATTTTTGCACACAACAAATCATTTGGAGGGTTCATACAATGCCCATATTAAAATTGCGCAAAATCCTGTCTTGAAATCTCATGCTATAAAATTTATTCATCATCTTTGTATCAAATGTATAGAAAATTTATAAAGATTGTTTACAAATTCTATCAAAGTTCGATACAATGATTTTTTAATACTGTATGGATTATGAATTATGTGTTGGAAACGTCTTATTATATGCAATTTTTATACAGTGATATGAGAATTCACAATTACAAATATGCAACAAAATTCATACAATAATTCGAATTGAATCGAAAGTATCGAAGGAACCGGATCCTACCAATTCATTTTCTGTTTACAGAGCACTGAGATGTCACTCGCTGCTTACAATTTTCCGTGGTACAATTTGTCTGCCAACGAAGCACGTCAATTAATATTCATTATGCAAAGATGTAAACGCCCTTTTCACCTCACGGCGGGCAAATTCACGCACTTTTCCTTGGAATTTTTCGCCAAAGTGAGTGAATTTCTATATTTGTTGTTCTATATTCGTTAAAACAATTCATAAACCTTGGATTTTTTGATATATAAATTACAGATTTTGAAAACTTCGGCCGGTTACTTGTCAGTTCTATTAGCGATGAAAACTTAATCACCTGGAGTGATGTCATCGCACCCTGCACAAATGTCCCAACGTGTCTCAAGAAGATTGGTAGCACATTTGTGGAACATGTAACAAATCAACTGATATATTTTTGAAACATTTTGGTAATTTTACCAAGAAAGTATTGATATAAAACATCCCGAAGACGCTGTAATAATACTTTTGAGAGGCTTTCAAGTAGTGATCGATGTCATTTCATAATATATCGTTTTTTTTTTTTATTTAAAAAGGTATGAAGTTATAAAACAAAACCAATATTGTGAAATAACGGCGATTACTAATTTGTACAAAATATGTATCAAGTTTCTATGAAAATTCTATATAAATGTATACAAACTAAATATATACTTTACAGGAAAAGCATCGACGATATTCCATCTTGTAGCTGCATGTGTGTTGAAAATTTCAGCATCGATCTCTTCTTGGTTGATTACAAGTTCTTTGGGAAGTGCAAAGCCTTGTTTGCCGCATATAACGTATCCAGCCTGGTATGCCTCTTGCGGGCTGGAAATTTTCCTCTTGTTGTGTGCCAAAGAGACTTTCCAAACGTTGTCGGTTTATATTTTATTTTTTGATATCCACTTTTCACCGACTTGATATCAATCAATTGATCTTAAAATTGTTTGATGAGTTTCATTACTCGATCGTACACGAGTTCTTTGGCATCGATTCCAACTATGAAATCAATATGATTGAATAGCCTGAAAGGTACTCTCTCGAATGCGATCACACTTGGAATCCGTTTTGTTAGTTCAACCACATCCTGCCAAAAATATTAAATTCTGCACTTCAAATGTGGATAATTCTAAATAACATATCGAATCAACGTCTTTGAGTGATAAGATTTATGTGAAAATGTACTGTTTGATTCCTGGTAGAGAGTATTCCAGGACTTCTCTAGGCTTATCAGGTTTTGCGAGACCCAAGGAATGCACAATTATTTACCTCATACGTGGAGAAGAAATCATTGTCGGAGTACATTAAAGCTATCGGAGCAGTAATTTTACTCAAATCGTATGACCGGGGTTTCATTTCTCCATACACTCTGAGATTTTTCTCCGGACCATAATCGAACGGCATAAAATCCCCTGTGGACAAAATTTCAATTTCAATACCATGTGGATAAATTGACACAGTTTGAGTATAGTTGATTATCAATTATTTTTCATGACTGAATCCAACAAATCCCAACAAAATGCCAACAATGCCTTCTAATTCGTAAAAACACGGGAAAAAAAGAATACTTGCAGCAGCGATTCATGTGATCGATTTAGTGATTGAATTTTCATTCAAATTTAAATTAAATTTCCAGAACTTTTCCAATCACATGAGTAAAAATTGCTTCCATTACATGTGATTGAAGCTTCATATGAGAATTCCTAACAGTGTCCGGCAAATACCACGTGACTTGAGACAACTAATAAAGCAGTCACGCTTATTAACGTGGTATTTGTCTAAACTCTAGATGACCAGTGGGATCATTCACTAGAAATCAAGATCCGTATCGAGAAGGTCAAAGCTGTGTTCATGAAAATGAATACCATGTTTATAAGTCACGATTTGACAATTAATCCAAAGACGAGATTTCTCCGGTGTTATGTTCTTCCCGTTCTTCTATATGGTGTAGAGTCATGGACTTTGACAGCTGCAACTGAGCGCAAACTAAAGACATTTGAAATCTGGCTCTACCGTAGGATGCTGAGGGTGTCCTGGGTGAACCATGTTTCTAATGAAGAAATTTTGAGAAGAATGGGAAAGGGAAAAGAAATTCTCAACACAATAAAAGCGAGGAAGCTCTAGTATCTGGGACATACGATGAAAAATGGAAGCAGATACGAGCTACTCCAAATTGTATTGCAAGGCAAGGTGGAAAGTAAAAGAAGTCCTGGAAGAAGGAGGATATGGTTTGGTGTAAGCTCAGTACAGCTGTTCAGAGCGGCATTCGACAAAATTATCATAGCCAGAATGGTTGCCAACATCCGGAATGGACAGGAACCAAAAGGAGTACGTGATTAGCTGCTGCAAATATTTCCTCTTTCTCCATGAACTGAGAACTGAGATCATTTGGATAGCTAAAAATTAGCTACGGTAGCCATTTTTTAGCTGTCACAGCTACTCATTTAGCGGTAGCAGCAAGAAATGTAGCTGCTGCAACGAAAATTCAACAGCTAAATTGTTTGGCTATCCAAATATCAACCACAAAACCTGTGCAGTTACAGCTACAATTTTTTACTGCGGTGGCCAAAGTATAGCTACAGCTGCAATTATTTTAGCTGCAGCGGTTAAAAAAGGGTGCTAAAAAAGTGAATAGCTGCCACAGCTATTTTCTTTTTTTCTGTGAGGGAGAGATTGGGGATCTGGAAATGTTGCCAAGGTCTTTGAAATGTTGCTCATGGCCCCAATGACGAGTTAAAAACTCAATCTTTTATCCCATTGATACACAATTCACCTGTCAACATGTTCTGTCCATAATGGAGTGCAGCTTGAACCGATGTTCCGGAAGGCTCGTATGAAGCGTAATAAGTCATAGCTGACTGCAATCACATGAAAAATATAGCATGAGTACACTCGATGTAACTCATAAGATGAGCTATTCAAAGTTGCATTGGGCTCATTGTTCGAGGTCGGTAGATTGAATCAAATCATACGCACTACGTTAAATTCTGCAGCATTATTGAATCCAGAGATCAATTCCAGAACGTACAGACAAAGCGCTTGCGTGGGGACTCCATTTGCGCAAAAATGATCAGTGAATTTGATTCTGTTATCATTTATCGATATGAGAGAATGTACTCCTTGCGATGCCAAATAATCCTGAAGAAAAATGATGGTTGGAAGATAATAATTTCAAGAAAAGGCTTCTACCGCATGTCTTGAAGATATCTCATATAACATTTTTAATCATCTTTAACAGAGAACGAACATTTGCTTCGGACCTCATCTCTTCCTTTTGTAACCAACATGCTCGGATGATAAACGCTCGAATTCTCTTAAATACATTCGATAAAAATCTCTTTTAGATAAAGTAGAATTCAATTGTGCTATCTGGGAATCTGCTGTATGTTGTTCAATGACAATGCTGTTGTTGTTTTTAAACATTCTATGAATTTTCAAGTGCTACATTATTGTAATTTATGATAGAATTGAATTAGGAGTATCAAGGCCGAATAGACCGACTTGATTCTTTTAGTTGATGTACTCACCCGTATCACATACATATTTTGAAAGATTAGCTTGAACCATTCGGGCTGTTGATGACGCCAAAAAGCAACAGGTGCCAAATCGACAGCCAGCCTTATTTTTTGATTGAAATCCGGCAAGTTTGATAATAAAACGAACGATATTGTCGTTCCCATTGAATGTCCCACGTAATACAGAGTTTCCTGTCCCGTATTTTGGAGAGCGTAATTGATCATCGCTGATACATCCAGCAGAGCGAATTCATGATAGCTATTCGGAAGACACAAAAATTGATGAAGCACCGGTAAAGATCATGTTTCATATACACTACAAATTATGTAAATTTTCTTCACACTGAATAATATAGGGTTGAGCAGGATATCTTTTACGAGAGTAACAAAGTGATCTTGTATCGATACTGTTGCTTCCTCAATGAAAAGTATTCAACAGTAGCACGAGCAAAACATTCAATTCATATGGAGGAAAAAATTATCCCAAACAGCAATGAAGTTTGCTATTTCATCGATCCCTCTTAGATAGAGCATCACAACTTGGGGTTTTCTAGAAAAACTAGCTTACCTGAACTGCCAGAATTCTGGATCATCGGTGGTCAACGTTTTATGATTCCTGGTGTAACAATTTCCACGGATATTGCCCGCCCATACATCATATCCAGCGTCCGCAAGCAGAAATGCTGGAAGAAATACATGAGAGCTGATAGAATTGACAATATCTTTTATAGGAAATCAGTCGAGTTTTTATTGAAGGATATAAAATATCACATCAGAAAGTTCACACACGCTGTAACAAATTTCTATGGGAAACTTCACATAAATGTTCGATAGTAATTGAAACATACATGCGTTGGGGATTTTCCGAGAATGATAGTATTTATGGGAAATTTCATACACATTTATCAGAAATTGATTTCCCATCGCATGATGGGAATCCTCAGATTCCTGCATTTAGAAGAACTAGAAAGAAAGAGGAGACTTAATTGATAACACCCGATCTAATTTTCAATGCACTGATTTGGAATTTTCGATATCGATCAAAACGGCTGAAACAATCGTTTCTCGTAAATTTTCTTCAATTTCCCAGAAACAATACAAGACATAAAAATAAATACCCAAATCCCTTCCGGGACCAACCAACACCCATTGATCGGAAGAAGACGTTAATCCGTGTTGCAGGTAGACTATTGGTTTCTCTTCTTGACTTTTCCCCGATGATACAGGACTATCTGTTATTCTGTGAAATTTTAAAATGTATCCATCACTTGTCGTGAGTTGATGCTCCTCGGCAGTGTATCCATGACGTTCCACCAGACCGACCTACAACATTTGGATTCGATTTTCAATTTTTCTGATTATATTGTTTAGTTTTTGATTCACCGATCTTCCACTTCAGACGGTGGTTAGATTAGAAGTAGAAAATGTGTAGATAAAACGGAGACGTGGATACAAGATAGATGGAAGGAGATTTGACGTTGAAGGGACAATATTCTTCATCAAATTCATCCATGTGTGTAGATTTGAACCTTCCGCTTGGTCGAAAAATACAACGCGATATCTCAAAGATATGTAAAAGATCTCCTAACCCGTTTTAAAGTGTCTCAAGATTTATCCTGGAAGATATCTGTTGCGACACATTCAGATATCTTAAAGATCAAAAGTCTCCCTCGATCCACGTTTTATCCACGACTTCCATTTCCCCACCAATAATATTTCACTGATGATCTCAGAAGATTTCAAATATTAAGCTCGCATTCTTCATGCTGAGATACTCACAAAGTCCAGCGTGTATCTTTCCGCTCCAATCGCTCTAGCCTCCGCTTCGTTTCTGACTTTGGTCAATTGAGGGTGTTTCGGGAACAGAAGATCGAAAATACTGTCCGCGGATATCCCTTGTAAAGATACAAGGATTAACTCACAAATACCAATAATTATGAAAACTAAACGAGACATCGTGAACACATCAAAAATTCCACAAACTGGATTCAAAAAAGAGAATCAAGAATCTTTCTTATTCAGGAATTCATGTTTTCCTTTATTTATAATAAACAGATAAATTTCACAATTTCTATAAACTTTAGTGCATGATGAACTGTGGAGACTTCGTGCGAGAAATAATAGTAAACTGCACGCACGAATGAACTTAAATACCAACTATATTGGGATATACCATGATTGACATATTTTCTAATTCTCTTTTTCACTTCCCCCTCAACGTTCAAGATGAATTTTATTCCATGTCACACATAGTATTATTGAATATTGATTATATCTAATGACTCGCTAGTTTGTGAACTCAAACGTTGTCGGTGATCAATACAAATGATTCTCAAAAATTGCAACTTTTTTCATTTTTAGTAACTATTATACAGATCATTCGATAATAATTATTCGTTAGGATGTTTTACCTTTTACACTTTCATAACGGATTCATCGACGAATCCCACAATTGAGAACAGGTATGCGAGTTTACCCCGTTCTACCGTGCTGAAAATACCAAACGAAACCTGATACTTTCCGCAGGATATCGATAAACTAGTTTCTAAAGGACATTTAATAACATTCGAGTCATAGGCTCAGTATTTTTGAGGAGCCAGATTTCAGTATACTGTGTATAGTTTATTGAGAACTATATTGTGTTGTATTCTTTGAGACGTGAATTTTGTACATTCAGATGATATAAAACGTGATACAAAATCGGTATATATGGTCTTTAATCTTGAATTGGAATAACTACCGTCATTAATAAACCTTCCATTAAAGATGTTACTAATTATTATATCGAACACTTTAAATTGAAGCATTCGATTTCTTCACAATGACGCGGTCGATTTGTACTTGAATAATAGAAAATCATCACGAATGGAGCATTATATTTGATTGACATATACAATTATTCTCACAAATTAAGAGTATTAGAATCGAATCTGTAGTTTGCTGAATGCAACGGAACAAATTTTTTCTTTCTCCAACGAGCGGAGGAATTTTATTATATCGGCACAGATATTGTAAATTAGTCAATTTGTTAGCAGTTGGTACCAAATGTATTCCTTAGTGTAAAAAGTTTATTGAATCCCATTGATTGATGAGATACAAACTTTGCAACGGTTTAAGGTAAGAGACCCTGTACCCGATCAGTCCTTATATTTATTCTAGGTTTTTGTGGTTTAGTTGTGCTAAAACTTCTAGCTAAATTATTTCGGAAATTTATGTAATAATGAAAATGATCGGGTCTTTTACCTTACCTCAATAAACATTTCGTATCTAAAAGATATCAATGGTTGAGGAAAATCACTTATCGCTGCAAAGTTTGTATTCAATTTTATTAATCAATAGGTTTCAATAGGTTTAAGATATCCGATCTTTTAAATATCTACTATCTATTTGTGTTATCTTTTAGAAATAAGAATTGTTTTAGACATCTCAAACTCGTTATCACCTCTCACTTTAAATTAATGACATCAACTGATTCGAAACAGAAATGAGTAACTATTGAGATGAATATGAAATATGTCCCAATTCAATATTTTAAATTCCGAAACGTGTTTCACCATATATCATAATATATCGATATTCTCTTCTTTTCAACTGCCTAAAAAATTAAATGTCATCTGTTTTTATCTACAGTTCTTTCGGAAGTATACGCTTTACAGTTCTTGTTTACAAACGTTCCAGTTGTATTCTAAAAAACAAACATTCTTTTCTGTATTCATACGCGAATATTAGAATTTTTACAAGTATTTGTTATGTTAAAAAGGGGATATGATATGTAACACGTGAACAGATATTACAGCTGATGAAGTGAATAGATTCAAATTCCATTATTAAATGATTCAATGGAAAATCCTTTCTCATCATTTGTTGGATTATTCATTTTCTTTGTGGTTTAACCTATTTTCATTCTCCATTGTCATCTGATTTTCATCATACCCGATTATGCAGATCTGTTATCAGCTCCGTTTGTTTCTGAAAACTTGAATTTATTTTCATTGATTATTTCTGATTAGAAACGAGGAAGCTTGTCGATGTTTACGATACCATATATCGAATCTCCTGAAGGAAAATCCACTGAATCATTCTCGTTCTTCCTCCGATATTCCGAGTTTAATTGAATCGTCAAACTATCGCAAAAAAATCGAGGACGAATTGTGTAAGTGAAGTAAGTGAGGTTTATTGTTGAGGGAAAAAGATTATTACATCATCTTGAAATACTTCTTTCTTCTCCATACTTTCATCTGTGGTCAAGTAATCCCTGTGATTCAATAAATTAAATCAAATTTCAGTTGACAGGCTACGAATAGAAGTTCGGATTCTGAATTTGGACAACATATCCCGAGAAAAACTATTGGAAATCATCAGGTATCAAGACGAATACTTGAAGATGAGATAAAGAGAGTTGCTCTCCAATTTTGATTTCATTATATTCTTCTACTTTGTTTCTATTGCAAGTCCTAAAACCACAAAAAAACAAGATTAAAAAATAAACTGAACTCATCTCAATAAACATTTTTGGATCAATCTAAAAGATATCTAAAAGAGATCTAAAAGATGTCTTATGCAACAAATTTAGATATGTTTAAGACAGCTTGCAGAAAAACATCTTTTAGAAATCTAAAAGACATCTTGGAGGAAGACATCTAAAACATATCTAAATTTGTTGCATAAGACATCTTTTAGATCTCTGTTAGATATCTTTTAGAGTGTTCCGGAAGACTTCCATAGAAATGTTTATTGGGATATGAGATCGAGAATAACTTACCCTTAGCGTGGACAATATTCCTTCAATTTTTTTATCAGCAAATGCGCACTCCATAGTTCCGTCTCTCGCAAGGACGAGTATATTAACAATGGAAAGAGGAAAGATAATATCTCAACAGCATAAAATCTAATACTTCATTACAAATCCAAGGCCAGCACAGAACTTCTAGCACCTCGGTCATCGAAATAGGAAAAGCTCAACTAACAAATTTCGAAACACCTTGAACAGGGTGATCCATCTTCGACTGCAAACCATCGGTATTTGAAATCACTATCAAACAAATTCCCCTGCAGATCTACAGTTATAGAGGGCTTAGAACATTCAGTTAGAATGGAGAGAGTTTCGAAGTTACCTCGAGAAACAGAAGTGCATTTTACAGGGAATTCAGAGAATAAGTTGAAAGAATCGACCATCGATTCGCAGCGTTTGAAAAGCAGATATTCATCCAATCCCTCTCTTCGTCCTCATCAAAACTCCATGACTAATCATCAATTCAAGTAATTGCATTGAATTTTCTCGTTCTATATAAATAAAATTGTCGATAATGTCTGTCTTGACATTCAAATTAACAAGTTCAATATTTTCATTACGATAAACATGTCGGAGAATAAAGATTGTTATTTCATTTTTCATATCATCAAACTCGCAACGAATGAACGCACAGTCATCGGACAGAAGATGGAGAGGCATCCAATCAAAGGAGAACAACGTCGAATTTTACTCCAAATTTAGGATTTTTGATGCAGCATTTGCCTCCTCGAGAAATAACCAAAAGCCAACACAGATTGAATCCCAATGATCAACATGATGGTACGGACCGAGTTCTTCCATTTCACCAAACTCCCAGTGGAAACCTGAAAGTTACACCAAATCAGGTAGGAATGAAATATCGTGGACTGAGCGGTCATGCACCGCTGCAAGTTTAAAAATTTCCAATACAAATGTGGCTTCATTTATGATTAGTATTTTACTCGGAGTACTACTTATCCTGTGAACAGAGTTACCAAATTGAGGGGTGTTCTAAGGGAATCAACAAATCTAACCCTACAAACAATGATTACTGGCATTTCAATGGGCCGCTTTGGCGGATGGATGGTCTTGTGATGCCGACGAAGGGCCGTCAATGGTCCTTTGAATGGCCTGTATTCGTGTTTGCTGGGAACGATCCCTAACAGCACATCCACCGACTTCCACGTAGTATCCCCGTGGACTCCACGTGGATAAATGGTGGACGTGGATAGAACGTGGATGAACGGAGATTCCACGCGGAGACAACGTAGAGGCAACGTAGAAATGTCCGGTGCTGTACGGGATCGTGTGAAATAGAAATCAATCGAAAGGGTTTAGTTTCCTGCGAAAAGTGCTAGGCAAATTCGGATAAAAACGGTAGATCTTGTGAAGAAGTCTGAGCAAGGACTTGACTGGCATTTTTCGCAGGATGGTAGCGCTCCCTTGCGATACTATAGCACTGAGACAGTGCTATCCCGGTAAACATGAGTGCAGGCGTTTTGAAGGGCCGGTAACAACAACTCAGCGGCCCATTGAAACACCAGTGTAATCATTGTTTGTAGAGACGATAAGATATAACAGGCTCAGCAGCTGAAATAGCTACCAAGTTGCTATCGTTGCACTATTTGTTGCAAAAATACAAATTCAACTGGCTGATTTGCTGCGCTTTTAAAAATGTTAGAAAAATTTTGATGAAATAAGGACAAAAACCGCGTCGAAAAATATACAAAAGAATCAAATCGTATCGACTTGGTATCGAGCTTGATCCGGGTTTTATGTTTTTCAAGTTTGAATCGAAACGAAACGAGAATTCAGAACCATCGTTATTTATCTTGTTGAATGAATTATTTGTAATTTTTTGCAAGATTTTGGGTCTCCAACAGCTGAGTATTTCGGTATTTGATTACGAATTTGTTACACTAAACGATTCAAACTTCAGCAACATCCGGCATTGTAGGACAATTTCAACAGGGTTGATTGTTAACAGAAGGAAATCAATTACGCAGAGAATTTGATTCAATCACTAAATTCTATCCTTTCTTCGTCAAACGCAGGTTCAAAATCAAACGATTTACGTCGATCCAGATTATCAGTCAAAAACTAGACCTTATACAGTATCTGATAAATCCAGGATGGAACAGAACTGTAATTTTGAAACACAATCGACCTTTTCTATGGTTTCACAAATGGAAGATGTACCACTCTCTTCGTAAGCTTATTATCAATAAATTTTAGTTCTAAATGAAAAATGTGATCCTCTCCGTGAACAATGTTAGATCCGAGAATTACAGATCACTCTCGAAACAATGCCGCAGGACCTAAATTCCACATTCCGCATTCTACTTGAGTTTTCTGTCACATCCGGATCTTCGGATCCTATCTGGATTCTTGAATTGTTCTGATCGTGTTGCATAAGATGCAACACTCTTAGAAGTCTTTGTACTATTCAGCCTGATTCCTAAAAAATGACATTAAATTTATAGAAGATATGATTAATTGTGTAATTAAATTTTTGTCTCCAGATTGGGTTTTACTTCTGATCAGCCTATAGATTGGGACAATATCATCCTTCCAGGAAAAACTGAATTGTATGAAGAATTAGCGAGACGTATCACGAATTACAAGTAAGTATCGTAGAGCAGGAATATTTTTCTCCATGGAAGATCTGAATCATCTGACCTCGGAGCATCAAGAAATTCTTTCTATTCAATGAATTTTTAATCACTTCAACTATCTCCAGTCCAGGGAAGGGCAATCCTTAATTGCTTCTTGTACCTGGAACACTTCTTTTCAAACTATAAAAATCTATATTTTATGGAAATAGAAAAGTAATTGATAGAAAAAAGTAAGAAATGTTGATATCCTTATCACGGCACTATGAAAATGTATGTCACATGTTTTAGAAACGCAGATTGCATCGTTCGATTGGGAACTGACGAATTCCACTGTCATTTACTGGTCCTTCAAAGCTACAGCACATTTTTCGATGAGAGAAACTGCAAAGAAATTGATTTAACAGAGGTTCAATTATTTTTTCTCTGAAATATTTTCAATAAAATTCCATCGTCTTTGTTCTTATTATTGTAGAGTGATGTTACGTCTAAAGCATTCTCCATCATTTACGACTGGATGATCAGCCCACCTCATCAAAGTTGTCAGTTGCTCAGAAGGGATAACATTTTGGAGATTTTTTCAGCTGCGCAATACCTTGGTATCGAAGGTACGTTATCATTTTTTTCTATTCGAGTGATCTTGAAATAATTGTTTTGGCCCCTCAAAGAAAGTGTAGAATACTCAAGTTGTTCTGTTTCTCTTATTCAATATTGATATCATGACGAGTATCCTTGTATTATTGTTGTCTTGACGGCCTTTGGGATGCTCAAAGGTTTTAAAACAAACCAACCGCAGGCAATGGTGTTTCATTTTTCGTAAAACAGTAAAATATGTAGCAAAGTTTCATCCAGCTTTTGATACTCCATGGCCGTTCAACAGATAAAAGTCCAATAGAAACCGATTAACCGACAAATTTTATGACAACGATTAAAAATTTGTAGAACTAGAAGAACAATGTTGGGCTTTCATAAACAACCATGAACTCTTCTGTGAAGATACAGCATTTATTTTATATTTGGAAGCAAAGAAAATGAATAATAAGGCTGTCATGCAATTGATGATTCCAAGAATTATGAAATTTTTCTTGATACTTGTCGGGAGCAAAGATTTTTTAGACCTGTCCGTAGACGAACTTTGTTCGTTACTGAAGTCCAATTACATTTGCGTGAATAGGTGAATTTTTATTCTATTGAAGGACCGTGTTTATGTTTTCGAAGAATCAACGCAGCTGTCCTCCTGCTGTTTTGAAAAATTATTGTTTTACAGCGAAATGGAAGTATTTATGTCGGCGGTAAGATGGTTAATGGCGGATTGGGAAAATCGTCAGAAATACTTGCTCGAAGTTCTCAAATGCATCAGATTCGGTTTAATAGCAGCTTGGCAGTTGGTCGACATAAAAAGAAACCCAGAGAATCCAGAATTCATGGGATTAATGTCTTATCCGGAGGTACAAAAAATGGTGGATGACGGTTTGGCGTGAGTCTGCAAACTTCCTGAAAAGTAAATCAAAATATACCTTAGTGATTGTCCAATCTTATTCCTTCCGTTCCAGTTATGTGATTATCAAATATTGGTACGGTAGTCAAACCGTAGACTATTATCATTGGATCGACTTACTGGGACTCGTGGAACCGATTAACAGAAATTGGGCTGGAGAGGACAAGGTAATCTATGATATAATCTGTTGCCTTTTTTTGTTTCTATAATTCAAGTCAAGTATCATTACCTTTGGAAATAAGAGGATTTTTCAATTTATAATCACAAATATCATCTTGAAGGGTGAAAACCTTTTTCAGAATTATGAAACTTATCAAGAATTCCTTGCCTACCTCGAAGAATATCAGAAAACAAAAATGAGGGAACTTAGAAATGCAAAGTCACAGATCAAACCAGACCCTCCAACCTCTCCAGCCAGCAAAAGTGACGCCATTACACCTATCAAATGGCAAACAACAAATTATTCTCACAAATACTGCCATGCAGAGTGTTCTCTATCTCAACAAGGTGATCAAAAATTCATTACTTTGAATTTGAAGAAACAAGGATTCCTACGGACAATGACTACTAGGATTTCAATGGATCACCGATGATCCTCCAATGCTCGTGAAGAGTTGTTATATTGGCCTTTCGAAACACCTGGAGTCATGTTTGCTGGAACTTTGCAACATGATGAAACAATATTCTGACAGCACATGAAGTCTCTGAAATCTTTCTGAGACCTGTGTTCTGTATGAGAAATATACTCTGAATAAAACAATCGATTCATTGTATTATTCTTCCCAAGGAATCATAGCAGATGCGCCGCCTGATGTTTCCAGAGCAAAGTCAAGCAAAATGAACGTGAACAACGGTATAGGAATTAACGGTCTCTCAATGCCAAGACTGCAAAACGATGTGAATTTGAGGATGAGCCAATAACTGCAAGAACAGAACTTGTTATATGTTTTTTGTTATTTGTATTTCACATTTTTTTATAATCGCTTTATTCTTCTTATGTGAATATTATTATACAATGTCTTGTTTTATAAACGAATATATACACTCGTTTACTTACAAAAAATTGACGAATAATCATGAATAATTAAACGTAATACGATAAGAATGAAAATTGTTGATGAGATGCTCAATTTTTACTTCAATAATAAAGTTTTTAAATCAAGCTTACCTTTGAAGCTTCCATTTTCACTACACTGTAAACAGCTGCTGACGTGCGTTTCAACTACAAGTGTGACAGAATTTCCAAATTTCGTGAATGTAAAAATCAGTCGGTATGAGATTACTGAAGAAAGTGACGCTTCCTCCCGGCCCATGCATACATTGCATACTGTTGATCACTGTCAATAAGAATCTCACAAATTTATCAAATATACATTGAATTCCCGCCAATTTTCATGACGATTTGCGACGATTCTGATTGGATCCGCAAGTCTCAAGCAGAACCAATCAACCACTAGTTCTCGACTCAGGTGAGACTATTTATAGGGAACTCTATGTAAGTATCTTGGTTAAGTGACGCAATAAGAGTCTATACCCTCGATAGATCGGATTTCGTATCGAAGTATGTTGAAATCTATCGCGTTCAAATATGGATGAAGTTCAGAGTGGCACTGGTTCTGAGACCGCGTGTGTCCAATACCCTACAAATATCGTTATGTACGGGTCATTCAATCAAAAGGCTGTGGTGATAATAATAGTACTTTTAATATAATGGAAGATATAACAACGGTATCGCGGTAGACGGACTGTCGCGCGCGTGAACTCAGTTCGATGCTGATGAGTTCGTATTCCAGAACTCGACGTGTGCACGTTGAAGTACCAAGAACGAGAGTCCTTTGGACGCGGCCGTTGATTCTGACATGCCCGGTTTCCCCCCACGCCGGGTTGAGAACCGCGCATGAGTGAATACTTGAGACCCTACATTACTCCCCCCCCAGCGACCTGGACGAGGGCGCGAATTTTGAATTGAATAATAATTTTTTTTTTTTTTTTTTTTTTTTACGATGTCCGTCTAACGATGATTTCGTTTTGACAATATTTACAATGATTTGTACATAGTTTGTTGCTTAAAACTAATAAAAAGAAAATGTTATTACAAATTGTTATGATTTGTGATTAAATCTAGTGACTTTTGTTATTGACACATGCTTACAATCTGGGTTTGAGTTTTATTACATCATATACGTTCTTCTTTTTTTTTTTTTTTTTAAACAAAAAAAAATTCTATATATTGGAAACTTACGTTCTAAACTGTACAGATTTCTTCTTCGTATATGTTCTTAATACAGGTAAGTTTGCATCTACATTTACCTGCGCCGGTAAATCCTCGCGTAGGAAGTACGCGGGTTTTACGTTTTCTATCGAGACCTGACGACACGTTCCATTCACGTCTATCTCAAGAACTCGATCCGAATGACGTTTTACCACTTTGTGCGGTCCGGTATACGGACGCTCTAATGACTTCTTGATGGGACCTGCCCTCAGAAATACATGTGTGCAATCGGTAATGTCCTTGAATAGGAACGCTTTCCGCTTGTACTTTTGGGCTACCGGAACCGGTTTAACCGCACGCATGTGTACCCGGAATTCTTCGAGAAACACCTGCGGGTTATGGCTATCATGCTCCGGCAAAACAAATTCCCCGGGAATACGCAGAACGGTACCGTATAAGTACTCAGCCGGCGAAGATCCAGTGTCCAAGACATTTGCACGCAGACCTAATAATACTGTAGAAAGCGTCCGTGTCCACTGAGGATTGGCATGGCACATGATTGCAGCCTTGAGAGATCGGTGCCATCGTTCGACCATGCCATTTGCCGCCGGATGATAAGGAGTTGTTCTAATTCGATTACATCCAGTTAACTGGAGTAATGCGGTGAACAATTGTGATTCAAATTGTGCTCCTTGGTCCGTTGTTAACGTTTCCGGAGCGCCAAATCGAGAAACCCAATGGTCGGCAAATGCTCGACACACGGTTAACGCTTCTATATCTTTTAAGGGTACCGCTTCAGGCCAACGAGAAAATCGATCTATGAACGTCAGACAATAGCGGAAGCCCTCCGAAAGCGGCAATGGACCCACGATGTCCATGTGAACGTGTTTGAAACGTCCATCAGGCGCTGTGAATTCTGCCGGTTTGAGGTGGTTATGGCGCGTTACTTTGGATTGCTGGCAATCCAAGCAGTTTTTGCACCAAAGATTTATGTCTGAGTGCATACTAGGCCAAACGTACCTGTTGCGTATGACTCTATCGGTAATTTTGGCGCTGGGGTGAGCAGGATTATGGAATAAATGAAATACGCGTTCGCGCAGTACTCTCGGTATGATTGGGCGTAAGGATTCTCCCGTCAAATCACAAACGATCGTGGAATGATCGGGACCCCATTGAATCTTACGTAAATTGAGAGAAGTGCTTGGATCTTGCAATAAATTTTTGATTTCCTCGTCCTCTTTTTGTAACTGAGCAAGCTCCGTTAAGCTCCACTCCGTAGGAAGGCGCAAAGAAGAAATTCGAGATAATGAATCCGCGACGACATTACTATCACCGGGAATATATTCAATTTGAGTTGTAAACTCTGAAATGTACGTAAGTTGTCTGAGTCTACGTGGTGGTGCGTTTTCGTTTTTGTTGAAACGCGAATTTTAAAGGTTTGTGATCGGTCACAATTTTGAAATTTTGTCCCTCTAAGAAGTGTTTAAAGTGACGTACCGCCTCGTATATGGCTGTCAATTCCTGTCATATGTACTATAAGCTCGTTGAGCAGGGGTAAATCGTCTTGAGAAAAACGCTAAGGGTTTCCACTGCTCCGCGATGAGCTGCTCTAACGTCGCTCCCATCCCTGCATCTGAAGCGTCGGTGACAAGTCGAGTCTCCGCGTTTGTTACCGGGTGAGATAATAGCGAAGCTTCCGCGAGTTCATGTTTTACCTTAGTGAACGTTTGTTCAGCTAGAGGTGTCCAGTTGACAGGGCGTTTGTCGTTTTTCGTCGTACCTGTTAAAAAGGCGTCTAATGGAGCTAAAAGTTCCGCTGCTTTGGGGAGATTTCGTCGGTAGAAGTTCACCATCCCGAGAAACCGTCGTAACTCTTTTATAGTTGTTGGTTTTGGGAAGGCCGTGATGGATTTTACCTTGTCTGAGGTGGGTTTTAACCCTTCGGAATTGATGAGGTAACCCAGGAATTCCAATTCGGCTTGACCGAATTGGCATTTGTTGACGTTTAGTCGTAATGCGAACTTTTTGAGACGATTAAAAATGGTTTTAAGATGTTCTTCGTGCTCCTGAAGACTCGAGGACGCGATCAGAACATCATCGATATAGGCAAATGCGAAGTCTAGACCCCCCAGTGCCTGGTGAATATAGCGCTGGAACGTTTGTCCTGCGTTACGCAAACCGAACGTCATCCGCGTATATTCGAACAACCCGAACGGTGTAATAACCGCTGTTTTGGGAATGTCATTTGGCGCAACCGGAATTTGGTTGTACGCCTTATGAAGGTCTAGTTTCGAAAAATTGTCTTTCCGGCGAGGTTTGCCGTGAAGTCGTGGATGTGCGGAATGGGATAACGATCAGGTATTGTTATGGCATTAAGTCGCCTATAGTCTCCGCATATCCGCCATTGTTTGTCCTTCTTTAATGTAAGATGAATGGGCGAAGCCCACGGACTTTTAGACGGGCGACAGATACCGTCTTCTGTCATTTGTTTGAATTGGGCTTTTGCCACGGCCAATTTCTCTGGCGCGAGACGTCTAGCTCTATCCGCAACAGGACTACCCGTTGTTTCTATGCAATGTTGCACTACGTTGTGCGTGATATCTACCATGCGCGTTGCCCCAGTTATTTCGGGAAACGACGCGAGAATAGTGGCGTACGGTGATGAGCGGTCAGTTGCACTCATACCGTGAACGGTCGATTGTTTAAAAAAACCTTTTGTTTTCAATCCCGTTGTGGTGTCTACTAGGCATTTTTCGTGTAATACTACTGCTAGCTTGTAATGCGCGAGCAAGTCCGCCCCGATGATTGGGTTTGGAACTGCTGCGATAATAAAATTCCAAATTATGGGCCGCCGTAACCCCAAGTCCAAAGAGACGCGTTTTTCCCGTAGGTTAATACGCGTGTACCGTTTGCGGCGTAGAGCGTCAGTTCGCTCGTCGATGAGGTAACTCGCTTGTTCACTGGCCAAATCGAAACATCCGAGCCGGTATCGACTAAAAATGTTTCGTGGTGACCGAGGTCACGAATATGGAGGCGCTTAGATTCATTTTGACCCGATCCGACAGCCTCCGCGTGAACCGGTGAATCTAGTTTTTTTGATTGTCGCGGGGTTTCCACGAACAGGGCTTGATACATCTTCGTGCATCATTGCCGAATTTGAAATGATATTTACAGATCGTGTGCATGGTTGACTTGCCCGAATTGTTTTTGGGTTTGGGACTTGGAGATGAACCACGCGATCGACTATTTGTCATGCTATGCTGCATATTTGTCATCATTTTTGTCAATTTTTGCACTTCACTTCGTAGCAATCGGATTTCTTCGTCTTTGCAACAAGCGTCAGACTTAACCGAACTACATGAAGCATTTTGAGCAGTTTCTTGTGCCGCTACGGGCATGGCCTGATAACTCGCGTGTGAAGTATGCTCAATCACCCTATCAGCTAATTCCGCGGTAGCTTGTAATGAAAGTCCTGTGGTCGATGCTACGATTGCTCGAACCTGACTGGGTAACTGTTCCATGAAGATGGCTTTTACAACCTGTTCGCTACAATTGCCATCATTTAGGGCCTGAAGACGTCCTAACACTAGTGAAGGTTTTCCTTCCGAAATAACTTCACCTTTCAGGAGCTGGCGTAGCCGTGTTTCTGGGGCTGCCCCGAATCGATTTATTAGTCTCTCTTTAATTCGACTATACATATTCTCTGGAGCCGGATTCAGGAACACAAGATCTCTAATCGCGGTCATGCACTCGGGTTCCAGAGTTTCTATTAAAAAATCTGCTTTTGTATTTTCATGAATGATATTCGAATTTGAAAAAGTTTTGTCGACCTGGACAAACCACAGTGCCGGATCGTCTTTTAAAAATTTCGGGATCTTGGGTGCTCGATAAGCGGCCACATTCGCGAGCGGTACCGCCGCAGACCCCCCGGGGTTACTGTTGTTTGGAGTTTCGTTGTCGATTGCGCAAACCGTATGATTAACGAACCAACTACGTAAGCAAACGATACTGAAAGCAGTTACTATTATCGTGGACATTATCGAGTAACCATTAAATATTGCCCACGCTAGAACTCGGAGCATTGGAAAAAATTCAGGCACGAACGCCAATTCCATGATTGTGTCGTCAAATCTCGATATAAACGCGAGTCGGAGGAAAGAAGGAAAAACAGCTTTTAAAAATTCCTAATACTATGTCTAAATACAGTAAAATAATATGATTCATGAGTTTAAATTGCTGTGATACACAAATAAATCGATAAAAACAAATTGACCATGTGCAACAACATTCGTGAGACAAATCGTTGGTACGTGGAACTACCTTCAAACGACCTATCTCGCTTTTCCTTTTGTTGAATGTGAAGGGATACAAAGATGAGTATGTTTACTCGAGCATTAATCGTCAGGAAGAAATATGTTTGAATGATTTGACTCTGACTCGAATCACAAAAAAAACCAAAAGAAAAAAAACACAAAGATCAAATTCGATATTGAATTGATATTCGTATAGGAACGTTGTTCGTTTGATCAAGGGAAATCTTGAATTCGGACTTATTCGTTCTGAATTGATTCAAAGAATGTACTTTGAGATGTAACACAAAAGAAAGAAATGTTTTGCATAATATGATTGTCATAGATCCTGTAAAATATGCACACGTAGAATGATTGTTCATTTTATATGTGTCTTCGCACAAACTAAAATATATATCATTATTTTTGGAATTATAACCAATTTGAGATATAATTATAAAATCCTACTGTTCGATGAGTATAGTCTCAGCCCTGGTTGAAGGTCTCGAAGGAGCGTCGAAGGCTGTTGTAGCTCAAATACGTGTGTAAACACGCTATGTTGATCGATTACCATACAGATCGAAAGTTGACGTCGATAGAACGGCCGATTCCACCAAGGGTTGTTGCCGAATCCTTGTTGTTTTCGACGTCACGATGACGTCGGAGCAATGGACACGGTTCGTTTTCCGCTGTTCCTTGCAAGCGGAAAGTGTTTCGTTGAGACGTGTTCACTGTTAGCGATTGTGTCTCGCTGATTGGCTGCAGCGAGGAAGGAGCATGAGCGTCCAAAATGGCCGTATTTCATGCGAAGCACGTACAAGTGCCACAAAATGGCGATGACGAATTTTTCGAAGGCGTCACTGCCTGAAGTTGATTTTCCCCCTTTTAGGTACACTCGATCTGAGTGAAGGAAAATGTTTGAACATTTGATGCTTGTAACATCAGTTATTCTGAAGGCTGGTCAACGTTTCAGCACTTCAAAAATAATGATTTTTAGGGTTCACCACGAATTTTACACGCACGACGAGTTGTAGTTTTTCACGACACCGCAATTCACACACGGAGTCACCAATTTGTCGGGTGCTCCGTTTTTTACTTGCTTCAATATCGGGGTCACCAGTTGTAAGTATCTTGGTTAAGTGACGCAATAAGAGTCTATACCCTCGATAGATCGGATTTCGTATCGAAGTATGTTGAAATCTATCGCGTTCAAATATGGATGAAGTTCAGAGTGGCACTGGTTCTGAGACCGCGTGTGTCCAATACCCTACAAATATCGTTATGTACGGGTCATTCAATCAAAAGGCTGTGGTGATAATAATAGTACTTTTAATATAATGGAAGATATAACAACGGTATCGCGGTAGACGGACTGTCGCGCGCGTGAACTCAGTTCGATGCTGATGAGTTCGTATTCCAGAACTCGACGTGTGCACGTTGAAGTACCAAGAACGAGAGTCCTTTGGACGCGGCCGTTGATTCTGACATGCCCGGTTTCCCCCCACGCCGGGTTGAGAACCGCGCATGAGTGAATACTTGAGACCCTACATCTAGGGATATTGAGGCTCCATCTGCCTGGCAACACTGTGTTTCCGTTTTCGTGAATCTTCGTCTTCATTTCGTATATTTGCTTATATTTACTTAAGTAAAACTAAAAACACAGTGATTTTGAAAACTGTTAACTCGTGTTCAAATCTAAAATGCAGTCTGATGACTTGAACGAGATGTTGCCTGGTACGTGAAAGGGTGTTCAATAAAAATTTATATTTCAAATGAACAAAACCAATATGCAGTATGCGTCTTTGTATTGAAATTATATTTGAAATTTTGGTAACGGTATTTACTTCTTTGAAGGCTCTGTCTAGAGATACGCTAATCTGTCTCTAATTTTTAAATTCGAGACAAGTGAGATTTTCGAATTCTCGTGGATATAGTAAGTTCTCGAGGGATTTTCTACAGACAAGTCAAATTTCCCGTATCTTGAATTTTTTGACACTGAGACACGCGAAAAATTTCGCCTGGCTCGAATAATTTTCAATCCAATACACGGGAAATTTCACGTGTCTATAATAGAAAATCCCTCAAACATTCACTGTATCCACGAGAACTCGAATTTTGAAATTGGAGACAGACTAACGTGGCTCTAGACACAGCCCTTCTTTGAATTCTGTATTTGAAATTCTATGATTCATATTAGTCTGCGATATAAAATACTGTCGTTTGATACACACATAGTTTTCTTGATTTATTTGATCTATTTTGTTTGCACTGTTTTATCTGTTCTCTACTGTAACAGCTTTTTCACACCTCGTTTGGAGCTATCTAATTTTTAATGTCAAACTCACAAGTTCTATGTCAATCCTTATAGGATGATAAAGACAAAAACTGCATAAAAGCAGATAGAAATAGATACTCTGAATCGTTCTCTTTACAGTTTGTTACTTGTTCGATCAATTCCTTCATCTAAGAATTGATCACTGCAAGTTTGAAATGTAAATATCATGCTTTTATTCTTTCCAGATATATCTAACATATCAGCGATATCCAAAAATAGTAGTATACAAAGAATGGAGAAATTAGATCATACATCAACGTTATCTGGATTCCCATCTATCAGTGGACAAAGCGCGACCCCTGTGGTGCATCCGTTGGACAGGACTGTAAGAAATTCAATCTCCTACGAAGATAGTATGAATGAATTGATGAAAGTAAACATAATTTACGATTGTTTGCAAAAAGTTGCTACCAATGATAGAAAAGTACTACCCGAAACTACAGCTGATAAATTGAAAAAGTTAATTCGAGTTCACAAAATCAGAAAATGTATGCATTTACCGGGAGTTGAACAAGGCCTCCCGGAAGGCCTATTGGTGTTAGGAATTTCTGAAAGTGATCTATGGAAAGACAAGTTTAGCGACGAAGAAAAACTGAACATTAAATCTTACCTGGAAACTATTCTACGAGAAGACTTGCATGCATTTATTACAAGGTTACTTATCATCTTTCGGAAACTATATTTATGTTACTATGAATTTTGAATAATTGTAACATTCCTCTTGCACTCTAGGTATCAAGAACTTACGGGAAACGTCGACTTAACGAAGAAACCCACCCTCGGTATTCGAAATAAACTACACGATTGTTATGAGATACAACAACTGCAATGGAACTCCAAAATAGAAGAAATTGCTAGCAGTTACCAAACCGAACTTTTGAAAAATGCACATGAACTCAACAAGTGGAAAGAACTGAAATACGAAAAGATCAATGAATCGTATTTGAAGAAAGCTGAAATTTTATACCTGAAATCCAGAGTTTTGGAAGTGCAAGCTAAGATTACAAAGTTATCTTGTACGTTGAAGATGTATAAAGAAACTCCCGTAACCGTAGATGCTTTTAGAACCTTGAAAGCTAAGACGGATGATAAAATATTTCAAGTATCGCAAGAAATCGAAAGAAAAAAACAATTGAAAAGAGCGTACGAAGATCTAAAAGGTACGGAATATGATACTATTCTGGAGAAGTATTTGCAGTTATGTCTTGCTATCGAAAAAAAGAAACAACTTTTAGAAATGAGATCTACAGGGAACTTGTAAGATATCTTATTGTAATGTCGTTGTACAAGTTGAAGCTGAAACCTACAAACTCTTTACACACAAGTTTTATTAGGGATTTAAGAATCTGAAACGTTTGACAGGATACTTCTCAATCGATTTTTAGTATGAACAAAGCTCCAACAACATTTCATCGCAAGTTCTAACAATCAGCCGTCAACTTAACGACCGCTAGTTTCAGTTTCGTTTGTGCAAGCACAAAATTATCTTCATAGACTGATTTAACTGTAGCTTTTTTGGCAAAGCCAGTAGCATTCATTTGCTTTTTTTGTATAGATTTTTATGTAAAAAGCTCATCAATATGAAAAATTATGTTCATAGATTTATTATTTTACTCTTTATCGAATAAGCCAGTTGAGTATATAGGACGGTGGATGGGTATCAAACAGAACCTTTGATAAATAAAATTTATTTTCATGGGAAACATTCAAACATTCGAATAAAATTTTTACATTACGAACCTTTGGTAAAATATACACAATTGAATTTTTCAACGATCAATTTGTACGACGGTACAATGGGTAATGAAAATTTTGTAACATACATGATAATATCGTTTGCCTTTTTACCACAGATTCAAATAAGAAAAAAAAAAAAAGAACGGTATAATAACGGTATACAACGCGATTGGTGTTATCACTCATCACATTACGTACGCGAACACGTTTCGTTTCAGCTGCATGACCAGAAAACAACCTATTTCTCTGCTTTGTCTTGTTCTTTAAAAAGAGCTGCCTAAAAAAAAAATAATAATCATCTAATCACGCAATCTTATCAAGTTCAAGTTATAATATAATACAATTCTGTAAAGAAATATATAAAAGGTGCCTGAAAAAGCAGGCTACTCTCCAACTCCTCCTCGCATTCGTGAACGTCGAAGAAACATTTTGTATATAATATATATATATGTATGTATGTATATAACTGTATACATAAAGACACTAACATTAGGCACAACATTTTCGTTCAACACTTTGATGCTGCCTGTCATCGTGGATCATTGTTAAAAGATCTTTCACTAAGCTGTACATGAACCCCCGTTTGTTAATTATTATTTCCTAAGTAGTCTTTGATCTCACTTTTTAATGAGAGATCGCATTTTATTAACACACTTATCCATAAAATTTTTCTTCCTCTTGGCTTCCATTTCGGAAGAGGGTATGGAAAGTAAAGAAGATCTTTCTCTGGATTTGTATTCGTCGTTGGATGAAAAACTCGTATCGGAGTCTAAGCCCGCGCCACAACTTCTCGTTTTGAACGACAGTTTGTGGTGCTTTTCTTCCTCGTTTGCCTCGTCATCTTTTCTCTCTCGACTTGACTCTTCGGTTGTTTTAATATCACTCGCGGTATCTTTGTTACCCTCGTTTTTGGAATCTAAAAGTTTGGTTCGTAGTCTCGGTGCTGGGATCGGATTCGCTCGATTCCCTACGGCGGTTTCGTTACTGTCATTATTATTGTCCGTCATCGAGACGACGATGAGCGAGGGTTGCTGCTGCGAGTCCCTGTCGTTGCTTTGGTTTGAATTTGATTTAACGAAAGAAGCAACCGACGTGGTACGTTCGTCTTGATTATTTTCAACTTGGGGAATAGTAGGATTGTCCTCGTCTAACAAACCATCGAGACTTCGGGATCTTGGTCGTGGTAATGGTTCCGTCTCGGTGGTGGTCGTTGGGGTGTCGGATTTCTTTTCTTCTTGATTCAACATCTCGAGAGAACGCGATCGTGTTGTGGACGGAGATGAGGGTGGGTAACGAGGTGGCCTGCTTGGCGCTGGACTACTTCCCGGATGAGTATGGACGAACTTGAGTCGAGGAGATGTGGATGACAGTCCCATCAACCAGCGAGACGGACTCGATGATTTCCGTAATCTAAACATACAAATATTCTTAATTAATACACAGAACTTGTTTTTGTTTTCTCTCAATCGATTTTAACCTACTCTTTTGTATTGTTTTATATTTCTTCAGAATCCGAGCTGCGTGATGACAAAGAAAATGTTGAATTTAAATTTCCGATTGTTACCCTCTTTTTCAAAATATACTCATATTTACCTGCTTGATACGGTTGTGGGCGGGCCTTCTAGTCAATCTCTACCTCCAGTGGAATCTTTATCGCTCCCTCTACTCTCGTTACTATGCATTCGTTGATAATTAGGAGCTTGTCTCATGTTTGTACTACCAGGTGTACTTGGAGTCGTCACGTCTTTTGATCCTATACTTCTTGGAATGCCTCCGGAACCGCCTTGGAATCCATCCCTTACAGGAATTTCACCTCGCATAAACCTAAAAATACATTTTTTAAATGTGCAAAGTACCATAAAAAATAGATTTGACTATTTTACCTTTCTAATTTGTCTACGCAAGCATCCTGATAATCATGAATCCAACGCACGCCGTTAAAATGACAGACCGCTCTCATGTCTTCTGGAAGTTCCTCGGGTTCAGGCCATTGGAAATTGTCTATGATGGGAATAATGTTGCATTGAGATTGTAACGCCGCTACAATTTCCTACAACACAAAAAATATGCTATTGACTAGCGACCTCGACATTGAGATGACTATTTAAAATAGATATTCAAAGCAACTCACCCTATGAACCCAATCTTTACACTCGCTGTCTTGGATACATCTTTCCAGAGCTTTTGGGGTTAAAACGAGGAGAAAATGTTTAGCTTGTCTAATGCTTTGTAGAAGATTATTGTCGAATTTTCCGGCTTCGAGTCTCTCGACGTCTATGAAAACAGAAAACCCACGTAATTGTAAATGGACTTTGAGTAAACTCGCCAATTGGGATCCATTCGATCTACGATAACTAACGAAAACATCTAGAGATTTGTCCGTCGATGCATCCTCGCAAGAACTGAACTGATTGTGTTGCATATTTTTAATGGCGTCCAATATCCTCAAACGATGAATACTGTTCGTGATACTGCATTCCGTTAACAATTGATCCTCGGAGATGTTTCTTATGGAATCTTTATCGACTCCAGCGTTCAACATACTGTACGTATAAATGGAAAATTCTTGCCCAATGCATTGCAGAAAACTATTAAGATTTCCTGTATCTCTACTACTATAATCCGCCATTTTTTTAAGATTCTGCAATTCCCGAGTGAATCGTCTTCTACGTATACCATTGGTGAGTCCTATATCTTCTTTCAGATTCTCTTCGGTTAATTGAAGCAACAGATCTCCGTCCACTCTACTCTCCACGAAATTCGGCGCGAACTCAGCGAATCCGATTTGTTTGACCCATTCGCGTACATCCTCGGTGGACCAAAGGGGCACTTGTTGACTCAATTTGTGAGGTATCTCTTCTCCGATCAATCTCAAAGCCTGAGCGGCGTATTTGGAAGCTATGGCATTTGGACAGCTAGCAACTTTTTTCAATGGTTCGATAGCGCCTATGACTCGAAATATTTCCGTATTTCCTTGCTGCTTTTTAATTCCAGCTTCCATGCAGAAGTGGAAAGCCGCGAGATTTCTGGCCTCTTCTCGTTTCGAGCTCAACACCGGTACCAACCTTTCCAACCAATTCTGACTCTGTCCGTGAGCGTGAGCGAGATTCGATTTAGCGAATTCGTAGGGATTGTGCGACGTGACGAAAGGCTCGACCAAGTCGAGTGTACCGGATTTCAAGACGGCGGCCTCGATTTCTTTGTTCGCTACCAAAACGGCGATCGCTAGACAAGCATAATACTTGATATTGTCGTCGTTGTGGAAGGCCAGAGGGAACAACCACATGGGTACTTTACGTTTGATCATAGCCTCTTGATTCTCAGCTCCACCGTATAAAGATAAATTAGCTAAAGCTCCAGCGCAATGTCGTAAAGTCTCCACATCGTTTTTACGACATTCGAATAGTACAGCGTCCAAGCCTCCTAATCGTATGACGTCGCTGCAGGTACCCTCGCTATGCTTGAACAAATGTTCGAGTATTCCGGTACCCACCCTCGAGTGATCCACGGAATTTGCATTTTTCGTACAAACGCAGGCTACGTTGACTACTTTCTCCAAACCATTCTCCACCACGTGAGCGCGATTCTCCGTTGTCAAACATTGCTCTAGTAATCTTGCCGAAGAGAATTGTAATTCTTGATCATTAGCTACGCAATTCGACATCAACAGATCAAGACCGCCGTGGGTACGAAGAGTGTTACAAAGAATATATCCAAGTTCGTGACCGTGAGTTGGAACCGCCCAGGCTTTACGAATGATCTCGTTGACTCGGTTCAACAACAGCGGTGCTTTACCGTTTTTCGTTCCATCGGTGGATCGTAATCTTTCTACCAAACTATCGAGAAAACCACAGTACTTGGCGATCGCGCGATCCACGTCTTGGGGATTCGAACTTGAACAAAGAAGATCGAGATCGTCCAACGGGAGGGTGAGCAATTCATCTTCGGCTGGCCTCATTCCATTGATCATGTGATTGACGGCGTTCGCGGCGGTGAGCATCGCAGAGGATTTCGAAGACACTCCTTTCGACGATGCTATCGTTATCGAACTCGATTGAGAGCTCGAAGCCATATGTTTTTCACGATTGTAGATCCCGGAAGAGGTGACCGTTTGTCGCTGTTGTTGAGCTTGCATGGCTTTCTGTGAACAAATCGAATACCGGAATTTATGAGATAGCACTTCTCATGAACTTGAATTCTAAATTTCAATGTTTCGAGAAATGCTTGCATCGATGCCAAAGGTGAGACTCTGGTAGATAGCCAAAAGATATGTGTCAGGAAAATGCGATGGAGATAAATTTGAAGAGATAAAGCTAAAGGTATCGTATTTCATAGCTACCTTTTCCGCACTGAACGAGTCGCTTTGTAGTTTCATGGTAGAGGCTGCCATGTTGTTACTCTCCTGATGGGATAAATCCCCTGCCTTCAGCCTTCTCTCCTCCTGTAATTGAAGAAAAAAAACGTCCTCTTTCAATGGCAATAAAACATTGTGGAATATTCTCATAACGCGGAACTGGGATATATATACACATACTTTACGAAAATATCATCATGTTCATCACGAAGAGAAATCTTTCACAATTCTTTGAATAAACTTACAATGTTTCTCCACGCCCGCATATTATCATCGATCGAAGATCAATTTTTTTCTACATGTGCGTATGTATTACACAGCCACGAGATGTTGCGATTATTACGGAAGACACGTCGCGAAGAATTAACACACTGTTGAAGGACCAGTTACGGCATCACAGCGAACGATGTTAACAATGTCGAGTGACGGGAGAAGATAGAATCGCATATAGGGTTTAAATCATAATAATTATCATTGACGAGAAATTTTTCAGATATATAATCCTAAGCTCAATTCAATAGAAAATAATATTAATCGATGGATAAGAATCTCCAGTTGCACTCGACTTGGAATTATCAAGATTTCATCTATGGGCAATTTAATGGAAATGATGTATGTTTTTCCAATGAATTAATTACAGACTCACGTATGGATTAGAGATCGACGATGTTCGCACTTTCAAAGGAATTCGAATGAATTTGAAACGTGACTTTTCACAACGAGCTTACAATTTCATCTGCTCGGCCATCCTTTAGGAAATTTCCGAATGGATGCTGAGATGCCGATAGTTATGACGTATCTCTCTAAAAATATAAGCGGTAAGTATATCGTCACAAACCACGTGCGGGAGATGGTAAAGACATACATTGTTTTCTCTTAACTGTCAACACACACGTGCTTCTACGAACTTGTTGATCGTATATCAACAAGTCGGAATTTTTCAATTTCATTCACGGAAACGAGAGCTGAGAAATTTCTCGCGACTTTTTGTCAGATATTTATTTGATTGTACTTTGTATGGATTGCGGTATTGTAAAAACATTCTAACGAATAAAAGAGTATGAGTGAATTTGGAAAATGTTAAGCAGAGTGCTGATGAGATATCAAAGTGTCAAGAAGCGGTTTAATTTGGTTGATGGTATAATTTAATGAATTAATTTTTTTTATATGACTCTCTTGTGTTTACTTGTAATCTCCTGTACGTGGACGAGTAATGAATAAATAGATAATTCAATTAAAGAATTAAATGATAATAAAAAAAAAATTCCTAGCAGTGTCATTCGAATGAAATGAACATGCGAAGAAAATTCTATGAAGTATTTTCTAGGATCAGACAGATCCTATGCAATATTTTTAAATACACGGAGAGAAAAATACAGTTAAAATCACATTTTCATCTAATTCTGTAGAAGCCCACAGTAATTTATAATGATTTCCAGCACAATATTAATCAAGTAATAAATTTTCCTAAAAAATCCATGAATTCCTGAATTCGAATAGCAGGAATTTTTACTGTGTGAATCAGGAAACGTACATATGATTTCTTTTCCTTTCTCGAAATTATGATCTCTCGTTCTCTCAACAAAACTATTTTACTGTGTGAAAATATCAATTTTCATGAAAATCCAAACTCGGTCCGGCGTCAATATGAAGCACAGTAAAAAGAATTGTGTTTTACATGAAAAAACAATGGATTATTCTCTCCGTGTAGTTAAAAAGGAGCAAATGTAAAAGTATCAGTTATTTTCTTCGAATTTATCGATTTCAGAAAATATTTTCGTAGCGGAAAACCAGACGATAGAATTATCGTAAACATACGATTTTCTCGATGAAACAGTCAAGGGCAAACGCTCGGGTAGAACAGTGATTTCTTTTTCAACGTTTTATTATTCAAAACAACCAACGACTCAAGATATTTTGGAGAAAATTCTCGAAAATGAAATACAGATATAATTTCTTTAGATCTCACGCGTCATCGTATGATTTTCATACAAGAATTTTCATTTAAAGTTATTTTTATCTGGGTTTTGTGTATTTCGTTGAATTATCGAAATTGTAGGTTTTCAACGATCGAAGGCGGATTGAACCGAGTGACAAGTTTAAAATAGTATATTGTTCACCAAAAGGGGGAAATTAGGCACTTTCCATCAAATATGAAAATTGTTCTCTTTCTTCGAATTGAATACTCTATTTTGTCTTACACTTGCAAGGAAAGGGTTGCATAAAGTACACCTCAAATTACCTAAAGTAGCAGGGTTCAAACAAGTTTTGTTCAATCAATTTCCCTGAGTTTTCCCTATGATTTCCCTGAGTAAAATTCTAATTTCCAGACATCGTCGGATCATGAATGTGTTCCTAAACATTTTTTCCTCGGTGTATAATTTCTAAGATTCCACGATTGAAAATTAAGAAAATATGTTGTAGAGAATGAAAAATAGAATAAATGAACAAATTTTTATTTTGAAAAAATTCTAGTGACTTCCCTGAGATTTCCAGGTTTTTGGGAATTTTTGATAATTTCCCTGAGAATTCCCGGTGTTTTGAGTCCAATTTTTATTTCCCTGAGTTTTCCCGAATTTCCAGTTCTGTCTGAACCCTAAGTAGGTTTCCTGGTGGAAAAATTTCAGAGATGTTCATAAATGTTCATGATTTCCCATAAACGTATATGAAATTTCCCCTTAAATTTAACTAAAAATTTGACGTTTGTATTTGGAATATCTGCAGACCAATTGCACCGATTTTTTTCAAATTCATAGCAGACTTCAGGGACGATCTATCTAAATCTGGAAGAGTGAAAAATCACGCGTTTCACTCCGCTAAGTCTCAGAAGTGAGCCATTCCTCTTGATTCCTCTTCGAGTGGGATTCTCACTCGTTTCGAGGGAACTCTCACTCTTTTAGACTAAAAAATTCCCTGTAAAATTGGAGTAGTTGTGAATTTCTAACCTCAAAACTTAGACTTTCATTCTAAAAGAGTGGAAATTTCGATAAGCTCACTTCTGACTAGCTAAAAAGAGTGAAATCTCACTCTAAAAAATTTTAGACAGTTAAGCGGAGCTCTCTAATTCGATGTTATTCCAAATTCTCATGTATTAGATTATGAAAATTTCTCATTGATTGCGCACGGAAAAAAATTTGCGGTCAATTCTGGAACGGGTACAATTTCTATTACCATTTAAATTGGAGTAGATTTGATGGCAGTCGCAGTACATTATATTCCAAAATTTGATTCCAAACTGCCGTAAATATGACATGTAATTTTGTTGTGTGGCATTCAAAGTGGTACCTGAGAAGCCAAAGTCTTGTAAAAAGTGTCTGATTATTACTCTTCCAAGATACTTCGAACGGTACCTATTTTAAATTCATAACAACGAGGAAAAAATAATTCCTCCTGCAGCTCAATTTTAGCTGTTACAACCAACGAATTAATTAGCTATAAAAGCAAATTTTTCTACAGTAATAAATAAAATTCAGTTACAAGAGCTAATTTTCTGCAGCAGTTTAATTATTCTTCCCGGAAATGTTTACTAAATTTCAACTATTGGAGCTCTAAATGTTTCAGCACCCACAGGACAGTAAATTTCATAGCAATGTTATCTAAAATTCAGCCAAAGAAGCTAAAAAAATGGCTATCCATCTCACAGATAATCACTCTTTCTTTGGTTTAACGTTGAAATTTTGTTCCCTGTTCATAATAAAGAAAATGAGAAACTCACCAAATCCAATGGATCGTAAATTCTTTTTTGTAGAATTCCTCGATTTACCGGCCATCGTACGCTCATTTTGTCCAAGATTCACAAGATTTTCAATTTCTAACATTTTTCGATTGAACGAATAACAATATTCAATTTTCATTACTGTGTCAACAACAACCGATAACAAATTCATAAGATTTTCGACCCTGTTCGAATCTTCGCAAGGTCTTCGTAACTTTTTGAAAAAAATCTCACCCTAATTAGACCTCTATAAAAAATATTTACCGAGACCATTAATCAATGAATTTGACAAGAAATGTAATGTTCATCGAAATTCCAAATTTTTCAATATCGTAAGTCACTTCATCATCACGTTAGATTGAAACTGCGTACGCGTCAAGTCATTGTTTCATGAATCCCTGATACATTCGTTGATTATCGATTCACCGACTTCCGACAATGGAATTTAGTTAAAACGAGAATAACAAAGCAAGGGCCAAAGGTCCCCCGATGTTCGCACTTACCACTCAAAAGGCTCTACAAAAATTACTCGAGAACTGCAATGACCAACAGAGATGATCTGTACAACATTTAAAACCTTTCTAAAATTCTATCAATGTACTTCGAATTAGTACCTCGAATTAGCACTTCACCTCTTCAAAAAAAACTTCTAGAAAGTTGATGAAAGTATGTCCGATTCTCGTGTATCTCCACTGTTTACATTGTTTTGATAATTGATAATAATATTTAACGATAAGACTACCGTGAATCGTGAAACTTATCTCAACGGCTCTGATCCCCATCGGGTTTCGAAGAATCTTTTCAATGATAAATCATAAATTTGACACAAAAACCACGAAACTGAGCTTCGCATTGCCATACCGATGCGTTCTTCGTTTATGACACAGTACAATAATCATTGCTCGAGTGATTAAACGATGACTTCACGATATCAAAAGTTCAATGATTGTTGTTGAGAAGAATTCTTGTTTTCCCATTGCGGAGAAAGAAACAAGATCTGCGTACTTTTCGAATGAATTTACCAACGGATCACTGCGAATCGAATATATGAATATACGTTGTCGTTCGATCGAAAGAATGTTTCCGAAAGATTTGTTCTGGGAAGAATTGAGTTTGAAGAGTTGATAACCAAGATTGTGCGGTATACAAATTTTATGACATAACCGATTACGATGAACGGTCTTCTTCTATTCCGCGCGAGTACAGAAGCGTGGTGGTAGCGCGACACAAACTAATCTTCACATCGTTTAAACTCAACCGCTTCTCGAGACATCGGTGTAATTTTACGCGATCCACCCACCTTTACGCGGCCATGTGCGCAAGTGTAAGAATATACAAAATGAACATTGTGTCATAGGCGGACGCGCCGCTACTTAACTTGTCATTGTTTTGTATCAAAACAGTACAACGTGTTATAAAGAATCAGCTGTTTGTAACTCTTCCATGGCAAATCAAGATCCTTTCTTGTGTGAATTGTGGATCTTCAGGGGATGCTGAACTGTTCTGCGTTCTGCCAAATGATTTGAAACTGATGCAATGAAATTGACTGATTATCATTCAGATGCCTGGTAATGGTGCTGAAGTTTGAATCGTTTATTTTTCATGTTTTCACATTAGCTCTTCGGAACTGGAAACATCGCTAAAAGAAATTACTGCACGATTTTGGGTCCCCGCAGCTGAATATTTCGTTATTTCAATACTAATTCGTTTCAATGAACGATCCAAACTTCAGCAACATACTTGGTATATATGCTGAAAATTGCTGTTAGTTTTTCGATCGAACTTCTGCCCGCTCTCTAAATCCGGAAGAGTAAAAACTCACTTTTTTCATTCCACTAAGTCTCAGAAGTGAGCCAGTCCGCTTCGAATGGGATTTTTACTCGTTTCGACTGAAAAATTCACTCTAGAATTGGAGTAGTTCTGAGTTTCTAACCTCAAAACTTGGACTTCCACTCCAAAAGAATGGAAATTTCACTCGAAATTTCGCCAGGCTCACTTTTGGCTGGCTAAACATTGAAATACCACTCTAACAATTTTAGAGAGCGGTTCTGCCTGACAGAATTATGGTATTTTGATCGATGTTTGGTACCAAAATCTGGATCAAACCTGCATTGAACCCAGGCAAATTTGAGAAGAAAACAATATTTGTGTGGTAATTTCTCAACAAAATTTAAATATTTCCCTACAATGATTATATTGAGTTTATTTAATTTGGGTCAATCTTTCATCGACGACTTCTGATAAAATATAGTAACCTTCTATGATGACGAATTTTAATATTGTTCTTCCATTTCTTTTTCTTCCCTTGAGACCTGTCAACGATGATGAAAAAATGTACAAATAATGAGGAATCCTTGTGGTTAAAAATACTTTCAAGATAAAAAAATAAACGAACGAACAAATGCATGAAGACTGAATTTTGGGTTTCTCAGCCTGGTATCGGTGATGTTTATTAATTAACTTAAAATTCCAAACAAAACAAAATCTGACACTGTTCTGTCCGATTTTCTCCGGGTTCTGAATGGTTATTGCCAATATTTGAACAGAAACATACATTTGCGGTTGTTTTGGTTGTAACAACATTGCAGAAGAACCTTCTACGAAGAAAGAGATTTAAAAAATCACCACTTAGTCTGATAAAACACCCCCTCGAATCCAAACGGAATAAAAATTCAATACCAGGAAAATTCCAGAAATTGGATGATGAAAAATTGCAGATTCAAACGTAGTATCGCACGATCAACGACAGCACCGAATTCCTAAGATTATCGCGAGGAATGATTCAGAACTGACGATGTAACCACTGTTGTCATACACTTCATAATCAGCTGTGATTTTGAGAATAATATTATGCGTGTGTATGCCAATAACAACACGCAAGCGGAATTTTCCGAAATTTCACGTGAGAAAGAAAATAAAAATCTTTGTGCGTGTTTTAAATAGATTATTATTGCAAGTTACGAGAATAAAAACACAACAAGTTCTTTGAAATTGTTCTTTAATTTTCAAAAAAAAACAAGATTGAATAAATTTACCGAGATGTAACAATCTTTTCGTTTTATTGCAAATATAAAAACTTCTATGAATGAATTTCCAAATGTCAAAAAAGTAGAATTCGACTAAAGACCTTGAAAAGAGATGATCCTTAGTTTGAGATCGACCTTAGCTGAGTGATTGAATTTATGAGAAATTTTCAAGACCTAATGACAGCTGCTTATGCATGGACAGTCGTTTCGCGCGACAAATGAACTCTATTTCGGTTGAACGAGATAAATATCATTGGTTATATATCTTCCCTCGGTCTTCCTTGTTGGCACAAAATATGATGAACTCACGTTGAGATTTCTATGAATTCTACTATCTGCACAAATATATAAATCTATACAACAACATATATTTACAAAAGCATATCCTCAAGTAGAATTTCAAGTATATACCGTACATCAATAAAATCCCGTAACCTAGAGATTAGATTTGAACGTAGAGGAAACGGATAAAGATTCAAATTCTAAGAAGAATTAGCATTTTTTTCTACTTGGACGTTAATTAGGTGTTATTACTACACGATACAGCATGATTTCTGTCAATCTAGCTTATCAGAATTCGTATCGGAATCGTCCGACTCGGTTAATTATCGTTATATTTCGAATAAATGCCTCCAAATGATTGTTTTATCTATCTCTTTAATCGCAATTTCAAAATTGATTCATCGACGACGGAAACGCCCCGATATTTCATGGAATCTGAGATTCAAAAACATCAGAAAAAAATTTTTTTCACGAAAACCAATTCGAGATAGAAATTTTGTACAGCGTTGAATTACATCATTGTGAGATGAAGTGAAACTAAAACTACATGACGTTTCACGTTTTATAATCGCCGAAACATAATAATCAAAAGGGTAGAGAGTATTTATGCGTTACCGCATCGGAGTCTGATGATCTTAGACCTTGAACGGTGTTGTGGAAGTAAAAGGGTTTGATCGAGGATCGAAGATTCGATGAGCTGGAAATTTAAAATAAAAAAAACAACAAAAAAAATCTTATGAAAAATAACGGAAATCGTTATCAAGACATTTTTAATACTTTAATCCTTCTTTTCCTTGAATATCAGAACAAAATGATACACCGGGAGCAAAGAAAGCGTGAAAATTACAAATCAATAACACTGTAGAACACTAAAAAATTTATTCACAATGAAGAGAATCACTCAACATTAATTCGATAAATTACTATTTAAATAATATTCTATGATCTAAGATTGTAATTCATGCTTTCTTTTCTCTCAGGGTAGGTATCACCTCTCGTTCGAAGGCGCATAAATAATAACCGAAATGTTAACAACAACAACAACACTGCTATTGCACGAATGCTACGACACTTCCCTTTCAGAATCTTTTCCATTACTCTAAAGACATGATTCACTAATCAATTTCAACTTTCCTAGAATCTTACTCAATGTTATTTATACATTATTATTATATGTTACAAAACACACGGCGCTCCGTTTTATCTTACAATTATCTCTTTATCAAACCTATTTTAGACCAAGAGTTTTTTATACTCTTTTCATTAGCGATATATCACTTGAGACAATATTATTATTGATATTCAAACATTCCAATTTCTTCCATAACAAAACCGCAGAGTGGACAAGAAATCTTGTACAGAACCCGACGTATAATCTTACGAAGATAAAAATCACTATAAATCACAGTAACCTGATCGTATACGCACAAGGTATAATTTCAAACATCACGATTATAACACATTGAAAATTAATCTTCGATCCAATATCATGAAATCAGCGATGAATTTGTATTCTCCACATTTTTGCAATAACACATGTTTCATTACCGTGTGGTGTAGGTTTTTCTTTGGACTAGGAGGTGGTTCCATGAGACTAAAACGATCTCTGTTACCGCGAATATTCAAAGGTGCGACATCTCGAACGAGTTTAGTTAATTGCTGTCCCATTGACACAGGTTTCGAATACCAACAAATTTTCCTCACAAATTCGTGGCTTACGTTTGCATTGTATTGTGAACAATCCAACAATGGACAATTGAACCGATAAACGTGTTGTTACATCAAACACCGGTCAAAATCAACTGCAGTAGATTTTATTCCACAAGTAGAAAAGGGTGGTACGTATCGACCGGGTGCTGCGCGATATGGGAATTTCTGAGGAGTGCTTGTTCCGACGCTTGATGACTCATACGTCGATTTGCGTCCATGGTAACTAAACTCATGTCTTAACAATGTCGTGAAATTGTGACCTGGATTATCTTGTGTCAAGGTCATTGGAAAATTCTATCAAATCAGGTGATTTATAAATTGAGCCGTAAAAAGGACTCGGAAAATCAATCTCAATGTCCCTTTACCATTTCCTTCTACAATCCATACTTTTCCAGAAAGAACATAAAAACCTACAATAGGTACACATTTCTTTGTAACAATAAAAATCAATGGTTTTCAACACTAAATTCGTTCGATCTCGTTCAATTTTGCGGATTTCGATTCGTCAAACTCCCTTGAAGAATTTCCAGCGACAAAGTTGGGTTCGCTAGGGGTGTGGACTAACTTTATGAAAAATTTCAGATCGATTGGATTATTTAGTTTGCAAAATACAGCGATTTATCACGATTATGTGTTCACGAAGGAAAATGCAGTTCGGAAATATAGTAATCTTCAATAGGAAATTGGAGAATAATTCTCCAAATTTGAGAGTATCTTTTAAGTTCGTAATGAAGATGAAACGGTTCATATTTTTGTTGAATTTTGTTTGAAAAAAAAATCAGAGAAAAAAAATTTGCTGAAACAGTAAACCTCGAAAATTTGCTTTGCTGATATGGCAAAACTTGTTGCTGAATTAGCAAATAATTTGCTATCACAGCAAAAATCTGGCTCTTTTAACAAGCGCTTGCCATTCAGCAATCCAGAATTGTAGATATACGGACAGGTAGGAAATTTCACTGAATTAGCAAATATCTTGCTAAAATAGCAGAATTTTTGCTGTAACAGCAACCGTTTTGCTGATTTAGCAAAGCAGATTTTTCGGAATCGCTTTTTTTCAGCAAGAATTTTTCTCTGCGTACTCACAAAAAATAGAAAAAAATATGAACTTTCCAGAAGTCGCGCATGAAATTTTACAAAGTGGATGACAAAATTTCGAAATTTTATTACTTATTTTGTAAAATTTCATGCGCGACTTTTGGAAAGTTTATATTTTCTTCTATTTTTTGTGAGATATTGATGAATTTTCATTATTTTTCACATAAAATTCAACAAAAATGTGAACCGTTTCATCTTTATTAGATTATTTCAAGAAAAATTCTCTAATTTTCTATTGAAGATTACTACATTTTCGCACTGCATTTTTCTCATGTTTGCCGGCTGAGTACCAGGATTCGTAGGAAAGATTGTATTCGCTCAATTTTTCAACCACAGTTTATGTTTTCTGGGTCGAAGAATTGAAATATCGAACTATTTTCACAAGATTTCATCGTCCCTATACTTTGTTTTTGTTACAAGCAAGTTTCGCTGTGGTAGCAATAAATTTTGTTGCCACAGGTGAAAAATAGCTACCACAGCTCATTTTTGGCTATCCAAATACTAAACACATGATTTTTGAAAAGTGTATGAACTTGAATTAGTTGAGCAAAAAATTGAAAAACTCTGTTCTACACATTGCGAAATAGTTTACGTTTTGCTATCTAAACTACACAGCATGTAAAATTTCAGACATTCGTGTATCTCATCTAAGAAATGCTCGAATATCGAGTACAAGACAAGACGGTTCATGACCTCTTGCATGAAGTAACCTCTAGATCGCTGATACAATTGAACCATGTATCAATTTATTGGTGAGATTTATTATCAATGATCTGATGAATCACATTAAATAACTCTAAGAATCAATTATATTCACATATGTATCGATGAGAAGTATGTTCAATTTATACAAACGAACATTATATTCAACTTGTATTAGATATTGTATTAAGACTAATGATTTGCTACACCAGCATATCGTTTCTATGAGCTGGATATGTAACGTAACTTACTGTTTATAACTTGGAAACTTCCATTATTACTCGAACCCTTAACGTGTCCGATTAATTATGGCTCTCTGACTCAATAACGCGTCATTATTAGGCAGATTAATAAACTCTATATGAAGCTTCTTCATCTTCTTTATTTCTGCTCTATAAAACCAGCATTTGATTTGATTCTAGAATAAAACTGTGATTCTTACGGTGAAACCAAACCAAACCAAACCAAACCGACACCATGAATTCTAACAAATTTCATACAAATCTTTCCATTCGCGATTAGAGACGGTTGTATTGAAATCTAATAAAGTATTAAAAATCAGAACTGAATTTTCCAAGGTTTGTTTGCAATAGATGCAGAGGAACACTTGGTTCGTCCGTTGTTTTTCCCGTTGATTTCTCTCTGACAGATCGTCGATCCCTTTTGCGAGTAAGTATGCTGTTTAAGCTATGCCGGTATCTAAATTTAGTCGAATTTCAGTTGAAACGCGACGGCTATGTGGCTCCCTGAGTCACACAAGTAGTGAGAGTCTTTGAAATGAAGCCAAAAAAAACTTCTAGGCGTACGCGATATATGCGTGTACAAGCGAATCGCATTATGCCCTTCTTTCGACTAATTAAAATTATACTTTGTTTTAAAGTCTCATATCATTTGCCCGTTCTCTTCGGATTTGCCTAGCATTGCTATTCGATTCAGAATTTCCATAATTTTACATCGAATTTAGAATTGATTGATCGATCCTTTATAAAATTCATTTCACGATTGTTGTTTTACAGTGATATCGGAACAATTTCTCTCCTTGTTTACTATTTATAACTAACATTGGATTGATACGTGTTTCGATTTCAAAAAGAATCTTTTTTATACAATTTTTATTGATTTTATGTGATTGAAGTTAGATATAAATTGTATAAAAAAGAATCAATTCTTCTCAGATATATCGATACTTTCTAAGATTTGAGTACAAACATGAATTCTGGAGACTTCGCTCTTGATTTTCTTACCATTGAATAATTAATTGATCTAAATTTATAAAAATCGATCAAAAAAATTGTGATTCATGATGCTCTTTACGTGCTTTTAATTCCACGTACGTAGTTTAAGTGGAGTTTTCGAGCCAACTTGGATTATAATTATAGCTTCTAATAACTCTTCGTTATTGGTTAGATGGTATCAGCGTTAATTCATATAACGAACATCCAATGATTTAAAACACAATTATTTCTGTGCATGAATCTCAAATATCGTGATGGTATCGATTTTACACGCGTACAAACGTATCTTCTCATAAATATCAATTCTAACGACGTTTTATTTATTCTTCGATCAGTTCGAATTTATGTAATTACCCGATGATGAACAATAATTCAATTAATCACAAGATTCTCTCATTACCTGAAGAATTATCTAAAACTTCGATCCTCGTGTTATTCCATCGAATTTTTATATCAAAGGACTTGGTATCTCCATTATCATCTAATTCTGATATCTCAATCCTATTAATACAACGCAACATACCTAATCTATTTCTCTTCGTGGATGACGACCTTCGAATTACATCACTATAATTTCTTCTCAACATTCCCATTGTACGAGCAAAGGAAATGATCCACCGATCTATCTGGACGATTGATCGATCGATAAGAGACTAGTTAAAAACATTGTTCGAAAAGATAAATTATATTCACACGATGAATGTAAAATTCAAGCGTGTTACGATGTTAAACAAGAGACCGAATCAGGTCGAGCATTGTTCGTTCGGTTGAATTTTTCATTCGTTATCGAGGGTAATGATTCCTAATTGAAATTCATTTCGACTCTGACACACGACATCATTCATCACCGGCATGTAAATCATTATTCCCGCTTGTTTGCCGACGACGTACTTTCAACTTTTGCCGAATGGATTTCTTTGGTTTATCGCACTCACCCTTGCAGCTGCCACGCTTTTCTCCGCGCTAACGCCATCCAATTCCACGCGAGCTCTAGCCGCTGTTGCTGCACTTTGTTCTTTGTAGGATACATCGCCCGCTTGAAGGGCTCTCATCTCCGCGGTATTCGCCACCGCTTTTTCCGCGCTAAATCCATCCGTCACCACCTGCAAAGATCAAAGGAAAATTCAATTAATCGATGTTTCTTGATCGTTACGTGTTTTCTCTGATGACTCGAGTATATCGTATATCTCTGGGTTCTAGAAACATGAAAAGACAACCAACGTAACGTAATATAATGTTACTACTTCGAACGGCTATTTAGGAATCTTTGTTATTCTAAGTGAGTAAATATTGAATCTCACAAAGTTTCAATATTGTAATCAGGAAACTATTCTCGTCGTTTGGTTCCATCCGTTCTATTGTAACAATGAAACCGCCCTGAGATGTTCTATTCGAATTTCGAACAATGTATTTAAATATTTACTCTTAAGAATCTTCTTGCGTTACAAAGACTTGATCGTTCAAAACGATGCGAATATTTTGGAAAGTAATTATTTTTAAACAAGGTTATTCGTGTATACGGAATTCTATTATTCTTATTAATCGTGAAAATTTGAATAGCAATATAAATTGAAAAGGGGTTGTCGGACTACCATGCGTATGCACAGCACTGTTGTAGTCTCTTATTCCGTGTTGGCGAACAGAGCAGTCACCTAGAGATAGAGCTTGAAGTCCTTGACCTAGACTGCTCGCTTGCTTCTGTGCCTAGCAGGAAACCACACCTCGGGCCAAACATTGCGCACAATGAACGTGCTGTGACGTTGTTCATAGAATACAATGCAGAGATCTTCGATATCTAAATCATTTCAACAACACACCGCTCGAATCCTACTTGTATACAAAATCACTCCAACTACCTTTCTCACTTAATTTGATCATCTAATGGTAATAATTTATAGCAATCTCACCTTTGTTTTTGACGCGCTAGTCATTTTTTTCTGTTCAAATTTCATGGTTTCCGGACCGCTTGGGAGATTTGTCATATTGGATATGTTGGATATACTGATAGGCGGGCTCATGTTATGAAGATTATTTAGAGAATTGAGAGAGCTGAGCTGTGACGGAGAACCACCGGTTAGACTGACGGTACCGGTAGTGGGTGGAGGAGTGTCTGGATCTGGAAAAGTCACTAACGGTTTTGTAAGATCACCTTCCTCGTTTCCACTTCCATCTCTGTGAAAAGAAAAACATTGATACATCAATAAAGAAGGAGAAAACAAAACAATTGTTCTTGATTGTGTATAAGAAAAATTACCTATCGACGAGATTTTCCATGCTATTGCGGAGTCGTTGAGAGAAGTTTGTGGATATATTCTTCATTTCCGAGATCCCACGTTTCAATTCGGTTAGATCGCTCTTCATGGAGCTTGCTTTCATCTCACTAGACGAGGATGACGTGAGTATCCTCTGGGAGGATTTGGCTACCCTACTCGAGGTGCTGGTACTTGTGGTACTACTGCTGCTACTCTGGCTCTGATTCTTCGTCAGCATCTGTGTAGTGATGAGCAAAGTTAAAAGTCATTTTGCACGTTCTATTTAAGTTCCACGTGGGTGACTCATATTTGTTCCCCTCTCCCTTATATTTGAGCATAGCTATATGCATAGTTTGGCTAACGACAACGAAAAGAGGGAGATTATACGAAATGTTTTGGTTTATATCAAAACAACGCGCAAAGTTTCTCGCGTTTTCAATGATGTGACGTTTCGAGAACAGGTTGATGTTCTCAGAACGAAAAATTTCTCAAGTTTTCAGCATTGTGATAAATGTGAATAATCCTGCGTATACATAGATTTGATCTACTTTATTTTTAAACTACTACTAGTACTTCTGTTTTGTGTAATGGTATACATCGTATATGATTTTAATGGGATTCAAGTATCACACGCGAGTGAAAGAATCAGATTAGGTGCATTAAAGTGATCCATCAATGTTTCAAGTTTTCTATCCAGCTTACATCCAGATGAAGAGAAAACATCGACAGTTACTTTAATGGAACTTCTATCGACTGTGAATTCAATGATCCTATATTCTTCCAAAGGATACTCTGCTTCTCTCATTAACCGATATTAAACAACAACAACAACAACTGAAAACAAACGAAGTGAATCGTAGAGGAAGCCAAGGCCCATTTGAAGTTATAATGCGTAAGAAGATGCCTGCCTAATAACCCATATGTGAATCGAGCTATCTAATCAAGCTCATTATATATTCATTGTTATATCCACTTTTTAGCTTACGTAATAAATTGAACAAGGTAATTTCGAACTGAACGGTGAAAAGTATTTTCAATTCGAATAAAGATGCTGTGCTGTGGACTTATAAACGTTGGGGTTGAGAATCATTCGAAATTCCAAAGATATTACAATAATTCACCCATCAGACGCATCGTCAACTATGAGAAATTGTGAAAGATGATTGAAAGTACAGACCGACTCTGTGAGGTACGAAGACAATTTATTAAACGTAAGAGAATTTACGTGGGTTAAGGTATTGTGCTAGGGAGGAACGATGATAAATACGATAAAATCGCGATTCATCGGACCGACAGTCGAGAGTCTCGAGACGTTACAATACAGGCTTTTCTTTGCCCTTTGACTCGAAAATGAAAAATTCTATATATCCAGGTATTGTCATTTCAAATGACGAAATCTTCTTTTAAATCGAAACCTCGTTAAATTGGTATTACGTGTCGTTACGAAACTCTCAAAGCGATAAGAAATCGTCATGACGCTGGTGGGCGTTCATTAGCATTCGTACAAAATTCGATGCAACGATGATTTTGAGAGAACAGGGAGACGGTTGAACGATGACGAAAATCGATTTCGAGAATCGAATTTTCATGAAACAATGACGAAATCAACAGGTAAGAAGTTGACTTTTCAGGTTTCCGATGCGTCGAAAAACTCGATGGTGCGGATGATTTTGCGTAGGTGTGTGACGCGTCGGGACGTCGGAAGCAATGTACGCGCGTCACGCGCTCTCAACTGACTATTAGATCAAAGGTCGTTTGATTTTAAAGTTAAAACAGTGACATGAAGACTGATCACCTCGCACATTTTCCAATATTTTCTCATGCGGAAGGATCGCTTATGTTCGTTCGAAAGCAAACAAAGAATAATTCATGCTGTTAATGGATTTATTCCAAGTGAGATATCGCCAAATTTATGGAAAAAAATATTACATTATCGAGAAGTAAATGAATTCTTCTCAATAAAATGTGTGGGATAAATCCGAATCTGCTTGGCACATTTCCCTACCATCATCGCGTACGTTGAATGTTGATACTCTATTAAAAAATGTTTAAAAGTTTTTTTGAGATCTCAAGTTTCGACACTTCGGCTCGAAAATCCTGGTAACAAAGTTGCTGAGAGATCCTATTTTGAAACCTTTTTAATTGATATTTATTCAGCGTGCAGCACCAAAATAGGAAGCTTTAACAAAATTCTATACATTTTTTCAGAAACTGTTCATTCCACGATTCGACTCTGTACGTCAAAATTGGAACCGATGAAAATCATTTATTTTCAGAATTAGAAGTACGTTTTCGAGCTATGAATAAACGTGTTTCGTAAGAACAAATCTATACGACATTACAAAATTCGATTTCTTATGTAATTTAACACTCTATTCTCAATAATAGATGATTAATTCTCATATTTTTCAAGTTCCTATACCGGATGTAAATAATTAGATTATACGCAATGAACTCTACCGATAAATGCATCCTCCTAAACAGCCTAACGGTCAAAAGACTTTGGCCAAATATCAAAACGATTAGAAAAGGTTGAATCATAGAGATACATTGCATTATGTTGTTACTCATCAAATGATTTTCTTTGGGTTTGATACAAAATGAAAACTCATCTCGACTATAATCTGCTCCTAACTGACCGATGATGGCGAGAATTGAATCAAGAAAAGTCTATAAAAAACGACGAGGGAAGTTGAAAACTTGGAAAATATGAAAATGTTTCGACAGAATTGTTCTCAAACTCGTTAGTATTGTACGTGAATCGCGCTCGAAACTTGTTTTCAAAGATACGTTCTCGATCGCTCAATGTCTGGACTATAATTGGAACATCAAATTAAACCCCAAACTTTAGTTGTGCCATGCACCGAATACGTCGTGTGTGCAACACTTCTGTTTTCAAATACGGTAGGCGGCTCTGCATCAACGCGCTTGAGTTATTAAACACAATTCATTTCATTTTGGTACTACGCGGATATTAAGCTCTTTATGTCATGATCATTATTTGTTTTCCTTAGAGTGGAGTGTTGAGGCTTCTAACGATGTAACGGTAGATGTAGATAAAATATTACTGAACAACAATCCGAAAGATGACAATGATTGTTCACGGAAAAAGGTAGGTAATTAGCTGTTGGATGGGCATTTTTTGGATCTTATATAGCTACGATATTCAGCTATAACAGCTAAAATTTAGTGGATACAGTTAAAAATTTCTTTCTGGGCTCGAAATCAGTGTTGTGATATCCGTCATATTGAATTATACACGCAGAAAGTCCCATAATTTATTGAGGATCAGCGCCAGTCTGATACCATAATTTCTTGTAGAAACAAATCTAATTATGGTACTTTTATCCGTCACATACTGGCGCTGATCCTCAATAAATTATGGAACTTTTCAACACATCTGTTTTCTGCGTGTGCGATATCAGGTCAATGCTTGCTTGAATTTTTGTTTATTAAAAACTATCACAGAAACGAATAAACATTTAATTTATTTGTGTTTTGAATCGGTAATTCACTGTTGCACTGAAAACACGCTCAAGTTGTAGTCATTGAAAACGACATCAAGTAGAAAATTTGAGTTGCCTGAACTAAAATATTGATTGTGGCGGCAAAAATTTCCAGTTGAAGGGACTGCAACTGTATCAATATTCAGTTGAGGCAACTAAGTTTTTCGTCCAAGTCGTATTTTCCTACAGTTTTTAGTCACACTTCTTCCAGGGTGATCTACAATTTTCAATTATGTGTGTAGTTTTCAATATGGAACAACAAAGAACAAAAGAACGTTGAAAAATACTGAGTGTTTTGAAAATTTCTGCCATTTTCAATTAGAATATTATCAACCCAGGAAAATTTGTGTGCTCCAGAATTTCCAAGTACAGCCGGAACACGTACGATTTATGTTTTTTGGACCCTGATAAAGTCTCGTTCTGATAAATAAAATTATTGTTTTTGAAGTGAGAATTCAAACCCACAAAATTATCTCTAGGAATCCATTATTCAGAACTGGAAACCTCGTTTCAAAAATGTACTGCAAGATTTCAGGTCTTTGACAGCTGAGTATTTCGTTATTTAATTACCAATTCATTTAAATAAACGATTAAAATTTCAGCACCATTAAAATTGGGAAATATCCAGATAATAACTCTCAGTGCTACTCTTTTTTTTCTTTTATTTTTCCCAAAGTCATTCGAAATAGCGACCGCGAAAATGGCAAGAAAATTGATTTTGGATATAAAATTTGCAATGTTGACGAAAAAATAAAGACACTTGATTGATTGATCCATTGGCAAAACAAGAACTGCAGTTGTTTATTTGTAAAAAAACGGTATCCTCAAATACCTGTATTTCCAAAAAATTCTCTTCTGAAATAACTGTATTCTCAAGGAAGTGATTTCTTGCAAAACGTTGTTCTCAAATATCTGTATTCTCCAAAAACTGTATTCTTAAAGAACTTCCCTCTTGAAAAACTGTATTTTTTCTCTTTATTTGTAAATAAACTGTATCCTCAAATACCTGTATTTTGAAAAAATTCTCTTCTGAAATAACTGTATTCTCAAGGAAGTGATTTCTTGCAAAACGTTGTTCTCAAATATCTGTATTCTCCAAAAACTGTATTCTTAAAGAACTTCCCTCTTGAAAAACTGTATTTTTTCTCTTTATTTGTAAATAAACTGTATCCTCAAATACCTGTATTTTGAAAAAATTCTCTTCTGAAATAACTGTATTCTCAAGGAAGTGATTTCTTGAAAAACGTTGTTCTCAAATATCTGTATTCTCCAAAAACTGTATTTTTGAAGAACTCCCCTCTTGAATAACTGTATTTTTTCTCTTCATTTGTAAAGAACTGTATCCTCAAATACCTGTATTTTCAAAAAATTCTCTTCTGAAATAACTGTATTCTCAAGGAAGTGATTTCTTGAAAAATGTTGTTCTCGAATATCTGTATTCTTAAAGACCTTTCCTCTTGAATAACTGTATTTTTTATCTCTTCATTTGTAAAGAACTGTATCCTCAAATACCTGTATTTTTAAAAAATTGTCTTCTTAAATAACTGTATTCTCAAAGAAGTAATTTCTTGAAAAACGTGGTTCTCAAAGATCTGTATTCTCCAAAAACTGTATTGTTAAAGAACTTTCCTCTGAAAGAACTGTATTCTTGATTTCTTCATTCGTAAAGAACTGTATCCTCAAATACCTGTATTTTTAAAAAATTGTCTTCTTAAATAACTGTATCCTCAAGGAAGTGATTTCTTGAAAAACGTTGTTCTCAAATATCTGTATTCTCCAAAAACTGTATTCTTAAAGAACTTTCCTCTTGAATAACTGTATTTTTTCTCTTTATTTGTGAAGAACTTTATCCTCAAATACCTGTATTTTTAAAAAATTGTCCTTTTAAATAACTGTATTCTCAAAGAAGTAATTTCTTGAAAAACGTTATTCTCAAAGATCTGTATTTTCCAAAAACTGTATTGTTGAAGAACTTTCCTCTTGAATAACTTTATTTTTTATCTCTTTATTTGTAAAGAACTGCATCCTCAAATACCTGTATTTTTAAAAAATTTTCCTTTTAAATAACTGTATTCTCAAGGAAGTGATTTCTTGAAAAACGTTGTTCTCAAATATCTGTATTCTCCAAAAACTGTATTCCTAAAGAACTTTCCTCTTGAATAACTGTATTTTTTCTCTTTATTTGTGAAGAACTTCATCCTCAAATACCTGTATTTTTAAAAAATTGTCCTTTTAAATAACTGTATTCTCAAGGAAGTGATTTCTTGAAAAACGTTATTCTCAAATATCTGTATTCTCCAAAAACTGCATTGTTAAAGAACTTTCCTCTTGAATAACTGTATTTTTTATCTCTTCATTTGTAAAGAACTGTATCCTCAAATACCTGTATTTTTAAAAAATTGTCCTCCTAAATAACTGTATTCTCAAAGAAGTAATTTCTTGAAAAACGTTATTCTCAAATATCTGTATTCTCCAAAAACTGTACTGTTAAAGAACTTTCCTCTTAAATAACTGTATTCTTTATCTCTTCATCTGTAAAGAAATGTATCCTCAAATACAGTAGACCCTCGATTTAAGCACCACCTTTGTCTTTTTCTCACATGAGATTGCATCCCAAGTAGAATAAGGACACGGATGGTGCTTAAATCGAGAGTCTACTGTACCTGTATTTTCAAAAAATTATCCTTTTAAATAACTGTATTCTCAAAGAAGTAATTTCTTGAAAAACGTTATTCTCAAATATCTGTATTCCCCAAAAACTGTATTGTTGAAGAACTTTCCTCTGAAAGAACTGTATTCTTGATTTCTTCATTCGTAAAGAACTGTATCCTCAAATACTCGTATTTTCAAAGATATTCCTTCTTAAATATCTCTATCCTTAAATCTTATCTGTATTCTCCAAGAATTGTCTTCCTGTACAACTGTATTCTTACTACTTACAATCAGGCGAATGAAGCTGAAACTAGCGGAGTGATGTTACTTCTGATAGAATTGCCTCTTTGCAATATTCGAGTAGGTAAATCGCACATTTGAAAATCATTCAATCAATTTTTGGTATGAAAAATATTTGAAATTCAGTGCTCCAGCTTCATTTCAGGCGGATGACTATTGAGCAGTTGTAAATTGTCTCCATTGACTTGTTGCCACAAGTGATCTTTATTATTGATTTTTATTCCACCAAAAACACCGCCTCAATAGTCATTCGCCTGAATATAGGTATTAAGAATACACTTCTTGGAGAATATAGTTCTTTGAGAATACAATTATTCAAGAATACAGTTCTTTGGGAATAGAGATATTCAAAGATACAATTTTAAGGAATACATACATAAAGAATACAGTTCTCTTTGGTTCTTGAACCAAACACATTCATATATCGCGGTTCATAGAATGATACATTCTTGAATATTTTTCTAGTATTTTCCTCAACTTGCTATCAACGAGACTACACATTATCCCATCCAACATCCAGAATACAGCCGAATCCTTTCCACCCTTTCGCTATAATCCTCAACTTCTCAGAGGAATAAAAATGAAAGAATCAAAATCCATCAAAAACCAAGGATCCTCAAAAGATTGACATGATTCTCACCTGGGCTGATGTGCTCGTGACTTGAGGATGATGCGACACGTGTGATCGACCGGTCAAATTGTTTTTCTTTTGAAAGGAATCCATGACGGTTTGTATATTCCCGTCATCTCCTCCCTCAACCGGGAACTCCGACATCTGAAAATACAAACAAGACCCCATATTAATATACTTGATCAATTTCTCAAACTATATTCGATGAAGCAATCATACGCAGGTGACTAGAGTATTGATTCCACAATTTGTACCATACTCGAGATCGCGTAATGATCTAATGGCTGAATGATCTGTAATGCGAATCAAATATGTAAACAGGTACGCCTACGATAAAATTTTAATCAAAGTTTATGGAAATCTTGATCGACTGGTCAACCAAACCCGGATCTATCGATTCATATGAACTCCTAATGTAACTTAGATTTAGAAACTTGATTCAGATGTTTTTTTTCCTCAACTTGTATCTAGTTGAATGAAATTTATATATATATATGGATTGAAATGTGAATGAAAAGGAGAACAGGAAAAAATGATTGCTCGTTCAAACCTTATATAGTTTTATCAATGATTAGAATCTCTTTCGTCATTTTTGATGAACGAATAGAAATAACATCGAATATTCTTTTATGAGCAGAATACGCATGTTATAATTTTATATAAAATATGATGAGATTTATTACACGTTATAAAGAGTTTATACCGATTGAATTGACCCAAATTCTGAAAATATGTTGGCTTCCACACAGAGAATGCTCATCCTTCTTCATGATTTTTAGAAAAATCAAGGAGCTTATTGATGATGGTTGAATTTGACTCGTCTGTTTAGAAACATCTGCTATTCATAATTTTGTCAGTGGAGCATTTATATTTGAGTTTCCCAAGAAGTGAAACGAGGGTGAGTTATTCAATTCACATTCCAAATACTCGAAAGTGCTTATATACACGCGTGTTGTCGATTCTTGGATATCCTTGGAACGGAACATTGCTTTTTCTTTTTGCCTACTCGATTGTTCCTTCGACTTTGTTACACCTCTTGGTACGCTGCGCTTTTGTGATTTTATTCCTGTCTTCACGTAACCGAATTGTACGATGGACAAGGCTGAATTCTCTCAATGAAGAATTAAAATCATGAATGGAGGAGATACATATATATATATATGCAAAATTTCCAACAGAAAAAATTGTTTGTAAATTCAAACAAATACATCGTCGTCGAGTAAATAAAACACCTAAACAACAGAATTATATTTATATATATTTGTGTATATTTGGATACAGGTTTGTGATATCAAAATAAATGAAACAAAATACATAAAACAAAATAACATATGAAAACGATCGTGTTTCAGGACGATCAAGAATCCAGGGACACATTATTCCATGCCACAGCCATCGTGTAATAGCTTGTTTTGCGTAGGGAGTGGGGTGTACAGGCTTCTTCTACTCACTTCAATACGCATCGAGGTAGAGTAAGAATTTTTCCCTCAAGGCAAAAAACGTTGAATTATCATCGGCAGTAGAGTAGGTTGTAGTCACTGTTTCGATATTTATTGCACGAGAAACGAGTTCTCATCTTTCACAGATTTCACCAACAACATGCAACAAGTATATCCGAGAACTGGTAATCGTTTATATCAGTCAATGTTTTTTTTTTATCAATGAAAGATGACTCGAGTGGGATATAGCAATAAAAAATGAAATGAACACGTTTTCTCGATCCAAACCGTTACCACGACAAAATCGGACTCGCAAACCCAACTCTAACCTAACCTTTTCGACTCGTCGTTCTTTGTCTTTCTGTCCAAAAACTTCCAATTTCACACACCCACTTTCGATATCTCACTCCGATGTATCTTGTTTGGATCGCTGTCAAGGGCGAAATCTTTCTGTTCCGCGATATCGATCGGATTAACGGATTCTCACGTGAATCGAATATCGTGGGTATTCTTTCCCAGCTGTCGTTCGCACAAAGGAGGGACAGTCGAAAACGTTGTGCGTGTGCTCTGTTTGCCGGTCGTGTCGCGTTGACCAGAACGAGATAAACATCGCTAGACTGCGGTTCGAGGTAGACTGAAGCCGCGTGATTCTTTCAGACAAGGCAACAACAGCGCCATCCTTTCAGTCGCCACTCATACGGCGACCCCGACAAGTTACCAATTCCGTGCCTAACCAAACCGTAATGCACGGGGCATATTGAAATAACCAACCAAAAGTTTTTCAGGTAATCTCTTCGTTTTCTTCTCGATGTTGCGTGATGGAATGAATCGTCTCGTGTGTTGGAATGTCACCTCCATGTACAATGGTTCGCGTGGAGACAGGTTATGGCATCTCCCGATCTCTACACCTTTTTCTCGTGTACTTGGAAATAACGATTGCACGTGAAAGCAAAAGGGAATAGTTCAATGTCAATGAAGAGCGAGATTAGGATTGATGGTCGAATCGAGTGGAAGAAGTTTGACAAAGAGAAGGTCAACAAAGTTCTGGAATGCAGCAGGTTTTAGGATAAGGATGTAATGTTAAGATCGAATGGAGAGATGGAAAACGATGTAAGTATGCTACCAAAATATGCTTGACACAGACGACATTGACAGTGAATTGAATCAAAGTACTGAAAAATACGTTCTCAAACCCTATCGATCTTAAAGTGACCAACTTTTCTTGTTTGGTAACAATTTGGTCAGAAGATGGTTATCCAGATGGTTACCGAAAACCCAACGGTTGCTTTGAACAAGATCACCAAAAAATGTGGTCCGTTTTTGGAATCTTTTTGGTATTTTCGAGGTAAAAATCCAGAAAATCACCAAATTGAGATTGGTTGAATTTTTGTTGAAAAAAATGTTCTAAACGACCAACGAGTGACCAAAACCAAGATTTTTCACCGGAATGTAACCGAAATTTTTGATCGCTTGTCGGTTCACCCAGATTCGCTACTCCAACAGCACAATGTGTTTCTGGGGCGTTTTCTGAACGTTCCAGTGGCACTTTGAGCTGTCTGGGTAGAGAAACCAAAAAATATTCTTGATACAATTTGAATCCAACACGAAGAACGTGCTCCTAGCTCTCATCTCCATACGTGTTTCAGGTCGGCTACCTTGGAATTTCCGGATAGATCATTGTGTTATCGTTGATGAATGGACGGAAGAAGAGATAAATAGGCATCGATCGATCCGTTGTCCGTCCCCTCCTTTTTTTTTTCGAATCTTTTCTCTGACCCCCTTGGCGTGGACGGTTGTTGTTCGTCTTAAATGCTATATGGCGGATGCACTTAAAAGCGAAAGCGTACAACTTACGTAAGCTTGTCCGACGCGGTAGTGGACAAAAACGCGCCATCCCACTTTTACTCTTTACACGTCGTCGTTCCTAGAATCCACCATTTATCGTTGCGTGCCAGTTACATGCTTATTTGTCCATACAAACAACGAAGAAAACTTCTCTCAATTGGTAATCGTCGAGACAATTCGAGGGACATGGATCGAAGAATCGATCAACGACTCTTATAACGTGCAAGAGGAACTTCTTCTGACTTCGTTTGAATGAATTCACAGAGTCTATAAATACCGAATAATGCTCACGAATGTCGAATCGTCGGGACCGACCGTAACAAAAAACAAACTCTATGCAAATTCATCGCATTTTTTCGATTCCGTTTTCAATGAGAAATTATCATTTCAATAACGCCAAGCCTGTACTGGCTTTGAGATATTCACGGTAATACAGGTTGTGTATATATACTTAACTTGACATACTACGCTGATACCGAATGCAAAACGACTTGTTACGGACGGTTTGAGGATCCATAACGTTCCGTAGTTTATGAAAATTGAACGGAGACAGTGAAAGCGTGGTAAAAGTTGCACATCGCATTCTGTAACGGTAGTTTCGATAAAAACCAACGTAAATTAGAAATAAAAGAATAACATTGCGAATGTGGTGGATCGTGGAATGAGGGTGCAATGACCGTACACGAGAAATCCAGGAATCCTTTATAGGGATTTTATATAAATATACAGTCCACAATGAACTCTGTTGCTCTCGTATATTTTTAGAGTGAGATTTCACTCTTTAAACAGCCAAAAGTGAGCCTGTCGAAATTTTGAGTGGAATTTCTACTCTTTTAAAGTGATACTCCAAGGTTTGGAGTTAAAAACTCACAGCCACTCGAATTCTAGAGTTGATTCTTCACTCTTTCAGATTAAGAGAGTGTTACGCTGTAAAAAATTTCTTTGAAATTCACCACTTTCAAAGTGGTAACGAATATTACCTATTTCCAAAGTCACGTTTTTCCATCAATACACGGAGAAAAATTTGTAGCAGAGATCCCCATAATAATAGCAGTTTTGGGACACATGGGCATTCATGAAAATTTCTTTTTCAATTCGTAGTAATTTTTTTCAAACCTATAGTAACATGTGTCAGATGCAAAGTTATTTTCACCAAAATGAGGTATGGATTGCCATAATTAAAGGAGGAGTGCACATAAATGCACTCAAATTATTATGGTGAACTCTGCTACACATTTTCTATTTCACATTTGAATGTGAATTCCCTTCATTCAGTGTGGCGATTTTATAAAAAATTTGTAATTTTACAACCGTGTGTAAATACGTCACTTTCAATGTAAGGAATTTTATTATCTACTTTGAAAGTCAAGTTTTCACCGATTTTATAATAAGTTCACACTTATTCATCATAAGTTCACAAATCTACTGTAATATGCCAATATTCAGAGTAGTGTATTTACAAAATTTGTACTTTGCCTACATTCTGAATGATGAGATGACAAAATTGTTCAAATTAGATTTTTCACAGTCTACGCTTCAACAAATATTCCTGAATTCAGGTTTAGGTGATTTTAAAACCTACAACCAACTTCAAATCATTTGCAGAAAAAAATCAACCATTTTATGAGAATCAATTAATATTTTTGTTGAAAAGGAACAAATCCTAATTTAATGTTGATGTAAATTCGAATGCGAGTGATGGAATAGAAAAACTGGAAATGTTGGAAATTATATTGGCTCGATTTTTGAAAAGATTCGAAATCCGGCTTAACGTGTCTGTAAATGATCGCTCTCTCCAGTCGGCAGAGAATTTATGAATACAAGTTCACGTGCAAGCATGAATGTGACTTTTGGTATACGTTGATCGTCATTTATACACCCTATACGTAGACGCAAAGAGTCTTGTCTCGACTCTTTGTGTCTGGCAAGCAAGAAGCTCGAGGAGAGACTAAGAAACGCCCACGACCATGTTCGCCGCTAATACGTACGTGTTCTTCGGGATACGGATTCTGCTTTTGGTTCAAGACAAAACTGTAGTCGTAAAGAGAACCGTAAAGAAATTAATGAGGATTGTTATCATCGTTGTCCATTGATTATTAATATATTTAAATATATATATATATACATATATATACCCGTGAGAAATAGTAAAACTGCAAATATGAAGTGAGGAAAAATGTAATACCTGTATTTAACGGTACTTTTCAGACTCCAAAGGATTTAATGTGCTGCTCTGATATGATCGAAACAACTTTTATAGCATGTTATTACATTCTACACCAGCAATTAAATTGTAAAATAATAAAAAATCCTGTGAATTTCTTAAATATGAGAGATTCTGTTATTCTCAATTTTCGTTAGAATTATGACAAAATAATTCACATTTTTCTAGGATTTGATGTAAACTTTCCGCTTTTTTCAATGTTTACCTTCTCAAATGTTTATCTACTGGGCAATTAATGTTATCTCCGCTATTAGACTTCGGTAGGAGGGATTTATCGGCCTGGGAGGGAGATTGAAAAACAAAAAACTATAACGGATATCTTACTGTAATTCTTCACCTCTTGATAATCCTTTTTTTCATATTTGATTACTCAAATTATTATTCATATGATGTATGTTTGGTACTACAACAAAATAATTCGCAGAAAAAAACATAGTGTGTATCATAACTCATAACACTGAATCAAAGTGAATCTATCCTTCAAAATTTTAGGAAGACTAAAATCTTATTTTATAAGACTTTCCCAAATAGCGATTTCGACAAACCAATGATCAATTTCAATATTCATTCCGGAGAATCATAAATTACGTTCGAGGTGAGTTACGGTACAACCATGCTTGATTTTTTCACCCAATTATGACGTGAAAACTTGATTAGCATATCTTCAATTGTTATGATTGCGAGTTTTGCGTATGAGTCAACGGTGACAGTGATAAATCGAGTTTCTAGAAGAAAAAGACATTGTAATAAGGCCTATGATTGGATCATTTTGTGTTCAATTTAAATGTTATGATCAATCCAGAATTGTAATTACAATGATAAGTAAGGATAAAATGCGATTCGTGACATAAATGTCGGATATCATTAATTCTACACATTCTGTTCATGAAATCATTATTAGCATATCAGAAGAAGAGATTAATTGAATGGTCGTTTATCAAAATCTATCCTATCTCTATATTTTTTGATGTACTGCTCATTGATATCATAATTTGGAATAAATTCGGACGCTCTACAATATTCCCATACAGCAAATTCAACAATTTAAACACAGTAAATAACTGCTCGATTTATGATTCTTGTTAGCGAGAGAAACTCATGTGAATGACTGAATTCCCAAGAATTTCCTATCCAGAGTTGAGAAAATTTGTTTGAATTGAATGAGGGAAAGTAAAGCTGCAATTATTTTATTTCTGCGCCAGGGGATATCCAGATCCGTTTGATTGATTACAATCATCACACAAAAGTTCAGCACTATTTTGAACAAATATTACCCACTCAGCACAAATATCGCAGGAATAGCGCGTGAATAGTGCTCTAACATTATTGTAATATTATTTTCTATTTTAATTTACTTTAGGTTCAGTCGATTACTTCTTAAGTTACATTCCTCGTCGAGCAAAAATTTACGGTTTTAGAAAAATGAATTTGAAACGATATACTGCCAGTGGAACGCCTCACCTGTTCATTCAAGGACGGTACTATTCTGAAAAGTACAGATACACGAGCACAAACTATCTCTTAACATCGATGAAAGTGGAATAGTTGACCAAGCGAGCTTATTTGGCCAAAAAATAAAATTGAAAACACAAGCGTCCACGCTCATCACTTTATTGGGTCTACAGAGACTTTCAAGGTTTGATTTGGAAGTCAACACTTCGAGAATACTTTCTTCAAATAGTAAATTAATGTTTTGAGCAATGAAGAAATTGATTTACAACTCCATTTGAGTCTAGCAATCGAGCTATCCAATAACGATAATCCCTTTCCACCAACTGAAGTACAGTCCGTCACCGGTATTTCAAGTCATTAATAGCATATATTCGAACAAATCGAATTCTTTTGAAACCCATTCCATGTCATGGTTTTCCCGGTTTCTCAAATTGAGCAACCAAGTGTTGTAACTTTTGATTAAACGTTGTTGAAGCCTCGTTCACACCAGAAATCGAGCAAACAGCATTCCACTACACAGAGAAAAAATGGTTTGCTGCTATAGCGCCTACAAAGAAATTTGTTGTCTTTGCAAAAATATTCACTTCAGCAGCTAAAACGTTAATTCTGTTAACAAATTTGTTTTTTTTTCCAGCAAAAAAGTGTAGTTCTGTCAATCATTTTTCCTGCTCTTTCAGCTAATTTTTTTTGTAGGCGCTATAGTAACAGCCCTGCTTGTTATGCCAGCAATACTTTTTTTTCTATACAGGCGTTTTAGATTCTTAAATTCTTGATCAAATTTCTGCATATGAAGTTATGACAACCGGCTGCCAGTTTCAGGCATCATCAATTACACATTTCCGTTGAATCTTACAGTGAATTCTATCAATCCTTTGCCTTCTTTTCGATTCATTAGAAACATTCTCAAGTGGATAAATACGTGAGGCATAATGTTCTGAAGATGGAGAACTTATCATAAATTTGTTCAATTAAATAACGATAAATCTACAACCAAGGTACTATTGGGAAGAAGGATTTTATAGAATTAGAATATTCTACAAAATTTCTAGGATTGTCATCAATTACATTCCCTTTGATGAGTTTACAAGGCGATCATTGGGAGAAAACACTATTCTAAGAATTCTTAGAATAATAGAACTAACGATGTAAATTCTAGTTGTAATAACTTGGATTTCTTCCCATAGATATATTTATACCCATGATATCAACTACTCTGCCGGTAATACCTACATTTGAAGCGGTTGATATAATTTTATGTTCATACTGTCAGTTTTACTACCCAATGAAACAATATTTCTCTAACACTTAGGCGCGTCATCATTATTATCTTGGAATTACAAATGAGGTTCGTTTATTTAATGACACTATAGAGGCGTAAAATACTGAGTTTGCGCATTGAGTTAAAGCCACCATTTTTCCCATTAAAAGTTAATCTCAATATTATTCAATGATGTGGATTCTTTTTTATAAGGAATAAGGAATATGTCACACTTTCATCGATGTTTTATACAAATCTATAAAAAAGAATCGTCATCACTCATTAACGAAAGAACTCAAATGTTCACGATTGAGTCCCAAGACTACTTTTCTACCTGTATTGAATCTGGGATGTATGAGTCCATTCCTAAAAGAATTCCCAGTCCAATGTGTTTATACTTCTGGATGCTTTCTACGAATAGCTAAGATATTAATCAATCCAGAATTTAGAACACGACAACGGAAATGTAATCAGCTAAATTCTAGCTATTATGGCTCAAAATTTAGCTGATCTAGCGAAAAATTCAACTATTGGAGCTGAAAAGAATGGCTGTCCATGTCACAGCTAATTACTTTTATCTGGTAACATCTTGTTCTAGACAGGACTACTCGAAACTGAACCCATAAAAGAATCATACGCACATCGCAGAGGACCATTTATTATTGATTTCTTGGAATTTATTCAAACAAATGATATTTGAGAATAATTCCTTTAATTATTGCTCCTAAACAATATATATTTCATATGGGAGTACAAATTAGTTCGGTCCGGTTTGGAAAGATGACTCTCGCTCTCATGAATGTTTCATAGTCACAACCGATTTCAATTGTTTCAGAGAGGTTAGACACCTGTGAATAATATTCAGTTGATATCACTCCGAGTTCCTTCTAGAATTCCGATTTTTACTCAGTGAAGACTCAGTCAAATTTCGTTTTAACTAAGCAGCATTTGCGGGAGGTGCTAGTTTTCTGTTTTAATTGGAAAAAAAGTGCAGCTGAAGCCCATCGAATGCTTGTGGAAGTTTATGATGACAATGCTCCAAATGATAAATCATGTAGGGAATGGTTTCGACGTTTTAAGAATGGCGATTTCAGTGTCGAAGACAAGCCTCGCTCAGGACAACCACAAAAATTCGAAAACGAGGAATTGGAGGCTTTACTCGACGAAGATCCGAGTCAAACGCGACAGGGGCTTGCGAAATCATTAGGAGTTACGCAACAAGCAGTTTCCGTACGATTACAATCCATGGGCATGATTCAAAAACAAGGCAATTGGATTCCTTATGAGTTAAAGCCTAGAGACATTGAACGGCGATTTTTCACTTGCGAGCAGCTGATTCAAAGACAACGAAGAAAGGGGTTCTTACATCGGATTGTGACAGGAGATGAGAAATGGATATTCTACGATAACCCCAAGGAAAGAAAATACTATGCTATGTTTGCCATCGACTTCAACATCGACACCAAAGAGGAATATTCATGGTTCAAAGATCCCGCTGTGTATCTGGTGGGACCAAAAGGGTGTTATATACTATGAGCTGCTAAAACCTGGTGATCGGATAGGCTACAATTGATTCGTTTGAGTCGTGCGTTACGAGAAAAACGTCCGGAATACAAGGAAAGACATGACAAAGTTGTTCTTTTACACGATAAAGCTCGGCCTCGTGTCGCAAAAGTAGTGAAAAATTATCTGGAAACGTTGAAGTGGGATATTCTACCGCACCCACCGTACTCGCCGGACATCGCTCCTTCCGATTACTGGTTATTCCGACAGATGCAGCACGATTTGGCAGGCCACCGGTTCACTTCGTTCGAAGAAATCGAAAATTGGCTCCTAACTTGGATCGCCCCGAAAGACGAGACGTTTTTCCGTAACGGGATTCGAAAAATTACCCGAAAGATGGGAAAAAGTGATAGCCAGCGATGGACAATACTTTGATTTATTTGATAATTCATGTTCTTCTGAAATAAACGCACCTTTAACTGTAAAAAAAACGGACCGAATGAATATCCATGATTTTTAAATTCCCCACCAAAAAGTCTTCTATCAGCTTCAATCCATCACATGCACAGTGTTGTTCCATGCAGAGACTTTCCTTCTTTGACATAAGCTTAAAACATATGATTTATCATCATTATTCCATTAGAAATCATCAGTTCTAAGTCAATACCAGGTAGTTAGATGTATTTGATGTGACCAAAACCGCATGATTTATGCATTAGTTGAGTTCGTCACTGGTGACTTGTTCCAAGTGTTTTGGATTCGCTATTTCCAGTTACAGAAACGAAGTGATTGGTTTGGTACAAGTTGAAGCAACTCAGAGCACGTAGAACAAACAAACGAACGAACTTATTATGTGCATAATTTAATGTCAATTCGCATAGAAAAAGATTGTCCTCTGCACAATGCATAATGTTGTTCATAAGTTTATTTAGTTATCGCGTGGCAAATATAAATAATTGAAAGGATAGTAATTGACGATTCTAAATAATTTCAATTGGACCGGTCTAGTGGTTTTCTAGGCAAAAAATCGACCAGGGAAGGGCCTAACCGAGACCTGATTTTGTAACCTTATCGGACTTAATTAGAATAGTATGAAAGGCAACCTCATCCGGTCCTGATTTGGACACAATCAGGCATGCCCTAGGATCACCTGATCGTGCCTTTTGATTGATCGGGCGAATTTCTAGTCGGGTCTTGTGCAGTACATTATAAAGATAAAAAATGTGTGTATTTTTAACTTTACACTCGCGTGTTGCAAACAGTCCACTCAAAATTGATGTTAAATATTAACCCTTTCCAACACCAAATTATATTCGAGGTGATGTATTGTAAAGCGTTTAAAGGTATCTTACTATTTTATCCCTATTTCATCAGGGATAAAGCTCCTGTAAATAAATATTCTATATTCCACAGTTACAAAGACATTAAAAAACATCGTCCCATATATGAACCAAGTATCGGAAAGGGTTAACACAAAAGTCTTGAATTTATATTGAAAATCTGTCAAATTGACTGCGTATATAGGGAATCATCTGGGAAGTTCAATGAATAACCTCAAAAATTACTACTTCTTGAAATTTTCCTATTCCAAATCAGAATTTTCCATGAACTCGAAATCAATACCTCTACAATTTATAAAATTATATTCAGAACAGATAAGTGTAGTACCAACGTTCAGAGCGGTGAAATTACAAGAAATGTTTTTAACAGTATAAATTATCAGCAATAAATATGTGAAATGAGTTGTGAATATATTTGAAAACTATCAACATTGAGAAATAGAGTACATCTTCTGTGATGAATGATGAACTCGATGTAATATTTTAAAAGTGACTCATATTTCTGGTAATATGAAATTCATCAATTTACAACTTTCATTCCAACATATGATTCCGTATTGAAAATTGATAAGAATGTTGTTAGAAAAATCAGATACCCACATGTCAATATTTTAGTGTTTGATTACAAATTCGTTTCAATAAACAGTTGAAATTCCAATACATGCGTTACATGTAACTCGAATGAAACGATAATATATTAATATGATATATACCTTTTCTGATATAGGAGAAGATCATTAAATCCTGCTTTCATTTTTTAATAGATTTTATATATAATCGTGACAAAGATTTCAACTTACGGATTTCAAAAAAGCGCCTCTTCCCTTGTAAATACTGGTATGCTGCATTTTGTTGTCATGCTTGTGCAGCATGTTCAATCCTCTGTCAACACTCATTCATAAAACTTGGAGACCTTCCGCTGTCCCGATAATTATCGATAAAGTAACAACACTGCGTTTCCACACTGAAAATTTTCCCAAGCATAACACCGCACTCACACTCGAATCATTTCGTATACTACTTCACACTTTTCACCGTCCAAGATTCAACGGTTCAAGATTCTTGTCATCGAGACCGATGGAATGTGACTATCTCAAGTTGGGGGAGCTTTCTCGAAGCAAGGTCGGTTCTGTACAGACAATAATGATTCGATGTGACAGCTGTTTAAACTTGAATCACCAACGGTGGGGGAGTTTTTCTTCTGAAACGATGAGAAGTATTCCATCGCGGTATATACAATTCGATTAAATATTTGTACTCTTTAATTGCATGAGGTTTCACTATCGTTCGGTTGGTCTTCGAATTAAGAACGGAGGTAAACGTTCTGAACTTTCGTGAATTGAAGAAAATTTATCTCTGCATTGCTCTTTTATTCATTCGATTAAATTCTATCAGGATAATGAGAGGTGGAAGATATTTGAACCTAATTGCATCAAGATGTATTATCAAGATCCTAGTCTTATGTTTTGTTTCTTATGATCGTACGGAAGAAATGAAATCGTCTGTTTCCGGTCGGAAATCACGTATATACGCTCCTGCCATAAATAGACACGTGAGCGAAGAAGGATATACAAGAAATGCACGTGCGCGAGATTAAACGCCGAGTGCCAATGATTCAATGAAACTTCAAACATCTTTTATGCTAATAAACTACATTTTTTCAAAGTTTTCATAAGATTTACAGTGCTTTTTGCGACTCGGAACTATCTTTTGAGAATGAACAATCTATAAAAATTTGTCTAGGTTTCTCCGCTTTCCAGTATCCGAGGATGAGAAGAATTGAGAATATTTCGATCATTAGTTCAGGTATACTATGATGATGAAAGGAGTATATGTTCGTAAAATACAGCAAATTTCACAACCGAACGAAAATGAAAACGATTTATATACATTGAGCGTGCACACACGCTCAACTTATATACACACGTGTGCAGCGCAAGCACGCCCACACGTTCAAAATATAATACATAATACGTTACACAAACAGCAATCGGGTTATCTTGATTTTATATCTATACTGATCCTTTCTTTTTATTTTGCATAAAATGCTACGATAAATGATGAAATTTTAGTACCAAAATCATGAATTTTTTTTCAATTTTAAATTCAATATACTTTCATAAACAAAACTTTTATTATATCAAAATATTCACATATAATCTAGCATCGAGGAACGATTATATAGAATTTTCATACATTACATGAAATTTTAGAATCTCTAATCATCAAAGATCATATTATATATCTGGTTTGACTGTAACGTTTCTCACGCGCCCACATGATCTCTCTGTAGTCTCTTTCTTTAGTTTCACCCACACGTGAACGGCACGGCATAAAATCTTACCAACGGTTATTTCATTGAATGTTTTCATAAACGTACATTTCCTCCTAACTTTTCATTGTACGACACAATAACATTCTTTGGATTGAATTTCAAAATTGATTCATCAAATAAATCCCTTTAGCTTTCATCGCCAGAGGGAATTTCAATGGATAATAATTCCTTCTGGATCACTTTTGGGTATTCATCAAATTGAAACTCGCTGTCAGAACGGTGAGTTCGAATAAGGCATTTTCGAACGAACGCATCATTATCACTTTTCACCGACGCTTCTCGGCTGGTCCTGGTATTTTTCACGTACTCGGACTAGTCACGAGACGCGAAAGTTGATTGAACACTCATCGCTAGGTCCTCTGTCAACGAGGGAAACGCGTGCACTGACTAGCTGACTAAACTGCCTACTGGTACCGATGAACGTGACGGGCCATTATCTTTATACAATATCCACTATACCGTGATGTCAGCAACAACATGGTTGAGTTAGTCGAGGTAGAACCTAAACAGCTGTAATCGTGGTAGTAATAGGCAGCACGAGAGGTGGGGGCGATCGGTTAATGATGGCGACAAAGAGTAGTCAATCGGAAATTAGTTGGTGAACCAAGAAACACGATTTTATTATCGGGAAGACGAAAGATAAGCGTCCCCAGAGGGGGAATTCCTAATCACGTGGCGAGAGTAGGGATAGGAGCGATAGATATCCACGGTACTCGCACCATCGACTTTCGTCACAAGCGCACACCATTTGTCGTGCTTCCAAGAAATACCGACGACTAATCGTTGGAATGATTCATCATCGGGTCACCAAGTTTCACCGTTCTGAATCGGAGGGGACAAATTGAAAGGTCACGGATGAGAAACAGGTGAAAAAGAGGATTCTTTTGGTAGATAATATACGTTCAATGCATGCATATATCATTCTTTAGGTATTATCAAAAATTAAACCTTTGATTTATCATGGCTTGTATTATCTCATAAAATATGCATTCTGAATGCATTTTTTTTATCAACGAGCGGCAAAGGCGAGCATGAGATATGGCGATTGTTGATGGACAATGAAAAACAACAATCGATTGAATTTCACAATATCCGTGTCGCGGACATGAGAAACAGTGTTACGTACATTCCAAGTGAATTGAATAAATCGTTCCTGTAGTGCAAGACTAGGATTACATCATCATCTTAGTTGTTCATGAATGAATACAGTGACTATTCGTTTTATCTATATAGCTGGGCAACAAGCAGACATACATGGTAGTTATCGAATGGACAAATTGGAAACTTTGTAACTGGTGATATGACATAACTTCACAACAATGATAGCGTATACCTACGAGAGGAAAAACGTCTTTGGATCTTGAAAAACATTATCATCGTTCAGGGTTTGTTCCATTCATTCGAATAGGATTCCTTCTAGGCGTTACCACGCATCTCGACGCCAAGTACGCTTTGATCTCTAATGAAAATCTTACCCTATAGGTTTATAGTGGGAAGTTTTTCTCCACGCTGATGGTGAATTTCGTCCCCTCATCGTGGGGGAATTGTTTTTCCACCACTTTGAGGAATTATTTCATTTTTTGGGAGATGAAATCAAAATTCACCGAATAATGGTGAAGAATTCCCCATCTGTGGAGGAACTTTGTTGCCACCATTTTTTGGAAGAAAATTCCACAATTATTTTTTACAATGTAGCAAAATCAGTGGCATTTTGGCGTTTCGCCATGAAAACATGGTGTATTTGTGAATTTTTGTACACCTATCTATGTCTTTTGGTTCCTTTGCAGTGCAAAAAATCCGTGTAACTGTACTTTAACTGAGAATAGTCAGGCTGATCAGTCCGTACAGGTGAAATTGACTTTTGGTATACTTATGATGTGAAAAATTCACAAATAAATCAGAAAACCACGGTGTTGAATCGTTGTATTTTATTCCATAAGGGATTCGATTCTAATGAAATTCAATTTTACGTAATTTTCATAGAAATTCTCGAACGGAAGAATCCACTTGAAACTTTAGTTTAGAAACTCGATCATCAATATTTTATCAAATATATGTATATGTATAATGAAACGATGAATCACCAGCGTTTAGTTCTGAATAAAGTATAACGTAAATGAAAAGCAGAATGAATCATACAGGAGAGATTTTGTGGGATTTAAAGACGCGTGTATTTTGTTTGTGAACGTAACGAGATTGGTATGAAAACAAAATTCCGATATCAGCTAATCGTTAATGACGTACACACGAGAGAAGAGGTGACATCCGTGTCAATGACTTCCAGCTGGAACGGTGTTCCTGTTACGTTTAATAAAGGGTCAACGAACTCCAATATGTTTACGTCGCGTATTGTTTTTCAACTCTTGCTCTTTACACAATTTTATTTACCCTGACAAAGCAAAATTTCATGAACTACAGAAATATTCAGAAACCCAGGTATATGACCTATTTTTCACGTTACTTGTTTTTAAATAATCATTCTGTGGAATAAAAACAACCGAGGATGGATTTCCTTTCCTTCGTATATAACAACGATAAGAAAATATCTAAAACGACGACGTAACGCGTTACTACATACTTTATACATAGGAGGTTCTTTTCTCTTTTTGTTTTTTCTTCCATCTTCGCGCGCTCCTCGCATGATTCACGGTTACTCGTTATCAGTTCACTTACATGTGGCTTACTTCGAACCGCGATAACAACCATGCGAATATAATATAGTATTATTTCGATCGTGACGCTATTTATGGCATCCACTCATTCACGGAAGATACGAAACATCCTTCCATGAAATTTATTAGTGACGTGTGGTTTAATCTTGCATTTCGATTCTATTATATCTGTGATAAATGTAAACTTCAACGTGAGACGGTACTTGATTTATTCCGTCTTAATTGTCTCAATTAGTTCTCTTGGTCATTAACATGATAAATTAGCGGTCAGGGGAGAGATATTCAGAGATCGTTACATGGTTCATTCGATAATAGAGATTTCAAATACCATCAACGTTTTCGAGATCGAATAATTGAAATGCGAGTGATATTTGAATCAGAGATTTAGATTTAGAACTTCACCTCCTCTAGAGAATAATGGGAAGGTTTTCGTGTTTAAAAAAGTGATCTCAAACTGCGCGAGAGTTCTTCCTATGGCTCGGATCAAAATAACTAACTTGAAACCTTGAGAACCAGTTGAACCGTGTCGAAATACGTTCGACATGTCGACGTTTTGAAACAGATCCGATATTCGATATTCAGGATACATAGATGAAAGGAGATGGTATTTCAAAGAATCATTCTGAATGGAATTTGCAAGGATTACATAAGTTTCTTGAAATTCATGAGGTATTCCTCGAAATTGCCATTGAGGGGACAACGAGAGCGCTCATTTGATCACTGAATAGAACCATGAATGAATGAATGAATGAATGAATCAACGTTAGCGGTGAATCATCCGTAAGCCGGAAGTTCAAGGCTGTCTGTTACGATACTATGACACGTGCTTTATAAAACGTTACTCCGCATGTTATCAATAATATGCAATTCACCACGGTCATTTTACGTATCTCTTCTATTTATGGCCTCGAACTGGGCACCCGAAATTGAATGTCCTTCCATTCGATGGTATACTCTCTGAATCCCAAAGAGTAAAAAATCACGTGTTTCCCTCCTTTCAAGTCTCAGACTCTCTCATTCGTTTTGAGTAAACTCTCACCCTGCAAAATTCACTCTAGAACTGGAGTGGCTGTGAGTTTTGAACCTCAAATCTTCTCTCCTATCACTCCAAAAGAGTGGAAATTTCACTCAATTCTAGCTGACTGAAGAGTGAAATCTCACTCCAAAAATTTTAGAGCCTACACGGAGAAAAAGGTATCTTGAAAAATACCATAATTTATGTAGTTTTGGCGTTGGTCTAACCCGAGTCAAAATATCTACTTGAAGATATCTCTAAAAGTACCATAATGGCTGGTAATTTTATGAGGAAGGTACCATACTTCTTTATAAAAGTCCAAGAAATTATGGGACTTTTAGAGGTTCGTTCACGTAAATATTTTGACTCGGGTCAGACTAACGCCAAAAATCCATAAATTATGGTATTTTTCAAGATATCTGTTTTCTCAGTGTAGAATAATAATTCGGTATCGAAAGACAATCTCGTCTTTCCGCTTTTTATAAGATTGAACAAAAATCAGGCTTGGTTGCAAAATTTAAGGTTCAATCTCAACTTTCAGGGGCCGTTGGACGGTTTTTGAAATCTATCACGATGTACCAGGAAAAAACCATCAGAGAACAGGAGAAACACATGCGAATGAGATATTTTTCCCCACAGACATGAGGAATTCAGGAATTATGAATCAAACCCTGCAGAAATTCATAGTTTTGAACTCCTGGACCCACAATCCAAAATGCAGAAAAGTGATCCCTTACAGAGGAATCTGGGAACTGGAATGATAAAATATTGTTTGCGCTCGAATGGAAAGATAGGTTCCTTTCTGGCTGCCTAAAAAGTGAATTCTCACTCTATTAAAAGAGTAAAACTTTATTCTTCAGGGAGCCTATCTTTCTGTCTCAGTGGGATTTTCATTCTATCATATTTAGAGAGATGATATTCGTGTATACTCTGGGTGTAGGAACAAATATAATTATGATACTTTTAGAATTGAATGCAAGTAACATAGTTTATCCGTCGCCTATTCGCGCTGATCCTGAATAAATTATAGAACATTTCAGCGCATCGAACGGAGAGAATTAAATAACAAAATTTCTTGCGATGTCAAAATGTCACTAATTGGGTTGTTGACACCAGAGTTGCCAAGTTAGGGGGACGTTCTAAGGGAATCAACGAATCTAGCACTCTAAAATTTTTAGAGCGAGGTTTCACTCTTCAGCCAGCCAAAAGTGAGCCTGTTGAAATGTTGAGTGGAATTTCCACTCTTTGAAAGTGATATTCTAAGGTTTGAGGCTAGGAATTCACAGCCACTCAAATTCTAGAGTCAATTTTTCACTCTAAAAGAGTGAGGGTTCACTCGAAACGAGTTAAAATCCTACTCGAAGCGGGCTGGCCCACTTCTGAGACTTAGTGGAGTGAAACACGTAATTTTTCACTCTTTCAGATGTAGAGAGCAGTTGTGTTAAATAGAATGACCAATGGGAAGAGCCTAGTTCCCCCTAACTTGTTTCCAAGATTGTCAGCATTACGAAGCATCGGAATCACTATTCAATTCTTTCCTTTCCCTAACGACATTAATACAAAATCACTCTAGAAATTCTCTAGACAATTACGAAACCAGGTTCCCAGGTTTTGAAAACCTCTGACAACGACCTTGCGAAGCCCAGTGATTTCAACTAAAGAATCGATATCCATTCTTCAAAATATCCTCAGCCATATATGCAGACAGCACATTCATCTCTCGAACGTATTACAATCCAAATCTGAGACACAAAAGAACCATTGACAACAACCCGACGACGATGCATTTCTGGAAACACAGCATGAAATTTGTATCACAAAGGAGCAACAAAACATCGAACTTGCACACATTTGGTAACTTGTTGGCAAATTTTGGGCATATGAAATTTGTATTCGTTTAGCACGCTAACGCAGGACCTCGAGACAGAACTGGACAAAAATTGAACGATACAATCTACTTTTATCATTATTCTTTTATTCTCTCTTTCTCGTGAGTCACATTCGTGTGATTATATTCTACGGAACACGAGTGTAACGGTGGGCGTTGAAGGACAAGCGAAGAAGACTCGAGACTTTTAATGAAAAGTCGGCTCTTATCTCGTTACTTGTTATTCATTACAATACTTTTTTGCTCTTTTCTAATCTGTTCTATCGTTCAAAAACTATTCATCCACGATGTTCGTTCAAAGCGTTCCAATATGTTTCTTTCTCATACGTGCGGTTACCGCCGCGGCGAAGAGAATTCCTAATGACGTTGAATAGGTTCATGGAGAAATAAAGATTCGTCATTCTATGAATTTGAATCGGCGAAAAGTACGGAGAAGCGGTGCAAACGAGCAAAAAAAAGAAAACCACCCCCCCCCCCTCCCTCCCTCCCTCCCTCCCAAGACATTTTATTGTTAGTATGTACATGAAAGAATTATACCGAATTCTCGATAAATTCAATCAGAATTTCACTGCTGTTTTATTTCTCAAAGATATTCTCAGCTTGGATTACCGATAGACTATACACATCGTTGGAAAATTCCATCACGAGTTTCACAAGTTTCTTATGTTATGTTCTTATGCAACATAGGTCTGAATTCTAATAACAAACTTATAAGTTTTAATAACAAATCTGCGAAAGAGCATCCCGGTTTTGTGAAGGTTAGCGAGAGTGGAATTACCTGGATCGCTGGGATCAAAGTATATGAATTTCAAACGTGGGAAAAGATTGATCCCATGCTTCGATAAGTGCGTGAAGCGATTAAAGATTTCATCTAATTCGAATAAAAATGTTTATCCCCCATAAATAAATCCACGCAGAAGCTGACAGACACTGGAATTTGTTCGCCTTGGATTTTAAAGAATCTGCAAGGTTTGTTCAGGTATTTTTAGCAAGGTAACTCCCTGGTTTCTGAATTGAGAAGTACCTTTCAACTGCACCACCGCGATCAAACTACGACGCCGGGTCTCTGGTTTTAGGATTTTGGGCTGCTGTTGGCTGCTAAGAAACAACAAGATTCCAAATAAAAGTTTTGTAGTTTTTTACGAATATATCTTGATAAAGTAAGTAGGAGTTTATAATAAAGTTTGCTTGGGGAAAGAGGAGAGGAGAAATGAAGATGGAAAAGAAAGGGAAGTAAAGCAGTGAGGTCGAGCGTGTATGCACGAATGGAATTCCTTCGTGACTCATCATTGGCATTCGCCAAGGGCCGGCCAAACCCCTTGGTATGAAAATCTTCATGTCATATTCGAACGACCATGCGTGTTTGCGTTAATATCGACACATGACTCAACTGAACATTTCTCATTATCGTTGCCTTCGACCTTTTCTCTTAACGTTGTGTGTTCGAAATTCTTTCGAGTTATACAATGCAAATTATGGAATCCTGCTTTGTTTTTTCTTACAGGTTGGAATGGAGGATTGCGTCGGGTGTATTGTTTGGGCGTCTTCTCGGAATGACAGTCTCCGAGCGTGATTGGAACTATAATACGCGAACGAGGTAGGCCGGGAACAATCCACACCTGGGATAGTTAGTTTTTACGCGAATTTTTTTAGCTTCACCAGCTAAATTTTAGCTAATGTTGCCAAAAAGAATTAGCAATCTGTTCACCAGAATCTACTGTTTTGATTTATAAAAAACTGTGGACTAAAATACAGGTGTTTCTTTGTGCGATGCCAACGTTTGATATGTCAGCTTCACAGTCACGAGACTGGGGATTATTATTCCCTTCTTTGATGACAATTCAACTGTACAAAGGCTCCAAGAGAAGCGTAATTTTATCTCATTCTTGCATATTTACACGTACAAATGAACCAGAGCATCCAAACCGCTCTGATGTAGCGATTATGCATTTCTGTGCGTCGTAAAATTCAATTATACTCTTTGAAGTGTACTTATCTCCCACGTCAATTTCTTTGCATAACTTGTGACGTGCAATGAGAGCGAAAATGACCTTTGTCAATGAAGAACTTTCTTGTTTTCAAAGAGGATATCATATCCTCTCAAGGGAAACACTTGAAATTGATTGTTACTCTCCCTCCCTCTCTTTTATTCATTTATCAACTGTATGGAATTTCTCTACCCAATCAGAATCTTGAAGAATAGAAATAACACACCCCAAAGAGTATTGCAATTACTTTCGCCCTTCAAAAAACCCTTCAATAATCCTTGAAAAGCCTTAAAAATGAATAGTGGAATTATTTGGCTAACGATTCATAAATAGAATAAGTTGTTATTACCCATGTAATATTGTGATAATGAAATAAATATCCACTTAACACGGGTTCGAGTAAGATATATTTGTATTGCTGAGAGAAAAACTTGGGATAGAATGAAATGTCCGTACTTCATTTGCATGACCCGATCTCGCTCTAACGATAAAAGCAAATAAAAATAAGATTCTACCTTCTTCTCTTTCTTGTTGCGTAGTGTCTACTAACATAAATGGAAAACTAGCCTTACAGCGTGCAGGTTGGAACTTGTTCGGCGCCTAGTTATAACCGACTCTTCAGAGCAAAAGGCGTGCGAGTGTCTGTATGAAAGAAACAACATACGATAGCGTGCATGTTGAAACTCGTTAAAAGCGTCAGGAAAAAATTATAATGACAAGTTTGTTTACGAATTCGTATTTAATTGCTATTTGTAGCTAAACGAGATAAAATCTAAATACGAATTTCCAACGCGGAGGCTTTTCCAAAAATCATTAGTTCCATTCAGGAGATCAAAATATCATTTCTTTCCATACAAATTTTGCATTCAAGTTGTCTTTGTTTGAGAAATCTTTTAGACAATGCAAAATTTTTGCCATATGATTTTTCTCAACGAAAAAATTGTTTGTTACAATCGCAGCGCATACCATATTCCAAATCTCTAAGAAACCAATATTCGAATAGAAAATCTTGATATCTCCTTCCCCTGTACAAACGTGCAGCATGGATGTCGTGCGACAAATGCGAACGTAACGTTCCGAGGGAACAAAGAAAACCAGATATCGAATATATAAATGCTATACGAATCCTGTTCCATCTTGTATCCAAGCAACATTAATTTCTCCGTGTTCTTTTTCTCGTTACCGTAGAAATTTAGAACGATAAATATCACGATTATGGAGTTACAATCAATTTAAAAGGATGATTATAGCCTTTGCAGGACTTGGGATTTGTTGGAATTTTTTATTGTCACGTACGTGCCATTACTTGGCGTCCCGACCCACGTGCGATCTTACGTCGCTGGCTGCTGGTGCTGTTGCCTCGTTAAGCCGTTTAATTAGCATTTCGGGTTTACCGGTCACACCGACCATAGCTTAGCGTTGTTTTTTCATCTCCCCAACATTCACGTAAGATAATCTGCACTCACTTTTTCTTTTCTTGTAATATTTTTATTCGTACCATTTATGCAGAGACTTTTTTTGCTGACAGCATGATTTATACCTCAGGATAAGATCTATTTGATATAAAAAGAAGGGAAAAAAGAACGTCTTGAACCTTGAAATCGATTCGATAAAACAACGATGAGATCTTCATAAAATTTATGAAAAATGGATTTTAAATGAGAATTTCACGATGCCAGGAGGAGATATTATGACATCAGAACGTGTCATAACTCATCGATGAGATTATTAATAACGTTGAGAGTGAAACTAATGTGGAATTTGTTTAAAAAAGAAGCTGTGCATTAACTGGAATTTTCAATGCGCCATTTCACCAAATCAACCCAGAAACACTAATATTGATTATTCATTCCACGCGGTTTTATAATTGTCTTGTAAGAATTGCAAATCCACAAGTACAAACCACGTGATATGCGATTAATAATTTGTTAAAATTACGTAACCGAAAAGAAGAGTGTGGAATGATACGAAGGAGAAAAACTTGATCATTTGATTTGTTATGAAACAAATTGTTTCTTCTTCCACCAGTAAATCATCGAGGGATAAAAATAGTTGAAAGAAAAAACTTTTCATTAACGATTTCCTCTGTGAATTCTCATTATTACTGTGACGACAGGCCTTTCAATCTGTATAAAGAAAAGCCGACAAAAGAATGCTTCGAATGACAGGGAGCACAACTGAGAATAAATTGTATCCTCGCATTGTTATTCGACGATGCTATCGTGCTTTTGTTTTTCTTTTTTTCCCTCTAGTCTAATTATCAACGGATAATATATTTATAATGATTATTTATCTTTGCTTCCACGTCGTAATCGAAATGATAAATAGTAGCGGTTCGGCGTAACTATTTTTTGCTTTTTTTAAATTTAGATTCCAACGAGGTTCGATCGTTCCAAATCTTCTAAGAAGATATCGCAACGTGTGATTTATAAAATATAAAAAACCATCCTCTGGAAATTTCCAGTAGTTCGTTTTATCAACAGTGCAGTGCGCCTTTTCTGAATTTGATCATTGTTTTTGCAGATTTCATGACTCGCTTGCTCTCTAAAATTTTTAGAGTGAGATTTCACTCTTCACCCAGCCGAAAGTGAGCTTTTGAGTGAAATTTCCACTCTTTTAGAATGATATTCTAAAGTTTGAGGTTAGAAACTCACAGCCACTCAAATTCTAGAGTCAATTTTTCAATCGAAACGAGTGAAAATTCCACTCGAAGCGGACTGGCTCACTTCTGAGACTTAGTTGAGACTTTTCACTCTTTCAGATTCAGAGAGTGGGTAGAAAAATCCGTGCAGGGGAAACCCTTAGTTACATTGACGTAATTCTCATTAGTAATTACCGGAAAGGATTGGTCAAGGTTTCGTTATCTCCAGAGGATGTAAAGCTCAGGAAACGTGTATGAACGTGGAATGAGTCAAGCATTGAATTCGTAAGCATTCACGAATTTGAAAAGTTTTCGCAGTCTTCTTCACAGTCACTTTCATCGAAGCAATCGTAAATCATATATCAATATACATAGGAATAACTTTTTCTATTTCAACTGTTCATTCATCTGTGAACAACTCGATTCTTATGTTTCATAACTCAGTCTGTAATTACTATAATACTACTACGGCTATGTACACATCGGTATACGTGCGTCTTCAATTGTGTCGGTATGGCATATTATAAGCGCAGATTAAATGCATCCGGTGCCTTCATTGACACGTTGCTTTTGTAAAATTAATGTGTCTTTCGTCCTCTTTTTTTTTTCTCACATTGTAGAAATTATTTATTCATTATGTTCTCGGTAGGTGACCACTACCGCTCTTATGAATAAAACATTCTGTTCATTTAATTTAACTTCATTCAACTTTGTATGCATCGTGGTTTACAGTTAAATTAGGTCAAATAATTCACATGATCGATAATTCGGTGTATGTCAAATCTGTTATTATTGATTTACCTATACTCTGCTTCGCTTGTGTTTTTTTTTTTTGCTGTTTAGTAAAGTTCCATGTTAGCTATCGTTGATCCATGGAAATATCTTGAGCAAAGATTCGAAGGAGAATGAAAATCCGTCCCGTGGAGATTGAATACTGTTTCATACTCGACAATGTATGCATTGGTTCCAACGTTTCATCGTTTGTTGCACTCAACTCAATTTGAATCTCAACGCCTTATTACGTTCAATTGTTCAAGGTACGTATCTTGATTCCTAAAGCGTTAAACTATCCGTAAGAGGAGGAATCTGTACGCTAATTGGTATCAGTTTCCATTTCTTGATTTGTCTTTCTCGGCTATCCACACGACGGTACGATTGAATGGAGAAGGGAAGCGAAATTAAGCCTGCGTTATTATACACAGAAAGAGTGCTGAAGAGAAGAAGAAAAAGGAGAAGAAACCGCCCACGGAGACCGAGCGGATGCTGGGTCGACAGGGTCACCTCGACGAGAAAATGAAAACCTTTTATGCCTTGCTCACTTTCACGACTTGGTCTCGTCATTTATCTCCGAGACTTATGATATAAAATCTGTCGGTGGTCCATATTAATACAAGCTTCTTTTTTAAGATGAATCCTAATCTTCGCATGACACAGAAGAGACTGTGTAAGGTCGTAAGAAAATTCTTATTGAAAAGAATTAATCTCTCAGGTAGCGTCGTGTGCTTTCGAGGAATACAATTGTATACCTCTTCATCCATACCGTCCGTTGAACTCTAAAATATTGAAGAAATATTAATCAAGTTCTCAGAAAAACTTAGGTTACTCATTTTAATATTTTTCGTCGATATATTGATCGTTTTGTTGAGTTATAATCATATACGTTGATCAAAGAGATTGACAGAGAATGGCGGGAATGATTATGTATACATATATTCCTTGGAAATTTGAATAATGCATTCATTGGTTTGCGAATTACAGAACTGTGGTAGAAATCATTCCAACTCATTCATTCTGATGCAAGGAAAAGGATTCTGTCGTGTCAATCCTGAGAATGAGAAGTATTCTCTCTGTTTACAGTTTGTGAATGACAAATGACTGATCCAAAGACAACATTACCGTTTTCGAATTGATGAATTTGGCCCCTTCATCTCAATTCCATAGCGCATAATATGGAAGAGACATGGTCTCTTGGACATCCTTCCTTTACTACGCGTGCCACATTACACTCCGACGGCTATAAAATATCAGTTTAATCAAACTGATGATGGTGTGGCACGAGCCGCTCGTCCTATTATTCAATTCAGTGGTACGTGAACGACTTCGAATCGCTGGTCTTTTTTTAATCCAGCAGTCCCTGCGTTCGTCTTTCCAAAACTAATTCTTCGATGCACAGAAAAGAAACGACGAAGGAAATATTCTTCGAATGAACGACAAATCTATGAATATAATAAATACATGTACAGAATGTACAGTTGCTTTTTTCACCACCGCATGTAACTCGTTTTGCCAAACGTTGGTACAAGATAATGTTAACGACAAAAAATAACCCAGCGTGTTTATGAGTTTAATAAATTCGTTACGTAAGTGGAACATCCGTCAAGTTTAACTGAAGAAGAAGGAGAAGAAGAACAAGAAGCAGCAGAACATTATCGCATATCTAGAGACAAAGTAACAACTTGGCAGCATGTCAAGAAATGAGAACAAAAAAAGGAGAAGTAAATGGTGGAAACTAATAACGAGACCGTCTGGGTTTCTGTTTTTCTACACTCATGTGAGAGAAGGGACAATGCGTAGCTTGCAACCAATGGATATGACATTGCATAATTGTTGAGGTACCGAGAAGAGAGTTTGGCAAAAATTATTAACGCTTCTCCTTATCTCCAGCGAATTTCATAAAGATGATTGAAAATATCTAATAACTTTGTAATCATCTATCGTATAGATACATTTTATAAATCATTCATTTGTAAATTTTGAATTTTCCTTTAGAAATTCATAAATATTGTCTTTAACGGTTCGCGTATGCATCGACTTGCACCTGTTTAGTATTGAAATCTGTTGAGTTTTCCAGGAAGTGAATGTTTGGGAAAAAAATAAACATTCGAAAACAGCATAGCGGTACTCGTTATGCAGTCAAGGATTCGGTTCGTTTAAATCTAACAATGATTTCAGCAATGCTGCAATTTCTTCTGTTATAGTTGAACACACACAAAAGATGGAATCGAGTTTTTAATTTCAATTGAATAGCATTGGGAACTGTTGAGGAATTTCTAAAGATTGATTCAAAGTGATATCATTAATGTGAATTTCATGTTTTCGCGTTGACACACCTACCAGGAGTGATCACTAAATTTTGTTGTAATTAAATTTAAAGGGAAACGAATGTTCAATGTCACTCGTGGATTACCTTCTTTTGTTACGTCATTTGAATTTATCCTAAAATCTGTAGGGAAATATTCAAAAGCGTTGATGTATCGGAGAATAGAAATAAAAAAATAATTCCAGCTGGTGTGATCAGTGATCGGCCATGAACGATGATCATTTGTGAAGAAGTCAGGATTCCTGTACACTTTCTACTCTACTGATTTACCGTTTCCAGTGACATTTTCCTTGATCTATGTACGTGATATGACTGTCAAGGGAATTTTGCAATTTTCAAATATCAAGAAAAGCAGGTATTTTGTATGCAAGTGAATATTTAATTCAATGGAATTAAATCATTGATGAAAATGATTTTATCAGGTGTTTTGTAGATGTTTATGATCTGGATGTACTTGTGACGGTTTGAAACTCGATAAGGCACTTCAAAGCTCCCAGTTTGCAAAGCATCGGTCAGTTCATTTGAAAAACACCAAATAAATTTATACATACTAAGTTTTTAAAGATTATTTCAGTTCGAACGAATGTATTCAATGATTTTCCAAATTAAATAACTGGCATGCCACTAGGCAAATTTTTTTCGACAAATCATTCCAAAATGAAGCGATATGATGAAAATATCGGTCTGCGTACAGGCTTCCTTCGGTGAATAAAAATTCTTAAAGAAACACTGTGATAAACACTTGAACAGGAAGTATCTTCAGACCCCGAGTATCATTCATTCAAATCAATGCGGCACGACTTTGTTGACCAGTTTTCTTCTCAAGAAATTCATTTATTGCGATGTAAGATATTTTAAATGAATTATAATTTACAGTTTCTCTGGAAAAAATAATAAATTTCTTGTAAGAGAATCTCTGGAGACCAACCGGAACACCTAATAAAAAGAAGAAGAGAATACAGTAATCATTCTGACGCGTGTGTCTCTCCTGTACCAGAATTCGCTCTTGACTTCGTGGGCGGCTTAAATGGGTCAATGATTTTGGTTCAGAAGAATAAATCCTTACCTTTGTATGAAGATCGGAGAAGAAAGTACGCCGTGGCATAGGATACGACGACATGTTGGACATGACAACCATTGTCATTGCAACAATCAATTGCGTAATATTTTCACTCCACCTATGTCCCGTATGCTCAGTTTTCACTCGAATTCTATATTGGCAATGCAAAAACACTTGAACTTGGTGACTGGCCAACGGATACACCACCACGTATTATTCTTATTCAACGATTTTTCTCTATCTTCCGTGTTATTATTTTTTCTTTTCTCTCGAGAGTTCAAGATTGTTCATCGAAGTTACTTGGATTTCGTATCACTGCACCGAACGTCACTGATCTGAAAAAAGAAATAATATTACGAACGTATTAATTTGATAAATAAAATCGTATGAAAATTCTTCATGAGTTTATATTTCGATTTTGTCATACTTCGTTCGCGTTTTCTGAGAATTGCCAAATATTGTCGGGTGAAAAGGAGGTTCGATGGAACTACGAAGGTTGAAATATTAACGAAGAAGTTTTAATAAATTATTTCAAGTTGAAAAATTCATATAGAAGTGAAGAACGAAATGAAACCTTGTTGTTGGGAGAAGACTGATCTGCGTGTCACCTTTGTTAAGCATAAAAGATGGATTTTTCGTGTTCGTTTTCAACACGCTGACACTTATTAATTTTTAATGAATAATATATGGTGGGTCAATTTAGAGGTATGGAAGGATATTAATTGTTCCTTGTAATTTTTCAAGGATGAACAGCACAGAGTATGTTGCAAAGAATTCGTTGTGGGCTGCTGATGACGAATCTGAGGTGAAAATTGTAGACCTCGAGATGATGAATCGAATTCTATGGCTTGATACGACCAGTGATCGATACCCCACAGAATAAAATTGTTGCTTCACTCTCATCGTCGTTGTATTGTTCTGAAATAGCGATGACAGGCGAATATTATGAAGAATTCTGAAATTTTCATTCGGAAACAATTCCCATTTCGAAACATTTCTCTGGATCTGCCACATTAGAGATTCCAAAATAACCATTGCTCAATGAAATTTCCTACAATGAATCTACGTGATATATATTTTTTCTGTTTGTACCCTACATCCCCTGGTTTAAAAATTCTCTGAAAATTTCAGAGGTTTAGAGGGGTTTTCCAGGGAGTTTTAGTGTCGTTCAGACAAATTCAGAGTTTTTCATAGGTATTTAAAGAAATTTTCAGTGAAAAAGAGTGCCCAAAAATCAAGAGTTTTTCAGAGTTTAAAAAAATGTTCATAGATTTTAATAATTTTTTCATAATCTTTTAGGTTTAATCAGAGTTTTTCAATTATATTCAAAGGAAATTTTTCCACCAGTGAAAAATTCTATATCTCAATGATTGTGACACCCATTTGTTCATGCGATCTTTGTGTTCTTCAAGGTAAGAAATGGGAATATTCGTGAGCCCTTGACGGTACAAAGGTAGAAGAAATGTAGGTCAATATGATTACAAAACTCAATATCAAAGCAAACCACTAGGTTATAGCAAACGTGCCCGTCCCTGGAGTAAGTAATTTACCTAGCTCTACTTCATTGAATTAATGTATTTGGGTTTGGCAAATATTTACTGGATAACAAGATATAAAATCTTCTGTAGAACCAGAAGAACGTAACATCGATCCTTGTAATGACGGTGTTTTTGAAGAATGTGTACAAACATTTATACACTTCTCACATAGACGCACAATTTGTTACAAGAAAACGAATTATAGCGTGTAAAATATGTCAACATTGAAAATATCATCGGTGTATAAAAAGTCGCTTATGTAGGCAACAAATTTTACGTAAATCCAATGACGTGGGAAACCCTCGATGCGCCAAATAAACTATTTTATTAGGACATACGCTCTGTTGTAAAGAAAAAAAAACTGTTGATTCCAAATATGTTCTTTATCAGAAACTTCCGCTTGACATCGTTACGTAGAAAACTGTTGATGCGAGTGAATTTTATGTAGGGTCGAGGTTTTCTCGCCAGAACAATTGGAATTCAGATCAACAAAACCTGTATATTCAGCAACCACTTGGTTGCGAGACGACAAAAAAGAGGCGCATATGTTACCAACCAAATTTTTATGATACCACTTCGATTCTTCTCGGTTCTGAGTAGAAATAAAAAATTTAATAAATCATAAATTTTTATGTACAATTCAAGGCTCACAATTGGCATTTCACATCGAGATTATGTATATTATGTATTTGCCGCAAGATTAATCTTCGTGGGAAAGAGGAGAGAGGATTTTCTGATTGTTTCTGAGATAAAAAATGTCCGCAAGAGGTTTTTTAACCGAAGAAAAAGTATGATGATTTTGAAAATTTGAGCTCCAGACACAGAATTCTTATTGAGAATTTTTTTACTGAATTATTTGAAGAACTGAATTAAAATTCGATAGAATTGTACCAACGACATTAATATTATGGATAAATGATGGAGATTTTCACGGAATTTGAATCACGTGCTGTAATGAACAATCTTGTGTCTGTAAAATTATATTCTATCCTGATATAAATTGATTCTAAAACATAAAAAAATGTCAAGTTTGCTCATGTTCGATGATAAATGTAATTTTAAAAACGATTCAAACATCCCAGACATTGTAAAAATATGATAAGCTCATTGCGAAACATAATTTGACATTTTTCATTTATATGCTAAAAAGAGATCCCACATAGCACCAATTTTATTGAATGTTGTTCACTAATTCAATAAAAATCCTGAAAATTCAACAAAATTCAACGAAATTTTTCCATGAAGGATATAACAGTATCTATAAAACTTCCAGACGCTTGTAGTTTCAGGAATATTTCATTTAATGAATGTGTAAAACGTTGGATGAATTTTTCATCGGTTGCCAAACATTGTTTACATATTAATGACACCGATCTATGATCAGGAAAATGTGACAACACTCGTCTAGTTTGTGTCTATTTCGACACAATTCCGATATACTTTTTATAAAATCAATCGATTTTCTCCAGAATTGTTATCACGCATGAAACTTCGTATACTTGACAGAACATGACAAAATGTGACCTCAAAGTAAGTAGTATTTCATCGCCCCAGATAATTCAGGTACACGAATTCAACCTTCAAATCATAAATATTATTACTTCAGTTGATTTTCATCAAAATGTGCAATATGTTTTCATCGATACAAAGAGTATTCAACGAATCAAGCAAAGTTTCAACATGTTTACGTAAAAAGACTCATCTTTGTAGCGCTACCTTTGCACATTCACATTCAGATTCAGATGGATTTTCTTCTCACTCCTGACCACATAAGTGAGGTAAGTCGTAAAAAACCTACAACGCAGGATTCATTCGAATTCAATGACTTTTCAGAACTGCAATTCCATTTGTCTACTCCCTGTACTCCCAAAAATCATGTCACTGAAATCACTTTTGAAATTCACAGAATTGAGAAACAATTCATTATTATCGATAGCGCATGAAAGTTTGAAAAATAATTCTCAGAACTGTTATGTCGTATGGATACAAATGCAGGCAATTGGATCTTACCTGTTTAGAAAAGTAATTTTCTATACAATTTATACATAATTCGTATACAATTCTCCCATCTTGAGTAGAAACTTGTATCGAAACGCGAAGTTCGAAAATAATACAGATTATCTAAAAAAGAAACAAAGAATATATAGAAAATTTGCTAACCGTGACGTCTGTCACACTAATAGACGTCACAAAGAAACCCTCTCTGCGTCAGATTTTCACTTCATCGTCGAGACGCAATTGAATTCGTATATCGAAGTATGACATTGTCGAATAGACAAGAATTTTCATACATTTCCTTGAAATTTCGTTTGGAAATTGAAGAAAAATTGTCGAACCTTATTCACGACGATGATGAATCCAACCGATGCACTTTTCTCGCACTCCGGACAACACATAGAAAAAAAACAACAAATCATCACATGTTCCGTTACATAGTGTCAGTTACATTTTACGACCGAACGAAAGACCGCGATTCGAAAGGTGAGCTCGATGAATGATCGATGTTGATGATGGAAAAACAATTGAAATATGCAGATTTTTCTTGGAAAAAAAATTCATTCATGTCACATTGACGAAGAACGCGCGCTCACTGAACGTTGCCACATTCAACGTCGCTATTTATGATGTCCGTTCACTAAAGGTTAGTTGACCAATCGGATGGTGTTCCTGGCGACGACTCGTAAACGCGCGCGCGTGCTTGCAAATGATCATCCACGGGACGGACGACTTTATACGTACGCGCTAGTACGCATTCGCATCGGCAACAGGAGAAAATGAAATAAAGGGAATCGAAATCCGCCGCTGAATTTAATACCATCGTTGTTGTTATTAGCGAGTTACTGTCGCCGCCACTTGATTGAGTAACCTTCAAACTCTAGGAGGGATGTGTCTTGATGCGAGATGAGGAGGGATACGAGATGTATGATTGGAGGCTGCCACGGGTAAGTTAGAGGAAAAGAAACTATGGTAGGGTTGAAGATGTTGCGGATGGTTGATTTATGAAACACCCAACTCGAAAGGTAGATCCTGGGGGCAGAAAAATAACAAGATCAAGTGCGATCGAACAGGTGGTATACGTTATATAGTGGATTGGGAAGGGTCGATAGCAAGTTTTCGTGTCGTCCATGTCGTATACTTTTATAACAAGGTACGTATATGAAAACGAATTTGGGAAGTCACACCTTTTTTTATATTATTCGCTTTTATTGGGAAATATGTTGAACCATGAGGTGCTTCAAACTTTTATCCCACATAGCACAAATGTCTCAGTAATATCTCCAGAATGTTCTGGCGATATAGCAATGTCTCCAGAACATTGCAGAATATTCTGGAGATATCACTGAGACATTTGTGCTATGTGGGATCTTTATATTCCGAGTAGAAAATTTTCACAAATTAAATGGAGTTATATATAATTTATAATACATAAACTATACTGAATAATATCGAAATATATCTGAAGGCTGCTTTTATAATTCTAGGAGCTTCAGGTGAGGAATACGCAGAGGACCTTGAGGAGTCTTAAAACGGTCCTACCCTACCCATACAGCACCAGGAGGTTTTCTGGACGTTCCGAAAACGTGTTTGGTTACACAGAGAACGTGCAAATAACGTCTCATGATATTCTAAAAACGTCGCATGTATGTCGCAGGAACATGCAAATGTCCCGTTCAGTTCTATTCATGTCTTCTTGCAATGTTCTTGGGACGTATTCAAGGAAAGGTTTTCACAACGTTCCGCGGCGTTGCACATATGTTTTTAAAAGGTTAGTTTTCATGGAAGCACGTTTAGAAAACGCGGAAAGAACGTCCCGTAGTATATGAAAAGCACGTGCTCGGTACGTATTCATGTGCATCAAAAGCGAAGGTACTCTAAACATTTGGAAAATATGTCCCATGGGCACCAACACACGCGGAACCAAGAATATGTTTATAGAACATCCAGAGAACTTCCTGTGCTGTCTGGGTAGCGATTCCAAAGTGACCAATTTTGTTGGTTTACTTTCGGTTATTTTTTGGTTTGGTAAAAATTTGGTCAGAAAATGGTTACCCATACAGCACCGCAGATCTCAGTAATGTCTCAATTACATTTCGATCTTTCACCTTCGTTACATTTCAGTATACTTTCACAGAAATATGTCAAAAATCTGTCAATTGAAATGTTACCTATTTGCAATGTTTCAGATATATTACGAGACAAACATCACAATGAAATATTTCATAAATATTCTTGGAATATTGCAGAGATAATTCAGAAATATTGAATTGAAATGTAAGATTAGCGGACATTGCAATATTTCTGAAGAGTGAAACCTCGGTGTGACATACAGCAATGTCATAGAAATATTTCAATGTTTCAGATGTTAGATTTCTGCAATCTTAATGAAATCTTCGGTGCTGTGTGGGTACCCAGATGGTTTTTACCATATAATGACTTGTTTGCGACCGAAAATTAACGATTGCTTCGAACAAATCTGTCACTAAAAGGTCACCAAAAAATGTAAAAACTCAGAAAACCATCACAAGATCACCGAAAAATCACCAAATTGAGATTGGTTGAATTTTTGTTGGATTTTGGTCAATTTTTGCTGAAAAAAATGTCCTAAGCGACCAACAAGTTACCAAAACGAGGATTTTTCACCAAATTGTAACCGAAATTCTTGGTTGCTTGTCGGTTCACCCAAATCCGCTAGGGTAGGAACAACTCCCAGGCAAGTAATACCAAGACTGACAATTGGACCTTGAATGGCGTCAAACTTGGTATACCAAGTCTCGTTAGCCTAGCCTTGGCCGTAGCTGACTGAGCGTTGTTAGAGCCTTGGATACCAATGCTAGGACCGAGCATATTTTGCCGTGTTTGATTCAATTCTCATTAAGCAAGTCTCGACTGATGCTTGGCCCGTCACAGCTAACCAAACTTCAATACCATCTCAGACATCAATGCTAGGACTAAGAACATTTCACTGCGTTTGATTTATTTTTCGTCAACCAAGCTTTAATCGACACTTGGCTCGCCGTAAGCCTAGATATAGCCACATCACGTGGACTTGGAATTTATTCGTATTTCAGAAACTTGAAAGAGTATACGCCTGAATGTACCTCAGCCCAAATACGGGTATCCTCTCAACGTCCTCCCAGATAGCACAAGAGTCCTAAAAGAGTTCTTTATGAATCCATTTCATTAATTCTGAACTCTTTAAGACCTCTTGTGCTATCTAGACTAACAGTGACTGTGTCGAAATCCAATATTCCGAAATTTCATGTGCCGGAGTATATAATATTCAATCGAGCTTGGATGCCAATAAGAAAACTATCCTATTCGTTTAGGTTGATTGTATATCAATCATGGCACGAACATCGATTCAAAACATAAAACCACTATTGAATCTTGATATCGAACCAAGCTTGGATGCCAAGTGTTGAACATTGTCATCATGCTAGGCCCGATGTTGACTAGCATTGGCTCAAGCTTGGCACCAAACTTGGTACATTCGTTAACGCATACCTAGGCTGTCCAATTTTCAATTTGACGAATTGGAAACACATGTTCTCTTCTTTTTATTCTCCTGCAACATGTTTTGATATTTCAAGTTCGGAAAGAATGAAGGAATTCTGCAAAGATAAGAAGATCTTTTTCCTGTAGAGGAAACAAGTAGAGGTGCAGATTCGAATCACGAATCATTGTCCTCTTATCTCTGTGTTATGGTTTTGTTGTATCGCACAAGAATCTATTATAATTTTATATTACCAGCAACGATGGGAGTAATGACACACCAAGTATCACTTAACGTTTATGAAAAGCCACGCAGTACGTGTTACTGCGTGCATCAATTTTAATGTCTAAGCAGTTCGCATAGTGTTTGATAACGCTCTTGTGACAATAACATTGCACGTCAAGAATATAACACGTTATTATCAACAGTACTATTATCGTTGAGATTATGAATTCTAAAATCAACACACGGTGGAGATAAATTTTTTTAAATATTCCCATAGCGATTCATTGTGAGTTATTCTTGGAAATCGCTGCAAGGAGTCTGGATTTAATTGCATACCTTTGAAATGAATCCGCACGGAATGTACACTCTCCTTTTAATTATCACCTTACTTCAGATCTTTAATAGAAAACATCAAATTCACCATTCAACCAGTAGTTTCCAATGTTCCTGTAGTTGTGGGAATAATTGAATTAGGGACACCCCTGGTTTTCTGTAAACACGATGTAGGAAGAAAAAGCGTGTCAACTTTTGTATGTGTCGTGAAATCTTTTTGAAATAGTTGTTGATTTTGCCACTACGAAGTTCAAATAGTTTGGGCCGAAAAAGCGCTCAAATTCGGTGTTCTCGGAGTTTGATTCGTTTATAGAAACAAAACGAAAATTAAAACTCACGAAATCTGATAAATCATCGTTACATATCTTTTCGAATCAATTCTTTGCCACTGGAAAGATCGTTTAAATAATGTACTGCATGATTTTTGGGCTTTAATAGTTGAATATTTTCTAATTAGATGGTTAATTAGTTCCAATAAACGATTCAAACTTCAGTAACATTCAATTCGAGCCAGATGTTGGAAATACTAGCCCAGTAAGCAATTTTTCGGCCACCATTGGAAACTACCCATACAGGGTTCAACAATTGGCCCAATAATGGCACGTTACTGGACCACAAACGGCGTTCTTTGCCCGTTAATGGCGCCCATTAATGGCTCATCAATGGTTAATTGCTGGATGATAACGTGGGTCCAGTAATGGCAATAAATAATGGGCCATGTATAAAATTATTGATTGGCCCAGTAATGGGGCTAAATGATCCCGATTTATGGCCAGAAATTTCGGGATAATGTTCGAATGTTAGCCATCAATGGCAGATTACGAGGGCGTAATAATAATGATATCCAATGGTAATATGACTGCGTTCCAGAATAATCGGTTCAGTATTAGTTCAAATGAGTGGTTAAGCGTGACCCAAAACACTTTTTTGTTTTTGGGATGTTTGTCATTCCAGTTTTCACAAGATCAGAAATGGATGTTTTTTTCCAAATAGATTTGCATGCCTGATATTTCGACAATCTCAAATGTAAAATTATACGAGTCAAAAGTATTCTCGATAAATCAGTTGAATTCAGTTGCTTATTCCTTCAAATTTTTTTGTTATTTACATGAGAAAGTAATTGATTATCTGTATGAATAAGAATTCATTTGAATCATGTAAAACGTATTTGATGGATATGAATTATTTATTCAACGTAATAGAAATAAGGCCAAAACAAACTTTTTTCAGGGGTGATTACGAATACAATACATTCAACTTTGGAATCCATTTCACTCAGTAATAGGCCATATTCCAGCCAGTAACGGGGAATCAATTGTTGGCCGTTTACCGTAGCCGTACGTCGGCTGATTATCGGCTGTTTTCATTGCTGGCCTTTCTTATCAGCCAGTGGTGGGCCACAATTGTGCCAATGATGTGAATCCATTATTGGCCATTAAATGGTAGCCATACATGGGCCGATTATTGGCTGTGTTTACATTCTCGGGGTTTCCTGTATGGGTATCATAATGTTATCTGAACGATGTCGGAATGATCTCTACTCCCGTGTGGAAATCAATCCTGGGCATCCGAAGGGAGGCCCTGGTCCCGAAGGGGTATATCTTGGGTATCCACCTACGGCTCCTGTGAGCCTCAGTTGAGGTTGCCAGTATTTTCCTGGAATATTTGAATCCAGGTATGCTCACCCACAGCCCATATAGGCCCCGAGTTGGCTACCATTGTTTTGCCTGGATACTTGATACCATTACAGGGCCTAGATTGAAAAGCGCAACATTCCAAGTTGGGGCCACTTCTCAAGTAGAGATTAAAAACCTGGCCCAGGTCTGAGCCTAGGAGAAATTTTCACACGGGCTGTGCACAGTAAAAAGTAAAACTTACTTTCAATCTTGATATCAGCTTATTCTAAGATGCAGCCAAAACTAGCCCTATTTCAGCTGAAAGTGAACATACAAAAAAAGCCGACACAATGGGAAAGACTGAATTTCAGTGAAGTTTTCAATTAAGATGCAGTCACTTTTAGTCAGACTTTTTACAGTGTGTCGATTTCTGCCACCTTTTCGATGTCTTCTCAAGAGTCCTCTAAATGTCATTAAGAAATGTATCCACGATATCTTTTAGATCCCTGGTGAAAAAATTTTACTGAAATGTACTGATAGTGTCAGAGATCTTCAGTGAAGAGTTTTTCAGAGGATTTCAGTGATTTTTAGAAATATTGTCAGTGAAAAAACGTGCTCGATAAGTGAGATTCTTCAAAATTTTTCAGATATTTTCAGAGAGCATTAAAACTCTTGAGAATACATCAAAAAAGTTAACAGAAATCGACGCATCAAACGTCATTTTTACATCTTTCGGGGAACGTTATGAAGGTTTCAAATGACTGTTTACAAGCAGTATGGAGTGATTAAGGAACAAATTTCAACCGTATTATCAGTCATAATATTAATAAAGAGAACTTATTTTTCATTTGATCTGAATTTGAGTTAAAAAGAATGGAAAAGGCCAGTCGGCCTGAACGATATTTTTGCCCACTAGGGACAAAGATTGAAACCATCTCAAAGACTGCATCAAAAATTGTCCACACGAATAGGAAAGATAACCTACCTATTCTCCTTAAAACACGTTTAAGAATTTTTCCCTAGAACGTTTTTAGAAAGTTCAGGAAACCCGAGTCAAAAAATTTTGAAAAGTTTTATTTGTAGACTGATTTTTTTCTGATTGTTGAATATTGCAAACAAAAACAGGATTTCTTTGAGATTTTTTAGTCTGAATTTCTCCTGCAACGGAAAGAAAGTGATTGAGAAGAAATTCAGACTAAAATCTTAGACAAGTCCTGTTTTTGTCCGTGTTATTCAATAATCAGGATAAAAACCGTTAAAATTCTTCAACTCGGGAACTTCCTCTACGTTCTTTCAACGTTTCATAAACGTCTCAGTGACAATTTTCACTGTTTGCGACAAGTATTGAAATGGTGTGACAAAATCTCCTGGGAAGAATCCCAATAAACACACATACGTCTAAAAAACGTGAAAAACGCCCAATAACCACACGTTGACATTTAGTAATATTCTTCCGTTGATTCGACGTAAAAATGTCGCGGCAGATCACGTGTTTTTCAACTATAAAATAACGTCACAACAACGGTCCAAAAGTCGTTTATAAGACGTCAAATAATGACGTGTTATAATCATGGTTCCAAAATGAGAATCAAACTAGACATATTATTTGAAAAATTTTCTATCAATGCGAAAAGAAGGGATTTTTGATGACACCAAAATTGAGGAAGAAAAATATTCATAAATGAAGTCAAGCTATTTATTATTTCACTTCTCGTTTAGATTTTTGTCCAACGTTGCTGTGTTTTGTTCGACATTCTCAACGCGATGTCTTCGATTGATGTTCGAGCATTGAAAATGTCATAAACAATACGTCCTTAACGCGTGATTGAAAAACATTTCAGAAACGTTTTTTGAAGACGTTTTTTAATGGTCATTTTTTACTATTAGTTTTAGTAATACGTTATCGAAACGTCATTTCTGGACGTCTATTCCCTCGTCGGACGTTAACCAAAAATGAACGTTATGAATTCGACGAATAACGTCCGTTCGATAGTGCAACGTTTTTTCAACGTTGAAATAACGTGCATGTGTTCATTGGGATGTCTAATTTCTGTAATTTTTCAAAGATTTGCAATAAGCTTCTGTCATTTCCACAGATTTTCAGAACCAAGAGAAAAAATTGGTTAAATCCCAAAAGAGGGGCAGGAAAAAATGTGAAAAAAACATTCATTTTTCTTCGATTAACGGAACAAAAGTGTTCTGCCGTTCACTTTCAGAGATTTTTATGTTGTCAATACACTTTTTATACAAAAAGACAATACAATAATGTTTCAGACGGACAATTGCTGAATGCAAAGTTTGGTAATGCTGATAAATCGACGACAAACTGAATAACTTTTCTCTTTGAATATCTACGATTCAAAGACAGTTGAAATATGTAACAGTCGAGTGCAGTTGTGGCGCGTAACGATATGTTTGTCTTATAATGAGAACATGTTCCACGAACGCCAGAATTGACAATTGTTCTCAATTCGGTAAAATTCAAAGTAAACTTAGTGAAATTGAATACGATATATTATGATTAAGGAACATCTCTTCGTGAGAACATAACTTCGTCGCGACCGCGTACGATGTCATTCATTTTCCTCTCGTAAAACTATCATTAGTTTCAAAGATTTTCAAATGACATTACATTACTGGAAAAAAAGGGAAAAAAGAACTGGCATCGCTCAAAAGACTCGTGATTATCCCTCCGTACGTCCGACGAAAAGCAATATTCGCAGTTGATTCGAAGTATTACATAACGCATCTATGCAATTACAGGAGCGATAAAACGTTCAACGAGACTTCAATTTCGCCGATGGTGTCGGAGATCGACGTAAATCACTTTAGCTCATTTAGAAACAGCTTTGATCTGATACCGTGGGCGGATGGTTGATTTTTTCTTACCATAAAATGGAATTAAATCCTCATCAATGTTTCTATTCAATGTTCTTAGCAACGAGCGACGTAATATTAGGTAACTCTTGTTACGTTTCCTATGATTTTTCAATGAACAAGTCAGCTCGATGGGAGCTTTGTTAACTATAAAGCAACCACGATGTTACGATCTTTCAATGAAGTTTCGTTAAGTTTATCGAGAACTAATCTTTCAACGTCGTTGATTCTTATTCATTTACCGATAATTATGTCCAGATGCAACATTTTCCTATACCACATTTTTTATTCTGACATTTGAAAATTTGGTTGAATCATTGGCCCTCGAAGGCACTGGAACTATTTTGACCCTGAACAAGAGATTCTTGTTCGAACAATATAAGCGTACGCGTACACGTAAAAGGTGGAGTTACATTTGCAAAAACATAACTTCAACATCACACGTGTCATCTATCATCGACTTAGATTTAGGTTACAGATTAGCAATGTTATTGTTTTCAATATTTTTCAATATCATTTTTCATTTGCACGATGATGTAAGGATACAACTTTGATCCCATCGATCGATTATTAAAAAACCGTGTTAAAATGGCAATATAATTTCATAATTATTGATGCGGCAAAGCGTTATCGAGCAGCAACAAAAAATATCAATATATCATGAGATTTACATACTAATTAAGTAACCGACAAACGAATCATCCGCTATATCCCCTATTTATCACAGAAATTTCTTCCCGAGTGAACGCTACTTGTGATTACATTGCATTAACATTCATGCATCATTCAGCGCGTCATTATATCGTTCAAGTAGCTACAGGGCAATCGCGGAACGATTATCATTAAAAATACGAACAACTGAGACACGAAGAACATTCGCATGAGAAAATTAAAAATATATAAACATTTCCACTGCCAGTCGGTCAAGGCTGCTGTCCAAGTTGTGGGCGGATACAACGTAGCATAAAATGCACCCAATCGATGAATCTAATGAGATCGCCGTGGGCCGTCGTTGTTGGGATACGAGAGAAAAAATCTCGCAGTCTTGAGATCAATGAGAATCTGCGTACACTCGTTATAGTCGGTTCGTTCTCATGCGTAATCGTATCAATATTGTGTTTTATGTGCTGATGTTTTTGAATTATCGCTTTTTTCCTTTCGATAGCTGTCAGGTAAATTTACATTCAAGGTTTCATTGTAATTATTCTGAACGTGAGGTGTCGTCGATCATAAATGTTGCAACGTCTCATTTGATCTTCTTCTTCTTCTTCTTCTTCTGCTTCTAAATTCTCATTGAAACAGGTTTAATCGAATAATTGTATAATCACAGGATTGAAAAAGCGTATTTTATTTAATATACTATATCTTTTGAATATAATTTATATAAATATGTGTATTTCAATGTGGTGGATGATAAATTCAAGTTTGCGGGTAATGCGTTTCGATGGTCGGCGAAGGGGGCATCCATACGAAAAAAGCTGGATCCATACCGAGATAAGAACCTGGAGCTGCGCTAGCGTTTGTTACATCGTAATCGTAATAATCCAATTCCAAATCCGTATCCTGATTGCTCAAACTGGATTTGGATACTGCACTTTCTAAAAGCTTTTCCAAATTTTTACGGTTCTTCGATTCTTTGCCGGCTATCGGATCCGATTTCTTTGGGGTGTTCTCTGGAGAGGATAGTGCCTACGGATGGTACGGAAGAATCATTTTATTACCTTTTCTTTTATCGAGTTCAACCACACTGAACGATCATTTCAATCAATTCACCTTTTTATGTGAAGTTTTTTTTCGGGGCCGTTTCTCCATAGTTCTATTCGATTCTATCTCTTCGTGCGCTTTTTCATTTATCGATGAGTCGTCCGTCGTGTTGGAATTGGATCGTACGGTGTACAGCCTGTAACGATATGAAAAAAGATTATTTGACACAATTGACTATTATACTTCTCAAAATATTTTAAAACACCCAAAAATTCCAAATAATTGAGTCGATTCTGATGTTTATTGAGTTTCAAGATATCGGCGAGTGAAAATAATTGCTTAGAAATTTTACTCTCAGTCACACAGCAAAACTCGGCTGTTTTCTGAAGAGTGATGGGGATTCTTGAGAGAATCGATACTTTTTTATAGAAATTCTATCGAATTTTTATCGATATTTTATACAAATTTATAAGAACTCGATACTTTCTTTATAAAAAAAAAGGATTCTATTACTCTATTCAGTTAAATAATCCCCATCGCTAGCTGTGAAAACTACCCTCTCTGTGAAAACTCCAATAATCTATCTCCTGAAACTTAATCTGATATTTTCTTTCAGTCTACAATCATACTTACAAGGGCTTATTATCTCCGTTTTCCAAATTATTACAAGTTTTGATTGCTGGATACTGTGATGGATTCGTTCTACGTGAATGCACAAACGATATGACTTCAGAAATCAGAGTTGTTGTAGATTGAGCTCTGTTAGATAGTCCATCTATGTTTTTCGTGTTGTCTTCGCATACTGTAACAAATATTATATCCATTTTTCAAAATATAGATTTCAAATTAATCCAAATTTTTTCTTCTATTTCAAAACAATTCACAAAACCGTTCAAGAATAAGCTTTCTGATGTCGTTTCCTCCCTTCAAAGTATCATAAAAGATATCTAAAACATGTCTAAAAGATATCTCAAGATATAAAATACATATCAAGTATATCAAGTCTGTAGAGTTGCGGTACTGATCATTGCCATAGTATATCTTTTCTTGCGTGAGGTCTTATGGCTTATGCTTACAAAAACGAATTTCGAAATTTATTCTCTATATTCTTATTCTTTACCTTTCGAATTTCATCAATCATCATTATGAGGATCAGTGACTATTCTCGATAATCATATTCATTAATCATTTCTATGGGTAATCATTAACGAACATGATTGATATTCATCCTCATGATCATTAACATCCATGATTATTGATGATGATGATGATGATGATGAAAAGATCATCTTTTCATCTGTATTTTCGTTAGTACTGAATAAAGATTACTGATGATGTTCCAAAATAATTTCTTCAACCTCATTGACAATAGTAGTTGATTAATGAAAAAATTGCTTCTGAAAATCGCAATTGAAATCCATCAGGTCGTGAATTCATGGAATTTTCCCACATCGTATTATAGAAAATTCATGCACAATATCCTGAGAACGTTCATAGAATGTGGAAACGTGTTAAGGATATGCTTTAAAAATGTTCTGCATTTAACAACAGTATCAGAATTCTCCCACCAGGCCTTGGATACTTTGAAAATAAATCAGGATAATACAAATTTAATGAATGTTAATTTGAGAGAAAAATTCCTTTTTTCATATCATCTAAAACATTGGTCAACACCCATCTCGGTGCCTGAAGTTTGAGAACTGATTTTGAGTACTTTTACAGCACTGAACACGAACACAACATTTTATAATTCTGTATATATATAAAATTCATCAATTATATAGATCATATATGAAAATTATGTATTAAAGGTAATAGAAAGTGATGAAAAGTACTCGGAATTATTCAACAGACTTCGGGCACCAGAGAAAGAAATTGTTTTTGTTGACTTGTGAAATTGTGCATCAGGGAGGTATTTAATCAGAGTTTTAGCGTCCTGCAATGCTGAACATCTGAACGCCTGAATTGTGTCTAACATATCCATTAATGCCGATTTATTTAAAATTTTGGTATAGTTCAATGATAGTTGAAACAAAACTTGATCTTACTAGAATTTTCAGTGCAGCTATCAGCATCCTCCTCCACGTCAAATTTCAAATACCTATAGGTATAATGTAATATCAAGAATATTGTGATCAACAATATCAGTAAAAACAACAATAACGGTGTTGAAGAGTGTATGGATATCGGAAAGATTTGATGTTCAGTGAAAATTACGTTGTTCGATCCAAACTGGTCGCTCGACGACGTATCGGATGGTATAAATTTTTTTTCTAAAATCAAAATCGTCAATTCAGGTGATTGTACAAGAATTTTAACCCCATATTGAACAATTGATTAATACTCACGATGCATGACAACGCTAACGGAAAATCCCCCAGCGCATGGCTTATCGATCGGTGATACTTCGTTCGAGAACTCCATCAACAACCTTTGATTCGAAGAAACAATTGCTTTAGTCGCAACATCGGTTTTACTAAACGCTATATCTAAAAGAAGTTCAGAATTCAGCGAATCACCGTCGTAGATACGTAAATATTGCCCCGGACAGAAGAATTCTACTCTTTCCAAATCTAATTTCATCACGAAAGTAGATTTTGCCTGAAAAAGAAAGTTTATACAGTTATATGAAGTTGATTTCTACCCTGTTGGAAAAATTTCGTTGATCACTTCTGGCACATTCGGTTGTCATCGAAAACTAGCAGAATTCAACTCTATTCAACAAAATTTCGGTGGAATTCAACAATTGTCCACAAAATTCAATGACTTTTGATAAATCATGTTGACTTGCATTGAAGTTCGTTGAAGTTTGAGGATTTTTATTGAATTTTATCAAAATATTGCTGTGCCAACAAAATTCAACAAAATTTTTCCGCCAGGGTATCTCCATACGATGCAGTATGCTTCTGGTTTATGCGAATTCTACAAAGCTAATGTGATTTTTCTCAATTTTCGAAATAAAACCTCTAAATATTTGGTTTTGAACAATTCCTGAAATCCTCCAAACTCTCCCTCTGAAACTTTCCACCACTGAACTGCTAAAAATCCCTCATCTGTAGGGATTGTTAACAATTCTTTTATCTTCCAATGTCAAATGATGTGGTAAAATATCGAATTCGATATACTCGAATACTCATTCACCTGGAGTACCCAAAATAAGTGATCAGGACATAATTCAGCTCTCGTCGAGAGAATTTCTCGGGAAGATTCGTCATCGAAATTCACGAAGCAGCCACATTGACATTTCGAGTTCCCATGAATACCGTGGAAGTCTCGTTGAGATATCATCAGTTGAGTATCAGGACATCGGTTATCAGAAAAATTGAACGCTCCACGTGTCGTAGTATTTGATAATTTGTGAACTCGATCGTCACCCTCGCAGGGCTCTATTTGTATGGCATCTCCCTTGAAATATAAATTAAATTACCTCCCGAGTCTTCGGTGTATCACAAAATCGATCAGGGTGTATCACATTATGGCATTGAAAAACGACTGAACGGAATTTTCAAATTTTGTCCATAAAATACTGCCTCATCTTCATACCTGACAAAATTTCACCCCATAAGCCGGACTAGGTTTATCACAAAATCTATACCGATTACGCGTTCCTCCCGGACAAGAACTACTGCAACGTGTCCAGGGGCTCCACGATCCCCAACTTCCACTGCTATTGCCTGAAATGAAAAACAAAATTTTCATTCAATCGAAAGCACGATTATTTGATACTTGAAATAAAAATATATATTCACCTTGAAATGGAAAAGTCGGTATACAACTCGCTTTCACCTCCGCGACTGCACCTGTGATGGCCTGACTGATGTACACGAAACAATACTCAATGAATTTCTCCGTGAATAAATTGCAATCAAAAGTTAAGCTATGTTCCCCAAACAGAGCCTTCAATTCTGTGATGTAATGAAGTTCGGTGGGTGGAGCGAATGACGCTACATCCGCATTGAGACGTCCGTACACCCGTATACGATCACCTGGTAAACGACAGGACGGATATTCGAATAAAACGTTTATCCCTCCGGTTTTTTCGCAACGATGTACGGATGTGCTACGAACGCTGAGGGTGAATTCTTCGGACCAGTCCACCTATAAAACGAAATTGGTATAAGAAAATTGGAGGATCGATTTTTTCGCGTATACGAGATACCTCGCATACCCTGTTGGAAATTTTTATGAAGAAAGAGGTGATATCATTAGAGAGGAAAATACTATGGATACTATGGACCTAACGCATAGCATTCAGAACAATATACAATTATCGTGAATACGATTCGTGCAATTGAAAACGAATCATTCGAATATTAAAGGTAATAAGGGACATAAATTATGATCAAAGAATTATATTGACGGTAGTGGAGGTCAGCTTGGAATTGACTTTATAGAATATAAGGTGTGAACATAATGAGATGGTATTAGCATAAAGTATGTTTGTGAAAAGACTTAAATGAATAGACAGAAAATATTACTGACTTCAATTGGATAATGCGAGTGGCAATGAAGATTTAAGTGAATGTGAAATTCGTTGACCATTAGAAGTCGAGTTAGATGTAAGTATTATAGTTTGCATGGAGTTGAATATTATTATATGTTGTATATCAACAGAATTACGTGGTTGTGGCAACCACGAAGTGCTGTTACTTCGTAAATTGCAATCAATTATTCTCCACGATCGATACAGCTCTTTTTTTCAACTATTTCGTACTCTTTTTATTTCTTCCCGCGTATAAAAGGTTTCTAGAATTATATAGAATTTATATATAAAGTATACACAATTCTTCCACATGGCTTGTGGAGAATGAAAAAGAAAATTGCTTCCTCGTTGGAGGGAAGCTTTGTGATAGTTTCATCAAACTCAGAGGAAAATTTTGTGTTGAATATTATTAATTTACTTTCCTCGTACTATCAAAAGATTGCAGTATCCTTAACAAGCCTGAAAGGATCTTTCAAGGTCTAGTTGGGAGAATGCCAACTTGTTCACACACTTTCAACAAGTTTTTATTGAAAATGTATTTTCAATTCTGCTTTGACGATTAACTTTGATTAAAATTATTTCCAAAGTTGAATTATAACTTCGTCGGATATTTTTTATATTTATTTTTATACCCAACTGAAATAAAGGACAAATCAGATACATTTGAAACAGGAATTTGATTTTTTTTCGGAAAAAAAAACGCTGAGAAAGGATCAGACAAAGTCAAGTGCTTATCGGATGGAATTTCGAAATTTGTAAGGGGAAGCAGCACCTTGCCTGGAGTGATCGGATACTCGATATCAACGTTGCACCACCAAATTGCCCGAGTCCTTTCAACTCATTCGCATCCCCATTGATTCAAGATTTACTCAAGCCACCCTCTTCATTTCGTCTCTTCCCTCAAAGTTCTGTCTTTGTTTGATTCCAAAGCTGGAGAGCAATAACAAGATCCGCGCTCAACTACCCCCTTCGACGGTGCGCAATACACAGGGTGACAAAAAAATACATTTCCATCCTTGGAATAGATTTGATGTCAATAACAATTCATACGTTGAACAAATTTTATCTTCAAATTAAAAATTGTTCACTATAAATGTTACACCGTGCAGTTTTTTGAGCGTGACACGTGACGACGATTCATCTCAAGAGAACAACAACAGTTATTTCATCACTCTTATGAAAAATGCTAAAACATCTTCGAAAGAAAAATAGATTGAACATAATTGAACCTTTTTTTTTATCTCACCTTAACGTACTCAATCGCGAGAGGAGACGAAGAAGTAGAATCGATGGGTCCCAATTCAATCATGTAAACTCCTGCTTGTCCAAAAAATTCACATTGTAAGATAATAGCTTTATGCAGGGGAAAATCTTGCAACTGTTGATGGCGAAGTACCTATGATAGGAAACACAATGGAATTGTATTATGCTGTGAAAACCTTTGCGTGTCATCATGTGTTTTCAATTGTATAGATTTATGGCACGCGAATGTAAAAGATAACCCGATGCATATAGAATCAGGCAACATGAACGTGAATAAAACAAGAACGAAACCGATGTAACATGTGATACTCTTTCCAGAAAGAATCGACGGAATCAATACAAAAATATATGATATGTTTTCAGATTCCATTGATGTTTTTTCTCCATTTAGAATGATCAAGATTTATTTGATAAGATTCTCCTCCCTTCGGTCGTTTACTTTAACGATCATAGTTACGAAAAACAAATAAAAAACTCCACGTGAAAAAGATATCCACTTTATTACCACGCTCATAAATTTGATAATTAAAAATCTTTAAATCACCCGAGACTGGACACGACAAATATTAATAGCCTTCATTTATATAAACGACATATGATGTGATTTGACTTACCTGAAGAGATGTTTTTGCCTTGAAATCGCAGAAACGAATAGTCGAGCCGCAGTAAATGAGTTTTAACATGTGCGATGCGTCTGTGATGTTTTTCGCGGGTAGACATGATATTCCATGATACTTTACAGTTATTAACATCGGTTTGCTTGGATATGTTTTGTAAGGTCGATTCTCCAAATCGAGAATCGGTTGTGGCCATTTAACTTCTAAGGCACTGCTGATCTGTGAACGAATGATATGGCTTGAATCGAGTTTTTGGGATGAAATATGAATTTCATCTTCACTTTGCTTATACTTTTAATGCAAAAATCTTGTTGGTATGATATTATAGTTGAAAAAACTGAAATCCCTTCGAGATGAGGATTTATTTTTTCTCGGAGCTACCCAAAAGGATATTTATGAAAATGAAATTCACCCTACGCGATGAAGAGGAAAGAATTATGTGTCCATTATATAAACACTTGGAGCGAGGGTTATTTCGTTTTATGTCAAGCAGTATCCACTTTCCTTTGAATTATTTCGGAAAAAAATGATTCTAATGGAATTAGAATTGTATTGAAGATTTATACAGTATTTGATAAAGTTCAATTTGTCTCACCAGAATTCTCTGAGTATTTGATTCACGATGAGGTTCATCGGTTTTGTTCGACGACGGTTTGTATTGCAATTGAAGCATATACGTCCCTTCTCGTGAGAGAAAAGTGCAAGGTACGATAACAGATACATTTACATCATCGTGGGATAATATATTCACTGGGATATTCCCAATTGACTCTGGAGTAAGGCCTTTTAAAAAGAGTATTCTGGAATGAATGATCGATTATTCGTATACAATTTTAAATGTTTTACTATCAAAAATAATTGATCAACAGACATAATACCTTAATATGAATGAATTATTACTAAGAAGAAATTCATTTTCTTGTACACCGATATTTGAACTTTGGTTTTTTGATTCGTTTAGAATAATCGAACTTGGTAAAGATCCTAGTATCGAAATAGTTAAATCACCAGAAAGTGCAATGTGAGACACAGATGTCATAACAAATTTTAAAGATTCAGCAACAGTCATACTTGATTTAATAATACCTGTAAAAAGAATGTGTTTTAATTTTCAAATTATAGTTTCTTGTTAATCCATGCAAAGCGTGTGGATGTATTTTAACGAATGAATTCTTTCATTCCAATCGATCGGAGCAATCTGGGTTTTTGAGCCGATCTCAAACAGCTGTTGTAAGCACCAGTGTTTTTAAATTTTTTCATTATTCGAAAAAAAGTGTAGAATACGGTATGAAATGGCGGGACATGGTTTTTCCCCAAGGTTTGCTCACGGATTAATTAAAATTCATTTAAAGATCGCCTTAGATGGCAATCGAAAATTCATAAACGTCAAATTAATGTAATATAAATTTCTCAAATACTCACCGCATTGGAAAAATAGTACAATCAATAGATAGAATGTAGATAATTGACAGCACAGGCTCATGATTCTTTATCGGATTGTCTTTGGAGTTGACTCCTGAAACCATGAATTTTAAGATTGAACTGATTTCATTCGAGTTCTATGGCAATAATTTCAAAAAACATTGGAATATTTTTTTCATTCAAAGTTTTTGTTACTGAAGGAATGAGAAGAGATTGTACGATCGATCAAAGAAATATGAGAAATACACTGTAAAGAAGTCCCTTCTGACAATTTAAAACCTGTGACTGTAATTTTTCAAAGCCACTTCTTTCTGAATTTTCAGAAAAATTTTGCTAAATTTTTAGAATGCGCTTCGAAATTCAATTGAATTCTTACAGTGCGATGTATAAAACCTATTTCCAAAAATTTATCCGCACCCAAAGAATTTTATTTAAAAAATTACCGTGATCGAGGAACAAGTAGGAATTTTTCGAAATATTACTGTATATTCTGTAAAACTTGTAGAAAATATCTCTGTTCAAAAATTCACTCACTTTTACAGGCTGCACAGTAATTTTTTAAAGAATATATTTACTTGTCCTTCGATTACTGAAATTTCACGATAATTTTTCCAACAAAATTCTTTCAATGCGGATGGATGTTATTTCTTTTTCTTCGCAATTCCGGGATGGCGCACGGAAAAAATAATTTAGCTGCAGCAGCTAAATAGCTAGCACGGACATGGAGGGCCATTAAATTAGGTCCTGCAGCTAAATTTTAGCTGTTATAGCGAAAAAAATTTGCATTTGTAGCTAATTTATTTGCGGTGGTAGCTAAAATTTAGCTGCAGCAGCTAATTTAATGGCTGTCCATGTCCGTACTAGCCATTTAGCTGCTGCAGCTAAATTATTTTTTTCGTGCATCTGAATTGACTGGAGCTTCCAACCGTCCGGATTTGTCTTAGTTTTTTGTGCGTCCGGGCGGCATTTTTGGAATCGTTCGGAGTGTCTCATAAAACTGAAGTTCTTAATTCAATAGTGTAGATATTTTACAATATATCCGGATTTTAAGCCAAAAATCCGGGGTTTTTGAGGTCCTTGTCCAGAGTTAATGCGTTTGTAGATGGCAGTCCTAGGATTGATCCATACTTGGATCCGGTTTGTATTCGGCGGTTTTACCAGAACAGTGATGTACGATCATAGGGATGATTATTAATAATATAATATGATAAGACAATTTGAATGTAACTATCACTCGGTTCGAATCAAATCTACCAACAGATCCAACAATCTACGTTGTTCAGATCCCCTACTACAGAGAATTATTTACAATTGACTTATCCCTCGTTTCTCCACCGCGAGAGTTGTAGTTTTGTCATTAACACGACTTCCAGATCGAGTCAATAATCACTTTTCCCTTTTGTTCCAACATTGTTCTCTGAAGTTCCTTTTGAAAACTACGAGACGCTCGTTAACGTACGTGACTAATTCGTATTGTAACTCCCCATTGAAAGAGAGGGCTAAAATCTCGTCAAAGACGATATTCAAACAACTCAGCGTTGGATTGAAACCTCACGACATCCCACTTTAATTACTTGTCAAGTATCTCAGCTTCGGATGCTTTTTTTTCTTATTTTGAATTCTTTGGTGCGAGTATTCAAGGTGTAAACTTTTCAGGGATTGAACAGAGTTTGCGAATTTAAAACAAAGTTGTTGCTTAATACAGAAAATAAATCTGTACTCTTCTGTACTCAGATGAAAACATTCTTCGCGGAAATATTCGTGTAATAGAACTCTTCTTCAACCTTTCCAAGAATTCTACAGCTCTGAGAGGATCAAAGAAAAATGAGGTTTCTAGAATTCATGAGAGGAGGAACCGCAATGGGGTTTCGAGGATATTTTTCCTCTCTCGCGGGAAGACGTTGAAATGCGAGAGATCGTTACAGCAAAGTATGCGAGGGGGATGATCTCGGTAAGCCAAGATACAAGTCTGAGTAATCATTGAAAATAATCCCTGATAATTTCTCTAATCTCTAGAGGCTAATTCTGAGAATCTCTACTTCTCGAAAGACTTTTTCCAAGTAGGGATTCCTTTTTTGTAGAAAAATAATTCAGTTTTTTACACGGAGAGAAAAAATTTGCTGACGCAGCAAATCGAGGTATTATATATAGAATAGCAAAATGTTTTGCTGGCCTAGCTAAAAATTTGCTATAACAGCCGCCAGCAAATTTTCAGTATTATACACAGAATAGCAAACAAATTTTGCTGGGATAGCAAACATTTTTTGCTGCCACAGCTAAAAATTCGCTGTCGCAGCTAACAAGATTGCTGGAACAGTAAATAGTTTGCTGTCATAGCAAAAAATTTGCTGCTCTGGCAAAAGGAACCCAGCAAAAGTAGATGTCGCTGCCACAGCGAATTCCTTTTTCTCCGTGTATAGATTTGTATATAATGTAGATAAACATTCAATATTATTTATATAGAAAAGAATCGATTCCAAATTACCATCCCTAATTCCAAGCGTACAGATCTTGGATTTTTGGAAATAAAATCTATTCAGCTATGAGCATTGGTTAAGAAAAATCCACTCAACAAACCAATGGCGAAAAAAATGTATCTGAAAATCTTTGAAAATTTGCCTGAATTTCACTGAAAGACTCTGAGATTGTCTGAACGTCACTACAACTCTCTGAAAAGCTATGAACACCTCTGAAATCTTCCAAAAAACATCACTGGGTATTTCTGAAGTTTTCAAACATTTTTAGAGAGTCATCAATGACCCGCTATAACGCGTCAGTTTCTATGCAGTTTTTGTTTATTACAATCGATTTCTATCTAGCATCGTCAGCAGGGATCAGCGTCAAAACTTTCAGATAACTTTTTACACAAAAATTGGTCTAAAACTTCAAAGCGAACAACATCTTCACCGGAATTAGGACTTCTTGTATAGTAGAACAAAATTAACTAACAAATTTTACTAGCGATACATGATAATATGAGGATTGCATATTATCATGAAATTTCACCGGGCACAATGATGATTTTCCACCCTGTGGAAAAAAAACTGGAATTTTTCGGTACCCAGGAACTGCAAAATTTATATTCATGATCAATTTTTTAGTGTATTTTACATTTCAATTTTCCGATACGTGTGCTGCAATTTCTTGATTTCAATGTAATTTTCCAGCACTGTACTGGAAGTTTTCCGTAGATTAGTTTCGCAGTATACATAAACATGTAGAGAGAAATTAATCACGGAACGATGATCAAATCAATTTTTTATGGTGGATGGAATTAAAATATTCTCGCGCTATTCGATCGATATCGCAGTTGTTCGCATACCTTTTGTGTTTCGTATAATTCTGAGCTCATTGAACACACGCCTGCATCGGAAATTTATTCACTCAGGTGCAGTGCTCTCAGATAAGCATTGAAATGAGGGGAAGGGTTGCGTACTGTATTTGATTTATATGTGGCATAAAGATATCAGACTTCAAATCCGCATTATTCGCGGATGATACTATGAATCGCGATTATGAAAATATCGCTCCTTGTTTAAATGATCATTTGATTCCAAACAACTGTTGAGAATTCTTTGAATATCCACTCTCCAAATTTTCTCAAGTAAAAATCGATATGAGTGGACTTTCACAGAAGTGAAATTTTCATTCCTCTCGTGGGAATGCAAAAACGCTTGCAGAGTCGATTGAGAAAATGTAAAAAGCTTGAAATGTGTAATTTGACGCCTTAAAGCGTGCATAAAATTTGTTTACAAGAATGTAATTCCAATTGAGTTTGTAGAAAATTTATACTGCGTAGAAATTGAAGCGTGTTCGGATTTTTCGTGAACGTTTATCGCAATTTCTGCAAGGAACAGTTGATTCGCGTGATGAAAGTTATTCTTTCATCATAGTTTTGAAGTGTAATTTTCTCTCCTATCGAAACTGTGGTAGTTTCATGCTTTACGAGGGGATGTTTACTGCGAAAAATTTAGGAAACATCAAACATCGTTGATAACGTTGGAGTTATATGTCGAAAGTTTTGTTCATCAAAACTCATCCAAATCTAATTCATCCTCCTCGCGTTCAACAACAAATCAAACAAACAGCAGGGTTTAATTTTGCAAATCAGACACAATTGTTTGATACCTCGGTATTCAACTATTTCGAATGAATCACTATTCTTTTGTGATACGTTGAATAAAAAAAAATTCTCTCTTAAAAGCGTAAATTTCGAAAAAAAAACATTCTTCATCTTAAATTACATGATTCTTTTATTTATTACAAGTACACGGATCATATACCTCTTCTCAATCCTTTTTCCTTGTTCTGAAAAATTTCGTTAGACGCGATACCAGAACGTCAAAGCGAGCAGTAAACATGCAAACACCAGTACCATATCGCTTACAAGACTTGAAATGTTAAAGCGTAGGTGAATGGAATATCTCGTGAATCCGACAATCAAGTTAACTAGATGTAAATTACTTTTAATTCCTGGTAATTTTCTTTCCTTTCGATGATTGCATTAGAATTTCATGAAGTTGAATTTGCATTCTTTTGTAATCCCGCAACAAATTAGATTCTATAAATTCAAGTATCACAATGATTCGAATAACTATTTTACAGCGAGAAGTCGTAGAAAAAACTCGATTGTCAAACAATTGAATAAATGTATTAATACATTCACTCTATATTCGCATACGAAAATATATTCCGAATAAATTACTCGTCGCGTATTATGTTTTAATTACATCCCATAATAACAGTCCACACCCTCCTTTCCCTCATGAATAATTCGAAATAACTTCATGGTATAATTTATCGACATTTTAAATAACGTTGGAAAGATTTTTCGATGAAAACAAAATGATAAATCGATTTTCATCGTTCGACAGATTCCGAACAATAGAAAATCTCTTTTCATATCTAACGTCTCTTTGTTTTCATACAACTGTCCTGGCGATGCGCGGGTTGTTACCATGACACCACATCAAACAAAATAATATTCGAACTCATACTCACAGTTCACCAATTTTCCCTCCAGACGAATAACAGTTTTTCCTCATATTCATCCGAACTCATGGCCACAGCCATGAGCGTGACAACACTCATAATTAGTAGTTGATATTCACTCCATAAACATACTCATTTCCATCGCGTTCACAATCACATATTTCCCACCTATCTTTTTCAATGTGGAATAATATCATCGCTCAGGGTGAAAATTTCATAAAAAGAATTTCAAAATCAACAACATTTGATCGCGAATAATTCTATCCCGTTGATACCACAGCTTTTCAGAACCAACAAAATTTACAAGTGTAGAAGTGTAAAAATGCTGATGAGTTCCCAAATGATACAAACTCGCGAACACGAGCTGAATCCCAATGAGACTGATCTAACTTGTACACGTATCGACGTGTCCGGCAAAAGCGTGGTAGGAAGCAATTAGAAGCGAGAAACCCTCCTCGTTTTGGGACTTGTCACGAAAAATGTCATTTTTTCCCCTAAGGTTTAGCCTCTGCGAGGAAAAAATATCTAAACATTTGTATCTATATATTTATTTAAATGTTTGAATTTTCACGTAAACAGAAAAAGAATCTTCTGTTGGGGTGCCGCGCATGTCGTGACTAAACTGGGGTCAATTCACATCTCCTCTCTCTTACTTATCCTCCCTCTTCCATCCAGAGCGCACGCAGGGGGTAACCATGACAGAAGGGCTTCTCGGTGAATGAATGTACTTCGTCGAACTATAGAACCTTGTCTCTGGATTCTCGTTTTCTGAACGATCGATTGGAACGGACGCACGCGAGGGATTAAACGCGGTTTCGATTTTCCAAAAAATCTCTGTAAAACGCGTGGCGGTTGGGTACATCTGCTACCTAAAAAAACACTGGTTTTGAGCTGGGTACGCATTCCCTGTTGTGTCCAAAGATCGATATCCTAAAACAAAAAGGTATCTTTGCTAAGGGTTCGCGTGGTATACTATCACGTGTAGTTTAAAACGACTGCAAGCCTGGAGAGAACATTTCTCCTACAGAATGGGAAAGATTCATATGTTCGTAGTAAATTTTCTTCCATCGTGAATACTGTACGGAAATAAGGGTGGTTGAAACATCTAACTCAATGGGTGCATATGCGCTTACAAGTTGAATAATCATTTCAACTGATTAACTTGTAAGCACATATGCACTTTTTTCCATGTGGAGAACGAATAAAAGGACAGACAGACAGACAGACACTTTTTTTTATTATATTTGGAGATGGGTGCTTGTCCCTGGAACATACAAAGTCTCCAATGGACGCCAAGAAATGTTCGCATCATGGTTCCGCATAAAGCATTGTTATTGGTGGCAAAACGAGGTGATGGCACCATAATGCAGACATAATGTTTACATTCTATGCATCATCGCACGCTGAGCAGAGTTCATGATAGTACGTTTACGGCACGTTATGTCACAAAATATTCAGAACATTCTTTTCTATCTGGAATATGATGCCTCGGTTTTGTATAGCATTAATTATAAATATTGTAACTGAATTTTAAAAATATATTCCAAATAAGAATTTTATAATTGTTGATTTATATAAACATTATATAAAATCCTGTAGGATTTATATATAATGTATATCAAAAATCTATAAAAATTGTATAAAAAATTGTTTTTCAAGACGATATTCATCTTGAATAGTTGATAAAACTTTGAATTACCGCAGTAACGTCAGGAATTCCTTCAACAACAACTTTATTCGATATATTTTTGTGTTTTTCTTTTAACTCACGCATAACACTATTCGTTACTGTCAATATTCAATTGTTGAACGCGGAACAATTTTCGTTATTCAAGTTGATTAATCGTGTGTTGTATCGCGATACCTCTTATTACTGCCATAATGGTAGAATGAAATTTTTACAGTGCACTGAAGAATTTATGTCATACCCCTACCGCCCACGAACTCACATAATGTTCTCTAACAATCATGGTTCATGTGCTTCAGTCGTCATTTGTTTTGAAATTAATGACATGGTTCATGGTACTCGGGTATACGTACACAGTGATCGAATGATGCAAGTAACTGAACGTTTCAGAACTATTATCGTGAATTTCCAGACAAATCACCATTGAATCACTGAAATTTTTCATCATATTGTTTATTTACGCTAAAAAGGTGCTAATGTATAGAGCCATAATTTATAAATAATGCGGAGAATGATGTTTTATTGCGAGAAATTAAAAGAGAATTGACATTCTTGGTCACTAACGACTGTTTGGTACGAGAGGATCAGCATGGACAGAAGTTTGTGATCATTCTTTCATGTTTTACAATAACGATAATTTATTTTTATTTCTTTTATAATGAGTGTTACTGATCATAATGATGATGAGACCCTAAAGACATCTATAAAAATCCATTGTCACACTGCAGTAACTTTTCTGTGAAGGAAATTACTATAACAACACTGAATAAAAAGAAAATACTTAGAAATATATTCATAAGTGTTCATGATGAATTATAAGGATAGATTCATGGGACTTCGTGGTTGACTTATGAATATCCTGTTGCGAAAGGAATGATTTTTCATGATCAGCTGATTTTCTTATAAATTGCTATGAGGCTTTAACCAGAGCGGTATTGACAGGGAGCGTTCCTGGTAGGTGGGAGCATCGCTGGGAGAAACGCTGCCTGGATTCTGTTGGCTGAGACGTGATTTTTGTGTGCTACCTGCCCATACAGCACGTTTCTATGACCTCCATGGAGAATAAAGGTAAATTCTCCAGGGGGGAACGTGGAGATTTCGTAGCCATTAGATGGAGAACGCGTAGTCTCCATAGAGGCTTCCGTACAACGCAATTACCGATCCTCCACTTAGGACTTCATCCTCCACCTAGCAGGTGGAGAAATAGGAGCAGTGGAAATAAGGGAGGGTCTCAGTTGAGCCCCAATAGCATACCTAAATTTTTTGGAGTGAAAATCCACTCCAGAGAGTTTCGGTGATTTACAGAAAAATTCACAGTTTTTCAGAGATATTCATAAACATTTGGAAAAATGTTCAATGGAAAAACGTGTCCAATAAGTGAGAGTTTTTCAGAACTTTCCAGACATTTTCAAAGTTTTTCAAAGTTGGAAAAAAATTTTCACAGGTTGTCAGAATTTTTCACTGAGATTCAGAGTTTTGCAGTAAAATTCAAGGAGATTTTCAGAGCAATTTTTTGAACCACAGCTGTTCAGACTCCGGAGAAATTTCCTCTTCAAGTAACTTTGCCACAGCGTGGAGCAAAGATAGATGCAACGAATTCGACATGGTATTCATATGAAGCGCCATCCTGGTAACAGAGAAGTGTTATAAAAAGTAATAAAAGCGTGAGAATGTTACAGATGACTTTTTCATTACATCTTAGATTTTTCCTATCAAGATCCGTTCAATCTTCAGTTCCCAGACAGTACAACGTGCTACTGAAACGTTTATAGAACGTAAGGGAGGTCTTCTAAACGTTCAGAAAACGTTCCAGAGGCACATTTTGTTGTCAAGGTTATGCTTGGATAAGTAAAACTCAATTTTTATGAAATTTGTATTTTTTCTAATATCTCTGCTAAGAATTCCAAGCAAAACTGGAGACAGAAAATTGCTGTCAGATTTTGAACGGTTTCCTTCCCAGGTAATCCTGGCAAAAACTGTCAAAAATTATACCCAATTTTGTCTGGAATTATCAAATTGGGATATCCTGTCAAAAACTAACTGCAATTTTTAGGAACGGTCTGTTGGAAATTCAAAGACTATGTGATATCTAGTCGACAACTGCCCTAACAGCATATCCACCGATTTCCACGTCGCATCTCCGTGGATTCCACGTGGATAGAACGTGGATGAACGAAGATTCCACGTGGAGACAACGTAGAAACGTCCGGTGTTGTATGGGTAGCGAACATTCTCCTGCCAGGTTTTGACAGGATGTTAAAATTTGGTGAATCCTGTATAGTTCCAACCCAGATAGAAATATTGTACGAATGGTGAAATTCCTGATTGAATATCATTGAATTTCATCGAGACCTGTGTATTTTTCCATTCATCAATGAGATTTTATACATTATTTATAACAGGGAATCGTCATAATCGAGTATATCCCATGGGTACGATACTGTGTTTAATAATCTTTAATAAAAACTTTTTTTTGTGCACCCAAGCAACACAAGAGGTTAGAAATGCTAAGAACGTGTTTGGAAAATCCTATGAACATGCTTAGAACCTCCAAATGAGACTGTTTCGAATAATTACGTGCTATGCACCTTCAAAGAATATCTCAACGTATCACCATCCTTGATCATGAAGCATCGGGCGTCAGACTTCGAGCGTCGAGCGTCAACGTTCCATTCTCTTCTTCACGCAGCCACTGTAAATTCATGAGAATCCACCCCAATATTCAATCTTTCATCTGTGAACGGGATTTTAACAACATTTTCAGTAGAAATTTCGTTCTGTTTCTTCTAAGAATGTCCACAGCGTGGTGATAACTTCTAAAATTGATCGTATTATTTTTCAATTATCCTCAAAAGCGTGTGATTATGACAGAAGAAAAGATAAAAACTCATTCAAATGGACCCGCAAGTGGTAAGTCTCAAATATTCATTAAATTTTTTAAGGTTAGAATTTTATACAACTCAAATTGACTTATACATTTCGATATAGGTTATTCCTCATTATATTCATTTTAATTCTTCTTACATAATAACGTTTTCCGACTTTTGTTTTTGTTTATAATGTTAGAAAATTTTATTCGTCAAAATTCTAAATATTTTTTCATTGTCAGAGAAATATTATGAAAAAAATTGATTTGTTTGATAACATTCATTCGTGTTGTACGGTTAACAACGTTCCCAAGTATTCTGAATATTTAAAAAAAATGGAAAAGATTCATGTGACTGTGGAAATACTTGTTCTGTTTGAGAGTGTCGAAAAATGTTTAATATCCACATGTCTTGTGAGTATTACGTAGAATATAAGATAGGATTTCCATATGCTGATAGATGATAAAAATTCATAATTCAATGGTTAATTAACTCCTCTCATTAAATGGGTTGAAAAATTAAATTCATATAGTATGCGTGATGCTTAAATTTACTGTGCGGAACAGTGCAGATAAAATATAATCGTAGAGAAGTGAAATTGTGAAATTGCAATCAGTTGTTATTCTTCGAATATCTGTCTTTTGTGTGGTCTTCCAAGAGAGTCTGAGACATACCAAATCTGAGAAATCTGAGATACAATCGACAATAATAAACATTGCATAGAATATATATAATACTATACCATCTAAAATTGTAAATTATTCACAGGAACCTGTGTCACTAATTCAAGCACAGCTGGAGCTCTAGTTCTCTATTCCACTGCTCAAGCATGGCGGACCCAATTTTATCGTAGTTTGACCCGCGACTATGTAACGGAGTCATCCGACGACGAAGAAGATGTATCCCTATATCAATTCGAAGATGATCTGGACTACCTGCGTTCCCTGGACCCTAAGGAATGGAAAGAGCAGGACCATTATGCAGTTTTAGGCTTGAAAAATCTGAGAAACAGAGCGACCGAAGACATTATCAAAAGGGCTTGTACGTAATGAAAGTTCAAAGTTTTCTGTATAAAGAAATGTAGGTGTAAAGTGATCATTGTACTCAGTTCCAGAACCGATGTTTAATCATTGAAAATGTATGATCCACATAATTTTCAGATAAACAAAAAATCTTGAAACACCATCCCGACAAACGAAAGGCCCTTGGCGAAGAAATTCGACCCGACGACGATTACTTCACCTGCATCACGAGAGCCTGGGAAATTTTAGGGAATCCGGTCAAACGACGAAGCTACGATAGCGTGGACCCTTACTTCAATGACGATTTACCCAACGAGAAAGAATGTAAAAAAAGTTTCTACCAAGTCATGGGGAAAGCATTTAAAGAGAATTCCCGATGGTCCGTAAAGCAACCCGTTCCACAATTAGGTCACGCTAACACCTCTAGAGACAAAGTTGAGAAATTTTATTCTTTCTGGTATAATTTCGATTCTTGGAGGGAGTTCTCTTATCTCGATGAAGAGGACAAAGAAAGTGGACAAGAGTGAGTATATAATTTATAATTTATATCGTATTTGAGAATTCAGTTTTTGATATTTTGTTATTTCCCTGCAGCCGAGATATGCGGAAATGGATCGAGAAGAAGAATAAAGCGACACGAGTGAAACGAAAGAAAGAAGAAATGATACGTATTCGATCTTTAGTCGATATGGCTTACAACATAGATCCAAGAATAAAAAAGTTCCAACAGGAGGATAAACTTAAGAAAATCGCGATAAAGAAGGCGAGACAAGACGCTGCTAGGGCCAGACAAGAGGAAGAAGAGAGAATCGCGAGAGACGCTGCCGAGAAGGAACGATTGGAAAGAGAGAAACGGGAATCCGAAGAAAAGGCAAGAATGGATGCGTTGAAGCAGGAAAAGGAAGCTCACAAAAAAGCACTTCGCAAAGAAAGAAAAGCTTTTAGGGATTATTGCAAGGATAATAACTATTTCGCGACAAATCCCACCGAAACAATCAAACATATGCAGAGCGTGGAGAGAGTGTGCGAATTATTTGAATTATTAAAATTAGAAGAAGCAACAAAAAAAATACAAGAAAACGGTAGATCCGCTTTTTTGAGTATTATAGAAGAAACTGAACAAACGATAGAAGCTGAACGACGAGCCGCGGTAATAAATAGTAAAAGTAGAAATACTCCAGAAAAACAAACTAAATCCCAACTAATACCTTGGAGCGAGAACGATCTAAAACTTCTCATAAAGGCGGTTAATTTATTTCCCGCTGGGACTAATCAACGTTGGGAAGTTGTAGCTAATTTTATTAATCAACACAGTACTTCTGCGGATACCGTCAAGCGCAGTGCCAAAGAAGTTTTAGCAAAGGCAAAAGATTTACAATCAACGGATTTCAGCAAGTCCAGTTTGAAGGAACAAGCAAACAAGAAAGCATTCGATAATTTCGTTGCCGAGAAGAAGGCTAAAGAGTCCGTGGAAGAAAGAATGCCCAACGTTACGGAGCGATTGGATCCTCCTTCGTCGAACGGAGATGTCACGACTGCCGAATCCAAAGACAAAGATTCCAAGAAAGACTCCCTTCCTTGGACCACAGCGGAACAAAGACTCTTAGAACAAGCTTTAAAAACTTATCCCTCCACAACGGCGGATAGATGGGATCAAATCGCTGGATGTATACAAACTAGAACCAAAAAAGAATGTATAAAGAGGTATAAGGTGAGATATTTGACCTTACTACCACTTTCGTTTTTTTTTGTGTTTCAATCAACTTAATCTTTTCTTCAACTTGACACCTCTTGTTTTTTTCAGGAACTCGTGGAATTGGTCAAAGCTAAAAAAGCAGCACAAGTTACGAAATAACTATCGTCATTTTCCAATCGTTGTTTGTCATGAACAAATAATTATTGAATTATTTCTCGTAGATAAAAGTAACAACAAAACAATACTATTCCAATGCCATATTATAACGTCAGTCGTTAAAAGTGTACATAAATGACAAAATTCTTTGAAATCACTATTGGAATTGAAATTCCCGTGAATTCATGTAACTTGCGTAGCGAGATACATGTGTAAAGATGTTATATTTTTGTTTTCACTTCTCAAACGCTTGACGTGGGGTCCTTTGATACTGAAGAGAAAAGAAAGAAAAAAAAGCAAAAGAGCGTCATTACGTTAGCATTGTTGTAATAAATTAATCCATCAATTTCTCAACTAATCCACATTTGATTCATGAAATACAAAGAATATTTAAAGATAATGTGAATGAATTTATTAACAACCTATTCGTTTGTTCTTCGATCGACATTCATCGTGTTCTTTTAGTCAAGGAAAATAATTCTTAATGTTTTACAACTAATGGGTTTTTATTAAGCTATCATTGAAATTATACGACATTTCAACATCATCGTTAAAGTTGAAAATTCATCTTGCATCGTTAGTTAGTAATTAACAATTCAAATAAAATATGATAAAATCAAATTCTGAGGTTTCTCTGGTAATTTATTGTACGTATGTCAGCGTTGTCGGTGATGAATTTGAGTAATATTTTCAGTAGTATCGTAGTTCGAGCGAATGTTCATTCGAAGGATTTAAAACTGAATACTCGATTCTTCTTGTTTCATACAAAGAAAGTCTCTTCTCGAGAAATTTTAATTCGATCATAATAATAATTCCAAAACAAAAAGTGAATTGCATTTACTTTCATAACTTTTCAAAGCACTTTGAATTAGACTATTCGAACAACATTATTCAATTCGACTATCCGTTTATCACATGAATCGAAGGATTTTATGACATATATATATATATTTATGTATATATATGTATATATAACATTTTCAATACAAAAGTATGTCTTTATTATTATACAACGGTGACATAGCTGATATCCAATAAGTTTATATATATATATATGCTATATAACAATATATATATTATGTATATAAGGTTAATGCGAAATTTGAAACAAACATATCTTGCGTACATGGAATATTTCAGATTTGTCACTTGAAAGGTTTTTGCACAGTACATATTGTTAAGTAATTGTATCTTTGTTGAGCAAATAAGCAGCCATTGCAGTTGATCGATACACAATACACTGCATACACTGGATGAATCTATCAAATGCAATGGCCATACAAACGGTGTTTTTCTTTGAATTCCTCGAAATAGAGTAGAGGAGAATATCCTCTGTGTACGTATGTATATACCTTGACATCACGAAGCTTCCAAAGGAGATTTTGAAAACCTCCCAATGTTGTCTAGGTATCGAGGATGTATATGGATTTATGTATAATACGTGTAGGATAGAGGAAATTTGACATTCGAGCTTATGACTTTAGGGCCACAGATTTACAATTCACAAGGATATCGTAACCCTAAAGGGGTCAATGCTTTCTTTTTTTTTTTTATCATTTTCTTTTTTTATTGAATTTGTTCCCTTTTGATGCAACTTTGAAGAGCTTTACGAGCACACGAAACAATGTGCTCCAAAGGAAGACATCATGGTGAAGTTCATTTTGAATTTTCATCATCTTTATTCTAGAAATAAAGAAAAAGACGTTTTTTGTTCATTTATTCGACTCTATTGTCATATATAATTGGAAAAGAAAGAGAACAACAAAGGTAAAATCAATGAACGAACAAACCAATATCCCTGGACATTTCTGGACCTTGTTTTTCTAAATTGATTAAATCAGTCTATATATATGTATATATATATATATATATATATATTCATATATATATATATATGTATATTTGTATAATGAAATTGTTGAATATGAATAACAAACGGCGTATTCAATATTCTTTGTTTGAAAAGTTCAAGTGTGCGTTTATAATTGGCGAATTCGTCACGTGTCGATGGTCCCCGCTGAACTTTTAAAGGTAAAATCCCTGATATACATTGAAGAGATTTCCAAAGAGACAAAATATCAGCGTAAAAGGAAATAACGATAGATAGAAAGGTTTGATCGTGATGCTAAGAGGGAGGCTGCTGCTGATTGTGGTGATAATAGTAAGGCAGCTGACCGGTTAGCTGTTGTTGATCTTGTAGAGGTAAATGGCTCATGTTGAATTTCTCATTTTGCGCTGATTGAAATTGACGGGGAAAATTTCTTTGTTGCTGCTGTTGGTATTGTAATTGCTGTTGGAGTTGGTAGGTCAGGGGTTGGCCGCATTGTTCTTGGAGTAACAACTGATGAGCCGCCTGATCCATTTCCTCGCGAGTCATGTCCAAGGCTTCCTGCATTTCACGAGATGTGTACCTCACAAAGTCTGGGTCGCAATACTTTCCAAGACCCTGTTCCACCAGGACCTGTCGACAAAGGTATCGATGTTACTTCCATGGTTTTTATACGAGTGGAGAACATTTCACGTACCCTTCCTACGAGACTTTCGGCGCTGCCGATCACTTCGAAATTCGGTTTGCGATCCGCAGGACTTCCAGGGAGACTGTGAGATATACGTTCCGATGTAGCGATTGTACCATTACTCTCCCCTATCCAAGGAACTAAAGAACAAAAAAGAAAGACCGAAGTTTAGATACAATCGTACGATTTTCGTTGATCTTTCCGTGGGTATAATCATTATTCAGTCTCAAACAAAACCTCGTTCTTGAATCTACTTTATTCAATTGTGTTATTGGTATCAAAGAATAATTTTTTCTAGATCAAACGACTACTCCAATTTTGTAGATCATCCTGAAAATTCTCAACGAATCTCAAGGTTTTTAATATATATTGAACGTAACTTGGAAAGTATTGAAACAAAATTTGAATTAATCTTCTCATCTTTGATTTGAAACATGAAAAATTTAAGAGAGGATGCCAGAGTTACCACCCGAGCACGTTTTTTTTGCGACAAAGTACTCTAAACTTGATTCATAAAAATATTTGAAATTTTCAGAGATGATTCTTCAAGAATTTATTTACCTCTGTATAGAATCCGAATTTTGAATATCAAAAAAAAATTGACAATTAGTTTACAGTGATTCCGCCGGAACAACTTTCAGTCCATGGAAAGGCAGCCCTAGGTTTATGTTGGCAACACTGGTGTAGAAGGCGCAATCAGAAATTTAGAAAATTCAAGATGGCGATTGTGTTAAAGGAAGCACTTTGAACTTTTCATCTCTTTTGCAAGCTTTGTAAGTACAGTTTTAATCTCAAACAACGTAAGTTCGCATAATAAGTTGATGTGCATCATCAGTATGAAAGAGATATGAGAAATCATATGATTCTAAATGGCCTCAAACGTCACAACAGTGTTAATGTCATTTATAAAATATTTGAAACAAGTAGTTATAAATAATTGTATTCTTTTAACATACTTCTCTCTATAAATAGATGCAAATATTTTAAAGCAGGGCTACATAGCCCTTAAAATCGGTAAAACATTCGATTTATAGTGTGGTGTAAAGAAAAACTAGTGATTATAAAATTGTGTAATTCTCACAAAATTTCTCAACAAGTATGGAATCGAGTACTATTCGTAATGAAGCAATAGACAGCGCAAATGCCTGTCACACATCAGAGAAAATGAGTCCATCGTGAATAACATAAATTGAATTTTGGTCATCCTGGTTTATAGTCCTAAAAGAGCATGTATTAAATAATTACATAACTTGTTCATCCGTCGATACGTTTTCACGAAGGAACGAACAGGGAAAGGCGGAATTATCTACATAAAATGAAGATTTTGGAAAAACCTTGTCTGATATCGATATGCATGTACTTGACAGGGATACCAACGATGTACCATGAACTTATATTTTTCTGTAGAATCATAGAATCTCGTAACAACAATGAAATTTCATGAAATTCACTCCATGTGCTTCTATATGAAGATCTAATTACGTTCTACGCAACTATGTGTCTTTGGTACATCCTTGAACAACGATTCAACATTTTCTAATGGAAGTTTATATATAACACTCGTGCAGTTATAGGAAAATGAAATATGCAATCGGATCAACGAACGATGCAATTCATACTAAATTTCAGTTGAAATATACGGAAATTAAATGTTACTACAAAATCCCAATGAGTAATTCTGTAGTGAGAACAAAGAAGGTAATATGCAATGATTATAGGATTATGCATGCGTAAGCACTTGAAACTAATAATTACAAACAGGATTCTAACTCGTCTTACCATGGTCGCTATTTGGATGGAGATAATTACTGCGATCTGCGACACTGAAACGTAAAAACGTCAACAGAAAAACGTAGAATATTTATATGAATCTAATGAATAATTGAAATTATAAAAACGAGGGTGGTGAACAACGACTAAAGGGATACCAATGATTATCATTCAATAATAGTGACATTGTTGGGTGTGCGAGAGTACGTGTGTATGTATGTGCGTGTAGATGTTTAGCCATATAATCATACTAATAACATCTGAAATCCCTTGCAATCCTGTAAATTTGGTCTAAGGTTTCTGGAAAATCTCTGGTACAGGAATCGATACAGGATCGTCAAGTCAGTTTCCCCATATAAAAACAAAAATTCATTACTCGTTTGAGCATTCTACCTACTTGGCTTCTCCTCCAGGACCTTGATAGATCAAATTCTGTCCATAATTTCCAAACACTGCCAAAGGCCGTAATGGAATATTTTCTTCACCTCCCATGAATTTTTGTTCTCTTCCTCTTTGATTCATTGTACTATCACTAAGGCCTCTATGTATTCCAAAAAGAAAAACAAGAAAATATTTTTTAAATATTAGTTAGAGATTCTCAGATCATGGAGTGCATTCGAGGTATATCGTATCCACCGTTTATAGGTGTGTATGTTTATTATATATAAATTCTATAAAATTTATGTGCACGAAAATGATAAATTATAAGCTTCGTGTACGATATATTCCCTGTATGAACTCTATGTTTGAAAAATGAGATGTTAAAAATCCAGCTAAAATTTGATTTGAAGGTAGAATTTTTCGCTTTGGAGTGTTTATATATTTACCCAGCAATATTCGGAACAACTTGATGCGCCCGCGCGGTCAATTGATTCGAAACATCAGATTTATTAGCTTTTTGTAACGAGGAATAAGGTAAAAAGTCTATCGAATTCGTAGGGGAAACCTGAAAACGTTTATTTTCATTGTTTTTAATGTCTTCGAGGTTGGACGAATGTTTTTTCTTTTATCATTATTATTAGTTATTTTCTCCCCTTTGTACAATTACCTTGGAATTTGGTGAATTCATTTTCAGCGATTTGGTTCTTTGGAAATTGCGATGACTCCTTCGCATGCTCGACCACATGCTTCCAAAGAGAGAATGATTCCTCTGACAATTACAATTCATCGTTAATGTCTCACCGTAAAGAAGATTGATGATCATTGTAACGTGTGTTTAACTTACTCGGTGCGTAGGTTCCGGATTATCGTCGAGAAGTTCCTCCAAATTACCGGAAATTGCTCTCTTCAATTCTGGTCCAGCTTCGTGGAGAGTTCTCAAACCAGCCTTCAAAAATAACATCGTGAATAAATATTTCATAAACTTTACAACTCTTTAGATTATTTGTATTAAAGAGTATGTCAACAATTTTACCTGTAACGTGACTGTATTTTGACACTCTCTATCTCCTTCTTTCATTTCTTGTTCTTTACGTTTTTTGAATCTCCGGAAATAATCCTGGATGAGGAAAGTCGCATAAAATTTGCCAACGGTGACTTCATCGTCAACTGAAACAATGGAAAAATAATGTTATTTATATGGGGATTACCTCCCTGTTATATACAAATAATCCATAAAATTCCATTGACGAATGGCAAAATTGATGAATGAATGAATGGGTTTCAATCGAATACCTGGGCTCTAAATTGTGAATCTTACCTCCAGGAGGTGGCACCACTTGATCTAACAATTTCGGATCAGTACGTTTCCATATTTTCTTTATCACCGCTCTCAATTCGGCATTCGCATCATCTATATTTCCTTCCGTTTTGATTTTCAACGACGTTCTCACCACGGCGAATAAAGTAGCATTGAACAGTACCGTACCATCGCTATTCAGGGGCATATTCATCGAAACTAATCTCTAGAATACATAGAATGAAAAATTTTAATCTCGACTCTCTGAATCTGGAAGAGTGGAGAATCACTCGTTTCACTTCACTAAGTCTCAGAAGTGAGTCAGTCCGCTTTGAGTGAGATTTTCACTTCTTTCGAGTAGACTCCCACTTTTTTAGACTCTAGAATTGGAGTGATTGTGAGTTTATCACTCTAAAAGAGTGGAAATTTCACTCGAAATTCCGACAGGCTCACTTTTGGCTGGCTAAAGAGTGAAATACCACTTTAAAAGTTTTAGAGAGTAGAATACATAGAATTAAACGTTGAAAAAGTTGATGAATTCGCATAGACGTACCTTACACGCCACCCTATGAGGACACAATTTTCCAAATCCCAGAGGCGGTGAAATTTTCCTAAGTAAAGCTACAACGTCGAGATGTTTGATTCGACCTTTCGCATCGGGATCGTACTCGGACCATAAACGAATGAACTCGTCCAAATGATGGGGTCCCAGAATAGACCAATCTCTCGTGAGATAATCAAAATTATCCATAATGACAGCGACGAAAAGGTTGATAATCTTTGCAAAGAGAAGAAGAGTCAATATTCAAGATTATAATGAATTTAAAAAAAAATGCATAATGTATAAAAACTCACCAAAAACGAACATAAAACGTAAAAAGATATAAAATAAGGAAATGCTATGTCCGATCCACAACCCGCAGTATTATTCCGCTCATCGCTATTGGGGTCACATTTTACTTCACCTGGACGCGCGGAACAATCCAACATAATTTCTTGCCAAGATTCACCTAGCGATTCGAATGATTGTAATTATTGAAAATACATGTCGAATGTGGATATAAGGTAAAGTGGGGTGAGATGACGCACTTTCTCCCTCCTCTACAGCATAAAATCAAGATTCAATGACAATTTTGTTTCAATTTTCTTTGAGTAAGTGAGTGTTTTATGCATTTCTCCAGGCTGGAGTGAAGCGGAAAAGTGCATCATCTAGAATTCTTGATATTTACCTGTAGCTGATCTGAATAGAACGAGAATAGCTTGTGGGAAAGATTGAAAATTGTTATTCCGATATATAGATGTCTCGTCGTCGATCGCGATTTTCCCGAAAATCTAAAAATCAAATCGTACTCGAGTATTGTAGTATAGTAGGATATAGGTGCACACGACGTTGTACTTACTTGCATGCCTATAACGGCATAAATGAAGAATAACATAATAATGAGAAGAGCTACGTAAGGTAGAGCTTGGAAAGATTTGATAAAAGTCCACAATAAGGTTCTTATACCTTCTCCCCTGCTCAATAATTTAACCAGTCTCATCACACGAAACAATCGAAAAAAATTGATAGAAATACCTCTGGGACCAGGCTGTTCGGAGAAGAAATCGAATTTCATCGATTGAATATAATTTGTTTATTCAAATTTAAAATACTACTCACTTTAACTTCGGAATAAACAATATCGATAAAACTTCCCAAAACGATGACGAAATCAAAAACGTTCCAGGGATCCCCGAAATAATTCTGCAACAAATACAAAAGTAATCGTTATATAGGAACATACGGGGGACCGTATACCGGATCTTTCCAGTCGTTCACGTCTACGTTCACCGTTTTTCTGTCTAAATAGACAGACCTTTAAGAAGATGCCTTGAAGAAGGAGGTAAACATTTTGTCTGCAAGATTTCTCTGAGCTGAATTTATCCCTAACGGATTTGGGTGAACCCACAAGCGACCAAAAATTTCGGTTACATGTTGGTGAAAAATCTTGGTTTTGGTAACTTGTTGATCATCTAGGACATTTTTTTCAACAAAAATTCAACCAATCTCAATTTGGTGATTTTCTGAGTTTCTACCTCAAAAATATCAAAAAGATTCCAAAAACGAACCACACTTTTTGGTGGCAGATTTGTCCTAAGCAACCGTTAGTTTTCGTTCATGAATAGGTCATTATATGGTAAAAACTATCTGGGTAACCATTTTCTGATCAAATTTTTACCAAACTAAAAAATAACCGAAAGTAAACTAAAAAAATTGGTCACTTTGGAATCGCTAGGGATGAAACAGTGAAATTTTCAGAGAATAATCTTTGATACCCCATAAATTGCTGTACAGAGTCCCAATTTCGAGTTTCAAAAAAACCGACTGAGACAAATTTTATTCGAAAATCGAGCTCCGTACAGCAATTTATTTATTAGTTTCATAAGTTCAGTTCGGATAAATCTCACCAAAAAAATGTTTATATACAAAATAATAATATACAGTTACGATTGTGCTGCTCTCTAAAAACTTTGGAGTGAGATTTCACTCTTTAGCCAGCCAGAAGTGAGCCAGTCGAATTTTCGAGTGAAATTTCCACTCTTTTAGAGTGAGAGGTCACTCGAAACGAGTGAAAATTCCACTCGAAGCGAACAGGCTCACTTCTGACACCTAATGGAGTGAAACGTGCGATTTTTCACTCTTCCAGATTGAGAGAGTGCGTTTCCCTATCATTTCATGGAGAATTTAGTGTAGAATTTGTCCTCACCTTAAATCGGAACGCTGCGAGTTTGAAGATGAATTCCAGAGCAAATACCGCGGTAAAAATCATATTCAGAACATCAAGAGCTTCCGTATAGTACTCCGGTTGTCGATAAAACTTCATGGCCAGAGTTACCGTGTTGATCATGATCAAAATGAATATGGTGTATTCGAATGGTTGAGAAGTGACAAACCACCAAACTTTGTACTGTATTCGATGCTTTGGGATGTACCTTCGCACTGGTTTCGCTTTCAGCGCGAACTCTATGCAGTTACGCTGTGCACGAGGCATTCGTAAAATCAATTTTAAGAATATCTCGAAGGAATGGGATACAGAATACATAGAGAAACTTGTGGTCCATGTCAGTGATTTTCCACAAATTCACTTTGACGAAAATCAGTAAAAATACGGTCCTCAAAGTTTTTATGTGAAATGATTTTTCCATTCGTACCTGGTTCTTATCGAGCTCGCAGTTTTTATATTCTTGTTCACCCTCGTTCTGAAACGTGACAATGACGAAACCCACGAAGATGTTGACCATGAAGAATGCAATGATGATGATGTATATTATGTAATAAGTCGCTACTATTGGTCGGTAATTGTGTATAGGTCCGTGGTTCTCGTAATTTGAATCTATGGAATCGTGCAACAACCTGTTCGAAAATTTCAAAATATGTGTAAAATAGCAGAGTTTAATTATTGTTAACTCTAAAGTAGTTCTATTTCAAATGGAACGTTTATCTGGACGTTTATATTCAATCATTTGTCAAGTTCATTCGTTCATAGTATCAAATGGAATTCATGCCACGGTGTCTAAAGAGTTGGAAACTAGATTCAAAAGAATGAATGAAGATTTTTTGAATTCTTGGACACAACGTTATGTGCTACTAGGGAAGTAGCTGTATCAAACTCTGTATCTCTACACTGAAGAGAAATTGAAAGTTTTCCAAAAATACCTGTACAGAGGTCCCACAAATTGGCGTGTTGTTTTTTCATTTTGCGGCCCTGTTCTTCTATCTTGGGCAGTCTGTCCACCAGAGCTGGGAGCACAGACACATGAATTTGTGGGAGCGCTGCACACGGTACTTTTGAACAACAGAGAGTTCCAATTTTTTCCCCGCTGTAGAATTCCCTCAAGAATTTCAAAAGGAGCTTTCAAAACTCAATCCAAGTGCAAAATCCCAATTTTCTACGTTTTGTTGAAATTTTACATAATAGTCATATTCTTATAATTCTCAAACATTTATTTTATTTTGCTTCCCCGTTTGAAGGAAGCTTTGTGATCGTTCCAGGGGACCGCAAATGTTTTTGTCTCAAAACTAAAAATCTCCAAGGCCAAAACGTTTCTCTCGACTCGGGAAACAATTTTGGTTTCGTGTCTGTGTGTGTCTGTGTGTGTATGTATGTGTGCCAAATTGCAATCACGGATATTTTCCGTGGATTTGAGTGGAGAATACGATACACTTACCCCGGCCAACCTTCGAATGTCGAGACCGTGAATAGCGTCAACATCGCTTTGGCTACGTTATCGAAATGAAAACGACGTTGGAGCCAGTTCCGTTCCTTCACTACAGGTCTGGTGATGTCGCCATTTTCAAATTCAAGGTAAGTGCCTCTGGAAAGGAATATAGAACGTTTGTTCACAATAATGCGATTACGGAATAACTCCACATTAATAAGTTTTTGAATAAATATCTAATACTAACTGACATTCCACTTTCGTCATCTTAGATCCGTCAGTACAGTAAAAAAATTTGCCCTAAACAGAAAGTTAAACATTCAATTAGAGTTCATAGAACAGCAAGGGGGACATTATTGGAAGAACGTTATGTATCAAACTCACCTTAAAGAGCTGAACACCGATAACTGCGAAAACAAATTGTAAAAGACTAGTTACAAGAACTATGTTCCCGATAGTTTTTACGGCTACAATGACACACTGTACAACGTGCTGTAATATATAACGGATGATTAATTAGAATCCATAGAATAGGATATATATATCGAAAAATCGTGTACCTTCAATCCTTTGGCACGATTGATTGCACGTAGAGGGCGAAGAACACGCAACACCCTCAATATTTTCACCACTGAAATGGCACCTGAACTGTAGAATTTTGAAATTTTGTAAAAAATAAGTTTTATTTGATAAGTTAGTGGTTTTTTTACCAACAAAAGCGAGATAAATTTTGCACCAACTTTTTTCATAAATCATGTGTTCAATGGAAATTTTCAATGAATAATCAAGTCAAGTTTCAGTCTTTTTCTGGTTTTCTGGCGAGTATAGGAGGATTTTAAAAGTAATAACCTCCAACCTTGAAAAAATGTTTCTAATTTTGTTTTCTAATACTCGCAAACTATGAAGAAACCTAAATTCATATTCAGAGCCTAATCTCGGGTATGTACTTGATTATTATCGATTTCAAATTCAATTTTATCAAGTAACGTATGAAAAAAGTTGGTGCAAAATTTTACCCGCTCCTCCTGGTCCTTGAGTTCCCTTAATGTCGCAATTTCAACTAATCAGCCAATGAAATTCATCAAAGCATCCCATATACAAGAACAATGAACGCTATCTATTGGCTTTATAAGTATAGAGAATATCAAGCGTAGGAAGAAGAACAGAAATTTGTTCAAAAAGTAGTATTAAAACGAGAGAAGAGATTTCAAATATACGTATGGTTTACCTATTGAAGATGGAAACCAGAGAAACACACACAACAAGAAGATCCAATAAATTGAACGCTGAACGACAAAAAGCACCATCGTGGATGACAAATCCATAAGAAATCGTTTTCAGACATATTTCTATAGTGAAAACTGTTGTGAAGAACCAATCAAATTTTGACAAAATCTGAAAACAAAGTATAGGGTTTTATGTCGCTGATGAGTATTTGGATATTTCAGAAATAGGTACATGTTTTTCTTCCTGTGATGAACATTTGTCAGTCTTCGTGTGTTCAAATTCGTCGTGGCGCTTTATTAGAGTTATTATTAGAGCTATAAGATCAAAAATGTTCAGTTAATTGTTTGAAGGGCATTGTACATAAATCGGCTTGAACATTTGAAAAGCGTATTTCAATCCACAAAAAAAACCCTAGTGAAAAAAATTCATCTAAATTTATCTGAATTTCACTGCAAAACTCTGAAAAAACCTGAATAATCCTGAAAATCTATGAACATTTTCTTCCAACGTTTGTACACTGAATATTTTTGTGAATATCTCCGAAAATCTCTGAATTTTTCTGAAGATCACTGAAACTGTCTGAGAAACTAAGAGCACCTCTGAAATTTTCTGAAGTTCCAAACCCTGATCATATAATTTTGTATAAAAATAGTGTCGGGAATTTCATGTTTTTTATTATTATTCTCTGAGAAAATACGGTGGGGTTGGTGCAACAATCATTGAGTTTGGAGAGAAAGGAGTACAAGAAGATGCACCAGACGTAATTCATCACAGCAAAGAAAAAGATTCGAAATTTCTGAATGAATTATCTAATGAAAATGTACTTGATTTCTGTAAGAAGCAGCGTTTAGAGGATCTTCGGCAGCCAACATTGCGGATGAAATCATAATGCATCCCAATATGAGATGACCAAAGTATTCATGATTGCAAAGCCAATGACAAAAAACTCGAAACCTGAAAATCACATGATTCTTAGTTCGAAATTTGATATTTTGTTACTAAAATGAATGATAATCATACATAGAATGGAATGGGTTACCTATTTGTTTGAGAGAAGATGAAAAAGGAAGTGCCAGGTGGAATTGGTTGTTTTTTCGTACCCATATTAAACTCTGACATTCTTCGTGGCCGTGCTCCACTTTGTTCCATATATTCATCTGAAATATTCGATTCATTAACTATTTTAACGTGATTTTAGTTGATAAAAATCCATTGAATCCCATTGATCAATAAGATTTAGTACTTAATTCAATCAATTTCCATAGTTTGAATGAGCATTTACTGTTCTAAAGTTTGCATTGAATTCAATTAAATAATGGGTTACAGTAGATTTCTTCAACCAAGGGATAGCACATACTATACATACCCATGTGATCAGTCTCTTCTTCATAGCCTCCATTGTAATCCGTCTTCAATCGAACTTTGGGATATCTGTTCGCATCCTCACTTCTGTCAGATCTATAACATTCATTAAGAGATTAGAGAATTCATTAAAATTATCAGGTACTATGATTTATGTAATTTTGTTGACTCACGTTTCAGTATCGAATCCCGCTTCGTAATCTTCATTCGTATCGTTATAACCACGATCCGAATCCGTATTACCTTCATCCTCTTCCCCTGTTTCAACACATTCTTCATCTTCCAATACTCCACTTCCCTCATGACCTTCGGGAGACCCACTATGAGATTTATTCTTTTCCGTCTGCAATCATAAAAATCCGATACCGCGAAACCGAAGGGAGTCGACTACAAAAATCCACTTACTTCTTCTTCAGCTTCTTTTTCTATAGCGGTTAACGATTCAGCATCAGCAAGATTGTCAACGGCGATAGCCAAGAAGACGTTCAACAATATATCTATCATTTTAATCGTTAAGGATACAATTTGTTTCCTCTCTTTAGCTTTTTATGAATCGATACGATGTATTTGCAAAAGGATACAATTACCACAAATGAATAAAATAATAAAATAAATACACGCCAGTACACCCGTGCTAGCGACACCACCGTAAGCTCGGATTCCAACGTACATGACTGCATTCCAATCTTCTCCAGTTAGAATCTAACACAAGAAATCGAGAATTATTACTATCCCTTCTGGTGAAAATAAAACGTTGAGTCTCTACTCATGGATTTTCATCAGGTTTATGACAACACATTTATAGGACATTCATACCTGGAATACAGTTAGAAGACTTTGCCAAAAGCTATCAAAATTGTGACGAGGTTTGTCTTGTAAGTCATCGAAATTGAATCTACCTCCAAACACCTGTAACGGATATGACACATTTCAGATGGAAGTATCCATACGCGTCAATGACGGAGATTGAAATCATTTACCTGCATTCCTAGAAGAGCAAAAATCACTATGAAAAGGAAGAGTAGAAGTAACAAAGAGGCAATCGATTGGATGGAATTGAGTAAAGATGCCACTAAATTCGATAGTGACCTCCAGTATCTGTGAAATCATTTCATTATTAATATAGATGTTATGTTTATATGTGACTATTATGTTGTAAAAAGAGCGACATACTTGGTTACTTTGAATACCCTGAGTAGCCGGACGCATCGGAGCACAGATACACCAAGAGGGGGCATTAAATTAGTTTTCGTTAGTATCATTTCACTGACCGAACCGATCACAACGAAGCAATCAAAACGGTTGAATAAGGATACGAAGTAACCCTGAAAGACGATAATTCCAATTTTATCGATGAAACATTGAACTATATGAGTCGTTCAATTCTCAAATCCCACTTGAAATTGTTCCTTGAACATCATTCAATCCTGTTATAATTTCTTAAGGGGAGAAACTACATTAGACAACTTTCAAAATTCATCATTTTTATGTTTATGAAGTTGAAATCGTTTATAGGAGCGAAACGGAAATTCAAACACGGACGAAGAGAACTTTCCTAAGAGATCGCGAATTGAAATGAAAGCACTACATATAATTCATTATTTATCCGAATTGCCGGTTTTCGGATTCTTTTCGAGTGCTCTTTTCTCCAAATTTTTGTTTCAATTCACGGACGCTGTGACTTGTGGAATTATTGTACGATTTCCAAAAACCAAAGTTTTAATTATTTTTCATCGCATTATTCATGAATTGAACCTGATTATAGGAGAAATATAATCATTTTAAGCATCTTTTTTTATAACTTTGAAATTTCCGATGAAAAAATTCTGACATGTAGTTTGAAATATAAATAAAATGACTATGCAGTTGAAAAAGTGTAAAATTGAGGCTCCTAATTTGGTTTCTCCCCTCAAAAGGAAAAATAAGATTTGAGAATTGAGTTCAATATGAATGAATTATATCGAGACTTACTTGAAATCCTAAACTATACATCTTTAATATCATTTCCATAGAAAAGAGAGCAATGAAGAGCATGTTCGTGTACTCTGAAGAAAAATTAAAATTCATTATTATTCGAAGAAAGATTAATTTGTATCAAAGCATGTTACGAGGATCAGTTTTAACCAACGAAGTAGTTTCACAAGAAAGCGATTAATATAATGGCAATGAGAATCATGAAATTAGAATTTACCTTGAACATCATCCAACCACTCTGGCTGATCATAATGCTCTGTGGCGAGAACGACTGTATTAAAGAAAACCAAAACAATGATCAGCCAGTAAAAAAATTGAGATTTCACAGCCTTTCTACAAGCTCTTCTCATCCGTCTATTGATCCTGTAAACAAATTTGAGAATTTAAATTATATAACTTATGTTATTAAAAACGAAAAAGTAGAAACAAGTTTGCGTTGAATGAATTCCCAAAAGCAATTCAGATTGAGCAACATCACTTTTTAAATATTTTTCTTCTGTTCTTTTGTTCACAAAAATTGACTTGCATTAAATAGGATTCGTTCATTCGATTGAAACGTGTAATTGAATTGGCTTACCTATCAAAACTACGTTTTTTCCGTCTCCAAACAGATTCTTGTTGCGTTCCTTCTTCACCTTCCAAATGATCCGTACTTTCCATTTCACTTTGTTGTTTGACTACGAGAAAATAGATTATAAAACCTTCGAAATCTTTTTGAAAATTGTAAAATTGATCAAAATGTATTGCAAATGTCGTATTGAAAATGGAAATATTACTGTTTCGCGGATGTAGTAGCTGAGGAACTATTTCAAATTTCAACATACTTTTTCCATCTTGCATTTTTTCATCATTCTCAGGTTCTATGTCTTCAGCTTGTGTTATCCAATCCAAATAACCTCTGAGATCATCTTCTATTTGCTGCTTTTCTCTGAGCTTATGGAAATCTCCCCGCGCTTTTGCCTTTTCTCTCTCTTTGGAAAATTCACTGGATAACAAATGAAAACATTTCAATTAAAATTAATTCAATTTTCGATAAAACGTGTATCATCTACATTACTTTATGTGAAATTGAAGTGGACATGAGGTGAATACTCAACGTTTTTACGTCGTAACTACGCTTTATCCACCTCAAATCCACGTAGCGATATATCTCACTCACCCGGACAAGACACCAAGAATCAGATTCATGACGAAGAAAGCACCAAGTATCACCATAGATATAAAATATATCCACTGCCAAGAATTCCCCATAGCATCTTCAATCTGTAAGGCAAGAAAAATTCAAAATGATGATCACAGATGAATAGAAATCAATGATTTTGTATGAAAATTTCACTCACATGATACAACACTTCAGTCCATCCTTCCAGAGTAACGCATTGAAATACGGTCAACATAGCCAAACCGAAATTATCAAAATTTGTTATCCCCCAATTTGGACCTTCCCAAAATCTTTTACTACAATAATATTCTGGATTATAAAGCTCACACTGATAGCCACCAGGGCCACAAGGAACAGGACTATCCATTATCTCATCTGTAAAAAGATTATTCAGTATGTTTTAGCATTCAAGGGCAAGTTTTCTGTTTGTGAAATCTCACTATTTTTAACTAATATATAGTGTGGATTACTGTCTTGAGTATACCTTTGAGGAGTAAAATTTTGAAAAAATCAAGTGCGAATCTCAAGTACCTCAACTGCTTCAAAAGAGCAGCCCATCAGATTTTGTTTTTCCAAACAAAATGAGGTGAATTGTCACAGCACTCTGTAAAATCTCAAGAACGGATTGAAAATTCCATCCAAACGAATAGGTTTTAATGGATTTTCATGTCATTTGTTACTCAGAGATTGAATCGTTTGTGCATCTTTCAAATTTGCCACCTTATCTCGAGGGATTTCACGTCTCCTACATCCGAGACATTTCTCCGCTGCGATAATGCATCCAAAGACGACGAGTTGAATTTACAAATGAAAGTCTTGTCTCGAAGTTGTTAGAAAGTTTATTCTTTAGCCCATACCCTCTATTCACAATTCGCTGATGTTGATAAGAAATGATTCTTTCAATATCGATCGCTCCTGGGAAAAGTTTCAAGTGCAGTCCCCGGAGAGATTTGAACTCGAACTTCTCAAGAGACAATTCAAAAACTAAGGTTATAACAGCTGTTATAATCCTTCCCCGATGAAGCAGTGGAATAATTCAATACGAAGAGTGGTGGAAGTTATTCAAAGTGCTCGTACAGAATTTAATATTTCCAGTTCAAGGAGATCACGTTTCTATTCAACTTTTGGGATACTTTGGAGTTGAATCTATTGAATGGAAATTATGCTGATTTGTACTTTCTCGTCATTTTGTAAAAGGAAAGCTTGTGATTGGGTGATTATTAACTTGTAAATGGTATTGCGGTGTCTTCTAGACCCTAACGATAGAGATAGAGAAATGAAAATCTTTGGGAATGGGTTTAAGAAAGTGATTTAATCCAAGATCTAGAACAGAAGGATGTATTAAAGGAGTTTTAAAAGAAAATTACCAAGCAGTCCATTAGATAGGATTTTCCAGTGTACAGAGAAATAAACGAAAGGGAAGAGAGAAGTGTATCGTCAACGCTTTCACAACAAGAACTTTTAATCGATCGATGAGTTTAGAAGTATCCAATATTTTCTCTAAAAGCTTATCACGATACAGTCATTTGCGAAATTTGAGATCGAGTGATCACTCCTGGAAGCATAATTCGGAACTTTTCATGATTGTTGTGATTCAAATCTTGCGCGATTTTGTTGGAATTTTCTCCAAATGCCTGATAATTTTATCCTCCAGCATTTTCCAATTCATTGCTCGAGATTTATGGAGTTGAATTATATTTCAAAAACTCGATTAAATCGGATACCCGACCTGACCCAACGCGATCAAAAGTAACCCCTAATATACATAGAATGAAGAGTGATTCACTTGAAATCCTCACATCTTCCTCGAATAAACAAGGTTTTATCTATCATTTTATGCTGTAGCGAAGCTGTAAACAAAATTCAAAGTTTTTGAATGAAATTTAATTTCAAAGACAAAAGTTTCCGAGTGATTCCCATATTTCTGAATGTTATTTTTCAGCCGAGAAGAAGAGACATCACAGATTGCCCCAGACGAAAAATAAGTTCTAATCCTATTTCAGTTGATCTCGTTCACCCTAAGAGCGTTGATTTGTATTTTACGGACCCGATATTCATTTCCTTCCATTTCTTTCCTTCATCATTCGTATTTTATCTCCCGTTCTTTGATAAAATAACCTTTTTTCAAGCTGATCCTACCCCTGATCTCTTATGTCTTACAAATCAGATTTCAAGGAAAATGAAATCAGTATTTATTTTCCGGCTGGGGTGTGTTTATTGTGACAAAAATCTCGTGACGCCACCGTACCTCGTGTGGTACTGGAGAAGATTAGATCTGTCAAATGATCACGATTGAAAAGTAGTTGCGCTTTATCCTTTGATTTCCCCGAAGAATTCACGAATTTCATAAGACGGAATCGCTTTTTTCTATTCATATTTGTATTTTAATTTTCATATAAATCTAATAAACAACTGATTGAACATACTTGCTAAATGAATCTAAATCCAAGATTTTCATTGTTATTTATAAATGTAGTAAATGAAGTGATAATGATATTCATTTAAATTAAAGAATTCTCAATCAATACTTTCTTTATAGATGAATTTAGTTTAATAATTCTGAATCATAGTTCGAACTTTGAGTTGAAACTGCACTGTGAATCCATAGATATCTGTTCAGGTGATAGATAAAATACCAACGCATGATCACCTTAGATTTGCATAGTAGTCAGTGCAGCTTGCGTTTTTCTTCAAGTTTCAACTTTCTGTTACTCAAAGTGTTCAAATTCTTATAAGTGGAAAACATTGACTGTCAAGAATTTCACGTATGCTTAATTGGAAACCAGCACATTCCAATCACCATAATGAAGACAATACGTATATGAATTATTCAAATATGAACGATATTGAAGAACAAATCGAAGGTTCGAAGAGAATTACCGAATCGAACGAAACAGTTTTAATTCAGAATAAATTAGAACCTGAAATACAATATAACGTTTGGGAAGATAGGAGATATTCTGATTGAGAATGAATTTTCTTATATCGTTTTATTCAAATCTTGAGTATAATAAAAATGATATTTTTAGTATAAATTCAACTTTCTTTTCTCAATTGCTCTGTTTCTCCCCGTCCTTGTCCATGACGCAAAATAGGGGAACTTATATTTCGAGGTATCAATATTGATATTAATTCCTATTTCTTTATTGCCGAAGGGAATATTCTTCGAATATCTCTGGACGTGACAACATTCAGTTCAATAATTGTCATGGATTTTATTCATTTTTTAAAGGATGAAATGTATATAATTCTCGTTCCAATGCAGGTTTCTTTTGAGGGAATTTTCGTGTAACTCGATATTTTTCTCCATTTTCTTTTATTTCTCGTTATTAAAACTCAGAGGATCAATCACATACGATATGTTTCCCTCATTATTCATCCAGAATTATTCTCTCGTTAATTTAGAGACAAATTCAAAGCATAATGTTTCGAATTCGATGAGTGCTAATGGAAGATCATTGATCAGCGGTTTCATTTCGGAAGAGGGTCAAGCGTAAAGGCGTTTCCTTCCAACGTAGCACTGATTAAAGGAATACTAGCTTCGGGATTTGAGCGAATTTTTCATATGAGTTTGTTCGGAAATAATATGTGATGTTGAATTTTTTTTTCCGTATTGGGATTTTCGATTATCAGAAGAAATATTTGATATCTCCAATAGCATTCGAACTGACTTGGGTTTGAAAGGAAAAATGAATGGTAAAACTTTTAGAGATAGACCTAGATTAAGTTATATGAAACAAATTATAAAAGATAAGGGATTTATCAAATAGATAGGAGTTGAAGACAGATTAAGCCTGATCATCACTTTATGATGATATAAAAATTTAGCGATTTAGCTTTGACCAAGCATAACAGCCAAGCGTGGATACTTTATATTGAACCAACGTGAGTTGTCGGCAGTTTGTGCCAGCATAAATCCAAGATTAAACTAAGATTGTTAGTATTGAAAAAGTTTTGTATTGGCCAACCATCGCAGAATCACTATATCAACATTATAAAAAGTGTGGCTTGAATTGGGGTCGTTTTACTTTCAGAATTGATTGAAATTCAGTCTTCTCTATTGTGTTAGTTCTTTTCCCACTCAGCACCCCAGTCCCTGAAGAATTCATAAAGAATTCTCATTGTACTGATTATATTTTTTGAGAATTCTTCTGGGACTGCGGTGCTCCTGGCGTTGAAATTGAGGCTCGATAATTGCTGAACCCGTGTCATCATTTCAAGTAGTGGATGGACGATAGGTAACAATATCGATATTTTTTATAGAAACCTTATCGAGTTTATATTGAATTTTATTAGAACAGATGAAAACTTTATACAAATTTTATTCATCACTAAATCCAGGCCTTGCGCCAGCGGTAAATTTTTACATGGGCTCAAAATTGAATAAGATTTTGGAGGATTCGATAGGTTTCTTTGACAAGCGTTAATCCAACCTGTTTTATTGTGATTCTGTAAACGGTTTCTGATTCTTCAGGGTACGAAATTTTTCAAATCCGTTGATGCGATCTATGTATTATTTATATGTAACTAATTTTCAATCGTGGTGGTCACTAAAACTTTCTCTGAGAGTAAGAGGAGTGATTGTTTTCGTCGAATAATGATATTCAATTGTTCCGGAACTCTACAAAAACAACTCATCGAAAGTTCTCGTTTTCGACCGACAGCTTTATATTTCATGCTGAATTTCATGGAATGTTTCAAAGACGATGTATCGAGAAATTTCATTGGACTATTCCAAAGTGTGGTCACTAATAATCTCTCATTCGTTTCACATATACTTTGAAACACTCTACCCGGTGAATTAACTGCACAGGAACCACAGTTCAACATATCACCGCTTAAATCAACATTAAATTTCCCTTGTGTACTCGTGGTGAATCAATAGAGAATCTATCAAATTCTACAGTATTGATCTTATAGGGATTTTATAGAATACATTTTATCGCATTGTGGACAAAGTTTTAGTTGTGATGGGAGAAAATGTTTTCCCACTCCATATCCTTCGAAAATGTTACAATGAATACTTTTTAGAGCTGGGGATCATTTGAACTACAAAAAAGGAGCTACAGGCACGAGAATTTTTTCTCGGTGTGGCTTTGTAGAAATGTTTCAACAAAATATTTCCATACTAGAACTGTTGAGAACGAATTTCAAACGGTATTGGTTCACGTCAACATACAGTTCTAGGCCAGTATTGAATGAATGCTGTTTGCAGAGAACCAAAACTACACCAGGGGCAATACAATGTTGTTACAATATGAGTCGGTAGTGAATCAGGCTTCAACTTGTCTTTCCGGCAACATGATTATTATTCCAGTGAGGCACGATTTTGCCAACACTTAATCAAAGTTGAAGGAATCATTCGATATGTCGGATCAACAATAGTGACGCAACACTGGTTAATAATCGTTTGATTTTCCAAAGAAAATATGTTTTTTTTCAAAAGAAGAACAATTTTGAGCTAGATGAATTCTTCAAATATATGAAAACGTTTGTTTTAATACTCACCAGTTACATTATGTCTGCAAGTTTTGTGCATTTTTCCAGAAAAGAGCTCGAGTCCGATGATGGCGTAAATGATGATTACGAACAGTACCAGTAACGCAATATGTAAAAGTGGTACCATTGCCCTCAAAATAGAGTTCAAAACGACTTGTAAACCTGAAAAAAAAATAATCCCACTCAAATGATATGTTTACGAAAAATTGACAAAGCCTTAAAACCTCAAGATGATTCATTTTTCGTACGTTTTTCACCGCTCATTTGAAATACCGTACACTTTTCTCACCTTAAAAGTCTCAGTCTCTTATCCAGTTTGTCGAAAGTGAAAATCTTATCTCATATCCCACAAACGTGAAAAGAAAATACATATAAAAATTTCTCAGTTACTTACTTGGAACACCAGAAACTAATCTAAGTGGTCGTAGAACTCGGAAAGCTCTCAGTGCTTTTATATCAAATCCTTCCTTCATGAGAATTGTCAACACTCCGCTCACCATTCTACAATCAAACAAAATGTTGAGAAATAGTAAGAAAATATCACTCCATTTCTCTGGTACTTAGGGTTTGAAAATCGACACGAATTATTCAAAATATCTTGACGGAAATTCAGTTTTGGAAGGGAAGGATATTCAATTTTTCTTCAATATAAATGCGTGGGTGAACGAGAGAAGTACAGGATTGGAACGTATGCAGAAGAACTCGATTTTTTCCTCTCTTCGTACACTTGATTCCCTTCAAAGACATGTACGGGAAGATATACAACGATGATGTTATTTATTTTAAGAAGCATGTGATGAAATGTTTGAGACAATCATTCAACTTGGATGAACTATATATTTATGTAAGAGAGAGTGGAAACGTTTCTCCGTTTCTTTGATTCTGAAACGGAATGTAATAAACGTTACTTTTGATGTTACGTTTTTCTCATTGTAAAGACAAGTCTCGCTTTATCTTTCGACGGAAATAATGGCTGTGGAATTAGAAGCAGTTTCCTTTGCTACGTTAGCTCGGGAGGGAGAAAATGTAGTTTGTGAGAGAATTTGGCGATGGCACAGATCTTTTCCTTGCAGGAAATACGTACACGGAACTATCGTTGCTGATGGTACAACGATATTCGAATTGGATGGAGAGAGAGGGAGGGAATATGAAAGAATCCATAGATCCACGCCGTATCCAAACCCCAGAAATATCAGGTTTGGAAATATAGTGGATCTCAATTGGGTGATTTTGACGTTTATAAACTGGTTTGTATGCACTGTCAAAAATGTGAGAAATTTTTTTCACGTTGTTGGTGGATCCTTTCATTTGGGAAAAATATCCAAAAATGTATACAATTGTCCCCTCATCGTGGGGGAATTGTTTTTTTCCCACCGTTTTGAGGAATTCTTTTGTTTTTTGGGTGTTGAATCCTCTACAAATGAAGGAAAATTCCACCAAATTATGCATGGAGGAGAAGGAATAGTTGCTGCCACTTCTTAACAGCCAGGTCAAGTACCACGTTAGCTGTCTAAACCAATTCGATAGTTTAGACAGCTAACGTGGTACTTGTCCTAACTGTTGAGTAGTTGCTGCAACTATTCTTTTATCTTAGTATGCCGAAGAATTCCTCATGCATGGAAAAACTTTGCTGCCACCACTCTTCGGAGGAAAATTCCATAATTATTGTTTACAGTGTGAATCAAGCGCACTACAGATTTTTGAGGTTGTTGCGGCCAAATCTGATATACAATTTCAAAATGCGAGATAATTTCGACGTTCAGGATTAATTGGTATGAGCTACAGATCCTATCCACTGCACTTGATACCGATTGAGATGATTCATACGAATCAAAGACAAAACCAAAGCACAATAAAATTTTAAAGAGTCGATGAAAGAGAAGAGATAAAATTCTTATTCGAGTCGACCAATCTTCTATGTTTTGAAATCCAGTAAAACACAACGTTCGAAATCAAATACTCCCGATAGACGGAGAAAAAAAATGAGGAAAGTACGGGGCTTTCTTACGAGTAAAGAATGAGAAAAAGAACCTCGTAAAAACATGGCGCTGAAACGAAGATAAAATGTACGTAGCGAGGTGAAGAAATATTAAAGACAATAGTAGAAGATGAAATTAAAAGAGGGAAGAATGGGAAGGTAGAGTCAGGGTAAAGTATGGTAGTAATCAGATCTTGGAGAGCTTAAAGTGCAGTAGTGGTAGTTGGAAGAATCGACGAGATATGTGCGAAGTGGAAAAAAGTAATGAAAAATTTCTCCAAAGTCATGTACGGAGGATCAGGTATTTCGCAATAGTGATATATGAATTATGTATTGAGTCGAAGTTATATGTCTCCATATGCATCTGGATATACTGTGGATTCAAACTGAGGTTTTGCAAGTTTTGTAACAAAATATGAGAAAAGTTTGTCTCTCGTCTTATGGTGGTCCTTAGAAATAAAATCACATTGATCAATCGAAACTAATCAGTTTCTATGAAATATTATTTCATATATTTTCCATATCTTTGTCAGCATACTTTTCTTCTTAGAAATTCACTAATATTTTTTACAGTATGTAGTTTTCAACCACTATTTTAAACGAACAATAAAATGTTCACAACATAACCTGTTGAAATCTCTGTCTATTTCAAAGAAAAACATCGAAACTCTCAATTTTCGTCCATTCCTTCACGCCAGTGTTTATCTTTTTATTAATAAAAAGCGACCATCCTTACCATCCTTCGAATTCATTATTTTCTTTCGTCCTGGCACGATTCAGAAAGATCAGTATTTGATTCATCGAAATCCGATTTCATATCGAACCCTCGATAAACTCATGGATTCGAATTTCGGGTAAATGTATAACGAAAAAGAGGATCATACATCGAAGGGATGATTTTTCTGAACTCTGATACTCGCGTAATTGATCCCATGAAAAATCAAACGTAGTTCGAAACTCGAGGAATCTATTTGTTCGGAACGATGTGATTTTATTTGAAGAAAAGTTGAAAGGATTGGAAAGTTTTGATTCCTCAGTAGAATTTCAATGAACGAAAACAAAGCGTTCGTTTCGAAAGTTACGTTTACATCTCGATCTTGGTTTTTTGAGGGAAAAGTGTGGGGTTATTATTATCTTGTTGTGTCGATTTTCACCATTGTCGTTCTGTGTTTTTTCGTATTTGATTTAAAGCGGGATTAACGTTTCGTCTTTGTGAACTACGAATGCACTCGATCAGTGTTCTTCAAATGATTCATTTCAGTGTTCTTTAACGCGCGTACTAAATACTTTTCGAGTCCTAATTCACGGTACACGAGAGGTTCAAGTAACACACTTGAACTAGATTTAATTTATGCATTACAAAGCATTAAAATCAGTGGCTGGAAAGTGCATCGTAAAAGAAGAATTGGGAAGATGTGTGTGGAATTCGAACATTGATTTTTACCCTGTGGAGATCAATAAAATACGAGTTTTACTGAAGTGAAAACACTCAGTCGGTCATTAAGAACGAGAGGAAAAACAATGAAGCGTGATTGTAAGAATACGATTAATTGACTGAACATTTTTTTTTTCGCATAAAATCGTTGGGGAGTTGGAGAAATTCAAGCTCGAGTTCTTGCTGAATCTGAAAAAAGGGATCAGAAACGCGTAGTTAACTACGTTCAGTTCACTTCTCACCGCCTAAAGGGTGTAATTTCATTGTGAACATTTCAGAGAGTTGATTTTTCAATCGCAGATCATGGATTTGTGATTCAGATTGTAAAATTCTTTCATTATTCTGTTAATTCTTTGGTGGAAAATTTCCAAATATTATTGAAAAAATTTCAAGAAATATTTTTCCACTAGGGTTGCTCAAGTTAATTGCCATTCATTGCCCGATGTTGAACAGGTTGCAACATTGCGAGAAGTCTGAATTTTTAGGGCATAAAAAGAAGAAATGTGTCCACCACGTAAAGTATAACTTCCATGATTCGATGTCGATGCTTGTTAGCTGGACTTGTGAAAACTGTACGCGTGTGTATTTTTTTTCTGCAAATAAAAGCACAGCATACGAGTAGGTACATTTTTCCATTAAATCGTGGAAATTCAAATACTTGTAATTTGAGAGTATTTGATTGAGCGCCTCGTAGATAGATGCAATTATCAGACTGCTGTTTTTTTTAAATCAATCGCTTTTTCAATACACCACCGTGAAAAATACTCTGATAGCGATTGGGTTTTCAAAATCTTGTTCGTTTCTATCTCATTTATCCACTATTTTACCTTTTATCGATCTAGGTAACGAGAGAGTTGTACTTCGTCAAAGAAATGTACTTTGAGAGAGAAAAATAGTACGGAGTATTTGAATTTACTCATATCAAAGCTAGTTCATGTAATGTTATTTCACCCTGCCGGGTTTGATTTCGAATTTTTGTTGTTGTTTCTCAAATTTTTCGTATTTATTTCAATAATTGAGGGATGAGGCTACTGTGACGACCCAGAAATCAGAATGATTGCCAAAAATTCATTTTGAAGGGAGGGATGATAATTTGAGGAATTATGAATAATTATGATATGGAGTTGATTTATGTATAGGGCTGTGTAGCTCAGAAACAAGAAAGGAGGAATCTTTCTGCCATTCGAACCTTCAGATTCGATCTACACAGAAAGAAACTCAGCCTATCCAAAAAAGGTAATACACCAAGAAAGTAACGTTTGATAATTCCAAAATTGCTCGATGAATTGCTTATGGAATCGAAAGACTGAACCCTAACAGTAGAATGTGTTTCTGAGACGTTTATTGAACGTACAAAACCCTCCCTCTACACGGAGAGAAATGCAGATCGAAGAAATAGTAATCTCCAATAAAAATTTGAGAATATTCCTTGGATTTATAATGAAGATAAAACGGTTCACCTTACCGTTGAATTTTAATTAAAAAAGGATCAAAAATTACAAAATTCGTGCATGTAATTTTACGAAGTGTTTTTTTCTATTGTTCCTTAAATATTGATAGTTTTTCGTTTTTTTTTTTTTTTCAAGCAGCATTCAACAAAAATATGGACCATTTTATCTTTATTACAAATTTAAGCAATTTTCTTGAATTTCAAGAAACATTCTAAAATTTTCTAATCAAGAATCCTATATTTTTGATCTGCATTTTTCTCCGTGTATGTTCTATGAACCTTCCATAAACGACAGCTTCCTTTCAGCGGCATTTTGCGCTGTCTGGGAAGCTGAAACTATCCTGAAAAGCTGCGCTCGATTTTGGAAATGAAGATTCTTACGATTCTGCGTAAAGCAGCTGCAATGAAGCGAGTAAAAAGTGAACTAAGCCTCTAAATAAACTAAACCAACAGCCTAAGTAAAATATTTTAATTGAATTCTCCTAGAAAAACATGAAAAAGCTATTGCAATAAAATTATCCACAATTCAGCAAGTTAATTCCAAGAAAACACATTTGCCGAACGATGAAAACAAAAAAGATATACCATCCCAAGCATGGCCGCCGTACATTCATCACTTTGTATGTGGATTAAGTGCGAAATTCTTTTCTCGCAAGTTTTTCCCACGTAGCTGTGAAAAACTTTATCTAAGAATTCATCAAGCACACACAAGGAACAAAAAAATAGGAACACGTCACATGACGTAAAAATAAATTCAAAGAAATTCTTTCGCCAAGGTGGGTGTGTTTGGGATACCGTAACAATTTCATCATCGTGGGAGCTGTAATTCACTTCTGTAATATTTCTCCCTCGAATAGAAGAGTGGACGATAATGTTCATCGAATTGTTCCCAAATTTATGTAATTGTATTTCTCACGAACGTTGTTTTTTTTCAATCATGAAATGAAGTTCGAATTAATACACAAACGTTACAATGAAATATGAACATCGAGTTTCTCAAAAATTCCTGAAAATGCTCCCGTTTTTTTGTTCTTTCTTTTCTTCCGCGGTTTTTGTCGAAGTCGAATCTCAGAGCTTAGCAAAATTAGAACATACTTTATGCGAAGTATATACAAAGTGGCCTGAATAGCTGTTGGCAACAGATTCGTTCTGACAAGTTTGTTTGTCAGTAAAAATAGATATGCGCCAAATATGGAACTCCATGTAATGAAGTAAAGGAAAACTTATGTGATATGTTGTTGAGTTCTTGGAGGGAGATCTGATTTACGGATTGATGAATTTTGTCGTTGATATTTCGGTTGCAATGGAAATGAATTTTGAATACCAGACCAGACTATGTGGATATTTTTCATAAATAATATTGAATTTTCGAAATTTATGTATTGAATGATGGATTTAAAGATTCAAGGATTTTACAAAGATGAAGTGTCTAAACGTAAGGACGTTGAGTACGTTGAATTCTAGGAATTGAATTTAAATAAATCAATGATCGAATTCATGTATAAAAATCAGTTAGGTGAATTTTATTCCGCCAAGTAACGTGGGCGTTAAATGAACTTCGATGTAGGTAAAAGCTGTGAGCAATTTCCATTACTGTGCTAAAAGCAATTGAGCTGTACCATTTTGTACAGCGAAATTCTAGTACAGGAGTTGAAATATCTCAGTCCATCGAGGATATTATTGCGTTACATGTACTGGAAACTTAATTCCAATACAAAGGATGTGAACATTTTTCAAATACCAAAGTGCAATAAAATTCTACTAAACTTCCCAACACTTGGAAATCAATCTATCTATTCTTCGCATCCAGATATATTCAACCTATCAATCGGGTGAAGATAACGGAAAGTGATTCAAGGTTTTGATGTTCTTTGCAATAAATTTTTGAAAAAGTATTTTTCAGTAGTAAAAGTGTATCACAATATCAATACGATAATTCGTCCCGTCGTTCGTATACTATATCGTTCTTTCATTTATCCGAGACCTCTGTGTACAACGTGTTATTCAATGAACAACATATACTTGGTTGTTTTTGTAACTTGAAGTGCTTTTCTTGAATGTGTGCGCATGTGTGTTTCTTCCCTCTCTTTGCTTCTCGAGAATTGTGAAGAGTGAAAAGTTCAACCCTTGTTTTTTCAGAGTTTACCTTTTGTTATTCGTTCATAACATCCCTCTCTTTTCATCAAGTTCAATTTGAATTATCCTTCCCAATTTTTTGTTTTTCTGATCGTTCCGGAATTCCTGACGAACGCATTATTAAAGAATCTAGTAGCGATTGAGGAAGTATGCATTTTTGTCATTGTTATCAAATCAATTCCATCCAAGATAAGAGAAAATGTCGCAAATATAATGACATATTTCAACGCGAATGAGTCGCGAGAATTACATATATCGCGCATGTACTCACCCTATGACGACTATCGTGAAATCCAATAAATTCCATCCATTCCGAAGATAAGCGCCCTGATGGGCAACAAACCCATACGCTATGATCTTCATCACGCACTCCACAGTAAATATAACCAGAAAAATGTATTCAATTTTTTCCTGAAATATGAAAAGAAAAACCACAGGTTTATCGAAACAGATTATGTATCGATTCGTTGAATTCAGGAGACGAGAATCTACTCACCAAATACTGATTTGTTTGATTGGAATCCCCGTACGGATATGGAGTGTAAACCGCTAGAGCCACACAATTTGCAAAAATTGTCATAAGAATGAGCCACTCGAATGGTCTGAAGTTTTCAAATGAGTATACGAATTAAGGAAAAGTTCATTTGAGATTTTGTTTAGATTGGTAAGCTGGTGAAGAGAATTCACTTCAGTTGTGTATCAAATCAAACAATTTTCGAATGATTGAATCAACCAATCAAAATTGGAAATCTTGGTAAACCGAGTACAAATGCTCTAGTCATTGACCAGTTTTGTAATGTTCAACCCTCAGCCTCCACACGAGTGCGAATTCGCACCACCAAACATTCAATAACCAGTAACTTTTTACATAATACATTGCTTTCACATGGAATTTTGACACAGAGTGCATTACCTTCTCTTTTACCTGTTGTACCATCAATGGATTTCTCGGAAAATTTCAACCTGAATTCATGTAGTTTTCACGAAATTACACAGGATGAGAATTGGAAAGCCAAATTCGCACTCGTCCTCGATGTGGAGGCTGAGGGTTAACTACCCGAGTACAAATTGATGTATAGAGACCATGTTAGTTCTTGCTTGAATAGCCAGAAACTATACTTCCAAGCGTCTGGTTCTTGGCTTGTTAAGCGTTACAAAACTCATCAACAACTGAAATATTCTGACTAGGGAAGATTTGTCAAGAATTGCGGAATTGCAAATCCCAGGGATGTCCTATACATCCTAAAAAGTATGGGGAGTTTTTCTTCATCTCGGTGGTGGATTTCATCCCTTGATCGCGAGGGAATTGATTTTTCTAGGATTGAATCCTCCAAAAAGTGATGAAAAACTCCACCAAATCAGAGTGACGAGTTTCCTATTCATGGTGGAACTCTGCTGCCACCAAATGTTGGAGAAAAATCACGGCAGCGTTTTTACAGTGTAGAATATCCATTATGGAAAGAAAGGATACTTCCACTCCACAACGGTGATACACATCTTTCGTACAGGATTTTTAAGGGATAGGCACCAAAGAGCACGGACAGGTCTATCGGGTGGTGGTTTGCCCCCGCGACGAGCTGGCCGTTTTTGTTGGGCTGCTTTCGTGGCAGCTCCAGGTCCGGGACCCGTTTGGGATTGTGGATGCACAGAAGAAACATGGATCTCGCTCCCGACACCGAGCGTTTGTTGTCCGGTAACAGGTGTGGTTGGGCCAGATGTTCCGATAGCCGGCTGGGTTCCCGGGACTGCAAGACCACCCAACCCCGACCCCCCATTTTCTCCTGTGCTCATCGGTCACTAATATCGAGTTCTGTCCTTCTCCAATGTCGATTACTCCTATCTTGAAATTGTGAAGTAGGAGCCTGTGAACAAATACGTATATTCTTTTACTCAATATCAAATGTATCGTTTCATATTTAAATTTAAAGTATAATTTTTCTCAAATAACGAATAATACACGCTCATATGTTCCCCGAAGTGTCATCGACGTTACAGAGAATCTCTTATAGAATGTGGGTCGGTCGAACGAAAAAATTGTAAAGAAGAACGTTATCGTGCCAAAACCGTTTGCATTTCTCAGCATTAATAATACATTATACGATTTTTTTCTTATTATACGCGATGGTCGTGGAATAGAGCTTAAAACAATGATTTATCGTAATCGAGATTTCATTACGAGGAGATAAAAAAACGACGCTAAGTATACGAAGATGAATAATTCTCATTTTTCTCAGTTCGCGAAAACTGGGGAAAAGAGTTGGTATAGAGGGATAGCCGAGATGGTTCAAGTATTGTTGCATATTGATGAAGTTCATGCATATTTCAGACATCATAAAGATAATTGCATCTAGTTTTAATATATTCGCTTGAGTAGACTTTTCATCGCGATGATAAGGGATATATAAATTATTTTTAAACGTTTCTCGCGTGCCTTGTATACTTTCCCAACATCTTTTCCTCAGAATCAGAGATTCTTTTGACGAGTATCAAAGTAGGATATATATATATATATATATTAAATCTCACTCTATTCAAACGCAAGCTTTGGAATTCAACGCGAGTATATCATTGTTTGCAAACCAAATTCTACGATTAAACTTCATTGACTGTTGCCAACTCGCTGAACTCCCGAAGAGAAATGCATCACCTAAATCCTAATAGTTGTGAATCCGTGCATCGTGTTTAGCGGTTTAACATACATTGTGAACCATAAACGAGCTGTGAAATCATGCTATTCTCTGAATCATCGTCAAGGTTTTGAATGTTGATGAATCATAAGTAACATTGATTTTCGAGCAACTGGTACACAATGTTTGTTGAATTTAATAGCATGGTACAGCTACTCGACGCCAAGTACACGGAAATATAATGAGAAATTGAAAGGGTAATTCGTAGAAAAAATGAATCGGTTGAAGTGTGAACAAAATTACTCACGCTCGATAAATTTGAAAAATGTAGTAACATATTTGGAAGATATTTGGCTTCTTATCTTCGGGCAAGTGAAGAATTTTGGTCTCATTCTTTCTATTTTAATGCTCCTCTGAACATTATGATATTCTTCTAAGCGACATATGGATTCAATTCGAAAGGATACACACACTTCGGAAAGATCATCCAAAAATGTCTGTGTACTAAAATTTCATTGATTTATAAAGATAAAATTGTCACCCGTGCAATCAATATTCCCCAACAAATTTCTCCTAATTATCCCTGTGAACTTTTCAAACAGTTCTCCTGTATACTTCGTAATCTTCCTAATTTGGAACTCTGCAAGCCGAAACGATAAGCTTTTCTCTTTTCTCCTTTCCATTATTTGCTTTAATTACTTGTTCCAAATTTTCAATCCCTTTTCCCCTTCACTACCCTCGACTACAAGCTCCCTCTTAAACACTCCCTCTATTCGTCGCTTTCGTAATCGATGACTTAACATTCTGCTGTTCTTGGCGTTCTCACAGGTCCTACAGTCAAATCTTTGAACAGTTTTACGAAAAATTGAAAAGGATTTGATAGAAGCCATTGTAAAATTTTCTTTTTACAATCCACGCGTGGAATTGTTTGTTACGTTGTACTACACCAGTATGTTCCTTTATAATGAACGTCAGGAGAAAACTTGTTTTCAACGAAATCATTATGAGTTAATTGAAAGTACGACATGCAAACATCACAAAACAAAAACTGTATCATATTTTATTTGAAACTGACAGTTATAAAATTGGAACATGACAAAATTCGAATGAATTTTCGAATATTCGTGAAGAAGTTAGTTTATACCCTGTTGATTTTGTTATCGCCTTTATCATCGTTAATATATTCAAATATTACGAGAAAACATTGCAATTCTCCCTGGGAATTTGTAATTCATGTATATGCCATAAGAAATCGATGTTATTCGAGAGCATCTGTGCCAAGTAAAAGTGTGTACACAAATGTACTTGACATTTCATCGGAAGATTCTACAATGGATTAAAATAAAATGTATTTTGTTTCGAAACATCTGGCGTTGCTCGAAGTTGTTGTTCGCACACGACAAAATCGTTTTCGCTAAAGATATTTTGTAGGGGATTTTTTTTTACGAATTCAGACACATCCGTTGCGTAGATTCGTTGTTCGTTGAGGATGACAGAATGTTTCGATCAAAGGCATTAACATTCATTCTCAAAATGTATCAATTGATTCATTTGGAACAATGTTTTGAGATTAAAATCGTGCTCATTCGTGTAATGCATTGAATTTTTCAAATAAATGAAACTCATAGCGCGATGAAAGTAGAGTAATAATGAAATCCACGCGAAAGCTCTTCGACTTCTTTTGAATGATACATTACAAACCTCAGGATAGAAGGTACGCGGCTTTACAGCTTCCGTACAGCTACATCTAAAGCCTTTCTACTTTCATTTCCTTTGAAAATAAAAGATGGGAATTTTTGTTTTCTACTGGAATATACGGTAAAGAGATTTATCCTTCGGAACGTTGTTATTAAAAGGATGAAAATAGCTTTGGAACGGACAGTGTCAAGTACGTGAAGGAAATATAAATACACCCGCACCTTGTGCTCAAATATTTTTATCATTGTTATCATTTTTATATCTATTTATCTTCTTTTATTTTTCCCGCAATTCTTCACGGTGAGGGAATCCGAGATGAATGAGAAATCATAAAAAGATATATACGTTTCGAATTGAAATTCATGCGAGAATTTGTTTACGAGGTTTTCTCGCAACTTCAATGTTTTTGAAAAATCTTCATACATCGAACTCAACATCACTAATCAGCAAAATCCTGAATTCAAATTGAACAGCTGTGTGGAATGACATTTCCTCGACGTGGCGCACGCGCTCGAGTAAATTGTCCTGTCTCGTTCCATTCCTCTTGTCTCAGCTTGCTAACTTTTTCGAAAGTCAAACATTACATTAGTCCCCATTGTAACGAACTTCATAATCCTTTATAAGTACTTCCAAATCACTTCGGCAATTCAAGCTTTCGTGAGATTAATCTACGACGATAGATCTCACAGACAGTCGATGATGATCGCAATGATCGTAATAATTGTCATTTATTTGCAACGATTGTATTACTATTGAAATCCAGTTGAATATGACTCCTTAAGTTAGATCGAATACGACACAGGCACATGTTTTTGCGTTAACAAAGAGCAAGTCGTTTAACCGAATCCGACGAAAGTTTAATAATCTCATAACGAGGTGTGCTGCGAATCACCCTCGCGGTTAAACCCCTTCGATCTTCACCAAAATCTAAGAAAACTTGGATAGAGGGTGTGATAAAACATGTTTCTTTTTGTGATAATGAATCCATAGGGATAAATATGGTTTTCCTTGCGAGTTGGAGAAAATCCGAAGTTTTATATATTTGAATACGAATTTTATGGATTTTCCAGCTTCTCTGGTCTTAAATAAATGAATTTGAAGATGGCAGCCCTAATTATCAATTGAAAATCTATCAATGAAAGATTTTATCGTTTTATCTATTGCACGTTGATGGGTATTCGATGATTATTGACTAATCAATGATCACGCAGGTCCAGTAATGCTTTATTAAAAAAAGCACGTGAGGAAAGCCTTTGCTGTGATTTTAATTCATTCTTTACACCTCGATTTAATGTTTTTAATTACGATTATTCAGTAACGATTTAAAGGAGTTGAAATACTCGACTAAACACCACTCTGATGGCCAGTATACTCGAAATATCTTTTCAAAATAATGATCCAGGGCTAACTTGAAAAATTCAATGACAAAATGATGAATTTCGCCGTGCAGTTTTTTTTTTCTTTTTTTTCTCATAATCGGGATTTTCCGTTCTCTCTAAATCAAAGGGAAGAAAAAAGAAAATCAACAAGAAGTTCGATCTTGTAGAACTCCTAATTAAATCGGAGAAGAAGAAGATATACGAGCGGATGAAGAATAAAGAAATTGCATTGGTTCCATTTAGTTTCTACACGATAATACAGACCGTGCAATGCAACGCTGTAATTCCTATCACTTCGACAACAGCGGAACTGACCGGTAGAGAATCATGTATCACTCAGATTATCCAACATACATTGCTTTTTTCGATTTCCCATTGATTCTGATCCATTACTGCTGATGCAGTGATTGAATGATTTTCCCCAGCGATCGTACGGAGACATACGGAGAACAAATTTATTCTCGTTCACTTTTATTTTCGTCAAAAAAAAATCATTCGTCTTGTGTTTTTCCTTGCGCGAAATCACGATTATCAGTGATTAAGATTTATATATCACATAGTTATATAACAAATTTGCTACTCTAGCAGAATCAGATTCCGCTGTCACAGCATTTCTTTTCTTCGTGTTTTGTCAGCACTCCTAAATAATAAATAACGTCAAATGATCGACTATGAATAAGAATATGGAATAATCATGGAACTTGAACTGGAAACATCGTTTGAAAAAAGTACTGTGAAATTTCGAGTCGATAACAGCTGATTATTTCGTTACTCAAACTTCAGTAACACAATGAAAACCGCTTCAAGCGTATAAGAACCCGAAGAAGAAGATGAATAAAAATCGGGATCAGAGATCGTTTCCAAACAAATTGGGGAACTAATCTTCAAGTTCCCGACTGAAGGAGAAAAAAAAACCATGGGTGACTGAAAGGAAATCCCTCGAGGGACCTGAAATCAACGTATCAAAGGAAAAAAAGAAGTTAGACAAGAGTGGGAAGTATCGAACTCCATTCCATCAAAATTTCCAATCGTCGGTTATTTAGTCGTATCAGGGCGCGTTTCGAGGAGGGAGTATCGCAAATAGTTCGAACGAGATGATGAGTGAAACGTATCCAATTCACAGGTGCAACGATCGAAATTCGTTGAATTTTCATTCTCAATGTGGGAAAATTATACTCATCACCGTCTAACAATATTCAATGAATTCATCAGCGAGTGCTTGAGGAAAAATTACAATACCAGGGCGGAGCGTTATCAGTACCTTCCGCGTATTGATCTACTCATTCCGTCCAACCCTTTTGAACTCTGCTGATTTCTTTCCACGGTGAAATCTGATGTCTTAATAAGATTTATAGTATATATACAAAGAGTTTCGTCTTTGTTTTGTTCTTTGTTCGGTGAATAAAAGTATAGTAGTAATCATTCGAGACTTATTCGTTATAAAACTCGTCGTTCGTGTAGGTGTTGTTGATTAAGGTATTAATCAACAGTGTTCTCCTATTGAGCTTGTACTAAGGTACAAAGATACCTTCCTTCCCTTGGTTTTCGAATCTAGTTCACGGATACCTGACTTATCGCTGATCCGCGACTATAATTATTGAACACACCCTTCGTTGGGTTACAGCGAGTGCGTGGTAGGGTAAGGTACAAGTTCTTCTTAAGAGAATTCGTTATATTCTTCTATTCATTGTTTTTTTTAATCGATGGAAGGGCTCTTTGAGTGAATGGAAATACATTCTTGTGAGGATTTATGGGTTCATTTTATCCTTGATTTTTTATCAATCTTACCAATGGTTGAAGAACTCCCATTGAATCCGATAGAAACATATATTTCTCATTCAATTTCTATTCAAAATGAATAAGAATGAATAGGGGAGGTTACCGGTGATACACAGAGAAAAATCCCACTCGAAAATATGATTTTTTCTTATTTTCCTTAGTGAATCAAGAACAGGAGAGTTTGTAAAATGAATTTTCATATGAAAATATGAACAAACCTTCCTGTTTCTGGTTTAGCAAGCAAAAGAAGAAAAATTCTTATATTATTTTCTCTGTGTAGAAATAGAAAGTAATTGAGTCTGCCCATCCCTAGCGTGTAGGAATTGATGGATAAGTCCCATTGAATGTATGAAGGAGTCAGCACTATGCTTTTATACGCACTGTAAAAAAAGTGGGAGGTTTTTTCTCAGAAAAACGGGATTTCTCCTTCATTTTGAGAAATTATTCCGCCTTTTTGGACGTCAAATTCTCCAAAAAGTAAGAGAAAAAACTGTACCAAAGTATGTGAAAAAGTCCCCCAACGTGAAGGAATTTTGCTACCATCATTTTCTGGGGGAAAATTTCACAATTGCTTTTTAGAGTGTAGAGTTACGTGTCTATACTATCAGTTCGTGCTTATTGCTTTTAATAAACACGTAACTCTCATCCTCGTGGAATGAACTGAATATAGTACGGACACAAATGCAACGAACCACAGTGCAATCTCCCTTTAAAACCGCTCATCCTATCTTTCTCATTCGAACAGTTTTTTAAAGGAAGAGAGTGAGCAGCCTTATCGAAAGCTTGCACTGTACATCGTATAACACTGTTTGTAAAGATTCCTTTTACAATCGATCAAACTTGAATCTAACGAACTATTCAAGCCAACTAACAACAGTTTACGAACGAAAACAACAGATAACATTTCCCTCGATTTTTATACACAAAATGAATGCACGGATTCGTACATGGAATATTCTTCTTTCAAATTGAACGCAAAAACACAAACAATTGTGTAGTTCGATACATTGGGTTTATAAAAACGTATTATAGAAATTTGCTCGATAAGTATTCCGAACGATCTAATTTTCTTTAATGCGTTTGAGGCGTGAACAAGTGGTTACGCTTTACGAACAATTGTTCGGTATCAAAGCCCAGCGTTCGTGTAGAATCGAATATTAATATTGATTGAAAATACCTGGGGGATAATGAACCGGATCGATGGGGTGAGAGAGAGAAAAAAAAGAGGAACAAAACGTGAAAAAATGTAGACACGAGCGTACGTTATTATAGTATTCTAATTCGAAAGGTGAAAGAGAATCAATTCGAAAATGTCAAAGGGAGAGTCAAATACTACATTTATTCCTTTCATCGTGACAATCGCTCGAATTATTAACAAATTATCGATTATCGTTGAATTACTGATTACTCAATCAGTTACTCTCAGCTGCTGCTGTTATTGTCTCAGTTCAAATAATCATAAGATGAATATGAGAAGAAAATTGTTTAATCGATTCGGTATATGAATGATGAAGGGAAATCATCCAACGATGAATATTTGTTTGTACTTCGAATATCAATTGATGAAACGAATAAAAAGTGTGGGCAAAGTTTTATTCGTTTTCGGAATATGGGGTTCGATATATTCTGGAGTGAATCTGTAAAAGCATTTCTACCGGGGTAGGAGTGTGTATTGTACCCTCTGATCGTAAATTTTATTCTAAATACCATGAATCCTTTTCACTCGCGTTAAAAGAACGCTTTAGAGCGATTTTAATCAATAAAGATTCAAATCGGATTTCGCGGTCCTTGTTCCCATCAAAGTAAACCCACTGTGTTCCCCATGAGAGAATATATTAATATAATATCCCACATAGAGTACTAAATCTTACCTGAAGGCTCCTTCTATTTTTCTTCAGCTGAGATGGTTTCTGAAGATCACGTGTCCACTTGGAGCCAGATTGCATGCTGCGGTATTATACTAGACTGAAGTTCATTTTGTGATCTGCAACAAAACGATTATCCAGAATGAATCCGAGTATAATAATATCTGAAAAGAATGGAGGTACACAATTCGAGTATCGCGCGTATAAAAAAGAAAATTATCATCCGTTCAGGGACATATGATTTTTTTTCATTCGATTGAGCTTCTCGCATCGGATATTTCCATACACTTTGACGCCAGTGTTCTCGAAGAGCATAAAATAAAATCCAGTTCTTTGATATAAAACGTTCCATATACACAAGTTCCTGTTCTTGTCGTTGGTTTCATATTTGAACAACAAAAAAACGCCTTGAAAGCTAGTCGTAAAGCGATGAAAAATCTATTTATCCCTCGAAAAATGCGAACAGCGGGAGTAGCGGTACGCGGAATTCAATCAGCGGGTTTCGAATAACACGAATGCAGCGGCAGAATAGTATCGGTACTCACTCGAGTGTACAATTGATTTCATCAGGTGGTAGGTTTGCATTGAGAAAAAGAGAACGTTGGCAAATCAAACCGTACGTCTGTACACGTGTTTATGTTATAGGAATTGCAACGAGGATAGAAAATTTATCCAATAATGTAATATATTTTCTCGATAGTAGGTCAATGCTGATGCACCGTTTGTCCCGTATCAACAATAATCCTGTTGAACTTCTCCGTTGAAAACATATGATCGGGGTTGGAGAGAATTTCAAGTAGTTTTATATAGAAATGTTTTGTATTATTCGCGGATATGGTTCGTCGAAGATCGTGAGAAAAAACACAAACCTTGACGAAAAGAAGACCTCTTCTCATGATAAAATGTTCATCGCTCAACTTGTCAACGAGTATAATATAAATGGTGTGGATTCTGGATATTGATCCATCGTACGATGAAGAAGTACAGAGAAGAATGAAAAGCATTCAACGAGATTAAAAAATGTTTTTATCCTTGGCGTATAGATTAGAAGTCTTGAGAATTTATTATGTACACGCAGATGCGGTAAGGAATTCATCACGGTGTACGGTGTGGAGGCAAATTATTAAACGCGCAAATTATTCCAGGAGTTGAAGTGGGACAAAGTTATAGTCGCGTTGGCTCGGTTTCATAATAAGTATCGAATTTTCATTATGCTCCTGTAATGTATCAAACTCTGGCGTATCGTTGGCAATTCTCTTCCGTTTTAGTTCATTCTGGCACAAAATGTGCTGTCTCTTTATATTGTTTACGTTTCGATGCATTCCAGTCGGTCGACGAGAAGAAAATATTTTAGGAGATCGATGAAAATATATTGAGAGGATGAAGAGAAATTCAGTTGGAATTAGGTAATCTCAACCTTGATGATTATTTATTATCAACTCACATTACTGAGTCATCATAGACGTCAAAAATCGCATATTCATGGTTCATAAAGGGTTTGACTACTGGATAATAATGTACCTATATGGAAATTGCCAGAGTTATCAAAAGGCGCTGTACTGGCACCAATCGTTGGACAGATTTCAAAAAGTATTGGTTCCCCTAGACAGTTCTTTACCGCCTATAGCGAAGACTCAAGTTTTAGAAAAACGGAACTGTGCCAGTATCGAACCAGAGTTGGTTACAACATTGTCTCGATAAGTATCGAGAACACTATACTTTAACAATATTGCTATAACGTCCTCCCAATACAGAGTTGGCAGGGGACCAGAATTCAAATTCACTTTATAGTATCACAGCTACTTTGGTGAGACGAGACTTGGGCCAGTAGTGAACCAGAACTGATAACACTGCAGAATACACGGTACCGATGCAACGTTCACTGTTTAAAGTCTGACTTAAAGTGGCTGCATTTTACTTGAAAACTTCACTGAAATTCAGTCTTTTCCATTGTGTCGGCATTTGTTTTGGATGCTTACTTTCAGCTGAAATAGGGCTAGTTTTTGCTGCATCTTAAAATAAGCCGATATTACGGTTGGAAGTAAGTTTTACTTTTCACTGTGTTGTCTGACCACGGAATCAGCGGTAAATTTGAGTTCGAATCAAGTTCGTAGCGAGACATTTCTTTTGGTAAAACAAAACAGGGCCAGTACCGAACCAGACTTGACAACAGTGTAGACCACTAAAAAGATAGATACGAGACTGTGTCAGTATTTATACAACTCAGCACTGTTAGAGAAGTTCTTAAATTTAATACGAGTGATGAAATTTCACGACTTCTCACTGACATATAATAATTATTCATTAAATTTCACAAATACGTTATTAAAATTAAGAAGGAAATTCTCAACATTAAGAATTATATTATCAAATCCAATATTTTGTTATAAATTCTGTCTCATTACGGAATCGATTGAGAAGCGCATAGTTCCAATTAACGATCTAGAATGGAAATGCGCCAGTACTGAACCAGACACCATAACAACGTAGAAATTTGAAACCCACAAAATCTGAAGAACCATCGTTATTTTTCATTTCGAATGAACTGAAACATCGTTGAAAGAATGTACTGCAAGATTTTTGGTTCCCAACGGCTGAATATTGTGTTTTTCAGAGCACTAACCCGTTAATCGTTAATAAGCGATTCAAACTTTAGGAACATGAGAAACGACACTGAGCCAGTATTGATACAACTTTGTCTCACTACGGAATCGATGGGGAAGCGGAGTTCCAATCAACGGCTTAGGAAACCAGCTGTTTTAGTGAAACAGGGATCCGTCTGTACTCAGCCAGACTCCACAACAACGTGGAACACCGTAGAGGACTGATAATGTGCCTGTATCGATAGCACTTTGTTTCACTACAGCATCTAACAATGATGGATCGTAGGACTTCAACGAAATTATTACAATAAATGGCAATCCAAGTGATCCACCGTAAATTCGGAGATTGGCTGATGCGATAGAGACTCAGTTTGGGGTCGTCCTCTCAGCTAATTACTTTTTTCCGTGTAAAATATTCTAGCAAATCCTTTTCAATCAACAAGAATAATAACTTCAAAAATGAGTGTACGAATAATAACTATAACGCTATCAGTGGTTTCATCAAATCCGCAATTTCGTAGAGTCCTGAAATATCCCATATTTTGGCTTTGGTTTTGCATAGGATGTAATTGCGGTAGAGAGAAGTTCAGTAGAGACAACCACATCACTTAGCAAAATCAACATCGTATAGATGATAATCCTGTCTTGGGGTTATAAATTCATAGTCGTGTCTATACGTTGGTAAAGACGAGGCTACATTAATTTCATACGGTGCATCGCGATTAATTAGTGGTTGGAGAATGGATTCCTTCGAGTAAAGATTCCTTCATTCGCATTATTTTTCTAGGATATAAAAGAATGAATCTTTGATTTTCCAGAATATGTTTTTTGCAAGATCTCTTACCGTGAATATCCGTTCAACTACACTCCCTGTTACAAATAATCTATAAAATCCCATTGACGAATGGAAAAATGAATGAGTGTTAATGAAATTCAATGATATTCAATCAGAAATTTCACCATTTGTAATAAAATCCACTAGAATATTTCCAGCTGTTTTCCACACAAATATTTTCTCTGGTGGATTCCTCACAAACATTTGGAACAAATCAACCACCAAAGAAAATGCTCATGTAACAATGAAATGTTCCAAATTTGTTGACAGTGTATAACCCTTTCAAACGCTAAAATTCTCTTTTCGAGATTATCGCACTTTGTTTTCAACTGCTTTCAACTAATGCGATGATTCAAATGGAATTTATTCTTGAAAAAAAATGCTCAAACTCTTGGAGACATATCAGAAATGAAATGTGGATATATGACATGCACCCACCTGGACATGAAAAGTTGAAAACACTTGAACCTCGAAACTCCGACACGATCATTCACAGATCCATTGAAGATTCTCTATTGTAAAAAACCGTCCTTTCTCGTATCACAACCTCATCGCTGAAACGACACGAGTTTTTCATTGATTCCTAATTGATTTTCTTTCGTTTGTCTAATGACGAACCAATCGACATGTCATTCTAGTTATCGACTCAATGGAAAAGTAACGGAACAATTAATGGAAAATTAATGGAAAATCGATGCTTTTTTTGGGAGGGGTTATCTTGATCCGTCATCGCGATGATAAGAGCAAAGGAAGAGACATTCATTCGCTCGTGGAAAAACTTGACACGATGGGGACAAGTGTTTTGCAATTTCACTGCTCTTATAATGAACTCAGTTGTGAAATTAGCGACTGGATATAGTCTGCGTATGCGAGGATAATATCTAATAGCCCATCAAAGGCGTGTATTCGATATCCGATAATGGAATGATAACACCAGGCTATTATAATGACTTCCGTCCGTGAGACAATATTTTCTTCTTTTGTATTTCAAATGTGTCGTATTTCGTGTGGAATATGAAATTTTACATCTTTTGGAGTATGATTTCGATGATTGACGCCATGATTGTTTGTAAATTTACAATTGAAGCGAGAATTCATTACAACGATATCACCATAGTTATGCGGTTCCCACACAGCATTTTTGGCCTTCAAGATATCTTGAAGATCTGTTCAGGAAAGTTCAAGAAGTCTTATGCAATATATCCTTAAGATATCTACAACTTTTCTTCCGAGATTATATCTGTTAGACATCTGTTAGAACTGTTTTAGATCTCTTGAAGTTATCTTTTCATGTTGCATAAGAGTTCTTGAATTCAGTTTGAGATATCTTTTAGAATTGAAATGCTGTGTGGGTTGTGATTGTCCAAAGGAAACAATACGGTACATCACGAAGGAACTTTGACACCCGAAGACAGAAACCGAACGAGGAGCGAATTGAAGTTCCCATTGGAAGATCGATTGTCACCCATCAGTATTGTTTCTTCCCCCATTCGAAGACACAAACTCATATCAACGACATAAATCTCCATCCCCGCATTTCAGTGGTTAGACCAAGTGATATGAATAATGTGTGGCATTTTTACCTCCCAGCGTTTTTCCACGATAATCGATAAACGAACATCAAAGAGACTATCGACTACAGGACAATAGAAATGAGAAAATGAATTTATATTTATCAAAAATGATCTCCAGTGTACAATATATATATATATATATATATATATATATATATATCGATTTCAACAGTTTCCGTTGGCATTGTGATTCCTGGCATACGGGTGCTTGCATCGATATCGTTGGATATATTCAACACGAAGATCATCCTTTCACGTGACGCGAGGAGTTATGTGACCTTATCATCTTATTTGAATTGTTGAGAACACTCTAGAAAAGTGGATATCGTGAATAAATGTTAGGAGTGTCGATGGATTGTGAAGAGCTGTTGAACGACGCATTCGAATGATCGATATCGATATAAAATCATCGAATATCTAACATAGAAGTGCAGGGATGCGTATTCGTTTGAACGAGAATGAAGAATTGTAAAAATAAATGTCACAGAACATAATCTGACTTTGGTTTCATCGTTGATATCACTTTCATATCTTAATTCTATTCTACAACGTTGGAGATACTTTCAAAGGGTGTAAGGCGTGGAGGTTTGAAACAATTATACCCCATTCTGGGGTATTCCGTGCTCACGCCAACCACACTCGCCATAGATCTATCTTCATTCTCTCCTGCTCGTTGAGAACAAAAAAGGTAGAGAGATAACGAACGAAATTGCTAGTATAGTTGAATGGAAAATATCATTATATATTCCGCTTTCGATGTTGATAAGGGTTTGAAAGTTACGAAGAAACTCGGTTTAGAGTTGTGATATATTCAAAATAAATACTATCGATTCATGGAATAATGGTTTGAATTCCATTTTACAAAACCTCATATTTTGCCTTCGATCGTTGTTATATGAAAATCAGAAATCAATTCAACGAGGTGCACTGTTCGTACGATCGTTTATACTGACTATGGAAAACAATATCACGTATCTGATAGATGGAATTCGAATTATAACAATCGTATTATACGTCTATCCCGTAAACTGATATATTCTACCTTCATGAAGATCGTATAAACTGTGCGAAGGACGATTCGTGTTGTATCAATGATGACGTTTTTTTCAATTCAGTGGAGGTAACAAATTTTATGTGGAAAGTAGAACAACGTAGTAGAATATTACCCAACTTTGAATTTTTATCCAGAACCTGTTCAGGTTAACTTTGAGTTGATAATAATCAAGTTGAAGGGGATGAAGGTCGTAATCGACAAGACATCACTGATTAGAGAATTTAACTTCACCTAGACAGCACCCAAGAATCCCAAACGAATTCTGAAAAAAGAAATCTTGAAGAACTCCTTCAGAATATAAAGTTTGCAAGTTCCGTTAAAATTCTCAAAAAAGTCTCATAGAATTTAAAGGGAACTCGCAAATATTTTAACAAATCGAATTCTTTTGAGACTCCGTTGGAACACTTTGTATTAGAGTTCTTTAATGGCCTGTCGGTTCATACAAGGAAAACAATGTTTGATAAGACTTACCAACGAGGGTGGTAAAATACGGCACTATTGCAATTCCTTTTTAATATTTACCAGAACTTTGGTGAAAATGCACCGCTGTGATAGTAATATTAACCGCGACTATTGTAAATTCTACTAGAACTCATATAAATATTACGAGAAATTTCAATAGTCCTGCATTCAACTGAACACGTTAGTAAATCTTTTGAGACCTTTTTTCTCTGCGTATTATTCTGTTGTTATTCCCAAACAATCCCAAACTTTTGTCGTTAAATTCCGAATACTTCCTTTTCGGTTTTAATCCGCCAGAGACACAATCATAAAATTCCCAGTAATGCTGAGAATTTTGCTACGGGTAATCGCAACGAATGAAAGAAAAACGAATATTCGAATCTATTCTCTTGGGTTCACAGATGTGCGAAGAAAAGTTTCCGAACGGAGACGAAATTCCGAAAGATCATTCCGTAATATTCAAGAATTAGGGAATATATTATTTAGTAAAAATACATTCGGACGAGCAGTCAACGTGAATTCTTCTTCTCTTTTTTTTTGTATTTACATGCAGTTTTACGATGCTTTCGGAATTTTCTTCCTTTTTGCATCTCTATGTTCTTTTTCAACCCCTCAACGAGCGAGTGCTCATTACAATTTTGTCGTCGTACAACGCTGTGTCGTTCGCGTATGCGCGAAAAAAAGGTAAAAAATATTACAACAAACGCTGGTACCGGCTGACAAATCGAGAAAACCTCTGCGTTTCCAGGCACTTTTTGTGCCATTTTTTCGTTACTGATGAATTCTGGACTTCAATGATACAAGAGAGGTACGGTACGTATTCTCTTATTTCTTCGCGATTGATTGTCCCGGATATACAAATACTTGAATCTACTATCGACTGCAATCCAAGAACAAAAAACACACGAACCGTACAATTTTGATTCGGAGAAAACTTTCTCGAATCTATAAAATATCGGATCGATCTCGACGAATCCAATATTTCCTTCAATGAAGAAGGTTCTTCTCTACCTGGATATGAAACGTGAAATTTGTAATTTTTGATCACGAAGAACAACACTTTACAATATAAAATTCGTTTTCGAAATTATAACGAAGATTGTTGTTATCCAAAGAACAAATTCTTCTCACAGCTTTCCGAATCCATTTCAAACCTTATGCAATTTTGTCTCTATTTTACGATTGAATCACGTTCCGCGACTGTCTCACCGTAAATCGAATCCGCGTCTGATGCTAAACTAATTATGTCTGTTGGAGTGTCGATTATATCCATCCTTAATTGAACGATTACACTTCAGATGTTTGTGGCAAGTACATACGGTGGTGGATCGTTGATTGAGATTTCTAGCGTATGAACACAGAATAAATACGTGAAACTTTCGGTACAAGAGTCGATCTTCCCTCTTATAATCGAATTTGTAATTTGGAAATTTCTTTGAGAAAGATAATAAATGTATTTTCCTGTTTTTCTACGTGAAACAAACAAAAAAAAATGAGATAAAATCAAGGAAGTTACATTTCCCCGACTTTAACCTGATCGTAGAATTCTTTGACCTCTAATTATCTCAATACAGAGGCAAGAAAATCTTGGATGAAAGAATCGGTAAAAAGAAGCAGTAAACTCCCCATCCTCTTTGTCCGCTGTTTTATCTTGCATTTTCATTTTGAGTTTCTCTTCCCTGCTCTACCACTATTTTACTCAATCTTTACTGACGGAATTTTTCGTTAAACGTAGCTTCGAAGCTCGATAAACGTGAGACATTGTTCGGTTTTAGAGAAATTTACCGCGTACTTGGTAGAATTTATGGCGCAGGACACTTTGAAAAGTTATGTGAATTTTACAAACGCCACGACAAATTCCTCTTAAATCGTATGACTTGTGCGAGATCGGGCTTACCTTGAATGGGAAGCCCTCGGAAAGCTTTGTGTAACTGAATTTCGATTCAATGACAAGAATTTTGTATTTAGTTGTTATTCGTTTGAGCGAGGAAAAGGATTTAATACGGGAGGGGTGAAGAGTTTTGTGATTTTGGATGAAAATGTTATTTTATTTATATCTTAGACATATAAATAGGATTTATAAATTGCACTGTAAACAAATACACTACGAAATTTGATTCAAGTTTCTTAAAATTCAGTACAATTTTTTTTGAAAATTTAGGAGAAAATGGCTGTGAAACTTAATCACATTTTCTGAATTTTCAGGAGTAATTTTTTCACAGTCATATTCCATCCCTCAGCGTTCAGACTGAATGTGGCTGCATCTTACTTGAAAACCTTGACTGAAATTCATTCTTTTGCATTGTGCCGACATTTATTTTTGGTGCTTACTTTCAATTGAAACAGGGCTAGTTTTGGCTGCATCTTGAAATCAGCTAACATTCAGGATGAAAGTGAGTTTTACTTTTTACAGTATAGTTTTGTGCTTGTGTTGGAAATAAGATTGGAATTATTGAATCAAGCTTGCGCCAAAGTTGACGAACTTCCGCCATCATTTCACAAGCTAATCAAGGTTTGTTCCAAAGATTCGTCAATGTTCGTCAGAAGTGATTTAGCCTCGAGCCACATTCATAACACAAACTTTTCCTCTTATTCCTTGATTTATTACACAATATCGCACACAGATTCCCCTTTTTCTCTCCTCCTAAATGCTTCAGCGATAGATCTAGCAAACAATACGCCCTATCTCGAGGTAACTTTGAATAAAACTCTTTCATGAACCTCGCGTATCTCTCTGGTACCATTAAAAGCTTTCATAAAACGCCTTTCCACCTCGTACTCGGTAAAAGAGCATTCTTTACTTAAATACGTAAAAAATTAATCATCTCACGCATTTTTCCTCAACAGGTTTGCATATACAACAACCATCTATACCTGTTCTCAGCTCTAAACTACTCTCTGGCTCTTACATTCCATTCAATTTCAATCGAAATAATCGAACCCATTTGTAAAAGTTGCTTTATTAACAATGTCAACACGTGAATTTTCCACGTGAAATGACGAAATAAATTATAACACATAAATTCACATTCGTTCAAAAATACGCGTAATTGAACCCAATTTATAGGATGGAGACTCGATTTTAATTTCAATGTGTTTAATTGCTTAAGCATTAATTAATGCTGTTGACGGCACACCGAGCGTCATATAAATATTCCTACATTACCGTGCGAATAATCTACGTGAAAAAATGTTCTTCAACGTAATTTATTTAGTTGAGAAATTTCCTCGCTTGGACCACGTTCTTGATCCCTCCATCGTTATTCTCGCGTCGCTTTTTCAACTCGCAACGTTGAATGGAGATAGAATATTGATATTTTAAAACATACCACAGCTAAGGATATTTTCAACAAAATACCATCGGTGTTCGGGAAAAGGTGCTCTCAGGAAATCCGTATACAACAGATTCATCAATATTCGTCGATATCTTCCCCGGGATGGAGAATAAATGAAGAATGATGATGTATGATCCGAACATACACCGTGCACCGAGGGAAGAGTTTATTAGGATTCCATTCATGTTTATTCAAGAGATATACAGTGTATTTCTCTGGATAAAAGGTTTAGCAATTGCTTTTTTTTATATATATGTATATTCTGAAGGAAAAATAAGATAAATTGTCGTGTCTCGGTAAACATTTTTTGTCTTCAGATATCTTTTAGATACATCTTAGATGTCTAGCACAACTATGTTCATAACATGTCTTATATATGAAGTTTTTTCACCAAGAAATCTTTTCAATGCATGACATGTCGAAGATATGTTGCAGACAAGAGTTAGTCTCAAACTTATCAAAAAGTGTAGTGTCAGATAACTGAAACCTGTTCAAAAGGATATCACTCGATACTTTGAGACAAGTTTCAGACGTTTATGTTTATTGGGAGTTATGTTGAAATATATACAAATTAGGTACAATTTTGGACATTTTTTCCGTTAGAGTTGTCAATTTGGCAGAATAAGAACTGTATTCTCAAAGAATTATATTTTTAAATACATGTATTCTCCAGGAATTGTCTTTCTAAAGCACTGTATTCTTCATTTTTGTATTCGTGAAGAAATGTATCCTCAGATATTTGTCTTCTCAAAGAATTATATTCCTGAATATCTGTATTCATCAAGAACTGTCTTTTAAAAAAACTGTATTTTTGATACCTATGTTCAGTTGGCCGACCAATGAGGAGATAATCGTTGCCATTGAAGTATATACTCATTGTTGCAATTAATGATATTTATTATCAATTTTCATTGTCTCAACAACACTTCCTGAAATAGGTATTCGCCTGAATATAAGTATTGAATATACAGTTCTTGAAAAATACAGATATTTTAGAATAAAGTTTTCTAAGAAGACAATTTTTTGAGAATACAGATATTCAAGAATACAGTTCCTTCGGAAGACCCTTCTTCGAGAATATAGATTTCTCAAGGAATACATAATTAAAGAATACAGTTCTTGTTCTGCCACGTCAGTTCAAGGTTGATTTCGCTCTACTGCAACTAAAAACCTTCCGTCAATCTTCCATTCAAAGGAAATCCCATTAAGAAACTGAGAAAAATGAAATTTGAATTCTAAAACATAAATGTAGAATTTTCCTTGGAAATATTTTTACAAAGATATTCAATGTTCCTTCCCTTTGTTTTTAGGAGGTTTTTTCCCTCCAAAAAGCAAGGAATAGTTCTTGAAAGTGAGGTTCAGATCTCTTATTTTTGATGAAAGGAAGGAAAAACTCCCTACATACGCTTCTAAAATCCTAATATCGTTTGATCGTACCCAACGAAGGTGTGGCTCGGATCATACTTGGGAGTAGATATAAGTTCAGTCTCACGTGCTGAGATTACCACCATAGCTGTATCGTACGTGTACCTCAGCTATAATGAGATTAGAATACATGTGAGACATTTTTGGAACGTCGTAGCAAAACATTACATTTTCGTCAAACATCATGCGGTTATTATACGGGTCACAAATTTTTCTCCTGACGTATAAGACGAAACTACACGAATAGTCGTTCCGCTTTAATACCAACCGTAATAAATTGTAGCATTTTACTGATGTAGCGTCTCGTGTACAAGTTTATGTTCGGAAATCAAATGAAAATAATATAATACAGCCAAATGAAATGAGAATTACAGCGGAGGGAAAGCATGGCGGGAAGAGGAGAGAGGAGGAGGAGGTTGAATAAGCTTCGAGAATTGAATTATTCAATGGTAGGAAAATGAATGAAGAGGAGAGGATTCCGGAGCGTGGTACTGGAAGAGTAGATGAGAAATATATAAAAGGGGGTTTGAAATTTTGATAAGTTATCGGAAGTGATTCGAGAAATGGATCAAATGGAATGGAAAGGAGTAAACAAAGTCAACGAAAGTCAGTCAGAATTGATATCCTTTTATATCCTGTGCACATTTTTTCCCCAGGAGGAATGATTCTTGGAATTCGATGACTCTAATGGAGCTTAACAATGCACTGTAAAGAAAAAACTGGAAATACTCAAAAAATTCCAAGTACTGGAAAATACTCGACTCGACTGGAAAATCCTCGAGAAACTTGAGTACTGATACACATCTAGTTATAATAGTTACCGATACTAGTCTAGTAAATCTAGTTACCGATACTAGTCTCGTAGTCTTGTGCACTCCTAATTTTTATGAATATTTTCAACAATAATTTTCCATCACATGTACTGGAAAAATCCAATATTAAGGTTCAGGAAATTCTCAGGTTCAATGTTGGAATTTTCCAGTACATGTACTAGAATTTTTCGCTAAATTTGTTTTACAGTGAAGATCTTGCGAAAATTTGAAAAATGAATATACGAGTAGAATACATATTTCATTATTATCGTGAAATACAAAAGCAATCGATAACTGTGTATAGTTCAGAACAACGATACTGAACCACGGATTGAATTTTCTCCGATTAAGCGTCTCGAGAGATGAGCGTACATAATATTTAAGATGAAAATTTCATCAAGATCTTGGTGAAATACGGCAACTTAGATGGAAGGGAAATCGATAAAAGTGAATAGAAATTCCAATGTACCCGGAGTACAGAGAGAATGAATGAAATTATCCCAATCCACCCAACAAGTCATGATTCGAAGACGGTTGCTCGAGTCTTGTGTCTTTTACTGTCACGGAAGTTTCTCCTGTGCATTTATCAAGAACGAGAGATTGTATGAAACAGTTAGGTGACAAGATAAAATTGACTAGACGGAAAGCTTTCTCCTCGCAAAAATGGTACAGGAGAGTTGTTCTTTATAAATCTTATTAGAGTCTTGGGACTTGATGAAGCCTTTTCACGTCTCGTTAGGCGCTGGCCAGGTTCTGAAAAGCCTTAGATGAGCCATCAATAAGCATCCGTTGCGTTAAATATAAAGTATGGAGCCAAAAGTGACAATTGCCTCCAAAATTGACTCCATTGGACCGAGGATCGGCGATTGTTTCCCTCAAGATTCAAATGAATGTTGAGACAATCGTAAATTGACGAAACCAATCAATTATCAACAATGTTATATCATTTTGCCATGTTTTGGTTGTCCTGTACAGGAACCCAGTCATGAAACACAACCGATGACCAGCCCATATTGATTCCCAAGAGTTGGCTAGCATGCACGGATTTCGTACCGCATACATGGGATTCAATACGGTCACAGCGCTACCCAGGTAAAAATTTACCATGGGCGCTAGGTTGCCGCGAGGCTCACTAAGATGGGCCGATCCTAGGCTACCAGGCATGGCGCAACTCTGAATTGATAACATCATTCCAGCCTCAGCCCATTTGTTTCCACAATCAAGACCCAACACTGGAAACAGGGTTGTGATAGCATATGCCGTCAATGGCAGACCATACAAAAATTTCTTCGCCAAGGATGAGCCAACGCTGTAGCAATCTTGCGGCAGGGTTGCGCCCATCTCATGCCAATGGTCACTTTTATTTTTTATTGTAATTGAAAATAAAATAAAAAATCCATTCTATCATTTCGATTGAACGAAATGAATGTCAGAGAATTTCAACATGTAATTTTTCTGATTAATTTAAACTGATGAATGACGTAAATCCGGTGGTCCTGGCGTAGAAGTAGGCGGGTCTGGAAACAGATGAAGAATTATTTCTGTCATGGAATCTTCAAAGGAGACTTATATATTGATTGAATGCTTGGTTCGCCACTCGCAGGAAACAAGCATCACTCTGGTGAGAGTTATTGTAATTTGCTGTTCGAGAAGGAAGTTTCACTCTTAGCCAAGCTATTACTCAAGTCGAGTCGAGCTAACGCCTAAACTGAGCGAGGCCATCGCCCAAGCTGGACCAAGCTACGACCCATGCTTGGTGCAACATGAGAATCCATTGTCATTCAGAGTTGCCTAATGCTTGGAGCAGTGTCCCGCCAAGCCCTAGAGAGCCTCTGTTGAAAGCATGCTTTTTCCTTCAAGCAATATTGGTTGAAGGATGAACCAAGCGTGGCGCAGCCAATGATCAATGATGGATCAATGAAGTCGATTTATGACTTCCCATATTGGTACAATGTTTAGACCATTGTCAACCATCCTTGTCCCTGCATAGATTGCCCAGCTTTGGCTGGCAGCCTTGAGTCTAGCTATATTCCGTCGTCAGCATTCGCGGAGCCTGAAGATTTTTATATGGGTAATTGTAAGTAATAAAGAAACCTAATCGGTGACTCCTAGTTCTGAGATTCAAGAACAGAAAGAGGCTTCAGTACAGATTGCCAGTACTCTGCCAGCATGAGCCCGTGCTGGTACAGTGCCGCGCGTGTTGTAGAATTCTGATTGGGATGATTACTTTCTGTTATTTTTGGGTCCAAGTTATCCTCTAGCGGTCAACCATCGATGGATGCCATTGGTCCATCAATGGCTGTCATTACCGTAGAATGAATTCCGGCGATGGCTCAGTTATGAACCATTTCTGAGCCGATCGTAAAACCCTGTTAGGGATTGTCGAAAGAAATAAATTTTTATATGGACATCGTTTTGATTGATAAACCATATATGCAACCCTTGTTGTACATTCCCGAATGTTGGATTCATCGCGATTGTTGTTGAATCTCTCTTTTTCCATTGTTATTTTCTTCCTCAGAAAAATACGTATACGCATTCAATTATTTTCAATACAACATGATGCATAAAACAACATACGTTTTCTTTTTATCACTCACGTGTCTGGGGTGCACGTACACGCACCCTTTCTTTTTTTTCCTTTTATTTTTATATCCTCGTTACTCCGAATGGATGTGTATTGCACCCACAGGATAGAGTTGTTGTAAAACATGATAAAATTTATTTATCTTTCACCGCTCTTGGCATCCGTAACATTTTCGAGCCTCAATTTTCTCTGAAATTATGTACAGTGTGAATTCTCTGTGGAATATGATACAAAATAAACAAGATTTATGTCTGATTCCGTAATGAACAACAACCAGGAATGAAAAATATTGTATTCACTGTAATTACGCGAAGTTCTACTTTTGAAATTGATTGTTGAAGCAAATTTTGAAGTTTTTATGTTTGTTTGCTTTGTTTTGTTCTTCTTTTGTTCGCGATGTGAAAAAATCATTAACGTGGACGTTCATTAATGTGGATGTACAAATATTATCAGGGTATGTCAGGAAATGATTTTCTCACGCGAGCAGAATTTTATATACAGAGTTGTTCAGGAAAATTGTAGAGAATGAAAAAAATCTCACAACGAGTATGCAATGAACTGTGTGAATCTTTTAGGTTTCTATCATCGTTCTTCGCGAGAGATTCTTTCGTCCGAATTTCATTGAAAATTTCTTAAACACTCGAACCATTCATCTTGATATTTATTTTCCATTTACTTGTTTTTCCAATCTCTCAAATGACGTTGACGCATCGGTGCATGCGTTTCTGTCGTATCTCCTGGGATCTGGTCGCAATGGTGTATATACGTCGTTTATTTTACGACGTGCGTGAAATATTTTCATGAGAGATACTACTTCCAGAGTGTTCGTTGAGTACGAGAGGGAGATTAAAATTAGGGAACTCACAGGGATCGCGTATATGAATGAAATTCCAAAACGTGTAAAAACAGAACAAGCGACTGTACAATTTTATTCTTTCTGTTGAATCGAGTCGATGAAAATCTTCTCAAGCTTTTCTTTTCCAATTTTCTCAAACTCCAACTTCATAAAATATTCCCACGAATCGAACTTTGCCATTTTCTGCATTGAAGAAACAGAGTGAGAAGATTCTAATCTTTTTATAGTATGTCAAGACGAAGAGCAAAAGAAAAACAAGTTGCAAGATATGCATAAGGGATGTTTAGACTAATTTTCCACTTTCTTCGCAATAATTACGTTCTCGCAACAGGTAAAGGACACAACTCGAATGAGACCTGATTAAATGAAGAAAAAAGAATAACGATCGTGATAGTAAATTACAGGAATTAATTAAAAACGTATCTCGAGTAGAAATTTCATTAGGATCGTTATATTAACTCCTCGGAGCCTACCCAATTGAAACGAGAAATCGATTTATGTACCAACGACACAACGGAGATGACACGTGAGTTGTGGCCTTCCATCGTTGCAATGATACTTGATCGTTCAGACGTCCTGATCGTAGAGTATCTTTGCATTTATAGAAAATCAATTTGTTACATCATTCTTGCGTTTGATATGTACGAAACAATGCAAACTCTGTTCTCCATTTCCAGAGATGACGTCGAAACAACGTGAAATCACAATTATCAATTCATTTCTGGGTTGAAAGAATGTAGAGGAAATCAGGATAAGTTGACATACTTTCTCACTTCGCTGGAGTTTGATGATGAATCGTTTATTGAAACGAATTGAATACTCAAATACTCAAACTGTTGCAGTACATTCTTTAGACAGGTGTTTCTAGATGCAATACGGAGGAACAAATTTTGCTGCTTTAATTGATCATGGTGCTTCTCCAGGTATCCAGTTGGCTGTGGTAGGGAATTTTTAGCCAGGTCGGCAAAGAAGATGTAATACACGGAAAAAAGTAATTAGCTGCGAGATGGACAGCCATTTTTTTAGCTCCTGTAGATAAATTTTATTTAATATTGTTAAGAAATTAGCTGTCCTGTGGGTGGTAAAATATTCAGGAGTAATAGCTGAAATTTAGCTGATATAGCTAAAAATTTCTTTCCGTGTACCGCAATTTGCTACGTCAGCAAATTTCTTTTCTGCGTAAAAGAGTTCATTCGAGAAAGTAAACATCGAAGATTTATGAGACATTGTGAGTTTGAACTTTTGTTTCGTTTCTATGAACAATTGAAACTTCAGGCACATTATTATTTCAAGCTGCACTAAATCGGGAAAGCGCGTCATCTCACTTCACTTGACTCTATCGCCATTACCATATCCATGTCTATGACGGAAAATCCATCGTTGGTCATCGTAGTGATAGGCGATATTTCCACACTATTGATATCATTTAATACAATTTATATAAAATTGAATATAAACTCGCAAAATTTTCTATAAAAATATCGATGCTGTGAAAATATCGCAACAGGAACCATATTTGGGCCGATTATTGGCTTTTGTTTGCGAGTAATCGATCTTTTTTTATTCCATCTAACGCGTGTTAATTCAAACGTTCTTGAAAAACTTCAACCTTACAAATTCATGGACTTCACAGAACGAAGGTAACAAGCGACACGACATCCATCGCGATTTGTCAGGAATTTATCAGGGTAGAGAGATCAAATCTCGTATACGAAAAAAAAAAGTCCTCCTAGAGACTTGTGTATTTTCACGTATATATTCCAAGTCACCGCTTTCTCCTTTTATTTTCCTTGGATTTTTCCCATTTATTTTCGAATCCCTGCCGGAAAAAAATTTTATCAACTATTTTACAGATGTTGGGTAGCCAGATTGAAGGGAATAAATTTCCTTCTGGCTTGGAAGTGAGCGCCGGTTCGTTTCAACGAAATGTTTACACGCAGAAACAAAAATCCCTTGAACGTGGCATAATTTGTTACGTCGCATGGTGAAAAATGTTTTCATTATTGTTTCCGGTACGAAATGTGACTCAACTCGCTAAATATACGTAGTGTGTTACCAAACGTTCACATTTAGTACATGATAATTTTCTTCGGATATTTATGATTTTTGAATATTCGTTTCTAGAAATTGTCTTGGTTTGTGTTCTTCTTGTTTTTTGTAAAAAAGAATCGTAAATGGGCGTTTTTTTGTTTCTTTTTTAAACTTGGCAATAAACATTTCGCTTCTTGCGATATCTTTTAGACAAGTTCAAGATGTCTTATGCAACGAGTTTAGATGTCTTGAACTTTTCTTATGTCTAAAAGATATTCAAAGGATCTCTAAAAGATTTCTTGGAGGATATCTTCTGGAGGAAGATGGCTTGGAACACATTTTTTAGACAAGTGTAAAATGTCTTGTTCAATAACCCACCCAGCATTTCAGTTCTAAAAGATATCTCAAACTAAATTCAAGAAGTCTTATGCAATTTCAAAAGATATCTTTGAGACATCTAAAACAGTTCTTACTCATAAAAGATTTTTAAAAAATGTCTAAAAGATATAATCTCGGAAAAAAAGTTCTTTTAGATGTTTAGACATCTTAAGGATATCTTTTCATGTTGCATAAGACTTCCCAAACTTTTCTGAACAGTTCCTCAAGATATCTTGGAGACCAAGAGAAAAACAAGAGAGATACACTGGTCAACAGCCATGTTGGTGCCTGAGGTTTTTCGAACTGATTCGAAGTACTTTCAGAGCACACGAAGAGAAATTTGTAGTTAAATTTACTATGTTATTATTGTTTCCGAGGAACAGACTGAACTATGACGGGTTCCCCCATAAAACATAGTAAATATGATCAGCATTCTATTGTTGTACCATAGTAAAAATATGCCCTTCATAGTAAAATCCGACAGAATTCAGTCTGTTCCTCGGGAACAATAATAACATAGTAAATTTAACTACAAATTTCTTTCCGTGCACTGAATACGCGAAGAACAACATAAAATTCCTTGGATCAGCTCGTTTTTTTTATATTTTTATATACATAATTCATCAATTACATGGATTATACATGAAAATTATGTATAAAAGATAATAGAAAGTAAACTAATCCCAGAAATCTGATATTATTTTCGCATTCAACAAACTTTGAGCACTAGAGAGGAAAATTCTTTTTGATAACTTCCCTAGTAGAAATTTGTCAGGGAATTCCCTATTAGAAGCATGGCCCTCGTAAGGCTGCAATAGGGAACTCCTAATTAAGGAAAACTTTTAATTACCCCATCAGGTCCTGACATAGCATCCTGTTTAGGACCTTACAACAACGTAACGCGAGGTTGTTGGCAGGTCCCAGTCAGATTTTCCCTTTCAGTAACTCAGACATGGTATTCCTATCAGAACCTGATCAGGATTGCCTTGACTCATCCGTATTTGAATTGTGAGGTAACTGTCAAGATATCTTGATCAGGACCTGATCAATTCAGAACAATGAATGTATCAAACTATTCAGAAGTTCCGCAGGACTCATTAGAAATTCACCTGTCTTTTTTAAATGTTGAACTGAGGTCTATTTGGATCATCAGTAAAATTCCTTCTGTTGGGGGAGTTTCAAAAAATTTTATGAAAAATGAATTCCATGAAAAATAAATTAAATATTAGAATATAGCTTAGATAAGGTCGTGATTGGAAATTCCGCTACCACCCGGATCAGGTCCTGATTGGGAATTCAATTATTACCTTGATCAGATCCTGATTGGGAAACGTTTGGTTTTCCTGATCAGGACCTTGTCTTTTCCCTGCGTTACATTTTTGTCAGGGCCTTATCAGATACTCAAGTCAGGCCCTGAACGAAAATCAGGCATGCCTGATCTGGACCTGATGTTTTCCATATCAAAATTCCTACTAGGGTTGTGATATCTAAATTTGTTGCATAAAACATCTCGAACTTGTCTAAATAATATAGGGAACGAGGATTATATTCTCACAGTCTTATCAGAGGTCTCATCACAATCGCTGAAAGAAGTTCTTTTCCATAATTCTAATTTTTTTCAATTAATTAGCTAGTTCATAAAGAATCATATTATCCACAATAATTCAACGCCTCATAACGCGGAACGAATTTTTCATCTCATAATCTCCTTCATGTAACACGAATTATTGAACTTATTTAAACATTTATCCAATAACTTCGGATGTCAAATAATGTGAAACCGTTCTCTCGTGTTTCGAATCAAGGAGAGGAAAAAAGTTTTCCATCATCGATGCATCTCTTATACTCTTGGAATCACTCCTCTTGGTAAATCGATTAGAGAAGAATAATGGAATATCGAAGGAACAAAAAAAAAAGAATGAAAAAAGGTGAAATAATATCTTGGGTGAATTTGAGACTTTACCTCTTCAAACTGCGGTGTGTGTGTGTGTGTGTGTGTATTCAAGTTTATCGATTTATTGTATGCATCGATAGATGTTGAAACTTCCAACGAGAGGGTTATAATCGACACAACTTCTTTTATTCACGATATAATTCTCTTCGATCGTTATCGATTTTATTTAATCATAAATATACAAGCATCGAATATCAACTCTTGAAAGTACTCTGATCGTTATCGATAGGGAGACGTTTTAATGACTTCGTTGATTAATGAGAACAATATCATTGATTATTGAATTTCATTTGGACCTAATTTGATCCCAGGAAGGGTAGAAATTTTGTTTTCTGAACTGTAAATTCATTTGGGAACGTCCTCTCCTCGTCGTCCTACGTGGATTTAAGGTGGATGGAACACTGTTGAAAATTTCAGGCAAATCCGAATGAATTCCAGCAGTTCCTGGGACGAAAACCACTAGCATTTTCAATAGGGAACCTAAACGCAACCTACGATTATGGACGTGCATGGTTCAGCGTGTGGTAGCTGAAATAGCTGTGGTAGCTACCTACTTTATTAGCTCCCTTTTTTTACTGCTATAGCTGAAATAATTGCTGCCATAATTATTTATTAACCACTCGAGTGGAAAATCGTAGCTGTGACTGCACAGTTTTGTACTTTATATTTAGATAGTCAAATAATTGAGCTGTGAAATTTTAACTATCGCTGTTACATTTCTTGCCGTTACCGCCAAGTGAGTAGCGATGGCAGCTGAAAAAATACCTCTCCTAGCTGATTTTCAGCTATCCAAATGATTTTGCATTGAATAAGAAAAATCCGTTCCTAAATAGTTTTGTAAAGGCACCTTCGATCAAACATCGATACATTCCATCGACAAATAATTTGATGAGAGTTCTGCACAGCACTTACAATCTTTGACATTGAACAACTTTAGTTCACGGTAACAAACGATTCCAAACAAAACCTGACACAGATGTTTCTCAGCTCGATTTACGATTTTCAGTTTCCCATTTGGAAAAGTTAAAACATTTCCCGGAGAAATAACAGACCTCGTATATTTTGTCAACAGAACATCTAAAAAGAAGTCGAATGTGAGTGGGTCAAGTTTCATTCCACGTGGTGAAGTTATATATAACATCGAGTGTGGGAGAATAGACATGTATAGGCTATTATATGCAGGCTGTTCTGCAATTCATGGACCATACCAGAACAAGTTTTCCAATTCTCCTTTCATTTTGAAACATGAAAATCCCAAATTCGATATCTCATCGAATGATCATTGAAAGACAAATATGTCCCGTATGGAAATATTTCTCTGAACAAACTCTGAGAATCTCTGGGATTTTAAACTTTTTAATTCTTTTTTCTCCAACAACTGAGAGCGAAATTGCGCTCTAATAAAAGGTTGATAAATTTTCTAATATTTTCCTGACTATCGAATAAAATTGTTCAATTTTCAAACACTTTTTTCACACATGATATTTGAATAAAGCACATAAATGTATTTACAGAATTTTTCAATTTTTCAATGATCAGAAAAATATTAGAAATTTATCCGTCAGGCTTTTCTCAGAGCGAAATTTCGTTCTTGTTTGTCAAAGATTCTCAGGGTTTATCATAATTTTTGCAGAGAAACGGAAATCAAAATTCACCACTTTATACAAGTAATTTTTAGAAATTTTTCCCGATGAATAAACTGGCTACAATCCCGGCTCTAGTATCCCCACAAGTACGGGAATTTCCAGATAGTCCGAGTAGATGCAGTTTGTATATGCACGAACATACGATTCAATGAATTTTACATGAAGAAAAACACGTACGAGAAGAGTAGTTTACATTCGGAAAAGACACGCAATCATCCCGTATATGACGTATACATAAAGCAGATTCAATGGGAAATATTTTATCGCAAAAATTCTGTGAGAAACTGATTCTCCCGTTCGACTGGTTTTAGTCGATTTCAGATGAAATGTATCAAATCTGATCCTCGATATCTCTGTATCACTTTGCAGAAACGGACGTTGTTATGAATTCGATTCGACGCTTCGTCAACCAACTATATAAACCATTCGAAGACACCTAGGTTTACTGGATTTCGTTTATGGGTTTGCGTTTGACCTACTTCTCATTTGTTTTCGCCTTTTATTATGCCGTTATGTTTACGTATCGTCGTGTCAACAACAAGAAGAAATGAGAAAAGAATGAAGAGCGAGGAAAGTCTACACCTTGACCCCTCCTGATACACTACAAGACTCACTTGACTCCTCCTTTATAAACCCACTCGTCCGATCGAGTTGTTAACGATTGGACTGAACTGCGATCAAAGACTAATCAACCCTTCTCGTGAGAGACATAACGAGACTCGAAAGTGTATCACGTTGATATCTTATCAGCTACAAACGAATGAAAGTCTGTTGCAAAGAGAGAGGGCCGGACGTGCAATTTCTTTGATTTCTTTGAGAATAAGGTCTCCTTGGTTTTACAATTATTTCTCTCCAATGGAATCTTTTGATCCACAAGGGAGGTTTGTCGCAAATTTTCTAAAGAATCTGTCCTCGATGCTTCAAGCCTAGGGGGAATTAATTTAGTTGTTCTTTAGGCTATTAAAAGCCTTGTGGATGATTCATTTGATGAAAAACTTGTTAATTCGTCGACACCGGGAGTGCAACCGAATCTGGTCTCAAGTCTAAATCCGAACTATCGAATTCAATGCTTCGATATCGAGCTGATTGATCAATCTTATGTTGCAGGAGTTTTTTCATTCAAGAGTTTAACCTTTGGTTCAGAATTTCAATTGCTATAAGAATTTTCATATCTCAAATTTGCGCCCACAGCTTCCTTCGGACTGTTTGAATTTATCCATGTTCAGAAAAATCCTGAGCACCCACGGAGTATTCCATACAATTCAAATTGTATAAACATCCCTCTAGATCCCTTTGAACTGCCTTTTGAAGTCTTTTTGAATTCTACCGTTTCAAGAAGAGTTTCAAAGAAATTCAACAAAGGAATATTCGTTATACGTATCTGAAAGGAGATCGTGAACCGCAAAGAAATATGTAAACCGCAAAAAAGCTCTTGGAATAGCCATAGATCTTTGAATACGAACCTCTACTATCATCGTTGTCGATATAAATACGTACTTCTCGGGGTATCAACTTGTTCAACACAGCTTGTTTTCTCAAGTCTCTATCGAAAAGTACAGAGGATAAAAGCAGTACATTTCCTGCTGCCGCATTTTTCTATTTTCTTTTCCTTTGTTGTGGAAGCAGATTACTCCTTACCTATTGTGCTCCAATAGAAAGAATGAACAGTTATCTAAAACCACTGAAAGAAACTATCAAAACTTTCATCATATTCCTATGATATTGATAGTATTTCTCAGGATTTTCAACCGGAGTCAATAACAAAGAACATTGAATGAATTTTTTTTTTTCCTTCTTCGCTACGTATACGAAGAGACCACAAGATGCTTTTTCCGTTCCCTGATACTACAGCATCTTCAATCCCTTCTCTACGAGCTGTTGATGGGAAAGAAAAAACCAAGTCCTAGATTCGCTAAATTCATCACGAGTTCCGATAAAATAATATCGATCGTGAATATTCACGAACTGTAGGTTATGATTGCTCTCAATGATTCATCTTCCGATTTATGCGCGTCGATCCTCTAATATCTTCTATCTACAATAAATCTTAGAGTTTATTTTCTCATATCGTTGAATATTTTGAATTTCTGAAAACCTCGGTTAGTGATTTTTCAGTCGACTGTTCTATCATGATCATTATAATGATCATCTCGCATTGTCGGAACTATCGTCATCATCGACGGGAGAAAGTGACTTACTTACTTGACGATCACACGCCGTATCAGCCAGTTTTTTTTATATAATCCTCTCTCTGGATGGAAGCATATTCCCCATCTTCTCTAAACACATCGATAATATAGCAAAGGAAAATTATTACCACCAACGATGGAATCACGAAACCACTTCACCACTACCGTTGCCACGATGCTTTTACCACTTCTCTTCTTCTCGTCTCTCATGTAAATTTATAAATAGATATCTGGGTAGGTTCGATTTTATTTATAAGTGTGTGTGGTTTTTTTCTTCATCCCAAATCCAAATACCATGTAACCGTTCGGTTGCGATAACGATGATCCTAACGAGACGATCCTCACCGTCGATCCTTGGCGGCTTTTTATGTAATTGTTATATATTATATATTTTGGAATTTGTCAATAGAAACATCGAGTTAGCAACGTGGTGTGTTATATCATCTATTTGACTAAGAACATCATCGTATCAGGCACAACGTGGAAGTGTGTGTGTGTACATATTTTAATTATTTTTATTATTATCCCTTTTATCAAACTCTCTCGAGACACTTGAAAAATCCTTGAAATTCCGTTCCCGTGCTCGTTCCCGTTCCGTATCCTCCGATCATATATATATTTTGAATTATTAACCGAATAGTTTGGTCAATCAATCTCTATTTACAAGATAATACACCCAAGGATAATTTCCTTCTCCTCCTGTTTCTCTTTCGCCTCCTCTTATTGTTACTTATTAGTTTTTGTTTTGCTCCATGTGTACATTTGATATATTCTTCTTCTTGCTCCTTGTGTCTTGTCCTCATAGGTAGTATATTAAATTACGCAACTCCTTCAACTTATTTTGTTTATTATTATTGTTAGTATTTATTATTAACAAGAGGAAATTCGACGAGGATTCGGAGGAACGATCGGGTACAGCCCCGGTATGTTGTAACGCACCGTTATTATGATTTTACTGAACAGGGGAGGCTGGGAATACGAAGACAACGACCACATCACCCCACGACACAAAACAACGACATACTACCGGCTCGACGCCAGCGACGTCTGGCGTCGCGACGCCCCACCCTTCTTCTAACTGTTCTCTCACGCGCACATGCATTCATGTGCGCGCGTAGCGTCAGCTCTTTGTCGTCGTCCTCGTCGTCGTCGTCGTCACCATCGTTGTCGTCGTTGTCGTCGTCGTCGTCGTGTGGGAGTGAATGAAAAGGAGTAACTAGGGAGACAACGAACGGAGAGACCAGAGAGGAGAAGTTCAACGATTCATTTACGTTTCCACAGAAAATGTCAAAGTGATAAAAGGAAAAAAAAAGAAGAAGGGATTGAGAGCGGGAGGGAGAGTTCTTCCAACGGAGATCAACGAAGAATAGAATTTGATTGAATAATGAACGGAAGAACGAAGACTCTCAGATGCCCTGGATGGAACATCGTGAAATGAAAATTGCTCTATTTGTGTATGTTCGTTTTTATCCTCGATCCGCTACGCGGATGCTGGATGCGGGGGGAAAACTTGGTCTCATTGGCTATGATTCTACAACCGCAGAACCCCGTGGAGGTGGCTTTGACATGTAAATGGCATCCCTTAAATATCATATTATACGCATGGTTTAGAGATTTCTTGAAGGCCTCGGTACTCTTCGATTATGCAACTTTCTCTATTACACCTAGAATTTCGGTGTAAAACGAACGCGAAAGATGGGTGGAAAAATGGAAGACGAGGGAATAAAGGATAAAGAGGGAATGTCTCCGTTGATGCAACGAAGAGACACCGGAAAACAGTCTGCCTACTGTATTTTCAATAGAATTCATATTAGTGGATTGCCATGACCAAGTGTAAATATCCAATTACACAGGCCTGCGAAATATGACTTTTCATTTCCCCCCTCGAATAATAATGTCTTTTTCCGAAGCATTTTGATGCGCTGAATCCGAACCTGGCTGCAGAATTGCTCTATCGCGTCAGGTTTTTGAGATATTTCGACTTAAAAATGTGACAAACACTGCCCAAACAGACACGAACATATCTTTTAGAATTCTAAAAGATATCTTCTAAAAGTACAAGAAGTCTTGAAGAATTTTGTAAAAGATATCTTTTCGTATTCGAAAAGATGTCTTATGCAACATGAATAGATTTCTAAAAGATGTCTCGGAAACTTCTCCAAGATATCTTTAAGAAGAAATTAAGAAATCTAAAAGAGTTCTTCAAGATTTCTTAAAGATGTCTTGCAAAATTCATAAAAATGTCTTGGAAGAAGCTTGAATTCATTCACGAAAAAAAATTCTAACCTCTTCTTTTTCCTTCTCCCCCCTCCCCCCATATTTGTCTTTGTCGCTCTCGCACTCTTACGAAGTTGACTTTATCTCAATCCTTGAGGTTGCGGGAATCGAACCCGCGCATCTTACGATGTACTTACGTTTCAGTGACCTGAGCTATAGAGACAGTTCGGTTTTGATGCTTATGATTGTCAATATAATACAGTGGAATCGTGTCAGTGGTGTACATTTTCAGAGTAGAAGTGATCTTTTGAAAAAACTGTTATTATATAAACAAATGTCAGATAAGTTGGTCGTGGATACCACAGATTCTTCCTAAATTATTTCTATCCCAACGTTATTGAAGAATAACTTATTAATGAGTATGAATGAGAATTTTTGTGAATTTACTTGAAGGCTGTACATAAAATTGAGCGTAAAAAGTTCAGTAACTTGTAAAATATTTGTGTCTTGAAGATTCGTTAATTCCAGTGCGGATATTGAAAGGTTACAAAATCGTAATTTCTGCACAATTTAAAATCTCTTGGCATGTTTATAGATTTTTCAAGCTTTCGATTTGTGACCGAACTTATCACATGTGTAATTCGATTATAATTAAAGGCACATTCCGAGTGTTATTCATGTCAATTCATATGATCAGGTATTTATAACCTAAACCTGTTGACAATCTATCTTCTTAAACATATTTTGTTAAAGTCTTCCAGGAAAATATCTTTCAAACGCTTCTCAAAGATATCTTTAAGATATCTCGCATGGTCGTCTTGGAGATGTCTTGAATCGAGACATCTTTTAGAAATCTTTCACAAGATGTCTATCCAACACTTCTGAAAGATATCTTTAAGAACTCTTCATGAACGTTCTTGAAGATCTCTCAATTGAGTATTCTTTTAGATATCTTCAAGAACTGCGTGCTGTGTGGGTATTTTTCGACATATTTGGGGTTACGTAAAGTCGAAGGGTAATTTTTTTTAACAAAACTAATAAATGCACCTCAAAGTATAAGTCATCCTCTTCCAAATGCCGTTGAGTGTGCTCAAATATCTTTTTTTTTCATTGAGATACGACAGTTTGAAAATTGTGTCTCCACCTATTTATTGAATATAACATGAACGCACAAATTTCAAATTGTCGTATCTCAATGAAAAAAAAAGATATTTGAGCGAACTCAACGGCATTTGGAAGAGGATGACTTATACTTTGAGGTGCATATCTATTAGTTTTGTGAAAAAAATCACCCTTCGACTTTACGTAACTTCAAATATGTCGAAAAACAGTGTTTTCCACATTTTCAGGTCGAAATATCCCAAAAATCTGACATGATATAGCAATTCTGGAGGCATATTACACAACTTAGAATGGTCGTAACTTAGCGAGAAAAAATCATACAAGACCGTTCAATAGCTCATTTTAAACGAGAAGAGTAGTATAAATTGATACAGTTGAGGAAAGAGATCAAGAAAATTTTATGCGTCCTGTACATAGCCTCAAAAGTAGCCAAAAAATGCATTTTCCCAGTATATGACCTTAGATATCTCAAAATCCTAACGTGATAGCCCAATTCTGACTCCGGATTCGGATTCTACGCAGCGAATTACTCCGGGAAATGGTCACCAATTCCAAGGGGGAAAACCTCGCAGGCCTGTGTTATTTCTATAGCTTCCATTCATCCAACAATGTTTCACCTTCGTTCCATTCATCTCCTAGGTGGAAGGTTGGTGGTTTGTGCTGTCTAGATCATTAGCTATTTTGGTTATGTTCCTTATCCCTAGTAGAAATCATTCTAGGCCCTTTTTCGCCCCTTACATGGCGCTATTGAGGCAAATCTTTCTTTCAAAACCTGGGGATTTAGCTATGTTTTTATATCAATAATGAATTACGACAGAAGTGTCGAAGTGGATTTCAACGATCGCTTGTTGAAAAAACTTTGAATAAATGAGACTCTCCCTCATTTCTCCTTTATTTCCATGGCTTCCATTTCTTCACCAATCTTCCGTCTTCGTTCCACCGAAGTTCAGGGAAATGCTATACGCATTATACAATTGAAATTTTCCAGTTATGAGTACTGTACGCATTTTCCATTCGCCAAATCGACTGGAATAAAATATTCACATTTAAAAACACCTACGAGAGCAGCACGCCCTGCAACTCGAAAGATCCAGCTCCGCACGACTGCACCATTATTATCATTATAGTCGAATGAAGAGCGTCTCCATTGTTTCATCTATGGAATTTGGTTTGTAAGGGTACAATATTTATCTATACCCTTGATAAAAATTTCCCATAGAAATTCACGGAGAGAAAAAATTTGCTGACGCAGCAAATCGAGGTATTGTATATAGAATAGCAAAATTTTTTGCTGACCTAGCTAAAAATTTGCTATAACAGCAATCATGTTAGCTACGACAGCAATTTTTTAGCTGTGGCAGCAAAAAATGTTTGCTCCGCCACAAAATTTTCAGTATTATATACAGAATAGCAAACAAATTTTGCTGGGATAGCAAACATTTTTTGCTGCCACAGCTAAAAAATTAGCTGTCGCAGCTAACAGGATTGCTGCTCTGGCAAAAGGAACCCAGCAAAAGTAGATTTCGCTGCCACAGCGAATCCCTTTTTCTCCGTGAAACGATAGAATTTTCCCTATCTGTTCCAATGTGGTTTCTAAAACTGGAATTCCCGATGCTGTATCGTGGATTGACGATAGAATTTTATCGATTCTTATCGTATTCTATAAGATTGAGGATATATCTATCTGGTTTTATCGTGAAATTCCCATAGAAAAAGTATTAATTATTTGGAAAAATATAACCTGTTTCCTTTCAAATAAGTGGTACATCTTCCCTAGGAATTTCGCGATAAAACCAGATACATACCTCTCAAATCCTATAGATGCGATAAGAATCGATAAAATTTTATCGTAAATCCACGATACAGCATCGGGAATCGCAGTTTCAGAAACCACATTGAAACCGATAGGGAAAATTTTATCGTTTTCTATGGGAAGGTTTTTGAAATTTTTGCGAGGCGTAGAACACGGTTGAAAATCCATTGTTTGTAAAAAGAATTACTTCCAAACGATGAAAAAGAACATTTTTCCGGGCTTCATAAAATAATTCATGTAATTCAATCAATCATCTTCAATTTAAGCCCTTGTGCGTCCATATCGGTTGCATCGTTCAAAAGTTATGAATTTTCAAAAAAGAAAGTCCCTTAAAACTCCAATTATTCATTAACTTCCGCAAAAACCAAAGTTTTGCTAAATCATTTGGCAGACTATCATTTTTGCTATATTTCATCAAATTATGAGGATCGAAATTCAATTTGTGCTGATTTAAGAAATTCTGATCCCACATTATATATATAATACTGAAAATTTGCTGGAGGAGCAAACATTTTTGCTGTCAAAATTGAAAAATCGCTGCCACAGCAAAGAATTTGCTGCTTCCTTTCTTCAATGAGATTTGTTCAGAATCAAGAGACCAGTCTTTCAACTAAGACTTTGAACAACCGAAATTTTACCAAGAATCGATGTTTCCAGGGGAAAAGCATCCGTCATTCCCAAAGTGAGAAATCAATTCCCCCCTTGAAAAATAGAATTTTTCTTTTAAAAAATTTCTCCTCCTCCGCTGTTGCATTTCCCCCGTCGCTCCTCACATTTTCTCCATGACGCGCTCACCGATTTTCTCATTTCGAATGAAAATGTCAGAAACAGTTGATGGAAATTGAATTAATTATTTCCATAACAACCCTGACATGGGTGGAAAATATATTATAATTATAAATCACAAAAACACAGGGTAGCGAATAATCAAAATTACGAAGCGATGTGAACAACCGTGATGACTAGATCAACCTCGGCAATGTTTACAGGAATAATGTATACATATACGTATACGATAGGGCTTAATTATTGTTGTCCGGTCGTTCAATACAGTTGTTGTCACATATGCAAATTTAGCCACTGCGTGTCCGTTCTTATACGGTGGATAGATCGGAATACGAACAATATAGCGATGCGCGATTCTGATATCTTTCAGTGGAAAAGAATCGATTATTTCCTGATTCTTTCGCCCACGAATGATCGAGGAATCGATTCTTGTGTCACCTAACTGTACAAAAATTTACCATTGGCGCTAGTATGGCGCAATGTAGGTAAAGTATGACCACCCTGTTACGAATATTCCATAAAATCTCAATGATGAATGGGAACATGGATAGGTTTCAATGATATTCAATCAGAAATTTCACCATTCGTATTAGGATTCAATAGAATACTGAAATGATAATATTATTTTATGATTCTATGAGCTCTGTGCGGGAAAATCGATTCCAAGTGAGCATTGAGTTGATTCAAAGTACAGTACATGAAAAAGTTATTCAGGTTTGAATGCAATGAGATTGATTAAGATTTAATTTTCCTATTGAATTCCAATTATTTGGGACTCTGAAAATGTTAATGGGAAACAAAAACTGGAATTGACAAAAGCACACCTTATTTCCTATCGACTAATTTTTTTTTTTTTAATAGAATTTGAGGGGTAGTTTTCACCAGGTTTGGCCTCACATAAATCATATAATAGATGAATTCGAATAAAAAAAATCATGGCGAATATTAGCAATACGACGAAATTGCTCAGCCTTTGGGGGCTAAGGCCAGGCAATTCCAAGTTTGGATACCTACACTGTTAAAAATTTCTGCATGAAGCTTCAATCACATGTAATGGAAGCAATTTACACTCACGTGATTGAAAAAGTCCTTTGATTGAAAAAGGAAAATTTCTGAATGGTTTGTCGAATAACACTTTGATTGCTAAGTATTGTCATAATTTATGCAATTTTTCCACAAGATATATTCGTTTCGAGTATCATTTCACACACAATGAAATAATAAAAAATACTTTCAATTCAGGATTTTATATTTTCATATAATTAGGTATCAACTAGGCTGAAAAAGTGACACAATTTTTTTTTCGAAACCTTATCTTCAAGAAGTCGAGAGGAAAAAAAATACTCACATTTGCAGTAAATAACGAAGAAATGTCACGTCGACGGTTACACAATGGTACAGTACACTTCTTCACATGTACACCAGATTTACAAGGAGCACAAAATACCATTTAAAATTTCCACATTCACTTATACCTTCACTGTATTCTTTAATTGTAAAAATATAATTCTACACAGATATTTTGTTCTTATTACTTTTTTACTGCTTGGTATTCCAGTTTGCATACTGCGACCCTATACACGTTGCACCAGTTATTCGATATAAACTCATATTTTATAACAAATAACAAATTACGTAAATAAGGTTACGAGAAAATAAAGGAAAAAGATGGAACCGTGAGTTACTCTAGTTGTATTGAAAATATAAATACGCTTTGATGATATCTCGACAGATACGATTCGATAATCATGTTTACATTTACATGAATGAAAATTCAATTTATATTGCCGAAAATATATGTCTTTATCCCTTGTATCGCGAGTAACGTGTGTTAGATAGATAGATTCGTGTTCCAACGATACATTGCGTGTATCATCATAATCGAGAATACTCCCAAGGATATACGTGAAGAATTAACAAGAGATTTGAATAATCCTAGGAGTTAACACGTGATACAGACCAAGTTTCCTTTGAGGTTTCTTCTTCAAGCTTTCGAAGTAATCCTCATTACCGCTTTTCCCTTGGTAAAACATTCCACAAAGTCATAATTGATAAATACGCAGAGAGATCCTTGATGTTTCGTATTTTTATGGACAGGATTCATAGATTGAATGTTGGATAACTTCTTGCATAAGTTTCCAATTCTAATTGAGAGAATTGCAACAGTGTCGTCCGGAAGATGCCTGTTATTTCTCATACACGGTTCATTAATCAGTCCTTCAATTGTTCGATATTTGATGTGCGTACCTAATAAACATTTTTAAATAAGTTTCAAACGAATACTTTTCTAAAACTCATCTAAAAGACGTCTTCAAGGCATTTTTTTGAATGCAAGACACACTCTAAATTGGCAAAGAGTGAGATTCCCACTTGGATGGGAAGATAGGTTTTGTTTTGGCTGCTTTGAGAGTGAATTCTCACTCCAACAGAGTGGAATTCTAAAATTCAAGACATCTAAATCCTGTATAAAATACATCGCACGACACAAAATATGTACTGTGTAGTCTACTTTAAATCAAATTTCATCGTTAAAGAGAGTACATTGCTTTAGAAGGGAAAGTTCATGAAAAATAAGTCCACCCTAGAAATTGTTTCGATGTGTTTATTGAATGAATCGTTAAAATGTGTATGCCATAAGAAAGAAACTCTTTTTCGCCAACTTTTAGTCAAGATCTCTAGTGAATTAATATAGAAACGAGATCAAAGTCACCGACATTCCCTTTCGAAACAAGTTGATGTTACAACAAGTTAAGTTGCACTTGAATTCCTTCGATTTGAATCTCAACTTCCCACAAACACGCATCCCTTTGCCACACGTCTCTTCAATTTACCAGGAAAGATCACGGACAGGACACTTCACGCGCAAATTCATCTGAATGAATAATACATCGTTTAAGTGAGAACAAATTGAATTTTCATGAAATATAACTATTGGATTCTCTCAAAGAGCTGCTTGGTCAACCATGATTCTATATAATTTTATCGATCACTCTCTACTACATCAAGTTCTACTCTTAGAATTCCAATCTACGTCCTATAAATTCTGAACTTTTCTTCCAATAAAAATATTTTCATCGTAATATAGATACTTATCTGTTGATCATTCATTTTCAACATCAATTTGATCGTTGATTCATTTAAATTCAAAAGAAATTGTTCTTTGCGGTAGATGCACTGAATATTCGAACAACGTGTATAGAATTGAATTGTTGATTTCTTTCACATCGAGTCTAATATGGTGATCGTACCTAGACTAAAAAGTTTGTGCATCCTCATATCGAAGAATATCAACGATAATTTATACCGGAATGAATGGTTTTCCCTCGTCATTTCCACGTGTAGATGATGGGAAGATCATATTTTAACTATAAATAGTAACTGTGTTATTGACTTAGCGACAACCGACCCGTGAGACAAGGGGACGAGCGATCTCCTGTTTTATATTGGTATCACACCTCCGGGGGGTTCGATGAGCTGTACGACCTCCCAGAACGCCTTGTAACGGTGTTGTTGAAAAACCGCCAGAAGTTTTGATGTAACTGCTCGGTAGTTTTCATTATCTATGTGGCAATTGATAGTTTAGTCGAATGTCATGCAATTTTAATATGAAATCTTTCTGGATTTGTCTGGAATCTTCCTATATTTTGGGACATTTTTCAGTAATTCAGAGGAAGTAAGGAACATGTCAGATAATGATGCATCCTGAATCTCTCTGAATTTTTCTGATAGAGATGTAGAAATGTTCAAGAATCTTTCTGGATGCTTCAGAATTTAATTTATTTAGATTCCACAGCTTCCTCTGAAATTCTCTGAATCTCTATGAATTTCTCTGAAAAGTTCAACCCACAGTTTTCTCTGATTAACCTATCTCCAAATTCCTGTGGAACTCCCTGAATGCCTCTGAAATTCTAAACCAAAAATTGCACCCAATATATTTCTCTCAATTCCTTCGAATTTCTCTGAATTCCTTTGAAAAGTCCACCACACAATTTCTCACAATTTACATGTCTCTGAATCTCTCCGAAACTCCTGGAGTGCCTCTGAAATTGTAGACTGAAAATTTTACTCAATATATTTCTATCTGAATCCTTATGAAAGGTTCAACGCCCAATTTTTCCCAATCCACCAGTCTCTGAATTCTTCTCAATCTTCCTGAATCACTCTAAATTCCTCTGAGTGTCCCTGAATCTTTTAGAATTTCTCTGAAACGTTAAATTTTTAAATGGATTCAGAGCGATTTTTTCACCAGGGTCTGTAGAATTTCAATAAAATTTTATGGAATTTCTATAGAATTTTCAACGAAATCACGTTTTTCTACATAAATTGCCTATGAAAGTTCCACACTGAGAAAAAAGCGATGTGGTCACAGCAGCTAACCTTGCATGCACTGTTAAAAAGAGCTGGAATCTCCTGGTACTCAGGAACTGGGAAATTTCTGTTCATGATGAATTTTTCAGCTTATGTACGAGAAAATTCCTGTTGTACCGTAATTTTTCCATATTTTACATGAAAATTCATGTATTTCATGGATTAAATGAAATTTTTCAGTACAAATGTACAGGTTAATTGCTTCCAGTACGGTACTAGAATTTTCCCGAAGGTTTTTTTTACAGTGTGGTTAAGAAGAAATCAGCGCCGGGACATTAGCTAAATTTTTCGTGTAAGATTTCTTCAAAATACTTTGATATTTTGAAAATATTCAAGTATTGTGGAGAAATCTTACATGAAAGATTTGGCTATAGTCCTGACGCTAGTATCCCCTTAAGTACTTATGGTTGCAGTGACCTGAAATCTGGTTATAATAACCAGGAAAACAAGATAAAGTCAGGTTGTGGCAACTAGATGGAATAGTTGAAGCCAAAAGTGACTGAGTCGCCTAGTTATGCGAACCAGATTTTTATGAGTGCATCCAGTTTGCACAGAACGAATTCACGAAAAAAATAATTCAGCTACAGCAGCGAAGTGGCTAGCACGGACATGGACAGCCTTAAAATTAAATCGTGCAGCTAAATTTTGACTGCACAGCGAATGAATTAGCTAAGAAAGCTCACTTTTTTACAGGGCAGTTGTAACTAACAATTTAGTTTTACAAGGAAACGATTGGTTCCGAAAGGTAAAAACGATTAGTAAAATCATTATTTTACAGCATACATGGATCCTTTTCACGTTTTAGGACTAACCGCTTTCTTGTAGAACGAATTTTTTGGTTACAACTGCCCCTTAAAATATGCCCTGCTTTTTTTACTATAATACCCTGGTGAAAATTTCCGCTTGTTGAAACGAATGAAGCGTAGAAACGTTTCAACATCCGCTTCCCGAGTCGAAAAATTTGGACGGTTGTTGTCCTCATATTTCGTTTTTGGACTGATTTTGTCCTGATTGTTGAATAATGCGGACAAAAACAGTACTTCTTCATGATTTTAGTCTGAATTTCTCCTCAATCACTTCCATTCGTTGGAGGATAAATTCAGACTAAAATTATAAAAAAGTACTGTTTTTATCCGCATTATTTAACAATCAGGACAAAATCAGCCTAAAAATAGAATGAGAGGACAAAAACCGTTCAAATTTTTTGACCCGGGTTCTTTCCCGCTTAGATGCTGCTTCTTTGACTCTTCCATGTCGCTCCACACGGAGAAAAAGGAATTCGCTAGCGAATTTTTAGCTGTGTAACTAAAGTTGAGCTACAGGAGCTAATTTAACGGCTGTCCGTGTCCGTCCTAGTCACTTCGCTGCTGCAGCTCAATTATTTTTCCCGTGAAATCCTGACATGAATCCCATTTAAATTCTACATAATTCTGTCGTGTAAGGTTTGTCCCTAAATCTCGAAGAGGGAAAATTCTACACGAATGGAAAGATAGGTTCCCTTGGGGCTGCCCGAAGAGTGGAAATCCACTCTTTAGATAGCCAGAAAGGAATCTATCTGTTCGTTCGAGTGGAATTCTCACTCTTTCATAATCAGAAAGTAGTTGAAAAATCCAATAATTCTGCAGCGAAAATTTCCAACCAATATAAAAATCTTTCAATTTAATTGAATCGATTTTCCATCAGCAATGGAAATTCCTATGACTATGAAATAAGGGATTGATCAAATCCCGATGTTTTTAGCGGAATGTATTTTTCGACCAGAAGATATCATAGAATTATTCAATCATTTTTTGCTCCTTCCAAAAAAATATAGAAGATGGAATGTACTTATTATATCAGGGTGATGCATCTTCCAAATGATTCTTGTTCGTACCGGTTGATAAAATGATGGTAGAGAATGATCGAAATCTGATACTCCGTAGCTGTTACTCTGCAGCAATAATCATGACTTTGTATGTAGTTCGAAACCCTGAGTGATTAGATTCGAGTTTCATTTTCTTTGATCGTGCACTTCACAAACGGCGACTTGAGCTCTCGCTGTTATGAAATTTGTCAAGGCAGATAGCTAGAACGAATATAATTTATCAAATTTTTTCTCTCTCACCTTCATTTCCTGCACGGGAAAAAATAATTCACTATGGTAGCTAGAAGTTAGCTGAACAATAACTTTCCAAATACCAACCGCATCATTTTTTCCCGTGCGGTGAACAAAATTTCTCATGTTGCTGAGGTTTGAATCATTCATTCAAACGAATTGGTAATCGAATAATGCTTGTAGTACATTCTTTGAACGATGTTACTAGTTCCAAGGAATTAATTCGAGAAGAGAAACACCGATTATCAAACAAATTTTGTGGGATTGAATTTTCGTTTCATTTCTGTAAACGATTCGAACTTTAAGAACATAATTTCTCTGAATATCTATAGATATCTCTGAAAAAGTATGAAATTTTCAGAGAACTTTCTCCAATAGGGTTCATTCGAACATTTTATTGCTATGAATTTTCCATCTGCGATGTGATAAGTTCAAAGACTCGAGATTGTTACACACGATGGTCCATGAAATTTTCTCGATTCAAGTTGGAGTGGATGAAAAATAATACAACCACGAATCTCGTGGACCGTAAGTTACTTTACATATCGATAAAAAGGATCCCTCGTGTTCATTGAATTATTCTCTATTCCAACCAATTACCCATGATATCGAAGGGATAGATTTACATGGAATAATGTAATCTGATTTTGATCGCCGATGTAAACATAGGTATACATCATTCTTCTTTGGAATATCTCAAAGGTTCTTCGTCCTCTGGGAAAATTGATCTCTCCGTCATCAAAATATGTAATCAAATCTTTGTATCATACCGAGAATACTCCCAAGCAGTTTGTAAATCCTTATCTTTTGAAATATATGGATATCGATTCGAACGTAAAATTCACTAACGCGATCAAGGTTTTTTTCAATTCTATCACGCTACCCTTAACGGCTCTCCTCAAATATTTCCTCGAATCGCATAAACCGTAGACAGATAAGAACTTTCAAGATGTTTGATGGTTATTACACTTCTGCTCTTCGACTTTTTTCACTTGCAAGTTTTGATCCACGAGCACTGTCGAATCATTCTCTACAGAGCATCCCAGAAGGCAAAAGTAAGAAAATCCTTCTCTTTGAAAAATTCTTTGTTAGGTAAGTTTACTCATGAATCATTAGAGTCGTTGATTTATTTGTCACCGAATATTTTACCAAAGTGAGAAAGTGTTTTGCTGTTGTCTTAATAATAATGATCCCTTGAAAGGAGTGTAATCTTCTGTTTTTCGAGACACTCAGCTTGAAGTAAGTACCCGCAAGCGATCGCGTTTGTTTCAAGTCTTTTCAACATTAAATTAAACTAATTGAATCCCTTTAAAAATTCGAAAATCTTTCAATCCGAGCATTGACTGAACATCAAGTTGAGAATACAATCCTAATGATTGACATTCACTACTTAAAAACTGAACTAACTCTTCGTTTCGTTAAATTATATCATTTATAATATTGTACGTTTGTTGCGCCAAAGAGAACACGGGCAACCTCATCAAATATGCAGTTCACGATAATGAATAAAGTTTCATAACCATGGGATATGCTTAATTTGATGAAATTCAACCCCCTCGCTATTTAGCCAGTTTACAGTCACGGTATATTATGAACTTTCACATTATAAATTTCAAAGAATGAACCCAAAGGTCGGATCAATCGATAAAATCCCGAATGATCTGGCTTTGAATCGATCAGAGGAATTATAACTGATACTGAAAATTCAGATTGTTTGAACGATCGAAAGAGTGGATCTTATAAAGAAAAGGAAAGTAATAAGGATAAGCTTAAGGGATTTATCGAGGAACCACAAAGAGAATCATACAGAGAGTCTGTACATCGTGAAAACTTCCAAGATGACTCGAATCTCTTGTTAAACTGCCACGTGTATCTTTGAAGGTATTTTCTATAATAACAATGATACAATAAGGCATTAATGAGGATATATTCGAGACAAAGAGTCTACAATGTCTTCCTCTGCGCATTATTCATTGGAAAACTGAGAGTATTTTATTCACCCAGAATTTTTATATGGAAAAAAAATGGTCAGCTGCAATTGCTAAAAGTTCGGCAATTCGCATTCATTCATTCTCACTTAACCGTTACTTATTCGAATTTGTTTGTTCCAAATAAATTGTTATTTCAATCAAATCGCTGCATCATAAACATCATTACTTGACGCAGCACCTGTGTCTTCCTTGCGACAAATGCCAGGCAGAACCGGACAGAAAATTGCCAAGTAATCTAGGCAAAAACTAACAAACTAAAAAACTACCCGGTCTGAAATTACCAACCCGACACATCCTGCCAAAACCGGACGGTTCTATTTGGAATTCACAGACTGTGATATCTCGTAAAAAACTGACAAAAATTTCAAGATTAATAGGAATAGGTTTATCAGTTTTTGCCTGGATTGCCTGGGAAAGAAACCGTTCAAAGCCTGACAAGAATTTTCTATCCGGTTTTGCCAGGCATTTTGAGCAGGGGTTAACGCTCGAACCCGACACATAGTGAAATAATTTAGATTTCACGCTCTAAATATCACAATATAATTTATGTACTAAAATATATCACAACATCGACCATACAAATGATACAAAATCAAACGATAATAGTTTCTAAAGGTCTCCCACCTCCCCAAAATCTGATTTTATTAGTCTCTTGTTCGACATCGCTATTGTCCTCAATGATTTTCAACAAAGCTGAATTTTTTCGAGGCTCGTTCAAGCGTATCGAAGTGCCTTCGATATACAATTTCAGAACAATTTTGTTGGTTCGAACATCGGTAACGGCCAGGGCATTTTCAAGAACTGAATTGCTTATATGTTTACATTGTCGGAGATCTAGAAGTTCCAAACTTTTGCATTGATGTAAAAGAATATTGATAACGTTGTCCGTCACGTAGCAAGACTGACATCTCAAACGTTTCAATTTAGTCATCTCCAGTAAACCGTCTCCGGTTACTCTTATGGGCAACTGATTCATCCTCAAATCTTCCAAACAGGGCAGATTTATCAGCGCTGACAAACCTCGATCCGTAATATTGTAACAACCTGTAAAATATGGAACGAATCATTACAAAATTTCAGGACTCGCGGTTTTATGAATTCCAAAAAATTACCCGATATGTTGATCGAGGAGAGTTTTTTACACGACCCCGCAAGGGCTATAAGAAATTCATCGGTGGGAGAATTATTGTACTCCACATTGAGTTTTTCCAACAAAGCAAGTTGCGTGATGGATTGAAAATTAACAGTCGAAGTTAACCAAGATCCGTAATAAGAATTAACTCTAATCAAATCGAGAACCCTCAAACTGCGACAATTCGTCGTAATGTTTGCCAACAACACCCCCAATTCGGAATCAAAAAATGTTTTGTCTATGGAAAAAGTTCTCAAATGTCCTGGTTTCAATCGAGACTGTAACAAATAAAAAAAAACATGGTTTAAAAGTTTTCTCTAGAAAATGAAGTAAACGTGCTTATAATACTTACGAATAACGGAAAGAAACAAGTTGTGAGTTGCAAACATCTATCGATAACGATTTCTTCTACTGTGTCTGGTAAATGCAACAAACATTTGCCCGTCATTCTTTGATTACTGATAATCTTCAGAGACACGAGTTTCTTATTATTCTCGAACAATTCGATCAATTCTTCCTCACAATTCTTACTCGTTTCGCATAGTTTGAATTTTCGAATACCACGACAGTTCATCGCCAGACATTTAATATCGTTTGGAGTCACCATCAGAGATGTTACATCCAGAGTTTGCAGATTTGGACAGAATTCACCGGCGATAGTTAAAATTCCTGAATTTATACAATGATACCTGAACAAACCGGATGTGAATTTCGGTGTAAAATCAATATGAAGTACAAATTTTCCGCATCGCGAGAGTAGATTTCGAAACACCCTGTGGACATTGTTTCTGTTGCAGTTTAATAAAAATTCCCATTTTGTATCGGACAAATCCATCCTCTTCACCGACTGCCATGATCTTTGACTCAACATTCTCCAACGTCGACACACTGTTGGAATTTAAAGAAATCAAAATTCAAACCCGATGGCGAGAGGGTGAGATACAAAAACCAAAAAATCACTCACCTCTTTCCGATCTAATTTTATCCAAAATCGATAAATAATGAAATATTTGAATCAGGCAATCATCGTTCAAATCGTTGATCGACGTTGCATTTGAATTGAAATTCTCCTCACTTGTTTTTTCATCGAATAACTTTGAATCCACATTTATCATCATATTTAGTTTCTTTTTTTTCTTATAAAACACTATTCAAGTGTATATACCATACATCGAAAGGATAAAAAGAAGAAGCGATTGTTTTAATAAGAGTTGTTCGTAACAACTCATTGAACTGTGAACGTGCTGTTTGAAAATAAGCTCCCCTCGATCCAAAAAGTGTTCGAGAAAGACAGTTACATTCATTCTAAACTTAGAACACACGTATAAATGGATTCTGCATACATTCGCGTATACACGAAATGCGTACTGGATGCTCTAACAAATTCTGAAATTCAATTAACGCGGGAAAAAGTATACTCGCAAGGGAAAGAGAAATAGACAATAAATCTATTGATTTTTATTGATTTATTTATAACAAAAGGTTAAAGAAAATTAAAAAAGGATTAACTGAAATAAGGAGTGTGTGTTTTTTCTTTGTCTCTTTACATAGCGTCTAATAACGTCTATAATTTGTCCATTGAATTTCGTAGAATGCTGGATGATAGACTATGACAATTAGTTAACTATCAAATGATTAAAAATACATATCATTTGTAAAAATTCACCTTTGAAAATATATATATGTTCGTATAACACGAGGAGTTGAAGAATAAAATATCATCCCCTTAGGCTGTAATATTGAAATCAATTCTATATTCACATTTGGGTAACAAAACGATATTTTTTTCAATTCTATATATATACAAATATATGTACGTGTATATATATATACATTTATCAACACGAAGCAGCTGCAACGATGATATGATATCATATGAAAAAGAGAGAGAGAAAAAGAATTGTATAACATTTGTAATATATAATATTGTCTCATTCTCTTTTGTTTTGAAAAAATAATAAAAATGTCGATTCGATACAACGAACGAATGATTATAAATGCAACATCGAACATCAATACAACTGATGGATATATTGATAAGAACTAAATCGTGTGTGTATAACGTATCAAATGATTGTCGTTTTAAAATTAATCTTATAGAAAATATCATTTAAATTAAAAAAAAAACAAAAAAAATAAATTAAAATATGACGATTTTGCATGAAGATTTGAGAAAAATTTGAAAAGACGTGTAATAAGCGCTGTACGTGACACGCTCTCGTGAACCTATATACGTTCTGGCTTAATCGTATAAAGTAAAAAACGATGTTGGAAGGAGATTCCCAGTTTTTAAAATGCCATTGAAATATCTCAATATCTACCTGAGATTTTCTTTTGTCATGATTATTGAATTCTGTTTCGAAGCCCATAAAAGAACATGAAATGCTGTATTTAAATAGCCTCGTAGGCAACGTCGACGCCAATTCTTGTGCCTGAGCCGTTCAAAAATTCTTCGAGTTCGTCGCGTTCTCTATTCTCGTCTTTGGAACGATGAAAGGAACGTTTCTTTTTCTTCTCAGTTTTATCGGTTTTCTCTTTATCCTTGTCCTTTGATTTCTTCTTTTTTCTCTTCTCTTTATCCTCCGTCTGTAACATAGGACAACAAATAAAATGACAAACTCAATAAAACTGGACTTTGACTCTTCATACCTTGTTCACTTTATCCTTGTGTTTCTTCTTTTCTTTCATCACAGGACTGCTACCGTTGGAACTGATTTGTCGGATACTAGTGTTATCCAACAATTCCAAGTGCACATTCGAACTAGTCATACTGACGTCTAGACTTTTATCGCTCAATTCGAGTCTGTCCTTTCTGGTGCTGTTGCTGCTAACATCCTCGCCACCTTCGGGACTCTGCCGCCACTTGGAATCCCTTTGTAACCAACTATCGAATGCGTCGGAGTTGACGCTTTGTCGTTCGTTCGCTTCGAATTCGTTGGACGATATTTTATGAAGTTCTTGTTCTATGGAAGAGGAGGAATCACATTTAGTCATCTGTCTCGACTTGTCTATATTTATTTCCACGCTAGTTAAAGATTCCCGCTTGTGTTTGCCCTTGCTCAAAGGATTTTCCGTAAGTTTTTGTTGCACGGGAGGTGTGACCTCGTCGGCGGACGATAAATCGTCCTCGTAACCGGCGACCAATGGATTTGCAGTTTCCGTATCGCTGTATCAAAGATAAAAAATGATATCTCAAAATTTGAAATTCCACAATGAAATAATGAAATTACCTTTCCGAATCCAACGCCTCGTGTTGCGCTTTTTGAGGAGAATTTTGATTATTGTCTTCTAAAAATGATCTGTCTAACATACCATCGTCAGGTACAAAATCTTCAACGCTGGTCAAAGGAGCGTGAGTATTATTCGTATTTGATAATCTCTCTCCGTCGTCTTCTTTCTTATTTCCAAATATTTTAGACATAAAGGACTGAGATAATTTCCCTCCCGCGGAATCTCTTCTATCTAAATTATCATTTACCGTATCTAATTTGGCAACTTCTATTTTGGAAGAATTTTGGACGTTTGAGAGTGGTGGCGGGGCCGGGGTTATGCTCTGTTGCGAGGATGATCCTGAACCGTCCAGCCCCGGAGAAATGGTGGTATCTTTCTTGGGAGGAGATTTCAAATCTAAATTTTTCACCGGAATCGGAGTTCCACCTCCGATCGGACCGTATATAGGTCTTCGAATTTCCGTATTTTGATGCATAGCACCGTTCGACGGAGGAATGTGATGATTATTCAAAGAAGAAGTAACGTTAGGGACTAGAATCGTAGAGGAAACTGAATCTGCGTAAGCTCTTCTTCGATTGACAAGATGATCCAAGAATTTATTATAATCCGCATCGTCGCTCTCTTGAAAAAGATCCAATTCTTGAACCGTTAGATTCGTTTCCTCTTTGTTTGTTTCGAGCTGTTGCAGTAAAGTTTCTCGTTGCAGTTGCAGGAACGGGAGATTGAAAAACTTGTGCAACAATTTTAATCCAAAACCATTTCTCATCGAAGATTCGGCATATCTTACCTAGAAAAATGTCAATATATTTGATATAGAAAATTTACTTGAGTACCTTCCGTGCAGAATTTTCATCTGAAAATGGGACACAACACATACTTGAGCTGTTCTGTCTTGCAGGGAATCTATAAAGTATGTAACGTGATCTGCGGTAACGCTCCTGTGATGCGACATATCGCAATGATTGCCTAAAACAATCACTGGTATGTGATTAGGTACTTTAGGAAGTTCGCGTTGAACGTAATCGAATGTCCAAGTTTTTGTGATATCCATCATTATTATCACCCCGTTGGTCCCTTTGTAGACATCTAAGAATTCCGCATCCAGAGCTGGCTCCTCTATAACTTTCTCCACCCCGGAATTATCCATTTTCAAACCATCTGTCTTTTGACGTCGTTTTCCCCTATCTACAACATCCCAAACTTCAACTTTTACCACATCGTCCGTAGCTTTGTAATTCCATTGGATACTCGTGACTTGAATTTCCTCCGTAGGTATATACTCTTCTATAAATTTCTGGCCCTGGAGCCGATGGAATAAACAAGTTTTGCCCACATTTCTATCACCTTTGATAATTATTTTCACTAAAACGATAAACGTTGGAATTCAAATATCGATTCAAAATCAAACAAAACTTTGTAGAGACTCACTGTTATATTGTACGCCTTTGGCAAATTTCTTCTGCAGCATGGTAGGCATGGACTGATGAGCGGGACGTGCTGATGCATTACCCTCCGACTTGCCCGCCAACCTCTTGAACGCAGAAAACATTTTGCCAATTTATTTGCGCCAACGCAAACCCAAAGATGATCGAGTGGCTTTCCAGCCAAACTTAGAATATGCGTCAAAGAGAATCTGTAAAATATATCCAATTAGTTTTTATTAATTTTTTATAAAACATCTTGATTTTAGAAGTTTGTTTCTGTTTGAAAATATCTTGATATGAATATATGTATATATCATGAAATGAAATTCGAGTGACATTATAAAACTTACCACATGATTTACTAAATTCTATTAAAGAGAGATAAGATTCTCATACTGATTATCAATTGATATAACATAACATCTGTCATGCAGCAGCTACTCTCTTTTTTGACATCCAAATGTTGGCAAGAATAGTTGGATTTGATTTCAATTGTTGGAATGCTGTAACTAGAGAGAGTAAGATAGAGGGTGCTTTCCGAAGTAGAGTAACGGTTCAAAAGCCCGAAATTCGCTGATTGATCAGTTTCTAGTAAGTCTCTAAGAATTTACCAATCAGCGAATTTCGGGACATCGATCTTTCGAATCTTTACCTACCGTGTCATCGACGACATACATCAATAATTTAAAGAACCCTGTCAATTTAAATTCTGTGCTTTGATTTGAAATAATCCCCCGTCAAACCATTGAATTATGATTTCAGATATAGAAACTCAACAAAAACCGAGCAATTATGAGAAAAGTAATTCATTGAAATCTTTACATGATCTTTTGGACTGGCATAACCTTCCAGATCATGCTGTAGCTGTAGAATATTATGATTCTAATGAAACTCATATACAATTACATTATGCTGAAATAAATATTGCTCAACGTTTAATTTCTGAAAATCTATCATTGTATGCGAGTCATCAATTTGTAGCCATCGATCACAATGTTCCCAATTATTGTGTTCCGGCTCTGATATTGGGGTAAGCAATTTGGTATCGCAGGGTAAAATCATTCACAAATATATCTTTCCGTTAAATGCAATTTTACTTTCTCTTTGCTAGTATTTTCTTCTTGACGAGCTACTAAAACTGAAATTTATTGTAATGAATCTTTAATCTTTGTATATAGTTTTACTAAGGCACACGAGACAGTTAGTTTTAGTTTTCCATGCGACAAACCTTGTTTTGGTTCTGTGTTGTCAACATCGTATTCCTTTCAGATAGATAGATTTTCAATACCCATCGCATAAACTGTTTATTAAAACAAACTTTTCTTTTTCAGAATTCTCTCTAGAGAATGTGGGTTTGTGAATTTACCTCCACAATCGATCTTGTCGAAACAACTTATCAGAAAATTGTGCATAAAATATATATTTTCTACAAAAGTCCTGCCCGATACAAAGATAATTTGTAATCTCAATATACATGAAAAACATATAAATCTATTGGAAGTTTTGAATTCCACAAAAACAATAATACATAAGACTTGTAAGTATGCCTACGCGATCACCACTTCAGGATCGACCGGTGTGCCAAAAATAGTCAAAGTGCCCCATTCGTGTATTTTACCAAACATCTATGATCTGAAGAGAATTTTGAATTTGACGGATTCCGATAAGATTGCACAACTCACAAATTTTACATTCGATCCCAGTATCGTGGAAATTTTTGTAACCTTCTGTTGCGGAGGAACATTGTGCATGGTTTCAGAGGAACTAAAAAATATACCCAACAGGTATCTATGACTACACAGATATCCATGAATTATTCAAAACTATTACTATTTCACAAGACTATTCGCTATTCTTCTAATTTTAGACTGATGAATGTGTTGATTGAACGCAACGTAACTGTTCTGCAAACCACTCCATCTCTTTTTCATCATCGATGGTCCTTGGAAAGTGTAGGAAAAACGTTTCTTAGTCAAAATAGTTCTTTGAGAGTTCTAATTTTTGGTGGTGAACCTTTCGTTAAAATGCACAGTTTGTTGAATACGAGACATCCTGAAAACAAGACCAGAATTTTCAATATTTATGGTATCACCGAAGTATCTTGTTGGGCCAGTATCGGTGAAGTCACAACATCCCCTTTGAGACAACAAGATTCATCTTATTTAGGTGAACTCTTATCAGAGACTATTTTCCAAGTGAGAAATGATGAAGGTTGTGTCATACGAAGAGGCCAGGGTTCTCTTTACATAGGTATAAGTTTATGATATTTGAATGATTACAATACATTTGTTTGATAATTCAATTTTGTAGGCAGCGATACAAGAATTTGTACTATCATTGGAGATGATGTGAATACCAACGAGAGAAAATTAGAAACGCCAGTTTTTAGAGATTCTGGTGATACCGTGACCGTAAGATTAATTTTACAGTTAATCAATTCATTATAAGTATTCATGATAAAAGAAAACAGTTTTTTTCAATTTTGTAGATAAACGACACCGGTATGATATTCTATAAAGGACGACGAAACAGGATAGTCAAAAGATTTGGAAATAGATTGAATTTGGAGAACTTAGATCAAACTGTTCGGGGATTACCTTACATCGAACTATGTTATTCCGTATGGAACGAGGAACAACATAGACTGTATTTATGCGTTTCAACTGACAAAATAGAAACCACTCCATCAACGTTTAAAACAAACATTACAACGCATATCACAAACGAACTATCATCGCTTTACAATCCCGACGAAATTCATATTCTTCCAAAATTCAAATTCACATCCAACGGGAAGATATGCACTAATTTTTTAAAGGAATACTGCATAAAACAGTCATTTCAAAAACCAAGCACGGATCATTCCAAAGATACATTTGAACGCATATGGAAGAATTACTTAGTTTCTAAACACGAAGGATTTATACAACTTGGTGGTACTTCTGTTACCGCGCTTCAAATATCCAACACTGTTTCCGAAACCCTGAAATTTGAATTCCCTGAACTGATTGGAATGATGCTTAGAAACGCTACTTTTCACGATTGTTTGGAATACATTGAAAATAAACTTTCATTCCGCATGGAAGAGAATATTTCTCTTGGTCCCCCGAGAAAAGAAATTACTTCTGCACTTTGCGAGGATAATCTAACCAATGGTTTGGATAAATTTTCCAATTCACATACCTATTGGCAGAAGTGTAGAGGTCGAATGAGTGGGAACAAGAAAAATTCTTCCATCGATTCTAGAGCTAATGAAATATCCAAAATAATTATACACAATTCTTATGATTTAAAGAAATGCATCGACGCTTCACCTACCTTATTTCAAAACGATAAGTACGGAATTTATTATATGTTCAATATACCGTTATTTATATTTATATTTATATTTATATAAATGTATATGTATATACATTTTTATACAGCGAAGATACATTTGCCACGGTAGGGTCACATTCGGGTATAATTTGCACTATTCAAATTCAAGAGAGGAACGACACGACTTCTTCGTCAGCGTATTACGTTCGATTACCAGATAGAATTGAAGCATCGGTTCTGGTTTTAGAAGATTTCAAAGGCATCGTGGGTGAGAGATTCGATAATTTTGATAATCGATTCATGTTGCATTCTTCGAATACCAGTGTCACGTTTTAGGATGTTACGATGGATGCATGTATTGTTTGAATTTGAAAACTGGGAGTATCTTTTGGCAGTTTCGAACTGGAGATGTAGTAAAATGTACTGCTGTAGCAGATGAGAAAGGGGAATACATTTATTTTGGATCTTACGACGCGTGTATATATTGTCTCTCTTCGAAGGTGGGTGTATATGCGCAATTTGACGATATGTTCTTGAAGTTTCAATCGTTTATAGAAAATTCACAACTCACAAAATCTGATAAGTTGTGATTTATTTTCTCAAATTAATTCCGTGGGACTGGAAACACCGATAAACGATTCAAACTTCAGCAACACGATAAGATTCAAAATTTATGTTTGATTTTATCAGACTGGAGTGGAAGTATGGAAAATAGAAACCGGTAAAGAAAGCGTGACTGCCTCCGGTTGTCTACATCCATGGTCAAATTCTGTACTGTTCGGCACTTTACGTGGCTCTTGCTTAGCTTTACATCGATCTACAGGAAAAATCATGTGGAAAGCAAAAATGATGGATCCTATTTTCACAGCTCCATGCATTCTCGATAACGGACTCGTTATCTTCTGTACGGTAGCTGGAAATCTTACCTGTTTCAACATCGTGGAAGATCAAAGGGTAACAAATGTAATCTATCATCTATGAATTATCAATTTTAATTTGTACTTGTTTGCAGTTATGGACCCATACGATAGACGGCAATGTATTCGCATATACGATAATACAAAAGAATTTATTAACCAAGAAAGAAAATTTAATCGTCGCTAGTCAAAATAGAAACATGTACGTCTTTGAATTTGACAACCTCGAAGATGCGACGGAGAAACCGACTGTGAGATATATTTTAAATCTACAATCCCCCATTTTTGCCACACCTTGGTGCGAGAATAATCACATATTCGTCGCTTGCACGAACGGTACGCTTCGAGTGTACGATTTTCTCCACGGCAAATTGTTGCAAAACATTCATTTACCCGGTGATATTTTCTCTTCTCCGGTGGTCAACTGTGATACAATAATCGTGGGATGCAGAGACAATAACTTGTACGCATTGAAATGCATTTTCGAAGAACAGACGAAAGAATATAAGATCTGATTAATACAATGTTGTTTATTTCATGCGATCCTCATATTACAGTTATATAACGATTCTGAGACAATGCATCGTCATTTGCCAAGCACTTGCTGCTTAGGCTTCCAATAGACTCCTATTATATTCAATGTGTGTCTATTATATATTTATATACCCAAATGTAAAGCATCCCGAACATCACAAATATCACAAATCAGTTTTTAATGGATATTCATAATTGCACGGAATACCGTATTAGAAAAGAAAAAGAAAAACAAAAAGGCGACATAAAAACATTCTGAAAGGTGGCAAAGCCATTAATTGATGCATGATTTTAATCATTTTCTCTCTCTCTCTCTTTAATTGCAGCACACACTTTTCGGCTGTCTTAAAAATAGGCAAATAATATTCACATACTTAAAAGCTCATATGAAACAACAACATTTTAACGATACGATATCCATGCGTACGCACATTTCACCACGTACATAATGCATACATACAACATATCCGTACACACAGGTTCATATATTCATCAATGCGTATACAGGATGTCCCAGAATTGATAGATCTCTCGATTATTGAAACTAAATTCAAGTCTTAAAAGTTTGGAAAACAAACAAATAAATCCAAAATCGAATGAAAGATTAAGTACACAAGATTTTTACTTTATTATGGATGAATGATAAATTTGATGCGAAATCTTTCGATTCTGAGATGTTCCGAGATACTTTATATACATGAACATGTATGTCAAAGATAAATGCTCATCCGTTCACAAAGATTTTATCTCCTTTTCGATATACATAGCAAATGTTGGGGCACAGAACATTCGTTAGGTACACCCTTTCAAAAGTCATTCTCAACTACAATTGTGCACATTTTCACACCGCATTTCCATATTTTATATAGAATATATCTTTGAAATTTCAAATAATTCTTAACCATAAATTTGAGAATTACAAACGACGTTTCGGTGATGTGACCGAAGCATATTGTGTTCACATTTCCAGCACGAAGGAATATTAGTCCCCACTCGATGACACATTGACGCATTATCAAGGTACCTGCCTCATGCTATCGCAAAAGAATGAACTTCCCACGCTGATAATCCCATGTCCTCTCCCGGTAACGAAAATATTATAAATTTACAGATTTTTTTGTCTTTCGTCATTATGCTCTTTTTTTTTTTCTTTGTATTCTTTTTAATATTTGGAGGAGTGATGATGAGTACTGTGCGACTGATATTTTTTGCCGAGTCAAGGCCGAAGTCGAGTAGTTCAAATAGATGAAATTTCAATGAGATAGATAGGAGAGAAGAAAAATCAAAGAATTTGATATCTAATTTGTCGGTTCACGACTGTCCATCTAAACGCTATACCAAGGCAATGAGTTATTTTGAATATATTATTTGTTTCCAGGTGGCTATGATGACAACATCGGATATATGTCTGATTTTCTATTCGAATCCTTGACCGACGTACAAGAGAGTCTATGTTTAGTTAGAGAAACTATGTTTGTTTTCTGGAGGCATCATGTCCGACAATCAAACGACAATTACGATCAAATGCGTAATTGTGACGAATCAAATAACCACGTTATACTTTCGAGTGAGTTGTTGTTTTTTTTTTCATAACCGTGACATTTGTTGTTTTTAGGATAACGATGGATAGTCATGGTGTGTGTTTCTTACATTACGGTTACAGATCCTCCTCGCCCAATTCGTGCTTGACCTTTTTGAAGTCGAATTCTTCTCCGGTAGCGCGTTTAAATATATCAAGGACATCCATACAGGTTGTCTCGAAATGCGTCGTTGCGTCGTAACTGGTTGATATGAAAATTTGACTGTTCAGTCCGTTGTCGGTCGGTTCCATATAATCCGAAACATGGATGAATTTCTGCCTAATTGGACCGAGTAAATCTAGGCCCGGTTTAATCTCTAATTCTGGATTTTTCGTCTCGACGGTTGTCGACACCATAGCTATGAACCAACCTTTCGCGGCAACTTGATGGGTGTGCGATACTAAAGATACGTAGATGTCGGAATTGCGATTCACCTGCAACACGATTTGATGTATTTTCAAGAAAGAAATTGGTATCGTAAGTACAGAAGTTTGTGAAATTTACCTGTTTTTGAGGTATGATGATTTGGGTGGAGAGGGCTGAATTTGTATTAGGTATCGGATGATCCATGAGACAAATACATCTAATAACCTGGCCTACTTTTTTCACGCGATCAGGTACGTAGGTGGGATCACAAAAGACTTGTTTGCACAACGCCGTCTCGTCACCGGAACGAACACCGACGACCTAAATGAACATGAGCGGAAAAATTTTATCTCGTCTTCTTTCATCCTTTTTACGACTCCAAGGGATGAAATTACATAATTTGACGACTTACCTTGCCGTCTTTTATAACTATTTCATCGATCGGCTTGTCGAGCATATACGTGCCTCCATAAATGGCACTTAGTCGAGCGAATCCCTGTGGAAGCTCTCCTAATCCGTACATAGGATAAAGGTATGGGGATTTACCGTAACGTGCTAAACTATCGCTGTACAACTTGATTCTTTTTATAGTGGTTATAGCGCTTTGATTAATATAATCATCGTCTCTGGAACATTCAAATGAGTTTTATAGAGTGGGTGATATTATTTTCTGAAGGAAATTCCTCTACTGAGCGATATCGAAGATATTATAAGAATTCTCAAAGTGATTATACTTCATCCTTTGCTTACTTTTCAACATTCAAATAGAACGAGACGTTATTTGTTACAATTTGATAGATTTCCCAGTATTGAAATTTCTTCAAATGAGGTCGTCTATCGCAGAATTATAATTTTGAATCAATATATTTTAATCATCTCAGTCCCCGAAGGGAACAGTTAACTTTTAGATTCACAAACGTTTGACAAAGGTTCATAAAAGATATCTATACGTTTATCAACTTTTATCAGTTTATATGAATAATCAATCAATCAATGAAGATAAAAATCATATAAGTATACATATGTTTGTGAATCTAAAATTGAGCTTTCATGAACCTTGATGTTGAATCTGAACGTTTACCGAAGCTCCATGTTCTCTTTGGGTCTAAACAAAACAATTTAGTTTCTTTTTATCTTGCGTTTGAGAGGATACCAGCGCAGGAGTGGATTCACCTGATAATGTTATTTTAGGATGAAATACCCCCAGGGGAGCACCTAAACCGCTTGTATTCAAAATACTGCGACATTGATTTTACAATTACCTACCCACTCGTGTTAAATGAATTTTTGAATAATAATGTTCGGAATATATGAAAACATCAGCTGTGGTCATGAACGATCTCCTCGCAAACTGATTTATATTCATTTGGAAGCTGTACTTTATTTGAAATCTCATGGGATTTTGTCATGAGGTTGTATCCATAACGCATATAATTATTATTCTAATTTCATTAGTAGTTTCAAATGAACAGAATTAAGTGACCTGATTAATCCTTGACGCAAGGCGACTGCCTGCCGACTCTACGAGAATGTATAATGTAAATTTCCAGCTAAAACAATTTTCCAAGAAATTAGAAGCCGTGCAATTAAATGTTTGTTTCGTTTATGCATACGATATCCTTAGAGTATAAACAAAATATAGTATATCATTTAGGTTCTGAATTAAAATTGTTTCATACGAGGAAGTATAAATAAATAAACGCGTGTAGCTGGCATTCAATTCATGAAGCTGAAACTAGCAACCGATTGTTGTAACTTTTCACGGAATAAAATAATTTAGCTGGAGCAGTGAAGTGGCTGTTCGTGTCCGTGCTAGCCACTTCGCTGCTGCAGCTAAATTATTTTTTCCATGTTGATTCAACGTTTTCGGAGCTTTTTTCACACTAGAAATCGATTAAATGGCATCCCACTAAACGTTTTAGATGCTCAAACCCTTGATAATATAGATTCATATTCAATTAACCGAGTTCAGCTTTGTAGAAAGTATTAAAAAATCATTGCATAAATATTTAAATAAATTTGATCAAAGGGGAGAATATAAAATATTGATATTTTATTAATTTTCATACAGTTTGAATATGAGAGAATCTCTTTGGAACTAGATTAAACTCTATGCGAGCGATAAGACATCTGCTTGTGTAATGAAAATCCAAAGTGATTCGAGCATGACTCGAGAAAAATTGAAGTCTCCTTCATGAGAGCTCTTGATTGTTGAAACGTATTTCAAAACTCGTGATAAGTGATAAACGTTCGACTGCGCCTGTGAGAATCTTTTGGAAAATTGATTCATAGATTACAGATTAAAATTCTAATATTTCAAACGTAATTTCAATATTATTACAAACTATTTAGCGATCAAATCACGCATGAATCAATCATTCTCAAAGTTTCTTCGACTATTGATAGATGTCTCAAGCTCAAAGATTTAATCAGATAAGTGCATTGAATCTTGCACAATGCTCTGACCATTGAAATGTCAAATGAAATTTGAGCGTGTATCAGATTTGGGATCGCTCCGACCAGCTGGAGAACAGTTCCAAAAATGAGAATATCGAAACTCCTTTTTTTGAGATTCTTTTGAATAATTAAATTATCAAAGAATATTTACCTGTACAACGCGAGCGCATGGCCAGTGAAATCCTGAGTATTTTTATCGAGATTAAATTTGTTATACAATGCACTCATAGTATCTTTGAAAGGATCGAAGCCCTCCCAGCTTTTAGGATCGTCCTCTTGCATGTTCTGTACCCACACGAGGAAGTTACGGAACCGTCTTTTCTCGAACAATCCCATCAAATCGCTGGACAAAGCTTCTTGCTGATCGATCGGGACTTTGGAAATTTTTCCTGATTTGTACACGTAGGATCCTTCCACGGATTTGAATTCCAGATACCGAGTAACGCCAGTATGGATTAATAATTTGACCAACGAGCCATTGGCCATCAGGAATTTCGGTATCAAATCCACGTTCCAATCGCGTCCCCGACCGTAACTATCATCCGGCCGCGGAGCTTTGAACTTTCTGCAACAAGAAAAGGTCTGAGCTCAGAATGAAGTATTTTCATTCAGAATTGATTTCATTGGAATCATCGATAGATAGAATGATGGGAGGTGTTATGATGATGTATTAATAAATTTTTTTTTAAAGGGTTTAAACTGAGGTCGATAAAGGAGCAAGGGTCATGTTTTAGTAATAATTACATTACTCGGGAAGGATTCGATATAACAATTATAGTATCGTAACAAGTCGCCCTGATCAATTATTCGTGTATGCTTAGAAATAAACCAATATACAGATGCACTATAGAATGGTTTGAAAAATGGTAAAATGAATAACTTTATTCTATTGAATTATTTTTACTTAAAATTGAGGATGAATTGTGCTGTTATATATAAAGAATATTATTACATCTCATACATTACATAATGAATATCAATTATCTACAAACTCATTTGCAGCATTATGACAACAAAACGAGAAGAAACGAGTGATAAATAGATAAATCTCGTCGTCATGGTTGTCACCGAGAGCAGCGATGATGATAATAATAGTACAAGAGCGCAGTGCTGAATAAATAAATGAAAATCACAAGAATTGACTCATCAATGACTCGAATAACGACAGAAAATCGATGATTTTGCGAAATGAAGTATGCTTTTCTTATTCCGCAACCTCATTTCATGCATGAATCGTGCTGCAACGGTACGATCACATGATTATGAAGAGTGATTTTTGACCAATGCCCAAAAAATACTATGATCGACGAAGGTATGTGAGCTTTTAGAGGTTAGATTGTGTTTATTCAATTTATTCTTCAAAAAAAGAAAGAAGGAATTGTTCAGGGTGGGTAGGGAACGGAATTGCCAGGTGGCAAATTTTTCTGGCTCTGATTGGCAGTTTCTACTTGAGAGCCATGGAGTGTTTTAGACAATGGATCAAATTTTGCTACGTACTTTTTAAACAAATCCCTGTCCGAAAAGTCCCATAGATTCCCATAGGTACTGTGACAATAACCGCATAGAAACCGATAGGCTATTTTATTCCTATCAGAATTAATCAGGTTTTGCCGATCATGCTGATAGAAACCCATGGAACATCAGATTCCACTTAGAATCTCATAGAAACCCTTGGGTCCTGTGACAATAACCGCATAGAAACCGATAGGATATCATTGATTCCATTAGGATTTCGCCTATCGGTTTCTATTGGTTTTTTCGCACAGGGATAAGCAACGATCATCAATTTTTAATATACAGCAATCAAGTGCACTGCTGGAATTACTACACTTCAAATTAAATCCAAAGCCCAAGACATATTCTTGAACACTAGAAACTCAATTATAAAAATTATTGATATTCGTAGGTCGATATCAGTGTTTCTACACGGACAAAAAAAGAACTTCCCCTAAGTGGAATAAAAAATCCCTCATTATCCCTTTTTTGAGAAGAAAAAAAATCCCTAAATATTCCCCTTTTTGGAGAATGAATGTCTTGTTCAAGATACATCCTAAATGCCTCATTTCAGCCCAGGTTTTGTATTTCCATGAAAATATTCCTTCTGCCTGAAAATCCCACAAAATCCCTCAAGAGGTCAAAAAATCCCTCAACTGGGATAATAATCCTTAAAGTGGAAACACTGGTTGATATGTTCATTAACCCGTTAAGGACCAAACGTCCGTTTTTTCAACACCTTTTTCAACGACATTTTACGCTGTCGAATCGATTGTCAAAAAATTTGCGAATAATTATTTTCAATGTAAAATTATCTGAACTTTCAGAATATGGAAGCAGATTTTCGAAAAAATGCGAACTGGGAATGTTATAATCGTTTAAATAGAAAAAAAACACGAATTTTCGATTGCAAAAAATTATTATCCGTTTATTTTCGTCTCGAATTAGGGGAGACATACATCTAAGGGATGAAATTTCTGCGTCCATGGACCCTGAGCTTCAAAGTATGTGAGATGGTTTTTCGAAATTCAAGATGGCGACACTCAATATGGCGGCTGGAAATCAAAATATTTTTGCTTTTTCTTATTTTTCGTATTTGAGCAATATTCCTGGATGAATTCGATGTACACACACGTATTATTAGGTTTTTGGGGTCGCTGATCACGAATCCGGGGTCAGATTTGCCAAATTCAATATGGCAGATCCAAAATGGCGGCCTAAAATTGTTGAAACTGTACGATTCCCATGAAAATCAGTACATGGGGGGTTTCGGGGTCCCTGATGACTAATCGGAGGTCAGATTCTATGAATTCAAAATGGCGGTTCGAATATGGCAGCAAGAAGTCTCAATTTCCGTTCCTCCAGTTTTTTGTCAATTTATCGATATTTTCCTCCTCACATAGATGGATCTGAGTATTCTTCGGATCATCGAATACAAATTTAGTGTCAGATCTGCTAAGTTCAATATGGCGGAGCCAATATGGCTTCGGAAGAGTACTGGAATTGTCTCATTTTTTAAGTGTTTTCTGCCGTCGATGTCTTGATCGCCGTTGCCCAAGTCTCACCACGTGGAGGTAAACATTTACAAGAGTCTTTGTTTTTCAATTTTTCCTTATTTTTTGTATCAGAAACGAAAAATTGCGAATCTGAAACAATTGACGGCTTTGATTACATCCGAAGAATGAACTTGGGTTTCCTGCAGAGTGCTCAAGAATAACATATGAAGATAAGAATCTAAAAGGGAAAAGATGAAACTGTGAAAAATTGGAGAGAAAACGAAATATGTAATGACAGTTGAGCAACTGCGAAGAAAACACATCGACAGCAGAAAACACTTGAAAAATGAGACAATTTCAGTACTCTTCCGAAGCCATATTGGCTCAGCCATATTGTATTTAGCAGATCTGACACTAAATTTGTATTCAGTGATCCGAAGAATATTCAGATCCATCTATGTGAGGAGGAAAATATCGATACATTGACAAAAAACTGGAGGAACGGAAATTGAGACTTCTTGCTGCCATATTCGAACCGCCATTTCGAATTCATAGAATCTGACCTCCGATTAGTTCTCAGGGATCCCGAAACCCCCCATGTACTGATTTTCATGGGAATCGTACAGTTTCAACAATTTTAGGCCGCCATTTCGGATCTGCCATATTGAATTTGGCAAATCTGACCCCGGATTCGTGATCAGCGACCCCAAAAACCTAATAATACGTGTGTGTACATCGAATTCATCCAGGAATATTGCTCAAATACGAAAAATAAGAAAAAGCAAAAATATTTTGATTTCTAGCCGCCATATTGAGTGTCGCCATCTTGAATTTCGAAAAACCATCTCACATACTTTGAAGCTCAGGGTCCATGGACGCAGAAATTTCATCCCCTAGATGTATGTCTTCCCTAATTCGAGACGAAAATAAACGGATAATAATTTTTGGCAATCGAAAATTCGTGTTTTTTTTCTATTTAAACGATTATAACATTCCCAGTTCGCATTTTTTCGAAAATCTGCTTCCATATTCTGAAAGTTCAGATAATTATCCGCAAATTTTTTGACAATCGATTCGACAGCGTAAAATGTTTTTGAAAAAGGTGGTGAAAAAACGGACGTTTGGTCCTTAACGGGTTAATCGTTTGCATGATTTTGAGGAATCATTTGCAGTTCTAACTTCATATTCAAAGCTCAATCTTAGCAATGTATTTTCATCACTGCAGATTTAAAATTCAGAAAGTACATAGCAGAAATTCCGCCCATTTCTTCAAGGACTCGAATTTCTGTCCTCGAATATCTATGCAAACACGAAGAAAAATGGAACTCGGAAATATAATAATTATAATACAAAATCTGTAATTTTTTTTCTTAGTTTCTTGATGAACTAGGAACAATAAGATTTAGAAAATGGATTTTTTTGATGGAAATATGGAAGATTATGAATACTGGACAAAAAATACAATACAACAATTAGAATTCAGAACGCTGAACGTTGAATTTTATTGGAATTCCGCGAGATTCAATGAGATTGTCGTTGGAGAAATTTGTAAGATTGATCGAACTTCGTCCAATTTCAATGAAATTTGGCGGGATTCAATGGATATTTTGATTTGGTGTGAAATTTGGCGGGTCAGCATTTTGAATTACAACAGTGCAGTGTTTGTTACTTTTCACTTCGTATTCATGATATTTCATATCTAGAAGCGAAAATCTGTTTTCTAAAACTCCCTGGTTGATTGAAAAAAACAAGAAAAAGTCTCGGATTTTTATAAAAATTATATTTTCGAGTCCCGTTGTTTTGGTAAACAGTATATTTCTTCAATAATTTTCAAAAAATTCAGTACCATTCAAACCATTCAGAGGTTTTATCTTTGTGATCAATATATCAACATTTTTTCTTGTACAGAGAAGAATGGAACTCGAGAACACAATAATTTTCATCAAAATCCAAGACTGTTTTCTTGGTTTGTTTTTAATACACTAGAAATGATAAGATTCAGAATATCTATCGGAATAGCTATTGTTCAAAAAGTAACAGGTAGAATTGAAATTCAAAATGCTGAAGGTTTGATTTTATAAAGCGTATAGTAAAATTTAGGTGTTCAGCATTTTGAATTTTAATTGCGTTCGATACTTTTATTTAGCGCATAGATCCCAGGTAGGAAATGCCAATATTGACAACTGGCCCATCCTTGGCAAAATACTGGGCTGCCAAGCATCGCGAACCAATATTGGTCCAATATACAACCGTTGTTCATTCTAAAAACCATACCGGGTTTCATAGGAAATGCCAATATGACAACTGGTGCAAGCTTGGCAAAATATTGGGCTGCCAAACATGGCGAACCAATATCAACCCAGTATAAAACTGTTTGTTATTTGAGAACCCACACCATGTTTCATAAGGAATGCCTATACAACAAGTGGTTCAAGATTGGCAAAACATTAAGCTGCCAAGCATGGCGAACCAATATCGGCCCAATATTAAACCATTTGGTATTTGAGAATCTATACCACATGTCCATGTTTGTGATTTTTACAGAGTTGTACCGAAATCCCTGTTAAAAATCTTATCGTTTTCTATGGGAAATTTTTAGCAGGGATGGCATGAAAAATGCCGTCATTTTTTTCTGCAAAAAGTATGTTTGAAGAATCAGGTTGAAGCATGGCAAAAGTTAATTAATATACACAACTTGGGCCAGGTCCGGTTTAATCGTATGAGCCAAGCTCCAAAATACTCATAATACATATATCATGAGACATTGGGCCATGCTTGGCATTGCATTCCGGCCCAATATTGAGTACCAAGCCTGGCACGAGGTTATCATCCCAAGCTTTCACCAAGCTTGGGCCATTTTTTCTCATGGATTCTGGCCCAATATAAGTCATAATTGGGCCAAGATCAGGCCAAGCTTGGGCCATTTGTTAATTCCTACCTGGAATACTAAACGTGGGCTTTGCAGTGTTTCATTTTTGCCCGGAGCTTTCTGTGGTTGCTTTTTGTTCCGAATTCCAGGTGAACCGCTTTTGCCTGGAACTTTTGACGTCTCATTCTTGCTCTCAAAAGTTTCTGTCCTGATTTTGCTCGACAACAATTTGAGTGTCACTTTTGCTCCGAGCGTAGCGATGATAAAAACTCTAAAAAACGCGATTGGTGGCGATTGCCTACTTTCAGGTGTACTAGACGAAAGGTCACGCGCATAACCGATTATTCGATCCCAGGAATCCAAGCATTCTAGGTTCGCTGAGAAAACAGATATCTTGAAAAATATCATACTTTATAGATTTTTGGCGTTGATTTGATTTTCCCATAATTTCTTGGACTTTTATAAAGAAGTATGGTACCTTCCTCATAAAAGGCCCAGCCATTATGGTACTTTTAAAGGTATCTTCGCGTAAATATTTTGACTCGGGTTAAACCAACGCCAAAAATCCATAAATTATGGTATTTTCCAAGATACACACAGAAAAATATATTTAAAAAATTCCCATAATTTATTGAGGATCAGCGCCAGTCTGTGATCGATGAATTTGTTTATCTGAATATAGCTTCAAAAGTACCATAATTTCTTGTAGAAATACGTCCAATTATGGGACTTTTCGACACATCTGTTTTCTGCGTGTACCTTTTTCTCCGTGAACCCACTTTATAATAACATTGTAACTTCAAAACCAATAAGGTACACACGGTATAAATCGTGCAAGAATTTTCCCCGGAGGTTTCAAACCTCGACAATCGCTTGCAGGAAAGTTGCTCCAGTCTGGGACAATATTGCTAAAATTTTTAAATGATATATATATATACACACCGTAAATTTATTCAATAGCGTTATTATGCAAAATTGTTGCTTCTGGCATAAATTTGCCGCCCTAACTCGGGTCGAGATGAAGAAACTTTTAACGATGTTATTCAGAGAAACATTTGTTCTTTTCCGTTACGAAACAAGTTGGGAATTTCAATGAAAATTGTACTTTCCGCAGTAAACGAATGAATGTTCTCCACCAGAGCGTAAAAAAGCGGTCAATTTAGGGAATCGTTTAGTGAAAGTTGAAAATTATTGTTCGAGATAATTTCGATTTATCGTCGTTGGATTGTTGAACTTTCTATTTAAAGGGAAACTCATGAATTTGACAATAAATTTTCAGGGGGAAGAAATACATGCGAATCGTTGAATTTGATAACATTGAAAGCACAACGCAATGATGAATATTCAAACAGGGTCTATCGATCGCAATAAAATCTAATAAATGCATTTTTCTGTTTTCAAAGATGAATATTTACAAGACGTTAGTTGGGAATGAATAATTTAGGGTTGCAAATGGGATGGACAACAAACCGAAGGAGAGGGACAGTTCTCGATGAATGAATGCTACGACGTTTAACGTGTTTGAGTTCAATTGCTGTAACGGTTATCTTCCGGACTCATTACGGTTAGTAATGTGTGTTTTGTGATTTTAAATGATCACGAACCCCTTTCAAAATATATTTTCTCATACGAAAAAATTATTCCTCTAAATTTGATTGTTTATTTTTCAGAATCTCCACAAACTCCTTCGAAATTTTCAGAAAAAAGAAATCATAATTTATTGATAATTTTTGTAATATCCTAAATGAAAATTGTATTTTCGAACACGTGAAATACGATCAATACAACTGCCGAGGGAAAAAAGAAAAAGAAACATAATTAAAGATCGAGTATGATTTTATTATGGAAACGCGATAAACGATAGCAAAGGACAGTGTTTTCACGTGAGGAAATACAAATAATGACCAATGAAAATGCATTCTCATGAGATATTGGAACAGAACACACGAGGAATTCAATGCAGATTATATATTGTTTAGGCAAAAGCAGGCAAAAGTTGGAAGCCATATGTTGTCTCGATTCCCTCACAATCGACTGATCTTTCGATCTGATTTCACCAAAAGAACGTTGAAAGTAGAACAGATGAGAAAAGAAAGAGACTGAAAGTTGAAAAAGAAATAAGAATCCGCTTCAGATTTTTAGGTCTAATGATATATAATGATATATAGTTTTGACAAGGAGGAAACATTGTTATAGTGTATAATACAACCACTTCCTTTGGCGTGCGACCGCGGCCTTCGGAATACGTGAATCCGAATGTGAGAAGGGGGAAGAGCTTCGGTCTCGAAGTATCAAAAATCAATATCTTCCACTAAATAGCAGGTTGTTGAGAACGATTAAGAGTAAGAACGATCGAGGCTTGGATATTGAATGATAGCCCGATAAACACGTTGAGCAACGTCATATAAATAGGAGGGATAGGTAAAATATGTTGTCAGAGGGATCATCGTGTGTATTGTAAACTTACTCGAAAAGATCCTCCAGGGGCGTGATTGAGGCCGATTCGCCTCCATAGTACTTGTTGCGATCTACATGGAGGACCTTTTTCCCGCTGACGGAAAGCATACCAGAAAGGATGCATTCCTTGAGACCGGTCCCCAGCACGACTGCGTCATATTCTTCATTCATGTTGACGTTAGTCACGGATCAAAGTCACCACGTTTAACGAATGCAAGTTGAACTTCTGTGAGAACCCGGACAGAGATACTTTCTACGGCCGAGATAGAGAAATTTAAAAACAGTTAATGCTGTATCGCGCGGCTGGCAACTTGGACAACTATTATGCCGGAACGGAAGATCTCCTCCCTCGTCACCACCCCGACAATGGTAATGGTAGTGGGTGGTGGTCGAATGATGTGAAAGGATCCTTTTTGTCTCAGGTTATGTTCGCTGATTGATCGCTGTTCTTCATACGTTGCAAGGTACGTTCGGTCGGTCATACAGACTTGTTTCATCCAATTTTGATGAGTTGCGGAAAACTGAAACAGAATCCGTAGATTTCATTGGCTCGTCGATATTCACTTACTCAAATTCTCCAAAAATTATCTAGAAGAAATTCTAGCGAGACAAAAAATGAAAGTTTAATACTTTTTATTTCTTTCTTTGTGATTGGTCATTCTTTTTAATAAGAACAAATGATTAATGAATTCTGGTAGATCTAAAGTAGATCTAAAGCATTCCCTCCTACCTTTGATGAATTGTGGAACGCTCCCACACAGCACCACAACAGTCCTAGGAGAATTCATAAAGAATTCGTGAAGTACCCCAGATAACACACGAAGAATTCTTCAAGATTTCTTTTCGAACTAATAAATTCATAGAGAGCTCTGGAGGAGTTCAATGTTTGGGATATTACCGAGTTCTTCGAGAATACTGAAAGTGTTGTTTTAGTACTATTGAAGAACTCGTTAATGTCCCAAAGATTGAACTCCTCCAGAGTTCTTTATGAATTCATTAGTTCGAAAAGAAATCTTGAAGAATTCTTCGTGTGTTATCTGGGGTACTTCACGAATTCTTTAAGAATTCTTCTGGGACTGTGGTGCTGTGAGAGGCTATCTCATGAATCTTGATAAAAATTGAATTTCAACCATCCGGATAGCACACAATAATCCCAAATGAATTTTGAAGAAAGGACCCTTTAAGAGCTCTCTTAAAATTCTATTAGACTGCGTTAAGAATCTCAACGGAACTCGCAAATGTTTGACAAATTGAATTCTTTTTGAAACTCTTGGGGCTCTCAAAGAGTTTTTGAAGAGTTCTTTTTCCAGAATCTCAAATGAATTTTGAAAAAAGAACTCTATAAAAGCTCTTTTAGAATACAAAGAGTGCTTTAAGAGTTTTACAAATCACTCGATTCATCATTCAGACATTTACGAGCTTCATTAAAATTCTCAAAGAAGCCTGATCAAATTCCATCAACGGAACTCGGAAATGTTCGATGAATCACATTCCCAGACAGCAAAAGAGTCCCTTCAAAGAGCTCCCGGTATGACAGTAAATATGAGTTCATTATGAATAGTTTGAATTCAAATTGAATCCTTAATGAACAACTTGACGTTCAGAAAGAATTCATATTATGAGTTCAAAAGAATTCTTCAGGCATTCAACATGTATTCACTTTGAGTTCATTGAATTCATATTGAATTCATTTTTACTGTCATAACGGGGATTGTTGAGGAATTCTTTCAGAAGTCTTCAAGAATTCAAACAGATCATTTTTGCTGTCTGGGTTTTTTTTGAAACTTCTTGTATTCCAAATGAGCTCCTAAAGAGTTCTTTTTTCAGAATTCTTCTGGGATTCTTGTGTGCTATCTGGACTGAGCATCTAAACGCTTGAACCCATATAGCACACAAAGTTCAGAAATAGTTCATAAAGAATTCAATTGGAGCTTGGAATATTCAATATGAATTCTCAAGATTTCTTTTTGAACTTCTGTGCTGTGTCGAAAAAAAGACACATTGCTCGATAATATCCCGTTAAAAAGTCTTGAAATTAAATATTACGATTACAATACAGTTGATTTAATTCGTTCCCTTCCTATTTTGTTAATTAATTTAAGAACACTTACAAATGAATTTCGATTCTCATTATAATATTCAATTAAAAAACTTCTTAACCATATCATCGATCAATGTGGATCATTTCTCAAATATGTAGGTGATTTAATTTCGATTTCTATCAAAAATTTGTGAATTATGACATAGTTTTCCACAAATCTACCGACTGTACCCTCCCATACGCCGAAATTTTTGGGGAATTCTAGTAAATTCCTATCCACGAACTAATTGGGCTTTGGATCCCGTTTCGTTTCTTAGAAATTCCAGTCCATGGGAGACCAGCTTAGAACCAATATAACTAAGTTCAAATGGTGATCCGAGTCGGTGGAATTGGCCCTCAATTCGTGAAGTGGTACTTTGGTGAGTTTAGGAATTATGAAGAATCGGTCATTGATACTGATTGATACAAAATGATCCAATAGAATCAGCCACTTCGAACCTAGAATTCCTGAACTCACTGAAAGTTCATCAACTGTACATAAAGAGTTCAATGGTCCCGAACTTTTGAAATTTCAAAAAGTTAATGAAAGTTTTCCAAGCCCTTTCCTCCACAATTTCAAGCCGAGTAGAAATTTTTGCCTACAAAAAGATATCAATAAGCGCAGAAGGATTAAAAGAATAAAACTGCCACATTAGAATTTTAATGAATATATATAATTCGTAGAAACATACTATAAACAGTTATATTAAATGATCCCGTATCTACATATACAATAATAAATTCACCGTGGGCACAACTTAATCCTGGACACAAAAGTGTCATTAATAATAATAACGATCTACAATGAAGGATTGTCCGCGAATATTGACGAATCTGTTAAAAATCATTCATTAAAGCGTTTCAATAATTGAAAAAATACTATAAAATTCAATAGCGCTATAAAATTATTTGTCAATTTTTACGTGATTGAATTACGTCTTTTATAAATAAGGCACTGAATATACATATTTGACTAATCAAGCTAATCGTAGGAAAAATGGATTGAAAAATTCATTCATTCGAAATGGTATAACAATATTGCCATTGTACGTAATACATACATGATTATCGATAATATAATTCTCGAATAATTTCTCTTTGCGAATCGAAAAAAAAAAGAGATTTCTATATGAAAAATATACTAATTATTTTGATAAGAATATCTTACTGTTACGATAAATCGTCGGTACACTGTTTTCTTTCTTGCTCGACAGTCTGCCGGGTACGATTGAAGGCCTCGGTTTTTAAAAAGTCAACTGTTTTGTATACAGTGGCACTTGACGGTGATTGCGCAGGGGGTAACGTGGAGGATGTAAAATTTTCTGTCGCTTCCAAATCTAAATCCAAGTACTGCAGAACCACTAGGCGTCGATTCGAAGCGGGAATAAAGGTATTGTGATCTTGATAATAATATATCTGCAATGCAAAAGAAAGGATAAAAATAATTAGTTCGGTATAAGAAGTTTTGTAATAATATCACAGACCTCTTCTTTATCGTCGAATGTATTATTGTCCTCGTCCGACATGGATTGATGTCTGGAAGAATGAATTGGGGGAGTGGGACTCGGGGCTGCTCTTATTTTACCCCTTCCTGGGGGAGAAGCCAATTGCAGAGGGCCTGAAATGTATATATATATGTATAATTTATATGTATACCTTTCGTCGATGAGTTAATAATTTCTAAAAAGTTTTTTACTACCTTCTAACGGTGACTTGGTCAAAGGTGGTTTCAGTTTTCTGTTAATACTAGGTGGTTCAGCGGGGGAATGTTCTGAAGAACTCATTTCAGAAACAGGCAGAGGGGCACCGGGGGAAGGTTCGTTGCTGATAACCGACGTCGAGTCGCTTGTTTTTCTTCCAGGCTTCAATTGCCTGTAAACAACCGGGGGTGGGGGCGGAGCCATGGTCACTGGAATGGAACTCGAACTATCGCGAATCAAAGGACTTGGCAAATTCGAATAAGTTGCGGTGGTTGAATTTTCGGAACGAGGGCTCGAAGGTTCGTCGTCGTGAAAATCGTATCGGAAGATGCGATCGTCGACGGTAGACGGGGCAGCGTTCGAGTAACAGTGTCTGGGTTGTTTACCGAGGGTATTAGTGTCGGTGGAGGGTTGGCCCGGTTGATGAGATCGGGGAAAATCATAAGTTTCGTCGGTTATTATAGCGGTGGCGGGGGTTGAGGGTGCGGGAGTCGCAGGAGTCGTAGGTTTCGAACTCTCGGTAGCACCGTCCAAGTTCAGATAATTATGTCCAGGATTTTCCGGTAACATGTGAGGTGGTTTCGGAGGTCGAGGTGGGACTGGAATCTTTTCCGGAGTCGGTGGTGCCGCGGAATCTACTATTCTTAATTTGCCGAATCTTTTTCTCACGCTCCAAGATCCTATATCGCCATCGCACGAACTGTGAGAGGGTTTAGAATCCCCTGCAATCGAAAGCGATTCGATAGTTTCAATGATTCTCGATGAGATAAAACGATGAAATATTTACCGGATGAAGGAAAGGTTTCCCAATTGACACTCGGGACGGGAGTTGTCCATTCGTCATCCGTGAACACACTTTCCGCGTCGGTGGTGGTTGGAGATCTGGGAGGAGAAGGAGCTAATCTTCTCGGGGCATCGTAATGTTCTGGTCCGTGACCTAAAACTGAATTTAGAGAACTGGTATCGTTCAGTCGACGTCCCGAGATACATTCGCTTATGGGGATGTATGGACCAGAAATTGTACTAATCGGTGATATCGGTGGAGATTCTTGAGTTTCAAACTGAAATACTATGAAAAAATTTTATTAGTTATTGAAATCCAAGTTGTTCATGCTCTCTAAATTTAAAACAGTAAAATTTCACCAGTGACTATTCACTGATATTTCACTGATTTGAATTTGGAGAGTGAGTTAGATGCTTTCATTCGCTTGGATATTCACTTGGACATTGTTGATCTTCGTCTTGAGTGTATGCTTTCAATCCACAAACTTGACAAACCGCATCCACCCACTTATTCATGTCCACCTCGTTATCGGCCACCAAATAATATATCCGTTTTGGTGTTTTTACATTGAACATGTATTGATACTTTTGCTTTCGATTTTCAAATCTAAGTCCCGCATCCACCTAATTTTTATCAGTGAAATTATTTCAATATTTATGTACTCGTTACTTAATTTTACAACGAAGTTTGAAAATTACCTGCTCGCATTGATCCAAATCTATACGACCTTTCAATTTTCGACACCGTCTATCCGTGTAATATTCTAAAAAATATTGTCCAGGTAATTCTCCGCTGTGACGCAAAGCGAACCAGCGTTTTCTCCATCTCTGAAATATAGAAATAACGAAATTTTATCTAAAACAACTCATGAATGTATTATTTTCAGAACCTTTGGTAACTAATTTCCCCAAAATTTAGATATTTCTAAACACCATACAATTGCAAAAAAAAAAAATGTGGAATAGAAATTCTTAATAAAATAATTGAATGAAAAAAAATATCAAAAATATTTCAAGGTAAGGTGATTTCTAACCTATCAAAGTAACCTCACACGTAACATATATTATGTTTTTTAGGTTCCATTATTGCCAAGAAAATTTAATGAACTCTGAGAATAGGACAAAAATAAATGGTCTATCTTGAGAAATTCAAAGGAAAAATCAGCGCCGCAAAGATAAATACGGGTGAAAGAAACGAGATGAAACTCGACGTCAATTGGAATACATTTTTTTCGGATTGACAATTCAAAAATCTGACATTTAGGAAAGGTGTATTCTTACCGCCCTCCAAAGTTTAGTGGGTGGTGATTTAATTAGCCATCCTTCGTGTACAATTTCTTGGGTGATTCGTAGCACCTCCATACTTCCATCAAACAATGCCTTTTTTCTTCTTTTCACTTCCTTTTAACTCAGATGACTCAATGCATCGATAAGTCTTCCCAATGATGATATAAAATCACCAACAATGACACATCATTCATATCTACTCCCCGACGACACATGGTAGTATCGAAACATGTAAAATTGATAAATGATCGCAGTCTCGAGCGTCCAGCATTGCGAGATTGGTACAAAAGATTTCACTCGACTTTGCATTAGCGATGCTTTACATTGATTATGAAACTAAATCAAAATACTTGACCATCTTTTCATTTTCTCATCACATCTAGTTTGTGAGCATTCGTATTCGTAAAAACATTTCAAAAGGACTCGAGGTTACGTTCGCTGAACGTGGGATTTTTATGTGAATAGTCCTTAAAAGCTGCGGAACGTAGCCAAGGGGTTAATTCGCGTGCTTCGGCTTTCGAGCTGTCTCGAGCATCGAATCAATAAACACAAAAAAATGTATATATTCTTTAATCAATATCGGAAAAGTCAACTCCTTGAATGACCTTGCAATGCTTTATGACATTTAATTGTCCACAAACTTGGTTTATCATACCATTAGTTATGGATTAGTTTTTATTCAAAAATGTCCGACAAGGTGGGTTATGTTCAAGTCTTCACGATTCTAATTCTAATGTTTACTAATTTTGTTGACATTCCAATTTTTTATCATATTCAATTGAATTATTTACCCTTGTCAAATTTATTTAATTTTATAATTAAATTCACTGGATTTGAAATTGAATCTAGAAGAGGTAAAAGTATATTCTCTCCATTCGATCATCAGTTTCACCCACTTTTATAGTTCTCTTACAATTTTGAAATTTTTTAGTTCAGATGATGTCTCGACGAGTAACAATGTTTACGAGGATCCCAAAATTTTAGGAAATTTTCTCTCTTTCTCGGTGTAGCTAGATCTATAGATTGATCTTCAGTCGTTTGAATGATTTGCTTTTGGGAATATAGATTTTGTATCGTTTGGACCAACCTCATGGCACTGGTAGCGTGTTTATATCCTGGCGGCCTGGTAACGGTACTTACCTTGCGACAACCGGCTGTGACTCTTCGGTCGCGATTTTCGACAGACAAGGAGAACTACAAGAACGAATTCAAATCGCGGGATTATGTACAGGATTTGGTTGGGATCCGGACGGGGATCTGTTGGCAGTAATATCACAAGGTTCCTCCAGTATTATTTTATGGGATGCCACGACTGGTAAAAAATCAACTGTAGATACTGGGGTGAGAGATGGCCTTGTCTGTATGATGTGGTCCAAGAAGAGTTGTTTACTCGCTGTGGGAACTCAAAGAGGAAATTTGGTACTTTACGATCACATCAATGCAAAGTGAGGATATGTTTTATGTTGAGAAAAACAAATTCTTTCTATACCACCGAATGAAAAACAATTTTTTAACAGACGTATACCAGTTTTGGGGAAACATAAAAAACGTATAATATGCGGGGCTTGGTCGACGGAAGGTTTTTTAGCGTTGGCGAGCGAAGACCGGGTTTTAAGCATCAGTACGGACGAAGGAGATACTCGGAGGGAAATCATGCTCCAAGGCGATCCATCCGACATACAATTCAGCGAAATGAAAATGGATCAACGTATAGGGGGTGAAAATACTGTACGAAAAATTGTTTCCTTTCTATTTTACTATTTTGATACTTATCAATGATATACATTATTATAAATGTTATTTAGGTGTCTCTTATCGTCAGTAAAACAACGTTGTTTCTTTACAATATTTTGGATCCGGATAATCCTATCGAACTTGCTTTTCAAAAACGTTATGGAGCGATCGTTACCTATAAATGGTGGGTATTCGATGAAACTTTACACAGTACTCGTGTTCTAATTACTGTTTTGGTGATATTAGGTACGGCGATGGTTATATATTGATAGGATTCGAAGCTGGATATTTCATCGCTATATCGACCCACATAAAAGAAGTTGGCCAAGAACTTTTTCAAGTGAAAGATCACAAAAGTGCTTTGACTGATATCTCATTGAATCAAATCACCGGAAAAATCGCGACCTGCGGAGATAACAGTATCAAAGTGCATAGTTTACAAAGCTTGGAAGAGACAGAGCAAATAATTACGATAACAGGAGAAACTGGTATCAGCAACGTCGAATGGTCGGCGGATGGTACAATGTTGGCAGCAGTAACTTATCTTGGCAATATTTTGATCTACTTGTTACAAATTCCAAAATTGATTGGAGTATGTGGGAATAGAATAGCATTATTGACTAGTCTGACCGAAGTAGCTGTGTATCTTTATACTTTAGACAAGGTTGGATTTCTATTCAAAATAGTAGCAGATGAATATAAATTCGGAATTGAATTTAAAGGATGATTTGCAGGAGGAGGCCAATCCAGAATTAATACACACCATCATAGAACCTTCGGTATTAGCTGTGGGTCCCAATCACGTTGCGGTGGCTTTAAACAATAGAGCTCTGTTTTGGGATTTAACCAACACTCGTTACGACGTTGGAGTTCATTTCGAAAGAGATTATATAGCGAGCATCGATAGCATATGTCTGAACGAAACTTACGTGTCCGTGATGTTTGATGGAAAGTTACAATTACATTCGGTAATTTTCACATCTTGTTTTTCATAATCGACAATGATGAAAATTAACGAATTTGAGATACAGTTCTTTTTTTTTAACTCTCTTCAAGATTAAAATAGATCAATCATTGATGAACAATGGAAAAGATACAAAGATGTTCCCTCATTCTAGCACCATGGATAGTAAAATAACGTGCCATGCTCTGTCTTCGGATTTTTTGATTTACGGAAGTGATGTAAGAAGTCAATGATAATTGTTTATCGCTCGATTTAAAGTTGAGGAAATTTCAATAATCGTGTGTTATTTAGATGGGACAAATCAATTATTTCTCTCTGGAAGCTTTCAATCAATCCACAGAATTCTCCCATGATACTGGGATTTTGAATATATACTTAAACGTAAATGGTACGCAATTGTGTTTTACGGATAACAAATTGATTGCGTACGTCTACGATGCCATCAGTGAAAATGCCATAATCGTACCTGATTGTCCTGATACCGTCGAGGGTGTAATTTGGGATCAAAATATCGCTGAACGTACAATATTTGCGGTTTACAATAAAAGTATTATAGTGACGTATCTTTTTGTGAAATATTCTATCAAAGGTGAGGTTTTCACATAACTCGAGATGGTGGTGGTTTCAGATGTTTTATTGATTTATCATTCACGGCAGGTACTCGAGTGATGAAGATAAGTACAACCAAGTTGCCTTCCGAAGCTATTCCTATATTAATGTATTCCGGAAAAGTTACTCTAAGCACAGCGAGTAGTAAATTGGATCATATCGTTTTGTCGTCCCATCAAGATGTTGGTAATATCGTGGAATCAAAAGTCATAGCTGAAATTTTTGATAATCAGATCACGTGTAGAAGGTATATAAAATCTCCTGCTTTTGCTTCCACGATTCATTATTCATTGACGATATTCCCTTACAGATTTCAAGAAGCGTGGAGTACTTGTGAAAAATTAAACGAAAAAGAATACTGGTTGAAATTGGGACAAAGTGCCATAATTAATTTGGATATAGAATTTGGTAAGTCAATAGCAAGTTGCTCGATATTTCCATACGTTCTTCAATGTACTCGATATTCCAGCTATACGCGTTTATCGACATCTCGAGGATGCTTCGATGGTATGGTCGTTACAGAACATCGAAAATATAGACGAATTAGCGTTATTATGCGGCCACGCTTGCGTTTTACTCGAAAATTTCAACGAAGCGGAAAGATTTTTCTTGCAATCGTCTCAGCCGGTCGAAGCTTTATACCTGAGACGAGATTTGATGCAATGGGAGCAAGCTTTGAATTTAGCTCAAAAATTGAAACCCGATGAAATTGCTTCTATCGCTCGAGAATACGCTCAACAATTGGAATTTACGTAAGTTTCTATTGTTTGTTTTTTTTCATGTTTCAAAATTTATGAAGAATTTCATGAATTTAGGGGCAATTATCCGAAAGCATTGGCAAATTACGGACGTGCTTTGATGGATTTGAATGATTCCACCAATTCATCGGCGCAAATAAATGCGTATAAAAGTCAATGCCTGGCTGGAATAGCGCGAACTTCCATCAGATGCGGGGACAGCAGAAAAGGTGTTGGGATAGCAATGGACAACGACAGTCCAAGATCCTTGAGGAAAGAATGCGCTGAAATTTTGGAATCCATGAAGGTAATGATTGATTTTTCAACATACGTTTATTTCAAATACTAACATTGAACATTTGCAATTTTCAATAGCAATTCAACGAAGCAGCTTTGCTGTACGAAAAAGCAGAATACTTCGATAAAGCTGCTTCCGCTTACATAAAATTGAAGAATTGGCATAAAGTAGGACAATTGTTACCCCAAATATCGTCACCAAAAATTAACATACAATACGCCAAAGCCAAAGAAGCAGAAGGAAAGTACGAAGAAGCTGCAAAAGCCTACGAAACTGCGAAAGATTACGACAACATAATTCGTATGAATTTAGAATATCTCAATAATCCTGGTAATACACAAATTCATATATATATATAAGATTTTTTTCTTATTACGTATCAAGAGGATGAATGAATGATTTCGTTTTTCAGCTCGTAGCGTCGAGATAGTACAACAAACCAAAAGTATAGAAGGCGCTAAAATGGTGGCCAAATATTTCCAAAAGATGAACGATTATAGTTCGGCTATAAAGTTTTTAATTTTATCCAATTGTCACGACGAAGCATTTCAACTTGCCAATCAGCATGGCAAAATGGAATTGTACGGGGAAATATTGGTAAACACTCTCGACGACGATAACATTCGCAGCGAGGACTTTAAGAGTCTCGCTATGCATTTCGAATCTCAAAAGAATAGTCTTTTAGCTGGAAAATATTATTTTCATGCCAAAGAATATCCTAAGGTGAGTTCAAATGAGATTCGGATTGATCGGAAGCAGTTTGTTAAGGTGATACCAGCGATCCCTGAAGATGCAACCAGACCCATTGGTTAGAAAAGGACACAACCAAAATTATTCTGACAAATTACTCCAAAATTCTCTTTAGTCTGTATAGAGCGATATTTTCCTTTCACTGCTTTATTTTCGAATAATTTGTCAGAAAAGGTTTAGCTCGGGTTGCATCGTCAGGGGCCGCTGGTATCCCCTTAAGAATAATTCAATTGAGATTTATAAGTATTTTTATTTATAGATAGATAGATCTTTAGATGGGTTAAGCTTAATTTCATATTGTTTAGTAATTTATTATCAAAATTACAATTCTATAAATGCCGGTATAGTTACTGTATTATCACAAATCGAATTGACGATGTTTCCAGGCTTTAAAGCATTTATTGAAAGCCGCGCAGTTGATAGCGGACGACGACGAAGCATTGACGCTAGCCATCGATACGGTCGCTGCCTCGAAAAATGAAAAACTTGCCAATCAATTGATCGATTTTCTCCTAGGCGGGGATGGCCTACCCAAAGATCCCAAGTATCTATTTCGATTGTATATGGCCAGAAAACAGTACAAAGAGGCAGCAAAAACGGCTATTATAATTGCCAATGAGGAACAAATTAATGGTACATCATTGCGATCTCATGTCTCGTGTTTCTTTATTCACAATTTATGTTTTTCAGGAAATTACAGAAATGCTCACGATGTACTTTTTGGGATGTATCAAGAATTGAAGAGAAACAAAATCACTGCGCCTCTCGAGGTGCAGAATAACTTGAGACTTTTACATTCTTATATTTTAGTGAGACTTCACGTTAAACGGAACGATCATTTACGTGGAGCAAGAATGCTGATAAGGGTGGCGAATAATATTTCCAAATTTCCGTCACGTTAGTATATTATAATTTTCCTTTCCCTCGATTTATGTTGCATCACGTTTTTTTATTTTCATTCTTTAGATATCGTTCCTATTTTAACCTCCACCGTGATAGAATGCCATAGAGCTGGATTAAAACAAGCCGCTTTTAATTATGCTGCCATGTTGATGCGTCCTGAATACAGATCTCAAATTGATGCAAAGTATAGTAAAAAAATAGAAGCAATTGTGAGGAAACCACCAAAGTCGAAGGACAATGATGTAGAAGAGGAACCTCTAACTCCATGTCCGTATTGTAAAAATAAAATACCCGAGACTGAGATAACGTGTGATAAATGCAAAAATACGATACCTTTTTGCATAGCTACGGTAAATTATTTTGATATATTAGAATATAGGAATTAGTTTTATTTTTCTGTTTGTCAATATTTTATTTCATGATGATTTTGTTGATAGGGGAGACATATCATCGATGGGGATTTCACTGTATGTCCGCAATGTGATTTTCCTGCCATTAGAAGCGAATTTTTAAGGTCAGTAATGCACAAAAACAATTGTCTTCCTTGAGGGAGTACTCTGGTCGATTTTTCCAATAGAAAACTACTAGATCGTTTCAACTGTTTTATGTAGACAATATTCAATCAATTACATCGGAACTTTGAATCGAAATTCAGTTGCCCATGTACAATTATTTTGAGAACAGAGCCAGAGCTTCTCTGATTTATTATGAATATTTCTATCTGAAGATCAATGTAATTAATTGAATATTAATGACGTAGAACAGTTGAAATGATCGAAAGTTGAATCAAAGCGTTCCATAGCCAAGTGTTTGTTTCATCTGATCATGCAAAGAATATATTTTTGTGTCAGGATTGTTGAATCAGAGGGCACATGTCCAATGTGTTTCGAACGTGTCGATTCCAAAGCTGTGTCATCGACTGTGAATATCCGTCCTTACCTTGATTATCAAGACGATCAAACGATAGTTAAAATTTAGGTTTTAATTTTGTATTTATAACCATAATCTCGATTTATCTTTTCATAAAGTTGTCGCAGTTGATTAAGAACTGCTCATGTCTTTCAAATTCAGTGACAAGTTATCTGTAATCGGTTAGAAACATTCCAAGGATTCAACTTTATGAAATGAATTTGTCTCAGATGTAACAAATCCGTCCAATGCCACAGTGATATAATCTTAGACGATTAATGTATCAATATAAACGTATTTTATGATTGAAAAACTACAGTGAATGGTTAATAATTATTACCTTGAATAGAATGTATGTTCCGTATTTTTAGAAATAGGAACTTGAAGCATAAAAGCATAAATTCAGATAACGATCTAAGCTCAACATTGCTATCAGTGTAATTCACAGACAAGTGAATTGATCTCCGTAAATGCATTCAGAGAGATCGAGAGAAATTCCGGAGAAATTTTGGAAACTTAGTTTGAATGATTATTCAGAAAAACTTCAAGATTTGAAATCTGAATAAAATGAAATTCAGAAAAAGCTTTAAAATTGAAATAATTGAAATTTGAAAGAATTTAATATCAGTCTTTTGGCTGGAAAGCTTCATACGAAGTAAAAATGTGGTACAAATGAAAATTACACCATAGTTTCAATATCATGGAAGCAATGGGTAATTTATGTGAATTTGACTGAAAGAAACCCACAGCAAGTATGGGCATAATTTTGAAAATCCAAGAACATAATTGGAGCATAAATAACCCTTGAAAAAAGCCTTAATAAATTTAGAAAAGTTGATTGTCTTCAACTTTTTGACTGCTCAACCTTTCTTTTTGCCTGGAAAAAAAATAAGTAGGCATTAAATAAACAGGTGTTCTTATTTCTATTCTAGATGTATTTTGAATAAAAAAAATCGTGTGTCCGTAGGAAACAATGATTAGGAACAAAATCATAAATACATATTAAAATTCATGTATGGATCATTATGTATTTATATATTTTCATGGGATGTGCATCATCAAATTTCATAAATTTTGATATACATATATATTCATACTATTACATTACTTTTGGCAGGAATTTTTTAACTATAGTCTCTTATCACGCCCTCGGTTTAACATAGGAGATCAATGTATTAACATCTATTATTCATTTGTTTTGCATATATAATTTGAATATGAATTTCCTAGTCTCAAATGAAACTGTCCAATACGTTTGAAAGAAAGAAAAATAAATTTTCAAGTCTCACTTTCATCTTAGACGATACAAAATATCTATTCCAATTCAAAAAGAGTACACAATATCCGAGAGTATTTAACATTTCAATACAAATTTTGCACAATGAACTTCATTTGAGATATTCAATTGAAATGTATAAATGGCCGGTGAATTAGAATCGATATTCAATTTGATCTAGAGAAAGAGGAATCGTATGTTCATTGATCCTTGATCCTTTCGTGGGCAAATCACGATTGTGAATCTTGCAAAAAAAGAAGAAACGAAAATTTTTGTGACTGGTTCCTGCGATCGAAACTTGAATTTCCCCATGAAAGGATTCAGAGTTATTATTGATTGAACGTTTGATTTTGAAGATGATCAATTCTCTCCGTTCTTCCGCGCATCGAACGGTGCAAACTCAACTATGTCCATATCTTCTTCTTCCTTCTTCTTCTTCTCGCTGTAATATATCTGTATATGCAAATATCATTAAATTTGTAAAGGCGTAAAAACGATGATTAGGAACGATGTCGCTTTATGGAAATCGCTATATCTATAAATATTTTAAACGTAATGACAATGATTATATTCGTAGATAATCGGTACACAGCTATTTTATCATTCAATATATGTACAATATATAGCATTATCACTCCGTGAGAGGGGAGAAGGTAAAGGGGTTTGAACGGTACTATCATGTCATTCGCATTCCTCGCTCTCCACAAAATTATGCACCTCGAGGGGAATGCTAAAATAATCGATTATATACAACGAATTAACTGACGGATTCATTGCAATTTAAGGAGAAATTTACAATTTTCTCTTTCAAAGCATTTACAATAGTATCGTTTGAACTTTTCAGGATTCAGCGTGAAAAACTAAAAATACAAAAAGAAACAAGTGTTTTGATTTCAAATTCAGGAGTACTTTTGTTCCTTCAAAAGGAATGATCTTAGAGGGAAGATGCATCAAATTTGTACCACTCGTACTTTGTTTTCTGATCCTCTTTTTATTTGTTGTTTTGCATCGGAGTTGGTAAGTTGGGTGAATTTTTACAGTAAAACCGATAGAAAACAAGATTCTATCCATACCGAATCGTAAGAAGAAATAAATTAACTCCAGAGATGCATTTTTTCATTGTTTAATAAATGCTATACAGTATTGCACAAATTGTATTGTTCTCTGAAAGGGAACAAAAAACAGTTATCGATGAAATCAAATACGAATCTTCTTGAGCAGGAAAGAACAATAAAATGTCCACGACGTTGATTCATATTTTCAATGATTTTGCTTTCTCACGGTATCACGAGTTTTCTTAAAATATTACTTTTCTGTACAATCAAAATTACAGTAATAATTTATTTTGAATTTATAAGATATATCGATATCTCAGCACAGCATTTTATATTTATAATAATCAAGAGAAAAATATTGCACGATCAAGTATTATCAGTATTATTATTATTATTATTATTATTTTGGCACATAAATTTAAAAGATTTCCATATGTTTTGTCGATCTTTTCAAAATTATATATCAATCGTATTCGATAAATTGTAAAAGAATGAAACTCGTGCATCTTCCCTATCGTTCGTTAAACTATCATCTCCCTCTGAATGTTCGTGAATAATTGAATTTGACGAAAACAAAAGAAGGGGGGTACGATTTCGTTCAAGATGAAGATAACTTGTTTACGGTATGGTATATTATAATAACGCTATACAGTGTTCCCCGTACGTTTTATAAAACGGTATGTAAATGTAAACAACCATCGTATATTATCAATTAGACTTATAAAATAATAAACAATAATCTCTTATGACTTGACGAGAGGAGCTTTATAAGCTTTTGAGCAGAAAAGTTCTCGAAACTTTACTAACTTTGCAAGTTTACAAAGAATAAACTTATAATCATTAATATTACAATAACTAATACATTGACATCGTTTCGTAACATAATTATGCATAAAATTACATTTGAAAATGCTTGAAAAATATTTGGACAACTTTTTATAGAACCTGTCGATAATAATGAAGAAAACATCGAAACGAGGTGAAGTTGTTATATATAGTTTGTTATATTATGCTGTCAATACTTTTCTGTTCTTGTCACGTGAAAAGATGCTGATATATTATTATCTCACAACTCTTCTGTTCAATTGATCGAATGACGAAATCAAATTAAGAAAGAGATTAATCTTCGTGGAAAAACTTTTTCCAAAACTCGATTTTAGAATTTGTTACGTTGTTCTATAAAGATCTCTTTCTTAATTTCAATTCGCGATTATAAAACATCGTTGAATCGATTTGACTTCTTCTCCTTTTGTTATATTATACCAAAACAGAATTTTTTGTTGTTGTTATTCTTTTTAACTTTAAAAAACGAGGGTGAAAAATTTGACGTGTGAATTTTACTCTCCGTTTCGATATCTACATCCTAAGCTTCGATATCGAGTAGACGATTAGATTATTAGATTTATTATTGCATGAAAAAGTATTAAACATACACGTCAGAGGTATTAAAAAACAATCCGATACGGTATGCATTCATTCACGGTAATTGATGTATAGATTATTGCGCTATACATACACATACATTCGCAAACGCACTCGTTATTCGATTGATATTTCTTGCTACTTGTTGAAGACAAAAAAAATAAGAACATGGTATACGACGTGGGAATGTTGTTCAATGTTGTTCAATGTTGTTCTCCGTATTCATTCATCATCATCAGTTTCCTTCAGTTTCCTTTTAGGCCAGTCCTTTCAAAGACATAACTTTAAATTTTGTATAATAGCTCATTTAACAAATATCAGACTCTCTTTTTATTATATTTATATTATTATACTTAAAATGAGATACCGTTAAAATTCATACATCTAGATTTACAATAGAAATTCGCGAGAGATATACTCAAAATTGTCTACGATTTTTATAAATAATTCTACGGCTTTTCTCGATTTTTCGTCTAAAATATGGCTCGAGTTGAAAAAAACAACTCGAAAAACACGCGTATCATCATCGAAACCCTCCCTCCAGTTTCGATATTATATACTCGGTTTTGTTTTTCTTCTCATTTTCCATTTTGATAGGGTGATGGAAGGTTAATAACAGGAAGCTCGTGTTCATTGACTTTAAAATCGTAATCTATAAATCTCATTTTTGACAGATTACGTTTGTTATTAGAAACACGTTGAATTGGGTTACGTGGGTTATTTTTGTTTTCTATCACATTCATTGACTGTGTAACCGTCCTCCGGATGCTTTGACTTGAGTACCAGTAGTTTTGGATATAGCACTAATGATTTTGACACGATTCTGTTGTGGTTGTTGTTGTTGTTGTTGTTGCTGTCTGTTGTCACTGAATTGTGGAGGAGGAGCGAACACAAGATCGTCGGTGTTTCCAGCGGAGGGTCCTGCGTTGAATTCAGGAGGTGGGGGAACAAAAAGATCGCTGTTTTGTTCTTCCGCGTCTGCCTCGATGGGTGGAGGTAATTGAGCTAAACTGACCGCGTGTCTGGTGAGCATTCCACTACCACCGTAACTAGAACGTTTGGGGTTGATTTCTTTGTTGTCGGGGATATGTTGGATAACGGTATCATTGGTGTGGTTTCTACTGGCGGTATCGTCGAATCCGGTCGGTGGTCCGACGGGAACCTCTTGATCCGAACTAACTCCGCTCGAACTGTTATCGCCGTCCTCGATGAGGGACTGTTGCGTTTGTTGTAGAAGAAAATCATTTGGATGACTTTTCGATGATTTTAATTGGGTTCTAACTTTTTGTATTTCCTCGACGCTAAACGAGTGCGGTAAAGAACTACTGCCCGACGAACTCGAGCCGGAGGTGTTGGAATTTCCCGAGGTCTCTTTGGCGGATTCGAGTTTCTCGCGAACTGCAGCTTTTTCCAGTTCTTTTGCTATTTCGGATTTTGTTCCACCCTCTTCTTCCTCCTCGTCTGTCTCCTCTTCGACCTCGTCGTCGTTTTCAGACTCGGAAAGACTGTAATCTGGTTCTGGGATGGGCGGAGCGGAGGTTGGAACGATTCCCGTTCCGTTAGCGTTGCCTCCGTTCTCGTTGCTCATCATCGAAGACAGATTCGTCACCGAGGAACTTGTGTTCATGATTTTTTTCTTTCTTTCCCGTATACCTGCCATACTTTGACTTCGATTGGTTTTCATCGGTTGAGCGTATTGATTGTTGTTGTTGTTGTTGTTGGAATGACCGTTCGTGGCGGTTTTCACGCTGTTTCCGTTACTATTGTTCACGATACCCTGAGTTCCGGAAGATGGTTTGAACGTTGTATTATTCGGCACGCGTAGACTGTGAGATTTTCTCAAATGCGATCGAGTTACGTGCGCGGGGAGACTGCGGGATCGATAACCCACGGTTTTCATGTCTTCAGGCGAAGCGTATAATTTGGCACTATTCGATGGTCGAAAACTCGACATTATTCCATAATTACTTTCCGTCGTCGCTGCGGCCAATTCTACAAACAAATCATCTTCACCTCGGTATACGATAAAGCATCAAATATTATAATATATATGATTTTCTTACCTTTAACCTGTTGTATATGAGCCATATTGTCGTAAACCGAAGCTGGGGTTACCACGTCGGGTACAGTGGAACTGACGTTCACCTTGACAACTTGTCCAACCGGAGGCGGAGGTGGAGGATGATTCGGTGGTGGAAGAACGTTCCTTCCGTTTAACGCGTTTACATCTTCTTGACTCCTATGACCCTTAGGTGCCAGAATCAACGATTGCGCTTGTATATTCAAATCGGGTGTACTATGAAAATCTCTATGAAGATCGGAACTCCCGGCCAAACCTCCAAAGAAGCGTACCCTCGAATTTGACTGTGAAATATCACGTTATTAAACATACGCGATACATATATAAAAAAAATTGAAAAACAAAATTCAAAGAAAGCAAACGTAAAGAAGATGCGAAAGCAACAGCGTATGCGAAAGGAGATGACACTCTGCTTATTTTAAATTTTAGTTTCCGAGATCGTGTTTCCCGTTACTCGATGAAATTCATGTCACATAGAGTCAAGTTCATTCAAGCGCACAAACGTGCCACGAATACATTAATTCGAGATTAAGAATCTGCGTGAAATAAATAAATAAGCGTGTTAAAAGCGTTATACAATCATCAGCGGTGTGGGGGGAGAGGATCGTTTTGAAGAATTCACCATTTTATATAGAAACTTGTGAAACAAAGATTGGATGTCAAATTTGGTAACAACAAAACAGTTGGGTGTTCTTAGGGTTCTTACTTTGCCTTTGCGTTTCATTTCTGCTACGCTCGTATAAACTCTGCCGCCGGTCTTGGCGGGTGACGAGGGATGCGATTTGGTAGCTTGACCGGTCTGAAAATGAGACGAGCTCATCATGGACGAGCTGTACTGACCATTCGTGCTACCTTGTTGTCGCTGAAATAATTCCTGGAAGAAAGGAAGGAGACGAATGCTGAGAACCTTCGAGGTCTCGTGCAAATATGCCATTCAGGAATGTAGAGAAGAAGCGCACGTTCCACATTCCGTAAAATAAGATTGAAAAAAAAAAAAAATACAACAAAAAAAGGTTTGATAGAGAATTCAAAGACCCGACGACGATGCGACATACCTCGAGTTCCGCCGCTGTAATTCTACTAGACGTAGGCCTGGATCGAATACTGGCCGTCCTCGGTTGTACGGTTGTATTTTGACCGGCATTTGGTCCCGTTGGTAATTGCTGAGGAAGATGAATCGATTCCGCGCTGCTAGACTTTGCTCCCGTCGATGCGATCTCGTCCCTGTCGTCTCTCTCCCCGCCTCCTTCTGAATAATCAACGAAATGTACAACATTCGAATGGAACAAAATGTCGAAGAAAATCAAGTTTTTTAGTTACCTAATCCCGCTACCATGGACCTCGCTCTCGCCCGGCCAACGCTCAACGTTGTCTTCGGATCTCTTCTGGGTGGTAACGGCGCTGGAGACCTGCCGAGCGTGCCACCTATCATCGTGTTGTTGTTACCTTTACGAGGTAAGGTTGCGTATTGTCTTTGAATTGGTTGACTAGTTGGCAGAGCTGCTGCCGATTGAGAATTTGGAAGGGTCACTACCGAAGATACTACCGACATTCTAACCAATTCTCCTGACTTTCTTATCAAATCCACAACGTGCTCGTGAGACGCTGTCGTCACATCTTCGCCGTTTATCTAAAATCAAAGGTAATGACATCAAAAGTGTTGGAGGGTAGGTAGAGTAAACTCACCGAAACAAGATAATCTCCTTTTTTCAGTCCCGCGAGATCGGCTACGCCTCCCGCGTCAACGTCGTCTAAATACTGCAGAGCCGGATACCTCGCGGATGGCGTCAATTCCATCAACGGTGACGTTGCTTTCGCACCACGTAATACAAAACCAAAACCCTTTCTCGAACGATGCAAAACGACTGTTCGGGGTTCGGTTGCGACTCTTGAAAAAAAAAAAAACACGTTCAAGATCGAACATAATTCTTTAAAGAATTTTGAGTGTTCTATTCAAAACTTACGGTTTTTTCAATCTAGGAGCGGTGGCGAAATATTTGTTCTGCGAAGACTCTCTTCGACCTAAAACTCGACTCCTTGTGTCCCGAGGAAGTTGTGGCCCCAGAGGAATATTTGTATGACGAAGTCTGACTTCTTGAACGCAATGCGCGGGAAATAGACCTGTACCCTGTCCACGAAGCACGCCTTCCAATAATCCACAATCGGTGGCACCGGTGACTAATTTTCAACGCAAAATCACAGATTCAGTTTTTTTCACTATTTCTCAATATTTTTTTATCTTATTACAAATCTTCAGAACAGTTCGATATTTTCAATAACAAACGCATGCGAATTTAAAGAGAAAGTCACGATAAAACTTCTCGCTTGAACACAGAGAGAGCGAGAGAGATCGTAATTTACACGCACGTATCGCGCATTTGAAATTGGAACACTTTATCAAGACGGAATGCGAGTTTTATATCTTCTATGACTCGGTAAACAACTTTTAGTTTTTCTTTCGAGGCATCGACGAATGGAATGAATTTCTTTGAAAAGAATAATCAAAATGATACGATACCTTCGAGGATATCTCCTTGATTGATGGTCAGATGTCCCAAGATTCCACTATTGTAACTTTCGACGCAAACAACGGTGGTCCCTGGTATCGATAAAGAATTGGTGGTGTCGGATTGCGAGGTGCCAACTCCTGAGCTATCGCTGATCACGTCGGATGCCGTATCGCCGAGACTTTTGTCTGAAAATCGTGCGATTCGAGTAACGATTGTTTCCGATGATCAATTCGGATTAGGTGGAGTAAAAATTCGATAGAACGAAATGATCATGCGATATTGTGTGCCCTCGAAAAGACAAAACCTCAAAGATCATATACCAATATATTACATGAGTAATTAGTTCAAACAAACCAAGAGGAAAGAGTTCATAGAACGAAAGGCATTGAAAAGTCATCGTCTGATCTAGAAAATCTCTTCTAAGGAAATTCGATATACATGTATGTATAATGTATATTTATTTATGTACTTGTGTGTATGAGTGTCAGTTCATTTAACTCTGACTATTTTAAAAATAAAAACCGAGAATATAAAGTGAAAAACAGGGTATCTATAATACCCGGGAGGAACATCGAACGGCAGCATGCAAGAGAGCTGTTAAAAGCAGCGATATTATCCCTTTCTTTTCCTCATTCTCTTTTCACCCATAGTTCGTTTCCATTTTGGTGGTGATGGTTCGTGAATAATATACGTATACATACATATATACATCTATATAAGCATGTACATATATATATATATATAAAACAACCATCTCTTTCTCATATCTCCGTCACAGGGTTTTTCATAGCTTCTGGGTTTTTTTGTTTTGTTACACACAGAGACGTTGTTCAGGCGCTAGCGAGCGTCTTTCAGAGAAAATAACGACAAAAAGAGAATCCTGTTACAAGAAAATTTGTTAAAAGTAGACAACAAGGGCGACCTAGAGTAGAAAGGATGAGACGAGATATAACTTGATTCGCGAGTGAATCAAGGGTACACAATTCGACATTCAACGAACAATCAATCAATCATTATTATTTCAAATCTATGTCTATGGAAAAAATGAAAATCTAATATAAACGGTCAGTCATACCCATTCACTTCTAATAGAATAATATCGAAATCTCGATATCACGAGGATTTATAATTATATATAAAGGGTCAAAATGGAAATAACGAAAGAGAAAGAAAAATTATAGAGGATAGCTGTAGTGTACCTGTAACGATACTGGCGGAATCTTCACCGGATGGTTGATTGCTGCCCTCGGAGAGACTCGAGCTAGCAGAGCTGAAAGGTGCCAAACTTCTACTGCTCGGCGACGGCGAAGGTGGTGGCATCTCCATCGTTCTGTGCATATCCAAACGATGTTGTAACTCCAAACGATGCTCTTGTAGCCTCGTCAGACCCTCTATTCTCAAATTTTGATAGTTCTCGATGGTGCTCGATAATCTTTAAAGGGAGTTCAATACTCAAGTGATGGTATACCCATTCACACATACACATATATATATATATATATCATTTATCATTAATATAATAGATTAATTCAATCGTCACGAGATTAGCGTAAATTGTCTTTGCTTTCGAGTTCGCTTTGCTGTTATAATATATATATTTAATATTAACAAGTTTTTCAAAGTTCATTTGAAGTTTCGTGTGAGATCAATGAAACTATTCCTTCGACTGAAGAACAAAGATTTTTGAGAGGAGTTCGCAAATTGAGTTTGATTCTCTGAAATCCTTCCACCCTGGAGGTACCGGATTAGCAAATTATTTCACTCTTCAAATGAAAATATTCGTATTTATAAATGCTTTTTACAATCCATTTTGTGAGGTATTCCAAGTAGTTTTGAGAGTTATTTATAAATGGTTGTAGCTATAGAAGTATTTGGTATATTTTGAAACCCTATGAGACACGTCGTCTCCACAATTTCATCCATGATGGTGCTGTACGGAACATTTTAGAGCTCGAAGAGCAGCTGGAAGAATGATTTTCCTGGTGAAAAAGGCCTCTTAAATCCTATTCTTCACTATTTTCTGTGACCTTTGTCAAAATCAATAGTTTGGGATTTCAATATGTGGAAGCTCATTGAATCAGTTATTTCATTACTCGACCTCTCTCTCTCTCTCTATGAATAACGAGTTCTATGAAAATAAAATGTGCATCCAATGATATCAAACAATTATCAAAAAACAAAGGTTCGATTGAGTAGCTCAGAACTGTGATAAGAACCCATCATTTGAAATTGAATTATTTTGAGGATTCGTTATTTTCATTATAAATTTTTGCGTATGTTCTCATCCGTTTCCATAGGACTCACTTAAAAAATGTCACTTTTTTGACAATGCATGCGTTGAAAAATCATTAATTTCAGGATCATAAAGGAGGCTGAGTCATAGGCTATTGATTCATTAATTCTCAACAATGGGTTCTCATTGCAGTTTTGAAACGCAAAAGTAAACTCTTATTTCGTAGCCATTGAATTGATTCAAAGTACAACGCTCTTGAAAACATATTTTAATAAAGAAGTTATTCAAGTTTGAATGCAATGAGATTAAAGTGAATTTCCTTTCGAATCTGTTGATGGTTGATGTCGATGAAGAAAATAATGGGATTTAATTATCTTTTCTTATTGAATTCTAATTATTTTGGACTCAACAAATGTTGATAGGATTTAATCAGGGTTTATTTCACCAGGGTCGACATTCGTTTGGTGTGTTTTTAAATATAACTACAGTTTTCCCTACAATTGAAAGTGATTCGAAGAAAACAGATGTCAAAGTTTCTCGATTCATCTCGGAAACTCAATCAACCAAAAAGTTGATTCTTCTAAATATGCAATGAAGGAAAGTGCAATAATTCTTATCGCGAAACAAACAAACAATATTTCTAAATCAAACCGAAACGAGGGATGAAAGATCATGGGTAGATTTAACTGAACCACCAAAATCGACTGTCAAATGCAAGGTTCGTGAAAGCAAAGTGATGAGTTGCTACAACTCAAATCAACAATCTCCGCCGAGTATCATTATACGTGAACAACGATTAACGTTCAACAAACGCAATGTTGAATCACATATTGCGAAAGTTGAAGTCTTCCCATACAACAAAAGTTGTTGTGCAAAAACTGTTGCTCTTCTTACGTTGTTTATCGAGTTGACGCAAAGTTGCTGAGAATTTGCTACGCGTGTGATTGAGAGTTTCATGAAACCAAGCAACTTCCTAGCAATACGATAACAACTCGAGTTAAAATCCTAGATTTACAGCATTTTGTTGCGCATTGTTGTACGTTTTCAACAATTTGCTCAGCGTTTTGCTGTTAGGGTTGTTTTGTTATATAAATCTTATTTTATGAAATTGAAATGTGTGCAGAATTCTAAAGGAGAAAGAGGAAAAAGAAGCGCGAGCAACAAATTTAATTCTTCCGATTCACTTTGTTTTCTCTCCACGGTGAAAAAATAACGTTCACCAAGCGTGAAAAAAATATTTATCGAGATAAGGAAAATGCCCTATCCGCGTGATTTACGTTGATTGATTCTATCCAGCAGAAAATGCACTCTCTAAATTTCGCTGGAAACATCTGGATCTCACTGAAATTCTCTCAAAAACTATGAACACCTCTGAAATCCTCTGAACAACTTTCCACTGGAAATTTCTGAAAGATGGGCTTCTTTCTGGCTGCCTAATAAGTGAATTCTCGATCCAACAGATTGAAATTTCACCCTTTAGGCAGTCAAAAGGGAACCTATTTTTCCGTTGGACTGGAATTTCCATTCTTCTATTCCTACGCTCTGTAAACGTTCTAAAAAGTCACCCTTTCCAAAATTTTGATATTTTTTCGGGACAAACTACGTACACAAATACGTACCATAAACTGGGGTTACTTTGTGACACCCGTCGTGAACTCTGAATCGTTTTCTATACGATTTTTGACCCTACTAATCGGTTTCCTATCATCTTCTTCTCCCAAGGAAGATTATTCTCGAACAATTATGAAACAAAATATACGTGAATTCCCTGGTGGAAATATTTCTTCGTCTTTTTCCGATTTCGATCGGGAATTTCTCCGAATTTTATACCAAATTGAGACGTTTCTCCGAAACACTTCGCTTATAGTCACTTTTCCGAATTGGAAGATTCAGATTTTTCCCGAATTTCTCCTCGAAAGATCACATTTTTCTCCGAATTATTCATTTGTCCAACGTAATTTATTTCGTGATCGAAATATTTCTCCAATCTTTTCCGACTCACTCCGAAATTTTCTCCGATTTATCCAGATTTTCTGTGAATTTCATATTGAATTCACGAATTTCTCCGAAAGACTCCGCCTCAAATGATTTTTCTTAATCAAAAGTTCAGATTTTCTTCGAATTTTTTCTGAAATGATTATAGTATTCTTCGAATTATTCATATTCTTAACATAATTCATTCCATAATTAGAATATTTTTCCGAATTTCTCCGAATTTCTCCTAACTACTTCTGAGGGAGGATTGGAACTGTTCTATTCAACCTTTGACAATCTCCCCCGATTTCCTCCGAAAATTCTCCAATGTATGGAAATTTGAATATAGATAAAGTTCGGAGAACTTCGGAGAGGCAGCAGCGTTACCATTTCGGGAATTCTGTTGTTCTGTGATTTGTCATTCTTTTTAATAAATAAACGGAACTGGCTAATTCCGATAGATTCCGGGATTTCCTGGCAACACTGGGAATAATCCATCACGCGTTCAAATATTGGCGAGTGATCCAAATTCTTCTGAATTTTCTTGAAAAATACATGTCAATAAATCTTCAAACGTATATCCGATTTCCTCTGAATTTTCCCTCAGTCCGACAAAAAATCATGCCTAGAAATCCACTAAACCCTCTATTTGTTACATGTTTTCGGAGGAATTCGGGGAAAATCGGAATACTCGGATCGATTGAACAATTCAAGTAATTTATATGACACATGTATGGATGAAATTCGGAGAAATTCGAAGGAAATCGGTATGATTTACTTTCAAAATTTAGTGAGAAAGTGTTCAACTTTTGACAAAAAATCACAAATTCTTTCGAATATGTTGCATTCGAACCATTCCAAACTTCTGGATTCCCTTTTCCTGATTAGCGGAGAAATTCGGACCATTTAGCAGGAAATATGAACATTTCGTCAAAAAACGGAGATTTGCGAATATTTTTCATAACTTTTTCTCCGAATTCCTTCGAAACTTCCAAAAATGAGAAATTCGGAGAAATATTTCCACCAGGGTTGAGATGAAACTATAGGTGTCGCAAAGTAACCCCAGTTTACGGCACACTGATTCAAAATATGCTGCAAACCACGAAGTAAGATAAAAGGAGACTCATCTCCGTAAAACTGAAGCGGCACATTTTTTTGGGAAGTATTGCAAGTCAAATCTCGTCACTCGTGGCGCTGTTGTTCCCAGTAACCCACTGATCTCTATACTATGGATACGGGATGGCCGCCATTTTCATGTCCCTAATTGAAGGACCGTTTTGCGCCACCAGCAGGGGGGTTTAGAACTAATGAAACGCGGTAAATTTGAAAATTTTGGTTAAAATTGAACCTATGTATACATTAATACCGTTTGTATAAAATTATTATTATTAATTGACTTGATTAACAATCACAGATCAGTGTTAACAATATATAACATTTCTTTCCTTATACCATTGTTATAACATTCCACTTTCTGGTTATATGAACATGAACATGAACAAATCATACTACAGATAGTATCATATTATCAGAAAGTATCACACCCCCCTGCTAGGCGGCGCTGCGGTTTGTACATTTTTCAGGTATAAGAATTTGTTATTCCAACCGAGCGATCTCGTATCCATAGTATTTATGGTAGAGGTCAATAGATCCGAAAAGAAATAGTCCCGAAAGGCAATTGTCCATAATGAAATAGTCCCGAAAACAAATTGGTAACTATTACGGTGACTGGAGCACGGCTGGAAACACGTGGGGTTTTTTCGGGCGTAATTTCATTCGGGGCTATTTCATTATGGACAATTGCCTTTCGTGCCTATTGACCCCTACCGTATTTATATCAGTGCAGTAAGGCTGGCCTCCCATGGACCGGAATTCGTTCCAATTTTTATACATTTCTGATAGAACGCTCTAAAAGAAATTGTGAAAGCGATTGGTTTAAAGTCATTCCGCCGGAACGAATTCCGGTCCATGGGAGGCCAGCCTAACCCTACGAAAATATATATAATGTATATTTTCGTAGGATTACTGGGAACAACAGCGCCACGAGTGGCGAGATTTGACTTGCAATGGTTCCCAAAAAAATGTGCCACTTTTTCGATTCAATTCCATAAGAGATTCGTCTCCTTTTATCTTACTTCGTGCTGCAAACTCTCTAAAATTTTCGTAAATGCTCGTCATTAATCAGCTCTTTTAGAGTGACAGTCTATGGTTTGAGGTTAGAAACTCACAATCACTCCAATTCTAATGTGAATTTTTCACCCCAAAAGGTTGAAGGTTCACTCGCAACGAGTAAAAATTCCACTCGAAGCTCACTTCTGAGACTTACTGGAGTAAAACACGTGATTTTTCACTCTTCCGAGTGAATTATTCCGACCATGAATTAACGCGTGGTGCCTTGTTTTCAGTTTGTCCCGTAAAAATTATAGCGTTCGTATCACTTTCTGAAAGCGCACTTTCCTGCACTCTTAAAATCGCATGATTTATTTTCACCAGGGTTTTTTTTGTCAGTCACGAATGTTTAATACCGAACAGTCAAGTCAAGGCCTGGTCATTCCATGGAGGAGTGAATTTTTACTCTCTCTCTCTCCAAAAAAAAAAAACTGGCAAAAGATGAATTCGATTTGAAAATATCTTTATAAAATTCGTTTATATTTTTGTATATGTGTTTTGTTGAAAGCCTTGGGGTGTGTGGGGGGGTTCGCAAAGACAGTTTATGCTTACCTCGCGTTAGGATCCCTGAGCGAGTTTGGACATTGATACTCGGATGTTAGACGGTGAGCGCTTTGCGCGGACGGAATTCTCTGGAAGTCATTCCTGTTGGAGGATTCGGTGGACGGTACTCGATTTAGGCTACCGTGATGGTGTTTCTGATGCTCGATCGACGTGGCAATATTGGTCGTGGTGGTTTGGCTGTTGGCGCCACACCATTGTTCCACTCCGGCCCATTGTACGCGATTCAGGGAGGACGAGGTTGGTATCGAACCGCCAACAGGGGAGATCGAATATTGCTCGATGGACGATCCCTTGCCAATCGTCGAGGAAGGATATTGTTCTGTGGACGGTATTCGATTCGACGTGCTGGACGAAATTCTGTAAGAGACGGTAACGTTGTTGGACGTGGTTGCACCTTGTTGCTGTTGCTGTTCCGTGGACGGAATTCTAGGGATTTGTGATTGTTGTTGTTGTTGTTGTTGAGTATTACTCTTATTATGCGAATTAAGGTGCTGTTCCGAATAGGGCGAGTGGACAGCCGAGGCGGCATTCATGTGATGTTCGAGAGACGTCGTCCGAGGAAGATTATCATTGCCCGTCAAGCCGCTAGAATATTGTTCGACCGAAGGTATCCTAGTGAGAGTGCCCAAATTTGTTGCAGAGTAGCTCATCGTCATCGTTGCGCAACCACCGGCGAAGGCCACCGAACGTCTCTTCGGGTTGTAACGCGGCGGCCCCTTAAATGGTACTGCAAAACCGAGGGTCGGAAGGTTAAGTAAAGAAGAAAGGATCGCCTTATACAAGTACAGCCCCTCACATGGCTATTTATTTTTTTTTTTTCTTCGGAACGACGATGAAAGGATTCTATTTGGTTCTTTTTTTTTATTTCGTCCAAATCCGAAGAGGAAATTGTCACATCCCATTTATATATTCAATATTTATCGTATTACATTTTTATCGTAGGTAGGTCAAGATGCGATGTAGGTCTTCTCGTACAATACAAAGCGTTGAAAAATGCAATCGCGTCCATGTATTTCTACTGTGCTTGTATCCGTTGTACACGATACAATAGGTTCTTACAAAAGCTTGATTTTATTCTTCGATTTGAATTTGAATTAAAAGTTTGTTACAGATCTTTGATAATCAAGTATAAAATCGAAAGATCGGAATTTTCTTACGTCGGTACAATAGAATTCCATTGACGTTACAACACCGTCGACGATCCATCAGACCACTCTGTCGTTGAAATTTCTCCATCAAATATATGAATTTGAATTTTTGTTTTTTCTTTCAAGTGAAATTAAGTATGAAGTATATAGTCACGGTTCTGTGGGACCATCGTGGGACAGAAAGTCATGTAAACAATTGCCGTTTCATCTACCGTATATAACATTGATTATTTACACATTTTTATAGCAATTAATTCTTCAATGCTGATGAGTCATATAAGATAGGTACTTTACTGTTTTTCCACACATCTTATCCTCTCAGCAACATTGATTGTCATTCAAACAATGATCAAAAAGTACGAGTTACATTTACTCAAAACAAGTACTCAAAAGCGATTAATCAAAAGTTCGTTATAAATATGTATTTATTAATACACGAATACTCATTTAAAATATTATTGTTAATATCGTAAGGAAGTATTTAACATTTTTATACGACCATCACCACCAAATTATAACCTTTTCCCAAATACAAGATCGTTGTTATTTTCAATAATCTTTCCATACCACAGCCTTGATAAACACACATATATACGCATATGTATATATATCAAATTATGGAAAATGTTAAAAAAAGAAACACCAAACCGAGGAGATACAAAACTTGAAATTTTGATGATCGAGGGTGGCACAGGGTTTAATTGTTAAGAATAATTATTTTGTAGAATACAAAACTAATAATGTGACACTCAAAAAACTCGTTCCAACGACAAATAACAGAGCATGCACATGCTCATGCCAAAAAATCTACTCAAAGCATGCTCCATGTATAGTATATATTTATATATATATAATACAAAATATACGATAAGCGTCCAATATATTTCGTATCGGATGGATCGTCGGACTTTTTGTCCTAAATTCAAAGGGATCTTCCAATTCATTATCGCCATTTGGTTGTCAAGAAAATAAGAAAAACAAAAACAAATCTCTGGTATCGAGTATCGTATTTGTGCTGATATCTCTGAACAATGAAATTCGTTGAAGAAGAAGAAGGAGGAGGAGAAGTAGAAGAAGAAAAGGGGATAGAGAATAAATGAGACAACATCATGTTTCGTATTCTCAAAGAGGAAGGAAAAAGCACTGCTACTTAGGCGAAGACCAGATTGGCGAGCCAATGTTGAATTCTTGTACACGAGAAAATAGAGAAAAGATCAATGAACAATTGTTCTCTCTTGTTCTCTCTTGTTCTTTCCTTCCTCGATCTTGAAGATATCGTATCACTCACCAACTTCCTCGGGCTGGTAATTTTTGATGACCTCGGCGAGTTCCATGTTACCGGCAATCACAGCGACCTGGTAAGGCGTTTGATTCGCGTAGTTGAGACTGTCCTTCTGGGCACCGCGGAATAATAGTTGCCTTATACACGAGGCATCTGTATTGTTCACCGCACAGATGTGTAACGGGGTGTTACCGGATGCATTCCGAGCGTTCATATCGGCTCCGTAAGACAACAGATAATCCAAATGTTGGACCAAGTTGTTACGACAAGCCTATGGGATCGATAATTAATCGATTTGAAATATAGAAAATTTGTTTGACAGATATTAGATATGATACCTGATGAACTTCTTGCCATCCTTGAAGATCTTGCGCTCCTATCGTCGCGTGATCGTGCAATAGAGTTTCGCAGAGCATTGGATCGGTTTTGTAGATGACGCTATAATATAGCGGCGTCAGACCTTTGGTGTCCTTGTAATTGGGACTAGCTCCAAGATCGAGGAGAGTCTTCACAGCTTCCAGACTGCTCCTCTCGACGGCACGGTGCATCGCCGTGAGACCCTCTTTCGTTCGATAATCGAGCAACGCCCCACCGTTTACCAGAGCAATTATAACTTTCGATGGTTTCTTCAAAGTGGTAGCTAAGGTCAACGGTGTTTCTGTAAATAGAAACATTCGTTTCAGATAAGAAAAAACAGGAAACGTCAAGTATTTCTGGGACATAGATTCGCATTGAATCACACTAAAACAACATAGCAGGTTCTCGAATACAGTTATCCAAGCGAACCAACGAGCGAGTTTCAGCGGTGCTTTTCTTCATCTTTATCTTATTCCTTTACATTTCTTCTTTCTTTTGTGTGTGGTTAATGATCGCGCGGTGATGGGTCGATCAGCGTATTACTTTGCCTCGTTCGTCTTACTATCGCTTCTGTCTCGTACAGAACCAAAGGCCAAAGGAAATCGAGATGATCGCCGCGCTTAATCGGTCTTGTAATTATATCTTGTAATACGATTGCGTCTACCGGTTACAAAACACCCCAAACGCGTGGTGAAAAATGAGACTCGATGAGCGTAAAACGTCAATTCTTAAAATTCCTAGATATTCGCGTTGAGACTGGTTTGGAAATTTTTACTAGAAATGACAATGAATGATGAATGACAGGTTATCGGTATCGTGATTTCTACTGCGGCATTTGCTTGAGATGGAGAGAAAAAAAATTGAAAAAGATTACAGGTTGTCGTCGTCGTTATCGATTAACGAATGTAGTTCGACGAAGTGAAGAACGACGACAACACCTTTTCATGATATATTTCGTCAAACTTTTTGTATGTCGAGGTCGATATTTACCTCCAGTCTCTTGACAGTGAAAGTTTGGATCCAAACCCCTGCTACACATGTTCGCGATCTTCTCTACCTGACTATTGGTCACATAATTCAATAATTTACGCAGGTTTGTTCTGGTGTGCATTCCCTTGAGCTGTTTCTCGTCCAAATTCAACATCTTGTACACCCTCCTCTTGTACTTGAGCTGAAAATGATGATTTGATTTTCAATTCTAAGAATACTAAAAGAAGAGTCGTCGAAAAAACTGTAAACTCTTTTTCTTACCTCCAAGTAACCGTCGGGTCCGTTGAAGGGATAATCTCCCAGACGACGTTCCTCGTCCAAGAATTTCCCAGCCTTTCCGTTTACAGGCGGACAGAAGAGACCGTAATTGAAACTCTCCTTCAGCTCCTGTAAAGTACAACGTTGGGTCAATTATACGGTTCATCGTTTTAATTGCGGGACGAGATAAAAAAAAAAAGAGAAGAAGGATTCATCTTGGTGAATGTTTTTTTTCCCCCTTCTTTTAGATTCGATTGGAAGAACTATCGACAAAAAGGATCGTCTAATTCTATGGAGATAAACATGCATTTGTATAACATTTCCAATGAATCGATTCGATAATCGGTGATCAACGCATTCCATTCGCCTAACATGAACATAAAACGTGAATTGATACAACAGATTCTCATGTGAATAATTATTCCTACGTCCATTCATATGACTGTCTTTTTGTATTCTTGTCTCATTTCGTCAATCAGCAATTTGAAATCTCACAAAATTACAGGAATAAAATTTCAATGAAGAATTGTTAGATCTCGATTGGGGAGAAGGAAATTGAATTCAAGGATAACGAAAATATCATGCAATTTATATCCAGTCGTGATTAGAATTAATTATAACAATAATTGTGGGATTGTGCTGTGCGAGGAATAATTTTATGATTTTGTAAATAAAAGTTCGGTATTCAGCTTGCGAATAAAACGTTCGGGATTTTGAGAGATGAGAACCCAAATGAATTTTCCAACGTAGCGAAGGAAGAGGGAGCGTTAAAAGTTTATTGACTTGAAAAGCTCCCAGAGGAATTCCATAAATGCAATGATACAATTTGAATCTGTAGCCCGGATCTGTACTAACATCGAGATATATGTATTAGACCCTGTATAGAATTTTAAACGATTCGAAGGAAAAGTATCAGCTACGAGCAGAAGGAATCTTGCCGAGTCGAGTCGAAACGAGAGAGGGTGGTAGTCTCCCTCGCATAAAAATGAAATGTTTATAAATTGAGTATATATATTTATACTACACGGTAACATTACGCGTATCGATACTTGTTTCTCGAGAGCCATTGAATTCCAAATATACGCTGAAAACGCCCAGGAAATGACGGGTAACGATGTACCCCGATTGATCTCTCACTCTATCTGGCATCTTCCGCCCTCTATTTCCCAACTGGATTTTAATCAACCGTTAACTACGTCGTTAGCGCCCATTCGTGATCTCGCAAAATTCATATCGAATGGTAGTAGGTAGTAGTCAACTAATCGAACTGGAAATTACTCTGACGTGCCTCTGTCGCGCCCGGTCCTGGTGGAAAATTTTCACGACGCGATAAATGAATAAATACGGGAAGGGACTGAAAATTGAAGAATATATCGACGTGTCGTTTTTATGGGAAAATACGTTCTTTTCGCCACCATGATTTTTCTCCGTAGTTGAAATAGACAAATGCAATTTTGAATGAAAATCGCCTGCTATAAGTACAAAGTGGGATATCCCGCACCGGACAATCAACGCTACCGGTGGTGGTGGAGTTTGTGCGTTTGTGCAGAGAGAGAGCGGAGTTGCATCTCAAAGCCTCGCAAAGAGCTTCTTTCGAATCAGAGTTGTGAGATTTTTCAGTCTTTATTGTACAAATTTTGCGATAAATATAATTTGGTATTAAAATTGAAATCATACGAACGGAGAATTCTAACAACTATTTTTTTGGTTTTTAGACAGATAATTATGAAATTCGCATGATTATTGAGCATGCGGATAATGAGATGAATCATTGCGAATATATTTTTATACAATAAAATGTTTGTGAAACATGTTGCGAATGGAGAAAGGGACTTCGAAGTTTCATTGATTCTTGTTTAATATTTAATCAGTCCAGGTTCCTGGATGAGAATGGTATGAATAATATACTCACTTGATAACGTTGCTCTTATTATACGTTCACTTCTCAGAATTCAAATGATATTGTTAGTTTCGAATACCTCCATTCTTAAGTTTCATTCCTCAGAAACAGTTTGATATAAACATACTGTGGTCGATTTTAATCAAAGATTCACCAGAACACATTATATAGTATAATCTTTAATTAATTTATAGGATATTTTCTTATTTTTCTTATTTTTCTTACCAAACCAGAAACAGGAAGGTTTGTAAAATGAATAGTCAAATTTTACTATACGTTTTATAAAATTTCAATGTTACCGACTATCAAGGCATATTCTGAGGAAATTTGAGAATTAACTGAAACGATGCCCAGACAGCACCAACACTTCACAAAGAATTCTTGAAGAAAACATTTAGAACACCTCAATTTTGGGAAGAATTCATTCCGAATCCCCAGAATCATCCGAATGAATTCTATGAGACATCAACATGTACACCCATTATGCGACTAAACGTGAAAACATATGGAAGGTCAAAAAGAATACCTAGTCCACCCAACAGACCTCATATTGAACGCCATTATGGATACATTATGAACACATAACGTATTCAGTTTTGAATCCATTTTGCGCGCATAATGGTATCAGTTTTTGATGCTCGTTAAATAAAAAAAAATGCATAAAATAGTCACTTTAATATTTGAAAAGAGCAGACTCAACGGTTTGGAAAACTTTTCTTTAAAAAATAATGTATATCATTTTCAAAGGTTAGTTGAAAAAAATTCCAATTAAAAATATGTATACACCATACAATTGAAAAATTATTAGTGTCCCTTTGAAAGAAAATAAAAACTCAAACGAAATTAGCATTGTTAACTAATTTGTCACTTTTACTATTGTATTATCCACAAGTTATTTACAAAATTATTGCAATTCAATGAAGTTCATGATGATACCCAAGCAGCAACAGAATTTCAAAGAATATACGGAGTAGAAACGTTCATAGAATGTTCGAATGAGGCTGTTTTAAATATACTTAGAACGTACGCAGTACATTCGAAATCTACGATATACATTCAATCGACGTTCGATCAACATGCTGTCGTATATCCGGTTACATACGTTCGATAAATATGCATAGCACCTATAGAACGGTCTCATTCAAATGTGCATAGAACATATTTCGAATATTCGAAGAACGTTCATAGTATATTCTGGTGCTGCTTGGGTAAGTTGGAGCGTTTAACGAAAGAAAAATTATTATCATCGTTATAAACGCAATTAAATGAAATATACTTTTATAACTGTAATTTGTTTTGTTTCATTTATTGCATTATATGAAAACTTCATATTGTTAATTCAGTTGATGATCGTTTTACAAAAGAAAACTACAGTGAGAACTATTTACTTTTTTGTATTGAATTTTATTCAAATATTGATATATTGATACATAACATTGAAGAGTGCATATTCAATTTCAATTTATGATGTACGATTGACAAAAAATGAAGGCTAGAATCAAAATGTCATAGCTACTGTTTCATCAGTTATATTCCATTAATGTCAATAATTATAGTATCATTTTATTTATTACATGTTATTGCAATAAAATCAATTACCACTACACTATGGTATTTCATCATCTATCAGCTTTTATAATTGGATAAATAAAATTAATTCAAAGATTCCATTTCAAATTTCTGACATTTCAATAAATATCAAATGACTTCTGAAAGAATTCAAGTTCTTGCTTTCATTTTGTGTTCATTTGGTCAAACTGAGAATACATCTTGAACTTCCATGGGGATTCATGTTTTGTCGCGTAACGGGTGTTCTTTTGGAATACTTCATGTAGTCTTGATGAATGTTTTGCGAGTTCTGATATGCGCTCAATGAGAATTCTTTTTGGAGTCTTTTGGTACTGCATGTATTCTTTCAAATTACATATTGAATTCTCAAAAAAGAGTTCTCAAAGCATTCATTTTTATGAATTCTCTGCGACTTCAAAAGGGACTGTGGTGCTGTCTGGGTGGATACTTGATTTCTTAAAAATCGAAGAAAAAAGGGAAAACATTTGTGTGACAAGTATTTCTTAAGGGGTCTTTCTGGTTACCCTAACAGCAAAGTGCTAAGCAAATATGTGGCAAATTGTTGAAAATACTCAGCAACAGTTTAAAACAATTTGCAGGGACGTTGTGCGTCGCCAAATGCGCAACAATATGCTGTGATTCTGGGATTTTGGGTTGAGTTGTTGTCGTGTTGCTGGGAAGTTGCTCGGTTGCATGAAACTCTTGATCACATGCGTTGCAAATTCCCAGCACGTTCGTGTAAATTTAAGAAACAACATCAGAGCAATGGTTGCACAGCAACTTTTGTTGTATGGGTAAGATTTTCAAGAAGAATTTTTTTTTCTCATAGAAAGGATTGAGATATCGTTTTGAAAATTTTTAGGTATGTTTATTGAACATTAAATATTACAAAAACTGTTTTTTTCCAGATTCGAACAAATTTTTTTTATCGTTCTACTAATTTCAACAAAAAAAAAAAACACTAAAAACTGGCGCTGGGAGTGATTTGACCGGATGATCTGAAAAAGGAAAACAACATGGCAAATTATTCCTTACTGAAGTGGCTATCGCATGAACTAGGATATTTTTTTTGCCATTGAAGAATAACAAAATGGCGGCCTTTTCTTTAAAAAAAAATCGATTTTTGAGGGTGGAAAATCGGAGAATTTTTGACCAATCGAAAAGATTTTAGTTCATGCGATAGCCACTTTAATAAAGAATAATTTGCTTGTTTGTTTTTTTTTCAGATCATCCGTTCGCCCCAAATCACTCCCACCGTCATTTTTTAGTTTTTGTTATTGTTTAAATTAGTGTAACGAAGAAGAAAATTTGTTTAGATCTGAAAAAAATATTTTTGTTACATTGAATGTTTATTAAATATACCTACAAATTTTCAAAACGATATCTCAAGTTTTTCTATGAGAAACAAATGTTTGAAAAAAAAATTGTTTCTCGAAAGCCTGTATCAGAAAGACCCCTTAAATTATTTGATACTTCCTTAATTTCAGTTTTAAGCACGAAGCCTTATTTTTTCAGTATGAATATTACTACTGATAACTCACCCTGATAACACACGAAGAATTCTTTTTCAAAAACAAAAATACAATTCTTCGAGAACTCTTTTCGAACTAATGAATTCATAAAGAGCTCTGAAGGACAATCTTTGAGACATTACCCACTGAGGATTTCCGTTAGAACCTTGCATTCACATTTCAGCGATATTGATGCAATCTTACTTATCTTTCAATATACAAATGCAATAAGGTAGATGTACCGATGCCTGACCCTGTACAAATAGCTGACCCTCTGTGCATAATTGTAATATACTAAGCTAAATATTTATCATTTCTCAAATTTTGATGCATCGAAATATTCTGCAAGTTTTGTTTTCGATATACCACCGATCGAGGTGGCAGCGGTGCAAACGATTATATGACATGAGACGAGTAAACAAGAACACTCTGTAATTCCGCATCGAGCTGTCATTTTCTTACAGAAATCGGTAAAGGGTAAGCGGATCTTCTTTAGTATTTTTTGATGTACATTTTCATGAAATTTCTGACATTATTGATGAATATTGTTTGCTTGTAGTTATGAAATGAGTTATCATCGACAATATAACATTTAATTGCATAAATAAATTTTTTCGATGGGTGTCAGGTTTGAGTACAATATCCACATTCGTGGCACTGGAAGCTGACCCAAAGGGTCAACTTGAGAATCATATCGTAATTTATAAGTATTTGAAGCTGGCCCTGTTGTAGAACTTTCATTATTTAATTGGTTCAGTCATTATATACTGAACAAAAATTAATTTCAGTTTCCATTCATTCTATATTTGACTGAAAGAAATATAGTTCTTAATGCAGTGAAAAATATTTCAAAAAATTCAATAGTTATCGTTTTATGTTTTTTTTTTCATATTCCTTCATAATTTTTGAAATTTTCTTCTCATCTCATGATATACCATAAGATATTCATTTCTTAAACTGTTTGAATGTTAAAAATGTGTTGATTCATTCATTTTTATTATATATTCATTTACATAATTTATATCATATGAAGAAGATGTGATGGAAAAAATAAAACCGCCATCTTCAACTAACTCCAGAAGGATTCATGTTTTCGACGAAATGAAGAAGTACAGAAAAAGTGTTGATTTAAAGTGATTTAAACATAGTCGTGAATTTGAATGATTTTTTCCAGTTTATTAATAAAACTTGTATAAATTATTCTTCCTAATTCAAATAAAAAATCTTTGTCATTTCAAGAATTTCGGCGAATGAATATATTTGCCTCATATTTGAATGAACTTTCGGTTTAAAATTATGAAATATCTGGATATAAACTTATTTTAATCTGCTTTTGCAGCCAAATTATGAACGAAGAATGGATACTCGATGAATCATTTCCATTTTATCATGAGGTGTCAAGAAATGGTGCAACTGGGGTCAGCTTTAAGTACAAAGTGAAATTACCGGGTCAGGTTAAGGTACAAATTCGCTCATATTTAGAAACATAATAAATCGTATCATAACGAGTTATAGGAAATATTTATGTGTGTGGTCGTTTCAGAGATATTTCTGAGAATTGTTTCCAATATTCACATTCTGTGTGAATATTCTGGGTTGTATGTAATTATCAAATATACCACAAAGTTACCTTACGGGGTCAGGCACTCGTGCATCTACCTTAGTACAAAAGTAACTTACAAAAATATCGTTGAAATATCACCGGACAACGTAACATTCCTGCAATTCACTTGTAATTGGATGTTGTAATATTACTGTTGTAATTCTGATGCAATGTTAATGCAAGGTTCTAACGGAAATGCTCAGTGGGTAAAGATTTCTTTGAGAGTACTCGAACAATACTTTCAGCATTCTCAAAGAATTCGTCCAGACCTGTTGATGAATGAATTAGTTCGGAAAAAGTTCTTGAAGAATTCTATTCTTGTTTTTGGAAAAGAATTCTTCGTGTGTTATCTCTGGGTCACTATACTCCTTGATATGAGACGAAAGGCTCATTCTGTAACAGCCCTGGTCAATAAAATCCAAAAAATCTGACGAAATTAAATCAATTGGGATTCACATTGTGCAAGGTTCAATGAGATTTGGCGAGAATTAATCGATTCGTTTAACCAGGGAGGGCAATATTGGATACTCGATTTGAAAGAAAAAAAGGAAAACATTTCACCAAAAATTAGGTAATTTTTCAAGAACTAACAGTTTTTACATTTCACAACTGATCGGTTCCTTTTAAAACTAACTTTTTGGTAAGAACTGACGCTTATGCCGTGCCTACAACTTTTTATACAGTATTCGTAATGATCTGCCGTGTTTTGGATTTACTATGAAAAATAAGAAAAAGTCCGTGCATTAATTTCAAAAATTTCCAATCAAAAACATAGTCCCCTGCGCGGATCGTGAACATCCCGAACCGCGCACCTATATTCGCATTACTGATGGATCTATGATGCCAAACATTGAATTTCCACGAGAAATCCCTTTTTCCAATGATCAAAGATAGACGTATGTATGTGTGTGTGTGTGTAGGTACGTAGAAAACTTTCATACACGTGTGGAGTTTGAAATTCGAGGGCGCATGCTATTAGTAAAAATGAAAACGTACCCTGTACCAAGTGGCCACCTGCGGGATCGAACGGTGGTGATTTAACAGGATCCGCGAAAAGTGTGTATTATTTGGTTTTAATGTGTTTTTTTTGTTTATTTTTGTTTTAGCAACACAGCGGGGGCGCGGTCGCAGAATATGAGTCCAAGAATGGTCCACGAAGGTGGTGGAGGTAATCGAATCCGAGTCCGGCCGCAAAAGTGAGTGAGGCGAAAGCGAAAACAGCCAACAAGAAAAATACCAGAAGTCAGAGAAAGAAGATACAAAACACAACGGGAGGTTGCCAAGGATCGTTCAAAATATTCATTAAGGTACAATTCTCATCATTGTTATCGAGTTTACGGATACAAGGAGTTCCTGGAAGAGAGATCTTCTATCACCTTGCAGGGCTGCCAACCAGTTATTAGGGTACAGATTACTGACTCTGTTAACTAAGAATCTGAAAATATTGAATTCAAATTGAACTGAAACACTGCATGCAAATTAGGTCTGCACTGAGAGAAATCGCTTAGTTGCGTGAGCCAAAATACTTTAGTTAAAAATCTTTATTTGATATAAATAAAAATTTGTTTGCGGTAGCAAAAACAATGATTTGACGTATTTTCATTTTAAATAAAAAAGTTCAGTCAGTATAGTAGCATAAGTAATTTATTTGTGACGACTAACAATTCAAGTTCTTCAGCAAATAGAATCTGATGATGCATGCGTTGACTACCATTTCTAGGGATCCTTTAATGAGGGATCGGACAATCAGTCGCCATTAGTGGGATACTTCCGGTTTTTTCTATAATTTAGTTAAGCATGCATAGTGTATGTTATTTTATTAAAATCATTTTTCTCAAATGTATTTACATGCTTCGTTCGAAGAATGTTTCAGATTCACTTAATTGTAAGTATTATACATGAATAAGCTCACTTTGAATATGTATCTCGAATATTTTCATAAATATCAGTACCTATCCCACTAATGGCGGCTGACCAATCCGTAATCAGCAGTTGATTGTCCGATCCCTCATTAAAGGATCCCTAACCATTTCATCATTTTCAATTGTTTCACCGGCATTTCCACCCATCTCCATTTTTCAACGACACCCTTGCAATCGCGTGCAACGGCGATACGGAATTTTGGATTTTATTTTTGGAAGAATAGATCACTCCACCGCAAAAGTTTCCAGTTACATTGGTTCATCGGTTTTGTGAACGTTTTGTCTAAAAAATATTCGTACAAAATCTTTTTTCATGCAGTGAAATTGTGTTAAAATATGGAGCAAGTGGGAATGCCAAGAATTTTCTAGAATCTCTCCTGACTAAATATCCTCAGCAAAAATCATTCTAATTATTCTCCAGGCCTTGCAAGACCTTACAATGCCCTTGCGAGAGACTTTCAAGGCCTAGCAAGGCCTTGCGATAACCTAGAAAATCACTGGAGTCATTTCTAGCAAGGTTGTTCAGTGATTCCTGGTATATATTTGATTTTCAATAACCAACAATATTTCAGTACAATCATATTTCATCGACTAAATAATTTAGTTGTAATAACATTTGAATTTAATTGGCATATTTAGTTAGCACAAAGTCAAAATATTTATTTGTGAGAAGTGAAAGTTTTACTTAATCCAACTGAATTCAATTAACTAAACAAAATGCGTTGATTTGAATAAAAGTCTAGCTGTCTGATATATGAATGAATTATTTTGCTGCTGTGGCTAGCATTTAGTTACAGCGACTATGTGATTTTTCTCAGTGTGGATCATAAAATACACGGAGAAAAATGCAGGTCGAAAATGTAGTAATCTTGAATAAAAATTGGAGAATATTTCTTCAAATCTAAGAGTATTTCTTAACCCTAGAACACAACACTTATTTCCTGGGGTATTTTTGCACCCCCAACGCCTTTAAACGCGATTTACGCGAATAATCAACATGCACTGAGAGAAAAAATTTCCGGAAACAATGAAATATTTAGTTGAATAGTCGCCATAAAATACTTAATTGACTTGAATAAATAACTTCCATTGACTCGATTAAATATTCATTCAATCAAACAAATATTTAATATGCTATGAAATATTTCATCAATTGAAACAGTTGTTGAATTGAATCAATGGAAGTTTATTCAAATTAATCAAGTATTTTATGGCGACTATTCAACTAAATGTTTTATTGTTCCCGGAAATTTTTTCTCTCAGGGTGGAAAATGAATTTTGCGATATACATCATTTTCTTCATTCTTTCAAGACGAAGACAATAGTATGAATTTCAATGCAAAAATATCATGACAAAATTGCAAAATATTAGTTCGAAGCGAAAATAAATTGCAAAGAATGGCATTCTTACTTTTTCCCAAAAAATTACTGTAACTCTTCGAATTTTCATTCCACTTGAAACAATTATTTAGACCACGGAGGAAACAGAATTTTTATTTCATCTTCTCAGTACATTTATTCGAGAACATGAAAGTTGAAAAATTCATAAGCCTCAAAAAAGGACGAAGGTTAATGTAAATGTTATAAAAACATTTATTCGTGTAAAAATATAATTTCTCATGATCGTGATTCGTAGAATTACACTGAGAAATGTAGAGAAAATATTCTTCAATTTCTTTCAGTCTTCTCGTCCGAATGTACCGCATAAATAGGAAAAATCGCAGTTACATTGATGGCAAAATTAATTTATATTTCTTTTTTCAACATGAAAACACTGCGAATAATGACAGAGAACTTGAATTCTCCAAAAATTGCTGCAAAACTCAAGATTTTTATTCGAATCTGAAACTACCCAAGTGTGTATTGACGGCGGGCCCCATCTATGTCCAGGGTGGGTGCCCATGCTACCCAACGTGGGACCAACCCTGGGATGATAACATCGTTCCCAGCTTGGCCGTATTGCTTTGCCCGAGAATTGGTAACACCACGGGCCCAGCAAAAACCCAGACTAGGCAATCAATACTGCCCCTTCCTTTTTGTTTTGAAATTGAAAAATCCGTAGCATGTATATACCATTGGGCCCATCCTGCCAATATGGGCCCAAGACTGGGCCAGAGTGGAACCAAAATTCTTACACGCTGAGGATTGTACACATATGCTCGGGATATAAATTCACCCCAATCTTGGCCTAACGCTGGTCCAAATTGAGGCCAAGTTCAAATGTGCCCGCACTAGGATTCATTATCTCCATTTTTTTTTCAACTATCATTGAATGGGAAAGCACAACAGGGCCAAGATTGAGCCAACATGGGGCCCATCGTCATCCCCCAATACTGGGTTAAAGAGGATGGACCCAGCCTGGGGTCCATTGTCATTATAGGCAATACACGCTTGGGTATGAATTTTCACACAATCGCCCAAAGTATCGACGTTACCACAACACTGGGGTAATTTCGTACCCCACGCTTACTTCGCGTTCTTATCAGTCGCAATCGAAAGGCAAATTGACGCTTCCAATCAACTCTTCCCTCTTTCAGAACTCTAAACTGAATTGTGGTCAGGATCTTGGGTCGATATATAGCAATAATTACTTCACCTACAACTTTCAAAACGCTTTGGGGTACAAAAATACCCCAGGGTTGTGTTCTAGGGTTAAATGCATAATGAAGATAAAATCTTTCATATTTTTGCGAAATTGTATTCGAAAAACAATGAAAAATTATCAATAATTGATAAAAAATAGAGAAACATATGCAATTTCCAAGAGTCGCGCGTGAAATTTTACAAAGGCAATAACAAAATTTCAATATCGTACTATTCACTTTGTGAAATTTCATACGCGACTTTGGGAAAGTTCATATGTTTTTTTATTTTTTATCAAGTATTGATAATTTCTCATTGTTTTTCGAATACAATTCCACAAAAAAGTGGACTGTTTTGGTTTTATCATGCATTTCAGGAAAACTCTGAGATTCTAAGAAATATTGTTATTAAAGATTACTATATTTTCGACCTGCATTTTTCCCTCTATAGGGTGAATTGATTATTATTAAAAATACCTACTGATGGAACCAACAGTGTCTCTTTCTGAGGTGTTTGAGGCCATTAAAAACAAACAAAAACAATGAATATCTGCGTGTTTGAAACTTTTCGAATGAAAGGCTACTGAAAGTGTTTTCAAGCAAGACACTGTTGAGATTGCAATTTGACAATTGTTTTTTTATCCTCTCTGAAAAATCCTGAATTTATTCCCCTCGACTACTGATTTTATTCTACTTTGTGTAGAAATTCTCATCTATTTTTATCCGTAATTTTCAACAAACAAGATAAAAAAACATCTTTATTTCAGTGTGATTTTGGCCTCCAGCCGGACAAAAACAGACTTTGTTTCCGCTGGATCGGCATTCCACAAATCCGTACAAAAATAAACCAAAATGAAATCTGTTACAACTTTCCAGAAACTGAATTTGATTCAAATTAAATTAATTTCTAATTAAAAGCTCTTTAAGTGACTTTAATTGACTTGACTGACTAGTTTGCAGCCCTAGATTCTAGCTATTCACTGGAATGATTTCTACTACTCTAGCAGAAATGACTCTAGCCACCTCATAGTTAATATCAAGGCCCTTTCTAGTGACTATTTTCACTGCTAGTGCCTTGAAAGGTGCTAGACAACAGCTACACGGAAAGACCGGGTCTATCAATATTTAGAAAAATGACTGAGTCGATGTATTAACAATTGATAGTTTCACTGTGAAAAATATTTTTCCCTAAATTGACAGTAATTTTTCTAAACGTTGATAAATTCTTTCTAAATATTAATAGACCCGATTTTTTCGTGTATAATCGAAACTGTTTGTTTTACAGTATATACTCGAACAAGATGAGCATACAACCCAGTTGTATCAAATCAATAAAACTATATGACAGAAGAAAAACAATAATAACAACGAAAATCAAATCTATAAGAGTTTCGTGAATTGTATACTTAAAAATCCACGTATGGCGCGTGAAGATCTCTACGGGATTGTATGAATTTCTCGAAGAACTTTCTTGTACTCGAGTTCCGATCCTATTGAAAATATTCTCTCTCTCGCAGGATACTCCTCAATTTTATCGATTTTCATACTATTTTTCTGCAGAACGAACATTGAATGTATATTGATCTTTCATACATCGGTACTTCTACTTTTTTTTGCCACTTACAAACTTCCAAGATAAACATGAGCATTGGCTGAGAATTTCAGCAAATCCTCTTCCGAAGTTATTCTTTAGATTCTGTATACTCGTTTATTTTAAATATGTTCGTTATTCAACGAGATTTGATATCCTTCTCTGCGCTATCTATCCTGGATTTTTATCATGCCGTTTGCGGTTTACCACAGTAGTATGGAGATCGTATATGGTCTAATCTAATACTATAATCCAGCATGTTTTCTACCGTTATAATTACATAGAAAACTGCAATAATGCGATAGTGCATACGAATATATATCTGTAGACATATATTTCAAATAATAAACAAAATTAGAATTCAAATCATTGTTATTGGTAGTTCAATTCGATTAACTGAATTATTTGTTGATCAGTCAGCTCTGTTAATTTTCCCTCACACTATCTGAAATTGAACTTGTAGATTAAAATGAGGATTTACTCATCACCCGAGAAACTTATGATTTGATTCTCGTGGAACGGAATAACTTTCTTTATGATAAATTGGTGAAGGGACGTAGGAAATATCAGATTTGCGAATTTGAATTTCCGTTAATCAATATACACGCAAATGATACAATAATTCAAATCACAATATACAATCAAATTAAACAAACAACAAAAAAAAAAAGAACCAACCAACAGACGAATATCATTCCTGATTATACTTCATATTATAAAATAAATAAACGACTATCTTTTAATCCGTTTACCAAAAATGATACTCGATATTCGACAAGTGTGATTAACGATAACGTCATTCTCAACAGATAACATCATTCTTACGAATACAAATACTTATATCATCCATTCATTATTTCAAAGTTCATGCCTGCGTATTTGAGGTTCTCTATAAATTCATCTAATCAGATCTCAGTTCACAAATATTGAACATCTACTAATTGGTTTTCAGATCTGCTTAGATTTGAGAAAGAAATTTTGTCTGTTTTGTTTGAGCAACATAGTGAAATACTAATAATAATAATAATGTTGCCATTTTATCGAAATTAATGGAAATGAAAATTTCAACAATCGTGGCAAACGTAGGATCGAAGAAGGCAACATAAATGAGACTCGATAAAAGCGATTACACGCATGGCAATTAAAATAAACCATATATACGAAATGTCTCGAATATCGAGAGATTTCAAAATGTGTGTAATCATTTGAACGATGTGGTATGTTGCTGTACCTCCTGTGTCCCGGAAGGTAAGCGTGTGGAACATAGAGAGATATAATATATACATATATATATATATATACGTGAAAATTTCTTCTATACCGAAGAGAGAAAGACAAAGAAGAGAAGAAAGGAAGAAGAAAGCATGACGATAGACGATTTCTGATAGAAAGCTGCATCGGGCAAACGATTCCATTATTGCCAATGTTTCCAACGATTATGAATCTCGTTTTCTTTTATCTTCTATTAATTACCAATTTTTGTGAATCGCTCGAAGATATCAAACGGTACCCGAATTATAAATATTCTAATAAATTGTTCACACGCTGGAATTTACAATCTCTTGGAATAATTTGCCCGATGCGCGTTAACAATGAATCATCAGATATAATTAAAATTGTTTTAATTTGAAGAGAAACGCTGTATTGGAATTGTTCACAAGCATGAACAAGCATTAATTATTATCTTTCGTATATTTCAAGCTTTCAACTATAAAACAGAATAAGAGAGGATGTGGATGTTCTTCATTCGATTATACATCCCTCGTGGCCGATCATCGTTGATGGCACTCCTCGAAAGGGTTGATGGATTTGATTTGGAAATCTAATGAAGAATCATCGACGTAACGTATCTCTTCAAGTTAAAATAACTCTACAAAGCAATTTTGCACACGTTACTGACGATATATAAACACTAAAAGGCGGCGTATCACCGATCAGAATCGGTGATAAAATTTCAATATTTTCGTGACGATTCAATATTTGATGAAAAGCATTCATTCACGGAGAAAAAATGGTTTCGTAGTATATAGCGCCTGGAAAGAAGTTTCTTGTCCTTGCAAAAATATTCACTCCAGCAGCTAAGACCTGAGTCATCCGAGTCGAAATTTTGCACAAAAGAGGCAAATGCAGGGAAATGCAGGATTTCACCTGTAATTTTGAACGTTGCAAATGATATATAAATCATTAAAAACTCATGGCAAAAATACCTTACCTACTATTTTCGAGGTTGCTCTTTCGGTTGCTGAGGTCAAAATTATCTTCAGATGGCGCTGGAATACCGATATGGCCGATTTAAAATAGAAAGTCGACAAAAAATTGGAGGATATTTGACTTTGTGATTTTTTCACGGGTTGAAAATGCACTGAAAATTATTCAAAACATCAACCAAGGGTGCACAAAATATCTCAACTTTACGATAGAATTTTTTCCCAGACTTGAAGGAGACCTAACTTCTCTGAATTTACCATATATTCACCAAAATAACTCGCAATTCTGAGAATCTAGAGAAAATTGACAGAACATATAATTTTATTCGTTCAGTATTCTTCAAGAGAAGTATCCGGAGGTTTTTGAGGTCGCTGACTACGAATCAAACATCAGATTTTCAAAATTCAAAATGACGGATCCAAGATGGCGGACTAAAAGTCAGAAAAAAGCCTCGAAAATGGATGAAAATCGGTATGCTCAGGTTTTTGAGGTTCCTAATCACGAATCCATTATCAGATTTTCAAAATTCAAGTTGGCGGACCTAAGATGGTGGATGAAAAGTCAAAAAAAGCCTCGCAGATGGATTGAAATCGATCCACCGAGGTTATTGAGGTCGCTGATTACGAATTCAGCATTATATTTCCAGAATTCAAGATGGCGGACCCAAGATCGTGGACGAAAATTCGAGAAAACTCTCGAAGATGGATGAAAATCGGTATACTGGGGTTCTTCAGGTCACTGACAACGAATCCAGCATCAGATGTTCAAAATTCAAGATGGCGGATTCAATATGGCATACCGAAATTCATGACATCACTCAAAATCATGCAATAATTTTTATACGTGGAGTTTCCGCAAGAAAATTGATTGTTTTCGTCCGTGAATCATTCCATGTGTACGTTTCCCAAGTCAAACTACGTAGCAAGTTTATATTCTTGTATGTTCCCCAATAATTCAGTTCTTCATGCGATAAACTTCGTCTTTATTTTCTCCGATTTACTTGATGATAATGCCAAATTCAATTACCTTAATAATAACTGATATTCACTTCTAATATTTTCATCACGTGTCACCAGTCTAATTACACAGCGACCCCAAAAATCTCCTCGTACCCTGGCGAATTCGAAATAACCCAAAAATTGGTTATTTTTCGGTCATTTTGAGGTTCGGTTTGGTTTGAGTAATACTGTGGTGAAAAAATGGTAATTCAAAGGTTTTTTACCAAAACATTACCGAAAAATAACGGTTGCTTTGTGCGCTTTTTGAACCAAAAACATTACCGAAAAAAAACCGTTATATTTTAGTTGTATTTTGGTTGCATTAGGGTTTCCGCATGGAGAACCGATTTTTTACCAACAAATAACCAAAAATATTCCCCACATCAATCAGGGATATCTGAAATAATTCAAAGTTAGAACCTGACTGAACGACCAAAAAATTACCAAAAAATAACCGTTATATTATGATTATATTTTGGTTGTATTTTGGTTGCATTAGGGTTTCGGCATGGAAAACCAATTTTTTACCAACAAATAACCAAAAATATTCCCCATATCAATCAGGGAATGATCAAAAACGGTCAATTTTCGGTCACTCTCGTGAAAACGACCAAAACGTTACCGAGAAAAAATTTCTGCCTAAATGGTTCAATTTTGGTTGTTCTATCAAAAATTACCCAAAATTTGCCAATAAAATTTCTCTTGAAAACGGTCAATTTTCGGTCACTTTCGTGAAAATTACCAAAACGTTACCGAAAAAAATTTCTGCCTGAATGGTTCAATTTTGGTTGTTCTATCAAAAATTGTTCAGCAACCGAAAGAGCGACCTCGAAAATAGTAGTTAAGGTATTTTTGCCATGAGTTTTTAATGATTTAGGGGAGAGTGGGGACACTTGCACCACTTTTTTTTTTACATTGTTTCAACTTTCGTGGTTAACTTCATTCGATATATTATTTATGGGATTTTGACAGAGCAAACATTCCTTTCTAAGTTGCAAATGATAGCAAGGTCGAATCTAACATCCTATCAATGATATAAGTGTTCTTCAAAAACATTGCGTTTGGTGCAACTCTCCCCACATGGCGGGAGACTTGCACCACCCTGTGGAGATATTTGCACCACCCTGCGAATTAGTTCTTTCTCCCTCTCTCTCTCTCTCTCTCTCTCTCTCTCTCTCTTTCTCTCTCCCTGAGTAATTGATCCTCTCCCTGCTAAATTTTCCCAATAAGGACCGATACAAAACGATAAATGTTTTCTATAGTTTTCAATGAGGTTTCTGAATACGGAATTTACGAAGTTATATCGTTATCAAACGATAGAACTCTATCGTTCTTTATCGTTTTCTATAAAAATTTAACAGATTGTATAGGGTTTTATCGTGAAATTCGTATAGGAGAAGTATCAGTTATTTGGAAAAAAATAGTTATGTGTTCTAGAATAAGTAGTACTTTTCCAATACGAATTTCACGATAAAACCCTATACAATCTGTCAAATTTTTATAGAAAACGGTAAGGAACGATAGAGTTCTATCGTTTGATAACGATATAACTTCGTAAATTCCGTATTCAGAAACCTCATTGAAAACTATAGAAAAAATTTATCGTTTTGTATCGTTCTTTGTGGGGATAATTTAGCAGGGCTAATTGGAATAATAACCACTATTTTCAAATCTATTTATCAGTATTTATTTGAAATGAATAATCAGATATACAAGTGAATAGCTGAACTTACGATCAAGATGGACTTTATGCAGTTTAGAGTTCGATACTAGCAACAACCTTTTATTGAAAACTAATTGCACAAGAGTGTTTGCTATGAACGGAGGAAACAAGTGAAATTTGTCACTCCTACCAACTCATATCGGGAGGCATAAACTCAATTGAACGTTCTTGAGACTGATTTCAGCGCCGCCAAGAGGAAGGGTACTTGAACTAATCTCACATGAAGGCACTGATACTGTGTCACAAACTTTTATGATTTGTTGAGCATTTGTGTCAATGTATCCATGTGAGGTTAGTTCCAGTAGCCTTCCCCTTGGCGGCGCTGAAGTTCATTATGAAAATTCTCTCATTGAGTTTATCCCCCCTGACTTATATGAAGTGAGATCATTCATGGAAATAGCAAAGAGTTTCACAGAGTATTTTATCAAACAAAAGAATCTTTCTCTCTCTCTCTCCTTCCTCTCCTTCTCTCTTCTGTTCTTCGGAAGAACATTCAGATTCGAACATCCGAGTGTACGGATCATTCTGAATACCTGTTTCTATAAAAAAAATGAAACATCGGAAGTGGTGCAAGTATCCCCGCAATTTGTGGTGCATTGCACCCCTCACGGCATCAACAGACTACTGATGCTCGCAAAAAAATTCCAGATATTTTCAGTCAAAAAGTGGATCATGAAAATATTGTGCAACGATTGTACTTTCGATTGAGATTGGTTTCGTGGTGTTTGGGATCACTTACAGATCATGGGAAACTTTTTCTGAAAAACTAAGGAGACACAAATCCAACGATTTTGAGAGTGCCAAACCTTTTGATATCAATAAAAAAACAGAGATTCATTCCACATTCCTGTGAACTCGTGTGGAGTTAGGTCATCCATTCAGCAAACGCCACGTGCAAGAACAGTTCAGAAATTTTGGAAAATTAAGAGATATCTGCTGTGGTGCATATCACCCCATGGTGCAAGTGTCCCCACTCTCCCCTATATATCATTTGCAACGTTTAAAATTACAGTTGAAATCCTGCGTTTCCCGGACTTAATGGGTTAACAAATTTGTCAGCAAAAAAGTTGAGTTCTGTCAATCATTTTTCTTGCTCTTTCAGCTAAGTTCTTTTGCTTGAAGAAGCCAACGTTTCGCCTAATGCCATACTGCGCATTTTCAAGGCAAAAGCACAACGTAAAGATTGGCTTTTTCAATCAAAAAAAAAAATCACTGCTCGGCGAACTGGATGGTTTTTCTATTGTTTGATGGCGCCGCTCAGAGCGCGACTCTCTACACTTCCTAATTTTTTTTTGTACTCTCTAAATCTGAAAGAATGAAAAATCGCACGTTCCACTCTACTAAGTGTCAGAAGTGAGCCTGTCCGTTTCGAGTGACCTCTCACTCTTTTAGAGTGAAAAATTCACTCTAGCGTCGAAGTGGTTGTGAATTTCTAACCTCAAACCTTAGAATATCACTCTAAAAGAGTGGAAATTTCACTCGAAAATTCGACACCCGTACAGTACAACCACCGATCCTCCACCTAGGACTTCGGTGGAGAATTGGTGGAGAAATGGGAGCCGTAGAAATAAGGGAGAGTCTCCGTTGAGGCAACGGAGAGGTGACGGAGAAATGTCCGCCCCCTGTATTTTCGATATAATTCTCATTGGTGCATTTACGTAACCAAATCTGAATGTATAAATTCACGAATTTAGGTTTCACTGAAAAAACAGGGGGCGAACATTTCTCCGTCGCTTCTCCGTTGCCTCAACGGAGACTCTCCCTTATTTCCACGGCTCCCATTTCTCCACCAATTCTCCACCTCTGGTCCACCGAAGTCTTAGGTGGAGGATCGGTGGTTGTGCTGTACGGGCAGGCTCACTTCTGGCTGGCTAAAGAGTGAAATCTCACTCCAAAGATTCTAGAGAATCGGCGCTATAATAACAGACCTGCTTGTTATACCAGCAATACTCTTTTTCTCCGTGTTAAAATGAAATATCGGTAAATTTGCAAACTCTATGTAGTACTTCGGCGATGCCGCAATTGTTTGACGATACATAGAGAAACATTCCGCTGTAATTCCACGTTAATTGGAATAAGAGAAAACAGTTACGAATTACAGAATTTGATTTACATGTAGTAGGTGTATACGAGAATACTTCTATTCGTCGTTGTTAATTATTATTTGGCCAGAATGAAATTCGACGCGGTAACAAAGTTCATGATAAAGTTCATAACAATTATAAGTAATATACAATAAGCTTGTAGCATTATTGCTCGTCATGTTTGTTGTTTCGAACAGACATTGCAACAAGCACCACTAACGAATGAGAAACAATAAACTCATCGACGACCAACGTTTCCCTACTATATTATTCCTGTTCCTTTTTTCTCCGTCCCTCTATTTTTCGAGTACATAAAAATATATGAACTACACGACGAACTAGGATGAATTACCTCCCAGCAAGCATGTTTATGTGCTCCACATTTTTTTTTTCTTTCTTTTTTTCTTTGTATAGAAAATAGATTGTATCCGTTATTGGAAATATCTTATAGAGTATAATAGTTTTCCGATACTTCCAGCACGCTTCATTTCCTCGGGTATTCAGAATATTAGAAAAGAGACGCAATAAAGAGTCTGATTTCGTTTGGAAAATAATGATGATACGAAAAAAAGTCGAAAGTCTTGAGTCCGTCGGCGTTGAGTTGTAAAATACGTAAAGGAGAATCGATTTCCTCTTTTCCTTTCTTTCTTCCTGATTTAAGGATGATTTATATTTTATATACCATGAATAATGGATTCTAAAAAGGGTTGGTTTTGATAACACCACCCCCCTACGCACACCCCACGTTGATCGCGTTTGAATTTATGTTTCTCCTTCGAATGCTGTTTTTGCAGTTACCTAGAAAATCAACGTTTTTATACTCTCAAAGAGTAATTAAGAAATATTTGAAACTGGGCGTAATTCGTTATGAGATTCGGTATAAATCGTACCTTGGGCAACGAGGCCAGACATTGTTGCTTCACGTCCCAAACGAGCTGATCCTTGGGAAATTGAAGACATTTGCTAACGTCGAGTTCGGGTACGTGAATCCTCGCGCGTAAAATGCCTTCCTCGACGGGTCCAACGTCCGAGGCGGTTGCAATTCCGTCTTGGTTTTGTTGTTGGCCTTGATCGTGACTCTGGGTACCCTGATGAGACGCGGCGACGTGACCCGGGACTTGCGCTTGTCCTGCGCTCGCAGGAGACGAGGTCTGCTGCTGCGGTTGTTGTTGGTGTTTCAGTCCCACCTCCATTGCGAGGACCCCACTCTTTTCGAGGATTCCACCCTCAAGGCATCACATCTGTAACGAATCATCGGGTCAATCAAACTGAAAACTCCAGTCTCTAGCGGTATCAAGATAAATACAAATTGGATTGAATATTTCCTCATAAATGGAAATGCTTGAAAAATGTTAACTCCTCGGTATATAACGTGTAAGAAATATACCCCTGGGATACCGGTGTAATTGGGCGACATGCAGTTCGGTAACTCGACAAAGAAAACGAGAAAAGATCGAACTGCATCCCGAGGTGCACGTAAACAGTACGTAACGAGGATGGATATGTATCGGAGAAGTACAATCTCCTGGAACAAGAGATTCGTGCACAAATATATAGGAAGTGTTTGGAACGCCGTACTCGTGCTGTAAGCGAACACGTAGGTGAATTACCAAAGATATAGAACAAAGAAAACAACAGAAGGTTGAGAGAGAGAGAGAGAGAGAAATGAAGAAAATTGAAATGTCGTTAAGTTTAGTTTGTTTCTTGAATTTTACGATTGACGTTTATAACGGTGTTGTGACGTTTCAAACTGACGCGTTGACGATTTTAAGCGTCTCTAATTAAATTAATTAATTAGCCCCCGATAATGCCTCTGGCTCGTCGGATTTCCAGGGTCCTTTGACTGAAGGTTGGGGTACGCGGGTCGACAGATTATTAAATCGAAACAGAATTAAGTTTGAAATATGAAAATTTATTAATAAATGAGAAAAAAACACAAGACATTTGTCTAATTGACAAATTTTAATAACTGATCAAATAATCAGGGTAATGCGTACAAATTAAACTTAGAAGATACATAAAACAGCTAGAAGTGCTGAAAGCATGGGGTATAAAGTTAAATTGTTAAATTGTAAAATAAAGTAGCTAACGAGTCCGGACTTTTTATCGCTAATCGTGTGCACACGAGACTTATAATGTACGCGGGCTATAGTTAGGCGAGAGTACCGGAAGTTATATCGGAAAACCGTAACCGATTTCTAGATTCGCGATGCGGATGACTTTACGAACGCGTCGGGATAATTTTGAAAGAATCGCAGATGATTCTCATGAAACAAATCAATATTCTTCTCTGATTGGCTCAGATGGAGTCCAACAGATTCGGGATACCGGAAAAATCACGACTGTGGCATAGGATCTTTTACTACTTGTCGTTGATTGGCCGTGAGAGGTTGGCCCTAATAGCAAGCCGTGAGAGGTTGGCTCTAAGCTACCCAGGCTGGATGGTGCCTTCTAATGGTGAAGAAGGTGTTGTGCTCGACTTCGACCGCCCCTTCTCCTAACCAGCTTTTATTCTTGAAGACGGTTTTGTGCTCGTCTTCCCACCTTTCCCTAACAAAAATGATTTTAAACTTTGGAAGAAGGTATCGTGCTCGACTTCCACCACCTTTCCCTATGCAAAAGCCTACGCTAAGCTATGGCTGCCACAGCCGGACTTCAATTTCGCAACGTCAGTGGAGGGTTCTCTCTCACTTCTGTTGAATGCTTTCAGCTGCTTTATAGCCTGCTTACCGGCCTGTCTGGATGAGACAGTGAAGTGAAGAGACCGTCGCCAGGACCCCTTACTTATATCCGGCTAGAGTTATTCGTAACTCTGTGCTACCCGTGATTCTACCTACCGCCCCTAGCGGCGATGAACGGTTGTCACGAAGCAACATCTTGTCTCTTTCTAACAGAGATGCTGCCCCGTGTTATTTTCGAGCATGCGCGGTGCGTTCGGTATTGCGTATGATTGACTACGGGGTCTGAGCGGTGACCGATGGATGGCGCTGTTGCTGTGTTTGTTTATGTCCTGTCAACCGATCGCGATGTTGACCGGCATCTTTTTATTTAACAATTACGTAATTGTTAATTAACCGAGTGAGTTCGCGAATAAATTAAAAATCGGTACGCGAGTGAATTTACGTGCGCAGGAGGGTTGACGCGGACTAACCTGGGTTTTCTTCGCATCGGTAAGCATCATTGACCATAATATCTATGCATCTTAACATTAAACTTAACATTCTAATTGATGTCTTTTATTTATTTACAGGTGATTCTAATCGGACTAAATATCGCGACAGGCCAGATGCCATGCAGGTAAGTATGTATCGTTCTGATTTTATTTATTATAATGGTCTATTATATTCATTATATGTTTACAGGTGTTCCTCGGATAATGTCTTTGCCCAGGAGGGGCCATTCTGGTCATTCCACCTGTCATGTGGCCTGTTGCGATACTCAGGTAAGGTAGTTCCGATTAACCCTCTTTTACATCTATTTTATAATCATATTCTTCTGTTACAGGTATCTAGACGAGCCAATCGTCGAGGCTCGTTGCACCCCCCTTTCTTGAAAAGAAAAAGGATGCTCGCGGACTTTTTCGTACTAGGGTATTTTTACTCACAAATGACCTCATAAGCATGTTTATAATGTACCGACTCGTGTTTTTAATACTTTCAGTTGGTAATACAAATAAAAATAAAAAAAAATACACTTGTAAGCTTAAACGTATCAACATGTCTTAAATCCTTTCTAGTGACTTTTATACAAAAATAAACTAAACGAACAATTCCCTATCTGGGCTTGATAAGAAGAGACGAAATTTTCACAACCTCAAATATATCACATTAGGCGTTATTTTATTTACATTTTCTGCTGTTTATCAGCGTGGTAATAATAAAAAAAAAATATTCTATCCCTCTTTTGGGTACTATATAAATCTTTGGTTATGCCTTAACAATACTTGTACGGTGGCCTTACTGACTAATTGAGTAGAAAGAAAGAAAAGAACAAAAAAAGAAACGATAGAGAGAAACGACACTATATCCTAACTGTCTTGGTCGGTGGGCATTTCCTTGTGACATGGATGGACGGTTAGCTTCCCCTTTCCTCCCGATACCTGCCACCATCGACCGAGGTCATCTCGTGCGGTGATTCTTGTTCGGAAAGGACGATGCCTAATTTCTTCCAGGTTAAGGTCAGCCATTCGACGGTCCATTTTCGTTGAAGGTTCTGGGGAGAAGCGCCCAGTTGGAGTGTCCGGACCGAGACTTCCCTTCAATAGTGCCTCCCGTTGCTGCTCAATCAGATTCTCTGTGGCCCTGGCTGAACATATTAGTGATATGCGGCTGGACCCTTTCACTTTAGAGGGATCATTGGTCTTCTTTCCAATGACCCTAGTCTCCTGGACGGCGGATACTCGGATTGGAATGGCCGCAGATGTAGAAGCCATTGCCAGGGTTCGCGTGACCGGTTTGTTGGCTACGGCTACGCTTCCGGTGTGGTTGCCATTGGGACCAGATGATTTTGCAGCGGGTGGTTTGATGACACCCGTGGACTGGACAGGCTTGTCCGTTTTGGCTGGTTCCTTCTCTTGAGTCCTGGTGATTTCGGTGGTACCAGCTTGACTGGGTTTGGTTATGGCTCTGGCGATAAGCCTGACTTCCCGCAGGATCTCTTCTTTACTACGGGTCTGGTTTTTACGACTGAAGCCAGCCCGTTCAGGATCGTATACCTCCAGGGATACGATTTTCGGTTTAGGTTTCGGCACGGCCTCTATCAGACAGATGCCACGATTTTTGCTCGAGGCCCTTATGGTGGACTTTGAACTCGCGGGGGCTTTCTCGCTCGATCTGGATGTAGATGCCGCTCGTAATACTGATAACGTTGGTCTAGGTGGATATCTAGGTGCCGCGGTTTCCTGCAGCAACCATTCGCTTCTGGATTTCGCATTAAAATCCTTGGGTGTAGGCACGGAGACCCGGTGTCTGGTGGGGCAGGTTGGTGTCGCACCGGTGTACAGACGTCGAAGTCTGTCGCGGATGGTGTCCTTCTGGGTTTCCTTCCTGGTCTCTTCCTTGGTCTCCTCCACGGTTTCTTCTTGAGTCATCGTCAAGTCCGTAACTTTATCCATGGTAACTTATAACATAAGAAAACGAGACTCAAATTACATCTCGGTAGCCGATTAAAGCCTTAAAGGGACCTGGCTTATTTGATCAGTTGTATTATTTGAGCTGTCACCAACAGTACCTGGTCGAAGATCTTTGAGGTGTGCACGAATAAACTTCCCATCCTTCTCCAACTCAAAAACATTATTTCCTATTTTCGCAACCACCCTATGACCGGTAGAAAACTTATTAGCCAGTTTGGCTGAAAACGCGTCCGCGGCTGACGACAAATGATGCTCGCGCTTGCTAACTATTTCCCCCATCCGGGGTTCCCAATCACCTTTGTCCTTGTTATAGTGATGGCTTTGTTTCGCAAATGCTTTTGCCAGGTTAACCCTGACTAGGTCGTATGATTCCCGGAGAATTTTTAATCTATCCTCGTGATCGACCGTCAGTGGGCTATCCTGTGATTCTAATTCCGACTTGAATGTCTTAGGCGGATAAATTTCCCGACCGTAGTTGAGGAAAGACGGCGTAAACTGTGTTGACTCGTGTTTTGCCGTGTTTATCGCGAAAGACAACTCGGGGATGTATTTGTCCCAGGACCGCTGCGTTTTTTCAATAAATTGGGATATCATTGTCCCTATGACCTTGTTCATTCTTTCGACCGGATTGCACTGAGGCGAATATGCCGGAGTGCGTTGATGCGTGATTCCGTATTGTGCCATAAGGCCCGTAAAATCTTTCACTATGAATTGACTCCCGTTGTCGGAAATCACTAGACGGGGGCACCCGTATCTTAAAATAACTTTTTCCTTAAATGTTCTAACGATTGCAGGAGCTTTTGGTTGCCTCAAAGGCTGGATTTCAGTCCACTTTGTGAATTTATCTTGCATGACCAGCAAGTAGCAATGCCCTTGGGAAGACCTCGGTTTCGGACCGATGATGTCTATAGACACTATCTCCCAGGGTTGCGTTGCGTTAGTAGTGCCCATCGTTCCTGAGACTGGCTGCTGGGATGGCTTGAACTCTTGACACTTACTGCATGACCGAACATGGTGTGCTATGTCTCTGTTCATCCGTGGCCAGAAGTAAGATTTTGAAATCCGCGCGATTGTTTTGGCAATGCCAAGATGGCCGGCGGTCGGAGAGTCGTGGTTCTCCAAGAGAACTTGTTTGCGGGCAGACTCAGGAACGCATAATTTCCATGCGTCCTGCCGTTCTTCGTAATTGAGACTATGCAAGATATGCCTATACAGTTTATCATGCCGAATGCAATATTCGGGATATCTATCAGGTTCTCGGCGGACTTTATCGAGAATATTCTGGTACCACCGATCATCGGCTGAGACGCTTGCTACGATGATGGTCTCTTCTAAAATTTCTTCCGAATCTTCGGCAGGACTTCCGCTACACGGATTGCGGGATAAGGCGTCAGCAACCCTGTTCAACTTGCCTTTTCGATAGACGATATCGAATCGAAATTGTTGGAGGTAGATACTCCATCGAGCAACGCGACCTGCGGGACTCTCTAAGGTCGACAGCCACTTTAAAGACTGATGGTCTGTCACCACGGTAAATTTGTAACCTTCTAGATAAGGTCTCATTTTCTGGATACCCCAGACTACGGCAAGGCATTCCTTTTCTGTCACCGAATAGTTTGCCTCGCTCTTATTCAGCGTTCTGCTGGCGTAAGCGATGACCTTTTCCCCCTGATCTGTATTCTGCGTTAAGACGGCGCCTAGACCATACTTACTCGCATCCGTTTGTAAAATGAATTCTTTAGAGAAATCTGGAGGCGCGAGAACTGGAGAGGATACAAGACAGTTTTTCAACGAATCAAACGCGACCTGTTCGACTTCCGTCCAATGCCATTTCGATCGCTTTTTCAATAGAGCTGTTAACGGCTTCGTTAGCTCGGAACAATTAGGTATAAAGCGCCGATACCATGAAACCATACCGATGAACTGACGTAGTTCTTTGATGTTTGCGGGTACCGGAATTTGATTGATGGCTTGAACCTTCGAAGGGTCGGTTTTAATGCCTTCGTTGTCTATCACATGACCGAGATACACGATTCTTTGTTGTAAAAACTGACTTTTCTCTGTATTAATTTTAAGACGGGCGTGTCGCAATCTTTTAAAGATTTCCTTGAGAATAGCTAAGTGATGGTCTAGGGTTTCGCTAATGACGATAATATCGTCCAAATAGACTTCGACAAAGGGTTGCAGATCAGGGGTAATTAGATCGTTTAGCAATCGTTGGAAGGTTGCGGATGCGGAATGAAGCCCGAAAGGCATGACCTTGAATTGAAACAAGCCCCTACGAGGCACAGTAAAAGCGGTAATAGGTTTACTTTCGGGACTTAGAGGTACCTGCCAGTAGCCATTCTTTAAGTCTATTGTTGAGATAAATTTCGCGTTGCGTAATTTGTTCAACGTATCATTGATGTGGGGAAGCGGGTATGCGTCCTTTTCTGAGACTTTATTCACTTTTCTAAAGTCGATACAAAACCTGTAACTCTTGTTCTTCTTTTTAACCAATACGATCGGCGAACTCCATGGACTACTGGATGGTTCGATAACGCCTTCTTCCAGCATCTTATCGACCTCGTTATCAATTACTTCCTGCATAGCAGGATTACGCGGATAATATCGAGACTTAATCGGTTCAGTACCTGGAAAGACTTTAATTACATGCTCGCCGATCGGAGTTGGACCTTTCACGGAGTCGAATTTAGCAATTTCCTGATTGATTAAATCGCGAGCCCTGTTCTCTAGCTTGGATTGCTCGGTTAGAGTTTGCACTGAGGTGCGGGCACTCTCTGTTGGGTTACCCCACACTACCTGGAAATTCAATTTCGCGAGGCTATCTACCCCGAAGAGAACGTGGTCATGATAGTTTTCGACGATACAGTATGATAATGGAACGAGCTTGTCGGTGATTTTAGTTAATATCACGGCGGTGCCGCGGGTCTGAATTCCGCGACCATCGAGGACGGTCAAATCGCGGGGAGCGGAGTTGAAGTAAACACAAAGACCGTGTTCTTGAGCTTTTTCAAATAGCGCGTTATCAATTATAGAAGTGGTGGCCCCGGTATCGGCTAATCCCCAAAGGTCTCGCCCGCGATATCGACTTTTAATCGCGGTCGGCAATCACTCGCGTGAACATTTACGAACGTGACCTCTGCGGGAGGGTTAGTGGCTAAGGTTTGCCCTGACTGGTTGTTCGTTGGAGGAACCACCGAATCCCTAGCTGGAGTGTTGTTCCGCGAGTTAGCCGGTCTGGAAGGATTTGTGTATGAGTTATTTCGGGACGGTTGAGGACCATCACTTCTTGACTGAAAGTTACCGTTTCCCGTCGAGTTGGGAGCGTGATGCGGGCGGCGATCAGAATACGAATTACTATTGGGTTGCGGGCGATAAGGTCTATTTACCGGTTGCACCGTAATGCACTTACATTCTGTGGACCAAACTTCCTTTTTACCGCACCTTGAACAAAATCTGATCGCTTTATTACGGCAATCAAAACGCGTGTGACCCTTTTGTCCACAACGCCAGCAGTGTGTTCGTGAGTTATATGAAGAATCTAAAGTGTTCACGTTTCCGGGTTTAGGTTTCTTGGGACCCTCGTAGGCGGTTTCAGGCATAGTGGAATGATGACTACCTGGAGGAGGCTTGTATAGTTCGCCTTCTTTAAGGGCTTTCTCGTATTCGCAAGCATACTGAATTAAGTCAGCCACAGAAGTAACCTCCCGTCGTCGAATATTCAGCTTGTACTCACACCGTAAATTGGTGTAGAGTCTGTCTAATTGTGCCTTTTGGTCCATTCCTCCGTACCGTCTCATTAACGTCTGTAAGTTAGTAATATATTCACGGGCTGTCTCTTTAGGCCCCTGAGTACGGTTACGTATCTCATCTTCTAACTGTCGGTCAGCGTCAACGGGAAGATAAAAGATCTTCAAGTCTCGGGCAAAGTCTTCCCACTTGGTCCAATTTTGCTTATTATTTCGGTACCAAAGCAGGGCCTTATCACGGAGTAGTAACGGAATGCAAGCCAAAAGCTGTTCAGATTGAACATTGAAACTAGCGCTCAATTCATCGACGCGTTCCAAGAAAGTTCTTAAGCCCGAGCCTCCGTTATAAGTGACTCCCCACTTTCGTACTTGCTCCTGTATGTTAGGAATCCTGTTCTGTGTGTTAGTCAAGAGATTTCGTAATACCCTACTTATTTCGGCCTCGTTAGAACTGGATACTACAGGTGGAGATGGCTGATTGACTTCCGCGATTGGTACGTGAGTAGCTCTTTCTCCTTCCAACTCGCGAATTCGCTCGCGCAAGTCTCTGACTAAGGAATCCGCGGCTTCCTTTTCCAATTCTACTCGGTTTTGTTCTTCTACCAGGGCTCGTTCTCTTTCTATCATGCCCTGTTCGTATCGTATCAGTTCGGCCCGTACCTCTTGTCTTATTTCATCCTCGATTTGTCGAGCGAGGGTGTCTCTGTCTATTGTGTTGCGTGTTTCGTCGGGGTTGACGTTGGCCGGATGGTTCTGATCAGGGTCACTAGGAACCGTGTTATCATGATTGGTTGCGTCATCAGGACTGACCTGAGGATCATGAAGATCCTCCATACTTGAATTGCGACTTGACTGTTGCGAGCGACTGCCGACAATTGAATCGCGTAATTTCGTTTTTAAGGTGTTTACCGCGTCTGACGGGTCGAATTCTACGCCCCTCTTATTTAACTCGGAGATAACCTCGTCCTTTTTTAAGGACCAAATCCAGGAGGTTCTGTGTGGCGGTGGTGTACGATGCATAATGTATTCGAATTCAATGCTACGGGAAAACCCGGCAACAGCTATTCGCGCAACAAGGACAAAGACGTTAACAGAAAGTTACCCCAAAGGTATCGTTTAAACGGGTGTCTGGACAGAATTCGCAAATCTAGTGAATTGTCCACCGGTCAAGAGTTATTACCTCAATTAATATCCTGGCCATTCAGCACTTACAGATTCAAACTATAATTTTCCTTGTCTGTCTAGTGGTTTTCGCTAAGCGACAATCTTGCAAAATCTTCAAATAAAGAAGAGACTCTTTCAGCAGACAGCGCTCTACTTGAATCGAAAACTTTAAGAACCACTGAGAAGAACAAACACAGGAGTGGTTTCGGTTATTCGTTTATGTTTCTGGATAATCGACCAATTACCTTAAATTGACAATTAATGTCCCTGTTCGGGCGCCAAATAATCTGTGACGTTTCAAACTGACGCGTTGACGATTTTAAGCGTCTCTAATTAAATTAATTAATTAGCCCCCGATAATGCCTCTGGCTCGTCGGATTTCCAGGGTCCTTTGACTGAAGGTTGGGGTACGCGGGTCGACAGATTATTAAATCGAAACAGAATTAAGTTTGAAATATGAAAATTTATTAATAAATGAGAAAAAAACACAAGACATTTGTCTAATTGACAAATTTTAATAACTGATCAAATAATCAGGGTAATGCGTACAAATTAAACTTAGAAGATACATAAAACAGCTAGAAGTGCTGAAAGCATGGGGTATAAAGTTAAATTGTTAAATTGTAAAATAAAGTAGCTAACGAGTCCGGACTTTTTATCGCTAATCGTGTGCACACGAGACTTATAATGTACGCGGGCTATAGTTAGGCGAGAGTACCGGAAGTTATATCGGAAAACCGTAACCGATTTCTAGATTCGCGATGCGGATGACTTTACGAACGCGTCGGGATAATTTTGAAAGAATCGCAGATGATTCTCATGAAACAAATCAATATTCTTCTCTGATTGGCTCAGATGGAGTCCAACAGATTCGGGATACCGGAAAAATCACGACTGTGGCATAGGGTCTTTTACTACTTGTCGTTGATTGGCCGTGAGAGGTTGGCCCTAATAGCAAGCCGTGAGAGGTTGGCTCTAAGCTACCCAGGCTGGATGGTGCCTTCTAATGGTGAAGAAGGTGTTGTGCTCGACTTCGACCGCCCCCTTCTCCTAACCAGCTTTTATTCTTGAAGACGGTTTTGTGCTCGTCTTCCCACCTTTCCCTAACAAAAATGATTTTAAACTTTGGAAGAAGGTATCGTGCTCGACTTCCACCACCTTTCCCTATGCAAAAGCCTACGCTAAGCTATGGCTGCCACAGCCGGACTTCAATTTCGCAACGTCAGTGGAGGGTTCTCTCTCACTTCTGTTGAATGCTTTCAGCTGCTTTATAGCCTGCTTACCGGCCTGTCTGGATGAGACAGTGAAGTGAAGAGACCGTCGCCAGGACCCCTTACTTATATCCGGCTAGAGTTATTCGTAACTCTGTGCTACCCGTGATTCTACCTACCGCCCCTAGCGGCGATGAACGGTTGTCACGAAGCAACATCTTGTCTCTTTCTAACAGAGATGCTGCCCCGTGTTATTTTCGAGCATGCGCGGTGCGTTCGGTATTGCGTATGATTGACTACGGGGTCTGAGCGGTGACCGATGGATGGCGCTGTTGCTGTGTTTGTTTATGTCCTGTCAACCGATCGCGATGTTGACCGGCATCTTTTTATTTAACAATTACGTAATTGTTAATTAACCGAGTGAGTTCGCGAATAAATTAAAAATCGGTACGCGAGTGAATTTACGTGCGCAGGAGGGTTGACGCGGACTAACCTGGGTTTTCTTCGCATCGGTAAGCATCATTGACCATAATATCTATGCATCTTAACATTAAACTTAACATTCTAATTGATGTCTTTTATTTATTTACAGGTGATTCTAATCGGACTAAATATCGCGACAGGCCAGATGCCATGCAGGTAAGTATGTATCGTTCTGATTTTATTTATTATAATGGTCTATTATATTCATTATATGTTTACAGGTGTTCCTCGGATAATGTCTTTGCCCAGGAGGGGCCATTCTGGTCATTCCACCTGTCATGTGGCCTGTTGCGATACTCAGGTAAGGTAGTTCCGATTAACCCTCTTTTACATCTATTTTATAATCATATTCTTCTGTTACAGGTATCTAGACGAGCCAATCGTCGAGGCTCGTTGCAGTGTAACGGTGATCAAATATTCACAAATATTTACCATTCGTTCCAGCTTAAACGATTCTTGACGTGTATATTTTTTCTTTCTTTCAAACGCTGCAATTTTAGATCTAGAAGATTTTGTCGGAGATGAAAGTGGGTTACAAGTTAGAATCGGACTGATACGATATTTCTATGCTCCGCCATTGTTGACGGTAGAATTCAGTTCTGGAGGCGGCTGGCAGTCAAGGTTTGGTAAACTGTACTCAAAGAATATTGCTCGGAGGAGAAAGATATAGGGGTTCTTTTTATTTTTCTTACCAAACCAGAAACAGGAGATACGGGAGATTACGAATAGATAGCCAAATTTTACTACACGCTTTATAAAATTTGACATTCAGCGTCTAAAATTTCAATTCTACCTACTCCTTTTTCTACGGTACTTCTGATCTTGCGTATCATTATGTAGAGATTTATTTCACAAACCACTTTTTCTAGTTTACATGCACGGAGAAAAAGGTATCTTGAAAAATACCATAATTTATGGATTTTTGGCGTTGGTCTAATCCAAATCAAAATATTTACTTGAAGATGACTCTAAAAGTGCCATAATGGCTGGGACTTTTATGAGGAAGGTACCATACTTCTTTATAAAAGTCCAAGAAATTATGGGACTTTTAGAGATTCGTTCATGTAAATATTATGACTCGGGTCAGACCAACGCCAAAAACCCATAAATTATGGTATTTTTCAAGATATCTGCGCAGTAAAAATTTTATATTAGATATTAGCATATTTATATTGTACTTTTGGGATATACTTGATTATGTCGTTATGAACCATAAGTATACGAGCATTCACCATACTCTCTCGTGAGGATGAAGATAAATATGTGCTAATTCGAAATAAATATAGTTCTGAGCCTCATAATAAAGTATATCCCACGAGTACCATAAAAATATAGTAATCTTTAATATAAACTTTTCTCTGTGTGTTTTCTCAGTGTGAGAAAAGACTGTCAATACGAGAAAAAAGAGAATCTCTAAAGAATCTAAAAAATTCACTGTGACAGCGAAAAAATGTTGACTTCTCAAGCAAAATTTGTTCGCTATTCTATGTATAATACTGAAAATTAGCTGGGTAAGCGAACACTTTCGCTGCCACAGCTAAAAAATGACTGTCGTAGCTAAGAAGGTTGCTGTCACAGCCAAAAATTTGCTGCTCTAGCAAGAGGAACCCAACAAAATCAGATTTTGCTGTCACAGGAAATTTATTTTTCTCTCTTCGTGAATTCACCATAATAAGATGGTTCCGCTGTGAAAAAAAACAAAACAATAAAACTATCAAGTTCGAATATTTTTTACTACGAATTTTTGATAACCTCGTAACGAATAGCGAGCCTCCTTGTTTCCCTAAATTAACCCTTAGTGTGCACACTTCTGTAGCAAATCATTGAATGCCCACTGGGTCAATTTGATCCCACTTTCTAAATCTGGAAGAGTGAAAAATCAAGCGTTTCACTCCGCTAAATCTTAGAAGTGAGCCAGTCCGCTTCGAGTGGGATTCTCACTCGTTTCGAGTGAACTCTGACTCTTTTAGAATGGAAAATTCACTCTAAAATTGGAGTGGCTGAGAGTTTCTAACCTCAAAAGAGTGCGAATTCCACTCGAAATTTCGACAAGCTCACTTCTGGCTGCCTAAAGAGTGAAATCTCACTCTAAAAATTTCAGAGAGCAGACTATTTTCATCAGTGGATATCTGAATAACCGTGCACTGTTGTAAAAGTTGTTTAGATGTTTTTTTTTTAAAGTATTTGAAGAAGAAAAAATGTCTTCTTCCTGAAAAACAAGCTTGAAGTTGAACCTAAATGAAGAAAATATTCAAAATCAGATCAGAATGCACACCAAGAGTTAACAGTCATTTTTCTGAATCTCGATAACCTCTGTCTCTCTGTGTGTTAAGAAATTGGGAATTGGAGCGGTATTTCCTTTGCTATCACGGCAATCTTGTCAACCACGACAGACCCCTGGTTAAAAGAATCCATTACTTCTGACAAATGAAATTAAATGAGATTCGGCCAGAACATTGTCCAAGTTCAACTGTAATTTAGTGAGATTTGGCGAGAATCAATGGTTTTTTTAAGCCAGGGCAGTGATTTTTTTAGCTATATCGCGAGAAAAAAACTTTGTTCGCTATTTTGTACAAAAACAATTTACTCCTGCGCGGTACGACTCGTATATACAACATCGATTGAAATTTGAAATTCAAACTAATTGACTGGAGAAAGTTTGAACTAGAAATATTTTCCAATTAACACCATCTCTCCAAATCAAACTTCAAGATCGTGATAATCTCGATATCGTGATTGAAAACATTAAATAAATGTTCAAATGAACGTGAAAGTAGTTGTTCTTTGTTTTTCTCAAACATTTTCCGTCCGATGATTAATTAACAAAGATATAACAACGCGATATTACTCTAATAACACGCAAATCAATTCGTTTAAAGATACAAGTGATAAACAGAAATTAAAATCCCGGTTACATCGATGAGTGCGAAAATAACTTATTAGTATATAATTAACCCCCTTTGGTAAATACTTTCTTTCTCTACGTATCACGTTGATCGTATGTAATACATACGAATAACTCGTAATTCGTGTAATTTCTTTCATAATTGACGTTATGTGAAAGAAGAAAAAAATATTACATAAAAAAGAAAAAAATAATCATTGTGGCATGTGCCATCGACAATTGTTTTCACATTCAAGTACGCTCTTTTGGGGGGAAGAAAAGAGACACTTGAAGATATAATAGGGATCCGAAATTTGTATACCAGACCACCCTGTAATTGATTAAAAGCTTTCATACACAAAAATGAAATGACAGATTCCGCTTCGCGTTAATTATTTCCCCATCGAAAGGTTGTATTGATTATTTTACGTTCAAAGGGTAGGGCGAGGTCGCGCCATGGTTGTCAAACAAAAAATTACTCGTTCGAATGACCCGTGGAGGATTCAATTGTAATGGCAACGAAGGAGGAATTCCAACAAAATATTTTGAATAAAATTGAGGAAAACTGTTTCGAATATTTTAAACATCAAGATGTGGACAGAAGAAGTGTTACACGGAAAAAATGATTTGATGAATATTTAGATAGCTGTGTTTTTTAGTTGGATCAACAAAAGCTACTGCTATAGGTAGCTGAAATTTAGCTATTCTAGCAAAACTTTTAGCTAACTTCTAGTTACTATAGTCAATTGTTTTTTTCCGTACCATGGATTTGTCGAAAGGGTCTATTCAAATATTCGACAGCTAGGAAATTTAGTTGTGCTAGCTAAATTTTCTTTGTCATAACTATATTTTTTATTCTCATTGAATATACCATTTTATTCATATTTCAGACAGCTAGCCTTCACGGAAAAAATAATTTCGCTGCAGCAGCTAAGTAGCTAGCACGGACACGGACAGTCATTCAATTGGCTTCTGCAGCTAAATTTTAGCTGTTACAGCAAAAAAAATTTGCATTTGTAGTTAATTTATTTGCGGTAACAGCTAAAATTTAGCTGCAGGAGCTAATTTAATGGCTGTCCATGTCCAACTAGAGTCTAGCTGGCGTGAATAAAAATCTAGCTGCGGCAACTAACATTTAGTTGTCTCAACTAGGTACCTTTCTCTCAGTGTACGCATGAAAAAATGAAATAGCTGTAGTTATTTATTAGCTACCACAGTGGAGAATCGTAGCTGTGAATGCACAGGGTTCCCGGTTGATATTTGGATAGCCAAATAAGTTAGCTGTTGAATTTTCGCTGGCGCGGCTACATTTCTTGCTGTTGCTGCGAAGTGAGTAGTTGTGGCAGTTGAAAAAATAGCGCCCATAAGTAATTTCCACTTATCTAAACGCCTAGCTAGTAAATTTTTCTTGCGTAACGTATATCGCAACGAATTCAGGAAATTTTCTATCGCGACAAATCGAGGTATTACGTATAGAATAGCGAATCTTTCTGCTAACCTAGCTAAAAATTCCCTGTCAGCAAAATTTTTTGTATTTTATATAAAATAGCAAACAAATTTTGCTGAAAGAGTCGACATTCTTTGCTACGACAGCTCAAAAATCAATATTTCAGCTAATAAAATTGCTCGTTATTACGATTCAACTATCTGTTTTTGATTAAGAAAGTAGGTTTTGAACGAAACAATCCAGCCCAGTTTGATCCATTGGATTTTGTTTTGGAAAAAGCCCTCTTGAAATAACTCTACGAAACTTTGGGGAAAAAAGTGAGGGAAGTGTCGAAAAAACTGTTATTCGCAATTACATTGAGTTATTCAACTTGTACCTCTATAATTATGAACATAATAAATTACCTCGGAGTTTGCGGTGACAGCGAAATCTGATTTTGCTGCTACCTTTTGTTGTACAGCGATCTTGTGAGCTTTGATAGCGAATTTTCAGCTATGGCAGCAGAAAATTTTCACTTCTCCAACAACATTCGTTTGCTATTCTATGAAAAGTGTAAAAATTTACTGGAGGAGCAAACATTTTTGCTGTCATAGCTAACGAGATTGCGGGGATAACAGATCACAGATCGCTGTTACAGCAAATTTCTTTTTCCTCCGTGTACAGGTGAAGTAAAATTCGAATGATAACTATAAGTACTGAATTATCACGGAACAAAACGCATTTCCAATTAATCTTAATGGCTAGTATGAAGATATTTTGAGATCATTCGAGACACATCATTAAATTAAAATGTAGAGTAAATTTGTAAATTTTCAACCAAGTATTTCACTTGTATCAAATGTAAGTACGTGAGATGAACCACGATTCAAGAACGTGAATAGAATCCTCGTTGAACTCTTTTCGAACTCATGAATTCATCAAGAATTCTGCAAATGTGAACTCTATTTTGAAAATATGGGATGTGAGACCGTGATATAAACGAACAACAAATCCGAATTGATAAAACACGTTTTTTCAAATCTTGATTGACAGAGGATTTGTTTTTCAACCGAATTATTCGAAATTAAAAAGACGATACGATTATTTTTTTGTTAGAATTTGAAACAACTTCCATGCCCTCGTTTTTTTTTCCTCGTGCCAACTCGGGCGTCTTTGAATCAAGAAAATATTCTCTTTGTGAGAAATACGCAAATATTTTCTTAGTAAGAGACCCTCATTATTCGAGAAAAATGTTTCGTACAAAAGAATTCTCCGTAGTCCGAGTATCAGTCATTCGATATAGTATCTCTTGGGAGATTTTTTCTCTTTCCAACTTTGATCGACAAATCAATTACATATTTCAACAAAATATTCTATCGAGAAGAATATTATATCTTTACACGTCCTAAACCTTGGGAATATTTTTCTTTTCCGATAAATAACGGAATCATAAGTATACGTTTAATAAAGAAAATAAAAGAATTTATGTCTTCGATAATACGTATTATGTGTGTTGTGTGCGTGATCGGAAACGATTCCGAGTACATGTGCTAACAAACGTAGGTAAGAGAACGAACGGGGTGCTGCTCGCTCACTTAGACCCGTGGACGAGACGTTGAAAATCATGGGTCAAAGGCCTTTCCGTTGCTCTCTGCGGCTCCTGATCTCTACGAGTGGTAGTACAATGTACCAGGAACGAACGAGTTATATCTTCGGATTTTATGCATCCGTGGTGTGAATTGAATTCGGAAGTCGCTCGTTTACACGTTCATTCGAATTTTTGATTCATCTTTTTTTTTTTTTGTTTTATCTGCTGTTTTGAAGGTTGGATCGTTTACTGAAACGAATCTGTAAGTTGAAGACTCAAAATCTCGCAATATTACATTCTTTCAACGCTGTTTTCAGTTTCGAGGAGTCAATTCGAGAAAACCATTTTATTTCAATGTTTATTTACAAATGTCTTCAATCGCCACTGATCAATTTAAAAGAATTTCAAAGTATCGTATATTTTCTTGTGTAACGATCTGTTTTACCGAAATCCTTTTGAGGAAAATTCAATTGGAAATTTCAAATTAATGTAGTATTAAGATGCAATAATCACGATTCGAGACTCGTAGAGTACTTATATACACGCTTCATGGAAATAATTAATTTCAACCCGTTATGATTTTCTTATCGTTTATAGAGATCAAACTTGTATTCTGTATTGGATATCGATGATTTGCGGTTTGAGAAATAATTGGAGAACTATTACAACTTAATTTCAACCGTGGTTTTCCATCGATGCTCCATCATTAGTGGATCAGGTTCATCTAACCATCCAGATAGATTCGAATTTCCCTCTCTCTGACCGGAGCAAGCGGGCCAATTTTTCTCAGATCATACACTGAAAACACAGTTTGTTCCAGCCAAATAAAATTTTGGTTGAAATGAACGCAAAAAAACTTTTTGGTTGGTTGAAATAACATTTATTTGGGGTGAACAAAATTTGATTCGCAATAATTAAGGCTTTCATACAGACAAATAAATTTTCTTTGTCCTGAATAAATTTGATTTCAGCCAACGAAGAAGTTTCTTTGCGTTCATTGCAACCAAAATTTTGTTTTCTCAGTGTAAGAACTAAAACATTGATCCAATTTTACACGGCGAAAATGATTTAGGTACAGGGTTTACATTAAATGAATTTTTCGCTGTCATAACTGAAATTTAGCCACAGCCTGTGCTAACCATTTCGCTGCTGCAGCTAACTGGAAATATGACTCTTCGGCATCTCAGGCTCTGCCTTGAGTCGAGTTTGCGCAATTTGGAGAGAAGGCAGTTTCTAGCTGCACTGAGAAAAATTCATAATTAAATTCATTATGTCATCTTAGAAATGGAGGAACATACTGACTCCCCAATAAAATTTAGTATAACGAAGTGAAAATTGATATGGTTTATCAACAGAAATCTGATCAAATTCACAATCTTTTATACAGGGTTGAAACCATTTTAGCCACCTTTGGTTTTTATTGTCGTTCTAACCAATCTAAACAATGTCCAAGCGAAAGAATTGCATTCTGGAAGGTCCTATGATTTCCAAACAAACAAAAGAATACTCTGCTAATAACTAACCCACACGGAGAGAAAAATGCAGGTCGAAAATATAGTAATTTTTAATAGAACATTTCTTAGAATCTGAGACTCTTCCTTGAGTTTGTAATAAAGGTAAAACGGTTCACATTTTTGTTGAACATTACTTTAAAAACAATGAAAAAATATCAATACTCAACAAATCGTAGAAGTTAATATGAACATTCCGAAAGTCGTGCCTGAAATTTTACAAAGTAAATAACAACATTTTCATACGTGACTTTTGGAATATTCATATTTGTTTCTATTGTCTGTCAAGTATTGATAGTTTTTCATTGTTTTTCGAGTAATATTCGACAAAAATGTGAACCGTTTTATGTTTATTACAAACTTAAGACATATTTCCAGATTTTAAGATATATTCTCCAATTATCTATTAAAGATTATCATATTTTTGACCTGCATTTTTCTCCGTGCACTGCTCCCTTGTTTCTAATTAAGCAATTATCATGAAAGTCATCCCATATTTCAATCATGGTTTCATACGAGTTAAAACAGAATTTAGATAACACAGCCACGAGGAGGACCGCTTTCAAATTCGTAATAAAAAATTTCTTACAGTTTTTAACCAATTATCATGGAACTTATATGGGATCATTATACCAGACAAAAATTACAATTTTTATCAACAGATTGAAGGCATCGCGGTTCATAGAAGATAATTGCTCCACATTAGATCGATAAATTACTATTTAAAAAAACAAAATAATTACTATTTAAATGGTAATTCATTGAACTAATGTGGAGATGGATAAAGATAAAGATTGTAATTTTTACGCTTTCCCTACTGTACATACATCCCTGGTTAAAGTCTCATAACAATTCATAAGAAAATGTTCTTACTATAAAACTTCATGAATGTCCTGTTGCAAAACCCATAATGTTTCATAATGAGAGCATTTTCTTCTGCATTGCCAGAAGAGTTTATCCCGGGTGATTTTTGTAATCTTATTCCATACACAATATCAATGGGATAAATTGTACTAATTTTGACAAAATTTGACCGATTTTGATCATTTTAACCAATTTTATCCTTTGGTTTGGTTAATTTCCAAAAAAAGCCGGCATGTTTTCAATTCTGGGTTTATAACTAATTCCATTACAAGTTAATATGTTTCTCCATTTTCAACCCTTCAAGTACACACATGTTTCAACACTTTCGGAGTACACACAGGTGCAAATTCGCACCCCGCAACTTTACCGATTAATAACTCGGTTCCTGTTCGACCAATTTGCCCTGACTTTTTATCAATTTGCAAGGAGAACTGTGCAGATCAACGTGATATGGAAGAAAAACACAAGAATAAAATCAATTTCTGACAACAAACGGAGTCTCACAGTGATTTGTATACTTGAAGGTTTAAGATCTCATAGTAAACTCAACTATAAATTCACCTCAATGTGGGTGTTTATCCTCTCCACACGAGTATGAAAAGAACATCGAATTGATTGGAGTTTTTTTTTTAAAAAGAACAAGAATATCCCTCATTCGGTGAGCAATTGGATCACCTCAAGGATTAGGCAACCAAAACAAGTATAGCAGAAGCTGAAAGAGCAGTACCTGGCCGACCCAGCGACCCAGTGACAGAAATCATGGAATCACCTTTCATATTGAATATCGAATACCGATAATCTCCACTCCAATGACGTGGCAATATTTTCATAGCCGTATCCTAAATTCCCTGAAAAATTTATCGTTCTACGAAAATACGAAGAAACCTCGGGTAATCAGAAATTTTAATATTCAAAGTGAATTCCAATGCGGAACGAGAGGAGGAGGAGGAGGAGCCAAAAAAAGGTTCAATATTATTCGTAGGACTTTCTAAATCCTAGAACTGCTCTCAGAACTACTCGGAAATACCGTGATACTGACCCAGTGATATGTTTCCCTTATTCCAACCGAGAACGCGTACATAAGAACCACGAGCAAGGATTCACCCAAATCTCCAACATAAGGCATGAAATATCGAACATCGATAATCTTTACCTTCTAAAAGAAAACGAAAGATATGTATATTGCACGTCATATGTATCCTTTTCTCGATATTTTGCTCACGCTTGTAACAGATAACGAATGAATTTCAATATTTTTCTCTCTCAAAATGTAGCGATAGGTATCAGCGCTTGAGAGAGAGAGAGAGAGAGAGAGCGAGTGGGAGATTCTCTCGAAAACGAAACTTCTCTCCAGTCAGATTTCAATGACCGAAGGATAATATTCAAATATTGGGTTATTTAAAACAAGGGGGGACGTACAATCGTAATCACGCAGAAAAATTTGATTGCAAAAATGACTATTTTTTGTCGTAAATTGGTATGATTGAAAAATATTGACAGTAATTTATAACCTAAGTGTATTATTTCATACGCACGTAGTGAATAATTGTCAGCTACGATGGTAAAAATGAAGATTCAGCGTGAGAAAATATATTTCAGTAATAACAACTATGATTTTGTTTGAACAACTATTCTGAATTTTGAAAGCCACGAATCACATTTACTACCAATAATATTTTCCAACGGCGCTCGAGATTTCCTCACAATTATCGCACGCAACGAGTTAGTTGTCGTCCAGTTTAGGTTTTCTCGTTTAGTCTTTCAATGAAACTTCAAAACAACGAATTCATAAGTGCGAGCGTAGCAAAGCGGCTTTAATTGTAAGATTTATAGGTAGATATAAGTATATTATTCTTAAGTTCGAATCCCCTCCGCGTAGTTAGGATTTTTCATTATAAACTGTATTCAAGAATGTATTAAAAATAACATGATTGCGATCAACAAATATAGTGGTAATAACTCGAAGGTTGGACAACATGAACTAACAAATGTGCCTGGGAAATACGTTTTTGCAAGTAAATTTTTTTTTTACATGACAATTATTATTGCCTTTGCTTCGATTTTTAGAGCTCTCGCTTGCGAGAATCTTGAAACAAAGTGCAAAGAAGCATTACGATGCCTGGAATCATCGATATTACCTTTGTTATTTTTCCTGAAGAAATTTTGAAAGTTTTCACAAAGTGAAGTTTGCCATCGTGATAATTTTATTTTTTAATTATTTTAATGATGATATTACCTACGTATTTTACTACTTTTATTAACCATCAAATTTCTCTCCGTGTATTCTTTCATCACTCGGAACTAATTTCAATTCATTCGGTCAAATAAATAATTTTTTTCGGTGCGTATTCGCTCGAAGTTGAGCCTTATTTTACCATTGAGTCGTGATTTTACGTCTTCTCAGGATGATAATTGTTGTACCAAGGATCAGATAGAATAACGTCTTTGGATGAATTAGAAGAAGAAAGAAGTGCAAAAACGACATGTAGTGAGTATAGGCGCGAGATCGTTAGGACGAAATAACGGTACTGCTCGCTTGAGAAGCTTGAATTATCAAGCAAGATTCGTCGATTGGCAATTTTTCGAAAATCAATGTGACTAAAACCTGAAAGATTTTTCAAGGAAACCGCAAATTCCAGAACAGTCATGACCGTGACAGTTGTTGCGATCGTGACATTTGATTATAGCTTTGTGGTTTATCGAAACCAACTTGCATTGCGAGAGATTTAATCTCTGGTAACTATCGTTCCCTTCGGGTTATACAATATTCATCGAATCGTGAAATCCTGAATAATTCTTCACATTCAAGAAATAAACCCGACACATCGAAAAAAAGTAATTAGTTACCCTTACTCCAAATCAGTTCCAACAACCAGATACAGTTGTTGATATCCGTGGTTAAAAGAATCCTTTGAATCAGACAAATGAAATTCAATGAGATTCACATGAAAGTTCTAACCACCCAATCAGAAAAATCCGTAATATGCCAATGTTGACAACAGGTGCAGGACAGTGCCAGTATTGGGTCTCCAACACTTGGTCAACACGTACGGGATCAGTACTGGATACATAAAAATACAGTAATATGCCTGTATTGATAAACCAGTACTGAGAACTTAATACCGGCCAGGTACTAACCCAGTACTGGCCCTGCACTGATTGCGAATAATGGCATCAGTACTCAATCCCCAGTACTAAAAAGCGTTATGCCAGTCTTGGCTAGTACTGGTGCAGTACTGCGCCTGTTGTCAACTTCTGGTTGGGCAAATCTCATTGAAAAATCACTGGTGAGATTTGGTCAGAGCATTGTCCACGTTCAATTGTAATTCAATGAGAATTTGAATTAGAATTTGAAGTCACCTTATTTCCTTTCCTACAGCTTTTATCGCCGGCTTCTATTCTTTTATTACTCGGAACTAATTTCCACAACTAACTTCAGTTCATTCGGTTTTATTTAAATGATTTCTTTTTCGGTGCAGTTGTTTATACTGAGCATTCGAATATAAATGACATAACGAATATTGCGTAAACCGTAACGCGAATGAAATCCAATACCGTGTCGTGTGGTTTTCATACCCAATTATATATTATAATTCTTTGGAGTGTCGATACACGCGGTGGTACTCGATTAAGGTATCGTTCAATCACGTGGAAGCTACATCGCTTAGAGTATTCAATTTCATCGGATACCGTTTCTTTATTTTTCTCTCAATGATATCTATCTGGAGAAAAAAAATCATTTCACGCAAAAGCGCATTTATGTGGAAGAAACAATAGACCCTGGTAATTGAAACGATCACGATGAACACCATTTTTTTATTATTCACGTCACGAATATTCAACTTTCACCTTGTAATATTAATAATCGTTGTTAACCATCAGCGGGAGAGAGTACGCCGATAGAATTCTTTCTTCGATTTTTCTGGAGAATCCATTAGCGTTGGATGTGATGCTAATTAGAGATTACCCTCCATATACCCTGTGGATTTTTAACCGCGATACGAATTGTGAAAGTTCAGTCGCATCCCTTTAGTATTTGCAAACGGGAAGAAGATCACGAGGTTCATCGATCGGTCCAATAATGGCGCATCGTTGGGGCGCATTTTATCACGGGGAAAAACAATTCGTTCTGATTTTGTTGTGTAACATCCCATGCAGAAATTGACGAACGACCCAGTACTGGAATAACGTTATTTGCCAACTGCCAACTGTTGGCAAACAACGTTGGAACAAACCCGGAATGATAACGCTGATCAACACTGGTACGGCGTTGTTCACCAATACTGGGTCAACGTTAACATCAACCCTGAATCAGTACTGGTTTTTCATTGTATACCAACATTGACAATTGATTTTCAACCGGTGATGGTAATCCATTTAAGCCTTTGTACGTAGCTAATGAAAATAATTATATATTTTCAGCTAATGTCCATGGTTATATCGAAAGTAAAAAAAATAACACATCTGTTCGTATGTTGCTGAAGTTTGAATCGTTTCTTGAAACGAATGAATAATCCGACAACATGTGAAGAAGTCAATTCGAGAACATGGAGAATAATTTCTTCAAAATTTTGCCGTATTAAAACACACATAATGGACAACGTTGAACGAGTTTTAAATCAACGTTGGCAAATCAGCATTGACTATCGGCGTTACAACAACATTGTACTGGTTGTTACTTCAACCGCGTTACAACGTTGGCGACCAACCCTGGTAATCAGTGTTGTACCAGTACTGTTTCGATTGTTATGCTTGGTTGGAAGTCGGCATTTTCTGCATGGGATACCTTGTGCTAGGAGTAGCAAATTTATTGCTGCGTGGAAGCCATTTATTTGCTATCATAGCCATCTTGGTAGATATGATAGCGATTTTTCAGCTGTGGCAGGGAAAAATGTCGACTTCTCCATTCAAATTTGTTTGCTATTCTACATTGACAAAAAAAAACAACTTGAAATCTGGTTCGATCCACCAGAAAATGTGATTGTGATGTCCAGAAAAAGTGGTTCAAGCCAAAATTAACTACAAATTCTGGTCACTTTGGGACGGAGCACAAATTCGAGAAGAATTCGTACACTGGATTTTAATAATTGCTTGATTTCTTCGGTTATTTCGATGATCGAAATGAAAGATCAATTTCATCGGTGAAACAATGGACAAAGTCAACGAATTATTAAAATCTAGTGTACGAATTCTTCTCGTCAACGAAAATTTGGATGACTAATTTTTTCATCGACTCAAATTTCTTAGTGAATCGAACCAGATTTCAAGTCACCGCGACTACGAATGTTTCAAACAGATCGTTTTTCTGTCAGTGTGTATATAATACGAAATTATGCTGGTTGTGTCAACATTTTCTGCTGTTACAGCTAAAAAGACTCGCTGTCGTAGTTGATAAGATTGCTATGATAATAAATAGTTCGCTGTTACGGCAAATTTATTTTTCCCCCGTGTAGAATAAGTTTTTTTTCCAGTCAGCGATGGACCATTACCATTGAATTGTGCCAATGCGAACAGTGATGAGTATTCATTATTGACTGCCCATAAAAGTATTGACAAGACTCAAACAACCCAAGCTTGTCCCAGGCTTGGCACATGTGTCAGGACCAAACCTCCGTTGAGAATAATTGGAGCAATATTGTTCCATGATTGTCTCGCTGTTTCACTCCACTAAGTCTCAGAAGTGCACCAGTCCGCTTCGAGTGGGATTTTCACTCGTTTTGAGTGAACTCCCACTCTTGTAGACTGAAAAATTCAATTTAGAATTGGAGTGCCTACGCAGAGAGAAATTACTATACATGAATATATAGTAATCTATAAAAGTACTATGACGAGACAATACAGTGAGAGAAAGGTACCTACTTGGGACAACTAAATGTTAGTTGCCGCAGCTAGATTTTTATTTACGCTAGCTAGACTCTAGTTGGGGTAAATAAAAGGCTAGCTGTCGAATATTTGAATAGACCCTTTCTCTCAGTGTAGAAACATAATCTCAAATTCACTATGTTTTACAGTAAATGCCATTGAAAAGTCAGTTTGTTCCTTGGGCACAATAATTACATAGTAAATTCAACTACAAATTTCTCTCCGTGTATGATTTTCCAACCTCAAACCTTAGATCATCACTCTAAAAGAGTGGAAATTTCACTCGAAACTTCGACAGCCAGCTCACTTTTGGCTGGCTGAAGAGTGAAATACCACTCTAACAATTTTAGAGAGTATATAGTTCTTTCTCATGCATGTAATAATTGACAAGACTGAGAAAGCCCAAGCTTGTCTCAGTCTTGGCAAATTCAATCCATCTTTCAACATAATTCATGTGCGGTATTCCGAGACAGAAAATCAAGCTAAACTGTATATCAAAAATATCTGTGACGAAAGAAGCATTGGTTGATGCTCGGCGAACCATTTGGATCAAGTTTGACAAATTTTTTCCCACTCCTGGAAACTATTCTGCTCTGAATTTCCACCCTGATCTCAATACATTTTTTTCTAAATTAATTCAAGTGACTTCGAAAGGAAAGACCAACTCGACCCTCGAACGCATAGTTTTTAACGACCGCGTTATGAAACAATCTCACAGCGTGGATCATAAAAAAAAAACAGAAGAAAAAGAAAGAGTATTCGATAACGACGTGACGTATGTATGGAAAATCGTCCTTTCGGTGTACTCCGAGTACATTTGTCGATGTAAATGTATCGTGACGAATCACTTACACTTTCGTGTACAGAATTTCTCAAGAAATATCCACCTCGTCATGAGAATATCGCATTGTTATACAACTTTTAGCGCACCTGTTCACCATGTGTATCGTACAATTCACAATTATATTGATTACACGGTTCCATTGTAACCTACGAGATAAATACGCTTGTCGTGTGAATCGTATATTACGTTCCTCATATTCTAGCAGCCTGTCGGAAAATTACGTGAGACTACAACACACTACGATCTAACACACTAACGATCTATGTTAATAATTATTTATTTTAAACAAAGTAATAACAATACCGTAATACCGAACCCCTAAAAACCCTTGTCTCGTTATTAGATCAAATACTTGTTAAGAGAAACGACTCGAGTCTACTCGGAACTGTTCTGAAGGGTTTCTTGACTCTCCAGTACTTTAACTAAAGTACAAAATGATTTATTGATCTTCAGTTATGTACGATAGGAATTCATCGACGGGATATAAAATTGTTCGAAGCGTGACTAACGCTTTTTTATGGGCTATGAACGATAGAAATACCAAGATGTTAATGACTTGTAATGCACTTTGATCAATCGAAGGAAGAATAAAAAATTAGGATTTCATTGAATTTTCCGAATCAAGAGATTATGCAAGAAAAACTGACGCGGAGTGATTCAACGTTTGGTAATCTAAATCGATCAGGCACGTAGAATCGGAGATTGTTTTATTTTCATTGTCGTTTCTGATTTGTCGTCCCAACTCTCATAGTTTGTTCTTCCTATCTATATCTTGGTTCTTTTTTGTCCCCCTGTCAACCTTGTTCTTCGTCTTGCATCGTTAGTTCGGTTTTATTTAAAGTGACCAGACGTGCTCATTTAGAGGGAAGAGCGTGAAGCGATATTTTTTTTTCTCTTTTCATTCCTCTTCTTTTGGTTCATCTTCAACTTTCGTTCTGATTTTATTTGCTTTATCAATGATTACGTTCACGCTTCGACGAACGTATTTTGTGTTCCTCTTCTTGCATCTTTCGCTTTCGCACACCACTCATGGAATAATTAAAACATCGGTTAACAATTTAATACTAATCTTCATTTTCTTACAATTTCTGCAACAATGTGAACTCTTTCGTATCAGATTTTCCATCTCGAAAATTCGCGGATTTTACTTTAATGACGAGAAGAATCAAATATCTGATCTCAAAGGCATGTTTCGAGAAGATGGAATATCGACACTGACCCTTCAAACATTAATTACCGATATACTTTAATGGGCCAATATATAACGGTGTAGCGATCGGCGCTTTCGCCAAGACGAGCGATAAAACCAAGCAGATTTCTGTAATCATTTTCCTACTCAGCGGGCTCTCGAAGGTACAAATATGGAAAATATGTTCCAGAACCTACAAGATTCATTGAATCTTGAATTCAATTGGATATAGAGCGAATAGATGAGTAAACGTGGCTGATGATATTCGAAGAATGGATCCTTGATAAGAATTCTGCAATGTAAAAGAATATTCGTTGTGCGGTTTTCCGCTGCTTGCAAAATTAAATAAATTTTAAGCTTCCGGACTGGAGCCGCGTCTTGTATCACATACCGCCCTCAAGGAGCCAGCTGCAACGATGGCGGAACATCGGCAACCAACCGATACTTCAGTCCGGAAGCTCAAAATTTATTTAGCCAAAAACTCGTCAATGACTACTCATTGACTACGTCATTATTTCCACTTGGGTCAATTTTTAGAACACGCTCCGAAATTTAGTTGAAGTTGCAATTTCGCACAGAGAATGCTGCTCGAATTACTCGAGATTTGATATGCGAGAATAAACTTCCGACAGGAGTATCAGTTTTCGTAATGAAATGAAAGCCGAGGAGAACGGACATTAACTACTCATTCACTGATTGCAACGAACCTTTCATTCATTCGGAATATTCATTAAATTCGTGGATAAAAATCCCAAAGAGATTCCCAACGAAGAAGAAGCCTGTTTATCCCCACAGTTTCAACGATAAACAGCTTGAGCGAGATGAATTGAAAGGGTTCAATGAGTATAAAAGAGTTAACGAGTTTTTCAAAAGACTTTTCGAGAGAGGAAAAATTCATTTGAAGACTATATATAAAAGATGTTATTTATTTCGCCGGTACGACCACGAAATGTCATTATAGAACACATGAAAATTCGATAACTCACCTCGTTGATTAGGAACTTCCGATTATGGTGTTTGGAGGTGTAACGCACGATACTACAATACCACATGATATAGTTTAAAACGTTCATAGAGAACATAGACGTGTAATGCGTCAGGATACAAAGGAAGAGGAAGGACAGGAGGAGAAGGAGAAGAAGAAGTTTGATGGGAAACCGCAGACGCCATTAAAATATACCAACTTCTTCTTCGAGGTAGAGTTATGAGGGCTGTACGCAGCGTTAAAAATTTAAATAACCGACTGACCGCATGGTATGCGCATGTATACGTGCATATAAACGCTCGCTACAGAGCAGATTTATATTTCGAGGACAATGCTGCAGCGTAAAGTATGCCAAAAAGTAAAGGGAGGCTTCTCAAGGTCATGCATCCTTGACGTCCAAGACGAGCGAGGAAGATAATAATGTGCATGAAAGGGCATTGAAACTCTGATCGGGGGATAATTTGTCAATGCTTCGGAGTAAAAAGAAGAACGCTGAAAGTGAAATGGCTTTTGCCGTCGTAAAGAAGGCGAAAGGGTTTTCATTTTATAAACGAACCCTGAATTCGTTGAATTTTCTCTCGTGTTGCGTCGTACCTTGATCGTTAGGAGAGAGAAAACCTTTGGTACGTGTTCCAAGGAGGCTTTCTTTTACTTCTGCAAAAACGTCGAGTCTTCTTTTTTTGTTTTACTTACATGTCCCGAAGGGCAGTAAAATCTCATATGTTTGGAGTTTTTAGATTCAATATTCCGCAGAGAATATCTGCAGAGAGCAAAATAAATTTTGGGACTTAAAAAATTCGCTGGGATAGCAAGAATTTTGCTGTTCCAACGAAATTCGCTTGTCATTATATGGAGAGCGAGCAAGTTCAACAGGAATCCTATTCACGTTCTTGGAAAAGGACTCTCCGCGTGTTACGTGGAATATCCCTTGGTTCGTATCACGTACATTTAATATGACAAGTGAAATACTTGATTGAAAATTTACAAACATATTTTATATTTTTGAATGATCTCAAAATATCTTAATACTCAACATTAATTATTTTATCAACTATAAAATTGATTGGAAATGCGGTTTATTCCATTTTCATTCGGTATTTTAGTTGCTGTAACAGCAAACTGTCTGATATCACTGCAATCTTGTTAACTACGACGGCATTTTTTTAGCTGTGGTCGCAAGAAATGTTTACTCCTCCAGGAAAGTTTGGTATTATGCATAGCTAACAAGATTGCTGTAACAGTAAAAAATTCGCTCCCTGTATTTGATACTTTTAGAAGCAATTTATTATGTTCATGATTGAAGAGGTAATTTTTTTCCAGAAAAAAACCCTGTGGATAAAAGTGGGCAGTGTTATTCCGTTCAAACCTTGGCAGTACAATGAAATTTACCACATTTTTTGCTCAATTTTGATCGAAATTTCAACCTCTCCTTGTACTCCCTAAATCTGAGAGATTGAAAAATCACGTGTTTCACTCCACTAAGTCTCAGAAGTAAGCCAGTCCGCTTCGAGTAGGATTCTCACTCGTTTCGAGTGAACCCTCAGGGTATTTCAGAGTGAAAAATTGACTCTAAAATTTGAGTGGCGGTGAGTTTCTAACCACAAACCATAGAATATTACTCTAAAAGGGTGGAAATTTCACTCAAAATTTCGACAGGCTCACTTTTGGCTGGCTGAAGAGTGAAATCTCACTCTAAAAATTTCAGAGAGTAAAATTTCGTCGCTGTGTATTATATTTTACAAAACAATTTATAGTTACATATAAAATACGATCTCGTTTATTCATTCACTGAAACGTGCTTCATTGATACAATGAATACAAAGTTCGAATCGGAAATCCGTATGTTTAGGTAGTAATTCGTGCGTTAAGATAGCGATTGAGTAATAGTAGTAATCTTCATGAAAGACAAAGCGTCGATCATCACGAGTACTCGTCGCTTGATTGCGCAAACATCAAGTGAAATGTCAGTAACCCTCGCTGTAAATAATTCTCCATCCCCACGATCGTTTGTATAGAAATTATTATCGAGTTCAGGGATTTTTCATTCAGAAATTAGACATGGTTATTCGAAATTATGACAAAGAATTTTCTTAAAAAAATAATTATTCTGCAGCCTGTAAAAATCTGTCACAATTTCAAATCACTTGCCTCCCAATTACTGAAAATTCAAACCACTCGTTTGCCTGAATTTAGTAGAATTCAATTCAGGTAAACGACTCTATTTGTCTCTTTAAATGTCTTGGAGTGAAAAATTCATTCCTGGAGAGTGAGTTTTCATTCGCTTCGAACAGTGAAATGCCTCCCTTTCGTAAGAATGGAAGACAGACCAACAACTGTATTTTGTATTTCTGTATTTCTAAAGAATTGTATCCTCAAAGAACTGTATTCTTAATATTTCCATTCAGGCGGATGACTATTGAGAAGTTGTTTACTGTTGCCATCGAAATGTATAAATTATCGTTAACAAAGAACTGGTAGAACAAGAACTGTATTCTCGAAGAATTATATTTTTAAATATATGTATTCTCCAGGAATTGTCTTTTTAAAGAACTGTATATTCTTCATTTTGGTAATCGTAAAGAAATGTATCCTCAAATATCTGTCTTTTCAAAAAACTGCAGTATTTTCAACACCTATGTTCAGGTGGCAGAGTATTAAGAAGGTAATCGTTGCCATTTAAAGATTCATATAATTATTGTTCAATAAGCGATCTTCGCTATTGATTTTCATTTTATCAAGAATACATTCCTTGGAGAATACAGTTCTTCAACGATACAGTTATTTGAGAATTTGAGAATAAAATTCTCATACCAAGAGAGTGAAAATTCACTCTTCAGAAGTGAAATTCCACTCCTGTTGAATTTTCAGTATTCTCACTGTTTACGATGGGTTTCTCACTCCAAGAAATTCAGAGAGGTCATCAGTTGGCACTGATCCCCTTCAATAAATTATGAAACTTGTCAACACATCTCACAGTTTTCAAAATCTTGAGGGATAATCCTTCCAAACTGCTTGCACCCTCTTTGCAGACACCTCACCACTCACTTCTGATAAATTTCCACAAACTTCTCCTCGTAGATTGAATCTTGTCTTTCCAGATCCTGATTTGAGATCTCCAAGTAACTGCAATTAGCGTTCAAATAAATAACCCATCATACACCCCGGTTGAAATGTTTATAAAATCGAACACAAATCAGCTCCCATTACATTTGAAAATAGACTCAAGGTTACCGAAAAATGTGTATAAATTGAAAAATCGTGGGTTTGGTTCGATCGATGCCTCCCACGCGAACTACGAAGAAAAGATGAAACAGAAGACGAAGAAGAGGAGAAACATAAGACGAATAATAAAAGAAAATGAAAACGAAACGACGCACTAACAGAAAGATTGTACAAACGCAGGAACGAATGAACGGCAAACGCATCAATGACAAGCTATAAATCATAGTTTTACGGGCCATATTTATGACAGCTCTCATTCGTTGTACTAGAAAAGGTATTCCCAGTTTTTTAGTCTGGCCACCCTGAATGTTTCACCGCTAACAGCTAGCGGGGCTTCCTACTTCTTTTCGTAATTGAGAAGAATATTTGGATTTACTTTCCCACGAATGAATAAACGACATTATCGCGAAAGAGTTTCACAATGCCGTCTGTTGCAGCATTGTTGGTCGGATCTGATAAAGAATTATTTATTCTTGAAGAAAGGCGTCGTCGGACAGACGGTCAAGTGTTGATAATAATTTTGTAACAATATATCGAGTTTAATATGTGTAAAGATACGATGAAAACGAAAGGACTTATCATCGTTAAATATTGTGCACCGTCGGTAGACTTCCATCATTATTCCGTGGACGGACAAGTATAGCCCCAGTGTAGTAGAATTGTCGCCTCAGGCTGAAGCAGCAACAGCAGCGGCAGTACCTTAACCACGCTTTCGCTTTTGGACACACCGCCGACGCGAAAACGTCTTATATTTGGAAGTGAGATTGAAAATTCCTCATCGTGGTTGGGTTTTGAAGACACAACCGGTCGCAGAATGAAACATGAACTTTTGATAAACTTGCACGGAAATGCGGTTAAACCCGACCTCGGTCGAAGCGTCAACTTTCAAAGTGTTCTCTTCCATCCTGCCCGAAACAGGAAGATGTATCATAGAAATGCATTATTACATCAAAGGTACACTCCACTTGAAATAATATTTATTTCAATGCATGCAGTCCCATTCGATCTGTTACGTTTGACAACAATGAAACATAATTTCTCACACCCGGCAAGTGTTTAGATGGAGTTATCTATGTGGAAAGCGTGTCACGACAATCGGAAGATGGTGAATCGAACCGCGCTTCATTCGCCTAGAATTGTTTCTATTCTAACGTTTCTATTTGAAACCGTTAATGAACTCGTATAATGTAGGTACCTATGTTCTGAAATACTGGAGCAGAGTAATTTCAATACACCGTTAAGAGCGGAGCGCTTGGTAAATTTCTCATCTTTCTGTTTAAGCACGTATAAAAGAGCAGATATGGTAGTATTCATATAGCTTTATTTATAGGGTTCGCGGACTAACCCCGATGAATGTTTTGTATACCGGTGTTGAAATTGATTTCTTCTCTATAATATCTCTCCGCGGAAGCTCTTTCAATATTGTTCCATCACCGACAACAACAACAACGGCTAGGCCCGCCCGCCCGCACGATACGTAATGTATCTACTTACTCGATATTATTGATCATCTATTTATATGAACCTTTGGATGTATAATAATATAGATCACCCCGGTGCTGGCACCGTCATAGTTCTAAGTTCTAACGCTTCGGTGATACTCGAATTATCGAGAAGAGGAGAAGATAATCGCGGTAGATCACGGCGCATTCCACCGCATAACCCTCGGTGATATAACCGTAAAACAACAACAACGTTATGCGATGAATGAAATATTAGAAGATTAAAAACCACGCCTTGCGAAAGTTTAGCTGACCGTGGATGATTAAAATACCATTACAATCAGTTTATTTCTTATTCCATCTCTCTCTCTCTCTCTCTCTCTCTCTCTCTCTCTCTCTCTCTCTCTCTCGAGCTGTCTATTATACAGGTGAAAGAGTTTACCAAATAATTACCAAAAGAAATCATGATTTTCATGAGTTCGCGTGCAGAAACACAAGAAACACTTTGCGGGGCGAATTACGTGTGTAAATCAGGGATAAAATGAAGATATAATGGAGAATTATATCCCTGAATTTTTATCCACAACAAGCAGACTGTTCCCAATTATTACATGCAAAACAGGGGAAACAGCTCCACAAGTGCATTCCTTTCGATCGTTTCGAACAAATAAGTTATAGAAAATGTATGAGGTCGAAGTAAATTCCACTTCAGCAATCCACTTTCTCTTTCCGAATTCAAATGATTTTCGATGCACCGAGTAGATACATATTTTTCAATGCAATCGATGCAACACGAACAACGACTATGCTGCTGCTGCTGCTGCTGCTGTTGTTGTTGTTCTTGTATAGCATTATAATGCTCGATCGAGATTGCATTTAAATACATCACTTTGACGGTTCTTTTTCGCCATTCTCTTTTTTTTCCCCTCTTTTTCCATTCGATTCGAAATCGATGCTTCGTCGTAGGATATTTACAACTCAAATTTCGTGTTCCGGTTTAAGCCGCTAAATTTATTTCAAAATATAAACTTGGCGAATGCTTGTCGAATCCACGCGACGGAGAAAGTATATATACTCAAATACGTTACGAGATTCATGTAGATCAAGTTCGCACGTCGATTTGCCTCGCAGAGTCTGTCTGTCTGTCTGTCTGTCTGTCTGCCTGCCTCCCGGTGGTTGACACGAAGACATTGAATAATACCGCGTGTAACGATTCCGAAACTAGTTTTTCGAATAAAACACGAGAGAGAAAAAGAATGTGGAATAAGTAGCGTAACACCAATAAGTAGAAAATTCATGCCTCTTGTCGGATGGTAGAAATAATACTACTCTTCTCCCCTCTTTTGCTTTTCATTCTTCTTGATTCTCTCTTTCGCCAAAGAACATCGTCGATAACTTCACCCTACGAGAGCACTTGTTCGCTTACTCGCCCTTTCCCTCTCCTTCTTCACCGGAACAGAGGGAATTCAACCCTCAGCGATGCAATGTCCCCTAGCTCTTTCGTGCCTGTATCCAAAAGGAGAAACAACAAGAGTGTACCGAGTTCACTGCGAACTTCGTATAGAATTGTCAACGAGAATGAAAAACTCGTAGATAACAATGGAACTCAAGACGGATAAGGAACGAAGAAAGTGAAAAAACGTTTTGAAAACTTTCCTTCCAGAGGGATACATCGAGGGAGTGCCGTTGAGGAAAGAGATTCAAGGTTTTTCGTACGTGTGTGCTGGATTATATCTGACGTTGCGGAATTATGAAACATGTGTTGCAATTATGTCACCCCCTTTTGTCTGGAACTTTTGAGAACAACAGGTTTGGAAAATGCCTCTTCGATTTCTTTTCTACTACTCTGTCAATCTGAAAGAGTGAAAAATCATGTCTTTCACTCCACTAAGTCTCAGAAGTAAGCCTTAGAGTCCAAAATTGACTCTAGAATTTGTGTGGTTGTGAGTTTTTAACCCCAAACCTTATAAAATTTCACTCAAAATTTCGACAGGCTCACTTTTGACTGGTTGAAGAGTGAAATCTCACTCTAGAAAATTTTAGAGAGTAAGGTGTGTGTGTTCCATCCACCTCCATTTAGGGCTTCTCACGAGACTCTCAGACCACAAAAGTTGCTGTGCAATCGTTGCTCTTACGTTGTTCATCAAGTTTTCGTCAAGTTGCTGGGAATTTGCTATGCATGTGATTGAGAGTTTCATGAAACCAAGCAACTTCCTAGCAACACGATAACAACTCGAGCTAAAATCCTAGATTTACAGCATATTGTTGCGCATTTGGCGATGCAACGTTCCTGCAAATTGCTTCAAACTGTTGTTGTACGTTTTCAACAATTTGCTGCATATTTGCTCAGCAGTTTGCTGTTAAGGCTTTCGTTTGAGATTGAGAAATGACCTTTATTTACTGTTCCAATGATCTGAGACATCCCGTACAGCACCGGACATTTCTACGTTGTCTCTACGTTGCCTCCACGTGGGATCTTCGTTCATCTATACGTTCTATCCACGTAGAGTCCACGGAAATGCGACGTAGAAATCGGTGGATGTGCTGTTAGGGATGAAAATTCTCAACGGAATCAAGCTTCTACCTAAGGTGTGACAAAATCACATGGAATTCCGATTTCATCGAAGAGGAGAACTCAGTTATTCCCTGACAGCACTGGGACGTTCTTCGGACGTTCAGAAAACGTACTTAATCACAAGAAAAACGTTCGAAAAATGTTCAAATGTCCGGTATAGTTCTATTTAGGTTTCCATGGAACGTTTATGAAACATGTTCAATGAGAATTTGTTAAAGATCAAACTTGTGCGAAATCTTTGGATATTCTCCATTTCGAGGAGATGCAAATGAACTGCGCCCTGTTGAAAAAACCCAGCAAGGTCCAACAAGGAACCAACTTGATCCCAGCTGGACCGATATGGTTCCAGTTGGACCAGCTTGGTACCAGCTGATGCTAGTTACAACCCATGTCAACTGATTAACAACCAATATAGGATCAACTTAGTCCCAGCTAGACTAACCTTATTCCAATGGTACCAACTCAAATTTGACCCATTTCAAGTGCACTAATATCAGAGGAATTTCGAAAACCAACATGATGCAGGTTTTCTTCATACCAGAATTGATCGAAGAACGGTATCAAAACAATATCAACCAATATAAGTGTATTGTAAATGCAAATAGCCTTACAAACTGATAACCAATCGTGGAATCTGTCCAATTGCGAGAATCGAAGAAACGATATCCTTCAAATTAATCATAAATTAAAGGAAAATTTCGAAACACCAGTGGAACAAAACTGTGACGCTATTTGATAAAAATGTAAAAACTCTGGATATATCGTGCAGAAGTTCTGATCTACTGGAATTTCCAGGATTCATCTATAACTATCTGAAGCTGTCCCAGGTTGATACTAAGACCGGGAGAACCATGCAGGGTAGTACCAGCCTAGGTAGGCCTGACCTGATTCCATGTAGGTTGATCCTACCCAGCATGATCGAACCTACCTGGAACCCAGCTGGGTTTTTCCAACAGGGCGGTGAAGCCTGTATCGATAGATTTGATAAATTACATTTGCATCTATTTAACACATCGCAGGTAGTGCAATTTTCAGGTTATGTGAATCTCAATATATTGACTTAATTCTTGATAACTTACATTCTGTCAATAGTTTCGAACTTTACTACTCCTGGAATAAAATCTTTCCAAATATTCAATACAAGACATATTTTTATGGTTGTTTGGTACTTTTTTCCCTAGTAAAACTGTAAACATACATTTGTATAGGTTAGAGATAAAATACTTGGTTTCCATATAACGTCCATATGAAAACATAGCATACCCATATAAAAATCTTCAGGCTCCGCCAATGCTGACGACGGAATATAGCTAGACGCAAGGCTGCCAGCCAAAGCTGGGCAATCTATGTAGGGACAAGGATGGTTGACAATGGTCTAAACATTGTATCAATATGAGAACTCATAAATCGACTTCATTGATCCATCATTGATCATTGGCTGCACCACGCTTGGCCCATCCTTCAACCAATATTGCTTGAAGGAAAAAGCATGCTTTCAACAGAGGCTCTCTAGGGCTTGGCGGGACACTGCTCCAAGCATCAGGCAACTCTGAATGACAATGGATTCTCATGTTGCACCAAGCATGGGTCGTAGCTTGGCTCAGCTTGGGCGATGGCCTCGCTCAGTTTAGGCGTTAGCTTGACTCGACTTGAGTAATAGCTTGGCTAAGAGTGAAACTTCCTTCTCAAACAGCAAATTACAATAACTCTCACCAGAGTGATGCTTGTTTCCTGCGAGTGGCGAACCAAGCATTCAATCAATATATAAGTCTCCTTTGAAGATTCCATGACAGAAATAATTCTTCATCTGTTTCCAGACCCGCCTACTTCTACGCCAGGACCACCGGATTTACGTCATTCATCAGTTTAAACTAATCAGAAAAATTACATGTTGAAATTCTCCGACATTCATTTCGTTCAATCGAAATGATAGAATGGATTTTTGATTTTATTTTCAATTACAATAAAAAATAAAAGTGACCATTGGCATGAGATGGGCGCAACCCTGCCGCAAGATTGCTACAGCGTTGGCTCATCCTTGGCGAACAAATGTTTGTATGGTCTGCCATTGACGGCATATGCTATCACAACCCTGTTTCCAGTGTTGGGTCTTGATTGTGGAAACAAATGGGCTGAGGCTGAAATGATGTTATCATTTCAGAGTTGCGCCATGCCTGGTAGCCTAGGCTCGGCCCATCTTGGTGAGCCTTGCGGCAACCTAGCGCCCATGGTAAATTTTTACCTGGGTATGTAAGCAATGGCCCCAAAACGTGCTCCCCAACACATAGAATGAATGTTCCTAAGACGTTTGGAAAATGTGCTTTTGGAAATCAACATCTGTGGGACTTTGGACATGTTTTTAAAACGTCTTGAGAACTTTCGGTGCTGTTTGAGTTCTCTCAATCTCGAAACTAGTCTCGATATTGGTCTCGTTGCACATTTCGACATATATCTCTGGTGATTTTATTCGAATAATCCAGGTTGCCTGATTCATCCCATTCATCCTGATATTACGAGAGATTGGAATAATTATTGTCCACTATTTCATCTTTCTTTGACGCGAATCTCGTGTGAAGCCCTATCTCCAATCCACGCAATTCAACGTGTAAAGCTCAACGTGTTTTGATCCTTAAATCTCATATCAAATGTCAAACCTCTCGCAACAACCTTCCAGCAAAAGCTTGAAGAAGCTTCTTCAGAAATATCACGGTGCCGACGTATCGATTGTTCATTCTTACAGTACGCTACTTTTAGCGTTAGTAAGTAATCGACACACAAAGATTCGATGAATAATTCCAAACGGAATGGTACCCTTGAATACGAAACAGATTGAAGCTCGATAAACATTATTGTCGGAGTTAATCAATTTCTCACTTTTTCTAGTCTGTTAACAATGCATAAAGGAAAAAAGAATATCATCATTCTGTATCAAAGCTCATCAATTGGAGTACATTGTGAGGTTAAAGCGCACTAAGGATACCCCGAACAAAGCGATGAAAAGAGGTATTCGAAAAATAAACGCCTCGATATTGGACGCTTGAAAGGTTAAAAGCGACACAAAAGGTCAAAAGGCCATTTGGATTTATAAAAAGGGTTGTTTGCTTGCCACGTATACGTTTGATCCATTCCAAACGAGAATCACATCAAACTACTTCGTTTATTACTATGTCCCCCTCTCCCTTCGACCTTTTCTTTTCAATTATCATGAAATTTTAATTTAATTTTGTAATTGGATTTTTTTTTCCTCTTATCAAAATATCCTTTATCGGTATCGGAAACAGGTATCACACAGTCGAACGAATGAACTTCAGGACGTCCGTCGTGCAGTCAATTTCATAGAAGGGCAATAATCAGTAGAAACGACGACACGCTATTTCGTTTCATGGTCGCTTGATATGACGTCGTGTATGATTAAACGCAATAGCGAGCCATTCGAATGAGATTGCGTTTGGAAAAATGTCTGCGAGAGACGCTTCTTAATTGAATTCGCCATACCAGGATGGTGAATAATTATTATCGAAAAATCGAAGGTTTAAGTTCAATAACGAGGAAAGATAATTATAATCAACTGTTGCTGGAAATCATACAACCGATTTGTATTTTTCGTGACTTTTCGCGACTCGTGGCGCTGTTGAAACCATCATCATTCTAAATCAACGAAATTAAAAATCCGTCAGGTAATTTCGTATTCGTTGATTCGTTGATTACGATCTACACCCAATTGCTATGCCAGAAACAAAAGAGAATCAATTCATCTGTTCACCTTGCTCACGATTGGGACAACCTTGGATTCGTCTAATGATCTAACCTCGATAAGATCTCTGTTCTTCGACAAGCTTGCGTACACTCGCCTATACACCCAAGACTCCGCTTATACGTTCGTTCAAATATCAAATCCGATCGAGATAATGGTATTAAAATTATTTGTAAAATTGGATAGATTATCCCATTTGTTATCGTTAAAATCGGGCATTATAGTTAGAAATAGTACGGTCGGATCGACCCTGAAATGATCGATTCGATGTATAAATAGTTCCATAAAACGCGTGATACAGATTTTTTAATGAACGTGTCAGGGTTGCAAATCGGTTATTAGGGTACGGATTGCTGAATTTACTGACTTCACTCGTAGAAATATCTTTACAATAACAACAACGCATGCAAATGGGGTCTGTCCGAGTCGAAAAATTGTAATACTTTTTGAAGCAGGTTTCACTTTTTGATCATGAAATAGGATGAATTGATTATTATTAAAAATACCTACTAACGGGACCAACAATGTTCCTCTCTTTCTGAGACGTTTGAAGCCATTTACAAACAAAAATGAAGATCTGCGTGTTTGAAACTTTTCGATTGCAATTGGACGATTGGTATCAGCCCATTGCAATGTCAATAACCCCGGGTCGGGAAATTTTCACTGTTTTTATCCCCTTTGAAACATCTTGAAAATTAAGACCACGGTCATTCAAGGTCTTTTTTGGATCATTCTGAAAGATATCTCGAAGAATTCAAAAAGATGTCTCAAGAAACACCAGAAGATATTATTCGCCCTTATTTTATATTGAATTAAATCAGGTTTGGTCCAACCTGATATTTCTTGACTGACGATTGTTTCTTCTATCAGTATATAAACCACATCAAGGAATAACAATTCATTTCTTTCCATTATGAGTTAACCAATTTTCATTATCAAAAGTTTGTTATTATTCGGATTATTATCCCTAGTAAAAATATTGCTGAAGTTTGAAATCCTTAGCTCTTCAAGGCTCTTGCGATACAGTTTTTCAAACGGTGTTTCCAGTTCCAAGGAGTTCGAGAAAATAAACATTGATGATTTCTCAGGTTTGTGAGTGTGAATTTTTGTTTCGTTTCTGTAAACGATTGGAATTTCAACAACATTAGTAAAAATTATTACAAGCCGCTTGCAGTGAAGCTGATCGCTGGAAAGGGCCTTGAAACTAACTTTAAGAAGGCTAGAGTCATCTCTGCAAGGGATATTACGAGGGTAAGTCAATTATTATCCGCAATATAGTTATAAAATTTTGATGTAATCAAATAGGAAACTCACAAGTACATTATTTTTCGACCTACCCTGATAAAAGAAGGTTTTTGGTTGAGATGCAAGTCAGGAATGCACCGCTTCTTTCAATGCTTCATCCGTGGTGAATCTACGGCTCCTTAATGCCTCTTCGAGTGAACCAAACAAGTGATAATCAGAAGGAGCAAGATCGGGACTATATGGAGGATGAGCCAGTACTTCAAAATTTAATTCCGCAGTATGCGGACGGGCATTGTCGTGCAACAACACAACACTTTTTGACAGCAGTCCTCGGCGTTTGCTTCGAATTGCAGGCTTTAGCTTGGCAGCAAGCATCTCACTGTAACGTACATTGTTTATTGTTGTCCCCCTTCCCTGATAATGTTCCAATACTGGACCCTGTGAGTCCCAAAAAACCATCAAACCAAGATTTACCACGAACGAAGCATTGAAAGAAGCGGTGCATTCCTAGTTTGCATCTCAACCAACAACGATAGACCAAGTGCGTTGAAAAGCAACGGGACTATGTCGAAAAATGATATATTCGTAAGTTTCCTATTTGATTAAAATTTTATAACAATATTGCGGATGATAATTGACTTACCCTCGTACTTCAAAAGTATGAATAAACAATTTTGTACTTGAATAAAAACTTCAGCAAAATACTGACTAGTTTGCAGGCCTGAATTCGAAAGAAGGTTGACAGTAGAGTCGAGTTGTATCGAAATATTGTAAATATAAAAGTCCTTTATGAATTTTACATGACGATGAAATAGGATTCAGATAAAAGGGGAAAAAAGCAAGATTAATAGATTTGAGAGCCACCTTGATAATATAATACAGGATGAATGACACGAACGTTTCATGAAGGTCGTATGACTAGGTCACTGCGATAATGAAAGTCATGTCACTGAAAAGAGGAGATACAAAACAATTCGATACAAGTAAACTCAATTTAGCCCGATTATTCCATTTAAAAACCACGAGAAAAGTCGCTAAAATAGTTTCGTGGACAAATTTTTCATTTCTACAAGACTTTTCGACAACCTAGATTTCATGCTCGAGAGTTGGAAAATTCATTTCTATAAGCACGTGATGAATAGATAACTGCTTCGAGTACAGCTTCGAGTGTAATTGTTTTTTTTTTAGGTCAACTGCATATCGTTCTTCGCTCTTATTTATCCTTGTAAATTTGAAATTCAGATATGTATTGAAATGTATTCATATACCATCCAACTTACATTAGCAATAAACAGGGTTTGAACGAAAAAACCCAGCCCAGTTTTGCCCACCGGGTTTGTGTTTCTTTTTGGAAAAATCCCTCACAAAATAACCCCAAAAAAACCCTGAACAAAAACAATCTGTTATTTCTAATTACAATGAATGATTCCAAATTTACCTCTGTAATTATGGACACGATGAAATGAAATCCAAAGGATAACTAAGTATAAGTACTGAATCATAGTGAAATAAAACGCATTTCCAATCAATCTTATAGTTCGTAAATAGAATATAATTAAAGTTTAGTATCCAAATATTTCGAGATCATTTAAAGCACAGTATTCAATTGAAATGTAAAGTCTTGTCGTATCAAATGTACGTGATATAAACCACAATGTATTCCATATGACACACAAGAAAATTCATTTTCAAGAATGTGAATAGAATTCTTGTTGAACTCTTTTCAAACTGATGAATTCATCGAGAAGTGCGAATTCTATTCCACTTATATTAACGAGTTTTTTTTAGAGCAATCTAAAAAGCAATTCAAAAGAACATTCTCAGGATTCTTCATGAATTCTTAACTTCGAAAAGAGTACCATAAGAATTCTATTCATATTCTTGAGAAAAAATTCTTCGTGTTCAAATCAACAAAGCTATAAAATTGATCAAAACTATTAAAAACATAAATCTAATAATAATAACTAAAATGCGAAATTACAAAAAATAAAAAAAACACCGGCCTGGGTTAATAAATCTCATGAAAAATAGAAAAACAAAACGTATGAAATGTCACGAATCAATGAAATCCAGGGCAATTACACTCACTCTTGAGATGATTGGGTAAACAAGGTTCAAGGATCTATATTCACGATTTGTTCAATTCATCGGTTTTATTATACTTTAATCTAATCTTAATTCCATAAACAATCATTGTAAGAGACACTACAATGAATCGATTGGATATTAAATGATGTACGTGGAATTGATTTGATAAATTATTTGCGTTATGTCAATCGATTTGATTTCATTCCTCACGTGACTCGAGAATTTTTACCGAGATCATAATGCGCTTAGTTTCCCGCGTTCGTAACAGGACGCTGACCTCGAAAAGTGAAGAGGATCAGTCGCGAGACGTAATATACTCGGCTACGCTAATCTCAACAGAAAAATAAAATATATGGAATCGAGTTGAAATTTATTGACCAGTCTCGATACTCTTGTTGAAATTATTCACAACAATGAGGCAGTTTTCGAAGTACTTTCGGAGTGCTGGATACAAAAATACAATTTTTATATTACTGTATTTTCATACTCGGTGTATCATAATCGATTCAAATCACTGTCCAAACCTCAAACAATCTGCGAGTAATCAAAATACGCGAGCAAGGTTTCAGGGAAAGTTTGGACCTTGATCGAGGGTGAGGTATCGAGGCATCGAGTTTTAAAGAAATTTCTAATGCTTCTCATCAGCAAGTTCAAAGCAAAAGGTAGAACTTGCTATACCTTCAACCATTTCTGGAAGATTTCGAACCATCGCGAGGATCAGCAACCACTCCAAAATAAAAACCCTTTATAAGTAAAATTGGCTGAACATTGGCGTTGATAAATTCAACTGTTGAATCTCTGTCTTTTCGGTTTTGTGTTATTAAGGTACGGTGTATTCCAACCCTTAAGGACCATGGAGTCCTTCGAGAAATGGACGAATTATTATTTTGGTAATGCATAGTGAAATAAATCATTCCAAATTCATGATTTTAGGAAAATAATGATGATTCATTGAAAAAGGACACTTGAACTTTTTGTAGCTATGTTGAAAAAACACCTCAACCTTCGAAGGTTAAGAAAATAACCAATCCATAATTCCTTCATTTTAATTTTCATTCGAAATAACGTTTGTCACGTGAGAATCAAATTATTCCCTCCTTTGATTTTCAAATGCCTTCAGCGATTGTCAAGTGTTGAATATGTACAAAGAGAATTAATTATCAATGTATTGATCACATTCAGCTCTTCATAAAATAAACAACGATATATATTCGTGATTCATTACAAAATGCGAGCGAAGCGAGCGCCATTAACCATCAAGAATTGTAAAAGGATGTCATTGATTCTTCCAATTCAGAGCTTTCGTAAATACCTGATAAGAAAATACCTTCGCATCTAGGAAAGAAACCAAAAACAACTATGAATAAAAGTATCAAAAATCTTATAAATTGGATAAACCTTCAAAATGATTATTACGCGTTCTATGCACTGAGAAAAATGTGTTTCGTAGAACTAGCAATCACAGAATTGTTGGCATTTTATTGTTGGAAATACAATAATTTTTGTTCTTATAGCAATACATGTTGTCTTGTTAACAATAGAATTGTCAATTCAGCAATGTTAACGGTCATATTTTTACGATTTTTATTGTAGGTTGACATATGACAATGCTGAATTGTCACATATCAACCAGCAATAAAATTGCTGAATTGACAATTTTATTGTTAACAAGACAACTATATATTGCTACAAGAACAAGAATTATTGTATATTCAACAATAAAATGTCAGCAATGCTCTTATTGCTAGTTCTACGAAACACATTTTTCTCAGTGTGAAAACATAACTGTCAAAGTATTTGAATTGACGAGAAATGACAAGAAAAAAATCAAATAAAATAAAAGATTCCACCACCTCCCACGTTCCCCGGGATATTTTCCAAGACTTTGAATGTCACTGACCCACTTTGAATAATCGCACAAGTATATTTACCCTGGGCTTTTCGATAGATTAGAAACCTCTCAAGCCCATCAATATTAAAGTGAAACGATGGAACAAGAGAAAAACTGTGATATCGTTTCATCTAATTACGATACACGTGTGACAAGATAATTCGTAATTGAATTCGAAGGCAAACATACTTGTTGAAAGAAAAAAACTATGGTGGAAAGCAGGAGACGATAAGATTAATAATCGAGGCCACGATACGCGAACCACGTTAAGAACGAAATTCCCTCATCTCGTTCTTATATTGGTTCGACGAACGTTTATACTTGGTATATAATGAATCTATTTAACAACATAGATACGCCCAAGGGAGAGACACACCACTCGAAAAATCCTCGTGTCTGTGTGTACTCGAATAATCGACCAACGTAAATCATCAACAAGCACCGGCTCCCAATACATCGACAAAGCCAAGTTCGAGGAGGGAAAGAGGGTGAACCACCGCGCATGCCATATCAACGAAACTCACCCTTAATTTGAAGTTTCATTTCTCGATCTTCCAAGATAAACGCTTCGGGATGCCAATCAAAACAATGTGAAATATCTTTCCAATGTTATGAAACGAAATTCACACTTCAGCACTTCATCCCTGCTATCTTACGATCATTCCCTTTCGAGAACGGCCATTTCCCTCAAAAACAACCCTCCTCTTCGCGTTCACAGTTACAATGGTTGTTTCTGCAGTACCGTACCGAGAACGAATGACAATGATTTCATTTAACAAACGACCAACGAATTCGTTCGAATAGTGAAAAACAAAATTGGTCTCAGTCTTTTAATTGCTGGAGCAAAGTTGGCAAAGATGGCGCCAAACTTGCGGTATAAGTACGGTATGTACACATAAATATATTATATATGAAAATATGAGATACGATATCGGGGATGATAAATGATCGAAAAGAAAAGAACGGTAGTAAGGGCGCGGGCGGTATCGATCACATCGGAATTCATTGGATGTTTAATATATCCACGGTTATTCCACAGTTTTAACCTGGTCACGATTTTCGATCAAAGTCACCGAGGTCAAAGGACGTCGCGACGATGTAACCGTCGTCGCGTGACGACCGTACGTCGTGGCTTTCATCATGCGACTGCGAAGTCGCGATTCCGGACAGGTGGCGCCATAGAGAGGTTTCACCGGTTACGGGGTGCCATCGCCGACTCCAGGGGCGGTTGCGAAGCCTGGCGAAGCCGGCGATGGTAGTCGTGTGGATGTTGGTCGCCTGGCAACGACCGAGAGATCGACCGAGCGTTCGTTCCACCTCTTTCCAACAATGCCGACAACACCCCCTATGTGTCGCGACACCAAGGCGGACGGCATAGGGGAACGCACACCATCCCTTATCTGTTTTTATTCCTCGTACGACTATCACGACCACCCCACATGCGTGCTGCGTGCCTACTTGTTTTTACACGCGTACCGTGTGTCTTCCTTTCAACCACCGTAACACTTTTCTTATTACCCACTACTCACATTGTATTCGATACATACATATATATATATATGGAATATATATATATACATGGAAAAACAAAAGAAAACAACAACAACCACACATATCCAACTGTTTCTATGGAAAATTTCTCAACGAGGCGATAATAAATATCCCTCCGAGCTAGGACGACTTCGTCACAAGGGGTAACTTTATACATCAATAACAATAACGAATAAAACGACCAGCGATGCATTCGAAATATATATTTCAGGGGAAAATAGGTTTATCTATGGATGGATTTTTTTTTTCTTTTCAAACTCCCAGAACGAGTGGGGCGTGACACCAATGTTATTCTTTTTGAACACATTATTAATAATTTTCAAAACGAGAGGAAATTCTGTGGAAAAGGAATTAACTGCTTTTAATGAGATTTCAAATAGGGTGAAGAATGGGGGTGAGACGTGGGAAAAGTATCCACAAAACATGTTGGAATACCGAGTTGACGTTTCATCGCTTCATGCCGTTGAGCTCGTGAAGAAGGGTCCTACGTGGGTGGTACTACAACATGTACGTTCAGGGGAGTCTTGATTAACCGAGATATCAAAGGGCGGAAGTCAGGGACCTGAAAATCAGGAAATCATCGCAACATGGAAATGTTTTAATTTTACACGTAAAATATAACTACGCTTCATCTCTGTTCCGATAGAACCGATCCCTGCTCTGCGAATTACGATATGATGAACTTGGATTATAATATTCGAATCAATGTCAAGGAACATTCATCTGAACAATGCACAATAGCATTTGAATATGAACTTCGACTCCAAGTTGAGACGGTATGTAGATCTGAATGATAAACGGTGATACCCCAGCGTACTGTGCTGCACGAATCCAGTCGATGTACATGCGACGTGTGGTAAATATCAACGCACAAGTTTAATCTTTTAATCACATCGCTAGTTTAGATCTTAAGGGAATTATGTTAACATCATCATTCGTTTCGCTCAACATCCTTGGCTACAAGTCCATGGTTAATTTGTTCATTTCTTGAGTTTTTATTGAAATCATTTATTTCATACGTATCTACACTGTAAAAAAATAAACTGGAGAGTTCATTTTCCAGTACATTTATTGAAATTTTACGAATTATGTACTACAAAATTCCAGTGAATGTGCTGAACGACTTCCAAAGACACTGAAATATTCCAATTAACACTGTAGAAAATCTGACTGAAAGTGGCTGCATCTTATTTGGAAACTTGAATAAAATTCAGGCATTTGTTTTGCATGCTTGCTTTTAGCTGAAATAGGGCTAGTTTTGGCTGCATCTTAAAATAAGCCGATATTAAGGTTGAAAGTAAGTTTTACTTTTTACTGTGCAGATAACTTTGCATCTGACACGTAGTACAATAAGTTTTGAGAAAATTACAACAAATTGAAGGAGAAATGTTCATAAACGCTCATGTGTCCTAAAACTGCTATTATTATGGGGATCTCTGTTACAAATTTATTCTCCGTGTAAAGATAAAACATTTCTGCTCCTCATGAGAGTGATATCAAAGGATTGCATGGAGAATCGGACAGTTATATAAAGTATATATTATTTATATAACATACACTCTGTAAAGTTTCCACATTACCATACAATATCCTGCACGAAATATATTCGAAACGCATGTACTAGATGCCTTCATAACGTAACCAACGTACGTTGAAACGTCCTCAAATGATCTTGTACTCTGTGAGATATAGGTCAATAACCAAGTTCAAGGGTCGATTCCACAAACTACGATATGTAAAACTGCATCAAAGGTGGAAACTTCTTTGAATGTGAAATAAATACTGAAGCGACCGGAAATTGGAACGTTTATACAATTATTGTCAAATTTCTTACAAACCTTGTGCATCTTCGCGGTTATCGCGAGTGGTTAGTTACCGTAGCATTATTTCTTTGAATTCGTTAACAAGTTGTAAACTCGACGAGCGTATCTTTCACTCGACTTTCAAGTCACGTTTATAACATTGTCGGTAATTTCATATAATTCGTGTACTTTTTTCCATCAATTCTGCATGAGCGGAGTTGAAACAAGAAAGTATTAATATCTGTCGAAAAATATCGTAGATGAGCGATTGATCGATGCTTGTGGTATAAATTTTTCGCTTTGCGAACACTTCAAAGTAGACGAGGTGAAGGATATACTAATCCACCTTGGAACAAATATAGGGATATTTTCTCTCGGAAAATAATGGTAGCAAAGTTCCTTCATAGATGAGGAATTCCTCGCCATAATTTGATGGACTTATGGAAAAAATCCTATAAATTTACAGTAGAAATCCCATAAAAACAGCAATTCTAATACATTTTTATGAGAAAATTCCTATACGTGTACAAGGAGAAGAATGAAGGTCGAAAATATAGTAATCTTTGATGAAAATTTGGGAATATTTCTTAAATGCATAATAAAGACAAAACGGTCCACTTTTTTGTGGAATTTGATTCGAGAAACAATGAAGAATCATCAATACTTAATAAAGAACAGAGAAACATATAAACTTTCCAAAAGTCGCTTACGAAATTTTACAAAAATAGTAACAAAATTTCAATATCCTACTATTCACTTTGTGAAATTTCGTATGCGACTTTTGGAAAGTTCATATGTTTCTCTATTCTTTGTTAAAGTATTGGTAATTTTCCGTTGTTTTTCGAATACATCACAAAAAAGTGGACCGTTTGGTCTTTATTATGCATTTAAGAAAAATTCTCAAACTTTCATTAAATATCACTATATTTTTGACCTGCATTTTTCTCCGTGTACGAGAATTCGCTTTTCCCAAGTACAGGAAATTCCTCTTACATAGATATAGGAAAATCCCGAAGATTTTTTACAGTATGGTGAAAAAACCCTCATTTTTAATGAAAATTCCACCACTCTGAAGAAAAATTCCCCAGTGTTCTTCACACCGAGTGGAAATTCCCCTGATTAAAATATGGGACTGAAAGGGACTTGAAAAGGAGCGATATTCGTTCCCATTCGGGAGTGATGGATTTCGTCCCCTGACGATACGAGAATTGTGTATTTCTTTTATTTTTTGAATCAAAAATGAACGATTCTTCTTCCACATAGAGGGATTATTTTGCTTTCCGGATCTTGAATCCTCGGAAAAAAGAGAAGGAAAAGTTCACGAAAGTTCGTACATGAAGGGAAATTTAGAGTTGAATTTACTATATTACTTTGCGACCGTTGAACATACTGAATTCACAGTGCACTTTACTATAACGAGACAATGTTTTACAATAAATTACATTGGAAAGTCGATATATCTTTTTCAAATCACATTACCCGTATTTTCCAGATAATTTCTCTAGATAGCAAAAGTTTCAAAAACTGAATCACATTGAATTCTTTTGGAATGTTTAAATGAGTTCCTCCTAAAGAAGAATGAAATCCTTGGAGAATTCAGGAATCTATTTTGTGATTACAGAAGAATTCAATGTGATCTCATTTTCAAAAAGAGCCAAATATTGAAGAAATGTTGATTTCTTTTCCAGTCCGTTTCTTTCAATTCAGTGAACTGCAATGTAAAAAATGATCGGAATTTCCTGTATATACATTGACCAAATTCCAATTGAAAATTCCAATCGTTGATTGGGAAATCAATTTCCAATAAATTTTCATATACACACTGAGAAAAAAAATTTCTTTTAACCAAATAAATAGTTTATTAGTTCTCTCTCCATAAAATATTTTTTGGGATTCATGAAATATTTAATCAAGTCCAATAATGGAACGCTTGCCCCAAATAAATAATTTATCCGCCACAAGTAATCAATTTTTGCATCCAATTGAATATTTAATTCCTACAAATAAGTGTTTTTTTCCCAGTGTAATTTCCCATAAATTTATCTGGGAATTTCAAGCTTTATTGGATTTTTTCCAACATTGCACAGTAAATATATATGTTAATTACTTCACATACAGGAATTTTTCCATAGAAAAGTTCATGGAAAAAAGTCCTATGTGAATTTTACATTGGCTGCTGTGAATTTAACATAACTGCTCACATGAATGCGATTGGTGGAAAGTGAATTAGATGAAACTGAAACTGGTACCCGTAGAGCTAACAGCCGCTTTTCATAACTCTTTATATACAATTTTTATTAAGAATTTGAGGATCTGAAACGTTTGGTAAGATGCTACTCAATCGATTTCTGGTATAAACAAAGCTCCAATAACCTTGATTCAAAAGTTACAACAATCGGCCGCTAACTTTACGTCTGCTACACTGAGAAGAAGGTTTCCTTCTGACAAATCAACGCATTTGGTTGAGCATTTTCAAGAAGTATCATTTCATACAAATAAGACATATTGATTATAACCAAACATTGTGTTGAGTCAAGAAATTCATATTTATTAACTATAACCAAATCATTCATTTGATTCAAAGTGATTGGAGTTAATGTAAATGAATATGAATTCTTGTCAAATTCAGATCTATCGAATCATAATCGGTATGAAGTTGACTCAAAGAAATATGTGGTGTATCCAACAACTATGTGATAAAATGAATATTAGTAAATATTTCTTTGCTCGTATCCAAATATATGATTTATTTACTGTAAACAAATCTCATTTGAGTCAACGAATCCTTTTTCTCAGTGTAGTTTCAGCTTCATCTAAATGAAAGAAGTGTTGCTATGAATTATATACCTTTAGTAACAATGTAAATCCAACAGGATTGTATAGTAAATTTTACATGAAATCCACACTGTAATCGTTACCTGACTTTTCATGTAATTTTTTTATGGGGATTTTTTTCCGTGTTGTTTCGGATAAAGAAACACTGTAGAAAAATAGTCTGAAATTCAGTATCAGATGACTATGAAATTTCTGTACTTAAAACCTAGTAAAATATTACAACTCTGGGCATATAATTTGTTCAAGTTCCAATATATTCTCTTCATGCTGATCGTAGTGCTTTCATAAAACATTATGTTCGATAAATCTTGAGTAGAAGATTTTTTTCCACCCTGACAGAAAGTCAGGTGTCTGATTCTTCGAAATATGAATCAAACAATTTATTTAAGGCGAATAAAAAATTTAGCTGTGACTATTTAAAATTCATTTCCCTGGGTGTCCTATTTACAATCCACGTACTAGAGATGGAACTCACGTGGGCAACACATTTCAAACAATTAGACTCTAGTGCTCAAACATTTAGTTGGTTTATGTAGATTTTTCAGACATTGATAGTCTATCAATATGGTCAGAGGAATAAAAAGAAGCCCCAACGTTTCAATTTGTCATTCGGGATTATTTTATGGAAATAACTTCAAGAGCAACGCAAGTTTCTCGACTGGAGATTATATGTCAAAATACGTTGTTATCTTATATTAGCAATATTCTAGCGATTCCCTGGGACATCTGGATGGACACAGGCTCAGGAAAGTTCGTTACAAAACTAGCTAGAAACCAACCTAACATCTAGAAAAAACTAGCTGAGGCCCATCGAATTCCCAATCATAAGTTTCACTAAGGTTGGTTCAACTAAATTTTTATGCAAAGTAATTAAATCCTTTTTCTCGGTGCTCTGCTTCTCGGTTTTTCGAATTTTCGATTTCCAAGGTCACCCTGCATAGTAAATTTAACAAGAAAATTCCACAATGATTTTTCACAATAATATGGGAAAATTCTATTTTATACAATTTTTAAAAGTAGAATTTAAATCCAATCTTCCGTGTAATATCCATCACTCTTACCAAGGTTCTTTTTGTTACCAATCAGTCGAATAGTCTGTAAAAAACAAAAACTAAAAAACCAATGAATCCTGATGTTTCAATCCGAAAAATCTAGCTATGATACGCCTTGTCAACGCCAAACGATGATCGATCGATTCTCCTCGCATCGATCACCACTTTGAAATTCCATTGATCCTCTGAGCGAAAAAACCCTAGGAATGGAATGAAGAATCTCCGTATCCGTATTTCGCTCAATAATAATTCATTTGACATAACACGTTTGGTGATTATCACAAACGGGTGATGACATAATCGTTTCATTGTAGTTGAATTCATGTGATTCGTTATTAAGTAACACTCTCCACATGTTGCTTCCGAGCATCGTCGGAATAATCAAGCGTGTTAGATGGGATTATTATATACCTTATACTCGGAGAATCCAGCAACAAGCGCAACAACAATACCGTTGACGCGTATCGTTCAAATCTGATTCTATAAACTTTCTCAATGATCGATTTATCAAAAATCCAATCCGTTGATGAATCTATCATTCTAGATTGAGTAGAATATTGAAATAAATGTACATAAAATTCACGTCTCATCTTCTTCTTCTTCTTCTTCTTCTTCGAGGGGTTACTAAATCTTATTGATTTAATTTATTTTTAAGTTGGAGTTACTGGATATTACACTAGGTCTTCCGTCTGAATCTCGACTCTCGTTTATTCGCATACATGCCCACGCTCAGTACCATTTCCCTTTCATCACAACCAGTTTTCGTACCTCCTCCTCCTTTCGCAATTTCTGTCTCACTCGAAGGGTGCATGAACCTTTGTACGCAGAGTGTTTTCGACTGACTCCGAAGTTCCAAGTGTATATAGATATAGGAGAAAGAAGACGACGCATCCTCCTACACCAGGCAGGAACAGCCAAGGAGGAACAGCCGAGAGGGGCATGTCACGAAATTTATATGAGTTTACTATACGTTGGGTGGATAATACTACTACGGTGCGTCTACCGTACGTAGGGGTAACCCTTCTTCTTCTCTTCTTATGCTTCCCCTCCATATTCCTTTCTCTTTCCTCCTCGATGTCATCTCGCTCTTTCTCATTCTCCGTGTAGGATCAATAGTCTGGTCCAAAGCAGCAACGGCGGTGGCGGTGGCCGCAGCACCACCACCACCACCACCACCACCATCACATCACCATCACCATCAGCGCCTGCAGGAACGTGTCTGTGATAGCGCTCTGTGAGAGCGAATATATCTATCGAAATATTTTTCTTCTCGTTTCGTGGGGCTGTAAGAGCCATCCACTATCTCGTTGACCTCTACCAACTCCCCAATGTACAGGATGATTCCCTTGCAAATACCTACGCGATGGTCCACCATCGGATATCGGGATTACCCAACGGCTTATGCCTTCGCTAACTTCTTTTCAATAAAAATCATCTAACGATTCTCTCTCTTTTTTTTCCCTGGGATTCGATCCTACATACACGTGAGATAAAGTACAATTAATTCATTGATTATTTAACTATCGAATAAATTCTCCGACTCCGATAATAGGGAAATTCTATCTCAGTTGTGAAGTTGTATGAAATATCTTGTTCGAGATTATTACACTGTGGTATCCTGTTTCGAATACATCGGCTTCTTGTTTAAATATATTGTATATTCATTTTTTCCGTTATACCTCACCCTCTGCACCCTACGTTCTCATCCATGAAACAAGAATAATGATTTTTTCTTTTTTTTCTATGAAGATACAAGATACAGGATAGTATGAATAAAATTCTCATTAGATGTCTCGAGCGTATAAAAAACATTCCTTGCTGATACATCGAGTCGCGCGTCTCGAACAATGTGGGTGGTGGAGAGGAAAAAAATCTTGTCCACACGAGCTTTTTCTCATCTCATCTAAATTTCAACAAAATTAGATACTCAAGAACAATTGAACGATTATTCAATGGAAAAACAAAATTATGATTTATTTCAATTCAATGTTCACACAGTTTATAATACAAATACAAAATATACAACATTGTGATATGGATGTGGATATGATTCACCGGTCCACACTGTGAAAAAATTTCACCGGAAAATTCCAGTACATGTACTGGAAGTCATTAACCTGTACATGTACCGGAAAATTTCAGCACATTTGTACTGCAAAAATTCAGTGCAAACGTTATGGAATTCCCGCATCAAAACTGGAAATTTTCTGAGCCTCGGTACTGGAATTTTTCAGTACACGAGCTGGACTTTTCCAGGACATGTACTGGAAAATTAATGCTGAAAATATCCATGAAAATTGAAAAAAAATTGCTCACGCAAAGTGATTTTGCAGGGTCCTTGTGTTCCAAGATGATTGTGAAACTTTTGATCGTTCATTTGGATGGACAGAAACTCATGTCTACCTAACAGGATTTGAACCCACACTTTTCTACCTGCCTACCAACTGAAACCTAAGACCTAACCGATGAGCTATAGCGCGACATGTTGGAAGGCCAGCTTGGGTTACTACATATGCTTCATATCTAGAACACAAGAGGATAAATCTTGGAAAAACCTCATATATCAATTTCATTGGCTACAATTACAATTATTATTCAAAATCTCAATCAGGAAATTTTTAATATAAAGACTTGAAATTTTTCCTGCCAGAAATGACGAAGTCCAATAGAAGTGGAAAATTTCAGTGCAACAGTGATTAAATTCCGTTGCATAGCAACTGGAAAATTCCATCACACGACCTGAAAATTGCAGTTCAAAACCTGTATAATTCAATTGCATAGTAACTGGAAAATTCCATCACAAAACCTGAGAATTGCAGTTAAAAACCTGTATAATTCCAGTATACCAACGATTAGGTTTTTTTTTCTAAATTCCAAATTTTTTCTCAAGTCCTTTTTGAGGGAATATTTTTTTTTGGTGCACAAGAACTATAAAATTGTAGTACGAGCCGGTAAAATTTTCGCAAAATCATGGCAAAATTTCAGTACATCATCTCAAACTTGAAAATTCCAGTACAATGACTGAATTTTCAGTTATGCTTGGTAAATTTTCAGTAACGTAACAACAAAATCTCTGTACATGTACTGAAATATCCATATTCCAGTACTAGCACTGGAAATTTCCAGTCCAGTTGCACAGTAAATTTCCAGTTTTTTTTTACAGTGCAGGGAAAGAATCGTTTCGAATAGACTTTATATAACAATTCGAAACTCTTCTACCACTTGGAATAACGATAACTGAAATATGTGTATCGAATATCAGAGCTGATTCATTGTTACCATTAGAGACCACGAGGGAAAGCCTTACACAAACTTGACTTCAACCTACTTCAAATTAATCTTCAAATACAACAACAACAACCGGTAGATCGAGTCTTGAAATCAGTTTACATACCAGTTTCACTCAATCACGTAAGTTTCTTATGAGATAGTCGAGTTAGGCGTGCGCAAAAAAAAAGAACTGCACACGTTTTATTATTCTGCCTTGCTGTTCGAGGGATATATCTTTTTTGTTTGTCAATTTTTAAACACACTTTGTAGTCCATCAAGTTCACCGAACAACTTCGTTAAGAGAAAATCTAGGTGAGTGGATATTTTTTTGGAACACATCCAACGCATACCGCTGTTCTAATGCCTCCATTGTCGATTGCCAGTATCGATTTCTAAACACTTTTATTATATTCATTTTACATTTATCGAATATTTTTTCTCTGTGATCAACAGTTTCGACTGTGCTGGTTTTCCCCCTCGACTCGGCTCAGCTCTTGTTTCTCAATTTACGAATAACACAGTTGAATTAACTGAGATTAATTAAAAGGGGAATTAGCTACTTCGTTAGATTTAATGATATTAAACCCTTGGGTTGTTACAAGACTTGCTACATAATATCAGTTTACGTCATCGTGGGGCATACTATTTCTAACACAGACCTGGGAGTTCTATGATCAGGAACTGTTAAATTGTGGTCGGGAGAGAAAAATCTGTGTAAATCGACACTTTGATTCAACGTTATTATATAAAACTATGAATATTCGATATCGCCTATAAATCAATTACGTAAATGAAAAGTGTTTTCTTTACTTTGAACCAAAACGGTGACAATTCGAAGGGGTGAAATTCTCGATTCTAATTCTTTGGTCATTTCTCAAGTGAAAGAAGGAGAACACTTTCCACTACTCATGGTACAGAATTTCAATCATGCGTCTAGGGAAATTTCAATATTCCATGCTGCGCTTCTCTCCGTCGTGCAGACTTCGATATTTTATTTCTTTTTAATTGATTGTAAATAATTCGTGTTAGATCTCGTACCAAATCCCAGGAGCGTACTTTCTCATCGTGTAATTTATTCCATCGATTCCTCTATATATTATTCTTTGTCTGAAAAGTTTTGCGCTGAATTTCCATAATGTGGTTCAACTGAATTTTCTTTTCAATTTTAATACTCGAATTTTCAGATTCCCTATACATGGACTGAAAGAAAGAAGCCACTCATCCAACAATGTCATTCGCTTCGTTTCAAATATATATTAACAGATTCGTATTTACAATTTCTACACGGAAGATTACGAATATTGTAGAAAAAATAGTAGGTAGGGTTGAAATTTCCAACACTGAACGTTAAATTTCATGAAGCGTATATCAAAATTCAGTTATTCATTCGTAATCTCTCGTATGTAAAAATCCATTTTACAAACAATTTTTCCTGTTTCTGGTTTAGCAAGCAAAGCAGGAAAAAGTGGTATATTTTTTTCTCCGTGTATACATTTGATAAAATTGTGGATACGATATACAAATATAAAAATCCATGCTCCTACAAATATTCCTTCTAATACAACCAAACTCATTCGTAGCATGTATGTACCATGGGACCTACACCGGCCCAGCATGGGCCCCATTCTATCTAGACTAGGCCAGAGTTTATACACGCTAGGGATTGTACATGAAGTTCATAAATAAAAAATAAACAATAATAAACTGAACAGTTGCGTCAAAACTATTGAATCAATCTAACGGTACCAACTGAACCCCCTAACAGTCTCTAATCTTTCCACTAGTCCGAGTTGACGAGTTTCGTTTTTTTTTTCCATTGAACAAGTCACGTATGCGGTAACAGTAAAATAATAATGGCAATGCCAGTAGCAGTTGATCGGTGTCGTTGTAGTCGTCGTGTTTCGGTCAAATCGTCCGATGACAAACCGGCACAGAGAATACCACTACAGCACATCACACCGGGCCAAGTTGTTACGAAACATCTTCTTCCCTTAATCGATGATAACAACACCACCACCACCACTACCGCGGTATTGCGATCATCCTCGAGGAACAAAGATATTTTCGCACAACCTAGACGTTTCGATACTTTGGTGTATCTGCGATGTAGCGGTGTTCTCTATTCCGACCCCATTAACCAAATTGATGAATAACGATACCGATGACGATGACGAGAATCCGAGGTGAATGTCTTCACGATGAGTGTATGTGGTGATGTGTACGATGAACGTGAAATCAAAAGTCATTCGAAATATGAGAAAATACAATTAAGAATCAAATAAAACAAAAAAACATGGAGAAAAGTTTAATTAGTTAATACAGAATTTTTCCTCCGGAGTTCAAGAGGATTTATTCTGTATCAACTGAACGTTTATTTGTTTTAGAGATTCATTAACGTGATTTATTGTAATGGATGTGGAAAAATTATAAAAGGTCGTTGAATTTGTTTGTTAATGTTTGCAAGCGGGTGAAAATATGGTGATGTGTGATTCCAATTCTGTCTGTGAATCGTCAACAAAATTAAAAAATCTCATGTCTTCCACGCACGTTGACGCAGGGTTGCAATGATTTCTCAACAGTTTCTTCCAAATATTTTTCAAATTTTCCAGTCGAAGCAGATTGAGAAAAGCATGTACTTTTTTAACTCTTTTGTTTTCACTCATATTCTGAACATTTGCCCTACGCTCGAATGAATGAATAGTTGACGAGACGTTCAATTAAACTCGAAACTCGACTGAGTTCTCGAACAATTCGTGGAAAATTGAGTTTTAAATTTTCTTAGAAAAAGCTCGAAATCTCAATTTTTCTATTCTGAAAAGAATGAATGAAATATCATGTTGGAAAGAAAATGATTTAATGCCTGAAATATTGACTGTACATTGACCACTTTAGTGAAAAAATGACAAATTACTGACTTTAATCGATTTTACTGATTACACTGATAGAAAAATGAGCTGGTTGAAACATTTATAGTAGCAATGACTTGTAGTAAGTGGTTGAAGCCAGAATTAACTACATATTCCGATTATTACATCAATAAAAGAATCTGATTTTTCTAACTTGAAAAATGCAGTTAATTTTTGCTTCAACCACTTCTTCACATTTCCTGCTCAATCGAACTAGATTTCAAGTCACTGCGACCACGAATGTTTCAACCAGGTCGTTTTTCTGTCAGTGTAGTTCGCAACCCAAGCACAATAATATCTTTATAAATTCCCAATCAACTTCGACTCATTATGAATTTCCCACGCTTGGCTCCAACCATTGCCCGAATTATACAACACAGATTATAAATCCAAATAAATTCTTCCAAATCTTGACCTTTGGAAATTAGGAAATTTAACAATTGACAAAAAGTATTTAAACAATAAAACCTTATTTGTCTCTCCTCGTTTAGAATCTCTGTACGAATGAATTCAACGGTTATTCGAACGTACGATTGTTTTCTCTTGAAATAAAGCTAGCGGCGTGGTATTCCAAACTTGCAATTAGGTTGGAGTTGACATTCTCGCTGGAGTGCCAGGGGATATTTGACCCCTAAGGGAATGCTTGTAACAATGGAGTTACTTTTCCGTCGACATGATGCAGGCACGTCACGTAAAATATACATGATTATTCCAAGTATCCTCCCTGGGACTCTATGTATGTCACATTCAAAAGTATCGTTAATTTTATATGAAATTTTTAATATGAATCTATAACAAATCCCGGTATTTTTTCTTTGAAATTGAACTTTTTGATCCACGGCTCGAGTTCATGTGACACTTCACCCCGTAAGGTTTCATAAATGAATTAAGGTTAACACGTTCAATCCGAGTCAGCGATATTATAATTCATCCAGTTGTTACAGACAATACCTGCAGCTATTATCCGAAGTAATGAACTACTTTTCTGTTATACCTCGAAAGAAGTTTTCTTTCCGTTTGAGAAAATAGAAGTTAGTTTCAAAGGAACAAACCTCCGTGGAAGCGGCACAAAGCAGAAACTTTTCTTTGAATGAGCAACCAAAGTAGTTGAAAGAAAACTTGGGAGAAACCTCGGTTTATAAACTGACGCTCAACTTTCTTTCATTAATATGAAAAATTTGTTCCATGAATCAAAGAAAACAATCACTCTAATAGCCTTATTTATAAAATCGATATACGATTTTAAATCACAACGCAAAATAATTAACCTGATTAGTAACCCACACTGAGAAAAATTCAGGTCGAAATTATAGTAATTCTTAATAAAAATTGGAGAATATTTCTAAAAATTTCAGAGTATTTCTTAAATGCATAATGAAGATGAAATGGTTCATATTTTTGTAGAATTGCATTCGAAAAACAATGAAGAATTATCAATACTTGATAAAAAATAGAGAAAAATATAAAGTTTCAATATCCTACTATTCACTTTGTAAAAAATTTCATGTGTTTCTCTATTTTTCATCAAGTATTGTTAATTTTTCACTGTTTTTCTAATGTAATTTCACAAGAAAAGTGAATTGTTTTATCTTTATTCCCTGGTAGAAATTTTCACTAGTGAATAAAGAGGCACTTACGAGTTTATCTCTTCTACTCACAAAGCACTACTCACTAGAATATATAACTCCAACAAACTATAGTTTCCATTAATCAAAACTAATAAAACAGTCATCATTATCCAACGAGGAACTCATTAGAAACTAACATGGCACTTGAGAGAATAATTAGAGTGAAAATAAAAACCTATTATCGAATTTATAATTGATTCAGATATGTTCTTAGTTTGAACAAATTTGCTTCAACTCGGGGAATTTTTTCATTCGAGAATTTCGTTTTCTGGTAGTGACATTGCACGCAGAGAAAAAAAGTTGCTGAAACAGCAAACCTCGAAAATTTGCTTTGCTAATATGGTAAAACTTGTTGCTGAATTAGCAAAGAATTTGCTATTGCAGCAAAAATTTTGCTCTTTCGATAAGCGCTTGCCATTTAGCAATCCGGAATTGTAGATATACAGACGGCTAGAAAATTTTGCTGGATTAGCAAATATCTTGCTAAAATAGCAATATTTTTGCTGTAACAGCAACCGTTTTGCTAATTTAGCAAAGCAGATTTTTCGAAATCGCTTTTTCAGCAAGAATTTTTCTCTGCGTGTGTTTTCTTGCATCAAAAGAACACTGTCTGGAGAGGATTCTATTTTCAGAATGAAGACACATGTTTTCAATTTGATCAATCATTTTTTTTAGTGTAAACGCATGGAACATTTTTTTACCAGTCATCCAGAAAAATTAATTCATCCAAATATGAATTTAATAAATAAAACTGCTTATTCATGATTTTTGTCAATAATGTATGAATCAAATCTTAGTAATATTTGGATTAACCTTGCAAGAAATTCACAAGTTTTATCCAAATATCACTAGTCAGATGAGATTTACAAGTGATTCATTAGTCGCTCACCAGTTTTTCCCTGTGAATAAATCATGATTCATGAGGAAGAACTTGTGATATTTCTACTAAGGTTTTTAATTTTAATTTTTGTAAAAAAATAACTATATTTTGAATGTGGCTGAAGTTTGAATTGTTTATTGAAACGAATTGGCGATCGAATAATGAAATACTGAACTGTTAAACACTCAAAATCTTCCAATACTTTTTTTTAGCGATGTTTCCGGTTCCGAAAAATTTCTATGGAAAACTTCACATTTTCCGGATTCAACGGGAAATTTATCGGAATTTTCAGTCAAACGCATGGTAAATTTTATATAAATATACCGGAAATTGATTTCCGTATAGAAAAATTCTGATTATCTTTTACAATGTAATTTATCTGATTTTGTGGGTTTGAATTTTCGTGTGGTAAGTATATAAACGATTCAACCTTCCGCAACATATTTTCGACCTGCAAATTTCTCCGTGCACCGACCAATTGGAAATTTGATTTTGAAATTCTCATTCTTTGGACTTCCATTGTACAACATTATTTGATCCTATTTCCGTTCGAATGATACTCCAGCATTGTTCGTTTTTTCCACGCCAATAAAATTATATACGAGATCTGATATGTTATTTAAAGTACCAATACTCGTTACGATGGTAATTGTTATCCCTGTGTCTTATATCCATACGTACATTGCGTGGAGAAACCTCTAATTACGTTACACAGTAGTTTTTCTTAATTTCAAGTATAGCAACTCTAAATCAGGAAACCATCAATTCTTAAGCTCATCTTCAGGCTCATTTGCCGGAGTCAATAGCCGATCGAGATGAACACCCGAACTGACGTTTCTCTCCCTACCGCGGAGCTTCAGTAACAGGAGTAAAGGGAAACTACTTTGTAATATAATTAGACATCCGCACGAAGTACGAGGATATAATGAGATCTTTTAATAATAGGAAAAATTACTAAATGAGACGTATCCGCTGTTTTGAGAATACATCATCGAATTGTACAGTTATATTTTTTTCAAAGATTATTATTTCTTTTATAATTTCTTCCACATCCAAAAATAATAAAATCTGGTTGAATTTTCACCTGACACTGGGATACTTGGAGCACTTGGCGTCACGAAAGGATATCATCTTGATATAAAAACACTCACTCGCAGGTTTTTCGTATATTCACTTAAATCTCAACGATCCCTGAATTCGAGAACCACCCCTTGGATGTGAATTTCCAGTTTGCAACAACATAATGAAATCCAAAACGTTGATCCCAACTATTTCATATATGCAAACTATACTGAAGATCGAACCATCCGGCAAGAGGCAGAAAAACGAACTGAGCTAAGAAATCCGATCAACCATTACTACAACTACTACTACTACTACTACTACCACCAACCGATACTCCAACGTGACAAAGAAAAATTGTCCCATGTCGGTGTTGGTTCTTGGGACTGGCTTGGATTTCAATCAGTCTCTCTGTTCCCCGTAACTCTACGTGTGAGTTCGCGTGTGTGCGCAATAATTATCGTCAACTTGGGCTCTGAAATTGTTGATACTCGGCGTTGTCAGCACCCTGGCATGGCCGGCCCGGTCGGCGATAAGGGAATAAGATCTCACATTCGTCTTGGTCGAAAGGGAGAAGGATGAAAAAGGAGACCCGTTCGAATGCTCGTGAGAAGAGAAAGAAATGAACGTGGTAGAATGAATCTAGCGGCAACTTGATATTTATGCTCGGCTCATGAACGTTTATGTTTATGTGTTTATACGATGAAGAAATAGTGCGAAGAAACGAAAGAAAGAGAGAGGGAGACGGAGGGGTGGGTTCGGAGAGACAGAACGTTCGAAAAAATATATGTCAGCAAAGATGGAAGAAAGGGGTGGAAGAAGAAGAATTCCAAGTACGATAACAAGTTGGATAATTTTGTTCTTGGTAAGAAAAGTAATATAATCATTCGTTTGGAGAATTGATTCGCTCTTTTTTCTTCTCTCTCTCTCTCTCTATCTCGCCTCTAAATTGTAGGAGAATGCCGTGCCACGCCGAGAGAACGTCTAAACATTTCTCGCTACGTGAGCGAAAGAATATAAATAGTTTCGATCGTTGTACATATTAATTGTGAAAGAAATCAATTCGAATGTTTTTCACGTCAGAGAAATAAATTGTATTCGTATGAATCATGGAAAACATAATCATGCCTCGGTAGAAATTATGATTGGGAATTAGGTGGTCCCCAGCTAGTTTTCCCAGATGTCAAGTTGGTTTCTAGCCTGTGCCCATCCAGATATCCCAGGGAACTGCTAGAATGTTGTTGAAATTGGTAATTAGAAATAAGAGATCATGTGTTTCCTGTAAATTCACACCAATGAATAACCCGAGCAAGCGTTATATCAGCACTCGTTAGGCCCTTACAAGTTCCCCGCTAGCAACTAGACTCTTTCTAGCCCTTGGCTAGATTCCCGCGAGGCCCTAGACAGTTCCATGGATGACGTTGCTGGGGAAGGTGACAATGTATTTTGACATGTAATCTCCAGTCAAGAAACTTGCGTTGCTTTTGAAGTTATTTCCATAAAATAATCCCGAGTGACGAATTGAAACGTTAGGGCTTCTTTCATTCCTCTGACCGTGTTGATGGATTATCAATATTACCGTACGATCAGTTGATGCATGAAGAAATGTATTATCCAGTTGCCCTCGCATGCTCTCTAAAATCTTTGGAGTGAGATTTCACTCTTCAGCCAGCCAGAAGTGAGCCAGTCGACATTTCGAGTGAAATTTCCACTCTTTTAGAGTGATATTCTAAGGTTTAAGGTTAGAAATTCACAACCACTTCGACGCTAGAGTGAAATTTTCACTCTAAAAGAGTGAGAGGTCACTCGAAACGAGTGAAAATTCCACTCGAAGCGGACAGGCTCACTTCTGACACTTAGTGGAGTGAAACGTGCGATTTTTCACTCTTCCAGATTTAGAGAGTGGGTCCTCGCATCTGGTACATGGATGGTAAATGGGACGCCCAAACAAATTTTTACCAGGGTAGGGATATAATTTCAAACCCAATTTTTACTATGAATACCACTGTTCAAAGTTGATCTTCGAGTGCGAAAAATCGGACAATACAATATGCCGAAGAAGACGATAAATGAAGGAAATAAAAACAATGTTGTCACTTAAAATCATTGGAAATACCAGTAAAAAGCAAAGAGAGGGTTAATTCAGTTTGATGCATCCTCCAAGTAAAAGAGGTGTTTTTTTTTTGTCGAACGGATTGTATGGTTTATTGCTCGATTGGAGGTAATAAGCAACGCGCCTTTCGTTTACCGTACGATTCTTTAAAAGCCAGCGCGAGTAAGATCCACATTTATAGGGTACTTTAGTTTCTTCGAGTAGAGTTGTAAAATACGTATCACCGAGGTAAAGGTTTCCCTCGAATTGACGTTGGTATTAATTAAAAAACGTGAGACAGTTAATGTAATGGTATACTACACCTTTGTTTTAATCTTAAATGTAAACGGGGCTTGGTATTTTTCTCGGTTGAAAATTATTATACAAAGATTCGATTTGAAAGAAAAAAAAAAGAAAGAGAGAAATATCTCGTGGGAAGAGAAAATGTGAGAGATATTCAAATAGCTCCCGTAGTAAGAAAATCAAAATAGATATTTCAACTTACGATTGTTCAGCTTAGAATAATAAGACCAAATTTGAAATACGTACCTGGAACATAAAAAAATTCATCACATATTAATTCATCGAATAAAAATTTCAATTTTGTATCGATCGAAGGGGGTCAGTAATGCAACGCACACGGAATAAAATACAAATATTCCACAAGTAATAGTAAATAGACTCAACAATATTGTTGATGAATCTTATTAATTTGTTTTCTTAGTCACCCTTACTATTTTGTGCAGAAGATAATCGTTCAATCATTTTTTCCAGTACATAGCCACAATTATAAAAATTAGGGCTGTGCAGTGTTTTTTATTTGGATTTTTATCCTGGTGCACGGAGAAAAATGCAGCTCGAAAGGATAGTAATCTTCAATAGAAAATTAGAGAATATTTCTTAAAATCTAAAAATTTTTCTCAAGTTCGTAATAAACATAAAACGGTGGAGATTTCTCTTGAATATTGCTCGAAAAACAATGAAAAATTATCAATACTCAACAAATCATAAAAACAAATATGAAGTTTCCAAAAGTCGCGCAAGAAATTTCACAAAGTAAATAACAAAATTTTGGAACCTTATTTTCAAATTACAGAATTTTGTTAGTCACTTTGTAAAATTTCATGCACGACTTTTGGAAACTTCATATTTGTTTTTATAATTTGTCAAGTATTGATAATTTTTCATTGTTTTTCGAGCAATATTCAAGAGAAATCTGAACCGTTTTGTGTTTATTACGAACTTAAGAAAAATTCTATATCAGGATAAGTGGAGTATTACAAAAATGGTAGTTTGGAGAATTCAGCCGAAGGTGGATGAAGGTGTCTATGAATTTACCAAAATTTCCCACCGCAAAACAATCGATTTGTTTTTATCACTGAAAACAGCGAATCCGAGATACTTGGGGCGATTTGAACTCAACCATTGAATATTTCATATGATTATGACTGTATGGGATTATATAGTATATACATATATCCGATAAAAGATGAATTATCAAGTATTGAATGAGAATGAAAAGAAATGAGAATAAAAATTCGTATATAATCTGATGTCTGATTAGCTGTGATGAATATAGCGGTGGAGATGAGTGATGATTTATGTTTGGGTTCGTTCGTTTCGTTCCCTTGAAATTGTAGAAAAGTATAGTTAGCACGAACAGAGGTCATGTGAATTCATTCATGTGAATTTTAGTTTCAGAATATCAGCTTCCAAATTCACTAAAATGATGAAACTTCAAATTTCAGTTAATCAACGTTGAATTACGTATATTCGAAAATTGGAAATTCGTTTTTTATGGGTATTTTGCGTCACATTGATTCACATGAATGATCTAAAATTAACAGGAAGAGCATTTGGATAATCGATAAACAGGAAATGTAAATTAATAATTTTGGCAGCAATCATGAGCAGAATTTTGAAAAACAAAGAGAATAAGTGAAGCATAAATCGCTCTTCGGAAAAGCCAGGAAATTCCTATCTCTACTTATCATATTTTTTAATTATTTTGTTCATACGATTTTAATTTTGTAATTGACCTATCTGGCCAAGAATTATCGTTATAGTTGTTTTCTTTGATTACAGAGGTCTAAGAAATTTTTCACTCATTATTACTTTTATACTTGAATTAAAACTGAAATTCGCAAGCATTTATGCTTCATTATAACACAGCATAATGTACTTTCAACACACACACTTTACCGCATAATCATCTAAAATGTCGCAGAATTTTACAATTCTCAGTTAATTCTATAATTTGAAGGATTTTGTCATATTTTTCATTGATTAGGAATTATTTATACCGATTATTTCAGGAAAATTCAGGTGTACACTGTTAAAAATTTGATCTTCTATTGGCTATTGGATACTCTTGTTTTCATTAGAAAATAGTTTACCAAGAAATTCACAATACGCGAGAGTATAATTGACTGATTAAACGATTAATTGAAACGATAAATGACACCGTGCTGTGCGTACAACGTAAACCTCGCTTTGATAACGCAAACAGACTACATATAGAGTCATTCCGATTACAATGCCTCACGTTTCTCCGAAATCATTCGTTCCGCGATGTCACATCATTATCTCATCTACGACATCAAAACCGATAACGTCATTGCGTTTGAAGTGAATTTTCAAAAATTCCTCGCACTCGTGTTTGAATTATCGATAAATGAGCCATTTTGAGCTACTACAAATAATTAGTTACCCTTGTTGATATTTGGATAACCAAAACGGGTGTTGGTTCAACTAAATTCAAATTTAATTCTTCCGACTTTAGTTACAGAGAAAAAAACTAGCAATAATATTGCTGAATCGATGATAAAATATTGTTATATATCAACCCACAAACAAAAATTATTGTATATCCAACAATTCACTTATTGCTAGCCCTACGAAACACATTTTTCTCAGTGGTTGCTGTTACTGATTTGAAGTTGTCTTTACTACAGCTTTTATTACACGGAGAAAAATAATGACTATCATCACAACAATATATTTTCTTGTTCCAAGAAATTCATTTCTCCAAAAATATTTTCTCTTGATTCAAGAAAATTTCTCTTGGCTCCACACCATATTAGCTGCATTCGAGGATATTTTCTTGGTATTAGTAATTATTTCTCTCAGTGTACCGGCTTCTATTCTTTTATTACTCTGAACCAGCGATGTTAGGAGAATCTTGATACCCTCCATCGATTGAACGATTCCTGCACCAAGATTCTCCTAAAATCGCTGTTCAGAACTAATTTTCACAACTAACTTCATATCAAGCCTTAGCCTGTTTTCTAATAAATAAGAGAATAAATAATTCAATAATCAAAATTCAACCTCTCAATCCAATCCCCTTGAGACAAAAATATGACACACAGACCCGTGAAGAAGACATATCGATCCCAATCGAAATATTCAAATTACAGTTCTAAACTTGATTCTTTTCTCCATATTTGGTCATAAACCTTCCTTGTATTCAACCAATTGTAAATTCATTCCCAATACAAACAAATATCCGCCATAAATATCTCTAAAATTTCAAATATCCATGAATCAAGTCGAGAGTCAGTCGAATTGAGTTGTTTGTTTTTTTTCTCCTTTCTTTTTGTTCAAGGCATTTGGATTGTCTCATAACTCGAAGGAAAATTTTTATGGAAACTCCAAGGGATTGTATATACGCCAGACTTGGCATCGAATTCGTCAAGAGAGCTGCTCTTCCATAAGCATAGTGTAACTAATGGCTTGTGTCAACTTTCAACACAATGCGTCGATGGTTCTTTGTATTTATTATGCTCTTTTTTCGGGTCACACGTACCCTTTGAAAACGAAACCCACAGATGACAGAAAATCCTCTGAGTCATTCGAAATAAATCTTATGAATGTAAACCTTTGTGATGTATACATCTTAAATTTGAAGCCACTCTCGAAACGTTAGAGAATGTACTGTGAGAATCTTTTGAAATTGAAGGTAAATTGTGTGCGCAATATGACTTACATTACGCACAAAAAAGAAAGAAAGTGTTGTTTATGGTTTTCTTTAACTATGCTGCAGAGCATCTGTAACGTATTTTCCTACTTGGAGATTTTGAAAACATGCATACTATTCACGATATCGATATTTTTTATACAATTTGTATCAAATTTTTTATCGATACTTTATTGAATTTTGATATAAACTCGACAAAAATTCTATAAAAAATATCGTGCATTACTGATTCTGTTTTTTCGAAGAATGAATTTTCGATTTAAATATGATTTGACAAAACTTCACTTCTATAACCAAAGATATTGGAATCGAAGATATCAGAATTCATCGATTCGAGGATTGTTTTTGAATAATACCAGAAACTATTCTATATAATATGTGCCATGGGTTGATAAATTGTTTATGACAAGTTCCAGTATGCACTGTGATTATTTGTTGCTGAGAAAATATATATTTGTAATAAAAGAAACTCAACAAATTAACGGGTCTTTTTGGTTGAGAGTTGCAGGAAAAATTTCTTTCTCATAGACAAAATTGAGATATCGTTTCGAACATTTGTAGGTATGTTTATTAAACATTAAACATTACAACAACATTTTTTCCTGATTAAAAAAAGTTTTGTTTTTGTTGTACTGATTCACACACAAAAAAAAACACTGAAAAATGACGGTGGGGATGATTTGGGGCGACAAAATAACAAAATAACGGCCATTTTTCAAAAAGATTGATTTTTGAAATTGGAAAATCGGATGCAAATCTAGCCACTTCAACAAGGAATAATTTGCCATTCTTCTCATTCTTTTCAGATCATCCGGTCGTCCCAAATCACTCCCACCGTCATTTTTGTAGTGCTTTTTGTTGTTTAAATTAGCGAAACGAAATAAAAATTCTTTTAAATCCGAAAAATTTTTTTTATAATATTTCAAGTCTAATAAACATACCTACAAATTTTCAAAACGATATCTCAATCTTTTCTATGGAAAAATATGTTTGGAAACAAAATTTTTCCTCGAACATCTTAACCAGAAAGATCCCTTAATGAGATTTTGAAAATTATCATTTTATCCATATTTTATCAGTAAAATACCTTTGAATTTTCAATTTCAGCAATGATTTGTGATAGAAATATTCGATATTCGTTTTGGCAAATTGAGGACGAAATATTGCATCTGCTAAAAATTCTAATGTGACAAATTCATCTCAAAATTTCCATTATTTCTCTCCACTAACAGCCGTTAAAGCTGAATCTTATGGTCCTGAAAGGGTTGAAATTTGTTGAAGTCACTGGTCAGTCACTACACTGAGGGAAAGCACATAGAATTACAATATTTATTAACAAGTGGAAGACACCGTGGATCAAGGAAGATAATCGCTCCACATTAGTTCGATAAATTACTGTTTAAATAGTGATTTCAAATAGTAAGATCTGTTAATAAATATTGTAATTTTTACGTTTCCTTTTCTCTCAGTGTACTCTCCGAAGAGTTAAAATATTGTAACTCCAAAACACTTCATTCTACAAGATTTCCAGTGAATGATTTTCATGCTATAAGAAACTAGAATGAACTATATCGCTCTTGAAACTCGAATCCTATTTATCAATCAACCAAACTGTATGATTCATTCAATCCAGCTAACCGTGCTTACCGATAGCCGGCGCTGTCATCGTTTTCTGATAAAATTTCATCAACTTCCACCATCGAGTCTACAAATTCAGCATATCAAAGTTCAATTATTATAAAAATCAGAATGAATTTTGTATTCCTCGTACAGTCGAGTAGGCATTCAAACCCGACAGAATTAGTTTTCAGAAGCTCCCAAAGGGACTTTGAATTCAAGGGTCGAGAATTGTGTCAAAGAAATAAAATATATTTCGTCACAGACATCGATTATCATCTAAAACCTAGCCACTCTATGGAATTTTTCTTTGGCAATAGGTTGCAGTATGTGTATGTATAACACGCGGATTCTAGGAGATACATTAAGAAGCGAATGCGATCTTCTAACGGTAATTTTCTTAGACCAGTACCGCAACTTCTGCTGCTGCTGTTACTGTACTGCAGCACGAAGAAGAAGAGAGACGCAGCTTTGGTTGCTATTACTCCTTCTTATCCTTTTCCTTCCTCTTTCCTCATCCTTCCTCTGCTTGCACGAACACGCACGCATACGTCACTCCTTTCTTTTCTGAAGTATACGACTCGAAGATCGGAAGACTGGCTGTTGCTGTTGCTGTTGCTCCTCCGCCGTTGCTGCTGCTGCTGCTACTACTACTTTTGCTGTAGTCGCAGCAGAACGACCGAACAGTATCGGCAACAAAAACGAACCAATCATGCAGCTATCAAGGGACTTCCCATTCTTCCCTACTCCGATTCCCTCCGAGCACCCATCGGGCTTCTCTCTTCCTTTTTAGCCATTCCGTTTGAGTTTGCGAGGGACCAGCAACAACCGAACGGATGGAAAAGGCATAAGAAAAAAACTGCAGAAACAACAGAGCCAGCACGAGACAGACTTTGTTCGACGATGAAGAAAAGTAACAGTAACGGTTACAGAGTCTTCGAATTACATCGTTACAGCGTGCTTAAGTTACGGTCGCTAGAGGCGATAGTGAGACTGTTACCTCAAATTTGTATTATTATCATACCCACGAAAACAAAACAAAAAAAATTATATACGAAATAAAATACGATCGAAATAAAGTGAGGTCGAAAGAAATGAAATATGGTAAAATTGAAACTGCACTTCTTCGCTAAGCGTTTCGCGTAAACTTGTACTCAAAGACACTTAAATTGCGCGATAAATCACCGCGATGATATAAAAATCATTTCAAATTACACCCTGGATTCACTCTGTAATTTGGTATTTACACGAAATATTACTTACAGGGTAGTATTATTTCGTATGGTATGTGAGAAATTTAACCATGAAGAATAATACGAGATGATTCACTTTTTCTTTTATTTGGATAATTAAACGATATTTATCTAGCATTTTTTGAATTACCGAATGAGAAAATTGGTAGATTTTTGTTTCTTAGCCTCTTATTAACGAGTTATCTATCTTTTTTCCGCTTGGACGGATTTCAGAGATCTTTAATTCATCAGTTGCGAGTTATACCGCGTTGTATACGTGGGAGGTGAATGATGAAAAATGAGCACGGTTTGTCCCTTACAAGGCGTTCAATATAGATTCGGTATAGCCAGAATTTTACGTGACTGATACGAGTGGAAGAACTGGATTACTGATTGATCACTGCACTCTGTGATTTATGTATGTATGTTTTTAATAGACACGTAATGTACAATATCTGGTATGAAATTCATCAAAATAACACCACGAAACGCTTTCAAGAAATCACATTACGATTAATGTTGGGATTTCCAACAGGGACAACGATTGTTTTATTGTCGTATTGTAAAAGATTCGTATGATCGATCGATCGGATAAAATATTTTTATGAAAAGTGAAATTCGGTTGAGAGACCGAAGGAATCATTCATATTGCGATGAAAACGTTCTCATTATCGAACAGCGAAAATCTCGTTGATGTGTTCACCTTATTTACCGTGGAATTTCTCGTGAAAAGAGAAATGTGATTTTTTTCCCCTCTGAACTACCTATCAACGTATGTGGGCGTTCTATTTTCTAATGACCTGCGTGAAAGGCATATTATATATTACAAAATCGTTCTAGTATAATGTTTTGTACGGTAATTATAACAGAGGAATGTTTCTCATGCCTTATTCCCAGTGCTGCCCTCTAACACTTTAATCGTTGTTCCCTTTATCACGGGGTTCGTATTTCCCTGACCCAGTATTTTATATCTGGATAAAAAAAAAAAACAACTTCCATGTTTCAACTTGATTCAAGCGCAATTTGATATCCCATGCATTCCAAATTCAAACACTCCGTTTGGTTCTCCACATTTGTATGTATTTTATTCGAAAAGTTTCGAAGATTGGGCAACCCGCGGCCCTGCATCGTTGTCAATATTCGAATATAATAAACCGAAAAGGAATATATGATCAAAAGTGAAAGTGAAAATCTGTAAAATTCACCATACGCAACACCCTATCGTAACTTAATACGCGTGGTGAGTGAGAATAATGCTACTAGTTCGTCTGTAGCCCCAATAAATGATTGTGTTAGACGCGCTTTGAATGGCAGAGGGAAAGAGATGGGAGTACAAACAGATAGAGAAAGAGACACAGCGATGGGAACGTACTGCATTATCATCAAAATTATTACAATTTCCGGCACGGTTAAGCGAATCTATAGGGAACATTGTGCCGTGCGGAAGCTGCAGTAACTCATATCGTCGGTGGTCGATTACGTCATTGCATCAGCCCTACTTAGCACTTTATATTGCTACATCGAACTTTGTTATTCTCCCAAAAGATATCAATGAAAATTGAGACAAAGAAGATATCCCGAAGGAAAAAAATGTTTCATACAAACTAGGGTGTTTCATTTTCGGGTGATATTTTTTCTTTCTCTGTCCTACCTGGAAATTTGAGATTTTATGGGGAATTGAAATAGCTCATTCAAAAATTCGATTCCTCATTCGAATAACACAGGCAACTAGTTGACTTTGGTTTCAACTCGATTTTAAGCTGTTCAAAAGATTTTTTCTGAGTGAATGAGCATGATGGGCTTTTGTAGGGCATGAAATTTGCTACAAAAAAGTTCCCATGAGAGACAGCTGTACGATCAATAGTTTTGGAGTTACAGAGCTTGAAAGGTGAACAGGGCTTTAATAAAAATCGGCATAAAATCCCCTCTAATCTTATATTTATTGAAATTTACATGTAATTATTGTATTTGAATAAGTTGTTCCTAAGATTATAAATTTTAGAGCCATATAAAGTGTATTGTAAGTACAGCTTCATTCCATGGAAACATTTTTGTAGTAAATTTCATGCCTCACAAGCCTGTTATATTCATTCTTTCGAAAAAAATTAGTTCAACATCGAAAAACCGAACATTGAAACCAAAGGTAATGAGTTTCCTGCGTTATTTAAATGGAAAACTGAATTTTTGGATGATTTTTTTCCAAAGGGACAGTACAGTCTTTCTGCATAGGCTTTGTAGGCTCTGACCTAAGGCCCCCGACTCCTTGAACCACAATTTTCTTTTCATCCTACGAGAAAAGAATTTTTGATAATAAAAGAAGTAAAACATGAGCTATGGATATTCAAATTGCACAGCCAAACGAACATATTGATATATATTCATCATTCATTAAAATTTCCAAAAATATATTACTATATATAAGGAAAAAAGTTCCCCTACATGGGCCCCCAAGCATTCTGAGCCTAGGGCCCTTTAACTATGAAAGACGGCACCGCGAATGGAATATAGTGTTTCCTCTAGAAAATATCAAATTCTCAAGTAGGACAGAGAAAACAAAAATCTCGCCCAAAAATGAAACACCCTAGTATACAAACATTAGCGAAATGTCAGTATTCTTTCATTGGAATCGAGTTCAAAATAGTGTTGCCGTGAGCTGAGCCGAGCCGAGCTTTGGACATCGGCTCGACTCGGCTCGCTCCGAGCTGACTCGAACTGAATCGAGCTGGAAACGTAATTCAAAGGAATACCAACACTTGTGCTTCACTACATTTTTTTGATGTATTTATTCAATGATTTGAGCACACATAGAATGGAAAAACATCATCAACGAGAAATAAAAGAAATTTTATGAGCAAACAATCTTTCTCTCAACAAATTTCTTGGATCTCATGAAAATTTCATAAAATTTTGTGTATCTAGTTTTCAATCCAAATACGAGGGTGGATTGATAAGTTTCCGGCCTGACCAAGAAAAACAACGTTTTTAAGAATTTTTTTTTTTTTATTTCTCAACATAATCTCCTCCAAGGCAGATACATTTCTCATAGCGGTGTTCTAGTCTAGTAATGCCATCTCTATAGACTGATTCGTCAAGCTCCTCAAAATACCCATTTACAGCTTCGATTACTTCTTCATTGTCCGCAAATCTCTTACCGCCAAGCCATTTTTTGAGGTTAGGAAACAGATAATAGTCACTCGGGGCTAGGTCTGGAGAGTAGGGAGGGTGCGGCATTAATTCAAACTTCAGATCGTTGATTTTAGCCATCGCAACGATTGACGTGTGCGCTGGTGCGTTATCGTGATGAAACAAGATTTTTTTCTTCGCCAGATGAGGTCGTTTAATTTTCACTTCGTGGCTCAAACGTTGCAATAAGTCTGCGTAGTATTGACCAGTGATAGTTTTACCCTTTCCAAGGTAATCAATGTATATAATACCTCTTGCATCCCAAAAAACAGTAGCCATAACCTTGTTCACCGAAAAAATTGTTTTTGCCTTCTTTGGAGTTGGTTCCCCTGGTCCAATCCACTGTTTAGACTGTTCTTTGGTTTCAGGAGTGTAGTGGTGGACCCAAGTTTCGTCAACGGTTACGAATCGACGCAAAAATTCGCTTGGATTACGCTTATACAACGCCAAATTGGCCGTAGAAATGTTCTTTCGAATCAATTTTTGGTCGACTGTTAGCAAACGCGGCACCCATCTTGCACAGAGCTTTTCCATATACAAATGTTGGTGCAAAATATTTTGTACACGTTCATATGACATCTTACAGGTCTCAGCTATCTCACGAACTTTTAATCTGCGATCTTTCAGCACTATTTGATGGATTTTTTCGATCATATCTGGAGTTATGACCTCAATGGGGCGTCCTGAGCGAGGCTCATCAGAGGTGCTCACACGACCCTTTTTAAACTCGGAAACCCACTGCTTAACGGTTGAATATGATGGGGAGGATGTCCCCAGTGTTGAGTCCATCTCTTCTTTAATTTCCTTCGGCGTTAACCCCTTCAAATAAAAGTATTTGATGACAGCACGATTTTCCAGCTTTTCCATTTTTACGAAAAACACAGAGGCGTCTTGGTCAGCGTGCTCTCAAAACTAAACTAACATGGCGATCGGACTGAAACTATAGCTACAAGCTATCTAAGGATGGTACTATAGAAGGCCACCTCAAGGTAGGCCTAGTGGCGCTATCTCTTGGTCAGGCCGGAAACTTATCAATCCACCCTCGTATCACATTCCATTCGTAATCATTAATTTTTATACGTTTATTTCATCTTGTTTTCCACCATATGTTGTACATGTTGTTAGAAATTTGTATTCAAAATTATGTGTGATTAAAGTCATCCGCCTTACCCCAAGAGAACACCAACGTTCGATAAACCTTTATTAGACGTGAAGGTTTAATGCACGTTCGTTGAATGTGAATTTATCAAACCCTAAGAAAACACAGAGCTTCTAGGTGGAATTTAGGTTCATTATACGTACTTTGACGTCCAGAGAACGTCCAGTGGACCATCAAATGGCCTTACGTACAATGAACCTCTATCGAACCTTCTTTGGAACTACGTGTTCTCTTGGGACAAATCAATCTAAAATCGATCTATTCGGCTCGTGTCCTTTTAGGGTAGATTTTGTATTCATGAAACAAGCAAAGTAGAATCATTACAACATTTTACTATATTTTGGTATAATTCACAATAAGTTGCGTGAAATTGCACTGATCTACATTTCGGTCAAAACCCCCACCGATAGGATACATCGCCCCAACGCAGAATGTGACGTGGAGGCAACGAAGAAAAGTCTAACCTTGATCTTCACGTGGACTTTCCTTCGTTACCTCCACGTCACTTTTCTGACGAGCAACCGTTTATCCACCGATTCTCCACCCAAACTCTGCTTTGAGGCAATATGAGGATGATATTTCCTGCGAAGCCATACACACGGAAAAAAGAAAACAGCAATGGTTACTGTAAACCGCAGTAATTCATTGAAAATTAATGAAAAATCAAATTCACGCCGCTCATTACTGCGTCTCCCAGTAACCATTAATGTCCGAGCAGCATTGACGAATTTAACTGCAGTGCACATCCCTGTGATCGCGCTAACCTCTATCATCTAAGCGTGTTTTCATTTGTTTTTCAACTGATTGCTGTTATGGACAGTAACCAGTGCTGTTTTCTTCTTTCCGTGCACGCAGAGAAAATTAATTCAAGTATTACTACGCTATACAGTCAAGTAGGGACAAAATCGCATTGTGACGGTATGTAGTATGCTTTTTTTTTTTATTAAAATCACCTTATTTTCTAGTGAAGAGTGAGAGAATCCTGTTATCAATTAGTGGAAAGAATAGCAATTTCAATGACCAAATATAATACATTTCCTCACAATGTGATTTCTTCTCTACTTCATTGTAAAGTGTAGTCATTTTTAAGATAACTCTTCTTCGCGTGTAGCAATTGAATACGATGTTTCAAATACATAAAATGAAACATATTTTCTATAGATTCTTGCTCGTTGGAGATAAACTCAAAGATGCCAATAGTATAGCTCTCCATAATTTGAGGATAATTCAAACGAAGGATGCCACCAAAATAGCACATTTCGGTTAACACAAAGTGGTCGAAATCAACATATATTTTTTTGAAAATATCTATTGTAGCCAATTTTTCGCTCAACACGAAAGGACACATATATTCGAAACATGAAAAAGCTCGACGAGCTATGAAACGTGTATGAAACCTCAGCTCCCCATATAAAAATCTTCAGGCTCCGCCAATGCTGACGACGGAATATAGCTAGACGCAAGGCTGCCAGCCAAAGCTGGGCAATCTATGTAGGGACAAGGATGGTTGACAATGGTCTAAACATTGTACCAATATGGGAAGTCATAAATCGACTTCATTGATCCATCATTGATCATTGGCTGCGCCACGCTTGGTCCATCCTTCAACCAATATTGCTTGAAGGAAAAAGCATGCTTTCAACAGAGGCTCTCTAGGGCTTGGCGGGACACTGCTCCAAGCATTAGGCAACTCTGAATGACAATGGATTCTCATGTTGCACCAAGCATGGGTCGTAGCTTGGTCCAGCTTGGGCAATAGCTTGGCTCAGCTTGGGCGATGGCCTCGCTCAGTTTAGGCGTTATCTTGACTCGACTTGAGTAATAGCTTGGCTAAGAGTGAAACTTCCTTCTCAAACAGCAAATTACAATAACTCTCACCAGAGTGATGCTTGTTTCCTGCGAGTGGCGAACCAAGCATTCAATCAATATATAAGTCTCCTTTGAAGATTCCATGACAGAAATAATTCTTCATCTGTTTCCAGACCCGCCTACTTCTACGCCAGGACCACCGGATTTACGTCATTCATCAGTTTAAACTAATCAGAAAAATTACACGTTGAAATTCTCCGACATTCATTTCGTTCAATCGAAATGATAGAATGGATTTTTTATTTTATTTTCAATTACAATAAAAAATAAAAGTGACCATTGGCATGAGATGGGCGCAACCCTGCCGCAAGATTGCTACAGCGTTGGCTCATCCTTGGCGAACAAATTTTTGTACGGTCTGCCATTGACGGCATATGCTATCACAACCCTGTTTCCAGTGTTGGGTCTTGATTGTGGAAACAAATGGGCTGAGGCTGAAATGATGTTATCATTTCAGAGTTGCGCCATGCCTGGTAGCCTAGGCTTGGCCAATCTTGGTGAGCCTTGCGGCAACCTAGCGCCCATGGTCAATTTTTACCTGGGTCGGCTCGGCTCGAAGCTCGATCGAGCTCAGCTCGAAAAAAAAATCTCCAGCTCGGCTCGAAGCTCGCGGCAACACTAGTTCAAAAGCATAGTAACTGTAATATTCTTCTTTCGCATAGACTCCGAGGTTCACCCGAATGAATTTCTACGAGGACTGATGATATCGCGTGGATGATTTCATAGTTGTTACGTGAAAAAGGTAATATCTATGTCTCTCACAATACCACATACATCATGAATTATGAAATCATAGATCGATATGAGTCTATACTCTCATCATCCATCGACGCATAGTACTTCTCCTTCGCTTATAAAAATTTAATGACAAAACTCTGGTTCTTCGTTACGTTATTCAATTTGTTTCCTTCGATTCGATGGATGGTTAATAAAAACCTCTGTTTATAACAGAATTCTATTATCATTATATCAAAAGACGTTTTTATTTCCACGAAAAAAGGAAGAAACACAAGTATTGCGCAAGTAGTGGAACAATTATTTGTCCTCTCAACAATATATCGATCGAAAGCCTCATAATTTGTACTCTCCGAAACACGTATGTACATATATATATATTTTTTTGCAAAAGCATTTTACTGGTCGTGAGTTACAAGAGATTGCAAAACTATACGAAGAGGTTGGTGAGATTTTGTAATATTTCACAAGTGAAAACTCTAAAAGGGAAAGAACGAAGAGGAGGGTAGTGATAAAACGGAAGAAAGACATGTTGACGCGACCGCGTTGGTAACGCGATGCGTGTATTAATGTTTGAACGTGTATGCACACGGGTCTGAGTATGGATGTATGAGTGGCCAAGATCGCCAGGGGCAATTCCGTAAAAGCAAAGGAAGGGCTTTTGTTTTTGGAGGTTACCGACCTGCAGCGAGAATGCGACTGGTTGACAGTAGAATGGGATCTCGGAGGATCGATGATCGAGCTCAAGTCGTGGTTAAGCAGCAATTTCTTTTTACCGTCAAAGAACTCACGTATTCGGTCTCTTTCCTTCTACTGAGAATTCGTTTTTACGAATATTTCCCCTTGCCGATCGTCGAACGATTAATATTCAATACCCTTCACAGAAAAAGCATTACGCTTTTTTGTACGATATTTCTGCCAAGTTACTGCAAGTTTTCGATACATATTTCCTCCTGAACCACTAATCTCGGTACATATACGCTCGTATATACCTAACTGGAACAAAAAAAACAGATTTGGAAAAAAACATCTCTCGGAGGAGACATGATTTATTTGGACGATAAAAAAATGATAAAACTGTAAAGAACAAGCTGATCCTCCGCTACTTGTCAATGCGATAAAAACTGGCATCGATAATGATACGTGAAACGATAATGATATGGAAATCCGCTTAGGTTGAATTCTCCGATGGAGTACGATATTCTAGTATGCCACGAAAATGTATGTATCCACGTACTATATATCTACGACGGATGATTGTTTGGGAATTGAGCAATAAAATCAAGGATCCTTTTTTATTGCGATTGATGAAAAATTGACGACATAGTGAAACCTTTCGTCAACTTATATTACTTTCAAATTACTCACATCCTTCCAACTCCAAAGATTTTCTCGTATCAAAATCCTATCCCTCGTGTCACTTTTGATGCGAAAAAGAAAAACAACAGAAAAAAGATTCCTTTATCGTCAAACTTTGCGGGCCTCCAGGTAGAATCTTTAAAAGTCAAATTTTACTAGCCTTTTTTCTTTTTTTTTATTACAAAAACTCGTTTCTTCTCGTTCCTTTGTGGATGACTTTCAAAGCGGAAGATCTTTTAAAATATGGGTTTGAATAGACGAAACTTCATTTTCTACTCCACATCTTCGGAATGATATCATTTCTCATAGATTTAAATGATAAAATTGATAAAAAAAAATAAAATCCAGGAACACTTCGCCGACGTTAAGAGGGATTTATTACTTGAATCGTAAATAAAGTAACATTAGAGTCACATTTGAGGCTACACTCGACCTATATATCGAAAGATTATGAAAATTCAATGAATTCAAATGAAAGTCGAGAGTCGACATATTTTCGTCCTACCTTTAATTGTTTCACCGCATACAATAAATGTATTATTGCAGAACGATTACTGTTATTACTCACACGCAATATTGAATTTTTTCACATTCGGATAAGTTTATTACCGTTGTTTTTTAACTTCGATGCCACCAATGCATCTAGAGATTTGCATTACAAAATATCTCATTCGAATGAATTGTAAAGTCTGCCCGCCCGTTCATTGAGATACTACCATCATGCAGGGTACAAGTACATTACAGTACTTAAATATTTTACACCATCGACACGAAAAGTAGATATAAGACTGTTATAGTTGTCGAGTGATACTTTATACTCGGCTCAATGAGAAGCTATTGTGGAACAAACGATGTGGAAGGAAAAAAGAATTTTCAATTACAGTAATGTTTGGTAAAAAAGTAGAGAAAAATGATATCAGTTTGTGAAAGAGAAGAGAACAACGAGACTTCGGCCCTGATTGAGAGTGGGCACATGCCACATGGTTTATTATCTCGTTCTATATTCTTCAATGAACGGAATACAATTTCATCATTGTGGATTGAATAATCAACGCGAACGGAAATAATGTGTTATATATTACGAGGTTAATTTTATTAAGTTCAAAGAAATGTTCGGTTCACCGTTTGTTCCGACCTTCCGATCGGTTCAACAAGAATTTTCAATCAATTTTTCGGATCATCATCGTTCGAAAACCTTTCATTGTTTTAACAAAAATTAATCTCATCAACAAAGATGGGAACTTTATGCTTTTCGAACACTGAGAAAAATATTCAGTTATTTTACAAAATTTTTAGAAACCTCAATTCAACAGTTTTCTCCACAAACGGTCATTTATGCTCCAATTATACTCATATTTGCTCTGTAATTTCTGGTCAAAATGAACCTTTCTCTGATTTTTCTTGAACTTCTCTGGAACCATCTGGAAAAATTCAACGTACAATTTCTTCCAATCCACTTGTTTCTGTATTCCTTGGAAACTGCCTAAATGTTCAATTCTTTTAAATCCCTCCGAAAGATTCAACTCACAATCTTCTCCGAAACACCTGTACGCAGATATCAAAGTAATAACCACAGTAAACAATTTCTAATCGATAAAAAATATGAAAAAATTCTTCAAATTAACCAAAAAATTGCAAAAATCTTCACGATGCTTGCGAATTTTGGTCTTCATTGGGACCGAGAGTAGTTGAACAGCCGTCCTTTCAATTCCCTAGGTTAGAAATATTTCAAATAGAATGGAATGAAAAAAAAAAAATTTCGAAATATGAATTCTTTATATAATTCCGACCCAAAGTGGCATCGATTTACTCATCAAGCTCATTCGTGCGGTTTTCAATACACTGGATTCATTATCGCTTGGAGTTGAATCGAGGTGCTTCAGAGGCTTGTATAAAAGGAACAAAGCTTATTAGTTGGATTTGTATAATAGATTCGTCTGGGTTGATTTCTTTCACTCTTCTTTTGAATCTATATTAATGCTCGGTTACGTTCCATTAATGATATTTCGTAAGAAGAAACTGTTTTCGTCTGTTGGAATGAAATTTCAAATCATGCATGAGATAACAAGATTTTTCAAATTACGTACTCAACGTAACAATTCAACAGATGTGTTTGTACGAGAAGCTTCATCGTTCAATTTAACAAGCTCACTCACTCAGACGGTGAAATAGTTCTACAAAAAGTTCAAGTAGCCGCCCGGACAAATGAGTCGACTGGAAGAACTCATATTTTAAAAAGTATCTCTAAGGGCTATCTCTATCATTCTTTATTTTTCCTTACCTTACGCAAACTATCTTTCCAATCATTCTAACGCAGAATTATGATTTCGAGATGAATAAACTTATTTTTCTTGTTTTAATTTACAATCTAAGATACGGAGAGCGAAATATAGCGTTAAATCAACGCGTTTATCTTACTACTTTTATCAAGCATTGTTCTTTTATTTGAAACCAACTCCTACTTTACACTCGCTTCTCGTTTTATTGCAAAAATGAAAAAATATATATATATATATATATATATATGTATATACAACCTTTGTCGCACCTAAGAAAATTCTTTCCACGTTGTATATGTGATTATAAACTCGCTGTACTATAACTACCCTTATCTATCCCTTACTATAAATCTCAAAGAGTATTCCCAAGTTTTCGCATCGATGTTAGCAATCTACTTGACTCATCTTTGGCAAACTGAGTAGGACAAATAAAAGATATGAATTGCAGAAAGAATTTGGCGCCTTGGAAAGTTCGCATAGCGATAAGATAAATTGTAAGTGGATTCCTTAGTAATACGAGGTGCGTCAGTAATTTTTATAGAATGCTTGAAGAAATGATATCACAATTATCGGAGATGAAGAAACCTTGTTTTCGCAAAGAAAGACTTTGCTTTGAAAATCAGGATAGATAGCGAATCTGTTTTCCTAAATTTCAAAATAATTCCATACTTGAGTTGAAAAACAGTGCTCCTCCTTGCTTCATTTTCATTTCAAATTCAACATGAACAAATTCTGGTGGTTAATCATTCCACTTTTCACTTTTCAGTCAGTACTTTTGTCTCCTATACTCAATGGAATTCGAATACCCTCTCTAAATCTGGAAGAGTGAAAAATTCACTGTAGAATTGGAGTGGTTGTGGGTTTATAACCTCCAAAAGAGTGGAAATTTCACTCTAAATTTCGATAGGCTCACTTTTGGCTGGCTAAAGTGTGAAATACCACTCTAACAATTTTAGAGAGTGTACACTGAAAAAGAAATTTATTCCAGTCAAATAAATATTTATTTGTCCTGTACCAAAGAAATATTTATTAGAATTAACAAAATATTCTTTGGAACCAAAATAATTTATTGGAATGAAATAAACGATTAAAACCATCTATTTAATCCAAATAAATTATTTTGGTTCCAAAGAATATTTTGTTAATTCTAATAAATATTTCTTTGGTACAGGACAAATAAATATTTATTCGACTGGAATAAATTTTTTTTTCAGTGTACCAGGGCATAGCATAGTTCTGAAAGAAAACTATCAGTTCTAAAACGTAAGAATGGTTTGAATGGAATCAATTTTTAGTGAGATTTTTTCCTTTTTCTTTTTTTTTTTAATGGAGTATCCAATATTGTCCTTCCTTGATAAACGAACCGATTGATTCTCGCCAAATCTGATTGAATCTTGCACAATGTTCTGACCAAATCCTATTCAACCATTTCCAATGAGATTCAATCGGGTTAGTGTATTTTTTCAATGTAATTTTGATTGAACCTTGCACGATGTTCCGACTAAATCCCATTAAATTTAATTTCGTCAGATTCTATGGATTTTTTCAACGAGGGCTGTTACAGAATGAGCCTTTCGGCTCATATCAAGAGCTATAGTGAGTTCAGAAGCGATATTAATTCTAAAAAAAAGAGAACTTCATGTCAAAAGTGAAATTAAGGAAGTACTTGTCACACCTTTTTTTTTAGAAATCGAGGGTCCAGCGCCCTGGAGTGTACCAACAAACGTTGATACAAAGTTGTAAACGATAATTTTCAAGGAATTCTCTTACAGCGTTAAGAACAGAACACATCACACGCTGGAATAAAACAAAAGAAACGTACGGCAGTCAGTCATTCGCACAATGCGAATTCCCACACCACATAATCACACGATAATTCACTTACAACAGACATTTGTATACGTGTCAAAATACCTGTCACTCGAATATTGCGAGATCGCATTAAATAAGGATAAAGAATATCAATTTGCATGAAATTATAGCTACTTACGGCTGCTGAAGATTAAATGGAAACGGAAGGAGAGCACCGATCAACAAATTTCATCCTATTTATCGCATGACCTCGAAAAACTTCCTCGACGATCCCATAGCCAACAATAAAGAGATTATCCGATTGGGTTGATGCACACAACTGTTCAAAACTCACTGCACGCACTTTCAATTGTCAATGATAAATTTAGCTAGCAATGAACATAACTTGTCTCTTGGGACATCAAGTTCACGGTTGCATAGGTTCAATGTTCCTTACGAGATATTCGATTGCGGAAAAGACCGCCGATGAGGTTTCTCGTATTCTGAACTCTAACTCCTCGTCTTCACGGAAGTAGAGATACACACCTCCTGGAACAAAAATATATATAATAAACAATGGATTTTACGTGACAAAAGATGGTACCAATAATTTAATTTTCGAATATATTCGTACGCGTTTTTTCAATAAAAGTAAATTACTTTGTAACCGAGAAGGACGGGTTGTTTTTTTGCTACTTGAAATATTATCCTATCCGCCCCGAACTGTTGACTCGGTATATTGGAGCAAATTGTTTCCGACGTATCACATCCTTTATCGTTATTTAATGTATTTATTATTCTTGCGTTTCAAAACTCTTAGCAAAATGAAACGAATGAATCGGGATATTATAAAAATCTCGGATTTTAGATGTTGGATATTGGATACATACGATTAAGGGGAATCTATAGGATGTGTAGTTGCGGTTCGTGCTGCCTTAGACAGCGTTCGATTGATCTGTCTGGGGACTTATGGACGATTTACGTGACCAAAGACTGGTTCAGGTCTCGATCGTTGCCAGTCTTTTGAAACCGTTACACGGCAGACGCTAAACTATAAAACGAACGACAATCGGGCTTTGTTATATCCTTTTGTTTGAAAACAAAAAAAAAAGATTGAGAAACCTATCTATCCATCTCCCTGGATTTATCTCAAGAAAAACATCCACTCGATCCACCCAAAGAGGAATATTAAAAGAAATAGAATTTTCATCTAATCCTTTCCATAATGTATATAATTTGCCAGTTTTTACATAGCAGGATCTTTGAACAAGAAACACGTGTATTCTTGGTACATATTTCTACTTTGTCAGGCTAATAGCCTGACAAAGTAGAGACGTAAAAGTGATCAAGTTTATGCTCAATTCAGTTACGTTACTGAATTACTAGCGGTATCCGGTAATTATGTGAAGTAAGGCATCAAAGTTTACATGTCCGCTTGGCACAGCGTATGACGAGAAGGCTGGCGCTAACGAGCCTGTGTTGATTTTCATTCTAATATCAATCGAGCTTGGTTCGTTAATACAACCGTACAAGGGATTACCACTTTTTCTTCGTCAAATCTACTTGAAAATATAAAGATGGAAATGAGAGCGGCGTATAAATATTGATACAAGTTTGGATTTTTCCAAGTATGAAGGAAAGTCAAATCGATAAGCAATCGCCGGGAAAAAAACTGTGATATATACGGATAAAATTAAGAATGATGATCCATATGTTGATACGAGATGTTGTTATCACAGACATTCGAGTGAGGCAAAATATACAAACACCTTCTTTCGAAATAAATCACACAAAGATATTATGATATATATGCGGAGAATAAGTCCGGGGGATGAATTTTCTAGTATATTTCATTTTATTTCAATCCAACGCGCGGAGCGGCTTACAACGATTGATTGTGATATCAGGTAAAAGCTTCATGCAAAGTTTGATTAAATGCACATCAATCTTTGGATATGACTTGGCTATAATAACGTTACGCAACATCTGAGCGTACCTTTTGAACCTTGAAATAAGTACCACCGCGTGTTCGAGTATAATATTCGAAACATGACTTGATGAATGGAGTCGTGTTTGAAAGACTCAGATATAGACGTTCGCATTACCGCTTCGATGCCTTCTTTTACATCGTAGAAATAACTTTTGAGAATTTCCAAAGAGAGGAAAATAACTTAATTTCTCGTGTAAACTTCGTCCTTTTTTTTTTTGTTCAATATCGATGACAAGAGAAGATATAGCGAGATAAAAAAATTGAATTAACGAGTAGCGGTACCGTGTAATGCGTTTAAAAGAGAAATGCAATTATTTCTCAATTCTATGCGGTGATATTTGTGCAATATCCGTCATGCATGAGCGTTGAGAGTGTGTTCCTGATGGACAATGTGGTGAAGTTTATTCACGATTCAATCAAATATTCGATACATCATCTTTTGAATACGGCGTTGAAGTCGCTAGCCGTGCACCGAGGTAAGAAATTCGGTGTCACATACAGAATAGCAAATATTTTTGCTAATCTAGCTGAAAATTCGCTGCCACAGCTACACTCAACAACAAAAGCAAGAATTTTGTTGTCCTGTTGACAAATTTGTTTATTTCAGCAAAGAAAATTCAGTTGTGTTGATAATTTTTCTTGCTCTTCCAGCTAATTTTCTTTGCAGGCGGTAACAGTAACAGACCTGCTTGTTATGTCAGCAATACTTTTTTCTCCGTGTAACTGAATTGCTGGGAGAGCAAAATGATCAACCCTAGTAGCAAAGATTTTTTGCTGTCATAGCTGGACAATCGCTGTGATAGCGAATTCTTTTTTCTTCGCACAGATGAAACTGTTTCTTTGATTCTAGAATCTACAATTATTTGGTTCCGATTTATTTGATTCAAATAAATTTTCTTCCAGACGAGTCTTAATTTTGTGTGTCAAATGATCGAAATTGTTTGAGAATTGTTTTCTTAGAATATTTTGATTTGAACGGTTCAATATGTTACACAGTGCTACAAAAAAGAAAAAATTAAAGACACTTCTCAAATAACCTAGTGTAGGTTGTTGGTCTGGTCGAATACAACACAAAAATTTTTTACACCCTCAAATTTTCAAGTTATGGTCAAAAAACTGATTTTTGGGGATTTAGTACATTTGAAAATTTCTAACTCGGCCATTTTTGGACCAATTTCAAAATTCCAAACAGGTTCTGAAAGGGGAATGTTGGCACTTTCGAGGCATGCATATGGTTTTGAGTAATCAATCGAACTTAGTGGAAATTCTTCCTCGAGAATTTGAAATTTTCACCTGTTTTTTTTTATTTTTTCTATTTCAAAAGCATTTTTTCGCGACTATACTTCAAGAACCAATGGTTTATCATATATTTGTTACGGAAGTGGGTTCAATTCTGTGTGAAGTGATTTTTTGTTCATTGAAATCGATCAAGAATTGTCGGAGTTATACAATTTTTTCCAAAAAAGGAAATTTCAGTCTCATACGAAAATTGATGTGGAGTCCAATTAATAATATTCTATGCATCATATAACGTATGATGGTATCGAATATGATGTTGACTTGGTCTAGCATTACGCTGAGGAAAGAATATAGGCCAAATAGGTAGAACTCAGGCTAATATAATCATATTATTATAATAATAATTAATATAATTATATTTCCGTATGAGACCGAAATGTCCTTTTTTGAGAAAAATTGTATAATTCTTGATCGATTTCAATGAACAACGACTCATTTCACACAAAATTGAACACACTTCAATACCATATATGATAAACCATTGGTTCTTGAAGTATAGTCGCAAAAAAAATGCTTTTGAAATAGAAAAAATGAAAAAAACAGGTGAAAATTTCAAATTTTTGAGGAAAAATTTCCACTAAGTTCTATTGATTACTCAAAACCATATGTATGTCTCGAAAGTGCCAATATTCCCCTTTCAGAACCCGTTTGGAATTTTGAAATTGGCCCAAAAATGGCCAAGTTAGAAATTTTCAAATGTACTAAATCCCCAAAAATCAGTTTTTTGACCATAACTTGAAAATTTGAGGATGTACAAAATTTTTGTGTTGTATTCGGCCAGTCATTCGAAAAGTGCCTGACCAGTGTAGCACCGTGTTATTATTGAATAAATAATATATTTTGAATTAAAAAAAATCGGAAACATATCATGTGGATTTCGAAATGAATATATTTTCATCTCGAGTCAAGTAACTATTTGTTTGGATAAGTTCAATCGAAAACCATCTATATCACTGTGTATCGCGCCATGGTGCCCGTCAGTTATTTGTACTCCATTATAAGCCAAGGAAAAGCACATCGTCGTCCCTGTTAATCAGCTATTCCAGATTTTCGTTTTCCAAATGACCACGCTTTTCAAAGAAGGAATTCTATCGACTGGAACCGCAAGAATTGAATTCTAACTCCATAAGCGAAAATTTTAGCCACCCATTTGTATGATATCAATAAACATATGTTGAAAATCTTCAAGTATTCACTTCTAAAACATTTATTGAATCATTTGTATCTTGGCAATTATGTCTCAAATGAAATTTTGTGAGTAGAAACGTCGAAAACCGAAAGTATATTTTTGAATAAACGTTTCGTCTTTTCTAACCAAAGAAAACAATGTAAAAAGTGTCGATTTTTGCCTATTGATGCAAAAGTGAATAGAGTGTGAATTTTCATAGATTTTGAGGCGCTGAATTAGATAATTAGTGGCAACAGGAAGCCCGAAAATCCATAGCGAAAGTGGGAAAAACCTGCGATCATCATATGAAATTCGTACTTGACAGGATACATATGCGCTCAGTCTTGTTTCTCAGTGTGCACCCAATAAACATACTACACACGTTATTTCAACGTTGAAAAAACGTTAGACTGTCAAACGGACGTCAGTCGTTGATTTTATAACATTGATTTTTATTTGAAATTTGATAGAGAAATAGACGACCAGAAATTACGTTTTGATGATGTGTAATTTAAACTGATGTTCAAAAATAATCATCAAACGACGTCCTCAAAAAACGTGTTTTGAACGGGTTTGAATCACGTGTTTATAACACCTTGTGTTTGAACTTCAATTGAAGAAATTCTGCTAAGAATGTCGAATGAAACCGAACAATGGTTAAAATTTCAACAAAGAGCAAGATAGTAAATAGTGTGGCGTACTTTCCAAATGCTCTCATACTCAGAAAAGTTCTCAAAATAATTTGTTGGATTCAATTCACGTTTTAGAACCATCATTAGGACACGTCGATATTTGACGTCTTTTAAACGATGTTCAAACCGTTGATACGACGTTATTTTATGGTTGAAAAACACGTGATCTGCCGCGACATTTTTACGTTTAATCAACGCAAGAATATTACTAATTCACAATAGGTGTGGTTATTGACGGTTTTTGACGTTTTTTAAACGTGTGTATGTTTACTGGGTGCTGTTTGATTCTGGCTACACAAAATCCACTATCAAATTCAGCTACTCGAAGATTATGAGCGATGTTCTGTAAAATATGATATTTGCACTTTATTCACTTTTGCATCAATTTTCAGAAATTGACACTTTTCACGTCCCTTTTTACGTTGAAAATGAAGCAAATAGTAGGTATCTTTCGATCAAAATAATACTTATTTGATTGAAAACCAAAATCTGTTCCACGTGAACGCATCAAAGCGGCTTTCTGAATAAATCTTCCTCCATACTCTCTTACAGAATTCTATATGCGAAACGAATAAATGTATGTTCGAATGAAAGAATCATTTGTTAAATCAACCAAAATCACATCTTCCTTTCAATCTAAAACAACAGTTCGTCAAAGTATCGTATTTGTTCGAACGAATGAATCGTAGAGTTTGAATATTCAAGTAAATCCAGAAATGACTCCAAATTTGTTTGATCCAACAAAACACTTTTATCTGTGCGTATGAGATTTTATATATCGGACCCTGTTGAAAGGAAGTTTCGAAAGTTATCACGATCGTCATCTTTATTATCATTTTCAAGGGTCGAGCTAAAAGAAACTCATCCCTTCTCTTTCTCACCCCTCCAAGAAATGAATCGACTCCATGTGATTTTTCTTAATAGAAACAATGATAAATTTGATTCGTTTAGCGAGAATTACATTTATTGACACGATTGAAATTGATTTTCCTGTACGAACAAAGTTATATTCGTGCTGTTTATAACTAAGTGAATAGCGATGATATTGAAATTCATGTTAAACACTTTAGCATATTCAACACTGATTTCTCCAAGCGTGTATATTGCGGAGCTGTGTAGAGCGTTATTGTTCCGACAGTTCAACTCGGCGATGAACATCAATTATTGTCCTTGAAGTACAACGCATAGTTGTAACCCAGAATCATAGCTGAAACAGTACTACAATTCATAGATCAGCGATTATTCATCGAACGACTACTAATATATACTTTTCCAGCACTCTGCACAGAAAAATGTATTTCTCCTAAGAAATTCTTCTACATGAACAAAATTTTCTTTTTCGAAGGGATTTTTGAGGAAAGAAGAAAAGAAGAGAAATAAACGCTATTCACTCTAGAGTTCCATCTAATTTATCTTGGTATTATTTTTACAACAATTCCAAAGAACAGATATGAGTTGTAAACTATCAATGAAATAGAGGAAGAGAATCATTTGAGAGATTGAAACATATAAAATCTGATGTGCCGTAACTGATCCTTATTGAGATAATGTAGGAACTAATGTGAGTGGGTTGAGGAAAGTGTGAGCTGATGAATCCAGAAGAAAATACTTCCCAGAAATTATTCACGTCACAATAGAATAATCACTTCGCTAATGAAATTGCATAATTATCGTTATCTTGCGTAACAGATCTTATGAAAATTAAACAACTTTCCTTGAACTGGAACCAATTGTCGAAAGACAATTCAACAATGTTTATCTTGAAACAACTTCCATCCTTGAAATTTTTCATCGTCAAACAGAGTTGGTAGAAACTCGAGATCGTCCTTTAATTGTTGTTACGAGACATCATTTATCATTCGAAACGTTCGTATGAGAAATGTGGTCTAATAATTAAACGCATAACGTCTATATTATGGGAAATTCCACCGAGTGGAAGGAATAAATAATGCGTGAACGAATAAACGTAGGTGAGCGTTTTTTGGGGCGTGTCCCATGGATGGTACTTTTACCGTATTGCTTCATTTTGACACGTGTTCGTCAGGGACCTGACCGTAGATGGCAAATTTATCATTATAACTGATGACGGAACTCTCTTTTTCTCTCTCCCTCACGATTCGATCATTACACAGCTTAGGTTTTCGAGACGGTTGTACGTATAATATCATCTCTCCTTTTTTTCTTATCAAGAATGAGAGAGAAAGATCAAGAGATTGTACATGACTATGTGAGAAAAAGGACTATCTCTCACTCGTTATGTAAAGAGCGTGGCAAAGTGTTTATTACGTGTTATATACCTATATTTATACACAACACAATACAGTACGTATTTTTTGGAATTTTTTGTTTAAAAACGTTGATATTTTCAGAACGAAGCTGAAAACTATTCCGAAGCGGAAACAAATCATTCGCTGTGGTAGCTATTTCGCATATTTGATATTTGGATAGCGAAAAAACTGACTGCGAAAGCTAGATTCAAGGAATTAAATATTCAATTTGATGTAAAAACTGATCAAACATTCCATTATTTGATCCGATTAAATGTTTCATTAATCCTCAGAAATGTTTTATGGAGAGAGGACAAATGAACTATTTATTTGGTTGGAAGACATTTGTTTTCAGTGTAGCAATGACTTTGGCTGCCACAGCTAGTTTCTAGTTATCCAAATATCAACCACATCATTTTTTCTCCATATCGTGGGGATTATTTCCGACCAAACATAGTAGATTTCTCGTGAATACAAACGAGACTGAGATGTTACGATATTGGATCAAATGAATACACAGAAGAATATTATATTCGGCGATATGTTGAGATCTTCCACGAATATTACATTTTCCATTCGTATAGTTTGAAAATCGATATCTCTTTCAACTTTCGGATAATCAATTTCCGGGAACTCGTTTCTCCAAGAAAAGTTTATATGAAATTTTATCCCTTGGAACGAACGCTCTGAATTTCTGGAATCTGTTTCCGATAACCACGATTTAAAGAACACAGGATGTAAATAAATTTTCTGGATAAATCACAAGATGAAAAGAATTTCAACGATTCGACTTGTCACAAAGATTGAAGCCAATGATTTCTCGTTATATGTTTTCAACGCATACGTTGTGAGATTATTAAAGCACCCTACACAATCGGAAAACTTGTGCAACTGTATTAAGTAATGTCACTGAATATGGTTATGTTAATCTGGTAGCGCTGCTGCTATTTGCCAACGTATTAAGAGCATACTTATTACATTCTAATAACAAAACAAAACACTCAGCTTTCAAAGACCCGAAAGTACATTACAGTACATTTTGTTCAACGATATTTTCAGTTCCCAAGCAGTTAATTCGAAAAGATAACAAATTGATTAGACTTCAAGTTGATATTTTATATTGACATTGAGTACTTGTTAGTCTAAGAGTTATAATATACATTCAATCACCACCGTTGTCACGTTATTAAACTTTCACGAGTTTTCACTCGAATAAGAAAAACAATAATTTTCTAAGGAAATAGAAACTCGTCTACCGCATAGTATTCAATTGAATATTATAAACGCGTACCGATATTACCACAATATGCAAATACTTTCATCCTCTCTTTACATAATTATACATACACGAATCAATCATGGAAATTACAAAACAAAAAAAACGACTCTTATAACGTCGAGTTATTGTATATCCATACAAAATTTGTATTAATCCTATTTCGCGCTATATTTTCTTTAGTTACATTTCATATTCATCCGTCGAGTACTTTTACACGGCTTGAGTTGCAATTCTTTGTTTATCGGGTATTTCATATCTCGCTGAAAACACTTCAGAAGCGTTATTCCGCATCCAAGATGCAGTAAAAAGTGTTTTGGAGGCTTAGTTTTCGAGCTATGAGCATTTTTAGATTTTCTTTCAAATTTAAATAACTCAAAAGCTTTATATTCTACATTCTCGAGCTTAACACCATTCAACTATATCCTATCATTCTTTGTTTCAGAGCTTTATCAGCGATTTGAAACAGAATCCAGCAACTTTAGATTACCACAGCTTCGAAACAAAGAATGATAAGATAGTTGAATTGTTTTTTCCAGAGATCCGGTGTTTTCGAACTGAGGCTCAAAAATGTAGAACATAATGCTCTTCCAAACGGGAAATTATCGCATTTTGGTTGCAGAATAACGCCTCTGAAGTATTCTGTCAGTGAATTATGAAACACCCTGTATAATCGTATATTCATGAGATGAAAATATTGACAATTAAAATTGATATCAATGTACTTCTTATTATTTTACATCGAAATTGAATGACTTTGAGGCTTGATTTAATCTCTGTTAAAATATGTTGCTGTTGATATTCTCGAAAAGGGAACGAGGCAATCGATTGATGTATTATAACGATGTCATAAACGGGGAATGCCCCCTTGCCGAACTACGTCATTTGCATATTCAATTCTTCAAACATTGAACTTTCCTCTTTTAAAAAGTGAAAATTTTACTGCTTAAGAGTGAAAGGTGTACGATGTATATTCCTTACGTACAACATCAAATGCAGTTGGAATATGATTTAAGATTCACAGAACATGTATGTTCGAATATTCATACGAGTGTGAAGTACGAGTGATTATAGAGTCTGGTTCGGAACGTAAAAGGTGTAAGAATTTTCTGCATAATAAAGAAGAAGAAGAAGAAATATCCACGGATGAAGTAATTTCAAATAAATGATAATATTATCTAATATTCGAATAAAATATAAACGATTGAATTTTTATATATCATCTAAACGAAGGATGCAAAGCATATTAATCCAACCTACTTTCCTTTGTTGTGCATTTTGAGGTATAATCTATCGATGATATTCTCCGACGATTCCAATTTCATTTCCAGGAACACATGTTTTCCAACTGTGTAGTCATTCATTATGTACACTTGTACTCTATGAAAATGAAATGCGTAAAATAACATTTGTCAACGTGGGAATAGATTAACCGTACGTAAACGTGAGCTTAATGGTTCCCGTGACAACATGTATTTCATAATAATGTAAGAGACGTATAAGTATTAAATACACGATGTTGTGTAATACAGTTCTTTAATTTTTCTACTCTTTTCCTCATAATTTTTGATTCCTCGCAACAGAAAAACAAGGAAATAAAAAGCGTTTTGAACAATTATTGGGTCGCATTTGAGAACCGTGGAGCCAAGGGAATACCATTTTTTCCCGATTTTAGGGATACAGAATCGATAGATTCTTGACAGAACCGATTCTTTTCTATAGAAGATTCATAGATTTTTATATAATCTTGATCGAAAATTTGAAAATGATACTACTTCACCTCCAAAACCAAAATAGTATCCCCTCGCTAATGATCAACATAGAGGATTTGTTAGAATGCATTTCAACCTGAAACTCGCGGTTCCAAAAAATAGGCGGAAAAATACTCTTTTTTGCCGCCCCTCTTTTGCTACTCACTTTCTGAACAATTTTACAATAAACACAAATTTGAAACCTGCAGTGATAAAGTACAATGCTAAAATTGAGCTTTGAATATGAAATTGAAACTGCAAATGATTCCTCAAAATCATGCGAACGATTATAAGTATATTAACCCACAATTGAATAAATTTTGAGCTTCCGGAGTGGAGCCGCATCTTCCATCGGTTGGTTGCCGTCCTGAAAAAGCCAGCTGCAATGATCCACTCCGGAAGCTCAAAATTTATTAAATTTTGCAAGCCGCGGAAGATCGCACAGCGAATCTTCGCTGAATCAACTAATTCATAATCAAATGTCAATAATTTTTATATACCCTGGTTTTTCATGTTTAGAAATATGTTTTGAGTTTTGAATTTATATTCATAGTGGACTTTAATGCTGCATTTTTCCCGTTGTCTGATGCTTCACGGCCCTTAAATGAGATAAGAGAAGTGATCGGGTGATCACGTTTTTGTCATTCTTTCAACGATGAGGTAACCAAAAGGTACCTCAACACTTTGTTTTCTTTTGTCTTATTCCCTGAGCATCTTGGGAAGAAATTTGAAAGTCGATGATTTTATATCGCGGATATATTACGTCGAATAGTTGAAAAATATATCAATTTACAGTAATTCGTTCAATACGTTGTGTATTGATAACTTTCTTCCGTTGCATAATTTATGAAAAAGATCAAGCTTGCAAAATTACTGTGCATGTATTTGTGTGTGTTTTTTTTTATCCTACAGGTTCATTGAAAAATGAATTTTTCATAATTCATCACGTACGTACGAATTTTGATTCGACCGTGATGTAAGGTATTCTTGATCGTGCAGCAAAAAATCAACACTGGGGAGATACAATTATCTACCAAACAGAAGCGTATTTCTTGAATTTGTAGATACGATATTGCGTAAAGTTTTCAATCGATCATCATTTGTGTGATGCAATTTGGATATACACATTCGGTTTTCTCTGTCACACTTCAAGCCAATTGAGTTATTCATCGTGGATGCTTCGAGTACTTGGAGTTTGAATGATGCTCAAGTGCGGTGTAAGTTTATATACAAAACATCGATGTAACGCAGGAAAATGGTTATTAATAAGAACATGTGGTTGATCAATTCCATCAGAATCTAGCACTTCGATGGCAACAGTGGCTCTAAGCAAGGTTGCAAGGTTGCAAGGTTGCAAGGTCTGAAGAAACAAGAAATCCTTGATGTCCTCTTTGGGAGAATCCCAGACAAACTTGCTAATTTCAACATATCGAAACCTATCCATCTTTACACTTTGTTACCCATAAACTCATAATAATGAGACATACGAACGCAATATTGTTTGGACATTTGGTGCTACATTGAAAATTCTACCAATGCGCAACCTTTCACAGATTCTCCATAAAATACTCTCAAAGACTCCAGAATTATGATTGTTTTTTGAGGCGAAGTGAAAACTTTTTTGAGATGTTTGAAGATCTCCGAAGAAAAAACGGAAGATATCTTCCGAAGGTCTTTTTGTATTCAAGGTGAAGAGTTCCTTTGTTTTTCACCACCTGGCAACACCGACTCGAAGAGGCGGTCTGAAACATGAAACGAACATTGCACGAAATTTTCTGTTTCGCTTTTTTTGGTAAACCAATACCATGAAGAGCGTACCTATAGAACTAAAAGAGTTCCTCGATGAAGTGCCAAAACTTCACACAACTCACATATGGAAAAATAACTTTAAAATTATCTGTTTTCATGCACAAAATTCTGATGCTAGGCTTCGAAAAACACGAGAATATCCATTCTTAGCTTTTGAAATTTGCTTTTATGTATCTCAACATTTACATTCGAGGTTTAATACGAGAAAGTGCATACGAACATAGAAAAAAAAACCATTAAAAATCTCCATTTTTGAACTAGATTTTGTATTATTTTACATTCATATGTCTTTTAAATTAAAAAGACTCCGATGTTTAGCAAAACCTTTTCTGATTGTAATCTATAGCGAGGTTATGAAAAAACCAGTTATTTTTCTTAAAATTCAAAAACTTGCTCTGGTTTTTACAAAAGCAAACTTTGATTAAAAAAATTATTTTTCCCGCCATTAGTAACCTAAATACTTTTTGATATAAACAAAACAGAACAGTGAACAGTGGAGGATAAATTTCCATGTTTTGCCAATGGTTTGTGGCAATAAATGTATCGATCAATCGAACGAAGGGATTAATAATCCCATCTATTTGGTTTTTCGTTAATATAATCGAATGTTATGGAATTTATAGCTCAATTCCGTAATAAACTGCCAAACCTCCGTGAAACTCTGCTAAAATTCGAATCAAGACAAATATATGAAGCTGAAACTAGCAGCCGCAAGAGAACATGGAAATTCAAGAGGAACATTCAATAGAGGTTTATGCAACATCCAGACATTTGAACCTCCATCGAACATTCCTTCAAGTGGACTGATTATGGAAGGTAATAGTCCCATGATTTATTATTAAGGATCAATGCCAGCCTGTGATAAATAAAATTATTGACCTGAATGTAACTTCAAGAGTACCATAATTTCTTGTAGAAATACATTTAATTATGGTACTTTTAGAAGTAAATTCAAGCAAACAACTCTATCCGTCACAGACTGACGATGATCTTGAATAAATTATGGGACTTTTTAACATATTTCATTTTCTCCGTGTAACACACTGATGTTTATACCGCGTTTATACCGTATGAATATTCTCAGAATGCTGTACAATTATTTGAATATTTTTCAACATCAGGATTATATAACCCAACTCCAGATATCCAATAAATTGAATAGATATTCAACAAAATTCAAACTAAGTTGAAAATTGCAAATTATCGAATGAGAAATTTAACTGACTCTAAAACATAAAAATACAAATAAAATAGAATGATTCAAACGATAAATTTCTTTGTTGTACAAATTATTTCAACCTAATTATCCATTGAATACCAAACTTAATAACGAAATAGTCAATTAATCAAGACCCAAAATTTTGCAGTACTTTTTCCAAACGATGTTTCCAGTTAATTTGAGGAGTTGAATAACGATCATTCATCAAATTTTGTGGTTTCAAATTTCCCTTTCGTTTCTGTAAACGATTTAAACTTCAATACACACCAAAATCCAACGATGGGCGATCTGAGAAGAATCAATTCTTCTTTATACAATTTTCATCGAGTTTCAATCGAAATCTAAAAAAAATTGATTGAATTTTATATAATTTTGATTGAAATTCGATAAAAATTGTATAAAAACGTGATTAATTATCAACGTGAAATGCAGATTCGAGACTAACAGTTAGAATTGAGCAACTAAGAATTCTCTTCAACCGACACAAACTCTGTACAGCAGATAATTCAACGTCGTTTGTCAAATATGTTTGTAGTATCGAAACCAGATTGCTTCAAATAACGTAACCAAGTAATTCCATACGCCTTCGATCCTATTATCTTCAGATAATTCGTGTTTACAGATGAAATTCACGGCATTTAGGCAGTTTACGTTAACTGTCTTTGATCACGTATCGTGAATTCAATTTCCTTATTTGTATTGTTCTTCGAAGAATTCTTTTCCGAGTGCAAGAAATAAACAATTTCGCGTCACGCGTGGACAGTATTCGCGGAGAACTTTTGAGATTTGAATGAATTTATGGAATGTGGTACTAGTATTAAGGGCAGGTCGAGAGCGCGTATCCCTCCATTCGAAGTCTGTAAAAAAGAAGACTAATGAATTACCAATGCAATTCTTTGATTTTATCTAACCACCTCACCTGGCACGGGTTATTAAAATAGGTGAACAATCTGGAAAAAAAAACCCTGAGTAGATTTCATAATATGTGTTTCAAGAGAAGTCAAAGAAAAAATTGGCTAGAGTCCCGGTACCTGTATTCCCCAAGGGAACATCGATTTCAACTTGATATGGCGTCGTTCATATTTCCACTGTACATTGCACAATGGTTGCTTCGCTCACATTTTGTTCATATTGAATACGGTATTTGCTGTTCGCTTGCACTTGGACTATATTGAATAGTGCTCAGTTTCATTCACACGTTGAGTATCTTGAATAATGCTCGCTTCGGTAGCATTTCAACCGTCTTACGTGTGTGCTCTTTCCTCTCGTATTTATGGATTACGCTCATTCCTTGCAATACACTTTTAACTTTTGATGGGAAGTTTCACATAAATTTATGTGGAGTCATTAACACGTATAGAAAAGTTCCTATATGTATTTATTAGAAATTTCCTGTGCGTTCTAACTTTAGAATAATTGTATACTTTTTTACGATAGCGAGGAATCTAGGATTTTCTCATGTTTTTTTTACGAGTCTAATCTCATTTTTTCCCTCCTGTCCTTAATTACTTTTCACAATTACAGCCAACGAAGTTTCACTAACAATTGAAAATTCGGACAATCAAGCGTTCCGCTCGCTGCTGTGATTCAAGGGAATTCTGACAATTTTTCAATTTATATCTACTAAAAAAGTCCTACACAGCACAGAAGTCTCTTTTGAGTTCGCAGGGAATTCAGAGTGAAGAATATCCATGGAATTTATGAAGTATTCTAAATGAACGAGTAGAGTATCAAACCGTTATGACAGTGAATATGAATCTTTATGGAAGTTCACAATGTAGTCCTGTTCTGCCCAAAAGAATTTATAACAAGATACCATGAACTTCGATCAACAAGAATTCTTCCTGAATTTGTAAACGTCTTTGAATAAAAGTAATGTGCAAGATAGTATATTTTCCCTTCTACATTGATCGAATAGGTGCGTGTATGTGATTTTTAGAGTGCTTGATAAAATGCAGTGAATTATGCAATGTAATAATCAGTTTTGTATACAACAAAGTGATGTAACTCTAAAGGAGAAAAGTGTGTGAAAATTCATGATCTTAACTCAAAATATGTGAATACTGACTGTAAAAATGCATTCATACAAACGATCTTTCATGTATGGAAGAAGTAATCGATTGTGAAAAATCCCTCCTACAAAACGATGGATAAAACTCTATCTTTTTCGATAGGAAATTTGTAAAAGACTTGATATTATTGAATTACGAGAATGTTCAGAATGCCTGTTTTATGGTGTGATTCATTTAAACTCAATGAATTCAGATGTAAATGCATTATGAATTCTTTTGGGCAGATGACGTGTTCTTTCTGAACTTTTGCAATTATTTGAAACTCTGAAAAAGCGTGGCATTCAAATGATATTCTCTAAGAACTGTTTGAGAACTAGTTGTGCTGTCTGGGGTATCATTTGCAGCATCCAGCAATGGCGTTTTTTCATGGCGTTCAAAGTTACTCAGAGAAGTGAACTCCCTGAAATTCAATGAAATTTCAAAAACAACGTATTTATGAAAGATTTGACGATAAAAGAAAATAAAATGGTTCAATTTTTCTAGGCTATCTAATTGGAGAATGAAGATAGGAATCCACGGTATCGATTCATCATCGCAAAAAAGTATCCACGTCATTCATCCTCATAATAGAGAACAAACTAGGAGAAAAAAAAAGATGTACTCGTTCGTGTCTTGCGTTCAATGGAAATCCACAATCCTGATTTGAAATCCGATTACCCGAATCGATGAAAATGTTGAGGTATCGGATTCGCGATGAATGAAGAAGCTGATTCATCGGATAAATAAACAGAATACCCGATTCGAATGAGTACTTGTTGATGTGATGTGCCGATAATCCCAAGCCACGCGTATAAACGAAGATTCTTGTGAATCTTCTGTAACAAAAATCTGATATTCGTTGAATGCCTTGGGGATTCTAACCATATTGGAACTTGAAAAAATTGCGTGATCACCGTTATTACAATTCAGAATCGTGGATGATTTTGAAATGAAAAGGTATTCGCTGACCAAGTATAACGACTTACTTTTTCAATCCCAAGGAAGAATGAGTTTGTTGTTTCGCGTTTGTGTGTTGCGATATCGATACGCATGTCTGAAATGTTATTTTACAATCATAATATATGCACAAAGCTGTCACCCAATTCTCTCCCCTCTCACCGAATACCTTCGAATAAACCGATAGAATGATTCAATTCCGGTCGAATGATTTTCGGGAATTTACTCTCGAGTGGATTATTCTTGTACCTCGAATATCTCGTAGAAATTCCGCTTCGGACACGAGAAAAATTCTCAATTGAATATGAAACAAAAAAACACGATAAAATATCCTACGGTCTCATAGATCACGACTCCGCAGACTCCTTCAGTGAAAGCAATATAGCTTGTCCGCTGAGTACCAACAGGGTATGTATCGAACACCAAACTTGTCCTTTATCCGATGCAATTCTACGCTATGCATAATAGATGTTTCTCGGACAACTCACCTGAGATGCTTGGATAATCTCACAACCGATCCTTCGCCGAGGAGAACGAAAAAGGGAGTCTTGGTGTATTTTCAATGATGTTCCAAGTATTCACCAGGGTATTTTATGTATTTTATTCCTATGGATTTGAATAAAACACGGTGAAATGGTAGAAAGAAATATTATTATAGTCACAGGATATGAGACACCGTGGTCGGATGAAGTCGTTGCAACCACATTCTTTTCTTCTCACTCAACTTTTGTTCACATTTTCTACGCAAAAAAGGTAAACGTGAAAAACGCGGCACTAATCGAGTGTATAGGATGCGCTCGTTTGACGTATCGTGACGGGAAACATCGTCAGGAGTATACATCTTACACTAATGAACTCGCGCTCGCGACTGTCCTGCCCCCTTGTCCTGGCTCTTTGCCTGAGCCTCCGCCGCCGTCGAAGTCGTGGTCGTGGTCGTGGTCGTCGTCGCCGTCGTCGTCGCCGTCGTTCCTTCTCGACCAACGATTCAGCGTGTCCGGTAGCTCAAGTTGCGCGCCCCTCACGGTTACCGACTGAACCACCGCGCACACTTGGATCCGCTAACTTGCAAATCGCTCGCTTGGCTCCAATGGACAGATTTCGCAGGAACTATCGGTATGGTGTTTCTTTTCCGTATAGGGATATCATCTTCGACGTTATAAAAACGAAATTCCAATTTCGAAAACGTTACAAAAGGTTGTTTACAAATTTATACTCAATTTGTCCTTGAAAATCAAGTCTTATACAATTTGGATGAACCAACTCCACCGGAAAAATTTTCATGTCATTGAAGTTGGAATCGTTTAATGGGGCGAATTTGTGATCGAACACAAAAATACTGGAGCGTAAATATCTACAATTCTTTCAATAACACGCCTGATCTTTGGATTCCGTTCAACAGAATCGATTTTGAAATGCGCTTATCAGTTCTGAATTACATTTTTTTCATATTTAATCTTGAATTTGTTTGGATAAACAATTTCCCCTGCTGAAAACGTCTCATAAATTCTGATATTGAACTTTTATGAGATTTTGATGTGTATTTGTCCAAGAACTTATGAGCATTTATGTGATCTTATGAAACTTTTTCAACAGGGTCAACTCCAACCATATATAAATTTTGTTGAATTCCGTTCAGTTCCGACATGAATTTTCAAAAAAACTTCACAAAGACCAAAGAAAGAAATCCTTTCAAATTTTGTAGCAAAAGAATGAGAGATGGTATGAATATTTTGGTTCCAATGCTGTGTGTAGAATTATATATTCCCACACAACACCAGAGTCCCCGCAAAGAGCTCCCGTTATGACAGTAAACATAAATGCGTTCCTTGATAACACACGAAGAATTCTTTTTCAAAAACAAGAATAGAATTCTTCAAGAATACTTTTCGAACTACTGAGTTCATGAAGAGCTCTGGAGGAGTTCAATGTTTGGGACATTCACGAGGTCTTTGAGAATGCTGAAAGTATCGTTTGAGTACTCTCAAAGAACTCGTTAATGTCCGCAAACATTGAACTCCTCCAGAGCTCTTTATGAATCCATTAGTTCAAAAAGAATTCTTGAAGAATTCTATGCTTGTTTTCGAAGAAGAATTATTCGTGTGTTATCAGGGTTATGAATAGTTTGAATTCAAAATGAACTCTTGATGAATAACTGAACCTCCAGAAAGAATTCATAAAGAATTATTCAGGCATTCAACATGTATGCATTTTGAATTAATTTTTACTGTCAAGGTCAGGGGACTGTTCAAGAAGTTCTTTCAGAAGTTTTTGGGAATTAAAAATGATCATTTGTGCTGTCTGGGTTGCTATTCTGTATCGAATTCTTGCAGTGAAATTGAGAATTGTTAAATTAAAGCTGCCCTGGTTTAAAAAAACATTGATTCCCGCTAAATCTCACTAAATTACAGTTGAACTTGGACAATGTTCTAGCCGAATCTCATCCAGCAAATGTCAATGAGATTTGGTCAGAAAGAACAGTCGATTCTCGCCAAATCTCATTGATTCTCGGACAATCTTCTGGCCAAATCTCATTTAATTTCATTTGTCAGAAGTAATGGATTCTTTTAACCAGGGTGTTAATATCCCTTCACCACATAGGAGCAGGGATGGACAAGTAATTTACTTCCTGTAATCTACATGATACTTCCCTACAAACACTGATTACTGGCGTTTCAATGGGCCGTTGATGGTCCGGCAATGCCGTTGAAGAGCCGTCACTGGCCCTTTGAAACACCAGCAGTCGTGTTTGCTGGGTTTGCATATACAGTACAGGTAAAATACCTTGTAAATCATGTAATTTACTGTAATCACCTAGGAAAAAATCATTAGATCTTTTCAGATCTACCCTGCTTGGGAGACCATACAAATCCATACAAAAATAAGACATGATTCCCCTGGTTAAAAGAATCCATCGAATTTGATAAATGAAATTCAATGAGATTTGGTCAGAACATTGTCCAAGTTTGATCGTAATTTAGTGAGATTTGGCCAGATTCAACGAGATTCACATGAAAGTTCTGATGAAATCTCATTGAAAAATCACCGGTGAGATTGGGTAAGAATATCGTCCACGTTTAATTGTAATTTAATGAGAATTGGTCAGAATCAATGGGTTCTTTTAACCAGGGTCTTGTCGGTTCTATGAGATTTTGTACGGTTCTTGTCCTGGAATCTGCCTGAATCTGTATGAAATTATTCGGCTTCCGAAACAGGGTAAATAGATCTGAGTAGATCTGATTTTTGGGCAGATCTGGTTTGAAAGATCAGATTAGATATGCTCAGATCTTGGCACATCTGGTTAGATTTGAGTAGATCTCGTTCGATCTGAATTGAATGTTACCCTGCCAAAAATTCCCAATAAAGAACGATTCAAAACGATAATATTTCTTTATAGTTTTGAATGAGGTTTTTGAATACGGAATTTACAATGTTATATCGTTCTTAAACGATAGAACTCTATCGTTCCTTATCGTATTGTATGAAATTTAACAGGATGTATGTGGGTTTTATAGTGAAATTCGTATAGAAAAAGTACCAGTTATTCGAAAAAAAAATAGTCATGTGTCCTGTTTCTATAAGAATTTTACGATAAAATCACATAGGTTTTACGTTAAATTCTATAGAATACTATAAAGAACGATAGAGTTCTATCGTTGAAGAACGGTATAACATTGTGAATTCCGTATTCAAAAACCTCATTCAAAACTATAGAGAATTCTTATCGTTTTGAATCGTTCTTTATTGGGAATTTTTAGCAGGGATACGTTAAATCTTAATGAGCAATTGGTGGTTCAATGATCAGAAATTTGGTGATATCTGTCTGTATATGAATTTGATTTTGCATATATATTGTGACAAACACAAGCCAAAATAGCAGTTTTTCATGTTGGTGAAATTTGAATCGCTTATGGAAACGCAAAGAAAGTTCTAGCTCACAAAATCTGATGAATGATCGTTGTTTATGTTCTTGGATTAATTCTTTGTAGGAGGAAACATCCTCAAAAGAACTTATTGCAAGATTTTGAGTCTTTAACAACTGGGTAATGCGTCATTCGATCAATAATTCATTTCAATGATCGACCAGAGTCGAAAAATTGTAATACATTTTAAAGCTTGCACGCAGAAAAATGTGTATTTTTATTGCTGGTTCTGCAATAATTTTTTGTTCGTACAGCAATAGCAGATTGTTTTGTTAACGAGAATCGTATTGGTTAAAATGACAATATGATTTGTCATTCCAACTCACAATAAACATTGTTGATTGGACAAAACAATACCAAGCAACGACAACAATAAGTATCACATAATTAACAAGAAAAATTGTCGTAAAAAAATCCATGTATTGTCAAAACAGCTATATATTTTGAACGTATAAAGCGGTATAATTTTATTCCCGTGAAAAATTATTTTGATTCACTTCAGGAGACAGTTAAAAATGATATCCAAGTGATATACATTCTTTTACAAACCCTTCTTCGAAGAAGTTATTCTTGAATTTACAAACATAAAAATCGAGTTTCATTCGTTTTATGAAAAAATTCCTGTGATTCAAATCCTAATTCATTTATTCAATGTGCACAATTTTATGTTTGTCTTGAATATATTTTCATCGTTGACTCTGAACAAAGTAGAGGATTAAAATACATGTCAATTCGAGTACTCAGTTGTCATCTTGGAAATTTGCTGATGTGATAGAGGCGTTGTCTCCCACTCGGAGGACTCGGGTTCGAATCTCGCTGAGTCAACTTTCCAACATTGGAACTTACAATCGTCTTTTCTTCACATATAAATCAAACCACATTGTAATAGAATGTTTGTGGAGATGAATTCGGATGAGAGATTTTTTTCCTCAGTTGAAAATGATATTTTCGAAACACATATGATATTGCAAAATTGAATGAAGTTTAGCAATAGTGATGGTGATATTTTTACGATGTTCATTGTGGGTTGATATATAACAATATTTTATTGTCAATTCAGCAATATTATTGTTAGTTTTTCTCTCCGTGTGGTAAACTCCGTAATACGCAACGAATCAGAGCTAAATCAGGTTCAATCTTTCACTCGGGGATTCAAACTTCGGTAACAAAGTTTGTCAGTTCTTAATAGATCGATTTAGATCTGGTCAGATCTGATCGTTATTTCCCGGTCATACGTGTATTTGACATGTAAATCACTGTCGAAAACTTTTCGTGATACGTAGATTTCCATCCCTGCATAAGAGTTTTATTCTGAATGTGACATCAGAAAAGTTCAACTGTTGTTCGAGTCTCACAAGTTTGCTGGAAAATTAATGAATGCGAGATTGAGCCTTTGAAATCTCCGAGCAACTTTGCAACAACATGGAAATGACAATCTCGACGTTTACGACACGTCGCTCCGCAACTGGCGAGACAATTCTAAAAAACTATGAGAATTTTTACAAAAATTCGCAAAATCCTAGAAAGTTTCTGGAAAATTCTTTTTTTTATCGGACACGTTCTTTCACTGAAAGTCTCCCCGAATGTTTGTGAATATCTCTGAAAATAACACAGTGGGAAAATAAGTGAGGAATTTTCCTTTGAATATGAATACCAAATGCAAATGAGACTTCTAAAAAAGAATTCGATGGATCCATTAGAGTTAGGATAGAAATGGACTGAACATAATTTTATATAAAATTTATATCAAGTGTCAATCGATATTTTGTACAAGTTTACACCCTGATAACACACGAAGAATTCTTTTTCAAAAATAACAATAGAATTCTTCATGAACTCTTTTCGAACTAATGAATTCATAAAGAGCTCTGGAGGAGTTCCATGTTTGGGACATTAACGAGTTCTTTGAGAATGCTGGAAGGATTGTTTGAGTACTCTCAAAAAACTCGTTAATGTCCCAAACATTAAACTCCTCCAGAGCTCTATATGAATTCATTAGTTCGAAAAGAGGTCTTGAAGAATTCTATTCTTGTTTTTGAAAAACAATTCTTCGTGTGTTATCAGGGCACGAAATCCCATTGAGTAAATCATCGTCCTAGCTCTAGATAATGCATTCTGCAACATCTCAAATGAAACTCGCGGAATCAAACATTGAGAAGACAGATATCCTGAAAAATATACCATATCTTATGGATTTTTGGAGTTTGTCTGACCCGAGTCGGAATATTTACATGAACGAACCTTCAAAAGTTTCATAATTTCTTGGACTTTTATAAGGAAGTATGGTACCTTCCTCATAAAAGTCCCAGCCATTGTGGTAAATATAATAATTCATAAATTATGGTATTCTTCAAGATATCTTTTCCTCCGTGAAGAAACCGACAGTTGTCTTTTCTATGCGATTTTTGAAACTTTTCGATCGATTTGTTGGATTCGATTGTTTCCCTGTACCAGGTTATACGATCCCTCGAAGGTACACTGTAAAAAATAATCGGAATTTTCCTATCCGCGGCATTCGGAAAATTCCGGTCATGGGATGGGAAATCAATCTCCGATACATGCATATGAAATTTCCCATTTTGCAGTAAATTTCCGGTGAAATACGGAAAATTCCTAACGCATGTATGTGTTAACTACTTCCAAACATTTATGTGAAGTTTCCTATAGAAATTTTCTACAGTGTATCTCGTAGACTCTACGATGTGAGTTCAGAATCTCTATAAAAATATAAAGCCCCTGCCATGTATAATTAATGCGATTTACAAAGTACTTTCCTCATTCAACGATAATACTAATTATTACGATTATTATACAATAACTGAGGGAATCGCGGAAGAGATTACGTCGAGTATCTTCCCTTTTTGCAAAAGGGAAGGTACTTCCTAATTAAAATCTCATAAATTATTCATGACGAAATCACGAACCCCACAAAATATTCCGTACGTTATATTTTCGAATCTCTTTCAGTGTATGAATATTTATAAAATATTTTTAATATGCCGGGTTACTGAGTAACTAATCGACTAATGAGAAGATCGATATTAGCCCTAAGCTATTCATTAACACTTACCTTCAAATTGTACACGGAAACGTTAATAGTAGCAAATGCTGGAATCGAGACACCGTCACAGTTATAATTAACAGAACCGGTTATCCACAACTTAATGATGAATGGAGTATTTTATCAGATGATAATGCGTACGTATATGAGATAAGACAAGATGTTCCATAAATATGACACACAATTTTAAACTGGAATAAACGTAACGCTCCTAAACCTATTACCGAGTGATACGATGTTGCAACAATTTCACAACAATCTCAATCGTACGTCGCCCACTCGATATGTAAGAAATTCAAACTTTTGCGTCACGTTCTGGATTAATTCTATTATCCCGTTACAATATGCCTCCTAAAAAAAGTTTTTTCATAAAAAGGAAAACAAGTTTTCCCCCACGCAAAACGAAATTATGATTTTCTCATATTTAAGGTAGTTCTCCGGGAGAATTCAGGATCAAATTAGAAAAATGATTGTCAAACAGAGCACCAAGGTCGAAGGAATTCGATAATCATATTCGTTGGGACTTATATTCTTATCTATGACAAAAAAAGAACTAACTGGGAGTATAAATAAACAACTTTGTAACAACAACACGAAATTTGACATGGTTTTTTTCTTGGAATATTTTTATTTTTGATCCGTTTATGACTTATGAGGGCTCATTTTGTTCCTTGTGAGATTTAAAAAACTTTTACTATGGGGAGTCATCATGACACTGTCACACGCTTTTGTTTATTAATAGTAAAATACATTTCCATAAACAAAAGCGTGTGACAGTGTCATTAAGGGGGTGAATACATGTAAACCTACCGTTTTTTGAGAATTTATTACGAAAAATTCACTGAGGATCCATTAATGAAATAACGCAGATCTTGAAATCTACGTTTCAAACTATCTTTATAATTTTGTTGGAACAAAAATATTCCAAAATGACGGAGCTACAGTTGCTAGAAGTTGGTCCCTCATTTTTTTCTAAATTCTAACAACCAAAATTCAATCGCTAGAATATGTGGAAACGCACAACTTGACGAAAGCAAAATAAACAAAAATGGAAAATTGACAATTCAGAAGCGTTTTGAAGAAAAAAATACACTTTTGTTTTCAATCTAAAAATTGAAAAAAGCTATGTGCATAAATTTTTTTTTGTTTTTCTCTCCATCATGTTGTGCGTTTTGATATGTTTCAACGATAGAATTTTGAGTTTTTTTTATTTTAGATAACAATTGAGACATGTGGGATGCACGGCGCAAAAACGAGGTGCCAAGTCGTAGCTTCGCCATTTTGAAATATTTTTGTCTCAAAAAAATTGTAAGGATAGTTTTGAACGTATGTTTCAGGGTGTGCTTGATTTCATTATTTCATCTTTAATCAATGAATTGTAATAAATTCTCAAAAAAAAGGTACATTTGTTTGTATTTCCCCCCTTAATGCGAAGAAAATTGAAAAATTGTGGTGTACAACTGTGATATATAATTTTATCGAATTCACCACTCGGCCATTACGAATATGAATGATTCTTCAATTCACGTATACATATAATAGATTCATAAACAATCTCCAATATTGGGAAAAAACAACAATAGAAATGGCGGAGATATGAGTCGCCCAGTGTGACCCTCTTTTTAAAATTTTTACTGACGGTGTACACGATATCTCAAGATCTACTGAACTGATTTGGCTGAAATTTGCACCCCTTTTTTTTTATATTGCCTAAAGCGTGACGTAGGATTTTTTTTCGATTAGATTCCGTATTTAAAAGTTATACATTTTTTAAACTCAAAATGTCGATAGAAATTCGAGTTTTTTTTTTTTAAACAGCTGCCATTTCTGCAAGAAAGACTTTTTTATTTTCATCTTTACGTGACATCTGGGCTATTCCCCTTCTGAATGAGCAATATTTTTCCTTAAATAATGCTGAACGGAGAAATCATATATACACCGTCGCCAAGAATTTTCAAAAGAGGATCCCACTGAGCGACTCATACCTCCGCCATTTTTATTGTTATTTTTTTTAATAATGGAGATTGATCATAAATCTATTATATCTTCAATGGTCGAGTCAGGAAGAAAAGTTTATTTTTATGCCAATTTTTTCGAGTGTCATTTGAATTAAAATTAAAAAGGAAAAGGACTTGGCGAATCAATAGATCACTATTTTTCTGAAAAGAAACGTTTTCCCCCTGTTTTACGTTGCGGGGCGTGTTCCTTCACAAAAGAGCACTAAACTTGCGATGAAAAAGCACAAAAATATTATAAAAATCCATCTGAAATTTCGCAAATTATGTATAAAAATTCGATTTTTATGTGTAGAAATAACTTCCTCAAAATTTAAACGAAATAAACAGATTTGTATACGGAATTCATTGTTCATAATAGAAAATACCCAAGAAAACCATGAAAACCTTATCCTAACTCTTGAGAATATTGAAAAACCGTAAATTTTCATGAGTAACAAGCGATTTTTCACAGTATCGATGTTTTTTTATTGAAAATTTATCGAGTTTTTATTGAATTATATGAATATCGAATTGCTACAAACAAAAATGTTGCATTGATAAATGGGAGTGGAACTTTTTTCGAATATTTAAGAACGAAATTGATTGAAATAGAATGAAGATTGAGTTTCAGACCATACATTTTTTGTCCATAAATTTACGGAGATTTCTCCCTTTGTTCAAACTAACATCTCAAGATTCGTTCAACCAAATTCAATAAAATTCACAAAAAAAACGTATTGTTTGTAATATTTCCTACACTGTAAAAAATAATCGAATTTTTCCTATACGCAGCAACTGGAAAATTCCAATATTGGGATAGGGAATCAATTTCCCATAACCCATTTACCTGCAAATTCCAAAATTTATGGGATTTTTATTATCGCTCTCCAGTAAATGTTCGATGAAACACGGTAAATTCGTAACGCATGCATGTGTTAATTACTTTCAAACATTTATGTGAATTTTCCCATAGAAATTGCCATTTCATTTATTAATTCCACACGGAAAAAAGAAAATCGAGAAATTTACCGTATAGGATGTGACAACGCGTCGCTTCGAGCCTTTCAATGCGAATTTTTACAAAATATATTGTCGAATAATTCACATTATGAGACAAAAATAGATTCTTCTCTTATGAATTATTTTATATTTTGTAAAAATTCCCATTCAAAGGCTCGGAGCGACGCGTTGTCATCCTGTACGGTAAATTTCTTCATTTTCATTTTCCCCGTGCATATAAAACTCAAAATTTACAGAAAAATTTCCGAGCAAAACTTTTTCACGCGTTACATCTTAGTTATTATCTTTGTAAATAAGATGAAATATTTCTTTTTCGTTTTTGAAACTATGTTTGATAGAGAAAATGAGTACACACGGAAAAAATGAGCGAGTATGTCACTTTTGAACGGAGCACAAATTTGAGAAAAATTCGTACACTGGATTTCAATGAATCGTTGACTTTGTTCATTGTTTCACCAATGGAATTCACTCTTCATTTTGATCGTCGAAATAATGAAAAGAGTCAACCCTGGTTGAAAACCCATCCATTGAATCTGACGGAAGAAATTCAATGAGATTTGATCAGAACATTGCTCAAGTTTAATCGTAACTTAGTGAGATTTGGCCAGATTCAACGAGATTCACATGAAAGTTCTAACCAAATCTCATTGGAAAAAACACCGGTGAGATTTGGTCGGAACATTGTCCACGTTTAATCGTAATTTAATGAGAATTGGTCAGAATCAATGAGTTCTTTCAACCAGGCAACGAATTATTAAACTCCAGTGTACGAATTCTTTTTGAACTTCTCTGGTACAAACGCGGATGGATTCGGATAAAAGTATGAAAGTGGATACAAAAATAGGATCGAGGCGGATAAAATTGGATTGCATTTTTATTCGTTACAATCCTATTTTTTGTATCCATCTTCAAACTTCTATCTGAATTCATCCGAATTTATCCACATTATTCACCAGGGTTGTGCGTCGTCCCAAAGTGACATACTACACTGCAAACACAGTTTGTTCCAACCAAATTGGATCACTAATTTTTTCCGTGCACCATCGGAAAGAATTTTTGAAGGAATCCTATTTGATACTTCATATAATTTTAAAATAAATATAAAGAATCAATTCGTTGTAATTCAAATAAACGGTAAAACAAAGAAAGCGTAAAAATTCAATTAAACGGTATTCAATGAAAACTGTAGGACACCGTATATTTTGATGTGGAAACAAAGCCAGAAAAAATTCCTTCTTTCCCTTCACTTTTAGATGATAAGAATATTGAATATTTTTGAACCATCGTCGTAAAATCACGATACCGAAAATACCGAAACGTGCCGGAAGATGTTTTTTTTGTTTCCCCAATGCGATATCGTTACCGCAATTTTTCGTCGGGATATCATTTTACAATACGTGTTTCTTTAATGGGTTTTGCGAGCCGCAGTCGGCCGTATACACGACCGTTATATAGTATTTTACACATACCTTTTGTACCTACACGAAAGAATCTAAAAAACACAGAGAGTATCCTTTGATATTCAGCCGTCCATTTGCTGGATTCTTTATCTCCCACTCGCGGATTCTCATTTTAGGGTACCGGCAACTGTCTCGAGTATTCTCTTCCTCCTCTCTAAATATAATGACAATTTTTATATGAATTCATGAAAACGACAAAATTCATTTACATCATGTGTTTTAATTTAATAATATGTGTACACAATTAACGCTAATAAACATTCGCATCTTCATTTTTTTCCACTTTTCCTTTATTTTCCATGAATTTTGGCAGTGAGGAACAGTGTGATATATGTTTTTCCTTCGTTCTACTCAGAGAAAGAAAAGGAAGAAAAAGAAAATAATATCGTTTTACATCTAAGGTACAAAGAATAATAATTCATGTAGTTTCGTGTACGTTTGTAAAGATCGAGTCAAAAGTTCGTGGTCGAATTTTCGCTAATGATTTCCAGTATATACTTCAATTTCAATTCATTTCGTAAACAATTTTCCAGGAAAGCAAAGAAGTGTGTGTATATATATATATATATATATATTTGTATCGAGAGTTTGTAGAGTCAAGTGTTTAAGAGTACAGATTTTTCAGACGAACCCTTTCACATCATAGATGTATCAACATTACGATCATCTCATTGTATTCTTCCTAAACAAAACTTCGAACAATTTTTCCTCTAAAAATAGATACGATAACTCATTCAAAATGAACAAATCGTAATCTATTCGTATATGAACGTGGTCAAGTTTATTCAATTCAAAGGAATTTCATTGCAATTAAATCAAACAGCGATATATGTATATATAAAATAAATATATTGTTTATTTTATTCCAACAATACTTCCTTTGTTACAAATAAACCATGTATCAAGTTCATACACAATTACGCAAAGGTTTATTCTTTGGGTACGACGTTTATTGTAATAAAATTGTTTCTACAACACACAACAAATGTATTTTTCTACCTTAAATAAACTGAGAGGTCGTCATTAGAATTTTCGAAAAAAGAAAAATACCCCATAAATGTTTATAACGAGTTTCAAGGTATCATGTTTTCAAAATTCCATTGAATCTCACTCTCAGGGACAGCTAGGCCCTGATGATATGTTGTAGAAGACACTTGAAACAAGTTTTGTATAAATTCATGTGGCATTTTGAAGAATCATCAGTACACATCAGTACTTGTGAATATCACAGACGTATTGATGTACAGTTTTTAACTATGCATATTATACCCTGCACCATTCGCCATGACACACGATCTAAAATGAATAAACTCCAGCTAAGTATCAAATTTCATACAATCAACGATAGTTTAATGAAAATTATACTGTTTTACTCGGTTGTAAAATTCGTTTAATTCGTGTTTAAATGGTTGAAAATAATAATAATACATTATCATACATAATATATAAAAGTAAATTTTACAATACTCTCATTCGATTCATCATACGAAGAAATGGGGAAAAATCATTTTGAATTTCGTCTAGGAATAAAAAATCTGAAATAAATTTTCTTGTCAAAATAAATTTGATGTCAAAGGATTAGTCGTCCGTGTGTACGGGCTTTCGAGTTTTCTAAAAAATCATGGCTATTATATCTCAAACAACATTTATATATTCGAGGCTCGTGTTTTTTTTTTTCATGATTTCTCTGTTACAATGCGCTAATTTACATGGTTTATATGAAGATCAATACAATTCGACACAACGCACGCTTTTGTTATTTTCTAAATATACTACTAACCGTACATTCAAAACTATGCAACCTTATGAATACATATATATATATTTTATGTATATATATATATATATATAATTTTCTTCCTACGTATATACAAATTATAAGCATCTTTCCCTAATGTAAAATCACTCTTACAGCGTAATAATCACTCAGTAAGAAAAAACCTTTGAGATATATTTTGTTTTCATTACCATGTGTATTATAGAGATGATTATTCGATTTTATGTACATAGAGAATCGTCAAAATTTGTGTAATACGATAATCAATATATCTTTTATTTATTTCATACAAATTGATAAGGACTCGTGGAAAGGAGAAAAAGAATCAATCCTTCGTTCGATCCTTCAGCCCTATTCGATCGTATAATCATGAAAATGAAAGATACGCTATTCGTAAGAGTTTATCTTGTCATCGTTTCTTGCGTTACATCTCTCTTACATAAAATTTATAATAAATGTAAACACGTATATTCATAATAAGCAATATGAATGAATGAGCATACTCCATTCTCCTCGATAGAACCTTAAATTTGCGTGACGCTTAAAATTATTTACATTTGCTGTTATCTTTTTTTTTTATTATCATTATTACTATTATTAATATTAATATTATTATTATTATTTCTTTGTCTAGTCTCAAAACGACGCGAAGGAGAGTCGAAAAATAATTTTTTGTCATCTACCCATCTTCTTAGTTTCAGCAAGATATTTTCGTCCCATACGTTTCCTTCTTTTTTGTGTTTTTATTCTCAACTCCAAAATGTTTTCTGCGAAAATAATTTTGTACACTTGAGGTCTTTTTTTGTTCCTTGTGTTTTTTCTTTTTTGTCTTGTTTGTATGCTTTTGTATTTCTTTAACAGGCTCCTTTTCGTACAAAAAAAGAGCCACAAATGAAAACTGGAAAGCCCAATGGAAAAAGAATCATCATCGAAAAAACGAGTTCTTCTCTCGGTGTTCTGAAATATTCTTTACGAAATAGAATCTTTCCTTTTGTTTCGGCTATTGCGACGCGAGGAAACGTATAATTTGTTATCTCAATTCGAAAAGAACGAATCGCGAGGAGTGGATCGATCCCGTGAGAGAATACACATTTTTACTGTCAAATTCAATTAGTTGGATTTATCGCATGCTTTTTCTTTTGTATTATTAACATAATTGGATATACACAAAAAGTGTAACTTCTTTCTCCACAAGTCTCTTCTTACGATACGTTCTATTTCACTCATTGAGATAATGGAACTTCTTTCTTTCTGATTATTTCTGTTTGACATATACGGTGCATTGTACGAGTACATAATATGCAAGTAATATATACATACGTACATTGACCTGGAATCACTTTCGTATTCAAATGAATAGTAAATTGAGGAAAAATACGACGTACCGTTGAAATTCATAAAATCAGGATACCCATGAATCATTTTTTTTTCAAATATCTTATCATAAATAAATAACTGTTGTGTGATAAACGATAAAAACTTCATCTTTCAAATATCATTTTGAATAACTATAAATATATTCTTATAAATTATTCTTCTCCTCACTTTTTGTTTCTTTAATATTTTCAACAACAGTCTCAAAAGTTATGTTTCATTTTCCCTATAATTTGACAAAGTTTTTCTGATTTCATTGAACTCATTTATCCGAAGAAGAACCTCAAATCAGGGTTACCCAATTTTATTTTCCCAACAGTACACGAATTCTTGATTCATTGTTTTTCTATAAATTCTGAAAAGATAATAATACGAGGAAGGGAAGTACATACTATTGGGGGAGCATAACTTGGAGATCCCTGTTGTTTCATAGGAACTAGATATCTCGAAACAAAAGATAAGACGAATACATTTTGCGCGCATTAACTTGAAAAATACTCTCTATCGATCGGCTCCGTAACGTCATGTATTTCTATCGAATTGAACACGAGGAAGAAAGAAAACCGTAAAACGATCTAGAAGGGAATTTCTCCAAACGATCATCCAATAGCAAGCACTTTTTACTACAATGATTTTGATAAGAACATTGTTTTTTCTTTTTTTTCTCATTCAATCATGTCTTGTATACAATTCTTCTTTCTATGCTCGATTTTTCGAATACTGTAAATTTTGTAAAAATACGCCTAAAAACGTTCGTTCGCTTTATCTCTCTATGTTCTTATCTTTGTCTCCCATTGTCGTATTTGTTTTCTTTGTTCTGACCACTTATCAGTTCCTACAGCTATTCACAATATAATATCGTTCGTACTTATTATTATTTACAGGAATTCTAATGGTTTGGAAATCACAATTAGAATTTCTTTTCTGTGTTTTTTTTTGGCTCCTCTTTCTCTTTATCGCATTATTCAATCACACAATCTTGAAAGAACGTGGAGAGGAAAAGCTACGATCAAATATTAAGAGCGGTTTAATATAAATTTGTTCTCAAACATAACATCGAATTTGAACCCGCGTTGATTTTGTAGCTTTTTCAACGCCCGTCCATTCATATCTCCCTTTCGCGCACTCATACACTCTTCTCCCTTTTCAATACTACTGTATATCCTCTTATAGATCCCGGCGGATCTTGACAATGTGTTGTGCTTAAATATACATCAATTATTCAGTGCGTAAAATTGCACGCGTAATAAAATTATTTCTACATTAAAAATTGTTTTTTTTGTTTTCGGTATAAAAAAAAAAGACACAAAAGAAATGAAGACGAGGAGATCGAAATATGATACATAAAATTCAAAATTCGAGTTATGAAGGTAAAACACCGACGAATCATTTTATTCTTTCCTCATCATCCTCTCTTTATTCCCCTGCTCTGTTCTTCTATTTATTCTCCCCTAGTTCTATACGTAATGTACATTTTGATCGAGAAATTTACAATCATACGTTAAGTGACAAACCGATGAAGTTTCGTACAGATGAAATTTGAAATTTGATATCAATTGAGACGATACCACTCTCGCTACTCCATTGAAGATATGGAAGGAAAGAAAACCTTCAATTTCGATTGATAAAAAACGCAAAGAAACGCAAATAGTACAAAATTCCCGGAGAAATAAACGAGACATACACAAAGACGTATCATTCTTTTTTCTCTCCTTCAGTCATCGCTTATCGTAATAAACATAAATATATTCATATATAAATCCATATATTTATATTTATATAAAAATTCGATATTAAACTAGTTATAAAATTACTAATTAACCGATCTGACGATAATGATTTTTGTTTAGAAATTTCAATACGGCAGTATAATAATTCTTAAAAACAAAAGACAAAATGAAAACACGAAAAACTTACTCTCTATTAACAGACCTAAAAGATAAACTTAATAAAAAAAAAAAAGAAAAAAGGTTCTTAATCATCGAATTTTATTCCCGTGAGTGATGTTAATTAAGAATGATATTTTTCTTCACGTTTCACCTAACAAAAAAAAAAAACATTAATTTTCATTTCTAACTTTTCAGTCTAAACGAGTTTTGCGTTTGTCATGAGAAAATAATTTACTGGAAATGCCAAATATCATTTGCAATGCTTTCTTCTCGATTTACATCATAAACTTTATTACATTTTCTACAAATTGAATTCTTCAAGAGATCAAGCGTGATTGATCGACAATTTATTTAATCGTCCCATCTTTATCGAAGAAACATTGAAAATATCTACGCTGTAAAAAAAATCATGCATCTGAAAGTTGAAAATTGATTAAAATTCAGTATTTTTTTGTGATTAATGTGTGGAAATGTAATACCGTTCTTGCTGTGCAGTTTCAATTTCGAAAAACATATGGAAATAGAATATATATACATAGACCAATTGTGCAAAACAATTGATCGAGTTCAGAAGTTTTTAAGAAATTTATGAGACACGCAGACAGAAATGATTTGTGGCATTCCTCACAGGGATACAAGATATCACACAATATCAATATTTTATAAAATTCAATACAAACTCGACAGTTTCTATTAAAAGATGTCGATATCGTGAGATATCGTGCGTTTCCCAACTCTACTCCGAGGAGAAACTTCTTTCGTTTTTATCAGACCCTGAAGAGAATTAGGGAATGCCACGAAATCACCTCATTTTGAATACAACAATTGATTTCCCGACGTAAGATGGGAAAAGAAAATAATGTCGATGAATAATCACGCCACCAAAAGAGAGAAACAAGATAGTAATAAATGTGAAAATCAATACTACGTGGAGCCATGAAGAATAATGCAAGATGATCCGCTGGTATGGCACTGGCGATAAAATCCTTGTTCCCTAGACCCTTCTTCTCATGCGATACATCGTTTCAAAATTCATCTAAAAGTACACTCATGATTATACAAATACCCTAAGAATTAATACGATGCAATATCTAGTAATACAGCCATGTGATATTCCCTGTCCTTTTACACGATTATCAACAAAATTTAGATCAGAGCGATAGTCGAGAATTTGAATTCATTCGGAGTTGTAAAGAATGAATCTCTCAACAAGGTTATCCAAGTTATTCGAGAGATTCAATATCGTACTTTTTGGAAATTTTGATTTCAATATGATATACCGAAACGATTCTTAACGATCTCTCATTCATTCTTACGTGATCATAAAAATGATTGAGATGTCTTATCGTGTATTCAAGAACCCTCTCGGTACATTTATGATACATCATACTCCAAAAATGAATTCAACTTGACAATTCCAACATGATTCGTAATAATTTATACACACAGATATAAGCCTACAATCTTTTGATATTTTTTTCATTCTTTACATTTCGATCTTCCCAAATTGTCTTATCTAAATTGTTTTTTTTTTTGCCAATATATCTGCATTTATCGTAACTCTTACCATTATTACCGTTATCTTTATTGCATATATCAAACAATTGAACGAAAAAAAAAACAAAACAAAACAAACAAGATGTACGCATGCTATCACTTTTTTGTTCTTATTTTATATTTTTGCCGGCAGTGCCTGGGTTAATATCCTTCGGTGATGAAAGATTGGCAGTATGACGTATGAAGATTCACAATAACCCCACGAATAAAGATTCGAGATGGTCGAAAAAGAAAATTCCGTAATCTTTATTCGCGGAAGAACGTTCGTTCGATAAAACGAAAATCAAAGGTTCCAACAACGAACGAGAGCGTGAATGGATATTGCACCCTAGAAAGAACAAATATCTCATTGTTGTCTTAAAGAATAAAATAAAGAAAATTATTGTCGTGTACGCGCATACACGTGATCATACATACCGATTCACACACATTATATTACAATAATTATTACCCGCTATGAAAGATGACTGGCAGTGCACGGTGTTTGGCAGTAAATCCTTTCTTTCATCGCTATACGTACAATAGAGATAAAATCTACGAGCTCTCGTTCGTTCTTTCGTACGCTTTGTTGTGGTTACAACAATGTTTTCACGTTGAACAACAAAAAAAGAAAAAAAAACAAGAACATATTCGTCGAGAGCCATTCTACCTGGGAAAAAGCATTTCGTTTCCGCTAAGAACTCAAGTGGTCTTGGAAAATTCATTGACTTGTGTAGTAAACTTCCTCTAGCGGCAGAAACATGCCTTTCCCCGCGCGAGTGCATTAAGAGATAATATATATTTATATATTGAAATACACAATTATTCGTAGCGTAATAATAAGGATAATTAATCGATCAATTATTCTAGAACTCCTAATTACACGTATTGGCAGTGTTTTCAAGCTGGTGCGTGCATATCCATCCGCATGTGTGTTGTGTGTGTCATTTGAGCATTCCCAGATAGCATTCGAGTATTTCCCATATTGGTATATATTGTTTTTCAATAAATATTGCTGTTCAAATGTTTTTAATTCCCCTGAATTCAATATTGCGGTACAATACTACACCAATATAAGCCAAAATTTCATCAATTTGATTGCTATTTTCTTCTATATAAATTCAACTTTCGTACATCGTGTCTCTCACGCACCTCAAGGTCCTTTAGAATATTTTCTCTTTCTTTTTTAATCGAGTGATTGCAACAATGTGATTTCATAAATGTCGATACGAAAGGTATATGAACACGGATGCGTATGAATACTACGATATCACAATTTATTGTCTTTGTATCGACATATTATTCATCAATATTGGATAAAAATCTTCTATAGAATTTCTATGGAGAATGTATAGGCTCAACAAGATTTTATCTCCAAGTGTGGTTCGGTAATAAGTTTGCTAGAAAAAAAGAACATATTCGTCTGTATTTTCCAAGTATTTGTAAAAAGTCAAAAAGGGAGTATTATCACTTCAAATTGATCCTACGAAGATAACGACGCTATAAAATTTCAAAAAGCAAAGCAAGGGTGAGAATCATCATTTGGCAGTTTACGTTTCGAGGCAGTGTTGTACTAAGAGCAGCTACAATTTCAATCATTGAATTCTTCCGAATATACAAATACGTATAAACCGTTAAGAATATTGTCATGCTGCATCAAGACTCGCAAAAATTGTTCAAACATCACATATAATTTGAGTTTCACACAACAAGGCACGACGCTATGTTTTATGATCTACTATTTGTGTATTTGAACAAATCTACAACTAACGACTACAACTATTGGGTGACTTGGTTTGTGCTTTGCTAAGGATTTGCTATTCCCTGGAATTTTTCAATGCCTGGTTTTCGAGAGAAAGAAGATTGAAGTAAGAATTTTAATTGATAAAATCTAACCAAAAATCTCATTAAAAATTAAAAAGAAAATGAATGTAAGAGAAAAGATCAATGAAAGCTAGCTATAATATGCGTCTATGATTTATTATCCCATTTTGATATTAATTTCATATCTCGCTATCATCCGGGGAGTAGAAACAATTACATTACTCCACCCCGCGTGCATGCTTCTACGCACTTTTATACGTACAAATACATACACACAACACACACACAAATGCGTGTGCATTCTCATTTCCTATTACACTCTCTTCATCCTGCATTTTAAAATATTTCTTCATGCGCTCCTCCTCTTTCCCATCATGTACGTCGTCTGGTTTTCTCTATATGTTTCCTTTCTTGTCGCATAATAACGCCCAACATGAATAATTTCTATCGAATTATGGATCAAGTCGGATGCAGCTTTATCCATTGAAATTGGTCACCGACGGTAAGTGTCAGGAAAGCTCTGGGATCCCTCTCTTCCTCATCTATTTCGTTCCCTTCTCGCGTATAATGCAGTCAATCACAAAATCGTTCAGATTCATCGATGAAAATATTCGGAAATGCCAAAGATATAAAGGCTGACGCTAGACATTAATTGATTTTTTAAGGCCACCAGAGTGATTATCTCCTTACAATCAATAACTAACATCTAACAGTGAGTGTTTTTTATTTCGGATCTCCTGAATTTCTCTAATGAATCGTTCAATTGTATATAATGGGTCATGTATGTTTCTACCTATGTTTCTTCTCGTTTTTTTTTTCTTCTTCTTCTTCTCTTGCATTATTCCCTCCCAACTTCTTTCATTCGTTTATTCTTTCTCTCCCTCTCTTTCTCTCAACGTTCATATTCTCTCTCTCTCTCTCTCTCTCTCTATCTATCTCTCTAGAACGCATTGGTTGACGATGTACAAAATGTATTTTGACGATGAGGCACTTTTTGAAATTAGCCTGGTTCTTTTTTCGAAATCGTCGGTAGGACGTTACCTAGAACGATCTCTACGGCACTCTGAAAATATCAATGGGGAAATATCTGGACAGTTTCGACCCTGTTCGCCATTCGATTTCTCTCTCCCACGTCGATTTATCGATGATGGTTTTGAAACTGAAGGCTTTCGACATTAGGGAATGTCCTGACCAGCTTCCTTTCGTTTTACCATCTTGATTCTCCTCGGTGTTGTTTCTTTTTTTTCCATTGGGGTGCATTGTATATATATATATATATATCCGATTCCATATCGAATGCACTTTCTTTTCCCTCACGACGGGTTTTGGTTTGCAAAAAGGTTTTGGTATTATTGGTAATCAGGCTCTTTATTTTTGAAACCAGAAAACATGGTCGCGGCGGTAGTAAAACGGGATACGTTTTCGTATGAATCGTGTTTCATATAATGATTCAGATATCGCTGAATCACTCTCGTCCTTAGTTCCTTTGATTGATAATATCACGAATTTTTCACCGGTTTTCGGCGTTGCTTAACTCGATTCAATGCCGGCGTTCCGCCATTGATGGCTGGGTAAAGAGCCAAATTCACTTCCTCTGGTTGCGTATTTGCTACTTTACGAATACCTACGTTTTTCGTACTTTGTACTTCGGATTCCAATACCCATTCGTCCGGTTCACTGAAAACACAATTGTCAAGATCAATTTTTTCAGTAAAATTTTGCGAATGTGAAATTTTGAATTTGAAAAATAACTCACATGTTGGGAGGATGCCACCGTAACAAGACTTTGATTTTCCCATCTAGTTCCACCCTTCGGGCCATGATCTTTGCGAATAACGATAAATTATGAATGAAATTTTCGATACTATATTGGTAAAATTAAATCTCACTCTCTTATCAACTTACTTGACTAGTAAGGGCCATAGAATCACCAGGAGTCTCCGCTATACGACCTTGCGTTCTCGATTTCGCTAATTCTAAGAGTCTATGCTGCAGACCTTCCATTACTCCAGAATCGAAGTAATCAAAAATCCTCGCTGAAATCACAATCGATTCATTCTGAATAACGGAACAAATATTGTATGCATTATTTATATTACTCCACAAATATTCTTGTTGAATCCGCAAATCAGGATACATTTTTAAACACTTCATTTATATTTGAAAAATCAAAATATCGATATCGTTGATTGAAATTTACTTTTCCCTCGCAGGTGAAGAAGAGTAATGTATGACGACTCACCTTGAAGCTTGAAACCTCAATGATACTTTGTTGATATTACATAGTTTGAAAAGAGAACATGTATATTCAACGACGAAGGGCGGCGGTACGTGGATTATATCAAACAGGGTATCAACTTATTATACACGAACACGACTTTACGTACCGCTGTGAGACGTTTGATTGATATTTCAAGTGTTTAAATACGAGAACGTTAAATAGAATTTGCGACATCATCAACGCTCAACGCTCTCATGATTTTGCGAACTCAACATAAAAGGAAATTGTGAGTATAAATTACAATTAGTGGTGTTGGTATTATGCGAAGTAATCATTCAATTTCAGGTCTTTCATGATAAATACAAAATAATGAATATATTGTATCGAACGTCTCTAGAGTAGATTGCCTTTACAATAGAAAATAAACGTTCGGAGAATGATACACCCTTTGTAAAATTTTCTTCCGCGTCATCTCTGTACTTGACTAGCTACTCTCACGTTCCCTTCAAGCAGAAGCCTTTTTAGGGGAGAATCGAGCCAGCAACGTGGTTAAGAGATTCTCAATAATCTTACATGAAAGAAATTGTCGAATGAAAATCAATGTTCTTACCGGACCACGGTTGCCTCCTGTATCTTAATTTTTTTCCATTCCGCCTGACGAGTTTTCCACCGTTCTCGCAGCTTCGTCTTCCACTGTTGCTACTCGTTTCCGATTGATTAAAATGACCATTGACGTGCCTTTCCAGCGCGGTCTGTGAATAAATTCATAGATATTCCTCTTAATTTCCCATACGTTTGATATTTTCCAGAGAGGAAGAGAAGTTATGAAAAACCTTACAAGTTTTTTCATTTTGTTTTTCCTTTCATTCAGCCCACTTACGGGGGAGAGACTAACAATTAAAGTTACACGCGTTATTAGGAAAAATCTCAAAGATGATAAAGTTGAAAAAAAATCCTCAATTATTGAATGTCAAGTCTGTTCCCTCGTGAATGTTTTTTTTTTTGTTTTTGAGAATATCTAGAGTCTTCAAATAAGTTATTATCTTTTTAAAAATGAAATCATAATACGTTGTTTCATAGATTCTGTGATTGATATATATTTCGTGTCGTTATTATTTGATCCTTGAATTTTTTCCACTTCATTAACACGTGTAAAATGTCACTGTTTTTCTTTCTTTCTTTACTCAACCAGATTACAAATCGATTGCTTTATAATTATAAATGTCGACGTGTTTGTTGATAGATGATAATAATACGAGCAGCGCATTGAGAGGAAAATATCCTTGAAACAAAAAACTATCAACTCGTCCCTATGAGGTGTCGAAGAATGTATTGAGAAGAATATTTCCATGTCTCGAATCTTTCTTTTAAATGTTTTGGAGTTTTTGCTCCCTGGTTTTGGTCAATAATTTGTTGCATCGAAGAGATTTTTCTCTCATTTGTGTAAGTTCTTTTAATGAGAAAACAATACGATTTACGTATGGGATATCTGAATAAATCATAAATACCACGCTAAAAATTGTATTCTTATCCAAGAAAAACAAAAATTATGATTATTGTTGTAAATCCGAATAATTCGACGTTTCATGCTTCATAGACGGATTCATAATCTACGTTTGGAAGAAAAATATAAGCAGTGCACCAAACATGAATCAATTATCTGCCAATTAAAAAAAAAACAAAAGAAAGAGTTTTGAATTGAAATATGTGTTCCTGTGTATTACACCGACATTTCGGATTTACACTTCAATTATGATGGAAAATCCAAACGTTTTTTGTTTTGTGATATTCCACACATAAATAAAGTAATGTGAATTTGTTAATGAAAAAGCCATGCTTGGATATGTGTGCTATGAAATCTCGGAGCATACAGGAAAGATTTTCTCACTTTTCTTCAAAAGAATACATATTTTATTTAAAGATATACATGAAACCATCTTAAGGATTAGAGAAAATTTTTCCTGCTGAAATTTTGATTTCTACTACAACACATTTATGTGTATACATATATAAATATGAGTGTATTGTGTGTAAATCGAACGTAAAATTCTCGTGATTGTCCTCTGTATCTCTCTTTGTAGATTTCAGGACATTTATCGAAAATCATTAATCCAGAAATAAACCGCTCCGTTACTCGCGTTATATTGAGAACAATATTATTTTCAATATCATTTAAAATAATATTGAAAATAATAATTCTCAATAATTTTGTGAATGTTGAGAATAGGTTAAGAAAATGAAAAACAGGCGTTGCGCTGCTCGTAGGGCGAGTAACGGAGTGCTAGGGACAAATTATGTAATTGTCCGCAAGTGTGAGAACTGTTTTGTCAGTGTGTATTGAAATTTATAGCAGATATGAAATTTGTGATCCATGTATGGTGTACTTACCTCTAAACGTAGATGAACTACAAACGTGTCTGGAATGCGTCTACGTAATGAATATTATATGATGAAAATGCATGCACGAAAGAGATCTGAGAGATCGTTCTAAGCTGAATTTGAAAGCTCTGTACACGAGAATGACATACCAGAAAATGATGGAAACAATAATAGCGTAAATCTCACATTCAAATATCCCTTACCAACCAATCAAATTGTTTGATTTGTTCAAATTTGCGGAGAAAATAATCCTCTGAAAATCGTAACAAAGTCATTAAAAAAATTACCAACTGATCGGATGAAATGCTATGTTAGTTCAAATTTATAACAGTGGGCTTTGGAAACAATACCATGTTATATCCTGATTTATACGACGAACAATGAGGTATTCTGATACCTAAATTCGTAACTAAATCCCTATCCACCAAACTCGAAGAATATACTCCTCCACTGAGAAACATCATCGATCAATAATCAATATAATGAACTTAATCGACGACCTGAAAAGGATAACAACTGGTATCTCGTCCAAGTAAAGACGAATCGAAGAAATAGTGATGTCTCACGATCAATTAATTCAATTAGAAAAATTCAAGATTTCTTTAAAAGATTTGGAAATACGACGATGAATTAATCACAAAGAATCATTGAATAACAAGCGAATTCATTCTTGTTTGAAAACTCATAAGACATTTTTTCGTCGAATTCATTAAAAATACATCTGCCGTAACTGGAAAATACCATTTTTCACATGATTGAAATACCACCTATGAGCTGTTCGATGAACACCAGTAACGGCTAAGACACAACATAACATATTTTCGGGTAGAGTTGTTATTCAATTAACTCTACGTTACTACGTCCAATGAATTGTCTTCTGTAGCGGCAATCGAAGGGAGAAGACGTTCAGAATTTACTGTTTCTTAACCGAAACTGACATCATTGAAATCACACAAGATTTAAGAAGTGAGGGATTTTGTAATCGAAGATTCGTATAAGTACGATATCCTAGTAACAAAATTTCAAGCGAAGAAGAAGGGTTTCTGGTGAGATGTTGTTGAACAATTTTAGACTGAGAGTTCGAAGTACGAGGTTCTCGTTAAACGAGACAATTAAATATCAACGGAATGTTATTATACATCTTTGGTCTTCACTCAACTAGGGAAGATCGATTGATTGATTCATTGATTGGTTTTTGACATATATCAGTATACAATTGTTCCAATTGTTGTATATCATTGAAAATGAATGAACCCTGATTTATCCAAAAATCTCATCTCATCGGATCCTTTGTTCGTTTAGAAAGGCGAGAGAATGATGTAAATCTTTTGTTCATCATTAATATACCGCTTGAAATAAACCATACACACGTACATGGTGTATTATTCCTTCACATAACAATTAGAATCAAATACCTAACGAATGATGGAATATTTTTAAAAATGTTCCCTCAAATTACAGTAATATTATAAATATAATGATTGATTTTCACGAATTCTTTGATTTCGTCGAAGGAATAAATTTTTCATTTATTCATTGATACATCTCTTTGCGTTCAAAAATACGTCGTAACATAACTCGTAGCCACTTCCTGCATCTCCAAGAGAACATCCACGAGAAAAGGGATACCAGTTTTTATAAAAATGCTATTCCAAATGGAACGATGTTTTCGTAATGAACTGGAAAGCATTTTTCAAATATACTCGGTTGTTTTTGTCAGCAGGGATACTTGAAAATCAGGATATTTATAATCGTGATGTAAATTTGCGTAGAAATCATTAAAAAATCTAAAACGCAGATGATTATCAGATTACTACCACCAAGTGGAAGAAGCTTTTTCAAAAGTTTTCTTCATCTATCGAGTTACACTCAGATTTCAACCTGATTGATTCTGCCACTAGGAACATATAGCCAACTGGAAACAATCGTCGGATATCCTATTTGATAACAAAATGGCTTTGCTTTTTCCTTGAGGTCGTACTTGTAAGAATCGTAAATATATACACAGTCCCTTTCTTTCGACGTTACATACGTTACCCACTGCTGATGAACAATGGTATGTTTAAAAAAAAAGAGCAAAAAAAAACAAGTACATTCGATTTTCGAATGGTCGTAGTCAACGATGGAATATTTTCGATATCGAGGGAAAAAACACCACTCATGATAAACATTGAAATTCATGGAGAATGAATGTTGGAGTATATCAGCTAAATTTCTATCTCACATCTAATCAATTTCTTTCGTGTTGTTTTTCGAATTTTCATTGATGTGGCAGAGTGATTATATTCTTGTGGGAAAGTTTCTACCTCGAGTATTCTTTATGAAAAAAATACACAGCACAAGTGTTTCTATTCCCTGCACTGGGGCTTGTATATAGAGATTAAAACTCCAACATTCAACATTAGTTTTACAAAAGAATTTCCACTCGATTCGAATGAGATAATACAATGTTGTTCCTTGGTGTTGACTTTTGTAGAGACATCTCGTCAAGTTCATCTAGGGGATCCTTCCTTCGTGGTTGAAATTGATGAGATTCCATTCGAAAAATAACATTACACAGGGAAGAAAGAACATTTCATGTATGAATTTTGAAATTTAACAAACACACGCACACCCATTGTAAATGAGTTGACCCTACATTCAACACTCCTCTCCTCGTGTATTGATCTAACTTTGATTTTCTTCTCAAAATCTAAACGCAGAAAAGCTGATGTGGAAATAAGAAAAATTCAAAGAATACTTCCTATAATTTCTTCGATAATAATTGTTGCGAGTGCTGTAACGACGATTTGGAAATTTTCAAAAATATATACATTACACATTGAATAAAACAAGAAATTTCCTTAAGCTCCTTAAATGCCAAGAGAATAGATTTCTACGTTTCGTTCCCTATTGGAAACAATGCTACTTGAAACAGCAACTTCGACAAACTTCAACAATATACTCTAATCATTGACCTATTGAAATATTTGATTCCATTCGAATGGGACCTTAATTTTATGTACAGAAAAATTCCACATTTTTACTGATCAATCGATTCGTCTCCACGTTAATGATCGTTATCTGAATTAAAGAGGTTGAGGTGTTGTTTTCAAAGATCTATTTCGAGAATTCATCGAAGCAAACACGTTGTAACACATTTTGATGTATCATTATAGAAACAAATATTTGTTCAAATGAATTGAATATCCCTTTCATAGCCCACATGTATACATTTCGATACCACGAGGCTTCTCAATTTTGTTTTCGATTGTTAGATACGATATGATTCCTTTGACAGTACTGTATGATCGATTTGGAGGAAAACTCCTTGTTTCATTACTTTTCCTATCAATTGAGAATTTGCAATAAATTTAGACGCGTCACCTTCGAATAATCTTTTTCATCATTTGATTTTATTCACACGTAGAATGATGAAGAAATAAGTATCCTATTCTATATTTCATTTCCATTCCCTGATGACACGCAGAAGCTTTGTGGACTACACCAAGTGTTTATATATCAAATAATTCCATTAGCCGATCGATCAATTTTGAATCTCAAACGAATTGATATTTCGGGAAACAAACATACCATCACAGGAATATATAGTACAATTTCAATCAATTATTCGACCTCAAATTTCTATGTGTTTTTGTACAATGAGTGTCGAATAATTTCAAAATTGGAATAGTTGAATTGATTCAAAGTAGTTTAGAAATCTCTGAATGTACATAATGGATATGGAGAAATGTAAGAAATTTCACATGGGCATTGAGAGATTTCTTTCCCTACACTGTATCTGGAAGAATGTACAATTTATGACCTTTATTATTCCTACCATCATTTCCAATCATTATTATTTTTTCTTGCACGTCTTTTTCCTGATATCAATTTTTTGAATTTTATATCATACATGTTATAGAATGAACTTTAGGAATGATTTTTGACGTGCGAATAGAAGATAATAATTGCTTGGTGTGCTTCCACTTACTAACGAAGACAATTAATCTGGAGGACGCATCGTTACCTGGGAGCTAAATCTGCTACCACAGCCATCAACGATGCACCGGAAAGGTTTGTTACCGCCGTGAGATAGCACGTGTCTCTCCAACCATCTCCGCGAACAGGAAGTCCTTCCTTGGACTTTACAACCTTGCCACTGACATACAAAGTTGTCACCTCCAGTTTGCGTATTGATGTGTGCTGCCTATGAACGTATATACAGTATTTATGAGTATACTACATTCTACTTTCCGTGATCCTTGTGGAAATATATCCATGCCAAATTATGTCGTAAAGATTTCCACTCTTCCGTATTGAGTTCAAAAACGTCCACTTTTTGGCGTAGATATGGATCAAGGAGGATCGAAAGAACTCGCGAAGGTACCTGTAAGTGTTCTAAAAGCCCAGTGACGGATTCGAAATTTGCCCCGCATTTATCCCAACGACAAATTCCGCTATCGGTGATCTGGGAAGATCTATCCTTGCCCATCGCTTGAGCGGGGAATCGGATCGTCGTGGGGGTCGCAAGAATCGGAGAAAAGCCTATCTTGGATTCCCTATCCCTCGAATCATCTTCTTCCTCTTCAACATCGACATCGTCCTCTTCGATCGGACTCGCGGCTACCTGTTCCTCATCTTTCTCATGAATTTTCGAATCCGTCGAGGAGGAGATAGAGGACAGCCTCGAGAAGGATTCCTGTTGACCATTGTGAGATCTCGCGGATCCAAGAACGGTCATACACCCGTTCGTTAAATTATTGTTTTCATTAACGTGTTGCTTCGACAGAATACAACCCTTGAAGTCCAGCGCCGTTGATTCGTTAGACGCCAAAGATAATTTCGAAGAAGGTAACGAATTGTTAATCGTCGCGCTTGGACTGGCATCCGAAGTCAATCTAAAACAATATTAACGCATCGTCGTATTAACGCAAATTATTCTCATTTCATAATAAAAAAAGAAAATCCAAAATTGCATTACCTTAGGGATGATATTTTACAACTCGGCAGATTCTTAAGTAAATTATTGGAGATCGATAGATTCGACGTTGGCTTGGATGGTTTTTTATCCGTCTTGCTGATGGACCTCGATACTATCCCGCAAGATGGTTTCTTCGTTGGGGGTGGTGACATGGCGAGACTCTTCATATCCCAGTCACGATTATTCGGTGACATCGTTCCTAAGTATTTAGCTAGACCAACCTTGTTCCTTTGTACTGTAGGAGGTCTACGAAATTCGGACGTGCTTTTTGCCACAAGTACCGACATGGTTTCGCTGCTCTTCTTGATCTACATCAACAAAACGACAAATAAGGTCAACTATCGTTACACCAAAGTTTCATGAAAAAACCTGTAAAATAATCTGTGGATACACAATCTCTGTACAGATTTTTCTATTATCTGAAGAAAATAATCATCAAATAATCGATTGAATCGGATGGTACAAGATGAGAAATATTCGTCAATGCACGCGGTTGACGACGGTCAGCTTTCTCTTCTCTAGTCTTTGGGCTCGGTCACCCACACGCGATATTGTATTGTACGTCGAGAGAGAACTCTGTGAGGTATCTATCGTAACAAAAGCATTGACACGATGAGGAAGTATTAACTAACTTGAGGACCATCCATAAATTATATAACCCTTCTCAAAAGGGGAATGAAGGTGTGTGTAAGCCTTTGCGTGACTCTAAGCTCAAATTTACATTACAAACTGCATAAACGCCGTTACATTGCGAAGGAAAAGGTCAAGCGAAGAAAAGAATCGCGTGACCCGGGGTATGGATTATTCGCATCGGAAGGGCGATGGTACCTTGCGAGTCTTTTACCGCCCTTACCCACTTCTCACGTTTAATAGACGGCTGTTAAGATATTATTCCTCCTTTAGATTGTTAATTTTATTTCTGTTATCGAGAATCACCATTTTTCAAGTGTCAATATTACGTTTTTTCACTACACAAAACAGTCCTCGATATATTTCAATAAAGTAATTCGTTCTCTAATTGGGTAACTTCGTTCAACGCGAGGAGCGGAATATCGAGAAATAGATTGCGAATCTTCGAGCATCTCTAGCGGAATAATAAGATAAAGATCGATCGATTGGACGATTGATCGATCAATCGGTTCGGATGGAGTAAAATTGCTCCTCGCATGTTACATCCTGTGAAGGCAATCTCTTCTATAATCACTTCTATAATTTAATGTACTTGTCGGTGCTCGAGAGATCAACGTAACGTAGCTCAATACTTCTCCAGTTTCGATATATCGTAGGCTAGGGTGTATTTGAATTTATTGGAATTGCCTTCAAAAAAAAAAAAACAAAAATTATCATTGTGATTCTACATTTTAAATAAAACCAAGTGTATAAATTTTTTCCTTCGCAACGCACAACATCGCGTATATTTAAGTTTGATGAACTTGAAACGTTTTGAAACAAGGTGTGCAATGAACTCGTTCTTGAACTCTGAAACTGGAATCGAGCTGAACAAATAAACTCGACCACATTGAACTTTTGATATTAAAGAGTTCCATACGTTGAAAACCTCGATAGAGGAGGATACATCGAATGTAAATGAAACTGTACACAAATGGGTGTACAATTTTACACGATACCTCTTTAAAACAATAATAGAGAACCCGACCGTGAAACCGCGTGTGAAATGAAAAAATTTAATACATAATAAACGTGGACCACGCAAGAAGTGCGTGGGACAAGCCTTACGGTAGCAAAAGCAAGCAAATCAACCCACCTTGGGTTGTTGCGGCTTAATCTGGGTCTTGAAGTATTCGGTGATCTTGCCCTGGGTTTCGTGGGGGGAATGATGATGGTGATGGTGATGATGGTGATGGTGATTGTGATTTGGATTATGGTGATGGCCGTTGTTGAGAGGAGCGTTGACAGTGGCGTTACCATTGGCACTTATTTTTCCACCGTTGTTGGATTTGTGCTGTAAGGAGGTTGGTCCACGCGAGGAAGGGCCAGCGGCACCCGACCTCGGCAAAGCACCTGCTTCGGGTTCACCCTTGTGCCTCTTGTAAGTGGTGCTGTTGCGGCAGGCGGTCGCCGCCAATGGCGGCGTCCAAGGCCACGAGGGCCTGGTGATAACGGTTTGCGAGGTAGGCGCCAGTTTGCAAGGCGATGATGCCGCTAACAATGGACTCGCCGAGGCACCGCGAATCCCTACACCTTCGTCGCTGCTTGTACTACACGGTGAACCGGGCTCGGTGATATCACTGGTACCACTGCTGCTGCTACTGCTGCTGCTGCTGCTTATGCTGCTGCTGCTATTGCTACACTCCCCACAGGACACCGTCACGCCACTGAAAAATTCAATAAAGAAAAAACAAACATTAAAACCTTTCGTCGTTACAGATATTTCATTTCGTATCGCATGTACGTATCGTAAAAGTCCCATACGGCCCATCCCATCCCATTTCCGTTCATTTAAAATTTGCGTAAACGTTATGAATGGCTCCCTCGTTTTACATCGGTTAACGCATAATGATCATTGAAAACAAAAGGATAAAAAACGAAAAAGAAGAACAGATACCGTATTCGAACGTTGCCATTTTGATAACATGACGCACGCTTCGTCGAATTAATGAGGCGTCGCTGAGGCAAGATCAGGATCAGATTGAATAATTTGACTGAGGCGATATGTGGATGTGTGTATAAGCGATTACTGGAAGTCTTTCGACAACAAGTACGGCGTGTAACTGACCTACACCCACCTACTACGTTGACGTTGCCGCTCAGTCTTGTCTGATTTGGTCACGCGAGCACAAAAAGAGTGGGTGAGAAGAGGAGAGAAACGTGAATCGTTATACATGAAGAATTCAATTAATGAGATGTTAAGTTTTATACCCGACGTCCCTACTAACGTCTAATCCTTCGATCAAACCCACAGAAATTATTGAATTTCAACAAAAGATTGTATAATACCACAACATCCTACTGCTTTGAAACCATACTTTGGCTTTTGAAATCGAGACAGGGTAGAATTATCTCGTCATTGAATTGTGATTTCAATATTCTACCGAGGCATGAAAGAATACATCTTGCACGCTGATTTTTCTTATCGCCTTGACCTTTAAAGCATAGATAACCCTTGACGGTTTAATCTAAGCTTTCTAATTGGCACAACTTATTCGATTCTATCCCACGCCCTATGGAGAAGATTCATTCCAAAATGTACAACAACCACGATAGACTTCAACTCCTCTTCCAATGAAAATACTGCAAATCTGGAAGGAGAATTGCTGTGTTTTGATTCTTTGGAGAGTGAATGAATGGTCCATGGTGAATGGAAGAAATAGAAGAGTTTTCGAGAACTCTTTTCGAACTAATGAATTCAGATAGAGCTCTGAAGGAGTTCAATGTTTGGGACATTAACGAGTTCTTTGAGAATATCGAATAGCGTTGGTTCGGTACGCTCGAAGAACTCGTTTGTGTCTCGATATATGAATTCATTAGTTCGGAAAGAGTTTTAGAAAAACATTTCTTCGTGTATCATTTGGGGGATACACTTTTGTTATAATCATCAATAATATTTTCTAAAGAATAATAAAGAAATAACAACATAAACCAACTGGAAATACGTTATCGTGCGATTCTTTGTGAACTGGTTATTCTCGAAAAACCTGTTTCTCACCCCGCATATCCTGTAAATGGAAGTAAGCATTTCGAAGGGTTGAACTCTCCATACGTTATCGTGGGCGTGACAATGAAGATCAAAGAATTCCCATAAGTCCGGTACGTAAGGGGAGAAAATTAGATATCCTCGAAAAACCTGTTTGTAATAATGTCACCCCTCTGGTCTCCCTCAAAACGGGACGCGGAAAGCGGTTTCCCAGATTGGGCTTTTAGTTTGTATATCACGAAAACAATTTTCTGTTACGTAAATTATAAACCCAGGACATTGACTCGTTATTTCTTTCCATTGAGAATTCCAACAGAAAATATAATTATCCTGAGAGACCCTATACTAATGCATTTTTCTCTTTGTTTTCACTCGAAGAGGAACTTCTCCCCCATTCGCGGACTCGTGAAAATTCTTTCGATACGTCGAAAGAACAAATTTCGAACCTTCCTGGCAAGAATCCGATTCATATCTCATAGCATTTGCTCCCCGCGTGTCTTTTCTCCCCCATGTTTATTGGGAAAGAATAATATTGAACGACAATGGGTTTTACTGAATCGTTATTATCGTCTCTCCACTCTTTCCTCCTCGATTTTTCCTTATTCCTACGCCATAAACCCTCACGTGAATGCACAAAAACTAGTCACACTTCAATTTAGTTGGACCCTTCTTCACAGGAAGGGATATACGATCGATCGACGGAACAACTCACGATGACCTTCTCAAAATGGCTCCTGCTCCAGGGGGAAACAGCTGGCTCCCGTCATCCATCAGGACATCAAGGGGTAGAGAGAAAGGAGGAAGAAGGCGGAAAACATAGATTTATCGAAACTTATTCACCTCGAGGCTCGTGGACTATGGTAGCCATCGGTTCGATAACAAGGTGAGGGTTTTTCATTTCATTTTTTCACAAAGAAATTATTTTAATTGTGTAACGGAATACCGTCACTTCGAGGTTAGGTTTTACTTCATTGATGTTTCTTTTTTATGTTCCCAATCGTTTATAAAATCCAAACGAAAATTTGAATTCACAATATTTAATCAATCATCGATGTTTATCTTTTTGAATTAACTCCTTGCAACTGAAAATATCATTTAAAAGATAATATGCAGAAAAAAATTCTGTTGCAATTTAAGAGAAATTTGAAACCTAAATTTAAAGTGAAACAATATTATCTTGATTCAAAGCAAATTTATTTGAGACCAACCCCACTTTGCAAGAATTGGGGTTTTGAGTTATTTTGTTATTCGATTACGAATTTGTCTGAATCAACGATTCAAACTTCAGCAATATTCTTTCTTCAACCTTTATCGTAGTAATATATTAATACATCGGATGAAAGGATTTGTTGAATCTTTGGAAATCCCTCACGCTGCTAGACATCTCGGAAATAAATTTACAATGAAAGGCAAGCGATTATCGTGAGTAGTATATAATGGTACATAACGGGTCAAGATTTGCAAGATGTGTTTTACATAATTCCCTCGGTGTATCGTTCGTAACTACTTTATTCAATGCGATACAAGTAAATCGAACTTTTCTCTCTAAAGAATGCGTTAGGTTGATTTTTATATGATTCAGGATTACGTCATCGGTGGTTAGAAAAACCCATAAAATCTATTCAGGTTTCAATGGGGTTTGAATTGAAATAGCCTATTGAATCTAACTAAATCAGAATATCGCACACAAAGATTCAATTAGATTTGGCAAGACTCAATAGGTTTCTCGATTGAGGGCATGCGGAAAAGATCAGTCTAGTTATTTGAACTATCGAATCGTAATTTCCCGCGCTTTATTGAGGTTAACATGGTTGATCGATGGAGGGTCGATATTTTATCTTCTCGGGGATTTACGTATGTACATGATTATACATGACACGCATAGAACGTTAATACTATCATGTACTGGCTTTTCGCGGGCTCCGAGTTACAAATCAACGATGAAATATATTATAATGAAAATTAACCACACCGCACCTTGTCGTTATAATAAAAAATAATAGAAATTCCAAGGCATAATTCAAGGGTCAGTTTTAGAACGTTCAAACGGTTGGTATAATCACTCGTTCCCAATATAAACTTTTACATAAATTATATTGAATTGTTAATACATAAATAATTTTGAATATCTTCTTCTCTCTTCGAAAATTGAATCCCAGATAGAAATACTTGAACCACCGAGGTGAATGATTTTTGTATCAAACAACGTATAAATAACCTTCCAATCCAATTTTCACGATTTATATAACGATGATTTATAATAGTTCTTGTAATTCTGAAATGAACGAATTATTATCGATTATATAAAGCTCATGGAAAAATTTGAATCAGTGATTTTAATGAAATCTCTCTCATCGAACCAAACAGAAGCCCTTCAGAACTTTGATATTTTCTACACAAATATCATTTGTCTCACGCAAAAGAAAATTCCGCAGAAGTTCTTTTTCCAGCTGCTTGGGATTTTTCAACACGTTTTTCTTTTTTAATTTTTCCCACATCTTCTCTGGATAATTCCATGGAGAAATAATAGTAGCATTGTGCTTCAAGTAGGGGAAAGCGAACATTCTCGACGAGGGTGGAGTTTGGTCCACAACTGGGAAACGATTGGACATTATGAGACAGTTTCGAATGTATTTCAGATACACCAGGGCATATTTTAAGGATCAGCTCTAACCAAAACATCAGTTCTATAAGAAAACAGTTGTTCCTGGAACGTAAAAACGATTAAATCAATTATATTTAATTATATATAATTTTCAAAATCTTCCCACTCGAGTTGTTTTTGTTTTTCTCTAGAAATTGAGTATTCGATGTTTTGGTTGGTCTCAGATCCCACTTAAAATATGCCCTGGGATACGCTAGACAAATTATAGACACACTTTAGACATCGCAAAATGGAAACCTCGGATACGTTTCGTAAATGAAGAATTATACATCTTTTAGATTCTTTCCTGGGGAGTTGACTGTTGTTACAATTCAATACGATATTCGATAAGATTCAACGGGACTTGATGAACTTTTCCGATAAGAAAGCTATTGATTTGCTTGTCAAACCACATTACAATCTGAATACATTTATATTAAGCTGAAAATTAATTAATATCTGCGCTTAATCCAGTCAGAATAAGAATCATGCACATAAATTCGATTCCATACGATTCAAATTCGATATATCGATCAATAAATAAATCGCGTATAAAATTGTTCTTGCTCCTTCCTAGAATTCCCAAGTGAAAAGATGAATGGATCGAGAAAAATCGTGTAGATATCTGACGAGTTTACGCAACATAATTTACGTTCACGCGTCGAACTAATATCAGCGTACTTCCTCAATTTATCAAATCGAATATGCAAGTTTAATTCGTGTGTCGAGATGAAGCATTATCGTACAAATTCAATTCTTAATAACGTGATGCATTTCTCATTTCACGATTCAAAGAGAACGTGATGTCAGGGAAGGAGTGGCGTATACCATTACTTTTCGCAACGAGCGTCATTTTCGTTAATTGTCTGTGTTTAAAATTCATATTCGAGTATTTTGTTTGAAACTCTCGTATGAAGAATTCATCATTGCTTATCAAATTTCTTCGTTTATTCGAAGGTATTCGCACTCAAAATTCCATAAACTCGACAGCCCTTTATTTCGTTCTTGAATTCACAAAATTCTTTATAAAAGGAATGATTGAAATTTCTAAATATGAATTCTATTCCACAGCAAAAATTTATATTGATTCTTCGTATAGGAATTCAGAAGCATCTGCAAGATCGTCTGATAAACGTCCCTCGTAACTCCCTTCGGCTGTGAAACTATCGAGACAATTGCGCTTAGCCCTTGGGGCTTTATTAGAAATTCATCTAAAAAAATATAGAATACTATAAAAATTCACCAAGGTGAAGAAATCCAATTCATTTTTTTAAAACGTCTTGAACTTTGATTTTTCGATGAACTTTGCTAACCTTTTAGATATTTGGCAATGAATTTTGAATACCGATTATCAAATATTTATCAACAACTGCACAATCATTTTGTAAATTACTGCTGATGATTGCACGAGTGAAGTAACTGCGCTATTTATTCTTCAAAATTTCAAGTAACCAGAGTTCCAGATGTGTTACAAAATAATTCAGAGAAGATTTATTCATTTATTTCTATAAATAAATCAATATAACAGTTGGGAAAAACGTTGCTAATGGTTGCATTATTCTCTGTAATTGTTCGTGACACTAGCCAAATGTTTTCTGACAAATTATAGCAAAATAAAGCAACGTGATTGAAATATCGCTCTGTACAGACCTCCTTCGATAAATAAAGATGGTCTGTTTAAATCACGTTGCTTCATTTTGCCTAGTACCTACTTTTCCGAAGCATTTTGGTGCGCTGAATCCGAATCTGGCTGCAGAATTGCTCCATCGCGTCAGGTTTCAGAGATATTCCCACTTAAAATTGTAAAAAACACTGTTTTTCGAGATATTTGAAGTTACTGCAAGTCAAGAGGTAATTTTTTTGCTGAGTTTGCTCAAATATCTGTGTTTTTCATTGAGATACCACAATTTGAAATTTGGGTGTTCACCTATTTACTGAATACATGGACATCCAAATTTCGAATTGTCGTATCTCAATGAAAAAAAAAAAAATATTCCAACAAACTCAACGACATTTCGAAGAGAATGAGTTATACTTTGGGATCACCTCCTAGTCTTGTGACATTCCAGCTTTTTGAGATATTTCAACCTGAATTTCAACCTAAAAATCTGAGAAACACTGTTCTTCGACATGCTTGAAGTTACATAAAACCAAGAAGTGATCAAATGCCGTTGAGTTTGCTCAAATATCTTTTGTTTTTCATTGAGTAACCTCAAATATGTCGAAAAACAGTACAGTTTTTACACTTTTGAGTGTAAATATCTCTGAAACCTGGCCTGATGGAGCAATTCTGCAGCCAGATTCGCATTCGACGCACCAAAATGCTTCGACAAAGTGTGTACTAATTTCTGTTACTGAAATTTGCAAAATTTTGTTGGCCTGTGTTGTTTGTTAAAAAAGATTTGGCTAGTGTCACGCCGCTGGTATCCCCTTCAACGATAGAAATTCCTCCCCAAGATGAATTTCTTTGAATTTTATTTATGATTTCCAGTACAAGTGATACTCCCCGCACATAAATAAAGAATTCTCAGTGTCCACCCTGTGGGTATTCAAATCACAGTAGAAACAGAAATGAGGGAAATTTTGAGGATTCATTCGAGTCATAAATTTCTGAATTAGGACTGAAATTTCGTATCGGGTATCCAGTTATGCGAGAATGATATTGTGCGTTTGAAAAGACTGTGAAAACTTAATGGTCAGGGACACAAGGACTGTCCTCAAATTACGTAACGCTTGAGAGAGAGGGGGGCTCCCTTGAAGATGTTACATACGTGACGTTACAAAGGGAGATCAGGTCGGACGTCATGTTATTCCGTTGCTTCGAATTGTTTTGTTTCAATGTTTTTAACGTAGGTGTTATGTACCAAATTCAACACATTTGAGAATTCTTTCCGTCTACCTCGTGTGATAGGAATTACCAGGAATTGTTTGGTTCAAATTTTCATTCTTAAACTACAAAAATACAGAATTCCGTGGATAGATTGAGTCATTAACGATAGGGCGTTGAATTATTCTTTTTCAAGGATATCCCATGCCATTGATATGAAAATTACAAAAGTTCGCCTTGCGTTGTTCAAGGGAGTACCGATCTAAGCGTCAGAACGCATTCTAGGTAACTCTAATCCTTCGACCTGTACGTTAATATACGTGAATTTTCATTTCTATGAACAGAGGAATATTATTTTTCTATTACAAAGGCAGTTGAACCGTTAAACCAATTGAGAACGGCATTTGTAGTTTGCATATATTGTACATCCGCTCATTATCCCCATTCAACGATAAGCTACACCACCGAGTTTTGCTGTTAAGAATATAACCATTCGAAACAAGGTATTAAGATTGTAAATACGAAACGATATCTAGAGAAGTACATAGACTTCTCATCCGAACGATATCCACCGATATGAGCCATGATTCATTCGGTTGTAATCATAATAACCAAAACCCTCCCCTAGTGAGATTTAGTAATACTCTTCCCACACTCACGCACATACGCATTCAATTCACCACTCTAAAAATATAGTTGAGCGAGACAAGCCACACGTATAGCAAAACACGTACACGAGGCGAGTTGAGCGTTCCAGGGGGCAGAAAAATAGGTTACATCACCAGATCCAAGAGAACAGTAATAATCCTAATTGTTCATCGCTGGAGATTCCGAATTTTCACTCATATCCATTGAACGCACATTGAAATTATTCTAATATTTACGAAATCACGAGAATATACAGTTATGTTAGGATGCGGTACTTTTATTCGAGCGTATATTTCGAGCACGTAGGATTTCGTGAATCCCCCCACGGGTACACACGATATATAACCGATCTATTCTACAACAGGGTACAACGAGGACTGGAATGGAAACCAAATTGTGAAGGTCCCTTCCTTCTGAGTGTTGTATATAATATTGTGTGTGTGTGTGTGTGTATGGGTGTGCGTTATGTACGTGTGTCACGATCCCCAAAAGAGGGAAAAGGAGGAGGGGGGCTTAGAGAGGGAAGGAGAGACGAAAGACGGGTAGTTGTTTGAGAGGGGTGACGGTTTATCCTGGCAATGCGTGTGTCCCGTAGGATGGTACATAACATAGGCGTAGAACCATAAGATACTGACCCTCAATATCTAACTCTGAAAATCGATATACAACACGTACGTGTTCTTTTTTTGTTTTCCAACTGGCGTCAATCAAAATATTTCGCATTTTCAATTGTAATCCCCAGATTTTTCGTCGATGCGAAAATCGAGTCGAGGAGTCGTAGAAATTCAACCTCTCACACGAATGAGAGGACAAATTCCCATAATTTTTGGGTTCATTATTTGTTCAACTCACTTTGCATCTTCTGAAACCTAATGCTTCGATGGGCGGGGCGCAAGATTTTTTCTGGTAGTTGCACCGCCTCCAATTCTTTACAAGAGACTATATAACATAACAGTTAACGCCTGTTGACAGCAAAACACTTCCTTCTACAAGAAAATCCAACGATCTTTCGACAAATTTATCCTTAAATAAATACCGTCATTATTCTCGAATGAAGACAAATTTGCGACATAAATATGCTGGGGAGAATCCTCAGTCACCCTAGCAAAAATGATTACTTGGAGTAAAACTAGTCACTAAAAGAGGTTAGAATTATTTCTGCTAGGGAAGATATGGATGATGGTTTCTGATTTTATGCTGAACTCACCTTCCTTTCGTACCTAGCCAGAAATTTTCCATTTCTATTGAATTCCATTGAAACCTATTTATTTTCCTATCCGTCGATGAGATTTTATAGATTAGTTGTAACCAATTGGAAACATGTTTATCAGTCTTGAAGAAAATTTTGTAAATTCAAGTGGACGCAATGAGAATGGGCTCTGAGGTGAATATAAAAAATATTCCGCAATGCGAACACGATAGGAAAAATGAAATAAAATATTGTTCCTGACAGACCGGACGTCACGAGGAAAACCGGTTTTTTTCCACGTTGTTCATTATTACTTCCCTTTATCGCTCCATAATTTTAGGTCACTCGAACTTGGGTTCGATAAAGTGCAACAATTTCCTTTGTTTTCACAATAACGTACTTTATTTTCTCAAACGATTCTTGTTAATATTTTCCAATAAAATTTCATCGAAATCTATTCGACAACATTCGATTTATGGAATAGAATGATGAATTATCAATAGCTTTGCGAATCTTCAAATACTCATCCCTTTGAATTTCAGATTTATTTATGAGTTTCAGTTTGGCAATTTGCTGTGACAGCGAAATCTAATTTCGTTAGGTCCCTTTTGTTGGATAACGATTTTTTAGATGTGACAGTAGAAAAATGTTCGCTCCTCCAGCAAATTTTGGTGTTATAAGTATATAGAATAGCAAACAAATTTTGCTGGAGAAGTCAGCAGTTTTTGATGCCACGGTTGAAAAGTCGCTGTCATAGCTCACAAAACCTTCGGTGCTATGGCGAATTTTTATATATTTTGTATAGAATTTTCATCAATATTATTCCATAAAATTCAATATAAACTCGACAAAGTTTCTATGAAAAATATCGATATCCTGAAATATCGTCCATCACTAGCTCAATTCCTAGTATTTTGATAGCAAAGGATTGAAAAGGTAGGGAGCAAAGATGTGGTTGAGTATTCAAGAGCTAGAGAATTTAGTTATCCAATAAATGTTGGTTGCTGCAGCTGGGTACCTTTCTCTCAATGTACAAGTTCATATTTTTGTATTTTAACAAACTACTAGCGTCGGCGAAGAGAGCTCGTTTCGTCATCCTCCGTTGCCGATTTTACACGGAAATAAATTTTCAGATGTATCTAAATTCAGCTATTAAGGTTAAATTAGCTATAGCAGCTAAAAAAAATGGTTGTCTATCTCACAGCTAATTAATTTTCCGTGTATGATCGGTTGTAAAAACGCCCAGCTTGATGTGGAGTCGAGCTTTTGTAGAAACTTGAAAATAAAACCCACACATTGAAACAGTGCATGAAAATTCTGATACAATTCAATGCTACACTGTGAAGAAAAACTTCGGGAAAATTCCAGTACCTACTGGAAGCAATTAACCTGTAGATTTTCAGATTTTCAGAAATTCCAGTACACGTATCGGAAAATTCTTGTATTTATACTGGAAAAATTCCGGTACAACAGGAATTTTCTTGTGCGTGAGCTGAAAAATTCGTCATGAATAGAAATTTTCCAATTCTTAGGTACCGGAGAATTCCAATTTTTTTTAACAGGGTAGCCATTTCTTCGAGCGAGCGTCTGATTCTGGATAATCTTTTTAAAGGAAATACTAGCGCCGAAATGCTAGCCAGTTTATTCGAGAATTATTAAATCCGAGTTTCCAAAGTCACAGTAAATTTATAAAGAATCTTTGGAAACTAGCAGCCAGTTCTTGTAACTTTTGATTAAACCCCAGATGAAATTATTCTATTGAATCCCATCACGAATGATGAAATTTCTGATTGAATATCATTGAAACTTATTCATTTTCCCATTCGTCAATGAGATTCTATGGATTATTTGTAACAGGGACGTTGTTGAAGCTTTTTTTAAACCAGAAATCGATCAAGTAACGTCCCATTAAACGTTTCAGATCCTCAAAACTTCGATAAACAGACAATCAGCTGCTAGCTTTACGCCAGTGAGTTTCAGCTTCATGTTTCGTACCCCTTTGAACATACGTCTCGTTCAAGTGCGCCACTTTATTTACATGGACGGGAATAGTTTGAAATTCATCAGATCCACGAGGAAGTCGGTACTCAGAGGTTTCCGGGCTCGCTAATTCTGAATTAAAATTTTTCAATTTAGAACAACGAATCCGATATAGCGAATAAAAATTTCAAAATCCTAATAAAAGTGGTCGCACATTTTACACGCCGTCATATGAGCGTAATGATCGAACCAACTGGCGCTTGTATTCTCCGTAGTCCCCATAAAATGGGTAAAACCGATAATAATTTCTAACGGAGCTTCTGAAATCTTTCAAGCTTCTCAAACAAATTTTCCCACCAGAATGATAAAATTATTTTTTTTTATTCCACCAAACCAAGACTTGTATTCAGTAATTCATAAGTTCACTTCTGTTGCGGTTTTTTGCTTGTGGATCACCACAAAACCATAACAAAAATATACCGGAAACGAAAATAAAGGCAAACTCGAATGCATATTCTCAACAAGATCTGCCGATTCCTTCGACCAAAATTATCGAATATTATTGCGAAAAGTGATATTGTGAAGAGCAATTGAAAATGAAAAAGAAAAAAAAAGGAAGAATCTGAAAACTCTGTGAAAAAAGATATTTCGAAAAAATGCTGACTTGACGCCTATGGGACATAACTAACACTGGGGTTTCCTTTATTTCCTTACATTGAGATAACTTTTGTCTGTATATGTACGTGCACACATGTGAGAAAAGGAACAAGGTTCAGGTAGAAAACCTGCGATACAGGGTTCTCCTTCTACTCTTCTAGCTTTGAACGTGTGTGCACATTATATTCACGGTGAAGAAACAGTGCCCGATATGGAATGATTGATAATGTGCACGGAAATATATCTCTTCTCTGTTTTTTTTTTCTCCAACTCATCCTCCTCTTTTGCGATCGCATCGAGCCAGGATGATTTATTTTTAATGTATTAAATATGAATCAAGATTTATCAGGTTCTCCGCGTAATTAGAAAAAACAACACCTAGAACTGACAAAAAAGAGAAGAAAAAAAAATGCAATTCATGATTTATAATTATCAATAATTCTTTGCATTCTTTTTGAACAGCCATTTTGACAAGCCGAGGAAACAATTCTCCTCTAACAAAGACATAAAATCTTTTATAGACAGTATTTACTGTAATCTTTCAATCATATATTCAGAGTGTTACTTTTCAATTGGATGATTTTTTATCCACCGACACGTGGAATGAAATACGCGATAGCTTTATGGACAATTCTGCAGTTCGTAATGGAGATTATAACACGTATAATAAAATTCATTATAAGTATTTCACTTTCATTATACAATATAATGAAGTACCGTGCGAGGTTGAACTCATCCTACCAGCGAGGAGGGAAAAGAGGAAAGGCATGAACCGTACAAAGATCCGAATGCAATTCTTTCGACTCGTCCTCACGGAATGTAATCACTTTTTTTTTATCATACCTTGAGGATCTGTTAAATCTAGATTATAGGTGATAATGTTATCTCTCTTAGTCATGTATTATACCAGAAAAGGCTTTGTCTCTTCAAGTATTTTCAAGAACGATTCAAGGTTTTAAACAAATTTCTCACATTTCATTCTTCGCGCAGTTCTGTTTTAACGAAAATAAACAATTATTCCTACACGGAAAGACCGGGTCTATTAATATTTAGATAAATGACTGTCAATTTAGGGAAAACGAGGATCGCTGAAAAATATTCTTTTGACCACGAATATTTTTCAGCGATCCTTTTTTCCCCTAAATTGACATAAATCATTTTTCTAAACGTTGATAAATTCTTTTCAAATATTAATAGACCTGGTATTCCCGTGTAGGTAAAAATTTCAATATTATCCTTTCACCTGATCCACGCTCGATCCAACGTTAACGAAAAATCATTTTCCGTTTTCTCTTTTATTTTCCAAGACCAAAAAAAAATATACATACACAAAGAAAGACTTTAAATATTTTCACCTGAGGGACAAGTGTTTGCTAATGCTTGCTACTTCACTATACCCGAAATAGTAGAAGAAAAAAAACATTGTATTCAACGAGATACAATGTAACCTTACAATTTATAGTCACATCAATTCGTGCCGTGAGAATGTCAGTTATATACTCTCGAATATCGTGTCACAAAAATAAAAGAAATAACGTGTTGTATCCTACGGACAATCGAAAAGATCCTTAGGATATTTCTGGTGGTCATAAAATAGTGAAACTAACTATGAACCTGAGTTGGTACCATAAATGCCGTTACCGTAACATCGGAGAGTCGGTAAATGAACGCGCGTGGAGGTGTTCCACCATTCTATTCAAACACATCACAATAACAGCATGATTTCTTCGGTCTTATATATATTTATGTTAATGTCTCATTAGAATTAAAAAGAAAATCTACATCAAATGGATACAAAATTGTTGCTTACAAAGGATCGACTTGGGGGAATAAAGAAAAATCATTTCAAGGGAATAAATCAAATTGAAAACAATGTTGGAAATGAGATATGAAAAATGGTTTAGGAATTTTACACTGATCCGCGCTATCACGGTCGAAGAATCTTTCTTTTTTTTTCAGTTTCTTATCGACAGGAAATGATGCGTAGTGAACATTCCATTGACCATTGATTGATTGTCCGTCCCTGTCCTTCGTCGCTACCTGAAATTGATTCTAAATTGACATATTTCCGATTGCTAATGGTCTTCGAACATATCGAGTTGGCCAGGCCAGACTTGGGTTCTTCTAATACATCTATAAAATGATAATCAGCTCTTCGTGGATGCTATGGAAAATTCGAGAAAGTGGAGGAAACGATCCATCAAATACAACTGGCGACATAAATCGCAAAGCGATAGGAAACGAGCTTTTAAGTTATTACACTGAGAAAAAACTGTAGCTAAAAACCAGCCCAAGGACATTTTTGTAGTTACAGTAGCCATATTTTCCATTGCGGGGTAGCTACAAGAGTCGCTGAGATAGTGAAAATATAGCTGCTGTGACTAAACACTGTACTGGGGCTCATTTTCAGCTACGGTAATTTTTCTCACTGTACTTGAATCATTTGATTGAATAGTTGAAAATTCCACATTGAATCGCTATTAAAAGTTCACATTTTAAACTGATATTCAATGCAAATGAACATTCATACCTGATATTCCAATGATTGAAACGACAAATTTTCTCGAATAAAGCAAATAGGGATCATTGATATGTGGCCCACAACTGATGGATCACTTTGAAATACCATGGCCGGTTATTCATCACCTTCGATGTCACCTAATTTCCCTAAGCAAGCGTTATATCAGCACTCGCTAGGCCCTTACAAGCTCCCGGCTAGTCACTAGACAGTTCCATGAATGGCGTTGCTAGGGTCCTTAAATACACACGGAGAGAAAAAATTTGCTGACGCAGCAAATCGAGGTATTATATATAGAATAGCAAAATTTTTTGCTGACCTAGCTAAAAATTTGCTATAACAGCAATCGTGTTAGTTACGACAGCAATTTTTTAGCTGTGGCAGCAAAAAATGTTTGCTCCGCCAGCAAATTTTCAGTATTACATACAAAATAGCAAACAAATTTTGCTGGGATAGCAAACATTTTTTGCTGCCACAGCTGAAAATTCGCTGTCGCAGCTAACAAGATTGCTGGAACAGCAAATAGTTTGCTGTCACAGCAAAAAGTTTGCTGCTCTGGCAAAAGGAACCCAGCAAAAGTAGATTTCGCTGCCACAGCGAATTCCTTTTTCTCCGTGCAGAAGAGTGAAAATCGCACTCGAACAGAAAGATAAGCTCCTTTCTGACTGCCAAAAGAGTGAATAACCTATCTTTTCGATCGATTGGAAATCTCACTCTTTCCAATTTTAAGAGCAAGATCGAAGAAGCACGGAGAAAAAGGAATTCGCTGCGGCAGCGAAATCTACTTTTGCTGGGTTCCTTTTGCCAGAGCAGCAAATTTTTTGCGGTGACAGCAAACTATTTGCTGTTCCAGCAATCTTGTTAGCTGCGACAGCGAATTTGTAGCTGTGGCAGCAAAAAATGTTTGCTATCCCAGCAAAATTTGTTTGCTATTCTATATATAATACTGAAAATTTGCTGGCGGAGCAAACATTTTTTGCTGCCACAGCTAAAAAATTGCTTTCGTAGCCAACACGATTGCTGTTATAGCAAATTTTTGGCTAGGTCAGCAAAAAATTTTGCTATTCTATATATAATACCTCGATTTGCTGCGTCAGCAAGATTTTTCTCTCCGTGAGGCCGGCTAAATTTCCGCGATGTGAATAAACTCATTTATCTAAGGGACGAGGAACGAAAGGAGAACGATGTTGTAATTTTTTGTTATTTTCAACTCAAGTTTGTTACAAGGAACTACCAAGTTTTATTGGTCAGTTCTGATGGGAAAATAAGAAACAACCAATGGAATGAGTTCGGAATCACTTTCGCTACCCCTGTGTGCATCATCATTGAGTCAACTCCAGCCCATTTTCGGCAAATGCTGGCAATTTTCGCGCCAGGGAAGGATTGAAGTTGGCTGAATGATTGCACAGACATGGGTATACCTAACGGGGAAAGAAATTTTTAGCTGTATCAGCGAAAATTTTGCTCTTTAGGGCTAAAATTTAGCTGTAGATGCAACCTGTGATTATTTTCTTATTAACGCATCTGTCCATATTCACCCCTCATACAAACGACAAGACTAATAATGGGAATCAGGGGCGTCAGTACAGTTTTTCTTGAGCACTGGTTAGTTAGTGACGAGGGGGGGGGGGGGTAGAGGAAGGAGAGACCTGGAAATCTCAATCATTTATCTGAGATTCGTGTAGCTGAAAGTCATCAATGTGACCTTGTTCCCAATTAGAAATTTTACTGTAGACTCAATAAGATTATAACAATCGGGTCTAGAAGTCTTTTCCCCATCACAATTCTTTTTCAAATGATCCTCAAACCAAAATTTCCCCTGAAAAAATCCATGGAAAATGTTATCCAAGTGATTTTTCCAGGGGAAATTCTGGTTTTGAGGACCCCCCGAAGGAGAATTTCAATGTTGAAATTTTGTCCAGGGGAAAGAGACGTCTAGAACCTGAAGATCAATCCTTCGAAAACAAACTTTCTTCCAAAAACTCCTGAAGGAACGCTAATTTCACGAGGGGAAATATGTTTCGTCAGTAAATGCCGAGCCATGGAATTCCATGGCTGTTCTAAACCGAGGCCTGGTTTCTCCAGGGCTACCAGGGCGGTAATGACGCCCCTGATGGGAATGGAAACAAGCTCCAAGATAAAGTGTATACAATCTTCACATGGATCTTCTCTGACAGTACCGCGCTTGAAAAAGAATAATTAGCTGTGACACGAACAGCCATTTTTTCAGCTCCTACAGCAAAATTTTAGCTAAAGTTGCGGAAAAAATTAGCTATAATAGTTGAACTAAAAGTGGTGTCCTTCCGTGTGACAGTTGTAAGGATGTTAAATTACTTCTGTCAGGCTCTTCTTTATTTGAAACATAGTCTTCTAGACATTGAATAGTATTATTGGATTCGAATTCGAATGGATTTCGATAGAATATGTTTCAACGAAACATCGAGCTAAACAAAAGTTAATGCGAAAATATAAATAAATATAGGAAGCAGAGCGACCCCCGTCAACTCCTTGGCAATGATTTCTGTTTTTTTTCCTCCGTTCGAAGGTATCCGGTTCCAGATCGAGCATTATGAGAGTTTTTCTTTTCCATGGTATCGCGATGTATACACAGATCGCATTGTTGCGGCGATCCGTATGCGTGTAGTATGTTTATGTATGTTCGATCCTGAATCATCACGCGTGTCGAGGTACAGTGGAGTAGGAGCATTGTTTTCTGTCTCCACGAGGGGCTGGAGCACCGAGATATTACGTCATCATTTGCACAGATACGAGGGAAGGTGAAGTGAAAAAGAAAGGATATAAAGCTATGTACGAAGAGTTTTATGAAAAACAAGAATGAGAAAAAGGAAAAGAAGAAGAAGAAGAAGGAGGAGAATGAGGAGAAAGAGAAGAGAGGAGGGTATGCAGTTGCATGAAGTTACTGACCTGGGTTAACGGCCTGGTCACGAGAGACGCAATACAACATTGTTTCGCTTCAAGCGTTTCGAGTCGCGTCTTGCTTCTCTCTTCTCTTTCCGAAACAGGTCCAACATGCATCCTTCTTCCAGTACAAACGCCGACGACAAACTTGTTCAAACAGGTTTTCGCACCTCCATCGAAAGGAGGAGCGAAAGAATGACAAAAAGAAAAGGAAGAGGATGAAGAAGAGGATGAAGAAGGAAAGGAAAAAAGGATGGTACTCACCGCCATCTCGTTTCTTCGGATTCGTCGAGTATCGCCTATGCGAGGTATAGGAATAGGCTCCTCGTGGCTGATCCATCTCATTACTGTTCTTACTTCGTATTCAATTGAAAACCCCTACAAAGTTCGATACAGTGTCAACTTTCCCACGTGTTGTTGTTTAAATGCCAGAATCATCTCTGGTCTGTTTTTTTCAATAAACAGTTTCTAGACTCGGCAAGGCTGGTTTGACAACATTCCAACTAGAAATCGCTGACGTTCAAACGACATTGTGATCGAATCGATGTTAGCTCTGTTGGAGGTAATATCGATCTCGATGGTATTAACGGGGTGCCAGCCAAATGTTACCTCATCACTGCCGCGGTGTTGGATACTCGACGTAGCCGGTATTGGAATTCAACATTCACTCATACCGAGAATCTTCATGTGATACGATGATACTGATAACACAACTACCTCTACCTTCTCCACTTTCGGGAAATCAAAATGATAGAATATTTCATGTGCTTCGGTAATGTGACTCTTATATACCCTATATAACCTATTCAAAGTGATAAAATACAGTAACACACCTCACTATTGAACAAGTGAAATGTAGAATGAACGCACAAAAGTATTTGTCTTGAGTACAAATATTTTCTCAGCATTGAACGTGGTTACAATAACATTCCACGTTGGAGAGGTTGGAGAACGATACGAATGATCATTCGCGATAAACATTCTTCTCATGACGTTACATTTGTTCGAAAATACATGATTGTCGAAGGTAAAGAACTCTGTTACATCAATTCCCTTTGTGACGACGATGGGTGAAGAGGAAGATGTTTCCTTTCCCTTAATGATCGTAATCCGGTCTTATAATGGAAACATATGCACGCAAACGTACTTTCTCTTACCATGCCACATGGAGTTCTAGCATCGTGTGTATACAAGTATCCTTGAAATTATCGTGAATCTTGTTTCATGGATCAAAGAGGGCGTTTTATAACAAACATTCTCGTATCTGAAAATCAGGTCTTTGTGTATATGACTTATAAACTTTGTTGAATTGCGAAGAATATATTATTATTGAAACGAGACTGACGTTAAATCTTGTTAATGGAATTCAAAGTAGTGTCCAAAATACAAAATCGCGCGATAAGATTTGTGCTGCTGTGAAAATTCATAATAAACAATACACCACGTCAAAGATTAGCTTTCAAAAGAACTATAACAGTACAAAATAAGCTGTATTCAAAATCGAATGCTTCTTGTTTTTTTATTTTTAAGAACTCGAGTATTCATCAAAAACGAAAGAATGACTACTCATGACAGATTGATATCTCGAGCAAAAAGAATTCAATACGTGGCACGATCTTTCAAAAGAATATCAAGTCAACGGAATGGAATATATGACTGATTCGCCAATACAAAAAACTTCATTCGAGTTATTGAATTGATGACTAATGACGAGTTCGAACGATAACGTGGATAGAGTTATTGCCATCGCAACTTCCGGCATCCACCATTTTAGAACACTTTCAACGATTACTCCTCCTCCCCGACATCGCTGTTTCCTCTCGATTCGCTGCATTCTCCCATTGACGCGCCTATCTTTCTTGTTAGTTAGTTATATACACGTGTTGATCACGTAGAATACATTCGAAAATAATCCAAAAAATTATAACGATAAAAAAACAGAACATGATTTTCTCTCGTACATCCTGTATCTTTTTTTCTTCTCTACACCTCTCGTGTCTCTTTGTCAAAGAATTTCCTGATTTCCAAGGTTTTCCTGATTGTTGAACAATTTGTATTGGCGGTTTGTCACAATGATGAATCGTATATCGCAACACAATATATAGAGAGCCTGCCTCCTGTCCCTGGCCTATATGTACACTCGCATCGACGTAGTAGGTAAGCAGCCTTCATCCACAATTGCGTAACTGCAAAAGATAGGCAACGGCAATAGCGGCAGCAACAACCAACGCGGCAGTCTAGTGCAATCGCTGCCTTGACTACTGCAAATCCACGGCTTAATAAATGCATGCCAGTCCAACAGGCATTACGATACCGAGCCGCCAGTCACTATCTCTTCAAGTGCTGCAACAATTGTTGCGCTACACACACCAGATGGAACTCAAGTTGAGTAGGTGCCCGAGAAAGCCGGTTCGTTTCTACAAAAGTGAACGCGAAATACTCGTTCCAGTTAGATCTTATTTTAATGGATTATTACAAAATACAAGAGTATTCTCAACTTCCAATCTAAGATTTCAACACGCAAATGATAATCATAATGCTTGTACTTCGAGCGGTTATACTTCTGTGAAACAAGAACAATGGAAAGACGGTATTAACAGGGTGGTCATACTTTTGGATCTATTTATTCGATTCTTTCGGTCATATCATACTCTTCGTTTCTCTTGAATTGAAAAAAATCATCTCCAATCTTCTTCGAGTTCTTTGTTTTCCTATTACTTTATCGTTTTTGTCGTCAGTTGTATTTAATTGATCGCTCTCTTTCGATAGTTTGAATTTTTCATAGCATCTATATGGAGGAGCTATTGATTATTTTGTATTATTAACCCTTCATATGCTACCTTTCTAATACAATAGTCCAGTCATTCACGAGTTTGTCACGCTTCCAGTAGCGAAAGACTAGCCAACTAGCTAAATACTTAAATTTTCCGTTGGACGACTAAACCATTTCCACTAAGGCTGGTAATTTGAAGATCCAGATGGTTTTCTGCTCTCAACGCCCCTAGCAGAAATCATTCTAGTAATTCTCTAGGCCTTACGAGGCTCCGCCAGGCCCTTGTGAGGGACTTGCAAGGCCTGATTTCTACTAGGGGCAATTATAAAAGGAGTAGAGAATGCTCTTACGATATGATCACGATATATCACTTTAGATAGTTTTCCCTGAAAGTCTTATGAACTTTTGAAACTCTATGTTCCCTTTTGAAAATTCGATAATCCCTCAAAGACCCAGGTAGTCTAATTAAGCAGGGAAATTCTGGGTAGTCTGTAGAGGGTTGGATGACCACAACTCTGGACTGCAAAGATACTCGGTTTGTTCGACAACCCTTCTATCAATCAAAAAAATTTAAACCCATGAGACAGTTGGTCTCTTAAGATGCTCTCTTACATCAGCAAATTATCAGACGACTCCATAGCTGAGTTATCTTGTGAGTAAAACCTGACGCTTCGTAACTTTCTAACTTGACGAACGATGGAGAGGTTCGCGATCAACGTTCTCCGCCAAAAAAGCCGGATCTAGAGTTCCCATGGATGACAGACCGTGACTGATTTTCATTCAACCACAGAATTTGGAGACTTCAATTTTAATCCGTATCGATCGCTACATTGTCTGCGACTATTGGAAAAATTGATTACACGAACTTCTCATTCGAGTCTTCGAAATAACCTGCGGACTGGATTTTTATTAACAATCTCGACGACAACACGTTTCGAGTACGATGAATCACCACGCTTGAACACGTGCTGAATTGTACGAATGTGGGAAAATACGTAATTCTTGATGCACTCATTAAGATTCCAGTTTCTCTCAGCGATTTATGGTACATGAATCCAGATAAAGAGATAGTTACATTGTTAATAAATCAATGAATCACGTATAAGAAGAAAAAGAAGAAAAAGATGATGATGAAAAAGAACGAGAATCATATTTGTTTTCTTTGAACTTTGAATGAGAGTGAAATAAAAGACGTACCTCATTGATCGTTCATTTAAATAATTTCATAAATTTACGCTATTTATAATCCACTTTCTCTACGATGAGATCATCCATATATATATATATGTATATGTATGTGTACCGATCACACCAGAAGTTGAATAATATGTATCGTCGGCATCGTTGTCGCGGTAATAAAATAATGAAGAGGAGGACCATATATATCCATACACAGCGATCTTGTCTCAGATTTAGTTTACAGAGTAGTTGTTCACGCAGTTTCTATACAATCAATTTTCTCTCTTTCTCTCTCTCTCTCTCTCTCTTTGTCTCTAAAAGTCTGGCGAATCCTTTTTGCAATTAAAAACCGGACGGACGAGTTCCAGCCACGAACATTCCGCAAATTCTGCCCCTGAAATCTCCAAGTAGAGAAGAAAAGAATGAGAGAGGGAGAGAGAGAGATGAAAAGAAGAATAAAGAGAAGAAAGCGATGAGGATGGCTCCTCGACGGGAGGAAGAATACAGCCAAGTTAGATATCCTTCTCCTGCTCTCTCCCTCCTCCTTCTCCCTCCCCCTTCTTTCCTCTCCGAGCCTTTCTTTTTATCTACCACTTTTCATCTCACTATTCTATTCGTGCTCTGCCTGGCTGTCTCTCTCTCTCTCTCTCTCTCAACTCTGTTAATTCTCTCCCTTTCTCCGTTCCTCTCTCGTATGCTTATCATCCTCTTCTTATACCGTTGGCCTACCTCTCTCGTTCTTCAGTGACCCGGCAGGATAAAAACTAAAACTCGTTTCTGTGTATGCCTGAACTCTCTCGCTCTCTCACTCTCTCTCACTCTCTCTCTATCTCATTCTTCTAGTCTTTTGGCCAATCTCGAAGTCAGAGAATTCTTGACGAATTACCTCCGGGACCAAGAGAATTTAAACGCGAAAACACAAGTAATACAAGCAAAATCGTGGGATACCAAAAATCATATGGATCTCGTAATTTATTGTTCATTCATTTCAAATAACATCCACTTTGAATGTACATGAGAATCATTATTTATCCTTGACTATCGTTCGAGTGTTAACTAAATAAACACATGTACGTCTGTTATTATCATGTAACGGATGATGTTGTAATTTATGATTTAATAACCAGAGCCGTATAATCTGAAAAATAAAGACCCTGCTAATTATTCGCTTCTCCAAGCGATTTTATCCACATCACAAACATCGGCATGTTGAACGAGTCGATGATTTTTCACTGGGAAAACATTCGATTGCACTTGATTCGCGGACAAATGGATTCTCATCTTTCTTTGGGAGTTTCAACTCGTGTGGTGACAATTATTCAGCCGTGGCAGCGAATTATTTGCCGATGCGACAACATTTCTTTCAATTTAAGCAAAATTGGAGCAAATTTAACTAGGGGAGTCAACGTGTGATGCTCTCACTTCTGAATAGTTACTGTACAAAAGCAAATTGATGAATTAATTCCGTTGATTCCTTCCGTATAGGAATATCTTGCTGAAAAAGTTTTTGCAAAGCCATAAATAATCTCCGAAAATCTCTGAAATTTTCGTGAAAAATGTAATAAATTTGGAACATTCTGTACAGAATTGTTAAGAATTCTTGTCATCAAAGTTTAAAGTTCAGATCTTCCCTTTCTTTCAGACGAATAGAAACAGGATTGCAATCTGAGAAAATTCTGACGAACTCTGATAAATGTTGAACATTTCCTGACTATTTTCAAACACTTCTTCACAAACTATATTTGAATATAGGATATGAATGTATTTATTATAGGTTTTCAAGAGTATTCAATAATCAGAGAAATATCAGTAATTTATTACAGATTTATTCCGTTCCTATTTGTCTGAAAAAAGAAAATGAAAAAAGTCTGCAGAGAATGTCTCTAATTCATTGAATTTTCCATCAAAATTTTAGGAATTCTTCAAATTTTTCCACAGTCTTTTGGATTTTTGCAGAGAAAATGCGATTTTTTTGAGAGATTTATGTGAGAGAGTTTTACAGACATTTTTCAGCGAAATATTTACATACGGACTTCCAACGTGGTTGTTTTCTTGAAAATCAAAAGCGGCGGACTCGTAAATTACATTTCCTTTGTCAATCACTTTTTCTTTCTTATACAATTTTTATGGAATTCATGAATCGAAATTATATACAAATTTTTTGTCTCTCATTGATTTTTATATAATTTTGATTGAAATTCAATAAAAATTGTATAAGAAACAATCAATTCTTTCCAGATCGCCCATCTGTATTAATATCAAATTCGAAATTGACACTGAGCGTTGTGGCATTCATGGCATTTTCCACTCAGGTTTTTCCCGATAAAATGGAATTTTTAAGGAAAATTCTAGTAAGTTGCTATTCGCAAACCAATTAGATTTTCGAATTTTGTTGCGTTCTCTAAAAATTCTGGTCCATAAGAGGATCAAATTGTGTCTGTCTTTGATTATAAATACGCAGATATCAAACAAATAGCTCAGCACGTTTCATGTCTGATTAGTAAATATCAAAAGCACTGGATTCCCTGGATAAAAAATAGGTTACACAGAGTATGATTGGTTTATAGTCATTCTGTTGGAACGAATTTCGACCATGGAAAGTCAGTCAGAAAGGAGAAAAAAAAGATAAATTATTATAGATAGCTGCCCACACAGCGCAAGCATATTCTTAACGAATTCCCATTACGTCAGTTCCGAAAAAATTCATTATGAACTCTTGAGAATTGTTGAAAACAATATTACGCAAAACGACCGAAATGCTGGTAGTTTATTTTTCAAATAAAATGTAATTTTTCTGGATTTTCTGAGAAATTTAGTTGAAATTTTACTGAATTTTCAGAAGGAATTTTTCGTACAGTGGATTACGGATTATAAATTATAATGTAAATCAATTATCGAATACTTCTAAACGATTCAAAAGTGAAATATGGCTCTTCCGATGGTTTATCAACACCTCCAAATAACCGTATAAATAACCGTTTATACTATAATTTACAACTTATAATTCTATAATTCAAGCTATAATTCATGACACGCTACCTTCACAGTTTTTCTAGAGACTTCATGATTTGTTTACACAATTTTCGTAGACACAAATGTAAACGTAAACGATTACGCAGAAACGAAACTTAGAATAAATATCTACCTTCTTCTTTGTGGAATTGATAATATTTCAATAATTGCATGAAAGACTTACCACAAATAACTATGAAAATCGTTCCTTCTGAATTGAATTGTACTCGGCGACAAATGATCTTCTTTGAACCGCAAATCCTCAAACCTTCAAGTTTTGACAATACCTCCAAATAAGAACATTCCAGAAGTATATCAATTTTCCAATCGATTCAATCAAAATCCAAAACACGACTCCTTGGAAAATTTTATATCTTATGTCGATGTTGCTGATTCGATAAACCTAAATGTTCACTATAAGCTGACCGAATTAACGAATAATATGTTACTGCATCGATTCTTTTACTCCCCTTTGCATTCCTACTAGTTTTCTGAAACTAATCACATAACATTCAAGCCCAAAAATCTTGAAGTACATTATTCAAACGATGTTTCCAGTGCCAAAGAGTTGATTCGAGAGTTTTAATTTTCGTGTTGTTTTTATAAACGATTCGAGAATATCAAAAATGTTCATATCCCTTAACTTTTCAAATCGAATAACCCTAAACTTTCATGACACGTTCGATCCGAAAATGCGTAACCAACTGAAATCGTTATCGATACTTCGACCAAGCGATCGTCGTGATGCACTTATGCACGCATCGAACTAAATGCTCATCCAAAATCTGTGATAAGGAATGACCTCGTTCGACCACATTTTTATTCTTGCGTGACATATTAAGGAGATCGAAATTCACGACCTAGTGCATTACGGCGGATCTTAGAGTTTATATGCATGTATGTGTGTCAATGTTCGTCAACGGAGATTATATAAGCGATACCCTCTCGTGTCACGAAGGTCTTACGATTTTACCTGTTCAACGATGACACCGATTCGCCATTGTACTCTACTTCCGCCAGTGATTCTGTGATACATTCTCATGAATCTCTCTCTCTCTCTCATGCTTCTCAAGAAAAATTCTAAAAACAGAATCCTTCAATTATTCTAAATGACTATTATCGTTGCGCCAAATGAGAGAGATAACTTTTCCAAAATACAACGCATTATTCCGAATGAGATAAATATTTCATTTCAACAAGATGGAATAAGTATTACCTGTGACGTAAATCTATATCGAATTTATTCCAATGCAACGCATATAAATACGCGTTGTTTTTCTCTTTCTCCTACGTAACTTGCTTTCGAGGAATGACATTTTATTCCTCCCGAAGTTTTCCGAGAGATAGGAGTTTTAGAACAACGCTTTGTCAAAGATATTACATTTTTATGACACTCATGGCCTCTTTTACTTGCTATATTAACTCTTATCCCCCCATTGAATCTAAAATACGACCATCATTTTCATAATTTCCCGTGCATACCTTGATTTTTTGTTTTTTTTTCTCTTAACAAGAAAAAATATATTTTTGTATTTCATTAAAAAACTTTCTTAGCACGAACCAACACGAGAGTTTTATTCTTTGATAATAATCATGAAATACATTGTGTACGGGGAGTACGAAAGATATTTTTAACCCACTTGGAGAATTAGGAAGTACTACCCTCGCTATGAGCTCTTTTAAAGCACGGAGGGGTGAAATTTATTTTTCTAGACACGAAGGGTGAGTTTGTAAAGCCTCCGCCGCGTAGGGACTGTGACATGCTACATCTTCCACTGCTTCCACTGCAGTTTGCACTTTGTGGAACAATGATAAGACATTTTTTCAACGCTTCATCCTGAAAAGAAATTACTTCCAACAAAATAAGCTTCATTTGAATATTCCTCGAGGGGATCTTCTAATCGAGCGATTCCCTACTCTACGCAACAAACTTGCAACTTCCTTTAGTGCTAATAATCATCAGTGAATGAATATTATTTTTCAATTTTTCATTCTATCGTTACTCCATACTGAGTTTATCAATCGTCTCATCGATTATTAAGAGTCAACTGCTACTGCACGATAAAGTGAATCCAGTAATTCGTCATGAAAATAAAAGCCGTGTGCAAATTAATCCTGGACATCCTAAGGCCCTGGCCCCGTAAGGATATATATCTTAGGCATCCAATACAAGGTTGCCTACCTACGACCCACATAGACCCCGATAGTTGGTTACCAATGTTTTGCCCGGATATTTGATCGAAAAGCGTGACTTTCCAAGTTGGGGCTACTTTTCGAGTATTGATTATAAACCTGGCCTCCCTCTAAGCCCAGGAGAAATTTCCAAACCGAAGAGTGTATAGAAGAATATGTTTAACATATCAAGGAATTCTCTTCAACGAGGTTTCGATACAAATCTCGTGTTTGGACGATAAATCATTTCTTCGAGCGTAAGGCGAGACCGGAACAATGGTTGCCTTGCATAGCTTTGAACTTAGGGCAACCCGTAATTCGATATCATCGGTTCCCCATATTAAAACACAAGAAATTGCGATATACTCCGCGTCCTCGCGTTCATCGACAACAATGTCAAAAAAAAACTACTAATTTTACTCGACGATCACTCGCACTCTCGAAGGAGAGAATTCGCTACCGCGTGACGACGAGAGGTGATAAAAAACCAAAGAGTCATGAATTTGTCTCCTGACAATAATTTTCACTGGCACATTTATGGGTTACGAGTGTAACCCGTACGAGCAACGTCCCGGATTGTATCGAGAATGAAAACAAGACGGAGAACGGCACACGCTTATGAGACACGACGGGTCCAAGGCTCTGCCAAAATGCATATACAACACATACGTTACACGAGAGAAGGACGAAGAAAAAGAAACCGATCGGTGGAAGGAGGAAGACCGGAGAACAAGAAAGAGAGAGGGAGAAGAGCCACGGGATACATTGACCCCGTGAAACGTTCCTCTCTTAGAACGCGCCAGAGAGTTCTCTGTGTCATGGCATGTTACACAGTCTCGAGCACACAACTCGGAATGAAAACGAATCGTTTTGTGTTATATATCTAACTAACAGGTTGATGACACGAGAAAAAACAAAAGAATTCTATTTCGATGGAATCTCTTTCTCCTGGGTTTTCCTTTTCCTCGCCATACCATTTTTCTTCCCTTTTCGCCAAGGAAAATCAAGGGAGAAGGAATGTTTTTATGAGAAAAAGGCTACCGCTAAGGACTAAAATAGATTTGACCTTTAGTTTAATGATTCTACACGTATTTACGTACGTGTTGCGTAAGTACCCATATATTATTATCTCGTGTATAATAGAAGAAAAAGGTATCTTGATTGCTGGTACCGAGTACCAAGTGAAATCTCGTATGAGAGATTCATTATTTATCTATTAGCTATCCAATTATCTTATACCATTCTCGTGAAATCATTTCGCTGAAACGACGGTGACGTTCAGAGGAATGAAATAAGATGTTGGTCTAGACGATTGTTTCCATTCTTGCATTCTTGCAAAGTTCCTACGTAGAAAATAATCTTCTCTTTGATACCGTCATTCAATCCCAACTCAATTTCAAACGATGGATTCTCTGTCCCTGTTTGTAAAGTTTCAGAGTTTGTTTCTTAACACAGTTGTTGATCCCCCTCCCCCCCCCCCCACCCCTGGCGATTCCAAAGCAACCAATTTTTATGGTTTCCTTAATGGTTACCCAAATGGTTTTTACCATATAATGATCTCCTATTTCTGACCGGAAATTAATGGTTACTTGGAGCAAATCTGCCACCAAAAAATGTGGTCCGTTTTTGGAATCTTTTGGGGGGAAAACCCCAGAAAATTACCACGAAATAACTGGAAAATCGCGAAAATTGAAAACTTCTCTACGGGACTGGCGATGAGGAGATCTCAAAATACAATATTCTATCGATTCTCGGTAATTTGCAGCACGTTGAAACACCATATTGTAACAACAGACTGTCATACAGAAACCCTTGGAATGCTGATAATGTTTTTTTTACAAGATACACGATTTCATTGCAAACGATGTTCTTTAATGTATTCGCAACAGCATATCCTTTGTTCTTTTTGCAATAGTATGATTTCTTTCAAGGTCTAGTTTCACGATGCAAAGAAATCTTCGTGTGAATTTACATGACGAGTAATAATGGTTAATTTTTCCACTCATTATTCAACGTATATAATTCAAAAAGGATGTTATAAAATTGAACGATCGATGTACAGTAACTATTCTAGATATCTAATTGAATCTCAAATCAGTTGATCGTTGAATTATCGATAGAAATATTCTTGAATTGAAATCCCCGTGCACATAGAATCGATGTACAAGTTTTGTATAATTTTCCAATCTGTTCTTCCCTTTTTAGAACGATGATTTTTTTTCTGTTCGTTCACCGCCAGATGTCGAGCCCTTCGTCGTTTCTCTCCTCTACATCTCCACGTACGCGAAGCAGCAAAAGATAGACGATAAGCTAATTTCCGAATACATCCTACGTATTTTACACCTCCTTGAGAATTAAATGGCGAAACAAGATGGTTACGTTTACCGTACGGATACGAACCATGCTACGAAATGGGAAAGTAAAATAATATTATTTTACACGAGGCACACGAGGGAGTTTGAATTAGCTAACAGATTTATATAGAATAACTAAATGCAATTGTATCTCCGTAGAACCTGAGCTCGAGTATCAATATTTTACCTGAAGCGTGTTACAATACACCTCTCCCAGAGAAATTATTACACACGCCTTGAATCCTTCGTGTTTGAAAGATCTGAGAAGTAAAACTCGTGTTCTTGAATGATTATGTAAGAATTATATTGGCGAGAATACGTTTAAATGAATTCTATCTATCATTATTGGATATACCGAATCCATCGAATGAATTGGTGCAAAAATCCATGCTTCTTTTGTTGTTGTTGTTGTTGACAAACTTTCAAACTTGTAGCACCTAGTGTCAATAAAAATACACACGATTCTCAACAAATTGTCAAGGTTTATTGTTAAAAAAGCCTTGAATGATGACTAACGAGTTCTAAGGTCACGACTAGGAACGAACACTCTAACATTAGTCAAACACTTCTCGTTCTCTCAAGAAATATTTCTGCCGAATGCTTTCGATTTCCTAAAAAAGTAAGTAAAAGGTTGTTATCATTTTGGCATTGACCCAACCTCATTACCGTTGAATTTTCACTTCAACGAATTCTGTTTGCCCATTATGACACATTCGACGATATTCAATTTGCTATTCGAAATTATGTCACGATTATTGAATCGATACATTTGCTCTTTTTCTCTTTGTATATTCTAGATAAGTTTGTATCAATATTTTCACGAGAGCGATGTTAGATATTTTCTACGTTTCGAATCAATGATTACAAATTCCCGATTGAGAGCAAAAAAAAACTTCTATATTAAAGTTGAAAGGATTTTGATCAGTGTATACGAACATGCAAAACGAATACGCTCTGGATGTGCGGAACGAATCTGGAGCTCGTATATGTACTACATATGGCAGCGCGGCATAAGGTATGTAAGTTATATACAAATGCACGCACCTGTTATGAATATTGCGAAGAACATCATGAGTTTCGATATGTATGACCTATATAATCACGCAACGTATGAATTAAACGCATATCAAGAAATGACGTGGTGACAGATTTTTCAAGAGTTAAACAAATACATTTATTTATTAGTCTTAGAAAGTGTTTCGAAACTTTCCGAGGTCTAAAAATTGATAAATAGAGCGATATAAAACGTTTGAAGGTACAGCTGTCCCTTATTCGATCGATCTCCCCTATATCGTGATACCCGCATTGAAGAATAATTCCATATAATTTTAATAAATGTATGTTTTCCTGTGGTGAAGTCGACAAAGAGTGGAGACGATCGGATCGTTTTGTAACCACCTTTGATACCGTTTATGCAGATTTTTTATTTATAATCTTCAACTGAAATACCTTCCTTTATCTATGCGAGAATGTCTGTGGCGTTTGTAATGTTAGTATAAATTGAATGTAATTGCAGCTTAGAAGCACAACCGCGCAACGTAAACCCACATAGGGTTTAATAACAATCGGTTTAACGATGGACCATAGACTTCATTAATCGCTCATCAAAGAATGACTACTCCTACTACTACTACTACTACTGAGACCGAACTATGAAAAATTAACAACATATGCATATCGATTCAACTCACATAACGTGTAGATAAAGAGAACTCATTCTCTTCACCTCTGTATAAAAATATGATTACATAAAAACTTTTTATTCATAGAACGAACATTGCTCTGTCATCCGATTCGTCAACGTTTCTGTGGACATTCAATAATCATTTGTTCCGCGGAGATTGCTTTACAGGTATTGTTTGCGTAAAACAAGACCGTGTATATTCACACGTATGCCTCGCTTTTATAAAAAAAGCTTAGACTCGAAATGTTTTTTCCTTCTTCTTCCTTCTTCAACAAACTCGGGCATTCAGCGATTTGCCCTTGAAGATACCCAATCCTTATAGAGAGCGAATCAAAAAGACCTTGCATACGTAATACTACATATATTGACTTTCATAGAGTGTATATAATAATATAATTCAGAATTTTCAACGCTCAGGTGTTATTTTCATAACAAAAACATATGAAGTTCATCACATTCATCATCGAGTTTTGAAACAAAGGAAATCATCGAGAGGGACTTGTAACTACCGACCGATGAATATTAACGATATATCACAGTGCAATTACTTGCACGTGTGCCGCGAGAAAGACAGAAGGAGTACAGTGGAAGAAGGTAGGCAGGTAGGTGTACCGTCGATCAATCGTGTAACGTGTTAAGTTACAAAATGACATTTGTAAAGTAATTCATCGCGAAGTAATGTGCAACGCAATGTACGATGAACAAAAAATACATGAAACGTCGTCATAATCTGAGTCTCACTCACATCATTATATCGCAATAGTATCCAACAAAGAACGACACACGTTACATCATAGATGCCTAAGTATAGTAATAATCGTATAAATAATACTCAGTGAATTTTCTATGTTCCTTGTTTGTCGAGAAAGTGAGAAAAAGTTGCAAAGTTGCATTGCGAAATCCATTGGAATTGGATATTTTTCCAGGAATTGAGATCCATTTGTACTTCATCGTGGCTTTGTGTATTATATTCGATCAACAAGGTCATTTTCAGTATGAAACACTTCGAGTTGAATTCAATTGAAACGGTAACATTGTTTCCCGATAAAGTAATAATTGAATAATTTCGTTGAATTCAAGGTAGAAAATACGTATCTCGGAAGACGTTCGAGTTACTCGATCTGATGATGTATTATACTATAATTATTGATTATAATCCAACACGTGTTGGAGAACACGATCAATCTGAGGATTGATGTGGGAAATTTTCTGTCATTCAAATCAGATATTATCTTCTTTGGTTTATTACATTTCACAAACACTTTCTTGTTATTTTATCGACGAGAAACTTGTGTTATTTTCAAACGTTGAGAATTTGTCTTGGATGATACATCGGCTGATTGAAACGAATCACTTCAAACGTTCTAAAATAAAATTCAAAGTCCAAACAAAACAAGTGTCGGAAGCTGAAATAATTCAAGTGTTGGAAGGATTTCACCTTGGGTTCTTTTCTTGAAAAACTTTGTGGATATTGATCGTGAGGGCTGTTCGTTCCTTTTTCTCTCTCCGTGAAAACAGTCTCCTTGCTACGAAATAGCGAAGTTAGCCAAGAATCTATGAGTTCGAAAACTGCAAAGTTTGAAATCCCCATCTTGCACGGAAAAAAGTAATTAGCTGTGAGATGGACAGTTACTTTTTTAGCTGTTGTAGATAGAGTTTAGCTGCCGCAGCAGAATCTTCAGCTTCATCAGCTAAAGTTTAGCGACCGTTGTTGAGAAATTAATTGTTAGATTGAAATTTAGCTGACTTGACACTTTTTCAGATGAAGCTGAAATTGGCAACCGATGGATGTGACTTCTGATAGAATCGAATTAATAAAAATATTTGGTCAAAAGTTACAACAATTGGCTGTTAGTTTCAGCTTTAATTTTTTTAGCACCCCTTTTTCACTGTTATAGCTGAAATAACTGCAGTTGTATAGGTATTTTTCAGCTACCACAGTAGAAAATTGTATAAAGCTCAAACTAGCAGCCAATTGTTTCAACTTTTGATTGAACGTTGTTGAAGCTTTTCTTACACCAGAAATCGATTGAGCAACCTTCCACTGCATTTTTCAGATGCTTGAATCTTTAATAAAAATTTTGTGTAAGAAGTTATAACAATCGGCTGCTAGATTTACGGCTGACAGGTCCAGTTTAATGAAAATTGTACCTGTAACAACTGCACGGATTTTGTAGTTGGTACTTGGATGGCCAAACAATTTAGCTATTGAATCTTCGCTGCGGCAGCTACATTTTGTGCTGCTACCGCCAAGTGAGTACCTGTGACAGCTAAAAATAGTTCTCGTAGCTAATTATTTTTCCCTGTGTATACAGCTAAAGAATATGTTCCATGTGGACCTTTGGAAAAACAACTGGCGATTTTGAAACTATCAACCTACGGACCCTAGCGCACGGAAAAAACAATTTAACCGTACACTGACAGAAAAATGACCTGATTGAAACATTCGTGGTCGCAATAATTTGAAATCTGGTTCAATTCACCAGGAGATGTGGCTGTGATGTTCAGAAACAGTGGTTCCTGGTGTGATAACCAGAATATGCAGTTAATTTTTGTTTCAATCACATTTTCTGGTGAATCGAACCAGATTTCAAGTTATTACGACCACGAATGTTTCAACCAGGTCGTTTTTCTGTCAGTGTAGCAAAAAAGTGGCTGGCAGAGACACTAGCTCTTGCAGTTGATTTTTGGCTGTTATAACAAATAAAATAGCTATATTTCAATGGCTGTCCGTGTCCGTGCTGGTAACTTCGCTGCTACAGCTAAATTATTTTTCCCATGCGAGGAGATCCAGAGAATGACTGAGTCCATGTTTACCAAAGAACTCTGGAACGACGATACCGTGTCACTTTAGAATTTCCACAAACGAAGAAGTTTATTGAAAACTCATTTTACCCAGCATAAATCATCCTCAATAAAACTCTTTCGCATAATTCCTTCGACGATTTGTGATTATTCAATCACGCATCACAGCCAGCTCATTTATTCATCCATTCATTCATTTCAATTGCAAATACTTGTCATAAAAATCCCATTGAAAGCAATTATCGAGGGGAAGGTTTCGTGCGAGATTCGCACTAATCATCGTCATCTGTGGGAAAAGAAACATTTGAAAAGTCGTTGAGCGTAATCGTTTAAAGGCCAACGCAGAAAGATTGAAATACGCGATGCAAGGAACAACGAGAAAGAGACGGAAAGATTCCTGAACAAAGAGAATTGTCGATAATAAAACAACGTTATCCTTGAACGATACAACGCGAAGTGGTGTGTTGTCAACGATCACTAAACAACGCAATCGTTGAATATTATTTTCAATTTGAAATTTTTCCTTCTTTCCCAAATTCGAGTAGATTCATTCTTATCGCTCGTGAGAGTTGATGCCTTGTTTTCTCTCAAGCAAAAAAGAACTCGAAGAGGAATCATTAATTTATCGACAACTCCATTCTTTGGAACGCTCTTCTCTTTTTTTTTCCTCCTCTCGTATCGCTTATCGATACGCAACCAAATTTCGAAATTTATATCGTTGTTGTTTCGTGTGTTTTGTATTTTTTTATTTTATTTAATACAAACTTGAAATTAAAATTAAATGAATTTCAAAAAATAATCATAAAAAAAAAGAAAGAGAAAATCGATAAGAAGTCAAGAATAGTGTGTTTTTAAATTGTGAAAATCTGGGCACGACGTTCTGAGGAATTTTTTCGAATTTTGTTTTGTATGATTCGACATCCGGTTTGCTTTGATAACGGATGCTGACTCAGAAGGTGTTTTCGTTCCTTTTGCTCGAGCCTCGACGATCCTACTTCGACTCGTGTCGAAAATCGAAATTGACAATTGTCGGAGAGAAGAACGATTCAAGTTGGGGGACTGTGAAAGTGTCTTCCCACGTGAAACGAATTTTATAGATTCTTTTATACAATTTGTATCAATTTTGTTCTCCTTTTTCGACTACTACCAATTTTTTATATAATTTATAAACTTGGATTCGCGTCTAGCTAAAGAGAGGAATAAACTGTGAATATTCTCTTCATCCATCGAATTTAGCGAGAAAAGAAAGAACCTGTTCTCTAAGATAAAAGAAAAACAACATGACCCGTCGGGGACATGACCCTACGTGTGAACAATCTGGACGTTGACCCTATTTCTCTTCCAACGGACTCAATTCGTCCTGATATCCTCGCATAAACTTACAAATTATATTAGATAAAATTTATGTTCGAATTAACTGCAATCAATCAACATAATTATCTCATTAATTAACACCACGAGCTTTCTTATCGAGAAATCTTTCGTGAAATACACCACTGCTTTCCCGGTACCTTCGAATCACACGTTAGGAATTGCACTCGTTCCAATCGGACGTTTCTTTTCATGTATATATTATTATGGAATGAAGCTTGAATTCACGAGACATGAATATTCATGTTTATACATCATTGTGGACAGGCCAAAGCGGAAAGTATTAATTACACTGCGGTAAGATAGTTTCAATAAAACAAAAACGGAATTCTCATTTTATATGTAAAACAGAATTTTACCTGCAACCACGTTGATCTATGGAATCGATCATTTTTATAATAACTTGTGATTGTGATCTTCCACACTTTTGAAATGTGAAAATTTGTTATGAAATTTGTTGTTTGTTAGGTCTTCGTGCGATGTATATGAAGCGTCGCGTTACCGCGTTATACTGTGAATTTTATAATTTCTCATTCTCCGTGTAAAACCAATTCACGTAACTAAAGCATATAACGTATAAATGACTGTTAGGAGTATTTATTCCATAACCTAGGGTATAATTCAAGTATTGTAACTCCAATATTTCTCACAGAGATGATGCAAACGTCATTACGTAGGATTCTAATTATGGAAATTTAGCTTGCCGCTTTGTGCTATCCGAGTCCGTTTTAGCACGCTCCGATGAAACAGTGAGAATCCAGGGAATAATTACATATTTGAAACAGTGGCTAAAATTCTCTCCCTTCCTGAACTTTTTTTTCATCTTCTTTACTTCACAAATCCAATAATTTAGGTCAAACATTTGTATTCCTTTTTATTGTTCGTTTATGATATATGCTGTTATGAAATTCAATTGAAATCGCAAACCAAAACCACACGACGAATAAAATTATCGAAAAAGGTATAGCATCCAAAAAGTATCTTAATTACGCACAACACTGTATCATTTATTCAACAACGATGACCTATAATATTTCCGATGAGTCAATAATTCTTCCTTCATCGTCTTTTGTCGAAACTGCATTGTATTTAAATGCAATATTCGAGAGCTTCTAAAAAAGTAGGTTGTTTGGCCGAAGATTTTCGATTGCTTGACAAATTTTTACAGTTTATTGGATGTCTAAGATGATATCGAGTTACAAAACCTCCACACATCACTTTTTTTGCTCTCGTTTTCTCTCACGTGTCACGACCCTCACAATATTTCCATCGTCGAAACGTAGGTAGGTGGTCGAAAATTCCACAAGTTTGGAATTACATCCTGATAAAGTTATTTTCATGACAAAAAACTTCGAAAGAATTCCTACGAGAATCGTGAGCAAAATTCTTCTTTTCGAAACCAAGATGGATGGAAATGGCTTCAATCGAAGATTACGATTAAAATAATCCTCGAATATCGCGCGCCGATTGAGAATTTATTAACATCCACGTCTGTCGGAGCATCCAATGTCGCAAACCTCGCAGTTTGTATTCTCAAGGCCACACGAATACCGCCGCGAAGTAACATTCGAGGCAATCTTATCGTAATCCCATAGTTTGAAAATAAGTTTCAATGAAACAAGTGAGGAAATATTTGTTCCTACTTCGTAAAAGTGGATAAATACTACCATTGAAATGAATTTCAAAACGAAAACCAAGAGAAAAATATTTTCATACCATTTCTGGTTCACAAAGTGAAAAATATTAGGGAGGAAAAAAAAAAGGTCTACCTCATTCTGTGAAGAGTATATTTCATTTGCTGGAATTTGTCCTCCTCGGAATTGATGTCAAACGAATGAGAGACAGAGGGAACACATTTCAACCTTAATAAGAAAAAAAAGGGCTTGTTCTTTCGACTTGGATTTTTTTCTTTCCTCAAAACATCTCGATCTAATTTCTCATTTCGCAAGGTATGTATCGTCGAGGCCTCGTCTGTTATTATATGATAAATTAATCGGTGGTTAACATACGTATCGTAATTATGAATACTGGAAGTATTCATCTCATAGCGTAGAGAGGAGAAGAGAAAAAAAGAAAAAATATGTATGGCAAATTATCGTGTAAAATTTGTTCTAGTACAGATACATTTTACAGTTATTCTGCATTCTTTCACGCACTATGTTCACTATGTAACTTCACGTTACAGTGTCAAAGTATCAACAGAAAATTTAATTTTCATGAAACAAGACACAGTAAATTTTGTTTAATACTGAGAAATCGGTTTTTCGAATGAACAGCGGCGGATTCAAAACTGTTTCAAAGATTCAGGCTGCTGGAATGCATATTCGAAAGACACTTCGTCAATTCCTGATAACGCTTAAGCAATAAAGAATTACTCTAGAATTTAAAAGATACCTCAAAGTTAGGGATTTTTCGTTTTCTTGTAACTAGGATTATTTGAATATGGCCAGCCCACTTGACATGTATTTTACCCCTCGGATACTTTCTTTCGATTATTACAGTGACATAAAATTGAATTGCAATATTACCATCTTCAATAACTTCTTAGTGAGCTTTTATACAACAAATTCCGCAACTTGATATTCACGCACATGTATTCAATTTACACCCCACGCGACTGTTTTGAGTATCATTTAGATTTACTTGGAAAAATGTATTCGAATCCTGGCAGGAAAATTTCTGTTAGGGCTTGACTGAAAGACTGATAAAAACCCTTCAGAGACTGACAAACATCATCGCTCGATTCTGCCTGACATTCTCAGCACGGCGGGGCAAAATATTCGCAGTTTTTTCATCAAGAACTCGCAGAAAGTCTCATTGTTATCGAAATCTACAGTCACAGTCAATTTTTTTCTCTGTGATTGAAGGACTTTGAAAAACTTTCGTGTAGGAAAACTCCATTAAAATTGCAATCTGCCAATCGCTATCAAACCATAGGAAATTCGACAGCGTATTTCTAGGATTCGTGGCATTATTTCTTAAAAGTTGTAGCCAAAGCTAGGTTGCCAATAGATGTGAATGTGTTTCATAGAATCGTTTTATCGAGTAACCAAACTGGTTAGTCGAAAATCGCTCGATCAATACCTGATGTAAAAGATATTCAAACTAAGTTCAATTAAGAGTTACATTACAGAGACAGTCGGCTGCTAGCTTTGGGCTGCTAGTTTCGATTGTAGGTCAGTTCTCCTAATCCTTTTCTCCTAAAAGTGTATGGTCCTAAAATGAATAGTCCTAAAACATTGTCTCCTAAAAAAATGATTACTAGCATGCAAGTGTTCTAAATTGTTTATTTTGTTCCAGATCATAGCTGCTATCAGTTTACAATTCCAGATTATAACCTACAGATTTTAAGTACGTCACAATATCGGTCTCATATTCATCATATATCGAAACTATATTAAAAATTCTCTCAGCAGCCCTCTTCTGTTTGGGATTACGAACCTTTCTAATTGTTTGTCCCAAGTCAAATTGTTGTAACATACACTCAGTGTCCGCTTGTTCTTTTATTATTTCTCTGAAAAAAGTGTATATACTTGGATGAGAACGACCTACAACAATTTGGAAGCGATTATGGAAGTGAACTTTGTAACAAGTGAACAGCTCAAAGAAGAAAGACAATCGAGCGAGTCGAGCATCTTTAAGAGTTCATGATTTCAATCCAAATGTTATTGTATTATATTAGGAATTCATGTTTTTTGAAAAATGTAAATTAGGAGAAATAGATTAGGAAAAGAAAGTTTAGGACTCGCACTCTATTAGGAATTCATATTTTTTAGGACTTACAGATTAGGAGAACTGACCCCCTCCCCTAGTTAGTTTCAGCTTCATCTCATGTCAATCTCCATCATCACCTTCAGTTCATTCATAAATACATTCCATGTATGTTATTTTCCTCTCACATTTATTATCATAATTAAATTAAGAATCACAAATAATCTCCTTCAATGTTACATGTTAATCATAAACATCGACTTCAGGCTTGAACTTGAAACCACTGCATCGTTCGGAACAGCTTTGGTGTTGACATTTTACATTTATGTTAATAAATATGTGTTTCATATGACATCGAATTTCGAATTCCATATCCCGCAAAGCAATGCAACTGAAATTAGAAACCAAAATCTGGCAGTCAATTGATGTAACATTTGATAGAATTGTTTGATGAAGTATTCGAGTAGCCACGCTGCGTAGTTGCAAGCCACCCAATCGATTCCTGAAATGAAAGATATTCAAAAACTACGACAATTGGCTGCCGACTTTTAGCTCCCTAGTTTCAGCTTCGTTGAAAAGGGGATGGGTAACACATTGACTTCACTAGCCTGCATAATAAAAATACTGATTTTAGCTGACTTTATTGACAAGTGAGTCATTTTCTGAGAAAATTACTTAATCGATTTACCAATGAATAAGGAAAATAAGAGACGTTAAAACATCATTGCTATAGTAAACTCGAATTCTGTGGTCCATGCACAGAAAACTTATGGAAGCACTCAGTGCTAGTTGGGAATTTTGGAGTTGCCTTTAGGTTCTCTACTGTATTCGGTACAGTAGTCAACACCCCAGTGGTAGCTACAAAATTCCCTCCGTGTATCCTGAAGGGGCAAACTGCGATGTTTCCGATGGAACGACAAAGAAACCAAACGCAGCTCCAATCCAGAAGCTCGTGTGATTCTCTACTGGAATTCCAATTTCAAATATTCTTCTTCAAAACTTCTTGAAGTTTGAAACCCACGAAATTTAATGGATTATCATTATTCATCTTCTGAAATGAACTTCTTGGAACTGGGAGTACAGTTTGAAGAATGTACTGCAAGATTTAGAATCTTTAACAGCCCAGTTTCAATCTTTCAACAATAACGATAGAGAGCATTGACATTGTTCAGGTGTAATGTTCAAAAATTACTTCATCTAGTTATAAAATATTCCGATCTGCCCTACATCGTTAACATTCGGACACACGAAGCAGGACTTTCAGTTACTATGCGAACACGAAGATTTTCCTACTCGGGAGTACAAGAATACCAACCTCATGAACCAAACGTTCTTCTCCAAACCCTTCGCGAGTTATCCTACGTGATTGGAAAGGACGGACATGTTCTTCGAGATACCAGGAATAAATAGAAACGGTAGCTCGTTCAAAATGAGATATCCATCCTCGCGTGTATATAGAGTATATAATTGCAGCGTGATAGGAACGAAGCGCCCTCGGTATTATTAGGGCTACACGACTGGTTTTCAATGCGCTATAAGGCAAGTTTTAGATCATAGGTTATGCAAGCACCTATTTCCCGTGCAATATAATCTTCCGGTAGGCTACGCAAGATTCAATTGTCGCAATTCGAGGAAGGGCTTTTTTTTCATGAATTCGTTCCGAGTCGGTTACCATAATGAAATATTCAAAGAATAATAATAATAAGAGGATGTGTGTTTTAGATCGCATGTGTGATGTTTTAAGAGATGCACGAACGACACAGTTATCATACTTTGGAGGTACTTGACGAACCCGTGTGGTAGTATTTCTTTTTTAAAATACATACAGATGTGTACGTATATATATATACATGAAATGCGTTAGGTGTTGTTGTGCGGTGTATGTGTGGATAGGTCTCTCTCTCTCTTTTCTTTTCTTCTCTCTACGTTGGTTATGTCTCCTCTCCCTCTCGTTCACTCACCTGTCAGAACTCTCGGAGCTGTCGTATCGATCGGCGCATCGCTTCTTCCCACAGGGCTCTGTAAGGGTGTCTTCTGCCATCCTAACTTGCCCTTTGAAGGGACTGCCTTGACGATGGCTGTCAACGGCAAAATTGTTTGATTCGAGCCTATTATCACCACTAGATTCATCAACACCAACAACGATATTAGGAACAAAAATATCGACGGCAGCATCAATATTATTAATGGTATTAGCATTAGTAACGGAGGCATTAACACAGTCCGCCATATAAAGTTCAGATTTCTTCTTCTTTTTTATCTTCTTTTTATTATTCTCTTCCTCTTTATTATTATCAACGCCACCACCACCACCACCACCACGAGACTCGTTTCTTAATTTACGTGACACGTTTTTTTCAACAACAACGATCTCCTCTTCCTCTTCGCGGTCATTCACTTCCGTCAAGTCGTTTGTTGGGGCGCTCGTATCGACGAGGAGCACGGTGGTACTCATTGTGATTGACCTCGGCCTCGGTCGAACATCGTTCAAAATCGAGTTACCAACATCGTTATTAGAGTTCATTGGTTTACGATTATTGATATTACAACCACCGTTATTGGTACGAGTGGATGTAATATCGATGCTAATTCCGCTGGTGACACTACTACCCTCCTCGTCGTCTTCGTCTTCCTCTTCCTCTTCCTCTTCGTCCTCCTCCTCATCCCTGATCATGGGAACTAACGTGCCGGAGGATGATTTAGATTGATTCCCGTTGACGTTTCCATTGAGATTTTCGGTAACATCGTTGACAAGATACTCCCCGTCCTCGCAGACCCGATTATGGCGAAGTTGTTTTTTATGATTCGACGTTACAGATAAAATAGTAGGAGGAACATTGGCCATGGTTACGGCGTTCTCATGGACAACGACGCGCCTCGTCATGGTTTTAGAATGATGATTGTTAATTCCGGAGGTGGATGTATTATTGCCTGAGACCGACGACCATAACATCGACAAGGATAATGACGATTGACGCTTGTTCGAGCGCTCGTCTTTGGTTGTTAATCTTAAACCATCGTCTTTCTCATCACGCGGACGGGAAGAAGAGATATCGACAAGAACGGCAGCGGTGGCAGTGGTGGAGACGACGGTGGTGGTGCTCGTCGCGTCTTCCGCAGACGGACCGTCGTCGTCTGCCATCTTGTAAACGAACGCGCACTATAGTTATGCTGCTGCCTTCGGCCGCCTGCCTGCTGCCGCTGTCTTTCTTCCTTGCCCGTATTATTATTGCCACTGCAGACTTTAATGACGATGGGCCCTATTCTTACGATCCACATGCACACGAATACACACGTACATACATGGTGTTGTACAACACACATACACACTCAAGACGGTCGCCGACCGCGCCGCCTCGGATCACCGATCTCTCGTTCTTCGCCTCCCTGCCTTTCTTTCTTTTTCCCTTGATTACTTCTTCCACTTATTTTGATCTGTTTACCAACTAAAACCAACCTATCACTCGGACACTATTTCCTAAATTCGATATAAAACAAACCCCCGGCAGTTTTATATATTTCTGCCCTCTGAAATATTTAACGCGACACCCTTTTTCACTAAACATTTGAGAGACCGTGCCGTTGTCCACAAAACCCACCGCCACCTCCTGCCGACGGCTAGGCACTGACGATTCTCCCCGCCCCCACCATCGTTATGACTTAGAACGAGCGAGCGAGCGAGCGATCGTCGCCGTCGTCGTCGTCGTCGCCGTCGATGCTTGCCAGTCGAACCTCCAGTCCGCGTCTCCTCGAACGTTGCCGAACCTTCACGAAGATCACCGAGGTATCCCGCGATACCAGGGAGCGAGAGAGAGATAGAAAAAGAGCTACGAGTTTTATTGGTTACGGCCAATTCCGCTAGGCGTCGGGTCCTGTCTTTTCGTCGAGGGTGGGATACGTCGGGGGATGCGTGTGTACGGATCTTCGACGGACCGAGAGATTAGAATAAAATAGATGGCAGCACCGATAAAACGCTCGACAACGCGGGAGATCGGATGAATCTTTGATTCCTTCTTTTGTTTCCTCCAACGAAAGTGATAAACGGCTGATTGTCACTCGACCGCGCGTCGTTCGGTTGGACCCAGGTGAAGGTTAATATCGTCATGAATATGTACCGTTAACTCTATATTCAACTTTCTGTAATATATGTAACCTCTTTTTAACATATTTCAGCACAACAACCTTGGACTTCGATGAAAATTCATCCTTCGGTCAAACTTTACTACAGAATATTGAATTATATATAAAATATATATGAATTATATATAAAAATGTATATAATTTTTATAGAATACTGTCGTAAGGGTGACAACCTTACAAAACTTTTGCAGCGGAGTTGTAGCAACCTTAAACTGACAACCCTGGTTGAAAGAACCCATTGACTCGAACCACCCTGGTTAAAAGAATCCATTACTTCTGACAAATGAAATTAAATGAGATTTGGCCAAATTCAGTGAGATTTGGCGAGAATCGACTGTTCTTTCTGACCAAATCTCATTGACATTTGCTGGATGAGATTCAGCCAGAACATTGTCCAAATTCAACTGTAATTTAGTGAGATTTGGCGAGAATCAATGGTTTTTTTAAACCAGGGCAATTCTAATTAAATTACAATTAAACGTGGACAATGTTCTGACCAAATCTTATTGAATTTCATTTGTTAGATTCAATGGATTCTTTTAACTAGGGAAGGTTGTCAATAGCAATCCTTTGTCGAGTTTTTATTGAATTTTATAAAATGTCGATAAAAACCGTTTATCGATACCGTGGAATATCGTGCACCTCTAATGACAAGCTTGCATGTCATCTGGATATCCTTCAAAATTGAACATATCTGGGTATGATAAAGCCAGAATGAGCCACAACGCACATGTAGCAGACATAATACGTCTAAAACACGAAATCATCAGAATGGCAGATATTGATGCACGATATTTCACGATTTCAATATTTTTAATAGAAACTCTGTCGAGTTTATATTGAATTTGATCAAACTTTGACAATAATTATATATAAAGTGCTGTGTGGGGATAAACGAAAGACTGTTAAGTAACAAATAGTGATGGGGATCTTTCGATACGTTTTATATAAACAAAACGTTTATGGGATGTTAAAAATGTCATAGAAATGTACATTTCATCGAAAGGCTCGAAATAACATAACGCTTATTATAAAATAAATAAAATTTTATTGCATCAAAGCTTCACAGAATTTCATTACAAGGCATTGATAGAGCACGTTATAACTGGATTTTATCATGACGATCTCCATACAGCACACTAGGTCAAAAAGAGTTCATAACGAATTCTATTGAAAGTTGCAGAGAACTCTTTGTGATTCTATTCTCAAGAATGATTTTTGATCTTTTGTGCTGTATGGATCACAAGAATTCTAATAGCTCTTATAAAAGTTTTATCAATTTTTGAGCGATATTCTGATTTTTCTTATAAAATTGTTATAAGAATGACAAAAGTTTATAAAAATTTTATTGAATTCAATAATATATAGTATTATAATCTTATAGTGCTCGCAAATGAAATTGTTTAAAAAACTAAAGTTCTGAATCCAGGGATTTAGAGATCCTGGATTTTTATAGCTTTATGAAGTCGTGATGAATCTAAGCCTCCACAGCATCAACGTCTACGACATTATCGAGACGTTGCGATAATGTAGCAATATCTTGAGATCTTACTAGAATATTCTGTGCTGTGTGGAAGAAGTACGTACATACATTAGCAAATTGTACTACAATTCGAAAAATGAATATTTACAAAATTCAACTAGTAATAATGAAATCTCCTGCTGTAGTGCGAATAATGAGTGTTTTTGCATAACAAAATGCAACAAAGGTGAGGAACTGTTGAAAATCTTACATCGACTTTCAGTTCCGTTTATCTGGAATTTGGAATCGATTTCTACAATTTATGATATAAAAGCCGATTCGGAATTCAGCTTGAAATTGAGGCACAATTTTATCAAGCTGAATTTCAAACCAATGTTCATTAGCTTTAGTGTTATTTCTAATACTTCTCAGTAAACAATATTTGAAATGATCTCTGATGCGTCGATTTCTGCGACCTTTTCTGATTAAAAGTGACTCGTGATGTCTTTTAAATACCATTCAGAACTCTCGAGAAACACTTCCCACACAGCACTTTTAATCTCCAAGATATCTTGAGGAACTGTTCAGAAAAGTTTAAGAAGTCTTATGCAACATGGAAAGATACCTTTTAGACATCTTAAAGATATATTTTCATGTTGCATAAGACTTCTTGAATTCGGCTTGAGATATCTCTTAGAACTGAAATGCTGTGTGGGTTCAGAAAGATGGCAGAAATCGATGCATTAGAAATCATTTCGACATCTTTTAGATCACATTAAAGATTATCTCGAATGAATGTTTACCGTAAAGTACAAACAAAAAGCTTTATAATAGTAGAAATATTTATACTATCGAATATTTCAAATTCTTCCTTCGTTAGAGTAAAATTGAAAATTTATTTCCATAGGATAATATATTTTTCTAATCAACGAATTCTTTCAATTCTTAGTGACATGTGTCATTATATCTTAAAAGTGAGAATACCAAAGATTGAGATGCAAAAATATGATTTTATCGAACGAAGAGGTTTTTTGAAAAAACAAATAAGAAGTTTTTAATATTTTAGATTCAAATAGAAAATCTTACACAGTTTTGGTCATCCAACTTTCATTTTATGTAGCGTTCTATGTAACACATGAATGATGTGAGTCATATTTTTTGAAAATTGAGATTATTCAAACATTTGTACTAAAAACCACCTATTAATTTGTCCAGAGAAAAATCTCAATAAGTGAGGTTTTTCTCCTCATTTCACGTAGATCCTCCTTTGAGGTGATTGTAAAAGTGCATTTAGGTGTAATTTAATTTCCTTTTAATATGGCATGATATTAAAATAATATCATAAACAGATCCTACAGGTGTCGAATAACTGTATACTAACTGTGTGACTGTAGCCGAGAGATCTCTGTAAAAATCTTTCCAACGATTCTATCTTTGAACGTTGTTTCTTATGCTCGGTATATATAATTTAATGTAGTTCAAATGAAACAGAAATCAATAGACATTTAAAAATAGTTTCATTACAGAATCAATTCGGTTAGCGTCACGTGATAATAATATCTGCTCGTCGAGGCGTTATAGATTTCAATGATTACATGAATTCCTATACTTATATATAAATATAGAAGTTCGCTCTCTCAGCAACTGTTTTATTTGGGATTTCCCTTTATTATTGTCCTTCTTATATAACGGTATGAATTGTTATCTCAGTGAATAGTCATTTGATCAAAACCAAAGCTAGAAATATCAATATCGTGAGGAAAACTTTCAGCGTTATGTGTTTCCTCGTGTTGACAAATGTTTAAAATTCTATATAATTTTTATATAATTATATATAAATTATGCATAATTCTGAACCTTTTTCATATGGATTGTTATGAACAACATGAAATTTAATAATTATCACAATAATTCCATGTAAAATTTGGGACATATTACATATGTTTACTCGTTTTTCTCGATATTTCTCACTTGTTCTGGGATCAAATATAATCCCTGTCTTTCAATCGGTCCATACATTTCTGTACAGCACCGCCACTGTTGGGGCACGTCGCCTGCACATAGAATTCAGAAGAAAATAATTTAATTGTGTTTGAGGTTATACAAAATTTCAATAAAAACTCGATAATTCTTTCATAAAAAAGACGTATATTATCAGTGGCTGTACTGTACCGGATTATTGTTTTTTGTTACTTATGGATAAAGGAATATATTGAAAAGAGGTGGCGTGGTAAACGCATAATATCTACATTTTCCAACTTCAACTACCTAGTGTTATTAATTTTCTCTTCTATCTAAAACAGGCAGGAAACGAAAGCCTTATAAACGGATTGTTTATTTGAAAAATACACAAGTAATGGAATATGGCATCGAGCAGAACATTTTTCAAGACGCTTAGTGAATACACGTTATCTTATTGTCCAATAAGAAGTACTTCGAGTTTATCATTGCTCAACAACATTGCTAATGAATTCTTCACTCTTGGATTTAATTCATTTTAGGGATCATTATTTTGCAAAACGTTTCAAGCGTGAAATGTGTGGTATGGGATTAAATATATCAAAAAATTCCTTACTCCCGATAGAGAATTCATCCCTCAATGCGGTGCTTAATTGCCGTGATTAATAGTCACGCCTATCATAATATCGATACATCCTGCAAATCATCGATGCATACACTCAATTTATAAAATAAGTGTATCGTGCTACGAAGTCTTATTTAAAAATTTGCAACTCATCTGACGTAATAAAAGAACCGAAATAATCAATCGTTAAAACGGAATGTCACTTATTTATCTATTTTTGATTGACAATAATCGTTGAGGATATTTGAACTATAACAAACTTCGCTCCCGAAGACACATGATGGAAACAATTCGCATTTAAAACTAATAAAGCACCTTTTCTCGTTGAGAATATATAAAAATAATGATAAAAACAGCATATTTCATTAGAAACAAAATTGATGATCGTTTTAAGGCGTATAACAATTAACAGAATATTGAAAGTTCTCTTTGATTGAGTGTGTATATGATCATTCATTTTGTTTAAAATGATTGAACATTGTTTCTATCGATACAATTCCTAATGTTGCTATAAATATTTCATTGTATTCTCTCTTCGCTAATACTTTCATTTCAAAACCTTCATGAATGAATAAAATGATTATAAATATATTTTGCTTTCATATCCTATTATACAATAACTGTATAGTATCATCTTTGATAATTAATAATACTTTTCATGCGAGAGAACGTGTGCGCAGTTAGACTTTGAAAAAAAAGTATCTCTCGATACAGTTCCTTTTTTCTTAAAGTTCACTTCTCTTATCGACACTTGAAATATCAACTGTTCGACAACAGTAAAATAACGATTTTTCGGCATCCGCGGAAGATTAAATAGAATCAATCATCGTTCCTTTTGTTTTGCGATATTATTCTGGGATCGTCCATTTGTTCTGTCGTAGAATTGTTCGAATCTTTCGATAACTGAGTGAGTAGGAGATTTTCTCTTTCACCGGGACTCTTCGAATGAGTATTGCTTCCACATACGGCATCCTGCCCGGGTATACTAGGACTTCTCCCGAGTCTCCTCATCGCTCTGTTACGTCTTTCTTTTTCCCTTTCCAGTTTTAATTTAGTGAATTCGTCTTCCAAACTACTGGTGGAGCTGGAAGAGCTGTGAGTACTGATCGCATCGTCACCGCTACCCGGATAACTCAGTACAGGATCATAAGCGATACTCGATCTCGCCGACTGTGACGCGTGATGACTCCTTCTCCTCGAAGCGTACCTTCTTCGATCGTGCGTATCGGAATCCTCGATTCCTGTTACAGGAGCACTGCAAGAGAATATTCCATCATTGTTTCTCATACTTCCGGGAACGTCCATCGGTTCGCTAGGGGTTGGAGGTCCTTGAATGAATATGCTTTGCACGTGGGGTCTTTGATCCGGCCTTATGGATGTCATCGTCATTTGTTCGTCCACTTCCTCGATCACGCCTATTCTCATCGAACCACCTCCACCTCCTTCGAGGGAAAACACATTTATCAGATATATCCGGTAAATTGAACTACATACTTCGAAAGGATTGAAATTATACCTGGGAATCGGGCTTGTAAAGAAGCTGCGGAACTGGAGTTGGCTAATCTTGCTGGAGTTTTACTGCCACTTAAATTTCCAGTACCATCCGGTCTGTCCTCCTTGCTGAACAATCGTTTCAATACGCTGGTCACGCTATTGACTCTCGTCAAAGAACCACCCAAGTTGCTAGGAGTAGATCCTGTGCTGAAAGTACGACTGACCCTACTACCACTTCTGAAAGAAAGTACAAAATTCATTGAATATTTTCAATTGTGTATGGAATCTGATCAAGCACATCGCAGAACAATTTCACTCCACAAAAGACATAGATATATTATTTCTAAATTTGTTACGATACAATACACCTGGAAAACAATGGTTATTCTTATTATTCTTTTACAGATTAGTGAATACTCGCAACGAATCAATGACATTGAATCTTGGGAATTCTCAGTACTATTCTCGGTGAGGGGACACAAAACGTCGCAGACAAAAATTCGATTCCCATGCAAACGATAATCGCTGAATCTTACCTCGCAATTTTTCCATGGGACGTAACGCTTCTACATTATGCGTTCAACGAGTCAAGATATAATCAAACCATCATTAATCTCTATATTACTCCTCGTAACCAATTTTCATGATTTCTCTCCGTCCTTACCTTGACATCTTACCGCCGCTAGCGATAAAATGAATTCCAGAAGCGGCGTCATCGGCGACATCCGATCGAAATTTCTGAGCAAAATCCGGTACCATTTCGTCAATTCTAACCGAAGATGGTTGTAATTCCTGCTGTGCGGCGGATAATTGTATGTTAGCTGTAGAAGGTTCTGGATGTTCTTCTCGAAAGGGCTGAGTAGCGGCAGTGTAGGGTAATTCCGTTGGGAATATTTCGTCCCAATACTGATCTTTTATCAACTCCGGATGCTCGTGATGCATTTCGTCGACGATAAGATAACTCACCTTTGGATGAAAAAAATTACAATGAGAGATTATATATATTCAAATAAAATGAAGTTTATTCTCAAGGTTCTTACTTGTAAGTTCCGATCGATGATCCAGTTTACTTCGAAATCGTCATCGTCTTCGCCGAACGGATTGATTAAAGTTTCCGCTACCTTGAGCCAACCCATGTAAAAAAAGAACTGTAGGGTTGTAAAGACGGGGAAGTATAAATCGATTTTGGAAGCGTTCGAAGACGGGATCCATTGCCGACCCATTACGCTTGTCAGGAAATACGTATAAACCGCTAGAGTGACCACCTGGAATTTAAATGAGAGTTTGTGAATTGTGATTTATCATTCGCTTGTACGAATCATACCTGCGTGTAAACGAGAGGAACACTGATGGTGTCGTAATGTATGAGACTTCCGCAGAGACCTCTGAACTTGTTGAGCTCGTCGATGAGAGTTTTCACCGCAAAATCGTCTCGTATCCGGCCCTCTTTTCTGGCACGCGTTACGATACTCGAGGCCCAGACTATCGGCAACCAGTGTTTGCTTGGCTTCGGAAACTTGGCGTTTAAACTTTGAAATATCGTCAGTTCGTTTTCCAATAACAAGCCAGCTTCCACAAAGTGTTCCAACGTTGGAAATCTCTTTTTTACTTTTGGCGAGACGTTCGCCAAGACCAAGGTTAAGCACACGCAAACGTATCTGAGATACAAACAGATGTATAAATACGCTTAAATATCCTGTTGAAAATCACATCGAGTGTACAAGATTTTTATTAGAGGTTTCTTTTCGGTAAGAATGTTCTTTCAAAATTAATTCTCGACGTCTGTTTGATTGAAAATTTTTCCTGAATTTTCTGAAGAATATTCTCGAAGGTGAGCAAGGAAAGTAAGAAAGGAGGAGAAGATGGCACTCAATCATGGAAGGAGAAGGATTGCTGTACGGTGCTGGAATCGCAGATTAAGATGTAAGCACTTCATATAATTTATTATTTACTTGAATTTCTACGTCTCAAAATGGATTTTTTTCCATTCATATGCACTAAAACATGGTGAATAATTGACCGATCTTGAAAAAGTATTATAATTTTGAGTATTTTCTGTTCTGAAAAAAAAGTGAAACTTTGCAAATCTTTTTTAAGCGTCTTTCAATTTAGTAATTTTTGTGGTCCAATCAATGAAAATTTTATTCGTTGTTTTCAGGTAAAATTTGCGACCTGCGAGTGAACTCCCTGATGGAAAAATTTCTCTGAAAATCTCTGAACATTTCAGAAGTCTTCAGTGAAGAGTTTTTCAGGGGATTTCAGGAAGTTTCAATGTTTCTCAGAAATATTAATCCCTTTTCTCCAAATCCGAATCGGTGAATTTCACTAGCAAATCAGTGCTAAGTCGTCCACTGATCATCAATCAATGAAAGACTCAGCACTGATTCGGATTGAAAGAGTTCAAAAACCTTCACAAAAAAGGTATAAAAGTAAGCTTCTCGATGTGGGTTCCCCTTCAACGATAACATCTCCTCTTATCTTAAAGATATCGTAATGAATGATATCGCTAATACCTGACGATTGTACGGCGCATCAATCGACCTCTCTCGTCATTTCCATGGATCGTCGCGGAAACGAAAACGGCAATAGAATCCGGCCAGGGTATCGCGATGTACTGATTCCACCATCTCGTCATAACAACGCTCACGTAAAAACCCAGGACGAAAGACAATGGTATCAGATCGCTGTATTCATTGCAATACGCCACTATGGATTCGAATACTTTCTTTTGCTCTTCATCCAATGCCAATCGATAGATACCGGATAGGCTGTAGTAAATTGATAAAAATAATGCTAAATCTATCCATACGAGTTTGTATATGCTCGCTCGCCATCTGAAATATGAAATCCAAAGATCATAATTATTGTTACCTTCAAATTTATTCAAATTTTTAAATTACGAAACAACGATGAGAAGATGATCCGAAAGCGTGGATCACGATTCACGAAGAAATCGTATTTAATCAAACATATGGAGATTGTAGTTAAATGCGCATATATATGAGTACTAATCAATATTTGAATGACGTGAAGAAAATCCACCGGTACGAGACATAGGAACTTATAACGTGTTTGAAAAAATCATCCTCGTCGTCGCGTTTGCATGTGTACCGAGTGTAGACCTTGTTCCACTTGTTATGTCGATTAACAGGTATTATCATAAGTGAAGAAATAGGTTCACAGAACTCACGAGTAACCATGAATCATATCGAAGATGAATCATGAGTTCGTCAATAGTTCGGGTGAGTTCAAGACGCGGTTGAATCGATTTTTGTGTGAACGATAATAATTTGACCTCAAAGCCGAAGGAAGGAGCAAGATCCTTCGGTACACGTAGAGAAAAAATTGACATGACAAATTAACATTTTGCTGATCCAGCAATTCGGCATTGTAAATATACAAACTGCTTGCGATTTTAGCTAGAATTTTGCTCAATCTCATATACACGGTGAAGGATAATTGGCTGTGTACACTTAGCAAATCATTGAATAATCAAATAACATGTAATTCAAACTTTTCATTTACTGTAAAAAATAATTGTGGAATTTTCCCCGAAGAAATGGTGGTAGCATAATAAAGTTCCATAATTTGGTGACCTTTTCCTTCATTTGTAGGGAATTTAATACCCAAAACACAAAATAATTCCTCAAAGTGATGGAAAAATCCCTCATTTTTTATGAAAAAGCAATCCCCACACGACGAAGGGACGAAATCCGGCAATAGTATGAAGAAAAACTTCCCACATCCAAAAAAAAGTAATCTGGAAATGAGAGGAAAAATCCCTCTCAATCAGAACAGACATTTCACTTTTGTTTTCTTCTTCAATTGAGAATATCCCTCTACACGCAGAAAACGGATGTGTTGAGAAGTTCCATAATTTATTGAGGATCAGCGCCAGTCTGTGACAGATAGAGTTTTCACTTTAATTTACTTTTAAAAGCTCCCGTAATTAGATGTATTTCTACAAGAAATTATGGTACTTTTGAAGCTATATTCAGGTGAATAATTTCACTCATCGCAGACTGGCGCTGATCCTCAATAAATTATGGCACTTTCAAAAATATATTTTTCTGCATGTACGATTTTAAACAAATGAAAATTCTTCCACCACAAAAACTAATCCTCTCAAATGGAGAGGAATATTTTTGGGTGCACGATTTTGACAGTGTTCTATTGTTTGTTATTGAAAATCTTGCTCCCCAGGTAGAAATATTCTATTGAATCCTATCACGAATGGGGAAATTTCCGATTGCATATCATTGAAACCTATTCATTTTTCCATTCGTCAATGAGATTTTATAGATTATTTGTAACAGGGTCCATTCCTCGAGCAAGGGTTTTTTTTTCAAGCTTGTGTGCTTTTCGTATATCAACTATTGTTTCAACGTACGCAAAGTGTTCACCAGTCCAATTTGTCCTTGCTCGCAAGCATAGATGACTCCGCATAAGAGATCTAATATAAATAAATAAATCAAATCGGAATTACCTGAGTAATAATTTGAGAAAACAACCAAGACCCCGACAGGTGGCTACTTCGGCAGTGTAACTGACCGTCATTCTCTAAGTGCTTATCTGAATTTCTTATATCATCATTGTCGGTTTCTTTTCTTTTCCTCTTGAACGTTCTGAAGCCGACTATCATATGCTCGGACTCAGTTGATCGTAGTAGAGCTCCATGAACGAATCGTTGGCTATAGCTTCTTCGTTGATGTCATTACAAACGACTAGCGGCATGTTACACCACGCTTCTTTCCAATTAACAATTCACCTTCGCTCGTTGTTGGTATTATTACCAATATTACACGTTTTGTGGAAGGATTTTTCTAGCACGATAATGAAATGTTCTGTGGAAAAATTAACGCGTATCGTGTGGAGCTCGTAAAACAAAAAGATATGAAATCAAGCGTGTTCCTTTCTCTCTCTTCGTTTTACGTTTCCACGAGATATCGTGGTGCCTTGATAAGCTGCATAATATCGTAACTTGACCGTTATTGCTCAAAGAGTAACACTTTCCTCGGAGAAAATGATGCAATTATTCCAATTGCCGTGAACGGAGTTCTTTGGGTTTTGGATTTTCTGTTCGATAATGACGAGAAAAGGTGGAAAAATGGATTTGGGGTATCCAAAGTGAGAGAATGAAGCACTTTTGGAGACCACAAGTTTTGGACATTCTGTTGAAAAAAAAATCGGGACCAACGAGAGAAAATTTTTAAATCATTTATCATTGAAAATGGTGTAATGCAACACCTCATATAGTACATTATATCACTCCAACAATCTGACTCAACAATTTCTGCAGCTAAGAGTCGACCACTGTATGAAATCAGTGAGATAGCAGTGAATAGTCACTGACATCAGTGACATCAATATTCATTGATGGTTAGTGGTCGACTTTTCACTGCAACCGGTGAGATTTCACTATGTAGTATACAACTCAGCTAATAACAGATGATAAAATAAAAAACTATGGTTACGAAGTACAATAGAGTGTGTTCAACACTCTGGTTTAAAAGTGAAGTGAAGTTTCTATCCGCAGAATGATGAGAAGAATGGAACTGAATGCAAAGCGAAGATAAATATGTTGAAAATTGATTCACAAAATCGGGACAGTTGGCAACCCTAGTAGACAGTCTTTTGTAATCCAGGTTGTGTTCTCTGAATCAGAATGTTGAAGACTGCCGAAGAATCTTACAATGGGATCTAGGACTTTTTCATTTGGACGTGAGGAATTGATGGTTGATTCCATAAGATTATGAGACGATTATTACGGATTTCAGCTCGAAATTACCTAATTCAATGTTACCAATTCTCTGACTATGTCTAGGCAATTCTGGATACAACAAAAAATTCGTATATCACGGAAGCAATGGATGACTAATAACATCGTAAGCGTGTCATACCGTGACGCTATGATCTAAAAATGGAATAGCAAATTGGTTTTCAATATCTCATGTTTTAAATACCACATAAAGAATATACATTTTGCAAAGCTTTTTCCGAATTCCAAGGTAGTTGCACTTGACGAAAAAATTCAGGAGGTTTTTCATAAGAAAAGATGAATGTTAACATCCACGTTGGCAGTCTATTCATTTGTATAGTTTTTTTTATTGTACAATGATATATCGAGTGAATTTATAGAAAATAATCAACTCATTCTGGTACACTAATGAAAATTCAATATCATAAATTATTTTCAGTGTTGATACTTTCAAGATATATCGCTGTGAGAAATTTATAGGCCACATTAATGTTATCAAAAGTATCACACAGGTTGTTCCAAACGCATATGAATTTTATGAGCGGCAGTCCAAGTTTCCAATCCAGTTCCGATGAAATCTTGATCGCATATAACTTTTCTGTACAACATATATTGCAGTTTACCTAATTATTGTTAGTATATATACATATATATATATTTTTTTTTTATTCAAATAAAATCACATGTTTTACTGATTTATAGAAACGCATTCCTTAGATACGAATTCAAAATTCTTGTCATGTTATTCCAGAGAATCGATAAAACGTGTTTGATTCAAGGTTGAGCATTTGACGTTCGAAGATAAGAATTTCCAGATCCGTGTGTGATTCTAATATGACATCCGTGGTAACAATAACTACAAGAGGAATAAAATAAGATAAATATGATAATTATATTTCCTATCGTTACTGTACATTAAAAATTTTTCATATCATAATTTCGTATACTTTAAGCATGGTTCGAAAAAACGCATTTCATTTAGTCTTCGAGACTGAATGTACTTAATTTCTTAGATTTGGAAATTTTCGTTGACTCTGACTCTTCATCGAGTCACAAAATGTGTTTTAAGGACAATAAGTAGGAAGAACAGCGATACCTAAATTTGATATAAGAATTCTCATAAAAATCTCGTAACATCTTCTTATATCCGGAACTTATTGAATTCAATTGATCAACCAGAAGTAAAAAATTCAAAACTTTTCTGAAGAATAAAAACATGGAGAAAAAAAGGAACAGACAATTTGGGTGACTGTTCGTTGTTCGTGACTGATTGAATTCATCATACGTTTTGTTTTTTATTCTTTTCAATGTACACGATGATAATTCATTTCCCTTGCTTTTTCTGTTCATTCTCTGACTGGAATACTTTGATTGATTATCAACTGTGTACATGAGAATACAATCGTGTAAACTGGTGTTCCATCTAGACAGGAATTTATTGAAAAAAACAATATTATTTTCGGTTACACGGAACACTGATAGAAAAAATTGCGGTAAATCAAGCAAAATTTGTCGAGGAGGAATCAACTTGATCGTCGCAGTAGGTGAGAAATTCGTATTTTTCGGTCCCGAATTGAAAAATTCAGACGGTTTTTGGCCTCATATTTCTTTTCTAGACTGATTTTTATCCCGACTGTTGAATAATGCGAACAAAAACAGTACTTTTTTATGATTTTGGAAGTGATTGAGACGAAATTCAGACTAAAATCATGAAAAAGTACCTGAAAAAGTACATGAAAGACAAAAACCGTTCAAATTTTTCTACCCGGGGCAGAATTCTGGTAATTTTTCCCGATTTTTCTTTGATACTTCATAAATATTATTTCATGTCTTGGCAATAGAATTTCATAAACTTTGCCACGCGCAATTTGTAACTGTTGGAGATTGAAATACATTATTTCAATTCCGTGAGAAAATCTCTTCATCTTTGCCAGAATTTGAAAGATTCCTTGAATTTTTGAGACAGGCGAGGAAAAAAGTTGTCTTAAGAAATAAGAAAATCACGATAAAAAGGTGTTGCCGCGGAAGAGTAATCAATGATTCATTTCTCATTTGGAAATAAAAAGACAAGATACGTATATTTCTGGCATTACAATAGAGCGAATAGGTTTAAAAAACAGATTACTATCATAGTTGTACATCTCATCTGTAATACAACACACATATATCATTGGACGACTGCCACGTAATGACGTAACAAATTAACACACTTTGTGACATAACTACGATTATTTTCAAGAGAAAAGAATGTTTTTCTTTCTTTTTTTTCCTATCGTGAGATGTATGTTTCCATCAATAATATCACAGAACTTGAACTATGAAGTATGAAATCCCACTACTGAGTCCCATGTAAGATATTCTTTCTTATACCATACTGAATTTAGTGATAACGCCCTGAACATTGAATTTTAATTTCAGTGTTTCAGACCTCCAGAAAATATCAAATAATATCAAAAAATCCAACAATAGCCAAACCGTATTGCATAAACTTGATAAGTAGTATCTAAAAGAAGCGTCAAAGTTGGTTGATGGAATCAACAATTTTCTGTTTCAATGAACCGTATCCAATCGGTGTTTATGTAGCAATAATTTCGAAAGTCATTAATCGAGAGATAGAAGCAAGATTTGAAAATGACCACACGGAGTGTGAAGTTAAAAAAAAAACGTCATATATTTCTGGAAACTCCGTTCTTTTCCTGTTTCTCATAATATTTAAGATAACGTGTGTATCCTTGAGAAAGGTTTCTCAACGCATGCATCGTGTATGGCAGATAAATGTTTGGCAAAAGTAGGAATTCGCGGGTGTGAATCGAGGTATTTCCACCCTTCTCATTCTATTCGATTTGCTCGTGTTTGAACTATTTATAAAAACACACGGGTGGAAGCGTTTTCGGTAGACAGCGTTTCACTGCATCCGAACTCTGTCATCGTGTATCGTGCAGCATATAAAAGACTGAAGAAGCGGGTTGTCGCAACCTAGCAATGAACTTTCGTAGCTGTATATTTTGATCTTTGATTAAATCGAACTTTCATATTAAGAGGTTTTAAAAGTTTATTATGTTGAATATTAAATTATGTTCAATGGTGAAATAAGCTGAAAAAAGGTAAAGGAAGGAGGAGGAGATAAATTTCCATTAATTTTGAATCGGTTTCTATCGGATCCTATAAAATTTGCAGATACTCGATACTCCTTCGACAACCATTACCAGCTCGGAATATTTAATTTTATCATAAATCTGGCCTGTAATTGACCACATTTCATTCAATGAACCATGATATATATCGTTGTCCATGCGTTGTTTAACTGAAACATTATTTTGACTTTGTACAGATGAGAAATTGGTAGAGAAATATTTCAAGAAAACCACAACGACGTCGAAAAGAGGGGAAATATAATCCTTGAAAAATAAGAACCATCGCAGATTCTGTCGCGAAGGGAGAGAGAAAAAAGTCATAATTCATCATGGTAAATGTCAGTAAACTTCTCATAATTTTTATCGTGTAATTTAATACTGAAGACTGATGAGGTTCCAGGGTTTCAAAATACACAAGAAAGTGCAAATAATATCACGAGATTCCACCGTAACAGGATAATTGCAGCGATTCAAGGGGAGAAAAAATAGCTTGACAGGAACGGACTTCTCTTCACCTTCTATGCATTAAACGTTGTAATTAGGTGAAACAATATATTTCTCTTCCTCCTCACGATTGAAGATATCACATGAAATACATCAAGTCCAAAGTATCGATTACTTAAATGAACATGAAAAAAATTCAACATGCCGTTCTCAACTTGACGACATCCATTGTACTATGTTTTCAATTGAAATTCAATTTTTTATCTTGGATTACCATATCACCAAGATGATTGTTCTAATCAATTGAGAAGGTTGTTCAAATTGGGGCAATGACTGATAGAACAGAGTACGAAGAACGTTGAGGAGAATAAGATACATTCGCGTATACAATTCTATTTGAAAACAGTTTTTTCTTCAACAATAAGTAAATTTACAAAGCAATATAGAATTTGGATAGCTAAAAATGAGCTACGGGAGCTATTTTTTAGCTGCCACGGCTACTCGCTTGACGGTAGCAGCGAAAATTCAACAGCTAAATTATTTATGGCTATCCAAATATCGACCACAAAACCTGTGCAGTTACAGATTTCTTACCACGATTTGGAATGAAATTTGAGACAGGAACAATTTTATACCGAGAGAAATAATTACTAATAACAAGAAAATGTATTCTTGAATAACAGCTGATATGCTGTAGGCCCAAGAAAAATTTTCTTGCATCGAGAAAATTATTCCTTCAATGCAAGAATTATATTCTTAGTTTCAGGGAAAAATCTTCTTGTATCAAGAATACGTATTTTTTAAGGAATGGATTCCTCCGAACATGAAAATATGTTATTGAGGATAGTAATTATTTCTCTCAGTGCGTAGAGTACAATTCAATGCAATTGCCAAATAAATTTATTCCACACGGAAAAAAATGTTTAGCTGTGAGGTAAATGTCCCCTTCACCGACACTGTACTTATTTACGATTAATTATAAATTCATTAATTATTTTACCAACTTTCTTATCACTCATATTTGGAAGCAGCAGAGAAGGTACTTCTTTTTCCACTTCTGAACATCAATGACAAGAAAGTTTAGAAAATAATAATGAAATCATCATTGATCGTAATTAGGTACACTAAATTTTAGCTGCTGTAGCGACCCATATAGAAGTTCACAATTGGCACTAGCATGGTGCAACGTAGATAAAGTATGGCCCAGGCTTGGCAATTAAGCATGGCGCAAACCTGGAATGATAACATCATTTTATGATTTACCTACGTGTTTTTCCAATGAAGTTCCATCATCGATAAAACAATGGCAATAAAATGTACCATCATTGGCAAAATGATCAAAGTAAAAAATATTTAACCCAAAAATATATAAAAAGGATGCGCATTCCGCAATTTCTGACATAGGTTGCTTAAAGTCTTATTGTTTTCCCATCATTTTTTGGTGAACAACTCGGCGTCTTTTGTCGGTAAATTTTACCACTCGCGAGAAACACTTGATCAGTGACATAGTAAAAATATATAGTTTGCCAATATTGAGCCATGCTATTACCAATGATCGGTGCTACATTGAAAACTAAATTCTACCGAAACTAGGCCAAAGTTTGGGGCAATCTTGAACCACATTTTAAATGATCCTGGTGTTGAATGTTATCTATCGTTCAGTCAATGTTGGGCCAAGGATGAGCCAAGCAAGAGCCAAACTTGGCGCAATTGTGCCACAATAATAGGCTGACAAACGGAATCCGTCGAACACCGACATCGGTACAACATTTTATTTATTGTTAATCAACATTGAAGATTTATAGATTGCCAAGCCTTGTCTGTCAACATTGCGCCAAGTTATATTTTATTGTCAGCATTGGCAAAGCCCAAACATTTTTGTATGGGGAAATATCTAGCTGATACAGCTAAAAATTTTGTTCCATGCAATTTAGTTAGAATTACCACGATTTTTTATCAATGTTGATAAAAATTGCCCCTGTCTATCATAGCTAGATATTTCGCTGCAGCAGCTGAAATTTAGATTTTTCCCGTGCGTGGTGCGAATATTGTATATCCCAATGTATAACTCATGATATATTCTCATTGCTGCAATACGTAACATTGTTGTAATATTAAATTATAATTTGTAGTGTTATGTACCGTGTGGGAAGTATTATCGATATTGGAGTGTGAAAGCAACTGGTCTACATTTAATTCTTTGAAATGCTTCCACAAGGATAATTTCCTGCAATTCTCTATTATTAAATTCCGTACTTCGAATACATCATCGCACGCTGAATTGCAATTCATTAAGGAAACTGTATCATCAACGTGAAACATATTTCATAATGCATAACCTCGTATATCATCGTGAATAAAAAAAATCGATAGTTTCTGCTTTGTATTTTGTTTCTTTTTCTGCAATATTGCGGTGAAAACCACAAATATCTATGCATCCCTGAGAGAACCAAGATCTAGAAGTTTGTAAATCTTCTAAGAACAACAGGAAGTTTCAAAATTATGAAATTCCCTGCTCCCTGATAAACAGAATTAATTCGAATGAATAGAAAAAAAAAGATGTGGATAATAATTTTCATTGAAGAAGAAGACCTTCTTCATCGATTGTTGCAAAAAAACAAACAAGAGGATTTATAGAGACACTGCACAGTATAAGAATTCCTCAAGCTCGTTAAAAGTAGGATCGAATAGTCGACTGTTGAAAATCCATCATCAGTGATTCCCTGAATCCTAGCGAACGGCGGAGAGACAGACGAAGAATCAAATGCCTGAGTTTATTGATCCCAGGGCCGGCTCATTGGTGGTTCAAAGTCACTCTTTTCGTTTTCATTCCCTTAAATTTGTACCCTGCGGTTCGCATCTTACAGTAATATTCACTTGAATTTTGTTATAATAATTACAATCTATCGAGAAGGATATTTAGAATGAAAAAACTTCAATCGCAAGGCATGCACGAAGAAAAATGTATCTTGAAAAATACCTCCTCAGTGAACAATATGTCATCATCCGGAGTTCCTAAAGATCTCCTAAATATGTGTAAGAGGTCAGATAGACCTTTCAGAAGGGTAACATAAAGATATCAGAATGTTATCCAAACGAACTCTTTGAGAGGATTTTTTTCTGAGATCTCAGAAAAATGATACCATTCAGATATCGATGTGATAACATTAACAGATCTCTTTCAAAAGACCTCTTAAAGAGCTCTTCCTCTCATAAGTGTTCACTGGGTCTAAAAGTACCTTTATGAGGAAGGTACTATACTTCTTTATAAAATTCCAAGAAATTATGGGACTTTTAGAGATTCTCTCACGTAAATATTTTGACTCGAGTCGGACCAACGCCAAAAATCCATAAATCATGGTATTTTTCAAGATATCTGTTTTCTCAGTGTGAGAGAAACGATACATCATCTTTTTCGAAACTCCGTCAATGCATCAACTGAATCGGAGTTTGACATTGAATCCTTCGAAAATATGCTACGATTTTGTAATTGCAAAGCGAAAACAAAAAACTCGACGACAAAATAAACTCATCGTTCGTCGTTTACGTAATTCGCTTTCACTTCTATTTCATAGTCGCTGAGCTAATTCGATCTATGCAAATACGAAATGAATTTAAATAAATTAGAATAAAACGAAGTTTACGTACAACGTACGCCATTGAACTTTTCAAATAAAATTAAAAATTCCGAGTGTATCGCGCAAGTTTGCAGAGTAAGTTTGTACACTTATACGTACCAATCGTGATCGATCTTATCTCTGTTTCCTCCTAATTAACAGTACGTTCGTTCAACATTCGAGTACTCTAGTCACGTGCATGTGCACTATCTATTCCCGAGAGTAACAGTCACCGTTTTGGCATGGAACAGAGAATACCGTACGATGTAAAAATAAGAACAATATATCGATGCCTGTTGATGATATAATAATAAAGTGGATAACAATTTTGCTGAAAGTAATGTTGCTGCTGCGCTCTTCCGGGGGGAAAAATTTCTCTGAGAATCTCTGAAAATTTCAGAGATGTTCATACACCCAGCAAGAGAAGTTGTAAAATTTACATTTTGCGAAGTCAATATATGGATGATGTCAAAAAATAGTTCGAGTTATCACAATTTTAGGTGATTTTACAGCTGGAAATGTAGGATTCACATCAGCTGTAGTTAAATCAACTTGATTTGTGGTAGCTCGCGAACTATTTTTTAAATCATCCAGAAAAATTCAGAGTTTTTCAGAGTTTAAAACAAATCTTCATCAATTTTCAGAGAAATCTGTTCTTTCACCGCACTGAAAACACGATTTGTTTCAGCGTAACAAAATTGTAACGCAAAGAAACTCCTTGGTTGGCTGAAATAAAATTTGTTTGCAAGGAACAAAATTTTGTTGATCCCAAACAAACTTCATTCCAGCCAACCAAACAATTTCTTTGCGTTCCAAATTTGTTACTCTGGAACAAATCATGTTTTCAGTGCGGGATCCATTGGAATTCATTCGGTTTTGGCGCAACTCTTCAAAAAGAAAAATCAATAATGTGCAATGAATAACAAGACAAATTTTTGGAATAAAAATCCACTCCGTATACGAGTGATGAAAAATGATGAATCTTTCTGGAAAAAAAATATTAATTTTTGTTAGAAAATCATGAAATTTATGCAAAAAGAAGAATAATTCTTGAGTAAACCCAATGAATATTTCAACTGTGTCTCAAGAATCACATTTTTCACCCAGTTTTCCTATTTCGTTCTGTATTTTAAATAAACATTTATATGAAAAAATTATGTAATTCTTCATGATTTGCCTCGTGATGCGAAAGTTCCATAAACTTGAGAATTACTTCATCATTTTTCTCCATTGCAGCATTCTGCGGCAGAAAACTGCAAAATTCAACTAGTGACTCCAAATTAAATTTTGCAAAAATCGATAATTCATTTCAATCGGATGGTTGATGAATTTTCGAATAAACCTATATATTTTTATAACAGAAAACAATGCCATGAACTTTTTGATTATTCACTTTAATCATTTACAAACTTATGAATGATTGTCATAAGGAAATGAAGTGGAATGAAATTTTTTTTTACTGTTTCAGATTTTGAAGTAAAATGCTATTTTTTTTTCGAATCGTTTTTTCTGCGTTCAATTATCGTCATTCATTCGAGACTCGATTATCCAGGAAATAACACGTGCTAGTTTTATGAAGGTCGTCGTTGTAACAGCATTACTTCACACGAGTATCATTGAACAGAAAAGATGTTGAATTCTCTACCTGTCGACGACTAGATCCACACCCATTCGAAGTATTCATTTGTCCCAGTGAGTACCCAAATCTCCATGGAGCTGAAACTGGCAGCTGATCGGCATAACTCGCTTTACATGAAACGTTTATTAAGGATTTAAGCATCTGAAATGTTTACTGGAATGCTACTTAGCCGATAAACAACAAGGTTCGATCAAGAGTTACAACAATCGGCTGATAGTTTTAGCTTCATCAAATCTTCTATTGCCATGATATTGAAATTGTTTTTAATGGAATAAACGATTCATTTCATTCCATGAATGGGATTATTCTATATTTACAGGGAAAAAAACACCTCAGCGAATCTTGAGACTCGATATTTTCAGTTACTGAAGTTCGAAAATTGGAACACATAAAATCCGATTCACACGGAGAAAAAGATATACTACTTTTTCCTATTTTGCTTGCTAAACCAGAAACGGGAAAGTTTGTAAAATGAATTTTTACATAAAAATACGAGAGATTACGAATGATTAACTGGATTTTACTATACGTTTTATAAAATTTCAATCCTACCAACTATTTTTTCTACAATATTCGTAATCTTCCGTATTTTTGTGTAAAAATTCATTTTACAAACCTTCCTGTTTCTGGTTTCGAGCGGCATTTTCTTCCGTGCAGTGTTATTCATCTTCTCAAATTAAATCAATCCTTCCCAAAACAAACATTCGATAAACGTCCCTGCACCCACACAGCACAACATGCCACTGGATCGTTTATGGAAGGTTTATAGAACGTTCAGAAAACGTCCCAGAGACATGTTTTGCCGTTAGGGATGAAGGTTTGTATTCTCTTATAGGGTTGGAACTGGAAACATTTTGGAGTTTCAACAGTCGAGGAGTCTTTTGTGATTCGATTACAAATTCGTTTCAATAAACAATTCAAACCACCACATCGATTCGCATAAATTCCCGATGTTTCATTGAACAATAATCGAAAAAGTCATTGTTTAGTCCATAATGAACTGATGTCATCACAGTATCAATGTACAAACGTGGTACCGGCCGGTCCGCGATCATTATTCGCGTACAACACCAGGGTACAACAACCGTTTTGTTTGTATTACGATTTATCAATTCTGACAAGCTCATGATAATCCTCATCACAAAAATGCAATTGGTAAGTGTTACTCTTTAATCGCAAGCGATTATTGCAAATTACTATTCACAGCAGAGGAATATTTTCGTCTCGAAGCCAGCCGTTCCCTTTCGAATTCGAATGAAATTATACAGTGTGATCGTTCGCGAGGGTAAAATACGCGGGTTTAACGCGGATATACAGATTTGATCTCCCAGGAAATCTCATGGATACACTTACGCAAGCAGAAGCGACGACGTCCGCGCATCATTAACAATAAAAACACGTAAACAGGATAGATTGATCGTGCATGAAAATTGACAACGGGAAACTATTGTGTTTTATCCTAAAAGAACACTGGCAACAGTTCACTGGCATTTATCTATGAACAGGAACAACGATCGAACCACCGTCGATACCGGTGGTGCGAAAATTTATCTCCCGAGTCAGCCATATTTTCCTTTGTATTTGCGGGATAATAATATTGTTTATATATTCACGCAACGTGAATCGCACGCGTGATGGAATAACGCGTGGTCACGGAGAAAGAGATCAACCCGAAAGCCTCTTTGATCAAACGAGTACTGAAACGGGATTATTGTGCCAACAGTGTTCTCTACATAATCGTGCCCGCTACAGCGCGCAACTATACCACGCTCAGTTTCCCCACTTTTCTCGTCTTTCATCCCCACCCTTGGGTTCCCGCTTCCCGCACTGATGCAGTGACGCTTTCATTCTCGGGGATACAGCGAATACACCGAACGCTACGATACATACATTGTTGGATTTTCTAGGAAGTATTCGCGGGTATGCGTGCCTCAAGGTTTCCCATTATGAGTAGTATATCTCATTAATCTTGAAATCTTGAGTGACGATAACGCGAGTATAGATCATTTCCGATGCTGACTGTGTATTCTTTAATAACATGGATTCCCCGCGGGGGAACTTGATTTCCAACTATCTTAACCCTCTGGGGATACACTGGGTCAAAATTACCCATCCTTCATTTCGAAAAGTTGAATATTGAAAAAAACTATCGACTGTAGAGCAAAGCGGGTTTTGGATTCGTATTCTGCAGACTTCGGCGATGAATTTAAAAAAAAAAAACAGTGCTCTACGATGTTTTAAAGCCTAAACTGCACGGAGACAGTGGCGTACTGGAGAATTTGCCCCCCCCCCCGCAAATGCTAGAGACGGGGTCCATCTGATCCCAAAAAATGATGCATGTAATTCATGGGATTTTTGTTGATACTGCTTGGGAGCCCCCGCAATGCGGGGGCTTTCCCTACGCCACTGCACGGAGAAAAAAGATCATGGAATGATCACTAGAAAAGATAGTAAACTGGTGACAACTACGAATTTCTGTACACAGTCGCTAACAGAGACGAGTAATGCCCTGATGGGCTACTGAGACAAATGGTGGACATTGGATGAATGTCCGAAATTTTAAGCAGGTGGACATCGGTTGGACAACAACTGGACAACGATTGGACATTGCGAGACAGTTTTGGATGCGTTTGAGACATGCCAGGACACGCTAGACAAATCATGGACACTTTTCGGACATACAGATAAGAAGGTTCAGACGCGTTTTGGACAAACGATAGACATTGAATTCGACTTTGTCTAGAATTTTGAATGAATGGACATAAACAGACATCGTGGACATGTTTTGGACAATATTCAGACATATTTGGACATCATAGACTCTTTTCAGACAAAGTTTGGATGTCCCAAGCTTGTCCATTCGCCCATTAGGGTGGTTCCTATTTTGGTGTACTATATTATATTTTAATATACCAAAATAGGAACAATTACTCGTCCCTGTTAGTGACTGTGTACAGAAATTCGTATTGTCACTACACGGAGAAAATTCTACACTAGTGATTACTGTAGCCCACACGACTGGCTCGTGTTATGCAAAAAAATCATTTCAACACTGCTGGTTACTGTGGAAACACGGGACAGTCGTTTTTCTACACTATTCTCCACTGTGGGGACAAGACTGATGAACTCGTGATGAGTACCCGTATGGAAATATTTCGCTGAAAAATGTCTGTAAAACTATGAAAAATCTCTGAAAAAATTCTGAGAAACTCTGACAAACTCTGAGAATCTCTGAAATTTTGATGAGAAACCTAATATTTTTGGGACATTCTTTACACTGAAAAAAAAATTTATTTGAGAGAAATAAATTGTTTATTTGATGATTGCCTTATTCAATGCTAATAAAACGAATTTTGCTCCAAATACAGTTCATTTGCTATCAATGACTCATTTATTTGAATTCGAATATACATTTTCTTGCTAATATTTATTTGACTGGAATAAATATTTTTTGATCCTCAATGACATTGACTGTAATCAAATAAACCTGTTATTGCTGAATTATTCTACATTTATTTGGTATACGTTTCGATGATTGAATAAATATTCATTTGCTCTTAATAAAGAGTTGATTATGATCAAATAACGTTTATTTACATCGAATAAGTATGTTATCATAACATTTCTCTGTTTGTTATTTGAATCTTCTGCAAATGAAATCAGTAAAGAAAATTCAGCTTCGCTCAAACATTCCAGATAGCAGAGCTCGTGGAGAATCGTTTAAGTACTTCGCCTCAATTCTGAATTACTCGAAGAGTTCTTCAAGAATTCATTGATGAACTCTGTGGTATATGGAGTTTGATTATTTTCTCTTGAACTCTTCCCTGATGGGACAAGAGTTCTGAGAGAGTTCATAATGGATACAAAATGTTCATGGAGAACTGTTTTAGAACTCTCGTGCTATCTGAATTTGTTCTGATTTTCAAGTAAACATATGCATATTCCATGTTCTTATTATGAAACGTTGATAAGTTTTAATAAAATCAGAATTACTTCCAAAAAGTTCATATCTTATACATTGATATGATAAAATATCATTCAACAATTGGATTCTCATGTTTCAGAAATGTTTTGAATATTTTAAATGCACATGATGCCTGTGAATATATTTCTAAAACATCATCAGGAACATCGTTAATGTGATACGTTTATCAATTGATGCTTAATCCTGTTTTTGGAAATTTAGAACTGATAAAATTTTCTTTTTTCAAATTGTTGACGATAAATTGGAATATTTTTGAAATGGGGCCCTTATGAAGTAACCTTGATAGTGGAATCATGCTTCGCCCCTGGTTAACAACATCGCACCACACGGTCAAAACAAAACACTGTCACGCCGAACGCTTCTATTCCCTCCTATTTGTGACACTACACTCGTTCCGTGCAATTATAGAAAATAAATCATGACTGACGATTTTGTGAAAAATTTCTTACAAGAATGTGATTTAGCACAATACGTGGAAGCATTCGATGGTAAGTATGAAAAGCAATATGACTTTAATATTTTAATTCAATGAATTTCATAATTGGAAGTGAATTGTGAATCTAATCATCTAGAAAAAATTTGCAACTTAGAAAGCATTAAACGATACACTCTAATCTCAACAGTTTATAAATCTTTTCTCACTTCGTGTACTGTCTGTAGACGATATAGTTAGTTGGTGATGAACATTGAATTGCATCCTTTCAATACAATATGTACATATTCCAACTCTCGAGGGGATGATTAGAATTCCAGAAGATTTGAGTGAATACATTTTTCTCTTGATCATTATTTTCGATAACCTATGAATTGTGCCATTGTATAGATTACTATAGATGTGAAATTGATTCTCTCAATGTATCAGTGTATTCTCAAATTACAAGCACGTGCCTGTTTTCCTTGATGAAAGTCCTCTCAACAAGGATGAGTCATATATTTTCTAACAGAGGGTTATTCGTTAAATATATTTTTGATTGTTCCCATTGCATCTACAAAAATCATGAATATTCAGCCTAAGGCGGATGAGAAATTAATTCAAACGACCATACATTATTCCTGCACAGCTATCACGTACTTTCAGTTCGACATGAATGAAAAATCTTGTCCAATTGATGTAATGAGAAATAATGTATCATCGCTTTGTTAATCAAAATCTTGCTCGCGACAATCGGTGCTGCGAATTCAAAATTTTTCTTGATTTAAGTATTTATTTATTGTGAATTCATTCTTCGAGATGATACATTTTTTTCATGTTTAGCTAATAAAATCACTTGCGATACACTTGGTCGACTAGATAAAGAGGACATAAAAGAATTGATCCCATTAATTGGTCCGAGGACTGTTTTTTTATCAAAATGGAATGAAGTCTATTCAAATCGTAAGGATGTAAACAAAAATCTTGAGAAAAATACAGAAAATGAAAATGTGAGTATTTCTTTCTCAATGCTATCTCTATATATTTTATTCTTGATAATTTACATTATTACAAGTATTCTATTTCACTCAATGATATATATATATATATATGACATCAATAGGAAGACAGTGACACACACGAGGAAGACAGTGACAACTCTGAACGGAAAGATTTGAATTTCAGAAAAGAATCCCGAAATCGTAATGCCAATTTTCAACTGAAATCATTGAGGAATATCAGGAAAATTCTGGAATCAAAATTGGCGGGACAACGTATTTTGAACGCATACGCCAAAAAACCACACTTGAGTGAAAAAGCGAGAGAAATGATCGTAGAGATATTGATATCTGAAATCCTTAAGAATGAAAATGCGTAAGTAGGTCACAATTTTTCATGTTATGATTGGATAAAGTGCTTAAATGAATCATGTATCATTTTCAGACCTAATCACAAAGTTTTCGAATATCTGGCGAGAGAAATTGTCATTCTCTTTCCAACAGAAATATCAACAACATATTTTGTACCTGCCGTATTGAAAAAACTTTCAAGGAATAATAAGTCCCTTCCAGCGCGTGGTAAATTGGTTAACAAATGGCGGAATTCATTAGTTATGCTAAAGAGATTGCAATCTGATTATGACAGTGATGAAAACAATGATCCTAATAAAATTCAACCAGTCAGTAGCATTGAAACCGAAAGTATGATATCTTGAAAAAATGTCCAATTTACAAAATTACTTCTTATTCATTCTCTTCATTCGATTTACTCTCATGTTTAGATGATGTAAATATCCAAAAAAGTATTGATTGGCTTAAAAAAAATCAAGCTCCTTGGGATCTCGTTTTGGAACATTGGAAAACAACTCTACACCATCGTAGATCTGAAATTTTGCAGAATAAAGACGAGGAAATATCAGTAATTCTTCAAAAGTGGTGCACTTTGAAACATCCTAAAGGATATCAATTGATCGTTCAAGATTTTTCTATGTTGAGGTTTACAACAATTGAAAATTCTGTGGAAGATTTTGAGAAATTTTTCAAGCGTCTTTTAAACAACTGTCACTTTAATAAAAAGATGAGACAGCAAATTATTTGAATGACATATTACAAAAAAGGACATATATGAAGGTATATATAATCATGTATATATTATGCTTTCCACTCAGCATGTATTTCCTGTCGACGTTCTCAGGATATTATGGACACATTGCAATATCCCCACGATGTCCTGAGGACGTCACCAGGAGGTGAATGCTGTGAGGATTGGACTATTACTCACTTTGGTACGTTTATCGTATTCATATGTTCCAAATTATTGTATTAAATTCTTTTCAATTTATGTTTTGAATAGATACCGAAATATTGGCACAAATTTTATTGTTGCCACATTTGATTCCTCCTAAGAATATGATCAAGGGCGGTCCAAAAGCTTGGCGGCCATCTATTGGTGATGCAAAGAACAGTATTGTTATGTGTGCTAAGGTAAATTGATCTCTTGTCAATTTGTGACATCTTTTCGATCTCCATTGAAAACATTTTATCCCATAATGAACGTTCATAATTTTCAACATTGTGCAGCATGTACGTTGCAAGATCGAACCTTATTTTGGGGTCAATTCTTTTAGTTCATTTTCTTCCATATGAATAATTGAATCATCTGAAATGAAAAATTTATCTCAATGTCAGTAGATATGAATGAACTATTTGTTGAATTATGATGAATCTGCGTAGACCATTAAAACTACTTAGTTCAATTGAAATCAGTCCATATTTCAATAATACAACGTAGTTTAACATGAAGTCCCGTTATGAATGCATGAAATGAACATTTTATAAATTCATCACATTCAAAATGAGTGCTCCATGAATTAATTAATAATACTCTCGCGTTGCACAGTATAAGAATATGATAAAAATCATTCAATTACTCAAAACAGATATAGTAACTTGAAAGATCATCTATCAGCGGTGACTATTTTTGAATTCAAATTCAAACCCTCTTCCAATGAATTCAATTCACTCATTGATACACTTTTAGAGTACAATTGACAATAATACAACATTTCCGATCATGGAAAACATTTTCATTCAAAAATCAAATCTCCTAAATTTCAACTCGACTCCCTTCAATTTTTGAACCCGTGGTTAATTGTTCCATTTTTATGTACCTATTATTAAACAAATTATTGATCTCATGGATACTTGAGCTTTTTGTAATTTTATTTTTTTGTTATAACCCACTCAGAGAGAAAAGTATAATATAAATATAGATATATCTCCATTTTTACTATACATACCCCCCTATGTACACAGTGAATATAAATTACGAATTAATGTTCATCGGATGAAGAAAGATAATCTACATCTATTAACGCATGTAAATCATTGATAATTTCATAAACGATTTTCACAACTAAATTTGAATTTTTTCCATACTGATTTTCAGGTTGTTCATGATATTCATCGAATTCAAAAAGAGAGGATTCAGAAAACGATCGATCGTAATCAACCCATTCAGCCATTCCTGATTATAGTAGGAGATATTGAACAAATTACTGCAACTTTTGTATGCGTCGATGATATTTTGTACGACGTCCAATCTGTATGGGAAGCCTTTGATGTCTGTTTTAAAGCGTTCCATGTTTTACATGCAGCTTACCCCGTGGAAAGTGAACATTTATGGCTCATCATTCAGAGAGGATTTTATAAATTTTCCACCAAATGGGACAAGACGATATCTTACACTGAGCATATTATCAGCGCAATCAATCAACCGGATTCAATGAATGTTGAAGATTCAACTAATCGTTCTAAAGGAATCCAAGGTTGAGTTTTGTATTTCATACATAATTCAGATACCAATCATTCAACTGTGGTTTTTTATACCAAATATAAGAATAATTTGATCATTTTCATTTTTTTACGCATGCAAAGACCTGGAAACAGGATTGGTTATTATTAACACGGTTCATTTTGATATTTTGAAAGATGATTTATTTTTGTCCATTTTGCACAAAACGTTGTATAAAAAAGATAGAAAGTCTTATGAGCCATATTAAGTTCAAACATAAATCTGAAATGAATACTGAAATTACATGTCCATATAAAGCGTGTTTTCGAAAATTTAGCCACATTTATGCTTATAAAAAGCATGTATTATCTTCACATTGTGTAACTCAAGATGCACCTAAAGTATATGTTGATCATAAAAATAGTGAAAAGGCATTTGAATCACCTGCTGATTTTTCAAATAGCATTTTTGAGGAACATGAGGTATCCGATTCAGATTATTCTAGTCATAATGAGCCACAATATTCTGATGAAACTGATGGTATTGAGAGTGATTTCAACATAGATGAATTCGAAGAACTACTATCAATTCATGCCAGCCGACTTATAGCTAGTTTATATGGGGAGAAAAATGTTTGCAGATCTTCCGTACATAAAACTTTGTCATTAATAACTAATTTTTATAATTCCATATGCATTGAAGCATTGAATAAGAAGTATAAAACATCAAAATGTTCTGAAATAGGAGAAATATTGAACCTCTTGAAAGTTATTCAAGAAACTTTTATCCCTTTTCAATCTGAATACAAAACTTTTGAATATTTCAAAAATATAGGCACATTGATACCCCCTATTTCTCATGTAGTTGATACATCATTACAATCTTGTTCTGATGGAAAGCAACTTAAATTGAAGTCCACTCAATTACAAATCATCCCCATCAAGAGTATTCTAAAACAATTCTTGGAATTGCCCAATATCTTTGAATCTGTAATATCCGAAATGCAAAAATGTAAGGAAAATGATGTAATAACATCAATAGTTCAAGGTCAAAAGTGGGTTTCAATTGAAAAACAGTTTGAAAATAAGTTAGTGTTACCTCTCACATTATATTTTGACGAATTTGAAATCAATAATCCGTTGGGTACTCACAAAGGTATTCATGTAATCGGTGCTGTTTATTTAAGTATCTCATGTATTCCAAATGAATATGCAAGCATGGTTGATAATATATTTTTACTTCAGCTTCATCACAAGGAAAATCATAAAATTTTAGGAAATGAATCCATATTCACTCCAATAATCGAACAACTGAATGATCTTGGAGAAACCGGTATCGTTGTGAATATAGATGGAGTGAATAAAAACATCTATTTTGCATTATCTGCAATCATTGGAGATAATTTGGGAATTCATAACATACTTGGATTTTCTAAGAGCTTCAGTGCAAATTTCTCATGTCGAATCTGTCGGATAAATAAAACAACTTCTGCAAAAACGATAAAAGAAACTGTAGATCTTCTTCGTACCGTGGAAAACTATAAAATAGATTCTTCTCAAAATGCTCATGGTATTGAAGAGGAATGCATTTTCAATAAAGTTACGCATTTTCACGTGATAGAGAATCTTTGCGTTGACGTGATGCATGATATATTTGAAGGTGTCTGTAGATACGATATGGGGAAAATCCTGCATCACCTAATTTTCAAACAAAAATTATTTTCCTTCGATGAATTCTCTTATAGATTGCGTCATTTTAATTATGGTCAGAATAGTGATGTGAATGTCCCTGTATCTATCAATGAAAAACAAATTAAACAAGGCTTCATAATATTATCAACGTCTGAAATGTACACGTTCGTACGGAACTTTGGTTTGATGTTTGGTACGTTCGTTTCTCCAACGAATGAAATATGGCAATTATTTTTAACCCTTCGAGAGATCATTTGTATCGTCATGGCCCCAGCGTTCAACTCTGAGATTCTCCAACATCTTGAAACTTTGATATCCAAACACCACTCATTGTACATAAAACTTTTTGATGAATCACTTAAGCCTAAATTCCATCATTTATTACACTATCCCCGAATTATGCAGGCTGTAGGACCACTTCGGAATTTATCATGCATTAGGTATGAAGGAAAACATCAGACATTGAAAAATTATGCCAAAGTCATCACTTCTCGTAAAAACCCTGCCTATAGTCTGGCTTTAAGACATCAGTTGAAATTATCACACCGGTTTTTATATCGTGAAGGTTTTTCATCGAGATTATTGTTTGGCACTATTATTGACTGTGATTTTCAAGTATTACCACATTATCATGAATTCAAACATTTAATCCCCTCGAAGATCGGTGATGAATGTGTTTGTACATCTTGGGTACGCAAGAGTGGTAGTTTATATAAGCAAGGCATGATTATATGTGTGAAATCAGATGATATTTTCAAGATATTTGGGAAAATTGAATATATTTTAGTTAATAAGAAAGATAAATGTTATTTTGTTTTCAAAAAAATGGATACTATAAAATTTAATCAACATTTACATGCGTATCAAGTTACACCATCAAAGGAGTGGGATTTTATTGCTCAAAAAGATTTAGCACTCTATTATTCTCATAATATATGTAAGACTGAAACTGGAGAAACTTATGTGACCTGCATGTATTGAGAAAAATTTGCTTCATAAGTATTAGAAAAACATCTTTTTGTATACATGTTCATAAACATATACTTAGTATATTTACAATAAATAAAACTATTCCTCAATGTCAATTGGAGCATTTATTATTTCGAATATTTTGAATTCTCTGAAACTACTGATGCAATAATATGTGGAGATCAAACGGCAACGTGAAGTATACTTTATACGTGACAGCACAATCGTATCACTCCTAAGAACAAATTCCTGGTAAGAATGGGTCTCACAATTTCACCTGATTTCTCATAATTTTTCACATCACTTATAATTCTTCGTCATTCTTCATAATTCCTCAAGAGCTTCAATTTCATGGGAAAAAAAGGAAGGACCTTGCATATTTTTTTCTACGGAATTCAAGTTTTCAAGAAATTATGGAGAGTGATGAAAAATTATAAATCTTAAGAGGAATTATAAGAAATCAAGTGAAAATATGAAATCTATTTCGATCCAGAATATATTCACACAAAAAAATGCGTTTTTAAATCTAATAAATGTATGATTGAGTCCCAAAGATTAAACTTTTGCCTCAAAGTTTTGATTATTTGGTGGAAATATATTTGAATGGTACCAAAAACATATTTATTCCAATCTATTGATTGAGTATTCACCCCTATGAAAGATTGATTCATCACAAACAAGAGGGAGATGTATGGTATGAAACAATTAATATCCACAAATAAATATTTATTAACCGGGAAAAATGCCGTAGAGGGTTCAGATCAATGCTTCTTAATCCTAAATAAACAAATATTCCTACCAATTGCAGAATCATTATTTCCCATCATTATTCATTTGATTCCAATAAATTTTTATTCACCTTTAATACCTGATGTTTTTGAATGTACTAACTTAATTATTTGATACAAATTTATATGTTCTGGAGAGAGGACAAATAAACTATTTATTCGTACCAAATATTATTTTTTGAATTCAAATAAATTTTTTTTTCAGTGTACAGACTTTTTTCAGAGTTTTTTCATTCTTTTTCAGAGAAATAGTAACGAAATTGCACTCTGAAAAAACTCTGACAAAACTCTGATGGATTGCTCACATTTTTCTGACTTTTAGAAAAAAATTAAAAAATTTTCAAACACTTTTTCACACATGATATTTGAATACGGCATATGAATGTATTTATTGAATTTCAGGATTTTTCAATAATCAGAAAAATGTCAACAATTTATTAGAGTTTTGTCAGAGTTTTTTCAGAGTGCAATTTCGTTACTATTTCTCTGAAAAAGTATGAAAAAACTCTGAGAAACTCTGAAAAAAGTCTGGAAAAAGTCTGTAAAGAATGTCCCAAAAATATTTGATTTCTCATCAGAATTTCAGAGATTCTCAGAGTTTCTCAGAGTTTTTTCATTTTTTTTCAGAGATTTTTCATAGTTTTGCAGACATTTTTCAGCGAAATATTTCCATACGGGTAACTTAATCTTCAGAAAGAATTCATAAAGAACTATTCAGGCATTCAACATGTATGCTTTTTGAATTCATTGAGTTCATATTGAATTCATTTTTACTGTCATAACGGGGACTGTTCAAGAAGTTCTTCCAGAAGTTTTTGTGAATTCAAAATGATCATTTGTGCTGTCTGGGCCATGTGTAAGGAAACTATAAGTTTATTCCTGAAGGGTTAAGTTGTGATCAAACGTTGAATCAGTTCATTCCCCATTGATTCTTATTCAATATGGATGCAAAATCTCAGGCCCCCGATTGCTTCTCGTATTATTACTGATTTGTTTGTCCGGAATTGGTATCGGAATCAAATTGGTTTACGTAGGTTGCAATCAGATTTTTTGAATGCGGAAATTTAATCGGGTTTCCCGTATTCAACATGTTTTGAATCAAGTACAAAGTACTCAAGGAGATACTACCCATACAGCACAAAAGTCCCCGCAAAGAGCTCCCGTTATGATAGTGAACATGAATTAATTATGAATAGTTTGAATTCAAAATGAACTCTTGATGAATAACTTGATCTTCAGAAAGAATTCATATCACGAATTCATAAAGAACTATTCAGGCATTCAACATGTATGCATTTTGAATTCATTTTTACTGTCGTAACGGGGACTGTTCCAGAAGTTCTTTCAGAAGTTCTTGTGAATTCAAAATGATCATTTGTGCTGTCTGGGCTAGCGCCGGAACTTTAGACAAATCTTTCGTGTGGGATTTCTCCACAATATTTGAATATTTTCAAAATATCGCTCTATAGTACAGCATTTCCTGAATGTCTATAGAAATGCTGTATGGAGTGATATTTTGAAAATATGGAAGTATTTTGGAGAAATCTCACGCAAAAAATTTGGCTAATGTCCCAGCGCTAGTATCTCTTTAATTGACAAACATTGAGGGGTCTCATCCCCTCTCACGTCATAGTTAAGGACCATGGATTCCTTCAAGAAATGGACAAAATTTTGTTACGTACTTTCCGATCAACTAGGCAATGAATATAAATTTTAAATACACAATAATTAAGTAAATTACCTAAATTGAGCTTCGAATATGAAATTGAAACTGCAAATGATTGGTTAAAATTATGCAAGCGATTATAAACATATTAAACTAAGAATGACAATAATTTTTCAACTTATGTTTTTATGTTTGGGAATGTGTTTGGAGCTTGGGATTTATATTTTGAGCCAAATCTTAGCAATGAACTTTATCCCTGTATATTTCAAACTTTTAATTATTGCTTGGTTATTTAAAAACTACGCAGCAAAATTTTGTTCTTTCTTTAATGCTCCATGGCTCTTAACGGCATTCACCACCTTCCCAAAAAGTTACTAGATTCCAAAATCGCCCCCCCCCCAGTTTTCTCAAAAACGAACAAATAAAATGAAAAATAAAGAGTAGCTGCACTTTCTTTGATATGCTAAGAAGATGCACCTGCTCATTAAAATCGATTATATTCATTAATCGTTGAGAAAACTGGGGGGAGAGATCTAGTAACTTTGCCTCTGATGAATGCCCTTAAGGGGATTCATTACTCCCTGCAAAAGTTACTAGATTCCAAATTTCTGCCCCCAGTTTTCTCAGAAACGACCACATAAAATGAAAAATAATGAGTAGCTGCATTTTTTTCAATAGCCTAAGAAGATGCAGCTGCTCATTAAAATTGATTCTATTCATTGATTATTGAGAAAACTGGGGGAGAGATTTAGTAACTTGGCTTGTGATGAAAATCGCCTTAAGAGGATACCAGAGTTACCATCGGAGCACGTTTTATTGCACTAAAACACTCGGAACTGAATTCATAAAAAAATCTGAAATTTTCAGGGATGATTCTTTGAAACTTCATTTGGTCTGTACAGAGCCCGAATTTTGAATTTCGAAAAAAAATGTTTCCCGAAATTCAGGCCCTGTACAGAACTAAATGAAGTCTCAAAGAATCATCCCTGAACATTTCAGATTTTTTTATGGATTCAGTTTCGAATATTTTAGTGCAAAAAAAACGCCCTGGTAAAAAAACCGGATAGGAAACTGGATGAAACTCGGATGATAATCCTGATGGTAATCCGGATGATAATCCGACTCAAACCCGGATGAAATTTCCGGGATTCCATCCGGGTGTATCCAGGCGTGTATACGGGTTTTGCGGTGATTCTTTATCCGGTTCCATTTGGATCCTATCCGGGTTTTGGGACAAGACATTTTTTGGAATCCCAAATAAAACCCGAACAAGGAGACGAATGAATTCTATCCAAATTTCGTGTAGAGTTTCGAAAAATATTCAGTATTAAAATCCGGATAGGGTCCGGATGAAACCGGATGAAGAATCGCCGCAAAAAACCGTATACGCGCCCGGATACACCCGGATTGAATCCCGGAAATTTCATCCGGGTGTGAGTCGGGTTCCCATCCGGTTTTTTTACCAGGGGGTGCTCCGATGGTAACTCTGGTATCCTCTCAAGGGTATCCCGTAGAAGCCGAAGTTACTAGATTGCTTTTCCCAAAATACTCGAAGATGACTCAATAGAATGGAATATAACAACCAGCCAGACCTTCTTCCATACCAACAGAAAGTCTGGCTGGTTGTTTTAATTAATTTTATTCAGTCATCTTCAAGTATCTTGGGTAGAGAGATCTAATAACTTCGGCCTCTACGAGATACCTTTAACGCCACGCAAAGAATAAAATGGATCACCACTCTGGTGGAAATATTCTATTGAATCCTATTACGAATGGTGAAATTTTCGATTGAATATCATTGAAACCTATTGATTTTCCCATTCGTCAATGAGATTTTATAGATTATTTGTATCAGGGCACCCAGGCAACGCAAAGCTCTTAAAGATAACACAAATGTTATCTTTGTGCCGTCTGGGCAGTGACAGGTGTTGTATCAAGTATGAATCCTTCCAGCGTGTAACAAACATCGTTATTTCTGCAAATCACTCAATAAACAGGAAGATAATAAGAAATCTGAGATTCGAATGAACAACCGCAAATATATCAACATGTATTCAAAGAAAACCACCAAGGAATGATTCCGTAATCTAATATTCGAGTGAAGGAAAGATTCTTGCCAAGCAAAATCGGAATGGAAACTCTTGAGAGCAATTGAGTAACAGCACAAAAGTCCTGGAAAAAAGGGAACAACAGATAAATCAAAATGAAAATTTCTCGCGTCTTTGCCCGGACTTTTTTCCGTGCTTTTTACTTTTTCTTTCAAAAGTTCTTACCCTGATTTGGCTTGACAAGAATTTGAGTGTCAATTATTCCGTATTATTCCTCCGCCAGACTTATTGATTTTTAAATGATTGCTTATTGATAAAACTGTCTCCGACTTAGGGGTGACATTAATAAGCGAAAAAAGATTCTCCAGCAAAATCTGCTGTATTCCAGGCTCCTAGCGTTGCGCAGTAATTAAAACGGCTCCTTCCTTGTAAGATTATTAAAAAAATCCAATTGAAAAATATCAAAATATTTTAATTATCAAGGACAAACGATAGAGTCAAAGCGCTAGTCATTTCGTATCACCCTGGTGAAAATCCAAAAGTGAAGGAAACGAGTATTGAAACAAATAAAGCGTGTGAATGTTCCAATTCCTTCCTAAATCACGCTTAGATGAGTCTTTGCTTACGCTTTCGTCGCGCTTCAATGCTTCATTTTCACCAGGGCAGCTAGTTAATTTAAATACTGCATAAATTTGTGCGTGCATAGAGTTTTCACAGATTCTTTGTAACTCACTTTGAACGGGTTTATTCAATAATTTCTAAATTAACTAGCTAGTACGAAATAACTAGAATCCCTGCACTAGGATCTCTTGGCTTATCTTATCTTAAGATAATTAGCACTAGTTATTAGCATCTTTGGTCAGAAAGAGGCACGAGTGAAAGATGGAAAGAGAGGTTCTACAACGATGCTAGTATCCCCCTTGAAGGTACTAGTATCTATCAGCAGGATCAAGAAATTAGAATTTTTTCGATTTCATTTTTCGACTTCTTGAGGCATCAAAAATCACTTCTTCAAATTTCAAGGTAATAAAACTTCACATATTCCGAGAAATATAGAAAAGAATACGTGAAACACTGTAAACGCGTTTTTTCCAGAACGACTTTTCTTCGCATGGCGGGCAGTTAATCTCCGGATTAATTACCGGACCGATCACCTCCAGGCTTTTTTTACTTGTTTATTCGGGTGTTCTGCGCAGGAATCCACCAGTTTTTTGCAAAGAATTTGACAACACAGAAAAGATGAAAAAAGTAGGTGGTTTTTAGCATTTTTTTTCCAAGCATAGGCCATTTTTTTCATTCTTTTACTTTTTTGCATATCGGTGGTGGATTCCTGTGTAAAAAAATCTTCCTTCTCAAAGTTCTTTTTTCCTCGATTTTGTTTCAGACCTCCCAATCCGGAAATTATCTGTCCGCCATGGGATTACTTTTTTTCCCCGAGGACCGTACTTTGGCATCCTCTACCAATCACGGACAAAATAACCAGTCGAGGACTCTGGGTTGTTTTTATTCTCCATAAAACGCCTAGTGCTTCAAAAAAAAAGAACATAGTGATAGCTAATGAAGAAGCTGAGATAATCTTATTTAAAATTACGCTCCTTTTTGGCCTTCCAATAGGTATTAGTGCCTTAAAGGCCATAAAGTCCTTATGTGATGTACCGCGATAAATAAAGGATTGAATATTGATTTCTGAAAATTTCATACTGCTTTATGAATTCAGTTCAGAGTATTCTTGCCGAGAAAATGTTTATTCAGTCGGTACGCTTGCATGGCGGGTTGCATCAGCGGGAATCGCTTTGGTATCCCCTTAAACCAAAACAAAATGTATAGGAATCTATTTTTATCCCACAGTAAGAAACTGTTCTTATTTTTAATATAATTAGATTTATTAAGATAAGTAGTTCTTATTGACAAAATGTGAATACAATTGTTTCAAATTCAACGTTTGTATCATATATAAAAGAAAAAAAAAACGATTAAAATTTATGATACAGCTACTAGATATGAAACATAACACTCAAATACGGCGGAATTTTGAAACGTCATTTGGTTTGAATACAAAATGAATTTATAATCAAATGAAACTTTCCAACATTCAAATCTCCTCTCGTGTTTCAATTCCCCAATGAATGAATCAAAAAAGATCTAAATTATGAGATACGGCACGTCGAGTCATCAGAAACGATACTCGTATTTATTAATCTTTTTCAATGATATTGTTGAATCGTAAAGAGAATATCAAGTGAAACCTTTGTTACCACGTAATTTACGAATACTCGAATGTAATTCAAATACCATATATGTGAATTATATTGAAGTACTAGTTAATATACGAGTAGCTTTATGCACAAGATTATGCATCCAACGGCACATCATCGATAAGCTGATATTTCTTTTTATGTAATTGCAAAATAAAGCAACTCGGTATTGATTCCTTAGAACAGAAACAGTATTGTCGATAATTTCATGTATACATATTTCTCTATTTCCCTCAAGGATGAAAACGAATTGTTATCTTTGGTTTTGCTACGTATATGTTCATATAAATCCAATATTTGCTTAAGATTTTTTCATTTTTTTAATCATAGAGATCTTAAAAGAGACTACAGTATTCCAATTGGCGTTATCTACCGTTTGAGATTATTAAAAAGAAACAAAGGGAAAAATACTTTCGATTCACGTTGTTGAAGTTTGAATCGTTTACCAAAACGGATTCGGATACAAATATTATACTGAAATCTATATGCGGCTTTCAAACTTTTCAGTCTTAAACACGTTCATCGATTTGAAACCTTGAATCCATTTTGATGAACGATTACAAACTTCAATGCCATTTCAATTTTTGGATCTTATAAAATGGAGTACGACGAGAATACACATGAAAATTCAATGTAAATAATATATGAAATTTTACCAAATAAATAAATCAAAATGGATAAATTGCGAATAACTGATTCTATTTCTCTTCGCACCACTCGTTTTCTTTTCGCACTTGTTCCTCCTCGGTGGCTGTGAAATCGTTTTTGATGTTGAAAGTCTTTCGGATTTCTTCCGGAGTTTTGCCCTTGATCATGTTGGCCACAGTCTTGCACGTGACATCCAAGAGTCCTTTGATATCAAGATAATTTGCGGCGAGTATAAGTTCGAATAGGGTGCCTTGATCGACCTATGAGATTTGATAAAAATTATAAATGATGATACAATGATATAAAACTTGACTGGATATCTAGTTAGACGAGAGTATACTTTTAAGAAATCAGCATCCCACGAGCTGATGTCATCTGTCCGCTTTTCTTTATTCTCGTCATCCTCTAGGGGAGGAGGGTCGTCTTTGTGGTACGTCGCCCACTGAATCACTTTTCTCAATATAGCAGAGTTAACGTTCGGTAGAGGGACAACTTCTTCTTCGTCCTCGTCCATACCAAGGTCTTCCAACATGGTCTTTATCGTCACCGAACATTTAGCGATATCGACGTCGACTTCGAATACTTCTCCATCTGAGCTCTGTAGCTTGATGTTAGGCATCTGGATCGAAAATTTTAAATAACGAAATAATACAATTGAAAGATGACGAAATTATTGTCAAGGTTTTGATGACCCTCGAATATGAGGAGTCTTTGTTGCTAAGAGAAAATTGGTTTCTATTCTGACGATTTTATGTGCTCTTCAACCGAATAGTTGTAATCTATGATTGGAAAGGAAGATTGTAAATTATGGAATTGACCTGTTCGATCGTTAACAAAAATGAAAGCAAAAAAAAAGAAAGAAGAAAACATTATAACCTTGTATACCGACTTGGCGTTATTAAAATTACAACGACATAACGAGGTAACGATTCGTTGGCGAAATATTAACGTGAATTAAATTTTCTCACCTTTAGGATGGGATAATCGATGGAGCAAGTGCAAACTGTATGGAAATATCGTTTTAATGATTTATACGAGGTTTTTCGTGGAATCTGCGATTTTCCCTGATCTTCGTTTCTCTTCACAACATTGGCTGCGTTGCAATGGTCGGCCGAGATCGATGATGGCGGCGACTTTACAAGGTTGCGTTCCGTACAGTTGTGAAGGGGTACTACGATACTACTTTTGATGAGTTTGGAAATTATGAAAATATCGACCATTAGCTTTGTTCGTTCTAACGTGTTCTGAGTTGCACCGACCTGCACCAAACCAATCAATTCATTCCTATAACTGGAAGAGCGGATCAAAAATGTCTGGAGCTATTGATACAATAGCTAAGTTCGTTTACCGATGTCCCAAGTTACCCCAACTCGCTCCAAGTATTTTGGATTCGCTATTTCCAGTTTAAGCAACGAAATGATTAGTTTGGTACAAGTTGGAGCAACTCAGGGCACGTAGAACGAACGAACCTAATGGGTTCAATTAAGGTGATACCAGCGACCCCTGAAGATGCAACCTAACCCATTGGTTAGAAAAGGACACATCCAAAATTATTTTGATAAATTATTCGAAAACAAAAGAATGAAATCAAAATACCACTCTGTACAGACTTTCTTCAATCATCAAAGATGGTGGAGTGTCGTGAGCCCTAAAATCATTTGCCCGAATTTCAGAAGCCCGAAGTTGCATAACCCCGAATAGAAAATTATTAATTATGGTATAACTCAATTATTTGATACTTTTATACAATTCCAAAGTGAAATATGCTTCTGTTGATGGTTTATCGATGCTTTAAGAGGATACCCAAGTGACCATCGGAGCACGTTTCTTTGCACTAAAATACTCGGAACTTAATTCATAAAAGAATCTGAAATTTCCAGGGATGATTTTTTGGAGGCTTCCGAAGTAGTTGATCCTGATCCTTGGATCGCTTTTCCAGCTTTTTTATTGGTCAAAAAGTGATCGGATCAAGATCCGAGTATCAGGATCAACTACTTCGAAAGCCTCCTTTGAGGCTGGTCTCCCATGCAACCGGATTGTCCGCCACGGAACGCTCATAATTGATGGATCCCTAGTATTGTTATAGTTATATCCAAATGAAACTAGTATTCTACCAATTAGGATCGTTCCGTTCCGGACAATCCGATTGCATGGGAGACCAGCCTCACGATACTTTACCAATAAAGATGGTTAGTACAGAGCGATATTTTTCTTTTACTGCTTTATTTTTGAATAATTTGTCAGGAAAGATTGAGCTCGGGTTGCATCCTCAGGGGCCACTGGTATCCCTTTAATCGGTAAACTATAATTAATCCGAGGGGCAGTAGACCCGAAATCAGTAATCCCAAAAAAATTTCAGTCATATTTTACCTCAGGCTGGCCTCCCATGGACCGGAATTCGTTCCGGCGGAATGACTTTAAACCAATCGCTTTCACAATTTCTTTGAGAGCGTTCTATCAGAAATCTATAAAAAATTGTGCATTGGTTCAATTTTCATTCCGCCGGAACGAATTCTGGTCCATGGGAGGCCAGCTTAAGGTTTCGTACTGGAAGGTCCATTTAATGGTATCTCAGGATTCGTGGATCCATGGGGAAAAAATCCGTCAGTTGGTAATGCTGCTAGTAGCAGGATTGGTATTAGTGATGCCAGATTCGAGTATCCTAGTTCAAGCGGTAGGGCACTACAATCCAGAACGTTCATTATCCAGAAAGTGCAAAATCCCGAGTGCCAATATCCAGAATGGGCAAAATCCCGAATGCTCATTATACAAAATGTTCATGGTCCCGAATAAAAAAATATATATTTTAATATAAATCAAATAATTGACCAGTTTAATCGTAAGAAATTAATTGTCCTCACTTACTATGCGTTAACAAATAATTTTTCATTATAAAAGTGGCCAATTATTTGATTTATATTAAAATATATATTTTTTTATTCGGGACCATGAACATTCTGTATAATGAGCATTCGGGATTTTGCCCATTCTGGATATTGGCACTCGGGATTTTGCACTTTCTGGATAATGAACGTTCTGGATTGTAGTGCCCTACCAGTTCAAGCCCCTCCGACTGCTAGAACTTTTGTTCATATACTGATCAGAAATTTGTAGAGGGCTCCGCGTGTCAGTGGGGCTATGGATTCTGTCATATAAATCATTTATCGCGAAAATTTAAGATGAATAGTGACAAAATGACCAATAATTACAGATAATGCTATCATATTTATAAACTTTTAATCTACAAGGAACCAAACTTCGCAACGTTGATATTTTGAGGTTATGATTCAGCCAACTAGATGAAACCGCCATCTGGATATCTTGGTCAACACGTGAACCGGATTTCTAGGGGAAAATGCATGAGTCAGAGGCAGTGATGCCAGTATTCCCTAGAAAAATTTTCAGATTTTTTGGCATTGGTCATTTCTTTTCAAATTGTACATATGATTGGCCGGTTGTACAAGAAATAACCAATCATCAGATGCTGAAGATTTTTCTAGGGAATACTGGCAACGCTGGTCAGAGGGGCCCAATGGCCCCTGAGGGGCCCTGTATACATACTGGAATGAGCACTCCCCAGATATTCAATAGAAATTCTTCGTCAGAGAGAGAAAAAGCAGTGAATGTACAAGAGACATCGCCTGACCCTGCCACTTACTACCTTTGCTACCAAAATTGTGGAAATCATCCATGTTTTTAGCTAAGGTAGTAAGTGGCAGGGTAAGGCGATGACTGTCGTACATTCACTGCGTATATGACTTCTCTCTCTGACGGCGCTAATCTAGGGAGTGCTCATTCCAGTATGTATAGAGTTCAATGGAGGGGCCTGTTCGAGATGTTGGAGACATACCCCCACCACGGGCTTGAGCAGTCCATTTATATACGGTCGAAGGGAATTCACTGCTTTTTTCTCTTCCTCTGACAGAAGATTTCTATTCCATTGAATATGTGGGGAGTGCGCATTCCAGTATATTATAGGGTTCAATGTTTCTGGCGTAACTAAATAGAGATCAGTGCTCTCGCGTCAAATCTGAGAGCACTGCAGTGAGTGCTATGCAGTACAAATACAGTATTGCATTTTCCAACACTCCTTCAATCTATTGTCAGTAATAAATACTTTCCCTGGTATTCATCGTTACTCGAACAACTATGCACGATCATGAACAGAGCCCATGGAAAGAGAGCCCCAGTTTTGCATTAATATCTCAGATAGAAAAATGTCTCAATAATGCCATCATGATGGTGACATGCACGCCAAGAAATGTTTGCAAAAATTGGTAGCAAAACGAGGTGATGGTACCATAATGAAGACATAATATTTACATTTTATGCATCATTGCAATCTGAGCGAAACTTATAATAGTATGTTTACGGCACATTATGTTACAAAATATTTAGGGCATGATTTTCTATCTGGGTAAACTTTATCCAATATAGGAAAATCAGAGCAAAAATGTAGGCTCTCAAAAGATCTATCCCAAGCGGAACCCTGGCGAAAAAGTTTCACATAATTTCTCATATGTTTCAGTATTTTTTCATATTTCTTATAATTTCTCAAGGAATTGGAACATTTAGTATGAGAAATGTTTTCTCATAAATGAAATCATATTATTTCATATATTTTCATAATTTCTCATAAAATTACAGAAAATTTTTCATAAATATAATGATGACTATGAGATATGGTTTTTCATAAAAAGTCATGATTTTTCATAAAAACTCATAATTTTTGACCAAAAAAGTTACAATTATTCATAAATAAAAGTGTATCATCATATAATTTTCTAATTTCTCAAAAGAATTGCATATATGTCCTAATTTCTTGAAAATTTCATACAGTTTCTTCTCGCATCCGTAAAGACGAGAAGGATAATATGAAGTATCAACACATATGAAAACATAGAAGCCTGCTGAAGTAACTGATCCAAGTGATCCGGATCACTTGGATTAGCTACTTTGGAAGGTTCCATAGCGTCTTATCAAAACAATAAATGATAAATCTTATGTGACTTTATGAACATATGTTTTGGAGAGATTATAAAAAATTTCGAAATTTTAAAAGGGAATTGTTTTTCTCATAACAGCACCTCTTTTTTTGAAAAATGGTGAGATTTTGTTCAAAATTTATGAGAATTTATGAAAAAATATGAAAAATTATGAGAAATTTTTTCGCCAGGGAAAAATTGTCAAAATTATATATAATTCATAGCCCTAACAGCAAAGTGTTAAGCAAATATGCGACAAATTGTTGAAAATACTCAACAACAGTTTAAAGCAATTTGCAGAGACGTTGCGTCGCCAAATGCGCAACAATACGCTGTGAATTTTGGATTTTGGGTTGAGTTGTTGTCGTGTTGCTAGGAAGTTGCTCGGTTTCATGACACTCTTAATCACATGCGTAGCAAATTCCCAGCAACTTCGCGTAAATTTAAGAAACAACATAAGAGCAATGGTTGCACAGCAACTTTTATTGTATAGGAGTAATCTAAAAACTCATTCCCATAAAATCTATGAGAAATTCTGGACAAAATAACAAGAAAGATAGAACTCTAGGATTATTTTTCATAGAAATTCTGACGATCATTACGTTGAAGTTTCAGATAATTATCTCGTCATACACTCGAACGAATAGAAAGAATGAAAATAATGATTTTATACGCTTCGGTACAAGACTCGATTAAGGTCTTGATGAAATAAATACTGTAGTGCGTACTATTCTCACCTCCCACACAACAATCCATTCAATAAAGACAAACCACACGAATTTCTCATTCGTTCTCTGCCTGCTCATTCTACGCCAGTAGTTTCCTATTTTATACGTACATACATACATACATACATACATGCCTCTCACGACAGATACTCGCAGTACTTGAAAAATCTTGCTTTTAGCATTATTTTGACGTCCTCACGTCTGCTCACGTCAACATTGTCCATGTGTGTTGTTGTAATACATGTGTATCACACGTATGTGTTTTGAATAAAAATTTGTGTACATACAGCTAAAAGAGCTTGGTTCAAACATTTGCCCTCAATGTACGTGGTGGTGAATTTTGACAGTCAATTTGAATACGAATTAGAAAATGTCAAATCGAGATCCCGATAATTTATTAGTTACCAACGATGAGAGTTTCGACTATTTATTCAAGATAGTTCTTATTGGTGATTGTGGTACGGGAAAGACATGCGTCGTTCAAAGATTTAGATCTGGTACTTTCATTGAAAGACATGGAAGTACAATAGGTGTTGACTTTTCAATGAAAACAGTATTGATAGACGATAAAAAGGTTAAGGTATGTTCTATTTATGTTGCGTCTTAAAATAACCTCGAACTCATCCAACGATCTCTAACCTCAAAAACGAATGACAAAGGGAACGAAAAAGTGGATGCAGCGAATCGAACGGCATTGAAAAAAACACATTTTCATGTCAATGTGGTTCGACGAGATGTTAATGCTTCTTTTTTTACTCTCTTTTATCTTATTTCTTAAGGTTTTGTTGACTATGAGACCTACGAGGGACCAACTGAATCGTTCAAGATTCATTTCAAATACGGGACAAGAGTGTTTTTTTCGGATTGCCAAGAAAAAATTCACAAATAACAATCCAAAATATATTTTACGAGATTTTTCTATTCCCTCGAACAGAACAAAAGTTCAGAATTAATACTTTTGGGACTATGAGAACTCATAAAGAAGTCTTTATGAATATATCAGCGGCTGCTATGATGTTGGGAGTCTAACAAGAATTTTGAAAAACTAAGAAATTTTATATAGGCTCGACCTGACCTTATTCTCATTTTTTTTATTCTTAATTCTGTTAAATTTGTTACTTGAATACTACTGTTGTTGAGAGAACATTCGACTAACTAGCCATTTGAAATTATTCAAACTTTACCTCTTTGGATATTGAGGTTTGTATGAATTTATCAGATAGTGTTCAGATAAACTGAATTTGGAATTCTTGGAATTCAAAAAATTTCTAAAGAGTTTCAAAAAGCATTCTCAAAAAATTTGAAAAGAAGTTTACGAATGTCTGACTTTCCTGAAGAAAAATTCTTTCCACAGAATTCATTAGTCATCCTCGTTTGTTATCCGGCTTACTCGACAATGACTTTAAAAACTTGACGATATGTCGATAATATTTGGCATTGCAAGTCAGCAAAACAATCTTTAACTCACTAAGATTCACTCAATTCGATTAAAATTTCAGAATTCCAATTGAAATCGATCACAACACCCATTAGATTTGAATTGGAATTTCTATATGTTGAGAATTTTTCTAAAAATTCTGAATTATGAAATAGATATTTCTACACGTTATATATACAATTCTATATTAATCCCCCGCATGCTCTCCTGCCTTTCAAGAATCATCGTGAATATAAAATTAATTACACAGTAGTAGTTCATCCTTATAATCTGTTATAATCTGATTATCTATCTCGAAGAACGAGAACCGACATGATTGATAGTTTTATTAAAATCGAACATTGTATTCATAATTAATGAAAAGATGAAAACTATTTTAAATTATGCATCGTCCAAGTGTACAATGTTAATATAGAATTGATCAAAGATATTGGTATGGAATCATCGATACAGAATCGATCAAAGTTCAAGTTCTCTATCATCAATGTATTCATCGGTCATCGTAAAGCAAATAAAAAACTAATTCCTCTTTTGAACGCATTATCCGATTATATTATTATTCATCTTCGATCATTGATCGATATACTTTTTACAATTGATCAAAGATCAAATTATTCACAAGCGACAAAAGCGATTATCGTAACGATGTTTCAAAATGAATATATATCTTGTTTTCAGTTACAAATATGGGACACCGCGGGACAAGAACGATTTCGTACGATAACGCAAAGTTATTACAGATCGGCGAATGGAGTAGTTATAGGTATGTAAATCGAATTGAAATTTATATTTGTCGTTTTAAAAGATATGATGATATATTACGGTGTTTTTTTTTTTCTTTTTTAGTTTATGACATCACGAAAAGGTCTACGTTTCTAAGTTTGCAACGATGGGTCGAGGAGATAAGAAGATACAGTTCGTCGCAAGTGTTGTTGATTTTAGTGGGTAAGATGGGTTTCCTTGATTTTCCAGCTGTACATAACTTCGCAAAAAGCTAAAATTCTTTGCTGCTTTTTGTTATTTATAAGAATTATGATGCAAGTCCCTGAAGTTTAACGAAAGATATTCTGGAACCTCTGGTGAAAAGAATTCATTGAATCTTGGACAATGTTCTGACCAAATCTCATGAAATTTTATTGTCTGATTCAATGGATTCTTTCAATCAGGGACATGGATGAATGATTCAGTATCAGAAACAGAACAAAACATTTTAGTAACGGAAGTTATCCTTTCCAAGTTTGAATCATTCCTAAGAAGCGAAATATCCTTTGCTCGATATAAAGGACATGTAAGTGAAAAGAATTGAAAAATATTGTATGCTTTCTGTTCTACAGGGAATAAATGTGATTTAGAAGACGCCAGAGAAGTACAAAAAGACGAGGCAGAAGCAATGTCCAACTATTTGCCGGAAGTTTTACAAGTGATGGAAACTTCGGCTAAAGAGAATACCAACATAGACACAGTTTTCTTTTATTTAGCATCAGAACTTAAGGTAAATTCTATCCATGGTTCAGTTAAAACATATTATATATTTTTTTAAAATATTTTACAACGAGTCAACGAAGTTTATTCAAACTTTTCACATGCTTTTTTGGAAAAATTTCTCTATTCTTCACTTTTCCGTGCCCGGTGAATGGAGTTTTTATCGGTATGTAGGACAATAAAATTGAAAGTGAAAACAACAGAAGTGTGTAAATGGAGTTCCAGTCATAACACAGGTAAAATGAAGAATAAAGGATGATGAATGTGGTATGTGTTTCCCGCGAGGAAATGAAGAAAGTATAGGAGAGAGAAGAAAATATAAGACTCGTTGTAAACTAGTTTGACGACTTGATTTATCTGAGGATATACATATATGTACATATATATATATATATATGTGTATATGATGTCACGAAGAATTTAATCTTCAGATATTCATTCCAAATAGAATGAATCTATCGATTGCATCACGATCATGTGTAGACTCGAATTACAATTCATATAATATCGTAATATCACCGTATTACCTCTCAAATTTTGAAACATTATTCATAATTAGGTTGAAATGAGCATAGAATGAGATTACTTAATCGCATTAGACTTACGAAATAAGATTTTCCACATTCTTCTCGTGGAACCTTTGCATCCCATATTTCAATACGGAGTCCGGAAAATTTCAATTAAAAGTTTTCTTTTTGTTTGATGATTTTCTTTCAGAGGAGACACGAAAATCGTCAAATTCGACCCGACGAGGAGGTCGTAAAACTCGGCGTGGGACGGGAATTGTCTTCTTGTTCGCCGTGTTCATGAGAGGATTAGAGAATACAATCGGTTATTTAGAGTATTCGTATGCTTGATAGTTTTATAAGATATTTTTTTATATAGTATAGAATCGTCGGTGATTTATAAAGCACTTGTTAATAGTGAAATTATATTATTAACGCACATTCAACGTAAACCTGCAATCGAGCTGACTTTTGCGACATTTTTATGCCGGGTCTTTTTACTTTCTTTTATCGATATATTCTTTTAAGAATATCGGATAATACTCATTATGTCTAAAAGAAACCATTAGAATTTTGTATTTGAAATATGTTGGATTCAATCTATAAATTACGACTCATAAATCCACGATCAAATGAATCTCATATTGAAAGCATCGATAACGTCTTGGCAAATACGGTAGCAGGATTTTTAAAGAATGATGATAACGATCTATTTACCGAGTATTTTGTTGCAAAAAAAATGTTATAACGTATTTTCTCTCGCTGAGATAATACAGACACCGTGATACTCTGTACAGAGCGACGACATTTTTATTGAAAAAAAAGAGATCAATGTTTGTAGAGATTTATAATTGGAAACAATGTTCAGGGTATATTACTATGTTAAATCACTGTTCTTTGTTTTGATAAACATTTCCCGGCGGAAATGAAGTACGAAAGTTCAATGCGAGATTCACCCAAGCTATTTCGCGTCGTAACTTCCGCGCATGGAATGCAATTTATACTGCGATATGAAAACTTCATTTTCGCCAGCGGTATCGCGTATTTAAATTTGTACGTTGTACATAAATTGCGCACATAATGTAATGTATATGTGATATAGTTTTAACGAGCGAACTTTGTAAAAGGGTTTATAACGAAGTGCAAATCAATTCTCATACGATATTGAGTTTCTTCCATACTTTTATAGAATCTTTACGTGATTTGTAAAGATATTATAAAGTTATTATCAGACTTTCCAGCTTTTTTTTTATGCACAGCATTCGCTGCTGCGACAATAATTTCTAAGATATTTTTTATTTATAAATACGAGTTTATAAATTATTACAAATATCACGTTGAAGTTTGAGAATTGTATACTCGATTGTATGAGGATTAATTGAGCTATTCTTAAGAAAGTATTTTTCAAATATCGTGAGTGCCTTACGAAACAAATCAATGGTTTTTTAAAGGGATACCAGAGTTGTTGAACCTTCGTTTTTCTAATCAATTTCAAACTTGCCACGTAGATGTGTCGTCATTTCATATTTACACAAAATAAATTTCTATAGTTGCAACGCGATTAGGGTCTTTCTGTGGTGATTTGAAACAAAAAAAAATACTTTACATATTTAACTTGGAAAAATCCAACACATCGCTTTTTGGCTGGGGTTTTAAAAAACTTTATATTCATTATCAGAATTTACACAAAACGAACAATTATTACAATGTGTACAAATGTAAATTTCCACATAAAAAAAAAGATTCGTAGTTGATAATTATTTATTTTTAGTTCCCTCAACGATTTCGTTATAAACACCGCACAAAAAATATCTTGATTATTTATTCAAAATGATATAAATTGATAAAAAAGAAAAAAAAACAAGTTGATCCATCAAAGCGTGTATATTTTTATAAAAGTTTTACCATTATTCAATTTGAAGGGTACTTGATTATTTTATAATATTCGAATATAAGAAATATACTCGTTAATTGTAACATTTATATTTATAGAAATACCAACAAATATTTTGGATGGAAATATCGAAAAGGTTTCTCAAACTCGTTCCACTTGTTGCTCCGTTCAAAGTACAATAATAGAAATTCGAAACTTGGAGAAAGCGATGTCTTTATCGATCTAAGACCGTGAATGGTGGTAAAAAAATATCTTCTTCTCAGTTGAACAAGTTTTTCGAAAAGCATTCTTCGAGTGGACAAATTTGAGGTTTCATCTAAAATTCACGCGATATTATATATCTATAGCTTGTCTAAAAGATATCTCGAGACATGAAATGCATATTAAAAATGTAGGGTAAGAGAAATGAATTTGAAGGTGAAATTTTATTTGAATATTGTTTTATTTAAATATGCGGAATAACTTTGCACATCACTTAACGAAAATGAATATACGTAAACTCTTATGTAATTATGTATAATTTTTATCTTTGATGCATAATTAAATGATACGTTTTTACCAGCGTGCATGACTTTCGCTTTTGTTATATTCCAAATGGAATCTAATGCTGTTGAGTCGTCTGAAATGATTGAGTATTTCCGGCGAGTATTCATTGTGGCATGATCTATCTCGTGTATAAGGTACTTTAGAATTCCCTCAAACTTGGATTGTATCCAAAACTTTACTTTGAATTTATTTGGGAATCATCTCACGAATTCTAGTTGAATTTCAGATAACGACAAAGTTGAATTCTTGAGTTTCTTTAGAATTCACGACAGAAATATATTCGATGAATCACGCTTATCAACAAGGTGATATCAAAAGTGATTCGAAATTTAATAAACAATTGAAAATTCCAAGTCATTTTCATGGTAATCGATGTAGGAATTGGTATCAAAAAAGAGTTTGTCCAAAGTTTTGCAGTTGTCGAAAGAGATCCAGACCCAGGTTTTATTCCTTTTGGGTTCAAAGTTTGATGAGAGTTGAAAAAATCAGGGAAAGAATAGAAAGGTATGCTCGAATATCGAAATGTTGATGTTGCATCAGAAACCTTTTACGTTCGAACTCCTCGTGAACGCTATCAATCAAAAAGTATCAAAGAAAATTTAAGATGACTGGAATCTCTGGAATGCAGTTGAGTCATAAATTTGATGAAGTGTTCTCAATCGTGTGTTAGGAAACTGAGAGCTCATTTCTGTATTCGTAAACGTTCACGATTGGTTTGTACTTTGAACTAATTCTACTCAATTATCACTTTCACTCTCTCTCTCTCTCTCTCTCTGTTCTCTTTTTTAAATTGAAGGCAGGATTGGATGAATTGAATCATCGCAGGATACCGTAGATGGAAACTGTTTTCCAAATATTTCATACACGAGATATCTACATTATCGTACGTTATTATATTAAAAAATTTCTTCAGATAGGCTATTTGCATTGCTTAATCCAAAGTACATTTCTCGCAGTTAAGAAATCATTAAAAGTCCTTCGAGTTTCTCGTCAAATGGCTTTGCGAAATTATTTTATTATCCTTCAATTAGAAATTCCAGTCAAGTAAAACCGACAAGTACAAACAGGAAAGAGAGCTACTTTGGTATTTTTTATACAACAGCCAGTGGAGGATGTTTTTTTTTGTCTAATAAAGCAAACTTTTTGAATTGAAAAAGCGACTCTTCGATCTTAGTTCTGCCGTCTTTTCCCTTCAAACATCACGAGATTGAAATCAAAGTACAGTTTTAGCACATTTGGTCGTTGAGGGTTGAGTCAAAAAATCTTGCAAGAAACGCTCGAAGATCAGAATCATCGTAATTCAAATGAATGAGATATGGAAACGAGCATAAAAATCCTAATAAATATGAATGGATGAAAAGTAAAACGAATGAAACTTGTATCGTTCGATACAAGCAACATTTCAACCCACTTTTATTACATATTAATTGTACAGCAGTATCGTACAAACATACTTGGCGAATGTAAATTTCTTCAAAGCCTCTGTTGAATTAAAATTTGTTCCTTCTCAACTCTTTCCAGAGTTATCAATAAATACTTGACAATATTTCATAAATGTACGTACATACATTTTGAAGGAATTTATTATAAATTACTTTTACGATGGTAAAAAATTAAAATACCTGCAAAGTTCAGCCAGTCGTATTCCATCAACATAAATTTACATATTTTTAGGTGGACTTTCGTTAGTATTTTCATAACGATTTGTAATGGAAATTCAAGATGATCGTCTTACCTGATACCTTTTCGAAACATACCACGACAAATGTGAAATGTATTCAAATTTGTAATCAGGAAAAATGTGAATGATGAAACATTAGAATGGTTTTATATGAAAATAATGAGAATCCATTTAATATATAAGGCACATTTCTTGTACGAGATTTATTCATTTTCTCAAGTAAAAAAGAACATTCTATCTTTAATGTACATTGCATTCTTTGAAATTACCATAACAATAATCTGTTACGGTATAACAATAAATATAAATCATCCCTAGTATTATAATCTGTTTGTGTACCAGGAATTTCATTTACAATAATAATAGATGTATACGATAAATATATTAAAAAACTATTTCATAGAAACAATAACTAAAAAAAAAAAAGAATCAATGTTTGTTTGTGTGTTCGTTATCGATTATACTATTCTCTGAATATTAACGCTTGTACTCAGACTTGAAATGATTTTTGACAATATTATTACATGAATAATGATAACAATTTTCTTTTGGTTCACGTTGAAATTTCGTCAAGCTCTGAAAAAATGTTGGCACTTTGGTGATTTCTACCGAACTCAATAATTACAGAGATAAAGATCGTAAGCGCAGTGGAGAATGAATTTATTGAGATTTAGAAACTCTGTTGTAAGTTCTTCTATACTTGTCGTCCACTTGAACGAGATAATAAGTACCAGGAAACATAGAGTTGATGTCGGATTGTGGTACGAATGGAACAACGTGATTCGATTGTTCCTTGCATTCTAATACTTTTGAATAATCCTCGGGTGAGACGCAATGACGTGCTTGCAATTGCTCTTTCACGTACGACAAAGAATCTACGATTTTTCGTAAATCAGAGTCTTTACTGGAATCTTTGACTATGCTCAGGGAATACATGCTGGAAGCGAACCCTGAACCGTAAGAAAATATTCCCACTCTACTACCAGCTAATTCGTCGATAGATTTTGATACGAGTAGGGATATTAAACCTGAATAAACGGAAGGGGTGTACATGTTTCCAATTTGATTAGCTAATAACAAACTAGGTTGAGTTTTGTGCATGAAATCATTCTTGCTGGATTCCACAAAAGTTTTCTCTACTTCTTTATTGAAATACGTATCTTCCAATTTCAATCCTTGAAATTTGGCATATTTTTCACTATTATTACTATCGTTATTGTCACTATTCAGAAAATCTATGAATGCCAGTCTAGCGAAGGATTTTTGAACCAATTTACAGTAGGGAGAATGAAACAGAAATGAATCAAAATCGTTGAGAGTGATGGATTTTGTGGAAGGATGCTTGTCGCAGAACTTTTCACGATACTTTTGGTAACAGTTGTCCAGAGCGTTGAGGTAACATTGAATGGAAAGAGGTCCGTCCACTACGGGAAATTCCGAATGTAGGAACACGGGTTTGTAGAAATCGTATTTGTGTCTCATGTAGGAGACACGCATCCCGCGATCGAATACCAAAGGTGCTTCAGGAGCTATGACCATAGCTATGGCACCTGCACCTCCTGTAGGTCTGGCGCTACCTTGACTGTAGACCGCGCTATCTCCCATCACCACGACTGCCAATCTTCCATCCCAGGAACTGCTCTCTATCCAGGAAATTGCGTTAAAGAGAGCCGCCGTTCCTCCGTAACAAGCGTTAATGGAATCTACTCCTTCGATGTCCATGCAACCAAAAGGTTCGAATAGTTGCATCAAAACTGTTTTCACCGACTTACTCTTATCCAACAAGGTCTCGGTTCCGACTTCCAATCTACCGATATCTTTGGGAAGAATGTTATTCCTTTCCATTAAATTTTGCAGCACCGTCAAGCATAGAGAGTTGATATCCTCTCGATCGTTACAGAATCCCATTTTTGACTGACCGAGGCCGATGGTGTATTTACCTGGAGATACATTATCAAATTTCTCCAATTCCGTTTGATCCACGTATTGGGCTGGGAAATAAACTTCTATCGCTTTGATACCAACATTGTTTGGCCACATTGTCCTCGTTGGGAATTGTTCTTCTTTTATTTTGCACAACACAATAGTTTACTATTTATTATATTCTGTCACGGAAACATAAAATAACTTGACAAGCGTTTTATCCAGTAGACACGTTTAATTGTACCACTATATAGACAAAGAGATATGCGGCACGCGCCGACTCTTTCCCAGGCAAGGGAATTTAGGTTAGAAGTGAAATTTTATAAGTGAAAATTACGGTCATCGCACGACTTTCCGTGTCAAGTTAATTAGATGCTTTCGAGGTACCGTCGCGGTATTTGAGAACAGATGCCTGGATCGTTTCTTCGTTTTCTCATTCACTGTATCCGCTTCGAACGCAAAAGCGAATGTAGCGTGGAATCTCCGGTGGTTGTCTCTTTAAAGGATTTTGTACTGGCAACAACGATTGAGTGGGGAGAAATGTTTATCGTGCGTGTACGTATGTATACGAAATGAAGGGCAGCAGCACACGAGGGATAATGAGGAGGATAATTTTGTATACCGTTTACGTACACGTGATTTCAACAAATTTTTATAATCAATGAAAATATCATTTGTCAAAGTATAAACGCATAATTGTTGAAAATTCTATAGAAATATCATCGTACGAATGTTTATTATCCCCTACCTTGTGTGATTTTCATCATTATTTGTCATTTATCATCATTCGTCAATCTATTGAGTTCGAATGTTGAATTACCTTCATCGATGGGACAATCAATTGAAGAAAAACATCATCGAATTCGAATAAAGTATCACATCTTCCAAGTTCAATAATACAAACTGACACGAATAATCTGTGAGAAGTTTTCAAATCCATTTATAAACAAGAATATAATTTTTTCTAATTTTTGCGACGATGCAATGCTCTGGATAATAAAAAAGATGATTTGTGAAACAAGTCAAATGGAAAATCAGTTTGTTTATTTTGATGCTCGTCAAAGTATTTGCTAGAAAAAAATTAAATAAATTATTATTATACCCGATTTTTTTAGAAATTTATTCAGAAACTGATAAAATTATTGTATTTCATCTTCCGTACTTCACAAAAGTTCAACAATGATTTTTATTGTGAGAATTTGAGAAATATCTCACCTCATCTTTGATGCCTGTAAACACAAGGTATGGTAATTTGAATTTTAATTACTTTGATGGGTGAACGAATACAAAATGATACAAAAGTCAATTCTTACTTGATTCACAAAGGATTCGGATTGCACATTGAATTCAAATCCCCTAAGAAAAAATTTCCTTCGATAAGTGATAGAAAGAAAAAAGCTTCAAAAAAAATCTCTCTGCTCTTTTATTACCATTTTTCATACGAATGTGTAAAACACTATACTTATTCTTTTCTCTCCACTTATCTTAGAAATTGAAAAATTGAATAATTCGTTTTAAATTTACATAAAAAGAGTTTTATGGTACCAAATTTGTACCTAGCGTTTTATCAGTAATAAACCTTTTTTTTTTCCCTGCAAATCTTAATTTTCGACTTACATCCAGTGTTTTTTCTCAGTACCCCATGAAATCAAATCGAGAAATACAAATCGCAGAGTAATTAAAGGAAGAAATTGAATGAAATCTCAAATATCAATTGATTTTTATTGCATTATAGTTTTATAAAACTCTTGAAAAAGATTAATTAATCAGCACTGATCACTTTCGATCTTTTTAAGCAATAAAAATTGATGCACGGGTATTCGATTTTTGTATCGAATAGACATAAAATGCACTGGCGATAATAAATATACGCTACAATTTTTTAGAATCTTAATACATAATTGCAATTCATATTTCTATTTCAATGCCAAAAGTTGGTAATTATTAGTTATCTTACAGGAAGCGATATAAGTAGAAGGTTTCAGTAAAAAAAGAACTAGTTTTCACTATTAGAATTGATAATCATATTTGTAAGTAAGTTTTTTGAAAGTACGCAATGAGTGTGATCGATTATTATTAAAAATTAAAACGTTGATGATACGTGAAACTTACCACCGACATTACAACGATATAAAATAATTATAATGATCGAGTGTATAACGAATCGCATTACATTGGCCTTCCCATTCCTCGACCCATTTGAGGTCCACTGCCGTCACCACCGCTTTTGGGATTTTTAATGGTTTCGTCGACGGATAAGATGAGACAAGCTGCTTCGATAGCCGCGGTTAAGGCGTTGATTTTCACTACCGCTGGCTCCCAGACGCAAGCTTGCATGTTATCGGCTATATCTTCCGAGTTGATATCCACGCCGTACCAATACATACCTTTGTGATGCTTTTGTCGCAATTTATTGAGAATATTGGTCGCATCGAATCCAGCGTTATCGCACAATTGTCTGTGAATTGAAAATTTTAGTATTTTGAATTTATTCGCAGAAATAATTTATTCAATATTACCTGGGAATGGTTTCGAGAGCTCTCGCTACCGCGCCGATCAACAACTGTTCCTTTCCCCCAATCGTGAGAGAGAAATCGCGTAAAGTTTTTGAAATTTCCATCTCGATTGCTCCGCCGCCAGCGACGATAGCGTCATTTTTGACCATACGTCTAACGACCATGATAGCGTCGTGTAGAGATCTTTCGGTTTCTTCCAAAAATTGTTCTGCTCCTCCTCTTAAGATGAAAGTACATGTTTTGGCGCAGGCACCGTCGTAAAAGTAATTGAATCTAACGAGAATAATGAATTATAATTATCAGAATTATTCGATACTACAGTTTATAAAACAAAATTTAATCGTTGCGTTGCTTTACCTCTCATTTCCAAGTTGTTTTTCCTCGAACAATCCACATTTGCCAAGATCGGAGCTTTTGATATCCTGTACGGTGGTCAAGATAGTACCACCGCAAGCTTTCATGGTTCTCTTGAGATCCTCGTCGGGGACTCTACCGGCACAGAACATATCCCTATCGGCGAAGTACTGAGTAGCGACATCGCCTATCGGTAATTTCGACAATACCACATTAGCGCCGCTTTTGTGAATCTTTTCGAGTTTGTTGTACAAAATTTGCCATTCGGCGTCGACGATTCTTTGATATTCAGCGACATTATCGACTCGTACTTCCGCGTTATCTCTTTCGGCTTTCAACTCCAACTCGATATTCAGCAACGCTATTTTACAATCATTATATTTCTTAGGTTGCATCTCAAAGCCGGCGTACGAGAATGTTTTCTTGAACGCGACACCTTTGATGAGTTCGGAGTCTTCCAGGGCTCCACCGGAAACCTAGAAAATTTATGACAAATCGGTTTATAAAAATGACATATTCGTGAACGATAATTCGATAGTTCAACTTACTTTTTTTATACCAATCATGTTGAGAGGTAATAGATCGTCGAGCATTAGAACAGCGTTAACTACCATTTGACTGAACAAAGCTTTTTGACTGTGAATCAATTTCGAATTCATAGCCGTGGCTGCGCATTCTTTTAATAATTCTTTCTGTTTGTTCAAATTACTTTTATCTATTTTAACGCTTATCTGATTGATTTTCTCAACGGATAGTTGAAGAGCGCGACGAAGGGCTTTGATAATTATACGAGGATGTACTCCTTCCTCGATGAACGGTTTTGATTGTTTCAAAATTTCTCCTGCCAATAACGTTACGCTGGTGGTGCCGTCTCCTACCTGAAAAATGAGAGATTGAAAATCAAACACGTTGATTCGAAGATTGCTTTTTGAATTTGTTCGAATAATGGTGAAACAATTACAAGACTCTATGCAATTGTCAGTCTGTGAATATTCATTCGTCGTTTACTCTGGAAATTCATCGATCGAGTAATTATTTTTACATTATCGTTCGTACAATTTTCCAGAGAGTTGATCGAGGGAATATAGAATTAGCGTACCTCGGCATCTTGCGATTTAGCAATATCGACTAAAGTTTTAGCTGCAGGATGAACGACGTCCAATAACTTCAGAATGGTGGCTCCGTCGTTGGAAATAGTACTTTTGCCGTTCTGGTCTACGATGAGTTTATCCATACCACGAGGACCGAGAGTAGTCCTCACGGCATCGACCACCATCTGACAAGCATTGATGTTGGAAATCAATTGTTGTTTCCCTTGAGCGGCATCCGTTCCTTCTTTCAGTAAAATTATTTGCGGTTGCTGTAAAAAAAATATGTATTTACACACGATACAATAATTCAATTTATTGTGAACGTTAACAAAATACCCTCATATATTTCGACGAATTCATCTTTTTTCTAAAGTAAGGTTATCTCGATGGGTGGTAGAAAAATCGTAAACAAATGAATTATTCTGAATTTCTTGTTCATTGTTTATTAAAAAAGGATGAGTAGAAACAAATTAATAGCTCGGACGAGGGAAAAAAAGTGAAATATCATATTCAAATGTTGCAGTGCTGTGTGGAATGGAGTGCGAGGTGAAATCAATGTCCTTATAAGGTTACAGTGGAAGATTTACAGGAATAACCTATAAAAATCATCTTTTTGGTAAGTAATTTGTTAATTTATGCAACTATAATTTAATATACTGTTATTCAAGTAATTTGCTACATGTAAAATATTAGATCTTGTGACTCATTCGATTAGTTTTCTTTTTTTCTTTCGTTTGAACATCATGCGGCTTTTGAATCACGATTGATTCACGAGGATAAAAGAATAATGGTAATTTGTGACAAGTAATTCTTAACACGAAGATTTTATAAAATTAAAAATCATACCATTTTGTAGATGTTTTGCAGTGAATGTCAATCAATTTTTCTAGAATTCACTCAATAGGTTTGAAATTCACGTTTCTGGAGAGTTTATAACTTATTCGAGGTGTTCCAGCGAAATAATCATCATTGTATTCGAGACACTTCCTTCAGATGTGTTCCGATATTTTACTTCTGGGGTTGACCTCTTTCTATGAATATTTGAATTCTATTCCGGTGTGATCATTGGAAGTTTCCAGTGTTTCGAACGGAGAAGAAGCATTTTTTGACAAATCGTAATCGTCAGAGAATAATATTTGCTTGAATTCTTGACTTTACAGTGGGTGGATTTAAGGAAATATCAGCGTACCATCCGAGTAAAGAATTTATCTGCAAGATTTAAATTCATGAAACAGTCTGAAATTTTCAGGGAATATTGTTTGCTACTTTATCAATCCATAAAAAACCTGTTCGAATATATGAACATGTAAAAAATGGAGACTTTTTTTTGACATCCCGCCTTTTGGTTCTAAAAGAGCTCGTAAAGAATACAATCTATTCATAAAGAACTTACGCTGAAAGAAAGAAGACGCTGGTCCCCCACCTCCCTTTAAACTTTGATTGATATCCTTATTTTTGTTGAAATTTTTCAAATTTGTATACTTCAATTAACGTTTTTTTCACCCACTTTTTTACTTCAGCCAGATGGCCCTGTTCAGCCCTGTTACAAATAAATGAATAGGTTTCAATGAAATTCAATGATATTCAATCAGAAATTTCATCATTCGTAATAGGATTTAATAGAATATTTCTACCTGGGTAGACAGAAGATTTGAGGCATTGAAACTTTTTCCCCAGCGGTATCACAGACCGCGATAACAATGACGGAGTAATTCAATTGCATATCCTTGGTTAAAAGAATCCATTGAATCTGACAAATGAAATTCAATGAGATTTGGTCAGAACATTGTCCAAGTTTAATCGTAATTTAGTGAGATTTGGCCAGATTCAACGAGATTCACATGAAAGTTCTGACCAAATCTCATTGAAAAATCACCGGTGAGATTTGGTCAGAACATTGTCCACGTTTAATTGTAATTTAATGAGAATTGTTCAGAATCAATGGGTTCTTTTAACCAGGGATGTGCCGCACGCGTGCGATTTCACGACTTCCGAGCGAAATGGGTCGCAGATGAGTCCGATATCACAGTCGCTGGTGCGAGATGATCCGCACGCACAGGACGAATATGCCTCCCACTATAAAATTACATACAATAAAATATTGTAAAATTCAGAGGATATTTTCAATGAAAAGCCCATTGAATCTGGCTACACGATACGTTCGATAGAGCTAGGTTTGAAGTCGAAACTTCACGATTTACAATTGTACGATATTCGCCGAATAAAAATCACGATACATCACATACCACCTACAAAACGTTTATTTTCGAGCACTGGTAATTACGTCTTCTATCTTCGAGTATACTGTCAGTATATTTATACGTCTCCCAACACTAAAGTAATATAATCTGAGAATGAAAATAAGTGGCAGTTTGACTTAATTCTCTTGTCGCGCTTTGATACAAATTTCTTCTGTTACTCTGGAATCTTCAACTCTGAGGTACTGTTCAAACTAAAAACAAAAAAGTGTATTTTCATCGATTCGTAGTTCTCTTACTTTTAATTCAACTACAGCACACTTTCACATCCACACAACAGAAATGCACGGTAGACAATTTCATTTTTGAGGTAATATAAATTTACTTTTAAGTCATTAGAAGGGAGATATGATGAACTGTTTTGAATTCTATAAAAGCTTCTGGCGAATAGTTCGTTTTTCATTGCAGATTGCAATTTGGAAGCTCAGTATTCGAAATCCTGAGAGATTGCAAGGACGGCGAGTTTGACAGAATGATCGTTTTTTCTTTTTTCAAGTTTTCAACAAAAGGGTCAGATACTATAAGCTGATTTAATAAAACTTTACAGGGGTTGGAAATGAATGATTGAAGGAAATCTATCAGTGATTTTGTAACGCTTTGAAAATATTTTCTTTGGAAAATTCATAAATAATTCTCAAAGGGGTTCAATTGATCTTTATTTTATATGTACAACGATGATGGGTTGACCTTAACCTCGTATCACTGTTAGTTGAAAAACACGCATGTGTACTTTGACAGGGTCGACGCTAAAGTTCGTGTTACCATACTCGATTCGATTATATCATACAGTTGAAGGCATTTAAAAATAATATTCACATCAACAGAATACTTCAAATTTGAACCCTTTGCAGGCCTTTGGCTATTTAGAATTCAAATTTGAGGATCAGTTACTAAGGGGTTTTAAATTCACGCAATTTTACGTAATAAATTCAATTTCCGTAAAGGGTGATTAATTCAAAGTTCACGGTTGGCTCATTCCAATATTAGATATAATTATGCGATTTATTATCTCGCGTTTTGTCGTATGAAATTATCAAGAATACTGATAAAAAATAGCTCTATTTCGTATTTCGAATGGAAATGATTTTAGAACTGTCCCCCTAGAGTATCTCCTGATAGATCTAACAAGCTTATTTCAATTTCAAACTTTCATAGAAGTCTGATATAGATCGATGCATAAAAATTATAGAAAAGAGAAACGGATGGTGTGTGTCAGACAATCGAAATCTACAGACTATAATTCACGTTGACGTATTTTTCCCTGGAGTGTAGATTTATAAAAACTTGATGATAAACACCTCGAGGTATCTGCAAATTGAAAATGAATTACTTTTGAATTATTCAAGAATTTTTAAACTGTTAGATATCGTGTCGATCATCATTTTTTGTTTTCTTCAAATTCATTGGTCTCTAAAAAAGAAAATAACAAGAATTATTATATACAATTTTGATATAATACAAATTTTATATAATTTTCCAACTTACCGTTTAGAAAAAATTCCTCGAATTCCACAAAGTACGGGGCGCTTATTTTTTAAACCACCACTGTTCGCTTGGTGTCGCGTTGACCGTCGGACCAATGACAATCGATAAGTTCGAATTTCGTACGCGAAAGCTAAAACCTCAGTTCGTAGTAGAGCTAGGAGGAAAATATCCTTCATTCAAACACATTAAAGCTGTGGTTTTTCACTCTCTGTGAATAAATTTCAGAGAAAAACAATCGTTTACAAAGTGAGTTTGAGTTCAACAAACATTTTCTTGTGAATCGATATCTTGTAAAGAATTGGTAATAAATCAAATCATTTGTCACTTATAATTTACAAAATAATACCGAGTTTTATAAACAGGATAAAAAAAGTGCTTTTAAATTGATTCGATACATCAAATGAATCACTTGAAATGATAAAGAAATTATAATATTCATCCAATAGTTTCTACTCGTTTTATGATATATATTATGTGTGGTGAAAAGATTTGAAATTCATCGATGATTTACAGGTTCAAGATCGAGTAGAATCAAAAGGGAATTGCGAATTGCAATCCCAATCGGAAAATCTTTCTCTCAACGCGAAGACAGTTCAATTACAGGAAGATATGAAGACCGTTTGGGTAATCGGTGGTCCAGGTTGCGGCAAAGGCACACAATGCGACAAAATAGTTGATAAGTATGGATTTTTACACATCAGCAGTGGAGATTTATTGCGAGAAGAAGTAGCCAGTGGGAGTCCTAGAGGAGCTTCGCTTCAAGAACTCATGTCCAAGGGTTTGTTCGTTCCCACGGTAAATGATAGATTTTATCATTCCATCGTTCGAACAGAAAAAGACATCGATATATGATATGATTTCCGGATTTCCAGGACATTGTACTGGACTTGATAAAGGAGAAGATGACAAAAGCCAAAGAAACGGGTGCTACTTCCACTGGTTTCCTTATAGACGGATATCCACGGGAGTTGGATCAAGGCATTCTGTTCGAGAAAAATGTGAGTTCCACTGTTTTTTTTTCTCGTTCGTCGATTCAACGATTATATTTTCATAAATCCTTCAGGTCTGTTCCGTCGATTTGATTTTATTCTTCGATGTGGCGAACGAAACTCTAACAAAAAGACTCCTGAATCGCGCAGCGGTGTCCCATAGGGCCGACGATAACGAGGAAACTATAAAAAAGAGAATCGAAATATTCAACGTCAAGAACGGTGAAATCGTGGAACATTACAAGGACAAAGTCGTCAAGGTAGATTTACCGCACACGTCTATCCTCTAATTTTAGATTAGTTTCATCATTATATAATAATTGAAGTGAATTCATAATGCTCTCTTCATTCTCACGATCATGAAATCCGATTTTACGTCCGATTCACACGTGTTGGATGTTTCAGATAAACGCCGAAGGATCCGTCGAAGAGATTTTCAACGAAGTTAACAACGCGTTGAGCAGTTTATTAGCCTAAAGAAAAAAAAGAAGGATATAAGTGTTTTGTCATTGAATTCTTTTCATTGAAAACAACACCAGCTCTCCTTAAACACCGTCCAAACAATGTTCAAGACGATAACGATGTTCTATGTTTACAATTGAATAATTTGACATCATTCAGCTACAAAACGCAGCAATAATAGATTATAATCAATTCAGTATTCTATTCAATTCGAATAATTCTTGTTACGAGATTGTATTATCGATAGAAATTTTACGCACCGATGATGTAGATGAATAAATATATTTTTGAAGAATAAACCTTGGGTTCGTTATTCGCGATTTGACAGGGTAATTATTCGAAATTACAGGATAATCATTTTCCTTCCTTTATGCCAGGAAACGAGTTGTTTCAATTCAGTTTCAGTTCGATATTCTTGTTTTGTTTTATCACGATGAAAATCTTCGATCCCCTCGCGTTGTTACTTCTGGTTTTATTTTTGGAGTGCACAACGACAAACGAATGTTGCCAAATTATGTATCGACAAAAACCTGAGTATAAACTTATTCGATCCAAATCGCGTTCCTCTCAGCTAATTTTAACTAGAAAAATGGTTGGGGGTTTGAGAGAATGTAAGGAATTCGCTTCCTCGAGGAACGCTTTGGCTTTGAATTTTGGTAAAATTTCGGGAGGTAATTGACATTATTCCTTGGAGAATAAAAAGAATTGAATAAAAGTTTGAGAAAAAATAATAAACGCAATTCAACGATTTTGTAGAAAACTACGACGAAGATCGTGAAGGTTTCAAAGAGTTCATATGTCAAGCACTACAATGTCCAGAAAAAAATCATTCAACCCAGCTTGTGAGCGATAAGAATTTTAAATACTTTAGTTTATATCCACGTTACATTCCAACAGGTAATTGCATTCCAACGATGAATTTATTCAAATTTTGATTCGATGTTTTGTTCCCAGTTAAAGGGAGTCTAGCTTGCGTTCCCAAAGTAGGCTTGTTTATGATTTCAAATCAGAATTTGAATTACTCTTTAGCCCAAAACGTTTGTCAAACCTTGAACGGTGAACTCGCTAACGTGATGAGCGAAGAACGTACGAATGGTTTAGCGTCATTCGTTTCTAAAGATCCAACTTTTATTGGACTCCGTAGTCGTGGTTATCAAACGTGGAAGAATTCATTAGGTAAGAAATATTCTCTCCTAGAAATTTGAGCACACAATTAATGTTACTTATGAAATAAAATATTCCCTTGTCATAGAAATTCTTTGTTCGTTTCTTTCTTTTGAAACAGTTTTCATCTCAACTTGTTTTTCATACGTATCTTGTCATACAGAAGAACCATTGTCGTGTTACGATTATCGCGCGTGGGGCGAAAACGAGCCATCGAATTCCAAAGGTTGCGTCGGTCTCGTCAAGTCTTCGAAGAGAGATCTTCCTTACTGGAAAGTATTACCATGTCGAATGTCATTACCCTTCATTTGTGAAATATTTCCATTGTATCGAAGACCGAAGGAGGACAACTCGAGGTACGATAAACCAAGAACATAAACAAAAACAAAAGACGGATTTATGTACAGATTTTTAATATCGAGCTACAAGAATCTTGAATTTGATGCTCAAGAAAAAAATCTTTACTCAAATAGGATATTTACAAATACCAATGAAATCTTCTTCTCACGCAATTTATGTGCGCATAATATATTCACGACTAACATAATAATAAAAGAGAAAAATAATTCTCACTCGTTGTTGTGGTTGTTATTACTTACGTTATTTACATTACAATGATAGAAAAAAAGCTTCATTGCTGAACACGGTGAGCAGTGAATTCATTGTACGAATATTATGTGACAAATGGTAAGTAAATTCAAATGTAAAAGTTCAGCTATCCGTGATCAACATTAGAGCAACTTGACGCAACAATTGTTTTTTTATCTTTTAGATTTTCTTTCGCTTAGGATCTACATATTCTTACAAATATCACTGACATCAAAACGGTTCATATTATCTTAACATCTAATATAGCAGCTCTTATCTAAACTGCACCGGTATCTTGCTAAAGTTTTTGTTGTTGTTGCTGTTGTTTTAGATTTGTAGAACTGAATGAAATATTAATTAAAAATTATCATTCATTTGCCGCATAGTATTTCATTCGGTTCTTCTGCAACGACATTTTAATATAAGCGGTAACAAAGGAAAAAAGAAAACCTCTTCGTTTGACAGGCGATTAGTTTCAATACACGTTGGTCAAAAATTGATGGAACGTTGATACTATATTTACACTGAAATTTCATCTTAGCCGTTCAATCATACAATAAATATGATCAAAACAAAAAAAGATAAAATAAAAATTCATTAATATATGTTCAAATGCACATGTATAAGTCTTTGAGGGAATATATATATATATATAATTTTTTTGTTTGTTTTTCATAAATTATTCATTCGTAATAATATAATACTAGATAAAATCTTCATTCATTAGTTTTATGATGTTATATAAACATTCTGTAATTCATATTCGATGCTAGTATTTGAGATTTTACTTCCGATGATAAGAAGGTATGTGCGTGTGTGTGTGTAAGGTATTAATTCTGTTGAAATAAAACTTCAAGTGCCGATGATGATATATTAAAAGATAGAACATCTCGAGACCTTGGATTCCTCATAAAATTCATTCGATTTACCTCTAAACACTATTATTGTCACGCTTTATATGAAATTCTCAAAACCATAAGAACAATTCAAAAGAAAACATCCACTTTTTTGGCTATAAAAAATCAAAAGATTTGCATTCTTCTTCTTCTTTCTTGTTTAATATAAAAGTACAAAATGTTTCATTTTTGGTCAAACGACGAATATGATATAACGTGATATAGTATGTATTCAATGTAAGGATTCATAATAATCACGAATATCAAGTGGTTATTACATTCAATACTAGCACGAATACTTTAAATGCAATTCATCGGATATTTATACACACATTTATAGATGTAAAATCAACATTAGTTGAGGTTTTCATTCGATTGATATATTATAATAGACCAAAGAAAAACCCTAGATGTTGAAACCAACCTTGACAATATTTTTTTGTTTAAATACAATAAGTGCAAATTTGTTAAAAGTAAATTTAAAGACAATTCCAATACACACAAGAATAATTAGCATAAATTTCAATTGTCTCGCAAAATATTCTTACAATTATATTCACAAACTGCAGGGTATAGCCGAATAAGAACGCGAAAAGTGTCTGTAAATTTGATACATTTTGAAAATTCCTAATTACAATAATATGGTTTTTATGTGAAAACAAATGTATAAGTTACGTAGAGTGCGTAGATTGTCGAAGTGTTCCTCTTTTAAATTATCGAGGAAATACTAGCGGATTGAAAATGAAGTGTTCATCACATACGCTTATATCGATAGCAAATTTTCCTAGCTACTTCAATGAAAGTAGGTTTCATCGAAAGGTTGAATATATTTGAAATCAAAGTTCACGCATTTATCCAAGCATACCCTTTAATGTTTCAACAGATGGGGACGGAATCTGTCTAACAATGACTATCGATGTGCGAACAAAAATGTGCAGGAGTTCCTTGAGTGAGCAAAAATGTATCCTTGATTACGAATCCATTGTCTAAATTTCAGAATTCAAGATCCAATGTTGGTGCTCTCGAATTTGAGATTCAACTAAACAATTCTTTTGAAATTTGTGGTACCGGTTAATAGTTTTCAAAATTGTCAATTTGTCGAGCACTACACAGAATTTTGAAATTCCGATTGGGGATTCGTAGGAGCTTCATTGAATTTTGGTCTCAAACCGAAACAATAATTTCCAACGATCGAACACATCCCCTATCCCACGTAATTACAAATTTGATTTGATATCAAGGCCTTTTCTCGGTTGCTTTTGCTTTGTCGTTTTTGTCTCTTCGTAGAAGCATACAAAGAATTCACGTAAAGAATTGTACATTATTAAAAAAGAAAAGAAAGAAATATTACTCTTGATTGATTGATATATCGCTTGAACCTCGGTTATCGAGTTTTTGATATGATTCGTTAGGATTCCGACGACCGTGTGTGATATCAGAATATATACATATACACAAAAGATGATCATTGTTAGAAAAACAACCTTGGAATTTGGTTTTTCAAATACAATCAGCTAAAAACATTGTTATATTTGATTAAATATTGATATCAAAAATTAAATATCGCTTGAGGGTTTTTCTTTTTTATATTTTCTCATTATCCATTCACCGCCTTCCATTGTATTCAATAAAAATTAGACTTTTATAAAAAAATAAAAACACGTCTCCAAGTATTCAACATTTCTACGTTTTACAATGTACCCATCAAATTATATTCATTTGTTTTTTCCCTTCGGTATCAGTTTCAAGTTGCGCAAACCTTATAACCGTTGCTCGAAATTTTTACTATTATCATTTACTAGTAGTGTTTACTTTTAGTAAAGTAGTTAATCGTCCCTCGATCGACATATCGCTTATTATTATGTACTAGCACCAGGTAAAAGCCGTTTCCTCGGACAAAAATACAATCGGTCGCAAGTGAAAAGAAAAAAATAATATTATAATAGTGAGAACAATGATAGCGTAGCTGAAAATAATTCATCACACGTTGTTGTTTGCCTTTCCTTCAAAATTGATCAAATGCAGCGAAACACGTTTGAAACGTTGGCACTTGAATGTTACAAAATAAACTTATCGCTATAAACATCATCTTGAATTTAATATAATTGAGCTAACTTTGAGACTGTTTGTTCTTTCACGTTTTTAAGTACTTTTTTTGATGAACTTCAGGAAATACGTATGTGTACATTCATACGCAGACAGAAGATGATTCTTGTTATCGTCGATTGCATTTGCTGATTGTAGGATCTAACGCTAGGTAAAATTGTATGTATTGCTTTTGTCGCAATGAACTCTAGAACTCTAGAATAACTGTTGAACATCGACAACGAAGATAACTCTTTCACATTTGAATGAACACATACGTTTAATACGTATACATATATTTCGGTACTGATTGAGAATATTCATAAATATTATGCATGAAAAATAAAAAATAATAAAAATGATATCGAAGTGACGATTCAATGTGAATTCACTTTATCTTTTTTGTTTTTTTTCAAGGATGAAAAAAGAACCGGCAGTTGAATTGAGAGTTGACTTAAAATGTATATATATATGTATGTGTATATTACATACTGTGTATACAAAAAAAAAGAAAGAAATTTATAAAACGAATGTCGTATGGAATGTTGCGTTTTTAGCCGGATAAAATACTGCTACTTTGTGGGTGAAGTGGCAAAATTATACACCGTGCCACCAAAATTAACAAATGTACAACAAGGATTTCATGATCGCGTACATATATATCGATAACGTAATTTACCTTATGCTGTCTCGTTGTAACCAAAAAAGAGAAGAGCAGGGTGGTATAGTATGTATGTATAAATAAGATACGTTAAATTTCACTCTAGTATATGTATTAAACTTTGCTGTTGATCGCAGCATTTGCTAGCAAAGGTATTAGCTGCTCGGTTAATTGTCCAACTGTTTGTTGTAATAAAGCATGTTTTTCTTCTAACGATGCAACCTGTATCAAAAAAATTTATCGAATATTATAACAATAACACGATAATTGTGAATCATGATACTTTCTTTTACACTGAAAAAAATACTTCTTATGGCATAAGAAATCTTTACTTGGATTCCATTCAATCGGGATGTTTACAAATTTTCTTGGAAAAAGACTTCTTAAAAGATCACTCAAAAATATTATATGATTATCAGCATAGAGAACGGCTCTTCTGAACTAGTTCGTTCGCGAGCTACCAAAGTTTACTCTAAAAACACATAATTCGTGTCTAAGCACGAACTATCGATGTCTAAAACACGAATTCCCGATATTTTCACAGTATGGATACCTTGAATTCGATTGAATGTTCGTTCCAATGAATTTTTTCCAGTGTAATACTCGATGTACATATTATTTACCCTTTCTGATAATTCACTGTAAAGATTATACGGAACAAAGGCAGGAGGTCCAGGCGAGGATATAGGAGATTGAAGTCTATCTAATCTGGATTGTAAATCGGTCACTGTTACATCCGTCCTAGGACTTCTCTCCTTATCTTTTGGTTTAACATCATCGTGATCTGGTTCCAACTTGATATTCGATTCTCCTACGTTTACCGGTGTTAACCTATCGTAAATATAATACAATGAATTCTAAATATTCTCTTTCGTGTATCCCTTGAACGATAAAAATACATACCTTCTCTCTTTTTTCACTTCAACTTTATCAAGTCGATCGATCGATGCAATTTTCCTTCTCTCTTGATTAATTTTCAATTCTTCGACCTACGATGAAGGTAAAATTCATTACAATCGATATATCATAATTTATCGTAATATATTTGATTAATTAGAATATACCCAAGGTGCTTTTCTTCTGGTTTTGGATACTACTGCTCCATCCCCTTCATCTTCTCGCAACTGATCTAGAGTCGTTTCGGCATTACCATTGGCTAAATTATCATCCTATCAACAAAATAATGATATTTGGTAATTATGAATTTTATGTATGAAAAGTATATGTATGTATTATGCATGTATGTACCAAGACAGCGTTAGAAAGTGGCGTGGGGGTTGTAGATCCAGCGGCGTGTCGTAAGTGTTGAGAGGAGGGCGGCCGACGACGAGGTGCTTTAGCTCGAGAAGCAGTTAAATGCGAAAGCGGTGCACCTTCTCCGCGTTCTACCCCATCCAACTCTTCACTCCCAGTACCATTGTTGCCGTTATTATTCGCACCACTGTCTGCCACAAGTCTTTTCAAACTAGATATAATCGAATGATTTCCGACAGATTTTTTGTTTTCAATCGTCGATGACGCGCTCGTAGACAACGAGGGAAACGCCGACGCAATCTTTTTATTTGTATCTACGGAAAAAAAAAACATCGAAATTCATCATCCTTTTTAAATATCAATTCAACGAAAATGAAAATATACCTGTATGAAGATTTTTGGGATCCAAACTCCTCCTTGCGTGAGCTTTTTCATTTTTCTTCACACCGTGAGAATTTTTCGTGATAGATTTGGAGCCTGTATTCTCATGCCATTGTTCTTGATCTTCGTTCTTCGAGGTGATAACTTCCACAAAATTGTCAGGAAATAGACCTATTTGACCTCTCAGTTCTCCTTTCCACCAACCCTTAAAAAATTGTGAAAAAATGCAGGAATTAAAATGAATGCTTTTTTCTTGTGATTGAAAATTTCAAATTGACAAGAGAGATAGAGAAAGAGAGATAATTTATATTACCTTATCGGGTGCATCTTTAGATAAAAGCGTGATAACATCTCCTTCCGCCAGAGTCAATTCATCTTCGTTATTAGCCTCGTAAGGAAACAGAACTCGACAGAGTTCAATTTTGTCTCTTTCTTTGTGTTTTTCTTGTAATTCAGGTAATTCTTGGGAAACAGGGGGCGAAACGAAATTCGATGGAAACACTCCAACCCGACCTCTCAACTTACCTCTCCACCATCCCTCTTCGACCTCACCCAAAAATTCTATGGACTCTTGGGGTACGAGAGTCAACTCATCTTCGTTGCATGGTTCGTAACTGAACAGAACCTTACAAAATCTTCTACCAGAACCATTCCTCAGGGTTACTTCGGAATCTGGTTTTGTATTCATTGTGCTCTCGCCGCTACTGCCACTTGCCGCTGAGGGAGGTTCTATCACCTGTGTACAAAAATTTTCGTAACTCAATGCGTTTCATGTGCGATCGTTCGGTTATCGTACGTGAAATTATTTGGATGAATTTTTTCAGTTTTATTGTTTCCAAGATGAAAAAAAAAAAAAAGATAATATACAATTCTGCGGTATTTGCATTTTTCGGAATAGCAAAGCAAAGTGCTGAATAATTGCTTTTAACGGTGGATACGTATAGTTTGTTGTTCTTATAAAATAACGAATCGTCTGTGAGGCATTTTCGAATGATAACGATAATTGTGAATTTAAAAAAAAAAGGAAAATGATAAAGCGTGAAGAAAATTTATAGTTTTGTTTTAAATTATAAGTATAGATTGATAATTTCATTATGTATTCTCCTTTGATAGATTTAATTATCAATTATGTAGCATGAAATCGTGTTGATATCGAACGAGTTCACTGATGAATGACCGATTCATAATCTTCAAGCAATACAGTGTATCAATACTTTCATATTCTTTGACATCATTGTCTATAAATAGTTCCGATGAGTAAGAATGTTGTCTATGAGATAATTCGTGAAAATTATAGTAAGTTACATACGTGGTATTTTGGAAATTTTATAAAAGATAAGCACAAGTTTTCAATAAGATTGAACGATCCGATCAAGAACGTGAGCGATAACAACATTTTTGTAATGAATTTTTCAAGATATCTCTTGTGCAGAACATGAGAAAATATTATTTCAATTTTGTTCATTATAATCATAAAGTATGTTCTTGAAGAGAAAAAGTGAATGCAAAGAAAATGACATCTCTTTACACCAGTTAGACAATAATTTATTTGTATTCGATACTCATTTTGAAGATTTTAATCAAATTTGGTATTCTCTTTCTTTCCAATCAGCTGATTTCAATCAAATTTTGTTATCTTCTTTGGTCTCTCGACTAATAGAAAAATATCGATGAGAATCATATAATTTGATCCATACGATGTAAAGTTTCCTGAGGAGTTTAAATGGTACTTTCATTTCATTCTAAAGTTCACAATAATTTATAATTTCCAGTACAATATTTACTGTGTAAAAAAATTCTTGTGAAAATCTATGAATTTTTCAATTGCAATGACAGAAATTTTTACAATGTGACTTGAAAATTTCACTCTTCGTGAAAACCCAAACGTGATCTCATACAAATTGGCACAGTGAGAAATATTGGATTTCACAATAAAAAGAAATGAATGTTCCTCTGTGGAATCTTTGATCAATTTTTTGCATGAACTAAATAAATTGTATTTCAAGCGACACGAGCATCAAAATTGTAGCGTACTGCAAATATTTTTAATGAAAGTCTGAAACAGAAGGGAAAGTGGAACAGTGATTGAAATAATTGGTATAACTTTGAACAAAACATGTAACTTACCAGGGATAGAAATGAGATATTTAAAATATTCAAAATAAAATAGATTCTCATGCCTCATTGAACTTCTCATACATACAACGCACGATTCGTATTGACCACTCGTCGTTTGAATATAACAATCATTCATCGGTGTAATTATCTCGTACAAAACAACAGGAATGTAAATTATCACGATAAGAGTATAGAGGAAAAATCTACCTTGACAAAATTATCAGGAAACATGCCACGTTTGTCTCTCAAAGTACCTTCCCACCAACCTCCGAGCATAACTTTGATTTCCTTAATGATATCTCCTTTCTTAAGAGTTAATTCATCTGGCTCTTGTGCCACATAATTATATTCCACAATAGCCTCCATTTTCATAATATATATTATATCTTATAATAATATAAGTGTTTAGATAAGACGATACAAGGAATCTAATTTAAAGTTGCACACACATCACAATGTTTTTTAAATCTAAAAAAAGAAAAAAAAATTTGAAAGATTGAAAAAAGTTTGTCTGAATGATAAACGTCAAAGGGAAAGTGAATGAAGAACAAAAAAAAAATGCTAAAAATGTGTACTACGATAACGATCACGAAATTGTATATCGCGTGGCGAAGGAGAACAGAAAATAACAAAAAACGACACAAGCTTCGAAATCAATCGAGGTTGAAAGCACTTTGTATTGCAATTTGGACATTCGTTTTATTTTCCTTATTTGTGATATTTGTAATTGAATACGTGATATGACGATGGATTTGGTTAAATACACAAACGTAGCATACGTAGGAATTAGGACGAAACACACGTTAGTGAGGTAAGCGTGTTTCCGATGTATCCTCCACCTTCGAAAGCAGTGACACAACTTACGAGACTCATCGTAATACGATGATTAGAAAAATAACGATAATTGAAAAATTAAGACGATTGATTAGAGTTTGTTGTCGTATCTTTAGGCGTATCCAAAACTTGGTTGACAGTCCGACGAATCTGTCATCACCGCGGCCATTTTGAACTCTATAGGCAAAGTAGGTAAACGCGGCTCTCGGTAAATGCCTTGCACTCCAGAGCTAATCAGCTAACCTATGGGAGAGAACCTTTCCAAACCGCGCCAACTCACAATTTTCTAATAGTCCGGCGGTCGTAAGCTCACTTTGTATCCTTCATTTTATTTATAACAATGAATATTCGATAATTGTGCACTCAGATGTATTTTACACAATTTTCGACCGAAACGAGTCATTCGCGATTCACGCGAAGGTAATTTTATCAAGAGAAACTGATAAAATACAAAGGTGTTTTGTCTTCTCTTTTTATTTATATACACATTTACGTTCACTTTATCGTGTTTGGATTACTGCGTCTCTTTGTGATATTTCACGCACGTAAATTCAGTTTTTTCTAACAATAAGTAACATAATGACATTCTCGATGGTTGACAATATTTGAGGAGAAAAAAATGATTGTTTCCTTCTTCGTTTTCAACAGGCTCATTCATCGGGCGGTAATCGGTCTTTTATCACAAAAATCCTCACGTATCGAAGACGCGTGAACGGAATATTAACGCGTATCTGCATAGTGCTTTGTGAGTCATCCAGTGGTGATCCATGACACAGGTTTTCTAGAAATTACATATATATGTATACACATGATATCAGATGTTCGGATGAGATGGTCTTGGTAGGTAGATGTAATAAAACTAAACTTACGTTAAGATAATTTCAGATAAAACAGTTGTTTTTCAAAACAATTCACTTTTGTACACAATTTTCACGTTTAAGGAATTTTCTCTACATTCCTCTGAAAATCTTAGACACCGGAGTAGAATATACATACACTCGATTGGATCATGGAAAATGATAATGCAAATAAATCCACATTGCTATCGTTAAAAAGTGTGCCATTTGTTTCTTTATTGATGCTTCAAACATTAATTCATACAGTGGTACTTCTACGAACATAAAAATGGACATGTATTTAATGTATATGTGCATAAAATGATAGCGTAACTATTGTAAATTTCGTTATACAATACATACAAGTGTGTTTGTGTGTGTGTGAAATATTTTAATAGAACATACCTCGCATTCCGACTTTAAATATTTCGTGTTATTCAAAGAAAGTATATATATATATATATTTATGTTTACAGATTCAATAAAAAGACAATCCCGACAATCGAAACAAGAACAAAACCCCACGCCATGACATCCACGTGTCATCAATTTCACATTAGCGAAACAAGATTAGCTAAAGTCGTATAAAAAATGTATCTCACAGACATTCTTTCTCCCAAAGACCAGCTTCGGGCGGAGAATAAAAAATTTGGTTAACGAGCAAAGGAGGTGGTGCACGAAACGATCCAGCGTTCGTCGCTCAAACAATTGACTCACATTTTTCACTTTGGTGAGATTCAAAATTTCTTCATTTCCTCCCTTGTATAAAAATTGACATTGTAGTAGTGTTGTTTTTATTTTTTTGTTTCTACATCCCATCTCCACGGGTAGCAAAACGAATAATCGAAGTTCAAATTTGAATCGAGGAATTTTCAAACAAATCCTCCGTTGCTCTGTGACCGCGCCGTATCAATAAGTATTATTATTCCTCATACAATCGGCCGAAATAATTGATTTTTATACGCAAAATTCAATGGGTTTATATACACATATTATTCATCGATTGTTATAAATATACATATAAAAGCCACAAAGATGTACCATTGATTCTATCGTGTATATTACAAAGTTTATTCGCCTTTCTTGGTTATTTATAATGTATTCGTATAAAGATATAAATGCGGTTGAAATAAATGCCCCGTACTTATTCAACTGTCAATTACAAGTATCGTTGACAAATGATATTCCTTATATTATTAGCTATCGATCGTTACCAGTCAAAAAACCAGAGGTTGCATAAAAATAGGCGCATATGAAATATAACTGTGGAATCGATTTCTCTTTCCGTACTTGTTGTCGTATATATTATTTTTCATTTTTCCAAGTGACACGAAGTATTTAATGATACACTAGCAGTTCTGCATAGCATTGATTAAAACGACCCATTGAATCTCATTTGACTTTATTTGTCAAAGTGATTTCATTTTGTAGGGTTGAATGGATTTGTTTAAACAGGGGTCAGGTTTCCTCTCAATTTTTCCATTTCTAATATTGTTGGCTAGTAGTTGATTATTAAATTGATAGAAAAACAAAACAGGCTAAAAATATAAAAAAATTGTATTCCTCGCTTTTGGGTGAAATTTGCACATTTGACGCCTGATTTCTACGAACGACAGTTCATAACTTTGAAACTTTTGATGAAAAATACGAATAAAATTATCTCACAGTTCGAAATGATAATAAATAAGCCTGCTAATGTGCAGGGATGGTCGATACTTGACATTATCGATACTTTTTATAAAATTTTGATCGATATTTTATCAAATTCAATATAAAAAGTATCGTTCATAATGTGGTTTCCTCTCCAAATGACTGAAAACAATGTTGTCACACTACAGAAGTAAGTCAAGACCTACATAAAACGATGAATTACCATTTCACCCATATTCGTCATATAAATTTCAGTTCACCCTCGAATAAATTTATATAGTTTTTAATATTATCATTATTATTAATATTATTATCTCTTACACCTAAACATAATAAATTTTTTGTTTTAATTTATATTATCACTGGGGGGCGACGACTAGTAAAATTTCATTATCTTGGATAAAATGATCTTTCGCTTAACAATTACGCTAAAAACTCAAAAATTCATTTCTTTATGTTACGAGTTGCGCAAAACTTTTGTTTCTTTCGATATTTCGTATAGGCACAATAAAGGCTTTTGGAATTCCTGTCGTACCTAAATGAGAAAAAAAAATCCACATATATTTCGCGTGTAATAAACTAGTATCGGTTGATAAAGAAAACATTGATGCTATTTTTTATTTGTTGTGCGGATATATTTGCTTGCATCCTTATTACTCGCGTGTGTTGTGTCTATCCATCATCGTCATCTTTTTTTTTTCTTTTTTGCTTTTCGTTTTATATCATCTACAAACGTTTATGGACAATCAACTGGTAATTACTAAACTATATTGCGGCGTCAGTCTCTGCGATAGGCAGTTATTTCGCTATATATAATAATATTAGTTAGTTTTCAATGCAGCAATAGGATAACAATTTGTTTTCTCTTTTTCGTGGAAAGAAAAAGTTTAGAAGGAAAGGTAGCAATGAGGATATAAATCATCTTGATATATATTCTCATTGGGAAGAAGATGTACGTGAAACGTGAAAAGTGTTCCAAAGGGATAGTTCGCTACCGTTGCTCTATGCAACTTTTGGACTCTCTATTAGAGAAACAAAGAAACAAATTTGTCCTACGAATTACAACGACGGTTCACAGAACTACGTTGTGTTTTTATATAAATTATCTACGAAGGAAATGAACGAAGGGATTTAGAAAATACCCCGCAAACTTACACTGATGCAAATGCCACCCAGTTGAAAATTCCCGCTCGGATACCCGAATAACCAGGTAGAGATATGTTGTGAACATTCAAACTCACAAAATCTGATAAATTATCGTTATTTATCTTCTAGATTCAAGTTCTTAGAACTGGAAACATAGTTTAAAGTTGCACTGCGAGATTTTTTGCTCTCTAATAGCTGAATATTGTGTTATTCGAGTACTAATTCGTTTCAATAAACGATTCAAACTTCAGCAACATGTAGAGAGATCGAACCACATGCATTGAAAAACATTTTGTATGTCTGCAAAACAAAAACAAAATGGTTTACACAATGAGCGCGAAGGGTATGAAAAAAGCGATTATTGGAAATGTTCCGGAATCCCATGTCCCTCGAACTTATTCAATCTCGCTTCTCCCTCGGATTCCCATTGTGGTATCCGACTGGTCCTGCCCTGGTCCCGTTCGAGAATATTCCGCTGGCCAGTGATTGGATTTGTTGGGTATAGAAACTATTGGGTAAAATTCCTTCGATCAAAGAGAAAGAACTATTCCATACAGTGAAATGCTATACGATACTTTGGGGAGGTACAATTTTCATGCACGTTAAAGGAATAGTATTATTAAGACTGTCATACTCTCTTTACAACTTTCAAACATAGAAAAACAATAAATGGATTCAGTATATGACGTTATTTACTTCGATATATGATTGAATGTAACCTGATTTATATCGATATATATATTCGTAGAGCCTCGAATTGTTGAATATTTGATGATTTTCATAGTAAAAAACCTGCCCGTAACATACGTTCATCACAAACCGCTCACGCGTAAATCTACAATTCCTACATATTTTACCCTTTCCTTTCTATTTGAATCGTTACCCGAGTTAGGGCAATCTCAACCTTTCATCTCCAATGAATATTTTCTCCTTTTAATATTCTGCCAAACCTTAACAACTGCATCTCCAAGCATCAGCTTGCTGCGATGGCGAGTGAGCTTTGATCACCCCATCCGCTCCGCTTCTTTCGGAAGCATCGAATAAACTGGCCTGAAAATATCGTTTCTATTCATTTCAATGAATGTATCGAGATACTTTTCGACAGATTCACATACAACATCGCTCCCGATCTCGAGGTGCACGCGGAAGTTAGATATCCATCTTCTCCATCTAAATTCTTCGTGGAGACAATTTAATGTGACTCGTCGATGGCGATGTTGTACAGATGTTGAATCAAAAACAAAAACACCTAGACAAATATAAAACTTTACCCTCCGTCCTCTTTGTTCTCTGATCCTTCGGGCGAGCGTGAGGAAAGCTTCTTCGATATTGATGTTCTCCTTACAAGAGACTTCGAAGAAAGGCATGTCAAAGTTTTCCGCAATTTTCTGTCCCCTTTCGGCATCTACCGCTCTTTGCGCAGTTGCATCGCATTTATTCGCCGCAAGAACTTTGACCACGTCCGGTGAAGCGTTCTGCATTTTGTATACAGGATTAGTTTTCAATAGGAGATAGTTGTGGCGTGTATAATGAACGATATACAAAAATTGTTTCAAATTTCCAAAGTAGGCGAATCAAAATTTATCTAGGACTTCAATTACGGGAAAAATTTTGAAATCCCGAGTTTATAGCGTATTATAGCGCATTCGACGACGCAAATTGTTGTAAACTACAAAGTTTTTTACCTCTTGTATGTTGCGAAGCCAATAAGAGAGATGATTGAAACTTTCTAAACTAGTCACATCGTACATCAACAGAATTCCCATAGCTCCTCGGTAATACGCTGTTGTGAGGGTTCGAAATCTTTCTTGACCGGCGGTATCCCTGTGAACAGTAACAATACGAGTATTGTTTATATTTTATCAGATTTTTAGAGTTAGATTTGAATTCTTTAGCAAGCTAGAAGCGAGCCTGTCGATTTTTACAGTAGAAGTCTAGGATTCGAGATAAGAATTCCACTTCAATTTTCAGTAGAGTAAAATCCTCAAAATTTTGCTTTCTCGGTTGGAGAGTTCCTAGCCAGCAAAATCAAGGCAACCTCATTACCATCCACTTTCAGGAACTTTCGAGAGCAAGAACGAAATATCAAAAGTTCCGAGCAAAAGCGATATACTTATAATTTGGAACAAAAGAGCAGCCACAGCAATCTATCAATCCAATTCTGTATTTATGCGCTGGTTCGTTTTTGCTCGAGCTTTTCAGTGTTTCGTTTTTGCCCTCGAAAGTTCCTGTCCTGTTTTCGCTTAACAACAATAATTGGGGTGTCACTTTTGCTCTTAGCGTATCATATAGTACTCAATTCGTGTATGAAAATTGCTGCAACTTGATAGTATTTTACTACAAGTACTACTTGGTAGCATTGAGGCAGTGCTACGTTATCTCGGATAGCAATTTAGCTTTGCTGCAATGTTGTCAGGGAAGCTTTTGACAAGGTTGACATAAGCCTCCTAGTTGACACACGACAAGAAGGGTGCAAGTTTACAAAACCCTTGCAGCAGATTTGTAGCTAATACGTTGCTACCGTGGCACTGTTAGTAGCATAAACGCAAATTTAGGAGCGCTTTGTTGGCCAGGTTCACGTTTCCTGATGATATAAAAAGGAGCAATAAATGAAATCGGATGGTTAAACACGATCTCTAACAACAAGATGCAATGATCAGCGATCGATAGTACCCAAGTAACACAAGAAATAGTCTCATTTGGAAGTTCTAAGCATGTTCGTAGGATTTTTCAAACACGTTCTTAGCATTTTTAACTTCCTGTGTTGCTTGGGTAGTATCAAGAGTTTCCCTAGCGGAAGGGAAACGTGTAAAGCGTGTAATAACAGTATTTACCCGAGTCAAAAAGTGGAACCTGATTTAGCTCTGATTCGTTGCGTATTACGGAGTAAATCAGGTTTGATTTCATTTTTCGCCCTGATCTCGCGCAGTTCTCAACCTGATCTTGCTTTCAACATTCTCATTCAACCTGATGTTAATCTTTTTTCGATCCGATTAAACTCTGGATCTTTGCGTATTACGGAGTTGACCAGGCTTTAAAAAGTATTACAATTTTTCGACTCGGGTACAAAGTAGAGTTGCTTCGGATAGCGTTTCCTACACTCTCCCCCATTTTTACCAGGGTTTTTATAGAAAATTTCTCGAGTTTGTATTGATTTTGATAAAGTTTCTATCGAGGTTTTATAAAATTCAATACAATTTTTATTAGTAGCAAATTGTGTTTCTGGGATGTTTTCTACATGGAGAAAAATAATTCCCTATGATAGCTATTTCGTATATTTGATATTGGGATTAGAGGTGTAGGATATTTCACGGTATCGATATTTTATAAAATTCGATATAAACTCATCGACAAAGTTTGTATAAAAAATATCGGTACCGTGAAATATCGTGCACCTTCAATTGGGATAGTTAAAAATATTGCAGTTGAATTTTAGCTCCTATTAGCGTTTTCTTCTGTGTAAAAGTTCAGAAAACCTCCTCCACGTTTTATAAATATTCTTTAATCCTCAAAATGGCACCTGTGTACATTTTTTGCATTCCATCGTCATGGTACATTACACGCATTTCCGTCCGCGCACAAACACATACCGCGAAAATATATACAATTTGAATTGTGATGTGTGCACAGCGGAGAACTGAAATTTATTCCCCAGACTTTCGCGAATGTGAACTTTCCTCTAAAAACAGGGAATCGATTAGTAAGTTTGATAAGCTATAATTTTTGAAGAATTTTTGAACGGCACAAAGATTGTTTACTCCTCTATTGCTCTGTTAAATGAACTTTTATACTTTATATGGCAAAATATCATCACAAGATATATCGCAAAACTCACCAAATTTGTAGTTTGATCGGTGTTCCATCGAGGTTGATGATCTTTTGTTTGAAATCAATTCCTGTTCCAACGAACGTAATGGTATTAATTCATTATCGATATTTAAATGTTTTTGTGAATAATATATAAGGATCCGAATTTTACAAATAAAAAATAATCATAATAAATTAGCATCAGGTAAAAAAGGGGAAATAAAATAAACATCAACAAATAACAGCTGTGGTCAGCCAGCGCCTGTGAAGACGCAATTCTTTGTCTACTGTCACTAGATTATCATTTCACAGGGGCATGGATGGACCGATCCACCGTTTGTAAAAAACGCTTCGGAAAAACCAAAGATTGGGTTGATTATCAACTTTCGTTGATAATTACACATATTTTTCGTATACGCACGCACATGCACATCATAAGAAAAGAGAGTGACTCTGGTTTCGAGAAATATCGGGATGACAAAGTTCCTCATCGTAACGATAGTCATTTCTCACCTATCGTTGAAATATATGTATCGTAGTATCGTTCGTCGCAATAACGATGTACGATGCAAGTTTTCCCGACGTTAGAATCACCCAAAACGAGTACTTTGTAAGTTGCTGCAAAGTCCAGGGCCATGTTTAGCCTTTGAAACGGTATTTGAACTGTTGTTGGGTCGACAACAGTTGTTTTGTCGGCTGGGGAATTATATTCTTCGGAGGTTGAGGATCGATGTCAAGCTTGCGCTTTAGAAAATCGTACCTTTTTTCGCGGCTCATGCGCAATTTAATTGTCTTCCAATGTACTATAACAAATTAATATTCGATTTATGTTCTAAAATTATCATAGATTTGCTTTTTTTCCCCTCAGGAGAGACGAATTTCGGTTTGTTCGGATGAAATCAGGTTAAATGATATATTTAATAATACACAGGATTTTAATTAGTAACAGATTACTAAAGAAATCTTCGAAGTATTTCTTTTTTTATATTGGAGAATATTCTCAAAAGGGATTCGAATATTTAATTTTAATTACAGTTCAATTGAGAATTGATCAATTCATGCAGACATCGATTATTAGACATTGCTTTTTTCCAATGTTTTTATTTATTAATTCAATATAATGACTATTTAAACATTGCACTTTCATTCGATATTCACTAATACATATTGTGGATTTTAAATAAATATATATATATAAAAAAAAAGAAACACATGTCTAAAATTCTAGATTTTTGTGATTGATTTCTACTGTTACTCCGTGTTTAAAGCGATATTCTCTAATAGTCTACTGATTTTCCGTTTGAATAGACCCAATATAAATATGCGTCGTTGTACAATCTCTTCGATTTCGTGTATTCAACTTGAATAAAAAATAATAATAAATTGAATACACGTGTATAAAATTCATAACGTTGTTACGAAAATTAAATAACGTAAGGTTTTTAGGTCTATTCTCGTGTATCTGTTGGTACCACACGTATCACACTTCTACATTCTAATGGAAACAAATAATAACGAATGTTGACACCACACACTCATGACGTTTTACATAAATTAATAAATACAAATTATACGTAAATGTATTTCCATGACTCAAATGCTCATTTCTTATTCAAAAATTCAATCACTTTGGTTCTGATTTATAAATATATAAATAAAATTTTACAATAATCAATTGATCGTCTTTATGATTAATACTGTATACTATTTATATTTATATATGTGTATATTTGGTTGTTTTTTTTTTTTGGAAGAAAATGATATAGCTACTTAAATTTACGAATTTTCATTGAATTATTTTCAATGACAATGATTTATGTATATATATATATATATATAATATGAATAGGCACTTTCAATGTTATAGCCTTTTATCATATTTTATTTCTCTGCTTATTGATGATACTTCAACATTTTGTAAATAACAACTTTTGTATCAACATTCAATCGTTTTCAGCTTCAATTTTATCAAGTATACATTTGATGATTGATAATTGATGTAACATCAGTATCTTATCTGAATGAAGAATTTTGTTTAAACAATATAAAATGAATAAATCCTCGACAACATCAGGACGAAAACATAACAGTCAAAGGATTAAATTCCTCCCTTGCGCACAAATATACGAAGAATATAAAACTTTGTTACGCATAAAAAGAATATTTAAGTAACGAACTTTGTATATTATTTCCATCTCAGACACGTGATATTCTACTCTCCGAGGTATTGATCCATGTACAAAGAATTCTGTTTTCAAAAATGTGAAGCATCATTCAAATAAATTTTGAACATTATTATTATTTCATGGAATCCTACATTCAAAATACTGTTTACAATGGATAATATCAATGTTAGTCGTTATGTCTTATTACAGTCTTTGTTTTTATACAATCTAATAACGATATTCATGAATTTGTAATACTTCCATTACATAAAATCCGAAAAATCCAATACAATCATGCACTCATGATCAATGCACTCGAGTATTACAAATTCAAAGGAGAAATCCTTTTGGTATTGTTATATCATTGCAATCAAACTTGTTTTTTTCTTTTTCACTTCTTTATAAATCTTCATTTCGAAAATACATTTTTCAAAGATTTTTACGAATTATGCATTAATTGTATGATACACGATTTCAACTTTTAAAAATATTTTTTTCACTACCACCAGATAAAATCACTGAAAACAAAAATACATGTATATATATATATATAAAAACAAAACAAACAAACAAAAATACAGTAAAACACGTTACAAAACCAAGTTTCGTAGTTCAAATATATATATATTTTTTTTATATTTGTACGGTGGAAATAGTGTTTTTCAAAATTTGATATTTTATTATTCCATCGTTGTCAGGATATGTGCATTTATTGCTGTTATTGTGCACAATAACTTTGAAAGTTTCTAATCGTATCTCCATCGTAAAAATATAATTCTCTACAGTTCTTTCTAAAAAATCTTATCAAAATATATTGAAAAAAACAAAGCGTACTAACAATAAATATATATTCGTTTGGTAAATCGTTTGTGTAAAGTTCCACACAGCACAGAACATTTTTTAAACATCTATAGCCTAGATTCTACTAATACCCATTGAATACTAATTGAGATATTTGAATGATTTTTATTAAATTTCTACGATATAGTATATGTATTGAATTTTTGTTGGATAATTTTTCACAATGGATAAATCGTGTGGTGAAATAATAAATGAATAATGATATGATTCAGAGATTTTGATAATTATATTCTGGTGAAAGTATACACGCTTGACCAACATTTTCCCAATATTCTATGTACAAGATTCATTTTTGTTGATCAGATTCTCATTATTGAAACCTAAAATTAAATAGTTTCTCCAAAACCAAAAAGTAATTAACCTGTCAATTGATAAGAATTGTTATGTCTTCTTGAAAACACGTGACAGCTATTTCGAAGGGAGTAAAGTCTAATGTACCTTAGATGCACATTCTATTTTCACCAGATCACCTACAAAACGTTATAAAATCTGAAAGTATTTATACACATGTTTCTTGAAAAAATATTATCGAACGGAGAGAGAAAAAAATCATATCACACTAGTATTATAATTTAAACATATAAATAATATTTGATATGCGTTCAATATTTTTTCAGATGCTTTTTATTTTCTTTTACTGATATTTAAATCAGAAGTGTGCATCTAGAAAACGTTTGATTCAATTTCTTTATAACTACAAAATACTATAGAGAGAGAGAGAGAGAGAGGATAGACTCGTGTGGAACAAAAAATAAACCGAGTATTCTCTACAAACGGAATCCAGCGAGTTGGCACTAAGAAGATAAATACTCTATCATCATCGAGATATATTTTTGTACTGTGTAAATATTTGAATATGAATAAACATCTCTGTACTGTGTGAATATCATTTAGATATGATATGGATGCAACTTGAATTTTTGTTGAGTTTGTTTCTATAGCCACGAACAAATAAATAGTCCTATTAATATCATACCCAACATGTATACAAAATCCCTTCTAAAGTTAGAATCCTGCGAGTTGGCACCAGGAAGATAAACATTCTGCCATTGTAAGGACGATAATGGAATAACCACGTGGAGAATATCAGGTATCATAAAGCCCAAATCGCGTACAACCTGAAAAAAACACCTAATTATAAGATGTTACATAAACTGGAGAGTAATAGTTCTATTTTTTGAATACGCAGTATTCGTTTTTACGCGGTAATCACTGATATTCTAGACACGAATAGTGAAAACATTTATTCAGCGATAAACTTGAAAATCAATGGTTCTCTGATTACGGATCGAATCGAATAATGAATAAAAAACGATTGATCGATGTCTCACAATCCTTGTCTAGAACATTCATGATAACTGCGTGAAAACAGATGGTTCGTGTCGAAGTATGGTATTTGGAAACAATCACCTGATGCGCGTATCCTTCTCCTCTCAAAACATTGGTTACGAATTGATCCCATCCACCCGCTAAGACATGTAAAATGGCTATACCAGCTATGGTAAATGCTTTTCTACGTGTCACAGGATTCTTAGAATCGGCTAGATGAATGACTAGAACAGTTGATATTAATTCAGTGATGGAAAAGAACAGCTGATGATACCATTGAGAATAGAAGTCGTCGTTCCAATAGTTGATGTATACCCACCAAGAGTAATAATGAGAAAAAATGGCAGTAGAAAATAAAGCGACCATGGAATACCTAATTCTGTTGTGAAACGCTAACCATGTCAGATACTTCACTGTTTCATAGAAGACGACGATTCCAAAAACCACTGTAGTCCATATTTTCAAAACATTCGGAGTTGCATTGAAGTACATGTGTTTATAAGAAGCAATTCCAGATTCGTAAGATCCTAAAATTATTATTATTGTAACTATCGGAAAGAAGAGATATCTGAATTATAAATCACTAAAAAAAATTCACCTTTGAATACGGTATCCCAACACGAACAAGAACAATGTTGTTTATCGATGTCTCTGGAATAATCCTGCCAGAAATAATATAAAAAAGCGATATGCAGAGGTGGAATAGTCAGAGGCGCCAAGATTCCCACAGCTTTTGGTCCACATGTCGCAAAATTTGTAAACATAACACGTTTTAATAATTTTAATAGGCCCATGTGTAACAATCCTACGTTTATTATTCCCGTTTGAATTGGAAGAAAGTTTATGCGACTGAAAGAGAAATTATTCTTATAAGAGGATTCTCGTACATCGATAGAATTTATAGTATCTTACCTAGAAAGTACTGTCGAAACCACTCCAAAAATAATCTACATTTTTATGAATTCCATGTGATATTTATAGTTGGTATAGGGTGAGCATTGCACTTTGGTAACGCTCTATGATATGTGTATAATTTTGCGATCAAAGAGAAATAACAGAATATCAGAGTATAAATAATTTAACATGAAATATATATTTATAAAATCATTTGTTCGGTTTTGTGTTTGAACGAAGAGTGTAGGGAAGATCTTTCAGAGAGGTTTGATAAGAAGTTTGATCAATACGGTAAATGCATTTCACGAGTATATTTATAGATCAAAAATTGATGGACTGAATTGTTGTGACGATCGAACGAACCCTTAGAAATATCAGCTTTTGTTTCTTAAATATAAATATACTTGGAAGAAAATTAAGATTAGTTTTTACGGTCAATGCACCCGAGTCTTGAAACATTTTGTCGATGATAATACTTTCATTTTTGATAACATTAATTTATGAATAACATTCGAGGGAGATTTTCCATCCAAGACCAAGATTTTCATGTGATACGAACGAGGCTTTCATCCTTGGAGTGTTTCATTTCCATCTTCATGTCGTTTTCCACCCGCAAGATAACGAGGCACCCAGGTGCTCGTAATCAAGGTACCTCAATGTCAACAATTCTGATGCCGGCAATAACAATATTTCACCGAACTTCAACATTACTATCGTACGATAGGGGTACGCAAGATGGCGTGAACGATCACATCATATGATGTTGTGAACAAATTTCTATTCTCCCCTGATGAGTGTCGCTGTTGTCGTTTTTCGGCTTTCAATTCAAGTTGTTGATTGTTTATTATCGTTGAATGAAAATTGGTTGAATTTCTTTCCGGTGTATAATGTAAATATGTGTAACATAATTTAATTTCTGTTTAGTCTTTGATAGTCAAAGCATGTCTTTCTTTTTTTTGGGAATCTTTTAATTTTCGAGCACTTTTCACGAAAAAACAGCGACTGGAGCAGAACTAGTGGACACATGGTGTTTTTTCGGGCATAATTTCATTCGGGTCAGTTGACTCCAAGCAAAAATTTCCATCGCTCGTTCGATGCTGCTAGAGGTAAGATAGGACACGTGCTTACCGACAGTGTCATTAATTTTGACAGTTCGGGACAACGACGACCGAATAAACGACATACATTTAACCACACGAAACAAGGTGTTTTATCTCTCTTGTAAATCAGACTGAGTTTAAGTAGAGAAGTATATCAAATGGATTTTCCATCGATGAGCGTCTTTGCGAGTCATTGAATCGTCTCGTAATAAATTCATCAAGTTCGAAAGAATAATTGCCAAGTGAAAGAAACGGGTGCGCGCGCGTTGTATCCTGCACTACGTGTCCCTTATTTTTAGTCGAAAGAAAGGTGCGAGGATAAGAAAACATAAGTGTGTGTTAACAGAAATCAAATAAAAATCCCATCACGCGTTTCTAACCTTTTCCGGAAAAATTAAGTGCCCAACCCAAGGGTTTTTGTACCAAGTGAATCTGTGATATATCTGTGTGTATATATGCATGTATACGTACGACGTATATACATACATATACAGTTGAATCCATTTTTATTGCATTTACTCTTTTGAAAGAGAAGGCATACGAAGAAGGTGGATAAGAATGGAAGCGATAGCCAAGCATGATTTTACCGCAACAGCGGAGGATGAGCTGAGCTTTCGCAGGGGTCAGATACTTAAGGTTTGTATTTATCAATTTTCAAATCGTCATTGCAACAAGCTATACCTACTTCCAATCGATCCCATGATACGTTCGACTCACTGATTATTATTTGTTGTGATGTCAAGAGAATAATGCGTCTGTAAATTCGATTTGATTCGATAGTATTGTGATTGTAATTGTTGTTTCTACGTGCTATTCTACGTGTTATTGTCATTGTCACGAACGTCATCATTTGTTACAAGTGTTTCCAGGTAATTGATATTGCGTAAATATACGATGATATTGTATCCAAAGTCAAGAAATAATCTTTTTCCGACAAGACAAATCATCAAAATTGTGTATCTCATTACTTTTTGTTTTCATATTCTCACAATACGTATATTTATATGAATATTTTTCTTATCCTTCGACAGATTTTAAATATGGAAGATGATATGAATTGGTACAGAGCTGAGTTGGATTCCAGAGAAGGTCTCATTCCAAGCAACTACATAGAAATGAAGAATCATGAGTGAGTTCAATGTATAAATTGCTTTACAAAAGCCAAATCGTTGTCAGAACACTTGGGTTTCATTGAATCTCCGTCGAGTGCTGCAATCCTTACAAAAAACATGGATGAATTTCCTGTATTTCTTTCAGTTATTTTCATTTTCAATTCTCTACCGGAAGAATAAGAATTTCATATATTCCCTCCAATTGAAAATACATTGTTAATAAGAGTAAATAATCGAATGCTCCATTTGTGCTTTGCCGAATAGCTAGAATAATAAAAAGTTCAACTGATGGACAGTGATTTGTTATTTTCGATATTGAATTATTGTTGTTCTTTTCTTGCCGAGATGACAATGTTGCTGAAATTTGAATCATTTATTGAAACAAATTAATAATCAAATAACACAATATCCAGCTGTTAAAGACCAAAAATCTTGCGGTACATTCTTTGAATGATGTTTTGGGTTCCAAGGATTCGATTCAAGGAGATAAATAACGATGATCTACGAAATTTCGTGAGTTTGAATCTTCAAGAATGTGAGATGACAATAATTTAATTTATTTTCAAATTCAAAGTATTAACTAGAAAAACGTGGAAAACTTTCAATACTCGGTATAGTTAGAAATTTTCAAAGACAAAGAGACAAAATTACTGTCTCAAAAAACAAAGTTTTTTTTTTCTAAATCCTTGTAAGTCTTTGAATATCTATTTCTGAACATTTCAACCCAGTCAATAGCTTCAATAGCTTTTTATTGATTCTATTTAACAAAGAGTATCAGATAGATATAGGAAATATTCGAACAAATCCTTAACACAAATGATTATTTTGAATAATGAGAACAAATATGTATATCAAGTTGGAGAAAATGTTTCATTCGAAGTATATAAGATGACATGGGAATACAAAAACGATATTTATGATTCATCCGTGTTGATACAACACATTCCATTGTGATACTGTTACACCGGGTAACAACAAGTCAATTCTCCTGTGTGTTCAACATCTATGAATTCTAGTAATAATGTTTACCGACGGTCAAACAAAAGAACCGATGCCTAGGCTCATGTTCCAAAACCTAGTATACGAATGCAGCTCCTTTCAATTCGTCAGGAAGACAGAGAAAACCAGAATGCGAGGGTCAGGAACATGAGCTAGTTGGTTCTGGAAAAATTCAAATATTATTACTAGAAATCTATTGTTTTTTTTGCCTATTCGGATGTCGAATACATGACTCCACACCTGGATGTAACTGATTCTCAATCAGAAATTATAAATATCCTATAAAACTATAATATATGAAGGCTTTGACTCTCCTCAATTCCGATACAATTGTTACAAAGTCAATGGTCGATTCAAAAGTTCATAAAGTTTTTTTTTCAAGTCTTTGTAATTTCTCAAGTTTCATAAATTACATAAATAATATATGACATCGGGGATGAATATATCTGCATTCAAGTGATTTGCACAAACGAACGTTGTTATCATTTCCGATGTGATTTTGATAAAAGTGAAAACATCCGTTAGATATCAAAACGATCCATTCGATGCACGTAATTAATTTCACTTTCAAAAGAAACCTACAAATCTTTGCTGTCATATTCAGCAGAGTTTAGATGTTTGTCTGAAATATTTATGTTTGTATGCTTTTTAGAAAGAACCGTGTAAATTTTTGCCTATCGATTAACCTGGGATAAAAAATTCTTGAAAATTATTTCCTAAATGTACTTTTACTCTTGGTTTCGCAGTTGGTATTACGGAAGGATAACCAGAGCGGATGCAGAAAGATTATTAATGAACAAACACGAAGGTGCCTTTTTAATCAGAATCAGTGAAAGCTCTCCTGGTGATTTCTCTCTATCGGTTAAGTGAGTGAATTACAAACAAATTCGGATTATTCAATTCATTTTGAACCGAATTCAATCATTTTGGGATTCATCTTACAATTTGACTTTCAGATGTTCGGACGGAGTGCAACATTTCAAAGTATTAAGAGACGCTCAAGGTAAATTTTTCCTTTGGGTTGTCAAATTTAACAGTCTTAACGAATTGGTGGAATATCATCGTACAGCGTCGGTGTCTCGTTCTCAAGATGTTAAATTACGCGACATGGTTCCAGAAGAGGTAACGAATACCGACATCTTGACCTTGATGAATGAAAAGGACTGACAAATAGAGATGTCAATTCTATGCTTATTATCAAAACAGTCGTGTAAAAAAAAAAGAAGTCGTTGGTCATACGATCGAGGAAATGACCACAAATCAAAACCAATAATGTTCCCAGCATTTTAGGGAGAATTTGGTTTGGTTTTTTGACTCTGAAAGAACAACGGTAGTATTGGTATAGTTCTTCATCTTTTTAGAGGGAAATGTTTGGTTGTTTGATCGAATAAAGACCAAATTCAAGCAAAATTGAAACCAGTCAGGCTATCTAAGAAGTTTTTCAATAATTCATTTATATTAGGATATAAATTTTGATAATGTATTTGAAATCTAATAGAACATTTGAGCATTTTTGATCTTTTGTGCAAATCGATCAGATTCTATGTACATTTTCCTTGAAGGAATTCATCATTTTTTCTAAATTAAGAATTCAAATAGACAGTGGGAATCGAAAAGTCAAATTCACACTCGTGTGGTAGACAAGGTTGCACGAAACTTGCAATGCGGAGACTAAGAGTGATCAACCTCACAACTCTCCATGGTTACAACAATGGGAGGTTGTATGTACTATATTTTATTGAAATCTTGCGAAATTATCAAATGAATTCTTGAAATGACTAATAATAATTCTTCCTCGAGGATTTCATTTTCACAGGATTGTTAGCGAGTCGAATAATTCCAGGATTTCAAGGACAGAAAAACTAAAATCCTCTAAGAAAAAATTATTCTTCGAAAATTGCACAATGCTATGAAATTTTTCAACGTTTAGAATTGACATCTCTATATATTGTTTCAACTATCCTCTCGTGCTTTCGAATATTTTGATTGTGATTCATCGAAGAAATGACTGACAATTTTATACATTTGGTATTTTTCATTTTAGTTCTTAGTGCAAGCTTTATACGATTTTACTCCGCAAGAACCTGGAGAATTAGAATTTAAACGAGGAGATGTGATCACCGTAACAGATCGTACGGATCAACACTGGTGGCACGGTGAAATTGGTAACAGACGAGGACTCTTTCCATCTACCTATGTGACTCCATATCATTCTTAGGTAATATTAAAAATTATGTAATAACCTTGGATCTTTATTAAATTTAATCCCAGTTTTGTTTGACCTACATCATTGATTCATCGAAGCATGCCAATGTTGGGATCGTTAACAATCAATTATCAGCTATCGAGCTAGAGTTTATATCGTTCAATCACATTACTTTCAAATAAATCGGTCAATGCGCAATGTTTGAAACCCGATGTTAGTATCCCCAAATGGAATTTTTCTTTGTTTCTTTTATAAAACTCGAAGCAACATGAAATACAATGAATTTTTTTGTTTTCTAGGCCTCATAAAACGCGTATAAAAGTTAGAGGCAGTGACCATCCAATCCTATTTTCATTATTCACTCATTACAGAATTATTCCGTGGCATTTAATGAATTCTGTTTCATCAAATGAGCTATCAGGATGGGTTTTGGTGGTCCAAAATGCCGAGATTCACAAGCTTGCTTTAAGCTACTAGACAGTGGAGAGAGAAAAAATTCCATTTATATAAAGAAGAAAAGCTTCTCTGACATCTTCTCAGTGGCAAATCCTCCATCGTGTACAAGTGTGTAGAGTGCATCAATGTGCCACACAACAGAGTAGTATCTTTTTGGACAAACACGACCTCTCTGTGAAACTGCTAACTCTACATATTTGTCATTTGCAAAATAACATTCAATGCACTTGATATACATATACATATATATATATATATATAAATATATATATACATAAACGAAAGATGAGTAAAAAGACGTAAAGTAAAAAGATGAAAAGCAGTGGTAGATGATAATTTCCTTCTTTTTTTTTTGAAAAATTTTGTATTCTGGTCATGATTTATTTGACGTGTGCAGTTTAAAAATGCATATCTTTCACTTCGATAGACAAATACGATTGTATGATTGCACATCGAACGTACAAATGAGTTTAATTTTTAAATGGTATATTGTGTTCCTTGGTAATTCAATCATGGTAGTAAATGATGCTTACACATCAAACAAATTAATAATGAATTGTATTAACAACCTCAACGTTATTCACTGGCCATATTTCCTCAGTTGGATAAACTGGGTAATTGAATAGCTTTGTATTTTCAATGCAGATTCAATATTTGAAGAGAATAAAATGGGACCTTCGCAATTAAGGGGCTCGGTAATTCATTTAAGAAAGGATATACACATATACATAGATATATATAAATATTCATAAAACACACATACACACGTATCATACATACAAACATACATACGATACATATAATATCACAAGACGTCGTCGCCTTTTGGCATTTTATATACGTACAGAGTATTGCAGAATTATTTTATCACATTTGTTCTATTCATTTCATTTCTTTGAGCACACAATTTTTTGCGTGTAGTAAGTTTGCTAAATATATGGTGCGACAGCCAACGTTCAATATCACTTTTCTACGTATGAATTGATAGAAAATCTAAAAATATGATCCGTAATTTCGAAATACTCTGTACGCACACGCTTATTCTTGCGGTAGAACAAATAAATGTTCAGAAAGAATGTTTTTCTAGCATTAAAGATCTAGTAGAAGTATTTTAGATATTTCTCTGTGTATGATATATACATTATACGAATTTATGCCTCGTGATGTTTTTGATAATACTTTTGTCGTCACAATTTTTTGTGTCAATTCAAATTTTTTAAATTGAAAAAAAAAATATATATATATATCGTAATGATCACATTGTTACATTTTTTTTTTGTGTATTTAAAAGATGCAATGAGAATAAAAATTTTAGTGGCCGACTGATAATTTATATATGCTCTATATTACGTTGAAAAATCATACAAAAATAAAACAGTACAAATCAAAATAACAATGTGTGTGTGTGTGTGTCCCATTGAATTGCATATATGTATATTTCTGTATTGATTTTACATCCGATATTTTTTTATTCAAGAAAATGCCAAAAAGCGATACAGTTCATCGAACGGGCTATTTGTTTTTCTTTTTGTTTTTTTTTGTGTGTTTTTTTAACAAATTCAGACAGACGAGTCGTATTTTTTTCTCTTCTCTGTTCGGTAATATACCTTTACTCAAACACGTTCCAATAAAAATATTTTCTAATGTACTATATTCGACGGATCGAAGGAGAAGAAAATTCCAATTTAATTTTTATTTTAATGGAATTTATTTGTATGAAGCAGTGCATTTCATCGAAGCATAAAACCATGTACAAACGGAACAAGGGAAATCGAATTTTCAAAAGAATCTTCAGAGCGAATATGAAATTCGTATATATTTTTTTTTTTCCAATTGGATGTTTAATTACTCGGTAGGACTTGCTTTTTATAAATTTTTTGAACAATGAAAGTTTTCAGCCTTGCGGAGTAATTATATTGAATATTATTATTATTATTATTATTATTATCATCATTACGTTATGTTATATTTGATAAATAACAATATATTATCTATTAATCCTGCTTGCGTTTATTTTTTTACACTGCCTTTGATTCAAAGACAAATTTGATTTGGGTGTTGAGTTTTCAAAATCAGTTAATTTTGGGGTATGATTTTGCAGTGCAAAATTGTAAGTAAATTCATTCGGTAGGAACTCTAGTTTTTCTTTGTGGAATATAATTAGAGATACAAGCGATAAGAAAAAAAGTTGTCAAATGTATTACAATAATTATATAAATCATTTTATTTGATACATTTTGGAATTTTGTAAATCTATCTTTAAGATTATACAATAAAATATTAACATACCAGTCTATAAGAGATATATCTACCAGCAGTTTCAGATGGTCGGATGATTTTTACAACTTGACCACGTTTTAAACCAAAGTACCTTGCTACGGGATCACCAGCTTGTATACGCATCAATTGATTTTCTTTGAGTTTGTACCTGCTGAGCAATTCCTCTTTCTCATCCGGAGTCAATACAATATGTTCAGGAACTAATTCATGTTCAGTTATGTTGATCAATAATTCTGATTCGAGGAATTGTTCTAGTATGTATTTTGGAGCCATATCGACGAGGGATTGTTTAGCCGACGGCGTCATGCCTTGCTGAACGACTATGATCGCTCTGATTAAAAAAAATATATAAAATGTCAATTATGAAAGGGAATGTGAGAGAATTTTGATGAAATATTTTGTACGTCATTAAACCTGTGAATTTTTTCTTCCTGCATACGTTGACAGTAAGTTTTGATGGTCTTGATTCCAATTTTGGGTTCATCGGGGAAGAATACGAATAATTGATCGGTTGGATCGTCATTATGAGCCACTAATACGATTAAGTCACTGCGAGCTGGCCTTTTTTCGCTTGGTTTGTCACCAAATTGGTCCTTGAATTGTTCTAAAGTTTGATCCAATTCATCTTGAGTGACCAAATAACCTCTATCGTGACATAATTGCATCACAGTTTTTCTTATTCTCCACAATTTATAAGTTTCTGCTTCATCATCCATTGCAAAAAATTGAACCTAATTAATTAAAGATGACGTTGAATTATTTTTTGAACAGTTTACAACTTTATTTAAGAAATACAGTTTGTTGTTATTCCCGGAATCAGGATTGTATTGTTGTGAATGTGAACATAGAACACAGAGATATTAGAAAACATGCTGGAGTGCGCACTCCCTAGAAAACTATCGTCAGAGAGAAGCCATTGACGAGAGAAAGACGAGGCTAACAAAAATAGTATCTTCGCTAAAAACATATTGATGATTTCCACAATGTTTGTAGCGATGGTAGTAGTTGAATAGGTAACGCCATCTCTCTCTGACTCTGAATGAGTGCGCACCTCAGTATATTATAGAGCTTAAGGGCATTCATCAGAGGCAAAGTTACTAGATCTCTCCCCCCAGTTTTCTCAACGATTAATGAATATAATCGATTTTAATGAGCAGGTGCATCTTCTTAGCATATCAAAGAAAGTGCAGCTACTCTTTATTTTCCATTTTATTTGTTCGTTTCTGAGAAAACTGGGGGGGGGCGATTTTGGAATCTAGTAACTTTTTGGGAAGGTAGTGAATGCCGTTAAGGGGATACCAGTGTTACCATCTGAGCACGTTGGTTAAAAAAGGACACGCCTATCCACTTGAGAGGATACCAGCGCACAGGTGGCTCCATCTGGCGGCATTTTTGTTTTGACCAAAATACTCGAAATTGGACTTATAAGAAGGTCTAAAATTTCTAGGGATGAATCTTCAAAGGTTAATCTAGGTCCATACATTTCGAACAAAAATTTTCTTTCCTCAGTCGGTAAAAAAAATGTTTTCTTTGAAATTCAAAATTTTGGCTCTCTACAGACCTAGATTAACCTTTGAAGATTTATCCATAAAAATTTTAGACCTTTTTATCAGTCCAGTTTCGAGTATTTCGGTCAGAACAAAAATGCCACCAGTTGGAGCCACCTATGCGTTGGTATTCTTTTAAGGGGATTTCAGCGATCCCCGCTGATGCAACCCGTCATACAAAATTACCGACTGAGTAAACATTTTCTCGGCAAAAATACTCTGAACTGGATTCATGAAGAAGGGTGAAATTTTCAGGAATCAAGCTTCAATCCTTGATCTACTGCTGTACATCGTCCAAATTTCGAATTTCACAGAAACATTTTTTCCTCAGTTGGTAATATAAATTTGCTTTTCGAAATTCAAAATTTGGGCGATGTACAGCAGTAGATCAAGGATTGAAGATTGATTCCTGAAAATTTCACCCTTCTTCATGAATCCAGTTCAGAGTATTTTTGCCGAGACAATGTTTACTCAGTCGGTAATTTTGTATGACGGGTTGCATCAGCGGGGATCGCTGGTGTCCCCTTAATGATTAGCATAGAAGGGCCAAGCACTAGAATTTACGTATTTGGGAGGGTAAGCGGAATTAGAAAGAGAGGGTTGTATGCGACAACTCCGACTGCGCCGTCAATGGTTGACCGCTAGGAATATTTAGTGTTTCCACTAAAAATTACCAGTTTTTAGCCAATAACAAGTAATCGCGCATCTCTTGTACCATCAAAAAGAGAGGGACAGAGAGAAAAGAGAGGGAGGGTATTTGCAACTCGGATCTCTTTTTTCTTCTAATGACGTCATGCATGACAGTCGCTAGCATGGGTAGGGCACTACAATCCAGAACGTTCATTATCCAGAAAGTGCAAAATCCCGAGTGCCAATATCCAGAATGGGCAAAATCCCCATGTATAGATTTTAGTTCGTGGACTCCTCAAGAAGATTCCCTCTCAGACAGCACAACGTGCCACTGGAACGTTTATGGAAGGTTTATAAAACGTAGGAGAGGTCTTCAGAACGTTTAGAAAACGTCCCAGAGACACATTGTGCTGTTAGGGCTATCAGTTTCATCGTTTGTACCTCCTTGCTTTCCCATACAGCAACGAGAGGTCTTTTGAACGTTCAGAAAACGTGCTTAGTTACACTGAGAACGTGCAAATAACGTCTCAGGATGTTCTAAGGACGTCACATGTATATGTCCCAGGTACATGCAAATTTCCCGGTTAGTTCTATTTATGTGCACCGTACGACGGCCTGGGAACATGTTCCATAAAGGTTTCCATAAGGTTTTGCGAAGCTGCGCACATCTTTTTAAAAGTTAGTTTTTATGAAAGTACGCTGAGCAAACATTATGAGAACGTTACGTAGTAAATGGAGAGAACGTGTTCAGAACGTATTCAGCGGTATTTAAAGTGCAGGTGCTCTAAACGTTTCGAAAACCTACTCCTCGAAAACCGGAACATGCAGAACCAAGTGTATGTTTTCAGAAGGTTCAGAGAACTTTCTGTGCTGTCTGGGTTTAGTAGTTAGGAGCCTAAAAAGACCTAAAAAACATAATTTCATGAGCTTAAAAAATCATACATGATTGCCCCTGACTGGGGCAACTTTCCCATATATAGATTCTCATTTACGGATCTCCCAAGAAGATTCCTCATCAATTTCATCGTTTGTACCTCCATGGTTTAGAAGTTCGGAGCTGAGAACTATCGAAAAACCATGAGTTTCCAATTTTAAACATCATACCCCGCATAGCACAAATGTCTCAGTAATATCACCAGGAGATTCTGACAATATTACAATGTGTCCAGAATGTTGTAGAATATTCTGAAGATATTACTGAGAATTAGTGCTATCTGGGACAGCATCGCCCCTGTCTAGGGCATCTTTTCCATGTTTGGATTGTGGTTGAGGGGGCTCCCAAGAAATCCAAAAGTGGAGGGAGGGAGCGAATATTGAAACGAATGAAACGTGAAAATGTTTCAATTTTCTCCTAAATTACGCTAAGGTAACTCTTTGTTACGCTTAGATGACTCTTCGCTTACGTTTCAACGCTTCACTTTCACTAGGGTTTCATCATTTGTACTCTCGAAAGATCATACGACAAAATCAATCTTTCCTCCAATAATTCATCGAATCATTTCTTTGTCAACTACAAATTTGTTAATAACACTCATAAACAATCACGGATGTCACATTTTCACTTGAAAAAGAATGATTTTTCTCCCCCATTAATTGTTCGAATTATTCATTTGATTGATAATTTTCGATTATAAATTGTTTATACGATTCGTTCATCACAACAACCCTTCAAACAAGGATTCCTGGCGTTTTAAGGGGCCGCTGATGGTCCTGCAATGCCAGTGAAGGGACTTGGGACTTGGGAATAAATTATGCTGCCCTACAAATTCCCATAGTTACCAAACCGTTCCAAGAGAACAGCGAAAAAATTTGGTGAGAAAATGGTTTTCACTTTTGAAAAAGACACTAATATGCGCTATCTATTCGGATAATTTGTTGATAACAATCAATATTGTGCATCCCGCGCGAAGGGATCCCCAGACAGCACTGAAACGTTTTGAAAACATTCACAAAACATGGTTGGTAATATACGAAACATGCAAAAAACGTCCCAGGATATTTTAAAAACGTTAGATGTATGTTTTGGAAACGTGAAAATGTCCTAGGAAGTTTTATTTACGTTTTCGAGGGTGGTTATGGAAACATTTTACCGAACATGATTTAAAAACGTCACATAAATGTTTTCCTTATTTCTTTCAATTATTGAAATGTTCCAAAAATATTCCAAGAACATGAGAATAATGTTTTCAAAATCTAACAGGATGCATTAAAAAAAAAACGTTTTTAAAACATCCAGGATATGATGTTTTCAGAATCAAATCTAGAAAACCAGAAACAAGTTTCTGAAATGTTCCGAGAATTTTCTGTGCTGTCTGGGTCTAAGTTAACTTTCTGATAACTTCCAGATTTCATAAGAAAGGCATCAAAAAGATTTCAGAAATCGACGCATTAGAGAACTTTTTGATATCATCTAGAGAACATAATGAATGTTTGCAATGTTGAGAGGAAAAATGTTCACTGGACTTAAACGCGTTTCTTTACGAATAACATATTCTAGCGCGCAGGGTGGTTTACAGTTCCCAATAAACATTTCTATGGAAGTCTTCCGGAACACTCTAAAAGATATCTAAGAGAGATTTAAAAGATGTCTTATGCAACAAATTTAGATATGTTTTAGATGTCTTCCTCCAAGATGTCTTTTAGATTTCTAAAAGATGTCTTTCTGCAAGATGTCTTAAACATATCTAAATTTGTTGCATAAGACATCTTTTAGATCTCTTTTAGATATCTTTTAGATTGATCCAAAAATGTTTATTGGGTTTACAGTCTTCGGGCCACCACAATTCATGCAGAAATATTTTCTCCACACCAAAAGAAAACATTAAAACCAAATTTGACAACAAGGTTCGAATATTTTGGATGAAAGTTAGAATAAATAAATAAAAACAGCGTTTTTAGTTTGTCATAGAATAAAATTATTTTATATACAATATAATTCTGCTCTTCGCTCTTTTGCGTTATATATTTTGAAATATTTACAAAAATTTTCGGCTAAAATATGCCCCCTACACTCCGATGGTAATTGAGTTGAGCGTGTTGAGCGTAATCGTAACCTTGATCGTACCATTCCGGGTTGGTCGCAGTATTGGGAGGAGGGTTGGATTGAGTACCGTGACCCGAATGCGGCGCGTGTTGGTGAGAGGGTGGATATTCACTGCTCTGAAAATGGTTGAATTGTCCCCAACCGAGTTGCGTTCTGGACCAATCAGGATTTCCTGCAAAAGAACACAAAAATGTTAGTTGCTTCAGCGAAGATTCGTGGTAGGGTCTTCCGCGGTTTGCAAAATTTAATCAATTTTGAGCTTCCGGAGTGCAATGAAGAAGCCAGCTGCAATGATGGCGAAGACGCGGCTCCACTCCGGAAGCTCAAAATTTATTTAACTTAATAAATTATAATCAAGTTCACAAGGATTACTTTATTTAAAATGTCCCACAGAATCCGATAAAAAATTGTTGTCTGAGCTCGTCGAAACCTAACAAAAAATTTTTCATCAGTCTTTGACTGAATGTCCCACACAGCACTACAGTCCCAGAAGAATTCTTAGAGAATTCATAAAGAACACAATCAGTTCAATAAGAATTCTGCTGTGTGGGGTTCTAATTAATAAATTCCCGTTAGAACCGAGTAGAAAATTTGTCAGTTTATGACCAGTTTTTCTGGGATAAAATACGTCCAAAGCCAGACAACAATTTTCTGTTGAATGTTATCGGGCATTTTAAATAGAGTGCTCTGTTAGGACTGATTCTTTTTTTAATTTCGGCAGCATATCTTGTAATATTTTCCACTGTCCTTTACCCGAAAAAAAGTTATATGGGATTCTTTTGTTTTCTGCTCTAGAGAGAGAAGCGTCCACCCTACATTCACATTGTTTCTACATTTTATTCACCTTAAATCCACGTAGTATAATATATGGAAACAACATATCCCATCCGTTCTTACTAGGAAACTGTGTGCTACTCGCAACGCCCTGCTGTGACAGCGAGAGATATAGTCAATACCACCATCCATGCGGATGGAGAACCTCGCGAAAATTTAGCTGGGATTCAGGGAAGGTGGATACCAGATGGATGGAAGGAAATTCAAAGTTGACGCAACAAAAATACGACAGAAAAATGGATTTTTAAAGACCCAGTTTCAAGGACGACGAACGTTCACCCATCATTTTCCACTTATGACTCACAGAAGCCCACATTCGTCCGGTACGGGATTATTAACAATCGAGAGATTCCCCATATTAAAATTGCACTTAAATTGATATAGAATTTTGTTGAAAATTTAGCATTAAATGTACCTGTATTGTGTGTTGCTAGAGTCGCAGGGGCTCCGTGCGCAGCTGGTGGTTGAGGTATCGTGGATACCTGTCCTATTTGCATCCCATTCGTATGGCCGGACAAAGTATTTAGATGTCCAGGAATCGCCACAGAATGTCCTTGAAGCGCGCTACTCATAGTTGTAGGTACCTGAGCCATGGACGTAGCCATTTGCGCTACGGTTCCGGGTACTTGATGAACGGTGGTTGGCGTTTGATGAAGCGTCGTTGGACTGTGATGCAACGTTGTCGATACTTGAGGTATTCCTCCTGGCATCTGAGGTACCTGGAAAATAATGTTTTTGTCATTCTTTGCACCTTTTTTCAATAGTTTCAATATTCCCGACTAGAAATTCAATCAAAATTTGTGGGACTACCCAATCAGAAAAATCTTAATTGTACCAATGTTGACAACAGGGGCCAACACGTACGGCATAAGTACTGGATACATAGAAATACAGCACTATGCCTGTACTGATAAACCAGTATACTGAGAGCTCAATGCCGGCCAGGTACTGATCCAGTACAGGCACTGCAAGCGTTATCATCCTAGACAAATGCCAGTACACGGAGAGAAAAATACAGTTTAAATCACTGTGGTAGCTCACTATCCACGGACCAGATTGGAATTGACAAGAAAAATTATGGTATTCCCATCTAATTCTAAAAAACTCCACAGTAATTTATAATGATGTTTAGTGCAATATTCACCGAATAAGAAATTTTCCTGAAAATCTATAAATTCCTGAATTTCATCACAGAAATTAGAACTATTTTACTGTGTGGAAATATACATTTTTATCAAAATCAAAACTCGGTCTGGCGTTGATATGGAGCACAGTAAAAAATGTAATGTAAAAAAAGTAATGGATTATTCTCTCTGTGTACTCTGCCAGTCTTGGCCAGTACTGGTGCAGTACCGCGCATGTTGTAAATTTCTGATTGGGTATTGACACGTTTTCAGAACGTTTTGAGAACCCTCGGTGCTAGAACAGCTGTTCGGGATGGCAAGAATCTCGCTAAAAATCAGGCTAAGAGTCTGGCAATACGAATACCCCCAGGTAGCACAAGCACGTTCTGAGAATGTTCTAAGAATATACGTCGAGGATATTCGAATATTCTAAGGAGATTCTTATTACGTGCGAATATGTTCTACGCACAGTCTCAGAATGTTTGAATGAGACTGTTTCAAATATTCTCAGAATATTATGCCACGAATATTGTGGGAATATTATAAAAAAATGCTGTTAAAATAGAAATTCCTGCCAATATAACTTCTGCATGTAGCCGAAAACTAATTGACAATCAATTCTTTCAATCAATAAACATCGTGGATTCTTAGCAATATCATGGATTCACATGGATGGGTGCCCTACAAACAATGATTACTGGCGTTTCAATGGGCCGCTAATGGTCCTGCCATGCCGTTGAAGAGCCGTTACTGGCCCTTTGAAACGCCCGCAGTTGTGTTTGCTGGGTGAGATACTTATGATCACAACAAGCAATCATGATATATACGACTTTTCTTCAAATTTTATTACACTTTTGAAGATTATTTTTCACTCATGACGCTCTCAAAACATTCGGGATATTAAAATGCACATTTATGAATTTCTCATTCCCCAAATACAAATTAAAATAATATATTATCCAAGCGTCTGTAGCCTGTCAACAACATTATCCGCCATTACTGAATTCATGTCATTGAGATGCTTGCGCATGCGCTGCTTATCAATCTCCCTACAAACTTTGTACGCATATTGTACGAACGTTTCTAGAATATTCGAAACAGTCCCATTCAAATGTTCTCAGAATCTTCTATGAATATTTACGAAGCTTCTACGCTCTTTGTAAGAATATTCGATACAGTACGTTTTACGGATTTTGTGAGAATATTCTCAGAATATTCTGTGTTACATGGGCCAGAGTACGGCAAGATTGATTGATTGATAACATGATTCGTTAGTTCAAAAAGAGTTCTTGAACAATTCTATTCTTGTTCTTGAAAAAGGATTCTTCGTGTGTTATCTGGGGGTGCTTCTGAATGTTGTTGATTTGCAAAAAAATTGTGGCATTTTGTGGTGAATTTTTTTCGTAGGGATGAAAAACGATTACAAACCTGCGTTACGTGCGCTAATTCGTGGCTGGCCGCTGCATATTGACACGGTGTGAGTGGTAAACTGCTCATGGAGTGAGCTATACTTCCTGCATGCTTTCGTAAACGTGCTCTTCGGTTACTAAACCATACCTATGAAAAATCATTCGACAATGAGTACAAGAATAAGAAATAAAGTGTAGAACACAAATTCTTTGAATCCATTCAACTCACTTGAATCCGGGCTTCCGTAAGCCCCGTTCTTTGCGCTAATTCCTCTCTGGCATAAACATCGGGATATTGTGCTCTTTGAAAGGCTGCTTCCAATTGTTCTAATTGTTCTCCGGTAAACGTGGTTCTACTCCTACGCTGCTTTCGCTTTAATGGAATTCCAGGTTCGCTTTCGGTATCCGAATCGTCGCCGCATCGACCTGATGATAAATCATTCCGAGTCATCAAACTCATTCTATCAATTTCCTTATAAATTCCAAATAAATTTTCTTTCTAAGGAAAGAGAAATATTCTTAGTTGAATCTATTATTATTATTCTGGTACTTTTTTAATTGACGGATAGACTACTGTTTCTTTGTTGTTGCAGATGAAAAAACCTTTGAAGTATCAGGATTTGAATTTAAAATAGATGATAATGAAGTGCGTTCCTGAAATTGGACTCTGAATGTAAATTCGAATTCTCTCGTGATTTGTAAGTATTGCAGGGTTGCCAGGTGAAAAACGGGACAATTCGATGGTTGGTTCCTTCTTTTAAAAACTGCAATTCGAATAGTTACACTGAGAAAGAAAACTCTAGCTGAAAATGAGCCCCAATACATTTTTTAGTCACAGTAGCCATATTTTCACTATCACGACGATTTTCATAGCTACTTCAATGGGAAATATGGTTGCTGTGACTACAAAAATGTACTTGGACTCGTTTTCAGCTTTAGTTTCAGCTCAATGTAGATGTATAAGAATTATTCAATTACCGGACTGTCTAGTTTTTATCTGGCAACCCTGAGATATTGGCTATTGAAAATCCTCTTATACGCACCAGGAAATTTGTAAAAAACTGACATTTACATTCAGAGTCTATACTTTTAGTTGTGGATTTTATTATAAAGTACTGAAAAATTCTCTTGAACGTGTAATTTATCCACAAAAAGGTTGGCGTAAAATTCAGCTCTCTCCTTCTGATGCTTGAACACCCTTGAATACAGCGAGAGAAAAGTTACATTACGAATTACTATATTGCCAGCATTTACGGAACAAACTTTTGCTTTATGATACCATTTATTCAGATACTCTCTGAAGAATCAGTATATCTGATAGTATAATATAGAAAAATTCGAATTTGGACATTTTTAACGCATTGAAATCACTGGGCCCTTAGGTTGAATGATGTCGACCCATGTTTCCATTCCCACACGGACTGCTGTTCATCGAACAAGAGTTATTCAAACTTAAGACTGAAAATTATTGTTATTTATCTTCTCGAATTGACTCCTTGGAACTAGAAACATCGTTTAAATAATGCATTGAAAGATTCTCAGGCTTTAACAACTGAGTATCTCGTTATTCGATCACTAAACATACACTGAGAAAAATAATGATTAATATCAAGAATTTTAATTCATGAATACTGCCAAGAATAAAAATTCTTGATTAAAGATAATATGTTATGGGCCTAAGAAAGTTTTTCACGAATCAAAAAATATTTTCTCGATTCAAGACCATTTCTTTTGAGCTAATAACATATCAGCTCTAATCAAGAATTTTTATTCTTGGCAGTATTCATGAATTAAAATTCTTGATATTAATCATTATTTTTCTCAGTGTATGACTGAAAGTATTACTCACTCACTCTCCAAATTACAATCAGTGAAATCTCCCTATTTCTGCAGTTCAAAGTCGACCACTGAATGGAATCAGTAAAATATCAGAGAATAGTCCCTGATTACGCAGTTGCGAGTGTTCCTCCCTGACCGAAATAGTGAGATTTCATTACAAATATCATTTAATATTCCCTGATTCGCAGTGATCGACTTTCCCCTGCGATCAGTCAAATTTGGAGAGTAGCAGATGCGTACTTTTCTTGTTCCTTTTTTCCCCATTGAAAAAAAAGTAGAGAAGATACAATTGAGATTTCAAGAAAGAGGGAAGAAATTTCGTGGTTCCATCGAATATTTGCTGTTAAGTCGACTTTTCTATTGGTCTTTTGTCCCATTTATGTTATAAAAATACACGATTCGTGTTATTATCGTTCTTCAATCGAGCGTCCAACGAGAAATGAGTCGTCATTGTCCTGTTACGGGGAACAACGAGTATGGTCATTGTAGTACTTTTTCAGCCAGGATTCGATCCTCTCTTTCATCAAGATGTATTTTTTCTTCTATTCGATGCTGTAGTGGAATTGAATTTTACGGCTGATTTAACTTATATACGATGGATAATCTACGGTCAATTTGGCATTTTACTTCCATACTCGTGACGTACTTATCCGCGAAAATAGCAGGGTAAGGGAAACGCAAGAGCGATGGTGGTATAGACGCGAAAATCCTAAATCCGAGGCAGGTTTGTTATGACAACCGCCTATCCTCGCCTCGAGCCTTCAAAATATATCGCCACAACAAATTCATCTCTTCTTTCCCTGTTTACTCTTTGGTACCCCACTGTTTGTTCGTACCTGTCCTCTGATAAACGTTTCAGTGACACGTTGTGCTGTTTGAAGTGTTGATTTTTTAAACACTTTGCATCGTTTTTATATGGAATACACAAAAATGAGTGTGCGGTTTGATGATTTCGAAAGAATTCTACAAACTTTATCAAAGTTACCACTGAAATTTTGAAAATCAATGAATGAATTGTGGATTCATTTGGTCAACGACTGAGTTGAGAACTTTTCCATTGACAATATCGTCGGCATCATGAAAAAGAGATCTTTTTCCTTTTTCTTGTGAAACTAAATGGGCCAAAAGTCGGCGGCACTGGCGGTCCGTTACATCTCTCAAAGGATCTCCTCTCGTGTTTTCCTCAAGGCACAGTACGACCTGCCCCCGAAATAGTTGGCGCATACAATGAATAATCCATGCATCTCCGTTCTCTGTGCGGTTTTGTACTTTCTTCCGTAGGCCCGAGCGAGTCGAGACCCGATGAACGGGATTCAAGTGCACGAATTTTCCCAGCGGTTGCCCTTTGAAATCTATATCTTCGATTCTTGTCTTTCCACCATTATTTTCTCCTTTCTCTTAATATTCCGTAATTTATATGTTTTTATATAATACAATTTGTCGATATTCGGTTCAAAGGAACTATTCGATAGTAAGAAAATAGAGCCTTGCCAGTACCGCGTCATTTCCCTGTTACAAATAATCTATATAATATATCTCATTGACGAATAGGAAAATGAATAGGTTTCAATGAGATTCAATGACATTTATTATTTTGTGACAAAACCTATAGGATCCATGTAAAACTGAACAATTTTTCGATATCTTCCCTCGTTTAAAGCATGTTTATTACAGTCAACGCGAAAATAACGTCGATTCTTCACATATATTCTAAGAAGGCAGATGTGTCGCGGCTCAACGCTTATTACTTACGGCATTATCTTCTTGACGTGTGTCAGTTACATCCAGTAAATGTCATACCCTATCTCGTATATTGAATTCACTGCTTATTTAAATACAAAACCGCCTAATTGACAAGTTTTCAACATCCATCGATTGACATAAAAAACGTATCTATATTATTCGCAATTGTTCTCTCTTACTATTTTAAATTGAATGGGATTTGGTCAGAACATTGTACAAGATCCAATCAGATTTGGCAAGATTCAATCAGAATTACATTGAAAAAATACATTCATCTGATTAAACTTCATTGACAAATGCTTGAGATGAGATTTGGCGAGAATCAATCAATCAAGGGATGTTACATCATTGTTACACTAATAAATAAATCTTACGATTCACATCAAACCATGTTCGATTGTATCCGATGAAATACGAGAACAACTCTTTTTCAATATTTTTTGTAATAGGATAAATCATATTGAAATAAAAAATCAAATCAGTTTTGAATTAATTCCCATATTATACATAATCACTTACTTCTATATCTCCTTCGTGTTGAATTAGTCTCTTCCCCTATTTTTTCCTTTCTTTCCTCTCCGTTACGATATTCATACGAAACAAATGATTCATTCATCAGTTCACATTAATCTACTACCATTCTACATTTCTATAGTGATTTATTCATAAGAAAGTCTCTTTTAGACAAATAACTCAAAATGATAAATGATAATACACGTAAACGGAGGTTAAAAGAGGAAGAAGGAAAACGACAAATAGAAGGAAAAGAAGGCCAGGAATCAAAGAGTAATTAATTGACTCCTCACTAAAGAGACATTCGTACACCGTATGTAAATACAGTAAAAAAAAAGGGAATAAAAAGAGAAATGTACCATTTAATATGCGATTCCTCTCGCGTACATATTCGTTCTTCTTACGTACGTACACACCACTCGCTTATATTAATAAATTAATCAATCAATTTGTCCCATACATAATGAGGCCACAATATATCAAAAGTTCCAAAAGTTCAGACGAACGCGCAATGAATTTATTATAAGATTCGTTCCGTCATATATTTTCTCAGCTCTCTTGGATGGATCTATCCGCTCCCACCTATTATTCGTCTATCTTATTTTCTTTGATATAGCCCAATCGAAATCAAGATGAGGTATTACGAAAGCCATGGATATTTTTACAAACTTTATTTCGATACGTTATATGTGCGCCCCTTTGTGAGGTTGGTCAGGTCTTCGCGTGAACGTATATATATATATATATATATATATATATATATATACGTGGTTATTTCAAGTATTACTTGCGAGCATACGGATCAAAAAGTAGCGTCCATAGAATGGAGATCGCGTGAAAAGACGCGTGTAATCAATTAGACGAGACCTGCGGTGTCGAGAGCAAATATCTCTTTCGACGCAAAGTCATCCAGAAATGTGCTGGTCAGCATCCCCGCTGTGGAGCGTGAACCACACGCGCATATCGCTTCATATAAAACGTAGAAAAGGATTTATCGTTAGATCCGATGTATTATAATTTCTAATTAAAAATTATCGTTTTTTAATGTACCAGACTTTCTATTATAAAATATTATTTTCCTCGCCAGTAACTCACGGAAAGTCTGGTATATAATCTCAAAACTCAAGTACATCCTCGATATCCCATAAAATATTTCACTCCATCGCGAAAAACAAGTTTTGGGTCTTCTCAAAGATATCTCTTGGATGTCTTTTGGAAGTAAGAACTGTTTTAGACATCTTGAAGATATCTTTTCTAAATGGTTCCTTGGGATATCTTCCCACCCAGCACTTGTTATCTTGAAGATATCTTCAGAAATAATTAAACATGAATAGACATCTTTTAAAAGTCTTTTTCAAAGTTCTGACTTCTACACGGAAAGAAGAAAACAGCACTGGTCACTGTCCATAACAGCAATCAGTTGAAAAACAAATGAAAACACGCTTGGATGACAAAGGTTAGTGCGATCACAGTGATGCGTACTGCAGTGAAATTCGTCAATGCTACTTGGACATTAACGGTTACTGAGAGACGCAGTAATGAACGGTGTGAATTTGATTTTTCATTTGTTGTCAATGAATTATTGCGATTCACAGTAACCATTGCTGTTTTCTTCTTTCCGTGTAAAAGATATCTTCAAGAAAGTTTTCAGAAACCTTTGGAGATTTTCTAAAACACATCTTCCAGAAGTTTCTAAAAGGTTTCTGAAAACGTTCTTGAAGATATCTTTTAGAAGCAAGAACAATTCAAGACTTCTAAAAGATGTCTATCCTGGTGAAAAAAATCTCTCTGAATCTCTCTATATTTAGGGACAAATTTCAGAGAGATTCAGAGTAATTCCAGAGTAATTCAGAGGAAGTTAGAGACTTTTCCGATAGTGATACGTTCTGAATTCTTCAACTTTCTCTGAATCTCTCCGCATATCCCTGAATCCCTCAGAATTTTATATATTCAAATTTCAAGGCTCCCTCTGAATTTACCTGAATATCTCTAAATTTCTCTAAATCTTCCGGAATCTAATGTATTCAGATTTCAAAGCTCCCTCTGAATTCCTCTGAATTTCTCTGATTTTCTCTGAATCCCTCTGAATTCCTCTAAATATCCCGGAATTTAATGTATTCAGATTTCAAAGCTTCCTCCGAATTTCTCTGAATTTCTCTGAATCTCTCTGGATTACTCTGAATCTTTCTAAATTCCTCTGAATATTTCTAAAACAATTTTTCTTAATTTATCTTCCTCTGGAAGTCTCTGAAACTTCCAGAAAGCCTCTGAAATGCAGGACCAAGAATTGTACTGAATTAATTCCTCTCTGAATTTTCCAGACCCCCCCCCCCCAGGATCACTCTAAATTCCTCTGAATCTCTCTGAATTTTTCTGAAAAATCCCACGCACAATTTTTCCTAATTCACCTGTCTCTGTGAGTCTCTGACACTCCCTGAATACCTCTGGAATCCTGAATCAAAAATTTAGCTGAATTAATTTTTCTCTGAATTTCTCTAAATTACGCTGAACCTTTCCAAATTCTTCTGAACATTCCTGAAAAGCTCTACGCACAATTTTTCCCAATTCACCTGTCTCTGTGAGTCTCTGACATTCCTTGAATACTTCTGAAATCCTGAACCGAAAATTTTACTGAATTAATTCTTCTCTGAACTTCTCTGAATTCCTGTGAATCTCTCTGAATTACTCTGCATCTTTCTAAATTCCTCTGAATATTTCTAAAATGTTCCACGCACAATTTTTCTAATGTATCTGTCTCTGGAAGTCTCTAAAACTTCCAGGAAGCCTTTGAAATGCAGGACCAAGATTTCACTGAATTTATTCCTCTCTGAATTTCCCAGACTTCCCCCGCATCTATCTGAATTCCGCTGAATCTTTCTGAAAAATCCCTCGCACAATTTTTCCCAATTCACCTGTCTCTGCGAGTCTCTGACACTCCCTGAATACCTCTGGAATCCTGAACCAAAAATTTGGCTGAATTAATTCCTCTCTGAATTCCTCTGAATATTTCTGAAAAGTTCTACGCACAATCTTTCTGAATTCATCTATCTCTGAAAGTGTCTGACACTCCTTGAACGCCTCTGAAATGCAGGACCAAGAATTTTACTGAATTTGTTCCTCTCTGAGTTTCCCAGAATTTCCCTGCATCTCTCTGAGTTCCTCTGAATTTTTCTGAATCCTTCTGAAAAATTCAAAGCACAAGTTCTCTCAATCCACTAGTCTCTGAAATCCTCTGAACCACTTGAACTCCAGTTGAATTGCTCTGAATTTCTCTGAAACCTGAAATTTTCAGAGAGATTTTTTTACCAGGGTATTCATGTTGCATTAGACTTCTCGCATTGTTCTTAATCATTTCTGAAGATATCTTTTAGACAACGAGTGCTGTGTGGGTTGGAGATCAAAAGTACTGTCCGGGATACTTACTTCCCGTAGTAAGTTTATCAAAAGCTCATGGTGGAAATCCACATAGCACTTTTGGTCTTCAAGATATCTTGAGGAACTGTTCAGAAAAGTTGAACAAGTCTTATGCAACATGAAAATATATCCTCAAGATGTCTAAAACAGTTCTTACTTCTAAAAGACATCTTTTAGAAGATCTAAAACTCTTCTTCCGAGATTATATCTTTTAGACATCTTATAGAAATCTTTTAGATCTCTTAAAAATATCTTCTCATGTTACATAAGACTTGTTAAATTTGGCTTGACATATCTTTTAGAACTGCAATGCTGTGTGGGAATACTAACATTTAATAATCTTGTGGTGTTATTTTTCAACTATCAATTAACGGTAAATTTCCTAGAAACATTTTTCAGCGATGCTGGACATTTTCCCCCGAATTGACAGTCCCTTTCTCCTAAATACTAATACATAATCTCGATCTTTCTTGCGTAGATTGGGAAATTTCTCGTTGTACTCGCACGTTTCTTAGCAGATTCGAACTCTCTTCGATTATAAATTGTGCAAATTGATTTCGTCGAGAGTGTCGTTATCCCGTTGGATCGAGTATCAACGTACAAAGCGATAACCAGATCTCGAGCCAGCGAGAAACGTTACCCCTGGCTAAATGTAAGCGTTGAAGCGTGACGAAAACGTCAGATAAGAGTCATCTAGGCGTAGTTCGGGGGGGAATTGGTACACGTTTACGCTTCCTTCACTCCCGCGAGAATATTATATCAGATCTGAACGGAACGAAAAAAGAATATTTGAGATACAATTAGCGGTTTGATATTGAGAGAAAAAAAAAAAAGAGAAAAAAAGTGAGAAAGATCAAGAATGAAAATTTTTTTCTCGAAGTTGGCCGCGCGCCGTCGGGGTTCCATTGGAGCGCAAGGTCTCTTTCTCTTTGGCGGCACCTTTGGCGGCATGTCCGAGTCTTTCTTGTATATGACAAACGGAAGAATGGAATAATGGCACCCGGAGACAAGTTGCATCTACAATATAATGGGTGATACACCCTGAACCTCCAGTTTAAATTCCTATGTCACCTTGACGTCATATACAAGAGGGACTCGATCGAATGAAAAGAGGGAGAAAGAGGATATTTTCATGTGTCAAACGTTTGAAGAAAATAACAAATATTCAACACATACATCAGTCTCCTCCCAGTCCTCCCAGTCAGCCCCATTTTCCCTCGTTTTAGTTAAAATATGAATCATGGGGAATGAATGGCACCTGTTAGTATACTTGCTCTTCCTTTTCTTTCATCTCCCAACATTTTTCCTTTCCAAACACACATTTTTCTATTTGAAATTCTAATTTCATGGATGAATTATTCATTCGTTAACACAATTGTTCGGTTATTTCGTTTGAAATACATGTGGAAAGAATTCGTTCTCGACCAATAACAATAGAGGTAAGAAATTTCACGAATTCATATAAGAGACTCGTTGAGAGTTCATTTGCAATCACTTAGTATAAAGGGTATATATACTCCGTACCGTACACTCCTTCACGTTCTTTTCCTGTTACTTAAATATGGTCAATGGGATTCACAATTAACGTTCATAATCCGTGTTCATTGTGCTTACCCTCGAAAGTTTATTACACCGTTCGAAGATATACTAAGAGGCTTCATAATTATTGTTCACACCTGTTGCTTATTTCTCTCAGCCGCAAGAGTATTGCCATAACCGATGATATACTAAAACGCACTTGCTATTATGGCTTGCACGAGCATGTTCGCAAGAGTGCTTCGCTAAGGGGCATTAATTATTACCCACTCGATGAACAAATTTTTCCTTATTTATTATTTTTTCCTTGATAACTATAACTACCTTGTAAATTATCCAAACGATTGGATAAAATTTCAATGAGAATTCCTTGGACGGATAGATTTATTTAGAAGAATATTACGTTGTAATATTTCGTTCGTGAAAAAATATCTTGGAATGATATTCGTCCACCGATATCCCAACGAGAGTAATAAAACGTGAAACAACTAATGCTCGCACGTAGTTTGTTGTAAGTAATCTATAAAACATTTCGTCAAGTGCCCGCCTCCCTGTACCGCAGAAGTGCAGCACTTGGGTTCGTTCTCTCATTACGAGTTCAACATATGGGCCTCTTAAACGATCACACACCGACCGAACTCCTTGTGCTTTCTCTTCTCTTACTTCACGTCTTCGTCTCGGTATTCTTTTTCTTCTTTCTTCTCCACGCGCGAACAAGAGCCAGAAGATGAAACGATAGGGGTTCAAGAATATCGAAGAGAGACCGCAATATCCTCTGAAAGAACCGCCGCCGATGTCAGAGGGCGCGCGAAGGAATGCCGACTTGGATGGCGTGGGGTATGGGTCCTGCTTCGACCCAACATCGTCGCCGTCCTCGCCGTCCTCGCCGTCCTCGCCCTTCTCGTCATCGTCCCTCTACTTACTTGCGTTAACTCTTTCAGTCTTGATTATTATTCTCCTCCTTTCCGATCGACGAACAAGAATAATTAGCCCAATTGTTTTCATTTTATAGGATTTCTTTTTTTCCATCTTTTTATAATTTTCTGTATAGACGAAAAAACGAGACCACCGTGTTCTCCTTATAAACCCCCTGTCGGTGGTATACTACTTGAATTATACTTTGGGTAGTGATTTTTCTCAATGGTTACGAGTATGTTCCTTTGTACCTGTCCTTTCAGTGACATATTGTATTGTATCACCAGCATCTTCCACCAGTAGTCGCTCAAAAGGAGTTGGCTTGTTCCGATATTTTTCCTGTTTCACACCGTCATTTCTCTTTTTCTATCCTGCGGGTCTTTACTTCTGTTCCCATCTGATACGGGCGTTGACAGGAAGACACACTGAGCCCTCTCGGATGTCAACCGCGCCTCGCTCGAAGCCTCATTGTTGGCATTTTCAGAACATTTGTTACCATTTAGAGGGACCTCACACACGCTACGGGAGACCCCCTTGGAAGCCTGCAACGCGGGGCCGAGAAAAGGCGTACCCAGGAGGGCCCGGCTAGATGTACAACTTACCAAGGTACTAAGAGGTGCGGCACCTTTTTCCTCCATTCAGAAGCTTGATTCGTCACGCGAAAATTTACAAAAGGGGATGAATATCCGATGGTAGGGGCAGAAACATCGATCTTTCAACGTGCGACAATACTCGCATCGCGTAATGTTTGTGTGTGTTTCGTGTGTATTCGAATGGAGGGTTGAGGTGAAAATAGTGGTGGTGGGACTTGTCATTGCCGCCATCACAGTTGCGAAAGAAGATGGTTCGCTATAATGTAATTTATTAAGGGATAGCGATCTACACTCATATGGTTTATGGGTGTTCGAAAACCCACGGTTGATCGGTTACCGACATATTTCAAAAGATAGTTTTTAATATTCAATGAAACTACCACTCGGGCAATTTATTCGGACATTTTATTTAGAAAAAAATTGATAGAGGTGTGAAAAGTGCTAAGAATTTGAAGAAATCAAAGTTCCCCTCGTCGTTTGATTTTGCATTATAATTCATTTATCTTACGAAAATCAAATTTTATTGAAAGAGATTCGAAGTGGCGAGGGAATCATTATTAAATACTGGCGATAAAATCGCGACACTTCGATTCCACGTTGCGCTACACATTATTTCTCCCGTATCAGCAACCACAGCAAGACCGTGAAAATCAGACCACGTTTAAACAATAGCATTAGCGATCTCTCCCCACACATTCGTGCTTTAGGTCATTGGATGGAGCATGTATAAAGGTACTCGGGACCATTGTAGAAAATTGCCGCCCAACGAAGTGGACCATTAGGTCCGTCGCTGGTGGTCTGTACGGAAGTGTATTCCATCCATCCATCCATGTATCCATCTGCGGAGAAATAACTTCTCATCATTGCTAAAGGTTGATTAAAGTTTTCGAAAGCTACCTTCGAGAATATCAAGAGATGATAAAAGATCTCCATAAAATTCCCAATCATTAGATTTTCTCAAGTTTCCTTCGTCGGAAACTAACAATAGAGCAAACTTGCAATTAGCATTTTATCTAAACTGGTGCATAACACGGATTCCAGGTGGAAGGGTTTATAATTGAATCACGCTACTCGATTAAAGGGAAGAAGGAAGCTAACTAAAATAACCTGGAAACAATAGCGCTCCTCGCGATATTCAGGATCCATCATTGAAGGTATAAGTAAAAGGAAGGGAATATAATATGGAGAACGAGTGCAACCTGCACCGTGAACAATCTACATATATCCCAAAGAAATTCGTATTAGATATACAGTAGGCGTGGCTTTCGTGCAACATGGTACACGACTGATTATAGGTACCACAGATGTATTCTTAAAAGGATTACGTGATAAATAATTCTCTCTACCATGAAAATGACGTTACGATTCGAATCGGTACCTCGCGAACGGTAGGATCATATTTTCAACGTTTTATATTTTAGACTTATAAAATAAATGATTATCACAGCTATTGAAAGGAACAGGAGGATTTTGATGTATTTCGGTTTCTGCGAGAGGCCCCGACGCGACGGAAGAAGAACGGATTGATCGAAGACCGATACAATCAATATGAACCTGATTGTGAATCACTTAGCGGCGTTGTTCGTCAACATTTTTTTTCGTGCGATAGTAGTCGTGGTGGTGGGTGGTTTGAGGTATCGAGAGATGAATATACATATTATGTACAAGAATACGTGTGGAGGTGCAGCGAGCAAGGGAGGTGGGCAGGACCCATTAGGCTAATCCCTCGTCGGCGGTCGAAGCCAAAGGAAAGGGAATATTCAAGAAGGAATAAGAAAGCCACAGGCTACGTGTCATTCCTACTCGCCTGCCGACACCTATATCCAGTCCGACGGCTTTGCCGTGGTTTATATACTTGTATATATGAACACACATATATATATATATATGTATATACTTTAGACACATACTCGTAAATAAATCGTCCAGTGGTGTTCCGTATTCCTACTACATTCTCGTTTCATTCTAAAAGAAGATTCTACCAGTGTTTGTCCAAATTTTCAACGGTACCGAAGCTGTGTGTTTCAATGTAACATTATACGTATAGTACGTATCCTATCGAAGAATAATTCATGCGAGGTGCTCATCCCATGCAACAAAAGTTGCTGTACTACAACCATCGGTTTTATGTTGTTTTTTAAATTTACGCGAAGTTGCTGGCACTTTGCTCTACGCATATGATTGAGAGTTTCATGAGACCGAGCAACTTTCCAGCAACACGACCACAATTCAGCCCAAAATCCCAGACTCACGGCATATTGTAGCGCATTTGGCGACGCAAAGTCCCTGCAAATTGCTTTAAACTTTTGCAGAGTGTTTTCAACAATTGGCCGCATATTTCATTGCTCAGCACTTTGCAGTTAGGGATCTCTCAAACACAATCCCTGATGAAAAACGTCAGTCGAATCTCATTGAATAATACAAATTTTCTTAACGGTAGATCACCGATACAGAGGTGAGCAAATTATTAGACTTATGGCAAGAATTCAAAACACCAGATTTCTTTATCTGACTTTACAGACTTATTCCATCACAATTATTCAATTCAAGATTCAATTTTTAATAAGTTCGAGATTGAATGGTCCCATACCAAGTTTACCACGGCAAAGTTTCCAGGAGGTTCTTTTTTCACCCAAAGTGCGAACGAGAACATCCTACATTAATTTCTTTATTTATTCCATTTTTTGAATGAATAAATAATCGTCGAATGACTCGAGGAGTAAGAATTTTATCTGCAGATTCGAATATTGACATCATGCAACGGATAACGACCAGTTCACTGATCTTGGCGGGGACACGGGAAAAATAGTATCTTATAAATTACGATGTGGGAATTGTAACGGAGGATTATATCTTCGAAATTAGTGAATTGTGCAGTTTTTTGATTGACATCACGTCGATTATTACGATGTTACAGCAATATCCGTCTCTAATATGTGACAATCCCTGCTTTCCCTGGTTAAAAGAACCCATTGATTCCGACCAATTCTCATGAAATTACAATTAAACGTGGACAATGTTCTGACCAAATCTCACCGGTGATTTTTCAATTAGATTTGGTCAGAACTTCCATGTGAATCTCGTTGAATCTGGCCAAATCTCACTGAATTACGATTACACTTGGACAATGTTCTGACCAAATCTCATTGAATTTCATTTGTCAGATTCAATGGATTCTTTTAACCAGGGTTTTCAAGTGTGGTCTTGTGCTACGATTTTACCATCGTAATTTCACAGATAATATTTTTTTTCGTATAATTATAGTAACTCACATGGCATCAAAGATCTCTGTGACATTGCCAGAATATTAAATTCAGGATATATAATATTCTACATTTGGATTATCTGAAGAATATTGTCAGAATGTCTCCAGAATGTGTCATCATCTTTTTGACACTAAGATCCCCAGATAGCACCAGAAGTTCTCAAAATGCTTTAGAAACGTGTCAATACAGTTGCCACAGATTTTGATTTTTCAAAGCAAAATATTTTTGAAGTCAATTTTGTCAAATCATTTGGGATTCTTTTTCACATTATACACTGAGGACCTAATTTCTTAGATTCAAAGAAAATTTCTTTGCCTTTATTCTGATAAATCTTGTTCTTCATGAAACAAAATAATTCATTGAAATGGGAAAATTTTCCATTGAATTGAAATCATATTCTTCGAATTGAGGAAAGAATGTATTTTTGTTTCAATTTGAACATTCTTGATTTCAGTTTGATGCAATTTTTCTCCATTGAACTGAATTTTCGTCCATTGAAAGAAAGATTTATTAGAACGAGGGTAAAGAAAATTTTCTTTTAATCTGAGAAATTGGGTTTTCAGTGTAATCGATTTCGCCGACTTCTCACAACGCACTCGTCTAAAAGATATCCCCAGAAATAATTAAGAACAATGTTAGAAGTCTTATGCAACATGAATAGACATCTTTTAAAAGCCTGGAACTGTTCTTATTTCTAAAAGATATCTTCGAGAACGTTTCCAGAAACCTTTTAAAAATTTGTGAAAGATATCTTTGAGAAAGAGGTTTTTGAACACGTTTTTCAAAATTCTTCAAAATTCCAGTACAAGGACCGAATTGTTAGTTACACTTGCTCACACAGCATCCAATTTCTCAGTAATATTTCTAAAATATTACCATATCTCGCTCAGAACATTCTGTGTGAAATACTTATACAAGATATTATAGATATTGCAGACACGATATTTTGTTCAAAATGTTCTGAGAATCTTCCTAATGGAACATTGCACACATGATGATTGCTAAATTTGTCGCAAATAAAATATTCTGAGAATATGAAAGTAGCAATATTTTATGAAGCAAAATGAATTTTCATACACCCGATCCAGGACTTGGTGAAATTTACAATTCAAGATCGAAAAAGACACCTCTTCTACGACCTATTCACTTTCCATTTCAGAAGATTCTGAATTGATTGTTCTTTGTTTCACGGAAATGAATTCTCCAAACTCCCATCACGATGATTACAATAAATAACTCTTTGAGAGTGGAGATTTTCTGAAGCGATAGTAGCCTTGACTCTCACTCGCCGAGCCCGGGTTCAATCCCCACTGAGGGAACTTTCTAATAATCGACTTCGGAGCAGGTTTTCTTCCACTCAAAGTGATTCTGGCCAAGCTCATTCAACGTTTGTGGAAGTGAATTCCGAAGAAATTTTTTTTCAACCCAAAGTAATATTTTGTTAGCTTATTTTTGTTCCGTACAGAATATCGCTGAAATGATCACAGCAATATTGCAGAATGTTACCTCAATGATTTCAACAATGTTGCAGAATATCTTCAGAATGTTACAGAGGTGGGGACATGAGACATCCTGCAGACATTCTGACAATCTTCTTGAGATGTTTTCCAGAATATTACACATTCCAAATGTACACGGAGAAAAAGGAATTCGCTGTGGCAGCGAAATCTACTTTTGCTGGGTTCCTTTTGCCAGAGCAGCACATTTTTCGCTGTTCCAGCAATCTTGTTAGCTGCGACAGCGAATTTTTTAGCTGTGGCAGCAAAAAATGTTTGCCACAGCTGAAAAAATTGCTGTCGTAGCTAACACGATTGCTGTTATAGCAAATTTTTAGCTAGGTCAGCGAAAAATTTTGCTATTCTATATATAATACCTTGATTTGCTGCGTCAGTAAATTTTTTCTCTCCGTGTAATATTCTGACAACATTGCTGGGACATCCGGTGCTGTGTGGGTGGTAAATTTTATTAATATTCCAGTACTAGCACTGAAATTTTCCAGTTCAAATTAACAAATGTTAACGATTCCTATGAACGTTCATTAAATGTTCTTTGTATCTCAGTTATACATTCTGCGAACTTTTCTACTTCGTATATACTTTAAATTCCTGTTGCTGCTTGGGAATCCTAATTCAGTTTGAATGAGTTTCATCTTATGCAGAATTTGACCTCAGAAGGAATTCTTCTTTCCATCCACCGCATAAACAAATATCGCATTGAACAATTGATTCTGTCTGCTGTTTGTTGTTATGTAAAAACAAATAATTATCAATACATTTCCCGCGTATCTTCTTTTTGTATATTAGTAAAAATTTCGTTCGCGATCGAACAAATTCACATTCGTCGGAGAAGAATAGACGGCAGGGAATCTTAGGTATAATATTATCGGAGTGAGGTCGGTGAAACGATTGAGCACCTCTGCTGACGTGTGGCAGGCGGTACGTTTGATCTCCGCGGGACCCTTTCGCAGGGGCCCCCCTCTGAACCCCCGGGGGCCCACTCTCGGATCTTACGTCGCTCTTTCCTCACATTCTCGACGATTCACGATCGAACGATCTCTCTCAACTCTCAACCTCGAATCTACTCGGCAGCAAACTACCACCACTACTAATACTACTACTACTACTACTACTACTTCTACTATTATATTACTTAGGAGGTTAGTTTTGAGACTTTAGAGACACCTGTATCAAGCTAATTCCTCTATGTCTACGTCCGCGCATCTCCACTTAAGAGAACGAATTCCTATCTCGTGTTAAACATCTTTCTATCGCTTCCAATTTAAAATTCTCGATGATTTTATTTCGACTCGATATATACGTAGAAGGTGAAAGAGGTTCACACTTTGTGGTTTTACATATAGAATAATTTGTACGATTTGGTATCTATGTTGTATATATATATATATATTATTTTATAGAATTGAGATGAGTGTAATCTCCGATTTCCAGGTGGTTCACGGTTCTGTGAGTTACTAAAACATAGTAAGAGGAAAAAAAGTTATCGCTGAATCGTTCCATTCAACTATTCGAATTGATACTACTTTTTTAAGGACTTCAATTTCACTCCAAAAGCAATTTTCAATCGTGACATTTTGAAGCCATGAATGTAATTAGAGAAACTCTGTTACGTGCATGAAAGAGAAGGAATAGTTGCAACATTTACTCGATTAGTCGATTTTAGACCATCTACTTGAGTAGTTGCTGCAGCTACTTAGTAGTCAGAACAAGTGACAAGCGAGCTGCCTCAACTAACTCAAAATATCTCAGGTATTTACGATAGTTAGTAGAGGCAGCTAACGTGTTACTTGTTCTTTTTCCACACTGTTGGTGGATTTTGTCCTCTCACCCTGGGGGGAATTGTTTTCCCATCGAAAATGAGGGATTTTTTCACCATTTTGAGGAATTATTTTGTTTTTTGGGTATTGAATGCTCCACAAATGGAAGAAAAGTCCACCAAATTATAGTGAAAGATTCCCCATCTGTGAAGGAACTTTACTGTCACCATTTTTTGGGGGAAAATTCCAGAATCATTTTTCTCTGAGCTCTGTTTTCATTATTACGGTACAAGGAAAAAAGAAAATGGAGAAATTTACCTTGTTGAATGACAACACGTCGTTTCGAGTCTTTAGATGAAAATTTTTACAAAATATATTGTCAAATAATTCACATTTTAAGATGAAAATAGATTTTTCTTTTATCATGTGAATCATTCAAAGTCTCCTTCAAGGTAAATTTCTCCATTTTCCGTGTATAAATTGTTATTGTTGTTTCATAATGGATAATTTCTGATCGCAAATTATCAAACTCACAATTATATGTATTCCATTGAATGAAATTTTGAAGCAGGGGTTATCGGTTCTTGAATCGGTAATACACGAGATCGGTAATACACCCTCGAGAAGAATTCGTCTGCTCCTCGGATTACGTTCTCTGCTCTGGTAGACATTGGTTGAAGTGATCCCTCGAGGCCTTGACTAAAGTTTTTTACAGGTCAAACCTAGTCTAGTGGATCTCGAAGGTCTTCCTTATAAGTACAACTGATCTAATCTCGATTAATTTCTCGGAATCTCAACAAGCAACTGATAGGGAAAATCAGATATTCTCATCATCGATACATATTATTGATATGTTTTCTTATCAGAGATGTATATTTTTCACATATTTTGAAATTATTCCGATTATAATATTGTTATATTTGAATATATTCACCCTTTCAGGACCGCTGGCACATATTTGTGACATGAGTTTGGAAATTTTTCATGAAAAGTGTATTCGGTAAAGGTCTTTTCATTGTGATTTATCTGAAAGAAAAAGGTCCCTGTATGGACTATGATTTTTCTCGCTGAGAAAATATAGATTTGAATTGAAAAAAAACTTAATAAATTCATCAAGTTTTGAGAATGATCATTTTATTTGTATTCTTTTCTAGTAAAACCCAAGTAGAAATTACGCCTAGTCAATGGCTAGTGCCTCGTGAGTTTTTCTATACTCCTGACGAGAGCCTTTTGAGGAAAACTCACCAGGTACTTATTCGTAATGTAACGCTGTGTGTTATGAGGCACTAGCTAGTGGAATTCACAAGGTACTGGTCAGTTACTATTTAGTTACTCTCTAAATACTCGTCAATTACCAACAAGTTTTTGGCTAGAGAAATATAGACAAATCCAGAATTATACACAGAAGAAAGCATTTCTTTGGATCTGAGAAATTATTGAATGAATAGCTTCAAGTGAATATTTCTTCCACAAAAATGAATATTTTATTCATATGGAAAAGTTGATTATTAGCTCCTGCTTTGGAATATCGCATTTGTTTGTGTCAACAAAGTATTCAGTTTTGGTAGATAAATATTCATTCGAGGTAATCTCATTCATTTGAGATAAATAACAAGTTCTTAAATTGTACAAAATATTTTTTCATCTGTGACACGGTCTGATGTAGTCCAATGAAACCATAAAAACCGCAACTGCTATCTTTTGACAAATAAATCTTGAAAGGGCCTCAATGATTTCTGACGAGGCTTACAAGTGTAGTAACAGTCTAGATATACCCTAGTAGAAATACTCTAGTAATTGACCAGTTTTGTAACGCTTAACTAGCCAAAAACTGGACACTTGCAAGTGCCTCGTAGGGTTCTGGCGAGATACTTGCAAGTGTCCAGTATCTGGCTAGTTGAGCGTTACAAAACTCGTCAATAACTAGAAGATTTCTACTTGGGATACTTATAACAAATCCTCCATAGTTTTTTGAGAGTTTCACTTGTCTAATATAATATTGTAAGTAACCGGTGAGTAACTTGCTAGTTTATCTCAACTAGAAGTTCCCTATGAAATCCCTACAGGGGCCTCATATTGACTAGACAATGCCTTGTCAGATTTCTACTTGGGAATACTAATATAAAATGGAATGATTCAAATGTTCTTGCTCTTCTGTATCTGATAAAATACAGGAGCTAAAAATTCTAATGCAACAGATTTATCCTATTTGATGGAGTACAGATTGAGAAAATTTCCATTCTTCTCCTCTACGAACAGCCGTTATCTTGTGGTCGTTTTATCTGATCAGTGGAATTCAGACAGCACAGCAGTTCCAGTGATGTTCATGAAGAATTATTTCCGAATTCTCATGATTTTTATGGTATTCATTATGAACTCAGTTCGAATCTTGTGCTGCCCGCACGAAAAAAATGCGGCCCGGAAGTAAAGTAATCTTTATAAGAATCAAAGAATGTTTCTTAGGTTTTATGCATGTTAAAACGGTTCGCATTCTTGTCAAATTTTTCTCGACAAAATCGAAATCTCAGCCGCGTCATTGCCTGGTTAAAAAAATTCATAGAATCTGACGAAATGAAATTTAATGGAATTTGGTCAGAACATTGTGCAAGATTGAATGAGATTTGGCGAGAATCAATGGGTTTGTTTAACCAGAGTGGAGAAACCAGGTATCGCTCCAAAACAGCCAAGGAATTCTACACGGAAAAAATTAGTGATCCAAATTTTCGTTGACCAGTACACAGTGAAAAGTGAAACTTAAAGTGATCCCGAATATCAGCTTAAAAATACAGCCAAAAGTAGCTGAGTAGTAAAATAGAATTCCATCTTAATTACCAAAGTGAGATGGAATTGACTGAAATTCAGTCTTTTTCATTGCTTACTTTCAGTTGGAATAGGCGCTACTTTTGGCTGCATTTTTAAGCTGATAAGTTTTACTTTTTACTGTGTATGTCACTTTGGGACGGAGCACAAGTTCAAAAAGAATTCGTACAATGGATTTTAATAATTCGTTGATTCTTTCCATTATTTCGACGATCAAAATGGAAAGCGAATTCCATTGGTGAAACAATGACCAAAGTCAACGATTTATTAAAATTCAGTGTACGAATTCTTCTTAAATTTGTGCTCCGTCCAAAAGTGACATACTACACTGTAAAAAAAATTTGTTGAATTCCAAACAAAAATGCTTGGAAATTTACAAACTTGGTTTGGAAAAATAATTTCCGAACCTTTTTTGTAAATTGCCGAACAAAAGTTTGTGAATTCTCAAAAATCTTCGTGAAATCACAAAATTTTTTGAATGTTTACAAACTTTTGTTTGGTAATTTACAAAAAAAGTTTGTGTAAAAAACTGCCAAACTTCTTTGGCAGTTTAGGAAGTATATTTTTTACAGTGTAGTCAACGAAAATTTGGATCACTAATTTTTTCTGTGTATGCCTCGGAATCTACACGGGAAAAAATGTTTAGCTGTATCAGCTAGATTTTAACTATCATAGCTAGAAAATCTCGCTGCACACGGAGAAGAAGATGTAGTACTTTTTCCTATTTTGCTTGCTAAACCAGAAACAGGAAGCTTTGTAAAATGGATTTTTACATAAGAATACGAAAGATTACGAAGGATTAACTGGATTTTACTGTACGCTTTATAAAATTTAACGTTCAGCGTTGAAAATTTCAATCCTACCTACTATTTTTTCTACAATATTCGTAATCTTCTGTATTTTTGTGCAAAAATTCATTTGACAAACCTTCCTGTTTCTAGTTCACTAAGAAAAATAACAAAAATTCTTATATTTTCGAGCAGCATTTCTCTCCGTGCAGCAGCTAAAATTTAGCTGATACAGCTAAACATTTTTTCCGTGTACGAATAAAACACTTTTTTCTGGTAAATCAAGCGTTTCTTCTTGAATCTTTGAAGAGAAATATATTTTTTTTGAAAATAATCTTTACAACCTCATTGAGTTCATAGTAAAGTTGGTAAATTGGAAATAAAATCAAATTAATAGTTTACATTCGTGACTTGGCAAAAAATGTACCAACGCCGCTGCGAAATATTAGGAGGAAATTGAATAAAATTTGAGGTTCCGGAGTGGAGCCGCGTCTTGTGTCCCCTAGCGATTCCAAAGTGACCAATTTTTTTGGCTTAGATTCGGTTATTTTTTGTTTTGGTAAAAATTTGGTCAGAAAATGGTTATCTAGATGGTTTTTTTACCATATGATGACCTATTTGTGATCGAAAACTAACGGTTGCTTTGAACAAATCTGCCACTAAAAGGTCACCAAAAAATGTGGTGCGTTTTTGGAATCTTTTTGGTATTTTTGAGGTAAAAACCCACAAAATAACCGAAAAATCACCAAATTGAGATTGGTTGAATTTTTGTTGAAAAAAAACAAGTTACCAAAACAAAGATTTTTCATCAAGATGTAACCGAAATTTCTTGTCGCTTGTCGGTTCATCGCAAATCCGACATTTCGTCATCATTGCATCTGGCTTCTTCAGGGCGACATCGGTCAACCAACCGATACAAGACACAGCTCCACTCCGGAAGCTCAAAATTTATCTAATTTTGCAAGCTGCGGAAGACTGCACAGCGAATCTTCGCTGAAGCAACTAATATCAAGAGGAACTGATTCCTGAATTTCCAAGCAGAAAAGAATAGTACAAAACTTCCAAATCTTTTCTTGGAAGTTTTTTTTACAGTGCAGTCAACGATAAAATTCCATGCTTGATTTTTGGGAAAATTTGGTTTCGTTTTTCCTCAACTTTCCTCAGCAGAATTCAACAAAATTCTGAATCGTTTTATGTTCATCAAGAGATTCTCTTGATTCTCTTAAAAATTACCGTTTTTTTCCAGCGGGATTTTCCTCCCTATGAGAACAGCGCAAGTAGAATTATTCCATCGTATTTGATCCAAATATTGAATCGAATGAAAAATTAATAATCCATTTGTACATTAAAATTATTCAAATCAATTGCATTTGAATAATTGGAGACAACTCGTCCGATACTTCTCATTTGTTACAAAACAGAAGTTGTATTGAATTTACAACAGAATATAAATATAATCTGATTCAAGATTCTCGATATTTATTTAATATCATTAAGCCACGTAAATAGGAATAATTCGTTGAAAAAAGAAATAACACGATTGAAATAAATGTGTCTTATATACGTGCACTAATGCAGGAGCAAAACCAGTTTCGTATCGTGAATCAGCCGTTTTATCCACCACGCATCGTTTCAAGTAAACGTTCGGATATTAAATGTATTTCATTCCATATACATTTTATCAGCCGTATACGTAGATATATATCTATATATATATTTATATCAAACATATGAGATATATAAGCGTTGGGTGAAGCAGCGAGCGAGATAAGTTTTGACGTACAACAATTTTTCACTCGGCTGGGAGATTTTCAAGTTTGCTTTTACGAGAAAATAAAAAAAGTGGTGGTTAAAATATTTTGCATATGTGAGTTTATAAGACTATGCGAGGCGGTAAGAGAAATTCACCTCGAATCATCAAGGTAGATGGAAAATAAGAGAAAGAAGAAAAAGGAAAAAAAAAAGAGGGACAAGAAGAAAAAGGAGTGGGATAATGCTTGCTTGCCCCGTAAGATATTGACACTCCTGTAATCCGTTTGTCGGACGTGTGGGCAACCTGGCTAATCCTGCTCACGCCCACCGGAGATTAAATCCTGGCCAAGAAGAACTGGCCTGACTCGGTCGTCTGGTCTGTTCTTCGTTCTCGGACTCTCATTTGAACTAACTCGGCCTCTAACCAAGCAAGCGAGCGGGAGAGCGAGCCAGCGACCGACCGACACACGTTGGGATCGAGCTTAAAGCAGCGTACACACGCTTCTCTTGTACATGTCAAACTTGGTCGGTAGAGAATCCGGAGGTTAAAAGCTCTTGATGCCCTCCGACGTTGTGTTGCAGGTTTGGTCGACTTCTTACGTCGCTTCTTGTTCTTCTCTCCACACTTATTTTTTCCCTTTTTCTTGCCAACTTTCATTTGGACAATATATAAGCGATGCTCTTATATTCTTTCTCTTAGCTGACAGCTAGAAGCCGAAAGGAGCTAATCGAGTCTTGACTTCATATATACGTATACATGTGGATAAAATGTGCGGCATGGAAGATTTCCAGAGGGATAAAGTCTTTCTTATTTCTGTTTTTTCTATTTCCTCCTTTTCTTCTTCTTCTTCTTCATCATCTCTTTCTTGATCGATTACGTAAAAGTGCTGGTTGGTTGAAAAACATCTTCTATAAGTGTTTCTATATCGATTATCGAGGATTACAATTTCATTCGTGAGGCACATGATGTATAATGAATTTTGTTTTGAATGAGAAACACATATGATGTGGTCGATCCAGGTCCAATGATTTATGTACGTCAATAGTGTGGTAGTGAAGTGAAAGGATTATATTAATAGTGGAATAGTCATCTAACTCGTTTGGATGGACGGTGTCAGGAATGACTTTGAAGAGAGATTACTGATGTAAGATGTCTAATTGGATAGGATTCATGGCACAGTTCTTGTTATCGTGTTTGTATTAAATAAAATGCAATCAACTTTGAATTGAAATAAAATTGTCTTCTATTACCCATGAAATGTGAATTTAATAACGAGCAGCGATTTGCTTTCGATGCGGTATCGATGGAACGGGATGTAAACTACTCTCTGCTGAAAATGCCAGGCAGAACCGGATACAAAAATTAGTGTCAGGCTTCGAATCGTTCCTTCCCCAGATAATTCAGGCCAACTCACAAACTTTCTACCCGATTTTGTCCGGAAACACTAAATTGTAACAATTGTTTCATCAGTTCTTTGACTGGATATCACGGTTTGTGAATTCCAAACAAAACCGTCCCAAAAAATTGCTTTTCACAGAATATTTGAAGTTGGTAATTCCGGATCAGATCGGGTAGGAAGTTTGTCAGTTTTTGCCTGGATTGCCTAGGAAAGAAAGCGTTCGAAGCCTGACAACAATTCTCTGTTCGGTTCTGTTTGGTATTTTTAGCAAGGCTCCTCGAATTGAATTCATTCGCGTTCGACGTCCAGGGACTGATATAGGATTATAATGAAGCGGAGTCTCCTAAACGAAGACCTGGCAATGTCTTTAGTCCTCAACATTTAACGTTATCCTCGGAATACTAACGATATTGGAACTATTCAAAAAATAGCTGATGTAAATCAACTGAAATTGTGGTAACTTGAACTATTTTTTAGAATCGTTCAAATATGGACTTCACATCATGTAAATTTTACAATTTTCTTTGTGGGTGCATCGTTAGCACTGGCAGAATTGTTTAATTTTTACTGGGGATGTAAAGATACGTTAAAGCGATTGTCTTGTGTTCGAACCGCTTGATGAATAGTTGTGTTAACACTTCGAAGAAAGATTCAAAAATATATCCACTTCGGTATTGACAATAGTTTATTCCAACAAGTTAATGTTGAAGATTCGTATTTCCCTATGCCACTTTTGAATTACACGAACAGATTTATACGTATTTCTGCTTCAACTCATGGCAATCCACAACTCCTTTTGGCGAAAATAACTTAACATCTGATGCGTACTGTTATAAGTTTTTACAAAATTACCACAAATTAAAGGAGAAATTTCCATGGACGATTATGTGACCCACAACTGTTATTATTATATGGATTTGTTGTATGCATTTTCCACGGTATATTGACAATGCATGTAACGCTGAATTGGGGGAAACCTAGATGACTTGTAAAGCACTGGCACTACACTTCAAAAAGTAGAACCTGATTCATCCAGAATATCAACTGATTTCTAGATATAACCAAAACTAGCCCTGTTTCAATTAAAGTCAAGCAAAAGGCTGAATTTCAGTCAAGTTTCCAAGTAAGATGTAACCACATTCAGTCCAAATTTTTACTGTGATAGGTTATGTACCTTGTCAATGTCCACACGGAGAAAAATGATGGTTAAAATGGACCAAATTTTAATTAGGGACAAGTCAACTAGCACGGTGGCGCTTCAATCGTATTGGATCGAGGTAACTTCCAAAATAATGCTGATCAATTTGGATTTTGAAACATCAACAGTAATTCAACGATAAAGTGTGAACAACAATTCTAAAGATAAATTATATGTGTTGATATATAATTTGGCTTTAGAATTTTCTCATTGTCACACTTTATTGTTGGAATATTATTCATATTTCAAAATCAGAATAATTTTTAGGTTGGGTCGCTCTACCGGGCCGCCATTTTGATTTTTAGTTCGCATGAAAGTCAAAATTTGAGAGGGAGCGCAAATACGTCCCAAGTATTTTCATTGGAGTTGCGTGGCCCTGAGTAGCGCTATAAGCGAAATAGTATGATATTTACAACTCCCACATAGACAAAAAACCCAATGAACATTATGACCCACATAGCACGAATGTCTCAGTAATATCTCCAGAATATTCTGGAGACATTGTAATATTGTCAGAATATTCTGGAGATATTACTGAGACATTTGTGCTGTATGGGGAGGACGAGAACTTGAAGACAATTGGAGGAGCTCTTACAGAGATCCAATGCGTCGGTTTACCCTGGCGAAAAAACGGCGTGCACATAAAGTTCAAACAGCGTACCAATAACGTGATTCTGGCCAATATACGTTCAATGCACGCTTACTTCATCATAAGCGTGAGTACAGCGTGCATGAACGCTTTTCTTCACGCTCGATCCACGCTCAACTGCGCCAATTGACTCTTAATACACTCTCATGTGACGGTAATAACACTCCTATGCGACGCTCCAAATGCACGCTTTATTTTCACCAGGGTAGGAGATCCTGTGGAGGTATTCTTATAGATCACTTTATGTTATCTTAAAGAGAACATTTATAACATAAAGATAACATAAAGTGGTCTTAAACAAGAGCTCTGTAAGATCTCCTGAATCGACGCATTGGATGACATTAAGATTTCTTTAAGAGCTCCTCCAGTTGTCTCCAAGTCCTCGTCCTCATAATGTTCATTGGGAAGATATCTTTTCGGAATCTAAAAGATGTCTTGCGACTTCGCAAGATGTCTTAAAAACTGTTCTAAAAGATATCTAAAAGATGTCTTATGCGACAGTTTTAGACATCCAAAACATGTCTTGAGTAAGACACCTTTTAGAACTCTTACTAGATATCTAGAAGATATCTTTTAGACTTCTTCAAGACGAGTTTTAAATATGATGCAAATTTTTCTTAGGACCTCTTCCCTGATTGATAAAAAACCCATTTATTCCTATTAAACATGCAGAATTCGAATTTTAATGTGAATTTATTACATTCAATAGGAATGAATAGGTTTTATCAACCACGGTTGAAGCACACTTTCAGATGATCTGAAAATGTCTTGCGAATTATATATTCCATCCCTGTAAATTCCCCAAGATCTTTTAGGTGAAATTCGACCATCGAATGTCCGGACGTTCAATGCACCTCCACTGAATATTCTTTGGACCTTCGTGTTTTTTTGGAATTACAAACTATGAGCGTAGAATTTTCTTGTACGCCTGTTTAAAATATCTCATTGAACCCACTGATTCCGATGCAGATTCTATTGGTTCAATGAAATTCTTGAAGCAGGAGTACTTGAACGAATGAAGTTTTCAATCCGTGCAACATCAATTGTGGTCCGACGTGATCCAATTTGGTCAGTAAAAACAATGCACACTATGAGATTATAAAAATTTTTATAATCAAAGTCGCCAATTATTTGATTTTATATCAAAATTTATATTTTTTTAAATTCAAGCCTATAATCATTATCGGTATATTATTATATTATTAATATTGTGATTTTGATTTTCAAGATATCTAAAAGATGTCTTTTATTAAGTCTTTAAAGATATCTTTGGAAATGAAGTCTATTAGACATCTTTAAGTTAACTTCAAGAGACTTCTTAGAAATATCTTCGGTGAGACATCTAAAAGAAGTCTATAAGTTGTCTTTTAGAAATGTCGAAAAGATGTCTTTAAGATTTGTATGCTTCATGATGTGAATTTTTACCACATTGAGTTATAAACATCATACACTTTCGCTTATAGCACTACTTTAATACAAAATGTAGTAATATTTGAACCATCATTCTTCTCCGTGAGAGTATTTCTGTTCCAGGATCCTTCGATATTTTATCATTCATCGTTTGATGAAACGTTGAGAGATGAGAGAAACGTTTTTTTGATTTTACTATTCATTTTACAAGAGCACACTCACCTCCCCCTAAGATGCCATCGATAGTGTAATCCTTCTTTCCATCGTCTCCTGATCTTCCACCTCGTAGTAACCTGCTGATGGAACTGACACTCGGTGGATCCGAAAAGCCTTCCTGCACACAAAAGAATAACAATCAATATGAGATCTATTCTTCAAAAAACTTTGATGAATCTGAAAGTGTTGTATTGATTTTTGGTACAAAATATCGTTTCTACCAATCAGCTGGAATTTATTTGATTTGTAAAGGAAGATCAGGGATAATAAATGTAGTGCTGAGAGAACATTATTTGAGATATCACCTTTTTCTAACGCATCGCCAATTTTTTACAGCGTGGATGAGGCATAGATTTTATACGAAAAAGTGTATATGATTCAACAAAATTGGAACCCATCGAGCTTTGTTTGTCCTCTCTCCATAAAATATTTCTTAGGATTGATGAAATATTTAATCGAATTAAATAATGGAATGCTTGCTCCAAATAAATCGATCTTCTAAATAAATAATTTATTCCCCACAAGTAATCAGTTAATCGCCCATCTAATTGAATATTTGATTTCTACGAATAAATAATGTTTTTCCAGTGTAGAAATTGTTTAGGAAATGAATATAAAGTCCTTGTAAAAATTTTGCAAATACCCATATATAAAAATTTTTAGGTTTCACCAATGCTGATAATAGAATATAGCTTGGCGCAATGTTGACAGACAATAAGGCTTGGCAATTTATAAATAGTAGATGCTAATTAACAAGAAACATAATGTTGCACAAACATCGGTGTTCAACGAATTTCGATCGTTGGCCTACCATTGATTCACAATTTCGCCAAGCTTGGCGCTTGCTTGGCTAGGCTCATCCTTGGTTCAACATTGACCGAACGATGGATTCTATTGAAATTCAGGATCATTTGAATATTGCCACAAACTTTGGTCTAGTATGGATAAAAATTCCTTTTTTCCATGTAGCGCCGATCATGGGTAATAGCATGGCTTAGTATTGGCATGCGCCGTAATTTTGGAGTTTCCAACAAAATCTAGTTCATACGCACAGATGGAAGAATGAACGTGATACGTCTCTTGACCCACGTAGAAATTCCGGTACTCAGCCGATGGTGACGATCAACGGATCGGTACTGAAAAGGTATGAGCCACCAATGGTTATCTGCCGATTGATATTTGAACTAACCGTTTTTGACCACTTTCCTATCAATGTTGGATTAACAACAGCACAATTTTAGTACGCAAGCGTTGGCCTCCAACGTTGATTTGGTACCAAACCATTGTGAATAGATATCTCGTGTGCTTTGGGAGAATGGTCCAGTACCGGCTTGATACAGGCTGCCAGTTTGCATGATCCAATAGTAAATTTCACTCTAAATTCCCCTTAGTGCAGAAATTTCGATGATGTATTCAAAACCTTCCAAAGTTACAACAGCGCGAATAACGGTTGACTGAATAACAGTTGTCGGTAATTGAACAGCGATCAATACTGGTAGTATTAGTTCTCAATGTCAGAACCACCCTGATTTCCAGTACTGAATTGATGTTGGTAAACGATACCGGATCAGAGTTCTTTGGCGTTATCATTTGCGTTATCATGGTTGCACCCTGGCAGCCTGTATCGAGCCGGTACTGGACCATCCGTCGATTTCTACGTGGGGATATATCATCGAGAATACGGTACCAATTTTTTCACATCATTATCGGTCTAAGCCACCGCACTAAAATCGTATACCATCCCTTCCAAAGCAATCCACACGTCTTTTGTGTCCCTAGTTTCAAGATTTATTACATAGGTAAGTAACTCATTTTTGTACCGTTATCGTGCTGTTGTTTCTCCCAACATTTTCGTCTGCACCATAATTCATAATAAATCCTATATCATTCCATTATATCATCATCTCCCTATATTTATTTCCGCGAAAATCTCACATTTCGATGGAACAACTCCTCCCCCTGTTCCTAATTTTTAATCGAGAGGAAATAAATGAAAATCGAAGCACAAGCTATATATATTATTTTGCAGTAAAGTACGTTATCGTGCAAAAATTTCCCATTCCAGATATCACGTAGACAACGAGAAAACGTAGATACTCGAAGTACCAAAACAAGATATTCACGCGTATACGCGTGTATCCACGCGATATAGGGTCGTAAAACTGAAGGTAAAACTAAAAACTCGAAGAATACATCCATTATCGTTATATTTCACCACGCACAATCGTACCCCGGGGGATTTCGGAGATGGATATGGATAGATTTATACACACATACGGCTATCTATAGCACGATAAATATCATCGAACATGAGGAAATGATATCGAATCGCCGTTATCAGCTTGGAGATCAAGGTAACTATGGATAGAGGGCTCGGGTAAAAGTTCGTTTGATGCTTGTGAGAAGGAGTCTCGCTTTGCCGCCTCACGCGCATCAAAAATTGAAAGAAGAAGAATAAGAAGAAGAAGAAGAAAAAGAGGTAGAAAAAACAGACGGAAAAGAAAGGAAAGGAGGTCGCCGGTGTTGATCGTTATCTCATGGATCGGCGATCGCGGATCTCAGAAACAATAACGATCCTCTTTGCCGGTGGTTGCCTGGCGAGGCAGGCGTTGTTGGGTCTGGGGCGATGACAGGAACAAGAGACAGAAAGAAGGGAAAGAGAAAAGTAAAGGGACAGGAGGAGAAAAAGAGATGAATCGATGTGACGTTGAGTGTGATGGAATGAGAGAGAAGAGGAGAAAGATAGGCCATGTCCTGAGGCCCCTGGGGGCTCAGGCACGCCTCCTTCCAGCATTAAATGCCGTATTAATGCCGACCACGACCGCTTTGGCTGGGGTCTCTTCTTCTTCTTCTTCTTCCTCTTCTTCTTCTTCTTCAGCTTCTTCCTCTCCAACACACACTTCGCGCCGGTATGTGCGTGTTTTCGAAACCGTTTCTTGTCTTCGATATCTTATTGCCCTTTACACTCTTTCTTCTTCCTTTCTCTCAACATCCTTGACGATCTAGCTGATCTTTCTTACTACAGTCCACAAGATTTATCTCTTTATCGAACATTGCCAAGAGGGACAGATTTGGAGGTGGGGAAAAGATCCATAATGCAATCCGTATAATTATTCGTGGAAATGTTTATAGATTTACTGAATATCAGTACAACTCGACGTGTCTGATATTCGCGTATTAGACAACTAACTCTTCAGTGATAAATAATACATGATTGCTCTGTTACGTTTGATATAATATTTCTATTCATCTTTCAACTCTTTGACAAGCGGAAAACGTTCGCGTTAGAATTTATGTACATACATTTCAGAAATATTCAATTGGAAATGATTGATGCATCGATTGCCGTATTTGATCGCTTCGAATCAGATGTGTACGAACTTTTTTTTCACTCACAAATTATAACATGATTTACCGATCTCATTGAAATTGATTCCATTAGACTACTCATTTCTTTGTTCATTAAATTTATTTTGAGTTCAAGGGAGGTGCCATTGTTTTTCGATCCCCACTTTGAGGCGATTCAGGGTTACTCATATGAAACAGGATGATCCTTGTTTTCCCAATTTTCGAGGTTTTTATTGTCTCAATCCCCAAGAGAGTTCCAATTCACACCAACTGTTACGAACAGATTGAATTTCTAATGCAATTGACTGTAAAACATTGTTGATTTGATTTGATTTAATTAAATTTAACTCTAAATTTCTTTTCGTGTTCCAATTATTGCTGCCGTCCGAAGAAACCCTGTTCTGTTCTTTTCGCTCCATATGCTTCACAGCTCAGCTTCTTTCTTCTGCCCCTTTTGTTGTTTTGGGGTCAATTCTGCAATTACCTTATTTTTCTTCAATTTTTCATACCTTTCTTCACTTTTTTTTGACTCCTTCATTGTCTCTTTCGACACTTTCAGCGCTGTTAATGTCTTCCGTCTCCTCTTTTTATTACAATTTCGTAGTCTGTAATATAATTTTGGTTGATAGTGATTGTCCGCGGCAATACAATTTAGTAGTCGAAATAAAGAATCTGACAAGACAGGAGTTTTATTTAAAAGAATTCAAGCCCGGTACCTACGAGAAAGAAACTATTAAAATCAAAAGTAACGTGATATCTCAGACACCGCATTACAAGAAGAATGTCTTCTTTTTTCTCCTTCCCGTAGGCTCTTTTTCGACTGAATTGAAATAAGTGTATACTTTCATCGTCGCTCATAATAATATCTACCCTCGTTTCCTTTACATTGTAAGATCGATCTTTCGATCGCTCGATCGTAAGGGATAGAGAAGAAGCATTTGCACGCTCTCACTGTCTTCTCTCTTTCTATTTGTCTTTAGAATCACGTTGAATGAAGCTTTTTAATGAAGGAAGATACGTGAGCACCTTCAGGTGACTTGCGTGTCCTTTAATAATACTTTGCTATTCGCCGCCGTTTGTACACCTACACTCCAATGTGGACACCCTGTTTTTTGTATTTTATTCTTTTTAATGCATATCGTATGGTGAATTTCACAATCTTATGAACATTTATGAAAGAGACAAGAACGGATGATTCTTTCCTTTCAATCACTCGAAGTGGAATCGATAAACAAAAGCTGCGTGTGAAGGGTTTATTAACTGTGAGCAGTCGTAAGTGCTACCGGGAACCGCGGTCGTTGTCGCGCCATCCTGGATTTTTTCTCAAGCGTAAACAACTTTTCTTCGAACAAACCCTCTGTCATATCGGGGTGTGCCTTTATAGACTAAAGGATTTATTGACTATTTGTCATACATATACTTCCTGCATGAATAGCCACAGATTGAAATATTACCTCGTGTAATGTTCTCTTCGAATATTAGAAAGATATTGAAAACGTTGCATTGTTGGCAGTCTTATAATATACATTGAGGAATAATAGTTTGATCTCAGATTTCGGATTGTCACGATCAGCGAGAAAATTGCTCCATCTGGCAACTTTTTTGAATTTGTGTTTTAGCTCTGTTGAAAAATTCTAATAAATTCCCGTAGGTCACTAAACAACATGGTTTTCCAATAGGAAATTATTTCCCAACGGTATTCATGTGGTTTTATCAATAAAACCAATAGAATATCGACTTCCACATAAAATCCAATAGAAACCCATAGCAACTGTGACAAAACAATACGGGAAATCGATAGAAAATCATTGCTATTGAAATTTTTTAATAGGAAGAATTTGTTATGGGCTCGTAAAATTCGTTGTTAAATACCTCTTTTATCCCTGAGAATCACCAGAATTTTTCAATTTAAGTATATATTTAGGGTATTTTTGGTTTTCCAGGGTGGTATTTGTGATTCTTCGCCTCTCTGGACGACGAGAGATTGATTCTCCCATGAAAATAATAATAATGATGATAAAAAGAAAATACGAAACAACACAAGATTGACAATAAATATATTCTTCCATGTCTCACCTTCATCAGCTTATCCCTGATCTCCCAGGAAAATATACCAGGATTATCCCTTTTAAGCTCTTCAATCCTCGCTTCGACTTCTGGCGTAGCTACGCGCGGTTTACTACCACCGATGACACCAGGTCTGATGGATCCGGTTTCTTGGTAGCGGTTCAAAATCTTGGATACGCAACCGTGGGACACCCTCAATTGTCTCGATATCACGCAAGGTCTTACTCCCGCCGCTGCCATTTCCACTATTTTCAAGCGGATGTGATTTGGTAGTGGACGACCGTTGATGAACACTCCGCCAAGTTGATTCATACGACCTTGTCCTAAAACAAAGGATCGGGGATCCTTAAGAAATATTATATGTTGTGATTATGTATCTACGCGTAGAGAGCTTTGCTCTATTGTGTCATTGTGGTAGCGTGGCGATTTATTTGCACTGTAAAAATTCTAGGGAATCTTTCTTCGCTTCAGCTTCATTTTACATGGAGAAGAATAGATATTAATGGCAAGCATCTAGATGATACCAATTTTTCCTATTCCCTGATATTCATATGCTGAGGAATAGAATGAAAATTATAATGAGGGGACCAGTGTCTATTTTGCTCAGTGCTGTAACAGAAGTCTAGTTACAGCCAATTTGAAAACTTTCAATCACATTTGATCGGATCTCTTCGATAAAAAACTCACTAAACTTTCATCAAATTTCATCAGGATTTACTGGAAAATATTGTCACCACATTCCATTTGATTGAATTCGGGAGGAATTTATGCACGGAAGGAAATTTTTAGCTGTATCAGCTAAATTTTAGCGGTTATAGCTAATTTCTTAGCAACATTAGCTAATATTGAACTTTTGGAGCTAAAAATTTTGTTGCAGCAGCTGAAATTGAGCTATTGGAGCTAAAAAAATGGCTGCCCATCTTACAGCTAATTACTTTTTTTCTTGTGGGTCATTCGAACCAAAATTGACGGCAGCTTGATGCAGACTTTCGATTCAAGAAGAGTTCATGAAAAGTTCAATCCAGGTTCAAAAATTCACTATGAGTCCCTGAAAATTGTTTCCTAACTTTTGTACTAAGTGGGATTGTTATTTCACCGATTCACGTCTCCCTCGAATTTTCCCCATAAACTCTACGTGAGAGCGGTTTTTTCTCATAAGATTCCGTTCCATAAATATTCTATATTCGAATGTTTCATGAAGTTTCTGAAAACTTGTGATAGCCTTTTGCGTTTTCCTACAAAACACGTCCATTCTGACGGAAACGAGTGATTTTTTCTCCAATTTTTTACAGGAAAAATGAAGTGTTCCGGCCAAAATGGAGTAAATTTTCCTAAAGGAATTTGTGGAATTTTTTGTGATTCTCTAGTAAATATTGAAATTGAATCATCAGTGATAAGTATCAAGAAATTATGTGAATTGCTGTCACCAGCTTTCCTCGTTAATTTGAAGTCGTAGTAATTCGAACAGGAAGAAAAATAATGTAGTAAAATAGTATTGTTTTGTCAAATCTCGTGACAATTTCTTGACGGCCTTAGAGGCTTTCTTACCGCATGTAGGGAAAATTATGGCAGTTGTGATATTTTATTCCACATTTGAAAAGTACTTCTCCAGAGATGAGACCTGATAGTATTAATTTACTACACAATGTTATAATTTTCATTGTATTAGTTTTCTCCGTGAATTTATCTGGATTGAATCCGATTATTGTATATAATTTTATAAACTATGTGGAATCTCTGATTTAATACCCTAATCAAGAAATCAAGCGGAGGTCACCGTTCATCACGATAAAAAATTCGATTTTCGTTCATTCTCAGAGTGTTTGGAACGAGCGGAAAAGAAAAAATCTATTTTCATATCTGAATCATTTTATAATTGAAATCGTGTTGAGCTAAGCCGTTCGCCAGCTAGAAAACAGGTGGTTGATAAGCTCGAAGCGCGCCTGCTTGGGAGACTTTGGCCCGTTACTCGAGGTACTCTCAGATATAGCAGAATGAAATTTCCGAGGAAAGAGAGAGGATACTGTGTTTTTTTCTTTGACGCAGCATTTTCCATCGTGCGGGGTGCTCTACAGCTCCAGAATTGATGTACAAACAGATTGTTTTTGCCAACTTTGGAAAATGAAAAACGATCCCAGATAACATGTGAACTTATCATAAGCTGACAAAATTGCGAGTACGAGATTGCCACAATTTTACTCGGGTATTGAAATAAGATTCCCTCAATGTATTACATGCTCATTAGATTCAATATTTTCTTTAAAATGTCCACTGGAAAATGGTTGTTAACCTGTCCCAAAAATTCCGATTAATTCCAATAGGTGCTGTGACAAAAACCGCATTTATTTGGTTCCTATCAGTATTTATCGGGTTTTGTCGATCATATCGATAAAAACGAATAGAACATCCAATTCCACATAGAATCTCATGGAAACCCTCAAGCGCTGTTACAAAGACCGCCCAGAAACCGATAACATATCATTAAATGCGATAAGATTTGGCCTATCGGTTTGTATTGGTTTTTTTGGACAGGGTATCTCAAGAGAACAATTAGAATTCTTCCTGTGATCATCTGAAAGCTGTATAACTCTTCAATCATGTTTCAAACTATTCATTCGTCATACAAGATTTCAAGGAGGATTTCCAATCAGATTCGGATACCAGATTCGTTTATCAAAAAACTTCGTGAACAAAAGATCATGAAATCTGCATGTATCTGCATATAAGACACGTAAGAGACATCGGATAGTAGGATGGAAAGAAATGATGAGAAAAAGAGACCCGGAATACCAAAAACCTGGTTTAACAGCCGTAAAATTGAAGGATAGTAATATGTGCTCGGCGGCCGTGAGAGAGGGGCGGTGCTCGGTCGTTTCCATCACTAACGAAGTATAAAGTCGGATCGTTAGTCGAATTAGCTACCCTTCGTACGTGACATTAGCTACCTGTATCATCGGTCTCACCGACCTCGGATGTATGCTCAGATAATTACTACGTTTGAGCATCACGAACGCCCACATGAGTGAGTTCCGAGTAAACAACAGACGCACTACAACCCTTTTTATAATTTTCTCCCTCCCCGGCACACTCGATCCCGTGATTCTCATTTCACCTCGTTTGCCCTCTCCTCTGCCATTTTTCTTCCTTGACACGCCAAATAACCATAATCTTTGTCGGTCATTGATAATTCTTGACCTATCGCAGGTTCTTCTTTTCTTTTGTCTTCAATCGATCGTTCTCTTTAATTCTTCTGATCTGCTTCAATGATCCGTATGGGACAAATTTTCAAAAATTTCGATGTCGAATATCATCCAAAAGAAGATGTATTTACGCGTAACAAACGCGTGGTTGGAATGTTTCGTAAGACAGAGTGCTATTTTCATCGTCGTGTATTGTATAAGATTCAATATGTACAACGCTTTTGTAATAATTGAGATTATCACAACGGCCTCGCGTGATCACACGAAATCATGTAGATCACGTGGGCTTAGAAATTACATGTCGCGTTGTATCACCTTTCGAAAAATAGATTTTATAATAATATTGGTTGTTTTAGTAATTAGTAGTGGAAATGTGCTCGCACAAAAAAGATGTTTGATCTTCATATGTTCTGTCTTGATCATGAAACACGACCGTGTTTGTGATCCTATCAGGTGTCGATAAACAAATATTAGACGAGCGTCGTACGATTCTAGTCTTTCGACATGTGTCCGAATCAGATGAACGGAGAACAGAGAGAAAACCAAGCAATAACAATCTCAAAAGATTTAATCTCTTATTGGGATCAAACAATCATACAACGTCCGTAATTTGTCACAAAATGTTGCATCAGGCTTTTGCATAAGGTGTTATTGGTTTCCAACCATAAACCAACCAAGAATCGACCATGGAAACCATTCTCATATTTTGGTCAAAAGGATGGATCAGGTCCAAGAACTAACCGAATGTTCATCAACGAATAGCAACAAATATTTGGTAAGTTCTTTGTTTTTAGCCGGAAAGTAACCGAGAATCGAAACTTAACACATCCAGATACAGGATGTTTGGTCAACCGTTGGTTATTCTTTGGTCGGAAAAAGTCACAAACGCTGCGGTTATTTTACTATAACACAACCAACTCACAACCAATATATGGCCAATTTCTTACCAAAAACTTTGATAAAAATGAAATCGCTAGGGCTATCCCGTTCCCAAACACTCCCTGGGAATGGAACACTACAAGGATCGATGGGAGAATAGCCCAGGAATGACGTATCGATAACACATTAACTCAAACTAACAGTTGAAAATCTGACATGGTTCAGTATCCTTTGCGAAGCTGTTTTTATCGACTCCACATCATCATAACGCTTCCTTTCCCGGAAAGAAATATTCTATCAAATCCTATTCCGAATGGTGAAATTTCTGATTGAATATCATTGAATTTCATTGAAACTTATTCATTTTCCCATTCGTCAATGAGATTTTATAGATGATTTATAACAGGGTTTTGAGCGTTGGAAAACTTTGATCGAAGGATGGTTTGCTTTCGCTATTCCTTCGACAAAACCTGCAGAATCATCTTCAAAAGTGTAATCCACGATGACTCGTTATTATGAATTTTTCTGAACGACATCTTGGATTTCGTCTCCTTCTATTTGTATTTACCTAACGTTCAATATTTGATAAAGCATCAACCTATGATCTAAGAATAGGCAGTCTTCAAAGTTCAAGGTAGATCATTGAAAGAGATAATTGAAAAGAACAATATTCGATTATAACACGATTCCCGTGAATGTAAAATTGTACGTGTACAATCCTATGATAATTCTCATGATCATTTGTTATCATCATAATCGATACATATTAAGAGAATTTACATTGCAATACTCATTGAATTGGAAGGTTATCTTCACCAATTAATATCCCATCGTATATTGTATCAATTTTATGCGTAAAAATTGATTCAAATCAATTCGTTTGATACGTAATTTACAAGAACGATGTCGATAAGGTTGTACATAAATCTGAGGTGCGAGCAGCGAATAAAGACGCTGATGGCACGTTATTGGAAGAAGGATAAAGACTTGGACGAAAAAGAAGAAGAAGAAGACGGAAACATTTGATTCGTTCTCATGAAGATGGAATCATGAACGTCAAATGTTTGAACAAGTGACGAGAAACAAATACGGTTACAATGAAGCTTTTGTACGGTATTGATTCTTCATCTATTGATTTATTCTCAATACAATAATTCAATAAAATGGTTCATTGTTCGATATATTTATCATATTCCCTGGAATTGGAAGCCTATTAGATTGAATTATTTTGAACGAGTTTAAATAAAACAAGAATTTTAGTAGAGTGGGGTATTATTTTTCGGCCTAACGATGAGGTGCTGTATGATTGATTTATTCATTTTATAGTGTTTTGTCGGAATACATTCAATTCTGACACACGAATTGTAAAATTTTCTGCTCTGTGCCCTGTTTTTTTTTTTTGAGATCTAAAGTGGAAAGGAGAAAGGAGGAACTTATGAGAACTTTAAGGTTCTTTACAACCATGGTAGAAGTGATATAGGCATTCATGAACTTTGTAACACCGCATTAGACAGAAACCGACACTCATAAGTCCCTCGTAAGTATTCGATAAGAAACTTACAAGAGATTACTTAGTTTTTCTCTGGTGTGGAATTGAAAAACTCGTGAATATCTAGAGTCTATGAGAAAAATATCAAAACAACATCAATAATATGATGTTCCCTCGGGGATCTTCAGAAAACCTACCAAATTGAACAAGTCTTTGGGATGTTTTTGGAACCTCCTCTACAGTTTGTAACATTCCAAGAATAGTTACAATTTATAGAGCTAGGTTTTGGAATTTCACTTGCACGTGGTTGAAACCATCCAACCAGCCATCATCATTTGCCATGTCATGGAAAATGCCTCAGACTCGCATACTGTAATCAGGGAGATTTCACTACACTGTAAAAAATCATCTATAAAATTCCCATAAATGTATATGAAATTTCCCATAAATTTAACTAAAAATTTCAAATTTAATTACTTCCGAAAGTTTCGCACAGAAATTTTTTAGTGTATTTCAAATTTAGAGAATAAATCTTCCACTGATTCAATCAGTGGATACATTTAACTAATTCGGATGTAAAGATTAAAAATCACAATTTTCGATCACATTTTTCATTGTTGATTCCATTCCTTTGGATAAATCAGATCGGAACTGATACGAGACCAATATCAACCTTGCATATAAAGGGGGTGAAGAATTCATAAAGATTAGATCAGAAGAACGAAGGATGTGAATCCGAATCAGTGGATTCCATTGGTGAGTCAGTGCCAAGGCTTCTGCTGGTTGAATCGGTGAACGACTTGGCACTGATTTGCCATTAAAATTCACCGATCCCCAGTAGTTTTCTCTGATTCAGATTTACAGAGAATGGCGTAAAATATGGAAATTCGTACCCCGAAGTAACAGTCACAGTTTACGAAGTTAAGTCAAAAGCGGATTGATGCAACCTATGAAGAATCGTAGATTCTACGCAGCTACATCGCACAAATGTCTCAGTAATATCTTTAGAATATTCTGCAAGATTCTGAAGACATTGTAATATCGTCAGAATATCCTGGAGAAACAGGCTTTTCACCAAAAGAAACAGTTCCTGCTACGCTTAAAGAATATTGGCTTAGAGGTAAGGAAGAAATTATTCTTGAAGAGTTACGTTTGGAGCACAGCATTACACGGTTGTGAAACTTGGAGAATTGGAAAAAGGGATCAACGAAGACTTGGAGGTTTCGAAATGTGGTGTGATAGAAGCACGCTGAGAATGAAGTGGATGGAGGAAGTGAAGAATGAAAGAGTACTTGAGGAGGTAAATGAGAAAAGGAGTCCTCTGAAACATTTTGTGAGAAGAAGAAGTAATCTGATAGGACAAATATTACTCTCTAAATCTGGAAGAGTGAAAAATCACTCGTTTTGAGTGGACTCCCACTCTTTTAGACTGAAAAATTCACTCTAGAATTGGAGTGGCTGTGAGTTTATAACCTCGAACCTTGAATTATCACTCTAAAAGAGTGGACATTTCATTCGGAATTTCGACAGGTTCACTTTTGGCCTGGCTAAAGAGTGAAATACCACTCTAAAACTCTCAAAGAGTAAGGCACGATAGTTTATTGAAAACAATATCAGAAGGCAAAATGAATGGTAGAACTTCCAAAGGTAGACCTAGATCAAGTTATATGAAGCAAATTATACAACATAAGGGTTGTCGTAGATATGTAGAAATTGGGGGATTTCATCAAAGCAGTTATAAGATTGACTACTTCATGATTTCTTCATTTCTATACTAATCCGTGTGGAAATTTTTCCGAGTGTCCTGTATCGAATATAGACTTTGTATGTCCTTATATTGAGTGTACAAACTTAGGATGTCCTAGCTTCAGCCACTGAGGGGTTTAGTCGGGTTGCTGATATTCAGCCAGATTTCTGTAATTCAGGGGCACCCATATGGGAGGCCTACATGGCGCCAAGCTGCATTTCCAAAGTTTGCCCCTGTTTTAAAAATCTGAATGCACCCAACTACAGCCTGCACAGGGCCTTGCTTTGATATTGATTCTTTTTTTAAATATAAACCTACGTTAAGGGGTTATATACAGTTAGAATTTTCAGAAAATCGATTTTTTTAAATTTTATTTTCTTAATTTTCATATCGTGCCGGTGAGAATAGACAACTCCATGTAAGTTAAAAAAAAAAAATTGTATTCTATGTAAAGTGCTTTTCCAACTTTCAACGCGTTTTTCTCAAAATGCTGTTTTCAAAGTCGGTGACCAAAATTACTCGAAAACGGCTAAACCGATTAGTCTCAAATTCTGATACGAGCTTCTTGAATATATTTTTCAGTAATTAATCGAAGATTTTTTCCCACCGATATATATTTTTTCTTTATAAACAATTTAAGGCCGAAATTTTGTTCAAAAATCGATTTTTTTTGTTGTGAAACCGCCATTTTGTCAAAAGAATTTATTTTGCTTATTCCTTCGATTAATTTCCAGATCTAACATTACTTTAACAAAATCTGTTCGGTTTTTCAATTTCAGAAGATCCAGTTCACAGATATAGTGGTCACCGCAAAACGTCTTTTTTGAGAGGAGCTCCCGGAGATCAGCTGTAGCTCCTTTCCAAATGAATATTTTTACCAAGACTAAGTCTTAAAATACAGTTAAAAGATACCATAATATGTGCAAAAATTTTTAACTCAATAAATTTAAAAGTTTTCTCAGAAAAGATTCTGGAAAATTCGCTTTTTTCGGCCTTCTAACTGTATATAACTCCTCAAGGACCCCGTTGAATAAAAATTTCATAGATGTCCAAATACCGCTATAGAATCTCATATATCCTTATCAGATTTTATCAGGTTCAATAGCGGTATTTGGACACTTTTAATAAAACGATTTTAATAAAACGTCTGAGTTTCTATGATATTTTTTCTAGTGGGAACAAATCTACTCAAATCATATTGGTGATTCTCTTATGTGCCTGTTTCAATGATTATAACTCTGATGTGTGGCAGTATACATTACATACCCTGAAAGAATTCTGTTGCAAAAATCATCGTAAAATTCCAGTAATCGAAGAACAAGGGAGAATTCTTCAAAAAAATACTGTGCAGCTTGTAAAAATGAGTGAATTTCCAAACAGTTATTACAGAGAGTGATATTTTCTACAAGTTTTACAGAACGCCCAGTAATATTTTGAAAAATTTCCACTTGTCCCTCGATCACTGGAATTCCACGGTAATTTCACGATATATAACAAACTGTGTTTCCAACGAAAAATGTGAAAATGCGGAGTGATCGATTTTTTGCGATGTATGATTAATTGCGAGACATAATGAGGCTGCTCTGCTTTTTTGATACAGTCCGATAATGTATGAACAAACTATAATGTTGGGTGGAATAGCTGAGTAGAAATCGAAATCGGCTCATTCCAGACAGGAATGTGGTCTGGGCGCAGAAAGGGCCTTGGATAGCCCAATTTCCAATCGAGGAAGTTTTCCCGCAATATTTATTCAATTTGATAATATTCGCAATAATTTATTATCCTTTCAGAGGTCCTAGTTTCAGCGCATACACTGGCTTCATCATAAGTGTCCTACATAGGCCTAAGTTAGGAATCCTATGCAGGCCCTGAAGATGAGTGCGTGACAATTCTGTATAGGCCCTATAAGGGTAACCAAAACAGGGCCTGAAATAAAACAAGGATGCCTACCCAAGTAGAAATTCATATTGGGTGTTCGATCAGGACCAGATCTGGAAAGCCTTATCTCAAATCAGGCCCTGATATGGAATGTAACGCACCGTTGTATCAGAGCCCGATGTAATGAACTATGATAGGGCATACCAAATTACAAACCTAACAGGGCCTGATCTGGTTGACCTTAATCAGGCGTGCCAAATCATGGCCTCACCAGGACCAGATCAGGTGAGCCAAAATAAGATGAACCCTATCACTGCCCGACCGGGCCCATATTGAACATGAGGCTGACCATACAATCTTTCTGCTCGGGTAGTTTGGCTCAAACTGCCGCCAAGAATTAATTTCCACACAAGGAAGTACGCCAATTTACATTCAGTACTCCAAATTCAAATCAGTGAAATCTCACTATTTTTGCAGTTAGAAGTTGACCACTGAATGGAATCAGCGAAATATCAGTGAATAGTCACTGGTGATGCAGTTGCAAGTGTTTTTGACCGATCGAATCAGTGAGATTTCACTGCGAAGAATCACTGATTCGCAATGATCGACTTTTCACTGCAATCATGGAGATTTCACTGTTTCAAATTCAGAGACCACCCTCACAGGACCACAGTTCCAGAAGAATTCTTAAACAACTCATGAAAAACACAATTAGCTCAATAAGAATTCTTTATGCATTCTTCTGGGACTGTGGTGATTGGCTGTAGAAGCATGAAACTCTACGCTTTAGTGGTTTTGTTATGAGGTGCTTTGGATCGCATAAAGCCATGTTCAAAAAACTTGGACTTATGTTCACACGGAGAGGAAAAACAAGCTTTAGAAACATGATGCGCTTCACACCTCTACGCATATGTCATAATGTGCTTTCGACGTACGAATCCGTGAAGAGGTGAAGCGCGTCATGCTTTTGAATATGACTATACTATACATTTTGTACGAAAATAGTACTGTAAGTGGAATAGTCCAATACACTGTAAAAAGTCCGACTGAAAGTGGCTACATCTTACTTGAAAACTTGACTCTAAATTCAGTATTTTCCATTGTGTCGGCATTTGTTTTCGATGCTCACTTTTAACCAAAATAGGGCTAGTTTTGGCTGTATCTTAAAATAAGCCGATATTCAGGTTGAAAGTCAGTTTTACTTTTTACTGTGTACACTGTGAACCCAATTTTTTGAAATATTATGTTTTTCAATGAAACAAAATTCAGTTCAATGGAAAAATTTGTCATCAGATTGAAACACAAAATTATTATATTGAAACAGAAATATATTCCTTTTTGAATTGGAAGAAAACAATTTCAGTTGAGAGAAAAATTTTTCCATTGGAATTAACTATTTTTTTTTTTATTGAAAACAAGATTTATCAGAATGAGGGCAAAGAAATTTTCTTTAAAACTAAGAAATCGAGTTCTCAGGGTATTTACAACTGAATTTGGTGAAAGTCAGGGGGCTGTTACTTCATAAAAAATACTGTTGTCATGGATTTAGTTCTAATTAAACAATTTTTCACTGCGAGGGCGCAGAATTCGTCGAATGAAAATTATCGTTGTACAATGATGAATTTTTATTCGACGAACTCTGCGGCCCCCGCAGTGAAACATCGTTTAATTAGAAATAAATCCATGGTAACGGTATTTCTTATAAAATTGCAGTCCCCTGGTGAAAGTTTATGCATAATGATTTGAAAAATCTTTAGTTCTTCATTCAGTTGTAAGAATTATACTATTTCACTTATAGCGTTGGATCATTCGACTGCACGAAAGCAGGGATGGGCAGCCTCAATTACTTTTTGTACTTGAAGTACTTTTTTCTGTCAAGTACTTTCCTATTTCCACAAAATAGAGAATTTGAATGTCAAATTAGAAAGTACTTGAAGTACAAAAAAGTAATTGAGGCTGCCCATCTCTGCACGAAAGAGTTGCAATTCGATAGATGAATTATAAATTGATAATGAGACCGAAGGATGAGGAAAATTAGAAAATTTGTAAAAGCAGTGAAATTCAACGATTTAATTGTAAAATGGTGTTATCAAGGAAAAAAGAGTCCCTCTGCGAATGAAAAATATGTATTCTCAATCTGTTCTGGGTCCTAGTAGGAATTCACTTTAAACGTTCAAATCTGTTGTAGAATTTTATTCTACGAAAAGTGGGAAGATCTAAAAATTCAAGAGTAAGAAAAATTGCACTTTTCATACACTGTTAGAAAAGTTATGAAGTTTTTCTCATAAACAATTTATTAATCAGAATTGATAATAATAAAAAAATATAATTGTTAATGCTGAGAATTTCATTCTCAATCTTGAGACTTTCTTTCTTGATTTTCCCTGCTAAAAATTCCCGATAAAGAACGATTCAAACGAAAAGATTCCTCTATAGTTTTGAATGAGGTTTTTGAATACGAAATTTTCAATGTTATATCGTTCTTCAACGATAGAACTCTATCGTTCCTTATAGTATTCTATAGAATTTAACGTAAAATCCTATGTGATTTTATCGTAAAATTCTTATAGAAAAAGGACCACTTATTTTAAAACACATGACTACTTTTTTTCGAATAACTGGTACTTTTTCTATACGAATTTCACTATAAAACCACATACATCCTGTTACATTTCATACAATACGATAAGAAACGATAGAGTTCTGTCGTTGAAGAACGGTATAACATTGTAAATTCCGTATTCAAAAACCTCATTCAAAACTTTAGAGAATTCTTATCGTTTTGAATCGTTCTTTATTGGAAATTTTTAGCAGGGTTAATAAAATATTTGTGAAATTTGATAAATAATCATTACAGTTCAGTAAGAAATTGTGAAATTTCATCACTCATATTAATCTCAATAATGAGTATTAAATTTAATATGAAAATATGATATTTTATAAAGAATCTCGTATTGAATTTAAACACTTTTCTAACAGTGTACTATTGCGTGAAAAACATCCAAATCTCACAATGAAAAAGATTTGAATTGAAAATTCAGGAGAATGATATTTTCAAGTTTTGGTTATCCTGGTTGGAAAATCCCATAGATTCCACTCAAATCGAATCAAATGGAAGATTCAGTGAATTTCCCATAGAAATAACTCATTGAATTCACCCAAATTTGACTAGAAATTTCCAAATTCGCTTCAACCAGAATAATGTACAAGATTTGAATACATTTGACGAGATTCAATACACTTTTTAAACGAGGGTTCTCGAACAGCAGATTATTCTTCTGCGGATATCTCTTAAAAAATCATCATACCCTCGGAAAAATTTATGGAAAGTATAACTTTTGATCCACCGTTGAATCAATGCTTCTTTTTCCCGCTTATGGAACGATTGAACTCCACTTTTGCAACAATCGACTTCAAGATAAAAATCAATGAATTTTGACAAATCCGCATTCGAAGAATATATCCTTGGATCGGAATGAATGAAATCTCATAACCTTTGCGGTGGATATTAAATTATTGGAATTAATCAACGGCATCGCGGTATGTTTTTTTTCCCATGTTGCTGAAGTTGGAACCGATTGTTGAAACAAACAAGTACTCGAATGACACAATATTCAGCTATTAGGGACCAAAAATCTTGCGGTAGATTTTTCAAATGATGTTTTCCAGTTCCAAGGAGTTCATTCGAAGTAAAAAATAACGATTATTCATTACACTGTAAAAAATATACTTCCTAAACTGCCAAAGAAGTTTGGCAGTTTTTTACACAAACTTTTTTTGTAAATTACCAAACAAAAGTTTGTAAACATTCAAAAAATTTTGTGGTTTCACGAAGATTTTTGAGAATTCACAAACTTTTGTTCGGCAATGTACAAAAAAGGTTCGGAAATTATTTTTCCAAACCAAGTTTGTAAATTTCCAAGCATTTGTGTTTGGAATTCAACAAATTTTTTTTACAGTGTAGATTTTGTGAGTTTACAATTTCGGTTGATTTCTACAAACGATCCAAACTTCAAGAACCCTCTTTTTATTCCGAGATCATATGAATCATTTTTACCGAATACACTTGGAACAGTTTGGTACCAAACACTACGTCTGGAACATCACTTTGCAACATATTTTCACATATAAATAATAACGCTACCTACACTGTTAAAAAAAAAAGCGGTGTCAGAATTCACACAGAATCAACATCATGTCGATTCCATAGAAGTCCACCCCAAAATCGGAGTCAAAATAACACTTTATGGTGTGAGAATGACACCATGTGGTGCTTAAACAACACTATTTGGTGTGAATTTTTACCAACACCGTCAATTTTTTACAGTGTAGACACAAATGCACCAAACCTGTCAAACGCACCTTGAAAAGGGTATCCTCCGAAGAATGGTCTCATTCCACTGGTTACATCCATATTTTTTATACAACTTGAATGAATTCACTGTTCGATCTTCTGCTATCGTTCGATATTCCTTCTTCTATATTCTCACCAAAAAACAAAAACAACTATCACGACCGTGTCACACACTTTTCAAGAACCCACAAAAAAGGATGAAATATTAAAATAAGAAGATCCAGGCATGGGTCCGATTTAAACGTGAAGGAAGAAGGAGTAGAAGAAGAAGAAGAAGAAGAAAAGAGAAGAGGAAGAAAATCAACATCCGAAGGTGTCGTGGAGGGGACAAGGGGCAGTTGCTGGCGGATGTCTCGGAGGTCTCTTTGAGGGAAGGAGGGGGAGGAAAGATGTCGATAAATGAGGAGGTGTAAGAGGCAATATCGAAGTATTTAATCTCTCCCTCTTTCTTGAGAAGTGGGAGCAAAAGGGATGCGTGGCGCGAACTACACAAACGAGACGACGTCGCGACGCAGAAAACGTTATCGAGGGTACAATGAGAAAACCAAAAGAATCGAGAGAAGTACACCAGGGCTTGCTTGCCACGCGTGGCTTTCGTTACGAGGTGTACCGCAGCAATAACGTGTCAGTGTCGAGAACGTATACCGGTCCCCATTCGTATCTCTTTTTCTCCTTCTTTCACTTTGACTCTCTTTTTCTTTGTTGAATGTTCGAATGCGAGAGGAGACGACAAAAGGGGGTACCAACGACACGACCAGGCTACCACTTCCTTCTCTTCTTCTTCTGCTGTTGTTGTTACCGTTGGTGCCGTCGTACCGGGGACTTATAGGTATGGACCAGAATCCGAAAGATCTGGGGTCCCATCGGGTTCGGTTACGCCCTGCCACGTGGTTGGTAACCGAGAATCTACTTACAATGGGCGTCTCTTTTAACAGGGACGCCCACGGAACGTGCCTGCTCGCTCGCAAGGATATCGTCCTCGTCCGACGAGGAGGGATCGATAGAAGAAAAAATGTCATTCATCAGTGAATGAAGGAGAATAGATTTCTCCTCTTTCTACTTATCATGTTTTTCCAGGTATCAAAATTTATAGCGTATATTTTCATCAGTCTTTGAGTTTCTAGAGTCGAAATAACATTCCGTTAGCCCTCAATAGATTGATTCAACTGTATTAGGCCTTGATCGTTCTTGTTTAGTGGAGTATACTTTGTTATCGTTTTGGATTCAGCACAGAGTCGTCGGTTTGGCATGATTTTGTGGTGCTGAAGAACGAAATATAGAATATACATCTTTTACGGCACGTCATGTCGGAAAGAGTTGATGATGAATTCGTTCGAAACTATAAAGACTCCAAATAGATGCATTGAGAATTCTTTTACCCTAACAGCACTGGGAGGTTTTGAAAACATTCTCAGAACGTTTTCAAAACGTCCAGGGACCTTGGTGCTATTAGGGTATGCTGTGTGGGAGATAAAGCAGAATTTATATCAAAAATGGTTAGTTACATTCAATAAATTTGGATTGTATCGTAAAGAAACTAGAGACGGAATGCATAGTAGTCAGCTCTTTGATTTATATTTTGAATCACAACTGCTGATTTCAACTACAAGATTATCGAGACATGAATAATTGATATTCCGGTGGAAAGTGTTTGGTTCTCTCAAGAATCTCATGAACAAAGAACCCACACAGCAAGCAGTTCTTCAAGACGTCTAAAAGAGTCCTGAATTCATGTATCTTCAAGACATTTCTAAAAGACATCTTAAAGATAATTGTAATTGAGATATATTCAAGAACACTCATAAACATTTCTTGAAGATATCTTCAAGAGCACTTTTAGAACAATCCCAATAGACCAATTAGATCAAAGAGAATTAGAGAGGACATTGCCATAATTCACGTATAGTTATTCACAGTGTCCCGCGCATTTGTTTCACGTGTGCAGTGAGGAACGACGACGCCGATAATATTGTGCAATATTAATTATATATACATAAACATTCAAGATCCAATACTGGATAATAAAAGTATTGGCGCAGAAAAGAAACGTGTAACCAATTACATTACAATAATATATTTTGTTTTGTAGCGAATAATCCTATCTGCAAAAACTAACCTATCATTATCCAGAATCATATATTAGAGGAATATCGATTTATTATTTTATCCATTGTACTTTATTTTTTATGTACGTACGTGAATTAAATTTCCATCAAATTTCACATTTTTGTGCAAGATAGAATGTATCGAAATTCAGATTCAAGTGAATGAAATTGAATGTTAAAATATTTTGAATTTAGGTTATATACATGCATGAAAAATGTTTGAAGTATTTTTGCATTCGAATTATATGCAAACACCTTATATGCTTTGGTAAGCCTTTATTCAAATTAATAAATCAAAATAATGAACGAATTCGTATGGTTATGGATATTTTAATATTTTAATCAAGACATTTTAATAATACTTTCAAGAAATATTTGAGAGTTATTCAGAAAGTCTTCAAGAAGGATTTAAGATCTCTTCCAGAGCTCTTAAAGACATCTTCAAGAAATCATTGAGAATTCTTAAACATTTCTTGAAGATGTTTTTCAGATTTCTTGAAGACAACTGAAAGATATCTATCGGTGTTGCATAAGACATCTTTTCGCTCACGAAAAGAGATCTTTTGGAAAGGTCTTGCAAGAGCTCTTGCAGTTTTCAAAGATATCTTTTAGATATCTAAAAGAGCTCTTTTTGTCTGTGTGGGAAGGAGGAGAGATAAAAAAATGATGGTCTTATAATACTGGCAGATTGGTTTTATCTATCATTACCTGGTGTGTACATTTATACATTAAATTCCGTGAAAAAGTTTGTGTCGTTATGGCAGGAATGAAAAAAGAATCGATAAAAATTTGAAAAAAAATTGTTTGCTCGTTTCTACCTAACATTTTCAGGTAATATTTTCTTTTCCCTGAAGTGTATTCTAGTAGAAATCACTCTAGTTATTCTCCAGGCCGTTGCTGTGCCTTAAAGGTCCTCGCAAGTGCCTGAGGAGGCCTTGTAATGGCCTAGAGACTGGCTAGAGCGATTCCTACTGGGGTCTACGATGCCAAAAAAGGCAGAAAAATCCTGAGAAGACCAAGTGAAAACCCAAGTTTGAGGTTTTGCGGTATATTGTAATCAAATCAAATATATGTTCTATGATTTTCGAAGTTTGTGAAGAAGTGTGAAATAATGCATCATCAATAATGACTCATTTGTAAGTATCCTAAGAGAACATGGAGGTTCGGGGAACGTTCAATAGAGGTCTATGCAACGTTCGGGCACTTGAAGATCCATTGGACATTCCATGGCCGTGAATTTAACTTGGAAAGTTTGTGTTCTATTTGGGTACTTATATGGAGAACAACAACCACAAAAATGGAGTACTCTTGTTACTCCACTCATAATTTCGAATCATTTTTTTTCAATAACAGGATTCAATAAGCAACCCTTAGGAAAGTTTTCCTCGTGCATGCAAAATTTCCTTATTCTTTTCCCCTTTTATTCCTCGAAACATGGGAAAGAATATGGAAATTTGGCAAGTTTATAGGAATGAATAGGAAAAACTTTTCCTACGGGAATATTCATTAGAGACGAAGAAAGTTATTCTGAGATAAACTCAATCCAATTGAAGAATTTCTATTCGATTTTTTCCGATAGATTATTTTATACCCTAGTAGAAATTATGAGGAGGGAATGAGATGGGCTCCAGCTAGTTCTCCAAATGTTAGGTTGGTTTCTAGCTGGTTTTGTAACGCACTTTCTAGCCTGTGCCCAACCAGATGTCCTAGGGAATTGCTAGGATGTTGTTCAGATTGGTAATCATGTGTTTTCTGTAAAATCACACCTACCCGTGAAAAAATCATCCATGCCTGCTCAGGCCTCAATTTTTTTACCTACATTATCAGGACTAATCACGCCCAATTACGCCGAATCATGCTTGATTATGCTCTATTATGCATGAAAAATTCATACAGAATTAATAAGTTTGATAACTTGACGAAAAGAAGAGCTCCTTTCATCATCTTTTTCCTAATTTGATAAAAGATTAATGTATTGTCAATCATTTCTATTTATTATGCTTATACAGGCCAGATGATCAGATCAGCTACTTCGAAAGGCTCCGCAGTTTCCTTTTTCTACACTGAGAGAAATTCTTCATTAAAAATTACTGGTTTTCCCATTAGACGGGGGATATACTTGACATACAGTTTGATATACTTGGCATGAGATCAGAAATCAATGAGACAAAACAGTAATTTCTCATACTATGAAGTTTGAAAATTAAAACCAGTGGGAATTCATGTTGAAAAACAGTAATTTCTTATGACCCAATGTAGAAAACACGAACTCTCAATTGGTGAGATTGATATAAATTGGAAACCATAACTTTTTCAAGAATGTTCCTTGGCTTCGGGGAAAGAAGCAAGGATCATGATCACAAACAATCATGTTCGACGCTGGTAACGATAAAAGGTTTTTTTCTCGGTTATTATAACGCTAGGAAAAATTACTGGTATTTCCCATCAGTTTGTAATCACATGTCAAGTATATCCCTCGCTTACTGACAAAAATCATTAATTTTTAATGATACATTTCTCTCAGTGTAGTTTCCAGTTTTCAGGCATGATCGCGCGTGCTTAGGCGTACGTGAATACGTTTGGGGCCTATTTGACATGATGAAGCATGTGCATTTGTGATGAAAAAATCAACACAGAGTCATTTGGTACGATTTTGCATGATCAAGGGCGAGAATAGTTTGTCTGGCATGATCACACGCGGTCAAGCTTGATCACGGATGTCCACGTGAGTACAGAATTGAAGTCTTTTTAATTACGATTGAGCTGTAAAATGAATAATCAAGCGTAGTCAGGCCTCGCCACGTACAGTCAGTGTTGAGCAGGAGAAATTTTGCCAAAAAAATATCCATGATCAGGCCTGAACACGCCTAATCAGACCTGGACGATTTTTTCACGGGTATGAATAAAGTAACAATGTATTTTGGCATGTAATCTCCAGTCAAAAAGGTTGCTTTTGAATTTATTTCCATAAAATAATCCTAAATGACAAATTCAAACGTTGAGGCTTCCTTTTATCGCCCTGACCGTGTTGATGGACTATCAATGTTACAGTACGATCAGTTGACGCATGAAAAATCTACATAAACCAACCAAATGTTTGGGCGCTAAAGTTAAATTGGCTGAAATGTGTTATCCGGTGGCCTCCACGTGGGTCCCATCTAGTACGTGGATGGCAAATGGGACGCCCAGACAAATTTTTATCTGGGTAATATTGTTAAAATAATAATAGGAGATGGAAAATCCCGAGTAAATTTTGTGATTTTTGAGTTGAGTGTTTCTATAAAATATTCCTATTATCAAGAAAATCCAAAATAGGACCGCTATTCTATTTGAATGAGTGTTGCCGCGATCTACAAATCGAGCTATCATGATCTTTAGATTCCAGCCTCGTTCAACTCAAAGTACATTCTTCCATAGTAGCAACAATTGGGTGAAAATACAATCTTGAGAACAGTCAACTTCTTTTGGGAATCCAAATTGAAATCTGAGTCTATGAAATCAAGTTTTGAATTAATCTTTATTCGATCTGGACACGATCTGAATTTCGATCTGGCTCGAACGGCTTGGAGTGTCAATTGAATAAAAATTAAGATCAACGGGATTGCAGCTCGATGTAAATAACTGACTCATAATCGAATTTCAGTTCTAATCTACATTTTAACCAATTTTTACTTCCCATAATTCTAATTAAAGAAAATTGGAATGTAAAGATCGTGATAGCTTGTTTTCTGGATCGTGGCAACACTAATTTGAATGTTTTAAGTAAAGTAGAGAGCTGAGATCTAATTTTCACCGACAGTATTCACACTCATCGTGGAAATGTTACAGAATTTTGAGACCTATCGAGACTAATCTTAGTTTCCCAAAAATACCGCGTGTAGCGCTCCCACAAATTGACTTGTCTGTTGCCCCACTTCGGGTGGACGGACTCCCCAAAATAGGAGAACAACAGGTGCAACAGCTGATCACCCAAACGGATCGTTGTTTTCCTATCTTGTGGCATCTGTTCACCCAACTCGAAAGAACAGAAACGTCAATTTGTGGGAGCACTGCACACGGTATTTTTGGTGAGCTGAAACTTATAATTTTTCGAATTCGAACTCATTGCTCATTCAATACCTCTTCTTCAAGGCTTTCTTTATGAAAACGCTGTGCACATTTTCGAAACGATCGTTCGAGTCGTTCATTTTCATCTTCCATCGTAATGTCATCACCTTGAGAAGAAAAAGAGGAGAAAAAAGAAGGCTAATCACTTAGTGCCTCAAATTACCTTCGAATGTACAATCTTAACGTTACGGTCACGTTGAAAGACGATTCTCGGTAATGCTCGTTGGCCAACCATCATTGACCTCGAATTATGCTTTTGGTCAACACTTTGGTATATGCTCCGTAGGAAGTGTTGGTACGTCCATCCTCTCTCGAGAGTGGGATATATTTTACAACTTGCCCTCTCATAATTCATCCCACTGGCCAAAGATACAGTCATTGAAAAATGAAAATCGTTATGAGGGATTACGAGGTTTAACGTCGCTCGGTTTTCACGTTTTAAGGTTAAATATCTATTGACTTTGATGTCAAGTGTGACAAGTTTAGTGCCCTGTTGTTTAGACTGTTCATTGATTTATCGCTCAGAAAAATCACTGAATGATCGCTTTGTACTTTTCCGTTATCAAATTCTCATGAAATCATTGATCTTATTTTGATTGTCAACCACGACAAGGTTTAAACGATGATGGGAGTAGAATTCGAGTAATATTCCATTTTTCCAAACAAAAATGCTTGGGAATTTACAATCTTGGTTTGGAACAATAGTTTTCGAACTTTATTTGTGGATCGAAAATCTTCGTAAAATTATCAAACAAAATTTTTCATGATAATTTAAAAAGAAAATCTTTCTTTGGCAGTTTGGAAGTATCTTCTTTTCACAGTGTGAAAATGACATACGATTGGTATGAAATCTGAAATAGAATTTTTGATGGAAACATGACAGTGAAGAGGAAATTAATTGAGGATCAATGTCGATCGGTGACGTGGATTTCCATATTCTGAGCCAATAAGCACTCCAAATTACTCAATAAAAAAGTAATCTATTTGAAGTATATAAAACGAAGTAGAAGATACCGTGTTTATCCGGCTTGAAATAGACTGAGAACCGCGTGAATGAGATACGAATGTAGAAACTCACGAACAGCAGTTAATAACCTTAGATAAATTTTGTTTTCCGTCAGCCAATCATTCTACCGTATTGAAAATGATCGTTCGTAATCTTCTTTAAATTCTTATAGAATGATATCTGTCGCAAAGAGGAATCGATTCTAGGGGATATCAGCACTGGGACGCAAGCCGAATATTTTCAAAATATCGCTTCACCTGCACTGTTAATAAAAAAAACTGGAATTTTCCAGTACCCAGGAACTGAAAAATTTCTGTTTATGACGAATTTTTCAGCTTACGTACAGGAAAATTCCTGTTTTTTTAATTTAAATTCTCCAGTATAAATATGTTACAAGAATTTTCTGATGCGTGTACTGGAATTTTCATGATTTCAATGTAATTTTTCAATACAAATGTACAGGTTAATTGCTCGAATGCTCAAAGAAATACTATACCTATACAGACCGAAATTTCGAAAATAGTGAAGTAGATTTTGAGAAATCTTAGAACACGAAAGATTCGGCTACAATCCTGGGGTTAGGAATCTCCTCAAAAGAATACGGAGGAAAAGATCATGAAGAAGTTTACCTTGTAGGATGACAACGCGTCGCTTTTATTCCTGGTGAAAATGAAGCGTTGGAGCGCAACGAAAGCGTGACCAAAACGCAAACGAAGCGAGTCATCTAAACGTAATTTAGGGGAATTGAAGCATTTTCATGTTTCATTTGTTTCAATATCCGCTTCCTCCACTCTTGGATTTTTCTCTCATGTGAATTATTTGCCAATAAAATTTGTGGGTCTTCTACCGCGGGAAAATTTCTGTAATTCCTGTTTTTCCGTGAAAGAAAAACAAATGGGGGACCTGCGAATTCAATTTCATATATTCTCACGTATATATAACCAAGAGCGTTTCATACGATAATTCCAAATGAAATATCGATATATTTTTCTTAATTAAAAATTCAATCGTTCACGGTCCAATACACGTTCCAGAATTGACGCATCACGGGCAATTCGAATGAAATAATTTGTAACAGACGTTCATCGATAAGTGGGCGAGAAAAAGAAACGAAAGAGTTGTAGTCAACAACTGATATCCAATGAGAATTACACATCTGCGAATACAGGTTTTTACTTGACACGGACTTCGAAGAGGAGGACCTCCCGCTGATTTGACGAACGAACAACCAAGGTTCGGCTACCGTAGTGAGAGATTTACAATCTCTCCGGATGAGTTTATACAGGGGAAAAGAGAAGCGAAGAAGAGCAGCAATGTGGAACCATAAAAATTTATGCCAACCCATCATGCGTTCATTACGATCTTACTTTCAACCGCTGGTATAGTTGTAAATATTCTTTTTCATGGAAAAAGGACAATCTCGAAAAGGGATTTCCTTTCATTCTTTATTTACATCTGCTGTGTTGTACCAAATTACGTCTACGTGGGGCGTAAGAAACGAAACTTGGCGTCGAGTGTACCTAGTATCTCAATAACTTCCCTTTTTTTCTCTAATCAAACTGTTTTCTCATTTTCTTTAGATTATTTGCTATGTTTTTTTGCACTTTTCCTCGCACGTTTAACGAGTACATTTTGATTCTATATGAAGTGCGGCTACCGGTCACAACACCGGCTCACGAGAGATAGGAGAACTTCTGAAAAGGTTACACGGAAGAAGGTAGATTCCCTTTTTCTTTCTCTGCTGCTTATTCTTTTTGTTCTTTTTCTTTCACGGATGGATTTGCCGGTTCTCGAACAATGCGCGAAAAACTCCCGGGACGGAAATATTGAGACCAGCTTTGTCTAAAGTTCAACCGGAGGTACACGGAACTAAATCGATTTCGCAACACTCCTTTCTACGCTAATGACACGCTCCGTTCCATCGTCTAATTGCCCAAGGAACAACGCCTCACAATTGAATATATTTCTTCGTTCAGGACTTTTACCTTCGAGAGGGTGTAGTACGAGTGTCACATCTTTTCATTATTTGCTTGAAACGATTTGGTTATTTACCATTACTGTTGTCCGATACGTAATGCTACGCGTCCTGTTGTCGACACAACGAGCGTGAATACGCGGTGTTGTTATATTGTTGTACTCTCATGGTTCTTATGGTTATATTAATCATTCCATGGATGTGTTTTGTTCTCTCTTGGTTCTTTTTTTTCTCAAATCGACGAGTCAATGGGAATGATACTCCTCAACGTCAGGCATCGAATTTTCTGTCTGACCTTGATCGATTTTTGCCCTATTAGAAACTTAATACGACAAGGTTTCCAACGGAATTTGACTCTAATACCGAAGACTACAATGTTACCAACTTTTACGTAGCTTATCTTTGGTTTCCTTAGCATCAGAAATCCCAAAACCTACCCACCAAGTAGTAATTTCCAAGCCATTTTGTTTGGCTTTTTAGATTTCGACTCATCATTTTGGATCCAATATTCTGCGAATTAGTACCCAGGTAAAAATTGACTATGGGCGCTAGGTTGCCGCAAGGCTCACCAAGATGGGCCGAGCCTAGGCTACCAGGCATGGCGCAACTCTGAAATGATAACATCATTTCAGCCTCAGCCCATTTGTTTCCACAATCAAGACCCAACACTGGAAACAGGGTTGTGATAGCATATGCCGTCAATGGCAGACCATACAAAAATTTGTTCGCCAAGGATGAGCCAACGCTGTAGCAATCTTGCGGCAGGGTTGCGCCCATCTCATGCCAATGGTCACTTTTATTTTTTATTGTAATTGAAAATAAAATGAAAAATCCATTCTATCATTTCGATTGAACGAAATGAATGTCGGAGAATTTCAACATGTAATTTTTCTGATTAGTTTAAACTGATGAATGACGTAAATCCGGTGGTCCTGGCGTAGAAGTAGGCGGGTCTGGAAACAGATGAAGAATTATTTCTGTCATGGAATCTTCAAAGGAGACTTATATATTGATTGAATGCTTGGTTCGCCACTCGCAGGAAACAAGCATCACTCTGGTGAGAGTTATTGTAATTTGCTGTTTGAGAAGGAAGTTTCACTCTTAGCCAAGCTATTACTCAAGTCGAGTCAAGCTAACGCCTAAACTGAGCGAGGCCATCGCCCAAGCTGAGCCAAGCTATTGCCCAAGCTGGACCAAGCTACGACCCATTCTTGGTGCAACATGAGAATCAATTGTCATTCAGAGTTGCCTAATGCTTGGAGCAGTGTCCCGCCAAGCCCTAGAGAGCCTCTGTTGAAAGCATGCTTTTTCCTTCAAGCAATATTGGTTGAAGGATGGGCCAAGCGTGGCGCAGCCAATGATCAATGATGGATCAATGAAGTCGATTTATGACTTCCCATATTGGTACAATGTTTAGACCATTGTCAACCATCCTTGTCCCTACATAGATTGCCCAGCTTTGGCTGGCAGCCTTGCGTCTAGCTATATTCCGTCGTCAGCATTGGCGGATCCTGAAGATTTTTATATGGGTACTCGTTATCATGTGAATTAGGATGATTTTTTGTATTTTAGGCCAACTTTCTTGGAGAATTGCTCTTTTCGCTACTTTGAGGAAAAACCATGCTTCTCGAATGTTGAATACTTTATAAAAATGAAATTCATCAAATTATCCCGTACAGCGCAAGAGTTCCCGCAAACAGCTCCCGTTATCTTAATCAGTATGTATTCATTATGGTTATTTTCAATTCAAAATGAACAAATAATCCATAAAATCTCATTGACGAATAGGAAAATGAATAGGTTTCAATTCTGATATTCAATCAGAAATTTCACCCTCCTCAATAGGACTCAATATGCGATTTTTACCTGGGTAATGAATTCTGCGGACACACACACTTTTTTTTTTATTTTGAATTCATTATTGGTCGCATGAAGGGGACTTTTCAAGAGGTCTTTATGAATTCAAATCGATTCTCTTTGATGTTTTGAAGCCAAATTTGACAATTATTTCTCACAGTGTTTAATTTTTTTTTTTCTAAACTCCAACGAAAACCTTCAAGATTAGAAGAAAAGCAACAAGGTCCAAGAAGTCGGAATAATTTGATGATGATGGTGATGAATGCTGTTATTGTTATTACCATAGCTGGTGGTGCATAGAGTTAGAGAACACCGCTCGTATACGAGTCACCACCTACCTCTAAACGATCGTATTAAAAATTCTAATGGGGCCACGAATCTTGAAGTTTCTCACCTAGTTTAACATAACAACGACGTGGCCCCGTGTAGAAAAACCTCATGAGAAATCCTCTTTCTCATTTCTCTCTTTCTTCCTCCTCATCGTTTTCCTTTATCCTTCTCTCGTTCGTAACCGAAATCATATGTGATGGTAATCGGTGTGGGTTTCGCCGCGGGCGTCTTTGACAACGAGACTGATGACGGCATATCACTCATCAAGATTTATCGGGACTTAGACTAATTGCCTCTTTTAATAGAAACTCGTGCACGGTGTCGTCCTCCTCCTCTCTCTCTCTCTCTCTCTCTCTCTCTCTCTAGAATCGACAGACTTTCTTTGCTTGCCTAAAAAAATAATTCTCTTCTGTTTTTTCTCTCACTCCTTTTCCTCCTGGGAAAGAAAAAAAATCATCAGAAATTTGAAATATTGGGCAAGAGCTCATCTCATTCTCATTCTTTTCCTTGTAAATTGATTGTTGGAAATCTTTTGTCAAAATCATTCTACCCCGATGATATTATTCCGGAGGAAGGAATTAATATGCGAGAATAGGGAGAAAATTTTGATAATTATAATATGTGATTGATTGAGAATTTTTGGAATTTTCAAAGGAAGATTAATAAACGATGAATGAGCGATGGTGATATCAATCAAAGTAAATAATATGATATGTCTGATATCGGGATATTGAATTCAAAATCAAGCACACTGTTTTCTAAGCCCCGTGTGCCACTTCGTGCTCCGTTCGTACGATTTTCGATGATTCGTATAAAGTCAACGACTTCGATTTCTATGACAGCAAAACAGGGACAATCATAATCGAACTTCCCTCACTTTTATGATTATACAATGTTTCATCCATTCGTGCGTTCGATTCCAATAATCCAAGGCACGAGCACACGATATTCAAATTATTTTTAAAGAACGTAATTTTTGTATTCTATACCTGGTCCATACGATCAATGATTTACATACTAAAATATGAGAATAAAACGATTACGTTTGCAGAGGTTGATGAACCGAGATAACAGACTGAGTCAATATTTATTCATCGGTTTTCAAATACACAATCATTTGAATTCGTATCACATTTTTCTCGATGGGATGTGTATAGCACGAGAGTTCTAAAATAGCTCATACCACTCGCAGGAAAAAAATTCGCTGTGATGGAGGAATCTGATTTTCCTGGCTAACTCTTGCTAGAGCCGTGAATTTTCTGCTGTGACAGCCCTGCTCGAAGAATCTCATTGAACCGATCGATTCTCATTGATTCCGATGCAAAAAACCGATTCAAACCCATTCAAAATTGATTCTCAATGAGTTTGAATCAGTTTTCTGCATCGGAATCAATGAGATTCTTTAAGCAGGGAGATAGTTTGCTGTCACAGCAAGTAGAAACCCAGCAAAATTAGATTTAGCTGCCACAACAAAGTTTTTTTCCCTTCGTGCATACACCGGGTGAATTTCATCATTAAAAAGTATTACTTCTCACATCACACTAGTAAAAATTACTGGTATTTTTCATCAATTTGCAACCTCATGTCAAATATATTATACCCATTTAATGACAAACCCCAGTAATTTTTGATGACAGAATTTCTCTCAAAACTTTGATCGATATTTTATACAAAATCTACAAAAATTGAGTGATTCTTCTATAAGAAAGAATCGTTATTGCTCAGGACTAATCGAAATTCATTGTCCAAAAGAAACCTCGAATTTCTTGAGAAGTTTTCTGAAAGTGCATAATAGCTTCAGGACCCAATTTAATTGAGCTGTCGCATTATCTCTCATTGATGGAATTACATTGATCTATTCGGAAATTTCCCAGCTGTCAGTGCTTATCTGATGATTTGAAGAATCCGGAATGTCATTGATATTTTTGAAAACACTTGAACGATAAATATACTTTACGAACAAGAATTTAAATAGATTATCTTACAAAGAAAACGCAAACCTTCATTTGGAAAAAATGATAAATAAATCAATTCAAATTCCATCATTCAGACATAACAATATCACCCTTCTGTAACAAATGCAAACAATTCCCAACAAATATCATGGGCAGAATTGACACGACGCGACAGTGTTATTCTTCAAATAATTGATTTGAATAAAATATCGAAAAAATTCCATGAAATTTCAATATCCCCAGACCATGTCGTTAACCGAAAGATCAAGAATGAGGAGAGATATTTTAAAATTGAAAAGAAGAAAAAGGAGGAGAATGAGGAAAAAAGAAGAAGAAGAAGAAGAAGAAGTCTGTCAATTCTACGTGTGAGGGCTTCTCGTGTATGCGAACTATGCAACAGAAGTGTGCAGGGTATATGAACATAATTCAGTTGGTTATATTATAAGGAACAACGTGAAGGTTTTTGGGACGAGAGAGGAGAGAGCTTCAAGGACCAGCCAAGGAAAAAGAGAGAGTCTTATGGCGAAGGCTCCGCGCGTCGTGCGCCCCCAGAGGTCAGGGGGCCCTCTGTTCCAATTTTGTGCCCAATAAGACTAATTCCCACAAAGGCAGCCGCCTTTTTCGAATATCCGGCCCACACCTCGACTCGTCGCGACTTAAGAAACATATCGTCAAGTTTCATGTGAATTATATGCGACTTCGGAGCATCGAACGGTTCATTTCTCTTTCAAATAGCTCGTTTTTTGCGCTCGAGTGCGTGTCATGAACTATAATCGAAGAGATGGAACATATTTCCTTCCTAACCGGATAATCGAGACGTATTAGAATAAGAGGAAACTTATAAACGTGCACGTGTCCATTAAACGCCACGTCACACTCGATTTTCAATAATGAGACAAGACAATTTATTAACGACTAAAATACTATAGTTTCACGGAACCTTTGGTTTGGCATTTCTTTTATCTTAGATACTTTTGATGAATATTCAAGGAGATTGTGAAATAATCTTATAACTATGACTTATAATAAAATGAATTCTCATTGACGAATGGGAAAATGAATAGGTTTCATTCGTGATAGGATTCAATAAAATATTTCTACCTGGGTGCTATAATGTACATTAAATTTAACGTTGAGTGCGTATGGAACTCAATTAATGGACGTATTCGAAAACCACCTGCAAGTGAAAATATGAAAATTAATGCAGAAACTTTTAAAAGTGATAGCAAACAATTCCTTCCTTCTCGAAACTACCTTGAAAACTTTCTTTTATTTCTTTGTTCTTCCATTTGGAGGACTTCGTTGAAATTCGAAACCAATTTCGAGGCGTCAAAAACAAACAAAACAAAACAATACCTCCAACAAGAGGAACAAACAATTAAGATCCTCCCCACATCTTCGGTTGTTCTAAACTGTTTGAAAACACACCCACGCACAATAGATATTTATTTCGTATACAGGATAGATGATTTTTGGTTACGTTTATCCTTGAGGATGAACAACGGACGTAAGATACCCATCTTTAATAATTTACGAGGACACAAAGTAACGCGTTAAACCACAATGAAACGGGATAAGAAAGAGAAGAAGGATTTCGCATAATAATATTTTTTTCCTCTCATAGTTATTGTGGATTATCAGTCGAGTTGAGGACTAATGTTATGCAAAAGACGTATTCAAGCGCTCTCAATAAGAGATAATCAGTGGAGAGATATTAGGGAGAAACATTTGGAAGTCTAACGAGGGCCCCCCTTCGAGAATTTTCGAAAGACACACGAGGTTTCAATGTCCGAAACACCGGGCGGCCTACAGTTTTTGAGGAACCTGAAACAGAAGAATCTATTGAATATAAGAGAAGCCCCTGATCATTTGTGTTTGATGTTATTAGATTTGTTAATGAATCTTCGGTAAAAGGAATCCTCTTTATTTATTGTTTTCGTGTCGTGGAAGGAAAACAACCGTTATATTTGCATTGAAATTTTGATTGAACACGAGAAGCCCTCACACGTAGAATCGACAAACGCTGCTTTCTTTTCTTCTCCTCTTTCAAAAATTCTTTCTGGATATGTTATGTTCTTGCGAAGAGAAAGGACGAGGAGAGGTTCGAAGCATACTGCAGGAGCAATTGGATGCTTGATCGATAGATCCTTGAAGTTGGATGGACGACCATCTGGCGGGACTTGGAGTTGCTGCTACTCGTATACCCTCGAGATCAATCGACGAACAAAGCGACAGGTCCTTTGGGAGCGATATGTCGATCGATAAAGCGGTGGATGACTACCAGCAAATCCATTTGTCATCCGCCAGTTCATTCAACGATTTATGAATTTATCAATTTGGAAATATTTTTCAATATTATCCAGGGTGTATCAGAGTTCACGGTGTATTGGATTTTTCACTTGCTTCATGTTTATTTTCATCTCGAATAACCAATGAGTCGAAGATGAAAGTGGAATGATGTTGATTTTTTGTATGATAAACTTTGGATTCTCAATAATTTATTGATTGATGAATCCTGGGCTTATGTTTAGGACTTCATACAACATATCATCCGAACGTAAATACCGGTGATTTCCCATGGATGAAAGGTAACACGGGCCGAAACTGGCTCAGTACTGCTGTCAGAATTGCCAGTACTGACAAATCCGAAGCTACCAAAGCTATCAAAACTGGCAAGAAGTCGACATGATAACATCATTTCACATAAGAGCCTGTATAACATTCACAACCGTGTCAGTACTGTTCTTTCGAATTCTGGCATTCCAACCTTGTCCAAAAAAAGGTATCGATTTAATACCGGACAAAGACTATCTGAACCCTGAAATCAATACCGTTTGAAATTCATCGGAATACTTCGTGCCAATATTGAAGAATAATAATGATCCTGGGATCGAAACAATTGTCTCCGCCAAAGGTTGGCAAATAAAGGTTGGACCCTGACAGTACCAAACCATTTTTCGACTTTGGCAAACTCCACATGGGTTATTTAGCTTCCTGATCTGATCCTTCTTATTTAAAATTTGAAAATCCGCGCTCAACATTTGATCGACTTCAAAAAGAAGGTGCAAGAGGTAAAAGCATTGCCTGCAAAAGTACAGCATATCTCTGTCAGAGAAATAATAAAACAGTTGGAGAAAAAAGAGAAGCATAATTTTGTTTCCCGAGAGAAAAGTATCCGAGGATCAAAGATCGCGTCACATATTTCGCATAGGGCGTAAGTTACGCGTAAAGTAACGTTCACGTCCGCTGTACGTATTTCATGAGAAGGTTAAGTTGCTACCGCTACGTAGCAACCATTTGAGGGATGAAAGAAAAAGAAGCAGAAGCAACAGAAAAGTTGTTCGCCATTCACTACTCTTCTTTAGTTGCTGTTGCATCGTTGCGGCTTCACATCGGCGACCTTCTTTTCTCTGTACAATACTGGCGCCACACATCAGTCGGTTGCTCGGTGCTTTACACGATTGCAAAGCACCTTCTTCGCATAAAACATAGTCAACCGTTGAATATTTTTCTCTTTTTCCCTGCTCCGACTACCTCCAAGCGATAAACTCCTCTGACCAAGAGCCTTTGACTTTGATCGTAATTCGTTCGTTCGACGAAGGATCGTTGATTGCTTCTCTACGTAACACCTCTGCGTACAATTTCTTTCATTTCCACGCTAAATATAAATTAGATTCGTTATAAATATGGAGCAACAAATCTTGCCAACTGCATCTTGAAAATTATCTGATGTACATTATGTTTTTGTTCTTTATTTTCTTTATGGCGAACTTGGTGTTTTGTGGGGCGTTAATCTATGGAGTTCCCGTGATAAAATGATGGTAATTGAAAATTGTGGCTTTGAGTTTTTTTTTTGAGGAGGAAGAGAAATGCAAGCATAAAATGTGGGGATTGTATTTCATCGGTTAGAGTAGGGAGAGGGGAAAAGATATTGCCCAGGTGGAAATATTCTATTAAATCCTATTACGAATGGTGAAATTTCTGATTGAATATTATTGAATTCCATTGAAACCTTTTCATTTTCTCATTCATCAATGAGATTTCATAGATTATTCGTAACAGGGAAGTTTAAACGTGAAGCTCAATCTGGAAAGATTGAATTCTTATTTCCTAGGAAGTTGTATCGAATTCTACATCTTTTATGCAAAGTCGGGTTGAATGTGGCTGCATCTTACTTGACTGAAACTTGACTGAATTTCAGTTGGAACAGGGATAGTTCTGGCATCTTAAAATTAGACGCTTTCATGTAAATTTTTAATACCAGAATCTATAACGTACGGATAGAATGTCGTAGTTCCCAAGAGACTTGTTAGTAGTATGTTGCAATCATTATTTGAAGTCCTCTCAACTGTAACCGATCGAAACGTATCTTTTGCATGATGTGTCACTCAGCATTCAATGAGAATCCCAACGTTTGCGAATCAGGTATGCTACTGTGATTAATGGTTTACCATAAGTTTTCGACATCGTCCCCAAGGAGTTCCATACGAACCACAGGAAAGAAGCAGGAAGGAATTTTCTTTCTAGGCTCAAGACTCTACTTTCAAACGAATGCCTATGAACAATTATAACATTGATTTGAAATTGTAATATCTCGAATGAAATCTACACTGTAAGAAATTTGTGGTGTTAGAAAAAGTCAGATAAATAGTGTTTTTCGAACACCATATGGTATCAACTTCACATCCTGAAGTGTCATTCTATCACCCAACCCCCGTTATGCGATCAATAATGAATCTCGATATTAATTCCCAGATAACAATTTTGAGGAATTCTTCCGGAACATTCTAAAAGATATCTTGAAGAATTCTAAAAGATGTCTTATGAAACACCTAAAGACATCTTTAAGATATCTTACGGAAGATATCTTTAAGAATTCTAAAAGATACCTTCAGAAAACTTCAAGAAATCTCGCATGAAGACTTCCAAAAGATATCTTTTGGTGTTTCATAAGACATCTTTTCGAATTCTTTAAGATATATTTCAGAATGATCCAAAAGAGTGATCCAAAATTGTTATGTGGGTTCCTTCTGAACATTAACTTGTTCTTTAAGAATTCATTTTGAATTCAAAACATTCATAATTAATACATATTGATTAGCATAACGGGAGCTCGTGTGCAGTTTGGGCACCTTTTAGAGTTATTTTGATGCCCTGTTACCAAGAATCTATAAAATCTCATTGACGAATTGGAAAATGAATAGGTTTCAATGAAATTCAATGATACTCGATCATAAATTCCACCATTCGTAACAAAATTTAATAGAATATTTCGCGTGGTGTTAATTCGGCGTTATTACTGACACCGTTTTGACATCACTTTTTTTACAGTGTATAGATCTACTGATATACAAAATATACAGAAAATATGAATAATATTCTATGATTTCTTTAAATTAGTTTATGATTTGAGTCTGTCCTCGGAATATCCATAAGAGCTGCCCAGGTAGAAATATTCTATTGAATCCTATTAAGAATCGTGAAATTTCTGATTAAATATCATTGAAACCCATTCGTTTCCCCATTGGTCAATGAGATTTTATAGATTAATTGTAACAGGGTGTGAAATATTGTGTTTTCCATTCATTGCAATTGAAGAATCCGTATATTAAATATCAATTCGATTGTGGTTTGAGGTAAAGAGAAGATTGAAAATCCAACTGTAGGACATCAAATTTGTTCCTGATTCCAAGCGATTACCGCATTCTACACGGAGAGGATATTATATTCAAAATTACTGTAAGAACATTCGAACGAGGGACCAAACTAACCACGTAATCGAGAAATCGTATCATCTTAGTTCAATTTACTAAGCAAAATTTCGAAACAAGCGTCAATCTTAACATTAACGGACACAATCATGGTATTTTATAGCTATTTTCACATTCCTTTTCATCTTCCCGCGGTATGGTCTGTGGTTACAATTTTTTCATAGTAATTTGTAACACAATATTTTCTCCGTGTACTGATATTAATTTCCTAATATTCCCAAATTCAAATTTCAGGATGAAACCGTTATCAACGGTGCGCAGAGAAAAATAAAGGAGTACATTTCACTCCATCATACAATTAGTAAAAATTTTTTAATAGCTCCTACGATATTTTCATTATGGTTTCCCGATGAGAACAGTTGTCAAAATGATGAAAGGCAAGAAATCACATTATAGATTTTGATAGATCTTGGATTTCCTTAGTAAAAATCATTCCAAGGGTGCTCTCTAAATCTGGAAGAGTGAAAAATCACTCGTTTCGAGTGGACTCCCACTCTTTTATACTAAAAAATTCACTCTAGAATTGGAGTGGCAGACAGCTTATAACTTCAAACCTTAGATTATCACTCTAAAAGAGTGGAAATTTCCCTCAAAATTTCGACACGCTCACTTTCGGCTGGCTAAGGAGTGAAATACCACTCAAAAAATTTTAGAATATGTCTTTGGCACAAGAGTGGGCTTCAGTACTGCCAGAGTAGGAACTCGAATGTTTTCTATTAGGATTCAAGGAGGGTTACGATATTATTTTCTGCCAAATTATTGAACTAACATTTCATTCACGATTGGTCCACAATGTATGCTTTCTGTTCGTCAGTGTTACAAGCGTTCCATTGATAAACGATGGCGAGATGAATATTCAAACGGAATGATGAAGATATTTGATATTTCTATAACATCGAATCCAGAATAATAGATGTAAATTCGCTGAATCCGGAACGAGATTTCATTCCCCCGTTGTTGGAAGGTACATAAACGTTTGTTCTCTCCCCTTACATCGCGAACTCATTGATCCTCAGTTACTCCCGCTCAAGATATTTTTATGTATTCGCATGTATAATACATGTGCAAAGCAGCACGCATACAGTTAACGCAGGATGTATAATGTTTCTGATGCAATATATCGCTGGCACGTCCCCGGATTTCAGAATGGGCCAGAAAGGCTCTCGCGTCACACTCTGCGAGTGCTGCCGCGAGTTATTTAAATAAAGCCCTTTGTCGGGCGTCTTGAGCCCATTACCGAAGTACCTTTATAGCCACGCGTGTACGCCGATATGGTGGATTACCGGTGGTAGTGGAGGTGGTGGTAGCGGCGGCGGCGGTGGTGGTGGTGGTGGTGGTGAGTCTTTTTCTCTGTTGCCTTTCCTTCTTCCTCTCTCTCCCATTTCTGTACACGCGTGTTCGCGTTTGACCGAACCGCAAAACTCCTTCCTCTTTTTTTTCCTTTCTTTTTCTCTTTCTCTCTTTGTCTCGACCCTTTAACCGGTATGGTTAAAGTCGCCCTTAAGGTTTTCGTATACCACTTGGTCACGCGTTTGCACGGTGGCGGTGCTACTTATGAAAGACTTCTTTCCTCTCGCATTATAGGTATATGAAGAACAACAACAACAACAACACCAACTACGATAACAACACTTGTGTAACCTCTTCTCTCTCGTTTCTCTTTGATTAATCGCTCCGTTCCAACAGAGCACATACGTGTACGAGTTTTCTGTGTTCTCACGACTCTATAGGTGGCCTTTGAGCCTCATAGGGATGAAAGTTGCGTGTCAACATGGATTTTTCTCATGGATTTGCGTATCGAAGGACACCAGTGTAGAATGGCACTGTCAATGAGGAGAACCGAAAAATTTGTGGGCTGTTTTGTATTCTTTATATATGATCCAAGGGGATAGACCCTGACTTGGGGAGATTCCAAGGATAAACGATACGCGCCTGCCATGGCATTTAAATGAATTGAAACATGGAACTGCCCTGGCTGATGGATCAACTCATAGAGGTCCTGTCAGTTTTTGGTGGAACTTTTATCAGGAATTCCAGATTGTATCCGGATTTCTAAATTCGCATCCTATGCACGTCCCATCCGGTTAGACCTGGAGTAGAAATTTTCAACTGCGGTGGCTGTCGATTGGTTTGTGAATTATTCAATTTGAGTATAAATTTCAACCGGAAATAGACGAGGTTACTGTTGGTGACAAAGAATCCACAGTTCGTCATTTTGTTCACTCGTACATCGGTTGATGATCCCTAGTAGAAATTCTGGCGAGGTGTCTAGTATCTGGCTAGTTGAGCGTTACAAAACTCGTCAATAACTAGAGCATTTCTACTTGGCATTGTTGGGTTTTTAGATTTTTAATATTCTTAAAATACGGAAAATTCCTGATGCATGTATGTGTTAATTACTCCCGAAGTTTCCCACAGAAATTTTTCACAGTGATCATCATGAAACTATATCATATGCTCGAAGTTTGAACCGTTTATTAAAACAAATTAGGTATCAAATGCATTGTTTGAACGATATTTCCAGTCCCAAGGAGTCAATTCGAGAAGCTGAATAACAACAATTCATCAGATTTTGTAAATTGAGATTTTCGTTTCGTTTCTTAAAACGATTCAAACTTCAACAACATTATATATTCCCATTCAGAGTTTTGGGTTTGCCAAATGTCGCGATGTTTTCCATCGTCATACGTTCACAGCTGAAGCCATATTCTTCGACAACTCACTCCATCAATCGTATATATAGGAACATTTTTATCTCTTACGGAATTATTTTTACACTCGAGAAATCCAATGGCAACAAGAAAAGATTACGAGAAGAATTTGTCATCGATATAAATTTAGATGTAGAAAATAATGTCTCCGGATTCGTTGTTATTCGAACGGTCGACCGGAGCAAATTTGACCTATTTTAATACTGTCAATAGTAGGAGTCTTACGATAATAATCGAAAGAAGAAGGAGGAAATGGGAGGAAAAAAATTGGAATTGCAAGAGTTATGCGAGAGCGCTAACGCGAGTTAATGTGCATTTATACACACGAGGTAAAACCATAGATTGGATTTATAGACATACGGAACGGCCGAAGAAGGAAGGGGTGGTAAGAGCGTGCCGGGAAGCGGTCACACTGTGTATTATGAAGTACCCCCCTCTCTCCATCCCTACACGTCCCAACCATCTTTCACCACCCACGCTTGGCACCACAAAGAAACCGACACTTTTTAATTGCACTCCTGATCGTCGTCATTAATGCCACTGCTAGATGGAGACTTCATCGATAACCGAGTTCACTTTTTTTTTCTCTTCTTTTTCATTCTTCTCTTCATTCGATTAACTGTGTTAATAATAAGTTTATAATAATAATGTCAGATTTTGTTCTTCTAGCTTTTTCATTCATCTACACATCTTTTTTATTCGCAACACATTCAATTCGCTGGTTGTTCTTTTTTCCAGTTTATTAGTACAGAATATATGATACGATTGATTTTCAATCAAAATTGTTAAAAAGTGAAGTTGAGACTATTGATTTTGATTCAAACTTTCAATTGGAGATGGGAAACTTGGACAAGAACTCTAATATTGTAGTTAATATACAAGGAAAAAGAGTCCCATGTGAATTCTACATTGGTTGTTGTTAATTTAACATCACTGTTCGCACCTGGAGAAAAAAGACATTCTCAATAATACCTACTACATTTTGTACTGAAGTAGGGGATGAACAGGGTAGTAAAAATTCAGGCTGTACGATGTGAAGTTGCGCCAAGTTAAACGACTTTTCAAACCATTGAGTATTAATTTTTACTACACTCTCTGTTTAAGGAATCCCATTGATTCCGATACAGAAAACTGATTTAAACCCATTAAGAATCAATTTTTAATGGGTTTGAATCGGTTTTTTCCTGCATTAGAATCAATGAGAATCAATCAGTTCTATGAGATTCTTCAAGCAGGACTGTATTGTGAAAATCATCCCATATAAAAATCTTCAGGCTCCGCCAATGTTGACGACGGAATATAGCTAGACGCAAGGCTGCCAGCCAAAGCTGGGCAATCTATGTAGGGACAAGGATGATTGACAATGGTCTAAACATTGTACCAATATGGGAAGTCATAAATCGACTTCATTGATCCATCATTGATCATTGGCTGCGCCACGCTTGGCCCATCCTTCAACCAATATTGCTTGAAGGAAAAAGCATGCTTTCAACAGAGGCTCTCTAGGGCTTGGCGGGACACTGCTCCAAGCATTAGGCAACTCTGAATGACAATGGATTCTCATGTTGCACCAAGCATGGGTCGTAGCTTGGTCCAGCTTGGGCAATAGCTTGGCTCAGCTTGGGCGATGGCCTCGCTCAGTTTAGGCGTTAGCTTGACTCGACTTGAGTAATAGCTTGGCTAAGAGTGAAACTTCCTTCTCAAACAGCAAATTACAATAACTCTCACCAGAGTGATGCTTGTTTCCTGCGAGTGGCGAACTCAAGCAATTCAATCAATATATAAGTCTCCTTTGAAGATTCCATGACAGAAATAATTCTTCATCTGTTTCCAGACCCGCCTACTTCTACGCCAGGACCACCGGATTTACGTCATTCATCAGTTTAAACTAATCAGAAAAATTACATGTTGAAATTCTCCGACATTCATTTCGTTCAATCGAAATGATAGAATGGATTTTTTATTTTATTTTCAATTACAATAAAAAATAAAAGTGACCATTGGCATGAGATGGGCGCAACCCTGCCGCAAGATTGCTACAGCGTTGGCTCATCCTTGGCGAACAAATTTTTGTATGGTCTGCCATTGACGGCATATGCTATCACAACCCTGTTTCCAGTGTTGGGTCTTGATTGTGGAAACAAATGGGCTGAGGCTGAAATGATGTTATCATTTCAGAGTTGCGCCATGCCTGGTAGCCTAGGCTCGGCTCATCTTGGTGAGCCTTGCGGCAACCTAGCGCCCATGGTCAATTTTTACCTGGGATACTTTGTCACTTATGCTGCTGATTCGGTACAAAATGTAGTAATATTTAGAACCACATTTCTCTCTGTGCATGAATGTGCAAGTGGAGTAAAATTTACAGATTTCTCAGACAGGAAAAGTAAACCTGAAAAATATAAACCGACGGTGTTGAAAATACCAGGCAAATCCGGATGAATCCTAACAGGTCCTGGGACAAAGACCGAGCAGATTCCTGCCCGGATCTGTCTGGTTCTGTTGGTTTTTGTCCCAGGAACTGCTAAAATCTGCTTGGCATTTTCAGTAAGGGACAAAAAGTACAGTAAAATTCCAGGGAAAATCTTCTTTCTCATATTAATTGAAAATTATTATTTTTGCATTGTTATTGTTCACGGCATCTTGAATATATCGTGAAGGGATATCTCTCAAGACATCTTCGAGTTATCCGACTGTGTTGCATAAGACAGTTTGTTTTGTTTCTTGGGTTGTGAGCGATAAATGGATAGAAAATGCCGATGACTTGAAACTAATTCAATGAAAGTGGATTGTATTTGAAAGATACAGATGACTAAGGGAGCATCAATCACAAACTGCCCTACGGGAGATGATCTCTCGATGATATTCCGGTTCACCACCTCACACCTGTTGTTTTTCCAAGCCATTGACAATCGTTGAGATAAAAGGAAACAAAAATGAGAACTTTTCGGAAAAACTTTAACCCATCGAATCATCAATAATTCTGGCCTCTCAAGCGCTGCACTCCCCGAGGTTGGGGAAGTTTAATGAAAGGCACGCGCAGTCAGACGGCTCCGCCGTGAGAATAAAATAATTAGCTGGGTTGCCCTCTGCCGTGTAGCAAAATTGTCTTATCCTTCCTCTCTTTTCCACGTATCCTCTTCGATGTCTCTCCTTTTTTTTCCTCTCTCTGTTTCTTCGCTCCTCAGCTTAGAAGAGAAGGAAAAGAGAATACGAGAGAAGGAAGAGGAAGAGTATATAGTTCTCGTTCAGCCAGGTGGGTCGTAAAGCCTTAGACTGATGCTCTAATAAATCCCGCTGAAAAATTTCGAAGCCTCGGGCTCGAGAATCTCTCCAGCAACGTGGTGGAGTGTAAACCTTCTCGGAGAGGTTCTACTACGTACTACGGTGTATAATACCGCAACACATGGTATTACAGGACTGAGAAGTGTTTATCCTTTCGCACGTTGACGTTTCGTGACTTTAATGTCCCTGGAAAGAAGGAACGCATTAAGGGATGAGTTGTGCGCTGTGAAATGTTTGTAGTTCAGTGAGGACTGTTCACCTTTTCGAACATGGTGATAATTTTGATTGGTCTTGAGATAGATGCAATTTTAGTGCAGTAACGATCGCTGTTATGATATTCGAATATTCACCTGTAGCGGTTGACAAATGTCTGTCCTTTTCACAATTCAATCACCTTTTTCGTGCAATAAATTCATATATTGTATGTGTAAATATTTATATCACTAATTCTAATATTCTACACCGAGAATAAAAGTTCTAAAATTTACCTCTCATTGTTAAGTAAATATATGGAGGATTTAAAAATATAATTCGAGCGACTACAATTTTAGTTGATTTTCATCATTCATATACTATTTGCTTAATGAGATGTAAATTTCACAAATTTTTTTCTCTCAGTGTAGCGTCTCAGTAGCCCAATGTTCATTCAATCTTTTATTCTTTTCCTTAAAATTTTCTGTCAAGCCCAGGGTTTGATTGTTTTCCTCGAAATCCATAATTTGAAAGCCCAGCTCTCATGAAATCATCGAAAAAATGATTGAAAGATTTATCTTTGATCCCGGTCCCTCGATATTTAAAACAAAAAATTCAATTATAAAATATTGCGATTCCAAATTACGAGTTGTAATCACATGTTTTTCTTTTCACCTTCGTCGGTCCGAACTCCTCTCCTTGAACTTCGTCATTAATACTCCACGAGTCCAGGATACTTCGTGAAGCATGAACAAGCGTGATCTCCATGTCGGAAACTTATAAAACCGGATGAAATCTTGTCCCGGTAATTGTTGGTTGCCCAGTGCAGGCTCTGAAGAGAATTAATTGAGAATAATAATGATGATAATCTCATAATTATGAAGTAAATTTTACTTTCACAGATTCGTTGAAAGGAGAGATGAAGTACCGAGTACACCTCTCGATAGTTAATTGATCATAGATGATGATAAATAAGATACATTTTTAGAAAAATCTTTTATGACGAAGTTCTTACAATGATCAATTCAAAATTATTAATGATTCCAAATTTTTTCCCCTACTCGTTTAATATTTCCTGCTGCACTGTTTGGACCTTCGCGAGAACCTAACTAGGGACTGACGGGAGTGAAGTCGCTACCTAAAGACCTAAGCACACAAGCTTACGTGGACGTAAGAAACGGAAGACTGCGCAGATCTCGTATACGATTCCTGCGCATCCATTTTTAAATTCAGGTGACTTGTGTGCTTAGGTTTTAAGAGCTTGGGAGGGCCAGGTCGGTGCCTATGTAACGCTTGCTAGGGATATTATCGTATAATTATCGTATATTCACAGTCCGATCTATGAATCCTTCGAGCATAATCCGAGTATGAAAATTCAAAAAATTCAAAATCCTAAGAAAAACCCTCCAAAAGTTTCTCAAGAAATAATCTCAAATTGCCGCAAAGATTTTTCACTCGCTTCTCGTGAATTTTAATAGCCCTCGGCCAGTTATGGATTTTATAAATTAGAAGAATTTTTTTTTATGGAAAAATGAAGAATGAAGAAGATTGCCGTCCCTCAAATATTTATTCGTAAAATACAACCGCAGCGATGCTTCGAAAACAACCGTGAATATTATCGATTAAACTGATATGAAATTATAGAATAATTCATAAAGAATTTTTTTTTTTTTTCGTTATACTAATTTAAACAGAAAAACACCAAAAAATGACGATGGAAGTGATTTGGGGGAACCGGGTGATCTAACAAAACAAAAAACAGCAAATCATTCCTGTTTGAAGTGCCTATCGCATGATCTATGATTTTTTTCATCAAAAAATAACCAAATTACGGCGATTCTTCGAAAAAATCGATTTTTGAGAAAATCGGAGATTTTTTAACCAATCAGAAAGCGATGGTCACTTCAATGAGGAATAATTTGTGATTTTTTAAATGTTTTTTTCAGATCATGTCTTTGTCGTCCCAAATCAATCCCTGATAGCACATAATATTGTAAAATAATTATGCTATTAGGGCTCCCACCGTCATTTTTCAGCATTTTTTATTGCTCAAATCAGTACGATAAGAAAAAAATTTGTTTAAATCTGGAGACCCCTTAAACAATTATCAAGTAGAATTTGATAATAAAACCGTCACTTATTAGAGTTGGATGTCAACTATTTACTCTTCGTGTAAATCAAGAACAAGGTTGCCCTGAGAATTCTTTTTATGTACCTATTATGATAATGAATCGTGTGCTTGTGTCGGAGCAACAAATAAGACGCACATCAAATGGTTTGAAGACCTTCGAGAAGCTATTGTTTCCTTCGTCAACGTGATTAAACATCGAATCGGGACAAATAAGCATCAAGGATGTAGAACGGGTTCATAGAACTAGCGTTGAGCATCACCCGGGAATTCAATTGTTGAATGTGTAAAACCTTGGGTCGATTATATTTGTAGTGTTCATATTGATATAAGATTCCTACGGAATATACATTTTCAAATTATTTGAATTTGTTTGTCAAAGAAGCATACTATTTGACAGGAAAAATACGGTTCAAGGGAATTCAAATCGTACGATGACCCCATGCAACCTTCGATTAGAACAAATTAATTCCTTCCCTCCACACCGGAACAAACAGAAACAATTTATAATGGTTTTCGATGATTATCAATGTCTCACGTGTGTATAAATTATCTCTCAACCATTCCAGATTTGAGAATGATTTTACTAGACTACTTGATCTAATGATTATTTCGTCGAGCTTTCGACCGGTACTCCTTTGACCAGCGGTATTGCGATAAAACTACACTATGCCCTTACGCTTATCACTTCAGCCCTTAGTCAAACTTCCTCCCAAGGTCGCGCTAATATTCCTTCAGGACCTGCATCACCTTTGCGCCACTGGTGAATTTTCAAATATGGGAAAAAATGTCCATACTTCCTGATCTCTCCACCCCGTGCATGAACCCTGTATGACCTCGATGTATTCTGGAATTTTATATCAAATCGTCAATCACACGTGTCATCGTTAGATCTTCATTCCTTCCCACGCGTCGATATTATTGTGTGTAGACGAAGAACAAGGTTCATCAAAATTATCGCAACGTGACAAATTTTTTGACCAACTGTAATAACATTTGATCGTTCCGAGGGAGTTAAGTATTGACTTAGCTCAACGATAGAATGTTTTCAGAAACGACCATGGAAAACGTTGAATTATCATACATCCTCGGTCATTCTTCCAAAGAGGAGAGAGAGAAAATAGAGATGATCTACACAGAGAAAAGTTTATATTAAAGATCATTAGACACAGTATCGTACCCGTGGGATATACTCGATTATGACGATAGGAACTATAACTTTGTATCTTCCTATTACTCCGCATATTGAATTCAAGAAGAGTTGTGGTAATCTGTCGCATACTCATGGTTCTTTCCGCCACAATAAAGTATATCCCCGGTCTACGATATAAATATATTAATTTTTACTACAAAATTTTCTCCGTGTATGCTGTATGAGTCTCAATTTTCGAATTGGAAACTTCGAATCTTTTAGATGCTAGATTACGGAAAAGATTTTTAAAGTCAGTTTATTTCCATATAAATTTTATGCATTTCAATCTGTTTCAAATGGTGGTCATTCTAACTAAATTGGAGTAGATTTAATGGTAGTTAACCAGGGCCGGATTTAGGCCGCTGGTGCCGCCCCTGACGCTTCAAACGAATATTAAAAAGAAAGTCACCAAATTGGGCGAGTGACATACCGAGTAGAAAAATTTTCAAAATTACATATAATTTATATATAATTCAATATGAGTCATATATAAATTGAATATAATTGTATGGAATTGATATATAATTTGAAAATTGCATGACACCTGTGTGCCGCCCCCACAAAACGTGCCGCCCCAGGCTTCAGCCTCGGCAGCCTAGGCGTAAATATGGCCCTGCTCAGTTTACGGTAGATGAAAGGGTCCGAATATGGGCAATCGAAGTTGTAGGATTGTATGGCCGCTTGGTGGTGACCGATTCAACATGTTCCTTATCACCGCTCAGTGGGCCAGGTTACACTAAAAACTGGCCAAAATTCAAAATGTCAACAGAATCGTTTGAAACCTACCCAGACAGCAAAAGAGTCCCTTCAAAGAGCTCCCGTTATGACAGTAAATATGAGTTCATTATGAATAGTTTGAATTCAAATTGAATCCTTAATGAACAACTTGATGTTCAGAAAGAATTCATATTATGAGTTCAAAAGAATTCTTCAGGCATTCAACATGTATTCACTTTGAGTTCATTGAATTCATATTGAATTCATTTTTACTGTCATAACGGGGACTGTTGAGGAATTCTTTCAGAAGTCTTCAAGAATTCAAACAGATCATTTTTGCTGTCTGGGTAGTGTACCAGGGTTTTTGGGGTTGCTAATTACGAATCTGGAATTAAATTTTGAAAATTCAAGATGGATTCAATATGGCGGATGGGAAATTTGAAACACACCGAATTTTTTCAAAACTCTCCACTCAGGGATTTTTGGGGTCGCTGATCACGAATCTGGTGTCAGGTTTCGAAAATTCAAAATTGCCAATCCAATATGAAGGACTCAAATTTGAGAAATTTACAAAATTCCCTTCAAACATCCGTTAAAAGCGCTCAAATTGAGATAATATTTCTGCGCAAAAATCAATTTGATTTGATCATCATCAACCCTTCATTGTAGGACAGTTTCACTTTCAAAAAGTAGGCGGTGTCATTGGAAAGAGATGAGAATAGGAGTGAATACGACAACTAATGCTCAACTCAGGACCTTAACTCTCCGATGATTTCTCATGTTCATTTGTCAAAACCATCCCAATAAATAGAAAGATATCTTAAAGATATCTTCAAGATACACAAAAGATTTCTTATGCAACATAATCGGATAACTTAAAGATGTCTTTAAGATATCTCAATGTTATTTTTAAGATGTCTTTAAGATCTCTCAAAGATACGGTTAAGATACTTTTACGATACATTTGAGACACTTCAAATAATAATGAAAAATAATTATTTTTGACAATGAACATAAAAAAAAGTTTATTCTGGATTCTTACTATGCTTACTGTCGGTAATTGTATTTGAGATATGCTTTGCCTATCCGAGAAATTCCTTGGAGGGACTCGAACCTGCCCCTCGAACAGGAACCCTGAATACCCTCGAGTGAAGAATTCAAAGGAAGTTCAACGACTTTTAAAATCCAAGTCCGCCATATTAGATTGCCTATTTTGAAATCCCGAAGTCTGACTATAGATTCGTGATCAACGACTCCGAAAACCTATGGATACTAATTCTTGAATCATTCAAACGAAACTTTGAATGTAGGGTATCCTGACATTTCGGTACATCCTAACTATGTTTACGTAGAGGAATATACAAATATCAGCAAAATATCGCCGATTGAGTTCAACGTAGACATCATAAAGAAAACTCTGACAGGTTTATTTCGTTATTAGAAGGTGGTGCCGCGCGGTGCGGTACAACGGAATGCCGTACAAAGATGTAAATCGTGGGAATAGTCTCACAAAAGGTCACAAAACGAAATTTCGAACGACCTCCATAGATTGTCACGAGTTTTCCCAGACTCAGGGTACCGGAATGATGAAAATTACGCGGAGAAAAACTGCAAAAATAATGAGTTCGATTTTTTACGTAGAGCAAAAGAATCATAAATTCATCACAGAAAACATAACATTTTATTACGTCATCATGCTATTTTGAGCCCAAATATGAGCTAAACGGTATACAAATTTGGTAATGGATACTTTAAGTTGTCTATTTTATGATACCGTGATGATTCAGCGTGGGAGTGATTGTTGGCAGTTGGCGATTACAGTACAACGTGTTTTTTCTACAAGCGAATTCATATTTTTAGGTGTCTCTCAAAACTTTTTCAGGTATGCGATGTTTTCGATACTATTACTAGTCATCCGTTCCATTGGATCTGACACGATATGTAGCTTATTCGGGAAGTATAGAAACGTAAATTAACCAGAGAATGAATTGATATCATAACAGTTTCGCCAAAAACACTAAACTTCCAACAGTTTCAACAAAATTTTACGGATAGCCCATATTTGGACCCCACTTTCAAAAATCACAGTTTTTACGTTTTCTAGGAAACATTTTATCACCCCTTCAATCATTGAAAATAAAATATATTGCACAAACACACACCTCTGGTAATAGTTGTAGATTCTTGCTGTGATTCTTATTTGGATTTTTTGCGTGAGGACTGGCCAGTATGAGATGAAATCAAAGTGGTAGCCTATTTTCGGACCTTTCCTCTAAATTATACTCCAAAATTTTACCTGTCCTAGCGTTTATAAGCTCCGGCCCACTCTGACCCAGTCTTGGGCCTATATCGGCAGGATGAGGCCCATGCTGGCCTGGGGTGGGCCCCATGGTATATACATGCAAGGGTGTCCCAGATTTTATTCCAAATTGTGGTGGATATTACAAATAATTATTTTGCGTGATTACAGTAATTGTAAACAAAATCTTATATTTTTCTTCCATAGTTTTTATTTTTCCCTGTCCATAATACAATTTCATTATTCCTCGTTGTTCCAACAATTCGGGATTGTAGTTTTACCGACTGCTAGGGAAGAGTGACCGCGAAAAAGAGTATTTTTCCGCCTATTTTCTGGGACCGCGGGTTTCAGGTTAGAATGCGTTCTAAAACATAATCTATGTTGATCATTCACGAGGAGATAAAATTTCCTGGTGAACATAACACTGGTTTTGCAAGTAAAGTAGTATCAATTTTCGATCAAGATTTTATAAACATCAATAAACCTCGATGAGTTTTTTTTACAGGAAAGACTCCATTTTGTCAAGAATCTATCGATTCCGTCGATCTCTTCGTCTCCAAAATCAATGTTATGCTCACCGGGAAATGGTATTCCCTTGCAAATGATCGACATGAGGTATTTTTCAGTATGCAATCCAACCCAGGAAAATTTTTGCACATCAACGGCAAGCGTATTGCTCATTCAGCAGAGCAGATTTTCTAAAATCGCCATTGAAGCAAGAATTTTTCTCTGCGTGTACAGCCCTGGTGCAAATATACGCTCGTAGTAAGCGCGCTCGAAGCTGAGAAGAAACGTGAAAAGGTTCCAATCTTCTCTCGCCGAAGCGTATAATAATTGCTTGTTGTAGAGTACTGAAATTATACGTTATCAATACGCTTTATAAATGTTCAATGCCGTTTCGGGAAGAGTACTGTTACGTTTCATGAAAGGTAATGCGAATCATTTCATACAGACTTTGAGTATCGGTTTTTAACTGTCAGGAATCATAGCATTCCATGGCTGAACAGGTAAGACGCTGGATTGCAATGATGAAAATCATGGGTTCGAATCTCGTCAAGTGGTTAAAATTTTTATCCTCTTATATTGTTCATACTCTTCATGGGGCGTTGATTTTTATACGATTTTTTTTGTTCCAAACTTCGCTTCAAGTACTCTTCGAAACCGTTCCATTCACTCTTTATTCACTTTTTATTAACGTTTCTGTTACGCTCCACCATACTTTTCGTCTGCGCTTCATTTCAGTTTCCATTTTCACCAGGGAGCTTTCATTAGCGACTTCTATTTTTTTATTACTGATTTTCACAATTATCCACCTTGTTACGAAAATCCAGCTGGGATTCCACGTGGATTCCAGATCCGAAATTTACCTGCGTTGTCAGCTAAGATTCCACCTGGAATCAAGAATCTCAACTGCATTCCATGTGAGATTTCCAATTTCAACTGGGATTCAACATGGGATCAGAAATGTCAACTGAATTTCCACGTTGGAGTTGAAATTCTAGCTGGTATTCTACCTGGAAATAGAAATCCCAGCAAAACTTTCACCTGGAAATGAGAATCAACGTCGAATCCCAGCTGGATTTTCGTGACAGGACACACAGCACTCGTTGTCTGAAAGATATCTCCAGAAATAATTAAGAACAATGCAAGAAGTCTTATGCAAAACGTTCTTGAAGATATCTTTTAGAAGTAAGAACAGTCGAAGATTTCTATTCATGTTGCATAAAACTTCTCGCATTGTTCTCAATTATTTCTAACAACTATCTTTCAGACAACGAGTGCTGTGTGGGTAACTTGAGTTTATTCAGTCAAATAAATGATTTTTCTCGGTGTATATTCAACATCTATATACATCAAATTTGAGTTCTCCGACTAGATGAATCTCAGATTTTAAATAGCAGAATGAAGAATTCTCCAGAGAACCGTACTAGAGTTTTACACGTTGTACCACTCGAAGAACAAAAATTGAAAACGCAATTCCCTTGGTTATACTTTCCGAACACAGCGATATTCGAGAGTCGAGAAGTTTGAAAAGAGATTTTGAAAGAGGACACCTCTTGGACTTATATGACACTTGGAGGGTATATTCGTTCGATCATCGTAATCCAAATTAGAGAACAGAAAGTCCCCAAAGATGAATTCAGAGACGGTCGCTTTAGAACTTCCTTCTATAAATTTGTAACGCACCTATTTTCAGCTAGCAGCTGCAAGAAAGCACCTCGAAATCGAACTTAACTACGTGGCTGGAAATTCTGGACGATTGTGAATATCTTTCACATTATACAATGTTTTCCTTTTCGAAAAACAGGAAATGATTTCAGAAAGTTATTCAAACAAAATAATTTTTCACCATGAAAAGCAATCCGGAAAGTGCACTCCATCAGAATTTCCAGACCAAACAACCTCTTTCAATTCTTCCCTTTTTGTCAAAATTGATTGCCATCTATCAGACAAAACCGGCACTCGTTCGTTCATTTATTACATTAAAAGAAACAAAACCGTTCTCTCGTGGTATACAAGTCAGCTTTGTGTGTGGCAAGCACGGTTAACAACACGGTACACAACAAGAGAATATATAAAATGATTCTCTCTTTTCTCTTTCTGGTCCCGGCAGCAAAAGATCTTCCGCTCTCTTCTCCTTTTCTTTCACTTCTCTCTTCCTTCGCCCGATGCCCCGTTAGAGGAAGAGAGAAAGAAAGAGAGGGAGAGGGAGTAAGAAAGAAAGAGTACCTTTCCACCTTTTCCTATCTTTTTCTTTCATCCTTCCATTTTGGTACACAGGAGGAGGACACGGCAAATAATCGGTAAATGGGACAACGTCGCGAGCTAGCGAACGACACCGGGCCGAATCCAATTCGCGTTCACGAAGGAAGCGAACTGTGACGAAATATACACACGAAACTCTCTCTTTCTCTGTTCTTTGTCAAGGATCACCAAGGATATCTTCTCTCGAGTCGCGTTTTACAATCTTTTTTCTCAACTTCGTTTTTTCTTTCTCTTCATTCTTTATCGTCGTTTCAAAATCCATGGGCCCATCGTCCACAGAGACTTTTGGCTCGTGTACATAAAGGATCAGAGAAGGAACCCCGCGAGAGTTTTCACCTCACCACCGAAGTGGTAAAAAAAAAAGTGAGGAAAAACCCGAGTGAATGAGGGATTGTGGCGTGATAAAACTTCCTTCAAAGCTTTGATACAATATCGTAATCCTAAGATGAGGATATATGTGTTTGTATGTATGTTACGTGCGGTCTTTTCTCTCCCTTCACGTTTTGAGAATGGGATTAGAAAAATAACGCTATAGGTGATTCAGGTGACATGGTTTTCTAGCGCTGGAAGTTGAAATGGAATTGGCAAAGAAGGTTTGTGATACGTGAATTGAATCATATTTCTCTTCGGCGAGTATTAAGCAGTTATCATTAAAAAATTGACGAACGATCTTCGAGGGCCTCTGCAGTAATCGTCTGGTGAATTTATTTCATTCGGTACACATTTACCGACACAAGACGATCTAAATGTTCTCAAGCTTCAAGGAGAATTCAAGATTTAATCAGCAGTGCGAGTTTCGTCTGAAGCGAGAAACGATCGATTTCATCGTTAAGTATTATCGTATCACGCACGCTGCTGCCGGCAACGCAACAGCATATCGGATGTATACCTACTTATGGATGTGGTATAGGTGGTATACACGTTATATGTATCGACCGAAACAGAATGAAAAACGAAACGCCGGCACAAAGAGACCGCCCATGTAACCGGGAGTAAGTGTACGTATACGTATGGTGTGCACGTACCTGTGTATATTCACGTGTATACGTACGTAGTACCACCGTTCGAACGAGTGCGGTAAAAGAAAAAGCATGACGTTAAGCCGTAAGACGTATTACGCGAGAGGTGCGTCTCGTAATGCCGCCTTCGGTGGATGGATTCCATGCAAGCCGACACATGAAATGAAGAATGTAAATATGTATGCACGAAAATACTCGTGGTTACGTGTATTATTGAAGAATGCGCGCGTAATTCTCTCTCAAAGTCTCTAGGAAATCGCCATGTTCCGTCAATTGTCCCTTAGATTGTTACTCTCGTGCCACCCTGGTGAACTCTTCTACGGGAGCTCGTCGTAAATTGCGGCTCGCTAATTCCCTAAACATTACATCCCCCTCGGTTGCAGGATTTTCTCTAACAACTGAATATGCACAGTCCTCGGATCTACAGCGTAGAACAAGTCCAAATTGGAATAGCATATTTTGTCTCAAGAAGCTTAGATAGTTCCTTAGACGCCTTTGATCGCGCGTCAACGCACTGAGAACCCAATTTCTTAAATTGAAAGAAATTTTTCTTTACCCTCATTCTAAGAAATATGTTTTTCAATGGAAAACAGAAAGTTGAAACAATTCTCAACAGAAAGATTGAAACAGAAATATATTCCTCATTGAATTCAAAGAATATACTTTCAATTGAAAAAAAAAATTTCCCCATAGGAATGAACTATTTCTTCTATCGAAAACAACTCATGTGTGTATGGACCAATGGGCCAATGTTGGACCAAGCCTGGCACAAGACCTGTCGAGACTCGTCTTGAATAATTTATCTAACTTGGCCCAGGCTTGGGAATGATAAGATCAGGACAAGCTTGGGTCAGTGGTTTTGCCAGGCCCGGTTCAATTCATTTACCAAGCATCAACCAATGTTTCTTTGTTCGCAGATATGGATGAAAAAAGTAATTGATTCATATTTCAGCTCAAGACTTGGACAAGCTTGTATGATCATTGGACAATTTGCCTTCTTTCAAAAATCGATCAAAATCGATGGTCTTCAAAATGAGCCAGACATCCTGAAATTCTGTGAAAAGTTCTTCAAAATCAGTTGATCTCCGTGTGTGATTACATTTGAGAGTATCCTATCACCATTAAGTGAACTTCTATCCTTACTTAGATCAATAAAATCTAGCTTGGTGTGTAAAACTAGTGTGTAGGATTAATTATGGTAGGAAGATCGTTTATCCCTAAGTCTTGAGCCATTGTAAATTCAAAATTCAGTTAATATTTATAAACATTGTGCCACTCATGTGGGCAATATTGGCACAATTGTTCTCAACGAATGCTCGATTTTTACACTTGTGCCAAGCTTGTACTAAATGTAGTGACCATTTCAAAAATATTAACATTAAATATCCATTGGGAACAACGGGACAATCATGGAACAATATTGGGTCAACTGTTCTTCACAGAAGTTTGTTGCTAACACATTTATCAAAAGAAGATTTATCAAAATGAAAGCAAAGAAATTTTCTTTAAATCTGAGAAATCGGGTTCTCAGTGCAGCACCCATCGACGATGGCTTCTCAAATACTGTCTGTGGGATGAACACTTTTTGGACAACTTACTATTTCTTTTTGTAAACCAGGGACATCAAAGAAGTACAACTACAAGTACTCTCGATTCTCAATAATTTTTCCCATCAGCGATGGTGAAAATTACCGAATGTTGGTGGTCTCATTGTAGACTGAAAAAATCATATACTAGAATTAAGAATATTCCTCTAAAATATAGGGCTAGTACATATTCCTCTGTTCCTCTGAACATTAGAAGATCTACCACTGATACTAGGAGGAAAATGTACTAGGCTCATATTACAGAGTAGATTCTCATTTTTAGAATATGATTTTTTGGGTGTATGGTGCACGGAAAAAAGTAATTAGTTGTGAGATGGACAGCCATTTTTCTAGCTCTGATGGCTAGATTTCAGTTGCAGCAGCAAAATTTTTAGTTCCGTCAGCTAAATTTTAACTAATGTTGCTAAGAAATTAGCTGTCCTGTGGGTGTTGGAATACTTAGTTACAGTGGCTAAAATTTAACTGATACAGCTGAAAATGTATTTTATTTGTTTATTCTCCTCGAAACAGCTAATCATATTCGAGCTTTCATGAGACTTGACGAATGAACATCATGGTCCTTCTTGCAAGTTGGCAACCCAAACTACGACTGATGGTAAAAATTATTGGGAATCGAGAGTACTTGTAGATGAAATTTTTCAATATCCCTGGCTTACAAACAAAAAAGGGCAGTACAATGCAGTACAGTGTCCTAAAATATAATTTTCAACGCAGCTCAAAGGAGAGATATTGGGAATGTGACATTATTTACTATTTCTTGAAATCAATTCCAAGTGAAATCCGGGAAGGGCCAAATTAGAATCCTAGCACAAGACCCGGAATGATTTTCGGATGAATTCGACACCGGATATTCACTCGAATAAAATGGATTCCTGAAAAGGCCTGGATAGGACCTGATTAGAATCTGAATACAAGAATGGGATTAATTCTCAGGGAAGATTCGGATATCTACACAGAGAGAAATTTTTAACTGTATCAGCTAAATTTCAGTTATTATAGCAAAATATTCTAGTACCCACAGAACACCTTCTTTGCTAGGATTCAGCTTTTGGAGCTCTCCACCTCAGAGCTAATTACTTTTCTCCAAGACTTTTGTCATCATATTTGATATTTAAACCGATTTGATCCTGATTGTTGAATAATGCACTGAAAACCCAATTTCTTAGATTTCAAAAAAAAGTTCTTTGCCCTCATTCTAATAAATCTTTCTTTCAATGGACGAAAATTCACTTCAATTGAGAAAAGTTTCATCAAACTAAAAGCAAGAATTTTCAAATTGAAACAAAAATTTATTCGAAGAATATGATTTCAATTACCCAATCAGAAACAACCGAAGTATGCCAATGTTGACAACAGGCTGAGTACAGTGCCAGTATTGGGCCCCCAAGAGTCGGCTAGCACGTAAGGATTTAGTACTGGATACATAGAAATACAGTACTATACCAGTACTGATATACCAGTACTGAAAGTTTGATTTCGACCAAGTATTGATACAGTACTATGCCAGTACTGATACACCAGTACTGAAAGCTTGATGTCGAACAAGTACTGATACAATAGAGGCACTGCAGTGATTGCAAATAACAGGAAATCACCCAATCAGAAAAAACCGAAGTATGCCAATGTTGACAACAGGCGGAGTACAGTGCCAGTATTGGGCCCCCGAAAGTCGGCTAGCGCGTACCCAGTATGGAAAAGCGTTATTATTTCGGACAAATGCCAGTACTGCTGCAGTCTTAGCCGGTACTGGCGCAGTACAGCGCTAGTTGTGAAATTCTGATTGGGTGTATTACGCCAGTACTGAAGACCATTACCGATTACCAGTACTGTGTCAGTACCAAGTACCCAGTACGAAAAAGCGTTATCATTTCGGACAAATACCAGTACTGCTGCAGTGCAGACCGCCAGTACCCCGCCAGCGTTAGCCGGTACTGGCACAGTACTGCGCCAGTTGTTAAATTCTGATTGGGTAAATGGAAAATTTTTCCATTTCAATGAATTATTTTGTCCACTGAGAACAAGGCTTATCAGAATAAGGGCAAAGAAATTTTCTTTGAATTTAAGAAATTGGGTCCTCAGTGTGCGGACAAAAACGGTCAAAAAAGTACAAAAGACTAAGGAATCGTTCCCAATTCGTTCATTATTCAAACATTCGAAAGTTGAGATATCAATTTTCCAGCAACAGTTCTCATTTCTCGGCAAACATATCAAACTTGTGTTCGTTTACGGAATCCCACATCAATCTCTCAAAGTACCCTAAATCAACATTCCATACATTTTCCGAAGCATCTCGAATAGCAACGATCTATTGTAAGGTAACTTATCCGCAAAGAAAACTTCGAATTCAACAAGTGCGTATCGTGAACTTGTCTGTCCTTGCTGAAATCTTACTTTCACATTGTTGTATCCTAAAATAATATTTTGTAACTCTTGAAAAGTTGTTTTCTTATATCAAAGTGTGTATTTGTTTATGGATTTCAAATGAACGGCTCGTTGAGATGAAAACGCGCGAAGATTGAACGTATACAAGGAACTATGAACTGTATAGAAAAAGCCACCTGGGATGACCCAGTTATATAAAAATTTCGAAAAATCAGTATCAATTCAGGAAAAGAGCATGGCTGAAAAATCTAAATGGTTTTTGTTACAGTGTAATCAGGTTTTGATAGGATGTTCCAATTTGGTAATTCAGGATGCCAAAACAATGCTGGTATACAAGCAAAAATTTTGCTTTGTCAAGAAGATTTCTTATGCAACAGTTTTCACTGTCTTTAAGATGTCTCTTAGATTTCTTAAACCAAAACATCTCAAAGACAATGAAAATTGTCGCATCAGAAATCTTTTAGACAAAGCAAAATTTTGGCTGTATGGGTGCTTTTTTGTACTAATACTTTCTCTCAGCGCAGAGATTTCATCCAAAAAGTTACGACGGTAGAACAACTCCTGCGATATTTCAGAAACTTTTTACTGCACTGAAAAAGATGTCTTCCAGCCAAATTAATGTTTACTTGTCCTGTATCGAAGAAATATTCTGTTGCTCCTGATAAATATTTCTTTGGTACAGGACAAATGATCATTTATTTGGCTGAAAGACATTTTTTTCCAGGTTAAATTTTGTTCGGCAGGTAAAATTCGATTAGAAAAAACCTTCTAAAACATCAACTGAGGAATTCAATTGTTTTCCATGCTTTTTAGCCAAACATTCCGACGATGCGAGGATTCTAAAAAAATCCAGTGGTAGAGTTACTTCGAAAACTGCACGCAAAGTTCCTCTCGATTTGAACCTAAATCGACAAACGAGTCACGTGAAGTGCAAAATGAAGATTTCAAACAAATGAACTCTCGTCCACTTTTGCCGCAGCTATATGAAAGTAGAAATATTATTTTGCGTGTGATTTCTGAAGCGAAAGATGATTATTATGATATTGAGGAAGAAAAAACGAAACAGCGAAGAAAAGAAGAGAAGAGAACTGTAAGGGTTAATCGCGATAGAGGAAAAAGAAGAAGGAAAGGGAGAAGAAGAGATCATTGAACGAGGTAGATTATTCGAGAAAAAAGAGAGATGAAGTGAGATGAGATGAGATGAGAGGAGCAAGAACCCGACACAACGACCCCCTGGTAAGATAATACGTCTTGGTTGCCCCCTTTGACTTATTTCGGACTTAGACTCGACTTAGTCAGCGGATAAGCCGCGAGAATTTGACGTTAACTCCGTTAACCGTTAACTCTGCGCAGCGCGCGAGAGTCTGACTTTTTAAACCGTTGTTTATTTACCCGTCTAAGCCGCGACGAAAGATATATTTCGAGTTCGTCGAAAGGTACATTCCACATTGTCATCGACAGGTTACGAAAAGGAAGTGAAGAAAAAAAAGTTTGGCCCTTTGTATCAATGTGAGAACAAACTGCATTCTACCGCGTCGGAGGATTTGATTTTTGTTTTGTTTGAGAAGATACTTCGAAAATAAACGCGTAGTGTTTCTATGTTAAAAGAAAGTATATACTAAAATCCTATAGTAAAACACTTTCCAGACATATTTCCGAATTCCTCCACGAAAAATTTTGACATTTATATTTTTCCCGGCGCAAAGCGTTACAACAGAAGGAACTAACACCTTCAAAGTCAAAGCGTCGAGAAGTATCCGACAATCTGTAACGAAAGCGTAAAAGTCCTCAGGTTAAAGTTAGAGTCCCTTGGTGTTAAGGACCAAGTTAAAAGAACGCGTTCGCTTTACCACTTTTTCCTCTCTTTTTCTCTCTTATATGCGGAGAGGGAACAAGAGAATCGAGGCGTACAAATATGATTTAAGCGTGCAGTGAGACTATGAAAAGGGAGGAAGGGGGTACAAAAAGCGGGTGCTCGTACAACACAACGGGTCGAGTCATGGAATATATGTATACAATTTTCACAGCCCCTAACGAACCTCGTCGAAAAGTTGGGACCAAGACCACCCTGATTTAGCACCCGCTGCCGCGAGAATTGAGTACAATGCACGAATACATTCACGTACAGAAACACGTACATTCACGCACACGTGTGGAGGAAAAAAAGGAAAAAAAAGAGAGAAGAGAGGAAAAGATTCGAGGATATATACAATGGGGTCTACATGAATGTATGTATACATAAACGTTTGTTGCTTTAGTTAAGCTAGTTAAGACGAGGATAGACGAGAGAGGGATTAGTTTCGTTCGATTATACTGATGATATAGACGTGGATACGGGGAATCCGACATTCCTCATTAAGAGGCGTTCACCGTGAAGAAGAGGTGAGAAAAATCGATCCATTTGATTCTCGTCTTGGTAATTTTACTGGCCAAGTATTTACCTTCTCTCGCTTCTTCTTAGGGTCATCCGATAATTGAAATTCACCGTTGCTTCCAACCGAACGTCTGGTCATGGGATGTTTTGAGCGATACACAAACAATACGATACGATCCAAGAACAACAAAATTCAATGAAACCTTCGATTCGACGATAATTGGAGAATTGAAAAGAAACTGGTTGTCCAGAATTGACAGTATAGGTGGTAGGAGAAAGAGCAGGAAGGATCGATACGATGACTTTCTTACCGGATACTAGGACCACTACCTACCACCGTGTCTTCTTCTTTTTTTTTCTTTTTAAGCAGAACTAAGTTCGTAAAGCGTGATGACATGCTTACTTACGTTAGCAACGATGATGCTTTTACGCTTTCTAACCCACCATATCATCATTCTCGTTTCAGTCCTCGTCCTCGTCCTCGTCCTCGTCATCGTAAGACTACTGAAGAATTTGATTAGGTCGGTTATGCGGCACCGATCGAATCTTCACGTGAAATTAGATTAGCCACGTTATTTGTATCCACCACCAAATATACAAACTTTTTATCTCACGTATCCAAAACTGTGATCATTCGTATATGAAGTGTATTTGTTCCGCTATTAAACATCTATTATTGCATTCGTTATGACGGTTCATCTCTTCTCATTCAAAGATGTGAACATAATTGATTCATTATTTATTTTCGTATAAAGGGCTTTGGTTATTGTCAACAAAATCTATCGATCATATCAAGGGAAAGTATGTGATCTGAATTTCAAAGTGTTTAATAATAAAAACTTTGTTTCTTCATTAAATAATTTCATTGACTTCACCTGGGTTGCAGGATAGATGTAATTAACGCAATCAACTTTAGAACGCTACACATCCTGGACGTATCTATCATCAACGGTACTCCGGAGTAACTCCTCACCCTACGAATTTCCCATTCTCCCATCCTATCTCAATCCCAACCGGCACGTTTTATATGGCATCAATGTTTTTTTCTTCTCGTGCGGGGAATGAAGAATTTTTGAATCGACTTGACGTTGAACGTTCCATTGAGGCCTTGAAAAGGTAGTCAACTTTCGACTACCGCACTCCACACAGGAGGTACACTTTCTTATGTATCAAGGACATAATTCGTTCGAAGGTATTCATTGATCCCGTTAGTGCCAAAAAGGAATTAAGTTGTTACACATTTCTCAATGCGCTTGATTTTATTTTCAATTATTTGAAGTATAAAGTTAGTTTCATCTTATGTATTCGTTTTTAGTAACTATCTCTTTTCTCCTATGATGGTACAAAATTGTTGCGCTTGGAGAAAGGCAAAAACATTATTCGAGATGCCTTTACACAATCGCGCAATTACTATTTTACGAGTAATTTTCGTGACTATATTATCACATAATCATATGTTTTAAGTATCTTCTTGGTGTCCCATGGGGAGTGTTGTATATATGCATATATATGTGTGTAATATCGCAAAGGAGAGTTATTGTAATTCATAATAACTGCATGTGCATATATATACATATATATATGTATAACGGAATCGACCGAGTTACTGTTAAATTTATGGACGAATGCGAATGCGAACCGGCAATTGCGATCGATGAAATCCATAATTCAAATACTATTTTTGTGATTGTTTATTATTTGCTTTGCTTTGTGTTTAGGATAAGTTCGAAAGAAAGCTGAATTTTGAGGTGGACAGTCGTTTCGTGGACCTCCAGAAGCACTTTACTGGAAAGTTTTCAACATTTTACATCGCTCAGCATTCTTTCATGACTTTCAAGAAGATAAGAATTCTGAGTTTCCGGAGTGGAGAGCCGCGTTTCTGATCGGTTGGTTTCCGCCCTGAAGAAGCCACCTACAATGATGGCGAAACTTCAGCAACCAACCGATTAAAGACACAGCTCCATCCCGGAAACTCAAAATTCTTAAATGACTGTGAGGTGAATTTCTTCTCTGTTCGAAAGATTTCCATTGTTTTTTCTTTTTAGATATCTTCGGTGAGACATCTATGAGGTGTATAACAGAGATCTAAAGACATCTTTCAGATTTCTTTGAATGAAGATCCCCTGGTTGAAAGAATCCAATTGATTCCTATTGATCCTGTGCAGAGAAACTCAACTCAAATTGATCAAAAAGACGAAAAATGAATGGGATTTTTTAACCAGGGTATCTTATGTTGCATAAGACATCCAATGAAAACCTTTCAGCTGATGAAAAATTCGTTCTTCACGAATGTTTATAAAATTGTATGAAAATTGCATTGCATAAAACGAGTTTTTTCCTCGTTTTTCTTTGCTGAGGGGAGAAATCATTGTAACAGCTTTTTCTCTACATTCGATTGAGCGCTTCTTCCCCTTCATTTCTGGAAGCTCCCGTTGAGAACTCTATAATCATCATCGGATCATCGTCGACCTCTGTCACCACAATGTTGACAATTTTGACAAAAAATCGGGATTAATCTTTTGAATACGCGGATACGAACCCTTCCACGGAAGAATAGGAAAATTCTTGTCTTTTTTCGGAATGCGAAGACGACGGAGAAAGGTTTTTAATGCCTCTCTCACGGAGGCTCAACCTTGTTGTGTTGGAGACATTTGTTATTGAGAGTAGAAAACTGTTCTTCTTCTCTTCTCACTTCTTAATCCGTTGGACCGCCCACTTTGTGTTTTCACGAACAGCAGCGGCAATGGGGAAACAAGAAAGATTCAAACTGGCTTACCCGAAGTGGTCCCTGACAATATTATTAACAGGGATTTCACGAGTCGCAGCGCACGAATGACACTCGATCGTGTCTATTGTCGATTAGATAGTTATCGCTTTGTTTCAGAGAACCTGCAAGTTCGGGAACGAATTATAGAATATTCCTGAACGATATAAACTTGCCAAAACAGGAACGTCGGTCTCTCGAAGAGGGAATTCTCGATAAATCTTTGCGTAATAGTCTGCGGTGTGATATTTTTTGCATTCCTTATGCTTTATTCATCAAGGTGAAATCCAAGAGATAATTACAGTCTTGGCGTTAGAAATGCGATAACATCTGATATGAGTAATATATTTAAATTACTCTAGGATCAACACGAGTACATTCTCCTTTACAATTGATGGATGTAATAATCGTATCTCTCGAGGTATCGGGGAAAAGCGAATGTGAGAAATATAGGTTCGGTGTTGAAGTGAAGTTTGTAAGTGAATCAGTCGTTCCCCGATTTATCGGTATCGCTTCGTGAAATTTATCACACTGATGAGACACTTCCCGTATGGAAATATTTCGGTGAAAAATGTCTGTAAAACTATGAAAAGTCTCTGAAAAAAAATGAAAAAATTCTGAGAATCTCTGAAATTTTGATGAGAAATCTAATATTTTTGGGACATTCTTTACAGACTTTTTTCAGACTTTTTTCAGAGTTTCTCAGAGTTTTTTCATTCTTTTTCAGAGAAATAGTAACGAAATTGCACTCTGAAAAAACTCTGACAAAACTCTGATGGATTGCTAACATTGTTCTGACTTTTAGAAAAAAATTTAAAAATTTTCAAACACTTTTTCACACATGATATTTGAATACGGCATATACTGAATACGGTATTTATTGAATTTCAGGATTTTTCAATAATCAGAAAAATGTCAACAATTTATTAGAGTTTTGTCAGAGTTTTTTCAGAGTGCAATTTCGTTACTATTTCTCTGAAAAAAGTCTGAAAAAAGTCTGTAAAGAATGTCCCAAAAATATTAGATTTCTCATCAAAATTTCAGAGTTTCTCAGAGTTTTTTCATTTTTTTTCAGAGATTTTTCATAGTTTTGCAGACATTTTTCAGCGAAATATTTCCATACGGGTTTGCACAAGAATTAAAAAATCTGTAGACATTTTAGTGCTTTTCGATGACTTCTAAAAACAGTGAAAAAACGGACCGACGGCGACATTATATTCATTTTCTTGGAACTTACGGGAGAGTTGGTAACCCAGACAGCACAACCCTGGCGATTCCAAAGTGACCAATTTTTATGGTTTGTGAGAATTTGGTCAAAAAATGGTTAACCCAGATGGTTTTTATCATATAATGAATGACCTACTTGTGACCGGAAACTAATGTTCGTTTTTGGAATCTCTTTGGTATTTTTGAGGTAAAAACTCAGAAAATTACGACGAAATAACTGAAAAATTACAAAAATTGAGATTGTTTGAATTTTGGTAGGATTTTAGTCAATTTTTGTTGAAAAAAATGTCCCCAACGACCAAGAAGTTATCGCAACCAAGATTTTTCACCAAAATGTAACCGGAATGCGCCACTGCCCCAGTAGCACAACAGGTTAGAAATGCCAAGAAGATTCTTGGAAGTTCTGAACATGTTTTATGAACATTCTCAGAATCTCCTAATGAGATTGATTCGGATAAGTATATTACATGCACATTCTCAGAATTTATTTTCCGAATATATCCAAAACAGTCTAATCTGCACATTCTATGCATGATTACGGAATGAGCACAGAATGTTTGAAATGTTCTTGTGTTATTTGGGTTAGACGTTAATGGAACGTTTTTCAAAGAATGTAGGAGAGGTTTCTTGAGCGTTCTAAAAACGTCCCAGAGACACATTGTGCTATCAAAGAATGAAGCAATGAAAGGAAAATATCGCTCTGTGTACAGACCATCTTTATCGATTTCTTGAAAAAGGTTTGTACAGAGCGATATTTTGATTTCATTCTTTCATTTTTGAGTAATTTTTCAGAATACTTTTGACTGTGTCCTGTTTTAACCAATAGGTCTGGTTGTATCTTCAAGGATCGCTGGTATCACCTCGATCCATTAGATCTAAATTATCTTTTCCTGGAACGTGCTTGGAAAATCTATGAAAGATATATTTTTATAAATTATTGAAATAATAGTATAATGATAATTATCCTTTTGTTCAAACTTGTATTGTATAAAAGTTACATCACACAATTCCCTACCCCTAGTAGCACAAGGATGTTTGGAATATTCTATAAATGTCCATAGAACATTCAAATATGCGAATATATTCTGTGCATGCTTATAGAATATTCCAAACATTCTTGTGGTACTTGGAACCCAAGTAACAAAGGAACTCCTCAAATGTGGTATGATTATTCTGTGAATATGAAGAGAATATGCAACTGAGACTGTTTTGGATAAATCCATAAAGATATTCTATAAAGGTGCATAGCATATAATTATTCGAAACAGTCTGTCATTTGGAAGTTCTAAAGGATATTATAAATAAATATTTCGAATTTTTTCAAAGGATTGACAGTCCCAAGTTACAACTTTGGTATTTCAAAATCATACTTCATGAAGATAAAACGCATTTCTTATTTCGTCATTGAAAATAATCATCATCGTGATTGTCATCATTAACATGCCTTTTTTAAAAGAAGAAATAACGAGGAAGAAAGAGTCGTAAAATCAGGAGGATATTTTATATATCTGCGTGCAATAACGGTCTTTTAGAGGGTGAAATCGGAGGGGGGTTGAGTGAGTTTCGGTAGAGGGATAAAAAGTGGAATTTTTCGGGATTGTACCGCACGTTCACGCTGTAACCAGGACCTTGATGAATGAGCCGAGAAGCTTCATTTTGCCACACAAGGCAACTAAAGCGGCAGCTGGCTGTACGCCACGTTGATTAGACGCGCATCACGCCGCGTTTGTGGATCTTTTGCCAAGCGATCCGCGCGTGTATATATATATATATATTCTCGATTCTAGAGAACCACTATGGACAATAACGATATAGACAAGATTTTTCTTTTGAAAGCAGAAGGTTTTACCGAAAAATAAATTATAATCCTCCCCATTCTGTATTTTGCATCCATTTTGGGAAATTTTAGAACTTTTCTGGTTTACAAGTTCTAGACATTTCTGAGATTTATCCAGAAGAGAACATGAAGCTTCAGCGAATGTTCAGATCAGATCTGTATGAATCGGGCTGAAGGTTCATAAAAGCTAACTCTTGGATTCACGAACGTTTGACAAAGGTTCTACGAACGCTGGAATGTCCACCTCAAAATACTTTCAGGAAACATTTTCATCAACAATTTATATGAAAACTCAATTAATGGATTAATTGTGAATCTAAAAGTTAGCTTTCATGAACCTTTGACCTATACTATCTATACAGATCTAATTTGAAGCTTCATGTTCCCTTCTCAGCTGAGACGTGGAAACTTAACATATCGAGTCTTCTCCTCTATAATTTGAACAAGATGGAGAGCAATGTACAAGCTCGTTAATTCGATACCCACAGATTCGATGCTACAGTTCGCAACGCCATATCTTCGTCTTGTCAACCATATTACCCGAACATTGAGCGACACGAGATAGGATACGTATAACAATCGGCTTTCTCTCCTGCATGTAAAAACTCGGCGTACACACGGTTTTCCCCTCACTCGCTCGCTTACCTCTTTGACAGAAGGGAGGCTCCTATGCTTTTCATTGACTTGGTTAAAGTTTGATTAATCTATTCCCGCTGGATACAGCCCATTGTTGGGAACGAGGTTCGACCTATCCCGTTGGTTCGTCGGATATTTCTATTTCTAAGCACACCAAGTTTGATGCTCGAAACCTAGGGAATAATAATAATGCATTGCCAGGAAAGGGGAGCAACAAAGTTCAGCCAGCCGTAATGCGATGTCGTGTGCGTTTGAACTGGTTTTGTATGTTTTTCACACTCCGGTACCAGAACCCCACTATCACGTGTGTGCGTATAGGACGCACGCTTGTATCATTCGAATGATCAACGATGGCGAATTCGTATCGGTCATTTTGAAAAACTCATAAATTCCAAATGATAATCGACTTATGATCCTGGGGTACGGGAAAATCCAATAGGGAAAAAAAATGTAATTAAATTCGATCCCGTTTAGGACCAAATGAATGGATTTGATTTTATTATCTTCGTGCAAAAAGGGGTTATTACTTTGCTCGTTACCTGTTCAGATTCTTAGGATTTAAAACAGTTATTTTAGAAAGAGAATATCATGGTAAAGAACAACTAAGGAATTCATTTTTATAAATTCGTATGTTATTCTAAAATAAAATGTGGAAGTACTTGAAACTCATTTCCGTTTGCATCGAAGAATCTAGTCATTCGCGGATGATTATTCACTGAAGATTGTTGGAATATTCAGAATACATCTTAGCGAAAACGCCGGCCAATGCTCGAGATTTCATAGGTCTCTTTTATAGATTTTCATCATGAAGGTGTGGCTGGAACCTGGGAGGTCGTCACACTTATCAACTTTCTTGTTGCCGGTGCGTTTGTTCGACTTACCGTATCCAAGAAAAGATCTATTCGGATTCGAAATGTCACACAGTGATATACAAGACTTAAGGCATATGTGTGTTCTGTGATATATGAATTTCATACGATTATCACAGGGTTTTCTCCCTTTCCCATGGATTTTAGGGCCTTCTCGTTGTCTCTATCTCCTATGTGAAAACTAGTTTCATGAATTTGATAATTCATATGTTCATACACTGTTAGAAAAGTACCGGAAAATTTCCCTTCATGGCGCACGGAGAGGAAAATATTGCTGGCATAACAAGCAATGTTATGCCTGTTACTATAGCGCCTACAAAAAAAAACTAGCTGAAAGAGCGAGAAAAATGATTGACACAACTACATGTTTTGCTGACTAATTAACGTCTCAGCTGCTGGAGCGAATACTTTTGCAAGGACAACAAATTTCTTTGTAGACACTATAGTAGCAAACCATTTTTCTGCATTTTGTAGTCTGAATACAAGAATTTTCTGGTACTTGTACTGGAATTCTCATGATTTTAATGTAATTTTTCAGTACAAATGTACAGGTAAACTGCATCCGGGTACTGGAAGTATTCTTTTTTACAGTGTACACTGTTCAAAGATTCTTTCAAAGATTATTATATGAATGCAAAAAATAAAAGAAAATTATATAATTAAAATGAACAAAAAGGTACCAAAAATCTGTCATCCTTTGGAATCGCATATATCTCGAGGGACCCCACATATCGTTACTTATGCCAAGCTTTGATTCGTCCATTGAACGTTCCCCGCCCATAATCCATACCCCCACGTGAGTCTGTTTAAGGGCTGTTGCTTTTTTCCCTCGTCGGCACCTTTGAAGATCACTGGACTTTTCAAGTTTCCCCTACTCAATTCCCATTCCTACCCCGAACCGTTTGTCGTCCAATCTGTTGCTTCGGCTCACCCTTGTGGTGCAAATCGACTCGCTGTAGGTCAAGAATAGCCCGCACAAGAACAACGTGGCCTATCCTACAACGTCAACGACAACAATAATAATCACAAGGATCGTGTGAATCGGTCGGAGAATTCGGTGAAACAAAAAACCCAAGACACAGAGAAATTCTGTTTTTTCCCTGCATTGTTGATTTTATGATGAAACGTGGTGTGAGGAGGGAATAATAATAATCTCACAAAGATGATTTATTCTTACGGAAAGTATTTTGGATCTTGAATTATTCATTGAGTAAATAATACGGACATGGGGTGCTGTGGAAATTGAACATTCTTTGTGGTGCGCGGAGAAAAGAATAATTTTGTGATTCGGAGACAACTGAGAAATATTTAAATGCGTAGATCAATTGTATTCTTTTCGTTATATTATTATAGATTTTTTTTTCTTATGTTATTCGATTAGAACTGCTTTTTCACTTATCGTACTGAGTTTTTCCTGACCGAAACACAAAGGAAGGCAGTGTTCGTTCGAAGAATTATAATAGAGTACTGTCGCTTTTAAATGTTACTCATTGAAATTCATACCCTTCAATAAAGATTGATAAATTGTCACAAAATCTTATAAGAATATATGAGATTTTATACCTATTCTATTCTCAGACAACAAAGTGCTAGAAAAATTCGCCACAACTTCCCAACAACACGGAGCAACTGTTGTTGGGAAGTTGCTGAGAAGTTGCGTTGCCAAATGCGTGGCAACATATGCAACAAGCTCGAAAGTTAAGTTGTCATGAAGCTGCAAAGATTTTTGGATACGTGAGATCGAGGAATCCTGCAACAAAAAAACACAAGCAGCTTTTGTTGTTAGGGTTTCGTCATCTAACGATTTTAAACAAAGTTATATTTTCATACCAATTAACGTGTCTCGCATGAAAGTGGAATGGATGATTACTTTTTTGCTTTATAAATTTTACATACTCGATGGTTGACCCCTCTGTTACAAAGAATCCATAAAATCTCACTGATGAATAGGAAAATGAATAGGTTTCAATGATATTCAATCAGAAATTTAATAGAATATTTCTACCTGGGCCATAACGTTCAAAATAACCACGTGTTGCTCACTAAACAAAACCCTAACAGCACATTCACCGATTTCCACGTCGCATCTCCGTGGACTCCACGTGGATAGAACGGAAATTCCACGCGGAGGCAACGTAGAAATGTCTGGTGCTGTACGGAAAGGAGCAAAGTATAAATATCTATACTCTTTTGTAAAAATCTCATAAATTCCAATCAATTCTAGTATATTTCTAAGACAAAAATTGCACGAAATCTGTTGATCAGATTTTGCAAATGACCCTGATTGAATCTTATGCAGTTCTTGTACAAGGTTTGCATTGACAGCGAAAAATTTTGTGTCACAGAAGGTCCACTTAGAGTTTGTGTCGAAAACAACGTATCAAATTCTGGAATTTACAGATTTTTAGTGTAAATTGCTCATTTTTGTGTTAATATTTGACATAAATTGCGAGTGGATTTCCTGGGACATACATGTGTGTTAAAAATACACAAAATTTTCCGCTGTGTTGTTATATCCCGAAGAGAACATGAAGCTTCAGCGAACGTTCAGATTAGATCTGTATAGATCGGATCGAAAGTTCATAAAAGCTAACTTTTAGATTCACAAACGTTTGACAAAGGTTCTACGGACGTTGAAATGTCCGCCTCGAAATACGTTCAGGAAACATAGATGGAATGTTCGCTGAAGGTTCATCGAAGATTTGACGAAGCTCCACAAAAATATCTATACTTATATTAATTTTGATCAATTTATATGAAAAATCAATTAATTAATGAACATAAATTATTATATACTAATCCAAATATAGATATTTTTGTGGAGCTTCGTCAAACCTTCGATGAACCTTCAGCGAACGTTCCATCTATGTTTCCTGAACTTATTTCGAGGCGGACATTTCAACGTCCGTAGAACCTTTGTCAAACGTGTGTGAATCTAAAAGTCAGCTCTAATGAACCTTCAGCCCGATCTATACACATCTAATCTGAACGTTCGCTGAAGCTTCATGTTCTCTTCGAGATGGGATCATGAACACTTATAAGATCTAGAACTCTTGAAAACTTTCAAAGTTTATATGAAATAATAAGGTTTATGCAGAGTCGGCACTTCTCCTTGATACGGTGGGTACCCACCCACCTGAAAATTCTAAAATTTGGGTGTAAAAACCACTTGGAATGACCCACATGAACGCAGGATTACGTTCTATAAACGTTCATAAGATATTCCAAACGTTTGGATGATATTATTACCCAGATAGCAATTTAGCGTTGCTGCATGTTGTCTCAAGCTTCTCAGCTTACACAAGCCTTGCAGCAGAGTTGTAGCAATCTTACCCTGACAAAGTTATCAATAACAAGTCGGAAACAATGAAATGACAAGTCTGACAAACTTATGCCAAGCTTCAATGTTATCTGGGTAGAGTAAGCGATTTTGTATCTTTGATAACCCATATCATTTCATTGATCAAGGTTTTATCAACAATCAGAGCAAGCATCGTAAACCATGAAACCTGGGCAGGGATCATCACAAGAATTTTAACATTCTGAGCGGAACGATAATTATCTCTATCATCAAAATAATTGTTGAAACACGGGTCGAGGCAGGTAGAAATATTCTATCGAGTCCTATTACGAATTGTGAAATTTCTGATCAAATATCATTGAATTTCATAATATATTTCATGCAGCAACATAATTTTTGATACTCAATTTTGTGATCATCTCCTATTATTCGACATGCGTCTTCGTGAAATCTCAGTTTAACTTCTCAATAATTTTTTGTCGAGAGATCCGTCTAGATCTTGAAAAGATTCTACGGTTAATTAATAGGCTTCACTGTAAGAAAAAGCTTTGGGAAAATTCCAGTATCGTACTGGAAGCAGACCTGACGAGAAGGGGGGATTGCCAGGGTGTTTCCCGGATTTTTCCCAAGTACTTTATCTCCTTCCGTTTTTGTCAAACGGTTTCCGACTCAAATGAAACGGAAGATATATATATGATGATGTATATATTTTTGATTTTGAAGTTAAGGAACTTTGTATTATATCTTTGTGAGAATAAAGTTTTTTAACTGAATTTCAAGAAAATTGGGGCCCGAATTTTCACTCCACGGCCCTGACTGGAAGCTATTAACCTGTACATTTGTACTGAAAAATTACATTCAAATCAGAAAGATTCTTTTATTTATACTAGAAAATTGAAGTGAAGTGAAATTTTCCAATTCCTGGGTACCGGAAAATGCCAGTTTTTTTGGAACAGTGTTGTTTCTCATCGGGAAGGTACACATTCGATACATACTTGAACATAGTTGCGTATCAAATAATGGTAGCAGAATTCCAATTCACCTCAAAACGAACAAATTATGTTCACATTCATCGAAAGAAACGCATTCACGAGCACAAGACGACCTCCGTATCTAATTTGATATTGTCATGAAAAATAATTTCAAATATCTCGTAGCCCACTTCATACAAACCTAATTGATGTTTCTTTATTCTTCAAACACCTAGAATCAACGTCGTATTTGAAATATATTGCTTTCCGTTTCCCATACGATGATTATCGATCATCCGATTTATGAAAAAAAAGAAAGAAAGAAAAAAAAGGAAAGAAAATAAATTCCAAAGAATCATGTAGCGAGGTCAAAAGACACAAGAAGTGAAAAAGTTCTAAGTCCTGTTGTAGTATGTCAGGTTCACTTTTGTGTCACGAACTGAAGAAGTGAAGAAGAATAATGAAAAAAGAGAGAAGATCGACCACCTACTTTGCGAGCACAATGGTTCACAAATGCGTGGCGACAGGACCCGTAGATATACGGCAGCCTGATTGCACGTTGTCACCGTGTATTCCTCATCGTCGGCACCCTCTGTTCTCGAACTGGATGCCTGAAAACTTTCCTCACCGGTAGAACAATTTTCAAACTCTTATTATATGTATCTTTTCGAAGATTGAATACAAAATATGCTTCAGAAACAATGCCAAGAGGGTACAAATGAACGAGAAAGAATAATATTATTATTTTTGAACGATTTATTCCATAGCATCGAATAATACAAATCAATAGAATATAATTTTCGCAATTTATGCACAATAATATACATATATTTACAAATGCATTCGTAACTGGCCGATTAAAACAATCTGATTATTCATCACAATAAAAATTTTGTATCATTCATAATATTTCATATACAGTCTTAAATATGAACAGATAAATAGAATATATAATAATATATGTTGAGTTTCTTCATTCTAATTATTGGTTAATTAATTCTAGGGGTTTATTATTCATCATTGATATCGGAGACATAGTACATATAACGATACGCTACGTACAGACACTTAGTTTAAATTAAATTTACGAGATCACATTCAATCCTGTGATTTTTTTTCTATACTATGACTATATCAATAAAGTTATAAATATTCATCTGAAGACACTGGAGAAGTTTGTCCAATATATTTCATTAATATTTACATGAATCGTATACTTTCTAACGATACACTAAATTTTCTTTCTTTGTGAGGTCTCCTAAAAAGACAAGTTTCAAAACTCGGGAAAAGATTTATATACATAAATCGGATCACCATTCGCAAAAGGCACATCGATATGTTAACTTTTTGTTTAAAGCATTTCGTAGTAGTTTATCATGAATTGACTCTAGATGTATGTATACATAATGTCAAAATTTCGTTTCAAAAAGCAGTTGTTACATCAACTTCATAAGATTTCATTTTTAGTGAACTCTACCGCAAACTTGGGAATCGATTCCTCCCAGATAAGGGTAACCGCTTTTGGCTTCGCTAGGACTATGCGGTGTTACGTGATGACCCATACCTGGAGTCGTTGGAACTCCCGATCCGGCTGTTGTACTCTGAACCATGCAAGCGCTCATATTAGTCGAGGTGGGACTGACGCTTCCGCCTAAGCTCCCCAAATTCAGATTACTCGAGGTGAGATTGGATGTGAGATTCCCTCCACCGTAATGAGAAGTGTTGAATAGTCTACAACAAAAATATACATCGATAGTTTAGTCCATATTCAGTTTCTAGTTTTCAAAATCAGAGAATAGACTCCCGCACATTTCACTGAATTTCAGTTAGTAATCGTTGGCAAGTCGAGACCTCGGAACGTTTCAAAGATTTGGACAACGCAGTTGAGGCGTGGCCGCGGCTACATCATCGTGGGTTTTTTTTTGGTCGACCCTTCGACCACTCGGTCGGCACAGCAGCCACGTGAAGGGCCTTAAATCGTTCCAATCTAAGAATCTTATTTCAAATGGTTGTTTTTTCCCATTCTCATTTTTGCATCGAGAACGACCCTTTTTCGCGCCAACTACGATACCCCAGAAACGAGACATGAAACTGGCGGAAGCCCGACGATTTATCGACTGTCTCCTCAACCGTTCGTGGTCTATAACTTCTTTTTTCTCTCCTTCGTGTATTCATATTCCGACCTCTAGGCACTCTAGGCAAATCTCTACCCTCGACAAATCAAATTTCTCTATAGCGGTAACGAATTCTCAGGAACTCCGGCGCGCGAAACAAAAAGAGAAAAAAGATCATCGAGAGGTGAATGAGTTATGTTTGGGGAAGGGATATATATTAATTTCATTATAAGGTTTTTCGTTTGTCGGGAACAATTTTGAGTTGAGAAATACCTCAAGTGGGTCTATACGTTATACGTAATTTGTATATTATAAAACAGTGATCGTAAGAAACATATGTCGAATGTTCGGATGAGGATGATGGAAAATTCGAATAAGTGCGATAGAATTGAAAAAGTCTCAAACTTTCGGGAAAAATGTTGTGTAATATATCACTCGTCACGAGACTTTCACAAATCTTGTAATTTTAGCGAGTCTTTGAATTCAAATGTTGATCTATCGCTTTTTGTTCTCGCAATGCGCAGCCCTAGTAAAAATGCTCTAGGCACCCACAAGTTTTGTAACGCTTGCGCTAGCGAAGGGCCTCACTGAATACTTGTAAATTACTCGCAGAGAACTCGCGAGATACCCCCGATGAAAAATACTCCCTAAATCCTATCAGAAACAAATTAGGTAACAGGAAATAAAGTGTGCTTTTGTCAGTTACCCCATTATTTCCTACTACCTTCATTAAAAGTTTGAAATTCGATAGGACAATATGTGAAAGCTCATTGAATCCCATTAGTTATTTCATCGCTCAACCTCTCTCTATGAAATATGAATTTTGAGCATTTGTTAATGGATAACACAGGGCAACAAAATTTTGCAAATTTTAGTAGCAGCAACTACACTGTAAAAAAAAACTGGAAATTTACTGTGCAACTGGACTGGAAATTTCCAGTGCTAGTACTGGAATATGGATATTCCAGTACATGTACAGAGATTTTGTTGTTACGTTACTGAAAATTTACCAAGCATAACTGAAAATTCAGTCATTGTACTGGAATTTTCAAGTTTGAGATGATGTACTGAAATTTTGCCATGATTTCGCGAAAATTTTACCGGCTCGTACTACAATTTTATAGTTCTTGTGCACCAAAAAAAAATATTCCCTCAAAAAGGACTTGAGAAAAAATTTGGAATTTAGAAAAAAAACCTAATCGTTGGTATACTGGAATTATACAGGTTTTTAACTGCAATTCTCAGGTTTTGTGATGGAATTTTCCAGTTACTATGCAATTGAATTATACAGGTTTTGAACTGCAATTTTCAGGTCGTGTGATGGAATTTTCCAGTTGCTATGCAACGGAATTTAATCACTGTTGCACTGAAATTTTCCACTTCTATTGGACTTCGTCATTTCTGGCAGGAAAAATTTCAAGTCTTTATATTAAAAATTTCCTGATTGAGATTTTGAATAATAATTGTAATTGTAGCCAATGAAATTGATATATGAGGTTTTTCCAAGACTTATCCTCTTGTGTTCTAGATATGAAGCATATGTAGTAATTCCAAGCTGGCCTTCCAACATGTCGCGCTATAGCTCATCGGTTAGGTCTTAGGTTTCAGTTGGTAGGCAGGTAGAAAAGTGTGGGTTCAAATCCTGTTAGGTAGACATGAGTTTCTGTCCATCCAAATGAACGATCAAAAGTTTCTCAATCATCTTGGAACACAAGGACCCTGCAAAATCACTTTGCGTGAGCAATTTTTTTTCAATTTTCATGGATATTTTCAGCATTAATTTTCCAGTACATGTCCTGGAAAAGTCCAGCTCGTGTACTGAAAAATTCCAGTACCGAGGCTCAGAAAATTTCCAGTTTTGATGCGGAAATTCCATAACGTTTGCACTGAATTTTTGCAGTACAAATGTGCTGAAATTTTCCGGTACATGTACAGGTTAATGACTTCCAGTACATGTACTGGAATTTTCCGGTGAAATTTTTTTACAGTGTAGTAAACACTTTTCCGAAGCATTTTGGTGCGCTGAATCCGAATCTGGCTGCAGAATTGCTCCATCACGTGAGGTTTCATAGATATTTCCATTCAAAAGTGTGAAAAACACTGTTTTTCGACATATTTGAGGTTACTGCGAGTCAAGAGGTAATTTTTTCTCACAAAACTAATAGGTGCCTCTCATAGTATGATTCATTCTCTTTCGAATGCCGTTGAGTGTGCTCGAATATCTGTGTTTTTCATTTAGATACGACAATTTGAAATTTGGGTGTTCACCTATTTACTGAATACATGGACATCCAAATTTCAAATTGTCGTACCTCAATGAAAAGAAAAAGATATTTCAACGACATTTGGAAGAGAATATGAGTTATACTTTGGCGTACATCTACTGGTTCTGTGACATTCCAGGTTTTTGAGATATTTCAACCTGAATTTTAACCTAAAAATCTGAGAAACACTGTTTTTCGACATGCTTGAAGTTACATAAAGCCAAAAAGTGGATTTTTTCCACGAAACCAGTGAATGCATCTGAAAGTATAAGTCATTTTCTTTCAAATGCCGTTGGGTTTGCTTGATTATCTTTTTTGTTCGTTGAGATACAACAATTTGAAATTTGTGTTCATGTATTCAGTGAATATGTTGAAACACAATTTTCAAATTGTCGTATCTCAATGAGAAAAAAAGATATTTGAGCAAACTCAACGGCATTCGAAAGAGAATGAATCATACTATGAGAGGCACCTACTAGTTTTGTGAGAAAAAATTACCTCTTGACTCGCAGTAACCTCAAATATGTCGAAAAACAGTGGTCTTTAGACTTTTGAGTGGAAATATCTCTGAAACCTCACGTGATGGAGCAATTCTGCAGCCAGATTCGGATTCAGCGGACCAAAATGCTTCGGAAGAGTGTGTACTAGTTTCTGTTACTAAAATTTGCAAAATTTTGTTGCCCCGTGTAATTCATTCCAAGAAAGATCCGATTTCAAAGCTCAGAACTGTGATAGGAACCCATCATTTAAAATTGAATAACCGATAGCCATTCAAGATCTTTTATAATTCTTGGATTTATTATTTTCATTTTGGCTCATGAATCGTCAAAAGTGCCATCTCGTGACCCGCGGAATAAATTTTTGTTTGTTTCCATCCGTTTCTCCCACCGCGATTACAAGATGTCACTTTGTTTTACAATGCATGCGTTAGAAAATAACTGTTATCAGAATTATTAAGGGACCTCAGTCTAGCTACTGATTCATTAATTCTGAATGATAGATTCTCATCGCAGTGTTCAACTGCAAACGCGAGATATTTGAAAATCTACTATATTCCAAGTGGCCAGTGTTGCCAGAACAGCAACGCGGTTGCTAGATTTAGCACTATTATAACTTTTATAGCACTAAAATTTCAGGTCCAGCACTGAGCACTATAAATAGCACTTGGATTCGATATCTGGCACTATTTTGAGCTTCCATATGTTTGAGAAAACTTTCGGTCATTGAAGCGCTTATATATGTGATTTCTCTAATAACGTGACAAATTCTGAAATTTCATTTAACAGAATTGATTCTTGAACATTCTCATCAATTCGAATTAGATTCTTTTGTATTTGATTTTGAATTCGTTTTGATGAACCATTCAAACTTCCGCAATATTAAAACCAGCGAATCGATTTTGTCAATTCCAATTCTGTTTTCATGAGGTTTAGTACGTGTACTTGAAACAGTATCCATGAGATTTTATCCCATATAATACACAAAGAATTCTTTTTCAAGAACTTGAATAGAATTCTTGTGAAACTCTGTTCGAACTGATGAATTCATAAAAAATTTTGAAAGTGCTTTATTTCACTGACATTAACGAGTTCTGCGACAGCATTGAAAAAATTCGAAAAACGTTTCAGAAGAACTCGTTAATGTCAGCAAAATTGAGCACTTCCAGAATTCTTGATGAATTCATCAGTTCGAACAGAGTTTCACAAGAATTCTATTCACGTCCTTGAGAAAGAATTCTTCGTGTATTATATGGGACTAACTCTGCGCAGATTATGCATAGAACATGTAAAATGCATACGAAATGCAGAAAATGCATAAAACGTTGTAAAATTAATTCTGACTTGAAATTCAAAATTTAGAACGCATGAAATATATATGTTTATGCAGCCTGCTGAAGTAGCTGATCTAGGTGATCGGGATCAGTTCTCAACCTTTTTGATTGATTGAGAAGCTGATCCGATCACCCTGCAGATCAGCTACTTCGAAAGGCTTCTATAAGTATCATGATAGAAAATGACAAATTCACATTTTTGAAATTATAATCAGGGCAATTACTGAAAAGTACTAGTTTTCAACGAATCAGGAGAATCAGGGCTGAATGGTGTTTACCTCATGCGTACATCATTCTATGCATGAGCTGTGTAGACAGACCATAACATATTATACGTACCCAACCCTGTATTTCAGATAGCACACAAGTTCCTGAGGAGCTGATCACGAATACAATTTATTGGCATTGGATTGAATCTAGCACAACAGCTCTCCTTATCAGCAGTGATAGTTTGCCGGAGATGCAAATAAAAATGGAGAAGTGCGTCAAATTCATGAATCAGGAATTATTTTTTGTTTTTCGCTTCTTTTTTAGCACTTGAGTTTGGCAATATTTAAAAAATCTGGCAACGATCTAGCACTATACTGCAAATTCGAATCTAGCTCCGAATAGCACCGAATACCACGCCACCTAGCTCGGCAAGTTCATAACCTTCTGGCAACACTGCAAGTGGCCATAGAATTGATTGCAAGTACGGATTCTCTGGAAAACATTATTTGAGTTTGAATGTAATGAGATTTAAGTGCATGTTCCTTTGGATCTGTTTATGGAGATTATTATTCTAAGGATTGAACGATGAAGAAAAAATCATGGGATTTAAACGTCTCCCACATATTTTCCTATTGAATTATTTTGGACTCCAAAAATGTTCAAGGTGGAACTGACGAAAGCACACTTTATTTCCCATTATTCGGTTTTGTTTTAATAGGTTTTAAGGAGTCTTTTCACCAGAGATTACATCACCTAACCTTCTTGATTTTTCATCTCGCGATTAGATGAGTTCTTATCTCGACTGCTTGAAAAAACATCACAATATCGGAGAACATAAATCCCTAATCGGTTGATTTTGTTTCATATCAATTGCAGGATTAAAAATTCACGAAATATCAGGCCCGTCCAAAATTTCTACTACACTGAGAAGAAATTGTAGCTGAAACAGGGCCTAAATACATTTTTGTAGTTACAACGGCTATATCTTCCATTGAAGTAGTTGTGAGAATCGCTGTGATAGTGAAAATAGTGCTGCTTTGACTAAAAATTGTACTTGGGCTCATTTTCAGCTACAATATTTTCTCTCAGTGCAGTAGGGAGAAAGTTCAGTCATGGAACACAACCGATAACCGGGACATATGCCGCTCGTATTCAATTGCCAATGATGGATTCCCCATTGCTGGCCCATCACGGGCTGACACAGTATTCAAGCACCAAAACTCCTGATAATCGACCCATCGTAGGTCCAGACATCAATTCTATCATTAGCCATTCATTTTTCGCCATTGCTGGGCTCAAGTTATCATTGATGGGTGCGATTGGCCCGTGAATGGATGCCATTACCGTACGATTAATTCCGACTATGTCCAATCATGAGCCATTATTTGGCCAATCGTAAAACCCTGTTAGGTTTGCGGAAAAACAAGACTTGATTCAGTCCAGGCTTTTTATATGTACAAACAACGGGGACAACTTCGGAGCTGCATTTATTGTCCTATTTACAGAATTCATTATTCTTGTAATTTTGCTTTCTCGGTAGAGGGCAGCTTTGTGATCGGTTCGACCCAGTAAACAGTCATTTGAAACTTTCATAATGTTATCTGAAATATGTCAAAATGATGTCTATTGCGTCGATTACTGCCACCTCTTTGATGTCTTGTCAAGAGTTCTAAATGTTATCTGCACTGTAAAAAATTTCTATGGGAAACTTCACATAAATGTTCGGAAGTAATCAACACATACATGCGTTGGAATTTTTAGTTAAATTTATGGGAAATTTCATATACATGTATCGGAAATTGATTTCCCATCCCATGACCGGAATTTTCCAATTATTTTTCTCTGATTTTTTATAACACTCAACCACTTTGTTTCGCATCAAATAAGTTCGGAAACAGGATTTCTGCTAGCATTCACACTCCCTTCGATTATACTTTCGCATTTTGCGATATCGGCATTGAAAATAGTTGGCCAAAAAATATTGAAAAACAAGGTAGCGAGGATAAATTATTTGTTCCCCAACAGCGCTAAGATAACGACACCTTTTTAATCTCAAATGAAGCTTCATCTTTCAAAAATGAATGCTTTTCTAATGCAGCTATTGATATTGATCTACACTTTCATTGTCCAGTCCAGAATGACAAAAAAATACAAAACGGAATTGTTCATTCAAAATAAGTACAAGGAGAATACTAAAAAAAAAAAAAAAAGCATAGTCTCCAGTCGTAGATTTTTAGAACGTGTAACAGTTGTTCGGTGTTACGTAAATCTCAGGTACACGTATATTATATATACATATTTTTTTTTGTCATATCCGAATCTTCCCTTGAAACTTGAAAAGTGCTCATATATTTACTGTTCACTGATTGATGCTTTCATCCTAATCTGTTCTCTCGAAGTGAGAGAATCCTATTCATGAGGCAGCACAAAAAATGAGCCTTTCTCGTCATCGTACATGACAACAGGTATAGGTATAAAAATATATACATATATATATATATATGTATATGTATATTGTATACACGAGGAGAATATACGCTACGCGACAGATATTGGATACAGTTGTATAGGCGCAATGTACAAACTCATTGTATTCGTGTTGTACTTGTGTAAGTACTTGAGGTACCTGATGCCTTGTGCCGGTACCGTTGCCGAAGTCGAAGACCCGTGTGGATCATTAGCCAGTAGCGTTTCATTACGGGGTCCCAGCCAACATACATAATTGAGGACCACACAGAAAACACGGCCGAGGGAGAAAATAGAGAAGAAAGAAGAAGAAGAAGAAGAGGAGTAGGAAGGAAAAGAAGCATCGAGCAACGACTTTCTTCTTTCTTAGTCTTGAGACAAGGAATCAACTTCTATATATATATATGCTTAGCCACATCCAACGTCATGTTACAACGCTGTAACTGCAGCACACTGTAGCAGCCAACCTGTTATTACGCCACAATGCTTGAATTAATTGTTCGAAACACCCTGTGTGCCAAAGAACAAGCGCAGCACAGCACAGTACAGGTATGACCTGTTCTTGGTGGGCCCACTGGTTTTTCCATTGTATCTATTTTACTTCCCATATAATGTACTGACAGCAGTAACTAAATCTCTTCCTTTTCTTCTCTCTAAAACTCTCTAGCTAGCTATCTGTTTGAATCGTTCTGAACGATGCTTGTCAATTCTTTGAGCTATGCAACATTTTCGAAAAAAAAAAAAAAGAAGGAAAGAGGAAGGATCACTCACCCATAATTGTCGGTAGTAGATCTGGGCCACTGCTGCTGCACCGCGTAATAGTTTTCGCTGTAATTGTAATGCTGAGGATAACCGGCGGTCGTTGCCGCGGCCGCGGCAACCGACGCTTGACCGTAGCTCTGATAACTCTCCGCGCCACTCCCGTAATGCTGGCTTTGGAAGGATTGCAAACTCATCGTGTTGAAGGCGTTGTTCAGTTGTTGGCTATTGAGTTGTTTGCGTAGTCTCGCGCGTCTATTGCTGAACCACACTTGTACCCTCGCCTCGGTCAGTTTCGTTCTTTTGATAAAAGGAACTTTGTTATATGAAGGAAAAGAAGAAGAATAGAAAGAAGAAGAAAACATGGAAGAGTATCGTTAGACTTACTTTTGTGCCAATTCTTCTCTCGTGTAAACATCCGGGTATTGAGTTCTATGAAAGGCAGCTTCTAATTGTTCCAATTGTTCGCCAGTGAAGGTTGTTCGGCTTCTACGTTGTTTTCTTTTTAACGCTATCCCAGGCTCGCTTTCCGTGTCCGAATCGTCCCCGCTGCTACCACCTGAAACGAATAAACAAGCAAACACGCTCAAGTTTTTTTCATTTCTTATTTCATCTGGAAATTTCTCGTGCGCGCAGAAACATCTTTTCTAATGAAACCGAAAAGAAAGAGGCAAGAAAAGAAAGAGAAAGGTATAATCTTGAAGGGGAAAAAAAGATATTGTTCTTCTCTTCTCTCTGTCTTAGGGTCCTGTGCAACAGCGCACGTGCTGCACGTCAGATACCGAAGATAGGAAGCGACTGGTACCCGCCCACAGTTCACACGCCGTCCTCGGCAACCCACCATTAAGACCCTCCTGATTACAGCCGTGCCAGCCGAACCTATACTGAGCTAAAACACCGAAGAAATTAGGGTCCGCCGCCGCGAAGAAATTAAGTTCTTTGACATGTTCCTCTTTTTATCCTTCTTTACCTCCCTCTCAACCTCTCTCTCTCTCTCTTTTTCTTGCCCAACCGAGCTCGCAAGGACTCGAAATATGCGTCATTCAAACGAGACAACCTCGTTTTTTGCATCATTTTCGTATCATCGAGGGAGGAATATTCTCATGTAATTTATAATAATATGGAAGTACATTTTTCCATTATCGATTTCACGAATTATCAATTCGTTTGATGTATCGTCGTTTCTTACGTTCGATGAACGTCAACATTTTTTTTTGGTTCTCTTGGGACATTGTAAAGCGATAAAGAGAATTAAGTAACGCGCGAATACCTCGGATTTCATTTGAAATTGGCGTCTCTCGCTTTTCTTTTACGCTCGAGGTGTCTTCGGATGGATGACCTCACACTTTGAGAATTGAAAATACGATGTGTAATGATATAAAACAACCAACTGCCATATAGAACGATTTCTTCTCTGGAAATAACGGAGATCGTGTCAAGGATTTTACATTTTCAAGATCAACGGTGAAATCGTTCCACTCGGAACAGATGCGTAACCAATGGAAGATTTACTCCAAAGTGCATAGCCTGAAGTTCAGATTCTATTGAAATATAATCAACACGAAGTTTTATTCATCGTACAAAGTTGTTGAGAAGAATTTGGGAATATTTGGATAAGAAATGCTCTGTCCTAGAGCATCAAAATCGATAATTGCCTATTGAATCTGAACTTTCTCAATCCTCTTGGCGAGTATAGCAATTTGCCGTAGTAGAAAATTCTTTTCCAACCGTCTAATCAAATAAAATATTAAGAAGCAAATTTAATAGGTCCGCTAATAACGATGAAGACAAGGGGGGGAGGTCGATGAATAAGACGATGAAGTCGAAGACCGGAGTACAGAAGTTTTGTGGAGCAAGTGGAAGAGACGTAACAGCAGCGGTATCATCATCATTGGAGGGAAAAAGGAAGTCCAAAGAAGAAAGAGAGGAAAAGAAAAAGAGCATAGGTATATATATTTTACACGGCGTGTGGTCTTCCTCGGCTTCCTCTTCTTCTCTGGTGATCTCTTACCCAGCCTGCCTCTAATCTTACAAACCGCCAACAACACCCTGCTCTTGATGGTTCGAAGAACGCGCGCGCTTCTATTGATTTAGACGTTCTTCTTCTACCACTTGGGGCGTACTTTGCGGTTCTTCGATGATTGAGACGTATAGAACATATGCATGCGTTCATATCTCTTTATGCACGGAGGAAACTTTTCACTTGCAAAGGAAGGAAAGAAACAACGAGAGGCGAAGGACAGAGAGAATACCCCTATGCCCGATGATGTTCGTGAGAAGAAGTTTTAGGGATTCGTTGGGAAGTTATATTCGCATGAAGCTTTTTTGCTTTGCTTCAATCGTTTTCTTCAACATTTCAAACCTGTCCTTGAATATTTCGTTGCTTTCCGTACCTGGTAATTTGAAAGGAGTATGCAAGGTTTGCAAAATACTGCTTTGAGGAAGTTAATTCCTTCTGCAAGGGGACTATTTGCATTGATGAGATTTCAACGTATATACGTTAATGATACGAGCTGAGAAAATTATATCATTGCTCTTCCAATCGGTATCACCTACTTCTTAAATTTGAATCAACGAAATTATTGTTTTCTTTTTATCCCAAAAACCTCCCTCCGGAAGAAACATCGCTATAACAGCGGGATTTTCTCCTCCACTGAAAATGACCTATTATGGAGTATCGATTTTCAATCCCCCTTCCATCCGATTTGTAAATAAAGATACCACGAGTCTTTTGGTTACCTCACTTCTCCCTTTCATCCGATACGAAGTTTTGAAAGAAAGAGAAACAATTATACGAACCTCCATCGCGTGTTGGATGTCAATAAAGCACAAAGCTAATGAAAGGGTATTAAGTTTCGTAAGAGATTTTTGACCACGATATTCGCAGGAACGTTGACTAGCGGCCTCATCGGGATTTTAACACCGCATAAAGCACCGTCGGACATAAATGAAACACTCATGGTTAATCGAGCGATAAGCGTAATTACAGCCGTAACCTTGTGTTAAGTTAATTGAGTTAAGGCGTCCGTGACGATAACTCTCGCGCACGTTGCTCGCGTGCTCGATGAATTTCAAACTATCTCGACTACGAAACAACGAAGATCATTTACAGACATTATCACCAAAAGCGTACGCGATGGTGTAAAAGAAGAACAAAAAATTATACAAAACGATTTGTCCGAAATCTGATGTTTCTATAACATAGATGATAACATAATAATATAAATGATGATAACTGACATTTGAATTGATATAATTTCGAGAATTACAACATCAATTTTTCGCCTTTTTTCTCCCCGGTTTCAAAGATAGGTGCTCTCGGTGTAAGAGAAATAATACAATTCTCGTGTATCGTAATGATATACAATTTATTCGACGGCATAGGATGGAATGGGATGCATAATAGATCTTTTGAAATCCGATTTAGTATTATTACTTATTTTCATGCAAAAATGTGGAACAATTTAATATTGTAACAGCAACAACAATAACAACGGCTAGAACGGGTAGAAGCAATGCGTCAAGTCGAAGCCTCGGGTACAAAATCGCGAGAGAAGAGACTATCCAATGATAATCTTGGCGAACAGTTTAACTCAATACCTACTTTCAAACGCATAATTTTATCTATGAGAATCGAAAATTCCTAGCGGCTAAAGTGAGAACTACAAATGACACGTTGATCCGATGCTCAAACGTTTTCCTTCCTTTCGTATTATAATCAATGTAATGTCGATCTTTGCATACGAATTAGGGGCTTCCGGGATTCTCCTGCGAGTTCGAAATGATTGTGTATTTATTTATTTATTCATTTGTATTCGACTGGATCTTGCTCGCGAAACGAGGGTTTTCAACTCTTGTGATGCCGTTAAGTTTCTGATTGTTGGGAAACGGTCCTTACAGAGAAAACTACGCGTATTCTGGGAGATTTTGTGTACCCCCAAAGGGGAAGTCTATGGCAACGGGGTCAGATTTGATTAAAATCTGAATAAAATTAAAAACTTTTTTAGGTCTCCCGCATGGAGCCTAAAAATCACTTGTTCCAAGCACAAATATGATATGGAATTAGCTTTCAAATTGAAGTGAGTATTTAACAAAGTTCTAGCCAGATCCTTCCAAGTTCCTCCCTCGTGAGAGCCTAGACATCTTCATGAATCGCGCTACTGGGGCGGATAGAGTCTTCCTCGTCTTGTCACGACTTTCTCATTTCTCGTGGCATCAATAATACGAATACAATGGAAAAGATTGAACTTTCAATCAAGATGCGACTACGTCGAGTTGGATTTTTTGACTAGGTGTGGTTCTTTGTCGAATGGCCCTGGCTGACAAGGTAACCCAACAATCAAATCATCTCAAATAACTAAAATAAATGACCAGAACGATTAATTCTCTGTAAATGACTGAAGTATGTTCCATCATTAGCTGACATTTATTTGAAAATCGAATGTCCGTCGCCTAGAGGATCAAAAATGATCGAAAGCTCTCTGTGGGATGCTACGAGGAGATTTAAAAAATTCGATGTAACGATCGATCAAATACCCCTGGTGATGAAATATCACAAAGTAATAGGGAAACAAATTGTTTCAGGTTCTGTCAATCCTACTTCAGCAGTGTTTTTAGATTTGACCCGCAAATCTTATTCAACAGCAGCCAAGATTGAGTCTGGTTATTAGCAATATTTGACGCTACAAATCATACCCTAGTCGAAATTTGATCAGGCATTCTCTATTCTTGATAAGGTTTTGATTAGGTTAGAATCCGGAGACCGTGAATAAGGGAAATCTTATGAAGCCCTTATAAGGGATTCATTTGATTCCTCTAATAGGATTCAAATAGGGTTGTAACGCAGGGTTACAGTAGAGCAAGGATGAGGAAATAGAGAAAACCGTAACGAAGCCTGATGAAGACCTGATAGGAAGTCAGGCATGCCTCGTCAAGCTCTGGTATTTTCCTATCAAAAACTTTTACTAGGAGACATCTATTCCATCCAGTTAATCTTATTCCAGTATATTCTGGACTTCACGACGAATTTCTCAATCTTACCCTTCGATAATTGAGTTTGGATAAGGTTTCGAAGTGATATGAAGTGATATACTTGAATTACTAGAACAAACTGGCGATTTTACAGAAATCAACGATTTACTCTTTAGATTCGAATCAGTGGAGTTTCCTGATCTTGAATACTTTTCTCTGATTCGGATTGAAAGGATCGATCTTTTCCAACATTACTAATGTTTAGAGGATATATTGATTATCGGATATCGACTTACCTAGAATCCCATCGATCGAATGGTTCCTTCTGGGATCATCACCGGGTCTAGTTTGAGCCGCAGGACCGCGTAACAGCCTCGAGATGCTGGAAACGGAGGGTGCCGATGCTTTGTCACAAACACCATCCTGCTAGCAGAACCACATTGGACAAGTTAGTTATATATATTCTCACAACCTTCAAACGAAAAGTTCGAATACTTCCTCCGGGGAGATAAAACCTGTATAGACTGACCTTTATTAATTTATCCCGAATTTCCCAACTGAAGATTCCCGGATTTTGTCTCTTCAAATCCTCGATCCTCGCTTCCACTTCAGGGGTAGCGACTCTCGGTTTGCTGCCCCCGATAACTCCGGGACGGATGGATCCAGTTTCCTGATAACGGTTCAGAATTTTCGATACACACCCGTGGGATACTCGTAATTGTCTAGATATGACACACGGTCTGACTCCAGCCGCTGCCATCTCCACGATCTTCAATCGAATATGATTGGGCAAAGGTCGACCATTGATGAACACTCCTCCCAACTGATTAACACGTCCTTGTCCTGAAACAAATGAAAAACAGGGGAATTATTTTCTCTGCTAAATAGAGAGAATGGCGAGACAAGTTCATATATGATAACCGAATGCACAGGAAACAGATGTGAAAGGGACGAAGAAGAGTAGAGAGAAAAAAAGAGGGTGGCTGAAACGTCCATCGCGTCTTCGCGCGAGTCCAAAGATATGCACGCGAGGTGCCGCTCAAGAGACTGTCTTTTCTCTCCCTTCTCTTTTCCTAATTACCGGTAATTAGAGCCCTTCTTAATTAACTTAATTATAATTGTACGAAGTCAAACGGACGACGTTTTATACGAATGAAAGAAACGATTTTACATGGAAAGAAGCGAATGAGATGCGAGAATGAGTTGCTTTTACAAGTGCCATATCAACGAGTTGCCGTTATTATTGTTATTGTGACTGTTGTTGTCGTCGTCATTGTTGTTGTTGTTGTTGTTGTTTCTGCTGCGGCTACCGCCACTTGGCGTGCACGAAAGAACCTGGAAAAAGCATCAAGAGAGTTCTTTCTAACCGAGAAGAGTTGTTATACGGCCTTCGGTTTTGCTGTGAGCCGTAAAAGGGACTGGGAAGAAAGAGGCTTTTAAAACCTCGACGAACTCTTCCAAGAGCAGCCGCTTCTTTTTACTTTATGGACAATGACCAGGAGAGCCAACATCCTCCAAAGGGTGGAGGAGAAGTAAGAAAGATCCCGAGGCTATTCCGCGTTTACGCATATTTACATAAGTAGCGTTTGCATAAGAGAAACGACGCGGTAGAGAGGGTTATAGTTATTAGTACTCACGCGGTGAGTACGATGACCCTCTTCTGTTTCGCCAATCAAAGATAATTCCTTTGTTGACATTAATTCAGATGAAAAACTGAATCAACAATCATCAAGATTCATTCCACTTGTGATAATATTGTACCATAAAATTCTAGAGATAATCTCATTAGAAAAGGTACCTAGAGAACACTTTTTCAAAGTACACGTGTCTCGAGAAACTTCCTCCTCCTCCGGACGGTATCGTAATAAAGTATCGAAAGAGGAATTATTTACCCACGTGTGTGATAATTTGATGGCAATTCGAAAGAGTGAAAGAGCCTTTTGAGTGTTTTTCGTGTAAGTAGACAAATTAACCCCCGCAATGCATATGAATTTTTGACGCTTTAACCCATTAAACGTATTATACATCATATACAACGTAAGAAACCGACCGACAAACGTTCGCTAATTACCGCGGCTTGATTCAAAAAGGGTCCCTGGCCCAATAGTAGTCCCGTTTCGTCGTTTATCAAGAGTCTCAGACTTACATATCGTAACCCGCCGCCATTCTAGTAAAGGACATATCCATATGTGCGTACAAGTGTAGAACTTGTACAACGATCTCCGCATACACGTTCGCTGGTTTGTGTTAAGGCACAGGTACGTGTATACGTGTAGTTTATGTAGAGAAAGATCCCTGGCGGACACCTCAAGAGGGGTATGACGTCAGTCAGGCCGCGGGGCCCGACAGGATTACAGGCAAGATCAAAAGAGACCGACCGCCGCCGACACCGTCGCCGCTGACGTTGCTGCCTCGTTCGTTCGCCGCTCATTCGATGCGTGCGCACCACACGTTCGCCGTGCCAAGACCCCGTCGCAGGCCCCCCGAACCACGGAGGTGGCGAGGATGATACGTTGATTTCTATTTCTTCGTCACATCGTTTGTACCGATCAATTTCTATACTTATGCTTTTTGGTTTCCAGATTTTCAGGAGAATTTTAGGAGAGCACGAAACTTGTTTGAGTTCGTGGAAAAATTTATAGTTTAACCCCGCTAAAAATACCAGACACAATGAAACCAGGATATTCCGATTTCGCCAATTTTTGACCTGATTCCCTGGGACGAAAACCATTCAAAGTCTGGCAAGTATTTTTTGTCCGGATCTGCGTGGCATTTTCAGGAGAAAATGGTTTGATACCCCCAAGAGGATAATTCAACAAATGATTGACATGAAATTTAATGGGATTTGAAATCTCATTGAAAAATGCTGGAATAGGATTTGGTCAGAACATTGTACAAGATTCAATGAGATTTGGCGAGAATCAATGGTTATCTTTTAACTAGGGTTGTTACTCTTCCCTCGCGAATTGGATATTCACGTCTTTGGAGGAATATTCAATAACAAAAATATCCTCGAGAATTCCGAGATAAATATCTCGCGGATGAAAATTTTCATCGACAACAGAAGTGAGAATATCGCCATAACTCACTATAATCAAGTTGATAATCGGATTTCGAGCAATATGAGTTATTGCCACTTTGTGTTGAGAAACCTGTTCTTGAAGCTATTTCCAGGGTACACTTCGCTTTCTTTACTGTACACCACTGCAAATTATAGTGAGTTGATTATATGAAGTTTTTCGAATTTTTGAATTATCGTTGTTCTTGTTGTTCCTCTTTCACATCCCACGAAAGGTTGCAAAAGAATCTTGCGTTTTGTCGATCGATAGTTTCTTTTACTCACAAAGTTGCGGTGAGTGGGGCTGTGGAATTGGAATTGGATCGGCGAAAGTGATCATTAACTAATCATATCGATACTGCATTTTTCACTTGTGTCAATTAAAATTCACTCGAAGTAGATCACCGATACTTGGCAATACGTGTTGCACCAAGTTATCCAAGCGGCACAACATGCATTTCATGCAGTTGAATACATTCAATCCATCTTCGTAGTACGTAATTCACTTCACTAAGTCTCAGAAGTGAGCCAGTTCGCTTCGAGTGGGATTTTCACTCGTTTCGAGTAGCCTTCGCTCTTTTGGAATGAAAAATTCACTGTAGAATTGAAATGACTGTGAGTTTCCAACTCCCTGCTTGAAGAATCTCATTGATTCCGATGCAGAAAATCCATTAAAAATTGATTCTCAAGCAGGTCTCAAACCTCAGACAAGCTCACTATTTTGGCTGGCTGAAGAGTGAAATCTCACTCTATAAATTTCAGAGAGGATTCCCAAGTAAACCGGTAGGGATTAGTAGGCCCGAATGTTATAGATTCGAATCGAAATGAAGCTAAACGAATTTTTAGTAACTATTATTGTATCCACTCGTAGTGATTTCTGGGCTTTATTTTGATTCGGATCAATTCAATTCGGGCCCATCACGAATCCTTTACTTACATTGCTCCCATTATTGAATAATTCCAAAATAAATGGATTCGTCGTATCTCATTTCAAACGTTACCTACCTACCTCATGAAAACCACGTTTAAAATCGAATCGAATATTCGTTTTAATTCAACACTAATTGACAAGAATGGTTAGAAACTGAAATCATCCGTCGATTTCAAGTGAAATTCAAAGTTCAACAATGTACGTGGCTCGAATTAAAATAATAGAACTTTCTACATTGAACTATCGGTGGCTTTTCGTACACAGTTTAGAGATATTCTATTAAAAGGTTGCGTCGTAACATCCGCGAGTCTTCCATCTTCAACTACTTCTGTAATTTCCAATCCCGATATAGCTAAACATTATATTCTAATACACAATCCATTTACGAAACAAGAATACCATATACTGGTTTCTAATCCATTATGAAATTATAATTCCCTCCCTCTTTTACGATTATAAATCAAATCCAATTTTGTACCGAGAAACATTGATTATTTAATGGTCAATTAGATTGTGATACCGATGAAAGGAATTTGAAAACTTTGCCGTTGCTCAAGCAACGATCAGTTTGCTTGGATGTAATCTTCCTTTGCTGTGTATAATGATAGAAAGAAGGAAACGTGAGATCTCGTCGAGACTATCGTCACATGTCGAAGTGAATCATCTTCACAAAATATATTTGGAGAATATTCTTCGTTTGAATGATATATTTGCATGTATTCCGGACGTACCACGGATTTACAATTATATGAAATTGTCGTTGTTTTGTACACTGGTTGACCCAGTTTGTGATGTGCTGTAGAGAAGGGGGTGACTCGAAAAAATATGCTGCTGGAGAAAAAAGGATGAATTGATGAGGCGTGAGATGACTCGTTACAACAATGTTCCAACGTTCTCGCGAAATAATGAATTGAGCGGAAAATATTCAATCGTTCACGAGTTTTCTATACACTCCTCTCTACTCCCACCGCTGCTGATCTTCCTCTCTTTCTCTTTGTGTATCTTTTCAAGGTGGGAGAATGCCTTGGAGGAAAGGTTTAATGATGAACGTCGGTCCGTCCGATGGTAGTGAGATGAATTCAAATCAGAAAAGGCCCCTGGTATCGCTTCACATCGGCCCCGCTACGATCATGGACATTAACTTGATTGCTCACAATCAATTGCCCGTAATCAATAATTCATGTTCTAAATTATTTCCTCGCTCGTTTCACGCACCTCATCGTGTGTGTGGCTACTACAGGGTGGTCTGCACGACGTACTCCGCACGATCAGCCACAAAATTACTTGTCTGCACCATCGGATCATCGGGCTATGGAAACTTTGCATAACGTTACAATTGAATCAACGTTGTTTCACCAACCTTTGCCGGTATTCCCTCCCGTTTTTCTCTTGGATATTAAATCCAAGAATAGGGAGACACAGAGTGTATCGACATTGTATTTCGCTATCCGGGTTAATCGAGGGAGACTCCTTCTTCTATTTTTTTCCTGGTCAATCGATGAACTGGTAAAATTAGTTTTATCATGAAGAATAACCTTTATTCCTCCCTAACCTAGGATTGTAGATTATTTTGAAAATAATTTTAGACTATACATCTTTGATAGAAGTGATCGTGTAATCAGTTTTCCTGCTTTTCACTCGCAGAAATCTTACATGGACAACTCTTTGGCAGGTGTTGAGAATGTAACGTGTTAATTGATCGGTAATCAATTATGAAAACCAATGAGGAAGTTGTAATCAGTGACTAAAGAGTTGCTGACTAGTTATTCAATGCATGAAAACGAGTCCTGGATTAGTCATTTCATTAACTTCTCGATTACCCATCAATAACTTCCGAAGGACTCCTGTTCAACGGACAGTGGAACATTCCTCGCGTTCTCCAATTTTCCATTTTGCTGTTAACAGCTAGATGCTATTCTGCACCTTTATCCAATATTCGAATGTCAAAAGTCCCTGAAAATCCCATTAAAAAACGGCATTCAAAGGAACCCATATAATCCTCATTTTGAAAAAAATAACAGAATAAGATGAAAAAGTTGGATTCCTAAATCACACGTGAGAGGGTAGAAATTCCTTCATCTCGTGTGAAAAATGAAATTTGAATTCCAACAAACAACATTTCATTTTTGTAGCTTCGAAAGAGATATAAAATGTTGATTCACCACCGAGGAGAACGTTTAATCCAGAATTCTTGAGAAATTGCAAGTCTCGAGTTTCTGAAAAACCTGAAGAAGATTGGATTGTAATATTTTCCATCACGAGAAAAGATTCCACGGGAAGATCTAATAACGTAGAGTTCGATGGATATACTTTAATAAACATAGTAGGGCATGCCATAAAGATTTGCGTACGTAGCCGAACAATACATTTTGTTAAGCTCTACAGGCGGTCTTCACGAAAACCACTGGTATGAATAAGAAGAGGAATGAAGTAGAGAAGGCGAAGAATGAGAAGTACAAGAAATACGCGTGTACCTGAGTGGGAGTACCAAAGGGATGCATGTACTTAGCGTTCGGTGTGAGTTCTCCGAGTTGCAAAGGCTTCAATCAACGTGCCGTCGCCCGAGGCCGATCTGATATCAGACATTAGTTACCCACGTTACAGGTACGTACCCAACGCCCACGGTTCTCTCTTCAGGTACGTGCACGGTGCTGGGTTCCTCCAGCCCGCGCCTACCCATGGGATAAGACCTTATCGTCATCCATAATAAGGAAATTCCAATTTTTTCATTCGTTTTGCCTTTCCTCTCAGTCGTTGTTGTTGTTGTTGTCGTCGTTGTCGTGCTTTTCTTCTCTTCTCTTCGATAAATTAATTCTTTCAACGTAACTGACCTCAATAACTGGATGCAGAGGATACGGTTAAAGACAGACGTTTTAGTAACGCCTTTATTTCGAAATACAAGATGACGGAGAATTTCACGTACAAATTTACATATTCCGATATTATATTTATAATAATAAATGTGACTAGGTGTGTTCTTTATGTACTGCAATTACACTTCGAGTAAGCGATCAATTATGATCGCTATTAAAATTTCAAATAAGTCGATTCGATGAGTGTTATACAATTATTCGTTTCAACATTTTCAGGGGAAAAATGTCTTTGTTTCGAGCGTTTAATGTCATGTTGTGATTGAATTCGATTGCCAAGTGAAGTACAATGCTCATAGAGGGAAGAACTTTATCTGATATTTTTGGAAGATGAAAATGCGCGTAATTCGGGAATCGGTCGTCTTCTTCGTTCTTTCCTTCTACATTCCTTTCGAATCCGTGTAAATTACATCTATACTTGAAGAAAAGTTGTTTTATTCATAGACATTCAAGCATCGCGTGACTCTGTTTCGAATTAGGAGATTAAGAAGCTCCTGGGATGATATTCAAAACCCCGGTGGTCGTAAATTGGTTGTTAGCGAAAGGATTTTTAATGCCTCATAGTATGCAACATTCTGCAGACATTATAATCTTATTAAGATATTCTGGAGATATTTCTGAGACATTTGTGCTATGCAGGGTGGAAATTTCTTCCGGGCTCAGGCCAGGTTTATAATCCCTACTCGAAAAGTGGCGCCAACTTGGAATGTTACGCTTTCCAATCCAGGCCCCATAATGGTATCAAATAGCCAACTCGGGGCTTATAAGGGCTGTGGGTGGATTGAAGTATCCCTGGAAAATATTGACAATCCCAACTATGGAATATTTCATCAATGGAAACAGTTATTCAATTCAGTCAATGAAAATTGATTCAAATCAATTAAGTATTTTATGGCGACTATTAAACTAATCCCGGGGTCGGGGTCTACTTTAGGATGTCCAGGATTGATTCCCACACGGGTTGTTATGGTGACGAGATGAATTTAATAATCATTGCTCAATTACGAGAATCACAATCATCGGAAGTTTTTGTGCAAAATTTGTCAATCCCTCCACGCGAATACACTTGTTGCCCCATTGGAATGATTGTTGATATTCCTTCGACGCCTAACGCCATGATTTATAACTACAAGCAATCTGTTTCTAAAGTGATCATACATCACTTCATAATACAATCTCTTCAATTTTCAAGTTCGCAAGGAATGAACAATTGAATGCAAAAATATCACTGGGATATGTAAATTAATTTTGGTACAATATAAACATATTCGTTTCTTTACTTTTTCACCGACGGAGTAGATTAGGGAGTACGGAATTAATTAACGTAGTTCTTAAGTTATAGTCAACACGAATTACGATCGTAAACTAATTGCTGACAAGTTGTATATGAATTATTGAATCTCGCGCTCTGGAGTTCCAAATGAGAATGAATGTATTTTACGCGCAAGTTGATGCATACTGGTGTTTAAATTACACACCGGATACCGGATCATTATTCATTCTGATATCACATAAATGATTCTGCTAGAGAATAAGATAATGAATTATCAATGCAGTTCTGTATCCGTTCGCATTTGAAAAAATATTTATTCTAGTTTCTCTATTTGGGGAGTTGAACTTGAATGGTTTGTGCGGAAATCAAATTGAATACGTGCATGAGAAAAATAATGTGATTCACGTGCACTGAGAAACGTAAGCGTTTGAATATGGTGAATTTCACCGCGGGGTTGAGTCAATTGAATATCGATTGAAGTAAATCCTCGTTCCAACAATTCAATCGATATTCAATTGACTCAACCACGCGGTGAAATTCAAACGCTTACGAGACCTTGACGGGAAAACGGATCACAAAAACAAAATCTTAATCTCACTCCGTTATAGTTGCTTTATAATCCAATCACACTCACTTTGCTCTCATTTTCACGTACCAAACAAAATCCACAAAATATATGGTGGTCCCTAGGCTCGCACTGATTGCAGAGGAATTGCTTCTTGTGCGAAGAGATTATTCATCTTCATAAATATGGGAACAAATGAAACGTGATGATGTTTCAATTCCCACCTAAATTACGCTTAGATGACTCTTCGCTTGCGTTTTCGTCGCGCTTCAACGCTTCATTTTCACCAGGGGTTTTTTTTTTATTCAAATTTTAATAGGAAAACTTCACACTTGTTTACTTTCATCTTTCATTGCAACTGACATCTCTTTCTCAACCTGAAGGTTTCCTGACGCACCTTGTATATGGAGACCTAGGAATTGCTTGTCAGGCTCCCTACTATTTGTAATTAGAGTTCAGTACCTAGCCAAGCTCTCGGTACTGGTTTATTAGTGAAGACATAGTATTTTATTTTTAAGTATCCTAGGTTTAGGTTGAAAAAATCCATAGAATCTCATTGAATGAAATTTAATGGGTTTTGGTCAGAATATTGTACAAGATTCAATGAGATTCAGCGAGAATCAATATGGGACCTGCTAATGTTCTACATTGCAATATTTCGAATTAAATATTCGAAAATAACATCCCTGAAATGTCCCAGGAGAGTTTCCTCCATTCAAAAATGTAGAAATGTTATTCTGAAATATTTCCTCCGAAACCTTGCAATGTTTGTTCATGATAAGAAACTCACTTTTGAATAAAATTTAGCAGCACGTTTCTGAGCAGTGTTTGAGGGGTTCCAGAAACGTGCTTCTAAATTTTGTTCAATGGTAACCCTCAGACCGCACACTGGGTCTTTTTTCAATTTGGAAAAAGTGTGAGTTTCAACGTCGACTTATTCGGAAGGGGAAATTTTGAATTAATATTACTTCATTAACAAGTGAAGAGATACAAGTTTGGGTCAAATTGAGTGTGTGAAAATATAGCTCAATTTTAAATATGCAGTTTGAGAGGTAAGTATCTTGAGATACTGGTTAAAAGAACCCATTAATTCTGACCAATTCCCATTGAATCACAATTGAACGTAGACAATGTTCTGACCAAATCTCACTGGTGATTTTTCAATGAGATTTGGTCAGAATTTTCATGTTAATCTCGTTGAATCTGGCCAAATCTCACTTGGATAATGTTCTGACTAAATTTCATAGAATTCCATTTGTCAGATTCAATGGATTCTTTTAACCAGGGTTATCACGGCCACTTCTAAACGCTTTGAAATCTCGATACTTATCTTTGAATGCTGTTATCAAACTCTCCAGTTTTACAACATTAAAAATTCGAATGAAGATAACTAAAATGTCAGCCATAAAAATCCCTCAAGTCAATCCCATTTCATCAGGATGAGTTGGAATCACATTAAATCGACTGTCAGAGAGAAAGCGTCCTCCGTCATTATTTTTCTGTTTCCCAAAGATAATGTACCAAAAGAACCACGAAGAAGAATTGTATGAATCGATATATATCTAACCTTGGAAGGGATATCCAGTGAAATACGGTGCCATGTTAAGTGCGCTGACGGCCATCTAGTTGTCCTTCCTCCGATGAGAAGATGTCTCCCACTTTTGAGGTTGTCACCACAGTTTGAACACAATAATAATGATAACAACAAAAACAAAAGTCACAACTGCGAAGTTTATAAAAAATACTGACGACTTCACCACGGAACTGTGAGAAAGTTTATTGCAAGAACTTCTTATTGTATGATAAACATTCGAAGACGACTCGGTGAGAGTTCGATACAACGGAATAGTGGAAAAACAAAAAGAAGAGAAGAAGAAGAAGAGGAAGAAGAAGAAACGGAGATACAGAACTGTTTCTTACGGGATCCCAACTAAGACTGGTGAGGTACAGTAGAACGATGATCTTGAAAAGAATGGTGAGTGGAGGGACCAACGAAGTTGAAGTCGGAACAGCAGGTAGGAAAGAAAAGATTAGGCTCCGCCTTCCGTGTACACAACTACGAGAGAAGACTCGTTTCGCTTTCCTTCCAACGAAGAAGAAACCGCCGACGAAGTCTCAAAGACGAACATGGTTCTTCCGTCGTTGCGCGATGTCCGTTAACGTCGATTGGTCCGCATTGGTCATCGTTGCGATCGCGGATATCCCTTTCACGCTCTCGGAGGTGGTCTCTCGTCTGACTCCGCCTGAATCTTGACCGGCCTCTCTTTCTCCTTCTCCACCCACGCTGGCAGTACCAACAATCTATATCATGAATTTTCGCAGGATAAGCGAACGAGAGCGAGTTTGTTTGTTTGGAAGATTTCAACGTTCGAATGGGCCTGGAATCGTACGGCGTATGGATGGGGATGTTGTTTTTGTTTCGGAATTTTGCTTCGATACCGGTTACCATTCTTTCAAACGTCAATTTTATTCCGTTTCGCGGATATGCTGAGATATTAGAATTATTTAAATTGACAAAAAATATATTGGACACGGGTGGGATGTGTATGGCGTATGTTTGACACGAATATGGATCATGTATGATTTTTGTACGGGCTTTGTCACATATAAGCCACAAATATTTTCATTAGAATTTCAATTGAAATCGATCAATTGGTTTTCCAAGTGAATGACCTGTTCCAACAGATAATGAGAAGTGTATTGGAGAACTTTAGATAAAATTCTGCAGATTCATCGTTATCGTCGTTTATATTGTATATAATTCTGCAGATTCATCGTTATTATCGTTTGTATTGTACATAATTTATATGCGTATAATTTCAGATGGCAAGATTTTTTTCACTGTATTTAGTCTGTCCCGTTCGATTGGTATTTTTATATGTTTCGAATGAAATTTTACTCTTCGAAGGTGCAAAGTTCACTCCAAAATTGGAGTATGAAATTCTAATATCGAACACTAGATTTCCATTTAAAAGGACTGAAAATTCCTCTCATAGAATTGACAAGCTCATCTCTGATAGAATTTCACTCTGCAAATTTTAGAATGTAGGGTGTTGAAAAAACATTTTACCATCAGTGAGATAGAATAATAAACAGGAGAAAAATTCAGCTGGAGCCGCCAAATGGCTTGCACGCACAGCAAATTTTTACACGAAATTGGGTCGCAGAAGCTAACCCAGCCAGCACAAATGATTAATTTGAATCCATAAAGACCCCTTTAATAGTTCTGGACATTGAGAATTGTTTCCGGAGAATTCATTATGAAATCTCGATATAAATTCATCAAGAGTTCACTTTGAATTCAAAATATTCATAATGAATACATATTGAATGGCATAACGGGAACTCTTGTGTTGGATGGGAATTCAATGGCACTAGTCACTGTCGTATCTTAGGTTCCAATTCGAAATGTTTAACTTTTTGTGAATCATTTGATGACGTCTCAATGAAATGCTTTGCTCTAAAAAAAAGAAACAAACAACGCCAAGAACGGAAGAAAAGGTTCAATTACGCTTCTTCGGATAGCATTCTCGCCAACTGCTGACGTAATTCAGATGTTAATAGGACAATTTCAAGGTTTCTTGAAGAGCTTCATAAAAGTGCTCTCTGAGATGTTTTGTGCGTCGAGGAGACGAAATGAGCGAGAGTTTCAAAAGTCATCAATCTTGGAATCATGTTGTGTGGGCTATTTCATGTTCTACATACTCTGCATGTTTTATTTATGCGTTTTCAAATTATTTCGCAAGTGAAATAGATCATGTTTTATATATTTGGGAAGAAATGAAATGTCATGTAAATACAGGATTGTTTATGATGTGCCATACGAATGATTCATGAAGATGGATCCTGTGAATGAACAGAAGAGTGTTTTTTACATCTTGAGGTTCAAGATTTTCTATAAGGATTCAAATATTTCTAACAATTTGAAATATATTCTGAATATTCACAGAAATCTTCGCAAAATTTGATGAATTATTGTATCAAAAGTCTGTCAAAAGTGAAGAAAAAATTGTAGAAAAACTGAAGAAGTGAGCCTCCGTAGCTTAAAATCAGGAACTATTTTATGTTTGCAATTACGAAAGTAATTTTGTATTTTAGGGTTTCATAAACCCAGAAAAAAAGTTGTGAGATTTACATCTTGTGGACGATTTCAAAAAATAGTACGAGCTACCACAACTTCAGTTAATTTTATAGCTGGGAATGTAAATTTCCACAAGGGAACTTAAATTCTGATAGCTCGAACTATTTTTGAAGTCATCCAATGTTGCTGAAGTTTGAATCATTCATTGAAACGAATTAGTGAATAAATAACACAATATTTAGCTGTTGAAGACAGAAAATCTTGCAGTACATTGTTGAAACGATGGTTTTAGTTCCAAGGAGTTCATAATTTCGGAAGATAAATGAATAAGTTCATTTGACAGATTTCGTGAGTTTGAATTTTCGTTTTGTTTCTATTCGAACTTCAAGAAAATATCGTCCAAACATTGACTCCGCAAGCTGTAAATTTTACAACTTCTTTTTTCTCAGTGTAAGAAGCGTTAATCGACGCATGACAAAATGCTGTATCAATAGCAGTAACGAATGAATTTGTTTCCTCTGCTGAGAAATGCTAGGCAGAAAATATTCATCATGAATACACATTGATTGTCATAACGGGAGTTCTTTACAAGAACTCATTAAATTGAGTTAAAACTTCCCACCAGTTCACAGTGGATGATCAGCCGACCATTCCAATTAATATTCCTTGAAGGTTTAGATGAGAATAAAGTAAATCAGGTTCACTCCAGGAAGATATTAAGATTTCAAGCGAATCTGCATATCTTTACTGTAAAAAGTAAAACTCACTTTCGTTCTGAATATTGGCTGATTTTAAAATGCAGCCAAAACTAGCCCAGTTTCAATTGAAACTAACCATCAAAAACAAATGGAAAAAACTGAAAGGTTCCAAAGGAAGTCCTGAACAGCACCGCATAGGAGTTTACTTGCCGGAAATCTCCAGACATTTTAAGAAAATCATCAGTTACAAAGTAGCGAAACATTATTCTCAACTGTATGAAATCGATTAAGTAACTTCCTTATATCCAAATAATTTCTCCCTTCCATTGTGAGATGAAATCTCAGACGAACGCGAGACAATTAACACTTCTCGAAATCTTGGACATCGATGAAAGAACATGATATCGATAAAGGGAAGGCTAAAAGAGAGGAAAACGAGAAGAAACCCGGGCATGAGCGTGCAAAATTCATAAATTCGTTCGAGCAAGTTTTTCTATGTGGAGTACCTGTTGCTCACGGAACAAGAAGAGCAAACGGAGGAAGAGACTCTTTTCCCTTATGCTTCTTCTTCTTCTTCTTCCTCTTCCTTGCAAAGAGAATTTCAAAGAGAGTCGTCGCGGCATATGGTGGCCACGGCAGCCATTTTCAATCCCGACGCGTTTTAAGATTCCAATTAAACGCACGATTACTCGACAAACGTAATTAATTTTAATTAACGACGCGGTCCAAATTAAAAACGAAACTCCTCGGTGAACGCTCTTCGTTCCTACTATTTCATTGGTCTCGAATCACGCGATGAGAGACATTGGAGAGTGGTATAAGAAAGAGATGTATCATCGAGGTCTGTGTACAGAGGTATGTACGTACCGAGAACAGCCATTTAATTATGATGATAATGATGATGGCGATGAACGATGATGGAAACGGGATTTCTAAAGATTCACTGGATTCGGTTATTTGTGGGCTTTGTTCTTCGTCTGCGAGAGGAACGAAGGAGGAGGAAAACAAAAAAACAAAAGGTCATTTTTCATTAGTCTAGGGTAATGGAATCAAAATTGTGTCCAATGGTTTCTTCAATTTTGTTCGTTTGGACCAGTTTGAACCAGTTTGGTGTGAAATTGATATAGAATTTTTATCAAATTCAATTGAACAATAAACCTACTAGCAAGAGTGGGCCTAGAATGTCTCGTTTACGCCAGATTTAGAGCTAGAATGTTTTTTACCAGGGGATAATCTGATTCACTAATCCTTGGGGTAAATTTCGATCCTATCGCTCACGTACACGCGTTTGAAATACTACGAAAAATCCATCCAAATCCGCAGTTGTATAAATTTCAAGAATCTCAACAAATAAAAAAGAAATTGAATTACATTGAAAAACTTCGAAACTCTGATATTGAAAGCGTCAAATCTTGTAGAAGAGGCATCATTTCTTTCCCCTGATCCCTTCAACATTAGACACATTTTGAATTGAGGTCCCCCGTCGAGAGCCGGAACCACCTTGTCTGATTCGCGTGTAATCACTTCTTCGGACATCAACCGAAAAGCTTCGGTTCCAGACGACGGGCATCGCAATGCAACACAATGGACGTGCGCGCGTAGGCTTCGTACTTAACGCATACGCGTTGCAAGTTTCTAAAAACTGACTAGATTCTTCGGGTCGTCAACGCAAAATAATTCGAACAACACAACCTATTCACGATATCAAATGCATAGGGCCTAGAACAAACAAGCAATCCTATTCTGGTATCTCCCACGTTGAATTTATGCGTTCTCTTTGCTGATACAGCAGCAACGGCAGCGCGGACTCTCGAATCAGCCACGCTTTGCGATGCGTTGAAGGATGGTAAGAGGGATGGATGGCGAAGAAAGAGGGAGCGGAGAAAGAGAATAATGCATATCTTAATGATAAGAAAACAGCAAAAAGAAACAAGCCTGACAGAGCGCGAGAGGTAAGAGAGTCTTGCAAAAGGGAATGGACACGTAATATAATCACGAACCGAAAATAAAGAGGAAGGAAGGGAGAAAAGTAAGAAAGTGAATGGCGTCGGCATGAACAACAACGGGCGGCCCATCCACGTACAGGGCTTACAACAGCAGCAACAGCCATCGTCCCACGCTCTTGCAATCAGCTCCCCATAAACTACAATCACGACACGTGCTATCGCGACGACGTACAGCGAGAACCTGCGATTTCCCCGACATGTATATGCGTTTATACTCCTGAATAGACTTGTGATACACAGATATACGGTGTTATTATTGTACGAATAAAATTATTCAATCTCGCTCTACTCTGAGGATTAAGTGGCGACTACCTAATCAAAGTTGTTTCCTCTCGTTGCTTTTCTTTTATTTCTTGAATTCGTTTTCGCGTGGATGATGATTCGAACGATGTAGGTGGAGTCGATTCGTTTCATCACATTCGTGCGATATTTTTTTCACACGAATACACGAAAAGATAATGTCAAAAATGTTTGGATTTAATTTTCTGAAATTTGTGAAAATTTCCATTTATTTCATTTTGAATTAGCCCTACAAACAATGATTACTGGCATTTCAATGGGCCACCGATGGTCCTGCGATGCCAGCGAAGGGTTTTTTGAAGGGCCTGCATTCGTGGGAGTTTTCTGAATTTTCTCAGCCAAAAATGTGACATTTTGGCATTTGAAGCTCTACTTTGGGCAAAATTGACGCGATCTGGGCCGATTTCTAGCCGGATTGAATGCATGATTCGCTAAATTCGTCACCAGCCATCTCACGAATACAGAAGTCTCATGTCTTCGATGATTCCGTTGGATTTTCAATTTTCCGGAATTTAGAGTCTGTCATATCGAATGTGATATTTTCAACCTTAAATTTATCATCGATGTCCTAAGAAAAAAACTTCCAGTGAATTTAACCTGAAAAAAGTTTTCTCGATGAGACCTGTCAAATGACAAGGAAATGACATGGATCACAGATCTCGTTGAATCCCATAAAAATCGATAGGCTTTCGATTCAGAATTCAGAGGGATAATAAGAGCTACTCAAATTGCAATTCAGAATGAATTAGAATGGATGTCCAATCAGAAAAATCCGAATTATCCCAATGTTGATGACAGGTGCAGTACAGTGCCAGTATTGGGTCTCCAACACTCGGCCAACACGTACGGGATCAGTACCGAATACATAGAAATACAGTGCTATGCCTGTACTGATAAACCAAGACTGAGAGTCTAACAACGGCGAGGTACTGATCCAGTACCCATACCAAAATTTTTGGGCTTCGCCAATGCAGACAATAAAATAAAGCTTGGCGCAATGTTGCGGCACAATTGCGCCAAGCTTGGCTCATCCTTGGCCCAACATTGACTAAACGATAGATTCCATTCAACGCCAGGATCATTTAAAATGTGGTTCAATATTGCCCCAAACTTTGGCCTGGTTTTGATAGAAATTAGCTTTCGATGTAGTGCCGATCATTGGTAATAGCATGGCTCAATATTGACAACCTATCTAATATTTTTGCTATGTTACTAATCAAGTGTTTCCCGCGAGTTGTGAAACGCGTATACGAAGAATATATAAGGCTCAAGTAAGTCTTTGGAAGAACAGTCAATCGCTCTTTACTATGAGTCACACTAGAGGGCTCCTACCGCTGAGCTAGCATACATTGTGTTTACTTCTCATGGCAAAATTTACCGACAAAAAACGCCGAGTTGTCCACAAACAAATGAGGAGAAAACAATAATATTTTTTATACATTTCTGGGTTAAATATTTTTGACTTTGATCATTGGCGCAGCATTGACAAACAAAATTTCCAATTGTTTGCCAATGATGGTATATTTCATTGCCATTGTTTCATCGATTATGGGGTTTCATTGGAAAAACACGTAGGTAAATCATAAAATGATGTTATCATTCCAGGTTTGCGCCATGCTTGGTTGCCAAGCCTCAGCCATACTTTATCTACGTTGCACCATGCTAGCACCAATTGTAAATTTCTATACGGGTACAGGCATTGCACTGATTGCGAATAATACTGTTAGTAATGAATCCCGAGTACAGAAGAGCGTTATCAACCCAGACAAATGCCAGGACCCTGCCAATCTTGGCCAGCACTGGTGCAGTAATGCGCCATTTTCAAAATTATATATGATTTAATATAATTTATATACAATTCCATAGAAATTAGTCGCTTCAACGAAGATTCGATATTTTCCAGTCTTCCGCGGCTTGCAAAATTGAATAAATTTTGAGCTTCCGGAGTGGAGCCGCGTCTTGTATCGGTTGGTTGCTTCATCCCGGAAGCTCAAAATTTATTCATTCCATAGAAATTGTATATAGTTTTGAAATCTTTCTCACTCGGAAACCTTGTCGATCACTTTTAAAATCAACGATTTGAATCGACAGGTTTCGGGAAAATAATTATTAAATGAGATGTTTCAGGAAGTATCCAATTTCTGTTGCCTTTGGCATTTCGTCAACAGCACGATTTACAGAACTCTGAAATTGTAAATTTGTAAGCCCTCACGAGAGCCTCTCCAACGAGGATCGATGTAACACTCCCTCCAGTAGTTGTCGATAGATCTTAATTGGAAAGTCTCAAACCCTAATTTCAAGGATAAAAGTAAAACGGTTGTAAAATGTATAGTAGACGTTGGATATTGTTTTTGAAATATGTATCAAATGACAGGAGCTGTTCGTTTTTTTAATGAATATTCAGTGAGTCGGAATTATTAAGTCCTTACAAAGAATTTGCTTACATGTTTTTCAAAATTCGTTCGTTCATCGTGGACCAATATTGGTTGATATGCAAATGATAAGGCTGAAAAATCCTGAACATATCCTCGCCAGTACTGGACCATATGTACTAGTACAACTCCCGCGATTTTAGAATTCAAAAACTTTCCACACTTGCCGTGCTATTACGATTCAATTCAGAGACTTTTTTGTTTCCTCACTCCAATGTTACAATTGTTTTAAACGCCAAACGCACATCTTTACATCCACATTTATCCAACTCTACAATTAAAAACTATAAAAATACATTCATATCCCGTCCCTATCGTTTCAGGGAAAAAAGATATGTACAAGTTTCGTATGAAATTAATGGCTAAGAAGGAAGAGCAACTCGATCCTCCCACAAAGTATTCATTCTTCGTGGAGAAGAGGAGTAAAATAATCAAAAAAATCTCTCGTTTGTATATAGATTGAATGAAAAGAATAAACCACGACAGCGGGAGACTCGTCAAAATACGTCAATGCGTGAGTAATAGATTTTTTCATTATTTACGAATATATGTCATTCATAAGAATTGTATTTTAAAATGGCAACTTCCTCTCACGAGAAAGGAGTGAATAGGAAACGATTAGGCGGGATTTACTCTCGTGGGACTTCTGTCCATGTACTTGGAGTATTTCCAAAAGAAGGTCGGGGAAACTCATGTCCCTGGAGTGTAACGAAGCACAATCGCGATTCACCTTCACTCGAGTAGTACGCACGGTAGTTTCTAAACGATTCAATCCAGAATCATACTTTCTTCCTTCCTCTTTCCTTCTCGGAATACCGTTGGTTAAAATATCGTTCCCGATGGACCAATTGATCATCGAACCGAAGATGAAAAATTTATGAGAATCTAAAGAAGTCATAATTTGTATGTGCTTGTGGACCGATGTAGTCTGTCGTGTGGTTCCCTGTTTTTATTATTCGCTATCGCGTGGAAGTCTTATCTCTGAAATTGTGAGAGTGATATTTCGGTCTTTAGCCAGCCAAAAGTGAGCCTGTCGAAAATTCGAGTGAAATTTCCACTCTTTTAGAGTAATCATCTACACAGGGAGAAATACTTCCTATCGTCAACAATATATTTTCTTCCCGACTAGAAATTTAATCGGGTGAATATCCGGCGTTTGATTAGGACCCGACCAGGGCTGAGATCCTGATCGGGTCCTCATCAAACACCAGGTCAACCCGGTCGAATGTGACTGAATTTCCAGTCGGCTCGTTCCAAGAAATCTGTTTGTCCAAAAATATTTTCTCTTGGTTCAAGAAAATTTCTCTTTGCTTCACACCGTATTAGCTGCATTCAAGAATATATTTTCTTGGTATTAGTAATTATTTCTCTCAGTGTAAGGTTCGAGATTATAAATTCACAGCCCCACTCCAATTCTAGAGTGAATTTTTCAGTCTCAAAGAGTGAAAATCTCACTTGAAGCGGATTGGCTCACTTCTGAGACTTAATAGAGTGAAAAGAGTGATCGATATATTCACACTGTATGAAATAATTGTGGAATTTTCCCTCTACAAATAATGCCAGCAAAGTTCCTTCATAGATGGGCAATTTTTCAACACAATTTGATAGACTTGTCCTTCATTCGTATCCCTGGTTAAAAGAATCCATTGAATCTGACAAATGAAATTCAATGAGAATTGGTCAGAACATTGTCCACGTTTGATTGTAATTTAATGAGAATTGGTCAGAATCAATGGGTTCTTTTAACCAGGGAATTATATAATTCCTCATTTTTTCCTCTGACTTCACTCTTTCTACCGACCGATGTGTTCACAATGATGTTCTTCATTCCTTTTCATTTTCACGATGATAAAAAAAAATCACTTTTGAACAACCGATAACTATGTTTGAATGAAATTCGAAGAAAAAGTGAAATCATTAATAATCGTTACGCGTTTGTTAGATTCCACCAACGAACCTCGGTGATACGAAACAATCTAGTGATTTTTCACAGTGCATAAAACCTATGTGACGTTTGTTGTCTTTAATGGCACCTCGCGTCGTTACAGTTCGTTCCCTACGACCATTCGTTATTTTTTCCTCCGTTTTTTCCTTCTTTTTTACTATTCCTAAGCCATTGTTGTTAACCGCTTAGAACCTTGAGATCGTATTCATATTCAATACAGTTCTTCGCTTCTGTGAAATATTTCACGCATTTGCGTTCGCGTTTGAAACGAAGGGGGAAAAAAGAAGAAGGAATATTTCAAATTTTATATAATCAGCTCGGAGAGTATAAAATATTAACTTTGAGTTGATACAGCGTGTATTTCTATTGTTTTGTGTTATGTGTGTAAAAACTCGAGTCATTTCAAAGAGAGGGTTTCGAGCATGCGAGGACGATAAATTCACGTAACAAGACAGGTGAAACGTTCCGCGATTTTCTGGAGCACCTTTTATATACGCAAGACACTCTTATCTCGACGCCAAAATCGCCAGAGCCAATTAATACCGCAAACACATACAAGTTCGCAAACCGTCACCGTAATCAGAATCCGTCTGAGACGGACTTTTAATGCATCTTAACGGAGAAATTTATGCGTCCTTCTTCTCTTCCACTCGCTCCGATGCTGCTCCAAATAGAAAAGAGAACGAATGAATGCTGAATTTGAAATTGCGTCGAAGTGATGATTCGAATGAATTTGAAAAGAACTCGTATAAATCGTACCGTTATTTGATTGCATTTAATTCGTGTCTAATGGAATACAAAATCCATTTGTACACGAATTGAACAATCCCTCCTCGTTGTGGATTCAAAATTGTACTTATGATTTGTTGAATCTCTCGATTGAGACTTCAGAGAAATTCCTATAGCAACCCGAGTAGAAATGCTCTGGTTATTGACGAGTTTTCCCTGTTTGAAGAATCTCATTGATTCCGATGCAGAAAATCGATTCTAACCCGTTGAAAAAATGATTCTCAATGGGTTTGAATCAGTTTTCTGCATCGGAATCAATGAGATTCTTCAAGCGTTACAAAACTCGTCAATTTCTAGAGCATTGCTAACAGGGAAGGACTTTCCTCACAAATGCATTCTGATGTTGTTTCAAGCCATTAGAAAAACAGCATGGGAACATCATCCAAAATAATTTATGCTCTCCCTTCTCACGCCACCCCTTGGACCCTCGAAGTATTCAACTTCTGCGAGGAAAACGGAGACCCACTTTTCGAATACCAAAAGTTCCCGCGTTTTTAGAAATCAGCCTAAAATCAAATACATACAGAGTGTCCCGGGATAAACTATCCGCGTAATCCTGAGAGGAAACTGCACAATTCGCAATTCTATTGAAATTTGAGTTACGTAATACAATTAGGAATAATCAAGTTGTTCACGATCATTTACACAATACGTGAAAAACAACAACAGATTCAGGGATACTAAATTATACGAATCACCTTTGGATGCTTGTAAAAAAGAGAATGCTAAGCTAGAATTGAGGTTGAATTCTTGATTGTCATATTTGAGTTTGCTGTATTCAATTCTCAAATTTCAATTTATCCCACCCATAACAAAACAAAATTTCCTCACCGCAGGACCGTTTATGATCTACATAAATCCAAATTTTCTCCTAATACCCTAAGTATATCAAAGAAATCCGGATGTTTTCAGCTCAGCCGGATCTCCCTATAATTTCAAGATTACCGCCTTATGATTATACGACGAGAATGTCCACAAAAAGTGATTTTTCCCACCCTCGCTCGTGTATTGTGCTGTACCTGTTCGAAACCACTCAAATCGTCAAAAATACATCACAATAGCGTCGGCGTGGAACTTGAAAAGACCTTTGTGAAAGGTCAGTCAATGCCGCTCCATTTGCCTTATATCGTCTCTACTTTCTGAAGATTCGAACGAGCAATTTGGTGTACAAAAGTGCCACAGCCATCTTGATTTAGTGACCGCAATTGTCGTGGAAACCGTTTGTTGGCAAATCACCAACAATCGGATCGGTTTTGTTGTGAAAAGGTTGAAAAGCCTCATAGTCGCGGTACAGGAAGAAGATACTTTTTTAATGCCATTCAGATCTGTTTGATCTCTCTCCTTTTCACCATGGGTGGCGATAAACGATGCGTCACATAAATAAAATCATAGAATCCAGCAGGAGATTCGAAAGACGTATTACTCGTATATATAAAAATTAATGATCCAAATTTTCGTTGACTGGCATGTCAATTTTTGACGGAGGACAAATTCGAGGAGAATTTGTACTCTAGATTTAAATAATTTGATGACTCTCCCTGCTTAAAAGATCCGATTCAAACCTATTAACTAGTCAATCGGTATGAATCAGATTTTTTTGAATGAGATCAAATAGGAAAATTTCTGGACAAAAATGTGCATGATTCAAACTGGTTGACGAGTTAATGAGTTTAAATCGGATTTTCGAAGCAGGATCTTCAATAAACAATTAATACATGTGTAAATGATAATATTTTTTTCAAGGTTGTAATAACCGATTATGTACACGTATATTTATATGCATGTATTTTTTTTTCCTTAAGTCGAAGAGATATAAAGAGAAGTACCATGCAAAGCGTCGAATAACAGCTTGTGGGGTGATAGATGGGTCGCATGCCGAGCGTTCTTCTCGTTGGCAAGACCCATTAAAGCGGGTGGACCCTGCTTGGTTCGCATTTACACCTGAGCCCTCTTCGGTCCTTGTACCTTTCGAACCTTCCAGACTCGGGAAATATGAGTGACAGAGAAAAAGGTGAAAAGAGAGAGCGAGGGTGAAGCTCGGAACTTGGCCCGCAGTTAATTGCCAGCATTTAATGAGCGTTCTTTGACGTGCCGCAAACCGCCACAGTACCAGTTCGTCGTAATGGCCGAGGCTTTCCTCCGGTGTCTGCAAGTACGTGCGTGCATGGGAGGAGGTTTATGCACCACGTCCGTTTGTATTCGCTTGCATTTATCGTATATGGCAAATAAAAATGGCTGCTTGCGATTGTCGACCGTGGTTGTCGGTACCAAAACTAACTCGCACACACGATGATTAAGATATTAGCCGACCACCAGCCCACCAACGGTATGAGCTCATTGCTAACGCGTTGATCATTTTTTCGCGCCGATGGTGTTTGATGGTTATATATATACATATATATATCTTCACTACAGACACGTTGTTCATTTCATGAAATATATAACCCTTTTTCGAATCTTTGTACCGATTGAAACATCTCTTTGTGTATATGAGACTTCGATGACTATGGTATTACGGAAGGATCCCTGGTTGAAAAATCTGATTGAATCCGATAAAAAACAATTTTATCGAAATGAATTGAGTTTCTGTATCGGAAATTTCCCATTGATACCCATAAAATTTGTTTCTATTGGATTTAATCGGTATTTTATGATCAATCAAAACTCCAATTTATACCAATAAAATATTTTTTGATGTAATTCAATGGGTATTTTATTATTAATCAAAATTCTGATTGATATAAATGAATTATTTTCTAACTAGATTCAATTGAGAATTTGCCAACACTTCTATCTCCGCGTATGATTTAGGAAATTTATTCCTACCTGGAGGGGATTCGAACTATCACCGATATACCTACCTGCAAGACCTGCCTTCTTAACCTCTAAGGTATCCTAATACGCTGCTCTGAAGGGGCATATCGCCAAACATATCCTGGTCGAAAATATCTGGTTGAATCTGATGACAAAAATCTCTTTCTATTGGATTCAATCGGTATCACGGTGCGGCTGAACTAACTTTAATTGTAAGGTCTTTGCATATGGGAATTTTCGACTGATTATAGTTGTCTGACGTCTCACAAACGTTTTGAGACCAAATTTGAAAAAATCCTTGGGGCGGTTTTTGGGAATAATCAGTGTCTGTCAAAAATAAACGGAAAATGTCAGAATTTTGTTCATATAATATCATCAGTTTCATTTAAATTATATTTCATCACTAAAAACTAAGTATTTCAAAATACCTACACGTGGAAAGGAAATTCTAAGTCTCAGACGGGGACTTTTTCAAAGATCATCCCTCATTTCTGGGTTATTATGTTCGAAAACAAATTTCTGAAGAATTGAATTGGAAACGATCATATTCACACTGATCATTAATTATCGAAAGTAAGGTTGAATTTTGAAATTATGAGCATCTCGGAGAAAAAAATAGAAACACATGATGAAAATGGTGAAAAGGTTTGCTTAATGTGTTTCAAAAAACAAAGTAGATGTGATGATAAGAAATTTATACAGATATATTCAAAGGGAAAGATTGAAATCATGATAAATTTCATCTTCTAATACAACGTTCTTGACGGTCGATTACTAAACGCCATTTGTGACACGTATCTGACCGTGAAAAAATCATTCAGGTCTGATTGAGCTTGTTCAAGCCTGATCATGAATATTTTTTGGCAAAATTATTCATACTCGACACTGACTGCACGTGGTTGGGCCTGATTACGCCTGGTCGCTCATTTTTTAGCTTAATCATAACTCAAAAGGCCTCAATTTTGTACCCGTGATCATGCCTGACAAACCATTTTCGCTGGTGATCATGCAAAATCTCACCAACTAAGGAATATTCATACAAAATGACTATGTGTTGATTTTTCTATCACCAATACACATGCTTCATCATGTTAAATCGGCCACAAACGCATTCGCGTACGTCTGATCACGCGTGATCATGCTTGAAAACTGAAAAATGAAAACTGTATAAGCGCAATAAGTAAAAATGATTGATAATAAATCCCTTTTTTATGAAATTTTTATAGCTTTACACTTGTTCAATGCTGTATGTGAATTCAACGGTCTTCACGTTACGTGATAAGATGTTTCTGAATATAAATTCATTATAAAAGAAACAAAACGCAGTGCATAGCTAGTTACGTGAGTATATTACGGCTATATTATATATCTCACTATCCGTTTCAAATTGAATAAATTATTGTTTCCAATTACTGATACGAATCTCTCACTTTATTTGAGGAACAGCTGATATGTTATCCGATTCCAACTAAATACAAAACTCCCGTATTATAGATTACCAATTCTTGTGAAATTTTACTTCAACATCGCCAAATACAATCTTTTAGTGGAAGATTGGATAATTCACATCATATATTATCCTACTTCCAACAAAAATGAAGAAAAATACAATTTCATCAAGTTCTTATGGAATTTTTTTACCAAATCTGTATTGTGCGTGTTTTTTTTTTACAAAAATCAACTTTTCTCAAAAAGCGCCCCCGGGATTTTTCCAAATTTGGTCTTGAAATGTCCGTGGGACTTCGGACAATTATAATCAGTCGAAAAATCCCATATGCAAGAACCTTGCACTTAAAGTTGGTTCGCCGTACCGTGGTATCTTATGAATAATAAAAATTCCGAATGATACCAATGAAATATTTGTCAATGGGATTCAATGGGTATTTTCTTAATAATGAAAATTCCGACTGATACCAATAAATTATTTTTCAATGTAACTCAATGGGTATTTTATGATCAATAAAAATTCCGATTGATATCAATGAAATATTGTTTAATTGCATTTAATCGGTATACTATTGAACATGAAAATTTTAATTGGTCCCAGCGAAATATCTCTCAATGGGATTCAATGGGTATTTATTTAATAATAAAAATTCAGATTGATATCAATAAAATATTTGTCAAATTGGTTTCAATCAGTATTTTATGATCAACGAAAATTCCGATTGGCACCAACAATTGACCGACGGTATTTTATTTATTTAAAACCGATGGTCTCATGCAATAAAAGCGATTCTAAAACTGAATTGGTTATTGTCGGAACATAGCTGTACTCGGAAACAAAAGATTAGTCGAAATAACAATTTAACTTGTAAGCGCATATGGACCCATTTTTTTCGTTAGAATAACCATTTTTTTTATTGATTCAACCAGTTTTCCAAATTAGTCGAATCAATGAATAAAATTGTTGTCCTAACGAAAAAAAATGGGTCCATATGCGCTTACAAGTCAACTAGTTGTTTCAACTAATCTATTTTTCTCATGTAGGATATTTTAGGATCTGTAAGAATAGATTCGAATGTTGGGATGATCCAACTAAAACCCATCGATCGATCAAATTTATGCATTCTTAAATTAAGTCGGAAATTCCCCATAATAACCTCATCACTCATTCAATTCCAAACATTTCCCCATTACTTCCAATAGATTGAGGTTGTGTAAAATTCCAATCAGAACCGTTCTCTTTGTGAAATGGACAAAATTTTAATCATCCAATCAGATATCTCTTATACAGACCAACAGATCACGCAAAGTCTTGTTCATTCAAATAAGCAACAAATTTTTCTATTGGTGAATCCTCGATTCAATCCTATAGAAAAGTGGTCCCGATTAATTCCTATTCATTTCAAATTTGTAGCTGAGCCTTTCCGATTCACCCTATTCATTCCGATTGATTTTGAATCGGTTTTTATCGGATCCTATTGGATTTTTCAACCAGGGATGTACGAGCTTCTTGAAATTGTCTTTTTATCATCCGTCTGTGAATAATACACCTGTAACATAATAAGAAGCCTGCAATAGAACGCAATAAAGAAATGCTAAATTCTGTTTGAAACTTTCACAGGAATTTGTTGCATCATTTTTAATCTTTTCATTTCGAATTTTGTTCCAAATGGAAATATTTGAATCTTAATGCTGTATTGAATTCTTGCAGTGACAGCGAGGGGAGGTTCTCATCAGGCAAACTTTGAGTCATTCTCTCGAATTTTTTTCTCATGAGAAAAAAAAAATAAATAGAAAACTTGAGTTTTTCGACGCTTATTCAATGATAACTGGGCAACATGATATCTCGAAAACTACTGAATATACACTGAGGAAAAAGCGACATGGTCACAGGAACCATCCTTGCATGGTTCAGGACTTTTGGTTGTGGTGACCTGAAATCTGGTTGTGGAAAACCAGGAAAACAAAACAAAATCACGTAAATCTGGTTGTGGCAACCAGACGGGATGGTTGGAGACAAAATCAGCCGCGTTGCTTGGTTATGAGAGAACCAGATTTTTCTTTGAGTGTATCGTTACTCAAATTGTTGATTAAATTTACTGGAGCCTAAACCTAAAAAATTATAATATTCATTATAATTTTTTTACAGGATTTTAGAGAGCGCAAAAATCGTGGGAATATCAAACCAAAATTCCCAAGTAACTCAAGAACATTTCAAACATTCTGCGTTAATTCTGAGATCATGCATAGAATGCGCAGGTGAGACTGTTTTGGATAAATTCGAGAAATACATTTTAAGAATATGCATAGAACATACTTATTCGCAAGAGTTCCATGCGAAGATTCTATGAATGTTCATAAAATATATTCAGAACTTCAAAGAACCTTCTTAGAATTTCTAACCTGCACTGTAAAAAAAGGTTTGAATTCTAATATAAAATTGGTTATGAAATTCCAAATAAATGCAAGTTGAATCGTATTTAATATAAAATAGCGCTAATATTTCATGTTACTATTTTAATGTTCACAAACGTATTTGAATTTTGATCAGTATTATTATAATTCAAAATATTTTGTATTAAAATTCTTTATTAAAATTAAAATTCCAACATGCTTTGTAAGATTCAGTTCTACAATTTGAATTTTCTTTTACATGGTTGAATTTTGCAGTGTAGTATGAAATTTCAATAACAACCATATGAAAATTCTAAATGAATGTGAGAAATTCAAATCATTTTTGTGAAATTTCAAACACATTTTGAATATTCACAATTTTATTTATGAAGTTTCAATAGTTTTGTTGAAAAATAATACACAAGTGTATGAATTCACTGTGCGCCGAAGTCACTGCGCATGTCTTCTGCAGATCCACGCTTTATAATCGTACCTGCAAAATGATAAAACGTTCTTCGGCAAAATTGATAAATCACGTGGTGATAATTTGTTAATTGAAAATCATCTGTTTTTATGATAATCAAGTTCATTAAGATGCTAACTATAAGAATTCAATTACAAAGTTTTGGATTGATATATTGATGTATATCCACATGAGAACCATAAACTGAATTTCATCTTCAATTAACTTTTGAACTACAATGTTTTCAATATGATCTTTGTATCTTTCTTATATATAAATATATAAATATATATAAGAAAGATGTACAATAATATGAAGGAAGCTCGAATCGAGATTTCACAATCCCAGAATTCCGGAATTTCATTCCTTAATTTAGAAATAATCTTACATATCTATAATACAGATATGCGAATTGTATTAAAAATAAATACGATAGTCAAAAAATCAATACTGAATATGAAAATTAGTATTTTGATTTTTCATACTTCCCAGTATATGAAAGTTCAATTAATAGGTTATAAAATTCACGATAATCATTTGAAATTTTGATACCTATTCATAATTAATTTTCAAAAGGATTTCATTGAAAATTCAACAATCGTTTTGAAATTTCATACTAACATGAAATGATTCACACATTTTCAAACCCTCTTCTTGAATTTTAATAAATTGTTTCTTTGAAAATTCACAACCAAATGTATGTGTTAATTGCTTCACATACTTTTCTATTAAATTTCATACAAACATTTTTGACAGTGTGTTGTGCTACTTGGGTTAGCATGTCCGCTTTTTATTTATTTTCTGTTGGTTACACTGTAAAAACTAATCGGAAGTTTCCTGTGTACATCAACCGGGAAATTCCAATCACTGATTAGGAAATCAATTTCTGGTACATTTATATGAAATTTCCCATACATTTATCCGAAAATTCCAAACTTTATGGGATCTTTCCCAACATTTCACAGTAAATTTCCGGACAAGTTGGGAGAATTCCTAATTGTAATGTGTTAATTACTTCACATAAATACATGGGAATTTTCCGATAACATTTTTTACAGTGTATAATGTGTGCCGTGGTTCAAAGTGGTTCTCCTCAAGGATATTGAATTCGAAGTTACAAGCTTCTTCAATTCAAGTACAATGAAAATCAATAGACGATTCTCAATCGATTATTCTTCTATTCTTCATTATTTTATTGTTCAAACAGTACCACCCCACAATCTCAAACTTCCTGAAAAGAAGTGCTCTGTGAGCGTTTGAATCCAACAAACTTTTTTATCTAGAAAAGAAGATGATGAAATAATCGAAATAAACTCGAAGTTCGTTGATCGTTAATTATCAAGGTTTCAGAACAAACACAGGATAACGTAATGCAAATTTCACACTTAATGAATTATAATTGAAATTTTCCGCGTCTTCGGTAATGCGATATCATTGAATTATCCGTCTGTTTAAAAAGGTGATTGAACTCAGGTGAGTCACCTCTGACACGTGAGTCCTTCATCTCAATCTACCATTTGATAAAACGAAACTTGTGTACATATTTTCAAATAGAAGAACAAGATCGAACTCATCATTATGACCGTGTCGATCGTATTGAAATATTAATCGTCAGGTCATCGTGTAATCTAGGTCAAATACCCGCTGTTGCAACCGAGGTAAGATGCAAATAACAAGAAGAATATCACGGTTTTCCTTATCTGAAATTTATATCCATTGTAATCGAATTTCATTGCTTCTGGTTTACATAGAACAGAGTCATTCTTTGGTTATTCGAGATATTAAATGAATACAAAGACTTCGTCCTTCATTTACTGATGGAGGTGAAGTAATGAATATTTAAGTTTTAAATAACAATAATGCGTAATGAATTATGGAATGGTCAACATGAAAAATTCAGCCTACGTGATCATTTTTATTTTCTTAGTATAGATAAACAACGAGACGTTTGATTGTGGTTCTATTTGATATTGATTTCTTGATTCTTAACTCGAGTCTTCTGTTCCGGCAATTAATGAAATTCTTCGACGGATTTTCATGCAATACCTCGACAAGCGCTCAAACAGCGGTAAAAGTGTTGCCCCCGTTGTGACGAGGAGATTCCAAATTTGAAGTTACGAATTGGAAAAAAAAGAAAAGTACTGCCTTGAAAAATCAAAAACCTATCAAGTATCCCGAAGCAATTTTACTTTTCTTTCCAGGAATCAATGTTCTTCGACATTAAATTCCGTATAGCACTTTTTCGATTTAAGGAGAAGTGTTGCGCGGCGCGATATTCTTTAGTAGAAATCATTCTACTTATTCTCCAGGCCATTATTAAGCCTTGCAAGTCCATCACAGGTGTGATAGGCCGAAGACTGGCTAGAATTATTTCTACTTTTGAATGATTTGCCCGCTGCCACTTCGCTAGCATTCCCTTAAAAATAGGTTAACAAGAAACTTATTTTTATATAATAAGAAACACGTCGCAATTGAATCGAATTAATTGTTTATTCTTCAATTTGTCAATCCGAAGACGCACAATTGAGTTAGTGAAATACAACATTCGAAACTATAATTGCCATTATTATGCGGAATTAATTAGCTAATTGTTTGCTTGTTTCTTGGAGGAATAGGAAACGTTGTCCGTTACAGATCCCCTGAACATCGTCAAGAGATAGTTCATATAAAGCTATACCACCGATTCCTTCTGATTCAACGAAGTGAACTTCGGTCGTGACGGTTGCCAAATCGATTGGGAGGTCGTTACTTTGTCGACGAGCAATGTGATGTTTTATCAGGTGTCTCCTGTCCGCAGATTCTTTTAATCCCGGACAAATATCTGTTTTATTTGTGGTGCCTTCGGGCAGAGGGCGAGTCCGTCCGAATATTGGTAGACCGAGTAGGATTTTTTGTGTTTCGATGCCTTGATCCATCCATTGTCTTTAAAATAATCATTGGTATTTATTATCATCATATGAACAAAATTGAATGAAAGATTCATGCTATTCTGCATATGCAAAAATTCAACTGAATTTTCATCATTGTCAAAGATAAATAAGAATCAATATTTTTACTTAATAATTGTAGTGGGTCTTCTCCACAAGTAGCGGTCGATCTCATAGCTTCCCCGATCCGACGATGATGATTTTTTGAAGCTGAATAGATGGAAGTTGTCCACCATCGTTGACATAGTACGGAATACGCTGTAAACTGGAAAATCATTTTATATAGATCAATTTGTGTATCATTTGGAGAATTTTATTGATAGTTCGGTCACGCGTATTGACTCCACCCAATCAGAAAAATCCGTAATATGCCAATGTTGACAACAGGTGCAGTACAGTGCCAGTATTGGGTCTCCAACACTTGGTCAACACCTACGGGATCAGTACTGGATACATAAAAATACAGTAATATGCCAGTACTAGCCCCAGTACTGAAAAGCGTTATCATTCCAGACAAATGCCAGTACCCTGCCAGTCTTGGATAGTACTGGTGCAGTACTGCGTCTGTTGTAAATTTCTGGTTGGGCAAGAGAACACACAGGGTCAAAGGATGTTCGATAGAGGTGCATCGAACGTCTCTTATTAGGACTGATGTGGCAGTCACATATCAATGATATAACGAGGAAATCCGAATGTCCACTTCAAACATCTACCAGTTACATCATATCACTTTATACATAATTCCCACATCATAGGTTTATCAAAAGTCATGTGGTGTAACTGCTCCCTGTTCGAAGCGGACATTTGGATACCTTTTTCATATCATGGGTACCCCAGGGTGTATGAATTATGGTCCACTCTGGTCCAGTCTTGGGCCTATATTGGCAGGATAGGGCCCATGCTGGGGTCCATATCCAATCGAATACACCGATCAAATACCGTAGTTTCCCAGTGTATTTCTGAATTTTTCACAATCCAATTGATACCACAACTACGCCAAAAGCCACCCTACTCAAAATGTCCGACAGATAATTTTCTGTCAGGATTTGGTCGGTTTTTGTCCCAGGCATGATGATTTCCGACGGAACCAGGCAGAATTTTGACCGGAATCTGTCAGGATCTGTCGGACATTTTTATCAGGGCAATTTTCCACGTTTTACGCCAAGCGATCACTGAATATTCTCTTGGAGTACAGTGACACCGAATTTCTATCGAATCCACATTCATTTTCTATACTGAGCAAAAAATTAAAATATCACTCACTTTCATCTACAGGTGGGGATACGGTCAGCGTCAGAGATTTGTTTAGCTTTCCCATCAAAACTGATAAATCATTGACCAATGTCGTGAATCTATTATATCTTCCTGCAGTGACGCGTGGAATAGCCAAATCTACACCGTCGAAATTATGTTTCATCACGACATCCTCCACCGATTTGATGAATTCGTTTTGAGTGTCTCGAATTTTAATCTATAAAACGAACAACTATTGTTGGACAACGAATAATAAAATTTGATATAATCCTGTGAAAAATTTCGTACAAAATCAGATAAAATTAGATAAAAGTTCAATAAGATTTAATTTTGTTCCATCCGTTTTCATGCGATTTTTGTTCCCTTTTTATCCAAATCCATCCAACATTTTTCGCTGGGAAGAATCAACGGTAAATTTATATAATTATCTACTCTCTCGAAATTTGGTGGAGTGAAAATCCGCTTCTCAAGATAGTGCGATTCTGAAAAAAGTGAAAAGTTGTTTATTTTACCCTGTGAAAAAAGCGGTGTTGGAATCAACCCCATGTGGATTCTACGAAAAATCCATCTCCAAAATCGGTGTTACGATAACTCCGAGGGTTGTTAGAATCATGGAACTATCCCCAAGAGAACACAAACCTTCAGGAACGTTCATTGAACGTTCGCGAACGTCCAGGAACATTTAATGAACGTTTCTGAACGTATCAGAAGGCAGCATTACGTCGTATCTCCGTAGAACCAACCCAGGTGGAAATATTCTATTGAATCCTCCCTGCATAAAAGATCCGATTCAAACCTATGAACTGGTCAATCAGTATGAATGAGATTTTTGTCCAGGAATTTTCCGATTTGATCTTATTCAAACCGATTATATTTGAATGAGATCGAATAGGAAAATTCCTGGACAAAAATCTCATTCAAGCTAATTGACGAGTTAATGAGTTTAAATTGGATTTTTGAAGCAGGGCTATTACGAATGGTGCAATTTCTGATTCAATATTATTGAATTTCATTGAAACTTATTCATTTTCCCATTCGTCAATTAGATTTTATAGATTATTTGTAACAGGGAAGGGAGAAGAAAGGGAGCCGTGTGAATAATGTGGCGAAACGGAGAAGTAGCGTAGAGATAACGGATTTGATGTAAATTTTTTAATTGGTCCAATAAAAATGAAATATTTGATGGACATGTTTTGTTATTTGTAATATATTAAATCGCAGTTTTCCTGGTCGCTCTCGAATGTTGTATATATACTATGAACGTTCATAATACCTAGATGTACAATGTTTGGGTGCCACTTGGGTTGATTATTCATCTCCACAAAATACCGAACGAACGCTTATTTTAGAATCGAAAAACCGTTTAGCTCACGACACTATATTGCATTGTTATCAGGATAGTTTAACATAGTATTGCTAACGATGTAATACAGTCAAGATTTTACATCCCGGTAACCATGACAACCAGGGAGAACTAGGAACAAAAAACAGCACAGTATCAATCACGACATAGAACATTGTTCATTCGACGATGGTAATAAAGCGCATAACTTTGATTGTCGCAACAACGTTTTTGAGTCCCTGTTACCTGAATGTCGCATGTGAGGAGAACAATAAAAACATTGTGAAGTCCTAATCTAACGATACAATTTTTGTGGAGTCAATCAAAATTTTCTCTCAGTGTACGGGGTTGAAACAACTCCCTTTTCTAAACTCATCAGGCAGTTCAGTCAATTCTTAGATTCATTTCGCCGTATTCAAATGCGTAGCGGGGTTGAGTCAACTGAAAAACTCAGTTGAATCAAACTATCCTTTTTCTTAGTGCACCGATGCCTATTTTCCCCCTGAATGCCACGGAGAGGCGACGTAGGTGTCCTGTATGGGTTAACAGGTCCATAAAGGTAAGAGAAATCATTTGACATCCTGAGATAACCCAACCATTCCATCTTATTAGCACAGAATTTTTCTTTAGACTCGCTTCAGATTTGTTCATAGCTCCATATTCAAAATCACCCCATGGAGGGTTCAAACAACACCATTTTTTTTCTACAGTCCATTGAAGTGAGAATTCCACTGTTTTAACAAGTTGAAATTTCACATCAACAAAGTGGAAATTCACTCTTATAAAGTGGGATGCTCATTCTTACTGGTGAATTTTGACTCCAAGAAATTTAGAGAGCAGTACCCTAACGACACATGTTCAGGAAAAGTCGAACAATCCCTCGACATCGGAACAAATGTTTTGGTCTGGCAACCAAACCCTCAAAGGTTTTTTATTCAAATGTGATGAACAAAATTCGGTGAAGTTTGATCTTGAATCTAAATTTCACGTTATTCGGACAAAACTTTGACATTATACGCGGGTTCAATGATAATGGAGTATACATACTTCCTCAAAGAATCTATATATCGTTTGGTTTCATTATCATAGAACCGATCAGCCATCCGATGATTTCCCGATGTAGGGTTTATATTGGATAATCATCGTAGATCTCGTATTTTTATCGGATTTGTCTGATGATGAAACCAAACGATAGATTTTGAATAAAATTGATACAGCTGATGATTTAACGATGAAATCCCGATATCGGGTTTTTTCATAAGGGATAGTTGAATAAATATTGAAATTCAGCAATGGAAAAGTAAATTTATACAAACCATTGCATTCATTGATGAAGTGTATGCCTCATCAATTATCATTGGTGCTCCAATGCCCAGGAACATCTTTACGCATTGTCGATCGGTACAAGGGAACGGATTTCTAACATTTGACTTGATTAGCAGCGTTTGGGGGTCGACACTCGCAGAACCGACGATCATGTAAGAACAGAGCGGTAAAACTGGTTGAATGTCATGCCGGACCACTTGGTTACTACCTGAACATAATAAAGATGTACCGGTAATACTGAATTTTAACTTTTTCCAAAATTTTATGGTATGTATTTCCCATACCTGTTCGTGATTCCGACGATTGATCCCAATAACAAGCAATCTTGTGGGATGCCAAAACCTTCACGCTTTGAGTGAAGACACAAACTAATACGAAGGCTGAAAATTTTGATGATTTCATCCTGATGGAACTGAAATAAAAGAAACGAAATCGATTACCATAATTCTTAAAAAATCATTCATGCCGTGGGAAAACATGTCTATGGTGGAAGGAGCAAGTTGAGGACTGTTAACATTTTGTTGTTCTGGTTATAGAATAAATTATTGTTATTGCAGCACCACCCCGTACAGCACAACCACCGATTCCCCACCCAGGACTTCGGTGGACTGGAGGTGGAGAATCAGTGTAGAAATGAGAGCCGTGGAAATAAGGGAGAAATAAGGGAGAGTCTCCGTTGAGGCAACGGAGAGGCGACGTGGATTTGTCCACCCCCTTTATTTTCAATAAAATTCATATCTGTCGATTTACACAACCAAATTTCAATGAGTGAATCCACTAATATAAATTTTATTGAAAATAAAGGGGGTGGACAAATCCACGTCGCCTCTCCGTTGCCTCAACGGAGACTCTCTCTTATTTCCACGGCTCTCATTTCTCCACTGATTCTCCACCTCCAGTCCACCGAAGTCCTGGGTGGAGAATCGGTGGTTGTGCTGTACGGGACCACATTATTGTGTTACTAAAAAGAGGTGTATTGCTGATAAGAGTTCGTCATTTCAATTAAAAATAAAGCATTTTTTATCAATCTTATTGCAGAATGAGTGGGAAGAGGCAAATTGAATATCAAATGAAATGTCTATGGCTAAGTTTGAAAACGACTTTGATCTCTGGAAAAAAATTGAAATATTCTATCATTCTTTGTTCCGGAGCTATAGCGATTTGAAATTGTTGGACCTTCAGTCAATCAGAGTTCAGCAACTTCAAATCATTATAGCTCCAAAACAAACAATTTTTGTTTCCAGGGATCCCGCGTCTTCCAACTTAGCGAATAGTGTCCAACTCGAGTATGTAGCGCATAGTACTTTTGAATGATTTGGATTTGAGAAAAAAATCTAAAAATCCTTGCATTTCAAAAACCAAGCTTCGAAACAAATTTTTTTCAACGGGAAATTATTACATTTCCTCCGAGATCCCCTGTTTTTAAGAAAAAAAATTATTAAAAAATAGAAGGACTTGTCAGATTACAATAAAAATTGAAAGGGCCCTGGGGAGAGGTTCGAAAAAGGCTCTTTATACATTTGAACCGATTCGATCCAGTTGGTCCCGACATATTCGTAACAAAAAACAGAGACACATGCCACCCCACGGATTAGGAATCAGTATCCAATGAAATGAAAAATTATCCAACTCCCAATTGGATTACCTACTCAAATATTCCAAAAGATACGATCACAGGGCTGGATACACTACGGATACCGATGAGTACCTGATAAAAATCGTCGATTAGATAAAACAATATCAAACACGAGAGCAATAAGTGTCTCTGGATTAAAAAAACAATTTGTCGTGACAAGACTCATCGATTGTGCAAGTAGCTACCGATACAACACGTGTATCCAAAATAATACGCCTAGAACGTGAAATCATGTAATGGGACGTTCATGGTCATTTTTATCTTCTCCCAGGAGTGTTAATATATACTGCCCCGATAGCTCTGGAGAAACCACACGGACAAAAATGAAATGTTAACTTTATAGAAGCTTCGATTACTATCCTCCTCTTTTTCTTTAAATATTAATACACTCAGTCTCTCCGTGTAGAAAAATAATATTGTTGCCAATTGAGCAACATTGACGGTCATATTATGACGTCATTTATTGTGTGTTGATGTACCACAATATTTTATTGTCAATTCAGCAATATTATTGTTAGTTTTTTTCCCGTGTGAAGAATAGCACATAAGGTTTTTTCATAAGATGACTTATTTGCATTTTAGAAAAATTGATGAACGAGATGAATTTATCAATTGATAAAGAAAACATCAAGTTCAGAATAGATCAACGTAGATTAACCTGAAGCCCCGTTAGAGCCAACTTTTAGGTTCCCTGTTACGAATAATCCATAAAATCCCATCGACAAATGGGAAAATGAATAGGTTTCAATGGAATCCAATAATATTCAATCAGAAATTTCACCATTCGTAATAGAATTCGATAGAATATCCCCAAGCAGCAACAGAATTTCAAAGTATATACGAAGTAGAAACGTTTATAGAATGTACGAATGATATACGAAGAACATATAATGAATGTTCATAGAATTTTCGAATGAGACTGTTTTGAATATACTTAGAACGTATGAAGTACATTCGAAATCTACGATATACCTTCAATCGACGTTCAATCAACGTGCTGTCGTATATCCGGTTACATACGTTCGATAAATATGCATAGCACCTATAGAACGGTCTCATTCGAATGTGCATAGAACATATTTCGAATATTCGAAGAACGTTCATAGTATATTCTGGTGCTGCTTGGGTCTTCACCTGGGTTCTCAAACGTTTTACGAATTTTAGATCAACATTGGAATGTCCGTTTAAAAATGGTTTCAAGAAAGGTTCATAAAACGTTTATTAAAGGTTCTCCGAAGATTAATTCGAGTTTCAATTCAGCATGTTTTAGAGAGAATTATAATTTTGATTATAATTCCCTCGATCCTTCATTTTTCTGTGAAAACAGCGTAACTGAAAAAATCTTATATTCAAAAATTGAAACTCCAATAAATCTTCGGTGAATCTTCAATGAACGTTTGTGAACCTTCCTTGAAATTATTCTCAAGCAGACGTCATGAACCTAAACTTGAGCTCCAACGGAGCTTCAATCCGATCTATGTTGATCTATTTTGAACGTTTGTTGGAGCTTCATGTTCTCTTCGGGAAATAGATTTCGAAAAATCAGAAAAAAGTGCATATATAGCTTCACTGAAATTCTTAGAGGCAAATAATTTTTGTTTCCATAACGAAATTGACTCTTTGGATTAACTAATTTTGTTGATAATACGAAAAGCGAATCCAATCCTACTTTGCTACCATATGGAACCATCTACGAAATTAGCGGAGCTGTTTAAAATTTGTGAGAACCGTTGATGGATTTTCGCTGGAAATTATCTTGCAATTCAGTAGCTTTAAACGAATTTTTTAATATGTGATTGAATGATTAATAGTATAGTAATGGAATGACGTCCAGAAAGTTCCAAACGCGCGTTTTATTTCAACCAATGAAAGATGGTGAGGAACAAATTAATCGACGACTTGAAATAACTCGATAATAGAGAATTCATCTTTTTAAAAACTAGTACAAAGGATCTTACCAAAATTAGGAGCAATGATACCTCTTCTGATTATTCCACAAACTCGAAGAAAATTGGATCCAGCAACAGAATTCATGTGTATATTTATACGAACACGATTGAGCTTACGTGTAAAGAATGAAGTCACGACTTGTCCTTGTCATATAAAATGCAGTAGTTGATGATAACTATCCCATACAGTACCGGAGGATACTATTCCCTGGTGAAAAAGCCGGATGGGAACCCGACACAAACCCAGATGAAATCTCCGGGTGTATCCGGGCGCGTATACGGTTTTTGCGGTGATTCTTTATTCGGTTTCATCCGAACCCTATTCGAATTTTAATACTGAATATTTTTACAAATCCCACATGAAATTTGGATAGAATTCACCCGTCTCCTTGTTCTTTGGGTTTTTTTTGGGATTCCAAAAAATATCTTGTCCGAAAACCCGGATAGGATCCGGATGGAATTGGATGAAGAATTACCGCAAAACCCGTATACACGCCCGCACTGATACCACACGAAGAATTTCTTTTTCAAAAATAAGGATAGCATTCTTCGAGAACTCTTTTCGAACTAATGAACTCATAAAGAGCTTTGGAGGAGTTCAATGTTTGGGACAATACTTTCAGCATTCTCCAAGAGCTCGTTAATGTCCCAAACATTGAACTCCTCCAGAGCTCTTTATGAATTCATTAGTTCGAAAAAAGTTCTCGAAGGATTCTATTCTTGTTTTTGAAAAATAATTCTTCGTGTGGTATCAGGGCGGATACACGTGGATGGAATTCCGGAAATTTCATCCGGGTTTGAGTCGGATTATCATCTGGGTTTCATCCGGTGTTTTCACCAGGGTTAACATCCTTGGAACGTCTTCTGAAACATTAGAATGTCCTAAAAATGTTTCGGGATGTTTAGAAAACCCATTTAGCACAAGCACATTCTATGAATATTTCATGAATATTCTATTAACATGCATAGAATATTACGATGAAACTGTTTCAAACATCCTATGAACGTCTATTGAATGTATTAGAGGAGAATATTCTAAAGACTTTCGATAGAGATACTTTGCAGAACATTGTGGACGTTTTGAGAAGGTTCTGTGGATATCCTATGGATATTTTAAACGGTCTCACTCGAATGTTCTATAGAAGTTTTTTGTATATACTCCACATCTTATCAGAATATTCTGGGTATGTTTGTTTTTTGTATGTTATCAGAATATTTCCAGAATATTATGTCATACATGGGAAACATAGCATAGCCCTAGTAGCACAAGGATGTTTGAAATATCTTATAGATGTTCATAGAACATTCAAATATGCGAAAATATTATATGGATGTTCATAGGACATTCGAAACGTATCAATATATTCTGTGCGTGTTCATAGAATATTCCAAACATTCTTGTGCTGCTTGGGAGGTATAGCAGGGATGTGCAAATGTCCGCTGATGTCTTATTCAGGTTCTTATACAATGTTCATGTCTTGAGGAACTTAGTATGAGGATTGATCAGGTGTTTCAAAGTGAACTTTTTTCTATTTTCATATTCCCAGATAACACACGAAGAATTCTTTTTCAAGAGCAAGAATAGAACTCTTCAAGAACCCTTTTCGAATTAATGAATTCATATAGAGCTCTGGAGGAGTTCAATCTGTCGGACATTAACAAGCTCTTTGAGAATGTCAAAAGTATTGTTTGAGTCCTCTCAAAGAATTTTTTAATGTCCGACAGATTGAACTCCTCCAGAGCTCTGTAGGAATTTATTAGTTCGAAAAGAATTCTTGAAGAGTTCTATTCTTGCTCTTGAAAAAGAATTCTCCGGGTGTTATCTGGGTTCAGAATAATATTTTGGAGAATTCCTGTTGATACCACTTGGGGACCCCTACTGACCGGGGTTCCCCGCGATGCGGGAGCTTTTTCTACTCCACTGTCCTGATCTAAGAATCCTCTTCCCATGCAGCAAAAATTTTGTTTGCCCAGGTAGAAATATTCTATTAAATCCTATTACGAATGGTAGAATTTCCGATTAAATATGATTGAAACTCATTGAAACCTACTCTTTTTTCCATTCGTCAATGAGATTTCATATAGCGTTTTCCATTCGACTGCACTAGCCGCACTAGGGGCAAACTTATTTAGTGCGGACCGTTCCATTGGAAAACGAGTGGCAGCACTGAATCAGTGTTGTATGTTCCATTCGGTGCCACTCAGTTCAAGTATTTCGCACTCGGGGCAAAAATTCGACACCGGCTTTGGGAGAATAAAAATTCAAGCATAAATAATAAATGACCAGAGGACGTTCGACTGAGACTGTTTTACATATCCATAGAATGTTCTCAAAAATTCCACAATGTTCTATAAAGCATTTATCAAAAGCCTTTAAAATATCCTCCTTTATCTAGTATACTCTTCCGTCGTTCATAGGATGTTTAAAACAGTTTCATCGAGTCAGTCTCATTCTATGAATTTTAATCAAACATTCATACAATGTCCTTATGCTACATGGATAATTAATAGATAGTGAAAAATCAACTTGTCCCAAAAGTACTTCAAAGAATGTGAAAACTTGTATTAAATTTATATTAAAGTTACTATTATTAAATTTTTGACTGTCTGTGCATTCATTCATTTATAATTACTTGTCCAACTGATAACTTTCATTTAATTACAGCCAAGATTATTATGGACCCTGTTGGACATGATGTCTTCATCTAGTGACGATGATGACGATGATCTGCTGCACTCGATTACCACGGTAGACAAACAAGAAGTCCCCAAAATAACCAATTTTATATCAGAGGTCGTCAATAAATTTTCTGATCAACAGGTACTCTTGATAATTATTTACTGTATAGTTCTTCCGACAGGTTTTTTTAAATTTTTTGGTTGGACCATTTTGTACAAATGATTAAGCACTCGTTTTTTTGTTTTTTTACTTCTATACTGAAGTTTGAAATGCTACCCTGGTCAAAAAAATCCATTGAATCTGACAGAGAAAATTCGATTGGATTTCGTCAGAACATTGTACAGGATTCAATCAGATTTGGCAGGATTCAATTGGAATCACATTGAAAAAAGTGCATTCATCTGATTAAATCTCATTGAAAAGAGTTGAATAGGATTTGGCCAGAACATTGTCCAGGATTCAGTGGGATTTGGCAAGAAGCGATGAGATTTGGCAGGAATCAATTGATTTTTTTGACCAAGGTATAATTTCTGTATTTTCGGGAAAAAGATGTGAAACCAGCGATATAATTTTTTTGTTATCATATGACATTCATAATAATCTTTCAATGAGCCCTTAAAATATCAAACGAAACTGAGAGAAAATTTATGTTTTGCTTTGAACGATTTATATTTCGAATAATTCACTAATAAACACTGATAAAATTTATATTTTTTTCTTCTCAGAATTTTCAAATTGAAATATTCAATTTCTGTCGGTTTTCGATTGAATATTGCACTCTGAAAATTCCAAACAGATTTGAAAAATTGCTGTCCACTTTCAACAGGGTATTCTAATTCAGAAATGTTAGCCTGAAGTGGTTGAAAAGTTAATCAATTTTTGACCGGATTCTTAGGACAAAAGCCGATCAAAGCGGCACAGCAATTTTTAGTCAACTTCTGTTTGGAATTTTCAATAGGGTATATGAAGATTGAGTAATTATGGATCTTTTATTTTTCTTTACAGTTCCGAAATAATTTTCGGCTTCAAAGGGATACAGTTCATCAACTAATTGAATTATACGAACAGTCGGAGTTTTGTCCGAAATCGTCGAATGGAGGAAAACCTCCCATCCCTCCAGAGAACGATATGCTCTGTTTTCTATGGTATTTTTTCTATTTTTTTAATAACATCGCATGTACATGATTTTGATTTTATGATGTTGGAAATATATTAATGTTATTTATATGTTTGGGAATTTAAAGGTTTGCTGGTAATGAGGCATCGTTACGAGATGTTTCCCAAAGATTTGGAGTGGGATGTACCACCGCGTTCCGACAATGCAACCGGATTGTGGATTTTCTAATTGACATTGCAGGAAAAGTTATCAAGTTCCCCTCAGATTTGGAAACCGCAGCTACAGACTTTCACGAGGTAAGAATATTATTTTGTGTTCTTTCATTTAGCACAGAATGTCCAAAAACATTGCTTTCATATGTCCAAGATCTCATCCAATCAAAGCATTTGAATTTAATGAATACTTTTACCATGGAGGGGTTTATATGTGCAAGGGATTTGGACATTCGCAGAAATTTTCACGTCACCAGTATGTCTGCGAGATTTTTCGGACGTTTTGGAACATTGTTTTCTACATTGTGTTATTGATGAACAATCACTGCTTTAGATATCTGGATTTCCGAACGTAATTGGATGTATCGATGGTTCATCAATACCAATTCAGACTCCCGCAGATAAGATCAAGTCTACGTATGTGAATAGACATGATATTTCGGCAATAACTCTTCAAGGCATCTGTGATGCAGAGAAAAGATTTAGTGATGTATTCATAGGAGCACCCGCAAAGGTCCACGATGCTAGAGTATTTCAATTATCTGATATAAGTCAGAAATTGCCACAAATATGTGGTAAAAAATATCATATTCTTCGTGATGGAGCTTATTCCATTAGAGAATTTTTACTAGTACCGTATAGGAGCTACGGCAAATTATCTGAAAAAGAAATCAAGTATAATGGGAAATTTTGTGCCACAAGGGTACTAATTGAAAACGCTTTTGGGTTTCTTAAAGGTCGTTTTCGACAACTCTTATTAGTAGACATGAAAACTGTAGACAAAGTAACAAAATTTATATTAGCATGTTGCGTGTTACATAATTTTGCTATTGATCTCGGGGACCCCTTTTTTGATCCGATTGACGAAGATGTAGAAAAACCAGCGCCATTAAATGATACAGGTAATGCGCAGGAAAACTTATTAAGAGCTCTAGGAGAACATAAAAGAAATTCAATAAGAGATAGTTTTCATTAATATTCCAAATTTGTGTCTATAAGTCATGCAACTGAATTAGACATTTCCTAAAATAGTATTATAAAAGTTAAAAATGTACTAATCGATAAATTTCATACATAAAAGAATTGACTAAACTTTCCTTGAGTTGGTGTCCTCTTGAGAAATAGAAGGTGCTTTGAAAATAGTACAGATTATGATTTATTTTATTTATCAGTTCATAGTTGTTATCTCTGAGTGTGTTTTTTAAATTCAAAATGATGCTTCGAAACGGTCAAATTTTGGTTTATTTATAAGTTATATTATACAAGCGCGCTTAAGAAAGGGTTTCGTTTAATTTTCAAGCGTACCAGTGTTAAAGCTACAAGAATAGCTCTCTTTATTCTTTGGCAAGATCTGGCCAATATCAACTATCCTTACAAATAATGTATTTATGCATATTCGCGTGTATGTGAGTAATTTTTTAGATAAATATCGTTTTATTTTTAACACGAAGTAGTATCATCATTAAAGAAAATAATATTCGCTCGTTAGATAGGACAAAACATTTATTTTTCGAACGAAAATTTCGTGATATGCGTATTTATCAGTGATATTGGGCTATACTACACAAAGAGTTCTTTGAACTATCATAAACAACGAGCCTAAAATGTAAATATTACAGTGTTTGATTATTATTTATCTGAAGAAAAAAAGAAACCAATTGAAGGATCAAAATTGGCGAAAATTTGAAGATTTCAAGGAACAATGAGGAGAAACCTTTACTAGTTGAGTTTCTCGTATAATATTATTATAATGCTCAATGTAAATATGAATTTCAATATTTTGTTGGATTATATCCAATTCAACATGAGAAATGTAAGATTCTAGAGAGTTGTTGAAAGATATTTCAATATTTTTTGAACACTCTTTTACTGTTAAAGATCAGATTTTTAGATTACAATTGACGTTAACGATAATTTGTGTCTTGTGAGTCTTTCGTTCGCTTCGAACTAATTTACCGTGCCGACTAAACATTCTTATCGTGCAAAGGATTGAAAGAAAATTGAAAAACATAGATAAATTAAAAACTGTGATATGTAATTTACTGTAAGTGAATGATATGAGTACGATATCATCTAATGTTAACGTACTTTCCAAAACAAAAGAAAATTATAACCAGCGCTTTTGACCTTGAGAGACTTCTGATATAGTTTCGAATCCATAGGAGCCTGCCTCATAAAAGTTTGAGCGTTGTGCGGATTCTTTCTCAGAATGAGTATAACTTTGTTTAAGGATTTGCTAAAAAAAAAATCTTGTTTCCTTTTAAAACAAATTTTCCAAATCATAAATCACTGTTATAAATATCTGTGATCATGTGTATTGAATTTAAATATATTTAATACGGATACTTTACGATGAGATGCCCCGAGTGAAGATTTGTAAATTTTTATCTGTAGAACGTCAGCTGAGCATTCAACCCAGATGGAAAAATGTCTCAATAATGCTAACATAATGGTGACATGCACGCCAAGAAATGTTCGCATCATGGTACCAAGGTGTTTCCGCATAAAGCATTGTTATTGGTGGCAAAACAAGGTGATGGCACCATAACAAAAACATAATGTTAACATTTTATGCATCATTGCGAGCTGAGCAAAGTTTATGATGGTATGTTCACGGCACATTATGTTTTCAAAGATTTAGAGCATGCTTTTCTATCTGGGCAATGATCAAATGTTGTGTTGAAAAAGGAAATAGATTCAATTGACTCGTTCATCCCTCGTAGAAACAATAAACTACGACCCGTAATCATTAGACACACCAATTTGTGTACAATTACACGCAATAATAACTCCTTCCGTAAAGGATAATTCCATAATTTAATCAATGTTTTTAGCAGTGTATAAATGATGAGTATAGGCCTATTACAACAAGTTGTGTATTCTTTATGTTTAATTATACGTTTGAACTAAGTGTATAATACATTGTTATCTATTATTTGTAGGAATGAAAAATCAATCGTAAATTCTGGAAAAGTAGTTGATGTCTTACAGCACAATAATAGATTCGAGTAATATATTATTAAGTTACTTAATTGTATGCATCTAATAAACGTACCAAGAAAATCTGAGTCTGAGTTTCATGTTGATTCATCATTCCCCAACCAAGCAACAGTTTTTGACGCTACGACCAGTAGATATCGAAATGTTAACAGCTGTACAGCGTAGATTCACGAAAAGATGCGCGAATACCTGTTGTAATTCATCGCTATATCCTCATGGAAACGCGAAAAATAAAATGAAACAAATACAATTAAAAGAAGAATTGAACAATTATCAATGAAAAAAGAGAGGGGTGGAACGTTGGATTGTTGATACTATTTTTGTTTTTTTTTGTATTCGTTATTGATTTCTAGAGAAAATGACGCTTGAGCATTCAAGAATGAAAGATGCATTGAGATACAACGTTCGAATTCTTTGAAGAATATTCTTTTTTCCTGAATACATGTTGAGAGCGTTGAAGAATTTCTATAACATGGACTCGAATTGTGTCAGTTTTCATTACTCTTGAATTTTTTCGATATCAAGATAATAGTATTTTATTATTTGAATATACGTTGCGTGCATAAATATGGATTTCCCAACTGAGTGAATAGTGTGAGGCTCAAGTATGTAGCACACAGTGACTTTCAATGATTTGGATTTGAAAAAAAAAATAAAAATGCTCATATCTCCAAAACTAAGGGTCGGAAAAATATTTTTCAAACGGGAAATTATTGCATTTCGACTGCAGAATATGCTCCTCAAATATAATCTATCCGACTTGGTTCACCCTGTATATCGTAAATATAATCGTATAAATACCGTATATATAATCTATTCGGTATATGAAATGCAGTATCTTATATGATGTGTATAAAAAACTGCAGGAAAGGATTCTTCATAGTTTGGGAAGTATCGTTTATGAATTTTTTTTTAGATATGTCTGCGGTAAAGGTGCACGATATCGATATTTTATATACAATTTGTATAATTTTTTTATCGAAATTTTATACAATTCAATATGAACTCGGCAAAGTTTATATAAAAAATATCGATACCGTAAAATATCGTGCACCTCTACTGTGCGGAGATACTTTGTTGATGCTTTAATAGAAGAAATTCCAAAAATTTATTCCAATAGGATGTAGACCAATCAATTCAGAATCTTCTGAAATGAAAAATAAACATCACTTCTGGAACACCTTAAAAAAAATGCACTTGCGAATTTTACCAAGTTTCCAAGCAAATTGAAGAAAAAATTCCGAAAATTTGTTCCCGTGGGATATAGACCAATCGATTCAGAACCTTTTGAAATGAAAAATGAACATCATTTTAGAGACGGTAGACCCTCACAGTCCCGAAAGTTCATTTGCCCGAAGGTGCGAAGTCCCGAATTCAGATGCCTGAAAGTGCATTAATTTGAAAGTTTGTTGCCCAGAAAGTGCATTATTCCCAATTATAGATCATAGTGAACGATGTGATTCATTTGTGAGACGAGACATTTTCGGAATATTGCTTTTTCGGGAATCTGAATTCGGGACTTCGCACCTTCGGGCAAATGAACTTTCGGGACTGTGAGGGTCTACCATACAGAATCTTCTGAAGTGAAAAATGAACGTCACTTCCAAGACATTTTTTTGAAAAAGCCATGTATGCTCTCGATGGAAATTTACAGTGCTTATAATAGTAAAATCCATGACCAGGATCAGACTCTAAATTTGAATTCCAGTGTGTCACGGATTTCTTGGTAAATACAGAAAAATTTCAAAATGAATAATCTCTAATTGTAAAAAGTTCATAACTTCGTTTCCGAATATCTGTAAACCATAAGGGACCTCAAATTTACATTCAGGGTCGAATATCAGATATGGATTCAATTATTATGTATTTAAAATTCAAATTTAGCATGTTTTTCACCACAAACAGTGGCGCAAAATTTTACTCGCTCCTCTGATACATGCTTGAGTGCCCGTGAGGGATTCTACTGTATTTTAATTCGTCTCACATATCTTGAGTACATATAAATGTGTGTCGTGTATGTACCAGCGTATACATATTAATTCATATATATATATATATATATATATATATATATATATATATATATATATAACACAGATTCAGAGAAAAATGGGAAAATTAAAAACACAACATTAGCTAAAAATCTCAGTATGAAACTTTATTTATGAACATATTGATAAATGATTATTTATATCTAAAAACTTCAACTCAGTGAAGTGCAAACCGAGCTCAAACAATTTTTATCCTAAAAAATATGTGAACATTACAATTTTATATCAATCAAGCTTTCGATTGCACGTATACAGCAGTCTTCGTAGACATTATTTATCATCATTAACAAAACAGTACAAATTATGTACTTAAAAAAAAACAATGTGAAATATAATAAACAAAAACATCGTCATCTTCTTAATATTTCAGACTATAAACCAAGTATAAGAATGTGGTTGATCTCATCAAACTTTTCAATGGAAAACAAGTTTTTAATTATAAAACAATACACAGAAGGGAAATCCGTACTTCTGAATAATAACGGGTCAAGCTAGTTGCCTAACATAATTCAGAATCCAATTACAATTACATTATTGTCAAGTAGCGGGCCAAGGGGGAAGAGATTTGATAATTATGTTACTTGGGGCTGATATTATTATTCGTGGCCGAAAAAAAACCCAACTCAAAATATAAAAAAAACTTTGTTACAGCCAAATGAAGTTTTCCATGGTTTTTTTTGTTAAAAAAATTTTGATTTCCAATTCGTGCATGACTTATAAGAGCTAATTTTGTTACTTATAAGATTTGAAAAACGTTGTACACGAGGATTTTCGATGTGTGTGATGTTCACACGATCACGCGCCTTGTTCATTAGATTTTATCCTACTATTAATAGATAAATACGAGTAAGCGTTGTAAAAATTAAATATACGAAGTTTATAAAATTGAGTTTTTCAAACCTCAATAAGGAACCAAATAAGTTGTTATAGAACAAAAACGGAATGACGATAAAAATGTGATTACAAACAAAAAAGTATTATTTCGAAAAAAATTTTTTTTTTCAAAATTTTTTTTTCGAAATTCAAAATTCGGGCTGTTCAGCGACGTACATTAGGTCTCAAAGAATCATCCCTGAAAATTTGAGATTTTTTCATGGATTCAGTTCCGAGTAATTTGGAAGAAAAAAACTTGCTCACATGGTAATTATAGTATCCTCTTAACGGGTTACTAGCGCTTACCACAGAGCACGTTGGATAGAAAAGGACACGCCTATACGATAGAGAGAGAGAGGTTTGTTACCATCGCTAGTATCCCGTTAAGGGGATACCATCGATCCCCGCTGATGCAACCCGCCATACAAGATTACCGACTGAGCAAATATTTTCTCGGCAAGAATACTCTGAACTGAATTCATGAAGGAGGATGAAATTCTCAGGAATCAATCTTCAATCCTTCATCTACTGCTGTACATCACCCGAATTTTGAATTTCGAAAAAACATTTGTCCCTCAGTCGGTAACATAAACTTTTTTTTCGAAATATTCCCACACGGGGAACTTTGAGCAGTTCGAAATTCGATGATTGGTCAACTCCTAGAGACTTACTGGATATTGACCAATTATCAAATTTCGGGCTATTGAACTTTCGGGATATTACGGCTCTACCACAGCGTTGCTGACGCAATGTTCAAATCATGGTCCGTATCAGGTTTTTTTTTCTGACGAAAATTATATGATTGGTTGAATTTTCCTTTTGAGTCAATCAGCGTGAAAGGATACACGGAAAACGTGATACCACCAATCAGAAATTGGACCATGGTTTTCATATGTCGTTAGCAATCTCTCCTGCTTGTACCACACTAATCATTTCGTTTCTATAACTGGAAATAGCGAATCCAAAATATTTGGAGCAAGTTGGGGTATTACTTCATTCGGGATTTTAAAATTCGATCCAATGGTGCTTCGGACGCTTCGAACTAACACTTTGTATTCTGAAGGAATTCTTCAAGAATTCGTCTTTTAGACTTCATTTGGGATTTTTGTGTGTTGTCTGGGATTCCAGTTTAGGGACTTTCAGCTCTCTTGAGGGATTGAACAGGGATTGAGGGATCTTGTGGATGATTCTTTTTGATGAAAGTAAAAACCCGGACTAAAATTTGATATTTAGAATGTATTTTTAAGAGAGAACGAGCGTTTGCCTCGGGTCTCTCTTTCTATCGCATAGGTTAGTCTTTTTCTAACCAACATGCTCGGATGGTAACGCACGTATCCTCTTGAGAGGATACCAAAGTTACCATCAGAGCGCGTTTTCTTGCACTAAAATACTCGAAACTGAATCCATAAAAAAATCTGAAATTTTCAGGGATGATTTTTTGAGACCTAATCTAGGTCTGTACAGAGTCCAAATTTTTAATTTCGAAAAAAAAAATTTTCTTCGAAATTAAAAATTTGGACTCTGTACAGACCTAGATTAGGTCTCAAAAAATCATCCCTGAAAATTTCAGATTTTTTTATGGATTCAGTTTCGAGTATTTCAGTGCAAGAAAACGTGCTCCGATGGTAACTCTAGCATCCTCTTAATCAGACGTTTATTTTTCTAAAAGGAGAATATTTAGGGATCTTTTTCCTCAAACGAGAGATAAAGAGGGCACTAGCTCAAGTGGTACAAGAGTTCTGCAAGACTTTTCCTATGAACACATTGTAGTCATTATGAACCCTTTCAGAACTCTTGTGCTGTGTGGGAGCGACAGGATCGAATCTCTCTTTCTATCGCATAAGCGTGTCCTTTTCTAACCAACGTGCTCAGATGGTAACCGCTAGTAATTTCTCTTATTCTGAATTCGGCCAACTGCACTGGGACGAACTCGGGATATCTTTGTCTTTTGTTATCATTGTTAATCAAAAAGAGATAAAGATATCCCGAGTTCGTTCCACTGTAGTAAGCCGAATTCGCTATCAATTAAACGTCAGTTCAAGTCAATTTAGCGATTGTGTCAATGCAATCTAAACAATCTTTCTTGTTGTTATCAATTGCTATGTACGTTAGAAATCAAATTTTTCCTCCATCCCATGCATTCACATGATTCAACGAGCTCTTCGATCATCTTTGAAAATTATTTTCAATTTTCTCACGCGCAGTTAACCTGTAAATTTGACCTGTGTTGACGTCAAAATTTTGCGGCTGACGTGTAAGGTTATCATTATTCTTTCTTTTGACAATTAAATTTCACATCCAAATCATTGCATCTCTATTCACTTTGTGAGAATTAATTGCACGGGCTTTTATTATCCACATTGTAGATTCTAACGGAGAAAACTCGAGAGTGTGAATCGAGAATGTGTCTTATTATTGGATCCTAGACCACATTAGATTGTATTCATTCAAGTTTACGACGAGGCAATGGGGACAACTCCAAGTCGTTATGAAGATCTCTCGAAAAATGTATACTTGGAGAAGTTTTGCGGAAAACAACCGATCTCCGTGGATGATCCATTCTGGGGTTCATTCCTATCCTTCAACATGAGACCGCCTATAACTAGAAACGATCAAATAGAGTTGGATTCTCGTCTCGATGTGTCTTGTCAACAATTATTGGCTAATAATTTAACCACCGGTAACTTTGGTACTTTGATACAAGTCACTCTAGGTCGCATTAACGAATTATTGGCTCCCATTAAGAATCAAAAGTAAGTACAATGAAGTGTCGTCGAAGTTTGAATTGTCGATTGAAACAAATTTGTGATTCATTACAAAAATACTGCATCTTGAATACTCGAATACATATTTCCTTGCTATATTCCATTCCAGATGATTGATTTTGGAATGTTATCATCAATTCTAAATTGAATTTCTTCATATTTAATTGTCAACTTGCGACGATTCAAATTTCAGCAACATTATAGTTACATAAGTCGTCCCTTTGAAATCTGATTTTGTTTTTTATTAACGTCGCTATCGATATTTGCAGCATAATATCGGCATGGCAAACATATAACGCGCTATTCGCTGTGAGATGTATATTGAAATATCTTATGGAAACAGTCGGGGAAGAAGGTATGATTAAACACATAGAAGCATTACAAGTTACAGATCCAAATCCATCATCCTCGACCACAGCTTATAGATTGGAAGATCTTATCGAAGCATTGATAGCTGTTATTATAGATGTGCCGTTATGGTATGAATTTATCATTAAACGAGTCAATGATATCTCGTAAATGTATGTGACGAATTTTCTTTGTTTTCCAGCGAATTCACTTATGTCGTTCATTTGGAAGCAATCAATTGCCTTTTGGTTCTGTTATCGGTGCAATTATTTTCACAAACTGCTGCAGAATATAGCATTGTTTATAGGATAGCTATGCACACAACTTGCAGCGAGCATGCTCCACCATTGGTGTGTACTTTGTTGAATAACTTTGTTCAACAAGAGCATGCTCCTCCAGGATTGCTCACGCAACATCCAGGAGGGAGTATAGTTTTCAGTATTGCAGGTATACTGGATTATCAAACCTGAACTTTCAGATCTATACTCACGTTCGTTGAATTTCAGCTGGATTGTGGAATGTTATAACCATGGGAATGGGAAGCAGTTCGAAAAATGTTCAAGTAACGAGTAACGGCATTGCCGATGAAGAAGAGAAAAAACGTGATACGGAAACACCTCTCGCTAGTCAATCTTTACTGTTGCTTCTGGTTTTAACGAATCATTGTACCGCTACGCAAAATCCATATAGAACTGCACTTTTTACTTTCACAGATATGCAAGGTACATTCAGCGTTGATAGAATAAAACCATGAATCCATTCTTCCATTTGTGTTTTTTCAATTTCATTGAGACGTGTGGTACCTTTTCAGACGATACCCCTCAAGAAGATGCTCACGCTGTATTCAAATTCAATCTCAACAAACTGTACAACACAATTTGTAAAATACCAAACACGGATCAAGTTACTCTATTATTATATATGCTTTTACATAGGAATCCGCATGTGAAACAAGATATAATGAGAAGATCGGATATACAATTATTAGTACGTATTTGTAATATCTGAAAATACTCAACAGAGAAGATTAATAATTGATATATTTCGTCCTCAGGTCACTCCTATACTGCAAATATTGTATCACGCGCCGAATAATACTTCCCATCACATCTACATGTCTCTTATAATTCTTTTGATTTTAAGCGAGGATGAGAGTTTCAACAAAAGAATTCATGAAATTGTAAATATTTATTCTTTCAATTGAAATTTCAACACTAATCTTTCTAATCAAATTTTTTAGATGTTGAAAGGTGTAACATGGTACACGGAGAGATCTATCAGTGAAATATCACTTGGCGGACTTTTGATTTTAGTCGTATTACGAACTATACAATATAATATGTTTAAAATGAGAGTAAGTAGTATAGAAATGTTGGAATTTTCTTTCTCACTTTTGGAATAATATAATTCTTTCTTCGTCAGGATAAATATCTCCACACGAATTGTCTAGCGGCCTTAGCTAACATGTCTGCACAATTTACCGCGTTACATCCATATGTCAGCCAGAGACTGTTGAGTTTATTTGAAACTCTAGCGAAGAAACATGTTAGATTGGAAAATAAAATTCGTTTGCAACCATCTGCTTCCGATAATAATACGATTGTAAACATTAATGGAACAGTTTCGAATAATAAAGACTTGGTAGGTTTTTTGGAGTCTCCAAAAAATATAACTCCATAATATCAGTATAATGATATGTTCTTTTTCATTTTCTTTTCAGATACAAGACTTAACGATACTTGAAGAGGTTTTACGTATGGTACTCGAGATTATCAACAGTTGTTTGACTCATAGACTCGCACATAATCCAAACTTAATTTATACTCTCCTTTACAAAAAAGATATTTTTCAAAACTTCAGAACGCATACAGCGTTTCAGGACATTGTCCAAAATATAGACTCTGTAAGTTTTTATAATTCAGTCTTAATCTTTAATTAGAATATTGAGCAATAAATTTGGTATTTTTATACTCAGGTTATCAACTTTTTCGCGTATAAATTAGAACAGAAAGATCAATCGCAATTAGGGGTGAGTCAAGTGTTGGCTACCATACAACAAGGTACTTCCGAATGGCCGAAAGATCGTTTGAGGGTAAATATCTACTGTCGTATCTTCCGTTCGAATTTTCATTATATTATGAATCTTCATTATGATTTGGAATTTTTAGAAATTTCCAGAATTGAAATTCAAATATGTGGAAGAAGAACAACCGGAGGAATTTTTCATTCCTTATGTTTGGAGCATCGTTTGTCAAGGCGCGTTGTTACATTGGAATGCTGAGCATATTAAATTGTTCTCGCATAATAGCGGAGAACAAACAACGATCATTGTTTGCTGATACTGAAACGATAATTGTATATTGTTGTAATCTGATAATAATTTATTTCAATCCCCCTCGATCACAATCATTCGATTCGATAAGAATTTTTTTAACGCGTCGGTATAAGGAACTGTGAAACTTGGAGGTTCTTTCTATAGTCCCCACAGTTATCAGTTACATTTTTTCATTCATTCTATAAAAAAGATTGAAAATTCCGTACTCAGGGTTTGTGTGGGTTTTAGAATTCTAAAGAAATTAAATTAATCGATCGCACGTTGATGTTGAACAAAAGGATTGAGAAGGAAATGAAAACATACTATGAATAGAAAAATCTTGTTACTGTGGGGATTATAGATTATCCTTGAAAATATGTGTAAAAATATTATTATTATTATCATTATTATTATTATTATTATTGTATATCGAGACCTGATAGGAAAGAAATTATAACAAAGAAAGAAAAATTTAAATATGTTTGTTTTCAAAGTGAAGTATTTAATATATTGAATGATACGACAAAATTTCACATTTCGTATATAAAATTGCTCTTACTATTCATCGCTTCGATGAATATCTATCATTCATATTGCTGATTTGTATCATACATCCCACGGATTCTTCTAACGCCGGTTCAGTAGATGCTATAGAGAAATATTAGAAAAAATTTTATATATGCATATATATATATATATATATATATATATATATATACATATATAACGGATTCCAATGAAATAATAGTGGACCATTTTCCCCCTGTCCTATAAATTTAGAACAAATGAACAATATTATTACTGCACATGGAAAATAACAAACTTAATTTTTTTCTCAATAAAAACACAACGAATTGGAAATGAATTGAAATTCCAATGAAATTGTGTAATATTTTATCAATTCATTTATGTGGTTTTTTATTTCGTACCTATGCGGTAGGCGCATATCAACTGTAACCACATCCTTTTCAGTGAATAATACGTTATCTTTTTCACTAGGGGATATTTGGATTGAATTGAAGCGTTTGCCCGTAGTTTGTCATGAACGATTTGGCTGCTATCAAGCCACTAATACCGCCTTCAAAAACGTCGTTATCGAACTTTATAACTTTGATTCAATGTTTTTCAGATAATAAAAACCTGTTGAAAAATTTTCTACAAAAAAGGTAAAAATTCAATGCATCATTCCGGCGAAAAACCCTTCGAATCCTATGATAGAACAAACACGCAATAGAAAGTAATTGAGCATAACATTGTGCTCTTATCAATACAATTATTATTCTCTATTTTTCACATGATTTCTGATCGTTTTTTTTTTCTATAAAAAATAAATAATTTAGTTAATAATAGTGGAATATTCCAGAGCGAGAGGAAAAGGCAATATTATACCTTCTTTTCCTGAAGAAGAAACAATATTTCAACATTATTTATAAAAGATAATTCGTTGTTATCCCCTCTGGGTCGTGACTGTGTAACAAAAGACTGATTCTGCATCGGTGCGATCAATGAACGCAAGTTCTACCGTACTGTGTAAAAGCTATGTTTAATCAAAAGTGAAATGGGTATGTAGTAAAACTCCTTCCCTAGAGCCTTTACTTTAATATCACTCGAGTACATGTAACTTGGTTACCATGTCGTAAAATTTCAATCAATGCAGATAGACGAATGGATATGAATCTCAAACGTGTATAATATACCGAACAAAATACTTGCAGGTAAATTTGCATGGTTTGTAATGGATTTTTTATATCAGGGCTTCTTTTTCTTGAAACGATGTACCGTAAATATTTGAACTGCAATCATTTTTAAACACAGTTTTCGATGTCGAATAAAGAACGCGTAACTTGTTCTAAAATATATTGTTTGAACATCCCACACAGCACTTTTGATCTTTAAGATATCTTGAAAAACTATTCAGAAAAATTTAAGAAGTCTTATGCAACACGAAAAAATATTCTTAAGATGTCTAAAACAGTTCTTACTTCTAGAAGACATCTAAAAGATCTATTTTAGAAGATCTTAAATCTGTTTTCACGTGATGTATGTAATTTATGTATTGATACATACGTATCATACTCGCGTAATAGGTGGAGTATTTTCTTGCTGCATTTTAGATCCTTTATTAAATTGTATTTTGGGCGATGACATTCCTACAGTTTGAACTCGAGTGTTATTGGACCTATTTTGGAAAGGTGTTCGATTCTGAAATTCAAATCAAGCATTAGATTCTCAAAAATGTAACATTCTGGTTCAATATAAATGTCCTTACCTTGAGAATTTCATTTGTATTCTTTCCATTTGACATAGATTTGGTATCTTCAGTTGCAATTTTGCGTGCTAAATTTGAACATTTCTTCATCTTGAGCGTATCGTTTGTCGGATGATTATCAGTTTTGATTTGCGATAATTGTTTGGATTCAAGAATCACGTGGTTGTCAAATATGGTAGCGATATCTTCTTTAAGGATTTCATTATCTGCATGAGAATTCTGTTCCTCCGAAATTGTTTCATCTTTCCAAATTTGAATTTCATCTTTGTTATTTTGTGATTGAACGTCAATGTTGGTTTGTTGAGGATCCTGTGCATTGAATTGAAATACCGGTTGGTCTAATAATATGAAAGAAGGTAGAGGAGAAGGTTTGGAAATGGATTCGTTCAAAGGACTGTGACAGATTTTGATATTTAAATGTTTGATCGTCGTCGCTTGTTCCTGATTTTCAGAGACTACTTTTCTGCTCATATCGTTCGAAGAATTTAATTCGCACTCTGGAGAGTAGAATCCCACATCGGTAGAATCTTGTTGATTATTCTCTATTTCTAATTCTCCTTTCTGTTCAGTAAGAATTTCTCCTGTATGATTCACAGTAGTTTCAGAGAATGAGAATTTTGGAATTATGATCTCATTTGCCTCATAACTGCCTTGTTTATATAGATTTTCATGCGATCGAGCTTTCATTTTGCTGATAGATTTAGGTATTAAGATAGGAGTTCTGTCGAAGTTAGCAGCTGGTGATCTTGGATCTATTCTTAAAATTTTGTAACGTTCGAGTTCAATTGGTGTTATTATAGTGGGAATATTGTCATTAGCTTTCAATTTTGAACTCTCTTGGATAAAACGAGTCTGAAATGAATAGAACATTAGGAACAAAGATCAAATTGTACCATAAAATTTTTAAGATGAAGAAAATGATATAGTGTACCCCGATTGGCGTGGAATAATCATTATCGCTTGATTCGTCATCTACTCGAGTTATACGTTTTCTAGGTGACAAAGGAGGAATCACGATATCAATATTCGTTTCCAAGTATGGTGGTTTTGATTGTAAATATTTGGGTATAGCACTGAGGTTCCTATTCCCTCTGAACGGTCGATCAGAAATATCAGACTCAATCTGTAACAAAATTGATTATAGAATATTATATCGAATTAAAAAGAATGGAAATAATCTAACTGTTACCTCAATTGGAGTCCTTTCTATTCCCAAAGTGGCTGATCTGGGATCTTTGATGAGTTTCTTTTGAAAACTCCGCGGAGGAGTGCACAATTGTTCTTCATAAAGCTCTGGTATTTTTTGAGAGGATCTTGTCGATGATTTTTTTTCACACTCATCATAACTAAGAAATAATTTACTGAAATAACTACCCATATTCAAATGGAGCGATAATACCGAATGTATTTAAAGGACTGTTTACGAAAAGAATTATGTCAAATGTAAACAATCATATGTGATGGTTGAACGGTTGGAGTTTCAAATTCATATATTTTCACAGAAAATAAATACACGGTCACGATTTTCTAAAGAATTACAATTCACACGTTTTTCTATGAATTATTACTAAACTGATCTAACCCTTATTGCTGTTTATTGTGTAAAACATTCAATTCAACCGATATCGAACGGTCAACTTATTCAAACAAATTCAAACTGATTTAAACCTCAGATCATATACCGAACTACCGTTACGCCGAAGCTGAAAGCATACGATGAATAGAGAACCTTGAGGGAGGAATATAAAACGATAAGTTCCGCCATATTGATTGTGTGCGAAATTTGAATTCACAGACTTGTGTTCTTGTCGTACACTAGACTATTGCGAAATAATATCCCCAACAACACGATGGTTGCAAACATGTATTGAATAAACAATAACTCCAGTGATGTGAGAATCTTTTCATAATCAGGAAATACACACAAACTCTTCTTTCTTCCAAAGTCTTTTGAATGAAAACAATTGAAAGACAGGCCACTAATACAGACAGCGACATGCGAACCATGCGGGTAGTTATAAAACTATATCTTTAACTTTGAACACATCTTTCTTGGGTAAAAACATGGCAAGTGTCACCCCTCCCCTTTGATAAAGAAATCTCTCTGAATCTCTCTGAAAATTTCACGTTTCAGAGAGATTCAGAAAGAATCAGAGAAATTCAGAGCAATTCAGTGTGGTTCAGAGGATTTCAAAGACTAGCCCAGACAGCACAGAAAGTTCTTTGAACGTTTTGAAAACGTGCTCTTGGTTTTGCGTGTTTTGGTCCCGCTGAAGCAAGTTCTACAAACATTTAGAGTACCTTCCCATTTGATATCCTTGAATACGTTCTAAGCACGTTCCTTTGATCTACTACCAGACGTTTTCATCATGTCTTCTAAACGTACTTTCATGAAAACTAACCTTGAAAAACCACAAAGTCACAGGGGGACATAGATAGAACTAACCGAGACATTTGCATGTCCCTGGGACATACATGCGACGTTTTTAGAACATCCTGAGACGTTATTTGCACGTTCTCTGTGAAATCAAGCACGTCTTCTGAACGTTTAGGAAACCTCCCGGTGCTGTATGGGAGTGGATTGAGAGAACTTGTGCTTTGAATTTTTCAGAAGGATTCAGAAAAATGCACTCAGAGAGATGCAGGGAAATTCAGGGAGAAACAAATTTAGTGAAATTCGTGGTCCTGCATTTCAGAGGCGTTCAAGGAGTGTCGGACACTTTCAGAGATAGATGAATTCAGAAAGATTGTGCCTAGAACTTTTCATAAATATTCAGAGGAATTTAGAAAGATTCAGCCCAAGTAGCACAAGAACTTCTCAAATATGCTATGGTGACTATATGAACGTGAAAGGGATGTGCGAATGAGACTATTTTGGATAAATTCGTTAAGATATTCTATAAGAACATAATTATTCGAAACAGTCTCATTTGGAGGTCCTACGCATGTTCGTAGGATTTTCCAAACACGCTCTTAGCATTTCTAACCTCTTCTGCTACTTGAAAGAGTAATTAAAAGAGATTCACAGGAATTCAGGGAAATTCAGAGAGCAATTAATTCAGCTAAATTTTTGGTTCAGGATTTCAGAGGTATTCAGGGAGTGTCAGAGATTCACAGAGACAGGTGAATTAGGAACAATTGTGCGTGAGATTTTCCAGAAAAATTCAGAGAGATTCAGAGGGGGGGGGGGGGGTCTAGGAAATTCAAAGAGGAATTAATTCAGTAAAATTCTTGGTCATGCATTTCAGAGGCTTTCTGGAAGTTTCAGAGACTTCCAGAGGAAGATAAATCAAGAAAAATTGTGCGTGGAACTTTTTAGAAATATTCAGAGGAATTTGAAAAGATTCAGAGTAATCCAGAGAGATTCAGAGAAATTCAGAGGAATTCAGAGGAATTCAGAGGAAGCTTTGAAATCTGAATACATTAGATTCCGGGAGATTTAGAGAAATTTAGAGATATTCAGGTAAATTCAGAGGGAGCTTTGAAATTGAAATATATAAAATTCTGAGGGATTCAGTGACATGCGGAGAGATTCAGAGAAAGTTGAAGAATTCAGAACGTATCCCCGTATGGGAATATTTCGATGGAAAATGTCTGTGAAACTATGAAAAATCTCTGAAAAAAAATGAAAAAATTCTGAGAAACTCTGACAAACTCTGAGAATCTCTGAAATTTTGATGAGAAATCTAATATTTTTGGGACATTCTTTACAGACTTTTTTCAGACTTTTTTCAGACTTTTTTCAGAGTTTCTCAGAGTTTTTTCATTCTTTTTCAGAGAAATAGTAACGAAATTGCACTCTGAAAAAACTCTGACAAAACTCTGATGGATTGCTAACATTTTTCTGACTTTTAGAAAAAAATTTTAAAAATTTTCAAACACTTTTTCACACATGATATTTGAATACGGCATATGAATGTATTTATTGAATTTTAGGATTTTTCAATAATCAGAAAAATGTCAACAATTTATTAGAGTTTTGTCAGAGTTTTTTCAGAGTGCAATTTCGTTACTATTTCTCTGAAAAAGTATGAAAAAACTCTGAGAAACTCTGAAAAAAGTCTGAAAAAAGTCTGTAAAGAATGTCCCAAAAATATTAGATTTCTCATCAAAATTTCAGAGATTCTCAGAGTTTGTCAGAGTTTCTCAGAGTTTTTTCATTTTTTTTCAGAGATTTTTAATAGTTTTGCAGACATTTTTCAGCGAAATATTTCCATACGGGTCACTATCGGAAAAGTCTCTAACTTCCTCTGAATTACTCTGGAATTTGTCCCAAAATATACAGAGAGATTCAGAGAGATTTTTTTTACCAGGGCCTGCATGCAAGTTACATGGAATGATAGTGGGGGTCTTTGAATATACAAGTATGGACATGTACTGCTAGTACCCCCACTTCTCCCATATAAACCCTGTGAGAAACGTGTATTTAGGCTCCGCCCGAATAACCTAAAACGCGGGAATTCAAAATGTGCAATGAAGAATTGTCAAGAAATCCAATGATTCGAAAAATATTAGAGGTTCTAATTCATCAACATTCGATATATTGAATGTAAAAATTGAAATCATCGTTGAGAACAACAAATATGATCCTTATATTGACATAAACAATGTGAAATAAGTATTTAGAAAATATCAATAGTAGTGTATCGTGTGTCCTGATGGTTGATTTTTCGCATGATGTTGAGAATGATCATCATATATCTATATAATTGATTATTTATCTGATCACTTATGAGAAAAATCTTATTCTTATTTTTAAGAATAAATTATACAATAATGGTGCAATGTGTACATCATCATCAATCTGTCATTCATATTTCTCAACGGGTTTTCACTAGAATTATGTTGAGATCAATTGTATTTTGTTGAGATTTTTTATATAATGGTTTTCAATATTCCCATATAACACAGAATATTCTGAGGATATTTTCACAACATCCGTAAAATGTATACTTGATCGAATATTCTCACAAAAAGCGTAGAAAATTCGTAAATATTCATAGAAGATTCTTAGAACATTCGAATGAGACTGTGTCGAATATTCTAGGAACGTTCGTACAATATACGCACAAAGTTTGCAGGGAGGTTGATGGACAGCGCATGCGCAAGTATCGTAATGACATGAATTCAGTAATGGCGGATAATGTTCTTGACAGGCTACAGACCCTTGGATGATATATTATTTTAATTTGTATTTTGGGAATAATAAATTTATGAATGGTGTATTTTAATAGCGCAAATGTCCTCTAAGAGTCCCATGTATGAAAAATAATCCTCAAAAGTGTAATAAAATATTAAGAAATGCCGTATATATATATTATGATTGCTTGTTGCGATCATAAGTATCTCATCCAACCATGTGAATCCATAATATTGCGAACAATTCATGATTACAGATGTTTAATGATCAGAAAAATCGATTGTGAAGTAGTTTTCGGTGACATGCAGAAGTTTATATTGACGGGAATTTGTATTTTACAGCATTTTTTTCTAATATTCCCACAATATTCGTGGCATCATATTCTGAGAATACCTAAAACAGTCCCATTCGAACATTCTGAGAATGTGCGCAGAATATATTCGCACATAATAAGAATCTCCATAGAATATTCGAATATCCTCAACGTATATCCTAAGAACATTCTCAGAACGTGCTTGTGCTACCTGGGTTGATTCCATTATTTACGTTTAAGGATGGAAAAGTAATAATTTACTCCCTGTAATTGACAATTTTACATGTAATAACCTATACGGCACAACGACCTACCCTCTCGTACAGCACCGGACATTTCTACGTTGCCTCCACGTGGAATCTTCGTTCTATCCACGTCCACCATTTATCCACATGGAGTCCACGGAGATGCGACGTGGAAATCGGTGGATGTGCTGTTAGGGCTCCACCTAGGACTTCGGTGGACTGGAAGTGGAGAAATGGGAGCCGTGGAGATAAGGGAGAAATAAGGGAGAGTCTCGGTTGAGGTGACGGAGAAATGTCCACCCTCTTTATTTTCAATAAAACTCCCCACTGAGCATTTCCGTTAGAACCTTGCATTAACATTACAGCGATATTGATGCGATCTTGAAAGTACTTGTCTTTCAATTTATAAATGCAATATTACAAAAGTAACTTGCAAAAATATCGTTGAAATATCACCTGATAACGTCCCGCACAGCACAACCACCGATCCCCGGACATTTCTCCGTCGCCTCTACGTCGCTTCTCCGCCCATTCGCCTTGTATCCACATCTCCCTTTTCTCCACTTCGCTTCCACGGAGATGCGACGTGGACATCGGTGGGTGTGCTGTTAGGGGTAACATTGCTGCAATTTACTTGTAATTGGATGTTGTAATATTACTGTTGTAATTCTCATAACAGGTACTTTGAAGATCGCATCAACATCGATGCAATGTTAGTGCAAGGTTCTATCGGAAATGCTCAGTGGGTCAAATTCGTGAATTCATACATTCAGATTTGGTGATGTAAATGCATCAATATGAATTATATCGAAAATACAGGGGGCGAACATTTTTCCGTCGCCTCTCCCTTATTTCTTCCTTATTTCCACGGCTCCCATTACTCCACCAATTCTTCACCTTCAGTCCACCGAAGTCCTAGGTGGAAGATTGGTGGTCGTGCTGTACGGGAAATGTAACAAACCTCCAAGGACGCGTCATCACCCAACCTTGGTGACAAAAGTTTCTCCTAAAATTTCCTCGAATTTCACTGCAAAACTCTGACAAACCTAGTAGTAACCTATGAAAATGTTTTCAAACTCTGAAAAATCTTTGTTCCACTGAAAATTGTTCTGAATATTTATGAATACCTTTGAAAATCGCGGAGACCTTTTGGAAAAATATGAACACCTCTGAAATCCTTCGAAAAACTCTGGAAATTTCAGTGATTTCCAGGGAAATCAAGCGAAGAAACATCCCTGGTGAAAATGGAAGCCGAAAGGAAAAGTAAACGAAGCGTATGACGGAGCGTACGAGAAACCATAATGAAAAATATACGGAGCTTGAATGAAAAGGATACAAAGAGCATGTCAAGCAAGAATTAGAACAAAGGAAGCGTATAACATTCAAAAAACCTCCTGCCCTTTTGAAAAAACCCAGCATGATCCAACAAAGAATCAACTTGGTTCCAGTTGGACCGACTTGGTACCGGCCAGTGCCAGTTACAGACCATAATGGTTGGCCCAACAATCAATACGGGACCAAAAATTTGGTTCCAACCGATGTCAAGTTGGTTCGAGCTAGTGCTAGTTATAGACCATGTCGCCTGACTCAACGCCAATACAGGATCAACGTAGTTGCAGCTGGACTGGCCTGATTCCAGATGTACCAACTCAAACTTCATTCATTTCAGGTGCACCAATGTCAGAGTGATTTTGAAAAATCAACATAATGCACGTTTTTTTTTAAACCAGGATTAATTGAAGAACGTTATCAAAAAAATATCCACAAATATAAGTGTATTGTAGATGCAAACAGCGCTTCTAGCAGCGTCGGTACCATCCACTTACACATTCAAAAGCGTCTTGTACATACAGTACTTAATTTATGTGTGAAAATGGGAGCGACTTGGTAGCACTCCCTGGTAATACTGGTAGCACTGAGGTAGTGCCACGTTATAGTTTGCATAATATATATGCTATGGTAATAAACAGTGCCAAAATCTTGAGAAAATTACTACGTTGTTACTGTGGCACTGCTAGTAGCATAAACGCAAATTTAGGAGCGCTTTGCTGGCCGGGAACCGATGACCGAATCATAAAGTCTGTCTAATTGCAAGTCTCGGAATGCCAGTGGGACAAAACTGTGACACAATTTGATGAAAATGTCAAAACTTTGGATAAATCGTCCAGAAGTTACTGTTTTACTGGAATTTCCAAAATTCATTTATCACTATCAGAGGCCGTCCCAAGCATGGTCTGCCACAGATTAATACTAGGACTGGGTAGTAGAACCAGACCCCTCCGACTCATGCATTTTCCCCTAGAAATCCTGTTCACGTATTGACCAAGAAATCCCCAAGAAATCCAGATGGCGATTTCATCTAGTGGACCGAATCATAACCTCAAAATATCAACGTTGCGGAGTTTGGTTCCTTGTAGGTTAAAAATTTATAAATGCATTAGTATGATCTGTAATTATTGGTCATTTTCTCACTATTCATCTTGAATTTTCGCGATAAATGATTCATTCTACAGAATCGATAGCCCCACTGACACGCGGAACCCTCTACAACTTTCTGAACAGTATATGAACAAAAGTTCTAGACAGTCGGAGGGGTCTGGGTAGAACCATGCAGGGTAATACCGACCTCTAGGTGGACTCATATTAGGTAGTAGTACCAGCCTGATCCCATGTAGGTTGATCCTACCTGATACGGTCCGACCATCTACCCAAATTCCAACTGGTCCTACCCAGCCGGAACCCAGCTGGGTTTTTTCAACAGGGTGGTGAACATCCAAAAGTGAAGGAAGCAAGTATTGAAACAAGTGAAGCGTGAAAAATGTTTCAATTTCCTCCTAAATTACGCCTAAAGGACTCTTTGTTACGTTTAGATGACTTCCAACTCACGCTTTCGTCGTGCTTCAACGTTTCATCTTCACCAGGGATCGATTTTCGACTAGTCGGGATCAGTATCAGCGCAAATAAGTTTATGTAGACTCAATCCTGCAGAAGGTTCCACTGTACCCTAACTATAATACAAATTGAAGAACACATCGCGTTTTTGTCAGTCCAAATCAACAAAAATTTTACGCTGAAGAATTGAAATTTGCTTTCATCAACTGCCGATTTCCTTCACTTTTAGATCTTTGCCAAAACCTGAGTATTTTTGGAAAAAAGTCATTAGATCTCAATAGATCATCCAAATAGATCCGAGTTAAATTAATTTTTCTTGGGAATATCTGCTGTCCAAAGCAAGAAGTTCGTAACTGCTTTTGATTTGAATTCGATACATTTTTTTCAAAATAAAAAACACAGTAAAATTTGTCAGCATTAACAGCCCTGATGAAAATGAAGCGTATACACAAAGCGAGAAGGAAACGTATATGAAGCGAAAAACGTTTCAACTTCCTCTTTCTGGAGCGTATGATACCCGCTTGCTGGAGAATCATCAAATCTATATACGTTTCATAAACCTCCGATCCTGTTTCGCATATGCGATTCCTATTCTGCCTTCAAATAACATCTTTCAGCAATCGATGTCTCAGTGGATAAGACGTCTTACCCTACCATAATGAAAGTCACCGGTTCGATTCTCACCACAGGGTTCAATGTTTTTGTCTAGATTTGTTGAATTTTTCCCGCTTTCTTTGTTTCAATTCCCGTTTCACATACCCTTTGTATACTTTCCATTAACGTTTCTGTTACCCTCCAGCATACGCTTCGTTCACTCTTTATTTTCGCTCCCATTTTCACCAGGGAATGACATGAAAAATGAATTTACGGTCTGCTTGTCTTGGACGGCAGATATGATTCTTTCTTTTTTTACGCGCAACAAACAATTCGCTTTTGTTTCGAATGTACATCTTTATTAAACAAATACAGTTGACGTCTTATAATTATATATATATATATGTCGTTTATAGATATTTATATATATATATATATATATATATATATATATTCATATATATATATATATATTTATTTATTTATTTATTCATTTATATTTATAGTATTTCACTTTCCTAGCCTGTGCAACGTGTGTATATGCGCGTGTACATGTGTTCGTACTATTGCTAATGTTTTCACCGTTTTGAATTTTATCTTTTGTTACATTCCATTGTTTCTTTCACTGACTCTACCAATGAAAAATCAGACGTATTCTGGAGCATCCTCTTTGAAGACGCAACAACTTTAGTGTGCCACATTTTCCGACAAGTGAATGTTGTTGAGATTCTTAAGTTACTTCAACTCCTTTCTTTTTTTTTTCGAAAATGTTTATTTTATTATAGCCATGCGAGACATGTTGGTATTTAATTATCCTTAAAACACGCTGTTTTCTTTTCATAGCATACAGATATATTATCGTTTTACTTATAAATATTGATAATGATGATCATAGTAATAGAAATGATTATAATAATAAATTGATTAGATTAGTCTGGAAACCATACTCTCTTCAATTCGAATCAGTGAAATCCCCCTACTTCTGCGGTCAATCCCCAATCGACCCCAATGAATGGAATCGTCGGTATTGAGATATCGATGAATATAATCCCTGGGTTATGCTTTATGCTTCTTGACTAATCGAATCAGTAAAATTTCACTGTTTCAAATTTGGAGAATAGCAGTGTTGGTTTGGTTTCTCAGTCGAAGTGTCGTTGATCTCGATCTCGATTTTGAGTACTAATCCCGATCGAAATCAACCCTCCAACTCGAATCGGATGTTTGATTCTTCAGGGCTGGAAAGTTGAGATTGTTATATCAATGCCCCCTGTCGCTAATGGTCGGGCGTCGGGCACACTTTCCACAAGACTTTCAACAAAATAATAATGATAATAGGAATAATAATAGATGGCATTTCAATGATAATAATAATAATAATAATATAACGAGAATTCCATAATATAATTAATCCACAATATATAACTCCCTAACTATTGTATCATCGTGATTACTCGTTACAATTAATTAACGTATAATCAATCTGCGTTGGGAGGGAATTTAGTCGGCACTCGTGATAATGTTTCTTTTTTTTTTGTTTATTTTACGAGTTCTAGAGTTCATTTAATCTCTTTACAATTATATAAATATATATATGTATATGTATATATAATTTTGTATCTTTTTTTTTCATCGCATATGCATGGGCTGGCTTTTCCTCCTCCCTCGTGAAAAATTATAATAGCGAAGAAACTCAATAGAAATCCTTCTCTCCTTGCCTGTTTTTCTCATCTCAAAAATAAATCCGTCAGTCAGGAGTGTGTTCATTTCTTGTCTTTTTTTGGAAAAATGTGATAATTCCAGTCACACGTGTAGTATAAAATATACACGTCCGTTCCACAAAATGATCATATGATGCCTTCTCTTGATTTACAAAAAAGAATAAAAACATGGAATTTGTGCGCTCGACTAACGTGGAAAATAAAGTACGAAGGAAAGCATATATGTTTTCGTCCGATATGCGTGGAAAATGAATTACAAAAAATGATTCGCGAATCGACAGGAGAGAGCAAACGTGGCAGCACTGAAGAAAATATTTTCAATTGAGTTATAGAGATTTGTTTTCTGAATAATTTCAATAGAAAATGTTTGAGACGTTTAATATTTTAGATTTCAATTCGGGTATCAAAATTCTTCGTCATTTTTGTTGTCGTCTTCTCCTCCTTGGATAAAATCTTAGGTTAAAAATAATTGAACATGTTCGAATGATCGGAACATCGAATAAAAATCTTCAAAAAATGTGTGAAAAAGCTTGTCTAAAAACCAGTACAGTACCATGAGACAGACAGTAAGTGTATAATTACAGTTATCGAATACGTATTCTTTTTGTTACAAATACAGTGCTGTTGTGCCCATACATACACGAGTTTCATTGCGCATATGTATAAGTACGCACGTCTCTAGCTGCCTACAAAATACAATGATACATAATATAAACTTATCGTACGTACGCTTTTTTTTTTCTCAACTTTTCCAATTTTTCCATTTTTCTCGGCGTTATCTTTGCAAACAGCTTATTATATTTATTTATATATTTTTATACATATATCTATATATATAGATTTATGATAATTCTAGTTGTTTTAGCGTGTGTTATGCGCGTGTAGTTTTTTCTTTCTTTTATTTTCTTGTTAATCTCGATTCACTCGTTTGCCCAGATTCATTTTTTAAATAATAATAATAATAATAATAATAATATGACGATGATGATAATTAAGTACATTCTCAGTTACAATTTTCAAAGAGTCAATAAGTTACCCTTTTCTTTCGCTCCTTATTTTATGATTCATATTTATCTTTCCTCCCTTTCCTCTCAGTCGGAGAAAGGAATAAGTGCTCTCTGATATCTTATTCGTAACATTGCGCGGAGAATAATTGTCATTTCGAATAAGAAAAGTGCTTATTTTTATCTCTTATTTATTATTTAGGATTAGTATTGTTATATAATAACAGCAATTGTATAATAGGAGTATGTAGCGGATGTTTTATGCTTTATGCGAGAGAAACTTCTGAACGATCAAAATAGTCGAATATTCATTTTCAAATGAGAAATGTGGTTTTGTGTGTTTGCGGAGATGATGTATCGATGAGTGCGGTAGAGAATATCTTATGTTACATGATGAAATATTCCAAGTTTTATTATTGTTTGTTTTGCTTCCATGATCTACAAATACCATCTTTTTCCCTCAAATAAGATTGTTGAGTTTCGAGGAGAGGTTCATAATTTTGGGCCAAATTTATTCCAAAAGTCAATCAACAATTCGACGAAAGAACATCTCTTTCTGTATAAATGCGTTGTATCGACTTTTATATGAATAATTTTCATTACAATTCGATTAAAAATCACAGTATACCGAAATGCATAGAGGGAAAATTTATATTGAAAAGTTCAAAAAATTGTTATCCATTTCTATGGAATTTTTGGTGGAATATATGGAATGTATATACGATTCATGAAAAATTATCGCAAAATTGTAGATCGATCGAGAACATTCGGCTCAAAAATTACGTTAATTTCCTCCTCTTTGAAGAATCAATGAAACAAACACAAATACAGCAAATTTGTAAAATTTTGTGCATTTCCCATCTTTGAAACTAGATACTACAGTACACTGTATCTCGACTCTAAAAAACAGCGAATTTGTCAATATTAAAACGTCTATATAGAGTACGTATATCGAAGCATGCTTCATAATTTGTTATAAAACAAAGGAAAATTAGTCAATGCTTCTTCCTCTTTGATATATCAATAACGACGATGATTCGTTTGAGATATTCGTATATGATTCTATCTAATGAGAGTTCTCACCGCAACAGCAGTGGAAACACGAACATAGGACAAATGTATCTTTGATTTTTATTGGATATATATATATATATATTTGAAAGGAAAAATGTCGTGTGTATTTTGCTGTTCTCACTCTTCAAACTCTATCTACCGAAAGAATATGATCGTATATCACTATAATGGCAAGTAATAAATACATCACGACGACAGATCCACCATGTAAAAGTTCTTTGCTCGTATTTTTTGTTATCGTCGATAAGAAACAGATTCATCATTTTCAACCCTCTTTATAAAAATGATATGATATGCTCATTGGAAAAATAAATTGTTCATTATAGTTTCATTCTTTCATCTTTCTCTCTCTATGAAATATAAATATCCGTACACAAGATTAGCTTCTTTTTTTTTTTTAGATTTTTTCACATTTTGTTATTCATTCTTGTTCTTCTTTTTTGTTGTTCTTTGAATCCAAATCAAAACGGTCGCATGATTCTTTCAATTTAGTACATACTTTTCTATAAATCTCCTTTCATTACTTCGTAGCGAGTTACTAGATAGAAATAATGCGCCAAAGGGTATACGTGTATGTTTTTTAGGATGCGCATTGTTATTTTCATCTTATCTTTTCTACTTTTCTCTTTACGTGCATAACGGATATGTACATCAAAGTGTATCACAGTAAGTGATATATTGTACCTATTTCCTTGTTCTTTGAAAAGTTTCTTCATCTTTCCTTGATACGCGAGATTCGAGAGGTATAAAGTCTTGGTTTTTCAAGTCGTGGTTAACGCGAGGCTTTTACTTTCTACTCGAACAAGCAGTTTTGGAATTCAATGATTCCTGTGTATCTGGGATTTGATGATGTGGGAATAATACACGTTAAAGAACTGATTTTAAAAGTGTTTTTTCCGGAATGATTCGTTTGGTTACTCCAATGGAACGTTGGGACAACGTGGATTTGAAATATTTGAACGTTCAATGAACCTTTATCAAAAGCGCGTCAACGTAAAATCAATCTAAAATTGACGTACAGAGCTTGTGACGTGTCTTCAATATGTCTTGCATCTAAAACCTATCGAAAAGATATCGCATTTCATCGCGATTTATGATAAATTTATATAATGCATTCACCGTTCTAGGGATGTTAAGAAGGATCGATTCTTTTTTTATAGAAAAAATACCTAGTTCAAGGATCGATGGCGATGAAACGAGAAATTTTTGAAGTTACATATATCATTCATATAGAATTATATATACTTTATATATAATTTTAAAAATGTCTCCATCCGAGTGAGTTATTCGAACGCTGATCCATGCATTCTCGTTCTTTGGGGATTCTCATTCTAATCATTCCAGAGAACATGGTTTTTCATCACATAAATCGCAAATGTTGATTTTATACGAACTTTCAAAATTGCACGTATCGCATAAAGATTCTCTCCAAATTCAAAGTAACAAAATTTCAATGATTGCGCTTTACTAAGCTTCTCAAGGGTGACTCATTTTCATTCCTAAAAAGTAGAAATTTCTTCTGAAAGTTTTGAGATTCGTTTCTGAGGATCTTCGAAAAGTGAAATCTTCCTCCAACAAATTTTCAAGCATTCATCCCACACGGGACAGTCATCGAAAGCATCACGTCGCCTCTCCGTGGAATTAATGAAGAAGAAAGCGACAGAAGAATGTCCGGACCTGATTTTCAGTCATACCACGCTTTATCCACCAATCTCTTTTTTCTCCCTTAATTCCACGGAGAAGCGACATAGAGATATCCCGTGTGGTATGGAATCAGAATACAAAAATATTATTTTTCGCTTCTGGATAAGAAGTGACATATTGTTGGATAGGTGATGAACAAAGTATTCAGGTGAAGTCCGTTTCGCTGGGTGAAGTTGTTGAACTAGTTGTTCAGCTGGATTCATTGAACATTAAAATATCTGTACGTTTGTTGAATGTTAATAGAAAATCTTCATTCAATGCTTCATTCAGCGGCTATCTTGTTCTATTATGGGATTATTTTTTGTCAACGCCCGAATCATTTCTCTACAATCAAATCTCCCAGGAATTGAATGATAGATACATTAAATGAGAGTAACTCAGAAGTATTTTTTAATGATTTTTATGTGAAAAAAAAGACTTTTTGATGTTAATGTGCAGAGACGAATGCCTTTGTTTCTAAAAGTCACCTCAATTTTTTCCCCATCGGGACCAAAGAGTTTCATATTTTCTCCAAACAATGTGGACGATATCGGACGCATTTTTGCCTGATCATCTCCATTGAATCGGACTTCAATCGAATACAGAATTGTGATTTCTATTAGAGAAACCCAACAAACCCGGCTATAAGCGTTTTGAAGAGTCCCTGACAGATCTTTATCGCTGGAATCGAAGTTTTTGTGGAGCATTTGCAAAGATATTCCCAGAAACACAAGAAAAATTGAATTTATGCAGTCAATTTCTGCTAGATTCAACTTTTTACAGTACATTGTTGAAAACAACACTGATAAGAATTTCCCCAAATATATTCTTCGGAATTCATCATTCTCCTTATTCCCGCTGATCGGAAAAATATAATTTCATTAATTCATTAATATATTATATCAATATATTGAGACTATAATATCAGTATATTGAAAAAACACCTTCCAACTATGATATCAATATTAAATCAAATCTTGTACGCCTGATTTACTTTGAATTCGCATTCCGCAGTGAGAATTTATTTGATTTATACCAATATTATAACTGAAATGTATTATAATTGTCACAGTTATTATTATAGCCGGAATATTTTGAATATATATGAAACAATATATCGGAGATGCAATAAAAATATATTTTTTCGATCATTTTCTTCGAGTTCTTTATTTGCTTCCAACAGTGGATTCTGTCACGGTGATACACGTTGCGGTACTCATAATCAATACAACATATATATATCAAGTTTCATTCATAACTGATTAATAATTCTCTATAATGCATCTTAATGTCTAAAATAGCTAACAATTGATTCTAAAATACAGATGATGGTGCAGAGATTCCATACAACAAACATTTATATTTGGACATCGATTTGTTGAATCCCCCCCAAAAAGAAAAACGTTAATATATTCGTATATGTATTGCGATACACTATACATCAATCCAAACCACCGAGAAAAGAAGAAATCAGAGAATATTTGTTCACAACCACCAACTCGTTTAAATTCATAACTCTTCCTAATAATAATATTTGAGAAATATTGTTTGTATTGCGTGGAATTGCGAGTTTGTTCGGTATGCAATATAGTAACAGCAGCGGTAGCCATTTACGCGACAGCATGCGATGCGCGTAAAATTGATGAAATCATTCATTGAGATTCGCTATTAAAATATCGATCGAGTATAATAATCAACGTTTGGTTTTTCCCTCTTTTTTCTTTCTCTTTCTTTTTACTTTTTCAAAAGGCACATAAAAATTAGTTTCTCTGTTAAAAGAGTAATTGATTGCACTATTTTATGAGACTCACAAAATGTATAACGAATGTGTTGCGCATTTTGTTGCATATGTTATTTGTGTGTTATATAGATCATAATGCGAAGGATCCCCCGGAAAGATAAAGATTCTGATGCATCTCTTGAATTTTAAGAACGACACTCGAAGGTGATAGGATATAATCCAGAGTCCAGAGCTCGTCGAGATCTATGTATGTTGCGATTTGCGATGTGTTCCGTACGGATACGATGAATAATAACCGCAATGAATATAAATGTTCATTTGTTTTCCTCACCACAGAATAATGAATGGAAATAGTATGTACACGCCACGTAGTGAAAAAAGTATTACATGGGTGTTGTCGATTTTAGATCAACGCACAAACGAGAAGATCTTCGAGTACGCGGTGACTATTTTGCTCATTATTTTTTTGTTTTCACCAATGTATGCATGTATGTATGTATATAACCGTTAATGTTTTTGTCGCGTTAACAATAATGGTGAAAAACTTTCATGCGCGGCAATGTCCTTGTATTTGCTCAGGATTTGTATCTTAGTTAGGAAGGAACATTGTGCAAAGTGTTTTCTTCTTCTTCTTCTTCTTCTTCTTCTTCATTTACTTGAAATTAATGTATTCAAAAGACAACAAACATAAAACTGGGTTCATATCTCAGCAATTTCAGCTTATAATGTATATATATATATATGTATATATATCAAATATTGCGCTAGAATATATGTCGAATATTTCCAGCTACTCCCATACGCGATTGTTTTTAGTTTATATAAATTCATAGATAAATATTCATAATACAGAAAAGTGCTATTGTTCTTATTCGCAGAGTATGAAGATTAAAAATAACACTTTTCTGTTCAGTAATTAAAGTTTTCCCGTTTATGTAATGAAAAAATACAAATTATTGCCATTCTTCCGATTTTGCAAATTTATCAAATCAAATTGTTCAATTTAGGAAAATTAGAGTTCGAGATGGACGATCGCGATGATAATATATAATAATAATAATAATAATAATAATAATAATAATAATAATAATAATAACAATAACTCTGCGAAATATATTAAAAGAAACGATTGATCTGGCTGAAAGTTATGCGCTTTGAATCGGAAAACGATGTCAAAGTCCATTGCATGTTATTCTCATTATTGTTAGATCAACGATGATGGAGCGTGAGTGTAGAATATCAAACCTATGATCCCAGTGAAAATGATTCATATACCGCTGATACATCATCGAATCATTTGCACCAGGTGAGATGCGAATCTATCTAAAAAAAAAAAGAAGAATAATAAAAAAGAACTAAAAATAAAAATTCAATATCCCTTCACATTTGATAATATCCCTAATATGAACATGTAGTGTTGGATATAAATTTGCATGCTTATATGTCACGTACACGCATACACACGCATATGACGAGTGCCTAAAAACTTTGAGGTACCGATTCACTTGTCTCAATACACGATTTTCCTAATCGTAAGCGTATCATGGTCGATATTACATTGATATGGTTCTTTCTTTCATCCCCGTACCCTATATCTGCAAAAATATATATAATTATTCAAAGAAATCTTAATAATCGTTACCATCGATATAAAATTGTTGATAAATCAAAAATGAAGAAATTCAGACCTCAAAGTTTGGTTGTTTGTATTTTGTTTAGTTCGTTTGGAAGTTCGCTTGCGTGGGTATACATGTATGCGAATGTGCATGTTTTAATCGTAAGTGAAAAGACATCTATTTGATAAAGCGTCCTATACTCTTATAATTCTTTCTTTCTCTCTTTATCTTTTTCTTTCACCGGTACTTAAGAAGAGTACTGACCCGTTTTTTTTTTTATAATTTCAATCTTTCATCATTATTTTACCGATATATGTCAACTACGGGGACGGATACAATATTATGACGCTTTTGCGTGTCTTTTTAGGAAGAAGATGCGTTTGGTTTTCATGTTTCCTTTTTACACTACTAGTTTTCCCTCTCTTCTTTTTTGTATGATTTCTCATTTCTTCTTCATAATTAAAAAGTCTCGATAAATAGGGATAGATAAAAAAGAAAGAAAAACGTCAATGCGAAGCTCGAGAACGATGTTTGAGACTTTTCTTGAATCATTTTGTTGTTTCGATAGGAACACGATAAAAACTAAATCATCGCACATACGTGTACGTACATCGATGTATCGAATATCGAGGGGGTATGCGCGGGACATGATATACGCTGTGGAACAAAAATACTTTTTGTATCTCTTTTTCGCATGAAAAGCGTCATAAATGATAATAATAATAATATTAATAATAATAATAACAATAACAATAATGACAACGATAAAGAAAAGAGAGATATGCGACAAAACAAACCCAACAGCGGTGAGCGGAGATCAGTACTCGTCTCGATGCACCGCGGGTTGAAGAAGAATTAGAAGATGGTAAAAAGGGGAGAGACAGCGGCGGCAGATGATGGCAAAGAGAATTGGAAGGAGGCGCGCACGCGGCAGTTGAACGACGAGGAAAGAACGATTTAAACGTCGCGATGATCCCATTCGAGATCGTGGGGGGAAGTGTGACGGTGGTGTCGACCGTTGCTTAGATCGCAATCGTTTTCGCAATCCGACGAATCTAAATCGTCGTCTCTGAAGGAACCGTCCTCGGAGTCGGAGCTTCCGGAATCGTCCAAGTCCTCGTCTCTTGGGTTCTGATGATGGGAGTCGTGCTCCGTCAACCTATCCATTGGATTCACCGTGATAGCGAGGGCAGAGTCGTCCCAAGCCATTTCGGTCTCGGCAGCCAGTTCCTCGCCGGCGGATCTCCTACGTTTGGCGGCACCGCGTACCCTGGCGGCGCCCACGACCGCCATCAATAAGAGAAAACCGATGCAGGCCGCGGCAACTATAGGTACCGCGTGATTTCCTCCGCCACCACGATGGAGAATTCTTTCTTCTCGAATCGCGGTGGTCGCGTATTCTTCCGGTATGTCCGCGTGATGAGGTGACATTTGAGCGTGTCCAGGCGCGGGTTCCAAAATTCTAGCTACGGGAGCTTGTTGTTGTTGTTGTTGTTGTTGCTGCTGTTGCTCACCCGTTGTCGAAGATTGCGGGAGAGAAGTGGTTTTTTCTTTAGGATGAATAACCGCTAGAGTTTGTACATATTCGTTACTAGCGAACCGACCGCTCAATTCCGAGCACGTGAGTTTGAAGACTCGGTCTAAATAGTAGGCGGGTTTACGATTCGTGTAGGTTATGAGTTTGATGAGTTGTTGATAGTTGTAAGGTGTATCGGCGCCGGATAGTACAACTCCGTCGCGATCCACTCTCGCGCTTATCGAGTGGAATTTTCGTAAGGCGTCACCCGGTAGTCCCAAGCTCTCGTGATCGGGATTTAAACTTGGATAAACGCTGACCGCGCAAGCATCTAATCTAGCAGCGGAACCAGCCGTGACTCTCGCGTCTGGGAATACTCGAACTCCCGATCGGAAATCCGCGTACTCTCGAGCTAAGTAACCAGTTCCGTTAACCGTGATCCCTGGTCTGGGAGGTGGCAGAACGGTCACGTAAGATTGTACCGTAGGTACGGGCAGAGGGGTATTTTCACTACCCTCGCAAACTATTGTGGTATCCAATCGGAAGTTACGACGTCCAGGAGTTGGGAAACGACGCGTGTTCGAGTAGCCGATACGTCTCAATAGAGTTTCCACGTTCGTTCGATTGTCACCATCGATTCTCACTTCCGTCAGATCGGAATTCGTGAGTAATTGAGTGCCCGGTTGTAGAAGATCCATCGATGGTACGTGAAGACCTTCTTGACAATGTCTCAGACAAGACAATACTTCGGATTTTTCGTTTCTACCAACGAGGACTGAGAGTCCAGCCAAATAACCACGGAAGTGGTGTTTGGTTTTGTTATCGGATCCTTGCCAACAGGCACCCACCACGAGAGTGGTGTTCACTCCTTTCGCGGGATGCAGAGGCCAATCGTCGATCACTTCAGGATTCTTCTTATCCGTACGCCATTCTTCTCCGTCAACGTAGAGAGTCACGTGAGGGAAATCTACTTGTACCGCGTAATGATGCCATTTATCGTCGCATACCTGCGCTAATTTCCAACGCCATTCGGCTGGACGGAATATGTTGGGATCCCCTTCGGAAAAGTCTCGCCGTAACAGTAGAATCAAACGACAGTTTCGAATGAATAGAGCGTAGTGGTGTCTATTCATTTCTGTAATAAAATTATTATTCATGAAATCGATATGATTAGTAAGATAATATCGATTTATAAATATACTCACTGTGATCATCAGCAGCGCAGAAGATATGTTCTTTAACGTGAGGATCTTGTCGTGGACGGGGATGATGTTTGACCCACACCCCGATGGTGAATTTTTGTGCTAGAGTGTGATCCAATACGTCATTGGGTATAATAGCTGCAGAATCGACTCCATCGAATTCAAATATCTCGTCAGCTTCTCTGCCTTCGTCCCGCGACAATGACGCGGTCCAGGGAGTGCTCGGTCCGGGAGTTGGAAGAAGATCCACGCTATCGCGCGACGCCCCGCACAATTTACGTTGACTACGTACCCCGTAAGTGTCGCGATCGCATCCTTTGCCTTCAAAGGAGATTCAGTTACATAAGATTGTGGAGAGAACAATATCTTTCGATACATACCTATGTGATCGGTAGCCAAAGTCAAAGTAGCTCGAACATTTCTTAATATACAAGGAGCGTCGCAAAGATCTAATCTAGCGGATGGTAATAAAGGTTGAGATCCAACACCGGCAGCATAATCCACCCTTTCGGGAATTCCACGCCAACCAGGGGCGCATACTCGATTAACTTTGACCGTCACCATAGCGGGTGCCGACTGTTTCATTCCACAATCATAAGCCACGACGCTTAGGATATAGTTGTGAGAACGCTCGTAATCCAAAGGTTCTGTGTTACGTATGGCACCCTCGTTATCGATAACGAATGGTTGATCAGCGGTAAGAATCTCGTACTTGCAAACGTCTCCAAATTTCGGAGTACAATCTCTATCCGAAGCCTCGACTCGGACAACTTCCTCGTACAAACGACCTTCGTCCACCATACTCACGTAAGCCGGTTGTAAAAATTGCGGAGCATATTCGTTCACATCGACTACAGTAATGTGTACGGTTGCACTGTCGAACAGAAAATCGAGATTGTTTTATTGTTTGTTAAATTTGGTATCAATTATTCATACAATGCTACGGACAATTTGATCGAATTAAACATACTTTTCCGATTGCGCTCCGTTGCAACCGACGGCTGCGATATCGAATTTATAATTACGACGTTTCTCACAATTGAGAACCCTAAACGCCCTCAGTTCCGCCATTCCTTTTTCTTTTAATACGATTTCGAAGGGTGCCTCCCCATGGTGCTTATTGGCAATACGGAAAGAGCAGACCTTGGCTCCAACAGCGCGGATCTGTGGAGTCACCTCCACGAGCGTTTCGTTCTCCTTGACCAGACCATGATATCCACTCTCGAGACTGTCCAAATCCAAACGTGGAGCTGCAATCATCAACGGAAACACGGTTATGTCAAAAACTAGTTCATTCAATGGTAATTTCATCTTCTAAATTCAAAGTGTCTGAGGTGATTGGTCGAGTTATTGGTTTCGACGAGCTTTACATCGCGCTTGCGCGAATGTATCTCTCGTTTTGTAAGAAAAGAGGGAAATGATTGATTTTCAATGAAACGTTTAATCTCGTTAATCGTTATACACTCCCGAGGGAGAGTAAATAATTCAATTGTTGTACTGATTTTTATTTGAAAAGATCGTATCATAACGTTAACGCTTTGAAGTATACGTGGAACCGATAATAAATGGTTTGTTGTTACTTCGTTCGCAGAATATTTCAATTCGAAATGATTGGAGCGAAGAAAAATATATTCATTTATATTTTTGATTATCATTCGGGGATTTATAATGAATTTTCCTTTGTTCTCTATTCTTTGTTATCAAATTTTAGACTGGTATCTTTTGTCGCTGCAATAAGTTGATCCAGAAATAAGAGAAAGTCTGTTCAGAGATGAGAATGAAATTTCAACCTTAGTATGATTCATGTGGGACTAAAGTATTAATGTATTAATAATATAATGAAAATATAGTATTCACACATCCGATCAGTGGAAAAAAGAGTTGAAGAAAGTTTCAAGAGAGATGGGTGTTTGTTTGAATCGATGCTTTTTATAAATCTATCACCTGAATTTCGTTATTAATTATTTTCTATTCCAAGGATATAAATATGCGATAAACGACGAGGCTAGAGAATCGTGACCCTGGCTTTTGTGGATAGGTGGATCTGCTTTTTTCTCCTTCGAAGATACGCCAAGTGATAATTTTTCAAGTATTTTCGATCGATCCTCTCAAACGTATATACAAACCTCCTTGGAGGGACGAGATTTCCTATAAACGTTCTTCTAACGTTATTGGAATACGTGTTTGAGAAAATCGCTACGAGGGGGAAAGGATATTATTTATTTACGATTGAGGAGAAGGAAAGAGGGATCGCTCACGGATTCATATATGCTCCAGATATGTGGAATACGTAATTGGTATACAATATATACACGTAACATTACTAATTAATATCCTTTCACGACTTCTTCTCTCGATAAATTTTTCACCGCCTTCAATGATGGTAATTGAAAATGAACGGGTGAATATCCATTCCCTCAAGTCATTTTTGACCTATATAAATTATTACATGATAATTCAGGTAAATATTTACCGCGACATTTAATCGTAAAAATTATTTGATTTCAAACATCCTGACGGTGAAGTTGAAAATTTATTTGACCTTACAAAAATTTTCAGTCAAATGAATTATCACGAATGTAGACTGGAGACAAAAATTTGTTACCGTACAACAACATTTGCCTTTTTTTTTTCTTTAAATGAGAAACGAATATTGATTTTCCTGCAAATGTTATGAACTGGGAAATGTTTCAGATGAAATTCATCTTTTAAATTGTGCTTTGTCTAGTTAGAGAGAGGACAAATTACTTGTATGAAACGAGTAAATAGATTATTGGACAGTTATTCTTTATTCAATTCGTTATTTAATTTTCAAAATTGTTGAGGTATTGTTTGGTTTCTGATTAACCATGCAGTGCGTTGTTCGTTATCCACAATGTTATATCGATTTATTAATAATAAACATTCATGAATTCGATTCAACGAACAGGATGGAACAAATTGTGTATGCAATGGTGTTCAAATTTGTAATACGGGAAGTGCGATTCGTGAGATTTGAACTGTTCACAATCCTCCTTTCATTATTTAAGAGGAGAATATTATGACAAAAGTAGTGTATTCTACTTTCCTTTATCGCTGAAAGATGAGATTGATTGATCGATAACCGATAGTTGAAAGTGTATATTGATTTTTTATTATTCAATAATTTTTCAACTCCAAAAAATGAAGAAAAAACTCAACGAAGCGATTGTTCAAAGAGCTCAGAATGACAACGAAGTTCGTCTTCGATATCTGCCAGTATTTTTTCTCTCTCCGAATGTAACGATTCCAATATGTTGACTGGAATCTAGAAAATCAGCACAGATGTGGTAGAATGTGAATTTCAATGCGACAAAAGTTATCTTCTGAATAAATCATAGGATGGAAAATACGTTATCAGATTCCGTCTCGAAATCTTGAACCGGTTCGATCAATCACTTCAGAAACAATGATAAATTCTGCAATGTGGTACATATTTTTTTATCCAGAAAAATGACGAAAGATTAAATCATTTTAGAATTTTCCAAACAATTTCATTTTTGTTGTTGCTCGAAAAAAGCCTGAACATCCTAAAAATGAGTACACAATACTGATATTTCGAATTTTATCGCAGGCTTTCGCGGTTAGCAGGTATAAAACGACAGAAGAAAAAAGAGGCATCTGTTACCTGAAGAATCTTCTACATTCTGCAAGTGGAAATATTTGGTATACTTTTGAACACAGCATCAGGATTTTCGATTGAAACTAATGTTCAAAAGTCTGTGCATGGTCGATCAAGCATGAATTAGAATTGTAATTGTTTATGTCGTGAATATAAATTTGATAAGGCTCAATTTCTCACCTCGATAACTTCACCGTAAGATATGCAAAATAATTCAACAAAGCTTCCTTTGATGTCGGTGAATCCTCCTACACAGCTGATTGAATTTTTGAAGAGATTTTTACTTGAATAACAATCATTATCTTCTTCAAACTGTCTACGGAGTAAACTTGAAGAACCTACAGAGAATATTCTCCCAATTCATTTGCAAATCAAATAGTTTGATGAAACAAGCCGGTTCACACAACAAATCAACTCGTTCAAATCGATAATCCACACCAGTTGCTTACTACCGATTGAATTTTAGTTTAAGTTAACTTAATTCAAACGGCACGGTCGTAGGGACTCGGAATATTGCTGCAATACTGCAAATTCAGCGAAGAATTTGATTCGCATAACCCTGTGATGTAATTATTTTGGATTTTAACCAGATTTCAGATCATCGCAACTATAAATCCTTAACCATGCAAAGATGGTTTCTGTGTTCACGCCGTGAAAAACGATGTATGCCGTATAAAATCATGTACGGAAAATTCAATAAATCAAGATAGGGTGTTTCCAAGTGATTCATTATTGTATTTTCATCCGTTGAGTTTGAAACTCCTTAGGATTACGGTATCAACAAAATTCCATTCATAATTTAATGGAAATAGATGAAAGAATTGAGAAGAGAGAGTTAAATGAAAGTCTCGAATGAACCATCGAAAAACAAAAATAATAATAAAAACACTCCTCCAAGCGACTTTGATTCATTATTAATTACAACGTGTTCTTTTCTTTTGAAAAAAAAGGAAAAAAAATTGGATACTCGTTGTATCATCGAAGCATATTCAAGACGCAACGCTTGCACCTTCAAATGTTTTCAATGTCAAGAGGCATTTGAGATCAGCTGAATATTGTTATAAAAAAATCACATGTTTCTTCTCTCATTGTTTTATCGCGGCAACTCATGTACATCGCCAATGATAAACGGTAAAAAATTGATTATATGAAAATCACAGCCTCAGAAATGATCATCGGAGATACGCAAGAAATTAATTAAACCTCGTTTCTTGTATTTCTCAGAAATATTATACCCATAAAAAGATGATTATCTCACATTAAGATACTTTTTCAAGTTTTTGAACTAGATATCATTGCCTTCGGAGATCACAAGAAGAGAAAGAATTACTGTATCGTTCTTTGATCGTACAACAAAGTTACATCATTTAACTTATTTTTCGTTCATTAAGATTCAAGAAGTGAAATTTACTTCTCAGTTGGGAAGTTTGTTGTTGAAATACAAAGGTTCCTGCAACCAAGTGGAAGAGGTATCATAATGCAAAGTGGAGATGGCTTTTGCTTCGTTTCTTCTCAACGAGCGGTTCATTTCTCTCAAGGAATCTTGAAAAAAATGTGAAAAATGATCGCCATACAAACGAAGCAATATTTTAATCTCAAATGATGCAGAGAGGAGTCTCTTTGAGTGCATTTCGTGTTTATCTAAATTGAAACAGCTCCCAATGCGACTAACGTGGAACGCAATGTGGAGGAAAAAAATAAGAAAAAAATCAATACGTGGAAAATCTTCTAGCACATCACACGGTACGAATATTTTTTAAATCCTCGAAAGTGTGTTGCGATGGAAAAAAATGTTATTCCTCGAGAGCGTCTCCGAGGAATTTCAATGATTTTAATATTTCTGATTTGTTAATTCAATCTCAAGGTTTATATTTATATGTGGGCGTGTATGTTCGTGTGTTTTTGTGTATGCCTGAGGAACGGTTTCAATTTTATACGTACTAATAATCATACTCGGTGTGTATTTACAAAAGGCATATGTAATTCGTATGTGGGTCATACACGGGCCGCCTATACTTGAGAAATTTGCTTTCGGGAGCAATTTTTCAAGATTTCAGTCATCAGAAGTATGAAATTTGAAGAGATGAATATTTTTAGAGGAAACAAGTCGATGATTACCATCCAGTAAGTTTTTTTCATCCCTCAACGTCGTTTATGAAAATATATATAATATTCCAGATCTGTTGTCTTCTGATATCTTTGAGGAAACATAATGAATATTCAAAATGTTGAGAGTAAATTAACTTCTTTTCCGATCAATCGCTGTTCTTAAAACACACTATTCGAACTGGATTTTTCAAACTCAACCTTGATCTATTTTTTAACAAAAAGTACCCGAAGTTGACTGGAGGAGGTATCTTATCGAGAATAACACCTTTCTTGAAACGATGAATATGCTTGACCGCTTATTCCACCTCTGAAAAATCTAGCAACCTAGTTCAGGAACAATTTATAAAGAACTCTTTCTGAACTTCTGCGTGGATAATCTATACAATTGATCGGAATTTGAGAAAACTGTATTGATTCAAAAACGATATCTTTGCGATTTTTCAAGGCCTGTCCAACATTTGAAATTACCAACTTTGGGAAATATCGATCGAGCAATCGCAGACCTCAATTACCTACCTAATCATATTTGATAAATAATCAGTCAATTATTACCCAACGAGATTGGGCGAGATTGGTTAATAATTGTCCATTTCTATGTTCACATTAGCGGTCGGTAATTGATCAATTTCTGTGGGTCATTGATGCTAGGAACCGTCATACAAAGTAGCCCGTAATTTCGCATCTAACGGACAATTATTATTTTGATGTAAGAGCGATTGAGAATTGGATATCGATTCACGGAATGCAAAAGGTTGAATTACTCTAGAATATTCATAATACCTCTGATGAAAAGATGATAATTCAGAATAATTACTCTGCAAAAACCAAAGTTTTTCGTATCCAAGCGAAAATCGTTTTCGTTCGTAACTGTCCGGATGTATTTAGAAAAATGAATATCAAAAAATTATTGTTCGGGTAACATCGCTATTGATATTTCAAATAGAATGTTCGAAAAGCTGTCATACATTTTTTCAGATTTTTTGGAATGGGTTAACAAGTTTGCATCACAAGGGTTAAAAATCCTTTCAAGCCAATTTTAAGACGAAAGATATGATAGCCAATTCTCACTGTGTTCCAAAGATTCGTATCGAATGAAAAGTCACATCAAGAATCACTCGATCATTGGTCAATCTGGCCCACTATTTTCCTGATTTCGTAAAGTGACTGGACTTTGACGTCATTCTGGCATTACTTTGACTAAATTTTTCTTCTTGGGAAGTTTCTTGGTCTCATTCTCAATAAGATATACTTGTACGTTTTTTTTCCATCTGTTATAATTCCTTTGGAAAACAAAGTGCGACGAGATCGTACAATCGTTAAGTAAAATTCATCAGAATCCGTAAAGAACTAAGATGATAAAATGAAAAACTTAAAAATTCACATCCTTTAAGCGTGAGACAAACAATAACTACTCGAACGTATTTTGGATACCTTGAACGCCGTTTCGCATCTTGCAAGCCATAAAAACATCGAAGAAAGTAAAGTCGAGAGACGCAAATAAAAAAAGGTACTGCAAGTTCGTTTTTTTTTGCTCACGAAACATCGAGAAAAAGAGTCGAAAACAAAAAAGAAATGAAAACTCGTTACATCATTGGATCAAATGGAAACATTTGAAAGAAATTTTCTTTTTCTCTTTTATAAATATGAACCGATAACTCTTTCACAGCAACGTGATTCATGTTAACATCAGCGGCGCTGTAAACCAACTGGTTTTTTCCATGTAAATTTTATTCAGCTTCCATTTACTTGAAAAAGTGATGTTGATCTTACGTAACATTTTTTTCTCCCGTGCGCATCCGATGGGACTCGTTTTCTCGATTTTACCCGGCCAAGAAAAAAAAATGTCTTTCCACTTCTTTCGCTTTGACTTCCTTCGAGTTACTTTAATAATCAACACCATGCAAAATAGCGTGCAAGATTTCTAAAATATATTTGAAATTTTATTCATCATTCAATAATTTTAGTTCACAGAATTGTCACCTGCAGTCAACCTCAGCTGAATATTTTGTCTAACTAAAAGAGCATTCAAGTTTCTAAAATAATCTTCATGCACTAGAAATTTAGATCGTTTCATGAAGTAATAAATATTGGATTTTCAGATTAATTACTGCCGCGTTGCTGTCAGGAAACTTTTATCTGAAATTATCCATCTCTCACGGTGTGACTTTGATTTGCACTCGTAGCAAAACTTTACGTACACTTTTGCGAGATATCAGCGGTACCTTTGCTTCAATTTCGAAACACGCTGGAAAAATCGAGCTGAACTCTACCCACTGAATTATCATCATTCATATTTTCAGTACGAATTCGAGAGAAGTTTTGAGAAATTTGTTTAGAACTTGTACGATACTTTTATTGAAATCGAGAAAAACTAATGCAATCCAGTTGGATTTTTTTTGTAGTTGAATTTTTGTGGTATACATCTGGTCGTTGGGGAAAGTTAGCCGACTTTTGGCTTCCAATTCTGTCCCCACGCTATCAGCTGGACTTCCGTCAGAGTTAGCCACGTTGATAATTGGGATGTGAAAAATCCATCAAATCATTTGAATACACCCTGTATACAATCATTTCCTCAAAATGGGTTCATTCAATTTATAATTGTATAAAAATTAAACCCATATCAAAAAACCCCTCGAATTTTCACAATCTCAACAGCCTTCGTTTTGCTTCTGATTACTATTGGACTGCTCGGTGTGGTTTTGGAAGCAGAATCTCCACGAATATCGTTTCACGAGACACATTATTCTGAGAGAAATTGAAAACAACTTCGACTTTTACGAAATAAATCATATTTATGCAAATCAAAACACCCTGGTCGTGATTTATACGTTGCTACGTATATTAGATCTTTCAAAGGCAATAGTAATTTTTAATTTTAAATGCGAGTGAAGCGAGCGGTATCGAGGTTATGAAAATGTAAAAGAATCAGTAAATTTCGAACGGATTCAAATTGAAATGAGACAATCATCTCGAAATCAGCGTAAAAAAGATTGATTGATTAACACGCGTATGACAAATTCCCTTGAAAGCAGTATAAGATTAACAATCACGAAAGATTCAAATTGAAATTGAATATTGAATTTGAGAAACGGGCAATCATCTCTTGTGATGAAAAAATCACATCCACGTAAAATTCATGCAATATTCATCACATTGTTACAAAACATTCGACGTTGAGATTGTATCATTTCAAATCAAGACCCGCGAAAGTATCGACATTCTCTATTTTCCGCAAGATGATAAAACTTCTTACAGCTTCTCTTCCTCTGTTTTATTTTCGTGATATACGTATAAACCATAATGGAACTGCGTGAATATTCATCGAGAAGTTAATAGGAAGGTGGAAATATCGCTTTAAAAAGCGCTGTTCGTTTTTCTTCAAAAGCGTCGAGTCATTCTCTTGATCGGTATTTAACTTTTTAGAATTCTTTGTCTGAAATTCCCTTCATGGTTGGATTGGGAACACAATAACCGGGTAAAACCAAATCGATTCGAGAGAGATTATCGTACGATAGATTTTCCAAGTAAAACCATACGTCAGCCAGATTGGAACAAGTCAAGCTTTTGAAATTTTTCAAATCCTCGAGTCGTAACTTCATCCACTTTGGGAAAATCCATCACGCGGTGATCTTTATTATACCGACTTATCACATAAACAGAATGAGTAAGGATTTTGCTAACATTCCAAAAGTTTCGATGCTAAAAAATTGATGAAATACTTCAGTGCCAGGATTTTGGAAAATTATTACATTCTTGAAAATATTTCCAGTATCTTTTATTGAAAAAGAGAAATAATTGTTTCGATATTTTAACCTGTCACATTCGAGAAGCGATGCAATGTTACGATTTGAGTATAGAGAACAACGTGACACTGGCTGTGGTACAGTGAAGTATCAATTCAATTATGAATGACAGAAAATTCTTTTTTAAATGGATGATTCATGGTAAGTTTTTGCATCTCTTGAACGTGCACAGTTGGTACTCGCTTCCCATGCACTACTCCGATCCACTTCCATTGCTTTCAACGAATTATTTGCACTTAAATCAGAATGAGATCTGTCAGAAAATACAAAAAAATATATATAAAAGCGCCAGACCGCGTATTTTTTCCTCATTGTTTTTGTGCTGTATACTGAAACTACCATATTTTCTTGAAGAATCTCAACAATATACATGATGGCTGAAATCTTCCTCTCAAAAATTGTTTTTCAATAAAAATCTTGACTCAGACAAATACCGCAATGTCTTCTTCGTTCATCCTTCTTTCTCATGCTTTAAAATTGTGATCTTATTTTTCGCAATCGGTTTTTCTACCTGATTTCGTATCCAACCTTTCTGACCTTTGAGGATCTATGTTGCACGTCGAGTTCAAATCTGAGATTTTTTTCCTTCCTTGACGTACAGAAAATGTAGAAAATTGAATAAAGTGAAGTACAAAAGAATGTGCACTTAACGGAAGGTTTGAAGTGAAGTTGGAAAATTCATAAAATTCGCAGCAATTTCAAAGTTATTCTAATTGTACGAGAGGAAATGTTTCAAATATATTTCAATTAAATTTATAGATTTTGAGAAAGTGTGCGAGTTATCTTATTTCATGTAAAAATTTATCAGCGTCGCTAATATCTGGGTTGTTGAAAAAGATAAGGATTTTGAGCTTCCGGAGTGGAGCATTCAACCGATAAAAGACGCGACTCCACTTCGGAAGCTGAAAACCCTTATCTTCTTGAAAGTCGCGAAAGAACGCGGAAGAATATATAATAACGAAACCTGAATCTAGTACATTTTCAAACTACTGTTCAAAAGTCGAAAGAAAATATTAAAAGTTGAGAAAAAAACAATAAAAGCATTTGGAATGCTCTTTACTCCTCGTCAAACTCGAACAACTTTCAGTGTCAATTCGTTAACGATCTCGTCTTGGTTTCCGCTGAATTGGGAAAGTTTCAGACAATTATTCCGACCATACTATCGTCAAATTTTGATCATGCTCAGATTATTATTTAATGATTCTATATGAATTCGAATGGAATTGCGTGGAGTTCAATAGCGAGGCGAAAGTTCGATTTACTCTGTTGTTTAATTATTTCAATGCCAAGTAAGAGAATCAACCATCATCATTGTTTAGCATGAGCACAGTTTTAAATAAAATTGTAAAGGTTTATGCCACCATTGTTCTCTATAATTCATATATAAATTATATTAAATTGTACATGATTTTGAAAAATTTACCACTCGGTAGCATGGTACTTCTCTTTGGATAGAAACAATGATTTCTTTCATTTGAATTTCATAAAGATTTTCAAACCATTTTACAGAATTACTCTTTCACAACAGAGGCCCTATCGAAACTATTGAAATTTCTCCAGGATTTTTTTTCAAGTACTCCTTCATGCGACTGGTGTTATAGAAACCATAAAAATTCACTCTACCGATGAAATTGGAATAATGCTAAAGAATTGTATGAAAACCCATAAATATCACCCTTTTGACACATCATTTCTCATTGGATAGAATACATATAAAAAAAGAACCTTCATAATTTTCTGCACGATTTCAACAGAATCCCTAAAAAATTACATAGCAGCGCTTTCGAATTGCTATAGAGTTTCCATAAATGATCTACGAAATTAGTTTTGTGAAGATTCTATCGAAATGCTTACAATTGTGTAGAAAATCTACAAACTATTGAAATTCCTCCACCTGAATCTGGAAATTCAAATAATTCATATAAATTATATGAAAACTATCTACAAATTCTATCAAGAGTGGCAGGATTTTCCGAGGAAATTGATTTGATCTGAATCGTCACCATTCATTTACTCCATGAAAATTTTGTCCAAAATATATTGAAGGGTAGGAAAGAGTTGAAAAATTTCCACCAGAAATTTTATGGTATTACTTTTTCAGTGAAAAATCCATAGAACTTCTTTGAAGTGGAATGACATTGTATCAAAACTCCGAAAAAAGAATCTCCATGAAATTCATCACACGAATCACGCAGTTCATCACGCAGTTCTGAATTTTACCATTTCTGTGCTGTATCCTCGAGAGACGAAGAACCTCATTTTGATGGAATTTGATGTGAGACTGAGTTCTCAAGATACTAATAATTTGAATTCCCAGTTGAAAGTCATGGCATTGTACAGCTTTGATAAATCGATTGGTGAATAAAAATTGGTGGTTGAATAGAAATGCTGCTGGAAAAAGCATTCTTCGCTCGAGTAATCGATTGATCGGCGTTTCTGTTCCATGCCACGATTGAGAATTATCCTCAGCAATACAAACCATACGATTCATTATATATTTGAATGGTGGATGTTCATTTTGAGGATCATATTAGTTTATTTATTTTTGTTTCTCCGTTCCACGGGGATTTGGTGCATCGATTATCAGGCTCTTCCAAGTTATTCTAAGGGTTTGAGTTTCAGAATCACAGCAATTCAAGCGGATCAAGATATTCGATTGTTCAGAGTCGCAACAATTTTGAAACTACAGAAATAACTCTTCGAAGGTGTTCGCTGACATTATTTTATGGTGATTTCATCTCAATGAAATATCTCAATCCCTGTGGAGTCGACAAACAAGTTCCAAATTCACATTTTCTTGAGGACAGCTTTCTTATCTTCTACCCGAGTCAAAAAGTGGAACCTAATTTAGCTCTGATCCGTTGCGTATTACGGAGTGGATCAGGGTGGATTTTATTTTTCGCCTTGATCTCTCTCTGTTCTCAACCTGATCTTGCTTTCAAAATTCTCATTGAACCTGATTCAACTCTGAATCGTTGCGTATTACGAAGTTAATCAGGTTTCAAGAGGTATTACAATTTTTCGACTCGGGTAAGCTCTTGACTCTGAGAAATGATGGGAAATGGGTTAGCTACACAGCTTGAGTCAAATACGTGTGACTCAATTTCATTGTGCAGCTCATCAACGGGTGATTAAGGGTGAATTATCTATGACATCTGAATATTAAGGAATTTTTATCGATTAACACCTATAGATGATTCGACGAAACTATTTACACAAAAATATTATTGATTTAAACAGTTGAGATGCATAGTTAAAAGTTACTCAATCGATTTCAGATTAAATTCTGGTTTTTTGCCACCAACTGTATAATTCCACGCAGAAATAATGTATGAACAATGTATATGATGCGTATGGAATATACATTATTAATATAATTCATACACAGTTGATACTTAATTCCCCCTTGGGTTGATTCCCATTAGAAAATAAAAGAAGAATTTCAAGATGGTATCGAATGTGAGATGTGTGTAACAAATAAAAGAAAAAAACATATCATAATTCAATGCATGTAAATGAAGACATAAACTGCATGGAAGTTTGAAAGCACAATAAGTACGTGAATAAATACCACGCTGAATCGTATGGCACATTGTATCTCATTTGAAAAACAGACAACTCGAGAACTAAGGATGAACAGGAACAACAAGACTTTTTTGTTCACAGATTTGTAATTTACATTCGAGAATGTATGGAAGAAAAGATTTATTGAGCTTTTTAAAATAGAAAGAAGAAGGTGCTTTCATTGTGGAATTTTTAATATCCTTGATTGGAGTTTTACTTATCGAACGGGTAATGGTGAAGACTTTTCGACGAGTATTTCATTCGATTATTGTAGGTCAGGGTGTGCAAAGGCAAAGAAAGTAAGAAAGAGGAGGAATACTGTGTTCAAAAAACCAATCATGAATACATAATTATATATAATTTATATAATTTTGAAAATTTCCTTCCATTAAAATACAAATTCCTACTAAAATTGCTGTGCAACTATTACTTCCATGTTGTTTTCCAAATTTACACAAAGAGCTTCAAGAACTCAAGTAACTTCCCAGCAACATGACAACAACTGAACTATAAATTGTAGATTACAACGTATTGTTGCGCTTTTGGCGACTCAACATCCTTGCAAATCGCGTTAAACAGGTGTTTGGGATTTTCAATGATTTGTTGCATATCTGCTAAAGATCTTCACTTTTACGAATGAGTATCAGATCTGTATATTTTCTATGAATTGATATTATATTTGTTCATATTTGAAGTTTGTTTAGAATTTTCAAATCTATCAAAATGTGAAATTCCGTATTAAACATGAAATTTATATAGATTGCGCTTGAATAAAATGTGCGACATTTGACAATGTTGCAAAGCATATGATACGGTATGGATAATCTCAAAATGAAAAAGCTTTGGCAATGAGAAGAATGGAAGTTTTCCCTTCGATTGAAACGTCACATACATATTTATTCATACGAAATTATAGAAGGGGGAAATAATGTAATGTGAAGTCAAAGAACATTGAATTCTTTGCAAAGAAGCTAAATTATCATACATAAAGTTGAATTGTTTGTAATTATATGAACTTGAATAACATTGTTTTTGTATTAAATATATGTATCACGAGTAGAAAGATTTTCAAATTTATACCTCATTCAATACAGTTTATATATAATTTTGAAAATTTTCTACTAGGTCGAGTCGAAAGTCTCTTCATTCTGCAAAAATTGTACATAAAATTTATATAAATTTTATAAAATCAATTTTCATTCAAATTCTATATAATTCTTATACAATTTTTACACAAATTTTCATATTACACCTTGCATTTTCTATATTTGTTGTCGAATTTTCAATTTTCGTTATAAACGAAATAAGAATTCAAACTCACAAACTGGAACTGAAAACATCATTCACAGACTCAACTTCAAGATTTCGGGTCCTCAACAGTCAAGTCATTTATTTTGTTACTCGATTATCAATGAGTTGCAACAAACAATTCAAAACTCATTGATGTACGATATCCACAGAAACATGTCTCAAATTGCCTTAGATTCGCGTTCATAATTGTAATTTGATCTGTCCATCGAAATACCGAATTCCAGTAATTTGAAATTTTCCTTCTCTCTCATCTACCTTCGCAAAAAAAAAGAAAAATGTAAAAATCAATGCAAAACCATGGAAATAACGAAGCCACAAGAAAAAAGGAATCCAATCAATCACGTTTTCGCTTTCTCTCGCTCGAAGTTGACAATTGATTGTATAGTAATAATAACAACAGTATCAATAATAATAAACAACACCGAACATAAAACTATGAAATACGTGTATATATATATATATATATATATGATATTCAAAGCACATCCTGTTTTTCTCTTTCAGTCCGATTCGCCATAATAGGTTTTTTTCCCCAAAGCGTAGAGTACTACGGCCATACAGGTGCTCTACTCTATGAGAGAAAAAAACTGCACCTGCAAGATATCGTTTACCATTGTCACGACTACCTCTACCAATCGGAGGAATAAAGAGAGGAACGAGTAACTCCATTTTAACGTGAATCGTAACCGTTTGACCGACGTTGAAAGGAGAAAAACTAATCGAGTTGAGAGAAAAATTCAATTTTTTACAATCTAGGACATATGGGCAAATCATCACCTCCATGATCGTTGAAGGAAGTTGATGTCGGTTCAGGAAGGATCGCGTGGGTGACCCCAACGGTTAGGCCCAAAAGCAATAACGCTTTGACTGCGGACACCATTTCTTCTCCTTCTCCTCGATTGAAATCACTCAACGTCAAGTCTTTAACTATCGTACACCGTTGTTTTTAGTCTATCGTACACTCGCGAATGAAATATTTTGTCATTCAATTGTGATGAAAGAACATCATTGCCTCGGCATTAGCAGCAGTAACATCACTACTACCACCACCACCGTTAACAAAACTCGCTTGCGACACCACGCACAATCGCGAAGTCAATATTTGAGCGGAATATCGATTCGCTAGAAAAAGCAGTTACGGTTTTGTCCACTGGAGACGCTAGTTGTGCCGTCGTCTTTTCGTTCCGCGTCCATTGTTGTTGATCATATTTATGTACATATATACCTCCTATACGTACTGGTACATGCGTGCTACGCGATCGGGTGAATTTTCATTCAAAATGCCGGACCTTTTTTCATTTTTCGTCTAATGTTTCTCGGTATGTGTAGGTTTATTTTCGAATCTTGTATCGAATGAAGAAGTCGGAATACTTGGTTCTTATATTTTATTCAAATCGATAACAACAAACTCATGTTTTACAATAATAACATTATGAAACAATGTGATGAAAATGAAACTACACTTCGTCCAATAACTCTGGAATAATTTTTCATAATTAAAATATCGATGCGTACGTATATTATTATTTATTATATTTGATTCGTTTGAAGACAAGACAACATTCTTCAATTTCAGTCTCAAACGAAGGTCATGTTCATTCGAGGGATAGAAATTTCATTCGGTTGTTCCGTCGTTCCAGAAGTGTCTATACATATCAAATTCGGTTTCCATTCGATGGAGGGATTGGATGCTAGTTTTCGATGAGTTGCAGAAAACTCTGTATCCATTGCCGGTTCATGTTTCAAAACCTTTCCCTCGTCAGCGTTGCCTGATACAGACTTTTTTCTACTTAGATCGACGAATCCTAAGACACCGTGTTACGAAAACCTCAGAAAACCGTATTCTCGTAACGCTGATCTTCGTAAACTACTTACCACATAATGAGTAAAATACTAGGTATTTTACATGTTGGGTTTTTTTTACAGCTTTTTTCTTTCAGGGAATTCCAGTAAACTCACCAGAAATCACTAGTTTTGGATCAATGACAGCTTTTTGATATAGCAGAAGTAATTTATCGTAACTTACTTAATTTATTTCACTGGTAAAAAACCGGTAAAATACCAAAAAATAGTTTACGATAGGTAATTTGGTATCACTCGTCTTCGTACTCTATCAGAGTATCATTGCACCTATTTCCAATTCATTAGGAAGCACCCACAGGAAACGAGTAGAGAAGAGTATGTACGAGGGTAGAGATAGACGATTCGAAAAGAATCCACTGTTTTTTTTACAATTTTCACCCAGACAGCACACAAGGATCTCAAATGAAGTTTAAAAAAATAACTCTTTCAGAATACAAAGTGTTCCAAAAAAGTTTCAGAAATTCTATGAGACTTTTTTGAGAATTTTAACGGAACTCGCAAATCATTTTGTATTCTGAAAGAGTTCTTCAAAAGTTCTCCTCTCAGAATTCATTTGAGATTCTTCTGTGCATGTCCAGGTATCGAATTTCAATTGAAATTGTATAAAAATTGTATAAAAATTGTTAGGCTTTTATTGATTTCCCTGAAAAAAGAATCGATTCTTTTTAGATCGTTCATCTCTGTACACTGATCTCTAATATACACTCCCAGATAACACACGAAGAATTCTTTGTCAAAAACCAAAATAGAATTCTTCAAAAACTCTTTTCGAACTAATGAATTCATAAAGAGCTCTGGAGGAGTTCAATGTGTGGGACATTAACGAGTACTTTGAGAGTACTGAAACAAAACTTTCAGCATTCTCCAAGAACTCGTTGATGTCCCACACATTGAACTCTTCCAGAGCTCTTTATGAATTTATTAGTTCGAAAAGAATACTTGAAGGATTCTATTCTTGTTTTTGAAAAAGAATTCTTCGTGTGTTATCAGGGCTGGATGGGGTATACGTAAAAATCGTTGTGACGAATTAAAGAGATGAGCGCCATTTGCGTTCCAGGCTGACTGCTTTATTTGCAGCGGCAAATTTAAACTTCATAAATATGCTTCCAGGGAAATATATTTTGTATATCCATACAATCATCAAATTATTCATTTATTCTTCCCAATAATTGTCTTCGATATTTTTTGAAACTCCATTTTATATCAGACATAATGATCTTCTGTTATTTATCATTGAGTTTTTCTAGTTTGAAAAAAGAACAAAATATTTCGAATCATCGAAAAGTTTTAAACGATTCAAACTGTAATCAACTATTCTTTCATAGAGTTTTTCATCACATCGAAGAATAATAACGAGTGATATTTGATTTATATTGATATACTAATATTTCACAAAACATATCGATAACATTGAAATTTGCCGCACAAAATGAACATTTATCCCGGAATACAAATGGCTGCTCAGAGTCTTTTATCACGTTCAATTCTTCACAAGAATTATATATAGATCAGTGCAGAGTTGCCAGAAAAAGTAGCCCAAATTTTGATCATTGGTGAATTCTTATAGAATCAAGAATACAATTGGTCGGTTATACAAGAAGCAGTCAATCGTCGGAGTTGGGCTACTTTTTCTGACAACTCTGGATCAGTGTCTCTGTACGAAAGTAAGGTTTTAGAACGGGGAGCGCGGTCAACTTGTCATAAGTTCAGGAATTATGAAAAAAATTGGCCAATGATACGCGATGATCTAACGGAACCAGCCACTCGGAACCTAGAATTTCTAGACTCATCGAAAGCACTACTGGCCCGCGAGGTCGATTGGTCGAGTGAACGCATGACTTCCAAATGATTTTGAATAGACAGAATGATCCATAGAGTTTCCATATCAAAGATTCGATGAAAATTATATAAAAACACTATCGAGTCTCAATTATAAATTTATTGTATAAAAATTATATATAATTATATTCCTTCCTGTAAAGATAGCGGTAGAGTTCGTTCATGTTACCAAAAAAAGAATTCTTGACCAATCCTTCGACCGTAAAATGACTATGGAACAAAATTTTTTAAACATTTAATGTCTTTACTTTTCGAACCAACCAACAAAATGACTACTTAGAGCCACTCACAGCATAATTTGTACATAATCCATATATCCTATACAGCACACGAGTTCCCGTTATGCTAATCAATGTGCATTCATATCGAGATTTCATAATGAATTGTCCGAGCATTCGATACGTTTTCATTTTGAATTCATTATTGGTCGCATAACGGGAACTATTCAAGAAATCTTTGAGAAGGCTTTATGAATTCAAATTGATCTTATTCGAATCGCATATACACTCATATTGATTCCCCACGTCCATAGTCTTTTATCCCAAGAGTCAGATGAAAATTCAAATATTTTTGTTCGTTTGAAGTAGGGATTGACGATGTTCATATTATCGACGCTTTTTTACAAAATATCTATCAAGTTTCTATCAGAATTTCCTGAAAATGTATTTAAAACCTGGATGGATATTTTCCAGGAATATTCCTCAATCGATACGTGTCACCCATCCCTAGTTCGAAGCCCTAATTGATAAGCGGATGGTTATTGCCAACAATATTATTCCCGACCCTGGTTAAAGGAACCCATTGATTCTGACCAATTCTCATTAAATTACGATCAAACGTGGACAATGTTCTTACCAAATCTCAGCGGTGATTTTTCAATGAGATTTGGCCAGAACTTTCATGAGAATCTCGTTGAATCTGGCCAAATCTCGATTAAACTTGGACAATGCTCTGACCAAATCTCATTGAATTTCATTTGTCAGATTCAATGGATTCTTTTAACCAGGGGAGTGGAAAAATTTGCAAAATTACATATAATTTATATTGAATTATATCTACATTATATATAAATTATATTGAATTTTACAAAAATTATATATAATTTTGAAATTTTTTCCACTCGGGTTATTACACATTCTCACTTCTGAAAATTTTTCAAAATTATATATAATTTGGCATGATTTATAAGCAAACCATATTTCAGGGTATCGATATTTTATAAATTTCAATATAAACTCGACAAGGTTTGTATGAAAAATATCCATACCGTGAAATATCGTGGACTTTTGAATTCTATGGAAATTTATATATAACTCTGAAAATTTTTCCACCCGGAATTCGTGATATTTTATTCTTTGAGATGTTATTTTTGCATGCACTATTCACATGAGTGTGTTAGTTTTATGAGCGGCTCTTTTTTGATGTTACTTTTTACGGAGGAATATCATTTTCCACCATCAGTTGTCCCATTAACCGGTACGAAGAAATTTAAATGCTTTTCCAAATTTTATCCCATTTTTTCCAAATTTTCACTGAATTTTCATGGTTTGAGAAACCACAATGAAAACTCGTCTGAAATTGTGAAGAGAAAAATGGAACCGTAAAAAACAAAAGTAAACAGGATTTTATGAAAATTTTTCCGAAATTCTTTCAACAAATTCCTTCTAAATTTAGCATACATTTTCAGTGAAATATATAAATTACTATAAATTCGCGTATAAATCACGAATGAAGATAAAATATTATTCAATAGAAAATTTATATTAATCAAGAAATCAACTCTCAAAAGATCATTCGAAATGAATGACACTATTCAGATCGTTTGTCACCATCGTTGAAGTGGAGATTCATATAATTCGATCGTCACATCAAATGAATTACGATGAGATCGTGATTCTTTCACTCTTGTTTACCCAATTCTCTTGTATTCGTTCCCCCGCTGTTCAATGTTCCTTTATGTATCCGAATTTTGTGATTGCTGCAAGAAGAAAATATTTGAAATCAGTAATTATAGAATTGAATCAATCATTCACTCATTGAATTTCCTTGAGGAATTCTAAAATTCACCAATTCTACCCTTTCAATCCTGATTCTTTGATTTTTTGATTCCTTTGGAATTGGTATTGTCAGCATACTTTGTCCGAGCATTAAAATATGATTAAAAACTAAGACAAATATTTCGAAACTGATCAAGTTGATTTATGAAACCTAGAAGTTGCTGTATGTGTTTCTTCAGTTTTCTAAAACATACATTCATCACTTGAATCGAAATGCAAAATCTCCTGATCCCCGCTATATGGGAGATCAGGAAATTCCTGCCACATTGAGAAGTAAAAAAGGAGCTTCTTCCTTCCCTTCTTTGTCCCTCAAAGTGGGAGAAATTTCCTCATTTTCCATTTTTAGAAAGAAGAAAAAGAGGGTTTCATATTTCGTCTCGGGTAAATTTATTCAAACTTCAAAGGATGGGATGTGTCTAAAATTTTGTTACCATTTTCTGGTATTTGAAACATCAAATTACCCTTGAAAAAAATGAAGAATGTTGTTTTCTAGGGTGGTCCCTTTAGGGACCAGCCCCGCTCTTAAATAGTCAAACTTTACTTTGTCTCTTCCGAGCGTATAAAAAAGTACCTAGACACTTTGATTGTGATCAAGTAACTTTTCCAGCAATTAATAATGACGGAGGGTCAGATGATATATCCTGGAACGACCACTCATCCGGAAGTGGTGAAATGTTTTGCGATCTGGAGAGGACTATCGTCTTTATTATCATAAATATCATACTTGTGACACAATCTTTTGAGCATGTATATTCTTTCTTATACCTTCAAGTTCCGATCGAACCCAGTAAAAGGTCTCCCAAAGTTGATCACAGATCTCTTCTATGGATACATCCAGCTCCCCCCCAAAATTTTTTGGGAGGGCGTGAGGACCTATTTGACTCGCTAAAGATTTCATGTCTTTTCCAATAAAGTGCATCCTTTTTCGAAATTTTTCCTGGAATATTTAGAATGAATTAATGTTATTATTGTTACTCCCCCAGCATTTATGAATTTTGGCCTTGGTTCAATCTTGAGGCCATATCGCTAGGACGGACCAATGTCGGCCCCATTGTATACACATGCTGGGGTCGTGCAATGACCGGAAGAAGGAATAAGTCCATCATTGGTGAAATACACTCTGCACCGTTGAAAATTCATTGAAATTTCATTTATTTTTGTAAATAAAATCAGTAAAGTTTATTAATTGAATTTTGATTCAAATGTCATTGAAATTTCAAGAACTTTTTCAATCACACGAGTAAAAAATCGAGAATTCAGCAGAAAATCTTCGGATTTTCAACTATTTCCTGGTTGAAATCTGCAATATAAATTCTTTAAATATTTGACCTTCAAAACGAAGTGTGGACTTGATTCAGAGAGCGTATGAATTTTTGTGCAGGAAAGAATTGATTTAAAATCTTGTTAGTGTATTTCAATGCTCACGAATGTTGGACTGATTCTCTCCATTCAGACAGATGAGATGAAGAATCTCAAACGAATTTGATGAAGGAATTGACGAGATTGAATTTCGGAACTAAGCACCTGAAGTAATGGTTTGAAAAGAGCCCAAACTATGTTGAATACATATGGTTGATTGATAATATATACAGCTTTCACACGACTCGGAACACAATTTTGCATCCAATCTGTGACTCTCATTGCAAAACTAGGAGTTATGTATGGTAGGTGGCCGAAAGACAAACCGTCCAAATCTAATATTATTTTGAAGCCGTTGATCTGTTGGGAAATAAAATTATATTAAATTTTCATATTCAATTTTTTCCATCAAACGTTGTAACAATAAACATTCGAATAAGAGTTTCAGGTTTTTTTCAATTTTCATGTATCTTCAATGGATTCTATTTATGTTTTCCAATTAGGACAGTTGCAGGGATTAGGGATGCGAAACAATAGTAATTGAGTACAATAAAATCACATCTGAATAGACCTTAACAGCACACCCAACGATGTCTCCGTTACCTCCGCGTAGATTCCACGGAAGTAGGTGTTATTCACGTCAAGCCCAGTTGAAAATTCTTGGATGGACAGGATGTTGAAAGTCGAATGCGAACTCAGAATCACTGTTACCTTTCAAAAAGTTTCCACCCGGGATAACTCGAGTTCCCACCTGAGAGATCCTGCGTGAAAAACCTGACTGGTTCCAACTGGGGATTCGAGTCCACATGCGAATTTCGATAAATTTGCCTATCCGGGAATTTTCAACTAGGAAACTACGGAGATGCAAAGAAGATATCGTTGTGTGTGCTGTTGAAAAAATGTTGAATTTCAATTTATTTATCATAGGATTATATAAAATTCAATAGGATTTACGAATAACTTGATTGTTGTTGAATGAAAAAGCATTATCAAACCTGTGTCTTCGGTTCGCAACTCAATAACTCCAAGCACATCATCAGACTGCCGAACCCGTCGTCAGCGGGAGTTTCTTTGGGATTCCATTTTTTTCCACACACGAACGTTATAACTCTGCATCCTTCCAAGTCTCGTTTCGGGTGTATAGCCACCAGCCTACGGTCAAATACTCTTTTTCTGTCCTCGGACAGAAAATCCTTGAAATATTCAGGATGCTTCGTCAGATATCGGTAGAAATTTTTCATCTGTCGGATCAAAAACAAATTGGAAAGTTTTTTAATATAACGATGACAGCGAATCGAATTACGATACACATTTGAATCAAAATAAGAACTAAATACAGGCAATTTCAATTATCATTTTTGTTCTTCTTTTCTTTTTTGTGACATCTCTAGTACTCATAAACGGATGTTCCGACTGTGGGATACTTTGGGACATACCTGGTAAAAAGATCTACCGAAAACTTCCAGTACCGAACTGGAAATCTTCAGATTTTTAAAGAATTTTATGAAAAATTCTAGGTTTTAGGAAGAATAAATGAAAATATTAGGGAAAATAATGAATAATTTCAAAAAGATATTCCTCCGGTTTAAAAAATGCTGAGCTCGAAGAATATTGTATCCCTATAGTAGAAATCGCTCTAATCGTTCACTAGATGATGTCGATATGTTGTATATTTATAAATAATTTTGAAAGAAATTCACATGATTTCTCATTGAAATGATAATAAATCGTAGAACTGATAAGTGTTTAAATCTTTTGTTTATTAAGTTACACTTACTCGAGTGAATGCACTTTTAGGATACCATTTGCAAGGTCTTAAAAACCTTACAAAGAACTCATCGTCGTCTGGTAAAATTAGTTCTGGGCTCCCTGGGGGAAAAATGGTCGAATGAATTATAGAAAATATTCATGGTCCATTGATATTTGGAATATCAATTTTTATATACAGGAAAAAGGATTTCTTTGAATCTACACTGAGAAAACACAAGTTGTAAAATTTACATCTTGCGAATCCAATATTTGTACAATTCCAAAAATAGTTCGCGGTACCACAATTCAAGTGAATTTTATAACAGCGAATGTGATGTGAATCTTGCATTTTCCGCTGTAAAATTAACTAAAATTGTAGTAGCTCCAACTATTTTTTTAAATCATCGAAATATTGACTACACAACTTTTGCGGCGTGAGAAAGTATTAAATAAAAAGTAATAAATATTCCATTGAAGAAAATTATTCCGTGCTCAAAAATATTCGTGTAATTGAAGTGAATATTCAATATCTCTGTATCCAAATAGCGGGTTATTCAATCTAAGAAGACATTCTTTCCTTTGTGAAAGAGATGTGTGTATATAATTACCACAAGTAAATATATATTATGATCATTACTATCGTAATTAATCCCTCCACATCACTAATTGTATCCCACCAGGGATCTTATTGACAAATTTTCTCAAATCTCAAAATGATTTATCCTTTATAGTTTATTCAAGTGGAAAGTATGTCCAGTCATTTTGGAGTAATAAATTGAACAAGACCCACGTGTAATAATTTTTTATATACTATTCTTTATGTCAGAAAGACAGAAGTTATTGATATTTACCAAAAATTGATCGTTTTTCGACGAAAAGTAACAATGAATCGATCAAAATTTAGTATTTTTATTTTTGGTACACTCATTGCAAACATTCTCTAGCGATTTTCTTCTTCTTTGGATTGACAGGTATTTTTCTGAATGTTGATGCAATATTTTTTAAATATTGATCACTTCTTTCATTCCTCGCAGATCCTATGAAATTTCTAACATACGAAAGTGAAAAGTACAATTTTTTTCTTTTACCTTGTACTATCGCACGGAGAGCTTCTAAACTTTCGGTTACGATTTTTGGCTCTTCCCTCAACTGCTCTTTTGCTTTCTTTTGATGCCGCTCATCCAGTTCCGGGGAGAATTCGTAAACCAACTGATACTTTCCCATTTGAATGGGCTTGGAGGTCAACTCCCTTTCATTAATCGGTTTAGAAGGATCAAATCCACGAAAACTCGGCCGAACGTACATTGTTCCAGGTTTTTTTTACTTCATACACTCAGGGGGCTGGATACAAGAAATATAAATTTGTACCAAAAAGACGGATGAGAAAATTTTGATAAAAAAGAACGTATTTCAAACTAAATTTCATATAAAACAAAATTAGAAAACAAAAATTTGAATCCAATGAGTTATAATGAACATTTATTTAAACATTAGAAAATTATTGGTAACACATTGGACGAATCATGAGAAAAGATTCGAATGATGTGTGATATTTGACATTGCGGGAATTTTTGATGAAAAATTTGTCGAATTTATATCAAAGTTTATACAATGACAAAAATTATATATTTGAATCAACTTAATCTTTATTTGGATATGACCCTACCCTGAGGGAAAGATTTATCCATAGTTAACAAACGTATATTTGCTTATGGCGAAATAAATCTCTGTTTGAATCGAATAAACAAGTGATATTCAGTAATTCACATTTATGGGATTCATGATAGATTCGCGTGGAATAAATATTTATTTCGTCATAACCAAATATACATGTGTTGATTATAAATAAACCTTATTCTCCGTGTAATAACTTTGATAGAATTTGAATAAAATATTGATTTTACTTGAATATATTTTTATTTATTCGAAATAAAACTTACTTGAAAAATTCATTAAATGCAATGGAGTGTCTATTTGGTTAATATTCAAGTATAATATTTTTCTTTGAGTAAATATCGATTGGAAGTTTATACAAATTTAATGAAAAAATATCGATGATATTAAATCTCACCCACCGTATGTATGTAATAATTATAAAACTTGAACCCACGATTATCACTTAGAAAGGAACAACCGCAAACACCGCACTCTCATCAAAGACTGACTTTTCCGTGCGTTTACTTTTTTGTTATCAACCGTTTGAAAAATCTCCCTACCTATGATACTTGGGAATATCCCTCACTTGTCAAGATTCATTTTAATGTTACGAGAAAGCGGAAATCATCAATTCCTGGTTTTGGTCCTCTCTTTGTATGAATATAAGTGTTTTGCGAACCATTAGAAATTTAAATAAGGTCAATAATGTCACTCGAAACGACATTGTCACACAATGACATTGATGTGAAGTGTATCTTAATTTGAACTTTCTTTATAAAACATAATCGGCGAATAGTGCTCGGGGATGATGGATCAAATCGCTTGAAAACACCGAAGACTGAAATTGAATCAGTTTTGGTGCTATAAAACATCCGTTGACTTCCTTTCTTCAGTCGCGATAACAAAACCTCCCAAAATACCTTGAGAATAATATCATTTTAACAGCATTTAGAGCAAAAATTGGTAACAGTGACATCCATTTGACGGCGTTTCGTCTGAGCCGTTTGCATAATCATTACCATCAGGATCACAGAAATTTACATCTTTCCCTCTATTGCTTCAGGTTTGAATGAATTCGGAATAATTTTACTGTGCTGAATGCGGAAACATCAGATTTTGTCGATGGGCACTATCACTCGTAGTTCATAATTAGTTCATTTCAATGATAAAGCACATCTTTTGAATATTTTATGATAGGAATATGTTCTTTCGAAGACTTCGAGTGAATTAAATTTGATACTTCGCGGAAGAAGAATTTTCCATTGATGATTTTTTTATGAAACCAAACTATAGTCTGAGAGTTTAGATCACATTTCTTATGCAGTTCAACTTTACATAACAATCTTACTCAACACCTTCAACAATATTTGCTATTCACTTCCTACAAATTCTCTTTGAGGAAAGCTCAATGTTATTTGATTGCCCTGAATTTTCAATATCCTATTACAATTTTGAGAATTGTTATGCAAATATCAAATATGTATTCTAAGTGTTCTTCGACACTTAAAATTTCAAGCTGTGACGCACTTTATATTTATATTGTAAATTGCGTTTGATGTACTCAAAACTCTTATTCAGCGTTTACGTAAACGGTACTCTCAGACCGATGATCATACAAAAACGTTGATTGCATTGAGAAAAAAAGATATCTCAATTTAAAATGCTCTAATTCGACCGATAGTTGAACGATGCGCCAGATTCGATGATTCTTTCTTGTTTGTATTTTACGAAGTGTTTTGATGTATCGTTTCAATGATGTGTTTTGATATAGATCTGTATATTTGTGATGCATGTCGTATGGAAATCGCGTATAACTTATGCATTAACTACGCGTTCATAAATCATACATTATATCCTAAACGTGTATAACTCGTTTTCACAAGAACTTCGGATTCTCGAAGTTGTTAAGCCTTCTTTTCCATCGTATCAGAAATGAGTAGAAAAAAATCGCGTTGATTTTTTTGCAGCATTTGCTTGATCAATAACAAATAATTCAACTACTAATGCAAATTAAGATGAATCGAGAAACCACGTGGATGAGAATTGTTTTTTCTATGACAGATGTTATTGATTATATGGAAGAAACAGGATTCTAATGAATCGGTGAGTAACTTTTTCACAATCTTTTGTGAATTCTTCATGGCTTACGTGGAATCCCATACAGCACCCAAAATCGAAAAGAGTTGATGAATAAATGAACATTTTCTTAGAATTTGTATACAATTTCTGTATCGTGGAAGTTTGGATTTTTCATTGAAACGAATCGGTAATCATATATTGAAGAAGCTGGACGGAATTTCATTAATTTCATATTGTTTTTGAATACGATAATCCATTCAGAAAAACGGGATTCTCATTATTCATGTGATTCAGATCTTTGGATTTCTTATTTTATCCAATCTTCGATTAGTTTCGATAAACGATTCGAATAGTTGACAATAAGAATAAATAAATTTTTCAAATGTGGATAACACTCCTGAATCCATTCAAAAGAACAAACTATAAAAAAAAACTTCCTGAAAAAAAGTTTGGAAATTTTGTTACCAAACATTTTTTAGTAAATTCACCAACAATTTTGGTAAAATCTTGAACAATTTTTTTCAGTTGACAATCATTGTTCGAGAATTCACGAAAATTCTGTGAAAATTCACACAAAATTTTTCACACATACTTTTCTTACATTGGAAGAAAATTCCTTTGCCCTCATTCTGATAAATCTCATTTCCAATGGAAAAAATGATTAAATTATATTCTTTGAATTCAAGAAGGATTATATTTTTGTTTCAATCTGATAAAAACTTTTCCCAATGTACCGAATTTGGTTCCATCGAAAAGAAGATTTATTAGAATGAGGGCAAAGAAAATTTTCTTTCAATCTGAGAAATTGGGTTCTCGGTGAACGATGTTTCCAACATTGTTCAATGCGGTTTCATGAGAAATGTCAACAATGTCTTCTGTATTTGATTTCAACGATTCATTCTTCAATATTATCCACAGCAATAATCGATGCATCATTTTACTTCGTGAAACTTCTGTCTTCGGTGATGCATAAAACATTTTTGGATGACATGCTGAAAATAAAATAATCATTGATGAATATTAACAGTTGCTTTGGATATTCAATTGTTTCTCAATTCCCTCAATGTTCATTGCATATTCCGCCGTCCTAAGTCAAAAGGCCGTATATGTAAAAATTTTGAAGTTTTATAGACCACACAGGATTTTGATCCAGATCTGACAGGTTTTATTCGGCTTTCTCTGGCAGTCCCATAAATTTTTGAACTGATATACGAACTAAGTAATAATGTCAGATAGAAGCTATCAGATCTGACACGAAACGTTGTCCGGTGCTGTCAGACATTTTTCATAGGGATTGTATCCTATTTTCCCGCCATCAAGTTATTATCCCAGGTATCTCTTTTAGAGACGTCTATATTGACACCTTTTCAAAAATTCATTCTGGCGAATATGTGGTTTGCTGGCCGTCTACATTGTAAAAAAATATTCGTGAATCTCCAACAAGAAAAAAAACCTACAGATTTGTTAATTCCCAAATTATTTGGGAATCTATAATACATTTTCTGTGAATTTCCAAACAATTTTGGTGACTTTTCACAAAATGCTTGTCAATTGACAAAAATTATTTGAGATTCTACCAAATTTGTTTGTAAATTTACTGAAAAATGTTTAATAAAAAATGCCCAAACTGTTTTTGAGGGCTTTTATATAGGGCCATTCGTTTATTTTGATGGTTCTTGTAGTTGCTGGTCATCGAAGAACTTTATTCACTCCAGTGGACCGGGGCACAAACTATATCCTTCCTTGATTTCCCATGTGCAAAATGTTAACAGATAGTCCGTGAATCCCATTGATATTTGTAGAGGAATATGCACGGAGAAAAATGATGTCCTTTGTCAAAAGAATCCATTCAGTCTGAGGAATGAAATTTCATTGAAAAATCGCTGGATGAGATTAAATCAGAACATTGTCCGAGATCCAATGGATTTTTTCAACGAGGGGTTGTAAATATTACTACATTGTATACTAAAGTAGTGCATAAGTGAAATAGTATAATTTTTACAACTGAATGTAGTAAAAATTCATGCTTTATCATGTGAAGTTGCATCAAATTGAAAGATTTTTCAAATCATTATGCATGAACTTTTACTGAATTCATAAAATTTCGAAATTTTATTATTCACTTTGTAACATTGCATGCGTGACTTTTGAAAAGTTGATATTTTTTTCTATTGTTTGTTGAGTATTGATGGTTTTACATTCTTTGTCAAGTAATATTCAACAGATATTTGAACCGTTTCATCTTTATTATGAATTTGGAAAATATTCTCTAATTTTGAGAAATATTTTGCAATTTTCTATTGAGAGGATAACAAAGTTACCATCAGAGCACATTTTCTTGCACTGGAATACTCGAAACTGAATGCATAAAAAATCTGAAATCGTCAGGGATGATTCTTTGAGACCTTATCCAGGTCTGTACAGAGCCCAACTTTTGAATTTCGAAAAAAAATTGTCAAACAAAAAATTCTTAGGAAAAACAAGATCATTTCCTGAGAATTTCAGACTGTTTAATAAGTTCAGTTCAGGAAAAGAACAACGAAACGTCTTGCAGACGAAATCTTCACTCGGATGGTACGTTGGTATCCCCTTAAGATATATTTCAATTTGTTCCGGAAGACTTTCACAAAAATGTATATTGAGAAGTCTCTTTTTTTCAAATAAGCAGAATTTTTGTATCCATTCATGTGAACTTGAAGAATAATGTTCCTGAATATTTCTACGTCGTATCTCCCTTGCTTCAACGCAGAGTCTTCTTTCATCCCCCTGATTGAAAAATCTCATCAAACCGTTTGATTTTTATTGATTCCGATGCAGAAAACTTATCAAATCCATTGAAAATCAACTTTTAATGGGTTTGAATCAGTTTTCTGTATCGGAATCAATGAGAATCAATCGATTTGATGGGATTCTTTTACCAGGGCCACTTCGTATCCCCGTCTTCCATTTACTCAATCATTTTTCACTTATGATTCAGTGAATTCCCCAAAGATTAAAGTAGACAGTAGTTGCTTGTTACAAGTGTCTAGTGGAAATCCATAAAAATCCTGTATTTTGGACAAAAACCTTGTATTTTTCATGACACATATCTGGAAAATATCCTTCTTTTATGTGTTTTGGTTGTTTTTTTCAATATAGATACACAATCTATTAAGATTCCATTGAAATACAAAGAAAAGAGAATTCCATCCAGAAGAATATGTAAAAATTTTATAATCAATTTCCTGTCATCAATTTTATATTATTGTTATACAAAACAATCCAAAATTTCATGATTTTCTTTCTTATATCACATCATTCATTATAAGGTTGAATTGCAAATACATTATGATTGTGTTGCTGTGAGGTTGTCGTAAAAACCTGATCAAATTTTCCATTTACGACGTGGATTTACGACGTCCAAAGGAATTCCATTCTGAAAAAGAGAAGAATTGTGAGATTCAATAATATTAAGGATGAAAAATTAAAGAATATGAAGCATATACAACTGAATTTAATTTTTATGAGGTATCGTTGTTATTTCTTAATTATTTTTTTATCTTCAAAACGCAGAACGAGGGATAAGAGTTTCAGAAGGAATTTCTTCCATCGGGATACTTAATAAACATTTTATGCCTCGCAATATAGATCATATCAACTTCCAATGTGCTGCACGACACTCTGAAAGAACTTTTGGATAAAATTTGCTTAAATTTCATCTAAAAGTGTTACGCAAGATAAGATCTACAATCTGTCCAGAAGATATCACAGAACATAAGATGTTTATTGAATATCTTATTCAATGATCAGAACGGTCTAACGTCTCCAGTTCATGGACAAAAATAGAAATATCATCTCCAGATGAAGATTTCATTCATGATTGAGTAACCGTGACATTCCTCAGCGGTACCAAATTTGCCAAAAAATGACCGAAAAAACCAGCTAAACACTAAAACACGAACCAAAAGGTTACCGAGAACAATTACTGGACATTTTCCGGCCATTCTTTCGATCTTTTCCGAGTGATGAATTAGTGGTAGTTTACCATAATGCAACCATAAATTAACTCTATGTAAAGTAGTTTTGATTGTCTGGTGATAATTTAATTGAGATTTGGTTACGATTTGGTAAAAACCATTGAAACACCATCTCTTGACTATTTATTTACCAAATTCATCAATCAAATAACAAACAAAAAAATCGGTCATTTTGAATCAGTGAGGATCAATATGGAGAAAGAAATTTTGTGTACAGGTTTTTACAGACGCTTTTTTCGAAACTAACAATTCTATTTGAGGTGACAAATATATTTACAGATGGAATAATATTTATGCTTTTCGTACCTTTAATTCTATCTTCGTATTTGAGAATCGTTGGATACCAATCGGCACCGGTATAATCAATTTCTGGTAATTCACCACCGTAGTTCTTTGGTAAATGACTCGGTTTTATGTGAGCATGGAGCGAAGACATCTTTGTGCCATGGAAGAACATACGTTTCTTCAATTTCTCTCTAATTAAGGGTTTGAATATTGCCCAAACCATGTTGAATATGAACGGTTGTTTCACAATGTGGACCTGGAGATTGAGAAAATTTGTATTATCATCGATTGAAAATCATTTCATCGCAATAAGCGAGCGCTTCAATTTCTAACGATCGTAAAAGATAAATCCCTGTAAAAAATTCTGCTATACTATAAAAAGTTAATTCGTCTCTTTTTTTCATGAATTTAGAATTTTAGTTCTGTTCTTATTTTCAATTCCAGAAAAAAATTTGGAACAGCTCATTACTTGCGCTTAGCCTTAGTATGGTAACTCGCAACGCGAAAGCAGATGCGGAAAAGCGAAAAGGATCGAATAAATTTATTGTTGAGATACAAAAAGAATCCAAAAAAGTATACTGTGAAAAAATAATTAGAATTTTCCTGTATGCAATACACTGTAAAATATGTGGGGTGTTTTGCTCGAAACTGTTGGTGGATTCTGTCCCCTTGTCGTGGGGGAATCGGTTTTTCATCAAAAATGAAGGATTTTTCCATCACTTTGTAGAATTATTTTGTTCTCTTGGGGTTTTGAATTCTCTACAAAGGGAGGAAAAGTCCTCCAAATTAATTCCTCATCTATGGAAGAACTTTGCTGCCACCATTTTTCGAGGGAAAATTCCACAATTATTTTTTACAGTGTAGTCAACTGGAAAATTCTCAACATTGGATGGGAAATTAATTTTCGGTATATGAGAATGAAACTCATCATGAATGGAATTGAAAATTCTAAACTTCATGGCATTTTTACTACCATTTCACAGTAAATTCCTGAACCAGCGTGGGAAATGTCTAATACACTTATGTGTTAATTACTTCAAATATATCCCATACAGCAAAAATTTTGCTTCGTCTAAAAGATTTCTTATACAGCAGTTTCCACTGTCTTTGAGATGTCTTCGTTTGAAAAATCTCAAAGACATCTTCAGCACTAAGAGAAAAAAATAGTCGAAATTACCATTGAGATAATTGGGAAAGGACTCAACTTCAAAGGGATGACTGATAATAAGTCTCACTACTTCGTAGTTTAAATAACAATATTGATTGTAGGAATCACTCTTTATTGATTTATTGTTTTATTTTCTCCCAGTGAACACAGTGAAAACTGTCACATAAGAAATCTTTTGAACACAGCAAAATTTTTGCTGAATGGGATATATAGAAATTTCTCCATAAAGATTTTTTACAGTGTACAGTTGCCATCCTATCAGTGATCTGGCAAATTTCTAGTCGGTCTAGTTATTCGATTACCATTCGCAAGTATATAAAATATGTACCTGTTTCAGACGCAAAGGCATAGCATCTTGGATGAAACTTAAGAGCCTCATACTGAATGCAGGTGTCATGGCCATTACTTGTTTCACGGAAAGTCCATCAAAATCCATGATCACTACCACCCCACATACCTGCGGAAAAACGATATAATCAGGAAACATTCTTGTTACAGGAGAATACAATTAAAATACCAAAGAAAGCTTATACTGGAAAAAACAGAGGTAGTGGAGTCAATTTTGCGGCGAGTTTGGATACGGCCAGTCTCGCCGCGAAGTTGGCTCTACTACTTTCTTTCGGTGTATGTTACGCTGAAATGAATGAACGTTAATTTGCTGGCGTCCAGATAGCGATGATTCATGTTCAAAAGAAATTTCAAATTAGCCATCGCTAGATGCTCGCCAGACATCAGTAATCGAAATAAATATTTTTTCCATATAAACTTGGGTCATTACCAATCAAATGAAATTTATTAACTCATCAAAAACCTCGTATGACGTTTTTTAACTGTCATTAAACCTTATCGGAGGGTAATGAACCATGTTTGTGTTTAATAAATATTTATTTCGCCGGATCCAAAACAAGATTTATTAAATACGAATAAACTCTTCTCTCAGTGTAGAACGTACTCATTGATCCCTTTGACGCTAGTTTTTCATTCGGAAAAATCAGTTATTTCCTGCAGAGTTTGAAAGTAAAGTTCAACAGTTTGTAAAATAAATGAATCAACAATCTATAAATGAAACCGCGTTTGTTGAAGTGCTTTCTGACACCTAGCGAGGCTCGAAATAAAACTGATTTTTTGCTTGAAAAATTGTACACAAAGAGAGAAGAATTGAATTCTGAATGTTTGACATTCTGCTGTCAAATTATTATTGACTACTGCGATAGTCAGTTCAATCGTGACTCTATTGAAACTTTAGAGAATATCATAAAACATTCTAGTAATTCCGTGATCCATCCAACTCGTCAATAGATTCTATCAAAGATTCTTCAAAACAAAAAAGCAACTCATCGCATCTCGTCAAATGTTATTCAAAGTTTGTCAAAGGGATTTGGCCCATTCTATATATCGCATAGAATTGTTCTAGTCAGCTTTCATGAAATTTCATTTTGTTAGATCCAACGCAGGAAACAATAAATTCTAATGACAAATCTTCAATCCTTCATTCACCGCTGTGGATCGCCCGAGTTTTGAATTTCGGAGAGACACTTTTTCCTCAGTCGATAACACAAACTTTTTCCTCGGAATTCAAAATTCGGGCGATGTACTGCAATAGATAAAGAATTGAAGATTGATTCCTGAAAATTTCATCCTTCTTCATGAATTCAGTTCAGAGTATTTTTGCCGAGAAAATGTTTATCCAGTCGGTAATTTTGTATGGCGGGTTGCATCAGCGGGGATCGCTGGTATCCCCTTAATTCCCCTTATCGAAGTGGTATTTCTTACTTGGGTTTGAGGTTCGAGAACGGCAGCTTCGTGAATGAGGTAAAAAATCCGAAACATTTGATCGGCACTGACTTTCGAGGTATCCCATGATTTTCCAGCATTCACTACGAGGACGCGTCTACCCATGTGGTCTCGATTCTTTAAAACGTTGCAAACACTTGTTTCAAGGAATGCAGTTTTTTCGTCCTCTGGCATCAAATTGTTCAATAGAGATGCATGTTGCTCTTTGAAATCCGCCACTCGTTTCATCAATTCATAGGCACTCTTTGCGTAGAATTTACATGGTCGTAGAAAAATCATCAAAAACTCTTCATCGGTTCGGTAATACAAGGTGCTGTCCTCTGTAATTAAAATCAGAATATCGACATGAAAATACGTTGTTCGCAAAACATACTTTTACCGAAAAACATTTGATTTCGATTTTTCGTATATTTGAAACTGCTTTATTCGTTGAGAGCTATAGGGATGGGTGATACTTATCGATATCGACACGTGTACATACATTTTTTTCATCAAATTTTCATATAAATTAAATACATATTTTATACAAAAGTATCGATTGAGGTCGTCTATCTTCTTTCAGATCACTTTTTGCTCGCACTATTTTAAGTTTGTGATGCTGGAAACATTGGGTATATAAATTTATTCTGAAAAATCCATCTCTGCTCTCTTATCAGGGATTAGGAAAAATTGGTATAATGATCCTCGGATACTTGTCATTGGTATCTATTTTTCTCTTTTTTCTGTATTTGATATTCAAGCTCATTCGTATCAAGTCTGTTTTCCTAGACGTGTCCTTATTATAAATCTGACATTTATACTCAGTTGATCTATATAGTTTATAGGGATTATATAATAATAATCCTTGTCATGAACAGGAAATACCGTTGCGTGTTTATGAGATCGAATATCTGTAGAAAATCGCTCATGATCATTTTGTTAAGGAACATTATACAATTCTTACGTATCGTATGATGTGATATTCATGTGCATCCAGAGATTGAATAATGAATTCAAAGTTCAAAAAAAGAAATAACTACTTGAAATGTTCTGTAAAAACCAACAAAATCCATATAATTTTTGGCTCAGATTTATATATAACTTGTATGTATTCTTTGTATATTGTGAAAAATATGTTTTGAAAGATCCCATCATTTATCGAGGGTCATCGCCCTCCGGTGATGAGTGGAATTATTCGCCCTCGAAAAAGGTTTTCTTCTGACAAATCAACGGATGTGGTTGAACATCTTTGAGAGATATCATTTCATACAAGTAAGACTTATTCATTATCACCAAACATTGCGTTGAGTCAAGTAATTCATATTTATTCGATTCAAACTGATCGAAATTGATTCGAATGAATATGACTTTTGCTCAAATTTAGATTTATCGAATCATCATCGGTATCTTTATTTTATTTACTATAAACAAATCTTATTTGAGTCAACGAATCCTTTTTCCTCAGTGCATTATTGGAATTTTCAGTTCAATTTATGGGGAATTTCATATATCGGAAATTGAGTTCCTATGCAATGATTGGAATTTTCCAGTCGAATTAGTTTTCACAGGCTGGTCAAAATGCATTCCACACAGCACAAAATGTTGCAGTAACGTCTCGGAATATTGCTGCAATAATATTACATGAACGTTTTGAGACATTAATCAGACATTTTGTGCCATGTGGAACCTAGTTGAGCTACTTGGCGCATAACTAGGCGCGAATTCTCAATAAATAATATGACTTTTCAATATATTGGTACCCTGAACGATACAAAAATGTCTAAAAATGAATAAAAATATGCCAGATGTTGTAATACGAAAAGTTTGATTTCGTAATTTCGAGAGTATAAAAGCTATCATCTTATTACGAATTTGCGAATGTCAAGATTCGATCACACGGGATTTACATCGGAAATATTATACCACCGGTAACGCTCTCAACACCCGCGCTCTCGTTCTCCTCTCTCTTATCTTCACGCTCAAGTTTCTAAAGGGTCAAGGTCCGCGGTCTTTTATCTTCTCATAATAATTTCAGATAGGTCGATAGTTTTATCGGAGATTCTTAAGCCTGTGTACAAGGATTCAGAACGTGTGTATGTATACAATGATTCTTACTTCTTGTTTACTCGAAAAAGACTTCGATCGAAATTTTTCATTCGCTCGTTTATCTTTTATCGCTCATTACAGAATTCACATTTATTTATTTTGCCCTGATTTTTCGGATTAAAAATATCGAATAAATGAATGATCATGTTTTCAATCAGGTGAATCATCATTCAATGGGAAGTAATTCGATCGCTACTTAGGGTAATGAAAGAAAATTCCGAGTTCCGTGAAGCGTATTATGAATGGCAAATGAAGATTGTGAAATCAAGATGAATAAACATTTCTCTGCATTTTGTAAAATTTGTACAAAGTATCTCTTCGATCATTTTTGAAAGAGAATTCTTTCAGTGCATATATCAATTCATTAATTTCATCGATTCAGAATGGATTTTTACAATGATTTATCGTTGATATCAGTTCTGAATTAATATTTCCAATTATAGTTCACTCAAGGGGAAGATGAGATTAATCAATATTACAAGGATAAAATTATTTGTTTCATAACATATTTTATCACTGTTTACGCGTGAGGAAGAATTCAATACGTTTAAAGTGTTTTGATATTGTATTCTCTTCTATCGTTTGTAGAACGAATAATGGGGACAGATATTTCTTGAATTCCTATTGTTATTTCATGATTACAAAACCAGCATTTCAAGTACGATCACATAATAATGCCTGAAGATTAAGAAAATACAGGAAGAGATCATTAATGTTATTTTTATCATTTTCAAAGCAGTGATATGAATTTGTTCCTTCGCCGGAGATTGTAAATGAGTCATGGATGTACACAAATTACTTAACATTTTCTCCAATATTTCACTCTACAAGAATGAGATTTATATAACTGGAATGAACAATTAAATTTGATGCCCACCATAGATCCCTGCCAACGGTAATTGACGTTTTATTTTTCGAGATCATCCTCGATCGCACTTCGATGAATTCCAAGTACGGCATCTCTACGATATCCCCACGTCAAATATGCGAATTTCATAATCAATTTATTTGGAAAATCTAAATTTTCTTCTTATTTTATATATAAAAAGTGTTTTTTGATTTTTTTGTTGTCAACAAACAAACTTGGGGTCGCTTACCGTTTCAAAACACCGTGAGCGACCCCAAATCTCTCTTGAAAATTATGTAAAAAATACTGTAGCACTCCTTCATGATGTAGAACAAAATTAGAGGGTCAGCCGTACAGAAAACTTGTTCGTTGACAACACAAGTATCAGAAAACACTCTTTATATATAAAATAAGAACCACCCTATTGTACCCCCTACCCTGGCGACAGTAGCATGGATAAGAACAACAGAAAAGATAGCCCAATCAATTCGATCAAACTATTTTCATACACGATAATTCAATCTGTCAAGCCCAAGTATTCCATCGAAACAATTCCTCATCATCATCATTATGCATCATGTATTGTTTGCCTGGTCTTGATAATTATTTATCTTATTTTCCGTCGCGACGATACCACGAACCAACATCTGCTGTGACACATATTTCATCTCCTTACGCACATGTTTCATCGAATCGTATGCATGCATATACAAAGATGCAACAATTTTCATACAATGAATTGGCACATAAGTTCCGACGTTTCCTGGATGTTTTTTGTTTTCAGTTTCAAACAGAACAAAAAGATACGTTTTTACGCGAAATTTCCTCTCAATAACAAACTTGAAAACTTCTGCACTGGGAGAAGGTTCTAAGGGAAAATTCACATCAATGTTCGGAAATAATTAACACATACATGCGTCAGGAATTTTCCCTATTTTACTGGAAATTTACGGGAAGATTTCCTATGGCATAATCGGAATTTTTCAATTGTCGCGTATAGGAAAATTCGGATGATTTGTTATAGTTTGATCCAACCCAAAAATCAGAATACATAATCGATACAAAATGATGAGAAGAGAAATTTATGTAACTTCCTCGGCAAGTTAATTGCTTATCTACAAACTGTGGAACGATATTTATGTAGATGGAATCGATCATCTTGATAGCTGATACCAAAAAATACAAACAAGCGAATCAACGATAAGAAACGATTTGGATTTCTCGTTTAATTTGGAAACTATCGGGAGACGTTGATGAAAGATATTTTCTTTTGATTTTGAGATATATACTGATAGGATGAATGAATATCGTTAATCATTAATCGAGAGAAAATGTATTCTGCTTCACGTGATTTCAGTGTTTCATTTATACAATTTTTTTTATATAATAATGTATACGAGCTTTCCTCGAAAGAGATGATAATTAATTCCTATCTCGTTGTAGTGCCACGTTGCGAATTGGATTTATCTCAAATGGGCAAAAAATCACATGTATTTGTCATGACGTTTGTTCGGATCATCGAACGATATTTGACAACAAAATTTAAGGCCGAACGCGATAACCGTTATCTTATTTCGCGTTCTTTTTTTTTTGGCAATAAAATCACAGAGGAAATTCGATTTTTTTTTGTCGTATCAAATAATGTTAATGCGAATTGGATTTGGAGATTATATTGGGACAGATTAGGGTTCATAATTAGAGAAGTTTGTGAATTTTCTAAGATGAATATTGGGACGAATCACAAATCCTGAAACGCACTTCAAACCATAGATGTAAATTCCAAATAAACATGGGAGAAAGATTTTTTTATATTTTTGGAAGCATTGAGAAGACTTTATCTACGTGAAAAGTTTGCCAAGACTCCCTTTTCCCGGACTCCCCAAGTTTTTTCAGATTCCATAATATTTGGAACGGTTCAGACAGATGATCCATACAAAATTGTGATCTGCATTTGATAAACTTCATCTAGTATTACGTGATTTATATCACTGCATCACTGCTGGAATTGAGATACACCCCAATAAACACACACACGATATTTCAACGTTGAAAGAACGCAGACTGTCAAACAGACGTCGATTGTTGATTTCATAACGTTGATTTTTAGTTGAAATTTGATAGGGAAATAGACGACCAGGAATTACGTTTTGATGACGTGTAATTTAAACTAATATTCAAAAATAACCATCAAACGACGTCCTCAAAAAACGTGTTTTGAACGGGTTCGAATCACGCGTTTGAAATGTGTTTATAACACCTTGTGTTTGAACTTCAATTTAAGATATTCTGCTAAAAATGTCGAACGAAACCGAACAATGGTTAAAATTTCAATAAAGAGCAAGATAGTAAATAGTGTGGCATACTTCACAAATACTCAGAAATACTATTGTTCTCGATACTGAATGGAAAGTTTTCAAAATAATTTCTCGGATTCAATTCACGTTTTAAAACCATCATTAGGATGCGTCAATATTTGACGTCTTTTAAACCGTTGATATGACGTTATTTTATGGTTGAAAAACACGTGATCTGCCGCGACATTTTTACGTTGAATCAACGCAAGAATATTACTAATTCACAACGTGTGGTTATTGGCTGTTTTTGACGTTTTTTAAACGTGCGTGTGTTTACTGGGACGCCAGACAACATCCGAGATTATTCGTCCAAATCTGTGTAAAATCTCCTTCGATTACGTCTGGATGGGACAAAATTCGATTAGAATCCGATGAAGATTCACCTGCAGCAATCAAGTGGTTGTTAGCACGGACACGGAAAGCCATCAAAATTTCAGCTCTTGCTCCAGTTGAATTTTGATCATTACTAGTGGTTAATCTATTTGTTCCAAAAGCAAATTTTTAACAAAAATGTAGCTGCAAGAGCTAATTTAATGGGCGTCCGTGTTTATTTTACTCCATCCATTTGAAGTAGTGGAATCCCACTGTTTTTGTGATTAATGGTTAATTACTGAACAAAATCAGTGAGATTTCAGGGGATAATCACTGATCGAAAGTACTCCTCACTAACTAACGATTCACTGCCAAAAATCTGCGATCAGTGAAATTTTACTGTTTCAAATTCAGAGATCAATCACTTCAGCAAAAGCAGCGTATCTTCTAGAGTGTTTTTTTTTCAAAGTACAAATGATAACGATTCAAAGTTCTTGGAAAATTCAATTGGAATGAGCATGTATGTACCACTCGAATTGCTGAAAGAGAAATCAAAAGAATTATTGCCTTAAAGATGTTCTGATCGACAGAGAAACAACAGCAGTTATTGCATGCGTTTGAGTTCACTAATTATTATCTTATACGATATTTTTCTCTGATATTCATCAAGTCAATTCAAATAAATGAAAAATCCATGATGTTTCATGCGATAATTAGTTGCTCTTTGATAATTGGAATAAAATTTCTTGTTTGTGAATCGAACACCATCACCAAAAAATATCAAATGAAGAATTTCATGCATGAATTATGAGAATATTATTTTAATTCTTGGATCGGGATATGGTTCCGTAGAATTTTAATTTAGATTCAATATACAGGTTTGTATATTTTACATTCATTGTACCTAAATTCTATAAAATCGTTGAACCACCTATTTTACACGAAGAAATGAAAATTCATATTGCGGATTCAAAGTTTTTACAGATAGTCGAACGTTCGGTACCGTACTTTTCCAATCTGACGATAATTTATTTGTGAGTAGATAAAGAACGGATATTTAATTAAGCCATCATCAATTTCGGATCAGCAGTATTATGACTTACAAATCATATAAATATTATGCAATAATTATCTATATCCTCACTCAGCTGTATTTTTATTCGAATACCAGAGATTCGTGTAAAAAAAAAACAACTTCCTGATTAGAAAGGTTATTAGTTTCAATATGATACATTATATGAAAATTATGGAAAATGTTGAATTGAAAGACCATTTCCCAGGAAAATGATTATTTATTTGAATATGAACTTATCAAACGTTTCATTGCATGCGATAAAATTTTACTCGATTCAAGTAAATTTTATTTAAAATGAACGAAAATTTATTTGGATGGAATGAATTTTGTATCACGGGAAAAAAGGTATCTTGAAAAATATCATAACTTATGGATTTTTGACGTGAAGATACTTCTGAAAGTACCATAATGGCTGGGACTTTGATGAGAAAGGTACCATACTTCTTTATAAAAATCCAAGAAATTATGGGACTTTTAGAGTTAAAAAACCTCAGATATTTTTCAAGATATCTGTTTTCTCAGTGTATTTAATCTAACTGAAACTCTAGTGGATTCATATTTGAATAGAAATTCAAAAGATTCAAACAAAATTTCTGTATCTAATTAAATTCAATGAAATTATGAATTTTCATTTATCATTTATATTTTTTTTATGTTTCTTTCTCTTCGTGTAGCAAAAATATTCAAATTACTATGTTCCCTCGAAAAAAATTTCGACAAATTCAATAAATTTTCACACACGTCGATACGATAATAGAAAAAAACATACGAAATTCATGACCATGGAACAAATGAAAATTCATTGAAGAATATACGCGAACGTGATGTCATTGTATTGAAAAAAAAGAATAAGAAGAAAAGAAAGAACGAAAGGAAAAACAAAGAAAGCAGAATCCGATGATAAATAATTATCAGTTGAATGATATATTGTATCAAGCGGGAACATGTTGAGAAACGAATAATTTATTCCCTCACATGTATTACGTTATTTCTTTTCTCTTATTCTTTTTTCTTTCACTGTAGATTATGCGGAAACAATCAAACGTCTCACCTTCGAGAAACTTTCTTAGACCGGCAATACCATCCTTCACGTTCTCCTCGGTTTCCCTCAATTCTTTTTCCGCGATAGCTTTGATTTCCGGTCCCAGAGGGCCCTCGTCCAATTCGAAGGACATTGGGGCAAAAGTGACAAACCAAACGGGAAGAGAAGGAATTCAAAGTGATAGATCCTACACTCGAGAATAAATAATTATACTTAATATTGAAATATTTAACGTGCACATAACCCGTGATGTGTTGTTATAAGGGAGAACGATCCTCGCAGCAGGACAACCACGATATATCTGTGAGCCGATATATCTGGTTTGGTGTAGAAACAGGCCTCTTCACATCGTCCGCCATCTCGATCCAATCTTTGACCGATTCAAAGTCCATTGTAATACACGCTACAACCAACGATTCTGATGTTGAAGTCTTTCTTGGGGTATGAACCAGAGAGAAGTCGGGTACACGAGAGATATCCGATAATACATACGTACAAATATCCCTCGGTGTGTGTGATAATGACTATTATGTACCTACATGCACATTCCCAAAGTATATCAAACAAGAATTTCTGACGGAGCTCTCATATACACAACGGTCATCCGATAAGAGGAACGAATTAGATATGTATTTATGAGTGATCGAAGAGCTCAGGGTGCACCACCGCGATCGTTGTTCCAGGTAAAAACTCAATTCAAATGATTCGTGTGTTTGTTTTTTCTTCAATGTGCAAGGTCGTGATTAAAGGGACGTATCAAAAGCATCTCTAGCTGGAGTAGTTGGAGTGAAAATAGTTGGTGCGAGTATCGCGATTTGGAAACTGACATTCTCATAAAACTTCTATTCTACTGTGTTGAAATATGCGGAGTCTTTTGATATATTTCTAAAAATTTCTCACAGTGCCAATAAAAAGATTTGTCGTCATTGCAAAAATATTCACTCCGGCAGCTAAGTTAGTTAATTCCGTGAACAAATTCGTTCACGTCAGCGGAAACATTTTCCTTGTTACTTTAGCAATTTTTAATAGGCGCTATAGTAATACACCCCCTGCACTATGTCAAATCGTATACACGAACTGTACCAAAACTGCATACAATACTATTCTTCAAATTTATAATTTCGAGGCTAGAGTGTTTCAATTATTTATATTGCGTCGAATGATTATTTTACTCGGAAATTACAAGTATAATTTTGAATTCTTATATCGTGCAAATTCGCAACGAATGTTCAGTTTAAGGTGGAATTATATTTACGATGAAACACGTGTACGATAAAACACTGAACAAACAGATCTGACGCATGTCATGATTCTCCGATGAGGTTATTATAGTTCACCTGCAACAATGTAAAAACAATTCTAGAATGCTCAATGATTTTCCTTGAATGATAATTTATTGATGAAATTAGTAATAATGGAACGACATATATCACTTGCATATGAACATGAGTTCACACATGATCCATGAACGATTCAAAGTACGATAGTCACATCGAGATTGGATGAGTCAATGTATAATACTTTGCTCATCATTTTTCCCAGATACATAGTACGTGCAATGAAATCACCTTGCCGTTTGGTATACTTTTATTATATCTGAAATTGAGCGATAGAAAGTTCGGTATGGAAGTTACTTGAGGATCAGAGAGGAATGATATTATACTATCAAATTATATAAAATCCTTTCTGGAATCGTTGAAACGATTCTATGAACGTTTGGAGAACTCTATTGTGTCGATTCGCTAGGAAATACATTAAGTCAAAAAAAGATCTTCCTGTTTGAATTTTTATAATTCTTGTAAGAGAATTGTGTAAAATACTACATCGAAGAATAGTTTTATACAATTTATATAAAAATTGTATATAAAATGTATACAATTCTGAAACTATATGAAGACTGTTCTTCAGAATAATGAACATCGATGTACGGAATGCAATTTGTATATGCAATTCATTAATTCTCTTTATGCGTTACATTTTATGAATAAAGATACGCTTCTAACGGTGATGTTTATAGTTCGTATTTCACGCTCACGTTACGAAGAGTTATAAATTCTGTATTTTGACTTATCCTCTGACCAAAATCTCTTGGATTTATAAATATTCGATTTTCTGAGATTAATACTAAAATTATCGTAATTTTTTACAACTGTCCAAAAGACTGTTTTGGAATTCAATACAAATAGCTTGAAAATGGCTGATGTAATTCCCTGAGCTCTTTCACTGAATTCTCAAAACCTTCATTTTATTTAAAGCAGTTTTCTCTGATGGAAAAGCTCCGTTGCGAAAAAAATTGTTCAATTTAATGGAAAGTCAATGAAATGGAATGAATATTTTGTTAAATTTCGATACAAATGTTTTTAGATAAAAATCGATGAAATATTCGATTAGATTCAATATTATTCAAGAAATTTTGACATTTCACAATACTCTCTAAATCTGGAAGAGTGAAAAATCACTCGTTTCACTCCAATACGTCTCAGAAGTGAGCTAGTCCGCTTCGAGTGGGATTCTCACTCGTTTCACTCTTTTAGACTGAAAAATTCACTCTAGAATTGGAGTGGCTGTGAATTTATAACCTCAAACCTTAGATTATGACTTTAAAAGAGTGGAAATTCCACTCGGCATTTCGACAGGCTCACTTTTGGCTCTCTAAAGAGTGAAATACCACTCTAACAATTTTAAAGAGTAGGATCGGTTATTTTCCCAAATTTTGATGGATACTGAATTTTAATGAGAGTTTTTTTATTAAGAGAAACCCTCTACCACAATTTGGTGGGATTTGTTGTCTTTTTCTGGAGATGTCGACCCTCAAATGACAGAATAATTCATCAAACTGGGAAAGAATCTCTTATTTTTGATGCAAGAATGATTGCGCCTACGACATCAGGGGACAGATTTCACTATTGGAGAAAGGAAAAACCTTTCGCTACATTGCGTCCCAGAAAACTGATTCTGAAACATTTAATTCGTCACTCTCGGATTCGATCTTTGTACATCAAATTTTTACTTGGTTTCTATCAGCGATTGAAATTCCAGCGATATTCGTAAAAATTGGTTATCAGTTGCAGTCAATTGCGAATAATTCGAATAGCCCTGAGTGTTTCAATTATTCGATATTATTTCCTGACGTCAAGTACTGCTTCATTAGATTAATTATACTTTTCGCGGATTGTAGTGATAATTCTAGAAACGTCGATAATCGTCTGTCTGGCATGCTATTGTCCAATTGAAGGTTAAATTACGTAACTTACGCATGGAACAAAACCCAAAATGAGAATTCTGAAACCTTGGAGACTCCCACAAAAAGTGAAATTTGGAATCTTCTGGACATCTTTTGGATATCCGATAGACGTCTTATGCAACATTTTTTGCAAAGTTTTAGACGTTGTCTTTGTGGTTTATCGATTCAATTTCACTTTTTCAATGAAAAATCTGTTCAATCTTATCAAATTTAATCTACAAGTGGACAATGTTTTATTGTAAAATCCTATTTAATTTGAGCTGAGTGATTTCATAGGGGGTTTTGTTTTTATAAACGATCTATGCGGAATGCGAAATTTTCTGCGCAAAAACCTAAAGAAATGTGAGAAAATACGATGACTTTCGAACATCTTTCATATTACATACCTACCATTGAATAATTTTCTAACCATTATAATAAGATCAAAGTTTTCAAGGTGATTGTATAACTACTTTTACAAGAAGGTTATTAAAAGATAAACGTTTCCCAGATAAGAAAAACGTCACAAGCATGTCAAGAAATGCTCATCATCAATCATGGTGTCAAGATGTTTCACTATTGTGATTGGTGACAAACCGAGTTAATGATACCATAATGAAGACATAGGATTTACATTCTATGCATCATTGCAAGCTGAGTGAAGCTCATGACAGTATTATATAGTTGACGACACGTTAAATATGTTACAAAATATGCGGAGTATGTTTGTCCATCTGGAGTTCCAATGAATAAAATTTTAGTGAAAAACCGAATATCGATCAAATACGGACTATAGAATCAACTTTCTCTTAAATAGAGTGAAAAATCGAATTTTTGTGATTTTTCACTTGGTCCAGATAGCACAGGAATTCTAAAAGAGCTCGTAAAGAATACAATTTATTCATAAAGAACTTTTTTAGAAGTCTCGTGCTGTCTGGGGGAACCATAAACTCACAAGAATCAGGAATTTGCCAAAGCATCAGCGGAAATAACTATCAATTATCAGTTGAATTTTGATTAATCCTTATGCGCTGAAAAAATGTTTTGTCGTTTTAACAAAGAGTTTTTGTTGAAATGGGATCAACAAAATTCTCTGATTGGAACAACAAAAGTATGGTTATCATAACCAAATTCCATCAGAGATTAGAGGGCGTTATCGCATAAGGGTGGTCCTTATTAAAATAGAAAAAATCTTATTACCGTTTGTGTTGTCTTGATTGATGTCACGAAAGATAAGTACGAAAAGAACCTAACCAAATTCGAACTGAAGAAAAAGGAGAAAAGTCAGCAAAACAATATTCACAATGAAAAGGAACACGAAGATCGAATGAAAAGTGAAATAGCTCTGTTTAGCAACAATTCCAAGTAGATAAATTGAGATATTCCATGTCCCATAATTACTGTCAAGTTAAATAAATAATAGTCACAGAGGCGATTCGATATCCTGGATATCCTGACATATTCACACCATTCGTTCATAAATATACAATTGAAAACATAATTTTATGACACTGACGATTTTGAATGACGATTTGAATGTAATCTCATAGAAATCCTGGGCAAAAATTCTCGGTTTCATAATTATTTAATATTTGTTGTATTATCCCATGTAGCACAACAGGTTAGAAATGCTGAGGGTCTTGGATGTTCTGAACATGTTTTATGAACATGTTATGATTTATCCAAAACAGTCACATCTGCATATTCTATGCATAATCACAGAACGAACGCAGAATGTTTGGAAAGTTCTTGTGCGATGAAAGTTCACGATGAAACTTCCATCCACAAATCAGAGATATAATAAAAGGATACCCGAAATCTTTGAGTTTTATGAAGAGCATGAACGACGGACCCCTTTATATTGCCTCAACATCGGCCCCATCCAGCCCATTAGAGTTTGAATTGATTACAAAAATTAATTCACCGTGTATCGTTAGGCGGTTGATAAATCATTTAAAAAGTGAAATAATATCATCGATCCTCATCTTATCCTTCCTTTTTTAGAATCGCGACGAACCCGTGAATGTACAAAAGTAGATATTTCGCACTCAAATTGAATGAAATTTTGCGAATAAAAACTTATGTGCGCTTTATTCGATTAACGACGCGAAACTGACGATAAAATCGCACATCTCATATGAAATGCAAACCATGCAGGTTTAGAATTGTTAATAGGTGAATATTTTTTGTCACGGAAGGTAATGAACATTTCCATATGACAAAGTGATAGCCAAAAATATTTTACATACATCCTAGTTCTTCAATCAAGTCATGCATATTGAGAGGATGTTTATTATTCATTTCATATGAGTCTTTGTATTGTTTGTAAAATTACCCATTGACCCTTATCATTCGAATCGAATAATTACTCAAAACGTCACGTGCTGAAACTTTATTTCCCACCTTTGTTTTTCGCTCATTCAAATTTTAACCAGTGCAAGAGATTCAAGCTTTATTTTATTGTAACTTCTACTCGGTTTAATGAATCGGAATAAACATTTTTCTCTATATGTATCACGGAGAAAAAGGAATTTGCTGTGGCAGCGAAATCTACTTTTGCTGGGTTCCTTTTGCCAGAGCAGCAAATTTTTTGCTGTTCCAGCAGTCTTGTTAGCTGCGACAGCGAATTTTTAGCTGTGGCAGCACAAAATGTTTGCTATCCCAGCAAAATTTGTTTGCTATTCTGTATATAATACTGAAGATTTGCTGGCGGAGCAAACATTTTTTGCTGCCACAGCTAAAAAATTGCTGTCGTAGCTAACACGATTGCTGTTATAGCAAATTTTTAGCTAGGTCAGCAAAAAATTTTGCTATTCTATATATAATACCTCGATTCGCTGCGTCAGCAAATTTTTCCTCTCCGTGTATCTTGAAAAAAATCTCGTTGATCGTTTTCAGAGATTATTTTTTCAAAGAATCGGAAAATATTTTTCCAAGTATTATCCCCAGCGAAAATAATTAAAACGGTTCCTTGCAGAGAATTGATTCGAATCCATTAAAAATTGATTCTCAATGGGTTTGAATCAGGTTTCTGCATCGGAATCAATGAGAATCAATCGGTTCAATGAGATTCTTTAAGCAGGGTTGTCTAGCACCGTTTGAAGCGCTTGCGAAGAAGCTAGTCACCAGATAGAGGGTATAATTATTATTTCTACTAAGGATGGATTACCATATCAAAGGATCATTTCTGCAACATTGATTTTTCTCAGTGTACTTAACAAGTATTTGCCTATCCAAATATTGACGTACGATTTTTGTTGTGGGGGTGGCGAGCCCCACAAACTCAGCACTCGCGTCTCCTATAGGATATATCTGTTAGAGTGTTTCATTTTTGGGCGAGATTTTTGTTTCCTCTGTCCTACTTGATATTCTCTAGAAGAAAAAATTTCCAAGTGAATAAGAGGCTTAGCTCATCCAAAAATTGCGTTTCCTATTTGAATAACACAGGAAACTCATTAACTTTGGTTTCAACTCGGTTTTTCGATGTTGAACAAATTTTTTTCGAAAAAATGAATTTAATAGGCTTGTAGGGCATAAAATTTACTACAAAAGTGTATCCATGGAGTAGAGCTGGACGACCAATAGAGAGTGAACTTGATTAAAAATCAACATCAAAGCTCTTATAATTTTTTATTTATTGATCTCACATGCGGAATTAACTTATAATACACTTTACGAGGCCTTAAAATTCATAATCTTAGGAACTACTCATTCAAATACAATAATTGAATGTAAATTTCAATAAATACAAGATTGTAGAGGATTTTAGGCCGATTTTTATTAAAGTTCACCTTTCGAGCTTTGTAACTCCAAAACTATTCGTCGTACAGCTCTATCTCTTGGAACTTTTTTGTAGCAAATTTTATGCCCTATTCACTCGACAAAAATTTTTTGAACACCGTAAAATCAAGTTGACACCAAAGTTAACCAGTTTTCTGTGTTTTTCAAATGGGGAATCGAATTTGTGAATGAGCTAAGCCTCTAATTTACTTAGAACTTTTTTTCCTACGGGAATGTTTTTTATTCCCCATGAAATATGAAATTTTCAGATAGGACAGAGAAAGAAAAAATATCGCCCGACAATGAAACACCCTATATAATATCTATGCGTTATTTTTACAAGATCAAGAACTTCGTAATTATGGTTATTGGAAGTAATTGTGATAACACAACCATAGCTGGGTGACAGAATTTATAAATTCCTAGATTGAAATAAAAAGTGTGAAAAATATTGTATATAAACGCGTTGTCATTCTTCACGATATTTGCAAACACACTAGTTTAGTGATATAATACCACGTTGTTACAATTTAATTTTTCGCCAACTCATTGAGTGTGATGTCTCTTTTTATCTATCGATTGAATATGTATTGATGTTTTAAAAATCTTATGTTGCGTAACAAATCATCGAAATGCAAGAGAAAAAATTCTTTGTTGCATAAACTTGTCACTTCAGTTTATAAGTAAACTCTTCGAGAACAAAGTTTACATCGTGTTGTCATCGTGTAGGTGGTTTTTTTTTCTCTTTCTACAAAGTATCATTATCCTCACTCCATTTGAAAGATCATGTTTTTTTTATCATCGCGTAAATATTTTTCATTATCATTCTACTACCCAATCAACAAAAAGATATTTTTAAAATATCTGAATGAATCTTGAGATATCTTAAAATTTTTTGGTAAAGTTATCTTGAAGATACATAAGAGATGTCTTATGCAACCTAATCGGATGACTTGAAGATGTGTTTTCAGATATCTTTTGAGAATCTTTCGGAGGATAGAATTAAGAACATCGTACAGACTCTCATTTTAGACATCTTCAGGATATCTTTGATATACCTTCAAGATATCTCGAAGTTATCTCCAAGATATCTTCAAGACATCTCAAACTTTACGATACATTGAAGATGCCGTGAACAATTAAAATGCAAAAATAATAATTTGAAATTCACATGAAAAAAGATTTCTTCCGGAATTTTACCGTACTCTTTGTCGGTGAGTATTTGTGGTATGCTTTTCCTGTCTGAGAAATTATCATCCCTTCAAAAGGATTCGAGAACCTACCTACTTGACCTATCAACTACCTTAAGAACCAGTCTTAACAGTTTGAGTCAGCGCTTATTATCACTTAAAGTCATAACGTTATACAACTGGTCAAATTTTGGTTTGTTCGAAACTCCTCACAATGTATGACATAAAAAGATTTGGAATTTTTGAGGAATTAATCCAATATTTCATCTAATGTCATACAGAATCCGAACTTCCAGAGAAAGATCTTCTTCAAAATTTTCTTATGCAAAATATCTTGACTCATAACTTTAAGATATCTGAAAGAGACGTTTGAGATGTATTTCAAAGACATCTCAATTAAGATGTTTCGAAGACATCTCGTGTCCATCCCCAGCCAACAAAATCAAGGCAGCGCTTCTGGCAGTGGTGCTACCATTCACTTATACAGTTAAAAATCGTCTGTACATATATGGCTTCATTTATGTATGGAAATAGGAGCGACTTGGTAGTATTTTTACTAGGAGCACTGCTTGGTAGCGCTGAGGTAGTGCTACTTTATAAATTGAATCATATATATGTTATGGTAGCATGCAGTCTCACGGTAATGGAAAAGCTACTACGTTGCTCCCACTTTGCTGGGTGGGTCCCAAATTCAACATCCTAATTTTAGTTCTTAAAGTTATCTTGAAGATATCTTTACGATACGTCTTGAAGATATGTTTGTAAAGATATGGAACCGCTGCATCTTTCAGGTATCTTACGGAAGATATCTTCGTTTCATGACTTGAAGATTTTTAAAAGAGAACTTACGTATTGCATACAGGTTTTGGTAATGTCTCATTTACATTTCAATTTTTCACCTTCGTTACATTTAAGTATGCTTTCACAGAAATGTGTCAAAAATTCGTATATTGAAATGTTACCTACTTCCCCCACAGCACTACAGTCCCAGAAGAATTCATAAAGAATTCTCATTGAACTAATTGTGTTCTTTATGAATTCTTGAAGAATTCTCCTGGAACTGTGGTGCTGTGTGGGTTGCAATGTCTCAAATATATTACGAGAGAAACATTACAATGAAATATTTTATGAATATTCTTGAAACATTGCAGAAATAATTCAGAAATATTTCATTGAAATGTAAGATTAGCGGACATTGCAATATTTCTGGAGGGACTCTGAAACCTCAGTGTGACATACAGCAATGTCATAGAAATATTTCAATGTTTCCAACGTTACATTTCTGCAATCTTGCAGGCAGAAAACAGATGCGTTGAAAAGTCCCATAATTTATTGAGGAGAGTTTTGACCCCAAACAGGCACAAAGAGATCTTTTAGAGTTCTGAAAAAGATCTTCCAAAGGTACAAGAAGTCTTGAAGAATTTTCTAAAATATATCTTTTCGTATTCAAAAAGATGTCTTATGCAACATGAAAAGATTTCTAAAAGATCTCTCGAAGACTTCTCAAAGATATCTTGAGGAAGAAATTAGGAAATCTGAAAGAGTTCTTCAAGATTTCTTAAAAATGTCTCGAAAAATTCATAAAAATCTCTTAGAAGAGGTTTTTATCGCTCTCGCACTCGTATGAAGTTTACTTTATCTCGATCCTTGAGGTTGCGAGAATCGAACCCGCGTGTCTCACGATGTATTCACGCTCCAGTGACCTGAGCTATGCTGACCCACATAACAATTCATGTCTTGCGATGTCTGTTCGATAAGTTCAAGATGTTTTGCGCAACACATTTAGATGTCTTTTAGATGTCTAAAACTCTTCTTTGGTCTAAAAGATATCTAAAAGACCTCTAAAGGATGTCTTCAAAGATATCTTCAAGGATGTCTTTTAGACCAAAGAAGAGTTTTAGACATCTAAAAGACATCTAAATGTGTTGCGCAAAACATCTAAAACTTATCGAACAGCCATCGCAAGACATGAATTTTTATGTGGGGACACTTTGCTTTTGATGCTTATAATTTTGATGCTCAATATAACATAGTGGAATAGTGTCAGTGGTGTACATTTTCAGAGTAAAAGTGATCTTTTCAAAAAATCTTCCTCAACTTGTCTTGTTAAAGTCTTCCAAGAAAAGATATCTTTCAAACGCTCCTAAAATGTATCTTTAAGATATCTTGCATGATCGTCTTGGAGCCCATACAGCAAAAATTTTGGTTTGTCTAAAAGATTTCTACTGGATGTCTAAAAGATGTCTTATGCAACAGTTTCCACTGTCTTTTACATATGTCTCCGTTTAAGAAATCTATAAGACATCTAAAAGAGATCTAAAGACATCTTTTACATTTCTTAAACGAAGACATTTTAAAGACAGTGAAAACTGTTGCACAAAACATCTTTTAGACATCCAGTAGAAATCTTTTAGACACAGCAAAATTCCTGCTGTATGGGAGATGATGTCTTGGATCAAGAGGTCTTTCAAAAATCTTTTACAAGATGTCTTTCTAACACTTCTGAAAGATATCTTTAAGAACTCTCCAAGAACGTTCTTGAAGATCTCTCAATTGAGTATCCTTTTAGTTATCTGCGAAGACTGCGTGCTGTGGGGGTTGAATTTACTTTCAAAAAGTCCCATAATTAGATGTATTTCTACAAGAAATTATGGTATTTTTGAAGCTATATTCAGGTAAATAATTTAATTCATCACAGACTGGCGCTGATCCCTGATAAATTATGGGACTTTTGAAAATATACAGCCCAACTAACATTTCAATTCTTGAAGATATCTAAAAGAATACTCAATTGAGAGATCTTTAAGAACTTTCTTGAAGAGTTCTTAAAGATATCTCTTAGAAGTGTTGGAAAGACATCTTGTAAAAGATTTCTAAAAGATGTCTTGATTCAGAGGTCTTCAAGAACGTTATTGAAGAGTTCTTGAAGATATCTTTTAGAAGTCTTGAGGAGATTTCGGAAAGATGTCTTGATTAAGACACGTTTAAGAACATAAATTTTTCAGCAGCTTTGAGGTTATATGAGCACATGATCATGAATAACACAGAATAAAACTTTGAATGTACCTGTTATTACAATCGTATTGCAAATGAGGTGATTCCATATCCATGAATTAAAAGCTTGAATCAATCATTGAGATATCAAGAAATTTGAAAGTTTGTAAAAAGTACGATTTTGTCGCCTTATGACGTGCACAATAAAATTACCGAATATCCACTTCACAACAATTCGTCAGAAATACTTTAGGAAGAATCTGCGGTATTCACGAAATATTAACGACTACTAGAACACAGAATTGATTTCTAAATATGTTTCACTAAATTTATTCATCTTTCCTATTTGTAATTACATTCAACTCTTTTGATATTTATTCATGTGATAACAGTTTGTTCAAAAGATCATTTTCACTTTGAAACTGGACACCGCTGACATATTTCATGATGTCATATTGCCAATTATGGGCGTCTCTACCATGTTGTACGTATAGCTCAAGTGACTGAGGCGTAAATATATCGTCAAGTGAATGGGTTCGATTCCCGTAACAACAAGGGTCGAAATCAGGTAAACTTTATCGGAACGCGAGAGCGGTTGAAGAAACAGGAGGGAAAGGAAAAAGAAAAGGTTAAGAATTTTTTTTGTCAACAAATTCAAGAGTCTTCCAAGACGTTTTTATGAATTCTCCAAGACATCTTTAAGAACTCTTCAAGACATCTTTAAGAACTCTTCAAGACATCTTTAAGAACTCTTCAAGACATCTTTAAGAACTCTTCAAGATATCTTTTCGAATTCTATACGTGTTTCATAAGACATCTTTTAGGATTCGTTTCGGTATCTTTTAGAACGTTTTTTAAGACTTCTTACAAACGCATTGAGACTTCTTAAAGATATCTTTGAGATGTCTAAATGTTAGTTGGGAGGGGCGGTATACAGAGTCAGTTCTGAGACTCGGACCGATCCTACGCAATGTATAAGTCTCAGACCTGACTCTGCACACTGCCCTTAATGAAATCTTCGGTGCTGTATGAGTTAGAAACTACGGTCATGTAAAATTCCTCAGGACTAGGTGTACTTTCCTCACTATTTCTATCAAAATCCACTTCTGTAATTGCTGATAGAAATCGGTCCGACAGCTCATTATTACCGGCCAGTTGGATCAATCAATGTCTCTTAGTCGGCGAATAGACCGTTAGAGCTCCGTTTAAGACTGACATTCCAGACAAGCAAAAATATGTCATTTTCTAAAAGATTTCCACTGGATATTTTAAAGATGTCTTATGCAACAGTTTTCACTGTCATCAAGATATCTTCAGTGAATAACCCAAAAGACGTCTAAAAGAGATCTGATTACATCTTTTAGATCTCTTAACCGGAGATCTCTCAAAGACAGTGAAAATGGTTGCATAAGATATCATTAGGACATCCAGTGGGGAATCTTTGAGACAATCAAAAATTTGTGCTGTCTGGGATAGTTTCTTCAAGGTACTTTTGAGAAATCTTGAAGAAATTTTTTAGATATCTTGATTTTTTCTCAAAGATATCTTTGGGAAGTCTCCGAGAGATCTTTTGGATATCTATTCATGTTGTATAAGACATCTTTTCGAACACAAAAAGATACCTTCTAGAAAATTCTCCAAGATTTCTTGTACTTTTGGAAGATATCTTTTAGAATTCTAAAAGATATATTTTTGTCTGTTTGGAAAGGATGTCCTGAATCTAAATCCAATAAAATTCAAATGAACACAGTAAAAAATGACCGGAATTTCACTGTATATGGCCAACGGAAAATCCTAAATATCGGATGGGAAATCAATTTCCATGAATTTCACTGAAAATTCCAAATTTTATTGGATATTTACTATCATTTTACAAGAAATTTCTGAACAAGTGTGGAAAATTCCTAACCCTGCGAAAAATTTCGCAAAGAAAACGATAAGATTTTCCCTATCGATTTCAATGTGGTTTCTGAAACTGGAATTCCTAGAAAATCATCGTGAATTCACGATAGAACTGTATCGGTTCTTATCGTTCTCTATAGAATTTAAGAGAAATGTATCTGGTTTTATCATGAAAATCCTATACAGGACCCAGATAACACACGGAGAATTCTTTTTCAAGAGCAAGAATAGAACTCTTCAAGAATTCTTTTCGAACTAATGAATTCATATAGAGCTCTGGAGGAGTTCAATCTATCGGACATTAACAAGCTCTTTGAGAATATCAGAAGTATTGTTTGAGTACTTTCAAAGAACTTGTTGATGTGCGACAGATTGAACTCCTCCAGAGCTCTATATGAATTCATTAGTTCGAAAAGAGTTCTTGAAGAGTTCTATTCTTGCTCTTGAAAAAGAATTCTTCGTGTGTTATCTGAAGACGTATTAGTTATTTGGAGAAATATAATGGTACTTTTTTGAATAACTGGTATTCCTTCTACAGGAATTTGACGATAAAACCAGATACATTTCTCTCAAATCCTATATAAAACGATAAAAACCGATAGAGTTCTATCGTGAATTCACGACGACTTTCCGGGAATTCCAGTTTCAGAAACTACATGATTTTCTACAGTGAATTGATAGAGCTTTGTTTCCCCACAACTCCATATCCATTGTATACATATATATGTATAAGAAATAAGTTTGTTCCATGATATTTTGAATTTTACCGCGCGAATGATTTCTCTCGAGAATAATTTATCGACGATACAGGGATCGTGGAACCCCAACTCCCATGGTACCACAACACACCGTGTGATCGAAAACGAACGATAGATGGCGACACCGTCTAACAATGATCCTCATTCCTCCCACATCGACGGAGGAGAAACGAAATTGGCCTGCGTTTGTGTGTTACGTACAAGCCTTCCTACGCACTCAAATCTTTTATGAATGTGAATCATCGGTGTTGATCGGTGTATCTCGTAGGTGTATCAGAGAGTAGGAGCGTGTATACGTGTATGAAACTGGTTGTTTGTTTTCCGCGCGGGGCTGGGGCCGGGGCCAGGGCCGGGCCGCGTTCACGAAGCGGCATTTAATCTTCACATTCGTGGTGTTGGTCGCGTTGTTCATCTGTTGTCGTTGTTCGATTCATTGGCGTCGTCTCTTTCGATTGCTTTGCAATAGAAAAGAGAAGGGAAGAGAAGAAGAGAAGAATAACAAAAATATACTACATCCCCTCGATTATCGAGGACAACATAAACGACTACGTTTTTAATTAGTGTTTAATATTGCGGATGTGTGCCCTTGTTTTTTCCGTGCATCTCGAGTTTTACGGGAAACACGACGATGTCGACCAAGTTCATCGCCACAGACGCGATCGACGGTGTTTGGCCTTTTTTACAGAGCGTAAGTCTGGATCCGTACATACACGTACTTACACAGCTTCAACATTATCGTTATCTCGTTACATCTTTCATCCTCTTTCAACATATTCAAATATCTTTTAATAAGTATATACGAATGGAGTTTGATTATGATTATGATAAATAAATCGTCTCGTTGTTTTGTATTTTTTCTTGTTTGCATCGTGCAGCATTCTCTTAGAGGGGATCGACAGATTCCCCTCGTGGTCTCGCTTGCACTTTCCATTTCATTTGGGCCGGCGGTTATGTTATTCCTTCGAACCAAGTAAAACGTAACACACCCAAGATTTATCGATACCTAAATTTGGTGTACGTGTCATCGGTTGTCGTAGTAGTTGTACGTACATACCGCAACGGACAAACTCACGGTTGTAGGAACTCATTGTTATCGTTGTCACGATTTTCGTTTGTACCTTACCTTTGCGGTTTCTCGCAAAAATCCACCAACCCATTTTATGCGAACGCATAAAAATTCTTTCTATTTTTATCATTATTACATCTTTCTTTTTTCTCGACCGTGAATCTCAATGACGTTGAAGATGTTTCCTCTCTTTAGAATGTAAATTGTCCCATTGGATCGGTGTCGTTGATTAATTTGGTGCTGACAATTATATTTTCTGTTCTCAAAATAACTGCTGCATCACTCAAATGAATCGACAAATTTTTTTCTCTGCAATTTTTTATCCCAGATAAAAACTCATTTATGCTTATTGTCACGTTTTTCAGATTGATTGGAGAGATCCATGGCTCGCTCTGTTACTCACATTTCACGTGGCTGTCACGATGACAGCTCTGATGACCAGAAATCATGCGAATTTTCAAATCGTATTGTTCCTCGTTCTATGTGAGTATTAGAGTTTCTTCAAAAATTCTGCAATTATCTCATCATTCTTTATTTATTCATTACTTTTCCTTCCTCTATAGTACTTTTGGTATACTTTTCGGAAACAATAAATGAAGTCGCTGCCACAAATTGGATGTAAGTACAGATTTTATACAGTTCATAAAGAGGATTCCAAATTATGTTATTTATCGATTATATCTGTTCGAACAGGGTTTTCTCCAGGCAACAGTATTTCGATTCTAAAGGATTATTCATATCCATTGTTTTTTCTATACCTATATTGATGAATTGCATGATCATGGTGGTAAGTGATTCGCATTAAAACTGATATTTTTCTTTATCTTAATTAATTTCTCCATAAATTACACGATCTTTAGAATACTTTATGTAACAAAGTTGCATAGAGTAATTGGTTTGTCAGGGAGTTTTAAAATCGTTTGCATAGAGTTTACGCATAGCCCTTCCACTTTCATTATACAAATTTTCAGATCAGAGTAATTGACATGAAAATCAAAGAATATGAATTATAAAATATCGAGGGACGTTGATCATTTCTTTCGAATAAATGTTTCCTAATATTCAAATATTTCGAGAAGAGATTCTCGATAGTCGACAACACTCGATGATAACCGGAATAATGTTTGATTCTGAAAAAGGAAGAAGAAACTGAACGCGCGTATTTTCACTTTATAAGAATCACTTTTGCTGCTCAGTGTTGCGTTCTTAATTACGAGCAGTAGGGATCCGAGAATTAATTACTTTCAATACAGGAAATTCAGTATTTACGTAACCATGTGCGAATGAAAATATATATTTTCTGCGATTCGTTTGCGTTGCGTAAATCGCGTGTTCCAAACGGAGATGCAAGTGTAACTAATATTTAAGGGATTTCAAGCGTTGATTAAAACGTCATTCAATGAACTTGAAGCTATGTTTGATTTTTCAAATAATGTATATTCGGTCTGTGGGGAATTGAAGTGATGATACAATCTATTTAGGATATCCTTTCAAGAACGTGATTTTAAACTATTAAAAACAGTTTGAGGGGATACAAGTGGCGTGGCCCTAACCGTGTTTTTTTAATCGCGCTGCTCCTTTCGAGGTTACATTTTTGGGAAAATATTCAACACGTTTTTCTCTTTCAACATTGTTTGATGCGAAGTTTAGTTTCAGAGTAGACTTTTGGACCGATCAAATGGATGCTACGCTTCGATCGTTAGAGTGGCCGATGTATTTGCCACCTGAATCGTCAACTTATTTCGTTTATAAATAATGCCGGGACGCTAGTAAAATCTTCTTATATAATTCTTGTTCGGGAATTTACTGTGAAATGGAGTTGGAAATTCTATAATGTTCGAGATCTTCGGTTGGATTTATGATAAATTTTATACAAATTGTAACCGAATCATCGAAATTTCCGGTTGTAGCCTGCAAGAAAATTCCTATTATTTTTCCCTCAAACGTAAAACCACAAAACGAACGCACATCTTTGATTGAAAAACAAATTATTCTCTTCCGTATTTAATTTCAAATGCATAGACGTGGAAGTTTTGCCCTCTATAGTCATTTGAATTCATTTAGATAAAATCCGCCGCATAATCATAATTGTTTTTGATTTACATTACACAAAAAACATCATTCACGTTCAGTTCTTACGAAAAAATATTGTATCCTATTGTCTCTTGTATAAAGAAAGAAACAATCATCAGATATAATAGTTGATGATATTAATAGAAATTCTGATGAGATAAAAACGTGGCTATTTGCTCGGTGTTCGGCAAGAAATGTACTCGCGCAAACAGCTTTTTGATGACTCTGTTGCGGAATGTGAGATTATTGTATTTATTGTACAGATAACAATCACTCGTAGATGTTAATTCAAATTTTATAAAATTCTTTCCAACATCTTATGACTCCATCCGAGGAATATATTTATTCTAATATTGAGATTGGAATATTATCGTTTCTTCCAGGAACTATGTAATATCTCAATTCAAGTTTATTCGTTGAATTTGTCCCCCTACTAAAAATGACTTCAAGGCTTTTTTTTTGACCGAGGAATCGTGGCAGAGCAAACTGACTAATTGGATGTGCTATCCAATCTTTCACTCTCGTTTTTCTTTTGGCATTGTTTGGCGATGGAATGCCTTTGGAAAATGAGTTGTCAGATCACCTACATAGCAATTTATGTCTCCAAACATCCTTTAGATGATTTTGGAAAGTCCAAAAGATGTCTTTTGAACGTAAAACGTATTTTAAATGTGTTTAGAAAAATTTGAATCCAACATTTTATGAAAGAAGAGCAAAGAAATGATCAATTTTAGTGGTTGAAATACATCGAATATTAATATCGACGAATTACAAAACTTACAACAAATAACAAGCAATTTACAAGAACTGTTGGTGTCAACTTTTTTGTTATTTTTATTCTGATAACTTTCTTTCACAAAACTGCGAGCTTTGCAAATGAATTCATAGAAAACTCGAGCGATTGTGTAAAAGTCTGGGTTCACGTCAAGAAAACTGTTTAAGTTGAAGCGTTGCTTTGAAATTTGACAATAATTTACTTGAAAATCATTTGAATGATCTCAATGATGAGAATTCACGCTAAACGAATGAAAACTTGTCTCCAACGCATTTGAGATCCTTTTGGACGAATATAGTATCGAACAATGTTTGATAATTAATATATATTGAAAAATTACAACCTACTGAACTACGTACAATAATGATTTTTCATTTGATCAGGCAAGTTGGCTATACCAGTCCAGTCAATTGATGACTAGCTTGAAAAGAGCTCAATTGAGACAGCAAGCGAGAAATCGACAATCCAACGGAGATATAATCGCCGATGCGAATGGTAAATCCTCAACGAGGGAGAAATCAGAATGAAGATCTTTGATCTAGTCTTACCGGAGGAAAAAGGAAGAAAGACGATAAAAAACACACACACACACACACACACACACTCTTTCACACACAACAATCGATTTTAAGTTTTAATTTTTCTAAGACGGAAACCAGTTATGTTTATTACAAAAAGAAAGAAACTTGTTTAGAAAAAAAAGAAAAAAAACAACGATTCGTGTTAGTTATCGTAACTTAATCGTATCGCATATTTTTCGTCATATTATCATAGATCGAATGTTATATATAAATTATTTAAATCCCACATAAAAGATACTCGTGTTAACAATTGTTCCTTGAACATTGGAAGCGAATAATTGTTGAAAATAGTATTTTTTTGATTGACATCTTCTATCACCTAGTCATGAATTTTCATTAGATTTTATTGAACTTTTTTTTTTGTTTTTTAATTTCAAAGTCATCACTCGGATCAAAGTTGATAAAGTAGGAGTGAAGGAATTTTTAAGAATCTTTTATATGATATGCGAAAGAACAAGAAGAAGAGATGAAGATGAGAAGGATACTCGAAACGTAAAAGTCTGATTTAAGAAGAAAGAAGAAGAGAAATAGAAAGAGTTGGTAATCTATGATATGATATAAATTCGTTAATAACTTACGTTAAGTTACATTCCTATTGCTGTTCATTTGTGTGAAGTTGAAAAAAGAAAAATATGCTAGAAGTGACGCAAAGTGTTCTTAACGCATAATTCAAGTACTTATATTACATATATACGCAAAGAACATACAGAAATTATTCAGCTCGTCATTGTCCTTGATTTTTATATGAAGCGTAATCGAGTGAAGACACAAGATAACGACGAAAGCTCCTAAAGAAGGAAAAGTTAGATTTGATTGTTGAATGAGTACACATTTTGGGACCTAAAAGAGTATCGGTCTAATCTTAGTAATAATCAACAACTAGACAAAAAAACAAAAACTTTGACCCAAGTATCGAATTTGTACTCTATCGCGAGTCAAATTTTTCATAAATTGTACATTAATGTAAATCAAAGCGCATTTTCTTGCCGCCTTATATATATATATATATATATATCTGAATATATACATCTCATTACTAACCATTTAAGTTTAATAAACGTATTTGTTCATACATGGTTCCTTCTTTTAGTTCATACTCCTTGTATAATAGTACAAGTTTTATTCAATTAACGTCATTAGCATTTGTATGTTATCTTGCGACACTGCCGAGATTGTATATATCGACCCTGCTAAAAGTTTCCAATGAAGAACGATACAGAACGATAAATTTTCTCGATTGTTACGTGTCTTATTAATACCGAATTTACGATGTTACATCGTTATAGAATGACGGAACTCTCTCGTTTCTAAAGTCATCGTTATAGAATTTCTATAGGAATTTTCACAATAAAACACATATATTCTGTCGAATTTTATAAAAGAGGGTATAAAAAATGATGGACGATGATAAACATTGTGAATTCTGTATTCGAAAATTTCATTGAGACGAAATAAGACAATACGAAGAATGTATTGTTTTTGAGAGTTTCGTGTTGAAAATTGACAGCATGGGAAGTCTTATCAGTACCTTGACACGGGTACGTCAATGGTTTATATGTGCCAGTATGGTTCTTTCGATGGATTAGAATTCGTAAGTTGAAATGTTAGCAAACGAATCCAAGTGATAGAAGACTTAGTAATGAAAATATATGATATATTGTTGATATTGAGTTTCAATGATTGTTTCATTAATTCTGGATTTTAAATCTGTTGAGAGAAGAAGAATAAGCTTTAATCGGTATCGTTCATTCCAAGGTACTATTTCTACCTCCAAGAGACGAAGGTGTTTATCAGAGATGTATAGGTACACAATGTTCTTAAATTTAATTAGTCGAAGGATTCGAGGGATTGAAAGTTTTTCCAATCAAAGGATAATGCATTGTATTCTAAATTGAGGTGTGAAAATTATTAGAATAATTGTGATTTTCAAAACTGTTCCAACTATATATAAATAGTTCTTAAGCCCTTCATTTTTGAACGAAGGAATATTCCATGATTACTATATAACAATCTCATTTGTACAAATCTTCATATGTCTTTAAATAACTAACGATGTGCAATATTTTGATATTAAGAACTGGTGTTTCATTGTATCAAATTTATATACACGACAAGGAATGATAGTTGATAGTTACGACGAAACCAATAAAAATCCTGGTCGGAATTTGTTGTTAACTATTCTAAATTCCCAGCGGGTATCTATCTATGTCACATACTGTTTAGTTTGAGATCATTGAAGTGGAAAAAAAGATTGGAAAGAAAAATTGTTATAATAATTAACTCAGAAGTGGAAGGATGGAAAAACTATTATATCAACAATCAGAACAAATAGTACTCCACAGATAAATGTGTAATCTGAGGCAAAAGTTGGAGTTATTTTGGAAATAACAATTATTCTAACAATTTTCACACCTCTATAAAAGCGAATCCAACTTTTTTCACAAATTATGCGTTCCATGGAAATTTTCAATGTATAATAATAAAATCCACGACCAGGATTGAGTCAAGTTTCAGTCTTTTTCTGATTTTTCGGCGAGTATAAGAGGATTCAAAAAGTAATAACCTCCAACTGTGAAAAATTGTTTGTAATTTTGTTTTTCAATACTCGCAAACTATGAAGAAACCTAAATTGATATTCAGAGTTCAATTGTGGATTTTAAATTCAATTTTATCAAGTAATTCATGAAAAAAGTTTGCGCAAAATTTTACCCGCTCCTCCTGATGCTTGAGTTGATGTTCAAGAAACATATTGATTACGTTTTCACTGTTGCGCTGCGCAAGATTAATTATTTTTCTTTGATATACCCTATCTTGATTTATGGGGCGATGGTTTGGTTTCCTATTTTGGGACTATCAAAGAAGCAGGCTTGAGAAGTTGAACCTATGCTTTTTACGGATCATGATTATGAGCCTATTCCGCAGAAGTTGAATATCCCATCTTTGTCATCTGCGAGGGAAAGGAATGATTTAATTGTTTTGTAGAAGATTCTGAATGGAAAGGTTAATTTGATCCACTTGTTGTCTTTGTTTAAGTTGAATGTGCTTATGTGTGGAGTGCTTAGGAGCAGCAATCTTAGTTTTAAGACTGATATTAGGGGTGCTTTTATGGAGTTCAGATCTCCTGTGCATTGGCTGTGCAGGATGTTTAATACGAACTCGCAATGGGTGTTGTGTTTTCTTTGCTTTCATTTTCTTTTTTGTGATAAGCGTTTGTCCGTGGAACTTGATGAATAAATGAATAAATTCTCTGCTGAAAGAATGAATTCGAGAGAATAAATGACGATGAAATTCACATTTGAGAAAATTCTATATCGTGCAGAATTTGTGAATTGAATTAGATCCAACTTTTATGAAATTCATTGCATAGAATACGGAATACATTTTCAATTTTATAATGTGAGAAAGAAGCTCCCAGAAGAGATGCTTCCAAGTTTCTACAATGTGGACTCGCAATTATAATAGTTGGAACCTCCCTTTTATTTCCTCCCATTTTCCCCACACCTCAAGAAAGCATGAACCTTTCAGAAACGTTTATTGCATTCTCTTTGGGCGGTGTTCTATCATCATTCAAGAATCGGTGTTTGTGGTGCTGATATGAGCTCCATTTATTGTCTATTCTAAATTTCTATTCATCAAAAGTGATTTATGAAAAAAGTTGGCTAAAAATTCTACTTACTTTTGTTGATGTTTGGGTGCTCTTGAGGGGAGAAATTATCACTAATCAGTTTATTTGCAAATATCTTGAGGGGATATCAGCGGTCCCTGACGATGCAACCCGAGCCAAATATTTTCTGACAAATTATTAGAAAATTAGCAATATTTCGATTTCATTTCTTCGTTTTCGAATAGTCGCTGGTATCACCTTAAAGTCAATAATATCCTCTTAAGACATCTAAGACTCGAGGAAAACATTCTGAAGGATAATAAATAGCGATTACGAATAACTTTAAGTTTATTTATTTACTCAAATGGAAGGCAATCGATAAATTTGCAACAAATAAAAATAAATAACACACATACACTCTGTATCTATCTCTCTCTTTCTCTCACATATACATTCACATTCTCTCTTTCCCTCTAGCAATAATTACGTGATCATCACTTACTAGTGTCACATCATTGAATTCAATTCAACGATCGACTAACTTATTTTACCATTTGTTTGTTTGTTTGTTTTTTTTTGTATATTTTCTTCCCTTCGTGATTTTCTTCTACACGCATGCTCATAGAAAATCCATTTGTAAAATCAATTTTTCGTGTTGTTCGATTGTTTCCGTTTAGCTATCCTCTTTTTACATATTTTTGATCAATGATGAATCTCGACTGGAGAAATATCACCAGCAAGTAGTCTCTGTGATCGAGTCATTCTCTCGCCATACGTGCAACGAATTTTCAATCGAATCTATAGATTCGCACGTGTGTCTTCGAAACAGACTTCCAGATTCGCACAGCCTAACAAATCAATCAATCACCAATAAAACAGTTCATGATTAACGATTGAAATAATAACAGAATCCTTACGTATACATATTCTTATATGCATACATAGAGCGATTATAAATTTTTTCTTTCCGCTACCACGCGCTCGATTAGAGATTTTCTCTCTATTCGCAGAATGTCGGATCCTACGATGGGATCGATTCGATGTCGCGATCCAGGTATATCGAACGCTCTCGTCGTTTACGGTTCCTAAATAAAATTTCTTATTCAGGCTTGCTTTCTTCCGGTTCTTCCAACTCTCATTCAAAGTATTATGATACAATATTTTACAAAACAAGAAGACAAAAAGAATTTTTCATTTATTGTCATGGCAATGAGTGACAATGAACAAACGTGTGCGCGTTGTTGCGTTTATGTAAGTGGCAAGGACAATTTGGCACGTTCGGTTTTGCCGTCATGCCATGTTCCTGATTCGAAATTTGATACAAAATAAAGAAAACATTCGATTTAGTTAAATGCAAAATTTAGATAAAAAATTAAAAGATAAGATAATAAATCGTTGTTCTTTTTCAATCGAAAGGAAGTGTTTTGTTTTAAATGCATGGATCTATTGATTTTCTCTTTGATTTATTTTCACTTTTCTTGTATATCCATCCGCAATAATAAGGAACATGGCATTGTCGTATTTGGGAGATATTCAATATGTGTTTTTTTTGGTTTTTTTTTGTTTAAATAATGTAGTGCGTGAGTGTTTGGAATGCTTTCTTTGAAAAATCTTTGAGATATTTCCACTAAAGTGCTAATTTACAATAAAAGGATGATTTTCAAACAGTAGGGATATCGTGTATGTATAGATAAAATATATGGTTGTCGCAATTCGGTGAAATGCCTGTGGATTTACACAATCGAAAGAAAAAAAAACTACTAACAGGCACGTATCGGTTAGATGAACAATTATTTCCAAGGCATAAGAATGTTATTATTCTTTTTTGGGGAACTCAACCACAACGTCTCGATGATATTACTATCGATGTATAGAAAAGATTATATTAGCACCATCACTATATATTAATGATATTCAATTTTTATAAGTTCATTCATAACTTAGTACACACCCTAAACAACCACGCTCCGATATTTTTCTCCTTCTCTTAAATCGAATTTCAAATGCCAATGCGACTCTTTGTTGCAACGTTTCGTATATTAACGTTACATGAACGCATCGAAGCTCATTTTTATTTGCGAATTTCACTTTGTTCTATCAAGAATTTGCATTTGTTTTGATTTTTTTTCAAACTCCAGAATACTCGAAATCCAAACAAGAAAATATATCCAGTTGTAAATTCTGAAACAAAATTAAATGCTTACAATGCGTGACTCCGTATTACATCTTTCTTTTGTCATGTACGTGTCAGGTTTGGGAACGTGGAATGTCAGAAAAACAATAAGAAGAGATAATATATCCAAGAAGGAAAATGTACGGCAACAGTCGCATCGGATTCAAATTCGAATACATCGATCCATATTTGTTTCTTTCCTTACACATTTTTTATCTCATTCATGCCACACGAAACTTTTTTTTTTTTCATTTTCATTTTCCTTGGTTCATTTTTTTTACAGGTATGATTTTGCTCGTAGATTAAAATATTTAATATATCTCCTAACATCACATGCTCTGGCTTGAAAGAATATGCAATTGCGTTGAAAAGGCTGATTTGACAAATGAGAAAACAAAAAAAATAACATATTCGAGACTTTTCAGCGCTATTACATGTGTAAAATATATGTATAACTTTTACAATTATTATATTTTATATTAAATTTCCATATATCATAATAATTATTATAAGATAAAGTTACGCGATTTAATGGTTGAAGAAGAATATATGACAAATGTGAGGGAGAACAAAGAAGAAAAAGAACAAGAACAGGTACACGAAAGAAATCTCATGCATTTCTAACTGACTTCGTTTTTCCCTGTTCGATTGCTATTCGGCACACACGCTGCTATCCGCAATTGAATAAAATCTCAAGCAACACACGACTTTGAATTTCGATAATGTAAAAACTAGCTGTAACGACAACAACAACAACACCAACAACGGTGCTACAAAGAACCTCTTTGGAAAAGTTCCTGCGTCATTCTCTTTGATAACTCTGTATGAATAACGAGAAGACGAAAAGAACTTGTTCGCTTTTTACCCTAGGTTGTTATTGTTGTTATTGTTGTTTATCAATCGATCAAGGAAGACTCGAGATGGTACAGGTTGTAGTTAGTACACCTACGAACCGTGTGTATCTTCCTATTCAAAAATGGTCCACGCGATACAAGATGATGATGATACGATATTTCTTCCGTTACGCTCTCGTCATCGCTTTGGTTATTTCGCATAGAGGAGAGAAAAAGAAACCAAAAAGCTTACGCTCGATTCATATAATAAGTACATTACACGAAGATGTGAGGAGAGTATATCTCGGCACGAAATACGACGTACCCACGCTATGAAAACGCGTCTTTGTATCGATAATAGGTGCAGTCAATGTACACAGTTCGAACATTTATCATCTATACCACACACTTTCTTTTTATTTAAGTACACGTAGGGCTAAGTAGCGAAATCTACTTTATCCCAAGTCAACGAAAGATCGGAGGACATTTTGAAATCTGTATCCTCCATGTTGAAGAGATCGAAAGGATCTTGACTGTTGGCTAACAGAGGATCGTAGATATCTGTCGCCGAAGAGAGAGTCGATTGATGATTAGATTGTGAAATTGTTGTTGTGTTTGCCGTTGCGGAAGTTGTGGTTGACGTTGACGTGGTCGTAGTTGCCGCGACTGGCGATTGGGGCATCAAAGAATCCAACCAATCGGAATCGTCCATGTCCATAGGCATATCTCCTATATCCATCATTTCGTGAGGAGTCTCCATTTTCACTCCCAAATCACAATCCAATTGACCGAAATCCATTGTATCCAGGGTTTCCAAATCGAGGCCCAATTCCTGAAAAAAGGTCAATTTCGATTGTTTATCGTTGAGTATTATTGCATCATTACATTCATAATACAATACCTTTAAGTCTAAATTAGCGTTATCCGACGATGTGACCTCCTGCGGCGGTTGAGGATCCTCGGGTGAGCCCTGCTGAACCGAATGTGGACTCAAAAGCATGGCGGCATCCAATTCGGTTTCAGAAGTTAAAAGATCAGGATTGAAGGAGGAAATCTCTTCCTGTTGTTGCAATTGTTGCAAAGCCGTGGGTAATTGAACGGCGAAACCCGCTAGAGGTAACGGTGGTGGTGGTGGAGGTGGAGGAGCTGGAGGACTGGTACATCCGCTCTGCGATACTTCCATGGCCATTGGACTGATCGGGCTGACCGGACTCGACGCGGTGAACACCAGAGATTGACTTGGACTATCCGCCGGGGCTGTGAATACTAGATTTTGTTGGAGTTGTCGATTCGGAGTTGTTGGGGTCGCTGGATCTTGTGCGGCACTCGGTGGTAATTCCCCATTCTTGATGAGAATCTCCAGAACATCGTCCACGACTTGACTCTTTATATGACTCTTTTGAATAGGCTCGATTTTAACTTTCAACAATTTGGCAGCTTCGTCGTATTGAGGAGGGGGTGGCTTGCTATCTTCCGATATCGTCTGTTGTTGTTGTTGTTGTTGTTGTTGTTGTTGTTGTTGCTGTTGCTGCTGCTGCTGGTGAGCTTGAGCTTGCGCAACCAAAGCACCCAACAACGAACCATTTAATTTGGCAGGTTTCGCTAGATTCAACACTATCGCGGTAGGTAATTGCACGGTGGTATTGTTTTTCGCTTGATTCTTTTTATTGTTGATCGCTGTTAAAGCGGAAGAATCTAGAATGGTTGCAGCATTGTTTGGTTGAGTTTGCAAGAAAGCTGCTAGACTCGCTTTGGCATTGAGCTGTTGGAAAGTAGCATGTTGTTGTTGCGTTTGCTGTTGTTGCTGCTGCTGTTGTTGTTGCTGCTGCTGCTGCTGTTGCTGCTGTTGTTGTTGTTGCTGTTGAAGGTGTTGGAGTTGCTGCAGGTGAAGAGCTAGCTGCTGTTGCTGCATTTTATTCTGAATATGTTGTTGTAGGACTAGCTTTTCCGCACGTACCGTTGTTGGTTGAGTTTGGCGAATTTGTTGCAGCTGTTGTTGAGATTTGTACAACTCGCGTTGTAATTCTTCTATTCGTTTTCTCTGCTCTTTGATTATATCGTCTCCTATAAAGAAAATAATGATCAAATCCATGCAAAATTGTTGTAAAAACTTGTTTACGTACCAGGTGGACTCGAAGGATCATCGTGTTCACTGCTATGCGGTGAATCTATTCGAGGACTATTGGGTTCTTCCTTGATGTTAGAAATGGGACTCTTTATTTGCGAATTTGATTCGTCCGACGTCACTGGTCCCGGAGTATCCATCAATATATGTCCCATTTGTGTCACGTGTGGTCCGTTGGTATTTGAATTATTGCTAGAAGATTCTGTGAATGGCTTCAAACGTTCGATCAGTTGGGGTTTTGATCCGGATACGGGAAGATTCCGTCGTTTGAGTTCCACTTTTAAATCACTCACTGAAAGAAAGACGAAAGGGTTATCGTTGATTCGTGGAAACAATTAAAATTCGAATCGCCGAAGTATCAAGTTCACCTTTCATATCCTCGAGTTTGCCTAAAGGCCTCAAAGGAGGTTGCTCCGAAGGATTATTCGAGGAATTCGAGGGTGCTGGACTTGGAGCGTTCGCGCTGCTACCGCTCACGCTACCTGCGTCGCTGGCACCGCTACTCGTGAGGGATAAAGGCTTCTGGGCCGCTGGTAAGATAATCTGTGGATACTAAAAACATCAAGATGAATATGACGAGGCTTTCGTATTTTCAAATTTATTGCATCTGATGTACCTTGTGTTGCCATTCGAGCTGCCATTGGAGGAACAGTTGTTGTTGTTGCAGAAGCAATTCGTAACTAGTTTCTCCAGGCGGCGCTGAACCAAGACCCGATGTGGTGGACGATATGGTTGTCTTTTGGGCATTCGGTGGACCCTGGAAATTGCAATTGAATTAATTTTTTCAAATCAATCATTATTCAACGTTTAAAAAAACAAACGAATAGAATTTTCATATAATTTTCAAAGTTGAATGACTCGAATGAAACAATTACACGAGTTTCATGCGTTTCGATTAAAATATTTGAGGTGTATTAAAGCTGTTGGAGTGATAAATGATACATCAAGATGTTTCTTCGTCCTCATTTGCACGATCCGCTTTGACGCCCGAGACCGTCGTCGGAGGGAGTGTATTTCTCGTGACTGGGGGGGAAGAGTAACTCGGTTTCTTGGCACCTATAAAGGTATTGCTCTGGCATCGTTGTTCCCGCTGCAGCAGAAGCAGCAACAGCAGCAGCTTTTATCCTTTCTCCGTTCGTGGTTTCGTTCCTGCTGTTGCAGTTTCGTTCTGCTTAACTCCTTCTCCCTCCTCTTAGGTGCAATTAGCGTTCGAATTACTCAGAGCTAACGAGGTGGGCCCAAGAGACTCGAAGAGAGAAAAGATCGCGAGAGTTAATCACCCGATACGATCTCTGAAGCGAGCTTACGAGGACCGGGAGCTCAGATTCACGAGGACTGTTCGTATACTTGTTCTTGCTCTTCTTCTTCTTCTTCTTTCTCTTCTTCAATGTTTTGTTTTTTTTCTCTCTTTGAATTCATGTACATACATATATATATATATATATATATATATATATATGTAGTGCCGAAACGCAGCATCGCCATTCCGAAAACTAGTTTGCGTAGTGCCACCCAACGGCGCTGGATACACGATAATTACCTCACGTAGAGATGTGAGACCCAACAGAGGGTTTCACGAGAGAACAACCAAAAGAAAATGATTTGAATACTAAAAATGAACTTACTTTGTACTCGTGGAATTTGATTGTCCTTGTTTTAGGTTGACTCTTGGTTTTGGATTTCTTTCTGTTCTTGTCCTTGCCGGGAGCGTCACTTTTTTGGCACGTTGTGGCAACGGCGGCGGCAATCGGGCTGGGTTGGGGCCTAGGGGTGATCGCTGCCGGTGGGGGAGCTGGGGGCGATGCTATCGAAATATTGGAAAGAGGACTAAGGCTCGATGTCGTCGACCCTAAGGACATTGGACTCGGCGCCGGCGCCAATGGAAGGAAAGTTGTCGTCGATGGACCATTACTTTGACTCGCCTGCGAAGTGAACGAGAGACAGGAGTGAAGAAAACAGTTTTCATAAGAATATGTCTAAAAGATACAGGCACGTACCTGCGTGGACGCATGCTGTTGTTGTTGTTGTTGTTGTTGTTGGGGTTGTTGCTGCGGTTGTGATTGTTGCTGTTGTTGTTGGGATCCAACTACGGTATTACAAAGCTCCGCGAAGGTTTGTATCGTCGATTCGTTGGATGATTGTTGAAACACAGGGGAAGTCGAGGAAACAACGACGGCGCCCCCAGTTGTTGGGATGCTCAGCGATACCGTAACGATTCCAGCCGATGCAGCCGCGGTTTCAAGGACGTCCGAAGATCTGGATTCCAATTGAGGCGAGGGCACACCTTCCGAACTTTGAGAATCATCCTCAAATGTGATATAATGATCCGGATGTTGAGGTTTCGTCACCTGGCCTTCGCAGGTGGCTTTGAAAGGAATGTGACCCTCTGAAAGATACACGAACATAGCGTTAGATATTTGACAAATACCTTTGGGGAAGATCAATGTTATCCTTCTTACCTTTAACCGCTCTCTCGATAGGTTCCTCCGTATGGAGAATATTCTTTTGTATAAGTTCGAGCGGTCCTGGTCGATGACTGAGCTGATCGTTGAGTTGGTCGGCCAACCTGGCTTTCTTCAACATACGTTGCCTCTCTGCCAAACTTGGATCAACGTGGCCCACATCTTCCAGAATATGTTGTCTAACTAGTTCCTCTCTTCCAGGTCTCTGCTGAATCTTTGCCTTCAATAGATCCCCAGTTTTCGCTCGTTCCAATTGTTTCCGTTGCTCGTGAAAAGCTGGCGGAGTTTTCAAAGCTGTAAAGTGTAAAAAATTCTTTCAATTCACAGTAAAGAACGACGAAGAAGAATATCAACGAATCCTAGACGTATCAATTTCCGGAACGATTATCTCTCAATGGATCCGACGCGTCAAAAGCGTTCGCTGGAACCCACATCATCGTTAAACGTTCGAATAAATGAACTTGCCGGTTCGGTTTTGACGTGGGCCTAAGGATTTCTATTCCTGTACATCGTAGGAGAGCGTCGTAGGGTGGTGTTAGGCCTATATGCCGTCATAAGTGGAACATATAAAAGATTCAAATGCATTTACGAGAAAGTAAATAAAGCGGCGGGAGCTTGAAGAAACGCATACGGCGTTGTATTCCCAAGGAAATAAAATCCAACGTTTTATTTCTAAATATAAAAATTTCTTATTAAAAATTCCAACGGTAAAAAATCATCCTATCTCATCCCACATCGCTCTATCTTTTATTCGTTTCCATTTTCTTTTTATTTCTCGCAAACAGCACCAGACGCGGGACGTTATAATTTAAAAATATATAGCGGTATTGTGGATGTAGTAGGGAGAGACGATAAATTTACAAATGGGTTGTTTACGCGACTCACGCACGACGACGCGTTCCCCGAATTCCTTGTCACGCGTTTATATCGCGAATTCAACAGTCGCGCCATGGCGATCATGGTGGGATCAATGTATGATGGGAAACATCTGCGACCTGGTTGTATTATTGCGATGTGATAAACAGGAATCGTGTGTATTTCGAGATTTTTATGTCTAGGCCTATATTTGACGGTACGAATAGTTCCTGCTTTCTAACTGAATAAATCTAGGGTTATTTTGATTCGTTATTTCGAAATTATGCTCTTAGATCGAAAGAAAAGAATCCTCGTAATTGAAAGTTATTCGCTCAGGCTGAACAGGGAAGATGAAAGAAAATACACGAAAACCCCTACACAGGGAGAAATTTTCTGTACTTTTTATCAAAACATTTACGTTTCGGGAGATCAAATAAATCATAAAAATATTCCTTGTTAATTTCACATTCTTCTCCGTCGACGTGACACGTTGTTCCTACAATTTCAATGTAAACTTTCAAAGCGAATCTCCTGGAACATAAATTTTTGATACAAGTACAGAAAATTGTCCTCCGTGCGGAGGAAAGAATAAATAAGAGAGAATCGCATTGGGAGAGGACTCTCGAGATAACCGAAATAACCGAAACGGCTCAAATTACTGTTGAAAATGATCGAATATGCAGTTAACGAGGCACTAAAAATTCTTAATGACGGTCGACGGAGAGGGACAAAAAGAAAAGTTCAATATACTCACGTGGCATGATTCCTTGTGCAACCAATTGATTGATGGGCCGTCTTAGCATAAGCTTCACCTTTAACGCTGCAACATAAAAATAGATACGGTTACATAACGTATACGGTTCTTTTTTCAGCGAGTCCAAGAGTAGAGTGAATTGGAAGGAAAGCTTAGAAGAAGAAGACGAAAGAGACGTAATGGTTTTTCGCTGAATTCAACTTCCGTTGGTTCGCAATTCTGAATCTACAACAACCGCCGCGACATCGACGACGAGGAGGAGGGCGGTTCAAAGAACTCGGGGAAATTTTTTCTTTCGCGAATTCGTTATGAGGAATTCAAACAGCCGTCCCGTATCAGAAACCCCTCGGAAGAAACAATCATTTTTGTTCAGAAGTCGAGAGGAAAAAAAAAAGATCAAAGTTGATCTCGTTCCATACGAGTCAATGTATTTTTCTTTTCCGAGTCTCAAGTCATTCCATATGGCGTGAGAAATTCGATTCGTTTGCCAGATGAAAGAGAGAGGCGCGAGAAAGATATGCGAACGTCAGCCCAGGCTGATAACTAACAAAAGAACATCCTTCTTTCACGCGTTAATTGGACCACCGCATGCGTGGAATTTCTTCTTGTTCCTCTGTCCACCGGGTGAAAGAGAATTTGAAGAATTCATTGTTGAAATGATAAATGGAATACTTGCTGTGTGTTTTTTTTCCTCTTCTTCATACCGGGGTGTTCGTTTAGGCTTTTGGAAATTAGTCGCGGGGTTTTGTCTTCGAAACGAAATGACAATTTATTTAGTGCGGATTGTTTTCCTTGTTTTTCATTGTTAGTTTTCAAAGTTCATGGAGAAGGATTTTTGGTGTGATTTGTAGAACTTCTTTTCCCTTTGTACATAATCGGCGGTGTATTGGACTATCTGATTTTGAATGTGATAGAATGAAATTTCATGGGCTTTGGTCAGAACATTGTGTAAGGTTCAATGAGATTTGGAAGGAATCAATGGTTTTGTTTGATCAGGGAACACAGGAGAATTTAATCGAACTAGAGCTAAAACTAGCTGAAACATTCGTGGTCGCGATAACTTGAAATCTGTTTCGATTCACCAGGAAATGTGATTGTGATGTCTAGAAAAAGTGGTTGAAGCAAAAATTCACTACATTTTTCAGGTTAGAAAAACGAGATTCTTTTCCTGGCGTGACAACCAGAATATGTATAATGTGTTAGTTAATTTTGGCTTTAACCACTTTTGCTGGACATCACAATCACATTCCCTGGTGAATCGAACCAGATTTCAAGTTATTGCGACCACGAATGTTTCAATCAGGTCGTTTCTCTGTCAGTGTAGTGCAGTAGTAGCTTTCTTCGTTTCAAATTTCGCTCCCAATAGTTTCGGGATGCCTTCTATTTAATCCAGGGTTTTTTAAAAAGCCCCAACCCACCTGGGTTTTATTGGGTGTTACTTTTATCAAGTTTATGCAGATCAATTGCGTCTCAGTGATAACACTTTCAGCAAAATTCTTGAATTCAACGCGAAATTCTTTATGAGATATCATATTTCCACATCAAATTGAATATTAGTTCATACATTCAATGTTAGTGATGGTTGAAATTCAACGTTTATTTGATCAATTTCACAAATATGTTTATGTTATTAAAATTGAGAGAAAAAAATTGATATGTGATCCATTTTCCAAATGATCATATCCATCTATCAGTTCATTATATTAATTTCTTAAAAAATGAGTAATCCACGAAAATTAATTACCCATTACTTGAATTACTACATTATCCATTATTCAAGTAATGAATAATTCTTTGAAATACATTATTCATTATTCAGGTGATAGATAATTTTTCATAATACATTATTCATTATTTAAGCAATAACTAATTTTTCGAATACATTATCCATTATCTGAGTAATTGGTAATCAAATTCAGGATATTGCTCACTTTTTGAGGAATGAATAATAAACGAATGGATAAATATGATTATTCGGAAATGGATAATATATGTATGTTAATTATATTTCTTTCTTACCGATCTCTGCTTACGCGAAATTGAACTGAATGTATTATTTTCACGCGATTGATAATAATCTATAAACATCAGCAAAAAATACAGCGATCGAAGATGAAACCATTCACATTGCTGAGCTCATAATTGGTTTTCGATAGTTCGGTAGAGCAGGGCCGTATATTTTGATTTGGAAAGGTGGGTAAAAATTTGGAAATTCAAAGCATCGAGAATCCTTCGTTGGAAAAAGGAATTATAAGCTGAAAAGTACTGATAAGTACTCTTTCGAATAGATTTGTTTAGATTTGTGATTTAATGTTATAATTTCATTCCAAACAAAATCCACCTAATGTCCTTGGTAAAAATCCAAAAGTGAACGAAGCAGTTATTGAAACGAATGGAGCGTGGAAATGTTTCAATTTCCTCCTAAATCACATTTCGATGACTGTTTGTGACGCTTTCGTCGCGGTTTTCCGCCAGAGGTACACTATTTTTTCAACATAGAAACGATTGAGTACAAAAAAAATCAATGACAGTGAATTATCAAACTGAAATTAATAAGTCAAAAATTTAACTCGATTTTCTGGAAAAAGAAAACACTGTAGTTTTAATATGATATCACAGCGTGTCAGCGAATAATAGAAACTGGGTGTTTTTGAGTCGGGGAAAATGGTTGCAACCCTGATTTATTAATCCTTGCTCATTCCTCTTGGCTCTACCGTACTCTTAATTTTGAATCTTGAACTCGGTTGAACAGTTCTTCTGAATTAACCAAACAAATGGTCAATTTGATTAACCGATTCTGAAATTTTTAGAATCACAAAGGAGGAATTCGTGGTTTAAGGTTTTCCTCAACTCCTCCCACCGTTGGTACAACGCGTTCTCGAGAAGATGATTTAATTAGAATTGAAATCAAATAAAGAAACGAAGAAGGTAGTCACGTTGACGTTAGGCCATACACCAGACAGACATCTACAAAATATAAAATATACCGTCGTTGGTGCAAAAACAAAAAAACAATGCACCCAATAATGTCAAATTATTTTCTCGCAATGACCAAACCGATGGTAAACGAGAAAAGGAATATAAGGAACTTTCGAGATCAAAGGTCGAAGGCGAAGTCTCCAAGGAGACTCTTGGCGCGTTGGTATGTGGTGTATACATTCGCGAGGCTCAAGTACAAATTAACACACAAAGGGACTGTGGTATATAAATACGCGCGACGCGGGTCAGATTGCATAAATACCTGATGACAGGGAGAAAGGAAAGACAGAGATGGGAGAAAATAAACAACGAGAAAGAATGGATATAAAAGAAGAAGAAGAACAAAAAAAAATGAGGGAGAAAAAACAGAGGAGAACTAATACAAACGCGGAGGCAAACGATCGCGCAATCTGAATTCAAAGTAGCTATATAATGTCAGGATGTGGAAGCGCGTGTATACAGCGTGATTCAGAATCGATCGAAGTTTGCAAATCCTGCCAGAGCTATTCGGATTGATAAATTCAAAGGAGAGAACGCGATATTCGATGAATCAAATAATAATATGAAGATGAAAAGATCACCCATCATCGCACCACCTTATTCTCGAGCATGAAATAAATTGATAGTAAACATAATTAATGATAAAATCACGCGTGAAATTGTTACTTCACGGTAATTGATCTTCCCGACGCGTTCCCGTCCGGTAATGACCTTATCTTCTAATGCACATTCCAGATCGGTATCGCGAAGCGTCGCTATCGAACCGGGAAATCGTGCCAGAGGCACGCATTACACGTGGTTAAACCTCTATGTACACGCACGATACTTTTATCACGACGAATCCTTGCAATCTCCTCCCATAATTCTCCAGTATACGCGGATACGAAAGAATGTATTACAATTTCGTATGATTATTGAATCTAAATTGAGTCGAAATTGTTGTTGGCTGGTATCAGAAGAGCGTATCAAAGCTATCTCTTTAAACACCGTCTCTGCGATGCTTTGCGCAAAAGCGGCAACGGACGAGGGCATTATATTCTGATTCATTTTACGGTGCACGTACGGATACGCGGTACGTAGTCGTGTGGGTGCATGAATCTTCGCGCATAAACTCCTTCGAGTATTTGTGTACTAAGGTACGTCTAGGAATTTACATGCGAAGAGAAAAGGAAAAATATCTAATGAAGATTGAGAGAATATGCAAGCAGCATCGTGTGGAGCGACCGGAGAGGAGAGGTAAAAGAGGAAGAAATTGGATGTTACCCAGAATAAGAGTGATGCGAAAACGGGGAAACGTTGGAATGAAAATAGAGTGAAAGATTTGGTTGAAGAAATGATGATTATCGGTAGTAGGATCTATGTGGGGTTAGAATTTCGGATTATAGATTTTCTAAGGAGGTACGCGGAGATACGGGAAACAAATGGCAAATAATGGTCTCTGAAAGTGAAAAAAACGGAGAAAGAAAGTTACGCACGTGCATAGGGTTGCGCACGTGCATAGTTGTCTCATGTACCTGGTGGCTCGACGGGTTACCACGACAACTCGCGAAGAATGTGAAAGGGTGAAGATTCTTGTACCTTAGATTTTTGTAATATCTTCAACGGCGTGTACGATAAGGGACAAAGCCCCGAAAATTCAAACAAGTTCATTAGACCCCGAAATAAAAGACACATATATACAACATTTATTGAATTTTCATGGCATTAATTGTGGGGAGTTCGTATCCGAAGAGACGTACGTTCGAGGCGCACTCCATAAGAATCTGTGCCATGCATAGAATGCAAATTCACGAGCGCGGTATTTCATTGGAATGAATGCCATGTGTGCATTAGAGGAGATACCATCGGTGTTTATCCACGCACAATAGGGAAAAAACACACCTAGGGTGGAATAATGTTTTTTTCTTTTTCTGGAAATCGAATCTTTCTTTATTACGGCCAACACCGTAGAATGAGAGAAGAGATGATATAAGATATACGATAATCATTATAATGTAAAACTTGGTGAAATTGAATTTCTATTTCAATTTTCTCGCAATAATATTGCGATGTCGAAAGTTTCCAAGCGGTGCGCGAAGTTGTCGTCCATTTTACGAGGCTTTTATAACGCTTTGCCGGAGCCGGTCCTTACACGCCTGTTTTACGACGGGAGACAGCGCCAAATAAATCAACGCCGACTGGAATTCTAAACGCCGAGAGGAGAAGAAGTATAGAAGAAGATGAAGATGAAGAAAGGAAAGAAGAAGAAGAAGAAGAAGCAGCAGAGAGGAGAGGACGTTTTAAAACTACGAAGGAGTTCCGGAACGGGCTTGAGATTTCTTTGGTGATCTCATAAATATTATGGTTCACGAATTCGCTTCGTCGCTCGTTTGGCTCCCGTTTTGACCCCAATTTTCTTCTCTCCCGTCTTCGTCCCGTCTTCTCACTTATCATCTTACAAAACAACGATACCACAACACGTTTCGCGTGCCAGCTCTCGAATAAGAACAAAATAGAATTATGATTATTTCTCACTTGTTTATCCCTCATTTATAATCGAGAATGGAAAAGATGATGATAATTTCATCATTTTCTCTCCCCATCCTCCTTCACCTAGCAACAGAAATCATCGTCCGCGTTATCTTCCTTCTATCATCTGCGATCCACGGATAGAATTGTAAAGACGTAAGCCGTATAAGACAGACATTTGAGGGGGTGATCCAATAATACAGCAGCTTTGAGTATAAATAAAGCGTTGCTGGGCTCGAGTAAGAGAACCGAAATGAGAAAGAGGAAGAGAAGAAGAAGAAGGAGAAGAAGAGAAGAAGAGAAGAAAAATACTTGAAATCTTGCGGGACTTCTTTCCTTTCTTCCTCCTTTTTTCTTTTTTTTTTTCCTTTTCAACATCATTTCTGGTTTTAGTCTACGGAACTTCATAATGATATCTTTCCTTTTTTTTTCCTTTCTTTCTTTCTCTCTTATTCCTCACGATATTGTACATCGACTTGACATTTTTCGAAATAGAAACTTGTCCCATACGCCCACGTATTCGTATTTACTTTTAAACGAATGTCTCGTGGCAGAAACGATGTTGCGTTCTCAACATCGATACGTTCCGCGAGGAGCGATCGAATTTGTCAATGTTGAGAATTCGTTGAATAAATATGGATGCCCGATCGGATGAGCCGATAGACTTTGTTATTTCATGGATATTTCATTTCGAGGAGAAATAATATTTTATGGTAATGGAGGGGATCGTCTTTTCATTGTATCGAGTACTTTCGAACGGGACATTAAAGTTGGGTTGATTTTTTAAGTTTCTTTATATTCTTGAATCACTTTCGAAATAGAGATAAATATCGTAAGTTTAGGGTGAAATGTGTGGCACGATATCTCATTTTTTTTCAAACAATTACCAAACATTTCTCGAAAAATCAGGCATTCCCTATTTTCAATAAAAGGTCCTGGTCAGGTTAGAATCCGGAAACCGTGGTTACAAGGGCCTTACTTGATCTCCCTAATAGGATTCAAATTATAGGGTTGTAACGCAAAGGTACACTGAGAGAAGTGGAATGCAATGATTACCATGTGCGAATAGTGATTAGAGGACAGCTTTGCGATTTTGGTTGCGGATACTATGGACAGTCGTAGCAATGTTTATGCAGATGAGAATGGTTACCATATTCGCCATCATCGACTTAAAAATTCTGTCATTCAACCACCATTTTCGCATGGTCATAGTTACAGTTCACTTCTCTCAGTGTACAACAGAGGGAAATATGGAACACCGTAACGAAACCTGATGAGCACCTTATAGGAAATCAGGCCCTGATATCTCCCCGTCCAAAATTTCTACTGGGGATTGTTTGGAAATTCACAGAAAATTCGTGGATTCCCAACTGATCTGGAAATGTGAAAACCCCTCAACTTTTTTTCTTACCATTGATTTACAAATATTTTTCACGGTGGGAGTTCTTCTAGAATCTTTCCTTTTTTTTCCATCCATGAAGGCACTCCTTTGCCCCCAATTCAAAAAACTAGCAATAATATTGCTGAATCGACAATAAAATCATAAAAATATCGTTCGAGATTGTTGAATTGGCAATTTTATTGTCACCAAGACAACTGTTGTTGGAAGAACAAAAATCATTGTATATCAAAAAATTCACTTATCGCATTAATTTCCAAAGCGTTGCATTCAATCAAAGTATCCAACCAAAGGCGTTGAACAAATGTAAAAGTAAAATGCCTGACTTTTGAAAATAAGTTTCAAAAGCATCGATGAGAGAAAAAAAGAAGCACTCCTTGAATTTTCATGTCCCAATTTTCGCAGCAAATCGAAAGGATGAATCTTCAATCCGAGTTTATATATTCAAAATCTGTTCACAATGCAATCACTTTACACGACGTTTCATCTATCTTTTCCGCTCGAAACCTATTCGTTGCTGCATCTCATCTCTCTAAAATCCCCATGTGATTTACGTTTCGCACCCACATTCGACGGTGAAACTGTGCAAAACAAACTTGTTCGACTTGTTTTCTCGAATTCATTCACCCACGCGCGCACGACTCACATAATATTCTAATAATTGTTAGACCTCGACCAAAAAGAAAAGAGCGCGAGAGAGAGAGAGAGAGAGAAGCAAAAAAAAAAAAGAACAGAACAATAAAACAACGCAGCGGAGAATAACGAATTGAACTTGTGTGGGTGTATGGATCAAAGTTTCCTCATCACTTGCACCAATATTATCCTGGTTATCGGGGTTAAAAATGTTCTCGTTATGTCACCTTAATCATTCGAATATTGTTCGATTTGCGTGATCGATGACGATCGAATGTCGTTATTATTGAAAATAGTAATTAGAATGCGAAAGGAAGGTGTACGATACAGGCTCGAATAGGTGGAAAGACGTATTTCCCGCCATTGTTCTCCAATGAATACGTGTGTCTCTTGGGCGGAGATTCCACGCTCACGTGCAAGCTTCGTTACGTCAAAACGTTCAAAGAGAGGGATTTATTCAACAGAGTTGGATAAAACATTTGTTCTTCAGGGCTCTTGGGATTCTGATTTTTTTATATTAACAATTATGCTAAATCAGGTGAAACGACGAGATATAATTGTATGTTTTTGGAATCGATACGATGTTGAACATTGTATCATCGTTTTATAAATACGTCCAATAGGTTGAAGTTAAAGGAGGAAACTTTTCGGCTGAATAATGCAATGATCGTGTGATATGCGCACACTCGTATAAATACGTACGTATTTGTGCGTGGAATAGTAACGCGAGTGATTCGTATGGTGCATTCGCGCAACAGCAGAAGACTTTCTTACACTTGGTTTAACGTACGTTTAACGCGGCATTAGCGGACTCCGCCTACCGGTTACGCCTTCTAATCGATATAATCTCTGGATTTCGCTAATAAGATTGATACAAGATTCAAGATAGGCCATTTCTATTCGCTTCATCGAATGCGACGATTATTCAATTTTGGTCCTTCTTCTTCTATGGAAAATTTATACAACTCCGGAATTCTTTTCGTTCCTATCAAAGAAATTCCCTTCTGATATTTTTTCTTCTGAATTTTCAGAATCGTTTCAAAATTTGCTGTACAGAATCACACATTTTCTGAACTTTCAGGAGCAATTTTTTTTACAGCCCTGTTACGAATAACTCTGTAAAAAATATACTTCCTAAACTGCCAAAGAAGTTTGGCAGTTTTTTTACACAAACTTTTTTTGTAAATTACCAAACAAAAGTTGGTAACGATTCAAAAAATTTTGTGATTTCACGAAGATTTTTGAGAATTCACACACTTTTGTTCGGCAATTTACAAAAAAGGTTCGGAAATTATTTTTCCAAACCAAGTTTGTAAATTTCCAAGCATTTTTGTTTGGAATTCAACAAATTTTTTTTCACAGTGAATCTATAAAATCTCATTGACGAATGGGAAAATGAATAGGTCTCAATGATATTCAACCAGAAATTTTACCATTCGTGATAACATTCAATAAATTCTAAACGATACGGATTCTCTTGAACGTATTCCGAATTTCCTGTACTTTTTAACGTATATAATAATAAATTCTCAAGTTTATTTCCCATCGCGTTCTAGAATGAAGAGAAAAAGAAAAACTCAAGAAACATTCGCCTGAAATAATAAGAATCTTGAAAATTTAGAACTATCCTTTATCTCTCTATTTATCTACACTGTCAGAAATGTCTGGAAGTTTTTTTCAATTACGTACATGAAATCAGGTTCATATACATTCTGCATTAAATTTAATGTACAAAAACATGAAAAGACTATAGATTATGCTATATAGTTTACATTAAATTTCATGTAAAATGTGCATGGAACTGAATTCATGTACGTACTTGAAAAAAACTTCCAGTCAAAACATTAAAATTAATGCAGAAATTTTTAACAGTGTAATGACGTTCTTTTCCTCTCTCTTTTATTCCAAAATCCCCCCCAGGGAGTCTCGGGAGAATCTCACAGGGCGTCGCTTTGAAAAATCCATCTCACGCGAGTACTCCTGTTTCTCCACTCTGTTATCATCTATTCGAAACAGGAACCCTATATAAAAAACCCTGAAAAATCTATGAATTTATTATAATAAATCGCTCTCTTCAAGAATATTCTTTCGTTGATTGTTCCATTTTCGAATCGTTCGTTATATCTTAGTCACATTGGCCATTTCTAACGACGTTTCGTCAGGGAAGTTGTTTATCGCGCTAGTTCACTTCGATTCGACGAAAACAGTGAAAATATGTGTCGCGATGCGTGGGTGGAAGACACAACGTTAACGTCTGGGATATTGTAAGCTATTAGATGTATTTATAATTGAATTCGAAGGCTACTGGAATAGAATCGCTCTTCTGTTCTTTACGTAATAAAATTGAGGTTCGTATTCGATGATATATATGTCATGTGCCTTACCCAATATCGGTTGGTTATCGACCTGACTCGATATTTAAAACACGTCATCGAGCGTTACAGTGAAAATATGTAGGGTGAAGTTCTGGAGAAGAAAATGTTGCTCAAGGATGTGAAACTCGATTGAAAAATATATCTATTATCAAAGTCGCAGAGTACAAAAGTTCAACTAATGTTATGCTAATTAGTACACGTGTCCTTACACGTAGATCTATCGTTAACAACGAATTGGCATTGTTTCAAACGTATTTCCCACACGCGTGTTGAGCTATCGAGTAGGTAAATCAAGCTTTCCTTGCTTTTTTCCTTTCTTTCCGATTTTATGCTTTTGTATCTTGTTTTGTTTTTGTTCATTGCAAGCAGCTGGGGCTGGATTGGTTAGCACCGATCAGCAGCAGCAGCAGGACAGTTTCGTGTGGAGAAAGTTGGCCTTTCGGTATATTAATTAGTAATTAAAGAAAACGAATCGAGCACATCGTGGTAATATGACACGAGAAATGCAAATATCTTTCACCGAAAGAAAGGATTGGTCACAGTTATCAAATATCCATAATTCTCATTTAATTATTATAAACATATAAAGTATATTTAATATTTGCCATCAACTATTTTGTTGAATGTATATTTGATAACCGTTACCAGCATTTTTTGTCAGTGTGAACGATGAGTGTTTCTTATGATTCGTTATTCTGATTTTTACATTCCATGCTTGAAGTTTGAATTTATGATACGGGCTTGTCCTGCTCTTCCCTGCGTTGTGAAGTATCGTGATTGAAACATTAGACGCCCTCGCGAAATGTATGTTCTTTTTTTAAGTATTATATCTAGATGAAAGGGATTCGCGAGTATCCCATCGATGTATATTTTTAATGGCTCAAGATTGATGCTTAAGAATAGAATTTTACAGTATACACACTCACAGAAAAGATTTCTTGAAATGAGAACATTTTTCTCGCCGCTGGGAAATTTTCCTGATTCAAGTCAAATATTCTAGGCTCAAGAAAAGAATGAGTATTTTCGTCCCAGCGATAAGAAAAATTTTCTCATTTCAAGAAATCCTTTCTGCGAGTGCAGGCACTGAAAAATTGAAATTTGCATTTCAAACGGATGTACTGGAATTTTCCTTATTTTTTTGAAAAATATTCTCGCAGAGGGGAATTTTCAGCAGTTTTTTCAGGGTAGATTTCAGAGTAGCACACGATGAAAAATATGGGAAGTTTTTGTTCACCCCAAGGGTTTTCCCTTCACTTTCGACAAGTATTTTGCCTCGTGGATGTTGAATTCTCTGCGAATGGAGACAAAGTTTTCCATTCGTACAGGAATTTCACTACTCCCTTCTTCTTTTCATTGGAGGAAAAATTCCCACAATTGTTTTTTTATATGGTAATCGAAACCTAAAACTAGAAAAAGTGAGATATAAATACAATGAAAAACAAGTTGTAACACGTTCGAGTTAAGTCCGAGGAAGTTTCATCTTTATTTATAACTCGTTTTACAAGGTATAAAAACTAATATAATCTTATATAGAATTTTTATCGTTCACTGGAGTTATGATCATTATTTCCATCTTCCTGGAGATTCGGTGGATCTGAGGGAGAGGAAAGCAACGACTCCGACTCGAAATACATTTCGAATTCAACAAGATTGAGAATCATCATCATCGTTCAAATTACACTAATGGCATCTGAATTCTTGACGTCGAAAAAAAAGAGAGACTGAAAAAGTACAATTATACATCCCACAAAGACGCCACGTGTCACCACCTAAAAATCCATTCTCAAACTGCCCATTACCTGTATGTTTTGTTTGTCTACTACCTGGCGTGTGCCTTCTTTGCCCGTTATATTATTCCCGTGCAGTCGTGTACGTGTATATCGTGGGTGTAACCGGTTTCCCGTGGGTTTTTTAACTGTCAAACCCACGTGGGCCGCCCACGCTGGTCAGATATATTACTACATCTCTCGCGAGGAAGAGAGAAGCAAATGAGATGAAGAAGACGAGGTGAAGAAGACGAAGAAGAAGATGAAGAAGAAGAAGAAGAAGAGAAAGATTGAAGACTCTTCGCATTGTATGAAATGCGATGGCGCTTGCGACACAGGAAACAGTTTCACCTGGTGGGGTCCATAACAGCATCTATTCCACCCAACACCGCCAGTTGATGTATATGTTTTTTTTTCTTTTCGATACACAAGAGAAAGGGAAAGGAGAGTAAAAGAGGAGAGAAGCGAAGCGTAGGTGCTGTTAGAAGGCACAAATATAAGATCTGTTACGACCTGTATTTCCTATGAAAGATTTTCGTGCATTCCAAGATTACAAGCATGCAGCATAATCGACCATTAGTCGAACTAGCGCGAACATGAGCTTAGACAATTTTCTTTTATTCAATTCTTTTTTTCAGGCCGAACAATGGTTATGATGATACGGAGGAATTATTATGCGAAGAAACGTAGTTTCCACACGGAAAACAAATAGGGGGCAAAAAAAGGACACAATCATCACTTTTATTGCGTGTCCAAGGTGGAAAAATGGCATCGTGAGCAACGTGGCGTATCTAATAAATATGAATCTCTTCTTTACCCGCATTTTACCTGCCTCTATGAGTTTTTTTCTTCCAACTGTTTTCTACGAGTCTCTCTTCGTCTATTCTACCCTTTCTCTAACTACCTTGAGAGCTTCCACGTAACATACACACAATTAATTTAACTCTTTTACGCGCGCATATCTGAAACGGCTTACTACACCGTTTCATATAGTCATTTTATATACGTATTTATAAACACAAACAAGCATGGACAAGCAACCAGAAATGGAATTGGTTTCGCCAGTTAAGTTGAGATACGGGATCGTGTTTATAGATTCGTCAGTGTTATGTACATATACAAACGCATACAAGCGCAATGATGAGAACGAAGAGAAAAACTCCATAACTTGGCGATCGTATATGGCTGCAATGCACAGGTGCATCTAACCCCTCTGCCTCCTTCCCTTCTCATCTTCTTTCCTTTTTCCCTCTCTCTCTCTTTCTCTCTTCATATCTTATCCATCCCCTCACCCTCCGCTAAGTATGTTCGATCAAACGCGTACGTACGCGAACGGAATGTCAATTGTTTATCTCCTTCTTTTTTCCATCGCTTATCTGTGTCTTTATCTAATAACGTATTTATTCTTTTCTTGCTTTCCAGCTATTCATCTTCTCATTGTATTTTTACGTTCCAACTGACTTTGTCTTTTGCAATCTCCGACTTTTCAACTCGAGCGACAAATGTTTGAAAACAAATTCAAGTTTCAAAAATCCTTTACCAGACTCCGATCGGTTGGAAATCTCATTGAAATACAGATTCCTTCGGTGGTGAATCGGTTTTGTAAAACTATCGAAGAAAGAGACAAAGAGAGAGAGGTAACAACGAGCGGTAAAAAATAATTAGTATGTCCGTCGTCGGACTCTCGGTATTTCTAGAAATAGACCGGTCCGCATAATCATTTGTCGATTCGAGAGACCGCTTTGGAAACCTGCAATGGTAAGCGGGCAGCTTTAACTCGCTCTTGATCCGTCTCTCGCCTCGTCTACTCGCATACGTATGCGCTCGGTTGGTGCTTTTTCAACGCGCTACACCAGAGAATACAAACAACAAATATATATATATATATATATCATTTAATTGCGTGTTCATATATTTTTGAAGCGTAGTTTGGATATGGGTGATAAACGCGATCTCGTGAAGAAAGACCACCGTTAACTACGAGAACGGGGGTCATGTCCTCGTCGCGAGGACATTTAACCGCAAACTCTCTTGTGCAATTCGACCAAGAAAGTAGAACATGAGAGTACGAAAATAGTTTAATACAATAGTTTTGATGTTCTCTCGTGAAGGGAGATATCGAATGAAAATTAATAGCGATGATGATGTTGTATACATGGAAAATTCGTCGAACGTCCTGTTCGTGACGGTGATCGAATCACGTTGAGGTATTTTTTTTTTATTAAAAACTACAATGTACGATGGTAGGGACGTTGCGACGTAGTGCCGTTGAAGTACCGTTGGTCAATGAAAGAGTTAAAAGTTTTAAAACGTACTCACACTGAACCGGTACAGATTTTATTGACCAACCGTACAAACGAGTCGTTGCATAGTTTGTTCGAGTACAGCTAGCGGAATACAGAAATTACCTAAAAGATGAAGGACGATGAGGAATGATTTATGAGAAAAAGTAACTGAAGCTAACTTTTTAGGAAAAATTATTTCTTCTTTTTCTTCCGCACGTGTCATACAGAGTTGATGAAACGGCTTCAAATTATCAACTTGAATTTTCACACGATGTTCGTTTCGCTCACGGGAAGAACCCAGGCTCGTAGTGCCAATCCTGGTTAGCCTAGCCTTGGCCGATGAGTGGCCCGCCATAGCTAAAGCTAAGCGCTGATAGAGTCTTGATGACGAGTATTGACTCAAACCTGTCACCAAGTTTGGTCAATCACTCAAACGTGAATGTTCAATCAAACTTGAACGCCAATGAAAACTGTATTCTACTCATTCAGCTCAAATTATCCCATGCAGGTATTGACAGGACTGAAAAAAACCCAAGCTTGTCCCAGGATTGGCACGTGTATCAGGAACAAACCTCCGTTAAAAATAATTCGACTCCTTATGATTGGTTCCATGATTGTCCCGCTGTTTTCAATGGATAGTTGATCATGGGACATTTGTTCGTATCTTTGTAATGGCCAAAAACTGCACTTGGTACAAGCTTGGCACAAGCGTAAAAATCAAGCCTTCGTTTCGATTTTGTCCACATAAGTGGCACGGTGTTTTCAATTATTTTACAATGGATAAAGACTTGTGCATAACTATCGGGCCAAGACCAGTCCAATTTCCTCCCCATGATTGGGGTCCCACACTCCAGTTTCACACACCAAGATAGATATATTTGGTTTAAATAAGAATAAAACTTGACTCAATGGTAATAGGCTACTTTTAAATGTTATCATACATGGAAATCAACTGATCTTGAGGAACTCTCTACAGAGAAAACCCCAAGCTCGTCCTAGCCAGGACTGCCAAGGCACATTTAATCTATCGTTCTAAGTTGATTCATGTACGGTATATTCCGAGGGAGAACTTTGAGCTGAAATATGGATCAAATCACTCTTCTCATCGATATCTGTGATGGAAGAAGCATTGATTGATGATTGGCGAATCATTTGGACTAGGCTGGAACGAATCATTGGTCCAAGCTTGTCCTGATCTTATCATTCCCAAGCCTGGGCCAAGTTTATTGAATTGTTCAAGACAAGTCTCGGCAGGTCTTGTGCCAGGCTTGGTCCTTGATTGGACCATTGTTACATACACACATGGGATAGTATTGGTATCGGTATTGACATTTCTTTTAGCTACTGCGGCAACATTTTCAGCTCCATCAGCTAAATCTTAGCTAATGGTGCTAGGAAATTAGCTTGTCCTGTGGGTGCTAAAACATTGCTCTTACATTTTCTCGCAATTTCCATCCAGTCGATCCACTCAATTCCACCAATTTGAAAGTATCATAAGAATTCTAAATCCCACGTGCTCGTGACTCGCTCTTGAATGTTTCCAATGATAACCCTGTCGTATCAAATACAACGTCCACCTGTCAGTTGTGACTATAATTACAGGTGACTGATGCTTCATACATATACGTATACACACACACATATATATATATATACTCCATGGCAGCTGTCAATTCGACCGCCATGGATATTCTAAAGATTCTTTTCGTATACTTCATTATATAATATATAATACAATATCGAGCATGACATAATAGCTCTATCGAGATTATAAACCTGATTTATCACGTCTCTCATTGTTAGTCGAAAATCGATAATTGTCGTTTAAATTGATTTGAATATGTGATGATAATAATAATAATAACAATTATTCACAAAAAAATCAGTTGATTTATAGTGACAAGGCATTGAAGTGCCGGAGAACAATAACAATAATAATGATTATTGAAAAGAATCGTGTCTTTTGAAATGAAATTGGTTCATTCTTTACGCATACACACATACACACATGTGTCTCGCGATCAGGATTTTTGAACCATCGCAACTTCATGCAAATCGCTCGTTAGCCGAACCACCTGAAAATTTCTTTGTGAGAGGTGAATGCTGTTATTGCTGCATGCATTGTGCGAGAAAGGAAGAAAGGAAGAAACATAGAATCACATAATACATCTCTTTGGAACAGTTGGAACGTATTCGTATGTGTTAAGGTGACAGTTCAGACTGACTGACTAACTGACTAACTGACTGACTGACTGACTGACTGGATGGCTGGCTGACTGGCTGGATGGCTGAATGTCCAGGAAAAGAAAGGGACGAGAGAAAAGAGAAAAAGGCGAAGTAGCGTGCTATAATGACTGTACTACGATCGAGTCAGCCAACTTGAATGATCGCGCGTGTCCAAGTGAAGGGATGTTGCCACGCCATTTTTACATTGTACACCTATCGAACTGGAGTGGAGATATTTTATTTTCATGCTTGTGATCGAATGATCATTCGTGGAAAACAATTAGTGAATCGAGTTTCAGTTCTAACAGATGTCTCGAGCCGAATTTAAGAAGTCTCGTGCAACATGAAAAGATACCTTTAAGAGATCTAAAACAGTTCCTGAAGATATCTTGAAGACCAAAAGTGCTGTGCGGGTCATGAGGGGTTTAAACTTGACTACCCTGTACTGTTGTTCGTTCCTGCTCCGGAACATATAAACGGCGGGAGAGGGAGAAACAAGTACACTCTTGGTACACCATTTGATATTTTACACGATCGTATATGTTCATGAATGACGACAAATTCATTCAAACGTAACCGCCGCGTATCGTCGGTACGAGAGATGCAATCGACTGTGGCGCGGCAGCCTAGTGAACACACATTCGATTTCACGACACAACCTTGCTTCTATGCTTGGGCAATTTATATAGGCAGGCGTGACTAGGCCTGAGGTATCGATTATTATGATAAAGCGCGTGGGTTATTCGCCTACGCTCGCCCTTCGTTCGTTCTCTCATTCATTCATTCATAAATTCAACTCTCACTGAACACGGCTCACGCTTTTACAGTATATATAATGTGCATTTACGTATGATGTATGTACACGCGTCTTTCTTGTGTACATAGAAACATGCTTACAACATGGCCACGAGTGCTAAGCAATCGGGCGTGTGCTCGCCACGCGTATACTTGCTTTTTCATTCGGGTCATTCAATTTAGGTGCACACAAATTTGGATTCTCGATTCGATTCTTTTAATACCTTACTTTAAATTGGTGGTACACCGTTCGGGAACGGGAACGGGAAAGATTCGCTCCGAAATGTTCAGAGCAGATAGGAAAAATGCAGCAAAGGTATTTCGTTACGATACTTCATGCATTGTGGTGATGCCGCGAGAAGCGAGAAATTCGGAACGAGACGAGAAGGAGGCCATGGCGAGAAACAGGACGAGAAGAGAAAGACCCGATGAGAGAAATTCACGAGACAAGATCAGAATGTGTTGACGAGAAATAAAACTTAGTTTGAAGGAAAGAAAAGCGATATTGTCGAGATTTCGAGACGAGACGAGAAGAAGCTCATTTCTCGTCTCGTCTCGATTTTTGGGTACCTTGTCAAGTCTCGTCTCGAAATCTCGACATTTTTTCTTGACAATAACGTTTTTCTTTCCTTCAAACTCATTTCTCGTATCGTCTCGTCTCGCGGCATCAGTAATACATTGTCATTTTTGTGAGGGATCCAAAGGTGATAGATCGACGGAATAGAATATGGAGAAAAAGCGTTTATTGTAAACGATATTGCGATTCAAATTGGTGCACTTAAGGTGATACCAGTGACCCCTGAAGATGCAACTAGATCCATTGTTTAGAAAAGGACATAACTAAACAAAATAATTATATAAAAAGATCGCTCTGTACAGACCTTCTTCAATCAATAAAGATGGTCGGTACAGAGCGATATTTTCTTCCTATGGCTTTATTTTTGAATAATTTGTCAGAAAAGATTTGGCTCGGGTTGCATCGTCAGGGACCACAGGGATATCCCCTTAAATTTCTTGATGTTTGTCAATTTTGTAGGGAAACTTTGTACACACGCAAAAAAATGAAATAGCTGTGGTGTCAGCTACTTACTTTTTTAGCTCCTCTTTTCCCTGCTATACACGGAAAAAAGTCCTGTGTAAATTTTACATTGGCTGCTGTGAATTCAACGAAATGCTCGCATGAATGCAATTGGAGTAAAATTTACTTTGGAACCAATGTTATATTTACATTGTTACCAAAGTAAATGAGATGGAACTGGAACTGGCAGCCGTAGAGCCAGCAGCCGCTTTTCATAACTCTTTATACACAATTTTTATTAAGAATTTGAGGATCTGAAACTTTTGGTAAGATGCTACTCAATCGATTTCTGGTATAAACAAAGCTCCAATAACTTGGATTCAAAAGTTAAAACAACACGGAGAAAAAGGAGTTCGCTGTGGCAGCGAAATCTACTTTTGCTGGGTTCCTTTTGCCAGAGCAGCAAATTTTTTGCTGTTCCAGCAATCTTGTTAGCTGTGGCAGCAAAAAATGTTTGCTATTCTATATATAATACTGAAAATTTGCTGGCGGAGCAAACATTTTTTGCTGCCACAGCTAAAAAATTGCTATCGTAGCTAACACGATTGCTGTTATAGCAAATTTTTAGCTAGGTCAGCAAAAAATTTTGCTATTCCATATATAATACCTCGATTTGCTGCGTCAGCAAATTTTTTCTCTCCGTGAATCGACTGCTAACTTCACGCCTGCTAGTTTCAGCTTTATGTAAATGATAGAAGTGTTGCTGTGAATTATACCTTTTATAACAATATAAATCCAACAGGATTGTGTAGTGAATTTTACATGAAATTCACACTGTAATCGTTACCTGACTTTTCATGTAATTTTTATATGGGGATTTTTTTCCGTGTAGCTAAAATGATTGCAGCTGTATCTATTTTTTAGCGACCACTTTTAGGAAATCGTAGCTTTAACCGAACAGGTTTTGTGGTCGATATTTGAATAGCCAAATAATTCAGCTGTTGAATTTCCGCTGTAGCAGCTACTTTCTAAATCTGATAGAGTGAAAAATCACGTGTTTCACTCCACTGAGTCTCAGAAGTGTGCCAGTCCGCTTCGAGTGGGATTTTCACTTGTTTCACTCTTTTAGACTGAAAAATTCACTCTAGAATTGAAGTGGCTGTGAGTTTCTAACCTCAAACCTTAGATTATCACTCTAAAAGAGTGGAAATTTTACTCGAAATTTCACTTTTGGCTGCCTAAAGAGTGAAATACCATTCTAACAATTTTAGAGAGTGAAAAATAGCTCCAGTAGCTAATTTTCAGATATACAATCAATAGTTGATTATTTCTTTTCGTGCAATTAATTCTTATTAAAGGATTTTGCACAAATCCCGTGAGAATATGTGAGATCGTTAGTAGCAATCACTTTAGTAATTCTTCGGCTCTCTACGAGACCTGGATTGATAATAACTGGATTAATTGCTACTAAGAATTTCCCTCGAGTGGGCAACATATAAAATACTTCATAAAAGAAACGATATATTTTATGAATTTTTTATAAAATATATAAGAAATTGTATTTCGATTTTGTGGATTTATTTTCAATACAAGATTTCATATAACTTTTTCTGGTATCTCATGAAAATTCGATGTACCAAAGCATACATTGTGCTTGCTGATTATCCCCATCGTTGAGGCGTTTCGATCATTTTTCACAGGTTCTCATGTCATCTGTAAATTGTTTACAGAGTGGACTAGTCTCGTTAAGAAAAAAGTATCCTCTCACTTTTATATGTTCATAAAAACAGTTGCATTTGAATTTTATATAATTCTTCCCGGATAACACAATTCCACAATTCGGACAAATCTTTGTAAATCGACATTGAAATTTTATTGTACGTTCAAAACTAAATTTTCTATGGAATTTTTTTCTAGGAAAGGAAAATTTTCTCTTCTTTATTTCACATAATCAAGCATGGAATGGACACCCTGTTACAAATAATCCATAAAATCTCATTGACGAATGGACAAACGAATAGATTCCAATCAGAAATTGCACCATTCGTAAGAGAATTCAATAGAACATTTCCACTTAGCCATGCCATCATCAATCCAACTGCATGTTTTTGTGAAACAATTAATCGATGAAGTACAATGAACAAATTTTACTGTATCCATACAATTCGTATGCAGGGTGTCCCAGAACAAAGTAACGACCTTGCACCAGCGTGTTCCTGAAAGAAAACTGAACAACTTCTCCAATTACACTGGAAAAAAATGTCTTTCAACCAAATAAGTAGTTTATTTGTCCTCTCTCCATGAAATACTTCATCGAATCAAATAATGGAATGCTCGCCCCAAATAAATTGATCTTCTAAATAATGAATTTATTCGCCACAAGTGATCAGTTTTTGCATCTAATTGAATATTTAATTCCTACAAATAAATATTTTATGGAGAGAAGAGGACAAATGAATATTTTTTTCAGAGTACCACTTTTTGATATGGGGCGACAAGCAGCCGCCACTTTTGATACCTTTGAATCAGGCTGTATCCTGTTAGAATTTGAGGAAAAAAAGGGGAAAACTGAACGAAATGAACAGATTCACGTTGTTCAACTTTACCAGGGTACAGTCTCTTCCAAATTCCTCAAAGTGGCAGCTGCTTACCGCCCCATTTTTTTGATCAGAGGCTTAGTTTCGGAGTTGATTTTAACGAATCAAGTGCAAGACTACCTGATGTACTTACTACTTGCCACGTGAATGGTCAACTAAGCTTCGGATCGAAAAATGTCAAAAGGAATACGCGGATGAAATATTGATACTTTGTTCTGGGACACCCTGTATACCCAACAAAAAAGAAACAGGTCAACACGAGAGATCAATTACTTCGATTAATTGAAATATCCTTGATAATTCTTTCGTGTATGGAAAAAAAAACAAAATAAGTGCAAAAACAATGAAAAAGAATGAAAACCACACACCTTTTCATTTCTTCATCAAAACATGATAGTTAGTAGTACTGTAATCTTAAAGTAATAATTACCTTTATCACGTTTGATGCGTCTGCAAATGGCGCACATACGGCGACCGCAGTGCTGGCGCTCCGGCTTTTGTTCGGTATCCAAGGTAACCATGATGACTCAATTTGATAAGTGAAATATTTCTTCTTATATACATAAACGAAGGCACTTTATAACAGAAACTATCAAAATCGAAAGTTCTCTTCCAACTCGAACCATCTCTCGTTCATATTGCACAATGTTTTATCACACAAAAAGCACCTATTATCTCGTGCTGTTCATCTCGAACGTTGACTAGATATACATGATATATATATCGATATTCACGTATATATTTTGTATCTCGACGATTCTCCTCGGATTGAAAACGGGTCCTACGATCAAAGATTCGAATTGCAATAAAGTCGGGTGAACGATTGATCTATTTCACTCATGATTTATCTCGCACATCCTCGTAGAAAGGATGTACAAGATAAATACTTTATATTAAATCGTCGCGCTCCCGATCGATCGTGCCGCCGATTGTAAATAATCTTAACTGAACTATAATTATAATCGATACTCGACTAATTAAACCCACGTCTTTTCGTTTTTCTTCTTTCACTCTCGCTGAATTGAATGTGACGTAAGGTTTCTTTTTAATGACGACAAACTTGAAGTGGATGTGAATTAATTTTACCTTCGATTCATTAATTTCATTGAGAACCAACGTAAATCACGTTTTTACGTCCCACCGTAATAAAATCCTCAACGAACCTTTTGGTGCGAGCGAGTCGGTTCGCGAATTTCATTTCAAGGATGACAACGACGACGAGTCGTAAGTAACTCGATGTCCGTGCGAACGTGGTTCTTTTTTGTGTCACTTTGAATACAATTAAAAATCCTGTAAACTTCGGGGGAAAGAGAGAAAATACACGAAAATTCAAGCATTCAATTAGCATTGCTTAGTTTCTTTCTTCGCGACAATGATAATCGGTCATCGCTGCTTTGACAACTTTCGAAGATCAGCACACACACATCATCCCCCCCCCCCCGCCACCCTGGATAACACGCTTGTCACAATTAATTAAGCTCAATTCGATTTAATTGATCCTCAATGATTATACCTATTACTTATTTTCTTGTCTTCTGCGGCTCAATTAACGCGAAGAATCGTGAGTCGCCCGTGTCCAATCGTCTCTCACAAATTAATAGAATCGAGATAGAGTGTAAGAAAAAGAGATGAGAGACACTCTCATAAGTCGGTCGTTTTCTTTCGCCGGAGCGTGGGCGGCGGCAACGTGGATTCTTTAAAGTCGCGTAAATTACGGTAAATTACCTCGGTCGCGAGGAGAAGGATCTTGCACGCACGCTTCATGCGTGCAGGTACGCCATAGGAAGAGTATAACTTTCGAATACGTGAGAATATACGAAGCTAAGATCCAGTGAAAGCGAATGATGAAGAAGCAGGGAAAAATATTGAGATTCTCTTTTCTTGATCTCTCGACGAATAATTCAATTGGGAAAATTCATCTAATCCGGAGGGAAATAAGACAATGCCGGTAGTAGCGGTCGTCGGTGAAAGCTACGCTCCTGATGCAAGGAACTCCAGTACATGGCGACACGAGGTAACCGTGCGGTAAACGCCCACGCAACCGGGCATTCAGAATTGTTAGCGATATTCGAGCGAAGGCTCGTTTTAAATACAAGAGGGTATTCCCACTTGTTGGAATTATGCGGATTCCGAGTACTTCGGAATAACTGTTGGACCAATGCTTGGTTCTTGTGCTTCAAACTTGCATTCGAAATATGAAACTTCGAACAACTGTTATTTCATTAAGACATTCCATTCCGTAAGGGTTCGCCGGGGGACTTTGATAAATCACATATTAAAATTCGCTTTATCAACTCCACATCCTCGAAGAAAAATATCATAATTTGCTATACGAATTTCATCATTGAATTCAGACGAAAGTATTGGAATGGAGTATTTTTCTGCAACCATGAAATAAATGGGGACTGAAATTTGTATTCGGTTGTACAACTCATTCATCCGAAGTTATCGATTTCAATAAAAAATAATCCAAGTCAATAAGCAGGTTGGTATCGGTTGACCGGCTGATTCGCTCAATTACTTCGATTCGTCGTGATATATATCAACATCATTATCAATGTACCAATCCAAGAGAATTATGCGATCGAGGATGAGGAAAAGAAGGATGAGAAACAACAATAATAAAGAAGAGAAAAAACTTTGGCCCGGCTTTCACGATCGAGCATTGATTAATAACAGACGCTTTTCTGCCATTTATAACGCCTCTCCTAATTAACCGTACTCAGGTTAATCGTGTAATTTGTTACCTTAATGACATATCAAGTTACGAAATTAACGCAACTGATCTTTCCTGGCAGGCTCAAGAGGCGCGGAAAAAGAATGAAAAAAACCAACGGAAGAAAAAGAGGGAGTGAAGGAAGCAGAAGAGTCGTTTAATCCTGGAATCATTGCCTTATAATTCTCATGTTTCTTTTTTTTTCCCTCTTTGATTCTCTGTGAGAAAAACTACCAAGAGAACAAGGTGCGCAATTACGCGTAAGTTTGGAAGATTCCTTTTTCTCGAGAAATATATAATATTAAATTTGATTTTTAATTTCCTTCGCTCGTATCTCATGGGAGAATTTTCAAGCTAATATTCAAGGATTGTGAAAAGTTGGTTGGGAAGAGATCCTCGGAGAGAGAAATCAGGTGGTACAACCAACAACCCCTTTTTTCTGTTTCTTTTACGTTCTTGCCCTCGAGGCTGATTGGCTGGTTCCAGGTCTCTCATCGGCCTCGACACGCATTTCCTCAAAGACTTTTCGTCGTCGTTGTCTTCGTAGTCGGTTCCATCGGACACTCAATATAAATGTTTTTACATTCAAACTCGAATGTATATACATAAATGACGTTTGCGTTATCTGGTGTACACGTCTGGGTTATCTCATTCGACTGATCTTTATAATTGTTTTATGCGTTGTTTTATTTTGTTTCTTGCGTGATATCTTTCAACGGAATATATAATTGAACTGTACGGTTATGGTTATGGGTATGATAATTGGGAATTGCGTTGATTTCATGATGTATTATATAGGCACTGTTGATGAAAATCAAGTATATCAAGTGGAAAAATATTATTTTATATATCCAGAGTAATCCTGGGGAACTGGCGTGGCATTTTAAAAAACAAAATTAGGAGAATAAATGAATAGCATCAAGTATTGATGATACCTGAACACACTTTCCATGGATTGATGGATTTTAAAAATATATCAACGATTCCTTTGGGACTGCGTGTTTTATTTGCTTGGAAGGTTATGAATTTGGTTCAAGCTACACGGGAAGACCGGGTCTAGTAATATTCAGAAAGAATTCATCAACGTTTAGAAAAATGACTGTCAATTTAGGGAAAAAGAGGATTTCTGAAAAATATTTGTAGTGAGTCTATCAAAAATTCGTGGTCACAATATTAACAGTTGATAATTTCATTAGTATTTTTCACAGTGAAACTATCAATTGTTGATACATCACTAAGAATATTTTTTAGCGATCTTCGTTTTCCCTAAATTGACAGTCTTTCCGTCTAGGTTCAACACGGAAAATTGTTTTGAACAAAATAACTCCTAAAAAGGCGATTTTTTTGACATTCAAGTTCAGAAATTCCAAGGTAATAAATTGCTGAGGTTTAGATTTTTCTACATTCCACGATAGGAGCTCTCCCTGAGAATTTTTTTGCTGTACAATAACGGATATTAACGCTCTTTTTTCATGTAGCGGAATAGCACAATGCGTAACAATCACGAATAGTTCATTCTTGGGTATTTTCAAATTAAACTGATTGCTCTACGTTACACCTAGAAAATTTTGTTTGAAATGAATCCAACTGGAACTCCTAGTAGGTTCATATTTAAGTAGAAATTTAGTCAAGTCAATCCAAATAAATCCGCGCGGTGTTTCACTCCATGGCAAGAAAACCTAGGGTGATTGTATGGATAATCTACATAAATTGACTTCCGAAGTGTTCAATCAAGATCTCTCTTCATCCTCCAGCAACGAACGGGTCACTTCGCTCACAATTTTACAATCTAAATGGTGCTTGTTATGCTCGCGTTCCCATAATTTGATTAGAACCTAGCAAGATCATGAAAATGCAAACGAAGCGACTCGTCCATCGCACGAAAATAACAGGTTTCCGGATCGCGAATGGCTCCTTTGATCTCTGATAATAAATTTCATTGCACCCGAGTATCCAGTATGAAACATTTTGAAATTAAAGTTTTGCAAAATGAATCTTTTAGTTCGAAAATTCAGGATAACCAGGAAGAAAATGAGGAATAATGATAGATGATAACCTTCAACCTACACGGAACTACACTTTGCAACGTTGATATTTTGAGATCACAATTCTGCCAACTCGATTAAATCTCCATCTGGATTTCTTGGAAATTTCTTGGTCACTTCGCGCAACAGATTTCCAGGAGAAGATACATGAGCCAGCTTCTATCTTTGAAATGCAACTTTAAGATTCACCTGTTCTTCTCATTTGTGCAGAAGAAAATCATTTTGGAAGATCGATACTGAAAAACGTATAACGGGCGTGACGTGCCAGATAACGATGTACTTACGCACCCCCGTTCTTTCGTTTTTTCATTCAAAACACAGTCCCCAGGAGAATAAAGTATTTGAAGAAAAATTCCCAGTAGAATCTTCATATCGAATTCTTATCTAATTATTTGACCACAAAAATCTGCAATATTGAGAGAAAAACTCTAACTCCCGAGCAATTACGATACTTAGTAATGCATAACAGATTCTGATTTCCTTCGATCACTCCCAAAACTCATCGGTTCGTCGGCCTCGAAAGATCGTGAGTGTCCAACAGGAAGTGACATCCGTCAAGTTGTCTAGTCAAGTCAGATCGATCATTCAATTTCCTACGACGTGCCGAGCTTCGTTTCAAAGCATATCAATATCCAATTTAATAACTCTTTCATATATACCGTAAATAATAAAAGAACAATTGATCATCGTAATAAAAACGTGGTTTATAATTCTATCACAAGTTGTTGCTGTTGTTGTTGTACCAAGATTCATTTGAAACATGAATTCAAAATACCATAAAGAATGAAATAACGGTTGAAACAAAAGAGAAGTGATAACTTTGATTCGAAGATAGAACTTCACAAAAATATGAATAATTCCCGGTGGTAGAAGAGTTCACTATATAAACAATCTTACCGAGTAAAGCTTTCGTTCTTTTTTTCTGAGCAACGTAATTGTTCACATGATGTTCTTAACCATCCGTGGATAATTGAAGGGTGTAAACGAACTTGTAACGATTCGAAAGCTCGAAACCGAGGAAGAAAGGAGAAGCGGAGAGGGAGAGAGAGAGAGAGAGAGAGAGCGTGAAGAAAGACGGGGACGACAGGGAGGAAAGAAAAATGAAAAAAGAAGAGAATAAGGGACGGTGCTGCGTGTTCCACTTTGTTTCTCTTGGAGGCTTTGAGAAGTCGGTGGTCGGTTTAATGAAGCGATTCCTATCGGTCGGAGTAAAATCTGATAATTAAATCAAGTACGAACGCAGTTGTGGTGCTTGGCACAAAGCTGATATTAATTGAATCGCGCGGGATCGGCTCCACGTCTCCCTTGTTACGCAAATGCGTGTCGCGTGAATGTATATTAATCCCACGCAACGTAACCAGGTGTAATTACGTGGAAATTAACAGAAAAAAATGCTCCGTAAGAAGCGGTTATCGTAAAACGTTTCTATATGTCTGTAGAATTTATTAATTCGCCAATTCAATGCCATTCCTCCTCTGGAAATTCATTTAAAAACAGAATCCTTGTTTTCGATCGATAAGAATTTATTTCCATATTTCGTGGAATTATGAAGAAAAATGAATTTCGAGCAAATTGAAGTCTATGACTTGTTTAAAAATTTCATTGGTTCAAATAAATCTGCGGTTGCGTGTGGCAAATTGACATTTTGTCAATTTAATTGAATAGTTACTTGAATAGTTGGTTCTATTTAAACGCATAATCATTTCGCTATCAGCAACTACTAATTTTTCGAATCAATTTTGAGCCGCAAGACGAGCCGTGACGAATTTTAGATTCCAGATTATCCGAGTTGAAAGTAAAAATAATTCTCTGTAGTCAACAGAATCTCTAATTCTTAAGCTGAATTTCAAAGTTCAAATCTATGCGGCAAACCTGGCAGAAAGATTGTTTTCCATGTAATAAAGGTTCCGTATCGGTTGGTTATAAGTTTTTATTATGACATTCGCTGCATAAAGAGATAGTGGTAATGAAATAAAGACTATAAAAAATGTTCAGACAAGTGTTACTGAATTTTCACACAGGGAATGTTCTGAGAATCCAGTTTTCCTTCGAATTCTCAGGCACATTTTACTGAGTTCTTAGAAAATTGTCTGCAGTTTAAGAATTATTTACCGAGAGTTCGATAAAATTTATCCTGAAATTCAGATGAAATTCTTCCTGAATTTTCAGGGGAAATTACTATAATGTTACTGAGTTTTCACACTGATGAAAAAGAAATGTAAGGTGGTTTTAACAATAGCGAATGTGAGATATAATACAGCTGATATAAATTTTACATTCCCAGCTGTAAAATCAAATGAAATTGTGGTAGCTCGAACTATTCTTTGAAATCGTTCAAATATGGACTTCAAAAGATGTAAATTTCACAATTTTTTTCCCTTGGTTCTCATCGAGAGGTCGTATTGTAGTGAGAAAAGGTTAAGAATTGATTTTGTAAATGTTTGAATTTGGTGTCAATACAAATCAAGTGGAAAATCAATGGTACATCAGTATTTCACCATAAAAACACGGTGTATTTTTGAAGTTTTTACACCAATATCTAATATCTGTTGGTTTGGTTTCAGTAGGAAATGAGCATGTGGCGTAAAACGAATAAAATTGACTCCAGGTGTAATCAGTGTATTTTTAATTCCATCGTTTTCTTCAGTCGAAAGAATGGATGAGAGATTACGGGGTGCAAAAGTTCGCATTTCCGTGGGGGTCTCAACATTTACTTCAACACGAATTTTGATGTGAAACCCAAAAACTAATCTTCATAAGAGGTTTTATTCTAAATATGGCGCTCTTTTCGTTTATCTTTATCTTTTCGTTTATAGCATAAGGTATCGACGTTGATGCACAGGGATCATCCATATCTATGCCTTTCATATGTTTATATACTCTGATCAATCATTAAATGATAGAATTTATAATGCAAATATGAGGTCATGGTTCATTCTTACTCAAAAGATAATGTCTGGACCATGTCTGGTGGATTGAAATGTATCTTCCCACATCAAGTTTCATACGATTGTATAAATATTGTGTTGAATGGTAAGAGTTATATACGATTCATATATAATTCTATCTAGAAAAGTGATTGTACAGAATTTATACACATTTTGCGTAGAAATTTTATATAAATTTGAAAAATTATTTTTCAGGTTAGAATTTCGCTTAGTTTTTGTATAGATACTTTTTGAACTCGCGATAAATATTGAATACCAGAAGGCTCGAGTTAAAACTCCAATGCTTTTCTAACTAGTCGTTACGGAACACACGGGAAAAAATAATTCGCTGTGGCAGCTGTTGCGTGTGTTTGATATTTGGATAGTGGAAAAAATAGCTACAAGAGCTAGATTTTAGCTCCTATAGCAATAACTTTTGCTGTCACAGCCAATTTCTAGCTATCCAAATATCAACCACATCATTCCTTTCCGTGCAGGATCTGGTTAATGGCTAGCTCAATTTAATAAAACTAAACGAATTTCCACGAGGCTGTGTTAAACGGTATACATGGCTCAAATATCAATCTTTCTAAGCGGATACCGAGTGCTGTCTGAATGACGACGATCCACACCGTTCAGAATACAAGAATGCAAGCGAAACGACAACACTCCAAGTCACTATTTTGGTGTGGCCTATTTCGCTTCAAATCTTTGAATTAAATCTGTTTTTCTCTCATAAAATTATCAATTCTACAATTTGATATTGACTTTCATAAATTCTTTTCCACCGACTGTATATGTTTCTCAAGAACGTTCTGTTTGTTTTTACCGGAACGCTGTGACGAGGAAGTGTAGTAAATTTCGAATTCGAATCGATGTGGATACAAAAGAATGAGTATTCTACTTGAGTGCAAAAATTCACAAGTGGTGTCGGGCTGACCGAACTCTCACGAACGTTGAGGAAGCCTTTAGAGTAAACCTCGACGAAGGTCTGAAGTAATAACGTCGTTCCAGCAATTAACGAGCCTCAAATTCTGGCGCCTGGGGCAACGGTGGCGAAAGCTTCCCGACGCGGGGGCAAGCTTGATTTAATGGTTTTGCAACGTTGGCCGATAAAGAAACTTTTGCTATAAACTGAATGTTGGTTCAATCTTGGATCAATGCTGATACCAATCTGCGCCAACACGGATGCGATATAATATTTCTGTTGTCATTCGACGTTCGCTCAATATATATTTGATTTATGTACATTTATATATAAATCATCATTCGTAGAGATGAACATAATTTCAATATACGACGTATCCAAATAATTTATCTTTCACCACAGCATTGATCCTAGTGGAAATTCCTGTTTTCAAAACTCTTCAGATTATTACAAATCCTTACTTAGCCTTCAAAACCTCTTTGAAGGGCTGGGAAGCCCTTGCAAGTCTTAGATAACGACTACAGAGATTTCTATCAAGACACTAGGACATACGCGAGAATTATACGTCGATAATCGCAAATCAATGACTCAACAAGTGTTTGCTGCAGAGTAATCGACGATTTATGAAACTAATGATCGATCCTGATGATTATTGGTTCTGTGTACATTGTTGGGCTTTCTCCAACGGTTTTGCCAATGCAACGAATGATCTACGGCCTCAGTTGGAATTGGAAGAGCAAGAGGATTGTTTGGCGTATGATTTAAGCTCATCCATCCTCGAGGTACCATGATTGTAAAATGTACATTAACAACTTACGATACATTGTAAAATGTAAACTATACCATTTACCAAAAGATATTCCAAATCCTGATATTGAAAATTTGCCCAACGAGATTTGCCATAAAAATCATTATAATGAAAATTATACTGAATTCACTGAAGGAGAGACTGAGTATGGTTGAAACAGGAGCTACTGTGAGCTAATCGTTAGTTATTCGCGATGATGTTTTAATAGATCCCTTTGTTTTAATCGTACTCAGTCTCCGCTATTCTAAATTTGTTCCTAGTATATAGTGATATTTTGATTATACGAATAAACCGGATGTCTTAGTATGTCACCATCTTTTTCACATTCTGCAGACATTCTAGAATTCTTCTGAGATCAACTCAACGATATTGTTGTACGAAAAAATTCCAACAATTACGTATAACAAATTTATAAAATATGACTTTTGGTTCAAAAGAAATGTCTTCAGGATTAACTTTCACCAAAGTCGTATGAGTCTGCCCGTTTGAAAATGTTTCGTTGAAATAACCGGGAATGATCTCTAAAGCACATCGCTTTTTCTCTGCAAAACTGTGAAAAACTTTGGAATTTTTATGAAAAATTTGATATTTCTGAAACATTCTGTGCAGACGATTTTCAGATTTCTTCAAGTTCTTCTCAGAAAAATACACGGAAAGAAAAAAGTTATCAATACTTGAATAACATTCATTAACATTCAGGAAAATGACTGTCAGTTTAGGGAAGAAGAGTACCACTGAAAAATCTTTGCGGTGAGGTTATCAAAAATTCGTAGTGAAAATATTAAACGTTGATAGTTTTATTGTTATTGTGTATAGTGAATTTATCAACTTTTGCAAATTCTTCAGCGATACTCTTTTTCCCTAAATTGTCAGTCATTTTTCTAAATAATCATAATCTCTGTCTTTCCGTGTAGGAACGAAATTGCAATCTGTCAAAATTCTGACAAAACTCATTGATAATTCATTCATATTCTATATTCAAATATCAAAGTTTTCTCAACAGTCACAAAAATGTTAGAAATCTTTCAGAGTTTCGTCAGAATTCATTCGAAGCGCAATTTTGTTTCTATTCGTTTGAAAAAAATGAAAAACTCTTATCAACTCTCAAAAAAAATCTGAAAAAAGTCTGGACAGAGTTGTCCAAAAATATTAAATCTTTCATCACAATTCCAGAGTTTTGCAGAGTTTTGCAGAGGAGTGCGAGGTTTTTTCAGAAATTATTCATGGTTATTTGAGCGAAATATTTCCGTACGGGTAACCAGAATGACCTTGTGAAAGAAAACCCACGTTGGAAGTATCGTTTATTGGAAAATTCCCACAGTGGATCCTCCAGATGAGATCGATGCTCTCAAAATACCATTTTATTTATTGAAAAAATTGCAACGAAGTTTTGAAAAATAGACCAATCGATTCAGAATCTTTCGGAACGAAAAATGAATAGGTCTTGGAAGAGAGATTCTTTTTCCGACTTCGGATTGTAAATTCTACCAAGTGCTGGTAGCTCAAATCGGTGGAGAATTTTGGAAAATTTCTTTTCGAAAAATATAGACCAATCGATTCAGAATCTTCTCAAATGGAAAATAAATAGGTCGTGGGAGGGAAGTTTGTTTTCATCTTGACTTAAATTTTCCCAAGTGTTGACTCTCAAAGTTCCCCAACTGAAACGAATTATAAATAGGTCATCGAATTCATGGTTTTCTCACCGTCATTTGGGATGATGAAAAATGTTATTCTTATAATTAATATTGCTGTACTGAAATATTCTTACAAGTCTTTCATTTGCAACAAACATCGCAGAATATCATATGTACAATATTTCAATTCAAAGACTCACAGAATATTTGTAACAGAATACCGTTTTCTTCATATCTATTGAATCCCGTAGAAATATTCCACACAGAATGTTCTAAGTGAGATATTGTAATACCCTAGGAGTATTATTGAAACCTGGAGTGCTATGTGTGTTATCTATTGTCATTCTAATGATTCGAAAAGAAATCATTTTTCTTGACAATGACTTCCCTGACCGCTGGACACCCTGGAATAAATCCTCAAGGGAATACAACTATCCTTACCCTGCTCGTGCTCTCTAAATCTGGAAGAGTGAAAAATCGCACGTTTCACTCCACTAAGTGTCAGAAGTGAGCCTGTCCGCTTCGAGTGGAATTTTCACTCGTTTCGAGTGGCCTCTCACTCTTTTAGAGTGAAAAATTCACTCTAGCATCGGAGTGGTTGTGAGTTTCTAACCTCAAACCTTAGAATATCGCTCTGAAAGAGTGGAAATTTCACTCGAAAATTCGACTGGCTCACTTCTGGCTGGCTAAAGAGTGAAATCTCACTTCAAAGATTTTAGAGAATGGATGAGAAGATATTAAATTTGGAAATAGCGGGAAATTCTATGCTCTCTAAATCTGAAAAAGTGGAAAATCACTCGTTTCACTCCACTAAGTCTCAGAAGTGAGCCAGTCCGCTTTGAGTGGGATTTTCACTCGTTTCGAGTGGACTCCCACTCTTTTGGACTGAAAAATTCACTCTGGAATTGGAGTGGCTATGAGTTTATAACCTCAAACCTTAGATTATCACTCTAAAAGAGTGGAAATTTCACTTTTGGCTGGCTAAAGAGTGAAATACCACTCTAAAAATTTTAGAGAGTGGAGAGGTGCTTTGAGTGGGAACTCAAGCTAATCAAAAACTGGTTAGCATCAAGAAAACATTCAAAATCATTTCTTCTAACGAATACTGATCAGAATTTCAACATGAATTAATAATAATTACTCAAAATTATGATAGTTTTACAGTATAAATGTATTCCTATCAAACAAAACTGAAAATCCAAATCCTGTCTTGTAAGCGATTGTCCCTTACGGGACTATTATCCCACCTTTGAATTACACGTTTACGTAACGAGTTTTCATATGAGCGACCACGCGGCAAGATCTACGAGTTTTCCGTCGATTATAAATGTCTGTACATGAAATAGAGAGGTGTTCGATAAACGTTATTTCCTCTTCCAATCCTTCTTCTTTCCATTAAATTCAGAGGATCTTATTATCCGACTGATCGATGGCGACGGCTCTAATGTCAACAATGTGCCCATGTACTGACGCCACTGGGTGTATGTGTAAATAATGTATGCACGATTAGTTCTACTCGATAATCTGGTTATCACAAGCAAGAAAACTCGTTTAATTTGGAAATGTCAATTTGCACGTGATTTCTCAAGATCGACTGTCGCATATCCACGCTATAGTATCTGCATTCGATTTCATGTGTTCATCGATCCGACGCCTTGTGTTATATAGGATACATGTATGAAGGTTTTGTTTCTTTATATCAGACATTATTATCAGTGGTATCCTTCCTGGCGCGTGTGAATCATTTGATCAACTTGAAACATGATTTATCGATCGATTTATCCACTTTGAAGATTTGTTTGAATTAAGTGACGTTTGTTTGACTCGACGGGATGTTAACGTGAAATCAATACCGCATCTCAGGAGGGATCTATCGATAATTCAAACATCACGTCAAGTGTGAAGATATTCACCCTGATTCCTACTTTTTGAACAACTAAAAACGATCACTCACTTACAAGTGATAAATGAGAATTCTATAGAGAAAAACAGTCATCGAGTCTGGGAATTGGAAAAATTTTCACTCCCAAATGTGATCACGGATCTATGATCTGATTTTTAGCTCAAAAAAGTTGTCAAGCACCTCATGCATTTCGCCTACTTGCATGTACAAATTTTGGAATCTAATGAACTATCGCTATAATCAAAATTGACAAAATCAGTAAGAAATTAAATACTTGTAGACTTTAGATGGTGAGTCAAGTTCGATAAACTATCGCGAAACCCTGTAACAGTATCATTAACTTACTAAATCAGTCGTAAACATTGCCGCGTATTGCGAATTATCCTTAAATCATATCCATCCCTGTCCGTCGAAATCACTTGAAAAATAACCATATCACATCATCACAATATGAACTCACGATTTCACTGAATTTCATATGACGTATCATTAATGATCGGCACGATCGAATAGGGAACGGCGACGAACCATATATATTCCACTACATTGTATGAGTTTAATAAGCTTCGATGCACACCATTCAATTTATTCCGTATAGTCAAGAGGGTGTTGAAGCGTCGAAGATGACGAAGAACTCATTATCGCGAGTTGACGAACGGGACGTCGTCTAAACGCAAAGAAAACGTCATCTCTGATCATTGACGTACACCATTTCCACTTTTGAAGGAAATATCGAAGGGAGAAACGAAAAAGGTATACATATAACACACACTGATGTAGAAAATTATCACTCACTCGAATGTATTTGAAATGTACTTTGATTTAAGAAAAAACAAAAAATTCTGACAGTTGAAAGGACGTTGAATCGCGGCGCCCCGATCTCTCGTCTCGTCTCTCTGGTCTGTGACTGGTCTTGTGCGAGAGAGCAAGCTCTGGCTGCTGTTACTGTTGCTGCTGCTGCTGCTGCTCCTGCCTCTGTGCTGTGTATTGCGCTGAGGCCACGTGACACGGTCCCTGCAGGAGGTAGGACCGCAGACCTCACGTGTATGCGTGTGTTGGTGTACGAAGGAGTGCGTGTGGGCTGTATTACGGGTCTATATTTGTGTGCTAAGAGAGTGGTAAAAGAGGGAGAACCACACGAGCACGTCAGGTTGGGTCAGCGGCCAAACCGTGGGGACGAAGGGGGCGGGCCGGTGGCGAGGGGGACGACTTTATGCCGGCAGCCACCGTCGTCAAGGAAGGTGGGGTAAGTGATGGATACAACGTACACACGTGAACCTTCACTCGCATGTATACGCATTGCACTCATACGAGCCTCGAGAAAAGAGTTTCGTTATCGAGTGGGAGGATTGAGGCCCCTCGAGGGTCCCGTAACGTAATACGTTTTAAGTGTTGGGTGGTAGGGATACCTTACTCACACACATATAGAAAAATACTTTTATTTAATATATTATATCCTTTCCTTTTCATGTTATTCCAATGGGAGGAAGGGAATAACCGGTAATATTGTTGGGGTGGGGCAACCTACAACCCTAACCGCCCGGCGCGTGCCCCGAGTCAACTCGTACACCAGACGCGTGACGATTGATAATGAGCCTAGAGGCATCGCTATGTTTATACACATTTCAGAACATTCGATTGGGGGAAAAGAAGAATCTTATGATGGTGTAATTGAAGAAATAGGTCAAAAGTCACAACACTGTAACTTGGTATGTTCGATGTCCTTCCTTCGAATCAACGATCGTAATAATCCAGAACACCACTTAAAGAACGATTCGATGGTTCTCGTCTTTTTTACTTTCGTAATGAAATAGATCCACGATCATTGTGCGTGGAACAGTTTTTATGTCGGGTCGATGCGTTCGTTTCATAACTTCAATGTCTTTGAACTGATGAACTGATTATCAAGAGTTTATATAAAAACAAATGTCAGGGATGACAGTAGAAATATTTAATCTGTACATTTGAGTTCTCCTAGGAAGAGAGCGAAAAATTGAAACGTTCAAACCACACGGAGACAATTTTGTGGTATAAATTGTAACAAAAATGTATTGAATATTACTATGTTTTTGTAAAGTTGGACCATACTGACATTACGATGAATATTGCTATTATCATGATTGAAATTACGGTAGAATGTAGTAAAGTTGGACAAAAAACAAAGGAGAATTACAATTTTCCTTCCGTGAAAAGAGATGCCCGCGGAGTATTTAAAAATCAACGTTGAGTGATTTCGGTCACAGTGTCAGTATAGTCCAACATTACAAAAGAATTATAGTAATCGATACTACAAAATTCTCTGCGTGCAGGGAGTATATATTTTGAATTGAAGTTCAAGTTGCATTTATCGCGATGCAGCTCGAATCTGATTCAAGATTTCGGTTCGATGAGGCTTTTGAAATAGAAAAATCACTCTCAAAATCGAGAAGAGTGAGATTTCCACTCGAATGGAAAGATACACGGAAGAAAGAAAACAGCAATGGTTACTGTGAATCGCAGTAATTCATTGGAAAAAAATGAAAAATCAAATTCACGCCGTTCATTACTGCGTCTCCCAGTTAACCGTTAATGTCCAAGCAGTATTGACGAATTTCACTGCAGTACACATCACTGTGATCGCGCTAACCCTAGCAGAAATCATTCTAGTAATTCTCTAGGCCTTGCGAGGCCTCACCAGGCCCTTGTGAGGGACTTGCAAGGCCTCGTAAGGCCTTGTAATCGCCTAGAGAATGACTAGAGCCTAGAGAATTTCTACCAGGGTAACCTCTACCATCCAAGCGTGTTTTCATTTGTTTTTCAACTGATTGCTGTTATGGACAGTAACCACTGCTGTTTTCTTCTTTCCGTGTAGGTGCCCTTCTGGCTGCCTGGAGGGTGAATTCTCACTGCAAAAGAGTGAAATTCAATTCTGTGGGCAGAATTTTGTTCGCGACAAAGAGGGATTATCAAGTGTCACCAAAATTGGTGTTAGAATTCAAAATCATAATTGTCAATCGATGAAATCTCACTATTTCTGCAGTCAAAACTCGACCACTGAATGGAATCAGTGAAATATCAGTGAATCGTTACTAGTTATGCACGGAAAAAATGTTTAGCCAGCTAAATTTTAGCTACGCGCAGAAAAATATATTCTAAAAAGTCTCATAATTTGTTGAGAATCAGCGCTAGTCTGTTATGGAATTGGCTAGTCTGGTATTTATCTGAATATAGGTTCAAAAGTACCATAATTTCTTGTAGAAATATATCTCAAAAACTCTAGTGAAAACTGTTACAGACTGGCGCTGATCCTCAATAGATTATGGAACTTTTCAATACATCTGTTTCCTGCGTGTACTGCAGCGAAATATCTAGCTACGATATTTAAAATTTAACTGATACGGCTAAACCTACCAAACTGAGATTGTGCATTGTATATGCACTGACTCGCAGTGGTCGACTTTTCACTGCAGTCATTGAGACTTCATTGTTTCAAATTCAGAGAGCACCCATGTGGAAATTGCCAAAGTCGACAAATGGCCTGGTACTGGCAAGGTTATATCTGCCAAACTTTGGCGGGAACAATTGCTTCTATCCAGGGTCATTATTATTTTTCAGACAGTCTTGGCCCAGTATTAAATCTGACACGGTTGTAAATGTTATACAGGCTCTTATGTGGAATGATATCATCATGCCGACTTCTTACCAGTTTTGATAACTTTGTTAGCTTTGGATTTGCCAGTACTGGCAACTCTGGGCCAGCAGTACTGAGCCAGTTTCGGCCCGTGGTTCCCTTTCCCCATGCGCACGTACAGAGAATTAGTGTGACAGGAATCTCACCAAAATCTAGCTGAATGTTTGTTAGGAAGCTTGCAAAAATATTGTGGCGATGTGGGAAAAATCTTGGCGAGACTCTTTTTGAACCGAATTGCTCTGATATTTTCACAAGCTCGCTACCAAGCTGTCAGCCTGAGAAAATGCAGCTCAAAACTGAATGAAGTCAACAAAAATCGAAAATGGACGTATATACACGTCAAAAAGCGGTTCCCAATCAGAAAAATCCGAAATACGCCAATGTTGACAACAGGTGCAGTACAGTGCCAGTATTGGCTCTCCAACACTTGGCCAACACGTACGGGATCAGTAGTGGATACATAAAAATACAGTACTCTGCCTGTACTGATAAACCAGTACTGAGAACTTAATACCGGCCAGGTACTCATCCAGTACTGGCCCTGCACTGATTGCGAATAATGGTATTAGTACTCAATCCCCAGTACTGAAAAGCGTTATCATTCCAGACAAATGCCAGTACCCTGTCAGTCTTGGCCAGTACTGGTGCGGTACTGCGCCTGTTGTGAATTCCTGATTGGGTTACGGGACATCGAATTTCCAACAGTGTGATCAAGAGATCACTTTTACTTACATAACGTACCATATTTTTACAGTTAAATTCCCAACTCTGTGATTCATCGCACAATAGAAAATTTTGTGTTCACTTTGCGTCCACTCAAAATTTGTATTAAAAACCATACAATATGAGTGTCAAATTGACAGATTTTCAATGTAAATTCAACACAAAGTTTGAGTGGATCGTTTGAGACATGCACCTGTGTTAAAACTGCACAAAATTTTCCACTGTGCAGGCTGTTTCTTTTTTCAATACACAGAAAAAAATTTGCACCAAATTCTGGAACAGGTACAATTTCTAACAAAAACTGGAAGGTTTGTAAAATGGATTTTTACATAAAAATACGAGAGATTACGAATGATTAACTAAATTCTACTATACGCTTTATAAAATTTAACGTCCAGCGTTTAAAATTTCAATCCTACCTACTATTTTTTCTACAATATTCGTCATCTTCCATATTTTTGTGTAAAAATTCATTTTACAAACCTCCCTGTTTCTAGTTCACTAAGAAAAATAACAAAAATTCTCTAAATTGGAGTAGATTGAATACCAGTTGCAGTAAATTACACCCCAAAATTGTACTCATCCCAGATTTTATTCTAAATTGTAGTAAATATGACAAGTAATAGTTTTGCGTGTATAGAACTATTGGAACTTTTCAACGTCAATCGTTCCACGTAGCATTTCTCTTTCTCATCAAACCAGAATTTGTGTTTTGGTACAACAAAGGGACGATGATCACAACCCTTCGGTCGCACGAAGGAACTGTAAAAAAGAACTCCCCATTTCCACAGTAAAGTACACCTGAAATTTTCCTGTTCCCAAGGCGAGCCCCAACCCGCAAGTTTTTTTCTTCCTCCTCACCTTCGGGTTATCTCACGAACCGAAGTAAGAAAAAAGAACTTCAAGAAAAAAAAGTTCGCAACTCATCGCGCATTTAATTAACGTGAAAAAGAAATCCATATCTCAGAAGGAATATCACACATGACACAACGATTAACCTTTTAAAACCTTAACACTTGTGCCACCCTAAATAACAGAAACCTTGCGTGAAAATACATTTGACAGAAGGGGAATATGATGATGGCATTCGAAAATATCGCACGATGCATATCGGCTTGATAATGTTTAATGCACCATAAAAACGCCTCAGTGCCGGCTTGGTGAAGACGTCAATTAGACCGGGATCTTTATAGCGCTCCTGTTACTTCACTTATCTCCGTTTCTGAGTGCCAAAATATATTGCCAATAAATACACTTTTATTATAAGGATCTTAATCGAGGAATTTTAAGTGCCTTCGTTACGCGATCTTTCGAGAGCTCTCTTCTCCTTCTCCTTCCTCTCTCTGTCCATTGTACACGTAATAAACAATCATGAAAATATCTGCTCGGAATAATCAATGAACGAAATGAGAATCTCAAAGCAGTCGGATAGGGATTCTAATTCTTGTTCTTTCGTATTATACACACACCAGGTCGATATAGAAAAAGTTTTTCTCATTACAACCGGTGTGTTCTTTCTTTACGCAAGTCTCTTTCTGCAAGGAGGAGCTATTAACGGGTAATTCACATGGCGATTCGAAGTCGTGTTCTCATCATCGCTCGAAAGTAACCTCGTCCGCGAAATGACGACGAGGATGATGAAGATGATGATGATGATGATGATCGTGATGATGGAAAGGAAAAAAAGAACGCCTAATAACCGCGCTAAGTGAAGAGATGTTATAACATTTATCGAAAACATAGGTACGCAATGAAGGTGTTATGAGTTTATGATCATTCATTTGGAAGATGTTACAATGTATCGAGAAATTCCTCGTTAGTTTCAGAACTTTGGATCTGGCTGACATTTTCAGCAGGGATACGCTTGGATGTATTCAAGTTGAAATAGTTTGTTGTTTTTTCCATATCGAATGTTAAAAGGAAGAAAGAAATAACGTCACGGTAGAGTCGTTGCTCGTAGGTTATGCGTAGCTGTGAAAAACCTCGTGCGAAACATTCGTTAACATTCTCAGCACGCTGAACCGATCGTTGAGTGCAAGAAGCGAGCAAGCACCGTATGGTATTCGCTTTGCGCTCTCGAGTACGTACTAATCTCGATTTAATAGCGCGTTAGGAAATTAATAGATCGACTCTCCGCTACGACCGCGCGCGTACGTGCTGCCATGGATCGCGCAAGAAACTTGGACTTATGAAAACGAGTATAATATATAATCCGTTTAATACACGTTCTATCGATGACAACGATCTCGAATATAGATATCTCAAATATAAGATGGCAAACTCGATTTTCCACTTGCCGCTCTTGTCGTTGTTATTCTGCTTTCATTGTAAAACGAGTGGCATTCGAATCTTTTTTCCCCTGTAGATTCATTACTTCTCTTCTCCTCCCATTAGATGCGTCGATAATACTTGTATCCACGTAATCGATGTTAGTCTTGACATTTGTATTCGATAATCTCAACGGAAATCTTAGGCTGTTGAAGAGTCTCCCTAAAAGACTTTCGACAAGCAAGCCTGCATTTAGAAACATTCGTGTCGAACAAGGTGTCGTTTCGGAAGTACAGAGCTGTTTGTTTCATAAGCGCGGATTCGCTCCGTGATTCATCGCAGCGTATGTTACCAAGAAGAAAAGTAGATATACAAGAAGAAGAAAGTACTCAAACGAACTACGTGGTAGGACTATTGAGCCAGCCCAAAGGTCCCAAGGAAGTCGAAAACGGATTTCCGTGGAACCTGTGCTGAATTTTAAACAATCATATGTTACGAAGGTTATCGATAACCTATTCTATTCCTCAAGTTATCCTCTTAATTAGAAGATTACAAAATCGTAAAAAAATTCAACAAGCATCGGATTAGATGAACATAAAATTATTTCAAAACAAATGAACAATAAACACAACAATGATGTGTACACATTTTAAAACTGAGCATCTAAACGTACAACGTGGGTAGCTTTTTGTGTTGTCATATTTTAGATTTCCCCATCGATGCCGTATGCATATTCAACTCTTTTTTTTTCAGACTATACTCAATATCTCGTAAACCCTAATGATAATATCCCATTGTGAGCTCCTCCCAAGTATCATAAACAGGCAGATTACAAAGCATCACAATTGAAATCTTGTCGAAAATCATCATCGAGTGTCATTCGTTGCACAACGTTATCTTCTCTCCTCTCCGGGAACGCGTGCCCACGTGCATCGTAGTCATTTAAATGCAATATACATTCCACATAACACCGACTTAGATCGACAAAGTTTGCGAACGATTTGAAATTGATTAACTCCAAGGTGATTTGTATTCAAGACAAAGAGATGCAGGATTCATTAGTATATATATAGAGAAGATCGAATTCGCTTCAGGGTCACCCTGAGAACCGAACAACGAACGGTAACCGAACAATCGTAAATGAATGTTCGGAAGATAGCGAACGAGTGCCCACGTATCTCTTTTTGTGATCTTTTTTTCCTCCTCGTTAAATAATTTTCGCTAATGATAATAAGCAGAGGATACACGTATACAAGTTAAAAGAGTGGGGTCCAAATTACAATGGTCGATCCATCCGATCGGTCGCCCACTTGCATTCGATTTCAATTCGATTTCAGAATTTGGTTTCGAATTCTGAATCCCTCTTTCAAATTCTCTTTCTCTTTTCTTTTCCGAGAGTTGATCTGGCGCCCACGTATGTTCTTCGGTAAACACGGTTGCCGAAATACAACGAAGACAACGACGACGACGACCAAGACGACGTCCGGCTTCGCCCACGTCAGGCCCCGAGTTGGATTAAGAAAACAGGACTCTTCAGGAAAAGCATTGAGCTTTGCTGACAAATCATCCAGTATTGGTTCTTATCTCTCTTTCTCTCTTTTTATTCTTTTTTATCAACGGCCGATATCTTGGAACGGAGAAAAGAGGAGGCGAAGAAGAAGAAGAAGAAGAAGAAGAAGGAGTTGACTCGTGAGGGATCACAAGCAATGACTTTAGTTGCCGTGACTAATGTTAACACCTAGACACGATGTACTTACTCCCCTTTCAAGTTCTTCCTCTAGAGCCCTTTCTTCTCTCATCGCTCTGTCTGTCTTTTCTCTTATAATCCGGATTTGTTGGGATCTTTCAAGCTTCGTCTTTGAAAACCCGTTGACACGTTTTTATTATTGAACGTATTTATACGTGTGGTTGTAAGAACGACGTGGTGGAATCGACGTGTATTGACATAGATGATAATTGATAGAGTCAATAAACAAGTGTAAGTTAACAGCCGTTGTAGGACTACGCTTGCAACATTTTGTTCAGAGATTTACGTACGATTAAATCTTCCTTTTCGATGAATTTAAATCCTCCGAAGATTGGGCGAAATACCGATTTGGTGATCGGGGATTGAAGAGGTGTCGGAGTTTAATGACCTGTTTTTTTCCCCCTATTTTTTTACATGTTGGAAGATCTGCTCTTTTGGAGTGTTATCTTGTTGGATTTGACTAATCAGTCCTGGGTTTTCTCTACGCGCGTTTTGTCCGATTCCCTTGAATATATTTTTTTCTCCTAGTATTCTACACGGAGAGAAATGTATAATAAAATTTATCACCCTGATTGAAAAATATGGTGAAAATAGAGACAGCTATCTGATACAATACTGAGTACTATAAGCAAACGAAGAAGATCAATATTTACTTTTTGTAAGTTTTATTAGAAAATTTGTTCAAATTAATTATACAACATAATACACATTATATACCATGCATCGATGTGTGTTAGAACTATCTTGTACAGTTTATTATAATTCTATCATAAAACTGGCAATAAAAGATATTAGAAAACCGAAATCCACATACGAAAAGAATATTGTATTCGAAATGACTGTTGTAGTTTACTATTCATGTGTTTTTCTATCTAATTTTACAGGAAATACCACAATTTCTATTGTAACCCAACCAGAAATTGACAACAGGCGCAGTACTGCACCAGTACTAGCCAATACTGGCAGGGTACTGGCATTTGTCTGGAATGATAACGCTTTTCAGTACTGGGGATTGAGTACTGATGTCATTATTCGCAATAAGTGCTGGATCAGTACTGGTTTAGTACCTGGCCGGTATCAGGTTCTCAGTACTGGTTTATCAGTACAGACATATTACTTTATTTGACGTGTTGACCAAGTGCTGGAGACCCAATACTGGCACTGTACTGCCCCTGTTGTCAACATTGGCATATTACAGATTTTTCTGATTGGGAATTTTCAATATCGTAATGCGCGAATAGGAAACTACAATACTCATTTGGAATGTGATATTCTTTTCATTCGCCATGAAAACGAATATGCCCACAATTTAATAGGAGGTGAACCAGCTGTATGAAGAATCATAGTTTCCAAAAAAATCAACGAAGATGGAAGATCGAATATTCATCAAATCCCTTCTTCCATAGTTGCAAAATAGCTGATGTGATCGGAACAAAAATGAGACGTTCTCGTTTCCTCACTGAGCTCCACATTTTGATAAAAGAATGATCCAAATTCATTCCAAGAGAAAAGTTATCTTGGACCAAACCAATTCGAAGATCTCAAACAACCAGACAGACAGACAGACAGACACACGCGAACACTCTCGAGGATAGCGTGTTTTCAACGTTTTAAAGTGTTTTCCAAAGACCAAACACCCTTTTCTCGATAATAGATTTTTCACCTCATCACTATATTTCCATTTCTTTATGCATGAAGATATAAAGAACATGGAAGTGAAAGATTCGCGATTTCTTCTAGTCTTTGTAAGATTCTGAAATGACAATGTAATATGAGAATTGCATTTCAAGGGTCTCGTCAAATTGAATAAGTTCAAAAAACATTGCTGAAAGTTTTCAAAGATTGATCATATACATCATCATACCTGATTGAATTCCAAAAGTGCTTGGAAATTTCCTCGAAATATGTTATATTATGTCACAGTTGTACAAAATTTAAGACAAATTGCACATTTTCCTACTCTTTTTCGTATTTTTATTGATTATACTTATTATTAATAATAATACATTAATACAGTACTTATAATGATCATAGTTTTCAAAAAACACTGGCATATTTTTTATATGGATATTCATTAAACGGAGAGAAAAAATTTGCTGACGCAGCAAATCGAGGTATTATATGGGACATTTCATGGTCACATGGAACACTTTCAGGTCCAACCCTCTCAGATCTTTTCCAAAATTTTTTCTCTTCAAGTACTCATCCAAAATAGAGGTTTTGAGCCCTAAACCCCCAATTTCATCCACACGCTGATCTGTGCCAAGCTAATGAAGTTTGTCATTTCTCATTTTTTGTTTTTTTTCATTGTTATATCTCGGCTTTAAATTGATTTTTTTTTAAATTTCCAAATATCAGTTTCGACGTGAAATTCCTCGCAGATTATGGAAAAAATATCAGTTTTCATGTCAGATATGTTTAAAAGCTTCAAAAACCAAAGAAAAAATTTCAAATGCATTTTTCACGTTGTTCCCCAAATTTTTTTTCAATTTTTGTATTTTTTTTTAAAAGAACGGAAAATTTTACATGAAAAACATTCTTAAAAAAAAGGTGGTCGACATTTTTCCAAGTGCTATAAAAAATTAACGAAAATAAATGAATGAATAAAATTTAAATTTTGCGCTTAATTCATGAATTATGAAAACGAAAGAAAAAAAATTATTGATAAACGAAAGAAAATGAGTTTTTTTGCAATAAAGCAAACAAATTAGAATGGGTACGATATTACAAATAAACAAAAATCTTTATTTATTATAATATATATTGATCTTTTATAAATACTATACTTCATTTCATTTTGAAAACCTTAGACTCACTTGATATTGATACAGTTTTTGTTCTTATTTTTAAAGTCAAGTCTTCTTCTGGTATAAATGTATGAAACTCAAGTGTCCCTTTAATGGCTCTGAGAGTACAAAATCTTTCCTCCAATAATTCACTGGTTTTGGTGTAATCACCATTGCTGCAATAAATAAAATTAATTGATTCAAATTTATTTCGACCCCATTCATAAAAATCGGAAGCATTCAGTATGTTTCTTTGAGACCCAAACTGAAGGCATGCTTTTCGAGCTTGACTCTTGACCATTCCACCGAGACCATCACACGGTCCTTTCCCATGAGCTGTTGCAAAAAAGTGCCATTCATCATGGATTCCAAAATCTTTATTATGTAGACATAAATTCTTAAAATTTTTCTTATTTTTGAAATGTTGAGGTGCTCCATCGGTGAAATAATATATTTTGTTGACATTTTGAAATTTCAATTTAATTAACTCAATTAATCTATTTTGAAACATGTATACTGAAATAGTATCATGAGTCGTATTTTCTAAAACACCAAGAAAACTGAGATTTCTTAAGGAACCATTCTCTTCATAATATATTATAATATATAATATATAATATATTGTTATAATAATGTTCAAGTAAATTTTATTTGAAATGAATAAAAATTCATTCGGATGAAGTAAATTGTTTATTCGATTCAACTCAAACTTTAGTAGGTTCATATTCAAATAGAAATTTAGTTGATTTAAACAAAATTTAGTCAATCCAAATAAATCCAAACATAGAATTTTCTTGGTGTGATTGTAATTGAAGTGATATATTTCAATTGCAAAAGTACACCTATTTTAGATGTAGTATGTATGTCTCAATCGAAATTCCAAGTACGAGGGTGGATTGATAAGTTTCCGGCCTGACCAAGAGATGGTGCCACTAGGCCTACCTTGAGGTGGCGTTCTATAGTACCATCCTTAGATAGCTTGTAGCTATAGTTTCAGTCCGATCGCCATGTTAGTTTAGTTTTGAGAGCACGCTGACCAAGACGCCTCTGTGTTTTTCGTAAAAATGGAAAAGCTGGAAAATCGTGCTGTCATCAAATACTTTTATTTGAAGGGGTTAACGCCGAAGGAAATTAAAGAAGAGATGGACTCAACACTGGGGACATCCTTCCCATCATATTCAACCGTTAAGCAGTGGGTTTCCGAGTTTAAAAAGGGTCGTGTGAGCACCTCTGATGAGCCTCGCTCAGGACGCCCCATTGAGGTCACAACTCCAGATATGATCGGAAAAATCCATCAAATAGTGCTGAAAGATCGCAGATTAAAAGTTCGTGAGATAGCTGAGACCTGTAAGATGTCATATGAACGTGTACAAAATATTTTGCACCAACATTTGTATATGGAAAAGCTCTGTGCAAGATGGGTGCCGCGTTTGCTAACAGTCGACCAAAAATTGATTCGAAAGAACATTTCTACCGCCAATTTGGCGTTGTATAAGCGTAATCCAAGCGAATTTTTGCGTCGATTCGTAACCGTTGACGACACTTGGGTCCACCACTACACTCCTGAAACCAAAGAACAGTCTAAACAGTGGATTTGACCAGGGGAACCAACTCCAAAGAAGGCAAAAACAATTTTTTCGGCGAACAAGGTTATAGCTACTGTTTTTTGGGATGCAAGAGGTATTATATACATTGATTACCTTGAAAAGGGTAAAACTATCACTGGTCAATACTACGCAGACTTATTGCAACGTTTGAGCCACGAAGTGAAAATTAAACGACCTCATCTGGCGAAGAAAAAAATCTTGTTTCATCACGATAACGCACCAGCGCACACGTCAATCGTTGCGATGGCTAAAATCAACGATCTGAAGTTTGAATTAATGCCGCACCCTCCCTACTCTCCAGACCTAGCCCCGAGTGACTATTATCTGTTTCCTAACCTCAAAAAATGGCTTGGCGGTAAGAGATTTGCGGACAATGAAGAAGTAATCGAAGCTGTAAATGGGTATTTTGAGGAGCTTGACGAATCAGTCTATAGAGATGGCATTACTAGACTAGAACACCGCTATGAGAAATGTATCAGCCTTGAAGGAGATTATGTTAAGAAATAAAAAAAAAAAAAATTCTTAAAAACGTTGTTTTTCTTGGTCAGGCCGGAATCTTATCAATCCACCCTCGTATCTCAAAGGAATTGAATCGAATCGGTTCGAATTATTTGATCCTGGGTTTGCTGTATCAAATCGATGAAACCTAACCTCAATAATTATAAAGAGTATATGCACATAACAAAGCTACCTTCGAAATTGAAAATGATATCTCATGATTGAGGTGGAAACACCATACTCCACATGGTTCAATATATTCTTTGTCTTTGGCAAAAACTCCTACATTTTATCTAAGAAAAAGTCTAGGAAAATTTTTCTCACGGGTTTCGCTGAAAATTTACTTTTTAATCCTTGGAAACATCTTAAACAAAAACATCAATTTCTATTTAAGTTAAGAATCATCAATTTGTTGTTATAATTTCCACATCTTCATCGACATAACCTGCATTTTTGTGGGTGATAAATGCTTCGTTAGTTACTCACAAATAACTCATCAACTACTGATCAGTCCCTCATCAGTTATTCGCTCATATCTGCTCAGTTTCTTCAATCAGTTTCTCATTAGTCAGAGCGTTACACCCCTTGTCGGAGACTTGTAAGTTTCCTGAACAGTAAAATGGAAAACTGATCAGTGCCTCATCATTTGCTAGAGAAAATTTCTACTAGGGGCAGCTGAAAAATAGCTAAGGTGCTGAAAAAGTGAGTAGCTGCGACAGCTCTCTCAATTTTTTGCTTGACGCATTTTTTCTCCCACAAAAACACTAAATTATATCTCTCTCTTATGTTACTCAAATCCCTTTAATGTATTCGCCTACGCTCTTGAAATAAAAATTCTTGTTTCAAAATAAAATAATAGAAAAACGCAAGAATTGTATTCTGACATACGATGACTTAGAGGATTATTTTTTGTTTTCTCAAGAGAGAACAAACGCACACAGTCTTGAATTCTTTACGTTTCATCTTGATTATTTTTATATAGAAGATGTGCGAAATGTTTCCAAGAACACACCCGGGTATCCAACGAATCGATGAAATAATGTAAATGGAACAAATATTTCACAGAATTAAGAATAAAATGTTCATTTCAATCAACATTGAAATTGTTCTACTCTTCAAAACTTCAAAAAGAATGAATATTCGATGTTACAATACTTTTAGCATGTTGGTTCATTGTGAAATAATCCATCTCTCTCTCCGTAGTCTCATTATTATTTGCTCCGATTTGTCTCAGTCGTTCCTGTAATATTTATTGCTACTGTACTTAGTCACGAATCAATGCAAACCGATTCTTGCCAGAGTAATTAAAGTGTCCGAACAGAGCTGTATTGATGTAAGATAAATGAAGTCGTACTGGGGATTGAATTCGAATTGTTCATTATTCCGATCGATCGGGTATTTTGCATGTTTTCAGGCACATACCTGGTAACTTCAATACACTCTTCGCCAAACAATATTTAAGAAGAATGAAATATTCATACAGATGATCTGTTATATAATCTTATTTCGCATTGAAATTTCAAGGTGGGGTCTAGATTTCATAGTCGAAGTTATGAGGTTGCTTCATAACCTTGATACGTCCGCATGACGTAAACTCCGTTTGATATTACGCATCATTGAAGATGAAAATGATAAGTTATGAGTATAACACGTGAATTGATTGTCCTGTGGACAAGGAGGAGAAGAACTCGATCGAGCTTCTACGAAGAGAAAGAAAGGTAATCGGTAAAAAGAAGGTTGATGCCTCTCGATCCAAGAAATTAGCTTGCAACAGACCTAATCCGAGCCAGTACACACGTCGGGTAAAATGCTGTTCCGCTTTTGCTGACTGACTTTTGCCAGAACAAATAAACCAGCCGAACTCTGTGCTTAATTGTTTAGGACTCTATCGTAGTACATAGAGCCAAACTCGATTGGCGAAATCTCGTAAATACGCGTACGCGCGTACGGGCGTTCACACGTGTGAATACACTTCACAAATGTCATGTGATGGTGCACGTGTCCAAACACACATATACGAAATTGCAAAGATCTATTGTTAGAGCCGGCTGCCAACGTAAAGCCAAACATTCCTTCGCAGTACCGTATGTGGGTCGCCTTCTACACTCTACCGTTGCACGCATAAGACAAGATTACGCTGCGCGTTTCAAAGACATTGTGCTCGTTGGTTGGTTTCCTCTTCGTCGACGCCGACGGGTTATCAGATCGAAAGATTATTCACTAAATAAATTTGGACCTAGATAGTTTATAATGTACTTTCGACTGAGAGAGAAAAAATAAACATTGACGAAATATTTTGTACACACCAACTCAACGTGATTCATGAGAATTTCTAGGAATATAAATGTCATAAAAAAATAACATGAATCATGAAAATGTATACTAATAACGGTGAAAGAACGAAATATCCTAAATATATTTTGTGGTCAAGGTTTCTTGGAGTTTTCAAGTGCATTGTTGAAGTCATAAAACTCCACGCAATTGGATCCCTACGGTGATGGCCGCACGCACAGCAACGCATCCAATAGGATTTCAGTTTATCGAAGTGTCGGAACTGTCGGATAGATGAAATGAAAAACAAACAGAAGCGTATCGACGACAAGTCGTACGTGATTTTCTCTCAATAAGCTTTCACATCGCAGGCGAGAACTAATTTTAATTTACACGTCGCGCATAAAAGTGCATAGGGCGGAGAACGATGGATGAAGGAAGAAAGAATCATGAGAAATACGTAACATGCAGTTTCTAAAACACGAACTGTTTATCTTATTTCAAATATAGAATGAAATTTCAAGGGAAAAGAAAAGAATAAATAGTTACAATTGATAGGAAGAATCTTTGAAAAATCGAGTGTAATTCCAAAAGTAATGTATAAGTGTCTTCGATTAATGGAAGACACGAGTCGTGGATCGATCGCGATATCTCTTTGATATGTAAAAAGAACGATAGCGTACGTAACTGGCTGTATCCTAGCTGGGATGACCAACCATTTTTCTCCATCTCCGGAGTACAAAGTACGCGTGGAAGGAAAAGTCAACTCTTCCGTTGGCATAACCGCGATAAATTACGAGGGTGGAAGAAAACAGAATGAAAGACCCAGCAGCAACGACGGCAGAAGCAGCAGCAGAGCAGCTTGCTTTGCACACAATTTCCACGTGTTTGAACGCGATTCTTGCCTTGCGGCGGTATCTTTGCGCGAAAATAAAGTGTCGTCGTCGTAAGTTACTCTGGTGCACACGCGCCTCCTGCTATGCCACGACATAATCTCTCCTCTCTGTTTATTCAACCGGCATCCTGGATAAACGAGAGAGAATGGGAGGGAGAAACGGTAGTGAGGTCCCTTATTAACATTTCTCCAGGATTCGAGGCGAGATTAAATTGACAAGGAGGATTTGCGAGTTGTTTGTTACCAACTGCCTAGTTCCCCCCATATCTCCTACCGCTCCTTCCATCCCCTTTACGTTTCAACTTCTACTTTACATGCAGTTTCTCTCAACGTTCATCGCTCTTCCGATCCGCGCGCTCTCTCTTTGAATCGTGTAAGCAAATTCTTTCAATCTCAATTCGAATCGTGAGGAAAAATTTATGGGACGAAGAGAAGGATTCGTTCGAAAATCTCGTGTACATTGTTCGAAACTATGAATTGGTCAATTTTTTTCTCTCCAATGTAGCAATGTAGGCAGGTCAATGTACGTACTCCGTGGATGCGATGGGATGATTCGAGTCGCGAAACGCTTAAATTTATTTCCTCTCGATATATCGGTACTTCTTTGGCTTCTATCGTTTTCAAAATTGCCGTATAGATATATTCCAAATTATTATACATTATTTCTGTTATTGAAAGAGTCAGGTCATACTCAAGGAAACCATATGCAGAACAATCACGGTACAATTAATAATGGTAACAAGAAAACAATTCGAGTGATAATAAATTATCATGGTATATTACATTATTATGAGATAATAATGCGATACAACGTTCTTATATAGTATCTCTCTCGATTGGACGAGTGATAATTCATATTATATTGAGACGAAATAACCATTCGAGTGTTATAAATGAACATGAATGGGATCGGTGTTACAATATACCAAGGTACGCAATAAAACGTTCCTTAATAGATCGTGGGCGTATGGAAATATAATTAACTACAGATACAAGTGATTAATTTGCAGGAATTTCGATACAATACGTACGTGTCATTGAGAGAGAAACTTTGTTCGAGAGCCAAGGAAATTTATTGAATTCAAATAAATTTCACATTCGTTTATAAATTACTGACTTTTAATGTGTTCCAAATGGTATAAACTTATGCTATTAAAATACAATGCATCATGGTTATGAATTATAACAGTTCTATGCTGCTGTGGTAAGGATTGAACTGGTATATTATTCTCGATTTTAATGCACTTGAATTGCAAATTTATTTACAATCCTAATTCTTTCGATTATCAGTTTTTCGAATTATGTACTCGCACCAGTGTCGAAATTCATCATTTTTATCAAGGAATTGAACGTTCAAGGTGTCTGAGAATTCTAATGAAGAATACTCTACTGTAAATCTTTATTCTGCATACGTAATTATTCGTTGGTATCATAATTACTCCGGTGATTAATAGCGTTTATCAAAAACTTGACGCGAGAACCAAGCACCCGGAACTACATTTCTATTTAAGGTATAATAAATACAACGTGAAGTTTTTCCATTTACTATAATCTCGGATTAATTTAGATCGTGTGTCTTTTTCACAAATTATCTTAGGCTGTTTTTTTTCCAAAGAAAACCCCTATATATATATATATATATATATATAATAACAAATTCCCCCTCCCCCGCAATTTAGTATTTTCCCGTGTTACATGGTTTTACAGGTATGCAAGCGTGGTGGTGGAATGCAGGTAAGTACATACTCGTGTTCGGCCGCCGGCATTGCGCAAGTTCACGTTTTGTGGCCTCGAGGCCCTCGGCGAGAGGGAGGGAATGCAAGAAAAGAAATGAATAAAGGGGAGAAAATGAAAAAAAAAACAAGATAAAAAGAAGTTGGTGAAGTCTAAGGAGATCTCGGACGAACGTTGAAAGGTGGTAGTGAAAGGAAGATGTATGAAAGATTCTTCTTTTTTTTCCTCTGTCCCTCTGTTCCTCTCGTCGTCATACTGTTCTATCGTTATTGATCTTGGGACGGGTGAAATGAATCTTGAAATGTTATCTGAATACTCAAGAGTGATGAGTAAGGGGTGATTTATTCACTTCTCTTGTATGCGTTCGATGCACGAAACGTGTATAGAATACATATTGTGATGAAATTTATATGTAATTTGTATCAAGATGATGATGATGATGATGATACTTATATTATTAATTAATTATACAAGAAAAATTTAGGAATTGAAAAATAGTTACTAAAGAAACGTAAAAAAAAAAGAAAAGTTGAAGAACTGAATTACATATCTGATTGTAATATACGTAAATAAACAAACAAACAACTACGCAATCGTGCAAATTGGATACGACGAGAAAAATCCATTACATGGAGTAATTTTCTCACCCGTGAATAATAATATTGCGAGAAACCAAATAATGTGGTGAGATCAGTCGCTATTGTCGTTTATTAAAACCTTTCTCCTCCTCGACTCTCGAAGATGAAGAAATTTTGCAACGATATAAAGATAAAATAAATATTCAATTCTCAATTATAAGGTTGAAACGTGCAAGAATATATTTTCAATCCCAGTTACCGATCCCTCCTCCTTCTCTTTTATTTTTTCATCGCCCAACTGGTGACACACAACTACCTGCCTACATGTATTACGCGTTCCTTTAATTATTACTCCTCTCATTAGTAGGCGTCAAAGGCACCGACGACTAACACGCACATCTCCGAGCCAAGGAATCAGCTTTCTTCGCGATTCAGCTACTTATTTTTATGCTCAAAACACGTTCTCTCGGTCTTTTATTATGAGAGTGGCCGAGGACAAAAACAAGATAAAACAACAACAACGGATATGAGACAGATACAAAAGCGACAGAAGGATTTTTATAATAATTCAACGTAGCGCGATGTTACGAGAGCTAACACGATTTTCTTTCCCTACTAACGATGCGAAAGTTCGGTGGTAGTTGGCGTTGACACTTTTAAGTGTTTTCGTTAGATGGAAGAAGACTAATTTTCTCGTTGTGTCTTTAGGTGTTCCGCAAAGCATATGAGCCGTTACTTCACTGTGATCTTTCTATCTTTCTTCCTTTCTATAGATAGTATCATTACCAAAGCGAACCCAAGAAACGAACCCAGGTTCCGGCTTAAAAATAATGATATCTCGAATACATAGAAAGATATATAAATAAAAATAAACAATATTGATATTATTTTTTAAACGGAAGCAGCGGAGTGGGATCCGAGTGAAGCAATATTTATTGAAGAAGGTCGAGGTCGTATACGCTTATCTGCGATATTATATTGCGTTGGTTGAGCGTCTTTTTTTTTTCTTCTGCTTCTTCGTACACATAAGTTGCATACTTATTTCTCTCGCCCACAATGGTCGGTCGATTCGATGATAGTATTATAGACTGCCTCGTTGAAAGAAGGTTTTATAGGTTCGATCAGGTGAATAACAAACATTGATCATCAAGGATTCGCGAAGAGCCATTCCGTGAACGCAACTGGAAGAATTTTCTGGAGGAAAAATGTTCGAGACTCCGAAGAGATACAAAATTGTCAGAATTTCATTTCTCCTACATATTTTCCAAAAACATTTTGTCCCAAGAATCATCCCAATCTATTCATTCTAACGAAAATCATCCTGCACCATGGAATATTCGGTATCCGTTTCCTCCTTATGCAAAAACTTTGAGAACAACGTGGAAATGGAAACACGGGCCGCTACTGGCTCAGTACTGGTGCCAGAGTTGCAAGTACTGGCGAATCCAAACTTACCAGTACAGGGCCAGTTGAATCGACGATACTGGCAAGTAGTCAAGAAGATAACATCATTTCACATAAGGGCCAGTAGAACATTTACAACTCTGACATGACAACAGAACGAATTGTTCTGCCATAACTGGATGAGAGGTGGTAGACAGTCGAAATAATACATCCTATGTAGGAATTCAGACCCGATCCAGTACTGGCACAGTGCTGGTAATTAGACATCCCCGGAGTTATATTTCAAGTAAAAAATAAAATACATTGAATTTGAACTTTCAAAACTTTGTGAATCTATTTTTCTCATCACAGTTATCTGAGAAAGACGCTTTGGAAGTGGTTTCATGAAAGTTCTCTATCACTTCAGCTAATCTCCGAGTTGACAACGAACCACTTAAATTCTCATTTATCGTACTAATTCCCTTGAAGTCACACAATTGACCGTAGACTCCGTAGTGAAACAAGATTCTACCAATACTGGCTCATTGTTCTCTATCGAACGTATTGAATGATCATACCAACTCTGTCTTGATACTGGCGCGACTCCGGCTCACTACAAAAATCAAGTTGCCAAGATCGTGATTTTAATGTCAATCGACTACCGATTCCGTAGTCAACCAGAGTCCCACCAATACTGGTACCATGTCGTCTATCGAACATATTGAATCATAATACCAACTCTGGCTCAATGCTGGCGCGACTGCGGCTAACCGCAACAGCCGAATTGCCAAGATCGTCATTCTAACGTCAATCGACTACCGATTCCGTAGTCAGCCAGAGTTCTACCGATACTGGCACATTGTCGTCTCTTGTACATATTGAATGATAACACCAACTCTGGCTCGGTACTGGCGCGGTTCCGTTCCTCTGCGATCTGAGTATTCTACAGACAGTATCGATTCGATACTGGCCCGAGACCGTCTGTCAACGTAAGCCAATACCGTCTGAAATCCGGCGAACATTTGACGCCAGTTGAAAAACGGTAATAATTCTGAATAGGCACAGTTGTTTTTGCCGAAGTCTGGCAAATACAACTTTGCCAGTACCGCGCCCTTTTGCCAACTCTGGCTATTTCTACATGAGAGTATTCAAAATCACCAAACGTATCCAAAGTTATCGAATAGTTTATACACTGACAGAACAACGATCTGGTTGAAACATTCGTAGTCGCAATAAGTTGAAATCTGCTTCGATTCACCAGGAAATGTGATTGTGATGTCCAGAAAAAGTGGTTGAAACCAAAATTAACTACATTCTTCAGGTTATCATACCAAGAAAAGCTTCATTTTTGCTTCAACCATTTCTTCTGGATATCAGCACAATCACATTTCCTGGTGGATCGAACCAGATTCCAAGTTATTGCGACCACGAATGCTTCAACAAGGTCGTTTTTCTGTCAGTGTGTTTCGCACGGAGAGAAAAAATTTGCTGACGCAGCAAATCGAGGTATTATATATGGAATAGCAAAATTTTTTGCTGACCTAGCTAAAATTTGCTATAACAGCCATTTTTTAGCTGTGGCAGCAAAAAATGTTTGCTCCGCCAGCAAATTTTCAGTATTATATAGGGATTAGCAAACAAATTTTGCTGGGATCGCAAAGATTTTTTGCTGCCACAGCTGAAATTTCGCTGTCGCAGCTAATAAGATTGCTGGAACAGCAAATAGTTTGCTGTCACAGCAAAAAATTTGCTGCTCTGGCAAAAGGAACCCAGCAAAAGTAGATTTCGCTGCCACAGCGAATTCCTTTTTCTCCGTGCGTTGATCATTTTTTCCTCCTATCTCCAATAGTGATGTCGATCTTTTGATCGATCCTTTTGAAGAGAAAAAGATCGATTTTTTGCCGATCAGTGAGAAATCTGATCCAAAATTTCCCAGGATCGAATTGATCGATTCTTTTTTTATTTGAAAGTTTGTTCACGAAATTTTATTTAACCATGAATTGTGTTTGCAACCACAATGCTCATACGGAATGTTATACAACAAATTTTTTGAAGCGAAACCCTGGAAGTTATCGAAATTTTGTCTCTTAAACTCATCACGATTGAAATAATTCATACATTCCTTGTGCCTTAATTTCCATAAAAGTGTTATAAAACTTTTTACAAAACACAGTCGATCAAATTTCATAATATGATATTGATTTCCAAAATATAATTCTCGATTTGAAGAATTTTCTTCTGAATTTTGGTACGATATTTGTAAATTCAATGAATACTGTCTTATATTCCAAAAAAACTTTTGAAATTTTATAAATCATATTGAATTTAGAAACTTCATCAGATTATATTGAATTTCACAAGAAATTTTCCATTGAATTTGAGGATTTTTCCAACAGTGTTCGAATTTAAGAATGAGATTTTGAAGAGAAAATAACAAATGAACAGAAATAAGGAAATATTCAGGTAGATGAATTGAATTTCAATTTTATTATATAAATATATTAACCCACATTTAATTGAATGACATGTTGAAAATAGAAACAATTGTATGTTGATATTCCAGGCCTAATTTCATCCGAGTTAACCACTATTCAGGTCAATTTCTATTCGAGTTCGATCTTTTTTGTAAGTTATAGAATCGATCTATGCACCCGATCCATCCAAATAGCTCTGATTCTAGGATCGATCCGATCCTCAATCAGGATCGACATCACTAATCTCCAAAATCCTTGATCCAATATCTAAATAGGAAGTTCTGGTCTCCTTATCGAGACAAACATTTTGGCGCGAGAATCATCCAAATCCATGCGTTGAAACGGAATTCATCGTGCACGAAAAAAAACGCGGGCACACGGAGAGAAAAAATTTGCTGACGCAGCAAATCGAGGTATTATATATAGAATAGCGAAATTTTTTGCTGACCTAGCTAAAAATTTGCTATAACAGCAATCGTGTTAGCTACGACAGCAATTTTTTAGCTGTAGCAGCAAAAAATGTTTGCTCCGCCAGCAAATTTTCAGTATTATATATAGAATAGCAAACAAATTTTGCTGGGATAGCAACCATTTTTTGCTGCCACAGCTAAAAATTCGCTGTCGCAGCTAACAAGATTGCTGGAACAGCTAATAGTTTGCTGTCACAGCAAAAAATTTGCTGCTCTGGCAAAAGGAACCCAGCAAAAGTGGATTTCGCTGCCACAGCAAATTCCTTTTTCTCCGTGCATACACTGAGAAAACGTTTGTTTCGGCGAAACAAAATTTTAATCGAAATGAACGCAAAGAAACTATTTGGTTGGCTGAAATAAAATTCATTCGTCTGTATGAAAGCCTTAATTATTGTGAACCAAATTTTGTTCACCCCAAATAAATCTTATTTCAGCCACCCAAAAAGTTTCTTTGCGTTCATTTCAACCAAAATTTTGTTTGGCTGGAACAAACAGAAATCGCATTTCCTCGACGTTTTAGAGCGTTTGGTGAAAGGGATCCTTTCCACATGGACAGCCATTAAACTAGCTCCTGCAGCTAAATTTTAGCCCGTTACACCAAATGAATTAACTACAAATGCCGAAATTCAGCTTCAGGAGCTAAATTATTGTTTCCGTGCATAACGGTTCCTTGTCCCTATCACGATATTTAAATTTCCTTAAGGAACATAGAAGTAAAACGGATGATACCTTACCGAATCACTGTTCTTCAATTTCAACTCTTGAATTCTCAACCTCATCTCATTTGTTTTTCTGTGATTTCAGATTGTCCTAAAAAAGAAATGTAGTTCTCTTGTACGGATGATACGGCATGCCACTAACTTTGCAGTGAGAATCTATTCTTAGTTCGTCTGTATGGACTATGTCTTGTCGTTTTATTAATGCGCTTGCTCCTCCTTCTACTAGTACGCAGCGACTTCCCCTGACACGACCAACGGGGTTAAACAGCTGTCCTAAAGATACAGATTTTCGACTGACATCCAAGTGTATTAACCTCAATATCATCTAATGTATACGCGCGTACGGAAAACACATTCTCTACCGACATTGTTGCCGATGATTGAAAGGAAACCGTAAGATGCGAATAAAAACATAACATTCTCCTCGTAGGATTATTCAATTTTACGCTTTTTCGTGATACGCGGAGACGATTTCACGGCGCATTCTGACGACGAGTTCCAATGTTTGTCTCGGAGGAATAGAAAATCCAGCCGAGGCATTCCACTTTGTTCAGGATCGCAGAAAAAAGACGTAGAAAAATCAATTGCCGATCGGAGATGATTAAATATAAGCTCTTCCTGACATTCCTTCAGAATTTTTTCTCTCTTCGATCCAAGAGATGCTCGATATCATCAACTCCCATCGTTGTCTCATTAGGATCGAAGTAAGATATCTTGCGTGGAACTAATTTCGAATATTATTGAGCTATCACTGTTTAAAATTGTTTGAAATTTCATTACTCTTTTCCAGTCACATTTGTTACTGGAATAAAAAAATTCAAATTTTCAATAGCATACGAATGCAAGAAGCGAGAAGAAGGAAAAAGATAACCTTATCGGGATCGTGTTATGAAAACAAATTATTCGCTTGATTGGAGTTCAATGAAATCTTGTCGATCCGAATTAGACAAATTCTTTTTGACCCTTCGAATAAAGTGTTCCGAAAGAATTGACAAATTCATTTATCGCGGTGATTTTCTTTTTATCCCAACTTGGAGAACGTGGTTTGATGTTTCAGATCTAGAATGATCCGAGTGCAATGGAATCAATATTCGTCATCTGAGTTTGAAAGACACGAACTTTCAATAGGGAGCAGAGAAAAACATTCGCCTTTAGAAAAAAGAAAAAATGTCTTCCAACCAAATGAATAGTTCATTTGTCCTCTCTCCATAAAATATTTCTTAGGATTGATGAAATATTGATTTTGAATTAAATAATAGAATGCTTGCCCCAAATAAATTGGTCTTCTAAATTGATTATTTATCCGCCACAAGTGATTTAGTTTTTGCATATAATTGCATATTTAATTTAACGTGAATAAAGTGAACAAAACTTTGGGAATCAAAAGACAAGGGATGCGGTTTCAATTCGGCAACTGAAAATTGCTTCCTGAATTTTATATGAAATTTTATGATATTTCATTCAGAATTATGAATTTCAATACATTTCGTGGTAAAATTGAGAATGAATTCATGATTGAACTTGATTTCGATTACAAGTTTCAGAACTTTCATATTTATCCGATAGATGGAATTTCAGACTATTTTTTTTTACAGTGTAGTAGATATTCTCTAGTTCAATTGTTTCTTCTAGGGAGAGAAAATGAAATCAGAATATCACTGACAAAGTGAAAAGCTTTGTTCAAAAGTTCGTTAACAATATTTCCGAATAAAACATCACGGGAGACCTTTGAATGCACAAATATCGAAATGTGCGGTACGTCGTATTAAAAGCCATGATTATATCGAGAGGGTCAAAACCTGGATATATGAATTGTCGAAGGGAAGGGGGATCGAAGAAAGATCGAATATGGCGATAACATTGATGAAGACCACCTCCAAGATAATCATAATTCTTGGTTTCACGTAATTTTTGATTCTTTGATGTACCAAGTGTCGTCCATATTTTGCCTCATTACGTAAAAGGGGAAAGATCAAAGCATCGATACTGTATTAACACCATAAATCCTGTTCGTGCGGTTGGTAAACGAGAAATAATTACTTTTCCTTCTTCTCTTCCCCCTATATTTTATTTTTCTTGTATTTTTTCATGAATTTAATGAATTGGGGAGAGGGGAGCGTATCATTAAAGTTCCATGGATGGACCTACACACTTCATGCTTCTTACATTTGATCGATGATTTATTCTACTCCTCTGTTCGTCGTTCCAGAAGAATTCCGATATTTGGAGAAACATGTATTTTCTGTCCCAAGTACTCCATCGAATTCCCTGAAAATCGATAAACGGAAACTTTCACACCGAATGAGAGATTTTACAGAGATACTATCTTTGTTGTCAACTTCCATATACGTCGACCGACCTTGCCCATGGCACGCGACAAACTGGTATAATGTCAATTACGTACAGTTATTTGGATTCTGGTCGGTCGGTCGGTCGGTCGCTCGCTTGCTCGACCGCGACATGGTCATTCTCTTCAGGAAATGCCGAAACCGCGTATCTTGGATTGCCCGAACGCGCAATCTTCATCCAACATTATTCCGCATTTGAGATTCTTTCTTCGAGTGTATCACGTTTTTTTCCCCTCGCTTTTACGAATTCTTTTTCTTTTTCTCATTTCTGATTCGTGTTGTTTTGGGGAACAAGATAGCGATCTGCAACGCAAAATCACTGTATCTCGTTCGGAAAGTTCCAAAAGGGTGTTCCAGTATAGAAAGGATCATAGATTCCGCTCACAAAGTTGAGAAAGATTCGTCGCCTTGAAAAGAAATATATCATTCAGGATGTTCTTTTCACCACATCCGATTACCTCACGCGGTAATATTTAGATCACATACCAACGGAGAAAATGCTGAAACAAATCTGTAATGGATGAAAGATAGGTCAAGGTTCTTGTTCCTCGCGCATAACGCTGCTTCACAAAGCAACGAGGAGAATGAAAAAAAAACTATACAGCGCAGTTCGTTTAATCATAGCCACTTACAATTAGTCATGGTTCGATTCAAAGAAACTGACCTATTAATCTTTCGATGAAGAAGAGCAGATGCATGGACAGACAAATGTCTTTTGATTTGCATTACGATACGAGAAAGGAAGAAAAGGATAGGAAAACAAAATTAAGAGGAGAAGAAGAGGAAACAACGAGGATCTCGCGTATACATCGATGTTGAACTTTTGAAATATGATAATTGGATTTTGCGGTACAGGAGATATCATTTGAACGGTTAGAGAGAAGAGAAAGGTCCGATATCAGATCATTATCGTTTCTCTCTCTTCGCCACGAATCGTCTTCGGGAAAAGTAAAAGTTGATTCGATATTCCTCTCTTCTTCTTATTTTTCAAGTTAATTCGCTAACTTCCGTGTGATGTCGAAGAGTAGTGCAGGTATCTCATTGAGAAATGTATATTTCAGGTGGAATTGGAATCTTGACACGAGTCAGCGGTAGCTGTTCAACCGAGATAAACAGGTCTTCGTCGCGGTTTGAGGATCGCCTGAATCTCTTTACTCAAACTTTATTTTTTTCGAATATCAATATTTCGTTATAATAGAATGAGAGCGCGGAGTGATGAATTTCGATACAAAACCCCAATAATTGTATTGAAATAGTTGTGGTAGCTATTCACTTTTTTAGCTAGCGCAGTAGAAAATGGTAATTGTAACTGCGCAGGTTTTGTTGTTGATATTTGGATAGTCAAGTAATTTAGCTGTTGAACTGTGAGTGCTAAAACATATCTCCTGCAGCTAATTGTTAGCTATCCAAATAATAGCTAATTATTTTTTTCCGTGTGCAAACGTACGTACTCGACTCTTTGTTAACGTCGAAACCTCATCTAATGGAAGAACAATAATAATAGTTGGAAGAAAAAACGAAAATACACTCACGAGAAGGGAGAAAATGAAAAATAATGACTTCTGCGAGACCGAAAGATCGATTATCAAGATAAGAAGCTTGTATACAATACTTTTGCAGCGTCTGTTCGTTGAAAGTTGGTCGTCGGTTTGGTCCTTATCTGGGTGCGCGCACCTACGTCTACGTGTACACCCATCTACTTATCTGTTTATCTGCCGACCGAGGAAGAATCATCGGCATGCTTTTCCACAAGGGTTTAGGATGCTTGCAAACACAATGTTAAGTAGCGATAACACTTGTGTAACCGCGGTACCGGTGTGTCGTGACCTTACAGTCGTTTCGCATAGAACATAATAGCCGTGCGTATAACATAAAAATGTGACAAATTAAATGGACCGTGAACTTATGTTATGTGCATGGAGAAAAATATAATACAAGGTCGAAAATATGGTAAGCTTGAATAAAAATTTGAGAATTCTTCTCAAATTTGTAATAGAGATGAAACTTTTCACATTTTTGTTGACAACTCTCTAAATCTGAAAGAGTGAAAAATCCACTAAATCTCAGAAATCAGCCAGTTCGCTTCGAGTGGGATTTTCATTCGTTTCGAGTGAAAAATTGACCCTAGAATTTGATATTCCCAAACCTTGGAATATCACTCCAAAAGAGTAGAAATTTCACTCAAAATTTCGACAGGCTCAAAAATTACATTTGTTCAGATAAGAATTTAATCTGTTTTGAAAGATTTCTTGAAACTTGGATTCAATATAAATTTATATAAAATCCGTTTTTGATATAAAAATGACTCCTTGGTCTTGGATACTTTGGAACTTGACATATTTGTTTATCGAAGTACCGTGTAGTCGTAGAGAAAAAAAACGGTGCATACTGGAATAAATGTGAGTTTATCACGGCGATGGTGGTGATGGTAGGGCAGGCGGCATGGCTTTTGAAGCGGCTATAGCCCTGAGTTGCCTCTTTCTTTTGCTCTTTCATCCTCTTCTTCTTTTACAGATAGTCAGAACCGATTTACATAAGGCTTGGTACATGTACACATACGTATATCAACCTTTTCTTGAGATTTTCTCTTCTCTTATTAAGCTTGCGCACACGTCTCTCCTCACGCACACGCGCCCCCTTTATTAAGGGCAAAGAGCGCACGAGCGCATGAGTCCGACGACGAGGAGGACGACGAGGACACAGAAGCGCCGCGCATACCTTGTTGCACTAACAATACGACCGCCCACGTACGGAGATATCTCGTTTTATTATTATCCGGCTGCCCATTCTCTTTCTTCTGCTTTGACCATACCTTCGGAGTATCACTACCACTATTGCTGCGGCTGCTGCTGCTGCTGCTGTTGCTGCTCCTTCTTTTAATGCTCGACATCTCGGAGAACCACAAATATGTGTGGGTACTGATTCGTAAGGGTGAACACATTAAAGCATGGATTTTCTATCTAAAATTCTCTCATAGGAACGAAAAAACGAATTTTTTCTGTTCTGTATCAGCAGATTAAGAAATAGCAAAAATTGTATCACATCTAGTGCAAATTCAAGGAGATGGATCAATATTGTAGAAGAATTCAACAATTATCTTGGGTGAAGTTGAATTTTATCCGAATTTTCCGCTGATTTTTCCGTAAGGAGTTGTTCAACTACACGGAAAAAAGAAAATAGAGGAATTTACCTTGTAGGATGACAACGCGTGCGCTCTGAGTCAAATAATTCACATCAATAAGACAAAAATGGATTCTTCTCTTATGATGTGAACTATTTGACAACCCATGTGTGTATGGACCAAGCCTGGCACAAGACCTGCCGAGACTTGTCTTGAACAATTTACCAAACTTGGCCCAGGCTTGGGAATAATAAGATCAGGACAAGCTCGGGCCAGTGGTTTTGCCAGGCCCGGTTCAATTCATTCACCGAGCATCAACCAATGCTTCTTTGATCGCAGATATGGATGAAAAAAGTAATGGATCCATATCTCAGTTCATGACTTTCTCCCTCAGAATACCGTACGTGAATGATCTTAAAACGATAGAAAAAATGTGACAAGACTGGGACAAGCTTGTATGATCATTGGAAAATTTGCATTCTTTGATATTCCAATGAATTTGGATTCTATTGTTGAATTATGCTCAAATTAAACTAATAACATTTTACTAAAATAACTCCAAGTATCCTATTACCATTGAGTGAAGTTCTATCCTTACTTAGATCAATAAAATCTTGCTTGATGTGCAAAACTAGTGTGTAGGATTAATTATGGCAGAAAGATCGGACCAGCCCTGGTTCGATGGTTCTCCACAAGTCTTCAGCCTTTGTAAATTCAAAATTCGATCAATATTTATAAACATTGTGCCACTCATGTGAGCAATATTGGCACAATTGTTCTCAACGAATCTCGATTTTTACACTTGTGCCAAGCTTGTGCCAAATGTAGGGACCATTTTAAAAATATTAACAAATGTACCATAACTGACTATCCATTGGGACCAACGGGACAATCATGGAACAATATTGGGCCAATTGTTCTTGAGGGAGGTTTGTTCCTGACACATGTGCCAACCTTGGGACAAGCTTGGGTTTTTTTCAGTCTTGGCAATACCTGCATGGGAATATATTTTGTAAAAATTTCCATTTAAAGACTCGGAGCGACGCGTTGTCATCCAACAAGGTAAATTTCTTCATGTTCTTTTTTCCGTGTAGGTTAGAAATTTTCAAACGGTTCGGTAATCATTTAAATTTCATCCCTGAATCATTGAACAAACTTGTGATCGACCAAGCGAATCTAACGGTCAAGATTTCAATTACAGTTAGATCAGCTATTCGATTCCGGGTCGAAAAATTTGAACCGCATTATTCAACGATCAGGACAAAATCAGTCCAAGAACGAAATATGAGGACAAAGACATATCCTCCATATTACAGTTTTCAAAAGTAAATACAGCAGTTCATCTATCATCTTATGAACAATATGACATTATACAGGGTGACCCAGAGAAGATGGAAGGTTTTGCTCAACACAAGTCTTTGAATCAAATTTTATTCAAAAATATAAACACGAGAGATCAGTTCATAATCATTTGTGGAACATAATATCGTTCAGGTGACCGCCCGCCCTTTGACAAAATTTTCAAACACTTTTTTGAGAACGGGTCGCTGAATTTTTCAAAATTTCTTCAGAAATCCGAATTTTCATCGAGTCATCGTCAAGTTCAACAGAGAATAAGAATTTTCCCGATATTATTAGTATCCTCGCGTTGTTGAGTCCCCACATGAACGATGGTTTCAAATTTCTTCCCAAAACAGAACTTTTGTGTTTGTCGAAATGAGGAAATTCGACGCTTTCTAAAATTTCAGAGAAAAACTTGTGGCCAACGCGGAGCCAGATTTTGACCTACACACAGCATATAGTTTGACGTTTCGATATAAATGATTGAATACATGGTTGTAAAGGTAGGGTTTGGCAATACCGAATATCCCAAAAGTCAGCCATTCCGAATGGAATGATCCCCGATAAAATCAAAAAAATCGATAGAACAGTCGTTATCCGGTCTATTTTTATTCGAGATTGAAAGTATTCGGGTGTGCTGGACCCTATCGTCATAATTTCACGGTAAATATATATGAAATGAAAATACATTTCATTAAAACTGACTGCACTTTCATTCTGTTGGTTCGGTTTTTGTAGAGATTTATCGTTCCTTCGAGATCCACGTGGAACAAAAATCATCCACTATCATTTAGTCAACTCAAAATTGGCTACGAAAGTTATTCTCAAACTGTCAAGGATACTCATTTAGCGGTAACAGTACGCTGGAAGAATTTTGTTGTGAAAATTAACGTGAAATTTCAAAAATCACTGTGCAGTAACATTTTTAAAAATTCCTACTTGTCCCTCGATTACTGAAATTCCATGGTAATTTTTCAAATAAAATTCTTTCAATGTGAAAAATGTAAATATGAACCACAAAACCTGTGCGGTCACAGCTACGATTCTGCATTGTGGTTGGTAATAAATAGCTAATATCTGGTAATATCTGCTATTATTTTAGCTATAGCAGGGAAAAAAATGCGATAAAAACGTGGGTAACTTGCAGTAACTTCCCTGGTTAAATAATCCTACATTGAAGAAAATTATTCCAAATCGACTTCAATCGAATAAGGTTTGTTGCACTCAAAGAAAAATCTGGTTCTCATAACCACACTGTAAAAAAATTTCACCGGAAAATTCCAGTACATGTACTGGAAGTCATTAACCTGTACATGTACCGGAAAATTTCAGCACATTTGTACTGCAAAAATTCAGTGCAAACGTTATGGAATTCCCGCATCAAAACTGGAAATTTTCTGAGCCTCGGTACTGGAATTTTTCAGTACACGAGCTGGACTTTTCCAGGACATGTACTGGAAAATTAATGCTGAAAATATCCTTGAAAATTGAAAAAAAATTGCTCACGCAAAGTGATTTTGCAGGGTCCTTGTGTTCCAAGATGATTGAGAAATTTGATCGTTCATTTGGATGGACAGAAACTCATGTCTACCTAACAGGATTTGAACCCACACTTTTCTACCTGCCTACCAACTGAAACCTAAGACCTAACCGATGAGCTATAGCGCGACATGTTGGAAGGCCAGCTTGGGTTACTACATATGCTTCATATCTAGAACACAAGAGGATAAGTCTTGGAAAAACCTCATATACCAATTTCATTGGCTACAATTACAATTATTATTCAAAATCTCAATCAGGAAATTTTTAATATAAAGACTTGAAATTTTTCCTGCCAGAAATGACGAAGTCCAATAGAAGTGGAAAATTTCAGTGCAACAGTGATTAAATTCCGTTGCATAGCAACTGGAAAATTCCATCACACGACCTGAAAATTGCAGTTCAAAACCTGTATAATTCAATTGCATAGTAACTGGAAAATTCCATCACAAAACCTGAGAATTGCAGTTAAAAACCTGTATAATTCCAGTATACCAACGATTAGGTTTTTTTTTCTAAATTCCAAATTTTTTCTCAAGTCCTTTTTGAGGGAATATTTTTTTTTGGTGCACAAGAACTATAAAATTGTAGTACGAGCCGGTAAAATTTTCGCGAAATCATGGCAAAATTTCAGTACATCATCTCAAACTTGAAAATTCCAGTACAATGACTGAATTTTCAGTTATGCTTGGTAAATTTTCAGTAACGTAACAACAAAATCTCTGTACATGTACTGGAATATCCATATTCCAGTACTAGCACTGGAAATTTCCAGGCCAGTTGCGCAGTAAATTTCCAGTTTTTTTTTACAGTGCAGGCGACGTGGTTGATTTTGTCTTTGACCCATTCTGTCTGGTTCCCACAACCAGATTTACGTGATTTTGTTTTGTTTTTCTGGGTACCATAACGAGATTTCAGGTCACCGCAACCAAAAGTCCTCAACCATGCAAGGATGGTTCCTGTGACCATGTCACTTTTTTCTCAGTGTAAGTGTTATTGACAAATCTCATTTGACCCGAATAATAGTTTGTGTATAATTAATAATCCTTCTTTGTCACAAACAAACTCTTCTCTCGGTGTATTAATTCCTATCGAAAGTGCAAAATTCCGATTCAAATCTAATTTGCAATAATCGTTTTCAATTGGAATTCTTGAGATAAAATCTGATTAGTATCTTTAAAATCGTTGTGAAGGTAATTCTTCCAAAAATCTTGTCGAAATATAAGTTTCCAGCTAGAAATTTCTAGACTATAAATTTGATTTTAAATGGACGTCATTCTCCCTTTACAATCCACTCTCCCGTCACACTCGTACAGCATCGCTGCCTCGTTCCTTTCAAGAGTACATAATCTTGAATGACGTGAGAAGAAAACGAGACTATTCTTGAATCACAATGTGGAAGAGAAAAGTGAGCACAAAACTCGGGTGCGCTTGAAAATTAATGTTCACATTCGTCTCAAAGTTCTCGTTCCGATGTTTTCCTCCACTCCCGTGACTGGGAACGAATGAGCGAGGAGTAACTGTTCTCAGAACATTGTTTTTTTTTCCACAGTTCACGTGCTACCTCTCCCATTTCATCCTCCAATGTATCCTCCTCTCTAAAAGAGCGATTCCTCGAATATTCGAAGTCGATGGTTCATTGTTACTCGTACAACGATGACAATTGATTTCTTTCTCTCGAGGAAAAAAACCCCGCGAATTGAATGGTGAGTTATGATTATCCGCTGTTGCCACCTTCGTGGTTCCTCCCAGGATACGGTTTGACATTTGGAAATCTGGTATTATACACGTCGATTTGACGCAGGTGGTCTTCCCTCGGTCTCGTAATTTCGTTTTGAAGGGGCACGCGTCTGCTTTATAACGCGCATAAAGAGATACCAAGTATCAACACCACGCGAGCCGAGTGATGTGTGGAGACCCTGCGAGAAAAGAACTCGTAGGCGGAAGAAGAAGTTCAAGTGTGGAGAGCCCACACACGGCGCACACATAACAAAAGTAATACATCGTGTATAAGCACGAAAATACTTGGCAATGATGTTTTCAGGTACTTCGTTTCCCCCTGACACGTTGAAGGATCATTTTTGAGATATTTTATTACAAGCAATTCGAACATCGTGTTACGAACGTTATACGTTGCGTATATTGTTTCACTTTCGTGTTGAATATCATGTTTTATTCAAGAACAGACGTTTCAACGAGACTACGATCGACTGATCTCGGTATCTCGTTTTTCTGGCGTTATGAAGTAATCGATAGAGATTATTACGAGTTCATTCCGTTATGAGTTATAAATCTTATTTCAATGAAGCCTATGGAAATTCAATTCTCCACCCACACGAATTTTTATATAAATTCATAAAACTTATATGAAATATATGCGGTAGTAGTTTGTATATAAATCACTTTATACAATGATTTTTGATCCACCTTACGACGTAGTTTCAAAATATTTCGATAATTCATCGAATGGGGGTCTGCTTTATTCGGCCCAAAATTGTTTACCGTCATTGCTTCAACGCGAGGATGGACATGAAAAATCTATATAATTTTTTTTCATCCTCGAAGGTCGGAGCGAGACAGGGACGATGATCTTATCGAGTATGGAAACTAGGGAGACGAATGATAATTTTGATTGACATTGATACGGAAGAAGATATAAATTTCTGTACCCGGGAGTCTCTTTGGAATGAATTTTTATGAGGTCAAGGAAGAAGACCACCTGCGTCCCGTCTCTCAGACGAATACAAAAAATAGCCTCTGAAATATCACATATGAAATGGTATCTGTATACGTAATATAAACGCATGTGCAGTTCGGTACAAAGAAATGGTTTGTCATCTTATTCACTCGCGAAGATCCATTGTTCCATCACGTTTGTAGACGTAGGAACGCCAAGCGATTGGCAAGTATAACTCCAAGTACACCGTTGAATTCATGTTTACGCGCCGTCGCGTCATCTTTCACGCAATTCTTAAAAGACTTCTTTTTATCAAATTCTCTTATCGGGATGAGAAGAAAAGAGAAGTTGAAGAAAGAAAAATAAAAAAAACGAAGGTCATTTTTCAAAGGTCAGAAAATGCATCATCCTTTTTCTCTTCTACGGAAGATGAATGTTTTGGGTTTAAAGTGACCTCTCTCGACTCTCTAGGATTCGGCCGCGAAACTCAAAGAAAAGAGAATTATGATAATAAAGAGAGGAAGGAAAGAAGAAAAGAAATCTTCATGGGTACACATAATGTAATCCATTTGTGTATTATACGCGTGGTATGTGTAGCGTGTGTTGTCACGCTGGGCCAATTCTGTGAACATCGAGATAGCCCGAGAAAGAGGTACAACGGCTGTCAGGGCGTGAAAGTTCGAAACAAAGATAAATTTGTACCAGGGTCCTCTTACCCCACCGCCATATTGTGGTTACCACATCGATCCTCTCTATCCTCCTTTCTCTTTTCTTCCTCTTTACTCTCGGTAGTACTCTACCGCTATGCGTAACACACTCGTGACATTTGGGTGACCATAAAAATATCCACGGGGTGTCGTTGGCTTTGCTTAACCCCATAGGTTAATACCAAATTTTTCTCTTTCCCTGCACAACAAACAAAGTATGTATACGATATTTCAACCAATATCCACTTCAATCGTGTGAATTTGAATGAGAGTTTTTCATGTTCATTTATCAAAACCACGAATCGCAGATCGCAGTTCACTTTGGAGAGTTTAATTACTATTATTCTCAGATTTCATTCACCCGAAAGGACGTCTCGTTCGAATCCTGACAAAGGCATAATACCGAGGCTATTGTCGCTACAAGAGGAGGGACAAGCAACAGTCAAGTACCGAGAGAAACGAAAGAAAGCTGTGGTATCATAACGCACGAACGGCGTATCGCATGACAAGACACAACATAAGCACGGACCCGACTTTGACCTCCCTCTGACCCGAGCTGTTTTTGTGTCCAAGCCCCGTCGTCGTCGTCGAAATTTCTTCTCCATACGCTCGACGACGACCCAAAATATGCCGACACACGTTAAAGTGTATATAGGTACTCCCTTCGAGGCATTCACGAAACTCTCTTCTCACGTGAATCTCATCGCTCCTCTTGAATTTCCTTCGTATCTTGCCTACGGAATGAAAGAAACGCGATATTCGCGAGGGTGTTACAGGGGTTGGTGTTGGGTTCCCCTACACTCTTAGTTTCAAATTTGTATTTAAATTCTACAATTATGTTGTCAAGTACCTTGGAACAAATTTCATGTAATCGGGAGAACGTATAAGACAAGGTACAGAAGAATTTAGATAAGAGTTAATAAGCTTAATACGAAGATATGAGAATATGAAAAGATAAAAGCGACATCATCATCGGAAGTTAAGAAAAAGAAGGAGGAGGAGAAGAAGAACGAGGACAGCAGTCACGAATACGACACAGGTGGTACGGATTAGGAGGATTTATGGTCTGGCACGTATCAACGTGATTGCACGTGAGTTCGGCGGCAGCGAAACAGCTTTTACTACCAATAAGTAAAGATAATTACAAGCTAATGGCCGGCAGGCTCTGAAGTTCGCCCGTGCGCGGCTGCGCGAGCGAGCACGTACATCGAATGGCGGCGGCACATTCGATATTCAAATTAACCGACGGATGGATGGATGGATGGATGGATGAATCGATCGATCGATCGAACCGACCAACGAACATTGAACGTGTTCACCTCGCACATTATGCAAATGCAGCGAAAACACGTAAAAGTTTTCTGCAAAACCAATTACGCCGACGCGACATCGACTGTCGAACGAAGGAACGAACGAACGAACGGACGGACGGTTCGTCCTTCCGCCCGCTAGGCTCTCTCCTCCGCCACAAGTTAATTGCAAATTTTTTCCTCGTACTTCGATACGAGGCTGCAACGGTCATTACACGCTTCCTCATTTTGTCCTTCTATTTTTCTCTCGAGAGTTGGGAATGAAAAAGAAAAACAAAGGTTACAAAAAAGAATCAAATTGATGAAGAATCTTCAAGCACGAGCCATTTTTTTCCTCAAAAAACTCAAGTCCAGAGATAAAATTCGTTTATTGAATGCGATATATATATTTATATATGACAGAAGACAGAGTTGGAGAGAAAATAAAACACAAATTGTTCATCCGTAAAGTATAGAGCTGCAGGTATGTGCACAAAAGAAGAGGGAATAAAAGGAAGGAAAGCACGCGCCATCCATAAATAGCAGATTCTCGTACCACCGCGCGCAAGCGTATTATATTCGTTGGAACAATTTGTCGGTATAGTATCGTATGTTTGCCTATATAAATGGAGAGGAGGGCAGGTATAATGTTCCTTTATATATCGTATATGTCGACGATTATAGGTGCCCTTTTGCGTGCGGAATGTAGCACATACTCGGCTTGGATCGCGATATTCCTTTTTTATCACACCCGATGGAGTTGGGGTGATTCGCGTCATAATTATGAAACGATTCAAATCATCATCATTTTTATTTTATTTCATTTTTATTTGTATTTATTCGATGTACGGGTTGAACCCATTAGTTTACAAAGTAATAGAAAAAAAAAAAAATATAGGAATATACATTACAAAATTTTAGAATGAAAGAGGGTTATGATACAAAAGTAAATAAGAAATGATAGAAATAATAGAAGTTCCAAAGCTCACAGGTAGTGAATCACAGAGAAACACAAAAATGCCAATAATAACAATAATAATAATAATAAGAAAAAATGAAATTAGGATTAAAATTAAAATTTGAAATTTAAAATATAGAAAACAAAAATGATTTAAAAACCGCTATTTACAATATTTACAATACGGTAGCACGCTTTCCTAAATTCATTTTCAGGATTCTCAAAAAATTCAAACTTAATATCAAGAGTATTTACAAAACAGCAGATCCTATTGATTGGGTCACTGTGGCCAACTCTGGACTTATAAAAAATGGTGTTAAATAATTTATGAACTCTGAGACATCCGCTCGGAACATTCAGGCTGATAAGATTGCGAACCTCAGCGTTGCTGACAATACCATTCAAAATCTTATACAAAAAGAACAGATCATTGAATGCTCTACGTGATTCGAGCAATGTAATATTAAGTTTTTGCATAATAAGAGTGTAGTCATGGGAATGAGGGCTCATTGGACAACCAATCCGATAGGCAGCAAAGCGTAGGAATCTATGCTGAACTTTCTCCAGCAAAGTCGAGTCCTTGATGAGATAGGGAGACCAAATCTGTGATGCGTACTCCAAATGAGGTCTCATTAGGGAACAATAAAGCGTGCGTAGGGCTTTTGGATTATCAAATTCATTGCCAAATCTTTTAAGAAAACCTAACGCTTTCATTGCCCTGCCTATTATTACACGATAGTGATGAGAGAAACTGAATTTACTATCGAAAAAGACTCCCAAATCACGTATCAAGTGAACAGGAGACAATACCTCATTGGAGAGGGTGTACGGGAAGAAAATTGTGTTACTACCTCTGACAAATCTCATAACTTGGCATTTAGAAATGTTGAGCTTCATATTGTTAATCTCACACCACTTCACGAGTCTATACAAGTCCGATTGCAACTGTTGAGCTTCAATCAAGGTAGTTATACGCATAAAAACAGTAAGTGATGACAGTACCATAACACCTGGCTGACATCGTTAATGAATAAGAGGAACAAAAGAGGACCCAAGTGAGACCCCTGAGGTACCCCTGAAGTTACCACGAAAGGATCAGACAGGAAGTTACGAATGCGTACTCGTTGAGAGCGGCCCGACAAGTAACCACGAAGCCATGATGAAGAATTATCCCGGATTCCCATGTTCAATAACTTACGCAAAAGTATGCTATGATCCACTATGTCAAACGCTTTAGAGAAATCGGTAAAAATCGTATCAACCTGAATGTTCAATTCTAATGAGTGAGAAACAAAGTTACTAAACACAGATAAGTTTGAAATAGTCGATCTACCAGAGATAAAGCCATGCTGAGAGTGTGAAATAACATTAGCAAAAAGTGGAGTGATCATCGTAGTAACTAAATCTTCAAAAATCTTAGGTATAATAACATTTAAAATACTTATTGGCCGATAATTTTTAATATCCGCCCTATCACCAGATTTGGGTATAGGAGTAATGATACTTGACTTCCAACGTGTTGGAAAAGTACCCGTTGAGAGAGACTGGTTAAAAATCAGCCATAAAGGACGACACAGAATAAAATTACATGACTTTAACAGGATCAGAGGGATATTGTCATCACCTGGGCCGATATTAACATTTAGAGACTCAATTTTGGAAAATATATCACATTTTAGAATCAAATTTTCACTAGGTCACCCTGGTGAACAAATTTTCTTCTGGAAAACGTTTTTCCAGTGAAAATTTCTCTGCATATTTCTAAAAAAAAGTCTAAATGTTTCTGAAAATTACTGAGACTCTCTGAGAAACTCTTCACTGGAAATGTGTGGAAATTTCATTGGTTTTCAGCGGAATTTTTCCACCAGGGCGATAATATATTCCATACACGGGGAAAAATGCAGGTCGAAAATATAGTAATCTTTGATCAAAGTTGGAGGATATTTCTTAAAATCTAAGAGGATTTTTTAAATGCATGATAAAGATAAAACAGTTCACATTTTTGTGGAATTGTATTCGAAAAATAATGAAAAATTATCAATAGCTGATAAAAATGTACTCAAGTGTGTATTTACTACGGGTCCAATGTGGGCCCAAAGTGGGTGCTCATGCTACCTAACGTGGGACCAACTCTGGGATGATAACATCGTTTCCAGCCCGGCTGTATTGCTTTGCCCGAGGACTAGGTGATACAATGGGCCCTGACCCAAGCCGATCTTGGCTCAACTTAGGGCCGGGCCCGCACCAAAGTTCAATATTTCCATTTTCTACGAACTATAATTGTATGGGAACAAACAATGGGGCCAAGATTAGTCCAAGATGGGTCCCATTGTCATTTCCCAATACTGGATTCAAGCAAATGGACCCTGCTTGGGCCCATTGTCAATATCGGCAATACACACTTGGGTAGAGAAACGTATGAAATTTCCAAAAGTCGCGTATGAAATACGCACAAAGTGAATACACAGTAAAAAAAAATTCGTCATTGTGTAAAGTGTTAAACTTTGTGTGTAGAATATTTAACATTCTAGAGTGTCGATTCAACACAATCGTTGTTAACGCAAACAAAAGAAAAACACGATCGTGTTGAATCAACACTCTGGAATGTTAAATAATATTCTACACACAACTTTTAACACTTTACACAATGAGGAAAAATTTCTTACTGTGTAGTAGGATATTGAAACTTTGTTACTGTCTTTGTAAAATTTCACACGCGACTTTCGGAAACTTCATGTTTCTCTTTTCTTTCCCAAGTGTGTATCGACGATGGCCTCAATCTAAGCCGAGGGTGGGTACCCATGCTGCCCAACGTAAGGCCAAGCTGGACAGACTGATGGGGTCAACGCTGAAATGATAACATCGTTCCCAGCTTGGCTGTATTGCTTTGCCCGAGGATTGGTAACACCTTGAGCCCAGCATGAACCTAGACTAGGTAATCAATACTGCCCCTTCCTTTTTGTTTTGAATTGGAAAATTGCTTTGGATTCTACCCCAGAATTTTAGCCCCACTTTGGCCCCATCGTGCTTATATAGGCCTAAGATTGGTCTAAAGTGGAACCAAAATTCATACACGCTGAGGATTGTACACACAAGCTCGGGATATAGATTCACCCTAATCTTGGCCTAACGCTGGTCTGAATTGGGGCCAAGTTCAAATGTGCCCGCACTAAGGTTCATTATTCCCATTTTCTACCAACCATAATTGTATGGGAAAGCACAACAGGGCCAAGATTGAGTCAACATGGGTCACATCGTCATTCCCCAATACTGGGTTAAAGAGGATGGACCCAGCCTGGGGCCCATTGTCATTATAGGCGATACACGCTTGGAATTATTAAGTATTGATAATTTTTCATTGTTTTTCGAATGCAATTCCATAAAAAAGTGGACCGTTCTATCTTCATTATATATTCAAGAAAAACTCTCAAATTTTGAGGAATAATCTCCAATTTTTATTAAAGATTACCATATTTTCGATCTGCGTTTTTCTCCATGTACGGAACGATAAATTCCCTTGTCAATTTACCAATGCTCGTGCAACTGCCGGATCTTGAAACGCTGCTCATACTTTGATTTAAATAACATTCCTTGTTTCGTAAATGGAATCGATACAAAGTGATTGTGGGTAGAAATGAAAACAATTTTTCTCCGTCAAAATTCTGTAATTCATTGAAATTGATCAAATACAGTAACGTTTCGTAACGCGGTAACTTCAACATTGATAACTGCACTCTCAAACGTGACTGAGAATATTTTCATTTCTGTAATTAAATGAATATACAGATTCAATGGAGACTAATCGAACCCATCGATATTTGTCGGATGAAGTAATTAAATTCAGTATTCAGGGTAGATCGCGTGGCTGCAGAGATGTGTGAGAATTCGATTGAGTTATGCCAAATGAGAAATATGAAGTTCAATTAAATGATAAATGAAAAAAAACATTCTTAGATGAATGGGTATGTATTCATCAATGCGGTTTTGTATTTTTTGCATCTTGTTCTGTACTGTTATACAAGGAAAAATCTAGAATTTCCCACACGGAGAAAACGAAACAGAGCAGAGCGTTTCTAACTATATTTCATTTCTCGCTTCACTTATTACACACTGTAGAACATTTCTTTGGGATACTTCGTATAAATGTTCAGAAGTAATTGACATAGAAGGTAAGAGACCCTATACCCGATCATTTTCATTATCACATGAATTTACGGAGTAATTTACCCGAGTAAAAATGTTAATTTCGGTTCGCCAAACGGGACTGGTGCAGACGTGTTTAGCGAACCCGAAATGAAAATTTTTACTCGGGTAGCTAGAAGTTTCGAATGAAAAACTGGATTTTCGATCCATTAATTACCAAAAATATTTTAGCTGAAGAGTTTTTGCGCAACTAAATCACAAAAACCTAAAATTATAAGAACTGAGCGGGGGTAGGGTGTCTTATCTCACATGCGGTAGGAATTTTCCGTATTTCACCAGAAATTTACTGGAAAATGACAGTAAAAATCCCATAAAGTTCAGAATTTTTAGTTTGATGAAAAACAAAGTGTTGGAAGAATTCCCCAATTCTTTATGGAAAAACAATTCCTTCGCGATGAGTGAACAAGTGAATCAATGTTGCGCCAATACAAGTACATTTTCGTCCACCTGACGTAGGGCTTCGCGCGAGACTCGCGTCAAAGAAAGATATAATAGTTACCAATAATTATTGAAATATCAAGATGATCAAGATAATTTGTGAGTACAAATGGAACCAACGGAATGGGGTGGAACCTTGATCATGCAAACAAAATTAGCAGAGATATATGTCGAAATATGCAACGAGACCTGCACCGAGACCGAGACTAGTTCCGAAACTGAGAGAATATCTTTGTTATCCTCTGCGACGAAATCAGAATTCCGTGTGATTATAAATATAGATGTGATGGTAAATATAGATAATTTTTCAATTTAAGACGAGAGTCTCGTGCGAAGCCCTAACCTGACGCGACGAGTAACTGCTCCGATTCTTGCTCCCTTTGAGCGCAGTTTTGACGTTGATTATTGATTTCGTAGTCGATCGGTGCTTCATCGGTACCGGAATTCCGGATGAGGAGAATGTCGCATCGATACTGGGGCAGTATCGCGCGTCTGTTTGTGGCACTTTTCAAACAATATTGATTCGATTGAATGCTAGCTCGAAACTATCGTCTAAAATGACTTCAATTTCGTCATCGAATATACATCAAAGATTATGAAAACGAAACAGAAGATAATAAAAAAAAAAATGACGCAACATGTGAATTTGTTCAACGATTTTCATAATTTTCAAGGAAATTAAAGAAAACGAGTTCTCAATGAAATGATCGACTCGGTAACCACCTACACGTTCGCCACGATTACATAATGAGTTGTATTGGTGAGGATGACGTCATTAATGGTATAGGTAATCAATGAACCGAGAACAGCTGGCGCCTCCTACGAACCTCTTACTCCACCGTTCTTTTAAGCTCGCGTGCCCCTTTTGATGGAAATATACATATATATGCATATCAAGCTACTTTTGACATCACAAATTGATGTATTTGCTCATCCATGAGACAAATGGTTCTGGCATCCGATATGCAAATGTCTTGTCTTGGGGAATTGATTTCGTCATATCGACGTCTTTATTCACCTCACAAACACACGAGGAAATACAGATATTCAATATATAATATATTTAAGATCCTTCACGAGTTTGACGATTGCGTTCGGTGGTCTTAGAAGAAGAAGACGAAGACGAAAAGGAAGAAAGAAAGATGAAAAAAAGATGATGCTTTCATAAACATCCGATTATCTTAATTAAACTGAGAACTGTTTTAACCCACGCGTTTCTTTGGACTACCCACGTGCTGTTGCATACCTCCGGTCCCGCGTGCTCGCGCACATTATAAATCCGTACCTGAATTTGGAAACAGGACCTCCACAAATTTCATATTATAAACTTTCTTCCATATATTGCGGTCTCAATAATTGACAGGCAATCATTACGGTCATTCCAATGATGTATAAGAGAGAAATAAATTAAGATCCATGGAAATTACCCTCATCAAGTCATCCCGATGAGCCACCGATGGAGATTCTTTCGATGGAAAAATTTATTACGATTCTTCCTTGACAATTTTCTCCGCGTCGTTCGAGGATCAAAGTGTGACATCAACAGCCAATTCTGATACACGATAACGAAAGAAGAATAACTTAAAAAATTTCTACAGGAGAGGAATCTCACAGTGAATATCATTTACAACAAACGTTTATGAAAATGTTGACAACGTTGACTTTGTTTTCGTATTTCTTGGATGAAAAAAATGAGAACACGCGGAGGAGGATGTTTACCACTTGGAATAAAGGCTCGTTACTTGAACGTGTGTGTGTGCGTATGTGTGTAGACATCCACGCAAGTTCTTCGCAACGAAAGAAGGGGAGAAAAGAAAAAGAAGCAGGAGGAGAAGGAGGATAGGTTAAGGTACAGAATGTCCTTGACAGGAAGCACGTAGGTGCAGAGACCACGCGGAAGATGGAAAAGTCGTTCTCCATGCTCTAACTCTAACACTCTCTTGCGTGTAGGCGAAATGTATCAAGGCCTGGAAGCAGTTCTTGTCTACACCACTTGTCGTCGTTTCAGTGACATTTAAATAGTCGAACCTCAATGTGACAAACGATTGGCGTGAATGAACTAACCGATCCAGCCTGATCGAATAATGTCCCGTGAACGATATCTCGGACAAGTAAATATCCGTGTTACGATAATAGTCCACATATCTTTGAGCGAGCAATACTATTTGGTTGCGAAAATCACAACGATTTATCATTCTTCGTGAATTCTCAACGTCGTCCGTGCATTGAAAGTTGTCTCTTTCCTTCTTTTCCTTTTGTATGGTAATTCGAGGGACGGATAAAATTCCTCGGAATTTGATAAATTTTGTCAAAAGATTGTGATTCTGTACTGTCACGGAATAACGGCTTTTCCCTTCGCTTTGAATTTGTGGGATTTATCGAATACCTCTTAGAGAAAGTCCTCAGTTCGGAATTTGGCTCGACATTTCAAATTAACGCGGATAAGGTGGATGTGAACATTGAATCATTGGAGTTGTAAAAATGATTGCAGATTGAATAAAACGTCCATGTAAAATAACTGTGGGTTTCAGAATTTTTTATGGGAGAGATTAGATTTCACACCGGAATTATCTAACAAATTTGTCACGTCCAGGGATATTCAAAGAGAATTTCTTTCAATGACAATGGCAAAGGAATTAATATAGAATATTAACACCTTAAAACATAAGTTCCCCTATTTTGTGTCATGGACAAGGATGGGGAGAAACAGAACAATTGGGGAAGGAAAGTTGAATAAAAACATTGAATTTATAAAGATATCAGATTTATTACAATGAAGATTTGAATAATTCTACATGAAACAATTCTCTCACAGCCAACATATAAATGACTTCAAATCAGAATCAGAGATTTTAGCATACTTTTGTAATATTCTATTCTTTGTTCTACATCAGTCATATTTCAATTATTGTACACATATATTGACCTCATTTTTAATATTGGGGTTAGGGAACGTACCCATACTACGTGACCTTTTTATTTGTCTCGTTCCTTGTTGCACCAACTTCAGGCATAATGAGTAAGATAGAGAAGGAAGTAAGAAAAAGGTCACGTGGTATGGGTACGATCCCTTATTGGATCTTCCAATTTAAACTTACAAGAAAAATGATTTTATTAGGTATTTTAGAATCTAAATTATTTCGTAGCAACTTTGTTTCTCTGACTTTGATACAATTCTTCAAAAACACAATTTCAGCTTTTAATTCATTCATATTCCATTAATAGAATGCATACATTGTCTTTGGTTAGTATTACTTTAATTGATGTAGTCCCCAATTAACAGTTGCGAGATTCCAGCCAACTGGATTTCCCACAATTACTAATTTTCGACGTTCAAACAATTGCTCGTGTGATTCCAGCCAACTGAATTTCTCACGAATAATCATGAGTGAATTAATGTTTGAATTACCAATTAATATGCGAGATTCCAGCCAACTGGATTTCCCACACAGTCAATCAGTGATAGACTCGATTGACACCTGAGAAATTCTAGCCATCCAGATGTTTCCAAGTAGTCAATTTTCGTCACTATTAGGTTGAATTTAAAAGACAATGTATTTGAATATGAAATGAAACAATGTTGCTCTCTACACAAATTGAAATATAATTATTAAAATTTCTTCACTTAGTCAAATTCTCACTTACAAAAGAAAAAATCCAAAATATAGCACAATAATCCTTGGAATGTACTTTGGAATTAGAATGATTTCAAACACATTGAATATGAACACGAAAATATTTCAAACACCTTGAAAAGAATTTTATTCAAACACTTGAACTTGAACTTTAACTTGAACACTTGAAAACACTTTGAAATTGTAGTGAAGACTTGGAAGAACGTTGAACACGAATACTTGAAGATGATGTGCAAGAACTGGAGTGAATGCGAATACTGCGAATGCTGGATTTTGGGCCCAAAACATGGGTTTTTATATGGTCAGTCTCGACCATGGAGGGACTTGTTTTGGTCACTTAGAAAAATGCACTTTGCCTGACGCATCACAAGTACATGGTGTTCGCGCGACGATGTCTTATCTATCACGTGAAGTTTAGTTGAAAGTTAGAACTATGACTCAAAATTATCAAAGGAAAATATCTATAAGAAAGATATTGATTGAATTTCTCTTCAAGTTTTCTTAATATTGAATGATGCGAAAAGAGTTTTGAATTCAATTTACGAGAATGGTAATTGAATCATATTCAATTATCAGAAGAGTGTTCAATCAATAATTAAGTAATAAAAATTATACAATTTATATATCAAAACACAAAAATGCATGTATGGAAAAAGACGATTCCGTCACAAATTGAACCGATCTCCGAAAACAAGGCAAACGATTGACATTCAAAAATTATTATTTATACACAGCGAAAAATTTTGTGTCTGGCCTAGTCTTGGGGCCATACATGCTAGGGAGGAGGTCTACTCAAAACAACATATGTATTTAAAACAACATATCAAATTCTGAAATTCACAGATTTTCAGTGTAAATTCACAATTTTTTGTGTTAATATTTAACATAAATTGCGAGTGGATCTCCTGGAACATACACGTGTGTGTTAAAAATACACAAAATTTTCCACTGTGTACCAAGTACAAAGCTGTAAATCCCCAGGTCGAAAAATTTGAACGGTTTTTGTCCTCTTATTCCATTTTTAAGCTGATTTTGTCCTGATTGTTGAATAATGCGGGCAAAAACAGTAGGGGAAAAGTGTCCAAGATGATCCCCTCAAGGCATACTTGAATTTTATGTACCAAGAAAAGTGTTTTTGGATCAACTTGCAATGGTATTGCTTAGTCCAATCTTTCAACTATACATTTCTTTCATGAAAAATAGAAAAATACATCCATGATCTGTTCCATGACAAGATTCCCAAAAGTTCCATAAAGGATCATTTTGGTCATACGAGAGGGTAAAATGATCCCCTTAATGCATGCACAATGGATCATTAGATACAGGTCAAAGTATAGTTGAATGACGTCTCAACCCATACATAAAGCAGACTGTACTGTGGGGTGTCCTAAAAAATGGTAAATAACAGTCAAATTTGATCTTACCTTACATCAAAAGTCGTAATTTTGGTATACAGGGTGGGGCATTTAAAGTGTCGCGGGCGTTTTTTCCAAAAATAAAGTAAGATACGAGAAAATTTTTTGGACAAAAGTTGTAAGGTACCGAGGGGGGCATCCGATGGTGGCCTTGGCTTTGACCTCAAATCTCATCTTCAAGGGCATTCTGAGATCAACTCTTGTTTTTTAAATAGCATCTCATATTTTTTACTGCAGATTTGGATTCTAGGTCAAAAACCAAGAAACTTTTGTCTGAACCATTTTCCTGAAATCCGCAAAAATGGCGCTCTAATCGATATTGTTCCATTTTGAATCTGACATTCGAATAACTCGAAAACGAAGGGTCTTGCAAAAGAATGTTTCGTACAAAAGTTGTCAATACACAACACATTTCAATCGTCTACATTACCACCATTCAGAGCTCACGCGATGTAAACAAACGACGGGGTTCAGTGAAAATTCACGATTTTGAAAGTCAGTTTGTCAGTTACATTTGATTATTACTTGGTTTATGACAAATTGAAAATCATGGATATCCGATACACGGTTTCTGAAAAGATTGATATGATCTACATTTACGGTGAAGTGCATAAGAACCCCAGACAAGCATATGACTTGTATGCAGAACGATTTCCTGAAAGAACAACGCCATCCATTAGGTATTTTCAACGCATTACAAAATTATTCTCAGAAACGGGAAGTGTTACAAGGGAAAAACGACATCGAATGAGAACTGTTAGCGGAGAAAATGCGGAAGTTAATGTACTAGCTGCAGTAGCCAATAATCCACACGTGAGTTCTCGTGAAATTGAACTCCATTCGGGAATTTCTCGAAGCAGTGTTCTTCGAATACTGAAACGTCACAAATTCCATCCGTATCACATTTGTTTGCATCAAGACCTTCACGGTGGTGATTTCGAAAATCGTGTACAGTTTTGTCGATGGGGTCTAGCGCAAATGCACAATAACAACTTCATCAACATATTATTTTCTGATGAGTCGACTTTCACCAATCATGGTCAAGTAAATCGACATAATATGCATTACTGGGCGACAGAAAATCCAAGATGGTTACGTCAAGTAGAGCATCAAAGACAATGGCCTGTGAATGTTTGGTGTGGTATTTTTCGATCTCGAGTAATTGGACCGTACTTCATTGCAGATACGCTAAATGGAGAGAAGTACAGACATTTCTTAGATCAAGTACTTCCAACATTACTTGAAGACATACCTATTCAGGAACGATTGAATATGTGGTATCAACACGATGGTTGTCCATCCCATTATGCAGTCACAGCTCGAGAAATATTGGACAGAGATTATCCCGGACGATGGATAGGACGTCGTGGACCAGTTCATTGGCCTGCCCGTTCTCCGGATCTTACTTCTCCAGATTTTTTTTTATGGGGATACATAAAAGATACAGTTTATCAACAAGCACCGGCTACACCTGAGAATATCCGTCAACGAATCATCAATGCATGCGCGAGCATCAATGAAGATATTTTAGCACGAGTTCAGCAATCTTTTGTAAAACGTTTTGAAATGTGTATTGAAGTCGAAGGCCATCATTTTGAGCATCTACTGCATTAAAATTATCCAAGTGATGTAGACGATTGAAATGTGTTGTGTTTTGTCTGTTATACCCCATCACCTCCGTTTCAGTTCAAGGGGTCCCCCTTGGAATCAGACAACTTTTGTCCGAAACATTCTCCTCCAAGACCCTTCGTTTTCGAGTTATTCTAATGTCAGATTCAGTATGGAACAATATCGATTAGAGCGCCATCTTTGCGGATTTCAGGAAAATGGTTCAGACAAAAGTTTCTTGGTTTTTGACCTAGAATCCAAATCTGCAGTAAAAAATATGAGATGCTATTTAAAAAACAAGAGTTAACCTCAGAATGCCCTTGAAGATGAGATTTGAGGTCAAAGCCAAGGCCACCATCGGATGTCCCCCTCGATACCATACAATTTTTGTCCGAAAAATTTTCTCGTATCTCATTTTATTTTCGGAAAAAACGCCCGCGACACTTTAAATGCCCCACCCTGTATATTTTCTAGAATAATACCACGTTGACTTATGATCGCAGAGATTACAAAATCAGCTATAGGACATCATGAAGAACAAGTTTGTGAAAAATTTGGATAGATAGCGTTAGTAGGATCGTTAGAATAACGAGGGATCATTTTGGACACTTTTCCCCGACTTTTTCATGATTTTGTCTGAATTTCTCCTCCACCGAATAAAATTGATTGAGAAGAAATTGAGACTAAAATCATGAAAAAGTACTGTTTTTGTCCGCATTAATCAACAATTAGGACAAAATTAGTCTAAAAACGAAATATAAGGATAAAAACCGTCCAAATTTTTTAACTCGGGTGATCTTTCGTTATTCAAGAAGAATAAATAAACCAAGCCCTTAGTGGAGTAAGCTCAAAGCATCAAAAGCGAGAGCTCGTGATTTTCAGCTTTCGCGTTTTCCCACATTAACGTCGTTAATGATACAGGGACTCCACCTTGTCGTTCTTCGGGTGTCGCTGTCGTCGTTGTCCGCGGAATCCTCGTCGTTACGTAGTCATTAACGTTTCGTTATTGCCTCGCGGCGAGGCGATGGCCAAATATAACAAGAACAACAACGCGTAAATTATGCGTACCTACATACGCCTCCTTTTGATACATAAAGATCGGCCAATTTGCCGGACAAGTTGATCCGGCGAACGCCATCATTCTTGTGTACATAATAATATTACGATTAATTTGAACGTTATCACATTATTCTTTCCAGAGGCACGCCCCGGTAGAAGTATGTACATCTTATTAAAAATCATACCCCGTTTCGAAATTCCTCTCGTTGTCTGCGTGATCGGTCATACTTCAATCTCTGTACCGTAATAGACTGTTGTGTATTGTGCAAAAAGTCGATTAGATATACGAGGCGAGAGATACAAATTTCTAATTACCTAATTAGACTCGGTGATCCGCAGTCATTCGACGATGGTGGGATGTTGGATGCTGTGGAGAATCTATGCACGTGTGAATGTGTTTCATACCGCGTAGGTATTATCCCAAGGTAAGGTAAGGTAAGCTTAAGGGAGAGGCTCGGAGGAAAGAGATTATAAAAGAGTGAAAGTCGTTGCCTCGGTAGATTTGCATTCAGGGTGGTAAATTACATTCTAAGTTTCTCGCGATTGAAATATCCATTATTATTGGATAATGTTGCGTGGAATAGAGAAATTGCACGAACGCATCTCATCGCGGTGTTTGTTTGTTTGTTTTATCATTCAATGTCAAGTTGAAACCTTCTTTCCGTGATTCAGAGCTCGCTCCTGATGGAACAGCTTATAAATTCTACCCTGGCATATTTCTAAATCAATCTCATTCGTATCTCGATCGTGCGTATAATTTATGGTTCGAGTAATTTGTGCTAATGTATCAAAAACGTTCCTCATTTATTTTCATAGCGTAAAATGCATGAAATGCATATTCCATCATCGATAACTAACCGTTGAGAAAAAGCTGGCTTTAAACGTACGTATCCCAGTGATAGTGGTATACATAATGCAAGAAGAGAATACGTTGTATACGGACACCGAATCGGCCGTTCAACGATTACTAGAATGTGTACTTGAGTAATAATAGTGCGCTCCGATAAATGGAAAATGAACAAAAAAAAAGTTGACGAGACGATCAGCTTCTAGCAATATTTCAGTCTGCGTTGAGTTGGCGAGTCGTCGTCGTCGTCGTCGAAACGACTCTTAAAGAAAGTATCCCCTATTGAACCGATGTTGGACAGATAAGTAGTTCTTCGGAAACTGATCATTACGTCCTTAGGTTACCATAAATATCATTGGTCAATCATCAGGCTTCAACAACTGTAATCAAGAATGAAGAAAAACTTTGAGCTATCGTGTCTCTCAATTTCGTTGATTGATCAAAGATTACGACTCGTTAATCCTTTTACACGTTGAAAATATACCTATAAGTTTTGACCTCTATGACGTTTACATTTATACGAAACGAAATCGAATCAAATTGAGTGAATAAGTCGATGCAAGGCCGGGTACGAACGATGGAAATGTGAAACGAGATCGAGAATCCAATTATAATTTCATAGAAATTGAATTACAAGATTGGAGGAGTAATTTTTCCTCTCGTTCGACCATATCGATCCGAAAATTATATTCAAGGTTCATAGAAAAATAGTTTACGCGAACGATGACCATATTGAAATATACGCTGAGTATAGATATATATATATATATTATTATTTCTACAAAAATTTTTAGACATTCGAAAGAAAGAGAACATTCCTTTGAATAGAATTATTTCATATTCCACAGAAGAATGAAATCCTCTTCTCTCTCTCTCTCTCTCTCTCCTCTTCTTCTTTGGATGTTAAAGTCATGTAAACGAGCAGCATGCACCGCATGACATGAAAAATTCTACAACATAAATCACGATTAGATTCATCAATAATGGCGGCTATTGATTTAAAGAAGACAATCCACGTTTATGCATGAGAAGATAAATTCACGAAGAGGATCTTCGATCGGAGACGCTGTGACAGAAGAATCATTGCTCCCGCTGTAATGTAACATTTAGAAACCGTACGCTTCACGGGATAATCGCGCTAAGAGAAATGCATAATAAAACGTATTAGATGTATCATAAACACAGAGATAGCGATAAATATATAATGACAGTGTTGTTGAATACGTAATGAGCTAGCTTTATTATGTATTTATTATTATACAACCGATCGTAGAAGTCATTTTTACCTCGATATTCACAATACTCTTCTACATCGAAAAATTTTTCTTTTAAAAAAAAAGAAGAAAGAAAAGAAGGCGAAAAGGCAAATGAAAACAGAGCAGAATCGTTTGGTATACATCGATTGAAATTCATCGACGGCATTGACGGTTAACATTGATGTGCTGCGAGAGGAAGGAAGTGACGTTAGTTGATATTCAAGACTCGGCGAAGAAAAGAAGAAGGGTGTATTGGGAAAAGAGAGAAAAAAATTGAAGACAGGTATGAGCCAAGGAACTCCGTTGACCGAGTGCGTTAACGTTAACGACTGCTTGGAATCGTTTCTCGCGCGACAACGCCTACGCGCATTGAATTAAACGGGATATCCTCTTCTTCCTTCCGTAAGCGTTCGTGCCTAGGGACTTGTGTGATTTGAATTCCTTCTCACCCATCGTTTAAAATAAAGATATCATTCGAAAATCACACGATCGATTAATTAGGGAAACTATTATGTTGAACGACAAGACAAAGTGGACTGTATTGGTAACGTTGAGGTAATCTAGTATAACCTAGTAACCCACGCTCTGTTCGGCATAGCTCCGCCATAGCAGTGACAAATCACTCGATCATCAACTGGTCTGATCAATGTCAATGCTTTTTTTCTACCTTGTGAAATTTGCTCTGGAAGGAATAGTTGAACTTCCTTAATGAACATCGGAGTTGGAACAAAAGAATATGCAACAATCGGTTGACGATTAACTCATTATCGAATTTTAAACCATTCCGCGGAGATTGAGGACGAAATTGATAGAACGATCGATGTCAATACAAATGGAACTTTCACATTCTTTTCCTCTCTTATTTATTCCATCGTTAACACGTGGATACGGAGGGTATGTGAATTTCACCAAAAATCTTGTGTTATGTAACCAATTATGCGATATCATTGACAAGATGCTGTCATATTCGTGCGAGACTTTTATAAGCATCCTCTGAAAAATTACGTAATTCATAATTCAAGCTGAGAGAGATACAGGGTTAAGAATTTAACTTGATTTCGAGATTTTATGCAATTTCGAGGGTACTCGAGCGCTGGGAAATCTCAAATTTCAGCTTAAACCTAGTAGAAATTTGATTCCCTATTTTCAATGAGGTCCTGATCAGGTTAAAATCTGGAAACCGTGAATAACAGGCCCCTCAGACCCGCGCATTTTCCCCTAGAAATCTGGTTCACGTATTGACCAAGAAATCCCCAAGAATTCCAGATATCCAAATATCAAAAGTTTATGGAGATATAAACTCCAAATATCAAAAGTTTATGGATATAATAGTATTATCTGTGATTATTGGTCATTTTCTCACTATTCATCTTGAATTTTCGCGATGAATGATTCATTTTACAGAATCAATAGGCCAACTAGCAGGCGGAGCCCTCTAAAACTTTCTGATTAGTATATGAACAAAATTTCTAGACAGTCGGAGGGAGGGGCCTGGTGAATAAGGAAAATTTTATGAGGCCCTTACAAGGGGCTTATCTGATTTCCCCGAAACTTGACGTGGACCTGATAGGGAATCAGGCATGCCTCGTCAGGCCCTGGTATTTCCCCATCCAAAATTTCTACTAGGGAACTTTTGTGAATATCCCAGACAGCCCTGAGACGTTTTGTAAACATTCACAAAACGTACCTCGTTACAAACGAAATGTTTCAGAAACGTTTTGAAAATGTCGCATGCATGTTTTCAAAACATGAAAATGTCCTGGTTTCTTTTATTTACATTCTCATAAGACGTGATCAAGCACATGTTGAATTTGTCTCTATAAATCATCAAATTGATAGCATATCTGTGGATATTTTCAATTCAAACAAATTCTAAATCAATTATATTCAAGTAAAATGATCTCGTGTATGATAAATTACACGTATGAGCTTATGAAGTGCTGGATTTAATGGAAAATAGTTCGACTTTAAAGCGCTTTTTAATATCTTTGTTTTACTCTCTATAATATGTGTATTTTCATGATTTTTTATGTTGTGCAGTGAGAATCAGTTGATTGTGTGAAAAACAGTATGGTTTCACTATTTTTTGATGTAGTAGTCATGTATTAAACTTTGAATATGAATGATTTGTAGGTTAGCAACGAGATGGGGAATTTTCATGAATCATATACCAGGTGTGTAAGTATGAAACCGGAATTTTTGTACAGAAAAAACACGTTTATTGTAATGATATGATACAAAGTAACTTATTCAAAGTATTGTCCGTCGCTATCTATACATTTTTTCCATCTTTCTGGCAATTTGTGGGTTCCGTGCCGGAAGAACTGTTGCTCTTTTGAGGCAAACCAGTCATCGAGCCATTTTCGTACATCTTCGTAAGAAGTAAAGCGCTGCTCAGTAAGTGCGTGTCCCATCGATGCAAACAAGTAGTAATCGGATGGGGCAAGGTCCGGTGAGTAAGGCGCGTGCTAAAGAATCTCCCAACGGAACGACTCTATCGTTTCCTGGACCTGTTTTGCTCTGTGTGCTGGTGCATTGTCATGCAGCAAAATCACCTTGTATCTTAAATCAGCGGTTTGGTCTTGCCGTCGATGTTGATGGTTCACCCGGAGTAACCCATGACGTTTTGCGCTTAGGATTCTCGGAATATATCCACTTTTCATCGCCAGTCACAATTCGATGGAGAAATGACTTTCTTTGGAACCTGGCGAGCAGCATTTCGCATGATGTTTTGCGGTTTTCCTGCTGTCTTTCGTTGAGTTCATGTGGAACCCATTTCCCCATCTTTTGTATCTTTCCCATGACTTTCAACCGAAGGGAGATGGCTTCTCGGGTCACCTTTAACCGATCCGCCAGTTGTTGTTGCGTTTGAGCGTCGTCTTCGTCCAACGAGGCTTGCAGGTCAGCGTCTTCAAACTTTTTCGGTGGTCTTCCACGTTCTTCGTTCCTGACGTCAAAATCGCCACTTTTGAACCGTCTGAACCACTCGAAACGCTGTGTTTTACCGAGAGCATGCTCACCAAACGCCTCCACAAGCATTCGATGCGATTCGGCTGCGGTTTTCTTCAGATGAAAACAGAAAAGTAGTGCTGTCCGCAAATCGTAATTTGTTGGCACAAAACTCGACATGTTCATCTCTAATAAACTAATGCTACAGAATGAAACTCGTGTTATTGTGAGTTGGAAATCTTTGTCGGATATCAATACAATAACAAGACACCGCTGACGTGATGTGTCGGTAACTGCATCGAAATCTAGCGCCACCTATGGGCAAATTCCGGTTTCATACTTACACACCTGGTGAATGTTTTGACAATGTAAGGTTTAAAAATGTGTTAGAAACGTAATTGTTGGAATCAGAGGTCGCGAAACCACGAGCACGTTTCTAAAACATTCTAAGCACCTACAGTGCTGTCTGGGATATAATTTCACGTCTCTCGATTGAAAGATCCTAGATTAAATCAATTGTCAACAACACCACGAAGTGTTGTAAAAAAACCTCAAATGTGAGTTGAGTTGTTTGCGCTTTGTAAGTGTGGATATAATATTCCCTTGAGTGAATTGACACTAAAGTGTGAACTGTTGAAAATTCTTCAAAATTCCATCCATTTTTCAAGTACACTTGTCAAGGAAATTTCAAATCCTTGATGACTGAATGACGAATTCAATTACATAAATGGAAATTAATCGAAGCTTCATGCAGAATTTTCATTAGAAAGTAACTAAATTCTGGTTAGTAATTGACCAGTTTACGGGGAGAAATGATGACGGTGTTTTACCCAGTTTCAATGCGCAAAAGTCGGTGAAAATTATGGGTAATAACAATTACTTAACTCTGCTTGCCGTAACCAACCAGTTTTCAGGTTCTCATAATTGCTATCTTTGGTCTACTTCAGTGCATATTTTGGACCTGCAATTGCACAACATTATCTAGATATACGATGAACGTTCATGGCATATACGTACAAACATTCGGTTGTTATTTCGGGGATGGAGTTCACTTGTACGAAAACCAACCCATCAAAATGTTACAATGGAATGACATGAGAACTGTGTGCTCCTCTTTCTTCTTTAGAAATGAAAAGAAGATATATCGTGGTTTTATAACGCTATATCAACAGATCTACAGGGGTTACAGTGTCCTGTTACAAATAATCTATAAAATCTCACTGACGGATGGGGAAATGATGAATAGGTTTCAATGAAATTCTATACTATTTAATCAGAAATTTCACCATTCGTGATAGGATTTAATCAAACATTTCTACCTGGGTGGTCAGGGATGTCTAACGGAATTGACCAATCACTTGTTTCTGTCGAACAATGAGAAAAAAGCAAAAATTTTTGGATTTTGATTTGAAAAATAACGAGTTGAAGAGTTACCGTTCGACAAGATTGTTCGAAAAGTTAACGGTTCAAGGACAAAGCACGTCAATCAAGTGTTGTAATATATTATATTTGATGAAATAATGAAATATCCGCTCCACCCCGTAAGAAGCTAATTCATTAGATCGTAATGAATAAAATACGATTACAAAATATCTAAGGATCAATCTTTCAATTCCTCTCTTTCCCTCTCAAAGGGAAAGTGACTTTGAGGAAATAATAATCCTTCTCGATTGTCGGAGGGCACGTGGCCCGCCGCGCCATGGATATTATAAAACACCGTGTTACGTGCGTGGGTTGTACAGCACGCTAAGGCTGTACGGTATATACGTACAGGTATTGTGTGCATGCGTGTATACGTTTCTTCTCGTTCTTCAATGTTTTTTCTTCTTTTCTTTTTCATTATTTTCTCGCGTTCGCACACAGAGTATAGGATTTTTACGCACACCAAGGAGCTCGCTGATTTTAATGCGATACTTTCTGGCGCGACTTCGATTCGACATATCTCGATCCGGTTCGCCCACGGGAACCCGGCCACATCGATGTATATATGAATATGCAACGATAACGCGCAATTTATTTATAAGCATGACGCAGAAATCGTTGCGAAGAGGAGAAAATTCGTCTGTGTATACACACTCTCGATGGATGTTTGACCGAAAGGTTACATTATCGATACGAATGACCCAGGGATTCTCGTAGTAAATTCATTTGATTTTCAATTGTACGTTGGGGCGTATTATCTCACGTCCGAGTTTATTCTCTTTGATCGTTATATTGAAACTGATCGATCATAATCGTATTTTCGCATAAACTTTCTCGAAGATAATACGCATAAATCGGATGGTAAGTCACTTTGGTTTGTGTATACGTGTACTTCAGGCGAACGATCATCTCTCGTTTATACGATAAAAGATATCTCTATTCGACGAGAAGGATCGATAAACGGTGGGATTGTTTGTGATCATTTCCAATTCGTATACGAATGCGAGGAAACCTTTGAAAGTCTCGGAGGCTTAGGCGGGTGTTGCGAAATTCGTTACGAATGGGGTGTTTCCGGTTTAATGTAACGAGAAATAACGGACATTCGAAGCTTCATTTTCTCTGATGAAATTGAATTGAAAGACATCAAGGTTTCGTAATAAGGAGATCGAAGGCTTCTTGCGTGGGATCGGTTGATCGATGTAATAAGTTTCAATGAAACGGTAAGCGTCAAAATTTGCCTGCTTCCAGTTATTTCAACCACTTTCTCAGCAAGATCAGATAAACATTTGTATACAATTACCCATTTAGCACATTAGTTTATCTTTAAGATTTTTTTCAGTTTAACATCGAGTTTGAAGTTTCTTCTTTTGTTTAACGGAAAAAAGTAATTACCTGTGACCTAAATTTTAGCTAATGTTGCTGAGATATTAGCTGTTCTGTAGGTGAACAATTTTCAAATGATTATAAGATGATGTACCAAATCAACGCAAATGGTACGAGAGTCGGAAAAAATTCTAAGGGTCCTTTGAAGATTCTTGACCAATTGTTATGTACATTCTCCTACCCTGTAAAAAGTATAATCGAAAGTGGCTGCATCTGTTTTGGATGCTCACTTTCAGCTGATATCAGGCTAGTTTTGGCTGCATCTCAAAATAAGCCGATATTAAGGTTGGAATTAAGTTTCACTGTTTACTGTGTACCGCACGGGAAAGAGATGTTTAGCCATTTTTTGGTACAGCAAAATTTTTTAGCTTCGTCGGTTAAATTTCAGCTAATATTGCTGATAAATTAGCTGTCCTGTAGGTGCTAAAATGTTTAGCTATAATATTAGGACCTTGAATCAGTTCTCGCTGTGTTTTTTCACAAAATAAAAACTTTATTTAAAATATAAGGAACAAAAACCTAGAGACCACTTTCTCTCATCTTATTCAATTCTCCGTCCTTATCCTCAAGTTCAAAATCATTATTTTTGAAGCGTCGAAACCAGTCTCTGCGTGTCGTATCCGACAGAGCATTGTCACTAAAAGTATCAACGAGAATTCTCAGCTGCAGATTTCTATTGGATAAAGTAGTGCAATAAAATTTCCCGCGAATACACTTCAGTTGGCACAAAAGTAGACATTTTCAAAACTAATGAACAATTACTTTGTTTATACTAAAGTGAACTATCATACACTGAAATTTCAGGCACGGAGAACTGTTAGTGCCAATAAAAGAGATCTTCATGTCGCATTTTGATTTGCCGGCACACAAGAAACTCAAATGCAGCAATGGAATTGCATTTTGTAACACTTCACATCCCACAAGCAATAAATTACATAGCTCATTCTACTGAAAACATATTGAATAGTGAACTCTGCTATTTTCCAAATTACTTTCAGAGTATCTTCAAATGTACGGCCTCTTTCTAGACAGTCTGACATTTTAGGAAATTCAAAATGGTAATTTTTAAATGTTGCTCAGAATCAATGCTGTAACGAATCTGACACGTAGTTCTGATCCATAATCATTCAACCTCATTCGCAAATATCGGTTGATATCCATCGAACGAATGGCAACGACTGCACGCAGAGAACAGATGTGTTGAAAAATCCCATAATTTATTGAGGTTCAGCGCCAGTCTTTGACAAATAGAGTTTTCACATGAATTTACTTTTAAAAAGTCCTATAATTAGACGTATTTCTACAAGAAAATATAGTACTTTTGAAGCTATATTCAGGTAAATAATTTCATTCATCACAGACTGGCGCTGATCCTCAATAAATTATGGGAATTTTTGCCAATCAGAAAAATCCGTAATATGGCAATGTTGACAACAGGTGCAGTACAGTGCCAGTATTGGGTCTCCAACACTTGGTCAACACGTACGGGATCAGTACTGGATACATAAAAGTACAGTACTATGCCTGCACTGATAAACCAGTACTGAGAACTTAATACCGGCCAGGTACTAAACCAGTACTGGCCCTGTACTGATTGCGAATAATGGTATCAGTACTCAATCCCCTGTACTAAAAAGCGAAATCATTCCAGACAAATGCCAGTACCCTGCCAGTCTTGGCTAGTACTGGGGCAGTACTGCGCCTGTTGTAAATTTCTGATTGGGTTAAAATATATTTTTCTGCGTGTGGAGAACAATACTGTCGCCATAACAACAGTCATTTGCACCAATATCGGACGATTATATCCTTGCCAGTACTGGCCCACACGTGTATCATTCGAACAATTTCCACGTAGGAAGTGAACTGCGAAAAATCAATTTCCCGTACTTTCAGATTGTATTTCAGATTTTTACCATCGTTGTGCAATGAATTTCCGTTGAAATACGGAAAATTCCTAACGCGCGTATGTGTTAATCACTTCCGAACATTTATGTGAAGTTTCCCATAGAAATTTTTTACAGTGTGTAACTCGAGTTCTCTGAACACGACGTAAGAAAAACTCATTCCAACAATTAAACTCCTTCACAAAAAATCGAAGCAAATAAATCTACATTTATTTCTCGTATATTACGTACAATTACGTATCGGCATACCGCGCATGATCATCATTGTTGTCGTTATCCCTTTCCCACCCGAGCGCTGTTACGGGCTACGCGTGAGATCTCGCGCACGGAACAACAGCAACAACAACAACACCACATCACTTCCCATCTCTAATCTTAGCGAAACCAAGTAGTAATAGGGGCGTTATCCGCCCCTTTTCTCTCAACGTTCGCGTTCGTGCATCGTGGCATTTGCGAATGACCGTATAATCATGCGCTCGTTATTCGGGGATTCGGAATTCGAAGATTCTCGCAATTCTAAATTACAAGTAACTCGGAATAAACGATGCCCGCAAAGTGCGGCTTTAGAACCCCATTTGCGACTTCCGCTTCCGAAGGAGGCGAGATGAGACGATGATAAACGCATGTTCGAGAAAACTCATATAGACTTTTCATTCTCTTTTTCTGAACTTCATTTCAAACCGTGAGAGAGAAATTAATAATATCGAGCGATGTCGCCGTGTGAATATTTGTTACATCGAGTGCGAATAAAGATTTCACAAACAACTTTTTCAAGACATACAAGTATATATATGTATATATATACATATATATACATCGACCTCTGCTCTAACAGTCACAAACTCGTGCACGAAACGCGAAGGAGAAAGCATATGAAGAAATTCCTTGGACCATAATTCGTCTGATAACGATCGAACTTATATACCCGCACATGTATATACGTATATACACACGAACGTTTGCTCATAAGCGTACTTCGAGTATCGAGATTTTTCCTCCTCTTCTTCTTCTTCTTCTTCTTCTGCTTCTCAGCGGTGACAGCGGTGGTAAAAGAAAACAAATATGCGTTGAAGCTCCCTTTACCGAGGACATTTACTTATTTCATTACGAGATATCTTGGAGGAGGAAGAAATATAATACTTATCATCCCATTTCTAGGGATAATTTATTACGGAGAAAATTGAAAAGACAAGATATATCGGTAGCGATCGTCAAGAATGGAGGCTGACGAAAGATACAGGACTACCACCACCGTCACCGCACAAACACATTTTCGTCAATTCTGAGCTTCTGGAGTGGAGCCGACATTTCGCCGGCAAACAACCGATACAAGACGCGGCTCCACTCCGGAAGCTCAAAATTTATTCAACCCTTAGTCTGTAAACGTTTTTTTGGTACACGTAAACTGTAAACGGGGGTTATTTATGTCCAAGGCAGAAAAAATTCATGTAGGTTCCTGAACTTTTCTATCATAAAAATCTATCTTGATATCATGAGGAAAAAAATTTTTTCAACACTATATAAATTTTAAAAATGTAAAAAATGAGAAAAGTAGTTCTTTGTTCTAAAAATCATAACTATTGAACAAATGAACGTAGTAAAAAAATTCGAAGAAGGAATTGAAGTTGAGAAGTTGTATTTTCCAGAAAAAAATAGTACAATCTTGTATTTATAAAAAAAATGCTCAAGTTTTGAACTTGAAAATAGGGTTTATTTTAATCGCTTAATGTAGATTTTTTTTTTATAAAATACATATTATTATGACTCTTCAAGTACTTTCAATCAAAGAAAAATATTGAAGTATGAGATCATTCACAAAATTTTGATTATAAACAAAATGATAATAATTGCTTCTTGATCTAATTAAATAGAGCAGTCTCGACAGAAAGTTAATCGATGGTCTTCACATACAGGTTTTTTGCATTTCATACAACAATACGATGTTTTCTTGTCTTCTTTTTTGGGACAAACAGCGCAACGTTCTATAGAATAATTCTATAGAATAATAGAATAGTTCTATAGAATAAAATGTGTTTTTTACCTCAGAATTTCTGATATACGTAGTCTGTAAACGGGGGTCGTTTGTGTCCACAAAAAATTTGAAGTTACTCGTACGACAAGTGTTTACCGAATTGGATAACGATACTTAGGGAACTGAAAGCATAACCTAACACAATTTTTCACAACATGGTCTCATCCCCCTCCCTTTCCTATTTCAAAAAATATGGAGGGAACAAATTTATGTGCGGACACAAATGACCCCCGTTTACAGACTAAGGGTTAATCTTGCAAGCCGCGGAAGACCGCACAGCGAATCTTCGTTGAAGCAACTAATATTTTCGTATTTCATCATTTTACAAAGCACGCACGGAATAAGTAATTTAGCTGGAGCAGCGAAGTGGCTGGAACGGACACGAACAGCCATTAAATAAGCCAAAAAAATTGCCTTTGCAACTGGCTTATTTGCTGTAACAGCTAAAATTGAGCTGCAGGTCCTAATTCGATGGCTGTCCGTGTCCGTGCTAGCCACTTCGCTGCTGCAGCTAAATTATTTTCAGCTATACTCTTCTTTAGTCCTTGCTTCGAAGCTCTTATTCTCCGCTATCCCTTGAAATTCATAAATCTATATCATCGATCGTATCATGCGTGTACGTATGATGCGTAAGTATATAATGAAAGCATTTATATGTAAACGGTCAACGTGTAAAGTACACTTGATCTCTGCGGAAAGAACCACCTGTAAATGTGTATATATATATATATTCTACATATACACAGTCTTGAGAAAGCGTTCTGCATGTATACGTATATGTAGACATTTTGCAAGTGTTTGCGATTCCATCATTCGTATAGGTTGTGTGTACATATAAATATGTACAGGAGAGACAGGAGGTGTGCCTATTTATAACGGTGATATCATCGACGATTACCTACGCTTTCGCGTGGACAATCGTAAATTCTCGCGGTAAGAAGGGTGCGGGCCGATTTGAGACTTTACTGAATATCCATTCGTCCTTTTTTTGTCTCTGGTTTTTGTATGTCGTTTTTCTTTTCCCGTCTTATTATATCGAGGCACGTTTGACGGCTCACGATGTGTGACTCAATATCACGAGAGAACACGACTTTTCTTACCATCTCCGTACACGATCTTGAAAGGATAAACTCTTCTCTTACAAAGATTTTCGTATAACTCGCACGAGAATTCTCAATTCCGACACACGTAATACGGAACTATAAAAGATAGTCATAAACATTTTCATACCTACCTTCTTCTCGATGCACTCGAGGAATTGTACGATAGACGGGGTATTAACAGATCACACCACTGACCGAGACGCATAATAAAATCAACTTGCAGCTATGATCGTCGGTGAGAACCCGTTAGAACTATTCATCGGTTATTCCAGACGATCATCGTCGTACTTCCTCTCTCTCGATCATAAATATTGATGGCCAGTGATCAATCAATTATTTTACGATTTCACATAAAGATATAGTTATTATCGCAATGAATTTTCAGTTCGAATGTTCCTTCCAATTCACCATTGAAAAATAAATGAAAAGGATAATATAGTACTCACATTCTTTGTTGCGATCCATCGCGTGTTGAAGGGGAGAATCATCGACCTCCGCCTTTGGCGGCGACTGATTACCCTCGGCCATCTCGGCGAGTCCTGATTCTGTTATTAAAAGGGGAGTCTTCCTGCCTGTGTCAACGGCCACCACCACCGTTTTGTCCTGCTGCGGCGAGACTTTGGTGCCTTTCTTGCCGTTTCCAGGGTCCCTGCAGGTTCGCAAACCAAACCAAAACGAGCAAAACCCCGCGTTTTGTGAATCAATCTTTCATACGTGTTGTCCAGGGCCAAGAAAAAAGAGAATAAAATCAGAGAGAGAGAGAGAGAGAGAGAGGAGAAATCGATGATGATAGCCAGCAAAACGAGTGTCAATCGGTTTGCGTTGGGCCTTCGTCGAAACATGTTTTTGCCAAACGAAGGAATGACGGATCAATCGACACTCGTTTGCTCGATGTTTCCATCGGAAAGTTCTCTTAAAAGGCTCATCTTTTTCTCTTTCTATACAATTGATATGTCTATCGTCTTTTCCTTGCCATTGTTGTTGTTGTTGTGGTCGATGGGGTCGTGGTTTCGCAAAGAACGTGAGTTGAACCTTCGATCGAAGGTAAGAATTTCTCTGATGAATTATTATATATATATGTTTCTCGATGTCTTTTCTCCGTATAAGATACAGATTCGGAATTTTTGATCCTCGATTGATCGAAGAAATCGATTCGCGGAGAGAAAAAAACCATATCCACGTCATTTACGCCACACATGCATGTCACATAATTAATTCATTATTCATCATCGAATTCGCGGAAAAATGATTGAAGGAATCAGAAGATAACATCAGGGAAGTGTGCAAACTGTCAGATTCATGGAAAGAATTGAAAGCATCAGCACGTGTTTCTACACGGAAAATAGGAAATGAAAAAAATTACCATCTAGGATGACAACGTGTCGCTTCGAGTCCTTAAATGGGAATTTTTACAATATATATCGTGAAATAATCCACATCATAAGAGAACAATTGAATTTTGTCTTATAATATGAATTGTTCGACAATATACATTGTAAAAATTCCCATTTAAAGACTCGAAGGGACGCGTTGTTATCCTAGATGGTTATTTTTTTCCGGGTATTGAATTTCTTTATTTAACTTCTTCATCTGAATTCACAGACCTAAAAATACATTAAAAGATTGAAAAATTAGTTGCGAATCTAATAATTTGCATAGCTCTGTAATGGGAAATGTTAATGCATCGGGGCTGAGGACAGTTTCAAAGAATCTCAAATCTCTCTGTGAATATTGGATATATTTGAAATACATCGATATAAATATTTCAGGGTTTATATCTGTTTAAAATTTTTTCTTTTTGTTTTTATTGGCTTCAATGATGTAAACACATCTCAAGAATGTTATCAAACAACATTTTTTGAAAATTCCTAAAATATGAATTTTTCAAGCAACTTCGGGCGGTTCGAAATGACGAATTCTGACCCTTCAATCATCCCAATAAACGCACACGCGTTATTTCAACGTTGAAAGAACGTTAGACTGTCAAACGGACGTCAGTCGTTGATTTCATAACGTTGATTTTTAGTTGAAATTTGATAGGGAAATAGACGACCAGGAATTACGTTTTGATGACGTGTAATTCAAACTAATATTCGAAAATAACCATCAAAAAACGTGCTTCAAATGGGTTTGAATCACGCGTTTGAAAATGTGTTTATAACACCTTGTGTTTGAACTTCAATTGAAGATAAATTCTGCTAAAAATATCGAACGAAACCGAACAATGGTTAAAATTCCAACAAAAAGCAAGATAGTAAATAGTGTGGCATACTTTCCAAATTCTATCATACTCAGAAATACTATTATTCTCGGTATGGAATGAAAACCCACGTAACCAAAAACGCTTTTGAAATGCATTTTACCGAAGCATTTGAAATATATTTTCAATGCATTCATTTAATGTATTCAAATACATTTTAAATGTACGTAATGTATTTCAAATGCGTTTGTCAAAATGCATTTCAAATTCTTTTAATAAGATCGTCAAATAGGACTATTATGGGACGCTTAAAATGCATAGTGAATACACCTATAAATGCATTTCAAAACTATTAATTATAACATTGGATTCATATACCATATGCATTGAAAATTGACTGCAAATGCATGGGAAATCCTCTTTTGAAGCTTAAAACTGATTCTATGAAAGTATTAATTTTGCAATTAGATTAACAAAATTTACATTTATCAAAACCATTCAATTTATACTTGGAATGCATTTTTTTGGGTTTGTAATACCTTGTGAATTGATCTAGAAGAGCATTAAGTTTGTTTTTCGAATATTATTGAGAAAAAGTTTGGAAATTTCACTTGGGATATTTTTCGAACTATGAGAACTGTTGTATCCAATATTTTCTTAGAAATTTATAAACAATCTTTTTGATACCTCAAAAATTTTGTCCGTCTACATATGGTTGATGATAGAAAACCGAATTACATTTATTTCACATGCTGTAGAACAATCTTCAAAGATAAAGAATGATTTTGATGCCATGAAGTGCAATTTGTATGAAATATTTTTCAAACCATCCAGGATGTATTTTACTTACAAATCTCGATTACAGCCCCATCAAGTGCTTGATTTCAAATTTCTATTTGTTTGAATACATCAATAATATTTTCTTCCCAAATTTATTTGAAGTATTATGATGATAATATCAAATTAAAAAAAAACATTTTAAATGTATTTTATTCACATTCTGATAAATACATTTTCACAAAAGTTTTCAAAATATATTTCAAAAAGTATTTCAAAAAAACCTTTTCTCAACAATACTTTTGAAATGCATTTGAAATCTTTCACGAAAAATCCTTTATTCCAAAAACGATTTTAAATTCATCCGATGCATTTAAAATACATTTTAAAAGTGTTTTTGGTCACGTGGAAAGTTTTCAAAATAATTTGTGGGATTCAATTCACGTTTTAGAACCATCATTAGGACACATATTAGTGAAACAAAGATTTAGAAACCAAGTGAAAAACTGTAAAACTTATCCCGGTGCAGATATAGATAGTGATCATAATATGTTGATGATGAAATGTTCTCTGAAATTCAAATCTCTGAAGAAGAAAAGGAAAATGCAGAAAAGATGGAATTTGAAGAACCTCAAGCAAAAACAAACACATGAGGCATTCGAGAAAATGTTGGATGAAAAATTGGGAGATCAAAAAGAGAAAGACTTGGGAATAGAGAGTAGATGGACAAAGATGAAGGGGAATATAAGAGAATGTGCGGATAAGATTTTGAAGAATGATGGAGTAGAAGCTAAAAACCCATGGATAACGGGAGAAATTTTAGAATTGATAAATGAAAGAAGAAAATACAAGAATAATGATAGCCAAGAAGGCCAGCAACGATACAAATCATTGAGGAATAAAATAATAAGAGAATCAAGGAAAGCAAAAGAACAGTGGTTAGAAGAGAAATGTCAGGAAATAGAAATAAGATTGCATTTAGGAAAAATAGATGAAGCATATAGAATTATTAAAAGATTTTTCGGACAAATGAAATCTAGAAGCAATAAGATTAGAAACTCTCTAGGACGACAATTGATAAAAACGGAAGAGAAAATAGAACAGTGGATCAATCATTTGGAAGACTTGTATAGAGGAAACGATGATATAGCACTATTAGAGAAGGAGGAGGATGTAGATGAGGAAGAATTGGGAGATTCGATATTGAGATCAGAATTCGACAAGGCTTTGAAAGAATTGAAAAATAATAAAGCGCCAGGCATAGATGGCATAAGTGCGGACCTTATAAAAGCCTCCAGTGAAGGAACTCGCGACGCACTGTTTGAATTGATTAGAGATATGTACGAAAAAGGAGAAGTACCGGAAGATTTCCAAAAGAATAAAATTGTCGCTATCCCGAAAAACAAGGGGCAGACAAATGCGAGAACTACAGAACGATCAGTTTAACTTCACATGCTTCGAAAATACTGACCAAAATTATATACAGGAGGATGGAAAATAAAATAGAGAGTAGATTGGCAGAGGATCAGTTTGGTTTTAGAAAAATAGGGAACGCGAGAAGCAATCTTAGCACTCAGGGCAGTAATAGAGAAAAGGATAGCGCTGAAGAAATCTGTGTACATAGGTTTTGTAGATATACAAAAGGCTTTCGATAATGTGGACTGGGAGAAGATGTTTGCGATCCTGAAGAAGGTGGGAATAAATTATAAAGATAGAAGAATAATATACGAATTATATAAGAATCAAAGTGCAATAATAGACATAGAGGGTCAGGAAGGGGAAGCACAAATAAGAAGAGGGGTGAGACAAGGATGCTCATTATCGCCACTGATGTTCAATTTATATATAGAAGAAGCAAAGAACGAAGTGAAGGAGGAAATTCAATCGAAATTACAGATTCAGGGAGAAAATATAAGTATGTTGAGATTCGCGGATGACATAGCTATATTGGCCACGAGTAGTACTGAGTTAGAAAATATTCTCAACACCATGAGAACAATATTATTGGAAAACTATTGTATGAATATAAATAAAGACAAAACAAAATTCATGATGTGTACAGCAGCGAAAACATCTAGAAGAACGAGAATCAAAATAGATACCGAGGCAATTGAACAGGTGAAAGAATTCAAATATCTAGGAAGCATAATTACAGAGAACGGCAAAAGCGAAAGAGATATAAGAGCAAGAATAGCACAAGGGAAACAGGCTTTTTATCAAAAGAGACAGTTATTATGCTCAAAAAATATAAGCTTGGAAGTAAGGAAGAAATTCTTGAAAAGTTACGTTTGGAGCACAGCATTATATGGTTGCGAAACTTGGACAATGGGGAAAACTGATCAACGAAGACTTGAAGCTTTTGAAATGTGGTGTTATAGGAGGATGCTCAGAATAAAATGGATAGACAAAGTCAAAAATGAAGTGTCTGTGAAGTTGGCATATCAAATGTCAGCATCGCACAAAAAAGCACCAGTTCTAGTCGCATCCACTATAGTTCTACAGTTCTTGATAAGTTACAACAATAGTTCCGGGTAAATTTGTGAAAAAAATCGATTTTGAAAAAATGATATGCTAAGTTCTTCTACAATATGACAGCATCGCAGGGAAAATGGATGGAAATGAACTGTATCTCGGAGTTCTAGGGATGATTGGGATGCGAGGATGTCAAAACAAGGGAGTTCTAATGCTAGAAGTGCTTAGGAAATTTTTTTCAGGAATTAAATGGAATGATATGCTGAGTTCTTCTACAATATGACAGCATCGCAGGGGTAACGGAAGGAAATTGACTATATCTAGGAGTTCTAGGGATGATTGGGATGCGAGGATGTCAAAACAAGGGAGTTCTGATGCTAGGAGTGCTTAAGAAATTTTTCTCGGGAATTAAATGAAGAGACATGAGGAGTTCTTCTACGATGTAGTAGCAGCGCAGGGAAACCGCTGGAAGTGGACTATATCCCGGAGTTCTACGGCTGATTGGCATGTGAGGATGTCAAGGAACGAGAGTTCTGATGTTGGGAGTAATCAGGGAGTCAATTGGGAGTCTCAGAGAATCGGGAGTTCCGACCAGCATATCATGGAAAATCGATAGTTCTGACCAGCATATCATGGAAAATCAATAGTTCTGACCAGCATATCATAGAAAATCGATAGTTCTGATCGGCATATCATAGAAAATCGATAGTTCTGACCAGCATATCATAGAAAATCGATAGTTCTGACCAGCATATCATAGAAAATGGAGAGTTCTGACCAGCATATCATGGAAAATCGAGGGTTCTGACCAGCATATCATGGAAAATCAATAGTTCTGACCAGCATATCATAGAAAATCGATAGTTCTGATCGGCATATCATAGAAAATCGACAGTTCTGACCAGCATATCATAGAAAATGGAGAGTTCTGACCAGCATATCATGGAAAATCAATAGTTCAGACCAGCATATCATAGAAAATCGATAGTTCTGATCGGCATATCATAGAAAATCGATAGTTCTGACCAGCATATCATAGAAAATCGACAGTTCTGACCAGCATATCATAGAAAATCGATAGTTCTGACCAGCATATCATAGAAAATCGATGGTTCTGACCAGCAGATCATGGAAAATCGATAGTTCTGACCAGCATATCATAGAAAATCGATAGTTCTACCAGCATATCATAGAAAATCGATAGTTCTGACCAGCATATCATAGAAAATGGAGAGTTCTGACCAGCATATCATGGAAAATCGAGGGTTCTGACCAGCATATCATGGAAAATCAATAGTTCTGACCAGCATATCATAGAAAATCGATAGTTCTGATCGGCATATCATAGAAAATCGACAGTTCTGACCAGCGTATCATAGAAAATCGATAGTTCTGGACAGCAAATCATGGAAAATCGATAGTTCTGACCAGCATATCATAGAAAATCGATAGTTCTGACCAGCATATCATAGAAAATCGATAGTTCATAGCAGCATATCATGGAAAATGGAGAGTTCTGATGAGCATATCATATAAAATCGATAGTTCTGATCGGCATACCATAGAAAATCGATGGTTCTGACCAGCATATCATAGAAAATCGATAGTTCTGACCAGCAGATCATGGAAAATCGATAGTTCTGACCAGCATATCATGGAAAATGGAGAGTTCTGATGAGCATATCATATAAAATCGATAGTTCTGATCGGCATATCATAGAAAATCGATAGTTCTGACCAGCATATCATAGAAAATCGACAGTTCTGACCAGCATATCATAGAAAATCGATAGTTCTGACCAGCATATCATAGAAAATCGATAGTTCTGACCAGCAGATCATGGAAAATCGATAGTTCTGACCAGCATATCATAGAAAATCGATAGTTCTACCAGCATATCATAGAAAATCGACAGTTCTGACCAGCATATCATAGAAAATCGATAGTTCTGGCCAGCATATCATGGAAAATGGAGAGTTCTGACCAGCATATCATAGAAAATCGATAGTTCTGATCGGCATATCATAGAAAATCGACAGTTCTGACCAGCATATCATAGAAAATCGATAGTCCTGACCAGCATATCATAGAAAATCGATAGTTCTGACCAGCATATCATAGAAAATCGACAGTTCTGACCAGCATATCATAGAAAATCGATAGTTCTGACCAGCATATCATAGAAAATCGATAGTTCTGACCAGCATATCATAGGAAATCGATAGTTCTGACCAGCATATCATAGAAAATGGAGAGTTCTGACCAGCATATCATGAAAAATCGAGGGTTCTGACCAGCATATCATGGAAAATCAATAGTTCTGACCAGCATATCATAGAAAATCGATAGTTCTGGTCGGCATATCATAGAAAATCGACAGTTCTGACCAGCATATCATAGAAAATGGAGAGTTCTGACCAGCATATCATGGAAAATCGAGGGTTCTGACCAGCATATCATGGAAAATGGGGAGTTCTGATGAGCATATCATAGAAAATCGATAGTTCTGACCAGCATATCATAGAAAATCGATAGTTCTGACCAGCATATCATAGAAAATCGATAGTTCTGACCAGCATATCATACACAATGAATAGTTCTGACCAGCATATCATAGAAAATGGAGAGTTCTGACCAGCATATCATAGAACATCGATAGTACTGACCAGCATATCATGGAAAATGGAGAGTTCTGACCAGCATATCATGGAAAATCGATAGTTCTGACCAGCATATCATGGAAAATCAATAGTTCAGACCAGCATATCATAAAAAATCGATAGTTCTGATCGGCATATCATAGAAAATCGATAGTTCTGACCAGCATATCATAGAAAATCGACAGTTCTGACCAGCATATCATAGAAAATCGATAGTTCTGACCAGCATATCATAGAAAATCGATAGTTCTGACCAGCAGATCATGGAAAATCGATAGTTCTGACCAGCATATCATAGAAAATCGATAGTTCTGACCAGCATATCATAGAAAATGGAGAGTTCTGACCAGCATATCATGGAAAATCGATAGTTCTGACCAGCATATCATAGAAAATTGATAGTTCTGACCAGCATATCATAGAAAATCGATAGTTCTGACCAGCATATCATACACAATGAATAGTTCTGACCAGCATATCATAGAAAATGGAGAGTTCTGACCAGCATATCATAGAAAATCGATAGTTCTGACCAGGATATCATGGAAAATGGAGAGTTCTGACCAGCATATCATGGAAAATCGATAGTTCTGACCAGCATATCATGGAAAATCAATAGTTCAGACCAGCATATCATAGAAAATCGATCGTTCTGATCGGCATATCATAGAAAATCGATAGTTCTGACCAGCATATCATGGAAAATCAATAGTTCAGACCAGCATATCATAGAAAATCGATAGTTCTGATCGGCATATCATAGAAAATCGATAGTTCTGACCAGCATATCATAGAAAATCGATAGTTCTGACCAGCATATCATAGAAAATCGATAGTTCTGACCAGCATATCATGGAAAATGGAGAGTTCTGACCAGCATATCATGGAAAATCGATAGTTCTGATCGGCATATCATAGAAAATCGAGAGTTCTGACCAGCATATCATGGAAAATGGAGAGTTCTGACCAGCATATCATGGAAAATGGGGAGTTCTGACCAGCATATCATGGAAAATCGATAGTTCTGACCAGCATATCATGGAAAATCAATAGTTCAGACCAGCATATCATAGAAAATCGATAGTTCTGATCGGCATATCATAGAAAATCGATAGTTCTGACCAGCATATCATAGAAAATCGATAGTTCTGACCAGCATATCATACACAATGAATAGTTCTGACCAGCATATCATAGAAAATGGAGAGTTCTGACCAGCATATCATAGAACATCGATAGTACTGACCAGCATATCATGGGAAATGGAGAGTTCTGATGAGCATATCATATAAAATCGATAGTTCTGATCGGCATACCATAGAAAATCGATGGTTCTGACCAGCATATCATAGAAAATCGATAGTTCTGACCAGCAGATCATGGAAAATCGATAGTTCTGACCAGCATATCATAGAAAATCGATAGTTCTGACCAGCATATCATAGAAAATCGATAGTTCTGACCAGCATATCATAGAAAATCGACAGTTCTGACCAGCATATCATAGAAAATCGATAGTTCTGACCAGCATATCATAGAAAATCGATAGTTCTGACCAGCAGATCATGGAAAATCGATAGTTCTGACCAGCATATCATAGAAAATCGATAGTTCTACCAGCATATCATAGAAAATCGACAGTTCTGACCAGCATATCATAGAAAATCGATAGTTCTGGCCAGCATATCATGGAAAATGGAGAGTTCTGACCAGCATATCATAGAAAATCGATAGTTCTGATCGGCATATCATAGAAAATCGACAGTTCTGACCAGCATATCATAGAAAATCGATAGTCCTGACCAGCATATCATAGAAAATCGATAGTTCTGACCAGCATATCATAGAAAATCGACAGTTCTGACCAGCATATCATAGAAAATCGATAGTTCTGACCAGCATATCATAGAAAATCGATAGTTCTGATCGGCATATCATAGAAAATCGACAGTTCTGACCAGCATATCATAGAAAATGGAGAGTTCTGACCAGCATATCATGGAAAATCGAGGGTTCTGACCAGCATATCATGGAAAATGGGGAGTTCTGATGAGCATATCATAGAAAATCGATAGTTCTGACCAGCATATCATAGAAAATGGAGAGTTCTGATGAGCATATCATATAAAATCGATAGTTCTGATCGGCATATCATAGAAAATCGATAGTTCTGACCAGCATATCATAGAAAATCGACAGTTCTGACCAGCATATCATAGAAAATCGATAGTTCTGACCAGCATATCATAGAAAATCGATAGTTCTGACCAGCAGATCATGGAAAATCGATAGTTCTGACCAGCATATCATAGAAAATCGATAGTTCTACCAGCATATCATAGAAAATCGACAGTTCTGACCAGCATATCATAGAAAATCGACAGTTCTGACCAGCATATCATAGAAAATCGATAGTTCTGACCAGCATATCATAGAAAATCGATAGTTCTGATCGGCATATCATAGAAAATCGACAGTTCTGACCAGCATATCATAGAAAATCGATAGTTCTGACCAGCATATCATGGAAAATCGATAGTTCTGACCAGCATATCATGGAAAATGGGGAGTTCTGATGAGCATATCATAGAAAATCGATAGTTCTGACCAGCATATCATAGAAAATCGATAGTTCTGACCAGCATATCATAGAAAATCGATAGTTCTGACCAGCATATCATACACAATGAATAGTTCTGACCAGCATATCATAGAAAATGGAGAGTTCTGACCAGCATATCATAGAACATCGATAGTACTGACCAGCATATCATGGAAAATGGAGAGTTCTGACCAGCATATCATGGAAAATCGATAGTTCTGACCAGCATATCATGGAAAATCAATAGTTCAGACCAGCATATCATAAAAAATCGATAGTTCTGATCGGCATATCATAGAAAATCGATAGTTCTGACCAGCATATCATAGAAAATCGACAGTTCTGACCAGCATATCATAGAAAATCGATAGTTCTGACCAGCATATCATAGAAAATCGATAGTTCTGACCAGCAGATCATGGAAAATCGATAGTTCTGACCAGCATATCATAGAAAATCGATAGTTCTGACCAGCATATCATAGAAAATGGAGAGTTCTGACCAGCATATCATGGAAAATCGATAGTTCTGACCAGCATATCATAGAAAATTGATAGTTCTGACCAGCATATCATAGAAAATCGATAGTTCTGACCAGCATATCATACACAATGAATAGTTCTGACCAGCATATCATAGAAAATCGATAGTTCTGACCAGCATATCATGGAAAATGGAGAGTTCTGACCAGCATATCATGGAAAATCGATAGTTCTGACCAGCATATCATGGAAAATCAATAGTTCAGACCAGCATATCATAGAAAATCGATAGTTCTGATCGGCATATCATAGAAAATCGATAGTTCTGACCAGCATATCATAGAAAATCGATAGTTCTGACCAGCATATCATAGAAAATGGAGAGTTCTGACCAGCATATCATGGAAAATCGATAGTTCTGACCAGCATATCATAGAAAATTGATAGTTCTGACCAGCATATCATAGAAAATCGATAGTTCTGACCAGCATATCATACACAATGAATAGTTCTGACCAGCATATCATAGAAAATGGAGAGTTCTGACCAGCATATCATAGAAAATCGATAGTTCTGACCAGCATATCATGGAAAATGGAGAGTTCTGACCAGCATATCATGGAAAATCGATAGTTCTGACCAGCATATCATGGAAAATCAATAGTTCAGACCAGCATATCATAGAAAATCGATCGTTCTGATCGGCATATCATAGAAAATCGATAGTTCTGACCAGCATATCATGGAAAATCAATAGTTCAGACCAGCATATCATAGAAAATCGATAGTTCTGATCGGCATATCATAGAAAATCGATAGTTCTGACCAGCATATCATAGAAAATCGATAGTTCTGACCAGCATATCATAGAAAATGGAGAGTTCTGACCAGCATATCATGGAAAATCGATAGTTCTGACCAGCATATCATAGAAAATTGATAGTTCTGACCAGCATATCATAGAAAATCGATAGTTCTGACCAGCATATCATACACAATGAATAGTTCTGACCAGCATATCATAGAAAATGGAGAGTTCTGACCAGCATATCATAGAAAATCGATCGTTCTGATCGGCATATCATAGAAAATCGATAGTTCTGACCAGCATATCATGGAAAATCAATAGTTCAGACCAGCATATCATAGAAAATCGATAGTTCTGATCGGCATATCATAGAAAATCGATAGTTCTGACCAGCATATCATAGAAAATCGATAGTTCTGACCAGCATATCATAGAAAATGGAGAGTTCTGACCAGCATATCATGGAAAATCGATAGTTCTGACCAGCATATCATAGAAAATTGATAGTTCTGACCAGCATATCATAGAAAATCGATAGTTCTGACCAGCATATCATACACAATGAATAGTTCTGACCAGCATATCATAGAAAATGGAGAGTTCTGACCAGCATATCATAGAAAATCGATAGTTCTGACCAGCATATCATGGAAAATGGAGAGTTCTGACCAGCATATCATGGGAAATGGGGAGTTCTGATGAGCATATCATAGAAAATCGATAGTTCTGACCAGCATATCATACACAATGAATAGTTCTGACCAGCATATCATAGAAAATCGATAGTTCTGACCAGCATATCATAGAAAATCGACAGTTCTGTTCAGCAAATCATTGATTATCCATAGTTCTGATCAGCATCCCCTAGAAATCGATAGTTCCGACCAGAATATCATTGGAAATCGATAGTTCTGATCAGCAAATCATCGAAAATCGACAGTTCTGACCAGTATATCCAACAAAATCGATAGTTCTGACCAGCATATCATGGAAAATCAATAGTTCTGACTAGCATATCATAGAAAATCGATAGTTCTGATCGGCATATCATAGAAAATCGACAGTTCCGACCAGCAAATCATCGAAAGTGGAGAGTTCTGATGAGCATATCATAGGAAATCGATAGTTCTGATCGGCATATCATAGAAAATCGATAGTTCTGACCTGCATATCAAATAAAATCGATAATTCTCACTAGCATAACATAGGAAATCAATAGTTCTGACCAGCATATCATAGAGAATCGATGGTTCTGACCAGCAAATCATCAGAAATGAAGAGTTCTGATCAGCATATCCTTGAAAATCGACAGTTCTATGATATGCTGGTCAGAACTATTCATTGTCTATGATATGCTGGTCAGAACTATCGATTTTCTATGATATGCTGGTCGGAACTATCGATTTTCTATGATATGCCGATCAGAACTATCGATTTTCCATGATATGCTGGTCAGAACTCTCCATTTTCCATGATATGCTGGTCAGAACTATCGATTTTCTAGGATATGCTGGTCAGAAATGTCGATTTCTATGATATGCTGGTCAGAACTTTCGATTTTCTATGATATGCTGGTCAGGACTATCGATTTTCTATGATATGCTGGTCAGAACTATCGATTTTCTATGGTATGCCGATCAGAACTATCGATTTTATATGATATGCTCATCAGAACTCTCCATTTTCCATGATATGCTGCTCTGAACTATCGATTTTCTATGATATGCTCGTCAGAACTATCGATTTTCTATGATATGCTGGTCAGAACTATCGATTTTCCATGATCTGCTGGTCAGAACTATCGATTTTCTATGATATGCTGGTCAGAACTATCGATTTTCTATGATATGCTGGTCAGAACTATCGATTTTCTATGATATGCTGGTCGGAACTATCGATTTTCTATGATATGCCGATCAGAACTATCGATTTTCCATGATATGCTGGTCAGAACTATCGATTTTCCATGATCTGCTGGTCAGAACTATCGATTTTCTATGATATGCTGGTCAGAACTTTCGATTTTCTATGATATGCCGATCAGAACTATCGATTTTCCATGATCTGCTGGTCAGAACTATCGATTTTCTATGATATGCTGGTCAGAACTGTCGATTTTCTATGATATGCCGATCAGAACTATCGATTTTCTATGATATGCTGGTCAGAACTATTGATTTTCCATGAAATGCTGGTCAGAACCCTCGATTTTCCATGATATGCTGGTCAGAACTCTCCATTTTCTATGATATGCTGGTCAGAACTATCGATTTTCTATGACATGCTGGTCAGAACTATCGATTTTCTATGATATGCTGGTCAGAACTATCGATTTTCCATGATCTGCTGGTCAGAACTATCGATTTTCTATGATATGCTGGTCAGAACTGTCGATTTTCTATGATATGCCGATCAGAACTATCGATTTTCTATGATATGCTGGTCAGAACTATTGATTTTCCATGAAATGCTGGTCAGAACCCTCGATTTTCCATGATATGCTGGTCAGAACTCTCCATTTTCTATGATATGCTGGTCAGAACTATCGATTTTCTATGATATGCTGGTCAGAACTATCGATTTTCTATGATATGCTGGTCAGAACTATCGATTTTCCATGATCTGCTGGTCAGAACTATCGATTTTCTATGATATGCTGGTCAGAACTATCGATTTTCTACGATATGCTGGTCAGAACTGTCGATTTTCTATGATATGCTGGTCAGAACTATCGATTTTCTATGATATGCCGATCAGAACTATCGATTTCCTATGATATGCTGGTCAGAACTATCGATTTTCTATGGTATGCCGATCAGAACTATCGATTTTATATGATATGCTCATCAGAACTCTCCATTTTCCATGATATGCTGCTCTGAACTATCGATTTTCTATGATATGCTGGTCAGAACTATCGATTTTCTATGATATGCCGATCAGAACGATCGATTTTCTATGATATGCTGGTCTGAACTATTGATTTTCCATGATATGCTGGTCAGAACTATCGATTTTCCATGATATGCTGGTCAGAACTCTCCATTTTCCATGATATGCTGGTCAGAACTATCGATTTTCTATGATATGCTGGTCAGAACTCTCCATTTTCTATGATATGCTGGTCAGAACTATTCATTGTGTATGATATGCTGGTCAGAACTATCGATTTTCTATGATATGCTGGTCAGAACTATCAATTTTCTATGATATGCTGGTCAGAACTATCGATTTTCTATGATATGCTCATCAGAACTCCCCATTTTCCATGATATGCTGGTCAGAACTCTCCATTTTCCATGATATGCTGGTCAGAACTATCGATTTTCCATGATATGCTGGTCAGAACTATCGATTTTCTATGATATGCTGGTCAGAACTATCGATTTTCCATGATATGCTGGTCAGAACTCTCCATTTTCTATGATATGCTGGTCAGAACTATCGATTTTCTATGATATGCTGGTCAGACATGTCGATTTTCTATGATATGCTGGTCAGAACTATCGATTTTCTATGATATGCTGGTCAGAACTATCGATTTTCTATGATATGCTGGTCAGAACTGTCGATTTTCTATGATATGCTGGTCAGAACTATCGATTTTCTATGATATGCCGATCAGAACTATCGATTTTCTATGATATGCTGGTCTGAACTATTGATTTTCCATGATATGCTGGTCAGAACTATCGATTTTCCATGATATGCTGGTCAGAACTCTCCATTTTCCATGATATGCTGGTCAGAACTATCGATTTTCCATGATATGCTGGTCAGAACTCTCCATTTTCCATGATATGCTGGTAAGAACTATCGATTTTCTATGATATGCTGGTCAGAACTATTGATTTTCCATGATATGCTGGTCAGAAGTCTCCATTTTCCATGATATGCTGGTCAGGACTTCCGATTTTCCATGATATGCTGGTCAGAACTCTCCATTTTCCATGATATGCTGGTCAGAACTATCGATTTTCTATGATATGCTGGTCAGAACTATCGATTTTCTTGAATATGCTCATCAGAACTCCCCATTTTCCATGATATGCTGGTCAGAACTCTCCATTTTCCATGATATGCTGGTCAGAACTATCGATTTTCTATGATATGCTGGTCAGAACTATCGATTTTCTATGATACGCTGGTCAGAACTGTCGATTTTCTATGATATGCTGGTCAGAACTTTCGATTTTCTATGATATGCTGGTCAGAACTATCGATTTTCTATGATATGCTCATCAGAACTCCCTATTCTACATGATATGCTGGTCAGAACTCTCCATTTTCCATGATATGCTGGTCAGAACTATCGATTTTCCATGATATGCTGGTCAGAACTCTCCATTTTCCATGATATGCTGGTCAGAACTTCCGATTCTCCATGATATGCTGGTCAGAACTCTCCATTTTCCATGATATGCTGGTCAGAACTATCGATTTTCTATGATATGCTGGTCAGAACTATCGATTTCCTATGATATGCTGGTCAGAATTATCGATTTTCCATGAGATGCTGGTCAGAACTGTCGATTTTCTATGATATGCTGGTCAGAACTATCGATTCTCCATGATATGCTGGTCAGAACTATCGATTTTCTATGATATGCTCATCAGAACTCCCAATTCTACGTGATATGCTGGTCAGAACTCTCCATTTTCCATGATATGCTGGTCAGAACTATCGATTTTCATTGATATGCTGGTCAGAACTGTCGATTTTCTATGATATGCTGGTCAGAACTATCGATTTTCTATGATATGCCGATCAGAACTATCGATTCTCTATGATATGCTGGTCAGAACTATCGATTTTCTATGATATGCCGATCAGAACTATCGATTCTCTATGATATGCTGGTCAGAACTATCGATTTTCTATGATATGCTGGTCAGAACTATTGATTTCCCATGATATGCTGGTCAGAACTATCGATTTTCTATGATATGCTCTTCAGAACTCTCCATTCTCCATGATATGCTGGTCAGAACTATCGATTTTCCATGAGATGCTGTTCAGAACTATCGATTTTCTTTGATATGCTCATCAGAACTCCCCATTTTCCATGATATGCTGGTCAGAACTCTCCATTTTCCATGATATGCCGGTCAGAACTATCGATTTTCTATGATATGCTGGTCAGAACTGTCGATTTTCTATGATATGCTGGTCAGAACTCTCCATTTTCCATTATATGCTGGTCAGAACTATCGATTCCCTATGATATGCTGGTCAGAACTATCGATTTTCTATGATATGCTGCTCAGAACTCTCCATTTTCCATGATATGCTTATCAGAACTCCCCATTTTCCATGATATGCTGGTCAGAACCATCGATTTTCTATGATATGCTGGTCAGAACTGTCGATTTTCTATGATATGCTGGTCAGAACTATCGATTTTCTATGATATGCCGATCAGAACTATCCATTTTCCATGATATGCTGGTCAGAACTATCGATTTTCCATGATATGCTGGTCAGAACTCTCCATTTTCCATGATATGCTGGTCAGAACTATCGATTTTCTATGATATGCTGGTCAGAACTATCGATTTCCTATGATATGCTGGTCAGAATTATCGATTTTCCATGAGATGCTGGTCAGAACTGTCGATTTTCTATGATATGCTGGTCAGAACTATCGATTTTCTATGATATGCTGGTCGGAACTATCGATTTTCTATGATATGCCGATCAGAACTATCGATTTTCCATGATATGCTGGTCAGAACTCTCCATTTTCCATGATATGCTGGTCAGAACTATCGATTTTCTAGGATATGCTGGTCAGAAATGTCGATTTCCTATGATATGCTGGTCAGAACTATCGATTTTCTATGATATGCTGGTCAGGACTATCGATTTTCTATGATATGCTGGTCAGAACTATCGATTTTCTATGGTATGCCGATCAGAACTATCGATTTTATATGATATGCTCATCAGAACTCTCCATTTTCCATGATATGCTGCTCTGAACTATCGATTTTCTATGATATGCTCGTCAGAACTATCGATTTTCTATGATATGCTGGTCAGAACTATCGATTTTCCATGATCTGCTGGTCAGAACTATCGATTTTCTATGATATGCTGGTCAGAACTATCGATTTTCTATGATATGCTGGTCAGAACTATCGATTTTCTATGATATGCTGGTCGGAACTATCGATTTTCTATGATATGCCGATCAGAACTATCGATTTTCCATGATATGCTGGTCAGAACTATCGATTTTCCATGATCTGCTGGTCAGAACTATCGATTTTCTATGATATGCTGGTCAGAACTTTCGATTTTCTATGATATGCCGATCAGAACTATCGATTTTCCATGATCTGCTGGTCAGAACTATCGATTTTCTATGATATGCTGGTCAGAACTGTCGATTTTCTATGATATGCCGATCAGAACTATCGATTTTCTATGATATGCTGGTCAGAACTATTGATTTTCCATGAAATGCTGGTCAGAACCCTCGATTTTCCATGATATGCTGGTCAGAACTCTCCATTTTCTATGATATGCTGGTCAGAACTATCGATTTTCTATGATATGCTGGTCAGAACTATCGATTTTCTATGATATGCTGGTCAGAACTATCGATTTTCCATGATCTGCTGGTCAGAACTATCGATTTTCTATGATATGCTGGTCAGAACTATCGATTTTCTACGATATGCTGGTCAGAACTGTCGATTTTCTATGATATGCTGGTCAGAACTATCGATTTTCTATGATATGCCGATCAGAACTATCGATTTCCTATGATATGCTGGTCAGAACTATCGATTTTCTATGGTATGCCGATCAGAACTATCGATTTTATATGATATGCTCATCAGAACTCTCCATTTTCCATGATATGCTGCTCTGAACTATCGATTTTCTATGATATGCTGGTCAGAACTATCGATTTTCTATGATATGCCGATCAGAACGATCGATTTTCTATGATATGCTGGTCTGAACTATTGATTTTCCATGATATGCTGGTCAGAACTATCGATTTTCCATGATATGCTGGTCAGAACTCTCCATTTTCCATGATATGCTGGTCAGAACTATCGATTTTCTATGATATGCTGGTCAGAACTCTCCATTTTCTATGATATGCTGGTCAGAACTATTCATTGTGTATGATATGCTGGTCAGAACTATCGATTTTCTATGATATGCTGGTCAGAACTATCAATTTTCTATGATATGCTGGTCAGAACTATCGATTTTCTATGATATGCTCATCAGAACTCCCCATTTTCCATGATATGCTGGTCAGAACTCTCCATTTTCCATGATATGCTGGTCAGAACTATCGATTTTCCATGATATGCTGGTCAGAACTATCGATTTTCTATGATATGCTGGTCAGAACTATCGATTTTCCATGATATGCTGGTCAGAACTCTCCATTTTCTATGATATGCTGGTCAGAACTATCGATTTTCTATGATATGCTGGTCAGACATGTCGATTTTCTATGATATGCTGGTCAGAACTATCGATTTTCTATGATATGCTGGTCAGAACTATCGATTTTCTATGATATGCTGGTCAGAACTGTCGATTTTCTATGATATGCTGGTCAGAACTATCGATTTTCTATGATATGCCGATCAGAACTATCGATTTTCTATGATATGCTGGTCTGAACTATTGATTTTCCATGATATGCTGGTCAGAACTATCGATTTTCCATGATATGCTGGTCAGAACTCTCCATTTTCCATGATATGCTGGTCAGTACTATCGATGTCCTATGATATGCTGGTCAGAACTCTCCATTTTCTATGATATGCTGGTCAGAACTATTCATTGTGTATGATATGCTGGTCAGAACTATCGATTTTCTATGATATGCTGGTCAGAACTATCGATTTTCTATGATATGCTGGTCAGAACTATCGATTTTCTATGATATGCTCATCAGAACTCCCCATTTTCCATGATATGCTGGTCAGAACCCTCGATTTTCCATGATATGCTGGTCAGAACTCTCCATTTTCTATGATATGCTGGTCAGAACTGTCGATTTTCTATGATATGCCGATCAGAACTATCGATTTTCTATGATATGCTGGTCAGAACTATTGATTTTCCATGATATGCTGGTCAGAACCCTCGATTTTCCATGATATGCTGGTCAGAACTCTCCATTTTCTATGATATGCTGGTCAGAACTATCGATTTTCCATGATATGCTGGTCAGAACTCTCCATTTTCCATGATATGCTGGTAAGAACTATCGATTTTCTATGATATGCTGGTCAGAACTATTGATTTTCCATGATATGCTGGTCAGAAGTCTCCATTTTCCATGATATGCTGGTCAGGACTTCCGATTTTCCATGATATGCTGGTCAGAACTCTCCATTTTCCATGATATGCTGGTCAGAACTATCGATTTTCTATGATATGCTGGTCAGAACTATCGATTTTCTTGAATATGCTCATCAGAACTCCCCATTTTCCATGATATGCTGGTCAGAACTCTCCATTTTCCATGATATGCTGGTCAGAACTATCGATTTTCTATGATATGCTGGTCAGAACTATCGATTTTCTATGATACGCTGGTCAGAACTGTCGATTTTCTATGATATGCTGGTCAGAACTTTCGATTTTCTATGATATGCTGGTCAGAACTATCGATTTTCTATGATATGCTCATCAGAACTCCCTATTCTACATGATATGCTGGTCAGAACTCTCCATTTTCCATGATATGCTGGTCAGAACTATCGATTTTCCATGATATGCTGGTCAGAACTCTCCATTTTCCATGATATGCTGGTCAGAACTTCCGATTCTCCATGATATGCTGGTCAGAACTCTCCATTTTCCATGATATGCTGGTCAGAACTATCGATTTTCTATGATATGCTGGTCAGAACTATCGATTTCCTATGATATGCTGGTCAGAATTATCGATTTTCCATGAGATGCTGGTCAGAACTGTCGATTTTCTATGATATGCTGGTCAGAACTATCGATTCTCCATGATATGCTGGTCAGAACTATCGATTTTCTATGATATGCTCATCAGAACTCCCAATTCTACGTGATATGCTGGTCAGAACTCTCCATTTTCCATGATATGCTGGTCAGAACTATCGATTTTCATTGATATGCTGGTCAGAACTGTCGATTTTCTATGATATGCTGGTCAGAACTATCGATTTTCTATGATATGCCGATCAGAACTATCGATTCTCTATGATATGCTGGTCAGAACTATCGATTTTCTATGATATGCCGATCAGAACTATCGATTCTCTATGATATGCTGGTCAGAACTATCGATTTTCTATGATATGCTGGTCAGAACTATTGATTTCCCATGATATGCTGGTCAGAACTATCGATTTTCTATGATATGCTCTTCAGAACTCTCCATTCTCCATGATATGCTGGTCAGAACTATCGATTTTCCATGAGATGCTGTTCAGAACTATCGATTTTCTTTGATATGCTCATCAGAACTCCCCATTTTCCATGATATGCTGGTCAGAACTCTCCATTTTCCATGATATGCCGGTCAGAACTATCGATTTTCTATGATATGCTGGTCAGAACTGTCGATTTTCTATGATATGCTGGTCAGAACTCTCCATTTTCCATTATATGCTGGTCAGAACTATCGATTCCCTATGATATGCTGGTCAGAACTATCGATTTTCTATGATATGCTGCTCAGAACTCTCCATTTTCCATGATATGCTTATCAGAACTCCCCATTTTCCATGATATGCTGGTCAGAACCATCGATTTTCTATGATATGCTGGTCAGAACTGTCGATTTTCTATGATATGCTGGTCAGAACTATCGATTTTCTATGATATGCCGATCAGAACTATCCATTTTCCATGATATGCTGGTCAGAACTATCGATTTTCCATGATATGCTGGTCAGAACTCTCCATTTTCCATGATATGCTGGTCAGAACTATCGATTTTCTATGATATGCTGGTCAGAACTATCGATTTCCTATGATATGCTGGTCAGAATTATCGATTTTCCATGAGATGCTGGTCAGAACTGTCGATTTTCTATGATATGCTGGTCAGAACTATCGATTTTCTATGATATGCTGGTCAGAACTATCGATTTTCTATGATATGCTGGTCAGAACTATCGATTCTCCATGATATGCTGGTCAGAACTATCGATTTTCTATGATATGCTCATCAGAACTCCCCATTCTACGTGATATGCTGGTCAGAACTCTCCATTTTCCATGATATGCTGGTCAGAACTATCGATTTTCATTGATATGCTGGTCAGAACTGTCGATTTTCTATGATATGCTGGTCAGAACTATCGATTTTCTATGATATGCCGATCAGAACTATCGATTCTCTATGATATGCTGGTCAGAACTATCGATTTTCTATGATATGCTGGTCAGAACTATTGATTTCCCATGATATGCTGGTCAGAACTATCGATTTTCTATGATATGCTCTTCAGAACTCTCCATTCTCCATGATATGCTGGTCAGAACTATCGATTTTCCATGAGATGCTGTTCAGAACTATCGATTTTCTTTGATATGCTCATCAGAACTCCCCATTTTCCATGATATGCTGGTCAGAACTATCGATTTTCCATGATATGCTGGTCAGAACAATTGATTCCCAATGATTTGCTGCTCAGAACTGTTGATATTCAACGATATGCTGGTCAGAACTATCGATTTTTGATGATATGCTGGTCAGTACTATCGATTCTCTAGGATATGCTGATCAGAACTCTCGATTCTCAATGATATGCTGGTCGGAACTCCCGATCCTCTGGGACTCCCAATTGACTCCCTGATTACTCCCAACATCAGAACTCTCGTTCCGTGACATCCTCACATGCCAATCAGCCGTAGAACTCCGAGATATAGTCCACTTCCAGCGGTTCCACCTGCGCTGCTACTACATCGTAGAAAAACTCCTCATGTCTCTTCATTTAATTCCCGAAAAAAATTTCTTAAGCACTCCTAGCATCAGAACTCCCTTGTTTCGACATCCTCGCATCCCAATCATCCCTAGAACTCCTAGATATAGTCAATTTCCTTCCATTACCCCTGCGATGCTGTCATATTGTAGAAGAACTCAGCATATCATTCCATTTAATTCCTGAAAAAAATTTCCCAAGCACTTCTAGCATTAGAACTCCCTTGTTTTGACATCCTCGCATCCCAATCATCCCTAGAACTCCGAGATACAGTCCATTTCCATCCATTTTCCCTGCGATGCTGTCATATTGTAGAAGAACTTAGCATATCATTTTTTCAAAATCGATTTTTTTCACAAATTTACCCGGAACTATTGTTGTAACTTATCAAGAACTGTAGAACTATAGTGGATGCGACTAGAACTGGTGCTTTTTTGTGCGATGCTGACATTTGATATGCCAACTTCACAGACACAAAAATGAAGAAGTACTCGAGCAGATAAATGAAGAAAGAAATCTTTTGAAACACATCGTGAAAAGGAGAAGCAATCTTATAGGACACACATTACGGCATGAGAGTTTATTGAAAACAATATTGGAAGGGAAAATGAATGGTAAAACTGGTAAAGGTAGACCTAGAGCAAGTTATATGAAGCAAATCGTACAAGACAAGGGATGTAGTAGATATGTAGAAATTAAACGTTTGGCGGATAATAGACAGGGGTGGAGGGTTTCATCAAACCAGTCGTAAGACTGATTACTCCATGATGATGATGATGATGATTAGGACACGTCAATACTTGACGTCGTTTAAACGATGTTCAAACCGTTGATATGACGTTATTTTACGGTTGAAAAACACGTGACCTGCCGCGACATTTTTACGTTGAATCAACGCAAGAATATGACTAATTCACAAGGTGTGGTTATTGACTGTTTTTGACGTTTTTAAAACGTGCGTGTGTTTATTGGGATGCCACGATTTTGAATGTTACCAAAAATTGCTAAATCGTTCAAGAAATAGCTGAAGAAGAGTTATTTGAATTCAGAACGGCAGTTGTATGGCGCTGGGATTGCAGACTGAAAGTAAAAAAATCAGCACGCCTCTATTTTAAGAATTTCCTATCGTAAACTCAATCTCAAACTTCGAACGCGTTTTTCTGGAAACCACTTTTTCAAAATAGGCTGACATCGAAACGCGAGTAATTTTTATCCGATTGACTTGAAAATTTAACTGTAGCTTCTCGGATAGATCATCCATCGAAGTACTAGGATAGTACACAGGATTTTTACGTTTGGCGAACAATTACGATTTTTATAAACAAATTATGGTTGATCTTTCCGTCGAAAATGCGATTTTTTTTCCTTAAAATTGATGCCAAAATTCCCGACTGGAAATTATCATAAGGTTAACCTGACGTATGGTGAGGACCTAACAAGATCATCCGAAATACGGTATACCTGCTGAAATCCTAATCAGGATTAGATGTGGATGCGTCATGTAGGGATAAGCCCATTTGATCCTAATTAGGTTTCCCTTAAATTACCCTAGAAGGTTAAAATAAGTTTTTCTCAAATTTGTTTCAAAGTTAGCTTCCGGCGAGCGGAAATTTTCACCAGGGTTCAATGTATTCTGGAGGTTTTGGTATGAGATTCCGCATCAAATCCTTATTAGTCTTGCCTCATAAGGTACTGATATTAGTAAAGCGTGACATGACTTGTCAAGCCCTGATGAGGTTGCCTTGCTAGGACCTGGGCTGGATCAAAGGTGACCTGATCTGGTCTGGTCCATGGGGTAAATTTCTAGTCGGGTTATTGCAAAAATCAATATTTCTCAATAATCCTATGTACTTCTGTAGCAACATTCATGTAGATTGAGAAAAAAATTTGTTTATTGTTCTAGCTGCAGACGTACGAGACTTCTGATGTCGGCCGTGGAGCGCCTTTAAAAAATACGCTTCTTTTGTATATACAACTGAGCCGGCATTTTGTCCTCAATATTGAAATAAAAATTGTTTTATACATTTATAAATTTTTTAATATTGATCGTTCTATTTGCAGAGTCACAAAAAATTCACAGAAAACCTTCTTATTTTTATGCTTCAAACAGATATAACCCCTTAAAACGATTCTTCCCTGAACAGGATTCTTTATATCATTTTAGAAACTGAACGTTTTTCAAAATTCAACATCTCAGATAGGGGGAATTTGAAAAACGATCTTTTCAAACACTATTCATTGAAATTCTTGTTACGAATAACGCCTTTTGCCTTTTACATCTAATGGATTGGATCCACGTAGATCTGAAAAATGGTAAAATCCAAGTCGATTTAGATCCATTTGGATCTAATAATTTTTTCCCCCAAAGTACTGAATTCCCAGAAACGATCTAAAAGTGAAGGAAATAGGCAGTTGATGCACGCAAATTACAACTGTATTACAGTTTTCAAAAGTTCCCCATCTGAAAAGAGAGCATTCTCCCGAAATAGGTCATGTCCTTCCCTCGAATAACAATCAACGCAATATTTATACAACAACCACAGCAATGGAATCTGTTAAATCTGTTCCGTGCGATTCTCTCTCCTTCTCCCGCTGAATTTCTCTCTTTCCTGTACCATTCATTGTAATGAATTTCACTCAAAGTACCTGTCCTCTACAAAATCACGTTTGCAGCCGTCTTTTCTATGCCTCTCTTTATCCCTAAGACTCTCAGCAGTTTTTTTAGACTTGAGCCTAGGTTTAGGATCGCCTTTGACCACTTGGTGCTCAAGGACGTCGTTAGACTCGTTGGCCACGTTGGTGCCGTTGTTGTTCAATTGCTCCCCACAACTACTGGAAGTTGTTGTTGTTGTTGACGACGGCGACGAGGAGGAGGAAGAGGAAGACGACGTCGTAGATGACGTAGAGGTAGAAGATGATGTGGTCGAGGCACGATTGCTGCTAGTATAATCCTATTCGTATGAATTCAATAACAATTTTTATCCCACAATTCGAACGTCTTATGATGAATTTTTGTATAAAAAAAACCTACCTTGAACCATTCTGGATATATCGCGCTAATGGTATCCAATAGATCTTGGTCAAGTTGAATTCTCCAGAAAGGGGAACCGCTGTCCAACCTGTGGCCAGACTCTGGAATAAAAAACAAAAAAAAACAATACCATTTATTCAATTGATTTCAAATATCATATCAAATTTTAAACATAAATGATATGTTTGGTTGCAATTCTACCACGTTGGGTGGATGGAATCGCAGAGTCGTTCAATTCCATGCATCATGGGAGTGTGTTGCGTATGTGTTTTGTGGAACGCGAGTAAGGCTCGCGAAGGAGACTCCGAAAGTTGTCCCTTGGGTGCTTTGTGCAGGGCACACACATTTACACACATACATACACACACACACACACACATGCTGATCTTTTCTTCTCTTCTTATCCCGCTCTGTCTTTTCATTCTTATTCGTTCTTGTGTTATTTCGATCGTCTTTTCTCTATATACCACTTGCGTATCTCAAACGTCTCTCGTACATTCGATTTCCAATCTCGAAGGCAGGGCACGCGTCTCGCAGGACCGCTCGTAGAATGTCGTCGTAACGAGGTGTGTCTCCTTCTTCGTCTCTATCTCTCTCTCTCTCTCTTTCTCTCATCCCACCGAACTTCATCTGGACTTGTCTTGTCGCGAAGAGGAACTCCTGGTACACGTCCTTCGCCTCGACGACAACGTCTAAGAGGTGATCCCTTCGCCACGATGAGCCAACCAACCAGGGGGGACCGACGTTTAAATTAGGCAGGGAATCTCGTAGAATGTGCCGAAGAAATCTACTACTCGGCATTCTTGGAGGTTTTGATACGCCCTCGGGTGGTGCATATCCTTCTTCGCTGTGGACCATTAGTCCTTATGCGGTGAAAATCACTCGTACCAACGGTTCCGATCCGTTCCCTGTTTTGTTTTTCTTTTTCCAGCCCGAAATCGAGAGAGAAAGAGACAGGCGAGACAGAGAAGCCACGATCTTCCCGTTAAACTCGAATTTCTGATAACATACTCGAATCCTGCTCTGAAAATCATCATTCATGCGACGAATCTGAATTTTATTACTTTGAAATGAATAATTATTGTATAACGGGGGAAAGTTTTCAAGAGTTTCGTTCCACGAAGGAAGGAACGGTGATTCGGTAAATATTCATTTATGCAGATTGTACATCACCAAACTTCGTGATGATTGAGAAATTCTTGTAACATAATTATTTGTACCCACATAAATTCTCCCGAACGTATTTCAGGCGTACATACATAGGACAAGAGGCAACAAAACAACGGAACAACGCTCGTCGATGAGAGAAAACTTGCATTCTTTTCATCGAATCTATCACCGCCTGTACATAATCTGTCATCGCTGTGGCTTCAATCACTTCGATTATCGATCATCGTGTTCTTCTTCTAGAGACGATGCAACGGATAAAAAAAACGAATCATCCGAGCTTTCTCGATCTAATATCGATGATAGATCAGGCCAAAGTGCGTAGGATCTGTTGCTTCTTTCTCGATAAGAAAACAGAACCCAAAAGAAGCGGTGTACATTGGAATCGGATAACAACTGTGAAGGGAAAGAGATTTCACCTTAACCCAATAAGAGATCATCATCGGGTTGGGGACCGGGTTGCTCGGTGAGAGTGAAATGAATGCTCAATCGGTATGCACGCGTCGGACAATCCACTGTAAATCATGCCGTGAATCATTCGTCGACATAAATCTAGTCTCTCGTTTTTCGTATTCGCTTCATCGACGGTCGCGAGAAGAGGAAAGAGAAAGATTCCAAGTGTGCAGATGGTTGTCTCTGGTACCCGATCTTCTCTATACGTCGTCCTCTCATGCGCCGGTCAGCGCCTCGCTTAACTTTGCTATGATAATTACAAGAGAAAAAAAAAACATTGTAAAACTGCAGTGTGCTTCCGATGTGTCTCGCTCCGATAGATGTGAATTGCAAAAATGATTTTTCTATCGATACGAAAAGGAGGGAAAAATGCATGTATATATATACGTAACGTCCGTTACGCTGGAACAACCAAATGAGCAAAATCGAAAGGAACCTATATAGGAATTTGTCGCTAATTTGTCGCTAATTTGTAACACCAATCCCAAATTTGTCGCTCTTCGCGATTCCGAAATAATGAAGGTTGTGCTAGCGGAACCATTCCGCTAGCACAATCTCGGTTCAGAGGGATGAGAAAAAAAAAAGGATTGCATAGGAATTTGTCGCTTTTTTGTCGCTCTCGATATACGTTGGAAAGAATTGAATTCGTTCATTGGTTGCTGAGATATTTAATATTTTAAGTTTGAGGATTGAAATATTGAATTCCAGCGAAATTCGGTGGAAGAATATGATGGTCAAAGGCATATTGACGCAATACAAAATGCAGACAGATGTGCAGGGGATGACGTTGGGACTACAATCCGAAGAAAACGGTTACATGAATGTTACATCGAGATTACGAAACGTAAAATGGAAATTACGTAACACGGTAATCAAATGCCGTCAGGATTTCCAACTGATTCACGTGACGATACGAGGAACGATATGACAATTGTGGATGAATTTGGAGGATATATACCATATGTCACAATCATGTAACATACAGGTAATGGGCTGGTTTACAGGATTTTCTGCCACTGATATATATGTTAAACTATATGATATTATGTTATGATATACTGATGAATTCCGCGAATCGCCCTTATATACGTATGTAGGGATTGTGGGCACTCCGGAGGACCGGGAACAGTCGAGCGACGAATCCTATGCAAGGTTTTATGGGAGCGACAAATTCAAATCCACGGGAAATCGCGAATTTCATGACATTAGATCGATTCGGATGCGATTGTGCTGGCGGAAATTCCGCGGATCGCCCTTATATACGTATTTAGGGATTGTGTGGACTCCGGAGAACCAGGAACAGTCGAGCGAAAAATTCTATGCAAGGTTTTCTGGGAGCGACAAATTCAGATCAACGAGAAATCATGAATTCCATGAATCTGAGTCGATTCAAATGCGATTGTGCTGGCGGAAATTGCAAGGATCACTCTTATATACGTATTTACAGAGTGTGTGGAATCCGGAGGACCAGAAACAGTCGAGCGACAAATTCTATGGGAGGTTTTTCTGGTAGCGACAAGTTCAAGTCCACGAGAAATCGCGAATTTCATGACACTAGATCGATTTGGATGCGATTGTGCTGGCGGAAATTCCGCGAATCGCCCTTATATACGTATGTAGGGATTGTGGGCACTCCGGAGGACCGGGAACAGTCGAGCGACGAATCCTATGCAAGGTTTTATGGGAGCGACAAATTCAAATCCACGGAAAATCGCGAATTTCATGACACCAGATCGATTTAGATGCGATTGTGCTGGCGGAAATTCCGCGGATCGCCCTTATATACGTATTTAGGGATTGTGTAGACTCCGGAGGACCAGGAACAGTCGAGCGACAAATTCTATGCAAGGTTTTCTAGGAGCGACAAATTCAGATCAACGAGAAATCATGAATCCCATGAATCTGAGTCAATTCAAATGCGATTGTGCTGGCGGAAATTCCGCGAATCGCCCTTATATACGTATTTACGGATTGTGTGGACTCCGGAGGACCAGGAACAGTGGAGCGACAAATTCTATGCAAGGTTTTCTGGGAGCGACAAATTCAGATCAACGAGAAATCATGAATTCCATGAATCTGAGTCGATTCAAATGCGATTGTGCTGACGGAAATTGCAAGGATCACTCTTATATACGTATTTACAGAGTGTGTGGAATCCGGAGGACCAGAAACAGTCGAGCGACAAATTCTATGGGAGGTTTTCTGGGAGCGACAAATTCAGATCAACGAGAAATCATGAATTCCATGAATCTGAGTCGATTCAAATGCGATTGTGCTGGCGGAAATTGCAAGGATCACTCTTATATACGTATTTACAGAGTGTGTGGAATCCGGAGGACCAGAAACAGTCGAGCGACAAATTCTATGGGAGGTTTTTCTGGTAGCGACAAATTCAAATCCACGAGAAATCGCGAATTTCATGACACTAGATCGATTTGGATGCGATTGTGCTGGCGGAAATTCCGCGAATCGCCCTTATATACGTGGTTACGAATTGTGTGCACTCCGGGGGACCGGGAACAGTCGAGCGACAAATTCTATGCAAGATTTTATGGGAGCGACAAATTCAAATCCACGGGAAATCGCGAATTTCATGACACTAGATCGATTTGGATGCGATTGTGCTGGCGGAAATTCCGCGGATCGCCCTTATATACGTATTTAGGGATTGTGTGGACTCCGGAGGACCAGGAACAGTCGAGCGACAAATTCTATGCAAGGTTTTCTGGGAGCGACAAATTCAGATCAACGAGAAATCATGAATTCCATGAATCTGAGTCGATTCAAATGCGATTGTGCTGGCGGAAATTGCAAGGATCACTCTTATATACGTATTTACAGAGTGTGTGGAATCCGGAGGACCAGAAACAGTCGAGCGACAAATTCTATGGGAGGTTTTTCTGGTAGCGACAAATTCAAATCCACGAGAAATCGCGAATTTCATGACACTAGATCGATTTGGATGCGATTGTGCTGGCGGAAATTCCGCGAATCGCCCTTATATACGTATGTAGGGATTGTGGGCACTCCGGAGGACTAGGAACAGTCAAGCGACAGATTCTATGCAACGTGTTTCTGGTAGCGAACATCCTAAAGTAGTCGTAGATAGGTATGGGAAAACCAATTTAAGGTTCTTGATACCATTCCATGCTATCATCAATAGAGTTATTGAGACAAGAAAGGAATACTTTACTTTTTTGAGATTAAAATCAATGTTTTCAGTTTTCAACTTCATTTCAACTCAGTCATTTTCCGACGAATCAGGATCAATATTATAGATTCCGATTCGTAGAACTCCCCCAAAGACGAAAATGTGAAAGTTTGTAAAAATCAATAATCAGTCAATAAATTCTTCATTCGAAGCAAAATCACCTTCATCACACTTGCATCGAGGAAGTGGTGCGGGAAGTATGGCCTACAAAAACCCCAGCGACAAAGTTGTTCGTTATCGTTTGGACAAACTCTTTAAACAGTTTCAGACCGATTGGATTGTTGGTTCACAAAGTACAGAGATTTATTCCTCAACGCGCAAGGGAACTTCATCAGGATAATCCGTCTTCAAACGGCTAAATATCAGATTCCGTAGAAAAAGGATATTCACTTAATTCTTCAACTCGGTCCATGTTTTTGGGCCAGGGATTTCGAATTTCGACCTATTATTGCAAGATTCCCCATTCATGATTTGAATTTGTCGCTCCCATAAAACCTTGCATAGAATTTGTCGCTCGACTGTTCCCGGTCCCCCGGAGTGCACACAATTCGTAACCACGTATATAAGGGCGATTCGCGGAATTTCCGCCAGCACAATCGCATCCAAATCGATCTATTGTCATGAAATTCGCGATTTCTCGTGGATCTGAATTTGTCGCTCCCATAAAACCTCGCATAGAATTTGTCGCTCAACTGTTCCTGGTCCTCCGGAGTGCACACAATCCGTAAATAAGTATATAAGGGCGATTCACGGAATTTTCGCCAGCACAATCACATCTAAATCGATCTAGTGTCATGAAATTCGCGATTTCTCGTGGATCTGAATTTGTCGCTCCCATAAAACCTCGCATAGAATTTGTCGCTCAACTGTTCCTGGTCCTCCGGAGTGCACACAATCCGTAAATAAGTATATAAGGGCGATTCACGGAATTTTCGCCAGCACAATCACATCTAAATCGATCTAGTGTCATGAAATTCGCGATTTTGCGTGGATTTGAATTTGTCGCTACCAGAAAAACCTCCCATAGAATTTGGCGCTCGACTGTTTCCTGGTCCTCCGGAGTCCACACAATCCCTAAATACGTATATAAGAGTGATCCTTGCAATTTCCGCCAGCACAACCGCATTTGAATTGACTCAGATTCATGGAATTCATGATTTCTCGTTGATGTGAATTTGTCGCTCCCAGAAAACCTTGCATAGAATTTGTCGCTCGACTGTTCCTGGTCCTCCGGAGTCCACACAATCCGTAAATAAGTATATAAGGGCGATTCACGGAATTTCCGCCAGCACAATCGCATCTAAATCGATCTAGTGTCATGAAATTCGCGATTTTCCGTGGATTTGAATTTGTCGCTCCCATAAAACCTTGCATAGAATTCGTCGCTCGACTGTTCCCGGACCCCCGGAGTGCACACAATTCGTAACCACGTATATAAGAGCGATTCGCGGAATTTCCGCCAGCACAATCGCATCCAAAGCGATCTAGTGTCATGAAATTCGCGATTTCTCGTTGATCTGAATTTGTCGCTCCCATAAAACCTTGCGTAGAATTTGTGGCTCAACTGTTCCTGGTCCTCCGAAGTGCACACAATTCGTAACCACGTATATAAGAGCGATTCGCGGAATTTCCGCCAGCACAATCGCATCCAAAGCGATCTAGTGTCATGAAATTCGCGATTTCTCGTTGATCTGAATTTGTCGCTCGCATAAAACCTTGCATAGACTTTGTGGCTCAACTGTTCCTGGTCCTCCGGAGTGCACACAATCCGTAAATAAGTATATAAGGGCGATTCACGGAATTTCCGCCAGCACAATCACATCTAAATCGATCTAGTGTCATGAAATTCGCGATTTTCCGTTGATTTGAATTCGTCGCTACCAGAAAAACCTCCCATAGAATTTGTCGCTCGACTGTTCCTGGTCCTCCGGAGTGCACACAATCCGTGAATAAGTATATAAGGGCGATTCACGGAATTTCCGCCAGCACAATCGCATCTAAATCGATCTAGTGTCATGAAATTCGCGATTTTCCGTGGATTTGAATTTGTCGCTCCCAGAAAACCTTGCATAGAATTTGTCGCTCGACTGTTCCTGGTCCTCCGGAGTCCACACAATCCCTAAATACGTATATGTGGGTGATCCGCGGAATTTCCGCCAGCACAATCGCATCCAAATCGATCTAGTGTCATGAAATTCGCGATTTCCCGTGGATTTGAATTTGTCGCTCCCATAAAATCTTGCATAGAATTTGTCGCTCGACTGTTCCCGGTCCCCCGGAGTGCACACAATTCGTAACCACGTATATAAGGGCGATTCGCGGAATTTCCGCCAGCACAATCGCATCCAAATCGATCTAGTGTCATGAAATTCGCGATTTCTCGTGGATCTGAATTTGTCGCTCCCATAAAACCTTGCATAGACTTTGTGGCTCAACTGTTCCTGGTCCTCCGGAGTGCACACAATCCCTAAATACGTATATGTGGGTGATCCGCGGAATTTCCGCCAGCACAATCGCATCCAAATCGATCTAGTGTCATGAAATTCGCGATTTCCCGTGGATTTGAATTTGTCGCTCCCATAAAATCTTGCATAGAATTTGTCGCTCGACTGTTCCCGGTCCCCCGGAGTGCACACAATTCGTAACCACGTATATAAGGGCGATTCGCGGAATTTCCGCCAGCACAATCGCATCCAAATCGATCTAGTGTCATGAAATTCGCGATTTCTCGTGGATCTGAATTTGTCGCTCCCATAAAACCTTGCATAGACTTTGTGGCTCAACTGTTCCTGGTCCTCCGGAGTGCACACAATCCGTAAATAAGTATATAAGGGCGATTCACGGAATTTCCGCCAGCACAATCGCATCTAAATCGATCTAGTGTCATGAAATTCGCGATTTTCCGTTGATTTGAATTCGTCGCTACCAGAAAAACCTCCCATAGAATTTGTCGCTCGACTGTTCCTGGTCCTCCGGAGTGCACACAATCCGTGCATAAGTATATAAGGGCGATTCACGGAATTTCCGCCAGCACAATCGCATCTAAATCGATCTAGTGTCATGAAATTCGCGATTTTCCGTGGATTTGAATTTGTCGCTCCCAGAAAACCTTGCATAGAATTTGTCGCTCGACTGTTCCTGGTCCTCCGGAGTCCACACAATCCCTAAATACGTATATGTGGGTGGTCCGCGGATTTTCCGCCAGCACAATCGCATCCAAATCGATCTAGTGTCATGAAATTCGCGATTTCCCGTGGATTTGAATTTGTCGCTCCCATAAAATCTTGCATAGAATTTGTCGCTCGACTGTTCCCGGTCCCCCGGAGTGCACACAATTCGTAACCACGTATATAAGGGCGATTCGCGGAATTTCCGCCAGCACAATCGCATCCAAATCGATCTAGTGTCATGAAATTCGCGATTTCTCGTGGATCTGAATTTGTCGCTCCCATAAAACCTTGCATAGAATTTGTCGCTCGACTGTTCCTGGTCCTCCGGAGTGCACACAATTCGTAAATACGTATACAAGAGCGATTCGCGGAATTTCCGCCAGCACAATCGCATCTAAATCGATCTAGTGTCATGAAATTCGCGATTTCCCGTGGATTTGAATTTGTCGCTCCCATAAAACCTTGCATAGAATTTGTCGCTCGACTGTTCCTGGTCCTCCGGAATCCACACAGTCCCTAAATACGTATATAAGGGCGATTCGCGGAATTTCCGCCAGCACAATCGCATCCAAATCGATCTAGTGTCATGAAATGAGAAAGTTACTATTCTTCAAACACTAAATTTTATCGCAACAAGGAAAAAAATTCGAAAATGAAAAAAAATAAATTTTGATTTCTCAAAATTTTTTCAAATATTCAGCAAATGTTCAGGAATTTCTCCTGAGCTGATCTTCGGTGAGAACTTTTAAAACATGAACAACTCACATATTTCCATAAGAGACAGGTAAACAAAGAATGTTCGATTTTTTTGCGTGACTCTTATATATAACATATATATCAGTGGCAGAAAATCCTGTAAACCAGCTCATTACCTGTATGTTACATGATTGTGACATATGGTATATATCCTCCAAATTCATTCGCAATTGTCATATTGTTCCTCGTATCGTCACGTGAATCAGTTGGAAATCCTGACGGTATTTGATTACCGTGTTACGTAATTTCCATTTTACGTTTCGTAATCTCGATGTAACATTCATGTAACCGTTTTCTTCGGATTGTAGTCCCAACGTCATCCCCTGCACATCTGTCTGCATTTTGTATTGCGTCAATATGCCTTTGACCATCATATTCTTCCACCGAATTTCGCTGGAATTCAATATTTCAATCCTCAAACTTAAAATATTAAATATCTCAGCAACCAATGAACGAATTCAATTCCTTCCAACGTATATCGAGAGCGACAAAAAAGCGACAAATTCCTATGCAATCCTTTTTTTTTTCTCATCCCTCTGAACCGAGATTGTGCTAGCGGAACGGTTCCGCTAGCACAACCTTCATTATTTCGGAATCGCGAACAGCGACAAATTCGGGATTGGTGTTACAAATTAGCGACAAATTAGCGACAAATTCCTATATAGGTTTTTTTCGATTTTGCTCATTTGGTTGTTCCAGCGTAACGGACGTATATACGTATTGTATCGAAGATCCGGAATACGAAATGCATTCTTCGAAAACAGTCTATACGTATAGAGGCCTATGGTATCGATCGTCCGTCGAAATTCGAACAAAATAAATCTCTCCTTAACCGCTTTTTTTTCTCTTTTCTTCTCCTTCTTAATCCCATTTCTCGGTGTGTACTTTTGATGCACACGCATTACTGGTGCATGCGTGCAAAAGCGCATGTATAGAGACGCACGTGCGCGCCAATCCTGGCCAGTGTCTGAACTCTTTGTCTCTGTCTCTCTGGTCTCCCTTCGGGTAAAGGACTCTGTGAGTCACTACGCGAATAACACATACTATCTTGATGCTCGTCATCGCTTGGTCGTCTTCGTCTTTGGTTTTCATTCGATTCCCGCTGCGGTAGCCGCGAAAAACTGTTCTGCCGCTCTTCGAGAATGTCGTTGGCATGTATAGGGTGTTCCCCTTTCGCAAGGTCCTCCTCTTTCGACAAAAACGAGGATCGGCAAGGATTCGCTTCTTTATCTCTTTTCACTCCTCTTTTTATCCTTCTGATTCTTATTCTCCTTCGATCGCCGTTCTTCTCGCCGTCTTTTTGAAGAATCCAAGTCAAGATCGCGAAGACTCCCCCCCTCTCCCTACTGTGTTTTATTTCTTACCTCGAATTCAAGAGTATCACCTTTTATCAGTTTATACATTTTTATTGGGCTTTTTGATCTGAATCATTGACAATTCGAATGGAATCATGATTTCCACGCGGAACAAATTTCATTACCCTCGTCTGTTCGAAATCACACTTTTTCGTGATATTCTTCCTGAATATGAATCCAAAAGGAAGAAAAAAGGGTTAACCGGGCACCGTTGGATAGCTCAATAAAATACGAGAGTCCACCGGAAACGATACGTTGCTGTGATGAATAATACGAATTGGATATCAATATTCCCTTAACGCGTGTAAACGTAATTTCACATACTGATTCAATTTAATTTATATATATTGAATAATTATAACAATGGAATCCCTGTGCGGTCTTACGCGGCTTGCAAAATCAAATCAATTTTGAGCTTCCGGAGTGGAGCCGCGTCTTGTATCGATTGGTTGCCGACGTTTCGCCATCATGCCGCCCTGAAGAAGCCAACTGCAATGATGGCGAAACATCGGCAACCAACCGATACAAGACGCGGCTCCACTCCGGAAGCTCAAAATTTATTTAATGATATTGCTAGATGACGTTTTTTAGTATTCTTGGTGTAATGATATTTACTCGATATTTATTCATTTACAAAACAAGAGGAAAAAAAATGGTAGGGAATTGCGAATGAAGTGTGGATTTTAATGAACGAAAGCGTACGAAGGTGTGAAGCTGATATTTAATTCATCCCTAGCATGTATGTACCATGGGCCCAAGACTGGGCCAGAGTTTATACACGCTAGGGATTGTTGAAGCGCCAAATGTTGTATAAAAATTCAACCGGATAAAATAAATGTCCTAATCTTGGACCAACTGAAGGCCATCATGGTAACAAAGACCATGTTGTAGATTCGCTCGATGTAATTTGAAGAATTTTGTAAAATCTATAGCGAGAGCAAATCCGACTCTTTGCTTCCCAAAGTTATGCATTCTACTGTAGAGAAATCTGAACAAATGAAGTCACTTTGATATCCAAATAGTCAGAAAACTTCCTCGAGATAAATCGAAATCAATGAACAAGTACAGTAAGAGACAATAACTCGATAATTCGTCCATAAATTCAACGAAAGAATCCGGTTTGACGGCATCAATCTCAACTACTATTTCGTCCACGCGATAATCGCGAGGAGACTACATATGCGACGTCTGAAATTATCGATGAAAGATTTACGTTCTAAATGATAAAACGTCCTGATACAAACATTTGTTTTTGTCTAAGGTCAAAGCAGTTCAACTACGATTCACGTCCGATGATCGCCAGAGAGAATTATATCCTCCTCGGCATCGCGGAGACAAATGAATTATCAATGTTTATGCATGAGAGAATCATGTAATAGGTTCCTTCTGTCAGCAATTATTCACGTACGAGAGAAATAATACGAATCGCTGTAATCGAATGCCGTTAAAATTTTGTCACGCGCACTTCAATCAGTAATTTCCTAAATATCATCGTAATATAATCGTCAATTATTAATCTTAATAGCGCTCAAACGAGATACGAATAAATGTACTCTTACCGGGATATTTCGAAATGACTTTATTAACGATTCACCTACGGGCTGTTTGTCACACACAAGAGCGTGGGCCGTTATGAGAAGTGAAGACTCGTTTTCATCGTTGCTGTCACAGAGGAACGGCGACGTTGCACAAGAGACGGCCAGAAAGATTAAACTTCGTCTAACAGAATTAATTAGAGGGTTTCGAGATTAAGTTACATTTTGTGATTATACTTCGGTTTGCAGCTTAATTGATGATAATTTCCTGTTCTTCGATCCTTTGGAATCGTCAATTTAGATTCAAAACTTTAGGAGGAAGCAAAAGTGCTGGCTTTTCTCATGCGTGGACATTGTTGGTTGAAAGTCATGTGTATATGGAGACTAAAGTACATAACGCCGGTTCCTTTGCTGACCTTCCACCTTACCTCTAATGAGCGGCAAAAGCAAGAAGGCTATTGTAAATTCTACCCTCCCTCTCCTCCTTCTCCTCTTTCTTCTCTTATAAAATCTTTCGGATAGCTTTCTCTTCTGTTTCATTATTGGTACAGTTTTCCCTCCTTGTTCTTCTAGATCCTCGATCTCCCGTGTACTTACATGCAATCGATATTCCAAGAGCTAAAGAATCTCGAATGAACATATGTTGAGATCGACATCGTTAAGTAGCAGATGGTTACTCCAAACTCAGATAGATCATTAAATAAAATCTATAAAGAATATCTCATTAGATTGAAATTCCATTTGATTTTTGTTTGGGTGGGGGGGCTATATTTTCGCTATAATATAAATAATAATTTCAACAACGGCATTGTATTTTCTTCTTGAGTTATATTCAACGTGATTACGTGGCAAGCAATTTATTCCCATTTGAGATTGACGCGAGGATCTTGATACGGATGACATATCGAAGATACATCTTTGGGATATCCGTGTACAATACCGAGTGTTGATGAGGGTTCCCATCGAGTTGCATCTCTCTGACGCCTTCGAAGAAGAAGGAAAAGAGATGGAAAAAGCTTTCTATATCAACTAGATCGATTTCTTTTCCCTATAATCTGACGAAGCCGACATGGATGTTCAAAATATGCTAAAGAATCTCATGACACTACTGACATTTTGACGATCGTTTCGCGATCTTATCTTTGCGTGGGCGGTTTGATGGTCGAACTGGCGCCTAAAAGAAATCATATGGAATTTCTCTATACATTATGATCCGTATATGTTTCTCGGATGTGGATCTGTGGAAGATTAGACGATATTTTCGTTGCCTGGTCCTCAATTTTTATTTATCTATATCTCCTCGGGACTTAAGTCACGCACTGGAAAGTTTTCGTATAATATTCTAAACATTCCGTATAAGAATAGCAGGACTTCTTCCAGTATTTTGTAAATAATATTTGAAATGAAATTTTCGAGTTGTTTTTTTACCAGCTTTTTCGTCAATTTGAAGTATGAGATGCAAAAGATTGTGAAGGAAGCATTCCAAATATGAAATTTCAAGGAAAATTATACTTCAAATCTGAGATATACGATATTGCTTCCACAAGTGTCTATAGAATAATTTTATTTCGAATATCTACCCAGCTTTTAATGCTGAGAATTAAAAAAAATATTGAAGTAAATATTTATGCGATAAATTCAACTTGAAACTTCCCCCGTAACTTCTCTGCTGGATTGTAATGAAGAAACGTAATGGAGAATATTTTTGCAAAGGATGTTGAAAGGGAATAATGAAGAGAAGAAAAACATCATAAGAAGTTGTAAAAGAAGAAAAGGAAAGAGATGAGAAGAAGGAGGAAGAGAGTGGCTCGTGCGATGCGTGCGTGTGTGGGTCGCGTGTCAGGCAAAACGAGATCCTAATACACGTGTGACTAATCGAGTATAAGATATGACGAAGAACAGTGTTTGAATAAGACTTATTCATCGATTCAAGCTTGAAATTATTATAGACAGGTGTTAATATATTATTTTATGAATTTCCCAAATACGTATTCTGATACATATACGAAAGAATCTACACCGAGAATATTTGAACGATTTTAGTTGATTTCACCACAGGGGATGTATGCATAGGACATCAGCTATGGTATATCTCACATTCGTATAGAAATCCCATCAGTAACGCCATAATAATAATCGGGCCCTAACAAGGATTAAATGGTAAATGTGACGCAGAAATCATTACAACCTAATTGGGTATCAACAGGGTTCCCATCGGGGCTGGAATAATTCCATTTTATACCTGTGTTTTTTTTATCATTCATCAGTTGAAGGGTAATTGATAGTTTTATTTATAATTCATTAGGCTAAAACCAGCAACCTAAAGCTAGCAGCTAATTGTTGTAACTTTTCATTCAATGTGATTCCAGCTGTATTCACACGAAAAATCAATTGAATGGTATTCTACTACATGTCTCAGATACTCAAATCCTTGATAAAAGTTTTGTGGAAAAAGTTATGATAATCTATTCCTAATAATTGCGTCTATCTCTTCTTGCGGAGCTAGCGAATGTTGCGTAATTGTCGAAAGCATGAAATTCTCATCGGTGAATCAATTCAACAAGTACAAGTGTAGTAGGGATCAAAAATAATACCTTTTTCAAACATTTCCAAGTTGAAATGATCTAGAGATTCGCGAGTTTTGTAACGCTTGACTAGCCTAAAACTAGACACTTGCAAGTGCTTCTTCGTACATTGGAAAAAATGGTAGAGTGTCGCAGTCCCGAAGGTCCATTCTCCCGAAAGTTCGATATACCGAAATATTCCTAAATGTTACTAACTATTATATTTCAAGGGACTGAAATTTTGTCGCGACATTGCAGCTTCCACCTTCCATGTTCAATATCTATGAAAACAATGAATTTCTAAAAATAAGATTTGGGGTGTTCCAAACCAACTAGGCATCGTTGGTTTCAATACCCAGATAGCACAGAAAGTTCATACTTGAGAGAATTACTTCACTAACGTAATTTTCAATTATAATGAAAGAGTTAGTTAAATACAGTGAGAAAACATTCAATAAATAAAAGAACGTTGCAAAAGTTGGTGTCTAGGAATTCATAAACTTGATAATCCCCTACAATTATTACAACCATGTAAATTGACTCATACTTCAAAGAGTTGAAATAACCTCCCTTTTCTTTTGGGAAAAATAGAATTGATTGTTTATGAATCAATCAACTACATCTGCTTTGATGATATTCGAGAATTTGAAATACTTTCAAGATTCATTCATCAATTATGTTAGCTAGGACACACGGAAAAAATAATTTAGCTGCACCAGCTAAGTAGCTAGCACGGACACGGACAGCCATTAAATTAGCTCCTGCAGCTAAATTTTAGCTGTTACGGCAAAAAAATTTGCATTTGTAGTTAATTTATTTGCGGTAACAGCTAAAATCCAGCTGCAGGAGCTAATTTAATGGCTGTCCGTGTCCGTGCTAGCTACTTAGCTGCTGCAGCTAAATTATTTTTTCCGTGCACTATATTTGGATGTAAGATGATTGCTATGGGCCTGACTGTACCCTCATGGGCACCCGATTAATACCTGATCGTTTATGCGTCACATTTCACATCGATTTCTCACTCGGCCCTGATTTGTTTGTATTGGGCCCTAATTGAATCCTGATCAATTTTTCCACACGGGATTCATTGTTTCAAAATCACACTGAGAAGAGAGCATTCCAAATTTATTTCAATCAGATAAGGTTTGTTGATTATTAAAAAATCTTATTCGACCTAACCCTAGTAGATATTTTGATATGGAAAACATCAGGTCCGGATCAGGCATGTCTGATTTCTGTTCAGGGCCTGACTTGAGTATCCGATAAGGCCCTGGCAAAAATGTAACGCAGGGAAAAGACAAGGTGCTGATCAGGAAAACCAAACGTTTCCCAATCAGAATCTGATCAGGGTAGTAATTGAATTCCCAATCAAGACCTGATCCGGGTGGTAGCGGAATTCCCAATCACGAACTCATCTAAGCTATATTCTAACATTCAATTTAATTTTCATGTAATTCATTTTTCATAACATTTTTTGAAACTCTCCCAAAAGAAGAAATTGATTCTATTGATGATCCAAATAGACCTCAGCTGAACATTTAAAAAATACAGGTAAATTTCGAACGAGTCCTGTAAAAATTCTGAATAGTTTGATACAATTCATCGTTCTGAATTGATCAGGTCCTGATTCGGCTATCTTGTCGGTTATCATTTGATTGAAATACAATGAAGAGCCAAGACAATCCTCATCAGGTCCTGATCAAGATATCTTCACAGTTACCTCACAATTCAAATACGGATAAGTCAAGACAATCTTGATCAGGTTCTGATAGGAATACCTGAGTCTGAGTTACCTGTCAACAACCGTGCGTTACATTGTTGTAAGGTCCTGAACAGGATGCCATGTCAGGACCTTAATTAGGAGTTTCCTATTGCAGCCTTACGAGGGCCATGCTTCTGATAGGGAAATGATGATTTATTTATAATCAATAAGCCTTCTTTGTCACAAAACAATTCTTCTCTCCATGGAACCCCAATTGTGGTAGCTCGAACTATTTTTGAAGTCGTTCTCAGTGGATAGAAGCATCTCATCATTACAAAATGTTCGAAAGAATTTGAACATTTCAGAGACGACGTCTTCATTTGAAAACATCCAATTCCTACGATATTCAGAGTGAGAAGTAACAGAATTCCATTGCTAGTCAGAATTATCGAGAACTATCGATTCGCTGGGTAAATATCCCAAAGGATCTGGGAAAAAATTTGTCTCATGTTTATGGAAAATTGATGGTAATTCTTACTCCAAATATATTTCAAACACTGTAACAATTTCTGGATACATTTAACTTAATTTTTGTTGGAATTGAATGCTATAGTCTACCCTAGCGTGTATGAGCTCTGGCCCACTCTGGCCCCACTCTGGCTCAGTCTTGGGCCCATATTGTCAAGATGGGTCCCATGGTACATACATGCTAGGGTATTGTTAGAGTGTCATGTTGAATAATTCAGAACAAAATGTTTGCTTGTTCTTGCAAATTGAGACCACCTTAATGAATCTTCTCTCTTGAGCAGACGAAATCTAAATCAACATTTTAAAAACCAGAGTTCGTGTGTCCATCGTGATGTCATTCAAAACACCCATGACTCAGCAAATAGGAAATAACGAAAAATGTCAATGAAGTGTGTTTAGCTTCGAACAGAAGCTGTCACAAACGAACGACAATTCCAAGGACTTTGTACGGTTGTGACTATAAACTTCAGCACCTTTAACAATTTTTTAAGACGAAGAAGAAGAAGAAGAAGAATCATTGAAATTGCATCGTGAGGAATATGGAACGAACATTTGAAAAAAAACCTAAGAGTCATGAACAAGGCACCTTCGATCGATGCTCCGTTTACAAAAGCACTTTCTGAAATTATCGCATTAATTAGTTGTACGAGAGAGCTCCTTAAGAGATCTTCCTCTTTTGCATATTACTACGCTTCATTGAATTTACGAAACGAATGTGTGTGTATGTGTATGTGCATGGATGCGTGCGTGCGGTGAAGAGTAAAAGATTCCCCTGAGATGGTGTTATCGTTTAATTGCCAAGAGAAGAGAACGACAACGACGACGACGACAAGGAGATGACGTTATATCGAAAGGTAGAAAATCGTGAACCAAACATTGCTTGCAAAGTGGTAATAGTATCGAGGAGGCAAAGGTATATATTTACATGGTAGGTAGCCGCAGGTTATTAACGTTTCATCGTGGGACTCTTCATCATCGTACACAAACATCTGTATTATACGTACACCGAAGAGCTAGTTATACCGGCTTGAATGGGTTCTTCCACGCGCATTCGCACGTTCGATTCGCGATAAATATTGTGAGTATATTAGCGATGTTTAGGAAGCTCGATCGAGCGAAGAAGAAAAATGCCAGGAAATGGAAAAGCTGGTTCTAAGGGCGAGCAACAGGCCAAACTGACATTTATCGCGTTAACAAGCATATCCTGTCGATTATCATTTGCAACGCGTTATCGCAATTAATGTGCGTGTGTAAGAAGCGTAAAACTCGTAACCTTTTTTTCATATATATGTAGACTGAACGTAGTGCACTCAACGATGCGTGTTATATACGATCGTGATATACTTTGAATGAAATGCATTGTTGATTTTTAACATTCAACTCTCTTGGACATTATCTTACGGGGTAATCTTGATAATTACGTCAATGTAAAAAGTCTTGGCGAAGATTTTACCGTACGCGAATGAATAAAAACATAATAATTACGTCAATTTACTCTATGAAAGATTAAAAATTCTCCAAGACTTGACTCGAGGCGGGAGATATTCTCTATGCCAGAGTGATTATAAATCCAGACACCATATTTCTCATGAGGAGGGAAGAAGGTAAGGCAGGAGACGAGGGGGTGGGGCACTTTCCGGGCGTATTGAATTCATCGGGACGCATTGTCGACAAGATATACGAAGCTGGAGGTTACGGGTTAAGTGGACTCTCGGTACCGCCGCTGAAATACATCTCTCCTTGCGCACATGCAAGCTTGTATATTGGCTGCTGCTCCTGCTACTCGGTGGTCGTTGTTGAGTTGCAGGAGAGTAAAGTATGTAAAAGCGTACACAAGTTTAGCCAAAGAGCTTTGTAGAAGCCCTGGAATACCGATACCAAAGATCGAGCGTGCGCAACGTATTCACCACAACATAACCCAGAACCTCTTCTCTTCTCTCACACGCTTCCACCAGGCAATTTATAATCGTAAGCGTTCAATGGGACCTCGATGTGTGGGATGAACGTATGAACAAAGAGGAGAACTACTAACTACCCTTCTCTCCTCTTTCTCATTCTCTTCTGATCCTTCGAATTCTTTTTCGGGAACAGATCTTCGGTGGTTGAATGCTTCAAGGCATCGAGTGATGTACCACGAATTTTCGGGACATTGAATTCGTTGTCTTGTGAATAGTATGTTATATTGAAATCTCGTAGCTCTGTACCCCGATGAGAATCTATTATACCGAGTTACGAAAGGATAAAGGATCCGTAAGATATGAATGTTCGAAGCAGCAAGTTGGTGTTGTGTACTTGGTAGCGGATTATAGTTGAAAATGACATCATCGGCAATCTCTGCCGCTTACACCTTCGCAGTCAGAGCGTGTAATCGTCCAAGACTGAACGAAGGCGTATCGGCTGTATCGTACCTTATTTTCATCTTCCTCCGACTGTTCATTTCTTTTTTCCATATTGACGTAATGTTGTTTACCATGTTCCGTCGTGTGGAAACGCTGTAAGGAAATTCTGTGTATTTTTACTGCTTCACATTCAACTGAAACAACTGGAGTTGTCAAAATTCATATGAATGTTCCTGAATTCATTTTCCTATGAATTCTCAAATCATTTTTTAATTGTGAAATTAAATTTAAGGTGATCAGACCACGATCTTTTTGGTTCTTGATAACCAATGCAATGAAGAAACAACATATTCCAAATTTGAACACTTAATGAGGCGTTTAAAAGCTCTCAAGATTCAATGAAGATACAAATGAAGGAAAAGCCTCACCAAATGATGACGAAAAATTTCCCATCTCTGGAAAATCCCACAATCATTTTTCACAGGGTGAAGGGATTGGAAATGATCGACCCTGTTCAAACGTGGACTAGAACTGTATTGACCGAGAAATATACTGGATGAAATTCAACAGGTTTGCATCTGAAAATTATGAAGCTGAAACTAGCAGCCGTTGTTGAAGCTTTTTTTATACCGGAAATCAATGCTCAAATTCTCGATGAAAATTTTCTGTAAAAAGTTATAACAATCGACTGCCAGTTTGTACTCCATTGAAAATTCCAGCATAGGGACAAACAGTTGAAAATCTGATCTGTTTTCAATTAGTAGAATTTTAATGTATACTGCAACATCTATCACTCTCTATGAAATAAAAATCCAGTTCCGATGCAAATCACTCTATTTCAAAACAAATTCACGTATTTCGCTGAACGTTTGAAAAAGCAAAACACCTGAAATCATTGAAATAAGCTTGAAATGTATAAAATACTCCCACAACACCCGTTAGATCGTCAGGCCGTTGCACGATGGACTCTCTACGGGGGTGGCGTGTGTGCTGTTGACCCGTCTCAGGGACCGGTTCGAGTCTTCTCTTCCATTTTTTTTCTCCTTTTCGCTCTTCAACGAAATCTTTTTTTTTCATTCACAGTCTTTCTGTCTCTTCTCTCTTACCATCTTACCTGCTGTCTTTGGTAGATATAGCCAGGTGTGACGTCACGCGCGGAGGCGTTATAGGTTACGTGCTTGCATGTGTGGCCCACGCACGCGTGCCTTCAAGGTGCCTGCGAAAGGGAACCTTAAGCCCATTCTCTCTTGACCGCTAAAAACGTATGTAAAGCTTTTTCTCCTTCCCTCTCTTACGCGGTGAGTACTTTTTACCTTGATCTCTCTAATTGTGAATGAATCAAATTTGTATCTGTCAACTTCAACCGCCATAAAATCGTATGAAATTACACGGCGGTGGTGTGTTTGATATCACAACGATTTCCTGCCTTAGTTGTATTCTTTTCCCAGAAAAATAATAAAACGCCACAGTCTCCGGTGGAGCTTTGCTATTAATCCATTCCACATGTATTTGAAAATTTCAGGCTTCTCGAATTCTCGAAGAATAAATAATGTTGCATATGTTAATATCATCTTTCATAAACTTCTTCGAAACAATTCAACTCATCATCCTCCACATTTTTCATTTCGAGTTACTCCGGAATGATGTTTCCAGTTCTATATTGAATAATCAATCAAGATGATAATTCCATATGAATCTTCATCCACTTTCACATTCTATTAACTTATGAAAATGTTTTCATCTTCTATTCTCGTTACAATGACTAATTTTCTTTTTCGCCCACGTAATTATAGGTTAACTTATATATATATATATGCGTATCTATGATTTTTTTCCCCTTACCATTCGTATAATTCATTAAAGTGTCATCAATGGATCAGGTTATTTATCGATTCTTAAGCACATGACTGCGTTTGTGTATGATAATCAACGAGGGAGATGTTTGGTTCGTTGAAACAAGCTCATCATAATATATATGACATCATTTCAAAATTAAATCTCCCCATGTATGTAAATGAATAGATTGATAGATATGTTGTTGTTGTTTTTGTTGTCTAGTCATATCACTAATGAATTCATTTAGATGTATCGATACGAAGTACTTAATGACGAGGCAATGAGTTTTTTAATCATATGCATGCATATCTTCCTACATTCTTTCGTAGCCGATAGATGACGAGGTAGTTACCGAATTTCCAGGGACTCCCACTTTCTACCATTCTTTTCATCTACTATTGTATTTCACTTACGCATATATCAACATTTTTGATCGTGGGATTAGACTTAGATGTTGGCGGTGAATAGTTGCATCACACCTACCTGGAACAAAAAATATAACCATCATTCGATTAGTAGAATTCACAATTGGAATGTTGAATTAAATGCAAATGATATGTTTTAATTTCGAATTCGACAAAATTTGACTGAAAATTCACACTTCACATTCAAGCCTTGGAAGGAAGCTTGACCGAGACGTGAAACGGTAACATTTTTCCAACGATCATGGAGCCTCGATTCTGGATTTATTCGATAGTTTTGCAACTTTGATCCAATGTGAAAGTTTTGTTCACTTCATCCGTTCATTACCAACAGACGCACCAGGAAAACTTTGTTGTACAGTCAAAGTTGCTTACACTGACAGAGAAACGACCTGGTTGAAACATTCGTAGTCGCGGTAACTTGAAATCTGGTTTGATTCACCTGGAAATGAAGTTAAAAAATTAACCACATATTCTGGTTATTACTAGTCAATTTTTGTTCCAACCACTCTTTCTGGACATCACAATCACATTTTCTGGCGAATCAAACCAGATTTCAAGTTATTGCGGCCACGAATTTTTCAACCAGGTCGTTTTTCTGTCATTGTACGATTGGCTGCCATCCTTGGCTGAAGTCCCTACTCGGCGTCAGCACTGGTGAAATCGTTAGATTTTTCACATACAGTGTTAATTACAAGACTTTCCAAAATACCAGGTGATTTTGAATACATGGAACTTGCGAGGGCGCAATATGCTTCCCCCCCAGTTTCATATTTCACCAACAAAAATGATTCTTATTACTCGTCTCAAAACGAAGATAAAATTCAATAATTTCCATCGACTTCTCAATCTTATAAATATATCCCCAAATTCAACATTATTTTTAATCTCTTCGCGTATCATGTTTCATTCGCGTTGCAACTCCCTGCTGTCGTCCAATAAAATGTACTGACCTCATAATCGCGTGGTTTTCGGGAGTAAACTTCTCAAATTTAACGAGACGAAAATGCCGTAAGTACGATTTCAAGCAGGTTAATTAGTGCAAAAGGGAAAAAGAACGGTAGAAATAAAAAAGAAGAGTAAAAAATATTGAAGAAAAGAAGGAGAATGAGAAAGTCAATGCACCAAGTAAGTAAGCAGGCAGGCAAGCGAACAAGCAAGCGAGCAGGCAGGTAAGGTAGATACAGAAGAAACTCGCCAAACGGAATCGATATATACTGGCGACGACGGTTCGTGTATCTCGGAACCGTCCAACTCACTTCTTTTCTCTTTGTTCCACTCCACCGTGACGACGGTATAAAATTGCTAATTTTATTATCCTTGCATTCTGTTTCTCTCGCGATCCTCCCGCGACACACTGTGCGCCAGACAAGAAATACACCTAATTAATAATTCTATCGTATCCATTGATTTTGTCGTAAACATCGATGGACCGATCGATCCATCCTCAACCACTTGGTTTCCACGAACGTCGAACAAAACGGACAAAAGAAGAAACGAACGGGGTAAAAAAATTCATAAAATGTGACTGTAAATTTTCAGCAAAATTTTGAAAATTCATTAGGGTCATCGTTAGGATCCAACAAATTCAGAGTGCGATGCAGGGCGAGATTGATTGGATTATCAGCAAATCCAAAAGTGAGTTGAAAATCTTGAATAGGAACCATCGAATCGAAGAAGACGCTCAACTAATCGTGGATTCATTCCGTACATCGATTCACGATTCCATCGTAAAAATTGATGCTTGAGCTTTTTCCAACGAAAGGTCGCTTCCACGAAGATATCGAATCAAAGTTCTCCAAGACAAGGGTATTTGGAAGAAAAGAAACAACATAGAGAAAGGCTATAGCGGATATAAAAGAAATGGTAAGAATGTGGGAATCAAGTTTGGATTCGCGGAAAGAATAAAACCACGAAATTTCGCTTTATCCTTGTTTTTCTCGGATATAAATTTCTCGAGGAAAAGGTAAGAATTCGTCCATATACTCTCCCTTCCTTCCACTTTGAATGGAAAATCACGAATTCGATCATCTTAAATTACAAAGCAAACATATTGAATAACATTTTCAATTCCGTTATCGACTTGGGGAGTCGATGATGCATCGCAAAGATAGAGAGAGTCGTAAGTAAAGTTAATTACCTCTTAAACTTGAGAAAGTTACACCCACCCGACTGTGGTTGAAGTTTATATACACGACATTACACCGAACCCCCTCCGAACTCGTTTCCTTTTAGTTTAAAATTAATTTTGCACCGGTAGCGATCACGCGGCGAAAGACAACACAACGACTCTTTTCTTTTTTCATCTTTGTTTTCCTTGAGAGAAAGAGAATGAACCCGTTAATCACTCTTCTCGGTTTCGAAATCTTAAGAAGAAAAGACGTATGACGTCTCAATCGATACATAGATCGTTCACGGTGGTCAATCAATGCAGGCCAATCGTATGTACGTATTCCATCGTGAGTCGATGTTCACGCCTGCTAATCACCTGATGCTCAGCTCGTACCAAGGGTGATTAATGATCGAGAAGATCGGTTCTTGAATACCGCGGGACAAAGTTACGAGCGAACCTACCGCAGCCCCATATCAATCCTGATTTCCTTCACAGAGAGCGTCTTCTCGATTCACAAAGGAGAAGAACTCTTTCTTTTTTCCTCGTGCGAGATTCTCCCATTACAATGCAATGAAGAAGAATATATTGTGAATCGAGTCCACTCGATTATACATTCAAAACGTTATACGATAACTATTGTTGTGTACATTTTTGTGTATTGAAAAGTCTCTTTGTGCATTAGAAAACCTCGTACCATTGTGGTTTAATGAGTATCCGCCGATAACGTGTCTTTGATACATCAAAATATCTCTCAATTCACCAGAATCATTTTTTGAAGTTATAATGGAGGATTTGTCGGTTCCTTTGGGTGAAAACCTTGCAACGGGAGTCGGAGACGTGTATTATGCGATTCGAATCAACATAGAAAAGAAACAAGGACAAGATATGTGTGCTGAAAGAGAAGATGCGAAACCGCAACTTGAACTTCGGTACCTCTTTTGCATTTATGCGATATGATTGAACCGAAACCTAATGTTCTTCTCAGATTGAAGGAGCAGTTACTTACCGATTTTGCCGGGGTTGCGAGATGTTCGCGATAGCCGACAAACTCGAATAGCAAATACTCATCTTTTGGACTAACAACAATCGAGAAAGTTGCGGTTGCGATGAGGTTAAGGGTCGGTCGAAATCAATTAATGTGAAATATACTTGTGCACTTTCTATGTGTACTCTACCAGGATATGGTATCTATCGTGGAAATTTCAACTGCCACTCCTCTGTTCATCTCAAATGAATTCATCTGCTTGATTTAGTTTTCTTTTCCGAAGAACAAATTTTAATGTTGAAAATACTTGCTGGAACTTCGATTGCAATGGAGAGGATTTAGAACATTTTTTTTTCTTCATGGAGTTCTGTATTTTTCTAGAATGGTTAACGATCACCTGCAAGGAACTTTACATTTGAATAAGAGTTGTCAACCCGACACCAACCTCATAGTTCTATGGTTATTGATAGAATTTGAAAACTGTTCTGTAATTTTCCATCAAGCCTTCGTGTGCTCTACAAAATTTGACACCCTAAAACCGAAAAACTCCTACTCAATTTTTTTATTTCTTACGACAGATTTACAGAACCATGTATGAATTCAATTCCTCTCCCAATACATGGTAATTATCTCATAAATTATATAAGAAATATGTAATCTCGTGAGCCTGTGGCGTGTAGGTGATTAGAGGCACGTGCCTCGGCAGATAAAACCTGTAAATTAGGCGACGCTACATTCGTCACGCGTTTAGATGGAAGGAGGACCGAAAGCACCAACGTGTACGATCCTTCTCGTTATACGAGGATATCGTTTATATTCTCGACATTCTACAAGCACGGTAGTAGCAGCAACATTATAACTCTGATCTCAAATTTCTACCATACATTAACAGCAAGGATCAATTAATTTTTTCCTCCCAGTTTTTGTCAGGTGTAATTGAATCGACTGGATAGGATATTAATTTGAATAACGGTGAAATCGATGGAATCGAAGATGCGTCCGGACTAGCAGCAGGATTAACGTCAGGTTGACGAATAAATATTCCAACCTCCATGCGAGCTCGATTTCCATTGAGACTGGGAAACGACGAAGGTTGTCACGTAAAACGAATTCCTCATACTCGTAACTCTCTTCTACCGTGAGCATAGTCTGTAATCTATTCCCACTCCTCTGTACTCATGCCGCACATTCTGGAATCCTCCAACGTTGTTCCTCGAGTCTCTCGTATCCCTATCCTTGCCATCGTACCGGTATCTCTGGTATTCTGTAATACCAAGCTCTTGAAAATTCCTCCGGTATCATTTTCAAGCTTCACGCTTAGATTTCTTTCGATGGTATGCGATTATTATGGTGATTGAGTTATTAGGGTGTGGAATTGTGGACGTGTCGAATGAATTTATCAAATTCATTCATCCGTTGAGATACCATTTTTCAGAACATTTTCATCAAATTCACGAATTTTAATGTAAGATTTGAAAAGGAAAACATATTTTCCTCGTTCTTTTTCATTCTTCTCACTTCTCTCCTTCGGGGGGATAAATAATTGTCATTCGGCACGCAAGGTATTCGCTCATCGATGTCGGTCACATATCTATAAAATTTACGTGTAATATCGCTTCATTTGAAAATGATTTACTCATCTCGTTAGATAACTGGAACTGGCTGCCGGTGCAACAATATTTATCCCTCTTCATCCTTTTCTCTCGACCACATCTCGTCACTCGTGAAACGAGAAGAAGGGAGGAAGGAAGAGGAAAGGAGAAGGACAGCCTAATTATTTGCATCCAGTTGCGTGCCACGGCGGCGCCTTGAGGCGGTCCTCCAGAAGCAAAACAGTCACCAAAAAATCCCGATGGAGGGAGAGAAAGGGACAGATGGAAAGAGAAAGACCGTGGGCTAATTATGCGTCGTGCGAAGGAAGATTTATAGCTTTTACATTTTCCATCGTCCGTGCAATTCATTCTCCTGCCTGCCACTTCCTTTTCTCTCTCTCTTCATTCGCAGGCTCGGTACATCTTTTTTTTCGTTGAAATTTTCTTCTGCATTTTCTGAAATTTCTCCGGGTCAATTCTCAACTTAGAACTGCGGATACAACATGTATTCGACGGTCGTTCGTTTACCAATTTTGAATCAGAGATAGGCAGCCCGAACATATTTGTTCACAACAAACTCAACTTTACACTTTTTTCATTCATCAGTGCCTTTTCTAATCAGCTCACCTTGGAAGGTTCTTCTGATCATTCTTATGCATTTTCACCACACTCCTAGCATGAGCCTCATCCTACCAATATATGGACCCAAGATTGGGCCACTTTAGTACACTGAGAAAACAGATATCTTGAAAAATACCATAATTTATGGATTTTCAGCGCTGGTCTGACCCGAGTCGGAATATTCACTTGCATGAATCTCTAAAAGTACCATAATTTCTTGGACTTTTTGAAATAAGTATGGTACCTTCCGTATAAAAGTCCAAGACATTATGGTACTTTTAGAGGTTTTTTCAGGTAAATATTTAGACTCGGTCAGACCAGCGCAGAAAATCCATAAATTATGGTACTTTTTAAGATACCTTTTTCTCCGTGTACAAAGTGTAGTGATATTTGAAACATCATTTTTCTCCGTGTACGAATTTTATACGCAGTTGCTATCAGAGCCGAGCAATGGTTCCTATTTTCGTATATCACTTCCAGTAACCAATGCTAGCTTTTTGAAAATCTTTTCTTCCCGTGCACTTCTTCTAGGCAATTTCATTGTAATGAAAATCATTCCTCAGGCACGTGAAATCATACCTTACGTAATCCCTGATTTCAATGTACATTAATTTCCCAACATAACGAGATTACGCATGTATATATTGCAACAAAATATTGATGAACGATACAATATTACATGTATCTCTGTCAACGAATTTGTGTATATACAAATTAAGATCTCGACGAGAGGCCAACCGTTGGAATTTCATCTCTGGTTCAGGATAACCTAGTTAGATAGGAAAGAAAGAGAGAAAAATAGTCATGGATTTCGAAGAAACGAGAGTACAGTAACAATGTTTACCCTTGGAGAGGCCTTTAACAGACATATATCGATTGAGCTGTCATTCGATGGATTACATATGTCATAAGCCATAAGCAGCCTTCGTGTCTTAATCTCTGATCACCTGCTAGATGATAGACCGTATAACCAATGAGCGGGGAACGAGCGATTCGTAGATGTTGTACGTATCCAATGCTCCTCGAAGTTCCTTCATCATTTTTTAAACAATGAAAGGTGCTTTTGTTATCTGAAGATTCGATATTTCGTATCAATTGTTTGGCTCATACGTTCGAACGTGAATCATTTCTACACCCACTCAACGGGTACAAAAAATGTATAGGATATGTGTGTTGTATCAAAAATTGATGTTCAGTGTCAGGAGGTAAAGATACGATCATTCACTTACATTCTCATACCTCGTACGAATAGTATACACAGACGAATAGTATTTTATAATTTATTTTCTCCCTAAACATCGAAGAACGTATCTCGTTGCATGTCTGCATTCACACGGCAAATATTTGAATTTTTGAAAAATAGTACACGACCTCGGAGAGAGATATCCTCGCAAAGATATATATTATGAGAATTTCTTAACAAGGTATGGTAATCACATGATCGATGAATACATGAATTATCGATAAATCAGAAAACTAATGTTCTTTCCCTTGAGCAATTCAGAATCTCCACGGCAAATAATTGCGCTAAAATTTTCAAATATCAATCAGAAAAGCTACAATCAGATACAATTTCTCGTCTGTGTGTGTTTGGCGTTGAGAGGCTACTACCGTGGCTGATTATATTACCAATTATTTTCATAATGTATCTCATTTGTTTTTTCTGTAGATCAAATAAAAGAGCAACAGATATTGTATTCTTGATGCTGAGAATACTTCTCGGAGGAAGAAAAGATAGAAAGAAAAGAAGAAGAAGAAGAAGGAGAAAAGGTAGAATAGTTCCTTTGATACGATACGAGGACAACAACGACAACGAAGACGAAGAAGACAACGAGCCTTTACGAACGATCGGCAGATCGGAGATAAACGTTCGAGCCGACAGGAACATCTCCTCGTTTGCGCCGATCACGTCAGACAAACGCGCCCATCATGCGAGAGGGAGCGTAATACGCAACCACGTTGAACACCGACGACAACGACGGCTGCTGACCTGTAACACCGCGCGTACACCAGGGTGTGCGTAATTCTTCTTCTTTTCTACCACGATATTTTCTAACGACGGTATTAGCTGCGTAACGGGTGTTCTCCAATCTAGTGGAAACAGTACTCGCGTATACAAATCTAAATATATATCAAATACGCAACTATCCTAAGAGCCTCCTACGTTAGATAAAATCTTATGAATTCCTTCTAACGTATGGTGGTATCCCAACTTATGGATAACATTTGTTTCATGAAGTAACAAGATTCCTCGCTTATATGGCTGTAAAAATATGATCAGATGTTTTCATAGTATAGTTTATAGGCGTCGAAAATTCATTTTTCTATCCACCTCGAAGCGACTGATTTAGAAACAGAAAAAAATCCCAAGATAAGTGAATGAATTATGGAAATCTGGAAACTATTAGTTTCCAGATAGCAGGGGTGGCTAGTCGTTGAAAGAAGATTGAAATAATGTGTAGGCGTGATACGTGAAGTTGCCTGCGGGGTGATAATGGAACAAAAGATTCATTTTTTTCATTGGGAAATTTTGTAGACACAAGAGAAACGCTCGAGGATAATGATTGGGATTATTTGAAATGAGATAAGAAAATTATATACGTGTTTGTATTTCTTACGAGAAACAATCGTAGAAAATCGGACGGAAGTATTACGTTGTTGTGGGTGCATATGAAAGTACGAATACGAGAGGTGTATCTGAGGGTCTCTCTGTACATTGAAGAATGATAAAAATCAACTTGAATATTGTAATAATGTCGAGAATAATGTTGAGGTATTGTTTGAATATGAAACGAGATACTATTTGTTTTGTTGGAGAAAAAAATTGTATGATTCTACGCTGGATTTTGTGCTAACTGAATGCAAACGTATTAGGTTTCGTAAGAAAGCATATAAAATCAGGAAATTTTGATCTCTTATGCGGTTTCGGAGAACAAAATTCCCGATTGATTTGGTGGTAATTTTTGCTCTACACGGAGAAAAATCCAGGTCGAAAATATAGTAATCTTTGATAAAAATTTGAGGATATTTCTCAAAGTCTGAGAATTTTTCTTGAATGCGTAATGAGGACAAAACGGTCCACTTTTTTTGTGGAATTGTATTTGAAAGACAATGAAAAATTATCAATACTTAAAAACAAAAAAAAAAAAAGAAACATATGAACTTTCCAAAAGTCGCATACAAAATTTCACAAAGTGAATAGTAGGATATTGAAATTTTGTTACTATTTTTGTAAAATATCACGCTCAATTTTTGGAAAGTTCATATGTTTTTCTATTCTTTATTAAGTATTGATAATTTTTCATTGTTTCTCGAATAAAATTCTAAAAAAAGTGAACCGTTTTGTCTTTATTATGCATTTAAGAAAAACTCTCAAATTTTTATTGAAGATTACTATATTTTCGACCTGGATTTTTCTCCGTGTGGGGTAGGGTGAGCAACGTAAACGCAACTACCCTAGTAGAAATACGGTTGTAACGCAAGGGTACAATAAGATTCGGATAGGATTTCCACAGGGCTCCCAGTGGTTCTACTTTTTGGTAAAATGTCCTACTTCGTCCGACTATTCTACACTTTATCCTACTATTCCTACTTTTTCGTCAAGTCCCTGAAGAAAATTATCTTATAATCAGAGACGTTTTTACACGGAGAAAGAGGAATTCGCTGTGGCAGCGAAATCTACTTTGGCTGGGTTCCTTTTTCCAGAGCAGCAAATTTTTAGCTGTCGCAGCAAAAAATGTTTCCTATCCCAGCAAAATTTGTTTGCTATTCTGTATATAATACTGACAATTTCCTGGCGGAGCAAACATTTTTTGCTGCCACAGCTGAAAAATTGCTGTCGTAGCTAACAACACGATTGCTGTTATAGCAAATTTTTAGCTAGGTCAGAAAAAAATTTTGCTATTCTATATATAATATCTCGATTTGCTGCGTCAGCAAATTTTTTCTCTCCGTGTACATTTCTGCCACTCAGGGGCCTAATAATACTTTGCCGCTTCCAACCTGAACTGGCTTAATATTTTCAATTATTTCATCGAGTATATCATAACAAAATTCTCATAATTTCTCTAAGAATTGTGGCTTTATCAAAAATTATAAAAAAAATATGAGTTGTGTGACGAATTATAAAGACTTATTGAGAATATTTTCGTCATGGGTGTCATAATTTGCTGCATTCTTTTGCTATTTAGTCAGCATTTTTATTTTTTGAAGTTCACTCACATCGTATACTGTTCTTCTTGCTGCGATAATCAAACGTCAATCCTCAGATTATATGTTTGAAAGAATAAATAGAACAAGTCAGTAATTTTATGATGTTGATTTCGAAGTTCAAACCAGACAATCACACGAAAAGTTGGTTATAACAGCTATTTCAATAGTTGATTAGTCGCTACATCTATGTTGGTAAATGATTGAAATGCGCGATTACTCTCTAAATTTGAGAGAATAAGAAGTCTATGGCTCCACTCCATTAAATTTCAGAAGTGAACTTGTCCAGTTTGAGTGATATTTTCAACTGTTTCGAGGGAAATTCCTCTTCAAAAGTGAAAAATTCCCTTCCAAATCGAAGTGATCTAAGGAGTCCAACTTCACACCTCAGACTAGCACTCTCAAAAGAGTGAAAATTCTACTGAAAAAATTGATAAACTCACTTTTGGCTGGCTAAAAAGCGAAATCTAACTAAGAATTCAAAGAAATAGTTCGATTAATAAAACCACAATTGATCCTGCTTCCCGTGATGCTATAATTGAATCACGGAGAAAAAGGAATTCGCTGTGGCAGCGAAATCTACTTTTGTTGGGTTCCTTTTGCCAGAGCAGCAAATTTTTTGCTGTGACAGCAAACTATTTGCTGTTCCAGCAATCTTCTTAGCTGCGACAGCGAATTTTTAGCTGTGGCAACAAAAAAATGTTTGCTATCCCAGCAAAATTTGTTTGCTATTCTGTATATAATACTGAAAATTTGCTGGCGGAGCAAACATTTTTTGCTGCCACAGCTAAAAAATTGCTGTCGTAGCTAACACGATTGCTGTTATAGCAAATTTTTAGCTAGGTCAGCAAAAAATTTTGCTATTCTATATATAATACCTCGATTTGCTGCGTCAGCAAATTTTTTCTCTCCGTGAAGGTTCATGAGATCAGACAATGTGATTATTTGTTGATAATTTTTCAATTTAATTATTATAGGAAAGTGCAATACATAAAGTCGCACATCAACTCAGTTGAAATATCAAATCAACGATTTTTTGCAGACAACATATTGACAATTCACAATAAACATGATTCTCATTCAAACCAGTTAATCAAATAACGAATGAAATACTGAACTAGAGAAATATCACCAATGTTGCGTAGTTTCAATATTTTCAATGTGTTTGATGAACTTTTGAACGGCATTACTTTTTTCACATGCCAAAGCAACAAAATTGGATATTTTGGACCAATGAAAAAAATTTGGAGAATTTGATTAACGAGAGAATTGAAAAAAAAAACGATTTTATAATTGTTGCTTATTTTTCAAAATATATATTTTCTATCAAAATTTCTATTAATTCTATCAGACTATTGAAGAAAATAATCTATGATAATTGGAAATTTTTATTTTAATAAACGTGACATAGATGTAACGTTTAATAAAACTATGCTGATCGATTTTATTTTATATTTTTTGTTAATTTCTTAATTCTGTCATAAAATTTCTTCTTTCTGTTATAAAATGTCCTACTTTTTTATGGGAGCTCAGTTGGAGCCCTGAATTTCCATAAAATCGAGCAAAAAAGGAAAAACCGTAACGAAATTCATCAGGTTTTCGTATTTTCCCGTCCAAAATTTTTACTATGCTACTGATCGGCTACTATTCAATTATCTCCTGCTATTACTAAACCCTACGTTAGCATAATAAAGCAATCCACTCACGATGAGCCATTAATGGGCATCATTAATATGCGATTAATGTCGTATACGGCCTAGTGATACCCCCCCCCCCCCGAGTAAAAAAATGTGGATCATAAATTGATCAAAAAAATATCACTCGGCGATCACGTTCAAAGTGATCACCAAGTGATGTGAACGGTGAGACTGCAGGATCTTTGTTTCATTATTTTCAGATCAATACAGTAGGTTGTGCTGATGGAATGTTAATGTGTGTGAATGATCATTTCCAAATCTGATCATGATCATTCGTTAAGCGTTTGTATCAAGTTCTGATCTACGAACAATCTGAACATGATTATCCCAAGATCACTGTAATATTCATAATCAGAAAACACGTCCCACAGACACATTATGCTGTTGTTATGTCTTGAAAGTACTTACTTCTCATCATCACTTTCAGTGGACTTGAAATGTACTAAGGGAATCCTGATCACACCGTTTCATCCTTGTCTAATGTTCCATCGAATTCATCAAATTTCAAGGGTCTTCTACTAAAGCGTACGTCTTCAAAATTTCTCCAAACTTGAATTTTCTCATCCAAAGTATTCACTCTTTGTCATTGTTGTCAGTGAACTCAGGAATTCATTGAGAGAAGATCCCGACCTGATCGATTCATCTGTGTGTTTGTATTCCTCCGAATACAAATTCTCCTCCACCGCTATATACCTATCGCACCGTGTGAAATAGTGTCACCAAGAACTTGATACAAACGCTGAACGAATCATCATGATCAGATTTGGAAATGATCATTCACACACATTAACATTCCATCAGCACAAGCTACTCTGTTGATCTGACAATGATGAAAAAATGATCATTTCATAAGCACAACCTACTGTATTGATCTGATAATGATGAAACAAAGATCCTGCAGTCTCACCGTTCACATCACTTGGTGATCACTTTGAACGTGATCGCCGAGTGATATTTTTTTTATCAATTTATGATCCACATTTTTTTACTCGGGCCATTATTGGATCAATTGGAAGAAACCCTGTGTAAGTTATAAACTCCTGTGTAGCGCGCTTCAAAGTAACGAAATTCTTCAAATTATTTTTGTAGTGCAGATTACCAAGAATTGAAACCCAAGTTGCTGAAGAATTGACAGAACATAATATAAAAATTTGTAATCTAAAATCTAATGCAAAAAATAAATAAATAAAGAATAGGAATTCTCAACGGTGGTGGTCATCGGTGTTAAAGACTTTGGAATCTCTTTCTCGAGGATCTTTCTTTCGACGAGTCGCAAGTTGCGGTTTACGCAGCATCGTCACATATATTCACACAAATGAACGTAAATATATACACGTGATGAGCTGAACGAAACGAAGTCCCGTGAGGAGTCGTCAACAGCACCGAGAAATCATCGATACCATCGATACTTGAGTTCACGGAGATGACGCTGCTGACCAATTCTCTTTTTCTCTCTTCTTCGCTGTCTACGATTGATGGATCTCCTCGTGTCAACGTTTTCGTAGTCGTACGTACCAGAGATGCCGTTCCTTCGATCAGAACCAACCAGATTGTGCAACCAAGCGTATACATATACCGAACGAAAGAACGAACGAACGAAAAAGAAATGGAACACTACGTCCAACGGTTCATTTGCTCCCCGATATCGAATCAACAATTTTTGAATTTTTATTAATTTCAAAGAACTATTCAACAATATCCCAAAACCTCTCAACTTACAGGGAAAAATTTGAAAACCTATTTGATTCTTCTTCTGAAAATCTGTTGCTGTAACGACACATCGCAAGAAGAAATCTTCAGAGCATCGATTGATCGATTTCTTAATCGTGATTCGTTGATACGTGAAATATGATGGATCGTTTCTCGAGCTTCTCCATGTACAAGGGGAACCATGAAATATTAACCCATTAACGGTTATAAATTGTCGTTGGTGAAGCGTGATTGAATTGCCAAGAGATGCTGAAAAAGGATTTTCATTTTCTTCGATTAATCTCCCAGGATCATGTTGTCCCTTGAATTTTGAACTTTGAGTTGTAACGGAGGAGCAAAAAGAAGAAGGAGAAGAAGAAGAAGAAATTATTTGACGGAGTACGTAAGTGGAGAACAGAAGAGGATGAAGAAGGATGGGAAATCATCGAACGAACGTGAGCGCACGTACGTGGGAAGGTGGAAGAGATCGTGTCACGTCTGCGGAACCGCTGCGGAAATGCTTGGCTCGTGACAACGGCGTATCACGTGCCAACAGTACCGTGACTGCTGCCTATATGGACGATATCGAATATTCCGTCGGTGTGCCTATTTCGTAATATTTTTATCTCACCGTCGTGAGTGATTCGCTGAAACTACTATATATGCACCAATTTCACTAGTAATACTGAAATTAACACTCATCAAATCGTATACTAGAATTGAGAATATTCCTCTGAACCATTGATATTAAGAGCATTCCGTAGGTCCTACAGTTCCTAGATCTCTCTACCCAAAATACTTGAAAAGGACTGAATAAAATGGAATAAAACAACCAGCCAGACCTGTTTCCATCCTCTAGGGTCTACGGGATGCCCTCAAGAGGAAGATGTACTAGACTCATATTATAGAGTAGATTCACTGGAATTAATCATTCAACTGGCTGACTGCTGTTGATGTTTGGATAGCTAAACATTAGCTATGGTAGACACTTTTTAGCTGCAGAAACAAAAGTTCTTGCTGCACCCAAGTAGAAATGCTCTAGCTATTGACGAATTTTGTAACGCTTAATCAGCCAAATACTAGACATTTGCAAGTTCCTCATCAGAACCCTGCGAGGCACTTGCAGCAAGCGTCTAGTCTTTGGCTAGTTGAGCGTTACGAAACTCGTCAATGCTTCGACCAGGGTAGTAGCTAAAATTTAGCTGCTGCTGAAATATTTTTGACTATCCAAATATGAACTCAAAGTGGAAGAAAATTCCAGAATTTGCCTCCTCCGTTCCATTGTAGAGTAGATAACCACCATCCCTCAATGGGTTTCCAAACACATAGAACAGATAAATAACAGAACCAAGAACGCAAGGATAGAATAAACGAGAGGATATGTACATAAATATACACATATATATTCACACTTGAGCAAAGAGAACATTTTTCTTCTGGTAAACAGGATTATCCAAAGAGGTGCTGGGGGAAATAGTAAAAGGACGAAATATCGAGTCTCGTTAGTCGCTCGTTAGTAGCAGCGATAATTCTCTCGCGGCGGCACACAAAAGGAGCTGCTTCTGGCCTTTGGACAAGCGTACACCCGAGAGTGCGAGGTACGGCAAGGCGAAGCAAGGCAAGGCAAGGCAAGTCAATGCAAAAGCAATGGCGATACCATGGTTATTTTAAGCACGCGTTCACTTAGATCCACGGAATAATGTGCTCGGTAATGCAGCAGTCTATACTTTGCAATTATTCATTGTTCGATTCGATTCAAATTGAATCGTTGTCTAATAAAATACACTTTTTACGTACGAATACCCGATCATCACCATACAATTCTCGTACCGATAAAATTGCTTGCTATCATAATTACTTGTCTTATAATTAATGATCGTGTGTCATGAACTTGTTGAGTTTGATATCGACAAGTTGATCATGAATAATCGGTTCTATATTGTAACCTCGTATTATAAAAGATGTGATGTATGATGATTAATGCATTTTCAACACCTGTCTCCTCGAAAGGATTCTAATTTTCTCGTTTAAATATTTGTCGAAGAAAAACAAATGAATTCTGAGAAATGCGAATCGAATTGGAAACTAGTTCTTTCAATTTTGCTGTAAGTCGATGGATGCTAAATGAAATCATCGTGGAAAGGAAGGAAATGAAATCAGCTGAGTCGAACATGCGACTTAACACGCACAAACGAAGGAACGAAGCACGTCTGCGAAATCGTCGAAGGAAGTTGTTGGTTCGTGACTTGTCGCATCACGTGTCGTATTGGCGTACACCGGCATTTATTTATATTGAAATTACATACTATTATTCTCAATCAATCAAACGGGAACCGCTACTCCAATCGATACTCGATATCAATCATTTTCCAAGGCGGAAACTAAGGAACACATTGCAAACGAATGAAGAAATTCGAATGAACTCGTGTCATTATTTTCACAAATTTAAAATCGCTGTAGAAATCACCCTAAGGTAAAAGACCCTATACCCGATCATTTTCATTGTTACGAGGTAATTTAGCTAGAAGTTTCAAATGAACAAGTTAATTTTCGATCTATTAATATCAAAAAATGTTCTGGTTGAAGAGTTTTTGCACAACTAAACCACAAAAACCTAGAATATAAGGACTGAACCTAGTTTCTTGAATTAACCGTCAAAACCTTTTGGATTCAGTGAAATCATCAGGAGGAATCAATCACCCCGATCTCTCTATCAACGACACTCTACCGATACTTCGACATTATTCGTATACATGGAAAAATGAAGAAGCAAAAGGAAAAAGCCAGCATCTATATTATTAACTATGAAAACTTATAACGAATACCCGATGATTATATCAAAATAAATTATTTCCTACATTCAAAATTATAAACTTAATGTAGTCGATAAGTATACTCGACACATATTAATTATCAAAAGACATATATCACGATGTCTACGAGTCATAAGATAAAACGAATTACCGGTTGGCATTCATTACTCAGTGAAACGCGAATGGATTGTCTAGTAGGCAAGGGTCGTACAAGGTGAGACTCGTGACAGCCCACAATTATTATTTCCGATCTTCAATGTGTTTGCAGCATTAGGTCAAAGGCGGAGTGTACGAGGATTCGCGCGTGTATATAATATTAGAAATAATACTTTGTTTCAACGACGGAAAACATATGAAATCAAATCAAATCTCTTTCCCGATGAATATCAGAACGAATTCCTCCACTCCGCGAGATTAATTAATCGAGGAGCAAAGTGGAATGCCAGAGCGAAAATAAGAAAAAAAAAAAAAAGGTTGACTGTGCCAGGATCGAGTTTCTGTATTTGTGATGTTATTAATCGATCACGGCCAGGTAATAATTCGTGAAAATGAGATCGTGTTTACGCACCTTGCTTTATCATTTTATCCACCATATCTTCGAGCCACGGCAATTCGATCGTAGAGGTAGGGACAGATTCCGGTCTTTGAATCTTGAATCAGGATACATTTGCGATTTAAACTCGGTTATATGTTTGGTTGTGTCAACAGTTGTCCGTGACTTGGATAATACACTTTTTTTTCAACAACATTTTACATGAAATTTAACCCTCAGTCTCCACACTAGTAACTTTTCACATTGAATTTTGACACAGAATACATTAATTTCTCTTTTACCTATTACAATTCATGAATTTTTCGAAAAATTTCACCCTGAATTCACGTAATCTTCACTTTTATCCTGATTTATTTGCACGAAATTACAAAGGATGAAAATTGGAAAACATTTTATAGCATCAACTATAGCTGTTTCATATTTTTGTAAATAAATTTGTTGTGTCTCGTTGTTCCAAATACAACACTTCCTGTGATTTCAAAATATAATAATTAATCGTAGCCGGAGATACATTCGAACTGCAACGTGAAGCTTTTACTTTACTCCAATCAAAAAATTAGCGAGGAGGATGAGAAAAGATCGCAACAAAGTTGTGTTGCCGAAATGAACGCCCGTGCGAATTGGACACGCTTAAAAGGGGAAGAATTATTTAATCACTGTTGCAGTTTTCCAAATTGTCGAGCGGTTTCTTTTTCCTTTGGTTGGTCTCTCTCTCCTTCCGTTTCTTTGGGTTAGCCTGTGAGCATCGATGGTCATTACCTTTACGATCAATCACGCCGCTCATTATCTTGGAGAACGACGTTACACTGTGGCTGTTACTCGTTACGGAAGATCGGTTACGAGGGGCAACGATATTTAGTCGAAAGAGCCAGAGTTGAATATCTCTGGGCCATTACACTTTCTGGAGAGTTAAAAGACGATATTTCAAAAAATATGACCAAAGATTACATTCTTCTCCTTTGAATGTTATGCAAAACATTTTATAACTCATTTTTTTTCCTGAAATACCACCACGATACTTGGTAATTGCTGACTTTATTTTCAATACTTTCAATCAAATTTTGTTCTCGCTTTATCGATTCAAAGGAATTAAATATCAAAATTTGTACACAGGCCCAAGAGAATCACCTCATGAAGAAGTTCGAGTAACACATCTTTCATCTTTCACGATCGTTAGCGTGATTATAGTATTTTCAGTGCCGATAATGAGACCATAAGGGCGGGTGAAGTCATTTATTCAATTCGATCTCGAGCCTCGATCGAATCACTCGACTCTCAATCCCGTGGACGTATTACGGTATAATTTGATCGTGGAAAAATTGAGGAAAACCTAGGGGATATGTTGTCAGTGTTTCGAGGAAAGTACAAGGGAAAAAAGAAACGGAGGAATGTCGGATGATTTCGGTAGCCTTGTCCTTACTACGCGTACATAGTTGGCCGAAGGGAAGGGTTGCCAAGGGCGCAACAGAAGGATAAGTAGAAGGCAACGTCAGCTTACCATAACGTAGGTGATTTCAGCAGGATTCATGGCTGCTTGATTACGAGTAATAAACCGGTGCGTTAGGATAAGATTTATGAGCATCGTTGCACACCTATGGTCTCTGATCGCCACCCTCAGGGTACACCTATACGATTTTCTCTTTTTTTTATTCTTAGACTTTCACTCGTCTCATCTTCCCATCAAAGATACGAGATTTAAAAACAATGAACGAATTCTCAAAAATGTTGGTTCCATTTGATATTGTAACAGGGTACCTTTGCTACAATTCTATCATCGCTTCGAATGAATCATACGACAGAATAATTGTGAATTCAGTGAACTTGGGTGGTCGGGAGAACAAAGTAAATGCCAGGAGTGCTTTTGTTAAATGGTCGCACGTTCAAGGAGGTTTACAACAAGGGGCTTGGCCGAGAGAGTCTAGCTTTGAGAGGCCTCGCTGCTTCGCGCTTTGGCCTAACCTCATTACCGACAATTACATATTATTTTCTCTTTCCTTTCCGTCTTGAAATCCCTCTCGGATTATTCCACGTATAAATATCTTTTTTGCTTCTCTTTCTATCTCTCATCGTACGCGTGGCTCTTGCAATCCCACGGCGAGATGAGTGCTCGTCGATTCGGCGTGGGAGTTGATTCTTCCTCGATTCGTCAAAACTCATTTTCTTTCTTTTCTCCACCATCGCTGTTAATCGATCCAAATCTATACCGACAAATCTCAAATAAACTATATTTTATGATTGAAAATGAAAACAAATTCGTGAGAATACTCAACGTGTGTAGCTGTTGGCTAGGGTTGAATGTATGACGAGAGAAAATAATCAAGCGATATAATGATTTATTCGATATTTCGATAGGCAAAGACAGAAATTCTGAAGTTTATGGGGAATCGATGGACACAGAAGTGTATATGATACTCTTGTGTACGTACGAGAATAAATGCGAGGGTGCCGCTTGAATTGCGCAACATTGGCGCCAGGTCACAGTGCCCGCGGGCTCCCAAGAAATGAGTCACCCGAGATACGAAAAGAACACGGCCGAGAGAAGACGTGGTTGTTGTTGTGTGCTTGTTGCTTACCTGACCCACCTATCGTGAGCAACCGAGGACCTGTCCAAGGTACTTCGAGGAGAACTCTGAACGTTCGAGACGGAGTAAGAGATAAAGGAACGAGAGGAAAAGAGAGGAGAAAATTATTCGTGAGAGGAAGAGAACGGTAGGTATTTTTCTCCTCAAAGGTGATGTTTATTTGGTGTTCACCAAAATACATATTCCGGGATAATGTTTATAATTATTACGGTAATGAGTTTCAAAAGGTTCTCTTTAATATACATATTTTCTTCACATCGATGTTATCGGGGATTCAGTTCAAGGATGTATCCTGAAAGAGAGGGGAAGACAAGGTCTCTGATCGACACGAGATCCACATCCAAAGCTTTTTCTTAGCGAAATTTCAATTTCATATCGAAAGTTTAGATTCTCTGACTTTGAATGGATCCTAGTAGAAATGCTCTAGCATAGTTCATTTGTTTTGTAATACCTGCCCGGAGCGAATGCTTTGTTAGTTTTGCTTTGGAATGGGTTTTACAAAATTCATAAATTCGTAAAACGAAACGATGATTCAAACCTATCTGATCTGACGAATGATCGTTATTCAACTTTTTAAATTAACTCCTTAGAATTACATACTAATTCGTTTCAATAAACGACTCGAACTCCAGCTACACCTGGGTTAGGGGATTTTTCTTCTACTTCGAAGAACTACAGATTGAATCTTTTAAAGAGTAAGGAAAGATTTTTCTCATTTTATTGAAGAAATTTTACTATGACCTAGTATTCACCTTCTTGGAATTCATAACTTTCTGTGGTTTTTATATCTAGTCAATATCCAGAAACTCACTTGTAACAGAAGAAGCGTTATACGCAGTAATTATAAAACAGTTCAAGAATTGGTCCATGTATGTAACATTTACATCAGCTGTGAAGCCAAGCCCTCTAAAACTGAAAGGGTTATAAATGTCCAGTCCCAAACCTTAGATTATTCTTCTAAAAGAATAAGAATTTCCCTCGAAAATGGGACAAGCTTACTGCCCGCTGCCTGAAGAGTGAGATCTCACTCTAAATATTTGACTGAATTATGTTGATTTTATATAATCATATATTCCTTTTTCTGGTAAAAATCATTCTAATTCTGACTCTAGGGCAAAACCAGACATTCTCCGCAACCTCGAGTTGAGTCTCCCTACAGAGAAGGGTTGTAACAAAACAAATATCTTGCAAATATGCGGGGAGAGTGTCATATCTATCATTCACCAGGCATTCACCAGGTGGTTCGCTTATCACGTAACAAGCTTGCGGGATATCTGGTCTGTTACAATCTCCAACAGTCTATTCTATTCCTGAAAAACATTCAACATGGACCCAACACTCGATCATTCGATACAATGAAGATACGATATAATAAATGAATTATCAGTTACTTGAATAATAATCATGAAAATGACTCATCTCCTCCGTCGAGTAATTATTTGCTCAGGAAGTTACTTGACCTATTTTTTGCTTCGGTTGACACTCCTTCGAGTTTGAGGGTATATTAAATAACGATTCCAACCAGGACACGTTGATGCAATTTGTTGTTGTCGTCGCCGTTGTTGTTGTTCCAGTGAAATTTCTTTCACGGTGACCTTGGTGTTGTTTAATTCGTATCCCACGTAATTAAAAGCATTCGTCATCGTTGTGCATCTACGACTCTCATAAAGGATGTAAAAAAGATCTTATAACCGTTGAATGATGTATTAAAGATACACGGAACGTACCAAAAGACTTTTATATGAAGCAATAAAGAGAGAAAAAGGAATCAAGAAAAGCACAAGAAGTGTTACAAAGTAATAAAACAACAAAGTCGTGCTAACCTCTGCCAAATTGTAACGTAATGACGAAAGCCTCTCTCTCTCTCTCTCTTCGTCTCGTTGACCCACCTCCCTCTTATATGGATTTATTACCCAACAATTACTGATCCTTTCTTATAGCAAGAACACACCAGAAGACATTCCACGAAGACCAACACAGAGCACCGTACGAAATTCTTCAAATGATACAACGGACTGCTAAATGAACAGGAGCTATCTCTTAGTACACAAAATATTATTACTATTATCGGATGAATCTTCAGTTCAATGACCTTCTTCTGAATTCTATTACAAATATCGTGGATTACATACTTGTATAATATTATGAGAATAAAAGAACTCGTCGTACTGGTACTCGTAGGGAATGATATACGAGGAATGACTCTCAATAGTGGGCAATAAATAAGAGATCTTTTCATACGCGGCGGGCAACTAGGCCAATCCCATGATACGCTATATTTCGACGGAGTACAAAGCAGATTGCAAATCTGACAAGACACATCAGGGCCAAACCGGTGCGCGTTGGTCCTCGTATTTAAGTAAAAGCTTATGTATACATTCGTACACGTAATTCTGCTAGTACGCGTTATGAACGTTCCGAGATGTTTTATGTACCGGCTCCGCTGGTGCAGTAAAACTGCCCTCGACTGCTTTTCGGCTTCTTCTTCTTCTTCCTCTTCTTCGTCGTCGACAACGTTGCTCGGTTATCCGGATCACCGCCCTTTTATATTAGTTATGATCGCGTGCTTCTGTTTCTTCTTTAAGAAACTTGCATCATCGACGTCCAACGAATTCCGCGGTTTTGTACGTACGAATTTTCTCTCAAAAACTTACTCTTACGTTCGAGAAACCATTAAGGAGGGGAATTTATGACAGGGGAAGATTAACGTCCATGTGAATCTTTTACGTAGTTTCCATTTCCATTTGGTACTTGATTCACGTATTATCCTCCTTTCTTCACGGTAACATACATTTTTTTTTCTCACGGGTGAGCGAGCATTCATCGGAAGCAGCAAGAGCAGCAGTTCTTTTGGTTCTCACAATTCTACATTTGGCAATGCCATCAAGTGGGTATCTAAAATATCGATATTCTAATAATTGTGAATAATTCGCGAATAACTGTGACATGGCGTGGAAATAGTTTCACGAATAGTTTCAGGCGGGATTAACTTGTCACGTTGGGAATAAGATTTTCATATTTAAACGAAAACATTGGATGACTTCCAGTTGTCACAAAGTGAACCGAAACAACCCTGACCCGGAATCATATTTTCTTGCTTCATAACTTGGCGTGGTCATCTCAACGCTTCCATTTTTTCAATGATTCTTTCCTTACTTTGCCAAAGACAATATCTTATTTCCTTTCTACGATCAAGTCACGTAGTACCACGACGTGTATGTCGTACGTATACACACGTCTCATATACGCTAATTAAAGGGAATTCATGTGAATTTACCATGTGATTGTACCTTCACCGCGTGTCGTTTCTAGATAATTTGCCTCGAATCGTTTCGATACAATGTGCGGGAAATATCGTCACGTCATCCCTCGTGTATACTTCATACATGTTACACATGTGTACTTTCCATTACTAACATCACCGAGCTGACCTCAGGGAGGACCCTTTTACCTGTCACGTAACTTCCGAGTGTCATTAAAATCGTCGATGGTCACCGTTATACGCGTACCAAGTTTCTTTTGAATCATAATAACGGAAGGCAGAATAATAATTGTAGACGTTTTGGGAATGTATGTGATTATGTGTAAATTTCTTTACATTCGTTTAAACATTGACATTACCGCAAAGTACTTCTTCCTTCGACAAATCAATTGTAATTACGTATCGATAAATAACTCGGCTGCGGAGTGAAAGAGCCCTGATCGATGTCGATGGTGTCTGACACTTTGACTACGTTAAAGAATAATAAATCCAACGATGTATCACTTGTCGTCAGAAATTAAAAATGTATAACCTACGACATAAGTGTGAGCTGTTGTTGTTATTTAGAACGACGAGGTACAGGCAGGTTATGTATCAATTAATCTCCCTCGATGAATTCGTTGACAAAGAAAAGGAGGCATAACGATGAGATTGTCTCGCGCAGAATACCGCACGATGCCTTGGAGATACCGTAGACTTGGTAACCGTAGAAATCTTGATTATTTCTCTGGTGGTATGTCCCTTGAGTCTTGTACACGTTCGAGCCACTTTCTCCGCTGATGCGCGTCGAATTACAGATGCAACAAGACCGAAGAGAAGAGAAATGAGATACAACGCTTGATTCAAATCAGGACAAATTTTCGATTGTATTTCATTTGTTCTTCTTTTTTCTTGAAAACCAAATAGGTATGTCGAATGCCACGATGCGTGAGTTTTTTCCCCAGTTTTTGGCCACGGAATGCGTAGAATATTAACTAAACAATTATTACCGAATCATACTACAAAATAATAACACCGCTCATTTATATTGTTAACTCGTAACTCACGTATCCGATGAAAATGGTAGAAAAGAAATACCCGGGCGGAACGTTCATACATCATTACATCTTCGATCTAAATCATTGTGTTACGATCGGAATAAAATGAATTTTTTCAAGCTGTGACAAAGAGGACGCGGAACACCTTTTGGAATACATCATTTTCGAAAGTACATGACAAAAAAATTGAATGATCATTTTGATGTATCGGTTACAATCAGCGAGAGAAAAGATCTGGAATCGTAGTAGTGTGGTGGCGGTCGTCGTGGCTCGTTGGAGACACAAAAACTAACAAACGAGTTCTTCTTCTTCTCTTCGTCCTCCTTCGCCGCCTCCATCATCGCTATCGCGTTTCCAAGGCGGAAGATTGTCGACGACGACGGCGACGACGACGAGAAAAGCACACGGTCAATCCCGATTCAAGAGAAAAACAATTTATTGAAATTTCAAAATTCAGTTTCTTCCGGGTTAACGCAATGACCTTCCTCAGCCTTTTCTTTTTATTCCCTCATATATGAGGGAATCTATGAGGATTCTTTTTCTTCCTTTTCTTCTTTGTCTTCTTCTTGTTGTTCTATCGATTGACAAGAGTTGATCTCTTGTCCGTTGTCAGCAAAAAACACACGTTCGACTACGGTGAAATCAATTGATCGTACGATAACCTCTCCGATCGAGTATCGTTGAAGGAAGAGGCAGTGAATCGAATAGGATCTGGTCTTCGTCTCTCCTCCCCCGCTCCATCCTCCCCTTTCATCACCCTTGTCGTAGAAACTCGTAAAAACGTGGTAGCAGAAAACATGTGGTTGGGCGGGGGTATATCGCGGTGGTGATCAACTACGGACCGATGTAGTCACCGAGGTAGATACATTAAAAGCCATGGGTAACCTTCTGCGAGTAGTAAAACATCGGGACATGAAAACTGATGCCCATCCTGGGGTGCAACAACAGTCGTTTAGTAAACGAACGATGTAACGTATATACGTCGGCGGCGGTGCTTCTGCGGAAGAAGATAAATTTCACCAACGATCATCTTTCGTTATAAATGGAACTACAAAATGTATAATGAATGAGAATATTTTAGTTCTCGGGTCAAATATTCGAATACATAAGAAATTTATATTTTATGGAAAGATTCGTTATCCTTCGTAAATTGTGCCATCAATTTGAACGGCGTATGAGTGCAATGATGCCTGTCTTCGATGTTGTCCCATTTCGATTCCAAAGTGGGGGGTATTTCTCAATAAAATGAGAATTATATCTCGTGAACTACCGACGGGATAATGAATGGAATTTAATAATATACGACGATTCCTCCTCGATAATAACGATCGATGGTCGATGCCGGTCATTCATCGTCAAGTAAAAAATATAAAGATGTTAAGGTATTGGCGATGTTCGATAATACAGAGGTGGATATATCAGAAGCCATGGGTAACCTTCGTCCAGTAAAGTATCAGGGCAGTAAAGCATCAGGGTACAACTGTCGATTCCGGAGTGCTACAGCGGGAACAGCAACAGCAGCGAGTTGGTACAATAACAGCCGCCGGGAGGCAGCATAACGAACGTCAGATAAAACATGAGGACTCGATACCATGCATCTTTACCAGTAAGAAGAACAACAGTAACAACGACTACTACTACCGCTGCTACAAAACTTCTCTTTCTTCTTCTTCTCTTTATTTCTTCGTTGTGAAGTTTAGGAATCGATTTGCAAGTGAAACTCGATAGATGAGTGCCTGTCGTTTTCTTGGTCGTCATCCTCATCGTGGTCGTGGTCTTCGTCGTCGTAGTCGTCGTCGTCGTCGTCGTTATGCCTACCTCTTTCCCAACACACCACCACCATCGTCATCTGAATTTACGATTCAGGGAGACGAGAATAAGAGCAAGAAAGAAACAAGAGCATGGATCGATGACCTGGGGTATACCAAGTGTATACTAAGCGGCTATCCAACGGGTGTTGTACGAGAAAATCATTGACTTTTGGAAATATAATCGATCGATCATTCGAATGAAAACTTTGTCTCGTTCTCTCAATTAATTCGCGTGTATCCAGGGTAGGTTTCGATTCGTGTATGCAGATTCGAACACGTGTTGTTTGGGTCGAATGAGATCGATACATAACACACACACACACACACACGCATGCCTATATCAATTTGCTGAAATGCAATTCGGTGTGGTAAGAGATTACCACGATGCGTCTTATCGGTTCACCGAGGGAACGCTTATTAATTCGCATGGTCCTTTTTCAACGTCAACGAGATGGAAAAGCGTAGCGGTGTGGTCGCGATAATTTTTCGATAAACGTAGACAGGTGAGAAATATGCGATTTATTCTTCTTTTTGAAACATCCAAATTAATGATTGAATTTTGAACGTCAAAAGACGTAGGGCAAACATGATGAGAAAAGACCGAAGATGTCAAAACTAATGACATTGGTTTTCTTGGTTGTTCCCTGGAGACTCGAGGGCAAGCGAGGCCACGAGAATCAACCACCACCTCGCGTAGAAGAAGATCGGGACGAGGACGAGGACGAAGAACGAGTCATCGAGGCAGTCCGAATGATTCCTGGTAACCACTACTAAGACGTGCCTCGAGAGACAACTAGTTGCCAGTGCTATGCTGTCTGGACCAGCTCCTTTTCCTCCTTCTCCCCCTCCTCCTTCATCTTCGATAACGCTTTGCGATACACTCTCTTCTTTCTCTTTTCATTTCATACGATTGGAGAGTGGTTTGTAGACTGGCAGGCTACCCTTCTTAAGCCTTACTTTGCTGTCAGAAAAAGATGATTCTCCGTTGCACGTGCAAATAGCAAATCACAACGAGCTTGCCATCGTTGACAGGGCATCCCAACTTCTCATCAAATCGCAATTGTTCTGTACGATCATAATTGCTGTTAGTTGACTCATGGTTTCTTTGATGGAGTTTGGAACATTTCACTTGATATTATTCACCCTTTACCTGATCTCATCAGGATTTCGAACTTCCCTGACTTTTCTTTCCAGTACTTTGTAATTATTTCTTTAATGGCAATCGCAATTCAATTCGGTGGACAAACTTTCTACAATTACAGAGATATTTTCAAAGGTATAGGTAAAGATTAGTGAGAATCGAGAATGAAATTATATCGTGAGATGGAGTTCTCGATGATTGTATCGAATTACTACCAGGAGTCGGGTTGCAAAAATTTGTTGTTATATTTTTAGAGACTTTTCAAAGGTGGGTTCAAGTATCAATTTATTCGTCTATGAGAGTTGATATTCGGGACGAAAGTCATCTTGAATTTTACAATATTTCCAAAATATTTGCAATATAATATTAAAAACGCTTGACACAATGTTGAGGCGCTTGAGTATCTTGTAGTGACACAAGCACATACTAACAATAGGGCGGCGATCGTTTGTATTATCCCGATGATCGTGCAGAGCGGGCAAAGTTCCTCTTACTCTCTTTTACTTGAAAGAATAACTTGGCGAGAGAGCGCGAGTTGCTCCTCATCCGATTTAAACCACGATTTTGCTCGTTGCGTGGCCGTTGGAGTCCCGAGATTCCAGGAGCATCCATCAGGCCTCGTCAAACCAGCCGACGAAGCATCAGTGGATCGGCATCCATTGGTTCTGTCTTCTCGTCCACGAGAGAAAGAGCGAGTTGTCTACACAAAACCTCCTTCTGGACTCCCTTCAGCGGGTTTCACCTCCTCTTTTCTTCTTCTTTTTCTTCATCTGTATATACACACCACAAACAACGTACGAAAGCCCAAGAGCGCATACACATGCGCGGGTCCGTATTCGTTGTTAATGCAAACCTTTTCTCGCAAGCGTCAGCAAGAACTCGCGCAAAAATACGCCAGCACAATCAGCTGACAGATCAACCGACCGCGATGCAAGGAATATTCTCATCGAGTTTTCCTCCCCTTTTCAAAACTTCTTCACATTTTCCAACATTTTAAAATATTCTTTTTGGGTCGTACAGAGACTCGTTCAGTCCTCTTTCATGTACGTAATTGCAGCGAGGATTTCACTGTGATTATTGGAGAAGTAATCATATCTCTTGGAAACTCTCTCCTAATTTCGAATTGGTTTTCTGGATAGGTCGATCCTCGAGTAACATTTTGGCTCGTTAATGAAATGAGAGGACAACAACAACAACAACAACGTGTGTGAGTAGGTATGTTCGTGATTCGTGGATACAACGATCAAGCTGAAGCGGATACGTGGTATTAAGGCGCCTCCCGATGCGATGATAATGGCTCTCCAAGTTACTGGGAGCGGTTGGATCTATGATGACAGGTGGATCTTCTGCTAATCGTTTGATGGTCTGCGTGTAGAGCAACGCGGTACCATTACGTCTTATGTTCCTCTGTCACCCGGAGTCAACTGTGACGAAACACAACTATGATAGCCGTAATTGTACTAACTGCTTGATGGTCGGATAAATGGATGATAATTGTGCTCGAACTCGGTCTGACTCTTCTACTTGATAAACTCTATAGACTGCTCGTACGCTGTCGACTCGTGTGATGTGTTTCGAATGACTTTTCTTCCCGAGAGCCGATGTGAAAGAGAAAACAACAACGAGGATGAGAGATCTTCAAAGAACAAGAGTTTCACACGGGATACATAAGATTCATTCTTCGGTTTTTGCATCTTTTCTGTTGACTTTGGTATCATCGTTTCCCCAGTCCTCGCTCAAATAGATCGTATTATTGTCAAAATTATGGGATATTGTTGAAAAGCTATGAAGCCATACTCGTTTCAAAATTGCACGTTGCCAACATTTTGTGGAAAGTGTAATTTATAACAGCAAAACTTATCCATAGTCATATAGAATAAAAGAATTGTACAAAAATCTACAAAAATAAATGTGAAAATTTAATTTCGCAATTCCAAGGAGTTAATCGAAAAGATAAAAAAAGGAAGTAAAGCTAATTACAATTCACATAAATCTTTTGAAACGAATAATCGTTCTACGCGTTAGAACAAAACTCTTATTCTTGGAGCACCTCGAATCATTCAAACGAAACTCGATTGATCCTATTTATACGCAACATACAATGTATGTCGATTCATTTTTCTTTTTCCTTGGCACATTGTAGATAGGAACAGAAACTAACTCTTGGATCAATGAGATAATGTTTAGAGAAGTTAATACACTGCACGAATCGTGTATCCGAATACGATGTAGCGCCTGTGTTTATCTGAAAGACACGAAGAGGGAAATCTATTTTCGTGCTTTCGTTTCGTTCAAATAACGCAGCCACGGGATGAGGAATGAGGCCAATTAAGCACTATATCATTAGCAACAGGTTTGCGACGACAAAGTTCGGCGTTCTATCAAGTAAATCACCCGTAATACCGTAGCGTTTCGTGTAGCGTTGCTAACGAAAATTCACAATTGCAAATTACATTCACATGATTTACTCGACTTGGTGAGAGAAATCAATGTGAATGTTACATTAATATTCTCTTGGTTGACCAACGGAAGAAGCGATATCAGAGTAAGAAAAGGTGGAGGTTGAGAATAAAAAGATGAAGAACCAGGTGGACGTTAACCATGAAGTTGCAGCCGTTACATCCTCTGCGTTTCCAGGAACCCCTGGTGATGGTACTGGTGCTGGTGCTTTGGATGGGAGGACGATGGGACCTAAACTCAAGACCATTACGACCGTCGTTGTAATAGTAAGAGAGGTAGTAACCCAAATGATCAACGACATAGAGCTCGTCCGCATCGCCAATATATAGTAAAAGGAGAAATAATAAGAAGAGTGAACTAGCAATCTTCCACGTTTTCCAAGTCACGGGTTTGTTATTATCGCTGATCACGTAGATACTTAGAAGCCGGCCACTCTCTTGCTGTTTTATATATAAACAAGTACAGGGGCATACAGTTGCTTTGAGAACAACTCCTCCATAACCTGACAAGGTAGCCAGGGACGCCACAGGCCACAGGTTTTATTCGCTCGCTGCTGTTGATTCTCTTCCTCTTTCTTCTCACATATATATATCCTTCCTTCTCCCTTTTATTCTTCGCACACTGCCACCTTTGTAGGTATTTATGCCTCGGGCAGACGAACAGCTCCTGGTTCGACCAGACAGCGCTGCGCCTCCTCCTTCGAACTTCCAGGAATCGCGAGAGCGAGAAGAGGTAGAGGAAAAGACGCGCAACGCATCGGGCTTCCACCTTCGGGAAGAAGAGAAGAGTGCTCGCAACATCGAGGTGACTAGACGGTGGGAACCGACGGTCATCGCCGATGGATGGGAGCTTCTATCGGTAGTCAGTCTTGTTTTGACGACAGGCCACGCGTCCGTATCACAAAAAGATAGAGAAAGAGAATTCTGAGAGGTGCATCGACCTCAAAGGTCATCGAGATATCCAGATAGAAAACTGGGTATACGAGGGTGTGGAACTTCGAATTCATTTATCGTAATATATCAAGTATATCACTCATCCTCGTCCACTTCACTTCACATCCCTTTTCAACACCTTTCCATATCGCAGGCGATGTTTCCTGAGCGCTAGAAGATATCTTCGATATGGATCACTTCAATTAATAATATTCCCTCCTATTTGGGAACACATTGACCGATAGTTCATTGACTGCCGTAAACGATTAATCTATATATACTCCACAATGGGAAACGCATTAGAAAACATTCTCCCATATATGGACAAGATGTCGGAAAGGGTTAACCATTGAAACCTCAAGTAAATATAGAAATACATGCCCCAACTTTTACAAGAAGTTGAAACGAAACCCTGGAAGAAGTAATTTTTCAGCAATTTAAACAATAAAGCTTCACCTCGGCATCAGCATTCAAAGATAAATAGTTACTCGAATGAGTCTGGGCGGGAGAAAAAGAGCAATTTAAAACCCTCCTAAGCGTTCAATGCAATTATTTACAATATCGTATACAGTCTTTGGCTCTTCTTCCTCTTGGAAGTGGAGTTTCGCGGCAGGGCTTGCCTTTGAAACGTTCTTTTCTTTTCATTTCGGTTGGATAAGTCACAACTGGACTAGGTACAATAACTATCAAGTAGGGCTTATTGTCCTTCCTTCAGGGATGCCGCAGGGAAACGGCCCATTGTTGAGGACATGCATACGCGTGTACACTCAACGCAATGCATATCTACCTTCTCTTTCTCTCTTCTCTTGATTCTCAAGATCTATCGTTGGAATTTACGTATGTAGATTACCCTCCCTTGCCCGGGGGCCCTATTGTTCCCCAAGAAAGAGGCGTGGAACACGCAAAGAGCACCGGTCAGGAACTTCAGAGAGTTACATATAGAAGGTTGGTGCTGACGCTACCGATGTTACTGCTACCGTTGTGATACCGGGGCACCTTGTTAGAAATTGCCTCCGGAAACAAAAAGGTCCAATCCAATTGACAAGGGAAAGAATGTGTGTGTGTGTGTGTATAAGAGTGGGAGACAGAGAAAGAGCCCGAAACGATTCTGAAAAAGAGATAACAATGTTAATGTTCGTTCTCGATTAAATTAAAATATTAAAAGAAAAACTCTTTCTTCTTCTTCGTCCATTTCATCCTCCCTTCTGTTCATCTTTGAAGATTAATCAAATACAAAGATGCATCGGATGCAACTTGTAGAAACACCATTTGCGGTTCAGACTGTTCGAATTGGATGACTCTATCAAACCTTGACCAATGAAAAAACGAAATTACCTCTCATCACTGTAAGTTTCAACTTTAAACGTAGCAAGGTTTCACTCCGCCATCAAACTTCTATGCCACTTGTTTCCCTGGATTCCTTCACCTTGTTTGACAAAGATGATTATTGTTCCGGACTCTCTCGGAATTGGGGATCGCATAAATTACACTCAATTTTATGATCCTCATTGAAGAACAAATGCGATTGATTAAAGGAACTTAGCTTTTTCTACGTTGAAGCTGTGGAGTTAATTGAAATTTCGTATACATCGCATTCGACTGCGCTGCAAGAATCGTGGAAAAGATGTTTTTCCACTTTAAAAGAATAGAGAATTTGTCCCCGAATGTTTTGAGGGGGAAAAGTATGCGAATACCAAACGCAGCACAAAACACCTGCAATTTCATCGAATTAATCCAGTTATTGAAACTCCAAACATAATTGGGATAGTAATCCCTCAACGGATGAGAAGAAAATGACAACGAGTATTTAACTCGGTTGCCACCAAGTATACAAACAAAAGAACTACGTAAGAGAACTTAAGAGAACAAGATTGTCAACGTTAGATGAAAAGTTAAATAACTCTTTGAGCGTTATAAGAGTAAGAAGAAGAAAACGAGAAAGAAACTAAATAGACTCTCCGATGTGTGATTACTTTCCAACGAAAGAGAATCAGCAAAAGATATCACGTTGAAAAATCTGTGAGAGGACTCGTCGTCGAGGAGCTGAGAAATCCAACGTGAAGGAACTCTCTCGGGTAGTGGCTGTTTCATGTACGCTGTATGTGTTCCTATCGTCGTTGTCGTTGTTTCTTTCGTGTGTGCGTGCGTGTCCGACCTCTCGTAATAAAAAAATTGACGACATCGCCATCGCACCGGCGACACGACGACTCCCCGCCGACCAATGGCTATTGATCAGCGGCTCTCTTATGCCGCTGTCGCTGGTGCTGTTGCCGTTGCTGCTTCTGCTGCTACTACTCCTTAGATTCTCTTCTTTTACGGAGAGAGAGAGAGAGAGAGAGAGAAAAAGAGAGACTCGCTGAAAACTTCAGCTTCTCAAGAATGAGCAGAAGAAAGATAGCCTTGGACCAAACTGTGCGGTTCATTTAAGACAGGTGTGTAACGTTTCTTCGATTTGTTCATTACAATTGATCCGTTTCTTCAAAATTTCTACAAAACTTTTCCTTTTGAATGAATAGAGTTTCAGATCGTCTCTCGAGATGGTTGAGAAATCGAACAAATATTTCTAGATTTTTTCATCCCATCTCTAAAGATTGAGATGTTATTCTTAGCGGATGAGAAGGATTAAAACAACAAGAAGAGTGAAAAAGATAGTCGGTCGACAAGTTGTTGAGGCTCTATCGTGTTTGAGAACCGTAGGGTCATAGTACAAGTGACGATAGGTGCGCCCGGTGATCGTTTGTTATCCTTAGCGTAGTTTCACGTCGTTTGTTGGCAGTAACTGGCTCGATTACTGTCCGAGAGGAATCACACAGCTCGAACGTGGGTCTTGGGTAACTATTACTACACGCCATGCTTGCATACGTACGAGCGAACAAACTTACCGAGTGGTTTTCTTTCACGTACGAACAATTCGCAATTCTAATATTTGTGAGCTGATCAAGGAGACTAGAAAAATTCCTAAACTTCTCCAGTCCAAATAAGAATGTATTGCAGTTATAACAAAGCTCGCATTCAATTGATAACGAAAAAAGATTCAATTATGAAAAACACGTAAACTCGTGTATAAATACATATAAATACAAGTAAAAATATCGAGGAAATAAGAAAACACTGTAGCAGTTGTTGTTGATTTATAAAAGAGTACACGCGAGGTGCGTTGAGAGACGGTGTACTGTAAACGACAAAAAAAGAGTTGGAGAAGAATATATTAACGTTATAGAGGGAGGAGAGAGAAAGATGTGTATGCGTGGGAAAAGCATTTTCATTAAATCACTACTCGATTTCTTATACACTCCTCGAACGTTTCTCTACCGAGGTAGACGAGCAAAGTGGTCTCCGCTGGAACGACTCTGAAGAACTCAAGCGCAATGAATGGAGGAATTATACATCTGGTAACAATGAAACGAGTATTTATCCTAACGGAAAAACAGCATTGAAAAGCTATTAGACATTCGATACAGAATTCTATGTGTTTTTAGATAGTAATTGAATCGTCACCATCGATTTTGAATAATTCATAACCGGAAATGCCGATACACAAGTTGTTATTCTCATGATATGAATTGGACCGGATTTTATCATCGAATCGCAAAATCATTGCTTCTTCTTCTTCTTTTTCTTCTTCTTGAAAAAAGCAGGATAGAGAAGATTTCAATACAAACAAAACTGTGTTGAAGGTCTTTAGAGCTTGTATGGATCTTTAATTCTCTCGATTCTGGTTTCTCGATCTCCATCTCGATAGATCGCCCAGCTGACCGATGACTAATATGAGATTACGTTCTATTGGACGATTGTAATTGGCTATATAATCACGAATGCGCGCGCAAAGGATCGCATAAGTGTATGTCACGTGTATTATGGTAGGCCTGAAAGTGCGGTAAATCAGACTTCGTGATATGTGTGCACGTTTGCACACAGAACGTACATACGTATGGAGACTCGAACCGATCATACGGGTTAAGGATCGCTTATAAATAACCAATTAGAGACACCTGTGTACAAGAGACGAGATCTAAGCGAGAATCGATGCGGTGTCACTTTGAACGCAGATGCACGATCCGCTTTGATCTTTATTCTCTGCGAAAAGCGAAAGATCAAGAGAGAGAGAGAGAGAGAGAGAATGTGTTGTCCATGGTGTGTATGAGCTTTTTCATCCATTGTTCAAAGAATACAATAATGTAACAACTATAGATCTCCCTCCTTCTACGGCAAATTTGTTGACATAAATCCAAGTTCTGAAATACCCAAAAAATCACATGTTACATTTACTCCCTGGGACTCTTTTGTCCTGGAATCCAAATTACGAAAGCAACGAGCGGACAAACAACACCGAGAAGAAGGGAAAAGGAGGAGGAGCAGCAGCAGCGGTTAATGTTTCATGAAAAATTTACAATCGATGCATGATTTATTCAATCATTTATTCATTCGCCCTTTCAAACATGAATATGTCACTTACGTCCATTCTTTTCATTCAGAATCTCATTTTTATCTACGCTCGGTGTATACAAATTTCTCCACCTTTCCCTCGAAGTCTTTTCTCTTCTCCGGCAAAAGACTTTTTGGGAGAGCTGTATTTTTTGATTTACGACTATCGTCGTGGCGTTCCTTCAATCGCTCGAGTATGGAAAAAAAGAGGAGAGAGGGAGGAGGAAGGAAGGAAAAGAAAAAGAAAGGCTCCTGTCGTTTATTTCGAGTCACTTTCGACAGTTCCCTCGTTACTCGTTTGAATTTACGGCGCATCGGATAATGCAACGACGACTACGAAAGAGTCTCGCAACTTTTGCGCCGCGTTGTACGCCGGACGATGCACACCCGTATTTAAAGGTCCCGCAAAACACAGAGCATGTCGATACTTTACATGCCTCGTTCTTCTCTTCGGAGCTCAATTTTTCTGCAATGAGATTTTCTTTTCACGTTGCATTTTTATCCTTTCATGAGAAGGAACAGATTTTTCAAGAACTCGTGAAAGTTCTTTGCTCTTTTGATTCTTTCGAGTACTTTTCCAATCTCGAATAGTAATTGAAGGTATGGAGAGGAGACTTCCTTTCTTACGAATTCTCAATTCTCTAAGAATAACTTTCGCACGTGGAAGACAAAAATCATTTTGTCCAATTCATTTTTGGAAGAAAAGGACACGGATAGAAAAAAAATGAACATCGGGTGAAAGTATGAACAGATTCAAGAATTGACGTAGAAATCGACGAATGGCTCAGTACCGGTTCGATACAATCCGCCACTGTACAACCCTGGGCAGCCAACGTCCCTCGAACTGCGGAATGATAACGCAAACTAACTCCGATCTGGTACCAACCGTCGGCTACCGATATCAATTCAATATTTGCAACCGATGTTTTATCAAAATTCAAGACCTTCTTGTGTACATTCGTATGAGCTCAGATATTCAGGCACATACGTAATACATAGATCCTGACGCGAGAACTATTATATCGAGTTACATAGAATACATTTCTCCATTAAAAAAGAATTCTTTTGAACCTCGATGCATTTGTAAGTCCTTAGTGCGTCGGGGATCAACTGAAATCTAACGAAAAACGTACGAAAGATCGTACCCCATGTGGAAATTGCCGGGCTTGACGAATGGCCCAGTACTGGCAAGTTTGTATTTGTGACACTTCGGCCAAAACAACTGCCCCCCGTACAGTGCCATTACTCTTTTTCAACTGACACCAATTGTTCGATGGTTCTCAAACGGTATTGGTTCCCTCGGGCAGACAGTCTTGAATCAGTACCGAATCAACACTGATTGGAGAACACTTAGGTTGTAGAAAAACGAAACCGTGCCAGTCCTGAGCCAGAGTTGGTAATATTTTGAAGCATTGCACAGAGACGGTACTGCGCCAGTATCATCGACGCCACGTTGTTTCACGACAGAATTGTCAGTGAGTCGGGGGTCATCCCATTTTTGAAGGAAAAAGGGCTACTTTGGTGAGCAAATACTGCGCCAGTACTAACCCAGAGTTGGTAATGTTTTGTAATTTTACGAAAAGACGATACTGATGGTTGTTTCAATAGTTTCTCACTACGAAAGCGATTGTGGATTGGGTGTCAACTTATCTTCGCGGCAACATGGCTACACTGAGAGAATAGTTTGATTATTATCTATTTTAAATTCAAATTTATCAAACAATTAAAAAGTTGGCGCAAAATTTCACAGCACATGCAGTTCGGCTGCGTGGAGTCTACATGGAATCAATAACCTTGCCATTCAAAGTGCCAATAGTACGCCATGAAGAATCCCCGTGGAACGCATTGAAGGTAAAATTGCAATGCCGGGACAGGCAAGATTGAAATTCCAATTCAGGTACAATTGAAATATCAGGTTCAGCAAGGTTGAAATGACAGTACTGTCTACGTTCGAATGCCAGTACTGTTAACGTTCAAATGCCAGTACGGGCGAAATTGAACGCCAATGATGGGCCTTATGCAGGACATTGTTATCATCCCAGTATTGGTTCAGTACTGTCAAACGACCTGGGCCAGTAATGGCATTACAAATTCGACAGCACTGGCAGCTATGGCAGCGATACTGAACCAGTACTGGGCCGTTCGTCAATTTCCACCTGGGCAGCTACTCACGTACTTCATAATTTCGTCAATAATAAAGCTGTTTTCTACGAAATTATTTTATTTCATAATATTTTTCGAAGTTCAACCGTACATCGAACAATATAGGATCATCACAATATGCAAATCAACAGTGTTATATGATAACATTTCTAAAAATCATCAAATTTTCCGTCCAAGTGCACTACATATTTGTTCAACTTGATTTGGGATCCATTCAGGGTTGGAGACCAACGGTTGCTCATTACGATTGTGCCGTTGTTGATTAAACATTGGTGGGAAATTGGTCAACAACGGTCGGTTTAATCATCAAATCAGTACCGATGAGTACATGAAATTACGTCGTTCCAGTACCGGCTCGGAATCGTCAGACCATCACCATCGCCTTATTAAAACTGACATTTCTACGTGGACATTCAAGCAAGCGGCTAAAAAGTAACAATAAAGACAGTACAGAACAGACCATCGAATCAAACTCCCGCGTTACAATCTGTACACAATCTGTATGCGACAGCTGACCACAATTCTTTTTGGAGTGAATATGCGGAATAATAAGAAAATACAAAGTTATGGTTCCTTAATGCTACGAGATATTGATCGATATTCAGTTACATTGCACGTCCACGTGTTTGTGGGTTCCATCAAAACTTGAATGGCGAGGATTAAACTTTCGCTACGGCTACGTGATTTGACAGGCAGTATTCTCCGTTCCACAATACAAAATACTCAACGTTAATGTATATGCACCGAAGACACGAAACCGACACGTACTTTGACTTGAAAGAAATTCGCATGCGAGCGTATAATGCCAAAAGCACGAGGGGGATGATAAAAGGCGGAGTAAAAGGAAAAAAGAGCACCCAGAGCGCTCTGTAATCGAAGATGTTCGAAGGAGATTTATAATGTGGCCTACCGCCAGATTTTGTCATACTCGGTTAATATATGGGGGCTGCGTTGGCGTAAAATACGAAGTAACGAACTGTTTCGCGGAACCGTTTGAAAATTGAAGGGATATTTATCGCTATTGTAATAAGTGCACTAAATCTTTACTAATTCGCTTGTGATTTACAACAAAGTGGGAGGGAGATATCAGAGCTACGTCATTCTTTGGAACAGCAAGTTCCTTAAACTGCTTTCCAGAAATTCAAACATCTCGTGTGATCTCTCGAATGAATACTTTTCAACCACAATCTCAATTAATCCCTGTCCTTTGCCGCTAATAATTGCACGCGAAAATTGTTGCAGCAATTTTCAAATGAATTTCAACATCACCTCACGGATGCATACAAATGCGTTTACTCTGAACCATTCGCTGCACGCGTTATACAAATGAATCAGACGTTAAAATATCACACCACACCAGGCGAGATATTCTCTTCTGTGAGTGAAATAGGACAAGCTAAGATCGTTGTTATTTTGCGCGTACCATTCATTTCTTTGACGAATGATGCCTTTGAAGCCAAGCGTGGCGAGCGTAGTTTCGAATTCAATTATGATTTGTAGAATTACCCGTGCAAATGAAAGGTCGCCATCTTTTCTGGATGAACGACGAGAGAATCGCGAGATGTTTTCTCTTTCTCGTGTACCTCCCCGACTTTTGCCTTTAATTAATTTTGCTCGAGATTTACGATGTTCAATACGTTACGTTAAATTGCGCTGTATCAATATTCATAAGTGAAAGAAGAGTTTACCGTATATACGTTACGTACACGCGTGTACATAGGAACTGTTGTACTCGCATACCTGTACAATCGGCATACGTACAAATCAACTCAAACGGACACGTGCGATCAGCGATCGGAAAAATAATACGAATTCTCGAGAAGAGGTATTATCGTCTGATGGATGAAAAGACTCATTACAATATGGAAGAAAATAAGATACAGAAAACTAAAACAAAGAGAAACTTTTCGTGGCTTTCATAGTGAATTTGATATAATAATTTTCATAGATCTCGTTAAAAGCTCGTCAAATTGTGAACAATGATCGAAGTGATTCAACGTGTAAAACAACGACATGTCTCTCTTACAACGCGAATCCATAATTCATGATTTGATAGTTTCGTTTCCTATTTGGCTAATGAAATTCCATTCAATTTCATCATTGTAGGTTTATTTTATTGTAAGATTTCATACATGTGTGCGCGGCATTGAGTTGTCCAGGAATTGATTTCCATTATTAGCGACCTATCGTACGACCTTCTTTCTCGACTATCGCTGTCCCTGATTCGCGAAAATCCTGTTCGAGTGAATGTTCTGTCAAACGATTGGAATTTCGACAAAAAAAAAACACACTCGTGTCCAACGAGTTTAGAAATTCTCATTTTCAAGCAAGAAGAAATTCGATCCTGGAAACTCCTGAATCTGAATTTTTTGAACAATTTTGGTGGCACCCTTAGAGAACAATTTAGTTACAGTTACCGGTGTGAAGCTGAAAATAGAGGTGGCAAGGCAGCAGCCGGATTGGTGTAAGATCTTGAATGAGTATTTTTTCATATAAAAAATCAATTGGATGGCTTTTCATTACGCGATCTAACTATTCAAATATTTGATGAAACAGTCGTAACAAAAGTTATTTGAATATCCTTCATTACTTCATGTTACTAGCATTGGGTGTTGTTCACCAAATCTATTCAACGGGACAGCGTTAAATTGCTGTAAAATATACCGAAATTCCTGTTGCAGTAACAAAAATCTCCGATAAAAATGAAAATTTGCTGCAGTGGTCACATGAATTGTGGTATAAATTACAGCAATTCAATGTTATCCCTATATTTATCGGACATAAGGTAAATTTTACAGCAGATTTTTCTCTGTGCAATTATAATTATCGAAATACAGCTTCCCAATTCAGATCTTCTGGTTATAGCTATCAAACTTTAATTATTATTATCAAATCCTGGGATTAGTGATAAACCAATCACATGTTGGAGTCAACTATAACTGGACTATTCTTTCTGTACATTTATTCATCGTTTCAAGAATTTACAGATCAGTATCATCGTCTCACGTGGTTAGCCTTACTTGAGTAATATCAATTTATAAAAACAAAGTACTCTTTGTACTCTGCGCGTCTACTCCCGCTTTACACCTTCATGTGATTTTGCCGGCCTTGTCTTTTCTGCTTATGTACACACGACCTTTTGCCTGTTTGTAAGGCGCCATTCCACATTTTAGTACAACTTACGAGTCTCTCAACTTCTCTCCGCATTATTCCCTTTTTCCTTTGAATACCAACATTGTTCGAAATCTCCACGACGATAAAAAATTATGTTGATTTATGCCGTATGTCATTACCATCCTCAATATTCACATTTTTTTACGTGATTATAAAAGATGAATACTGCGGTTTCGAATCGAAACATATAAGCATTGTTTTAGGGGATACATTTAGAATTTATAAAATATACTGAAAAAAATTTGCTGGAAATTTTATACTGGTGTGAATTTCAAAGAATAATTCTAGCATGTTCTCCAAAACAAATGGCCGTCCTTTCCCTTGGAAAGCTTATTTCTTGTATTGCCATATGAAGACAGGACTTGATTTAGGAAACAATTCAATCTGACATAAAATGCCGCAAAATGATCAATGAAATCTTAGAAGCGGAAAATCCCGAACAAAAATAACCATCAAACTCACCCCACAACACCACAAATGAGTCTCTCTGAACGGATCTCTTACTCACCTGAAACAAATAAAAGACACAATTAAATTTCAGAACTTTTGTTCATAGCAAAGATAGAAGATTCGTGACAAAACTCCCTCCCAGAGGTTCGAGAAACTTCTGATTATCTCGAATCTCCGGTAGACATGCTCATTATTCACACCTCCTCACAAAGTATATGTAAATTCAAACTAAACGCACGCTAAGACTCCAAGATATTCACTCGCCACGCAACCGAATGACGACGCAGAATTTAGTATTTGAATCGGTATAAGTTAATGAATTGAATAACACAGAAGCTCCAAGTCGGCACGACAACGGCGATGCTTTAAATCTTTTATCCGTCGAATCGAGAGGAGATCGATACTACTTTTTCCCTTGATTCTGATTAATACGGAAAAAAAGATTCCATGGAAGATATAAAGAGTACGTTCGTGCTGAGTTACATCTTCATTTTCGAATCTGCCCATCGCGGAATCCACGCCCATCGCGTGCTACCGAGTCGTTAAATCATTAGCCAGAGAAAAGACTCTGACGGCGGCGACCCAGCGCAGGCTCACGTGACCAACGAACACCTCTTCTGATTTTCTCACATGATTATGAAAAGTGAATACTGTCATCTCGAATCGAAACACATTAGAGTGCATATCCTTCATCCGTGAGCATTTATTTATGAGTATCGCTCGAGGGAATTAATTTTCATAATATAATTACAATAATTATATCGGAAGAATTCAAATGAGATTGTCATGTTCTTTTGAAATATGTATTTTATCTGTCACTTGAAATTTTGCTTACATCATTTCCGCCAAGTTATTGATTTTTGTATTTCAATTTTCATCTTTGACTCTTCTGATGTTTCAAACGTGGAATATGCCTAAAAGACGTAAATAACTTTTCCATGATACGATAAGATAATCGAATTTGTCATCAAGTGAAAAGTATTATATCGAGAAGAAAAACGTTTCTTAATCCACATATCTATTGAAAAATAAATCTCAGTACCTTGAAACTGATAACCAGAGCGTAGGTAGTTTGTAGATCTTCGATCGCTTTTTCTTCTCTCTTCTTTTTATTTACGTTTTCATTGCACGTTACACTCTCTTTCGAGGATAAAATGTATTCGCATTCACATAAAAATGATTATGTATATACGGTATGCGTATCGTTTCGTATCGTCGTTCGTAATATATGATTGTGAGGTTCGTTCGTTCGTTTAAAATATGAATAGTCGCGTGCTCCTCGAGTGCCCGACTACTACCGTCGTTCTTTAATGAGATGCGTAATCGATCATTTTAGCACGCAGTCGAAGTTTTAGTTTTATTATCATTGTTACTTGTATACCGATTCGAAATCTTTTGACTTTCATTTTGTTTAGAACAGAAACGCGATGGTGAGTCAAGTTCTTAAACACTGCTGCTGCTGCAACCGAACCGGATCGGTACCCGATTCAACATCTCCTCTATTCGTCTGACTAAGAATCCTGATTCGATCGCATAAAAGATCAAGCGAGGAAGGTCTGCAAATCTTAGAGAACCCGGCCTCTTCTCTCATTCTTCTATCTTTTATCTGCCTTCTTTGTCTTTCAACCCACGCGACTAGTTCTGCCTCCGCAATTCTCCTGCCTCCGCGTAATTTATACCGTGTATGCAAAAATCGAGGATAATGTAAATAAATAAGATCGGATTTGTTCGTTTTCTTTCCACCAGATTCATTTTTTTCCCTCACGCGATAATGAGAGAGGAGAGAGGATACTCGTGACCAATCAATTGGGCCTCCATTATTCGAGTTTTGTGAACATTCGGTCACCTGTTTGCATCGATTATCGTATTTCTATTGGGGACTAATCGATGTCTAGATATTTTTGAATTTTTCATATGAAAATCATATCTTTTTGGCTTCTCTTGGATTCATGTCTTCAACATTTCAATCTCAGATTCCAATTTTTTTGTCAAAACAATGCAGATCGAGATTTTCTTCGAAAGAGGCTGAGATAGTTTAGCAGAAATCTATCAAAATCATTGAAGACGCTGAGAGAAATTTTCGAGGCTACTGTAACTAAAACACCTCAATCAAATATTCCTATCCTAGCGTGTATGAACTCTGGCCCAGTCTTGGGCCCGGATTGGCAGGCTGGGCCGGGTGGGCCACATAATACATACATGCTAGGGTAGTAAAAGCTACTGGAAATTTGATTAATTCAACTAAGAAAGTATAGTTCATAAAATTAAGCGATGAATCACTTCCTTGTTCGAGTCAACCCAATTTTTAGTAGCTCTCGTTAGGAATGTAACTATAGAAATTTCTGTCAGTGCAGTTTCTAAAATTTTTAGAGTGAGATTTCACTCTATAGGCAGCCAAAAGTGAGCTTCTCGGAATTTCGAGTAAAAATCCCACTCTTTCAGAGTAGAAGTCTAAGGTTCGAGGTGACAAACTCACAGCCACTCAAATTTTACAGTGAATTTTCCACTGTGAAAGAATGAGAGTTCACTCGAAACGAGTGAGAATCCCACTCGAAGCGGACTGGCTCACTTCTGAGACTTAACGGAATGAAACGCGTGATTTGTCAATCTTCCAAATTTAGAGAGCAGGAACGTTGATCGAATGAGCCACAGAACTGAATTCAGGCAGGGTTTTTCAATTCTTCCGAGATCCTTGGGAATAATGTTCCCTCTTCTGGTAGCCAAAGAGGATCATTCGAATTTTTTTCAGCTGTTTCAAAAAAATCTATCCTCCTTTCGTGGAGTGTCTATTAGCTCTTCGAAGAGTCGAAATACTCGAAAACAGAATTAACAATGCATTTTTCCAGAGAGAGATTTAACTCTACAGGATTTTTCTGCTCTTTCCGGAGTGAAAATATTTTCATTCTTTCAGAATGTATTTTTATTCGAAGGAATTTGAAGAGTACCTCAATCAAAGTGACCCAATAGTTTAACCCATTTCGTCCCAAATGTCCAATTTTTTTGTTGACTTTCAAGGCTCTAACCTTTGATGAAAACAACTCCAAAAAAAATGATACCATAACGATTCCGATAGCTTAGAGTCTCTTCTTTCGAATGCCGTAACTCAAATTGACGTTCGAATCGATAACAAAAATTTATAACGAGTTTTTTGAAAAAAATGACAAAAATTTCGTCGGTTTTTTTTTTAAATTCGATATTTTCAGAATGAAAAAATATTGCTGGACCATCGTATCTAGCATAGATCGTGTACTCAATGTCTGCTCTTTCAAACCCCGTTGGAATTTTTTGGAAATTCAAAATGGCGGCGTCAATATGGCCGTTAGAAATTGGAAACAATTTTGAGAAATCATATTACTCATGATTTTGACCTGACTTGGCTGTTTTATTCCTATTTCATGTTCGGAAATGTAGGAAATACTCATTCTCAGAGTCATAAACATCATCATATCCTATAATAAACATAAGCAACAGGTTTTGATGGTCGGAAAATGCGAGAGAAGCCTATATATCGCGTTTTTAGCTACCAATTTGATTTTACGTTGCTCAAGGCTCTGTCTTTTGGTATGGAAAACTCAAAAAAACACATTATACCATAGCGATACCGCAAGCTTAGAGTCTCTTCTTTCGAATGCCGTTATCTAAATTAACGTATGAATCGATGACAAAAAGTGATAACGAGTTTTGAAAAAAATGCAAAAAATTTCGTCGGTTTTTTTTTTAAACTCGATATTTTCAGCATGCAAAAATATTGCTGGACCATTGTATCTAGCATAAATTGTGTACTCAACGTCTGCTCTTTCAAACCCCGTTGGAATTGTTTGGAAATTCAAAATGGCGGCGTCAATATGGCCGTTGGAAAATTGAAAGATTGTGAGAAATCATATTATCCATGTTTCCGAACCGATTAGGCCCTTTTGTATCCATTTCACGGTTGAAAATGTAGGATGTACTCATTTTTAGATCCGTAAGTACCATCATATTCTAGAATAAATATGAAAAATAGCTCTTGATTACTATGAAATGCGAGGAGAGCTTATATATAGCGTTCTTAGCCGCCAACTTTATCTGACGTTGCCCAACTTCCACCACATGGAGGTAAATGCTGATTGGGAAGTCTCTGGTCCTTTATGGGATTTTTTTATTTCTTTATCTTTTTATTTACATTTTTTTCATTCTTTTTATTTTTCAATTTTTTTTTTTTTCTCCTTGGGTTCAAGTTACATCAAGTTATCAGACAGTGGTTATGTGATATTTAGATTGTATATCTGAATATGGCCGTATCTGATCTTGAACGTTTTGAGAGTATCATGTATTTTGAGGCTTCAAATCAATATTCCCATATTCCTAGTCAATAGGTGAGATTGTTTTTGTTTGATTATTGTTGCGCTTGTGTCACATGCATTTTACGTGAACGCTGCTAACGAAGTAAATCCTTTCCTTTTAAAAACGTCTCTGAATGCAAGAATTATTGTAACAAATTCATATTCAAATAATACGAACAACTCAAAATTTCCTGTCATTCTACCTCATCGTAACAACCTGGGGAAAAAAATTTGCTGCCACAGCAAATCGAGGTATTATACACGGAGAAAAATTTGAATTTGAGAAAAATACTATGACGAGACAATAGAAACATGATCAAATTCACTATGTTTTACGGTGAATGCCATTGGAAAGTCAGTCTGTTTCTCAGGCACAATAATTAAATAGTAAATTTAACTAAGAATTTCTCTCCTCGTAACGCGAGGAAAATATTTCATTCTACAAAATCACACATTAATTTCTCTCGAAGAGACCGACATGATTTAATGAAATATTTTCTCCGTGTACAGAACAGTAAATTATTCTGCTGACCCAGCATAAAATTTCGCTGCCACATCTAACTGGGTTACCGAGAGAGAGACATGTTTAATTACAACAGCAAAGTTCTCAGTATTACATCCAGAATAACAAACGTTTTGTGCTGCCACAACTAAAAACTGCTGCAAAAGTATATTTCGCTGTCACAGCGACTCCACACATCCATCCTTCTTCAACGGATATGGCAAAGAAAAAAATCCCTAATAGGATTTATCGAGGGGTTGAAAAATTATGCATTATAGATTTGTCGTCGGTTGTTGTTCCCTTGTCCAGAAAAAAGAAAAAAAAACCGAAAAGATAGCAAGGCGTCAGGGAGATCGAGAGACCGATGGCGATTTATCAGCATTGGTCACGTGGCTGGCGGACCGTGAATAAAAATCGAGTTTGAACGTGAGTTTGTTGGTGAGGTTCTCTGGTTCGCCGAGTAAACACGTGTTAAGATGGTGTATCCAACACCATAAAACTGGAGCACTTGATTTTACTGCCTGTCGCGAGCATTCGCGAGACTACCTTCCCGATAAAACACATTTCTGTTCAACGATGTGCTTATTACAACCGTATAGTTACCCACATACGTACACGCATATTTATATCCACGACAAGAACTTGCATACGCATGTAAAATCTCACCTCCTCTTTATTGCAATTTATTTATTTTTCTTGGATTATCGATATCTCGAAGCCTGTCGAAGCAGCGCGCCACAACCCCTACCGTACATACGCTACAATCAAATCCACGATATTTATGATCCTACCTCCTCTTTTCGCATCGTCATTGTGATTCATCGACGATTTCAGCAGCCGGTCGAGATTTATTTCTAGTTAACGTTATCGGCATCACAGCATATGCGAAGGCCGAAATCAGCATTCTATATATAACATGAGAATCAATAAATAAATTACACCGATAACGTCAATTCGAATGATTTTTTATAGAAAAATATTGATGAAAATTCTTCCTTCGCGTGTACATACTTTCATATACTTGATTGAATACGTCTTTTTATTGACTTTTATTACATCTCTCGATCATACCGTGTCTCGTGAAAGTTATCGATTCCAGGTTAATCCAGTTATTAAACGGCTTTGTCACGTCATATCAGTGGTTTCATTATGGAGTTATAAACATTGTTTCCTCCGCTTTTTATTGTTTCCTCTCATAAAAATTGTACACACAATGTACGGTATCGCAGGTGCATTTTAATCGATCACGTGAATTCTTTTCATTTCTTCTTTTATTTATCCTTGTTCGAATGTGCATACGTGTGGCAGCGGCAGCAGTTCTCGCAGCAGAGCACAAGCCGCACGACGACGACGATGGTCGGGACGCGAAAGCGACAGAAGGTTTCCAAGAATGTTTTGTCATCGCCACTCGGCATGTTTCACAGTCTTTTCGTTTTTCCAGATAATTTCTCAACCTTTTTTTCCTCAAACCGGTAAGCAGCGTAGAACGGTAGTAGGGTGTACGAAGGTTGATTGCGACGATGAGATTTGACAATTCAGACTTTTCATATTGCAATGTTTACACGTTTACGCAATGGCAATCCTCCGACAGCAATTGGGATGAAATGCGACGAAGGAGGAAAAAAACCACGCAACGATAAACGTACGAATGCCAACGGATCATTTTGTAATACAAGAAAGATTGATGTGACAATGATAGCTGGTGGTAAAGATCATGTTCGAATCATTGTTACAGCGAGATCAAGAATTAGATTTACCAGTTATTTTAATCATGCAGATGTTCGTGGAAACTGATAATATATTCCCCCTCTACGGTATAAAGAGTCCCGTCACTCGATTTCTTACGAATTCCTCAACGTTTCGAGGAACCAGATAAACGAATACCTCCATACGCAACTTAGACAGCATACAAGATTCTGGCGACATGAGTGGATCGATCGATTCGACTCACGTACGACCTCATCAATTTCCAGGTACAAAAGATCGTAGTATGTGGCACACCGAGATGCACTTTCGTCGTGTGGAATTAATCGGCTAATTATGGGTGAGCAAGGTCAGGCGCTGTTCGATGAATCAGAGCTCAAACGCTCATATTCTCGTGCAACTATCGGGAGAAATATACTATACCTACATTTTTGCCCAGCCCGAATTCCATAATTCACAAAAAAGGCTCGGAAATCATGAATTTTATTCTTAACGAAATGAAAGCTCTTTTATACGTCGGTCAGTCTTCGGGACAGTCGGAGAGAGCCTCGGTGAGCTCGGTATACGATTATACGGCGCGGTAATAAAGTAGAATGAACCGATAAAAGAGAGCCAAGAGGTGTCCGTTTGACTGTCCATCGGTCTCTCGTGTGCTCTGTAATAAAGGCGGCTTTTTCTTCCCCTTTCTTTCTTTCCCTATTGTCTCCTCTTCCTTTCTTTCTCTCATTCTTTGAATTTTTTTTTCTCCTCCTGCTTTCATCCTCGTTCCTCTTGTCTCCTGTGGGTCGTTGTTCATTCTTCGGTTCTGTTACTTCTTCTTCTTCTTCTTCTTCTTCTTTCATACTCTGCTACCTCTTGAGCACGCGGCACGTTGTGAGGAGGAGGAAGAGTTACCGACGCAGTTAAAGGGTCATTTTTCTCTTCGAAAGAGATTCGCCTTCGTAAAACGGAGGCCAAATGCTTCCCTATCCTTTTTTCTCTTCGCAATATAAAATCGGTATTTAGGTGTCATAATAAAACCTCAAAATCACACGGATATCGTGATGATGTTCCCATTCCGCTCTTTTGCACATTATATTTCGTAATATTGTGTGTTTTAAAGTAGTTTAATTCGTCGTTAAAGTCGAAGACTGTAAAATTTTTATTATTTTATTAACCCGCAACGACAAATGCATTTTTCGTATTGAAAAAATGCTGGAAATCCATCTTCACAATTTTGATAATGATGACGATAATGATTCTCTTTTTCCCTGTAAAAAGAATTCAGTATCGCCACCGCCTGTAATTCTGGTTTTTTCTCATTGTCGTTATTTGGTTTGGTTCGTTCGGTCGATTAAAATGAAAACAAATGAACCTGGACGTAATGAGGTCCTGCAGTGAGGGAGAACCCGTTCTTTAATTTATTCCCCCTCCTCTTTGAAGACTCGAGAGTCTTCCTTTTTATACTCAGTGTATATATATATATATATATTCTGAACAGAGGGAGGATCCAGTTTTCCCGAGGCATTCGCGACAAACACGAGCATGCGTAGGAATATAATGTACAGTGGCAACCAGCAGGGACCAAGAAACGTGAGATTTACACACACCCACGAGAACTCGATGTCATGGCGGCCTCCTCTTCACCTTCTTTTTCTTCGTATTCAATATTCTTTCCTTATTCTTTTCCTGATCGGTATATGCACACAAAGTACTTGTTTTGCTGGTGAAATACCGTTGGCTATGCACAACGGTCTCATCAACACTTTTCTTATGCTTCTTTCATGTCAACTCAAAGATGCAAATATTATCGATGAATCTCAATGCGTAGTGAAATTGTTTTTCAAATTTGTAAATTTTCCCGAACTAGTTATAAACTTGAAACAAGATGAGCCCATATACCTGCTCATATTCTTTATTCCTCTTTATTTTTCCTTTTGCTCGTTCCGTATCTCTTCTCCTGCTCGTACACGTTCACGCTACTTCTCGGTCTCGCTGATTGCGATTTATAATGTCAAACTGAACAGGTCTTGTGACAAGGGAGGATATTGGACGGTATCGTCAGGGAATTATACGGGAATTGGATTGAAAATTTTCGTACATCCCCAGGACGTACTTGTGTCTTTATATCAATCAAATACAGTGGAATGAAAAATATGAAACGAACGTGTACGTGTCATTTTCTTAATTAGACTGATGACTTGCGACATGAAATTTCACCCATCATCTTTAGAAAGTTCTCCGAATTTATGATGATGATGTGATTGATGGCACTATGATTACGAATTCGCTTGACACTCTTGTCCCCAACTACATTTTATAAGGAGTTTTTATTTTCATTCATTCTTACGGAGGTGTGTTTTGAATGAGCTCGTATGTCACATTATAAACCCGAATGAATGTCAAAATGGTTATGATTGTTATGAGGAAAAAACCTTTTTTCTTTCTCTCACATTTGAGAAAAATGCTACATCTCAGCGAATAATTTATAAGCTATTTGTAGGTCTTGTAGAAGCTAGCAGCCAATCGTTCAGTGAGATGCTACTTGATCAATTTCTGGTATGAACAAAGCTCAAACAACGTTTAATCAAAAGTTATAGAACAAACTGGCTGCTAGCTCTACGGTCTCTAGTTTTAGCTTCATTTTCCTGCCCCCTGTTGTGGAGATATTTTCATCTTTCTAAAACACATGAGTGAAATAAGGGATGAAGATATTTCAGTGCGCACTACACTGAAAAAATTCACATTATTTTCATCCTGGATTCACTTCCGTGATCCAGTCATCCAGAATCTCTCAAGAAAGCTGACAGACTTTGTTTACCATCTTCGTCGAGCGATACAATCTCTGATCCAGTCTGATCAAATTTACAATTCTTCACAGTTCATGAATTCCATTCGGAAAGCCAGTATGTTCCTATAATCCCATAGTGAATTGAATTCTAAATTCATGTCAGAGTGGTCAATCTAGGCTATGTCGATTTTGGCTCGAAATGGCGAATTATCGACATTTCCTTTCAACTCCTCTCATTTTGTTCATAAAAACACAAGCTATGGAAAACCAGCTTGTTTTGAAATGATTCAACAAAAGTTCCGGTTGTTGGTAACGAACAACGGAATAAAATAAAGATCGTGAGCTTTCCACGGGGATTCTGTTCCAAAATCTTAGAAAGTTGTGGAAGGATATTCGTAGAGCTCTGTTTTTGGTTCTCTGCTTTTGAATAAATGGATGATCAAGAATGTTATTCGGGTGTTGTATTCGTATTATTTTCACAAGTTAACAAAATATTTATCAATAGAATTTGTATGTATCATGAACCAAATACTTTTCCGAGTATGAAGCAAGGATTTTCTTTGCCAAGAAAAGATTGATCATAAATGAAATTTCCAAAGGCTGTTCGGCACCTTGAGGTTAGCACGACGCCAGTACATCAGGCAAATCGCACTCCTACCTACCATAGAACAACAAGTTCTTTAGAACATAAATAAGAACGTGATTTGATTTAGTAAGGGAAACCTAAACGCTTCGCAACGTCCACAGGTACACAAGATACAATCGTAAATCAAGACTCATGATTCCAAAGAAGTCGTCCGGTCAGCACTTAGAAGAGAAGATGAAAGTCTAATGACGCTTACGTGGAACGATAAAAGGAATAATGCAATTAATTAATTAATGCTATTTTGATCTTATCTTCCCGATGATTTTACCCGATCCATTACAATTCCACAGCATATTCTACGAAACCTGATTGTCATTTATTCTTGTAATCATAACACTGTTGAGATCATTCTTCCGGACGTCAAAATCGGTTCATATGCGAGTACGACTTATCCACTTTCAATTTTATTTGAAAATACATATCGCTCCAATGACATCGAGTTTTATCTGATCAACGGTTCTCAACGGGATTACAGTTCTTATTACGAATTATACGATTCGAATGCTCGAACGATCATCGTTGTCCAACCTGTCACCTCATTTCAAGAGATTACGCGTGTCGTTTACACACGTAGGTTGTTCCTAGGTGTTGTTAATGTAACTGTTACGATCTTTAAAGCCCAACGCAGAGTGAATGGTTACGCAAGTAACGCCACGTGATAGGGTATGGGTTTATACATTGCTCTTTGTATCAATTATACACATTTACACGTACATAGACGAATGACGTACATCCATCGACTGGTAAGTGTCCAACCTCGGACGCAGATGGTGCGTCGCCGTAACGATCAAGTGAATTTTCCACCTTAAATAGGCAGGACGATCTAGCCGGTTAAGGCGAAAAACGAAAGGTGTATCAGAAATGTAACCTTCGGGTTCACCTTCGAGCGATTGATCTTGTTTTTCCTCGAGCTACGACACTTCGATACAATTCTGCCGAGGGAATTAAAAATTTAATCATTTTTATTATGCTTCGTCGGTTCGAAAATAATTGTCAACAAAAAATCTATAACCACTTACTTCATTCTCGATGCTTCGAAGAGGAGAAAAAAAAAAAGAAGATTGAGACAAGGATGTACCGCAATTGACACCTCATCACAATTCTTCGATCATTACCGTCGCGATAATGAAGATTAATTCATACAAATTTTATTATTCATAGAATACAAGTTACGTAGAGCTTCGTTGTACGTTCCGAAACCGATTCTTAACGTGAAAATAATGTCAATGTCACTATTTTATTGATATCAGATGAGAGCGTTGTCAGTAGATAGCCACTAATTTTCGACTGTCAGATTTGATGTTTCGATACGCAATGTTTTGGTACGAGTTCGCCTCATTAACGTCGATATATATCTAGCTATGATACATGCACGTTCGTACGAGCACAAATTATTACCGTCTTACGTGTACGAGCGGTTGGATGATTAATAATATGAATACGTATGGAGAAAGTAGGATTGAAGGATGCTGATCGAAAAATGAATCTTGTGTTGAGGTGATAATGAGGACTTTGTCGGACTTGGCGATTGAACGGTTTTAAAGGTAAAAGGTAAGATAATAACATTTGCATCCGTCTTTGCGTAGTTCTACATCCATTGCCATATTTTATCACACTTTTCTCAAAATTATAACAAGCTACGTTATAATAAATATTATTAATTATCGCATAAGTCTTGGAATATTACAAAAGTATTCTGTCGTACAGGAATGTATTACATATTCACTGTGTAGGCTAGGGAAACTTGATGTATTTCTTATGTGGGAAAGTTATGTGTTCGGTCATCAAGTATTCTCGTTACCCTGCTACCGCACAGGTGTGTTTCTGCATATCAAACAATTTTTCCACCTCATTATTTTCGAAATTCTATCTATCCCGGATAAAGTGAATAATTTATTTATAGTTATCAAATATTGATAATGATGAACCAATCGTATATTGGGTAACTATACCTAGATTCTTTTATCAGGAAAAATTCAAGTACGGTATCTCGAGAATCATTCCAACAAACATCGATAATGGTCATCATTATCGGATCAACATTATTACCGAAGACAGACATCCTCCGGTGAAGAGAACAAAATGAATGACCGACTAATGGACTTAAGCATAATCAAACGACCTGTCAAAGGTGGAAAAAAGGGAAACAAAAGTACAGTATCTCAAGAGGAGAAAGAGAATGAGCGAAAGATGATCTTATGGCACATCGATTGGTTTGAAAAGCATTGCCTTTATACCTGTCTAACGTGTATTCAGCTCGTCGTCTTCGTCGTCTTCGTACTCAGACGAACGGATCGAACGTCGAAAGCAGCAGCTCGCCAATTAATCCTCGGTCGATTGAGCCGGCAAATTAACAAGAAGATATCGGAGCACCTCTTCGGCATGGTGTGAGAGAGAAAGATCGCTTCGAATGGACTTAAATCCCCGCGGTGTAACGACGTCGATGTAATTAACATTCGTGATGTGGTCACGTTGCATACGTACGTACGTACCCAAGTACTTTACGTCCCCTACGAGTGTTTATGATGTACTTTCGAATGTGTGCATGTGCGCCCAAGTATAACTGTGGATCTTGTATTTTGAAGGATTCGCTTGGAATTACATAACCTGTTAGTTAAATTGTAACGAGAAATCATTTGCACGTTCTTATTTTATGGAATTTCAAATTTTGCATGAACGGGGTGCGGTCTCAAAATCTGGTCAGTACAATTTCCAAAACCTAGGATTAGATTACACGGGAGAAAATAATCAGCTATTATTTGGATAGCTGAAAATTAGCTACAGGAGTTATTTTTTGGCTGTCACAGCCACTCATCGCTTACTTAGCGGTAGTGGCAAGAAATTCAACAGCTGAATTATTTGGCTATCCAAATATCAACCACAAAACCTTCAGCGGTAGCTAAAAAGTAGCTACGGCTGCAATTATTTGAGTTACAGCGGTGAAAAAAGGGTGCTACCACAGCTATTTCTTTTTTTCCCGTGTACGTTGGAATTCTGCCATGAATGGAAGATACGGATGTGAAATTTTTTGGTCGTTTATCCAAGCAGTTGAATTTTGACTTCCAATTAAGAAGGAAGTAAAAAGTCATCATGCCAATATTGAAAGAATTTTTCAACCGAAAAACCCCGAAGTTCGGTGAAAGTTTACTCAGAGAGCATCGCACGGAGCAATAAACTTGCTGTCGCAGCAAATCGAGGTATTACATATAGACTAGCTAATCTTTTTGTGAGCCTAGCTAGAAATTCACTGCCTCGGCTAACTGCATTGCTGAGGGAGCAACATGATGAACTAAAATTTTTAGTATTATATACAGAATAGTAAACAAATGTTGCTGTCACAGCTAAAGGTACCCAACAAAATCAGGTGTCGCTGTCATAGCGAATTCTTATGAGAAATAAATCTATTTGCCTTGGAAATATCAGGCCAGAACATATTCACTCTTTTGTATCGTAAATTTATCACGTTAAAAAATATATCCATTCGAGAATCGGACATGATTGAAACTGAAATCTATAGGAGCTAAAATCTAGCTCTTGCAGCTATTTTTTCCGCTATCCAAATATCAAATACACGAAATAGCTACCACAGCGAATTATTTGTTTCCGTGCACTTGACTTCCATTTCAAAATTCAATTGCTTACGTGTAGCAGTTCCCTCTCTGAGATAAAATTACATGAGAAAACATCAACGATCGGTTGAAATTTTAGCATGAGACCCTGCACCCACTAGCGGATGGAGAACCCCTTTCAAACGATTATACGAACTGATATATCTTTCCAAAACTAAACGTCACCCAATCGAGAACTTCGACAAAAAAATCTCGAGAACAAGAAAACTTTGTCCATATATTTTAGATTTCCCATCTATGATATACATCAGTTTTCATCATAATCCTGCCAATGATACTTCTCACCCATCCGAATCGATTAATTTATATATGAAACGCTTTTTCTCCCCTATAAGATACGCATATTCCTGTTCGTACGTACACGCTCGCACACGTACTGACTCGTCGAACACGCAAAGAGAGTCACTTGTCTCTCCATTTTACCTTCACTCTCGCGTGTCGATTCGTCGCGTAGTTATTCGGTTAGCTGCATACATCATGTCGCTCAAATGTATCGGACCGTGCGTGTCTTTGACATGGCATGCGTGTATAGCCAGACACAAATTTACGCACTTTCGTATTCAACAACGTAACACCCGGTTTCATTGATGAATGTGGAATGGCTGAGAATTATTCGGCGACGCTCGATTTACGCTCGACTTATGATTTATCGTTTCCACTGCCGGTTTATCGACTCTCTGTACCTTCGATCGAGATATTATATAGGCATAAAATTTGTGAAAGCATTTTACGCGCGAGAGTTATCATGGTTATAAATAGACGACATTGGCAAATGCGCGTAGGTCGAGAATAACGTGATTTTCCGATTCATTCATTTTTCTTTCATTCATTTATCTATCGTTCATGTCACGATTTGCATTGAGAAAAATCTGTTTGGCAAACGCGGTATCAACGCGGAAAGGCAGACTAACCGTTCGCAGGGAATGCGTTCATGTTCTCCGATTTCTGCTGTACCAGGCAAAAAAGTTGTTGACTCAATTTTTTTCGAAAAATGTGTTAGTATAAATTAGTTATCGCTCTTAATTTTCGAATAATAAACATTTTTCTTCTCTGAAAACGAGTTGAAAATTAGACAATCGTCAGAAGAAAAGCCGTAACTTATATTGAAATGAGAAGAACCATCGAATACGTCACCACTTTGCCAGACGAAAAGATCGTAATTTGAGTTACGGTCTTTTCGCTCGGTAAAATCAGCGCTGAGCAAATATCTCGTACTATTTGGAGACAATCTTTTCGGAGTCAATTTACCAAGGAAGAAAACCGTGAGTCCGGTCGTAGGCTTCGGCACAGTTCGGAAATGGTCGTAATAAAGATCTTAGGTGCCATTATTATGGATGGATTTGAACCGTTAAAGTGAACATAAAAAAAAGGCAGAATTACACCTGATTCCACGAGAAAGAGATATTCAATCCATAGATTTGGAATTCAATTATATGGTATATCATAGCATAATGCTCGAGCGCTGTTAAATGGACAAAAACCGTAACTCGAGTTATTTTCGTTCACCAAACATCCCCAACTCATTTCATCATTCTTTTGTTATTAAAAATATTGATTTTTTTTTTGAATAATCAAAAACAGCACCTCTTATTTGCCCTAGAACCGCTTTGATATTATCAAAATATTAGTTACATCATGAAATGTTGATGTGGAATGGTTTTTCTCGGTTTTCTCCGTTCGAACGAATTTGGAGTTAACCACTCTTTTACCTGGGATGGCAGATTTCTTTTTAATTGACAATTTAATATAATGTTGATTCAAGTATAGATTAAATAGATAAAAAATTCAATAGTCTTGTATAACACGAAACGGAAAGTCTCCTGTGCAATCAAAATTTCAACCTCGAGTCTTCGGAAAATTCAAAGAGTGCATTTATCTGAGACTTTGTATCAACACAATGCGGGATTTAAGAGTTAGTATACGTTCGTATAAAGTGTTGTGAATCGAATGGTACCCTTCCAATCGGGCGTAACGACAAATCGAGTTCCTACTTAGGATTCGTCTGGCGGATTGACAAATCGAGGCCAACGTCAGAAAGCAATAGCAGTGGTGGCAGCTCGCTTTGCCTTCGACTTTACTGAACGGGGAGAAAAAAGATGCATAGCGGAGGAAAAAAAATATGTAAAGAGAATGAGAGAACGAGACAGAAGGAGAGCAGCAGCAGGTTGTCCTGATACTCGGGTGAAAGAAAGAGGCGTTGAAAATGGTGGTTGTTAGCAGAATGGTTCGTAATTAATCCTCACTAACGAGATGGTAACAGCGAAATATCGGCTGAATCCTTTCAAATTCCCCGATCTTTGAATTCCCTATCGCGTGTATGTGCTGATATTGGGTTTATTTTCATATTCATTTCGAAATTTGTAACCCGTATACTCGAGTTACGGAAAATTGAAAATCGTATTCAAACATTTAGGAGGGCAATCAATATTCAATGTGCTTCAGGCGCTCAAAAGAAATATTCTACACGGAGAAGAATGCAGATTGAGAGTATAGTAATCTTTGAAAGAAAATTGGAGAATATTTCCTAAATTTGTAATAAACATAAAATGGTTCACATTGTTGTTAAATTTTACTTGAAAAAAGAATAGAAAATTATCAATACTCAACAAACAATTCTACAAAGTGGATAATAGAATTTTTGAAAAGGCTCTGTCTAGAGTCACGCTAACCTGTTCCTAAATTTTAAATTCGAGACACGTGAGATTTTTTAATCCTCGTGGATATAGTGAATCCTTGAGGGGTTTTCTACGAAGAGCCGAAATTTCCCGTGTTCCGAGATTTTTGAGACCGAGACACACGAAAATCTTCGCCCGGCTCGAAATTTCAACTGAATACACGGGAAATTTCACGTGTCTGTAGAAAGTCCCTTAAGCATTTACTATATCCACGAGAATTCGAAAATTCAACGTGTCTCGAGTTTTCAAATTGGAGACAGACTAGCGTGTCTCTAGACAGAGCCTTTAGAAAAAATAATTACAAATTTCTTGAAGAGAATTACTATGACTTATAAAAGAAAGTATTAATTCTAAAAAATAGTCTGAAATTTCCTATACCGGACTATTTCCTATTCCTAATTTTTTTGCTGACATAGCTAAAAATTTGCTATAACAGCAATCGTGTTAGCTACGAGAGCAATTTTTTAGCTGTGGCAGCGAAAAATGTTTGCTCCACCAGCAAATTTTCAGTATTATATATAGAATAGCAAACGAATTTTGCTGGGATCGCAAACATTCTTTGCTGCCACAGCTAAAAATTCGCTGTCGCAGCTAACAAGATTGCTGGAACAGCAAATAGTTTGCTGTCACAGCAAAAAATTTGCTGCTCTGGCAAAAGGAATCCAGCAAAAGTAGATTTCGCTGCCACAGCGAATTCCTTTTTCTCCGTGAATTGTAATTGAAATACAATTTAATCGTGGATTCATGAAATTTACTGCAAAATTTATTCAAACTCATAAAAAATGCATAAAACTTTCATCCTGTATGAGATGTCATATATTTTCATATGAAAAGTCAGACAAAATTTTGAGAATCAATACAAAACTCATGAGTTCATTGCTTTACATGGAGGTATAGAAAATTTGAGAAGCAAGTTTTTACAGTGTTGTTACCCAAAAAAATAGTACAAAGGGGTTCAACTATGCTTTTAGTGAATTTAAATAGTTTTATAGTTACCATGACCATGTTTTGGTAATAATGATTTTTCCAGTGACTAAGTCCCTGGCAAGTGCCTTACTAAAACCTTACGAAGCACTCGCAAGAGTCTACTTTTTGGTTAATTAATCGTTACAAAAGTAGAAGTCTTCAGTTCACGTTAAACAATTCTCGAAAGTCACAACATTGAATTGGAAATGATATTTTCTTCAATTCTCAATAGGAATTTATGAAAAAACGTGAAAGATGGGAACATTTTGATACCCTGTTTTATTCCGACTCTCCCTATATAAATCCTTCTGAAATTCTGGTGCGAGTACAATGAAATCGTGAAATCCAAGAAATGCTAAATAGTTAGTGCCAGAATATAGCGTTGACATTCAACCTAGCCGTCGGCGTTGGCTTTTAATCACATAAAACGTCGAGTACGAGTGAAAATTAAAATTCAGTTCGCGTTTGCGTGCACGCGGTACGATGCGCGCACACAGCACGCGTATGCAAAACCACCTGTCTTCAAGTCTTCTTTGTGCCTCGTTCATTTCTTCTCTCTCTTCTTTCTTCTCATTCCTCTATCTTTTCCCGTCATTCTACATCCCAGGTCCGTTCTCGTACTTCATCTTCTTTTCTCCTACGGTTATTTATGTACTTCCTTCTTACCTTTATTATCTTCTTTCATCTGTTCTGTTTTAGATTCCTTCATTGCTCTTCCGCGTCTCAACGCGTGAATCGGGACAGATCTTTATTCCATGCTTCCCCTGGCCAAATTTTGTTTCACATGCTTCATGTCAATTTGACTCTTCACACTCCAAGTTATCGGTTCAAGGAAAATTCAGGACCAGGATTCACGATTGACAGCAGCGATGAAACAAAATGGATATTACTTTGGTATTTTCGAAAAAAGAATCGAAGCAAAAACCAAATTGACTCATCAAAACCACGTTCATTGATTCGAAGTTCAAAAGTATAATCGACAAAGGATTACTGGGTGGCCAATTTCGTTTGTTTGGTGCAAGCGACGTATCAAAAAATTCATCAGTTTTCTCCCCTTTGACTCATTAGTTTGATCAGACATCTTAATTACAATCAACAGAATTATTCATTCTCTCCATTGTGCGGTACGACACAAGACACGGTATTAAAAAAAATTCTTTCCTGGTATATAATCATTTTGGAAACATTAGCAAACTTATTTTTCATCGAAAGATTCGAATATCGGAGACAGTGATGAAAATAAAGTTAGAGAGTAGGCGGTTTCGATTGAGAAAAGCAGCCACCACCGGATCGGTTTCCTTTCAAATCATAATTAGTCAGTGGGGTATGCATGAATGAATGGCGTACGTTCTCACTCAATACCTGCTTTCGCAACTTTATATACGATCAGCAACGCGCAAGATACGCGCAAATACGTACACGAAAAAAAAAGAGGATGCTCGTACGTTTCATTGACATGATTTACTCTAGGGAGATTGCAACTCCATCTTGTAGATTATCTTCATCTTTGTTATGAGTTTATGAATGCTCATATCCTCGGGTATTTACATCCGTGAGCCATTAATGTACCAGGACCGAGATATTTATATGCCAATAGCCTACGCTGCAATTACGCAATTGCAATAATTATATCATACTCCTTCCTGTCTAAGATCATTCTTTATCTACACGTGCATCGGGTTTTCTGTCCTCACCGATAAAACATTAAACACGCGCCGATGCAATGTCGGATAATAACTATGATAATACGATGTAATATGTAGTAGCGATTGAAAATTGAGAAAAACAACTCCTCTATCGCTCAAAACTCACTCATTTGTTCAATGATCGATCCCAAGATACAAGATTCGATTTGCCTATACCTGAATGGTCATAAAGAGGACGATAAGTGGTACACGATTTTATTCATCCTGAAGAAAACCCCAACCCATCACGTAGTATAAATCTTCATTACATCAATCGAAGGACAAAATTGAGGATAAAGAACGCAACGTGTGCGCAGAAACACATCATTCAGAACTTTTAAAATGTTCCAAAGGATTTATCGAACGATTAATAAACATAAATCATTCGATTACAACAGAATTAACCAATTAATTTTGAATCGAAAAATGAGTGATGTGATTTGTAGTTAATTGGTATAATTCGAAATAAACACCAGAGGGCGTTTCTTTCACATGAACGTCTCGGTCAGAATTATATACACGTTATATGCGTGTGGCTGGTCGTTCCTCGATTATGATCTTCTCAGATCGAGATCGCTATCGCAAAGTTGGTTCGATTCCAAGGGAAGATTGCCTGCTTGTTCCTGAATTCGACGCGTCAATCCTACGATTTATTCGCACCAACGACATCCAAGCCAACTAACTGGATACGTATGTTTTTCATTCACACAAGAATACACACACGTGTACGATGCGTGCATGTACGTTACCGCTGCATCCGCTGCTGTTGCTCTTGAAATCTCTCGAGGAAGAGAGATGTTACTTGGATAAGGCAAGAACAATGAGATGATAAAAAGGATATTGCTGAAGTTTGAATCGTTTATTGAAACGAATTAGTACAACACAATTTCCAGTTGTTAGAGACCAAAAACCTTGCCGTACATTCTTTAAACCAGGTTCTCAGTTCCAACGAGTTAATTGGAAGTGAGAAACAACGACGGTTCGAAAACGATCCAAACTTCAAAAACGTATAAATGGAAGTGAAATATATGTCGGGATGTCGGGATAGGGAATAGCGAAAATAACTTATGTAGATAGCGATTACGGTCTTATTTTGGATTATTTTACAATAATACATGACGAGAATCAATGGGATCTTAAAAAGAGATGGAGAACGGATATACGTTTTTAGAGTAATCATATGTTTAACTGCTTTCTACTGAATTTATCTTGAATTAATCAGACCCCACCCAGGCTTCACTATTACAATCTTTTCTCTCATCTCTTTTTGAACGTTTAAAAGATGAACTGAGGCTTATCAAAGGTAGTTTAACGTTCCACAGAATCGAACTCTTCTCTTTTAAGAATTAAAACTCGACAAATATCGGTTTCGATTAATAAAGTGCTTCTTTTTCTGGTGGATCTTTTGAACTTAGGTTTGGGTGAAGTCTGCTGAGAAAATCTTGTCGAACACCTCATGAAAACCTACACTCTAGGAAAAAACATTCTGCTTCTAGGAACTCTTCGTCTGTACAGAGAGTTACATAGATGGTTTTCTCAAAACAGGGAAGATATTCGAATCCAATAATAAATGTTGAATATTACAAGAAAAACTAGCATTACATCAGAATCATTCGTTGTCCTTTATAATGCAAATTGGTAGTTGAAAATCAGAATTCAGAGCATCTTATCTGATGAATACAGAAAAATATGCTATGACCATTTTTTCGAAGAGTCAACCAGAGACTCAATTCTACTTAGAAGAGGAAGAAAACACAGAAATATTTCGAAAATGCTCTGAATGAAATCCGTAGGGTGACGAAGGGGAAATATTATGATGCTTGTGGTAATATATCGCTGGTGATTCTGATGAAAACCATTGCAACCTTTCGTCGGAAGATGTAACTGTGCATTCAAGCCAGAGGCAATAACATAAGCACTTACATTTATCTAGCACCCCGAAGGGAACTGAGAATTATAACGTCCACGTTGTTAATGTACTAGGTGTGTCAGGGAATAATAAAACGATAATTCAGAAAGGAACAATACCTTCATTTTTCAGATAATTCGTCAACACTGTTTCAATAAAACTTCTTTTGTTTTCAATTGTTCACTTTTTGGTATGTTTTGAAGTACGAGAGTCATCGATCGGAATAACTGGTAATCAGAAGGAACACGGGAGTTCTGTCAACGCAAAGCCTTTGGGAAATTGTGCTCTTTCTCTCAAGTTGAAAAAGACTGCAAACAAGCGATGAAATCCTTTTTCTTGCTCCTCCTTACCGTGATAAATGCTCGGACAAGCCAACAAATAGTTCGTTACAAAGCGAAACTTGACAAAAATCCAATCCATAAATTCCCAATCGCATTATTCAAAGAGAGAATCTCGAGAACCCCTCGAAGAAAGCATCGAATCGTTATTGTCATCGCCGTGTTATATACCTTTCCAAGACGGTTGTATTGCAGAATTAATTATGCGCAGGACATTGGCCTCGCCGCAGGAGTGTTGGCAATATCGTTTAGCGTATTTCCAACAGAGCGTTTACGACCTTTCTTATAAGTTCCACCGGCGCTTGTCTTTTAATGTCCATTCTCGCAATTGGTAATTATGCCCGTAGCGAATGCAGTTGCGTGCGTGCGGTCCAACTCATAGCAAATATACACCTCGGTATCACGTATCATTAAAATTTTGTTTGCACAGCCACGCTTACATCGATTATTCAAAATTATTATTATTTCCATTATTGTACACGATTTCCTTTTCTTTATCTTCTCCCTTTCTTATCGATTTTTCTCATTCCGCTACAAGCAACGACCAACATCCGCATCCGTGACGCCTGAAAAGACGCTCTCGTACATAGTCGATACGAATGCCGATAAATGCGAACCGATTAATAAGAACTCGGCTGATCACGATGGGCATTTATCACTCCTCGAAACGACGAACCAAGTAGAAGAAGAAGAAGAAGAAGAAGAAGAAGAAGCAGAGGGAGAGGAGAGAAGATAAAAAAGAATCAAAGGAAAAAGAAGAGAAGAAACAGCCTCCCGTGTAAACGCCATCCTTCCGTTCTCGTTCTCCCCCTTGCTGCTGTCCATGCAGGCGTTCCTTCCTTCGGTTTTAAGGTCTTGCGGTGAATCAGAGCCAAGCTGCCGTCGCCGTTGTGTGTGGAGTTACGTAATCACGGCCGAACACAGTTTGCACACGCAATATCTCCGTCGGATATCACTTTGTAGTCGGACCGCGCACCGAGGTGCTCTATCTGATTCTACCTTTCCTCCTCCTCCTCATCCTCCTTTTTCTCTTCCTCTCCTCGCGATCCTGCTCCTGCTGTTGCTGCTCTTTTACGAGTTCAGGCTATAATGTACAGAGGTTTCCTCTATTGCCCTCTCTCGGACTCACATCCATGCTTTCGAAGAATTTACCGGAATGTTTGTGTTCTAAGCTTCTCATTTTTTTCCCTCGCTCATCGTTTTACAGTCCATCACATTTGAATTAGGTTTCTCACCAAAAATTTTCTTTCTTCTGGAAACCCTGTCAATATTACCATGTTACATTGTAAATAACAGAAAAATCTCCCCTCATAAATTCTTGTGAACGCACACGGAAAAAATAATTCAGCTGCAGCAGCTAAATGGCTAGCACAGACACGGACAGCTATTAAATCAGCTAAATTTTAGCTGTTATAGCGAAAAAATTTGCATTTGTAGCTAAAATTGACCTGTGGGAGCTAATTTGATGGCTGTCTGTGTCTGTGCTAGCCATTTAGCTGCTGCAGCTGAATCATTTTTTCCGTGCATAACAAAACTGATTGGAAAAATTTTGTTTCAAGCTCCCATTTCAAAATATCCAAAACTATGCAGAATAATGAAACGATGTAACTGCGTTAATTAAACAAGTTGATAAAATTCCACGTACTTTTAAGAATCTTCCGCTTTAGAATTTACAACCCCATCAACCACAACAGCCTTATCTATACTGTTAAAAAAAACCGGAATTTTCTGGTACCCAGGAACTGGAGAACTTCTTTTCATGACGATTTTTTCAGCTTACGTAAGGTAGATAGATGGCTATATCTTCGTCAGTTCATTGATAAAATTGATCATTAAGCAATTGTAAACAAATTGAGTATATTTTGTGTACTCATGAGATGCATTTGTGACGTTTTTTATCGAAAAGTACTCATAATTTGCTCACGAGAGCTTGATTTATCAATTTTATAATACCCTGACGAAATAATATCTATCTCACTAACGTGAGAATTGAATTTTATTTGAAAAACACTGCAAAACATGAATACTTAACAAACAATAGAAAGATATATGAACTTTGCTAAAGTCACGCGTGAAATTTTACAAAGTGGTTTCGAAATTTCCGTATCCATGTTGTGAAATTTCACGCGCGACTTTAGAAAAGTTCATATATCTTTCTACATGCAGAGAAAAGTTACCTGAAAAATTACTACACTTTATAGTAAAATAGGGACAAAATCATATTTTGAGGTTATGTATTATATGTTGTCATTAAAATTACTATACTTTCTATCAATGAATAACAGAATTCCATCATTGCTTACTAGAAAGTATAGTAATTTGAATGACAACATATAATACATAACCCCAAAATGTGATTTTGTTCTGAGTTTACTTATAAAGTGTAGTAATTTTTTAGGTAACTTTTCTCTGCGTGTATTGTTTGTTAAGTATTGATAATTTGGCAGGTTTTTTTTTAAATCAAATTCAACAAAAATGTGAACCGTTTTCTCTTCACTACGCTACTTGGATATACTTGGACACTACTACATAACGGAGACAGAGAATCTGAAACTACAACGCTCCTTTAATGCTTGCGTCCGTTTCATTTTCAATGTTAAGCGAGATGAACACATAACTCCCTATTTTCTGGGGTTATGTTGGTTGAAGTTGAAGGAACGACGTGAATACTTCCTTGGTTCATCTGTATATCAGATGTTGAGAACACGATTACCGTCATCTCTCTATAATCGTTTCAAATTCACCTATCAACACTCAACCTTCGATACTAGATCTGATCGTAACGCTCTAGTTATCCCCCTCCATCGTACCTCAACGTATGGGAAATCATTTACGATTTCGGCTGCAAGACTTTGGAACTCACTCCGAACCCACATTCGGAATCAGCCAACTCTTGCTTCCTTCAAAAGAGATCTACATCATCTTCTCATTAGTAGATACTCATGATTGGGTCAATAACTCGAATGATGATTTTATGTTTGAATTATGAATGGTAGTATAAAATGGAATGAATTATTTAGATCTAGAGAGCATGTAAAGTGAATTTATTAGCTTTTAATTAGTTTTATAAGTTCTTTTTATTGTTGCTAGTTATTTAGAACCGCTGTAAAATACTATATTGTATTTGCACCATAGGTTTTCCTAGGGCATAATAATAAACTCATCTATCTATCTACTTGAGAAAAACTCTGAGATTTTGAGAAATATTTTCAGATTTCAAGAATTTTTCTTGGATTTTTATCCAAAGATTACTTTCCTCTCGGGCTGCATTTTTCTCCTTGTATAAATACAAGAATTTTCAGATGCGTGTACTGGAATTTTCATGAGTCGAATGTGATTTTTTAGTACAAATGTACAGGTTAATTGCTTCCAGCGCGGTACTGGAATTTTCCTGAGGATTTTTTCTCACAGTGCACTCACCTACATAAAAATGAATCATCCCATAGCGATGTCTCTTCGAATTATGTATTTGACACAATTTCGTCGTTCGAATCAGAATTTACATTTACATCCGTCAAACTCGCATGGCGGCGACAATAAGAATAACATCCACGCACTCAAACATGTTACGTGTAATACAAGGAAGAGAGACAACCAGAGAGAAATAAGAAGGAAAGATAAGGAAGAAGGAGAGATCAATCCCTGACCCGATTTTTCTTCAACAGCGCAAGAGAAGTAACAGCAACAGCCAGTGGTGGTAGCAGCAGCAGCAGCAGCAGCAGCAACAGCAGCAGCACTAACAAACACCGATGCACCGAGAAACCCGCCCAAATTATTGCCAGGACATGCAGATGAGGGTGGAGGGGGCCAAGGGTATAGCGGGAGGAGGCAATCGAGATATCGGTGTGTACCCGAGTCGTTCGTACGCCGCAGATAAGATCGTTGAATCGTGCTCCGAGAGACGAGAGATATCCAGAGGAATCGAAATGGGAGAAACAAGGGGAAAAGAAAGAGGAAAAAAAAACAATTTTATTATATCATGTGTTCAAACTCTTCGGGCAGAATCGAAGGTAATCAAATTTAAAAACAAAAAATATATATATATATATCTCCTTCGATAAATCGAACACGGTTTATATAAACACGCATATTTGTTTATGCGTATAATTAACTTGAGAATACGACCGGAGGAACGTACAATAGTTCTTCAAGTATGCCGGGGAACGTATTTATCCCATTTGCAAATTTGGCGCTCTATTTCACTGAATCCACGCGGTTGAGCGAGAGCCAGGAATTTTGATGAGGCGCTGTCTCCTCACCTAGAAAACCTGACAGAGAAACTAAATGCGCAAGGAAAACTAAAGAGACACGAGCTTCGGATTTGTGGCTATATAACAGCAGCCGTAACTGCAACGACAACGGCAATACCAGACAAGAATGAGAAAAGAATAAGGCATATTTTTAGTCGACGACTCGTGTTCTGCTGGGAATTTCTAGATATACATTAATAACTTCGATTTGCAAAAATTTTCATTTGTCTTAAATTTTTAATGAGGAACCTAGCCTTGAAGTTTCAACAAAATTGTTTGGATATTTCTGTTCGTCAATTACCAAGGATTAAATTCTACTCTCAATTTTAGCATCTACCGCTTATATTCATACAAAATCTATTTTTAACATAAATATTTCTAATTTCATAAGAGTTTGATGTGAATTTTTTGCTCAATGCATAATAAATTTTCGATGAGAGTATAAAATATTTTAAATATCCGGTGTAGAAGCGTTAAAAAATTCAAACCAATTAGAGTTTTTTCTAAGTTTCATTTCAAAGTATTACTTCGACCCCGCATTCACCGTTAAAAATTCCCGCCGCAAATTTCGAAGTAACACAATATCATCTTAAATTGATTTCAAAACCATATTTAATTTGAAACTATATTATGTGTTAATTCCTTCCAAATTTTGTCTATCGAATTCACAAATTTGCCTTAACAATGTGGCGTGATAGTACATAAAATACAATTTCGAGACCAAAATATTTATCAACAAATCAAACAGAAATTTTCCATCCAACTCATACCCGTATTTTTCAAACAACATCTTCCACGACAGAACCAATAACGGCGTTCGTAAATATGAAAAGAATTCACATAAATATCATTAAATTTGAATACCATGTATTTTTTCAGCGATTAAAGATAAGAATATGGAATTCAAAGGAGAATAAAAGATTGAACGGAAGCACCTGACGTGTTATATCTAATAGGTATATCGACATCAAAGTAATAGGGAGTGGTGGTAGCAGCGGGACCGAGTGGAATGCCGTTAACGAGATATCAACGTTATCTATTACATGAACAAACATATAATATATCTTAATAGAAGAGAACGATGACGATCGATCGATCTACCCTATCTATCGATCTACCGCCTATCATTCGCTGGTTATACAAGTAGATCTCATATGAGAGAAATTTCACCTGAAAAGACGGACGCAGGAGAGAAAGTCTCTCAGCGTAGGCGTTGCATCTCTTTTGAATTATGAAGGTCTCTCTCGGTCCTCTTCAGCTCCCTTCGTTTATATTTATTTTCTCTCCGCAAGTCCCGAAACGTGTCAAAATATACTGTAAAGTATTTTTCTCCTTTCCTCTTCTTATTCTTTATTATGGACAAGTTTTATGAAACGTTTAAAATTATAGGATACTGTAATTCATGAGATGTTGAATGATGTGCGTGCTTGAAAACTGGAACATCGGAGAGGACGAGTCGGTCGAATTTGTGTTCTTTGCTTTTCACAATTCGTGTCAATTTTTCGAATCCGTATTCTTCTTATAAATCTTGGAAACTAAGGGAAGAAAGACGAATCAGCCAATTATCATAAAATTCAAACAATTTTCGTCGAATTCTCTGATAATCAAATCTCTGAGATCGGATCGACTGTGAGGAATCGATTGAAAAGAGAAGCAGAGAGATGTCGATCTTGGAAGCGTGGGTGCGTTCATTGATAATTCGACGTCCAACAATCACTCATGATGAGTATCATGATAGTTTTATATGAGTTTTGGATGCATTGATTGAGAAATGAGTCGAAGGTGTGAGTGATTTAGTCAAATTCAGTCCAATAGAAATGGAAAAAATCCATGCAATCTCTATACTCATCACTTTTTTGGGTATATAATAAGTTAAGGGGTGTTTTTCGTCAGCAATTTCTTCTCATCGAAATATTTCCGAATGATTTGTCAGATAATATGACGGAAGACCGATTTGCATATAGATATTTCTCCTTGACGAGCGAGAATGTATTACACGTATATATCTGTGGGAGTGCAGGGTCGCGTTGCTGCTCGATTGCATTCGGTTACGCATTGACTACCGGGCTATCAATGAACGCGCCCACGCGGCTTTATGATCACCACCTAAGTTTTACTCTTTCTTTTTTCTGCTTGAATCAACGTAGAGAGATCTGTCGGATCTTTCACAAGGTCGTTTGGCGTCTGCATGCGTCTTTGGAAAATAGTTTTCAAGAATATCAATGAAATGAGAATACCATTGTTTCGAACGTGAATGAATACAAAATAGAATTGCATCATTATCATTATAATCGAACGATCATGAAAACAACGTTGCAATCAGATCCTGTGAATGTTCTTGAAGTTTGAATATCGTTTATTTATCTTCTCGAGTCAACTCTTTACAACTGGAAACATTGTTTCAAGATCTTTGTACTGCAAGATTTTTAGGCTTCGATGGTCGAATATTGTGTTATTCGATTACTAATTCGTGCCAATAAACCGATTCAAACTTCAACAACATATTCTTTGATTCAATTCAAAAACAAAACACAAGATTTTCATTTTCAAACTCTAAGTAAAAAAACAAAGCGATTTAGAGTTTGATTGAGCTACGTCGAGTTGTTCTTCCAATGTCAATTATTGATCTCGATAAATCAAAAATTTCTCAAGAGGATTGAAGATTCAAGGTTTCAATCCCCAACGACACCACGTCAAACGAAAGGAAAATGAGTGATTTTTCATGTCGAATGAAGGCGCATGACTCAATTTGGAAATACATCTAAATCATTGGAAAAAGAAAGCGAGTTGACTGTAGTTGACACAACAAACGTTCCTCTCAACGATGATCATTCGATGAGTCATTCGAGTGTGCGCCTTATACTGCGTTAGCCCCACGATGATTGCGTGAATCAATTATCCCGCAGAGAAATGAGGTACAAGCTACGATTTGAAATAAACAAGGGAGAAGATTGATCGTTATTTTATCTTTTAGGTTACGTTAATTTCTTCTCTGTTTTTCGAACAAATCATTTCTATTTTTAAGTTCCGCTCACCGATGGTGAACGGAAATGACTCTTCTTCTTCTTCTTCTTCTTCTTCTTCCTCTTATTCTTCAGCTAGAATTCTCAAGAGCACACAAACTCATAATGATGGTAATAGAAGTGGTTTGATGAGTTACTTTATTGTCCCTGGCAGCGCGTAACAGGGGGTAAGGCTCGATTTGCCCATAAATCAAAGACGTTGCTCGAATGTTACAACGTTATTCGTGAGGAGGATGAATGGGGCAAAAAGGAAGAGAAAATGAACAAGAGGAGGACAAAGAAAATGACCCGACTCCGCGTGTTTATAGCAAAAGCAGCGAGCACGTAAAAGCCAATGACACGTTGCGTTATACAAACATACTTAAGGATGCGACTTCTAGGACTGCTGTTGCTATTGCTGCTGACAAACACTCGTGGTGGTCCGACGACAAACTGTGAATCAACGTTGATCTTGAGATGGTATTAAATTGTACACTCGATGAGGAAACGATTATAATTCATATAATTTTTTTGTCCCTAAGCGAGCAATATCGGTGACACAATGGGAAAAGAAGAAATAATTCGAATTGACCGACTTATCGAAACTGTCGTAACACGGAATAACGTGTCTTGGATATTCTACGTACCAGTAACTAGGCACATTCGACACGTTAAAAGGTATCACATTGAGATCTCTTGGAATGTGATATCACGTCTCAGCTTCCTTACAAGTGAAAACAGAAAAAAAACCATCTCAAATCAGAAAGGAATATTCAGGGCGTCGAGGAATGTACGGTTATACACGAAGAAGAAACGAAAGAAAAGGGAGAGAAAAAAAAAATAAGGCAAGTAATCATAACGAGGAGTGACAGTGATAATTCATACCGCGTCCATCATCTCGAAAGTATAACTTACGCAGAGAGTGTCGCTGTGTAACGCGAATGACACGAATCGTTAATTCAGACGATACTCATCTACGTCAAAAGACCGACTTTTATTTTTCACGGTGGTCTTTCTCAGGATGAAAATGATGTACGATTTCCTAACGCTCATGAAGAAGATAATTGTAAGAGTTTGCATAATGCGGTATAGGCGAACAGTGCTCGTGAAATCACGTCAAATGATGCGTATACATGCATATCGTTTTCTATCGAACGAACAATTTGATCGCTCGACAAATACTTGCATAATACTGGCAAGTGATAATCCTCTATCCAGACATTTCAATATTTCATTCCGTGTGAGCTTAAATATTGGGTCAATAATTTCAATCCGATCGATGCTCAAACTTGAAACCTCGGATGAGGCACGCAACGAGAATAGTAGGCAATTGAACCTAGCTTTCAAGATGTATGTTGTTGGGTTGACAGAGATCGATGCTGCTAGAGTTGAATGATAATACCCAATCCTAATAAGAGAATGAATCAAATCGATCAATTGGGATAATTTCGATAATATCACTTCTTACCACTTGAGCTGATCAGGATTCATATTCTAATTTGATGTCATAATCATTGAGTAGAATGAGGAAGACATCAGTGTAACTGCCCATGTGGAAATTGCCGAAGTTGACACGTGACCTAGTAGTACCGGGGAAGTTGTATTTGCCAGACTTCGGCAAGAACAGTTCTTTTTATTCAGAGCCCTGATTGTTCGACTAGACCTAGAAATAATACCCGACTAGGAATTCCATTGGATCTTGCCAGGACTCGGCATTGTGGCAACAGGACTGAGTCAACATTGTCCCGTGTTTCTCTCTCTCCATGGTTGGGTGGAATTTTCATCATTCCCTTTCCACGGAAGTAGAGCTGAAATACTCAATTATCAACCCGAAATATTGAATCTCAGGGGTGGACAGTTACGTCGGATTCCTTCAAAGCCAAACTGAGAAACAATCGTTCAATTCAGGAGATCCAAAGTTCAAAAGGTTGTGTTCCGTTCATCGTATAGTTGATAAACTAACGAGACGTGATCGGTGCGAGTAGAAAATTCTCTCAAGCGGTGAAGAGTATAGCAACCGGACCGTCAGAAATTCGTTATTCATTTCCAGTGAGGTTCTCAATGAGTGGAATTAAAGTAAAATATATGATTAGACCTCGATGAAAATATTGGCAACCAAAAAACAAATGACGGTTGAAGAGGAGTTTCGAATAATAATTGAGTTGCCTGTATAACTTGATGGCGTTTACAACCAAGTGGAGAGTTGTTTAGCCCCCCGCAAGATCGGAACGATAAGCTGAGACTCCATGCTTGTAAATAATGTAATCGCCAAGAGAAGTCGGTGTACATGAGAATGCGTACGTGTATATAAAGGACTTTTGCTTCTTTTTCTTTCTTTCTTTCTCTTCTTCCTGAATGCATTTACACATAGTGCGTAAGTCCGCAGGTATGTATCCCGAAGCTGGAAGGTATGTACACCTGGGGATATATATACATATATATATATACACGTGAATATGGGCTACCTATAAACGCGTGGAAGAAACGCGTTAATAATGTTGAATCTTGTCATGCCATTAAACACATTTGTTCGTAAGAGATTGTCCGATAAAAGGGTAGTAGCTCCTATGAATACCATGAATTCTAATGATTTTCACAATGTACCTTATACAAGGGATATATCATAAGAATACTTTCTATCCTTATTTTTTTCTCCCTTCTCTTCTCCTCTTCGTACATTGATACAGCATTTTGATACACGTACAATAGATTTGATATTACAATACATTTGTTCGATCAATATTCTCACAAACGATACCCTCGTGAAATGAATACTCCTCTTTTACGTTTACGTAAGTGACTTTATACTTGATCAATGTTGTGCATCAGCTAACGGAACATAAGTTAGTGTAATAATCAAACTATCACGGATTAAATGGTTCTTTTCTCGGTTCGATGAAACTCGTTACAGTACTGTTGTGTATTACCTCTTTCGCGCAGGTAGGTAGCGAATTAAGTGCAATAATGAATGGTGAACGATCGAGCTCTGATTAATCGAGAGCCCAGGCCGCCATCGATTGGGCGCCAATTTGTCTTGTCGAGGCTTGAAAAATTTTTACGTTATTAATGATATCCAGCTTCTCTCCGGGTCCCTTCGAGGTTGAAAGAATGAAGAAGAAGAGGAGGAAGAAGAAGAAGAAAAAAAAAACAAAACGAATCTTTTCCTCCTGTTCGGTGAATCGATCTCGATCTCTTTCGATCTCAGTATTTTCTCTCTCAATGAAACAAACGCTCGTGAATCAATCATCCGATGAAATATGGAGGAACCATGATTCAAGCTCTGGGTTGGTTGGTTGGTCCGTTGGTCACCCAGGATACTGTAACTGCGATAATAATCAATTATTTTCCCTTTGATTTGTTTTGATCTAATTTTTCTCTCAATTGGTGAGAAGTGGTGAAATTTTAATAACTCCTTGTGTCAAATTATTCCTTCTCTCTTTCTATCGTATTTTCGTCATCTCGGTAATACGATGTCATAATGAGGAATAAAAAAAAGAACAATATTTCTCAATATATGATATTTTCATATTCTGTAATCTCCTCATGATTCATGTCACTCCAATTCAACGATATATTTCAAGAACTCTCAAGGACGTCAACCTCTTGATTTGTCTCGTTCGATAAATACGAAAAGCCTAACGCTTTTACCAATAAGTATGTATGGGTATATATATATATATATATACAGTAAAGAGATTGTACGATAGAACTATTATGCTACTTGTTGCGAGCGAATGACTTCACACTTTGCCGCGAATACATACGTGTACACGCGAAAGTGTTTCGAGAACGATTACGAGGCTTAAGTATACTTATACACCATCATCCAAGAGGACGAGTCGCCTTTAGAGGAACAAGGGGAGGATGGATGGAGAACATAAACAACGCGAGAAGAGAAGTCGTCGCAAATGAGACGCGTAGTTGTGAGCGCAAAAGGATCGTCTCTAGGTCACTGCCCAACAAAAGTTACGTCAGGTTTGGATATGGTAATACTGCATTCCAACACCGACACCTTCGTCAGGATTTCTCTATATATCTCTTTTTCTTTCTCTATCTGTCTGTTTGAACGCGCGCTCTCTTACAGTACCTTCAATTATCTTGGAAACCCTAACATTACGTCACCTGTCAACCGGCAGATATATAATTTAATGATCATCTTATCTTTATGGCAATTGAATGAATGAATGCAGGGTGTCTCGGATGTTACCGGAGAGGAACTCGTTTGTTCGAGTTGAACAATTTCTCTTGGGATACTGGTTATTTATATTTTTATCACTTTTATCAACATCTACCCTCAAAGCGATGGAAAACCCACAAATGATGGAATCATTTGAATCCCGCTTTGATTGTTGAATGTTTCGCGCATTATAGAAAGATTGGACAGAAGAATCTGGTAATTTCTGCCTTGGGCTATACATCGAACTACCCCATCAAGGAACTATGGATTTCAATGTTACAAAAATAACAAAATTCACAGGGTATTGAATTTTTCATGTTTGCGGAGTAAAAAGGTTCCTGCAAATCCTTGTTGAAACTTCAATAAATCTCATCGCGAGACAAAAGTGCCGTTCATCATTCGACGGATGACTTCAACCAAATAAATCATGTTCCCTTTCCTTCCACGAGCCGCTGACTCGCTTTCAGATCGATACAATATCGATTCGACCACGCGACTGACTTATGTCCTCCGCTACATCACTGCTTGTTTTGTATCGTTTCTTTTTGTTCTTTTTTCGTTTTGTTTTTGTTTTCATATCCAATGTAATCGCTCAAATACGCACCGCACAACGCGGCGTGCATGGTCTTTTGTCGGCGCGCTTTCATTTTCACGCCATTTTTGGCGAGGCCGCTTTCGCCGGTTATTAGTTTAATTCGCGATATAAAGCTGATGTAACCCGGTTTGCAATTAGCCACCGTGGCCTTATCGATTGCGCTCTTTACGAGTTCGTGAGGAAGGCCGTGCGTCCTTAAGGAACTTTCCAAAAGTGATTCAACATTGTGATTTTAACACGCCTCCTCCTCCTCCTCCTACTCCTCCCACTCCTGCGAAATTCGACTCTTCTTTTAATAACAGTTATTTTTCAAACATTCAAAAATGAATCTGTTACATCCAAGTAGAGCGAGTTTCGTGAAGAGAGCCAACATTTTGTGGAACAGGATTTATGGATCGTACGTTACAATGATTCAACTCGAAACAAATATTCTATGTCGAAATTCGAAGGATTTGATTCGAAAGATCGAAAAAACATAGACGAAAGCTTTTGACCTCAGCTTCAAAATCGTGAGATCGAGGAACACCCACCGATGTCCACGTCGCATCTTCGTGGAGACAACTCCTTAGAATCAAATTGAATTTTTCAGATTCATGAATCTCAATTATGATGAATCAAATTACATAAAGTGAAGGATCATTGAAAAATGTGAGTCCAGCTTATTTCGTCTTTTTATCATCTCTTCCCGTCCATTGACTCTTCGTCAATCAATTGAGATTGATTTTTTTGAAACTAATAAAGAAGAAGAAGAAGAAGAAGAGAGAGGGGAAGGAAATTAAATCAACGTTTAACATAGCAAAATATATGAATCGAGAATATAATTACGAGATGTCCTTTGATAAAGTGAACCATTTGGAAGGGTGACATCATTGAACTCCTACGTATAGAAATATAAAGCAGCGAGGGGGATATGAACTTTCTACCTACGATCTGTCGAGATCGATGTAGGAATGGAAAGGCACGAAACATTGGACACTCGACTATTCTTGTGCCGAGAGATAGGCATAAACTATGATTTATGAAGTGGCTGTTATAACGTTTAAGATAATTATATGTTCTGAAGAATAAAGCAAGCTTTTCAAAAAATCATGTTTCAAATTATAAAATCATCGTTCACCAATACAATACATAGAATTTAATGTATTTAATATAATGTTCACACGTTGTTTTCCGTTTATTTCAAACGTGCGTATACTTCGTATGCGCATAATCAATTCTAATGGGAATTTATGTTGCTCTGTGTTAGAAACGGATTATTATCGTCCGCGGAGATTCGATGGTCGTAAAGATTCGAGAGATTGTTCATAAATTCGATATTGTCTGCCTTATGTGTGAATTTTATGATTTCTCAGATATAAAATGTGAGATCTCGAGGAATGATAATTTCTTTATTTTCAATTAGGATTTTCATCAAAGGGTATATTTTATGCAAAATTCATTTTGAAACATTACGAAAGATCGCTTCTTCCGTACTCCGAAGGAGAGACAAAAAAAAAGCGAATGAAAATTCGAGAATTGTTGTCGTGGTAAATTAAAATTTAGACGCGATGATTCGAATGCGAAGACAGAACCACCACCTCGCGATAGAAAATTTTCAATTGTGGATAAGAAGGGCGAATGAGAATCAACTGCTGAAAATCTCTTGCACGGAAAAAAGAAAATAGAGAAATTCACGCTTCGAGTCTTTCGATGGAAATTTTAACAAAATATACTGTCAAATAAATTCACAAAAGCAGAAAAAAGATTTCGCTAGAATTTACTTCTCATCTATATACAATTTTACTAGGTTATTATGCATGGACGAGTACCTGCTATAGTGCCCTTTTAGGCACTCGAAACTTGATTAAGAAATGAATTCTCACCATGAAAATTGAAAACAAACGAACTGCTGGTTTTCATTCTTCGAATCAAACTTAAAATACCTTCACGTATGATAATAAACTATACCCCACCCAAAGCCAGAACCGAAAATGAAGTACAATCTTCTCGATGGTTGCGATGAATTCAATGTAAGATCAAAAGAAATATCTCGATTCTGCAGCTCGTTAATAATGTGAGTAAATTCATGTGACAAAATAATGAATGAATTACTTGTATTCGGGTAATTACCTGAGCCACAATTCAGGCTCGTTACAAACGATCATATTGAAATCAACTCTACATGTTGGTAGAGACTTTCTTAATTATCGAACTGATATTGGGGAATGATGAAAACAGTCCGTTAAGCCTCTTCGATATATAAGACATAAGTATTTTGGAGTAATTGACAAGCGACACGCAAAGAAAATATCTTATAGCTATATTATAACGTTTAAGATCGAATCTCATGATGAAAAACGATAACAATGGTTCGATTGTTTTTTATGAGATAATTGATTCGATTATTACAAGAGAATTCCAAGTCAATCAACATTTTGATTACACATGTTCGTACAAATAGATACTTTTTTTTCTTGTTTTTCTATTCGTTTCGAAGTGAAGAACGTGCCATTAACCAGTCTCTCATTCATGACGTGTCTTGGCGTGTTTTTACACGAACCCATAAACCGCGCACTCATCGTTCTCCTCTCTTACACTTTTACGAGCAAATACTCATTTGTTATGTAAATACCATGTCTCTGTTGTAAAATGTTAATCGGAGCATCTATTCTATAATTATTCCTTTTCCGTCATCTTCATTCAAATTCGATAAGGTGCTATATAAACATCAGCGCGACACCGTATAACCGTATCATTCTTCTAATCAAATTTCATTGAAGAAGAATCGAATCGATCGACTGAAATTACTCGAGAAGAGTAATTAATAATTTCACCGTGAAAAATTAAATTTCGATTCCACCTGGTAAGGTCTCACATGATATCATCCCATTTTATCATGTAATAATAATAAATCGAGTTACGTTTCCTCACCGACATATATTATTTTCTGCTCTTTCATAAGCAATAACTTGTATATCGCGTCTCGAAACGTACCATAACGACGATGATGATGATGATGATAATGATAATGATGATGATTTTTCATCTTTCATTTTTGCGTAGGTGTTTTCACAAAGGGTGAGAACAAACAACCTCGTAAAATTCTTCTAGATTGATATCGATTATTCACATCATTCACGAAATATGGATCATAATCATCGGTTTAATCATACCGAGTCGCTAACTTGACAAACGATTATGAGAAAACTGTACGAATTTTCATATAATAAAATGACCAAACCTGTAAAAAGCTATAAGGAATTATGATTTTATTAATATTCATGAAGTGTTGAGAGGCACCTTTCTCTTCACTTTTAGGAATTGGGATCCGATTTTCAATCTGATCGAATAACAAAGTCGGATTCCATTTACCCTTGGGTGTCTTGATTTCACGTATTTTCTTATTCGGACGTGTCGCTGAACATTTCTTCCATTCCTCGTGAAATTCTGTAGGATACCGAAGCACCTTTATATCGAAGCACCATAAATACTGCTAACGTAATCGTGTGTGGGCAGAGGAAAGGCGTGCGTGGGTCGTACTCGCTTGGAAGTAAGGCGTCGAAACAACCCTCCAGGCAACCGTTCTCCTCTCCGCAATTTACACGGGGTCCGGTTAATTAGTAATAATTAGTAATTATCGGACATCGGTCAGCGGTAGATCGGTGTTCCGTGAGGCGCAATTATCCTTCCAGTTGTATGGGAGAGGTGAGAAAGAGGAGATCAAAAGGAAAGCGTAGAAGGGATTCGGATTCCGGGGATGACACGATATATACAAGAGAGGCGTAAATCACTTATTTTTCAAATTTTCACTTTCCGAATAATGTTATCGAAACTATCGAAACTTCTATTGAAAAAACATCAGGTTTGTCTCAACCCCGTAATATTCGCCGTATTGGTTCAAATGATTGAGCAGGGATTCTCCGAATAGAAATTTGGTAGGGCAAACGTGCCCGAGCAGAAATCATGTGATCAAAAGGAAATCATTCTAAACAACTCACAAGATCTTTCATAGACAATTTTTCATTAGTTTGAAGAAACCTGCAAAATCTTTGAAGAACAGGGGCTCTTCCCATAAATAATGAAAATTCAGAATGTTTATTACTTTCAGAAAGTTCTGAACCTTGATGCCTAATAGAATTCAAAGAATATCGAAAGCAAGAAAGTTCTGGGATATTTTGTGGAATATATTGCGAAGATCATCAAGTTTCTATGTGAATTGTTCGCAAAAGTTGCCTCACAACTGGATTTTCTTGGAGATTCTTGGAAGAATCTTGGCCCAGTCTTGGGCCCATATTGGCAGGATGGGGCCCATGCTGGGCCAGCGTAGGCCGCATGGCTCATACATATTAGAGCAGCTAATGGATCAGGAAAAAAAAGCTACGGGAGTTCTTGTCTTCACGTACAGATGAATCGTTCCAATAATTCATATTAATTATCCTCATTTTCGAAACATTCAAGTACCGAAATAAGGAATAGTTTCTTCAAGTGAAGCAAAATCACAGTTTCCTTGGCCAAATCGACTTGAATCAGAGGACAGCTGCATTTGATATCCTGAGATTTTTAAATAAACTCTAAATCACAAAACAGCTCACAATTGAATCTTGAAATTTCAGATTTCATTACAATCATGATTTGATTTTATAACCGTCTGCCATCAAATGCATGTAAACCACATGACAATGAGATTACTTTGCCGAATGAAATCATTCGCTGATAATTGAACGAGTAATTTGATTTTTATTACAAGGTGGAAAGTAAGACTTATCAGGATCAGAATAAAATCCCTCCATCGTTCGTTCACTTACGGATCGTAAAAGATACTCATAAGAGAGATCGGCGAACATTCATCGATAAGGATATCATACGAGACCTTTCTCGGTTTCTACGTGGGGGATCGAACCTCGAACGTCGTACCGATGGATAGTAAAATAGTGAAATATCACTGTCAGAGGTTTTTATCGCCGTTTTATGACTATCAAAAGTTGACATTGCGTTCCCAACTCGTGTGCGGTCACTTAAGGGATCGTGACAAATACTCCACCTACGTGTGAGCCCATTCTCTTGGGGCACCCAATACCATGATTCTCGATAATCTAGAAACCACAATGAGTTGATCCAGCATTCGTATCGAACGACATGAATTCAAGAATATCTTATATTCCTTCTTGTAATCATGTGGAATGAAAAAAGATTTGATACAGGAGAGAGAAATGAAATCATGGATCCATTTTTATAGTTTTATACGTGAAATTTGTGAGGAGAAGATATTGTTATGTGATTCAATCATTGATTCCCTTTACCACTGGTGATTCTCATTTTGAATACGAAGTTCACTTCGAGGTAAGGGGATATTTCGTTCTTTGCCGCAAGAATGATCGTGTTTCGATCTCTGACATCATCGGTATCGAAAAACTCATTTGAACTATGTTGCGGAGGTTTGAATGGTTTATAGGAACAAAACGAAAATTCAAACTCACAAAATCTTCTCAATTCAATTCCTTCAAAGATGCACTGCAAGATTTGTTGGTCTCTAACAGCTGAATATTGTGTTGTACTTCGATCAGTTCTTCGCTAGTATTGCAAAGCTTGATTCACTAAAACAATTAATTACCGTTTATTCTAGCAACCTTGCTTGCTGTCTATATAATGACAAGCAAATTTGGTTAAAACAGCAAAATTTTTTCTTCTGCAATCCCATTCCACTAGAATTCTCTGGTGGAAAACAGTCTAGCTCCTACTCTGGCGCAAACGAGACATTCTAGACAATATTGACGCCTAGACTCAGTTCTACTAGGGTTGCAGACTGAAATAAATTTCCTTCTCCGCACAGCATTTTTCCCAGGCGTACCGCATTCTCTTCACAAAACTACATCGAACAAACGACAGCAACCGAAAGGAAATTTTCAATAATCCGGAATGATATTTTCACTCGATCGTCGTGCCGCATACATCTGGCAATCAAATACCTATGACTACCATTACTACAACCTCTACTATTATACTACTGGCGTGTTGTTATCTTCGAACCGTAGCTTCAGCGACGGCGGTGGTGGTAGCAGCAGCGGCGGCAGCGGTGTTACAAGGACAGGGCTTAAATCTTGGCGGTATCTGCACCTCGTGGCGGTGTAACAAGTTTCAATTCCTACCAATTCTACGGCCATACATCACTCCCGGTTAGATACAATGGTGACTTCGGGACCGGATCGCGAGTAAGGGCCACGGCCACGGCCTCGTTGCTCTCCACGATTCCCCACTTCACTTGCTCTTCGCACAACTTTTCAGCTTCAGAACTCCATCCACAAGCGCGCAACAACACATACATACGATAAATATCTTATTGTGCCCAGGAGAGAAATAAGAGATGAAAAAACATGGTGGTGTAATGGAAAGCAATGCGTGTTGCGCGATTATTTCAGTGCATGGCCCTGCCGCTGTCGCGACGATTCCCGACGATATCGAGAGGAGCCAACAGCGAGACGTTTGATAACCGCTCGACTCACAGATTTTTCCCCCCCGTTTATTCAAAAGAGCATCGATATAATCATCTCTGATGAGATGTGTGTTTTACAGAATCATCAAAAATTTCATAAATTACAAGATTTTATTCGATAATGTTATTGAGTTTCATCCCGTATAAAGAAGAAGGATGTTTACATTTTATTTAATGACCTTTTGATATTACTTGGAGAGAAAACGAACGAGAGTTCTCAACCTTGTACGTCGATCGGACTGATAGTATCGCAGGTATATGAGATGAAATTATCGATAAACTTGTAAGATTATAATCCGTGATATCGAAGACGAATGAACAATTTATTTAGTCACACTAATTCCTAATCCAAGCACATAGAAATGATTCGTACGTGATTACGATACGTGTATGATTTATCTCTGATCTATTTGATGATTTGATTTCATAAGTCGTCAAAGTGGAACGTTCAACGCCCGCGGTATGCGACATTATTTATACGGACAAACAAAGATATACTGGGATCTTTCTAAAGAACCACGGTTTTCGAGATTCGACGTGTTTAGCGAGCACAATCAAACAAGAGGGCGAAGTTGGAAAGACTCGAATTGATAATTCTACTTGGAACTCGGCAGGTTCCCCATCGGGGTGCAACAGGGGCAGATGTAGATGACACGCATAAAAAAAAACACAGAGTGGCACAGAGGTGCGGTTGAGGTATTGGTCTTCTGTCTTCGTTTGCTTTCAAGTTCGTCTTCTCTCCCTGCCCTACCTACAGAGAGGAACTACCAGTCTCGTAAATAAAATTGATACGTTCACGGTACAGAGGAGAGCAGTATCAAACGTGTGTTGTGTTTTACCGTAGCGAGAGGCGCCCATGTAAAATGATAATATTCTCAACGACTTAATCCCGTATGGCACGTAATCGAAGTTACGACAGAACGTTCTCAGAAAAGAGGATCGATGAGGTGCATTGATCTATTATTTTAATTCGACAGTTGTATCTTAATCAAAATTCGAAGGTTTTTAACATTTTGCGATATTCAGGATTGAATAAGTACTTCTCAATCATTATTGTTTACGAGCTTTTGATGACACGAATTGAAGAGATTTTGAAATTCCCCAAAGAAAGAACTTCTTTCTCCCTGGAATTTGTGACCTTCGATGTTAATCAATCGGAACGATCCACAAGAGGATTTATAAAATTCATGAAAATTAAAGGAAAGATGAGCCTTGTGCCAACAACAACCTTTAATAATCGACATCCCGGGGTTGATTTCTTAAGCGCGATGTATATCCGTTGGTAAACGCTGAGAAAGTGAGGATAAGCATCAATGTGTAATCGTTCCGATAAGTGTATCGGTTATTTATCGATCGGGTGGCCGTGTGTGCCAAGAAGCGCCGTGGATTTATCGATCTTTGCCAAGGGGGGTCGGGCCGCTGGTGTAGGGTAAGAGAGATCCCGATCTCCCTTTCTCGAGCCGTGATTCTCTGTTCAACCTCAATATAATCTCGCACGCTCACATGTGCGCACAACATTCTTTCAAACCTGCTATATAAAAGTACATAGAGAGGTAGCTAATTACTTCGACTAATTACACTTCTTCGGACGTAGGGAGCAACTACTTGCGCGTTTCTATACAATGTTCAAAGACGTTAGCGTTATCCGAGGCCAATACATCTATCGCTGGCAAGGAAATAACATACAACAACCTTTCACAAAGCTTTCAACGTAGCGCGATGATCGAATGAAATCGCATGAAATCGTTATCTCGCAGATATCTATCCGTTCTGTTTTGGACTGTTTTCTGTTTGGAACTATCTCGAAACCATGTCGAATAACAATTTTTCACCACTCGTCATCTCACATTTGAATACCTTGATACCTTGGGTATCATTTCATTCCTTATTCCTCTTTCTCTTCTTTTGCTCCTTTTTTTTATGCCTCGTCCTTTTTTCTTTGCTCTCACAATCACGTGACCGGTTTGACGAGAAAAAGAGGGGGTGGAATACGTAACGACCGATCGTCGTCGCCGACGATATTGCGAAATCGAAAATCACCTCAGGTCTTGGCCATCTTCTTTAGCCCCAGAGCCACTCTTCGCCTTTATAATAACCATACTTTTCGATTCGTTAAGCCCCTTCGTTACAGTCCAGGTTTTAAAAGGCCCATCGGCGCGCCACCATCACGTCAGAAGCTAGTTATCTTTTGGCGCGAAATATCCTCGCCGATTCTCCTCCTCCTTCCCCTCGTTTCTCATCTCATTTCTCTTCCCCCGCCGGTGGGAAGATCGACGATCGGCTACGGTCTCGAGCGGACTCACTCACTCATTCGATCGATCGATAATTTTTGGCCATTTCGGTCACCGAGAAATCGAGATCAACTTTATGGGGGTACTTTTATTCTCTTCAGACGAATATACCGTTCGTTTGTAATAAGTTACTCATCTTTTATTCATTCGTTCATTTATCTATTTATTCACGGGTCAAGTTCAGGCTTTACGTTGCACATTCAAATTTGTATTCCTCCCTTGAAATGAATCGCAAAGAAACTAAAAAATCATGAAGTTTGAATTATGGGATTGAAGATGCAAGATGCATTTCAGGCTGTTTGTTGTGGAAAGAGAGAAGGTTGAGGAATTCTCTCAATTAATGTCTTTGATATGATCTTTCAAATTAATCGATCTTGTGTTTTATCCTATTTATGCATTCTTATCTCATAATCCTACCGATCCATCGGAAAACAGACATTAGAAGATCAGTGACATCTAAATAAACTCTAAAATAAAAATTCATTTATTTTCTCGTCCATAATAACTCAACCACAAGACAAAGAAAACAATTCATTTGTTACATCTGTTCAGCCAAGATAAATACACCCCACAATTCCGACGTTTCAAATGAATTCTTTCACCTTCGTATAATATATTCAACCTCTATCATAATCTCAATCGCTCATTATAAACCGAATACTTTCACGTGACACTTGAGAGACCGGACCGTAATCTGGCAGATCTCTGATAAAAAAAAAACACCAACGGAAAGTCCCATTAGCATCAAGGATAAACGTTTCAATTTATAAGTTTTACCCTATCTTTAACTCTTTGTAATTGAATTGATCTGTCCGGTATCTCTCTTTGCATTAAAATGTAATACGAAATTGCCGATGATAGAAATAAAACATTCGAACGGTAATGCGTTTCATATTCATCGATGAAATTAAGAATAAACTCGGGGAGTTTGATAAATGAAATGAACATTCACCAGGAGCATTTGATTTTTTCATCTGTTATCTCGTTCGATTTCAACATTGTATGGAAAAACAAACATAGCGGTAATCACCATAGGTGGCGTAGATACATTTGTTTGAAGACATTCCGCATATACCAACTATGCTTGCAATAATCATGCGAACCTAAATATTTTCGCAATCATCTTCGTCGGTTTACGTTTCTCTTAGCGTATAATCATCGCGTACTATGATCGCTTATGTTATAACATTGTAATCACGAATCCGATACTTTAGTTAATGAAAATATTTTCTCATGATACAAGATACTGTTTTAGAATTTCGGAAATATTATGGGATACGTTATTTCTAAAGAACGAACGAGCGTGTTTTTGGACGTGAAGAAGGGAAAAAAGATAAACTTACGGATCACGTGATTCCACGGAATCATGAAAATTCTTGTCAAAAAAATAAACAATGTAATTCTGGAATCAACATTTTGAAACCAAAACTCAGGGACTGATATTATTCCTAAAAAGAAACTTGTTCTTGTTTCCGGTATTTCAAAGTGTAATGTGATCGAAGGGCTCAGCGATTCTATACTTTCCAAATTTAAAACACTAGAATTCCACTGATTAAAGCGAAAAGTCGACCACTGTGAATCAGTGCCACAACATACAGTGCACAATCGTTGAATATCAACTGATCTTTTCAGTGAAATTTCATTGATTCGAGTAGCCAGGGACACTTCCAATTGCATAAACAAGGACTATTCACTGGTTCTATCCACGGTTGATTATTGACTACAGAAATAGTCAGATTTCACTGATGAATTTTTAGCTCTAACGCGGGCCTTGAAAAATATAATTTGATCGATGGACATTTATGCAGATTTAGAACTGCAGGGACCATTGCATGTAAATTTACATAAACTTGAATATTCTCACGCTGACATGATATAAAGATGTGATCTTTTTAGCTGGTTTTTTTCTTTCAAGCTGAAAATTGCCGGAGATGCTGATCTGCTCATTTACTCTTCCAAAACAAAAAACAAAGTAAACGAAGAACACGGAAAAAATAATTTAGCTGCAGCAGCTAAGTAGCTAGGACGGACACGGACGGCCATTAAATTAACTCCTGCAGCTAAATTTTAGCTGTTACAGCAAAAAAATTCGCATTTGTAGTTAATTTATTTGCGGTAACAGCTGAAATTTAGCTGCAGGAGCTGATTTAATGGCCGTCCGTGTCCGTCCTAGCTACTTAGCTGCTGCAGCTGAAGTATTTTTTCCGTGAAATATTCAACAGTTTTCATCTTCTTATAAATCGCTACACAATCAGAAAAAAAAGTAATCTGTAAATGAGAGGAGAAAAATCCTTGTTTTCTTCTTCAATTGAGAATATCCTTCTACGATTTTGAACAGATGAAAATGCTTTCACCACCAAGACTCATCCTCTTGAATTGAAAAGAATACTTTTGATACCCTACACGGAAAAAAAGGAATAGTTGCAGCAGCTACTTAAATAGTTGCTGCATCTACTTGTCCTGACTATTAAGTCTACTACTTGAGTCGACTACTTGAGTAGCTGCTGCAACCCCGTATTCCTTTCTCTCCGTGTATATTAGAGGAGAAGTGGTGTATCGATTCTATCATTCCGATAAAAGAACAATCCAAAAATTTGCCTATTTCATTTCATTCTGGAGTGACTCGAACCGTCAATAGAAAATGATGATTATTCTTGACGGAAGAACAGCATTTCCCACGCAAAAGAGAAATATAGGTATACAATTTCCAGTCTTGGTTTCTGATATATAATTGTGAAGAAACTGTCTCTGATATATGCAAATGAAGAAGAACACATTACTGCAAAGGATCTTTGAGAATAATGGTTTATGCCCGTCATTTCATCCGAGTTACGTAAGGATAAGAGACACACATTGAACGAGCCCCATACTTTCCCCCTTCTCTCCAGGATCCAGGATAGGATATATCTTTTATCGGTTGGACATAAATATTTTACGACCTCGGAACTCCCTCGACCATTAGAGACCGTACACGCGCGAACGTCTGGTATGAGGAGCATCTGAGAATTGATATTTCTTTATTTTATTCAATTTTATTCACGCACCACACGTACATTTCATGGAATTTTATGGGACAAAAACATGACGTGAAATTGAGTGTTGTGAGATAAATCCCGTAACTGTGTTTACAATTTCACGGTACGCGGTGTAATTATACACACTACACAAAACATTCTTTATTAACTCACCGTCGCATGTGATAATTACCGTTGGATATATTTTATTCGAGATCCCCGGCTCTCTTATAGTTCCAAATGAAATGTTTGATAAAGCATTTGATTTTGAATTTTATTTGCTTTTCGATCATCGATAATGGCTTCATTATCTATCATTATATCGTTTATCAGGGTGTGTCGATAGGCTTCGAGAAATGAAATAGAAATGATTATTACAAAGCGAAAGCTCGTTTATGGTGATATTTTGAAATCCTATCAAGCCAATGTGCAATGATTGTGAGTCACGTTGTGTCTGTATGGAAAGGAATAAAAAAAAAAAAAGGAACATTATTATTGACACGGATGTAAATGCTGGTACGTCGATATCAACGCATATATAAATGTGAAGGCAGACCTAAAAAGGATCAAAGCGGTATCGTGTTTTTTCCTTCCTTGAGAGATCATAATAATCACAACTCTGAAATGAGATGAACGATGCATAAGTGATGAGTGTACAGTCGTAAATTGTAAGAGTGATTATAGCGTCGTTGGTAAGTAGATTATATTTTACTACGATGCTTTTTGCGGAGAGTTTATGAGGGAGAATATCATTTGTGTTTTTCAACATTGAATGAGTCAATTTGATTGCTGAATTGGAAATATTCATTCAATTGAATCATGTTTCGAAACAAGAGTCGAATAAGAGTCTTAAACAAGGTCCCTGGATTCATGTGGTTCCAACATCCAATAGGGTGGATTTCGGATTTCAACTACGTTTTGCGAATTAACCCCGAAAAATATCCGGACGAGGGCTTGATCTTGGAATAGGTATCCATCGCTGGTTTTTCGAATTCAGACTATTTTGTAAAATCAGCTGATAGTAAATCCGGATAGGAGAACTATAGTAGTCCTTGGACTTATTCACGTTAACGCTCAAGAAGTGTTTATAGTCTATCCGGGTTTCAACTAAAGTTCACGAGATCCCATACAGGGTTCATCAATTGGCCCAATAATGGCACGTTACTGGACCACAAACGGCGTTCTTCGCCCGTTAATGGCTCATCAATGGTCAATCGCTGGATGATAACGTGGATCCAATAATGGCAATAAATAATGGGCCATGTATAAAATTATTGATTAGCCCAATAATGGGGCTGAATGATCTCGATTTATGGCCAGAAATTTCGGGATAATGTTCGAATGTCAGCCATCAATGGTAAATTACTGGGGCATAATAATAATGAAATCCAATAGTGATATGATTGCGTTCCAGAATAATCGGTTCAGTATTAGTTCAAATGAGTGTTTTTGTTTTAGGGAAATTTGTTATTCCAGTTTTCACAAGATCAGGAATGGATGTTTTTTGCTTCTAAATAGATTTGCATGCCCGATATTTCCACAATCTCAAATGTGAAATTATACGAGTCAAAAGCACTCTCGATAAATCAGTTGAATTCAGTTGCTTATTCTTTCAAATTTTTTGTCATTTCCATGAGAAAGTAATTGATTATCTGTATAAATGAGAATTCATTTGGATCATGTGAAACGTATTTGATGGATGTGAATTATTTATTCAGCGTGATAGAAATAAGGCCAAAAAAACGAATACAATACATTCAACTTTGAAATCCATTTCACTTAGTAATAGACCATATTTCAGCCAGTAACGGGGAATCAATTGTTGGCCGTTTACCATAGCCGTACATCGTTTTCATTGCTGGCCTTTTTTATCAGCCAGTGGTGGGCCACAATTGTGTCAATGATGTGAATCCATTGTTGGCCATTTAATGGTAACCATACAGGGGCCTATTATTGGCTGTGTGTTTACATTATCGGGGTTTCCTGTATGGGATTTTTAATCCCAAGTCCCTACACAGTAGAAAATTTTGTATAAGAAACGGCGCACTCAAAAATCAGATAGAAACCACCTAATGATTCATGACAACAAACACATCGTCAATACGATAATTTGAATTCGTTACAAAATTATTTGCTTTCTATGAAAATGAATGTCATTTTGGAAAAAAAACACACATCAACGTCGGACCATTGAATCCAAATTGATATTTTAGTGACTTGGAACGGATGATCCACGATCCTTCTGTGAAGTTCCGGATACTTCTCTTCAATCACTTCTATCTTAGTCTCGAGATTCATAATTATCTATCTTGCTCAGCCAACTTTCAACGTTTAAGGATAGTCGATTACTTACGTTAAGCGACTTCTACTAATTAACACTCTGCAATTAGTTGGCGCCTACAAAGAACACTTCCTGATCTGTAGACATTTTATACCAAGTCATTTCGAGTGTCACCTTCGGTTATGCAATTTCACTCGATGAGATTCATTTTACTTCTAATTCCCGATGAATCTTTCAACGTATCGAATTTTCAAAACTTTTCACTCGTCATCGATAATTATCTAATAATACATTGAGAAGTATACTCGTCACTTCGTCCGATCGCAATTTTTCATTCCATCGATGTTATCGAGGTCCAATAGAATGATTACAACCAATTTTCGATGAACAACTCTGACCGAATGCCGAAGCAAACGAGGCGTGGTAATGAATTTGTTGTGGTACCAATAAAACTTCTTGTATCCCTCGACCGTTAAGGCGGTATATCAAATAATTTATAATAATCTCATCTAACATCTTCTACGATTCATCGATATCATAAATCCATCCATAGAGTTTCCTTAAAAGCATCAATGATTGATAAAATCATAAAACATTTCAATCCGACCTCAACGAAATTCTCTTGTTTTCCCCATATATGCGAAAAGCAATTATTTCCAAGTACAATGTTGAGAACTTGAGCATTCACCTTGACAAGTACCAACAACAACGAAAGAACACAAGCTGTAAATTAATTTTATTACCTTCCCAAAGCTTCGAATGCATTATATATATATATATATATATATATTCTCCCTTGTCTCTTCAATGCACAAAATTGCGCAATCGATTACCAGATTTCACTTGAATAAAAACCTCTATAAAACACAACGATTATACCTACGCACACAATTTCGTTGAAATGTGACCATTAACGCACTCCACGCTCTCTCACGCGATATAATACGCCTGCTGTGTGTTACTTGCTTGTTACTTGCTTCTGTTGCCCGGCATACCTAGGGCATTAGCTACATGCAGCGTTGTGAAACCACGTTTATTACTAAATCGAAATCACTTTCAGATTAAAGTATTTACCCAGAGTTGTAAATAGTTTCATTTCAGATGTAATTGGTTGAAGTGTCAACCGCTGATGGGGGGTGGGGAGGGTGAAGTAGAGAACGAAACAATGAAGAAGTTGGATTCTTCTATCAGACACGATCACTTTTCCCTCGTTTATCCCTCCTAGCTCCTGTCCTTTCCACTTTACCCCTTTATTTTTCCCCCGCCGCGACAACCGTACTGTATTGCAATTCACGACTCACCATAAATCAACCTCCAGAATCTTACGATCGTTACCAGTGGATAATAACGCACGCCCTCTGGACGTAATTTCACGCAAGAGATTGAAACTTCGTACCTCAGACTGTGGTTTATAAAATTCATTATTGTTGTTGCTGTTGTCTTCTTTCTTTCTTCCCTCCGCTTTCGCAACGTTCTTCGCTATTTACAATTTTTTAATTGAGATTAAATACGGTCGTTGGTAAAAGTATGAAGTACCCGTTGGTAAACGTATTAAAGTTTTATTGTTCGAAGTGGTCAACGGGATTTTTGTACGTGTATTCGAGAAGAGGTACTCGATTCTTGTTATCAAACGCAAGAAACAAAAAGGAAGAAGGAGAAGAAGACGAAGGAGAAGTAGGAGAAGAAAAAGAAAAACGAAAGCCAAGTACAGCTGGGAAGATCGAACACGAACAACTGGCTGTATGGCGGGTGTGGAAATATATTACGAGCGGAGGTCGTTTCCCATGGTTTCCTCGCTGGTTCACAGCTGTGTTTACGTGAGGCTATGCTACGACGTACAAGTTTTTCCCTAAGGCTTGCTATGTACCAGTGTCAGGCGCTGTTAATTCGCGGCATAATTACAAAAGAAGAAAATCAAGTTCATTAAGATCACCGGCGAAGACGCGAGGGACAATGTTAAACCGTCCTCGCGTATTATAAGACATACAGTATTCAGAATAATGACGTCACATGATACACGTGTGCAAAAGAGGAAAAGAAGAAGAAGAGGAAGAATAGAAGTGGCAAAGGATATAACTTTTACGTATATATAGGACACAAGTTGTCGTTGTCGTTGTCGTTGTCGTCGTTGTTGTTGTTGAAGGAACGAAAACGGGACATTATGATTCAATTATTTTCTCCCAACAGAATATAGTGTGCTCCTTGATGAGAGATATGAGAAATTAAGAGGAATTAAAAACCGTCAAGAGGTATTCCCAATGAACCTTTTGGATTCTTCGAACGAGAATATTGCCATGAAAACATTAGTGAATCGTTAAATCAAAGATATAAATGCTACAGAAGACATATTTGTACCACAATGAACTTTCGATCGTCCAGAAGAAGGAACAAAAAATCTCCCGAGTGAGCATTATAGCGTAACGAAAATCAATCACTCAGCATGCGATACGATTATCTTCCCCGTCAAAAAAACTTCGGATGTTGGAATTATACAAACGATTGTCTTAGAAATCGATCGATCCGCAAAACAAACCATCGAGAGACTTTTCACGAAGGAAGTTTAATTATCGCGATGATTTCTCGACGCATCGCATCGCATCGTGATTATAACGAGAAGAAGGAAGAGAGAAAGGAAGAAAGAAACAAAGAGAATGACGAAAAAAAACAATATAAATGGAAGAATTCCACGCATTGTTCCATCTCCCGATTCCGTATGTCCCATCGTCCACAGCGGTTTCCCCGTAGTGGCAAAGAAAAGCCACGAAGAATCGATTCCGTGGAACGGATCGGTTTCGAGAGATCGATGCGCGGTCCCGGGGATCGTTGTTCCTATACAGAAACACAACTCGTAGTCGTAAGATGTATAGTTGAGAGAATGAGTGAAGTCAAACACAAGGTTTACAGAGTAAACACAATTCGATGCACGTAGAGCGCTTTACGAGCCGAGGAACTCTTTTTCGCATACTTACCGCATAACGTTCACGATTTCTCTCTTTACCTCTTTTTCTTGGTTTTGCGTAGTCGCTCCAATCTGTGTGTATAGGTGTGTACAGATTTCGTATGAGTTAAGTGTGTGAGCGTATGTTTATAAATCTATTTGTATTTGATAATGTCGTGGAAATTTCAACTAGCGTATCTACTCTTATTTCTTCATCTGTTGCAACTGAATTAATGTTTCAGGGTATTTCGATTCATCTAATGCATGATCTATGTACAATTTGTGAAGTTGATTCAATTCCCAAATCCAAGTACACCCAGGCTCGTAATACAGAGACTGACAATCGTGCCATGATTGGCGTTAAGCTTGATACGCCAAGTCTTGTTAGCCTGGCCTTGGCCGATGCGTGGCTCATCATAGCTATTTTGCTGTGTTGAATTTCCTGCACATGATACGCTAACGCACAACCCAATTCTGCACTTACGCATCAGTTTTTCTTCCAAATATTCATGATTCTGTGCAAAAATGTGCGTGGAATTAAAATAGGCGGAAAATAAAACAAATGTAACGAGCACGAAACCTTGGCATCGAGTGTTGGACCAGTATCCGAACTAAGAGTTACACTTTTCGATCCTCGGCCTCCGACGATGATTTCAATCACATTCTAGATGTGACGATTGAAGACTTGACATCGCAAACGCTAAATAAAAATCAGCTCCATCAATCTCAATCATCCATAACTGTTTTCTTGGATTTTGAAAATGTCCATTAAGGCACAAGAAAATCACGAAGAGAATTCTAATAAAAGGTATAATAGTAAATTTCCTCTCCGCTTACATCATTCTTCATGAATCGCATAACCATTAAATACTTCTTCATCTTTCTTTCTACCATTAGCCAGATGATTCTGGTTGTTTTGTTACAAAGACTCACCTGTTACTAAGAAACCTCTGTGAGACGAGTTGGCTATCGAGATCCGGTACACGCCCGAAGGATGAGAAAACGATCGATGGATGGTAACAGCAATAACAATCCAAAAGCACCATCAACAACAACTTATAGAGTACAATGTAATGCCGTTATTGTACTTAAAATACATGTTATAACATTCGGAAGAAATTTTCAACGTTCAAATGTTGAATGTTTCAGAATTGCGTTTTGTATTTTTTTGTTACTGTTAATATACCTTACTGTATGCTGTACTGTGACAAATGATGTTGAAGTTTCCTTGAGATTCACGAGGAAAAAAATATACTAACCAACCCTGTTTGACGTTAGAGAAATTCGTTGCAATAATGGTCGACGAATGACGAGTGGTCGTTGCCTTTGGCAACGTCATTAAGTCCTCATCCGTCATCTCCACCTGTCTTGTCGTCTCATATCACATTGCAAATTTTAAATCGCGCACAAATATAATATTGAATGTTTGTGGAACGTGTAGGACAAGCTTTATAATCCTTCATTGAACGACCTATCTCCGGTTCTTCTTCTCGTCGTCCGAATTTAGATGAAGAATTATGTCAGGGAAATTTATCACAAAGCTTGGAAAGATAAAATTGTATAGCATTGAATGTAGTACGATTTTCTAAATTCGAAGCGAAGGAATGTGATACCTGTTCTTCCAGGAAATTTGTAGCTTTAAATTTGTAGGATTTCGCACGTTAGGTTCTAAACTTTCTCAAACAGGGTGCTTGAAATGAACGTTTAACCTTAGTCCAGGTGAGTTTGTGTGATTCTTTTGCAAACTTCTTTGTCATGCACTGTAAAGAAAATGGTGCGAGAATTAAGACCCTACAGATTCTATACACGGAAAATATCAGTGATTCAAATTTTCGTTGACTGGTTTGTCACTTTTGGACGGAGCACACTTTGGAGAAGAATTCGTACACTGGAATATAATAATTTGTTGACTCTTCCCATTATTTCAATGATAAAAATAAGAAGTGGATTCCATTGTTCGAATAGTGAACACAGTTATAAAGAAGTATTAAAATCCAGTATACGAATTCTTTTCAAATTTGTGCTCCGTCCAAAATTCGCATACTAGTCAACGAAAATTTGGACTACTTTTTTTCTCCGTGTAGCAGTCAACCCTTCAATCCGCCCAGTATCATTCCAACCGGTGTTGAATTAGCTGATAAGTTCCAGCTACAAGGCGAAATCTTTGCACCTCGTTACTAGGCTAATTATGATTTCCATCTGTCTTCGGTAGAAAGAGCTACGTAATTTCCTGATTATGTGGTGTGAAGTATTGCAGAGTGTAATGCCAGGTAATATTTTTGATAGAGAGAGGCAAAGAGTATTCGGAGAGCAGACTTTGTCAAGATATAATTACATTATACATATACAACGAATGATTCTATAAGTCATGAACAACAAAAAATCTAAATATACAACTCAAAACCTAATCTTGTTTTGAATTTATGCACATTCTCCATTTAGAAACTGTCACCGATGAAACTATTATCCAAAGTCAATCGAATTTGATGAAATAATAACTTTTAAAATATCAATATCATCGTGCAATACTGGAACGATGAGTTAAATTAAATAGAAGGATCAAAATCATACCCGTCCTCGAACAACTCACCACACGCACAATACACATTTTCATGCCAATCAATTGCGTTCAATGATTGGAATGAAATTTGTTGGTCGTGTATCACGGATCCTCTTTCCCCTTCGATCGATCTGTGAGGTACGATCGGTCAAAACCTCTCTCTCAAAGGAGTTTTACATCGTACATCGAGTTGGTTTTATCGAGAGGGCACACGAAGAGGATGAAAGATCAAGACGGAGTTTACTTCGGATACAACAATGCGCTTAATGAAGGCCCGCCTGGCTTATTACCGGTATGCAGAGAAGTACACCTTCCCAAGACCCAAATCTCCCAACTTTTCCTGTACTCCTCTGCTTACTTCTTGAAACTCATTGTTCAATTTTTAAGGATCATAAACTCTCTTCCTACATAACTCGAGAGAAGAAAACTCCCCGGGTTCGTTGGTCTCTGATTCATTTATCTGCTCGATACACGTATACACGTCCGTAGAAAAATTCACAACCAGTTGTGGAGAGGAAAAGCATCAGAATTCACCGAACAATTACTCCTTGTCTCATGTTTTACTTCTACTATTTACTCATTATCTTTTTCATCTTTTCATGAGCAAACAAGTAGCACATCGGCAGCGCTGGTGACGAAAGACACAGATAAGCAAACGTCCAATGTAAACAACCGAAATAAACGTCTTGTAGTTAAAATTATATACGTTAACGACAACGAGGTTCAGTGTAACAGTTCACTTGTTCTTCCTCTCTTTCTGAGATATTCGAAGTGGAGCAAATTTCTGTGAGTGAACCCTGCGGAACACTGAATTCAATCGGCGCTTTCGGTCAGTTATGTTGTGCGGATAAATCGGCAGGTACCATTGATCATGATAATGATGACGATGATAATGATAAAAATAATTGCACACCTTATATCACATTTACTCAACATTATTATTAACAATGGCCCGATTCAATTAACGAGAATACGATAGAGGAGAAAAGGAAACAATCAATTTCATTGTGGAAGAAAGAAAATTATTAACAAATAATTAATATTCTCACCCCATCGATGCAGAGTGGGGGGAGGCATGGATATGATTGCAGCACACTGATTGAGCTGCGGCATTCTCTAAAAAAATTCGCTGACTCCTCGTGGTTCATTATTTCAAGACAGGGTCGTGTAAAACACCGCACCCCCTTTCTCTCACCCAGAAATTAAACGGCCCGCCTCCGGGTCTTCACTCTTTTTCCTTTTCTTTTCTTTCCTTCTTCTTCTTTCTCTTCTCTTCTTCCTACTATTACCTGCTGCTCTTGTTTTCCGCATTTCGACTCGCAAAAAGTTGATTGCGCGCGCCTATAAGTATACACGTACGTATCTACTTACGTATGAATATACGGCATATAAGAGCAACGAAAATCAACAACACGAATTCGTTCGAGTATTTCCTTTTGGGTAAAACCAGATACGAAAAACTGGCAGTATTATGAAGAAAGTAAAAAGAAGACAGAAGTATGGCTACTACTACTACTACTACTACTACTACTGCTGTTGCTGCTGCTGCTGTTGCTGCTGCTGCTGCTGTTGCTACTACTACCACTGCTAATGTTACGAAGAAACGTCGCGTGACCGCCAGGAAATTGTCGGCAGTTTAATGTCCTATACGAAGACGACATGATTATACGCGATGTATTTGAATAGATATATATTTTTAGTCTGACGCGAACGTGAACGATTAATCAATTAACATTGACGTGATAGAACAGATTGATTTCGTAATGGATTGTATCTGGTGTTTTTTTTGTTTTTTGGAAGTTAATTGTAGGAAATTGACTTGAATTGATCCCGAGTAGAAATGCTCTAGTTATTGACGAGTTTTGTTAACGCTCAAATAGTCAGATACTAGACACTGGCAAGCGCTGCACCAGAACCCTACGAGGCACTTGCAAAACTTGTCGTCAATCACTACAGCAGCATTTCTACTAGGGATATTAACATCGAGGAAGGACAGTAAACCCTCCTCTATAGTGTTGCAGGACATCTCTCTCGTTCAAATGTATTTCTTCATCATAGAGTGGAGAAGACACCATTCGGCACTATTGAGAGAGTTAACTGTACTTCGTCCTTCGAGTATTAGATGCTCTGAGAAGAGACAGGGAAGTGTTCCCCAACCATGAGAGTAGAACGTTGCTGCCATCATGCAACTGATTCTATTTCAATTTTCCCTGTCTATGACCTTTTTTTGACTTGATATTCTCACGATCGATCATTCAATTCGTGTACAATAATTTCAATTGATTCACCGAATAACACATTTTCAAATACAAAAGATCCTTTAACTTGGAATGGTCAATTGAAAGAGAGATCTTCTACCGAGAAAAGAAGTTGATTTCACATCTGTGTTGTACCTAATATACGGAATGTTTGAGACGTAACATGTCTTGAATGTTTGGTAGAGCAAACCCTGATTGGGGGTGATTACATAATGTAAGCCAGACGTCAAACGTGAGTAGAAGAAAGAATGAGTGATTTGTGCCAGACTATATGTCGACACTTCAAAAGTCACTTCTTCTTCTACTGCTTCCACATTGTGAAAAAATGTGAGGGTTTTTTCCTTCACAATGTTGGTGGATTTTTTCACCATTTTGAGGAACTATTTTGATTTTTGGGTGTTGAATCTTCTACAAATGAAGTAACATTCCCCACCTATGGACGAACTTTGCTGTCACCATTTTTTCCGGGGAAAATCCACAATGATTTTTTTACAATGTAAGTGATAACGAGGCAAAAAGATATCGCTATACTACTTACTCTTACCTTGATCTGAATCTTAACTTTTTATAATTAAGCAACTTTGCAGTACAGGAAAGAATTCAAGGATATAATGAATTTATAGATTATTCTTTATGGATATCCAACAAATTTCTCCCTCAATTGATGAATGTTTGTCTCGGTCTGTCCCGGATTTTCCAATTCAGAGAATAAGTACAATATATTCTATTGCAAGAAGATCCGACTGATTCTCATCGGTTCGTTGGTAGTTCTTGGTAGAAGAAAATTAACTAAATTACAGCGTGAAGATCTACATGTTCGGAGATTACGGGAAGAAACGAAGTAGAAATTCAACCTCGCAACCGCACCAAGGGTTCACGCGATCAATGTAAACACAGCACCACCATACGTGACTTTGAAAATTGTATATACATCTCATACTCGCAACAGGATCTAATAATAGAATCAAGCTCACGGTTAACGTATGTTATGTCATAGAGGTGTATATGTTTACATAATCAACCCCGCTCCGTAGTTTCTAACCTTGCAGTTTTTGTATACTGCACTAATTTTGTCGTCTTGTGTCTAAACTGTGAAATCTAAACACGGTTATAAATATATTCCGATCGAAGAAATATGTTCTATTACGCGCAAGGCGTGAGGCAAATCCGTCAAGTGGATGTTCCTCTCTAAGCAAATCTACTTGATGATGATGATGATGATGATGATGAATCCGATAGTAGGGTACTGAAAGCTTTTATCGAATCTTCCTTTGGAGATAATATTCGCATGCCATTTATTTCATCATTTCAAGGATACGCAAAGATATTTTCCTTCCCCTCCTGGTGGCACTACACCGAGGCTACACAGCTGAATTGGAATCAAATCGAAACACCCTGAGAAAATTCGTATTTGTATCTCAACGACTCATGTGGAGTTCTTCTCAATCGGAAGATGCAAAATTCGCCGCGAAGGTAACTGGTAAATCATCGTATTTATATGGACATTGCAATTCCATTTCAAAGATCACTCGAGCGTTTGCATCAGCAAGCGCGCTCATTAATCTTAATTGAAAAGTAGTATATGTATCTCGTTAAAGAAGTGTTCCTCTATAAATACGAAATACGCGTATATAAGGTTTGTTCCTGGGAACGACTTTTGATTAATGTCCATACTTGTGAATATTTCAGAGACTTAAGCAGAAATGCGTACACGCAGAACAGTGCAATAAAAGCAAAGAACCGCGCGTGACGACACTGCGACATCCGCATAGATATGTAGAAAGGTGCCTCATCCTTGGATGCGGTTAGGCTTAGCGAAAACCGCAAATCGGTAAGCGAGGGAGAGATCTCTTGAAATTCAAGCGATTCGACCGAAGATCCTTGAGGACAGAAAATCAAGAAAAACCGCGACCCTATAATAATACCGCGGAGAATAATCTTGATTTCGTAACTCGATTAAAATGCTCCTGCTGTTGTGATTTTGTCAAATTGAACTTTCAATTTGCAGTATGTATGAGGGGAAAACACGGGAGGAGAAAAAATCTACTAGATGTCCACGATTCGAATACCGAATTTTCATCTGTCACACGAACGAGAAACGAAGGAAGAAACTTCTTACTTGAAACGTACGAAAGTGGAACAGATTAAAATATACACCATATATCCATGAATTCGTGCAGATCACGTAGGAAGCTCGTTTGTATTATATGCATTCAGGTATTTGTGCGCATGACCGACGCATTCAAACTTACAATTATTATTATTATCATTATATTATTCCTGCGCACACCTGGAAATGCACAATAAAACTACACGAGTCGACGTTCAAGAGTTTTTAGTTGTGCACAAATTTCCGAGAGAAACTCAGAATCGTGAATCCTTTGGGGAACACGGACTTCAAGTACCAGTTGATTACGTGAATGTTGGGTCATTTATCTTAGATTGGGATCGTGCACTGAAAAAACAAAAAGAACTATGCTTCGTGTAACCATCTAAACCGATTTTAATTACAGTTAACCTCACGGATAGTCTATATTCAGATCACTCTGAACATCTGTGAGGTTAGCTGTAATTAAAATATGTTCATTTGGTTACAGGAACCATCCTTTTTTTTTCATTGTGTTGTGTTTCAAAATAATAAAGAGCTGGCGGTTATCGATTTCTGGTTGTCATTCTTCACAAAGATTATTCAATTTTATTTCATTTTATAGCGGATTATATGAAAAAGCGGAGATATTAAACAATTATTTTCCTACACGAAAAATACGTAAAATATCTTACCACACGAAATTCATTGTACACCAATTTTTACCGAGTTGCGCAATATTCTACACAATATAAATATACTCATTTATTATATTACACAAATATTCACTGCACATGAATATTCATTCCGCCCCCCCCCCTCCCTCCTTTTCACCGTAAAATTATAGAACCTATCAATGAATTCCATTAAAGAGTAAAAAAAACCCTTTTAATTTACAAAAGTTAATAAATATTCATCAGAAGCTCGGAATAATACGAGCAAATGAATAATCCTGTACCAAAGATTTATTCCCGAGATATCATCTTGTTGTATTTGACTTCCCTCCGCCTAATTTCTCTCTTTTTTTTCTTTGAACTTTCATTTCAATCGAGCATACATATGTGAATAATCTTGTAAATCATAATGAGCGTGCTGCGATACAAGTGGTACATAACGTATCTTGCGAACGTGGATAATGTGAAGTGTAGTACCGAAGAGGTAAGAGAAGAGAGACCCCAGGTCGAGGCGTCTTTTGATTTTTTCTTTCCGGGTTGGTGGATGAGCAATAGCATAACGCGTGATGTACGAATGCGAAAACGTGTAAAACGCGTAGGTGCTACGTGAACGCTTTTCAGACATGATCTACAGCAATGTATAACTTTACTATACGGAAATGAAAGTCTGTCTGAAATTGAATTCAACACCGAATTCGTGGATTTAGAGTTCGATTGGTTCTTTATTCCGTTAAAGATTCAAGACTTTTTAGTTAAGAGACTAGGTATTTGTTAGTATTTTGTTGATGTTCATACTGGTTCGAAGAAGAGAATTGCAAAAAGACCCGAAAAAGAGTTTCTTCGAGTTTCGTTTAAATTGGTTGAGAGATATGGAAACAATGCTTTTGCAACCCGCAACCCTAGTAGGAATGACTCTAGCCACCTCATAGTTAATGTCAAGGCTCTTTCTAGTGACTAGCTTCCCTGCTGCTAGCCCCTTGGAACCCGGGTAGAAATACGAATCGGCCCATTTCCGGCCCTGTTCAGACCCTGGTTAGGAAGGACCACTCTCCAATCGGGGAAATTTCTACACTGAGAAAACAGATATCTTGAAAAATACCATAATTTATGGATTTTTGGCGTTAGTCTGACCCGAGTCACTCCTTCCTCATAAAATCCCCAGCCATTATGGTACTTTTAGAGGTATCTTCAAGTAAATATTTTGACTCGGGTTAGACCAACGCCAAAACTCCATAAATTATGGTATTTTTCAAGATACCTTTTTCTCTTTGTACCTGGGAAGGTGCTAGACAACCCCTATAATTATTTTCACTAGGGAATATTTCGTGCTTCGTGCCTATAAATTGGCAGAGTTTTTTTTTTTCTCATCTCATGAAAATTTTCCAACTTCAATCTCATCTTCCTTCACTCAGAAAAAGGGTCTAATTGAATATCGAACGCTGAGGGAATTTAATTGCGATAAATAAATTTGATGTTTCATTCACATATCAGAAAACTATAGATTTTTATTTGGCCCAGCTGGAATGTTAATTGGAATCTTTCTCTCAGTGTGGTACCTGCTTTCATGAATCCTAATTATTCCTAATGTAAAATCAAGAATTTCTTCCTCACAATTTCTTCCTCGTCGGGCAAACTTCGTAATTGAGCATAAGTCCGACTGGGATTTCTGACTGACCATCGTTCAGAGACAGAGAAAATTTTCAAAGGGATGCTGAGATGGGGGAGAGAGAAAAGGGAGTGAAGAAGTAAGAAGTCAAGACGCAAATAGAACGCCCAAGTTAGCCTAACGGGTCTGCAAGGCGAAGAAAGAGAGAAGTCTGACCAAGCACATGCCTTACCAACCATTTCCTTCATGCGCGTGCTTCATGGTTTCTTCTTGACACCTTCCCTTCCGTCCGATCAACAGATATATCGATCGATATTCAATCGAATCTACATTCGCTCGTTAACGATTGATCCATTGATAACATCATTACCTGCTTCGAATTCTATTCTCATCTATAAATGAATTTTCATTCGATTCGTCGTGAATACGTTCGCTACGAATTAACTAAATCGAGCGACAAGTATATAAATATTCTTGTACAGGAAAGAAAACAGCATCCCGTGTATCGAAAAAAACTTGATTCCAATTTGCCAACAAGGATTTTGTCGACGTAGGAAAATTTCGATGATTTTTTTGCAGTTGAACCAAACACAAAAGCATTCGGGAATTCTCGAGGAAGTACCGCGGAGGTGTTGATGTTGTTGTTATTACGAGCACAAGTCTACCATCAGACGAAAAAGTAGAGGAGCTACGGGACGACGAACATACACATAAGTTCCATTACAGAAAGAACGAAGCAACTGGCGACAGCTTTATGAAATCATCGTCTCCTCTACCATCTCTTTCCCCCTCATTCTCTTGTAGCGAACTTAAAAAGTTTCTCGAAGAGAGCTTTTTCTCGACCCTCTGGGTGCCATAAGAATAAGAGAAAGTCGATCTCTCTCACGAGAGAGAGGAAGCCTTTTTAATTCAACGAATAAAGAAGTCGTCGAATCACAAACTACTCCTCCTCCTCCTCCTCCATTCCTCCTTTTGCCACCGCACCTGCCAGCTATAATTCTTCCAGAACCGCGCGAGAGTCTCGAGAGAAAAATAATTCCTAAATTCTCAATTTCCTTTTTGCTCTAATATATACTTTAGCGAGTCTTCGTTTCGATGCTGACGTTATGCCAGAGGCGAATGTAAGAGGATATACGCGTAATATGAAGAGAAAAAGAAGAACAATAAAGGAGGAAAAAAAAGCACTTATCTATTTCCAGTTGAATCTCATTTGAATCGAGGGATCATTAAAATTTATTTTATAGTACACTCCGTGCGATATATGGCACGATAAATTGCCGAGATTTTACTTTAATCTTCTTCTTGGGGTACTTTGAAAATTCTCACCGGATACTGGCAGATCGTAAAAGGAATTATGTCGCCAATATCGTTTGAAATTCGTCCATTCTTCGAACAAATTTTGCTATTTACTTTGGCGAAGATATTTTGAGAATTTGTGTGAATGATGTTATATGGATGAAATTGCATAAACAATTCACCTTTTTATAACAGTTCCAGTTGAATATGGAGCCACGAGAAATTTGGTTCATTCGCTACAACTAAATCTCTTATTCTTCATACTTATTCATATATCCAGATAACTAGAAAAATAGTAAATGACAGTACTACAACTTCAATTCAACCTAGCATTATACGAACTAAATGATACATTTCTATTCCTTGAAATTATTGTTTATAGTCTCTGATTCAGAACTAATCCTATAGTAGATACTTGCGAGAGATCAACACACGTGATCAGATTGGACCACAATCTTTCAATCAACTCTTCCAACGAATGAAATACAACACGTGCCAGGGATATGGAAATTCCATTTGATCTAATAAAATTTCCCACGAAAGTAACGCACAAGCACAAATATGATATCCATATCCTTTACCGTGCCTTCGTGCGTGACAAGTACGCGTTACACGCATATACGCAAACACTCGTATATACACAAATTTCATATACCAAAATTATACGTATTATCATCCGCAATCTTATTTGCATCTCGAACGATTGCGTCCAGTCTTTTACGCGTGCATATATAAGAAATTCTATGAAAGAGAGGTACAGAATCCTCAGGGATTCTTTCACGGAACGTGATCTCATCTTCCTGGGTGGATCCATGTTACTTGCACAACACACATGTTGTTGGCCTCGAAGGAAAACCCACACGTGCTCTTTTGTGCATTCGCGAAATCGCACGCGCCTAAGGATTATGGATACACATAAGCCGTAAGCTTGAACGATAGAGGAAAGAAAAGAAGATCCAAGTGGGCGGGTTAAAGGAACTCATGCAAACATTTCACTTCGGCTCAACGGCAACGGCGGCGGCAGCAGCAGCAGCAGCAGCTAATATTGGAAAGATAGAAAAGTTTCGTACACGTAAATCGTGCGTAATTTCTTCCCGCGAGTTGCCACGTACGCGTAATCATTCGAATCGCAATACTCTTTGAAAAGGAGACATATAGATTACCGCGGTGTCCCATTTGGTCCCGCGCAATGTCCCAGGTGAGCGAAGAAGATATCGTTACACGGTACGTGTCCCATTTATAAAGAGCGTACACGCGATATGTTTGTACGTATGTATAATAAGAGTATGTCAACCTATGTGCGATACAAGAATTCCCACCCACGCTGACCTACGGTCAAATATACGAAATACACGGTGAAATAATATTTCTACAATTCAACGCTCTCATCCTGGCAATTTGTTCTGCAGATGGACGTATATATACGTTGCAGTTAGGTGCTTGTTTTTACGAAATCCCCAGTGACCGCTGAATTTCTCTTGACATGTTTCTCTCTTTCTTTTTTCCTCCTGGAGATATCAGCGTGTATTCTCGTTATCAATATTTCGCGTCGATTAATGAAAGATATGGTCGAAGTGTTGGGGAAAAAACGTCGATATCGGTATATTTTAGTCATCTACGTTAGCTGCCTGAACCAACTAAAATACTCTGTAAGTTGCCAGGTATTTACGTTAGTTAGTGCAACCATCGAGTTAGCAGAGGCAGCTGAAGTGATACTTGTCCTGACAACTAAGTAAAAATCGACTATTTAAGTAGTTGCTGCTGTACTTGGGCTCATTTTCAGCTACAGTCTCTTCTCCCAGGGTGTATATTTTCTTCCTGCTCGCGTTGTTATTGAAATTGACCGAAACCAGGGAGAAAAGCGCGACAGAAGTCAAATCTATGAATACATAAACGTATGTAAACAGGAAACATTGAGTACGTATGAAACCCGTCATTTGATACTCAATTGAATCGATAATCGATGTAAACAGCGGCATGTGCGACATGCTTGAATGCCAGCAACTATTTATCGCGGTAATTGCATGTTCCGTACGAACCAGTATTCTCCCTCGACATTTCGCCTCGCTGTTATACACTTTGCAAAAAGTAATCGACTCGGCATATACATCGGCCAGTTATTAATTCTTTCTTGTTGTTGTTGTCGTCGTAGTCGTCATTTTATTAGGCTCCGATGCGCTCTTTGCGCGCCGAAAGGAATGAAAGAAGAAGGAAGTTGGGAGAAAAAAAGCGGTGCGCGCACAAATACGTGCACTCTCGAGAGACGCATACAAAAAATCATGGACAAATCATTTCGGTCGGCCGTATGCAAATTCTGTGGATAATAGGGAGAGAGGTGTTGGTGCCGTAGCCGCTGCTGTTGTTACTCCCTTAGCTCCACGGTAATCATACCATGGAACGGGCACAGTCCCGGCCCCTATCGGACAGCTTTTTCGCTCGAAGGTGTAAACGACTGTGCGTCGTGCGGTTACTTAAACCCGTTTCCAGATCGATCTGTTGTATAAACGACTCTTGGGTCCAGAACAACGGTGGCGGCAACGGCAACGGCAACGACTGTGGCAACCACCACAGTTAAGACATTATCTCGACAGCGCTTTGTAAAAAGTCACGAGTTGCGAAATGCATCGACGTGATGTACGTTTAGCGGTGCGCCTCCTTCCTCTCTCTCTCTCTCTCTCCCCGAAAAGAAAACTCGCGAGAGATCCATTACGTAATCTCACGTATAATCGAAAACTTGACGGCAGCATGATACAAGATGCTACGAATATGAAAATGTATCGGCTTGTTATTGCTGTTGTTGGGTGGTTTCTTTTTAGTGCTGGAATTATGCGCATACATCTTCCCGTTACATATGTTCGTGCATAAATTTGCATTATTCTTCATATTAATTCCGAATAAGAAATGTAATCAAGAGGGAAGGTATGAGAGAATCGTTCCAATATCACTTGCCTTTCTTCATCATTCGATTCATCACTTTGGTTCATCGAGTGCAGTTTTGCGTCTATCGTCGCGATGGGATCGAGTTAACGAAACTATGGGATATGGAATCGTGTATGTCGTCGGTAATTCGACGCACTTTTTTCTCCTCGTTCCACATTCGAGGTATATAATAAGCAACTTCCATACACATTGATGTGTTCCCTGTCCCCAGTGTGTATAATTATACGATGCATGCCGATAAATTTGTGACTTTACGCTTTCCAACGAGTATCGGTTTGACTCACTCCACAGGCGAGTTGAAAAAAAAGAAAAAACAACAACAGGCGGGTAGACTTACTCATGAACCTGATGGTACATATATATATAAGTATATACAAACTCTTACAGTTTACAAGAACTTACGTAAGAAGAAACTCTTTCGACGATCGACCTCGAAGAGGCCGTATATCGTTTCATCATCTTTTTTCTGTGTCTCTCGTTGTTCTTGTCGCGTAGCGTAGCATCGTGTACGTACATCCCATTTGAATCACATCGAACGACTATCTAAGAAAGCTGTGTCTAAGTCGGAGCGGAGTTTCATGTTTCGCGCTCATATCTGGAGGAGCAAAAAAATCATAATAAGGAATATCGTGACCAAAGTCAGTAGAATCGATGGATTGGTGGATCTCTCAATCAATGACGAGCGGTAGAATTGTTTGATCTCGTTCAGCCTTGTTGAGTCAAGTGGGAATTTCATCGTATGGGAAAGTTTGGAAATCGAAGCAAGCAATCAAGTAATATATGACGGTAGGATAAATTATTGTTGGACGTGTCGGTGTTTTGCGACGAGGATGTAAGGGTATTTAGAAATTCACTTGTTTTTATGCTGATGGGAATTTCTTCTTCGCCATCCAATTTTTCAGGTGGAACCGTACACTGTAAAAAAAAACTGGAAATTTACTGTGCAACTGGACTGGAAATTTCCAGTGCTAGTACTGGAATATGGATATTCCAGTACATGTACAGAGATTTTGTTGTTACGTTACTGAAAATTTACCAAGCATAACTGAAAATTCAGTCATTGTACTGGAATTTTCAAGTTTGAGATGATGTACTGAAATTTTGCCATGATTTCGCGAAAATTTTACCGGCTCGTACTACAATTTTATAGTTCTTGTGCACCAAAAAAAAATATTCCCTCAAAAAGGACTTGAGAAAAAATTTGGAATTTAGAAAAAAAAACCTAATCGTTGGTATACTGGAATTATACAGGTTTTTAACTGCAATTCTCAGGTTTTGTGATGGAATTTTCCAGTTACTATGCAATTGAATTATACAGGTTTTGAACTGCAATTTTCAGGTCGTGTGATGGAATTTTCCAGTTGCTATGCAACGGAATTTAATCACTGTTGCACTGAAATTTTCCACTTCTATTGGACTTCGTCATTTCTGGCAGGAAAAATTTCAAGTCTTTATATTAAAAATTTCCTGATTGAGATTTTGAATAATAATTGTAATTGTAGCCAATGAAATTGATATATGAGGTTTTTCCAAGACTTATCCTCTTGTGTTCTAGATATGAAGCATATGTAGTAACCCAAGCTGGCCTTCCAACATGTCGTGCTATAGCTCATCGGTTAGGTCTTAGGTTTCAGTTGGTAGGCAGGTAGAAAAGTGTGGGTTCAAATCCTGTTAGGTAGACATGAGTTTCTGTCCATCCAAATGAACGATCAAAAGTTTCTCAATCATCTTGGAACACAAGGACCCTGCAAAATCACTTTGCGTGAGCAATTTTTTTTCAATTTTCATGGATATTTTCAGCATTAATTTTCCAGTACATGTCCTGGAAAAGTCCAGCTCGTGTACTGAAAAATTCCAGTACCGAGGCTCAGAAAATTTCCAGTTTTGATGCGGGAATTCCATAACGTTTGCACTGAATTTTTGCAGTACAAATGTGCTGAAATTTTCCGGTACATGTACAGGTTAATGACTTCCAGTACATGTACTGGAATTTTCCGGTGAAATTTTTTTACAGTGTACTCGAAAGAATTCCATCAATACTTTCCGAAACGAGCACGATTTTGCTCATCAAGGGATTTTGACAGCTCCCTGTCACCAATAATCGGAATTCTCTCATATGCAGCAACCGGAAAATTCCGATGCCATAAATTGAACTGAGAATTCCAAACTTTATGGAATTTTTACCACGATTTCACAGTCAATTTCTGGACTCCCAAATATTTATGTGAAGTTTTGCACTATGGTTATTGTTTTCTCTCCTGTCAAATGTTTTGGTTATCCTAGAGGAATCTCATTGTATAAGAATAAATAAACAATCCCTCTTTTGGGTTCAAATCATATGGTAACCCGTAAAAAATTTCTTTGAAAAAATTAGTAAAAATTCTGTAAAATCGTGGTAAAAATCTCATAAAATTTAGAATTTCCAGTTAAACTCATACTTGAAAAATCGGTTTCTCATTAAACGATTGGAATTTCCCGGTTGCTGTATACAGAGATATTCCGATTATTCTTATAGTGTATATATATTAGCGGGAATATAAAACCTCGAGGATTGGATATTACTTTTTCCATAAGCAAAGTATAAAGACGTCCTCGAAACACGAGGAAAAAATATAAATATAGAAAGTTTTATTACCAATCGATTGTATCATAAAAAGTTCAGTTATCGAACATGAAAACGTATTCTTTCACAGTATGATTCCTCTCGATCCAGTTAGTTTTTATCCCTACCATTTCATCATTCATCTCATACTCTTCTGACAATTGGCGATTGACGAATCAGTTTAGTGAAACGGGACAAATTTCATAGTCTCAGTGGAAAAAATATCCTCAACTTATCCCGAATTGTTTGAAAAACTGAACTTTTCCCATCCTCTAACTCAAAATGTTGACGGAAAGAATCGTCATTATCTGCTTCATGATCTGTATTGCGATTTCAACCACTAACGGCGCTATTAACAGCTTGAAAGAGTTTAATGAATTAAAAGGTATGACAATATAAATGAAGAAACTGTTGGTTTTTCAAGTATAATTGACAATTATTTTATTTATAGTGAAATGTAGAGAACGTTGTCACTTTTGCGTTGATATAGCGGAACCAGTCCGTGGCCTGGGATTCGATGTCGAAAAATGTGTCAGAGATTGTGAAAACATTCCAGAAGAGATATTGGGACGAAAATGTCGAAGACTGAATGCATATTCTCGTTTTGAATTGTAACCAAATTAACTCAATGATTTGAAATACAATCATTCTTTCAACGAGTGAATAACATGTTGAATTTTAAGATGATATCCCAAATCAGACCTGTTCCTAGTTTGACTGACACTGAATTCCTTTTCCTATATTTCTGGTGATTTTCAATTTCACGGAAATTCATAAGCACAAAATCATAGTTATATCCGAAAGGAGGTAAAATTTCATCATCATGGATTATTTCACTCTCCCAGGCACTGAACTATTTAAAGCCTGGAGGTGAAGCGTGTTTACAAATCGTCTCAAACTTTCTGAAGTATTTGCTTCATACTTCTAGGAAATTTACTCCTCTCGACCCAACTTTCCATTCTTCCAAATATTTCATTCGATCCTCAGTGAAGTTACTCGTGATAAGTACATCTTCTTCAGTTTCAAAAACCGGATTTCAGCTTGTAACGTTGCATCATCTTTAATATTCCTACCTGGCACATGCAACGCACGAAGTTCAATGTTTTTTTTTTCCTGTGAAAATCAATACATGAAAATAAATTTTTGGTTTTTATGGAAAAGGCATTTGATAAATTGAAAAAAAAAATGTAAGGAGATGAGTTGTATATTATATCTACAAACAAGACATTATCGTTCACCTTGGAAAAATATGATAAATATAACGCAGAGCGCTGATGATAACTTGTGAACAGGGATAGTTTGTGACTGGAATTTCATAGAATCATCGGATTTTGTAAATTTTCGAACAAGTGAGTATAATCAATTTCATCAAAATTTTTGGATTATAATGATAGTATGGGTTTATATAATTCAAAATACAATGAATAAACGTTTGATCCTCGTAAACTTATGGAAATCTGTGAAACTGAAACTTCTGCAACCCAGTTATTCTGATTCAAATGAATATTTCCAATGGTGTTTCAAAATATTTTACACACTTCGCATTCGTCGAACAGTTTGAACTAGATTCGATTTAGATAGGGAAACGCGATGAGCTTACAACTACGCAAACCCAAGGTGAAGTGACAAATATCGAGATGACATTGATCTATCGGCTACTCTACAATAACTTTTCACCAAATGTCGCTCCTCTGAAACTTGAATGGATTAAGTGCTTTTCGACATATTCGTGTTAACTAATTGAGTACGTCAGAATTGACACCCACCACTGTATTCGTCATTTTTTTCCTTCAGTCCAACAGTTTTCCTTTTTCAATTTATTCATGTTATTTCGTAGCGTTACATTTCTATATACTTTTTTCTAAACGTTCCTAAATTAAAACTGTTTGTCATTTCTCTCAAACTTGAATTAAAAGCCATAGAACGTTGCGGGGGATAGCGAAAAAACTTTGCTACGTAGGCTCTAGCTCGGAAGATCGCCTGTTCGGGGCTTAAATGATTGCTTATTTCATAAAAAAAACAAACACTTTGAAACGAAACTTTGATCATTCAGCGACAGGTGAGGGCCATAAGAGAACTTCCAAACCCGCAACGAACAGATTCGATAATTGATATACAGGGGTTTTTGACGTCGCTTATTGCGAATCTACAGTCAGATCTTGAACATTAGCTGATTTTAAGATGCAGCCAAAACTAGCCCTCTTAAAACTGAAAATGAGAACTTCATTCAACTTTTCAAGTGAGATCCTGTCATTCTCAGTCAGACTTTTTACGGTCATGAGTAGAATTTATCTTACCTGGTTATTCATCTCAGTTCTGAATAAATGGAATTTGCAAAGAGAACAAGACAAAGTAATTTGCAGGAAAATTTGAAAAAAACAGAGAAAAATCGCTGATTTCAAATGGTACACTGTAAAATGAGGTTACAGAATTTACACCGCGCGGATTCTATAGGATTCCACCCCGACATTCGGTGTTATAACAACTCCAAAATGGTGTCGAAATAACACCATTCGGGGTAGACTCTAATGATTTTAATGCGTAGGATTTTTCATTTGTTTTCTCATTCTTATTACATTTATGTACACTTCACACGAATTTTGATTGAAAATAATGATGAAGAATTGATCTTTTTTTTTTGCTTCTGCAGAAATGCACACCTCCGAGAAGATTATTGCAATGCTTTTCATCATTTCCATTTCATTGACACTGATCGATGGCTTCAATAGCTACATGGAACTCCAAAAAGCGGAGAGTACGTATTGAATTACTTATACCCAAATATACAATGATATTAAACGGTCATTAACCAGGGATGGACAACCTCGATCACTCTTTGTACTGGAATTTGTACTTTCGAATTTGATATCAAAAATTTATTTTATGGAAGTAGTGAAGTAATTGAGGCTATCCGTTCATCCATCATTCATATCTTTCTAACCTCTACAATTGAATTTCACAGAAAGCTGTCGAAGAGAATGTGAATATTGCAAGAATAAACTAGAACCGATTGAAGGGATATTCTTCGATATAGATGACTGTCATCGAGTTTGTGGGTTAAGGCCCAAGTCTGTATTGGAAAAATCATGTTACGAAATGAGATCTTTCATCAGTTGGAGAGATGAATTATAATTTATATTCATAAGAAATGAAAACTAATAAATTTGATTATTGTCGAAATCGTTATTCCTGTATCGCTCATGTGCGAATCATATTCAAGATCGGTCATACATTCTGCATATCGATTGGTCCAAGATACAAGAATGACCACTGCGCATAGATACACGAATGCACCTGTACAAACTCGTCCCTCAAATCAGTACAAACAAAAAGAAATTGAACGTTAAACCGGCTACGCAAGCCAGTTCATACGGAAGATGACATTTTCCAGTGAACGAGTTTAATACCGCATCCACGCATGTATTCATAACTATAAACATATAAACATCTTATTCACTTGTTCTGCCCAAGAGCTGTTCTCAATGAGACTTCGCGAACGGTTCATTTTAATAATCACCTTCTCCCGTGATCGGGGGCGGCGAGAGTACAACAAGTTTACGAGCATATTTCATAACCATACTTACTTCGAGCTCATTAAAACTGATCTTCCAAATGTATACTCTTTGTCCAAGAGCAATCCCGTAAATACGACGATTCATATATTATTATCCCTGTAGAAAAGCTTTGATTATATGGACGTTAAACAAGCACTTGCATCTTGAAATTCCAAAGTGTAGCCCGCATTTCATAAAACTGGTTTCGAGTGTTCGCTCAAGTCATTCACTCGATTCGTTATAAATTCATTAAAGAATGAATGAATCTTAAACAATCCCCGATTATTATTCCAACATATCAATTGATTGTTTTTGGAATAAAGAGAGAAAGAAAGTAGATTGTATCGATGAAAGGGATAGATTCGTCGATTTCGCGCAAAGAATCGCTATTCGTTAAAATTCATCTCCCCTACGAATTCAATCAAAATAATTCACACACGTGTCGATTCGTTTGGTGAGCGATGCTCGATTTATTTGGAACCTTGAAATAAATGTACAACGCACGTTTCATTTCCTGTCTCGAGCATAATGCATAACTAATTTCGTTAAAAGTCTTTCATGCCCCAATGCCAAAGTGTCATTCACGAGTACAATGTAGATCCAATTTGGCACAATCTCGTACAACCTCCTTCCACTTTTGACGTTTATTTTGAATATCCGTCGATACGCGTACGTGGAATTCGACATTCATGTACGAACTAAAACTTGGAATATATTCTTCATGAAGATAAAGGTATCCTCTTGGTCTCGAAAGAATTTCTTTCGAGCTGGAAATCCTGTCATCTTTTTGGCCCTACCGCGCGACGATGGTGGTGGCAAAACAATCGCATTGTGACACGATGAGCTGTTAAGACCGAATGCGACTCGAGATATTTTCGACTTTATGCCATTTCGCCTACGGTCCCGTCAGAAGGACGCGTAGGTAGAAAGTTTATGCTGCTTTTCAGATTTAAACTCCGCGACAGACGTCAAGTCCAAGAACGAAATACATAACTAATTCAATGAGGTGTTTGTGTATATAACTACGCGTTTGAAGTATTTCGTAATGCTATATGTTGATATTATGTGATTATATTTAACGATATATTCTTTGATGATGCTCTTCTGAAGCATTCAAAGGGAAATATTTTTTCAAATATACACATATATATATATATATTAATGATCAAATTATTCTATAAAAAGATATGTAAGATAAAAGTTGGGAGAATGAAATGACGAAACCAGTAAGAAGATGTGTTTTTGTAATTTCCAATATAGGCAGATTAGAACTCGGAATGGGTATGTTTAGTGACGACAGGGATAAAACGATTCCGTTGACGTTAGTGAAAACAAAAAAAGATTGGAGACGAAAGAGAGAAAAACGAAGCTGAAGGGTTGTTCGGCTGCTTTACATAGCGGTGCCAACGTCTGTCCATGCCTGGGATGACAGAGGGGAAGTCTTCTGTCTTTAACGGCTAAAACTCTGGACAGAAATATCCGTGAAGCAAGGACGGAGGCTGGTGTCTACTTATGGCAACTAATGTTCACTCTGCAGCTTCGAAATGAATCACAGAGGAAATAGACTTTACATTACTCGATTCTAAAATGAGAAGTATTATAAGTGCAGCAGGTTTTATTCTACCAATTATTCACTGTTTACGCATCAATTTTTTATTCCCACAATCGAAGTAAGCAACAGGTGAGAAAACTCACGATATTTTCATCATTCAAATTCAATGAAATAATAAATCTAAAAATAAAATACCCATTGAACTTTGAATGAAATACTTTCGGATAGCGGATTCAATTGAAATTTCAAGATCATACCGTTCACACGATAATTGAAGTGATAATCATAAAGATTTGTATATTCATGGCGAAGCTTCTGCCCGAAAAATGGATGAGAGAAATCAGTCTTAATGAGATTCCAGAATGGAACGCATCCATAAATATACATCTTTGCCGCCCCCAAGCTTTCAGTCAGGGTGATTATGATAATGTACTCGTTCATGAAAACTTGTTTGGAAAGATTTTTGTGGTAAAAGGTTTTACATATTTATACGTAACACTTACGTACGAAGAAATATCGTTCCTTTGAGGAGCATCCTTATTTCGAATGAGAATTGGAGTATGCGGAAATAGAATCATTCGTTTTATTATTATGTCCAGTTGATGATTCAGCAATTTCATCATATACCAACATCTCGTCCATGAATTTTACTTATTTTGGTTGTATTGGGAGGGATGCGAAGGATTTTATTATTGTAATAAAGGCTGAGAATCATCCAACCGAATTAATAATGAAAATTTCCATCCGATGATGACGAGTCAAAACAAATTTCAATGACCCAACTACGTTTGCTAATTGAATCAATTCTCAAGATAAAATTGAATCTCAAGTCTGTTCAACTCGATCTGATTTGATAATTCAACTAATTACGCTCATCATCTTGATTCTAACCTGGTTTGCGGTTGTATAATAAAATTCAAATCAATTTATTATCCATTGACAATAGAAAGTAAAATTACAACAAATTAAATATTGCATTCGAAGAGTGTTTTACTTCTTCGATTTGAATATATAAAAAATCAATGAATAATGATTCCAACATTTGAAATACTTTTGAAAGATCATTTTTCAAAAAGGAACAAGTCAAATATACTTGCAAAATGAAATTTTACACAACATTCTGAACTCGGAGTTGAAGAAATTATCGATATATCTCTCCCCGCATCGATCAATCCATTCTAAAAACAATGCGTATTCCCTCTATTCTGGCATTTAAAAAAAATGAGAACGCCGGTAGTCTATTATAAAGCCAATAACCTTGCGAAAGGGAATTTGAATGGATTTTAGAGTACCAGCTGGTGCATCAAGATACGTGGGTATCGGGGATCGGTTCATTGGCATTGGCAGTGGCGTCGTACTCTTCATCTTCATCCTTCTCGTCGTTGTCGTATTCGTTGCCGCCGTCGCCGCCGTCGTTGATGCTGCTCGAGAGAATTACCGTTGTACCTCGTAACGTTATCCAATATGCTCTTTGGCACGAGCGAAGAGATTAAGCCGACCTACCATAATGTTGTTTATGCAAGCTTTCTTGAATAAGCGGTTATTATTAGAATAACAAAAGAAATTAATAAATATATGAAGTGTCCGACTGATCATTCGATCGCCATTTTACCGATTTCTTTTGATCTGCAGCTCTCGCTTGCAGCTTTCGATCTATCCTATTCACGACAAGTACGAATGTAGAAATTGATAAAGAGAAGAGAATGCACGATGATGGATCGAATATAACCACGAGAAAACGTGTGATTTCCTGTAGTAAATTGGCGTGAACGTAACTACAGAAATCGCGAATTCAAATAATCAGAATTTCTGGAAACTCTATTTGTATCGAAGTTCGTGAGATTTTGATATCACTTCATAAATAAAAATAAGGATAAATTTTGTTGACACTGTCAATTGACCTTATCTTTGAATTTATCGGAAATCAAGATGAAACGTGAGTATAGAAAACGACAACGACGAAAACCACGGCGACGACGACGACGACGATGATGATGATGGTAAACGAGAAAGGAAACCACGAGAATGGTATTTCGCTTGGGTCCTATCCAGGTCATTTCCCGGACTAGGATGGAATGACGATGAGAAGATTGAGAAGCAAATAGAAGCATAGATGAAGAAGATGAAGAGAAAGAAAACGAGTAAGACAGGGTAATTGCGTGGTAGCGGAAAGAGAGTCGGTTGACAGAAGCAACAGAGTTAAAGAGATTGAACTAGCCCTGGCTTTGGGCTCATTAAAGACAACAGCGAGAAGGTTATTTTGCTTCCTAGATGTTAAGCCAAGTCTCTGTCAAGCATCGTCATATCGAGTATAATTATCGCTCTCTTCTGTTGCCGCTGAGTGAATGTTTAGGTGTAAAAAGGGTCATCCGCGAAATTGATATTCCGATATTGTCATAACAACATCTTCTTCTCATCCACGCGATTCTCGAGTACTTCATTCGATGGAATCTACTTTGTAGGAACTGAGTTTTCAGTTTTCAGCAACTATGGGTACGATACCTTGTTCGTTAGTCGTGGATCGATGAATGAGTTTTATAAGGGGAAAAAATTAATCAAAAATCAAGTGTTATAATTCAAAGACTAATTCAAAGAAAAGATATACACATATATTCGAAAATTATACACCACGAATATACGTATACGTACATTTAAATACGTTGAAAAATATTTTCCTCGAGTCTCATTACACCCTCGTAACATAATCTATCCACTTAATCGTTGTCAAATGATTCTCGAAGGATCTCTCGAGCATATGACCCAGAGAGTGCGCTTAGAAAATTGTATTCCTGTAAATTAATGTCTCAACATTGTAGCCAACCGGCAGATGAAAAATTATCAACACCCACATGACAACGAGTCATGAACCAGCCAACGTTGTCGTGAACGTATGCGATGCAATGATTTGAACAGTCGCGACTGTTGTGGTACATAACCCCCGTGCACGGTCTAATTTCGTACATACGAGTTCAATACAAGTAGAATCAACGATAGAACTTTACTGACTCACTTGGCACTTGATCTCAGCTGCTTTTAGTCACCTTTTTCTTCTTCTTCTTCTCTCCTTCCTCTTCTTATTCTCCTCCTCTGTACTTGTATTTCATTTTTGCTCGGTTACTTTCTCTTCCTTTTTCTTATTTTTGATTTTTCTTTGACAGGTAAATTCCTTTGTTTGACAATACCCATCATTGTATGGGAAAATCTCGATTTTCAAGTCGCAATTGCGAATTTAAATTAAAACAAAATGTGGGTATTTCGATCGATATTAGCAACGACTTTTGAATTCAAACTACGTTTTACCGAGAAAGAGTGTCAGTTGGACAACTGAAAATTTCTCTTCACATTTGACTACAAAATGATTTCAAATTTGAGTTGACAACGTCTACGATCGAAGAAAAGAAGCAAATAATAATTCATTCGTTCGAACAAAATCTATCAATGATGAGTCTCGCCATTGATACTTTGATAGCATTGGAATAAATCCATTTTATTTTTCATTCATGTACCCGCTCTTCTGAAATAACTTTCATTGATCATTATATTAATAGACCATCAGTACCATCATGATAATGGCATTGATGAATGAAGTAGCAATGAGTCAGGCAACAGTGATGAGAGATAACACATGATTCATCTCTAAATGCCTCTATTACAAACCCTGTTCTTTTACAATTAGAAATCGTGAAAATTCCGATTCGGCAATTTTCCAACGTTCATTTCAAATGAACGAAACACGATGATGGATTTTGATGCGAATATAGAAGAATTATCTCAACATTCGATCTCAAACTACGTAGGAGGAGAAGTTTTAGCCGTAGTTACGGTGGTTTGAACATTGTCACAACGATAATTCCAGTCCTGAGGTTCAATGCAAAGTGTTAAATGAATAAGGAACACTATTTCCCTGCATTCATCATCAATGTAATTTGATTCATTTGCCGAACATGCAAGCAAGAATGATATGAATTTTAATGATCGTTTGTACAGTTTCGTCATAATTTTGGAATGGAACTGTAATAATTCAAACCTGGACATGGGACAAGTAGTGTGAACCTACAACGTTCAATGGAATCAAATTGATTTTCGATTAGATTTATCTGTGTTGATTTCCTGTCTTCCGTCATTCGATCAGGTGTTTGCATAGGGAAGCGATTACTCCGAACTGGCGGTTTTCGAGCACGGTTCGGCGATATCGTAAATGAAATGGAGACCTCGGAGACGAGACGAATGTATACGATGAAGCGATACGTTTATTTTTACAGCAATGCCAGGGTGAATGCTCTGTGGAATGTTTAAATTCGGCTAACATGTTTGTGTGCGTTTAAGATATAGATGCAAAGGTGTGCACCTATAGTCTATGCAAGATATATTGTAGAAGGTTACGATCAAAACAAATGCACGGAAACTTGAATTTGAATCCCCGAGTACTCATTGATGTCTTCCTTCGTGTGAAAAGGATCACCAGAGAACGAATTTTATACTCACAAACTCGTAGATGGATTTACGATTTCAGGATACGTACCTGAAACATAAACATTGCGCATTAATCGGTCTATTCGTTTGTATTATCAGTGTGTTGGATTGTTATGAATAACACTCTACACGAGGCATGTCAAAGAAATACTGCAAGATCCCCACATGCTTGTTTTAGGGTTGATCTCTTCGATTCACGGAAGAAAGGTTTGGTGAAATGTGGGAAGGGTTTGAAGTGTAATTGAAAGAACAACTATACTCATCTATTTGGAAGATTTAATATTCTGGACTGGTGAACTTCCAATTAAATTTCAATGTGAACAGGCAGAATACAGAAAAAGAAAATATTATTGTTACTTTGTGAAATAGGGTATTCAAGAGCTATATCTCGGGTGGAAATCAATCCGGGGCCTAGGCGAATCCAGGTCTGAGTCGAGAAAAATGCAATTCCTGACACGAAAGTTTTCGAATTGCAAACCTTTTTCTTCATTTTTCGGTGACATTGAAAACAATTATACTCATCTTCGCTTAATAATTTTCCAAAATATTGAGAGAAAAGAAAATCTATATTACAAAAATGACTGCTGTTTATGAAAAATATCACTGAAGATGATTTAATTTTCTCCAAGAATTTGATACGCGAAGAATCATCAAATTGCAAAACAGTTAAAAATATAATGTTGATGGATTCCAAGAAATTAAGATCATATTCGAATGAATTGTTAATCAGAATGGTATGCGCGATACGTGGGTGGATTATTCCTTTTTCACGCTTTCAATCTCTTTCTGCCTTTGCGTCAATCTCCTCCTTTCGGATGTATTGGCTCATTTCCAAACAGCGACACCGCCGCGCTCACCTAGACGATGAATTACGTTTGTTATCCGCGAATATCGTAGGAACTCCAAATCTTATTATGACTTTGTAGCATAAAATATTGAAATTAAGTAAAATTTCCCATTAAAAGCATTCTTTCTTCCCAATTGTATTGTAAATAAAATGCATTTATTAGGATGTATGTTAAGTAACTTGATTAGAACGTTATTTGTGTATCCAAATACGAGAATTTTAGAGGCTCTGTTCACACTCAGGGCGGAAATTGAATTGAATTGAATCGAGTCCAGGTTTGGAGCAGATCTTTTCCGCCCACCGTAACTTTCTAAATGGTATCGTACAGATTTCAAATCCGAAACACCAGTATCCTATTAAATCTGTGAGTTTGATATCCAAAAGAATTAGAGGAACGATATCAAATGAATCAATCTTCCCTTTCTATTCTCTGTCGTTTTCATTATGTTTTAAAAGATTTTATTTCCTGTGAAAAACGCTTCTTGTCTCCTCATGACATTCATCGAGAGTTACTTTGCTGTCTATTTTCGACTTATCCGATTAGGCTTATTTATGGGTAGGCGAGAGATGAGGCAAAAACAGAAGTCGAGCATCCTCGTAGAAGGCAGTTATTCATATATTTCCGTTTCCGGAAGCTACCCAGTCGAGATTTTTGGCACATCTGACTTCCGTTTTACGTAATATCTCACGTCTGTATTCGGTCCTTCTAATGGGAGGAATATATAAGAAATGAATAACGAATTCCATAAGTGAGTGAGATATCTGGAATAAGGATGGTTGATAAAATTTTGTGATTAAGCATGCTGATATCAAGTCGGCAGGGACGAACTAATCGGTATTTCAATGGGATCAACGGTATCAGATTTATCAACGGTAGCCCGCCTATCCCAAATCGATCCTGGTTACATAATTAACCCGATGTCGTTGTCGTTGATCGATTAATTTCAACCAATGTTGAATCAGTAACGCCACAAGTCCAGTACTGATTTTTCAAACTGTTGAATCAATCAAGTGCGAAGCTTTTGTTTCGGGCTACACATCAACTTGAATTTCTTAGGCACTCGTCGGTGTACGTAGCCCGCCGGAATTCCAAAATTCAAGGTTTATCGAGGTTCCCAAGTCCTAGAATTGATTTCCAGGCTATAACCAGGTTTTCAAGATTTCAAGATTGAGTAGCCAGCCATTATGGATTCGATTGTACTTGTTAAATCACTGTTGATTGTAACTCACAAATCTCCTCAGCACAACTCATTGATCAAGGATATACATATCTCAGTTTAATCAAAAGAGTTCATCCGGTCAATCACAGAGGATCTTATCTTCTTGCAGTAGTTCAACAATTCTTCCTAGTTTATTACGTTGGCAATTATTTCTATATCTGATTCCTCCTATCAATCTATACAAAATAAATAAAATATAAAACTTTCAACAGAAAATGATCATCGCGTCATTCCGTTCATTGGATTCTATACCTCAAGATATTCCATCCTAGACAACGTGAATTTCGAAAAAAATCTCTAAAAATTCTCTTAAAACCCGCAATCAATTTCATTAACGCAAAATAAGAAACACATAAGATGCTGTATTAAAATAAATCACACACCTCGCCTCATGATATTATTATCACGCTTTTTATCGTGTATTTTTTACTGTCATAATTCTCTGTCACATTTGTCGGTAAAAATAAAAAGGCCAAAGACTTCTTAGCGTGATATAACAGATTATGGGCGGCTACGTTTAAACTAGATATTTCTTTCCGATGAGTGGTTCGCATTCAATAAACCTAATAGGTTTGATAATAAAGATAAATCTTTACCAAAAGAAAGAAACGGAACACTGACCTCAACTCCGGCCGATTAATCAATGGCCACTTTAAATATACGCGCGTATATTCGCGTATATGCAAAATTTTAAATTCGCAAAAAATCAATTCAACGTCGAGACTTTGATGTTATCTCTCGAAATATCTTCTCATACATTTTATAATAAGATAAAATATTGCAGTGGAAAATATAACGTTCTTTTCTTTTTCTGCTTTGCTACCGCTATTTATTACATCGGGGGGAATTGTTACTCTTTGAAATAGATATTTTGTGCCGACAAATATCTTTGTGAATTATAAACCGAAGAAAACATTTCTTACAATCAAATAAATTCTTTATTCGTTCTCTCTCCATATAATATTTAATCGAATCAAATAATGAAATGCTTGCCCCAAATAAATAATTTATCCGCCACAAGTAATCAATTTTTGCATCTAATTGAAGATTTAATTTCTACAAATAAATATTTTTTCCAGTGTATATACACAGTGATTTTTCACAATATATCGTCTCTTGTATTGATTTCGAATTAAAGTGCTTTGTTCGATTTCATTTCGATGAATCTTTCTGATATTTCTCTTATAAATGTATCCCAACTTCCGTATGAAATACTCGCGAAAGTTTGTCCTCTCTTATTCGATCTTCACAATACCGTAGTATAAAATAAACTAGTTATATAATTCAGTTAGAATTTTCGAAGATTCCAGCTATTGTGAAGATTGGCCGGATGTAAAAGCAAGCAAGGCAAGTCAAGCTTAAATATAGATTTTGTTTTCCATCGACAGCTGTTGGACTTGGTGTTTACGAGCCATTCGCTTTACCTACGAATCACTTTTATACCACAGTCATCAACATCATCATCATCATCATCATCATCATCATCGTTTTCGTCCTCGTAAGATCGTCACTCCACTCCATTTGTTTTATCAAAGCTGCCATCGATCTCATACGAAATGATTGACTCTTTATTCGAATAACTGTAGAATCCGAATGAATACCATTCCTTACCTAAATTCGAAAAGAAACTGCTGGTTTGGAAAATGCTTCGAGATATGATAACGGCAGTGGAAGGAGAAGGATAAGCAGCGATATCAGCACACTGTTAAACAAACTCAACACCGAATTTGATGGACGCATATACATATGGTTACCAGAGGTCAAATGTTGTTCAACAGTGCTGCAGAAGCACGTACCGAATGAGGAAAACATTTTCACATTGGAATTTATAGATCGTTCATCTTCGACAAACGATTCTAACCGCTACCGTCGCCATCTCTTCTTGTATAAATTCATACGATTGTCCCTGCTACCCACGTATCGAAGAGTTTATGTCTTGTGACCACGGCCTTGGGTAATATCATAAAAGAGAGAAGGAAAAAAAAACAAAGAGAAATAAGAAAACAGAAAAGAAAATAGAAACAAGTGTGTTACGTAATCTCCTTCTCTTTTCCTCTTTCTTCCTTTCTTTCTTCGTCTACCAACGATGAAAAGGAGGAACCTGAAATAAAGAACTGATAGAACTCCGTACGAATGATTCTTTCTCTGTTCTTCTTTTTCTCTCTCTCCATTCTGTGTACCATTCGTTGTCCGTTCTAGATTTTATTTTGAAGAACTTGGAGGGAGAGGAATCTCGAATGAAAAAGAGTTACTTTTGATTCGTTTATACACACGAACCAATGAAATATATTTCATTGGATCAGACTATTTTAAAAATTGCGAATCAACAATTTCGAGGTTGAAAAAATACGATACTTTATTGATCATTTTTGTTGAGAAATTCTCTTGTTTTTAAGTGGATACCCCGATTCCATCGAATAGACTACCTACTACTACTCTTTATCATTCATTATGCCGACAAGAAATTTTTCTTTCTCATGGAAAATTCGCAAATGAATATTCAACGCTTTTTTGAGTTTGCTCTCTCATCAATTGAACATTTGTTGAATAAACTGGCCATACACTGTGAAATACAGCTCCGTGCATAAATTAGCAATTCAATTGGCGCACGTCCAGAACCCGGCGTTTTATTCTTTTTCATTTTCTTCAACTTGATAAACTGGAAATACTCGATTGAATCTCGTATTGATATTCTTTCGTGAAGCAAATGATACTTTCAATATGTATGTTCAACACTCGATAACAAATGGTTTCAATGATGTTATCAATTTCTGCTGAAGATCATTCAAAGTATAGAGATAATACATGTGATTTAACAGATCCAACGCGTGGAGAAATCCCTACATGGAGAAAAGAATGGCGAACTAATCCCTTATTGCGAGGTTCCAGTGAAATAAAAGCATGCGATATTGTAGGTTATTTTCTAACGCAGCAATGGGTGACAACCTGGGTTAAGTAGGTATCATACTTGACGTACAAACCCTGCTTTCAGGTTGTTTGCAATACTAGTTAGTTACGGACTAGGGCTCTGGAAACTCTCAAAGCTTTCAATAACTAAAAACGAATTCTATTCACAGAGAAGAAAATTTGCTGAAGTTGTAACATATTTGTTACTGCAGGAGCAATCTATTTGCTATCGCAACAATCTTTTTAGCTGCGATAGTCGATTCATCTCTAACAAAATTCCTTAGTCCAGCGAAGAATTTACTGTTTTAGTTAATCATGTTGGTCTCTCAAGAACCTGGTTAGCCGCAGCAGCGGATTTTGAGATAAGTTAGCAGAAGAGATTCGCTATTCTATATACAATGCCTCGATTCGCAGCGTCAGCAAATTTTTTTCCTCTGTTTCAAAGGGTAGGATGCCGCTGTGCGATTCAGTTCGATTCCAACCACTCCATTCGACTGTCTGGAATCGCTAGAATTTTCCAAAAATTCAAACTTTTTCTCGTTCAACGGTTATTTCTGCGTTTTCAGCAAAGTTGCTTGTTCCGTCGCGAACCCTCGCGATCCGATTCAAAGTGTAGCTGGAGACTCTTTCGCATTCGAACGAGTGTTTTGTGCACCCTTGTATATCACAATGAGAGCTTCGACTCAAATGTGTATAGGTTTAGGCTCGAATATCAAGATCGAATGATGAAATTGTATTGAATGTAATAAGTCCCCCTCAATTTTGTGCCTGCAAACAAAAGCGCAGCGCAAGAAATTTGCGGAAGACCAATCATCTTGATTTTCTTCTTTGACCTCCTCCTGGAAATGTTGAATGAATTCTCCTGGAAACGACGCTTCTCAAATTGGAAGAACTTATAATCTAAACGAATATTCATCATCCGGCACCCAGAGACAACATACAACGTAATTCTTCTAGGCTATCTCATCCTTATTTGTTGGTCCCAAACTTGTAACCTACTCCCATTTTCCATACTTCAAGAATTTATCGAATCATCAATTTCGATCTACAGAATCGATTTTAATTAGATTTGAATATTACATTTCTTTTTCCTCTCTCCTCCACAAAATAAATAGATGAATGATACCAAAGTCGAATTTAGATTTTGGCTTTGCCGAGTTTATTTAACTATCTGCTCTAAATCGACCATTGTAAGCATGAAAGACGTCGGAGAATGTTAACAACCTCTTCGATTCCCGGTACTGACCTACTTACTTTTTCAACAGTTCCCTTCATTCGTGAATTTATGACAATGACGTAAAAAATAATCTCAGCATCTTGATAGTTTCTTTTTCTCTATTCCTAGAGACAGAGAGAGAAAGAGAAGTAGAGGTAGAGGTAGAAAGAGACAGAGAGTTCCCTCCCGTTCCGAAAACTCCTCTCTATCGTCTCAGAGAGACGCTTACTTAAATATCAACCATCATCAATTTTTTTGGCCAGGTGCCTGCACGCAGTTCTATGTAATATGGTATGCGAGAAAACCCATCAAGACGAACATAAGATCTTTTTACTCTAAAGAAACCTTCGATTCCAAAATACCGGTACACGTTACTTGGTTTCATTTTTCCCGTGTATTATGCAAACAACATGTGCACAACGAAACAACATGTATCGAACATTGAGAATAGAACTATGAGAATTCAGTAATAAATCCTCGAGTATACAATGTTTCTGGAACTCGACGGTATTGTTCGTTTTATAGTTTACGATTCGCGTATAAATATAATCGATATCCAAGGTGAGGATCGAATGTGGATTCGTCTCAACGGGTCTCCACAAAATTTATCGGAAAAATCCAATGACGTTGATCTTGCGTACGAATATTCATAAATTGATTTTTTATTGATCAAGAGATGAAAAAGAAAAACAGAATAGATACGATCATTTATATCGAAATGAGAACACAAATTCGCACGAAAACGATTTCGCTTCAAAGTAGAGAGATTGTGTTCCAAGTGTAATGGCGTTGCTGATTAGCTAAATCAAAGTAAAGAAGGAAAGGAGAAAGGAAGGCAGATGAGACGGGGTGAGAAACAGGAGAAGAAACAACCGTAACAGCGGGGAAGGATTCCACGAGTGCATATAGTCGAACATATATGTACATGTACATACAAGCCACAGGCGGACGGTGATGTATGATCTTCGAACAGAGTTGATGATTACGTGGAATTCGTTCCTTCCTTTTGGAACCTCGTCTTATTAATGAATGTCCGCCTTTTTTAATCACTTTCTTCATCAATCAGCGGGTCGTTCTACAGACGAGCTGACTGTTTCAGCCGCGTTGAAACAAACAGACTGTCACGAGCTAATTAAACGGTTCATGGAGTAATAGAAGAAGAGAAAAATTTCACTTGTCTCGACATAATCCTTCTGTTAATTATATTATTTTGCCGATAATGTGACTGATGGAGAAAAAAAATTCATTTTGTAAGCCAAGTAAGTACCATACAACGCACTTTTCGTAACCCGTATCGTCAACTTCTGTTGTAACTTGAATACAGTTACGTGGATTCTGATTGCAAATGTTTTTAAATTCTACCTTTCTTCTTTGGTTCTTCCTTAAATATCAATTACGTTCTTGTTCAACACACGGAGAGAAATTTGTAGTTGAATTCACCATGTGATTATTGTGCCCGAGGAACAAACTGACTTTCCAATGGCATTTACCGTAAAACATAGTGAATTTGATTATGTCTCTATTGTCTCATGGTAAATAGTAAATCGTAAGTCCAGTCTGTTCCTCGGTTACAAAGTCCCATAGTAAATTCAAGTATAAATTTTTCTCCGTGCGCACACAAAACAAATTCACGGAAATCATTCGATTTTCAATTCACTACAACAATCAAATAATATAAAGTACCTTTCTGTTGCGTGAAAACGGATGACGGAGTGAAAAGAATGAAAGAATTAAGAGTAAGAATCTTTCGGTACCTAATAAATCTTATTTACGATCGATTTATTATTGGCTTTGCACAGAAACTGGCATTGCTAATTACGTATTCAAAGTTTTCTGTTAGATGAGAAACGAAATTCCAAAAGAATCTTGAAACGAAGATATCTAAAACCTAATCCAAATTATGGAATAGATCTGTTTTTAATTATCATGACTGATAATTCACTGCCGAGTACGACGCAAATTTCTAACAATGTGATGTGCCATTCGACTCAAACGATCATCATTGTTCCAATAAATGACGTGAATATTAAAATATGAAAATTTGCTCGGATGCCAAGGAACTCGAATGAATTATTAGAAGACGATTATTAAACTATGGACGCAGTCCAAATGTTATTACATAAATATGAAAAAACGTTCAAATAGGAAATCCATACAATCATATTACAACATGAGCAAGATTACTCGAGTCAGGGAATTTTGGCGTTGAATATTACTGATCTGAGTAAGTAATTTATTGTTTTTCCCTTGATCTTCGCACAAGCCTTGGAATTTATGAACCTAGTATATCGGACATATCGCAAACAGTAGGAGCGAATTTTCAATTTTCAGCAAAACTATACCTGGTCGAGAGTTTACATTCAGGAAGTAAAAATTAAAAGTAATCAATGCCTACGATTCATTATCAGATCACTGATGAAAAAAGACTTCGAGGATATTATCAAATGTTGTTCTGGAACCGGAAAGAATACCAAATATTTACACTGTACTTATAAATATACCAATCAATACTTCAAAAAAAGCGCTTCAAGTTCAGCTTTTGTTATCCACGGCTTCAATCAACTGCAAATTGACTACCGTGATCAGTACCAGTTAACAAGTTACAATCTCAAAAAGTTATCTAAACGATTTCCGTTGAAGATGGAAAGTCCTCACATTTAAACGGTGTTCCTTTGCAGTCCTAAATTATGGATCACGTGATATTTGATTTGAAAAACGAATATATTACACGGTCTCTCATAAGTGACTATTGGTGATTTGAAGGTGAAATCGAGTTTTTATCTACACTGTTTAATGAAACTGAACCTTTTCCGGTTCCCAGGAACTCAAAAATTTCTGTTAATGACGAATTTTTCAGTTTACGTGCAAGAAAATTCCTGCTGTACCGGAATTTTTCCCTATTTCACATGAAATTTTATGATTTTACTTCAATTTTCCAGTATAAATACAAGAATTTACTGATACGTGTAGTGGAATTTTCCTAATTTCATGGAAGTTTTTTTCTACAGTGTACATTTGATACAAACCTATAAATACTAAATTCTTTACAAAAAATGAATCAATTCCATCGTAAATCCATTCCGAATCACCATCCCTGGTATGTCAATTATTCACGAATAAGCCTTCATGTTCCTTGTTAATTTAAATTCTCTAGTATCGGTGCAATGACTTTATCATGAAATTTCAACAAATATTGTATCCATATGGTTTCAACTGGATTGTCCTTTTCACAATCCCGAGTGGAGAAATTTTCAAGATTATATATAATTGATATAAAATTATATATAATTCTGCACATTTTCCCACCCGGGATCTTCCTCGAAGGCTTCGATTTGATGTTTCTTGTATTCAAAGCCACAATTATCTGTTTTTTTTTAGATGAAATTTCCCCTGCATTTAGAGCAGGCTTTATAGCAAGTGCTATAAACCCCAATAGAAAAAATGAAAATTCACCAGATGGGGAAAGGGAAACACGAGCCGAAACTGGCTCAGTACTGCTGCCAGAGTTGCCAGTACTGGCAAATCCAAATCTACCAAAGCTATCAAAACCGTGTCTATACTGTTCGTTCGTATGCGCCGACTATCGATTCAATCCTGGGCCAAGACTGTCTGTACACTTCGAATAGTTCGTGTCAATTGAAGAATAATAATGAACCTGGATAGAAACAATTGTTCCCGCCAAAGTTTGGCAAATTTCAACCTTGCCAGTATCAGGCCATTTGTGTATTCAGTCCGCTTTGGGTATAGGAAAAGGGAGAAAAGGTGATTGTTAGTAACAAAAAAGAAACATGACTCATGACACTTCGATCCAAATTTTATTTGTTAATATTCGTTAGTGAGGACAAAACGCAAACTCCATTAGTCGACCAAACGTAACATATTTGAGCGCGCGCACAAAATCAAAACACACGTCAACGCCGTCGAAGATGGCATACCGTCACAGTGTTTACAGCGCTTCGCTCTCGGCTCAGGCATTCTGCGGTGACCTCGTGACCTCACCGATATTCCATCATCGGTTTCTCGTCACTTGAAAAGACACGAACGCACACCGCGTACACTACTATCGCGTACACAGATGCATATGCACGCAATCACACCCACTCATACACATATATAAATATACACAAGATACACCCAACGAGTCACACAAAACACCCGAGAGAAGAACACGTGCACCGGAAAGTTCGATGTATAGAATGATGTAATTTTTCAACACCACCACTACCACGTGATTTCATCCCTTGTCTATTTCTCACGTTCGAACATGTAATCGTCTTACATTTTCAAACCACTTTTCAAATTCACACTCGAAGAATTGTTGTCTCGATAACCTTTTCACCACAAATACCACAATATGAGCACAAAATTCATGTAGGAACCTTTAAACCGCTAATATAATCGAGTCACACGAAAATTCATGTAATCCTCTTCGACGATTTATATAAGTTTTATATAAGTTTTAAGGAATCATATATGCAGATGTATATGTACATATATACACACATATATGTATATATATATATACATATATATATACTTCGAGTGGTCCACGATCTTTGATAAGGAGGAGAACGCTAACCAGCGAGGGAATGCAGTGTTATCGGAACACTGTGGGAATGATAAAGTTGATATTCTTTCAATAAGATCGCGATTCAAATTCTTGAAATTTTGTAAGCTTTTATCTCATCGTCGGTGAACTGTCGTTTGATCCACATTGTCCACGCGATCATCGATTCGTTAAAACTTCGTTTTTTTTCTTGTTTATATTATCCAAGATTCGATGACGAACAACGAACAACAACAAAATTCAAGAAAATTAACAACGATATATAACCAATGTACACCTCTTGTTTCGAATGCACCAACTGTTCTGTTCGCAATTGTTTGTTCTTTTGTTGTTCGATGATGAAGAAGATTACGACGAGTTGGTTATGGACAACGATAAATTAACTATTGTATCGAGTTAAAGTGTACGAAATCGATTGTACGACAATGTTAAGAGAAGTGGTAATGGTGATATGATGACGAAAGCGACGACAATAACGCCGATGATATTAATGTTGATAAAAAGAAGAAGGAGAAACGCCGAACGACGTTCGCGACGACGTCTTTAGGGGGGTTGATCGTCGATCGGGTGGCGACGGCGACACGTCGTAATAGCGGTGTGTTCACATCGCGAGGTGGAGGGCGTCTAGGTCGCCGTAGCGCCTCGCAGCCATGTCACACACGCACTGACGGACGCTCGACGCCGGGACGCTGTCTTCGGCTGGAATCGTTCTTCCCTGTCGGCTAGCGTCGGGACGCCTGGCAAAGGGCCAACAATGCGACACGACGGTCACTCTAACTCGGCTAATCGACACCGTGTGACGCCACCTTTGTATCGTTTTCACTCTTTTTCTTCTCTCTAAATCTTCTTTTTGCATCTATATCATTTATTAATAAAATCTTCTGTAATTTCTTAATTCGATATCAATATTGTCATTCGTTTGCTCGGAAATGTCAATGCGAGTGTCACTCTGAAGTGTAAGTTTTATCATTATCTCAGAAGACGTTCATTGATTCTTTTCATATAAAATATATCATTCGAAATTGAATTTGAGATACGTAATTTTATGAATATATCTGAAGGTTAAGGTGATATCAGCGACCCCTGAAGATGCAACCAGAAACAACACAGAACCAAAACTATTCTGACAAATTGTTAAGAAATGAAGCAATAATTCGTCAGAAAAGATTTGGCTCGGATTGTATCATCAGGGATCGCTGGTATCTCCTCAAATGAGTGGTAATATTTCCAGGTTCTCGAAGGAAAATGTGAAAACTGCCCTTGTTTTCAATACTTCTTTACGTAAAAATGCGACCGAGGGTAACAAACGGATTGGAACTGCAACGATATTGACTACGAATAATAATTGTCTCTCGATCACAAGACTATACTAGACTCGCTTCATTTTATTTCCTAGTCGATTCTGATTTTTCAGATCTTCACATCTTCATTCTCCCTCATCTTTTCCTCAACAGTTCAAAGATCTTCCAAAACTACAAACATTCATGAATTTCTCCGCCACGAAGCCCCAGACCTGGATAAAATACTATTTTCTAATGTGAATAATAAATAAATATTTTATTCATTATGGAAATTATTTAAAATAATATTCCGAATATCGCGTTTCATTCAAAATAAAAACATCAGGACTGAAAATTGGAATTTTGAATAAAGTATTTTTTCTTTCCATTGTAAACAGTCATACAAGGCCATATTCATAAAATCGTTCATCAACAGAGATAATTTTCGAAATCCTACGATATAATATGATGAAGATGTTAGTTGTTGAAGCTTTTTTTTATATCAGAAATCGATTGAGTAGAGTGTAATTATCCTTTTCAAATGCTCGAATCCTTCATAGAGAATTTTGTGTAGAGAGTTACAACGATCGGGTGCTAGCTTTACGGTTGCCAGTTTCAGCTTCATTATAATATGCCGGAAGAAATAGCAATACCGGATTCACTTGTGACGAATCAGGATATTTCTTTTCTTTCCTGGAAGATCCCACTGATGATACTCGGAACAATGATGGCAACATTGTACAATTAGAACAATGTCAATATGTAGACGATTTGCGAATTCAAAGTGTTACGAAATACAAGTACACGAAGCAGGTATTTTTAAAACATAATACGCCAGTTCCGTCTTCTGCTCCAGTTGAAAGACTGTTTAGTTTCGCAGAGAAGTATTTTGTGAATGGCTGTAATTGGAGGATAAAATATTTTATTTGTTGGAATATCACCCAGGTCTGCAAAGCGATTGTCAATAAGTTCTTTTCGTTACTCAATGGCAAATTTTATTGCGTCAAGAGAGTATTGACACCACCCAGCCAAACTATTTTTATAAAATTCCTCAACAATGACAAGAAAAATTGATTGAAGTATTTCAATACATACGCCTGGTATTTAAATGAAAATCATTCGATTTTATTTTACCAAATTGCTTGGGATTAAATAGTTTCCTAGAAAAACAAAGAACCGATTCTTGAAACATCGATGAACATTCCTCTTCCTTATAAATGATCTGAGAGTTTCCCGAGTTAATCAATCCCAAATTACGCCGTAAAGTTGCAGAAAGGTTCAAGGTTGTATGTTCTCTTCAGAAGACTGTTAATTTCTTCCTCCCTCGTATTACGATGTATATAACAAATAAAATCTATCAGACCGTAACGTACCAAGTCAAGGTATACGCGTAATAACATTGATTTACGCATGACAATCTTGTTTTGCTGCCCTAAACCTTGCCAAAATCATCATGGTTCGTGATATTTCTTCGAATCCATGTTTGTGACGATTAAGCGATTCGTGTTAGACAGTCGTTAAAGTGATAAATCGTCAAAATATCTACGTAACGTGGCTCGTAACTTTCAGTTTCTTGAATTTCAACTAGAAGAAGGACTCTCTTGCGTGGAAAATAATGACATGAAAATTCATGAATTTCCTTACGGAAGTGGTTGTAATTCAAGTGAATCCGCATTGATAAAAATTTAAATTATCTTCTCTCTACCCTCGTTTTATTAGTTCATCACAAGAAGGGAGAGGGGCATCGAACCCCTCATTAGTTTGTTCTTCCAAATTGCAGAACGAATTTTGAAAACCTTTTTTTAAATGGAAAGATGTTTGAATTCCTCTAAACTGGATTTGAATAATTTGATACCATTAGGGATAGTTCAATGAAAGCGCTGAAATACCAAGTCAATTGCGCTGTGGTACACATTGTACGCCATTCGACAGACATTGTGTATAAACTTCGATGTGATAAAATAATATCGATGTAACATGAAATCCCTCTTACAAAAGCAATCGGAACGTCCGAATCTTTTTGTGGATGCGAATTAGAGAAATGGAAAACAAACGGATAGAGAAGAAAAAGAAGAAACAAGGGGGTGGAACGTAGTGCGACGAGTAGGCGGTCTATCGTGGTTTATCTTTGCGCACTATAGTGACGTCATACCGTATAAAGACGGTTCTAAAAACGAACAGATGGCCTTTATAGTTGAGAATAAGATCTCGGACCAAGACTTTTAGAGAATTCATGTAAAACGTCTACTATTGTTGTTACCATTACGCTCGGTGGGCGTTGAACGGATACATCGATTTCAGGAAAGTTTATTTAAATTTGAGATAGATAATTCTTGCATGCAAGAGAAAAAAAAGTCAGATCTCTCTGGAGATTTCGAGAACGATGTTACAAATAATTCCTCCACGTACATACGGGTATTTGAATAATATCATCTTCTTGACAATTCTCCTTTCAACAACCACCAAAAGCTAATCACGGCAGTCTACTTCGTCCAACAATAATGACAAACCGCAAATTATCAAAGAAATTATACTCCATTCTCACCCGACGTATATTCGCATATGGCAAAATTATCACATTGAAATGAAATTCGATTTCTCCGTTACGCGTAATGACTCAACGAAGACGAAAAGTCGATTCATCGTACACGATGGAATGACAAATCAGCTCACCGTTTGATACATCGTATAATAATTTTCTCAAGAGATCAATAATGAGGTTTCCTTCTTGGCAAATGGAAGCAAGGGGAAAAAAGTATACGAGATGAGATTCGATTAATCTCGAATTTGTGCAAGGACAAGCAAAGGAGGATTCAAAGTAAGCTTAACTGGGTAAGGTAACCAGTGCATGAAGTATTGCCCAATGGCCAACTACCAAACGGCCTAGAACGACCTTCGGTAAATGCAACTACGCAATGGTTGACCAAGCACGACGATATAATAAGAAGGCCATTTTATATATATATATATTTCTTTTCGTCGTGAAATTTTTCCAGATCAAATTCAAGCTAAATCTCAATCATATTTAGTCTCATTTCAAAACGATGATAGAGTTGCGGTTAGTAGTAGAACACAGGATGATCAAGGACGACTCTTTTAACCTAATTAAGGCAAGCAAAGTCGAGCATAAATCACGCTCGAGAGAAAGTGATGACGAGAGATAAGGAGACCAGGAGAGAGAGAGAGAGAGAGGGAGAGAGGGTGTTCTGGTCGAGAATTTATTCTTCTTTTCTTCTTATTTTCTTTTCTTTTTCTTCTGTCTTGTCCCTAAGAAAAGACTGAACGAACCTTCGTGTGTCGTTTGTCTTCATGGTATGCGAGAGTAAAGTGCCTAAAGGAGGTAAGTAAGGTCCGGTTTTCTGAGGGCACGACAAAGAATCCCAATTAAATCCGCAGAAACTCTCAACCGCGTTCCAACTTTTCTTTTCCTCTTTTATTTCCATTCGATTCGATTTTGCATTTGTTTGTTTGGTTTCTGATTAAATACATATCGTTTTTTTTGTATTCTCATTCTTCTTCTCGTTCTTGTTATTCTCCTTCCATACATCAATTATACAATAACAAAAATTACATTGCGCGATCACTGATCAAGCAAAAAGGTTAATTCTATGCACATTGAAATCACTTTGCTACGCAATTTCAAGGGTTGGGAAGTGGATACGCGTATTTAACCCTCAACCTATGAACAGAGTTGGCATAACTCAGTGGGTATTGGGAGGGAACATGCTGAATTTAGAAAGAGTATAAGTTTCGATATCGCCATTTTTTAATAGTACAACCTGAGTATGAACTGCCCGAGTAGAAATTCATATTGGGTGTTCGACCAGATTTGAGGCCCTGATATGGAATGTAACGTACCGTTGTATCAAAGCCCGATGTCACGAACTATGATAGGGTATGGTGAATTACAAACCTAGCTGGGCCAGATCTGGTTAACCCTAATCAACCAAACCATAGCCTCACCGAGGAAAACGAGGATCGCTGAGAAATATTCGTAGTCGATGTATTAACAATTGATAATTTCACTGTGAAAAATCCTCATTAAACTATCAACTGTTGATATTTTGACTACGAATTTTTGGTAGACTCACAACGAATATTTTTCAGCGATCCTCTTTTTCCCTAAATTGACAGTCATTTTTCTAAATCTTAATAGACCCGGTCTTCCCGTGCAGGACCAAATCAGGTGAACTCTATCACCACCGATCGGGCCCATAATGAACATAAGGCTGCAGGCCATACAATTTTTCTGCTCGGATGATGGATTAGTCCCACTCTATTGATAAGTGAGAAAATGCAAGTTTATGTTAAATTTTGTATGCGAAACAATAGGTGAATTTAAAGTTTGTAGACCGAGGGTTGAGAATGTAAAATCATAAACTCGAACTCCTGTTATTTGAGTGAAGAAGAGCGGCGAGGTGACAGAACCAAAACTAAAGGGAAATTTCGAAATTTATGAACTTGTAAGGTACGTTCTTCTGCATTGCGTGTACCGACTGGTCTACAAACAGTTACCCAGAACTCAATAAAGTGTACTTTCTTTACTTTCTCGCGGTCTCTTTCTTTTTCCGCCCTCTCTTGGCTCTCGGCGAGGGCTTTACTGTTACTCGATTACTCGTTTATTTGTACCTCTTGCGTGTGATAAACTCTTGAGTTCTCTCCCCCTCCTCCTTCTTGTCCTCCTGCACCTTGGTACTTCTCACATGTGTTACCCCTACGTGTAACTCGTTCACCACGCTGTTGAGCCTTTTTCATTTTGAACCGTCTTCTCAATGGTCGTAAGAAATAACATTGAAAAAAGTCGTAGCTGTGTGCACGGTTTGTTTTAGTTACGAGGTATACCCTTTTTAACGATCTTACGCTACGGTGTTGTTTCTTAACAGGCAGATACAGGCACAAGCACACTCTCTTCTTCTCGTCTCCCTCTTGCTTGTTGTGTGGCTGATGCTGCTGTTGCCACACGCAGCATCTTCGGTGTTACGGTACCCGAAATTTGCAATTGAAAGGAGAACGAAATTCGATGCTCGAAGCTCTTAAAAAAGAATACCATGCAACAGATATATAATGTATATGTTTCATTCCGGTCGGATCGGATAGGGCTTTCGGTTTCGTTATGTTTAAAAGAAATTTTAAAGAGGAAACATGCAAATGCTTCAACATGAAGAAGGTCGTGTATTTATGCGATGTAATCGACGGTGAAAACGATAAAAATCTAAATTTACAGTCTCAGCGGTTCAACAGTTTATTTACCATAAATATTTCGGTATTATCTTGTTGGTCTTGGTCTTCACAATTATATTAGATTTCCATATTCACTTTACGCGGGAATAATATTACAGAAAAAAAAGCATTCATCAAAGGGATGGTGAACATTATTTCGATATAAAATCTTATACTACAAAATACTTTCAACACAGGAAAAACACGGTTTCGGTAAGTTTTTCATGATACTTTTCTATACACCTTAAGAAAAATTTGTTGAATTCCAAACAAAAATGCTTGGAAATTTACAAACTTGGTTTGGAAAAATAATTTCCGAACCTTTTTTGTAAATTGCCGAACAAAAGTTTGTGAATTCTCAAAAATCTTCGTGAAATCACAAAATTTTTTGAATGTTTACAAACTTTTGTTTGGTGATTTACAAAAGAAGTTTGTGTAAAAAAACTGCCAAACTTCTTTGGCAGTTTAGAAAGTATATTTTTTACAGTGTATAAAAAAAAAACCCCGAATGAATTCTCCAAAAATTCATTCAATAAATTCAAGAAGAATTAAGTATTTCGCCATGAAAGAAAAATATTCCTCACACTTTTTTTCTCATTTTTCTATCATTTTAGCTTATCCAACCATTCTCTTTCTCGATGCTTCTCTCACTCAAGGATTTACTCTCTCTTTCTGTATGTGTCTTTCCCTCTGGTATTCTTTGGAGAGCTTGCGCACGAGGATTAATATGCCCCGAGGATTTATGCGTGTAAGCGAACTCAGGAGTGCAACTAGGTCATAATAGCGCTCATTAAACTTCGTACGTGGTTGACCCTCCTTGTGCGTGCTCATATTTCTTCCTTCGTTTTTCATAAGTACAACATGTAGACAGTCTCTCAACACACTCCCTATCGTGTAGAAGCTGTTCACGGTATCGCTTCTTATGAATCAGACATTTATAGGCATTTGTGAGTTTGTCACGAATGAATGAACATGGGATGGTGATGTTTTTTTTTTTATTTTGCTCATTTGTGAACACATATTGGTTGTAAAACATAAAAATTCGATTGTAACAAGAGAAGTGGATAAAAAAGAAAGAAAGAAAGGAATAGAACGATGAACTGGAACCGTGGAAACGAAAGTTAACACCCCATGTGAAAATTGCCGGAGTTGACAAATCGCCCAGTACTGGAAAAGTTGTATTTGCCAGACTTCGGCAAAAACAACTGTTCCTGTTCAGGCCCATTACTGTTTTTCAACTGGCTATACATGTTCGACGGAGTTGAGACGGTATTGGTTGGCGTGGACAGACAGTGTTGGACCAGTAATGAATCAATACTGGCCGGAAAATACACGGATCGTAGTGTAACGGAGCCGCGCCAGTACTGTGCCAGAGTTGGGATGACCATTCAATATATCCAATAGGCGATCGAGTGCCAGGATCGGTAGGGCAATGGCTAACTACAAAATCGGTAGTCGAACTACGTTAAAACTATGTCCATGGAAATCCGGCTGTTATGGTAAACCAAAGCGGCGCCAGTACTGAGCCAGAGCGCGGATTACTATTTCACAGATTTGATAGCCGACTATATGCCAGTATCAATATGGCACTGGCTGACTACGAAATCGATGTTGTATTGTCGTTAAAATCAATTCATTATGACAAATGGCGTGGTACTGGCGAGGGTGTATTTGCCAAAGTTCGGCAAAAACAACTGTGCCTGTTCAGAATCATTACCGTTTTTCAACTGTCGCCGAACATTCGCAAAATTTCAGCCGGTATTGGCTCGCGTGGACAGACGGTATAGGGTCAGTATCGAATGGATACTGTCTGGACAATACCCAGGATTTCGAGAAACGGTACCGTGCCAGTATTCAGCCAGAGTCGGTATTATCATTCCATATGTACAACAGACGGCAATATGCCAGTAATGATATGACTCTGGCTGACTACAAAATCGATAGTCGATTGATGTTGCAATTATGATCTTGGCAACTCGGCTGTTGTGGTCAGCCGGAGTCGCGCCAGTATTGAGCCAGAGTTGGTATTATGATTCAATATGTTCGATAGACGACATGGTACCAGTATTGGTGGAACTCTGGTTGACTACGGAATCGGTAGTCGATTGACATTAAAATCACGATCTTGGCAACTTGATTTTTGTAGTGAGCCGGAGTCGCGCCAGTATCAAGACAGAGTTGATATGATCATTCAATACGTTCGATAGAGAACAATGAACCAGTATTGGTAGAATCTTGTTTCACTACGGAGTCTATGGTAAATTGTGTGACTTCAAGGGAATTGGTGCAATAAATGGGAATTTAAGTGGTCCGTTGTCAACTCGGAGATTAGCTGATGTGATAGAGACTCTGTTTCTCACTCGCAGGTCCCGGGTTCAATCCTTGCCCAGTGAACTTTCATGAAACCACTTCCAAAGCGTCTTTCTCAGATGACGGTGATGAGAAAAATAGTAGATTCACAAAGTTTTGAAAGTTCAAATTCAATGTATTTTTTTTTTTTACTTGAAATATAACTCCGGGGATCTCTAATTACCAGCACTGTGCCAGTACTGGGTCGGGTCTGAATTCCTACGTAGGATGTATTATTTTGACCCTCTACCACTTCTCATCCAGTACTGGCCGAACAACTGATTCTGTTGCAATTCCAGAGTTCCACCATAGCAGGCACACACCAAATATCGCTACCGACGTGGTGGTAAATGTTTTACTGGCCCTTATGTAAAATTATGTTATCATTCCGACTCCTTGTCAGTACCGTCCAAACCACTGGCCCCATAAAGGCAAGGTTGGATTTGCCAGTACTGGCAACTCTGGCAACAGTACCGCGCCAGTAGCGGCCCGTGTGTACATTTCCACATGGAATAGTAGAGTAGACCGGGGCGAGTCGGATTAAAATAAGCATATTCTCTTCTACCAAATCGGATTTTTCATCTTGAATTTAAAAAATACCACAACAGCTTTGTAATTCTCAACCTCAAATATTCTACCAACAGCTACTACAGCCTCACATTAGCATCTCCATGCTTTTGTACTGCAGAAATTTCCAAAATTGGCAAAAATAGTCTAGTACAAGCAAAGTTTTGTTTGTCAAACTTTCCAGAATCCTGACCGTTTTACAACTAACACCAACTGTTCGATAGATCTCATAATACAAACAACACTGTTCGAAGGATACCTAGCTAGTGAAGAAGCAAAATTTTGTCAATACCAAACCAAAACTGTTGACAAAAGAAAATTGAAATTGCGCTGTAGGAAACTGGACCGATAGATGATTCATTGAGAATTCAAGAAGATGTCCATAGTTGAAATCAGAGTGTCTGTGAAGTTGGCATATCAAATGTCAGCATCGCACAAAAAAGCACCAGTTCTAGTCGCATCCACTATAGTTCTACAGTTCTTGATAAGTTACAACAATAGTTCCGGGTAAATTTGTGAAAAAAATCGATTTTGAAAAAATGATATCCTAAGTTCTTCTACAATATGACAGCATCGCAGGGAAAATGGATGGAAATGGACTGTATCTCGGAGTTCTAGGGATGATTGGGATGCGAGGATGTCAAAACAAGGGAGTTCTAATGCTAGAAGTGCTTGGGAAATTTTTTTCAGGAATTAAATGGAATGATATGCTGAGTTCTTCTACAATATGACAGCATCGCAGGGGTAATGGAAGGAAATTGACTATATCTAGGAGTTCTAGGGATGATTGGGATGCGAGGATGTCGAAACAAGGGAGTTCTGATGCTAGGAGTGCTTAAGAAATTTTTTTCGGGAATTAAATGAAGAGACATGAGGAGTTTTTCTACGATGTAGTAGCAGCGCAGGTGGAACCGCTGGAAGTGGACTATATCTCGGAGTTCTACGGCTGATTGGCATGTGAGGATGTCACGGAACGAGAGTTCTGATGTTGGGAGTAATCAGGGAGTCAATTGGGAGTCCCAGAGGATCGGGAGTTCCGACCAGCATATCATTGAGAATCGAGAGTTCTGATCAGCATATCCTAGAGAATCGATAGTACTGACCAGCATATCATCAAAAATCGATAGTTCTGACCAGCATATCGTTGAATATCAACAGTTCTGAGCAGCAAATCATTGGGAATCAATTGTTCTGACCAGCATATCATGGAAAATCGATAGTTCTGACCAGCATATCATGGAAAATCAATAGATCTGACCAGCATATCATAGAAAATCGATAGTTCTGACCAGCATATCATGGAAAATCGGTAGTTCTGACCAGCATATCATGGAAAATCGATAGTTCTGATCAGCATATCATAGAGAATGAAGGGTTCTGATGAGCATATCATAGGAAATCGATAGTTCTGATCGGCATATCATGGAAAATGGAGAGTTCTGATCAGCATATCATATAAAATCGATAGTTCTGATCGTCATACCATAGAAAATCGATAGTTCTGACCAGCATATCATAGAGATTCGATAGTTCTGACCAGCATATCATAGAAAATCGATAGTTCTGATTGGCATATCATAGAAAATCGATAGTTCCGACCAGCATATCATAGAAAATCGATAGTTCTGACCAGGATATCATAGAAAATCGATAGTTCTGACCAGCATATCATTAAAAATCGATAGTTCTGACCAGCATATCGTTGAATATCAACAGTTCTGACCAGCAAATCATTGGGAATCAATTGTTCTGATCAGCATATCATGGAAAATCGATAGTTCTGACCAGCATATCATAGAAAATCGATAGTTCTGACCAGCATGTCATAGAAAATCAATGGTTCTGACCAACATATCATAGAAAATCGATAGTTCTGACCGGCATATCATAGAGGATCGACAGTTATGACCAGGATCTCATGGGAAATGGAGAGTTCTGACCAGCAGATCATGGAAAATGGAGAGGTCTGATGAGCATATCATAGAACTGTCGATTTTCAAGGATATGCTGATCAGAACTCTTCATTTCTGATGATTTGCTGGTCAGAACCATCGATTCTCTATGATATGCTGGTCAGAACTATTGATTTCCTATGTTATGCTAGTGAGAATTATCGATTTTATTTGATATGCAGGTCAGAACTATCGATTTTCTATGATATGCCGATCAGAACTATCGATTTCCTATGATATGCTCATCAGAACTCTCCACTTTCGATGATTTGCTGGTCGGAACTGTCGATTTTCTATGATATGCCGATCAGAACTATCGATTTTCTATGATATGCTAGTCAGAACTATTGATTTTCCATGATATGCTGGTCAGAACTATCGATTTTGTTGGATATACTGGTCAGAACTGTCGATTTTCGATGATTTGCTGATCAGAACTATCGATTTCCAATGATATGTTGGTCGGAACTATCGATTTCTAGGGGATGCTGATCAGAACTATGGATAATCAATGATTTGCTGAACAGAACTGTCGATTTTCAAGGATATGCTGGTCAGAACTCTTCATTTCTGATGATTTGCTGGTCAGAACCATCGATTCTCTATGATATGCTGGTCAGAACTATCGATTTTCTATGATATGCTGGTCAGAACTATCGATTTTCTATGATATGCTGGTCAGGACTATCGATTTTCTATGATATGCCGGTCAGAACTATCGATTTTCTATGGTATGCCGATCAGAACTATCGATTTTATATTATATGCTCATCAGAAATCTCCATTTTCCATGATATGCTGGTCAGAACTATCGATTTTCTATGATATGCCGATCAGAACTATCGATTTTCCATGATATGCTGTTCAGAACTATCGATTTCCCATGATATGCTGGTCAGAACTCTCCATTTTCCATGATATGCTGGTCAGAACTATCGATTTTATATGATATGCTCATCAGAACTCTCCATTTTCCATGATATGCTGGTCAGAACTATCGATTTTCTATGATATGCCGATCAGAACGCTCGATTTTCTATGATATGCTCATCAGAACTCTCCACTTTCTATGATCCGCTGGTCGGAACTGTCGATTGCCTATGATATGCTGGTGAGAACTATCGATTTTCTATGATATGCCGATCAGAACTATCGATTCTCTATGATATGCTGGTCAGAACTATCGATTTCCTATGATATGCTGGTCAGAACTATCGATTTTCTATGATATGCTGGTCAGAACTATCGATTTTCTATGGTATGCCGATCAGAACTATCGATTTTATATTATATGCTCATCAGAACTCTCCATTTTCCATGATATGCTGGTCAGAACTATCGATTCTCCATGATATGCTGGTCAGAACTATCGATTTTCTATGATATGCTCATCAGAACTCCCCATTTTCCATGATATGCTGGTCAGAACTATTGATTTTCCATGATATGCTGGTCAGAACTATTGATTTTCCATGATATGCTGGTCAGAACTATCGATTTTACATGATATGCTGGTCAGAACTCTCCATTTTCCATGATATGCTGGTCAAAACTATCGATTCTCCATGATATGCTGGTCAGAACTATCGATTCTCCATGATATGCTGGTCAGAACTATCGATTTTCTATGATATGCTCATCAGAACTCCCCATTTTCCATGATATGCTGGTCAGAACTCTCCATTTTCCATGATATGCTGGTCAGAACTATCGATTTTCTATGATATGCTGGTCAGAACTATTGATTTTCCATGATATGCTGGTCAGAACTATCGATTTTCCATGATATGCTGGTCAGAACAATTGATTCCCAATGAATTGCTGCTCAGAACTGTTGATATTCAACGATATGCTGGTCAGAACTATCGATTTTTAATGATATGCTGGTCAGTACTATCGATTCTCTAGGATATGCTGATCAGAACTCTCGATTCTCAATGATATGCTGGTCGGAACTCCCGATTCTCTGGGACTCCCAATTGACTCCCTGATTACTCCCAACATCAGAACTCTCGTTCCTTGACATCCTCACATGCCAATCAGCCGTAGAACTCCGAGATATAGTCCACTTCCAGCGGTTCCACCTGCGCTGCTACTACATCGTAGAAAAACTCCTCATGTCTCTTCATTTAATTCCCGAAAAAAATTTCTTAAGCACTCCTAGCATCAGAACTCCCTTGTTTTGACATCCTCGCATCCCCATCATCCCTAGAACTCCTAGATATAGTCAATTTCCTTCCATTACCCCTGCGATGCTGTCATATTGTAGAAGAACTTAGCATATCATTTTTTCAAAATCGATTTTTTTCACAAATTTACCCGGAACTATTGTTGTAACTTATCAAGAACTGTAGAACTATAGTGGATGCGACTAGAACTGGTGCTTTTTTGTGCGATGCTGACATTTGATATGCCAACTTCACAGACACGAAATCAGACTATTCGATATCATTTTCAACTTCACTACCAATGAATCTAACCTCCAATGAATTAGATTACGGAATTAGACATAACATTCTTCTAAGTTTGTGCATCTCTCTTGTGCATTCAAGTCAGGATGAAATCAGGCTTGCATTTCCGAAGTCCTTCGTACTGTTACGTGATTCCTCATTATTATTGTAATCGCCGCGACCCCCGTCTCGTCCTTTCCAGGGGAAAAACAAGAACAGTTATAAGAGATAGAAAACAAGTCGTATATACTGCGTCTCGTCACGGGATACCGTAGTCACACCCACACCCGTAGCTTGGAATGTTTTCTATGCCCGCGTGAATTGAAGGAAAACGTGTGTGCGGGTAGTACTTTAAGAGAGTCGCAGAAAAAGAAGGAAGTAAAGTGGATACGTCAGTCAGAAAATAAGGCAGGGCTGTAGTAAAGATATCAAAGGGGGGATGAAGAGAGGAAAAAAGGAAAAAAACGTGGAAACGCAACAGCAGCACGTGGACAAAAATAAGACGACGTTACGTTACGTGCAGCAAGGGAAAAGTGAGATAGAGTTGCTTCAACGTTGGAAGCAACGCAGGAAGCAGTGAATCAAAGAGACAGTTGCATCGAGGGTGGTGTTTTCGTAATGATTTCATTTCAATCTCACCCCATTTCTTTTCTTCATATTATTACATATATATTATACTCTTTTGCACTTGCACCCACGTCGTCATTGTATGTAATATGTGACACGTTATATTTATCGAGGTATAGACCAGCGATAATAATACTGAAGATCGTTTCGTACGAATGGATTTCTAGAATAGAAATTCACTTGTGGAAATTTTCTTCCCTGACAACAAAAGGAATTTTTTAATCAGATTCAACGTAAAGAAAAAAAAACACCTTGATTCGAGTTTCTTATCTCTCAGCCTATCGGTCGATTATATCCTGAGGTTTAATATTGTTCTTGGTCGAAGTGTTAAGCAAATCGAAGTTCCGAAATCCAATCATCGATCGTAAATGTATCGTATTTGTTTTGTGTGTACTTGAAATGAGTTGGCAATTAATGTAAGTGCTTTAAATGCGATGCGCTATAGATAACGAAAAATTAGATCAGACTGTGTCATCAAGAATTTCGAAAGTTTTCGTTGAAAGGATCGTGAGAAAGGAGCGTGTGAAGGAGGTACGACAGGGCCTCTTCGTCAAGTATAACGATTGTTCAGGCTAATTTTATTTTCGATGGGGAACAACGACGCGCGTGCCTTCTATGTAATTACGTAGACGTCAGTCAATCGGTACGAAATACATTCCCTGCTACCATTGATAACATCTCGCTGAAGACCGATGAACATATGCGTTCAATGAACGAGGTAAATTGCATACGACTTGCAACTTTTATTTGTAAATCTCGCTAGAGATCTTCAAAATTCTGTACAAAAATATATATTAAAATTTCAATATTCATGTTTCGTGTACGAACACGCATCATCATCATAATCATCCAGCAACTTATTTTGGACAGTACGAAATCGAGCGACGAGATATAAAAATCTCATCGGGAAAATTCCAGCCTCGGCGTACGGTACACTCACTCTCGAGACGTATTTCTTTTTTTCTTCTCATCTCAATTCTTTCGCAGTGTCTTCATTTTTCGTTCGCGCGAACACGGACGACCACCCCCGCTACAGACAGCATACGCGTTACACACGGATACGCTCCAATTTTCGAGACACATCGTGTTCGGGTGTATGAATTCCGGAACGATGTCGCTGCGAATTTACGATCAGTGCCCGATTTAGATAAGCGGCGGGTGCCCCAAGAATCCTGTAAACTAATTGCGGTAAAACACGATACGCCCTCTTGGCAAGCGAGCGAGGAGCAATACAGAGAAAGAGAGAAGAGAAATTCATCCTATCATCGGACGAATGCGTTCTCTTCTCTTCAATCTCCATTCAACCGTGATATTTTGATCGAATTAATCAACCTTCATATCGAAATTCAACTGTCACGTAAATATCATTTTTAGGTCACGAGTGTCAACGACCGAGAATACTCGAGCAGAAATTTCAAGCGATTAGTTCATCACATGGTGGCACACCACGGTCGTGTGCAGTTGTTGATGTTACGTCATGCGTGCATAATTGTATACGGCGAGCCTCTCGAGAGGGCGATTCGTGAGAAATTAATCTCGGCATTATTGCCAGGGCGACGCCTCGTTGTCGCTTTATTTCGGACATTTGGTCATCCAACCTACCCGAATTATGTACAAGTAAATCTGGCTACCGGTGTTTCGTACCTTCGTCTCATCTTTTCGTTGTAGTCATCGTCGTCGTCGTCGTCGTCGTCTCCAAAAGATGCGCTTCATGTTCGGATATGAGGGTGGAATCTCTCTAGATGATGCATCGGTGAAACACCCAGAGTCGTACCGAGAGACCATCCAACACTCGAGGTGCGAGATGGATTCTACATGTCGTTTTGATGAATGGATTAGAAGAAGAACCAAGATATTCTGTAACCTTACTCGCTATATGTATTCTTCGCATGCCGTAACTAAATCAATACTTCATTCGAATGATTTCATTCCATCCTAATACTGAAACATAGTTCAATTGATTTTGAAGTTAAGCAAAAGCGACACTGAAAAACAATAGGTGGACCCAATCTTGCGGCGAGTTCGGTTCGAAGTAAATATTTATTTGTTTCTGCAGGGTGAGAAGCTAAGAGGGCCCCGATAATAAATAGAACGCTTCAATCAGGAAATGAGGAAAAGCGAATACTAAATGTATGCTCGATATATTGAATCAGAAGGTAACAAATCCCGTAGCGAACGGAGTTGCAAGACCGAAAGTTACGCTTTCAAAGTACTTCTAACTGCCATGGAGAGGAGAAAAAAGAAATTTAAAAGAAGAGAAAGGAAGAGAGAAAATGGGAGGAGCGAAAAATAAAGGTTGGTGGTCGAAGACTCAGAGGTGATGAGGATGTTTCATTGAGAGAAGCGACGATGAGTTGTTCGTCGTAGAGTAAAAGGGAAACAAAATGTGAGAAGAGGTGGAGGAGGAGGAGGAGAAATCAGAGAGGTAGGGAGAAGCGGGTGGATGCATTGAGTTTATTTCTGAACCGACCCAGATATGCCTTGGACGTGTTTTCTTGGACCGTACTTTAGACTGTTTCGGGTAATTAGCGAATCGAGTCAACGCCAAGCAAATCCAGGGGCCCATTGTCCTCAACCACAGAAGTTCAGTCAGCTTCTTTCACTTTAAATCTCGACGATGCCGGTCGTATCTCTTCACTCTGGCACCCATCGATTACGTTTTACAAATATACGTGTGCTACCGTGGATGAGGACACAAAGTGTAAATTCGTTGCCGAACGTTCTGCGAAATAACATCCGAATTCTAAACAATTTTCTGAATCTTGATATAAATTAAATTGCGCCAAATAAATTTTATTTGCCACGACTGCATTTTTCATTCCCATTGGATAAACTGTTTGATTCCTATTTCAAAAGAAGCAGAAACAATCCCATTCCCGCTGAACGTGGTCTCAAATATCTTTGGATTCGTCCTGAAATCAACTGCAGCGCTACCACCATGTTAGCAAAGTTCTTCCAAGCAAGCTGTTTACCACCCTACACTGAGTTGTCTCAGCTAAATTTTAATCGCCGTAAATAAAAGTCTAGTTGTCTGAAATAGGAATAAAATGATTCATTCAAGAGGAATAAAAAATTTAGCTGTAACAAATAAAATTCATTTGGTTTAATTAAATTTTCATTTTGACAGTGACTAAATTCCCTAACTGTCTCATATTTAACTAAAGCCTTTTTCTCAATGTAACTAGAAGTCAAAGTATAGAGATAACACTGATTCTCGTTGACGCACTCTTTGGAGTATTTCGTTGATTTGATGAGGGTGAAGGATTCCTTTATCTTAGCATAAATGGTGGGACGGGGTGGTAGCTCCGCACGTTTCTTTTCCAACCACTCGATAGACTCATTTATTGCTTCGGAAAACGTTATAAAAGTGTAACCCTACTTCAGGATTATAATAATTGTGATTATTTTCAACAGTTTTGTAAGCATATTGCACTGCACGGCACACTCGAATGTTCCTGCTGAAACGTGAAATGTATGATAGAATAATATCTCCAATGAATCCTAAAATGCAAAACAGATCCTACGAGAGATCAATCACGTAAAGAAAGGTTATCTGGAAAATTGCCAATTGATTTTTTTCAACTCGGAGACAGGTTTGTTCACGGTTGAGAGTCAATTTTCCGGTTGGTTAAACTCAGCCAATAGTTAAAAGTGGCAGTTTGAGTTACGGTGAAGTGGTGTGGGAGAAGAATGTCGCGACGAGTTACAGATGCAATTAAATATTTGATTTTCGAATGTATCAAAATGAGACGTGACTGAGCAAGGGCGGTTTATAAGGGAAAACATACACTTATGTAAAGTACTCGAAGTAAGTTGTATATCGGAAGCAGATCTGTCACATTCTGATTGGATTTGTTCACAAAATAATACTACTGTTTGGATGTTCTTTGCTTATTCTTCTTTATCCAATCAAATAAGGTTTCTTCACTATTAACAAACCCTTTTATTCGATCCAAAGATGGTTTGTTTATAATGATTAAGAGTTCTTTGTCACAAATTAACTCTTCTCTCAGTGCAGAGACAAGTGGAGAGAGGAATGAAGCAATCCAAATATTCCGAATGTGCGACTGTAATTGACGATTCTCGAAATTCTTTCTGAGCTGAACTGTGGAATTTCTTGAAAAATTCTTATCAGGGTTGTATGAAACGCAGGGGCGACATTATCGTCTTGGTAACCTCGAGGAACCAGGCCTCGCTTTAAAAGTATCGTCAGAAATTTTTAACAAAAATTTCTCAAAGATGTACCCTAACGATACCCGGGAGTGTTTAGAATGTTCTGAGAACGTGTAAACGTGTTTACGTTGCCCTAGAACACCTCGAACATATTCAAGAAACTCTATTTTAATTGATAGCCAATGAAATCATCCTGTCCCTGGTCATTGATTGATCAGAGCTGGGAAAAATACGTCTTGACGCCCTGATGAACTGCCAAGTTGACTGAACCATGACATATGGCATACAGAAGGAACCTCAATGGAATGTTCTCCTTCGAGGTAACTCAACGCATCCACATCAATATTTCTTCGAACTCCAAAAGAAAATGGTTTTCTTCAACAAAATATGATTTGACAAATAATTCCAGTCTCGGAGTTCCCTCAAAATAAGATATTCCATCATGAGACCGATTGTCACACGCGGCACATTGAAAAAAAGACAAGCAACATGTTTAACACAGGGATAGGAATCTTTCAGTTCTTCTCATGGCGTTACCAGCGCCTATAAACTCAGCAGGAGACTTTGTAGAATTGTTCTTAGCGCTCCAAGCGTGGAGTCGTAAAAGCATCCAACACATATATACTATATAACACTATTCCAAGAGCTTTCTTATTGCCTTAGAAAATTGACATTCTCGTGATTTCTTACTAATTACTGGAATTAATTGACACATCTGGAGATCTCAAGGTGGTGGATGTGGACTTTGTGGCAACACTGTCAAAATTATAGGCAGTTTCCACTGCAATGGTGGATTTTCCTGAAAATTACTTTTGCATAAAAGAATAGGGAATTTTCCTCCCACTTTGTAAGACCTGTTTCGTCTTTTGAACGTTGAATCCTCCAAATAGGGGAGTGAAAATTCGCTGAAGATTTCTTCATCCGCAAAGGAACTTGGCTGATACAATTGGCAACATGATGCATGATTTTGTGTTCAGATGTAACTATGGATTATCTTTTCTTGAAAATTATTTCACGATATTTTGGATTGATGATATTTTATATCGAGGATGTATTGTCTAAAGGATCATTTGTGGGATATTTCATCGTGGGTATTATTTATCCAACTTTGCTAAGTATGCAGCCATCTTTTTAGGGAGCTGGCATATTTCATTCTCTCGATGTTGCCATACATTGTTCACGAAATTACATAAGAATAATTTCTCTATGTCAGCTATAAGTTACAGAGAGCTTGATTGGAAATTCGTCAAACAAAACATTGTACGAAACTCATTAATTCCTATTGTTCGATAACAAAAGAATCAATGAACACGACAACTTTAAACGATATAACAAATCGATGCATCCGTTCGCACATCTAAATTGAACGACAAGCTTCATCTAATTCCTTCCATCATTGTGACACAATGGATCGATGCCAAATCTCTTCAGACACTATTTCATACTTTTTATTCCTACTTCCTCATGATCATCATCATCATCCTTTTTTCTTCTTTATTTTCATCACAACGTAAAAGATCCCCATTTTCCTCCAAAAAAATTTCTTCTACTTTTCCTCGAAATCACAAAACTGCATATGATTCATATTTTGTTTACCCCATAATGATGAGAGAATCCGCCGACTCACGATTATTTCCAAAACTCGTACTTTTTCTCTAAAAAAAAAAAACAAAAAAAGATGCAAACATGCGTACGAAGAAGCAAAAAAAACCTCTTTTACTCTGTTTTGTCAAGAACCTTGCATATAAATATCATTTCGGTATCACATTTATTGCGTAACTGGTTTTGAACAAGTTAATGCGCGTGTGCGTATGTATGTCCTGTAAACGCAACAAGGTGAGTCGCGTGAAATTGCGTGCACGAGTCTGTTGTTACGATATTTATGTAGACACGTATGAGTAAAAATGTGTGGGTGGTATGATTCACTTCAACCAGAAATACATTTGCATTCTCTATATTCACAATAAATGCGAACGTCATCCGTGTATCTTCGTATATTGAATCCCGCTATTATCATTACGATCAAAACAGTCGATCATTAAAAGCAAGCATGCCACCTCTTAGCGCTTGGACATGGTTCATTGAAAAGAGGGGAAACGTGTACACCTCACGATACAGTTGATAAACCACTGATGATGTTACAATTATTCATCCAAAAGTATTAATATTGAGAGAATTAAACGGGAGAACGAAGGACAATACCTACTTGAAAGGACAGACTTTTGCTCGGAAGAAAACAAAAAGAGCATGTGACAATGCTCCAAAGACAAAAATATTCTCTTGTAGAAAATTGTCACGTCATTAGAGAGTCGTAAGGAAAGATATCATTTTCAAATTTGCATGCGAGAGTAAGTACAGTAATTTCTTGGGGATCCGCGTCCGCCTTTACCGATTCATTCTCGAACGAGAGAATGCATTTCATCGAGAGTAGATTGAGCGTGATAATCCAAGGATGTATGAACGTATATGATGAGTCACGGTTAAGTACCGACCTGCAGCATCCAATTACCCGTAAGGTCATGGCGTTCAACCCCGAATCCCCATAAAATGACAACGAGCAACATTAATCGTACGTACGACAACCGCTTTAAGTGAAAGATTTGTAATCCGTATCATTGCATTGTGTACTCGACGTAGATGGCGCTTACGTATACACATGCATTTATATACGTACAGCGTATAACAACAAACCAGTAACCATTTGCTGGATCATCATCGAATTCAACCTTATTACGAACGTTTGTGTCTCATTATTGTTATCCCACGACATAATTCTGTCATTTACTGTATCCATTTGCAGGAACAAACGATCGTCTATTGTTGTACGAAGAGAGTCACGATTGTTTAGGTTCGACTATTATTGTTTGCTGACAGCGAGTGAATCATAGAGGAAACATTTTATGCGTGAGGCGTGAGGTCGAAGGATATGGATAAATAAAAATTATTCTTGAAAAGGAGAGAGAGATCTCAAAAACTTTGATTCATGACACTTCAAAATTCCTTTCCCTAAGATCATTCTTTTCACTGAGAGAAGAGCGATTTGGAAGTTCGATAAATAGTGATATGCTTGTTCGATGAATCTAAATAGTACTGAACTCTCAGCGATGTTTCATACAATATTCATCATGACCAACTTCGCTGCGTGTCACTCAATTACCGAACTTCCAAATCGCTCTTCCCTCGGTGTTGGTTTAAACACTAAAATCATCGCCAAAAAATGAACTGATTGAATTTGCGCGAAAGAAAACTCCACATTTATTGAGGATATTTAGGTAAAAACCCAACTGTGACAAGCGTGCATCTTGTGATTTACGATGTATGCACAGATGTGAAAGATATCCTAATCGATCCATCATATTCTGTTGACAACCGAAATGCAGAGCCCTTTAAAATTACATCTCCGAAAAAAAAACATAGACTTCGACATAGAATCATAGAAAGAGTCATTAAAATACTTCCAGCTCCTTTTCCAGGCCATTCTTCTCTTCATCACCGCTATCAAACACGATACGGTAACTCGAAAGATGCTACGAGGGGGCGTCGATTCGACTTCCCACGAGAAAAAGAGTTTCGCCCTGCATTAATTGCGACATGCATTAAGGGACGACATGCATTTTGAACTGCGGCATGCTTATAAATAATTACTTCTTAATTAAGGCACTCGGTTTGGACATCTGTTTCACCAGGATATAATCTCAACTCAAGAGAACCTGTCACGTATACGTATTCATATACATACGTACGTGGCTTTTTCACATTTCATCTCGTTTACTCTTTCTCTCAAGTTTTTTCTTCCATTTCTTCCCTCGAAAATAAAGTCTTGATTTATGACGTTGATCCCCCCCACGAAAAACATGGTCGACGCCATTGCGACGAGAACAAATTGCATTTACGTTATTTCTTTCCGCATTATCGCCATGAATTATATATATTATGTAAAAATATATTTATCGTAGTCTGGAGACAGAAACGCAAAATACAATAACGCGTTGAATAGAAGAGGATGAAGAGGCTCACCCCCCCCCCCACCCCCTCCCGCCCCGCGAGAAATGTTATCACGTTCCATGAATAAACCTTACGATTCCATTGTGTCACGACGAAAATATGCGGTTCGACTATATATTGAACTATATACTCTTTAATGGTGACGGAACCAACACTCATGTTGTTGACGTTGGTCTTTCAGCTCTTTTAGATCTCTCGTGAAGCTCTGATAGACGTACATAGATAGACAAAAAAACTCATGCTAGGGACTGTCGCGTGCCACATCATAAAAAGAATGAAGAGGGGAAATGCTCAAAACCCGAATATCTCTTCTCTTCTCGTAATGTAATGTCACGCACGAGAGTCGCGAGAATAATTAATGGAAAGTTACAGAGAAAAAATTGAGATACCGGACATATTCATCAAGAAAAAATCAAATTTTTTGTGTATAGACCTGAGAAAAGGGTGTTACGAATCGAAAAGGAAAAATTCCCTCGATAAATTGCAAACCCATGTGGAAAAAATGTCCAAAATCGCACAAAATTGTCTATTTTTCAGATATTAATAAACGTGGAAACTTTCATGTATTTTTCTATCATACACGTATTCATGATTCCTGAAAAATTTCAATTAACAAGAACATTTCACATCCTTGAGATTTATGATAATATAAATTTCTGTATCGAATGTCGGTTTCAAGGATTAATTGGAAAGATTAGTTACAGTAAGAAAAATTCAGATTTTGGGGATTTTTTCACAGAATATAAGCAAGTCCTGTTCAGAGTTTGAGAATGTAAGTGAATTGAAAACATTGAGAAATGATTTTAAATGAAAATGAATGAAACATTCTCTTGGATCTCTGTTTTTTTTTCAATTTATACTGATATCTTCCCTCTCTTACAGATTATTCCTGATAAAAATGAGGGATTCAAGCTGACTCGATGCATGAGTGATTTTTTGGCAACTTCGATACACTCTTACTGAAATCAAATGAATGCCAAATGAAGTCGATCTGTCGTAACACAAGATGTGAATATTTTGAAAGATAATAATGGAGATGCATTAAATATCAAAGATCAGCTGCATCCAATTTGACCGTAGGACCTAAATCTAACAAAATTTCCCAACCAAGAACTATGATAAATGGTCATTCTTTGTATTTTAGATAGAGTTTTCAAAATTGTTTCCAAGAGAAGGATTCAATGAGTTTCCTGTTCCAGAATGTGATTTTTAAATCTCCTGTAACTTTGGACAGAGTCTTTTCGAATTCCTCAATCAAGTGAAACAAGCGATAAGAAAACACGAAATTTCGCTTTATTACATGAAAGCTCAAGGAATGTGAAGATTCGCTGGAACACATAAGAATAATTTATTGTACATTATTGTACATGATTACGAGGTATAAAAAGAGATTTTATTCCGTTTACTCATCAGAAATGATCATTGATACAATAAATGCTTGCGAAAGTTATTTATCTGTTCTCTACCGCAACTTTGTGTCACAACTACGTTTAAGAGCAAAAACGGTAACTGTCTACATTATTTAGTTGCAGCTCGACGGCCCAAGATAATCTTGAAACACGTACAACAACAACAAAACCAACAAAAAAAGAACTACGAACAGTACATTACAATCATTTCCAAAAACTTGCTGGGCATGTTTTCTTATCTGAATCTGGTAGCAGAAACATTACAAATTACGGTACACATTCCACATCTTTTCTCACGAAAAATTCATCAAGGCAAAAGATTTTCAACTAAAAATTGTGTATGGAATTATTAATTTTTCAAATAAAAATTCAATTTATCAGAAATATGATGTTTCACTCTGCCTACTCGTACTCCGAAATTTGCATTCCTGAGTTGAGAAAACTTTTACTGTAAAAGTCATTCCAGGTCTATTCGAGTGTTTAGAAAAAGTGATAATAAAGAAATTTTAGATGGCAGAAATGATGAAAAGATGGGGATTCGAGATGTTTGCATCTCGATGGGTAATAGTAACGCAGACTCCCCAAGGTAATATTTTGAACACCGCTGTTGAGCTATACTCTTAAGAAGGACGAACAAATGAAAAATGTACTTGTCACAGGTATACACGTACAAACTCATTCGCACAATGCACGTATATACAGTGAAAGAGGATGAAAACAGGTACAAGAAGAAAAGTTATACGCTGTAGTTGTCCTCACGTGTCGGGTTGAGCTGGGTGTAAATCGGAGAAACACGCTGCTTAATGACCTCTTCTTCTCGCCAAAAGTGACGTAAGAATTACAATTCCATACATTACATATTCAATTTTGCAATCATGCGACATGTAAAAACAAATAGAGTGGTTGGTGACAAATCAAGGTTTCACTTGTCACACTCTTGTATACTAAATAAACCCAGTTGACACATTACCTCTTTGCGTACTGCACACCACACAAAGTAAAATTCTGCAATACTCTGTCTCTATTTTATAACAGACCCGCAATAAAGTATCTTGATGAAGTATCATTGTCAAGGATATTGCACATCTCCGAGAGTGAAATTTACGTGCTTCAAAATATTGTAACTTCAAACGACGGTAGAAAGTTCGGACTTCTAAATAATCAGTATGGTTCGCGATTATCAATTATCGGAAACCCTTTGAAATATTTGTCTAATCGAAAGGATGAATACAGGATTAAATTAAAATGTTACATCCATGAATTTTTGGGATCGATGTTGAAGCAGATTACCATCGGCGTTATAATTGTTATTCAGGAACGGTACTGATTCTACATACGCAAGGGCATAAAAATTATTGAGTAAATTAAAAAGTGACGTTTATTCCAGCGGGACAAAATATATCGTCGATCATTAACAGCTTTCAACTGCATTGCGATACCATGAACAAGGTATCATTCGATATGCACCGCAACATTTTCTCCTCTCGTATCATTGGGGCGTATTTACTCCACGATTTATATATAACTAACCGAAGTGTATGCCGAAAGAATCACTTCCATAAATTCATGTTTTGGGCACGAGTAGTACGTGCAGTGAGAATAATAAAAAGAACGAAAAATCAAGAGAAAAGGAGAAAGAAATGCGGATAGCAAGATATACAAGATTCTACCGAGCTTAAAGAAAACTGCAGTAACTTGCATACTTGGATAAAAAGGCTGGTATTGGATTTCTAAATACTCGACAGGTTAAAGCATGATTAGGAAATGTTGCTTTTCACTTTTTATTTATAATTTTTCATATTTTCATGCAATAATCCATTTTCTGAATCTCTTGAATTTGGAAACAATGAAATTTTGAATCCCTCTAACGAGGAAGCAAAAATCCCACCATCGGCAGAACTTGTTACGACAACCATACGGGTCGTCACTTTCCTCTCAAGAGAATGAAATCTACTCCCGATCAAATTAGCATGTGTTCTTCATCGTGTAGCTTCTGAGAACAAAAAGACACGAAAACAAGCCAGTTCTCAACAATTAAACTACACATTTTTATGGACATTATCAATATCCTCATTCTATAATCGTCTGTTTCCTTCACTTTTTTTTAAATCAGATATAGTAATTTTAAAGAAGCATTACACTGAGTAACATCATGAAGAGAATCTTTGGTCTTGGGTTACCAATGTTCTGATTCAAACAATTCATTCTTTATACAGCATCTTTTGTTCATGAACAATGTTCATTTTACAACCGTGGATCGTAAAACCCAAAAAGATGCCTTTATATACATGATGGATTTATATGTTTACAATGTTCATCGAATTTACGGTGAAAAAAATCTGTCTTCCTCTTTGCATGCCTCGTAAAAATAAAGCGGAGGAAGAATAAAGTCGAAGATACGTTTGAAAAGAACCGTCATCGCAAATCTTATATCGATGCCTCGTTACTCGAATGATCTGCATCCTACTTTTACTGATATAACGTACATAAATTCTTCGCGAAAAGAATAACATTTTTTATCGAATTGTCTCATCTCATTCACTCGATGCGAGTTTAAAAAGTACATCCCGCGAAAAGGAGCGTTTTATATCATACACCCAAAAGGAAACATTTCTTCTCAATCTATGTAACGAATTATTTACTCCCAACCGGAATTGGCAAAAAAAAAATACTGTACCATGGGAACATAAGAAAGTGTTTTACATTGATTCGAAGCATTCGGTACAACGGATCATGCTAAAAATCATTCCTGACACTACAATAGGTTTTAATTGTATTTGAATGCACAATCATTCACTCTCATCTCCGCGATCGTTTCGGCAATCACAATTTGATATAATGAAAAGACAAAACAAGAAAAAAACACATATACACAAAGAGAGAAGGATGAGGAGAAGAACGGAAAGATTCAACAGACAATTAGGATTCTCTTCAACATCCTTGACCTAGTCACGCATAAAGCTTACGTCATTGTGCGGACAGACCGGCATCTGAAATGATTTATTTCACGTTCTTCTTTTACTCCCCTTTCTCTTTCATCCTTTTCTCACAACAGAATCGTAGCGTATTTATTTTTAAAGTTTGACAAGTAGATGATGATTCTAGGAGAAGCGCGCCGTGCTTCTCCCTTATCCACTTCGTCTCTCCTACTACGATTTACGACGTTCCCATTTACAAGTTAAGTAGTCTCGCGTTTCCTCTTTCTATTTGACACTTCTTTTCTCTCTCGCGACTAAATTAACTTACGAAAAATATATTGTAGGAGACGGAAATGCCTCGACAACGATGGAAATAGCTCCTCCGACCGACCGATGCGGTGAAAATCATAATCATCATGATCATCATCGGAATGATTCATTTTAATCCCAAAACGGTTACAGTTATTACCTAATACCCTGCATAATGAGATAAGACGCGAATTCCAAATTACTTTCAGAGAAACATTGAATTCCGATCAACTTCGGAATTTGTCTTGATCTTTGAGGGTCTGTCGATTCCTCTCTCTCTCTCTCTGTCTCTCTCTCTCTTCCTTTTTGGCACAACTCGCCTTCAAATAAAAACTCTCTATGGTACATCGACTCGTAAACGAAGCGTGACGTCGTCCTCTGTAATCAGATTAGTTCGGGGTTATAAATAATGTAATTGGTTTACCTCCTGGTGTGAAAGAGAGAAAAACAAGGAGGGAGGAGGATAGAAAATCACGTGAACGCAGGTTTTTTTTATTGCTTGGCTGCCCAACGTGACATTCATGATGATATAAACGTTGCCTCGTTGAATTAAGCTTGATCCACCATGCTTGGATTTCAATGAATTTTTCGGATTTAAATATTTTAAATTAATGATTCATTACAATATATGTACACGTACATGTATATAACATAAAAGTGCCTTTCCGATCTTATAGAATGTAAATTTGAAGGAGATAATCGATGATCGATGATAGTAGAGAAGGGAATCAGCTCTTCGGTTAAATTGATTTCATTGAAAAGAGAAGAAAAAGGGAACAGAAAAAAATCCAGTTCTTATTTTCGGATAATAACAGAGGATATCAGTCAATTTTAATAAATCATGTAGCAATGTGTATATGCGTATTATGCGTATGGATACAAGTGGAAGGCTTTGATGATTTATCATTGAGTACAGTCACTTTTGGAGTGGGGCGATACGAATTAACATCGTTAATCGTAATGATTCGAGAGAAGTTAATGTCGCATTAAGATCGCGTTCCATAATTAATTTCCTCAGTTTCGCAGGATTTGGAAAAACAAGAAAATCTTCTTCTCATTTCGAAACTCAGATTGTAAATCTAATGACAAAACTTTCTTAATAAACCTATTGAAATTGTAATTTCATCTTCAACATTTTCAAAATAATTTTCATATTCTTTTAGGTATGGAAAGAATATTTGTATTAAATCTTTTTTGAAAATTCATCATTCGTTGATCACAACTGCGAACACTTTCCCATCTTCTGTTCCTAAAATAAAAAAAAATAAAAAAACAGATACGTGAATCTGAATCTGTGGAAAGTAACATTTTACTTGCTATCTTGAATTTGAAATCACAGTTTTTTGTACAAAAATAAACTACAATTAAGGTATTTTAGTTTGCCAAATGATTCATCAACTAGGATGTAAGATTTATCAATCTATTTATCATCGTCTGTCGAATCTTTGATTCTGACTACTCGTATGTATTTACACAAACGAGTTAAAATTTTGTTACCCTGCCTTCTCTCAATCCTCTTAAGCATTTCGAATCCTACGTGTCGTCCATAGAGATTTCAGCCGATTGCAAATTGAATTATTACGTATTCAAAAATAACGGGACAACAATAGATGATATCCGAACCTCCGACCATAACTAATGAAAATACTGCGAAGTGAATATACACTGACCAGCTGAAATATCTTTATACCTGATGAGAAATTGTAAAAGATGAAGATCCAGAACTCGTTCCAGAAACATAATAATTATAAATTCTCTTTTTAATGATAAACCAAACCAAACTTGCAAAGAAGGCAAGAAGGGAACAAACAAAAGTTTTCCACTACAAATTCCTTTTACACTCAACGATATTCTCGAGTAAGTAATTGCATGTTGGAAATTTGGAAAGCATTCAACGGAACATTAACTAGAAACAAAGTTATAATTGTATATACGAAACTACTCACTAACGTGCTAAAACATGAATTTATAGATCCTCAACAAGGAGGTATAAATAATGTGGTATTAATGCAAGGAGTAGCTTTTACGTGCAAAATGATGTCGTCTTGCATTCATTTCCGTATCCATAATATACTAGATTTCTTTTCAACAGTGCCAAGTTTGAAATTGCTCATTATACTTCTTTTGAATAACACATTAATAATTAAACCTCTTCCGACGACTCGGCAGACAATTATAACGAATTTGAAACGTTGCGTCCTAGTTTTGGATAATTAATACACTCGTCCGAGAGAATTTCATTCGGAACAAATTTTTCAATGTACAAAAAGATCTGTTTTTCAATTACTCATCATACATTGAAACATTCAGATCTTGTTTTTTTTTCATTTTGTTCAAACGTACAAAGACGTGCGCGAGTACAATGACGTGTGCAAGGAAAAAACGAACTATTTAAATTGAAATTGATTTATTGCTGTGATTATATGTTTCAGGCCAATAAAATCTCATCAAATATTTCAGTATGGTTCGTGTGGCGTAGTTCGCGGTTCGTAAATCAACTCGAATAAATATTACACGAACGTTTGACTTTTTGAGATAATTGAATCATCGATGGTAGCCAAAATTCACAAGTGTTTCGCGTTAGATTTGTTGAGGTTCGGTGGTTAAGGAAATACCTTAAATTTCATTTTATAATTGGCAGACCTTTGAAAGATTGGAAAATAATCACTGAGGTGCAGTATATGTGTTTTATAGGTACTTATGAAATAACTCATGTAAGCTTCACGAATTAACTAAGATACTTGAAATTCTTGTGTATTACTAACAAATTATTTTTTGCTGAAAATAAAATTAGTTGATAACCCTGATTCGATAAGTTTAAATCTTTGTCAGGGGACAATGTTTAGATATTTTTCTTGAGGAATTTGAGTCAACTCGTAGCACAATATAACGAGGGGATTTGGATTGTTGGTAAATGAAATAGATTTGTTTCACTCTCCACATCTTTTGAAGTTGTAAAATTCCATACTCGATACTTAGTATAACTAATTAACTATATAGAAAATAATGCTTGATATGAAGATGTACAATTTCTTTTCCCACCATCTTACGGAAAGATCAATAAATTGTCATATGTGGAAATAAGCGCTCTTCGGAAGAATATTCCCATCACTTCCGAATGTTTTAATATGTATTATAACAAAAAAATGCGACACGCTAAACAAACTCAAGCAGAAAGGAGGCAATTCGCCCCGCTCACCATTTGTAAAGATATTTCTTCAACCTTTTGTATATCGCATAACATTGCTTTTCGAAGTCCAACCTTTTCTATTGAATATAGCAAAAACAAAACATAAAAATCCATACCTTTCAATATCTGGATTATATTTTTCATGATCCGTTATTATTAAAAGTTATTTTATCGTTCATTAAAATCTCGTATATTGCATCCAAACGTACAGATATTTGATGCTACTATCAAATTTGTGAGATCCACATTTCTCCGTGTACGTCAAGCAGGTGCAACCTACTCCAAAGTAAAATGAAATTTTAGAAACATTTTGTCGTTGAATGAATTCCTCGTGGATAGCGATATGCACGAATTTCGTAGACTACAAAAACATTCTCCCTAAATCGACGATCAACTGTGAAAACTGACTCCAAATACCGCAATCATTAAAAATAAACTCATAGAGAATTTTCATACATGCAATTTTCTCATGTTTTCTTACTTATATTCAGTATTTGAACGGATACTCAAAATATAAGCGCCGTGTTTTCTATTCTAATGGTCCGAGATATTTGGCAACAGAAGAGAAGATCGCGGTAAAGAGAAATTTGAATTACCAGAGAGTATATGAATTTCTTGAGACGGAATCTTTATACTCGCTATCTCAGAGAACTCCATCCACCACTATTTATATCGAACGATCAATTATAATTTCTCCCTCTCTCTCTCTTTTCATTTTTTTTTCTGAGCGTGTATGAACATTTTTCTATCTCGTATTCCAATAATGGGATTAATAAAGTATCCAACTTGACGGAAGAATAATTCATAAAAGAGGTATTTAGATAACCGAATAATCGTGAAAATCAATCAACCTTCGACTGTCTCGAACCGTCTCGGAGTGGATGTAAAATAAAATCGGATGATCGGTAGTCGTCACGGGTTCACAAGATTTTGCGAATAAATGTACGAAAAGAAGGGGAAAAAGCCTCCTTTTGATCGCGTGAGGACAGTCACGTAGTACATGACACTGACCAATTTGAAAATAAATTCTAAAGGATGTTTCAACACCTTCAGCAAGGTGTAAAGTGTGATATGAGATCAACATTGCAACGCGATGATTGTTTCATCATTCTTGTCGCCTTGCTTCTTTTTTCTGTGTTTTAGAAAATTTGGCAGGAATTTATATTGAGAGAATCCGAGTGGAACGACTGGAAAAGATGTAGTTGAGTGATTCAAATTTTCGACAAAATTTCCAGCGGAGACTCGAAACAAAAATTCCATGTAGAACATCACCATTAGCGGAACCTTGGAAGGGAGCTTGGAATAATAACATTGTTCCAGCAATTGATGATGAAAAATTGCCAACAACGGTGCAACCTTGCTGCAGTGGTTCTGCAATTTCACCCCGATATGGAACTTTTGTTGTAAAATAATTTGCCGCCGTGCTTTTCTTACGTATATTTTTGTACTACAAGCCTTGACATGAGAATTTTCTATACTCGGCTGAGTCACACGGAAAAAATTCCCACATGGATTGAGTGTTGCTTGTTGTTAACTTGACATAACTCCTTGCTTAAATAAAAATGTGATCAAATTCATATTGGACCCAATGTTATATGTACAGTGCAACAGGACTTTACTGTAAATTCCACGTGAGATACACACTGCGAACATAACTTCACTTCCCATGTAATTTTCACATGAGGAAAAATGCATTTTTTTCCGTGCAGAAAGAGAGAGAGAGAAAGACACCAGGTTTTAGAGTTCCCTGAACAGGGAACTAACGTTAGACTTCATCAAAGAAACTGTAACTATCTTTCATTAGGAAGAATAAAGAGATACATATCAATGAGAGCAAGCCGTATTTTTCAGTGTAGCCTCTTGCAGATTCAATACAAGTCTACTTTAAAACACCGCTGGTATGATATGCAGTCTTGCTGCATATGCATATGAACTACTAGCACTGGCTGTGCACTATCTGACATTAAAGGAATATATTACTATGATAATGATTGAAATTATAATAAAATATATTAAAATCAGGAACAAAACAAAGGAAAATTAATATTTCTTAATCATACTATCGGGCCCATCCCGGCCCAGCATAGGCCCCATCCTGCCAATATGGGACCAAGACTGGGCCTGTGTTGCCAGAAACAAAAGAACAAGAGAGCCAAGACCGGAATATATTGGTCATTTCAATTGACAGAAGTATTTGATTGGATGTATGTTGTTGGATCTCAAAATTTCTGGCATCACTGGACTGGGCCGGGGTGGGACCAGAGTGGGTCAGAGTTCATACACGCTAGGGTGAATGAACGAACATTGAGTGATTTTAGTCATAGTGTCAATGTAGTCCAGTCTTACAAAATATATGGAGTAATCTAAACTACAAAATTCTCTCCATGTACTGAAATAATAAAGCTTACCTTTTATACCGCAAATTCAAGAAGGGAGAGAATAGTTCATGATGATTCTTCCATATTACAGGTCCATTGATACAATCAGACAACTGGAGAACTGGATACTAAGTCACTATGACTTCAGTTGCCTGCAAAAAATAAAGAAAAAAATCTCATTGTATTCTCGTATATTGTCTCCCTTACAATTATGAAAAAACCATACTGTGCTTTTGGACAGTGTTCGAATCTATCATTTTCTACAACAATCACAGGAAACTATATCCAATCTTTTTTGGAAAGTTCTATAACTTTGCTCTGAAGTTCTCTGAGTTTCTTTTGAATTTATATAGGTGAACGAATACCGTAACATTTTGTTTATTCAGAAATATTTTGCATGCTTCTTTTTTTGAGAAAAATTGTCAAAAGAACCGACACGCGACCGTCCAACAGATGGATTTCCATATATATTGTATCCCATAGAATTCGAAGTTAGCGAGAACACGAGTTTCTTCGAGTGATATTCAGGAGCATTAAATCATACGTAGAAAATCGTGTAAGCTGCTAAAAGCGACAATAATAATATTCATGCTCCGATGCACCGGCCTACGCTTCGTAGTATATAGATATAGATGTACACCGCAAATATGTACAAGTGTACTCAGGGCAGATGCTACGGCTATATACTGGCATCATAATAATCCATTCTGCCTGGTATAATCGTTGCCAGATTCCTTGCCACTCTGCCAGATTGAAAATATCACGTGTCTTTTGGTTGCGCGGGTGAGGTGTTTGTGCTCACTGCTGCTCACGATGATGTATGTTATACGCCGGCTACGTCGCGCGGCCTGTTTCGGCTTTAGCGCTTCAGAAAAGCAGCACCGTTATACGTGCACACGCGGTAGGTAATATGGCCAGAAAATTGTGTCAAGCGAACTTCATTATTTCCTATTTTCATATATTATTACGTCTCGAGGTTCGTATATGTCTTATTTATAACTTCGTTTACTCCTCGCACATGCGTTTCCATTGATCGAAAGATATTCACATTTTATTAATTGAAATCATCGGAAGAAAGTAGAGCATACAACAATAATGAATTTATGAGGAGTTTCAAAAATTCAGAATAACCAAAATTCTTTTGCTGGGAATTCGACATCATTTCTCGACCGTCTTCTTTCTCTTCGTGTACAACGATATGTTTCTGAAAGCAGATTATTGCACAACTGGCAACGAATAAATAATCGATTGTGAAGCTTGCCAAAGAGGAGAGCACCGACCAACACGATTTGTCGAATCTTTCGTACCTATAGCTACACAGCTTAACTACCCTGTCGTCTCGTGCTCGGTCCTACTACTACTACTATTACTACTATTACTACTACTACTACTACTACTATTATTACTACTACTACTACTACTGAATCGAAGTTCAACTAACGCTGAAAACTATGATGATTGTGAGACAGTAAGATGGTTGACGAGCCACGTCGTTGCGCGACGGTAGGTGTTTGGTTTACTTTGTGGCGCCTAATGGTCTTGCCAATTGCTTGTTTTCGTACCTACCCACCTATTTGGAACTTTTTCCAACAATTGATATGGTTTTGACGCTGTAGAAATTTTCAACAACGACAATGTATAGAAAGATTTGAAATACTCTCTTATAATTCGTTCAGGGATTAGTTTTATTTTTCGAATAAGATTTTCACTGTTCGTGAAGTGAAAATTCATACCACGCTAGCGAAACAACATATGATACCTCTCAACGAGAAACACAAAAAAAAAAATGAATTCCACTCGAACATTGATATTTTTCCCGTGTAAAAATTCCTAGAGATGTACTGATGTTTTTTGTCCCCAAAATAAATCAAAAACAATAGCATATCATAAATCTAAATGCTTTTTGGCACACGTGTCTATCTAACAAACATATCATTAATTATGGAGTGGGTGTAGCTGTCTTCATTGTGCATTAATGATACATCAGTAGCATAGTCACCATGCAAATAAATGACTTGAACAGTCAAATTGAAATGACGATCGTTATAATGGCGAGTAACCACAAAGCTGGAATTGGAAAAATCAAATTCCAAATGGAGAAGAGGAAAGAAACAAATTTATATAAAACTCAAATGTTAACTCTAGGGTAAAATCCATTCCCATGCTTGAGATCTAAAATATTAAAATCTTGAAAAAAGTTGTTTGTAGAAAAGTTATACGCAGCAGGGAGATTCCATTCATCTCACGATAAAAATGAAACAAAGCAGCATCGACTTTTCGTTACAAACACACACTGAAAAAACAATTTATTCCAGTCAAATAAATATTTATTTGTCCTGTACCAAAGAAATATTTATTAGAATCAACAAAATATTCTTTGGAACCAAAATAATTTATTTGAATTAAATAGATGGTTTTAATCGTTTATTTACCTCCAATAAATTATTTTGGTTCCAAAGAATATTTTGTTAATTCTAATAAATATTTCTTTGGTACAGGACAAATAAATATTTATTTGACTGAAATAAATTTTTTTTCAGTGCAAATCATATAAAAGAAAAAAACCCTGTTACGACAAAATGAAAAACGTTCATCAGAAAATATTGGTAAAGAGATCATTAATTTTTCAAGGCAAACCATTTACATTTGAAGTTAGATTTGAAATAGAGTTAACAATCTTAATTTTGTATTGTGCATATTATTTATCTCGTCCCTGCTGCGCGACACATCTGACGTACGGTGAGTATTTCTTTGGGTAATAGTAGTTTCGAACAATTGGACTTTCAAATCATAGAATGCGAAGAAAAACGGATTTGAACGGAGATTAGGTAACTACGAATTATTATTCGGATTCATAAATACGGTGAATCATGAATCGTTAAATGAAGCGAATCATACATTGTTATCTTGGCTAGATAGTTCGAAATTATGCCAAAAGGATTTATCAAGACTAGCTCGAACTTACAAACCGTACTGTCTGAATTTCTAAAATAACTTGCAATTGCATGCTTTCTTGACAACATACAAATTTTAGTTCCATTTTTCATATATATTTTTGCGATACAATCGAGATATAAAAATCATTCCAATGTATTCAGTACTGTTTTGTGAATAATTTGTTGTAAATTATTGTAAATAAATAGTAATTTCTTGGTGTTTGAATTCTATTGTCGACTGGGTGAAAAGGAATGGTCTTGACCACGGTCGATACGACCGTGGTTTCGACTTGAACATTAGTAAGTGTAATATAGTATTACTTTTGGTAAGGACAAGTTTCCTGATTATAAATATTGTATTGGGGATGATCATATTACTAAAAGTGATGTTGTGAAGGATCTTGAGATATTTTTTGACTCAAAATTGAGTTTTAATTATGATTCTCTCTAATTTTTAAATTCAAATTCTCGTGGATTTGGTGAATCCTTGAGGGATCAACTACAGACAAGCGAAATTTCCCGTGTATCGAGTTGAAAATTCGAGCCAGGCGAGGAAAATTTCGCCTGTCTGTAGATAATCCCTTGAGGATTGACTATATCCACGAGAATTTGAGAATTTCACGTGTCTCGAATTCTAAACTAGGAGACAGGTTAGAGCCTTTAATAATCATATTGATTACGTTAATTACCACTGCTCGGTTGAAGATCAATTTTATTCAACGTTATACACGTGGTTTTAATAGCGTTTATTCGTTCAGAACGTTATATTCTGCGTTAATTTATCCTGTGTTAACGTTTGGGGTCTTGATATGGTATCCGGTGTAGGATTATCAGATTAACCGTCTTGATAGTATTAATCATATTTATTTTAGGTATGTTTCTTATAGAATTGGCGAGCCTATGCGCTCCTTTGAGCATATGTTTACACGATTATTGCTGGTAAATTGAATATTTTGAGTCTTTCTTTGTCTTGGGAAAGGAATGATTTGGTTCTTTTGTTCAGGGTTTTGAAGGGTTCAATCGACTGTAATGAGATTCTTCGATTATTACAATTTATAGTCCCTGGGAGGGTTCTGAGGAGCAATGATAACACTTTTCATACGGTTCTATCAAATATGTTTTTGGATGCGTTACGATAAGAATTCGGACTGGCTCGATTTTTCTGTAATGAGCGTTAGTACACGGAGAAAAACAAAGTTTAGAAGATTACTACATTTTCTACTAATTTGGCAAGATACGAGAAAATACTACTTTTATTGATAGACAATGTAGTAAAAATGAATGGTTTGCCTGACACTCTTTAGCATGAGCATGCAACGTTACAGATGATCAAGTACAGATTTTTACTACACTGTGTAACAATTACAGTCATGTTTTCTCGTATCTTGCCAATTTAGTAGGAACTTAGTAATTTTCTAAACTTTATTTTTCTCCGTGTATTTTAAAGTGGACGTTTATCAATGAATTTAAATGATAAGATTAGTTTTTTTTGTTGTAACAATTTTCTTATGTTGGGTTTGGGTAGTCCATCTTTTGTTTGATTTTATGTCATGTGTTTTGACATTGTAAAGGGTGCATCCCATGGATTAGTTCGAAATAAATAAAGAGATTTCTATATACTATATGCTCATGAATGATTCGCCGGAATTTTAAGACATATTATTGACGGTGTAAACACAATGTACAAAAGTTGATCTGTAATGCATGAACTTCCTCGTTCTGAACGTCGGTTGGCGTTAACGATGAAAACCTGAAGAGATGTTACATTCAACTTCAATTACTCGAGCGTATAACATTTACATTCACATTTTAGAGGAATAAAATGCAAAAATCGAACGACGAAGCTTCTCCCTGTTGAAATTCAAAAGAATGGATTCATTATGTACAAAAAAACAACAAAATGATGTCGCCATAAGTGTAATTATGAGTTGTTTTACTCTCTTCGGAGAATGAATTCTTTACAATTCCACGGGGGATCTCAACCTCATCATTGATCCTGGTATGCAGGTTTGAAAAATTTCAGAATTCGTTACCAAAAAGCAGGTAGCGCATTTCTGCCTTGGCGAAAAAAAGTCATCTTGAACTTGGTGACACGTGCTTGGACGAGACCACACACGTGGCTTGAAACAAGTGAAATAAAAACCCAGAATGCTCAGGGGGCTTTGATCTTATTATTTTGACAGGAGTTTTAATTCTTACTTCACCGTTTTCGAAACGTCATTTTTAAGAAACACAAATTTGGTAGAATATTGAAAAAATATACGGCTTTATGTTTTGCAGATGAAAGGACAATTTTTGTCAATTGTCGACGGGATATCAGAATCGTTCTCACTTTTTGACAGGACATTCCAATTTGGCAATTCCGGATAAAACCGATTACAAATTTTGTCAGTTTTCCACGGAATTTCCTTGAAAAAAAAAAAAAAATCGTTGAAAACCTAGTAATTTTTGCCCGGTGCTGTCTAGCATTTTCAGTAGGGATACACGGAACAAATTATACAGGATAAATTATATCATTCCCTGTAAAATGTGAAGGATCGTATCATCACAGATTCTCTGTTGTCATATTACCACACAGAGCATAGTACAGAGACGAGCCATCCAGGGGGAAACATCCATTTTTGTGATACATTGTGGTTGAAAAGAAAATTTTTATGAATCAAAAATAACTTTGAAAAGAAAAACAATCAAACTTCTAGTATTTTTCATTTCCTGTTCAGATTGACTGAATTTTTCTTTGAAAAATGAAGAGAAGAAGGAAAATACAATTGAGACTCTTGAAAATGTCAATGGCATATGACCAATTTCATTTATTTTTCCGTAATTACGAAATGGCAAAGTAAAGGAAGTATTACAATACATTCCAGTTAAAGACAGGACCAAAAGATAGAAGGAGGCAAGAGCGGTGGTATACTTGGACAAAAGTAACTTATCTGTGTATTTCTCAGATAGCCCCAGTTTTCCTCAATCAGTGAGAAAAATACAACATCACAAATTGAAAAAAAAAAACTGATCTGAAAACAAGTAAAAAAAATTAATTCGTTACAAGCTTTAGATTCAAAATCTATTAATTTGTTGTACGACTATCATGTAATTCAATATAGTTTATACATAATTATATATAACTTAAATATAATTTTGAAAATTTGTGCAACTGTGAATTCATGCATCCCGATGGCAACATTTTTCTGAAAGTTTTTGCCGAATGGAAAACTTTTTGAAAAACCACTGAGAATCTCGTTAACCACTTTCTATTTGCCCGGAAAAAATGTCCTCGTAAAAATTCACACCAAGGCAGGGGACCACGTAAGTGTTGGATAAATCTAAACATTCAGCGTAACATAAACATACATGTACTGCCATCTGAGAGGACACGAAAACAACCCAATGGAAACACATTCTTATCGATACGTCCGATTAGCTGCGAGCAACGAGAGGTTATTCTTAACCCTCAAAGTAAGTCGATCATAAACACAATTTGAACAAAAAAAAAACTACAATGACAATCGGAAGAATAGCAACGAAAACCGAAGACTGACCCTTTAATTTTCTATGAAACAATTTCTTTGTAAATTGATAAATGTTTATAAATGAAATAATTCAACCGAACGCGTGGTCCGGTTGAATTTCATTGCGCTTGTCAGTAGTTCGTCACCAATTATTTAAATTCCAAACGTATGCTACGTCGAGAAAATGTTGGGATTCCTTCAGAAAAATGTTAGAAAAAAAAATAATTCAAGCGGTTGACAAGATTAGTACAAAAAAGCTGGTGTAAGAGAAGTGCAAAGAATATTCATTTGATCTTTTTTTTGTGATTATCAAAGAACTAATTTGTAGAAATAGTGCTACCCACCTGATCGTCAAGGCCCCCTGGGGCCCGTGATTTATCTCCCAATCGCGATTTCTTCCCAGTTCCGACACTGAACGTAAAAAAACACTTCACCAATTCACTTGTCACTCATCAAAGGCCTAACGATGGCGGCCATACTGTGTCGTTCTTGCGTGTTTATTTTTATCAACTGCGAGATGGCAGAAGTAGCGAGTACACTGGAGACTCTACTTCTACCTTACCTACATACATTGTTGACGTTAAACTTACATATTTAAATTCATATTACTACCATTAGAAAGTCATGTGAGGTATTGATTAATTAAAAGGACATATTTTTTTATGATGATAATGATGATATTTAGTCTCTTGTTCTTCCGTTCGATTCATTTTTTGAAAAATCATTCAAATACAATTTGATCATATTCAATTTTTGAAGAGTTTGCAGTTCGTCGAGCAGAGGGCATTTCATTTCAAGCAGACACCTCAAACCTCAAAGTTTGCAGTCTTACAATTGCTTACAATATATCTCGAGCTACGATTTTTCCTCGCTCAAAAAATCATTCTCATTGATACTGTTTTTATTTCAAAATGCGTCTATACAGAACCAATCAACTTACAAAGTGGTGGTGGCAACATTACCACGTACCATTTGGTGAATATGTTTGATTAATTATTTTTCCAAATATTGTAATATATATCTATCATGTTTCAGCTGAAAAATGCAAACTATCATACCGTTTTCTTTGGGCCAACTACCCCTTTCCACTCTGTGCTTCGTTCTTGTTATTGCCATCAATAATTGCGGCGGCATACATCTTCAAGATGTCATACAATACCCCAAAGAAGTTTAAATATCTCAAAGAGTATGTAGGTAAGTATCCATCATCGATCATTCAATATTAGATTAATTTGTAGGTTACAGATCTTTGAATTATGTAATTCATATATATGTATATCCCTGATAATACAAACACTTACATTTAGCTTCATCTAGAAACACATTACAAGATCTATGTTTCCAATGAAAAATATCAGAAACACAGGATCATTGTCTATAGTCTATCCCCATGGGATGATCGTCAGGAGAAACGGAACCTGTGTCCGATAAAAAATATCAGAAGCATGGGTCACACCTCTACCCAGCTAGAAATATTCTATTGAATTCTATTATAAATGGTGAGATTTCTGATTGAATGTTACTAAATTTCATTGAAACCTCTTCATTTTCCTATTTGTCAATGACATTTTATGAATTATTTGTAACAGGATAGACAGAAGTCTTGATATTTCCCTCTTATGGGGATAGCAACAGCACATTTTATGATCCTTTTAATACTTCCTGATTCAATTTCAAAAGAATTCAATTAGCTCAAGTTTTACCAGTTTGAGTAGAGTTTGATAAAATATCATTGAATTCTATAAAATTTTCATCAGAATCTAATGTAATAAACTTAATAGAATTCAAGATTTTCTACAATTCATATTTTTATTCCAATCGTTAGTGCAATCCTACAGATTCTACAGTGACTACATCTCTACCCAAAATACTCACAGATAATTTGATAAACTAGGAAAAAAAATCGATTGGTCGTATCTTCCGTTGGTTTGTAACAGGGTTTGGTTAGTGACTTTTTCCATTTTATTAGGATATCTTTGAGTATTTAGGATATGGGAGTCTTGTGACTCTTGGTTCTATGGGATATTATTGTCGAAACTCTAGGCGAATATGAAATATAAAAATATTATGTATTACAAATTTTCACACATCAATTGAATTCTCCACATTTCTTCTCAATTTTAGTTTACAGACCGGATGATCCACGCGTGAAGTTCATCCAACACACATCTAGATTCGATTGAGGGAGTACAGAATGAGGAGGTTAGCCGAGGATATAATAAATTCCATATTGTTACCAGTCCATTTCAAGAGCTAAGATTAGAGGATGAAATAATAATTGATGGAACATTTTGAGAATAAACTTTTATTTATGACCCATGTGGTGAATAGATTTTTTGGGAAATATTTCTTACAGTTGAAAACACAAATATTTATAATACGGGAATCACAAGGGTGTATCCAGTAGAGGGTTCCAGGGAGTCCAGACGACACCACCCCCAACTTCATCATTTTTTCCTTTTTATGTATCTACTTGCTCATGTTCCAAAACCTTACTATCTCGTACTCTGGGGTATCGGTTTTCTCTGTTTTCCTGATGAATTGCAAAGAGTTACACTGATACTCTTGGAACATGAGCCTTATATATCCATATGAGTAAGTAAGCCCGAAAATCCGGAATTCAGGGTTAATTTTCAATGCATCAGACCGGGCTCCCATGCAACCGGATTTTTCGGGACGGAACGATCCTCATTGGTAGAATACTAGTCTTATTCGAATATAACTATAACAACACTAGGGATCCACCAATTGTGAGCGTTCCGTTCCGCACAATCCGGCTGCATGGGAGGCCAGCCTCGTTAGTTTAGTAGCTACCCGTTAGCCCGAAATGTCCTGATTCGTTGAAAACTAGTACTTTTCAAGAAAATTACTAAAAAGTACTAGGTTTTTTTTAAATAAAATTTTGAATTGAAGATAAAATGAGTTTTCAGACTTTTAGGCAGTGCTATCTCTCTCTCTCTCTCTCTCTCTCTCATAATTCGACCACACTCATTTTTATTGAAATCAAACCCAGGTAACATAAGAAATTCTTGAAGAGTTCCTGAAGAACTCGGCATTTGTAAAAAGCATTCATCAAGAATTCTAAAGTAATCGACAAGTGTTCTTCTCAATGACCTTAAGAAGTCGTTAATGTCCTGTTGATAGAACTCTTGACGAGCTCGGTCCATTAATTGATAGAAGTCGTTGCGAACTCTTGACATGAATGATTAAAGAACTCTCACGGAACTCATGTGTTTATCAAATATAAAAATGATTCTAACATATCATGTGTATCTGGATAATAATTCGATGATGGATTCATCTGATTATCTACGTTCATCAAGCTTTTATTTATCGAACGATCATCTAATTAACAGAAAATATTGAAGTTCAGGCACTTTTTAAAAATATAATTTACAAAATTGATCATACCAAATCAATCATTGAAATTTTTAGTGTCGATAAATGCCAAAATGTTTGTAATTTACACGAGTGAAGAACAAAATACATATGATCAGTTTTTTTGTTCTCATTCAATATTACTAATTACATATTTGTTTATTTTATGGATTCGAACGAACCATCATCACTCGATCATTCTTACTAAACGCTTTTTCACAATCATAGAAATCTGCGGGAATTTAACATGTATATTGAATTCGTAGGAAGTTACTCTTCAGCAGGGACAGAGCTTCATAAGAGTTCTAACAAGCGGACACTAAAGAGTCCTCCAAGTCATCTCAAAGTGTTCCTTCAATACTTTTATAGAACACCCAAGGGATTTATTATAAAGCTGTCAAATAATTCTTTTAGAACTCTTTGAGAACTCGTCAAGAGTTCGGAAAAATAATTCTTCCAGAATTTAGTTCAAGAACTCTTTTGGAACGGCTCACGAATTATTGTGTTATCTGGGACGACAATGTTTGCCGCAGTAGTATATGCTCTAAGGTTTGGTACAAGTAAGAGGAACTCGGGACTCCTAGAATGCAAAATCCTGATATCAAACTGCTCGGGACGGGATTATCTCTCTATATCAAAGTTCCTTCTCATTTCTATCAAGGGAAATAGAAGAGGAGGAACAGAGGGAAGTTGCATATAGAGAGGTCTGACCGTACCATTTTAACGCTTTTGAGAACACGTCTCTTACGTCACATCCTCTTAGCTTTCACCCGAAACTCCGGCAACACCGCATCTAACCGGCCTGAAACACCGCCTTCACAGACCATACTCGCTTCGTCACTTCCTTCTTCTTCGACGATAGGAGAGCATCAGGTAATGTCAAATTGCATTCCGTATCTTAGTCACAATTTTCTCTTCTTCTCACAATAGCTCTCTAGTCGAATCGTGTCGAACGCGTTACTCACCCATTTTATCGTGTTTAAGCGTTGTAACGTCCGATTTAATCAACCGGTCGACTGGTGAGATAACCGAAAATGTACACGAGAAGTAGGCAAAGTCAGGGCAACTACCCTAATGGTAAGAATTTTTCTCTAAGTGAAATTTTTAGTACGACTATATCAATTAGACATCGTGTTAAATGATTACTTTCAATTTTGTAACTAATGCATCAAGATATGTCATTGTTCAAATTGAATCCGCCTCGCAATTACTTTCATGCAAGAATGAAAAAAATCAATACGCGCAACCGGCTTCAAAAATGGCGTCGTTAGAGGCGTCGTTTTTGTTGAATGAAGTTGCCATAATTAAATCGATTTCAAATATATCTTATATTTTATTGATTTCAACTTTGTTTCCTCTGTTTAACAGCTAGAAACCAGGGTAACCAAGGCGGTCAAGGACAATTCAATAATCCTAATGTAAGTTTGTTTCATTTTTTTTTTTTCCTCAATTTTTATACTTTCGGTTTAAAAATCTCATTTGTTTACAAAAATAAAGCATGAATACATATTGTTTTATGAATTTTTGAAAGAACAATTCCAATATTAATAATATTACAGTAGACTCTTGCTATAAGCATCATCTGTGTCCTTGTTCCACTATATATTTAATCTTATGTGAGAAAAAATGCGGATAACCGATAGCGAGGCTTATAGCCAGAATCCACTGTACCAAAATTCACTAATTGCATATCAATTGACAGAATTTCGTAAACTTTCAAAGAATTTTTATCTCAAATCCTATGGAAGACCGATCTGATTTTCATTCTGTCTTCAGTTGTTGATAACTCATTAACAATGCAATTTTAGATGCATCTGTGTGTCTTGAATAACATAAATCTGAGAGCAAAACTTGTTTTCAAGGTTTATGCTATTTAGGATTTTGTGGAAGCATAAAATGAAAACAGTTTTCTAAATCTGATTCAACTTGGTTTTATTTATCTATTGATTTTTCTTCAACTACGTCAAGACAATGAAAATATTAAACATCGATGAACAAGAAAAAAACACCTTACTCTACCTTGAATGTGTGATACAAACTTGCAAGAATTTGGTTTTATACGGTTTTGTATTCTTGAATAATGAATGTTTTTATTGAGATTTTGCTTCATCAGTCATCTCACGTTTAATAGGAATTTAAATATCGAATGTTCTTTGATTATAAAGCACATTACAAGAGAAAGATGAAGTGATTACTCATTCTAATCAAGTTTGCAAAGTAAGGATTATTTTTTTCTCAATACTATATTTCACATTTTACAACAATGAAATTAGCTCTAGTTTTTCTAATTCATTTGATCTCAAAGACTCCAATCTCCAAATACCATATGAATTGTAACATTCGCTAATCTCTTGAATTTCAAACTTGAAATTATTCGTTTTCAGGATATATTTTCATCTGTGCAAAATGAGTATGTGCTTGAATATTTGAGATGAATCTTACAATTTCTTTTTCTTTTTTAAATGCATTGACAAATATTTGTGAAGAATCAGTTGAATGATATTTCATTTTATTTTGATCCTGGATTCGAGTTTGTCATTTATAAAGTGACGGTATAATTATAAAACTGTGTAAATGAATTAATCGATTCAGCAATGAATTGCACTCATTGAAAAATTCCATAGTAAATTGAATATCATTAGATAATTCTTCAAAATTTCTCATCGGCATACAGCGCATGATTGAATTCTTAATTCTCAAAAATTCATCCAGCAACGAATTTTTATATTGACTTTGATCGTCGCTAATTATTAGTCTGAATCATTTCATGAAAAATACCATAGTATTTCGAAGCATTTTTTTATTACCTCATTTCTTATCTGAATTCACAATCATTTTAGATTCAGTGGGAGTATTCTCTTAAGTTTTTGATGCACAATATTTCTCAACGCATGCTTTGAAAAATTTCTTTTTCTCCCTTAATTTAGGACAGTTGTTTTAAAATGACTGAAAAATCTTACCGACAGGATAGAAAATGAATAATCATTGTTTTGTTTGGCGTCATTGTGATACATGTGATTGAAATACAAGTGTCTTTACAATTTCGATGTTCTACCTTCTCAATACTGTCAAGTCTTTCCGATCCTTCGCATATAAATGGAATACTTGCAAATGTGATAATGTGGATATAAAATGGCTGCTCCAAGGATCGAATGAAAAACATAGTAGCATTTTCATAAACCTTGAATATGTTTGGCTCTTTTCCCTGTGGGGCAGCCAAATTGATATAATGTAAGTGATTTCAACAATTATTACAACAAAACGGTAAACATTTTTCTCATTCGTGTATCTATCTTACAAAGTTCATTCAAAAGGGGAATGCAGAGAAGCCAAATTGTGATTATTTCAAAGAACTAATCACAGTTCCTACAAGAATCCCCTTTTATAATTTACTCTATCCTTCCTCCAGGCTTCTATATTTTATTCAAAATTCTCTCCTTATGCAGAAACTATTGTGACTATCAATTTTTCTATATAACTACAGTACAATTTTACCAACTAAGTCACAAAGTATCAAATATCGAATATTTGTCAAGAAAAATTTTCCAGGGCTGGTAGAAATTATTTTTATCTTCCTCATTTGTTGTATGCCAATCTTAGAAAATTTGATATCACCTCTTTGATGTGCAATATTGAATATGTTATTTTTATGAACAGAGAAACATCGTTCCATTCAACATGGATGGTAATTTATCATCTATTAAGATACTTTCATGATTTCAGTGAATTCTATCTTATGTGCACCGATAAAATATATTCACTTTTGCCTTTCAAATTTCCTCTCCTAGTTGTAATACTTCTCGTAAAACTGTAAAACATCAAAATTCGTACAGTCCTATGAGAATCATTCCAGATTTTTGCGTATGCCAACGTAGTTTCTTGGATCTTTTGATTTTGCATATGCGGCGCTCGAGCACACTGCTAAGATTCTGCTCCAAATATAGTTTTGAAAGTTTAAAGTGACTTTTAAACATGAGAAAACAAGTTATTCAGATTATTGACATTTTGACTTTATCGTGTTTATAATTGTTTCCAGTTTCAATCTCGACAATGTACTTTACCGCTGTATATTCAAAATTTCAATTTATCGCTTGGTTCTTGGAAAAGTACATAGTAAAGCCATGCTCCTCTTTTGGAGCTCCTTGGACCTTGAAAGACTTTGTTCAAATCTAACCATTCGATATTCATTTTTTTCTAATATAAAAATTGTAAAATAATAAAGTCGTAAGTATCAGATGTCTATAATTCAGAGATTCTTAGTTCCAAAGTATACACTTCTGTTTAAATAACACAGAACAATGCAAAGAAAGACTTAAAATTTGATTTTCCTTATATTCAGAGAGGTAATATTGAACTTTTAAACGAGAGTAGTCAATAAATGGGATTAAAAAATCCATTATTCATATATTTGCGAATGATTCTTCTATTAACGTAATCAATAACCTTATAATGATGAAGGAAATAACAAGATTAGATTTTGAATCATAATACTACAGGAAACATCTCTTTTCGTTCATCCTTTTCATCCGGCCCTGGTATTTTTTTTTTTTTTTCTTCATTTTATATAATCAAGTGAACATACAAGAGCAAAAAAGAAACTGTGTTTCATTTGCTGTCTTCAGGGTTGCATCTATTTTGCATGTACTAATTAGTGGTCCCTACTTTTCCCTCCCCTGCACATGCAGGTACTAGTAGCTATACAACAATACCGAGGAGGTGCATTCGACCAGGGATTAGTTCGCCAGTTGCCCACATAGCATAACCTGCCGTTTCCTTAATAATATATCGTACTTAAACTCGTGCCTAAGCAATTCTTAACATATTACAGCTGCATCGATGCAATGTAATTATTCCACTTTGTGTATAGAGTATAAGTAATTGAGGAAAGTATCGATCGAGATATGTCACTTAATCATGGCCGTATTGAATTTATGTTTTGCGTATACGAACATCTCGCAACGAGCTTTGTCAAGCCTCAATTATTATTATACAATCGGCACAAACTGAAAGCAGCTCAGTCATGAGTAAAGAAACGTCAGCCAAAGTTAAAGGCAACTTGGCTGGTGTGAGCTATGGGGGTAGCGTTAGATTGCTTGGCCAGTAAGTTCGTGCGATGCTAGACTCTGGTTGGATAGCACAACCGTAGAGGTTCCTTGTGTAGCGGCGAGACCCACCCTGTGTTTTACAGTATAACCAACAGCAGGGGAATTATCAACAATCACCTGCAAATCAACAGCAAGGTGGTTTTAAGGGAGGGAATGCGCAACCCCAACAATTCAATCAGCAGCAGAAACCACAGCAACAAAGCAACATGCAAAATTCTCCGGCCAGACCTATGCAACAACAAATGAAACCCCAAATGGGTCAACAGCAGCAGCAGCAGCAACAGCAACAACAACAACAAAAAATGCAACAACAACAGCAAGGGAATCAAACCCCGCAACAACCTCAACGTTTGAAACCTATTCTCAAACAAAGTACTCCTTCTCAACAAACTCCTGCTCAAAATCAAGTGCAGCAGCAGCCACAGCAACAACAGCAGGTGCAACAGCAGCAGCAACAGCCTGTGCAACAGCAGCAACAACCGCAACCCCAAACTCAACAGCAGCAGCAACCACAAGTCCAACAACAACAACAACAACAACCTAATGCTAATGCCAATGCCAATGCTAATGCCCAAGGGGTTATTACTGCTCAAAATGCTGAACTTAAAAATGAAAATCAACCAGAAAATGCTGACGTTGAAATGCAAGAAGGGACGCAACCAAGATGGAAGCGTAAGGTGCCTGGATGTAAGTAGCTTATTTGATATATCGAATCGTTTTATTCACAATTAAAAACACCTTATTACAGTTTAACAAAATTAATTCGCTCAATTTAGATAAAATAATTGCTTATTCTGCTTATTCAATATCACTTGAAGCAATCATTTGATTGTTTTTCTTTTGGATCATTTGTTAAAATTCTCAACTTTGTATATAAGCTTTTTTGTTTTAATGAACAGAAGAAAACAATTTATATTCAAACAAAATGAGAATTCAGTATGAAAGCATACGTTAAGATGTGAGAAAATCACTTCGATTCTGTTCTGTGATATTCGATTACTCATAAATTCCTTTCATCCAAATCTCTTATCGAGTAGTATGATTATTTAAAATTCTTCATGCATATATATATGACATACGTTTGAAAGTAGTGATGACAATTCACTGCGCAAATTTGAAGATTGTTGGAATTTATTGAATAGGTATTTGACTGGTCGACGATCAGTCATGACAAATTTCGATATTCAAACAATCACTGTGAACTGGTGTGCTGAAATTCTTTTTTTTTGCACGATCATTCGACTCAATGATATTTCCTGAAAACTAATTTATAATTACCATATTCAGTCAAGGTTAATAAGAAATTGAAGCGCCTCAGAATGAATCAACGCTTGAGGAAAACTTTGCAGCCAAAGAACGCTATTATGGTGTTGAATGAAATGAAAGCAGGAGTGCAATTCACTTTTCCTGAAAATCAAGGAAATATGCAGAATGCGTTATACGTTGTGCACGCTGAGGTGAGGAATCACTTTCGTTTATCATATATTTTTTGCAAATAGAAATCTAATTGAATAATAAAAATTGTGTGTTATCGTAGTTGGATGGTAAAACGTACGTCGGGCAAGGGTTGTCTAAACCATTGGCACGCCAAAATGCCGCTGAGAATGCTTTGAAAGCTCTTTTACTGGAAAAAATGACTGCGGCGTCGATGAAGGTACGTATGGACGCCGAAAGTGATGGACAAAGTCAAACCGCTGAAAGTGTCAAAGACGAAAACAACGACGAAAATCAATCGGTAATGGAAACCAATACCGACGAAAGCGAGGATATTCCTTGGGGTTCTTTGGCCAGTTTCGCGATGTACAAATTGTTCCTGGAATGGCACAATCAAGGAACCTCCGTACCAGTGCCGAGACCCGGCCTTCCGCCACCCGCAAAAGCCATCAAGAAAGATCCGACCAAACCTCCAGTACAAAAGGAACTTCCACCTAACGCCACGTCCATCCATCCGGTCATGCTTTTGAATCAAATGAGACCGGGATTGACTTACGTCGAATTGAGCCGTCAAGGAAACCCACCAAATATCATGTTCACTCTTGCAGTCGAGGTTGACGGAGTTGAATATTCTGGCACAGGTAACGATATTGAGCCATTTTTATAAAACAACAAATCAACTTTTCTATTCAGTTTGTTTAATCTTCGTTTCAAATTGCAGCGAAAAACAAGAAGGATGCCAAAAAGACGGCGGCAAAGTCAGCTCTTCTCGCTTTGTACAACCTGGTGTATCCGGATGACGTGAAAACAGATGGGGCGGAAGATGTGCAAATGTCCTAAATTTGACAGAATTGAGGGAGGAACAGTTTTTTTTTTGTTCATCATTTCTTTCAAGTTTTATGAATATGAAAATGAATGAGCATTTCAATGTGTATTATAATTTCGATTATAATGATTAGACATAATGTTTCACTCGCTCGTTTAAATGACTACTATGACTCATCAATTGTGTTTACATTTCGGAGTTTTTTTTTCTGAAAGTAATTGACTTCTGTTGTCTCTATCAATGCGCATGACAGTCCGAATACATATATTCACATATATGTAGTACTTTGAACTTACATATGATATATACAGCACATATATATATTTACAAAAAGAGAAATGCGTAATTAGAATTTTGAAAGCTATTTGAAAGTTATTTTATTGAGAGACAATTATATTAATGGACAACATTATGTTACTTTTAGTTCTTTTTTTTAAGAATATTCGTTTGTATGTTCGAAACTTGTGTTTGAATGTGAATCGAGGATTTGAAACTTTTGCTATTTCAAAAGAAAATTATCTATCGTATGATCGTAATATGAAAAATGAAGGAAGAATACATGCTGCTATCGAAGTGTAACTCTACAAACCGAATTATTTGTTATTTTTCCGTTCGTATATTATTTTATAAAGAAAAGGGATAATCGATTTATTGTGTACTTGCGAAGTATTATCGATAGAGGAATCGATAAGTACATTGAAATAAGGAAACACGTATTTATGAACAAATTTTGTGAATTTTTACGGATAGCTTTTTTGTTGAATTCACTCCTATTTGTTAAAACTTCATGATCATTCAAAACTGACAGAATAAATACACTTTTATTGTCAAATGATAATAAACTGGATTATGTGTCATTTCCGTGATTTATTTTTTTTCTCAATGAAGAAACATGAAATCAATAATCATTATAAAAATCTTGTCAATGACAAATACCGTCTGAACGCTCAATTACAAATTCTTTTCAAGAAATAATTCAACCATGTTGAAATTTTCTATACCTTTGATTTTCTGGGCATTCATTACCGAGTGTACATTTATGCAGAGATTAGACGATTCGAATGGCTGCTTGATCGACAACATATTCAAATCCTTTTCCTATATGAAGTGAAGATTGATGTCCTCTTTGCACCATTATTACATTCAAATATCGCATAATGAAACGACACAAATTTTCTTTTCTCTCAAGAGCATCTGGTACTCGGAAAATCCCAGAGAATATTAGATCTCTATTCATTTCATTACATATGTGAGTACACGGAAAGAAGGAAACAGTACACATTAGACAGATATATAGGAGGTCATTTAGCCGAATGTACACGATTTAACAATCGCTCGTCATTTCCAGAGATCATTAGAAAATGAGTAACGATTGTCAAATTAATACCGTTAAACCCGTAACGGTTTGCTTCTCTTCGTGTGAGTAAGATGGGCAGAAAAATCCAGTAAGTATGAAATACGGGATTCCTTCGACTAACTTCTCTCATTGAGACTTTTTTCACGCTTGGAGAGAACAATAATTCTTGTTCAAATTCAAAATTGAACTCCGTACAGATGTACAGAGGTGTGAAAATTATTAGGATAATTGTTATTTCCAAAATAACTCCAACTTTTGCCTCAAATTATGCATTTATCTGTGGAGTACTATTTTATATGATTTTTATTTCTGAGTCAATTATTATAACAATCTTTTTTTCGCTCAATGATCTCAAGCTAAGCAGTATGTGACGATAGATACCCGCTGGGAATTTAGAATAGTTAACAACAAATTGCGACCGGGATTTTGATTGGTTTCATCGTAACTCAACTATCATTTCTTGTCGTGTATATAAATTTTATACAATGAAACACCAGTTCTTAGTATCAAAATATTGCACATTGTTAGTTATTTAAAGACATACGAAGATGCTCATGATGAAAAAGAACTTTGTACAAATGAGATTGTTATATAGTAATCATGGAATATTGCTTCGTTCAAAAATGGAGGGCTTAACGGCATTCACCACCTTCCCAAAAAGTTACTAGATTCCAAAATCGCCCCCCCCCCCAGTTTTCTCAGAAACGAACAAATAAAATGAAAAATAAAGAGTAGCTGCACTTTCTTTGATATGCTAAGAAGATGCACCTGCTCATTAAAATCGATTATATTCATTAATCGTTGAGAAAACTGGGGGGAGAGATCTAGTAACTTTGCCTCTGATGAATGCCCTTAAGAAGTATTTATATCAAGAAATAAAACCAGTACTCCATAAATGATTGCATTCCCTTAGAGGAAAGTTGGAACAGTTTTGAAAATCACAATTATTCTAATAATTTTCACAGCTTTTGACAGTACTTTGCACGTGAAATACATGTGCAGAATAAATAGATCATAGTAAATTACATGATTTAAAAGGTATATTACAGTATTTCACCTGTAAAGTACCATTTAGATTACAGGAGGTAATTAAATCCCTGCAGTGGGTGAATTTAAGGAGACACCAGCGTACCATCCGAGTAAAGATTTTGTCTGCGAGATTTCTCCGAACTCAACTCGTGAAACAGTCTAAAATTTCCAGGGAATAATCTTTGATACTGAATCAACAGAGCCCAAATTTCGAAAAAAAATTCTCTTTTATCAAAATACGTGTTCTGTACCGCGATTTATGAAACATCAAAGAAAATTCCCTGAAAATTTCAAACTGTTTCATGAATTCAGTTGAGAGAAATCTTGCAGACAAAATCTTTACTCGGATGGTACGCTGGTATCCCGTTAACCAGATTCGACTGTAGCAAACCATTCTTTCCATCGATATCTTGATAATGGTTCGCGATTATTTCCTAACTTATCTACAGATATCTTTTATCTCTCACATGATTCCCTTCTCGCGTCCTACGCATTGCCCTCGAATCTCACGTGCTAAAGAGTGCTGCTGCCGATATTGACAAACGAAGTTCATTGCAACAAATGGTTGGTAACTTATGAATTCCAATGATGATATCCGTTTGCTGAAGTTCAGCAGGCCAAAGCTATTTTTAGAATTATTTCACCCCTTTGTGAATGCAGAGCTGTACATATTATATTGATGGAATTTTCAGAGCTTTCATACATAATAGGTCGTCTCCATACCGATTCTCGTGCGTCCATACCAGCGTATCGACTGAGTAAACATTTTTTCTGTAAAATTACTTAGAACTGAATTCATAGGAAGAGCTGGAATTTTCAGGAAGTGGTCTTGAATAGCTTTGGCTAAAAATTCTTATCAATTCCTAATCAAAGTGAAAAATTCCGATTCAAACCTACTGAGTATTGATCGGTTTCAATTGGAATTCTTTAAGGGGATACTAGCGTACCGGCCGTGTAAACATTTTTTCGGTGAGAATTCTCCGCACTGAATTCATATAAAAAGGTCTGAAATTCTCAGAAAATAATCTTTAGTACTTTCCCAGTGAACAATATGTTATCATCCGAAGTTCTTGAAGATCTCGTAAATATGTGTAAGAGGTCAGATAGACCTTTCAGGAGGTTAACATGAAGATATCAGAATGGTATCAGATGCGTCGATTTCTGAGAAAAATAAGAGATTGCCAGAATGTTATCCAAACGAACTCTTTGGGAGGATTTTTTTCTGAGATCTTAGAAAAATGATACCATTTGGATATCAATATGATAACATTGACAGAGCTCTTTCAAAAGATCTCTTCCTCTCATAAGTGTTCACTGGGTTATTCATTGCGGTACATCGCCCAAATTTCGAATTTCGAAAAAAGTTTTCCTCCGAAAGTACTAAAGATCATTTCCTGAGAACGTCAGAACTTTTTATAAATTCAGTGCGAAGAAGTCGCGCGGTACGCTGGTATCTCCTTAATTCGAATGAATGAGAGTTTTTTTTTTATCAGGAAGGTACTGTATTTACTGTGGTAAAGAGTCTAAATTCAAAGAAGAAATTTTTTTCAAAAATTTTAAAACGGAATATTTTTTGAAATTCAAATTTTAGGCTCTGTACCGTGATAGGTGAAGTGCTGAAGATCGTTTCCTGGGTCAGTGCACCAGGGAACGATTGAGCATTCGCCACTGTAAACTGCCACTTTTTTCAAACAACATTGATAAAATCACTAATTTTTGTATTTTATATGAACTCAGGAAATTTTCAGCATTATAAATTTCTATGAATATTCATGCATCCATTCCTTGTGGAAAAATCCTAATAGAAACCGAGGGGTGTAATTTTATCGGAATCGATGAGTTTTTATCGATTTTCCATGTCGTTTTGTCACAGTCGCTATAGATTTCTATGGAATTTCACGTGGAAGTCAATATTCTATTGGTTTTTATGTTTGCAATCAGTGAAATCTTATGAATACACTGAAAGAATTTTATTTGAAAAATTACCGTGACATTTCTGTAATCGAAATAATAATTTCCTTGTGGAAATAATTCTCTGAAAAACTTTTCAAAAGTTTTCAGAACTCTGAATAAGACTTGCTGAAAGTCTTAATATCCCTAAGTATGTCGAGAAAAGCGTTAATAAGTCTTGGTAAGTCTGTGAAATTCTTGAAAAGTTTAGTTATTAAGAGTTGATAAGACTTATTCAAAGCTTTACAGAAAAAAACATACAAACAAGAAAGATGACTTTCTAAGAGTTTTGAAGGTTCAGAAAAACTCGTTGAATTTGTAAGGAATACTTGAATAACAAATTCGATTATTATTATAAAGCGGAATATTTTTAAGAGAGATATATCTTTACTTACATGTGTAGAATTGATGATTTTCACAATCAATTTCGATGTTTTGTTGAAACTTCAATTTATTTTTAAGTTATACTTTGATCCAGAAAAATATTCCGCTTCATAATAATAATAATTTACCAATTTTAACTATTATTACTTTATGAGTCTTTTCAAACCCTCAAAACTATTATAGAGTCATCCTTCTTGCTTATATTTTTTTTTTGTGAAACTCTGAATAAGTCTTATTAACTTTTAATAACTCTTGCGGACAGTTCAAAATTCCAGAGAGAATAAGACTTTTCAAGAGTTTTACAGAGTTACCAAACTTATTAACGCTTGTCTTGACATAGTTAGGGATATTAAGACTTTCAGAAAGTCTTATTCAGAGTTTTGAGGACTTTTAAAGAGTTTTTTCAGAGAATTATTTCCACAACGGGAGACAAGGAGGAATTTTAAAAAATATTATTGTGGATTTTGTGAAACTTGTACAAAATATCACTTCCCAGACAACACAAGAGTTCTAAAAGAATTATTTTGAAATACATTTGATTAATTATGACCTCTTTGAGAACACTTGTGCTATCTGGGTTCCAACTGTTCAAAAGTTCAATTTGAACAGATTTGAAGAATTTTTACTTGTCTTTCGATTACTGGAATTTTTACAACAAAATTCTTTCAGTGTACCAAAGGAAAATAATTTCCTATTGAAAAATAATATCGTTCCACCCACAGGACAGGTAATTTATCAGCAAAATTAGCTAAAATTTAGCTGATTAAGCTGAAAATTTCGCTGCAGCAAAATAGCTGAAACTCAGCTATTGGAGCTAAAATTGGTCAATTTAATTCCTTGGGGGATACTTTTAGTGGGTGTGAGAATTATTATGCACATTCCTACTGAATTGGCAGGATAAACGAAAATACCACTGTTATTGATAATAGAATTGTAGTAAAAATGTATAATATTTATCATGCAGAAGTTTGCACGCTCGTACTAAAGAATATTTTGTTGATCATTCATTTTTACTACACTGTCTATCAATAACAGTGATATTTTTTTATGTCCTACCAATTTGGTAGAAATGTATTTTTCTCCGTGTGGAAAATCGGTTAAGGATACACTGTAAAAAATGTGCAGAGTTTTCTTTCACCCTGTTGGTGAATTTCGTCCCCTCATCGTGAGGGAATCGCTTTTCCATAAAAATTGAGGAATTTTTCCATCCCTTGGAGGAATTATTTTGTTCTTTGGGTGTTGAATTCTCTACAAATGGGAGGAAAATCCACTAAACTATCGTGAAAAATTCTTGAAAGTCTATAAAGGAACTTTGCTGCTACCTTCTTTTATGGGAAAATTCCACAATCATTTTTTACAGCGATACATAATGATATAATAGAATCAGCAACTTGGAACTCCTAAATTTATCAAAAATATCCCTTTACGGATTGAATTGAAACACCGTATATCAATTCCAATGTTTTTCCATTACCGTAAACTGGAGTCACTTATAGGACTGCAGGGATTACTTTGTGGCATGGATTCCCACGTTTATTCACATATATTCTATATTGCTGAAGATCGAATAGTTGATTGAAACGAAATAATCATTAAATGACGCAATACGTGATTATTAAAAACTCAAAATCTGTTGGTAGATCCTTTGAACGATGTTTTCAGTTCCAAGGAGTTAATTCGAGCTCTTGTGAGATTCAAATTTCCACAACATTATATTTTATTTGATAATTGTTGGAAAATAATCTTCTCAGAGAAAAGAAAATGATAGAAAACCGCACAGAAAGCAACTTTCAAGCTCTTCCAGCTACAAAGTAACCACAGTTCAGGGTACGTGAGAGAGGAAGAGCAAGAATAAAAAAATTATGCACCCTAGTTTCAGGTACTTGTGCGAAAATCTACGATGAGGAACAACAATTTTTTCGCTGAGGAACAGCAATTTTAGAAACTACTGGAGCAGAGTTCTGAGTTTTTTAGAGCACAAAGTAGACAGCAATATTGTATTTTGCTCTCAAAGTATAGATGGTTTCTGTTTTCTATACATTTTATGAACTACACGATGCGTGTAGGGTATTTTTGAATGTTCTAGCTCATTAAAAAGCGGCATCAAATCTTGGATAATGTTCCGGTCAAATTTCATACACTGGGGGAAAATCGTTGAATCGTTGAACATCGATGCCAAGTTCAAGTGACAAGGAAAACATATATAAGCGTCTTCATATTGTTTCAACATATAAACTTGTAGATATTAAAATGTTATTGGCTATTTGATGAATTCAAGTCGATCAAATCCATCGTTTTTCCCAGATTCAAATTTCATTTTGTTAGATTCAATGGATTTCTCCAACAAGGGTCCATCAGATAAATCGCTACACATTCCATTGTACTTCAGTCGGGAATATGAATATTCAATTGAATAATAATTTTCATTCATTCGGTGAGAATAAAACACAAGAAAACTCCAACGATCGTGCAACGAAAAAGGCGCACAACAAAAAATCTGGGATATAATTGGTCAATTCCCTCGAATATCCAGCGGATGAATTTCATTTAGAAAATGGAACAACTGACCCTTGTCGTGACAGGATCATTTACGGGTACAGTTTTCGTCCTGTAAAACACTACGCGACACAATGTCGCTGTTGCCACTCTCTTTACCCCAATTCTCTCTTTTCTGCTTTTTCTCTCTACTACACCCTCTTTTCTCTCCTCCTTTCCATTCTTCCGGCATTCTGTAAATCACGAAAACGCAAACGAACTGCGCCACTACTGTTAGTGGATTAAAGTCGTACTTTCAAGTGTTGGCGCGGTCGGCGAACTTTACGTTAAACATAAGAAGCGTACGAAACGCTCTCGGAGTTACGATCACGATGTTCGTACTCTCGTAAACCTGCCTACCATTCTGTTTCTTCCCTCCCTTTATTTCCTTTTCTCTCATTTCTTTTGCCTCTTCAACTTCCAGAAGAAAGTATGAGGCGGTTTTTGGTGTCATAGACTGGATTCTCAAAAAATTGTCCTCCCTTCTTCCTGGCGCGATGCAAAATAGGGATAGGACAAAAATAAATAATGCCAGGTCTACAAAAGAGTTACGTTTGGGCAGAACTTTGAATGCAGATTTCACATTTCGTTGAATATCAAAAAGATCATTTTGGATTGTCATCATGTTTGTAGGGATTCGGATGGAAATAAATGAACTGTTGATTTTAACGTTCTGCTAAAAATGCCAGGCAGAACCGGATAGAAGATTGTTATCAGGCTTCGAACGGTTTCTTTCCTAGGTAATCCAGGCAGAAATTGACAAATTTTCTACCCGATTTGGTCTGGAATCATTAAATTGTAACATCCCGTCAAAACCTGACAAGAACATTTTCGTCAATTTTTGACTCGATATCACAGTCTGTCGATTCCAAACCATAGGCGTGGCCATGGTGGGTGGCCTGGGTGCCAAGGCACCCACAGTGACTCCCTGAGGGGCGCCAGAATCAAGATAAAAACCAATTCTTATCGTTCGAAAATTGAGAAAAAAATTTTGAGGGGATTCAAAGGGCAGAATTTTAGCCACGCTTATGTTCCAAACAAAACCGTTCCAAAAGTTTGCTGTCAGTTTGTGACAGGATATTCCAAGCTGGTCATTCCGCATCAAATCGGGTAGAAAATTTGTCAGTTCAAAGCCTGACAACAATTTTTCGTCTGGTTCCGCTTGGTATTTTCAGCAGGGTGGAGCTCCGAGTACTGTACGGATAGCAAGGAATATCTGTCAACTTCATTGTTGCAAAATTCAACGGAAATTTGGTCAATTTCACAAGAATTTCGGTAAAAGTGATAAATATTCCTTGATGTCTGTACATATACTAACAGAAGTCCTGTTAAAACTCATGGTTCATTTTTTGCCTGTACACAACTTCAGTGTTTTCCAAAATTATGAAGGTTTTTTCCGGTCTACCCTGGTAAAAATGATTATAGCGGTTGGCTAGCATTTTCTCGAGGCTCTTGTGGTGAAGCTAGTGACTAGAAAGGGTCTTGACATGAACTGGGAAGTGGCTAAAATCATTTCTGCTGGGGTAAAGGTGCCTCAGAATTTCAAGGATGATGTAATCAAATATCACGAGCGAGTGAACCTTTAAATTACAAAGAAAGAGGTCAAGGAATAAATATTGTACAACGGCTCCCATAGAAATCATCATCAGGTCAACCCCACATCCCATAAAAATTTGATGAAGTTGAAAATGTTTGTGAATATTATAACCATCCTCAAACATCCCTATTGAAAAATTCCAATAGAAACTGATGAGTGTAATTTTATCGGAATCGATGGATTTTATTGGATTTCATGTGAAAGTCAATATTCTATTGGTTTTTATTGGTACAATCGGTGAAACCCCATGAATACCGATGGGAAATGATTTCCTATTGAGAAACCATGTCGTTTTGTCACAGGATTACGGGAGTCTATTGGAATATATTGGAATTTTTCAACAGGGATATCAGAATCGATTCTTTTGTATATAATTTTTATCAAATTTCAATTGGAATTATATAAAAATTGTTGGCCTTTTATTGATTTTATATACAATCTCGATTGAAATTTGATATAAATTGTATAAAAAAAGAATCGATTCTTTTGAGATCGCCCATCTCCAATCTTTAGATCTCGAATTAATAAAACAAATCTCACTTCTTCAGATTCTGAAGGAAGTGTCATTTCTCATGTGTTCAAATTCATCGCGATCTATAATAGTATTAATACTAAAATATTAAAGAGTTTGGAAAGTCTAGGACGACAGCTGAATCCTAAATGATTCTGAAAAGATAACTCATAAAACTTTCTTTCTCCAGCACCAAAGTACGACAGGTTCAACGGCATGTCGCATATATTCAATGTTCACCGACGCAAATTCAAGTCCTCCACTTTGAAAAAATCTACAAATAACTTGAAATTTTGCATCCGAGAGGATTGCTCAATCTTACGCAACGAACCCACCAGCGACCTCAAGAACCGTTCGATATTCGTGAACTGTATATTCCGTTGGTTGTAACTGTTCCACCATTCTAATATATTCATTGTCACGTCTCGTAAGATATTTTGTATAAAAATCATACGAAGTTTCAAACGTGTAAAGAGATACACATGTGTATTCCACGCATATGTACAGTTCGCCAAATATTATACCACGCTATCATGAACCCTTCCATCTAGGTCACCGTTGTGTGAAATGTAACGCGTAACATGTAACGTCGGGGGTTACTTCTTCCATGTCTTTTCTTCCTCCAACGGCGAGAAAAAACTAATCTTCGTTTCTATGTTTATTGTATCCCAAAGTACTCCGGAAAAATAGCTCCTTGGACCGTGAAATCTTCTGACATGATTTCCAGAACTAATCAAAACATTAAAAGGAAGGTCAGTCGGATCTGAGGTCACCTCAATTACACGGCCCTGAGAATCCGAGGAAATCCGAGTACAAAAATATTGATCCTGTACATCCCTACCATATACACTGAGGCTATCCCTACTCTATGCCCTACGTTGTCATAGTCGTACCTTCTCGTAATTCCCCTCCACAAATTCCCACCCTTTATGGTCACCCTCCCGCGCTTTTTCAGGTACCCAGTTGGCGAGAAAGAGATGATAATGTGAGGTAGCAAGGAGGTGAAGCGCGGGAAAACCACCCCCCATTTTTCTCTTGGGACCGCAGCGCCATCGTTGAACCAAACCCTTCGTCCAGGGCTGAATGCGTTATTATAAGGGTCGAAGAGCTTGTTTCCTTTGCTTCATTTCTTTTTCAACGAACGTTAGTTAGTTTCTTATCGAAGAAAACCTTGTTTTTCGCATTTAGAATTGAATTCATTTTGCTATCTTAGAATTTAGGTTTCATCTTCTTGGAAATCTCGAGCATATTTTGATTCCCAAGTCGTTATTTCAGGATTATACACATTTTAAATATCTCGATGGACTTGGATTTCAATTCAGATGGAATTAATTTATAATTTTGACAATTGTCAACCTGAGCATCGATGCTTCGAAGGGCATCAGTCGAATATCGGGCTGAAAGCAACAAACTTTCACGTGGTTCCGTTGACATTCTTTCAATGGGAATGGGAAGACTCGGGTGAAATTGGATAGGACTGAAGAATTTTAATAGAGAATTTTAATAGTTTTCCATGACTTTTTTTGGATGCGGAACTTCTGATCAAGGATTTCCTGGTAGAAATTATTCTAGTCATTCTTCAGGCCATTTCAGGCGTTACCTGGCCCTTGCGAGGCGGTCACAAGACTTGGTGAGTTCTTGTAACAGCCTAGAGAGTGACTAGAGTAATTCTTAGTAGAGATAAGATAGAATAGATAGAAGTTGAATGGATAAAGATGTTTTCGAAAGTTGAGCCGATTGGAGTTTTTGTCTTCTAAAGTCTATCTACAAATGCTGTGGCAATCGTGAAGAATTTACATGACTCTCCCTATAAGACGGGTTCAGTCGAAATGCTATCATATTGTTGGGCTATTGCAACAAATCAAAGTATTCTTCCAGCATCGACATCAAATCAGCATTTCGAATTGCTTAATTCTGTCCTACAAATTCAAACAAAAAACATGAAAAAACGCATATATAGGTTTAATTCTTTTATAAGCGGTGATTCCCATTCGTCCCAACACGAAGTAACTTTCATAGGAAGATAGGAATAACTTTGAATTGTAAAAATCAATTGGGGAGTAGAGAAGAGTTATCTTTGGCTTATCATTCGCTCGCCAGCTCCTCTAGGTTGATGAAGAATTGTCGTGCAAGGGGTGTGATCGATAAATGGTGTATCATGGATCCGCCATATAAAACTCACCGTGTAATCATCTTGACGTACATGAATTCGACGAGAGTCCTCGACGGAAGGATGAAAAACCAAAGAAAAGGTGGGGAATGTACGTGTGTACGGTAATAGTGGCCGCGAGATAACGTTCTCAAGAGTCACGTTTTACTACTGCATCGCCGCCTTTACGCCGGCTACCCTTTATGTCTTGCTGCTTTAGTCTTGGTAATGCTAGAGAGTATGGTACGAAAAGAAGAAAGAAGGATACTATTTCACGAGTATTACGATCCAGCGCATCAGCGTCTGCGAATGGCCATCCACATGTTCTTTTAACACATCCTCTTTCCTTTCCTCTTCAGACGACGTGTCACCGTTGTTTCTCTTGCGCGTACATGTACATATATATATATATATGTATATACATTTCTCTCTTCTTACCTCGTTTCTAGAATATATATCCAGAACCAACCCCTTTGGCGTGCTTCACTTTTACACCTTTTCAGTTCTTCCACTTTCTTGTCTTGATGTACTCTCCGATGGTATTGGTTAAAGTATACTCACAAGTGCAAAGTGATCTTTCATAAAATATCGGTATGTCCAATGAAAAGAAAACCCGATCATCGATTTCGTTTACTGCCGTAGACCAATGTCGGTACGTTTGTGTCTCTGTACAATGTATTCTGTTTCAGTTCCCCTAGTTCATAGCGCACGCGAAGATAAGAAACACTGCGTTTCCGATCGAGGGGAATGATGGATCAGTATTGCGGTTTTGAAAATTAAATATCTGGGATTGTTGTAATGTTGTTGGCAGAAATAGATATAAATTTATAAGTCTCCTGAAAATAATTTAACAATAATTCATAAGAACATGACGTTATCTCATCGTTCAGGCAGTTCACGAGTTGCAGAAGTGGAAGAAATTCTTCATTTTTTGATGCGATCAAGTCATCCACTCACTTTGTGCTTTTTCAATGCATTTTTCATCGATCTGAACAAATAATGGCCGGGAAGGGCTATACGCTGGATGCTTCGTAACTTCCCAAGTAAGCGTCAATAATGTTCCTTTTATATTGCAATTTATGTCTCGAATATATCGCAAGATATAGGTATAAGATATTTTATGCGACCACGAAGAATATTTTTCAGACATCTAACGGGGTTTTTTATTCAGACAATATTTAGGAGATATTTTCGTGAGAGACAATCTACGCATCATAGTTTGAATGCTTTGAAAGTGTTATAGATGTTATTTTGAAATACCTCCGAGATATCAATTTTTACGGGAAATGAGCCCTTGTATTGCTTTTCCCCCCAGTAAACGAAGTTATTAATGGATTTTTCGATGGAATCGTAAAAATTTTAAATGCGATTCCAAAAGCATAGCCCTTGATGAGACTACTGGTTGAAAAAAGCCATAAACTCAAGTCGCATCAAATCGAATGGAATTGTGCAATAAGATTCAATGAGTTCTTCGGTAAAGTTACTATAGCACCGTCACCGATAGAATCGATCGCCTCCACGTAGAATTTAGGTGGACAATCGGTGGATGAGGTAGATCCGCGAAAGAACAGTGCTTCGACAAACTAGCAACGTGGAGAGATATCCGTCCTCGATTTTTATGCGAACATTTCTCAGTCGCCTCCACGTCGCTGATCCATCGAGCCAACGCCCTAATAGCATCCAAGCATTCTATACGCATGTACATTGTACATCCACTATGAACATTCATAGTATGTTCGGATAACTTTCCGACACCACTTGGGCCCTCACCAATCTACCTTATCCATCGATTCTCCATTCAAATTCTATACACTGTCGGACATTTTTGCATGAAGCTTCAATCACGTGTGACTCTCCACTCACTTGAAAAAGTTCTTGAAATTTCAATGACATATCTGTGGAAATTCAGTTATCAAATTTCTACCTACTACTGTGGTTAATACGATATAGCAAAAATTGAAAATTTCATTCACAAATGTAATTGAAGGATGAATGAAATTGTGACGATTATCAAAGTCGACAAAATTCATTAAATGTTTGATGAAGCAATTCTGAATACTATTCGAGCTTAATTTAATCGTCTCACAATTCATGATTGGATGGAGAATTGATTGTTGGTTCATTATGTAATTACGCCGGCGTGTCTCAAAAGACGATTAATTCTGTTATATGATGAGGAATCTCATAATGTGCGCCCAATTTAATTTCATTAAACCTTATTTCACAGTTGATCATCGTGTGATTTGATACCATTGCGTTAAAAGCAATTACAAAGCGTCAAGCGAATGAACACCAAAATCTCTGTGGGAAATACTCTCTGTTTCACCTCACTTTCAAGTCTCTGGAATAGATTTTCATGTAGTTCCTTGATTGTTTACGTGAACTTTGAGTCTTGGGAAAAACGAGAGGACAGATATTCCAAATAGAATCTCTTCCGAGATTCCCTTTGGAATAGAAATTGTGCAGATCTTAAGGTGTGTCAAATAGGTCAGTCTATTAGATTCAACAATTAACGAAGCACTGAACGTACCTTACCCACACGCTGAGAATCTTAATCCCCGATATCTCTGACAACGCCTTTTTTTTCTACACACCATGTGTTTACTCCTCTTTCCTCTTTTTCCTACGATTTTTTTTCTACAATTTTGTCTGAAAGCTCGACCGGAAGAACCAAATAGTTAATTATTTTCGTGACTCACGCAGGACTCTCTACATGTTCATTACTTTTGGGTTAATTAACTAATTGCTTGTTAGAAACTGGGCGTACGTGGGTTTCGTACTTTCAAGTACAATTATCGACCGTACTCGAATTACATTCGTTAACGTTCCACCTCATTCCACAGAGGAAAAATATCACCAAATCACATGGGTTCTTCCATGAAACTTCTTGTCTATAAAAATGAAGTACGGAAGAGAAGTAACGACAGAAGTGATTTCTAATTCGCTTAAGCTCTCTTGAATATGTTGAGAGGGAGATAAATGAATGATTTAATGTTATATTAAATGAATGAAAATTTATCATAACGTCTACTGACATGGTATTATAATACATATAAATTGCTTTGACAATTTATCACCACAACCTGCTGTAATTCCATCCATATATCTTTTCAGCAAACAAATTCATTGCGTTACGCTTTCCATATGTTCATTACTATTCAGTATAATGTAGCAATAAGCGCCCATATATTTGATACTTTTTCCAGATTGCAAATATCTATAACTCATCTGTTCGTTAAGAGTTACGCGTTTACTGATTTTGTGAATATTACTTTGTACAATTCGAATGAATAACGATCTGGTATTTTGGGCACTGATACACATTCATTGTAAATTCATAAATTTCTATCGAATTCCCTGATCTTCCCTCCTATAGAGAAGCAGGAAAAAATATTGAAAAATTTGGTTATTCCAACGAAAACTTATTAAATCTTGTGAAATCCGATTAGAATCGATTTTTGTGGATTTCATGGGTGTTTTTTTAACCAGAGCACGGAGAATGAACCTACCTTTCTCGGAAAGTATCTATGGAAATGATTCAAAATACAATTTACGAGCTCTAATACTATACATTTTGATCTCTCGATATCTACTTTTGATTGATCTACGATCCGAAATTGACTCTCAACGATGTTGATATAATGACGGTGTTTACGTTACTATCGCGAGTCAAAGGAGAACGAAAATCGAGCTAAATCGAGTAATGGTGCTCTCATATCGGGAGAAGAAAATTCATATTTCCAAATATTCATACACGTATGTATTTATCTTGTACATAAAACTATTTATACGATCACGAATAGCCTTCGTGACTTTACATACGTACATGTGCACCATGATACGTGAGTTCTCAGGGATATGCGTATAGAGGTATGCATGTGGGTATGTAAACGGGCAACCTGTTGCAACGCAATATTTACGAACAGTTCCGCCCGTTTCCCCAGAACGTGCATCCACCGTAAAATCCTCTGTTCAATCGCGTGGAATTCAAATTTTCACAAAAATTTCAAACAACAGTTTCAATGATGAGAGTGTATCTCACACCGAGAGAAAAAGCATGCTCTAAACGCGAGGGAGCCCTCCACGCTTCTAACGCTATGTTGTTATAACGTGATTTTAACGCACGGCAACATGCTTAGAAGGCATGCGTTAGAATTGTGAAGTGCTCCCTTGCGTTTAGAGCATGCTTTTCTTTCGGTGCAACCATACAACACCTCTTCATTTTTCAATTTTGTTTTACAGCTGGAGTAGAATTTTACAATTCTTCGATAAAACAACGGCATCTCGATGAAACTGAATTTTTTTTTTTAAAATCTATTTTTGGTCCTTCGATTCTTCTTGGTATTTACGAATAAAGCCACCGATGAACCACCGATGTTTCGAGTTTTGCCAAAAATATTCTCTTTTTCTCCGGATAGTTCGATGCCGTGTGGGTATCACGTGAAATCTCCACGTCTGGCCTTTCGGTGCGAATGTCTGTGTCAGAAAGAAAAAAATCCACACACCGAACTGAGAAGAAGAAGAAGAAGGAGAAGGAGACGAAGACAACTACGACTACGTCGCGAAACCGCGTGAATCAGTGGGTCTAGACACATCAGGTCATGAACCCGATGCAACTCATCCAAACCATTTCAGAAATTCTCCTTTCCTTCTTCCCCGACATTGACTGCATTGTGATAGAGGGATGGAGGGGTGGAGGGGAGGGGGAGGGGGAGAGGGAAGAAGCAACAAAAACCCAAAGAAAGAACCAAGAAAACATCAACAAAATCTGAAGTTTAGAAATAAAAAAAAAAAAAAATTGAGAAGCGATGAGTTATGGAAGCAAGGAAAAAAAAACAAGTCCTGTGTATTTCTGGAGATATCATTGTTTGAAGATCTAAAACAAGTCTTGAGAGAAACAAAACAACTCACGAACAATAACACGAGTCTGTTAGAACGATGTCGTGAATGGGAAGAATGAGACGTATACACGGGCTTTCTTTAAAGAAATTCTCAAGAGAATTATTCATTCATTTTCAAGAATTTCATTCCTGATAACGATTTTAAAATGAGATTTCGAAAAGCGAAGAGGAAGGGCAAGGGAAGGGGAGGGATGCCCTAACGTCAAAGAAGAACAAAATGTAGAGCTCATTATGTAATTCTCAAAAACTTCTTTGTACCAACATCCGAAATGAGCAAGTTAATTAGCCAACAGCGAACAATGAGTGTCATTCATTGAATGTGATTAATGAATGTAATTTTCGAGGAAAAATTGGAACAAAGTTGCTAAAATGCTGACAACGTTATGAGATTCTGAAGAGGATCTATATTTGAACGCGAGTACAGAGAGATAGCGAAGGTTCGTGAGAGATACAAGTCAAAAGATATTATTCATAAGAGCCACAGCTCAAAGCTCAACACTCTCCTACACAACCATAGTCAAAGAGTTGAAGCAAAATCTCGGACTGTAAACTTTCTTCTCTGACATGGTGAAATTACGACTATACCAATTAAGCATCCTGGGGAGGAAAAGAGGGGAACCAGGCGGAGGAAATCTACCGCTACACCACTACCAACGAAGTAGATGAGAGAGAGAATCGGTTTTGTGGTATTTTTATAAAATTCACCTTCACATTTCATTATTACTAAATTTTTTGCAGAATTTTCAAGGTGAATTGTTGTAAGTTGGGAAGGGTAATCTCCCAACTTCGATTGATTCATGATTTTGTGGGAGGAGAATTCATTCATATACGGAAAAAATCAAAATGTGAATGTCTCTAACTGACACAAAAGCGAGCCGCTTTTGATAACCCTGATAACACACAAAGAATTCTCTTTTAAAAACAAGAATAGAATTCTTCAAGAACTCTTTTCGAACTAACCCACGTGAAAATAGATAGGCGCAATGCTGACATCCAAGGCTTGGAAATCTATATCGAGCCAACGTTGACTGACAAGTGGCACAATGTTGCACCAATGTTGGGAATCATAATTTCCAATGATCAATCCATCATTGGCTCAAGATTGTGCCAATCATGGTTCATCGTTGTCCCAATATCGTTTGGACAAAAGAAATTAACTTCATACGAACAATTTCATAGCACGGCTGAATATTAATCCAAACGTTGACAACGTTTGGAAGAAATGAGCACCCAATGCAGTGCCAAGCCTGGTCAAAGCTTGGCTCAGGCTAGCCACGATCCTCAATTATACGTCTCCATACAAAAATTCCCGCGTCCAATGTCAAAGCGCCACCCTTCGGTATTGTTTCCAACGCTCGGTTCGTTTCTCGCAAGCACCCAACGAACTATGCGGTTGATATATAAGCATCATATAACCTTCTGGTTTGAAAATTGTTGTCTTCATCATAGGTCCTTCATCGAAGGAGAGATTTTAGCTGTGCAGACCCATGGACTCGTGGACATCAGAATTTGAATTATACTTGATGTAATTGATTTGTAAGGTAACCAGTAATCATTGAGTTATATTAAACTTATAAACACATCTTGTATTGGATTAATCAAGTGAGTTTATTCGTTCCAATGTATACAGAGATTCTCTGGCCCTGGTTGCTGCATAAAAGATTTCAGGTTCGGGCTGTACTTCTTAACACGTGTGGAGGGGAAGCAATCGATGTCGGGAATATATGACTCAGAATTTTTATTATATTTTTGCAATCGTTCAACATAGAGTTGAACATCGGCTCAACGTTGGCGCGGGATTGTCGCAACGTTGAATCAATTTTGGCCGAATATTGACTCAGTACTATTATAGTATTGACTCAAATTTAACAGTCAACATCATTTATGTGTAATAAATGATGGTACCTTCTTTAAATGCATAAAACATCTGACCATTGGCAGACCATAAAAACATTCGTCTATCAGTCTTGGTTCGTAATGAGTACAAGCATGATCCAATCTTGGATTTAGATCGAGCGACAAATTTTTTCAAGGGTTGTCAATGATGGCTGATTTGACTGCCATAATCGTACCAATGTTGGTCCGTGATTGACAGAATACATCAATGGAGCCTGTAACGATGTTATCATTTCAAGCTTGCACCTTGCTAACCGCGAAGGCTCGGCCAATCTTTGTCAGTGTTGCGCCATCCTAGTGCCAATCGTCAATTTTCACATGAATTCATGTAGAGCTCTGAAGGAGTTCAATGTTTGGGACATTAACGAGTTTTTTGAGAATGCTGGAAGTATTGTTTTAGTAGTCTCAAAGAACTCGTTAATGTCACAAACATTGAACTCCTCCAAAAGAAGAAAAGAGTTCTTGAAGAATTCTATTCTTGTTTTTGAAAATTAATTCTTCGTGTGTTATCAGGGAAATGTATAGGATTTTTTATACACAATTTTATATACGTTAATGTTTTCATATGGATTATTATAAAAATTTATAAGAGGGAAGCTTAGTTGAAATTGATTCTATAGAACTACTCTCTAAATCCAGAAGAGTGAAAAATCATGTGTATCACTCCACTAAGTCTCAGAAGTGAGCCAGTCCGCTTCGAGTGGGATTCCCACTCGTTTCGAAGAAACTTTCACCCTTGCAGAATGAAAAATTCACTCTAGAATTGAAGTGGCTGTGAGTTTTAACCCTCAAACCTTAGACTGTCACTCTAAAAGAGTGGAAATTTTACTCGAAATTTCGCAAAGCTCACTTTTGGCTGGCTGAAGAGTGAAATTGTATCGAAGATGTCTTTTTTGTAACACATGCCTCGAAAGTACCCCTTTCGTACTCATTTTTGAAGACAAAAACTAACGTACGAAGAATGATATACTTTCGACCTTTGGGTGACACCAGGTATTCGTAAAACTTCCTAGATGAGAACAGCAGAGAAAAAAAGAAAGGAATATGCAAAAGAACAAAACATTAAATTTACACGGATATTGTTGAAGAATTCGTAGTCATAACAGCAAGCTTACAGTCAGCAGTCCGGTCAGGATCGAGACTCTCTTGAAAGTTATGGAGAAGATGACGATTAATAGAGAAGGGAGTGGTCTAAAGTTAAACCTCTACGTGGGTGGCTATTCTGCAACAATATCTGAGTAGAATATTGTATGCGTGTATCTTTGTGGCGCACACAAAGCCCGTCGAGACACAAAGAGAGAAAGTATATGAAAATGCTGCACGGGATTCTTCGGTATACGGGGTTTAACTCGGATATTTACAATTATGCTTGAGACAAAAATATCCAATCCGAACTCGCGTTCTGCGATTTCATGAATTTAAAATCCACAAAATAGCATCAAGGGTAAAATATTTATGCGAAAACTCATATTCATAATATTCCACGATTAATATCCAGAGATTCCTCCTCAAATGGGAAGTTGTTCTCAACTGTAATCGTAAGTAAATAGAATTATCTTATGAAATATTTCATACGTGAGATCCAAGTTTTGCGTTTCAATTGAACTTTCGAAACATGGATGGAATGAATGAATTTGTTTTTTTTTTTTTCATATTAGTTTGAGGAGAGAATACGGAAGGAGAATGCGAAGTATGACGTGAAAATATGAACGGGTTTTTTTTTCCTTTCTTCCTTTCTTCACGAAAAAGATGGCTGGGAATGGGAACATCGTGGAAGAGTTTGATTGAGAATTGTCGTTCTCGTTCTCCAAGGAGGTGCCGTCTACCCCATTAGACAACGGAAGAATCGAAGCGAAAGAATTCACCAAAGAAGCTGCTCATTATCATAACACCGATCGCGCATTCGATCTGCTGCTGCTTTTATCTACGAATTTTAAAGGTATGGAAATAAGATTTATGCATTTCTACTCTCTTATTCTTCCTTCTTTTTGACTTTTATATTCTTTTCTCTCGTCGATCTCTCACGTCGTTGTCGTCGTTGTCGTTACCCATTTATGGATGGCCCATCGACGAATCAATCTGGTGACACTATCATCACCTTTTCGAAAAGCTTCTCTCTTGTCAATCGGATTTAGGGGGTTTAACCTGCTCAGACTTGAAAACATGGATATCAAATTCCAGTTCATCGCTCGACTATTCGGGATGATAAAAATTTATCGTCCACAATTTTCTCGCCTCGATGACGATAGTAGGATCCTGCTACAATGTTGTTTCTCGAATGAATACACTGAGAAAAAAGAAGAAGTTGTAAAATTTACATCTCGCGAAGTTGATATTTTAACTATTCTCTTGAAATCGTCCAAATATTAATTTCGACAACTTCTTCTCAGTGTACAATTCAAATTCGCATCGAATGATTCAATGGATTCTCTGGAACTCTTGAATTTTTATTGTGTTTTTTTTTTCTTAGTATTAAACATTAGCTCGGTGTATGATTCATGAAAAGCGATCAAGTCGAATATCATTGTGGGAAATTGAAAAAGAGGAGTGAGAATACTTGTCCCACATCTTCGAGCGGAAACAACAATATCAACATAATACTCACCCCTCGAGATAAGTGAACTGAATGAATTGAAATGTCATTATCTGTCCAATGTACGCATAACATGAATAACAAATCTTCAGAAAATTTGAAACATCACTAACCAAGAGAGCGAAAGGAAAAATTCAGTATCCTCGTTATCGAATAACGGAACACGCTTAAACGAGGGGAAATAAAATTGAAATCTTAAGAGACAGTTGAGTTATCCAGAAATATACTCAGCATACATTCGAGCGTTTCTTCGGTTCTTGTGCCCTTTTTCCACCCACAGATATCATAAAATTGTGTGTAGAACGTTGGAACGCATCTAGAGAATAAAGTTCTTTTTCTTAATTGCCGTTGCTCCGTTAATTTCTGTGTGAAAGTGGTGTGCCACTACTGTCGCATAACTGGTTGGTTCAACGGCGTTGCCATCGTTGCAGTCGTCGTCGTCGTCGTCGTCGAGAGAAAAGGAAAAAAAAAGGAAAACGGAAGAAGGGAAAAAATCAAGTAAGAGATTGGTCGATGAAGAAAGCCAAGAGACAAAGAGGTAGAAGGAAAAAACACTTTCTGGAATTCATCAAGAAAAGACGTAAACTCAAATCACTTGACTATATAAGCGACCAAGGTAGGTTTATTCCGGGAGCATGCCATTCGAAAGAAGAGTAAAACTTGCCATGTAAAATGAGCTGCTCTTCATCCTCGGTGGACATAAAATTTTTATATACAATGCAAATCTTATAAGCATTGGATGAGCGCAACGGGATATTCTGAAGGCATCGATCGGCTTTTGTGAAATTCACTCTGAAAGGGAGTCAAATGAGAATTATGAAGAAATGAGAGGAATATATCTCAAGCCTTCGAGAAGTTTTGGCATCGCGCGCCTCATGAGCGATCAGAAAAGAAGGAATAGAAATGCAGAATCCATAGAAATATACGTGGGTTTTCAGTCGCTTGAGAGCGACCAAGAGGAAGAATGTGTCCCTTTTGCAGCAATTAACTTGTACTTTAGAGTTGGTTGGAATAAAACTATAAAGAGATTCCAAACTTTTCAAGAATTAAAGTTTCGTTTGAAAGAAGGTCGAAATTATTTGTAATGCGCTAATTTTGGATTCCAAGTTGATGTACGTTCAATGAAGCTTCATCTAACGTTCGAATGTCCGCATATCTAACTTTTGATCACGCGTTGCCGAAGGTTCTTTTCCATTACGCATCGATTGAGTAGTATTCCCCTAAACATTTCAGGTGCACGAATCCATAACAAAAGTTTTCTGTAAAAAGGTAGAATAATCGGCAAATGTGCTGTTTGGAATGCTTGAATTACAGAACGCAAGAAACGCCTTCCGTTACAAACTTGAACTATATAAACTGTTAGAAATGTCTTTAAATTTGATATATTTTTCATGTACATTTGTAGATAAAATTTCCAATGATGGAAATGAGAATTCATTTACATACGCAACTGAATTTTAAACTTTTGCTATAATACATCATATATAATTATACATTTTCTCCACTGAAATTTCATTCAAATGCAATTGAAATTTCAATGAATTTTTCCAGTTACGTAAATAACTTTTGCTTCCGTCACATGTAATTGAAAGTTCAATCACAAATTTTTAACGGTGTACATGCGTTCGGAATTTCCCGTATTCATCCGGATATTTACCATAAAATCATGGTAGAAATTCCATGAAATTTGTAATTTTCAGTTAAATTTATGGGAAATTTTGTTCACACTGAGAACCCAATTTTTTAGATCGAAAGAAAATTTTCTTTACCCTCATTCTAATAAATATTTTTTTCAATGGGAAAATTCTTCATCAGATTGAAACAAAAAATTTTCAAATTGAAAACAAGATTCATCAGAATGAAAGCAAAGAAATTTTCTTCAAATCTAAGAATCCGGGTTCTCAGTGCATATATATCGGATATTGAATTGATATCAAACCAATGATTGGGATTTTCCTATTGCAAATTTACAGGCAAATTCTGATTATTTTGTACAGAGCACGCTCCAGCTTCATTTCAATGAATTCATGTTCGTTTATTGAAGTCTATGACCGAACCCTCCGGATACTGAGATTTCAACTACGAATGTATTCTAATTCCATGGGAATCCGAATCCCGAAAAAATCGATTGCCTTCCTCAATAGCGCGGCAAGAGGACCGTTCGTACGTCAATCAAAGCTTTTTCAGAACGGTCGGCGCTGTGTCAACCTCCTCGGTGCCACGGTGACATATTTAGGTGCATGGGGGAGAAATAATGCCTGTGATTAAAATTCACTCGGTATTGATCAGTTTCGTACTCCTCCAATCACGAGAAGAATATTCTTCCACACTTCCGATTCAATCATAGTTTTTAGCAGAATGTATTGAGTATTATCAAATTTTTTATATATCCGGAGGATTAAAAATCTTGATGGAATTTCAGTATGTTTACATTAAAAATACAATTTAGTTATAGAGTTTCTTGATTCTCTCATGTTAGTAGAGTTGTATTTTCCTTTTTTCTTCAATAATTTATTGTGCGTGGAAGATGAAGTGTTTTTGCAAAATTAGCGATGATGAATGTGGTGGGTTTTTGTTTTCGTATTTCACTGTGTTACAAGTTCGATTTTAATATTGGGGTTGAAGTTTTTCCTGGTCAAACAAACCCATTGAATCTTGCACAATGTTCTAACCAAATCTGATTCAACCATTCCCAATGGGATTTAATCAAGAGAATATATCTTTTCAATGTGATTCTTATTGAATCTCGCGCAATGTTTTGACCAAGTCCCATGAAATTTCATTTCTCCAGAGTCTATAGATTTTTTTGACCAGGGTTGGAAGATCATTGATTTGATAACAAGTTAGTACTCGAGCTCATTCAGCTAAGATTCCCAGCAGCGCCAAGTTGGGTTGGCAACTAAGTAATTGTAGATTTATAAACAATCTTAAGAATTCTTGCTGAAAATGCCAGACAGATCCGGACAAATAATAGTTGTCTGACTTTAAACGGTTTTTGTCCCATGAAAACAAGTCGAAAACTGAGAGAAGAAATGTTGTCAAGTAGAAATTTTGTCGGTTTTTGACCGGATTTCCTGGGACAAAGACCGTTCAAAGTCTGACAACTATTCCCTTCCCTAGATCTGCCTGACATTTTCAATAGGGATCAGAAATGTCCCAAGGAATCCTAGCCTAGTAGAAATGCTTTACACGCAGAAAAAAGTATTGCTGGCATAACAAGCAGGTTTGTTACTATAGCGCCTACAAGAAAAAATAGCTGGAAGAGCAAGAAAAATGATTGACACAACTAGATTTTTTGGCTGTCATAAACGAATTTGTCAACAGAAATAAATTCTTAGCTGCTGGAGTAAATATTTCTGTAAGGACAACAAATCTCTTTGTAGGCGCTATAGTAGCAAATCATTTTTCCTTCGTGTAGACGTTCACCAGTTTTGTAACACTTACGAGAGCTTTACTACACGGAAAAGAAAGAATAGTTGCAGCAACTACTTGAATAGTCGATTTTCGACCATCTACTTAAGTAATCGCTGCAGCTACTTAGTAGTCAGGACAAGTAACTCGAGAGTTGCACTAACTAACGTAAATACTTGAGGTATTTTGAATTAGCTGAGACAACTAGCGTGTTATTTGTCCTGACTACTAAGTAGCTGCCACAACCACTCAAGTCTACTACACGGAAAAAAAGGAATAGTGATAATCACTGAGCGAATAGTAAAATATGGACAGACCAAACTGCGCAATGAAAATAACTAAACGACTCAATCGAAACTACAATACGCTTAGTTGAATCAACGATACGTTTGATTAGAATAACTACACGATTGATTGAAGTGACCAAATGTTTGGTCCGTCCATATTTTACTGTACCAGTTTTCTCCGTGTATGGTCAAAAATCGACTATTCAAGTAGTTGCTGCAACTATTTCGTTTTTCCACGTAAATACTTGTAAAGCATTCGTAATATTTGCAAGTATTTGGTGAGGCACTCGCAAGTGTCTAGTATTTCGCTAACGCTAACGTTAGAAAACTCATGAAGGCGTGATGCCTAGGCGTTTCTACTAGGGGACTAGGGTAAGGTATTCTTTGGTCTTCTAAGTATTCACTTATTTAAAGTATGAGAACAACAAATTCAGGTGTGAAAATATGAAACGTAGTTTGTGAGTTGGTCAACGACTCAATGCAACGACATTTATGTTCTTTCATCATTGAATTTCATAACAATACACAACGAGGAGGAGGAGGAGGTGATTATATAAAATTTATCTGAAATCATGAGTCATACAACACGATACGGTCGTACCTACTCATACGTGTAAAATAACCTTACAGTGCGAGCCTCGTTTCGAGAATAACGCTATGCGTACAGCTTTTCTTCTCTTCCAAAGGATTACGGATTGTTGTATGTTTTGCTTGGTTTTGTGCGTGTGCGTGCGAGACGGATTTGTTTTCCCGCGCGCGCCAAGTAAGGCAGCATTGTGATTGGTAGATGCAGGTTAGCACTGAAGGCCGTTAGCCCTTACGATTCTAGAATGGTGAATACGCGGTTGGGGGATGTGGAGAGAGAGAGAGAGAGAGAGAGACAAGGCAAAAACGACAGAGCCGGAAGAACGGAAAGGGAAGGGGAGTCTCATCTATATGGGCAAGGGGCGCTTGCATACAATAGTGATACGGAGCGGCGGTAGTTCGTAGTACGGCGTAGATGGCGAGTATAGTAGAGTACTACGCAGTTGCTAATACTACGTAGTAATGAGAAGAGCAGGGAATGGAAGGGGGATTACAATTGCGTATGTGTGTGTGCGCGCGCGTCTGTCGTATCACTCGGCAGGGTTGCGTCCATTGATCCCTTGGATTCTTTCCCCTCCTCTTCGTAAATATCCCCACCACGCTCGATTTCTCGATTTCTTCTCCTCACTCCCCCTACTACCACCGTTTCTCCTCCTCTTTTGATCCCTCCGTTCCTCTTCTACGCTTTCGTTAGTGAAAATTTTGTACCTTGGAGAGTGAAAACTCTCATATTATTTATGTACATGAAATCCAAACCAATAATGTACAATATATTGTTTCGATATTGATTTTGTTTCTCCCCTTGTGTATTTCTCTTCCACTTGTTTATGCTGAAATGAAACAAGCGGAGAGGCGTTGTTTTAACGAAATTTCTATTCGGTATGCATCGTTCTTTCTATATTTGTAATTTTTCAATAGTTCGACTGGAGCGTTCATTGATTTTTTTTTTACAGCGTGGCATTTGATATCCTCCCAAGCTAATTATAAATTATTTGTTATAATTCGGTCAACAGGAATCTCATTTGGAAACTTCGCTCACGTATTCCCACGTGGCGTCTCATGTGAATGGTGGATATACCGAGTTCTGTATGGAAAAATTATTTGGTAGAGTTTACATACGACTTTTCACTCGATTGTCGACGATCTTTTACAATTTTTATGCATTTATGTGAAAGTTTACGTGGGAAATACTTTTTTGACCCGTTATTCAGGGTGTGAATTGTATTGAGATGATTCACAGAGTTCTTTTGGAAGAATTTATGTGATTATTATTCCTCATCAGTTGAAAAGTGTTGGGAAATCACATTTCTTTCTTATCAATCGGTTCTTTTATTTTGCAGGAAAGTTTTCCTTGATTACTCCCCACATAACAATCCATGTCTTGAAGATGTCCCAAGACGAGTTGAGGATATCTTGTGCAACACCTAAAATCTGGTATCCGAAAGACATATAAAACATGTTTCGTCGGAAGACAACTTTTAGATCTCCCAAAAGATATCTTTTGGGGTTGCATAAGACATCCTAAGCTTGAGATGTCTTCAAGGTAGGGTATGAATTTTTGCAGAATATTCACAAAAATCCTAAACTCAACTTCTGAAATCAATTATTCTCCAACCAAATTATTTTCCATTCTAGTCATCAAATTGTGTCAAAATGAGGCATCCAGTCGCCTCACGTCACACGGTGGATATGAATTCGAAATTGTATTCATAGCTTGAGGTGGTGAACTGACAGCAACTAATTAACCACACGCATAACAGATCCGTGATAACAGCATTGAACGTAGACTGCGTGTGGCTACTATGTTATATAGCTGTAACTCGACATTAGGCTTCAGGGGTTGGAAGCTATGAGAAGACGGGGGAGGGTACAACTGCTCAAACTTCGCCCGTAAATGGTACGATTTATGAAAACGCCTCTAATAATGCAAACGCGAATGCAAAGCAAAACGTATAAGACTCGCAAAGTTTCACCGACGTTGTAAGCTGAACGAATAACCGCCATAAATACTGAAATAGTTCTAGAAATGGACTTCACCACCCGCGAAGCGTCGATTTATTAATGCTCCTGTATGATACCTTTTCGTAACTGCCTATCCACTATCTACTTATACCGTGAAACTCGTTCTCCTCCCTTACGACTGTGTATGATATATTCAAGCCGAATACGTTAACTTGTACACTCATTTCGGGGAAAGTTATTACAACTGTGCATCAGAAATTCTTCAATCAAGGTTTCATTTTTGGCTCTACTTAATTTCTTTACATGCATCTACATTTCATACTGAATTACTCAGTTCCACAGTGAATGTTCATGAAATTTTTGAAAGTGTAGTAGAAATTACTCTAGTTACCTCCAAACCTTAGTTATTACTAGGCCATGCAAGTCTCTCACAAGTGCCTGGTGGGGCCTTGTAATGGCCTAAAGACTGGACAGAGTTGTAACATTTCTGGAAGTTATATTTTGAAGATATTTCTAGTTCTAAAAATTCGGAATCAATCATTTTTCAAGATGTATCAACTAGAAAACTGAAAGTAAAAATCGGGATCCTCAGAAAACATCGAACTCGGAATGAAAATACCCCGTCAACTTTGCATCTTATCGGGTCTGGTCATACTGTAAATAATAGTGTTGCTGATATAACTTCAAATCAACTCAATCTTATTTCTAGTCAGACCAGGGTTGTGCAATTTCAAATTGAAGGACAAACTCGCCCACTGATGTACATTTATTGGCGGCGCTAGCTATTTTCTTATGCATTATCAACCAAATTATGGAGAATAGAGGAAAGAAACTTGGAATGGAAGACTGTAAGAAATGTTATTTGAATTTTGAAAAACTTGACCAAACATGAATATATGTTTCAACATTGAACTGAAGTTTCTTACCTTGATAAGACTATATACAAAGTTCATCGAAACGAAAGTAATGCAAAAATTATTGAAAAGTTTCTTCGGTATCAACAAAGTAACAATTGTAAAAAGATTATATTTTACTCTCAGATGTTCTTCGTTACAACTTTGATCGTAATCGCAAGAATATTGTGCTTCTTAGGAAACTTACTGTGGAAAAATCATATCCCATAATGCTACGAAATGGCCCATTTTCCGCCTCGGAGAAAGGCGCAGAGATACCCAACCTACGTAAGAATAATGTCATATTGTTCGAAACAACAATTTGCATTGCACGTAAAAGCGACTGGGGAAACAACATGAAATATTTTATAACGTATTCCGAATAACGAATTCAATCAAACAATGGGTTTTTATAAATTTGTTATGAATTTGAATTTAGAAATTCACGATGGCAAGAGCCATTAATCGATTACAACGAAATTCTATTTCAAATCACAACAGTTAATTCTTCTGAATCGGTAATTCAATGTTCGCATTAAGGAACTTATTAGATTATCATGGAACGTGTCTGAAAGTTTTAAAGCATCATTGAAGAGTACATTTCACGTAGAAATATATTTGTCCCGAAATACGATGCCCTACAGACCGTAGAACAAAAACGACCTGCGCGACGTAACTTGCACCGTAATAACGCAGGGCGCAGCGTACATAAGCGTGTACATATAGGGCTCTTATGGAAGGGATGCAGGGGGTTGGGATAGAGAATATAGAATGAGAGAAAGGGCCAGAAAAGAGGAATAGAGATGGAAGTACTTTACCACCCCGTAGAACGGGGGTGTGAGTGTTGTGTCTGGAGCTGGACCCACCCTGGGGTGAATGCCCTGGAACCCCTGCGTACAGACAGTTTTTTTTTTCTCATTCCTACCACCGTCTCGTTCTCTCTTTCCCTCCCTTCCACACAGCCTCCCCTTAATAGTATCTCATTCTCTTTCCTTCTTCTCGCTTCTCTTCTCGCTTCAACTCGTACAAGCTGCACGAGGTATCTACGCTCTTGTACATAAATGAAAGAGCAAAGGGGTGTAACGGGAGTCTTCTACAGGGATTTTCTATTCCCACAGGCACGTCTGCGATGTGGCTTAAGCCCCCTCATTCTTCGACCCCCTTTACACACCTCTTTCTGCCGATTTTTTCTCCTTTTCTTTTCTGTTTCATGGCGATCTGTTTAGATTTATTCTCGCTCTCCGAGGCGCTTCATATGAATGGACGTAGTACGGTGGATACAGCTTTACATACAACGAAGGCAATTTTTTTGATTCAAATTTCTTTCTCGACCGTTATTATCGCAGAAGTATCATCGAGATAGAGAATAATTCTCGAATTCTCTCGCGAGGAAACTGTAATTCTATTCAATTATATAACATAAACTTTTCAACTCTGGGTGCATAACAATAATAAAAATGGCCACATTATTTGCACAACTCGTTTCTCTTCATGATATAAGCAAGTTGAGAGTCTCTGTAATTAAACACTGGCGAATCTAAAGCACCAGCCCATTAAAATATCCCCTAACGAGTCGGTGACCACCCATAGCCACCCTGTCTGGCTCAACAATGACTCACGCGCAACTCCGTGACTTTTGGACTGTCTTGCTCGCGTACAAACAGGATACATTATGGATATGAATACATGTATATGATGTTGATCCAATGACTCTCTCCCTGGCTGATGTGCGATAATATTTTGGAGACTTGGATTCGTTTATATCTGCATAGGCGAAGGGTGGATACGTTTATTCTCTTGACGATATCACGTTACGAACGAGCAATACAAATATATGCTCGAAATTTCGCGATAACAACGTTTATCTTACTTTCTCATCGATATAAGCGGATTAGCATATCTTAGAACCGCCGTCAGCGTGTACAGAACAGTTTGTTATTTTTTCTTCCTATTTTATTCTCCTGCGGTCGCAATTAGTTGCTCGCTTTTCTTTTTGCAGCTCATTTCACCGGACTACGTGCTCCAAACAAGTGGTTATCCTCTTTCCTCTGTACAACTTTGTTTCTTTTTGTGTGCTCTTTCGTCTGGCACTCTTTTTCCTCAACTGCTTTCTTCGGCGCGTCAGAATCGCGTACAAATGATTTCTCTGTGTACAAAGTTTCAAATAAGTGGATGATTAAGATAGATTCTTTCGAAGACACTCCCAATGGGATTTATAATTGATTCTAGATCTCTCGAGTCTCTTCGTAAAAGAGGTATGATTGGAAAACAGTATTGGAAATCTTTGTTTCCCTTTTTCCACGATATATAAGAATTCAGGGTTGTTTCGATCTTCGGAAAACACCGTACGATGCTCTTTGTGGAGAAAATACAACATAATACAGTTCCAGTTTGATGAAAAATATTGCGGTACTTACTCGCGAATAAGAAGATCGTAGAAAACAAAACGTGAAAGTTCATTTTCATTTTTGATTAGAATCACAATAACTTGGGTGACGTTGATTTATCAAAGGTTGTTCTCAGGTTAATGGAGTCGTGGAAATGACAGCATATCCTCACAAAAGCAACATCGTTTCGAAATCTTCATGGCTAGAAAGAAAAAAGACTTTATCCGCTTTTTCCCGCGACGTGTTTTTGTTTCTCCTTTTTATGTAAACCGTTTCTGAGACTTCCAAAAGAGTGCGGAGATAACTGGCCTATGGGGATGGTGGTTAAGGTCACAGTGGGGGTCGAACGAATGCCGTAGGCTTCGTTTTAATTGCAGCGTTTGTTCGCTCGCGCTTTTGTACAAGCTATCTCTCTGTTCTTTTTATCATCCATAGGGATGTACAGAAATAACACACCGAAAGTAATATCATTTTCGAAACGTCATGACGCTGCAATAATATTGCATATTAAATGCGATTTACATCTCATATATCAGTGATGCAAGGAAATTTGAACACTCGTCATTTTCAATGATGAATCATTCTAGAACCTTATTTCTGTTTTCTTTATAAATGTATTTTTTCCCCTTAGGGGTCAACAAAATCAATTTCAATGTTCGTCGGCTGAGGAAATACACGGTGGGACGCTTTGGTCTGTGGGGACGTTGATAAGAGAGAAAGAGGTTCTTGTAGGAGAGAAAGATGGGTGATATGAGGGAACTAGATCGAAGCAAGACGACTTGGATAGTCGGAATAGTGCAGGAGGTTAAGGCGACATAGTGAGAAAAGGAGTAAGAGAACAGGGGTTTCATTCCTTAGTAGTCAGACGCAGGCGTCTACCTCCTCTCCTCAAAGTCTGATGTGTCTGCTCCGCGTATTTCGTTCAGTTTCCACTCCTGCACCCTCTATCCATCCGTCTGTCTGGCCTCATACCATCAAGTACCTTACCCCATATCCTTTTTTGTTCCTTTTTTTTCTACTTTATTTAATACTCCCTAACGCTCTATTTTTCTTGTTTTCAAGTCGAGTTGTACTCGAATAAGAGGGAATTTAATTTGCAAACATAATTACGTCCTATCCTCTGAGAGATTCCCGTAAATATGTCTTTATTTCGTACGAGGAATCAAATGAATAAAAGGAAGTTACGCAATGAATGCATTGAATTTATTTTTTGGTGCTCAATTTTCGTGCAGTTTTCATTTCGATTCACTTCCAAAGTGAAGAGGTTTTGATATTATATTGGTTTTTCAGATCTACGGAAAATTAAGAATGGTAAATATTGAATAAGAGAAGAACATATCGATTTAATCATATTTTTCCCAATCGCGAAATCAAGGATAATGCTCACGATTGAGTAATTTTATAGGGTGTTTCGAAAAAACACCATATCCCAATTACCACTTTGTACATTGTGTGGGAAGATTTTCCGTGGTGGGAAAATAACGTTCCCTGAATATCAGAAGAACGTGTAGATACCGTGGGGAGCGCCAGCTGACTCTTTTCGGGGAAAAAAGTGCGCTAAACGTTCATAAAATGCATGAGCACGCTCTATAAACGTACTACAAACTCAAATAAACTCGCATTCTTGTGAAAATGCTTGAAGCGCGCTCCCCATTAATCACCGATGCACATCGCATGGGGATGAATTGAAAAGATTCAAAAATCTTCAGAGAATTCACTTCCCAATCAATTTTCATCACTTTTGTTTCAAAATGCTCGTGATAGAGTTTTTGAGAGATTCTTTCTGGCATATTTCGGAAAAAAACCAGCCAAGGATTGTTTCAAACTTCTGTAAATCCAATGAAATTTCCTTTTCCATAAATCTGGAATTTTCAAATAACACCATGGGGAGTTATAAGGCGATTCCTTTTAGGTTGGCGGGTACAGATTCTGATGGTTCCTCGTTACAAATTCGTTATAGGGTTTTCAAATCCAATACGGTGGACAATAATTTCAAGGTCAACCGAATCCACTGAACCATCGTAACTTGAAAGTTTTTCGGAACCCCTGGTTGAAAATTTGCTGTTAGAAATTCAAAATTCAAAATAACAACTCCGATGTGCAAAAATTTTCAGGATTATATATAATTTTTATATAAATATATAAGAATTATATTCAAACCTCGACGGGTCAAATAATGGAATATTTTAGGTAACTTATGGACGATCCCTAATGTATAATTTTGAAAATTGCGTATTAATTCGAAGTTGAAATTCAATGGAACTGTTACACTGAACGTGATCACCGAATTTCAACATGATCCGTTGATTAGATATCGAAAAATCGTGTATAACGTAGGATTCAAAGAACTCTCACGATATTGTTCATGGCTTTTCTATTTATTAACATTTTTTCATCAAATTCTTAAAGTGTTGAAGGACCATTTCACTCATTGGAATAATATTTAATTGGTTCAAAGAAATATTTTATAAATATCACCTCAGTCTGGAAAAAAATCGGAAGTCTCAGCTTCTAATTTTCACAATTGTAATAAAAATGACAAGTAACTTTTTGGGTGTAATTTAAAATATTTACGTGGAGTATTATTAATTGACATCATAAACTTTATTTATCTACAAATAAAATCTTTCGATGCCATATAAAATAGTGCTCACTAATCCTTTAAACCTTTTGTTTTATGGAAATGAAGTTAGAATTTGGATACGTGGCAGCCTTTTTTCAATCGCATATTTGTTTTTCATTGTATATTTCGATCACAAATTCTAAATTTTGTATGATTTGTATACATTTTTCATACAAAATTTGATAAAATTTTTCAAAGTTACAAGTTTTATTTTTGCAGTTGCGAGAAATTGTAATCTTTTTCTCAATCTGAAGTGGACACATTTTTCAAATTGTTTATAATTTGATGTAGTTTATATCTAATTTATATATAATGATATGATTTTGAAAGCTTCCCACTCGGAAAGATACAAATGATGATAAAAAAAGTAGATCATTTTGATTCCTTCATGAGGGAACAACTGCGACTGTAGTTTTAAGGGGTCTGTCTAGTAGTTCGCGCCGAAAAAAACGCGATTTTCGTGATTATTCCTTGGGATACTGGAAAAAGGTAATGATATAAAAGTTATTAGGCTTAATCTACTCTTGAAATACATAAAAAAACTTTTTTCTTTTATTTTATACATGTATTATGACCAAAAACGTCAGCCAAACGCAACACCTCGAAAAGTAGGTAGGTCCGCCTTGTTGATAAAATCTCGGAGCTGTGTTGTCTGAAACAAAAAAATCAAAGTGCTTTAGGTTTGGTATGACAATGGCTATGTCCCCTATGAATTTTATTCAATTATTTCAAAAAATAAAAAAATGGTAAAGAAAAAACAAAAAATTTTCAAAAAACCGTTTTCTTTCGCCGATTTTTGAAAATAAAATATAGTAAAATTCAAAATTCTTGAAAAAAATTTATAGGGGACATAGCGATAGGTTCAAAGAATATGTGTTTCAAATTTCATAAGGATCGGTCGAGTAGTTTCGAAAATTTCATCAACAAGGCGAGTAAAAACGTTGTTTCAAGAATAACGCGTTTAAAGTTTTTTTTACATGAAATTCTTAAAAAAAACTCACTTACGCCTAGTCAGCGATGCCTGGACCGTACAAAATTCCTCCAGATTGTTCGAAGAGTTGACTTTCTTCCAAGTTTTTTCCAAACGAAACCAAAACGATTTTTCAAAAGTGAGTTACTAGACAGACCCCTTAAAATATATTATTATAATACTGATCAGAATACTTTACCTTCGCACAGCGATAACTTCGAAATTCAAAACCCTGCCCATACAGGATTTCTCAACAGGAACCATAAATCGATTGATCATTGGCAGTGCTTACATCCATTCACCGAAGGATACTTTGTTCATCAAAGTACGATGAAAAGGTGTGGTCTTTCTTCACAAGGAATCATTTTGTAATTGGCGAAGAAATAATTGAAACCCTGGATCGAAGAAATATCAAAATTCCCGCAACAAAATCGACGAGGGAAGATAATAATATCAAACCACGAGGTAGGGTCAGTTCTAAAACCTGTAAAACGGGAACGAGAATATTTGACCGTGCGAACGGCTCACGTAATTATAGACGAGTGAGTTTTGAATTTCGCATCTGTCGTCTGTTTAGCCGAAATCAGTCTACCCTAACCTACCCTATACTACCTAAGTTGTCTAGCCTAGTTTGATTTTAGCATACTTCACAGTTGAAAGAATCCTTTGTGCGCTACCGCGTCACCCTAACCTATCCTACACCGAGCGAACCTCTTTGTTTCCAACGCTCCCCGACGCACTCTCGTAATCCTGCAACCCAAATTTCTTTGCGAGACGGTGCAAAAATATTTTTATTTCCTTCCTCGAAATTTATGATCTTTGTTTATTACCTTTGTTCCTGGACTTTGAATAATGTGTTTTTTGTCAAACGTGTTTGTATTGTCTGAAGTAGTACCTATAACTAGCACGCTCCTTTATTCGATCGCTTCTCGGTTGGCTTTCACTCCATATGTATGTACCCTCATAAAGAAAGTATTACGATTGTATGAACAAGCTGGCTGCCAGTAATTCTCGAAGCTATTTCGCGAACCCTCAGGGCAGGCGCAAGGCCAGACAGACAGATATTCGCGAATCCATTATTTGGCCGCATGAGTTGTCGAGCACCCCAAATCCTAATAAAACCCACTGTGCTAGACGACGACGCTCGGTTCGTGGAGGACGACGACGACGACGACGCACAAAACGAACGAACGAACGAACGGGGGGAAAGAGGAAGAAGAGAGGAAGGAGATAAAGACGCAGAGAAGGAGAAACCCTTTTATATACGCAGAAAATCTTTCCCATGGCGATCTGGAATACCATGGCTTGCTGCTCCCTAAATACGAACGTATTGAATAGCAAAGGCGGGAAGAAAGAAGAAATACTCGTGCACATTCGGATTCCTTTTTTTCTCTCTTCTTCTTCTCCTTCTTCTCTTTCTCTGTTCTTTCTTGCTCTTTTTTTCCTTCTCGAATAATCCTCTAACGAAACTAGACAAACGATCCGCGTAATTGAAATCCCCTGCGAAAAGAGGTGTGAGATCTGTATTTTCATGCGTTTTTCGAGGGTCTCTGGTGTACACGAATAATTTTTCGTGCAGAATAATCGTGCCGATTACCGCACTTCTTTACATGGTTGTATTTCAATAAGAAATTAATTGTCCTCCATTCGTAATGATGAGAATGAAAACATATGAATACTCTGTGTGTACTGGAGTAGTTAAAGAATCCCATTAAACCGATTGATTCTCATCGATTCCGATGCAGAAAACTGATTCAAACCCATTAAAAATTGATTCTCAATGGGTTTGAATGACTTTTCTGCATCGGAATCAATGAGAATCGATCAATTTTATTTCGTAGCCTTCAGAAATCATTCAATAATTCAAAGCGCGTGGCAGTGCGCAATCTCATTTTTTATATCCCAAAATGGAGGCAAGTTCTCAAGTAGCGCAACATTGGCATTTCGAAAAATTGATCTTATACAGAAAGTTATTTAAAATTGAATGCAAGTAGTAGCATCTAGTGGTGCAAGTTAATTTCTACTTTTGATATAACGAAAGCTTTCAACTATACATCAAGGTACAATTGTCTGATCGGATTGATTTGTCGCCACAGTTTCAGGACATCGCGTGAGCGTGTGTCTTGCATGACGTGTGGGATACATAATACAGTGATATCAAAGCTTTGGCAGGTGGTGACTATATTTTGTTGAATAACGCATACATTAGATCGACTCTCTGAGTTTCCAATCGCATGACAAATTCAGTTGGCAATCGGTTATATCTTGTACACATTCTTCCACATACATCACGAGGAGGACCGTCTGAACTATCTTGCCGTGAGAACACCCGAAATTCATCCCAGGCCATTATTCGAGCGTTGTTTTCTTGAAGCAGCGGTCTTTGGCGTGCTATGCCGACGTAATTTTGTGAACGGAAATCCAATTAAGGTATAAATAGCTGAGAGGTTCTCCTATTGAAATACTGGCGATCGGTGCAGTTGCTTGCTAATAAGAAGGTAACATGTGTGCCTTTGTCTGGATTCTCGATATTGTATATATATATATATATATGTTTGGTATGAGCGTCCGTTCGCCCATTCGTCTATTCATTCGTTCTTTTGTTTCTGTTTTCTTCTTTTTCCCTTCTCCCCTTTTATCCGTCTCGTTCTCTCGTTCGTAACTCCACTGCGCCATGCGACCAGCCACCACAGCATGACGTGTTGCGTTACACTTCAACATGTTCCGGACCTACCGCAATCCCGAACCTTTGGTGTTGGGACTCTCTTCTCTCGTCATCCACGGGTGAACGGCGGTCGCACGTCGGTCATTCACACTTATTCGTTCTCCACCAGTCTCTCTGAATCTCATATTATTAATTCTCTCCTCTCAATCTGATGAATATACATAAACAAGTATAGCGAAAACACGAGCGCCGTAATGAATGTTCTTTATTCATATTATTAGTTGTATCGAATATTCATTAGGAGGGTAGTATTTTTGCTACTCTATATATCGGCGGTTTTAATCTAATAGCTGGCTGTGGTTGGTGACAAGAATGATAGCTTTGTTGCTGACCGCGATGACCCTCCGATGGTGGTACGATGCTGCCGACCGTTGATGTACAGTACCATTCAACCGGCTGTTATTGCTGCCAAACAACATGCAAACCTATCGCTGAACAAAGTGGAGAATCATCTTCTACCGTACTCGATCTTTAAAATAGTTTTTGTTCGGTTCTCTAATGAGGTTCGTGATAGCTAACAGGGTACATCTTGGGGGATATATTCTTGTCTCACGTTTTGAATGCGAATGTGAAAGATTTCGTGTGTAACAGTTTTGAATAATAACGAGAGAAGAAGAAGAAGAATGATTTCTATTCACCGGAAACAGAATGAAAAAAAAAAGTGTACTTGGTGGAAGTTTGACCGTTTGATCCATATCCGGATGCCGGACGAATGGAAAGACGAGTCAGGTCCTTTGCGACCAAACAATTACAACCGGTTTGCAATTCCAAGATTCTTTTGTCACCTGCGACCTTCCACTACCGATGTGGCAACAACAACAACAACGGCGTACCGGTTCAAAAGAGGTGCCTTTTAACGACTGACGCTTTGTACCGAAGAGATTCAGGGTCAGAGGCCAGACGGACGACCAACACGCATTCGAAACTATACGCCCTATATATTAACGTTCGCTCGCTCGCGCGTCTTTTTCCAAACTTTTTTTTATGATCATACCGAACACCGTTGTGAAATCAAGTGAACTCGTTCTGGTTTATAATTGTGGAAAACAGCATCGGTATTTTAGCCCCACTTTCCCGCCTACCGACTTGATAAAACCCCGCAAAGAATTGTAATCCTTTCAAATTTAAATAAAAAATTCGGTGAATAACCAATTAAATGCACGGAATTTCCTTAAACACAAAGCAAGTGAAATTTTTTCTGAAACTTAAGTAGCAACGAAGGGAAAACACGATAAACACGCGAGTGTAAAAGATTTTTCAAAGATGAATTTGAAAGGAACGAGGATGATCGAGGGATCGAGCCGGCGCGGACCTAGGAACGATCGAGTCGAGAAAATATGGGGGTCCCAGCGTTCAATGTTTAGTAGAATGCTGCACAAGCTAGAAAATATTACCCACGATAATAGAGTTCATGCAACCCTGTGAGCCAGTGAAATATGTTGCAATAATATGTTTGTTCTTGGGAATTTAAAAGAAAAGAAAGAAAAAATAAAACGAATAAAGACCTTCGTGACTCTTCGTGGCTCTGAGGATTCTCAACATCTGTTACGTAAATAGAGACAAGACAATTTACAAGAGATACGTGTAAATTGAGACGAGTAAGGTCAAGATCGAGTATTTCTTCTTTTCTTTTTCTTTGAAATACGGCAAGTACTGCATTTTTCTTCCCCCTCGACTCTCGCCCACTCAACTTTATTGAAGTATAGAATTTGATTGCATTACTCGTAACTCGATCGTTCCAATTAAACCGCGATCGGAGCTCTCGATGGTGATTTAAGATAATCGATTTATAATCATCGCAAAGACACAGAGTTGCACAGCGCTCGGTTGGATGAATGTTGCTCGTTCTTCATAAATTCTGATGTTCGATTTATCAGAGAACGCAATATATTTTCATTCGCACGCTGCTTTTATTTATATTATATTCCTGTAACGTTAATTGGTAATCGTGATCACGATTATTAATCAAAAGGTTAACGAAATGAAGTATTCGAAGTGTGAGAATTCACCTTACCGATGGAGTTTTTAAATTTTATCATCGTGGTAGAAGATTTGTATCGTTGAAGAATACATGTGCGAATACAGCTGTTCGGAGAAGGATAACAAGCACGATGAAAGGATGAAAGCGGAAACAAGGGAGTAGAAAAATGTATTCGTATTGGGATTAATAACGTTCAACATGTGCAGAGGAAAGTGACGTAATACTCTAGAGGATATCCAATTGAGCACATCTTGAAGATTCTTTTTTTCAATGAAGATAAGCTTTCAATTGACGGAGAAGAAATACGCGGTACTCTAATGTTCCTGTTAATTTAATTTTGTAGATCATTCACCTTTCCTGCACAATACAATTGAACGCCAAGTTCAATACACTCTGATCAATGCTGGAAATGAAGAACGAGAATAGCGATTTACAGTTCTCATGTGATGTTCATACGTTGCGCTGTATGGGAGCGATATGTTTGATCGTTTTTGACGAATTATTTTCGAATTTCGATTCAAGCTCATCGCGATAACTGGTAACTTTCGAAATTTTATTTTGATGGCACATTCAATTGACAAAAGAAAAACATACCTTCATCTGTTACCTGTTTAAGTGAATTCAATTGATTTCTGACATTTCGTTCAATACATTCATGATACAAATCCTGCTCCCACGCAGGCGATCGGATCAACTCCCTGATGTCATTCGGAGCGGGAAATTTAAACGTCGGACATAGAAGCAATGGAGAAATAGGGATAAAAACTCAATAATTTTTCTATAAAAAAGGAATCTGTTCTATCGTTTCTCGATAGAATTCTATTTGGTAACAATTGGTATCGCAACGATCTCAGAGAAATCCGTCTGCGCAGGTCTGGCGTTGCTTAAGCTTGCGAAGACATTGAATGAAATTGGAAAAGGTCTGGCAAAATTCTTTTCACAAAGTATAGGGTTCAGCACTCCACCATACTTTTAAGACACTTTTTGTCAGTCTCTCGAGAACGTGGCATAGTTCCAAACCATTCCGTGAAAAGACTTTTGCCTTTTGACTTTCAATTCGGTTCAATATTTTCGCAAGCTGAACGCCACATTTTCAGTCAGATTTCTCCGAGATCGTTGTTATACAAATTTGTAATTTGATAATTTACAAGATGTTTGACGTTCAAACTGTTTTCTTTCCAATGCTTCTGGGAAGTTATAAAAAGTTGATTAATATTTATCATTCATTCGTTTCTCAGTCCATTCGGAATAATATATATTTATACGTTCATGAGACGACGCTCCAACGACGTCGATGAATCAATAAGCTTCGATTGGAACAAACACAATGTATATCGTGACCGGAAAGAGATTTTAGCGAAGAAAAAGAAAGAGAAAAATAAAGACTCTCATGCCCTTTCAATCACCAAATTTCAGGCCTACCATCACAATAGCTTTGTTGAGGTATTTGAACCCGTTGGCGTCGTCATTGTCGTCGGCGTCTGTCTGCAGTAAACCAACGTCTGATCCCTCAACCCCCTTCCTCGGTCTTCAAAACGAAGGAAACTACTCGGAAGAGGGGTCCGTCATCCGGTGAATCACATACCCCTTGCGCTCCCTTCCATTCTTCAGTTTTCTCGACCTATCTTCCCCGCTTTGGATTCTTCCCCTGCGATAACGCGATTCTGTTATATATGTTTCTCAATATAAAACAATACCTACAAAAATGCAAGAGAATATCATCGAAGAACAGGAAAAAAATATGAATATAACATATAAATTGATCGGAGTTTATCAGGTATGTTCTATGACATCTAAAATGAATCGATTCTTTTGTATATAATTGTTCATCGAATTTCAATTGAAATTTGATATAAATTGTATCAAAAACCAAATCAATAACAGACTGACTCGTATCTCTCGTACAATATCATCCGTTACTCATTATATATAATAAATTATTATATATATTTTATATAGAATGAGTAACGAGTAACGTAGCATCGTGGATACAGATGTTGTCAGGGCCATTCAACTATTACACCTCCATTACAGCGATCATTGTTATACGTCCAGCATCGTCATTCCAAGTAAATTCTAAACAGAAGAAGGACACATGCGTACAAGCCACATAAACTTGGATGGGCGTGAAGACCCGGCGATCGGGTCCAAGGTCTTCAGCGAACAAGATCGTACGCTTGAAAACTTCAGTGTATAAGGTTTACAGACGAAGGTTTGCTGCCCTATTTAATGGCGGCGGAAAGAATAAAGAAAAGAAGAAGGGTTGGAGGGGCGAAGCAGCAAGCAGACAAGCTGAAGTACGACGAATGGCAAAGAGGGAACGCAGAATTGCAATTCGAGGGGAACCTAACGTTGCCGTTGCGCGCGCATCATGGCGGGAAACAAGGGCCAACAACCGCCGCAGACAGGCACCGTCTTGGCGGGAAAGATCGTACTACGTATCACCTTTGTCTTACCCAGAGAATAAAGAATTTATTATGTATATATATATATATATATGTATATACACACATACGATCCACACAAAGAACCGTATATATACACATATTTCATGAAATCGATACATTCGTTCCCTTCGAACGTGAATTCATGATTCCATTTTCTCATTGTATTTCATTCCTCGATGACGAATGAAAGAAAGATTGCTAATCTTGCGATAATTGTCGTTCTTCGGACAAAAATATTCAACGAATTTGAGAGAGACGATGGAAAGGATGCAAGGAAGGAAGTTACGTTCCAAGAAGGACGATAAATCGGCAAAGCGTGTTTGTAAACAGAGCTGGAGTAGTTGTCATTCATCGACTACTACATCGGTTGGCACGAATACAACGCAACATCGACCGATGGCAACAACGACGCCTACCACCACCGGGTTTCGATGGATCAGGACGAAAACGTCGTTTGTGCCGCGGGAACTTGACGTCTAGACGTGTTTTTTTGTCGGCTAGTCGGTCCCCGACCAACCGCAAACAAAGGGTCGCCCGAAGAGAGATCACGACGTTCACGAGAGTTCTATCGACGCAGTCCCCTGGTAGGACCTTGCTGATTGGACGTGAAACATACCACAAAACGATAGTTTCGGTTTAACTGCTCTCGGGCTTCCATAGCTATAAATTTCTCACTTGCCCGGTGATCGATATCTCATAAAGCTACTTTTGTATCCTAAACAAAGGGAAATGAGATGAATAGCGTCCTTGACACCTGATTCGTCGTTGATCCGTTGAATTTTATATTCTGCGTATAACAGAATTCTTCTGTTCAAATCTATCACGATTCGATTAGAGAGATTTTGCTTTTTTTTTTCCTTTTAGAAGATACTCTACACACCATGGCCATTTTATGATAATTTCATTATCAGATATTTGTTTCGTTTTACTAGGGTTATATTGCAAGAAGCATAAATGTCGTTCGAATGATATAGGTTTGGGAGACCTCTAAAGGAGGTAGAACCACATTTATGATCGTCTGTACTATACGTGTACAGTCAGAGATGCTGACCTCGTCACGTCTCGTCGAGGCGGAATCTCTCGTCGCAACAAGAGATATAGAGCTTTTTTTCTTTTTTTTCCTTTCTTTCCCTCTTAAACGAACCATCCTTTTTATCCCGATCGACATTTTAAAAAGTTTTCTTGTCCTCTTTCAATTCATCACGTTTACCTTCTCGCGTCGTTCTCGCAAAGGGAGACTGGTCGGTGGAAGAGGAGAGTCGGGATGAATGGGAAAGAAGGAGAAGCATGACACCCTAGGTCGAGGAAAAAATTAAAGTAGCGACGCGTACCGCCCATCCATCTCCCGTTGATAGTGCCAAGTTAACACAGCATTATGTACTTTTTAAAACTGCTGCCACGTTAATGTCACTTGGAGAATGGCGTCACGAGCGAAACAAGCATTGCTCTCGTAACGATCCATAAAACTTATTTTGGATTCGGTTCCGTGTAATAGGGTGTCATGCTAGGAATTCTTATGATGTGCCTTGCAAAGACTTCTTCCAAATCCGGTATGTTGATTGCGTATCGCTAACAAGAACGATGTTTAATATATTCTCTTTGCTAAATAAATCATTATCCGATATTATTGAATTTTAATTGCGTTCAATGCGTTGCGGTATACCGTCGTATCAAGTGTAACGAATTTGCGCATGCAGGAGGATACGCAAACCGCGATATATTGAAATTTCATTACCCTACCAGGAGAATAGTCTATTAGAAAATGATTATTTGGTTCTGTTGAAGCATCATTTATGATCTCAATAATGGCACTTTTTTGTATCGAGGATTACAGGATATATGGTCTTGAACTGTCTCTTTATCATTGACGGGTTCTCAGTCGAGTGAATTACCGAGAAACATGGAGTGGAATTCAACTGATTCTCTGAAGGAACGTGCGAATCATTTGAGATCAAGGGCACTCGAGCATCGGGAGAAGCGGGCAAAATTTTACGCCAATTTTTTTCATAGATTACTCGATAAATCCTAATTTGGAACCGATGATAATTGAGTACATTCCTGAGATTGGACTCTGAATACAAATTTGGATTTCTTCATGGTTTGTCGATATCGAGAAATAAAATTACAAAAAGTTTTCAACAGTAGGAGGTTATTACTGTTAAAATCCTCTTATAATCGTCAGAAAATCAATAAAAGTCAGTATTGGATTGTTTGCGAGACTCTGAATTTCCGCGCGGAAGACTGGAACTTACATTTAGAGTCTAATCCTGGTCGTGGATTGTATTTCCTGGTTAAAAGAATTTGATGAAATAAAATTCGATGGGATTGATGGGCACAAAATTTGACTGAATTCTTCTGGTGCTTGATTGAATGGTAGTAAGATGATTTTCTTATCAAATCAATATGCAGCTCTGAAGTATCTTGTATCGTATCATTTTCTTGTTCCTCAACGCGTATATGTGAAGAAAAATGATTTGGTTACTCGTTCGTGTGCAAGCTTTTACGAAGAGAGAGAGAGAGAGAGAGAGAGAGTAAAAGGCAGAGAATTCCAACGTCGGTCCGTCAACCTATGGCGTTGTCGCCGAGGGCCAATGCGATACCTAGGGGACTTCGTGCTCAGCTATGCTAGGAGGATTGGTTGCAGGGGAAAAGAAAGGATGGAAGACCGAGTGAAAAAGGAAAATAGAGAATGAAAAGACCACATAGAGCATGGCTGGAAAAGCCGCGAGCTTTGCTGGCGTGTGCACCCAAGGATACGTGCTTGGACTCTATTATAAGGTTCAGATCCATCTTTTTCTTTGGTCCAAAATGAGAAAAAGGAACTGTCTCCTTCTGGCTTCTTCTCTCCCCTTTCCCTCCCCCCGACTTTTTGCCTACCTCCTTCGTATAGAATTTCGATTTAGTTGTCCTTGTGATATCGGTAACTTCTACAAGTACCAATTCTGGTACAGGTTTTCCATCTATTACTTCTCTCTCCTTATTCTCGTTGAATTGTCATACCTTTATCGTAAGCTAATCTTTTATCAGACTCTGTGAAATCGACGTTTCTCTTGTATCGTACACGGAGAAAATCAATGTGATAGAGAATCAGGTACAGTATTGTAACTGGAGGATATATGTTTCATTATGTCAACAGATACTATTCTCATGTCATTCTTCATCGGTGTGTATCATGATCGTTGTGCTTTATCCTGATCCTCACTTTTGGCCATACTATAAAACATATATCCTCAAACTACTATACCGTCCAATGTTTTCTAATATATTATTTTATCCTTGTATACAGACATGTTAGAGGAAGAAGAAGATACGAAGTAATATAAAAAACAATAATTGAAATAAATCTTGAAAACGTACGTACGTGCATACAATTTATTGATGCTGGTTTGCAAGACGTTGCCCGGTAAGAATCACAGAAAGACCGTGCTGCCCTCGTAACACCTGGCACTTTCCGAACATCTGCTCGTTTTCTCTCCTCTTACTTTTCGTACACTCTGTTCCTCTACCTCTTCTTCTTCTTCTCCTTGTACCTCCCTTTTCTCCTGCTATCTCACCTTTTTCACGAAATAATGAATTCGATTCTAGAATGAATATTAGAAGATTGTTTCCTGACTTTTCGGGAACAAAAGTCACAGAAGTCACAGAAGTGCTATTGAAGAATTGATCTTGATAAAGAAGCGACTCTCATTTCTTCTTTCTCTCATATTTCATAAAACTCTTCATGAAATCATTATTTCTTCGCTTCGAGTGGACAAACATTGATAAATTCAGTGTTCTTCGAGTCAAAGAAATTCTCGATTCTGTATGTAAATCGTCCAGTAAATACGGGCCACACAAGAGGAACACAAAGTTACGACAAATGCATGAGTAAAAAGTAGACTAAAAGAGAGAAAAAAATATATATATATGTATATGAACTTTACGTGTATGTAGGGAGAGAGAAAGAAGTGGGAAGAGAAAAGTACTTGGGGCAAGTAGAGGCGGGTACAAAAATGAACGGACATCTCCAGATGAAAAATAATCGCCCTCGATCGACTGGAATTAAAACGAATCCCGTTGCGGCGGTACATCGATCTCACTTCGGTTACTATACTATTCGAAAGGAATGATGGTAATTAATCAATACGAGTCGGTAATTAGAGATATCGAACGGTGGGGAATTAATACGCCTCTTAACCGCGATCGATGATCGATCATCAAAACGTTGCTCAATGCTGTGACGTGGCTGCGGTGGGACCAATGGTATGTAACGGTCACCAGAATATTCTGTTGATTTCGATTCATCAAATTGTCTCGATTTAATTTCAGGCTTCGGTAGACATTTTTCTGCACGAGGAAAAATGTCCACGTGGGGCGGTTGTTACGCCCCTGTGCAACGGTTCATTTTTGGGTTATCAGTAAAATTAGGTTTTCACTTTTTCGTTGGCGGGATACATTCTGGAATTGCAATGTTCACGGAATGCTGGAAGAATGCATAGTGATTATAGTTCTAACTTCCAAAGAAAACAAATGAAACGTTGTTGATTCATATTTTCAATTCAATAGGCTTCCTCCCTTAAAATTGTGGAGTATGAAAATTTTATATAAATTTTTGGTCCCTATACGACGAAGTGGTTTGAACATCCCTTAGGTCGGCGTTGAGAAATGTAATTGTGATAAATTCGTAGAGTCGGTCTTTACAAATCCGAATTTCGAACGAAAAAAATTGATAATGACGAAGAATAATGTCAGAAACAATTGGCTTCACGTAAATCTTCTTCAAAAATTCATTCCCACGAATGATCTATTCTAATAATGATTTTCTGTATACTTCTCATTCTGCAGAACTCTATGAAAATAGTACGGTACCCAGCTGACATTCAGGTATGTCGAAAATGTCCTGCCGAGGAATTTTTATACACAGTAAAAGATAAACATTACTTTCGAGCCAAATATCAGCCTAATTTTGAGATGCAGCCAGAACTAGCCCTGCTTTACACTGAAAATAAAATTCTGGAACAGTTGACGTTCGAACATCGATGGCTGACGTGTGTGGAAAATAAAATTTCAAGATCTGCTATTAATCACCGGTGAATTGCTGATTAATGAATTGCGCATCAACTGTTGATGTGAATGAAATGAGCCAGTAAGGTTTCCATGGTTACCAATTTCATTTTTTCACGGACATCCACTGCTGATGTCCAAAAACGTTAACCGTTCCAGAATTTTATTTCCAGTGTAGCTGAAAGTAAGCAATTCCAGTCAATGTTTCAAGTAAGATGTAGGGTAGACCGGGTACGATTGGAACACAGGACGGTTGGAACAAAACAAATATCTCGCCAATTTTTGATAATGGGGAAAAAGATCCAGGGAGGAATGAAGTGAAACCGAAGTCCCATCACGAATCTCAGTGTCGCATCATTCACCACACGTTGCGTAATTCACTTATTACGAAAACAATTAGCGGAATATTTGCGGCGTTCCAATCGTCCTGTGTTTCAACCGTACCCGGTCTCCCCTACCCGTGTGGAAATTTTTCCAGGCGTCCTGTTTTGAATATAGACCCCGTATGGGCTCATATTGAGGGTTCAAACTTAGGATACCCCAGCCTTAACCAGTAAGGGGCCTAGGGAGGTTGCTGATATTCAGCCTGATTTCTCTAACTCAGGGACATCCATATAAGGCCCATATGGGGCCAAGCTGCATTACCAAAGTCTTACCCTGTTTCTAAAATCTGGGCATACCAACTACAGCTTGCATAGGGCTTTGTCAGGCTCCGCGTATTTTCCCGAAGATCCTAATTTTAAGATTTCAAGTAATGTTGGGTGGAATACGTGAGTAGAAATGGAAATCGATCCATTTCAGGCCCTGTTCGGGCTCAAATCGAAGCGATCTGGGTACAGATGGGCCCCAATTTTCCATCGAGGAAGTTTTCACCTTGGATTCTCTCCTTGCAATATTCATTCAATTTGATAATATTCGCAAGAATTTAATATCCTTTTGAAGGTCTGATAATCCTGTCTAGGCCCTATAAGGGTAACCAAAACAAGGCTTCGAATAAAATAAGGACGCCTAGTCTGGCCCAAACTGCCGTCAAGAATCAATTTCCACACGGGTAGCTACATTTAGTCGGACTTTGGACAGTAATATCTGAATTTTAGAATTTATTCAGTTAACGTACCGAGTCGACTATTTTCAATTGAATACACGGAAAAAGAGAAATAGCTGCAGCAACTACTCAAGTAGATGGTCGAAAATCGACTATTTAAGTAGTTGCTGCAACTATTCTTTTTTTTTCCGTGTACGAGTTTTCTTCTGAAAATATTTGATCGAACACAACATTATTGAAGACCCTCTTGTTATTCAGGAAAAAAAATGTTTAGAGTACAAGGAAGAAGTTTATAGCGAAGTATACTCGCGCTGAAATAATTTGATAAGTAAATTACACCCTCTCGAACGAATCCGATAAAGTAAGAATCAATATTAAGCGAACATTTCATTACACACCTCATCGAGAGGACCATGTCATTTATTCTTGTTTTCCATGCATATCAGGGCAATATTCTTCGTCCATTGCAGTATCGTTCACCATTGATGCCATTACGCTCGTTGTATTAACGATTATAACCTCCAAGCATATTCAACGTGCAGAATACTATTCAAGGATCTCTAATAATGAGTCGACTTGTAATTGTACTTCGCCTATTGCGGTCTTATATACTCGTTGAATGCTTTTAAGGAATTAGAAAGTAATATAGGTCGATATTCCTCGAGAGGACGAGTGCTCTTCATTTAACTAGAACGCTAGCTTCTTTCTGCTTTCCCTTCGAAGATCTTTTCCAAGGTTGAATGCCGAGTATGCATAAAATGATCATAATAATAATGGTGATATCATTAACTCGCGAACTCTTACTCGAATGGACGGTACTTGGAGCTAGGAAGACAATATTACGAATTCTTTGTGAAGTATTATCGAGTATCATACTTTTTGCTTGGGAATTCATTCGGAAGTGTTCAATGTATAGATTTTACGCAAATCAGGGTGTAAGCGAATTTCGATTCCAAGGTCTTCGAGGAATGATTAAAAAATTCCTAGTGAAAATGTCATTTTTCCCTGCAGGAAGTGCTCCTGAGAAAAAAAATCGTCGAAAAGGAAAGAGCATCGTTGCCAAATCTCGTGAAATTGAATGTTGAAAATATCCTGGACTGCTCGAACACCATGTTTCAAGTCAATTCAGGATAATTCGAAATTGGAATCAGCTAGATGGGAAAAATAAGTGATGCAAATTCGAGCAGAATTTGTGTCGTAGATTTTAATAATTCGTTGACTTTTTCCATTTTTTTCGGCAGTGAAAATGAAAAGTGAATTCCATTCCCAGACAACAAATGCGCAGCAACATGTAGCAAATTTAAGAGCTGTTGCCATGATGCTTCAAAGATGTTTGGATACATGGAGCTATGACATGTGAGATTAAAGAATCCCCCAACAACAAAACACAAACTGGCGCAGCAATACTGAAGCAACGGTTGCACTGCAACTTTTGCTGCTAAGGTTGTTGAAACAATGGGTAGAGTCAATGAATTATTAAAATCCGGTGTAAGAATTTCTCTCAAATTTCTGCTCCGTCCAAAAGTATTAATGAACGTCCCAATCAACGAAAAATTCATCATTCGGAGGCTATGTCCTGTACATATCCTAACGAATCCTCTTACGTTTAGAACATTGTGATCTCCACCGTCTTTGCAAAATCTTTGATTTCATTTCGTCTACCGATGATCACTCATGTTCATTTCCAGAATTTTCCTTCCCTTTCTTATTTTTTCTGTATTCGTAAGTCCTCTTGTTGTCCAGCAGAGCTGTCTTTTGAATTCCAGCGTCTTGAGATTCATCCATATCCGTATTTATCTTCCTTCGATGAGTCCATATGATAAGTTTCGTGTACCAATTTGAAACATGCGGGGATCAGTTCACAATTAGAAACAAATACACCCGATTTAGAATTCTGTGGAATCGTCTGTGTTTCTGGTTTCAAACCAAGTGGACAAACACAGATTTCTTAGCTCCCTTCATCTGTTTTGATTGATATTCCGTATCCCAGTTGTGCTTTCCTGATCACTCAATGTCGATTCTTCACATTTTGTTCCATAAACGGAAAACCCTGTAATCAAGAAAAATCAAGTTTATAAATTATAATGGCATCTCATTTGAAAGGAAAAGTGAATACAACTTGGATAAAACGAAAAAAATTAGCCCTTGAAGAAATAATTACAGAAAAAAATGCTGGGGTATCATCGTGTTCTAAGGATTCCCTGACACGAATCTCCTTCCATCGGTGCTTACTTCCCGTTTGGAACCACGGTGGTGAAACATTTTTCCTCGAGGTTGCTGACCCCTGCAATTGCCTGACATTTTCTGGAGGAAAAAGAATATTATCTATACGTGATCATGTACGCGAAGCACCTTCACCAGGTGCATGCATACAGATGTTCATATTACGCACGTGCATGTTTTCTGAAGCTTACGAGAGACAATAAGCAGAATGACTGAGATGGAAAAGGAAGAAGATGAAATGATGAATTATCCTTATCATCCTGATACTTCTATCAAAAGACTGCGATAACTCCTGTATGGGACACCTACGTTGCCTTTCCGTGGAATTTAGGGAGAAACACAGGACTCGGTGGATGAAGCGTGGTACAACGGAGAAGGAGCAGCGTAGAAGTAACACAAAAATGTTCACCAGAAAAAATAGCCCAGACATTTCTTCGTCACCTCTATATTGCAGTGCGCTGCAGTGAGGGCGTTTTCACCTTTATTCCCGAGTAGAAATGATTTGTAATGTCTCCTGTGTCTTGTTAGGGCCTGGGGAGGGTCTAATCAGGTCCGTCAGGCCGTGAGAAGAAGTGCAGATCGTCAGGAAGAACCATCCCTACTAGGATTTCTCTAGAAATTGAAAGTTCCAGACTAGCCCAAATTTTGTGGCAATATTCAACCACGTTTCAAATGATCCTTCCTTCCAATAGAATTTATCGTTCAGTATTATATGTTGAGCGAAGGGTGAGCCTAGCAAGCGCCAAGCCTGGCGGAATTGTGAATCAATGCCCGAACAGCAAAATGTGTCTCTGGGACGTTTTTTGAACGTTTAGCAAACCGTTTCATAAACCTTCGATAAACATTTCAGTGGCACGTTGTGTTTTCTAAGTGGTAGGCTGACAACCGAAATTCGTTGAACATCGGTAAACAGTCGGTGCAACATTATATTCGTTGTAAATCAACATTGAATATTTATAGATTGCCAAACCTTGCTTGTCAATATTGCGCCAAGCTATATTCTATTGTCAGCATTGGCGGAACCTAAAAATGTTCATATGGGTAGTTATCAACCAACTAATTTCTCAATATTATTTCCTTTATTGCATCTCAGAAGACTCAGGGTCTCACAAGACATTAAGTAGATTGAAAACCACACGGATTTTGGGTACATATCAAGTATAAAATTGATGACTACGCTAACCAGGCTGACGAAATATTAAGTCATTTCTTTTCCACCTATAAAAGACGAATTCTTGAACAAAAGCGTTCACGGTCCTTGTTTCCTGGCTTGTACCGGCACACCCTTTACCATACCTCTCAATTATCCTATGAATCCGAACGAAATGAATACATTATGTATGTATATGATGTTTGAATCATTCTGTAACAATACGCTTAGAGCTGAATCCTCAACTACCGTTTGAATATATAGAATTATAGGTAATTTTCATATCGATGTTAGAATATACTCAAGGCGGTAACGAAGATTACCAAGACTCTTCTGTTTATTGGTTGGAAACGTCAAGTTAGATAGGTGGTATCGCGTGACTCTTATATTTCAGTAATGCATTCTACCCCAGCCACCTTGTATGAATTGGATTTGCGGTAACAACACCGACAACGATAGAGCCCTTCTTCAACATAGATAATCCTCGTTGTCCATTCTATTAATATGCCAGAAACCCGCGCTATAAATTCTATTTCAAACCCGAACAGCCAGGTTGTGGCGGTAGCCTTGAGAGACAAGGACAATCGATCTCTGCAACCCTTACATGAAGAGGCCCGCGCCAACTATACAATCGGGTCAACCATACCTGAAAATGTGTTAGAATACGTGTACATGAACGTACACATCATATAAACATATCTCTGTGTTGCTACAAGCCACAGAGAGATGCATTTATCATGAAATCGCTCACGTGTATGCTAGCCTCTAACAACCATGTGGTTTCTAGATAATTGTATTGTCTTACCTGTCGCAAATATCCTTTAGCTACCTGAGAGTTCTATTTTTCGTTCCTGAATTTCATCGAAGCCGCAATTTCAGTGCCTACACAAATACCGCTATCGTCGGATATTATTTATCGATGCTCATTTATCGGTTGGAACATCCATTATACGGGAAGATCAAACACAAAAAAGGGTATGCGACTGAGAGTGAAGTAAATACCTCCTAGGGAGAAAACAGCATGCGATAGGGACGTAGTGAATTTAAGAGTGCATCAATCCATTCTCAAAATCCCCTGTCTGTTTTTAGGCAACCAGAGGAAATGATCAAAAGAAATTGAACGTGCGGAAAGAGAGCAAACTTCCCCAAGCAATCGAAATACGAGTGAAGTAAAAACACTCCTTGTGGAAACTTCAAAAGTGAGTGGAACAAAGGGTTTTATCATTTGCTTTCATTCTTCATCATGAAAATGGTTCTGAAAAAAAGTACGGATGAGAGTATTAAACGTGGAAAGACGCGATGAAACATTCCATCCGTTGTTTTCAATTTCTGCACTTTTCTTACAGGCTTTCAAGAGATTCGATGCTGGAACAAATTTATGCTTGTCGTTCAACTCGACGAGATATCACCATCGTTTTAGATGCTATTCGATAAAAACAACTTCTGGAAGTTGTTGAAAAATATCGTGCGAGGGGTTTTTTTTCAAACCGGACATTCGCACGTTCTGGGAAAGTTTTCATAACGTTGTTGGAGGATTCAATATGACGGATGGAACTGCCAGGCATGAACGGAAATAGAGATTAAACTATTCTCAACGGAGAATGAGTGATCAACTTTTTTGCGGATTGGAAACGCCTTGTTTGTTTTGTAAACATTTTAACTCATCTCTTTGGGACTTGACGTGAAACACGGTATAATCCTTGGTTTCGCAAAACAAAGCTGGAGATTTAGCGTTTTTTAAATATCTGGGTTTGAGAAGAAACTTATCCAAACTTTTTTTGCTTGAATCTAAAAAATATGCTTCAGCGATTAGGGTTCGATCATTCAACCGAACGTCTCACAAATTGTTCGTTTACTTTTATATAGGCGTTGATACGGCTATGAGCGTACTGTGATTTATGTGCAATCGAATTCAGAGTGTGCTGAATAAGATAATTGGATTTCTTGCAGATGTCATGAATTTTTTTAAGAAGCTTTAAGAAAATACATGGAAAGTTCGTGTCAAGTCGGAGTTAAGAGATTTCTAGAGCACCATTAAGGGACTTTTGAAAAACTTTTGATGAATGTTTAGAAATATTGCGTGACTCGAAGATACAGTACATAGAAAGTTCGTGGAAAGTGAAAGAGTAATATGCGTGGAAATTCAGAGTCTCGCAATGTTCCTGAAGTTTGAAGGGTTCATAGAAACGAAACGAAAATTCAAAATTTCATTCTTTTTCAAGTGAAATTCAACAGAATTCAACAGCCTGTTATATCTTTATTACGCACATGTACATGATGTACAATAAAAACACGGGATTTTGAAATCTAAATTTGAATTAAATGATACCATGTTAACTGGAGACTCGAAAACTGCTTTAGAATGATGAACTACGGCATACGGGATACGAGAACGCGATGGCATCATCATTTCGACGCCAGTGGATTCTTATACTTATCCCTTCTACTTCCCCTTTACTTTGACGTTCGTCTTATACTACTTCACATGCTCGACGCACACCGGAATCTACATCTTATGTTCACCGGAACTACTACATCCGCTCATTGGCGTGATCGGGAATGGACAGTTGAATTTCGCTTATCTTACCACACGATACACACCATCGTATGCCCTCTTCTCTCGCGATATTATTACATTCCTTCGATGAAGAGCAAACAAAATCCAAAATTTGCATCGCGTACTCTACTGTTGTACACCCTGAGTTGTATTTTTTTTGTTCCAATCGGGAGAAGTTAGTTTATCTACATTGTTGAGGGGCTTCTTTCTTATTCATCTGTGAAGTGTTTTCATGCATCAATGATTTCGTTGTCATCCAAATTGACGATGTAGCAATATGGAGGTTACAAGAAAAGAAGCGGAGAGAGGAGGAAAAGAAGAGAAAGAGCGAGAGAAATTTGTTGAAGGAAAGATGAGGAGGATGAGGAGGTGAATGAACGCGAGAGCAGGCAGGAAGTTACCACGCCAGACGGTGACCGTGGAGTAAAAGGAGGACGTTGCTGCGCTATCGTCTGGTTACGGTATAAGACTATGATGCACAACTTGTGCAGGAAGATGCAAGTGAATCATTGTGTGTGAATAAATGTAGGGGGCGAATAAACTGATTCTGAGGCTGAGGTATGAAGTGCCTTCCCAGCCACTGCTGCCTTGGTTTCTCTTACGTAATAAGTTACGGATCGACTGTCAATTCTATGCGTAGGTTTCTACAATTTTATCCTCAACTTTTCTAACCTCCAAATATTTTTCTTCCAGTAAATTCGGATTTTAGGAAGTTACGACAAAAATTTGTGAGATTGAAGAGTTGGAAATATCCAAAATCGTGATAGGAAGTTGATATGGCATGGTCGAATAATCAACGATGAGGTTACAAGTTTCAATCTCGTTGTAAATTGAATGAAGTTTCCAACTGTTGGCCTCTACGATTTATCGAATTTGAGCTGCAGGACTCGCAAAAACGAAATATAATTAAAAACAGAAGAAAAAATCAAATGAATCCAGTTATAAATTAGATTCAGAATATCATCGATCTCAACGCATGGTATCGATATTAGAGAATATGAAAACTGATGACTCTGTCGTTAGAATTGTCGACGTTTCAAGTGCATTCGATAACCTTAATCATATAGTTCATAAATGAAAAGAAAGCAAATACCACTTGTAAAGTCGATACTCGTGGTGTGGAAATACCGAATGGTGATATTGAAATAAGAAAATGATAGAAAATTACTCATGAAATTTCAAAAACTTGTGAACACCAATCGAACGTGAACAATGCAAATCCATTCCTTTGGAAATCTCTGACAAACTAATGTTTCTGATTTTTGAATTTCTCTAAAAATCATTGAACATCTCTGAAATTTGTGAAGAAGCTTTTTCACCGGGCTTCGTGGCAGTCATTTGGAATAATGAAAAGAACTGGAAAAATTTGGTGAATTTAATACAAAAATAAAAGGTTGGACAAATCCCACATCACGGATGAAGTTCAGCTTCCTGGTTTGAGTAGACTTTATTTATTTTTTTCTAATCATCAAAACTATGAAGAAAGTTTCGCGTCACTTCAATAAAAGTGACGCAGACGTCTATGAGCAAAAGTTCTGCGCCCAGGCATTTCTTCGAATGAAGGAACTTTGGAATCACTCGAACTCTAATGAAAATGTACAAGGTGGTTTGGGAAACCGTCTGGGAAGAGTTGGGCTGGAAATATGGATAGGTGTTGTACTATATTTGGATATAACTGATTGTTTCTGATCATCGGAAGAAATTGAAAACTGATATTAGTTGTTCTGAACAACTTATGACCCGAGGGATTCGAATGAAGTTCAATTTCTGCGTTAAATCTAGATTTACAGAGATTCATAGAGTATAGACGAGGATCTGGTTGAAAATTCAATGACTGAGTTTTATTTGGATTCCATCAATTTTGAGATCAATTTTCATCAATTCGACAGCTATTTTTTAAATCTGGGAAAATGAAAAATCTATAATTCCACTTGATTTAAAATGATCAAGTGAAGTTAAAAAATTACTTCAACAATGAATTAATTGTGTAAATTAAATTAATTTTTGGTTGGTTTAAAATGGTACTGAATTCAATATAAATCTGATTGAAATTTCATCGGATTGAATAGGATCAACCGGAAAGCCTCGAGTGTTGATCGAAGATGAACAGGTACGAATCGGAACTTATCTCGAAATGAATCATTTCGAAAGTTCACGGTTGTTGATCGCATTCATCTTATAATCCAAGCGAAGAATAAAATTTAAAAAATTCCATTACCAAAAATCTGACCGATCATAATTTAATGTTAACCGATCGTTGAAATTCTCCTTGAGTGAAATGCAAACAATCACGAAGACTGAATTTGTGTGAAACGAGGGAATGATTGATTCTCATTAACGAGTCGAGCAATCAACTTATCCGAATGAAAATTCCCTACCTAATTAATTCCAGAATCGCGTGTTAGCATAAACAGCTGGGTAGCTGGGGTGATTAATGTGAGTTTTTAAATATCTCAATTATATTTCAATCGTGTACATGATCTGTAGATTCAAATCAACGCGGTGTTTTACTTGTAATGAGATCTTTAACACTGCTTTCCTCGAGCAAAATCATTATTCATCTCATAAATGGAAATTCTTGTAGGGATTACAAAAAACAAAAGATATTTATTGACTCATTCCATCTCTAAATATTTATAACTCGATAATAATGGGAACTTCCTTCCTCTCCACGTTCTCTCGCATCCAAAGAGAACAAGTGGAAATTATTCGAAGCAAGGACACGTCTAAGCTCGAGAATACACAGTTGGCAATTGCAATTCTGAGTTTGTCACTCCCAAAGATTATAATTTTCTCCATCCCACTTCGTTTCTCTTTTTTCCTTCTTCGGCTCCTCCTCCTCCTCCTCCTCCTCTACACTCATCTTCGTCCTTGCCCCTTTATCTTTATCCCTTCGCAACTCATTCTGCATTCTGCGAGGATTAAGGCTGACGGCATTCTCGGGTTTAATAAGTGTCGCCCGAATGACGTGAATTAGTCCAATATGTCTGAAGCTCCTGGTAGCAACAATTCAGGCTGCTGCATCGCGTAATTAAAATTACTCCGCACGTCATACTTTACGTCAGGGATGTAGAGAGGACGGCTGGGACGGCATAGAAGCTAGAAGCGGCCAAGGAGGGAATGGAAGTGGAACGACGCGCGAAGGGTGACGCGTCCTCCCCTGCACTGCGGAAGACGGCACACGATAATTGAAGGCCTTCGGGACGGAACAGCGAGAAAATTTCAAATCGGCAGAAGAAAAAGAAGGCATCGAGGAATGAAAATTCTTGGATTCGGCGAATCAATGTCTCGATTTCAATTCGCCGCGATGGATGGGTAATTAATTCAGTTCTTTGATCCGTCGAAACAAAAGCAAAGTATAATGCCCACGCGCATCGCTTGCCGTCGAATGACACGTGTCGTTTCACGGATCACGCGTATCGTCGAATTTCATACATGATCAGCGATGACTTGGAATTCAAAAAACTTATTACTTGCTTCATATTGTCGTTATCGAACTTGATCGCCGATCGATGCCACGCATAATGTACGTGACCTGACTTCATGAATACGTATATAGGAACAATTAAAAGACCTCGACAAACGTGTTCGTACGAATGAGATCTGAAGTTGCGTTTTCACGATACTGCGGTATTTTTTACACCACTTCGTTGTCTTTTTGTTTTTCTTTTTTTCATTCAACGATCTTGAAGCGTACAACCCTAATCTTTGGCGCGTGGCAATACTAATGAACTTCGAAGTCACGTTTCGAAAAACATGCAATCCGCTTCAAGTTTCGTATGCATCGGTAGAGAAATTCAAAGCGCGTGGGGAGAATCGAGAAGTTATCTCCGGGAGCGAGAGATAAAATAATAGAAGTTGTTTTTTTCAAATATAAGATAATCCTTAGGGTTGATGTAATTAGTGGAATTTTAGAATTTTATTCGAAAACTTATTTGTGTAAATAACATTTCGATAAGATGAGTAAAAATCAAACATCCCATCAATCATCGCGTTATTATTCGCCGATTATTGTTCAGGCATAAACAGCTTTATTAAAAATTCTTCTCAAGCATCCAACGATGAAAGTTTGAAGAGTGAGAAGTTTGAACCAAGCACGAAACAGCTATTTATCATGTTCACTTTACGAAGAACTTTTATAGCTCAAGCGGATGATCAAAGGACGTGTTTGTGCATGGTATCGAATATACGCAGATTGCGAGTAGGACAGTAAAAGAAGGGAAGTGTGGCTTTTCGTTTCCCTTTCTTCCCGTTCGTATCCTGATTTTTACGCATCAACTTTCCGGAGGAACAATAATATATTTTGAGAAATAAACAACTTTTTCGAATTTGTCTAATCGTCGAGAAGAGAAGATGACCTGAAATATCTATTTGACCCCACTAAAATGGATAAAATGTTGCCGGATGTTGAGACTCGTGTCACACTTTCCATGGGACGAGAATGTATATATAAATTCCGTTTATATACTCATGTCCGTGCTGGATACAATCCTTTGAGATATCGAAAAGTTCAACTCGAAGAAGAGGAGAAACTCTGTTGCGTGTTAGAGTGAATGGGGATACACCACGATGCACCTCGAAGGATTCTGATTTGAAAAGGTCTGGACGAGCGGATGGAGATGAACGCCGATAAGGCTGAGAGAGGGATTTTGAAGAAATCCTGATCCAAGACTGTGATACTCCGTTCGATATCACCGGTTTCTTTTTGTGTTGCTGCTCAAAGACCAAACCAGACGTTCAGCCCCTAGGGGGCTATTATGTATCTTGGTTGCAAAAACTCTCGTTTCCCCTGCTTTCACATTTTCACTATTTGTTCGAAGATAGTCCCAGCTCGGTAACATATATCTCATTCTTATATGTATATATGAGACATTTTTATTACACTTCAAATGAAAATATATGATCGATAAATAATTCTCAATTTTCCATCATCGCAAAAATGTTTCCTTTTCAAGCGTATTCCATAGACATTCGAATGAAGATTTTCATTTTCGGAGAAACGAAACTATTAATTTCGATACTCATTTGTTAATTGTTTACAGTCTGCACAGAAAACAGAAACAGATATTGAAGAATGTCAATGAATGCTTGAAAGTTGAATACTTGAAAAACTGCGGGGAAAAATCGCTGCGTCAAAATTTTCGTTTTATGTGCTTACTTTACACCCCAGGTAGGAATTAACAAATGGCACAAGCTTGGCCCGATCTTGGCCCAATTATGACTTATATTGAGCCAGAATCCATGAGAAAAAATGGCCCAAGCTTGGTGAAAGCTTGGGATGATAACCTCGTGCCAGGCTTGGTACTCAATATTGGGCCAGAATGCAATGCCAAGCATGGCCCATTGTCTCATGATATATGTATTATGAGTATTTTGGAGCTTGGCTCATACGATTAAACCGGACCTGGCCCAAGTTGTGTATATTAACTTTTGCCATGCTTCAATCTGATTCTTCAAACATACTTCTTGGAGAAAAAAATTACGTCATTTTTCATGCCATCCCTGCTAAAAATTTCCCATAGACAACGATAAGATTTTCAGCAGGGATATCGGTACAATTCTGTAAAAATCACAAACATGGAGATGTGGCATAGGTTCTCAAATAACAAATGGTTTAATATTGGGCCGATATTGGTTCGCCATGCTTGGCAGCTTAATGTTTTGCCAATCTTGAACCACTTGTTGTATAGGCATTCCTTATGAAACATGGTGTGGGTTCTCAAATAACAAACGGTTTTATATTAGTTTGATATTGGTTTGCTATGTTCGGCAGCCCAATATTTTGCCAAGCTTGCATCAGTTGTCATATTGGCATTTCCTATGAAACCCGGTATGGTTTCCAAAATGAACAACGGTTGTATATTGAACCACTATTGGTTCGCGATGCTTGGCAGCCCAGTATTTTGCCGAGCATAGGCCAGTTGTCAATATTGGCATTTCCTACCTGGGACTCAAAATAGGCTCCCGAGAAAAAAGGAGGTCCAAGTAGATCTCATCAGATCTAAATTTTGCCACAAATCTCTACAAATCTGTTTATATCTACTCACATCTGAACATCTCAACTTTCTGATAAGGTAAGAGACTCTATACCCGATCATTTTTATTATCACATGAATTTACGAAATAATTTTGCTGGAACTTTCAAATGAAAAAGTGAATTTTCGATCCATTAATTACAAAAAATGTTTTGGTCGAAGAGTTTTTGCACAACTAAGCCACAAAAACCTAGAATATGAGGACTGATCGGGTGTAGCACTGTAAAAAGAAAGTCTTGAATTCAGCTCATTTCATGACTGAATCTACGATGCAAACAAATCAAGCCGAAGAAACAATTGCCGACACAATGGAAAATGGTCTCTTACCTGATCCACTCATTTCCAAAGATTCTAATTTTGCAAGCAACCCAAAAAAATATAGGAAAATTCGAAAAGATTTCTGAAGATCTCTGTGGATTTCCGTAACATTTTAGATCTGAAGAGATCTACCTAGATTTCAGGGGATCTAATCTTTTTTTCTGGGGCTCTCTTCACTGTAAAAAGAAAGTCTTAATCTGTTTGCATCTTAATTTCAGACAATGCTTTTTCCATTGTGTCGGCGATTGTTTTTTCGGCTCAATTTGTTTGCATCATAGATTCAGCCATGAAATGAGCTGAATTTAAGACTTTCTTTTTACAGTGTTTGGCTGCATCTTGAATTCAGCCATGACACAATCTGAATCCCAGCATTTCTGTTCACAATACGAATGAACTGACGCAAAATTAAAAATTTTGATTAAATCATCAATTTTTGGCTATACCATGAATGCATATTTATTTGTTCTTCTCAAACCACAGCCAAATCCTTCTTGGAATGAATCCCTGGGTAAACCATCGCTGCTCGCAACCACTTGACATTCCGTGCACGCGTAATAACTGTCACGTTGTTGTTTATAACCGCATATATCTATTTATTACACTCTTCTTTGTAATTATCTATTTCAGAGAGCGAGCGTGCAAAACGCACAATACGCATATTAGGTTACAAACATCATATACGAATAGCCGAGGATTTCAAAACGAGGAATCGTGAATATTAATAGGTATAGCGATACACAGGAATAGTGTTGTTTTCGTTATCCAACGGAAGAAAACATTTCTTGCAGATTTACCGACATTGTTCAAGTTCTTCTCTTTTGCCCTGTTTGTTGTTTTTATTTTGTTGTGTAGTTGTCGATAAAATAGTTTGCAGAAAATCACAGTTATTATTTTGGAGAAAAATTTCGAGAAAATCTTTTATCCTGTTGAAAATTTCCACCCGCTGGAAGCGAAATTTGAAACAAATGGAGCGTAAAATGTTTCAATTTCCACTCCTTTCGCGCTTGGATACTTTTTCATTTACTGTCCCGTGTCGCTTCATACCCTTCTTATGCTCCCATTTTCAGTAGGGTATTTGCGCTTTGGGGAATTTGAGAGGAAATTTTAAAAAATTCAACTGGGCTAAAGAAAAGTTTGGAGAAAATCCGGAACATTAATAAAGCAGTTGAGGGAACAAGTTCCGGAGATGATAATGCTCCAAAGCCAGGTTCAGGGGTGTAAAGGCCATCGGCAAAACTCTAAACAGAGGTCCTTTTTCCTCTCCCTTATTTCTTTATTTGTTTTCTCTTTTTCCTTTCGGGATGTTGTCGATTCAGCCTTCGCGTCAAATTAGCAGGAATTTTATACCACGAATTACTGTGAAATTTCAGTGATCGAGGGACAAGTAGGAATGTTTACAAATATCACTTTCAACTGTTCAGAAACTCAATAATTCTCACAAACTGCACAGCAATTTTTCCTTCCATGATTGAACAAACCTATCGATTCTCGCCATTTCAACCATTTTTAATCACATTTAATCAGACGAGCGTATTTTTAAATCTGATTAAATCTTGCACAGATGTTATGGATTTTTCTTTTAACCAGGGTAGGATTATTGGAATTTCACGATAATTTTTACAACAAAATGATTCGCGCGGTGTACATATAGGTTTTTATGACCCCCGAACTATTGATTCCAATTCAACGCAACGCACAAAGTATACGAAAGATAGCGATATCAATTCAAAATCACTACTCGCCCCACAATATTTATTCACCGTTATTTGGACAAGAATCGTATATTCTGTTGTTATCGAATACAATCGTCTTATGATACAGAGAAAAGCGTGTATACGCAGCCAACTGGCGCCTCTGACCGGAGTAAACAAATGTTGCATAATCATACTCGAAAATAGGACGAGCGCTCGCTTTATGTCAGTCAAGACTCAAGGCGCTGTTATGACTCACTCTTACTGTGCCAAACAGGTGAAACGAGAGCGCATTCCGGATTTCTCCGCTTTGAAAGTGTATGCGTCTGTATATTTATATACATGAGTTTGTGGGATATATGCATGTGTGCGAATCGTTGTCTGCATAATAACATATCTATTAACTGCGTTCTAAAAATGAAACAACGAAAATAATACATTCATTTTTCAATCGTTACTTATTACACGTTATTTTTGTCTTATGTGGGAGGTTGTAAAAACAATTATTACATATTCAATTCGCGACTGTACGAAATATGCTATTTTGTGCATGCTCATGTGTGATTCGTTGGATTTATAAACAGTAGTTTCAAATTAATTATTATACTTTTTTAATATCCTTGGATATCCTTGAAGAAGTTCTGGAGTTATCCCACTCAACACGTCACACGTCTTTATACCAAGAATGTTGCTACAACAAACTGGTTGCGAGTAATTTCCCACTCAAGCGTGTAACAGGTTACAACATTAAATGATGTTATATCAATATTCTGTGATGATTATATCACAAGTGTAGATGCAATCTTATATTAAAATATAACAGATGTAATGTAACCTGTTCCATGCTTGAGTGAGAAATTACTCGCAACATGTGTGGAAATTTCTCCCGGGCTCAGACCTGGATCAGGGTTATAATCCCTATTTGAAAAGTGAAAGCCCCAACTCGGAATTTTACGCTCTTCAATCTAGGCCCCGTATACGGTATCAAATATAAATTATAATGGCACCAAATATCTAGGCAAAACAATTATAGCCAACTCGGGGCCTATATGGGCTGTGGGCGGGCATACCTGGATTAAAATATTCCGGGAATATACTGGCAGCCTCAACTGGGGCGCACATGGGCCGTGGGTAGACAAACTTGTATTGGATACCTAAAACCTACGGGGCCAGGGCCTAGCTTATTCTCTTAGAACTAACTTTTTGGTAAGAACTGACCCTTACACGGAGAGAAATTTGTAGTTAAATTTACTATGTCATTATTATTTCCGAGGAACAGACTGAACTATGACAGGTTCCCCCATAAAACATAGTAAATATGATCAGCATTCTATTGTTGTACCATAGTAAAAATATGCCCTTCATAGTAAAATCCAACAGAATTCAGTCTGTTCCTCGGGAACAATAATAACATAGTAAATTTAACCACAAATTTCTCTCCGTGTATATTATGCCCTGCTTTCCATCGCGTAATCAGTGAATTACGTAGCTCGTTCCACTGAAACCATATTCAAAACATTCCCCATTACAAATAATCCATAAAATCTCATTGACGAATGAGAAAATGAATAAGTTTCAATAAAATTCAATGATATTCAATCAGGGATTTCACCATTCGTAATAGGATCCAATACAATATTTCCATCTGGGTTTATCGCTGTATTAGATACTGTATTCCGCTTTTCCCCGAAGAGGCACTTTTCTGTGCGTTGGATTTTTACAATCGATAGTTTTGAAAATTCTCGATTATCGCTTTTACATCTCCAAGAAACATTCCTGATACACGATTCTTGATTTCAAACTAATTCTCGTGTACTATATTTCGAATATGTCAATTTTTCTTCGAAAACATAAAACCCAGTACGAAATTCGAATCTTTTCGAATGAATGAACCGACTCAATTCTATTCCGATCCTGAGATACAACCTTGCATTATGAATACTTCCCATAGAAGACAAATGTAACCGTCTTCGTATCACCGGAAACTCAAAATTACATCTTGCTATTCTAGGAAGACCATGAAGGTCGTGCGCCTTTTACTTCTCCAATTAGAATCGGCAAAACAGTGTTTTCGACTTCACATAGGCGAACCATTGAAGCATCATCTCTTCCAACGAACTTCTGTTTCTTACTTCATGATAATTACTTCCACACCGTATACAACGTTTGTACATTGCAAAATTGCCAATTCATCAATTCACTCCAAGAATTTCTCTTTCCGGCATGGGGGAATAATTTATAAGATATCTTTTAGAATTGTAAAAAAGTCTTGAAGAATTTTCTAAAAGATATCTAGGAAGATCGTATTCGAAGAGATGTCTTATGCAACATGAATAGATTTCTAAAAGATCTCTCTGAGACTTCTCAAAGATATCTTCAAGGAGGAATTAAGAAACTCTTTTAAAAGAGTTCTTCAAGATTTCTTAAAAATGTCTTGAAAAACCCGTATCGAAATATTTCGCTGAAAAATGTCTGCAAAACTATGAAAAATCTCTGAAAAAAATGAAAAAACTCTGAGAAACTCTGACAAACTCTGAGAATCTCTGAAATTTTGATGAGAAATCTAATATTTTTGGGACATTCTTTACAGACTTTTTTCAGAGTTTCTCAGAGTTTTTTCATTCTTTTTCAGAGAAATAGTAACGAAATTGCACTCTGAAAAAACTCTGACAAAACTCTGATGGATTGCTAACATTTTTCTGACTTTTAGAAAAAAATTAAAAAATTTTCAAACACTTTTCCACACATGATATTTGAATACGGTATATGAATGTATTTATTGAATTTCAGGATTTTTCAATAATCAGAAAAATGTCAACAATTTATTAGAGTTTTGTCAGAGTTTTTTCAGAGTGCAATTTCGTTACTATTTCTCTGAAAAAGTATGAAAAAACTCTGAGAAACTCTGAAAAAAGTCTGTAAAGAATGTCCCAAAAATATTAGATTTCTCATCAAAATTTCAGAGATTCTCAGAGTTTGTCAGAGTTTCTCAGAGTTTTTTTATTTTTTTTCAGAGATTTTTCATAGTTTTGCAGACATTTTTCAGCGAAATATTTCCATACGGGAATTCATTAAAATGTCTTGGAAGAAGCTTGAATTTATTCACACACAAAATTCTAACGTTTTTTTTTGTTTTCCTCCCTGTCTATCTCGATCCTGGAGTTTGCGGGAATCGAACCCGCGCATTTTGCGATGTACTTACGCGTCAGTTACCTGAGCTATACAGATCGTTTGTTTGTGATGCTTATAATTGTCAATTCAACATAGTGAAATAGTGTCAGTGGTGTACATTTTCAGAGTAAAAGTGATCTTTTGGAAAAACTGTTATTATATAAACAAATATCAGAGAAGTTAACTTATTAATAAGTATGAATGAGAATTGTTTTTAAATTTACTTGGAGGCTGTGCATAAGATTGAGCGGAAAAAGTCCAGTAACTTGTAAAATATTTGTGTCTTGGAGATTCGTCAATTCCAACGCGGGTATTAAAAGATTACGAAATCGTACTTTTTGCAGAATTTTAAATCTCTTGACACGCATATACATTTTTCAAGGTTTTATCACATCTCCCTGCTTAAAGAATCTCATTGAATCGATTGATTCTCATTGATTTCGATGCAGAATACTGATTCAAACCCATTGACAATCAATTTTTAATAAGTTTGAATCGGTTTTCTGCATCGGAATCAATGAGAATCAATTGGTTCAATGAGATTCTTTCAGCGGAGCTGTAATTCGATCATAATAAAAGGCACATTCCAAGTGTTATTCATATCAATTGAAACCTGCTGACGATCTATTTTCTCAAACATATCTTGTTAGAGTCTTCCAAAAAGATATCTTTCAAACGCTTCTCAAAGATATCTTTAAGATATCTTGCATGGTAATCTTGGAGATGTCTTGAATCAAGACATCTTTTAGAAATCTTTCGCAAGATATCTTTCCAACACTTCCCAGTGAACACTTATGAAAGAGCTCTATCAATGTTATCATATTGATATCTGAATGGTATCATTTTTCTGAGATCTCAGAAAAAAATTCCCTCAAAGAGTTCGTTTGGATAACATTCTGGCAATCCCTGATTTTCCTCAGAAATCGACGCGTCTTCATCCTAACATTCTGATATCTTTATGTTACCCTTCTGAAAGGTCTATCTGACTTCTTACACATATTTAGGAGATCTTTAAGAGCTCCAGATGATAACATATTGTTCACTGGGTTCTGAAAGATATCTTTAAAAATTCTTCAAGAACGTTCTGGAAGATCTGTTAATTGAGTATTCCTTCAGATACCCAGGTAAAAATTGACCATGGGCGCTAGGTTGACGCAAGGCTCACCAAAATGGGCCGAGCCTAGGCTACCAGGCATGGCGCAACTCTGAAATGATAACATCATTTCAGCCTCAGCCCATTTGTTTCCACAATCAAGACCCAACACTGGAAACAGGGTTGTGATAGCATATGCCGTCAATGGCAGACCATACAAAAATTTGTTCGCCAAGGATGAGCCAACGCTGTAGCAATCTTGCGGCAGGGTTGCGCCCATCTCATGCCAATGGTCACTTTTATTTTTTATTGTACTTGAAAATAAAATAAAAAATCCATTCTATCATTTCGATTGAACGAAATGAATGTCGGAGAATTTCAACATGTAATTTTTCTGATTAGTTTAAACTGATGAATGACGTAAATCCGGTGGTCCTGGCGTAGAAGTAGGCGGGTCTGGAAACAGATGAAGAATTATTTCTGTCATGGAATCTTCAAAGGAGACTTATATATTGATTGAATGCTTGGTTCGCCACTCGCAGGAAACAAGCATCACTCTGGTGAGAGTTATTGTAATTTGCTGTTTGAGAAGGAAGTTTCACTCTTAGCCAAGCTATTACTCAAGTCGAGTCAAGCTAACGCCTAAACTGAGCGAGGCCATCGCCCAAGCTGAGCCAAGCTATTGCCCAAGCTGGACCAAGCTACGACCCATGCTTGGTGCAACATGAGAATCCATTGTCATTCAGAGTTGCCTAATGCTTGGAGCAGTGTCCCGCCAAGCCCTAGAGAGCCTCTGTTGAAAGCATGCTTTTTCCTCCAAGCAATATTGGTTGAAGGATGGGCCAAGCGTGGCGCAGCCAATGATCAATGATGGACCAATGAAGTCGATTTATGACTTCCCATATTGGTACAATGTTTAGACCATTGTCAACCATCCTTGTCCCTACATAGATTGCCCAGCTTTGGCTGGCAGCCTTGCGTCTAGCTATATTCCGGCGTCAGCATTGGCGGAGCCTGAAGATTTTTATATGGGTATCTTCAAGAACTGCGTGCTGTGTGGTGCCATAACCGTATGTGTCGTCAAATCAAAATCAAGAATTCATAATTAATTTTCCTGGTGCATCTTCTCTGGAAACCAAAACATACTCTCCGATTGCATGTTTCAAAATATTATTGAAAAACAGTAAACACGTTATGCCACGTATTACGTAACCGCGCATGGACATAAGAACTAGACGAATATGCATCGGTAAGTAACCTCGACTAAATAAGATATATAACACATTTTGCGGATGCGCATACAGTGTACTTACACGCACGAAGAGTCTCCACGATGTAATCGCCACAGATATGCGAGTGCACGAACTTCCGGTTTCCGTTGAGGCCGGGAGAAGAGGAAACGACTATTCGTATTACAAAGTGAACGAGGTAGAAGAGGAGTATAAGTTAAAGACGAAACGAAGCGTCTCTTCGGCCTTGTATCGCCGGAAAGAACGAAATCCGGACAGGTTTGTCGTCGTTCGTTCGTTCGTTCGTTCGTTGGACTGTCGTCGTTCGTTAAACGTAATTTTCTTAGTCACAGCAACAACACACATCCGGCATATTCTGCTTCACTCCAGTCTCGAATTATAATCGTGTGTAGGTTTGTGTATACTCGTTAAATTACGTGTCAAGGTGCTCAATGTTATGAAAATGCCCCAAACGAACGAATGAACGAGAATGATGAAATGTTATGGTTGGAATTCGATACTTGGAACTTGTTAGATATCTGCACATGTTTCTGGTATACATTTTACGATCGAGTTTGTAACAATTTGATATTTCAATGTCAAAATCTGCATAACGCGTTCCTCGAAGATTACTTTATTTACAGTTTCGTGGTACCAGTGCCAGCGGATTGTGTATCTATTTGTAACAAAGCGGGTGTGGTTTGGATTTAGTTCGAAGATATTCGATGACAGTAGATTAATTCAGAGAAATTTCATCGATTTCTAATTCTGCTTAACGTTCAACTTCATTCGAGAATTCAACAAAATCTTTGAGAATATCTCGAGTTACTGGGGTTGGGATTGAAAGTCAATCGAAGTTCAAACACGTTGTTAGGGGTTGTTGAATTACATTCAAAAATCATCACTTACCATGAGGTGGAATAATTATTCTCTCACTACTCACCGTTCCAGGCAGGGTTCGTCAAATCGGTTCTCATTGATTCCGATGCAGAAAACCGATTCAAACCCATTGAGAATCAATCTTTAGTGGGTTTGAATCGGTTTTCTAAATCGAAATCAATGAGATTCTTCAAGCAGGGCAATAATGAACGTTATTAATAATAGGACGTTAAGGGGATACCAGCGGCCCCTGGCGATGCAACCCGAGCCAAATCCTTTCTGACAAATTATTAGAAAACACAGCAATAAAAGGAAAATATCGCTCTGTACAGACCACCTCTACTGATTGAAGAAGGTCTGTACAGAGCGATATTTCGATTTCATTCCTTCGTTTCCGAGTAATTTGTCAGAATAATTTTGGTTGTGTCCTTTTCTAACCAATGGGTCTAGTTGCATCTTCAGGGGTCGCTGATTGATGCACGAAGAAAATTTTGTAGTAAAAATTGATATCGCAGTTGTGGGATATACTTTACTGTGACAGATTACCACAACTCTTCTTGAAGTCAATATGAGCAGTCTCAAGAAAATACAAAGTTATAGTTCCTATATCGTCATATTCAAGTATAATAATCTTTAACATAAAATCTTCTTTGTGTGGTAGGTTGATTCAGGAATAAATACTATCTTGAATCAATTTCAAACGATGCATAACGTGCATGCGATCGATTTCGATGAATTAATAAATTCTGTCAGGCGAGGAGAAACGCGTATGATGAATTCCAGTATATCAATGAACTTCTGTAAAGTTCGCAGCAAAACTTACGGAGGAAAAATATTTATGACTTGATTCATCCCGCCGTAACGAGGGACTCTTTCAATGATTCTAAATGGCCATTGTCCCTTGGACAAGAACGAATGCTGTGTAAACGAAGAACACGCGTTGTTCTTTCGCACTGTGTAAACACAGGTTGCCGCGACCTGAAACAGCCTTGGACCGTATAAAAGAGGAAGGAAGCAGGAGAGGCTATTTGTTGGTACTTAGGTAACGAACCAGAAGACTCTTCGTGGTACTCTATTTCTTATTTTACGTTGAATATACGTGTTTTCAACAAACATCACATATTCTGTTATTCGTTGTCATGCGGTCTGTGAATTTCTTGGAGTGAAAATCCACTCCCAAAGAGTCAAAATACTCCTATAGAGTGAATTTTCAATCTTTGAACCACCCTGCTTCAAAAATCCGATTCAAACTTATTAACTCGTCAATCAGTTTGAATCAGATTTTTGTCCGGGAATTTTCCTATTTAATCTCATTCAAATACGATTGGTTTGGATAGGAAATTTCTACTCAATGGGATGAAATCAGTAAATTCGAATGTATATGATCCGAATTTCCTGATTATACCTCATTGAGTGGAAATTTCCTATTCAAACCGATTAGATTTCAATAAGATCGAATAGGAAAATTCCTGGACAAAAATCTGATTTATACTGATTGACCAGTTCATGGTTTGAATCGGATCTTTTAAGCAGGACCTTCACTCTTCTTGGACTTGCAGTTTTTTCACTCCTCAAGAGTGCATTTTTCGCTCCACACGGGGAGAAATTTGTATTCCCATAATAATAGCAGTTTTGGGATACATGAGCGTTTATGAACATTTCTCCTTCAATTTGTGATAATTTTTCCAAGGCTTATAGTACTATGTGTCAGATGCAAAGTTATCTCCACCAAAATAAGGTATAGATTGCCATGATTAAAGGAGAAGTGCTCATGTATTCCAAAACTGCCATTATTATGGGAAACCGTGCTATACATTTCCCATTTACAGCTAGACAACTGAAAGAATATATAGATCAAGTACAGAATTGATTCTTGATAAGTTTGAATCTATTACATTCGAACTCTGTGAATTAAAAATCACTTCATATCGCTAAAGAAGCGAAGGTTTTATCAATCTTCTTTCTCCTTCACCTACTCAAAAACATTGCTAAAATTCGCTCGAGGCGCATTTAACTCGAGCAACAATCTCGTGTCAGCTTCACGAACGAAGTAATATTTTAGTAGGGAGTTTGATCGTTTTTGTTCAAACGAAGAAGACTTTTTTTCCCTATTTTCTGACATTTTCACATAAACTTAGACGTTCGGCATGTCTTGAAGTTTACTTGGAAATTGTTCCGAAGGGCATCGTTGACGTGGCCATTATCTTTGATAAGAAATTACATGCGACGTTTCTTTCAACAATAATGAGGAAGTGAAGTTGACACGGTCGTTAGCGAATTAAAATTTTAATGAAATAAAAAATGAATTTCAAAGAACACGAGTTTGATTACAGAAAAAAAGATTCCATCGTGTTTTCGGATGGAACACTGAAACAATGAACGATGTGAGATGTTTTTGGAATTTTGGCTAATATACAAAAAGGTGGGATTTACTGGATCTCATTACTCAGCAGTGAATAATCATTCAAACCCAAGAGGTTCTCATTAAATCTCAATAATTTAATTGTCATGGGGTTTGCGTGAAGTTTGGATCGAACTTGCTATGAATTCGAGTTTCAATGTGGTTCTCTGTATGTTCGGCGAATATCGACGCACTTCAGTCATTTTACATGGAATGTATTCTCTGCGCATTTGATTTCGACTGTGATTTTGTTCAGACCTCTTCATCTTCAAGCATTGTTATCGAAGTTGAAGGGAAACGTTGAAGTGATTCGGATGTTAAAATTATGTAAAATTGTTCACGTAATGAGGAGAACCAGAAATTATAAATCACTTGTTCAAATCATTCTACAATTGCATCAAATGAACGAATGACAAAAATTTCAAATAAAATTGAAATATGCATTTTTTTGTGACGTTGAGTATGGTATATTGATTGGAGTATCATCGATTGCACCCTATTCAATTCAAACCATGAGTTATCGTTGATCTCGAAAGATTTTATTATTGTTCAAAAATGTCTCCTGTCGGTGTTCAATTGGATTCTCAACGCCAAAAAATTTGTTATAAAATGTTTGTCAATTCCCAACAACGGGGTAACAAATCTATTAATTTTTGAGTGCATTCTTCATGAAAAAAAATTGGTTAAAGTCGGACAGAAATTTTCTAACGCACATTTTAGGAGGGATTAAATATTTCAATTATTTATAGTTCGAGTTGTATCAGGAATAAAAGTATACTGCCCTCAATTTTCGACCACACAAGCGACTCAATAAAAGAAATAATATTTATTAGAGTGGACATATAATATTCTAGGAATGTTATACAAATATTTTCAGTGTACAATTCCTTGACAAACAGAGTGGAATATAAAATTTGCAGGATTTTCAATATACTTCATGAGATTTTTTTCACTGGTGAAAAATTCTGGAGTATTCCGGGAAAGAAATTCGTCAGAATAACATCAGTTTGACATCATTCCAACCAAATTGTTTTCTCCTTGACTGGGGAACAGAATTATTCTCTGGGTATGAGTGATATCTTTGAATAGTAAATCATCCAAATCCAAATTGGATTTCGTTCCGTAAATATAATTATTTATTTATCGAGAAGAATAAAAAGTGACAGTATTAATATTCTCCTGTCTCTCTTATTGAATAGTTCATCATCATCCTGTTTGTTTTTCTCTTCCCACACGTCTCACACGTGGTTGCATTCATTCATAAAACTCTCCCACATCTTTTTATTCTTCCTTTTCACCCTTTCTCTTCCGTTTTCTCCGAACATTGCCGTATTCAATGCCTTCCGATGGATAGAATTTTTGTTTCTGTTTCATATTTGCATAGATGTCCTACGTTGAACATTTGTCAATCTTCCAAATTGGATCAATTTTATGTTAAGCGAGTACAATATTCCAAGTGAATAATCATTCGGATTACGAATCATCGTGCTCATACTGAAAAATGCAAAGTTGCTGATGGTTACGATTGAGGTATCCATGGGCACACGTCCAACAGGATATTGTATGTCATTATTCCATTTCACTTAGCCATGATATTATCCTCGTTGGCCAGTAGTTACATGACGATTGTAGCCAAAAATTGTCCGATATTTTTCAGCATATCCTCCCTTTGCCAACTGTTATTCCGAAGTTTTCTAGTTTATGTTTGAACATTCGATTCTGTTTTACCATGAGATGTATTTCAATGACATTTCATGAAATTTTAACATGAATCTCTGCGTAGTGTTTTTTCATTTCCCTCCGTAACCAGTGTTTGATCATTCATCGTTGCTCCCTGTGGTAGAGCAACAGCGGTAACAACGATACCAGCAGACGTGGTAGTAGTATCAGTAGTAGTAGCAGTAGTATCGAATTGTTCGTTCTTCTGGTACCACGTGATACCATTTTCACGGATGGTTTTCTCAAATTTGCATTTATTGCACGTCACGGCAGAGTCATGCATTGTTGATGCGTACACACACTTGTATTTTTCTTTTTTCCTCCATCATCTTCTTCTTCTTCCTCTTCTTCCTCCTCTTTATTATATCACTTACAGCGGTGCTGGCGGTGGCTCTCTTCACAATAAAAGCGTCGTATTTATTACAAGTGAACTGAGATGGTAAAGCGTTGACATAAATCTAGTGTTACGCAAAAACGAAAGATACGGCACGTGATTTTTTTGTGTTTTTGACGAGAAAAAGAGCAGACACGAAGAAGAGGAAGGAATTGAAGAAAGTGTTAGAGCTGTAGAAGACGAGAAGGGACAACCGAAGGAGACAGAAAAAACGAGAACAAGCTACTACCACCTATCTGCTTGAACACGCTGGGTCATTTATTTTTGTAGAGCGCCCCTCTCTTCGAAGGCGATATAAGCGTCGAGACCGTCTAAAGGAAGACAGAAAGGAAGAAAGAAAGGAAGAAAGCATGGAAAGGAAAAGCACGGAAAATGCAGGCTTATAGCTAAATGGTCTAACTTGGCGAATGATTAAACAAACTTACTATCAGAAGAGAGTGAAGCAGCGAGATCTTATCTTTGAGCTTCCACATCGCGTTCAAATAGCAGGGCGGAATGGTTCAGCGATTACTCGCGCTGTGTACTCCCAGAGCTTATTTCTCATTGAATTTTAATCAAATGTAACTAAATTCCCAGTCGAAATTTGGTAAAAAGTTCTTCATTATATAACTATTGAAGTGTGTTTTTGAATTTTTCCGGAGCTGTGAACCAGAAATTGGCGGCTTCTGAGTGTTTTTCTTTGTACATCTTCTCTTCCTTGGCCGGACAAATAATCGATTGGAAATTCAGGACCTGGTCGATTTCTAATGAGACGCCGGGTTAAATCGATCGGATTTCTAGTCGGGTAACTCGAGTAAATCTGAAGATACAGTCATAAACCAAGAAAATTTCGATTCAATATGATATCACTTACAGCGGTACGTAGGTTTTGTTTTTGAATTGATTTTTGCCAAAATGGCATGTTTTATGAGAAACTTGGAAAACTCGCAAAACAAAAACAAATTTTCTTAAGTTATTTTCCGAACCACACCGAAAAAAATGATTAGTTACCCTTACTCCAAATTAGTTCCAGCAACTAGATACAGTTGTTGATATTTGGATAACTAAAACGGGCGTTGGTTCAACTAAATTCAAATTTAATTTCTCTGACTTTAGTTGCTGTTACTAATTTGAAGTTGCCTTTACTACAGCTTTTATAACCGGCTTCTATTCTTTTATTACTCGGAACTAGTCTTCACAGCTAACTTCAGTTCATTCGGTCAAATAAATCAATGTTTTCGGTGCACGAAAAGCAAGACGTCCAGGGAAAAATACTGGGAAACTCAAAAATTTTTATATGGGTACAAAACACTATTCAATACTGATATAAAAAAACCTTCTCACAAAATTTCGATACATTGTTGAGATTTTTTTGAGAAAAATCCCGGAAAAGGTTCTCTTTTGTCCGGTCTTTAGAGTGTTATGACCCCTTAATTCACCATCCATTTACGATACCTTGTATTATTAATTATTAAAATTTAGGATTGTTCATCACATAAAAAGTTCGAACACCTTCGTATATAGTCATCATCGACATCAATGAATTCGTATAGACGTCGTTGCAATTTTTCCCATCCGATTTCATGATTTAAGCGCCATTCACGCACTCAATTCATTAGTTCGTTGTCGCAGCTTGCCTCACTTCGATACGTTGTTAACGACGATGAAAAGAGAAGGAAAACAAAAAGAGTCAAGCAGGGCTTTGCCGTGCCTAGTACATTCTGGTACCAACGCACTATCTACCGTTGATATCTCACTCTATCTTTTCTCTGGCGCCATAACACCCCCTGAGCACTAAATAATTTCGATCGTCAATGACGATGGTTCCGCCTGTTCTTCGTCATACAACGACCCATTCAATTCAATAAAACTTCCTCCCACGTTTCGCAGATAAGAGGTTTTTTAATTAATATCTATTCATAAACTTTCCATTCACCACGCTGCCAGGCATGAAAAATAATTAACAGCTGAAATTTTTGTTGAATCCATAAAACTCGATGGACGAATGATTAGTATTGCGAATAGTTTTCAAGTTCTAATTGAGAGACGTGATGCTTTGTATTCGCCACCTGTCTTCGGACTTGAAAACTTCACGACAAATGATTCGTTCACCATTCACAACTTTTCGAACCAACTTTCCCGTAATGAGGTTTTACTTTTTGTTAAGAATACCGGAATCTATGGGGTATGTTCGGGAACGTTTGAACGGTCTTTGTTTTTACAGCATACGTAATTATCTGAAGAAACTAATCGAAATTCTGTGAGTAAATTATAAGGGTATTTTTGGTTTCTCATATAGGATTCAGATTTTTATACCAAGCCTCTCTTGAAGTTATACAAAATCGTTGGAGTTCAAACATGAAATTGAGATAATCAAATTCCCATTTCCGAGATAAATTTCAACACAATAAACGTTCATTCCACAATGATGATTGTCTCGATTTTCCACTATTGTACCCAGTAGGAAGCTGATTCAGGCTTATTTTTATCGGGAACATGATTTTCGAGAGTTCTCGGTGTCGAGTAAATTGGCGAATAAACTCTGTCGCTTGACAATCTCATTGGCATCGATAAGATCCAATTGGACAACGATCAATTCAACACATACCGCACGTCCCAAACGGTCCACACAAATTTTACCACCACTGGCGATCTTCCCTCGGTAGTTGAGAATAACACAATTTTTATGTGAAATTTCGAGTTGAATAAAATTTGTGTAATTTTGACACACCTCTTCCCACTTCTTTGAAATGATTGTATACATTAAAAATCAATTGAGATCTGATTACACAAGAAGTGGATGTAGAAGTTACACATGTTTGTGTTGAATACTCAACAGAAAATTCATACACACACGGATTAATTTTTACACAAAATTTCCAACTGTGTACCACTGACGTCATTGATTCTCAACTACAACGCCAGTCTTCTGTCCTTTAATCACAATCCAACTCTACACGACACACATACTCGGACGTACACGAGGTATCGGTGTGCGTGTAATTGCGACACGCGTGTTTGCACGCATTACATGCGATACTTCTGGCAAAACAGGTCTATTCATAGCAAACTCAAAGGCATCCAGGGGCGTACGCGTCGACTCGCTTCTTATACACAAAAAGATAAGATTCTTGAATCGATGACAATGCGTCGCGAGAATTCAAATGGTCGGTTCTAATTCTTGTTTTCGTAACCAGTGTCGGACTGGCTCGCATCGAGGCCCCCGGCTGGGAAATACATTGGGGCCCCTCAGAATCAATGAAAATTTTCGATCAAATCGAATAATGGAATGCTTGCCCCAAATAATTTGGTCTTCCGAATGGATAATGCATTCGCCACGAGTAATCAATTTCAGCACCCAGTTGGAGAATTGATTCCTACAAAGAAATATTTTATGGAGAGAGGACCAATAAATACTTTCTTGCACTATTTGTAACCACTATTTGTAACCACTTTAACGACAGTAGCCCTATTGAAAATGTTCGACCGTTCCTGACAGATTCTGGTCAAAATTCTGTCTGGTGCCGTCGGAAATCATCATGCCTGGGACAAAACCCAACCAAATCCTGACAGAAAATTATCTGTTGGACATTTGGAATAGGGAGGGATTGTGTTTTTGTAAATTTTCAGTTGGAATTGGACAACTCGAGAGTAATTTTAATAAACCTTCATACGAAAAATCTGGAGAATTGACAACAACTTTCAAATCCAATGCTCATCACTGAGAAGGAATTTGCATTAAATTCAGTTATAGGAATTCCGCGCATGGGTTCAAAAGTTCTGTTCACTCAATTTGTTCCGTGAGTTTTCATCCATCATCCAGTGTTGAACCCTTGAAAAGTCAAAAATGTGTGCGATTACCGTGCGTTTATCGACGTCCATCGTCCAGGGATGTGCCATTACCGGGCCGATTGATAAACCCTGTACGGTATCTCGTATCCCATTACGATCGTACTCGATAACTCGAGTTATTTTTTCACGTTTTCATTGACGTTCGTAGAATTTCTTCCTTGCGAAACATCTCAATATTTCTGATCAATCCATCGATTGAAAATACTCATTCGAGCATATAGGGTTTCCCGTTCTAAATCTTCATTTTTTTATCTCCTTCGTATACGAACGGAGTCGTTTATATACACGCACAGCATCACTGTTCTCTCAGAACGTTAATGGAAAATGCTGCTATCGGGGACTGGTAATCCAACGGAAACGAACGTGTATTCAAACCTGGACAGGCTGATTCGTTCTATAAAGCGACGCACAAATATAAGTATTCGTGCACGTATGCGTATGGATATGCGTATTTTTTTTTCATCCCCACGAATGGAACGTATAGGAACACCCTGCGATATCTCCTCTCATTCTCTCTCGCATCCTCTATATAATATTGTTGTGTTGTATGTCCCTATCTCTTCTCTTCCACCCTTCGATTTTGTATAAGGAGCTTTGATCTCGTGGTAGCCCTATATCGGTTACTTGAAACCTTTGTGTACTTTAGCTTCATGCTTTTGGGCCCTGTTCGTGAACGAGCAAACATAATCTTTAGATCCTCCACGTCGAAGCATACGTTGGCAAGTGAAGTACCTATCTAGCGGCAAAAGCCAAGAATCCTGTTTGCACACTTATGTTTGCATATGTTTGGGAAAATCACCCCTCGTTTGTTGTTGAGAAATGAAGATGTTCGATGATGTGTATACGAAATACCATCTGTTTGTGGATAACCGTTCATGTTTTACAATCAATTATGCAACGTATCGAGATAAGATCCTTCTTTCTTATTACGTGATAAATCAAGAATTCTAACGGAGAGAGAGAGAGAGAGGAAGCAGATGGTTTGAGGGATCCAGAAAATTTGATTGATCGTTCGGTTTTCCAGGAATACATTTATCTTCTTGAATCGGAAAGAAGGAGAGTTGAAATGAATGGGTATTCAAATTTCTTAAATGACTTCTTACAAGTGACGCGAATGTACGATTGTTGTACTTGTTAGGGAACTACCGTTCGGTCAATTGAATGCAGGGAATCAGAGTCGAGAGTTTTCCTTGCGGAGTGAATTCTTGAATGAGATAAAAAGGGACGAATTTTCTCTTCATTGAATCCTCAAATACATCAATTTGATTCTCAAGTTTGAAATGTTTGTTCAAATTATTCTGCTAATAGATATCAATTGAGCTGTTCGATCGCACGTAACATGGTTTTTAAGATATTCATTATGAATTTATAATAATGAAGTGTTGTGCTGTCTAATCTGACGTACACTTCGTTTCCCTTGGAAAAAAAGTCAGAAAAATGATGAATCTGCTATCACGAAACCTCCCAGAAACTTCATTTAGCCTGCAGATATAATTTAACCGAAGATCAATGAGTCGAACCATAAAGAAATAATAAATTATATGAATATTTATCTGATTCCGATCATGTACGCCACATATTATTGGAGAATGTTGAGCGTCTTAGCTCCGGGCCTGTTACATCAGCTCTGAATCTTATTTTCTCGTTCATTCTCATTTTTAAACACAAATGGAAAATTAGAGAATTATTAACCGGCGACAGATACATTCTCACTTTAATCCAATCAAAATAAATACGAAAAATTCTGAAGGAAAAATTTGAAGCATCCGAAAGGTGGTTTTGGTGCACTCTGAATACCAATCGCGTATGTATGCACAATATAACGGAGGCGGCATCGAGGTCTTTGAAATCAGGTTTAAATTTACGCTCACGCGAGCCAACCGTCTTTCCGGAGCAGTTAAGGGCCGGTTCTCTATAAAGTTTAAGGGCCAGTTCGCACAACGAGCCTTTCGTTTTTCTCCCCCTTCTCCATATCTCCGCCCTCTCTTTCGGATCTCTAATTGAAACATTGCCCGATCCCGGTGGAGTCCAACGCGAACCATCCTGTTCCTGGAATCGAAAGAAAACACAAGAGAAATAAAATGCGGAGGCTCTCGTTGTCGGGATCTTTTGTCCTTTTTCATCTTTCTCTTCTCGAAGCGGTGAGTGAGGAAGATTGGGCAAAGATTGGATCGTTGGTGGTTCCAAGTCGGATGAGGAACAAGAAGGGGAAGAAGAAGGACAAGAAAAAAAAGCCAGAAGAAGAGTAAGAGAAAGAAGGGCATTCTGCAAAAGAAAAGAAAAGATATCGAGAGTTCAGGAATGCGTTGCACCACACACGGTGCTGCGAATTCGCATAAGGTCCATTTACGAGCATGGATTTTCATACATGATTTCTTCCACTTACTCGACATTTTAAATGAGGCTGACACGGAGGAAATATTATTGTATACAATGTGTGCGAGGAGAGAGATAATGTACCTGTTGGATTGAGTTGTGCGATAAGTCATGGAGAAATATTGTATTCATATACCTGCTGTTGTAGACTTATGTTTCTTCCTCTGTTACTTCAGTAAGTACCGTAGGAAGTATCGTGAATGAGGTGAAGTGAAAAAACAGATGAAAATATTTTGTTCTTCTTCGAGGAATGGAAGATTATGGAGATAAACGGTGAAGTTTTTTTTTCAATTCTTCGCATATTTGATATCGAGGATGCTTAAAACCTTCCTTCGTTTGATCAAATTTTGGAATTTTCAACACCCTTCTAAACTAAGAATCCCAAAAAACAGGATTCTTCTGCTTGCAGAATTGGAATTCGAAACACGTTTCACGTGGAGATCAATGAACATGAGATTCTTGTCGGTACCGAGGTGTTGCATTTTTCGCATTCGATCGAATCGAATGAACGAGTTCTCAAAAGATTTTCGACTACATTTTGGCCTTCGTTCGTCTGAAAAACTCTTCAATTTTCTCAATCGGTTCGTATTACCACCATCTTTCCGGATTTATTCCGTTCCCATGAGATTATTCACGGATTACCGAACAATGCGAGAACATTGTAGGAGGAAGAAAAGTCGCACGAGGACCACGCGATAATACCCGTTACAAATAACTTGGAAATAATCGTTGATCTTGAAATATGAAAATATGAAAGTGATAATCACTTCCAAGCATCGTTTGTTTGTAGAAATGCATGTATTTACAAAAGCGAGATCATGTTCCACCACGTACGTCGCCACAAAGTGTTATTTGATTCAATCACGTATACCTATAAGAAGAACATATCGTGCTTTCTACTCAATCGGATATTCGCGACCGCTTTAATCTGAAATCGTTTAGGAGGAAGTATCTCAGCTAGAGGATTTTAAACGTAATAACTATAGATTAGGACCATCGTATAGTCGTTGAAACCTCATGTTTCCGTACGTACAGGGGCTTCTTCGCGTATAGGAAATCCATTATAGGAGAAAACTGATATATTTGTATTGGAATATTGTTTGTGTGACAACAACAACAACAACAACAACAACGTGAACAACTACTTTCCTTTCTGAATCGAATTTCAAATAGTCCATGTTTATAATAATGAAAATGAAAAGAAGCAAAGAAAGTGGATTTCACATGAAGTGATATTTCATATGTTTCCTTCCTGTGTATAAAAGACAAAAGCTTAAGATAATTCTGACCTCCCATCACGTGCATGCATGTGTTCCCGCGCTCTTTGTTACGCAAGAAATTAACTACTCTCCGCTTCTACGAGTTATACATTTTATTTTTTCCCTGTTCTTCTTGTTCTTCGTTTATCTTCGGTAGATGTGAAAACGACTAAATGAGGCAAGAGTGAAACGGCAACAAAAGCGGTTTCGGACTAACGTATTGTGTCTTGAACCGAGCACACAAACGACTTTAATTGCTCGTAATTTGTCCAACGCATTCCACTGGATTCATTCTTGTACTCTTACGAGCCTAAAAATAAGTCCACGTCGACGATGATAAATCCCGCCATGCAATTTTGTATTTGTTCTGGAGATATATGGTTTCACGTAAGAGCATTTCGTGCGTCTGTGTATACACAAAATGTCACATGAGAGTTTATATCCATTAATGACGTATGAGTGGTCGCTCAAAATCTACAAATTGATTGTATATTGCGCAAAACGGTGGGAGAGAACGCTCGGGGTGCCCCATAAGCTCTTCGTTTGAAAAGTATAGATATCGTGTGTGAAATTCGATGACGCGCAGATGTCCTGAAATAAACGTGCAATAAGCTGATTAGATGACGTTAGAATAAATACGATATTATGGGATGTAAGGAGTCATTGAATTAGTTTTAATTTCTGCTTACATTCTGATCCTACATGCCCTCTAGCTCCATTGTATATAAGAAGAAATGCCATACTCAATTAGACTCGATGATTCAAGATTTAATCGGATATAGCGAAATCTAGGGAGATCCAACTGGATCCGACCAGATCTTGTTGCTCTGGAAGGAACGTTTGGTTTCACATAGGAAACAAATTCAAGGAGGAGAAATTTTTGGAATTTCAATCGATTGGTTTGGCAACGAACTTGCCGTTTGAACTATTGAATCAGCTTTAGCTGCAAATTAATTGCAAGGACCACTGTATTTTGAACATTATTATACAGAAAAGAAGCGAACGAATGTGCGTCAGAGGGCGCACAGCGAAATCAAATTCTTCTAATTCGCGAATCTAAACAATGAAATAATACTCTACTGAAAATGCTAGGTAGATCATCCGGATAAAGAATAGTTGTCAGGTTTTGAACGGTTTTTGTCCCAGGAAATCCGCTCAAAAACTGACAGAAAAAACTTTTCCAGGTTTTGATAGCTGACAACCTGGCAACTACTTTTTTTTGTCCGGATCCATTTTGTCCAAATGTGCAAATGAATTTGAAGATTATCTTTCCCCTGAAGAAAAAACACGATCTAAACCCTTCAGTTGCAATGTCAACGGTTTACCAAAATTTGTGCTGTTGATGAATTGTTTTAGTGTCACCGTGAGCAAAAGATTGCTATCGAAAATATTGTTTCAATATCTTCCACATAAATTCATTTCGCCGGAAGAAAAAACAAACGATACTCATCCTAAACAATGCCTGTGAGTCACAGTAATAATTTTTTAAATACAAAAAGCCAAGGCTTATGCACCTTTGTGGGAATGGTTTGATTTTACTTCAAGGTCGTAAGTGATATTCGAAAAAGAAAATTCCTTCCCCCTGAAAAACATACTCAAAGTTGAAATGCTAGGATCAAAATGACCCTGTGTGCACATCAAGGGTCAAAATTGATTTATTTTTCTTCCACAGGATTCGTTGTAGAACCGTTTGCGAAGACGTCGATCGTCCATTTAACCAATCTGAACCATTCGGTTGCCTCTCATCGATGTACCTTTATTTATTCTGGGATCGAGTTCCATCAACGGTTGTATGCACCCGGATCCGGGTGGGCACTCTCTTTCAAGTACTTCTGCATCACGCATCGTGCGATGAAACTTGAGGTTTTTTTCGTACACAACGATTTGACCATCTTCGTGTGAGTAATCGTGCAAAAAATTGGAAGGCAATTCTACATTATGAATGATCTCGTGTGATTTCGATATACAACGCAACACCGGTTATCGAGTTCGTTATTTCGAATTTAGAATTATACGCCAGATTAATGAATTCAATAAAGTCCGGTATAATAACTTATCTCGGGAAGGAGTAACCGAAGAATTAGATAATTTATTCTGTGGAAATCCTAAAGAGGGATCTCAAAAGCAAAATCTAAAGATTTTTGATTCTCGAGAGAATAGATCTTCAAATGAATGATAGAATCTATTATAAGCTGTGCTACCGGAGTGGCGTGGCGTGACATGACGTGATGTCATAGGATATCCGTCGTCCCATCGGATTGCTACGTTTTGTACTATTCAGCTGACTAAAGTGACGTACAAAAGCTTGGATGACTTCTTTCTCTCGAGTCTTCGTATGTATACCAACCGTTAGTCATAATAAGGAAGTGTCAACATACCCTGAGGATACGTAACAACTCGACCTAACGTTAGCGTTTTCTCGTTTCTTATACGTGAGAACGAACGGAATGGTACTACATGTACCTGAGTTTCATCAAAATCATTCCATCGACGTGAAATTCATTGAAATCGTCGTATTTTATCCCTTCTGATAACATTATATTGGAGCTCTTCTTCTTTCGTCGATGCAACAATTCATGGAATGGAGAATCCTGTAATTTTATATTTGCTTTCACGTGAAAACATATTTAAACCAAATTATGCTGGAGAACTAAGAACGATTGCGGGAAATCTTCAAAATTTAGCACACAAAATTACGTTAAATTACGACTCTTCCCTCCTTTTTTTGTGGATTCAATACCGAAACGGCAGGTTGATAACAAACTGCACTCCCTGCCTAAAGAATCTCGTTGAACCGATTGATTCTCATTGATTCCGATCAACCCCCCCTGAGGATCAATTTTTAATGGATTTGAATCGGTTTTTTGCATCGGAATCAATGAGAATCAATGAGCAGGGCTTTCTCTCTGAATCTGAAAGAGTGAAAAATCACGTGTTTCACTCCACTAAGTCTCAGAACTCTTTTAGAGTGAAAAATTAACTCTAGAATTCGAGTGGCTGTGAGTTTCTAACCTCAAACCTTAGAATATCACTCTAAAAGAGGGGAAATTTCACTAAAAAGAAATTTCTCAACAGACAGGCTCACTTTCGGCTGGCCGAAGAGTGAAATTTCACTCTAAAAATTTTAGAGAGTTGATAGGAGTCTATTAAAAATTCCGTTATAGTTTACATATGAATTTTGCCCTCATAAATTTGATTCAAAATCTGCCTGGATTATCGTCACAGTTCAGAATACTATATTTATTTTGATTTTAAGCTCAAATTTCCTCTGTTTGAGATTGATTCGAATGCATTTCGAAGAGGAGACTCTCTGCGGAGATGTCATTTTTATTATCATGTTCTTATCGTAGCAGATTCTATTAGTGTATCAAAAAACGATACTTTCCCGATCAGAATATTTCAAGAAACTCCTTTTTCCTGTTCTTAAGAACCTTCACGCTCACGTGATATTCTAAGAAAGTCCGTTTGGAAGGATATTCGAAGAGGAAAAGGGAGAATCCAAGTGAGAAGAGCGTTGAGGGAAATCCCCATGATATTTTATCCCAAGTCATAACCAGCGAGCGCGTTATCCACGAAGCCGTAAAATCGAATGACTTGGCGTTTTCCTCCGTCCTGTTTATTCTCATTCCAATATTCACGTTGTTCTGTATTGTCCTTTTTTTCCTCTTCTCGCTTTTTTTTCCATTGCCGTTAATTCATTCCGCATTCTCACAGTATTTTCGATGTCCCAAATTGGACCGAAGACTCTCGTTCTGCTTCCGAAATCCAAAAGTAGTGAGTACAAAGAGGGGACAAAATTTTCCCTATTATCTTGAAAAATCTTCAGCAACAGGTTGAACACACGAATACGGAGAGTTACAAAGACTATTGAGGATATAATATTCTTTCTCGCTTATCTTCCTTCGATATTCTCCATTCAAATTCCATTTTTCCGTCATAGTCGTGTAATTGTATTTATTAGAGTTCATGGATGCTTGAGATACAGTGAATTCATGTCGGGGATAAATACGCGCGTCGCCGATGTCAACTTATTCAAACACGAGATCTAGAAGTTTTAATCAAAAACTATATTTCAGGTTCTCTAGGTAGCAAGAAAAGAAGCAAACAACAGTCATTTTTCAGCTTGAGTATGCTTTATTCCTTTCTTTCCGTGGCTTTCAACAGGAGGACGTTACATTATCATATAGTGGGGCGAGCTTGTGTCTTATATTATACTTCATATCAACTTGAATCTGATCCATGTGTTCATGTATAGAATGTACATGGTGGTGTATAACGCTACCATCTCTCAAGGATTATTTCTTCCGCATGTGATACTGATTTTGAATTATTCATCCAATGTACAAAAAATATATTTAAATTCGGAAGAATTTACAAAAAAGAATTTTTGTTGACAATGAAGATCTATTACATTGCCATTTTTGCAACAATCATGGGACTCCCAATAGGAATTGGAAACCCAATATTGATATATCATCAAGTGATGTTGGCGTTCCAGGTTTGCGCCATGCTCATTTGCCAGCCCCAAAAGTATCCAAAGGGCATCCAAAGTTACCCTAGTAGAAATGTTGATATGGAAAACATCCTGATTTCCGTTCAGGGCCTGACTTGAGGATCCGATAAGGCCCTGACAAGAATGTAACGCAGGGAAAAGACAAGGTCCTGATCAGGAAAACCAAACGTTTCCCAATCAGGATCTGATCAGGGTGGTAGCGGAATTCCCAATCACGACCTCATCTAAGCTGAGATTCTAACATTCAATTTAATTTTCATGGAATTCACTTTTTATAAAATTTTTTGAAACTCCCCCAACAGAGGAAATTGTATTATGATCCAAATAGACCTCAGTAGATTCGGCTGTCTTGTCGGTTATCACATGATCGAAATACAGATGAGTCAAGGCAATCCTGATCAGGTCCTGATTCGGCTGTCTTGTCGGTTAACACATGATTGAAATACGGATGATCCAAGGCAATCCTGATCAGGTTCTGATAGGAACACCATTTCTGGGTTACTGAAAGGGAAAATCTGACTGAGACCTGTCAACAACCTCGCGTTACATTGTTGTAAGGTCCTAAACAGGATGCCATGTCAGGACCTGATAAGGTAATTAAAAGTTTCTCTTAATTAGGAGTTCTCTATGGCAGCCTTACGAGGGCTCTACTTCTAATAGGAAATTGCCTGTCAAATTTCTACTAGGGTACGTGAAAAATCAAGCATCGAGGATTCTTGATAGACTTCGGAAGGACTTTTCAACGACCACAATTTGGGGAATTCAGGTGCAAAAAAAAACGGTTTGAAAAGTCATATCTAGGAGTTTTCAATGATGGCTAGAAAAGATTCTGTATGATTCTTATTTTTTCTCCGTGTACAGAGATTCCGTATGGGACGTCAATTTTGGTGACAGGATAAGGATATCCCAGAAGATTTCTTTCAGAAACAAATCGATCCCTAACAGGGATGGGCAGAACTTCTGTACCCCGAAGTAATTTCAATAAAAAATCATTTTCTTCACTTTATATAAGAATTTATTTACAGAAAATAATAAAAGTACTTCTAAACGAAAATATTCCGGGAATAAAAAGGTACTTCCGGGTGGCCCATCCCTCATCGCTAGTTGCTCTAAAATCAGAATGTCTGCTATAGGAAAAGTACAATCCATATTCCACGCCAATCGATTGAATTTCCATGAAAAAAAAAGTCTCCAAGTCCTGTTTATCCTCGCGGATGGAGCAGGAAATGAACCCACAATTCTTGGCTGCAGGGGGGGATTGAAAAAATGAATGAAGAATTCTCATGATACATAAAGAATACCTCATACGTGTATCCATAGAGAAATCCTGATCGGACGATCCAACCACAGACGCGCGATATAAAAATTCTGCACTCCAACTCTATTTTGCATCTTGCGAACGCGCTCGCGCACGCCTCGGTACAAATAAGGCCACGTGTACACCTACACACACGTTGATCCTGACTCCCCATATATCGACAACGACGCAGCCGCCGGCGTGGCGGCGCACATACATCCGCTATACGGCGCAACTTCCTCTCACGATCGCGAATCCATGAATGGTGTCGTGGGCTATCAATGGGCCACGAAGTTCTACCCACACACGTATATCTAGAATATAGAGTGGGTTCTCTTGTTCCTTCCTTATGTACGCGTGCACGCAAAAGCTCGATTAATGCACAAGAGTGCCGATAGACATACATTTACGATACAATACAATACGATACGATACGATAGATGGATACAACCTTAATCGAGCTTTTTATTCGATATTACTTTTACTATCGACAATACAAAAATGTCATCCTTATCGTAGAAATTCGTAAATCATATAACATAATCTAGAAATGTTAATCTAGCACGGTGAATCAAGTGCGAGACACGTATCGACAAGTAAATCGAATCATACGTTGCGGTAAACGTAAACAGTGAAACAGAAGGGAAATCGTGTTCCCGATGTTTCTCACAGTGGTTTTGTTCGTGCGCGTAGCATTCGAAGCTCGAACAACACCTGTATCTCAGGATTCTGACGTTGGTTATTTGTTTCTTTTTTGTTCTAGAATTCAAGTGAGGAAATCAAGCTCCGTAGGAGAATAGAGTTTTAAACGGAACGTAAAATTGATATTTCAATTATGACTCATGGACTGCTCACGCGAGTGTATATATCTGCCATACGTTTTGCATTACAAATACCCGCCAACATAATCCCGTTGCTTTATCACACCGAGTATTCTGTTCGTACTGTTCATTCTATACATTCTGTTTAGGTCATGGTATCTACTACCGATGCAGTTATATGTGTAACTACATACGAGCATCACACTATGACATATAAAGAGAATACACAGAAAATCATGGAAGCGCGTGTGTAAGTACATGGGGCTCGGGTTCCATTCAGGTTTCTAAAAGACCGTTACGAAAGTGACAAACCGGACAAAGTCATTCCTAGCGGGAGAACGGAAGTCCGCCATTATGCAATGGAAACGTCAATTTCCGGCAATACTGTCGCGACTATCCTCTCTTTCTCTTTGTTCCTCCTATTGTCTCGTCCATCTTTTTTCCAATTTCCTTCCCCTACTTCTTTCTCCAGCCTTATCTTTCACGTTCGTGCGCGGCAGGACTGTCCGTGTTTTGCGAAAAAACGCCGACCCTATATACCGTCATCGTCGCATCGTCTCCCCCTATTCCAGCGACTGACGGAAAAAATTGATAAAGAGTTTGAGCTTGACAAATGGATCTATGTTTCCGGGATGGCATAGAAGTTTCAAGCGGTCTCCCGTCGTGGCTTTCGTCATATCGTACGCATGAATTTAAAATATAAAGACCGTATGGGAAAGATTTATTCGCTCGATTCTCGATATTTTCATCATTGTTCGTTCTGTTCGATCTAGCGATTATCAAAAATCTGTGAGAATATTTGAGAGAGCACTCGGGTTTTGAATTCGTATGAATGTTCGATTGATAGTGGCTCGTTATTGGTACAAATTTGTTCATAAAATTGATATCATCATATTCATATACAGAATCACCAAATCTCCTGTTATAGCAGAATATATGTTGAAGAAACTCCAACAGTCCTTTTAGCGAGATTCGGAGAAATGTGTAGATATTTCCATAGAAAAGTTTGAGATTTTGTGACAGAGAGAAAATTAACTGTGACAGCGGAACCTTGTCCTGTCTTTCGATTAAATGGGATTCTTCGAGTGAATATTTTGAATATTATTACACAGAAAAGAAGCGAATAAATGTGCGTCAGAGGGAGCACAGCGAAATCAAATTCTTCCAATTCGCGAATCTAAACAATCCCAGGTAAAAATTGACCATGGGCGCTAGGTTGCCGCAAGGCTCACCAAGATGGGCCGAGCCTAGGCTACCAGCCATGGCGCAACTCTGAAATGATAATATCATATGCCGTCAATGGCAGACCATACAAAAATTTGTTCGCCAAGGATGAGCCAACGCTGTAGCAATCTTGCGGCAGGGTTGCGCCCATCTCATGCCAATGGTCACTTTTATTTTTTATTGTAATTGAAAATAAAATAAAAAATCCATTCTATCATTTCGATTGAACGAAATGAATGTCGGAGAATTTCAACATGTAATTTTTCTGATTAGTTTAAACTGATGAATGACGTAAATCCGGTGGTCCTGGCGTAGAAGTAGGCGGGTCTGGAAACAGATGAAGAATTATTTCTGTCATGGAATCTTCAAAGGAGACTTATATATTGATTGAATGCTTGGTTCGCCACTCGCAGGAAACAAGCATCACTCTGGTGAGAGTTATTGTAATTTGCTGTTTGAGAAGGAAGTTTCACTCTTAGCCAAGCTATTACTCAAGTCGAGTCAAGCTAACGCCTAAACTGAGCGAGGCCATCGCCCACGCTGAGCCAAGCTATTGCCCAAGCTGGACCAAGCTACGACCCATGCTTGGTGCAACATGAGAATCCATTGTCATTCAGAGTTGCCTAATGCTTGGAGCAGTGTCCCGCCAAGCCCTAGAGAGCCTCTGTTGAAAGCATGCTTTTTCCTTCAAGCAATATTGGTTGAAGGATGGGCCAAGCGTGGCGCAGCCAATGATCAATGATGGACCAATGAAGTCGATTTATGACTTCCCATATTGGTACAATGTTTAGACCATTGTCAACCATCCTTGTCCCTACATAGATTGCCCAGCTTTGGCTGGCAGCCTTGCGTCTAGCTATATTCCGTCGTCAGCATTGGCGGAGCCTGAAGATTTTTATATGGGATGAAATAATACCCTACTGAAAGTGCTAGGCAGATCATCCGGATAAAAAATAGTTGTCAGGCTTTGAACGGTTTTTGCCCAAAATTTCTACCTAGTTTCGACCGGAATCACTAAACATGGAACAATATCCTGTCACAAACTGACAGAAAAAATTTTGCCAGGTTTTGATAGGATATTCCTGAGACAAAGATCGTTCAAAGCCTGATGACAACTATTTTTGTTCGGATCAGCCTGTTCGGAATTGATGTGTAAATGAGTAGAGATGCATTTGCGATTTCTCCTCCTCCCCTGTAAGTTCATTAATATTTCACATAGGAAAGATCATTTCAGGAACAAGAAACACTTTCTTGAATCTCATGACGTGGTGCTCTACCACAAACGCCTTGGTACAGGAATAATAAAGGTGGGCACCAGAGTCCGCCGCCAATCGCCATTCACCGTCAAAGTTTACCAAAGTAAACCAGTGTTTACGTAGGATGAAATCTAGCATTCTTGAAATCACTCACACTCCCTCGATGTATTTTCTCAAATGAATGAATAGAAAGTGTGTACCTTTGTTGTTATAGGTTGGTTTTTTTTTTTGACAGTTCGAGGACAAATTCCTCATTCGATTGTTGATTCTTAATTCTCGTTTTTTCATCAGCAGTCTAAGGAACGTGTCTCTGATGAAAGAATTTCTTTGAAATCTTCCTAAATCTAATTTGTTTGTGGAGATCGCGATACAGATTGTCACCCTCTAGGCAATGTAAATTCAGCGACTCGTTTTGTATCATACTTTTCCCTCTTCCTCTTTACACTTTTTTTATGTGAAATGACTTCCTTAGTGAGTCCATAACGGAGTGCGAATCGGTTGTAAACAAGTGCGAGATCGTGCACTTATTGTTGGTTATTCAAGATCGGCATTCCCAGGGCGTGAATCTTTCTTATTCTTTCTCTGTTCATCTGTCTCTGCCCCTCCCTCACTTTTCCTCACGTAATATAAACGCATACACGTCTACACATACGTATCAAATACGTACACGTATTACATAATCGTACGACGACGAATGCTCCTGGCAGCCGCCAGTTCTGGCCGGGTATGAATGAGTGACTCACACGTCGTTGCCTTTTGTGTCTGTATCCAAAGCGTATACGTATGAATCACGTGTATACGTTCAGGAGGTTTATGATATGTACATATAATGATATAAAGTCGTTTCTCGAGTGCACGCATTTATGCATCAATGCAATCCTTCACTGTTTTTTATCTACTCGCTGGAACGTTCATACGGGTGCAGCATTTGCACGGGATAAATTCCTCAAAGTACCCTGGTTAAAAGAACCCATTGATCCTTGACCGATTCTCATTGAATTACAATTAAACGTGGACAAGATTTTTCAATGAGATTTCGTCAGAACTTTCATGTGAATCTCGTTGAATCTGGCCAAATCTCATTCACTTACGATTGAACTTGGACAATGTTCTGACGAAATCTTATTGAATTTCATTTGTTAGATTCAATGGATTCTTTTAACTAGGGTATAACAGCATCGGCGCTCCACATCCTTAATTGAAAAAAAAGGGACGGTTCGAAAGGAATATTATGGTGAGAAACTTTAAAGATAGATTTGCTCTCACCCAAGAAAAAAACAATTTCTTTGACCGAATGAACTGAAGTCAGTTGTGAAAATTAGTTCCGAGTAATAAAAGAATAGAAGAATAGTAAGGCAACTTCAAATTAGTAACAGTAACTAAAATCAGAGAAATGAAATTTGAATTTAGTCGAGTCAACGCCCGTTTTGGTTATTCAAATATCAAAAACTGTATCTAATTTGGAGTGAGAGTAACTAATTATTTCTCTCGATGCGATATCGTTGAAATTTGAATCATTGATTGGAACGAATTATAATTTATTTTGAAAATTTTCTTGTAAGATGAGAACGAATAACACGAAACTATGTTTTCAGGTATCACGTATGAATGAATTTACAGAAAAATAAATTTCACGAAGGAGTTGTTGTTTGGTAACTGTTTCAGCGAAGGAAGATGTATTATCTTCAATTATTCCGCGGGTAGTAATGCAAATTGTATCGTTTTTCAGTTCACGAGTTTACGGGAATTCTCATCTATTCGAGGCAGTTGAAACTCATTTTTGTTGCATACCTTAGATAGCTTTTACCGGCAGTTAGACCACCCACAATATCTGGCATCGCTTTCACTCGAGACTGTTATCTGGTAGGAGAGTCAAGACTGGATACAGTTTTGTAAGAGAATTATGTTGCTGACTAAGTAAAAATTAAATACACTCCACGTTGTAACAATGTTGTTTTTCTTATTTTGTGTAGGATAGGTTGGTTTCTTCGTCATGAACGAATTTTTGTAATTTCATGTTTCAATTATCTTGAACCAGATACCGAGATTTGATTTTTTCGATATTGAATCGTTCGGGAAATGTTTGAAGATTTTTTACTCAACACTTGTGAATATGTTCCGGGTATTTTAACTTTCTGATATGTTTTTTGTTCAATCAATTATGGACGAGAAAAAATATTTGGTACAGAGTTTCATAATTCGTTGAGAAGTTCCGAATACATCCCCTAGCGATTCCAAAGTGACCAATTTTTTCGATTTACTTCTGGTTATTTTTTGGTTTGGTAGAAAGTTGGTCAGAAAATGGTCACCAAAAAATTCTCCACAGCACCACAGTGCCAGGAGTGTTCATGGAGAATTCTTATTGAACTGATTGTGTTCTTTATGCATTTTTTAAGAATTCTTCTGGAACTATGCTGCTGTGTGGGATGTGGTCCGTTTTTGGAATCTTTTTGGTATTTTTGAGGTGAAAACCCAGAAAATCACCACAAAATAACCGAAAAATGTCCTAAACGACCGATAAGTTACCAAAACCAAGATTTTCCATCAAAATTTAACCGAAATTTTTGGTCGCTTGTCGGTTCACCCAGATCCGTGGATTCTGAATGTCTGATAACACATTCGAGTTCAACAACCCCAAGAATTTCCTTCAACTAATTTTTGTACGTTTCGAAGTTATTCTACGCTCGTTTGAACGATCTAGCATCCTCAATTGGTAATGCTATTCAATTTAGAATCCACGAATATCGCGTCTTCATGGTAGAGAATGACTATAATTTCCAAAAAGCCTAGAGAAATCTCCAAAATGAAGAGGCTCTATCGGTCAAGCACCAAAGTTTGAATTAACAAACTAGTAGAACTCGGCCAATTTCTGATAGAGTTCTTCGACTGAATTTGAATATTGCGTGTGGTCCATGTAACATTCAATTCGTTACTATCGAATGCCTGTGAAGTTCTGTAGTTTTCAGATATTTTGGAAAATGCATCATCGTACTCTCTAAATTCTTTGGAGTGAATATTCACTCTTCAAAGAGTCAAAATACTGCAACTCTAGAACGGAGTGGGAGCTCAACTCTTGAAGAGTGAAATTTCACTCTTTAAGAGTCAATATTCACTCTTTTTCCTAAGAGTGAGTTTTTCACTCCAAACACCAGAGTTGATTTCCACTCTTATAGAGTGAAAATTCACTCTTCAAGAGTGGAATTTTTCACTCTTTCGGAGTTGCAGTATTTTCACTCGGCAAGAGTGAATTTTCACTCCAAGGAATTTAGAGAGCGATACATAGCCCTGATACACCCCTTTCAAAATAATCTACATTCCTTCTCCAGTTTCCACGCTTTCTGTTTACCATACATCTTCCACGCGAATGCAAATATATTTGCATCGTATATATTATATAATTCCAAATAAAAAATGACACAGAAAATTGAGATGGATGACAAGTTACATGATCCTGTATGAGATAAAATTTTAGACGCACAGTTTTCACACACAATATATCCTAACTCAATTAGAATGAACGTTGCACGATACCAGTTAAGATAAAATACCGAGTTGCACGAATGTATACGAATGAAATTGTCAGGCTGCAATTTTCAACACATGACACGCGCAACGAACCATTGAAATAAATCTTCAACCGCATGATACTATACAACTTGAAATATCGAATAACATGTTTCTCAAAATAATATCAAACCACGTGGCAATATTTTTCACGCGACGAATGCCTCACGCGCTCGAGCGTTGTATTAAAACAGAATGTTCATGGGTTTTGCTTGTTCCTGAAAATATAAAAAATTGCGTATTCGATAGTTCAAGTGCCGGCAAAATCATAGGAAGTTAGAATACCGACTAGGAGGTTCTAACCGCAGGGTAGATAGAGCTATTGTGAGCTATTTATGATTTCTCTCACTCGATGCTTTTAGAAAGTGGTTTATCCACAAGAACTAAAACGAAGGATGGAGACATGACTCAATTGTCCGTGTAAATGGTATTAATACCTTCTCCATCTTCGTTCGGTACGCTAGGGATCTCGTATGTCGCAGTATGCGATACACTGATATAATGGTGGTCAAAAAGGGATCACAATGGTAGTTTATGGACCTGATTGTCATGGATAAATGATCGTCGCTTTGAGGCACGCGATCGGGTCGTAAGTAGATCGTCGATCCTGCGAAAAAAAAGATGGAAGAAGGTGGCGTATTTATGAGAACGTTCCGTTTTGTTGTTCGCCAGGTATAAAACGGAAACGATTGCTTCGACTGGGCTAGGCTTTAAAAGCCAGCTTAGATTGAAATACAACATTCAATTGTTCTGTGTGAGACTACATTCTACTGTCGTTACTACTTGTATCCTATGTAACAGTTTATACGCAGACTATAACGCATATGTGGGTATTCGATCCTCCTACGAGGTGGCCAGGTAGGAAGGAGCTATCAAATACTTGCCCTCCATCCATTGACGATGACATTTATTACTCTAGATCCTTGTACCCTAAATTAGAGGGCTACAGGAATAATCCCAAACAACTTATGAATAAAAGAATGACCGCTATTAAAGGTAGAAGTTTCCCACAAAAAGTTCTGAATGACCAGACACTTGCGAATGTTTGTATTACATAAATCTGTCGAATGAATCATCATCGTTGGCTTTCGCCAACTGTATTTTTTTCATCTCGGTATTGTGTTGGAATTTGTAAATGGTGAATGAGGAGATGTATTATATCACCCTGATACCTTATAACCTGTCATAAATTTGATATTGAATTCAAAGAAGTCGCTACAATATTTTGAATCCTTCTTGTGCGGCAGAAAATAAAAATTCTCAAATTTATGATGTGCCTATGACTCGATACTTTTCTCAAATAGTTTCCCACCGGAGCTCCCCAAAGTCAATTTGAGATTGAGAACAAAGACCAATTACCAAGAAAATGATGTTTTTTTGTAAACTTAATTTTCACTCTCATGCAGAATGATCGATGGAGTTTTTTTGTTTTCAAATTCCAAACTTGTAATATTGGCATATTCGTTCCTCCAGTGTAGGAGAACTTCAAAGTTCCTCCGGCCCTTCCAGAACTCATCTCAATTCATCGATGATGCAGCATCTTTAAATGCCGCGCTGAGAGCCCTCAAATGAAAGACCTCTTCCGACTATTGTTGAATTCTCCCGAGATGTATGATTCTCAAGATAAATTTTTTTTCTTCCAACAGAGACGTATCGATAACTTCGAGAAATGAAAAAAAAAAAAAAAAGAAACGTTACTAACGCATTACCGACATTCATCACTGTAAGCACAGAATTCAAAACACGAAAGAAGAGCGTGAGGAAGCTCGCATTCGTAAGATTCGCGCTTCAATGGATTCAATTCGTAATATATTTCAAGGAGTGTAAATATAGCGCGTTGGATGTAGGAAAGAGGGATATGTAAAGTCAGTGCCCATGTATTAAGAGGGTTGTGAAAACGACTTTTTGGTATTCCTTCTTTTCTCCACGCTTCATTTAGACTCGGACAGGAGAAATGATTAGAAATAGGGTCGTGTTTCGATGTCTGTGAAGAAAATAATCTCCGTCTCCGTCTCGACATCTTCGGTCGTTCCTCTCTTATCTGTGTTCTATTTAACGACACTTTTCGTCGCACTCATGCGATGTCTAGACGATTCTATAAATACAAGTAACTGACGTTAAGGTGGACGTATCTGTTAGTACGGTAATCGTGTCATCGTTGCGATGGTGAGGAGAAGTAATTCATATTCTCAAACCGACTTGGGATTAGGGGAATTTGTATTTGTATCGTCGATCAACGTACGCATCGTGATCGATTTGACTTGTTTTTTTGAGAAAACTTTTTCTTAGCGGTCGCCAAATTGGAATGCACAGGATACATATGTTCACGATGGCGAGAAAACAACGACGCCAAGCACATAATAAAATCTCACAATGCATGAAAATCAGTTTATGTTTGAAGAGAAAAAAAGGACAAAAATCAGAACTGGTTTGTACGAATGTCCTGAAAGTGAAATGGATTCCACAGAGTATTTTCGCAAACAATGCATCATGTAGTGCTTCTCCTGGACTTCATTTTTTCAAAGCATTTTCTTCCATGTTCAACTTCTCGCAAGCTTTCATTTGTCGTTTGGAATCTCATGCGAAGGATTTGGCTAAAGTCCTCACGTTATAAAATGATAATCTTTCCTTTTGATTCCTTTTGATATAGATTCCAACTACTTCCCCACGAAGATTTTCTATTCTATAGCTTTGAGCAACCAACCGGAATTCCACTATATGTTTCTCCACAACGATTCGACAACGTGGAGGAATTGTAGGCATGAAAACTAGAACTTTCCTTGACTTCTTCACACTGTGAAAAATGAGCGTCCACTTGTGTGAAATTTCCAAAATTTATGGGATTTGTTCCAACATTTTACAGTAAATTTACGGACAAGTACGGAAAATTCCTGACGCGTGGAATTCATTAACTTCACATGAATATATAGGAATTTTCTCATAGAAATTTTTCACAGTACACTAATGATACTGATTGTTATTGTTGCCCGTGAAACTGTTCTGTTTTCCTGCGGTTGTTGTGTTAATTGTGAAATATCTACATGAGCGATTATCACTATAGTAAAGCAGCAGGGTGTTGAAGTGAAGTTTTGATTATCGACATTAGCGTATCTTCACTTATGCTTCCTGAATCGTTGAATTTTCTTCTGTTGTGTTTGAAATCAACGGAGCGAACCAGTTTGTTGATTATGCGATGATACGTGATATCATTTATCCGAATCGTTATCCGAAAAGGGTTCCTAAAAAATGGCGACGCATTCTCCTTAATTTCTTTGATCATCTTTCTCTCAAGCCTTAACATCAACTTTAGGGTGAAAAGTTCAACTGGTTCGATTCAACAAAGAACTCCGAAAGATTTGTGTATTGTTTCGAGCCTTCTCGTTTTGTATTTTTCATTTCGGAATCATCTTCGTCATTCGACAAAAATTGTCAGCACGATGGCTGAAAATAACTTAAACATAAATTATTCTCAAAACTCAACAATATCGCTGAATGGATTGATATTGATTCAGGTTACATATCGAGACTATTTTCAACCTTCTTCCGAACAAGAATGTTGCTCAAGGATATTTTATAGAACGTTCAGAAAACCCTATGGCTAACTTTCCTTCGAATGATTTACAACATTATATGCAGCTTGTCCTTCTTCTACTTCTTCTTCTTCTTCCTCTTCTATTTCAACTATCTCTGCATCCAAGTTTTTTTCTCTTTCATTTTAACACGGAACGTAGCGCACTTATCTATACGGAAGTTATATGCTCAAGACTTGCAGACTACCACGCAGTCGAGTACTTTCTTGAGTGCTTCCCCTGTCGGAGTGTAAAGTTTCAAGTTATACATGTAACATATTCGCACACGCGAATATTCTTCTCTTTTCTAGTCAAATCGACGGTATTCGGTAGCAAGAAATAACTATTCGAATAGTTTTAATTGAATGTATGTATATGTTTATATTTTCGTTGTTTTTATTCCTTCCTTATTGCCGATATTGGAATTTCTTCCTTGAAGCACTTTGCGGGAAGTTCCTCTTCCATTTTTCCACCTTTTTTCCCCCTTCACTTCTTGGCGACGATCATTTTTCAATTTGTCGACGGGTTTCCCGGGACGGACGTTATTTTTACGAGAACGCCGACACCACAGACGTGTCCACACGGCGACATTAGTCCTTGTCCGTTCCTCTCATCCACGGGTGGTCCAAGACTTAATTTCGGATATCATATGTTGATGGTTTCAACGAGAAAGAAAGTTGCGTGCGATAGAAGAGAGAAAACTAAAATAACAAACGCAACGATGATGTCCGATTCGGAAAAGTGTCTCTTCAAGCATTTGACAAATCCTCTCTCTGATTTATCGTTTGAACAACTTTAAATACTTGAACTTTCATATCGGAAATTGTCAATGCTATCTCTTACATCGTTTCGTTATCATTACATACGTGGAAGAATTTGTGTAGAAAATTGCGTGTGCAAAACATCTCTCATCGTCGCTGTTGTCGGTGCTCACCAATAATACATCGTGGTTTGCTAAATCGGTGCCACCTGGCCTGAATAATACCTCTAAAAATACATGAACCCGGCTTTAGACAGAGTCGTAGGGGCTTCAAAATCGCATCACGTACATACCAAGAGTGTCAAGAATATCACACTAAAACTATCCTGACGTACACCCTTCGCCCACAGGATAACAAATATGATCGATATCAGAGACTAGAAAATAGAAAATTCAATCGCGGTGTATCTCACCGATAACTCCGAATCGAACAACATCTTCATCAACATTTTGTACCCAACCTCCCAAGTTCCTTGAATTTGGGAAGAGTTAGGGAGAGTTATCCCTTAATCAAATATCGTACATTCCTAGTGATGATAATGGTAATGGTTAATTTATGCGCCAGGGAAAAACACAACTATCAGAAAATATAAGGATGGAACCCCTAATGAACCAGAGGGAAGGAGGATGAAAAGGCAAACAACTAACATGAAATACAAAGTACCGCTTATTAACGATGCTTGATTGCGTGACCGGGAAGTGATTCGAGGGGAGGTAATGGAAGAACTTTGACAATTAGATGGGAAATTGATCATCAAATGCCAAGTAAATGTCATTAATGAATGTTTTATTTATTCGTGAAATCTTGATATATACCTTACTATACAAGACTTTAACGATTTTCCGTGAAATTTAGAGAGTCGCTGCTGCTGTTACTTGTCAATATATACACAAGTACTACGCAATTCGATATAATAATAGTTGTTATTGTAATGATAGGCTTTTGTTTCCGCTGACAGGACAAACGAGGGTCAAAATTAAGACCCAGGTGAGTTGACCGTCTACCTGATTTAGCGAGGAGATCAAAAATATAAGTGGATAACCAGATATTTGTGGCAATGCAAGTTGTGCGATGAACGATGACAATCAACGAATGATGTGCGGTATACAGGATGATTTAAAGACTCTGCCTGTCGCATTGCGAACAGTTTTGGAAAGTTTTGGTTCTCACGATCCAAAGTGCATTGAAAAACTATTACTATTCGGATGTATCGAGAATAATACAAGAGCTGTATAATAATTAAAATTCATTATTCAGTTGACTGTTTCTAGATACTTTGCGGTTCCAATCGATTATTAGAATAGAATTTCGTTCGCCTTGACTTCGAGATATATTTATTAAAGCGACCATACAACTGCTTCCGCTACATTGTTGGTAATAAACTGCTAACCTTCGGCGAGTTAGTTATGCACCCACATAAACATGCATTTCACTCTTATCCCTCTACCTCTCTGTGGCTGTCATAATCATAAAATTCGCTTGATTCACAAGAGTGAAACGATCGATCCATCGGCCCAGTTTTCACCAAGTTGCCCTGGCGAAATGTTTAATGCGCCAACTCTCGAAACTTTAATGAGTTTCTCGGTGTTTCTTAACACCAAATTCAAGAAGGTTGTATCGCCGATAGTTGTAATGGTAATAGAGAGACGTAGATTAACATTATTGTTATCAAATGGATTCAGAGTTGTGAATGAAGAAAGAATGATTATCCGATTGTATTTGATTAATTGCTCTCGCAACATCGCAACATCGCAACATCGTTTGAACGAGAGTCATGGTACTGGGAGTATAAATCGTGTATATCACGGGGTACGATAAGTAACACTGAATATTGTTGAAAATACGATCAACTATGCGAATGCATACATATGTATGTTCTCAGGAATTTCCCCATTCACAAATGAGATATACGTAATATGATTCAAGAGATCTGCGTCCAAGTGGCAGATTTATATTCTGTGTGGTGATATATTATAGCTACATTATGTCCATATAATTTGCGAGATAATATATTCGTATAAATTATACTTCTTGAAAGTACAGAATTGCTCATTATATTGCCGGTGTAACTCGGTGATTTATTATTCGAGATTAGAAATTTAATATCAAAACGCGAGTGTATGAAAATCAAAGATTTTTCTAAATCCTTCGTGGTATCAGATTTGTAATTTCCTGTATATGCGTAGCTGGGTCTGGGGTGTCAGGGAAGGCAGTTGGGTTTCTAGATAATTTCTGGAATGTGTATCAAACGATGACAAGATAATAGCAATTTATGGATCTGGTCTTATAGGAGTTTTTTGTGAAATTGTATTCTGCGTCGTGAATAAATTATCCTGTTTCTGAGCAGACGGAGAGGATATTTTATTTCATTGTTTGCAAAGAAGCTTGATGTGTCAAATGGATAAGTTTTTGTTGAAATTTTCCAAATGGAAGAGCCAAGAATTCATTCCTCTTCAAACACGTGTTTATTAAATGTTGAGGATTTTTCAATCCCCGCAAAAGATGTTTTTCGAAGGATAAAAATCGACCGTGAGATTTTAATCCAAGGACAAGGATCGTGATGTTACGAACTAATGTTGCGTCGCGTTCAATGTATAAAATATGAATTCTTTTGTTTGGGTGAAAACATACAAAGTGTTGAGAAATAAAAAACCTGAAAGAAATACGAGGATACTTCTCTGATCGTTGAAATCAAACATATGTCTACGTATAATATCAACAACATATCTTAATGAGCTATCATCAAAAAGTGTTCGACCGTGAAAAGGTGTCCATGAGTGGCAAAAAACAAAAATAACACAAAAAAAAAAGAAGACACCTCGTTCGTATAACTCACAAAGGAGAAGGAGTAGTAAAGAGAATCAAGACACAGACCTTCATCCAATCCAGTCAGCCACTTTGACAAAGAGCAAGCGAAGACTTTAAGGCTTGTATTCGAACCAGCCACGTGCCAGGCAGGTGCAATGTTCGAGTCTTCTTGAATAACAGTCCTGCCTCGTTTCGTTTTCTCTACCATTACCACCAATCGCCAACATCATGATTACTATTTGTTCTTCTCAATCGTATTTCCTTCTATCGGCCAAAACGAAGTAAAAAGAGGAGAAATTGGATGATAAATAATACGAGAAGAGAGGGTGTTACGAATCGAAAATGTGTTCTAAACGTGTATCCTTTTGGAGAAGCTTAACGACCCATCACGGAACATCAACATCCTGCCCACAAACCCCGATAAAATCTGTCAATTTTGAAGTTATGGCTGTCTCCTCTCCAATTGGAAATCATGTGCATAAAATAGATAACAAGTTATATCCAGATGTTGTCCCTTCGTAATTAATGAGATGTAAAATAAGCAAGGGAGGATATTTCAAATTCGTGTAAATTTTCCAACACAAAACTTACACTCTCTCACAATAGAAATCTCAACATATATCGTCCACCATTGATTCCGAACAAAGTCGGAACACGTGCGTGGATCTTCTCTGGATGATGAATACCGTTAAAGAATATTGTGTTCTACCTGTATTATCCTTCCAGCGCAAGAATGAGAGAATCCACGAAGGAAGACAAGATCGGCTCTTGCGTTGAAATTTGAAAAGGAAAAAGGAAAAAAAATAGAGCGTCACCGAGGCAAAGAAGAGCTATAGGTAGAGTCGTTGTGTGTGCATCGCACCGCAAGGAACGTTAGGGAAGACGAATGAAAAGGCAGAAGGACGAGAAAGAAAGGAAAGGAGCTCGAGGACTGTGAGGGGGATGGCAAGGAGAAAAAAGAAGGTTAGGACGAGAAGAACGACGACGGAGTACGACTACTACGAAGGCGATCGGATCGAGCAACATCTGCCGGGTGCAACAATCTTGAACACCTGCTGTCTGGTAGTCGCGTGCTCTCGCACCCCGACTGGCTCTTACTGGCTGTGCTCACAACAGGGTGAAAGAATAAGACGGTTCCTTGCCCCCTCGTAACTTACTTCGAAACAAGAATCCCCATACTAGCGATATGGAGCAAAAGAAGAAAGAGAAGAAGAGGAGAAACTCTTGCAAGTTCTTCGCAGCAATGGATCTATCAACTGTCATGGGTGATCAATTTTTCCAGAGCTACCTTTTATCCGTTTTGTTCATTTCCCTCTATTCGTAATCCATTCGACGAGAAAAGAGTATCTAGTCCACGCATCGATGACGTTGAATATCCACAGCTGACTTTCCACGGAACATAAAGTACGTGCAGGATAAATTGTGTACGAGCAGAAAAACGATTAAGCGCGATTCAGCTACCATTCGATATACTTCATTTTGTGGAAAAATTTGCGAGTATCGTATTTCACGTTTCTGAGGGTATCAATGAAATTCGTCGATATAAAGAATTCACATGTGCTTGTAGCTTAACGAACCTCGAAACAATTTATTCTTTGCTTCGAATTAACTCCTTGGAACTGCAAGATTTTTGCTCCCCAATAGCAGAATATTGCGTTATTCGTTTCAGATTCAACTTTATCACGTGAAGATCGTTGTTTCGATGACGCTGTATCAGATTTGTCTTTGGTATCATACGAATGGATAAACGGATAGACGATCGAAGATGGTTCCGCGATCTTGGAATGTTTTGCGAAGCGAAAGAGTTACGAAATAAATTGCAACTATTGGATACACAAGTTACGAAGCTGCACGTAAGTGGCAGCAAGTGTTTAGAAACCTAGACAAAGGGAAAGAGAGCTATGATTATGAATATGGATGGGGGGAATAAACAAGGAGAGAAGAGGAGCGACCGACTTCCTGCTGGTGAAAGTCGAGTAGATAGCGCGTGGGTTTTAGGCTAGACAGAAGAGAGACTGCATCTCGTGTATTCAACACAACACGTAACAATAACAACAAGCTGTTATACCAGGGAAGAAGAGTGCGAGAAGCGGGAAAGATAAAGATAGAGAGAAAAACAACAGGGGAGACGCATAGACGCATTACACGGACTTTCGATGGCTATCGCAACAAGGAATGATGATTATTTATCCGATAATAATAGAACATTGGATGGAAGACAACGCGAAAAAATTCTACGACATTATCCATCAAAATATCAAGTGTCGGTCGAATCGGTATTATTGAAGAATAATGTATGGATTAGAAAACAATTGTACATAGATCATTGTTTAACCCACTTGTCTGACATTTTGTCAGTTGACGAGAAATGAACCATCCATCCATTCATTACCATTCACTTTCCTATGAGATCTTTCTCTCTGCAATTATATTTTGATCATTTCGAAGAATCATTTGTTTGATTCAATTACTTCATCGAATTCAATATCTTTATTATTATCATCGAAATCATCGAAATATCACGAATTGAGGATTCAACAAGACTTTCCGGTTACTTCGGTTTTCTGCGGGAGTAAGAGAAGAAGAAGAAGAAGAAGAAGAAGAAGAAGAAGACGCCATGTACTTTTGTAGCTGCGAAACGTTATTCCGCTCCACAGTCACAGAACTTTAATTTTATCCCACACCCTCTCGGTACAGTTTTTCTCTCTTTTTCTCTCTCTCTCTGTCTCATTTCTTTCCTCTCGTTCCATTTACCATCAGCACTCTTGCGAGAACGCGTACTTTGTGTCGAGAGTTCTTAAGAACGTTTTTATTGCCGGATGAGAAGTTAAACGCTGTAAGAAGAAAGCTCTGCAATCCAGGAGCGATTGCAACCGGAGTAGGTACCGTAACGATCTCGAGCTCAAGCTTTATTTTCCTACTTACGTCTTAATTCTATCCTGTATTTTTGTGGAAAATATCGTGTTGGTAACAAGCTTTTACGAGGTCCAGATTAAAAGGATTCCTCGATTGCGATTCTTCGAATCTCGGGATAAATTAAAAGAAAGAAAATAAGCCGAATGCATCGAATTGACAATCCCTCACATGGTTCGAGGAGTTTGGTGAAATCGGGGATCGCATGCACATCGCGATGCAGCTATAGATCATTGCACGCGGATGCACAAAGGGATCGAACCACGCGGAGTATGTCCAAACCGAGCGGAGCCGAGACAAGCCACCTGCCGACAGATGTTAGGTCTAGCAGCGGCCCAAGATCCCGACCCTGCATTACCCTCCAAGATTGCTCTCCTTTTTCTTCGCTTCTTTTCTTTCTTCGGTCTTTCTTGCTATATTCACTTCCCATCCCATACCTTCGTCTCCCTCTGATTTTAGTCCACGAAGCTTTGTGAGACGTCGTTTTTGCCTTGTGTGTGATGCAGAAAGCAGCAGCACGCAATCCTCTCCCACCTGCCTTCTGGATCGCCACTAAATGATTCGATTCTAGGTATGTAACAGGGCTTTACCAACTGATGTTTCGGAGCTCACGTACCGTGTACGGACATTTCCTTTTTCCTCCAAGATAATATTTTCGTGTTTGCAGTATTCGAAAGGGAATTATATTTTTATCACTGGCTGCAGTTGTAACTGTATCGAATGGTGGGTTCTCTCCTATACAATGGGCTTATATACGGATGTTGTCCTTCTTTCAATACAGCTACGCAAGATTACTCACAAATATTCTTCAAAGGACCACGTGTATCGGTCTTTAAAATATACTAGGACGTTGCGTAAATTAAAATTCGATTCGGGATCGGATTTTCAACAATATTTTGATGGTGTCGTAAAAGGGATTCCAGATGTAACATGAAATTATTATATGTTGGATTTCGAGGGTGTCGAGTGCCGGGAGCGTGATTACGAGGGATCAAAACAAGGAAATATAAAATTCGGAAAGAAAAACAGGTTGGAGAGATGGTATCTGCTTTAAGTACATATTTTTATGAACGAATCGAAAATCGCGTGTCAAGTTTTGTTGGTAATCACCTTTGCATGATGCCGTTATGAGAGTCGTAAGCCAAAAAAAATTATCCGCATTGCAGTTCGGTAAGAATGTCATCGAATTATTCGAATGTAATTTTACCAATCGCGGTGATCGTGTCTTGAATATGGTCAGAGGGGTTGGATTCTACTTATGCCGTCTTATGGGGATACCAGCGGCGTGGCACTAGCCAAATCTTGTCTGACAAATTGTGCAAAAATTAGGCAATTTAATCGAAATATCGTTCCGTACAGGCCTTCTTCAATCAATAAAGATGGTTCGTACAGAGCGACATTTTAATGATAAGCCAAAAGGCCGTATGTCAAAATTTCGATGTCTTAAACAGTTTTTCACATAGTTTCCAATGCTTTCGAGATTTTTTGAATTAAAAGATGCATAAAAAACCTTTTGGCTTGGGATAGCGGTGTAGATGGTGTTAATGGGGAAGAATTGTAAAGTTTTCATCGAATAGAAGAAACATCCGAATCAATTGAAGAATTTTGGTTAGTTCGGTTTTCAGATTTCGGCACCAGATGTTACATAGTTAACATGTGGTTGGAAGTTGAGAAATGAATTATTCATCGAAGTAAGTTGAACATTTCGAGTCACCTTCCGATGTGAAGTTGACTCTTCGTAAGATCGATGGAATTCCATTATTTGCAACTATAAATTAACAAAAGTTTCGAGTATCCAGGATTTTTTGTAGACATTTCGAAGTATCTTCATTGTTTTGAGATAATCGTGCCTGGAATACATATTGAATTGCAATACGCTCTTTGAATAGTACCACAGACTTCTTTCTCGCTCTAAACTCAATCTCGATCGATGAAATACGAAATACAGCTTATCTTGACTGCTCATTCCTGAAATTCTTTTGAGTTTGGTTGATATTCGATGTATCTCTAACACTGTAAAAATTATGGGAATTTCATCCCCAGTGTAACTGTGAATGTCGTGCCTCGACTGTAGAAGAATTGGTTCTTTATCAAGAACACTCCTTACCTCACTTTGAGGAACTATATTCTGCCTTTTCACAGTTGAATTCCTCAAATAGTGAGGGAAAAGTCCTCGAAATCTTGTTGAAAAGTTTCCTGTCCGTGGTGGAACTTTGCTACCACGATTTTCTGGAGGCAAACTATCACGGTTGTTTTCGAGGGTGTATTTAATGAGAAAGATTCTATTCGATTCCATCGATGTTATCTGTTGAACCGATTTGGATCATCTTCGATTCCTGTTCCTTTGCTATGACAAGTCAATCAAGTTTCAAAAATCTTCAATTTGAATCTCCTGTTTCTCGAATGATACAACTTTCTCAGTGATATCCCCAGAATATCCTGCTTTTATATGCAGCCTTATTGCAATGCCAAAATATTCCTTATATAAGGGTCACTTATATATAGAAATTTCAAAAAATGATGATTAGACGTTGTGAGAGCGTTTTATCAGCGGATTTTCCTTTCCAAATGAGAGTCAGACAATTATTGGTACATGTAAAATTCTTGTTACACTCTGTACTTTCTTTCTGAAACAATAAATATTGAGAAATATTGTTACAAATAATACCCAACCGAATGATTTTGTAACGGCTTCAAACGTGATGAACAATTTATAGCTCCAAAACAATTTTGAACTTTCTTTTCTATAGTTAACTCCCATTACGAGATGAGTATAATCAACATAATCAGTCCTCCCTGTTGATGAATTATAATATTCTCCATTGACGGAAGAAATATAGAGAAATTAAATGTACATAAACGTTCCTCTCCACAAACAACCGCCAGAACGGACCCTATTATACCATAGGGAAAAGATGCGTCTGAGGATATATTAAACACGCCGAAAGGTCCTAATATTCGGGCGCCGAGAAGGACGAAACAAAAAAAGAATACACAACCTCCTCCGCCCGTCGAGAGCTTAATTCTAGCATTTTGCGCGCGTTAGGCGGAATACTAACGCGTATTTTGTACACCTCTTGAGGTTAAACCAACCGCTCTGGTATTACCCATTTTGCCTCGTTAACAATCACGAGACTCGCTTGATTATTACAGCATCAACGGCATTACATGGAAGAAGCGGCGAAAAATCATTGTGTGGGATGAAATTTTTATCGATTATCGATCGATCGGGATTGATCGTGCCCACGAGCGGATCACAGGAGAAGTACATTCTCCAAAGTGACTCGTTTTTTTTTTCAATCTTTAAAAAAGAAGAAGATTGCCTTAAAAGAAGATCATGGAACCAAATTTCAGGGTTGCATTATCGTTGGAGATACAGTTTGCATTCCAAATTTTCAGAATGCGTTTCTTCCTTTGTGTTAGAACCGGATTATCCCTTCACATCCGTAATTCGAAACACCTAAGGTTCGGCGGATAATGAACAGGCTTGAAAAAGATAAAAAAAGGGTTACGAAAGGAGTAGTAGAAAAGAGGAGGTGGAGAATCCAGACAATTCATACAAGGTCCATTGACCGCCTGCTGACTCTTGGGTGCAGGCTACACCGGGCTGTTTTCGGCAGGTGGCACACCTTGTGTAACTTTGCGCATCCTCGTGCGTCGTTGCACTTCCCTGCATACACTGTGTTCACGCGACATGCTTCCAGGATCGTGCCGTAAACAGGTGTACTACAGTGCCTGCCTGCTTGCCTGCCTACACGAGATTCATTAGAGTGCCTAAGGTCAGAAGGAACAAAAAGTGTTACCACTTTCCTTACCCCATATAACAACTCAGTTTGACCGAGCACAACCTGGATATGCGGTACCCGAATATTGTTTTTGTAACGACCGCTTGAACGACGGTCATCGAATGTATCAGCTGCCCTTTTAAACGTTCGATTATCTTGTCACATCAGAGATTATTGTTCTTTTATGGGACACGAAACGAATCCACCTGATAAATATAATAGTATATCCAACTGAATAAAATTCATTAATAATTGTAATGTAATTTTCAGGATATCCTTATGTACGGAGGGTGCGAAATTTGAACTGGATATGCCTATTACTATATTCAAGAGCTTTGCTCTTCACGATTTTGCACCTGGTTGGTGTGGGCAGGCTCAAGTGTTTTGGAGGACTATGAAACTACATCATGACCGTATTGAAGAGGCCTATAGAGCACAACGAAACACGAATGGATCCTAGAAAGGGGACGAGAACGGCAACCCTTTTCAACAGACACCGATAGTTCAAATTCAACGAATCATAATGGGAATGATGACGTGCCTTCTTAAAGCAACAACTCGAGGATACCGAGGGTCTTTCAATACCTCCGATGATTTTCCAACGATGTTTCTCGATTAGCTCGTACATGCTGTACATCTTCTGTATTATTACGTTCCTCATAATTTCATGGATGAATTTTATAATTAAAATGAATTTTCGTATCCATGTTAAGTCAAAATAATATTCTCGTAAATCCGAAAGACCTCTCCCGCACCGAGATAATCCGAGTAATCCTCAAAAAAGAAAATCGTTCGAATTTCAATACAAAAGATACACTGTATATCAACGCAGCGTACAAAATTTTTCAACTCGTAAGATCTCTCTGTTTCGAGGAAATTTCTCTCTGAAAATGTTTATCTTCTGAGAATGGAATGTTATCGGCCAGAGACTATGTCACTTACTCTTCTTATGTTGACCTCCCTCTCTTTGAAAACTCAAGTGGTTCCTTGAGTAAACGAATGGGCCACGGTAAACGCGTTTGACATGTTGCAGGACTCTTTATGTACATAGGTGGCCACGTGTGCCTGCAGCCCGCATACAACCTACACCACAAGCGGAACCTTCAAAGTTGTGAACCGCATCATTTCCACGGCACTTTGTTTATTCCATGTAATACCCAAGCGATTCTAGGGAACTGCTCGACCATCGACAACCACAGACCTGGAGCAGAATATTTACTTTATACGCGTCAAAATACAATTGTAGAATGACGTTGCTATTAAATCTTCCAATTCGCTGAATCAATCGAATCGGGGCTGAGGAAATCTCTTGGTAAACTTTTCCCACGCTTAGTTCCTAGTTATTTGCAATAAAACGACTCGAATGAATGAAAATCTCATCAGGTTTCCAAATTTATTGGATTTTAGACAAAACGAAACTATGGATAAATCTACTATCCTAACGAAATTTTTACCACTCTTTTCTTTGCCTAGATAAAAATATTCTATTACGAATCGTGAAATTTCTCATTGAATATCATTGAATTTTATTGAAATCCATTCATTTTCCCATTGGTCAATGAGATTTCATAGATTCTTCGTAACAGGGAGCCTCTGAATCGATCAAAGATAGTTTTTCGACTCAAAAAAACTCGATGAAATGATAGAAATGTTATACGGATACGCGCATGATCATTCGACATTCGTTTATTTCTTCATTAATAATATGATTTCGAGAAACCAATGATCGATCGTTAACTTTAATGATAGATAGAATATTGAGGTTATGTAAGGCAGGATATATTCCCAGCATCTTTTTTACTTCCCCAAGGACGACGAGTGATGTTGTTTCAACAAGCAATTATTAGAGACGGGTACGCGAGAAAAATGATAACTACGAGTTGCAGCTTGCTAAATAATCATAGGTATCACTTTTAATGTTACGACGCGACATTCCGAGCACCTGGCGCCACGATGTTTTTTTATAAGTACGTGAATGAATACGATGGAATGAAGACTGCACAACTGAATGAGTTTCCTCCTCAATTTATCGCCTAATAACATGCTCTTAACATTTTTCGTATATCCTTTCTCACCTGTTTAGCCAAATGACGAGGAGATCCTCTGATGTGTATGTACGGAGAATTTCTTCGGACATCGGCAAGGAAAAGGAAAACCTTTTTTCTTTCCTCCCAGCAATTCAATCCTCACGTTCAATTCATGCTCACGTTTAATCCCTTCTTAATCACATTTTAATGGATCCTAATTATGATCATTCGAAAACAGCATGGAAAATTCGAACCACCTGTTCTTCGACTACACGGAATAAAAAAGTTGTCTCGATTCCACACCCATTGTTTTGGATATACAACGCAAACAATATTTTCTTGCTCCAAATAAATTTGCTTTGAATCGAGGAAACCTCGTTTCGATTCAAATTTGGTTTTTAAATCTCTCTTGAAAAACTCAAACAATATTCTTTCGATTCAAAACGAGTTTAGTGGAGGTAATGGGTGTGGAAACGAGACAACTTTTGTGTTCCGTGTATGGAGTTTACTATCATTTCGAGGTGTAAGGCTGTAAGATATAAATAAATATTGCTATCGATAAAATGCTGATGACTAAAGCCTGATCAGGCGTGATCAGGCCTTAATTTTGTACCCACGTGATGAGGACTAATCATGCTCAATTACGTTCAATCACGCTTAAATATGCTTCATTATACATGAGAAATTTATACAAAATCAATAAGTTTTTTGTGAGGAATGAAACTATAATAATGTTATCAAACACTAATTTATTGTTGTGCTTATGCAGCTCCCATTTCCTGGTTTCCAGTTTTCAGGCATGATCATGCGTGATCAGGCGTACGTGCTTGCATTTGGGGCCGATTTAGCATGATCAAGCATGTGTAATTGTGACAGAAAAATGCACACAGAGTTATTTTGTATGAATATTCCTCAGTTGGTGAGATTTTGTATGATCACGAGCGAGAATGGTTTGTCATGCATGATCACTGGTGATTTAGCTTGATCACGGGTTTCCACGTGGGTACAAAATTGAAGCCTCTGAAGTGATGACAAGGCTCAAAAATGAACGACCAGGCATGATCAGGCTCAGTGCAGTCAGTATTGAACACGAATAATTTTGCCGAAAAATGTCCATGATTAGGCCTGAACGATTTTTTCACGGGATCAAATTGATGTTGAGTGTGAAACTTTTCTTGATATAAAATTATGTTCCATGTGAAAGAAATCTCAAATTTATATATGTTTCCTTTCGTTCTCGGTGAATGGCTGCGGCAAAGCGTGGATGAAACCAAATAATATCGTGATAATGTTTCTTAATATCATTGACATCACAAATGTCTCAATGTGAGATAAAATAATGTAAACCGAAATCGAAAAAGAAACCCTAGATAAGAATATTTTCAAATAAGATGGAGAATATTGAACAAACTTATCTTCAGGGTTTAAGTTAACGATATGATTTTCTACTCTGACATACGGGGAATGTCCCGATGAAGCGTGAGAAAGATGATATACTTCAAAGAAACACTCATTCGTATGTCGTTGAGGGACCTATCAGTTTTTATCTTTCTTTTCGTCGATAAGAGAAAAGCCCTCCGATAGATAGATTTCCAAATAACACGATAAAAACGATCAACCAAGGGGCTTTGATGGGGATTTTGTGAATACCCGAACAGCTGGCGCTTCGGTTCACCTCGGTTGTTATAGTCATGACGAACCGAAGGAATTTCGAAATGGTGAGAACGATCATAATATTCTTATAACAAAATTTTCCTCTCGTCTTCTTTAATGAGGGTCAAAAGCAATTCTTTGCTGAAATTCCTGACAGCGAAGACAATAAGAATCGAGATAAAACTTGATCATTAACATACCGAAAGATGAGTTTCGTTGAATTGGTTCCAACTAATTTCTCTCGGCAAGGAAAAACTAGCTCACGGATCGGGTGCTCGCACAGGGCGCAAAAGATTGATCGGAAAAGAAAAAACTTCTCGATAATAAATGACGTCCATTTTTCTTGAATTCATCATTTTTGGTGCTGAAATATACAGATTTTTTTCCATGTATTATAAAATCGGACAGAAAAATATGGCGACACAATGACAAATGAAAAGGTCGACCCCGAATGAACCATTTCTTCGAGCAGCTGTGTGGGTCTCCTTTTGTGGATTCGTGTGATCGTCTTTCCCGTAGGAGAACTTTGAGAACAGCTATGAAAACCATTTCCCTCGTTCCAAATGAATATTTTTGTATGCCAATGAGATGCCTCGAATAAGGGGAAAAGGAAACCATGTCTTTCGCTATCATATTTGAATATTGATACGACCTTACTTACGACACCGGGAGATGCTTAAATCGATATTGAGAAATCATGAATTTGAAGGCACTATACTTAAGGACTAACGAACCACCGATGAGTGCATATCAAATGAGTATGAGTGAATCTTTATGTACGATCGGACATCGACCACCACATCTTTGAAGAATTTTTAATAAATTCAATAAATTCTTGGTATCGGTATCATTGAAAATAAAATACACATCTTGGGATCATAGTTGAAATTTTAAATAGAAGGATAAAATACTCTCCGGCTGTAGAATGAGAATTTTATATTTTGAATGATTCATCCTCATAAAACTAATGATATTCAATACCTACTAATTTAAGAAATTATTCAATTCTTGATTAAGTTTCACACATAGATTTTCCTTTGTTTCCACGAGAGTGCAAAAAAAAATTGAATAGAGGAGAGCAGGGAAGAGTGTAAGATATTCCATCAACGCGAAGTTACGTTCTCAGTGACAATCATAAATCGCTCTATTCATTCTGCTCATGGAAGATAATCGATTTGTACGCCATCCGAACGTTTTCTCATTCAATCTGGAAATAGCTCTGCAAAACTACACCCATCGAGATACGTACGTCCTTTATAGAGGTTCTTTAAAGCTTGGCGTATAGGGAGATTGCCTGCGTTATAAAAGCCAGGATATACCACCTGCTTCGACTCTGGTTAATTGCCTGCCTCGGTCTGTCTTAATCCAAACTTGACTTGGCGGAGGAAAAAAATAACACGCGCACACGCGCACGATAATAAAGGGACTCTTTCAAGATACTTCAATGCTTGAGTTTGATTGGCAGGTGTGATGGTAACCGAAGAAATTAATCTCAAAGTATTAAGAAGATCTAAGACTATTGATAAAAACCCAAACCATTACAGCATGGCAAAAAAACACAAAATTTGAACCCAGCTGCTTGAAGTTTAACAGTTATAATATAATCAGCGTCAATTAAAAGTCACCGAGTTGTTGGTTCGAAATTGATATTCTCTGATCGTCCCAGCAACATTCGAGTAGCGTGAAGGAGTTTTCGAGATCTAGAACTTCATTTTGAAGTGTAGAAAATGAAAAATCCCCGATACATTTGCTTTGGAGGCAACTCAACAACCATTAAAGAATATCCGTTGAAGGGCTTCCCATCTCTACACCACTCACTTCCACCTCTTCCAACGTCTGAAGTATTACAAACGCCAGACTACTGGGTCAATGGGAACTCTTTAGTTCTTCAGATATGCTTCGTTCATCCCTACTGCCTTCTGACCTTTCCGCGTGTTAAAATGTTGGATTATGAGATATTGTAAGAACATCGAGCATACTTGAATTACATTGAACAATTTTCACACCTGTACTGGGAGAAGTGGATTTGCTGTATAAGCGAATGCGCGCCTACGATGGATAATTGTTTACTTCAACGTTCAGTTTGATCTACTTCAAAGATATCCCAAGAGTACTCCCGAAAGTTTGGCGGGCAAGTGCACAATTTGAACTAGCAAATCTTATCGTTCTAGTTATTCTCTGACCTACAATAACTCCCTCACAAGGGCCTGGTAAGGCTCCGCGAGGCTTAGATTGGATACAAAGCTGTGCGGTAAATCTGGAAGAAAAATCCGAAATTTGGGATCTCTGGATCCGGTTTACTCCTCGGTAAATGTATTCCATAAACCCTGTGGAAGGTATTTTGAAACAATTCTTAGTTCATGATCCAAAAATTCGCTTTGAGATGAAGTTTTAGGGAGATTGGATTAAATTTGAATTTTAGTTCACCGTATTGGATTGATAATCTTGAATTTTAAATGAAATTCCGAATTCCTGGTGATTGAAATGAGAAATGTTATGATTAACAGAACTCACTGTGACTACTCAACTTCCCTGAAAAATTCTGAATTGACTTGATCAGATTTATATTTTTTCCTGAAAATTCCGAAAAATCCTCAACATTTATACGCATTTTGGCACAATACGGAAAAATATACAAAAATCCCAAAATCTGATGCTTTCATTCATCACGAATGAACTGAATTGAAAATTCCGTTGAGATTTGAATGAGTTATTCAGGGAATGACACGAGTTCCCACCGTGCCCGTTATACACTTGTAGAAGTTGGCACAATGTAGCGTGCACTTCATCTGTTTTACTCACAGCGACAGAAGCAAATGGTCATTCATTATGTACACAGAACGTTCAATGTAAACTCACTCTGTATGTAACGTGTACCAGAGATGGGCAGGAGCAACAGTGTCTTTCGTAAAGTATGAAGTCAAAAGTGTAATGATATTCTATACTTTTCCAAATGATAAATTACGTGGTAGCATACATTCCCTTCGTACTCCTTTCACAATTGAATAACGAATTCCATTAACCTCTGTACTTTTCAAGGCACAGGGTGAAGAATACAAATGTATTCCACGTTTTTCTGATTTAAAATCAAAATGTACAACATCGAATGCTTTGTATTCCATACTTTAAATTTCATACAAAGTGGAAGTGGCACGAAATATCGAGAAGATTCATGTTTAACTTTCGATATAGTTCGTGCGTGAGTTGTTGTGCGTCAGTGTACTGTAAACATTTAATCGCTCGTTAAAAGGATACCAAAGTCACCATCGGAGCACGTTTTTTCTTTGCAACATTAAAGTACTCGAAACTGAATTCATCGAAATACCTGGAATTTTCACTTTCGAGTATTTTGTTGCAAAATAAAAACATTCTTCTGGATCCGTTATCTAAACTATCGAAGACGATTGGAATATTTTGAAACGGCATTGACAAATTTCACTCAATCTGACGTGTACATAGAGGATTCTTCGCGCACCAGAGAAAATGATGCCACATTATCAACAGGGACATACGCGTAGAGAATGAAGAAGCAGAACCGTGACAATCTTGCAACGAATACGGTGATGACGACGACGACGACGACGACCACAACAACAACGACATGTTACGAAATTGCTACAAGCGATTATCATGATGCGACAACGTCGGTTGTAGGCATGGCAATTATGAGGCGCCAGGAATTGCGTGATTGCGCCCTAGAAATTTTTGCTACAAACTACATTGCTCCCGACAAATGAGAGATTTGCACAACAACAATTCGCGTTGAATCTTCTATAATTTTTGTTTCGATAAAAATTCTTTGCGTCCTATTTTCTTCCTCTATTTCTCCTTTGCTTGTTGTTGTAACAGCTATGCGAGGAATTCACGTTTGTAACTTCTCTGTATGAAAATTATGTAGAGGAATGTATGATTAATCCTCCGCTGTGTTTACATATTACCCTGTCAGATGAATTGGAATTGCAGCATTGGTATGAAATTTGTCGTATAGTTACAAGATTGTCCCCCAGTTATAATCAATCGCGTTCATTTTTCAATAAGTACAGTACCTTGGATCGGCAAATTGCTACCTACCGCTATTTTTACCGTGGAACTTAATCACGAGACATAAAATCGTCGTGTCCGTTATGTCAAATATGTATCAAAATGTCAACTTTCGAGACGTAAGGAATATATAAAACTCTGTATGATGTATTTCACGTGCAGCGAATACTTATTTTGCAATTACCGATTGCAATGAAACAAATTTCTTCAACGTTCAGGGCTGTTTGTTAGGGTTGTCTCAAATGACAGAGCAATCACTTGGAGATTAATCCAACACCGTTTCGGATGTGGATGCGTATATCCTGGCATAATTCTAATAATCGTAAAAATCGATAAAACTGAATTGATTTCAATAAAATTACACCCTTCTATTTCTATTGAAGTTGCGAAACGTGGAAAACTTGGAATAATCAAAATAATACTTCACATCCATTAACCGGTACCTCCTTTCAACCAGATGAAAGTATGTACGTACTTCCTCGATTTTCAGGAAGATCTTTTGATGTTTAATTGAAACGTCAATAGAAAGACCACAGTGAAATGCATGAAGTATGCATTAGTGAAAACGATAAGTCCTCAAAACTTCAAAGCATCGAATGAATTTCAGATGAGAGACTCGTTGAATAAAGTGGAGAATATCTTCAAGCATCTTCCCTTTTACATGTATTCAAACCCACGTACGTACAAACGGAACCTCAATCAACGAATGAATCATTCTCTCTCCAAACAAAGAAGAAATTCAATATCCACGATCCAATCGTGGCTGTAAGAGATATACGTTACAGAATATAGACTATTGTTCGATACTTAGTCGCGTCGCTTTGATTTCGCATGTACAATACGTGAAATACAACGATGTACGAAGCAGCATCGGTCGCCGATATGTTGCCATAGATGGTGCAATCGACGAATCGCTGCGCAATTTGCACCGCATGTGCGACATCGAGTAGTTGTCGTGTGTGAGGAGGGAAAATTGATGTCATGGATCGACCAAACGATGCTCTTGGCCCGGTTCCCACTGTTGTGGTTGCCGACGGCCTCGAGACGCTTCTGCGACGTTATGGTACTCGAGAGCTCGGTCAAAGATAACCAAGGGATGAGGGATCGATCTTCAAGAAATTCATAGAAAAATATATTTTTGGTTATTCTTTTTTCAAAGAGCTCCCCGAAAGGGGTCTCCAGGTTGTTCAATCCAATTCGGTAGCTTCATTCACTTTTACTCGCAGTCCTGCGAGAAGGAGATCATTTTCATGAATAGAAATAAAGAGAAGGTGGCGATAAAATTACAATTTTCCGTAGTATCTAGAATAACCTATATAAAGTGGCAATAAAAGTGATGTCAGTGCTATCTAACAGAACCATTCGGCGAGTCAATAAAAACTTATACTACAGATTTGAAAATAATGATATAATAACGTGTAGTAACATAGTGCAGTTACCTATGAATATGAATATCACATTGCCTCTCGCCTACGTATTTACGCATGTTTAAGTATAGATTCGAAGCTATTCTTGGAGAATTCAGTGACGTGGCTTATTATGATGTCATCGTCGTGTTTCTCATACTCCGTACGTATCAATGATTGCCGTTTGTTACTGTTAGCGCATTTGCTTGTATTAAGATGTATGGCGGGTGATGAAACGTCTAAATCAAGCGACACAAATTCCGAATATTACCATTGTTGCCGCTTCAAATGCGATGACGGAACAACCGGGGGAAAGAACTTTGAATAATGTTCTACTTTTAACTGCTCGTCATCATCAATGTTCGTCTGAAAATCTAATACAAGTATATTATTACGATGACAGATTGTGTAGTCGAACTCCCTACAACAGTCTACATACGATGCATCTATCAATTCATTTAATTCTTAGATTATTTTATATGAAACAATTGACATCTTATTATAGATAGTATCAATCTTATTCTTAATCTCAACCCTCAGCCTCCACACCTCATTCGCGCAACCCCTACCTCCACACGAGTGCGAATTTGGCTTCCCAATTTTCATCCTGTGTAATTTCGTGAAAATAAACAGGATGCAAATGAAAATTACATAAATTCAGGGTGAAATTTTCCGAGAAATCCATTAATAGGCAAGAGAGAAGGTAATGTATTCTGTGACAAAATTCAATGGGAAAGTTACTGTTTATTGAATTTTTGTGGAGGCTGAGGGAACCACAATATTCTATAAATTTCTTATACACTGTGAGAAAATATTTGTATTAATTTCAATACAAAAGTTTGGAAGCAATTAACACACTTATTTTTGTATCGAATCTCCCACACTTTTATGGAAATTCAAACACAATATTATCTTGAAATGGTTCTCATACAAAAATTGGTTAAAATCTCATAAAATCTGTTGTGAATTTAATACACAAAAGTGTGTATTAATTGTTTCCAAATTTTGTATGTGAAATTCGCAAATTCTTTCTAACAGTGTATATCGTGAAGTGAGGCGGAAGTCCCCCAAAGGTTCCTCAACAATTCCTCGTGCTTGATAAAATATCCACTCATTCCCAAGTTACGAAGTAGGATCCAAAGTCTCTGATAAGTCCACAAAAAATCCCTCTGCCTTGGCTTTCTTCGAGATTCAAAGTCTCAAAGCAATTGCACGTAAGCGCAACACTCTAAAAAAAGGCGGCTTGCTGCCATCGGATTCTTCTTACCACAAGTGGAAATTCCATTCAATATTTCCATCAAACAGATTTCGGACTCGCCGAAGAAGAATTTCTACTCATAGCAAATCCGTTTGTGAGAAGAAGATGTTAGATTGCATGAAGAAGACATTTTGGTTCTCTGTAAGAACCCAATCAGAAAAAACCGAAGTATGCCAATGTTGACAACAGGCGGAGTACAGTGCCAGTATTGGACCCCCAAGAGTCGGCTAGCACGTACCCAGTATGGAAAAGCGTTATCATTTCGGACAAATGCCAGTACTGCTGCAGTACAGACCACCAGTACCCCGCCAGTCTTAGCCGGTACTGGCGCAGTACAGCGCTAGTTGTGAAATTCTGATTGGGCGTATTGCGCCGGTACTGAAGACCATTACCGATTACCAGTACTGTGCCAGTACCAAGTACCCAGTACGGAAAAGCGTTATCATTTCGGACAAATGCCAGTACTGCTGCAGTACAGACCACCAGTACCCCGCCAGTGTTAGCCGGTACTAGCGCAGTACTGCGCCAGTTGTTAAATTCTGATCGGGAAGAAGCTTTGTGATCGTTTTGAGGGACTCCAAAATTTGTTTATCTTCAAAATGTCTTGAATCAAAACGTTTCTGACACCTCCAAAAACAAAATGGGTCCAACCTGTGTTTGTTTGTCAACAAATAACCGCATTGAAATTCATTGTCATGATCCGATTGTTTTCATCACATTCAGGGTTGATTCCCGTGTAGGTTACAGCCCACATAGCACAAATGTCTCAGTTATATCTCCACAAGATTCTGACAATATTACAATGTCTCCAGAATGTTGCAGAATATTCTGGAGATGTTACTGAGACATTTGTGCTATGTGGGAACTCACTTGGTTGGGAGGATTCTCGTGGAAGTGGAATAATAAGGTGGAAATTTCAAATAAGTGTTATGATCAATGATGTTGATGATAATAACAACAACAACAACACAAATATTCTCAAGATTTCAAAATGTTTTAAGAGTGAGGGAATCTGATAATCGCATAGAATCTGTTGAAATTAGGAATGTTTCTCTAAGAATTGCCCAAAGTGTTTGAAATTTCCATGTAAAAGCTGTATACAAATATTTGTCATACAACCAGTTGATAACGCTCGCGTATTCCTCAAAGTTGCCGAAGGTTGCTAATTGAACTTGGAAATTCCTCAAATGCTTCTTCGATTGCAGTTTTATAAGATCACCTCAGATCCCTCTCTAACAGCAAAATGCTGAGCAAATATCCAGCAGTTCATTGAAAACATACAACAACAGTTTGAAGCAATTTGCCGGGACGTTGCGTCGCCAAATGCGCAACAATATGTTGTAAATCTATGATTTCAGCTTGAGGTGTTATCGCGTTGCTACTAGGAACTTGACTTAAACAACCTAAGAGCAACGGTTGCACAGCAACTTTTGTTGTATGGGCTCTACTTTTTTAGAACTTCCGTTCAAAAACTGATCAAAAAGTTGTGGATGAGGTCTCCACGTGTAAGTTGGTCTATTGATTTTGTGGAATAAATAATTTAATGCGGAAATTCAAGTTGATCGATGAGGAAATGAAAATTAATAACCAATAACACTATTACCCAAGCGTGTATTGCCTATAATGACAAAGGGCCCCAAGCTGGGTCCATCCTCTTTAACATAGTATTGGGGAATGACGATGGGGCCCATGTTGGCTCAATCTTGGCCCTGTTGTGCTTTTCCATACAATTATAGTTGGAAAAAAATGGAGATAATGAATCTTAGTGCATGCACATTTGAACTTGGCCCCAATTTGGACAAGCGTTAGGCCAGTCTTGGGCCCATGCTGGCCCGGGGTGGGCCCCATGGTATATACATGCTAGGGATTTTCCAATTTCAAAACAAAAAGGAAGGGGCAGTATTGATTGCCTAGTCTGGGTTCATGCTGGGCCCGTGGTGTTACCAATTCTCGGGCAAAGCAATACGGCCAAGCTGGGAACGATGTTATCATCCCAGGGTTGGCTCCACGTTGGGTGGCATGGGCACCCACCCTGGGCGTAGATAGGGCCCGCCGTCAATACACACTTGGGTAACATTTATCAACTTACAATCCATACGGAATCACCCTTTGCAACGATAATATTTCGAGGTTATGACTGAACCAACTGGATCAAATCGCCACCTGGATTTTTGAGGGATCTTTTGGTCATATTGTGAACCGGATTTCTAGGGAAGAATGTACAAGTCAGAGGGATTTGGGTTGTTCATTCGGAATATTTTGAAGAATGTAAATTGATTGAAAATTCGATACAAGTTAAATTTTTCAAATGTACAATTTATTAACAAGTTGAAATCAGGTATTTCCGGAAAGATGTGTTTTGTTAAAGGTCCATATGATGACAGATTCTCAATCGTGAGCACTAACCAATCATTAGTCTCCTCAATCCAATAAGCAATCTCAGAATAAAATAATACTCATTATTTGTACGGCGAAATGTAGGATATATTTCCATGAATGAAAGAATTTCCATAGAAAGAAATGATAAACATTGTTTGAAAGAACTGTAATTTTCCAAATCTTTGATCACTCTTCCCTCACAAGGCCCATATTCATGTTTATTCTGTGCTGATTTAGATGTCTTGAAATCACATGCTGATGAAATTTGATTCTTTGTAGCTAATGTTAACAGGACATTTCTATGATTCTTACAATTTTTTGCATACGAAAGAAGAGCACGATGGTTTGCCTCAAAACGCATACACCATAACAGTACAAGAGGTCCTGATTTCAGTAATACATCAGGGTAATGGGCCCAGATAGAAAAATGTCTCAATAATGCCATCATAATGGCGACATGCACGTCAAGAAATGTTCGCATCATGGTACCAAGGTGTTTTCGCATAAAGCATCGTTGTTGGTAGCAAAACGAGGGGATGGTACCATAATGAAGACATAATGTTTACATTTTATACATCATCGCAAGCTGAGCGAAGTTTATGATGGTATGTTTACAGCACATCATGTTACAAAATATTTAGAGCATGGTTTTCTATCTGGGGGGGGTAAGAAATGATGCTTGGGCTTCAATTTTTCATTAGGAAAAACAGCTCCATCCGTAAAACATGATGTAATCAAATGTCTCATCATGTGATAGTTTCCAATTCCTATAGTTCTGCGTAAAATGAAATCCGTCAATCGACGAAGCATCAAAAACCATTTCCATACAGGATCATCAGCAAAAATAACATCCCCTAATATTGGATGTAAATATTTGATCGAAGTCATCAACGAAAGTGCGATTGATCTTTCGCTTGCAGTGTTCACAATACTATGAAGTTGACAGAATATATAAATTACATTCAATTTGAAATCCAGGAGGAGAGGATTGTGAGTTATGTCAAGTGAATAATATTCTTTAGTTCAAATTGAGTATTCTTGGACTCAGTATGTGATAATTTTGTCGAAAACTGATTCTTCTTGATACAAGAAAGACAGTATTTCGCGCAAGAAGGATGAACCGAAGAAGTCGAACTTCTTGCGGGAAACATATTGTTTTTTTAGAGTGAAAAGTCATATCCTTAGGACATTGGTGAAATTATTCCCGAGGAGTACGGTTTCCCTATTGCTCTGGTAGCCCTAAAGGAGCCCAGACCTGGATTCAGCAAACCAGATGATTTTCTTTCCGATGAAATAGGAGTTTCGTCACAAGTTTTCAAAAAATAGAGATTTACAATATTCTTGGAATAGTTTAAAAACGTTCAATGAAGTTTACGCGCATACCCGAGATCACAAGAATCAGATCCCATTTGTAAACTTTAAAGGGATACACTCTCACGGGAACACGTAAGGGGAAAAAGGCACAGATTAATGAAAAGTGAAATTTATCAGAAACGGTGGCCGCGTGGACCAGAGCGCAATTATCGTTAACGCTGTTGCTCCTTTACGAGCTTGGCAGCTCTTAAGTTAAGAGTCGTAAATGTAAATGCGAGATTTGTAAAACAGCCGTTCACAGCTGCTCCAATGTGTATAATGTGTATACCAGGGGTTATTCGTGCACTTTGAGTAAAAGTATCGTGGATACAATTAAAGGTGGTGAATTATTATTACTGGCCCCTCTTTCTGTTTCTCTTTCCGTTCCTTAGGGTGAGCTATGCGTTGTTTAGGGTTCAGGTTTCTCAACGCGATCATTTTTCTACTCTTCGAAATTGATTCCCCCATAATTTGGACGCCATGTAGTCTGCACGCCATTTCAAATTCATCTATCTATCGCCAAGTTCATTTATGCGATGGTCAAGACGATACGTTTGATCCACGTCATGCAGATAAACCCAGGAGTTGTTGGAATTGTCTTGTCTATGTTAACATTCCAAAGAGTGATGTGTTAATCAGATGACGTTAAAGGTAGTGGAATGTCAAGCACTTGTTGAGAGATAGAATTTAATACCACATGAAAGGATCGTGAAACGACGATAATCGCGTTGCCAGAGCGATACAGGGGAAGGGTCCGTTTGGACATCAGGTATCCCTGGACTCTATCGATTTTCTCGAGTTTATTGTCTATATGATCCACATTGTATTAGTCGCACTCGAACCTTTTGCGGTTTGTTCAGAGTAATTGCATAAACAATGTCCGAGGCTCCTATACTCCGAACTATGAATTTTCAGTACTCAAAATTATGAATACTTTAACCAACCACTTTGGAAACTCTCAATTACAAACCTTTGAACCTTGATTATTTTTGTATTAAAATACCTCTGATATGTATAATTACGGATAATTGTATTAACTCAAAAGCTTTGGAACCTCCAATGTATATCGAAATAATCCTACTCTTTTGTCTCTACCCGTTAGTGAACGGAGGGACAAGAATGAAGAGATTTTTTGAAGGCGAATGCAGTTTCTATAGTGGCTGTGCCGCCGGACTTTGACCGGATCCAGGTAAGAGGTCCAGACACAAAGAATTGCCGGCCTACGCATAATGCCTCGAGAAGAACAGAAGATAAAAGAGAAATGAGAAAAGTTTACGAAGCTTCACGCAGTATGCATCGTGAAGACAGAAAAATCTTGCTCGAAGATTCATGATGATTCCACTCGTCGTCGTAAATCCCAGGAATGCTTTGGCATACGCAGAAAATGGGAATAATCATTAATAAGGTACCTTAAGTATCAAATACATATATATATATATATACACACACGAGCGATGGAAAACGATGAGTCCGTGATGAGGAATGTCGTAAATTCAGTGTATTTTGTATGAAATACGAGGGGTATATTTTTATTGTTGTTGTTGTAGACATTCTATGAAAATATAGATTCATTTCATTCCAAACTACAGTCCCAGGGTTTTTTCAGGAGAATAGATGTCAATGTTATATACCTCAGCTTTTGAAGTTGAAACAACAACATCGTCAGCGGTATTATTTATTATTCGTTAATACGGACAAAATTAAATCCTTCATTTATTTATTCTATGACGTGGAGCGAACCAAATGAAGCACAAAACAGGGACTAAAATTCAATACTTCCACCCGTTAGAATGAACGAGTCAGGGATGAAGTATACACGATCGAGTCAAGGTTTTTTAGTATTTGAACTCTCCTTGAATTTGTTTGAAGTTTTGCTATACAAATACAGAGATATGATCTTCAAGAGTTCTCTTCACTTTTTTCACTTCTTTTTCATCCTCTTACTAACAATGACAGGATGAAGGTATTCACAAGCTGAGACCTTTATTATGTCGGCATGAATGTGTCATCTTCATTCGACAAAGATTCAATGTAAGATACTGGTTTATAGTAAATCAATGTCTATTTTTCGAAAAAAATTTCACAAATTAAAACCTTTTTATTTTCAAGAGCCTTTTGAACAGTCGAGTACTCAATTCTGGACGAATTGCCATTTAGGGCATTGAGCTTTCGAAATGCAGGAAGTCTCCCAAATTCGAAGACCATGGTTTCTCACGCTAAAAGAAGCAAATTGATTTTTCAGAAATTTGAACTCCCGTGCTTGCCAGGCGCTCAGTTCTCAGTGATCGCTACGTTATTCGTCCAGGCATACAGCCGGTCGAATGTATTCTCTTTCCTCTAGGTGTCAGAGGTACTGAGATATTATGGTATCAAATTAATAATCATTGAAGTACATTGAGATTGTTTTCACAAACCAAAGCACAATCATTTCGTTTCCTTAGGAGTCATAATCTTCATGAATGCTTCCTGGAATTTTAATTCGGGAGATTCTCATTCTTTCTCTGCAGATGAATTCATTTTATATGTAATTCATTGCGCAAAAACAGGAATTTAAACAATCAACATGTTGAAAAAGTGACAAGTATGATTGGGAATTGGATGAGGTCCAGCTAGTTCTCCCATATACTCGTTTAGTTCACAACTAATCCTCCCTAGTAGTAAATTTTGGATAGGAAATACCAGGGCCTGACGAGGCATTCCCTATCAGGTCCTCATCATCAGGGTTCGTTTCCCTATTTCGCTCGATTTTATGGAAATCTCATCTGAACCCTATTGTACCCCTGCGTTACAACCCTATTTGAATCCTACTATTAGGGAAATCACACAAGTACCTGGTAAGGGCCTTATAAGATTTTTCTCATTCACGGTTTCCGGATTCTAACCTGCTAGGGAATGCTTGATCAAATTTCTAGACATCAACATTACCGAGAAAAACTACTACTGGACCAAAATACTCTTCTTCGTAGTAACCGTTACCGTGCACTTCTCTCCGTGTATGCAGAAATTGCCATAGTTGCCAGATTTCAGTGGAACAATTGTCTCTGTTCAGGATCAGTATGGTTTTTCCACTGGCACAAATTTTGAACAGTATCGATTTGTGTAGACAGACAGGCTTGGGCCGGTGTTAAATCAATACTGTTCGGACGAGATTGGAATGCTAGAGGTCTACCATAGCAGGTGTACATGAATCAGCAGCACTGATACAGTTGAAAATGTTAGACTCTGCCTTATGTCTAATGATGTTATCATTTTGACTCTTTGCCAGCTTTCATAGCTTTGATGGCTGTGGGTTTGTCAGCACCGGCAACTCTGGTAACAATAGTAACTCAGTATCGGCTCGTGTTCCTCTTTCCCCATGGGTTTATTATTAAAATATCGCAGCAATATAATCTATTGTACGGTTAAACTCCTGGATTAACTTTATAAGCAAAGTAACAAAAAATATAGAATTTCATTGAATTAATTACAATGTTAAAAAATTTTCTCTCTGAATTTCGAATTTTCGTTGAATAAAATGTCGATTCATCTTACGATTCATTATTGTTTTGATACTTTAAATTCAAAAAGAAGGGGACACCAGAATTAGTGTTGAAGGGATTCAAGAGTCCTCATCCACCCCTGTACCAGTAGTTCTTCTGGATTTATTCCCCTCGTTTGATTCAACTGCTCGTCAAAGTTTCCTCAATTTCCGACACCCTCTTCGATGATTACCAATTCTCTGGGAATCTCAAGATTTTTCTGAGAATCATTGGAAATATATTTCCAAAGTGATAATTAACGAATTTCAATACCCCCTGCACGACTCGTTACTTCTTTTCTGAAACGATGACCTTTTTTGCCGCATCCTGCAAAAAAAGTCAATTGAAACAAAATCGTATACAATGATATGAAATCATAAGCGAATTTCCTAACAGCGACGCGTCGCGGTTGTCAATCATTCTCTCGTGTATATTAGCATAGAAATTAGTTTGTCTTCTGATGCGACGATAATTTTCACAATGAGACCGATCGATGCGTGGAAGAATACGATTTATTAATATTCAAATCAGGCGCGAAAATTAGGAACTTTTATTCGCTCGAGATCAAAAGTTGCAGCACATTGATCTTCATACACATTCACACGTTTCTCGAAGAAGGAAAAAACATTATAATATGAATTCGAATAAGAACGAGTTTTCGTGTCATAACAGTAATAGGCGCGCGTATATATCCTGATACTAAAGTTCCGTCGATAAAGAATCAACAACAGCGAAATGTGAATTTGTTATTTTCGTGTTTCGTTCGTATTATACGAAAAAAAACAGTCTTCTTCATTTTCGTATGTTGTTTGGAGAAGAGAAAAAAATTTGTGGAAAAATTAAAACACGGAGTAGTTCACATCGAGGGGAGAACGTGCTTATAGGCACGCGTGCTCGTGTGAGGAGTCCAGGGGATTCCAGGAAGGAAGGACAATCAGGTAACATACGTGACCAGATTTGACGAGTACCAGAAGGATAAAAACATGCCAGAGAGACCATTTCGGGTGAACGAGCGCGCGTTACCATTTTTCGTATATGGCGGCCTCCAAGAGAATAGGAGCATCACCGGCGTCGGTGGTAGGGGCGACCATGACGTTCCACATTCGTGTGAGCCAAGCATTTAAACGTGGGACTCAAGCCGAGCCACGCTTACACGATATTTATGTGTGAAAGCAGCTTCTTCATGGGCGATCAGAGTACCCTTTTATGGGGAACCCTTTCGAAAAATTTAGGCGCCTGCATTTGGCAGCTACCAACCGCGGCGATGCGCGCAGCGGGATCTTCTCGCCATTCAAAATTATGGTCTAAGAAAGAATTTGTATCATTATCTACTACCATCGTAGGGATATCCATGTTCATGTTTCCTGCGTTCAATAACATCATCGTTTATTTATTCCTTTCGTCATTGCGTGGATAAAAACGGGAGTTCTCGTAACAAGGTATCAAGGTTGAATAATTTACTACCAATTTCTTGACTTTTTTCATCGCCGGAGGGCTGGAGTTTGTCATTGTTATTCTTCGAGGGTTCTCGTAGAAATCACATACAAGTCATGTCGATGAATCATCTGCGAAGGAATGGACACGATTCACTTCTGTTTTTCTTATTATTCGGAATACGGCGTATTTTCATTGTTTTGAATGACAACTCAGAATTTCCTCATCTTTGTGAATGGTTTTTGATGAGTATGCGGCGGATTCGAATGCATTGGAATCTCTAACTCGTGGATTCATGGAAAACGAGAAAAAACTTACATTTGCATTTTGTCGAGGAGGAGAGAAAAATTCATCACGTCGTCTCTTCTGGCATCTGTAAATGACACGTTTGCCCTTGAACTGATAACGCAATAATATATATTACACAAAAGAGTAACAACGACAGCAGCAATATTAGACAGCAAGAATATCGTCTAGACGAGATTGCAAGAAGACCACGGTCGTGGTTGAGATTAGGTTCCTTTCATATATACCATACGAACATATATATCGCGTAACATCTTAAGTCCCTCGTTCATTTGCGCCTTCGTGACAACATTACTTTCTCCTTCTTCTTCTTCTTTTCCTACTTCTTTTTCTTATACCATTCGGGTTCGAGTAACATTGCCGTCTGTCAGATATCATTGCCTTATAATTTGAGATCCCTCATCGTATACACCTCATCTTGTTTCTTCTTATCCTCTTCCTCCCTTTGATATCATGTGAACTTTCAAACGTACGGTGCACATGTCTCACAACAATAACCTTTCCTCTCTCTCTCTCTATCTAGATTTGCAGGTTTCTTGTCAGCTTGGTCGCACCATTGCGAATCATATAGCGAATATTTTCAACCATTTGATTTTAAAAATCAAAAACCCGACACACATAAGTTCTCAGAGATGGTTTTTTTATACAGCGCGTAGGAAGACAAGCCGGGATATTATCGTCTAGCAATTCCGGATAACGGTTTTTGCGTTGCTGAATCGTCGTCAAATGACAAAGCGACCGGTGCTCGTTATCCGTATTAGCATTAATTAACAGCAACAGAACAGCAACACACCTGTGAGTTTCCTCTTTCACCGACAAGAGCCTTGTCTATGCCATGCACACAGGAGCGATCACATTTCGTATCTACCTGTGGCTGCATAGTTGCTAACGATACACGGCGGCCTTCAGCATCAACGAGATCGTGTTAACCGTAAAAGCTAGGCACTCTCTCTCTCATTCAGTCCACCTCTGTACAACATCGGCTTCCCCTATCTAGTGGATACAAGTTGGTTCTCAATTCATGAACATCCCGGGAATACCGTGGGAAACCAATTGGAAATTAACCATCATTCTGATTACAAACCGATTGAGCAGATAACAGAGTTTCCTCGTAGAACGCGATAATCCATTATCCAAATAGATTGCCAAATATGTGAGAGAAGAACTCTACTATTGGATAATAGAATCGATTCATAGAATTTCGTAACGATTAACAATACTCTGTTATCATTTTATAAACAGTTTCTACACTCTCGTGTTCTCTCATTTTCGTTAATTTCCTAGAATCATCGTTCAAAAGGATAAGTTTGTTGATTGTTTCATGGGATGTTTGGAAAGCACGCTCTCCATGCGTTGTTCGAAGTCTCTCCAAGTTGGATAACAGATGCAAAATTCAATGATCCACCTTGGCGCACAGAAGCCGGATGGGATTAAGATGCGGTAGCTGTGGTAGGATTTTATTTTGTGTGAATCTTCTAATGCCTGTCTCTTCGGTAAGCGATTAGAGTACAGTTGGAAAGCATGTTCGGGATTATTCACTCTGTATTATGCTGGAATCAAACGAACTTTAGAATTTTCTCCAATGTACCCGGAGGAAAGATTGCATTAACCGTTGCTTTGGGAAGATTCAAGAGGATATAGAGGGTGAGTTTTCAGAGTTTGTGAATCAGAAAAACGTTCGAAAAGTCTTTGAGATAATAAGCTGGTTGTCTGTCTTTATCTCGATACCATGAATGATTTTCCAGAATCATACCCAGTTCTCTCTTGGAGTGTTTTCTCGATGATCTGATTGTTGATTTGATCTATTAATTCTTTTTACTCATTCTGAACGATTGAATTCACTGTACTTGAAATTCCTTCTTCCGAAATTTCACTAAATTTTAAGAGACTTCAACCAAATTGTTGAAAAGCATTCTGAATTTCAGTCAAATTTCTTGGAATTCAGGAAAAATTTTTCACAATGCATTCTTCAATGACAATTCTGAAATCAATAGCAGGGTGTTTGATAAATTTGAACGGTTAATAACATTTGTGGCCTTTTTGAAGAGCAAACTGGTCCCCAAAGCACACTTGTGTTTCTCAACATTGTCTTCCATGCAGAGATTTGTCTGGGCTAGCTGAAATCAACATGGGTATCCATCAGAGTCTAACGTAAGACTGAATAAAAATCATGATTCCCGATGTTTTATGAAGACTTAACGAAATTATCCAAAATTCAGCTCCATTTCCATGCATTATTACGGAGAAAAATATTATTTTATGCAACGAACATTTTCGCAGTGTGAAAATATTACTGCTAACTTCCGATTACCATAGCAATAACTTTTGTTATCACACCCTGTTACAAAAATCCAGCTGGGATCCCACGTGGAGTACAGATCCGAAATTTACCTGCGTTGTCAGCTAAGACTCCACCTGGGATCGAGAATCCCATCTGGACTCCACCTGGAATCAGAAATTCCAACTGAAATCCCACGTTGGAGTTGAAACTATATCTGGGATTCCACCTGGAAATGAGGAACCCCAGCTGGAAATGCAGGTAAATTTTGGAGCTGGAATCCATGTTGAATCCCAGCTGGATTTTTGTGAGCTAAAAAATTGGCCATTCGCATGGATTCCCTAAGAAACAGAAGACTCCCAAGAAATTTTATACGAAAAACAATTACAATGCGTAAGAAAAATTCCAAAAAAAATTCTCAGAATCCGTTTTCGAAAGATTCTTGTGGAAAGAAGTATGCAACCAATTATTGTATCGAAACACTCGTTCGAAACAATCCTCCGAACCGTATGCTTTTGTACGCAGAAACGATTCCAAACTTGACCTCGAATGTCTGCAATGTGGCCTGGAAGCTTTCCATACAATTAAGTTTCCGGTTCAAAGTCATTGCGATTGTCGATGAAAGGTTCGTTGAAAGAGACTTTCCTCACCTCTTCTACGCGTACATTAAAAAAAATATATACAGTTGAAGTGGTTTCATAAACGTTCCCTGTTTTCTTCTCCAGGAATCAATTGAGAGATATTGCGAATATTCGATTCTGTACGCAATTCCGAACAATAATGTGGTTTGATCGATCCAAATTGAAGGAGTGAGGGGAAGAGGAGGAGGGAGAAGAGTCGATAGTCGCGTGGGTAGAAGTCATAGAATGACAAAAGGAGATGCCTGAGATTCTAGGCCACATCGGCTTACGTAGGTGCTCATGTACGGGAGAAATAAAAAAAAAAGATAAAAGCAATGCGACAGAGAGATCTCGAATTTTCAGACATCGAGATTCCGATGTTTCATGTTTAATAAACAAAATAATAAGCGCGATGGGAAACGAAGAAATTTCGGATAGATTTTGAAAAAACAGGGGTAATAGAACAGGAAAAAACTGAAAGAAATTTTTTCTCTTTCCTCTCCTGTTGGGTTCTTTTGTTTGGTCTACGTTCGGTACAAAGACGGATAAGAAACGACGTGCTGGAAGGCCAAGAGAGTTTCTCGACTCGTTCTCCGTTGTCGATTGTTGGTGGTCTTCTGCCTTCTCTCTCTCTATCTCTGTTCCTGTCTGTCTGTGTATGTCCCTCTCCCATTCCATAATACCCTCCCTCAGTGTCTGTGATCACCGCTCTTCTCTTTCTCCTTTTGACTCCCTTATTTGATATTTCCCACCCTGTTCCTCTCATAATCGCAATGAGAGAAGACTGGTATGCGAGAATATGCGGGAACCAATGGTATCGACATACAAGTAGTGGGGAGATCGAGGAGAAATTGCAAGAGAACGGTGGGGACTGTTGGAAAAGAGGAAGGGATGGAATGGGCCCGATGGTGGGGCGAGGGTCCAAAAGACCCCCCAGTTTTCTCCAACTCCGAGACTTCCAAGTGGGAGAATTCAACAGCTGTGGGGGTCTTGTGAATGAATCCATCTACCTGTCTCCTCCTCCCCCCCCTCCAGAGTATTTCTCATTCTCTCTTTTCCTCTCAATACCACTCGAAACGGCGGCGCTTTTGGCGCACAACTATCCGTTTATAGACCGGTATTCTTCGTTTGTCTTTGTTTGTCTCTCCGTGTTTTCCCCTCTCGACTACTCTATACCGCATACTTTGTTAGAAACTATACTATTTTCCTATCCTTGTATTGTAATTCATTCATTATTTTTCCATTGCTGCGGTGTCGTTAATTACGTACTTCTCTTGCGATACGCGAGAGAAACTTCTTATGTAGCAATAATAATTTTTCTAGAAATTCGTTATGTCTTCTTCGTGTGTCTTTGTAATTTGATTTGATATTGAAAAACATGTTTCCTCAATCATATTCGCAACATTGAGTTCGTACTTATGTATATCCGTATACTACGCGTTAAGCGAGTCTGCTTGACTGCCTGCTTGCTTGCCTGCCTGCCTGCCTGACTACCTACCTACCTACCTACCTACCTACCTACCTGACCGTGAGAGAACGCTCTTAGTCTGAATAATCCAATCAACCACTGCAGACGACCGTGGGCAAAGATGAGCCAGCGTGAGAAAAGCGTGGGTGGGATCGAATGAACGTGTGAACTCAGTCGTTGGGATCACCCACAGAAAGTTAGATTAGCTGGTCTCCTTATCTGACGGTAACGAAATATAAAGCAGGAGGAGTACAGCGTATGATGAGTCGTCTCGGTCGTTAACAGAGCGAGATTTGTTCACGGTATTAAATAATTCATTTAAAAGATCCTTAAAGAGCACTGATGTGCACTGCTTACGAATGTCGTTTCTCCGATAGTTTATTCAATGCGAATGTATTCATTTGACGCACAATTTTATAATTATAATGAATTTCTCTATACGGATCCCAAGAAATTCATTCCACATTTTCCACAATAGGGAAGCACATTCGACTGAACAAACTTGGAATTCTCACCACAAACATCATAAACACGCCACCCGCGGTCAGTTCTATACCGATCCTCTCTGAAGTTTCGTCCCTAACTTCATTTTCAACATTGTATACGCTCTACACTTTCGAAAATTTCTTGTATAATATCCATTTCAAATCTACCCGAAATGCTAATGCGAGGTAATTTATCTTTCAATCGGTTATGCTTTCTGTGCATACGAGAAGTTCCATGTTGGTGATCGATTCGTCTCACGGAGAAAATACCCAACACTTGTTGAATGGGAAGGGAACGGAGAAGTTTAGGTTGAATCGAGCCAATGCAAAACCATTGTTGTCTCGAACTACACGCAAAATCCATGTCATATCTGCATGAGAATATGAACTGAATTCTAATCAATTCCGAGAAGTTCATGTGATTGCATAAAAGAAAGTTCGTGCAACTCTCGAGAGAGGGATATATACTTCCAAAAATATATTCCCAACTTTCGTTCAAAAATAACTCAATTTTATCGATGAATTTATAACTCTGAATAGGGAATTTGGAATCATCGATTGAATGTTTTTTTTCAATTCCCCATTACTTTTTATGTTGAAATTTTCACGTTCCAGCGAGACAAGATATTCACGATGTACGCGGAAAACACGCATTTATTTACTCTTCGTGTAGTAAATATCCGTGTACCTTCGTTTTATACCGTTAGAAATATTGCAATCGAATTCGTTCATTGTTCTTGGGAATGTTTCAGCATTCTCAAACACAATTCTACATCTTTTCTTGATCTGGAACGAAAAATTTGTGAATGAAATTACTATTCTCGTCAGACTGTTCTGTTTATTTGGTCACGTAAGGGGACTGTCAATTTGGTATTTACTGGCTACGTACGTTACATCGTTGAGGAGCAAATAATGTACTCACTGGAATTTTCTCGATGGATTTTATGATGACTGTTCTCCAATGTGTCATGAAATTAACGCAGATAATTTTGAGGACTTACTTGTTCTCGGGACTGAGAAGAATGGGTGAAAAGCGAAGGTGGCTGGATACAAGTTCCCGAATTCATTTGAAAATTGCAATGAGAATGACAAATTGAAATCAAATTTGCGCTCCCGATTGCCTTGTGCTGGTAGAAATAAAACTAATTATTATTGGTCAAGTTGCCGCAAGATTGGAGTGAAAACTCACTCTCTTGGAGTGGAATTTTACTTTTGGCATGAAGTCTTATTTTTTTAGAATTAATATCGCTCATTCTGTAACAGCCCTTGTTGAGAAAATCCATAGAATCTGACGAAATTAAATTTAATGGTATTCAGTCAGAACATTGTGTGAACAAGGCTCAATCAAAATTACATTTAAAAAATACAATCGTCTGATTGAATCTCATTGAAAATGGTTGAATAGGATTTGGTCAGAACATTGTGCAAGATTCAATCAGATTTGGCGAGAATCAATCGGTTCGTTTAACCAGGAAGCGCAATATTGGATATTTAAGAACTAGCCGTTTTTTACGTTTTAGAACTGATCGTTTTCTTTCGGATCTAACCTTTTGGTAAGAACTGACCCTTATAATATGCCCTGATGAGCTGTTCACCTCAAGAAATTTAAAAACTCCCTGTGCAGAAAAATACGACAGAAACAAAACTCCTGACTCGACACTGGTCGCTGACCGTCGGCAAGTAGCCGTCACTTACATCGCTTGGGTATTTGAATTTGTTGATGACTAATGCATCGTACTTATTTGTCATAAACAAAGTTAATTGTTCATACTTTGGTCTGTATAAAAATTATTTGTTATGACAGTTCAAGATCTGGTCCGCTGTGTATTCTGACAAGTTTTTAAATGCAAAGATCTAGAACGAACGAATTTCTCGATTAAATGACCTCGATAGATAATTCGAAGATTCTTTCAAAATCCTCTAAAACATTTTAACGAGCGATAGAAAATATTTGAATTCAGAGACAGATCCAAGTGATCGCAAAAAGTGATTTTTAACGATAAACAACGTTTCATCATTGAAAAATCAAGATCAGGATGGATCGAAATTAAACTTCTGGGAACAGAAATAATTTTGTCATCGTCAGAAGAAAAAGACACAAAATTCAAAATTCTAGATTGTAATTATCCAATACTCGCAGATAAAAATGAACATATACATCCCACGAAGCTTTTTTTCCTCTCCCCAAATACGAACTCAATTAACTCAACGTGTGCCATGTGAATTGACTTTAGGCCCCTTTCCTCATCGAAGTGAAAGTGAAAAACAGGAGCTCCTCCGCCACCTAATTCGTTTTCTTCTTTTCATTTTCTTCTCGAATGGAATGCCTCGCATATTCTATAACAATGCCTCTCGTCTCCTTGGTGTTATTGGAAAGGATCATGGAAAAACGCACACCCGGCTCATTGGCAATTTTTTACGTGCCCCCGTCTCTTTCTTGTTTCTCCTTTCTTCTCTTCTCTGTTCATCTTTCTGTTCTTTTCACGGTAACTCGACTGGAAGAAACAATATTTCCTAAAGCCTTCGCATAAACCGCTCATAAATTTTCCGCGGGAAAAACATTGATGCATGTGTACATGTATACACGTACATGCATATTACACAGTCACATTCCGTCAACGTGGGGCGAATGAGGCTTATGAACTATGGAATGACAGGGAAAAAGTGAGCGGAACAAAAAGCAACCCTCGAGAGAGAGAGTGTTGACAAAAACTAAAGAGAAGAAACTCTAACGGTATTGAATATTTCCTGTGAGTTTACATATTGTTTCTACTTTTTCACACCAGATCATTGATCATTTTGTTGTTGTTGTTGTTGTTGTTATATAAATAATTGAGTGATAAAAATGTATCGGATGAAACAATAGATACATTCGTCCAGAAATATTTTATTATAAACTCTTAGGGAGTTCTATAGCTCTGTGTATCTCGCGATAAAACTATATTATGTATAATTGAATTCAGAACTAATATAATACGCGACGTACGTGCATCGAGCAATCAGTCATAAATCGGACGAAACTATTCTTCCTTCCACATTTAACATCAATTTCGTCCACCGATCTGATCAAGCGGAATTCAGAGTAATTTTCTGTGACGATAGAGCACCAGTTGGTACCTCCGAGGAGCAAGAGTAGCAAGAGTAGATCGGTTTCATGATAGGATAGAAATGGGGGATAGGTTATAATACTGGTAGGTAAGCTGGTGTTCGTCGTAAAAGTTCGCTCCCGATGGTATGTCGCGTCTACGGTGCCGCTTCAGAAACGACCTGTCTACGTGCGTAAACTGCGATATCGCTGCTTAACTGTTGCCCTGGTGTAAACAACGGTTTAACTTAACCGCCGGAATAAAATTGATGCTGTTTTCGTCGACGGTATTTTGTAGCCTAATAAAAACACTACAAGTGAAGTGAAAGAGGAGAAAAAAGTGTATCCCATCGACACCTTTCAACCTCGTACATCCTGCCGGGGTACGCTTTTTTCCACCATCAATCTGTAAAAGGTCGTGAAGGAATTTTCATTCTTTTTCTCTCCTTCTCGTAATATAAACAAGAATCTGACTTTGCACCTCAGGTTCTGCACGAACATTTTAACAAGTTCTATCAGTACATCAAAATTTTATGTCTTTTGCAAAAGAATTCCGTAATTCTTGAATAATATTAATTTGTTTCCGTAAATCGTACTTTCGCGATGTCATTATCCTGAAATCAGGAACTCTACCAACATGCAGATGAATTCTCAAGGACATCTCGTAGTTCTCGCACCCGAGTCGAAAAATTGTAATACTTTTTGAAGCCTGATCAACTCCGCAACGATCCAGAGTTGAAACAAGGTTATCATCAAGTTGAATGCGAATAGCAAGATCAGGTTGAGAACAGGGTGAGATCAGGGTGAAAAATGAAATCAAACCTGATTCACTCCGTAATACGCAACAACTCAGAGCTAGATCAGGTTTCACTCTTTGACTCGAGCAGTAATTATTAATTCTATTTAAAGATATTACGATAAAACGGAATAAATCAACCAAAGAAATTCAAAACTATAAATGGAAAAATTCACAGCACTTGCATGACGATAGTGGTCCACACGAATAGCTTTAAAAGATGTGAGGATGTAATAATATTATTCAACTCACAGCATGAAGATTCAGCAACTGTCAGTCGGAAAGGAACTAATAATAAATAATGAAAAGGGAAAAATAGAGATAGGATAGAAGAGTTACTTGGGACTGTGCGGTGACTTGCGAAATGTGCAAAGAGAAACACGAAGTCGTAGTAATTTGAAGTTCACAACGCGCAGTGTATGTCCAAAGTCCGTGATCGTGGTAGCAATTATCGAGAATTAAATGTTCCCGAGTTCGCTTCGAGCCGAGTATCCTGGCTGTTTTGCATTTCTTTTCTTTTGCTCCCTTCCTTCTGTGTCATTTTTTCTCTCACAGACGTGAAATTCACTCGTTGTTCTTTGACGCGATGGGAGGGATCTTAATGAGAACTACCCCTAGATTTTTAACAGCGAAGTCCGCTCGATCCGAGGAAACTTTCGAATCGATGGCGTATCGGTTGATTTATCAATCGTGATGAAGAAAATACGCCAAATTTCCTCGTTCGATATAACATTCCGGATTTAATGCAAAATCCATACACGGATGGTGTAAATCCATAACCAAATACCTGACCTCATTGCCAATTCTCCCCACGAATTTCACTGAACGAATTGATTCATTCATTCTCGTTACCCGAATGAATGTTCTCACGGTCGCGATCCGATAATGTACGTTACCGTTGTTATTGTTATTGTTACACGTTCATGAAGAAGTTATTTCAGGAAACAAGCGTAGAAAGAGAAAGCAAAAGAGGAGGGAAAAAAGAAGGATGGACGAGGAGGATGTAAAATGAAGGGAAAAAGAGACCTGAGTAGATTACTACAAGACACGGCAGACGGGTTAAGGCCGATTCGCGCAAGACGTACGGCCAGGAATCAGGTAGACATTCTGCAGCCGAGCGTGGGCGAAACACGATGATGAAGACAGAAAAAAAGGAGAAGAGGAAACGCGCGCGAGCTTCCACCGTTTCGGAATACACGTTTCAGCACTTAATTATCACGGTGGTTTAATTATTCTTTCCTCATTGTCGAAGATTCATTTTTCTTCCTGTGGATCTGATGATAATGGTAATCGGTTGCAATTCAGTTGCGGAAACGAGAAGCAGAAGAAATGATAAAAGGAAACACATCAAACCGTTATGTCATTGACAGTTCGATGCATCCTGTCATGAATCACCGGAGAGAAGAGAAAGAGACAGAAAAAATATGTGTGTTCGTACGCGCGTCTACTCCCTAATAATCATGATGCCAACAATAATGCTCCTTACGTCATATCCTGTAAACAAGGTTTACGATTTGACGATTCACTGGAAGTCCCCCTCTTTATTTATGCAGCAGAAAACGCTGCAGGAATAACGATGATAACAATAATTATTATCATGATTCACGATGGCAGAATTATTCATTGAACATGTAAGTCATCTTATGCGAGTAACGCGTAAAACAAGCTACGGGAAACAAGGTTGAAAAGACGCCTCTTTTAAACGAGAGAATGAATCCGGAAGTGGTTGTTTCTTCTTTTCCTCTCTTTTTCTTGAGTGCTTTTATAACGAACTGGCGAGAGAAACTGTGCGGTAAGAATCAATGATATGTCCTACAAGAACGGAAAAAATGTATGAAAGTTTATGTAGTACGCGAGAAAATATATTCAGTAGAAACATTGATGTATTACAGTTTCAAAGTTTCTGCGTTACATTTTTCATTCTTGTTTCTGTCTAAACTGAGAACGGAATTCATTGACTTGTGATTTGAATTTCAGTTTTTCTAATGCTTCGCGTCAAGCGCTAAAGTATGAAAAGTAATTATGCGTCATGGAAATGTTAATACTTGGGAAAGGGAGGTTTTAGATTTGTAGACATTTCATTCCCGAAGTGATTTTTGAATGTTACCTGGAATTTGTATCTGATTCGTCACGTCGAAGTGCTAACTTGGCGCGCTACTTGGCGCAAAGCACAGCCCCGGTGCTTTTTCTGAACAGGACAGGAAAGATGATGAAAAACTGAGGACTATTGACAATAATTTAACATAAGCGTAACAAAAAAAACACGACTCCAAGCACATGAAATGAAGAAAATAATGACAACTCATAAGTTTCTTTGACCTTTTAACCAACATTGTATTGTGCTAATTTCAATGAGCCTTCGCGCGTTCTCATCCTTACATTATGTGTACAATAAATAAGTATGTATTTTTAAACTGAAGTGAAAGTACATGTTCTCAAGCGGTTGTTGGTAAACAAGAGAAGAGAATTATGTAAGTCATATTTAAAAATAGGCGAAAGAAATAATGTAATAACGAATCCCATTGAAATTTATCGTCGATTCACCGAGAGATGAGAAAGTTCGCTTCGATGCCGAATTTCAAAACGTGGGGAAAAGATTTCGATGTGAGAAATGAATTTACGTTTGAATCTCCGTTGACGATAACATAGGATAAATAAAATCATTGAATTCATTCTTAGTTGATCATCGATCGAGTACTATAATATTGTAAAACTCTGCAAGTGGTGTTCGTAATCGTACATCATTGAGAACATTGATTTCAATTACTGGTTCTGACGGATATCAGTAGTTGACCATATCCGATACTCGAGAGATTTAAAAAATAAGATACTTGCACGTGGCGATATATATTGCAGTGATATATCAAAGGCAAACAACGTACGTTTCGATACCACAAATAAGTTTGCGATGAAAGGAAAAGAAATCTATACCAAGTAATTGTCAATTTATTCCAAGTCTTTCGATCATAAATGCCACAACTTGTACCTTCAACAACATCCGCTTAACATTTCGGTGAAAGAATTTTATAACATTTCACTTATGTTAGGGCGGTATGCGATCAAATGTCGAGTAACGAAATTCAATTGCGATCGAAAAGCATTCATAATTTGACATGCTCGTTATTTATGAAGAGAATGCTTGGAACGTCGAGAAGAGATCAAGATTGATTGATGGTGGTAGTCATTTTCATATCAGTCAGAGTGCGAAGTTGATAGATAATTGTCGTAAGAGTGTACATATCTTTGCGAATGATTTTATCAGGATTATGCTTGTGGAATAGACTGGATATGCGCTTGCCAACTGATTAGCTAAAACAATAGCGAGAATTGCAACAACAATTGACGAGAAGAACAGATTTGTTAGTCGGAAGACTATTGAAATTCATTAAAATTGTTAATTACCATTCAAGTTTCAGCCGAGCATCTTTTTTATAACAAATGTTGAACACGGAGGGATTTGGAGTAGTACGGAAAGTAGGGACATTTTTTTCCATTGTACCGACAGTGAAAAACCTTTCTCTGAAGGATCAAAAGTGCCCATTCAAAAGCAAATATCGATTTTCGAAATCATTACAATGCTCGTTGAATGAGATGGAGAAGGAGAGAAGATCAGACCACGCGATATGGAGAGAGAAAGAGAGAGAGAGAGAAAATAAACGTACGAGAATTGACGGAGGTGTCAGGCCGAGAAACCAAAGCGGTATTCCTTTCTAATCCATTGACACAAAGGAACTCTATGAAGTCGACGAGAAAGATGCCAGAGAATAAGGTGCGGGACCTTCTCGGAAGGCGAGGGACTATTTTGAAAATTCCAAACGAGTCCTGTGAGAGAGAAGAGAATGAGTCTGGACTGGTCTGGACCTCCGCGACGTGCTGTAAATTATCGACTGGAAATGAGTTGTTGTTTTAGGAATAAACTCTTCGCTCTTAACCTTGTAAAGAGATAACGGACGGCGGATATCCTCGTTAGAACGAGGAAAGTAACAAAAAGAAGAAGAAGAAGAAGAAATAGAAAACTCGAATTCTTCTTTCACCCTTCTTTTGTCCGTAGCAAGAACAGAAGGAACTGGACACGGGAGAATAATAAAACAGCGGCATTTATGAAAGGAAGAACCTTCATAGAAAGATCGGGTTTATTAAAACAGCAATTTGACGAGGATCCAACAATGGGAAACAAACAAATCATTCGCCGGTTTAACCGGAAATATGGAAATTTGGTGATTCTATTGGGTGTTTCTCGGAACATACCAAGTTTTGCGAGATCAAGCTAAATTACATTATATTCTCCCCGATGGGAAACTACGCATCGATTTCATCTCAAAGCAAATCCCCTGCGAAAATTGCCAGTTACGAAATCAAAAGTCCCTCGGCGTCTCGACGTCGAGTACAACAAGTACAACGATATTCAATAAATATCTTGAATAATCACTCGTTAACGAAGTGGATAAAAAGGATAAAAACTTATCATATTCGAAGAACGGGTTTTTGTGCATAATATCGTGTAACAGAGGATACGATGTAATAAAACTGAGGAAACAATTTGAAATCATACTTCAAATTACATTGATAAGCTGTGAACTGTTTTGGTTCAAAAATTTACTTTACCGACTAGGAATTGCATTTTTATTCAAATTATCTCCAAGTACGCGAAATTCATGTGTTGAATATCCAACGGGTACTGGAATAATGAGGAACAATAATTTCTCATTGCAACGAAGCTTTCATGATAATTTTGAATAATCTTGCCATGATTTTTTCCATTAAATTTTCATATCTGACACAGTACGTAAATCTTGAAGATTTTTGAAAGTGTTGTATTGTACGGTGGTATACGAAGAGGGAATATCCTTCTTGAGGGGGATTCAATGTATTTGATGTATATTCAAATGTGGCATGCATAAAATTATCATGTTCGTTGCATTGGAAATTATATGATTTTTTACCATAAAAATAGATACGTATCGTTCACCGATGCGGTCTGTGGAATGTAATTATCGATACCTCGCTTGAAAATGCATGTCATCTATACACGGCATACAGCTATGAATTTTATTGATTCAAATTCGTTGAATTATAATTGGATCTTCCATTGATCGATCTTGAAGAGAAGTATTCGCGTTCAACTGAATGTTTGATTTCATTACGAAAATAAATAGATCGCTTTTTTTATACTATAAATTTTCATATGAAATCAATATCCCCGAGTTTCATCGTATTGCGGAAAGAAACAACATTGTTTCACATATAGGAAACGATTAAAACTGTACTTTCGCGCATTGAATAAATTAAATCATTCGGTTGGGATATATGAAATATCTCATTCTCGTACATCATATTCTCATTGGAGAGACAAGAACAAAAGAAAATCTGTGGGAATAGCATTAGAGGCTATTTGATTCTCTACTATAATATCAGATGACTAAACTTTGATCCGGGCTGCGCGCAAACGGTGATAATCGATTTTTCTTGTATTCTCTCTTTGTCTCTCCTTCATTCTTTCGTTCTATTTCTTTCATAACTCTCCGTCTTTTGTTCGCTTCACACCTCATGAAATCTCCTTAGCACCGGTGTTAGCTCGCATTAATCGGATTTACCGGCAGTTTTCTCTCCGCTTCGTCTCTCTTCTCTCAGCCCTTATTTTTCTTTTCCTTCTCGTTCTTCGACTACATCTTCGTTCAGTCCGCGAGTCGATTACCCAGCCGGCCCCAGGAAAGCTTTACCGCAACGACGGAGCCGGCAGCAACAGCAGCCAGCTCTAGCCAGTTACGCGTTGAGTTTATCGTCAAGCTCGGTGAAGTAACGACTACGTAAAGAGTAGTTTTCTTTTCTCTCGCTGGTTCTTTCAACCCCCTCCCCGCCCCTCCCGGTGTGGATTTTTGTCGCAAAGGATATTCGAGCTCACTAATCTTAACTTACGAGTTATGATCCTCATTGTTCTTTTCGAAGAGACGAAACAAAACACTATATAGGTACTCTTCTAATCTTGGAAAAAATATAAATGAGGGAAGGGTTAGGGAGTGAAAAAAAGTGATAAATGAGTAGGAGGGAGTAGAGTTTTGGCGATGAACCAGGAACGATACGAGACGCGACTGCTGTAAGAGGCATCCCGAGAATTTCGCCAATTAAAATCGACATACAAAGGTGGAATAAGAGAAAGAAGAAGAGGTAGAGGAACAAAGATGAGGATGCCGAGATGCACCATCCCCTTACCGCAGCCCATCCTCTTTTACCAAACCCCTTCCAAAGACGTAAAAGGTACTTCGCTGGAATGTTCTGGGCACGGCAGTTTCGCTAATTGAAATCGATTATCAGGGTCCCGAGAGTACCGTTTCTCCATGACGACGACGACGAAGATGACGACGAGGACGAGTACTACGAGTACTACGACGACGACGACGACGACGACCACGACCACGACGACGACGGCGGTGGCGGCGGCGGCGACGTTGGAGACGTCTTTTCCACTCTCCTTCGTTTGATATGTCCAAGAATGAGGCTACCTCGTATTGCTCGTGGCATTCGTTCAACTACTTCTCGGATAAACCTATCTTTTTTTTTCCGTTGAGCGGAACTCACTGAGATGTAAGCGCAAAATGGATCTTCAATGTAAGAATATTGGCCCGTGCCAAGGGCAAAGTGTCTATTCCGGATAAAAGTTTTGCCTAGATACCGCGCTCCTCTTTCTCTTCTTCTTCTGTTGTAGTAATCTCCGCTGATTAAAATTTCCCTCAAATCTTGATGATCGAATAAGACGAAAGGAAAAAAAGAGGTCTTTTTATGAAAAACTTCGAGTGGAGCGATATAATTTGCCTAGCTTGGACGAAAGTTGTTACAAGAATTGATCGTGCTTATACGCAACGGTGATTTTGAATGATGAAAGTTTGGTATTTCGTATGAACCTTGATAATTGAATTTGTTTGTGTATGATCCAATGCGTAAATCGATTCATTCGGTTCGACTTTCAAAATCTGCTCTCTTGTCGTTGTGTTTGCTGGTTGAACCTAAAATTTAAAGACACATGTCGTGCCTCGTGGAGTGAAATGAACAGGTTTGAATCTTTCCAAGTCGATTTCACCAGAGTTCTGTAAAAATATCATCACCCCCCTGCTGTATTTTCCATCACTCTTTAGAATGAACTTATCTTACAATGGGGTACAAAATTTGTTTCCCAAGGTCAACCCAGTGCAATGTAATTATATTCAAAATATCGACGTATAAAGCAAAAATTTCCTAACGAAAGGAATAGGATCGTGGAAGGTTTTCATGGTAATATGATTCTTCATCAGGATTATAAAAATTCACGTGTGACAGTATTTCACAAGGCGAATTAGAAAAAACCCGTGATCGATGAGACGAGGTTTCGAGGTAAGGATTGAGGAAGCTTAACAAAGTACGCAATTGGGTCCCATCTGGATTTGGGGCTTCATCCACCGGCGACGTCAACGTAGACGACGATGGCGATGAATAGCAGGTGGAATAAGAGGAGAGGAAGAAAAAGAAGTAGATATCGGTACTGTTCAACAGGTGGTTCACGATTGTCATCGCACATGTGTGGATTAACTGTTCCTTCATTTCCCTCTTTCTTCTTCTCTTATTTTATTCTCTTCCTCTGATGTACGCGTCAGCCCTCATGGGTCACTACTGATGTATCTGCGTACATATGCGCATTCAATGAACATGCACATGTTCAATTGAATCTTGGGAAAAAGTCTCGAATGACGATATTCACTGTTATACCAAATTCGAATTAAATAAGAAAACGTTATCCAATTATTAATTCAATTTCCAAATGACCAACAGGAAATCTACAATTGAAATCCATTATGATACTCGTTTATGAATTTCTTACAAATTTTTCTTCTCTTCTTGGATTTTCCTAGATCTTTAGATTCCCGTGGATGCAGCGTTCCGACCCTGGTTTGAAAATCCGAATAAATCTGATAAAGAAGAATCCTATCGGAATAAACTGAGTTTCTGCATCGGAGATTTCCGGTTGGTACCAATACAAATTTCTGGATCAACTGGATTGAATCGATTTTTTTCTTTCATTAGCAATTAATATTCCCATTGAATCTGCACTGAGAGAAAGTATTAGTTGCCATTATCTGAAAAAATTAGTAAAATAACGTCTCAACTATTTTTTTTTTCAGTATCACTTACTAATTTTAGGTTGGGATCGAAATTTCTTGATTTTTTAGTAAACACGACTATTTTTTACAACTACTTTTTAATAGTAAGCTACATTATAATAGGATAATTTATAAATTCTGGTTAAAATGACTACGAGAACAACAATCTACGAAAATCATATGACAGAGGTTGAAAAAATGACACTAAGGGTTCATTTTCGTCTTGTTCTTGTACATTTTATCCACTTTTATCGCAATGTCGACCAGAGAAGCTATATCGTTTGATTCCAATTTATAACCTATATCAATACTTGTTACCGTAAACCGGGGTGAAGAGCAACAGCTGGGGTGAAGTGGATCAGTGTTCGATTTTTACATATCCAAATGTCTAATGCTCATAGGATACATCAAAACAATGAAACAAAATTTTATAAAACAAGCAACGACATGAAGTGTGCCGTATACGATACATAACGTGAAAAAGACGTCTCCGTTGAGTATCAGAAAATTGATTTGTCATAATCTGATTTTCATCATTCTCATAAATTTGTGAGAAGTTCCAATTACCGAAAGAAAACCAGTATATTTGATAAGGAGCTAAATATGCGCATTGACAGATAAAAGTGTCAACAACCTTATATACAAATTTCAGTTTCATAGGTTATTTCTGCATTGTCTTATAGCTTGGATTACACATATTTGTAATTTTACCGGGTAAAGCGGATCACAATTCATTTACTGGATATTGTGTTTTTCTAGATACGTAAATCATATTTATGCATTGATTCTCCAAGTATACATCCTGGAGATTGAATATTTCGATTTTCTTGAAGTCTTGGTTACACATGGCGAGGAAATATAAAAAGAAACAAGGAAGTTCAGGGGAACGTAATTACGATGAACGTTATTTACACAAAGCAATTCAAAAGGTGAGAAGGAAAAAAATGTCCATACGGAAGGCATCAGAATGTTATGCTGTGCCTCACAGTACGCTTCGAAGATGGGTTCAAAAAGGTGAAAAAATGATGAGCTATGGCCGCCAACCAGCCTTGAACTATGACGAAGAACTTCATATGAAGCAGAGACTTTTAGCATGTGCCGAATGGGGATTTCCTCTGCAGAATATAGATATAAAATCCATCGTGAAAAATTATTTAGATAGTAAAGGCTTGGTGGAAAGCCGTTTCAAAAATAACTCCCCAGGTCCTGATTGGATTTCTAGTTTTATTAAACGTCACCCAGATTCAACAGTCAAACCCTGTGAAAATATTAAAAGGAATAAGGCGGGTGTTACAGGCATATTTTAATAATCTTGAAAAATCTTTGGAGACTAATTTTACAGATGATCCAAGCTCGGTACAAGTTATTGTCAGACGAGGTGTGAAACATGCTGAACGTATAATGGATACGAGTAAAACAAGCACCAGTGTCATGATAGCTGGTTCAGCCGATGGAACAATTTTACAGCCTTACATCGTTTATAAGGCAACTCATTTGTACGATGCTTGGACAGAAGATGGGATACCAAAAGCTGCATACAATGGAAGTCCCAGCGGTCGGTTTGATGCAAGAATTTTTGAAGAATGATTCAAAACAATCATACTTCCGTATTTCAGACGGCTAGAGGGAGTGAAAGTTCTGATAGGTGCTAATCTTTCAAGTCATTTGACTTTATCAGTGATAGAAGAATGTAGTGAGAACAATATTCGTTTCGTTCTCTTGCCACCAAATTCCACACACCTATGTCAGCCTTGAGATGTAGCTTATTTTCGCCCATTGAAACGTGCTTGGCGTGCAATTTTAGAGGAATGGAAATTGAAAAATCGTGGAGTGATGCCAAATACTGTTTTCCCCAAAATGTTAAAAGCTACATTCGAGAAAACAGATCCAACATCCGCTCAAAATTTGAAATCTGGTTTTGAAGCATATGGGATTATGCCATTCAATCCTGATAGAGTGTTGAGAAAGATACCAGGAACTGATGAATCTGCATCACAAATGGATACACTTTGGTTGAATTTTCTTGTCAATCATCTCAAACAGACTCGAGCAAACGTTGTTGGATCACAAGGAAGTCAACCGGTTCGTAAGAAAAGGTTAAATATACAACCTGGTCAAAGTGTACAACCTGAAGTGTTTGAGATAGTTGCAGAAAATGAGAACGCAGACGTTACTCCTCTTGAAAATTATTCACCACATGATGCAGAAATGGCCCTCGCTGATAGTTCCAATGTTCCAAGGTGAGATTATTGAAGCTGCTATGCAAACGTTTAATGCAGGTGATCATGTGGTTGTCACCTTTAAAACTAATAGGAGGGATATACTTTCGATTGGAAAAATTATTAAAAGAAATACTGATGGTAGTTTTGAAATAACATTTTTAAGGAAAAAAGGAACCAAAGAAAAAGCTTTATTTAAAGCAAACAGTGGAGCTAAAGTATATCATGCAAAAAGTTCAAATAGAAGACATAAGACGAGGTCGAGTTTTAATATCTGGAATTGACATAGCATCAATACAATAAATTAGGCTGAAATACTCAACTGATGACTGGATTATCAAGATTTGCTGCTATGTTTAATTCTTCTTTTACTTTTAATTATTGTTTCAGTGCGTTATTGAATTTTCATTCCGTTTGTAACAAATTTATGTAATCAATAATTTGTTTGCAAATTATTACGAATAAAAAGCAAATATATTTCTACTAAAAAAGAATGTTACATTGAATACCGATTCTTCTAGTGTTATGAGAGGAATATACAATCATCATTAGTGGTCCAATGATTTCTATACCGAAAAATAGTTGGATGAATGATTATACTGAACAGATGATCCACTTTACCCCGATCTATAGGACTAAATTTTTCTTGTACCAACGTGGTTGTTCATGAAAGTTATATGAACATGATTTTCCACAAAATTTTTTGATCACAATGTAACCATGTTTTTATCAAAAAGCGTCAAATTTTGATCCGCTTTACCCCGGTTTACGGTACTACGTTTGTACATATAAGAGTGAATGCCTTTGAAAATACCACTCCCATTGTAGAGAAAAATACGCATTCAAAATGAATTCAGCCTTTAGACCCCCGACAATCTAAATTGCACAATTTGAAGTAGCAATTTTTACAACTTCAACTCACGCGTCCTATACGTTTGAAAGGAAGGAAAATGTCCAAAGACAATTGAATACGAAAACAAGCTTGATTTTATTGACTATAATTTCTTAGTTGAATCATTTGAATTTTTAGTAGCTGTCATTGAAAATATTTAGTTGAGACAGTTTCAGTTACAGTCACTATAAGAATTTCTCTCAGTGTGCCCTAGCGATTTCAAAGTAACCAGTTTTTTTAGTTTACTTGCGGTTATGTTTTGGTTTGGTGAAAATTTGGTCAGAAAATGGTGACCTAGATTGTTTTTACCATACAATGACCTTTCTGTGACCGAAGACTGATGGTTGCTTAGAACAAATCTGCCACCAAAAAATGTGGTCCGTTTTTGGAATCTTTTTGAAGTGAAAACCCAGAAAATCACCACAAAATAACCGAAAAATCACCGAATTGAGATTGATTGAACTTTTGTTGGATTTTGGTCAATTTTTGTTGAAAAAAAATGTTCCAAACGACCAACGAGTTACCAAAACCAAGATTTTGCACCAAAACGTAACCGAAATTTTTGGTCGCCTTTTTGTTCGCCCAGATCCGCTAGGGTGATGAAAAATATTCTATCGGAATGAACTGAGTTTCTGTATCGGTAATGTCCCCCAATTGGTTCCCATTAGAATCCTTTCAATGAGCTTGAGTATATTCTTACAATAACGTTGAAAACCAATAACTATGAAATCTTGTTTCTAAAAAAACAAGTACTGGATATCATCGGTGATGTGACAAGAGCAATCGTTCTTATCGGATAAACTTTTGTTGATAATAGGATTCGATAGATGTGTTCATCGAATCTGGGGTATCATCAGAAGGATCTCGTGAAGGGTAACACAAGAATTACGCACCCCATGACCAGTAATGCCACACTCAGAGAAAAATCTGGTTCTCATGACCAGACGACATAGTTGATTTTGTCTTTGACCATTCCGTCTGGTTGCCACAACCAGATTCACGTGATTTTGTTTTGTTTTCGTGGTCATCATAACCAGATTTCAGGTCACCACAACCAAAAGTCCTTAACCATGCAAGGATGGTTCCTATGACCATGTCGGTTTTTTCTCAGTGCAGGTCAAGGAGTATCAGGAGGGAACATAGCGGTGGTAGGGATGAGACGGAAACCCACACCCTCAAGATCTACTTTTTGATGGGGCCAATCAATGAGAGCACAATTCCAGAAGTAATAAGTGAATTTTACTTTTGGAAACGGAACTTCCATTCCATTTCATGGTTGGAGCCATGAGAAAGTTGATTTTGAGGGTGTGAGTTTCCGTTTCAATAATTTCTACCCCTTCCACCGTTACGTTCCCTCCTGATACTCCTTATGCCAGGTTCAAGACCGAGACCACTTTTACCCTCTCCATCGACCGCTTCTTCTTTCTCCCACCATGCGGAATAAGTCGGGCGAACGAGAGAGTGATAGTCACTTTTTCTCTGTTGCTCGCCCGACTTATTCCGCATGGTGGGAGAAAGGGGAAGCGCCCAATGGGGTGAGTAAAAACTGTCTCGGTCTCCAACTTAGCATCACTACCCGTGAAAAAGAATTTAGTTGGTTCATCTTTCGTGGGATGCTATTACGGAAGGAACTCATCTGTAAGTTCGATCAAACCTTGTTCTGAAGCTCTTTATAATCCATCGATCAATTGTTTTCATCTTTATGTTTCAACCGTGTAAGAAGGCCATCTTGTGACTCATAAGAGAAGCTTCAGATTTCATCGAGCACACGGAGAAGAAATGGTTTGCTATTGGAGCGCACACGAAGAAATTTGTTGTCCTCGCAAAAAGATTCACTCCAACAGCTAAGACGTTAGTTCTGTAACAAATTTGTTTGTGTCAGCAAAAAAGTGTAGTTGTGTGAATCATTTTTCTTGCTCTTTCAGCTAATTTTTTTTGTAGGCGCTATACCTAGACAGCACAAATGATCATTTTGAATTCACAAAAACTTCTGAAAGAACTGCATACATGTTGAATGCCTGAATAGTTCTTTATGAATACGTGATATGAATTCTTTTTGAAGGTTAAGTTATTCATCAAGAGGTCATTTTGAATCCATTCTTACTGTCATAACGGGAGCTCTTTGCGGGGACTTTTGTGCTGTATGGGTAGTAACAGACCTGCTTGTTATGCCAGCAATACTTTTTTCTCTCCGTGCATGGGCATTTGCAAATTCACATTACGGGAAATTCCAATAAAAACCAATTGACCATTGAAATGGAACAATTCTGAAAGTGTATCAGGTATTTCCTATACAAACCATCAAATTTCGAATCTACAGACTTCATTTTTATTCGGCTCTGTAAATGGAGATGATGAAACATTCCAATAAAACTTAAAGAAGCTGGACCAGTACTGGCCTACTTGAAATTTCCACACGGGAAAATTGTTTCAACTCTTAGAATTAATTAATGCATCGTGAATCGATAACATACTAACCCAGTTGTATAGAGGTATTGCGGCTTTAATAGAATCCATTAGAACTATTCCCTTACAGACTCGTTAGTGAGTCTTAAATAAAATTTCTTACCCGTACAGCGGCATCCAAAACTGAAGAATTCGATGGAGTAAATTTCAAGTATTTCCTCTTTGGGATTCCCTGAAGAAATTATTAGATTAGAAAGAATATGTTCGTTGGAAAGACGTGGTGGCTATCTGTATCATTGTATAGAAATTTGAACTCCGTCCAAGAGCGTTACCGCAGGGACGGGCTATTTCATTGATAGCCACAGAGAATAGTTCTTCGAGGGTAGTAGGAGCAATTCCTTGGGCAATGATTCTCCATTAGCTCACTCAGATAGAGCTCAAACTTCTAGACCGTAATATGTTATCTGTTCAATCTACATGGATCTACACGGATGTAATTGAAATTCAATGAGTTGAAACGTACAGTGCATGGAAATATTGAATTTAATGGGGTATATTTCCACCAGAGAGGTATTTGACTTTTTTTTTCCATGTTTGAATATTGGCTTCATATGAATCCCCTGTGGTCAACAATGGCGGAATCACTTAATTTTTACATAGGCAGGGTTCAGGTTACTTCTTTTGAAGTCATTCAAATGTTTCCGAGTGTTTTTGATTATATCGAAATCAATAGTACTCTGGCGAAAAGTAGGAATCCATCGATTTTAACCTGATAAGCATCTAAGTAATTCCGAGCGAGACTCCGGAGGATAACACAGGTCCTGGATGGGAATCCCGTCCATCCGTGAACTCATCCAACTCAGCGACACTTGGTAATCTTTGAATATATATAATAAATTGAGTGAAATTGAATGATACAGAAGGGTAATTATTTCATTGTTAAAATGAACAATTCTCCACTCGAAACAACATTTATGAATATTGATGTATATTAACCAGCTAGGATCGTTTTATATCAATCAGATGTTCAGCTTTCTTGATAATTTTTACACAGTTACCGCATTCATCGTCTATGGATTTTATTTGAATTGCAAAGATGTGAGTTCAACCAGCGCTGTTTATATTATCAAAATTGAAGCGAAGCGAGCACTGTTCGATCTATAAATATGCGAATTTAGCGAACGACATTTGCTTTATAGAAATACGAGCGAAGCGAGGGTGACGATGTCTGTTCAGTTAATTGAAATGTGAGCGAAGCGAACTTCGTTCTACTTAAGAAAATGTGAAATTTTTGTGTTGTCCAAAATTCATATTAATTTTTTAGCGACATGCAATCCACAGCCCATCAGTTCCCTGTTACAAAAATCTAGCTGGGATTCCAGATCCAAAATTTACCTGCGTTGCCAGCTAAGACTCCACCTGGAATCCAAAATCCTAACTCCATGTGGGATTTCCAATTCCACCTGGGATTAGAAATTCTAACTGAAATCTCACGTTGGAGTTGAAATTCTAGCTGAGATTTCATCTGGAAATGAGGAACCCCAGCTGGATTTTCGTGACAGGGTTTCATTGATAAACTTATGTGAACTTCTCAGTATCCGAGGGAGATTCCAATGACAAGAAGACTCCACTATTGTTAACCATTCGATAGGAACCGTACGTCGGTTCATCATGAGTCGTGTTTACATCGCTGTGCTGAAATGATACATGAATATAGTAAGTTTTTTGAACATTCCTCACTTGGCTCGCTCATTGTAACTCATCACGGTTATTTTAGAGTCAATATTTTTTGTGTACAGAAACCACCATAATCGATGAGACTTATCATTCATTTTACCATCACTAAAATATACCTATGAATATTCGTACTCTCTAAAATCGAATGATGTTTGTTCCGATTTACATCATCGTAACACGCATTGTAATATTGTTTCGAATGGAAAATTTGTTCAACCAACGGTATTTCCATGTTTCGTCGGAAAACGTTGCATCGGTTCACTGCTGTGTTCGGATGATATTGATATCCGCTCATTGTAAAGTATACATACATCACAACGATACGTTGAAATTTCGATGGATTACATTGGATGTGATTGTCACAGGGACGAGATTTTCGAAGAGGAAATTGGAATGTTGGTAAAAAAAAAATGGTGTGAATCGTTCAATTGTTTTTTTCTCTTTGGAATACGAATTGTGAAATCTAGCATCGGATATCGCACTTTACCAGAGCATATAACAGAGATTTGTATCCCAAGTTTCGCATACGAATCGTGAAAATTTCATTTTTCTGGTGTAGAAAAATGGAATTTTATTCTCAAATATTCTCGTAACCGCACAATCGATCATCGTTTACTTCGCAGGGAACTGTCATCGTTCAGAATTCACGAATCATGTACGAATATTGAGAAAAATGCTCAAATATTTTCATGAAAACTGCAAAATTCAAGGATTCGAAAGGATTGTTATTGATTTTCGTAATATCTCGGACTCACCCACTAACCTGATTCTTGCGCGCCCCGAATACCGTGGAGAGAATGAAGAAGAATGAAAATGTTCTTGCGGTTGAAGAATTTCACGAGAAAAAATGAGCGGATCATCAAAACATCCGTCGTACGAAACGATTCAAAATTCCTTCTATGGTTTGTAATAATACTTTCCCAACGCCAGAATAGAATTAAGGTACACCTCAGAGTCAGCTTTCAACCCTGAGGGATTCTTCAATCAACGACAAATCATCGGTCATATACTTTCAAATTGAATTCCATGTTTTTATAAGGGAAAGTACTTGATTTTTAATCAGAGAATATTATTGATTTTTCTGCTAAGAATATATATATCCATAGAAAGTGAGCACGTAACAAAATATGAAACCATTGGCGTTGCGCTGACTTCGACGTATTTAAAATAAACAAATATTTCGGAAGAAGAGAAATAACATACGAATACGTGGGTTCGAATGTGAAAGGGATACGATTGATTAACTATTCATTATTGGTCGTTGGTTTTACGCGTATTATCCCACAATAATTATAATACACTTGCCATATTCGAACAAAGAAGATTCGAATCGATTCTTCGCCTTCGTGGATATTTACTCGTTATACGGGCTTTTATATCCCATATTGTTGAATTTATCAAATAAGCTTCTAGATGAGAAGAGAATACATCGGATCTAAACGAGAAAGAATAGAAATATTCTCCAAATAATTCAAGATATCTGTGAGAGAGGTTTATCATTCCCATTGATTACATTCGGTTTACTCGTCGGGCAATGTTGATTACATCAGTCGAGTCAATATATGCCAGAACCTATAATTCTCAATGACCGATGACAAAGCAGTACGAAGACTCAACATCGAGTCATGTGGTATTGATTTGTTATTAGAATGGAAGCGAAAAAAAGAACCGACGTTCTCTCGGTAATCGATTGGAATCAAGTGCGCATCTCGCAATGCTACGTTTAGATAAAATTGATCGACTATCGTCGAGTGTTAATATTGAAAATGACTTTGCAACCTGTGTTTGTCTAAGTTAATTGCCATACTAACGAGCTTGTTATGCTTTACGGTAGGAATATGTATAACACCATATACTCATACATAATACATGAGCAAATATTTTGCATAAGGGTTGTACACCACTGTTCGATTGAGTAAATTATACTTGACTTGCCGAAGGGAATGATAGATGAGACTCCCGTACAGCACTACGACCGATCCCAGGACATTTCTCCGTTCATCCACCTTGTATCCACCTCCCTTCCACGGAGATGCAACATGAACATCGGTGGGTGTGCTGTGAGGGGGTCAGTATTGGAGAAATTGTGAATATTCTTGGTCTAGCATGGGTGTCAGGCTGGCGCAAGGTGGATGCGATTGAGGATTCATTTGAAACGCTCTCATCATTTTGACTCTGCACGGAAAATATCATTTAGGTGCAGCAGCTAAATGGCTAGCACGGACATGGACAGCCATTAAATTAGCTCCTGCCGCCAAATTTGAGCCGTTACAGCAAAAAAATTTGCATTTGTAGCTAATTTATTCACTGTAACAGCTAAATTTTAGCTAGGGTAGGTCAATACTGTTGAATCAACTCACTCTCAGTGGTAATTTGAATTCCCAACTCCTGTAACGGTACTGCTCCGCTATGAGGTCGGGTTTATATTGTCACGAGGGTTGTTCGCAGCCCTGGCTCGAACCGAATCAAATACACCAAATTAACACCGTGGTTTTCTGATGTATTTGTGAATTTTTCACACCATAGTTGACCCCAGAACTACACTAAAAGCCAATTATACCCGTTTTATATCAAACGATCAATCTGAATATTCTCAGTTAGGGTACAGTTACACCGAATTTTTACCGATTCCACACTCCTGAGAAGAAACTAAAAGATATTCGTGTAAAAAATTCACAAATACATCGTGTTTTCATGGTAACCCAAGCGGAAAAATTTTATGGCCAGCCTCATGTTTAATATGGGCTCGATCGGGCAGTGAAAGGGCTCACCTTTCTTTGGCACACCTGATCTGGTCCTAGTGAGGCAACCATTTGTTACCCTCGATTAAGGTTAACCAGACCTGGTCCTGATAGGTTTGTAATTTGGCATACCCTACCTGAGTTCGTTACATCAGGCTTTGATACAATGTCGCGTTAAATTCCATATCAGGACTTGATTTGAAATAAGGCTTTCCAGATCTGGTCCTGACCGAATATGAACACCCAATATGAATTTCTGCTCGGGGAAATACCAAAACATCACTGATTTGCACTAGATTTATACTGAAAACACAGGGTGCAGCATTTTCATTGGGGTGAAGTGTCATTTTTTTGCTATAACCAATATAATGTGACCACCTAATCTTGATTCTGGAGTCAAGATCCACGCAATCGAGTTCCGCAAACGCCACTAAAAACGTTTATCGAATGTTCTTGGATGTTTCGGAAGGCTTGCACTCTCTTGGGATTGAAAATTCTCATTCGCGTACGAAAGAGTGTTTGAGTAGCGAATGTCTTCATTTTTCCCTTGTCATTTTACCTATTACAATACTCTTAACTCACACCGCGTCATCAGGGTTCACAAAAGGCAGTGGAAGGACATCTGGTTACAAGGGTGGATCCAGGAATGAATTTGGGGAGGAGAGATAATGTGCATATTTTTACATTCCGATGACCTTTTTTTTAAAGTCGGATTTGGATTATTTCGAGATTCGATTCCCTGTTACAAGTAATCTATAGAATCTCATCAACGAATGAGAAAATGAATGAGTTTCAATGATATTCAATCAGAAATTACACAATTCGTAATAGAATTCAATGGAATATTTCCACCTGGGTTGGAAAAATGGACTCTTTTTTTCAATTTTAGGGGGAGGTCATGGCACGCCGGCTTTTTTCATTTTACCATTTACTATCAAATCGGGAACCCCGTTTCTGTATGAAGAGCCAAAACACCTTGGATAATTTGGCATCATGAAATTCAGATAACTTGAAATGAGTAGAAAGTGATTTATATTCTCTTATCAAAATGGATCACTTTTTATATTCGAGGATTCGTACGTATAAAATAATTTAACGTCACAACGTACACAAATTTCCGAGCAATCTCTGAAGTTTATTTTCAAAACTATTAAATACCTCTTCTCGGAATAAGAATACGTTTCTCAGTGCAAACAATCATGAAAGTCTCTAATTTATCCACCTGCGTCACATGAGTAAACACACATTGTGCCGACTCATCGTTCCGATCGTTCATGTTTTTTCGTTTTTATTGACAATTTTTTGTCCGATGTTTAACTCGATTTCACACTCGGAGAACAAAAATGGCTAAAACAGCAACCTCAGAAATTTGCTTAGCTGATATAGCAAAAAAGTTGTTATTATTGCAAAAATCTTGCTCTTTTAACAAGGACTTGCCATTCAGCAATTCGGAATTGTAGATTTACAGACGGCTAGAAAAATATCTTGCTAAAATAGCAAAGCAGATTTTCACTGGAATCCCTTTTTCAGCAAGAATTTTTCTCTGTGTGTGAGATTGCGACGATACCAAACGAATGAATAATTACAAATCTCAAGAAATTTCCTCAAATTTTCCGGAAGCACTTCACAGAAATGTTTGTTGCGTCTTGGAAAAAGCTAGGTTCCATATGTTGGGGAACCATCCGAAACGAACGATCCAAGAAAAATGATTCCACAAAATCAACAATAAATAGAGAGATGAATTGAATGAATGCGAACAAGTCTATTCACGGTTTCATTCGTGTATGTTTTCCTCCTCGCTTCCACATGGTAGAATTATCTCGTAATTTAGATTTCTCGTGGTCACGTTTCACGAGAACGACGGCGCCGCGAGGAAAATCCATCCGCATGGCGCCTTTATTATTCTCGATACGATTTTACGAAGCAGTAGTATCGTAAAGGTGTTGCGCTGTCACGGTAATACGCTTGCGATAAATATTCTGAGTGGAATCGCATAGTAGGTGGAGCGGGGAACAATTCAATCCTGTCAGTTCTCCGAACTCACATATGCGCATATGTTTTACATACCGCGTTAAGTACCCGCTATAGCCTTGATCTATTCGTTTCTACGTACACTTTTATGTCGTTCCATATCCTTTTCTCCGTTGAATCAATATGCGTATGAGAAACGAACTCATTCGATGTTTATTTCGATCGTCCTTGCCCCTGAAATGCTTCCAGGTGGATTGGTGGATTCTTCAAAGATTATTCAAATGGAAAAAAAGTCATTCAAAAGATTGAACGGGGAGGAGGAGAGATTGAACATATATTCGCGTCAGGGTCCGTTTCCAAAGAGGAAGGGAATCCACCAAAGAGAGGAGAGAAAATAATAGACGGGAACGTGATCTTCTTCTAACATCATGATCTAGATATTGCGAGCGGCAAGAACAAAAGCCTACCTGTAACTGTGTCATCGATATACCACAACGTCGAGCACGTTATCTGCTGTACTTGACCCAAATGTCATGCGAGGCCAGAGCAATTCAAGTGAAAACAAACCATTTGGCAAGCTTCGATGAACAATAGAATGATCAAAGTCTTTTGGCAGTCTCTTGTATTTATTCTATTTCCAAAATCCTCTTTATCAATGATGGAAATATCGAAGATACAATGGTTCGTGAAGCACCTATCCGATACCTTCTCTCACGTGCGCGCAAACATTGTGAACCAACTTCGGCCCTCTCCTGGGGCAAAAATTGGGTCCCATCGGTTCAACATCAACTCAAATATCAACGAATGAGCGGTATTAAATTCAAAGATGTTTGAAGTATTTTTATCATGTTTATACGATTGTGAGGAAAGAGAATGCCGGGAATCCCCCAGATCAGATATCCGGTAGGCAAAAGATTACCGTTTCGATACGACGAATTCCCCGACATTTACGTATTTCACAACTCTATGTAAAGAAAAACAAACTCAATGGTTCGAGGGAAATCCAGAACTTCATTCAATTCTAATCAACAAAGAGAAATATATATTATAGAGTTGCAGAAATATTTCTATCGATGGTGGATCGAATCGAATAATTGTCATCATAAACATCACGGTATTGAATTATCACCGCGCATATATCTGCTGCGGAATTACATTAATTCGTGACGATAACAATGACAATTCTTTTCAGACAATTAAATGCGAATGAGTTTTCGAATAAATAATACGTGGTGTCCAATCAAATGTGTATGTAATGTAACGATCGGTTCGTTACGAAGGTACATTTCAATTCCTCCTGTTATTTTCGTACCAGTTTTAGTCATGTTTGAATGAATCGATGAGAGATCAAACGGTATTCGATCATTTATTTACCAAAAAACAAAAATACAAGGAACTTACGCATTTTTATTTTCGTAAATCGCTGACTGTTGTTGAATGAAAATATGATAAATTTAATTCGTTCCCAGAGCCACGACGAGGAGGTATAGCTATCAAAATATGAACGCACGTGAGATGACAATCTTTCGTAAACACTTGATTGTTCGATGTTACCAACCTTCTGCCGTTGCTGTTCACCGTTGTGTCCAACGGTGAATAGCGGTTTTGTCGTAATGAAATTATCATTGAAACAAGTATTCCACGAACGAATGTCAAAGATAATGATGTTATATTATTAATGACATTCGAGGGACAATCGAGGAACGTTCGAGGAACCGGGTGATCAAAATTGAAAGATTGATTTTCAAGAGTGGGAAACAAGAACTCTGATACCAATATGACGAAACAGCCATCTCGAGTCGTGTAAACTCTCCAATAGTTTCGATACTCGAGAAGTGAATAAATAATCCAGTGGATATAATAATTTATCGAACGAATCTTGGGGTGGAATCGGTGAACGTTCTTATTCACTTTGGCGAAGATATCAATCTCGGACGTATGATACAGAGAAGGAATTCGATAAAATCTAAATATGGAGTTTGTGGAGAATTCTTCTCGCATGCTTTGAATTAGAAGATATTCACGAAAACGGGTCCCCTGATTTATCTCTTCGGACGCTTTGCGCTGTGCCACCGTGATCGCAAAGCAGTTTCGTGTTTCTGGAGCATCATGAATCACAGTTGTTGGTTCGTGCGAGCGGCATTTAAATTTCAGATCACGAGCAATGGCGGCTATGTCGCTCTGGCTTCAGAGATTTCAGATTACTTACCAAAGGACGAATGGACAACGAGGACCCTGGCTATACCCTGTGTTCTACTTCAAATATCTTCAATCAATATTTTCCGATATTTCCCTGTAACAATACATCGAAGAAAAATATGAATGAAGATACGAAATTATCCATTTAACGTCCTTGCATTCACCTCGACTCGTCGATTCGTGCTCGTATAGTATAAACTCTACTGTAACTTCGAATCCTTTGCTCTATGGCAGTATACGCAATATCATTGTAATAACGTATAGCGGTATTCTGGGTCAAGGATTCACATTTCACAGGTTCGTATCTTACGTGGTTCTTCTATCAAAGATTCTCTCTTATTCTCGCGTGTTTAGAAAATAGACAAAAATAAAACCTCGAGTCGAGAGTTCCGTATCTTGAGAATATTCCTTGAAATGAAGACAACATTTTTTTTTTTCAAACCGTTGAATCCTTCCTTTTTTTGTAGAATAAATATCAAACGGATGCGATTTTATTTTCTTTGACTTTCCATTTTCGATAAACGATTGACGAACATTTCTTGACATAGATGTACGATAATGTCATTTACGATAATATTGGATACAAGTGACACGATTATGCAAGGATATTTATATTCCGCCTTGAACTTTGTTGAGTATAATAAGAGAATATTAGTTATGTATTGATCACATACATTTTTGCGTTCAGGCAAAACGGAAATGAATGAATTATTATGCAATACGATTACAATGTCTCGAATGGAAATTAATTACCCTGATATCATCCTCTTTCTTGAATTTCTGATGCATATTCTTGAAATATTTTACATTTATTGTGTTATGAGGCGTAAGTCACTCATGTGAAAGGAATGATATGTGTCAAGTATGATATTCCAAAGAGTTAATAACGGAAAAGGGTGAATTTTAACTTGCTATTATGTGTGCGTTATTACATACGCTATTTCAGCTGTCTTCTTTACCATCATAATCATTTTTCTCGACAACGATAAATGTGCCGCTTCATTCTTGTGCCATAAAAAGGCGCCAGACCACGGTAAAGGCTGATAAGCCATCATGTGTATAGACGACGTAGGAAGTCTAACTGATAACGGCATAGTGTTATTGCACGTGCTGCTTTGCTATCCACCAACCTGTGTGGTATTATATCTGTACTGTATTTAAGTACATCTGACGATCCGTGTGTCGTAATAATCAACATTCGAATCAAAAGTTTGCATAAAGATACATGGGGTTGCTTCATGACAGGAGAGTCATCAAAATAATGTTACGGGATTTTTCAGGAATTTCGGTAACCGAAAATCACGAGCGTGTTCAGAAAGACTTCTGAACAGCATCAAAACGATTGGAATAACAATTGTTCTCTGTTGTTTGCGTACAAGTTAAGTTCCGGAGGTAGCGTGAGGCTACTTCGCAAGAAGAATGATAAATGAATAGTGATTTGGGAATATTTTCATGATTAGGAGAGAAAAATGGATACACTGTGAAAAATGTGGGGACTTTTTATTCACCCTGTCGGTGGATTTGCTCCTCTCATCGCGGAGGAATTGTTTTCTGATAAAGAATGAAGTATTTTTCCACCACTTTGAGGAATTATTTCATCTTTTGGGTGTTGAATGTTCTACGAATGAAAGAAAAATCCACCATCTTGGAGGGAAATCCCACGATTGTTTTTACAGTTTAGGATTCGGCTCTTTGAATCGAGCAACGATAAACACGAAAACAAATATTGTTTCTTCCGTCAGTTGATTTGGAATTCATTGAAGAGTTAATTTTGCAGATTTCGAAGTTTATCTTATCACGATTCTGATGAATTCTCCCTCCACATTTCGCATTTTACCTTCATTATTCCTGTTTTAAAACTTCGAATTTGAGTCATTGTTTGTCTAAATTTTCCTACTGCGATCATCCTAGATTCTAATAGACCTCTCATAAATATTACGAGAAATTTCAATAGATATCAGCATCTAAAATCCAGACACCCAACGCAAAATCTCAAATTTTTACACTGTAAAAGGTAAAAGTGGAGTTCATAGGGGAAATTCATCTTCTCCATTTGGAAGAAAATTCTTCCTTTCCGATGATTCTTTCCGATTCTCGCCTCCGGCTCGAGAAAAGCCAACTCCACCCTCGCGTCTGAAATGACGTTCTTTTCCCCTTTGGTAAACAATACACGATTCCCTCATTCTCGTGTATTCTTTCCATCAAATTTCAAGTTGAAATCACATGAAAAATAAAAAAATTCCAATAAAATGCATCATAAAACTTCCTTAGAACATATCTTAAGATTTGTCATTGCAAGATCCGCCGCGATCATTTCAAATTACGTCAAAGGATGATAGGTGAAAACACATAAATCGTCATCACCGGCACAATATATCACGACTTTGACGTCAAAGAAATGCAAAAAGTATAATCTGTAAGGGATCAACGCATATGTTTTCACTCTGCATATATTCAAATCAGTTCTCAAACGAAATTGAATAACGAATGTTGAAAATACCATTCAAAGTTCAACGATCCACGCGCTAAGAGAAAATTAAAAACTCATTCAATTCGTCAATCGTTTCATTCGAAGAAATGGATTATTAATGAAATTAGTTGAAGGGAATGAATATCATCCACTTCCATTCCCATCGCATATAAATCAAAACGAGAGAAGATCGTGAGATTCATCTTCGACTTTGAGGATTGATATCGAAGCTCCACTAATTTTCAAGACAATTTTTCTTATTATTCCGTGAAAGTAGTAGCGGTTGTCATCCACCAATTTTGCCGAGTTCATTTCTCGATATCGTTTGTCCACTCTCGTCTTTTCTCTTCGAATTCCGCGACTTGTATCGCGCGGGAATGATAAAAGCTGTGGTGCCACGGTTCATGAAATTCGCTTTCCTTTTTTCTTTCACACGCATTATCTCGTTGGATGATTCTTCGGTGACATCACGAGAGAACGATGAATGAATCGCGTTGGTAAACAAGAGAGAGTCTACAATCAGTAGTGTCGATAATCACTTCTGTGTATATTTAACTTCTTGAACTTGTACATATTTGAAGGTAAACATGAAAAATTTCCACAACCTTCGCTATATTTTCCGCTGATTCTAACATTGTAATCGAGGTGTTTCCTCGATGGAAACGCACGCATCGGGGCTGTAGTATTCCATCGTGGCTCAATTATGTTCATGCATCCACGTATCTTCTTCATACATAAACATTGCCAATCCCCGACTTTAATTACTTTCATTTATTCTTCTCTACGTCCGTCGATAAAGAAAGAAAGATATATGAACGAAGACGAAAATCGTACTTGTTTTATAATCACGTGCCAGTCGCGTGTATCGATCTGATAGCATAAAGACTCGAGTTCAATGAATAATACGATTTTCACAATACTTTCAATGAAAATGCGTTGTGTTTCGATGAGTTCATTGCGTTGATCAAAGTAAAGAGACGTAGATGGTTCAATATGAACTTTAATATGAACCAAATGCATTTTATTGCAATTTTATTTATATTTCATAGAGGAATCTCAGCATCGAAGGGATAGAAAATTCCGAATATCTCTAGTTTGAAATTAGAAAATTCGAATTTTCCTCTCGAATGTACGAAAAAATTGTATGTGGGAGTAACACAATTTTCCAGCCCAGGATGAAATCTTTCACAGTGAGATTCGAAATTTTCAAACGTTACAAAATCTCTCAAAAATAAATGCAAATATCATTTCACAACATTTTTCCTAGATTTTAAATGGACTTACAAAAGAAACTCGTCAGAGCCTCGATTCGATTGTCGAAGTTTTAAACAAAGATATCTCTTTATAACAGCTTTTGATCCAATGTATTGGACTTTCGCCAGACTATGTGTGATAATTATCAAATAATTGTGTTGTAGAGATAAGTTCTAAAACTCTTCCAGACATTTTAATTGGGAGGAAAAAAAAGCATCTTCGAATACTTTATTCCGTCTGAATAGTTCAAGAACCTACGTTCAAGCACCTAAGTCACTGTTTTGTTTCGCTTGCCCTGATCTTTCTCAATTTCTTACTCTCCCTCCCACACATTCTTCGTCTGCGAGAAATGTATATTCCATTAAGTGTTCGATAAAAAAACTCGCATTACAATGAAGTCAACTGAATCGCAGAAGACTACCAGATCGATATAGTCTGTAATCCTTTCCTTTGTCGCGTCGAATAGTGCAGACAATATTCCCGGTGATAAGATAACATTTTCTTTTGTCCAGTCCTTTCAAATTGGATTCTCAAAACCTTCATTTTATGGAAATAAAACTGAACTTCAACTACAAAAAGCAATTCCCAAAGTTCCCTCCTGATGGAATCAATAATTAGACGATGAGAATGAATTTGAATCAGTGGGATCTCCCTGATTCCGCAGCTTAACACCTATGATGGGTCATTCAATTCCTTCACTTCTATCGGTAACCACATTCATTACCTGAAAACATTCTCCCCCTTCTTCAATCCTCAGTGAAAATCCAATAACACTGTTCCAACAACATGGGCCTCATCTAGTCAATTTGAACCCAAAACTGGGGAAAAATTCATAAAAAAATATGTCATCACCAGCACTATTGCGTGTTTTTAACAACGCCATAATCGATTTCATCATTCATTCTCTTCCCGGTGAAAATTAATGACGGAATTATAAAATTGATTGTTCACGACTCTCAAACGTTCTTCGTGATTATGAACGTTAATGCTCATCGTAAATTAGTATCAAGATTTACCCTCAAGGACACTGCGACCCGAAGGGTCGGCCTACTTCCTTCAGGGTCTTCGAGTTAGCAGGATCTTGGCAATTTGACATGACCTTTATGCGAAAGGCACGAGAGATAAACTGTTTCGTGGGAAATCATGACGATCAATATACATCGTCCCCACTATCACCCAACATCTGAATGGAATTGTTGGGGGGATTTTGAAATCTTCTCGAATATTCATTCTCTGAAAACTCATCCGTTACCATTTCATGGATGTCTCATGGTGAAATATGAAAGATTCCCCAGAAGTTTCTTGTTTCTTAGTTAATTCAACGTGGGGGCGGGGGAGGGGGGGGGGTGAACAAATAAATTCGAGTAGCAGCGATCCAAGAACGAGTGGGAAAAAAGGAAAATAAAAATAAATGTCCTGGGCCATTTGACTGGAGTCTCAGAAAAACAAATTCAATCAATCTCTTCCCCCTAGGAGCATTTCAGAAATGTGATGAACGAACTTGGTGGGATCGAGGCTTTCAATATTTTGCAAAGTTCCTTCTACCTCGAAACTTCTTGTTTTCACCAGCACTCAACGGCAATCCTTCCACAGTGGTCGCAGTACTTCTCCCCTCTTCCCCTTTATCACTTATTGGCTTCGGCAATTTTATTAGTTGTATGTCACACAACGTACATCCAATTACTTCATCTCTTCTTTTCCCACTTTCTTCGCTGGATACGTGTGTGAACTTATTGTGCGAATATCTCTCCACACACGTACGAGTAAAATTCAAAATTTCACGCTCGTCTTTGATACGAATTTACTGAGAAATATTCATCTGCATTACGTGCCTGGAGAATCTCTGCGCTTCACTCCGAAAACACCCGCTTTTCTCTCATCGTTCTCCCCATCCACGACGAATGCTAAAGGAGCTTTAGTCGTAATTTCTTTTTCCTCTCAAATATTTTTATCCAATTTCATCGGATGTCTAGTGGAGTAGTCTTCTGTACCTTTTATGTTATCGAGCATATCATCCGTACGACGCAATCTCCAAGTTTCTCGCGTTCCCTACAATTGCATCACAGTAAGAAAATATTTACGCCCAACTCGAATGTATATGAGGGTGTGTACAGTCAGTGAATTTCAGGAATGTTTTTGATACATATAACATTCCTTTTCACGATGCTCAAGTGAGCGTCGTGGAAAGAAAACGCTCGTAACTTTTACGGACTTTTTTCGACAGTCATTTTGTTTTCAATTTCATACGAACGAAGAATTTCCATGGAAAATTTCACGCTTTTTTATCATTGTTCACCCTTTCGACAACGATCTTTGGATTTGGAATGATGAGTGTTGGCTGTTGATATTCCTTTTGTCACCGATACGTCATTCTCTTGGATATCATGAATTTCATGCCACGTGAAAGGTTCCGCAATTTCGAAAATGTATAAAATGTGTCTTCGCGATATGAATCCCGTTCCTCTCCATTGACAAAACATTGAATAAGATTGAAACGATATTGAAAAAATATGAGTTATTGTATTTTTGATGATTTCATTCGTCGTTTAGGGATGTTTCCACAGTAAGAATGAGGAAAAAATAGAAAGAAAAATGTATCAAAACTCTTCGTACGATTGGATAACGCGCAAAAGGAAGTTGATCGATAAAAGACAAAATAAAAACAGTCGTCGGGAACCTGAAGTGAACCGAATGTTACGAGTCATGGTCGAAATGCTGGATCGGTTGATGAGATAATTGTGTATATCGAAGCAACTATCAATATCATTAATCTGATGCGTATAGTGCGATGTTTGATCATCATCCGAACTGTGTACATAAACGTGTTCGTGTGTCTTGGTGATTATGCAAATGATACGTTTTAACCACTGAAACATCAAGGATTCACGAAAATCATCAGTGCGGTTTTGGGGAACGTTCCGAAATGAAATTCAAGCATCACGTGCGAGTCGCGTGCATCCTCGATGGAAACTGGTTTCCATGATATTTTAATTCCATAACGATAGAGCTTTGTGAAGACAGAAAAAAAAATCGTTTCTCGTCTCATTCGAATTCCTCGATAATGCATAATGAGCTCGATATCTTATGCGCAATCTTAATTTCAATGTGTAATGCTTGTTTTGTGGATGCATATATGTATATAAAAATTAATCTGAAAATTCAAATGATTTCTCAAGAGAACGATGTTGTCTTCAACTTCTTCAACGAATTAATCGATTATTTAACATTATTCACGCAAGACACACGCTCGTGTGGAAATTCAATGGAACCTGGCGTACAGCATTGCCAATCCTATACCCTGTCAAAAATTTCTATGGAAAGCACCTAAGATGCGAATTTATTTATTTTTCTCCCTCCTTGGGTAACCTGCGTTGAAACAAATAGCTCAGCGTCAGTCTGGCAGGACATTCTTGCAAGACCACTGCAATAGCTGTAAGAGAATAGATCTCTCAGATTCTTCCATACTTTTTCCATATTTTTACCAGATCGACAGGATCTTACGATAATCTAGCAAGAATTTGCAGCAACATTTACATCGGCACTCGTCAGGTCCGTCCAAGTTCCTCGCTAGCTCCTGGTGAAGACCAAGTTCAGTTCGATGAATCGTCCTGTTGAGAAATGCGACCCCAGGTCATATAATCAGGAATATTTATTGTCACCTTTTCTAATCAGATTTCTTCCTTCTTCACAACTTTCCATTGTTCATACTTCAAATCCCGATCGGGTTGAGTCGACCCAAGAATACGAAGTGAAAATTTCACAAGTTCTCATCGAGAATTCGTCGAATTATTGTGTTGTTCGAAATAAATCAGCAACGCAAGACCTTGACTAAAATCTCAACATTCTGCCATTGGAACTCTCAATTATTCTGAACCTTGCACCCAGAAACGCAATTGAGATATTGCTACTACGTTGAGAAACTGTACATTCCAATCATCTCTCCTCTACCCTATTTCTCAGCGTACAAAAGATTTTCCATCACCAGAGAATACTTTTCCTCGAAAAATAGCGTTTCTCACAGACCAGATGTGAAATTCATTTCTCTCAGACCCTCTGTCCTTATGAATTCCATTGAATATTTCATTTTTATTTCGTCCTTCGATATTTTCCTCCAGGTTTCCTTACATTCTGCGTACTCGTACGAATTACGATGCGACACTCGTTGCCACGAAGTACTCGTTCTATCGTAAAAATGCGTATAGAAACGTTGCGTGTTATTTTTGCTATGGGTACGTGGAAACGTAAAGGTGAACATAATAAATGCGCAAAATCTTCAGTCGTAGATCTGGAAACCTTCGAGACATACCTCCTACCACGTAACATAACGTTGATTAATTTGATTATTCGTAAATGAACTTGACATCGACCACACCTCGAGGTTTCATAAACTCATTGTATCTCCCAATTTGCATGGGAATGAAATTCGACTGATTTGAACGTATGCATGAATTATTAGACCATATAACATACGTTGATATACGATAATTGCATTCAACTTGTAATATGTTTATTGTGCATTGTTTATTGTGTTAAACGTTGTAAATTCGTTGTGGACGACGTGAACTTCAGAACTTTCATCATCAGAATATTACACCGCATACAATAATCTTTCCCTCGAATAATGATGTTATAATTCACATCATTCGATCCTTGAACAGTTAATTTCCAAGAAACTTTGTTGAAAACCAGCCAGGTTATTGCAATATTTTCCATCACCCATACGATTCATCAAAATAAATCCCTGTCAACCGCAATCAGGGTGTACTGGTACGTGTAATTTGATGTGTACACAATATCAGAACTTCTCAGAAACGTTGCTTGATTTTCTATGGTGAAAGTTATACGTCAATAATAGCGGGTTGATGAACGAGTCACCGAATACAAGATTTGTTGAGTGTTTTGAAACTTTCTATCGATAATTTGATATATCTCGAAGAGTGTTTTTGTATTATCACGACTCAAGTTGACTTGGAATAATATTTTTTAAATCCACGCAATGTCATTGGTATCATTAATTGGTATCGTGGCAACGCGGTAGTTGCGATTTCATTCGCTCCAGCATCTGTCCTAATCAACAAGTTGCATTGTTTAATGCCTCCTACCGTGACTACAACTTGCAGCTATTATCTTACGGTTATCGTCTTACAGCCACTTTCAAGGCCTGTGGATATACCAACTTTGCACCATAGCACGTAGGAGGATCGTGAAAGTAGCAACAAGGTGCGATAATGTACAAATCGATAGTACCGAAAAGTGACAACTAATAGTTCAAAATTTGCCCACAGCCTTGTACAGCAATTTTTTCTATATCCTTTAACAGAGAACAAGTTCTCCCTCGTCTAGAAAATTCAAATTTAATTGCATTGCGCCCTGTAGGGAATCGTTTCGTGGCTTCCGTAAAATGTGAATCAATGTACATGCATGATCGATTCGTACAATAGTAACGAATACTATTTTCTCAGTAACTCAGTTGAAGGATTTGTCATTTCGTGACCCATTCATCGCTTTCCGCTTTCTTTCAACGAGAATGCACGAACACGAGATGTATAATTTTTCTGGTTTCCGTGCGATTGTCGTGATCGGTCATATGAGTTGTTGTAACCAGTTTCAGTGTGCATGCATATTTATAAGATGATAATCGTGCAACAACATAATTCAGCGCATTTTTCAATGTGATTATTAATTAATAGGATACACCTACTTTGGATTAAATAAGTTGATAACGTTTGAATATAAATACACTCGCGATATAAATTGAATATAATAGAATGGAGTGGAGTGTCAAAGATTACTGTATACAATTTATTCTTAATGGATAAAATGCGTAATTATCCAGATTTTTTCAAATACCCTTGAATTTTTTCCATTTCAAGATTACTTCACGTTTATCATTATTATTCTTTTCTTACCTTCTTTTTTCTTCTTTGGTTTCCAACCGGATTCCATCGAGTATGTTGGCAATGGCAAGGACGGCTGGAGCAAGAATGGTACGGTACTGACATCGATGGATTGATTCATTGAATTTCTGATCCCACCACCCCTACAGCTGAAATTTTGAAACTAATGAAGATGCAACATCGAAAATTCAGGGCAATGAAGATTTTCTAACTTATTTAGAGTTCTGCTTTCGACCTGGCATCTCTAATTGCCCGATCTAAATCAACATCATTTTCTGCAATAGATAAAACACTCTTCTCGAAGTTTCTGCTTCAAAGAAAAGACCAAGTATCGCTGTCCTCACCTACAGAAGAAAATAACGAATGTGTTCCGGAAGACAATAATTTACGGTCTTGCAAACGTGCCAAGATTAAGGCGACAATCTGAAGTATAAATTAGTACCAGAGGACTCCGCCCTGTGACTACTTCACTTCACGCTAAGCAGTCTGGGATCCCCCCCCCCCCTTCCCTTAAAAACTCACTTTGCTCCTTCATTCATCATTCGATGAAGTTGAAATAAATTTATTACGGGGTTCAAGTACGTCACAATAAATACCATTCCTGTGACTTGTTTTTGCAATAGGGCATCATACGCGTCATCATTGTCTTCGTTTTATTTTGATTTCATTGATTCATCGATATCATTGATCATCCAAGGAAGAGGACTTTCATCAACGGTTCCGAAGTATGCTCGAAAGCAACAAAAATGAGCACCAAACGCGCTACAATAATGTCATCATCTGTTTAGCGATTTCATTCGATGAATCCTTTGTTGAGTAAATTGTTGAAACGAATTGGTAATCGAATAAGGAAACCCTGAGCTTTTAAGGACTCAAAATTTTGCAGCACATCCTTTAAACGATGCTGCCAGTCGCAAAGAATTGATCCGAAAAGATGGACACCGATAATTCTTCAGATTTCATGAGTTTGAATTTGATGAATCACAGTGATCACAATGCGAAGTACGAATAATTTCTATTCACGCATAAGCGGTGTGAATTATTTAATGAAGAATAATAATCATCAAACGAACCGCGATTTTTGTGAGGAAATCATGATTTGATCTCACCGTACTTTCCAACTGATCGCTATCATCAGGGGAAGAGAAAAGTTCCTTCGTTTCTGTGCAGGGGATGCGACAGGGAGGATAAATTCATTCTCCACCGTATCTATCACTACGTGGTCCTTGCTCAATTTTGTCCCCCAAATGAACCGTTGGAAAACTGCTGCATCGAGTCTTTCATTTAAAATTCATAACAGCCACTACGCTACAAGCACTATTTCATTTGGATTTTAATCCAGTTTCTATTGTATCTTCACAGTACTCTAGAAAAACTCTGGCTGTGAAATTCATTTGATTTTCATGGAGAAAATCGCGACAGTCGCCACATCGAGTTACTTTAATCCTGAGAAACAACGTCGTTGCGTTTTCAACTATGACGACAAAACAAAAAAAGGAGAAATGTATAATCATCGTGTCTGAATTCAAGATAACACAAACTCATGAAAAAATATACATCCAAATGAGAAATCCATCGATGCAACAAGAATGAAACCTCAAATCTGAAAATGAAACTCTTGATAACATTTCATCGAGTCTCGTACGAACCACGAACAGATCCATCGAACTTCTTCTCTGCACTTTTCTACTCGTCGAGTAGTATCTTATTCTATATTCGTCTCTTTCTTACCATGAGAACCAACTCCGTGTTTCCAATCTCGATCCATATTTATGAAAACTCTTCGAGGCTCGGATTAGGTTTATCTCTAGCGTTCCAAGTACGCACTATTGTGATTCTCAAGAAAGAAGGGAAGTACATCAAAGTAAATATATCGTGGATACGATGATGTCCAACAGATATGTCTCATGCGTGCAGAATTCGTTCGAATATGAGGAAGAAATCATCTACGATTATCGATGTTCGATGGGAATAAAAGAAAATCCTTGGAAAATCGTGCAATTTGGTAATATTCGGATGATGCGACACGAAACTCTACATTGTAAGAAATTTTTCTCACATCACAATAAAAATTTACAATAAAATTGCCATAAAAATAATCATTTCAACGTATTTTAATGTGAAAATTCCTGCACATGTATGGGAATTTCCTTCCTTAGCATATATGTACCATGGAACCTACACCGGCCCAGCGTGGGCCCCATCCTGCTAATATGGGTCCAAGACTGGGCCAGAGTGGGGTTATGTGCACATAGATATGGGAAAATTCCGAATATTTTCCACAGTGTAGTTTCGTTTTTTTAATCAAAATTCCAGTATAGAAATGCTGGAAATTATGCAACAGGGACAAACGAACTGAAAGAACAATGGTTATCAACGATCTTCCACCCTTGGGGGTTTTAATTTTACGACCCAATTGCCCGGATTGAATCTAACAATCGATTCATTGAAATCTCATCATGACATCTTCAATATGAGATCAATTGGGGTGTACAAAGATTCGAGCTCATAAGATCCGTCGATTTCTTAAACCTCTCTCATTCTACGTTTTCTAATACTCTGCATTCAAATACGAGGATTGAGACAATTGCAATGTGGCTGAAGGAGTACGAGTATAGAAGTTTACAGAGGAAGTTACCTTGAGCAAAAGTACATATCCTAGAGAGTGCAGCAAGAAATACTTCATTGTGAGAAAGTTGCAACGCATCGATAAGGCAATTCGACTCGCCTTGTTGCGAAGACAATAGTCTTTGTTGGGTACAGCAAGGCCGAACAAATCGTAACTTGTGACAAAAGGTATTGAAAGAGAAATGGCTTGTACGTAGACGAGGGTGAATGGTGATGAATATCACCGAGTTCCAAGTTTCAATTAATATGCTTCACTAGAGTTTTAGTGTGTCACTTCTTTCATGATCACGATGAGCTGTGAGTTTTTCGGGTGATTATAATATCATTTTTGTCGTTCAATTTGTATGCGATTCTCCTTTAAAGAGTCATGAAGCTGAACCTAAACTAGCAGCTGATTTTTAGAACTTTCTACACACAATTTTTATCAAGGATTCGAGTATTTGAAATGTTTAGTGTTGCATCAAAAGTTACAACAATCGGCTCCTGGTTTGTCCAGCTTTTTTGCATTTGGCCCCACCTGTTCCATTACTCTCAAATCTACGTCCTCCGTGAAAAAATGATGAAAGTCTGCATCGAAACTCCAAATTCTGGTACTTGAAAATTTTACCGCCCATGAAATATTTCCGAATGAGTACAGTGAAGAGGGACAACCCACTTTTTGAAATGTAGAAATTATCATCAGATACATTCAACGTCATACAAAGGCTGAATTTATGCACCCTCCATAACGAATCATGAAGATTAAAAAACCCCAAATAATTCATCATCCAAATGGAAAATCAGAGGAAACGTATCTTAATTTCGTGCTCCGAATAATGTACACCCGACTATCTCTCAAACAAAACAAAAGAAAAAGAAAAAACAGCAGTGCAACGGAAAACTTACTAAAAATTTCAACTTTGACGCAACAGTCAAGATTGAAATCTTAAAACTGCGTATGCGTAAGGAATTCGCGTGCAGAATATTGAATTTGTTCGCAAGCGCGATGACATTCGAGAGATGAAAAATTGTTAATAATACATAAAAAGCTCAATTTGATACGATACAGGGAGCATTCGTGATGACGAAGTATGAAAATGTACACACACAATGAGATCTGTCGTTTATTATTCACAGTCCTTGGATGGAAGATTTTTTCCCTTCAACGGAAGACTCCACCCCCGACGTTGAACAACACAAATACGATGAACTTTGCTGCAATGCGGAGAGAAATGTGGGTAGATTGAATGAACTTCTCGAAGATGATGTACCAAGAATACATTGGGAATTTGATTGTGTATTACCGCACCCATTCGAGGTGAAATATTGGCTTGAAATAAATAGAATCGAAGTTAAGTGGAGACGTTCATACACATCCGGGAACATGCGAGAAAAGAAACCTTTGTCGATTCATCGTGAAAACATTGCACAGTATAGGAATTTTTCTTTCGTTTTGTATCAACAAGTTTTCAAGCTGGAATTCGCAATAAAGAGGTAATGTAGGGGATAATGATATTCGATATTCATCGATTTATCGCAGCAGCTTTTACCACGAACCAAAGTGAACTTTCTCCATCAAAATCAGCTTGGCTTCTAATTCGATGACGTGGACACGTGACAGGTGATTTCGGCTGACAAGGACGTGACGTAACTTTATTAAGCTCCGGAGAGGAGATGCTTTATGCTCGTGGAATATAATTGAAATGGAATTCATTAAAATACGATTCCAATGCTTTGCCATATTTTTTCATGTTCGAAGAAAATTATTTGATGAAAAGTATTGTGTTTTGTTGAGGAGTGACGGTGTATTGCAACGAATAAGTTATTCGTTCAAAGGTTTCATGAGAAATCTTCAAATCTGTGAGGGATAGAAATATCAGACGATTTCTCATTATCTCTGGAATCAGAGTTTTAATTGGAACCAATATTTTCTATTTTCGTACACCGAGAGAAAGGGTATATTTTTTTATTCCCATTGGATAAACCATTTTTATCATATTTCAGGGGGGCTAGCCTTTTAATTACCCCAACTAGAGTTCAGCTAGCGTAGTTGTCCCAACTAGGTACCTTTTTCTCAGTGTAGGTGACGATGGAAATAGCGGGAACTGAGGAATTTAATTCTGGAGATGATAAGCAATATAAATTCCAAAATGTCTGGTCAAGGAGTAATGGTTCAGTCGACTGAACGGATAACTATGTCATCGTTGGATAATTGTTCATCAGTAGGGCTAAAATAACATTGAATCATACAAGACTTTTGGGAGAGAAATAAAACATTGTATCTTCATCTATGACAAAGTTCTCAATTCAATTCATACTCTGGGAACATAAAAATGTATGAAATATCTGTATTTTCCACAGATTCTTAATCAAAATTAATCCCTGCACTTTTTCACAAAACTGAAGAGAAATGAAGAAACTTCTGTTTCCCTCAGACGTTTTCAGAGAAATGTAGAGAGACGCAGAGATCATCTTTATTAGAGATACATCTGAATTGTCTGGAGGACACAGATTTGAGATTTTTATCTTCAACAAATGTGTTGAGTTATCTTAAGGGGAGGTTCTAGTCGAAAAGACCGAAAATTAACGTCATTTCATGATTTTTTTTTGGCTATTGCCAATTTTTTATTGTTACTTATAAGTCTATGTTTCAAGATATAAATCATATTTTTTTTGTCAAAAAACAATGAAATAGTGGCTCCAGTCCTCATTTAATAAAGCCGTGCGCGGCGATTGCCAATGTGCGCGGGACACTCTACAGCCCTGCCAAGTGATTTCAAACAGACAAACCCAAAATATTCTTGAAATAGAAGAAAAATTTGGGGGGCTATATGGATTTTCGATTTTTAAAAAACCCTTTTAACAAAAAATGACAGCCATTTAGAAAGAAAAAGACCTTTTTTTACCGTTTTTTTTTGCTTTGCTTCAACTTAAAAAAAAACAGCGCCTCCATATGGCCCCCCAAATTGAATAAGCTTTAATTTGAGCCGTCATACATCAAAATCGGTCAAGTCGTTGAAGCTGAATCGTGTCCCGCGCGCAAAACAAAGTTGTTTCGAGAAAAATGCGTCTAAAGTTTCAGGAAGAACAAAAACCGTGAGTAACAGTGGCGTTACAAAGGTGGGGTGGTGGGGGTGGACCGCCCCGGGTGCCAAATTCAAGGGGGTGCCAAATTTTGGTCCGCATTCAAATTTCACTGGATTACAGTTTCTTCTATGTTTTTTTTTTTTTACAAAAGAAGATGAACTGCCAGGTGAGGGGGGGTTCCGCTATCGCGTCCGCCCGGGTACCATTTGGCCACGCTACGCCACTGGTGAGTAACGTTTGTTTTTTGAAGAGAACGTTCCTGTAGTAAATACACCGCTTTGGCGGTGAAAACTGCGCTTCTCTCGGAGCCGCTCGGAGCGCGTGTTTGTCACTGTTTTTCGGCCGACGCATTCTCTCGTCTAAAACGCTATAACTCCTGAAATAAATTATATAGGGGAATATCCTTTTGGCTACACATTCTCAAGACCCTAAGGATGAAAACAAAGCAAAAAAAAAACGATTTTCCTTTCAATTTTGACTAGAACCTCCCCTTAAGGGGTAATATCACCTTGTAACCAGACAAACTGACCCTTATTTCGAAGGCTTACTGGGAAGTCAAGAAAATTTTTTTTTTTATGAGGTTATGTATTAATGGAAGTACTAGTCTTTAAGTATGAGAAACATATTTTATTGAATTTTTTAGATGGAAAATGGCGGCGTGGAAATACATTGAAAAAAAGCCGTTTTTTTGTATATACCTGCCCGGCCGTACCGCTACTGGTCACAATTTTTGATCTAGAACAAAAAACCAAAGATTTTCTGAAAATATATGGTGAAATCTATAGAACATCGTGGGATTTTTTTGAAAAATGAATTTTAAAAAAAGTGGCATCGTTTTGAAGTTGAAAAACCTGTTTTCTTCGAAAAAATCGATCGAAAACCGGCTATAAAATCGGTTTAACAACAAATATCGAAAAAATCCTACGATGTTCTATAGATAATCATGTTTTCAAGATACAGTGAAAATTTCAAAGAAATCTGTTGAAAATTGGCAGAGTTATCGGTACGGCCGACTCCAAAAACATGGTTTTGAGATAAATGCGGTTAAAGTTTCAAGTAGTATGTATGTAGTGAAATTTTTGTTTTACCTCTAATCTGCAATGCCTGCTCCATATAATTGGCCTTCCAAATGAAGGTTTTCTTGGTCTTCATCTTTTCTGGCAGAAGTTGCATCTTTCCGAGCCGCTTTAGCCTCTTCAGTGATGGAACGCTCGGAAAGCGAGATACGCACCGCATCGGCTTCTGAGCAGAAATTGTAACATTTTTCTCCAATTTTGATGCCCAATTGCTCCATTACTTCAAGTATTCCACTGTAACCATCATTGAAATATAAAACAGCAAGGAATACAGCCGAATTGAGGACAATTTTGCCACTAGAAATGTTCTTAGGAGCCATGGACCATATAAGTGAATTGAAACTCTCATTGGAGTTCTGTGTATATCACCTAAGCAACGAGTAAGAAGCTCATCTTTACCTAATTCTTTGTAAATTGGCTTCACAGCTTCGAATACTTCCACTGGCATAGGCGTTTGATGTTTATAATTTTGTACATCTTCCGAAATCTCCTTCGTTGATTGCCAAGAGCACCATGACTTCTCACCTTCAGGGCAAAGGTGGTGTTGAGGCTCAACTTAAAATATTTTCCCCTCCATAATCGACATTTCCCATCATTCTTGAATAGTTTAGAAAGTGTTTAAGCCAATAAAAAAAAAAATGAAAAAAAAAGTTACAAGGTGATATTACCCCTTACGATACATTCATGGTCTCTTCATCGTGAGACAACTTCAAGATATCTTCTAGATTTGTTCGAATTATCTTACGGGTCGTTGGGTAAGCACTGAATTAAAGCATTTCGAAATTCAAATTTCAAATTGACAAATTTTTCACAACTTTGATGAGAAGATTTTTCAATACGATCGATAATTCAACGCGTATCATAAATCTTTCGTGCATTTCAACAAAATCGCCAGAAGATTTGAAATATTTGGATATATGAGTTCGCAGCACATCCGGTATGGAATGCGGAGAAGAACAAAAGCAGCTTTTGAAGCTGATCGAGTACTGGATAGAGAGTTTCTCCCTACCGGGTCGTATAGGATTATGACGTATCTTCCTCAAGTATATGTGCCAAGTATGTAAAATACTTGAGCAGCAATTTCGGTAGCAAAGCAAGCATAGTTTTTGACGAATATCGTGGGCCATTCGAAAGAATATAACTTCACGGATATCTTCATCATCGGGGCAATGATTCCAACGAAATCTTAGGAAAGTTTCTGGCGAACGAAACAAATAAATCCCTGTTTATTGCTTTATTAGAAGATATGTCGCCGAAATCCGGATTTTGCGTCGGGAAAGCCGTTCAAAATGTGGATATGGTAATGATACGTGATACGGCAACGAATCGGTATAACAGATTTGATTCGCATTACTCACCGGAGTAGCTGATGAATATAAAAAGAAAATTTTGCAGTCTGCATTGTTAGGGGTTATAACACCACGTCAAAGTTGTAAAACCCTAAAAGAGAGTTCAAGACCTTCTATATCTATCAATAAATGCTCTACGTTTTGATTCCTTTCGAAAGAATGTAAAGCCAAATAATCCTAATTCGTGTGAGGTCTCCCGCGGTCTGCAAAATTGAATAAATTTTGAGCTTCCGGAGTGGAGCCGCGTCTTGTATCGGTTGGTTGCCGACGTTTCGCCATCATTGCAGCTGGCTTCTTCAAGGTGGTATGGCTACTCCACTCCGGAAGCTCAAAATTTATTGGAAAAATGGGATTGTAAACGGAGTTTAACAATGAGGTAATGGAGATTAATCCTCATTAATTATTCCTCATCTCCTTTTGAAATCCCCCCCATCCAGGGTTACCATATGTGTCCGGGGAAAAACCCGGACATGTACTCTTTTCAAGAATGCGGGAACATCCGCCAGGGTTTTCGACTTGTACTCTCAGTACTCTTTTTGTTCTCTTTTTAGAGAAGGAATTAGATCTACATCTTAACATCGGAAAAACCGTATTATAAAGAGTACATGTCCGGGTTTTCCCGGACGTATGGTAACCCTACCCCCATCCCTTATGATTCACTAGCCAAAAAGTATTTTCAATAAACTTCCGAAGGGAAATTTTTGCCGTACATAGTCACAATACTAACACTTCTATGTATAGTTCGATCAAAGTATTCATTCCATCGCACCTATCGTAACTATTGAGGGTTCAACCAAGAACTTTCTCTCATACATCATACATTAACTGAAACATTGAATGAATCACAACATAGCCTTGGTCCACTCGATCTCATGCCGCAACCGGTACACGTTGAACGTAGATACGCGTTCCAATCCGGTACAACATACACAAGAAACAATCTAAACGCAGAAAGGAAATGATCGACATTCAATTTATATCTCGAATCAATTCGCGCGTTCGATGAAAATCAAACTCGATTAAAATTCGTCCCTCTTCTGGCAAAGTAAGCACACATTCATTGCGTAAAATGTGTAACAAGTGAAACAAGATTGAATTACCGGGAGTGTAAGAAGAGTGGTTTCTTATTTATGAAATGTACAACATGCATACCTACTACTTCATACACAAGGTTCTGTTCTACTTTGATTTGTCCAATCGGGGACAACTGGCGTATTTCATGCTACAGGGAAAAATTATTTACCTCACATTCCGATGTTGTCCCTGTTTGTTCTGCTAGCCTTGTTTTATCGATGAATTTCATGGATGATCGATGCGATTGAATGAATTTTATCAATACATTCGTCAAGGAATATCCATCGAATGAATCAATGCGAACGTGCAAACTTCCTCAAGATGGAAGGTTATTTTCTAATAAATGGTGCCAAGAAATTCGAACGACGATGTATTTACGGTAAGATGATACTCTACTGTGAGTCGTTATGATCCGTGAATCGAGAGTTCCTGGAAATTCGTCCCATAACGTCGGAGGCGTCAGCGACATCATCATCGTCTTTCGGAATTAAGTTTCCTACATGCGCGTGCATAAAAGGATGGCCCGCTTGTTCACCATGAAAACACATACGATTTTACAAATTCGTGTATGTGATTCATACATCGAGCGTCAGTTTGTATATATTTCGGTACAGCGAATCGTGGGTAGATAATAAGACGCCCCACCAATGGTCTGTAGGGAGTTCTAAATGGTTGGAGTGCATCGAAGATGAAGGTGGAGAAGAAATAGAAACACATAAACGATTCGTTGCGATTCATTCATATTTACGCTTTTCTTTTCTGTAATTGGGGGGACGGGGGCATCGTATATCGTTGGGTAATCAGGGGATCTCGAAAGTTTGGTAATCCAATCAAAACAATTGCAAAATTATCTGTTTTTATCCCCTCCTTTCATTCCTACGGTGATAAGAAAGGGTATCCGATTCGGGAATGAATACCCAGAATCGATTGGTCCTCAATACGCGAATGTACTCTCTAAATCTGGAAGAGTGAAAAATCACGCATTTCACTGCACAAAGTCTCAGAAGTGAGTTGATCCGCTTCGAGTGGAATTTTCACTCGTTTCGAGTAAACCCCCGAGTGAGTTTCTAGCCTCAAACCTTGGATTTTCACTCTGGAAGAGTGGGAATTTCGACAAGTCCACTTCTGGCTGCCTAAAGAGTGAAATCTCACCCTAAAAATTTTAGAGAGTAAGAAGGAAAGTTTTTTTTTTATTGCTTTATGTGTTTATAATATGTGTTTATAAACGTTGTCTTCGGGAAATATTCTGCGCAGCAAATATCGATCGATACAGAAACAAAGATTCGTAAATTTTCATCTTTTCCAGCTTATAACGTAAAGTTTTAAACCTTTGATTATGCTGACTGAATGAGATGGCAAAGAATACGACATAGACACGAATAGCGTGTAGATATTTCATAACGGATTGTTGCTTCAACTCAGCACGCTTCACCACATTGAGATCCTGAGATGATGCAAACGTGCACTGTGCATTCAGAGGTCAGCAACAGCTTGCATGTCATGCACTTCATTGAATCATCGATTTATCTGATTTCATTCAAAAAAATGTTATCCGGAAATTGTTTTACATCCGCGATATACACGATTTGTAGATTGTGAAATTATATCTATGCTCTCAGATATCTCTTAATCCATCCCTGGTTGAACAAACCCATTGATTCTCGCCAAATTTTATTGAATCTTGCACAATGTTCCGATCAAGTCCCATGGAATTGCATTTCGTCAGATTCTATGAATTTTTGTGATCAGGGATCTCTTTGGTCATTCTATCCCACGCGGATTTGTGATCGATCAATTCCATTGGAGTTTCCAGATTGTGACAACCAAGCTCAACATTGACATGGTAGAACATTGCTTCGCGTTATCGAGAGTCAATCGGAACTACGGTTCCGAATACAAAACGAAAGCAAGAATACTAAGTCACTTCGAAACCTTTCTGTGAGATCATATCACAACCCTAAATTTCTATACAAAGTTATTCACCACAAAATGTCGCTTTGTCAACATGTAACCAAATTTATACCAACAATGTAGGATAGATATAGGATAGATTGATAGAATATGACCGACTGAATTGAAAACTCGAAGACCAGTTGTTTTGAAGAGGGAACCAAATTCATTAGCCTGGGAGTAATTGGGAAATGTTGTACTTTGATGCGCCATTGTAAGTGCGAGTTGCTATATCAATGCATGCGAGAGAATTTTCCCCTATCCCCCGTTCAATAAAATTCCTCAACAGAGATATCAGGGTCTTTATCCTCATTATCTCTCTCTTTCTATATATACATCGATGGAGGAAATTTCCCTGATTAAGGAGCCTGTCTTGCATGAGTTATCAAACATTGAGTTGGTATAAACACAATTCTATCACAGTGTTCAGCTATCAGCGTGAACAATGCCTTATATGTCATGGACCTCGATGAATCACTGCTCGATACATGCTAACGCGGCAAAAGAAGGCATTTTCTGTTGTTACTGAGTAAGTAACAACTGTTTCATCTGAATACAGTAGGAATAATAAATCCATTTGGAATTCGTTATCGAAAATGAAACTTTTGTATTCAGTGGGTGTGCGTAATGTTTAACATTCTTGATTTCTACCCTGGATTTTGAATTCTCATTCCTTGGTCTAATTTCTTATTTCATTCGCATATGGAATATGATCTCTTAGATACAGTCAGGTTGACCCACAACCCGATCGGGAAAACTCGGCTGAAAGTTTGAAATCTAGATTATGGAACATGAAATTGGATAAACTGATGATCCGTCATTGCTCTCCTTTTTATAGAAATTCAAATGTCATTCACTGAACAGCTATAATAGTGAAAAATACTAGACTAGAATTAAAATCTTATCAAGATCTCTGAAAAAGTAATTACCCGAATCGATCAAATAGTAATTCTTCTATTCAAGTCTTCATGTTCTTTCCTTTTGATGAATCAATTTTCTTATATTTTCATCTTCCTTCTTGCTGTACCAAAAAGGGAGCGTTCAAGAGATTCAACTGGACGGTTCAAAGTTCTCTTTCCCCTATTCTCGTCTTTCGCGTAAACACCTTAATGGATCCTGGAAGTAGCTGCACCTGTTGCTCTTCTCATCGTCGTTGTCGCTTCAACCAAAAAATATTTCTGATTGTGGTTTTGAGTGTGCATTGTGTGTGCATGCTGGTTACACTTGGTCCATTATCAAGAGCTAATTTGTCTATTTATTGTTACGTGTGAAACTCATGTTCATCTCGCTAATAGAATACGATTCCATGAATTTAGATATTCTTCTTCCATTTCACTTGGTACTTTTTGTATTGTTATCGAACGGTACTGTAACTGAAACTGATTTAAAAACATCCCAACTGGTAATCATCGTTGAGTTGACCCGATATTCCATGACTAGGTCCCCTAATAGCAAAATCCTCTAACTCATTAAGAGAAAAATCTGGTTCTCATAGCCACACCAGATTTATGTGATTTCTCTGGTGATCGGGATCAAATTTCTCACTCAGCGACAGTTTGAAACAATTCACGGGAACATTGCGTTGCCAAATGTGTAAAAATATGCTTCAACCTGGAATTTGAACTTCAGTTGTTCTCGTGTTGCTGGAAGCTTAGGTGAATTCTTGAAACTCTCGATCACCCGGGTAGTAAATTTCCAGCAAGTCTACGTAAATCTAAAAAACAGCTCACGCTGAGTGCATAACAATTTCTGTTGTATGGGTCCACATTGAGTCAGTATTTTCATGCAAAACAGCATCGGAAGGGCGTAACTTTTGTTCCGCTTACCTTGGTCTCCGCCAAGTAAGTTTGCCTACTTCCAAAGCAAGAATGGGCGCAATCGATCACTTTTTGTACTTTTTTATTTTCATAAAATAGAAATTTGAACATCAAATTAGAGTTATTTAAAAACAAAAAGTGCAAAATAACTACAAATTCGATGTCCCTGAATACGTTTCTAACACATTCGTTTTCATCTCCCTCCTTTAGAAATCTGATTAGCACCAATTTTGAGTCGAATGAATTTGAATTTTGCATCGAAAATCTCTTATCAACGTGATTCGAATTGGGGAAAATTATATATAAATTATATATAATTATTGATTTCAATGAAGAATTTTCAGCAGGGCGCATAGGAAACAAGAATCAAAGTTTGTCTTGAAATAAATCCAACGAGTCGTCCTTTCTTTATAATATATCTGATCTTGAAAACATCACGGTAAAAACGTGAAGACTCAGGTACGCGGAGAACATATTTCGTGCCTTACTACCCACAGATTTGATTACTTTATGGAGGAAAATTTAATTATTCAAATTTAACGAGCATATATCACGTATTATGGTACCAGACTACCAGTGTCTGAATATACAAATTGGATAACACGCAGCTGAATACCTCGACAAGCAGGACGCGCACCGTATATTTCCACCACTGAGCGAAAAGCGAAAGCAACGACGCGTGACACCAGACTTCAACGGAGACGTGCTTTAAATATAGAGGAAAATGCTGAAAATAATTTGGAAGATACGTGTTATGGTCCTGGAATGGATACGCCACACTTAGTTGAAGAATTCTCACGTTATGAAATAGTACGAAAACAAGAATTCCCAATCCTTTAGAAATCTTTTTATCATCCATTCTCAGGAAAACACGAAAATTCCTCAATTTAAATTTTTTGGAAAAAAGCTCCTCCATGAAACAAGGCAGGCAATAAAGTTTTGATTTTGAACAGCTGGTCGATTGAAATTTCACTCACCGCTTCGTTATCCGTTGGTAAACAGGACTAGCGTTGTACAGCTTGCTCCTTATACTACTTCGTGCAATTCATGCACAGATTATATACGCATTAATTGACATTTATCACTGAAACTACTACTACGTTCTCCAAGTTAAGTTTTCGCCTTTACAATTCAAAGTAACAACATAATAAATTCGTACGAATGGAATTATTTTTGGAAACAATGGGAGCAAGGTCGTTTAAATACGGGATTTTAATTTCCTCATTTCCCTCCCTCGTTTCAAGCGATACACAATAGCCATCATCAAAATCCATTTGACGCGACGTGTACATCATTTGTACTTCATGTACGCATGTGATGAATCGACGTTATACGTATGTGTTCATGGCAAATATTAGCCATCTAATACGAACGTTTTACTACCGCGTATGTCATCACTTCCCTCTTCATTCTTCGTACACAGCTTGTTTCTAGGAAACCATTTGACATTATGCACACATTATTCTGTGTTACGTGGATATAAACAAACGGAAGAACACAAAAAATACATATTTACCGACATATTTCAACTTTGATGATTCTATACATTGGCAATATCTTTGAGGTAAGTGCGTCAATATTTGAAACACAATGATTTTCATGGAATCATCGAATCACGGTTTACACGCACGTAATTCCCCTCCTCTCTCTCTCTCTCTCTCTCGAGATTTTCCCCTCGTTCGTATGAAAAGGAAAATACTTCCGTAACTAACGATTCGATCATCTCTTTATTTTTTTTCTTAAATATTTTTCAAAAAGGATAGAGACCCTACCGCGTGTTCTGGTTCGTCACGACATTCGAGGGGTGGAATTTAATAATAATGATAATAACACCCAAACTATTTCGAGATTAAATGTTTTTCGATCGAATATTTCGTTCCTAGAAGAGAACGAAGAAGGATTTAATTAAGGTGGAGTCGTTCTATCGTCCAAAATTATAATGTTACCTTATAAAATTATACACACATGACAGATTTTTCTGTTCTGACCACATAACACGTGTTCGTCTAGACTAACTGACACGGTAACCTATTGATTAACCAATAATGGGGGAAACCTTAGCAGAACATAGTGGCCTGCTCTACAGGCTGCATTACAACTTCGGTATAAGCTAAATCGCATTCGCGGTCGATCCTATCAGCCAGGTGCTACTTATGCTACTATTATTCTTTGCCATTACCTCGACAGTCTTATGCTGAAATGAATTTCAGATTTTTCAATTCCTCGCGATAGAAGAATGACGAGAATACATGGGGCGCACGTTCTCGCATTACCCAATTAATTCTTCTCGGCCATTGCAAAACCTTATGAAAACGTTTATCTTACGATCGAAAGATTTATTTGATTAAATCAAAGAACGTACCTGTACCACTGTATTTGATAGGAAACGAATTCCTAGACTCTAAGAACAAGTCCGCAAACCCAACAATCATAACAAACTGATACAGTAAATTATGCATGCTGCCTTTGCATTACATTGATTAAAATAAAGGAATGAACGATGGAATTCATTTGATCGAAAAATTGGTTTGAGATATGGACGATGAATTTCAATGGAAAGAAGGTTTTATTAGTTTTACCAATCGACAAAGTTGGAAAAACTTGGATTAAATCCAATTAGAACGTGAATTGTGGGAATGATGGATGACGACAGCCATTGTACCATAGAACTGAAGAAAATATTTAAAACAGGATAGAAGAATATCTAATTTCGAGGTATACGTGACTAAATTCAGGTAGATCTGAACCTAATATGAAGTGGTGTGTATAATGAAAGCATCTGTTGGACTATTTCAAAGGCATGCATTGACACGTTAAAACATAAAAGGACTTGACTTTGGAAGAAATGAGGACTGCTCAGAAATTCTATTATCATAGCCATCTCCTTTTACAAGAGAGAATTTCAGAATGTTGTGTACGTGGTGTAAGTCAGATATTGTGTCATAAATTCTAGTTTCAGAACAGGTACTAATGGCGATACACTTCTGACCTATTGAATTTTCAAATGAAAGAATTTTGATCAACATTCACTTTTATTTTGAAATCTTCGTTTCCTGACATTCATGTAATAGGGAATAATTCTTGGATGACCATTTCAGCTAATCTTCGACTCGTATAATAACAATATCAAGGAAAACAATATTTCTCCACAATCGAAAATGTCAAGGTTGAACTAGCAATTCAAATGGATGAAAACGAGGGACTTGAAGATATCAAAGTATGCATGTAAGCTCAGTCACCGATCTTGAGAATTGAGAATCTAGAGTTTCTTCCATTGTTCTCGTATGACGTATGAAAAATGGAAGAGATTTTATGACGGATGAAATATCCAGGGCACGGAGATAGTCGAGCGTCCAACGGTTTGTGCATCCTGGATTTTACAAATGACCGCCACCTGGCATCTCATTCGATATTGGAAGTTCACGTCGTTTTCAATCGATGCGTGTCGCGATTAATCCATGACAGACACGTCAGCGTCCGTGCCTATCAAAATATTGACATCCTGTCCCTGATAAGAGAAGACAGAGGCATTTGAAAATTCAGCAACGTCGTACTCTCTGTCCCGCTTATCTCGACTTGTACCATCTGGTTGCGTCCGTTCGAGTGGCCGTGCGAGCATAAACTCCGATGTCAAGAAAACTCAATTCACCTTCTCGAGTGGATACTCAAGATCTCAACATCTCGATCACAGGTAATTGGATGTATGTATGTAAATACGTTGATACATCGATGATATTCTTTCAAATCGCGTTGCAATATTTCCCTATATCATCCACCAAGAGCGATGATAGATTTCATTGGAATTTCAAGACACCATTTGTTTACACTTCTTGAATTCAACGGCAAAGTCTATATTGACCCCTCAAAAGAGAAAGTGGAATTCAATCGAAATAAATGTCATTAAGATATCAAACGCGGAGGACGAGATCGGGGAATAAAGACGTTCAAAGTACCATCTCACGATTCATTGTTCCTCGGAATCAATTGATTTTCATTTTAGACAGCAAGCAAGAGCAAGTGAGTGACGATAACAACAATGAGGGCATAAAAATCTTTATCTACCCTTACGAAGAAATATTTGAGATTCTAATGGCAATTTATTGTCGATTCATTGACTGAAGATTGATTAGTTCAGAGAGGATTCGGCTTCGTTTTTCAACAGGAGAATATCCGCTGTAACCGAAGACGTTTGTACAGCGTATAAGTGCATCGTCACCGAGATTGACACATCAGAAAAACTTCCTATATCACGATCAACAAAACAAATATCTTACGCCGGATGCATCATTCCATTGAACTGGATTGAACAAGATATCAAAGTCCAGGTCAACGGTGAAACGTCGTTCATGTGTCGGAAGTTGGTACGTATATATATAGAAAGAGAGAGAGGAACAGAGAATTGTGAAAATTCTAGTATAGAATCGTGATTTTATTTCAAATCTTCTGTTCGAATCAATAATTCGGAATAATAACTTGGATTCTAGATTAATGAAGATGAGGATTGATGAGTTATCTGTAAATCTCGGTAAGAAAAACGGTAAGAATAGGTAAAATAATAACAAGAACTTCGAACTTCCAGCCATTCTTCCTCTTCCGGATCTGTATGGGAAGAGATAGAATGATCCTTCAAAGAGGATCCTTAATAGAATAAAATGTATGGTTGCTCTTAAACCTAACAAGTAATTGAGGTGTTCATTTTTCATCTTCCTCCTTGTTCTCTTTGCACGTTAGCGTATAGGACATGATTGTTTTGTTATTTGCGTCAGTTTCGTCTTCCTGTGACGTTTCCCCTCGTGCAACACTGCTGTATCGGAGAGTATTCCGGCGTTATATAGGTACACGTATACACATCCACGTGAAAGATAAATATTCTGGGTACGTGAGCGCACGTGCGCCATGATGTTCCCTGATGTTTGTTTGAAGAGAAATAGAAGGTACATAACATGAGTTTTCTCTACATAATAATATTGAACGAAACCCCTTTGTTTCCTCCACTTTTGATCTCCAAAAATAACGGTGATGCCTTGGGTCCAATAACAGTATTGTATGATCTATGATCGACATATTGTGTGTCGGTGGTACTAGAATTGTTCATAAACTACGTGTTTCACCCACACACTTGTCTATGCGTCATTTTGTAGTGGGCGTATGTGTGTCACTTAACGCTTTGAGTAGACACGCTCACATTGAAACGCAGTTTACTCACCGATGGTGTATGGCTAATGATAAATGTATGTAGAAGTATACACAACCGCCCATATGTTCATAATCCGAAGAATGTTGTAATAACATAGTTAGAATTCCCAAGTACACCATCTCATGTAATGATGTAATAACCGAAGTATTCATAACATGTTTATCTGAATCGAATGAAAGAACAACACATCGTTTTAACTTTCAATCCAACATCGATGTGAAATATTTCATTCTCAGACTCGATATAACTCCTCCCCCATTACGAAGTGAATATCATTAAATTTCATTGGAACCTGTTAATTTTCCCATTCGTCAATGAGATTTTATAGATTATTCGTAATCTGGCCCACCGATGTGATTGAAATTGACTAAAACGGTGTATGCATATCATTTCTTTTACACGGAAAAACTAATTGAGCTGCAGCAGCTAAGTAGCTAGCACGGACACGGAAAGCCATTAAATTTAGCTGCAGGAGCTAATTTAATGGCTGTCCGTGTCCGTGCTAGCTCAATTATTTTTTCCGTGTATGATTTGCAACATTGTTTGACAATTCCCATCGGAATCTTCTAGACAGTAACTCATCGAAATGATGGCAATAGCAATAATGATTATAATAATTATGATACGAAAGTTATATCTCCGTTCAATCGAATTTTGTGGGTTGGACATATCCGGTGAGCCCAACAAGGTTTACATCGTGTCATTTACTGTCAGAATCAGGTCATGCCATTAGCATACAATTGGGCGTTATCCGTACGACGTCAGTTGCTCGCTTGATTTGCATCATTGCTATCATCGATGTAAAACGTTGCAAGGAGTTTGTTGACCGTCGACAATGTATCACTTTCTAGTCCGCCAAGAGAATCCACAGACTCTCGCAAATTGATAGTCTACTACGGTAGTCTACTACTAAGATAATAATCATTTACATTTTGATTAACATCATCAATTATTTTCGTTCCTGCAAGACAATTTCTCTCGGGTAGAATTCGGATATTGACAAGTACTGAACATTCAACGGCAATAATGATCGAATAATAATATATTTAAGAGGAATTGGTTTCAAATTCGAGAGATGTCAACATTCGAGCATCTTCTTACGATAAAATAAGGGAGAGTATTTTGCGTTCATTGGGATAAAAAGAACAACGCGTGATCGATCGCTATTCAATTGAACCGAAGAATCGTGGGTAAAAATCATATGGAATTCGATAGGAAGCATCAACTGCCGATCAAAGATGAATGAGAATGAATAGAATTCATAGGATTCATGAATTTTGTTGATCAATCGATTTCCATTGCTTTAATCTATTTATGTAAAAATTATTGAATTCAAATTCAGGAATTTGGCGATGGCTATTCATTGGAGCTTGAAGAGAAAACCTTGCAAATCTGAAAATATTCAATGATTTATTGTATTCAGAATTGAAAATTTGAAAATCTCCAGAAGCATAGAAGAAATCTTGTTGTTAATTCAAAAGTAGTAACAAGTCAGCAGTTTGTAAACTTTTTCCACCGCTTGATGATTCTCAGAATAAAAATTCACCATGTTATGTGTTTAAGAGAGTGACAATAGTGGAATATATTTAAATAAAAAAGCCGTCGGATAATCAGGTGAATTGAGTACGATTAATCTGGATAATTGATAGTCCTATTGTATACGTATTGAACTTGATCGTATTGAATGAACGTATATTTATATGATTATGTATGTTTGCCGGCGTCTCGACGCCTGGACTTTGAACTGACGGGTTGACCAGACAGCCGGATACACGATCACGACCACAAACTTTGACGAGGAATCGTATTCGTCTTATCTGTTCAAGGTATGTCGATGATCCGGATAAGAAACGACTCACTTCGTTACGTGGAAAAAATCATATGGAAAAGTAACAACGAACATGGTGTGCAGAGAAGGTTTTATAATAGCTAATATATTTTTATTCCTAATGTATATTTGCTTATCGGAATAGTTTGAATCGAGTTTGAATGTTTACAATATAGCAGAACCAACGATCGATTACATTCCCAGACAGCACAAATAATCATTTTGAATTCACAAAAACTCAGAACTTCTTGAACAGTCCCCGTTATGCCAGTAAAAATGAATTCAAAATGCATACATTTTGAATGTCTGAATAGTTCTTTATGAATTCGTGATATGAATTCTTTCTGAAGATTAAGTTATTCATCAAGAGTTCATTTTGAATTCCAACTATTCATGTTGACTGTCGTAACGGGAGCTCTTTGCGGGAACTTTTGTGCTGTATAGGTTGTTTATAATTAAACTTCTTTCCTTGAACCAGGATGTTTGAATGTGAATTTTTTCCTAATGATGGTTTTGAATAGCATTATTTTCTTAGGATATTGAAATTTTTGGCCATCTTTTTTAATTCGTGATGCTCCATGAAACTTTATGGTTTTGCGAAGGCGTGAAATAAAAGAAAAAGAATTCCTAACAGAAGAATGTGTCTTTGGGATGTTTTTACAACATTTAGAAACTTTCTCCACGTTTTGTAAATGTTCGATTGTGTCGTTTGAAGTCGAACACTATGAAGGAATTTTACAATCTAAGAACAATTTGAATTTGCTAAAATTTTGGTCTCTTGGAAAAAATATATTCTTTCCACACGGTACATTATTAGATAAATTCAAATAAAATGTTATGTAAAATTTGTATATAATACTAGGTAATTGATGATATATAAATTACATGGTTCTCGAAATGTGAACCGAAATCCTTTGGTTAAAAATGTGTCGACATAATCATTCTTTCGAATTTCAATTACAATTTTGATTCATACCACACAAATTGTATTCTCCATGGATCATTCGCATCTTTGAGAGGTACGTTTTATTTCGGATAACCTTAAAAGAATCTTCAAGGGAGGATAAATTATTCCAATCTTAGATCACTTTTATCCAGGAAGTGACTCTTATACAGTCTCCAAATGCAGTCCATTCAGAGAATACAATAAAATTTCTCTAAAAATGATGATGCATGGATTATTACGTAGAGGGTTTGGTTATACATTGTTTATTCCGCTATTGTTTAGCCTTTACAACTCGTATATACCAATTCTTTCCATTATTCCAAGATATAAACATAGTCACATGAAATTATATTATTATACCACATACAAAACATGTAAATCCAGATCATTAATGTCACCTCTCATACCAATAAATATATTTTCTCCCACATTTTACATCAATAGTTTTCTCTGTCAGAGCATGTGCTCGCACCGATAAATTATTCCAATCTATACTTCAAAATTATATTTCGTTAGAATATATATTGTGTGAATTACGTGATAAGCTGTCGAGACAAAATGCGCTGGAGAACGAAGCAGAGAAATTTTCAATGAAACTGGAGTAACTTGCGGCGTAACGAGAAGTGAAAGCAATAATGTTTATGCGCGTAGAAAGTGACATTATGCAGGTATGCAGAAATCAATACGATTCATACTTACGTGAACGGAGTAATCGAAACGGTTTATTTGTATACATCAAAATGTGATCATCATGGACATTCGAATGTAAAGATCGATGCTTTTTCAATTTATCCCCAACTTTCATACCCCAGTCAAATCAAATTCTAACAATATCAAAGTGGCTTTTATGATTTTTTGTGAAATCCGAGACTCTCAGGAATATATCAATACAGATTTACAGATTTATTCCAGGGAAAATGAATGATTGACAATTCTAACGGACGATCAGAAATGAGAAATTACTGATCTCGAGTAGAAAAGTTTTCAAAATTATATATAATTTTTATACAATTGTATAAAAATTATATATAATTCTGAGAATTTTTTCACACGGGATTGCACTGTTTCTTTCACTCTGTCTGTGCTAACAATAGTATATGTTAGCTTGAGACAAAGCTGAGCGATTCACACACAAAGAATCAAGGAATTAGCACACGGGCTAATCCTTCACCCAATAGCATTTGAAGCGAAGGAATTGATTCTATACAATGTTCCATTGACCATGGATATAATATGATATAATTGGCAGGATATAATTTCCAATTTCTTCGGGCGGTTCTGAATAATAGTGGACTCCAATGTTAAATACACTGAGAGAAAAAATTTCCGGGAACAATCAAATATTTAGTTGAAATAGTCGCCATAAAATACTTAATTGATTTGAATAAACTTTCATTGACTCAATTGAATAATTGTTTCAATTCATGAAATATTTCATAACATATTAAATATTTGTTTGATTGAACGAATATTTAATCGAGTCGATGAAAGTTTATTCAAATCAATTGAGTATTTTATGGCGACTATTCAACTAAATATTTCATTGTTTTCGGAAATTTTTTCTCTCAGTGTAAATTTTGAGCTTCCGGGGTGGAACCACGTCTTGTATCGGTTGGTTGCCGACGTTGTGCCATCATTGCAGCTGGCATACCGCCCTGCCAACATACCGGCAGCCAACCGATACAAGACGCGGCTCCACTCCGGAAGCTCAAAATTTTTTTAATTTTTCCGGAAGACCGCACAGCGAATCTTCGCTGAAGCAACTGACTGCCATGTTGTACTAAGCTTTTAGTCCAATTCAGATAATAACCGAGCGCACTTCAAGTCATAGCTTGGGGCCTGATTTGAGTGATATTTTCGCTCCTCATGCAAAAATTATGAAACTGATCAACACTGATACAAGCTCCTACACCCCCGTAGAAAAGTTTTTCCTATCCATTTCAATAAACTTGCCAAATTTCCAGGTTCTTTCCCATGTTTCGGAGAAAAGATAGAGAATTTGACATGAACGAGGAAAACTTTCCTAAGGGCCATCAATGATTCAACGTTGACATCATTCTTGAATCAGTATCAAGTGCTGATAAATAATTTTAGTCGATTGATCTTGAGCTTCCCTTCAAAGGACTCAACCTTAAGGGATGATGAATGAATCAATTAATGTTTTCGCAATCTCTTCGCCAGATTCTTTCGAAATCGCCAAGAATCGTACGAATTTGTCTACGAAAAATGATGTGGAATATTCAAAAAGAACAAATTTTATACGATTTTTGTGAAATTTATTGACAAATTTCATACAATTCCGATAGAATCCCCAGGTAAAAAAAATCTCCCTGAATCTCTCTGAAATCTGTCTGAATCTCTCTATATTTCTGGATATTTTTCAGAGAGATTCAGAGCAATTTCAGAGTAATTCAGAGGAAGTTAGAGCCCTGTCAGATAGTCATACATCCTGAATCTCTCCAACTTTCTTTCAGTTCCTCTTAATTTTTTTTTATGGAAATCTAGGAATTTTTCAGGATCTTCCTAAATCTTCCCGAATTCTCCAGAATTTCATTTATTAACCATTCAAAACTCATGTTGAATTCCTCTGAAACAGTCTGAGTTCCTCTGAATCTCTTTGAATGTGTCAGAATTTCATATATCTAGATTTCAAAGCTTACTCTAAATTTGCCTGAATCTTTCTGAATTATCCTCAATTTTTCTGAATCTCCCTGAACTCCTCTGATTCTCTTTGAATCTCTCCGAATTTCAAATATTGAGAATTCAAAGCTTGCTCTGAATTTGTCTGAATCCTTCTGTAAAGTTTTGTAGTCAATTTTTGCTGAGTTTCGGGTTCCCGATTCTCCCTGAAACTCCTTGAATACTTCCGAATTCTCGAACCAAAAATTTCACTTCATTTAGTTCTCTCTGAATTTCTTTGAATCCTTCTGAAAAGTTCCATGGTCAATTTTGCCTAATTTCTGGGTCTCTGAGTTTCGTTAAAACTCCCTGAATGCCTCTGAAGTCTTGAACCAAAAGGTCCCCTCAATTTATTTTCCCCTGAATTTCTCTGAATTTCTCTGAATGATATTTGAACTGCGAGTATTATTCTTTTACTTTTCTTTTGCTCTTCTCTTATTCCTGGTTTGTATTTTCTGTAGCATGTAGAAGTCTAGTCTCTGATTATTTTTGTATGTTGGTTTTCTCTTTTAAAATTACATTCTTATTTGTAATAGTAATTTGTACTTTCAACTTATACATTGTTCTTAAAGGGCCCGGCCCTGGGACATAATAAAGCATGAAATGAAATGAAATGAAATGAATCCTTCCGTAAAGTTCCATGCTCAATTTTTCTTGATTTCCGTTTCTCTGAATCTCCCTGAATGCCTCTGAAATCTCGTACAAGAAATTTGACTCACTGTATCTCTCTCTGAATTCCTCTCAATCTCTCTGAATTTCTCTTACTCCTTCTGAGAAGTTCAACGTACAATTTTTCCCAATCTACCCGTCTATGAATCTTTCTGAATTTCCCTGAATCGCGATGAATTGCTCTGAATCCCTCTGAATGTCCCTCAATCTCTCTGAATTTCCCTGAATTTCCCTGAATCCTACTGTAGAGTTCCGTGCTCGATTCTTTCTAATTTCCGTGTCTCTGATTTTCCCTGAATCTCCCTAAATGCCTCTGAAATATTGAACGAAGAATTACGCTCAATTTATCTCTCTCTGGATTTCTCTGAATCCTTCTGAAGAGTTCCATGTTGAATTTCTCCTAATTTCCGTTTCTTTGAGCTATCTAAAATTTCTTGAATGCCTCTGAAATCTCGCACCAAAAATTTCACTCAATGTATCTCACTTTGAATTCCTCTGAATCCTTCTGAAAAGTTCAACACACAATTTTTCCTAATCTATCCGTGCCTGAATCCTCCTGAATTTCCCTGAATTGCTGTGAATTCCTCTGAATCTCTCTGAATGTCCCTGAACCGTGAAATTTTCAGAGAGATTTTTTTACCAGGGATCACGATAGAATTGGAAAAATAACTCTGTGCGAAGGTGGAAAGTAGAGGATTGAATGGAAATATATTCGCAGTCTAGTGTTTGCCGTAGAACGTCTCTACCGTTTCAATTCAGCGTATCATTCCGCGTTGATAATCTTCATCGTTTATGGAATTTCGATTCCGTTCGGAGAGTGATTTCATCCTCCAGAGCAATTTTTGAATAAACAAAAGAGATCGATAACTACGCACCTCAAGGCCTTGGGAGTACCTGAAGCGCCAAGTAGAATTTCTCAACAATTCAACAAAGCATATTCAAAGCACCGCATATTTGCAGTGAAATTGTACGATACCGCTGACGAAACGTATACATGAAAATTATATAAATATCAATCACAAAGAGGCAATGCATAACCACTTAACGAATAGAATTTCATTCGGATGATTTAATTGAACCGATGCGAAACTTCATCCAGTGATTGATGGAAGTTAAAGAGTTTACAAGTCGTTGCACGATAAACAGTAAAGTTACGCGATACAGTTATGTAATACGACGACTACTAGATGGCTTTAATGTGGATAAGAGCGATACAAACAACAACATACAACAGGGCTGCAATACACTTTGGAGGCCAATGGATCTACGTACCTTCGCGTATGCATCGCATCCACACGCGCATGAAAAGAATGTTTACCCCTTCCGTATCCCTCTCTCTCTGACTCTATTTTTCTCTTTTCTCTTTCCCTATCCTTGTGGTTAAACGGTTAACGATTCTCTATATCTGCGATATGTTACATCTATAAATAACGGCCTCCCTGGAATTTCCTGTGCGTCATCATGTTATTTACATCGACGCCAATATAAGATGCAAACACCTTTCTTCCAAGAACGGCCTGACTTCTTCTCTTCTCCCCCCCCCCTCTATCTCTCTCTCTCTCCTTCTTTATCTGTTTTTGCATTTACGTACACAAATCAATCCCACTCGTTCTTCAAAGAATTCCTCATCGGCTTACAGAAGAATGAAGAAGAAAATTCAATTTAGCGTCTATTATCATGCTCCGCTATTACCTTGGGTTGCAACATATTACGCCAACGCGCGGTAAAACGTAAAATTTTCTCCACAATGATACGGCAATCACGTTCCCAAGTACGCCAAATCAATCGATACGTACTGCGCCAAACACGACATTTTCCAGTTGATTATCGCTCACTCGCAATTATAGGGAATGGGTGCACGTTTGGAACACATGAATAGGTTTCATGAGGTCCGATTATCCTGATACGCAATTGCACACGCTTGTTCAATCACGAAACAATATTTTCATTCGATGAAATTCGGACCAACGTAGAGAGGGAAAAGAAAATTATTGTACTCGATGATGGATAAATAAATATTCTTTCGATATCATGTTAATCTATCGTTCGATATTGATACATAATTCGAGTCAATTGGAAATCTTGTGAAGATGTGGTTGAAGTCTTTTGGAATCTTGATATGTTTTGGATATCTAAAAGTTATTATATTTAAGTTTGATCTGTTGGAACTGGAAATCAACGTTCCATGAACCTTGAAGAAAATATTATGATTCCGACTAACATTTCCTCTGAATATTTCCTCATCGAAAAGCAAATATACCATGAAAATTATAAACCACCGCATGTAACTCACAACAAATACTTGTACATTTTTCCTCCTTCTATTATCGATTACAAGGTCAAGTTTCGAAGATATAAATATTCATACCAGTATCAACACGTTACTTTCAACAATGTCGCGATTGCGTTGCGCTACGCAGAAGCACATAATAAACCACAGTAAAATTAAAATGTTGCGCAACTACCGATCTCTGTGGCTTCTCGTGTTCTGCAAAATCAAGTACAACTTATATTTCATCGAAGCGAAATTATTGTCCTCTCTCGATTGTTTCTGAAAGGAAAATCAATCGAATCGTCTTACCGCTTTGAGACGAGTGATGTAACGGTAGTTATTTTTAAACTCGTGTGAATTTGTTTCGAATTTCAAGATAAAGTAAGCACATACTTGTTTACAACGAGTCACAATGAAGTCATTTTTCATGGAAAATCGCATGCGTTGGCTGGAGAGCTATGCAATAGGTTGCCCATAAATAACACGCGGTAGATATTCTGAAACCGATGATCATTCCATGCGCATTATGCGATGTGTGTTATGTACCATTCTGTGTGCATACATTTTATTTTTAGTAGTGAATCAACGTATGATCGTGCTTGATGACTGATTTCCAGGAAAAATTAGATAGATTCGTTCTTGCGATGTGAACAATTATTTCTGATTGCTCCAGTTATAGATTCTATCGTATTTCTTTGAGACTAGAGAAATCCCACGTTTCAACAATATGTCGTGGATTCTGAATGTTTCAAAAATTAATTCTCACTTCCGTGCTACGTCGTTACATCGACGATGCATTTGTCCATGGCACACTACCGTCGTGTACGACATTGATACAGACAGCATATAACCGTTATCTCGACTATACGCGTTCATTAAGAATGCATTTAGCTGATATATCCGTTTGCGACCGATCTATAAATACACGGATCCTGTGTAACAGTAAACGAAACTTGAGAGTATTATACGGAAGAGTAATTATCTATTTTTACCTTCGCGATATTCTTCCTTCGGAGGGAAATTTATTTCTGTTCTGGATTAATGATCTGATTTGTCTTAGAGTTTCTTCATTGAGTACAGTGGAGGATTGCGATACAAGTATGCTCAACCAACATCTTTTATCGGCATCACTAAAACTTTTAGTTCAAGGAATCAAACGTGATTTGATATGATCATTTGCTCAGCGTAGGCAAATTTTGACTGGACCAGTTCTATTCAAAAACAGGTACAAGAATTCAAGTTTCCAGAATCCATACTCTTCTGAACCACAAAACTCTAAACACCTATCATACCTCCATTCATGGATTTTTCAAATGTAACAGAGTTGGAACCGAATCTCATTGTTCAAATTCAGAAAACTTTCAGTGAAGCAGTTTTCTTGGATGATCTCAGGAATGTCGATAGTTCTTCAGAGGGTTCAAGTGATTTTCTGGAAAATTCAAATCTTAATCTCAAATTCTTCATCGATCATCATGATAATTTATTTCTTGTTTCATCAATCAAAATACAACCCAGTGTATCCAGTTGAAAATATTGAAGATTCGCGAAATCAATTATACCTGTTCTCAAAAAGTGATATCATGATCCAGTTTCCAATTCTCAAAAAAACAATCTTACCTCAGCAGTATAAAAATGAAATTATCGTCGACAATTGTTACGAATTGTGAAGAAGCATTCTACCCTTATTCTGACGACCACTGTTGACATGTTTGTAGAAGTTTATTTATAAAGAAAAAAAAATGGTATACCACGTGATTATAATAGCGACAGAACTGGTAACCCCGTATATCCTTAACAGCCCGTATCTCAAGGAGAGTTGTGGTGAACTTTCATATACTCGTGGTTCTTTTCACCGCAGAGAAAGGATATCCCATGACAGAGATAAAAATCTACTAATTCGCTCGACATAATCCTTTCTATGCGCGGATGATTAAACTTCCTGGAAGGTTTTTTGTAATACCAAATCACTTCCAATTTACACGTATACGATCTTGAAGATCATTACACATCAGACAAAACAGATCATTTTCATCAATTGATTTTAACTTGTATATAGAGTATCGAACGGCCCAGATAACATGCTCTCGCAAAGCGACGTACATGGATAAGCTTTTGCAAGCAAATTGCACGCGAGGAGCTTGAAATTGCTATCAGGGAGGATACAGCTCATAACGATCATGTTGAGTTCCGATTAGAATTCATCTTCTAACTGGTTGAGAATCACTCGTGAACTTGATTCGCGTGTACACGTACATTAAGTATTTATTTTCTCTGTGTTAATTAGTACACGAATCGAGGATGCGGAGTGACAATTTCTTAGCAAGCATCATTTTTCTCCCCAACTCGCATTAGAGGTTATTGCGTAATGATCATAAACCCAGGTGAAGTCCTTCTCCGATTTCCAATGATTAAAAGGTCTTCTTAAATATATTTCGTTTATAAACGTTTCGGTATTTCGTTGATGCTTTAGAATGATTCGTCATAATGATATTACCTTATTACGTCTTTGGTTTCACTGATCACGTGGTTTGTGTATATCTCTCTCTTTCTCTCTCCTCATTTCGCATTGTATACAAGAGGAATTGGATGGATGAACGAGAATTTCACATAAAACATAACCTGCATATATATATATAGAAACGTAGATATAGTGGCCTAGACAAGTAGGTCGCGGCGTACTTCTCCCTATGCTTTATATATACATTGTCGCGTGTGCGCGGTGTCGCGAGCACGTATATGTGAATTGTGCATACGTATACGTGGAGTGCACGTGCACTTACAGAGACATACGTAACACACAACACAGTGGTGACCCACATATACGAGCTGAGGATTGTGTTGGTCTACCTATGGTTGAGTATTACATAAACTAGGTACCTCTGCGCCATACGCCTTGTATGCTCGTTACTTGCTCGTATATATGTGGATATATTTATATATATATACATATATGTATGATATGAGAGGGAGGAAAAGAGGGGCTGGGAGAACTGGTCGACCGACGCCTATTCATTTTCCTTTTTTTGGGTCACCCCTTAGGGGATCTCTGCTTCTCTTCCTCTCTCGCTCACTTTATGCTGTTATCGATTCCACTAGGCGCAATGGCAGAATATGGGTTTTTTTCGTCATCAATGTTCTTAAATGACAGCTAGGACGTTCACGTTCATCAACCTGCCAATCTGTGGCGAATTTTTCTTGATTTGAGTTTTTATATTGATATTCGATGGAATGTTACATGCAAAAAAACGCCTGGATGTTGAAAGTTGCATATGCTAACAAACCCTAGTGGAAATAAAGCGCGATCAACGCGGAAGATGACGCTGTCAAATCTAATTCAATCTCAAAAATTCGATTAAATATTGTTTGCCGTAGATTGAAAAATTGTACGAGAGGCCTTCTCTACCTTTGTCCAACTGGGTGGGAAAATCCCACCCTTATCCTCGTTACCATCCTAGTTGGAAGAGGATAGAAGTGTTCTGAAGAAGAAGCCACGCTACTGGGGGATACGAAGTGGATGGAGATTTGGCGTCGATACAACGGAGATACGGCGGAGAAATGTCGATTATATCCCCTTCTGCTATTTCATCATCTACTTTCCACCTGTGTTCAAACGGTGCCTAAAGTGGGTAATCGTTGGTTGTTCAAAAACCCCAGTTGAGTTCCAGCTAGGTTCGACCATGCTGGGTAGGACCAGTAGGAATTTGGTTACATGGGATCAGTAGTACCTAATATGAGTCTACCTAGAGGTTGGTACTACCCTGCATGGTTCTACCCAGTTTTAGTAGCAACCTGGGGCAGACCATGCTTGGTACGGCCTCAGATAGTGATAAATGAATCTTAGAAATTACAGTAGAGCAGTAATTTGTGTACAATTTATCCAGAGTTCTGACATTTTTATCAAATTGCGTCACATTCTTGTCCCACTTGCATTCCTAAATTTTTCTTTTCAGTTTGTCAGGCTGTTTGCATTTAAAATACACTCCTATTTACTGATATTTTTTTGAACTTGACACCGGTTGGAACCAAGTTGGTTCAACTGAAACCAAGTTGGTTTAGCTAGGACCAAGTTGGTTCCTTGTTGGATCATGTTGGGTTTTTTCAACAGGGTTCCCTAGGGAAGTTTCCAATGGTGTCTCATTCGATCCGCGTCTGGTCGCAAAAATGTTGAGACATCGAGAGAAGATAGAACACTTCGGCAAGGTAAACATCAATCGTGATGAATTCCTCCCTCGTTATCTCAACGAAATAAACATAACCTCATTTCATTTGTTCGTGCTTGAAGTTGGCGTCAAGTTGTCGTTATTCACATGCACTATTCGCGAATGGTTACGTGCTGCCAGCATTACATATACCTGCGTATAGATATATGCAGATGAAGCTTATATATATACATATAATACGTAAGTATATAACTATAAGAGAAGACGTGCAACAAAACATAGGCAAAGGAAGAGAGAGGAAGGAGGGTTAGAGCTCGCGCAAGTCGTCCCCGTGTGTCGAAAGTTACGGTGAATTATTGCGTCGCAATATCTAGACGGGCCTGCCTGCTGCTTGCTTACTTGCTTGCTTGCTTGCTTGCTTGCTTTGCTTGCTTGCCTGGTTCACCGTCTATCTGGCCTACTTCCATGTTTTTACTCGGTGACTTGGAGTAGCGCAGACACAGACCTACACCTATATATACTTATACATGCCAAGTATGCAAGACACATTACGCGTATATACACATTCACGTTACTGTGTATAAGTATAAATGTTCGTTTGCGTATCTCTATACGTACATACTATATATACATAAGAGAGAACCAGAGCGCGAGAACGGTTATATATTAAAATGCAGGTAAGCATTTACGGGAGATCGTTTTTCTTGGGGCAACGAGGAAGACCAACGTCTTCGACCCAATGAGTTAACAAATATGTGGACGATGCTATACCGTGTATACCGTATGCATAGGCGTACGGCCTATCGCATGCATCCCTTCCAGAAAGAACAACGCGATACGTGTGATAATGTTGCGTGAGAAGTGAAAAACGGTATATATTCACGGTATAATATTCACGTATAAAATCCAAAATCCATCCATGTCCTACTTTTTTCCGTGACACGCTATTTTCGATTGTTTTCGAATCGACGGAACTCTCTTTTCTACTTATTTACTTATCGTTTGATTATTCCGCTAGCAAAGAGTAATAAAATGAATCCCCTTCTTTGCCCTCCGTTTCAATAGCGAGTTTACTTACGCAAGGTACAGGATAATCGCTCTAGATTTCAAATCGAGATATAGGCAATGATTGTGTTATCAGGGTGGTGACGATGTTGTAGGCTCGTGACTATGAGAAAATGTTGAAAAAGCACGGAGGAATCGTGCATAATTTTATAGAAGTTCGTGAGAGTGAGCAAATTGTATTGAAGGTCGATAGAAATGCGCAACAAGAAATTCCATGACCTCATTGGAATCCACTAAAATTGTGCAGATTGTGTAGATTGGGAGTGATCCCTGCTTCAATAGATACAAACTTTTCTTCCCAAACAAAAACACCTTTCTTGACATCATGACAAAATTTTATTGATATCAAAAACATTGTACTACCATCAGCACTTGCCGATGAATTCATGTGGAATCTAACATGGAAATGATGAACTCCTCGACGAATCAACGGAGCTTCGTACATTTCTGATAAAACACCCACAAGAAAAAGTTGTAAAATTAACGTGTTATGAAATCAATATTTGGATGTTTTCAAAAGTTGATTTTACAGCAGACAATGTGAGATTTACATCAACTGTGGTGTATCTCACATTCGCTGTTGTAAAATCAATTCGGGTTGTGGTGGCTCTAATTATTTTTGAAATCATCCACATATTGACTCTGCAAGATGTAAATTTCACAACCTCTCTTTTCTCAGTGAAAAAATAATGTCAATAGCACTGAGGTCATCATCATGAAATAATCAGTCTTATGACTGGTTTGATGAAATCCTCCAACCCTGTTTATTATCCGCTAACCGCTTAATTTCTGCATATCTACGACAACCCTTATCTTGTATAATTCGCTTCATGTAACTTAATCTAGGTCTACCTCCTCGAGTTTTACTATTCATTTTTCCTTCCAATCTTGTTTTCAATAAGCTATCATGCCTTAACCCAGGTAAAAATTGACCATGGGCGCTAGGTTGCCGCAAGGCTCACCAAGATGGGCCGAGCCTAGGCTACCAGGCATGGCGCAACTCTGAAATGATAACATCATTTCAGCCTCAGCCCATTTGTTTCCACAATCAAGACCCAACACTGGAAACAGGGTTGGGATAGCATATGCCGTCAATGGCAGACCATACAAAAATTTGTTCGCCAAGGATGAGCCAACGCTGTAGCAATCTTGCGGCAGGGTTGCGCCCATCCCATGCCAATGGTCACTTTTATTTTTTATTGTAATTGAAAATAAAAAAAAAAATCCATTCTATCATTTCGATTGAACGAAATGAATGTCGGAGAATTTCAACATGTAATTTTTCTGATTAGTTTAAACTGATGAATGACGTAAATCCGGTGGTCCTGGCGTAGAAGTAGGCGGGTCTGGAAACAGATGAAGAATTATTTCTGTCATGGAATCTTCAAAGGAGACTTATATATTGATTGAATGCTTGGTTTGCCACTCGCAGGAAACAAGCATCACTCTGGTGAGAGTTATTGTAATTTGCTGTTTGAGAAGGAAGTTTCATTCTTAGCAAAAGCTATTACTCAAGTCGAGTCAAGCTAACGCCTAAACTGAGCGAGGCCATCGCCCAAGCTGAGTCAACCTATTGCCCAAGCTGGACCAAGCTACGACCCATGCTTGGTGCAACATGAGAATCCATTGTCATTCAGAGTTGCCTAATGCTTGGAGCAGTGTCCCGCCAAGCCCTAGAGAGCCTCTGTTGAAAGCATGCGTTTTCCTTCAAGCAATATTGGTTGAAGGATGGGCCAAGCGTGGCGCAGCCAATGATCAATGATGGATCAACGAAGTTGATTTATGACTTCCCATATTGGTACAATGTTTAGACCATTGTCAACCATCTTTGTCCCTACATAGATTGCCCAGCTTTGGCTGGCAGCTTTGCGTCTAGCTATATTCCGTCGTCAGCATTGGCGGAGCATGAAGATTTTTATATGGGAATGTGTGTCCTATCAGATTACTTCTTCTTTTCACGACCTTTCTCAAAAGACTTCTTTTTTCATTTACCTTCTCAAGTACTTCTTCATTGTTTACTTTCTCTACCCACTTTACTCTAAGCATCCTTCTATAACACCACATTTCAAAAGCTTCAAGCTTCGGGACCATATAATGCTGTGCTGAAAACGTAACTCTTCAAGAATTTCTTCCTTACTGCTAAGCTAATATTCTTCGAACATAGTAATTGTTTCTTTTGGTGGAAAGCCTGCTTTCCGTGTGCTATTCTTGCTTTTATATCTCTTTCGCTTTTATCGTTTTCTGTAATTATGCTTCCTAGATATTTAAATTCTTTCAATTACTGAATTTTCTCTGCATCTATTTTGATTTTCGTTCTTCTTGATGTTTTCGCTGTTGTACGAATCATGAATTTTGTTTTGTCCTTATTTATATTCATACAATAGTTTTCTAGTAATATTGTTTTCATAGTGTTGAGAGTATTTTCTAACTCAGCACCACTCGTAGCTAATATAGCTATGTCATCCGGAAATCTCAACATGCTTACACTTTCACCTTGAATCTGTCATTTCAATTGCACTTGCTCCTTCACTTCGTTCATCGCTTCTTCTATATACAAATTGAAAATCAATGGCGATAGTGAGCATCCTTGTCTCACCCCTCTTCTAATTTGTGCTTCTCCCTTTTGACCCTCTATTTCTATTATTGCGGTTTGATTCTTATGTAATTCATATATTATTCTCCTATCCCTGAAATCAATTCCTACCTCTTTCAAAATCGTGAACATCTTCTCCCAATCAACATTATCGAATGCTTTTTGTATATCTACAAAACCTATATACACAGACTTTTTCAACTCTAGACTTTTCTCTACTACTGTTCCGCGTTCCCCTATTTTTCCTAAAACCGAACTGATCTTCTGCCAATCTACTCTCTATTTTATTCTCTATTCTCCTGCATATAATTTCTGTCAGTATTTTCGAGGCATGTGAAGTTAAACTAATCGTTCTGTAGTTCTCGCATTCGTCTGCTCCTTGTTTTTTTGGAATGGCGAGAATTTTATTCTTCTAGAAATCTTTCTCCTCTTTCGTACATATCTCTGACCAATTCAAACAGCGCGTCACGAGTTCTCTGACTGGAGGCTTAGATAAGGTCCGCACTTATTCCATCTATTCCTGGCGCTTTATTATTTTTCAATTCTTTTAAAGCCCTGTCGAATTCTGATCTCAAAATTGAATCTCCCAATTCTTCTTCATCGAAATCTTCCTCCCTCTCTAAAAATCCTATATTATCGCTTCCTTTACACAGATCTTCTAAACGATGAATCCATTGTTCTATTTTTTTCTCCGTTCTTATCAATTGTTTCCCTAGAGAATTTTGAATCTTACTGCTTCTAGATTTCATTTGTCCAAAAAATCTCTTAACAATCCTATATGCCTCATCTATTTTCCCTAAATGTAATTTTACTTCTATATCCTGACATTTGCTTTCCTTGATTCTCTTATTATTTTATCCCTCAGTGCCTTGTATGTTTGCTGGTTTTGTTCGCTACTCTTATTCTTGCATCTCCTCCTTTCATCAATCAAATCGAGAATTTCTTCCGTTATCCATGGTTTCTTAGGCTCTACTCCATCGTTCTTCAAAATTTCATCTGCACATTGTTCTATGTTCCCCTTCATATTTGTCCATCTACTCTCTATTTCCAAGTCTTTCTGTTGTCGATCCTCCAACTTTTCGTCCAACATCACTTTGAATGTCTCCTGTGTTTGTCCTTGTTTGAGATTCTTCAAATTCCATCTTTTTGCATTTTCCTTTTGCAACATATTGTGATAAGTTTTACAGCTTTTCACTTGGTTTCTAAATCTTTGTTTTACTAATATGTAATCAATTTGGAATCTTGCTGTATCTCCTGGCATTCTCCAAGTATAGATCCTTCTTGAATGATTTTTGAATAATGTGTTGGTAATAACCATTTCATGGCTTTCACAGAATTCGATTGAACTTTGTCCTCTTTCATTTCTTTTTTCTAACGCAAAATCTCCCATTATGTTGTCCTCTTTTCCTTGCCCTACTACCGCATTCTAGCCGCCTATCATCATTAAATTTTCTCCTTCCTTTACATATTCTATCACTTCTTTTATTTCATCGTACGTTTTTTCGATATTTTCCTCCGAGTACGCAGATGTGCGCATGTATACTTGAACTTTAACAGTATCTACCGGTTTTGTTCTAACTCTGACCATCATTACGCGTTCGCTATGTTGCAAATAATTTTCTATCCTATTCCCTACCTTTTTATGCATTCTAATTCCCACACCTGCTTGACCATTCTTTAATCCTGTATGAATGATTCTGAAATCCCCTTCTTGCGGCCATCTCATTTCACTAATTCCCATTACATCGATACCTAACCTATTCACTGCTAATTTCAAATTTTCTAGTTTTCCCGTTTGTCTCAGTGATCTAACATTCCACGCTTCAACTCGTAGGATGTTCTCTTTCTTTCCTATCTTCTTTGGTTTTCTATCTTGTTTGATGAAGCTCTCTCGAGCAGTCTCCACCCGGAGATCCGAGCGGGAGGCTATTTTACCTCCGGAATGTCGTTGTTGTTTTTTTTTTCAATAAATTAAAATTTCAAAATTCTAGGTTTGGAGAAAGATTTCATTTCCTCGGGAATATTAAAAGATGTCAAGGAAGATAGTTTCCCGCTGCTTTCCCTCCGTTTTCACCGATGTTCCTGGCGTTGAGATGATTTAGTTTCTCTTAGTTTGTATTCTCCTTCTCGAGTAGTTTATTCCACCCAAAACAGAGACCCAAATCTGAGATACTTATCCTCTCCACCACTTAAAGGAAGTAGATACTACCAAGGATGGATAAAAAGGATATCAAGGACAGGTATCAAGAATATCACCCTGGAAGACCCGTAATCATCCCACGGGGAGGAGCACTGAGGCATTGACTCCCAATTATTGTCCCTTTTGAAATGTTGAATCCTGTTTCCCAAATGACATCTGTGAGGAATTGCTGAAGAGTGAATCGTTTATTGAAACGAATTGGTAATTGAATGAAGAATTTTATCACAAAACCCATAAAGATTTTGCAAATCCCGTGGAAGGAATCGAAAAGAATGACGGCACTTTTTTCCATCGGGCGTTTTCAGCAGGAATTCCCAAGTAAACATACTTTAGTCATTGACGAGTTTTGTAACATTCAACTAGTCAGAAACTAGACCCTATTAAGTACCTCACCAGAACCTCACTCTAGAGACTTGCAAGCGTCTAGTTTCTTAGCATCTGACTGTTACAAAACTCCTCAATGACTAGAGCATTTTTACTAAAGGATCTTACCAAATCTTTCGCTTCATTCCATAATTGTTGAATAATTTGAAACACAACGGTTACACATAATGTCACATTCTCAATACGCTTCCAAAAATAATCTACTCCACTGACTCGCACTGAAAATTATCTTCTGGAACATTGTACCGGTCACCCTAAATGCGAGTATCGGTTTGTGAACGGGCAGGAGCGGACTATGGCCTGCGTCAACGGCGCCATGGCACAGGGGTGGCAAGGGTTTTGATAATTGAAAAATAATTTTTAGAAGAATATTAAATTCTAAGCCATAAAACAACATTTTTGGGTGATGAACATTTTCGTGAAAAATTAATTTTTGCTGCTATATAAGGGGTGGTAAGAACCAAAGTCCGCCTCTGTGAACGGAATCCACCTTGTATCAGTTTTGTTCCATACGCAATCCTGTCAATGTACAAGCTGACTCTGTCATGGTTCCTTTGATGTGCCAATACTGGCACAACTCTGGCAATGGTACTGCGCCAGTACCATATGCCCATGTTTCAATTTCCGAATGAACATGTATAATACAAACCAGAACCAATTAATTTTTCATTTTTTCATATTTGAATTAAAACTTATTCCAGTATTATTTTATATTACTATTTACCGAGAGGACAAGGGGAAATAAGAATTGAAGGAATTAATATTGCGAGGAGACTACGCTTGTCTGAAATATAAAATATCTTTTCATTCAGAAGAAGATCGTAATGTACGTACGTTCCAACCTGATGTGTCCAGTCTTTTTCATAGGGGCCATAAACTTTACTCCATGATGCATATATATTCTTTCTGCATCACAAATGCGAGTATCGTTCACTTGGAAAATATAAGGTTTTGGACTCCGATATCAAACGAATACGGTACACGAATACTATGAACCGTAAATCTAACTTAACACCAAAGAATATCACTGTGTGCATGCATATATCTACGTATTCGCGAAAATCCTTCATCTGTACCCATAAAGCGATATCTGTATATACATGACATATGAATGTGCTCCCGATGTTTGATATTTGAAATTACAAAAACAAAGAATTAATAAAGTTGCATGAGAGATTAATTTCTAAGAGTATAGGATGTAAATGAAAAACATAATTTTCAATGATACCATAGGAAAATTTCTAAATCATCATTGTAAATTATTCGCTACTGAAAATGAAATTACGAACTAGTCCCGGCGCGATATTGTTTCAAGAGTTGTTGGTGCTCCCTGGGTGAAGAAACGGATTGATTCTCGCCAAATCTCATTGAATCTTGCACAATGTTCCGACCAAATCCTATTCAACCATTTTCAAGAGATCAAAATGAAGATATTTCATTTGGAAGCTTAAACCGAATCTTATACACAGGGAAAAGTTTATATTAAAGGCTATTAGATACAGTATTGTGATATATTGTGGAATACACTCGATTATGACGAAAAGAGCTATGACTATGCATTTTCTTATTACTTCGCATATTGAATTCAAGAAGAGTTGTGGTAATCTGTCGCATACTCATGATTCTTTTCGCCACAATAAAGTATATCCCACGGCTACGATATAAATATATCACTTTTTACTACAAAATGTTCTCCTCGTACCGACGCAGTACCTGAAGAAACACAGACACTGGAACAGAAACTGGAATTTACGGTGAAACTCTATCGGTTCTTATCGTATTCTATAGGATTTGAGAGAAATGCATCTGATTTTATCGTATACAATTCCTATACCAGTTATTTAAAATAACATGGTTATATTTTTCTGAATAATTAATACTTTCTCTGCAGGAATTTCACGATAAAACCGCAAATATTTTTCAAAATGACAATCGATAGAGGTTTATCGAATTGCCTTTTCAGAAAGCAAAAGAAACACGTTGAAATTTAGCTTCTAAAACCTTACCAAAGACGATTTTTCATTGCCATCGTGGAAAAAATTTACTTTGGAAGGGATTTATTGAAAGCTCATCGAATGAGGATTGATCCCGGGTCCAGCGAATCTCTGAAAAAAAATATTTCGCGGATAAATGTGTATCATTGGGATTAGCTCTGGGTTTATTCTTACAATTTTAAGAGACGAGAGTGAAGCTGGCAGCCGATTGATGTAACTTTTGATAAAATTGTTTTATTCAAAGTTCTGAATCGATTGTTGATATGAAACATATTTTAATCAAAAGTTACAATCATCGGCTGCTATAGCTCCACTCTCATTTTGAACAATTAAGTAATTTGAGTTGAATTCTGGCACAAACTTAGAATCAATATCGCACGAATCCAGAGTATTTATGAGGAATCCTAAATGATTTTGAAGAACTTACGGAGATAAAATCTAACAAGTTCAGAGAGCAAGAGATTTCAAAGAGATTTCTTCGCCGTGTCTGCAATGCCTGCGCCATATGTTTATAATGCCCCCTTGCTTGTCTCCGTTCTCTTCGTCTTTGAAGAATGTTTCGACTCATAGACAGCTTCCAAGAGATCTCAAAGAGGTTTTATGAGGATTTCTCATAAATAGTTTCATAGATACGAGATTCGTGTGACGCATCGAGTTCTAACGATTCGAAATTCTGAAATATTTCAAATCAATTTCAAACATCGTCTCGCAAGAAATCTTCGAATTTCGTTGTTCGTGACAAACAGTCCACCCAGGGTGGAAATAATTAATTCGGAAACACAAAGAATTGAATAACGGTAAACCCGATATAGATGTAATCGAATAACAAACCACGAGAGAACATGATTTTCGAGCACACATGCATATACACATACATAAGAAAAAAGAAAGGAACATACAAAAGCAAAGCTAAATGTTAATTCTTTATACGTTTGACATGGTCACGAAAACGACAACGACGATGACGACTACGACAGGGTCATTGCTGTTTTGAAAGTAAAATGTACGCCCTGAAAAATATTCGAAGCGATTCTGAGAAGTCCGAGCGTGACAAAACTCGAGACCACCGCCATTATATATTGAATATATCGATGGCCTTGCGTTAAATATACTATTTATTTGTAAGCATGCATTTAAAAAAGATTATTGTACGAGTCGCAAAAGTCTACCGTGTACGAACGAACGATCGATCGGCACATTATTGAAAATGAATATTTATCCTTCGATGCAGACGCGAACACGAATCATCGATGATCGTTATCGAGGTTGGTTGTACGATTTCAGATTAGATAAAGATGATTTACGATCACAAAGATGACGATGATCACGACAAAAAGGTGAAATTTCGTTCATGAACGATAAATGATGAGCTACGTTATTCTTTCGAAGTCAAAGAATACGGTATTAGAAAAACCACAGTTGGATCTCAAACGTCGATGTATGAAGAACAGTGCATAAATCGCTCCGATATTTCAAGTTCGCTAATTGAACGATAAATTTAGCTCGGATGATGATCGGAAATCCATTTTTCGAGATCCGATGAAATGAAAGCAAGAGAGAAAGGTAAGATCCGTTTAATAAGACATCATCGATTCAACGAAGAAAGTATTCCTTCTTGTTGATGTAAGAGAAATGAAAATAAACTCGGGATTCATCTCATTTATTTCCAGTACCCCTCATCGATCTATCCGACTCTGTGTATCATCGATCTCATTGAATTACAAATCATATAAAATTTCCCAAACGCGGGGATTATGTTTGAAAATCTCTCTCGCGAGCCTCTGAATTTGAACACGAACGTCCTGTGTAAGATAAACCAGGCTTCCGCTCCGATCATTACGCTTTTTCCGATCCAGATTCAACTAAGGTTAAACGATGAATCGTGAGGAGGAAGAGAAAAACGAGGAAGGAAATGGACAGGAAGATGATGGTATAAGATGGTAGGAGAAAGAGGTGCAAGACGATACTCGAAGAACCGTTCGTATCAACTCTTTCGCTACACACTCTGGATGTTCTGGAATCCTTCGTATGTGCCTACTGTCTTGTAATTGTAGTTAATTGTAATGTATTTTCAGTTACCTTTTCCTTCACAGTTGCCTACAACGGCTATAGAATCCGTTATACGAAGATGAAACACGAGCGAGAGCGGACAGTAATCACGTTATCTTCCGGATTCTGAAGGCCGACGACGTTTGAAGGTGGTTCATTGGCACACGTTCGAAGCTTTCTATTTTCTCTAATGGCGTACGGTACCTGCATTATGAACCGAAATCTCCTATCGATTTTATATCAAATAAATTCCGATTGAATTCTTGATCGACGTGAACTGTGGTCCATTCGAACGTTAATCGTTCCGAGAGGTCAAAGTTGTTCCGGGATGGAACAGAATAGACAAATTTTGAGATTTTTCTGTCCTGGGAATTGATTGATCCATCGATGAATCATGAATAATATTATTGTTCTTTGAAAGGTCATTGACAACAAAAACCCCAGTTTCTGCATTAGGAATTTCTCCTCAGAATTCCCTTTGGAATGTTGAAATTAAATTCTATGAATGATTGTTGTTGTTTTCTTATTGAGAAGGATGCTTTATCTGTCATCAAAGAGCTGGATTATTCCACAGTGGCATACCGTTTTCCTCGGGCACATCAGTTTAAAGACGTTGAAAATAGCTTTTGGAAAAAAATATAATTTCCTTAAAAATCCTCAGAGCGACTTCCCTCCGGTGAGTGACACCCAAATAATAAAGAAATAATCTGTGAATGAATAACAAAATATCCAATATTTCACTCACACTCTGTCCGATCCTTTTGAATATTCAATTTCACGCAATGCAGCTTAAGCTCCTCTAAATATTATTCCATCCTCTCGGGCTCCTAATAGAGGAAGGAAAATAATAACTTTCCCTCGTTTTGTATGCGATATGGAATTCCCTAGAGCGATAGGATATTCCTGCTCCAGGAATGACACGGAGAGAAGCTAATTTCATGCTCTACATACCTTTTTTCGAGTGAATCAGTCATATAATTGTAAATAGTTTTGTTTGACGTTAATACATGTTTATTTTTTCATTTGATTCCAGAAAAAAAAGAAACAGAGAGAAAAGTGCCCTAAACCCTGCACGTCTAGAAGGCAATTTCTACAGGATGTTCTCTCAGACAGGCAATCCACTCTCTTCGCTTCGCAATTCAAGCGATCTGCAATTTCCCACAACGCTTTTCTTATTTTTCCTCGACCTTCTACGACCAACCCTTCCCTCGTGTGACAAACTAGGCGTTGGTTGAATCAATTTGTTCGACATTCATATTAAATTTCATATCGAAGGTATATTTCAATCGAACGATTTGCTTGGATTTCTCGATATTCTTTATGATGGTATTCTATTTTGCGGAACACATTGATTTGCTGGCAAATAAATTTGACGGATCCATGATGCGTATCGATGCATGGAATTCATATTGAATTCATTGTTCATCCTGGCACGGGGATCAATTCAATACGGTTTTTTGATGAAAAATATCCGTTATATTCCCAGCGAGTTTTAGAATATCTTCTTCAGTGCTTTTTTGCAACGAAATTTGGAATCCTCCTCAAGAATTTTAATATGAAAATTGTATAGATTCGTGTTCCAGTATCGGAACATCTCTTTATACAACAACAGATTTCTAATAAGACGAAACATGACTTGTATAGCGCAAGTAACATATCCCACTTACGTAAAAGAGAATCATCTATCGATCCGACCGAGCAGCATCCATTAAAATACTCTAGAAAATGTTTCATGTGCGTCAGAAAAATGGGAACATAGAGAAGAGAGTTGATTCGAAATAAACCTTGAAGGCAATTCCTCCTCGACAAGGGAACAGCTCTCTTCGCTCGTTCGACCTACACTCTCCACGTAATACAGTTTAAGCTCCCCTCTCCCCTCTATCTGCAACTCTCTCCTCTCTCCCTCTTTCCGTTCCCCTTTCACAATCTCTTCAACAAACTATCCTGATTCGACGACGTAGACGTTTTGTCAGACAGCGTCGTTCTACGTGGATTCTCGATCCGACGAAGACGACGGCGAGGAGGAGAAAAGGTGGGAGGAATTGTTTGTAAACAGTATATAGTTGAAGGGAAAGAGAGAGGAGATTGTTGGAAAGAAAGAAGAGGAGGGTACAAGAAGAGACTTTCTCCCTCCAAGTGTTACATAATCTCAAACACGGCCTCATCGCGCTTCGTCGTCAACGTCTGGGTATAGCGGGAACGACCTACTCGACCCACTGTCCCCCAAGCGTCGTTGTCAGCGTCGTTGGGTCATGCGGTAACAGAGACCCATTCGCGCACATTGAATATCTACCTACTTCAGAGCTTTTCCTATCGCACATCATCGTCCCGTGCCCTATGTACAACAACCATGTCACATCCCGCTCACTCTTAGGTTTACGTCGTCATCGTTATAGTCATGACTATCATCGTCATCGTCATGGTACGACCAAGTGGCGAGAAAAATTGTCAACGTACATCGTATGTAGTATGTACACGTAACAACAGAGTATACGTATAAATATGTGTATATACGAACTTAACAGTAGCTTCAGTGACTGCACTCTCAACCTACTCAACCGGAACGGGATATGGATGCGTCCGGTTGGCTGGTCCATTATTACACACAAATGACGGTACCTACGCGTCCTGGTGAGTCCAGCACACAAGTGGATTGAGCGAATCTTGCCAGAATTGGAGGAAGAACGGATGTACTGGCAATGTCATGAAGAAAATCACGTACTAGCGGAGATTAGTTATTACCCAAACACCCCGAGTCTCCTCGTGCACGTCGAGAACGGTGAAACATTATGGAACACTCTCTTCCCACTTTCCCCTGCACGCGAATCGCATTCATCTTCCACTATCAACTATCATCCCTGTGAAATCAATTTTGTTCTAATTCTTATTTCCTTCACCGAGATACACGTTATTAACGCTATATGCAAAACAAAAAAGTTCGTACATAGAGAAATCCGGAGAAACTTTATACAACAAGGTCGTTCAAGGCTGTCTTCTTTGAATTTTCAACATCAAAAATCTCTATAATTTTCATGAATATTCAATGAGAATGATACATCTCAAAATTGCACGCACAAATTAATTCTCTCAGTATTTTCTAAAACAGAACAACCTCATTTTTGTCGGATAATGTTGAAATTTCGTAATGAATAATAAATTGAATTCCTATCCATGAGTCATCGGTTTTTGCATCACGCATCGCGTTGAAATTTCCATATCGCATCAAATGTTTACCCGTGTGTTAGAATAATATCGAATCTGAAGTTGACTCAAGGTGGAATCGACACGACGTTCACCACGCTTGTTCGAATGATTGAATTCGTAAGAATTTTTAGATAAGTAATTTTCTACGATTCAATCAGGAGGGAAAGAAGTGTTGTTCATTCCAAAGCGAAGGCCTCCTCGTTCCTGAGAAATCACGTGGACGTACGGTCCTACGACCTCGTCATGGTATTTCTCACGATCCTTGAAAGATTTCTCATCTCAACGCGATGTTTTCTCTGTCACTGATCATTCTAACCGCATTTTTTTAACAAGTCTCGTTCTTGTGTCGTTAATTGATATATATATCTTATTCATCTGTCATAAATATTTCGAAAATATGTCTATGTTGAGAAAATCTTTCAATTAGGACTGTTGTAAGAACTGCGTGCTTGAAATGTATTCGAATGTAAAGGTCAGATGTATTGTAGACATTGATCAATCTCAATTACCAGATGAAAATCAAGACACGGCCCTCTACTGGCGCAGTATTGTTTCCAGAGGTGCTGATATAGATAATTCAAGATCACTTTGCATACCAGGGCTGATCCAGTAACGGAATTGAATCAACGGGGTATTGGAATTTCAACCCTGCCGATACTGGAATTGTGCACGTGACACAAGTAGTACTGGGATTGTGAGTCATTATACACAACCACGCTACAACTCTACAGGGTGTTGTAAGCTTAAATATCAGCTAAAGTAACATCTTTGTTCAACAAATTCATTATAGAGATGCAAGGTTTCAACCCACATTCCTTTTAAAAGACTCGAATCAAAGATTGTGGACTAAACCCTCTATATTTTTGACTGCGTTTTGGAATTCACCACGCAAACATGACTCCTGTTCGTTTTTATAGACCACTGTCAGTCGTTCATATGGAATTCAATTGCCTTCTATCCCTACCACGTTCGACGAAATAATCAATACTCTTCATGTAGAATTTATTTCCAAGTGACATCCAGGTTACAACATCGAGACGGCATTCCATCATTTTGCCGTACGCAAAATCCAACGTAGACAAATTCCGAAAAGCGTTTTCTGAATCAAAATGAAAAATCTACCTCACTCGACACACTTCTTCTATTTCTGGAATCACGTCGCGTGTTTACAATGGAATAAATCAGTATTTTCTATCTATTATCGGCTTCCTTCTGCTGCTTTCTTCGTTCTACATAATAATTATCGAATCATTAACTTTATTAAATACATTTAGATCCTCAACGACCCAGGGAATTTTCTATTCGATGGAATGGTATGTCTATGTTTATCATTCGTTAACCTATGCGTGGATTTCGCAACTCAATTCGCACTTCTACGTGGCAGGAATGCACATAGAATGATCGTAAAAGACTAGGAAGAGAATAAATGTAGGAAGGAATAAATAGGAACTATATGTACGTGTTTAACACGTATATTTATGATTTCTAAGTAGTTACTTAGCGGAGACTTGTCCCAAAATCTAGGCGTTGCGCTTTTTCCATTCATAAATGGAAACATGTGAAGGTATTTGTCTATTAATAAACTCGTCGAGGAGGTATTCGATTCTCTACGGGTAGAAATGATTACTCAAAGTGTCAATTAGATATTATGACAATCAAAGTGAATACTTTTCATATTCAGATGAGGGAGTGAAACATAAGTGAAGAGTTTATATATAAATTTTACATAGTTTCTTCTTCAACACCCATATTAGGGACTTTTTAAAAAAAATTCCACGATGAATTCATAGAGGATTCTTCGATACTATATTGGAATCAATGTGGGGTGTGGGCCAACAACGAAGCCATCCGATAATTAACCGATGTACGGTGATGTTGGATGGCCAACAGTTCATTCCCCTGACAAAGCAAATAAGGAGCAGTTATACATGGTCCAGTTATCCTCCATTGATAGACCACAAATCGCAATCATTTTGCACCATTATTGGACTACTCGTTGATTCCATACGTAGCCGATTATTCAACATCATTACTGATCCCATCGTATCATCCAGAAACCAATCCTTGAGGAACTATCGATCATTGATCAACCGGTTATGAGAAATACAATCAACGCCTTAAAAATGATAATGCCATCAGTTGAATCCATTTCACGAAAGTATTCTATAATTTTCATCTACAATAATTACAACACCGTTCAGTGATCATGAGAAAAACAAGAACTGGAAATTCCACGTGAATACATCGAGGATGATTCACGTCGTCCACCGAAAATTTCCCAAGAATCCATCCACGGAGATGAGAATAATTGAAAATAATGAGGAAATGATTCATTCGAATGATTCAATTTGCATGAAATTTATTTACCGCGCAAGACCTTTAAAATGAATCATTTCCATTTCGCGATGAAAGCAACGAATCGAGCTCCCGATTCACGTGCTTTAGGAACTCGTGAAAACAAACGCCAGCTCGATTCTTAATAACGATGATGGCGATGATATTTTTGGAACGAGTGAGATATATAAAGTACATTATATACACCTGGTTGCCATTCGAGGCTTGCGTGTGTACACAAACGCAACAAACTCATACTATAGATTGTAAACAACGCCCGTGGGAGCACCGCGCACAGCTTATTCACATTCGGTACACGAGGCCAACGTCTAGGTCATTCGTTAACGAGCAGTGAACCAGATTTAACAAAATTATTTCCTAAACAAAGTTTATCTTCATGATACGTATGAACAACATTGACATCCATCGTTATCTATAAGTAATAATAAACACAAGTTGCTTTGCGCGAACCTGTTGAAATTTAAATTTGTCTACACGTATGAACGTGATTTATCATTGATTGTATCGCAATTTCCTTCAAAATCGGGTGTTATTCGGAAAAGGGAAAGAAAAGAGGAAATGTGAATGTAAAACCGTTTCGCTGGCTTTGTATGAATCTTTTGAAAGCTGGATAAAACTCTTTCTACCGCACTCGGGGTTGTACTTACTGAATATGGACTGCGAGCCAAAAATTATATTGTTTTTTTAGATCCAGGCAATGTTGATGGAAAAGAAAAGAATTGAATTTTCAACTGCAATCGATTCAAATTCAATAAAATTGTATACGAGCAATAGAAATAGATTTTACAGATACTGAGGAATGAGTGCAACCGACAGAGTTGATTCGACTATCCAATTTCTGTTGGAGACTTTTGAATTCTTGTGAATTCTGAGTACCGAATTTGAGGGATTTTCTATACTAATAGGACGACAAATGAAGTGCTTGGAAGGAGAGTTCACGAATTATGGTAAACTACCATAAATGAGGTTCAAAGGCGTACAAATGTGTGAAAGTCGGTGGCATGGTGAAGTACCATAAAAAAACACGATATTGCAACAACAATGTAGTAGATTAGAATTCAACCCACCTTTCCGCCAACATTGTCAATTCAGCAAGACAAAGCCACTGAATTCAAATCGGAGGGATGATTACTGAATAATGAATATGTCAAGTGGAGGACAATGTTCTATTATTGGTGGAGCGTTGAATATGGAATGAGTTTTTAGTCAGCAATAGAAAGTCTTAAATTTAGCTCATTTCATGACTGAATCTATGATGCAAACAAATTGAGCCGGAAAAACAATCGTCGACACAATGGAAAAGGCATTGTCTGCTAACTAAGATGCAAACAGATTGAGACTTTCTTTTCACACTGGAAAGCTGAGAGAAAAATTCCATGTGTCAAGTGAATGCGAAGGTGTCAGCATCGAGGCTTCACTCCTCATGGACTTTTCTTACACCATCCCTGCAAGACGCAAGAACCAAGTAAACCAACATCTGAGAAACGAATTACGTTTGTCATAGTTGAATCAATAATGTTGTCGTCCAACATGTTCATCTCATACTCAAAAGATAAATAAATCTTCCAACATAGATTTGATAATGCTTCTACTGAACTCTTAAAAAAACTCCCCACAAGAGAAGAAATTTCTGCTAGTACAAATAAAGCTAATTTCTTATCAACATCACCTAAAATGTAGCTGATGAAGCTAAAAATTTGGACGGTTCTTGTCCTCTTATTTCATTTTTAGACTGATTTTGATACTTTGTCAAGATTGGAGTGTAAATTTTTCCTCCAACGAATAGAAGTGATCGAACCACCAGGACAGAATCAGTCTAAAAATGGTATAAGAGGACAAAAACCGTCGAATTGTTGGACCCAGGTGTCCATCTCATAGCTAACTACTTTCTTCCATGCATAGTTTGATCCGTAACATCTACAAAGTCTTCTGCAACATTCTGGAGATATCACAGAGAGACTGGTGTTATGTGGGAGAATGGCGTCGTCAGTATATTTCAAGTCATGTTCTCAAATTGATATATCTTTCAAAAAATTGACAAGAATGAAAACGAATCCATCATCGTAAACTGTTCATTCTCAATCTCAGTTCGATTCATTAATAACAATGAATTATCATAAACCTATTCCATCTATAATACTTCATCAGTTCAATCATCTGACTCCTGAATATTTTACATAACACACTTAGATAATAAAGAAAACATGACTTTACATAACACCCGTTTGCTTCATATCTGTTTCAGAAACAAGCAAGCGAGTATAGGCAGTGATTTCTCAAGATGAGAAATTCTGAATTTTCTCTCGAACATAAACAAATACATTTCTAGGAGAATTAGGTCTTCCACAATCTCAACGGAGAGAGAGCATCTACAGAATCCGTAGCAGGGAATAAATAACTTATCTCTTATCGGGAACTGTAATATGACGAAATAGGCAGGAAATTAGTAAAGAGGAGTCGGAGCGTCGATTATCGCGACGGCGTCGTTGGTGAAGACGATGCGCCACCGCTCGCGGTATGTAGGAGCCGAGTGATCCGGAAGGAGAATGAGAGAGGGAAACGCCAATCGCAGCCTAGAAGAAGGGAAACAACGGCGCAAGCAAGCGAGAGAAATCACGATCACGCGGATTGCACGCTATTATTGACAAACACGGGCATAGAGTGCTCGGTGACTGGAATGTCGTGTAAGAATAATGAAAACAATCATACTGACAACAACAAACAACAAAAAAAACAACAACAACAACAACAACACGTTGAAACAATTCATTGTTCACAAACGCGTGAAATTTTCACAACGAAGCCTATAAAAATTAGTCGAATGCTCCCTTTTTTCGTTCGCCTTCTTTTTCTTTTCACTCACGGTCAAAGTAGCCAACGATCTGAGAGTCTAGGAATATAATGACGAAACCTCCGTTGGAATTCCTCCTCCTTCCCCTCCTGTTTCAGACGAGTGAATAACTGCTACGCAATTACTTTGTCACGCCGCTTGCTTCAGTTATTTTATCATTCCTTCATTTTCTCTCCTCTCTACAATGTGTACAATAACATACACCCTGTATATGTATGAGGTACATACTTGGCGCAAAGGACATTTCTAATTTTGCAGCAAAACATTTCTCTATCTCATCTATCGATCTTCCATTCATATTCTAGAAAACTAATTTGCATTTTATTTACATCATAAATATTTAACAATTATGTGTTTGTTTTTATACTCGCTTTGTACTGAATTCCTTCCTTCAATGAGAATGAGATATGTAAACGGTAGTACCGTTGGGTTCCGAGGTCTCACAGGGAAGGTACAAAGGTTTGAGATGACATGTTATTTTGCCTTCCATGAAGTTACGTTTTCAAGAGAATGCCATTGTAAGTTTCTGCAACGCACGCTTCTTTTTTCCTCTTCACCAAGAAATCAATAATATGCACGCAAGTTCCCTCTCTCGAAATCCTGTAAGAATATTGTTTCGATGTGAATCTTGGTGCATCTATTACGTGGTACTCGTGAGATTATATTTTGACATTCTTCGAATATCCGCAAGGTCTACGACCTGTACGGCTCAACTCTTTTGCACCTTAACCGTAAACTCTGCTCACCCCGCTAAGATCCAAACCAGTCTCAGACCTGTCCCTGATTCAACTCTGCATACCTTTCTATGTTCATGTATTTGTTATATAAATTATATATGCTGAGGGATATCGTTTACATGCTTGAATGCGGTTGATATATGTTTTTCGTGTTAGGGTATCTTCTATCGTTATTTCGCTTGTCATTGAATACTCGAAAAAAAGTATAAAAGATTAAATAAAATTAATCGTGAAGCAGAAAATTCGAACAAAATTCCGGTGTTCGGTCAGTTGAGCTTCTTGTGATAATCAATCCCACAGATTGAATTGTCATATGAATTCTTAATGAGCTTATCGTCAAGTGTTGTTCTTCCTCTTGTCACTCAAAGTATTTGAGAACATGCTGCACCTTCTACTACCGTAGACCGCGTGATAAATAGTTTCATATAACATTCTTGGCTTGAGGGAAGACCATTTATCTTAGGTATTCTTACATATTTCACGTAATTCTATCATACGTTTGATCAATTTTCTCCAGTTCCATTCAAGTGAATAAAATATAGTTGACTTTACCAAATATTCTGTTGACTCGATATGTCCCGTGAAAAAATCGTTCAGGTCTGATCATGCGTGTTCGATACTGACTGCACGTGAGTGAGCCTGGTTACACCTGGTCGTTCATTTTTGAGCTTTGTCATTACTTCAAAGGCTTCAATTTTGTACTCACGTGGAAACCCAAGATCAAACTTAACCAGCGGCGATCATGCCTGACAAACCATTCTCGCTCGTGATCATGCAAAATCTCACCAACTGAAGAATATTCATACAAAATGATGCTGTGCTGATTTTTCTATCACAAATACACATGCTTGATCATGCTAAATCACCCCCAAACGCAGGCGCGTACGCCTGATCACGCATGATCATGCTTGAAAACTGGAAACTAGAAAATGGGAGCTGCATGAACACAATAAGTAGAAATGATTAACAATAAATTAGTGTTTGATAACATTATTATAGTTTCATTCCTTACAAAATACTTATCGATTTTGTATGAATTTCTCATGTACAATGCAGCATAATCAAGCGTGATTGGGCGTAATTGGGCATGATCAGTCCTCATCACGTGGGTACAAAATTGAGGTCTGATCACGCCTGATCAGGCTTTAGTCATCAGCTCTGATCAGGGGTGAACAAGCGTGGACAATTTTTTCACGGGGTAGCTGGCTCCACAATCTTTTTTTCTCAGTGAAGACCAGACGTAATTCAAGAAAGTCCATAAAGCGCTTCCATGTTCTACTCTGAGGCCATGTGATGTATAGGAAAATCCATCCAAACCCCTCAAAAATCCATGACTTTCAATAAAGTTTCCATATTTGGGTAGATCACGAAAGGTCTGGAGAAGTACTTTTCTACGCCAGTTGATAGATTCAAACGGATTTCTGTTTCAACACACAGATCCAGTTACATCGGAGCTACGCATTTTTACGCAAAACTAAGAATTTGAATATTTGTAAATCTCATCCACCGTGCTCACGTAGTTATTCGTAGATGTTCTTAGGGATTCGGATTTTTCCTGAAAGGCTCCATTGAGCTGAAATTTTTACTGCTATTTTGAAAAACATTGAAGAATCACGATGTGATTTTATATCCGTTTGTCTCAACATAACCCACTCTCCCAAATTCAACGGAATATACTGACTCAACTCCCAACCCATTCGTTTATTTGGCAATCATCATATCAGGTTGGCAACTAAGTAATTGCGGATTTCACTCATAGATGGTGTCAGTTGAATTTTTAGGTTTGCAGACGTAGTACAAATGTAAAACATATCTTGTTATTTGATAGTTGGCAATTCAGCTGTCAATCAGTAACAAAAGTTTTTTGATCGTTCGCGTAGTTTTCGTTTGACGTTCGTTGAAAAATAGAGAATCAAGAGGAACATTTTCGTCATATTTTGTTTTTTTATTTCCGCAAAGGGAAAAACGCATCGCAAACTCATGAGAAGTTATGTGCTGTTTATGGTGACGAAGCCTTGAAAGAACGGCAGTGTCAAAATTGGTTTGCCAAATTTCGTTCTGGTGATTTTTCACTCAAAGATGAAAAACGCTCTGGTCGTCCAGTTGACGTTGATGACGCCCTAATCAAAGCAATAATCGATTCGGATCGTCACAGTACAACACGTGAGATTGCAGAGAAACTTCATGTATCACATACATGCATTGAAAATCACTTAAAACAACTTGGCTATGTTCAAAAACTCGATACATGGGTTCCTCACGAACTGAAAGAAACGCATTCAACGCAACGCATTAACATCTGCGATTTGCTAAAGAAACGTAATGAAAATGATCCATTTTTAAAACGACTTATAACTGGCGATGAAAAATGGGTTGTGTACAACAATATCAAGCGGAAAAGATCGTGGAGTAGGCCAGGTGAACTAACTCGAACAACAGCAAAAGCTGATATTCATCAAAAGAAAGTTTTGTTATCAGTTTGGTGGGATTACAAAGGAATTGTCTACTTTGAACTCTTACCACCCAACCGAACGATCAATTCTGATGTCTACATTGAATAACTAACGAAATTAAACAATGCAGTTGAAGAAAAGCGGCCCGAATTGACAAATCGAAAAGGTGTTGTATATTCCATCATGACAATGCAAGGCCACACACGTCTTTGGTCACTCGGCAAAAATTATTGGAGCTTGGTTGGGATGTTTTGCCACATCCACCATATAGTCCTGACTTTGCACCATCTGATTACTCTTTGTTTCGATCTTTCCAAAACTCTTTGAATGGTAAAAATGATGATGATTCAGTTTTTTGCTAATAAAAACCAGAAGTTTTATGAACGTGGGATTATGATGCTGCCTGAAAGATGGCAAAAGGTCATTGATCAAAATGGGCAATACATTACAGAATAAAGTTGTTTAGTTCCATGATTTTCCCGTGTCTTTGATTGTCTAACAAGAATCCGCAATTACTTAGTTGCCAACCCAATAGAATGATATCATCCGCAAACTTCGAGAGTTCAATGGAAAGTTGTAACAAATATCAGCAATAGGGTCTTGGTATGATAATGAAATGTTAGAGACAAGAGAAGAGTATTTTGAATTGCATCACATAAATTGGTATCGTATTAAATAACGTTGAACATACAATTCTATTATTTCCTTCTTTCTCTCTCCTGTTGCAGATTAAACGACAAAAATAATCTCAATGTCCTATACCTCCTTTCACTTCTAAAATTATAATAATTTGACGATTACAATTTCCTTCTTCCTTCTCCATTGCTTATCCAACAACCAAAAATTTCGACATCGCATGTTTGGGTCTCGTTGCACGTTACATTTCTCTTTCTGCGTTATATTATTATCATCATCATTTGTTTTGAAATGTCGCGCGTTCGTAATAACACTGTATTTTCCCTTGAGACTACCTAGAGGTTATCTATCACTCCGTTATAAACGTTGAACGTCAAAAGCACCGATCTAATCGATGCGTGTTCAGCTTGTCGCGAAGGTACCGTGCCGTCAGCTTGGATAGAATTATTGAGATTCTTGGAAATAATCCAATCGAAATCAGATCACACTTTTGATTCCTCAACGAATGATTTCATTGATCGAGAATATTCAGAATTATGAAGATCAATTCTGAAACACAAGACCCAAAAGGTTGATACGTATATACATCTTTCCTACTCAAACGTAGATGTAGAGAAGTTGGTACACCATCGATTGGAATCTTTTGTCAACGTTGCTGTTAATTCCGATTACAATACTTCTTTGGCATGCATAATGAATTGCCGTAACCCACATAACAAGAAAGATATGTGTGACATTTTTCATGCTGTAGGAGACATCTCATATTTTCAAGATACTCTTATGACGTATGTTGTCCCGTGTTCATCGAAACTTAAGATCTTCCTGATCTACCCAACGATAGGCCGAAGTGGTTCAGAACAGAAATGATGAATGATGGACCTTTGTGAACGCGACAATGAACTTCCGATGTGAAAGAGATTAAGGAAACGATTATCCCAATCGGGCAAGAAAAACTGAATACTTTTTTTCATACCGTTCGTTCAAGACAATTGAAAACATTTGTCGATCCAACTTGAAGCTTCGGCGCCGATACTCCTTGAAAATCAACAAACAAGCGCATTTATCGCATTTCCGCGAAGTTACGTATACAAACAATTATCAATCTAGTCAACATTGTTTTGCAGCGATGGACGACGACAGCCCTCTTGATAATTCCAAGAATTCCGATGATGAATGATCTTTGTATCGATCGGTGATAAATTGTACCAGTATGATACCAACGAAGGTTGAGTTTGAAGCTGGTCGCAGGTCTTCCTTGGGTGAAGGTTTGATTGAAAAACATCAAAATGATCGGTAATCGACACGCGAATACAAGATTTTTATTCTTCCAAGGTCCTGTACTGTACAGTTGAGAAATGAAAATCACAGAACAGAAGTGAAGTGCCGCAACATGAAATAACTATATTCTTATGTCATAATCTTCGTTATCAAGCGAACGCTCTTGGAAGCTCATTCGTTTCTTTGATATGATAACATCAATTTCTAGAGGTATTAATTTAGTTTGATAAAATGTATGTTGTTGTATACAATCTGAACTAGGTCATCACATTGTCAGTTTTATTCAGAAATTACCGGGTGTTTCAGAATTTATCATTCGCACTTCTATGGCATATTCTGCAACCGAAATGCAATAATTTGTTTGAGGCTTAGTTCTTGAGATATGAGCATTCTTTTTCAAATCTAAATCACTCAAAAGCATCGCATGTGGAAATGGAAACACGGGCCGCTACTGGCTGAGTACTAGTGCCAGAGTTGCCAGTACTGCCAAATCCAAACTCACCACTACATAGCCAGTTGAATGGAAAATACTGGCAAGTAGTCGGAAATGATAACATCATTTGACGTAAGGGCCAGAATGCCACAGCCTGCTATGGTGAAACTCTGGCATTGCAACAGGATCAGTTGTTTTGACAGAGCTGAATAAGAAATGACAAGGAGTCGAAATGATATCATCCTATGTAGAAATTCAAACCCGACCCAATACTGGCACAGTACCGGTAACCGAAATTACCCGGAGTGATCATATTTCGAGTACAAAAAAAAGTGCATTAAAATTGAGCTTTGAAAATCTGAATAACTCATTGTTCTCATTATCGTCATCGGGGAAGGCACTTTGGAAGTGATTTCTTGAAAGTTCACTCAGTGAGAATTGAACTCGGGTCCTGCGAGTGAGAAACTGAGTCTCTATCACATCAGCTGATTTCCGAGTTCACGACAAATCACTCAAATTGCCATTCATTGTAATGGGACTGTTGAAGTCATACAATTCACCATAGATTCCGTAATAGAACAAGGTCCACTATCAATGCTAGCACATTGTTGTCTCTCGAACATATCGAATGATGATACCAACTCTGGCCGAATGCTGGCGCGATTTCAACTCACTACAACAGCCAACTTGCTAAGATCGTGGTTTTAATGTCATTCGACTACCGATTCCGTAGTCAGTCAGAGTCCTATCAATACTGACAACATATTGAATGATCATAACAACTCTGGCTCAATACTGGCGCAATATTGTCTCATCAAAGTAACTGTGTTATTAGAAATATCAGTGGAATCCCTATCCACTATCTATTCCGTATTAGAATGGCGTCGCATCGATACCATTGGATGCAATATTTTTTTGTCTCAATGACTTTTTTCCCTCAGTGTATTGGTGTTTCATCATCCAACCAACTCTGATTCGGTACTAACGCCGTTCCGTTTCTGTACGGTTTGGGTATTCTCCGAACAGTATTAATTCGATACTGGCTCAAGACCGTCTGACCACGTAAGCCAGTACCGTCTGAAATCCGGCGAACATTTGGTGCCAGTTGAAAAACGGTTATGATTCGGAATGGGCATAGTTGTTTCTGCCGACGTCTGGCAAATACAACTTTGCCAGTACCGCGCCATTTCTCAACTCTGGCTATTTCCACATGGGATCGTGTGTTCCACATTTGAGATCAACCCCAGATAACATGTAAGCTTGTCATAAGCTTGCCAGACTTGTCATTCGATTGTTTTTCACTTGTTATTAACAACCTTGTCAATGTAAGGCTGCTACAACTCTGCTGCAAGGATTTTGTAAGCTTGCACCATTGTCGTGTGTCAACTAGGAGGCTTATGTCAACCTCGTCACAAGCTTGCCTGACAACATTGCAGCAAGGTTCAATTGCTATCTGGGACGCTATGCGCCAAGTTGAAAAACAGCGAATTTCCGGGGGAAAAAAAATAGAAATATCCCATATCGTTCTTCAATTCCAAGGTAAAGCGATTTGAAATTGTTCAGATTCTAGCCAATCGACATTCAGCAACTTTGAATTATTATAGCTCCGGAATCAACGATCATACGATAGTTCGATTTTTTTTCCAAAGATCCCCCGGTTGGTATCAAGCTCAAGTGTGTAGCATACAATGCTTTTTAAAATTAAAAAATGCTACAAATATGCATCGAAGAAATTTTGTCCGTACTGGAAATTATTGCATTTAGGCTGCAGAATATGCCACAGAAATGCGAATTCTGAAACAACCTGTATAACATCATCTGTTCGTATCTTTATCTACATATATACCTTACACTTGCGAGTGACAAGTGGATGTTGATCGAAACCTTGAGAGTTTTTTTTTGCTTTCAATTACAAGAAGATAAGGTTTTACGATGTTGTATGTAGTTTCAATTGATGTACTTGATTATGCGAAAGCAGTTCGATTACGGATAATAATCACACGTGCGTATGATGTTCAGTTTTCCTTCCTTGGAGAAGTCCGTGGGGAACGGAAGTCATTTTAATTATTCATGTTTTCATGTCAATTGAATTCTGGAATATTCAAAAGAATTCAGAGAAAATTTGTTCACCAGAGAGATGAAATATGCATCACTTGGATGAATCTTGATCAACGGAACAAGCTGAACGGTTCTCGTTTTCGAAGGTTGGACCAAAATCCCACAAATCATTTTGAATTCCCTGCTCAAAGAATCTCATTCAACCGATTGATTCAACCATTGAGAATCAATTTGGAATGGATTTGAATCGGTTTTCTGCATCGGAATCAATGAGAATCAATAGCAGGGCTATCAACGATCGATCAAAGATATTTACAACTGATAAATTCTGAAATATATCATTCCCGTAACAACCCTCAACTGAAAAATCTTGTACAACCCTATAAAAACCAAACAAAATGTTCTTTTACTTGAATAAAAGTTCCAGTGTTTAGTGACTGGATTTGTGTAGAGTTAGAACGACAATCTCGTTTCCAAGTAGTTCCCATATTGCGTTCCATGAAAAACCAATTCCATGAATCTCATATAATCAGGCCATGTTCATTTGGAATCATGATATTCTCATTCTCTCCGTATTGAGAATGATTGATTTTAATACTGATACAATGTACGCATGGTGACATTTAATAGCCTTCGGTCGATCGAGTTGAAATACTGTGCGGGACAAAAACTTATGTTGAATTTATTGCGTCAAATAAAACATAATACTTTGCTTGATACCGTGACCTGAAATGCGAACAGCATTTAATGATCTCGACAGCACCAACACGTACGACACAATCTTTCAGGTCACGGCGTTTCTAAAGGGAATGCTATTCAAGTTCTTTTCCAATTGTTTCTCACATATTCTACCCTCCATACACAGTTTTATCCACTTCCATCCAAATTCTATCAAAAATTTGTCTCTACCGTTCTTCGAATTTCTCTCACATAATTCGATCTCCGAATGAGAAATCTTTGTATACCTCTTTATATGCGTAGTAAAATATGATACTCTCAACGATCATCTCCTTTGGAACAGCCCGAATGACTCAGCGAAACTTTGCATAACACCTAATTGATCTTGTGAGTGTTTGAAAAGAGCCTTCTCGGATATCTTCCTCTTCATTTCATCACTTTCGGCTTGTATATTATTCTCAAATCGTGTGCTCGTAATCACGTTTTCTGGCTTCTCTTCTTCTCTTCTCCTTTCTTTTGAAATTTTATTCTTTTTTGACGATTCACTTCGCTTGCAAATGACGACTAGCCTCGAATATTCTCATTAAATTCGATTAAATTCAATAGGCTACCCATCGATTCTTGCATAATTTGATTGAAACCTATCGAATATTTTTGCCAAATCCCATTTGATGTGATTGAAGGGAACTTTTTCAGTTAGGCCTTCACACGAGACTCGCGTCAAAAAAAGATAAAATTGTTACCAATAATTATTCCAATCTCTTGTAATATCGAGATAATTCGAGAGTGTAAATGGAATCAACGGAATGGGGCGAAACCTTGATGATTCGAACAAAAGATATAAGTCGAAATATGCAATATTTTAGTTATCCTCTGCGATGAAGTCAGGTAAAAGCTTGATGCCATTCAAAATTTTCATGTCCTAGAATTTTCAGAACAGTAAATATAGATTATTTTTCAATTTAAGACGAGAGTCTCGTGTGAAGCCCTAGTTTTTCTAACCAGGAGAAATCAACTATCTTGTTTTTGTTGTCATCTTGAAAGTTGTATCCTAAATAAAAATGGAATAATAACTTCTTCTCATGCATTCCACATATCCGATAAACTTTACAAATATTCCGATGAATCAACACAATTCAATATAAAAACTCCTCTAAACTCGACACTCTGTCATTAAAAAAAAAAAAAACAACAACATTTGAGATCAAAATCATGAATCATAAAACTTTGATGTCAATGTTAATGAGTAATTATTCAGAGTGATATTTGGGACATCGATAGCCATAATATAATAATAAATTTTTATGGCACATAGAAAAGATATTGAAGGAATTTCTTCTGGGAAGTCTTCGAGAGAGATACGAAAACATCTTTCGATATATTTCCATTTCAGGAAAGCCATTCCTATTCCTAAGCGCACCTCGCACTCATCAAGCACGTGATCGATACCTACTTCAATACATCGATACTCGTGATATCTGCTGAAGAATCCATTATTCACATCTTCGTGTTAATCATAGAATTCGTGGTATTCGGAGTAGGGATGGTTTGTACGATTTCCGATCGATATCGGATACCACTGATCTTACTGACGTGTAAAGATGGATGGTCAATGGTAAACATTCACAACTCGATTTTTATCGTTCCTCGTTTTTGGTGTATTGGATCATCGTTTTGATAAACACATTTTTTCCAATGAACCCTGACAATGTTTGTGAGATATCGGCATATGTTATTCGATCTTTAATTATTATCCGAAGCACTGAATCAACGAATGACTCTGGTTACTTTTTGCAGGGATGTTCACGCATTCACGGAATTTTCATTCAGAGATCGGTTTGTGTAAACATAGAGCTAATCATTTCGTATACGATGATTCATTTGGTTCTCTACAAGCGCGATGTTTGTGTCATAATCAGCGTTTTATCGAATCATTACTGTGGTTCTGTTTCTGTGTACTTGGCGTCGAGACCCCATTTCTAGATTTTTACCAGATAAACATTGCGTTCTATTAAAATTTGTTTTGATCAAGTTTCAAATGGACATTTATAGGACAGATTACTTTGTATCCAAACATGAATAATATTGAATCGTACATTGAAACGAATAGATAATCGAATACCGAAATACTTCGCTGTTGAAGACTCAAAATCTTGCAGTACATTCTTCAAATGATGTTTTCGAGTAGATTGTAGAAACGATCGGCCCAGTACTAGGCCGAGCCTGTCCCAGAGTTGGCAAGCTTGGACTAAGCTTATGTATGTACTCTCTCATCTAAAAAAAAATTACATGTAACATATTTTTTCATGTTATTCACGTAAAATATGCAAAAGATATGTGACTCGAAGAATCTGCATAAACTTCCGGAGGCTATTTATAAGATACTCTTAGGATATATGTATTATTGTATGATGATGGTAACAATGAGAATCAGGAAGTTGATTGCAAATTGCTTTGAACGAGTTTAATAAATAGATATCACACTAACAAACCAAACGTCATAATGAAACATACTTATGCTTCCGCTACTAGCTGTGATATAATAATCTCCAACTAACGTACTGAAAATAGTTTTATTGTTTCATGTGACCATGGTTGGATATTCGATATTGAAAAAAGATTGTCCTTGTATCACATCAATGTAAGAAATACACTGTGGTAGCGACTGCGTCCATAGAAACTGATGAGGTACTAATCAGTTTTCTTGATCTACCTGCAGGATTATTATCAATAATGTAGCGAACTAGCTGATTAGAAACTGAACACGAAGATTGATAAAGCAAGACTTCACGAATCTCAACAACGACTCATTACGCGATCAATAGGTGGACATAATAATTAGGCAAAATACTTGATACTTTATATAAAACAAATTTGTCCAGCATATGAGATACTTTTCACAATTCCTAAGGTATTCAAGATGGCCTGATTGTGCTGCTTGGGAGGGTAATAATTTTGAACAACAAAGATGATGAAACGTTATGAACATCATGGACAGTTGGAAAAACCCGTGAACAAGAATCTGATGTCACCATTATATTCGTTTTAACAATTTTATGACATCTAAAGCGATACTAAACAAGTCAAACTTCAATCACATTCAACTTGTTTATTCTCGAGAAGGGATTTATTGCATTTCAAATTGGCTCCTCGAAAGGTCAACTTACCAGAAACAATATTTCCTGAAAGGTCAATATTCTAAATAAAGTAAAAGTTATGATTCAATCGAATATTTTTAGAACATTGACCTTTGGAGAAATTATCTGTCGAAAGATCATCCATTCCACGCATTGGACTTTCGGGAAATTGTTGTGCTACAAATTTTATAAGTTCGTCGTAACCAGTGTGCGATGAGGGATATAACTATTTGTATTTAGATTAGTTCTCGGTAACTTTCATCGATCCAGGTTCAATTGATCCGACTTTGATCCTTTATTGGTCTTGAGTATGTCAGCGCTTCATTAGTAACGAGGAAGAACTTACGATATTTTTACTAGGCATAGATTCTACAACTCGCATAATTTATCTTATGAAGAATGTAAATGGTGATTGTCATTGACACTAAATTGCAAGTGACAAGGGATTTCGAATTTCGAAACATTGTTGTTTTCCAAATTTTCAAAGATATGAAATTTTTGGAAATTTGGCTCCTGTACCACTGTGGATGAAGTATTTAAGATTTGTTCCTCAAAAATTCACAATTCAATCTTACTGAGAGAATGTTTATTCGATTAATGAAAGATGAACCATGCAATAAAAAATTGATTTTTTCACATAATTTGTATCTTTAAAATGTTTGGAACAGTGGATGGAAGAATATTTTGATATCACAAGTATTTTAGAATTGACAACCTGACAGGAATTAAAATTGTTCGCCGATTGGAAAATAGATAGCTGAGATGTTGGGAAGGTGCTTACAGGGGAGACCTTTTCTCACTAACCGAGGTACCCTCGTATTCAACAGAATAGGACACTCGAAGGAGGAAAGGAAGCAAGGCTGCTTTATGGTGCTGGAAAAGCTGGTCAAATGAATTATCAATATTTTCATAACGTTAAACTCCAAATGCGTGCCGGGCAATGACCCCATGACGCGACAGCTGGCGGCCCCCACCGTGCAACCCTATATGTAAATGTCATGTCTTACCACGTGTCCGGGGGAAATGAAGAAGTGACTTTGTAGCACAGGGGTAGCCCCTAACTACAATGCTATCTTAGTTTTTTTCATATGAACATGCGGTGAAACTGTGGCAGTCTCCCAAGCTCCCGCATTATGGGATCCCTGTCGCAGGGCGCGTCACAATTTCAACAGATGAACCGATTATCACGATCGTCTGCACAATTTAAACAAAAAAACTAATTCACGGAATCATTAGGGGATATTGATTCAGAAATTCCGTTGAAGCAAAAATCTAGGATAAAAATTGTTCCTTTTTTAAGGCTGCTGCAAACTGCCTCGTTTTCCTTCTCATATAAGTTCAGCAATTAGCCATTGAAATGGGAGAAATCTTCGAACTATTTTGAATATTTCTTATCGAAAGACCAGGATTAAAACAGTGAAAAGTATTAGATGAGTATCCGTGAATTTTAAAAAGACTCTTCTCTTCGTTTACACCGTTTTATCATGCAAGGAGCCTACCTGGAGGACCTCCGGTATACCTGTTTGTTTCTAATTATAGGTGAAGATCGTTTGGATTCCTTTCTGTATATAATTAAAAGTGTGAAAGATCAATTGGCTGTGGGAACCTGCAATTCTCTTAGAAGATTATTTTCTAATGGAGAAATGTAGCGTGATTTATTGAATTCTCATTATAATCGTTGAAGAAATGCTGATATATCGACGCTCGATTAGACGTTTTCAGAGGTTCTCAATGTTTTTATTGAAAACATTGGGAATCCAGATCCATCGTACGTGTCAAAACAAACTTTCAATTGGGCTGGTTTTTTGAAAAAGATCTTTATCGACCGTCCATAAAAGCTCTTTCAGGAACATCATATCCATATTCTGTGTTTCATAAATAGTTCAAATAATTGAAATATATTGGATTACAATTTTAGATTTGAATTGCTATCAAGATGAAATGTACAATAAAATTCGAAATTCCATTTTCAAGAACATATTCTTCTCCGGTACCTTCCATAATCAATGACCGCGAACTCCATTGAATTCATCGTAAACAGCATTCACATTCCAATGAGGTCATCATTGTCCAACGTCCAGTTACCGCGTCTTCGATAGGAATCAATAATAAAAGAACACAAAATCCTCGGAAATGTTTACCCAGAAAAATAATCGAAGACAAACGATAATACATTCCAGGTTTATCAAGTTCAACGAACACGAAAGAGAGCAAGTACCGGTAGGCTGGTTAATATCGCAGGATTTAACGTATATCCGTAACGTTGTTGTATTCCAAGAAGATAATCCATTCGTTGGACGATTGGCTTGTCGGGGCGTTGTCCATAACCTGTGCGTAACATACGAAACGAGTTTACACCTTTTGCACCTCGGAAAGTTTTCTTGGACAAGTCATGAATTCCAGGTATTCGAGCGAGTCGACCGGTCGAACGATGATCAGCAAGTAAGCAAGCAAGCAAGCAAGCGAGCGAACGAACGAACGAGTTGCTTGTGTTCAAACCGAGCCTTGTCAATGGCAATGCTTGCGTCAAAGGTTGTTGTAGTCATGTGTGAAGCAGCCGCTCTCACAGGTATGTACAGACCTATCTCCTTCTAATGATTACCCACGGTACTTCTGTACTGGGAAATCCGTATCCTATAGTCAACGACTTCCTTCTTCGTATTTCAATATTGACCAAACGAATGTACTGCGCAGTTTATTATCTATATTCGAACTCTTCCCCATCCGATATTCCATCTACAAAATTCCCCAAAACAATTCTATGCTTGATATTTCATCGAACTTCCTGTAGAAATTTGGATTGGAAATCTCAAAGAATGAAAATGAAATATTCGAGTACCGAGCTAAATATCATTGCAACCTTCTCACCTGTATTCCCTTGAAACGTGCTCAAATATCTGAAGAATATTGGATATAAATTGAAGAAATCTCCAGGGTATTGAGTGGTTGGTTGTTGGGAGCGCATCTTCATCGTTGATTTGATAACAGAAGCAACGGCGTACACTCAGGACATTCTTTATTCCTCTCATAAATTCTTAAACAAATGTCATCAATAAAGTTCTACGGTACTCCTACAAGTTGAATCAATTCGATTCGCCTCGATGTGTTTTCTTCCGCGTGAAGGAATTTTGAATGGTAGAGAATATTGCTCGAGAAAATAGAAATATAACGATGCGGTATGATCGTACGTGAACCGATGTATCGATAAAATTAATGTGTGATGATTTCTAAAAAGATGAATCATCGGAAATGCTTCTCGTCGTTTGCTGAATATACACGCGGGTAACAAAAATAGGATCCGAGCCATGAATGGGATTACTTCATAACTAAATCTGACCGAAGTCAATGAATCTCCCGTTGGAAATATATCTTGTTACGGTTCACCAGCCAACGTAATTCCACCGAGCAATTGAACGCTTCCGTATTAATCGCATATAGGTACTGTTTTTATAAACTTTATTGTCTCATAAGTTCTGCAGTTTCTATATGTGTCGATGGATCATGGGGATATCATGGATCATGCGAGTGACCCGGTTCAATGTCATAGGAAAAAGCATTTGTATCGAATTTATATCGCCTTATGAAACTCGGGTGATAAACTTCTGTGCATGATATTTCGTAAATAGAAATCTTAAGCAATTCTTTGTATACTCGCGATTGTAAACAAACGCTTACTTCCTGGGGTATTGTTATCAAATCGCAATATTGATCTTTCTTTGAAAAGTAAAAATATCCATTCTCTATATGATCGTTCCATTCTCGTTCGATTCCATGAATGAGTGAATGGCGTCGAATAACGTGGGGTAAAGTTTACACTCTTGTTGGCCTTTTATCAGTTCCACGAGAACTCTGGCCTGACTGACGACAATGACAACGCGTCGAGGCTCCTACCGATAACGCAATCGCACTTATGTTATCGCACTATACCAATGGGAGAGTCAGCTGGCCGAATTTGAATGTTTCGTGTTTGCTCCCTTATTAACCGTGATCCCCCAATTCATGTGCATCCGTACATCTGTTGCACCTAGATTTTCATGACGGTATCGTGAAATTTCATCAATTATGGAAACAATTGTACGGATATAGCGTAATAATATCATCAAATAAAAGAGGAAAGAAATGAGTTTGCTCTGCATTTTAATATGAAATGATATCACATCTTTGAATGAATGAAAAATCCAATTATTGCCCCGGATGAAACCCAAACCAAATGAAATTTGCGTATCATGTAACAGATAAATTTCTCATACATGCATCGGGGAACACGATGAATTATGATTAATACGTTACGTTAGCTAATATCAAGTGAAATACAATATTACGTAAAAATCGAATAGAAGATGGATAAGCTGTAATCATGAAAATTCTTATTGAATTCCATAAATCTTTTTGAAGCATCTCTTCGCATTTCATCGTGCATTCCACATCAAACTCGAAATTACATGTCTTGTGTAATAACGATATAATTCGAATCAATATATTAACACGTGTTTTATCTTCGTGTATTTTTATTCCACCAATTTCATGTTTCCCACGTGTATAATTTGTTGTGCAATGATTTGAACTTTCCACGCGAGATGAAAAATGATATTTTTTCCCCTAATAAACATGTACACGCACATGGTTTAACAAACATCGAATTCGACGCGCAGAGAGGCGACACCCTGTCGCCTATTTACTTCACAACGTATCCTCCCGTTGTTATCGAGCTATTCGCGGAATTGAGTAAATATGGGGTCAATTTGAGGCAGTTTGGGCCCTATTCGCGAGGTAAGAAGTGTACACGAAGGGGAAGAGAGAAAGAAAGAGTTCGATTCAGAGAAGAAAATATAGGGCTGTTGTTCTGAAGTTCTCTTCCCAGGTACCCCGAGTTTGACCAATTCTGATACAATAATGGAGTCAGACTGATTTATGAGCTAAAACTTCATCCCGAACTTCACGCATGAATGTACAATCCGATGATTTGTTGTTTTCATTGTCCAAATTATTACCGCTGTCTATTTCGTCCACTATAATCTTCGAAATTATCTTCGAAATTGACTTCACCAACACATCATAACTCATGATCTTCAAAATTATCTTTCAAATTGACTTCTCCGCCAACCCGGCATTGAATATTCCCTATGGATAGGAGTCTGCATAAGTATACACTGCACACCGCAAACGTGGAATTACGATTGTACAGAAGGAATCGAATTTTGGAGAATTAGACCAACTTATGCGATGTGGAAGTATATCATATAAATTATTGTCGCTCTCTTTGTTCGATGATCATCAACAATGTAGGAATTCAAGAGAGTTACGAGGTATTTGAAGCTTACGTATCATTTCACCATTCAGCGGGAATACAAATTACAATGGTCGGATTCTTACCGCGCCGAACAAGACGAAGACGTACGAGATAATAATTGAACTTCATGGGTATACCACATTCGTACTGGATTTCATGGACAAATATACTATTTGATTACCATCTACGCCATACTAATTATGGTTGTCCGCTTCACAAACTGAATATACATCATTCGGCCCGCCCTTTATAGACGATGCCTCGATAAAAAAAATCAAAATCCAAGTGCACGGCTGTTGCTGCCGCTGCTGTTGCTGCTGCCGCTGCTGCTGCTGCTGCTGCCAAGTCACCGATACATTCAACGTGTTATATAATTACCTCCCAAACATCATCGCGATATCTTTATTCATCGAGCTCGAAACCACCACGCCGATGTGGGGTAGATAACGTTTTGTGGTATCGGTGGAGCGAAAAATATGAGGGCAAGACAAACGTATTGATTAATGGTGGTTAACGCATTTAGACTGGCTGCTTTTGCAGGAGCGTACAAGGGACTATGTTCGAAATATGCCAAACCCAACCCTGAAAAAGGAATATTAGAGTCTGAAAGGTGTGCAAGGATTTTCCCAGCAAACTTTCAACCAGAACAATTAGCAGTTCTTAGCTTAGGGTTTGTCAATCAGCTACAGATAATCGATTCTTTGGAAGACCCCTATCGACTCGAGATAATGAATTTTCTTCAGTCAGGGACAGGGATTCGTCAACTCTAACATATTTGGACTTTCAGGAAAACTTCCATCGCAGGCTTATTCTGAAATTTCTTCATTTGAAAATCCTACAACTTTTTCTGGATCCTGAATTTTGACCTACGGTAAACATCCGGTACCGCATTTACGTACCATTACATTTCGAAAGATCAATGTCCTGGATCAAGCATAAATACTTGGGATTCACATTGTTTTTGTAAAACATGAAATTCCATGGAATCTGAAAAGAGTAAAAAACATAAATATCTCTGATCATTCTTCATATCATCATTGAATGAAAGGAATGTTGTTTCGTCGATAAGCGACGCTGATACAATATCCATATCGTTCCACTTCATAGCTTATCTTCGACATTATTATGTTGATTGCCAGCTCACTTGACTGTAATGCAAAATTCCAAGCATGTGCATCAAATGTTCACCAAATTCTTTCACAGCCGCTGTATCTGTCCGTTCCTGAGATATTCACATCCGTTCTTCGAATACATTCCTGATACAGATGAGTATGAATCAGAATATGGAATTACAATTAATAGGGAGGGACTTGTAAATTCGTTACAAAGCTGGGTAAACAAGTTGTTTACGACTTACGATTCGCGGAAAGTTACGACGACTCTGTCATGTTCTCAAAAGTCCAACTTCTTTGAACACCTCGTTACCAGATGAATCAGCTATGAAAATTGTCGTTGAGCGACAAGAAAGTATCATGTAATTGCATTCTTATTTGTCGCTTTTGACTAATCAACCATTCAAAATTGTAAATAAGTTGAGGGAATTGTTACAGAGATTATTGAAGTTTTATTCCCAATGGAAGAGTGAAATCAAATATCTTGACTCATGATATAGAAATTTTTCAATTATCTTCTCGCCAGTACAATAAATTTTCAAATATCAATTACTGTAATCCATGGACCCCAAAAAAAATAAAAAATTGAGCTGATAGGCAGAATTCTGTCACCCCAGAATTCTGAAACGTTTCTAATACATTGTATCTCGAGGGAAGAATTCTCCCCATCTTGCATCCCTAATAATTTTCGCATTCCTTTGAAATATCTTAATTAGGACGGTCTTCCCGTTGAGACACTCGAACGGCCCTACATCACTGCACTTTATATCGGTGGACCAATGAAGGTTCTTTCTGCATTATATTCGAATTTTCGTGACTTTATTGCAAATTGATTCTTGTTTTCGCAACAGGTCGTCGAGAAAGTTGCTTTGGCGGCTTTGGGATCTCGTCGTTAAGTAACGGTTGAACGGAGTCTTCTTAACGACCGTTTCTCATGCCCATGGATTAATAATTTAAGGTTGTGGTGCTGGATTTTACATCCTTAAAAGGATATTCCCCTACGTGAAAATATGAGAATACGACAAAGTCATACTAATTTGTTATCCAAGAAGGTGGAATTCCATTGTTCTCTCGACAACAGAATTTAAATTGCATATCGAATAGATCTGAAAACGTAACTTATACGGTAAATGTGTTGAAATGATCCAGCAATCATCGGTAGGGGCAATTGGAGACTGATTTTGATATGGAAACATGTAAAACGTGTGATCATAACATAAGCTATCCAAAGATCATCAATTTAAAAGAGAATTTTGTACATATTAGCGAAATGTGAGAAACTGTACCGAAGATCTCTATTCTACGTCTGATGATTCGTGTACCAATGAGCATAAATTATATCACACGCGTTATGTATCGTACACGTGTCATAATCGACTCCACCAACCTTTCCATTACGTGACCTGACATCAGGAGTTACATGATTAGTCATGATGTATCACCTCGTGACTTCACGAATAGATATTTTTGTTGACGTACTCGACCTATTTTAATCTTAGCACGACATTTGTTTCTCGTCCCCTCTTCAGGCATGTTGCTGAGAAAAGAGTAACCCGGAACGAGAGAGGCAAAGAGAGTTTCAACTTCCTGTCTCAAGCGTTTCCGACTTTGAGGGTACGTCGTCATCGATGGCGCGTCGCCGTGGTCGTCGTCGTCGTGGTCGTCGTCGTCGTCGTCGGCTTCCTCGTCATCATTGCCAGATTTAGAGACATCGCATCGAACCTGGCACGCGCTGCAACTACGCGCGCGCACGCGTTGGAGCATAATTTTAGAGCCAACACGTAGACGACGTAGACGCATCAACTTCGTCTTAAATGTTAGAATTTTCTTGTTTACGATTTGGCGTCTCCTTGTGATCTCCTGCACGTTGACTGCTGTCATCTCGTCAATTTCCTCCACTTTTCCGTCTGTCGAGATTCGCTTTGGTTACTTCATCATCCTCTAATTTCAAACTCCATAAAGAAAACACAAATTTCTTGAAAAACTTCCCCGAATGTTTGTTTAGGAGAATGAAAATCAATCTTGTTCGTATTACAGTTTAGGTAATTGCTTGACATCTTAGAGCGACCCTGGAGACTCATTTCTAGCTAACATAAGCGACACGTAAGAGTCGCTTTACCTTATTTACCTTGGATGATCGAGTATGAATCCCATGATCGTTTCGGTCTCATTTTGAGTAATTAAAAAACACAAAGAAACAAACAAGTCAAACGAAAAGCGACCAGTCGAGACGTGAACTGTTCTCGTGGCAGAACAAGGGCATGGTTGAGCGTGTGAACAGATGCAATGCATACCGCAATGTGACAGAGCGAAAGTGAATTCCATGTCGAAGTTGGACTTTCAAAAAACGACGCCAACTTGTCTGATTCACTTTGGTTCGAGTCTGCGTTGCTCATTGTCGATAAGAGAAACCTCGCCAATCCCATTCTTCTTTTTTCTCCTGCTTCCTCTCCAAAAATAATCTCTCCCTCCCCTTGGTCCATCGCTGATCTTTCACACGACATCCTCTTTCTTTTTTTTTCCCATCATCGTCATCGTCGTCGTCGTCGTCGTCGTCAATGCCTTTTACAGCAAACTTGATACGATCGCATCAACGAATGCATTATAAATCAAACGGAGCATAGTTGCTTCTCGCGTGGAAAAACTGATTGTTTGTTTTGAATTATATAATATGAAGTGACGCAGTAACGTGAAGGGTATCAATCGATTTTTGCTTCTATCGTTTTTATATTGAATCTTTCTTTTTCTGTGTTTTTTCTTCTTTTTCTTGTTCTTCTCCTCTGGTTCCCTTGATTTCACGTAATTCCAATCACCTAATTCGAGTAGACAGTTAAATAGTAACTGAATGCATGCACGATTCTCGCTTGAGAAGTATATCAAGTTCAGTTTTGTATAGTTCAATCAATTTGGATCGAATACAATTTTTCCCATCTAGGTGTGTCATTCCGGACTTGAGAAGGAATTCAAAACTTCATTCGTTTTAATGTTTTCGTATCAACATCTGTGCGATAACGTTATGATGTAACATACTCGATTTATTTGCATGATGGAGTGATAGTGTTTTATTCCACAATTCTGTATCACTCGATATTACATGTGATATGAAAATTTTGCAGTATGTTATCCAATTCCAACTATGATTATGTAAAATTCCACATTCATTAGGACTACGCTCAAGGGAACAACGCTTTGTTACTACACCTCGTTGATTCATCGTTTAGCTCTTAATGCCGGATAATCCCCTGTAGGATTGAAATCGAGGTATTGTACAAATAAAGAATAAACCATTTTGATCCTCTCATAGTTTCAATTTGGCACGGATCTCTTTCTGTGCCGAGATTACCTCAAGTTTTAACTTGACCCAGGTTGTCCTGCTATTTCCCTTTGAATCCTATCAGGGTCATTTCAATGATAAAACTCCACCAAAATTCCATCACTTCTAGGTGACTATAACGATATGGAATTCACGGGAATCCAGAGTCATTGCATCAATATTTGTTAAATAAAATTCACAACGATACATCAGGATACGACGATACGTCAAAACAAATCTTCATTTTTTCTCTTAATCTGGGCAAATGATCACGCGTGTTTTCAAATGACAATTCAGTTGTTTTCACGTAAGTACATACGTATGAACTTTATTCAAGCACATGAAAGGTACTCGTATAGTACGCAAATATACATAAATACATATCAACGTAAGATATTTATCTTGCGTCGGAGAGAAAGTGTACCACATACAGGCCTCACCGTTTTGCGCCGTCGAATAGATCCTTGCAGTTTCGTAACTTAATGACCGACATACCACACGCGAATTCCAGCGCTAATAATGGCTATGACATCATTCTGATACGAATAATTGGCTCCATAAATTGGAAATATTAGATTTCCCTCGTGTCGTGTTCTGTCGTGATCCGACTGCTTCTTCTGGGACTTTGTTTCCTCCCTCTGTCGATTCCTCGTTGCTCCTCGGATTTGAAAATAATTGAGCAGAGACGTTCTCTACTCGACAAAACGAATCAAATTGTCGGATTATATATTTAATTGGAGTCTTCATATTTTTCGAAGCTTGTATAGGTATCGTGATGCACCAAGCTCGAGGAATTTCTCTGCATTCTTCAAAAGCAAAGTAACAATTCATTCGACCCATCCATCTCCTCCATACAAACCTTATAGAACAATTATTCCAAATTTCGAACGAGATCATCGGATACACAACAAACACGCACACGCATACTACATAATCAAATAAAAGAGTAGAATATGATGTTCAAAGGTCCATTCATGCCATTGAACACACACGAATTATTTCCACAGCGTCCTTGTATTGTTTACGAGCGCAATACGGGACAACCCGTGCGTTGAATATCAATCAACCGACACGCGAATAACAAATTGTTATCATTTCAGATGTTTTTTTTGTTTACGAATCATCAAGTGTTCTTAAATTCGGAATCACGTGAACCTTGTTGTTGTTTGCGATCTTCCGAGGAAAACAAAAACAAACATATTTATTGCAACAACGTAGAAATCGTTTTGTTTTCTACAAGAAGAAAAAGAAAAAAGAAAACCACGTGCGCCAGAGTTACCAATGAGTCAGTTGTTCCAATTGTATGGGAAAAGGAGAACTTTTTCTAATGATTCATCGCGCGGATAAAAATTGCATCACCGAACGTGGCGGTAGACTTTTCTTAATTGACGACTGGCGATCGAATTGGCTGATTGAAATTGTACGAATGCGTCATAGTCTTAGGTATCGAATGGTACGCGTTCGCACAGCGTATGTATGCAACTCTTACAGAAATCCGGAGAGCCTTGCCATGCTTTTTCCACGAGTGGCGGCAAGGCCGTTTCGCGATGGAATTCGGGCCACTCGTTTCTCCAGAAAGGAGCACGCCGTCGAGCAGAAACAAAAACATTTCTCTATATACGTATTGCGCGGTTCTCTCGTACCGTTCACAGATCTCACCGTGAGGTACGAAGCTGTCGGGTTTAATAATGTACTATAAACAACGTCTCCGCGTACTCTCGATGAGGCGAGAGTCGATGCGAAGACGTTCCGATGGCGCTTATCGTTCACGCTACGCGTTCAGAATAAATGAAGGAATAGAAATAGAATGTGTTATTGTGTCATTGACGAGATCTCCGTGATTCATTGGGGAAGAATTTGTTGATGCGTTACTTCTCAAGATCCGACAAATGTGAATTTCTCAATTCTCCACGCGATTGTGAGAATCGGGGAATCTGGGTTCCAAATTTAGGCAATTCAAGATGAAATTGCTGGATTATCGTTTATATTCTTGCCAACCCTGTTGAAAAAATCCAATAGATTCCCATGGATCCTGTAACAAAACGACATGGTTTCTCAATGGGAAATTATTTTCCATCAGTGATCATGAGGGTTTACTGATTGTACCAATGAAAAAACCGGTAGAAAATCGGTAGAAATTAGAAGGATCGGAATGATTAATTATCGATTGATACTTTGGATCGAGAATTCAGTATAGAAATAGATTAAGGTACGAATCTCAGGCTCCAAAATGCCTGGGCAAGGGTTACCCGTTGGGGACTATTACCAGTTGTTTGAGCTTGTTATGTTTGTACTGTTGATCCGCGCTACGAGCACGCGTACGTGTAGTCGGGGGCCATTGTTGCTCTGACCAGGATTCCGACATGAGTCACACGTAAGCCTCTCTCATGCTCGGAACCTGCTTTTGTAACCGAAGCCAGAGAGAGCAACATACGGAATTATCGCAACGGGAAAAGAGAAAAGAAACACAACATTTGAATACGCATACGTATGGAATAAGTCATTATTACAAATCGTACGTGCAATTGGATACTCGTGTAAGAAGAAGGAGAAGAAGGAGAAGCAGAAGAAGAAGAAGCAAAAGACCGTTGTCCAATTGTAGTTATATTACGGAGATGTTGTTTTGAATTTTAGTTTCTCGTCATCGGAAACGTTGTATGAAAAATATTGTACAGAAAACTTGGTTCTAATGATGATGACGATGATAATGATAGTAATAACAGAATACTCAATAATGACAGATGCAAAAACAGGAGGAATACGAAAGAGTTGTGAGGAACTTTTAATGAATCCTCCTGTGATGTCAGAACACATGACGCCACAACAAACACCTGTTATCACCGATTTCATTCAGGTATTCAAAGTAGACATTCAGAGTGGAAAACATCAAACAATGTATGTTTTTTGTTTCGGGAAAAGAACATCGTAAAACAACATGTGGTTGTTGAAAATGGTAGAATTGGTACTGTCGGTTGTTTGGTACCCGGATAACAACTTTGAGGAATTCTTCCGGAACATTCTAAAAGATGTCTTAAAGAATTCTAAAAGATACCTTCAGAAAACTTCAAGAAATCTCACATGAAGACTTCCAAAGAATTCTTTAAGATATCTTCCAGAATGATCCAAAATTGTTATTTTGGTAGTTACATTGGATTGTTTCGCAATATGCTCTCTAAATCTGAAAGAGTGGAAAATCACGTGTTTCATTCCACTAAGTCTCAGAAGTGAGTCAGTCCGCTGCGAGCGGGATTTTCACTCGTTTCGAGTGAATCCTCACTCTTTTAGAGTGAAAAATTGATTCTTGAGGGGCTGCGGGTTTCTAACCTCAAACTCCAAAATATCACTCTAAAAGAGCGGAAATTTCACTCCAAATTTCGACAGGCTCACTTTTGGCTGGTTGGAGAGTGAAATCTCACTCTCAAAATTTTAGAGAGTGTAATATGATCAGTTTAAATGCAGGTTCATATATTACTCTTCTAATTTTATTAATTTGTTTCAATTATGATGATGATTTTGGTAGCAGAGAAGCGAATTTTACATTCTAAGATTTGCGGATGAGAATGTAGAAATTGTGGCTATTCAATCCACATTCTTCGATGATAGGTGGTATATCCTGGTTCGCAACGAACCAATCATTTCAATCGACGATCAAGAGTGGAAGCAACATCACCGACGCCAGTAAGAGCAACCAGTTACGCAAAGGTTACACATTATAATCACGTACACCCATATCGCCAACCGAATGGTCGATCAACGAGATTATTTTGATAATATGCAGACTTTTATACCTCGATGTGAAGAGGTAATTGTAAATATACGTATAGGAAGGACGCGATTCCGTTCGACAAGCTACGTCTATGTGGATGCAAAAATACGTGAGTGTGCAAAGAACGCAGGAAATAACCGTGAAAGCAAGCAGTGCGAGAACTATGTGCCGCAGCAATGGCCGTAGTCGCGGATCCTAGACTGAAGCTGAACGGAATTTCACCCAGCGGGATTCAACGTCACTAGAGATTTCTACCATCATCCTCTTCCTGACTTGTTTCTTTAACATTGCTATGAAATATTATATTCTCTCAAAGTGAAATTCAATGGATGTGAGGAATAAAAGGTGAGGAATATAAATGAATAATTGTATCAAACCTCAGGGAGTATTTTTCCGATACGACTGGCTCGTGTTATGAGGAAAAAAGTAATTTTAACACTAATTGTTAATGTATATAGACATGAATCAGTCGTGTCTTCACAGTATTGTCTGCTGTAGACACACGATTGGTTCACGTCTACGCAGTAACCAATGTTGCTATTAGACTCCTTTTGTTTTCATAACACGAGCTATAATCGTCTCTGATAAAATACTCACAAATGTTTTTTCCTTTTCTTTGTGCACGGAGAAATTGTCATACAGATAATCAAAACCTGCACACTGATGTTCAATGTGAAACAAGAAAACATCTTTTTCACATTGATTTGCAGAGTGAAATATGCCGATAGAAACTCTTCATTGCACATAAATGCCCCCGCTGCGATATTTAAAGACAACTCAGATCACAATCCCAACATGCTGTTCCAAAGAATCCTCAAGAACTTCAGTGAAAGTTCACAAAATTTATCCCATTCATTTCAAATATTTGTATCTTATTCTTTGCATGTTATATTCACAACAAATCATGATGATCAAGATCTTGGCGTTATGGAAACAGAAAGTACTTAACTGAAAAAAGTACTTCAAGTACGAGAAGTAATTGAGACTGCCCATTCTTGGATGGCATTCTAAATTTAACGCATCTGGAATCTTGAGAAGCGAATACAAAGAGTCGAATATAGACTTACGATGATATACAATCGCACATCCGTCAGTTTCAATCTCCAACGGAATGTAAATATCTCTGGAACGTATTCCGATCGTAGGTCAATTCATTCAGTCTAAATATAACATCGTTTTTTGTAATCATAAGAAATCCACAAGGTTCATTAGCAGGTTTATTAGCAGGACGAAGAAATAAATCTGCGTAGGAGTCATTATATCATTGAATTCAAAGCAGTATTGAACGAGTCCAAAGGCATCCTGAAAATCAATATCCTATTTCCACGAAGCACTTCGATTTCTGGAACATCAGAACTCACCATGTCTACGTTTTTTTTGTTCCATTTATCGCTGGACAGTTTATTTCGAAATTGACATGACATCTTGAACTGAGAGAATGAAAATCTTCGTTCAAAATGATACATTTGACCAGGTGTGCTCTTGAAGATTTATAGAGTTCTCATTAAAGCTATATGATATTTGAAAAGTTTCAGGTTTCACCTTAGATAATTTCATTCACGCCAATATTCAATCGGAGTTCGAATTTTCGTGGCTTTTCGTGGACCTGTTCTTCACTTTTGGGAGCATCGGATACTTAAAATGGGGAAATAATCTCCCATTCTGTGCAGAAAAAATGAAATTCATCATCGAAATGAGGGAAAACTGTCATTACTTGATCAAGGTCATCATCCAAGAGTCAACCCTTAATGAGCGTCCCATCCTGGCCAAAGTGGGGCTGAAATTCATGCCAGCTGAGGTAGAATTCAAAGCAATTTTTCGATCCTAAAAAAAAAGAAGGGGCAGTATTGATTGCCTAGTCTGAGCCCATTGTGTTACCAAGCTTGGCCTCAGATTGGATCCACCGTTAATACACGCTTGGGGATGTAATATATCTTTACAATATTATAATATATTCTTTGGCGATCATAATCTAACTAAAATTAATGCCAAGATAGAACATGACAACTTGGATTTTTTAGAATGTTAATATATGCGAGACATTTCGAATCATGCAATGGGAATGAATCAGCATTCTCAGAAATATGATGACAATCAGATTTAATACGTACGATACAGCAGTGAATTAACGATTCAATACGATTGCGTGTAACTAATATAAGTATATTAAAACCAATAGACGAATAAGCAATGGAAATCAGTTTTTAATTAACAAGACGATCACCACTTATCGTAAAAAAAAGTTAACGACATGATATCATAATTATTTAAGTCACAAAAAATTTCCTTTGAGAAATATCAAAGCTTCAAGGAGAAAAGCCGAACGGATGAGGTGAATTTTCAAATTACGGAGGAACTCAATGCTATCTTGCTAGCCAAATTCTTATGAGAGTGCTTTACGATCGATATGCCACTCACATAAACGGTTTACGGTCAACCAGCCAATCACTATGATGGAAGTGCATTTCTCTCTCATCATGTTGTGGTGTGTTTTGTACCCTTACGATTTTTCGAGAGAACGTTGAACCACCAAAGGCTTATTCAGCAACCAATACCAGGACGCTATACACCCGACACATCAATTTCATTCATATGGGTTGTGGGGTCATTGCATGATTATCTTTATAGTCCTAAATTATCTTCTTGAAGGGATTCCTCCGCATGAATTGCGAAAATCCTGAATTTTCTTGGCGAATCGAAGTTTTGATTCATTATTCAGGAATTTATTCACTTCTTTTTTTTTTTATCGGAGACTATTGGAAGGGATTGAAATATTGAATCGTGAATGGTAAGTAAGTATCCAAATGGAAATAATTGCATTTTTTTCATATCAATCAACCGAAAGGATCTTCCGAATCCGACGATGACGACTTCCGTCGATTGCTGAGTACTAGATCACCGTCTTCCTTGTAACCGCGCAATAAGGCCCCGTAGAGTTTCGTGGCAGACGCCGTGAATAACGGATGTGCCGTTACGAGACCGCATTCCACAGAGCCACGCAGGCGTGACGCGACACATTCCATTGTCTTTTACATTCTTGCTGGCGTTGTTCTTTCTCCCGCTTTAAGTCTCTCTCTTACACTCCTTCTCTTTTTCTCTCCCCTTCTCGGGCTCTTTTTCTCACTTCCTTGATATTCTTAGTACCACACAGCCCCGAGAAAACACGGCCGCCCCTGGTCAAAGGGCGCTCAGGGTGTAACAAAAGGCTTCAAAGCGTTTATTTCGATCCATGCAGAACAGAGGACACTTTTCTTGGTTCCATTTTTTTACATTACATTGCGACGGTGAAGAAACATTGAAAAGTTTCCAGGTTCGCAAACGTCCACGCTCCCCCCATTTGTTAGAATTAATGAACAAAAAAAAAACATGGAATATTCCGGTGAGTGAAAGTCGAATAAATTCGAGTGTAATACAATGATAAAAGTCAAGGTGCAGGTAAAAGAATCGTATGACCGGACAGGACAAATGAAACCAACGATTCCTCGAAAAGTGCCGTATATACGCTAAAATATCCTCACGAAGTGGCCCTCGACATGTAGCGAATGATAATGGCTAAACTAACGATGGAATTCTCAGAAACGCTTGGTCTTTTCAGTTAGTGACGTTCCTCGACAAGCATGCGTTTCATACACATTACGTTCTAAAGGAAACAAAAAAAGACAAGAAAAACATTGTTTCTCATAAAAAAGAAAGATGTATCAAAGCGAACGTTCTTGATGGGATCTCACTTTTCTTTTTTTTTTTATTTCCTCTGTTCTTTTTTTTTCGTTTTAGGCTCATCAAGTGTTATGAGATTGAGGTAAAGAAAAGGTCATTCGAAACCATAGACATTCCAGGTCTATCAAGATTCTACACTGGAAAACATTTTATGGCAGGGTCAGATGTAATATCGAGGAGGATGCCGTAAGACGTAAACTCACATCACCATTTATCCCGCTCGGGAAAATTTCTCTTTGTATTCGATTTGAGAATGTTCATTCATTCTTTCGCTACTTTATTCATTCATTTAAATTCTTCGATTCTCTTCATTCGATGAACAGGACTCTGAATTGGCATTCAGAGATTTGCAAACTAAAAGGCCAAGTTTCTACCAATACGAATTTACTGGGAAAAATTCAACGCGATGAAGTTGAATAAATATGCCGTGCCAGTTCTTCAGTACTCTCTTCAAGTCGTATTTTACAGGACAAGTGATCTGAAGAAAACAAATGTTGAAACAAGAAAGTTGCTCGCAGTGTGCAGAGTATATCAACAGTTAGAGTGCATACAGAAAGGTAGAGAAGAAGAAACCAGTTATTTCGAAATTATACGTGAAAAAGCTTTGACGATTTAATTATTAAAATAATAGAAGTTAGAAGTGTATTGAGAAGCTGAAAAAATTGGAAAGGGTATACGAAAATGTACATCCCCTAGTAGAAATTTGATCAGGCATTCCTTATCTCCAATAAGGTCCTGATCAGGTTAGAATCCGGAAATTTTAAGTAAGGAAAATCTTATAAGGGTCTCACCTGACTCCTCTAATAGGACTCAAATAGGGTTGTAACGCAAGGGTACAATAGGGTTCGGATGGGATTTCCATAAGATCGAGCAAAAAAGGGAGCCTCATCAGGGCAAAATTTCTACTAGGGGCGACGTAAATGCGCAATAAGTTGATGAATCAGAGGTGCGAGGAATGCGATCCTTGAGAGGATACTTTCTAACAAAGGCTTTCCCAGGGATTAGCTTCACTACAAGTGCCTCGAAAGGTGCTAGACAACCGTTATAATCACTTTCACTAGACCTAGCTTACCCACCCAGCACTGAATTTCAGATTCTTTCATGAATTCAGTTTCGAGTTACTTGGTAGAAAACAAAAACTTCCTTACATGGTAACTATGGTATCCTCTTGAGATGAATGAAACAAAACACGCAGAAAGGTTTAATGCCGCTCAAACCACGATGCAACATTTCATGAACATTACAGCACATTTGTGGACATCCAACGTCTTGGTAACGTGTCCCGTAACGTGGAACATAATTCTCAGTATCTTGTATCATCGCTCCATCATTTTGCCTTCCTGATGTATACCACACAAACATAGCGATGTAAATTCTTTTTTATTTTCAGCATATTCATGAGATGAAATCACAATGCGACGCGCATGCAGTCCAAATGCCCACGCTGTAAAGAAAAGCATTTCTTGACTCTAATATCATCTGATTTGAATTATTTTGATTGAACCTATCAACCGTTTCACGCTTTTCAAAGTAACCATTTGAATGCTTTACGATAAATTCATTAGAACTCCATCGAAAGAGGCATTCACAAGTCAAGTTTCAGCAACAAAAAATACTAATCCTTCCCGGTCGAGACTAAGATGAATAGAAACAAGAAACACGGAACACGATCGTTGATTTATGATTATGTGATCAACGTTATCGTATTTAGGACTGAACTGACAAGAAAAAAGGATCAATCCGATCCAACGTCGACTCAAGTGACCAGGTTACAAATTGAGAGATAATTTCATCGCTATCTAACCAGGAAAAGGGATTTGATCGTTCAGGGAATCTCCGGAAGAAGAGAAAAATAGGTTGCTAAAATTTCGCCACGAACATAAATTATTCATCGCGAACACGATTCTCTAACGCCGCGATAAAATAATTTACATTGAAAAAATATCGGGGAGTAGGAAACCGGTTTGGAATACATTACGCATTAGTTAAAACTGTAATTCAAGAATCAAGTGACAAATTGTGAGCGTCGCCTGAGGGTAATGAACGCTAAAAGCACTCATCGGTTCAATAAGAATTCCACCCTCCTTTGAAAACCTATTCCCGATTGTGAGATGATCGTGCTGGATACTCGTGCTAATGTTGAAATTGTATTATAAATTCATCGAATTCAACATTGTTTTTCATGGCAAAGATGTGGAATAGAAAGATTCTTCTGCGCCGGCAAATGTCCCCTCAAAACTATACAGAAACGCGTAACTAACTGTTGATTCTCGAGTGATCCAGCGTGGATGAAAGATTCTCTATTCTCTAAAGAGCGATCAACGCACAAAAGATCTCTCTTCGATCATGATCACGTTCGAAGCAATATAGGACACTCGAAGGAGTTCAAATTAATCTTGAAATGAATCTACGATAAATCAATCATAATTCAACCATCGCTTAACGCGAAATTTTGCGAATTCCTTTCGACGCAATAAAATTTATTTAAATGCGGAGGGATCAAGGATTAATTGCCAAGAAATGTCAGGGTCTAGGTCAAAGATTGCGCTTGCGTACTATATAACGCGTACGAAAGAATCAAGTAAACGAGACGAAAGAGTGAGAACGGATGAGAAAGAGGGGAGTACCTTGGACTCCGGTGAGAATATTGAACCTCATTATTATGCAAGTATTCACAGTTCAATCAATATGAATTAAAATCTCGATCCTTCATTAATCACCAATTATTCCTTACGAGAGAAAAAACCGAAGGAAAGAAAAGAGGAACGAGAAAAAAAAAGAAAGAGAGACATTCGCGCGTCGCAAATCTTTCTCACTGCAATTCAAGACAATGCTAGACAGAAATAGCGAAATACACAACACATGGACAATCGAAGGTCAGTCTCTCTCGTGTGTACCACAATTCAAAACATTGCGGCAAGACGCTGATTCACTCCGTCCATCCAACTAGGGTTTTTCAAACCAATTAGGGTGAAGGCTACGTTTATGCATACTATAGGATACTATCCTGGTTATTATTACCTTCGTTTTCGTTAAGCAACATCTATTCTTTCAACACAAACATACTTCGATACTCAACAGAAATAAATGATCTACATTTTTGGAATTGAACAGGTATCCGTTTGGACTAAATCCGTCTAGTAACGATCCAGAAATTCTACTCTTCGATGGCTCTAATTCAACGTTTATTGATTAAATATGTAACGTGTTTTGAAAAGATTGACCAGAACGGAATATAAACGCGTTAAAAAAGTTGTAGTCAGACTTTAGTCTGGTATGAACTCCAAGGATTAATGACCAAGAATCACCAAGGCTTTAGGTAAAACATGTTGCGCATATAACATATAAACACATACAATCGAAGTGAAAAAAAGAATAAGGAGAAAAAGAAGGAGGATGAGAAGAGGTGGAGAAGTAGAAAGAGTTGAGGGGGAAGAAGCTGGAAGTTGGTGAGGATGCTGGAGAACAGCACAAACACGAGCGTAAGCAGTGGGGCAAAACAGGAGAACGAACGGAGGACATCGAACTGAAATGGCCTCTGGGAGCGCATTCCAGTATATTCCACTCTCGCTACCTTAGTCCGTCCTCTTCTTTTTCATCTTCATCTTTCCCGCTCTCGGCCCAGCTATCTCTCTCAATCCTTACGACCTGGTTTTTTCTCCTCTTCCTTCTCGATACTTTCCATCTTGGTTGCACCTTTCTTTCTCGAGATCTACTCATCCCTTCGTATCTTCGTCGTAGCTCACACAGCACCCTCCTTTGGACTTAGAGTCCTTTTATTTTGCTCTTGCATTCTTGAGTTTCCGCTCGTTGCTCGGTATCACCGTGCGCCAGGGCCTGCATTGCATACCTTATACACCGCATAAACTCACATGCAACAAAGTCCGTTTCACACCGATCAAACCCAAACTCACTGCTTCTTCTTCTGTGTCTTCTGATCCGAAGAAGGATGATACATGAATAGCTTATTTGATGATTCTTGAAAATATCGTAAGAGTAGTTTAGCATATATTCAAAGAACAATTGGTGTTCTTCTCTATGAAGTTTGATCACCTTCACTTTCTCTAATTCCTTTCGCTCAACAAAATTAATGACTCCACAGAGTTTTGAGTTTGGGAATGATATATCGTTGAAGTGGTACAACATTAACCATTGGTATTCTCTTTCCTGTCCCATGTGAATCGTCGCGACCAAGCGGCAACAGACGTAAAATAACTTTTATTACAGCGCTATTGCTGCGTCAGGGACCGACAACCTTGGCACGTGGAGTAAGTAATATTCGCATAGAGTCACCAAGAAAAGGAGGAACAGAGATAATTCCAAGCACAATGGATCCATCTAACAGTTCATTCCAGACAATTCGATGCGGATACAAAACTGATTCCTTCGAATGAAAGAGAAATGAGACGTTGATTCTTTTGATCGCTGCTCACTTTTTCGTTATATTATGACAACTGTGTTCGATTGTACAGGAGAAGATGCTGTGACAACATTCATTTGTCGTGAGCGGGTTACTTTGTACTTTTCGGTGGGGAAATCAATTCATCCTGGGCTTCCTGGGACGAACGATTACATTTCCATTCTATGTATTGTAAATCAAAGTGACAAAATTGAGACCGACTTGTAGGAACCGATAGGAACCGTGGTTCAGTTGCTACCAATTGTTATACGCGGTATTCCGTTACAATTGTTATAAAAATACTGAAGTCTCTACATCTCTCTACATCCGAAAGAGTGAAAAATCACGCGTTCCACTCCACTAAGTCTCAGAAGTGAGCCACTCCGCTTCGAGTGAGATTTTCACTCGTTTCGAGTAAACTCCCACTCTTTTAGAGCGGAAAATTCACTCTGAAATTGGAGTGGCTGTGAGTTTCTAGCCTCAAAACTTGGACTTTCACTCCGAAAGAGTGGGAATTTCACTTGAAATTTTAACAAGCTCACTTCTGGCTGCCTAAAGAGTGAAATCTCACTCTGAAAATTTTAGAGAGTAACCTCGATTAAATTTGCAACACCTAAACATTGTTCAGGGTCCAAGACAGCTGAAGAATCTAGAATTATTTGTTTTCATGAAATACTACTGGACATATATTCTTCTGGAGTGAGAAGCACTTGAAGTCTAAAGTGAAATTTCATTCGAAACGAGTCAAAACAACATCCAAGAACAGGGTCAACAACCGTCCGGATTTCCCCGAATGTATCCTAGTTTTTAGAGCAATAGTGAAGATATTTCAAGCGAAAAATCGGAGGTTTTTGAGATCCTTGAGATACGTTTTGTAGATGGCAATAACTCTACCCAAGAAGGATCCACGGGTGTTTCTAATTTCATATTCATACAAGTTATTTTCATACAGGTCCTTTCAACTTTCCAAGTTTTCCTGAACTATGAATTTTTCGAATTTCCAATGTATCAAATGCTTTCATCTCCACACATCGATCGATTCTTATCCCGTAAAAGGTTGTTTCTAAAACAGTTACAACAACCTTATCTCTATTTTTAACGATATATTTTGGCGAAGCAACGACGAAGGCTATCTGTCTTGAAAATCAGTTCGACCGTGCTATTCTTGAATTTGTTTTCGCGGATGTATACGTATGTATTGGAATATATTTAACAATATAATGGAATTGGCACCAGCAGAACCAATTACATTAGAGTATGTCGGATAGATGGAAGTCCAAGATGAACACAGAGACGGACAAGTAAACAGACAGACAGACAGACACGAAGAACTACGATCGTTGCACAAATGCACAAAGGTGTCGTTTTCGTGGGAATAAAAAGACGTCGGCCGATAAGCCAAGTTGGCGCGAACCTTGGGATCAAAAGCAAGAAAGAAAGAAGAGAAGAGAAGAGAAGACAAGGAGAAAGGGAAAAAGAGGGAGAGGAGGGACGAAAAAACTACAGCTACGCAATTCCTTTTTACGTATGATGCCACGCTCTAACTATCGTGAATACATCCATGGAAAGAATATAATGCACCCAACATAAAAGAAACCGCCCTGAAATCGTTACTCGAGATCTCTTATTCTTCAAATGCTTCCGCGACGCGATAAATGTCGGCGTAATATCCAATAAATAACATCCTCGTGAAGTATAATTAATTCTTGTTTCCTCTTTGCAAAGATGATATGAGGATTTTGGGAATTTTACTTCCAAGGAGAGGAAATCCCATGCTGAACCCCAAAACTGGATAACCAATTATTACAGTGGATTGAATTGTACGAGGCGAAGTGTATCGTGGAATTTAAGGTAATAAGTTAGATTTGGTTCAAAGATAACATTTTTGTACGACTCGATAACCAATTTAACATTATTATGAAATGAATACAGTAGAGACAATTAAGGATGAACTTAATTGAATGTTGTACCGATTCGGTACAGGCTTGGTATCCGTGTGCAATCGTTGGCGGCCAAAGTCGTTCAGGCTGCGGAAAGATAAAACCATCGACAACTATACTAACATTAATTCCCTGGTTAAAAAACCCATTGATGCTCGCCAAATTTCATTCAATCTTGCATTTCAAATGAGATTTAATCAGATCAATTTATTTTTTTCAATGTGATCCTGATTGAATCTTGCACAATGTTGCGACCAAATCCCATTAAATTTCATTTTGTCGGATTCTATGGATATTTTCAACCACCCACGTGAAAATTTCTTGCTTGCGCCAATATTGACGATGGAAAATAGATAGGCGCAATGCTGACATCCAAGGCTTGGAAATCTATATCGAGCCAACGTTGACTGACAAGTGGCACAATGTTGCACCAATGTTGGGAATCATAATTTCCAATGATCAATCCATCATTGGCTCAAGATTGTGCCAATCATGGTTCATCGTTGTCCCAATATCGTTTGGACAAAAGAAATTAACTTCATACGAACAATTTCATAGCACGGCTGAATATTAATCCAAACGTTGACAACGTTTAGAAGAAATGAGTACCCAATGCAGTGCCAAGCCTGGTCAAAGCTTGGCTCAGGCTAGCCACGATCCTCAATTATACGTCTCCATACAAAAATTCCCGCGTCCAATGTCAAAGCGCCACCCTTCGGTATTGTTTCCAACGCTCGGTTCGTTTCTCGCAAGCGCTCAACGAACTATGCGGTTGATATATAAGCATCATATAACCTTCTGATTTGAAAATTGTTGTCTTCATCATAGGTCCTTCATCGAAGGAGAGATTTTAGCTGTGCAGACCCATGGACTCGTGGACATCAGAATTTGAATTATACTTGATGTAATTGATTTGTAAGGTAACCAGTAATCATTGAGTTATATTAAACTTATAAACACATCTTGTATTGGATTAATCAAATAAGTTTCTTCGTTTCAATGTATACAGAGATTCTCTGGCCCTGGTTGTATAAAATATTTCAGGTTCGGGCTGTACTTCTTAACATGTGTGGAGGGGAAGCAATCGATGTCGGGAATATATGACTCAGAATTTTTATTATATTTTTGCAATCGTTCAACTTAGAGTTGAACATCGGCTCAACGTTGGCGCGGGATTGTCGCAACGTTGAATCAATTTTGGCCGAATATTGACTCAGTACTATTATAATATTGACTCAAATTTAGCAGTCAACATCATTTATGCGTAATAAATGATAGTACCTCCTTTAAATGCATAAAACATCTGACCATTGGCAGACCATAAAAAAATTCGTCTATCAGTCTTGGTTCGTAATGAGTACAAGCATGATCCAATCTTGGATTTAGATCGAGCGACAAATTTTGTCAAAAGTTGTCAATGATGGCTGATTTGACTGCCATAATCGTAACAATGTTGGTCCGTGATTGGCAGAATACATCAATGGAGCCTGTAACGATGTTATCATTTCAAGCTTGCACCTTCCTAACCGCCAAGGCTCGGCTAATCTTTGTCAGTGTTGCGCCATCCTAGTGCCAATCGTCAATTTCCACCTGGGCAGGGGTGATTCGGTACTGGTAACCAATGTTGTTCCAGTAATCGGAACTGACACTCCAGGTATCAATCGTTGGTCCAGCACCATCGTGTGATAACTGGGAAAGTTCTTGGATATGAATCATTTGTAAATTACAGTGGATATTTGTTTTCGTTGGTTCAGTTGGCAAACCAATGCTCGTTCACTCAACATTAATGAGGATTCAATCGACGAACGGTTGAATATGGGTTTGAATATCGGACTACTACTTCAGTAGCAAAATACCGTATTGGTTTACCAACGTTGGCCCAGTACCGGCATCCCTACGTGCGGGAATTCGGATAACTCGAATTGGGTGTAATTGCTGGAAAGAATTCCGAACAAAAGCCCTATCCTCATGTGGATATCGATTATCCGAATTCAACGAGTGAAGAGAGAAAATAAATCAAGTCAATAGCGAGAAATTTATTTATATCCTGTGGGATTTTTTGATTCACGTGATTGATGTTCTCACTCTCTTCTCCGTCTCTCTCTCTTTCTCTCTCTCTCTGTTCTCGTACGCGGTGAGTTTTTTCCTCGTGATGTAATCAGCACAACCACACACCGGCATTCATATTTTTAGCAAACAATAAATTATATGGCTATATCCGCTGATTTCACCAATCTCAGTGACAAGTTAATAGAAGGTTAAATTCAAAATCACTCAATCAAACAACTAGATTCTATGCTTATTCTTCCATCAACTTTCAATCGAGATTGATAAGATCAGCTGTCAGGTCCATAAAATCATTCGATATGTACTAGGGAGCGAATATGATTCGAAATATCAGAGTTCGTCGACGATACTCTTTATTTGCACATTTTAATATTTATGGCGAATCCAGCCAATCGTAAGAATGCTTCGTACAATGAAATGTACGAGAATGAAATGATGATTATGATATTATGCGGATACGTGTGAGCGGTGCTCGTAATGGTATAAGGGGAAATATCAGGACTTTCGTTGGGTATTCGTGGAATTATGTTATACGAAGTATTGTGAAAGGATCCATCGATACTGGATCTGAATCATTTATTCCCTGCACTCTTAAACCTAAACACGAATTACACGAATTACACGATTCAGGGTTTTCCAATTAATTACGTGTAGTGTCTTCAGTGAAAACATTTTTCTCTCAATATTTCCATGATTCCTGATAGTTTTAACAGGGTTTGGTAATAAATTATGAACAATTTTTTCAAAATCTGAAATTCAAATACCTTGAAGTTCTCCAAATTTTTCCGATGGGTTCAAAATTTGTCGAAATCGCTGACCCTAAAGTTACTAGATCTCTCTACCCAAAATACTTGAAGAGGATTGAATAAAATGGGATCAAACAATCAGCGGGACCTTCCATTTGTATGGGACAAGTCTTCATCTTGTCTGGTTGATCGTTTTATTTCATTTCATTCCATCCTCTTCAAGTATTTTGGGTAGAGAGATCTAGTAACTTCAGGGTCTACGGAATGCTCTCAACCGCCATACTCTTACCATTATTTCAACTTTTAAGAAAATCCTTTCCATAGTTTGGGAAATGAAGATGTTACCATTCAATCAATAAATTCAACCTGGATTCAAAATTAATAATTGCAGAGTTATAGATATCGGTTTAAAATTAAGCAAAGAGTTGTTGCGATATGCGCGACCAGGTCTCCGACTGTAGATACATTGTTCAAAGAATAGACTGAGATCAATAGAATAGAGATGTGTACATCAAGATTCAAGCACCTGCTATTTAAATTTGGATATAGCAGCACTTTAACGATGTTCAACATTTATTTCTATACTGTGTCAAGCGAAACACCCTGACCTGATTAACTCATTGAATCTCGTCAAATCTCATTGGAATTTTACAAATGTCATCCTCAAAACTATTGATGTTCTCATTCTTGAATGCGATTCTGTGAGATTGAATAGTTTGTTTCAATGACAACACTCTTCAACTCTTCAACTCCGTGGAAGATAACCTTTTATACAATAAACTGAATTCTAAAAAGTATCCCTCAATTACCATGGACTCAAACCGGATATATAGGAAAATTATAAGCTATCCGAATGAAACTTTGGGTCTGGAATGGAGTGCTTTATGTAAAATTCGATTTGCAGGAGTATTCTTTTCGAGCCCATCGTTTTAGTAGAGTGATTCGAATTTTACGACACCTGGTATTGTTTAATACCGAAAGAACTTATTTTTCACTCGCCAACGTTATCTTTAACAAAATATAGGTGCATGTGTACGGTACATGTACAGTTCCAAATATGCACATGCCTTGTACACTGGAAGTACATAAAAGCGTGCATACATGTATTCGAGGCCTTATCTATGGAGTATTGCTACCACCGTCACAAATCGTACTACTACGTCGTATCTCCACGTGTGGGTTGTGCCTGCGGTGTCAGCGGCGCAGGCAAACTTAACGAGTGAAACAATAAATTTCGAATAAAAGAGATAGAAATAGAGTTGGGGGTACCTTACCACACTGAAGGCACTCCACAAAGCACACGTGGATTCGCGTGCGTCACCAGTTGCTCTTTACAACGTACGACAGAGATTCTCGAAACAATACTACATGCTGTCGTAATGAGATTGAACATGCAACGATTGTGACTTTTACGAATGATTCTCCGTAAAAGCTTCCAGAATGAAAAGTTTTTTCATATTTTGAAATCCTCTTCGTGGGGTTGGAACGCTTGTTTTCTTCTTTCATTTGATTACTCGATAATTTATGATTTGGAGAGAAAAGTGGGTCATATCATCGTCATGGAGATTTCGGAAGGGACAAAAACAGTACATCAGGTAGAATATCAATAATATCCAAACTCAGTGTTTCGAGTGGTTCAAGCACGAAGTGGTTCAAGTAGAAGGAATGAATGGTACGTTCCAGTAATTTATATCGATAAGTATGTCGATTTTCTCATATTCTTGAATTCCTTTTATACATCTTTCCAAACAGGAAACTTTCCAACGTGATGAAAAAAAGTACATTGTTCTGATTCTGACATCAGAAACTTTCATCTGTCCTTCGTCAGACGTTACTCTTGTAAAATTCAGGTGCGTTATTTTCTGAGGTGATGCGGGTACAACGATTCAATCTCAATAAGGTATTAATTTCGTGTTGTAAAACAAGAATAAATCAAAATCGCTATGGATCGGTAGAAAAACGTTCCCCCAAAATGTGGATTTCTCTGATACCGTAGATCGGTTCAGATCGTGGGACCATGAAATTTCCAAAATTACAGCGTTCCATGAAGGCGCATCATTGGGTTCAAGAATATTCAACAGAGGTCCATGGAAGGACGTGAATGAATCTGATGTTCTCTTGGAGAGGTGTTATCAATTGTATATCAATGGTGCCCATAATTGCCTGATGATGGTTTGGATATTGTGTTTATATCAGGTATATAACTTTGCTTCCGCCGTTTTGCAATAAATGGCTGTAGCGGTAAGTGGTAGTTGAAATAAATAGATCATAGATGTCATACGATAAGCTTAGGTATTTGTAAACATAACGCCATCGAAATATTAGTCGATTTGTGTCTGCATCATAAAGTTATTCTCGATTGAACATGTCAGCTTACGAGCTAAATTCTCGTCATTCGCGGGAGGTTTTAATTTTCTGCTTTAATATGAAGAAATCTGCGGCTGAGGCTCATCGAATGCTCTCAAATACCTATGGCGAGGCCGCTATTAGCGAAAGAATGTGCCGAAAGTGGTTTCAACGCTTCAAGAACGGTGATTGTAACGTCGAAGACCAGCATGGCGGTGGAAGAGAGAAGGTTTTCTAAGATGCAGAATTGGAGGCATTACTTGATCAAGACTCGTGTCAAACGCAACAAGAATTGGCAACAGGATCATTGGGAGTGACGCAACCAGCCATTTCAAAACGCCTGAAAGTCATGGGAATGATGCAGAAACAAGGAAATTGGGTGCCGTACGTGTTGAAGCCGAGAGATGTTGAACGGCGTTTGTGTGTTTGTGAACAGCTGCTTGCAAGGTGAAGACGGAAGGGATTTCTGCATCGCATTGTGATTGGGGACAAAAAATGGATTCATTACGATAATCCCAAGCGCAGAAATTCATGGAGATATTCCGGTTATGCTTCCACGTCGACGGCCAAACCGAATATTCACGGTTCCAAGGTTATGCTCGGTATTTGGTGGAACCAGCTCGGCGTAGTGTATTATGAGTCGTTAAAACCGACTGACACAATCACAGGCGATCGTTACCGAACGCAATTAATGCGTCTGAGCCGAGCATTCAAAGACAAACGGCTTTTTACAGCATGACAATGCTCGAACCCATGTTGCGAAAGTGGTCAAGACATACTTGGAAACTTTGAAATGGGAAGTCCTACCCCACCCGCCGTATTCTTCGATCAATGGCACACGGCCTAACTGACCAGCACTTCCGGTCTTATGAAGAAGTAAAAAATTGGATCGATTCGTGGATCGCTTCAAAACATGACCAGGTTTTTCAACGCGGGATTCGTATGCTGCCCGAAAGATGGGAGAAAATAGTGGCCAGCGATGGACAATACTTTGAATTATAAACGTATAATCAGTTTTTTCACAATAAAGCCTCGAATTTCGGAAAAAAACGGTGGAAGCAAAGTTATACACCTTATATTACTAGGATTCTTTTACGGTAATTTCAGATTCTCACACATATTTATAATTGCTCTGGAAATTTGTCCACGAAGTCATACCAAGACTGGCGTCAAGCTTGGTATGCTAAGCTTGGTATCTCGTTAGCCTAGCCTTGGCCAATGCTTGATCTACCGTAGCTGACTAAGCGTTGATAGGGCCTGAGACACCAATGATAGGACCCAGCATATTTTGCCGTGTTTGATTCAATTTTCGTTAACCGAGTCTCGATTGATGCTTGGCCCGTCACAGCTCACCAACCCTTAATAGCACCTCAGACATCAATGCTAGGATTAAGCATATTTCGCTGCGTTTGATTTATTTTTTGTCGAACAAGCTCTAATCGACACTTGGCTCGCCGCAAGCCTAGATATTATAGCCCCATGACGTGGACTTGGAATTTATTCGTATTTCAGAAATTTGAAAGATCATCCGCCTGAATGTACGCCAGCCTAAATACGAGTATCCTTCCACTGTCTTCCCAGAGTCCTGAAAGAGTTGTTTATGAATCAATTCCATCAATTCTGAACTCTTTTAGAATTCTTGTGCTATCTAGACTGAAGTGACTGTTTCGAAATCCAGTATTCCGGAATATCATATGTCGGAATATATTATATTCAATCAAGCTTGGATGCCAATAAGAAAACTATCCTATTCGTCGAGATTGATTGTATATCAATCATGGCACCAATATCGATTCAAAACATAAAACCAATATTGAATCTTGATATTGAACCAAGCTTGGATGCCAAGCGTTGAACATTGTTATCATCCCAGACATCAATCTAATTTGGTGCCAATGTTGGTAACCATGCTAGACCCAATGTTGACTAGCATTGGTTGAAGCTTGGCACCAACACACATTGATTATGATTATAAAAATAAAGTCTAATCCTCAGTCCTCGAAGTTTCATGACACATTAAAATCCATACAATTAAAGTCTTACGTTATCACTCATGCAATGGAGAAAGAAAGGTATATTGGTGTTATTACGCATTGGCGGAGAAACGCATTTGTTCATATCTATATGGAACGCAACGTTCTTTGATCTTGAATTGAATCGGTGACAGAGTGCGGTAGTGGCGCGGTAGTAATATACAACGATGATTTATTGTTCGTCGATTGTATTGCCATGAAAATCCACTTTTTCTTCCTGTATCGTATACGTATTGTTGCCGGAAATGGATGATTGAACCTGATATCGAATCGTCATTCGTTGACACTTAATAAAGTGCATCGCAATACTTAACCTTGTATTGCCAACGATGTGACACAATCGCACCAAGGCAACAAATACCACCAGTCTGTGATATCGATAAATTTACAACGATACCCTAACAACCTATGTGTTATATTAGTGGCACTAACGAACGAATCGAGTGCTAGGTATATAGGAAGATCAAGGTTGACACCTGGCCTGCTTATGGCATCTAGGTATATAGGTGTATATATTTACATTGATGCTGCACTAACTATATCCGATAATTTTTATACTCCACGTGTCGATTCACTTGGAACGTAACGCACACCTCTTGGGCTTATGTGAATACACTTCCTATATACGTACCGCGTGTGGCTTAAAATAGCACGACACGGTTGATTTGTTTGTTTTGTTTCATGTTTGTATTTTTCTCCCTTTCTCAATTTTCCGCGAGTAATCAAACGTCCTAGGACAAATTGCGTAACGAGTAACTAATCCGAAGGGGATAATTTCATCAATATATACACAAACATACCCATTGCACGGAAAAAATAATTCAGCTGCAGCAGCTAAATGGCTAGCACAGACACGGACAGCCATTAAATTAGCTAAATTTCAACTACCACCGCAGATAAATTGGCTACAAATGCAAATTTTTTCGCTATAACAGCTAAAATTTAGCTGCAGGAGCTAATTTAATGGCTGTCCATGTCCGTGCTAGCCACTCAGGGGCTGCAGCTAAATTATTCTTTCCGTGTGTTGGAAATTACAACATACATTTGTGCAAATCATTTCATACTGAAACCATTTTAAACTAATATCGTGTTCAAATTTATTTCTTCCAAACGTTTGTATTAAATTCGATACAAATACTTTTCACAGGGTATAATTTTGTTTACCGAAAATCCGGGAGGAAGAAATCTCACCAGATCTGAAAAACTGCAATTTTAGCTTGTATTCGTCAACATACATGTTCAAATTTGAATTCATACACGGGAAGATATTAGAAAATCCCTAGTAGAAATGCCCTAGTAGTCATTGACGAGTTTTGTAACGCAGCAACTAGACGTTGCAAGTGCCTCGTAGGGTTCTGCCGGGGCACTTGCAAGTGTCCAGTATCTGGCTAATTAAGCGTGTCAAAACTCGTCAATAACTAAAACATTTCTACACGGAGAGAAAAGTATTGCTGACATAACAAGCAGGTCTGTTACTATAGCGCCTACAAAAAAAATTAGCTGTGAGAGCAAGAAAAATGATTGACACAACTACATTTTTTTACTGACATAAACAAATTTGTTAAGAGAACTAACGTCTTAGCTGCTGTAGTGAATATTTTTGCAATCACAACAAATTTCTTTGTAGGCGCTATAGCAGCAAACCATTTTTTCTCAATCAATTGCTCATCAAGATTAAATGCAATTTTCAATTCAGATCTAACGAGATCGACACAGTTCTAACCCCGAAGAGAACATGAAGCTTCAGCGAACGTTCAGATCAGATGTGCATAGATCGGGTTCATTAGAGCTAACTTTTGGATTCACAAACGTTTGACGAAGGTTCTACGGACGTTGAAATGTCTGCCTCGAAATACGTTCAGAAAACATAGATGGAACGTTCGCTGAAGGTTCATCGAAGGTTTGACGAAGCTTCACAAAAATATCTATACTTATATTAATTTTGATCAATTTATATGAAAAATAAATGAATTAATGAACATAGATTATTATAAATTAATCTAAGTATAGATATTTTTGTGAAGCTTCGTCAAATCTTCGATGAACCTTCAGCGAACGTTCCATCTATGTTTCCTGAACGTGTTTCGAGGCGGACATTTCAACGTCCGTAGAACCTTTGTCAAACGTTTCTGAATCTAAAAGTTAGCTTTCATGAACCTTCGATCCGATCTATACAGATCTAATCTGAACGTTTGCTGAAGCTTCATGTTCTCTTCGGGACCAGATCTATTAAGATCTAGTTAAATCTATTGCACGGTGTAAGAAGAATAGGTGATCCAACTGGCCTCATTTTTTGGTGGTGGGAATGTGACAATTTCTTAGAATTTCATTGATAGTTCACCAGATGGCATATGTGCAGCTTGACAAATTTTAACAACAAAAATGGCGTTTTGTTTCCAACACATAACCTGTTATCAGAGTGGGAAATTAACACTATTATTTATTTATTCATTTGTATCTCTCAAACCCTTAATTCTAACGATGAGTGAGTTATTAATCCAGCATATAACAAGATGCGGGACAGAAATTTTGATGTTTTTTCGATTTTTTTTCAATTGCGTAATTTGTTATAAATATGCAAAATTTGAGAGTAGCTGTCATAATTACTGGATTGCTTCCTTCATCACGTAAAGGTAGAGCATTAAATTGAGGAGTGATCGCGCAGCTGCCATATACTGTTTTGAGGTTATTTGTGTTCCTTGGAGGCTGCCATTGTCGCTGCTAGTGGTCAAATTCGTAAATACTAAAAAATGATCACAAACGTCACGCCCCCGTTGGATCACCTACTCTTCTTACACCGTGATCTATTGAGATCTGAATAGATTTGAAAATCAGATCTGATGAGATCTAAATAAATCTAAACTTTTTTCCCCGAGAACATATTTCTTCCTTAACCCGCAAGGACATTTGATGTTTTCTGATCTATTTTTAGGTGGGAAAGTGCTGAATTCCAAGCGAATATTCATAAAAAAATTCTATATACAATTATACAGCGAATTCGCACCTTCCTTGCGGTTTTGGGAACACATAATATGTTCATCTGCATCTCGGAAAGAAGTGGAACACTTGTGTCTTTGGTGAACCATGCATACTATGACTTATCCAAGCGTGTATTGCCTACAATGACAATGGGCCCAAGGCTGGGTCCATCCTCTTTAACCCAGTATTGGGAAATGACGATGGGGCCCATGTTGGCTCAATATTGGCCCTGTTGTGCTTTCCCATACAATTATGGTTGGTAGAAAATGGAAAGAATGAATCTTAGTGCGGGCACATTTGAACTCGGTCCCAATTTGGACCAGCGTTAGGCCAAGATTGGGGTGAATTCATATCTCGAGCATGTGCGTACAATCCTCAGCGTGTATGAATTTTGGTCCCACTTTGGTCCAGTCTTGGGCCCAAGACTGGACCCAAGTGGGGCTGAAATTCATGTCCGCTGGGGTAGAAGACAAAGCAATTCTCCAATTTAAAAGAAAAAGGAAGGGTTCATGCTGGGCCCATGGTGTTACCAATCCTCGGGCAAAGCAATACAGCCAAGCTGGGAACAATGTTATCATCTCAGCGTTGGCCCCATTTGTCTGCCCAGCTTGGCCCAACGTTGGGCAGCATGGGCATCCACCCTGGGCGTAGATGGGGCCCGCCGTTAAAACACACTTGGGTATTAGATATTATTTCTCAACATTTTTATCTCCTCGATTTTAATTTTCCATATTACGTGCAACTGAACAGAAAAAATCTTATCATGAGATTCCAATGTAATTCTTCATGCATAAAAACTATGTCAGATCTGTTCGGAGAGGTAAGTCTTGCGCAGAGCGTTAATCAGAGCGGGACGAAGGTGGCACGCGCCATGGACACCGAAATCTGAAAAGCCCGAATTTCCTTGTACTTTAACTTACAATATTTGTTAACAATATTACATCATCCAATAATTATTATTATCATAAACATAGGAGTAAGAGACAATGTTTTTGATCTGCAGACACTTCAATCGCAGCGAATGAACCGCGAGTATGCAAATTTATTGAAAAAATGTTTTTCTCAATGCGAATAAAATCCACAAAAATTTTATTAGACACGAGAGATAACGATTTATTCGACACTTTATCAAATCGTATCTTTGAAACATATAATAAAAGTCATGAATGCTCTTACAAACATGATCATTTTCATTGGTCGCTTGATAAACTGGTTCTAGCATTCTATATGACTTTGAATAAACATGGGGAAAGTATGGAGATATCAGACTCATATTCATAAACGTCTCTCATATTTCCATCGGATTAAAATAAATCAGATTTACGTCTCATTTATTTCCCACCCTCCTCCCGTGAGGAATTGAATAAAATGTGAGCTAATTGATTCGGATGAAATTCTTTTATTTCATGTTAAAGAGCTTACGATGATTTGTTTGTTGGTTTTTTTCTCCCCTTAAGCCTATCGTTTCGAATTTTCAATGTCTTTCGATGGAATTGAAAGCACTTGAGTCTCTCGTGATACGACATCTTGAGAACTCTTCATTCGTATGTACCAATTTTTAAACATCGTTAGATTGCAAGTTTGTTTTGGATTCATTTTGATCAAAGAATTTCGTGGAATTGAAATAAGAATGACGCCAAGTATGGGCATGAATATCACTTTTTTTGTTGTTTTCTGTTGAAGAGTGTATTTGGTTATTCAAACGTTCGATCGACTCTTTTGAAAAATCTATCTTTGATGTGAAGAAGTGTGTACTGAACGCGTATTTGTATCGATGAATATTTTCCTGAGAAATATATAATTTGTCAATGAATTCATGCTCGGGAATCCAACAAGAAGAATAGTTCAAATCGAGTTCTTCCTGAATTATCGTATCTAGGTAACATCAAGCATTTGATACAAACTCACTGCATAAGGTTGGAACGATAACTGATAAGTGCACTGAAATTTATGGTTCACCTAAAGCTGTAAAAAAGTGCATCAAAGCAACATTCCACATACAATTATCACCTTCACGGTATTTATCAGCCAGGCCAGGTCAGTGGTCGAGGAATGTAATGTATATGATCATGCGACAAAAATTTAGATTGAATGAAAAGTGAGATTGTCGAAGAAAGTAATCAAAATGATTCTCAGTGGTCCTTGAACAACACTCAAATTGATAACCAAATGTACTTGGCGGTAGTTGGAATATCACTAATTTTACCACATCTATTTTACACTTGAACTCTCGTTGAAGGGAGTTTGGTTGAGCATGGTCTGGATATTGTGCCAATATGAGCAGTCAATACATCAACTCTGTTAACATCCATAATTGACGATAGCACGGAGAAAAAGAGTTTGCTGACCTAGCAAATCCAGGTATTCAACATAGAATAGCAAATATTTTTGCTCTTTCAGCAATCCAGTTATTTGCTATTCTATATATAAAATTCTTGGGTTTTGAAAATTTGTCTCGAAAATTTTCACACAAGGTACATTCTATATTAATTCCGGGCTTGAAATTGTCTTCCGTCAGTTCCCTAGAAACGCTAATGGAGAGACTTTAGATCTTGACGTGAGATGTGCCTCTTCTGGTTCTTATTTGCGCTTCAGATTCAGCTACAAAGATTCAACCACACGTATAAGACGTATCAGTGCGAGATGTTGAAGTTAAAAAAACAACTAGCGGGAGCGAATGGTTTATTTTTGATAGTTTCAACCGTTGAGATGTTGCTATTCGGTTCGTATATATTTCTTGGTATATGAATTATATTTATCCAGCTTCAACACGCCAATATGTTGCATTACTAGCTCAGAAATTAAGCAGAGAACGAACATTCATCCATCCCTGTAGTGCAAGTAAATTTTCATTATACAAGAAATTTGTGTGATTTTTAGAATTGCATCGGGTGCTCTACTCCAAGGTCTTACACACCGAAAAACATCATTTATTTGACCGAATTAACTGAAGTTAGTTGTGAAAATTAGTTCCGAGTAATAAAAGATGTAAAAGAAGAAGTAGAAGCCGGTAATAAAAGCTGTAGTAAAGGCAACTTCAAATTCGTACCAGGAACTAAAGTCAGAGAAATTAGATTTGAATTTAGTTGAGCCAACGCCTGTTTTAGTTATCCAAATATCAAGAATTGTATCCAGTTGCTGGAACTAATTTGCAGTAAGGGTAACTAATTATTTTTTTCGGTACACACAGGGTGGCGATGCTTCTCTTGATGATGACATTTTTTATCAAAAAATTTGTTGTTGTGCACGAAATACGGAAATATCTTCTCCAGCGCCACCACTATAAGATGCAAAAAAGAATTCTTCAATAATAGAAATTCCCACTCTATCGAAGTGAGAATTGAACTTCCACTATGAATATTCCCAGCACGTTGCGCGAATGCTGTGTTGCTAGGGTTGAGGCAGCCAGAAGGAAACCTATCTTCTCGTTCGAGTGAAATTCTCACTCTTGCGGATTTAGAGAGTATTAAAACCCTGGGATAAATTATTCGAAAGTATTTTTACCGATGCTTCAGGTTTCCGAGGGAATGTCAATCAATGTTCATCACTGATCTCAACTACGCATCTTCAGTTGCAAAAAATTCAACGTATATTTGACATCCTTTCATGGAACACTTATCGTTGCTGAAAAGAGCGTACTGAGTCGAGAAATTAATTATGTATGTGAGAGGAATGATTTATGCAGATCTGACTTTTACATTAACATCAATTCAAAAAAGATCGTATCGATTATAGAAAATCGTTAAAAGAAGTAGCAAATTTTCCTCTAAACCAGGATATCAAAATTCTCCGCATACCGATATAAAAACACGTATATATGGAATCAAAATATATTCCGAGAGAGTTGAAAATATCGAAATATATGTAAACGTTATTCCATGGTAGGATATTTACATACACATTTACAATCTCAAATATTATTCGTTCATGAAAAACCGGAATTGTGAAGAAGTTGTCATTGATGAGTCCAACCATGATGCCTTCGGTGCATGCAACTTGTTTCTTCAGGGTAACTCACAGACCTGGACGATTTGCTATTTTGTTGTCGAGTTTAACCAAGCGGTAACCGGATTCGAAATACCAACGGCGTACCCCTGAAACTGGAATTCTTCTATTCAAGACAACATACTTGATGTATTTTCTGTGAAGTACTTGATAACAGGATACACAACTTACACGAACCGCACAAAATTTTACCATAATAAAGAACTTCGAGATGCCGCTCTTACATTTATAATCTTCTTCTAATATGTTTTCCCGACTACTCGGGCTACATTGGATTCGAATATGTATTGTTAAAACGAATTCATCCATTATTTTCTTCATTACAACCATGTATGTTGAAAATTGATTCGAAATGTAAGAAAACGACGATGAAGATGATAATGAAATATTCATGATGCTGTTCATTCATTGACAATGAACACGTGTGTGTGCGTTTTTTTTTTATTCGTCATAGGAAATATGACTCGCCGAAGATCTGGTTTCACGCCTGAATTAATACGTTCGTCCGCGTCAAAAGATATTAGAAAGGTAGCGATCAAAGATTTTTGTATTTATACCTCAACCGCTGGCTGCTTTGTGGCTTAGCTAACTGGTTCGTGCATATAAAACTCTAATCTCGATTCGAAAATATCAACATTTCAGGACACTGAATTCAGATAACAAAATTGAAATACACAAACTCAACACGTAGCTAAATGTATGCACGTTGTTGAATTATTAAACAGCCTAGCAGGGATTTCTACCGGAGTAGCAACTACGTTCATTACCGGATCGCCATTTCCTTCTGTATTGCTACGTGAGCGGGAAATGAAAAATTTGTTCCACGTGTAGATATATATCTCCTGGGCAAGCATCGAAGGGGGGATTTAGAAAATCTTAACCTTGATGTTGAATTGAAATTGAATACGTAATGGAGATTCCAAAGTATGCAATTTCGTTGGTGGTTCTTACGTAAGAAAGCAACTGAAAACAGACTGAGGTTTCAGTCCAAAAACATTCCAATTGTACTGAGAAATCGATGTAGTTATAATTTTCAGCACCAATACTTCAACTAACTGACTCTAACTAACTCGATAGCTGCACTAACTAACGTAAATGCCTGAGGTATTTTGAGTTAGTGTTACTTGTCCTGACTACTAAGTACCTGCAGCAACTACTTGAGTACACTGACAGAAAAACGACCTGGTGGTAACATTCGTGGCCGCAATAACTTGAAATCGTGATGTCCAGAAAAAGTGGTTGAAGCAAAAATTAACTACATTTTTCAGGTTAGAAAAACCAGATTCTTTTCTCGGTGTGATGACCAGAATATGCAGTTAATTTCTGGACAACACAATCACATTTCCTGGTGAATCGAACCAGAATTTGAATTACTGCGGCCATGAATGTTTCAACCAGGTCGTTTTTCTGCCAGTGTAGATGGTCGAAAATCGACTATTGAAGAAGTTTTTTTTCCCGTGTACCAAATCTCATAGTTGAATATGACAAAATGAAAATTTGGTTATGATATACCGTATTTTAGTTATTTTTACCAAATCTCGATAATAATAAACCAATTCTTCTTTCTACGCGGATTTTAATTCCTGTTTCCTGGCTCACGACTACCATGGATTCTCCATGACCGAACCACATCGAATTCATTCGTATATTCAAACTTCAGAAGTTTTTCCAATAGAAACGAATGCTGCATATCGATCGAATGAATTCAAATACAAGGTCCAACCCAATGAATTCATATAAGAATGAAACTGGCTGGAGCTCGAAGTCCTGTTATCGTGAAGAAATCGTGATTGATTCTTATTGAAAATGTATACGTTTTTGGAATGAGACCAGACTGCCGTATCAGTTTGAATTGAGGTACCATATCGTGGGTAGGAATGAAAATGAATACATAAATTGATTCACATGTCTGCACGGAAAAAACTGATGTGTTTGATATTTGGATAGCTAAACATTAGCTGTGGTGAAATCTAGCTTCTGCATCAATTTTTTTCGCTATCCAAATATCAAGTCCACGAAATCGCTACCACAGCTAATTTCTAGCTATCATAATGGAGACCCAACTAATTTCCCAACATTGGGAATTCACATTTTTGTTTACATAGCACATCAAGTTGAAAAATACTTCAGACTGGCAAAATCTCTCGTTCTCTAGGACGATTTCACGATTTCTACAAACCTTCCACTGTGGAAGGATCAATGATCGATACGATATTTGAAAAAATCCTTTTTCCTGGACCTCGACCACCAGTTGATTCTTCGAATCTCACAAACCCCGTAATAAATTCTTCCTCACCGCAGAAAGATTCTTTACAAAGTTTGGCGCCACCTCTACAATGAACTCCAATCTTGGAAATATCAGGCCCTAAAAACCCTGTCAATTCGATTCATAAAATAGACAGTATTTTGTACACTTTTTGTTCCTCTTCCTGCTTGAAATTTTCGAACAATGAGTCGAACAAATGAACCTCGTGTTGGTCCAAGTTAAAAGTAAATAAATCTGCTAGTAAAATGTGATCTTTCAAAAAGGAGAAGGAGAAAAAGAAAGAAAAGATCGCAAACCGGGGTTGGCACTTTTCTCGTTGCGCTCGTCGACTTCTTGGAACGCAAAGACGAGGGTCCCAACCTTGGCAACCTGGCTCCCTGGTCTGGGGCGGTCTACTATATCAAGGTACCAGAGAGTCCACCACGTGTGTAAGTGTTCACAGCGTGAAGCGGCAAAAGAGGAGAAGACGACGGACGGATGGAACGTAGTAGAGGGGTGGGTGGAGTAAAAGGAGAGAAGGGAGTTACCACGAAGTAGCCTAAGAGACAGACCCTATGAAAGAGAGACCAAGAGATACAAGTAAGATTATTGGTGGTGGTGGTGGTGGTTGGTTACCGTCGGGGGCCCTTTTCTCTTTAATGTTTGATAGTTGTGTGTAGGTCGGCCCTGGTCGGCTCTCACAGCGTGAGAGAAGAATGCGAGAGAATGCATAGTCGGCTCGTATTGCCAGCTCTTTGCTGCGACCCGACCCAATGCGACCAGACATAAGACATAAGAGGAGATGCGGCCATCGTCCCCTACCGCTCCAAGTAGAAGGGAACGAACGTTTTACGATGATCGACCTCATCAAAAAGGGCGAGGTACTATACACGAGAATTCGAGGTTAGATAGATTTTTCCCTTTCCTATATCTCCTCCAAAGGGACAAAGAGAGAGAGAGAGAGAGAAAAAGAGAGTAAGGAGAGATACACGCGGGAACCCTTGTTAAAAGGTCATCGAACTTTGAATGTTCACCTGCGGATCGACGATGGAAGAGAAAAGGTTATTCTACCGCCAGTCATTCATTTTATACCATTCAGAAGTTTACCTGTAGTGTTGTTCTTCGAGCGGTGGAAGGTGAAAGATAATTCTGGGAATAACATGAACTCTTTATAATTATATATGCATACTTGTATTATATGTACATCTTGAATTGAAAGTTTGTTACGAATACTACGTGTACTTCATTCATCTGATTCCAATATCACCGTTTCGTTTGTTAAAAATGATGCCCTTATGCCCTCAACATAGCCCAACATACTACATAGCTATTATAGTCAAAGATTTCGATCCTTGGAAAGCTGTTTTCCTATCATAAATAACAACTCGTTTCGTTACAATGGCCCGCATGAAATGGTATGAAAATAGAATACAGCTGCTTTGTGAAGTTTAGGGTGAAGTAAAAAACAAAACCATGAACCACGTACGTAGGGAACGTAACCGAGCAAGTCTCTAGACACGCGAGACTATATAAATCATCGGGCGAATGCCTCTTCTGTCTGGATCAGATTTGAGTTCCGGAAATGATGGAGTCTGGATTTAGAAACCGTATAAAGATGGCATTGTTTTCATCGGTAGTGAGAGGGCCTCATTAAAATCCATGATTCTGTCTCATTATGAAATCCAGATACACCGTATGATTCTCGAAACTCACGCGTATATTCGCATTTCGTTTGTGCATTGTTTTCGATAACTCATCATGATTCGATCCATGTCAATCATCTGGATTCATTCAACCGTAAATCGCGTATACGTATACCATCGATGGAGAAAAAGTCAAGTTTCAATATCTTTCAATGATTTTTCCCGTACGTAGAATGTCAATTAGAACATTCTTAACGCATTGTTTTTCAATGTTCATTCTCTCGGAATGATCATATATACACGTTCGCGCGATAATAAATAGAATGAATTACCGAGGTTGAAATAGACCTTATCATCGTGTACATGAAACATATTGTGATACGTCATGAGTTAAATTCCATTATTCTCCGTTTATTGGGTTGCCATGAAATTCTTCCTACCCTTTGCTTTTGTCTCCGGATACAACGCGTACGTACACTTCAACGTGCGAATATCTGAATGTACACATCCACCCTGCTGGCAATTAAATCGAGTCTCGTGCGCGCGAGCGCGCGACAACGTGTCGGATGATAATGAGAACTGTCCGCAAATAGACCAACTGTATCTGGTTGAGAAATAATAGCATGGCCTGAATGAGCGTATAAACGCCCTTGATGATGTTTCTACAAACGAATCGGTATGGAATAAATACTAGACGGCAGCTGATACTCGAATGATTTATAATAACAAATTACACGAGAAGAGAATTTTTTGGCCTCTCCGCGTCGCGCGTACTTGACATTGCAAAATTTCCTTTGTCACATAAATATGTTATATGTAATGCCAATTTTAATGTTATCTCGTAGATCTCGTAGCGCTAATCCAAAAAATGCCCAAAGGTGACAAAGATTGTTATCTTTCCGTCTATTTTTCTGTGCTAGCGAAATTATTGAAGATGATAATCAAAGTTCAATTTCTATTTATACCCTAGATACTCGTGATAACGATCCCTGGTAAAAATAAAAAGTGCAGACAGTGGATATGAAACAGTCTTCACGCTGTTCGCGTATATTATGGTACGTTTCATTTCCAGCAGAGATGTTCGCCCTGTCTCTTCATCGCACGACAGAAACCGTTCGAATGAGAGAGAAGGAGAGCTGCTTTATCGCGAGGTTGCAGCATTTGAATACACAATCTGTTTACAAGCTCTGCACAGAACCTATGCACATTTGAGGACAAAAATAAAATGCATTACAATCCTTCTTTCCAAAAAATCAATACATCTCGTTCCTCAAAATTAAAGAAAAAATTGTCAGTCCAAAGACTACTATCCCCCACAAATGTGTCAGTAATATCTCCAGAATATTCTGACGTACACTGACAGAAAAATGATCTAGTTAAAACACCTGTAGTTGCAATAACTTGAAATCTGGTGCTATTTGCCAGAAAGTACGATTGTGACATCCAGAAGAAGGGGTTGAAGCTAAAATTAACTACATTTTAACTCCAGGTGAGGAAAACCGGATTTTTTTCTAGCTGTGATGACCAGAATATGCGGTTAATTTTCGCTTCAATCATTTTTTTCTGGACTTTATCATCGCATTTTTTGATGGAACGAAGCGGATTTCAAGTTTGTTTGTCAGGGTACGTAAACAAAAATTGATAACTCGGCTATCGCAAGAAAATCCAATGTAAAATATCCAATCCAGGGTGTATACTTGGAGGAACGGAAGGAACCTCACTCATATGCAAGTCAAAGACTGGTCGATACGACGTTACTTGGGATTGTTAGAACCCCGCATGCGAATTGGATAAAGCTGAATGCTCTATTCGTTGGGGAAATGATCAAAAGACCGACCGTTTCGTTCTCGGAAACTTGGAACGACCTTCAATGCGCTCTCTAGTTTCCATGATTAATAGCGAGTGACGCATCGGCTCTTTTGGCCGGAATTCGATTTGATTCAAGGGGATCATCCCCTTCAGACTCGAACGCAACTAAAGACTCTCTAGACTTCACGACATGTGATAGAATAAAAAAAAAGAACAAGAACGGCCTCATCTTTCCGATAAAGGATCATATTCCTTGAACACACTTTTGTGAATCTTGACTATAATTTTCGTCTTTCTTATCTTTTCCTACGCTGACATCCAAATCAACAACAAATTCCAAGTGAATGTTGAATTGTGAATTGTGCCGTATCGAAGGATCAATCGCACATTCATCGATGATCTTACGGTAACACGAGCCCCATTAACGCGTCCATTTACATAATTACGATTTTTGTGGCTGTAAAAATGTATTTTCAAATACCAGTTATCTCCTCCAAGAACCATTACCTGAAGTTTCGAATCTTTCAAGACCGCACTTAACATACTTTTTTTCGCACACGTAAGTCTTCTCGAACGGTAGAAAAACAGGTATTATGTTCCATTAGAAATTCGCAGAACTTTACGAATGTAGATTCGAAGTATCAAAGAGAAGGAACAATAATCAATGAAATCGTTTCTCTCATTGATTATATAGCATAAAAGTTTGCGATTAGGTGAAAAAAAGCAATTGCAAAGTTCTCCATTCGTGAATACTCAACATTCATCTCACTTTGAACGATCCTGAAATCTTTTGGACAAAACATGCAGAACATTCGTATCATATAATAATTGTTGTTCGCGCTTTCTATTCTCCTTATTAGTTATTTTTAATGATTCGATTTTCATTCTTTTCACAGCAACTATCGTATAAGGTGAGCGCACGTGCAGCATTCTCTATTAATCCCGTAATATTCTTTGATACCATTCGAATTCAATATTTCCATTCCTCATTTATATACACGGTTACAAAGGATTCAAAGTGTTTTGACTGAAACTCAAAGAAATTCTCGCTTCGAGAAGGATTCGAAGAGATTCCATAACGGAAAATGCGTACTCTATTTGAAAGTGATAGATGGAAAAGGAACTACGACGTCTCATCAGAGAAATCATGCAAGGTATCGCTTAATTCCCAAAGATAAGGATTATTTTTAATTTGTCCATCCACGCAATGGTGATGTCTACATTGAAATTGAATTAGTAATTCCAAGTGAAATATGAGAAATACAGTTCCGTTTCACAATTGATTAAAGGATTGCTGCCAAGGGACTGATAAATTACTTCTTCATGCGTTTAGAAAGAGACCCACAAGTTATTGGTGCACGACACGCAGGCACGCAGGCACGCAGGCACGCACGAACGTATATCCACAAACGAGCGCATACTCACATTCGTGCGCGCTCATAAATGTATCTATTCCCATTTACCTTTTTACATCGGCAATCACGCACGCGATTACCCATGCACAAATACAGAGAATAATGTGGAGAAAGAAGAAGGGAACAAAATTATCAACTTTTACACACGATCCTACAAAATGATTCATATTTTGTCGTGGTTTTCGTGAAGAATTGCTCCTCGCTAGGATCCATCGAACCCGTTATATAGGAATCAAAGAAATTTCATTATCCTTCCCTTTTTTAATTTCCCTCTCCTCCTCGATTTGTCTTTAATATGGTTTGTTCTGAGATAAAGACGGCCACCCGTTGTGTCTCGTTGTTTGAACCACGATATATACATCCGATCTAGTTTTGTGGATCGTGCGAACCACCTCCTATCGAGTTTCGCACAAATCGTGACACGTATAAGCCGCAACTTTATGCTCCATTATTCGAAGGCTTATATATTCCGAGGACGAGAAGAGGAAGAGAAGAATGAGAAAGAAAAACAAAGTTGGTTATAGCTTTGATTATTATTCGATCGAAATTGAAGATGTGTTTTTTTACGTTTTGATAAAATCCTATCGATGAAGATTTTTTTTCCTCTTCGCGAAACGTACGCGAAGTTTTTGAGATTTTATATTAATAGTTGTTGGATCTTCTTTGAATCATGCGAGTCTATCGAACAAACTTGAAATGCAAAGCAATGGAAGGTAAACCGCGATCGTTAGAGTAGACAAAAAACTTGATATCAGACATCTGTTAGACTATCATTAAGACACATTAAGCTTGGATTTCTAGTCATCCATGGATAGACGCGTAATTAGTTTATTCACGCAATACACATCCACGTGTAAGCCTTATTCATTCCCATCGCTAATTGATTCCTTCGATTTTTGCTGCATCGATTACTCGAAGTTCCAGGCTCGTGTTAGTCAGCGTAATAGACATTGCAATTCGTGAAGATTAATTCAAATGAAGGAGAAGAGAGAGAGATGATATTTAAAATTCCATCAAAGGAATTGAAGGATCGAGCAATGATATCTGTCTCGGTGGTATCAAGCGGTTTAAACGTATCGAGTATATATAATCATCATCGTGACAATCAGAAATTAATTCTAATAGCTATGCAACCCTATAGATAGGATGCTAATAATCGAGAACTCCTACTTGCGCTATTACTAAGGATTGTGGAGGGTCTATTGTGGTAACCCTGGGAGTTCAACCAAGGATGCAGAGGATGAAGAATGACGAGGAACAGCAGTGATTCATCAGTTGTAGTTCGATTCTGTGGAGATTCTATACGATTCGTTTGAAACATTATTCACCAAATATCACAAGTTTTCACACGAATGATGACGAAACGAATAGCAGGAGATCAGGAAGAGGAAGAGAAGGATGAGGAGGAGGAAGAAGAGGAAAAGGTCATTGGCCCGTGCGTGTGTATGTGTTTGTTATTTTTTTATTTGACGAGGAGTTTGAATCAAATGAGGCCAACGTGACAAGGATGACCGACAAAAGAAGAGTGCCTCGGGATTTTCATTCATTGAAAGGACTTGACGACCTTGAACGCAATTTCGACACGTGCCGCAAAGATGTGCATTATCTTCGAGAGCTGCGAAACCGAAGAATGAGATGACGAAAGAATCCCGATAAAGCACGAAGAAGCCAAGAGAACGAGTTAGCGATATCTAAATCCGCTAAAGTTCTTGTAGTTGTTTCCTTTCCGAAGCTCTAGACAATACTCTTAAATTTGTTTTTGAAAATTTCAAATCGGTCCCCATCTTCCCATTCGGTCGATGATGCATAGCTGTTTTTTCCTCGTTATACCGTTACCGATGAGTATTGTTTATGATTTTGTTTTTACGGAAGATGCATATGAATTTTGAATACGAGCGGAGAATGGCAATACAGGATGTTATGTAAAAAGTTGGTATTATTTCAACCCGGGGTTAATACAGTCGAATTAACTGGCCCTATAATGATCGCTTCAATGGTTTCATGGTTCGCCAACACTGCTAACTCCGGGAACTCTACTGCGTCTGTGTTGGATTCAGTTGAAGTTTTTATCGAATCAGGCAATTTTAGCCTTGTTCGATATACTTGAAAACTCTATTGTTGAAGTTTGAATCGTTTATAGGGATGGAATGATAATTCGAACTCACAAAATCTTTTGAATCATTGTTATTTATCTGCTTGAATTTTAAATTCACTCCTCGAAACTGAAAACATCATTTACGGAATGTATTGCGAGATCTTAAACAGCTGAGTATTCTTGAGTTCTTCAATTACCAACTCGTTTCGATAAACTATTCAAATTTCAGGAATATTGAAAACTGCTGGAATCTGGGAAAATAAATGTTTGTCTGAATCTGATCTCACTGAAAAACCAACTCCAGTCCGATTATCGATACTCGCTCAACGAGGATGAAATCCAGGTTCTGTGAGAGATGAAACCTGCCATGTGAAGATTGCAAAAACAACTTTAAAGTCGTCAGTTCTGAGGGCAAATTTTCCAAATATTCAAAATGATGGATCCAATGAGATGGATTACCAAATCTCGGATATATTATTTTCAAATTATTCTCATTTAAAATCACTCAATCTCATGGCGAATGAAACGCTTTGTTTATTCAGAATTTCCATCAAAATTAAATTGGTTTTTATGGGTTTTTCGAATTTTTTAGCAGATGATCGAGCCAATCATTCCACTCTGACCAGAATAATGATAATCCGAAATTAATATCCCATCGCTGTATGGAAAAAAAAAATGACAAAGAATCTCGTTTATGGATCTATTAGCAAATTCTATGAACGTAGTATCCCACAATACATTTTCATACTTGGAAGCCAGGGCAGCTGGTGTGGTTGAAAAATATTGATGAATGAACTGTGGAATTTAAACAGAGAAGAGAACACCACTTCCATGGCGATGGAATGATTCATACTCATGATTGAGCATGTTGAACCTTGAACAAAGATTAAAAATGATCATATTATGGGCCTCGAAACGAAAATGAGATTTAGAACTTCTAAACAGAGAAATTACAAAATACGCTATAGAACGAATATGGTATTGAATATATTTGTACCGCGGGAAGATGGTAATCCCGAACACTTCAATATCTTTCGTTAACTATCTAATTTGCCGTCTTATAATTTTTTTATCTCTCGAAAGTACGTTAGATATAGTATACATACATCGAACTATCCTTTTCTCGTCAACCGCGTGTATGGTAGTTGTCGCAGTTGAAACCGTGATATAATCGTGAGTTACTGTTGTGTAGACGTATGTACGGCTGTAAATTCTCCGTTTATGGCCTCGGAGGCAACATCAAGCCCAAGGCCCAATATATACTAGCGAGTCTATATAACGTGCTGTTGTGAATAATGTACTCGAGAGGTTTTTAAGAAAAGATACAAATCTTTCAAATATTCCCAAACATTGAACAGGAATAAATTTTCTGTCAATGGTTCGGGATGTCACTGTGAGTTGCAAGTTCACTAGTTTTGAAGGTTTTGTTTTTTCATTGAAGAGAAAAATAGAGGTACTAGCAGTGAAATTAGTTACTAGAAAGGGCCTTGACATTAACTATGAGGTGACTAAAGTCATTTTTGCATTAGGGAACGTTGCATATGTCCAACTGAATTCGATTCTTCATTCGATTTCTGTCAATTTCAACGAATATTCGTTAATTTGACTATGGTATTCATTTATTTAAAAAAAAAAACCCTCAATTATGGAATGCGATTGGCAGCCCAGACAGCACAAATTTTTGAGTGTCTCAAAGATTCTCATTGGATGTCTCGAAGATGTCTTATGCAACCATTTTCACTGTCTAAGAGATCTAGAAGATGTCTCCTGGATTACTCATTGAAGATATCTTAAAGACAGTGAGAACTGTTGCATAAGACATCTTTAAAATATCCAGTGAACAAAATTTTTGTTTAGTGTTGCATATGTTTAGCTTTAGAACTGGATTGAATGAAGTTGAGTGATTTTTTCACACCTTATCTAGTGCAGGAGAAAGCTAGAATTATTGAGACACCTGGTATCGTTTGTCGTTGACAATTTTTATGTTACACACCGATTCGGGGATGAACAAGGACACGAATGGATTTGTAACTCGGGTTATTTTAATGAGATTTTGTCAGATTTGAGGAGCTATTTAATAAAAAATTCATTGAATCCTGACAAATCTCATTGAAACTCCCCTCTGATATTCTTTTGAATTTACAATAGGACCCATGCCGGATCGTTGCAGTTCCGCACATCACATTCCCATCGACCATTTCATCATCCCATCGGTCGAATGTTGTTACATTCGAATACCCTCCATATCATAATTATGGGAGAGACCATCGAAATTCGACGAAAAAGGTAAAATTAATTGCTCGATGTATTTTTTCCCTCGATTGTTACCACGGTGCTCATTAAACAATTCATTTGTAATTCTGATCGTGTACGGTACTCATACGTACATATAAAATAAGATTCCTTTGATAAAAAAAAAAAAAGGGAAAAACCCCAGCAAAATCCTCTTCATCGTACGTGCCAAGGTTTTGAATGGGGTTATATATTCATTACAATCGAAACATATTCCGAGTAATTAAATTATTCCATTCCTCTAACCTCGTTACACCACAAATATTCTGGACCTTGTTTCATATCCCTCTCTGAACAAATATTACTAGAAACCAACTGTGCAGAAATCTGCCTGGTAGGATCACGTTTGTAAACCGAGTACAAGCCAGATAATTGAATGATACGGTTAGACATGTGACGGTTCTCTCTTTCGGTGGATGAAGGGAAAGGGTGATAATACCTCTATGCCATACGCATCGCGTATCCATCAAATTATGAGCGGGATAAAAAATCTCATTATATTCATAATTATCATATATTCTTCAAATTTATCATTCTTGGTTATAAAATTGGCGACTCGATAAACATTTCGTGCCTTGCAATATCTTTGACAATATCGAGTTCAAGATGTCTTTTGGATGCCTGAAATTTTTCAAAGATTTTTTCATGCTTTAGAAATCTTTTAAAGATTTTGTAGACGCCAGAAGAAGTATCTAGAAATATCGCGTCAGACATCTTGAACTTGTTTCAAAGATTTCGCAAGCCACGGAATGTCTATTTCGGTGGTTTCCTATGGGTTTAATTATCATTTATGTGTACTTCAAATGGGATGACCCATGGGAACAGTCAAAAAGTTGGAAACTGTTTGCAATAAGTGTTGAGATATCGATTAAATTCTCGACTTCACTGGAAGAGGAGACCAACATGGAGAATTATCCAATAACTGCCGAAAGTGTAATATACTTTAATTGAATGCAAATTGGATCCGAGGCACTTGGGACAAACGCTGAAGGTATTGAGATATCAAAATCAAAAACTTAACTTCACCCTTGACGATATTTTAGCTATGGATACTGAAATTTTGAACCACGGGAAATAACTACACTGAGAGAAGAGCAATTTGGAAGTTCAATAAATAGTAATATACTCGTTTGATGAATCTTCATAATCGTTCAGGAATTGAGTGACATACAGTGAGTTTGGCCATGAATATTATATGAAATTTCAATGATTCATAAGCCAGGAAATACTTCCCAATAAGGAATTAGCTTTCATTGAAAATTGGGAGATCTAAGACTCTATCTTGGCCCAAGGCAGAGCCTGAGATCCAAAGAGTTGCATTTCTAGCAGGTTAACGAGAGGATAGAAGTACTATACCAGCTTTTTTCATTTCATATACTATTGGGATCTTTTTTAATCTCCACATAGTATTTTTAGATATACACATAGATATCCGAGTTCATATAAAACTACATAAAATGGTCCGTGCAGCTATAAATCTGCGTGAATGTCAATCGGTTTGAACATAAATTATTCTGATTCGTATATATTCTAAAGTTCAAACCAATTACACTTTTGAAGTTTCCCTCTGTAACCCAATAAATAACTGATAATAAATTTTATCAACAATTTTCTGAATTTATTTTACGATATATACTGTTTAAAAAAATTGGGATTTTCTGGTACCCAGGAACTGAAAAATTTCTGTTCATGAAGAAGTATAAGAGTTCATTTTTCCGTATTTGACGTGAAATTTTATGCTTTTTACTTCAATTTTCCTCTATAAATACAAGAATTTTCTGATACGTGTAGTGGAATTTTCATGATTTGATTGTAATTTTGCAGTACAAATATACAGGTTAGTTGCTTCCAGTTATTTTGACAGTGTAAACTGGCATTTTTTTATATACCCAGTAATAAGATTGAAAGAACAATGTTAATTCTGATAATTTATCATTCCAAATATATCTCGAAGCCAAGAACAAACAAATAAGGGTCGAGTAAGAATTGGCGTTACTGGAACAACAATCGATACCGATGATATCGGTTCTTAATACTGAGATAAGAACATTTGCCAGAATTGATGTTAGTAGCCAACAGTTGACGATTTAGCATTATCATTCCGCAGTCCAACCGACGTTGGACTTCTACGATTGTATGACTTTGGTTCGCTATAAAACAACCAGTTTCGATTAAAATATGAAAAAATCAGGAAGCGAAATCAAACGTTAGTTCTCTAAATCACAAATAAATAGTTTTAAAACACTAGTCTGTGATATCTATCAGTTGTTCAATTAAAATTACCTGCAAGATAATGTATAATCATACATAAATGTCTTCCATGTCGCGAACTCAATGTTGGAAATCTACGACAAAGTTTCCATGTTAAAATGTTCACACGGTGACATTAGATAATCGGGTTTGGTGGAAAGGTCTGCTACGTGTATCAAAGTTTATCGAGTCAAGAATCAGCGAAATATTAATGCATCCATTAACAATTTCACGTAACAACGATAAACTAAATATTTATCGTCTACATAAGTTATTCCTAATTATCTCGGTATCGTGAAACAATTATAACAAATAAAATACATAACAGAATTGATCTGACTCTATTCGTGGTAACAGCAAAAAGTTCTTAATTAAGCATACGAATTCCAGGTGAGATTTTGAATTTTCCGAGCTTCCATGGTCGGAAGGGAAGGAAGTTTTGCATTTCGGGTGTGGATAAATTTCGATGTACCATCAAGTTCTGATCAATTTCAATGAACGTGTATATATTTGGACCAACAACTTCCCCAACGTACAATTAGTTAATTCGAATAGATTTTACTTAACCTTGATTCTCGTAATTGAATTCCTTGTTTCTTAATCCTCAAAACCGTATTATTATTCCGAAGACGACCAAGTAAGGTGAACAACTCATCCGAAAGTGTTAGCAAAAGGTTTTACAAATATAGAATCGTTCTTGGATTTGATAAGTCTATTTTTGGATTTCATATGGAACTGATTTAACATTGACACCCGAACGTATATCGAATAGCGATGTACTTTTATACGCGTGTGCATCCGATATACCATCGCGGTACAAGTAAAAGCGGTAAGTGGCTGCAGATTACATTGGTAAGTAAATAGGATACATTCTAGGAATGATTGTTTATTAAAAATATTTGCCGTTACGTCGCTCGCGACGTACTTACAAGGTGAACCAGTGTGAAAGGTAATTGCAACGCGGATATATTTTTATATCGAATCTCGGTGTCCTGCAACGGACGGCCTCCCGTCGACCAACGGCAACTCTCTCGAAATATTCTGCATACGCTTTTAATAAATAATCATATACATATATGCACTTGGCTAACGATAAGGTGAATAAAATTCCAGATTCGCCAAACACGCGCATGTTGTTGCGTTCTTATCTTCGGCTTTGATCGTCGATTATCAATTATCAAGAGTAGTTCAGATACATGAGGAAAATAATGGTCCTTTCTATGGTAGGTGTATATTAGAATCGTTCTTAACGGTTCGATGATAACACTTCTAATCTGTTTCTTTTATTTCTCTCTTTCTCTTTCCCTTCATCTTTCTTCGTTAGTTCCAAGTTGACTTAAAAGTTTATAGCTATCATTATTACGATACCACAATATCCATTTGGGCTGGTTAAAAGTCCAGACGTGGAACGTATACAACAACGTAAATGTAATTTCAGTTGCCAAGGAGCGGAGCTAAAATTTCTATATATACAGAAGGGGGCAGTTTACTTTAATCGTCATGGTACGTTACCCACAACCCAGTCCTCTCCGCCACTTCGATGCTTATATTTTCGTATTTGAATAAACATCTATCTAGATAAACGTATCCGTTTCGACATAATTTCAAATCAACATTAGAAAATTGCAACCAAGTTGTCGATAAAGAAACTTATCCGACCATGAGAACCATGAGAAATGGTTTTATCGTGGAATTACATTCCTTCGATGGAATGAAATCAAATCTACACTTATGTGTGTATACGAATGAATACGATGTTGTACGCGGCTTACCACGAGCGCTTTCCATGTTTTTCGAAATCAACGATTCGGAATGAAAACCACTTGATCGCACTACTCTACTTTCATGATTAACTAAAATAAAGTGAACGAACACGTACAAGACATTGTACGTACTACATTGTCTTTGACTACTCCTCTCCCAACAACGTCGATTCGTTTATCCGAAGGAGCTTTAATCGTTCAATCAGGGACCCCAGAGGAGGAGAGAGCACAGAAGAGGAGAAAGAAGAAGAAGAAGAAGAAGAACAGGCGCCTTCGAAAAGGGGTTCTTAAATTCACTCGGTTGAATTTCACCTGGGGACGTGTTCGTTGTTTCTCTTTGGAAGATAAAAGTAGAGAATCGCGGCTGTTCGCGCTCAAAAGATCTTCACAAGCGAATCTGCTGTGTAGGCTGGCTGCAAGGGCCGCTCCTACCTAGCGGCATTCCCGGGATACCAAAGGTTTTGTTCACTTTTGCTTCGAGCACAAGACTCGACATTCACCTATATGTTGTGCGAATATATATGCATAAGAGTCTGGATCGGTTTCGAGAAGAACGTTTATCTCCCTTGTATTATATACATTGAACCACGTCCGGCGACGTCTTTGGCTGATTTGAATTTTATACCCGAGTTCAATCTTATGCAAACGCAACAACAAATAGCCTTATTAGTACAATACAGATAACAAGCAACTGCATTTCGTTATCGATTCGAGATGAATCCTCCATCGAGCAAGAACATTCTGTTTCCTCGAAGTTCATATTCCGAAGATTCCAACGAAAATAGAAGAATCCAAGCTACTTTCGAATTCTTACAAATGTTTCCATGAAATCTTGCTTCTCTACGGATTCCTGAGAAATAAGGGGAAATGTTTGAACATCCTTTGGAATTCATGAAACATTACCCCAAAATTCACCACAAGTTTCACACCTTCAAGTTCATTGTGTTTTCACAGTTTACACAGTTACATTTTACAGTTCAGAGAAGTGATGAGGATCCTTAAAAAAACATTTATATGAAATTTTAATTCTATAAAGATTATATATTTTTTATATAAAAGAGGGAAAAAAGATGAGTCCTCAATGAATCTTCTCTAGTTAAAGAATCCCATTAAACCGATTAATTTTCATTTAAACCCATTAAAACTTGATTTTCAATGGGTTTGAATGAGTTTTCTGCATCGAAATCAATGAGAATTAATCGTTTCAATGAGATTTTTTAACCAGGGTTTTCAATCCAAGTAAGTATTAATTGAATCTAATTGACATGATCTCAAAGATCTGATTCTGGTAAGGGAATTCCGTAAAATTCGTGCAGATTTTAAATAGATTTGAAAGCAAAAAGACAAATGTAAATAATAGAAAAATCGTTCCCATCGATCGAGCGAAGAGAAAATCTCATTCTGGCGAGTAGCTGGAATAGAAAAAGAAATTCTCATTGTTTCATCAAACGCTCGACAGTTGACCTTGGAGTTTCTATTGTATTCTCCAGTGAATATATAATTATCCAAGTATGATGTTATTGACACAATTAAATTTCAATGCCATTACGTAAATAATTGAACGGCCTTCAAAGAAATTCAAATAAATGGGATATATTCATTTTCATCGGAAGCAACGACGGAGAAAGTAAGAATGAAGAATCCTTTCGAGAAGAAGGGCTTTCTAATCGTGACTCGATACAACCCTCATATGGATACTTTCCAATATTTCGTTTCTCGTATTTTTATGGAACCCCTGAATTCGTATTTATATGCTTCAATATCTTTGGTATATGACTCAAGACTCGTGTCTTTGATTGGGATTGATGAGATTATAATCTACCCAAAAACATTGCCATTATGGGACACAGCTGTATTATATGGACTTCCAACATCGCGGCTAAAACTACCCTCGTATAAGCTTGTATTATCCCGCGCTTAAACCGAGGGATACATGCGGGTGTACAAGGAGTAAAGGATCGTTGGAAGAATGGGTACATGGTTGCATATGTATATGTATATAGATGTGTATATACATTTCCCTCAGCAGCCTCTTGTTTTCAGAGAAAGAGGAGGTTAAGACCATTGGTATGTTGGATCCAATTTTAATGCTGGGGTCAGGAAGAGAAGGCTCGACCTCATTGATTTAACGTGCTGACGTGGGTAGATGCCGGAACGAGCCCACGTATTCATGTTCAATGTATCAAAGTACGTGTGCATGACTCGGCTGTAAACATGTTCTACTATGTATAAAGGTATTGTCATATATACATATAACATCATATACCCGTGAAAACTTCTCGGAAAAAACTTCGGGAAAGGGGGAGATATTTATTTCTTGATTCCGTGCTTTCTCTCTTCTCCGCCAAAACGAATTTATCAGACCACAAGATTAGCCGATTCAATGAATTTTTCAATGAATTTAGCCTTATTCTCTCTCACGATATTCTCAAGATTTTACGCAAACGTAACGATATAATTCACGTGACTTTCTCGTTTCTTTTTTTGTGCTTTCAGAGTGTATCCCTGCGCTAGAATGTTCTCACATCTTCCAATGAAACATCGCGATCCATGTGAATGGTGAGTTGAAACTCCCGTAGGATCCATAGAACTCTAAGCCAGACGTATTAAATGACGGGCCAATTTACCACTGGTGTCTTGTGTCTGAACGGTAGTTACGTGTACAAACAACTCGGACGTATTCTACCCTCTTCATATCGTGTGAAAATGAAAACCACGGATGGCGCATGGAGATCATCTTATTTATATATGTGTATGCATGAAACGTAGTTAGCGGTTTGTACGTGAACCATCCGCATCGGCTACGATCGGTTAACGCAACTCGATCTTATTGGAACGATCGAAAGACTCTTACGATTCTTCGAGGTTTACGATTCGGTATTATCCTTGGATTGATAACAGTCCAAAGAGGGGTATTTAAAAAATAAATTTAATGTACCGAAAATGATATGTTCATGAAAAACATAGTACTTTTGATACAAAGTGAAAGTTTCAAACAAGGATTCAATTTCGAAAAATGTGATATAATAACGAGGAAAACAATCCGAAATAGAAGGATTAAAGTAAATGTATGCAATAACAGGAGTGTGAAGAGAAAGTAAAGTCGATGCCGAGTGAAGGTACAAACTAGGAATCTCAAGTATCACACACACATATCATATTTACGTTATATAAAAGTTATATTTGAAAATATCATTTCGATCGAACAACAGCGAGGACGATGGATTGGTAAAAAAAAAACCATACACAAATTTGTATACATGGATGTAATAAAAAGTTGGTGAAAAAAAAAGGAGTAATTTTTCGCGATGGCTCGACAAGGTCAAGGTCAGTTTTTTCAATCCGTTACCACTGGTTGCTGCTGTTGTTGAATCTACGACAAAAGGAAAAGAGGGAAAGAGAATGGATAGTACATCGCTTTCCGTGTTTCCTTAGCTAGCAAAGCGATGGATTCTCCGGTTAGGTGCCTTTCATCGTCTACAAGGTAAGAAATGTTTACACGATAAGAGACAAAGATGGAAAGGACGACAGTATTAAAACAGAGGGAGATATCAAGTGGATACTAGAGAGGGAGATGATCGTATTGTGGTAAAGAGCGTTGAGAGGAGAGAGGATATCTGGAGAGAGGAGAACGGTTGAGCTCAGCCGACGCGGCCTTAGAAGGTCGCTAAGCTCGAGAGCTAGTCTTCTTTAGCATCTTGTGCATGCCACGGTTCCTCCATCTCTGTCTTATCATCTCTTCCTCCTCCTCCTACTCTTTTATTATTATTATTTTCCTCTCTCTTCTTTTTCATACGAGAGTACCTCAGCCATGAGATCTCGTTGTCGTTGTCGCCGCGTTTATATGTTTGGCTTTTACAGTGTATTGCACGAAGCGGATACTCCGCGCCCCAGCTGTGTGTTGGTTGCGATTATTCGATGCTTGTATAACTTCGTAATGTATCTGCAAATTAAAACATTGTGTCATTCTTAATGCATTCGTTAAGAAACACTCGGTAAAAATAGATTCGATTCATTATTCATTCAATTTTATTCTTGCGATCGTTATTCCCGTAAACGAGTCGCCAAATTGGTCTGGATTCCACCAACGGTAAAAGCAACGTTAGCGAGAGCGCATGACCCCCCGCGGTTATCAGAGGTACAGAATTTATGAATCCGATTGAGTTGGAGCCTGATTCTGGATTCTGAATCTTGGTTCATTGAAATCATGGATCAAAAAAGCACAGTACAATACCCGCCTTAACCGATTTCACAAAGCTTAGGAATGCCAAGATTATGCCAAGCTTGGACCAATCAATAGTTAAATTACCATCAAGGAACAATGCTTTTTTAATGACAAATATTTGGGATGCACAAAGTAATTGATCTATATTTTCATTCATGGGTTTCCTTCTCAGAATTAGGAATCGTGTTAGAACGATGAAACACATGTGCCAAAATTGAATAGATTTTGCTGTAAACTTCAACCCTTTAAAATTTCAAACATTTATTATGTTCTCTAAATGATATCAGAGAATTCTTTAATGCCACGATGGTGGAAATCTTTCGGATAACTAACTCTCTTATCAGGTTGACACTGTAGAAAATTTCTTTGTGGATTCACAAAAGCATTCCTCAGTTTTGATAAACCGACAAAGATGTTTGATCGTGTAAAACGCTGGCCGAGATGCTCGCTAAACCTTAGGGGAAATTTCTACCAGGGTTTCATCGAGTAAAGGTGATAGCAATCTTTTGCAACACTGATTCCTGAGTTTCAACTTGGATATATACTATTTATCCTTTCTCATGTATTTTCGTCCACACAAATCGCTACGATGATGAGTTTTCACAATTCGACCTCAAAATAACTTTGCTGATCGTCGAAAGACATTGAATGAACAAAACAATTGTGCACGTGGAGTTGCAACAGGGAACAAACAAAGGAGAAAGAAGGAAAAACAATAAGAAGACCAGCAAGAAAAACGGGTTAAACTAAGTTTTTCGCGATTCCATAGTTCTCCAAGTAGTTCTAGAGATCACGAAAACCACATTCAACACAAGAATTGCTGCGCAGTTAGGTAATGACGTGCATTGTTCGTAACGTAATTGGTATATACGATGATATAAGGTTGACAGAAAGCGGTGAATGATGTTACGACGATGATTACATAAATGTAAAGCTATAAATACTAAATGAAAATATAGACAAGGACACGAGACGCGAAGAAAACATGATAATAAAAGTAAAAAGACCGGGAGAAACAATATAACACACGATCAAAGAAGAGGTTCAATACGGTGGATCGAATTCCAGCCACGCGCGGCTAATATCGCATGACTACTCTGAGTTGTTAGCCAAAAACTAGAAGGGAATTCGAACGAGGTCACACAGGCGAAACGCGAAACCATCCGGAAAAACGCTTGCATCTAGGAAAAGGAGCCCGAAGTGCGCGGAACGCACTTTCGAACTATCCCTCCGTCGTGTAATCCGAGAGTCAACGTATAGACAACAAATATTCATACGTAAGTTGGCACGCGAAGGCCCTTTGACTTTATGGATGTTGAAATTTAATCAGTTTCCGGTTACAAGTTCTCTCCCTTGTACTTCGAAATTCCTCACGTATTGACTTAATAGAATTAATCCTGTTTTCCGTGTACGAGGGAATGGAATTGATCTTTGAAACGTGACTTGTTGAACTCAATTATTGAAGTTTCAAATGTTTGTACGATGATCGCGATATGATTTATCAACGCTCTTTGTTTTTTGTTCATTTGTACTATGAACGACCTTTTATAACCTTTTATAACCGTATACAATGCTCATCGTAGGAAAAATCAAACGAATAGTATATTTTTGATTCGACGATCTTGTATGGAATACGTGTATAAAGAGAGCTGGGAGAGGGGCGAAAAATGAGGGTGTAAGCGAAAAAGGTAGATGAACAAAATCCACACAATATCGTGGCTGTTGTGACAAGACACCGTAAATCCTTCCGACAGATAGAGCATCCTCAACAACGTTATTGCTATAGGAACAACGGTATCAGCGGCAATACAAGACGATCAATGTAACAACGCGTTCACATCATTACCGGAAGGATCAAACTTTTACAATACGTCAGCATTGAATGTTCGTATATCAGATCTTCAAACAATGTTCAATCATATTTCATTCAATGGACTTGGCAAAACTGTTTCTTACGTTATCCACGTTTCATTTTCCAAACTTTTATCTAAAATTGATATTACATGAAAGTTCTATTCCTTCTGGAATATATTTCCTTCTTCCTCGGGAATTGTAATTTGCCGGAAGACTGTTTTCGACGAAAGAATATTTCTGTCGATGTAGTAGGTAACTTTGTGATGAGTCAGTACCGCTCGATAAATTCCACGTAACATTGTAATTAGAAGAATAACAATAACAGGAATAATCGAATCTTTCGATTAATCATTCTTTTAAATATTTAGATGAAACATGATTTTCGATATCATTCGGTGATTCTTGAGATCCACGAAAGAGTAGATTTCAAAGTAACAAAAGAGTTTGTAACTCGAAAAATAATAATAAATAACCACATTGTTGTGGATCGTGGTTCTTAATGGCGTGGATGGTAAAAGCAGTTTTAATACTTACACCAGACTCTGGCGTGTCATTTACGTCAGAGCGATAAAACTACTTTAAAATATGTTCTCGGATTCCACGTGCGTGATTCCGAAACAGGAACGAATATCTCTTTTCAATACTCATGTCATATCTTTGACAAACAGTTCAAGAACCTCAAATATTCGCTGAACATGGTGAAATCCATACCTATGACGTACATACACTCGAGATTTACCTGTGTGGAAAATGCGACGTTAGCCGATGGCTAACGGCATCCCATGCTAACAACTCACACGCCCCTCACGGTCGTCTCACACCCGCCATGAGAAGAACATGTGCGCGGATATATAATATCCGCTGCTGCATCAGAGAAATTCAAGTGACACGTGTGTATCGTTGAACGAGGTGATACATTTTGACTGGGAATTTATCCTCATCGGATTAATCTCAATCTTACAAATCAGTACCTAGTCGAAAATGTGCTCAAATGTGTTGTGGATTTTCCGCTTTTCAATTGTATTTAACATTCTTTTCCGAAATTCAGACGCGAAAAGAGATTTTATGGGTTCCCTCGTTCTTGGAAATTCCGAAAAACTTTGCAGAATGTTTGAAAGAGTGTTTATTAGTTTTGTTTTGATCGTACACTAACTCGCGAGAATTAAAAAATATGTAACAAAAAAATTCAAGGTTTTAGTAAGATTGTACAAAGAGAAAATGTTGATAATTTAAAGAAATTTGAAAAATCACCGTCATGATTGTTTTCTTGTTCGTTACAGGCGTAGAGCATTATAAATGATAATGTAATTTTGTCACGTGTCACGTTCATAAAAATTTCATCCAGGAAACGGTATTTGTTTTTATGAGAAACTCATTGTGTCATTTTCACAGAAATACTCAACAAAACAGAGTTTTTTTCTTTCAACAGATTAAGTGCGTTGATAAGATTGACAGGTCCTTTGCAGGTCTCTTATGGATCCCTTCGAGGTATACCTTGTACTCAAGGTATATACCTTATACGTGTCACAACTTAACGCCAGTTTAATTCCGACAAAACAAGGAAGTACTAAAGTTAAGAAATACATTACACGAATATCTCCTGCTGTAACTGCAGCGGATAGAACCTTCGTCCTTCCAAACAATTCCTAGAAATCCTTAATAAGTTGCACATCAAGATAAGATTTTAACTCAGAATTCGTTAAATTTTCAGACCACGTGTTTAGCTTCGCGTTCATCCATCCAAATATGGATACCAATTGAATAATTTTCTTCAATTCCACAAGAAAAATACTAAGATTCTGCTGTCGAAGGGTTGGTTCTCCGTTCCATTTGATACATGTTTTTCGGAATACACGGCTTTCCAAATCCAAACTCGTAACTGCAATATCATCTACATGCGTCGCTACACACCATTTACAATCAAAGATAGATCATAAAATCAAATATGATTCCCCTGAGTGGTGTTGTCAGCGACGAAACATGACACCAATGGATAAACAAATCTCAAACCAGATATTCAGGTCTTTGTTCATGATTGTACGAGACTCGGTTATGTTATTCGAAAGTTTTTCACTTTGTTTTTCGAGCGAAAAGTATATCTAACAAGTCTTACCAGAAGGAAGAAGAGTAACATTTATTTTTCAATTCGAAGAACCACAAAACTTGATATGTAAACCACATCGTGTGGTGTGTACTTTTGTTGACACTGTGTTTTCTCACAGTGTATATGTAACAGTTCCAGTTGTACAGTTGCAGAAGAACTCACGAGGTGAAGAAATATCTATAATACGCATGAATTTGATCGGGCGACGTATAATCGGAACTCTATCGCGTACTTGGAACTCTTGAAAATCATTTTTTCGCAAAGCTCCCCTGTTTCTTCATACCGCTCATTTAGTTTTCTCTCCAATCTCACGAACGCTTCTGCACCTTCGAACAACTGAAGAATTCCATTAACCCTTTCCGACACCTGCAGTCTTTATTTGAGGTGATGGATTTTCAGACCTTTTACAGTACTTTGGAGGCGAATTAACTCAATTGGCACCATTTTTTCGATTTGCCTAATGTATTTACTAGGATTTAAGATAGTTCTCCAGGAGAATTCAGGATCAAATTATAAAAATCATTGTCAAGCAGAGCACCAAGGTCGAAGGAATTCGATAATCATATTCGTTGGGACTTATATTCTTATTTATGACAAAAAAAAGAACCAGCTCGGAGTATAAATAAACAACCTTGTAACAACAACAATAGTAAAATACATTCCTATAAACAAAAGCGTGTGACAGTGTCACGATGACTCATATTAAAATATTCCCATGGTGAAGGTTTTCTTAAATCTCACAAGGAACAAAATAAGCCCTTGAAAGTCATAAATGGATCAAAAATAAAAATTTTTCAAGAAAAGAACCATGTCAAATTTCGCGTTGTTGTTACAAGGTTGTTTATTTATACTTCGAGTTGGTTCTTTTTTTGTCATAAATAAGAATATAAGTCCCAACGAATAATGTGATTATCGAAACCCTTCAACCTTGGTACTCTGCTTGACAATGATTTTTCTAATTTGATCCTGAATTCTCCCGGAGAACTACCTTAATTAGAAAAGAAGCTACTGTAAATGATTAATTCATATTCCATAGTTACAAACGCGTCAACAAAACATCGTCCCATATATGGACCAAGTGTCGGAAAGGGTTAAAATCCGATTCAATCTGCACTGAAATATCACAGAAGAGCTGCGGAATAGGCAAATAACTAAACGTTATGAATTCTGTGGATTTTTCAGATGTTTTGATCAGAGAGGCTGGGTTTTCAATAGAGATGATCCGGATCATCGTTGGAAAACATTAACTACACGGAGAAAAATGTATGATTGCAATAACAATGCAATGGTTGGGTAAATAAGGTCCAACCAATTGATAGGTTATCATGACCAATTATCGTTGATTGCTCCAACTGCGTTTTTTGACGTGGTCATCATAACCAACAGAATTGATTGTGACACTCACATAACTACTGGTTGTGACAACCAATTAATTGCCTAGACTATTGCATATTTAACCAACGAATTGGTTACTGCAACTATCCATTTTTCTCAGTGTATGGATTGAACTTGTATGGGAATGCATACTTATTTTAAGAGGAAGATGAATTCTGTGATGACGAATACGTAATGGTATTGATGGTGGAGAGGATATTTTACTCATCAATGAACGATCATTGGAAAAATTCACCAAGTGACTTATTATCCCATGAGGAATACCCTCTTAAAATTTCTAATTCACCCTGCATCGTTGTGACTTCATCCTGCCATCCTTGAAATTTCATTTTTCAATTGATTTCGAAAAGTGCCCTCCCAGTTTCCTATATAACTTTCTTTGCTCCCCGCACAACGCTTGCGTTTATTACGCAATCAAGAATGTCTGAACAGTTTCTTTGATATTTACGACCTCGTAAAAAAGACCATTGGAAATTATTTTCATTCAATTAAGTCGAAGAGCCTTGTGCACCCAACGTGAATTAATGTGTGGAATCTCTTCATCGAACATACCTCTGGATAATTATTGTAATTAATCGTATTTAAATAAATCAAAATTTTATCAAGAAAAGTAATAAATCGAGTGAAATAAGATAGGTTGTTGTTGTTTTTTTTCAAAGAGTCGTTTTCTCCAGAGTTCTTTTAAATTTGACGGATAGGTACGATATTTCGAAATACCCACATACGTAGGAAATCGTGTCACGATACCATATCAGATATCCCGCAGTGAATGGTCCCGTAGGTGGAAAGAGTGGCAACGGTCGCGGCACGGTGCTGCTGCTCTCTGAAAGAATAATTATCCTTGCTGATACTGATTGGCGTTTGGTCCGGGTAATTTGTTATTTATCCGGGTGTGTCAAGTTAGTTTCGTATATGTTTGTAACACGCGGTGCAATATCTGCACCCGAAGAATCAAGAAAAGTGTTGCTATACAAAATCGTCGGCGCGTATTCCTCTCGCATGTGTGCTGCTGCACGCGGGGGAAATCGAACGATAGAGGAGTATGAGGGCGAGCAGGAGAGGGCCGAAGGAGGGAAGAAAGCCCTCGGGTCGTCCCTCAAGAGAAGCACATTACATTGCGATCGTTCGCTTACCTCGCACGCGGAGATCTTTACGCTGTTCCCTTCTGCGTTCTCGAACGTCGTCGGCCTCGAATAACCGTGCGGGAATGCCGTGAATTCCGAACAAGCCGCTTAACCGAGCGGTGCCGAGTCGAGTCGTGTTCCCCGATCGGCAGTCAACGTTCCTATAAGTCCTGATCGAAAGGATTGCTATACGTACACCGCAGAAAAAAATGCTCTTTTCCTCTCATATTGGATGAATATTCTCCGAATCGAGGAGTGATATTTCATTTGCTAATTATTCACCGCCCTTTCAAATTCGTCCACATAATTCCTCAAAGGACGAAAATAGGCGAATAAATTCCAAACGTTGAGAGAATTTCAAAACAACTCGATTCGTCATATTTCACGAGTCGAGAGGAGAAACACCTGTTTATCCCTAGAATTAAAAATCGAATTTCATATTCCTTTGAACGACTCCCCTTTTCCTTTCATCGAATACCTTTATGATGCTTACGTAAGCGATCACTCTCTAACGATGGCATTCTCGATGCAAAGAGAACGCGTTGCTTATATAGAACCATAGATCGAATTCTATCTCGTGAGTGGTAGTAGTGAGCGTTGTTGGAATGAGATGAGTTAGAAACGAATCGAGAAGAGGCCCCGACATTAAAGTCAATGTTCAGGTAAGGGGCTGATGATGTTACTGTTCTTCCATGCAACAGCCTCCAAGACCCTTCTCTCAAAGACTCGTTCTTCGTTGTTCGAACGTTGGCCTCGAATAACTGTGCGGGAATGCCGCAATGCATTCCGTACTCAGTTGACGCGCCATTTAAGCTTGCCGTTAATTATTTGTCGCGCTTCGTCGATTAGATATAAGTGTATATAGTTGCGCTTGACACTGTCCTCGAAGCTCCCACCCACTGTTCAATAATTATATTCATTATCGGTATTTTACCCTCATCTCATCACTTTTTCTATACGTTTCTTTTACCATTAAAATTGAAAATGTTGTTTTCTTTCATTGCTTCTCCGTCGATTGACATTCGAGTTGACATATACGGTACATCTTGAATTCAATATAAAAACAAAAAAGGGGAGAGAGAGAAAGATTCAAATGTCTCGGACGAGTACGTGTATATGTAAGTAGGTAGAAGCAAACTATAGAATCTATAGTAAAGCGTTCAACATTTAATATTAAATGGAATACGAATGCTATCTTGCCTCGGTTCAGGTTTTTCAACGGATCCTCCTCCCTCTTCGACTGTCGAAGTTTGCTCGAGGAATTGCAACTTTCCGTACCGAGTTCTCTGTAGAGGATTCTACATAGCCGACGACAAGCTAGAGGTTTTAATTTAACAAACTGCCACTTGCGTTGTCGGGTATCTGCGAACACTCCACTTTGGAATTCCATTCGATGACTTCGCCTTCGACAGGTCTCCAAGTCCAGGATTGAGAATCTGGAATTCAGACTTGCTAACCGAAAACTCAGAGCGGAGAGGCAATCGTGGTGTCTCAGTGTCGTCCAAGTTTCTAGACGTTAGAGGTTTAAAGAGGAGAGAGAAATATGAATAGTATCCCCTCGGAAAATATTACCATCTTTTTTTTCATTCTGATAAATTCATCTGAATATTTCAATTATTATTATAAAAGTGGATGACAAATTTTTTATTCGGAGAAATTAAATGCGTATCGATTCCCGTTATCCTTGGATAATTTTCAAAATCATTGATAAGTTTCATCGAGTTGTAATACTCGAGTTTTATGATGCATGGCGACAGACCGATGATTTTATATCCACGTTCAACAACCTACACGATCGTATGCCGCGGAGCAATTCAATGCCTCAGATTACCATTCATCACCTTTTTCTCTATCCTGTGACATTTTGCGAGGAGCGATTCAAACAGATTAGAAACAGCAGGTGTAGCTGCAGGTGCTTTTACTTTCGAGTGGGTGAAGTGGAGAGTAGGAGGCAGGAAGTCACAGTCTCCATCAGACGACATTCCATACCATTCACGAACCCTGGAATATTCTATTTCGAGTTTTAATTTGATTCAATCCAGGAAAGTCGATCGAACACGATACAAAAATTGCAAGACAATTTCTACAGAAGGATAAATGATATCGTCAATTATATTTGTAATCATCGTTGGATCGTTGAACAGTTAATTCCACGAGATATGGATTTTCGTGTCTGTACGAAGACACACAGACAGGTTTTGACACAGACGTAAAAACGACAAATTGATGATAGGTTGTCTGAGCATACGTTGGGACAAAGTATGGTTCTAAAACATCTATTTCATACTCCGGTATGACGGTATAACACTGTTTCCTCTTGGTTTCGGACTCGTCTTTGGACCAGACACCATTAGCTGTCGTCCTATCATCATTACTTAGCCTGGCACCGAGTGCCGAAGAGCATGAGTGTACCGCAAGTCGTCTCTATATTTACCTTTAAGTAAAAGCATCTTGCCAAGTCGAGTAAGGTGTCGTACGCGGGCAATGGTATACGACAAGAGTTAACACTGATGCGCCAGCTCACCGGATGAATCCGGTTCGATGCCAGCAGAAGACATAGTATATACAAAGTTTATGTGCATATACTTGAACAGAGGAATCGAGATAGTAGCGGCATCGAGCGACCGAGTCCGATCGCAATCTCACTTCAGACTGATATATTAGCTGACTTTGATAATAATTACTCATTGTCCTAGCATAATTTTCCACCCACGATACAACTAAATATGAATCGAACCGGAATTCTCGACCTCCCCTTTTTTTGTTTTTTCAAGGATCAAAGGGTGAAGCGTGGCACAAAAGAAGAATATTTCAAGAGCGATGATCCGTGTTGGCGCGTATTTATTTGTCGAAGAATTGGTTAGGAAAGAGGACACGCGATAATTAACTGAGGATCCGAGCGAAAGTCTGGAAAGCGCGAACAATTCATCTTGCATGTTCAACAGGTACCTAAATAAATTTCAACCAGTAAATCGAGATATTCCGGAGGTCTGCTTTCTTGCCGCGTAACAAACAATGGAAAATCGTTTGATCGTATGGATTTATACGTGCGTCGAGTTGGATACGATGCGGATGAAAAAAATGTTCTTTTTCAATTGAAATTTGAATGAGTCGGAGAGTGGCGAGGTGATTTGTTGTTTGGAACAAATTTTTCAATGGTCTGGATCGCTGGAGTTGGAATACCAACGTGACCGTTAAGTGATACGTAAAGCGGAAATAGATTACGAACGCATGAAATCGAATATACAAAATTTAGAAGAGAATTCAACGATGGGACGATTGGTTTGATCGTATATTATGAACGACGCCAAGCACGTGGAAAAAAACCTTCTACTCCCTCCTACACAAACAAAACTATCTACGAAAAGAAGTTACAGCAACTAATCAGTACCTTGTAATCAGTAGTTTTATTATTTCACCATCTAAATGACAATATTGATTGTACAAATTACTATTTAGGTTAATTACGTTTACGATAAAAGCTAACTATTTATTTTTTTCTCTCTCAGGATGAATATTTGTATGTGAAACAGAAAGAACAGGAATTTTAATGAAAACATTTATAATCTCATCATATCCCTGCTTAAAAGATCCGATTCAAACCTATTAACTGGTCAATCAGTATGAATCAGATTTTTCCTATTTTTAATCTCATTCAAACCGATTATATTTGAATGAGATCAAATGGTAAAATTCCCGGACAAAAATCTGATTCAAACTGATTGACGAATGAATAAGATTAAATCGGATTTTCGAAGCAGGGATGTCACATCATATTTCAACATTCTATACAAAATTGTAAATTGCTGGCCTTTCATGACTACATCATTTTTCAATGAATCTTCCCCTTACAAAATTGATGTTCATTTATTCTCCGCGTATTTTCAAATATCTTCTTTGATTAATAAATTTATTAATCAATTCCCATCATATTTTACAAAGAATATCAACTCGAATGCTATCGAGTGAATGTACATTATGATTTTTTCATTCGGTTTAATCTCATATTTATAAAAAAAACTAATGAATAATCTAAATTCGCATTGGTCCCTCAAGGAAGATGAAAACAATTTTTAATCCTCTTATAAAGTTTTTTCCAGACGAATAATAGATATGGATCAAAATAATTTTCAAAATATGGTACATGTGATGTTCTCATAAATTGAAATGAATATTCAAAGAAAGATTTGTGCTTTCATTTTTATAATTCCATCAATACATTGGTGTGCTAAATTCTTCAGTTTGTGCTTCTCTTCTGAGGGCAAATGGTTGACATACAGTAGCTAAATCATGATCACAATAAATATCATATGCTATTATTCACGATATACGCCATCGGAGAGCACTCGCAAGCCTAGAATAATCACCATTGATCGGTTGTTCGATACGAAACAGAGTGTAACAAAACGATATTCCTCTCATCGAAAGTTGCCTCCCCAGGCTTATTTCTTTATTGATCTCGTCGTAGTGTCTTCAACAAAAATGAAGAATCATCGAATATAAGAATGATATCTTGGATGAAAAGTTTGTACATTGATTGAACATGTAAAAAAGAAATATCATAAGAACTATCACGCAAATCCGAATTGTAAATATTCCGATAATTATTTGTTCCCTCTCCATGAAAGATTTATTTGTAGAAATTGAATAAATATTCAATTAGATGCAAAAACTGATTACTTGTGGCGGATCAATTATTGATTTAGAAGACCAATTTATCTGGGGCAAGCATTCCATTATTTCATTCGATTGAATATTTCATTGATCCTGGAGAGAGGACAAATAAACTATTTATTTGGTTGGAAGGAATTTTTTTTTCAGTGCAGGTTCCTTCAAAAAACGTGTTTTTTTTTTAATACATTTTATTTATAGTACAAAAAAATATTTCAAAATCCAACTTCTTACAGGTGAAATTACATATATTAAACTACCTACTCAAAGATTTTTGTTTCTTCTTTTTAAATAGCGACTCTCAAAATGGCTGCTCAAACTCGTTCGATTTGTTGGGGAGTGTCTGTCATCATTTCTTGGAAACAACTCATCTGAAAGTAACAAAACAAAACAGCTTTTAATTCTGTATTGGGATGTGCTATGATCGGTACTACAATGAAATATTTTCACAGAAAAAAAACAAAATGGCGGACTTTTGAATTCTTTTTTTTCACCCTTTTTTCGCACTTTTAATTGTTTATAACTTTTTTCAATGACAACAATCCATCTCCATTTTGTTAGCAGGAGGTCACTAAAATTCTCTAGAAATTCTAGATCCTGCGAGGCAAGTCTCAGCCATCCGCGTTAAACTTCTATCAGAGCAATTATAATCAGAGTTTGTCCGAGAGAAACGCAGTGGAACCTTAAAAAATACTAAAACAATGGAAATTCCTCAGGAAACCCTATTCAATACTTTGCATCATCAAAATGATCTTCCCTCAAAAATTGAGGAACTTTTGAAAAGTCAGCTCTTCAGAAATATTTAGTAATTCCAAAGAATATAAAAGAAAAAGAAAAACAATCACCATTCAGCCTTCGCAGATTCATCTTTATCAACATGTACCGAGGAGGATTCCTTCCCAGCATCCGATACAATTGAATCTCCTTCGGATACTGCCATTCGTTTTCTGGTACCCGCAGAATTCAGGCGATTTTTCTGTCGTTGTTGTGCTTCGGACTGTCTCTGGCGTTTCAGGCGTTGTAATTTCTCTTTTCTCTTGTGATGCATCTTTTTTTTGATTTCCAATTCAGGAGGCGAACCCGGGCGTATCTCCCATTGCCTCACCCTTTTCATGTTCTTTTGACTTTTATTCGAATTCGAATCTGCTTCTTCGTTCATGGTTTCTTTTCGACCTACATCCAGGAGAGGTAGATTTTGTGGATTGATATCGATCCGCATAGTTACCGGAAGTGGATGTATTTCCGAGGGTCGACTGTCCTCCTTCGCCAACGGATGAGTAGTTGCGATTTCAGCAGCAACGTACACCGGAGTATCCGGAATTCCTGTTGGATTCGATTCCAAAGGTTCGCTCTTGATCGCTTCGTTCAGATCCCAACTGAAAACCGGTTGGGGCAACGTTTCTTGCTGTTTCTGGGGATTCGGTTCCACGCTTCTCGTTACGTTCTCCGGATGTTGTAAGATAATTTGAAGTGGTTGAGTGGACGTTGGATTGGTTGATTCTTCGTTACATAAAGTATCAGCGACTCTTTTGAATTCGCTCAAAGTACCGGTAGATTGATCCACAAATCTCGCAGTATTGATCAATTTATCGCGTACTTTTTTCCATATGGTGTTGATCAGGAGTAATTTGATGGTATTGGCGTCGCTTATACACTGATTTATATCGGAATTATTCAGATTAATCTGTTCTCTCAAAACTTTCTTCGTGTAATCTTCCATGTTCGAATAACGTTCTGCACGTTCGTGCGTCGACTGGTTCGTTCAGAAACTTTTGTATAGGATTTTCTTCTTCCCCTTTCAACGATATCGCGATGTTGCCGGTTTGCTTCTACAGCTGCGCAATACAGAGCGTGCCGACTTTCGATGATCATTCATATTCTCTTTGATATCCCTTGTTTGATCATTCTCATGGAATCCAAAAGTTTTGTTCGTTCTCATCAAATGAGATATAGACGTTCCTCGGAAGATTTCTCTGAGTAATTTGCATCATGAAAAATTAATGAACAATTCATTCTTTTAACTCAGTGTTTACACACAAAAAACGAAGATTCATTTATAGCTCCAAACAAATATTCATTCCCTCATAAGCGAATATATGTTTCTCGACTATAAATAAATTAAAAATTCTACTATTTCTGGAATATCCATTGTATTCAATATTTCTCGCATTTGAATAAAAGATTTCTATATTTCGCCCTATCGATATCAAAATTATATATAATTTGTATATAATTCAATACGGTTTATACAGAATTTCTATATAATTATATAAAAATTGTATAATATTATGAAAATTTTTCCACACGGGATATTTTGACCTTACGAAGATAAATTTTTCCGTTTTCTTACAATTTCAATCAATCAACTACCTCCGTGACTAGATTAAACATAGATTCCATTTGAGATGTTCGAAATGAATCATCTCTCTCACAAAATTGTTGCTTCGCTCCATCCAGGTAACACTCATTCGATTTATTTTACGATCTAAATACCAATAAACAGACAAACGATGTTCATTTGCTTCCACCAAAACCCACGTCAGCAGAGGAAATTCTCTCTCCCTCTCTGTTACCGTATTTCAATATTTTACGAATCGATTTTTAGTACGTCGTATAATTTAATCAAATTTTGCTCATAAATTCGTTCGGAAAGGTATATATTCAGATTTACGTGCGTGATGAAAACTAGAAAATTGATCGATGTTTATTATATCGAACAGTTCCTCGCGTGCGAAGTGTATCAGAATCAATATAATTGAAACTCATACGTTAATTAATATAAAATAATTAAAAATCATGTTGGAAAGTAATGTAAATTATATGAAATATGTTGCAACAGAACTTTCTGAATGATTTCAGAGTATAATAACTCGGTGAATTCAATTTATTTATATCAAATTGAAAAGCGATAAAAAAAAGAAACGTGTAGAGATTGAATTCCATGAAATGAATCGAGTAAAAGTTTCTATTACGTTCGTGACAGATTCTCTCTCTCTCTTTATTCTCAACCGTGGGAGAACTATACTCCGATTGTGGTTTGGGAATAGCTGAATGACCTATTCGATTGAAACGCCAAGCAACCACCGCCCACACATAAATAGTTCAATCGTCAAGGTTGGGGCGTCAATGATAAGAAAAGTGACGACGACGTCGACGTCGACGACGAGATCCACGCAAAACGTATTATAACGCCTCCTTTTTCACGTAGGTGTAAAGGAACTACGACGACGATAACTAAAACGACAACAACATTGACGTTCGTCACGTGGGCTCAATGACGTAAATATTGTCACAGCCGCTGCAGTTCAAAGCTTGGATACATGTAACACGAGTACTTTTACTACGATGCAAAGCTTATAAAACGTGCGCGATGCTTCTTATGCTTACACTCAATTTGCCCACATATGCATATACTTGAGAACGCACGTGTCGTTGCAGTTCGTTCGCCCACGCCTAGTTCGACACCACGGGTTAACGCTCGTAAAACTCTACTATCATTCGTTCGTTCTTTTCTATCTTTTTTATTCGTCGTATGGTTTGGTCCTTGTTTCTCTTCCCACGATGATTGCCCTCTTCACCGATGCAAACCCATTTGACGAGCTATTGAACGATAAAAAATTAATGTCACCAGAAGGAAGTGTAGGAAACGAAGTAGGTTGATGACGTTCCTCCTCCTGCGACATGATTCGCACATATTCATTTCATCTATATTTAATAGATGTGTTCCGATGCGCGTGCCAACAGTTTCGAGTTTTCGATTCTAATTCGTGCAACGCGGAAGCATAGAGTTGTGCATTATCGTTCGAATTTGTCGTGACTTATCATTGGTATCCTGAAGAGATTCTCCTATCTAATCTGCGAGTTTATGCATCCTCAAGGACATTTATGAGGTAATTGTATTCAATATTATTCATATCGCCCCCCTTCTTTTATTTGAGAATACTCAAGATTTCACGAATTTGCTCGTTGGATGAAGATTATGCGACGATTTACGAAAATTGGTATCCTCGGTGACACCTGTTCCACGATCCTAGGGGAAATAATTTCTCCGAAACACAAATTATATAGAATTCGTTTGATAGAATCCGAAAAGGATGAATTTTTCAATACAATTTTTGTCAAATTTCAAAAATCTCATTCAAACTGATCAACTGACAGATGAGATTGTCAACCGCGATCCAAATATATTTCAGAACACCAAAGCTACTCAAAAGGTTGAAAAGTATTGGAATTTTCAAATATAATCCAATGTTACAGAATTTCGATAACCAAGGAAAAAGTAATGGGAGTGAACCGTCAAAGAAATATAGGATGAATTTTCCGAACAAAGGTGATTTTATGGCATAAATATTTATGATACTTTATTCCTCAATCGATAGAGATTTTTTCTGCATTCGTTGCGATCTGTTCCCACTTCTACTAAAGCGCGTGCTCAATTTCAGCAAATAGTTGAGGGCAAAAACGCTATCAGTTATAGAGGATCAAGTGTCAAATATTTCTACGTTAGGGAAAATTACTTCCATTTTGGGGATTCGTTTTTTCCACGTTCCCGTGCGTGTGTTTGTGTAGAAAAATCATGTGCTGGAATATTTCAACATTTATCAGAAATTCAAAACAAAAGAAAATAAAAAATACAGAGAATTATAAAACCAACTAATCGTGGTTACAAGTTTGTACCAAACTTCAGTTTTCCTCGTTTATGTCTACAACAATTTCTTCTCGTTCGGCGTCTTCGAAAGAACAGTTCTTTTCCCCAACATTCGAGTGTATGGAGAACGATTTTTGAGATTAAATTCACGTAAGGAAAAATCAAAAACCAATAAGAGCTGTGAATGATAATCCTCGCTTCGAACACACAAACAATTGAATTATCCAAGAATGACGTACATCGGAATTGTCCGTTGACGTTAGTACTTATTAGATATTAGATATTCATATCACAAGCGAATGTCAATCGGCTTTGCGAATGTATTTCTACTTATTATTGTATAATCCGATCAATTCGAATCGAAGAACGATCGGTCTTTGTTTCACCTGCTTTTCCTACCTCACGACACATGATTATTAATTCCGTTCGAACCCTGTTTCAAGTTTGCGTCGAGGAATAATCATTTTCAGAGTACGCTCGTGTATCGTCATATTCTTTCCTGTTGAATACTTCGTTTGAATAAACATGAAATTTCTGTGAAACAAATTCTTTCGAGTTGATGGGAGTTTTATACGATTTTCCATCGAATAAGAAAATTCTTCGGAAAAAAAATGGAACAAACGTGTCCTCTATAAAAATTTATTCAAAACCAAAATTCTCAATGATATTTCATCGACGTTGTCACATGAAGTATACTTTTTACTTCGTTTACTTATCAAACTTTGAAGACACGTGTCATTAACTCAAAGCAAATAAAGATGGTAACAAGTGAACAATTTAACGACGGTAATTTACAACAAGATATTGTTGGATAGATAAATATTATATATGTTTTCTACATGATGATACGTTAATTACATTTCTTACTTCTACTTGATATCAAATTCACAAGTTGGTTTCCAACGTTATGAAAATGCACGTACAGATAGCTTTTCTGAAACCACAAACTCAAAAAAACCCAGAGACTGAGGGAGGATCTATAGCCCAAAAAATTCATACCTCCTTTTGGCGAAAATAACTTTCCTCACAGGGAACAATTTCATACTTTATAGAATTTTATATATCAATCAGGAATTCAAACTCAAATTCTCCATGTTTGAGAAATTCTTTTACATTTATCGTGAGAAGAGAACTAGAGTAGAAATTTTAATATGAAAAACATCAGGTGCAGGGCCTGGCTTGAGTATCCAATAAGGCCCTGACAAAGATGTAACGCAAGGAAAACACAAAGTCCCGATCAGGAAAACTAATCAGAATTTGATCAGGGTAGTAACTGAATTCCCAATCAAGACCTCGTCTAAGCTATATTCTAACATTCAATTTAATTTTCATGGAATTCACTTTTCATACAATTTTTCGAAACTCCCCCAACAGAAGAAATTCTACTGATGATCCAAATAGACCTTAGTTGTAAATTTCTAATGAGTCCTGTGAAAATTCTAAATGATTTGATGCATTCATCGTTCTGAATTGATCAGGTCCTGTCTTGTCGGTTGTCACATGATTCAAATACGGAGGAGTCAAGGCAATCCTGCTCAGGTTCTGATAGGAATACCATGTCTGAGTTACTGAAAGGGAAGATCTGACTGGGACCTGCCAACAACCTCGCGTTACATTGTTGCGAGGTCCTAAACAGGATGCCATGTCAGGACCTGATAAGGTAATTAAAAGTTTTTCTTAATTAGAAGTTCCCTATTGCAGGGTGGTTCTCTACTAGGGAGATGACAGAACCTTCATAACAATAAACATTTCAAAGTGAATCACGATTATTCTCAAAAAACACAGAGCACGATATGCGTATCTATACCGCACATGCAGCATTCGAATCCAAAGTTCGAACTTTGTTCTAGAAAAACTTGCAAAGACGATTCGCATTGTTTTCAGAATCGTCGAGGTCGTAAAGATTCTTTATCGTGAAAAATCACAGCCGAAAAGTGGAGGGTCGGTATTATCATCATATAGGTGAGAGCTTCGACCGATGTCTTACAAGAAATATCGCGGAGTCACCTCGTACTTCGTCAGGACAACGAGAAGGATGCTCACGGTAAGTCACACGGAGAATCTCTCGACGTTTTATTTATTTCATCCCACTTTTCTGCTCGATGTCCTTGCGGATTTTTGTCGCTTCCTTCGGGGCAAAATGTAATTCTCAATGCCACGGGCGGCGCCTAGTCGACAATACCAAGATGATTCTAAGGACGTACCCTCGGCTACGTTCCATAAAATATCTTGTCCTACTTCGTACACGATTACTCTCGTCGCCTCGTGTGTTTTTCTATTTATAAAATTGATTACATGGGAATGAAATTTCTCAAGAACGCTCGACGGGAATAATGATTATTATTAAGTTCTCATACGTTCGTATACATATTCTTTCAATCTCATAAATCCTTTTTTAAATCCATCAAGTTTTTATTCGTGTATGTTCGATACGTGTTTTCTAGTTCCGGAAGAATTTTGAGATCAGAATTAATTGTCCTACAACATTCATACTCTCGTGTTAAACTTGACACGAAGGGCCGTGAAGGAGAAAGTGAAAGGAGTCGTGTGATGTTATAACAATAGACTGATAATAATCCATAAGACGATACAAGGAGGGTAGATTTCAACGGGACATCCATATACCTGTATCATCCATATAAGCGCCCGAATGCTCTAGGTCTTACGATACCAAGTGCAAGAACAACATCCATCATTTCCTCCTTCTGGCTTTCTGCTACTTTTCAAGTAATTAATCACACGTTCATTGTTAGAATCTCACCCTTCTTCCGTTTTATATATCCGCTCACGCATTTCTGATGGAACACATCATCGTAACGTGTTCCATCCATCCAACGATGAGTTGACAGATATACACTTCTGTATAACGCGTGAGATTATAAATCATCATTCAAAATACGTATATGATTTCGTTTGGTAATTTTATTAATCATCCGATAGTATTAATGACCATACATTGTTATGGCGTGTCTCTTTATTGAAACTCGCTACAAAGGTAGGAGGATCAGCGTGCAACCACCACGTGAGATTGATATTGGCTTACAAAGGGTTGCTTCGCATCCTCTACGACGAGATTATTCTGTCGAGAGTATTCACGACGTTTACTTGGCGTGAACATCTGATCGCCGTGTAAATTGCGTACAAAGGCAGTTTAATGCTCATACGTTGCAACCCCTTGATCACATTATGCACATTTTACTGTCTAAAATCAACATCCAAATTTACATGTTTGAATTTTCGAATGTGATCGAAGAGATATAGATCCTTTTACCAAGAATTCGATAACACTCGATATCATTATATGCGATCAATTTCTAATGATCTTCACATCCCTTTTTACCCATTCAAAATCTATTCAGAGCGTTTCTAGGGTAGGATCGAATAATTTCTAGTAGTTTTTTTCTTCTCGCGACTTGGGTAACACCTATAGACCGATACGAGTGACAAGGAATATATGTAACAGTCACGATTGTCGTGAATAGCTACCGGCTTTTAGGAATATATTTATGGAACACAGATCGTTTCCTATTGTTTCAAATATATACCCGGCTGTGAATGTGTGTTTATATATCTCAAGTAAATATAGCGTCGTGGTATGTATCGTCGCGTAGAATAGAAACATGTATGAGCGCGCAAACACAAGCTGCTCGGGTGATTTGTTCGCATCACCGTCTGGGTCCAATGCCAATAGTCGTAAAACTTGAATCGAGAGAGCAATTGAATTCACCATAAAAAAAATAAATAAATATACATGCGTTCATACAGGGTGTTCAAAGATTTCTCACCGACAAGCGACCAAAAGTTTCTTTCAACAAAATTGACCGATTTTGGGGGTTTCTCCTGTTATTTCGTGGTAATTTTCTGGGTTTGTACCTCAAAAATACCAAAAAGATTCTAAAAAACGGACTACATTTGTTGATTATCTTTTGGTAGCAGATTTGTTCTAAGCAACCATTAGTTTTCGGTCACAAATAAGTCATTATATGGTCAAAATCACCTGGGTGACCATTTTCTAACCAAACTTTTACCAAACCGAAAAATAACCGAGAGTGAACCATAAATTGGAATCGCCAGGGCTGCAACTCAAAAGTTATTAATTGAAGGAATTATGATTACCCTAGCATGTATGTACCATGGGGCCCACCCTGGCCCAGCATGGGACCCATCCTGCCAAAACACGCTAGGGTAGGAACGAATCAACATCGAGAAATTTTGTATAGGAATGAATCTTTTCACATACTCATGAAGAAATTAATCTGATTATCACCCTCTGATTCGAGTACCATTGATTTATATCCCATGGTCATCTTGAAATGTAACCCCGTTTGTAATTGGATGACTCACATTATTAATAATACGTCGACTCAAACCACTGCGAACTCCGTGGAAATCGATGCGCAGAAATGATGGACAATAATTCTTCCCCCGTTGTAGTGTATAAATGTTTTGGACACTGACAAAGCACCACCTATTATAGTTGATAATGAGCTTGTGCCCTTCTCTCTTAATCGATTCATCCTCTCGGGTCGACAAACACATCAACCCTTAATTGAAAGGATTATATATCCAATCTTTTGATTGTAGTTTGTGCTTAAATGTGGAGAAAGGGGGCATTTAAACGTTCTCTTTTTTTTTAATGAGGGTATACAAGCTAAATCGTTTACTCTAAACTATTCGAGAGTGCTTTAAGGGAAGGTTCTCATCACACGGATTCCAAAATAAGGTAATTTTCTCGAATTTTTTTTTTTTTTTCAAGGAGGAAGTAAAGTGAGAACTCGAGTTATTTGACACTTATTAAATGGGTCTTGAAGGACATAAACAAAATTTGTTCAAATCAAAGATGTTTTTCAAGTTTGTCTGCACGATATCTCAAAAACTACTGAATGGATCGCTCTCTTTTTTTTGTTTATTTTAAAGTAAATCGAATTTATTGGGGAATGATTCTTTTGGTTTCTATAGCACTTTGAAGAACGAAAAAATAAGTGAAAAAACGCTAAAATTTTGACTTCTTATCGGTTTTATTGGTACAAGCTCTGAGTAATAATACTTTTGCAAATGCTACAGTGTAGACCGATTGGTCACTTTTTTTTTTGAGGTAGTCATGTTTCAACACGTATCAAAAACTCCCATGACATTATTTTTCATTGAAAAAAATTTGTTTACATACTCAAAGACTGAATTGACAAGTGTGAAAAAAATCACCTTATTTTGGGGTTGCTAGATGAAAACCTCTCCTTAAGACGATACTAGCGTTGTGGCAGCAGCCAAATCGTTTATGACACACTATGGGTGAACGATTCAATTCAATAAAAATATCGCTCTGTACAGCGCTTCTCTGATTCGAGTGGAAATGTTGTACAGAGCGATATTTTCATTAAATTGAAGCGTTTGCCCGGAGTTTGTTGTAAACGATTTAGCTACCGCCACGCCACTAGTATCGCCTTAATAACATAAATCATATGGTTTTGCAGTGGTTCATGCATTTACTTAACAAGCTGGAAATTTTTAATGTTCTCTTTAGAGCAGTGTTACGTTCGCCAAGCGACAATGGAAATCAATATCGACTGTGTCATTTCTACAATTTTTCACAGATTTTTTGATACTAAGCGAAATTGTTCGCGTTAATACCAGCATTTTGAATATTCAAGCACAAAGAATTGACACGGTTCCTCATCATTTCAATTGAATGCTCTCAACGAATTGTAAGAAGACAGAAATTTAGAATTGAATTAATAATAATGAAGAAACATTGTCAATTTCGTCAAGATTTTATCGTTATTTCACACACAGGGGAAAAGGTGACTTAGAAAAACGAAATAATTTGTGCAAAAATCTATAAAAATCTTTTGTAATTTTTCAATAAAACGGAAATATTGAGAGGAATTGATGAATCTTAAACAGTCGAAACAATTGAATATTTTCGAGAGCTGTCACACGTGTGGATTGTTTACACGTTGAAAGTTTTTTCTAACATAGACACCCTTTATTGAGACAACGAGAGGCATTCTCTGGTTCTAGTAGCCGAAACAACTCGACGTTATTAAGAAATGAAAATATGGGGCAACAGATTACTACATTTGGGAATATGAAACCGTATAAATATTTGTCTTCCACCAGTTGACGAGTGAATATCAACGTTTATATACCCATTGATTTCGGAACGCACATGCCTTCGATGTGTTTAATGACAGTTTAGGTTCTCCGCTTCGATTTTAATCGTTACCAGCGTAAATGTGTATGCATACGAGGTCGGGTTGTTCAAACCACAAGATTTTTGTCACCCCATCATTGTAGGTACACGGAGGGAAAAATCGTAGGCTTTTCGTACCAAGCGTTCCGATCGAATAACTTTACTCACGATAACGATTTGAGCGTTTATAGCGCAAAATTCATGCCCCAAATGCCAAAGTTCCGTGCGTTTTTTATCAACAACTTGCCACAGAATTGCACAGAATAAGGCCTCTGTATACGCAGGAAAATATATTTTTAAAAGTCCCATAATTTATTGAGGATCAGCGCCAATATATATAGCTTCAAAATTACCATAATTTCTTGTAGAAATACATCTAATTATGGGAGTTTCTGAAACTAAATTCAATTCAAAACTCTATCTATCACAGACTGACGCTGATTCTGAATAGATTATGGGACTTTTCAACACATCTGTTCTCTGCGTGTAACATGCGTGCGTTTGTTGCGTGCGGCATACATCATTGGATAAAACAAGAGATAAGATGTTTTCTCCTAGAACTTTTCGTTTCATCCGATGCCTTCGAATACCACAAACGAGCAGGGCGAAGACACCGTGGGTTGGCTCGTGGGTTGGACTGAGAGAAAGGGTATATTCAAATATTCGACAGCTACCCTTGTGGGAATATATGTACGCCTAATTATGCCAAAGAGTACAGCAAAACTATGCCTAAAACTCAGGGCATATTGTAAGAAAATTTAAGAAGTAACTGAAACGCTGGACACTCGATTTCTAGAAAAAAGGAAAACATTTGTGTGACAAGTGCTCCCTTAATTTCACTTTTGGCATGAAGTCTTATTTTTTTAGAATTAATATCGCTTCTGAACTCACTATACCCCTCGATATGAGGCGAAAGGTTCATTCTGTAACAGCCCTTGTTGAAAAAATCCATAGAATCTGACGAAATTAAATTGATTGGTATTTAGTCGGAACATTGTGCAAGGTTCAATCAAAATTACATGCAAAAAATACACTAACCTGATTGAATCTCATTGAAAATGGTTGAATAGGATTTGGTCAGAACATTGTGCAAGATTCAATCAGATTTGGCGAGAATCCATCGATTCGTTTAACCAGGGAGGGCAATATTGGAAAAAATGTCACTAAAAATTAGGTCATTTTTTAAGAACTAACCGTTTTAGAACTGATCGTTGTCTTTCAGAACTAACCTTTTGGTAAGAACTGATCCTTATAATATGCCCTGCTAAAACTACGCCTAAGCACGCGGTTTCGAACACGTCTGTAGAAAGGCGTGAAAAACTACGGTCGTTCATGTTGAACTGAACTACGTATTTTCAAGCCACTCTAGTGGAAATGCTGGATAGATTCAAATGAAAAGTTGCAAATGGATATAAAAACAGGATCGAAAAGGATAGGAATGCAATCCAATTTTATCCTATGTTTGTATCATTTCCACTAGGGCAAATTACATATACCTACGCCAAATGATGTCTAAAGTGCGGCAAAAGTACTTCTATTGTTAAGTACACGGTCTCAAATATTTTTGTACAAAAAACTTGGAAATTCATGGCGATGGATTCGATATCCCGTCCGTTGAGCTAAAACTTTCGATATATTTCGCTTGGGTAATTGAACCTGAACTGCGTGGCGTGAGGAGACGTAATGATATGTACAATGGCATGAAAGTCTGATATTTGTACGCCGAAGTACGATTCATTTCGCTAAGTTGTCAAAAGCTATTGATGAACATTCATAGCATTTCCTAGAACTTCAAGTATTCGACTTACTTCTACGGTAAAGTATACGACATTTCACGGCCAATGATACAACCCAGCCGCTTTCGCTAAAAAACATGTAGCGAATACGTACTTTTATGAATAACTGCGCTAAAATGGAATGTTGACATGTCACAATCCGTAGAAATTATTGAATTTTATACAATTCTCCGTGATAAGATAATTATTATTTTGGTTTTAACTTTGCTGTGATTTTATTCACGCCTAATTACGTAATTCTGTGCCAAGTAGCGTGATCTAAATTGGCGTAATTTCTCGTACTTTTTGGCAAATTATAGCATAGAAATATTTTCACAAGGGTAGTGAATTTAGTCACTGTAAATAAAAATTTAGTTGCACCAGCTACATTTTATTTGTCACAACTATATTTCTTCTTCCCATTGAATAAACCATTTTATTCATCATTCAGACAGCTAGCCTTTTATTTACCCCAACTCGAGTCTAGCTAGCGTAGATAAAAATCTAGCTGCGGTTACTAACATTTAGTTGCCCCAACTAGGTACCTTGCTCTCAGGGTGGAATCGGGGGTTGAATTCTTGCGTTTGAAATGAAGAAATGGGGAGACTAGTTCAGAGGCCGTAGTCCAAAACCCACTCGAGTCCGTACATTATTGACATCAAATTTCTTGCGTTGCGCACACGATCTGTCTGCACTGCTCGCATGCCTGTCTCTGTTTTCATTCTGTGGCAAGTTTTTGCTGGTAAAAAACGCACGGAACTCTGGCGTTGAGGGCATAGACTTCGTGCTATAAACGCTCGGAACACTTCGTGCGAAAAACCCACGATTTTTTCTCCTCGTATTTTTCCCATTTGGTGTTCGAGGAAAGGGGCAAATTTACGAATATATATATATATATATTCACATTCATGAAATCGTGATACGTCGTCACGAGAGATGATAAGGTCGACAGCTGTTCGTATAATTAGGCCAGCATGTACGTGTGTAGTACATATCACGCATCACTTATATCCATTAACGTACCGGCACACTGTCGAAATTGTGAACCCCTTCTCATCATCGTGGCGGAACAGAATTCATAATTTATTACTATGGTGACGTATATACGAATATCAAACATCTAACTGAAAGCCACTTTGCGATACTTCTGCTGTTGGCGATGATCAACATTTTGGTATGGTATAATATGGGATGACAGTTAACATTGTAGTCACTTTGTTTTCTCTCATAAATATGAAATTGGTGTTACGAGTTCGAAGATTTCTCAAATTTTATAGATTCGACCCATATTTTCCACGGAAAAGAATAGCTAGATATTTCGTACATTTTTTTCCGTGTTCCATCCAGATGAAAATTGACTGACGCCAAGTTCGCCAATTAGGACTGATCTGAGGCGGCGAAACATGGCGCAATGTTTGATACGATAAGATATCTCGAGCCTGAGCCCAGTAGTTTCTACAATCGCTCAATCCTGATGAGATGCTAATGGAATATGCCGTCAATGCTCGGGTGGGATTCAATTCCGGGCATCTTGAGGTAGGCCCGATAAAACCTTACATTGTCGATGACACTTGGAATTGCACTTGCAACCTGTCAATGTGTCAAATCCAAGCTGTTTAGGATTTTCTTCGAAAATTTGAGGTTGCGTGAGTTCTTAACCGATTTCAATGAACTCATCATTCGTATCTTCATACATAATTCCAATTTGCGATGTCTCATAAGTTGGTTTGACCGATTATGAATAAAACCCCGTTGAGTTCATTGAAATCGGTCGAGAACTCGCGCGTCACAAACTTTTGCCGATTTAGTATAAATCGGCCACACTGTGCGGCGCATGTCAGCCCCAGTTGGGGTTGCCAGTATTTTCCTGGAATATTTCAATCCAGGTATGTCCACCCACAGCCCATATAGGCCCCTAGTTGACTTCTGATTCGAGAAAAAATTTAACAAAAATTCTCCAATCAAATTATTTTCAGAGGGTGAATAATTCTCATCAATAACAAAGTCACGCAATCAAATCCAAAGAACAAGGAAATCTCCTGTATGTTTAATTAATAACAGCTGTTTATCTCCTTCGATTGTTGTTGATATATATTGCTATATGAAAAAAATTGCCAGATGGTGTAATTTTGGCAATGCTCACATCAACTATATCAATTAACAAAGTATATCGAATGTTATGTCTCGCACAAACCATCATTTTCTTCTCCATCTATTCACATAAAAAACGCTAGTCTCTCCATGCAAATGAATTTTCTCCCAAGGTAATGTAAAACATTCATATACATAATAGTATTTCGAAAGTCATCCAATCAGTACAATCTCAGAAAACTTTTTTAATTATTATTCCTTTGTGTCTGTTTCACAAGACAAATTCTTCTTTGATCTCTTTGAACTGTACTTAGAACGGCGCTAATGGCGCCAAGGGCGCTCCCTCGTCGGAGTTTTGACATTTCGTGACACATATTTCAATACGTAAAGATTTTCGTACATAATTTTTCACTAAAAAAAGAACTAATGACGAATTACCGACATTAATTCAACGACATGACTTTCACTCTTCATCGAACATGGTATCGATTGTGGTGTAAAAATCTTTGGAAAAGAAAGGATGATCGTATTATTGATGTAAAAATACCAACGATTTGTATATGTTTGTAGTAATAATAATGACTGCAGAATATTGTCATTGTACATAGTACGTAAATAAGTTCTCTCTCTCTCTCTTGCCTCTCTAGAAAAACATGTTATGAACTTTCAGTGACGATGCATACGCAAGATAATTGTTTCCTTGACTTTGATGAATTGTTTTTTTGGATAAGGTGAGATAAATATTTATTTGTCTGGAACAAGCAACAATTCGGTGCAATGAATCGGTAAATGGATGATGCGTTTCTCCTTGATGATTGTTTGTTCTTTCCCGACCGGTGTTTATTTTTCTACATTCGAATAATTATAACAAACTTATTCAATCTTTGTCCGATCGTCGACAAACATTCAACACCAATGATATATACGAAGTGCAGATATACTTGGCGTCGAGATATGATATGCGTCTTCGAACCCACAAGAAGATCTACAAAGTTTAGAAAAATAATCTAAACGCATATCGTAGAAGATTTCGAACTCTCGATTTATCCTTGTACAGAGGATATTTATTCATTCCAGAATAAATCCAATGATTCACATTATTCGGCTATGTTTTTTTGCGTACACACAACGTAAATATCATTCAATCGTGCATTGAACTTTGCGCTCTTAGTTATTTTTTGCTCCCATTTCGTCAATTATTTCTTTCTCTCTTCAACGACGAGTGTCAGTCAAAATGAGTAACGTTCAATGTTCGACTTTGACGCTCTTTAAATAAACACAACAAATCTTGTTTACAATCAATTCCCCCCCTCTCTCTCTCTCTCTCTCTCTCTCTTTCTACGTTTCTCATAACATTTCATACGTAGCAGAATTATGTTAAAAAAAAAACTAATATATCTTCGTAATAATGTCGCGAAATTGACATAAAAGAGAACACCTGACATCAGAAAATCATCTGAAAAAAATAACTGCAGATGAAATCTCTGCCACTTGGAGTTTGATTGAATTATTTTGTACACCTGCTTTTTGTAATTACATTTATATAATTGCAGAAACCGATATTACGTATCGTATTTTGCGTCCTGTGTCGTTCATATCGAACAGCTGTACGCGGTATATAAATTTGTGGACGAGAAAAGAAAGGAAAGTCTTCTTGAAACAGAAAAAACAAACATCTTATTTTTGAAGTATTGTTGATTGATTCCAACGCAAGATGCGTGGAAGACTTTTTTATTTTCTCAAGTTATCGGAATACATTCATGTTCCTTGCGAGAAAACGAAGATAACTGTTTGGTTTCCATGGATGATATTTCGAATAACAACGGAACTTCATTAATTAAATCGTTGGGACTTCAGTCGATTCTGTTCGAGAGGGGAAGAGAAAGACGATGGAATAACAAAGTGCCTTCACGATAGCAGGAAATATTTTTTGTTAAGGAGATACCAATGGCGTGACAGCGACCAAATCGCTTATTATGAATTACGAGCAAACGTTTCGATATAATCAAAATATCGCTCTGTACAACAGCACTTCTCTGATTCAAGTAGAACGATGTTTTGATTGAATCGTCTCCTCGATGGTTCGAGCTTGTGAAAACAAAGAAATATAATTTTCCATCAATTATGAATTATAGGATTCGTTGTTTACAACTTATTGTCTACTTTAGTGGAAAAAATTCGAACCAAAGTGCTGTAGTTTTGAGCGAAACGTCGTTATTTGCAAGTATACTTGTAATTATAGGCGTTGAAATCCTCAATGAATCGATTTCCCTCGATTTTTCGTACAATTATATAAATTGCATACAAAATAAAATACCGTAGGGTGAACAAATTGAATCATTCAAAAGATCCAGAATTGTAAAAAAGCACAAACGAGTCGTGTACGATGTTCTTTTATCAACTCCATCTCCCGACTCGTAAGTCCTGAAACATTGTGCATTTGCGCACACATTATTTTCGCCATTCTTCCTCGTTTTTATGCAGTTTCTAGTTGTTTTGATAATATGATTACGGTTTTGCGCCCGTTGGAGCTGCATACGTGGGTGTGCGGATGAAGAAAAGAATGAAACAAAGTGCTCATAGCAGTCATAGCGTTAAACGCTTTGCATATCTGTCAGAATTCAATTATTTTCCAACGTTGAATCGTGCATCATTTGATATGAGAATTTTATTCATAGCTGTTGTACACGTGATAAAATAAAATTACAATATTTTGTTTGTAGTATCCGGAAACTATGTTTCGAATAACTAGAAGATGAACTTGGAAGTATTCGTTTAAAAATTCCGAATTCTATACCAGAAATTATTGAATAACTTTGTCTTGAAAAACTCTGATCAAATCCTCTGATGAAAAATATGATATCCCAATGAGTAATGTTTTCATATCGAGACCCACGTATTCCACTCCGGGAAAATTTGTCAAGAAACCGTGCCAACAGGTGCGCAGGATGTTTATCATATCAGTTATGAAAAACAATGGATTTGTCAAATTTGGTGGGATACGACGTATGAGAACGTGAATATCGATATGGGAAATTTTACAGTTATATCATGGATCGTGATAGATGAAAATTACAGGAAGTTTTCAGAAAAGCCGAAAAGAAGTTCTCAAACTAAAATTTTTTAGAGTGAGATTTCACTCTTCAGCCAGCCAAAAGTGAGCCTGTCGAAATTAGAGTCAAATTTTCACTCTACAAGAGTAACACGAGTGAAAATCCAACTTGAAACGGACTAGCTCACTTCTGAGACTTAATGGAGCGAAACACGTGATTTTTCACTCTTTCAGATTTAGAGAGTAAATCGGGTATTTGTGTTTATAAAAATCAATAGATCGTGACGATCATCAATTCTAATGAAATCAATATTGACGGACGAAGAAATTCCCATACATTATAGCTCCCGGATCTTTTCAATTCAAATGAAATCGGATTTTTCAAGCAGCGCCGAGTCCGATGAATAAAATAACGGATCGAATCATTAAACAATCACTGCCAAATAAACGAGAAGATGAGTATCGATTACCTTTCACCGCTTTTGAAAGATTTTACACACAAAAAAAAATTGACTAAGGTGCCGGCGCTAGTATCCCCTTGAGAGCCATCCTGTGAACCATCTAATTCTTTGTGAGTCATCGTAGTACTTCGTATTCCCCTTATTCTTGTCGGGAGATCCGAAGAGAAAGCTCTAACACGCACGTCAATAACCGTGACAATGAATTTAGGACTTTATTGTACCGGCTGTACGATCCTTCTGATTCTCATTTACCTGGGAAAAAAGACTCCTGCTGAGTCACTTGGTATTTCACAGTTTTCAAACTCGTGAGAATGAAGGAAATTTGTGTAGTAGTTAAAATACTTCGGGAAATTCTTCTAAAAATAAGTCTTCTTGGAACGAAATTATCATGCGAACCTGTATCGTTAAGCGATTCGACACAGGGTCGTGAAGGAATCAAAATATTGTGTGGAGTATACCATGCTCCTAATTCCCCCGCTACCGGTGCCTTTCTTTTTCCTTGAATTGTAAATTATCGACTTACTTTGTATATTTTTGGATGACACGAAATTTCGGATTCTTTTGGAACGCCATACTAATTTTATGAATAGGTAAAATAAAATTATACAGGGAACAGGAACTATAATTTTTTAGATGGTTTGTTTGATTTTCAAGATCAATGCTCAAAATTACCTGCAAATTGGGAAAAATGTTGAGCAGCGTATTTTCCATCTTAAGCTGTATGAATATGAGAGCAGATTAATTGCTCCTGCGGAGATTCGCTGTACGGTCTTCCGTGGCTTGCAAAATTAAATAAATTTTAAGCTTCCGGAGTGGAGCCACGTCTTGTATCGGTTGGTTGCCGCCCTGAAGAAGCCAGTTGATAATAGAGATAATATTGGAACACCAACCAGGGATCTCTTTGCTACTGGGTAATAACTTCCAGCGAAATAGTGGAAGTTTTCAGTTCAAATTCTTCATACTACGAATTTGATTCCCATCGTTTATCAAAAAGTGCGCGAGGTTTTCAATCTCTGATAGCCAAGTTGTGTGATTTCTCTGAAAACATGCGAAATCTGACAGAAATCTCTTCATTTCTGAGATTGATACCAAATTCCTTAATCCTCGTTGTGAAGCAGCACATCACGAATATCCATTTGACATCCACATTTGATGACCTCTCGTGACTTTTGCTCGCAAAAACATCTCCGCGTGAATGCGGAAACAAAACAATACCTTCAAAATAGTATTTCTGTTATTCAAAAATCACTCGATATTCGAACGATAATTGAAAACCGTAATAAAGGTAGCATGCAAGAAGCAACGTTAACAAACATCAATCGAATCACACCTGTCCAAATAATACAATGACATGTAAGTTCTATTTTTAATTATTATTTAACCTGTCACAACACATAATTTTTATACCTTTTTTTACAAATTAACAAAAGCAATGAAGAATCCATATATGCTTATTATAAGATATTATTCGAATTTTGCGGATATTTCATTATTGATTACGTTGTTGTTTTGTTTTTGTATTATTATCGCTTCTCTCTCTCTCTCTCTCTCTCTCTCTTTCGTCAGAAAATAGATAAAACAGAATTAAATCAGCGATGACCGCGTTATAATAATTTCTGATAAATTTCAATGATACCAGTAATTTTTTGCAATCACGATAATGAATTGAGATTAAATTCCATCGACGAGATTGAGAATAAAGGGCTTGTTAAACTCTCGAATGAACTCTCCGAAAGAATTTCGTTAACGCAATCGCTCAGATTGAGATAAATGACGGGTATGAAGCGTTGAAAAATATGTTCAACTTTTGTCCACGAGTTGGAAAATCGTGAGAACGTTTTCAATACCGGTTACAAAAATGTGAGATCGATATTGCTTCGTGCAACAGTTTGAACTGTTGCGAATCGTTGTGGACATAGCATCCGAGTAAATTGAATCACATTATCGATCTGATATAATTCAGGCAATGCGTACAAGCCAGTAACGGTCATGTAAATTCCATTTCAATGAGACATAATGGTTATGCATTGACATAAGCGTTAGCGTCCCTCCTTACATCCTTACATCTTACGGGTGCGCATACATAGATTTCCACGTAGCGCGTAACATCGCTTCTTATTCTTAGATTTTTCCAATGCCCGCGTGTGTTATATCGATGAAATGGATATTATTTTCTTTTTCTGTTTTTTTTTGTTATTCGAACGTACGCCTTTATGTGTCTTTCGGTCGGCCTCGTTAAAAATACTTCTCTTGTTGTCCTCGTTCACCATTCCTCTCGCTCGCGACCTGGATCCGAAATATACATTTCACTCGTTCGTGCAATCATCGGGCAATGAAACAAACGAGACTCGTTAAACACGACATTTCTTGATATTCGACTCGACCACTGAGAAAAGGAAAGACCTTTCCTCCGGAATTGCCGACGATATTGTTTATATTAGGATCCGCGTATGTAGATGCAATAGTTGGATCCAAGTTCCTCCCAAGTCATCCAACGGATCGATGCGTGGAACATCGTCGGGAGGAGGGTAGATTTACATGTAACTCGATTTTTGTCTATGTCCAATAACCATAGAATATAAATTGTCCTATTCCTAACGATAAATCTTCATCGACGAAACGGAAGTCGTGTTGTTGTTGTTCTCTGTTTCATCGTCACGGAAGGATCCATGAAAAGTGTCTGATAAAGATTGATGAGATACATTCGATGTGTGTACGTGTATGCTTTGGCGAATGTAAATCAATTCGATACGTTGTCAGTTTATCAGATTGGTATCCACCAATTGCTGATTATTCCATGAGTTATTGAGAGTGATGTATGCATTGAATCCTTTCCAACAGAACAAATTCTATTTCATTCTCTCAGAAGTAATCGAGAAAATTTCCTTTTACAGGTTAGGAAATTCAATTCCAGACGTTCGATTAGTTCTTACTTTGCACTTGGCTAGCACGGACATGGACAGCCATCAAATTAGCTTGTTATAGCAAAAACATTTGCATTTGTAGCTGATTTATTTGCGGTGGTAGCTAAAATTTAGCTGCGAGAGCTAATTTAATGGCTCTCCGTGTCTGTGCTAGCCATTTAGCTGCTGCAGCTAAATTATTTCTTCCGTGTGTACAGACACCGTGAATAGAAATCGTTTTGCCTCATCACTGGGCCAATAATATTAGTTTCATATATCGCCGATCGATGAGACTTGCTATTATTGACATCAATGGTTTAGGGTCGTGCCATTATTGGACCCATCGATCGTCGATCCCTGTACGAGAAATAGCAAAGTCGTTAAATCCTGTTCTGCACAAAAAAATAAGAACATTCGAATTATTCAAAAAGTGCAATGAAAAACATTTAATTAAATGTTTCGAAGAGTCCGAACAGTCTCTTTGGACAACAAAAGCGGAAATTAATCCACACTTTATATTCAGCAAATCAAATATATACGCTATCATTGAAATTTGAGAACAATCAAAAGCAACACTCTCTATCAAATGAACGAGAAGAACAACAACATGAACGACACTGATTTATTCATTCAAAATAGCGCAATGAACGGTCATCGTTATCTAAAAGGGAAAAAAAGAAAAATGCGTATCGACGGTATTCATTCCACTCAATAATAATATGTTTATCAAATTCATTTGAATATTCCATTGAGTTGAAAACGCGATTTGGCATAAACACAAATACATAACTTGTAACATGAATAAGAAGTATCAGCTGAATCATTAGTGTAAATGACAAAATATTATTTCAAAATGGATCATGTTTATATGGTTGAACTCAGCACTTTTTAGACCCCCCAAGAAGAATGCACATTCAATTGATGCAAGAAAAAATATTATTTCAACCCGCATGTCAGTTATAAACATCTGATTCATTAATGTACTTCAAAAGGTGGGTGGAATTCTGTAGATGAAGGTGTATCGAATCTTCGTAATTGTTCGAGGTAATTGGAGAAAAAAATTCAACACCCTAACAAGGGTGATGACATATTTTTGAAATTATATACAATTTATGTATAAATTATATATAATTTTGAAAATGTTCTCACTCGGGTGCATGGGATCGATTTGATGAATTTTTTGTTCTGATAAGTACTTCTCCAATATTGAAAAATAAATGTGCGAAAATTGGAACAATTTCCCTTAAAGGCGATCGTGGAAATCATTTTGAATGCTGAGATCATTATTATAGAGACTTCCGTTATAAAATCGAACTCAGACCTTTCAGAAGTTTTTCAAATAAAAATACGTTTTATTGCGTGATGTAGACGTGTAGAAGTGTGAAAATTTTATAAGTTACCTTATGCAATCACACACATAGGATGTCTGTCTACTTCTATCTGATTCTGACAACAGGATATCTGTCCAGGAACGCATCTAAAAAGCCTAGATTTTTGGAAGATTCTGTCATTTGTTTGCACGAGCAAAAAAATCATACACCGCACCTGCTATCCCTTCGCCGCAATTCTGGGAAAAAAACACTGTTAAAATTTTGCAATTTCTGCTATGCTTGTAATCACCAATTCTCTTTTGGCGAGCTTTTGGAAGTTTTCTTCAAAGAAAAATTGATGATGCACTGAAAAATTTAGTAATTTTGGTCCTCATTTTCGATTGAATGAAGAAGCAAAGAAAGAACGAACACAAGACTCATAGATTTTTGGAAGTTTCCTCATAGCTTCTCTGTTTTGTGTTCATCCTTCAACCTTCCAGAATTTTTGTAAAACCTCATCTATATAAATTCCACAAGTGTTATACGTTGATCATTACAAATCCTCAAATTTGTTTCCTTTGGCAACTTGTTTGTTATTACATTTGTACGTCAATTCATTCCCACAACATTTGTAACCTTCCTGCCTGGTTGCAGCAAGAAATGAACAACAGTGAACGCCTAGATTAATCAAACTCAAAACATACAAGATATGCGCACACAAGATGACGCATTTAAGCTACTTTACAACGAAGCGATCTCAAGTAGTTATTGCACATGCTTTGAATATACACCCCCGTCGGATAAGAAAACAACGGGGGAATAATATTTTCGCACCTCTTTTGAACGAGCCACGGCTTTGTTTTGGCACATCTTAAGAAAGAATTCTTCTACATTCTCCTTCGTTGGAGGCTTCGGAATATTCCATTCACCTCGTATCAATAACAAACGCCTCGTTATCGGAAGAAAAATGGAAAATATTGTTGGGGTATTTTAAATTTGTATCTTCTTCGTTATTAGAGTTCATTGATCGAATTTCAACGGGGATCGAGTTGGCGATAAATAACGTTGCTGATCCGAGTATACAATTACGAATACAAATCAGAAACGCACCCTGTATGCGAGACGTAACCTCCTACACTCGTTCGGTTAAATGTACAACTTTCATATGCCCGTACCTGACCATTTCTGTCGACGAACAGCGACAACGGAAGTTTCTTACGTAAAATGGACAATCCACCTATCCACCCACCCACCAACCAACGCCTATAATCCATTCAAGTTTTCGTCACTATTTCATAGTTAATGTACTCTTTCATACGTTAGATACGTTACGCTATACGCGATAAATTTGAATTATATATGATATTTTTTGAAAAATCATTTCTCTTCGATTTGGATTTCAATTGATGCATGATTGATGCAATGATGATTCCATCCCTCGAGGGTTCTATAATTATCATACGATTCTCTCAAGTTTCTCATGGATGAGAATAAATATTATTTCAATCAACTAATTTCCTCTCGACCTTTCTCTTTCCTCTCATTTCCTCCTCCTCTCCCTCTTTATCGGTAGTTTCAATCCATTGTGGTTGAAGGACTTGCGCACATGACGAAACTCGTGGCTCACACAAACGATGCCAAAATTTCTTTGGCAAACAGTGCGGTAAATAAGTCGCCATTGAGACGAATCAAAAGAGGATTGAGAGATTCTGATCCAAGAACGAAGAGGCAGTCGAAGCCATGCCCCGGTTTAGTCACTGGCAACCACTCTATACCTTCCATCTATACCCTTAAAAAACTTACTTTTTTCATATTTTTTAGCTCCTCCTTTTCCATCTCGCGATACAGTACCATCTCGACTACATATATATGTATATAATAATATATATATATATAAAATATATCCCTTTTCTATAAAAGACATGTGACGGAAGTACCGCGACTCCTTTTCCGTAACTCTGATTGGTTGTTTGTCATTTCCGTGGGAGGTAATTTATTATTTCTTCAGAACGCACACTTTGGCGCCTTTTGCCCTTCTCCCACGAAATTGCGCTCCGTGATTATCGGTTTATTTAACGTTTGTTAAACAAAATATCATACTGGGGAGGAGGACGGGAAGAGAATTTGTTGTTTTGGGGAATTAACAGTCGGTATTCGGTCTACGTCGAGGATAAAATCGTGGAACTGATTTCAATTAAGCACAAAAAGGTCATAGTGATTGTATTCTACGGGAAAATAATAGTAAATAGTAGTGTAGTGGATATTTGTGGTGCATAATAGTGTTATATAGTGAGGTAAGGATGGTTACAATCTTGGAAACTAAATTCATCTACAATCTAGTTTTATTCAATGATTTAAAAATATCTAAATATATCTACTAGTATATAAAAGTAGGAGACAGCAAAGGAATCACAATTATCGATCGTGTCGACAAACTCTCAATTCTTCACGTTTCTATATATATGTATATATATATATATATATATATATTTATATACGTATATATCTATGCCTATATCCGTACGTGTCCGTAGTACGCATCAGTTTGAACAAAAGTGTCTGCCTGCGCGCGTTTGTTTCCACCACCGATGAAACTCGCGATTGATCGACGATGGATCGACTGTGAGATAGTGATCGATCGAATAATTCTTGTTATCTAGACCTTCCTTCTTCGGATCCCTCGGCTTCCTCCAGTGTACCTAGAATATATCTGTCGAATATAAATCCGTGAGTTATTTAAATTGAGTCTGAATTGACGTTTTAAAATGTATTTTTCTTACTTCACATTTATTATCGTGAAATAAGGGGAGGCTGGTTCGAGTGTACGGCAGGGATGAATCGAATCAAACTACCTCGTGAATCGTTCGATCATTAAACGCAGGAGAAAAAAGTAATTTCGCTGTTCAAGGACGATAATACGTTACACAATCGATTATATTCGTTCCTCCAATAACGCGCGAACGGGGTGATTGAGAAATAAAAGTCTAGAGTGGGTGATGCGTGTCGAGAGGAATTTGATATAATTAATTTGTACTTTTTTTCTTCCTCTTCTTCTTCTTCTTCTTCTTCTTCTTCTTTAGACTCATCTGTGGTTTGTGAAAATAATCTGAATATTCTATAGGTATTTTGTTTGGAAATAACTTGGTTCGAGATGAGGTCGGATGTAAACCATGAATATGGAACGTATGGAGAGTGAAGGACTCTTTTGTAGAAACCATCTCGTTAAAAGTCGTCTCGTTTAAAACCGTCACGTTAAAAGTCGGCCCCGATAAGGGGAAAAGTTTTAATTGTATGTCTCAGAGAAGGAATCGACAGTCAACAATTCCATGTTTTATAAGATTAGAAATATGGATTATTTCATGTTTCGTCGAGTGATCTTGAAGATTTCCACTTGTTCTTCTGCGTTTTACATTGCGTGAACAAATTTTCTATACTCTTGGAAAAAAAATTATTTCATAATAACCAATGTTTGAATTATTCAAATTGCAACAATACTCCCCAGAAGTGAACCTATCGAACTTTGGTCTTTGAATTTTTAGATTATATAACTGTACTTTGATACAACCCACGCGGAGAAAAATGCGGCTAGAAAATACAGTAATTTTCAAGATAATCTAAAAATATTTCGCAACTTTTTGGTGAACATATATTTTAATAACAAGGAATGGGAAATTATTAATACATAACGAAAGGTGACAAGAAATACGAACTTTCCGAAAATCTCCGTACTAAAGTGGTGCTATAAGTGAAATAGTATAATGTTTACAACTGAATGTAGTAAAAATTCAAACTTTATGGTGTTAAATTGCGTTAAATCGAAAGATTTTTTCAAACAATTATGCTATTATACTTATAGCCCCAAATAGAAAACCATGAAAACCATGCCCTGAATATTTTGTAACATAATGTGCCATAAACATACTATCATGCACTTCGTTCAGCTCGCAATGATGCATAAAATGTAGACATCATGTCTTCATTATGGTACCATCACCTCGTTTTGCTACCAATAGCAATGCTTCATGCGGAACCTTGGTACCATGATGCAAACATTTCTTGGCATTATTAAGGCATTTTTCTATCTAGGAGCACTGCTCTTGTACAAAATCGAGTCATATTCGAACAATCATTTTTCTCCGTGTGGAATTTTATCATTTACATTCTAAAATTCGTCAATCTCTCTTAAGGGGAGGGGGGGGGGGTAATTCGATCAAAAAATAGCCTATTTTTATGAATTTTGATTGAAAAACCAGTTGATTTAAATGAATTTATTTTAACGGGATATTATTAAGTAACATTTGAAATATATTGTGTAAAATTTTCATTGAAAAATATCCAGATATGCGCCGGTGGAAGCAATTTTCAATGAGCGCCAAAAAAAAAGGGTTTTGCGGTGGACAACATAACTCAGGATTGGATCATCTGAAACAAAAAAATCAAAAAGATTCTGTTAGTTTATGAGTTTTTCTAGGTAACCTCGTCGAGTTTTTTTTTTTTCAATTTTTGGATTTTTTATGGCACTTAGAAGTCAAAATACCGATTTTTGACGCAAAAAATCAACAATTAAGTCGTTATAAAATATACTTTAAATTAAAAAAAAAAAAAAAACTCGACGAGGTTACCTAGAAAAACTCATAAACTAACAGAATCTTTTTGATGTTTTTGTTTCAGATGATCCAATCCTGAGTTATGTTGTCCACCGCAAAACCCTTTTTCTTTTGGCGCTCATTAAAAATTGCTTCCACCGGCGCATATCTGGATATTTTTCAATGAAAATTTTACACACTATATTTCAAATGTTACTTAATAATATCCCGTTAAAATAAATTCATTTAAATCAACTGGTTTTTCAATAAAAATTCATAAAAATAGGCTATTTTTTGATCGAATTAACCCTAACCCCCCCCCCCCCCCCCTTAATATTTCAGTTCCATGTATCGTATAATTTATCAAAAAACCAGAAAGTTTTCCAGATGCTTATGAAAATTATTTTTTTTTCTTATCAAATTTTCGATGTTTGATTGCGCAAACAAACAAGCTTTGGAACCAACTTTCAAAAGAATGGTTAAGTTGACCCGATGAACAAAACCTGACAGAAAACCATTAGAAAAGTCAAAAACCGCGGAAAACAGATGAACTCTCAATCGATACTTCTTTCACAGGGGACAGATTTTTTCAGCAGAAAACCAGCTGCTTTCTATTGCGAAAACAAAAAAAATTCTATTGCGATGAAACATGTTTCCGCGTTGAAAATTCCCTATTGATACCAATTAGGAATTTTTTCATCAAATCGAACATACTTGCCATCAACAATTCTCATAACGAACACCTATTTAATCCTATTACCGAAAAGAAGTTATCGGAAATTATAGATGAAGGGACAAAAGCACTTACTCTCATCCGATGAATTTTTTCTGCTAATAGGATTTAAAAGGTATTTTTCATCAGGGAAATCCTCTGCGGGACGAGACGAGACGATTAATATCCACTCCGCGACAAAAATTCAAATGGTTCAAGTCTCGTAGCAAAGTACTACGATAGAAACTCGTCTGTAAATTCGATTGAACGGTGCACAGAGAGGGAAAAGGTTTTTCCTGATCTCGAAACAAATGTGTACTTGGCGTGAGAACATTTTCATCAAGTCACGGTATTTGATTTGAAATTGAGACAAAATTGTTCTCAATTACAGGGATATCGAATCGAACCCGATCGATCCAAAATTTTCTCGAATTTCTTGGAAAATATCATAATTCATGAATTTTTGGCGTTGTTCTGACCCGAGTCGAAATGTTTACGTGAACGAACCTCTTGAAGTCTCATAATTTCTTGGACTTTTATAAAGAAGTATGGTACTTTTAGAGGTATCTTAACGTAAATATTTTGACTCTGGTTAGACCAACGGCAAAAATCCATAAATTATGGTCATTTTATATCTCGTGAAAACAGCTCCCGATTTCATTTCTGTACTCACCATTGAATATGAAAATGTGCAAACTTCTTCCTCAGTTCCAAAAAATCTGGATGAAACCAGATTGTATTGGAATAAAACAAAATTCACAACTCGAAGTTGGTTTATTTTTTGCAAATTCGATAGAATTTTTTGTTTCTCCGTGCTTGGCGTGGAGAAGCTATGGCGTCTCTTGATATCCCGATCGGAAGAACCCTATGGATGAAAGAAATGAATAATATACAAAGTTCGAACAGCAAAATTATATTTCTTTTTCTTGCGTTTCCCTGCCGACACAGAATTCTTCTTCCCGCGAAGAAAAATTAAATACCAAAGTAGACGAGAGACCGAACGAAAGGCCGAACTTATAAGTGTAATTACCATTTCATTTTCCGATCTCGTCCCTTATTCGATTCTACGCGTATTCACAGAGACACATCATCGAAGCATCTCGGAAGCCGAAGTTCGTTCTTTCATCGAGGGATTAATTGGGAAGCAAGATGTGTATATGTTTCAGCAAAGCTAACGCTATATAATTATCAGTGGACGACTATATGTTTGACCATTTTTATATGTACATTTTACATACGTGTATAAATTATAAGTGAGTGGAAAAGTGAGCGTTTGTGTACGTGTATATGAGGATGTATATACACGCCTGCTTCAAGAGTGAATGACTTTGAAGATCAGCTGCCCACGAATGATTCACGCTGCCTACGCGATTTACTACATTGCTGTAAGTGCTGGCACGAACCGTAAATACTGATAAGCAGTATAAATAGGTTTTTATTTATTACCGGGTCAACGTTTATTATTGGCCACACATTTCTAAATTCTTTCCAACGTTTCTTTTTCTCCTCGTTCTTCGTAGACAAAAATGGGGATATGAGAAGGGTCTGGGAAGAAAAATGAAATTATGTCATTGGTGTTGTGAAGCTCTATGTTATGAGCTTCTATTTTATACGTCTTCGTGTATTTTTGGTGTTTTGAATTGGATAAACAATTTTAGTCTTCTACTTTCCGCTCTATGCCTCACAGTGGGAAATTTTTGGTGATGTATTTATTGACAAAAATCAACCTACAACCCAATTTTCATTCGATGCTGATGAATTTTCTTTTAAAAAACCTCAGAAAGAGTTCTACGTTTGGAGCAATCCGATATTTATACAATTTAACAAAAACTCGATAAATTTCCAATAAAAAAATATCGCTCTTTAGTGATGAAAATCCTCGAATTTTCAATAGTTAGGAGCTATATAAAGTTGTCTTTCTAAGACTAAAGTTTTCTTGAGTCTTTTCTGCTATCCAACAACCAACTTTGATTTTGAGAAAGTTATTTCTATTCACAAATAAAAATTCTTGATCTTCTGGTGAATTATGTAATTTCTATCAGATTTCTATAGCATTTGTTTGCTTCTCCATCACAAGTATCAGTACTTTCATGTGAAGAAATATGTTTCGTCACGTAAAACAGGAAAAACGTTTCTTTTTAGACAAATAATGATTCACTCGTTCACCAAATCTTCTTTTTCAATTTTGATTCGAATTCTCCTCTAGTTCCGGAAATGCCGCAGTGATACGTTCAAGGGGAACCCTTTCTGAGTATCCTGAAATGAAATTCATGAGCATCGTATGAAAATTGAGTTGTAGGCTGATTTTTGTCCAACATGAATCCACCAAAATTTCCCACTGTGCGCCTCAAGAACCCTGGTAACACTAGATTTTTATATATATAAGATATATACAACTTTTGGGTGCTGCTTGGAAAGTACAACTTCACCATCGCAACGTGAAAAAGAATCGGACTGAGTGACAGAATCTTAAGCTGTTGATGATGACGAACGAGTACGTTATTTGGTATCCACACGGAAAAAATAATTTAGCTGCAGCAGCTAAATAGCTAGCACGGACACGGACAGCCATTAAATTAGTTCCTGCAGCTAAATTTTGGCTGTTACCGCAAATAAATTACCTACAAATGCAAATTTTTTTGCTGTCATAGCTAAAATTTAGCTGCAGGAGCCAATTTAATGGCTGTCCGTGTCCGTGCTAGCTACTTAGCTGCTGCAGCTGAATTATTTTTTCCGTGCATGTTTATCTGAATTGTAGCCACCTGGGTAGAAGTAATTCATGGTATTTTGGAAGTCTTGTTAGAACCAGTCAGAACCTAGTCAAGCCCTGACAAGAACTAAGAACCACCGGCGAGTTCCTTGGACATAAATATCGCAAAGCTATATCCTTCAATTACCATTTCAATTACTCTCTCAGAATAGTGGCTCAACAATGAGCCAACTACTCAGTAACACCAATGCGCGTAAAATATAAGTTTCTGGAACATTTCAATACTCTGCGAACATTCTGAGAATGCTCGGCGAAGATTTTGCGCTACTATAGGGCTAAACCAATTTCTGGTTTCATAGACAGCTACTTATGCACCCCTCTCTCGAATGACGTTTATTGCTCAGTAATATGCGTTTATCAAGATTCCTCGCTAGGGGTTGATGCAGGAAAATCAATGTTTGTATTCACTTATGTTATAATCTCACGCTCCTGAAGAATTGAATAAGTTGAAGAATCATTCGATACTTCTTATTTTCTCTTCTTGCGTTATGGATTCAAAACTCCCCTTATATATATATTATCTCCCGGTTTTAATGATATTTTCCAATTGATATGATAATTTTTATGAATCAAAAACCTTGAAAAAAATCGTCTGATTTGCCGCAACATTTTTTTTTCATTACTTTAATACTCATGCGTTACTACATTGCAGCACGCGATTACCCACAATTTTTTGACGTAATGTTCTAAACTCACGTGTAGGTATCAACTTTTTCTTCAGATTTTATCAATTTTTACACGGAAAAATATAAATTTGGGGATAAGCCTCCCCTGCTTGAATAAAACCAGAACAAGATTGCATTTCTTGTAAAGTTTCTTTTTACGATCGTTCAATTTTGGAAATTATGAGAACACAATGTCGAGAAAAATTCATAAACCGAGTAATTTGAAATTTTTCTAGTTTCGTTCCTCCCAATTCTCACGTGTCCGAAGTTCTTTTAAGTTCAACAATTATCAGCAGCAACGAAAAATTCTCGAAACTTCATTCTCAAATATTTTCCTTCGTTCGAGGAACTCGTTTAAAGGCGGGATTAGATACCGTCTGGATGCTGACCGGATTCTTATCTGTGAGGGAATCAATATTGACTCAACATAAATTATCTGTCCAGTTGCTTGCATTCGCCCATTTCCTCACGACATTTTTCTCCAGCATCCTCTCGATCGCACAATTAAATATTTTCTCAAGTCGAACGATTCACGACTGCCAATTCAATTCGTATCGTACAATTTGGAAAATATTATAGATCCCTTTTCCATCCTCCAACGTGAATCGAGAACAAAATCGAAAAATAAAATCCGAAACTTGAAATAATATACAGTGTAACCAGATCGCTTACCTGTACATTATCACCAACTATTAATTTTCGCCGATGTATCTGAAACCATCATCGAATAATCACTTTCGATTATCGATCGGAACGATCGAAAAACACAAACCCATTTGTTGTTCAATTTTTTTACCTTTCATTCTTGTTCTTATTAACGCATACGTTTCATGTTTTACTTTGTATTCGTCCTTTTGATTCTCTCCCCTTATATCTACTTTATAATCACCTTGATCCGCTCCTCTTCTGCTTCTTCATCTTCTTCTTCTTCTTCTCCTTCTGCTTCTTCAGATTAATTTGCAAATTAACGCTGCCTGGTGCAACGTGACACGACTTATCCGTGCAAACCAGTAATTAACCACGATCGTTCGTTCGATAACACGCGGGCGCACAGCTTTGTATTCAACTTTTTTATTTTTCTTATTTATTTATTCATTCTTCTTTCTCTGCTCCTTCTTGATAAATGGTCAGTACTTCTAACCCTCTTTCTGTGACTTCAAACAACTACTAACTGCAAATATTCGATACTTTATATCACAAGAAAAAACCGATTCCTTGATCCAAACGTAGTGGGTAATGTAAATCCTTCGTTATCAGTTGAAATTCCAATGATTCGAAATGAATTCTCAACTAATTAGTTACATGAACAATACTGAGTTGTAATTTTTCATCGTTCCGGAATGCCTCAACTCCGAATGATGTATAATTTATTTTGAATCGGATCGAATTATCCTTTCGAAATATTTTCTGTTATTCATAAATGATTTATCCTGTTGTGACTTACTTACTCTCGAGAAGTAAAATATTTTATAGTATAGGATTAGGTGTGAAACGAGGTGTTTATTATTGACATTAGAACTTCTCTTCGATTCAAGCTGTTCTCGACAATGAAAAGATGAATAAAAGTATTCAAGATGATCTCGGATTAGGACCAAGACAACGCAAAACAGGTACCGATTTCAGATACGAACTAAGTCAGGTACGGAACGAAATGAGACTTGGAAGGAAACACGATCGTAAACATTTTCTCGCAAAGTCGAATTCTATGACCTCCTGATTCATCGCTTTTTATGTTATTAGGAGAGGACAGTTCCGCCAAAGGAATTATAAGACACGAATCAGTTTAAAAACTTACTAGAGTTTGAAATATTTGATTTTTCAACATCTCTCCGATTGAATTACATTTCTCCGTCCAGAATTAGAAATTTACCCCAAGATATGGGGTGGGATGGAATCCTGAATTCACCTGAACAGATCCCTCCGCTATCGATATGATTCGTATTACAAAATACTCTAAATCCATGCGAGATTAGTTCCCAATTCGTACGAAATGGCATTTACCACTATTTTAACCCTCGATATTATCGATTTTTCTTTCTATACATAATTGAAAATATATATAAATCCCCAAACACAATTCTATAAAACTCATATTTTTCATTTAAAAGCATTTCACAATAAATATTTGACAATCCACTGAAATCCCAAAACGAAAGATTCGATAGTTAAATATAATAAATTCAAAAGTATTGTTTCCATCCATCCATCAATAACACATGTTGTAACATCAGGGAATTTTTTCGTGATACCATCATTGATTCCGTATTACAATAAAATCCAACGAATCGAGGGGAACATCTATCGCAAAATATCCGAGGAAATTGTTTTATTGTTCCGATATATCTTTCTGATTTGAAATAAAAATAGAACGATGTGTGTCGACAGATGCTTCATGAAATTCCAATATTTTCTTTCTATTTCCAATTTGAAAACACGGAAAGGAAATTTCGGTCGTTCGTGTGTGGACGAAAAAAATAGTGCGACGTTCATTCTCTTTTATCGATCGAATTGCCGTGATTTGACGAGGCAAAAAGAACGTTCCGATGCAATTAGCTACACGTGACCGATTTTCCAGTGATTTTCTGGCATCGTGGCACTAGTCGCAAGATCATAGTGTGTGTGTATATATGTATATGCACATGTATATACGGTAGAAGACGTGCGCCGTTCGGGTGGCTGACGTCCGTTTATATACCGGGTGCGCTAAATATGCGTTTCCGCATTGTGATACAACGTCACTCTACTGAGACTGGGATAACCAAGTGCTGACCTCAATTCATTCACCCTTAATTGCTTATGCGTTCTGGTTACTTTTCACGAATACCGGGTTGATTATCTTTTGTTAACGATATGTGGAGGATTTAATCAATCATGACATTATTGGTTATGCGCCATAGTTCCATGCAATCGATTGACCGCAGGGTAAATTATTTCGCGTATACCCTTGTGGGAATATATTCACGTCAAAGTATGCCAAGTAGGGCAGCTAAATTATGCCGAAAAAGCTGGTACTTCAAATAAATTTACCTGATTATTGGGCAAACCATTAGTTTCATACCCTGTAAAAAATTGTGCAGAGTTTTTCATCCCTACGAAAATTGTTTGTTCATCAGAAATGGGGAATTCTTCTTGCCCTACGAAGGAATAGTCTGCCATGTGATTATTGAATCCTGCGCAAGGCCCCACGTTTTCATCCAGTACTCAATTTTCAAAGATCTAATAATGGACGTCATTAAGGTGTAATTACTGACTTCTATGGCCCAGTAATGCACCATTATTTGACCAACTAATGAATCATGAATGTAAATCCTCTATTTGTCATGAGAAAACAATTCCTCTATGATAAGAAGACTCCACAAAGTGTTTACAGTATACTTTTTTCTAGCAAGGACTCCCAATTCCTCAGATTTGTATACATCTTCAATAAAATGCATATCTTATTTACCTGGAATAAGGTAATTAGCTGTGAATTTCAGTTTCTGCAGCGAAATTTTAGCTCATGTTGCTAATAAATTATCTGTCCTGCGAGTGCCAGAATATTCAACCATATGATAGCTAAAATTGAGTCAATACAGTCGAAAATCTCTCTCCGTTTGTGAAACACAAATGTCATGATATCTCATTCTTAGAAAATTCTTCCCCACCAATGCTTTCCTTATTTACGAGTAATATACGCTCATTGTTTAGAGATCTTATTCTCGAGTTATTCTCAACTCATCAAATATAACTTCAAGGAATACATAGAAATTACACATGTCAATGTTATCGTATTATTACAATATTGACTTTTATAATACATGTATATATAAAGTTAGATCAACGATTTTTTATGACCTTCGTATACGTATGGTTAGATAATCAAATCGAAAGGAAACGAACAACAACAGAACAAGAAGAAGAAGAAGAAGAAGAAGAAGAAACGCAGAAATATAAACGGACAATGATAAGAAAAAAACCAGCTAGAGAATTGGTATTTGATGATTCCACAGACCGGTGTGCTGATTTAGTGAATCTATTTTCACATACTAATTACGCATCTATAATAACTTTTGTGCTCAAAAGACGACGGATGAAGAGAGATGGTAGAATTCTAATAGCAGCCCGTCGCCAGTTGGTTGGCGACAAGCTCAGTCTGTGTTTACACCGCGGTTACAAGACTAAACTTGCCTTAGGAATAATTATATACACAACACACATATGCTTAATGAAGTTCGATGACTGTGACAGTTTTTATGGATGGAAACTTTCCAAATAAAGATTTTTAGTTAGGATCTGAAATATAAAACTCCAGTTTCGTTGAGAGGAACGATGAAAGTCCTATTGTTGCGGTGAATAGATCGACGAGGGTGTTGATGAGAGAAAAAGTACATTTGTGAACTAAGTGTTTCAGGTGTAGTTTCCTAGAATCCCCTTCCTAGAAACTGTCTTCCTAGAAGTTTTTTGAAACGGGGGAACTATTCCTCAAGGGCCGAAAGAATTTTGATGTAACGAAGTGTGGAAATTACGTCGATTCTGTGGCCGAAAGTTGACAGAATAGCCGATATGTCAATGCACTTTCCACCATCTCGAGAACAGCTCTTACCGTCACACGGTTAGTATAATATTGCGAGTAGCGGGTATGATATGATTAGAATGGAAGGTTGTTTGAAAAGAAAAGGGGCGAAAAAATAAGGATTAATCGGTGAAAGTGTTGAATTATCACGTATACGGTGCAAGTATGTTGGAATTTGAGTTTCCAGCTTTGCTTCGTATGATGACATTTAAAATGTATTGAGTTGCGTATAATTCCAATCACATCAATCTAACTTTCAAATCGACGTAACTCAGAGTTTGTTATTTACGAGGATCATTGATTCATGAAATTTCAAGGTGCAATTTAAAGGTCGTTGGTGTATGTAATGCAATATTATCACAAGCGAATGCAGAAATGATACGTTTTCGTCAAACAAAGTTTCGTTAAAGGCAATTGAAAATAATTGGCGTCCGGCATTGATGGTTGTTCCAAGCAAAAGTATATATACATATATATATTTTTTATAGCAAAAAAGAGATGAGAATCTTTCAACCATCCTTTGTTATCAATTTCCCAACGGTATTTCTAAAGTGAAAGTTTGGGTGATAGTAATGAAAGCATGAACTTATCACGCTTCAGTTCTTCTCTTACTTCATTATCTCCCAGAGAATTATTCTCTCGGATTTTAAGGATCATTGGATGAACAAATTCGACTTTATTGAATTTATGAAGACAAAATTTGTCGATTGGTTTGAATTTGGTGCATCTTTTCTTCAATTTTGACTATAAAGAGGATAGTTATTCATCGGATGAATTTCTTTGGTTAATAATAGAATTTCAAAAGTGTTCTCTCCGTCAGGAGTATGAAAATTTGAATCGTTCAACTCTCGTAATATTCTACACCGATAAAACCTCATTTGTAAAGCAATTCAACAGGGAAGTAAGGAAATTTATAATCCATCGATCAATTGTTTTCATCTTGGTGTTTGAACTGTGCGAGCATTCACAAAAGATCTCGATTGCATGCTCGTTTTCCAATAGATTTGGATTTCGGAACAATCCATTGAAAATCAATTCATCAAGAAAATTTGATTAATTCTGAAATTCAACATTCAACTCCGCACTTGATAGGTTTCAATGATTCATTCTCAGGCATCTTGATTCGAAATTTAAGATCGAATTATCGATCTCGTTGAATCAGGTTCACATTGGATACTTTTAGTGTCATACTTTCCCATATAAAAATCTTCAGGCTCCGCCAATGCTGACGACGGAATATAGCTAGACGCAAGGCTGCCAGCCAAAGCTGGGCAATCTATGTAGGGACAAGGATGGTTGACAATGGTCTAAACATTGTACCAATATGGGAAGTCATAAATCGACTTCATTGATCCATCATTGATCATTGGCTGCGCCACGCTTGGCCCACCCTTCAACCAATATTGCTTGAAGGAAAAAGCATGCTTTCAACAGAGGCTCTCTAGGGCTTGGCGGGACACTGCTCCAAGCATTAGGCAACTCTGAATGACAATGGATTCCCATGTTGCACCAAGAATGGGTCGTAGCTTGGTCCAGCTTGAGCAATAGCTTGGCTCAGCTTGGGCGATGGCCTCGCTCAGTTTAGGCGTTAGCTTGACTCGACTTGAGTAATAGCTTGGCTAAGAGTGAAACTTCCTTCTCAAACAGCAAATTACAATAACTCTCACCAGAGTGATGCTTGTTTCCTGCGAGTAGCGAACCAAGCATTCAATCAATATATAAGTCTCCTTTGAAGATTCCATGACAGAAATAATTCTTCATCTGTTTCTAGACCCGCCTACTTCTACGCCAGGACCACCGGATTTACGTCATTCATCAGTTTAAACTAATCAGAAAAATTACATGTTGAAATTCTCCGACATTCATTTCGTTCAATCGAAATGATAGAATGGATTTTTTATTTTATTTTCAATTACAATAAAAAATAAAAGTGACCATTGGCATGAGATGGGCGCAACCCTGCCGCAAGATTGCTACAGCGTTGGCTCATCCTTGGCGAACAAATTTTTGTATGGTCTGCCATTGACGGCATATGCTATCACAACCCTGTTTCCAGTGTTGGGTCTTGATTGTGGAAACAAATGGGCTGAGGCTGAAATGATGTTATCATTTCAGAGTTGCGCCATGCCTGGTAGCCTAGGCTCGGCCCATCTTGGTGAGCCTTGCGGCAACCTAGCGCCCATGGTCAATCTTTACCCGGGTTTATACTTGAAACTATTCTTCTTTCTCTGATCTCAGAAAAAAGAAACCTCTAAAACACGAATCAGGCTGATCGCTGCGTTACAAAATCACAAACTACCATCAATTCGAATCAAAACAAATATCTAAAATTAACATCTCATTTCTAGAACACTTCTGTACAATTTTTAATTTGACACAGAATTGATATTCATAATTCTACGTCTTTTTATTTTTTTCTTGTTATCGGTATTTGTATTACGCACGAAGAACTCAATAAATCAATTGCTCTAACTGGCTTATCATATTATTATTCTTCAGAAATTGAATGAAATATTATTGAGTATACTAATGACCTAACTTCAAAGTGGGTGAATCAAAGAGACAAAATAACTTCCATTTGAATCAACATTCGATCAGAGTTTCAAAAAGAAACACTTGATTCGATAGAATATACATACTTATAAATACGTGGGATGTCTAGGAGTTTATTAGGATTGAAAAAAAAAGATTAAACACAGTTCTTCAGTGTCGAAATGAAGTATTTTTTTCTTCTTCGAAAGATAAGACTCGTTTGTTGCATCATTTTGACTTTCATCGGTGGTTTCGAATTCTGAAATTCTCAAAAATGTATCTAATCAGACCTCTTTTTCAAGATTAAAGTCTTATTGTTTTCACTTGTTCTTCAATTATGTATGTTCTTGTTGATAAAATATTTCTCTAGATGAAACTAATTATATTTATAACAAGGGTTTCATTTCCTGAACTCAATTTTGCACAGGTTCTCGCAAGAAAGGTAATGGTCGTCTACGCTGATAATTTGAATAAGCAACGAAGAAATTTTGAATAGAATTTAATTAAAGTGTTTTGAATTGAAATTTTTACAGTAACTCATTATCACCTCAAAGAAACTTTTGAGTCCCCTCTTTGTGAATCTTTTTATCCGTTACTATCTGCACTGTTAGAAAAATTCTTAAATTTAATATTGATGATGAAATTCCAAAATTTCTTTCTAAAATTCAACAATTGTTTATTAAATTTCACAAATATATTATTACAACGAAGAACAAAATTTTCAATATTGAGAAAAAAGTTCTCAACATTAAGAATTATAATAAGAAATTTAATAAAATGACTATGTAAAAAACTTTATAATATTCTGATGAAGTTTCAGGCAGATTTTTCTAACAGTGTGGCACTTTACTTGTTTGCTGGCAAGTTACGAAAACAACCACGGACAATGCGTTGCATAAAAATACATAAGTCTTTCTGCATGATATCACGATAGAAAAATCGATAGACTCTTGCATTTGTATTCAAAAGAAAAATTGTGTATTTCGCACACGAAACGGCGTAGACCTTATCAAGGTGGATATTCTTCTATCGAATCTCAACGATTGAAACCAACGTATTCACTGAGTTATAACAAAATATAGTCTTCCATTTTCGATAAAATATGATCAGCCTCACAGGAACCCACGTGGACAAATTTTCAGAATTATATATAATTTTTATATAATTTTGACATTTTCTTCTACTCGGGAAATGATCATTTTATCATTGTCAATCGTAAAATTATTATAGGAATTCTTCTAAAAAGATTTTTCATCGTCAGAAATATGAAATCATCGATTTTTGTGATAAAAATCAGATGGAATGGGAAATTTTCTGACACTCGTTGCATAATACAGTAAAATAATTGAAAAATATTCGTAAGGAAGGAATTTTTACAGTTAATAGAGTAAAAGTTAATTCATAGAAACGATACCAAGCATATATCCACGATACGCAGGGTCATCCACGTTCGTTTGGTCACTCCTTTGTTTATATTTGAAGTTGCAGACGGCGTGGTGCATTCGTTAATTAGGCGATTATCGGTCATCGGTCATTCGATTCATGTTTCTCTTTCGGTCCGATATCCTAACAAAGGTGAGGTTTCTTTGTTGCGAGGTTGTCCATCATCTTAATCCAAAGAGTTCGTTTGACGTACACAATGTAAAACTATTCCACGATGTTACCTCCAATCCACGTCATTCCCCATCAAACCTGAAATACATCATTTCACCCACAATAGACAATTAATACTTCCAAATAATAATAATAATAATAATATCACGGTATCGATCTTAATTCAAGCATACGTTGTTTTCTCCTTGTTTCTTTGAGCTTCTTTGTCCCTCCTTTTCTCTCTCAACAGTCCTCATTACGCCACTACCTTACAAGACACGTGTGGATATTTAAGTTTGAAATAAATATTAACTTTATGTGTGCTCAACGACGACAGTTACTCTCCGAATACGTAATACACTGTTATTGTATCATAAAATATTACGTATATTTACATATCATCCTAATATATGTGGAATAGATTATAAATGTATAGGATAATAGTACGATACATTAGATACATACTAATTGAAAAATAAAAAGAAAATGGAAAGTGGATACGCTACGCGTAATCACAGAAATAAAAAATTTTAATTTCTGAAAATTGTTCAACACGTCGTCTTATCTTTCGTATTGTTTTTATTTTCATTCTCTTCCGAATATGAATTCTTTTCGTGAATCCTTCGAAGGATACGTTGTTGTTTTGGAAAATTTATATACAACACGTGGAAGGAAAAATATGATTATCGACAAAACAAATAAGATTACCGAGTGAAGTTTGTGTAAAATATAAAACATTGAATTGAGTTCAAGTTATTCATTTGTATGAAATATGCATTTTTACGGTGTATTGCGCCTGATGTATGGTACACATATACACACATATATATATATATATATATATATGCGTATCACGAAATTTCGAGCATTTTATTTTTAGATTTATTGAAAAATATAATTCAAATTCCTTATCGAAGTACAAATTCGAATGATCTATAAATATTTATCAAGGATATCACATTTTTTCGAAGCATTCGAATTTGTAGAGCCTCTGTACGGATATGAAAATATTGAATTTTCAATGGAATCGTCAGAAATATTCATGTGTGTATTATTACAAAATCTCGGGAGATCTAATTCCTCCGTTAACGCTGATTTCCCTTAATTATCAGCGAAGCAGCAACACATTCGACTTACCAAACACAATGCGGTGTATTTGGACAAGTATGCTGGATGAATATAAATTTCGAATAAATTATTACGTGATGTTATTGTATAACAGCGTACATGCCGAACGGTTGGAGAAATTGCTATAACTACGTTTATGATTAAATGGTACGAGAGACGACAACACAATGTACAATATATTATGATTGCGAGAAAATAATATTATTCGATCTTGTTTTGTCGGATCAATTTCAAAGAAATACGTGGTCTACTCTATACGTTGTACGGAAACGTGCAGGATTGTTTATTATTCAAATTGACAAATCGAAGATTATTCGGAGAGAGAAATAAAAATTCGATGTTCCGTAAATCATGAAAATTTTTCAACAAAATATTGCACGATATGATACGAATATCGTTCCACGGTTTTATGTGTTAAGATCGAGATGGCTCCTGCAATAGAATTATTTTCATTCCTGTTACGTGATCTTGATCGAATTACTCTGTACGAAAGAATTTCCGAGTTTTGATATTTTGAGTTTCACGTAGCACGAATACGATTCAGTTTAGAATTTATATAAAATTCTTATACCGAGTTTTCGCTCAGCAAAGATTTGTTGTATTGAAAAAAATCAACAGTATTCGATCAAAAGTGTTATCTCGTTGAAACTCGAACGCTCAAAACACGCTATCTAATTCAATATATTTTCCTATCTGCGTTGACGGTGGATATCAATTTCTTCCATGAATATAATCGATGATAATTCACGTCACGCTTATTTTCTGCTTTCAAATAAGAGCATAGCGTATCCCTCTTGTGCCTGAAAATTCTAAACCTGAGGTACGTGGTGAGAATCAAACGTCGATACCTGTCTTTAATTCCAAGATTAGGATGAGGCCGTGTCTTCTGACATAGTTAAGACCGGCTTTACATCGGATTTCCGACGTCAATAATAAATATAATGCCTGCTAATCTAGTACAGCAGTTTTGAGAATTATCAATATTTGTTTTCTTGGAGAAAATATGCCAATGAATCATACCGTAAATATGAATCTGTAAAATGAAACAAAAGGAGATGTTACGGAAAGATGATATTCATAACAGAGAATGGATATGATATCGTTAGATCTTTCGCTTTCATAAAACTGTGAATAAGGAAGGATCTAGCAAAACTTTTATAAACATGAATTCAAATCAGGGATGGTAACGTCATTTGTTTTCGTTGTTCATTGTATATAAAATATATATTTTTCACACAAATTAAATCTTCATTATATATATTTTATATACAATCGGTACGAGTTTGCTATTTTTGCTAATTTGAAATTATCTTCTCTACAGTGGTGAGAAATGAGTGCACTGTGAGAAATTTTTTTTTTTTTATTGATCGTCACTAATTTCCACAACTAACTCCAATTCGTGCGTTTAAATAAATCATTTTTGCCGGTACAAAAATATTAAACACGATGTGAAATCATCATGCGTAACTTCCACAAAAATATCGTCGAAATAATATTGTTCCCAAATTATTTTGACAAGGTGTCCCGATTGAGTACTTTTTGATATAATAAAATCATATTAAACGTTCAGAATTGCGACCCTGTGAAAGAGGAATCATTAACATAATTGGTTCTTGTTGAAATCAATTTTTTTCCAATAAGAAATGTGCTAACTTCAAATAAGTTTGAATAATTTTTATCAGAAACTTATACCATGAATTTGGTTTGAATAATTTCAATAATTTTTACAGGGGACAGGAGAAATATTCGTTGAATTCCAATGTCAAAATCTTACTTCTAAGCCAGCTCTACTTAGTAGATAAAATATTTGATACGCTGAGAGCAAAAGTAACACTCAAGATTGTTGTCAAGCAAAAACAGCACAGGAACTTCTGAGAGCAAGAAAATGGAACGTCAAAAGAGCAACCACAGAAATCAAACACTGAAAAGCTCGAGCAAAAACGAACCAACGCACAACCCAATTCCGTTTTTACTCCAGCTTTTCAGTGCTTCGTTTCATAAGTGTATCGTTTTTGCTCGGAACTTTTGATGTTTCTTTCCTGCTTTGGAAAGTTCCTGTTCTGTTTTTGCTTGACAACAATCAAAGGTGTCACTTTTGTTCCAAGCGTATCATTGATCACGTGTTCTTATCCATTCTATGTGCTAGATAAAGAACTTATCAAACTTGTTGAAGACACCTTTGGATATTTGAAAAAGGTTTCGAAATATCACGTGTAAACATCTGCTCCCAAATATCTATTGTTTCCTCAATCAAGAAGGTGGAATGCTGATAAAAATCATTAGACTTCGTTGAAAACTTCGAATCAAAAGCAAAACTCACACAAGATTGATTTTGATATAATTCTTCAGCTTTCTGAATATAAGAAATTCTATACGCAACGTTGTTTTCGTGAGTACCTTCTCTCAGAAGTACACGGATCGATTCAAAATTAATGATAACCTTCTCCACGTGCTCAAATGTTCTATCGTAGAGATGAATATTAAAATATTGATAATTTCAACCCGAGTAGAGAGGTTTTCCAAATTATATATAATTCGATATGGTTTATATATAATTTCTATATAAATGTATAAAAATTGTATATAATTCTGGAAATGTTTCTACACGGGAAGACAAGGACTGAAGAATTCAATTGATCCTGCAACGAATTCCAAAATAGCGTTAATTTGTTACCATGCTTTGAAGTAGCGGAGTAGCAAAGCTTCTGCCAATACAGCGATTTTCCATGTGAGTTTATCATGTCCCGCGTATCTAGGTCAATTCAAAATTGGGTGTAGACAACCGTGAGTATGAATTTCGAAAATCAGAAGATAAAATTTCTTCCTGATATGATTATTTATATACTTGTGTGATATACTCTCTAAATCTGAAAGAGTAAAAAATCACGTGAACCAGTTCGCTTCGAGTGAACCCTCACTCTTTTAGAGTGAAAAATTGACTCTAGAATTTGAGTGGCTGTGAGTTTCTAACCTCGAACCTTAGGATATCACTCTCAAAGAGTGGAAATGTCATTCAAAAGAAATTAAAAAATTTCAGAGTATGAGACACGATTAACTTGAATGAGGAACTACCAGTGATGTGAAATGACCGGTCATGAAAAATTCAGACATGTCATGGTCATTATGACCGTCATGTGACCGTCATTGACGGTCAGATTTTTCACAGTTTCTAAGTGAAAATGACCGTCAAAAAATTATCTGACTGGTCATGACCAGACAATTAATAATTTTTATTAAACTTTCTTTAATAAAAATCTCGAATATGTTTTATTACAAATCATGGTTATCTGTTTACAAAATAATGATAATAAAATGAATATTTATATGTAGTTCTACACGGAAAAAAAGGAATCGTTGCAGCAGCTACTCGCGTAGACGATTTTCGACCATCTACGTAAAATAGTTTCGGCAACTGCTTATCAGTAGATGGTCGAAAATCGTCTGCGTGAGTAGCTGCTACAGCTATTCCTTTTTTCGTGTAAGTATATCAAGTCAAAATTAAATTGTCCATCAAGGTTCCGGAGTTCAATGTATTCTTAAAACCTTACAACATTATTGAAGTATGTCCCGCTGCACTAGGTCACTTTAGATGTTAGTTTGACCGTCAAAAATTTTTCTGACTGGTCAGTGTGACCTGACAGTCATGACCGTCACATGACCAGTCATTTGACCGGTCATTTGACGTGCTCACATCACTGGGAACTACCATCCTGCCATCGAGAATGCCTACTCTGTTATTCCAGAGAAATGATGATAAATTGACCCTTTTTTTGGGGTTTGTCGTTTCAAAGTACAAAAAAAAATAATAAAATTCTAGATATAAATAAGAATTGAAATCTAGAAATTGATTATAACAATGACACGTACAAAACCTACAATGATTCGCAAAATATATCTCAAGAGGGATATATCATTGAGATCATTGAGTTGTCGTACAAAGTGCCGGGGAAATAAAATGTACCGTAATATCTTGAATGATAATCACACATTCTACGAAGCGTCAGCGTTCATCAAAAGCGAAAAGATCATTGGTTTTACAACAATCAATGTCTGACTTGCAAATTTCCGCATCGATAAGAAGATCGATTCGTATCATTGGAAGGAAACAATAATAAGACATCATTCAAAAGAAAACAACGATGAAGATATATAGTTCATAACGTTACGAAGAAATTTTACTGTATGACTTTCCAAAATGTATCCACTTTTTTTGCAAGTAACTCACAAGTTGTCGGAGAATGAAACAATGAGATGAGTTGTCGGATATTTATAAATTCAAAATTTATTAAGATAATACTAAACTTTGTTTCGAAAAAACAAAGAACGATGTGAACAATGTGAAACAACGATAATCCGAAAAGGTATTGAAAATATCATCTTATAATGATCATCAAGTACCATCACTTCAAAACATATGAAATATATGTCACTCATTGCTGTGATCTAAAATTCATTTAATCGGAGAATATACATTTACTAGGTAGAGATTTTATTGAATCGCTTACAAGATATTTGAACTTTGTATTTTCAAGAAACAGGTTGATAAAAACAAGAATATAAGAAAACGGTCACATCATTCACATCGTAACACTCTTCGTATCAAGGAATCATCTTTTCGATTCTCGTTTTACTTTGTATTCGAAGAATTCATACAATCACATACCACAATCAATATGTTTTGATGAAATCGTTTTGTAGATCACGACTAAGTACGTTGATAAGGACGATTAGATTTGAACTGGCTTCCAGGTACGTTGTATCAATATTTTTAGTTGAAAAGAACGATTCTTTGGAATGATTTGTGGGAGTATATTTTATAAATAACAAATTTCTCTAAAATTACATTATCCCATTCAAGGAAGAGACATTTTTTATCGTAATCTTTTGAATTTGACCGCTTTGTGTGAGCAGTATGAATGATTGAGAATTCACAATCCCATTCTTCGAAGATGAACAGTTTCATGCTTTCCAAAATCACGAATATTCATTTTTACAAGTTCGATACAATTCGATTCCTACTATTTCTAAAGCCTTCTCGCGTTTTCTCTTTTCTTCCACGAACGAAATCTCTCTTCACCGAGACGTTGATTATAAAATTTTCATTTAAGGGGCTATACCACTGTGACACTTCAAAAAAATCGATTTTTCTACCTTTTTCAACAGTTTGTACCCTCGAGAATATCCTGTCAAAATTCCAAGGCCGTATCTCAAATATTATCCGAATGCCAGCCTCTCAAATTTACTTGTAGTTACCACAATTTGGAATGAAATTTGTGACAGAGACAATTTTGGAGTATAATTTACTGCAATTGACATTAAATGTACTCTAATTTAGTTGAAATCACCACCTTTGGTTTGAAATATTAATAGAAAGTGTCCCGAAGTGTGAATCGGTAGTGAAATTTTTAAACGAGTTTTTCTCGAAATAGGATTTTTCAAATTTGCTGCCATCATAACTCGAAGAGCAATCAACCGATTGACTGAGTGTTTTCGGGTGTATTTCTTCTACGGTGAACTGCGATCTCTTTTGATTGGATAATAATTGTCGATTTGACATCGGACAAACGACCATTTGTTAGGCAAAAAAACATGGTTTTTTTTTCAAAACACTGCCATTTTGTCAGATTTCGATGTTTTTCAAAAATCCTGGTTCACCGTACGGAGTATACCTCCTAGTTTAACGTCATTTTTGTTTTTTTCCATTTCAGCCACTTAATTAAGCGACCGGTATGGTGGCAGGAGTTGGAGAACTTTTTTTTACGCCTCCGAAGGCAGCGCATAAGTCGCTCGTATGTCGATATTTTTATACCAAAAATTTATACAATATAGTTAAGTTTCAGAACATTCGATGGAATTCCTTTTTTTTTCAAAAAATTCCGAAAAAATCACCTGTTGAAAGTTTTAAGCGTTCATAGTGGTATAGCCCCTTAAAAAGGGCGATTTTCATCACGCTTTTTTCCTAAAAGTATCCTACAAGATCTTCTATCGGACACAATGAGAACAATTTAAGAACTCCCTGGTTCTTGAAGAATTCATTTTCCGCAAGAACATCTGTAAGAACTATGTGGACAGCTTGTAGAGAAATCAAGACGACAAGTATATTTATATACATTTCAAAGATTTCAAAAAAATCTGGTGTGGTAGACCCCCCGCTGACACTGACATCTTCTCGTCCACGCTACACCTCCGTGAAGCATCAACATGTTTTGGCGGAATCTTTAGCTATTTGAAGCTGAGAGTATCGGTCAATGGACCGATTGAAGCATCGCGGCAGCAACCTCCTCCTCCTCTTCTTTTGTTCCGATCTGTGTGTTGAGTGTAAAAGGATATATATTTACACGTATGTGTATGTAGCTCTTTCGTCTCGCCGCGACCGATATCGGTAGTCACGAATGTCGAGAGTGAAAAGCTCGACGTAAAATATAATAACGATGATGGAAGAGCTGCCAAGCTAATTCATGCAAAGCAAAACGATAAGTAATGACATCTCTTTACTTGGCGGAAGAATCGAACGGTCCGTTGGACTTTGTCATTTCGTCATTCACCGCTGAGACACTTCTCTCTTGATACATTTACATGAAAGACAAATCTCGTGCGAACGGCATAAACAAAATACGCCAACTTCCATGTTGGGTGAAAAACTATCGGTCAAGAGTACGATGTACGTTGATCGGTGATTTTCCTAGACTCGACGTACAGTCGGATACACTTTTTTTTGATCATTAAGGAACGTGTTTTTCATCTGCCTTTGAACCGAATAAACTTTATTTTTCAGAGCTAAATTTTTCATTCCTCTCGAATGAGGAAATGAGGAATGAGTCCACGATGTTTTGTCTAAAATTTAGCTAGCACAACTACATTTTAGTTTCCGCAGCTGGGTACCAGTGTCGGACTGGCTTGTATCAAGGCCCCCGGCTGGGATTGCTGAAGGGCCCCCAGCAATAGCCGGGGAGCCGGGCGGGCCTGTCCGACACTGCTAGATACCACTTCTATCAACGTGGGGAACCGAATCACTCGAATAAGTTCGGGGAATGCCTTTAACTGGACTTCTAACGACTACTTTGAATCCATATCTTGCGTCATTTTTTGATATGTTTATTGTAAAATAACCGAAACGTTACCAATTTGAATCAATAACACAGGAGAACAAAATTTAGTTTCTGTGATTCATAAGACTTTCAAACTCATCCGCAATGGTTTTGATATGCCAAGTACGAATATATTGTGAGATTTCTTGGATCGCCTGAATTTTCATAACTTATTATATATATAATTTACGGAAAATTCTATATAAATTATATATAATTGTAAAAATCTTTTCATCCGGGTAGAGTTGTTTAATTTGATTTACACAAATCAATCTGAAATTCTGGACTTGATTCCACAAACTACCCAGAACAACGTTGTAAACTTTCTCGTTTCCGACAGAATAAGTCCCCACGTAGCCTTCCCTCTCCTCCTCAACCCGAAACAACAAGGGAACTGTCTAAACAAAGTTCCGCGACCAACGCCACAAGACATTTCGCAAATTCGATTAGAACTCTACATCGACGTATCATCTGTTTCATTATACAACAATTATGACTCCACCACACGTACCCATGAAATGCTTCAATGAAATTCCAATTACGCAACTCGTTGTCTCCCAGTTTTGTCCCTACCATGATCCATATTCGAAGAATTGAATTCCATTACATCGCACCTCGATGCAAACCAGGGACCCCCTGCGGATGCTGCGTTCGCGGAAAAATACATTCGAACGTTGAGGGTTTGTGTTAACTTTGCGCCAAAATGCATTCATTTTTTATTCGTACGGTAGTATTCTCCGTAGAGTATACGACGAACGTTATTCTACCGATTTCCGGTACAAATGAAGAATAAAAACAGCAAGAAAACACAAACAAGAGAGGCGGGAGCGGGAGCGGCATCAACAACTCAAGTTCAGGTACACGCATTCATGAGAAACGTGGAAAATACAAGTTCCATAGAAAGAATACGGGGAAAGAAAGATAGAGTGAGAGGAACTCGGCTCGAGGCATCAAGGAATTCGAGACCGACCGGATGCATAGTCAAAATGGGAATGCAGGCCTTGTGAGTAGATAGAAACGCAGCCAAGAGTCCGTTACTCGTATCGGGTATTTCCCAGAACGCAACTATAAACAAACAAACACCAGCGGCGTAGGGGAAGGAAAAGAGAGATAGATTGAGAGGGCAACGGTAGAGGTAGGGGAGTCGATGGTGGGATGGAATCAACGGTGGGGGTTATGTACGAGTTGTGTGGGAGTTGGATGGGATGCCTGGAGGGGGAGTTGGAAAGAACGAATAGATCAGCGATAGAGAGGGGAGGACGGGACCGTCGTGTGCGCGTGTGTGATGGCTCTCTCCTTCATTCCTGTTTCCTTTCCCCACTCCCTTGCGTCCCACTTGAGTTGTGACGTTGTAGCAAGTTCTTTCAAGAGAGATAGAGAAAGAGAAAGGAGGGATTCTGGCGCCGCTATCGTAGTAGTCGTAGTCCATAGTCGTCGTCGTCGTCGTTGTCGTTGTCGTCGTCGGTTGAGTAACCCCACCAGGGTGGTCTATTCGAGCACGCGCATCACACGGGATTCCCCTGTTCCCTTAACGACTCTACCCTTCGATCCTTTCGTTTCGAATACCGACGAACAAATTCGTAACGTATCAAACCCAACGTATAACACTGGGAAAATGCTTTGAAAGTATTACAAGATTATTATTTTTGTTTATCGTTACGTAATATTACGTTACGCAATTGAGAAATACAAATCTGGGATCTCGATTCGAACAAATCCAAACAGATACGCTGCGGAAATAAACAATAAAATCATCATTCGATTCGTCATACTTCTCATTGGTGCCGAGGTATGAAAGAAAAATAGTAGGTAGTAGTAGTTAATAGTAGTAGTAGTAGTAGTGGTAGTAGTAGTACTGATAGTAAAATAGTAATAAACACGTAGTTGTAGTAATAGTAGATTTAGATGGTTACAGCTGCCGTCGCTCTGCCATTCCACGCAACACAACACAACAGAGAACATTGTGGGAGGAGAAGAGATATTTCCCCTCAAATACTTCTACCTCCATTGTATCCCCTTGCTCACCTTCTACCCACGATTCCCCTCCCCGGATCCCGGATGCGGGTTCTCTCGTGGTATCTCTTTCTCCGAACGCGCACCGTCTGGATATACGCGAGTCAAAAGAAGGACAGGGGATGGGAGATCGACCTGGTGGGGTACGGGTCGTTAATAGTAGGGGAACGACTAGTTTGCCGCCAGGGCGGTGGCGCATTTCGTAGTGGGGGAAAGCGCGGGTTAGCAGCCAGGAAACGCTAACCGTAAACTTTCAGTAAGCGGACGCCTCTCAAAGGCCACGAATGTGTCTTTCGTCCTTCAGTTACCGCGCGCAACAACGTATAATATATCAACTATATGGATATAAACATACACATGTACACGGAACATTTAAGACTGAGATACAAAAAAAATACTAAGTTCTCATCCAAAACTATTCACACCACACGTAAACATTTGCACTCTCAAACTCATTGACTCCAAAAACAAAAAAAAAGACATTTGTTCGGAAATAAATATTCGTCATTTTTATATTAAAATAATCGCGACACGCACGCCGAGGAAAATTGAAACAACAACGTGAAAAAACAAAACATAAATATATAAACTAAAAAACCAAGAGGAACAAAATATATAAATCAAAACTATAAATCTTTAGTTACGTTTTTTTTTGTTCACTTTCAATCAAGTTTCGTTGAAAGAAATTCATCATTTGGATATCTCCCATCTTCGGTTATATTTTTTCGACGCAACTGTGGCTTTAATCATTCAAACTGGATTCCAACAAGCAGTACGTGTCGCGATTACATCGCGGCTACCGGAGGCTTAAGAAGTTATTCAAGGTAAGGGAAGAAATTTACTCAAGTTTGGAAATTTTCATTATAATGAAAATCGGTTTGTCGCGTCGAAAGATATTGGCTTCGTTCAAAGTCATTCGATTCTCTCCCGTAGAAGAAGAAGAAGAAGTAGAAGAAGAAGGAGAAGAAGAAAAGGAAGTAGGAGGAAGAGAAAGGACAGGGAGCGTAAAACACCCTTCAATGATTGGCCCTGGATCTTCTCTTCTTCCTACGTTTGTTTATTGATTTTTTGCTATTCCAATTTTTCATGCCTCTCCCACTTTTGCTTCTCTCCAACAATTTTTCTGTGTGTTTAGAAAATTCATTCGCGCCATTCATTGTCCATCGTTTTGTTTATAGAACCCTGAATATTCCAACTAGAAAATTTGGAATTTTAAATGTGTTGGTTCACATTGTTTATGTTATTTTTCAACAATTGAATTATATGATACGAGGATTATTCGCAAGAGAGCAAATTCGAGAGTGGAATTTCGTCTTTTTTATTTTATTGATCGATCCAAGGGCGTGTTTTGTCCCTTCATCGCGGACGGGGGAAGAAATATATCGAGGGCTCGAGGAGTTAGAAAAGGTTGTTAGAGAGAGCGTATAGAAGAAGGAAGAAAAGTTTCCTCAAATTTGATGTGCAATACAGAGAAGGAAGTTGAGTCTCAACTCGAGGTTTCAATCAGGATCTGAGAAACTTTCCCCTGAACGTTCTCACGGATCCTTGGTAAATATCTCGACTATCTATGTTGTGTCTGGCACAAACGCTTACTCCGCACACACATCATTGGTATCGAAAAGGAGAAAAATATCCTTGAATTCGTGTGTCCTATTGGCGGGAAGAATATTTTATAAATGGCTTAGGTCGTGTGAAGCCTATTTTATATAATAATTACGATATTTATAAAATCCAATTTACGAGTGATCCAATCATCGTTTGTTGTTTTTGGTTTCTTTTTACTATAGAAAGGTGTTTACCATAGATACTCGTTTCAATTCGGTTTGAGAAACAGGTTCGCGTTAGAAGAAATACTGGAACGACGGGTGAATATAAAGTTGTTTGTCAAGCGAATGTAGAAATGAATTATCAGAATTTAGATTGAATTTAGTATCGTTATCCGTATTGTGATTCAGTTTCCGAACTTCGAACTGGTCGCGAGGGACTCTGGACATGGGAATATTCCTTCACGTGAATTTTTTCATAAGATCAAAATGAAAAAAAAAAGAAGAAGAGAGAAACAAGAGGCAAAAGAAAGGAAGGAAAACATGTTTGGCCGCAGACAGTCGAGTTCTCTTGACTTGTTTACGATATAGCAAGTTGAAAGTAAACACTTTAAATTGCCCTCCTCCTCCATTGGAATGTTATTCCTCTCTTATCGTAATCGACCACTCAAGACGACGAAATACCGTCCTTCTCTTTCCCTCTCTCCACTTTTCATTATCTTGGATCGATGATATACGTGAATACATGTGATTGTCATCGTCTCGTGATCGTCATTCAATGAAATTTATTTGAATTTATTGACTCGTACGTGTAAAACTGTATACGTCAAACGTTCACGTTTAACGTTTATCTGAAACAAAAAAGATATTTTGCATGTTATACATAGCGTAGTTCGTCGCAAAGCAACAAAGTCGAAGTAAATGATCATTGAACGATATTGTTGCTGTACTTTACCGCCCGTTACTCCACCACGTCTTCCTCCCGATTCCTCTAACGAACATTCACGATGAACGAGGATTCATTCTCGTAAAAGTTATGGGTACGTTCCTCCATCTCCCTTTGTTTGTTTTTGTTTGTTTGTGTTTTTTTCTTTTCATCGAGAAAAATTGATTTCTGAAATGAATGTGAGAATTCAGAGGAATGCATTGAAAAATCTTTTTGCTCCTCCGTAGACGATATATGTACACAAAGACTCGTTCGACGAATACCGCGGTATGTTCCAATTTAGATGCAAAGAGAGAGAGAGAGAGAGAGAGAATGCAGGCGCGCGACACGTTTCTCAGCGTCTGCGAATGCAAAACATCTCATTCACGGAGCAAAAGTACTGGCTGCCTTGTTGCGGGGAAAGAGAAAGATATTTGGAGTGAGTAGGCATATATTCTTTCTTATGAACACAAGAGAGGGGTCAAAATGAAAGTTTTTTTTACCACGAGAAAGGGGAAAATAAACAAGTAGTGTCGAGGTACAAAAACTATTTACACTTCAACGCAAAACAATAATTATATATACGTAATAATTGTAGCACGGTAGAGTGTTTTACCATCGCGTTCCGTCGTTTGGGGGCAGCACGTCGTGGACTTCAGGAAAAACATAACCTCGAGAAAGCGAATGTATATGCGTACATGTATACACGTATCCAAGTATACGAGAGAGGCAAGGCTAAAATTAGAATGACCGTTGGAATGCTGCTGCTAGGTTTTACATGTATGTATGTATGTATAGGCTGATTCAACCGATCTTTCCCTTCCTCTCTTATACATCTATCATTTAAAATTCTTTCAATGAAACGAACTTTTGATAAGAATTTCGTTGAAACTGTTGAAATATGTATATGTATGGAACTCATGGTTCCGTACGATTGGTAAACTTTACGATTGGTCGGATCCCTACACCAGAAAGGGGAAAAGAATAGATAAGCAAATAAATAAACTAGCGTGTCAAGGCGAATAAAGTGATGGTAATAGTGTAGTAGTCGTAGTAGTAGTAGTAGTAGTAGGTAATACGACGGTAGGAGCGGTGGTAATGGAATGAAGTGGAGATTGGAATGTGTATGTTATGTGTGTTCCTGAGTGTTAGTGGAATGTATATATATATATATATGTATGTATATACACACACACACACATACACATATATATAGAGGGGCCGTCGTCGGTGGCTTCTCGGGCGAATACCTCGACGAGGTCGACGGCCTGACACGGATGGTTGACGCTGTGGGGCCCCGTCTCGTAACCGGCCTGGTATGGCAAGAAAAGAAAGGGGAAAGAAGTAGTTTGCAATGTGGTGAAGAGACGCCGCAGCCGTGGAAGGGGGATGATGTGAAAAGAACATACTGAAAAATAAAGACCAACTCCATCTCCAGAGATCTTTCCACCTCCTGTTAATTGTTTGTTTTAATTCTGTTGCTTTGTCAAGTATTGGGATTCGAGGACTTTGATTTCTTCAGTTACTATTGAACAAACATTCAATCTTCTAGCACTTGAAATGTATTGTTTTCGTCGAATGAAAATTTATCAGCCTCAATGAGCGAAACACGTTTCAAAAGCATGAATGGGAATGTAACTCATTAGGATGTAACGGTATGTAAAGTAATAGTAGACTTCCAACCACATGAGATCATAGATAAAAATACTAACCGCAGGGAAAATTCATGTTAAAATCTTTCAAGGTTTTAATGAAATAGATATTATGCATTCGAGAACGACGAAAACCCTTGGAAGAGGACTGTGTGGACAAGAACCGAATACAGAAACTGAGTACATCTACTCTCTGTTGAGAAAACAATTGTAAAATGTTAACCGAAGACAAATGATGGAGAGGAAAAAAACATTGTAATTTGAACCCTCGCGGAGAATAATGAGGATTGGATTGTTGGTTTTCGCGGGCTCTGCCTACAACCAAAACCCTAACCGTTAATCTTATTCTTGAATCGAAAGTAGTCACGTGTTCTTCTTCTCTTCCCTAACGCAAAGTAAGGTAGCAGCAAACGAGGGAAGAGAGCAGGAAAAGAAGAAGAAACAGAAGGCCTAGCAGGGTGTCGTTGTTCTTCCTTTTCCCCTATTTCCTTTCTCTCTGTTCTTCTGTTGTATGTATGTATACATATATATATATATATATATACCATAGAAAGAAGAGGTGATCGATGGACGACGTCAAAGTGCCTGGCCCGGGCGACGTAAAGTTGGGGCGTTGCTTATTTATCGCCCCTATCTCCACGTTACTTAACCGTGTATATGTATGTATCTGTGTAGATATATATATACACACACACACACACACTTGCATAGGAAAGAACGCCACCTTTTCGACGCCACCCTGCTTCCTGTAAGTGCACATACTGTAATTTTCGATCGATAGTAAATTGTTGAAGAGGAAAAGAAAAAATCCAAACCAAAACAAACGAAGAAGCATATCGATATGCAGTCTAGGGCAATCTCGTAACACACGTCGGAGCTTGTATCTCTCATTCTCGTATAGCAGAAAATCGTAAAAAGCTTGAATGTTTGATGAAATGATAAGCGCGTGCTCATAGGTCACGTCCATGGTTGTTTCGCGCGAAAAAAGTGCTACGCACCTTCCCTCTTTTTCCCCCAACATCGCTTTGAGGAGAGTATCTTTTTACGATTTTTTTCCTTCCTCGTTTTTACGATGTCGGTTCACCGCATAGCACTGCTACCTACAACCCAGCAATCGCGTGTCATTGTCATTTTTATTTCATCTTCATAGAGGGATAGTGCTTTTTATTATGTGCAATTATTCTCTCGTAAATACCCACAAGTTTTGAGCTATTAAACGAATATACGAGAATATTTTACATACGCGTGTGTTTATGTGTGAGAGACGGCGGTACGAGATGAAAAACCTGTACGCGTGTGGTCCTTCGAGTGGAGGAACCAATCAACCGTTGCTGCTAGGCCAATGAGAAAGTTAAAACAGGTGTTCACTGAGGTCATCCGTGGCCGTGATCGTCTTCTCTCCCCTTCTTCTTTCTTGTTTATTCCCGTAAAACCGTTGGAAATTTCTTGTTATCGTGAAATCTAAACATATGAATATATCTTGAGATTGAATTGTACATATAAGAATTGATAAAATCTTCGAGTCGGTAATAGCAGGTTCGTTTATAAGATAAATTTTGTACGTTGAAGAAGGGTCGCTCGCTTCAGTCCAATATTCTCTCGATATCTCTGTTCCGATCCGCCAGAAACATGCGATACACATCCAACGAACTGAAACATTAACATTCTCTTCGGCGAATTTGACTTTGAATTAACCGAGGAATTGAATTTCACACGTACCATACCTTTGTATACGACGAAGAGAATCGAGGACAAATATTTGTCGAAATTGTCAATCCCTTGGAATATTGAATATTTTTGGTATCTGTCTTTCTGTAGCAACCATCCTCAAGGACCTCCCAAGACTTTCGTTTTAATCCCTGGGATTTTCACATAGCATTACCACTTGCTTGTTCCTTCGCATCGGTGTAGCAGAGACCAAAGAGAGGAAACCGGTTTCTACTTCTTCATCTTACATATACTTCTTCTCAGACTTCTTCCTTTTCTTAACGAAAGAAACTTTAATGAAGTTTGAAGGGTCCTTTCTTCACAAGGAAATTGCATTCCACAAATTTAATCGAGATGGGGAGAAAAATTGAGTTGTAGTTCTCAGGAGCGAATAGTCACGTGCGTGCCGATTATTGTATTTACAATGACAACGCTTTTTTCATGTTGTTTTTATGACTTTGTTACAGCGTGTGGCGAACCAGGCGCTTACCGTTTCGCCACAGCCGGCAGTAACGGTGGAGGGGCCGGTGTCAAAAATGTCTCCACCGACGAACGACGTGACCAATGGTGTTATAGCGCCACCTGGAAACCTGGCGCCTCGGGTCCCACCGACGAACGCGAGCCCGGAATTGAATACCATTAACAACCCACCGACGCACAAGCGATCTCCCAAGGATTTTATCTTTGGCAAGGTGATCGGCGAGGGAAGTTTCTCCACTGTAAGTCGTTGCACACGTTTATTATATTTATAATACGCATTCCCCATCATCCTCGCCACTCGAGTTCGGTCTCTCAATTTTGTGTTGTGTGTTTTTTTTGTCGGTAACAGGTTTATCTGGCCAAAGATATTCACACCAACAAGGAGTACGCGATAAAAGTGTGCGACAAACGTCATATAATCAAGGAAAAGAAAAGCGAGTACGTGAAACGCGAGAAAGAGGTATTGAACATGCTCGAGGGCGCGAAGCACTCCTTCGTACGTTTATTTTGCACATTTCAAGATTTGGAACGATTGTACTTTGTCCTGTCCTATGCAAAAAATGGAGAATTACTTCCATATATAAACAAAGTTGGCTCATTCGACATCGAGTGTACGAAATTTTACTCTGCGGAAATTTTACATGCCCTCGAGTACCTCCACGGTCTTGGTATAATACATCGTGATTTGAAACCGGAAAATATACTTCTCGATGAGAAGATGCACGTTCTGATAACAGATTTCGGTAGCGCCAAGATCCTCAAGGATCCCCCCGAGGAGCAGCTACAGCGACAACAAGCGAGACCGAACAACGACGATTCACAACAACAAGAACGACATCATAATCGCAGGCGCGATTCATTCGTTGGTACAGCTCAATACGTGTCCCCCGAACTCCTCACCGACAAAACCGCGAGTCGAGCGTCCGATCTATGGGCCCTTGGGTGTATTATTTATCAAATGGTCGCTGGATTACCGCCTTTCCGTGCTCGCAGCGAATACATGATATTCCAAAAGATCTTGAAGCTCGAGTACGAGATACCGGACGGCTTTGACGAACAAGCCAAGGATTTGGTGAGTCAATTGTTGGTGTTGGATCCAACACAGAGGCTCGGTGCTCAAGACGAGCACGGTGCTGGATATCCAAGCATTCGAGCTCATCCCTTCTTCAAAGACGTCGACTTCGAAACTCTTCACGAACAAACACCGCCTCCGATTTATCCTTATTTGCCTGGTACGTCCGAACACGAGGAACTCAGGTCCCAATATAGGGTACCCAGTCACCTCGAACCCGGCCTCGACGATAAACAACTTACCCGTCTGTTGGGACTCGGCATTGGCGAAGAGGAGGAAGAAGTGGAACCAGCTACACAACCGACAACCGTAGTCCCTAGTTCTCCCGGTGTGGGAAATGTTGTTGAGAAATTGGGAAAGCAGACAGACATCACGGAACTCACACCTGAAATGAAACGTACTCTGTTAGAGAAACAGAAGACCTCGAATCCATGGCATAACTTTGTCGAGGGTAATCTGATACTGAAACAGGGCTTCGTTAATAAAAGGAAAGGATTGTTCGCGAGACGGAGAATGTTGTTACTCACCACCGGCCCGCATCTCTATTACGTCGATCCTGTCAGTATGGTGCTCAAGGGAGAAATCCCTTGGAGTCCGGAACTCAGAGTAGAGCCGAAGAATTTCAAAATTTTCTTCGTCCACACGGTAAATATTTCTTCCTTTTTTTTTTCTGTTTTCTTCATCTTCTCCTGAAACATTTCTCATTGTTCGTTCTTTCTCTTTACAGCCGAATAGGACTTACTATCTCGAGGATCCCGAAGGATTTGCTCTTGATTGGTGCAGAACCATCGAGGATGTGCGTGTACATTATTTCCAAGGTTCTAAAAGTCTATTTACCTAAACATCATCGATCTGCGGGAATTGTCTGTCAAAGATCACTCACAATAATCCCTAGGTACGAAAAGAAAATTCTTGAAATCTTCATATTGTCCAAGGGGATCGACTATGTATTTATCATCATTACACAAAAATATTATCTCGTAGTTGTTAGGAAATGTTTAGGGAATAAAATTTAGGCAAAGATTTTGTAGCTAATCATCATCATTCGTTTAGCGAAATGAATTCGTTATAGTCGAAAATACCAATTATTTGTAGAAGGGTGGGTGGTAGTCCCGTATTTCCGTGTGACTCCTTTTATTTATTATTTATTCTTAAATGGATTGCACTTTGAGTAATGGATCTTGATTCATCGATGCGTTGAAACAAATTTTAGGGAAATTATTGAAATGTTATATTAGTCAAATATGTTGTGTCAGAACGTGTATATATATTGTGCACATATATATGTATTCGTGCGCTTCGTCTGATGATAATCGTTGCTTTAGTACCTGTTCAATTTCCCACGTCCACAACAATGAAACTGTAACAAAACATAACACTGTTTCGGTGATTGAAAAGTTATTTTGATCCCGAAAATCATAGCCAAATTAAGTGAAAAAATTAGTAGGTGAAAGAAATCGTATTATTATATAGTTTGTATAAGGGAGTGATACGTTGCTGTTTCTCAGTCGTATCTGAAGGGATTCTCAAGGAAAAAAGAAGAAAAAGAAAATACAGTGGGAAGGCAACGAATCCTTTTGCAGCTTTAATTCAATTTTACGTGGTCTATCTTCATTACTTTCATTTTTCTCTGCTTTAGTTTCTTTTGATATTATCTAGCGAGTACGTATACTTTTAGCATTTCTTCGAAGACTGGGCGACGTGAAATTATAAATATATTAGTCAATTAAGTACAAATCTATGTCTCGCCACAGTGTTTTTTTCTTCTTCTTTTTTTTTCGTTTTCGTCATTGAGATGGAAGAACAAAAGAAACTCGCGTATTTCGGTTAAATCGGTGGAGATAGAAATATTCCTCCTGAATTCCTTCCCCGGATGAAAGGAGCAAGTGAGAATTATATCGAAAGGAATATTCAAAGTTCTATATATACATATATATTAACACATATATATATATAGCTTGTACGGAAAAAATCATATTTTTAGTCATAATTTAATCACGTTGTTGCGTTAGTTGATTGGAGAACCGGAGCCGCGTAATAAGTATTTCCCAATATTAGAATTCAACATATATATGTATATATATATTCATTTATATATATATATATGTATATATGTATATGTTTTCCTTCGTGTAGTTCTCGTTAATTTATTTAGAACGAAACCTTCGTATTCGTCAAGTTATTTATTATTGGAAGTTTTGTTTTTCTGTTCTTGAATTCTTTCTAAATTTCTTGTAGAATGTGTATGTATATAAGTACAAATATGCGAATGAAAATAAATATGTGTATTCGTATACATACACGGAGGGAGATGACTGCTATCACCACTGCGATTGTCGTTATATACCATCACTGCTGTTCTGTATATTGTTACTACTTGTTCTGTATATTGTTGAATGCATATTATATATATTTAAAAGATGTTTATCAAAGTTAACTATCATGTAAATATCGTCACATTGATTAAATTGTAAATCGAAGTGCTATTTCATTTCTCTATTCAAATCAAATATATATATATATACATATATATATCGCTGTCCAGCCGTAGTTCAAGTAAATTGTAAATAATTGTACAGTAAATATATACATACATATATACATATCTAAGAGAATCAAAAATATATACATATATGTGTATATGTGTGTGTATATATGTTTGCATATATGATAAATATATTTAAAAATATTTATAAATCGTCGAAAAGTAGTTAGGAAAAAGGTAGAATAAACGTTTCTCTTAGTTAATAAGAAAACTTTAGATTTTAATTCGTTGACTAATTGACGCGACTGGACAGCGACACTTTGGAGGGAAACATCTCTTTCCCTCTCTTCTCGTGTATAAATTATATATAAACAGGGTATTCAAATTGGGTAGAGGTTGAATTGCAGTGCGAATGACATTCAAATAAATTGTGTGAGTTCGAAAAAATGGGGTACTCAATCCTTCATTGTTCTCGCATCCAGTAGCTTTACCAAAATGACCGCTTTATGGTGGGCTGCGTACGGTGCTTGCGGATGGCAATACAGTTTTTCGGGCGCATTGCAATCTTTCTCTTTCCCTTTCTTATTTTTAATAGTGAGAATCACGAGAAAGAGAGATATAAAGAGATGAAACAACAAAGTGTTTTGAGGGATAAAATAGCTTTTCGATACGGTTTGCGACGCAACATAATTCTTTTTTTCTTCCCCTCATCTTCCGAGAAAAGGCCTTCTCATCGAGATTATTATCACTACTACTACTACTACTACTACTACTACTATTATTATTTAGAATTTCGCCTCATCATATACTTCATCCTTGAAAAGTATTTTTTTATAACCTCATTAAACGAAAAAAAGAATTATGTTGAAAGGCTAAAATTTGTTCGAGGTGATCGAGACCTGTTGTTTATAAATCTTAATATAAATCTTGATGAAGATAACGAAGATCTTAATAAATTTTAGGACATTGTAAATGTACAACTCTATCATCTTTATGTGAAGTAAACGAATCAAAGGTTCGTAAATATAGTTCTGTATATTTGTACAGTAGTTCCGTATGTTAGCTTTTAGATCGCTATTATTATACTTATTTTTATTTCTCAGAAGATCATTAATTATCATTACTCACCGTAACTGTCAATATTTTAATTATTTTAAGAAATGTCGCCTGCCTTGACTCCCTGAGTTTCGATTTCTACACTTCTCAATTTCTATATTTCTACAGTTCTGCAGGGAGGCTTGTCACAGGCTTTTATCCCTATTATTTCTACTATATTGTTATACCATAATACCCTTACGATCATGTGTAATAGAATTTAATTTAAGCCTGATCGGTCTCCCTAGGATAGGTATAGAGAATACGATGATATTCATTTTAGGGAAACTCGTGATAGGCTGTATTATTATAACACTTATCATTGTAATTAATCTAGCCGAAATGAACTAAGAGATGACGCGATCTAGTTAGATAAAAGTGTTAGTTATGTAATTGATTTAGAAGAAACGTTGAAGATAAATTAATAATGCGATTAGGGAAAATTGAGAGTCTCCATCGAGTCGGGAATATGTATGTATGTAAAATCAACACGAGGAACAAGGTGAAGATTGCCTAATTGTTTCGACGCAACAGAAACGCTTTAAACTATAAATTGCAGTATTATTAAATCTATATGCGAAAGTACACCCTGGTATTATCCACACGTACAATTACATACAAGACATAACACTTACACGTGGGCACATTTATAAACAATTACACGCGATATGTACCGAATAAAATTCTGTAAATAGTATACTACGTACCCCATGTAATATAGGTTGAAAAAATACCTATATTAACTATGAAATTCATTTATAGTAAATTTTTCGAAATATCTTAAACTTATTGTGTTTTCAATTATCGATACCTTTTATTCCTATCCTGAAAATATCTGTATATGCCTTCGTAAGTAAAAAAACCAGAAATCTGTTTATAAGAATCAAAACCTTGACTTTATTTACTTTACTCGAAGAATGAGTTGATTTTAAATTGATGTAAACTAAAGTTTCGTTTCATCAATTTTAAAAATTAAGTTATTCTCATTGGAGGTAGAAAATTGAGACAATAATAACTCTCTCATTCCTCAAAAAGAGAGCACTAGTGTTTCATTCGAACACATTTCAGGGTGTCCACATTCTAGAAATTTTATACGTCTCATTGGACATTCTATTCAACGCGAATTTATGGTTGATCAATTTCGATAGAATTATTAATTCCTACACAAACTCGATCTTTCAAACTAACCACATGCTAGATCCATTTCAGGATGGTTTCATCAAAGATCGTCCCACTCAAACAGCTTCATTATTGAAAATTTGATCGATAAACGTAGGATGATAATAATAATCCTGGTCTATTTTGATTTTTCCAAAGCTTTTTATATTCTGTTGACCCTATGTTATCCGAGACCAACAACTAGGCAAATTCGGATGGAAACCAGCAGATCCTGGGACCAAGCAGAACCGGGCAGGAACTTGTTCGGCTGTACGAGTCTTGACAAACCGAATCTTTGGTATAAAATACTCGTCAAGTTTCGATGAACGTTCTATAGAATTCGATAGAAACTAAACATATTTTTTATACAAAAGATTCGAGTCGTTGAGATTCGCAGATCTTTAATTCCTTGGAGCTTGTATCATGTGTAAACCGTATAAACTTTCAGAAATGGTTCCTTCACTAATCAACGTGAAGAACATTTCCTCAGACTCAATGTACGATCTTGAAATCATCTTAATATATTAACGATATGATTTTTGAACTCATACCTCGAGTCCAAGTGGGCGATACTCAAATTCCTTTCACACTTTCAGTATTAAATCCTTGCATGTTACGTCAACTCCCACCTTGACATAAGATAAGTAGAATGTTCTCTGAGCTCAGATGCCATAGTAACTCCTTCACATCGACTCTTTTTGATTAATGTTTTCTGCATAGAATCCATTACCGATGAAAGATAGTTTAAAACAAATTCAAAAGCACTAAATTAGAAATATGGTATCAGGTATCGAGAATTATATAAATTCCATTATTAACTCGTTATGGAAGTTTCTATTATTTATTCTTCACATGTGTTAACAAATGCCTCTTCAATTCGGGCATATTTTTAGGCTTTACAGAACATTTATGGCATTGAAGGTCAGTACCTCTCAAATACACGTTGCATTCTTCTGTACTCATCTTAGTTAATTTCCCTTTTTCTTTGAGGGTTTTACATATATCTGTCAAACAGAAAATATAAATGATTATAAATATAATATTTAAGATATTTGTCAGTCTGAATTGATAATTTCTATCACAAGATTTTTAAATAATAATATTTATGACATGACAGGAATTTACTGGCACTATGTATAAAAAAAGACTTCATTTACATGTTCTGTGTTTGAATTGAAAATTTACATGTACGAGGGTAGTGGCAATTTAACAATTTAAATATGCGATTGATCAAATAACGTGAAGTATTGTTTTGTATCGGGAAACGTTTGTATAATGTTATTGATGAAAATTCATTTCGAAATTTCTCAAGAGGCCTCATAGAACAATAAAACATTTATAGACGAATTATCAAAACATGTGTACCTTTAGAATTCAACAAAAATGGCGTTGTGAAAGAATTCCAATGAACTTTAGTTTTCAATCTATCGCTAACAAAATCCGTGCTAATTACGTGTAAGTGTAATCTATACATACTGGGCATGGCATGATATCCAATTCTGTAAACAAAAGTGAATAAATATATTATCGTTGAAATGCATTTTCAAAAATTTGCGTGCGCTTGAAAACCATACTTAAATTCGTGATCTGGATGTTCTTTCACAAGATCTTCAGCTACTCGATTCATATGAAATAACAATTCTTCGTGGTCTTTGGTAACATACCATATCGTAGGTATATCTTCCTTAGGTAGAACTAGATAATGAAACTGAGCTTTTGGATATTTATCTTTGATCACAACTACTCTATCATCTTCCTTGACTTTCAATTCAGGATCTTCCATAGAAGCTACCAGACCGTTTGCTCGAGGATTTTTGATTAGCTTGTTGTTGCAAGCATTGGTATTCTTCATTTGTGTACCACGTTTCATGGCAAATGTTCTCGGATGAATTGAATAGGATGTGAGGGAAATACGCATTTACCGATACTGAAAATCAATATATAGTAATGTTCAGAATTGAATATACAAGCGAGAGTGCTGGAAATATGAAGAAGTCAAAAGTAAAATCATACATTTTGAGAGGAAGAAATCATTCGTGAAACACACGGAAATTTTGGTTCAAATCAAACCATGGGAGGATTATTAATCTGTCATTCTCCTGTACTTAATTTCAATTCTAGAAGACATCATTAATTGAATTTATTCTCAAAACCATACGAATAATACTGAATATTAGAAAACTTGGACAATTTACCACTTTTATGTCCATATTAAGGATATGCGCGTACAACTGATACTCCATTCTCAAGATTCTCATTCTTAAGCAAATCAAAATCAAAGTGAAACAACTTTTATGAATGCAATTTTAGAGAATCATTACTAAAATCTTGTACTTTGCTCAATGTTTAAGAGATATCTTCTTGAGACTTTGCAATTTTCAGTTCAAAAGTTCAAGAGAATGGTTCAGAGATTTTTTTAGAGGGGAAAAAATTTGGTATGGTTCACAAGGATACTTTTTTTTTGTTAAAACAAGGGTTTAAATTGGAATGGAAAATTTTCTGAGGAATCCTTTTTATTTACGAAAGTTTATATTTTCTTTGAATTACGATAACTCATACTTATTACTGTACTCCCTTTCGATTCTTGCTTTTTATTACCTTGATCGCTATAACTCACTGCATAATTAATTATTCGAATCATCTGCTGTACAAATTGAAATTATATGTACTATATTACTGTTAATTTTGAAAGTCAAGTCTGTTATAATTGACAACCGTGGCCCCAGATCCGGAATTCCGACCCTTACGCCTGTGTGAGTAAGTTGCCCCAATCTGCTCCAAATATTTCTGATTCGTTCTTCTAGTTATAAAAATGAATTGATTGGTACCGTAGAGATACGCGAAAAAACGACCTAATAGAGGACAGTGCAGATCTTAGGAAATTCAAGATGGCAGACCTCATCCAAAGGGGAAAACAAACAATAGGTTAAACTTCATAGATGTTTCCATTTCTTGGAAAATAATGCACGGATACTGCAATTTGAGCACTGAACAATACTCTTTGCTGACGCTTTTCAATATTCTCAAAATAATAGATTGGTTACAAATGATTGAACAATTTCAGTTATGAGTGTGAGGTTATGGTACTTTATTTTTGTTTTCCTCCTTTATTGGACTCTCATTTTCTGCACCAGAGGTCAGACTCTTTGATATTGTGTAGTGATTTTTTCGCGAACAGCTGTATTGTCATCAACAAAGGAACAAGAGCGCCGAGATCGGGAATATCGGGATATATTGGTCATTCCAATTAACAAAAGTATTTGATTGGATGTGGACCGTTGGATTTGAAAATTTCTGGCATCATTGTCAGATAGGCTAGTTCAATTTCTACTCGGGGGAAGTGGAACAGTGAATCATTTCTTGCGATAAAATTGACAGTTTGGTGTTAAACAAATAATACAATACAAATTGATGGTGACAACCGACACAACTGAAAAGACAACAGAACAGTCATTTCAGCTTTGTCGCAGGATGGATACCGACAACCTCATAAACTTCACAACTTTGGGTAAATAAAGTTTTTGTGTTTATACAAAAAATCACTAATTCACATGAAAACTTAGAAAATTATAAGTTCAAATAATTAAGACTATGACATCGAAATTCAAATTGAATTCACTCTATTTTCATAATCATAACACCATATGACAGACGTTCTTTGAATTGATTCCATTCGTCTTTCCATTTCTCACGAAATCACGCATTCCCCATCTTTTATCCAGAAAGTGGATCATTTATAAAGATAAATGATTTCATATGATACAAAATAATAATTTTCTGTAAGTCGCTTTCAATTACAATCCAACGTTTGTATGTTGTAACACTTGAAACTTTATAAAGTATTAATTAATGGCATTCCAACATTGTCATTGATTTATAATTTTCTTATGAATACTTTGGAAACACTTGCTAAAAATGGTATTCACCATTCTTCGCGAGAAAAATTTATGATTCATTAGTGTTTTGATTTTCGAGGAGCGAGAACAAAAGTGAACTAGGGATCAGAACTATGATATCAGAGTCTGCGCATTTTCTCCTGGTGGATCAGAGCCGTAGCTTGGAATTTTTGCGCCCAGAGCGGGATGTAGATTTTGCGCTTCTATCTATATATATCACAGTACTAATACAGCAATGGATCCGTCAGAAAATTCTCCAAAAACTATCTGAATATCGGTAGGGCACTACAATCCAGAACGTTCATTATCCAGAAAGTGCAAAATCCCGAGTGCCAATATCCAGAATGGGCAAAATCCCGAATGCTCATTATACAGAATGTTCATGGTCCCGAATAAAAAAATATATATTTTAATATAAATCAAATAATTGACCAGTTTAATCGTAAGAAATTAATTGTCCTCACTTACTATGCGTTAACAAACAATTTTTCATTATAAAAGTGGCCAATTATTTGATTTATATTAAAATATATATTTTTTTATTCGGGACCATGAACATTCTGTATAATGAGCACTCGGGATTTTGCACTTTCTGGATAATGAACGTTCTGGATTGTAGTGCCCTACCCTGAATATCAAACAGGTTTTTGGGTCCTGAAATTTTTTCGGTAGTATTTTAGTAATGTCACTAGAAACTTCTAGTTTTCAACCAATGACAAGCAGTCGGGCTCTTCGCATACTACCACAAAATTCTCGAAAAGAGTCTCATAGAATTTCAACGGAACTCGCAAATGTCTGACGAATCGAATTCTCTTGAAAGTCTTTTGGGACACTTTGTATTCCAAAAGAGTTCTTTGAGACTTCTTTTTCAGAATTCATTTGAGATTCTTGTGTGCTGTCTGGGCAATTTCGAGTATTGTTGTTTGAAGAAAATGGCACCAAATGGAACCACGTATGCGCTCGTATCCACTTAAGTCGTGAAGAATCCTGAATTCTAATTGGTTGATTTCAAAATTAAACGGTAGAGTATCATAATACCGAATGTGCATAATACCGAATGTGTCATAGTACCGAATGTTCATATTCCCGAATGCTCATAAGACCGAATGTGCATAGTCCCGAATAAAAAAATATAAATTTCGAAATAAATCCAAAAATCCGCCACTTTCGTCATAAAAAATGATTCGTTTACGTATATCATGTGGGAACAATCAATTTTTTATGACAGAAATGGTCCATTTTTTTATTTATTTTGAAATTTATATTTTTGTATTCGGGACTATGCACATTCGGTCTTATGAGCATTCGGGAATATGAACATTTGGTACTATGACACATTCGGTATTATGATACTCTACCAATTAAACCTGGTTCAAATTTTGAGCCGAATCGGTGGGATTGGATCTTAAGGTTCGTTCGTTCTACGTGCTCTGAGTTGCTCCAACTTGTACCAAACCAATCATTTCGTTGCTTAAACTGGAAGTAGCGAATCCAAAATACTTGGAGCGAGTTGGGGTAACTTGGGACATCGGTAAACGAACTTAGCTATTATGCACCTCAAGGGTATCCCGTAGAAGCCGAAGTTACTAGATCTCTCTACCCAAAATACTCGAAGATGACTGAATAAAATTAATCAAAACAACCAGCCAGACCTTCTGTTGGGATGGAAGAAGGTCTAGCTGGTTTTTACATTCCATTCTATTGAGTCATCTTTGAGTATTTTGGGAAAAACAATCTAGTAACTTCGGCTTCTACGGGATACCCTCAAATTGCCCCAACTTGCTGTATTTCGGATTCGTTGTTTCCTGTGATCAGAACAAATCAATTGGTTTGGTGTAAGTTGTAACGACTTGGAACGATCGAACTTATAGTTGGTGGTACTGGCCCTAAGATAATTAGGAGCGAATCGGGAATCGGGACTCTACCAATTTCATTGGGTTCGATTTAAATACAATTTCGAACATGCCCAAAGTGTGTCGATTGAAGATTTAACCGGTTGTTTTGGATTACTCATAATGTTTGAATTTATAACGAATTTTTTTTCTTCCACGATTGCACGAGATTGCACTTCCAAAATTTAGTGTCTTGTGTTTATCGAAGAACGGCATGGATCTGTACCCTCAGTTAGTTGATCAAGTTTTCAAGCATCCTGTATTATGGGATAGCAATGCAACCCATTTCAGAAACCGAAAAATTACTTATGAAACGTGGGTGCAAGTAGCAAAGAAGTTGACTGGCAAAGCCGATGGTGATACCGGTAAGTACCCTTCTGAATATATTTCTACGCCAAATTACGCCAAAAACTACGAAATATTACATCAATCTACGTCCCACAGCTTGGCATAGTTTTATGTAATTAGGCATCGAGAAAAATATGAATATTTGTGCCGAAAATACGCGAAATTGAAACAGGGGAGTAGAAATATGTAAATTTGGCGTATAAAGTCCGAGAGTTTATGCCATTCTACGTATTTCTACACCTTTTTACGCCGCAGTAAACGGGTAAAACTCTTGGTGGTCATAGTTTTTTTACGTTTTTTTACGAAAGCATCCGAAATACAGTATTTAGGCGTAGTTTTTGGCGTAGAAATATTTTCGCAAGGGTAACGTTCTTTCTTTATTTTCATTATTACAACAATTGACCAATTTTTGAGTAAATTACAAGATTTTTTATTTTCGATTACATTGTATAGTTGAAGAAATCAAACGAAAATGGAGGAATTTGAGAGAATTATACGTTAAAACCAAACGAGCTCAAATGCTTGGTAAAGTAGATGGTCAAACCGCGATTCAACGTTTTCCTCAATATCACCGTATGCATTTTCTTGGTCCATATTTACGAACCGAAGCTTTGAGAAATATAACCATAAGTCACGAAGAAGAAGAACCAGATGAACCATTGACGGATGAAGAAGACGAATGTTATGTGGAAGCAGCCAAACCAAGATCAGCTACAAAAAGAGCTTTTGACGAATCATCTACTCGCATAGATGAAAACGCATCAAATATTCTCAAAGATTTGCCTGTACCCCCTGGACAACTTCCACTTTATTATCCTAACGACAAAAGATCAAGAATGTCCTCGGATGGGATTGGCGCCATGTTTTTGTCTCCTCAAAGTAGACAACTAACACAACCCGTTTTCAATTTACATACCAGAGAGGAAAACCTAGAGATGGAGTCCTTTTTTAAAGGAATATCCGATACTGTAGCATCTTTAAGTTCGGTCAATCAAGTTTTGGTTCAAAAACACATAGCTAATCTTGTTCTCGATTATAAGCTGCGAGAGATAGAAGAAAAGAAATCTAAAGTTGCGATATCCGATCATCAACAAAATCTCAGTAATAGCGCATCGAAGAAAAAGCCAGTTAACAAAGCCATCATGTGAATGAACAGATGTATTCTAGCAGTGCCATAGGGACGAATTCTTCAAAGGGCAGCTACCTCTAGGAAGAAAACTTTGTCACTACCACGCTTGATTCTAGAATCACATGTCGGTGCTGGCTCCCGAGTACCAAAAAATTGAACTGGGAAGTGCCTGAAATTGAATTTTTGTTTTAAATTCTTGAACATACCCCTTGGACCAGCACTGTGATATGTTTGATCGGTGTAGTTGATAAGATTAACCAAAAAATAAAGTACAAATTATTATTAAAAAATATAATGCATCTATCTGTAGAATATATGTACGAATTTTTTTATATCAAGTTTCATTATTCTGTACGTATACGTTTAATTGAAATGTACTTTGAAAAATTTTGTAATCCAAAATCTGTATTTTTATTTACAGAATATCTGTATTATCTTCTACAGAAGTCTTTGAATAAATCTGATATTTTCCCAAGCACGACTCTTATGTTCCGTACTATTTTATATCCCCCAGAAATATATATTTGTGAAGTAAAAGACACAAATGAGAATGCACTACTTTGTTTCTGTTGTATCATGTTGTGTTTCATTTGGTGTAAAAATGACACGCTTCGACGTGTCAATGAATAATTTATCCTAGTTTAAAAACGGAGTAACAAGGCATCGGATAATAGAATCATATACAATCTTTGTAGATTGATCTTGCATTGATTTCAAGTTGTTACACATTTGAATATCCGTGCGCATTCTTCAGACTTTCGTATTTTCTAAAAGAATGAATGAGACCTTGAAAAAGAAACGTCTATTTATGCTGTACAAATCTGTTACTAAAAATAAGACCTCATAATTTTTCAGATCCAGAGATTCAAGAATTAATAAAGGCATCGGTGAATATGCTGGAATATTCTTACTGTCCGTATAGCAAATTCAAAGTAGGTGCGGCGATACGTTGCGAGGATGGGACTATTGCCACGGGTTGCAACGTGGAGAATGCATCTTATCCGGTCTCAATTTGCGCGGAAAGAACGGCTATCGCCAAGGCGATATCGGAAGGGAAAAACAAATTTAAAGCTATAAGTGTAGTAGCTGATCATAAAGTTGAAGAATTCACATCCCCCTGTGGTTTGTGTCGACAGACTATGGCCGAATTTGGAGACGTAGAGGTTTATTTAACAAGATCTGATATGAAAAAAGTTATGAAAACCACTCTCAAAGAGTTACTTCCTTATGCCTTTCATTAAAAAAAAAATAAAATAATGATGCACAATTTATGAAAAGATCGTACGGTTTATTCAACTCCATGAATAATACATGAGGAAACGTAAAGTTCGATTATACCGCCAAAACTCGGAGAGAGGTTTCATTGCCTATACTTGGCCATGACTCTTTCCACACGTCTTATCACGACAACGTCTTATTCCGTTCTGTCGCTATGCTGAGTATTTACATCTAATCTGACCTACAGGATAGTACCTTTACATGCAAACTAATATAGATACAGAAGTGTGTGTTCGTAAATACTCCAACACCTTTGGATTTGGGGGATTTTGAATTGTTTATACATTTGTCAAGCGATTGATTTTAAAGGTTTGTAAATTTTTACAAATTTTTATCACCAGTAGGGTATTTATTTATGCAAATGAGGCTCTTAGCATTTTTTAATTATATATAAATACGTGTATATACAAAGAAATGACCATATATTTGTAAACAAAAGTATCGACTTATAATTTATTTATCAAATTTTTTCCATTTGGATGAAATATGTGCAACTTATTGCGTATTTTTACACGATATTGAAGTTTGAGGTTCTTTTAAAAAATCATGGATTCAATTGTTTCGGTACACGTAAGGCAAAAATTATACAATCTAGTATACATCGCTTGTTGAAAATAATAAGTGATTCTCATAAATATGGACATAATTTGTGTCAATGCCATTATTATGTTTATTAGGCCACGCGTGGGAACTCTAATACTTGTTTGTATAAGTTTAATATTTCAATTAGTATATTTTATGTGCAAATATTCTGGCTGTCTATCATTACTAATGAACGTTATGTACAAATGGAATCTTAAATGATGTATATACATTTAAAACACAAATAAAGTAATTTAAAAAGACGGTAGAAAGCAATTCAGCGTATAAATATTTCATGGTAATTCCTTTTATATATAATAATAAATTTACCAAAATGGACACCTGAAATCAAAAAAGAAACAATTCAATTAAAATGTTTTTTAATATTTTGTTTGTAATCGTTCATAAACAAAGAAAAACTGAATCATCCAGAAGTGATATTATGTTGCATTATCTGCTATCTCGCTGTTTATTTGATGTCAACATATGCTTTGAACGATGAAACGGAACGCGGCCTGATATTTATAACGTGATTTATAGATGATTCCACAGAAAGACGATTTATTTTTCTCTATGTATAATATTATTCAAAGATCTGGATTATATTTTCACAATCATACTAAAAATGTGTCCCTCCTGTGCTCTAATAACTATGATGAAAGAATGAATAAATACATACCATCCGATGTAACATTGACAAAGGTTCTCATTATTTGTCGCTTGCTGTATAAGAAGATCAACTTGTTTCTGTACACTCAGAGTTTCCTCGTGCGCAAAATCACGTCCGGTAAGTTTATCTCTCACTCTGGTCGTTATCGCCAACGCTTTTCTATTCAATGCTTCAGGTTGATTGTTATCACCTGTCAGCGCAAAATACGATCAATTTTTATATACAAATAAAAAAATATTAGAAAGAAAATGAGGTCTTTCGAATATCAATCTCAACCCACCTCCATTTTCTACGCTACAAGGTACTCCTTTCTTTGGAAGAGTAGCTGTCAAAGAATCCAACATATCCCCTTGCTCTTGACTGCTACTGACGCTCATTCCTTGAGCATCGGATCTTTTGCCTTTTGGTGTGGCGTTATCCATTAATCGCCAATTCAAAAGAGGATCATAAACAAATGCCTCTAAGACAGCCATTAAACTATCTTTGTTCCGATGTAATACGGACATCACAGATTCACAAGTTCTCCTAAAAAATTTGTAGAAATTTAGAATTATGAATCTATGAAAATTCGATATCATGTATGGATACTTGATTTACCTATAAGTGCCTTCGATACCGGTGACTTCCATGGCATTGATCAACATTCTGGTTAAACGGAAAGGTATTTTTTCCGGAAACTTTTCTCGGGTCATGGCCACTTCGAAACAGTCACCAAAATCGATATGAAGAATTTTGCCGCTCAAACGATCCAACATTAAATTGGAAGGGTGTCGATCGCCCAAGCCTAGTATATATCCCACCATAGACATGACAGCTAAAGATCTTGTATAATTTGTCCTACGGTCAAACCATACTTCACTCGATGGTGATTTTAGCCAAAGAAGTCTAGCTAAATCGTCTCCGTGGGTGTGCTCCAAAGCATGTTCAAATACTTCTACTTTTTGCATCAACATCAAATGATCGTAATCCGGCGCCATCTAAAGAAAGACAGTGAAATAGAATTCATATTCATTTTCCTCGATGTCATATAAATCTGTAAAATAATACTTACGCGTAACATTATTCTGTGTTCAATGTTGAGCAGTATTTTCTTCTTTTCTCTGTAATCTCTGATGAGAGTATGTAAAGTATCGCAATGAGGTACCCAACCGATAAGACCACTATTGGTGGATAATGGAATTACAGCGTATCTCTGGGTGAAAAAGAATATGGTACATGAATTGACAGTACAAAGCATCGATTATTATTATTATTTATGATGTCAGGAATTACTTGAATGGTTAAATTTCTTCTGAAAGTATCAGGATCGTGCAATAAAAGTGTATTGACTAGACCAAATAATTGCATCACTCGTTCATCCTGTCTAAGATCTTCGTGGCCCTTCAGTAAGAACATATAATCTTTACCATTGCTGCCTGAAATTTACGTAATTGATTGAAATTCCATAATAATTTTAACGAGAGATGAAGAATGATGAAAATAAAACTTCACCTTTGATACATAGTTTTCTAGGACGTTGTTTACTGGTGATGACTTGCATGGAACTATGAATACTCGCTATCCTCACGATAGGTTGACCCGGACTGTAACTTCCTGGCACAGCCAATTCCAAATCTCTACAGACTAACAATTTCGGACTAACGTACTGCAATTCTAGGCTAGTCAACTGCGGCAGTTGACGAGATATTCTTCGAAATACGTGATAATAAAGATCCCAGGCTTGATTCAAATCTCTGATGTTCCTGGAATCCTTGTATCTGTGACACCATTGTTTAGCCTCCATCAAATCTCTTCCATACGCTTGGTTGAAGGATGATTCTTTCAAGGTTTGCGGACCTCTTTCCAACATGGCGTGTAATGGTTCCAAAGTCTCGAACATACCTCTAACGTTTCTTTCCCCGAAATACAACCGAGAGGCCTCTTCCAAACCTTCGTGCCACAACTCGTGCCATAAAATAGCAACTCTGATTAGTTCGTCGCTAGCCATCATGGCTTGTTGTACCAAGGTAGGACTATGCTCGCACATGCTGTTTAGTATCTTATTAGCTGCAGTTTTACGCGCGTGACTGGCACTTTTAGAAGCTACGGTCAAAGGATATACCAAAGCTTGGGGGTGAGTTTTCCCGATATCGATGAGAAGGTGATGAATACAACGACCGACCAGAGCCCTTGGAGTATCTATTCGCGCTATGAGTTGCGGTATCACTTGTAACCACGTGTTAATTTCGATTAATCTGATTCCCTCGACGATGGCATCGTAAACTTCAGGCCATTGGCCGTAGTCGAACCAAAGGGTCAACAATCGAAGCGTGTCTTGTAAGGAATTTCCGTGAGAGAGATTGATTGATTTGAAAAATCCTTCGACCGCTGGAACTGTGAATTGAGAAATATATTGCGAACTTGAAAGATTTCCACGATTTCCATTTCCAGGAACATTGGTGTCGGTACTGTTTTCATCTTGTTGGAGTTTATAAAATAATACGGACTCGTAATTTGTGTACGCAAAAGCATGCCAAGCTTTGTACCAAGTTGGATCGTGTTCGGTTGCGGCCGCGTAATATGACAATACCGCGGGAATGGAATGTTCATTGATACCTTGTAACGCTTCCAGCCACTCTCCTAATTTCAAATAACACTTGGCGAGTAATCTTTTTCTCATTTCTTGTTGTTTCTTGTCTTCTAGATTGGCCATGGATAAGGTAGTCGGTTGTAGAGAAGTTTGTACGAATCTTTGAAGTTGACTATAAGCTTCCTCTCTTTTATTTGCGACCCACATGTGTTTACAGTAGGCAAACGTTACTTGAGGGTGAGTAGTCGGTAAAGGTTGATCCGGAGTCAAGGATGGATCCGTACCCAACAGCATTACCAGGGTTTTGTGACACAACATCAAACTTCCGCTTTTCCGGCAAAGGCTCGCATATTTTAGCCAAGTATACATATCGTCTTGAGGAGAAACGACCAACGTGTGGACTTGAATGATCCTTTGCCAATCCTCGACTATCCTCTGTCCACCCTGCAATCTCTCCCACCACATCGATTTGATGGTGGATCTTCTCTCGGGTACCAATTTGAATTGTATAACTTCTTCCAATTCAGCTAATTTTTGAACCTCGACCATAGCGTTGTACGCTCTCTGATAACTCTCGCCAGCCATCGCGGTTAATTCGGTATCCAATAGATCTCGAGCACTGTCGATCAACTGATGGGCGATGTTGTACTGTTCATCGTGAATGGCTAGAACCGCTCGATAGAAAGCACCGTCTTGTGTATCCTTTGGTATAAGAGATACATATTTTTCCATACATTCCCACTGATTCAAACCCCAAGCTGCGGCAGCTGCCATTCTGGCCATTCTATGTTTGGTATCTTCAGTTTGTACGGACCACTGTGTGGTAGCGACTTCGTGTAACTGACCCCATTCTCCGAGCGCTTCCAAACATCTCATTTCACCTAACGTTGATTCCACGTCTCCCGGATCGTTTTCTAATCTCTCTCGATACAAATGCAAAGCCTTATCCCAATTGTGCAACTTTTCGTACCAACGTACTTGAACTTTGAGATCTTGTTGATTATTTTGATTCATAACATATTCCAATAAACCTTCAGCAGCTTCCTTTTGTTGGAGTTTATTATTAATAGAAATCAAAGATTCGAAAACGTTGCTGTTTCTGCTTTTATGAAATTCGTCTTCTTTGTAATGTAAAGCCTTGGCGTAAGCTCGACAATGCATCGCTCTTTCACCCAATATTTTATTGTCCAAAGGCAAAGGTCCTTTATCGCAATGTTCCATAAATTCAGCTAGGTTGAGAATAGTTTGAGTTATCTCGGGCAAATCGGGCACCATTAAAGCTTGTTGGAGGGTTTGTATCAATTCCGCTTTGTAATTGTCGTTTAATTCGGTCCAACAGGAGACAAACGCGGCGTTGAAAAGATCTCGGGGAAGCTGAGAGTAAGTCTGAGCCAACGCCCAGCACGATCTCAAAGCCGGAGACGGAGATTCTTTGAGTAAACCGATGGACAAGCTTCTCAACCATTCCAACCAATCGTCTTTGGACACGCGACGCGTAGCTGTCCAAGCTTTTTGTAAATTAGACGCGGATACGTGTAATCTTTTGATAGTAGTCGTGTCCGAGGACGTCAACGAGACATCACGATTTTTATTTCTAGAAGGACGTTGTCTCATCAAAAGAAAATCTTCGCCATCCGCCAACGTGGATTCCGTTTGAATTTTATCGATTAAACTGTCGTAACGGGAATTTACAATTTTATGTTTGGTCATCATTTTTTGTACCAAAGGTATAAATATTTGATATTTTCTACCGAGTTGAACTATGAGAGAACATAGAGTGTCCATGGCTGTGTTTCTCAATTCAGGACATTGATCCAACGTTCTCACCAAAGGATGGACGATTCTGGATGCGAAATCGGTGAAATCCAAAGTATCTGCCAAATGATCTACAGTTTCGAGAGCAACTTTGTTCACTGTGATCGGACAATCGGGTGCGTGAAATAATTTGACGATCGGAGGTAGAACTAGATGAAGATAGTTGTCCAAATTATTGCCAAACTTTTGCAAAGCTACTAGAAGTTTAACCGTCACGGATCGATCTTTGCTCGTATCGTGCATCAACACACGTAGAATTTGTGGCATGAGTTGTGGAAGATAAATTTTAAATTCTGCGCCTAAAGCCACAGCTATGTGATCGACCAGCAAGATCAAGGTACTTTGAAGTGGACTGTTCACGGTCCAAAATTCTTTGATCAAATTGAATATGTCGTCCAAATAATTTCTTATGTGCTGTTTCACAATGGCTATGAGAAAGGCCAATTGTTGAAATAGAAATTCGCGGAAGTTTACGTCAGCTGTGCGAACAACGTTGAGAAAACTGGGCATCACCTGGGAAATATAGGGCACGCATTTGATACCGAGGCTTTTGAAAATAAAAGTTACAGCTTGAACCACCATAGTGTGATGTTGCGAGAGAGTTGGATCTCGAATAATTCTCATGAGAGTAGCCATGGCGATCGCGGGATAATATTCTTCTAAAGTCGAAGATGACATGTTAACCAACATCTCGCTGGTCGTTAAATCTTGAGTACTCTCTATATCGCTTTTCGTGTCCGCCATCGAGGTGAGAGTATCCAGTTGTGAATCGATTTGACCGAGATTCATTTTGTGTTTGTAAGGATCTAAAGCGCCCAACAATCCGAGCACTCTTATGGTTTCCCTCCTGATAATTGGTTGCTGTTCCGTCTTTAAGAAATTGATCAATACATCCAACAACGATGGATATTGCATGTATGGTTTGACCGCGTGCCCGGTGCTCCCAACCAACTGCCCTAAAACCCACAACGCGACTCCCCTCTTTTCCGGAGAACTTGCATCCACCAACATTTCCAACAATATGGATAAGAGTTCGGGCATCCATTGTTGCATTTCGGCACCGTTCACTTCAGCCAGATCACCGATGGCACGTAATATGGCTAATATAACTCCAGGATTTGGTTCGGATTCTTTCAATTTTGGAACCAACACTTTCAAAATGGGTTCCATGTAAGGCCTTATTAATCTAGGTGCGCTAACGACTAAATGATCGAGCATACGCGAAGCTTGTTCCTTGTTACGACCCATTCCGGAATGTTCTAATTCCGTCAAAAATTGTATAAGCGTTTTACGTAGAGATGGCATCACGTAAGCTGGATTCATAGTACTCAGTCGACCAATCGTTCGAATCGCCAGTTCTCGAATTTCAAACATTTCATCGTTCATCGCTATGAACAAGGCGGATAAATTTTCCGCTTGAGCCAAGTGAATGTCGAAAGAATCGTCGAGCGAAGCTAAAACCCAATAACGAACGTCAGTATCGGTATCGGTAATCCCTACTACCAACAATTTACCAAGAACCGTCGAAACTGTATTAGTCACCGTGGGTCCGGGTTGATTCAAGGAAAGTCTTAACAATCTTGAACAAGTTCTTACAGTTTCCAATCGAACTTCGGCTTGTTCGGAAGTTAAAAAATGATCGGCACATCTCCGGACGAATTGTAGGAGAGGATTGTCATCAAAATTAAAAGTTCCCAAAGTTTTGAGGGCGAGAACCGTGGACGGTACGTCAATTTCCGTAGATTGCGAAGATACAGGACTGGTTGTGATCGACGGAGCTCCAGGATGTCTTAAAGGCTTTTGCATCAACACTTGTGACAACATGCGCAACAGTCCTTGCGATATATCTGACTTCAAACATGGGACGCTGTGAGCCAACTCTCTGAGGGAAGTCGTAAGAATAGGACTGAGACCTGTGGCCAACATGGATTCCAACAAATCTCTAACGTCGGGAGCTATGGTCTCTTTGACTGCGTGGCCAAGGAGAGTTATGCATATAAAAACCGCTGGTTCTAGAGAGGTTCCACGTTTTTTATTAGGCGTCTCTTTGGACGGTAACAAATTTTTTATGGCTTCCATGATTTTCGGGATATGAGGTTTGATAGGATCACCCACGGCAACAGCTATTAAACCGATTGTAGTGAATGCCGTGTATCGGTCTTTTTCACGGGGACGATGAGTCGTCAAAAGATAATTCAAAGAGTCTCTCAAATGGTCTTTCATGAATTTCTCTTTATTGAATGCCGCCAACCTCGGTAACAGCATCATTAAGGCGTGCTGTATGTGTAGATTTCTCGACATTCTTTGATTCATTATGTCGGGATAAATATCGTCTAATTTTTCCTGCATTAGACAACGACAAACCGCGGACTCGTGTATTGGATATAATGTATGCGGGGGATTGGATGAATTTTGCGGGGAACCAGACCATTTGGACACAATAGTGGTTTTTAATCTTGGCATCAAAGAAAGTATATCATTCTCGTTTTGTTGTACCGAACAATTCAGCCTCTCCATCAAAGCTTCATAATTTTTTTCCCATTGTACGTTGCTACATCTAAGTAATTCGTTCAAAACCAGTAGAGACCCGTGAATTCTATCTTCTTTGTTGACTCCTCTTTCTCGGGTGTACACCTCTTCGAAACCAGCTACAATCTCGTCGTAACACTGCTTATACCATTGAGACTTATGCATTTGTTTAGCTGTTTCTCTCTGAGCCGTGACCACTAGAGCGGCTCTTAAAGCTTCGACCGCTCCTTCTCTGATCACCGGCTTTGGATCTCTCACCGCATTGAATATCAAATCGAAGAAAGGTGTGACCTGTTGAAAAAAGTAAGTGGGCATAGAAACGGCGAGTTCTCTCAAAACAAGGACGGCGGCGTGTCGTTTTCCTTCGTGCCTATCTCCTCCAAGCCATTCGAAAGCTCGTTTTACTTCGAATTCCACGTATTCTGCCGTGAAGGTTCCAGAAACTAAGGCTAATTTTCCAACTGTTTTGGCAGCTAATTCCATAACTCCCACATCAGGGGAAGGAAGTAAATTTCTCAAGTAATTGGCAAACCTAATGGTACGTGTATTGACATTACCCACATCCGCTCCGATGAGACAGACTATAGCTAATATACCACCTTTTTTTTCATTCATATCGGAACCGGATACCATTTCAAATATATGATGATTGAATTCATCCATAAAGGCTGTAATTTCCTCCTGAGAAGCTTCTCGTAATTCCGTTTTGACGTAAAGGCACAAGTCTCTCGCCGCTTTATTGCGTAGATCTTCATGTCTTGATTTGAGACGTTGAACAAATTGTTGTACAAGAGAGTTTGTCATGTTGCGTGTAAAATTGACACTAAATACAGTAATTTTATATTTCTGAAATTTTAAAACGAAATCTTTTAACTAAATAATATCTATGGATAACATATTTTTACATAAATCAATCACGAATGAACAATGAATAACAAGAATGTGAGTTTTCAATTACCGACCTTGTCGAGGATGGTTATTTGCCAACTTGAATTTTTCTCAACATTTTCCACATTTCACATTAAGTAACATTGTACGTAATTATATACACGATAAAATATAGACATTTTTCATATTTTATATATCATACATACACGAATCTGACTGCATTGGCGTTTTTTATGAAAACATAACCTCGAAATCAGATTCTCAGCTGACCGGCTGGATGCGGGTGTGTTCAAAATCCATCACTTCATACTTCATATCAATTCCACAAAGTAATTTCGATAGTAACTTTATTTTTCAATAATATTTATTGATTCTTTGTTACTCGGAAAAAAAGAGCAGGCATGAAATCAACAAAATAAAGTCGAATTATAGAATTTATTACATTTTAAATCTATCGTTATATTACAATTTATATTGAAATTATTTTTTACAACTATAATTTATATTGGAATTGGTAAATCTTTTGCGACTAATACTAATATTTGGTCGATACTGAGACACCAATTGACAATATTTTTAGAAACTTTACACCAGTTTTCTCCATGATGCGGCTCTGCCGTCACACATCGTTTTTTAACATCTTCTTGCTGTTCTTCGGTACCATTGAGAAGTTCGAATTTATAAAAATATGCCCAAGCGTCTCCTAAATCTGGATCTATTTTAACGGTTCGATTGAACCAATCTCTACATTTAGAGATTTTATGTTCACACCAAAATAATCTGAAAAATCGACAATAAATTGAATAAATAAATAAATGAAATAGTCAATACAGAAATTCAAAGCTTACTTAGAAACTGCAAGTAGTACGTGTGGATCGTGTTCACATTTTTTCAACGCATCCACACTTTTAGTCTTTCTTTGTGGTCTCGGTTCCATAAAAATCGCCTCCGCCCAAAGTAATCCAGAAGTTGGACACTCTTGTAACGCTTTAGCCATCAAAGTATTTGCCATATCCCGTACTCCACCGGTTCTCAGTTCATTCCTGATAGCTTCCAACCAAAGTTCAGCATTCTTTGGATTTCGTAAACGAGCTTTCTCCAAAACCGATCGAGCTTTTGTCACTTGGTGTTTTCTGTGTTCCAATTGCGCCAACAAACGCCATAGAGGAATCGAAGTTGGGCATTTTTTTATCTGAAAAGAAAAAGAAAAGAATAAATAAGTTGAGTAAAAAATGAAATCAATATCAATCATTCGAAGAGAGTATTGAACTTACAGCTTGATTATATGTTTCCAAAGCTTTATCCAAGTTTCCTTGTTGTTCTTCAATTTGACCCTTCATCAACCATAACTTGGGAAAATCATCAAAAGCTTCGAGAGCTTCTTTTAACAAATGTAACGCCGCGTCAAGATTATCGAGAGCCCATTCCAATTTAGCACTTTTCATCATAACTCTTGGCGTCGGAGCCGAGGCTCTTGCTTTGGCCAACAATCGACGGGCTCTTTCGTATTCTGAATTTTCAGATTCCAATTTTACAGCTGCTAACCAAATTTCTTCTGAATTTGGATTAGCTTGAAAAGCGAGCGATAAGATACCTCGTGCCGCTGGAACATCTCCCTGAAAGGGAAATTTCATGTTTGTGAATATGTAATTAAAATCGTGGACGAATGAGAAAAGAAATACATACGGCTAGCCATTTGGATTTTGCACCCATCAACCATAATACTTCGCTCTTTGGACAATGAGCAACCGCTCTTTGTAGTAACGATTCCAAAGATTCCCGAGTTCCATATTGTTTCTCAAAGTACGCAGCCCTCAACCAAATAGACTTTTTACTAGGGAACGTGGATAGAGCGTAGGCGTATACGGCTCTCGCGCATTCCAAAGCTCCTTGTTGAGCACACTAGAATTAAAGAAAATTTTGGTATCATTCACTTTGTATTTCAAAGTCGATTGAAAAAGAGAATAACGATTTACCGTTTCAGCATCCTCCATCCAAGTATGTTTCCTATCTTCCTCCTCGACACCAAATCCGATAATAGCTTTGACTATAACCTGACACGTATGCACCGCTCCAGCTTTTTCAGCTTCCATCGCTTCTTTGAACCAATGTTCACGATTTATTTCTACCCCATTAGCGCTCAATGAAGAGATCGCTCGATCAATAATTTTATCAACCATGTGTTTATTGCCATTAGCTTCCTCTAATTTTGCAGCCGTAGTCCAAATTTGTCTATCCGTTGGAATATTTTCTCGAGCTTTATTTAAAACTTTTCTAGCATTGTCGTAAGTTTCGAGTCTGGCCAATGCGAGCCACAAGTCGACGCTAGTTGGGCAACATTCTACCGCTCTACTCAATAAAATACGTGCATCTTCGGGTTCTTCCAATTCGACCGCAGCTTTCCATAATCTTACCGAATTGGGAATATGCTCGAGAGCTTTGCGATAAACTCGTCTCTTGGCTTTTGTCTCAGTCTCCAAATCCGCGGCTTTTATCCAAATTCTAACAGACGTGGGTATGTGTCGTACCGACTGAGCTATCACTGCTTTAGCGGTATCGGGAGGTTGAAGTCTCGCCGCCTCCAACCATAAATCCTCGGAAGTAGGATTCACTTCGCATCCTTTCATTATCAAATTACGTGCAGCTTGCACTTTACCTGTGACCTCTTCCAAACGGGCGGAAGCGATCCACGCGGGAGGATGATTGGGATTGGTTTCTCGGACAGATTTCAATAAGAGTCTGGCTTTTTTGATATCGCTGGAAAGAAAAAAAAACAAAAAATTACATTACTTTAGATGTTTTTGCAAAGAAAAGATATAAACTTACTTGATATCGCCACCGTACGTCGGTATCATGCTTTGTAAGTCGGTGAGATAACCTTTGGGATCTACCACGGTCTGTCCTTCAACGGAATCCGATACTTGATTGAGTTTTACGTTCATAAGAGTATTTCTAGCTTGTCCAATTTTTCTTAAATCTAAATCACCAGTGGGGGTTAGCATTCCTGGAGTTGCCATACCAGGCATCATGGAAGCCAAACCGCTAGTCGGATCGATACTCGTTGCGGTTTCACCACCCAAATTTCTGGCTAACACAGAATCTGGTAGAGGAGTGAATTTTTCAGCTCTGGGATTTCTTTGTTTACGATTTCTCGCGTCACCTACTTCGGGAACATTTTTCCATTCGTCTTCGGTAACATTTACCAATTCTCTCTTCAAATCAGAGAATTGTTGTTGAATTTTCGGACGTTCTTGACGATATCTTTCCAACTCTTCTCTGAGTCTTTTTTCTCTATATTCTTTACGTTTTTCATCCATTCGTTTGTCTATTGCTTCATAAATTGCATCTGCTTCTTCATCATCCTTGTCGTATGGATCCTAGGATAATAAATTCAGTTATGTTTAACATATCGATTTTGTATCAACACCTTTGATTCTCTTCATAAGTTCAATATGATTTACCTTACTGAACAAGGATCCTCCGTATCCAGAGAATTCATCGTAATTAGAATCATTTAAATCTTCTTCGTCTTCTTCCTCTTCTTCTTTCTTTTTTGTGCGTTTGGTTGGAGGAGCGTGTCTGTCATCCCTATTGAATGATCACAAAGTGAATTTATCTCTTTCAAATTTTCTCAAATGGTAATTATTGTGCGGGTAAGAGCTTTTATAATCAAATCGAATAACATGTATGGCAGCATTGGTGTTTCGGCAAACAATATCATGATGGCATAAGACATACGCGTAATACAAAAATAATGAACAATTTGTATGTGGAGTAGAATGACGTATTATAGACGAAAACTTACGAAACATCGTTAGCATCTCGAGCTGGACCGATATCAGATCTAGTAGTGAATCCAGTTGCACTAAAAAAACAAACCAATTTCGAGGTTAGAAAAGTAATAGTACTCAATAAATTAGAATATATGAACAGTGAAGGGAAATTTATTTGAAAAACTTCATTGTGTATTAACACTTACCCTCTTCCAACACCAGCTACATATCCTAAAGGAGCTGGTACACCAAGAAAGTGCTTTTTATTTCGCGTTGACAGAGATGCAGAGGGCACCGCCATTTTGCTTAGTTATAACCATGCACTTGAATATTGCAGTCATGCGGTATAATCACCCTTGATAATGTAAAAAGGACTTTCATTCAATCATTTCATCAAAATCTTCAGTAATGGAAATGATTAATAATTTTTTGTTAGATCGAATATCGTTGATCACTTATAAAACTGAAAAAATCACAGTAGTGCGAGTGCGAGTAGTCTGACATGTACAATAGGTAAACAAAATTCCTGTTTATTCTTTCCCTTGGATCTTATTACATTTTTCTGTTTTTATTGAATTTTAGATAATAATAATTCTTGAACGAAGAGGAAAAAATGTTTATATGATATAAAACAAATTCTAAATATTTGAAATTCATAAATCACGAAATATAATAACGAAGATATAAGAGAATAAAAAAACAGAACTCTATTTACCTGCTGTACATGAACACATGTTTTTCTCGTGTATTTGACATTTGATTATTTGCCAACAAAGCGATATTGTCACATGAATATTGTTACTTGAAAAATTTCTTACAAAAACAAAGGATCATTATTATGAATGCAATAGCACCGATAATATATGTTTTATTCATCATTGGATCAATAGAAAGCACATTATCGCCTCCTAAAGATAAAATTAATAAAAAGGAAAAATCTAAATATGAAATTAAGGTGAGTTTTTTTAAGGTATTCCACTATTTTTTAAATCATTTCACGATATTAAAATTATTCGTCCAATTATAGAAAGGACCAATAAATCAAGATGTGTTTCAAAGACGACTGGTCGTACCAGAACCAAAAATACAAGACATTATTCAAGAATCTGGATTATACAGTAATGATACCGGAAAGAGGAAATTTTCTGGAGATGTGTTGGGATACATAACGCCGGTAAATGTTTCTCTATCTAGAAAATGATATAAACTATTCAGACGAGCGTTACATCAAATTTGTATAGTCTATTACTATTCATCTTCATCTGTCTCAGAAATACAAATGCATATAATTATTTACAGTGGAATAGCAATGGTTATGAAATTTCCAAAACCTTTCATGGAAAGTTTACTATGCTTTCTCCAGTATGGTTGACGCTTCCTTTTGGAGATGCATCGTTCAAGTTATCTACTCACGATGTCCAGAAAAAATGGTTGAAAGAGATTAAAAGCTTGAATACCAAACAACACATTGTTCAAGGTGAGAAAATAATAATAATTTGTGGCATATATTGAATTTTACTTATATTCATTCATCTTCCAGTATTACCTCGAGTATTGTTTGAAAACTGGCCACCCAATAAAATCATGGAGTTACAATCGGATGTGAAAAAACTGTCACAGATGATCAAGTCCCTCGTCACTACTGCCGAGGTAAACAATATTTTTTGTTTTCAATCATTTTTCAAATACAATATAAATTCTCAATAACGACTTTTCAGAATTTTAGTTTCAATGGCTACGTATTAGAAATGTGGAATCAATTTGTCTTCACTGGAGTGGATATGCAAATTGTGGTTTCTTTGATTGTAACTATAGCCAAAGAATTGAAAAAACATAATCTAAATACTGTGATAGCGATACCACCGTTGAGACCGTGAGTGAATAGTCAATTATCATCAAGTAAAAAGAAAATATGTATTAAATGTTTAATTTGTCGTTTGTTTATCGATATTATTGTGTTGTAGGGTAAAAATTCAATTATTTTCAAAAGAACATTTCGACGCATTATCGCCACACGTTAAAGCATTTTCTTTAATGACGTACGATTATTCGACCACCCAAAGTCCAGGTCCCAACAGCCCTCTACATTGGGCAAGAGGATGCGTGGAGGGCTTAGTTCCAAACAGCGATGATCCAAGAAGATCGCAGATATTATTGGGTTTGAATTTTTATGGATACTACTATCCGGTCGAAGGCGGCGGACCTATCGTTGGTTCCGAATATTTAAAACTTCTTGAATCGTACAAAGCAAAAATTCAATGGGATGATACAAACAAAGAACACTTAATTGAATTGAAGTAAGATTTTATATCCTTTGTTTATATTTCGAATTCCAAATTTTAGTATCTATAAGATAATTTGAATTATTTTATGATTTATCAAGGAATTCTTGCATGTAATGAAAAACCCTGTATTTTATATACTCATGTGTTTCAGATTAAAACCAGGCAATGGATATATTTTTTATCCTACACTGTATTCGCTTCAACATCGTCTGGATCTCGCTGCGGAATTAGGTACAGGAATTTCCGTGTGGGAATTAGGTCAAGGATTGAATTATTTTTATGATATGTTGTAAATAATATCAAAAGTTTTTAATTCAATAAAATTTGTTACATTGTGTAATCAGAGATTCAAGCATTTAAAAAACAAAACAAAAGTAATTAATACTGACAGTCTTAAAGAGATAACAAGGTACCCTCGGAGTAAACATTTTCTCAGATTATTTCTGGAAAATTGCAGATCTCCTCGTAAATTCAGTTCAGAGAATTCTCATTGAGAATTTATTTACTCGGTCTGTACGCTGGTATTTACTTTATTGAATTAAATCCAATTCTGGAGAATAGCAGGGATGACTCTACCAGAATCTTCCTTGTGAAATGATTGGCTGTAATTAAAATATTGCTCTGTATCTTCTCTTCTGTCCTAAGTCTACATGGAAAAAATAGATTGAAATTTGTTAGTGCTGGCGCCCGGGTTTAGACGGATTTTTTTCCTGTGTAAAGTGAAGATACAGAGCAATAATTTAGATTATATTTAAATAATTTTACAGAACAGATCAGGCCAACGACTCGCCCCTGGTGTCACCTTAAATGCAGTTGAAAGAAACAACAGAAGGAATAAATTAATTCAATCTTATATTTAGATAACGATCACATTTGATTCAGTCCCTAGAATTCAGATTTGTTGTTTTCTATGGGAGCGACGTTGTTATTTTTCTTCAGTATCTCTTCTCTTTCTTCTCGTTTTTTTAACATCATCATGGACTGTGGACCTTGTATGATATAATACATTAAAGCCCAGCACATTTTTGCAGGTAACAAACTGAAAAAAAAAACATTACCATTTTGTTATAGGAGTGAGATGAATGTATGAGGGACGAAAAGATTCAATGATTTACAAACCATTTGAGCGGTAATAGGTATCTCACACTGCCAGGTAATACAACATTTACTTCATTCGTTAATATACCTGTTACAATTTTTTCAGCGACGTACTCTGGCTCTAACATTTTCATAAGTCTGTGTGGAAAAAAGAAATTCATGAATCCGGAACATAACAAAATTAGACTGGTAGAAATGGATCATTTTCAAAAATCACAAGATTCAACTGCAGTACTTGTTGCACAGACGAACTATGATCGAAGGAGTTAACAAAGTGAACTCGATGTTAACTCGAAAAGGTGTCATGTTCACGAGAAGAAGAGAGTATAGCTGTGTTAGCTATCCTGTTTCAAACTTTCTATTCAATCTTACTGAAACGCGCAGATTTCCGATTCAAATTTAATAGGTATCGATCGGTTTCTATTGAATATTTGTTCGTTTAATGAGAATGGATTGGATTCTTTAATCAGTGTATTTAAATTAGTTAACGAAAGTAGTTGGCTTGTCGAAACAATTTTCTGTAAAACTCTTTAAAAGTCTTTAGAACTCTGAATAAAGCTGAATAAGAGTTAAGAAGACTTATTCAGAGTTTGACAGACAAAAAATATAAGCAAGAAAGATGACTTTATAAGAGTCTTGAAGGTTTCAAAAGACTCATATAGTTTTAATATATATTTTTAAGAAAAATATATGTTTACTTATATGTATGAATTGATGATATGTACAAATAATTTCGATGTTTTGTTTCAACTTTAATTTATTTTTAAGTTATATTCTGCTTTGTAACACAAATTCAACTATTATTACTTCACGAGGCTTTTTAAACCTTCAAAACTCTTATAAAGTCATCTTCCTTGCTTATATTCTTTTTTCTCTGTAAAACTCTGAATAAGTCTTATTAACTCTTAATAACTCTTGTGAAAAGAACGCGATGAGCAGAGATAATTATTTTCATCCAAAACAATGATTTTACTCACCTAGGTTTGACTCCATGAAACATTCCAGTGTTGATGAAATAAGGACAAACTAAAGTGAGATGAATTCCATCGTATCCGTGTGCCTGAAAATATCAAAACTCTTGAAAATTTGAATCAAATAATATCTTATATCCTGTTGTCTTGAAAATTGTTACCCTAAGCTCGCTGTAAAGACTCTCGTGATAACCAATAGCTGCGAATTTAGTACCGGAATAATCGGTGCAATTGTAAGTGCCTAACAATCCAGCGACGCTTGCCACGGTAACTATATGGCCATGATTATCTCTCATCATATCCTTTATAAACGCTTTTGTTATCTAAAACACACAAAAGAAGCAGAAATGAAGAAATTTCTCAAAAGTTTATTGATCAATTTGACGAAATATCGATTAAACTTACCCAATAATGGGATAAAATATTCACTTTGTAAGTGTGTTCAACTTCCTGATCTGGTAATTCCCACAAAGTTTCCCCGTACACGTATCCGGCGTTATTTATCAAAATATTGACCTAAAAATGCAAAACAAAGAACACTCGATTGATTATATTTTTTCAAAAATGTGTGATAGAGAAAAGTCGTGTAAATCAAAAAGAACACATTTATTCATTCGTTCATCCTCTAATGCTACTCCGCTGACTTTCACTCGATGTGATACATCGGCAAACGAAACAACAGCAGATCATTATATTATCTACATTGCAATTTAGTAGAATTCCGTGAATAAAGGTTTCTTCTGAAAACTTCTTTCACTTGCCGTTCCAACATCCTCTTTCACGTCTTTTGCAATTTTATAAACTTCTTCTTTATTTGTAATATCACAAACGTAACCCCAACATTTCCCACCAGATTTTCTAATCTCTTCCACAGTTTCTTCTATACCTGGAAAAATCAAGGATTCATATTTTTATCGAAACAATCATTTTCTATATTTTCAAGACTATGCATAATAAAGAAAAATAATAATACTAATGTGAAACCTGCTCAAAAGATCCAATTCAAACCTATTAACTGGTCAATCAGTATGAATCAGATTTTTCAGAGGTCAAATAGAAAAATTCCCGGACAAAAATCTAATTCAAACTGATTGACGAGTTGTTGACTTTAAATCGGATTTTTGAAGCAGGGAAGAATAGTGAAATCTATAATTTGAAATAATAGTTTTATGACTACGCCTTATTAACCTATTTCTCGTCAATGAAACAACAAGGTGAGAATATTTTCATAAAAAATACGAAACGTGGAGTCTCATAAAGCGACTTTTGTGAGAATAAGTGATTTCATGTACTGGCCGTAAACGCGACTCATAAGCGGGAGCAATAAATTTTAGCGTTTGTCGGCTACCAACCAGTAAAACGCTCTGCACGCATCGATAAAAATAAAATAATATGTGTCCGTGAATAAAAGCGTTTGTTTTACATAAATTTGAATCAAAGATGTACAGAATAATTCATTGAATAATTGTTTTCGTGTTTGTTCCGATGGCCTTTTCAAATATTATGTTTTCTGGGAAATGAAATGAAATTCAATCTTTCCTTAATCCTCGATAAAATCGATAATCATCAATTTATAGAGATCTCAACTTTCATATTAAGTTTGATGGACAATCTCTTATGGCTGGACTTTAATGAACGGGTATTTTGTATATGAAAGTTTTAGTCGCAGACTTGTCCTTTCGCACAACAGAAAATAGCGAGGAGATCGCGAGATTTTGATTTTAAATGTGTAGAACTGATTCACAGGTGGACTAAACCAAGGATTTGTATTTATGGATCCAAAAGGAATTTAAAGGAAGTTGCTTTAGATGAGAAATCGGAAAAAAAGAGAATCGATTCTCTTCAGATCGTCCATCTCTGGATTTCAATAAAATTTTCTTTTTTCAAATAAACAATTTCAAACAAAATCAGCGCAATTATATCGTAATATTTTCGAAAAATACGTTTGATATGCGCGACAAGTTTCGTCTAACAAACCAGGATCAATTATTAGCATATAAATTTACAATCGACTCCGCGTATGGCTGGAATACTAAATACAATCAACATATTTCAAAGGTATTGTCACGTCACTACGTACTTCGAGAATAAAAGATGGTTAATTCTTTCTCAAACGTCCCACATAATACGTCGTTTTTTGTTTTAGTTCAAGGTTTCTTCAAGCTGTTTCCATTTGTTACGTTTCGTTTGAAAAACAGTGAATTATAGATCTCCTGTTAGAAACTTCAGTTTCGCAAGGATAACTTCCGTTGAAGTAAAGATTGTAATCATCGAACTGTTGAGAAAACTACTTACCAGGTTTATTGATGTCCCAAATAATGACTCGAGCGCCAATATTGGCGAGTTTTTGACTGATCAATTTGCCAATTCCTCCGGCACCTCCGGTAACCAAAACCGTCTCACCCTCGATCGATTTAACTCGATAACTTGTAGGAATAAACGTGAGTATCAGAGATTCCGTTATGTACACTATCGTCATCCCAATGAATAATAAGGTATCATATACGATGGAGAACATGTGTTTGAACTTCATTTTGGGAATCCTGCAAAGAAGAACGAGGGTTGAAAATATTCGAAAAAAGGGGAACAATCAGGATTTTGTAAAACAATCTATCAAGATGAGAGCATAAACTTTCCTTTTGCGGTATTATCGATTGAAGATGGGTAGATCGAATTGCAAAACCCTGGCATTAACTCCGTATGGAACATGGAACCACAGCCTTAGGAAAATAATACAAGTACGGATTTACGATATTACTATATTCATTCGTGTTTCTTCAACAACATACATGGCACTTCACGAGCATATATACATGCATACATGCACGGTTGTGCAAGCAGGTACCATTATACCATACAGATGAAGAAAGCGAAACCAATTTATGTAGTATAGAAATCTAATGAAGATTATATCAAATAACATTTATAATGAGAAACATCAAATGAACTTATTTCGTGATGCAAATGATACAAACAAACTGATTTTTATGACTCTTTCGTTTAATGTTCTTTACTACCACGATGCTTCGACCACACGTTTGGTGAAATGTTACGTTTTAATTATTCGAATCCCGGTATTGGTGTAATGTGTGACATCATTTTTCCAGGATATTACACGGTTCAAGATTAATAACGGTGTTATGATCATTTTAATTATTCAATACTAAATGCAAATGGAATAATATAAAAGAATTATAAAGATCTACTCGCTTAACCAGAATATTATCTCAAATTAATGTGTTGATTTATTATTCCCTGAACTTGAAATGAGGGAAAAATAAATTATCAAAATTTTCATTTTAGATGGAACAAAAATCTGAAACAATTTATATCCTACACTGTAAACAATTTTATCGGAATGCAGTAATTAACACATACATGCGTTATACGAATTTTCCCAACTTGTCCAGAAATTTACTATGAAATGTTGGGAAAAATCCCATAAAATTTGAAATTTTCAGACAAATGTATGGGAAATTTCATATAAATGTACTGGAAATTGATTTCTTAATCAGTGATTGGAATTTTCCGGTTGGTGTACACAGAAAAATTCCGATTATTTTTTACAGTGTACCTTTTTTCATAATTCAAATCCTTTTCGGATTTGTACTCCGTTCAAAAGTGACATACAATGGAAATGGATGCTATATAAAAGCCCCCCCCCCCCCGGAATTGAGTGTTATTTTGACTCCAAACGATGTTAAAATATTACCATGCGGTGTCAAAATAACATAACAGTGTGCTCACTCTGTTGTGAAATCTTGATTATTCTAGATACAACCCCCTCTTAGGAAACTTATTTATGTTATATTGGCCAGAAACGCTTCACCTTTTTTTTCCAAAGAATGAAGCGTTTTGGTCCGAATAAAGTAAATTTATCCAAGTCTCGTCGCATATCAAACCGCCTTCTATAGACTTCTGGAATTCGATAAGAAAAACTGTAAGCGCATTGTAAAAAATGTGGGCACTTTTTCTTCACACTGTTGATGGATTTCGTCCACCTCATCGCAGGAGAATTGTTTTTCCATAAAAAATGAGATATTTTTCTACCACTTTGAGGAATTATTTTGTTTTTTGGGTGTTGAATTCTTCAGAAATTATGGTGAAAAATTCCCCATCTGTGGATGAACTTCGCTGCCACCATTTTTGAAAGAAAAATTCCACAATGATTTTTTATAGCGTGTCATAAAATCCTACAAAATTTCATAAATACTGTTTCAAACCCAAGAAAACCTATAAAATCGATCTATGCGATTCCACGGAGACTTTAATGACAGGGAGAGTCAACGAAAATTCAAATGATTCATCGCGTGGACAGAAAACATTCTATGCGTTGAAATTCCAAAAAGCTGTGACAGAAAATCATAAAATATCATCAAAAGAAACATAAATATTACCTCAATTCGAAAATATCCTTCTACTTTGTAAACGTGTTACTTTTTCTGCATGAAAAATTCACTTTCTTTAATCGAGAACGTATCCTGTTGATTCGACGGATGTGAACTGTATCATGTTCCCCTAGAGGTATCCTCGAAGATGAAGTCTCGTCAGTGGTATTTATCTTTTCCTCAGAGATTCAGAAGCGTTACGAGAATTCGATTTCTTTTTTTGAATTTTAACTTTCAACTTTTAATCCACGAAATTTAGTGAACAAAAAAAAATACTCATTTTACTTTATAATCAATTCGATTATATAACTAAAATAATAATCAATGAGAAATTTGTTATGGATTGTGAAATTGTAAATATTAAATATATTTTACGATGAATATTATGAATATTATTATTATTATTATTATTATTTGTAATAATCGAAGTTTATTATGATAAATCGAAACACCGTTTGTTTTATGCGAGTAAAAACAAAATATCACAACAACATCGACAAGGTGTGACAACTAGGAAGTATCGCGCGGAGAAGCTTCTTCGTTCGCCAGCGTGCCTGCTGGTTGTAGGATCTAGACTGCATCGAGCGTCCTACCTCTGCCATTCACGTGCCTGGATATCTCGTCGGGTGATCATAGAGAGAACTTCGTACGTTCGTTTCTGTATAGCTTTGTATAGAATTACGAATTGATTTGATTTACGGCATGCAAACGTAGATTCGTAACTACCAAATACACAAAACATTGTAACGTGAAAGTTGAATGTAGGTGTTTCATAGGGAAGTTCGATGCACTTTATCACGTTTCGAAGGGTCACCTGTAAAAACGTGCAATGAGGTGATTCTTGTTATGCATTTATGTATCGTGTATGCTTTCGTGTGTGGTTTTTGATTAAAACTTCTCTTTCGGGAGAAAGTAAAAATCCCTGTCATGGAATTGATATGTATGCTTCCGTATAATTTTGTTTCCCACCAACATGATTTACAAGAATTCGTCGTTATTGCTTACTTTTAACGTGATACGAGCGTACAAACTACAAAAAAATGCGTGCCTCGATTCGAAATATCTCTCTGTACAGCACTTCTTTAGCATCTCGAGAAATGCTGTATAAAGAGATATTTTTGAGAAAATTTTTAAGAGCCCAGTCGCTCGTATCCCCTCAAGAGATCGATGAATGTAATCGAATTAAGTCGACAAGGCTGCTCTTTTGAATGAAATCGTTGAAGAAAGGAGTAATTTTTCTATGGAAATCATATTCAATTACGAAATTATTTATAATGAATATTCCATAATTGAACATCATAATCACTTCCTGCAGGAGAATGGGAACAAAACCCTGGTAAAAAAATCTCTCTGAATCCCTCTGAAAATTTCACATTTCAGAGAGATTCAGAAAGAATCAGAGAAATTCATAGCAGTTCAGCGTGGTTCAAAGGATTTCAGAGACTAATGCACTGAGAAAAATAAAATGTACTTTTTGGCTCCGTACAAACTTTTTGGCAAATAAAACAGAGAAAACTGTAATGTTTCATATCATAAAATGTAATAATGACATAATATGTAATTATTACATTTATGATATGAAACATTACAGTTTTCTCGGTTTTATTTGTCAAAAAGTTTGTACGGAGCCAAAAAGTACATTTTATTCCTCTCAGTGTGGATTCAGAGAACTTGTGCTTTGAATTTTTCAGAAGGATTCAGGAAAATTCAGAGGAACTCAGAGATGCAGGGGAATTCTGGGAAATTCAGTAACATTCTTGGTCCTGCATTTCAGAGGCGTTCAAGGAGTGTCAGACGCTTTCAGAGATAGATGAATTCAGAAATATTCAGAGGAATTCAGAAAGATCCAGAGTAATTCAGAGAGATTCAGAGAGGAATTAATTCACCTAAATTTTTGGTTCAGGATTCCAGAGGTATTCAGGGAGTGTCAGAGACTCAAAGAGACAGGTGAATGAGGAAAAATTGTGCGTAGGATTTTTCAGAAAGATTCAGAGAGATTCAGCGGAATCCAGAGAGATGCGGGGAAAGTCTGGGAAATTCAGAGAGGAATAAATTCAGTAAAATCTTGGTCCTGCATTTCAGAGGCTTTCTGGAAGTTTCAGAGACTTCCAGAGACAGATACATTAAGAAAAATTGTGCGTGGAACTTTTTAGAAATATTCAGAGGAATTTAGAAAGATTCAGAGTAATTCAGAGAGATTCACAGGAGTTCAGAGAAATTCAGAGGGGAATTAATTCAGTAAAATTCTTGGTCCTGCATTTCAGAGGCGTTCAAGGAGTGTCAGACGCTTTCAGAGATAGATGAATTCAGAAAGATTGTGCCTAGAACTTTTCATAAATATTCAGAGGAATTCAGGAAGATCCAGAGTAATTCAGAGAGATTCAGAGGAATTCAGAAAGATCCAGAGTAATTCAGAGAGATTCAGAGGAATTCAGAAAGATCCAGAGTAATTCAGAGAGGTTCAGAGGAATTGAGAGAAATTCACAGAGGAATTAATTCAGTTAAATTTTTGGTTCAGGATTCCAGAGGTATTCAGGGAGTGTCAGAGACTCACAGAGACAGGTGAATTAGGAAAAATTGTGCTCGGGATTTTTCAGAAGAATTCCAAGAGATTCAGAGGAATTTAGAGAGATCCGGGGGGTCTGGGAAATCCAGAGAGGAATGAATTCAGTACAATTCTTGGCCCTGCATTTCAGAGGCTTTCTGGAAGTCTCAGACACTTCCAGAGGAAGATAAATTAAGAAAAATTGTGCGTGGAGTTTTTTAGAAATATTCAGAGGAATTGAGAAAGATTCAGATTAATTCAGAGAGATTCAGAGGAATTCAGAGAAATTCAGAGGAATTCAGAGGAATTCAGAGGAAGCTTTGAAATTTGAATACATTAAATTCCGGGATATTTAGAGGAATCCAGAGAGATTCAGAGAAAATCAGAGAGATTCAGAAGAATTCAGAGAAAGCTTTGAAATCTGAATACATTGAATTCCCGGAGATTTAGAGGAATTCAGAGAGATTTAGAAAAATTCAGAGAAATTCAGAGAAATTCAGAGGAAGCTTCGAAATCTGAATAAATTAGATTCTGGGCGATTTAGAGAAATTTAGAGATGTTCAGGTAAATTCAGAGGGAGCTTTGAAATTTAAATATATAAAATTCTGAGGGATTCAGTGATATGCGGAGAGATTTGGAGAAAGTTGAAGAATTCAGAAAGTCTCACTATCGGAAAAGTCTCTAACTCCCTCTGAATTACTCTGGAATTAGTCTGAATCTCTCTGAATTTGTCCCAAAATATAGACAGATTCAGAGAAATTCAAAGAGATTTCAGAGAGATTCAAAGAGATTTTTTTTACCAGGAAATTGGTTGACGTTGAACATTATAAAAATCCCGCTAGTTCGAATATTGAACCTTAGTGAAATTTACAGAGGAGGAGAAAAGTTCGAGAGCTATTTTGCAGCTATCATACAGTAAAAAATTCGTGATAAAATTCAACTCAGATAAGTGTCAAATTGACAGATCTTCGATGTAAACTTAACACTCGTTGTGTTAATTCCTCACATGCTTTGTGTGTTAATATTCAACACGAATTTTGAGTGGATCGTTTGGGAAATGCACGTGTGTTAAAAATACACACAATTTTCTACTGCGCACAATCACTCGATTAGCTATAACAGCAAGAAACTCAGCTCCTGCAGCTTCTATCGCTATCTCAATATGAATCAAAATCTGTATTGCTACAGTTACAAATTCCTACTGTGACAGGTAACAATGAGATACGGGTGCACTTACACGCAGAGAAAAAAAATCGCTGAAACAGCAAACCTCGAAAATTTGCTTTGCTAATATGGTAAAACTTGTTGCTGAATTAGCAAAGAATTTGCTATTACAGCAAAAATTTTGCTCTTTCGACAAGCGCTTGCCATTCAGCAATCCGGAATTGTGGATATACAGACGGTTAGAAAATTTTGCTGGATTAGCAATATTTTTGCTGTAACAGCAACCGTTTTGCTAATTTAGCAAAGCAGATTTTTCGAAATCGCTTTTTCAGCAAGAATTTTTCTCTGCGTGTACTAGCGAAAAAAGTAATCACAGTAATAAGCCTGCCAAGGCTTGACGGAAGTTTTGTGCAACCAGGAAAGCGTCTCACATTTCTCAACCTTTTTGGAAAAGAAATGAAGAATTGTGGTCAAATTAGGTGGGGTCAATTTTTTTAGAGCACAAGTTTTTTTCATTTCAAAATAGTATCATCAATTCATGATGAAATGATAAAAATATCAGAGAAAATATTGGTATTATGATTTGAAAATGTCATGGGAATTGGCAGAAAGTTTCAATGCGAACTTGTGGATAAGAGGGACAGATTTGTGAGGGGTCACAACACAGAGAGACAATGGATTACTTTTACTCCCTGTACTCGCACGTAGTATCAAGATGAGTGAATACCGACACGCGTGGTAAGGATACAAGCGAAATAAATGACCTCAGAATTTTTATGACGGTAGTATCGAACGTGTGAAGAAACTTGAATGTGGACAAAAAAAGAAAGGTTGAACATTATTGTGGAAATAATTAAATCCAAAGATGAAAGTATTACGAATAAATGAAAGAATAGAAGTTCGTCTTGTGGGGAAGATGAATTTGGCCTGTTTAGGTTTTATAAGTCCCGATGAAAGGAAACGATAGAAATCAGTGGGAAAAGTTAAAAACCACATACAAATTGATTCGGTGTTTATCCGTTCTTATGCGGTTTTTGACTCTTTCAATTGGTTTCTGTTGATTGCCCCTCTTTTTTTTTCAATGGAATTATTATCGTCAGAGTTGAGGGAGGGTTTTGATTTTCAGATTAGATAACTATCCTAATTCTGTGGTGGTTCACTTTTTCTACTCTTGCTGACATACTTGACATGGGATTTTTTTTCAAGTCATTGATGTTTATTCCAAAAATTGAAGGCTGTTGCGAATTATATATAAATTCTATATAAACTATATTATATACAGACGTGTTATTTTCTAATATTATGAAAATTGTTTCATCTCATTCAATAAAGATGTGGCCCGTGATTTCTTCCTTATTTCAGAAGATTTACGGGCAGTGTTCGAAATCACAGTTTACTATTCGTTCATCCAATAACGAACGAACAAGTCAAAACAAGTAAATACTTTCTTCCTGTTCTCCTTTCGTCTTTTCCCTTTCGTTTAGGAACATTTCTATGTACATACTCTTTGAAAAATAACTTACGCAACATTTTGTATTACCTCAAACTGTATTAATGAAATATATTCATTAATTATTCTGAATGTTGTGTGGTAGACAGAACAGGGTTTTAGAATTAATTCATCAAACTAGTTTTCGATAGAAATCTTTTTAGACCATGAATTTCAAATACAAAATTTTATTCTGAGAATGATCTTGATGGAAGATCAAAGATATTAGCATATAGTTCATCAGAGACTCTAGTTTCAAAAGCTGATTAGTTGAAGATGTGACACGTTTCAGGAAACACAAGATGTAACGGGGATGTTACAAGTTGAATCTATCATTTGCAATTCTTCACGGGAATTTTTGTGAAGCACCCCAAAAGAGGCGATAGATGTTTGTCAAGTGTTTGCGGAATTAATGAAACTAAGATTCAAAGTAACATGATCATCTCTGATCTCATTATGCTGCAATTTAAATTAATATCAATATTTGAAATAATTTATTTCCACACTTGTAAAAAATTAATTGTGCTGAAATAGCCGGTGCTTACACACCTACGATCTCATATGCATATGTATATATACAGTTAGCAGGAGTAACCGCGTTATTCTTGTGGAATAATTTCTCTGTCTCTAGTAAGTACGGTGAAAGGATGAACTTTTCAAGATCTAGGCCAAACCAGTTTATAGACGGTACAAAGGAAAAGTACATTTTAGTATCCATTTTTCGAGAATGTATTTAGTTATCGTGATTTGATTTGTGGATACCTTTTCAAAGAATTTGGAAAAAGAGGCTTCTGAAAAACAGTCACATCATATTTTCTTTCGAAGAGGAATCATACATACTGAAAGAAAAAAACATTGAGATCCATTCGACAAGGAATTCGTTGTCTCCTTGTGATTCCCTTGTTAGTCATATCAAGTCTCGTGACTCGCAATAATAGCAGCTAGTGCGAATCGGAGAATAAATTAAACTATCTGTTAAGGACGAACGTGAGAGGTCAAAGACCTTGGACTTGACGAACATCTTTCTTTTCTTTTTAACAAGTGATTTCAAGGTATTCATCATTCTTAGTATTTTTCTTTATATTTGGCTCCATTGAAAATTATGTTGATTGCTAAATATTTGGAAATATTTCTTTTCTTCTTGTACAGATATTATCAATCAAAATTGCACATACAAAAAAAGATTAAACAAGTTGACAAAAATCAACGCATGTACAGCACAAGAGTTAATATGCATTCATTATGGATATTTTGGATTGAAAATGAACTCTTAAGAGGATACTAGCAAGTTCTTTTGCAACAAAATACTCGAAACTGAATCCACAAAAAAATCTGAAATTTCCAGGAAGTTGCAGGGCAACTGTTGCTGCGCCAGTTTGTGCTTTGTTGTTGGAGGATCGTTTGATCTCACGTATCCAAAAATCTTCGCAGTATCATGACAACGACTTTCAAGTTTCAAGTGACGCAACCTCCTAGCAACTTCCCAACAATAGTTGCTCTGTGTTGTTGGGAAGTTGTCGTGAACTTTTCCAGTACTTTGCTGTCTGGGGATTCTTTGAGCTTCCCTATTAACAATGTCCGACAGATCCTGACAGATTCCGGTCAAAATTCTGTCTGGTTCTGTCGGAAATCATCATGCCTGGGACAAAAACCGACCAAATCCTGACAGAAAATTATCTGTCGGACATTTGGAATAGGGTTTTCTCTTGGAAACAAATTTTTCTTCGAAATTCAAAATTAAGGCCCTAAAATACAGATATAGATAAGGGCTCGAAGAATCATTCCTAAAAATTTCAGATTTTTTCGTGAATCCAGTTTCGAGTATTTTGTTGCAAACAAACTTGCTCCGATGGTAACTCTGGTATCCTCCGAATGCACAATTCAATATTCAGAAAGAACTCACATCGAGATTTTACGTTCCCATTTTGAATTCATTAATAGTCGCATAAAGAGAACTATTCAAAAGGTCTTTGGCAGGTTTTTATAAATTCAAATTGATCATTTCCCAGGTAGAAATAATCTATCAAATCCTATGATGAATGGTGAAATTTCTGATTGAATATCATTGGAATATCCATTTTTCCATTCGTCAATGAGATTTTATAACATATTCGTAACAACCCACACAGCACCACTGCCCCAAAAGAATTCATAGAGAATTCTTATTTAACTGATTGTGTTCTTTCTCTAAGAATTCTTCTGAGACTGTAGTGCTTTGTGGGAAGGTTGTGTTGACTGGATGAATTTCATTTCGGATCGATTCATCGATTTTTGACAATCAGTATGGATCGACGGAAGGATAAAAAATGTGCATAATATTTGTTTTGTTCAAAGGTTGTGGTGGGTGGCTCCATCTTGGAAGCGACTCTCGAATACCGTTTGATTTTCACTTTCTCGATTCTCGATGGTAAAATTTGAATAAATCTCTCGGTCGAAAAGTTAGATATTTGTATTTCAATCTTGTGGTACAAATCAACAACTGATCTTAGTTAGTTCTCATCTGATTCCTAAATATTGATTGAAATTCAATTGATTATCGCGGAGGATAAATACAAGAATTAATGGGTATTGAAAGAATCACTGATATTATTATTAATTATAAATTTATTAACCCCTTGAAAAGATGAAAACACCGTATTTAAGGGGATATCAGCACACTGATTGACTAAATATTTTCTCGGTGAGGATTCTCCTAACTGAATTCATAAAAAAAGTCCAATATTTTTTAGGCAATGAATGATCTGTAGTATACTTTTACAGTAATAAAGCTGGTCAACAACCATTTTGGTTTATATAAAATTCATCAATTATATAAATTATATATGAAAATTATGTATAAAGGATAACGGAAAGTGAGCTGATCCAAGAAATCTGATATTCGTTTCGCATTCAACGCACTAAAAGCACTCCGAACCAGTTACCAAACCTCGGGCACCAGAGAAACAATTTCTTTCTGTTGACCTGTGTAATTGAAGGCCCGGATGCTGAAATTCCCGGAGCGCTCGAACACGTTCTGAATTTCATCCAAGAGCGCAATGATAGAACGAGGAAAAAAAATTCGTCAAGATGAAAAATAAAAAATATAGCCTATTAGAACTCATCAAAATACACATTTGTCTTACGAGAAATTTGTTTCTACCGAGGATAGTTTGTGAGATAAAAATTAAAGAGTGAAGATTCTCATTTCCTCAAAATCAGTAGAATTCAAATTATCTTTTGCGATCACTCGGCGAGAATTGATTGAAAATACTGGAAATTTGGTATACAGCTCCATCGATGATCCCCGATAACAACTAGTGAGTTAAATTTGTCAAAATATCTCATCGTTCAATGAATATTTGATGATAAACAAATGGTGTTGGGAACACGCGGTATTTGAGTTGTCACGGAAAAAAGTATCCACGGAATTTTCGATTTGAAAAAACTCGAAGCGACAAAATTGTTCGTCAATGTTCGAAGAAGTTTTCCTGGAATTTTCAGACCAATCGAATGAAAAATGTGGGAGATATTCAAAAATGTTTACAATACCGCAACTCACCCGAAGAAAAAGCATGGAGCTTCAGCGAACATTCAGATTAGATCTAATTTGATGAAAGCTAATTTTCAGTTTCACAAACGTTTGATAAAGGTTCTAGCAGCGCTGAAATGTCATCAAGGGTTCATCGAAGAATTTATATCAATTTATGTTTATTAATTACTTCATTATTCATATGAATCGATAAGAATGAATATAAGTATAGAGATTTTTGTGAAGCTTCGTCAAACCTTCGATGAACCTTCAATGAACGTTTCCTGAAAGTATTCCGAAGTGGACATTTCAACATTCGTATATAGAACTTTCGTCAAACGTTTGTGAATCTAAAAGTTGACTTTCATGAACCTTCGGCGCGATCTATACAGATCTAATTTGAACGTTCGCTGAAGCTTCATGTTCTCTCCGGATTGTGTTGAATGTCAACCGTTGTTTCCTGTGAATGATATTTTTGAATGCACATAAAATTTCATTCACCAAATCGTAAGAAGAAAAAATGTGGAAATAGAATTTCTTTATCTTGAAACATTTTTGTGGTTCTTATTCTATTTGGAGTGGATGAAGTTTCAATTTTCGTTCTGGATTCCTCTTTGAAAATGAAGATAACGTACAAGAATTTCCCTGTTACAAATAATCTATAAAATCTCATCAACGAATGGGAAAAATGAATGAGTTTCAATGAAATTCAATCAGAAATCACACCATCCCTGATAGGATTTTAACAGAATAATTTCCACCTGAGTTGGGAAATGGGTCTTCAAAAAGATATTTCTAGCAAATATCTGAAACAACACTCAAGAATCCTTAATGAGTTCTTTTTTGAGAGTTAGTGATTTTCACGTGATATCTGAATGAAATCCAACTTGGAGAGCAAAAATACTACTATTCGAGGTCATTGAAAAGGATTGTAACAATGAAACAGTTGATAACTGAAAAAATGGTGATGCGTGGACGGTGGCGGTGTTGACCCTACTTGAAATTTTAACAGATCAGTCATTATGCATTTATACATATGTATGGGAGCGGTCTGGATATATGCACAACTCGACGTTCCTCGGTGTTGCGATATCACAATAAACCAACAACACCGACCCTGGTAGGGTACTCATTTTCCCAGCACCGCAACGCGGCGACGACCTGTACGATGCAAGAGCCAGTCAGTCTTAAACGAGAGTTCCGAGTCCGTGGATTCCTCTCACTTGTTTTCACGAATCGTCGTTGAGTTTTCACTTTCGCCAATATTCAAAAATTATCACTTGTGAGTTAATCATCCGTTCCTTGCGACTTACATATAAATATACACTTGTGCATATACGTTCGTGTGGGCATGAATACCGGAAAATGCTTATCCCTGTAAACGATGATGGGATTATCGTGAGAAAATTTATTGAAATTCCTATAAGTTGTAATTCTAATAAAAAATTCAAAATCACGTTATCGATAGAATTGTCAATGCGAAATTAGTCATCCTAAGGAACCCTTTGGGACCTACTTTGTTTTGCATGATTACATGAATGGTCTCTGCATCTCTTCGCAAATAAATGTGGGAAAATATATAATTCATCTATATGTTCAATCGCTTTATTTTTCAATTCATTTGCATCTTGATATTTCTCAACTCATTTGGCGAATGCTCATTTTCCGCGAATGGTGAAGGTTACCATTCCTCCTTTCATGTTTTTCCACAATCTCATGTCACAGTGGAATGAAAATTCCAGCATAATTCGTTACATAAAATTGCTTTGAACTTTTCAATTCCTGATATGTTTGTGATTTAATGTTTTTAGAATTAGACGGCCGGAAAGGAATGCATTTGCATTCAAACTTTGTATTGAATTGAAATTTAGGTCAAGCATGAATCAGGATTCGAATTTATGCAAATAAATTATCCGAGTTTATGAAAAAGTCGAAGAAAATTTTCACGTTCGATATTGAATATATGGTTTATTTGCATGTAAAACAATAGCGAGGCTTTGAATTGCGAATTTTACAAATCCATTGGTAAAGGCGGTAAGAAAAGATGCAGTTTCGAACAATATTGTATTGTATATTGTAAAATTTTCAATTTAAAGGCCCGGAGCGCTCCTTTGTCGCCCTACGCACTCACTTTTTACAATTATTTTCTTATCTTGTGCTTAAAAATTCATTTGAGTGAGTTATAATTTCATTCGATTCAAGGCGATGTTCGATTAATTCAATTTTGTTTGAGAGGATATTATTCGATCGGTGCGAACTTCAGAAAATTCAATCTCTCGAATGTCCAGTAAAGTGAAGCGATAAAACTATCCCCGGACAACAACAAACTTTTAATTCGCGCACACTCTTACATTTGATATAGTACGTTTGGAAGAAGAAAGTAATCCTTGGTATATACTTGCTCTAAATGAGCTTGACGCTTTGCTCACCTTTGAACGTTTCATTTTCACCAGGGTCATCATTTTCATTGTTCAATTCTCGCATCAGGGTTTCAATGCAAACCTGAATGGATAATATTCAGATCGATCTGTTGGAATTCGCAGGGATCTTCAAAAATTTGTAAACGTGCTACCAAACGTATCTGGTAAGTATCTAATTCAGGTGCTTGAAATGGTTTATTATGGAAGAATGTCTGTAAATTCATGATCCAATGACTGAAGGAATATAAAAAATCATGCAGCACGTTGGTCCTCGTGTAGTCATAAAAAATCTTTTCTTAATTCATCGTGGGATTCTTCGAAAGCCCTCTCATTGTATTGGTTCGGAATGGAACTTTATGCGCTCCTGGTGTTCAACAAGAGTTCTCAAAGAATTCCGGAATTGACTTAACATGGGTCCAGGAGATTTAAACATTCATTAACGAATAAAGTTTCTTTTATATCAATGAAGTTTTAAAAGCTAAATGACTATTCATTACTCTTTCCTTCATTCCTTGGGGAACGTTTATCGACGAATGAATCATTATCTACAGTTGAGTAAGGTATTTTGAAACCTGCATTGAGATAAACAAACATTACTGTGCAGCGTCCAAACTGCGATAATTCATGTTCGGAAGAAATTTCAGATTAGCCATCGTTAGGTGCTCGCTAAGCATCAATTATTCGCGTTCAGGGCATCATCTCTGAGTACGTTTTGAACGCGAATAGTTGATATCTGGCGAAGGAATAGTGATGGCTAGTTTGAAATTTCTTTTAGACATGAATCATCCCTGTTTAGACGCTACATGAGAATGACTTTGGTTTATTCGACTTCGGATGAAAATTCATTCAGATGTTTTTATTATGTTAACAATTCAAGTGAATGTAGCTTTGCATGTAATCAACAATGAGAGATTTTCAACCCCGCATAAGTGGCCCTGGCAAGCACGTTAACATTATTCAGTGAGCTGTCAATTTTTGGTCATTTCTTTCCTTCGCAACGTAAAGTCACCTATTTCCGACCACTCTTCTAAATTTCAATAAAGTATACAAATACAAATAATCCTTCGAAACAGCATGAAGTGATTGGCAGGTTAAGACAATTATTATTGTCGGAAATAGGGCATTTCACGTCAGATCAAATTGCACGAATCATTTTCCCGGGTGATACACTGTGATCGTACATCTCCCCATTGCAAAAATCCAGGTACTCATCCGAAATACCCATAGGAAACTTGAAAACCCAGTTGGAACTTCTGGGAATCCATGACAAATATTTCGTATCTGAGAAACCAGGCAGGAATTTACGTAGGAAACCATCGGAACTTTTTGCAAGAAAACATGGGAATCTATCTGGATTTTTTCAATAGGGCTGTTCCCTAGCGCGCATGACAATTATCTTTCAGATGGCATCAAATGAAACAATTGAATGGCCGTTTTGTACAATTCCACAGCGTAATGCAGAAATGTATGGAATAATATGCGTGGATGAATTTTCATGAAAAAAAAACTAGTCATTTTGAATAACATTTAAATTGTTTTTCTAGCGAAACAATTCAAAATATTTCTATTGCATTTGGTGAGAATGTTTGATGCTGACATAAAACTTCTTACGTTTGTATTACATTTCGATGACTGGCAAGTTTCTTGCAGGATTATCAAATATGAGATTAATGTAATCATCTTTTATCAAGGAAATTGAATTTCAGGGATTCCAGGGACGGATTCAGAAATTCTCTATCCACTCTATGCACTTGTGACACTTCTTGTGACACTTCGACTGAAGAAGGTCAGAGAATTTCTAAATTCATCCATGGCGATACCTTCAAATTGGTCTATCCTCATAGCACCACCAAAAACAGTTATGACCATCTTTTTTATTGTTGGAGTGAAGATTTTTACAAGGACAATAAATTTTTTTTATAGTTATGAAATATTTTCCTCCGCGTGGACAAAATCAATGCTGGAAAAAATGTGTGATAATTGAGGCATATGACGAAAATATTTCGACAAATTTCCAAACATCCACAAAATCTCTGATTGTTTGATGCTAAATTGGTGTGAGATTAAAAATCCTCTGATTTGATTTTATTTGAAGGACCTGAAGCATTTACGAACTTGATAAAACTTTGAAGGCAGAACGTTTTGAACTGATTGGGCATGCGTAATTGAAAACTCCAGATAGTCACCGATAAAAACTAGATTCAGAGTCGTAGATGATTGCTCTAAGATTCATTAAATCCGCGTGAATGCCTCCCATGAAATCCAACTGATAGTTCGATAAATTATTCTCAAGCTTTTACCACGCTGGAATGTTATAAGTTACGCATTGACTTCCGATGGAAACGTAAGTATTCTGAAAAAAACAAATTTTGACATTCTTTCATATACCTTCCACGCAAAGAAGAAAAATTGTATCAAAAACTTGCCCTGTCCATGTAACTCGTGGATAACGAACACCGATTCTTACGAACTGGAGATGGGCCATAAGAACGACACGATTGAATCCAATTAAGAGAATAATCAGCGCTTTATAGGCCTACTACTCGCCAACTTCAGCGGTATTCTATTATTCTGGGTGAAATTCCATTAATGATTTATGAATCTTTAAAACCTTGTTTCTATGTATAATTCGAATCCTGGTGTCAAAGACGTAGATACAATTTTTCTGATTTCACAAAAATTGATATCCCATCGGTATATCGCTGAATAACAATCGATATGAGAATAAAGTCGTTCACTTTTCTTATCAGTCTCAATGCGTTACATTCCCAACGAAAATAAGGTGTCTAAAGGTTAATGTAGTGTAATTGGAATTCAGAACACGTGTACAGGGAGAGTAATTACGGAAGTTCAAGTGCATAGCTAATGAAATACCATGATCAAAATGCAACTTTATTTTCGCGAGGAACTGCATTAATTATGAAAACAAGCATTGTTTCATCGTTCCACAAGACATTGTTGGTATTATTGCGTCCATCTTTAATAGCGAAAGGATTTTTCGAATACTTTCATTTTGGATCATATGAATGAACCATTGAAAAAAAACCACACTCACACACACACACACACACACATTCATAAATGCGAAATTCAAGTCTGAAACTGATACAAAATTTTTGTAAATATGAACGTAACACAGGACATTCTGATCCACTTGCGTCTATTATTGGAAAGGTGAAGGAAGAGAAATTTGTTAATCTCCAATAGCGAAGGATTACATGGCCATCAAAGCTGCATTAACATTAACAAAAGAAAGATATTTTGATATCTTATATTGTTTCAATTGAATCCATAACCACGAGGAAGAAGACTTCACGATGTATGCTCGACAGATATTTCATCGATTCGACGAGTCGCAAATTGAGAAACCACGAAGAATGGCTGAAGATCCGTCCAATTTGCCAACACCTGGATCCGAAGGAGCCCTCATCGAGCAAACCGAGAATGCTGTGTCGATTTATATCGGTTCTCATCCCCTCAGATTCGAACCTGAAGATTTAGATGACGTTTACCGAGAAAAGGCGAGAACGGAATTGCGCGAAACACCTGAACAGAGGGCTGCAGCTTTTGAGAAAATTCGTCAACTATTGAAAGGCAAGGTGCATATTCCTGGGTTTCGAGGGAACTTAATATGAGGCAATTCAGTATTCTCATTTTCATTTTGATAAATAATCACTTTTGGAATATTTCTTTGCACATACAATTTTCTTTGTAGGAGAAAGTCATTGGTTGGAATGATTGAATATTGTTTTATTTCACGAGATTTTATCAATTCTTGATTCGTTCGTTTCAGAGGAGCCAGAACTGAATGTACCTGACGATGAAGATTACTATCAAAAATTTTTACGTCCATGTAAATGGTATCCGAATAGCGCTTTTGAATTGGTAAGTCCTGTTCCTCGATAAACTGACTTTTTGTGTCAAAATTTCAAGTCCAAAGCTGTGATAAGGAATTCGTTGTCCAATGAAATGAGCTGTATTTGATGGAAGGAATCGAATAATAATCTTATATCATCTTTCCAGATGAAAAGGTTTTATAAATTTCGTTTAAATCATGCGCGTCTGTGTAAAGACTTACTGCCCAGTAAAGAAAAGGCGGTATTCGTTTCTGGGGTATTAACTCCTTTACCGTTACGTACGAAAGATGGTTGCCGAGTGGTACTCTTGGAAGGTGGGAAGACGTGGAAACCCAAAGAAGTCACCCTTGATCAATTTTTCAGAGGTACAATGTTGTCATTGGATGCAGCGATGGCGGAACCAAAAACGCAGGTGAACCACAATAATGAACAATTTCATAAAGCATTGAAGGCATTTTGGAACTATTCGTAAAATATTTAAAATAATAAATAATGGGATTGATCTCTCTACAGGTCTCTGGCGTTCACGTGATCCTCGATATGAATGGATTATCTCTCGGACAAGTAACCTATTTCACACCCAGTTTCGCAAGTGCGGTCGTAGAATGGGTTCAAAAATGTTTACCGTGTCGTCTGAAGGGCATCCATATTGTCAATCAACCATACATATTCAACATGGTTTTTGCTGTATTCAAACCATTCCTTCAGGTAAGTGTTTGATTAAATTTCAAAATTGGTTTCGAATTTCCTTAATGATCAATTTTTTTACATTTCAGGAAAAACTTCGTAATAGGATACATTTTCATGGCACCAACCGAACGACTCTTTTATCTTACGTAGATGCTCACGTCGTGCCAAAAAAATTGGGAGGAGAGTTCGAATTACCAACGGAACCAATTGGTGAAGCTCTTTGGGAATATTTTTGCTCCTTCGAAGCAGATTTCGTTGGTACGTCAAAGTATTTTTTTCTTTTTCAATTTTAGCTGTAGACTCCATTTGGCTGATGTAACTAAATCATTTCTCTCTGTGCACATCAGAGCTAAATGGAAAATGTGAGAAAATTTGTATCGAATCAAGGTCTTTGATCGTGCGTGTACACAGCGTGATCATTTATTAGCAGAACTCTCCAAGAGAGAGATGAGCTCCCTCCTCGTATTTTATTGGTGAAAGGTTTCGGACAATACACTTTCACCAAATATACATCTTTTATAGCCTTACGTATGCATTCTACATACGCGAGAATTTCTTGTAAAATAATATCAATGAAATTCAACGGACATTTAAGGGGATACATTTAAGCGGCTCCTGACGATGCAACCCAAGCCAAATTTTTTCAGACAAATTATTAGAAAATAAAGCAATAAAAGGGAAATATCGCTCTGTACAGATCTGTATATTTTATTGATTGAAGAAGGTCTACGTACAGAGCGATATTTCCCTTTTATTGCTTTCTTTTCTAATAATTTGTCTGAATAGTTGCATCTTCAGGGGTCGCTGATATCACCTTAAATACATCCAATAACTTGAATCATAGATCAATGGTGTTGATCATTATTTTTGTTTCAGTTTCCAATCAATGCGGATATACGAAGAAAATGGATATAGGATCGTCTTCCTCCGTTAAATGAAAAATGTATTTATCATCTTTGTTGTTCGTTATTTTTGAAAATATGCGAAGAATGAATGGAATCATCCATAAAATATGTTCGCTTTTCAATATGTCTTTCTTTGTCAGCCTTTACCGACTTCACATTGGCGTGACAAAGATATAAATCACGAGAAACGAACGCATTTCATGGATGATGCATATAAATTTGTTTGTAAATTTCATACTGTATATTTGGATTTGATAATTGACAAATTATTGAAGAAAATTTTTATATCGACCAAACTTTTTGCAAAATCAATTTCAATGATGTACTCAATGAAATCTTCCCATTTACACGTTTTACGTGAATGGATATAAAAATGAAAGATACGTGATTATCATAACATTTATCAAAGTGGTTATCGATCAATAATTTGATAACAGTGATAAAATCGTACGATGTATCTCATATTATAACAATATACGACTATTACATTTCTGATTCAAAAAATTCATTGGGTCCCATTGATCAATGTGATTTATTCATACGAACTTTGCAACAGTAAACAACTATTCATACTTATTCAAACCCATTGGAACTGATTGAATTAATGAAATTCAACGGGAATTGGAAATTTAACAGGTTTGAATGATCTTTGCAAATGACCGTTGCAAAGTTTGCATTGGATTTCATTAATTAATGGGTTGCAATAATAGACTTTTTTTTACCAAGGATTTAACGCTTACATAGTCAAATCCGGTTAATTTTTCTTCATTACGATTTATCTGTTGAGCGAATAACGTGATTGAAAAAAAAGATCATGAGAATAGAAGTTGTTCTCGTTGATTTATGTGGCACGCTGAAGCATAAAAATTACATTCACTCGTGATGGAAAAAATTTCGTTGAATGAATTCAGAAGTGACCCCAAAAGTCACCTGTTTCTCAGACCTCGAAGACCGGATACCATTTTACGATGAGCCATTGGTTTTCATTGGTTTTGGGAATACAGAGGATTCAAGTGAAATGAATAAATATATACAAAATATATACATATTAAGTATGTGATGAATATTATATATATATATATATATTATATGAAAGCAGGCTGATGATTTTGGGGTCACTCTTTACTGCCCGACAATCCAAGTATTCTCAACACCGTATTTACTGTCCAGCAGGTTGTGGGTACATTCGCTCCTGGGTAAGAATTTTTTTCATCCAGGCACCCTTAGAAATGCCCTAGTGAACAACTGTTATATATTGAAATCAATATAATTTTTGTTGAATTTTCTCAGGAACATATCCTGATTGGGAAAATTTTCAAAATTATAGTATTTCATTATAGAATTTATGTATTTTCAAACATTTTCCCCCCTCGGGTGTGTATATTATATTTTAAACTAGATTGATAAGGTTGATCTAGATATATGAGAATTTTGAAGCAAGGATGTCAACATATCAACATACTGAATTGTTACAGATTAATATTTCATCGATGAATTGTTTTGAACAGGTTCACAAAAATAATTCACAGATAGATGATGAATTGGAATGAATATACACAGCGCATATATAATGGTTGTTCAGTTGTCGGTTTCAGGGGCAAGTATTATGTATCATATTCGTAACTGCATTAAACTCGAATTTGATAGTACGAAAATATTTTTATTCAGAATCCAAAATTTATTATAAAATACAAATATTCATTTCTGAAAAGGACGAAAGGAAATTTTACTACTTGGCATTTGATCGAAAACATCCCCAGAAGAGTGGAAATATTTTTAAAATTATATATAAATTATATAAAGTTTGTAAAACTTTCCCACTCCAGTTGTTGAAGATCAAAGTATCGAAACATCCTTTAGAATGTAGAGGACTCATAAAAACATCTTAAAAATACGTCAAATACAATATATGACTGTACGAAAGCAAATTTTTGTACGGGAATAAATAATCAACTCCACTTAAAATCACCTATTTATAAATAATTACATAATATACAGCGAGGTATAAATAATTATATGCACAGGAGCAATCATCGACAATTTAACGTATCGCTATTGTATTTTGTATATTATAATATCCTCAATAGCCATACATTGGAAAAATAAGATTGTGATTGTTAAGGTCATACTTGCATACTTGAGATTGATTCAGTATTGATCATCTCAATTCTAACTATCAAAGTTATGTTACATTTTAATCATCACTATTCCACTTTCCTTTATTTTCAACTGATTGTTTTTGTTATTTTTTCTGAAAGAGGATACATGCATATAAATAATAAAATGTTGCAAACACCGGAGTACCATCGATCATGGTGTTGTGTACTGCAACAGACCAGCATCCATCACCAAATTATTTATAACTGTATCAAATAATATACATCTTTCCTCGAACTGAATGAAACATCTCAATAACGGTCAACGATTCATAAATTCCATTTTCCATTTTTGATTCAATTCAATTTCAGTCGAATCCTCAGTATTACACTTTTTTCCACCATAAGCCAGAAGAATAATTTATATGCTAGGAATTCAATCTTTCTTGTATCCGTAAGAGTTGATTGCTGTAAAAAACAAAAAAAGAATTTATCATTAATTTCAATGAAAGAGACAAAACGGTATAATATGCGATACATGTAAACACAAAGATCCCATGTGTGTATGGAGCAAGCCTGGCACAAGACCTGCCGAGACTTGTCTTGATCAATTTACCAAACTTGGCCCAGGCTTGGGAATGATAAGATCAGGACAAGCTTGGGCCAGTGGTTTTGCCAGACTCGGTCCAATTCATTTACCATGCAACAACCAATGCTGCTTTGATCGCAAATATGAATGAAAAAAGTAATACTTTCTACCTCAGAATGACGTACATGAATTATCTTAAAACGATAGACAAAAAATGTGACAAGACTGGGACAAGCTTGTATGATCATTGGAAAATTTGCGTTCTTTGATATTTCAATCAATTTTGATTCTATTGTTGAATTATAATTTTCAGCAATATTGGCACAATTGTTCTCAACGGATGCTCGATTTTTACACTTGTGCCAAGCTTGTGCCAAATGTAGGGACCATTTCAAAAATATTAACAAATGTACCATGACTGACTATCCATTGGGGCCAATTGTTCTTCACGGAGGTTTGTTACTGACACATGTGCCAACCTTGGGACAAGCTTGGATTTCTTTTTAGTATTGGCAATACCTGCATGGGATATTTCGAGGCAAGATTGTCAATATATCTTTCAGAAAAGGCCCTTTTTGTGGATCAAAGATTCTTCTTTCGTTACACGAAAGACAAATTTTTGAACCTCACGATTCAAGTTTACTGCGAATGATTGTAATATTTCATTCAAATTTCCTTACCATCGTATTCGCCATCACACAGGAGTAATAGTTCTAACCACTGAGCTCCGCTTACTCGTGGAATTTGCATGGTGCCTCGATAGCATTCGGGTAAACATTTTGGTGATAAATAATTATGTAATGACTTTCGATCTGTTCCGTGGAAAACAATCTGAAATCAAGGACAAAACAGAGGATAGAATTAATCAAATCTTTGTCAGTAAGTAGACTCAGGGGAACAACAAATTCATCAGATTAAAAACTCTTGAAAATTACGGCTAGGGTTAATCGGTATAATGCGATTGCGTTGATTCGATATATCACTTGATAATTCCTTAAGAAAGTTTTCCTCATCGAAACATGGGAAAAACCATGGAAATGGACAGGGAAAACTTTTATACGGGATGAACTAGAATCATCCATTCGATTGAAAAATATTTAAATTAATTTTATACGTAACTTAGTAATTGAGTGGGAACAAGTTTTTTTGATTTTTGAATTACAAAGTTTGAGTGCTTGAAAAAATCATTAATTTCACGAAATTGCACTGAACATATTGGAAGTTTACAAGAATCTTCCAGTTATTTCATATTTGTTACTATGGGATAATCTCATTAATTTTCTGCCACACAATGATGGACAAAAGAAATCATACACTACTCCCCTGATCGAAAGATCCGATTCAAACCTATCAACTGGTCAATCAGTATGAATCAAATTTTTGTCCAGGAATTTCCCTATTGGATCTTGATCAAATCTAATCGGTTTGAATAAGAAATTTTTACTTAATGAGATATAATCAGGAAACTCGGATCATGTACATTCGAATTTACTGATTATATCCCATTGAGTAGAAATTTCCTATTTGAACCGATTAGATTTGAATCAGATCCAATAGGAAAATTCCTGGACAAAGATCTGATTCATACTGATCGACCAGTTAATAGGTTTGAATCGGATCTTTGTTGCAGATAATGAATTGTTTTTCTTTGTCAAATTCAGTACATTCTTCGTCATTTCAAATTACTGACATCTAGGTACCTAACATAAGAATGACTAATTATTAATAATTGCCGTTTCGTAAGCAATGTATGATTTATTCTGTGCATTTAAAAATAAACGAACCTACATATTCACGGCGGATATCACTGCATTAAGTGAAACTTTTAAAATTCATGAATTTATATGCATTATATTTTTATTTCGATTCATCGGATGTGTATACACGTTCAACAATCAGGTTTGCATGGAATTAGAAAAACAGTCTTGCATAAAACGGATCTTACTACTAGTACAATGCAAAGGAGCCTCTTTGAGAAATCACAGTAAGTGAAGGTACTGAATAACTAATTACATATACCAACGAGTGGATAAATAATTTATTAAGTAACTCATGACTAGATCAATTGAGAGTGCTTTGAATATCCTACCCTGATTAAAAATGTCCATTGAATCCCATTACCTTCGTAACATCGAGTGTTCATTTGAATCCATTCATATCATTTGAAAACCGGTTTTCTAATAGGTTCGAATGGTTGTTTATCGTTGACGGGACAAGAAAATTATCTTGGTTCAACATCCGTTATCTCATTTATAAAGCAAACAATGTTTCCCTCATTTTGAAAATGAAATTTATCTTGGACTGAAACAATATTTTTTTTCAATTTCAAGTAAGTTTACTTGACAAAAGACGATATTGTTTTTCTTACGCATTGCACAACGGAGGTTGAATTGAGATCAGTTTTCATCCATCAACGGGATTCAATGTACGTTTATTTGTCACCGGAAATCAATACTGATCACACCTTTTATGAAAGTGTATCTTATACATACTACTATAAAAACATGAACCTAGACCACGTAATAAAAAGGCAAAAACATTTACCCTGTTTTTGAGTTTTTCCCTGAGGAATGGTTTGAATAGAATGAAAACCATATTAAAGACGTAAGGTTGATTGATAATATGAATATTTTTCACTCTAAGCGGCATGGCATCTTGCAACCAATCCACTATCCTCTTGGCGAACGGTGGCGTAAACTGCCAAGTTTGTTGTAGAGTTAGTCCATTCATATCAAAAATAACGACAGCTCCAGCGATTTGCGAAGCTGGTTCCAACATGGCAGCCTCCAAATAGAGCACACAGCCTTTGAAAACTTCGTCTAAACTGCACTTGTTGTAATTCCATTTTTTCCCCAATTCGATAATAAGTATACGTCTGCCGTGTTGATCACGATTCGGCAAGACCGTAAGTATGTTGTGTTCAAAGATGTTCTTCTCCCGACTCGGTCGAAGACTTTCGTAAACGTTTGCGTTTTTGACCTTGAAACTGTAGTAATTCTTGACAAGCTTGCACGCAGACTCCGGATAATATTTGGTCGGTCTCAGAAATCTGATGAGCCAAGCATCATTATCCAAGGGACATTTCAGATCCTTTTCAGCTGCAAAAATATTGCTCAAATTAATTTTCAACAATGAATTTCATCGAAACTCTTCTCGCTTTCTCCGTGGCGAATATATATCTATGCACGTAAATTCGATGAATAATGCATACAAAAAGAAAAAGCAATGAAAAAAATCACACATTAGGTTGATTACTCTCGTTTTCGTACATTGGAAGTGAGAAGAGTTGATTTTTATCCACGATATTAGTATGAGGGATTCATGTGCATGGGAATAATCGATTAAATACTGGACCCCGCATTCTTCAACGATACAGTCCGATACAAAAGTGTGTGTTCCAAAAAAGTACCATTCTCTTCTTTTGAGAGAATTCGATCGATTAGAGAAATTTAAGAGATGTCATTGATTGTTCTCTTTTCTTCTTCTTTCATCGCGATACGGATAAATGAATTAAAATCCAAGGCAAAATTGTTCCTTAAAATGGGAAGAACTGTAATTGACAAAACAATCCTCCCGCGATCAAGAAACATAATCCACCATATAAATGCACAGAAATTTGGCGCGTAAAATGATAACGCAACAATCCTGAAGGACATCCGAGATTGTGCCATGACTTTTCAAAATGATGATTGAAATGCATGGAAAGAATGTTTCCATGAATGGATATTACCTTTCAATAGTTCTCTCAATCTCTGAATAGCGTCCTTTTGAATTTCAGGAGTTTCTCTCAATTCCTTCCTCGCAACCTCCTGGAGTTCTGGAGAGGGTGGATCCAATTCTAACCTTAGAGTGAAATCTCCCAATTGGATGGACGGCAGTTTGTCCATAACCGTTAACATCGTGGCTGTAACAATCGAATGAACCAATCAATAAATGAATAAATATGTTTCTGTGAGATCTAATGTGATTCAATAATAAAAGAGCACAAAATATGTCCCACCGGAAAACGGGTGTTCAAATACCATTATGGAACTTAATAGAATTTGATAAGAATATATCTATCTAAGAGATTTTTTCAGCGGGGGTTTCCGGAGTGGTACACCAGATACGTTGTTAACTTCCCATAGTCAAGAAAATCTCATCAAACCAATTGAGGTTGATGCAAAAACATGATTCGAACCCATTCAATTCCACTTTTTTATGGGAACCAATGACAATCCATCGATTCAATGGAGTCTTTCAACCAGGGTCATGTTTTTTTTTTGGCTCTACTCATTGAACCAACGGTTTTTATAATAAAATCAGAAACAAAGTGTCAAAATTGTTTTGATTAAAAATACACGTTCGCTCCTTTTTTATGATAATGTATGTATGCGTGTTGAAATTTCAAGGAAAGCAGGAATTTGAAGGTTAGAAGATTGCAATAATTTACCTGTAAATTTTTTTATTATTATTAAATTTTTTGTTATCGTGTATCTAGTTCTCTACAGATTGAATATTTCGATAAACAGTGATTCCAGAAGGATACGCGGGATAACTTATAAGGTACAATTCAACATATTTATATCGTAGGTATGGTATATGAGTGTTTGGTGGGAGGAACCATGAATACGCGATAATTTACAACAACTTTTCTTGAGCTCAAGATCCAGACTATTGTATTGTATGAGAATACAAAGTTATCGTTTCTCTTCCCCAACAAAAATGATTCTAATCACTTTATAGTTGATGTCAAGATCCTTCCCACATAGCACCACAGTCCCAGAAGAATTCATAAACAATTCTTGTTGAACTGATTGCGTTCTTTTGGATCTGTCGTGCTGGGAGGGTTTCTAATGACCCTAAACAAAATGTCCTATCTATATTCATTTTTGCAGAAAAACTATTTGAAAAATTGCGGAACAACGGAAATTGTTTCAATTGTGGAGCATGAAACAAGTTCTATACACGCAAAAAAATGACTTGTCATATTTAACAAAATTTCGGATAAAAACTGGGACAGGTACAATAATTTTGGAGTATAATTTACCGCAACTGTCATCAAATCTACTCCAATTCAGTTAGAATTGCCACAATTGTTTGTTAATCGTATTGAAAATTGTACCTGTCCCAGAATTTACCGCAAATTCTTTTCCATGTAGAAGATACTTGTAGAAAAAAAAAAGAAGCAAAGTTTATTTTGGAAAAGATTCTATGGAATACCGAACAAGTTTGCCACAACCTGGAAATTCGATGCATCTCCTTGGTCATTCTATCCAACGCGAATTCGTGATTGATCAATTCCGTTAGAATTTCCAAATTGTGGCAACCGTGTATCCCTGCTTGAAGAATCTCATTGAACCGATTGATTCCCTTTGATTCCGATGCAGAATCAATCGGTTCAATGAGATTCTTGAAGTAAGGATAAGAGATAACTTCGAGATATCTTCGAGAAGTCTTTATGGCATGTGGAATTTTTTCTAAAGCAAGCTTTAGAAGAGGATTTTAGATTGATTTCAAATTAGTTGAAGGTTCATCAAACCTTATCCAGAGCTTCGTTTTCTCTTGGAGAGGTACAATGAGTCAAAGAAGGAAATCACCTTCTTTTAGGAAGGAAATTTACTTCAAATAATTGACATACAGGGTGTTCAGGAACAAACTATACCCGCTTTTCACCAACTTATTTCTGAGAGAAAACTAGGAAACTTTTTTCTTTGTCACTCTTCGATCCAAAGCTCAGTTTCAGAGCTGATTCCAACCAATCAAGTGGAAACAACATAAGCATACTCTTCGATCGTTGGAGTGGCCGATGCACTTCGCACTCGAATGATCAACTTATTTTGTTCATAACTCAAGAACCAAATTTTGGATCTCAAAGTGATAAAATAAAAAGTTTTTCAGTATTGTTTTCAGGAATACGCCGGTGAGGAGTGCATGGTTTGTTCCGGTACACCCTGTATAAATAAACTATATAAAACCCGTTTTCAAGACAGAATTATGTTGAAATCAACATGGGAGGGTACATTTCTGACTCAGTGAAAATTTTTCTCTTATGATTTCGCAATCGTAGAAAAAACAAGCGCTCATTTCACGGCGTTGGGAACCCCTCGAAGGGTTAATTTCATGCGAACGGTTACTCATCAAAGATTGGGAGATCTTGTTTCTCAATTTAGCGTATATTTATTCTCGTGAGTGCGTTTATGGCGTAATATAGAAAGATTTGTACACATTGTACTTTATACAGTACCTTGGTTCTTCCACGTGTTCTATACTCAAGTATATACCACTACGGTGAATGGAACGTCAACTTCTCTAACCTACACTCACTCAGCAGAAACTCGCTTTTCGTAATCATTTACAATTCCGAGCGGAGCATATTACTAGTTTTCGTTATTACAGGTCGTTGACTATGAATAGTTTCTGTGAGTTTATATTACGTAGTCTTCAACAGTAACAGAATTTATTCGTGCAACATTGATAACCAATCTACTCAGTGAGTATGAATTTCCTCAACAAATTCAAGTACGTAATTAATCTGATACGAATGTCATACAGTTTTTTTAATGATTTGAGAAACCTCTAGAATGTTTGAGCATTAACCGAAGAGAAGCATATTCATTACCAAATGCAAATTCGTTCTATAAAACAACAGAATAATGTCACACGTAATTGACACAATTCGAGGGATAATGTATATCTGGATAATTTAATGTTGTAATGGAACATTCTCATACATTGAAATCGACATTATATTAGAATTTTAAATGATTTACGATATCAAGGCATTGCCATGCTTGAGTGTTCAATGATGCATTGGGCGATACCGATTAATTTATTCAAGATGCATTCTAAAGTAAGAAAAAGAAACGAATTATTTGGCCTACTCATTTGGATTTGGTCAATTTTTTTATATGAAATGTGCTCTTCATACGGTGCAGAAGTTAAAAAAAATTCTTTCGAATATCTATTGAACCTTTTATGAACTGTTTCTGAACTAATGTGCTATATGGGTCATTACTTGTGAAGAACGTTAATTAATCGTGGAAAAGAAACTTATTCAAGAGAATGAGCCATGTTCATGTAGAATGATCATTAGGGTGGTTCTTATTTTATATATAAAGAGTGTTTTCTGAATTTTTTGTTGTCAACAAACAAGTTTTCTGTACGGCTGACCCTCTAATTTCGTTCTACATCAAGAAGGATTGCTACAATATTTTTTACATAATTTTCAAAAGAGATTTGGGGGTCGCTCACGACGTTTTGAAACGCCTAATAATCATTCCGCTGTATCCGAATAGAGATTCACTGAACACAAATGAACTGATAGAGAAACTTTTGATAGAATAAATTTTATTCTCAACAATATTTCAAAAAAATCTATCAATTTTGAATATTTTGTTTACAAAAGAAATAGACTATTCCGCAGAAATTCTCCTATTTCTCTCATGTACATACCCTCAATTACTCGCGATCTATGGGAATTTTGATTGAAATACGCACCAAGTTCTTCTCATTTTTCACTAATTTTGAAAAAAATAATTTGCTGATGGTTGAATAGCTAGGAGAGCTATTTTATTCAGCTATGGCAGATACTGATTTAACTGCAACAATGATAAATATGGCTGTCATAGCTAAATTATTTCGCTATCCAAACATCAAGCCCAAAATTTTACAGCTAAAGGAACAAAAAACTGAACACCTGCCGTAGCGAATTCAATTTTGTTTTGTGTGATCCCGTGAAAAAGTGTCCCTCATTTCTGCTATGCTTTCCATACTTTCGTTGATAAAATTCCATGAATTAGAAAACAATATGAAAAATAGGGACAAAAGAATTGAAAAAAAGACATAAAATGAAAGAAAAAATCAAAACGATCGAATTAATTGTATCAATTTCACATTGAATAATCAAAAAGCTTATAGATGTTATGAATAATGGTGCTGCTGCTTCCTCCTACGTTATTTAGTTGCACTTAGGGTGAGTGAGGTTTGGATATAACTCTGCTACCCTTCATAAGCAAGGAATACGTCTTTATGAAAGGGTATTCATTGGCGTGATATCTCTCAAAGTTCGATCGATTTGGAAATACAGTTTTGCCCCGCGTGATATATAGCATACTCTCAAAGATGAGAGGATATGAAAAGGAAAAAGGTAGAGATAAAGTGACAAGACAGAATATCAAGGCCGTGTTCCGGTGACTATGTAATATCATGTTATGACACTATGATTCTTTGGAAACAGAAACAAGAACTGAAGCTTCAATTAATTTTTTCATACATAAATGTTCATTTATAATTGTTAACCTGTTACGATCTGGTCTGTAATCATTGTCAGTCATTCATGCGCATAAAAAGTAATAAAATATATGCTCAGAACTGTGAGAATGTTCTTGTCCGAATGTTAATTGCAACTTTATTACTTCATTAATTTCGAATTTTCGGCATTTTGTTTAATTTCAAAAGCTCTCGAACTTCGGATGAAATTATTGAATTCAGTGACATTTTCGTGGTCCTTGTGGAAATATTACTATCCTCGATGCTCATAAACAATGTGTTTCAAGAATGAAAATAGTCACATCCATAATGTAATAGCTACTGTGCATTGTGTCGGAAAAACATCATTTTAATCACTAAACTGCCCACATTGATTATTAGTTCTGCAATGATGCCAGCAGTTTTCTCGTGTTTGATGTCTATTCCCGTCGATGATGGAGTATTATTAAGAGTTTTTTAAGTGATTCTGAGAATGTAGCACGAGCTTTACTAGCAATGTTGCATCGTTGAATTATTAATGTGGTAAATTTGTAGTAACATCAGCGGAAAATCACTAATGTATTCTAAAGATTTCCAAGTGATGCTTCATAGCGTTTGGAATCATTCAATGTCAGAGAGTTGTTCATGCTACATATCATTGTCAAAAAAGATGTTTATAAAATATTGCGTATATTGTAACAAATGTTCGTTGAACTTAAATTGATCTGAAATCAATCAATTCGTGTCAATCAAGTCATATAATCGTACAATATTATTAGTAATGTTACATTCCAGAATCCCCAGCAATGTTGTTGATAAGGCTTGATAATGAAATCGACATAATCACCAGAGACGTCTGTAGAGAGAAGTAGGAGGGTCTCTACGGCTCAGGGTGACAAAATTATGGAGGTTTTTCACATTATTTCCGCGTGGCAAAGATATGAAAGCGCTCCTGATAATCACTATCTAGATAGCCAAAAATTTATATATAATTTATATATAATTCTATACATATTTTATATTAATTTTATTGAATTATATACAAATTATATATGTAATTTTTGAAATATTAACACATGGTGATATTTGATATCACTCGATATTTCACGCAGAGAAAAATTCTTGCGGATTCTGAAGAATCTGTTTTGCTGTTATAGCAAAAATATTGCCATTTTAGCAAGATATTTGCTGATTCAGCAAAATTTTCTAGCCCTCTGTATATCTACAATCCTGCTTTGCCGAATGGCAAACGCTTGTTAAAAGAGCAAGATTCTTACTGTAATAACAAATTTTCGAGGTTTTTTGCTATTTTGGCAACGTTTTTTCTCTGAGTGTTGGATGGCTAAAAATATCCCACCCAATTTGTTTTGCTATTCGAATATCAAACAAGAAATTTCTGCTTTGAATTCTTACTGTGACAATTAATAAATAGCTTTAGCTCCAATTATTTCAGTTCCCGCAGCAAATTCATTCCTTTGCGTGCAATATTTCATGTAATGTCGTGTAACATCGTTGCAATATTAATTCCGGTTTTGATCGATTCGGATTCGTTTTTCGAATCGAAGGAAGTTTGACAATCGATGAAATATCTTAGCGTGAAGTGTTTTAACCCTCAACAACTACGAGCAATATTATTATATTCATTGGGTTTCGACTTTGGAAACTTCCAGGTGAAATCAATTATTGTTGAGAGGCAAAAAACAGATATTTCCTCCACAACCTGAGATAATGATCAGTGCGGCAATTAAAGATTCCTGTGTGTATGTTCGTATATGAACTTTCCGGTTATCTCGGAGGAATCAAGATTTGAGGATTTGCAATGAAAAATATGAACGACAAACACCTCTCTAAAATTTGATGCTCCATTTTGTTAATCTATTCGCTTCTCACTAATTTGATAAATATACTTTGTGAGAAATGTTTTTGCGAAAATAAGGTTTCTTTGCTAAGAGAAAGGCACCTTTCACGGAAGAAATTTTATAGTAAAGATTAATATATTGATATCGTAACTGTGGGATGTATAAAAAAAATACAAAGTTATAGTTCCTGTCGTCATACTTTGTCTAATTCTTATCTCTGATAATTAGTTCTCTGAAAGATGGATGAAACAGTTGGACTGAATTCTTATTTGGAGCTATCCAATGTTCAATGAAACCCTTTGTCTCGGTGCTCACATCAATTTTATAATCGAATAATCATTGCCTTTGCGTTCTGGAAATATGTTCCTGCATTGTCAGCGCAATGTTTTTCCCACAACTGAAGGTTTGAACATTTTTTCTCGCAACAGATGAATATCATTTTTAATGAATTCCAACGTGAGAGGATCAAGTCTCGGAGTTACTCGAGAAAAGAAAAAAAAAAGGGTATTATTGATAAAACTTACGTGCTTGTATTAAAGCCATTGTTGTGGAGCACGACTTCTGCCTTATGCGATTACGATTCAATACATTCGCGTGATCAAGAAGAGAGAGGAGATGCGAAAATCAAAACGAAAATGCTTGAACCAACGAAAGTGAATCACTTCTTATTTTGTTTTCATGAATTGAATCGTGGGGAATTTTGATTAATTAACGGTAAGACAAACGTAAACACACCGTGCGCGCACCCATGTACTGTATAACACACACACACATACGTGAATGAAATCACTCACACGTATACGAATAAAATCACGTCTTCACTAATAATAGTTTGGACTGATGAGTTTGTTAATGAAACAATTGAAATAACCGACGTGATTCTTCAGTCCTCGATCCTCCACTCTCGCCAAAAACCAACGAAAATATCAACTGGGCCCGACTACTTATACGTTGTCGACGTCGTAACTTGGCCCCACTCTCCCATATTGTGTCACGTACTGGCACATCGAAGAACATTCAGGGTCAGAAAGACGAGCAGAGTATGATTATTTACTTTTGTATATACACATATGTGATGGTAAAGTTATGTTGATAACGATACAAACTTTCAATTGTCCATTCGCAGAAGAATGTTTCATACATGCTCCTATTGTGAAATTTAATAAACAAATCGGATTAACTGAACGTCAAAAAACATTTCTTTCATCTTATCAGATTATTAATATCGATGGTATCGTATCATCATGCTCATGATAATTATCATACAGAAGGATTAAAAATCTTTGAAATTTCAATCGTATTAATGCAAATTTATTCCAAAAGGAGACAAATTCAAGCACACTTGGGGAAACTTTGTAGCGAATGTCTTCAGCCCCTGAAATACTAAATCCAAATGTGATCCTCCTTTCCCCTTCAAATGAAAAAAAAAAAAATTCTTTTTGCATTGTACATTTACAATTCCAGTGAATGGTAATTCCTTGCGAATTTACGATGCAAAGATACAATCCATTTTGAAGATTTTTTAAAAGGGGTTAGTTATACATGCTTCGGGAAATAAAAACATTGAGTATTCCGAAAGGAATCGATTACATGACATTATATTACTTTCTAAGAACTTTAATTTTCAAATCAAATTAAATTCTAGAGTGGAATTCCCACTCTTTTGGAGTGACCAATTCCAAGATGAATTTTTCACTCGAAGCGAACAAGCTCATTTCATTTCTCTCTCCAATTTAGAGAGTAAATCTCGATGAACGGAAGTTATTGATTTGTCATCAATGTAAAAATTTGTCTGTCAGTTTGAGTTGATGCATCAAGTGTCGGTAACACGCTTCAAAAACAGAATAATATCGATGACCAGTGTTTTCGTAATGGAGATACGGCACGAACTGACATGTCAGTTGAAGAACTCTACACGTCTAAATCTTCAAACATTTCGCGAAGAGCTCAATAATCATTCCATGTCTTGCGATATTTTTGAGTCGAGTTGAAGATGTCTCACGCAACATTTTTTGATGTTTTAGACTGTTTTAACGTCTGAAATATTCTTAAAATATCTCAAGATATCTGGAAGTGTTGCATCAGATACCTTGGGCTTGTCTCGAAGATGCCGTGAGGCACGAAATGATTATTACGAGTCCAAATGTGAGCAATTCACGTGCGAATAGAGCCACTGAATCGCTAGCTAGCTGGTCGGAGCTATATGTATTGTTTTCTATTGACAGAACTGCAAACCAACACATTTCAACCCTAGTAGAGAAAACTTTACTAGGTCCTTAGGTGGGATTTGCAAAGTCCAGCAAGACCTGGTAGCAGCCTGAAGAACTCTTTAAAAAGTCTGACTGAAATTCAGTCTTGTCCAGTGCGTCGACAATTGTTTTGCACGGAAAAAATAATTTAGCTGCAGCAGCTAAGTAGCTAGCACGGACACGGACAGCCATTGAATTGGCTTCTGCAGCTAAATTTTAGCTGTTACAGCAAGAGAATTTGCATTTGTAGTCAATTTATTTGCAGTAACAGCTGAAATTTAGCTGCAGGAGCTAATTTAATGGCTGTCCGTGTCCGGGCTAGCTACTTAGCTGCTGCAACTAAATTATTTTTTCCGTGTGGATGCTCACTTTCAGCTGAAATACAAGCTTGTTTTGGCTGAATCTTAAAATGGGTCGATATTGAGGTTGGAAGTAAGTTTTACTTTTCACTGTGCGTAAGGAGGAGCGAGGAGCACAGGCAAAAGAATGAAACAGCTGTGGCAGCTACTCACCTTTTTAACAACCTTTTTTCACTGCTGTAGCCAAAATAATTGGAGCTGTAGCTATTTTTTAGCTACCACAGGGGGAAGTCGTACACGGAAGAAAGAAAACATTACTGGTTACTGTGAATGACAGCGATCGGTTGAAAAACAAATGAAAACACGCTTGGATAATGAGGATTAGCGCGATCACAGCGATGGGTATTGTAATGAAATTCGTCAGTGCTGACTGGACAGTAACGAGAACTGTAAAGTAACGCAGTAATGTATGGAATGAATTTGAGTTTCAATGTATTTTTGTGATTCACAGTAACCATTGCTGTTTTCTTTTTTCCGTGTAGCTGTAACTGCACAGAATTGGTGATTGATATTTGGATAGCTAAATAATTTAGCTGTTGAATTTTCGCTGTGGCTGTCACATTTCTGGCTGGTACCGCTAAGTGAGTATCTGTAACAGCTAAACAATGGTTCCTGTAACCAATTTTTAGCTATCCAAATAATAGCTCATTATTTTTTCTCGGGTAAATGAACGTGATTGCTATTTACGTCCCCATTGTGAATCATACTCTTATTCGCCAACGAAGTACTGGCAAACGAGACGCACGAAAACGCTGTTTTCGGTGCTCAAACTTTGTGCGCGCAAAATGTTATCTGGGCTGAATCTCCAAGTAGTGAATCCCAAAGTTAGAGCAACAACCTTGAAGGTACAGAGATTGATCATAAGAAAATTATTAGAAAACTTCGTCACTTGGCAAAGGACGCAAAAAGGTTTTGTTGAAGAAGATATATTATCATTATCGCAACTACTATTTTAGCTACTTCAAACATAGAGCTGGACTCGAATTCAACTCAGTATAATTCTGAAGCAATCGAATTCAATACATTTGATATATAATTTATATAAAATCGTATATAAATGAAATATAAATTGATAAGACTTTTCCAACTGGGAAAGTGATTTCTATTTGAAATTTATAACACTTTGCGAGGAACAAAAAACGTTGAAGTGTGAGTCTTATCTATCACGCAACATACCAGGCAATCGCATTACACGATCGATGGTGAGCTGGGATAACAAAATTAATAACATCTATATTCCTTCTACGGAAAGCAACTTCTGGAACATTTTGATCTAGAGATAGAATTACTTCTTCAAAAGCGTGTACTCGTAATATTCGATGAATTCATTATAACGTGTTATTCATTGTGACAGTTCGAAATGAGATTTTCATGAAGCATCGATATTCGAAGAGAATTTTCAATGAACTCCCTGGAATTCATTAGGAACATTTTAGGAAGTGTCATAACAGAAATTTATTTAGAATGCTCGTGCTGCGTGAGAAGAATAAAGTTATTCGTATGAAATGTATTCCTTTCTTGTTCGGACAAGCTACAGCATTAGCATGAATAGAATAAAAATTTGGCAGGGAACTCACGAAATTTCTTGAAATTCTTCATTCGTATTCTTAAAAGACTTAATAGAACGCTGCAATTCGAATATAGGGTATTGTTTTCGCTACTTGAAAAGTGAGAGTTCACCGTTTTCTCTTCTTCGAGTGGGTTTATTTTTGATAAAAAATTAAATTAAAGTCCCTTCCTGGAGATTGAAATTCACAGTTTTTGAGAATCGTAAATTTTCATGCGAAAGAGTTTGAGGAGAGTTCATCGGAATTATGGATTAAACGGAAAAGTATTAGATAAAAGAATCAAATACATAGGAAGTATGATCACTGGGAACAGAAAAAGTGAAAGGATAGTATGAAGGCAGAATAGCACAAGCGAAAACAGCCTTCAAGCAGAACAAACGACTTTTATATCGTCATAATGTGAGTTTTCAATTCAGAAAGATTTTCTGACAAGCGTATGTTTCGAGCGTGATACATCGTACGGGTTGTTCGGCAATTGACTCCAAAAGAATTTCCTATGTCATTCCTTTTGAAAAATCGAGGCGTACTCGTACACTTTAAAAGTCCCAATCGGATCGATGAATTTTATTCAGCAAGCGCGTTTCAAAGAGACGGCATTTGAAAGTGAGTTAGGCAATCGTTCGTTACTTCTATCGCTGTAAATAATCTCTTTGTGGATTTACAATATGAGTGTTGTAAAAAAACCGGTCAAATGAAATTTCTGTGAGTGAGTTTTTCTTCAAACTTTATTAATCTACTTCAAATTTTGTTGCCAAACTCTCAGTTTTATTGATCAATTCCCTTCCTGGATGCCTAGAAGGTTCAAGGAAGCTCGTCGATCGCTTCGAAGGTCAACAAAATTTCTAGTCTATAAAATCAAAATTTCTCATATTAAAACAAGTTCCAGAGCTGAAGAAATAAACTTGCTTCCGCGTTCGTCTCTTCCTTCGTCCACCTGTTTTGTTGACATATCTATTCGATCCTATTGAATTCGGTTCATCTTAACGGAACGATAGTTTCAGTCGGGATTAAAATCATTTTAGATTGGGTTAGAAAACATACGTATAAATTATAAGTTTTAACCAGATCGAGTGTGAAGTAAATGTTACATTTCTAAGCATCCGTGGCAATGAAAATATAAATATTAAATATTAAATGTCCAGACACCACATATGCGTCCTATGAGTTTTAAATGAATCGATGTTCATTTTTATTCAACTCTTTAGAGTTCAGGATGACCTCTAAGACCTACGCATAACGTTGTCATAAGATTTTTTTCTCATCGTTAGATCTATGTTTTTAGTTATTCATTTTCGATTTCAAATATACTACACTTTTTTCTCTTATTTGTGAGATGAAACTGAGAAAAGAATAGTGCCTTTTGGAGTAGTATTTCATGAAACTCGATATTCTTCAGAGAATACGACCGTTTACAATCGAAGCCGACCACCTTCCATCGCTATATTCTGCAAATTTTCCTTGGAATTCCCGAACAGACACGAAGATATCTTTTAGAATTCTAAAAGATATCTTCCAAAAGTACAAGAAGTCTTGAAGAATTTTCTAAAAGATATCTTTTCGTATTCGAAAAGATGTCTTATGCAATATGAATAGATTTCCAAAAGATGTCTCGGAGACTTCTCCAAGATATCTTTAAGAAGAAATTAAGAAATCTAAAAGAGTTCTTCAAGATTTCTTAAAGATGTCTTGCAAAATTCATAAAAATGTCTTGGAAGATGCTTGAATTTATTCACGAAAAAAAATCTAACCTCTTCTTTTTCCTTCTCCTCCCTCCCCCCATATTTATCTTTGTCGCTCTCGCACTCCTATGAAGTTGACTTTATCTCAATCCTTGAGGTTGTGGGAATCGAACCCGCGCATCTTACGATGTACTTACGCTTCAGTGACCTGAGCTATACAGACAATTCGGTTTTGATGCTTATGATTGTCAATATAACACAGTGGAATCGTGTCAGTGGTGTACATTTTCAGAGTAGAAGTGATCTTTTGAAAAAACTGTTATTATATAAACAAATGTCAGATAAGTTGGTCGTGGATACCACAGATTCTTCCCAAATTATTTCTATCCCGACGTTATTGAAGAATAACTTATTAATGAGTATGAATGAGAATTTTTGTGAATTTACTTGAAGGCTGTACATAAAATTGAGCGTAAAAAGTTCAGTAATTTGTGAAATATTTGTGTTTTGAATATTCGTTAATTCCAGCGCGAGTATTAAAAGGTTACAAAATCGTAATTTTCGCACAATTTAAAATCTCTTGGCATGTTTATAGATTTTTCAAGCTTTCGATTTGTGACCGAATTTATCACATGTGTAATTGGATTATAATTATAGGCACATTCCGAGTGTTATTCATATCAATTCATATGATCAGGTATTTATAACCTAAACCTGCTGACAATCTATCTTCTTAAACATATTTTGTTGAAGTCTTCCAGGAAAATATCTTTCAAACGCTTCTCAAAGATATCTTTAAGATATCTCGCATGGTCGTCTTGGAGATGTCTTGAATCGAGACATCTCTTAGAAATCTTTCAAAAGATGTCTTTCCAACACTTCTGAAAGATATCTTTAAGAACTCTCCAAGAACGTTCTTGAAGATCTCTCAATTGAGTATTCTTTTAGATATCTTCAAGAACTGCGTGCTGTGTGGGTTTAGTTTTAATTTTCCGAAAAATCCGAATATCTCAAAAACAACGTAATTTAATCCTTCAAATCTAATCCGGATACTACGCGTGTATGAAAGTTCTTCATTAAAGAAGTTCTGGTGTATTTCTGGGAAATTGTTTTTGAACCGAATATGTCTTCATAAGTTTTCAATTTTCAGAACTAACCTTAGTGGAAAAATTCTCGAAATTATATATAATTCGTATATAAAGTGTATCCAACTATGAATAACACATATAATTTCGAAAAATTTATGATTAGATTTGGCGGAAATGACAACCGAAGCTTATTTCGGAAATTCCAATGCTATGTAATATTTTAGAAAAAGTTTCAAATATTTCTCCGCGTCCCACAAATCACGTTTATTCAATTCCTGCCAGGAATATTCTGAATCAATTTATCATGATACAAGAGTTGACTTGATCATGCAGCAACCCTTCCGGAAGTTTTTCATAGCCCGTGCGAAATTCCCTAATTTATTCCAAATCATTGCTCCCTTTCTTTTTCTTATTCTTTTCTCGAAACATGGACGAAAATGTGAAAATTTTACAACTCTAAAGCAATGAACAGGAAAAACTTTGCAACGAAAAATTATGAGCTCATTTTTGCCAGGATGTATCTTAGAATATTCCTCAAAATTGTATCACACGAATGGAAATATCTCTAGACAATACAACAGCCTTTGATGTATTCATGAGAAAATTCTTCATGAATTCTCGTAGTCCTAAAAGTATCAATTATGAAGGGATCCTAAACTGTGGAACTGTCTGGATACCCTTAACATGGAAAAAAATAATCCGCCAATCAGACGCTAAACCGATTTTGTTCTTGAGGTGCTCAAGAATATTTTGATGTCAAAGAGACTTTGAAGATTTTTAAGATCAACAATTTCCAAGAAACAAAAATGTATGTTCCACGCAATGCAACATCTTCTTCCCACAAGCGGATCTGCCATGAGTAGACATTCTTCTTCAATGAACTCAAAATCCGTTTGTTGAAATATTCAATGAAAATTCTACTCGTAGGAAAAAGAATCCGATTCCCGCAAATGGCTTTTTCCTAGAGTTTGTAAGCCTTAGAAGTGAGCTTAGTCGGTTCAAGCGGTATTTCCATCCATTTCTAGAGCAATTTCCTCCATTGAAAGTGAAAGGTTTATTACAAAATTCGAGTGCATATGCACGAAGAAGAATAATGAGCTCAATATTTGGATAGCTAAAACTTACTCCATAAACTTGCCAAATTTCTATAGTTTCTTTCATGTTTTGAGGGAAGAATGGGGAGAAAGATACGGAAATTTGGCAAGGATGAGGAACACATTCCTAAAGGGAGCTATTTTCCAAACAGCTACAGCTACACTAGCTCGTGTTATGGGAAAAAATCATTTCAACCCTGCTGGTTATTGTGGTAACACGAATCAGTCGTGTCTCCGCAGTAGTGAATGGTGTAGAAAAACGACTCTCTACTGCGGAGACACCACTGGTTCGTGTTACAACAGTAACCAGCAGTGTTGAAATGATTTTTTTCTATAACACGAGCCAGTCGTGTCGGCTACAGTACTCGGTATTGTAGGATTTTCTCCGTGTACGATTCGCTACTGCGGTAGCTGAAAAATAGTTATCGGTGCAATTATTTTAGCTACAGTGGTGAAAAAGGGTGCTAGAATAGTAAGCAGCTGCCACAGCTATTTTCTTCTTTTTTTCGTGTGGAGTTCCAACCTTAAATCTCCGACCATTACAATTCACAGGCTTATTTCTGGCTCACCAAAAGGTAAATCTCACTCCCCATAGAGCACAAAATGTTTCAATAATAGTTGAAGAGACATAGTTGAGACATTTCGTGTTGTATGATTCTATGAATTTCAGTGTACAATTATTTCACAACGATTAATAAATAGTTATCTAAATCGAACGAAAATTGACCAATTTCAAAGTAATTTGAACTAATAACATATATGTTATCTTCAAGAGCTTTGCGTTTTCCGGGATCAAACTAACATGAGAATCGTATTAAGAATCGCTCAATAATTAATCAAGCTTGAAATTATTTCTGATATTTCTTTGACCGAACTCTCCTCATTCAGGTGATTATCCAAAGAGGTTTCAAAAACTAAGTGATAATTATGAAATGCAAATTTCATAGAGACTTGCAAATTAAATGCACTCAGTGTATGAGGTTCCTTGCTCTCACTTATATGCGCACGCATCTGCGTTAATAGAGCCGTTAGCCGTTAGTATACACTTTTCTGAATCGTACTCTACCACGTGTTGCTCAGTCGAATCACCATATTTGTTTAGCTTACAAAACTTAGCAAATCATATGAGACAGAATATCAAGTATCGAGTGATATAATTTCGAATGATCGGTCACATTATTTGTATTTGATATATTCATAGTATTATTACGGCAATGCTCCTCATGATCGGACGATTGTATTTCGATAACAACAATTGCAAACATTTTCAAACGCCTCATGTTTTTTTTATGAATTTTTCATTTTGATCGATAACTCATGCGTCGTGTAAACTAATACCTCAACGATCATGATAGATTTCGTAATTAAGAATGAATTAAAATGATTTAAAACGATGAAACTTGGGGAAAAAATTCTGTGGAATACCTTGGGAGCTATTATGATCAATTTTACAATTAATTTTTTTTGTTCCACGTGAACATTATTTCAGAATAGAAAAATTGCTGTTTATGTATTGACTCCTTCATCTGAGCGTTCAATAAAAATTCCTATCAATAGTAATTTGATTTGTAAGAGGATAAAATCATTTCCAAGAATACATGTGTTTCGCCGCTCACCTTAGTATATTTTCTCTTTCTTTTATTCTCAATTATATTCCTTGCTACATGGAAGACCAATGAAACTCACTGTGCGTATCGCATTTGACTGATCGCTGCCACACAACTGATCAACAATGACGAGAATCAATAGATCGATCGATCGGCCATTCTACCTTGACTCTAACGTCACTAGCGCTCTTCGAAGCATTTCTCAAACACAATGAACGTAAAAAATTGGCTACCTGTGATATAGATGTACACCAAGATGATTGATTCTTTTTTTTGTTTGTTGTACTGTTGACTTTATGCCACAAAAAAGTCTTCTAGAAAATACATCAGAGTTATTTCTGGTGAAACGATTCTTTGATTTTAGAATCAAGAAAGCGTTTATACGGTATCGTACGAATCAGAGAGAAAAGGTTTTTCACATGCTATTACAACATAAGATGCGATGCAAAGATCTCTTGCATCTTGGAGAAAAAATATTAGTGTAGTCACGTTCAATTGAACGACAGACTACTTGGGAATAAGCAAGACGCATATATTGCTCATGTTTTACTTACAAAGCTGCTCACGTGGATCCGTATTATTTTCTGATTGCATGCAAGTAGTTTTACTGGAATTTCAATTGTGCCTCTGACTGTAATCGATGAAACACAAGACTATTTTATATGATACGCGTGCATCAAATCAGCACATTTGGAAAATCACAAAACGAAGGAGCGACTCAACGATGCTAAAATGTATGCCCTCTCGGTCAAATTTTCACTCGATTTGAGTTGTGGGTTTACGCGAAATCATGAGGACGAATGTAAAGTATCTGATATAGCAATAAATGTTATGAATTTTTTAAGAATCTTTCTGGGACTGTGGCACTATACAGTAAAAATTGTTGTATTAGAAACAATCCCCTCAAAATTCGTGTTGAAAATCAACACGGATTAGTGTCAAATTGACAGATTTTCAATCTAAATTAAACACTTTTCTCCGTGTATATCTGAATTTTATATAAATTCTATACCAATTTTGTACGAATCATTGTACGGAATTTTTATGAAACAATTTAAATACAAAATAAGAAAAATTCTGTACATTTTTCGGAAATTTCTAATCAATATACCAGAAACATGAATTTTGATGAATCTCGGATGAAAATTTCTATACGTCCCACGGAAATTCATTTCCTATACAGAAGTATGGAAGAATCAGAATTCATTCAAAGTGATCATTTGATATCGTAACCTTTTAGAAATTGTATGATGAATAATGCAAATTTGAAAGACCAAGCTTGCATAATTTACTGTAATTATACACTTGAGAGGTAGTTATGTATTATATATGCATAGTCGTATGCGCGGAAAAAAATATATGGTAACGATTACCAGAGAGAATAGTAGTTTGGGGACTCTCTAAATCCGAATTAGTAGAATTTCACTGATTCCCAGTACTTTTGACTGATTCGGATCTACGGAGTAGGTACTGCGAGATTCAGATACGTACGATTGAACATCGGGGAGCGTGCGATGAACTGTTTACGTTTCCATAGAAACGGTAAGTTGACACAGGAGCATATCATACGCTTCCTATTCTAGAGTTGCCATGACCTCTAGAACGAATGACAACTAGTCCCATAAATTTTTCTCAGCGTCCTTGTCATGATGTCTCAAGTAGTGCATTCATTTTATCTAGACTTGTGAATTCATATCGATGGTTTTGACACAATTACAATTGAGTGTACATGCACGTGAACTTAGAATCCCTGTTTGCAAGTTCCCAAAAAGTAACTCCTTAGTCCTACAATTTAAAAAAAAACTGGTAATTTACTGTGCACCTGGGCTGGAAATATCCAGTTTTAGTTATTTAGAATATGGATATTCCGGTACATGTGCAGAGATTTTGTTGGTACGGTACTGAAAATTTACCAAGCATAACTGATAATCCAGTCTTTGTACTGGAATTGTCAAGTTTGAGATTGTGTACAGAAATTTTACTGGCTCCCCTGATTAAACATTCCATTCGAATTCGATAAAAAAAATTCTATCGGAATGAATTGAGTTCCTGCATCGGAGATTTCCCACTAATATCAATGAGATACTTTTTTATTGGATTGAATAGGTAATTTACGATTAACGAAAATTCCGATCAAATCCGATAAAAAAATTGGAATGAATTGGGTTTCAGCATAGGAAATTTCCAATAAAATGCTTTTCTATTGAATTTAATCGGTATTTTATGAGCAATCAAAACTCCAATTGATACCAATAAAATATTTGTTGATGTAATTCAATGGGTATTTTATTAATAATAAAAATTGATGTAAATGAATTATTTTCTAACTGGATCCAATTGAAAATTTGCCAACACCTCTATCTCCGCATATGACTTGGGAAATTTATTCCTACATGAAGGGGACTCGAACTATCACCGATCTACCTAGCTAGCTAGCTGTAAGACCTGCTTTCTTAACCTCTAAGCTATCCTAATACGCTGCTCCGAAGGGGCATATTGCCAAAGATATCCTGGTCAAAAATATCTGATTGAATTCGAGGACAAAAACGTTTTTCTATTGGATTCAATCGGTATCTTATGAATAATAAAAACTCCCATTGATACCAATAAAATATTTGTCAATGGGTTTCAATGGGTATTTTATTACCAATGAAAATTCCGATGAATATTGTCAAATTGGTTTCAATCAGTATTTTATGATCAATAAAAATTCCGATTGGCACCAATGAATTAGTTTTTAATTGGATTTGATCGGTATTTTATTTATTTAAAACCGATGGTCTGATGCAAGAGAATCGATTCTAAAACTGAATTGGTTATTGTCGGAACATAGCTGTACTCGGAAACAAAAGATCAGTTGAAATAAGTATTCAACTTGTAAGCGCATATGGACCCATTTTTTTCGTTAGATTAACCAATTTTTTCATTGATTCGACCAGTTTTCTAAATTACTCAAATCAATGGATAAAATTGTTGTCCTAACGAAGAAAAATTACAAGTCAACTAGTTGTTTCAGCTAATGTTTTTTTCTCATGTAGTATATTATGATCTGTAAACTTTCCGATTATTTCCAGTAGATTCGAATGTTGGGATGATCCAACTAAAACCCATTGGTCAATTAAATTTATACATTTTTGAATTCAGTCGGAAATTCCCCATAAAAAACTCATTACTCATTCAATAGATTGAGGTTATGGAAAATTCCAATCAGAACCGTTCGCCTTATGAAATGGACAAAATTTTGATCATCCAATCAGATATCTCTTATACAGACCAACAGATCACGCGAAGTCTTGTTCATTCAAATAAACAACAGACTTTTCTATTGGAAAATCCTCGATTCAATCCTATAGAAACCCTGGCGAATTCGAAATAACCCAAAAATTGGTTATTTTTCGGTCATTTTGAGGTTCGGTTTGGTTTGAGTAGTACTATGGTGAAAAAATGGTAATTCAAAGGTTTTTTTACCAAAACATTACCGAAAAATAACGGCTGCTTTGTGCGCTTTTTGAACCAAAAACATTACCGAAAAAAAACCGGTATATTTTAGTTGTATTTTGGTTGCATTAGGGTTTCCGCATGGGGAACCGATTTTTTACCAACAAATAACCAAAAATATTCCCCACATCAATCAGGGATATCTGAAATAATTCAAAGTTAGAACCTGGCTGAACGACCGAAAAATTACGAAAAAATAACCGTTATATTATGATTATATTTTGGTTGTATTTTGGTTTGGTTTGGTTTGGTTTGGTTTGGTTTGGTTGAAAACGGTTTCTCTTGGAAACGGTCAATTTTCGGTCACTCTCGTGAAAACGACCAAAACGTTACCGAAAAAAATTTCTGCCTAAATGGTTCAATTTTGGTTGTTCCATCAAAAATTACCCAAAATTTACCAATAAAATTTTTCTTAAAAACGGTAAATTTTCGGTCACTTCCGTGAAAATGACTAAAACGTTACCGAAATCAATCTCCTACAACTTGGTAATTTTTTGGTAATCTTCCGGTTACAAAAGCGCACAAAGCAACCGTTATTTTTCGGTTATTTTATGGTCATCTCAAAACCGTCAGGGAAAGCGGTCCAGATTAATTCCTATTCATTTTGAATCGGTAGCTGAGCCTTTCCGATTGACCCTATTCATTCCGATTATTTTTGAATCGGTTTTTATCGGATCCTATTGGATTTTTCAACCAGGGTCGTACTACAATTTTACAGTTCTTGTGCAGCAGAAAAAAGTATCCCCTCAATAAGGACTTGGGAAAAATTTCGAATTTAGAAAAAAAACCGAATCGTTGGTATGCTGCAATTATACAGGTTTTGAATTGCAATTTTCAGGTTGTGTGATGGAATTTTCCAGTTGCTATGTAACAGAATTTTCCAATTATGCTAGAATTCAATCACTGTTGCATTGAAATTTTTCACTTCTATCGGACTCCGTCATTTCTGGCAGGAAAAATTTCAAGTCTTTATATTAAAAATTTCCTGATTGAGATTTTGAATAATAACACAGGCCTACAAAATTGAACTTTTTGTTTGGTGCAACAACTGTATCATACTTTTCCGAAGTATTTTGGCGCGCTGAATCCGAATCTGGCTTCAAAATTGCATTATTACGTGTGGTTTTTGAGATATTTTAACGTCAAAGTGTGAAAAACACCGTTTTTCGACATATTTGAGATTACGTGACGTCAGAATGTAATTTTTTCTCATGAAACTAGTAGATGCACCTCAAAATATAATCCATCCCCTTCCGAATGCCGTTGAGTTTGCTCGAATATCTTTTTTTTTACTGTGACACGACAATTTGAAATTTGTGTGTTCATGGATTTAGTGAATAGGTGAAATAACACAATTTTCAAACTGTCGTATCTCAGAGAAAAAAAAAGATATTTGAACAAACCTAATCGCATTTGGAAGAGAATGACTCATATTTTGAGATAATTTGAAGAATAATTTGATGAAATGTTGTTAACGTGTGCAATAATTGAATAAAACGTTTCAAAATCGTGCATTTTCATTTTATTTTACACCTGCGATTTCTTGAAAACTACACGTAGCATTAAAAAAATAAGCATATTTCCAGAGTCAGGGTATCGAATATACTCACAATCTGCTTTAGTTTTAGCGGCACCAAAATCATTGTAGACCTGTGTAATTCTAATTGTAGCCAATAAAATTGCTATATGAGGTTTTTCGAAGACTTATTCCTTTGTGTATTCTAGATATGAAGCATATGTAGTAACCCAAGCTTGCCTTCCAACATATCATGCTATGGCTCATCGGTTGGGTCTTAGGTACAGGTCAATTGCTTCCAATACATGTACTGGAATTTTCCGGTGAAATTTTTTTACAGTGTAAATAATAACCTAACTACGAATCCACTTGATGATGGAAGAACAATATGCAAAACGATGGAATTACTTTGGTTTCGCAACAATTCTCAGTTACCTTATTATATTTCTGAGCTATCGAACAAGGATTATTAACAAAATTACGAAGATTGATATTTAACGCAAAAAGAATCAAAATGTACACCCTAACGGAAACTTTGCCAAGCTTGATAAAAGCATTGTTTAAAAAAGCTCGAATTTTCTGGTACCTGGGAACTGGAAAATTTCTATTGTACCAGAATTTTTCTGTATTTCACATAAAATTTCATGTTTTTTACTTCAGTTTTCCAGTATAAATACAATAAAAGAATTTTTTGATACGTGTACTGGAATTTGCATGGTTCGAATGTAATTACTTCAGTACACGGAAAAAAATGAACTGTTAATTTTACCAGAATTCCGGTTACTATATGGACAGCAAGGAATATCTGTGACTTTTACTGGAATTCTTGTTAAATTTACCGGAGCCCTTGTTAAATTTGCCGGAGACTTGATTCATTTAACTAGAATTCCGGTTAAAATAGCAGTAATTCTTGCTGTCCATATATCAACCGGAGTATTTTTTTCAGTGTACAAATGTACAGGTTAATTGATCCCAGTACTGGAAGTTTTCCGAGGTTTTTTTCACAGTGAGCTTTTCAGAGAAGTTTTGGGGAAGACTTGATGATCTCGTTTCCCCATGCGAGAGTTTATGGGAAAAACGTGACAACCGATCTCCATCAAGTCGATTCTAAACGCTTATTCTAATTCTTATGATTCGTTGATATAAGAAAAGCCAAGCTTCTTTGTTTTGTTCTTCTTGTAAAAATGTTTCTTCCAATATTCATGTCCAAATGGAAGCATGGAGAGTAAACTTTTAATCGAGTTCAAAGCGAGCACGAGAAATAGAGGCAACGCGAAATCTGAAATTTGTTATACGTTCACTTGGTCAAGGGAACCATGGTGCGGAAATTATTCGCAAGGATTAGAATAAAACCTAACGTTTGACGCGACGAATAACGCGGAAGCATTGAACTGTGATGCAATCACAGATGCATCAGTCCTCAAGAAGTATTTTCCAATTTTCTCTGTCATCCTTGCTCTCACTTTGATTCATTCCGTCTCTTTCTCTCCCTCTGCCGTGCCCCTTCGACCCTACCCTTTCATCATCTTTACAAGAGGGTAATGGGTCATTCCTTGGATTTTGCTCTCGCGTGAAGGTGATTGTGCCACACGAGACTGAGCGCACAGCAGTCGTGCAACTTTCTCGCCCACGGAGTTATAGACACGGAAGAACGTTGAAAATATAAGCATATATGTGTGTAACGTACACATACAAGCGCGACAATATCTTGCTAACTGGCTTGCCAGTTGCTTGTTATTCGTAGTTCTTAGGAGAAGTAAGACTGTGGTTCTGTGTTGCTGGCAGTGCTGTCAGAATCGTTGATTCGGGAGGATCGCTTTCAATACTTGTTGTCCTTCAACAAAAATAACTCATCTCAACTCTTTCGGTGAGTCAATCGATTTTGTCCGGATACAATATTCTCCAACGCTTAAATACGAAGGGGAAATAATTGTCAATTCTCCTAATTCTCTGTCTTCTTCTTTTTATTTCGCACGATTCGGATTAATGATTTTTTTACTTTCGTATCAGAGATAAACAGTACAGTCTGCATCTTGAATGTAAATTACTGATGGAAAGATTCATACCTATCTTGTTGATTATTACTGTTTTTTTTTCTTCATTCGTACAAGGTTCACGTGGTTCTCATGGACGAAGTCACCTTATTCGTAATTACTCTGACGATAGCAACGTACTTTTCAGTTAACCAACCAGTCATTTAACTATTCAGCATATAATTAGTTTCACGTAGAAAAAACTTGTCTACTTCAATTATTCTTTTTTCCGATTGATAAGCCGATCTTTGTACAGAACGTTGAGTCAATTTCATCCATTTGACAACGAGAGGGCAACGCGTTTTAGAGATGACAAAATCATAATACCGCGATGTTTTCCTTTTCAGAGTGCTTTGAATCGAATGCATAAATAGATATTCACTTGAATACGTTATTTACATATTTAAAATTATCAATGACCTCAACGAGATGTTTTCCGAACAACGTTCTTTTATTTCTCCTCGAGAATCTCGTTGAGGGCATCTCGCAGCCCCTAGATTTTTTTATTTGTCTCATTCATCGACGAACCTCCAGAGTCAAAAATTACAAGAGGGATTAAACATCCTATGATATAAACCTTCTGAAAGGGCAAAACATGAGTAAAAAGATCTCCCACTTCGAAAGGATAATGCAGGGATATTGCAAGCATTGTTCGCCAATTCCAATCAATTGAGACTTTGTTTGAAATTTCGCGCAATGCCAAGTCGGGTGTTAACTTACCCTTCTATATGATATGATTTCGATTAGCCACCTGATTGAAAATAATACCCTGATATGTATGTCCTTGATATAAGAATCGCACAAAAACAAATTATTACTAGCATAACAAATGGGTCTGTGAGGTTAGCGCTTACAAAAAGAAATTCCTGAAAGGATTTCAAGACTGGGTGCTTGAAACATTCTTGTGTGCGTTGCGGTAAGAAAAAAATTTACTCTACTTACGAAAATATTCGTATTCCAACGGCTGTAACAGGTGAAGCAATTCTTTCTTCTAGGCGTTATAGTATCGAACTACTTTTTTCTCCGTGTATTATAGGATGAATCGATGATGGGATAAATCTCGAGCAGGTAGTTTGAGAGTTCCTCCCCCTCTAAGAATTTTCACTGAATGTCGAGTCATTAAAGTCAAAGTAAAACTACTATAATTGGATTACAACTGAATAGAAAAAGACGTTCATCCCTGCATGACAATTACTGTTAATATCGATTTCATAATTCATTGTTCATTGCGCATTGAACAATGTATGCGAATAAATTCAATGAATAAGGCATAAGATACTAATAATTCTATCATTCATAAAAATACTTAGTAGAAGGCAGTTTTAATAGACGTAACAGCAACAAAATCATTTTTCCACATGCAATAAAACCTGTTTGTTGCGGGCGATAAACTGGTTATGAGAAGAGAAGAGACAAGTCATGGTAACGAGTGATTTTAAACTCACAGGAACTTCCGATTACCACTCCACGTAAAAGAACAGCAACTTTTTGAATAGTTTATAAAAAATTAAGACACCGATCCAGGGACGGATCCAGCGAGGGACACCGGGGCGGGGGAGGGGGGGGGGTGGACAGCTGCCCCCTGTATTTTTCCAATTCCAACCATGAAGTCAGAAACGGAAATTTCCTTATCTCGTTGTTGAGATACAAATATTTCTCGTTGGTATGAAATCATCCCTCGCAATTGAGTGACCGTCAGTGACGAATATCCTGGTAAAATTGAATCATATATGGTTTATATATGGACAACTCTAGGGTCGGTTGAATCGCATGCGAGAAATAAAGTTTCTCTATCGCTATGAAAATTATAATCATACAGCGAATGATGTCTGATAGGATAGAAGTACTTTCATAGGATATGAAGAAACATCAAAGTCCACTTATATGGCAAAAATGATCACCTCTTGTGAATTGAAAACAAAGAACATCGTGCGTTGAAGCCAATGCAAAGGTGATTGGTTTTTCAAATCGAGAGTGATGATTATATGATCAAAGAATAAATCAGTAAGAAAAACAGTTGACGTAAGATACAATGGATGAAAAAAGTCATCTTCAATGGAAATAAGAAAGAGTAGTATTTAAATATGAAACGTACGTTATGAATCTCCATACCTCTATTTCAATGTCGAATGATCGATCGGTGATCTTTTAGTTCAAGACCAAGATGTTGTTTTCCTTCGGCTATTCGATTACGCACTGATAATCTATATTTTATGTCCTCTTTTTGATATTATCCAGATTGTTTTGTCTCTTTGGTTATTATTTGAAAAAGAAAAATATATTCTTGAAACAATGTTAATAATCGATTTGCACAAAATTTGAATTTTTTCAATCAAAATTTCTTCTCAGTTGCTCAAGGTTCGGAACGAACTGTTTAGTAATAATCAGTGATCTTATTTAATCAGAAATCTTATAATTTATGTCTGTATAAATTAAGAAAATCTGACATATCTTTGATATTTTTATATTTTCCAGACAGCCAACTGGTGAGAAACAAAAGTCGTTGTGAGTGAATTGATAAATTTCTCCATGGAATTTCCAATTTCCATACGTATGAAGTTTTGATGAAGAAAAGCACTTATTTGAGAAGAGAAATATATCATAAATACTAGCAATATGCCGGAACGTACGAAAGAAAATCTCAATGTACAGAATGATGCTGAAATCATGCTCAATCTTGATGAACCTGATCCATCGGATGAAATCATGGAATATGCTAGAAGAGAACTTGGAGAGACGGATGAAATCAAATGTCAAACTCTACAGGAATTGCGTGATATAATTTATGGTAATATTTACGATGAGTGTAAAAAAGAATGATAGAAAACACATTGAAAGGACTTTTATGCTTTTTAAGGTCAAACTAGATGATCAGATTGCGGTTATATGGATGTGTTAATTCCATTAATACCAAAAAATGATTAAATAGCCTCAATATAAATGGACTGTTCGACTCTTCCTGAAAAGGAGCCAGCAATTCGGTTATAAGGAGGGTTATTCTGTTTCGTTGCGCTCATAGAATTGCATAAAAACTATGACAAATTTCAGATCTACTCCTTCAGGGAAATTCATCTCATTTCAGCCAAACTAACTTTTCTATTTTCTCTCCAATTTTTCGTGGCATTTTGATGAAAAACAAGGAGAATTTTCCTAAGGGGTGATAAAGAAAATGAGCTGATGAAAGAATTGTATATAATTTATATACAATTCAGTACGATTTTTATATAATTTAGATAAAGTTGATCATAGAAAGAGGCCAAAATAAAATCTTAAATACTTTCAGGGTTTCTTAAGGGGATACCAACGATCCCTGACGATGCAGCCCGAGTTAAATTTTTTCTGACAAATTATTTAAAGATAAAGCAATAAAATCAAAATCCCGCTCTATATACAGACCATCGTTATTGATCGAAAAAGGTCTGTACAGAACGATATTTCGATTTTATTGCTGCATTTTCGAATAATTTTGTTCGTATCTTCTTCTAACGGATGATTATGGTTGCATCTTCAGGGGTCGCTGATATCACCTTAAAAATCAACAAAAGCAAATGAGACTCTTCTTTTCCAATTACTACGTGCAAGCACAAAAAAGATACAGCAGTTGCCTTTGTCGAAGTTCAAGGGATTCTCACAATATGATATTCCGTTCACCGATGTTTTGTCTAATCTTTTTTGAAAATATCTTCAAGAAATTTTTTAAATTCCTTTTCAATAATACATTGGTGTCCGAGATGTAATATAAAATGTAATTCAATCACATTTCAATATCGTTTCGATTGACATACGAGAATTATGTAAGCAATGTACACAGAACTTACATAATTTAGAATTCGTATTCAGAACACACGTTTTTGCATCGCTGTTACACGATAATTAAAGTGATTAAATTTTCCAATGATATTGTTACTTTTCACCTCATGTATGGTGAAATAATATAGACGGGCATCATAAATAGAGATATTTTGTATTTCCATTTAGAAAGAGGGGAATGCTTACCGTACAGAATGGACGATGAATTTCTAATTAGATTTCTTCGAGCGAGGAACTTCAACGTTTATCGAGCTCATCGGCTAGTGAGTATTGCTTCACATTTTGTCGTTAATCACGAATAATAGCACATTTGATTTGATTTGTGAACAAAGCTCGATTCGTCGGATAACAAAAGCTGCCAAAGAATTGTGTTTTCTAGCTTTGCGCTTTGGATATTGCAAAAAAAGAAGTAGTCTCAAGTTTTTCGCTCAAAAAATTGAAGTAAAGTTTTATTCTCACGGAATGAATTTAATTTTCACTTTTTCCAGAGTTTCGATACTTTCAAATATGTTAAAAATGAATTTTCTCTTCAAAATATTTAAAATCACAATAAAACGTCTTATTTTTCCTGAACAGCACCATATTTTGCCAATAGCAAGGTAATATGATGTTTATAAGATCTTTGAGATCGTAAAACTTGTCTAAAAGTGTTGCGTAAGACATCTCTTAGATCATTGTCTAGAAGATATCTGAGAGATGTCTTCCGCGAGAGTTTTAGACAAGTTTGAAAATATTATGTTGATTGGGAATGTGCCTGTAAATCACCAAAGAGATGAAAACCTGTGAAAATCCCTGCGGAACATTTTGAGCTCTGTTGTTTAACTCACTTTTATGTCAAGCTGATCTCCTTGTTACAAAAATTCAATTGAGATTCCACGTGGATTCCAGATCCGAAATTTACCTGCGTTGCCAGCTAAGACTCCACCTGGAATCCAAAATCCCAACTTCATGTGGGATTTCCAATTCCAACTGGGATTTCACCTGGGACCAGCAATTCCAAACGAAATCCCACTGCGGAGTTGAAATTCTAGCTGGGATTCCACCTGGAAATAGGATTTTCGTGACATGGCTGACTCCATGACGAGTATCCACCTTGCAAGGTGGAAAGAACCAACGGAGAATGTCTTGTTTTTGGTGGTTCTTTCGGTGAAAATATATTATGAATTCTCGCAAGGAAGTGCGGCTTTTACAATCAACAAACGCGAAGCAACCGAGTGTACATTTGGTTCCATTTTACACTACAATAAGTTGCATTGTTGACATTTCAATTACAATTCGTGGGATCACGATAAATATCGCGAGAAAATTCAATCATTATCACACTTGGGTGATTTTTATTCTCAAAACAAAAAATTTTAGTGAAAGTCCAGAAATATTTTATACAATTTTGTTAATCTTATATAAAAATGAATACCCTCATTGTTGGAATCCCTTATCGATCAATTTATTCAAAAGATACAGAGCATATATCCTCTTCCTTGAGAATTTTTCCACCTCATTTTAGTTTTTAAACATTCCCGCCAATTACATTGATAAATATTTCAGTAGTAATCGTGCGATAAGTAGAAATTTCTTCCTTATACTTATGATAGTAATCATCATCATTATTGTTAACGATATTCTCCACTATTCTCATTCAAGTCCTCCCTGACAAAACTTACGATTCACGTCGCAAGCAACTGCATTGAAGGTATGTGACTGTAAAACAGACTTGAAGCAATTGTTGCACAATTGTGTCAAGGTAAACTGATTTGCTGCTTGGATCACGCTGCTCGAATTCACTATAGTGTATTCCATGATGCAGTTGGATGACTAGAATCTGCGTTATCATTGTCCTTTTCATGGAGAAAATTCAGCTTTCACAATTATTGCTTTCCCCTTTGAGAACCTTTGTTTATCGCTGTTAATCATTCAAGCGGGTTATTTGTAATCATTTATAGGATGGAAATTGCAAATTACCGTCCATTGATGGGAAAAATATGTGTACCTCATAATCACAATGTCTTCCTCGGAACTGAACTTTATTGCGGCTCGTTTCGCTGACAGTTGAACGATTTTCTTACAATATACCAATATCTCATTTATGTTTAGAAAAAACTTATTTGTCTTTTCTCACATTTTCAAATTGTCTACTATAATGAAAAAAAAAACTCTCTGGCAACTCTGGAAATAGTGGAAATTTCATATTTGATATTGGAAATTCATTCCACAGAAGTGAGAGTCTTCTTTGAGTAAGAAAACAGGAAATGCATGATCAATGATTATCCGTTGAGTCGTAAAATATTGACTCGTTTTTCGTTCATTTAAGCATCCGTATACTACAGTTAGCATCAATTCAGATAAAGCACCACTAATATAGAAGAGCATTTACATTTCATTCTTATTTCATGTTTGTTTGCAATTATGTAAATTGCGTGACTCCACGTAACCCTATGCGTTACGCATTATTGCTTTTTTATTTGATATTATGTAAACTGCAGTTAACCTTGATCTTTCCTTGAATTTTTCAGATAGTCAATTACTTCAATTTCAAAGAAGAGCATCCAGAAATTCATCTTGACGTGAATCCTCTCGACATGAAACACATCGGAGATAATGATATTATGACAGTACCTGCTTATAAAACCCAGTGCGGAAGACGGATGATCATTTATCGCATGGGTAATTGGAATCCACGGGAATGTCCGGTGGAAGAAATTTTTAAAGCTACAGTGCTCGTCCTCGAGCTTGGCATTCTGGAACCGAGAGCTCAAATTCTCGGTGGTATCGTGATTTTCGATTTGGCTGGTATCACCATGTCCCATGCTTGGTGTATTACTCCACAGGTGAAATTATTTCTTCGATATGACGAATAAATATAATCACAAATCGGGAATTTACTAAATTGATTGATACCTTTCGTGTTTTTTAGGTCGCTAATATGGTGTTGGCATTGATGGTAACGTCACATCCCATGAAGACGTTTGCGATTCACATATTACATCAGTCGTGGGTTTTCGATGCGATATTTGCAGTGTTCAAACCGCTTTTGGATGCAAAAATGCAGGCCAAAGTATTTTTCCACGGAGACGATATGAACAGCCTTCACAGACACGTCGCACCTGAGTCTTTACCGAAGAAATATGGCGGGACACGTGAAGAATTGCCTTATTCCAAATGGATAGATTCTCTCAGTCAAGTTCCACGAATCGTTAAAGAAATTCATCAAGCCGGCTACATCATACCCGACGAATTACTCGCAACGGGAACTCCAAGTTGAAAAGTGTACATTGAAAAATTGTTGAATTAATTGAACCACATATTTCATTACCGTGGTTGACAGATCTTTCACAATTTTTATTCCATTTTTTTATACTCAACGATGCGGATTTAATGGTATAAGATTGGACTTTTTAATCATTTGTGTATCGAAACGGAAGAATATTTTTCCAAGTGTTTTTCATTACTATGATGAAACCTGACAGTATTAAAAGTTTTCCAAATTTCATATTCCGATGAGTTCTAATTCAACAAATACATCGCTGAAGTTTAATCGTTTATCGAATAATGTTATTCGAATTCGACGAGGGTGTTCCAAAATTCATTCTTTCAAATTCAATTCGACGATTGTTATGTTTCACTTTTATTCGCTTTGATAAACGATTCAAATTTCAACGACGTTTCATCAATGATATTTACCCGCGGAGCGAAGTATGATCACACTCGACCCGCGGACCTCAATTCACCTAACACGTAAATAATATTTTTGCAAGATTGTATAGCATTGGGTGATATCGGGTGCTTGGGAAACAGTATGGTTCACACTGTTGGGAAAATTCAACTAAAATTCCATAACATGCTTTTTATAACCATGGTACTTGAATTTTAATTTTTGAAGGACGGGGGTGGTCCCAAAAGAAATCACCTTGAGAAAAAACCTTTTTCATGTTTTTCAGGAGTCATCTGATGTTCTGAATACGAAAAAAATGATGACAAAATTCTCGAGGCATCCCATCTCCTGAAGATTAAGAATCTCTTTTATTTTTAATAGAGAATTTCTTGATTCTAATGATAAATTTATGATTTGTTAAACTTAAGAATGTTTTTAAATTCAATAACCGCGGATGAAATTTTTTGGAACGAGATTTTTTATTCAGATTGTTGGTAAATGGGTACCAATGGGGTGTCGTTTGTTGGATTATTTGTTTTAAAATTTTACAATCCACAATCACCGTTAATTCGGCGAATGAAGCGCGGTGACTCAACGTTGAATAGCAATATTGTTTTAGCGAGATAGGGTTCTTTGCATAGGTTTTTAGTTTTAAGTACGAATAAAGTAAGTTTGTATTCAACTCGTGAAGGATTCGAGAATACAATTTGATAATTTTATATGAATTCATGTGCTTTTTGAGAATCAAGTGTCGAAATATCGTAGTTTCTCAGTTTCAACATTTCAAATAGTCATCATATTTTTTAAAAGATATCAGAATGTTATTTGAAGTGTAGATTGGGAAGATTTTTTGAAAGTCTGTGGTTTTATCAGAAAATTAACTAAGTCGACTTCTTCGCAACTCCTAGAAATCGTAAAAGAAGTTGAGGTGAAGAATGTTTATTGGGAATTATTAATATCATCAATTTATTCTTTCAAGTTTTACGAGTTCTTTTTCTAATGAAAATTCAATCCCGGAGTGATAGCGATTCGGAACTCAGCCAAATCAGAAATTTCAATTTTCGAATCGCTATAACACCGGAACGCTAGAATCACCTTGTGATATCGAAATCCTTGCTCATTTTCCACTCGAACGAATGGCAAGATCAACGTAGAGTCATATCAGGAATGATTGTGGGGATATTTCAATTTTGAGAAAAAATTGCAATATCGAAATGTCAAGAACTAGATCCTGAATAGAATCATAGAGGTTCTCACCTCTAGGATATTCTCGTTGTGGTACGCGTTTATACTTTCGATGATATAGAAATTCGTTGATTTGTAAATTTATAATAAAGTGTTTCACTTTATCGCTCATATCCGATGAAACATTATTAACCTTGTAGAATATCATGTAAAGCGAATAATCAGATCCCATCGTTCAGGCACGATGAAAATCTATACATTTTTCTCATACAGTCCTTTATGAACCAAGAGGAAAGGATAAAGATCAATAGCGAATGTGGCTCAATTTTATCCTTGTTTATCGCAAATTTTTTCGCTAAAAGGAAATATCTAAGCCAGAAAAAAGAGATGTAAACATATTAAACGTCCCAGACAAAGGTCATATGCATACATTACGCATAATGTCCTTGAGGAAAAATGGGCTCGCATAAATTATGTACGTTTTATCTGTGATTATATATGAAATTGAGGATTATGTATAGAGTATGCAGAATTGACGCGAGTTCATTAATTGACATAACTTTTTCACATGGGTGGAGATAGAAGGATAAGGTGAAAAGGAGAATTCAATGGAGGAAAAGTAAGAACCAAACGCCCAGAGCGTACGAATAGCTGTGCTTTCGGTGTAGTCGCTGGTAGTGGTGGTGGTTAATATCGACCCAGGTCGAGGGTTGAGCCGAAGGGAATGCGCATGGCGCAAAACTCAACAACTTGATCCACACCATAGTTTTCCTCTGAAAAAGGAGTAGCAAAGTACACGGAAGATGGATGTGAAAATCAGGAACATAAGAAGTTGAAGGAAGAAGGTGACTCGGCAGAGAAAGAGATAGAGAGAAAGAAAGAGACGAATAGAGAAAAGAAAGAGAAACTAACTATAATAAGTCAGATAACCAAAGAGAAGAACTTCAGCCCGGCCGTGAGTACTACTTCGCTCCAAGGTAGGGGACCATCGTTCAGGATCAAGATTTCATGATTCCCTATATGTTTCATGAAAAATTTGGAACAATGTGTTGGAGGTGATATGTGGGTGCATTGTTATGGGTGTCGTCAACTTTGGTGGCATGCAAAAGTAACGTGTCCTTCGGTTCCTCGTTGTAATGGATCCACAAGTTTCAAAAGAAAATCGAAAGTATCGTTCATCGGTGTACCTGTCGAGATATGACGAATTTTGTTAAAATATGATTTTCCTCACTTACCGTGGATTCAAGTTGAATTAAGCTCGAGTGAAGACAGAGCAAAAGACAAAAAAAATGAAGACAAATTTTATGAAAAACAAATCAAAAAAGATTCTTCGGTGATGTGATACGGATTTATCAAAAATGTCAACACGTCGAATATACCAAAAGGGTTTGATTTTTGAATGGAATAAAACAACTTCGAAGGCTTCCTCTCGGTATTCGAACAATCGAAACAACGGCATAATAAATAGATATGAATAATTAGAAAATATTTTTCTCTCAATTTTAGAAGAATTGTAAAATAAATTATATAGAATACTCAATGCAATGAGAACTTCCATAAGAATATCACAGTACCTTATCGAATGTATGCAAACGTAATATAAGGAGAAGAAAATAAACTTCACGAAGAGCAGAACAATGATAACTGAAGGTGCGATCAAATTTATAATTCGAATATGCCCGCATGGTGAATAAAATCTCCTGCTTGTAACTCATTTTGGAAACAAAGTCATCGCTGTGAAAGCAAAATTCATCGATCTTCGAAAGTCATATACGAATGAAAAGGGAGAAATGTTGCATAAAATAGAAGAAACCAATGAGCAATCTTACTTGAATTTAGGTAGACCTTCGAAACTTTTTAGAACAAATTTTAACAGCGCTCATTTAGAACGTTTGTATCGAGCTTCCTCGTTACATCAAAGAAGAGGTGGTCTTCAGTGTTTCCTAATTTCGGCTGTTCTTTATGATGTCTATACAGTTCTTTCGCCTGATTTGAAATTACCGGTACGTGGTTTAACAGTTGTATTTTTAGGCCTAAATCTAAGTTTATTAGCTTGGGCGGAACATGGTGCTAGAACGAAAGATTGCCTTTGGGCGGTGGTACCACATGTGGCCTGGCAACTCTCCACCGGACAATTACTCGCTCATCTGTTCCTGAAGAATACCGAAATCTCACCTAGAGATGGATTAGGATGGTTTCTTTTGTTACTGTATCTTGTTTTTGCAACTTTACCTTTAAGGCTCTCACGCTGCACTTTACTCGCATTTGGAATTGCGTCAACGTACATTATCACTATTGTTGGCCTCACGAAATCTCCGATTCATTCACTTTACGATGTTATGGTAAGTTCAATCATATTTCCTACGAATCATTTTCAATATTATTTTTTCTCATGTGATACGCATGCATATTCTTCATGCATTCCAAGGTGAGAAGAGAATTAACACAGTCATTTGAACTTGATATTCAAGGTAGATTGATTTGAAACCTGATTTCATTAGCTTCGGATTGAAGCTTGAAATTTTGAATGGTGATGGTCGAAATGCTTGATCGCTGAAAAATAAACTAGTATCCGAATCCGAGTGGTAGCCCTTTTCAAGAATCATTTCAAATCAAACTCGGGGCATGAATTATTCTTGTATATATGACGTTCGATATACTTTGTTGGTAATCAAATATTGTTTTCCACCCTGTCGAGCATCATCTTCATAAAATCGTATCGCGTTGCCTTTTGAACGTGAAAAAATAAAAATCCGTATCAGCAGAACTCAACAGGGTCAAGCAAGCACGAGAGCGATCTTGTTAACTTCCCTACTTTGTTCAATGAATTTGCTCAATACATTAATTGCCATGAAAAGTAATCATTCCTGTATCGAAGGAGAATAAAAATACCACAATCCAACTGTCAATTTTCTGTCATTGTTGAATGTTTTTCATCAAAGTGAACTTGGAAGAAATAGTTCGTTATTGCATTCCTACGAAACAGTTCATCCCCTAACAGCACAATGTGTCTTTGAGACGTTTTCTGAATGTTCAGAAAACCTCTTTTATGTCCTATAAACCTTCCATAAACGTTTCAGTGGCACGTTGTGCTGTGTGGGTTGTACATACAACAATGTTCTTTCTAACAATTAAGGCATAGTTCTATTAAAGAACTCTTTCATATCAGCAAGAAACTTTAGTTATATCAGGAACTTTTCTGGTTCCTCGGACAATTTTTTTTTTTTGCAAGTCCAAGCACGAGATCAGGATTTCGTTATAAATTCACGTGTAAAAGTTTAAACAAGTATTTTCCCACTCTGAGAGCAAAAACTTATAGAGTTTTTAAAAAAATAAAAGAATCAATCAATTACTGTTCTGAAAATTGGGAAGGAAAGAGGGGTACAGCCTTCAAATAGATGCTTGTTTTGATTCTAGATTTTTTTCATCATTGTATAGTTGAAAAATCCAATATATCCTCTTTTTCTTCTTACTTAGCTTGTTGAATTTTCAATTCAAGTCAGTTTTTATGATGCAAAATAAATGCAATAAATAAACCGACACATTGGACCCGAAGCGGATGAAGAAAAATTTCAAAAGAACCTCGTGAATGAATGTGTTACCATGAAATCATTATTTACACATGAGTAAAGTTTTGTCAATGACTGTGGTTTAAAATAGAGAAAGAGGAGGAGGAGGAACAGAAGGGACGGAGAGTAAATGGAAAAAAGAAAGAGGGGAAGACACAGAGAGCGAGGGATAGATAAATAGATAGATAGATAGATAGACAGAGGACGAGGGACTGCACCTACTAGGATCTATTCATGCAGAAACCTGATACATGTGACGATCGTTTTTCAATGAAAGCTTATGACACACTCATTCAGCGAACAAAACCAACACATTGCGCTAAAGATTGTGAATACGAATGAAAGTCAGTCAATCAAATGCACGTACACCTATACAAGTTAATAAAATGTATACGGCAAGTACTGTTCCAAGTACTTTGAAGAAAGTTAACGCGATATACCTATCAGATACAAACTCGTAGTTATGTAATATCGAATTTTGCTATGATTCAGCGGTTGCGAGTAACCTTATACCTCAAATTTCGGTGCTCGGTGCAACACCCTACTTACACCCATATAGAGTATTCAAAATCTAATGATTATTAGAGTGGATAGAGTGAATGGGATTAATTCGATTCTCACGACTGTTTGATGTCATGTCTTGAATCATCTTATCCATTACATTTCTTGAAGGAACACCTCATCCAAGGACGGAAACTGAAACAGAAAAATACCACATTTCCTAGATCCTGACGGTGACACTTTCAATTGGTGCCGCTATTTTGGGAGCTTCCATATATTCTTTGACTGAGTTCCAACAACGCCGCGCCTTTCTGGAGACTAGACAAAGTTTAGAAATGCAACTGGTGATCGAGGAACAAAGTGCTGAACAAGAACGCCTACTTCTGAGTGTTTTGCCGGAACACGTTGCTGTGAAAATGCGTCAAGATCTTGGAGCTTCTTTTGATACACAATTCAAAAAAATTTACATGTCACGGCATGAAAATGTCTCAATTCTTTATGCTGACATTGTTGGGTTTACAGCCATTTCTTCGACGTATAGCGCCAGTGAACTCGTCAAAATCCTTAACGAGCTCTTTGCACGTTTCGATCAACTCAGCGAGCGGTATGTATTTGGCTTTCATATACACCACAAGGAATTGTTCGAAAAAATAATGGCCAAAATATGAATATATAATTCTTTGCTATGAATGGAAAATTGTTTTCTCTGTTGCCTTCAGTTGAAGAAAATTCAACAACAATTATTTTTCAATTTATTATTATTCAATCAGGTATGAGCAATTGCGTATAAAGATTTTGGGTGACTGCTACTATTGCATCAGCGGTGCTCCCGTGGAAAGACCGGATCACGCGATATTATGCGTTCATATGGGATTGTCTATGGTAGAGGCTATAAAATATGTCCAGCAGACAACCAATAGCCCCGTGGATATGAGGGTGGGTATTCATACAGGGGCCGTACTAGCCGGTGTATTGGGGCAGAGACAATGGCAATTTGATGTTTATAGTAAAGACGTTGAGCTTGCCAATAAGATGGAGAGCAGCGGGAGAGCAGGGTGAGTACCATTCCTATCCGATCCCATGAAAATCCTCTGTAATTGAGAATCTCGTAACGCTTCATTGGCTCTCCTTTTTTGGAAAAAGCAAAAGCAAAGCTCGATGTATTCAAAATTTAGAATTCCTTTATCGACGAATGACTCTGCTCTCTGTTCTCTTGTTGAAGGAGAGTTCATATTTCGAACACAACTTTGGGATTTTTGAATGGAGAATTCGAAGTAGAACCAGCTCATGGGGAGAAGAGAGAAGAAGCTCTGCAAAAGGCTGGTTTGAAAACTTACTTTATCGTGAGAGCCCTGAAACCTTTCAAACCAGCAACTACGAAAAGTTTAGCTTCGCTAGTCGATACGGAACATTCTCAAATTAAAAGTATTCAAGATCAAGAAAAAACCGATGAAGACTCGGAGGAATTTAGGCAAAGGTTGAGGAAAGAGCTCGATAGTAAAGGTGATTGTTGTATTACTTAATACAAGGAAATAATCACTCGACTTGGGATGAGATTTTTAATGATTCAAAATAACAAAGCATTCTAATTGAATAACTTGATATATATTTAGGTGGAACAGCGGACTTGACGGGCCACGCTTCTTGGTTGACTTTACATTTCAAGGATCCAAACGTTGAATCAGCCTTTCATAACGCTAAGGAAGCTTTTTCACCTCTTTCTCTCGTCGGAGAACCGTTGTGCGTATTGTGTGCTTCTCCCGTGTGGAGATTTCAACCTTCAGGACCCTTTACATGGGGAGGGGCTGGAGTGGTAGTGCTTTTTGGAATCGTGCTAGCGGGAGCCACATGTTTGGGAAGTGCGGTGAGAGCTACGTGGCTTAGAAGGATTTTGGCAATTTTAATGACTTTCGCATTGATCGACTACGTTCTACTTGATATGGTGAGTCTTGAATTATTCGATATCGAAATCATATACGAACACACGATTCTATCCACATAGCACCAATGTTCTTGCGAGAAAAGAAGTCCATAAAAAGAGATATCTTTTAGAAGTCATTGTGCCGTGTGGGTAATTACTTTTCTAATCGAATTAAGAGAGGCAATTTTTTTCAACTTCCTCTTCCTTCCCAGTGTAATTGTGTGTTTATCGAAGAACATAAGCCAATCAACGCTTCATTGACTTGGATACCGAAATGTCCGTATCCATCTTATTATTCTTATATCGGAATCCTTGCTCTTGTCGCAATTTCGATGCCAACGTATGTTTGTTATTTGGGGAAAGCGTTCATGATGTATGCCTTGGCCGGTGCTCAGTGCGCAATCAACATCTTTTTTTTGGGGCCCAGTTTGGAAAGGGAAGAAGGCACTTCTATGGCAATCGGATCTCCGCAATTTCCACTCAAATATTCTCTGTCGGCAACTTTACTCACCATTACTACAGCTTTGGTCATCGTTTCGAGATACGTAAGTGAAACATTTTCTAAATGACGATTGTTGACAAATTCGATGCTTCTAGGAATCAAAAGCTTTCCAAAAAGAAAGAATTGTTGAAAATGTTCCCCATGAGATATACAATTCTATAGAATTCTATTCCATTAGGTGTGCACAAAACGAAATTTTGGCAGGAATTTGTCGTCCCAAAAATCTGTATATTTTCATTTTAGGCTGAGAAAGCGAGAAGAATGTTATTTTTGAGAGGTCGAGAAGTGGAAGCGCAAAGAGAACGAGCAGCTGATATGGAAAGGCGAAATGCTGCTTTGATATATAATATATTACCTCCCCACGTGGCAGCATATTTTCTTTCAAGGGCTAGACATCACGACGAACTTTACAGTCAAAGTTATGCCGAAGCTGGAGTGCTGTTCGCCAGTATGCCCAACTTTGCTGATTTCTACAGCGAAGAAAGCATTAACAATCAAGGCCTAGAATGTTTAAGATTTTTAAATGAAGTTATTTCCGATTTTGACGCGGTGAGTTCTTGTTTTGATCTTCTTCGTATTTTATTTTAAGAAACACTCGAGCGAATGCTTCACGGAAGAGCATGGTTGTTGGAGAAAGATCGATTTTTGTCCTCATTTGAATTGTGCTAGTTTGCATCACAAACATCTCTTCCAGCTCGACAAAATAACTGTAGTCCTCTTTTCACCAGAAAATTGACGCATGATTATATTTCTACAGATCTTGGATCAAGATAAATTTCAAGATATTATCAAAATTAAGACAATAGGATCAACTTATATGGCAGCCTCTGGGATAACGAAATCTGCAGTTAGAAAAGATTCTCCGCAATGGGCCCATCTCTCGACTCTCGTAGATTTCGCTTTGGAAATGAAAAAGGCCCTTTCGAGTATCAATGAACAGAGTTTTAATCATTTTGTTCTGAAAATGGGGATAAATCATGGACCGATAACCGCCGGAGTGATTGGTGCTAGAAAACCTCATTATGATATATGGGGGAACACGGTGAATGTCGCTTCAAGAATGGAAAGTACCGGAAAAGTGGGATGTATTCAGGTAAAATTATTCGATATGATATCAACCCTTCGACGTGGAAATTTTCGATTTTATCTAAACTGGCGAATTATTGGACATTATTTCGTTTGATATTCCAAGAGTTCGTGTGGAATCTTGCTCAAAATGCCAAATAAATAAAAGATTAACGAGGATTAAAGAAAGTGTTGAGAAGTTGGTCAGTTCTTAACTGTATTTCACAAGAAAGAAACCGTATGAATTCCAGAAAGATTTTGTATCTATTATTTTGATAGATATCGAAGGAGATTAAAGAAAACTTCGGTATTTCATCATAATTTGTATTCTATATTCAGGTAACAGATGAAACTCGAGAAATTTTGGAACCTTTTGGATTTGGATTCGAACAACGTGGTTTGGTATTCGTCAAAGGTAAAGGTCAATTATTGACCCATTATCTGATAACCAAAGACGGAGTATCATTGAATCTCGACAGTGATTTACCGGTAGAACCAACTCACCCAATCATCTACCAGTGAAGAGTTCCCGAATGTACTCTAAATTCCTTGAATACGGATGTATACTTTGCACAAATAACTGACATTCATTTAATTCCAAAGCGAGAAACTGGTTTCTAGTTTCAAACTTTTTGAACGATGTGAACATTCAATGGAAGAATCAAGTAATTCATCTTCAAGTATTAGAAACTTTCATTCTTGTTGCTGTAATATATGAAATATAGCATTATCGTCCATGTTCACCGTGATGGCGTCATATTTTCTTGAACTATACGACATGCGTGGATTTGTCACTAGACGAAGAAAATATTTCATCAAATATTACCGTGAATATTATCATCAGCGCACAGAAAATAAAATAAAATTGCATAGAATCACACAGTAATTTTTATGGAAGAAACCGATATTGCGCCCTGATTCGGTGGTACACAGTGATATTTGATAAAATATGTCCTTCGTGTTTCCACGATTTCCGATTACTTTCATTTGTTATGTTCTTTACATAGGGAAAATGATGTATTATGAATCACATTGATTGGTACATCGAGGATAGATTTGGATAATAAAATTGTATCTTTTCGAAATTACAAATCACATTTCTTCAAGTTATTCCACAAACTCATGGTTTATAAGATTCATAATATATTATTTGTAAATGTTGTCAAACCTGCGGACGACCAAAGCGCTCATCTACCAGTGATACATTATGTACATCACTATAGATGATACAACAACAACAACAACAACTCAATCTCTATTAAAGGGATAATAGCGCCAGGACAATAGCCGAATTTTACACAAAAGATTTGGCTTTCGTTTCGACGCTTAGTATTCCCTTCAATGGGGTTCTAACTCCTTTTGAATGATAAAAGATGTACAGTAGAATATAGAATTGGATGTGAAAAAATATAAAATTTTTCATTCATTATTTCAACCCTTTCCAACATCAGACCATATTTCAGGAGATGTGTTTCAATGCGCTTAGAATTCGCTCAACTGAATTCAAATTTAATTTCTCTGACTTCAGTTGCTGTGACTAATTTGAACTTGCCTTTGCTATAGCTTTTATCACCGGCCTCTATTTTTTCATTACTTGAAACTAATTTTCCCAACTAACTTCAGTTCATTCGGTCAAATAAGTTATTTTTTCATCAGGGAAGAGACGAAAGCATTAGAAAACATCATCCCAAATATGGAAAAGTTGTCGGAAAAGGTTTTAATTTTGTAAAAACCGACCAAACTCCATTAAAAAATTGATCATATCTTCAGTCTTTGATTGATCGAATCATTGTTTCTCGCTTAATTCTCAGGAACATATCCATTGTTCAATAAATTCTAATTTAGAAGAATTGTGTTGTCTAAATTCCACAAATTTTCAGTTCAACTAGAGCTTCGATAAGTTTCCAAAATTTACGCTTGGAATGTACCCATTTCGTGTGATAACGTATTAAGAACCTCTGAATAAAACTTTTTGTTATTCCACCCCAACAAATCCGTGTTGGTAGTTGAACGATTTGATGTCCATCCACCTCGGATTTGATAAATGTCAGAATTTATGGAACCCATTCGTTCACGTTGATGTATCTTCGGTATGATCGCTGACTAAGTCATGTAACACGTTTGCTCTGTCTCCAAATTTTTGCATGACAAAAAGTAACAAGTTTTGTTGTTAAAATGAACCAAAACGCTAAAAAAACACAAAATTTGTTACGTTTCGTCATCTCACCGACGATATTACTGATCTTTGAACAAATTTCCAGAATTATTCCGTTACAACGGATCAAATTCGATTTATTTGCTATGAATGAGTGTTCTTGATATATATTCAGGTGATGTTCAAAAGCATTCTGAAATGTTTGTCGGGCGTTCTTTCTGTGATAGGAATTGTGTTCTGAATGTTTATAGAATAGCTCAGTACCATCAACGTATATTGGTGAAATAACAGAGATAAGTGGAACCCTTACCAAATGAACATTTAAAATATTTTTTATCTGTATATAGAAGTGTTTTTCTTCCAACATAGAGGTTGAGCAATGGATTACTTATTACTGATTCTATTCGTAATTAGAATATTAAAGATTTCAACATGCATTTATAATTGTATCACTTGTTTGAAAGATACCAATAAAATTGTGAGTTTCTTTGAGTTACGAATGAATCAACGTTGAACATTAAAGGTGTGAAATGTGAATTTTTGAAATCATCCCCATACAGTATAAGAGTCTCTTCAAAGAGCTCCTGTTATGACAGTAAACATGAATTCTTTATAAATACTTTGAATTCATGTTTACTGTCATAACGGGAATTGTTTAGGAATTCTTTGAGAAGTTTCTGTTGATTCAAAATTATCATTTGTGCTGTCTGGGGGATGTTCTGACTTGCAAGTTTCAGTATCATCAAACTATCTTGGGAAGTTATTATGAATAAAAACTTGCGGTGATTGTTGGAATTTGAATGCATAATCTCGAAGAGTAGCGATCCTATACAGTCTCAATAAAAGCATAACGAGTCAAATATATGGAAATCATCTTTCATGGAAACAATAAGGACAAGACGAGAAATATTGAAACGAAAGAATATTTCATCGATCGTATCGCGTTGAAATGAAAAGAATTTCAGGATTAAAAATGTTTCCCACCGTGAAAATCATTGGAATAAAATATGAGTCTGTGATCTGTAAAGAAAATGAAGCACGATTATGTGAAATTGTTCAATCACTGTTGATCAAAATCAATGTGTGGGAACTGAAATTGAATCAGGGTGATAATTGAATTTTATGTCTTTTTGCCGAGACCGTGATATAGAAGAATCTCATTGAACCGATTGATTCTTATTGATTCCGATGCAGAAAACCGATTCAAACCCATTAAAAATTGAATCGATCGATTCTTTGAGCAGGGTATGTCCGAATCTGCGTTTTGTTGATCCTTTAGTCTTTGATACACGTACACCTGTATTCAAATACAATTTCCGTAAGAAAATTGAAACTCGCGTCGAATTGACGCACGCAAAGCGAACTTTGGTTTTTCAAGGGCACACAGATCTCCGCGAACAATTCAAATTTCGCGCCGAACGAACGGTAGCTCAACTAGTCGTGGTTAGGGAAAACTTGACAGGTATGATAATGCGTTGGCTATCATTACCGTTCGATATTCTCCAACACTTGAATTGCAATACCAATAGATGGAGCCTGTAATCACTTTCAGGCGAGACCGTCAAAAAAAAAGAATTCACAAAATTTGATGATACTTTTCCAAAACGATGCATTAGTAATGAAGCGAATATAGTTATAGAAAATACAGGAATTCATTTTTTCATATCGTTAATGTTTGAATCGTTTATTGAAACGAATTTATCATCGAATGCAGAAATATCATGAAAAAATTCAAATTAGATTTTGTTAGATTCCACATTGAATTCAATATTTTTGACATCATTTCCGCGGGGGCAAGTTTGAATCGTTTATTGATAATTTGAATTCGTCGGCAAATATACACTTTTTATTGATTTGATTATATTTTTTTTAGAAATCATGTCTAAATTGATCGTTATATTTCATCCAACTGTTTATGTGAATTTGATCGATGTTCAAACAATTTAAAATTCAATTAAACAGTTCCCCAACAGGTGTCGCTCTTTTGCCTGTAAAGCTACTTCAAAGATATTCATATACGAGAGTTATTAATTTAGCCGCAGGCAAGGAAAGTACTCGTACTTGCCGATTACTTCTATGAGGGATAGTTGGATCCTCTTCTTTTGTTCTTCCTTTCAGCGTAACGTGCCCCTAGGACGTTTATGGAATGTTTAAAAAACGTGGAGGAGGTCCTCTACCCAGGCAGCACAAAGGAATCCCAAATGAATTCTGAAAAAAAAGAACTCTTGAAGAACTTGAATTTCAGAATAGAAAAATAATTCAATTCGTCAGACGTTTGCGAATTTTATTAAAATTCTCAAAGAATTCTCATAGAGTGTTGACGGGACACGCAAATTGTCTGACGAATCGAATTCTTTTGAGATACTTTGTATTCTAAAAGAGGTGTTTTTTTAGACCCCATTTGAGATTTTTGTGTACTGTCTGGGTAAACTTTGTCGAGTTTGTCGATTGAATTTTATAAAATATCGATAAAAGCTGTATATAAATTGTACATAAAATTCCATACAGCACTGACCAGAAAAACTCTTGAAGACTTCATGAAGAACACAATCAGTTCAATAAGAATTATGTATGAATTCTTTTGGGACTGTCGTGCTGTGTGGGATATCAATATCGTGGAATATTGTGCAACTTTACTTTGAACGTTCTAAAAACGTTTCAGAGACACAATGCATTGTTAAGAGTTCTTTCGTTTCTTGTCTATGATATTTTCAAAGACACTCTCAAGGAATCTTCAAACAAAATTACACGTGCTCCACTATTGGAAGAAAACCAAATCGTAAGAGTTCCTCAAAAATTCCCAGAACATTCTAAAAACTTTTCAAAATTATTGTGAAGTATACAAAAATTCACATTTCTTTTAGAAATTTTCCGAACAATATTCTCACTTGGGCATTCAATTATCGAAAAGTTGAATTATGGTTAAAATATTTTATGCAGACACATATCGTTCGTATAACCATCATCAACCTGCTCAAGGAACATGATGACGTCCTAATGACATCTTTGTGACTCCTGATAGCGTCATGGGGAGGTCCCGAGACATCCTGATGAAACACGAAGAATTCTTTTCCAAAAACAAGAATAGAATTCTTCAAGAACTCCTCTCGAACTAACAAATTCATGGAGGAGGCTTTGGAGGAGTTCAATGTTTGGGACATAAAACGATACTTCCAGCACTCTCAAAGAACTCTTGAATGTCCCAAACATTGAACTCCTCCATGAATTCATTAGTTCGGAAAGAGTTCTTGAAGAATTCTATTTTTGTTTTTGAAAAGAAAATTCTTCGTGTTTTATCCGGGTGTTTCTTGGAACGAGATGTTTCGCTTCCACGTTGCTCTACGTGAATTTCAGGTGCATGGCTAACGAAGAAGTGTCGCGCATGGAAGTGGACCGAATGTTTCTCCGCTACCTTCACGGTCAATCCATCTCAAATCCACTTAACGCGTCGTGGAAGCAACGTGCCTCATCGGAGGCGGGACTTCACGGATGATAATGAACCTGGGATCTGTTTTGGGAAATTTATAATTTATCTTCAGGCGCCTGAACATCAATATGCAAGAATTTTCAAGTCGGGATGAATAATGACAAATGTGGAATGAAATAATGAAATCTCAAACATGTTTCAAGAAAACTTGTCAAGATTATAAATAATTTATATATAATTGAACATAATTTTGAAAATTTGTCTACTTGGGGAGAAAGTTTGAAATTTTATGATAGGATTTTGATAGTTTTCCATTGAATTTGATACTACAATTTTTTTACACTGTATCACAGGAGATACGAGAATGAAATTTCTGATTCCTCCGCAGGGTGCAAAACGGGAGGAAATTTGATGTATTCGTAAAGATGACTGTTCTTCAAATCATCGAATCGAATGATATATTAACCAAAATAAATATACAAACTTCCAATCTATGAGCATTACCGTACAAGTACAAATAAGCGAAACAAGTAATATGAGTACGTCTCATGAAAGAGGGGACCCCAAGAAAACTATACACCGTACCCCGATCTGGGGACCAAATGAGAAGGTAGTGGTGGTGGCAATATAAGACTTGAGTCAATGGTGGGTTTCAGCCAGTTCGTGAGCGGTACCTACACCTTCAAGGTCCGCACGTCCTTGAAGTCACGTTGAAAAAATCAAAAATATAAAGAACTCGAACACGAAAGGTACAATTGAAATGCCATAAAATTCGAAAACGAATCGTGAATTCTTCAAGTCACAAAAGAAGAGTGTATAGGTATATATTCGAAAGACAAGAAACATTTCCTCTCTATCACCTTTGTCATCACCACCATCATCAACCTCGTGACCGCTATAAATATTACCACTACCACCATTCCTGTATTTCCTTTCTCCCTACTCTGTATTCTGTTTTTGTACGGTTTCAGATTTTTTTATATCAGTTTTCTTTTCATTATCGACAGATAAGTGGTGAAAAAGAAGAAGTGAAAATAATCTCTACATAATTATTACGTAATTATAATAAAAAGTTTGCGATTCAATTCGTCATTTGGATTTCTAAATACATTTTTTTTACGTGCTGTGTCACAAACACACCAGCAAGATTGAAATCCGAGGATGAGGGTCTCGATAGTGGTACCACTCCTTGTGGCTATCACCGTTCTGTCCGGTGAGTATAATTAGAGAATATATCCATCAAGCTTAACATTAATTCCTACCCTTTCGAGTATATAAGACTGTGTTTCATGCATCCATTGCATCTTTCGCGTGACATTACACGTTATATGTATATATTTATAAGATATTTAAACAATTTCCACAGAACATTCTCGCAACATTTACAATGTTGAATATCTAATAACAGCTTTTACAATATTTTTCTTCAATATATTATATCCAAGTAAATATATACATACCTACGTATTTCTGTCACTATTTGTTCAAAGGACATCTTGCATATTTTATATTTAATCATAAAACGTATTGTACAATAATTGTCATTGTAAAAGACGCGTGAGAGAGATTTACACCATTGAGGATATGATTCATGCATAGAATCCAACGATGAAGAATATGTATTACAAAAAGAGAAACTTTCATGATACGCATAGGTTGAAATGATTCATCGAGATTCAATAAAATTTATTTCGATAATTACGCTATTAAAAATATGATAGATTCTAATAAAATGCTGGAAGTTTTTTCAAAGCAAGAGTGGTGATGATTTCATACTTATGTAAATCGATATTTCTATTAAAACCATACTCGACGTAAACCATACTATTATATTGTTATTTTTATTCAATATTGAAACAGACTTTTCTTGGGATATAAACGGCATTTGAAGCTGCTGAGGATAATACAAACTGATCCTTCAATTAAATTGGTAGCAATTCAAATAGCTATTAGAAGAGGGCTAAAGAGATTAACCTCTAGGAATTGTAATTAAAATTCGTTGGTCCCTCGTCTAAATGGATAATTTAATATGCGTGTTTCACGGTAGTACGATGAATAAGGAATACAAATGATTGGTTATTCAACGAGAGATGAAAATATATGACCTTTTTAGATCTTATGATACTCGGATTATTACAGATCAGCCGAAGATCTGTGTTTATTCCTTTTTGCTTCGACCTACCAAGTGAAAGTTATCAGGAATTCTAAATAAATCACGTCGAAAGAAATTCTGGCTGTACGAATATGTGATGACAAAGGTGTCTTGCATTGAGTATTTAACATTTGTTTTCTGTTGTATTTTATCTTACGATCGGATGACCCTGTTGGGAGATGTAAATTGAATTACTGAAAGGTTGCGATGGAAGTAAGAAGCAATTGAAATAGCCGGATGGAGAGATTATTCAAATTTCTCATCGCACAAATTCTCCTCACGGAGCATATTTTTTGGTAGCTTCTAGTACTCTAATAGAGTAACTTCTACTGCGAAAATATTCATTCATACATTGACTGGGCGCTGGAGTGACAGATTCCGCAATTGAGATAGCAATTACTCCTCATTTTTCTCCATATTCGCGTGGATAATTGTGAATCCATCCTGAGGAAAGAAATTTGATCGATATGTATCAGACCAAAAGTTTTGGCTGGCATAAATGAAAGTTGAGTGGCTTTAATCAGAATTTGGCAATGCCAACCAAGATGATTCTATCCAATCAGATTTAGTTCCAGGGATCCCTTGATTCTCATTGAATCTCGGATTTTTCAATGAGATTTGATTAGAAGAAGGAATTCTTTTAAGATGAATCTGATTGAATCTCGCCAAATCTCATTGAATTTCGGACGATGTTCTGACCAAATCTCATGAAATTTCATCCCTCATATTCAATGGATTCTTTTAACCAGAGATCAAACGTTTTTGTATAAAATCATCTGCTCATCGTAGCAAAGAGTCACTAGACTTTTGGTTGGACATGAAGTAACAAAATTTAACGTAAAGACTGTGAATTTTCCATTCTTTCAACATCGCAAAAAATATTGTATTCCAGTTGAAAATGTGTACAACTCACCATGTATTTCGTCTGACGAAAGTCGGTTGGAATGATGATACTTGGTAAATTAGCCATGAATTTGCTAGACGCGATTACATCATGTCTTTTGCTCAGGTGATATTTTTTTGTCCGCATGATTTTCATACTTGAAGAATATATGTTTCGATAGCGGTATGCATATCAATTTCATAGAATTTCACTGTATAATTGCATTGATTGATTTTTGATCTTATTTTTTCGCGTAAAATCCAGTATGAAGAATTTATATATAATCTACACAAAAATTGAAGAATCACTTACAGCGAATAATATTTTCAAAATTCACTGTACACAAATTCTGTATAAATTAGATTGAATTCCTGTTAAAGAAAGAATTACATATGAATAATGAATAAACTTCCCACCCATGGCAGAAATTCGTGTAGGTGTTTTGCTTCCGATTTATACACTAGATGGAACTCAAATGGGTGCAACTAGATGACACGTTTCAACAAATTCCGCCCTACTGCTCGATCATTCGGTTGATGTATCTAGATTTTTAATATTCCAACTGATTATAATATATAATTACATGTTGCTGAAGTTTGAATCGTTTATTGAAACGAATCAGTAATTCATCAACGCAATAATCAGCTATTAAAAGCCCAAAATCTTGCAGTACAGTCTTCAAACGGGTTTCCACCTCCAAGGAGTTGATCCCACAAAATGAATAACAGTATCTTATCAGATTTTGTGTTTTGAATTCTCGTTTTGTTTCTATAAACGATTCAAACTTCAAGAACATTATAATTACATAGTTCATCCACACGAAGAGAACATGAAGCTCTGACAAACGTTCAGAATAAATCAACATAGATGAGACTAAAGGGGCTCTAAAGGGTGGAGCTCAATGTCCGCTTGAGAATAATTTCGAGGAAGTTTCACAAAACGAAGATTCACTGGAGTTTGAATTTTTCAATACACGTTTATTTCACGAAACAATGAACGTACTGAGAGAACATTTTGGTTCCCATAACCATGTTTTTGACTTTGACCATGTCATGTAGTTGTCACCACCAGATTTATGTGATTTTGTTTTGTTTTTCTGATTATTATAACCAAATTTCCAGTCACCTTGACCGTAAATACCTTCACTATGCGAGCATTTTCTTCCTTAGTGTGATGAAGGAGATTATAATTATAATTGTAATTCCCTCTAAAACATCCCAGATAACAATTTTGAGGAATTCTTCCGGAACATTCTAAAAGATACCTTCAGAAAACTTCAAGAAATCTCACATGAAGACTTCCAGAAGATATCTTTTGATGTTCAAGATATCTTTCAGCATGATCCAAAATTGTTATGCGGGATACTCCATTCAAACTCGAATGAATCTCTGGAGAACATTTCTTGAAACCATCTTCAAGCGAACATTCAAATCTTCATTTAAACTTCGCGGAACGTTTAAGAACCTAAGACTTGGCTCCAGCGGAACTTCAGGCTGATCTATGTTGATCTATCTTGAACGTTTGACGGAGTTTTATGTTTTCTTGTCTATGCACAGATACAACCGAGGTAATAAAAGGGAGCTAATAAACTGCTAAATTTATACCAAAGAATTTATTCATCCATGAAAACAGATTTAAAAGCAACGTATGTGAATTGAAATTTCTTTTTAAGAAGAATGTTCATTTTCCTGATGAGTGGAATAGTGAAGTCCTCGTAGACGAGCAAGTAGCGGAGTAGCGTTTCCACTATTCCATTTATTCATTGAAAACAGAGGAACGAGCACCACTCATCACTACCAGTCTTCCTTAGAAGTGTGAATTTGCCGAATTAATATGATTTTATATTCCTAGTTGGAAATTACAACAACAATTGTAGCACTTTCCTGGGATATCCATCGAGATACAGGCAAAAAAATACGTCACAAAACTAACTAGAGAGTAGCCGCACGGAAAAAAATTCTGTTGATTCTGATAAATATTTCTTTGGTACATGAGGAATAACCATTTATTTGTCTGGAAGACATTGTTTCTGCAGTGTGGGAGCCATCTAACTGCAAATCTGAATTTTTACTAGAGGTTGTGAACATTTTTTATGTAATTTTTGACTCTGTGCAAAGGGATGGATGGTTAGGTAGCCCTGGTTACAAAGATCTTATTAATTCCGATTGATCCCCACACAGCACTTTTAGTCTTCAGGGTATCTTAAGGAACTGTTCAGAAGAGTTTAAGAAGTCTGATACAACATAAAAAGATATCTTTAAGATGTCTTAATCTTAAGATGATCTTTTCATGTTGCATAAGACTTCTCAAATTTGGCTTGAGATATCTTTTAGAGCTGAAATGCTGTGTGGGTTTCTATTGAACGTGCGGAATTCCGATTCAAATCTAATCCCATACAAGACAGTCGCCGATGAATTACGTCGCATCTCCGTAGAATTAAGGGAGAGGAAAGGGAGCGGTAGATATAACGTGGCACAATGGAGAAGGATCGCGTTGCAGCGTAGAGGCGACTGAGGAATGTCCATGCCGTTTTTACGGGCGCACATTTCTCCGTCGTACTACGCTGTATGTATCCACCGATCCCTCTTTTCTCCCTGAATTCCACGGAGAGGCAATGTAAGTGTCTTGCACTATTGGGTGGGTATTAATCGATTTCAATTGGAATTCTGAACATTTAATCGGAATTAATAGGGATTTTTCAATCAGGGAGGTGTTGGTTGAATATTACTGCAATATTTCAATATTTGTGCTGGTTGGGTTGTAACATTGGTAAAATTCATTTATTTTCCTGCTATAAGCTATCTCGTTCACACAGCAGAAAAGCTCAAAAAGAAATCTTGAGAATACACAATGAATCCTTCGAATTCCAATTGAAACTCTTGACGAGCTCTCTCTCTCTCTGAATTGGTATGCTATGGGGGTATGCAACGTGTATGAAACTTTTCATTCTACATAAATTTATGGATTGAATACACTCACTTCAATCTCAGTGATTATGATCGTATCGAATAGCACGGACAGCATCAAAACAATGCCAATTGGTTGCATAATGTGGTACACTGCATTACATTTAATTGAACGCTTGAATGATATTCTTTCTACGAAGAAATTATTTTCGAAACTTTGAGATTAGAAGTTCATTTTTCTATTCAATTTTTCACAAAAATCAATACCAAGGCCAGAAGATTAGCCGATTTTTTCTGTAAGATTCACAAAAGAGTGAGATCTTATTTTATCTCATATAGCTAAAGATCAACTAATCCCACAGCACTGGTATTCCTTCAAACACACCTTAAAGGAAGATCTTCTGGTACAAATATCATGCAACATTGCACAATATCTTTCACACTGTTGGTTTTTCCACCACTTTGAGGAATTATTTTGTTCCTTGGGTGTTGAATCCTCTACAAATGCAGGGAAAATCCACCAGATTGTGGTGAAAAATTCCCCATCTATGAAGAAACTTTGCTGCCACCAATGACATGTGAAAGAGCGCCTTGCATGTTTCGTACATGAAGTTGTCTTAAGAAGTATGCATTGACCCGCCTCTTTCAAACTAGCGTAGGACAGATATTGATTGAACTGTGCAAAATATGGAGAGTTTACTCTCCATATTGTATGGTGGATTTCGTTCCCTCGCTGTGAATTTTCCTCTACTTCAGGGAAATATTTTGTTTTCCAAGTGTTGATTTTTCCACAAATGAGGGCAAAGTCCACCAAATCATGGAAAAGAATTCCGCAGTGCAGTAACGCAGTAATGTATTGCTGTCATGTCACAATGTTTCAGTGATCCCATCGCGATATTTTGAGATATTCTGAAGATAGTTGTGCTGCGTGGGTTGCACTTCAAAACTAGTTCATCATTAGTGTATTTGCAAGAAATATAATGTTTTATAATAAGGAAATTGAAACATTTTCACGCTTTATTCGTTCTGATTCCTACTTCCTTGAATCTCAATTTGTCCCGGAGAATAGTTGGCGTATGCGTGGTAAACAGGAGAGTCCATGTGTACCTTTTACGATGAAGATTCATTGAAGATTGATTGACAAATTTGAAGTAACTGATGAATTCTTCGTGGATATCTACTACTACTAGGAATACAACTACGCTGTTAGAAATGAGACTCTTCGGATCCTACCTGAGAACCAAATTAGGGCCAAGATAAGACATTGAATGGTTTAATAAGTGAGGAATGAACATTTCTAGCTATACTTCATTGGTACCGCAGTTCTACATGTAGAAGCATTGAATCAACATATCTGGGATATATAAATAATGATTATCATGAGAATTGAAATCATCTCCCGAAATTGGCAACTAATTTCGTACTGTCATAACATACACTTTATTAAAATTAATGAGAAAGTTTGAATTTCAATAAACTAAATTGTTTGCTCGATGTAAGTGAACGATGATTTTATGATTGTTTTGAAAAATATTCTTTGAGTTGCAAGTTTTTGAAAGAGTTGAAGTCGAATCAGGTCAAGAAACTTCGAAATCATTAAAACTCGTATTCTCCAAGTCCATGCTTATTTCGATATTCGACAAAGAATAACGCGGTATCATTTGAATGCATAAAGTTTTGAACGTCCTTATGAATATTGAAAAATATGTTTTACTTTCGATTTGACATGCTTCCTTTCATCCATGTAAAATTCTTATGCACAAAAGTCTTTATTTTATAGATTCTCTACTCATGAGAGAAAAATTGCATAAGAGATTAGAACGTGAAAGCCTCCTCGGGCTGTTGGTATAGTTGGTTAAGTCTTAGATGAGTGACGTCATTTATACCGAGCTCAGGGCGATCGAGAATGGGGAATTCAGAAAAAGAAAGGAAAAGAAAGAGAGAGAGAGAGTGTTAGACGGACTGACAGAGATAGCGAAAGAGAAAGACACAAGAAGAGAGAGAGAGAGAGAGAGCGAGGAGGAGAGAAAGAGAGGTGCCAGGAAAGGGAAAAGATCACGGGGGAGGACAACTTTCCCTGTTTGTCGATCACTGGGAACTTCACGAGAAACCGGTTGTGATGTATGCATACGTATGCTCACTTATATTTATGCATTTTTAGTTGCTTTATTGATTTTGTCTCGAGTTTTCGAGTGGAAAAGCAGAAAACTATAAGTTTTCGTTGTAGGAATTTCTTTCCAACCCAACAAATGGTTGGAAACTTCATTTCGCTGATATATATTTGGTGTTAGGTTTCACATAGGGAAACAAAATGGCTATATGAACGAGAAGAGACACAGAAACAGGATTATTCTTGACCTAAGACATATAAACATCGGAACTCAAAATAACAACTTTTCACTTCTGAACAGATACAATATGGACAATTATGATGAAGCTTCGTGAACGTGAAGAATAACCCAGCAAACGACATATCGACCTCACGTTCGATGGATATCTAAAAGACGTCTTATGCAACATTTCTCAACAAGTTTTAGACGTTGAGTTTTTGAGAAAAACTGTCCTAAACTTTCAACGGCAATTTTCAACTGCTCTGAGTCAGCAAAAATTGCTCCGTCAAGATATTCCAGAACCCATTGTATTTGAGCATGCAACCTGACACCATTGCCTGCCATTTAACATTTTATGCTCTAGTTCCTCCCTTGGCTTCGTGCAGAGGTCGAGACGCGTGCTTTTGTGATGAAAAGATAGAAGTTGTTGAAATTGCAATCGTCCATCTTGAATCGTTCAAAAATTAAAGGGGTTGTACCGATGATTTGAGACACTCTGTATATAAACCGGTTTCTTTCATATATATATGTGATTCTGGCATGCGTTGACCAACTTCTGTAAACCATGATATTTAGGAAATTCTGAAGATACTGAGTATCAATTTTGAAATCACGATTTCAAAATTCAAATTGACGAATCAAATCTGACAACGAATAATGCAAAAATTTGTTTAGCTTCCACCAAAATTGTCTGAAAAGGGAATTTCAATTGAGAATCTCTCTCCGTAAGAATCATTTGTACAAATTATGAAAGAATTAGACGTAAAAATGAATTCACATAAATTGAATTTTATACTCACTTTCATGTTCAATATAGCACGAGTCGAGCAAAAATAAACATCATTCGTATACACTGTAATGAAATATAAGGAATTTTTCTTCAGTTCGCTGATCCATTCATAATAATAAGCTCCCAAAAAATAAGAGAAAATTCTACCAAATCATGAGAAGTCTTCCATCGTGGAAGAATTTTCCTGTCACTATTTTTTGAGGGACATCTCACAACCCAAGTAGCACAAGAACTTCTCAAATATGCTATGGTGCGAATGAGACTATTTTGGATGAATTCGTTAGAATATTCTATGGAGGTGCATAGCACATAATTATTCGAAACAGTCTCATTTGGAGGTTCTACGCATGTTCGTAGGATTTTCCAAACACGCTTTTAGCATTTCTAACCTCCTCTGCTACTTGGGAATTATCTTCGAGAGTGAATATTGCTCTCCCGTTCATCAGTTTTCATATAAAAATCGAATATTGTAAAATTTTCTTCCCGAGGAATACTAAATCTCTTTATTTTGTTTTGTGTTGCAGCTGGCGCCGTTCGAGTCAAACGTCAAGAAGATAAAGACAAAAAAGAAGAAAGTTTTGAAAACGAAATTTGCAAAGACAAAGATGCCGGAGAATGGTTTAGATTAGTTGCCGGTGAAGGTGATAACTGTCGTGATGTTATTCAATGTACCAGCTCCGGTTTGCAAGCAATCAGATGTCCAGCGGGACTATATTTTGATATAGATAAACAAACTTGTGATTGGAAAGATGCGGTAAATAATTGTAAATTAAAAAATAAAGAAAGAAAGGCGAAGCCTTTACTTTACACCGAGGAACCTCTTTGTCAAGACGGTTTCTTGGCGTGCGGTGATGGTTCCTGTGTTGAAAGGGGCCTCTTCTGTAACGGAGAAAAAGACTGCAGCGATGGATCCGATGAAAATATTTGCGGTGAGTTTGTATCTTCTTTTCAGAAAATGCCAAGTTATTTGAAATTATTCCCAAACACACTTTATTTTATCAATTTCAAATCAACCTCATGAGGCTGGAAAGTAACAGTAAAAATTACCATATCGAATCCAACATTCATTCACAAAATATAATATCAGACATTCCATTGTTCCAAAGCTAGAACATTGAAACATCTATTTGTATGAAAAAAGAAAAGAGTTTCATCATTTCATAAGAATCATTACTAAAATATAAGAAGTTTCTCAGTAGAAACTCATGCACAGAAGCAATGAATAATGCATGTGGTATACTTTAAAGAAAATAGAAATACCCATCACAATCGTGATCATCTTCGTTAATGCTTATATTCTCCAGACGAATTCTTGAATAATAGAGAAAAGAAGATGTCTGCGACTAGTTGCGCTTACATCCATAAATGTATTCCAATCATCGGTCTATATTTGATCATTTCCCTCGGTGTATTTTTACAGCGGTTAATAGTTAGAAAAATCTATGAACATATAATCAGAATGACGAGTCTTTGGGACATCAATTTTTCCGCTTGGTGATCAACAAGCAACATCGCTTGCACGCCTACTTCCCCCGTTCATCCTCCACATAAATGAATCATTGAAAAAAGATTTCTTCTAAGAAAAATTAACACAACAATTAGCCCCCTGAAAGTAAAAGTTGTATATTTTATAACCAAATTTTGTTACTTTAACAAAAACTGTTGTCGAACCGACCAAGTTCTGTGCATTTTGAAAATTTTTTTAACTAATTTCTAAATTAGCGGAAAAATACAAATTTCTTTTTTGATATCGTGATGTAAATTTTGTGTCAGAAAAGCAATTGTTATTGCTAAGCATTTTAAAGATCCCCTTTGATCCGTTGTAAATACCAATCAAAATCGGGCAGAAAACTGTTAGCGGGCTGTGAACGTTTTTGTCTTGAAAAATCCTTCGTCCAGTTTTGTCCAGGATTACCAAGTTGAAACACTTTTTTTCCAAGGAAGCATTCACGTCGACACTCATCACACCCTTCCAAACTCCTCGCTGGTCCCTGGCGAGGTTCTGCTATGGGCTCAATAGTTCCGTGAATCACCGTCCCAAGTAGAAATGGTCTGAAGATTGACTCGTTATGTAACGCTGCGCTAGACAAAAACTAGACCGACTAGTTTTTGGCTAGCGCAGCGTTACATTACGAGTCAATCATTGGACCAATTCTACTTGGGCTGCTGCACAAAGAGAATGGATTCAACATATAATAGAGATTATTGATAAAATTATTGCTATCCCTATTTTTCTCTATGTAGAACTGTCAGAACCTGGAACAAAGTGTTTCTAAATTTTCAACTAAATATCACCAATTTTTACCCGATGAAAGTATGTTCATCTGGCACAACTACATTGGAATAAAAAACCAGAAAAGAAGAGAGAATATCAAAAATTGCCATTGCAACAGATGTAATGTTTCCAAACAATGGCACTACGGTTGTTAAATTTGCTTAGCTATATGGAGTGATTCAAAATGAATATTTAATAACGTGAGAACATGTTCTATGCCTTGTTTCTGAATATAAAATTCATAATTGACCATCCCCATCCGCAATCTTCTATATACAGACCGAATGCATTCCTCATATCATGAAAATTTTTACTGTTTTCCGACTCCAAACTCGTATGGAGAATGAGGGTTTAATGATCGATACTCATTCGCAATGTCCAACTCTTGGATGGTTTCAGACATGGACAATGATCCAAACAGAGCTCCACCTTGCGATCCTACGGTCTGCGTTTTGCCAGATTGCTTCTGTTCCGAAGACGGAACTATGATTCCTGGAGACTTACCATCGAAAGATGTGCCACAGATGATTACCATAACATTCGATGACGCCATTAATAATAACAACATTGGATTGTACAAAGAAATTTTCAACGGCAAACGTAAAAATCCAAATGGTTGTGATATAAAAGCTACTTTCTTCGTCTCTCATAAATATACAAATTATTCAGCGGTACAGGAGATGCATAGGAAAGGACATGAGATTGCAGTTCACTCAATTTCGTAAGTATGATTAAAAATACTTGGATCCACGGGTTGCCTACGTTTATCCTAGTTTTTTTTCTCTGAATGTGAGGGGATTGATCATGGAAATGAATTTTATTCGGGGGATTTGAAAAAGGGAACAAAATATATGTTACGAATGAGAAGTTATTTCAAAAACGAAACTATGTCGACTGGAAATGAACTTACAAACACATGTAATCAGGGAAATAAGTTATCCCCTATATCTGCCGAGGGTTTTCATCCGAGTAGATCGAGAACTTTTCAAACACTCCACGTTTATTTTGTGATCATACGTATCATTCTGAAGATGTTCAAAATTTCCAGAAATACTTTTTGCGATACTTGGATAATTGGTTTCAATAACCAAAATATTATGTTTTCCTTGAAGTATTTTATCCACTCACGAATTTATGTTTGCTGTGGTTTTATGAGAAATTTTCGATCTCTTTCGCAAAAATCCAGGTAGGAGTCCAGTTACCCATCCGAACTCCTCAAAGGAAACTTAAAAAGTCCAGCTTGGACTCCTGGAAAACCATGATGAGAATTCCCCATCTAAGAAACCAAGTATAGAAATTTATATAGAAAACTTTGAAATCCAAACCGAAATTGTCCAAATTTCCTACAGGGGAATATGAAAATCCATCTGGGATAGGGTTGAGACGGTTTTCCGCAATTTTCTTCATCTATCGTGTTCGGAAAAGAACTCCAAATAGAGTATAAGAAAGAAAAAAGATGGTAGTTTTGAATTCACCAGTATCGACGAGTCGAACACCTGAAGGGGATGAAAACTCCCAACGATTCAATTTTCTATCCTGGGTACCATATAAACATAGTACGCCACTGCAGTTAGGATGGAATACAATTCACTTTCAATCACATTTGACATTCGTTTGATGATAGAACATCCAGCGTAGCATAGAAAGTTCAGGAAAGAATCTTCTAAAGAGATATCAAGGCTTCCTAAAAAAAGTATCAATTCAACGGTGAAGGGAGACTATTCTGAATATTCATAAAACTGCTCACAACAGCCTCGCTGTTTCTATATACAGGGAATTTATTGAACATATGTAGAATTGTTTTTGTATAGACTTTGCGAAGATGATGATAACCTTCGTTTCAAGGATAATCAAATATGACCAATCATATGTTTGATAATGTCATTTGAATATTTCATAAGGTCGATCACATGTTGGATAATGAGGATAAAATCAAATTATATCATCAAACGTTTCTGTAAAAATAATTGAATATTTAATTCGCTTCCAATTCAAATGATCAATGTTCGCTATTATGATTTATATATTCAGTGGTGATGTTCATTAATTCTTGGAATATATATTCACGCTTTCATATCCTGCCTTCTTTTTGCATAAAAAAATTTATTATTGCGAATCGATGTTACGTAACGTTTAGAAATTATTTATAACGCCTCTTGCTTCGTTCTCTCTCAATTTCACTAATTTATAGCTTGAAAAAGCCCCGAAGGGTAGGAATTCCGCTTGACCTTGCGTACCAGCGGATAAGTCTCAAACATTCGAGTTTAGAATAGAATTTATTAATAATTTCTCAACCATTTCTCGTTACAAACTTACTCAATAGTTTTGCATACAATTCCGCATCTCTGAAGAAAATTTCACGATTTTTCTATAAGTTTGGTTTGTGCTTAGAATCTAGAAAAATCAAATTTTCCATACAGCGTGTGTAAATGTTGTTTTGTTTTTGTATTTTCAAAGGCACAACGATGACGAGCGTTTTTGGTCCGACGCTACTGTGGATGATTGGGCCAAAGAAATGGCTGGTATGAGAATAATAATTGAAAAATATGCCAATCTGACGGACAATAGCGTCGTTGGAGTGAGAGCACCTTATCTCCGAGTTGGCGGTAATAATCAATTCACCATGATGGAAGAACAAGCGTTTCTTTACGATTCAACCATTACCGCCGCGTTGAACAATCCACCGCTATGGCCTTACACCATGTACTTCAGAATGCCTCATCGTTGTCACGGGAATCTACAGCATTGCCCCACAAGGTAAAACAAAAATTCGTGTTTTTTTTGCAATGATTGTTCTGAAAATTCGCTTGGTTTTAAATTCGAGCGAAGAGTAGTAGAACTCTCGCACTTGACTGTACCAAAAGGCATCACCAATACGTACGCATGGTTACAGATCTCATGCCGTTTGGGAAATGGTAATGAACGAACTGGATCGAAGGGAAGATCCAACAAATGACGAATATCTACCAGGCTGCGCGATGGTTGATTCTTGCAGCAATATTCTGACTGGTGATCAATTTTTCAACTTCCTCGATCACAATTTTTACAGACATTACGATCAAAATCGTGCTCCCCTTGGTCTTTATTTCCATGCCGCTTGGCTGAAAAATAATCCCGAGTTCTTAGACGCATTTTTGTATTGGATCGATGAAATATTGAGTAAGAAAAATGATGTCTACTTTGTAACAATGACTCAAGTAATTCAATGGATACAGAATCCAAGAACTGTCGCAGAATCAAAGAACTTTGAACCTTGGCGTGAGAAGTGTGTAGTTGATGGACCACCCGCTTGTTGGGTGCCTCATACTTGTAAATTAACTTCCAAAGAGGTGCCGGGAGAAACTATTAATTTGCAAACTTGCGTAAGATGTCCAAATAATTATCCTTGGATCAATGATCCAACCGGCGACGGTTTCTTTTAAAGAACACTCGAAGGATATTTTTCAGTGAATGATTCTTTGTCTTTCTTCGGCCCTCCTTTCTTCTCCTTTCACCATTTTGCTGTTTATCCACTCATTCATTTATATCCGTTTACCCTTCGATTAATCGATCGATCCGAAAATCACATTTCTCTGCCCGTTTTTCTATCTATTTATCCAACTATATATTCATCTATGTTCCTATGCATTCTCCTTGCATCCAATCTCTTATCCGTTTTCTTATCTCGAACGCAAGTGTTTTTTTTTTACCTATTTTTCTTGATCAGCTTTGTTCACTTTTGATTCACCTTATTCCCAAAAAAATTCACTTTATTCCATGTTGTCATTTTGAATATTATTTCATCTTGTGATAAACATTAAGCAGAATTCAATTCTTGGAGTTTCTCAACTTTCTTCAACACTGAAACTCTCACTTTCGCTTGGATTTATCTCATTCCACTTCCTTTATGATATAAGACAAGACCGTACCCAGAAAGTTTTTTCGAGGGGGGTTTTTGCATAAATTATATACAGAGTGTCCCAGAATTGGCTGAACATTTTTTCTTTTTTTTTTTTTTTTTCATGTCGTATCATTTATGAGGAACCAACGGATTTTTCATCTTGGAAAAACTAGATTCTACCCTTTGTTTTTGGAATATAAACAATTCGAATTTCCTCTCATGATTCGAGAAGTCTTGTAAAAAAGTAAAAACAAAGTCTCCTAACAACGGGGCTTCGAATCGAATTTTTCCAAATGAGTAAATCTTTTCCGTTTTTTATTTTTTTAAAGAAATCATGAAAATATGTGTAAAAAAATTGTTCAATGAATTCTGAAACGTTCTGTATAATTATATGTATATATCTCAATTTAAAGGGAGAAGGAGGTTTTGATATTTCGAATTCCCCCTTCCTTCTGGGTATATGGCTTTAATATAAGATGAAGACGAATTTCATCAATCCCTTACCAGCTGATTTACCATCGTTAGTAAGTTGATTAATCCCGAGCTTAACAGAAATTGAATGAGGTTTTGTATATTTATGGTTTATTATTTTTAGGGATCACACGCAAACCAAGTACGATCGTTGATTGGTTGTTTTTTGTCACAACACTTTGCGTAAAGACAAAATTTTGTTTACATTGTTGCGTATGCGGTAACAAATTTTGCATTGTTGCATGCAGATAAAGATGGGGAAGCTTGAAAAATTCAATTCTCCGCGACCCTATTCCAGTTTGATATATTCGTTTGTTGATTCGTTCAATGCGTATGTATATAGTGATATATGCTGAGCACTCGGTATGAAACCCAAGACTGGAACGATCAAAATTTTGCTTCATCCGCGATGAGGTTGATTCCGGCAAAGCTCGCCTATTTAGTTACCTGAGTATCAGAGATATGAATTGCGTGTAGGAAATTTGTCTAGTGAATTTATTCCATCCCATGGTAAGTTTCGTCATGTTCAACCTCACCGTGATTGAGTCAACCGAACCTTTTTTCATTCGCGTTTACCTCAAAAATTATTGAAAATTTCGAGAATACGTTGATCCGATCATCGAAATGATGTTGTTTCTTTCTCAGTAACAGAATCGTCTATTCCTGTATCCCATGTTATTCAAAGGATGCTCACGGGCATTCTTGAAAAATGAATAAGAAATTATAGAGAGTCGAAAGAAATAAAAAAAACAAGCGTGAATCGCGTCATCGACCAATCTGTGATAGAATATTATAAAGCTCGTTGGCTCTATGTCCTCGAGAATCTCGAAACCATGTAGTTATCAAGAACAAGATGACCATGACAAGAATCCCGTCAACCTATAGAAGAAGCTTCAAGGTAAAAAGAAGGGAAAAATGCTTTCCTCGGAAATTAGCCTCCTGTTTTGGCGAACAAAAAAGCAAAAGTGACATTAGATATTTGGTACATGGCTATAAATATCCGTGAAACGTGTACCGCAAGTTCTTTTTTGTATCCTTTTTTTCCCGATAGCTTGTTTTTTACGGCCCCTTCCCGCTGATCCTGGAACCATTGTTCGAAGCGTCTTTTTAAGCTTTTTTTCTTTTATCGTGTCTGTGACTCTTTCCATTCTCTTTTCTTCGTTTTCTTTTCCTCCCTTCATCCTTCTAATCTTCTTCATTCTATTTCTTTTGGAAAGCGTCCTTGAAATCAAATTTTTTTCCCTCCAATCCGTATACGAGTCCCTCCTCCATGAAATATGCTCCGAAACCTCCATTGGGTACCAGATTATATGTACACAAAGATCGAAATGTGGATTCATTTGAATGGTGCACATGATTTTCAAAGGCTTGTGGAACAAATCGCATTCAAATATATATTTTCTGAACGTGAAACTTTGTTTTTTTTTCTTCTCTTTTCTCAAACGAGACACCAAAACTTCACGTGATTCCATCAAGCGTCAACCAGCAGATAAATCTATAGGTACGATTATCATTAGTTTGTATTATATATTTGTTGAACTGTGCGATACGAGACATGTCGTTTATTCGGCAAAATTTAAAATAAAACAAATTGAGAATCATTACAAACATTTCCTGTGATTCTTTTTTTCCATGCCTTCTTTCCTTTGTACTGTCCGAGGCGGTAGATGAGTTGACCGGTTCAAGGTAAGTTGAGTAAACGATAGTTTATCGAAGCATGCAACGTTGAACAGAATCGATGGAATTCTAATGTTTAAGAGTCGAATGTCTATATCTAGAGGACTATTTACAGTTTCAAAATTTTGAAACTCGGCAAGGTACGTAAATATATGCATGAAAAGTCCTGTACCGTTCTTCGCACTTCGTACTCTAGAACAGAATGTAACGTGATTGTTTAATGTGATGTAATATGACGTAATGTAGTGTAATATAATATATCTTACTATCTCAATTCAAGTGAATGGAAAATCTCTGGTTTTATGCCGTTGACCCTTCAAAATAACCTTCTTCCTCTTCATCTACAATTAGAAATCATGTGAAATATTTGTACTTGATTTTAGATCAACTTCACGTCTTTTTTTCAATTTTAATCAATAAATTTATTCGATTGGTTAGAAATTTTCATCGTGTGCTACAATCGGTGTGGCAAAAACGTGCGTGCTGGCGAAGGTAGGAGTCGATTGTGAAATATGTCATAAAACTTTGCCAGTCGGGAATATTTCTTTTTCTAGAAGAATACATAATTGATACTATGGAATATGCTCATGTTGGATGGGAAATTCAACTGAAAGGGCTATCTCCAAAACGAAATAGGATGTACAAAAAATGAATTTGTACTCAGCCCGATTTAGCACGATATCCTCGAATAAAAATGACAAAATATCCAAAATTTACATGAGCCTCGACGAGGAAGGTAAGAACTTCATTCGTAATTGGGGTGTAATTATGAGCACTGGAGGCGTTTGGAATACAAGAAATAATTGGAAAACGATATAAAAATATTTGAAAAATGTAGATCACCGTCGTTCACACTTTCGAGAGTGAATGTGTAGCGTGCGCGTAGGATGGTGAAACGGTAACCTTTGAGAAAGAATATGACTTTCTACGAAGCACGTGCTGCTTACAACATCGAATAATCAAGAAACCTTATATCTAAATGCCTTTCGCGTGATGAGATCTTCTTTGTGAAATGATTAATAGCGAAAGCATGTATATGAAAACTATTATTGAATTTCATTCGAATAAAAAAATAATCTTCGATAGGGTATTTGAATTTACTAAGAGAGATTATTCTTCACAAATCGCACTTTCTTGATTCCACAAAACCACTGTTCCATCTTCTCTGTTGTTGAGTTTGATGAAATTTCAATCGCAAAAAATAATAGTTCCTTTCAAGATCACATCAGGACAGTATGCGTGGCGCCCACTGTGGTACATTATGAATAATAAAAAGGGTCAATCGATATTTACTCAATCACAATCAGAAAAACAATACAGAATTGTGAAATATTCTTTATTGTCTTCGAACGAAGAATTTTGTCGTGGGTGATTTGACTTAAAATTCATCCGGCCCCTTGAGTCGAGTAACTTGTTGCGTATAATATTAATTAACCATTTATTGTTCTATGACATTCCTATTGAATTTCTTGTCCAAAAGGATTGATGATAGATCTCGAATATATGACTTCCGAAGAAAAAAAGGCTGTTATCTTTCTCAATAGGGTTTCTCAACAGAATATATCAGTGTATTTTCTTTTGACAACCCAGGTATAAATATTCTATCAAATTCTATTAGAAATGATGAAATTTTTGATTGAATTTCATTGGAAACTATTAATTTTCTCATTCGTCAATGAGATTTTATAGATTATTTGTAACAAGGAAGATTAAATTCCAAGTTATTATATATTCAAGAGACAACAGAATTAAATTCCTTGAGGATTTTTATGAAAAACTTGTCAAGAGTTTTTGACTTGTGCAATCAAGGCCAACGTCGGATAAGTGTCCATTAAGGTTTTGTACGAAGGAATATATTTTAACACTTGACTTGTTTTAATCAGCTCAATCGAATGGCAAGGTCATTGAATTTGTATCACGGAGAGTCTTTGAGGTATTTCAATTTCAAGGAGAACATATAAAAATCATACCTATATGTATCCGTCTTTAAAACAGGTCCCTCTAAGTTTCAGTTTTTGGAACATCCTGTATAACATTATACGCAACACGAAGAGACGTTGAAAAAACGATATTGTAGAATCCAATAGAGTTTGATGTTAAATAACTGTGACGATTACATTACATTACTCGTTGAATTGATGTTACACAACGGTTATATGATTAATTCATTAAAATTGAAGGAATTTCAAATGTAACTCGGAAAAGAAAAATGCTAAGAGAATATTCATAGGACAGAATAAATCTTGCATAATTTTACAAAGACGGCAAACGGACTTGCGGGGCTCGAATATTTGTCAGATGAAGCAGATTCTCTATAAAAAATTGATTATAAATGTAGTGGTAATATCAGTCACGTCGGACAGCTGTATGTTCAACATCTCTCACACGAGCGAAAGTAGAGAAAGTTGCGTACACCTTGAGAGATCTCGAGACAAGGCCGTCCTTGCTATAAACTTATTATTCAAAGAAAAGAAGGAGATGCTGAAGTGTGTCGGAGATATCAAGTTAAAAATACTGGTTTCTGCCCCCAAGATTGTTTCAATATGGTAAAGAAAGTTACTAAAATAACACTGATCAACAGCCATTTTGGTTCTTCAGCTTTGAACACTGATTTGAATTAAATTATGATTTAAAATTAATGTCAATAATTTTAGGATTAGCTCCATTTTTACCATTTGCAATATACAAAATTTATAAACTATATAGATTATATATTATTGTTTGTTTCCGCATTCAGCGCACCAAAACCATCCCGAATTGCTTCCTAAATCTCAGAAACTAGAAGGGAAATTTTTATTGTTGAACCGTGCGGTCTATCGCTTCACGATATGTATTATTTTACTTTTCGAATTATTTTGTTTCTCGCCAATAGTTTTTTATTCCCATACCGAGGAAAATGTATTTCGTAGAACTAGCGATGAGAGAATTGCTGAAATTTCATTGTTGGATTTACACAGTGTCGGACTGGCTCATTCCAGGGCCCCCGGCGGACGACCGTGCCGGGGCCCCTATAAAGGGGATGGAATAATTGTTGACTTTCAAAAGAAAAAGAAAAAAAGGAGAGAATCATACTGATTACAAATCCCTGTGATTCATTCTAATTTCAATGATTCATTTCATTGAATTCGAATTCAAGGAAGAATATATTTGTTATAATTTTTTCCATTGAAAAAACGATTTATTACAATGAAGGCAAAGAAAATTTTCTGTCAGTCTAAGAAATTGGGTCCTCGATATATGAGGTGAATGATTATTTCAACTAAGTGGATAGTTGTTTTGACTCATAAGTGGGTCAGAAAAACAACATACACAGTTGAAACACCTAACCAGTTGGTTGAAATGATAATTATTTTTGACAAGCGCATATGTACCTATTATTTTGTTCACTTGTTCCAACCGATTACTCATTTTTTTTGTATAAGATTGTGCTCTAAACATCAATGTGGGGTACCTCATGGTTTTTAGATGTCGAGGAACGAAATTGTAAAGAATTTTCGTCAGAGGTTATTACTTTTCACATCTTCTTATACCCACCAAAAAATAGAATTTTTCAAGAACTCTTTTCGAACTAATGAATTCCTATGGAGTTCTAAAAGAGTTCAATGTTTAGGACATTAACGAGTTCTTTGAGAATACCGAAAGTATTATTCCAGTACTCTCAAAGAACTCTTTAATGTCCAAAACATTGAATTCTTGCTGAACCTTATATGAATTCATTAGCTCGAAAAGAATTTTTGAAGTTCTTTGAAGTTCTATTCCTGTTCTGGAAAAAGAATTCTTCGTGTATTGTCTGGGCCTTTATCTAAAGTTTAATCCTAGTCATAGATTCCATGATTATCACTTTGGAATGATTTTTACATTAAATTTGATCCAAATTCTGATGAAATTTGTCATGATATGCAAATGCGTGTAACAATTGCTTTTCAATTTTGTGTATGAAATTCAAAAATTTTTCCAACGAAAAAGGTCGATCTATGAGAATGGGGTTCACTTTATTAACAATGCAACTCAGATGATATTTACACTGTTAAATTATATCAAAATAATATTCAAATTTCCTTATTCAAAAGAAGTTGAACAATATTCAATAAAAATATATTGCTCATATAAGTCAATAGCTAAATATATAACAATCGTTTTAACTCTCCACTACTATTAGCAATACGGTCTATAATTTCATGTTTATTCTTTACAATTTTCAATTTTGAAAAAGTTCTCTCACAGCTGAACAGTAGCCAAGATTGCTAATTGTTAGTTAACCAAATAATGACTAATTATTTCCTTTTTGTGCGATGCAACAAAACATTCAGTATCTTTCAAACTACACGGAAGAAAATTCTGGGACAGGGACAAAATTGTGTTATCTTTTAGAACAAATTGTGGTAATTCCAACTAAATTGGAGTAGATTTGATGGCAATTGCAGTAAAGTATACCCCAAAATTGTCCCAATCCCAAATTTCATTGCAAATTGTGGTAAATATGACAAGTAATTTTTTAGTGGTACTGTTTGTTACAAAATTCAATACCGATTTTTGTATAAATTTTCGTAACATCCCTACGATTGTAATGATCCACAGGGATTATTTCCTTGGCTTCAAATCATTCATCATGTTTAATTACATGAATACATACCATAGTGAAGTGTAAAATTGTAAGGAACTTATAGAAGATATTATTGAATTGTGGTCGCTACCGAGATTGATGCAGATTTTGCAAACTCAATAAGAAGCTAAAGGACATCATACTATCATAGTATTAAAGTTTGCACAATTTGTGATTATTGAAAATTTATCCCTTTCTCTGTAAAATATTTTCTGAAGTTCATCATTTTGCCACGGGCCCCCGGCGATCGCTGGGTAGCCGGGCGGGCCAGTCCGACACTGGGATGTACATTAACTTTTGTTCTAATATTCCAACCCTTGTGGAAGAAAATAGTCTGGCGGAAGAAATCTCGCAAAACTATTTTTGCCAGGCTACTATACGACCCTGTCAATCTGATAAAAATATGGAAAAAGTATGAAAGAATTAATTAATACAATCAGAAATGGTTTGCCATTCAAAAATGATTTGTTTTATTGATTTTTGAAGAAAACAGTTTTTATTAATCTTTTTGAATTCAAGTCAAATGCACGTAAGGTCTTCTTGCTTTGGACGGCAGAATCACGAGTACTGTTTAAAACCTCCTCGCATCAGGTCTCCGAAGATGTGAAGACTATTTATTTCGTAATGGAATTTCAAATTTCTTGAAAATTCAAATAATGAAATTCCTCAGATAGGATTGAATTCATCCAAAACTCCTGTGAGACACGTGTTATATCTGAGAAGTTGAATTTCAAATACAACTTACGTAATAGTTCACTTTAATGGTTACCAAAGTAGAGATTTATGCATAATTACTACTCCAACAGTCGTTCACTTTCTTCTCATCAAATGGGTTTCCCACTTTGAAAATTAATGTGAATGTTCACTATTATCGATGTTTTATTTTACACACTGTAAATGATTTTTGGATCTTTTATATCAAGTTTAAAAAAAAGTCACAATTTCATACGACTATCTAATAAAACATTTTATTGTTTCTGGAAATGTTGTCTTCCAGTTTAGGTCTGCAAAGTCAAGAGTACGTAAAATCAGGGCTAAATTATCGGACTAATGTTCTTTGTAAATTACCTGTATGAATATTCAGTAAATGTTTTTACAAGAGAGTCTCTCGATTACTGAAATTTCAAGGTAATTTTTCAAGTAACGTTCGTTGGATGCGAAAATCATAAGTAATTGAGCATAATTCTCGTATCAGGAGGAAATAAATCCAGGAAATCATTAATTTCTTCCAACAGTATTTCACTGATGATTTTTCATTGGTTCTACATAGGTGCACGTTTATACAGGATTCCTCAGTACAACTTCCATCAGAAATGGACGAAACTTTTATCCGCATCTGTGATTTTATCCGTTTGAAAAGAACTATGTCAGATTCCATTAAACACTGAAAGAAGCTCCGTCCGTTTTTGATGGACTTTGTAAAAAGAACGTGTACTTGGTCACAGCCTTGTTTTATTATATTCCATTTAATGTCCCGTAATAAGACAGCCATATTGCAAGACTCCAACTTGAAATCCAAACAGAAACTCCCACAAGAAAACATGGGAATCCATCTGGATTCTTGTATGGATTCTCACCAGGATTTCTTCGATACACGGAGAAAATCCCGCAATGCTGAGTACCGTAGCCGATACAACTAGCTCGTGTTGAGGAAAAAAATCATTTCAACATTGCGGGTTACTGCAGTGACACGAACCATCAGTGTTGAAATGATTTTTTCAGTATTGTAGGATTTTCTTCGTGTAGGGAAACTAACTTCTCCCAAGAAAATATTGTCATATTTCCAGAGAATAATTTAAATTGTTTGTTTTGTATCAAGAAACTGTTCGGTTGGCTTTAGTAACTTTTTTTTCACTTCAACTCTGAACTCAAAGGATATATCTTGTGGTGGAAGAAATGGTTTTTGTATGCAAAGATTGTTATATAGATTGCAAAATCATTTTTCCATGAAAGTGATGAGCACCAGAATAAGAAACACAATCACTGTACTTGAGGTTTTATGGGAGTTCCATTAAACAAAGAATAGAGTGCTTCTATTAAGCGCCATTTCACTTATGAAATGAGTAAAATTATATTGTGTGTGTGTGTGTGTACGGGGGTATAGATGATATCCAGAGAAAGGAGGAAGTTATGCTACATTTTTCCAAACTGAATTGTACTCAGTTAGCGAACGTACAAGGTGTTCCAGAACAAACTTCAATCCTTGAAGTGACAGATCAGGCCGAAGCAAACAAATTTTCCCTAGATTCGTAGATATTTCTTGAAATCTCCGGAACACACGTGTTTCCATCATCCATTTGGTGTTTTTTAATTTTATCACATGTTGTAGTTTGTATACTTCTCAGTATGTAGTAGGTACTTGTATAGATATTTGATTGATATATGTATACCTGTGAGAATTAATTGAAAAAATGCTTCAAAATCCAATAAACGGAAAGTTGAGATCTTCATTGAAATGGACATCGTGTTTGTTGCACGATAAGTTGTTGTTGACGACGCGAATAAGGATTCTTCCGCCACATGATTGGAATCCATAACGAGTCTCTTGTTCACAATTCGAATTTACGGCCAAGTCGGTGAGATCTTTGCGTGAAGTTCATTGACATGTCATCGAAGTTCCACTTTGAATATCTACGTTGGGTTTTACGTATGAAAATAAAGTGGGAAAACATTCATCTTTCCAAATCGAATAAACCCAGAGTTTCGTTATTCTTCACGGATTATACAGAATCTTGATGGCCTTATTCGTTCAGATTGGACAAACGTTTTCTTCCGTCTATGATTCACGCGTTTGAAATGTTCATGAAAATCATAGATACGTGAGTTATAAATTAATAAAAGAAGTGAAAATACTTTCCTGGGATCATAATCGCTCGGAGATCTATTATTCAACTTGTTTTTATCTACGTATGATATCACGATATACGTAATTTATTGATAAAGTTATTATAAATAAGAACCATCATTTCCGTATTTTCGTTGAAGCCAATAAGACTGCGCGTTGTATACACGATTCATTTTCTTCTGCATAAATTCTTTTCCTAAGAAAATTACATTTGATTAACGATGGCAAGGAGATTGACAATGGCAAGACCAGAAAAGTGTCGCTTATAAACCAATCACGAGTAACGGCAAATGAGAAAGAAGGTGGTTCACCTTGTAGGAAATAAATAGGCTTCCGTTATATCTTGCGATCGAGACTATTCCGAACGACCACATTGTTATACCGATTTCCTTCTATAACCATTGTTCGATCATTACACATCGGCAACCGAGTCTTTCTTTGCATTCTAATTATATTCTTCGTGTCAAAAAATACGATCTGGATATGGGTGAAAATGATACATAGTTCAATCCAAACAAAGTTATTGAATCTCTCCCATCCAGGGTTTCCAAGAATCAAAGAATAAATTCATCAAGTTCGATGAGAGATCTATTCCAACGTATTCCTGAAATTTCACCGTTCTTATTTATTTTTATCGACCATCTCGACGTAAAGGTCGATCAGACGTAAAGGTAATATTATGAACTATGATCCGTAATATTGAAAAGGAACTATCTCGAATGAAAAAAAGCTTCAAGAAGATTCCGAATACAAAGACAAGAGGGAGATACAAAATTGAAAAGTCTGTAGGTCAGTGTGATACCTTTCATGATAGTTGAGCAGGAGTAAAGGTTGGTTAAGAGGTAAGTAGGCCGCGAACAGGCGCCTAAGAGACGAAGCATTTTAAAATGCCAAGTCTCAAGCAACTGACATTTATTCTAGTATAAGTAAATATATGGACGACACCAACGACAGTGTATAATACATAACCTAATAAGCATGGATGATAGTCCTTTCGAGTATGCATTCGACACGTGGGTCGACTATGAATATATTTGTGTGTGATGGTGGATTTCATAAAAAAAAAAAACAAATCGATTATTTTTTAGACACTTTCCAAAATAAGTTGAAGAAATCGAGATTTTTGAAGGTGATAAAGATTTCTAATAGTCCAATCAAATTCAAAGAATTGAGAGAGAACAAAAATTGGCTTCAGTTGAATAACCACACACTTTCAAGTCACATGACGTGATCACTGTTGAAAAATTCCAATGGAAACTAATAGATGAATTTAAATAATGATAGGAATAGGATCAGTGGTTTTTCTTTTGAATGTACACTGTCAAAGAATGATGTTGTTTCGACGCCTCAAGTTGTTACGTTGACTCCACCATGGTGGTATTCTAACACCAGTTATTCAAACACCAAATTGTGGGGAAGATCCCTACAGAATTCTTAGAGAGCTATAATTTTGACACGGCTTTCTATGAAGTATGATGTTCCAGGATCATAGGCTGAACCTCGAATTTTGAAAATTGCAACAAATTCATTTCCACGAAGATTTGCTTTTTTTTAATCCTTAAAACTTGATTTGGAAAATCCATGGATAAAGTTCTCGAGATATATACATGATTACTTTATTCTTATCAATCGATGGAACAAAGGAACTGGTCCCGTCCTCCAACATTTCGTACCGATTTGGTATAAGTCGACAAGACACAACAAACGTTCAGAATGGATCAACATTTAGGTCCATAAACATCGGACGAAGGTCTAACGAACGTTACAATGTCCACTTGAGAATAATTTCGAGCAAGGTTCACAGAACGTTCATTGAAGATTTACCCAAGATTTACTGGAGTTTCAATTTTGAAGGATAGAGAAAAAACCTTTAATAAACATTCTATGAACCTTTCTTGAAACCATTTTCAAGCGAACATTCAAACGTTCATCTAAACTTCGTAAAACGTTTTATAAATCTAATTGATCTATTCTGAGCTTTTGTCGGTGCTTCATGTTATCTTCGGGAACTGCTTTCGGGGTTTGTATACGGAAGGAATCACGAACCACGCATGAATGTTCGATGTCTGAATTATAATTCCACACGGAAGGATATGACGTTCCTTTCTTCCGTTTTTTAATTTTGCATACATACAGAGTCAAGATATATTACGTAATAAAATGAACGAGTATATGTTTATTTATATCGAATATATATTTTTTATATAGATTTTATAATAATATCCTTCCCAAACAAGATTAAAATTTAGATGGGCAATATATTAAAACTTGGATATTTTTTACAAAACTTTTATCAAATTCAATATAAATTCTACAAAAAATCTATGTAAAATATCAATATTTTCATATCTAAGTCCTGCGTGACTTGGTCCTCGAGGAGTAAGTAAGTTTTTATACCTTCAGAGTACCTTCATTTTTGATCCATCTGGATAAGATTACGTGAGTATTTCAAAGGGAAATTTTAAGTTGTGTGAAAAATTAGCGATTTTAGAGAAAGTTCACAGCGAATATTGTTGTTGTATATTTGCTCATCATGTTATGTCCTACCCTGACAGCACTCGGAGGTTTTTAGAACGTTCTGAGAACGTCCGAACGTGTTAAAAACATTCTTTGAACGTTTTAAAAATGTCCAGACAACATGATACTGTTTGGGTAACATCGTTTAAAGTTAATCTCTCACCGAATTTCGAGGTGAACTGCCGAGTAGAAAAATTTTTTCAATCAAATCTAATTTTTAAATCATAAATACAGTTTATATATAATTTATATATAATTGTGGAAAATTTTTACAAATTAATGCGAAACATCGTGACCCTACTGGAAACACGGAATTTGAAATCGTTTTCTCTTTCGTCCAAACTAGATCCGGATCCTAGTTTTGAAGTTACGAGACATTTGTCGAAAAATTCAAATATTTCATGAACGAGGGATTTTCAAGCTTCAGCCAACATATCTACATATCGCTGGTTCAGGAAAAAGGTAGATTGATTTCACTACGTATGAACATATCTAGTGTTTTTAGTTTCACCGTTATATCAATTCGAAATGTTTACCATCCGGTTAATCGGAATCTTTCACCTTCAAATCGCTATAACTTGGGAATAACTAACTCTAGCACAAATGACTCCGGCCACCTCATAGTTAATGTCAAGGCCCTTTCTAGGGACTAGCTTCACTGTTGGTGCCTTGAAAGGTGCTAGACCACCGCTATAATTATTTCTACTGGGGAAGAACGTTAGATAATTTTATGATTAGCGTTATCATGAATTTACCTTCTTTGACCTCGGCGAATGATGTATGATCTCTTGAGATATTTTGTATCTTTTGCCAACTTTTCAAATGCATAACGAGGAAGATTCCAGATTATATAAGTTGAAAGTCAATTCCTTTTTAGTGAACAAAATTGATCTGAAATGAAGTTTAATAATCCCGTCACTGATTTGCAAGTCTAAACTCGCATATATTTTTATTGAAACGAGTCTCGAATCAATTTATGCTCGAGCTGGTTTCGAGCCGACATTTCGAGCTGGATCCATACCGTTGGATGTATGAATCGATCAAAAAGTCAGATTGACGGAACTTTGAATGAATATAAACTTTTGAACCGAACTACAGGTTCTTTCAATCGACTGTTGAGTCAGTTTTCACTTTCCATAATGCTAACTGAATCCAGTTGAAGTCTAAAGCTTGGTACAGCTTGTTTCGCTACTCCTCGCTTTGAAACTACCCTGTTAGAGGATGTTAGGGCATCCAAATGTTCGCTTTAAACACATAACAATTATATTTTATAGCTTTATACATAATTTCTATATCATTTTTATATGTGTTTTTGAAGCGAACATTTCTTCTGTTATATCCTTGGTATATAAAAAGCTTGGTATATATCATTCTGATCCCACTTTTTCTACAATGTATTCTTGCATAGTCCAATTTGGAGCTCTAGATCAGAATCTGATTGGTCTTGAAGAGTGAAACTTTTTCTCAACTTGTATTAAATCAGCAAAGATGATATTGATTAACGTAGAAAATTATGAAAGAAGTTTATGAGACCTTTCGAAGTCGAACCTTTGGAAGATAGTTTGAAGAACTTTTTGAATGTTTCCAAAGCAGTCGACGTGTTGCGCTACCAACGTTTCGAAAAAAAAAATTTACAATATTGTACGGTGATATAATACGGTGTCCATCCATGAATCCAGATATACTTTGTGGGTTTTTAATCGTTCATGTAGAACTTGAATTTGTTTATTGCATAATATCAACTTTGTACGAATCGAAATCACGTATAAACTGCGTATCCAATGATGAGCATTAAATTTACAATATTATCAGCTGTCGAACAAAATTGAGAAAATTAAATATTGAACAGAACGTTTCATATTTCAATATTAAAATTTGAATGTATAGAAATAATATATATGTGCGAGATATAGGAACCATAAAAAGGTGGCAGCACCTCACGGTAAGTGAAAGTTATAATCCAATTGAGAAGGAAAAGGAGTGGTGGTGTACAACATATAGAGGGGCGAGAGGGCGCGGCTGGTCCAGACGCTTACAGTCTCGACGACCAACAATGTCGTTGAAGTTGGTAATTCTCTTGGGATTCTTTTGTCTGCTCGCCGGTGAGTACCACAATAATATTTGAAAAATATAATACAAACTCATTTAATCTTGAATTTGCGAAACTCGCAAAAATTCCTCGTCTAATTTGTTTGAATTTGATTATAAAACATATTTATATACATTCAATCGAATACATTATATCGGTACCATTCGGATATTGTCGAGTTGAAATTCATAAATATTTTTATAGTCAAAGTGACAATATTGTTATCGATAAATTGGCAAAAATCGACACATTGATAACTATAAAACACTAATTTTGAGTGTAGAAACATTCCTGCGCTCCCGTTTAAAAATCTGTTTTCTTCCGTGCGTGCTCTTCAAGGATGAAATTCCAAATTGAAAGTTTCATGAAATGTTTTTACACAAACATCCGACCGCAAAGTTTTTCCAGATTTTACTTCAATATTCTTGTTTTGAGTGTAACCTTGATAATGTTAGAAACAATCCTCTCATTTGTCGAAGTGAAAGCGCGAATGCAAACTCGAAGAATTCATCGTGACTTTAACCGGAACGGTATAATGTTTCGAAAATGACGTGATTCGCTGAAAAGTGCTTCGAAAGTTTGATCAAATTCATCAAATTGATTAGCTTCCATGTGGAGCCAACTGCGCTGTTTCAAAAAATTCAATCGTTCCAGGACTTCCGTCGCACTTTGTGTACAACGTTACACTGACGCTGCATTTTTTTCCATTAAATAAAAGCAACCAGTTCATTGTTTTAAATCCATTCATGATTTTCAAAAACGAGCAATAAAATCATGTATCTATTTCACATAAAAAATGTGAAAAGTGTGCTATTCCAACGAAACAGTGAATAAAAACAAAATATTGATCGTATTCATTTTCTATTTGGGTTCACCGTTTTGTAACAGATTATAATGAATTTCTAATTATTATTTACAAAATCTGAGGTTGTGCGTTACAAACTACGAATTCCTGTTAAAAATGAAAAATCGTGGAATTGAACGATCTTTTGTTCAAAACTTACAAATTCAGTTGATGTACTCGCAGTTCATTTCGAGGGTTTCAACTTCGTGTATCGAATAATGAAAAATTCTATTTGCACTACGCTTGTGATGCGTGGGATCGCTTCACCAACGACCGGAATATTTTCGAGTAGTACAAAGGAGGAATTTTATTAAAGATATTTAAATTAAATGCGTGGTGCACCATGGATGCGTTGGCAGGGGATTGAACGTTTCATGCAGCTTCTTTGAATGTTCAGTGATAATAAGTATTCAATACACCTCCTATACAGGGCTAACGGAATTTTTTATGGATCTAACCCACTCGAACTTCCATTGAAACGTTGTGAAACGCTACTTGGATTACAACAGATGAAATTGAATGTTAGTTCTAAACCTCGATAATCTTCTTCGATATTGCTAATGCTATTTTCTGCACAAAACGAATTGCATTGCATTTAATAAGGATGTTTCGTTACCATTACTCACACGGAGAAAAAGGTATCTTAAAAAGTACCATAATTTATGGATTTTCTGCGCTGGTCTGACCCGAGTCTAAATATTTGCCTGAAAAAGCCTCTAAAAGTACCATAATGTCTTGGACTTTTATACGGAAGGTACCATATTTATTTCAAAAAGTCCAAGAAATTATGGTACTTTTAGAGATTCATGCAAGTGAATATTCCGACTCGGGTCAGACCAGCGCTGAAAATCCATAAATTATGGTATTTTTCAAGATATCTGTTTTCTCAGTGCAGGAAGAATGATTTTTTTTTATCCTCCGCTTTCGTAATTTAATGATTTTCTCAATCCGAATATCAATAAACACTTTATCATTTATTCGAATTCGAATGTAAAATTTCTCATCCAGAAATGTGAAATCAAAAGTCATACGAATAAAGCGGCGCAATGAAATTATTTGTAAACTTTGTGCATTACGAAATCTATTTTGTTTCATTTTGTTGGGAAAATAAAAGAACATTCTAAGATTTTGTAGTCACTGCCGCTTTTCTCTTCGCCCCTTCTCCCTCATCCAACCATGACATTTCCAAGACTTTCTACTTGTATTGAGGAGGAGAAGGAGGAGTAGAAGAAAGAAGAGAAGATATAACAGAGGAATGAAAGAGAGAGATGGAGAAAGGGAGACGGACAGGTAAACAGAGACAGAAAAGAAAGAGAGAGAAAGAGATCAACGACCGTTTCTAAGTTGGAATTAATTGCAGCACGACATTTTCCTTCGATGAATTCATGATTTGGTATCTTTGTAATATCAAATATCTCGTCACACCTCGAAATAGAAAAATTGATAAATTCGATGTAAGGAACAAGGAAACAAGGAATTCCTTGGTTCCACCTTAGATCTAATATCGTAGGAGAGAAGGAAAAATAATCTTCGTTTGAAATGAGACTTCCATCATGAATTTGTTCTTTGATTTGATACAAGAAGAAGAGAAATTTCAAAATTTTGATGTTTTCTACTTGGGAGGGATCCTGAATGAACAATTGAACTTATTCGATAACAGCCGAACCGATAAACAAAACTGAACCGGAGAGGCTCAGTGCTTTTATGCGCGAGCTGAATGTTTCTCGAGATCAATATTGTCACAAAAATTTATGATTACTGATTCCCTATGAGAGATCATCGTTGTTTATACGTGCTTATACTTTTTGAATGGAATGTTTCAGTAAATCAAATCAAGGCGCAAGATGATGAAGGCAGCGATGGAGCGGACGCGAACGCCGAAGAACTCTGCCAAGACAGACCAGGAGACGAGTACTTCCGTCTGAGTGTGGAGGGAGATTGTCGTGATGTAGTGAGGTAATTACTTGACGTTATTCAATTTCGCAGGAATTTTAGAGATCAGGTAAGTATCTACCGAGTTGGTTCGAGGTCTGAGGCTCCCGTAAGAAAGTTTTACGAAGATTTTTCCATTGAACTTGTGGGTCCTGTGAAGAAAACTGGAAATCTCGTTAGATTCTGCCTGCAGGCATTGTTTCAAGATTGATGCCTGCAGGCATTGATTCAGGATCATATTCTAAGAGCAGGAATTTTTGTTCAGTGGAAAAGTCAATGGTAAATTTTCCTACAGGGGTAGTCAGATGAATGATTGGGACGTCTTTTGGACTGAGAGATGGTCAATATTAGCACCATTTTTCTCTAACGATAACAAAACATCAAGTCGAACATTGTAACAAGCAATTCTTATTCGTCTGCTCATGGCATTATGGTTGTTGGGTCATGGCGATACGCATTCTGCAACAAATGATCGGAGTATTGGAGAATTTCAGTTTGTTTGTTGTGATTAGGTTTTCAATATACGTCATTTATGTTTCCCTTCCAATCTGATGGAAAATTCCAGTCTTCTTTTACATACTGGAATTCTCTTCTATTCATTTTGGAGTGCAAACATCCATCTATCCATCAACGAGGTGTTTGTGTTACCATTTTTCCATTCATGGGTCTGGGTTGAGCTACAAGGAGAATGATGCAGGGGCTTGTTTTTGCGCTATAAAAATACCATTTTTGTCCTCGACATGAACTTGGCCACAACCATCAAGCTACCATTTGACTAGCATTGACTCGACCTCATCAAATCGTGAATTTTTCCAACTCGTACTCGAGATATTTGGGAACTCAGATTCAAACGGGCCACTTCAACCACTGAGGGAACAATTGCGAAGGAGTTGATCATTTCCAATTGTTCTCCGACCATTGAATCATGATTCAAATAACGATACGATCATTAAGATTTGAACAACAAAGAATGATAATATATCATGCCGCTGCGATTCACGTCTAATCATCAACATGAAATCAATTCTTCATTCGTCAAATCATTTTTCGATTATTTCTCATTTGGCCATCCTCGACGTCGCGTTCTTCTGTGTTTCGTTTATTAGTTTTTCTCGTTTTATTTGGATTAACGTGTGTAGGAGTGGAAAGAATATATCAGTTTACGTAAAAACAAAATATCATAGGTGCGACAAAGCCACCGAGATCGGCGTTACCCGATTGGCCACTGTGCGATGTCCAACGGGTCTAGCTTTTGACATCGAAAGGCAAACTTGCGATTGGAAGACGAACGTCAAGAATTGCGATCAACTCGAGAGTAAGGTTTCTTCAATTTCATTTTATTTCTCCTGTTTGAACTCAAATCCGTCCCTTTTTTCTGTTTCTGTTACTAAACTAGGTGTACAAGGTCCGGCCTGAAACAAATCACCTGCCCAAGTGGATTGGCCTTTGATCTGGATAAACAGACCTGTGACTGGAAAGGAAAAGTCAACAACTGTAACAAACTGGAGAGTAAGTCAGTAGCCGGGATAATGTGCGGACTGTGGTTTCACTTACGATTTCTTTTTCAATCCTATCTCGGCATCGATCTCATCTCAAATCTGATATCAATGAATGACAAGAAATTTTGTTAGAAATCTGAACAAATGATTTTTGAGGAATGATGACAAAAATAACTAACTCGAATCATGGAATTAGTCACTCATTCGTGCGTAAAACACCAGACAAAGCAGTCTTTTGGTCCCACAAATGTTGACGATTCATGTTGAAGAATGAAAACAAATCTTTTTTATCAGAGCACTTATCATCCGATGCCGGATTAATTTGAAAAGAACTCAGGCTTGTTATAGAAATTGATTCCCGCGTCACTACTTTTTTTATGACTTCTACAAAAGAAGGCAAATAATTTGGGCAATAAGGAATCAAGTTGGACCTTGTAACCACCTCAATTGATTTTCATAACTCACTTTTCTCTTTACGTAACAATTGAATAATGATGAATACCAGAAATAATTGCAGAATGAAATTCAATTTTTCGTTCTGATATGAATAGAAACGAAATTATGAGCCACTTCAAATTCAATGTTACGTAAAAATATATGATGTATATATACACTGAGATTATATTTGATTTGTAGCACCTTGGTCCTCTCAATTTAAATCATTAGAAATTTACTAACAATATTGATCAGCCTGTTCAAGCATAAAATTGATATACAATTGAAGTTCTCAAAGGATTGGTCGAATAACAAGTTGAGATTATTCTTTCTATCTTGTAAACATTGTTAGTGGATTTCTTTGAACTGGATGAGGGGAATGTAGCAAAAGTTAATACAAGAATTTAATACTTATTCGTATCTGCAGAACCACGTAAGGTATTACCTATCTTAAAAACTGACGAGCCAGTCTGCCCAGAGGGAAAATTATCTTGCGGCAATGGTGAATGTGTGGAGAAGGAACTTTTTTGCAATGGTAAATTCGATTGCAAAGACGAATCTGATGAGAATGCTTGCAGTAAGTACATATAAAATTAAACAAATGACAATCGTAAGAAATATAGTACAAGGTTGGTAGGTAATTCGTGGAATAGTTAGTTACGATTATCGAACTTGGATCAACTGTTCCTTCATTCTTTTATTTTTTCCCCTAATTGATAATTCGTATAATGAAAATTCGAATTCAGTAGGCATTTGTCAACAAATGACAGGAATATACCACTCGAAGTATTTTTCTTAGAATAATTTATTCAATATTGGAAATGAAATTTCTTACGTTAGGAATTATTTTCAAAGATTATGTTGCCTACAATTGATACTTTATGGTCAGATATGGCATGTTTATGGCGAGATAGTGCATTTCTTCTGGTTGAAAGAGATAATAACGATGTAGCGATATAGGTAAAACATAAAATATAAAAAAAATGGGCAAGAATTTGATAGAAACTTAATTGAACGAAAAGAATGGTTCAACCAGCAATGATGCAATATCGTATATTTTATTAGCTGTGGAAACTGATCCAAATCGGGCCCCAGACTGCGACCCAACCCAATGCGTCCTACCTGATTGTTATTGTTCGGCCGACGGTACTAGAATTCCAGGCAACATCGAACCATCTCAGGTTCCACAAATGATAACGATAACGTTCAACGGCGCTATCAATGTCGATAATATCGATTTGTACGAGGAAATTTTCAACGGCCAAAGACAAAATCCTAACGGCTGTCAAATACGTGGCACATTTTTCGTATCCCACAAATACACCAATTATTCAGCAGTTCAAGATCTTCACAGACGTGGCCACGAGATCGCAGTTTTCTCTTTGACGCACAAAGATGATCCACAATATTGGACGCAAGGTACTTACGACGATTGGCTGGCCGAAATGGCAGGCGCCAGACTGATCATCGAGCGTTTGGCCAACATCACCGATGGATCCATCATCGGTATGAGAGCGCCTTACCTCAGAGTCGGTGGTAATAAACAATTTGAAATGATGGCCGATCAATTTTTCGTGTACGACGCTTCGATTACCGCCTCTCTTGGGCGCGTTCCGATCTGGCCTTACACGTTGTATTTCCGGATGCCACACAAATGCAATGGCAACGGTGGAAACTGCCCATCCAGATCACATCCAGTTTGGGAAATGGTCATGAACGAATTGGATAGGCGTGATGATCCAACATTCGATGAATCTTTACCAGGTTGTCATATGGTCGATTCGTGTTCCAACATTCAATCCGGAGAACAATTTGGTCGACTTTTGAGGCACAATTTCAACCGACATTTCAACAGCAACCGTGCACCTTTGGGTCTTCATTTCCATGCCTCGTGGTTGAAGAGCAAAAAAGAATATAAAGAAGAATTGATCAAATTTATCGAAGAGATGCTTGCCAGAAGTGATGTATACTTTGTTACAATGGTTCAGGTCTGTAAGAATATTTTTTACCATAACACATTCCCTTTTTCGATCGAAGAGTAAAAGTTGAGTTCAAAATTCAATATCAATGATCCATCACAAAAACAGTCCAGAATTTCTACTCTGGATCCGTCTATGATTTGAAATCGATTGCCCGGGCACTTTGAATTAGTTACATGGATTCCCACAGACATCCAGAAAAATAGTTTATTTGAATATAAATTTAGTTGTAAATCAAAATATAAATGTCTCTAGGTGCATATTTAATTATATATATATATATGTGTGTTTTTTTGTAGGTGATCAAGTGGATACAAACACCAACAGAACTCTCAGCGTTGAGAGATTTCCAAGACTGGAAAGAAACCTGTGACGAAAAAGGCCAACCTTACTGTTCTCTTCCAAATGCCTGTCCTTTAACCACTAGGGAATTGCCTGGAGAAACTCTTCGTTTATTCACTTGCATGGAGTGTCCAAATAATTATCCATGGCTCCTCGATCCAACTGGCGATGGGTTTTCAGTAAAAAAATAAGACAACCCAAGGCGAAGAATATAAAAGAATTATATCCGTGGATTGAATATCTATATATTCGGTACCCAAATTTGTTATTCGATTAAAATTTTCCAGGCGACCATCAGTTCATTCGATGAAGTCTCTGTATAAGAAAATATCTATTGGGGAAACAATACAATCATTGAATGTCCCTTGAGAAGATTATCGTGTTTATGAGAACTATTCACATGAAATTTGCTGTCGTATTTTTGATAAAAGATCAGGGGCTGAATTGATTGGAATTTATTTCTCATTGTTATATGTTTTTTATTAGAAAGAATCCACAACTTTCGAGGAGAATGGAACTCGATTGTAGTAACTTTTTCATCAAATAATGGAATTTAGTTCATTCGGTTCGCAAATTGAACGAAACTGTTGATGAATGTTCTATCCAATTGTTTTCAATTCATTCTTTTCCCTTACAGGGATGAAAATTCAACCGTTGCATCCCTCAACGACACCCTCATCGATATTTATGCCGCATCTTCGTGAACTGCACGTTCCTCATGCTCACCCCTGTGGAGCCCACGAAGAGGCGACATGACCATCGACGAGAGTGTTGCAAAGTACTTAAATGGCAAGAGAGGAAAGATTAAATTTTACTGTATTAGAGTTAAAAAAATGTGTCTACCGTCACCAAATATATGAATTTAAGAAATTGTGCCTTAACACATATCCGAGTACAAGGTACCACGAATTTTGAAAACCAATGTATCATACACGCTGGTGTATCAATGCTGTCTCAGTGCTGTCGAAGAGATTCAGGTATTGAAAATTTAATAAAAATCAACATCATTTTATACGATCAAAATTGTGTTCCATCGTAATGCTGTTCATTTATAAGATCCTTTTATACCGGAATTGCGAGGATCGTCTATATCGTTTTCATGATTACAATTTCAAGAATTGTATTTTATTTTCCAGTTAATTTATTTCGCGTAAGTTAAGTTCTACGTTTTTTTTTTAATATTCTTGCCTGTACACAAATTTCATTTTCAAGGAACACGGAAAAACTTCCTATCGATATATTCAGACTTTTTCTATGGGTATTGAGAAACAAACCTGATTGTCAGTTTTGAGAATTATTTTATAAGTAAAAATGCTGAAAATCAGCAGCCCTATCATGAATATTCTCATATAAAAACAAGCAGCTTCCAAGACTTCATCAAGATATTCAATGTCTTGCTAATTCGAGAAGTGGAAGTTACCCTGGTCAAGATATAGCAGATTTTCACCAGAGAACACCGAGATGTTTTGTTAGGGTTGCGTTATTTTTTTCTGTCCAAAACCATAGAAACAAAGGAATGAGCGAAATCAAGTGTTTGTGTCTAAATTTTTACTAGATATTAAGGAATGCGTGAATCATTTTCCAAATGAACATAGAATGTAGTGTTTATAATATTTCCTAATAAAATTGTGTGAATAAAATGAGATTGTCTTTGGATATCACATTGCGAAATCAATCATAAAAAATTCTTTTTGGATGGAATTGAGTGAAAACGTCACATCCCTAATGGAACTAACCGATTGATTCTCACCAAAGTTCATTGAATCTTGCACAATGTACTAACCAAATCCTAATCAACCATTTTCAATGAGATTTAATCAGATTAGTGTATTTTTTGGGAATGATTCTGATTGAATCTTGCACAATGTTCTGATCAAGTCCCATTAAATTTCATTTAGTCACATTCTATGGATTTTTTTTAACCAGGGATGAGTGAAATATCTCGATGTATGTATCTTCATTGATTCTTCTTCACTTACCGGAAAATGGGAGTACAGCGAAATTTTCCAATTTTATTTCATCGTTGTTGCAAAATTGTACGGAGAAAATGAGATAACCTTACCTCATTGGTTATCTTATAATTTCGATGTGCAGGAAAGTTCATGTCAAAACAATCGATGATGTTTTATTAATTTGACAAGGAAAAATAAATCTCTTGATCGTTCAATCGATAATTTCTTGAAGTCACTATTTTAGAGGCAATATGTATTTGCTATTTCGATTTTCCAATAGCGCTGTATTTCTGTTGGTGAATGTTATCATGGTTCTTTACATCTTCATTCGCGTAAGTAATTGATCTTTATTCCAATAATTCATTGTAAAATGCACGGGAAAAATATCGTCTTCCTTTTTAACCAAGATTTTTGTGACTAGAATAGATTGAACATTGCCATGGTAACTCTTGAAAAAGAAGAAGATATAAAATTGATGGGAACTCTCCACACAGAGAATCTATGATCCTTTTCTGTTGTTCAGCATCTTAATTTGTCAGATGATATTTATTCCGCGCACCCATAAATTTGCTTCACATCACACGATTCGTAAAACTTGACATTTTCAGTTTTTCAGATTGATAAAGAACCATTACCAATTCTTGTTCGATGTGATGAAATTCCATAAAATCGTAATTATATTTCCACATTTATAATTCGAAAATAGCAAAAGATTCGGATGAACATTAGATGGAAAATTTACTCAATTTATTCAAAGAGAAAATTGTGAATTTGCATAGAATTTTGAGTTTCAATTCGCAAATCTACGGAAAATTTACATCAAAGAGGGACAAATGTGGATCGAATATATTGAGTATTCGTTGAAGAGAGGAAGAGAAATTTTGTGAAACATTTTCCATTGGGTTTTTCAAGTTGAGGAAGAGGAAAAACAGCAATTATTGTGATAACGAAATTATCTGAATCTTGTCATTTATTTCGCTTCATAAGATATCTTTTCCCAAGCGTGTATTGCCTATAATGACAATGGGCCCCAGACTGGGTCCATCCTCTTTAACCCGGAATTGGGGAATGACGATAGGGCCCATGTTGGCTTAATCTTGGCCCTGTTGTGCTTTCCCATATAATTATGGTTGGTAGGAAATGGAAATAATGAATCTTAGTGCGGGCACATTGGAACTTGGCACCAATTTGGACCAGCTTTAGACCAAGATTGGGGTGAATTTATATCCCGAGTGTGTGTGTACAAATTTTGTCCCTACTTTGGGCCTCAACACTAGGCCCAAGACTAGGCCAAGGCGGGGCTGAAATTCATGCCCGCTGGGGCAGAATTCAAAGCAATTTTCCAATTTAAAAAAAAAAGGAAGGGGCAGTATTGATTGCCTAGTCTGGGTTCATGCTGGGCCCATGGTGTTACCAATCCCCGGGCAAAGCAATACAGCCGAACTGGGAACGATGTTATCATCTCAGGGTTGGCCCCACGGGGGGTAACATGGGCACTCACCCTGGGCTTAGATTGGGCCCGTCGTTAATACACACTTGAGTTGCGACATGTATAGATATCTGTAAGACGTTCTATCGTATTTTAAGATATCTTCAAACCTTTTGAAACCCCCAGACATATTGAAAATATCCCAAAATACGTTAACACATCTTTTAGATACCCAGACGTGTCGCGTAAAATATCCCTGGGAAGTGTCATGGCAATTCATAACAAAATGTTCTATGAAACATTATGAATTTTACAACAGCACATTCATAAATAAACCACAAAGTCTTGTGACAGAATCCATAATATCGTATAGTAAGAACATGTTCTTATGAACCGCTATGACACTTTGAGGGGACTCGAGCATGGAGAAGTGTGGGAGGGGAATAGTCAAATTTTACACAAACTTTTTTCAAAACGTACGTAATTGATACAAATTTAAAACGAATAATAATGAATCAAGTACTTTGGATTGCGCACTGCAGCACATTTTGAATTTCCCAATGATTCTTGAAGTCTAAAAAACAAAATTATCAAATTTGTTCACATTCAGAGGTTCCAAATTCATGATTTTATTTTTTTAGACTTCGGAAATCATTGGGGCTCGAGAGGGATCTCAAAAAATCAAATATCAATTGTGATAGAAAAAGGTAAAAATTCGGATTCAATGAGAATATAAAATTTTCAAGTTAGTGGTCTCCTAATAACTGTTGTAAAAACTTGAGACTGAAAATCAATGAGGAGTTTTATTTGATGTTTCCGAATAATGAAATATAATTCGATCAATTAACCAGGTTGATCAATCGCGTTCGAATATCGAGTACGTGAATGCCATAATCGCTCAAGAAGAGAAAGACGTATGATGAAATTTTCATTATTTTTCATTTTATCGGTGATGAAAATTTATATTTCAACAACTTACGACATCATTCCAGATCAAATGCGATATTGAGAGAGAAATCTGCATCACAGATCAATTGACAAAGCTTATTTCAAAAGTGGAAAATGTATCAAAACATTTTAATTCGCTGGAAGAAAATATTTTGGAGGTAATAAAATAATTTCACCATCACACTCAGCTCTCTTAGCGAAAGACACAGCTTGAAGAGAATTCTCCAGCATTTATATTGAATCCTTCAAACCACAATTGAATTCTTTATGGACTGTTTCTGATTCAGTACATTGTATGGATTTGGAATATTCCAAAACCATGTATATCATCAGGATCTGGTCGCAAGTGGGACCCTGGTGAAAATCCAAAAGCGGGGGAAGCGGATATTGAAACAAATGAAACGTGAAAAAATGTTCCAATTCCCTCCCAAATTACGCTTATGTGACTCTTCGTTTGCGTTTTTGTTACGCTTTCATCGCTCCATTTTCACCACGGGAATCTAAGTCCGTATGCGAATTTCCCACGCATCCGGGAATTTCCAGCTGGGTATCCATCGATTCCCACTGAGCACAAATATTGCAGTAACTTCGCTGTAATATTATGAGGTAGCTGGAGTTAGTTATTGAAAATACTTTCTGTTTGCGTGGATACAAACATTTCCAAGGCACATTTTAACATGAAAATCGCGGTATCTTTGGTCCTTTTGATTTCTAATCCTTAACTACACAATCGTATTTTAATGTAGAGGGAATCTAAAATTCAGTTCTCTCACAAAGACAACCAGAAAGTAAATCAATGAAATATTATAGATTATTTGTAACAGGAAATCGTGTCTAACTCTCGAATAACTTTTCAATAAAGTTTCACATTAATCTTTCAATTTTTCTATCACTCCCTCAGCAAGGAAGGTGAATTTCATAAACTTTTCATATATAAAAAAAAAACTGTCGAGTTATACTCAATGTGGTACGTTACGCTCGGTACACGTGCTGGAATACAAGTTTCTAATACTCTATGAATGCTTTTCTGACACTTTCTATCAGATGCTTAATTTTCACTAGAGAGAATCTGTCTAAACCTTTCACTATGGAAAATTCATTTGGAATGGTTTCGTAAAATCTTAGTGAAATTTTATTTTCAGTCTTTACGTATGGATGCCAATATGGAAAGCGCCAGAACTGAAACACCGGATGATATAAAAAGGGAGATTGAACGATGTTTAGAAGGAACAAAAAAATTGAAACGAATTCACGAGTTTTCTAAAACGCAAAAGAAAAGAATCGAAAATTCATGGAATTGAAAAATACAGGATTTTGTGAAAAACTACCGTAATTTTTTGGAAAATCTATGACGATCTGTGATGCCAAATTCGATTAAGGGTATTCGAAATCGATGATTCATCTGTAATACCAACTGCAATATGTCATGTTTATGTCATGGATAGGTTCGATTCGATTGAAACAATAAAAATATGCTTTCAAACAAGAACTTTGTTTTATTATAGTTTCCATTTGTCTGCTATTATCACATGTTCTTTTATATTTAAAATAATCAATTGACATGTAGTAACTTTACAATATTATTCGTAATCAATTTCCGCAACTATGTACATAATTCTTTTATAAATAGGATTGTATAAAAATATGAACCTGAAAGATTCCACTCCACCTTCCAAAGGCACACTATTGTACAATAATTCGCCGCTCATTAAAAATTTAATCATAAAATAGAAACAACTTATAACTTAACGTAATGCTTCAATGATCATGATGAAAAATCCTCAAATGAAATCAAACACGCACTTTCATGTCGGTTCAATTACCAAATACCAATTCATCTTTGTTTAAACGTTAATACTGAATATTTTTGAAGGTTTCGATATTATCCCTGGGACGAAATAATGAATTTACATAACCTTCCGTTTAGTACAGAACATTTTAGGAATATTTTGATGAGATGCGAAAAACAAACGTTCCCAAAATATTGAAACGGGACGTGGAGAATATTTATCAAATATTCATGGAACGTTCGAATAGAACTGTTTTGATCATTCGCAGAATAACAATGTTCTATGCAGCATTTATTGAAAACTCGCAACATGCTCTTTTAATTATTATCATTCATCGTATGAACATTCATAGAATATTTCGAACAATTTTATCGTGATATTTCGTATCTATAGAACGTTCTTGTATTACAGGGATTATCATACGAATGTACAGAATATTCTTATGAACAAAAATATTCTTCACAGTTTCATAGAATATCCGAAATGAATCAAAATATTCTATACACATTCATAGAATATTTCAAATGTTCTTGTACTATTAAGATAAGTAATACGATACACGTAACGCATAAACTTCAATAAATATTCAAAGGCCATGTGACTTACTATAATCGTAGCATACGCTGTTAATTTTTCGATCGGTTTCTATACATTCGTTTACACGATCTCGTGGTTTTTAGAAAGTTTTGGGTTAAAAGCTTTAAAATGCTCAAGCTAATTGTGAAATTTTACAAGGACTATTTTACAACCCAGTAAACGCAACACATCTTTCATAACACGCGTATCAAAATTGCCCAGTAGAAAATTCTATCGAGAAAATAGTGAATGTGTGTGACAATTTTATACTTCGAAATTTGCCAAAACATTTTTCTCGTTTACTCGGTGTCGAGACGCTATCTTTTAATAAGCCGGAAAAAAATTATCATTCTATATTTGTTCACTTGCTGAAGGAAAAAAGGTCCCCTAGGAAAATAATGCTTAGAATATTCATAGGACATTTAATGTGCTGAGAAGGCCCGCAAATCATACTACAGACATTCTTCTCGTGACATGGATGGAAATTATACTAATTTGGAATATATAAGATTGCAAAACCTTGTTCTTGAAGATTTCTAATCTTTAAATAAAATATATATTCAAATACTTCAGTTGTTAAACAGTCCCAAACCACCTGAGATCTTTTTATAACGTACAAAAATTCAAAATTAGAAATCATCAAGGTAGAAGATGAAAATGACAATGTGGTACATCAAAATCTTCTTTTATTTTTCTCAAACAATTAAGAACTTGGGAGAATCGTTTGTTTCGGTTCATCCGAATGTATGCATATATCTATATAAATGCACGTCCCCCAATAGCACAAGAACATTTGTGACATAAGATATTCCGAATGGCCTATGAGTGAATTTAGAATACTTCCCGTGCATAAAAACATTCCATGCACATTCGCAGGATGTATCAATGAATTTCAACGGGGATGGACAAATTTTACAAACATTGATCGGAAATTATACAATAAATGTTGCTAAACTTTATTTCTCTGATTCTGTAAACATATGCGAAACAGCTTATTTGGACAATCATTAGCATTTATTAAAATACACGATCCATCATCATCGTGAAGTATTATTCTTGGGCGATTTGCTTGATTAAAGATAATTGTGAATTGAATTGGATTCCCGAAACGTGCATAACTCTGGCACCATTCTAATTCATAACGTAAATTAAATTTACATCTTAACTTCATCTTAACCGGCAAGGATTGATTATAAATTATGAATTATATTGTGCAAATAACGCTTATTTTGATGGATACATGTACAAAGACTTTACGTTCTCAACTACTTCACAACGAATATTGGGGATCTACGCATTTCGTAACACGATTGCACAGCAAATATCTACAAATTGTGGTTTCGTATTTCAATAATTTGCTGCATATTTGTTCCACGTTTTGTGAGTTAAATATATTTTTAATAATTAGGATTTCTGCAGTATTTCTGTACAAATGTCTTAACACGCTAATAATGGAAAGGAAGAATTATATTCAATGTAATTTTACACCCGACAAGTCTGAACACGAGAATACCAATATGAGATCAAAAATATTGATGCAAACGATATAATAAAAAGAGGTGCCAATATTCTCATTTCTGATGTAACGGAAGCAAAAGTATAATTGGCAGTCTAAATGTTGAGATGTTCTTATACTTCCTTGGACACAATCTATTTTGTATTCTTCATTTATACATTTTTTATAACAATAAATCACTTACGTTTGATGAGATTTGAGAATAATGTTGTTGTCAAGGAAGTCAATCACACATCAACTACAGATGAATAAAAATTTCACAATCTTTACAGCAAAAAAATCAGTTGTTTCAATTTTCGCAATCGATAACGACGTTTTCTTCCATTCGGAGGATGAATTGAAAAATTTTTGATAATACAGTTTTGGATTCATCTCGATTACTTGAAAGAAATGTATCAAGAATGGATAATTTCTTCTTTTCATTATGGTTATGAGAGGAAGAGGTTTATTTCAAGTGCGTTTCTATCATTTGAACATCACTGAATTCAAATCTAAGGACGCAATAGAGTGAATTTTGAATTTATATCCATCATTCGAGAGTTGATGTGAAATGCACGCGATAAACTATCTATATCCATGTTTAATTCCGATTGCTGGTATCTTACATAATTTATGTAAATTGTATATCAATTGTAGAAAGAATATATAGAAGTGTATGAAAAGCAAATAACGGTTTCATCGAATTCAAAGGATTCTTGTAAAAGTTCCACGAACACGCATACTCGAGTAAAAACTGTTACCTCATAAATCATGGGATAAATTATGTACAATTATGGCTGATTCCAGCACGTGATTTATTATATACTCCATCACATCGACTGAAAAACTATATACAAGTTATACGAAGATCATACACCATTACAAGTACAAAAGTTGTATGATGGAACTTCTGTAGGAATCGTTCGAATTCGATAATATAATGTTTTGTTTATATATTATTATTCTATATAATTTTCTTGCGGAATCTTTCCATCACTTGGATAAATTATATAAATTTTCTCAACACTAAGATCAATTTGCGTGACGAACAATCGATATTCAATTGTTTTAGTCTGTACTTCGACTCAAATTCTTGCTCTCAAATTTGAATTCTGTGATCATAAGCCACGAAATATGGAAAAGAAAAAACATTTGAAATAAAATTTCCCTCGATATAACCGAACAATTGACCTTCTTCGACGTTCTTGCGTATGGTATGTATGGTCTTACGAATGTATAAAAAAAAAGACTTTTCAACATATGCACGCGTTGTTATTATGTTGCAGCAATCGGCAACTCACATTTCAATCATAAATAATCAACATAAGTTTTACTGCAATCATACAACAACAACAATAACAACAACAAAAATAGTAAGTAATAAGTAATAATCAATAATGATAATGTTTTCTTATAGACTGATGACAAATAGCGATATTTGCGTATAAACTGACAGTGCAACATAAAATTTTGTGAAACTAACTCAAATACCAATGCGCACTTTTAGTTTTGTTTTTGCTGTTTTGAATTAGTAAGATAAAATATGGAGGGAATGAATATACATGTAGGCAGAAATGGCCAACAGGACTTAAACGATAATTCTCGTCTTGTACCGTCAATGTCGACTCTCACTTAAATTTTTTGCGGCCTCTAAATCCTTCTTCTCATTTGTTTTTTCCTCATCTTTATCTGGATTATCCCAAGCTTGTCTTTGTGCAGAACCAAAAATAATATAAAAAGTCGCACAAATAATGTAGATACCTGCCGATAACATAAACACCATCCTCCATTTTGCATGCGTTGGCTGAAAAAAATCAATTATGAGAATACAATTATCCTGTACACGTGAGAAACATCTGAACGGATACAACAATTTGTACGTGAAAAAAAGAAAACACGCTTTATATTTTTAGATGAGATATTCGAAATATAATAAGTTTACTACAAACAACACATATCACGTCTAAATAACAATAATCACTCCGTCATTGTTGCTTGCGTGAATTCACGAAGTATTTTAATATACGAACGTGGTAAAATTTGTATGCATTGTGTGAAATATTTGGAATTCTATGATTCCCTTGTTTAAAGAATCACATTGAACCGATTAATTCTGCATCGGAATCAATGAGATTCTTTAAGCAGGGTCAATTATGATTGAATAAATTTTGCTTTGATTCGTCAAAAGCAATAATCCATGAAAATGAATTCAACATACCCGTCCGTAGATGATGTGACCTGCAGTGATAGGTGCCAATAATCCAGCGAGATTGGCTAAACAATTAGTGAAGGACATCAAAATACCGGCAAACCTTGGAGAGATATCTAAATGATTAACTTTGAATCCAGAATAAATCCCGCCGTTCAGACCAATTCCAACGGTCAAAATGGCTACGGTGAGCCATTTGTCGCACCCCGTGTAAGAAGCTGCCACCAACGCGATCGCAGGCCCGAACTGTCCTATACTGTTGACGATCTTCCGAGTGGTGGTGTGAGTGAATCTTCTGGAGGATATCATCCAGTCGGCGACGTGTGAGATGAGCATTGAAAAAATCCACATGGCTAAGTAAGGAAGAGAAGAAACAATCCCATTCTGAAAAATCAAACCCAAATGATTAAACCGAGCAGAGAGTTTTCATTTCATAAATAATGATTGCTTTTTTAAACGTTTAATCTAATTTCATTTTTTTACAGACATTTGTCACTCCTTTGTGGAGGTATATCGACGAAGAGCTTCTCAGTCGACTCATAACGATAACAAAAGCGTAGGCTCGCTAAAATTGTATGCTAACGAGATTGTAATCGACAAGTCAAAAACAATCGGTTGACGAGTTTAACGAGTTTATGAGAATTTTAAATTGCTACTTTGCTTCTTTGAAATCAAGGAAACTCTTTTTTCTTCCTGTGTAAATGACTAATCGAGCATTAATTAACAATAAGTGAATCTTCGTATCATCACACGTATCTGAATACTCGCGTGCGCCGCGTGCAGTATCGTAAAAAATGAGGATATGAATCTCTCAGACTTACAGACTTAATTTCGAAGTTTAGAATTTGTTTCATGAATGTGGGAAGTTCTGTCATCAGGGTTTCGTATCCATAATTTTGTCCCATGTGCGCAATCAGAATAGCCCAAAATGGTAATGATGTGATGATGGATTTCCAAGGCGTGGGAGGGGACTGTAAGTTTGATAAAAACAATAAGACGAAGGTTTATCGTGAGAACAAAATCATAGTATCATAGTATCTGTACAGATATATGAAGCTTATAACTATACATGATATAAATATTATGTAATAATCCTCTTGTAATGCGGTCATTTGTAATCTACCGATGATAAATATACTCACAGATATTCCAGCACTACCCCATAAGGCACTTAAGATATATTTTTTTTCATCCTCGGCGATGCGCGGATGGCTTTCCGGATCCTCATAGACCATCCAAAGAAAAGCGATACACCAAATAGTACCAACTGTTCCGAATACATAAAATATCGATGGCCATCCACCATCAAAACCATGTACGGAAAGGATACCGCTGAGTGGCATAGAAATAACCGTGCCAAATTGAGCTCCTACAGCAAAATGTTAAAACAATATATTGATAAGTACATTCTTACTCATTAATTCTTTGGATTTAATACGTTTGTTTTTTTTTACTAATTTCACAGAGTAAATACGGTCACTCGTATTTTGTCATTATCGCAGTAAAAAATGGAAGAAAACCCAACGGTTCCGGAATTCCATCATCGTTGGCAAACAACAGAAAATCGAAGAAATATAGATGCATTAAAATTGATTGACCGACTGAACGATTGTGTGACGAATCGATTGACCAATTAATCCAAACGGGCTCTGTTTCCCTTCCTCTTTTTCTTTCATTTTGGCGTGTCTTTTGATAATTTTGGTACAACAGCCAGCGAAACATTCGAGCTTACCGGCATAGACGAAGGCGCCCATCCTACTCCTCTCATTTGGCGGTATCCACTTGGCCAGTAGGGCGTGCGTGCAAGGCACAATCGGACCCTGCAATAGGGATAATCCATTCCTAGGGGGGGAGAAGGAAATACACCCGAACAATAAAAAAGCGTTCACACTTGACAAATGAATTTATCCTTTAGAAATCATTAGATGTTAAATCATTGAAGTTCGGCGTCAAATAACTTTCCAATTTAGATCATTCGCGATACTTTGAGGAGGATAAGTCGTCGACACTTGTTACACGTATATTTGAATTCTCTCAGAATTCGCAGAATGAACAAGTTGTCTCAAGTTTAAATATATCATTCAAAATAAATGTCTGATTCTTTTGTCGATTCTGACTCGAAAAAATATCTAACGCAAATTTCACGAATTCTAGAAAATCCATTATACTTGTACATGCGTTCGGATTGGCGTGCACAGGCTCTTATCCGTCACCCTTCGATCGTTGCTAGATTGTTATGATGAAAAAATCCTTCATAATTCAAACAAAAGTATTATTCACGAATGTTTTCATTAATTTTCAAAATCATCGCTGAGCGATCAACCAACAAATCATTTCACATTTCAAAACTCGAATCAAGGGAAACCGAGATCGTGACGTACAAGATTTCATAAATTATTTGGTGTGTTTTTAAAAAACTTGTTTCCTGACAATACACAAGAAATCTGCGATCTTTTGAATCATAGTGAACAAAAAAGTAGGAAATAAAAGAATGAATTATTATTAATCTCATGACGGAAGAATTTTTCGTTGATTCGACATCTGCTTCATAATTGATAAGATTGATTTTGAATCAAAGAAATATGATTATCATCATAGGGATTGCGGTGAAATTCAATAATTCGTTGAGCAGTAAATAAACCGGTATTCCGCTGTATTCATGAAATCTTTGTAAAACAACGTCAGTTGTTGTCAGTTATGTCTTTTGAATTACTTGAATATTCTTTCAATCTGAAGACGGGATGAAAATTATAATAACAAAACGAGTATTTTTAATGAGATTTTCAATACTTTGTACCGCTCTTCTCACATCAGTTGTATCAATGAACAGGTCTAGCGCTTGCGTTGTTACTTATGAATGCTAGGAACTCTGATAAGTTATCGAAGAAAAATCAATATTTATTTATTTTATCTACTCAGTTTTACTGTGTTGATTGAGAAGAAAAATATTGAGCTGAAAAATCACTTTGAATGGTATATTGCATCACGATATTATCAGAATATTCAAACACTTCCAGTTCCTGAGCGTTGAAACCAGAAAAAAACACGAAAAAGATCTTTGTGATACAACGATTGGATCGATCTCAGCTTGCCGATGATGTGTGAAAGACCCACTAATTCAGTTTTGTTACCATTATAGATCGTGTTAGCTTTGACGCGCTGAGCCATGATAATGAAGCTGTTCCTCAAAGGTATGAATTTTTTTACTATTCCTTCTTCAAGAAATCTATCAAATATCAATTGCTCTTGGAAAAGTGAATTTTATTATTCTTATGAAATGAGGTTCAGGTGCTTTCGCCCACTCAACATATCATAGTCTTTGTAACGACGAAATTGCATCATGTTATGTGCTAATTGCGAGTAATTACTCTCCCTCAACCATCTCCCTTTTACCGACTTAAATAGATTAGATATAAACAAGGAAATAATTCTTTCAAATCTTCCTCTCTTTGAGATGTTCAAAACTGTTGTTTAGATGTCACAAACTATGTTTCGTACACTCTTTTCTCTTGCAAATTGTTTTTTTGCTGAGTCAAGTTTATATTCTCTCCTGTCTTTTACAAAGACTATGACGTGTCGAGCGGGTGTACACTCTCTTGCCAATCTCGAATAAGGATTTCGTTGCTTCCCGTTAAAAACAGTATAAATAACGCAGACTTCATTTTTCGCTAATTATATTTTTATAGTTGACTCTTTCTTTCTTTCTCTCATTCATTCTTCGCATGATTCTATTCTCACGGCATTTATTTAAATGACTTTGTGATAACTGTACTGTTTGAACTTCATGCCCGTTTTCAGGACTACGCTATCGTTACTTACCTCTCCTAATCCCTGAATGAACCGAACGACCATCAACCAGTAGTAATCCTTACGAGCGGAGATCGGGACCAGTAATCCAAACACAGAATTGATCAACATCCCAATCCCAAGGAAATATTTCGATCCGTAACGTTTTGCGAGGATACCGAATGGTATTTGCGTCAATACGTAACCATAAAAGAAGGAACTCAGTAGGTATCCTTGTTTCTTGGTATCCCACTCGAATTCCCCGTCTATGCTCGTCTGGAACGGAGAAATCATCAATATTATTTATTCGATTCCAATTTTTATTCTTCATGGAATATTATTACTGGAAATTTGACATTCCACACATCTCTCAATTCTCCGGGAGAAATTTTGTGTAAAGGAGATTGTAAATTCTTTGTGATTTTCTATGAAAGATTTGAAAGGTAAATATGAATTCATAAAAATCAAAAGCACGATACAACAGGGTGAGGAGAAATAACATATACGTATCGAGCCCTCGACAAAAATATGTACTCACTTCTGCTGTCTGCTCACTGGATTCTACATTACATTCGTTTATATGCATGCTGGATTCTGTTTTGATAGCCGAGTGTTTTACCATGGCAACAATGGCTACTGACATATTTGTTCTCATTATATAAGCATTTGCCATGCCAAGGAAGAGCATGAAGGTCACTATGTGACGAGTCCCGATGAATCCTGAAAAGAAAAAAAAGAAACAAAATCGTAAAAATCGTCAATTCTTCCTCGATGGTACTATTTTGATTTCATATTCATAAACAACCTTTCAAAATACATGAGGAAAAGTAAGACCGGAATTTAGCTCACAAACGTGGAAGCCTACTCATCGATTTCAAGTTGTTGATTCGACAATGCAAAAAATTTCAAGAGACTGAGAAAACGATTCGAATTTTACATTGTACAAGTTCTAGGAAATTGTTCTTTCATCACAAATCAGGATAAAGAGTTCTCTATCCATGGTGGAACTTTGCTGCCACCATTTTTGGTGAACTGTTATACCACGCAGTGAATTTTTACAGTACAGCAACTGGAGAGACAATAAGAATAAAATTCAAATAAAACTTGTAGGTCTTACACGCTGTCTCTACAACTGTCTCATGATCACAAGACAAAAAAAACACAAAAAATCTATCATTTTTCTCAACGCAGCCTTGACATTGAGTCATTTTAATATTCGCCCAAATCGAACGAATTTAGAGTAAACTGAAAAACATTTAATTGGCTCAACTTCACGAATCTCCCACGTATTTGTGTATACAATAAAAAATTCTTGAACGTGTCCTTGTACTTTTAATTTAGAAAAGGCAGTTTGGTTGCACTTTGAAAATACTGTAAACCGGTGCAACGAATTTGTGTATAAGTATTTTTATTGTATCAAATACAGTATTAACGGTGACCAGTTACGATCCTTTTATAAACTATCTATACGTTTTGAAAATTCTGAAACCACTGAATTTATACGTAACATATAAATAAATTGAGAAAGCGTAAAATCGAAACGTGGTCCATATTTTACTTTTCGTTCAAAATTAGAAGAATTCATTGAAAGTTTTCGAAAACCGATCATTTCATTCATTAACCTCACACATTTCATTCAAAATGGAATTGCAGTGATTTTTCCACGAAGAGGATCATGAATGAATCGACCGCAAGTTGAGAACGATTTTGAAACAAAAAGTGATACAATAAATTACGATCGAACAAAGTAATCGATAATCCACGCAACAATTGGCAAGGAGTCTGAAAATATACCTATCATCCTGCGGCGAATTGTCGGAAGTGCATATTCGTAGGAGCTGCCAAATTTTCATAAAAATAAAACAGATTCGATATATAATCAAGGTGAAGGCTACACCCTGATTTGTAAACACAGTAAATAAGAAAGAAAAGTCTCAAGTTGAGCGATCATTGAATTTTGCGCAGCATAAGCTCATCCTAAATAAACTGCCGTTGTAAAAGTTATTGAAAAATTCATGAAGAATCCTTGGAAATTTATTAGAAATCTTTCTTGAATTATTCCAACAGAAGTTCAGGGTTGTCTTGAAGATTCAAGGTTGATTTTAGATCCCCGTGTCCCAAAATGGATCCCAGGCTACCCCTGTATTTTCAAGATTCAATGCAACGAACTGTCCGTCCGCGTCAGGGTAAACCGGCTTTTGGCAACTCGATATGCGGAGACGCTTCTCAAAAACGATTTGATCATCTTGCCGTTCATTTATACTCAAAATTCGAGAGAAAATCAATCGTGAGCCTGAATTTATAAATTCCTGAACAATCCTCATACAAAGTTCAGTTGGGGTTCTGTGAACTTTGAACTTCTGTGTTGCAAAAAAGAGAAGAAAATTATGAGACACAGAGGAGGGAACAATTCCAACCTGCCATACGGATGTGTTATATTTCCGTTTTGCAGAGTGGACTTGATACCTCAAGAACAATATTTGATATAAACATAATTATCGAGTTAGAATATCAACACAATAGCACATCAGATATATAGTATAGCTGTAGATAACCAAAGATTCTTTTCAATACGTTACTCAATGTGTATATCCGGTTTAATTGATGATTATTAACTGATCGTTGTATCGGTATATGATTCATTTCATTATAGTTGAAAATTTACTGTTGCAGATTCTCAGAAAACATATCGAACATTTCAACATTGTTTGCTAAAACGATTGTCCCGATTGATAAATGTCGCGGACAACTTTAGTCTAAAATTCAATTGAGACGACACAAAAGCCATCCAAATTGTTGATTTAAAACCTCGATTTCTGTAAAAGAATAATTCATCGCACCGCATATTATTCCACTTTGGATTGAAATTTGATTTCAAGAAACAATTCAAACTTCGACAACGCAATACCGCGTGCCTACCTTGCAAAAAATGGAAACATCGTTTCCATGAAACGTGATTACGAAACCCATTTGAATCAGCACGTATCTCGATTCTCATTATTCAATTGTTTCACGTTTATCATTCGAATACAAATTTTCGATAAAACTGGTATTTGAGACCACGAAGATTGTAATTAAGATTAAACGGGGATCCCCCTTTTGCGAGTTCATATTGAAATGAAATCAATTTGAAGCATGAAGAACTAAAAGGGATTAGATACAGTTGACTCTCGCAGCAACTCGACGATCGTTTTAATCGGTCATGTGTGTTTCGTACAAACGAAACGAACACGTTTAACGTACATCATAAATCTTGCGTGTTTCTTTTTCATTGTTCCACTTAAAGTTTCCACGATGCGCAGGTTTGAATTATCAAAAAAAAAACCTTCATACTGCTTTGCGAAATTGACACACACCTGTCGCGAAGAAATATATTTATGAGAAAGAATCAGACTTGAAAGAGTTGATAAAACGAATGAAAAAAATAAGAAATAACGTACTATAGTAGTTCGGTGAAGGTTTTTCACCTTTGGTATTGTATCTTGTAAATTTATATGTTTCATTCTCGAGATCTCCATGTTTTGTGGGTTTTGTCATTGGTTTTCGAGTGTTCAAGGGAGAAAAATATAGGTACCAACACTTCTTAAGATTCTGCATTGAATTTTATCGAGAAAGAAAAGAAATTTCTTCGATGGATCGTATCGTGCGAAACCTTAGGAAAAGTTCGAGCATGTTCTTTCTTGAATTATTTCAATGTATTCTTTACGCCAATCACAGTGAATTATTCTACTCCTTGAGCAGATAAAGCCAGTAGGAATGTTTTACCGTGGCTAACCTTGAGGATGAATTTCATTTTTACTTAGAGTTGAGTACTTTCCTAAAGATAGCGAAGCTCCCGCTGTATTTGTAGAAGATTTTGCTGGGACAACATACGTTTATGGCAGTCTATAAGTACGTTAGCAAAGAATCTCATTGTTTTAGCGGATTCTTTATCTGCGAGGGCCACTAAATTTCATTCTTTTTATAGATTTGATATGTATTTGATAAAAAGCAGAATCGGTATCACTACTGATGTCGAGTATTTTCAGAGTATGAGAAACCGAAATGATTTTATCGATAGTGCATGATCTTTTTTCGATTCACGATGGCGTACGTTACAAGAACGTGACACTCATTGCGATGACTTTTCTTGTAAAATCGGCCTTTGAACGCACGAATACAAACTAAAATTCCTTTACGATTACAAAATATTGAACATTCGAATTTCATGATCCAAGCATGAAAATCAACTACTCGTTGCTTCAAAGAAAAACGATTGTGAACATATAATTGAAGCGATAACGATGAAATGAAACGATGTATGGACCGTTCTGGCAAGTTTCTGCGTCGAAGAGATCTTTCGTAAAACCAAATCAGATAATTTTTTTTTCTTTTCGTTTATAATTTTTAACGATTTCTCGTTGAAAAATATTCTCGTCATAAATAATCGATTATTATTTCAAGTGAAAAAATGAGATCATCACACGCCGGCTTTCGATTACGTTGTCTTTTCCTTGTTTTTCATATATACATTTGTCTGTCGGGCTGTCTGTATGTCTCTCTCTCTCTCTCTCTGTCTCTCTGTCTCACACACAGGCACACGCTCCGTCTCTCCGTATTTTGCACGCATTCGTGATTACGTCATGTATTTTTCTTTTTCCTAAATCTCGTGACAAGATAGTTTGAAATCATAGGATTAATATTTACGAATTAGATGAACATTATTCTCGTACCTCCATGTTTTGGTCGGGGTCTATCCCCATCCTCGAGTCCAGTTTGTTCCCAAACCAACACGTGGCCATTCCGACCTCTATTTCCAGTATCGTTTATTCTGCTAACACTCATCGCAAATCTCTTAATATGAATATTCGATTTGATACTGAATACAAAGAGTTATCTTTCACGCACTCATGGGAAGCACTCGATCGATATCAGTTTTCTTTTCACCGCAATTATAAAACGAAAATCTTCGAACGATTTCCCGAATTATTCTCAAATTTTTCACCGCTGCGAAGGAGTTTGGTTGTTATATCTTGTTTATTGTCCCCCACGAGGCGGCAAAACTAAGCTTTTGACGACAGCGACGAAGCCGACGACGAACACGACGAATCCGACGGATACGACATTTGTAAAATAATAAGAAACAAGGCCGAAGGGTATACCGTGATTTGGAATCGGTGATTCATTGCCGTCGGAAGAACACTAATAGTACTGGATATACATAACTCGAGATTTCTAGTCGTATCGTTGTCGAGTTCACGTATAACCGATAACACCGCGATTAATGATCAACTCGTCTTACGTACACGCGGAAAAGTATGTGTAACAGTGCTCTCGTCACAGAACAAGAGAGGTTAGGTTCACGTGTATTTGCTCTGTATGCACCGTGTCTACGAAAGAGCAAAACGTGTGATATCGCGTTCAACAGAACAGGATAACGAGACTTAACGTACTGCGCATGCTTGGATCTATTCTTCACTTTGAAATAAGTGCTTTCTGGATACCGATCGAACTTCTATATCCCGCCAAATTGATTATCTAAAGAATATCATCATTTTATGAACCAGCGATTCGATCAAGACACCCCGGGTGGCAAACTTTGAAAAGTATATATAATTTATATAGAAATTATATATAAATTATATAGAATTTATATAGAATTATATACAGGGTGTCTCAGAATTCGCGAACCGGATTTCACAGGTATATTCTGCAGCCAAAATGCAATAATTTCCCGTTTTAAAAACAATTTTTTCAACGCTTCGTTTTGGAGATATAATCATTTTTAGATTCTTTTTCAATTCCAAATCATTCAAAAACCCTGTATGCTACATACTTGAGCTTAACACCATCCGCTGAGTTGAGAAACAGTGGATTTGTGGTAACAAAATTAAAGTATTTTATCATTGATAGTTGCGAAGCTATAGCGATTCGAAGTTGCTGAATTCTGATGAAAAATTTCAAATCTAACTATCAATGATAAAATAGTTTAATTTTTTTTCCACGGATTGAATGATTTAGATTTGAACAAAAATCTAAAAATGCTCATTTCTCCAAAACTAAGCGTCAAAAAAATTTTTTTCAAACGAGAAATTATTGCATTTTGGCTGCAGAATACACCTGTAAAGTCCAGTTCACGAATTCTGGGACGTCCTGTATAAATTATATATAATTTTGGAAATTTTTTCCCTCGGGCATAGAATTTATATTGATTCCGGTTTTCAAACGATTCTCTCAGAATTTTAAATGGCAAAATATCGAGTTTTGAATCTTCGTGTAGGGGAGAGTTGCCTCGGTTGGACCATCGCCTTGGATGGACCACCACCTTTCATTGCCAAAGGAAAAAACTTAGATTTCTTCTAATCATACAGCGATAATGTCACATTAATGAACATTATCACTTTATGATTAGAAGAAATCTAAGTTTTTTCCTTCTTGATGGTCCAATCAAGGCAACTCTCCCCTACATCATTAAAATGTGATAGTCTCGACGCTTTGTTGTAATTCCTTTGGGTTTTCACAATTTTTTCTACGTTGTTTCAATTGAGAAGGAATTACCGATTCCAGGGAAAATTGAATGTGGCATCGCTTCAAAGTGCCAAAAGTTTAAGTTCTCGATTCAAATATTTACGAATAATTAATATCCTCGTTGAAGAGACCTATTCAATCCTGCCAAATCCAATTGAATCGATTCAAAACAAAGTTCTGGTTGAAGGCAATTTGGAAATTTTCAAATAGATTTAGTTATAATCAATGGGTTATTTTGATGCGAAACTCATCGAATCTCGTCAAATCTCATTGAAACCTGGACAAAATTCTGACCAAATTCCATTCGATTTTACTTGGCTGTGTTTTATGAGTTTTTCTAACCAGAAATATGAAAATTTCTGTCCACTTATTTACGTGTTAATCGAAGGAAGATGTTGAGTATCATGTCTGATGATTCAATCAATAAGATACTCACGTCAATTTGAACGAGTGGTTCGATGGGGATTGCATTTGAATTTCAACTTGAATTGAGATGAAAAGTGAAGAATATTCTTCATTCGAACTCATAAAAGATTATCTGGAAAAAGTTGAAGAAAGACCTATATCGTAAGACTTTCTTAACCCGTTAAGGACCAAACGTCCGTTTTTTCAACACCTTTTTCAACGACATTTTACGCTGTCGAATCGATTGTCAAAAAATTTGCGAATAATTATTTTCAATGTAAAATTATCTGAACTTTCAGAATATGGAAGCAGATTTTCGAAAAAATGCGAACTGGGAATGTTATAATCGCTTAAATAGAAAAAAACCACGAATTTTCGATTGCAAAAAATTATTATCCGTTTATTTTCGTCTCGAATTAGGGGAGACATACATCTAGGGGATGAAATTTCTGCGTCCATGGACCCTGAGCTTCAAAGTATGTGAGATGGTTTTTCGAAATTCAAGATGGCGACACTCAATATGGCGGCTAGAAACCAAAATATTTTTGCTTTCTCTTATTTTTCGTATTTGAGCAATATTCCTGAATGAATTCGATGTACACACACGTATTATTAGGTTTTTGGGGTCGCTGATCACGAATCCGGGGTCAGATTTGCCAAATTCAATATGGCGGCTCCAAAATGGCGGCCTAAAATTGTCGAAACTGTACGATTCCCATGAAAATCAGTACATGAGGGGTTTCGGGATCCCTGATGGCTAATCGGAGGTCAGATTCTATGAATTCAAAATGGTGGTCCGAATATGGCAGCCAGAAGTCTCAATTTCTGTTCCTCCTGTTTTTTGTCAATTTATCGATATTTTTCTCCTCACATAGATGGATCTGGGTATTCTTCGGATCACTGAATACAAATTTAGTGTCAGATCTGCTGAATACAATATGGCGCAGCCGATACGGCTCCGGAAGAGTACTGAAATTGTCTCATTTTTCAAGTGTTTTCTGCCGTCGATGTGTTTTCTTCGAAGTTGCTCAACTGTCATTACATATTTCGTTGTCTCTTCAATTTTTCACAGTTTCATCTTCTCCCTTTTAGATTCTTATCTTCATATGTTATTCTTGAGCACTCTGAAGGGAAGCCAAGTTCATTCTTCGGATGTAATCAAAGCCGTCAATTCTTTCAGATTCGCAATTTTTCGTTTCTGATACAAAAAATAAGGAAAAATTGAAACAAAAAAAAAGACTCTCCGGAGCCATATTGGCTCCGCCATATTGTATTTAGCAGAACTGACACTAAATTTGTATTCAGTGATCCGAAGAACACTCAGATCCATCTACGTGAGGAGAAAAATATCGATAAATTGACAAAAAAATGGAGGAACGGAAATTGAGACTTCTTGCTGCCATATTCGAACCGCCATTTCGAATTCATAGAATCTGACCTCCGATTAGTCATCAGGGATCCCGAAACCCCTCATGTACTGATTTTCATGGGAATCGTACAGTTTCGACAATTTTAGGCCGCCATTTTGGAGCCGCCATATTGAATTTGGCAAATCTGACCCCGGATTCGTGACCAGTGACCCCAAAAACCTAATAATACGTGTGTGTACATCGAATTCATTCAGGAATATTGCTCAAATACGAAAAATAAGAAAAAGCGAAAATATTTTGGTTTCTAGCCGCCATATTGAGTGTCGCCATCTTGAATTTCGAAAAACCATCTCACATACTTTGAAGCTCAGGGTCCATGGACGCAGAAATTTCATCCCCTGGATGTATGTCTCCCCTAATTCGAGACGAAAATAAACGGATAATAATTTTTTGCAATCGAAAATTCGTGTTTTTTTCTATTTAAACGATTATAACATTCCCAGTTCGCATTTTTTCGAAAATCTGCTTCCATATTCTGAAAGTTCAGATAATTTTACATCGAAAATAATTATCCGCAAATTTTTTGACAATCGATTCGACAGCGTCAAATGTCGTTGAAAAAGGTGGTGAAAAAACGGACGTTTGGTCCTTAACGGGTTAAAGTTATTGAAATTTGAATCGTTTTTCAAAACCCGAGTCAAAAAATGAAACCTCATTTAGCTCTGATTCGTTGCGTATTACGGAGTGAATCAGGTTTGATTTCATTTTTCGCCCTGATCTCGCCTTGTTCTCAACCTGATCTTGCTTTTAACATTCTCATTCAACCTGATGTTAACGTTTTTTGACCCAATTAAGGGGTTATATGCAGTTCAAATTTTCCAAAAATTGATGTCTTTTTTATCTCATTTTCGTAATTCACATACATTCGAGTATACACACAGAAAATTTCAAGTCAATTCGGCGATTATTGTCCAAGTTACACGCATATTTGTAAAATTTTTTTACTCTATGTCAAGTGCTTTTGAAACTTTGAATGCGTTCTTCTCCAAACTGTGTTTTCAAAGTCGGTGACCAAGATTTCTTGTCAAACGAGCTTGTTTACTATATTTTTCAGTAATTAATCGAAGGTTTCTTCTCACCGATGAATATTTTTATTCTTATGAACAATTTAAGGCCAAAATTTTGGCGCAAAATCGATTTTTTTGTTTTTAGAAACCGCCATTTTGTCAAAAAATTTTATTTTGCTTATTCCTTCGATTAATTACTAGATTATGCATTACTTCAACGAAATCCATTTGGTTTTTTCATCTTAAAAGAGTTAGTCCCGATATATTAAAATACAGGTCAAAGTTATCTCATTATGTGTACAAATGTTCACAATAATCAATTTAACAGTCTTTTCAGGAAAAATTCTTGAAAAATCGCTTTTTTTTGCGCGCCTTGACTGTACATAACCCTTTGAACTCTGAATCGTTGCGTATTACGGAGTTGATCAGGCTTTAAAAAGTATCACAATTTTTCGACTCGGGTCGACCATTTCATTGATCATGAAACGCTGAAAAAGCTGAAAAAATGAATATTTCCAATTCTTCGGTATTTCAAATAACACGTTGCAATTTGGACAAAATAACTTTCCACGCCAGTTGTGTTCAGAAAACGATACATTCACCTCAACGATTCAAACTCGCGAGCGACGTGCGCCTTTTAGAGAAATATTATCAACATTTCACGAAATTGATTATCAACGATATTCACGTTCCAAGTCGGTCAATGCAAAACAAATTCGTTGAATGAAATATCAAGTTAACATTCCTGTATTACAATATACAATGAGATTTTATAAATCGCACAATGAGTTTGTAAATCATGTACAATTGGGTTGCTCACGCGTCATTTGACCAAATCATATGCAGGATGTAAAAATAAAGCGGTATCTATTATTAACATAAAAATTTGAGCTGTGCCAAAGATTCTCACTCCACAGATATGTATACATGCGTGCGTAGACACATATATAAATGACACACATATATATAGAACGTTTGTTTTGTTTTTTGTTCTTCATAATTACAAGGAAGAGATGGTTCCCGTTTCCATAGACCCCGTACCTTTTTTTTAGGCGTCATACGAGAGATACAAATGAAAAATTCATCTACGGTCAACTTTTGTCCTTATATATGATTCATAATTTGTATATCATGTCCATTCGCACGGGGTCATGGGCGGTTGTCCCTGCGTCGGTCCTGCTCAGGGACGACCCTGGATAGAAATAAGCTTGAATGATTTCATCAAACCAGGCATAGGATTGATTATCTTTTGATGATAAATATTCAGGAATCGTGATGAAACCTGAATTCATATTCACTCCGCAATCCCATACATATATTTTCTATGATCCCGTGAAGAATCGATTTTCAAATGAGTTGATATATTGGATCCTTCATTGGGTTCCGTTCAATGAATTTCATTCCAACTTTTCTCAGTGTATGATAGAACCTTGTGTTACAATCCAGTCAACATTTCATGTTTCGCGTGTTCATCTTTCAGATGGGTTTTATAAGTCTTGCGTAACACTTTTAGATGAGTTTCAGCTTGTTTTCAATTTTTTCGAAATATCTTTTACACTGTAAAAAATGATTGTAGAATTTTCCCTCAAAAAATGTTGACAGCAAAGTTCCTCCGTGGATGGGGAATTTTCCTTCATTTGTAGAAGATTCAACACCCAAACGTCAAAATAGTTCCTCAAAATGGTGGAAAAAATCCCTTATTTTTGACGGAAAAACGATTCCTCCGCGATGACGGGATGAAATCCACCAACATTCTGAAGAAAAACTCCCCACATTTTTTACAGCGTAGATCAGCGTTGCACGTTGCATCTAAAAGTTTTGTCGAGAAGCGATAGATCGAACTATAAAACGAGGAATTCGAGAAATAAGGCACACACGGCACTCTTCCTCACTCACCAGAAGAAATTTCCAGCTGCAACAGCGAAAATTTAGTTTTAGCAACTCGTACATGTCTGCCCTTCTCACAGCTGATTCATGTGTTTCAGGTTTGTCTCTAAACTGAAGCAGCAAGCTCGTTATAAGTGATTTTGTGAAGCACCCTGACATGAAAGTGCTAAGCAAATATGCAGCAAATTGTAGAACAATAATTTGTAATAATGATATATTATTAAGCTTAGATTTCAGCTAAACTTGAGGCTCGTATTTGTCATGTCTCGTTTAAAAAAAATTGGTACAGAAAATTGAAAAAGAGCTGACAAAGCGGACGGAATTCAAGAAGATACGGGCCCTGGTTGAAAAAGTTTATAAAATCAGACGAAATGAAATTCAATGGGATTTGGTTAGAACATTGTGCAAGATTCAATGAGATTTAGCGAGAATCAATGGATTTGTTCAACCAGGGGGGGAATCCTGATCGCAACCCTGATAACACACGAAGAATTCTTTTTCAGAAACAAGAATGGAATTCTTCAAGAACTTTTCTCGAACTAATGAATTCATAAAGAGCTTTGAAGGGGTTCAATGTTTGGAACATTAACGAGTTCTTTGAGAATGCTGAAGGTATTATTCTAGTACTCTCAGAGAACTCGAAAAGAGTTGTTGAAGAATTCTTCGTGTGTTATCTGGGAAGAGTCTATTGCACTCGTTACATAATTTATAAAAATGATTTGACAACAAATTTCACAAGCTTCTTTTATGCTTCGAGTCCGCTCAAATATCATAATAAAAATCTCATTTCATGATACTTTTGTAGCCTAATTCAGATGAATATCAATGATAAAAATACTTGAAATTGAAAATTTCATTCCATCGGTTAGAATTGATATAATTCAAGGAAAAAGATTCGATGAATTTCCTTCTTTATCCAAAGTAGATACCGCATGAGTTTGAACGGACACGATTATCCGAGTTAATTAATCTTTTTATCGATTGAGGGAATTATTGATTACTATAAAATTGGTTGCCGGTAATTCAGATTTATCTTAAAAAATGCGGGTTTTTATTTCCGATTGCGGATAAAGAAGAATCGCAAAATCATTCGGAGATAAAAGGAATGTATGCAAATGTAATCCGATCTACTAACAAAAAAACAATATGAAAAAGGTATAAAAATGGTATCGCGTTATCAAACATGATACCATTAAAACGTATAAAATCTTAAAGACAACGATTATTAGAATCATCTATTTTTCCGAAGTCAAGGTGTGTTTTTGGTTTGACGAGGAAACCAATCACTCGGTTGAAGAGCATAAAGTCTAACTTTGCTATATTGTCAACTAATTGACAAGTTGCACTATTGGTCGTCTGTATTGATTGCGTATAAAATAATACATGTATTCCCAAACTGATAAATTAATTTGATATTACGTTTCTCCAAAAGAAGCGTTGAAAAATTCTATGAGAAGCCTCGAGGGGAAAAATTTTTCAAATTATATATAATTTGTATAATTCTCGTACTCGGGATTTTAACGAATTCAAACTAATTGATCATTCGTGCTGCTTGAGTTGAAAAATATTGTTTAAGAAGTTCAACTCATCTTCGTATGGTTCAATACTTCTCTTCCCGGTCTTGACTTTGTTGTCAATTTCAAAATCATTTCGTGCAGACTAAACAAACAATTCAATGAAATAATATTTCCTTTTCCTGAATAGTTGAATTACCGTGGAACAAGGATGTAAACGATTTGATGATTGAAAATGGTACTTAAGGGAAGGTCAATCCCCGCTTTTCAATTTACAAACATACATTGAAGTATTACGCACCGGTAGTTAGTCTTGTCGTATTCTCTGCTCGACCTTAATATGTGTCTCTGCACTAGAGTATAATCAACAGGAAACGTATTCAGAGAGTGTTATTTTACACAACTGTTATTATTCACTTGACAAAATGCTATTCCAACGCCCTTTTTTCAAAATGTTTTTCTAAGAATCAAGGCCACTCTCGTTTCATACTTGAAACGATGTTTCATAACTTATCAAGATCATGAATGAATATTTGAATGAGAAAATTATTTGTTACCTACACATCCGGTACAGGTACCAAATATTGTCCCAATAGGTGTGAAGTGGAAAGAAAAGTCTATTTGCTCAAGGTTTATTCCCAAAGCACACATATTTGGAGAACAGAGAACGAAATGAGTATTTTAAACAGGAAATCTCTCCCTCATTTTTCTTAAGAACTAAAGTTCGAGCTTCGCGTTGTGGGATATATTCAATTCATTACAACAATTCATTAACAATCTTATGTAACAGTAGTTGAGAGAATTTATTACGTAGGAACGAAAGTTTTTTCGATGCAATGATCCTTCGGTCAACGATCGGTCTAGTTTTGTTCTAGTCCTGTCACGCGGATTGTTGCATTGTTTATTCATGATACTTCGAATCGACAAAATAAGCGAATGTGTTCTGATCGCGAGACAAATTACCAGGTCTCTGTATTTCATCGTGAATTATATAAAATAACAATGCACACAAAAAAAGTCCACAATGCTTAACATTTAGACACTCATACTTTTGTGTACAGCATTGCACCAGATGAATCAAATATATATGTCAAGGTGGTCCGCCGAGTAAATCGTCCAACGATGTAACAATCTAATATCCCGCTCTCTTGAGCATGGTTCGTGGCTGGCAACCTTAATGTTCGGCCTTAACCGAGGACAAAGATTAGAGGAAACGCCATCGGTCGTTGGAATTTGTCCTTGTTGGTTAACTTCCTTGAAATACTAAGCCCGTCGACAAAAATCGATTAGAATTTTTTCTAAAAAACATCTAATTCATTTCGGTTCTTAATATCATCTGGAAATGGTAAATTCTTATAGAAACCTTGGTGAAGGAATTGAATCAATGCGTTATTACGAAAGAAGAATATATAAATTTCTCATATTGTGTCTCAATTTGAATTGTTGAATTTTTTGTTTTGGTGGATCTAAAAATCGATGACAAGTGAGGTCCGCATTCGATAAAAATTCTGGAGCGAATACAAAATTTAGCGGATTGGCGTTATTTTAATGGAATCAAAAGAACATCAACGAACACAAAAGAAGCGAAGAACAATCATTCCTTCACTCACTGACAACGGGTCAACAACGATGGTCAGAATACTGATACGTATGTCGTAATTTGCAAAAGTGTGGCCAAATAAAGTACTTGAAACAAATATTTTATGCAAACGTTGAATTTTAGAACGCTGTCTCGATACGAAAGTAAAAGAAACCACAGAACTTTCTACGTAACGTAGCTTTCACTTATTGATTCCAAAAGAGGAATATGACTCATTGTTATAAATTGTGTGTACTTAAAACACACGTAGATGTCCTAAACGGTTCACTCCAAATTTGGATTGAATATTCTGACACAAACAGTGAAATCCTGGAAATCTGTTGACTTGAGAATCGTTTGTATAGATTTTCAATACAAATTTCAAGTGGAAGATTTTTTATATCAAATTTTTTACTGTATACATTGAAAATCATTTCAACTACATCCTATCATCGATATTCCGGAATAAAATGAACGAAATGCGCTTGATAAATATGATTCGTTACAACCCGACAAAATTTTGAGCAAAACGAATATACAATCATTGTGCAAATCAACATAAACAAAGTTGAGTACTTTCTCATTCAGACGCGGATGTTCCACCCTTCTTTCCCCCTGGAGGAGGAGTTTTATCCGACCAGGTGTATATCTTATAAGACGCGACCAAATATGTCAATGGTTATCTTTGAAACTTGATTGATCGGTAATATGTGAACGTGGTTTTTTATAAGAACGTAAAATTGATAAAAATCCTGTTCACCCCAAAACCTTGTATCTCCTACGTTTCGCGTTATCAAGTAGATCGTATATAATTGTGATTGGGTTTCACGTGTTTATCGATATCATTGGTTCTTCGTCCAAGACTACGACACGAGTACGCGATAAGATGATGAGAAAGATCTTATCGATCTTTACTGTAAATTCCTTTCTATCAGCTGCACACTACTTTCAAAATTAATTACAATGATCGCTCTCTTGGTTTCCGAGAGTCATTAAACGTAGACTTATCTGTAACATTTTTTTCCCGATGTAAAAATGAAACCAAAACGCGCGTGGTAGATTATTGGAGAGAAAGGTGAAAGAATTTTATATAATTGAAAATATTCGGAAAGCATAAATCCTATTTACCAAATCTTTGTATACAACGCAATCATTAATTTCGATTCGATATATCTCCTTGGGATATTGATCTGGATTATCACAATGAATAATCACATCAATGATAAAATTAATCATAATCCGTGAACGTATTTGTCTTATTTGATGTACGAAAACACTGGGAATACAATAAATCTCAATCACATTAGAGATTTTACCGTATCTTGACAATTAGATGTTGATTTATACTACGCGATGCGATAAATAAAACATGAATAAACTCTTTGTCTGAACCTTCGATTACAATTTATAATGAAAATTTTTATGTAAAGGATTACACGTCTTCTATTGGAATTACGATATAAACGAAGATAGGAATTCATAAAATTCCTGAATAATTTCAAAATGAGCAATTTTTTCCGGGATCGAATGGTGATTCGTCGGTTTCAGATTGCTTTTGACTGCTTTTGAAATTATTCAAAAGTAACCGTGTAAAAGTATATAAAGACTTGCGAGGAACTTGCAAGCGTCTAGCGTTCGTCTAGTACAGCTCTGCAAACTCTTCTACTGGAATTCGACATTTTGAATTCTGTGATTGTAATTTCAGATTTACATTATCATCAGCGATACCGAGTTCATAGCTCCCAATACTCTCCGTTATCTCAAATTCCAAGATTCCGATCTTAAATTCTTGAATTCTTGGATGATTCTTTAATTTACCAATTCGAGCCATCCTGGTTGATTTCTCATTTTACGTATCAAAATTATCTCGGGAAAAGTTAAATGGATAAATTCTAACGCGTCACTTGCGCTTTTCTAGAAATTTGATGAAGGAACAAAATGAAGAATAATGAGGGGACGCGAGGAATGTCCTTATGCGTACATACACGTATTGAATTACTTCTAAATGTACGAGTTTAAATGACGATGATTGATCGATTATGGAAGAATTGGCTTGAGCAAAGATAATGAGCTATTGAAAATCGTGGGCGACATCATGATGGAGTGTAACAAGAATCAGCGTGCGTGATCCGATTGCGAATGAAATGATAACTCGAATGTTCAAACGCGTTGAAGTGACTTTGTCACGCTGAACGTACCAAATATATGTCATGATAAAGAAGCCTATTTATAAAACATTTTCAATGATTTATATTAAATCGGCAAAAATGTATTGCAGTAATTTTGAAGAACTGATCATATATGGAGAAAATTCAAGCTATTTTCCGAGTACACTGACAGAAGAACGAATTGGTTGAAACATCTCGATAACTCGAAATCTGACCCGATTCACCAGGAGAGTGATTGGGATATCCAGAAGAAGTGGTTGAAGCCAAAATTCACTACGTATTTTGGTTAATACCTGGGAAATGTAGTTAATTTTGGCTGGACATTACAACCACATTTCCTGGTAAATCGAACCAGATTTCAAGTTATTGCGACCACGAATGTTCCAACCAGGTCATTTTTCTGTCAGTGTAGGAGTTACTCCATTGTGGTACCCTGTAGCAATGTTCGAGAAAGATTCACTTTGTGAGGGATAAGCCATATAATTATATTATGCAGTGAGATGTACTTCTTGAATTTTCTCTGTAAAGTAGATATTGCTTCAAATTTATGCCTAAAAAGTGCCAAGGTCTTTGTTCATTTATTACGTTGTGAGAAAACTTCTAAAATTCATATGAATTACAAATGGATATTAGATTGAAAAACGTTCTGAAGGTTGAGCAACGAGGTGTATAATTATAATGTAACGGTTAGGGATTGGACACAAAATCAATAATAGAAAGTTTAGAGAAATATTGACAATGAACAAGTTGGTTATTAGATAGTTTACTCAAGTTCGCTTAGGCAAGATGGCTATTAGCGCGTGGCTTGTAAACTGTAATAATTTCAAGTCGAAAATGAGTGAAATTTCATTCGAGAAGCGTCGAGAATTCACCATAAATGCATTAATAGGATAATAAAGCGAGGCTATTTGCCACATCCGTAAATCTCATTCCATTTCATTCCCAGTAATGTTATTTCATTTTGTTTTAATTGATAATAATAAGATTTTGTAATAAGGTAAAGAGATGTGAATCGTATGATGTGAGAAATCTGAAAATAAACATTCTTGAGTACCAGTATTTAATAAAAACACATTGATTTTACAGCAGTGATGTTCACAAAACAACACCCCCCCTCGCATGTTCAGTTTATGTTTCGTCTTAATAAACATGTCATTTCATACGTTATCTTCGAGAACTTAATGCATTACACACGCGTCACGTCGCATTCTCACGAAATAACATAAAAATTGACATACACCAGGATTTTTCATTATTTCCTAGGAATGAAGCTAAATACGATCATTCGTAAAATCAACACAATTCCTCTCCGTTCAGGAATTCGCGACCATAAGAGTTAGAACAGGAATTTCTTTGAAATTATTCTACATAGGAATGTAGTAAAATTATTCAAGCGATGAGAGAAAAAAGTGTTCGAAGGGAAATCTAATAATATCATCCAAAGCACAAAAAGCATTCTTCGAGTACGTGTGGGGCATTGTAAAGAAAAAAAAATCATCATTTATGGACAGATGATCAGAATCGTGCTTGAAAGTGTGTGATCACGCGATGAAGCAATGTACATACGATACGATAATAAATAACGCACGTACTCATGAATCATATTCTCTAATTTGGCATTTTTGGCACCGCGTTTGAACTCGCGTTCAGTCGCATTAGTGCGAGATACAAGAAGAAAAAAATTTGAAAAACGCATAAATCATTGTTCCGCGGATTCCGGATGAAAAAATAACGTTCCAAGCATCAAGGTGTGTACGAGAAACGTGTTTAACCTCGATTTGAAACTATCGTTATATAATCGACACCCGTATATCCACGAAGCGTTTCAAAGTTATAACGATCTGCATCAACTGAATAATTTTATTGCACAGGTTTTTATCTTCCCACTACGATCTGGATTACAATTATCCAAGGGTTTTCATGTCTTGAAGAGAATTTCAATTCCGAAATATATGGAATGAATTTATTCGCGAAGGATTACTCAAAGTTGAGGAAAACAAAGATGTGAACAGGAATATTTGGACAGGGTTTGAAAAAAGTTTGTATTCAACGACCATAATTATAAAAGATTCTGCAAGTGAAGTACAACTTTATTCAACTTTGAGTGAGAAATTAGGAAGACTCTTCCCATACTGCACATGAGTTCCCGCAAAGCACGGAAAAAATAATTTAGCTGCAGCAGCTAAATGGCTAGCACGGACATGGAGAGCCATTAAATTAGCTCCTTCAGCTAAATTTTAGCTGTTATAGTAAAAAAATTTGCATTTGTAGCTAATTTATTTGCGGTGATAGCTAAAATTTAGCTGCAGGAGCTCAATTAATTTTTCCGTGAAAGCTCCCATTATGCTAATCAATATGTACTATAAACTTAATGAACAACTTAATGTTCAGAAAGAATTCATATCGAAATTTTATAATGAATTCTGAATTCACAATATTCACAATGCACAAATATTGAGTAGCATAACGGGGACTATTCAAGAAGTCTTCGGGAAAGTCTTTATAAATTCAAATTGATCATTTGTGCTGGTGGGATTGTTGTTTTTATTGAATTTTCAAATTAAAATATTTCGAAACGTCCTCACGTTCCCCTTTTAATCGACCGTGAATAATTTTTGATATTTACATTTTCACATCTCAAACATTTCTACCGGATATTTTTATACACATCTGATTTTTATTCTTCTATTTCAATAGAATCCGATAGATAAATGAGATATATTTAAGTAGATTGTATAAAAGATCCTCTAAAGTCGTCAGAAACATATCGAAAGATATTCCAAAGCACGAAAGTATTAAGTGAATCCGTTATTACACCGGTCCTTCAATTTTTACGATTTTATTCGTGTAGTTTTGCGTCGTGGAGTATTTTACTGAATACGGCTGATGAAAAAAATTTGTTGCAAATGTTCAAGAACGATAAAACATTTGATCGAATACTCACAACAAACTATTCAATCGATTTGAATAAAGTTTCATCGAATCAATCGAATATTCGTCCTCATTGGCAGAATATTTTATGGCATATGAAATCTATTTGGTGGATTTAATGAAACTTTAGCTACATCAATTTGTTCCTGGAAACCTGTGTTGGAGATCAACATTAAAAAATATCCAATCGACGCGCAGAATTTTAGAATTGAACAGAATTGACCCAAGTAACGCAAGAACTTCTCAAAAATGTTATGATGCTGTAGTGAATGTGGAAAGAATGTGCAAATTTAAAAGACTATTTTGAACAAATTCGTCAAGATATTCTATGGAGGTACATAGCACATAACTCCCTGTGTTGCTAGGGAAGTCGAAATTCATATCATCGATTGGTTATTTCAGCAATCGATCGCTTACAGTTCTGAATCAAGTTTGCGGTTTAAAAGACAACCTTTGGTGTTTCCTGGATAACACCTTATGAACTTTCAGTTTGAGGAATTGAATGTAATAATGTACAACAAATACCAAATTTTATCAAAATTTCTTCAAATTAAGAAACTGTTCTTCCTCACTGCCAGATGTTACGGACAAGATGACTCGTGCGAATTTTCTACTTTTAGACCCTTTGGACGAGTTGGGTAAGTGGCGTCAAAGTTGTATCGTAGATACAAGTCAAGCGACATAAGCATGCACGTAAAAATACGTAGATCAAGTTTAAACGGCTGCTCATACGCTGTGCCACTTCATAAAATATAAAAATCAAGTTCATCTCATTCGCATACCGTGTCACCGTGCACGAGACGTACGTTCTCATGCGGAAGGTAAAGATATACGTGATGTGTACAAGGGGTAAAAGTTATAACGGTTCCATCGTTTTGATGAATTCGAGAGTCACTTTTAGAAGGAAAAAGAGTGGAAAATCCGACTCGTTTGCTCTTTCACAGCGAATTCTTCGATTCATCGAAAGAATGAATTTATCACAAATATCTTCCCCTGTCGTACTCGATTCGTAACTTCTCTCAACTCAAATTGAATTTTTTCAGATTTATTTAAGAGCGTGCGCATGATGATTGAAAACGTATATATTTATTGTATATACAATTCGTCACTTAATTTTTATCATACGGTGAAGTACATATGTTCAACATGTGCGTTTACATCCGTTTATTACTCGACGATCGCAACGTAAGAACAATTCAAGGAATCTAATTAAATCCGATGGAATAAATTTAACCTCCATTGTAGAAGTGGACTGAATCTGAATCTGGCAAAATTGAAACATATTTCAATGAGATTTGACCCTTTGAATCTCCTGCACGTATTTCCTGGTACATTTTTCATAACAATCTTTTTTTATAAATTTCAACAAAGAATGAGACAAGGATTTCATACAACCCCTGGTAAAAATTTGTCTAGGCTTCCCAATTACCATTCATGTACTGGGTGGGATCCATGTGGGAACAATTGGATAACACATTCCAGCCAATTTGACTTTAGTGCTGAAAAATTCAGTTGGTTTATGTAGATTTTCTATACTCCAACTGATCGTAAAGTAACATTGATAGTCCATGAACACGGTCAGAGGAATAAAAGGAAGCCCAAACGTTTCAATTTGTCATTCGGGATTATTTCATGCAAATGAATTGAGTAGCAACGTTCTTGACTTGATATTACATGTCAAACACATGAAAAAACATGATTTTACATTTCTAATTGACAATTTTAACTACATTCTAGCGATTCCCTGGGACATCTAGCTAGTAACCAAGTTAAAATCTAGGAAAACTAGCTGGGGTCCATCTAATTCCTGATCATAATTTCTGGTAGGGACTGAAAGATGAACATATTCGGCAATTCTTGAATCAGATCCAATCCAAAACAGGAGGAAACCACTTTTGTATTTAGAACTTGTGAAATTCATACTGTGGGACTGAAACTGTGAATAAGATTCAATAACCCGCATATCGTTCTTCGATCCAAATATATGAAGTATATAGGAATATCTGGAGAAATTAAAGAAATTAAAGTTCAATAAGTTCTATGTGATATCAAAAGATATCAGTTAGAAGTTTCAAAATGGTTCAGTGGTTAAAAACATGGCGAGTTCCTGTTGTAACGGTTACTGTTGAAAGATATATTCAACACGGAAAGACCGAGTCTATTAATATTCAGAAAGAATTTATCAACGTTTAGAAAAATAACTGTCAATTTAGGGAAAAAGAAGATCGCTGAAAAATATCCGTAGTGAGTCTATCAAAAATTCGTAGTCAAAATATCAACAGTCTTAATACATCGACTACGAATATTTTCTAGCGATCCTCGTTTTCTCTAAATTGACAATCATTTTTCTAAATATTAATAGACCCGGTCTTTCCGTGAAGAATAATGTTTTCTAAAAACTTCGAAGAAGTTTTCAAGAGAAATCTTTGAAACAAAGTGTTACGTGGAAGATTTCTTCAACTAGGGTAGGGAGGTAGGAATTAATGAGCTCGAAATGAGACTGGAATGGTAATTAATCCGAAAAATCCCCACTCTGTGTTCATTTGAAGCAATCACAATACACACGGGTGAGGAATTTTCCGTACTGTTTTGAAATTTTACTACCATGTCGTCGTGATGATTCCAAGTCTAAATATTTACGTGAACCAACCTCTAAGATTCCCATAATTTCTTGGGCTTCTATAAAGAAGTATGATACCTTCCTCATAAAAGTCCCAGCCATTATGGTACTTTTAGAGGTATCTTCGCGTACATATTTTGACTCAACTTAGACCACCGCCAAAAATCCATAAATTATGATATTTTCCAAGATACCTTTTTCTCCGTGTATAAAAATATACCAACGAGGGACCGGACTAGCCACATGAGACAAATTCGTAAGATGTTAGTTTGATTTACTATGACAAACTTCTATTGCTAAGTTATTCTATTTTTAAACTAATTTCAATTTCTAATACAATATTTTCTCCGCGTGTGACCGATAGAAAATTTTTCTTTATGCTTCAAAATTTCTTGAAGCGAAAATCCGTTCTCGTAGAGTAAATTTCAACCCGCTTCGAAGAGTGAAGATTCACTCTTAAGAATTGGATTTTGGATTCGAATCCGATTTAGTCTTTTCGCTCACAAGAATAGTTCATAGTTGAAAATCTTTGGAATTTATTTGATCCGGATGAACTAACTTTCCGATCAATTGATTCCTATCGGATAGAAACAAAGGACGACGGCGGATATCGAACGACGTCGTGAACGCCTATATTGGATGTCCATGTATCGATCCGGTAGATCTAGAAATAGATGGGGAAATAGATACACATAGACATGCGAGGTGTTATTAGAAAAAACTTGTGAAAATTGAAGTTCATGTTTATGGATGTTAGTGAATTTAAATAACATAAATATGTTCACTTCGTGCGATTGCAGTCAGTGACATATACCCATGCAAATTTTGTACAAACGTGAATAAGCAATTCATTTTTACTTATCTTGTTTTACTTAATACAGAATATCGATGTAGTGGATTTTATTCCACTGGAGAAAACTTGAACCGGAGTTGAAACATAATTCATATTTCTTTTTCTATTATTTCGTATGTTTACGGAGTAAAAAACTTTCTTCGCTTCAACGTCACGTAAGTGAGATATAGTTGAAAAATATTTGAAATATTCCATCGATATCTATCATGAATTTTTAAATCGCAAAAATATATTATGTCTGTCAATAAAATGATATATGCATATTATTAGAGGATTCTACGTTCTTCCTTATGATAAGATGGGAAAAGTCATAAATTCCTAGATAGGGCAACATTTCAGAACGTATTCTTCACGAATACTTATCGGAACAATGAGAATTCATCAACAACTCTTCGCGTCTATTCATTCCTTTTTTCTGTTTCAATTTCAAGAACAAGAACATTTCAATCAAGATAGGGAGAAAGATGAAAATTTGCAAAACACTCACCATTGGGGACGGTGATTTCCGATTCAAAAATTTCAGGCTTTTTTGAATCATGTTTTTTATCTACAGTTGTCACTCCATTTTCTACCATTCTTATGGTTCAACTCTTTTGAGTTTGTCCAAATATAAACTTGAAATACAACGTTGACCCGTTGAGTATGGTTGGACAAAAAAATATTGTATTCACTTCTCACGAGGATCGTATCGCTGAATTTGAATGATCTTCGTGATATTTTTTCCCCCGATTTCTTATTGTATATCACAACGCACACCTACGACGGTCACTACGTTACTGTTGGAAACTCCACCGGCCTCACGCCGATATCCGACACGGTTATACCAGCAGAAACATTCAATGATTCGACCAATCAGCACTGCTGATATCTCAATATTCCCCGCACGACGCCATCTATGATTAACCACGTGCTCGTTCTTTTTCAAATTTCTTCACGTGAAAATTATCAAGTTGTATTAGGTCTGAGCGTGATTGCCGTAGTGGGTTTTCGTTGATTCTTATCGATTCTTCGAGCCTCCATCGTTTAATCATCCATAGAATTTATTCTTTGAATTCATGAGTTCAGGTATACGATATCCCTAGTCGAAGAGAAATAAATATACCCAGGATAACATGCCCTGGTAAAACAACGTACATGGATAAGGTATCGCGCGCAATGTGCGGGTACGCTCAGAAAGTGACGCACATGGACAAACTTTTGCCTGCAAATTAGCTCGGGGGGAGCTTCGACATGATATCTGGGTAATTATTATCCAAGTTTATATAACCATAGTGGAAAAATTGTTGCACCTTATCAATTGTTCTCGAATCATTCATGTTGAAGATATCTTCTAGACAAGTTTCAGATAAAAATCGGTCTGAAACTTATCTAAGTGTTGTGCAAGGCATCTAAAACCTGTCCAAAAGAGATTACGAGACACGAAATGTTTACTAATACGCAACCCAGACAGCACAACGTGCCACTGGAATGTTTATAGAACGTAGAACACATTTTGTGAATGTTCAGAAAACGTCCTAGGGACACATTTTGCTGTCAGGAAATGCGTATGAATGAATGTTATTCGCTCCTGAATGTACCATCCCTTTCTCAACAACAGTCTATATTTCAGGTATTTTCTAATGCATTTGGAAGAACTATCAACCGAATAGAGAAATTTCAAAATTGTATATAATTTCATACAGTTTATATAGAATTTATATATAAATTCTATATAATTTTGAACATTCTTCTCTTCAGGCAGAGTTGGTCAACGCTTCTCTTTCTTATGTACAGCCATGTCTTTTTCTAGCCAATCAATTCTGGTTGCATCGTCAGGGATCGCTGGCATCACTTTTAAAAAGTGTGAGAAATTTTTCCTTGCTTCAGGAATGAATTCCATCTCCTAATTGTTTTTCCATCAAAAATAAGGGATTTTGTCTACATTAAATCCTCCGAAAAGTGAAGATGAAAAACATGGCGGAATTTTGCCACCACCACTTTTTGGGGAAAAATTGTACAATTATTTTCCACGGTGTATCTTTGAAATGAATCATTTTGATTAGCGATATTTTCTCTCTTTGCTGATATATCTACTAGAATTTAATCAGACATAAGATTGCGGTAAATGACTAGACTATATTCTACAATTACAAACTCATTGTAAATCATCAGAAATGTTGAAAAGGGTTAACACGCAAGCTCCACTCGTTTTCATGATCATTCAAAATGTTCTGAAATGGAAAATTTGTCTTGGAAGAGAAACTTTGTTTGGATTCTTTTCTCGATGATTTTTCCCTAGGAATTCAATATCTTTGGAGAAAGGTCATCATTTTTTACTAAAACTCATCAAAAATTTGTTGAATCATTTCGCTTATCGGTGAAATCTTATGGAGAATAATAAATTCTCATAGATTTTGAAGAATCACGATGAATTCAATCGATTTGTATTGAATGAATAAGATTGATCGACCTGTCCTTAAGAAAATGGGAAATCGAGTCGCAATTATAACGAAAATTATTGATAGGTGCAAATCACGAAGTGACAAATCGCGTTGAAATATGATTCAACGCATGGAAATTCTATAAACTTTGTTGAAAAGATATATTATTATTTTTGTCCCTCATTTTATATGAATCAGGCATAAATTCTTTCTTTGGCAGAAATCCTATTGAAAACGCTTTAAAATGTTCTATTCGCTGTAAGCGATATAATGGAAATTCTAGTGAGACTTTTTGTTGTAATTTTTGTTAATTGCACTGTTAAAATCACGATGAACGTTATTTGATAGTTCGTGTGACCTTCCACGGAGGTTCGTAGACCTTTCATGGACGTTTGGTACGTTTATGAAATATCTAAATTGAAGGTTTATCGGGAATTCATATTCTTCTCGGGTTGCGTCGCCATGACAATCAACGACTTCCGAATCATTTTTTTGTTTCATTCAGCATCGATGGGAAGATTTACGACTGGTTCTAGTATTCTCGAGACAATTACCACGAATAATCACGATGCAAGTCAAGGATATTTTCGATGATCTCTTAAAAAATTATACAAGTAATGTTTTCCTTGTGAAATGATAGAACAAGTAATTCGTCATTTGATTTGACTAGAATAATAGTTATTATAATGAGTCTTCAACCTCTTCAGAATTCTAAGAAATTTAAGTAGAATAGCTAAACCGTGGAAATTTTTAATCAACGATAGAGACGAGCGATCTTCATAGAACCAATTTTTTCTATTCAAAAAGATGTCTAGTTTTTATTGATTTTCGTATATGAATCTTGATCGAAATTCGATACAAATTTAATACTGAAGAATCGATTCTTTCAAGATCGTCTATCGCAAATTAACAAAAGAGAGTATTTTTTCTGTTTATTGGAAAAAATTAACCAATCGATACTCTATTTTCTATACTTATTCAATCACAATCTGTCCTTCGTTTCGACAATTAATTCACCATGCAGTTCCGTTCGAAGAAATATCCTTAATGAAACATTGATTAACATGAATTCAATTGTGTCGTTTTATTTCGCACGATAAAAGTCATTCGATAATTCCGAATATTATTGTGCTTGTGACGTGGGATACCGTGAACACATATTTATCTAAATAATTCCTTAATCTATGTTATACTTTTCTCATTAAATCCAACAAGATTTCATTATAACCTTATCATTTCGATGAAAGACGTTTCACTTATTCGCAAATTCCAAGTTCTCTATTCGGGCACTGAAAAAAGGATGCTATACTTCTTTTATTTCATAAGACGTTTATTAGCCATAAAATATACTCATCTTTCAACAGTCGATTGATGTTATTTGAAATATAAAGAAACTGAATTGAGAATTTCATTGCGATAGATTGGCTGGATGATCCACACACGTAGATAAGCAGGTTCGAATCTCACAGTTGGGGTTATCAAATTTTCCTAACATCACCAAGAGGTTCGAATACGTTTTTGAAACTTTGTAATATGTTTAAGAAACATTGTTCCTGAGTGACTGACACGGCATATGTCACACGGGTTCTTATAATCTGAAATTGACAAAATATTTTGACGATCGATCGAACGAGTGCCTTGCAACTTTGTATCGATATTTAGAAAACATAATAATACGCTATGGAGAAATGGAATTGTGTATTCTACGATGAGTGTTTTTTGTGCGCGTATGCGGATGCTTTATATACTGTTATATGAATCATTTAAATTCAATTAGACATTAATCCACGCATCGCGAATAACTTTTTATGTAATATTGTATATTTATACTTTATTAGGAATTGTGAATATAACGGTAGACGGTAAATCTTGTCATTTGTCAATGTCATGTATCGAGTGTATTCATTTTTACGTAACACGAATAGCAGATGATTTTGATACTGAATCCTCAACTACCATCTTCGTTGATAAGCAATATACGTCGTTGGAGGAGGCTCGTCTCACGTGCCAATCATCGCCTCATCACGCCCTTCTGCACCTATAGTTGACACACAATAATGCATTAAACTCGTCTGATATTGTTAAACGATATATGACCGTCGCTCTTATCTTCGTTTGATATTCTTAGTTTTGCTTGATTTATGTGGATATTTATTTTTTGTTTATTCAATTAAGAGAAAGGAGGAAATGGAGAAACAAGAATGTGTGTAGAAACACATTCATGCACAGTTTATGATTCATTTTGTACAAAACCTGAAATCAACGTTTTTGCTTTTTTGTTTTAAACAGTTGCGAACAAACAGCGTCGAGTAACACTCGAGTAATGTAATCATCGTATCTCAACACTGTTCAGTATGTTACAGAATGAATTTAAAAAGAATAATGGAAAATCATGAAATTACTTAGATATCCCATTAACAAATACCATCCGTTTCCACAGTTTAACCAAGGCTATGTACTCTCGACACGTGAGTAATCACTCACATAACGCTTTATCTTTTCCTATGAAAGGTAATAAAAGAAGACGATGCGATACTCGAGCAATTATTCGATAAATGAAGGAATGTGATACAAAGATTGATGTTTTCATTACATTACTTAGATAAAGGTAAGGTGAGGTACTCAAAGATAGTGTATATGATGCTTCGAAAATGATTTGAATCGCCAAAATTTGTCGGTTTATTACAAATTTTTGACATTCCCGCAGAATCGATGTATCATCACTTTTATCGAGAGATCCGATAACTTGTTCACACATGTCCGACTATCGTATGTCCGTCACAATCGTGTTACTGAATTTTATTTCAAATCGAACACAATGTATCGATATTAAAATGATTTGTGAGAAAAAAGAAAGCTGACGACTAATTTCTGGTATTCGGTAGACTATATGAAATCATTGGTTCGCATCACAGGTAAATTGCTGCATTCATCAGCTATAATTTGGGCTCCGTAATCTAATATATAATGTAATATCAAATGTTTTGTTCTCTTCAAGTTCTTTGTAATTTATGAGGATACTTCGATCTCACGTTCACGTTGCTAATCCATAATCAATAACAATAAAAACTTGTCTCAACATATTTCATCATGAAATATATTGAAGAGCGAACAAGATACTTCTCTTATCACAAGATTTTCGTTCAACGTTGAGTCGAAATGGTCGTTATTTGGTGTTTTATTTATATTTTTTATTATATTTTGACTAGTGTTTTATCTCAAAGCATTTCTCACGTCCTTACAAAATTTATAATTGATGTTACACCAGTTTTATATCCACCAGCTGCAATAACAATACACTCGTGTATGGATCAAGGTATGAATAAAAACTCAATAAACGATATTGTATGACTTGAATGTTCTTTTTCACTGAATAAATGTTTTCCTTATCTTTATATTGCACTTATAATTTAATTACTCAAACTTCAACGTCCGAGATGATACTATATTCAACGAAACGTGTCTTTGGGGCAATGTTTCAAAAACATTGCGAAAGTTTTCTAAACGTTCTAAACACGTTCTAGGTGCATATTCCGTTGTACGGGAATGCGGGTGGCGAATTTCACAACAAAATGTTTCGAAATGTATCGAATAAATCATTGGCCTTTCCAATTCAATGTCATTGAACGTACGATGGATGAAAAAAAATATATATCTTCTCTCGTGAATATTTGTACAATAATATAAAAATTGTATACAATTCAAAATAATTTTATATAATCTATATAGAATTTGTATTATTAAGTTGAATATACTGCGAGGAGAAATGTATCAAAATCATTAGTAGTGATATTTAAAACAACCCCACATCATCAAGAATTGTTTGAGACATCTAAAAAATATCTTTTGGCGTCGCATGAGACATTAATTTTAATAAACTCTCCAAGAATTGAATTGTTATGTGAGAATTTGTGGAGTCTTAAATAATGATATTGTGAAAATTTCCTGTTTGTTTCATCAATCGTCTTACCAACTTCAAATACATCTCCGGACTAACGATAAAAACGATGATTTTCGTAATGGTACAACATTCCTGATCGCACATTGTACAAAATTGTACGATTATTCATCATCTTTAAAAAGAATCCATCTTCAAAAAATTATAATATATATTCACGGTGATCGAACGATGACTCGGTAATAATATAAAACTCAAAACTACACAATCGAATGTGAAATACTAGGCACCAAGAAAGTGATGAATCTAGGATATTAAGACCTGTTTCACAACTGGAATGAATCGAAGAGATTGTAAAATGATTTTTGATTTAATGAATGCTATTTACTTTTCATCAGATATGAATTACATAATAATAAGCAAAAATGATTGACAACAGTTTAGAAGGTTCTTATCTTTCAACAATAATTACGACAATGAAATTTGAATGCAGTACAATCGAAAATTTCATATATTTTCAACACATGTGGATGCCCTAAACAACAGTCCATTGAAATAAAACCAACGTTTTCACTATTTTGCGTACTGATGCGTGATTTTCAACACGTATTTCAACGTTAAATGAATCACCTGCAAGTTCATATTACTGTTTTTTTGTTTGTGTTTTTCGCTTTATTTCACAGTGAATAATCTTTTACATTGTTCAAAATTGAACGCAGAAAAAAAAACGTAATACCATGTGAACTCATTACTTTTTTTGTTGCAGAAAATACATTCAGATTATCCACAGCAATGTCGAAAAACTTTCTAATACACAACATCTGGAATAATTATGAAAGCTTGGATAGTAAATATTATAACAACGTGGAACACAAAAATTTGTACGTCTTGGATTTGGACTGTAAAAATGTCATCAGAATATTACAAGCGGTATTCTTTGTTTTTATATTTAAACCCGAGGAACGGGGTGGGATTGATAAAAAGAGCAGGAAAACACATGTTAAAACAATGACTTTCCGAATGATTGAATATTATCAACTTCAATATTTTATTCCCATCTATCATGTCGATTGAAACTGCGTACAAAGATTTTGACCCCCTTCAAATCTGATTGAATTGAATAATTACACTGTGTTACGCGGAGAATGTAAACGAAATTAACCTGTACTTTTAAACTTTCATTCGAAATATCAATGCATATTATCGTTTTATACGAAATTTAAGGTAAATGAGAGTAACGTGTTCGTCGCTCCGACAAAGTGGTTGATGATTCAAAAGCACCAATCGAACAGCGATGCAATTTCGTGCCTGAATCAAACAAATTTCAATTCAAATAACCATGACTTGATCGCAAATATTCTTAAGGATTTGAGAATTTATCCTGACAGCGATGTAAATATCATGCAAAAATGCGATGAAGAAATGTATCAACTATTTTCGATTTATCGAACGCATCTTCTTCACAATATGATATTAGAAAATCGTGGGAATTGGACGACGAAACATGGAATAACGACAATCGATAATCATCCAGCGTCTAGAAGGAGACAAAATCTTCATCAAACGCAATTGAAATCGTGTCTAGTGGTATTTATGATACTATCGTATGGCTTTAGACATCCGAATATAAAAGCACTGAGTTACAAAGATCGTATTCGTACCTTGCAAACTTGTAAATGTACCCTGTTGGAAATTTTTGATTGAATTCTCAATTACATGTAATGGGAGCAAAAACGATTAACGTAACCGAAAAATTTATTAATATCTTGATTACCTCTGAAGGAAATGTCAGTTACGAAGATACACAGTTAATAAACGATACAATATAATGCATAAAGTGTGAAGAAATTTCTCATAGTGGGGAAAAGAGATATGTAAAAATTATTTAAAATTGAGTTGTCGCGTCATTTTGCCCTGACGCGGAAGATGCGGCAATTCAGTTGATATAAATTGATACGAAGAGGTGGTGAATGCGAGAACCTGGCCTACCCTGAAGTGCACTATGAGTAGCGATACACGTGTTTTACACGTGGAGCTGGTTCCCCGATTTGTCGGAGAATCATCTTCCAAATAAAGTTGAAAACCTTGTATATTGAAATGATTTCAATCATATTTTACAGTTGACTAACCCGGATACAATTAACCATCTAACAGATTATCATGATAAACATATAGATGCCGTAACGAAAGCTAATTATCCATGGGTACAGCATTTAGTGAACCGCCTGAATGCTACGTAAGTAAATTTTATGACATCTCATAAAATTATATAACGATAGTTGAGAAATAGTATTCTTTCGGTAACATGTTTTTGAGTTTGTTCTATGCAAAGAAAAACACTCGTAACGTGATAACTGACGATAATTTCATCTAAACTGAATGATTTTTGATGAGTCAGTTAATCAATCCACGTTAGAAAATTCCTTTTTTTGCATGTACAGAAGAAAAACTTCTTCGAAGGCGGAGACATTTTTTTCTAATCTAAAAATATGTTTGTTCAATGAAAAGATACTACTTTATCTCAAAAATCAGTTCTAATATTCTCCAACCTAACAAACACAATGTCCGAGACATGTCAAAAAATGTTGCATGAGACGTCTTTTAACCCTCAATCAATTGAATAGAGCTTTTCCCATTATCAAAAATGTACTATGGTTTTTGAACTTCATCCCTGTTTTGGTTTCAAATCATCCCTCTTCACCCCTATAAAGAAAACATCAGATTTTCCAAAATCTCTTGTTCCCTTTAGACCCCCGTGAGGTAACTAAGGGTTAAATATGTAATAGATATCTTTTACAGTATTGTTTAAAATATGTCTGATAGATATCATTGACAGGGTGACGTTTGCTATAAAAAATTCTTGGGGATACCTCAGTCCCAATGGTAGTTGGAGCGATATGATAGGTATGCTACAACGTCGTGAGATTGATTTCGGAGGAACTGGAACGTTCTTAGTGGCTGAACGTCTGGCAGTTATCGAATATATTCAACTTTACACTCGAACAGGGTAAAAGTTCACTATTGTACGCATGAGTTCGTGAGAAGTACGTTTCATTTTTCCAACAGCGATCGATTCCATATCCCGTTCATCATTCTTGAGTTGTATTTTTTATTTTCATACGATTGATCATTTTTCAATTGCAGCTCACGATTCATATTTCGCCAGCCGCTGCTATCGAGTGTGAAAAATATCTTTACGTTACCGTTCCATCGCAACGTCTGGATTGCAATTGGGATATTTCTAATCGCGGTCTACAGCATTCTTTGTATATCGTCAAAATGGGACTATCGCCGTAATGTTTCATCTTCGACCCTTCCGAACAGCACACCGGGATACGCTGTTGCGGAACCAACGATTATAGACAACTTTCTCGTTATCTTAGGTGCAATGTCTCAACAAGGTGATAACAATTGCTTCTTTTGAAATGTCCCTACTTGAAATATCTGTTAGATTTAAACAAAATTCTGAATGAAATTCGATCGGTTCCATCTGGGTTCACTGTCTGATTTGTATATCGATGCTGGAATTGACAGAACCTCATCAGAATTCCGTTGAGAATCTTGTTCGATTATTTCTGAAATGGGCCCAGACACCGACCAAGAGTCGGTATCCACTTCTCAGTGGAGAATCTACTGCATTTCGACCAAATCTGATATTGAATAAATTACAGGATTCACGTATGAACCAATGAGAACGGCATCTCGAATAGTAGTGCTTATGCTACTGGTAGTCGCGCTCAGTCTATATGCCGCGTATTCGGCAAATATCGTGGCTCTTTTACAATCTACGACAGATTCTATCAAAACTTTGAAGGATTTGTATGACAGTCCATTGAAGTTGGGCATTCAGGACGTTGTTTATAATCGCCATTATACAAAGGTGATGATAATATCCGAAATTATTACATTTCCACATCTTTTGAAAATCGTAAAAAAATGCATGTGCTAATTATTTTCAACTTCGTTCATTTATTTTTATGAAAACTGAAAAGAAAGATTTGAGATTCGATGATTTTGCTAAATATTGTGAAATGTCATAAATTATATTTGTATGAAAAAGAATTTCGCAGATCCCATCAGAAAAGCAATTATGCGAGACAAGATCGAACCTAAAGGGCGAAAATCAAGTTGGATGACACTCGAGGAAGGGGTTCGGCGATTAAGACACGAATTATTTGCTTTTCATGTAGAATTTGGTACAGCTTATCAAGTGATTCAAGAAACTTTTCAAGAAGAAGAGAAATGTGGTTTAACTGAAATTGATTATCTGAATGTACTTTACCCCCTTCTCACGATCCAAAAACAATCACCCTATCGTGAATTACTGAAAGTAGGGTATGTGTTTTAACAATTACTAAGCAAGAAAACCGTAGAAGTTGGTTTAAAGATGTAAATGTAGCATTGATTGATTTTGAAAATTATTACTCCATTTGGAAATGAAGATTCTTCATCACGGAGAAATTACTTTTGAGTTCGATAAAAAAGAAAAAACAAAGTTCTGAATTTCATGCTAATGAAAGTACAATTTTACAATTGTCCATATGTGATTTATACACTAGATGTCTTTTTGAAAAATTTCAGGGCCTTAAAAATAAGTGAAAGTGGATTGAAATATAGAGAAGAGTCACGTTTATGGAGAGCAAAACCTTTGTGCCATGGGCACACCAGTTCTATAACTATAGGATTAATGGAATGCAAATTCGCATTCCTTTGTATGGGATATGGCATACTTGTTGCATGCTTTGTGTTTGCTTGTGAAATATTTTGGAATATGAGGTAAGTTCTTTATGCGGTATGAATACTGATTACTTTCCCTATGATACATATATTATATTTTACAGCTGGGAATTTTACATAAAAAATCAAACAAGAGCATCGAGCTCTACAAAATTTCTTGATTAGATATAAAAAAATTCGTTCGAAATTCTATGCATTAATAAATAAATTAAAACAATTCAAGTACTTGGAAATAAAATTCACATACGTGCAGGTAAAAAGTGTTGATAATAATTCTTTGTAAAATCTAACATAAGATCCATGGTACAATCGGGTAAATCATCTACACAGGTCGCTGGACTTCCAGCGTATCGAGCGAAAGTCGGAACTACAGTTTCTGGAGGGATAACAGCCCCATCTTCGATATAACAACAATCTTTCAAGATAGATCTCCTTCCCTGCAAACATAGAACATATAACATATATTTTCATCCATCTCTATGATTGTAAGCAAATGTACATTTCATTACATGATAGAAAATAAAGCAATATACATACTATCACAGCATCTTTCCCTATATATACGTAAGAACCGACAAGCGCGGCATTCACCACAGCTCTTTCTCCTACAAATACATGATCTCCCATGGATAGGGGGAAAAAGGCGATCCTAAAATTAAAAGCGTATCAAATGAATGATACAATCTTTCTTCTTCTAGTTCTTAGGTCAATTCATATTTCTCACAACCGTCAAAGCGTTAATCATAATAAAACAATTCGAGCATGTTGTAAATGATTTCTTTTGTTATAATTTCATAATTATAAGGATGAATAGTGAAAATCATCAATAAAATAATGTGAATAATTGAAGAATAAACAAATACTGATTCTTCTGATAAGTTCAGTGGAAAATCACAACATTTGGTACGAGTTAAATGTCAAAAATTGAGGTTAACCGTGGAAAAAACAGTGCTGTATCAATGTTAGTGAAAAAACCATATCAAATGTTGTAAGTTATGATTCAGACTGTCAGATAAATCAATTATTGTTCACTTTTCATCCATTTACAGCAATTTATCAATGTTATTTTCTCTCTACTAATTTTTGGTTGTGACGGTACGTGTAATTCATTCTCATATGTACGCTACGAATTGAGAAAATTGGATGTCCATTGATATAAATGTAGTTTAATGTACTGACCCAATCTTGAATGAAACTGAACTAGGATTTCAATTGCTAACTAGAGCTATTAATTAATAGATAGATTGACTGTTTAGCTTTGATTAGTAACATTCAGAAAATGACGTACCCTTTGCTGAATTTTTTAAAAGGTGGTCGAATAACAGCATTCTTACTGATTATACAATAACGACCAGTTTTGACATTAGCTAAATCACCTCTTATAATTGCATCGGATTGTACAATAACTTTTCCATGCAGCACTATGTTTTGTGATCCACAAAGTACAGTTTGCCGACTGACTTTGTTTCCAGAAGCCTAGAAAACCAAGATAATGAATTTCATATCGCGAAAAAGAATGTCATCAGAAATTACTTTGATCGTACCGTTTCGACATATTCGTTTTTATTGTAATAAATATCTTGAAGTTCCATCACAGTTTGAAAAGAAGGCTCCGTTCAATGAGCTTAATACATACTTATGCATACTGGAGTGAACAATGAATGCAATTTTCAGGGTGTGTAGTCCCAGAAGTTTGAGTTTCTTTCATTGATCATTCCGTTCAACCTGAATTTTTGATTGGCTGATTCTCTTGAAATTCCCGAATGCTAGACCAGTGATGCCAGGAAAGATGGTGTGGACCGAAAAATCAGCCCCTCTACCGCGCACACGATGAAACTTTCGTATACATGTGAGTCACACGTATAAGAACGTGTCATTGTGTGAACAATGGAGGGGCTGATTTTTCGGTCCGCACCGTTTTTCCTGGCATCACTGTGCTAGACACCCTGTAATCATAGAGAGATATATTACTAGAGCACCTCTAAGGAGCCTTCCGAAGTAGCTGGGTAGTATGCAATAAGCCCGACTGCTTGTCATTGACTGAAAACTGGTGATTTCTAGTGAAATCACTGAACATCCCTAGCAATCAACTAATAGTACTAGAATCAAGCTTATTACCAGTCGGGTTTCTTGCATATTACCAGTAGCTGATCTAGGAGTCTTCCAAAGTAGCTGATCAGCTCATCTTACAACCTTTTTGAATAGTTGAGAAGCTGATCCGATCACCTGGATCAACTACTTCGGATGGTCCCACCTCGTATTCCAGAGTATCATTGTAGCTCCTTTCAATTTATCAGGAAGACAGAGAAAAGACTTGAAAACATGAGCAAACACCCAGGTAACACAGGAGTTCTAAACGAATTCTATATGAATACATTTCTATCTGGGCAGTCGGGCTTATTACCACTCAGGCTTCCCCAGATAGCACAAAAGAATCCCAAATGAATTCTGAAAAAAGAACTCGTTAATAACTCTTTCAGAACACAAAGAGTTCTCAAAGAGAGAGTTTTCAAAAAGAATTCGATTCCATCATTAGATCAATCGATTATTCGATTAATCGAATCGAAATCGTGGGAACCGGCGTGATTTCAGTTTACTTTTGTGAAGAAAATAATGTTTTGAGTGAAGTGATTTTGTGTATATTTCAATCAATGTAAAAAGCATTTATTTTGGTATGAGTGAACTCTTTATAAAATTTTAAATTACATCACTAAGAATTACTACATATTTTCACAAACATTCTTTGTGTTTTGTATTTATGATTTCTAACATAACCCTCAAATGTGACATTTTAAATTAATATTTTCATTGAAAAATGTAAATAATGCTGAGAAACCTTTTATTTGAATTCACATTCGTGTGTCATGAAATTAGGCAAAAAAATGTATTCGTTGGTATTTGAATTCACCATATTTTGAATGCAAAATTAAGTATTCCACCAACTGTACATGTGATCAACACGTTTCTCTCATTATTTAGGATAATATTGTTTGAAGAAGTTGATCAGTGCAGAAGGAAGAAAATAATTTCAATAATATTCTTCTATTTTCGAGGAATTTTTCTCAACAAAATTGTCAATTGTGAATCGACTAGAGCAGTTTGCGTCTCTTATCAGTAAATTACAATTTTTCTGAAAATATTTTACCTATAAATCAAGTACAATCCTCCTCACGATCTATAATTATGCATAATTTTTCTGTGAAACATGCAAAAATTTTTAATATTTTTTTATTACAGATGGGTGAAAAAAAGCACATCAATCGTAACACAAGAATTGACTGGCATTGATTTTGAGTTTTGGTTTAATTTGTTGAAAGATGGTAGAGACAACCGAGTTAACTCAGATCGTTTATACAGACCGACAAACACAATTTGGTAATTTGCGGGAGTTGGATCCATCTGATAGTATATTCGTTTTCAAGGACACATACTCGGATTATGAAGAATCCCTGTTGGACGAAGAGGTAAGATTGAAATATTCAAATAATCATTGCTTCAAGTTTTTGTATGCACATGGAGGAGAAAATAAAAGAAATTCATCATTGGCGAGAGGACGATTAGAAGAATTGTTTCAGATAAATCAACTACTTGTATCACATAGCACGATTGTAATAAATCTGTCTATGATGAATTGTTGAAAAATAAGGTCCTTATCTTTATTTTCCAAACCTCAAGACACTGAAATTAGCAGCCAATGAATGTGACTTTTGATAGAATCGTTAGGATTGTTCTATTTAAGTAGCTTACTCAATCAATTTTGGATATGAAATATATTCGAACTAAGTTCAGTCAAAAGTTACTGCTTTTACAAAGCTTTTGGCTACTGGCTTCGACTCCCTCAAAACCTCTCCTGATAAATTGATTTTTCAATTTTGGAAAGTTTTTATTAGAATATTCATCTTCAAAATTGAAGAAAGAAGAATTATCTGTTAGTCGATATTTATTCAGTATGTTTTAATCTATATAATTATTATTATTATTATTTACCGATATCTACTCATTTAGTTCAGTATATTTCATTCAATTTGAAAGTAAAAGAAAATATAAGATTAAAAATCTACTTACAAAGCATAATTCTTGTACGTGTTGAACAAGACTAAACAAATTGAAAAATTTATGATCCACGTATGAACTACCTTACATCACCGTGAACAAGAAATATTGATAATGATATTTCAATTGTTCATATTCCAACGTTGTCGGTAGGCAACAAATTGAGTCGTTTTCAAAATGTTTTGAGTGAAAACATTCCAGTTAATGATGGGAGAAACGCGTTAATATGAAACAAAATCTTGCGGCATCGCAGGCGAGATTGTGTAAGCCGTTTGTACAATGCGATGCGATATTACGCTTTGTCGTACTCCTCTGAAAATACTCCCTGCAACTCGAAACACTTTAAAGAGAAAGAGATAAAATTCTGATGGTTAAAGAGATAGAGGATGCTGTGTTGCGAGGAGGCAAATGATCAATCACTCTTGAAAACGAGCGATCGCTTGCGCTATGTGTCTGCAAATAACCCAGTATAGAGGAGTTCGAGTCGAAAGCTTTGCCATTGATACATATGTACAACAGCGTGTCTACACATGCACACATTGATGTATTCAACTTCCCGTAAAGAATCATCCTCCATTTGATTTTTTCGTTCATGAAAGTATAATTGGAAATTTTGGAATGGTTATGTCATTGACGAAGAAACGAAATCTCGAGTACAGTAAATGATTTTCACTTTCCGGATCAAGCGAATAATTCAATCATCCCTTTTGGGTACCTTGGAAATAGCGAGAGCATCGAAGAGAAAGCCATATCCATTATTTAGAAGAAAACAGATGTATAACATCAAAAAATAGACGAGAGAGTCAGGGATTTACTCCGCTACAAGATAATTATGCAAATAGCGAGTTGAGATCGAGAACAGAAATTTGTAACGGAGGATGAAGAAAGCTTTCTTTGCTTTTTTTTTAAATTTAGAGTAAACCGTATGAAGTGTTTTGATTACAAATCGATTTGCGTATCAATAAAACAGTGTATTCTTTGCCATTGGTGACTATAAAACGTGTAGAAATGTTTGGGTCGCTTGTTATACAAAGCGAAACGTTATCTATTATTACGTTTTACTAGCCACTAAATAATCTATTTCTCTCAGTTTTAGCGCAAAGTTATAGTAGAATTTGCAACGGTATGTAGGGTGTATACACATGAATATAGTTTAATGAGAATACACGAGACCTTACATATATCGTCACCGTGTTTGTCAGTTTCCTCTGTGAGCAGTGCACGTATATTTAAGTAAAATAAGTGTACGTACGAGTTCGCCTCCGTCTTTTTCTCCTCGCTCTCTCTTTCTCTACGTATTCCGTACCCTATTTCCTCGTTCCTCTTTTCAGAAAGACACTGTGCATCCGCGCACAGACCTAAAGCTCGAAATAAACCACAGCTGGAGCTAGGCTAGGCTTCTACTTAGACGTATCGCATTTGCAAACTTTTCTCTTTCTTATGTCTACATTATCAATTTATGTCACGAATCGCGTCCGTAACGCTTCCTCGATGGATGAAATTCACATCTTTGACCTTGTCGAATGATTGATGCTTGAAAAAATAAGCTTTCCTCTCCTCCTTTCTTTTTTTTGTTAATTTTGGAACAGGCCAGTTATACCCGACGAATGGTTGATAAATTTGAATTTTGAATATACAATAGAGCGAAAATATGAGAGAAAAATTTGCTTTTATTTCATACCGAATGTCCAACCAGAAAGTATAATTTAATTCATTTTGACCTCCCACGGAGGTACTTTAAGCGCTAGAGAATAGCAATAATTTCCTCTAAAAACTTTGAACTAAGAATAACTTCCAGGTTATGAAGTGTGCTGCTTTTTTTGTTCTTTTTTTAATTCTTGTCCGTATTCTAAGGGGAAATAATGAATTTTGTCATAAGATACTCTTGCGATAATTGTTTCACGATTTCAAAAGATCAGAGGATGAAAAAGTAATACCTGTAAATCCGGTGTTGAAACATCCAATCCAAGATGCGTACAACAAACGCAGAACGCACTCTGAAGAAATGAACTGTAATGTTCGTAGAACGTTGGTAATACAACCACAAAGGATGCGACTTTAATCCGGAAGCTTAGAATATTGTACCAAAGTATAATCGTGGAGAACGTACGTGAACCATAAAACTCCTTTGTGGAATACCAACTTGATTGGTGAAGTATTTTTTTATGTCTTTATATCAAAAGGAACGTCTTTATAACGATCTAATTGATTTCGATATTTATATTTGCAGTTTTCAAATAGATTCTCTCATTGTCAAATACTTTTTCGTTGTCAATGCAAATGATAAAAGCCAATAGGAATATACGCGCGGTGAGGAAACGATCTTATTATCGTATGTACGAAATTCCGTCGGCGCAAGACCCGCATAATTTGGCACAGGCCACAGTTTTCGTCGTTGTATAATGCGTGTACAAAGAAAATGAAACGGACGTTGGTAAAACTGATTTATGAATAGGGATGGTCCCCAGACGATACATATTTTCAACGGGATATTTGCTGCTTCCATATGGTATATAATCTATTTCAAGTTCAAAAATTAATACCATATCCGATTTTATTGTATAATCAAATCTCATTTGTTACTTTAATGTCCAGCATTTGTGAAATCCAAAAAATGAAAAAGAACATAGTTTCTTGCCAAAGAGCAATATTTTGTTTACATTGTAAAATATCGCAGATCACATGTCGGATGTTCTATAAATTCACGAGGGACTGAATCCCAATGAGGATTTATTCCTCTTACAAAAGTTTCATTAACTATGAACAGTTGGTAAACATCATCGAGGAAAAATAAATCGTATTTCTCTGGATTGATTTTACCCGATCCAAATAAAGATCTATTAAATACAAATCAACTTTTCTTTCAATGTGTTGGGCGTATGAACTACAGTACGTTGAAATACAGTACATTCGATAGCAACATATCTTCTAACGGACAGCCAGGAAATGAGCTTCATTTAAACGAATAATAGCGTGGTCTCTTATTTTGGTAACAGCGAGACATAGAGGCCGATGCCTTTGGAATAAGAGAATATTTCCCCGCTCTACTAGTTTTGGCTTACGCTGTACAGTTTCAAAGCTCATAGTTTCAAGAACCATCGTTATAAAATGGTATAAAATTCTAACAACGAAATTATTGAACATGCAAAGAAATCCATTAAAGTTGCTCCATTAAATTCATGAAAACACCTGTTGCGTTTATAGAATGTTCGATGGCGATTCAATTCTTTAACATTCTTATTGTAATAATAAATAAATAATTTTTCTCGATCCAAGCAAATGAATATCGATGTTGAATTTGAAATAACGAACGTTGAACACAAATTGTACGAATTGCCTAAGCTATACCATTTCAAGAGATAAAATACATTGCACTTTGATTTAAAATTTCTCTTGTCATTTTCTGAATGATCAGAATATTTATCAAGTGGATTACACTTTTTTTCGAGAATCCAAATGAATTTTGTATATACATAAAAGTTAATAGTATCATGTAATAATACCATTTTACTAATACAACACCCCTTACATCATGGTTCGCGTTCTTTCACTTTCGCAACGTAATTCTTAAAGCATGTTTTATGCCTTCGAGCTGTATGATGAGGCAGGTTTGTCCTATCTCCTTCTAAACTCTTTCTTTCTCTTTTTCGAGTTGGTCTTCTCTTGCGAAGAGAAGGACGCGTTTGAGGATGATGGCCTTGAACCAGAAAACTATGAGAACAAACATTACATCATTACCGTAATTGTCCCCATTATTGTATCACTCGAGTATTCTGCCTTATAGATTGTCATAATGAATTATCGCGTACCTATTCCATTGATATACGGCTGCAAATTATATATCTTTTATATAGAGAACGTGACAAGAAGAAACATTATCCCCTTCGTAATGAGTTTTTAAAGCTGGGGTTGATTTCTAGATATTTTGAAAGTCTTCAAATTAAAATCTGATCCAACCTCGGACACACGAGGCTTGAATTTCGTTACAATACTTTCAAATCCTTGATATTTTGCCGGTAACGAAGCTTATGAATGTGAATCTGATGAAAAATATCACAATCACGTATTCCTTCGAATTCATTTCGATTCGATTCCCGAATAGAAGTATTGTCCCGGGCTGTAAAAATGACCTTCGGCGGATACTTCGGTACAATCGATTATCGTGATTATCAAGTTTTTTTTCCAAGTCTTCGGGACATCTCGAGGATATTTATGAGACTTTAGAATGCCTCAAGGATATCGTGTGTGTCGTTCGATGAATAATCTTCCTCATCGTTTCAGTTCTAATAATCATTTGAATCTATGTTTTATCCTTCGGGAGATTGAAGTTCGGCGAAGCAAATAATTTCTTTCAGATTCAGAATTTTTCATTCGTGTCATGAACTGCGAGATTTTATATCAATTATTATCGTTCTCTTCGAAAACGAAGGAAATTTTATTCATTCGTCGAATAGATTTCTGATAAAATCTTTTAATGAAAATTGGAAAGGGGAACTTGAATTTGCATTCACATTTATGCAGCGAGTAAATTCCAACAATATCAACGTGACAGAATTTTATCTATTGTCCTAATTTTAACGTTCCTGATGGGAATTCCACATTCGAATGGTATCGTAATGAAACAAACATCAAAAGATATGATATTGCGGCAAATTTTGATAAGCCGATCATTGACCGTACAGTATGCACAGCGGAAAATGTTTATATTTCAGTGTAATCTTCGTTGTTCTTTTCGCATTCTTCTCATCGTTCTAATATATTCTTTATCCTCCTTTAAATTATTCTAACTAGTTTTCATCAAATCACCTTTTACTTTTCACTGTATTTTCCTTCGGTTTATCTTGGAGCTCTTGAAAATTCGAACGTGAAATCGACAGAAGGGAATGTATAAATGTTCTTTGTAAGAGAAAGAATCAAAACCCGAACTTTGAACGATCAAAATCTACGTGCTATCTCCGAATTATTTGTACAAATTCTTCTTTTTAATTTTATTCTGCGAATTGTTCGCGATTTCATGTAAATTCAAACCAAAGATCTGCATATAAATGATACATCGATCCCAAATTTGAAGGCGTGAAGAAAAAGGTAAATACACAGGCACAGCTAAACTCAACCCAACGTCTTATTGCAGGGATGCTAATTTTTCTGGAAACAATCATTCTCAGATCAAACCATCGTTGAAAGATGTTTTTTTCGAATGCGTTGGGAATAAATGACTCGTATATCTCATCGCACCGAGTTATCGATAGTGAAATGTTCAAACGAATTAAAAAATCGTTCATCAAGGGAAATTTCTATGATTACTGTAACTAAATCTAAATATTCCCAGTAATATAAAAGCTACTAGAAATTTGATTCATCCAATGAAGAATGTACAGTTGCTGCAATTAAGCGATTGATCCAGTACAACTTCTTCGTTGGATCAATCGAATTTTTAATAGCTCAGACGTTTCACTCAGTTACGGTCACTGCAGAAATTTCTCTCAGTATTGTTTCTCGATCGAATTACAAATGGGTCACGGTTGAAAATAAATCTGTAATTATCATCGACTAAAAAATGATGGAATGATTTGAACATAATGATCTATTACCGTTGAGTGTGCAACAATAATTAAATATATCAAATACATGTGTAAGCCCACATATGTGTTTTGTTCGATATCTATTGTCCGTTTCGAAGCGGTCCACAGCCAGTTTCTGTCTCGCCACATTCATCTTACTTACCAATTGCGGCAGAGTTCTATATTCTTCTTTCGCTAAAAGACACCGAAGACATCGAAGGAGAAGCCAAAACAGAAGAAGATGGAATAAAAAGGAGATGAGAGAGCAAGATGAAGAGAGATAATATACTATACCGACCAAATTCCAGGATTCTATTTGGTTGCACGGTCAATGATCGCAATCACGCTACGGTGCGCGGTTGCACGTCGGACACTGAATAATTAAACTCGACATCTCGAAATTAAGATTGTGCTTTCTCGTGTTTATCCTATGCGAAGATGTCTACGCACTCACGTACTGGCATAAGCGGTAAAAAACAGATTACGCTAATCAAGTGTCTATCTTTAACTTAGAAAGCTAAATTTCTGTCGCAATCAATGATGATTTAATGAAGGAACCATTGTATTGTTCAATTTTGAATCAGAATCCTCGTTCCTTCATTTTTGTGCCCGTACGTGGAGAAAATATGTTCTTTAGAAGTCCTATACAAATTTAGTTTTATATAACAAGGGTTAACGTCAACTGGGATTACTTTGCGACATGCATTTCCATATTTATTCACATATATTTTGTTGATTAATTGTTCAAAAATAAACTTTCCTGGGGAATGGGAATGATGGAAGATCGTTTGGAGAAGTTCATGATGTGTGTCACAAAGTAACCCCAGTTTACGGTACCCAGCTTCCACTAAACGTTATTGATCATTAACTCTAACTCCTTCTCATATATGGATTAATGAAAATTTGGGGAACGTGGAGTAATGAAATTTCACATGTCAAATAACAACAGATACGATAGCGCGCGTACGTAGGCAAATGAGAGACAAAAACCAGAGTGAGAGAAGATCGAAGATGAAAGCTACGCATTCGACCTATCCCAATGTAAACGACGTTGACTAAGTTGAGAAGAAAATGATGAGATATGGTGTCATCTCATGCTCATTCTATTTCGTAAAACTCGTTGAAAAACTTGATCTTCTTTTATATTAGCTGCGAGAACGAAGGTGGTATCAATTTAGAAGGAAACAGAGGAAGAAATAAAATGCCACAACGAATTCTCAACTTAATCACGGTTCAAATTAATCCCATGATCCTCTCTGCAGACTTTTAGAATATTCAAAACCAAAATAGGATTAAAATTGGAATTTGGTATGAAATTTGTTACGTATTGTATTTTCTTCGTTATTTCGTGTTCTCGTTGTCACCCTATTTTCAATCGAAACCCCATGACCCAGCGGATAAAAGTTTTTCATGCAAAAAACTTCCATTCCTCTCACGTCACCTAAGTCTGAAGCATGGTTGTGATGCAGTATACCTGCAGCTTATCCCACGTACACTCTTCCACATCCATACTTAGGCAAAACAATGCGCACATGTCACATTCTAATACTCAACATATATTTTGGTAATCGTAGTGGTGATACTTAGCATACCAGGAGAAAATATTTCCACACATCTACACCCTTTTCCCGTCACCGTCTCGAAATTCAATGCTCTGCATTGCAGTATAAAAGGACTAAATCTACCGAATCGCCTTAACGCGCTTAAGCTCGGTCTCCTTTACGACGCTTTTACCTGCCTTCTTCTCTTCCAACACCAATGTTCCTCTCCCTCTCCTCTTCTTTGTTTTTCTTTGAATACGCCTTCATACGTCGTAGACAACCAGGAGGAATATTTCAGCCTATTAAAGCTCACGAATACAACAGCGTCTTTCGTAGACCATTTGTTACCAGTCAGGCATCAACGTTTGAGGTTAGACGCTTGGTAAAGTTCCCAAAAATCTGACGTATGTTTATGATTATCGTATATACCTATTTATTCATCCACCTCTACTATATTTAATATTTGATTCTTCATTGACAGAAGGGAGTATTTTCGGTATTTTTTTCGAATATTTGAAATATTCAAAATCTGTTTGCTATGGATGGATATACGCTTAATGTGTGTAATACGTATCAGTTCTATAACGTGATTACCACGTGGTTTGTTTCTTGGCAACAATTTATGTTCTTTCCTTCAACATTCTCGAGTTGAAGACCCGATGAAGTTTCGAGAAAGAGAATGACAATGATGTAGGGTTTTGTATTCTACAATAATGCGTTGAATGTAAAGTGGAACAGTCCACGTTGTTAATCGCCTCATACATTTCGCGGAGAGTTCTTGCACGATTTTAGCCAGGTGAAATAATTCAATAACTCGATGAATGATTTTATCATCAATCTCAATTCTCTTCTGAGAATGAAAATTTTCAATTATCGTTCTCTTGAATTAACGAATGTGAAAATACCCATGTAGAAATTGAAGAACGACCCAGTACTGGAATAACGTTATTTGCCAACTGCCAACTGTTGGCAAACAACGTTGGAATAAACCCGGAATGATAACGTTGATCAACACTGGTACGGCGTTGTTCACCAATACTGGATCAACGTTAACATCAATCCTGAATCAGTACTGGTTTTTCATTGTATGCCAACATTGACAATTGATTTTCAACCGATGATGGTAATCCATTTAAGCCTTTGTACCTAGCTAATGAAAATAATTATATATTTTCAGCTAATGTCCATGGTTATATCGAAAGTAAAAAATATAACACATCTGTTCGTATGTTGCTGAAGTTTGAATCGTTTCTTGAAACGAATGAATAATCCGAAAACACGTGAAGAAGTCAATTCGAGAACATGAATAATAATTTCTTCAAAATTTTGCCGTATTAAACCACACATAATGGACAACGTTGAACGAGTTTTAAATCAACGTTGGCAAATCAGCATTGACTATCGGCGTTACAACAACATTGTACTGGTTGTTACTTCAACCACGTTACAACGTTGGCAACCAACCCTGGTAATCAGTGTTGTACCAGTACTGTTTCGATTGTTATGGTTGGTTGGAAGTCGGCGTTTTCTGTATGGATAAGTACATCCTATTAAATTGCTGTGCCTAACTTAACGCACGTGTATGTGAAGTAATTACCACGCACACGGGGGACAAATTTGTGGCATTTCGATAATATTGTAAGATACAAAATCCAATCGTGCCCACTAGAATCCATTTGATTCGATATTAGGATTCAACGGCCGTGTTGAAATTGAAATGTAGTTGACTCAACAACGAGTCGGAATGTCACAAAAGCGTTTATTTGTAAATCTTACGGTACAGTGTTTGATGCTAAATTCAATGATATCGAGAAACATTCGAAAACGAAGAAAAAAAAAACATGAAGAAAGCAAGATCACTTTGAAGTTCATTTCTCAAGAGAATCCGTCTATATCCATCGAGCGAAAACTTTCTGCAACACGTTTTGGTTTCTATGCGCGTAATTCAATATTGGTTGAGAAATCTTCTCTTAATCTCTCATTCACGAGATATGATTTCAACGAACGCTCGTCTTCACTTTTCACCGTTTTTTCTACGAAATCTTATAAGTTTTCCAAGTTTTCTTCCAGAATCTGAGCCAGACTTCCCGACAGTCTCGCGTTGTCTTCCAACAGTGGAAAAAAAACATTTTTTCTAACCAAATAAATAGTTTATTTGTCTTCTCTCCATACAATATTTCTTAGAATTAATGGAATATTTAATCGAATCGAATAATGGAATGCTTGTCTCAAATAAATACCTCAGCGTGTAAGAATTTTGGTCCCACTCTGGCCCAGTCTTGGACCCATATTGGCAGGATGGGGCCCATGCTGGCCCGGAGTGGGCCCCATGGTATATACATGCTAGGGTAATTTATTCGCCACAAGTAATCAATTTTTGCATCTAATTGAATATTTTTTCCAGTGAAGTGTTTCGCTTATGAAACAATCCAATACCTTAGCGAGATCTCGCTAATAATCTCGCTCAAAATCTCGCATAGTATTGCTTTAATTCTTAGAAAAAGATACTCCAAACGTAGTTACATTACTTCGAATTTTAACCCTCTTTTCTAAACGTACGCTGTCAGAAATATCTGGAAGTTTTTTTCAATTACGTACATGAAATCAGGTTCATATACATTCTGCATTAAATTTAATGTACAAAAACATGAAAATACTATAGATTATGCTATAGTTTACATTAAATTTCATGTAAAATGTGCATGAAACTGAATTCATTTACGTACTTGAAAAAAACTTCCGGTAAAAACATTAATATTAATGCAGAAATTTTTGACAGTGTATGAAATGTTTTATTCCTCATGGATTTTTCATTTTTGACTCATCGATCGTGCAGTTTTCCGCTTTAGAAAAGGCATTTCCATTTTTGAATATTACGATCACTTGTTGAGAAGGTAATCGATGATCCGTATTATTGGTTGGGAAAAAACTGGATTGTTTTTGGCGACAACGTTGTTGACGAAAGCTTTATAACCTGATAAATTATGAGCAATTATTCAGAAAAATTTCATTTTTCAATAATTCTTCAAGTTTTTCTGGAAATAATCATGTTTTAAAAATGTTGAAATTGTCGTGTTGACTCGACTTATTATTGCGTGATAAATTCATGGAAAGAGATCAAATGATATTGTTTCACCGACAATCCTATGAAAGCATAGTCGTATTCCGTTGTATTTTAGTTAATTCATGAATTGTTTTTATTGTTCTGTTTTCTCACTTGATAGAGCGTGAACCTAAATTATTCAGAGATATATGTCAATTTGTCTATGGTTGAATTCATCAGATGAATATTTCACATTCCAGATGTATAATCAAGATTTAATAAATACTGTCAACACAATTCCAGTAACAACATTTTTTGCATCGTATAGAAGATTTATCGATTGATGAAAAGTCATCATTTTATGATCATTATTTCATCTATAAATCATTTTTAATCAAGTCAAGTTCATATAAATTTGATTTTGGGTAAAAATCTCAAAATTCTTTGATAATTTTGCGAGACTGTTTGCGGGATCATGCGAGATCGAGTGCGAGATACTGAATTTCCGCGCCGGTTGGCCCTTTTTCAGTTCGATGAAATACGATATTCCAAACATCCCTGGAGTCTTCGACGACCCCCCTTGCGTACGATCGGTTAAATAACTGGATAATAACGTTCGCTCGGATGTCAGATATAAGTAATAATATTGTATCCTCAATGAACTTTTTACCACAATTTGAACGTAATGAAATAACAATTAACACTGAATTATCCCGAGAAATCTTTTTTTGTCGTTAATTACTCGCGGATAATTTTCAATGAAACGATAAATCCTTGTTCTTGATCTTGAGAAGTATTATCTCTAATGGTTTCGTCTGCGTAACACCGATACTCTTATAAACAGTAATATTTATATCTAGAGTAACAGGTCTAGGTTTATATGACGCATAACTTTATTAAACACATCTTACAACTCGAGACGCTCGATTTCTTTGGCCTTCGAGAATAACTTTGATTGGTATCTCATGATGGAGAAAGCTTGTGGATGAAATTCTGAAGTCAATTACGTAATAACCATTATGGATGCTGTTTCTGTTGATGCTGATGCTCTGTTGCAGTTGTATGTCGAAACTATCTAAGAAGAGATTTTTAACGTCAAAAACGTGGCGCGCGAGAATGTATTGGAGATTTTTTTTTCTACATTTTATTGGGGAAAGACCTCATTTAATTCGATTGGTTTTACAATCGTCAGAGGTCAAATGTTTACCTTTTATATAAATGCACTAAAAATCAGAGCCGCAAAAATTGTCGATACATTCAAGACATTCGTATTCCAATCGTTATTGAATAATGTTGTCCTTTTTTTAACTATAAAACTATACTTATGTCACTCAAGTTTGCTCACACCGAACAAATTCCTCACATTTTGTATGTTTAGGTTAATTTTGTGCCACTGACAACGTAGGTATTCCTAGTTCATTTTTCTTCTTCGAATGGGTTTGAAGAAGCCATGGAAGAAGTTACCAATTGTGAGCGTTCATTGTATTTATAACCAGCATACGAGTGTGGTTTTTGAATGAAAAAGCTGCTGGGTGACATGTGCCGCCCACGCAACTACTCGAGGGCTATAGGAAATTAGAAAATATTCGACGGTACACTGTTGCGTCACAGCAGTTTTGTTGGATTCCGGATGACCTACCAGGGAATACTGTTTCAGAATTAGAAGAAAAAGATGGTACAAACATTTCAAAAACTCCCTTTTGATTGCTCATATCCTGCTTTTGAAGCGTTTCTGCAATATTTCAGAACACTTTCGCAATGTTTCAGAGATGTTATTTCCAAGGATTTCATTCGAAATGTCACAAAGGCAGAAATTAACAGTCTCGATAACGTTCCAGTAACATTCCGCAACGTTTCGTCCAGGGCGATCTGCAGTTCCATCCAATTATTATTTTCTATCCAATTATAATATTCGATTTTCCCTATTCATGATTTCGCCCCCTAATACCTTATACGAAAGTGAATTGTATCTCTCGTCTCGCCATAAATCGTGCTTTTATTTAAATATTTCGTGCAGATACGGGGAAAGGCACGAAAATTAAAATCCTCGTAATATGCAACAACGAGGTAAATGCCTTACATTTGCTGAACACGCGACGCCGCGTGCCTGTGTTTGGTCGTTTCAAATGAATGCGTGTATTCCACCGTATAAGAACGTGTAACGGTTGATGTATCACATTTAGGTATATAAGTATCCGTAAACGGCTCTTTATACATTACGTAAAATCTGCGTAACTTGGATGGTATTACGCACCAATGATCACACTTTTGCACTCGTGTACGCGTATCGAGAAGTTATTCTCTTATCACGTATCGTAGAGGTTTTACTCGTCATACAGGATGTGAAAGAAAGTCAACTGCATAACGTACATAAACACTCAATTATTCGCCACCTACGACTATCCAACAGGTTACAAACGTCTGCATTCGCTGGATCGATCGTCCATGTTTTTAAGACCGATCGATTATCCTTAAACAGGAATAACCATTCGATAATGGTGAAATGAAATCCAAATACCTCGATTTAACTTACTCCTTTGTGTATCAAAAACTTTGGAATACCTCGTAATCGAGGTCAATGAAGTTAAGAACAAAGATTATTAAGTTGACAAGATTTTAGATTTCGTTATCGTATGCGTTATTCTTTGTTCCTACGCACATACGATCAAAAAAATATAATAAATTCTTTCCAAAGATTTTTCTCCAGGAACAGGGACTGAGAATTTCTCTCAAAGTATATATATAAATTGAATGAAATCTACATATACGTCTATACAGTATAAAGTCAGTTTTGCCACGGTGATAACTCGTGATAAGGAAGTGAGATATATATATATACATATATAATAGACAAGAAGGAGAGAAAGAGGGAGATACACAGACAAACTGAGATAGAGAGAAACGAGAAGGGTTGGTTTACCGTGTCTGACCAGAGTCGGTGGGGAGCCGACACCGTCATTGTGTGACGACCATGTGCTCTAAGGACGACGCTCGATTGGAAATCAGTCGTGGCCGCGCGCTCGTCGAGAGCACGTCGGATGAATGTATTTTTGAATTTCTCCCTCTGACTTTTTTTTCGATTGATCACCGATCAGCGTAATTTTCTTTTCATTCTGATTCTGGGTAAACACCGCAAAAGCAAATGAAATAGCATGATTTCCTATTGAAACAACGATACATGATTGATTTCTCCCTTCGTACGTACGTACAGTAAAATGTGGATACGTTACATACATTACATAAATACGTACATATATATGTATATATCAAACTTAACGAACATTTGAAAATAAATGAACGTTCAACCGTGGAAAAAAAAGGAAAGTAATAAGTATCGAAGTGATTTGATCGCAGTGATTGAATAAACCTCCGAGAGGTTCATGAAAAGGAAGGAAAGTGTTGTGTTGAGCTTGACCAAAGATAAATCGATGTATTCGCATGTTTCGATTGATTTGTGAATTTTCGTTGATGTTGTTTTATTTATTTATTTATTAAGAAAGTACGAAAGATAGGGTTTGTGAAATTAAGAGCAAAACAAAGATACATCGAACGCGATCCAAGGGGTAATTCTCAGGCTTGCGAATTATTGAAAATATTCACTTGTTGCGAGAATGCATCATACAACGCCTTGGTATTTGCCATGGGGTCTGAAATTAGTGCCATTACCCATACCACCTGGACATCCAGCTTCCGGAATTCCGAATCCTGGTTTGCATCTGTTGACACCTCTACCCGGGATCTACGCGCCAACGGAACCTCGAAAGGTATACTTAATTAAATTGTGATCTCTACACCGAGAGAAATATAGTTGATCGCGACAAGTAGATACGCGACAACTATCTGATTTCAATTTTCAGAACTGGTTTTTGAAGTGAACTATTAACTAAGAGGCAACCAGTTTAACATGGTCCAAAGCACCAGGTAATGACCAATTGAATCATAACCGGATAGTTACGAGAATTGTGTTAAAATAGTTGTTTCTTACTCTATGGAGTGTAATCGAACCAGGGACGGTAATCGATAGTTAAAGATCGAGCACTCAAATGCACAGGCAAAGTGGAATTATATTCGTGAAGTAATCGAAGGACTGCTGATATTGCGTCATCAGTAATTTTCATATACAATTATACGGTGAGGAATGGTTCTCAGGATTGATATTCATTCGTCTGAAATTGAAAATAGCGAGATCGCATCGATGGTGATCAAGAATAGTTTCTCAACTCTTCGATGCATAAAATGAAAAACCCATCATCTTGAATTGCTGTTGGCTCTACGTTGAATTGAGAAATATAGTGAGAGGGAGCGAAGGGACGCTGTTATTTCGAATGAGGATAACGAAATATATCCTTTCCAGCGTGGCATGATGTATCGAAAGTAACAATATTTCTTATCTCCTATAGAGAAGCGAACATATGCCTTCACCTTCTATTTCTGATGAAGGGAAAGGGACGATGAAGCCTATTTTCGACTCAAGTGGTAAAATCGAAACTGAGAAGAATAACAGCAATCGGAGAACCACGATCATTGAATAGAAAATCAATTCCTAGTACAGCAATTGATCATAAATTGAAATAACTGAAAATAAGAAATAAACAATGTTCAGTTGTTTAATTTAACTCTGTTTCATCTTTCTCATGGAATTGATGGATAAGCGTCTTTGAGTTTTCACAACTGAAATCTCACGTATTTACGTATCGGAATGGCAATGGTAAGAAAACAACAATCTCACGTGTGAACTCATCAAACGAAACATTTGAAGCGCCATTTGAGCGTCGAGGATATCGTACTCTAAATTTTCCACCGTGGATCTCGATATCAACCGAAAAATACAATTTATTATTTAATTATCATGATACGCGTATCACGATAAATTCTTACTCACTTTCACCAATGGTTTATGATTTGACATCTTGCGTATTCTGTGATTTGTCAGACACTCGTAATGATTGATATTCCGAGTGAAATGGAAATACGTTGCCTGGGTATTAAACCACAAATCTTGATACAATTTTCTCGGCATCTGGCGTCATAAAAGATTTAGTATGTAATAATTCATCAAAATGTACAAGTTTTCTGAATCTGTTGAAACTTTATGAAGCGTTTGGGAATCAGAATCATTGACGTTTAATGATTCAACGAACGATTCGGGAGAACCCATGTGAAAATTTACCGATTTCGTCAATTCTTGGGCCAAGCATGGTGTTAGTAATACTGCTCCTTTATAAATCGTGTTATAGAAGATCAATTAGGTTTGAACCAACATTGGCTGTATAACAAAAATTGTGGAATCATTGTGAATCAAGCTTGCGCCAGCGGTGGCCTCGGACGTCAGAATCGAACCTCGTTGATCGCTGAAACGATGATATTATTCCATGGCTTAGTCAAGATTCCTCTCAAGACTTCGGGTCAGCCTTGCGCGCCTGGTAAATATAATTTGCGATTCCGAATGGAAATTGACGGTTCTATGCAATTCCGAAAAATATATATGCATCATATATCGCGTACCAAATTGATATTGGCTGTGCGTAAGATACGTGTAGAGATAAACATCGACTTTTCAAATCACGTATCGTCTGTGTATACACACGTGCGTGTTTACCTCGTACGGGATTATCAATTCTTACTCGAGATAATATACAGGGTTGTATATTCTATCTCAATTTTTTCTCCATTGATTCGACGCTGATGGTTTCATAATTTGAATTATTTATATAGTCCTCGAGGCGAATTATGAGTTACATTCAGAAAATTGGCACACTTGATTTTAATGAGTAACTGTTCACGAAGGTAAGTAATGACTTGGTCCAAGAAAAAAAAAAAAGAAATATATGCAGCTCAATGGTTTGATATTGAGAGCAAAAATTGTGAAAAGCTTTGGAGGAATTGAAAAAAGTTTATCAAGCCTTCTCGACGCTTATTGTTTCGACGTACGGTTCTTCATCAAGAGTTGCTAGCACAAATACACAAAAATACATAAATAGCGATAAATTCGAAGTTCATTTTCAGTTACATAAAGCATGAGAAATTTTCACCTTAATTAAAGTTGAATATAAGTAAAATATCTCTAATTAATCAAATTGTTTGTTAGTAAACCGACCCGGTAAGAAATAACATCTCAACCCCTGGAACAACCGTTCACCTCGATATAGAAGTAGAAGCATATCGAATCTGAATACACATTTTTTTCTTTTTCAATTCTTTGAATTTGAAGAAATTTCTTTTCAATGGAGAAAAAAAAAGAGAAAAGAAAAATAATAAAATTGTCACGATTAGGAAACGAGATTGAAAGCTCGAAGAAGAGGCTCCCGTGATTATCCAAGGTTCAGATAAATTTTTATCTCGAATGTAAAATGAACAACAAAATGAAACGCGCTTTGAGATGAAATGAGATGTGATGAGTTGAGCGATGAAGCTGTGGTAAAATTGTCTGTCTGGTTATTCTGGGCGCTCAATTATCTTCGCACACAATAACTCGATCACCGTTGAACTTTGCCAAAAAGAATTGGCGAAAAGGAGAGGAGGGATGCAGAACCGAGAGGAGGAAAGGGTGAAAGACGAATTTGAAATCGTTATATAACATGAGCAATTGTAAATGTCAAAATCAATTGTCCGTCTGAAAATCTTTGTAGACTAGGACCTATGATTTATACGATGGAATGCAGTATTTATAGCTATGAATACACGGAAGAGGAGACCAAATTCAAATTGCGATAATCATGAGTTGATTGATTGTATTCAATATCTTTATAGTATCTTTCGCGGTCTGAAAAAACATTCGTATTCGGCAATTTGAAATCGTTTGTGGAAACAAGTTCGTAACCGAATCCAAAAAATTCAAACGAATTTGCTATAAATATATTTTTTCGAAAGATATACCAATAGCGTAATGATGATGAGAAGTGGCGGAGCCTTGGGAGGAAGAGCTCGACTACAGTCTGGAATGGTGAAATCGTTCCAACGATTGGACAGCCTCGATTCCGGAGCCTGCGAGACAACGATGGCGAAAGATCGCGGATTTCGCTCGATACAAAACTTCTGTTGTAAAATCAGTGCTGAGATGAACTCGCGCCAATGCTGTTCTAACGCAATTTATCTTTGTATCGCCAACAGGACCGGATTTAGAATTGTAGAGGCCTTGGGACGGAGAATCGTGGGGGCCCATTATCCGCGGTGAATCAACTTCATAAATCGGTACTGAAAAATCATGGATTTCCAGGTTAAGGGGGTCCTAAAATCCGGTACTGATTGCCAATGCTTGGTATGTTTGGCCAAAAACATTGGGGAAACATTTACCGATAAGAACCCTCGAAATCATAATATTTTGTCCTTTAATTACCAGTGCACCGATAGGGTAAATTAGATTTCTCGCTTCTCTACAGCATAAAATAATACTTATAAAACCTCATTAACTCAAGAAAAATATAAAGTTTAAAATCTTCGAATCTTCCTTGAGTCAATGAGATTTTATATATTATTTTATACACTGAGAGAAATTTTTGAGGTTACTGTAATTAAAACGCCTCAATCAAATATTCTTAGTAAAAGCTACTGGGAATCAGTGATGCCAGGAATCAAGTTTTGCCCCCTCCATCGAGTCCAATCTGTACATAAATTTCAAATTTATAAAGCAAAATGTTTTGATGAAAGGGATAAAAGTTGGCGAAAGTTGGAATTTCTAGCATCACCGCTGGAAATTTGATTATTTCAGCCAAAAAAGTAAAGTTGATAAGTTGATTGAATCAACCAAATGTGTAGTAGCACTCATTATACTATAGAAATCTCTCTCAGTGTAATATAGTGAAGTGGGAAAGTGCGTCATCTTACCCCATACTCAACGCAAAATCATATTGAATACCATTTTCTATGAATTCTATAGTTTTTTATGAGTTTAATTCTATAGTTTTGTTTTGTTTATCTTTCCCACTCTGTCGTATAACGGAAAAACCTTCTTGAGTCGCATTTTGGATAAAAAGGATCTTGTAGAACTTTCTCCGTCAATAATGCAACTTAACAAGGTTTTTTCCGCTGTACGGTAACACTGTCTGTAAATCTACCGATTCGGATATTTTTCATACTGCGAAGGATATCGCATAACCTGACTTTCGATTCACGGTATCATATTAAATCGAATCAAATGTTGCATATAACCATTGGGGAACAGTTAAAATACTTTACTATATTTTTCCAAGCGATTCGATGATAACTTTCTGTATTTCTTTATCAATCCTGCTCTGAGTGGGTCATTTCTCAGCTAGAAATTCCTTTCTCTGGAAATTGGATCATCTAAAGCCCTATTTTGGCCCAACGTAGAACCGGATATGGAAAGAGTTCCATTCCTAGCAGGTTTCTTTTGTACACAGTAAAAAATAGTCGGAATTTTCCTATACGCAACAATTGGAAAATTCCGGTCATGGGATGGAAAATTAATTTCCGATGCATGTATATGAAATTTCCCACAAATTTAACTGAAAATTCTGAACTTTATGGGATTTTTACTATCATTGTGCAGTAAATTTCCGGTAAAATACAGTGTACAAGCGTTAACGTTCCTTAAAAAGCCTCTGTATTAATTTGTTATAACATATTAACAGCATCGTCATGATATCAGGACACTCAATTAAATTTCCATGATTTCAGTCATATTGTAGAAGAGAGAGGGACACTTGGATCACTCTTTTTTTACATTGTTATAACTTTCATGGTTAAGTTCATTTGATAAATTATTTATAGGATTTTTATAGAGCAAACATTCCTCTCTAAGTTGCGAATGATTGCAAGGTCGAATCCAACGTTCTATCAATGATACGAGTGTTATTCAAAAACATTGCGATTGGTGCAATTCTTCCCACATGACGGGAGACTTGCACCACCCTGCAAATTAGCTCCCCATTTCTCTCTTTTTGTGAATAACTGATACCTTCATTCAAATCATAACCACTATTTTCAAATTGATTCATGAATATTTATTTCGAATCAATAATTGAACACAAATGATGGAAAAATGAAGCGATTTTGAGAATGCCAAAGCTTTTACTATGAATAAAAACAAAACGGGAATCATTGTACATTCTCGTGGACTCGTGCGGAGTTGGAGCATCCATACAGCCAGCGTCACGCGCAAAAACGAGTTGGAAATCTCTGTAATATCAAGAGATATCTGCTGTGGTGCGTGTCATCCCGTGGGGCAAGGGTTTGGAATTGAGGACCGAAGCAAAAGTTTACACTGTAAAACAAATGAAATGAGACGAATTCTCGAATCAAGGAGAAAAAAGTAACACATTCATTATACTTTCGAGATATCATCCCTCCACTACCACTACTGTTACCTCCGAACTCTATATAGACAGTATAATTCAAATGCTTTAGAAAATATAATCCCAAAGAGAATTCCTCAAGGAGAAACAGAATGAACATCCGCAAAACGAATCTCTCAGAGTCTCTGGAATGTGGATGCGAAACAATTATTTCAACATTGTCAGAATTCGAAGAGAATAAAGAAAAATTGAAGTCGTTTGATATCACGAGAATGCGTTTACGCAACTATCTTCTGCGAATCGCTCTCTCGAGATTGGGAGCATTTTGGCACTGAGTTGTCGCATGTGCCTATCGCGAATGATTTCGTAATCCAAAGTGCGAATTCGCCATTATGACCTCGGGTTGGTGCGCTTTCGACCATATTCCTCGAGAAATAATGTTGTGCGTAGAAAAATTTGTACAAGTCATATTAGTTTTCCTCACTTTTTATCTGAGAAATAAAATATATATATACATACTTTGTTTCGTTTTCTCTCTGCGTCGATGAAGATAAATGAATTAAAGATATAGTAAAAAAGAGTATGTCTATCGAAAACTCTATCTCGGTTTACGGCCGCAAAGTTTCGGGCGGATAAAAGTATCTTTTCGAAGAACCCTACTGCATTAATGTTGCCAGTATATATCCCGATACGAGACACGCGATAGCTTTTTTGTGGTAAAGATGGGTTTTGTATTGGCACGTGCAACGATAAAGAACCTACGAGGGCGCGTGTGTACGCGCATGCCCTTCAACCTTTGAACTTCGATGTACCGTCTTTGGTATGGGAATTGCATTGTCTTTACGTCTTCTACCAAAGCCACTGGCGTAATTTTATTCTCTCGACGATAGTTTTTAACCAGGGACACGATATACCACTGGACTTTTATGCTCGAATCGAAATCCTCTGAAAAATCTTCTCTCCTCTCAACTCTTTTGTACCATGTTTTGCTTTTCCTCTATCACAAGATATTCCATATTCCAGTCACGTTTTTGTCTGGAGTTCGTGTCGAAGAAGACAAATAGATGTATCCGTGGACATACTCGTTCCCCACTGATGTTAGATCTTTAATCGTAAAATGCAAAGTACGTGATGTAGGTTCGAGATTAGGTGGTTATCTAAATTTTCCAAGTCATCGGTTGAAAAAAAGTCATTCGAATCACTTATGAACGATCGATCTCGGGTTTGTCGGAGGAATGTTTGGATAGACTCGCTTTCAATCTTTAACCAATTTGCTTTCGGATTTCTTGTATTCTTTCGCGTCTTCGCTGGGAAAATTTTCTTTTAAAAATTATCTTAAATTCTAGTTATCGAGGAACAAGTGAAAATTATTTGAAAAATTACTGGGAGGGTAGGTTTTATAAATAAGTGAATGTCTAGTTTGAAGAAATATTGTAGTACACGCAAAGACCGGGTCTATTAATATTTAGAAAGAATTTATCAATCTTTGGAAAAATGACTGTGAATTTGGGGGAAAAGAGAATAGCTGAAAAATATTCGTACATTGACAACAAAAAAGATTCGGTTGAAACATTTGTGGTCGCAATCACTTGAAATTTGGTTCTTTCCATCAATAACTATGATGACGACTTCCAGAAAAAAATGGTTGAAACCAAAATTAATCACATATTTTGGTTATCACAGCAAGAAAAACATCTGATTTTTCTAAACTGGAAAATGTAGTTAATTTTAGCTTCAACCACTCTTTTTGGATGTCAAAATCATATTTTCTGGCGAATAGCACCAGATTTTGAATTATTGCAACTACGGGTGTTCTAACGAGATCATTTTTCTGTCAGTGTATAGTGATTCTACCAAAAATTCGTCATTTGACAATTATTTTTCTAAATATTAATAGACCCGGTCTTTCCGCGTGGTATGTTGAAAGTTGAATCGTTTAATCGAGAAGGCCTCAGCTCCATTCAGAATTCTTCATACGTAACGATGCTTTTGATTATGTTTAAAATTCGTAGAATTCGAACTGGAATACCTTCGAAAAATGTTATTAGTTTGGCTTGGCGCGCAAGGACGCGATTCAATTTATTTCCTGTTAATCGCGGAAGTTTTCTATCCAACTGTAAATAAAAAAAACAAAAGTTCACAGTCTGATTGCGTATTATTTGTATAGGCAGATGAGGTAATAACTAAATCTATCTATATTACGTAGGTGACTACGCGGATGTTTGACCACGTTTCCCGAGGCAGCTCGGTAGTGTGACTTGACCGATTGTTGTCAAGACGAAAAATATATATACTTTTAGTTTCGTTCATCGAATCAGTTTGATTGTAGAATTCATTAAAAAACAAAAAACAACAGACGAATGTGTATACTTGAAAAACACTTTTTGTTAGTATTTTTTGGTAGATTCTTATAATATGAACCTTGCTGGAACATTGGTGCAAAGTATTACAATGGAGTAACTTTTACTCCGAAAATAGTCATCCGTGTATTGACTAACGCAATTGGAATAACGGTGATTTTTCTCCGCGTAATGGCAGTTCACCGAAAGCCTGGTTTATCTTTCCAGACCTGTGATTTTCTCAGTAGAGAGTTCAACAGATAAATTCTCGAGTTTTCTCTCTATAACACCATCCTTATCCCAAGAAATTTGTTGATCAATTCCCCCGATCAGAATTCAGTGCCCCGACACGAGAGATTGATGAATTTTTAATTTACCTTGAATCGAATGTCGAGAGAATCCTCTACTTTGTAAAATTTAACGTCAGCTTTCTACCAGTGACTGCTTACAATTACTACTGGGGTGGACAGATTTGTTTGCAGCGAGTAAAAATAACCGTAACCGTAACCGTAATACACTGTGACCATAAAATTTGATTGAATCGAAAATTTACTATACTTGTGATCGAGGGTGTACGTAATTTTTCATAACACGTGTGCTATCCTGTTTGCGGTATTCACATTCCATTACTTTTTGATCAACGGTGTGAAAGAATGAGATTATAATTATATCGATAGAAATTTGTTGATATTCAAAATGATTGTTAGATACATTTATGTCTTAGTATTCTTGGCAAATCCTCAAAATTATTTTCAGCGTGATTGCGTATCTTGTAATGATGACGGCTAGATCTTTAGAACTGTATGTACCCAAAAATTGTACAACCGGGTGTATTAAGTTCATGCGTTGTGCTACACCTTTCTTCATACGTGATTGATGCTCCTGTCGTTCATCAGTACCTGTCAAAGACGAAACGAAGAAGACATTCCTGCTCCGTCCACGCGGAATGAGATGCACGAAGAAAAATGGGTTGGTTCTCTTAGAGCACCTATAAAAAAACTTGATTGTACCTAGAAAAATGTTGACTCCCGCAGCTTAGACGTTATAACAATTTTTTTTCAAATCCACCGTGTCGAGGCTCTAAATCTAAATGAAAGAGTGAAAAATCACTCCATTCAGGGTGGTATTTTCATTCGTTTCGAGGGAACTATCACTTCGAAAATTCGATGAGCTCACTCCTGGCTGGGTAAAGGGTGAAATCTCACTCTAAACATTGTGAAAAGGGAGACAATGGACAACTTTGAATCAAAATATACTGTAAAAATCACAATGAAGTTTTGAAATTGTCAGTTGAAGCCTCACAAAGCAGTGCTGTAGAAAAATTACAAATTTCATTTTTCCATGTAATTGTGTAAATAAGTTTTCTCGTTCCTCTGACACCGCTGATTAACGTCAATACTTTGTTAGTTACCAGCTATTCACGTTAGTTGGTAAACTATATAGTTATAGAATATAGTTGCCGTAACTCCTTTCATTGAAGATAGAAAATCGATTACGTGAGTAATTACTGGAACTATTCTTTCGTGGTAAGCAATATTTTTTCTCCGTTTGTAAGAGTCCTTTCGTTAATACGCGATCGAAGAATCATAGACTCTCTGGAGTTAATATAATATCTTGATTGAATCCGAATTATACGAGCTCATTCTTTTTTGAAATGAATTTAAGTTTCGGAGGTGAATTTTCATTAATACCGAAAGTATATAGTTGCATCATTCCGACCAGCATATAATTCCAAGGTCATATTCAATTCCACTTTCATTTATGCATTCAATAATCAAAATTGAGGACCGGTTGGCTGATCGGCGAGAAAAAACGCAGACAAAATATACTTATTTATAAATCTTGTCAGAATAATGTTGCAAGACCTTCTCACATGCTCAAGATAGAGATATACGTTCATCGTGCTTGTATTTTATATTCTCATTTTACGCAAACGAATCGTCTTATTCTGTAGATGGAAGGATTTTTGTTAGTCCCGAAACGATCCTTTCAAGACTCCAAAGAGAAAAATAAAACGAAGGAGACAACGGAGGAGGAGGAGAAGAAAAATAAGACGAGTCATACATACGAGACACGGTCGATAACGGAGAAGGCTCCTGTTGCTCGCTAAGGAGCAAGGGTGAACAATAAACGATAAGAGAGAGAGAGAGAGAGAAGGATGCGGTGGAACGCAGCGAAGCCTACAATGTCTGCCCATTCAACGTCGAGTGGAATCCCCATTTGTGATTTATACTTATCGATGCTCGAATCGAAAAAATAAAAACTGGAAATCATAGTTGACGAAGATATGTTTTTTCTTTCTCCTAATGGGCTTAACGTAAAATATATTCGGTGTCGCAAATCGAAGAGGATCATGATGATGTATGCACGTAAGATGTGTGGTCAATGGAATACAGAGATGATTATTATTTTTCGATATGAGCTAACCGTCGATATGCATTGTTTGTTTGTTTTTCTGTGCGCCAGAGTAGCAACGATGTTTGTTGGTAGGTATCAAGGGTAATCGAACAAGAGAGCCATAAATAGATGATTGTTTTTCAAACTAAACGCGGGTATTGGTTGGAGTTTCAACGAATGATCGAATATTGAAGTGTGATGTAGTATTTCGATAGGCGATGACAACAATGCTGCTACGTATCGTGTATTCGACATTTATGAGTCGAAGAAATGATATTCAGGGACACGGTTTGCTTAATATAACTTGTTCTCATAAACACGTACAAGGAAAAAAATATTATCTTATAAATTACGATGTGAGGATCAAATGTAGAAGTGTAACATCGTGCGATCATTCATAAAAGTATGATCAGGTACGGTATAATTCACCGAGATATGCCTGATCATGACCAAGTCAGAATCAGATAAAATTGCCTTTTATCTTGGTTAAATTAGAGTCCGATGGGGTTACGAAATCAGGTCTTCGCCAGGCTCTTGTATATTTGTCTTGAGTAGACGAGGTTCCTCATAAAGATATACGACAACCGGGTAAGAGAATTTAATCCTCGCCGGGATCTCCTACGTAATCTTGACATGAAATATTGATTTTTCGGTAGAGATGTTGATAGATTTGTCTCGGATAAGAACTTGTTTACATAAAACAGAATCACACCAGGTGATATTATCGAAGCCTTGTCGAACCCTTTGATGTATCCCTGCCGTAAAATAATCATTCAACGACAACACTTTGTTTTGGGCCATGTTTGAACGTAACAAGCCGGAATTTTTGCGTCGATATGTTATAATGGATGAAACATGGATCCATCTCTTCACTCCGGAATCAAAACGATCGTCATTCGAGTGGACAGTCACTGCAGGTGAATCTCGTCCAAAGCGCCCGAAAGCACAACAATCGGCTGGAAAGGTTATAGACTATCTTGAGAAGGGAAATACCATCAACGGTGAATATCATATCGCATTATTGGAGATCGCACCATGTCACAAGTCAATCAAAACAATGGCAAAACTACATGAATTGAACTTCGAATTGCTTCCATATCCACCGTATATTCGCCAGATTTGGATCCCAGCGACTACTCGAATGAAGAGGTTATCGCTGAAACTGAGGTCTTTTTTGAGGCAAAAGATAAATCGTTCTACAAAAGTGGTATTGAAATGTTAGATGATTGCGTTGCGCTTGACGGTGATTACGTTGATGAATAGAGCTAATTTTGAACAACAAACGTATAGAAAGGAAAACTATAAAATAAAAACCGAATTCGTATTCAATCGCAGAACTTGCGTTAATATCATCAGTATAGTACTGGAAACTACAAAATGATGCATGTGTTATCATATTTCATCCTTCCACAGCACACTACTGATATATCTCGTTTATGGTCGGATTATTCGGTCTTTGGCCGTATTGTACAATTCGTTCCTCAACCTCTCCAGTGCCGTAGTTGGCTTCGTTGGAGGTCAAACTAGACTAAAGGATTATACACATCGATACCATCAGAGTTTCTATGCTTCGGATTTCACATGACTCGTTCATCGACAGTGCAAGTTTCGGCTTACCCTTGTTATCGAATCTTTTGACTTTTGTTACATCTCGCATGAGATGTTGAATGTCATGCTTCAGTCGGATCGTTCTGTAATATTTCAAAGATATTTTTGGAAATATCGACTCTCTGTCATCGAGAAAAAGGATCTAGTCGAATAGCTGGAAGATAAAATTCTAACTGAACTAAATGAATTTAATTTAATTTGCTAAAAATCCAATTGGGGTGGTTAAACTTCTTGGGGAGGAACATCAGGTTTTGTTCAACGTCGGTGTTTATTTTAAAAGAGACATCGTTATGCCTCGATATAAAATGAACTATATATGACCAGAACGTTGAAGAATCCAGTTAAATGCATCGTGGATAAAAATAACCATATTGATACTTAGCAATCAATTTAATCAATTGAATATTGATTATTCGAAAAAATTTTGCTACGAGTGACATTAAATTCCTTTGGCACGGAGGTAACGATATGAGAAAAATTAGATGGAGCGTGTTAGAACAATGTGAAACTACAGAAAAAGAGGGCAAAAACTATCTTCTATGGAGAAGAAGATATATATCGAGATAAAGTGTGTTCTTTGCATCTTATACACAAATATGTGCTTGCTATTTGAAGATTTTGAAACTTTGAAATCCAATTTTCTCCAGTGGACGTGGAATTCTTCTCGGATTGTGTTTTTTTGACCAAAAATGGGAGAAAAATGAACGTACATGTGAATATTAATGGAAAGCAGAAATATAAGGATAGATGGCACGCGATGTGCTCTTGATTGGTCTGCGCATATGTAGATATACATGTGGCGCTATACCCGCGTATTCATTCATACGTATGGCTAATATATTATAGCATGTGCATGCAATATTTTTCTCTATCTCATTAAATCTGTTTCATCGTGGTCGAGCCTGCGAGAGCTACCATACGCCAGTAAAGAGGCTCAAAGCAAGTTTGCGTTGCGTGACAACAGAGCGTATATCCCTATATTCGCAGTCGCTCTCGTAATCAACTTATAGGGTGTTTTTAGACAACGAGAGTGTCCATCTTTATTAGAGAAAGAGAGAGGAGAAGAGAGTCTTTCAACATATCCATACATTGTAGAGTAAAATTAATGAAAGGGAGGATGGATCGCGTGTCGCGTAAGAAGGGGATGATAAAAGAGGGAAGAGAGTTGGTAAAAGAATTTATAATATTAAACAACGCGAGATATTTGTATTTCCACTATTTTTATTCTAAAAAGATTGAGGATAAATCTTACGCTTGTTTCAACGGCGCAAAATCAACGAGTTCATGATATTTTCAATTGAAAGTGAACCGCTTTGAAAGACGGTCTGGCCCCTAGACCATGAGTCATTATCGTGCATTATGTATTTGTACACGGTAATTTTAGTTGCATGGCGAACACACCGGTTCCAGGTATCTTAAATCCATCCCTAGAGAAATACACGTGCGGTCTGTGTGACTTAACACCCGCCTGATTCAACACCATCTAACCCTCTTACCTCCCTTCGAACTCGTTCAAGTTTCATTCCCTTGATAACAACTGCACTCCGTGATGCATTTCAGTACAACGTATACCACCACTGTGTGCTTCACTTTGGGTACGTAGATATGTATTTATATATTCATGTGTGTGTACGGTGGTACACTCGTGAATTCTTCGGGGCACTGATACATGTAGTACATTATGTGTGTATTGCCCCCGTAGAAGCGAAATGCCGGGCCATTAATTAACGTCTGTAACGATGTTATATACGCCGTGAACAAAAGCGTTGTACGTATGCACTGAATTTCTAAAACGAGCCGCCAACGACTATCCTCTGTAATCTTGTTTCTTGATATACCTTGGCTTATCACGACACCTTTGGGCAGACCGAGATAAACGAATTTTGTCTACCTTTGATTCACAATTGTACGTGTATCGATGTTGAATTTTTCCTGTTTCCTTTATTCTTCCTTCATACAAATATTTGCAAGTTATGATATGAAATACCAGAAATAGATTCCAGCAAAGATTTCGTTCATTCGTAATAGTTGTTTTGATATTCATTTCACAATTGAAAAATTAATATCTTCCTCCCCGACACAACTTATAATTCGATTCTGGGAAATGATTAAAACTTCAACTTGATATTTTATTCAAACCCGTTTGAAAGTTCCATGTTGGCAAGGAGAAGGAGCGTTGGAAATTTTTAATTACATTTCTTAACTCCACTCTTGGAATTTCCTAGGATTAACAATTTGATACAATTTTGATTGAATCGATCGGGCAAGAATAAGATCGTTCATTTCTTATTTTTTTTATGATGCACTTGAAAAAGTGAAATGTCATACCGATGACGATCAGTTCTATCGTTGTATACGTATATACATATTTTGTGACATAAGGAAAAGGTATTCCTTTTGGAGATTATCGTCAGATAAAATTTCTTAATCAAGTTCCTATAGGGATTTGCCTTGAGGGATTTAGAATATATTAATATACGTTGAACTTCTTTCATAATCTTTCGTTCGCTAGATCATGTTGTAGAATGAGGAGAGAATAAAAATTCTTTCCACTTTATCTTCTACCTCTGCTTCTCGTCTTTTATATCTTTTCCCATCTCTGATCCGTCTTCGTATATACATCGAGTAAAAAATATACTCAATTCTCCTGAAAAACTCTGAAACAAAAGTCCGCTCATATGGCTGTTGTGATTTGTGTATTATGGAGAGGGCCTATCAAACCCAAAAAGAGAAAACAGTAGGATGAGAGTGAAGAAGAGAAAGAGAGAGAGAGAGAGAGAGAGAGAGAGAAAGAGTGAGTGATAAAGCACCGCAATGCAGGCAAGGGCGTTGTCAGGGGCGACCCTTGTACGACCCTAAAGCCTCACTCGCAACTGAACTGTGTACGAACTAGAATGAGTTCTATGGATCAGTCGAGGAATAGGATAGATACACCGCATGATCGAAAACATTGGATCCTACGGAAATTTTGTTACATTCCATTGAATGTCGTTGTTTTTTAATGGAAAACAAATGGGTGAAAAGTTGCCGTCTTTGTCCATTCGAAATCTTCGAATACTTCGTACACGAATTTCTGATGTTCGGTAACGAACTGATTTGAATTCTTTTTTGTACAATGCTTCATCTCAAAGCTCGATTCTTATCTTATCCCCAGTGTCCTGACATTTATGTAAAATAATCTAATTTTGCCATTCTATTCTGACGATGGATTCTGACAGAATCTTTTCTAGTCAAATTGGGTGCGCTTTGGTGGGTAATTGACAACATTTTTTGAGCTTTCAAACGCTGAGAGCTGTCACGATCTTTAGATTCCAGCTCCGTTCAACTGAAAGTACATTCTTCCATAGTAACGACAATTGGGTGAAAATACAATCTTGAGAACAGCCAACTTCTTTTGGGAATCCAAATTGAAATATGAGTCTATGAAATCAAGTTTTGAATTAATCTGTATTCGATCTGGCTCGAACCGCTTGGAGTGTTAATTGAATAAAAATTAAGATTAACGGGATTGCAGCTCGATGTAAACTGACTCATAATCGAATTTCAGTTCTAATCTACATTTTAACCAATTTTTACTTCCCATAATTTTAATTGGAGAACATTGGAATGTAAAGATCGTGATAGCTCGTTTTCTGGATCGCGACAACACTACATTTATCAATGGCGCAAGGCTGATCGAGCTCTTAACCAGAACCTAGAGTGATAACATCGTTCCAACACGCAGAGAAAAAAAGTTGCTGAAACAGCAAACCTCGAAAATTTGCTTTGCTAATATGGTAAAACTTGTTGCTGAATTGGCAAAGAATTTGCTATTACAGCACAAATCTTGCTCTTTCGACAAGCGCTTGCCATTCAGCAATCCGGAATTGTAGATATACAGACGGCTAGAAAATTTTGCTGGATTAGCAAATATCTTGCTAAAATAGCAATATTTTTGCTGTAACAGCGACCGTTTTGCTAATTTAGCAAAGCAGATTTTTCGAAATCGCTTTTTCAGCAAGAATTTTTCTCTGCGTGAACAATCGACAAACCTGATAATTCTGACACCTGTGGCAACGGTGGCGAAAGATGGCAGACCCTGGTGCAATTCGTTTCGCCGAATTGACAAGATATTTGCTGATTCAGCAAATTTTCCAGCAGTCTGTACACTGTAAAGAATATTTGTATTAATTTTAATACAAAAGTTTGGAAGCAATACACATATTTTTGTATCGAATCTCCCACATTTTGAAATTCAAACACAATATTATTTTGAAATGGTTTTTATACAAAAATTGGTTAGATACCAAATTTAGCATTCACGATGCTGAATTGCTGGATCGACAAGCGTTTGCTAATTCAGCGAAGAGATTCGTCATATTCATTCGTCAGGATCCAAAAAGTGACGACTCTGCAATTATTCTGGAGATTCGTCCTGCGTTTTTTTGCAGGTGTTCATTTACCGAGAGGTTCTCATTTCGTTCCAAATGCTCAAATCGAATTGTTACCCTAAAATCCATATGAATCATACATACGTTAATACGCGAAATTGATGTTAATTTATAATAACGTAGAATAGAGAAGGGTGAAACTGATTATCATAAATCGATGTACGTAGAACTGTGGTAGATGCTTCTCTCGTATAATGTACACGCCACACAAATTTTGTCTTGTCACGTCAATCGAATGAGGTGATAGTGCATTGAATCGAACATTATCAATTACGTTCGACATTTCCTGGCTGTAGATAGACGACAAAATACTCGATCCATCATTAGACAGAGATTCTTATCGAAGTTTTTTAACTAAAGCGTTTTATTTTGCCGATATCGTGAAGTCGACCGCTTACATGCACATGTGATCGAAGATACCAGTGCCGTGACTCTGGCCAAATCGTTCTTTCCAAAATATTTATAAAGCTAAAACTAGCGGCAACGGGCTAGCGACGGATCGGTATAATTGAATAATGATTGAAAGTCATCCGATCTATTTCATTATATATCATTGAAATTTTCAAAAACGGGATGTAAATGATTCCAACGAATTTCTTCTCGGGTTTGATTTTTTCCTGTCAATATCTTTTCATACTTTTACGGCAGCGCAACTTTTTCCTGCAATTCATATTTTATAAAATTCAACAAAACTGGCCTTTTCACTTACAAAACGAATGAATTATATTCATAATAATGAACGAATTGATTGCCAGAACTTGCAAGTGGAGAAGAAACTTCCTTATAAATAGGTCAGTCTTGATAGACTTCTATTTGAATAAGGTATACCGTTGAATTACTTGTACAGTTCGTTCAGAAAGTTGAGATAGAACATAGCAGGAAGAAGAGATTAATAATCTCGTGGATCTTTTTTTATCCTTCATCGTCACACTCGTCTCAATAATAATAACAATAATTGTTTTCTCGATACGAAGCATCGTAGATGAATTTATTCACCTTTAAATTATTGCATCCGATTCTCTTTCCTCCGTTTGATACAATTTCTCTAAGCGTTAAGATAATAATTTGTTTGAACGCGAAGAAGATTCATTCGTTCAATGATATTCTTGAAATAAAAGTCGTCCGTCGTTGAGAATTCTACGATTTGCAAAAATTTTGATTACGTTTGATTTTGAAAACTGGTATTTTCAATTCTGAATGAATTCTTTCTTCAAACTTAGTTTTAGTTTTGAATCAAGAATGTAATGAAGTGTAATTCAGTTTTCAATTTTTGCTATGTTATATCACCGTTGATGGTACATTTTAGCAATTGAATGATCATCCATAGTGAGGGAGTGGAAATTGCTTTCGTTATATGCGATTCAAGCTTCACGCAGAAATTTCTAATAGTGCATTTTGAAGCGTGTTTCATATTCCAAATGATATTGTATTATGTTTGCATTACGTTTATTCAGGGAACCGAAGAATGTCATTTTATACGTTACGGTATCAAAATGATGGTAGCTTCAAATCATTTTATACGTAGTATGGTTGTCGACTTTTCTTGATGTTTTATAAACAAACTTTATGACAATAGTTTTTTTTCCTTGATTTGTTGCAGGTGGATTTGAAACCTTTGAGAGAGCCGACGATAGCAGTGCCTGCCCCTAAAATACTTGAAAAAAGAAAAGCCGAAGATGCCGATGCTAGTAAAGATTTGAAAAAAGTAAGTAAGATGGTTTATCTGATGTATAATTTAAACAATGTCTTAGCAGTTAGAAAAGCAACTCAATACGTGAATGATTTGCAGTTAAGAGGTGTTTCCTGCGGCAATGAAAGAAAAATACTGAAAATTGAGCATTACAGTGTTCCGATGCATAACTTTGTAATCTATGAGTTTACATCATGTTTTAGTGATAAAATTTCAATGGTGTTTCTGAAATTTAGGAGAAAGTTCTATTCCGATAATCCTATTGTGTCAATATTTCGTGTATATTATCTTCTTCCATCAATAAATTATTGTTTTGTAGGGTTGGAACTACTAACGTATTTCTCGAAAGTGCTCGTTTCTCCAGTTCAATTTTGATGTATCCTCCTCTCGAATATTTTTATATTCATAAATAATCATCGGATGTTCCACGAAAATTCCCATCCAGTTGTGAGGAGGGAGGAATAATGTAAAGTTGCCAACAAATATCAATTGAATCGTTTAGCAATCTTCATTGATTACTTTTGCCGATTTTCCAACGTGCACGGAGAGAAAAGAATAGTTATATTCTCAATGTAGCATGGGAATGATTACTATGTTACATGGTGACGAAAATTTTTAGATGGTGCGAGTCACTTGACATAGTGACGCTCCCGATTTTATGTAGTAACATTAGCCCTGTTAACATAGTAATAATTGACATGTTACATTGGAGACAGTACTATGCAACTAAACATGAATCCAATGCTATAAAGTAATATTAACCATGATTTCTTCATTGATCATAACCTAAATTAAACTATTGACATGTATATACACACAAGGCTTTTCAGTGAATGAGGTTATGAATAAATAAGTCAGGTTATGAAATGGTTGATAGAAAGAAAAGAGAGCATAAAGTCAGAAACAAATTATATCAGTCTTCTAAATAATAACTGTGTTTTTACTTGATTATTAATAGTGGGCTGACTACCGTAATAATACGTATAATATATGTATGTCTATACACGTAGTATATTTTCATTAACTGGAATCACAGCTATTGTATAATTGTAACATGGTAATCAGTACCATTTTACATTGCTTTGAGTTCTATTTGTCTGATTTCGATGTAGTATAGTAATCACTACCAGAAAAATGGCGAAAGATTCTATTCTCACATAGTAACATTTACGATTTTCAATAAAATAAGAACGAATACTATGTTAGCATGGTAAATATTACCATACATTTCTCTCCGTGTGGTTTCAGTACTAGGTTATGTAATCATGGTATTTCCCCTGGTTGATTGTTCTCAATGAAGAAGGATCTATTCATTATTATCGTTATTGGTGATACACTATAATAAATTGAGTGTTCAATTTGTTGAATGTTCAGGTAAGTCAATACTCTCCGTTCGTTTTAATCTCAAAATTTTTTCTAAGAAGGATCTCCCCAACTGATCAGTCGCCAGGGGAAATACAAAATATCCAGGGGAGATACAAAGTGTCTACAAGAGATTTCAACAGCCAAACTTGATCGCAGATCATCTCTATATCGAAAAAATTGAGTAGCCCAAAAAGTTTGTATCTTGTATCTTCCCTGTCCTCTTGTAAAATCATGGAAAATGAATGAATTGGTTGGCCATCTTCAGGAAACCTCTCAATTGAGAATCACCCACGTATGAAATGTTTTTTTTTTTTTTATGATCGAGAGAAGAGAAAAATTGACGCTCACGAAAAATATAGACAAAGAATTTCATTATTCGGTAGCAATTCGAAACCCTCGTTCGGTCATCAAAATTCGATGTCGACAAAAAACGTGAACGTTTCCGCATAATCGGAAATGAATGGAAAAGTCAGCCAAGTCTACGGTGAAACGAACGTAGATTTTATAGGCATGAACGACATATTTGGTACACCGTATCTCATGTTCACGTGAAAAGCCATTCCGTTATACCGGAAAGTGAAGTTAACGACGAATTTTCATAGTATAACAGAAACGTGACAGAATGGAAATGGTTAACAGGAAATATACAAAGACAAAAGATACATGTACATTCGTGTGTATCTACCTCTACTTTTGTGAAAAGTATGAATGCAATGTTGATCCAAAGTAGATCATATCTTCTATGACGTGTGTGCTTTTTGAAACTGAATTTCGATACAATCTCTAAAACCTTGTATTTACCCTTTTTATTCATTCGGTATCATATCGCGTGAACACACAAATGCATCGACCGAAGCGTAAACAACATACGCGAATGAGTCGTTCAAACGATCACTGCCTCTCTGTTCTTCGCGGCCAAGCTTGAATTTACAAATTCATTCCCATGATCTAATGATTTCCCTTCTATTCGTCCGTCAGCGAAATAAAATATTATCCAACGTACCAAACGAATCGGATGATAATTATATTACTTTGACAATGATAAGAGACGAATTAGTTCTCGCTTTATCAGTTCGTTCTTAAACGAGAACAAGTTTTCCAACCTCAGAAGCAAGAAACTAAGACCACCGGCATGACGCGTAAAATGATGCGAAAATAATTCAAAGCACACCATACCTCTCACGTTCATTCTCCCTTGTATTGTGTCTTGAGAAGAAAGGGAAAGAAAAAAAGAAAGCATACTTTTCCTTTTTCTCCCTTCTTCCACGAATATACGATCACGCGGGGACGATTTCTTTTAATATCATTTAAACGACGCCAGGGGATGAAATAACAACAAATCAAGCTCGGAATATACGATTTTTCTTCTTAAGAAAGTGGATGAGGGGTGGGGGGTCAGTTCTGTCAAACATGGATGAAGAAAAAAGAAATTGTCAGAGATTTCAAGAATGAATTTATTTTTTCATGGAACGTTCTGCACTGTAAAAAATTATTGAGGAGAATTCAACACATAATGATCAAAATAATGCCTCAAAGTGGTGGAAAAATCCTTCATTTTCGATGGAACAAACAATTCCCAACAGTGTGAAGAAAAACTCCCCACATTTTCTACAGTGTGCTCTCATTATGGAAAAGATTGAGAATTCAGCATTTTCGAAGAAGTATTTCATTCAGAGATAGAGAGAGAGGGGGGGAGAGAGAGAGAGGTGAGTTTTATGAGTCGATAATTTTAATTCTTGAGATGGCGAAGATAAACGGTGACATCATTAATTGGAAGGTACGATGCTTGAAAATAAGAGAGATCATTCGTTGAAATTTTGAACTCGTTTCAGTTGGAAAAAAATTCATCAAATGTACTCGAAGAATTGCATTAGTAGAGGAATTTCGTTTGCTTCGTCGTTGGTAATCAGTTACGTCGGTAGAAAGATGATCAAAGTTCGCTACCTAAAAGGAAGAAACGTATTTACTTTGACAGGCGATGGAAAAAAAGAAGGTGAAAGAGGTGTGGCAGTTTTGTGTGGCAGCAAATCGAGGGAGTTACCCAAGGATGAAGCAAACAAGTTTCAGAAACGGTCGATACAGCCCTAAAAGTCTAGAACGCGTGTGCCAGGACAATTTTGTAAGAAACAAAATATGAGGGATATTGGTGCGTATACACGCTCGCAATAATGGAGAACAGATGAAACGCTTAGCTTATAAATGAATCAAAAAGTCAATAATAAACCAATAAAGTACCATATTTTTATGGTAGGCAGGGGAAATACTTTGCCAGCGGCGAGTTCACTACGACTCCCCTCGAGTTTAAGAGACACCCTATTAAGAACGTACGGAGTTATCGTCTTCATCGTCGTATCCAACCAACTTCAATAAACATTCCTTTCATTTATCGAACATTCCTCCTACGGATGTACATTGAATATTCCAATACATTTCGAATATGAACTTGCATAGGATATTTTTGCACGTAAGAATGTTTTATGGATGGCTATATCGATTATATCAAATATCCTTGCACTATATGGGATCAAAAGGATTTCATTGAACTCGAATAGCTCGGATATACCGACAATCCGAATGGCATTCTTCTCGTAAAATTCTAACGTAAACTAATGTATGTTAGTTACTAAACGTGATCTCTATTTTTAAGTATTTGTATTCGCTCTGAATAGAACGAAGATTTCATGAAGCGTCATGACGCAACAGAGTTGAAGAATTTTCAAAAATCTTGTACGATTCTGAACGTATCGTGTTGAATTTATCAATAGAAACAAAATTTATAAATGATATCGAATCGATATTTGGATCGTTATTTTTACGGGGATAATGATCACGATGGGAGAGACAATCGCGGGAACGAAAAGTCTTTGGGTGATTTTGTAGGAAGCAAAAGCAAACGGAAAAACCCCTTCGAGCACGACGGATCTCTTATTGTTTCTCATATCACATCATGAAATTATAAATTGTAGCATGAAAAACGATTGAGATAACGAAATCGTATTTTGAGGAGAAATTGGTAGAGGTTTATCGGATGGTATTATCCGAAAAAGAATTTGTTTCCCAAGAAACGGAAGACAGATTCAACAAAGATAATCCAATTCCGGGTTGTTTTTCTTCCTCTTTCAAGTGGATACAGCCGTTCTATATAAACATAAATGTGGTATTCGTGGCTGAATAGAATGTCTGTATCTACTTGATTGTCGTTCTCCAATATTGTGGTTGGTAGCCAGGCACGCAGTCATTTAAGAAACGTTATTCCTTAAATTATAGACGACAGGCAAAGAGGCATGGCACAATCTCAATCACGTTACTTTGCGGATGGCTGGGATCACCATGATTTTCTTCGCGTAATATTTTCATGACATGCCACAGGGCATGGTGAATGCAATTCATAAAGCCACAAGTGTCGTCTATACACAAAGTTCATTCGACTCGTGTGTCGAGATTGACAAGATCGTATGACGTGAATTATTCTAAACGATTCTTTAGCGACAAAATAGATCAAGGTATGTAGCGTCTAAAATTATTTTCACCCACAGTTTTCCTAATCTCATTGCTATTCGGTATTGAAAAGTTCACACGCGCCTTTTGTGACACGAAGATGTTCTTGATTTCACATCGAATGAACAACAACGCACGAATCTTGAGATTTTCCGAGGCGTGGATTCTCCATTACTATTCGTTCTCCAGTCGCACCGCTTACTTGTTTTGTCAAATTTAATGCGCGTATATCCTAACGCACTTGATAGTAAATACGCATAATTGTTGAATTTTATGATCCAAGGATCGAATGGAATCCAGAATGGCGTGAAGACTTTTTCAAAACATTAACCGGCAAACAGCCATTTCATTTCAATAGGACCGATTTGTACCTCACAAATATGAAGATGCGTGTGGAACAGTTGTATGTATCCAAAGCTTCGACGCTGCTGCAGTGGTTCAACTAATTATTATTATTGTCCTGGCATTAATTAAAACGTGCACCTCTGTACATGAATATTAGGGAAAGTCATTATCGTAATGCGTCGTTTATTTCATCGGGAACGAGGACATACACGCAATAACTGTCCAGGTGAACAACCAACTACTGGGGCGCACCCTGATATCCGTGTCGTGTGTCATTTATTAATTTTCAACGTGACTTTTTGAAACAAATTTTGCTCTCCTCGTCTCCTACCTTCTCTCTAATGGTTCTGCATGCTGAAAATAAATTTCTTATTGAAAGTACGCCAAAGAAAAAAATTGGTATAATTCAACGTCATGCGGCACTGTTAAGTTGACAGTTTATTGTATTTAGCACAACTGCGTGAAATGTGTTGTTCTAGCTTTTTCTTTCAAAGTAAAATTTCGTTTGAATAAATCGAAAACATAAAATCCAAGAATAAAGTGATTTTAATGTTTCATAAATAAGTTTGAACGTCATTATTAATATTCACAACAATTCATATGTTTTTTCGTTTCTTTCGTGTCTACTTTTTTCGACGGATTTGATGAAACAAATCTACGATACATACTATGTGGTATTATTTCTTGTTTCAGGCCAAATTGGAGACAAAAGCGTTGAAAGCGAAGAGGCCTGGATTCACGGATGAACGGTACAACGAGACTAGCTATTACGTAGAAAACGGTTAGTGTGAATAACAATGAATTTGTTTAAATAGTATTCAAACGAATTACACGGAGAAAAATGCAGGTTGAAAATATAGTAATCTTTGATGAAAATTGGAGAATATTTCTTGAATGTATAATGGAGACAAAACGGTTTACATTGTTCTGGAATTGTTCTGAAATACTTAATATAAAATAGAGAAAGTTTCCAAAAGTCGCGCGTGAAATTTCACAAAGACAGTAACAAAATTTCAATATTCTACTATTCACTTTGTGGTATTTTATACGCGACTTTTGGAAAGTTGATATATGTTTCTCTATTTCTCTAATTTCTCGAATACAACTCCACACAAAAGTGGACCATTTTATCTTTAGTATGCATTTAAAAGAAACTCTTAGATTTTAAGAAATATTCTCAAATTTTTGTCAAAGATTACTTATATTTTCTACGTACATTTTTCTCCATGTAGCAATGGAGATACCAGCAACGGTAATTCAATCGAATCATTCGATTCGATTTTTCAAAAAATATTCTTGAGAAAAAAATGACAGAAACGATTCGATTGAAGCCCCGATGCTAGAATCCCTGTAAGCCGTGTACGAACACATGTATTTTATAATTTGATACATCTTGTCCGGTCTCCCGCTATATTCACACCTTTGCCACAAATAGTTACAATGGTACGTTCAAGATTCGATCAATAATGGAACCAAACACATATGTCTACCCCTACTACAGAGACAACACTTTGTAAACGAACTTTCACTGCATTCATTGTTTGCTCGAGTTAACATAATGGCGGGTAATTCAGCGATCATGCGTTAATCCAACTATACTCGCTGTACAACGAGTGGTACCACTCATTATTCCTCTACTTTATGAACACGTTCTATTCAATGTTTGAATACAAATTTATGAACCTTCGGAGTCAATAATTTATATGAATTTCAAAGCCCGTTGCAGAAAGATGATTGTGAAAGAGGCAGGTGGGATTGTAAACGTGCCATTCGAATCAATTCCATCATTGTTAACGTGTTTTCAGTTGATATCGATTCTATGCCACACTGTAAGGAATTTCTATGGGAAACTTCATATAAATGTTCGGAAGTAATTAACACATACATGCGTTAGGAGAGTTTCATATTTTACCGGGAATTTACTGGGAAATGGGGGTAAACATCCCATAAAGTTTGGAATTTTTAGTCAAATTTATGGGAAATTTCATATACACTGAGAGAAATAATTACTAATACCAAGAAAATATATTCTTGAATATTTTTAAGAATATATATTCTTGAATGCAGCTAATATGGCGTGGAGCCAAGAGAAATTTTCTTGAATCAAGAAAATATTTTCTCCATTCAAGAAATCTATGCTTGGTTTCAGCAAAATTTTCTTGGATCAAGAGAAAATATTTTTGGAGAAATGAATTTCTTGAAACAAGAAAATATATTGTCGATGATAGTAATTATTTCTCTCTGTGTACATTTATCGAAAATTGATTTCCTATCGCTTGATTGGAATTTTCCGGCGGCTGCGTATAGGAAAATTCCGATTATTCTTTACAGTGCAAGTAACGAAAAATACCCTGCTTCCGAACATTGTCTTAACCTTCCGACCGTCTCATCGCATATAAAAATTTACCAGTGGCGCAAGGCTGACCCAGCCCTGACGAGCATTGGCGGAGCCTTGGGAGAAAGCCTGACCAAGGACTGAAATGATAACATCGTTTCAGCAATTTACAAGCCTCAATTTTAATGCCTGGGGCAGCGGTGGTGAAAGGTCGCCAATGTTGGCGTAGGCTTGATTCAATGTTCTTGCCACGATTGGCCGATACAAAACTTTTACTATAAAACCAATGTTGGTTTGATCCTGAAGCAATGTTGGCACAAACTTGCGCCAACACCGTTCTCACACTTTTCATCTTTGTATTGCCGACACAGGCACGATATTACCTCTATTGTCAATCAACGTTGGCCCGATATAAATCCCCCACGCTTGGCTGTCACGCTTGGCCCAAGCCATTGCCCGTGGTCAACATTGGCGGAATGGCTAAATTTTGACATGGGATAATTTCTGAATCATTACTCTTATCACCGTGTAAATAAATTCAGATGATCTTGCTGTGGCCATATTTATATCTGCTTCCCCTTGTTCATCGAATTCAAATTCGTAGAAACAATATTGTGTATTGTATTATTTTTTGCTGAGATAATGGTTTTTTCATTTTGACGGCCATCTGTTTGCCATCTTTTCTAACCACATCTTCGCTCCTAGAATTTTGCTGTGACAGTTACGAATTCTTGAGGCGGCGTGTGAGAAGCCGTAGTTGATATTATTTCAGCTGTAGCAGTCAAAGTAGGGAGGTGAAAACAAAGAGTAGTTGTTACACCACATTCATTACTTTTCCATGGATAGCTGAAAAATTTGCTGAGGTAACGAATTATTTGTTGAGTTACGCTGTAAGAAAATTCAACTCACGAATTTTGCTTGATTTACGTGCAGATTATATTTGATCAACCGCATCAAGTTCAATTCAGGCTATAAGGAAGATAAAAACAACAACCTTCACGAGCATGAAACTTCATGCTTTTTGATTTAATGTGCTTTCGATGCATTAAAAGACTGGGATTCATACGTTGAAGGCAAAATTGTGACAAAAATGTGAAGGTGTTGAATTTTACTTGAAAAAGAATAAAAAATCATCAATACTTGACAAACAATAGAAGAAGAACACAACTTTTCAAAAGTCGCGCATGCAATTCTATAAAGTGAATAATAAAATTGAGAAATTTCGTTACATACTTCGTCAAATTTCATGCGCGATTTTTGGAAAATTCAATATATTGATGATTTTTCATTCTTTTTCAAGTAATATTCAACAGAAATGGACTGAAAAAAAATATCTTCCAGCCAGATAAATAGTTTATTTGTCCTCTCTCCATAAAATATTTCATAGGATTGATGAAATATTTAATGGAATCAAATAATACAATGATTGTCCCAGATAAACTGGTCTTTTAAACAAATAATTTATTCGTCACAAGTAATCAGTTTTTGCATCTAATTGAATATTTAATTTGTACAAATGAATATTTTATGGAGAGAGGACAAATACATATTCTTTCCAGTGTCTTGTGTCTTGTGAAAGATTATAATATTCTCGATTTGCATTTTTCTCCGTGTAGAGATTGTTTGTTTTCTGCAAAAAATACAACATGATAGAAAGTGTAGCAAAATGTATACAGCAAGATGAGATTCAGCTACCACAGGTAATTTTTGTTTCCTCTGTGTATTGAAGAAAGAATAGTTTCTAAACCAAACTTGGAAATTCCCATGTGTGTAGGAACCAATGGCCCAATGATGGACCAAGCCTGGCACAAGACCTGCCGAGACTTGTCTCGAACAATTGACCAAACTGGGCTCAGGCTTGGGGGTGATAAGATCAGGACAAGCTTGCGCCAGTGGTTTTGCCAATCAATGCAATGATAACAAAAGTAATTGATTCATATTTCAGTTCATGACTTTTTCCCTCAGAATACCGTCCATGAATTATCTTGAAACGATAGAAAAAATGTGACAAGACTGGGACAAGCTTGTATGATCATTGGAAATCAGTTAATTACATTTAAAAGTATCCTATTACCATTAAGTGAAGTTCTATCCTCACTTGGATCAATAAAATCTAGCTTGTTGTGTAAAACTAGTGTGTAGGATTAGTTATGGCAGGAAGATCGGGCCAGCCCTGTCCCGATGGTTATCCCCAAGTCTTCAGCCATTGTAATTTCGAAATTCAGTCAATATTTATAAACATTGTGCCACTTATGTGGGCAATATTGGCACGATTGCTCTCAACGAATGCTCGATTTTTACACTTGTGCCAAGCTTATACCAAGCTTGTAGCAAATGTAGTGACCATTTCAAAAATATTAACAAATGTGCAATGACTGACTATCCATTGGGAACAACGGGACAATCATGGTACAATATTGGGCCAATTGTTCTTGACGGAGGTTTGTTTCTGACACATGTGCCAACCTTGGGACAAGCTTGGGTTTTTTTCAGTCTTGGCAATACCTGCATGGGTTGTAATCTCAATCGATGTTGATTAATTTCAACATTGTGGCAAAAGTCAACGCAGAGCTGTCAAATTTCCAATCATCGTGTTAAAAAAAAAAAAGAACTTCGAATCGAGTATCGTTACCTTTTCCACCCAGTTGTACATACTCTGTGTACGTAGATTTATAATCTTACTGAGAACAAGAAGGAGGAGCGTGTGAGGCATATATTTTCTTTCTCATATTTCAATATCTCATCGCTGGTGACAGTTCGGTTGCATCTATAATTATATATTCGAATCCGTCACGAGATATTCATATTTGCGTGCTTACAGGAAAAATATAAGAGAATACGTCGGAACCGAGTACTTTATTTCTTCAATTAACTTTTATCATAAATCGTTTCTCGTTGATTTCAGGGACTAGTACTGGCTTCAAGACTAAAAAACGACCCATATTTGAACTTTTTGTTTCTTGTTTCTTTTATTACGAAAGTTTATACATGCTTTTGCCTTCAATTTGTACATCTTTTGGGAGTGTATAAAAATTTTTTTCCATTTTTTTTTATCGATCAAAGTCGAGTCCTCGAAAATGAGACCCTAATCACACTGCGCTGAGATAATCTCAAAACTGGCATGTCTCAAACAGAAATTGCCAGAAGCATTTCAAAGAGGAACGTAGTTTACATCGTAATTCATCACCTATTTATAAAAAATTCAAAAAGAGACAAATTTTTCTGGTGAATTACGGTAGAGGAGATCAAAATAAACAAATGCATCAAGAATAAAACAAATCTATCCCCACTGGTTGAGGAGAATAAGTCAGCGCAGTTTGAAAAAATGCTATTTTGAGTAAAACGCGTTTGAAGTTTTTTTTACGATAAATTTGAAGTATTTGCATTTTTGTACTCCTGGAGTATTTTCAGTAAGGAATACTTCTTGTTGACCCCACATGACAGCATATTTTACACAAGACAAGAAAGTACCCCACTGAAAGTACTCCTGGAATTCGAAAATACTCCCGGCTGCCCATCCCTACAACTCTCTTATTTTTTCGAATTTCATTATAAAATTGTAGGAGGTGATTTTTGAAGGTATGAGGTTACATGAAATGTTATAAAAAAAATATTGCGGAACAAGCTCGAGTGAATTGCATTTCGCGTAACGTATGAAACATCGAAATCAATCCTAAATGTTCCGCGCGTCAATACAAAGATGTATTTATCTAGCTGTTTATCTAAAACAATGAGATAGATTTATATTTCTTCGTGTAGCTTCCCTACAAGTGTATTTGATTATTCAAATAGACTATTATGTTCGAATGTAGAACAAATATTGATTGTCGATACACCATCGTTGGTCTGAATACCCGATCGATCCTTTTATAGTTGATACATCACTTCTCTCTCACCGTACATCTCTCAATTCCCTTCTCTTTGTTCGAGTACATGTATATCGGTTTTAAGGTAAAAATCATAAGGGAAAAAAATACCAAATATTCGAGTTCAAGTGAAAAACGTGTTCATTGAAATTGAAAAAGAAAATTTCAGTCTTTCAACGTCGGATTCGATCGATGATGACGCTGATAAAATAAAATACGATTTTTTCTTGTTCCAGTCAATATGATTCCTCGTTATAGATAACTATCTCGGAATGTGTTTATTTTCAAATGGTTCAAGAGCGGTATTTGATTCCAGACTCAGTTTATTTCTTTAGTTTACATGAAAGCCATTGTTAACCGATGAACGCTTAGGAACGTTTATTCAACGAAGCATTTACTTTCACAAAAGTGTATGAAAATCCACGAAGTTGATCAAAATTCAAGAAAAGGGTGGGTTACAACATTGTTTTTTTTCTTCCCGTTTTGTTGTTGAAATCTAATAGTTGAGTAAATTATATTTGTTATCATTTATCATCAAGCACCCCAGTTTGAAACTATATACAATGTTATCACGTGTGTATATCGTACACCTGCTAACACTTAAGTTCGTATTTTACTATCTTCGTTACAGAGTTGCTATGCGCAGTTATGAGTTCAGTTTCCTTTTTCTTCTGCTCGATGTGTACATCCCTAACTCCAGTGGTCATATATCTTTATAACAAAATAAAACGTTTCTCTACGTCTTCTCTTTCTAGAAGAAGGAACAGAAATTGAAATAACAGTATGGTGTGATATGATATTTGTAACCACCATCCAATTGAATTCTTCCAACTAAACTCAGCAGATAGATCTTACATCTCCTGATGAATGAATACCATTCGTCGTTGAAGTTCATAAATATATCACATATTATAATTCCCTTGAAGTGAGATTCACCATGTTAACGGTAATACCAGTAGCAGTTGTAGCGGTAGTAGTAGGAGTAGTAATTGAAGGTGTGCTGTCATAGCAGTTGTAGGAGCAGCAGTGGAAAGTGAAGGTAGTAAGAACGAGTACGTGATTCAAATCTAGATTCGATCGCATCTTTGTAACGATGAGAGACCGTACGTTCATTATCGAAGCCAGAAATCTCAGGCCTTGGTAATTCATCCTTTCTTCTCTTGCACCTTTTTCTTCGACCCATGCTACATCACTTTCGCACAAAGTCTCTAGTTGAGGAACCAGATGAGTATCAAGAATGTTCCAATATACTTTTAGGTACAAGAGCACTCAAAGTGAAGACTCAGGTCTTTCTATATGACGTACCCTCAAAGAAAAAAATTCAAAGAAAACAGTAGTTTTTATTCTATCAAAATAGGGTGAAATTGAGTTTCTCAAGTCTGTTTCTGTGTCACGTGAAGAATCATGAAAATGATTATCTCGAGCCAAACCTTGATTTCATACAACGCCAAATCGTTTCAAAATTACCCAATGCCTCTCTTGTTGAAATCCAAAGTGAAGCACGAGAGCTAAAAAGTGATACCAAAGTGAAGGGTAAATTTTCTTCATCGTGTTTTATAAAAAGAGACTTCTAATTGCGGTGAAAATTTTTCCTCCCTGTGTCTGACGACGAAGGGAAGAATACGTTTACACTCTTATCACATCGTTGAACAATGTTTTCCACTTCGCTTAGACCGAGGAAACAAGAGATCAAGAAGCGAGGGACGTACGAGACAAGAAGCAACAGAGGTCGAGAATGAGAAGTAGTAGTCGCAATAAGACCAATTACTGAATCTGTCGTCGTAGTCGTAATCATCATCGAATACAGAAACAGAACACGTATCTAAGCGCATCGCAATTACTACAATTTCCAACGTATATCATTGAATGATGTGTGGTGTATATGTTCTTCCGCCGTTTAAAGAATCGCCGAAGCGTCAGCATTTTTCCTTCCGACAGTCCTTTTAGTATGAAAAGAAATATCAGTATTTCACCTATTCATATTCGTATCTCCACAAAAACGAAGATATACAATTATTTATCGTATAATATCGTTACTCGAATATTATAACAAAAGAGAATCAGCTTTTGAATACAATCTTGAATCTCTGAACTACCTTCCATCATGAAGAATTATCAAACGCTTTGACGATTCAAAATTCCTCGGTTGGAAGTGCAATGAAGAAGTTTCTCAATAGAAAGCTTAACATCTCTGCTTCATCGACGGAAACGCATTGTCTTTTCAACAATCTTGTTCATTCTCTCTAATCTTCTTCCTTTTGCTCGTTGTCATCGACATGGCGATTGTCGACGTACGTGTACATTTCTGAACGCGTCTTCGTTTCTTCTTTTCCCGACTGTCGTGTGAAAAGAAGAAAGAAAGAAAAGACCTCTTCACAATTTTTTGGAGGATCTTCGAAAGCTTGATTCTTTCATCGCTTTTCACCGTCACCCTTGAAGCCGGCTCTCAGCACGTTCTCTCCCACTCGCCCACAGTTCCTGCATATAAAATCTAAAGATGCCTCGGTTACCGATGCTACCTTCTAAGCCTCCTTCTTCCCTTTCTTTCTTCCTTCCGTACATTTTTGTTCCCTAACTCGCAGTCCATTTCTCTTTCAGACTGCGAAAGAAATCTTCTTTTCTTTTTCAAGTGACATCGTGTTCTAATATTTCCTTTCTTTTCTGCAATGCATCCTCCAGATGAATGCTCTAGATTCTTCTCGAAGTGTATAGAAATAGGAAAATTTACATTAAAGTCATCGATTCTTCCATCTTTGTTCGTATATTCGCTTGAAAAATAGAATCTTGAAAGGGTAGAAGAGGACTTTGAAGAACTCGTATCAAGTAGTACGAGTCAATGTATGAACATTAGGATACCCCCTGTGTTGTCTCTTTAAATACTTCATTTAAATTTCGGATTCTTCTAACTGGGAGAGAATATTGAATGCCATAGAGTGGAATATTTGAAATTAATCGAATTCGATGAATCAGTTATGTTCAAATGTAGAGAGAAGATATTTTTATCTCCTGTCGATCGGATGTTTTTGAAAATTACAAACTGTTCTTGAAAGAAAATACAAAACTTGTTCGATACACAGATTCATCGATGAAAAACACTTGGAAAACTTCTCTCACAGCGACTGTTGCGGATGACAATTCTTATTCGAGTTCAAATTTGTTATTATATCAAGTATATTCATCTACCGTGAGATATTTTCATTACAATTTAGGTTGGAAGACTAAATCAATTGAACACTGAATTCTGGTCAAAGAAAGACAAAAAATGGTGTAGAAACTTTAAACACAAACAACCAGGGAACAACGAACTTTTTTCATTGTTTTTTTCCATCTTCGCTATATATTCTTTTGTTACCATCGATTTTCTCTCCTTCGTTTTCCCCCGGCCGTTATCCAAAAATTAATCAAGCATCTCTCAGTGTACCGGTTTTTATATATCTCTATCGTCTTTTTCTCCTCATCTTCTCCCCCTAGGTGAATATTTATCGATTCGAATTTCGCTTAGACGCATCCTCTCGCGATGCTCGGTACATTTATCGAAAAATTGAAGGCAAAAATATGAATGAAGAAGAGTATAGAAATGTATACCGTTCGAGAGAACACATAAAAATAACTAGGAAAAAAACAAGGAATTTCAAACTCATACCGAACATTCATACAATTTTCACGCAAAACTTTTCCAAATATACTCCGACGGCATTGGTAATGTATTTGAAATGTACTCTGTACGTTCACTCGACAATCGACCTTCGTTTAGATACGTGCAGTGTCTGTCCATTTATACGATCAATCAATATTCTATATTTTTGTGTACCTTTCTGTCATTTTTTTTGCTCAGGTCTTCGAAAAGTTTACCCGTATTACTTCACTTTTACGACTTTCACGAAAGGACGATGGGTCGGCGAAAAGATTCTGGAAGTCTTTGCTCGTGAGTTTCGAGCTCATCCTGCAGAAGAGTACGAACGTTGTATTCGCGCTGGAACTCTCACAGTCAACTATCAAAAGGTCGATGTAGACTATAGGTTGCGGCACAACGACCTCTTGGCCAATGTAGTTCACAGGTAAGAAAGAACAAAAAATAAAAAGAAAAAAACAATTCTAATTTATATCGTTATGAAACATGTGAAGAAAAAAAACACTTTTTTGACGCATCATATCGAAACCCTTTGAACAGCAAGATTGAAATGAAAATTAATCGAACATCATTTTTTATGTTACTTTTTTGTTGGACAATACCCAACCTGTTGCATCGACCCAATTCATCTGTAGTTTAATTTTCACAAGATCGATTCGTTGAACACATGAATTTGGGGAATACTCTTTTTTCTTCGCAGCTTTTGGAGAACTGGACGAATTTGATAAGCAACTTCTAACGAGTCGTTTTTAATAGTTCTTTGTTACACGGAGAAAAATGCGAGTCGAAAATGTGAAAACATAAAATCTTAGAAAAGATAAAACGGTTCACAAAATTTCGAAATCTTATTATTATTCACTTTTCGTGCACGATTTTTGGAAAGTTCAAATTTTTTTGCCGAGTATTGGTAATTTTTCATTGTCTCTTAAATAAAAATCAACAAAAATGTGTGAACCATTTTATATTACAAATTTAAGAGAAACTCTCAGATTTTCAGAAATATTCTGAGATTTTCTTGACTTAAATTTGTCTCCGGGTAGCAGAAGAGCTTTTGCAACTACTGTAGCCTTATCATTCCCTTTTTTTCATCGATCTTAAGTTAAGGGGTCCAATATTCTTAGTAAAAGCTACTGGAAATTTGATTAATTTAACCAAGACAATATAGTTGATACAACTAACAAGGAGACTCACGGAAGTATCCCTCACCGATTTTAATGAAACTTTGCATAGTCGTAGTAAAACATCGAAAAATGGTGGAGGTTTAAAGGTAGAAACCACCCTTCACAGGAACGTAACAGTGGGACTGATCGAGAATTTTTGTGCAAAATCGTAGAACTCTTAATAAAAGAATGATAGGGACTTGATTTTTTTTTTTTTGTAAATGAAGGGGAAACATCCTAGATTTGAGGAATAAAATCCAAAAAATTCATGGGAAATGAGGTTTTTCAGCAAAAATACGACTTTTTCATGATTCAAGGGTGTTTCAAATGTGTTTATCTCCCCAAGTTTTCCCGGAAAACGCAATTAAAGTATGAAGATGCGTATTTCACGATGAATCAAAGGGGAGAAAATGATTTGATCGATGGATTATGCATCATTCCCCAAGGAGTTTGGTACACTGAATCTAAATTTGAAAAGAGAATATGTTTATTTTTCCAAATCCTTCCGAAAAATGCAGCCAAAGTGGAAAGAATTTGAAGTCTACAAATTATATAAATAATAATAAAAAATTAGACATTCCATTGAATTCCTTCACTTTAACCAATTTTTCCGGCAGAACCTGGAAAAATGAACGGATTCTGTTTTTAGATTTGGATTTAGCGTATCGAAATCCATGTGGAATGATGTATAATCCATCGATCAAATTATTTTCTCTGCTTTGAATCATATGAATAACCGTAAAAACCACATTCTCATACTTTAACTGCGTTTTCCAGAAAAACTTGAAGGGATAAACACATTCTGTTTCCAGATTTGGATTCAGCACATCGAAATACATAAGAAATGATGCATAACACATCGACTAAAAATTTTTCACCCTTTTGAATGATGAAAAATTCGGAGTTTTTGCTCAAAAATCTCATTTTCCATGAATTCTCTGGATATTTTGTCTCAAATCTGGAATGTCTGCCCTTCATTTAAAGAAAAATCATATCCCTATCATTCTTCTATTAGGAGTTTGACGATTTTTACACAAAAATTCTCAATTAATCCCTATATGACGTTCGAAGGGTGATTTCTACCCTCAAACCCCCACCATTGCCAATTCAAAAAAATACTTGTCGATTATTTTTCGATGTTTCACAAGTATGCAAAGTTTAATTAGAATCGGTGAGTGACACTTCCATAAGTCTCCTTGTTAATTGTATCAACTATATTTTCTTGATTAGTTTAATCAAATTTCCAGTAGCTTTTACTGAGAATATTTGGTTGGGGCGTTTCAGTTACAGTGATTATAGAAATTTTTCTCAGTGTAGAAAAAAAATTACTTGCAAAATTTGTTCCTGATTTACCAGTGGAATTCACTGATTCTTTGAATGCTAAAAGAGTTATGTTATTAAAATTCGTCAACGAACCGGAAATATTTTTACAAAAAGCCGCGGAACTCTTGAACCAAAGTGGCCTCCGAACAATGATGAATCGTCGGTTGTTCGATCAAGCATACACAACAAATAAAAGCTCCTTAGAAAACTTGGAAGAAAATGAGTAACCACTTGAAACGTTACGTTGATCCGGGTTTTTTCGACGTTCTATTTCCTTGATCGATTTTAATCTGGGACATTTTCTAGAATACATTAATTGATACTCGATGAGCAGATAATGAACAACGTTAATGAACGATAAACGCAGACCAGTTAACCTCGTTTCTCTTTCAGTTTCTCTTCTGAGTATTCAGTTCTGAAATCACGTGTTTTCAATCTCACTTGCGATATCCTTGGCACGAATATCTCAAGAAATATATATGCATATATATATATATATCTATATAACGAGAGGGGGAGGGGAGGAGAGAAGAAAGGAAGAGAGAACAATGCATATATGCATGTTTCTCATCTTCCATCATTCTTGAATGCATCACCGTTCGACAACGCCGCTGCCACCGCAAGTTTTATATCCTCGTATCCTTAAAGGTCGTATTCGTAGTCCTTTCGAAAAATACACTCCTGGAAAACGTTTGCTCTGAATCGCTTATGAGAACGGTTATAAAGTTTTCCGTCGTAACCAGTTTATTGAATTTTTATTAACAAGATTTCTCATCTTTTGAACATTCGAAATACGAAATTTTCAAATTTGAATAATTGGATACATTGTTATGAAATCTGAAATATTGTAACAATTATTTGAACATTCTTCGATATAGAACCTCTATAACCGTTGAACGTTATATAACATTTTCATACCAATTAGGATAGCGAACGATCCGTTGTCACAAACAAGAAATTACCGGCAAGAAGAATATCCTTTGGAGAATGTTACCAATCCCAGAGCCAAAGTTTGAGATTTGGAGATCACTTCATATATTTTATTCAAGATTCGATTCTATACGACGGACGTGTATAAATCTATATACAATGCACGATTGTTATAACCTAAAGTATTATACGATTTGACCTTTATCGTGCTATGAAAATCTCTAAGGTCTGAAAAGAGAAGCTATCTAGTTCGAGTACCAAGGGGACCAAGTATTATCCTTTACGTTAAATCGATAAAAATTCTCATGATACGTAGAAGACATCCTCCATGGACGATGTTGTTCCAATTTCTTTTATAAATCCAAAAAATTCTTCCATCGTAAGAATCGAGGAAAAAAATTGTGTTTGTGGATAAGTTGATTCTTTTTCTTTCAACTAATCTCAATCGAAAAAAACTTGCATGACTCGATAATACAAGGTCGTCGAAATTACGTAAATAATTTAACGATCGAAGTAACGCTTCGTTACCCAAGAATAATGAAGACATTTTTATAAGTGATGAATTCATTTATGATGATAATTGAATAACATTTCAAACTGAGCTCCGAGGAAAATATTGCACTGATTTGTTTTAGCATTTTCCATATAGTAATCAAAAGCTTAATCTCGTTCGGTCTTTCGATATCATGGTATACCGGCTATACTGGTAGTTTTTGATTTTATTTGTATCGGTCAGTTCATTCAATGCGAACACCACGTGATTGTGGAATCCCGGTGGGAATTCGATTGTGGCCTCCCTGAATATGTTGTGACATCCAGAGGTGGAACGAAGCAAAAGCTCAAAACTACTCATCGATACGTCTTTCGGTCAACCAGGTCAAAATTTTCCAACGCCGTGAATGGGATTATTCGCGCTAGTCGAGTGTTCGAAAATTGATTTGCGAAGGGGTACAAAAAATGTCATGGAGATCGAGGAAAAAATATCCTGTCGAGATAAATCACGGTTGACAAAATTCATATGTTAACCGGAGACAGACGTTCCTGAGAGATCCATCGTGTTCGGTTTGGATTTTTTCGTGCATTGTATTGGTTCTCTTCCCCCCCCCCCCCCCCCCCTCCCGTATAGGTATCCGCTCTATTCGAAATCAGTTTCTTGGCAAGCACCCACGCTAAAGATTGTCATCGATCGTGTACGTCTATTCCAGCCACAACATCGTTTGAAAGTTGGCCTCAACTTTTCATTTCTACCAGGTATTTCGGCATTCGAAGTATGACATATTCAGAATAGTACGGGATTTTAAAGGACAATGAATTTATATTCGGGCAAAACGGAACACTGAATAACAACCAAAGCTACATTTATCCGAGCTTTTTCCACATTGGGAGAACTTTTTCTTCTACATGCATATACCTTATACTTTTACATCAATTCCTTCCGTAGAAGCTCATTTTGTCTCCGAAAGCTTTGGTTGCGTCGACACAAGAAGAAGAAGAAGAAGAAGAAGAAAGAGAAGCAGAAGGAGACGAAGAAAAACGAGAATCTTGTCTCTTCCGAAACAGACAGGGTCAAAACTAAATATGCTCGTTCGGTCTTTGACTTCAAACTCACACCATCAAGACTTTCCATTATACATCATTTCAACTGTTCACAATTTCACGCGTAGATTGATTTATTTAAACAACGCCATTTAATTAGTACATAAATAATCAATTACTACATTTATCGTTCGTTTTAATATCCTATGTGTTGTACGGCACGGTAAAGAATAAATAGCTATAAGCAGAGCTATTCGAATACACGTTTTTCGACTGTCTAATGAAAGTAGCTGTTTTAGTTATTTAGCGGTCGTCCCGGCTATCCTCGCCGGACGAGTTACTGGTTTAATCAACAGCGAAAATAACTGCTGCTATTAATTCCGATCGAAAAATTTCTATTTGAGGATGGAATATCAATTCAAAATGAAACTTTGCAGAAAAGGATGATCGAATCATGAAAATTATATTCATTATAGTTTGTGTTTTTATGACTATATGGGGATCTCGTGTTTCAAAAAACCCTGTGCAGGTATTGAAATGTGTGCTTGCACGTGTTGATAGCGTTTGTAACAAAACAGCATTTGACAGCACAAAAGATGATGATGAATCGTAAACGATACTTCCTGGCACGAACAATTTTCATTGTTCATAAAGTCTGCGAGTTCCACGCGTAAAAACAATAAACCCCATTCGAATCGGTCAATGTATTTCTCCCTGTTTCGTTCTGTTATTGTTGTTGTTCAAACGATTTCATTTGTTTGGTAAATTCATCAACTCAAAGTAATTATCATCCTCTTTGCGTAATGGATTTGAATGTTTTCCATTCCACTAAAAATGAATAAATTCCTTAAACGAATGTGTAAATTCTAGAACGTGAAGCAGACAGCGTGGAATAAGAGAGAAATGTTTTTCCAAAAGAAGATGACAATGAAACCTTTGCATCCGGTAGCCCGCATCGTAACAAGACTTCGTTGTTTTGACGTTTGCTGGGTAAAAAAAGAACCAACTCCTACATGTATTCAACAACAAAGGTGTATGCGCGGCGATTCGTTTTCATACCCAGGTGCCCGAAATGCATTAGCTAGATGGAAGGTGTAATTGGAAGTCGGAAAACGCGTATACACTATATACTTTACCTCCATCGCACGAGTCTCTTCTCTTTTTGTTCCACTCTTCTTCCCTTAATGTTTCCCTTTCGCGTTTATCTTTATTTCTTCATTAATCTGTTTACCTGAGCGTTGAACAAAAGTACCCCCATCCTATCTGTAATGCTTGTTTACGTATATGAGACATTTTTTTATCATTGTTATGAATACAGGGTGTTTCAGAATACAAATTCGAATTTCTAAGTTTCACTTTGAAAATTCCACTTTGAAAATATTATGCGAAGAGTTTATCGTATCTTGAGAGGAATTTTAAGTCGGAACACCTATGAAAGGTCCTCCTGCATATGATTTCTTGTTGAAAGCTGCTCTAAAAGCCTTCTCTACAACGTATTCCAATCTATTATTCAGTTACATGAAACTGCTACTCGCAATGTATGACTGATTCCAACGAATATTCTGAACAGAAAAGGGAATTGGATTAACCTCGTATTATGATCGATTCACACAGTTATCTTTTGTTTTATCCCAAAAATGTTTATCGATCATTCCCCTGGTAAGAAAACCCAGATAGAAGTTGGGGTCCGATCCCATCTTTCCGAATAGAACCCACACTGTCGGAAATATCTGGAAGTTCTTGAATTCAAGTTCATAAACATTCTACTTTGACAGAAAAATGACCTGGTTGAAACATTCGTGGTCGCAGAGTAATTTGAAATCTGCTCTCTAAAGTTTCTAGAGTGAAATTTCACTCTTCAGTCAACCAAAAGTGAGCTGGTCGGAATTTTTAGTGAAATTTCCACTCTTTTAGAGTGATATTCTAAGGTTTGAGGCTATAAACTTACAGCCACTCAAATTCTAGAGTCAATTTTCCACTCGAAACGAGTGAAAATTCCATTCTAAGTGCACTGGCTTAGTTCTGAGACTTAGTAGAGTGGAACACTTGATTTTTCACTCTTTCACATTCGAAGAGTGGTTCGATTCACCAGGAAATGTGATTGTGATGTACAGCAATAACCAGAATATGTAGTTAATTTTGGCTCCAATCACATTTCCTGGAAAATCGAACCAGATCGTTTTTCTGTCAGTGTATATCACATTTAATATACAAAAACATGAAACATTAAATTTAATGTAACAAGAACTTCCAGCAAAAATATTGGAATTAATGCAGAAATTTCTAACAGTGCAGAAAAACTCGGATTCCCTAACGATCATGAGTTTCAATAGAATGTCCTGAACGAAATGACTCATTTTCCGTTTCATTCCCGCATCAACTTTGATGCACGTTCATTTAACGCTTCGCAATAACCGGATGAAATCCAGTCTGTAGATCCACGAGAAATTCTCGAAAATTTTCCTGAATGATAATATCCGCATGAATTTATGAAGCAAAAAGAAGACACTTGTTTATTCAGACAAATGCTGTGGATGCTACATAAGTAAATGGTAGATTTATTTTGTTGTAAACACTAAAACTAAACATTTCCCGATACTTCATTCAAGAAAAAAGTGTCTGAATTTTTATATTCTAATCTAAGCATTGTGTAATAGTTCAGGAAAATAAGAACGAACGTTCGTTGAACGTAAAATGAATCCACAAACCTTTGAAGAGAAATTAAACATTCATTGAGAGTAAATGGATCTATTCTACGTATATTCTCCTGGGATACTGAATTCTTAATATTAATTATATCTTACCATGGTGTCATGGTTAGGCACCACCTAAATATTAGTTGAAATCAAATTTATTGTTTAGCTCGAGTCCAAATTAGTCAATAACAAACTGAGAATTAGTTTGGCTCCCTTTATTTGGGTGAATTAATTTACAAAGTGGAGTTTGAATTGTTAGAAGAAAATCACATTCGTGAAAATTTCGGGAGAATATCAATATTGAATTGACGCGTGTATGTCAGAATACATGTGAGCGTGCTTGTGTATTACGCAATAAGAACAAAGCCACGTTAAGCTGGTTTGCGATTGGTGTGTTACAGACACGAGGTGCCTGTCACCTCGGAGCCGATCACGGTCATACACATGGACGAGGACGTCGTCGTGGTCAACAAGCCCGCCTCCATCCCTGTAAGTGGTGTACTGCCAGGACTGTACTGCCAAAATATGTTGGTTCTATTTATTCATCTGTTTTGCCGCTTTTTTCATTCTCTTTCTCTCTTTCTTTCTTTTCCGTTGACACTCTCATCTCTAATCTTTCACTCCTTATCATCGCTCTTCTCATACCTTTCTTTTCCTTATAAATTTTCAACGATCGTGCTGTTGCTAACGTTTTTGAACTTGTGGTATCGTGATTACTGACATCAAATCTTTTCAAAACATTTTCAATGGTTCATGCGAAAGATACTTGGACAATTTTTCTAATTGCCAGCCAAATCTTCCCCCTAAAAGCATCAAAGAACTCACGAATACTCGCAAAAAAGTTTATATCGAATATTGCGAGGCAAGGTATATACTCTAGTTGAAAGATCCGGAAGAATTCGATTGAAATCGATAGAAAACATCAATAATTGCCGATTGACCATGAATGGAAATGAAGCGAAAGCAATTTTTTATAGAACTTGAACTCTCTGAATTCAATTTTATACAAATCTTTTGATAAGTTTTGAGTAAAAAATATTTGATTTGATTCAAGGATTTCCCGTAAGTTTGATTCATTCCCGAATCGAAAAATTTGAACGGTTTTTGTTCTTATATTTCGTTTTTAGACTGATTTTGTCCTGATTGTTGAATAAAATTAGTCTAAAAACGGAATATAAGGCCAAAAACTGTGAAAATCTTGCGACTCGGTTGAAATGAATAGGATAATTAATAGATTTGAATGTTTAATGAATGTGTATGGAAAACATTCAATTCGATTTCAGAATTTATACATAAAATTAATAATAAGGAGATTCTCAGATCTGAATATCCAACTAATTTGTGTAACAAATGCGTAATTGAAATTGAGAATTTCTTCATTTGAATGGTCAATCGGGGTCCATTGGAACTTGTCGCGATGACAATTTATTGAGAGCGTCGTCTTTCATGCGTTACAAGATGGAAACGATTGATCGATGGATTTTAAATTTCTCCAGATCAATGTTCAATCGAATTTACGTATGAGATTCTACCGTAGTAGTCGACCACGGAAATAGAATCATTAGAATTTTTGTCGTGGGATGGGTGAATATTAATCGTTTTATTCCGCATCTATCGAATCTTGTTACCGAACAAAAATGAATCGAATGAAAATAAGTGACTTCCAATACTGACGGGACTCGATAGATGATAGAATATTTGTAATCGGTATCGATAGAAATCTATGTGGAAATTTAAACCGAGCCAGTACTGGTCCAGATTCTTTAAGGAAGGATTCTGCTTTAGGAGGCTTTTTTGAGAATTTTTTTAGGTGCCAAAAAAATAATTTTATTCAACGAACTTTTCAGGGTATTTTCATATATTCTTCAAGTAAATAAGATGATACAGGTCGTATTTCTTATCCAAAACGGAAAAACCAAACGGCATTTCAATTTTCATACATCATTCTTCTATGTGGGCCAAGAAAACCCGGAAGAAAACGTGGAATTCAAAATTTACTCGGGGGTTGAAACAAAAAAACTTAAATTTGCTATAAACATTGCTTGAACATAATTTTTCATAAACTTTTTTAGTTCAAATAGAAGAGGACAATGATTGTGAAACTGAAAACTGGAGAAAACGCGCTTTCCCTCATTATTTCTCATTGGAGAAAAATCTTTTTATCTCAAAAAATTTTCCAAAACAACGCTTTTTAGAGTCCTCCCAAAGCAGGATCAGTATTGGCCTGGTTTAAATTCCCACATGGGAAGCTTTTGACGTAGAATTGGATTTTTCAACCAGAGTAGGATTCGTTCAAATGAAATATGAAAGATACATGCATTTACGAATGAAACAATGAAACTATGAGATATATCAAATCGGTTCTTAGCACTCTGATTATCTCGCACTATCCACTCCACAAGCATCCAGAATGATCTTTGCTCGCATCAACCGCTGTAGTTTGATTTCTTTGTTTTTGAAATCTCTCCTTTTTTGTTCTCTCGTCCATCATGGTATGTTGATTCTTTATATTTGAACTCACGTATTTCACCTCCCAGTGTCAATTCATGAAAGAATAAGTACAAAATACGAGCGTTTCTCCATTTGCATCTCGACATGCAACACTATACTACGTACACATGAATATCATAGAAGTAACAAATCATGAAAAATAGTGGAACTTTTTTACACGTTACGTAGACATCTACATATATATATATATATATAATTCGATGGAATAATCTATCAATTTGATCGATTGCCCTTTATTTTTTTTGAATGTATTCAAATCGAATATATCTCGAAGGATTATCAAATCATCAGATTTTTTGAAATATCGATTACAAGGAGAGAAGATGATAGTCATTATACAATCCCGCTCGTTAGAACATGAACTTTAAAAATTGACGTACACTTGGGAAGAGATGTCGTGTAGAATGAATTTTCTTGTCCTCTATTTTGTTCTTTCTCTCCGTTTCGTTGTCAAGGTAGAAATATTATCGTCCCTTTTTCCTCAGTTACGGGAATCGAAGCGTCGGGAGAAGAAGTAAGTCGATCGACGCAAATCATTGCATTTTAAAGAGTCGACCTCGTTATCGGGACAAGCCCTGTTCTCAAATGTACGCGGTTTATTCGTTGTTGTATCTCAGAATTTAATAACGTACACCTCGCCGAAGTGAAATTCATTAATCTGGAAAAGTTTGATAAACCGAAGTGAGATGTTATTATGATATTTTAATTAGCGTGTTGAATTTGAATACAATTCTACGATGTAGAAGTGGACGATTTACACGAGGTTGTTAGAAATGTCTTTAATAATCACTGAACAGATTCGAACTTATTGTATTTGTTCTAAAAAAAACAAATACAGAATCGCATGTATAATATAAGAATCCTTGTTTATCATCATTATATGCATAAATTCAGTCTCGTTGTTGTAATATTTTCTCGTAAATGCTCTGGGCTTGAAGGGTTAGAATTTTGCCGACCTGATTGTTTTCTTTTACCTCGAATGGCTAGGAGAAATGGGTCATTATCGTAGTTGTCGTCATATTATGTGTATTCTACGTGGCTGCATTGTACATAAAATTTTCTCTCATTTAGGGTACATTGGTACACGTAATGAGACAAACGTCGTTATTAGGAAAGAAATGAAACGTGGTAATTTAATTTCTACGTCCATGTTGACTGGAATAATTCAACTTCGTGTTTATTGGAAATAATTTGAGATTGAAGTCATGCGATTCGTGTTTCTTCCGACGTTTGTTGCCCAGAAACAACAATTTTCACTCTTATTCTCGTAATAAACTGCTTCCCATTTCTCAAATATTTTCTCACTTCACATGAACCCTGATTTTTTTCAATTATCTATGATTTCAGGTACACCCTTGTGGGCGTTATCGGCACAATACGGTCGTTTTCATTCTGGCGAAAGAGTATAACTTGAAAAATCTCAGGACCATTCATAGGCTGGATAGATTGACCAGTGGGATATTACTATTTGGACGAACGCCAAAAAAAGCACGTCAAATGGAACACCAAATCAGAAATCGGCAGGTTCGTAGATCTCTCCCGTGGCAGTATATTCTATTTGGTGTGTTTACGTTTTGTGTTTTTTCCCGTTAGGTTCATAAACAGTACGTCTGCCGAGTGGAAGGTGAATTTCCCGAAGAAGAAGTGATTTGTTCGGAACCGATCGAAGTTGTCTCGTATAAAATCGGTGTATGCAAGGTATCGGATAAAGGGAAAGACTGTGTAACTCGATTCAAACGTCTCAGTTACAACGGTCGTTCGTCGGTAGTATTGTGCAAACCGCAAACAGGTAGGATGCATCAAATTCGAGTACATCTTCAATACCTTGGATATCCAGTGGTGAACGATCCACTTTACAATCACGTTGTCTTCGGTCCGCACAAGGGCAAAGGTGGAAACATCGGTAAAACGGATGAGGAACTCGTTCGTGATTTGATTGGCATCCACAATGCCGAGAATTGGCTTGGAATGGATGGCGATACCGAAATGAGTCTGTTCAAACCTAAACTCGATATCGAGGAACGTGTTTTATCGAGTTCCACCGTCGATGCGGATAATTCTCCTTCCTCGACGCCTGGTCTCTCGGAAGAGAATCAGCAACAGGAACAAAAAGAAAAATGCCAACAAGAGCAACATAAATCTTCAAAAGTGACAGTTGGTACTCAAACCGGTGCCGAACCTCCGGACGCCAGTTTTGCCAATGACAAGGTTACCATAGATCCCCATTGTTACGAGTGCAAGGTTAAATATAGGGACCCAAAACCTTCAGATTTGGTTATGTATCTTCACGCGTGGCGTTATTGTGGCCCAGGTTGGGAGTACGAGACCCCGTTACCTTCGTGGGCTGCCAGTGATTGGAGAGGCGACGAACGATAGTTTTTCCCGCGCGACTCTAACGATTCTCGCCTAAAGGATGCGATCGAAAATCGAGATTTTAACAATCGATGGAATTGTTACCTTTGAATCGTTCTTTTTATCGATTTCTTTTTCTCCCACGAGAACTCCATTTTCTTCGATATCCTCAACCCCGTGCCTTCCATTCGTTCTTCGCAGCTACGATCTCGATTATGTATCGTCGTCAGTTTCATCGTTGTGTATCGATCATCGTCGTCATCGCTGTAGCTGATCTTTCAAATGTAAAAATCGGGAGCTAAGCTGCGTTTAATAATCGTTCAAAAGGACAAACTAATGCCCTTTATAGATGCGAGTAAAGTCGTTCGATACGACTCTTTCTCTTCACGCCTAATGCCTTACGCGAAGGTGATAAATGATTTTGCTGATGCCACCGTTAGGCGCTATATTTTTTCAAATAATTAAACTTTAAAGAATTTAATTCGATGTGAATTAAGCTTCCCCTCCTTCTCGAATGCCGATAAGAATGTGTAGGGTAAATGTCCTGTAACGAGACCTCAAACACCAATCATCATCGAACTTTTAAAGCATTGTTATCGTATGAATCGTTGATAGAGTTACGTGACAACGACTGGAATGAACAACTCGAGATGTGAAGAATTTTAACTGATCCTTCAATGAAATTCACTGGCCGATAATTAGGACATTTATCTTCGTTCATATGTATCATATAAGCGAGAGAACGAAGATAAAAACTTCATTGTTCGTTATTCATTCGATATTTTGGATTGAAGAAAAAAAGAAGATAATAAGATTTATGTTTTGAAAGCCATCATTGCGTGAATTATTCAAAGCGTATGTCACGCCATTCATTTATTTCCGCGTATCAAGGAGGTCACACGTATTGCAATTGAAAACGCATAATTTATTTTTTATTTAATTTTATGACTAAAAAAACCCACTGGGACCAACATCCTCAACGTTAAAGTGATTTGGATTTTCTTCTTCGTTGCTTTCCGTTATGTGCTGGGTTGATGATTTGTAAATTACAAAGATCGATATGTGTTCTTATATTTTCATCTTGAATTTATCGAATCCAAGTATTTATATAACTGATATTTGAAATTCAGATATGTTAACGAGGGTTGCATAATATTATGGAGTAAGAGAAATGAAATGGATTAAGTATTATTCGAGGACTAAATCTTCAAGGGGCCATTCACGAATCACACAATATCACGGATCACGGTCTGTTATCTCAACTCGTACGCGGGAAGGAATTAATTGAAATGATGTAAAGAATGAACAAATGTACCTAATATCATATCATGTAGATTGGAATGATGATGAAATATCGATGCCGTTGTTCTTTATTTTCGAATGAAATTTTGAACCCTTCGATGTAACGCTTATTGATAATGAAATATTAAATTAAGCCTTTGCGTTCTTCGTGCCTGCTACTTTTGTGCGCATTTTAAATTTACATTCAAGATTATGGATAATCGTATGATGATTTCATAGTTGAAAAATCACAGGACTTGAAGTTTGAAATATCAAAATGTATAATATTGTAGCTCCTGTTGCCAATAAGTAGCTAGATCGAATGGAATTTTTCAATCAAGTATTCTTGATAGTGAGAAAGAAAAAAACAAAAGTAGCTAGTTGGCAATTATAGCGCAATTGTTTTCAAAAATAACAAACAGGTGAACTCATATTTAAATCAATTAAGCACGTTTCTTTTTTGTAACATATAAAAGATGGAAAAGCTCATTCTCATGTTCAGCATTGTTGTGATTTTTGAAAACAATTTGTAGGAAATTGAATGTGAATTTCGCATTTTGATTGCTACCATTTCTTCCATTTCCTATAAACTTGAATACACTCTATTACGCTTTATATGTTGAATTTTACATGAATTATCATCTCCTGATACATCGCGATGAAAAGAGATTGAATTTGATTCTCTTCTAAATGAAATACTCATAAATTTTGTATGACCGGAAAAAGATAAACGCACAATTCATGATTCTTTATTAAGCATATAACGTAAATATATAATTGTTGATTGGACAGAACCGAGATTGAATCAAAAAAGAAAACTACACATATGAAATTGATACGAGATTTATAAGTGAAATATTATCTATAGTCCTTTTGCACTTGCACGTATCCCATGAACAATTTACAGGATACGTCCGAGTTGAAATGCTTGGTCATAAAAGAAATGAAAAAAGTGTGCCTGTATATGTACATGTAAGTTACTTGATCGATACGAATTACGTGGTTGGTTTTTCATTTACGAGTCTAGTAGGAAGCAGGGAAAAAAACACGATACTTTCTACCTCAAAAGATCCTAGTATATGGAGATCGCGGAATGCGGTTAATGTCTGGCAAAGTTTTTGTCTAACAAATTGAATATACTTTGAAAATATTATGAATTTTCTTTCTTCCTTTGTTCGCGAAGTGAATTTTTCATTAGTACGAAATAACTGTCTATCGAAACTCGTCTAACGATTTTGTTTTCCATGTATAAACATATTAAAATAATTGAAAATTGTAAATTGTAGTATATAAATTCTAGTAAATCTTTCGATATTTTCACCTTTAAACATATCAAAATGATAAGAACAAAAATAATAACGATAATTCATAGTTCGATGCGAAATTTTCATATTCTACAAATCTTTTGGAGCACCTTTTTTTCTCTTATATCCACGTTCGCCTTTTGAAAAAAAAAAAAACCAATTGAACCTTGCAAAATCTTCTGATGAAACGTGATAGAAATTCGACTCGATCTGACAGACGTTTTTCAATAAACAAAACCATTATATCTCATTGAAAACTGCAAAACATTTTGTATCATGTATATCTCAATATCATTCATCGATCACGAAACATTGTAATACGCATTAATCGTATGTATTTTGAAAAAAACACGAAAAATGTATAGTAATATATATTTTTCTATTCGTAGAAGACGAGAATTGAAGGAATTTCGTTCAACGTACGACGAGTAACTTTGATGTACTAGGATATAAGGTGAGAAAGTATGAAAAATGAAATTTTCAATTTCAAGGAACAAATGAACGAATGAAGTAAAATGTGAATGCAACGAATTCGATTGAGGAAAACAAGATTTTTCTCTTTCTCTTTTCTGTTTGAAATTGTATTTCGACTAAATAAAATGTATCAATGACGTAGAAACACTCCGCATCTATTTTTATGGCAGGTATTTATTACCGTAACTGAAAGGTGGTGATGATGATGATGATGATGATGCAGATTCAAATGCGTTAAGGTTAAAATGTGTGGAATGGGAATTTTATCGTGAATAAATGTGCCAGATTGTTTCGTGAGATAACAGAATTGGAATGATTGTGTCGAAAGAAAAGTGAAGAAATATTGATGAATAACGTACAGAGAGATATTCAATTACCAATATCGAGTTGTGAAAAAAGAAAAATAAGAAAAAGGAAGGAAAAATCAACACACAATGCGTGTCGAGAGTACCTTTGTAGTGTGGAGAGAGAACGAGAAATACGATGTTTAAAAAAAGACCTAATGAAAAAGACGTTAAGATAATTGAAAAAGTACAATTGAATAAGAGAATTTAAATCATGTAATTATCTTAGTACATAAACCGTGTTCTTATAAATCACAGAAATCGGAAGGAAATTCTTTATAAAGCATATATTCCGTATAAGTGCATAAAATACTTTGCAAGTTATGACATTGTGTTCGCAGCAAGAAACAGATATTTATTTTTCCCGAGATTTCAAAAACTGTTTTTTTTGAATTCTTCGGGTTGCTATAGAAGTGATAAATTTCTTAAGATTGAAAAAGGTTTGATACCCCCGAGTATATTCGCTCGCAAAAAGTTCATTGGATTTTCTCATTCTTCTATACTCGTAGAGAAAATATGACAAATAAATGATGTTTCATATTTTTTCTATGACTTTAGATTGAAGAATTACGAGAAAAATTATCGCTCAAACTTACTTCGCCTGTCCTCCTCTTAGAAATATTGTTTTAGAACTTTAGTTTTACTTTCCAAGTAAATCAGCCTGCTGCGGAACATTCTTCGGATCGCCAACTCCTTCAGTTACGATACAATTATTATTGTTTTTTTTCTACTCTTATAAATATGAGGGTTACCCTATATCCAACTGGCCTCCTTGAGCTTCGAGTCCAAGACCAAGGGGGTTGGTGAATTAATCCGCTGTATAGTACACCTCGCTATCGTGGAATAAATAATCGCAGCAATCCCAATTGTTAAAAAAGTCGTATCCTCGGTAGACGGAGCGAACCCAGAATGACTGTCCTGCGCTTTCGACCTATTATATTATTATTATAACTATTATAATCTTCATCGTCATCACAGATCATCAATGTCTTCATCATCATTATTATTATTGTTGTTATTGTTGCTACAATTGTGATCATAATCCTCATTATTATGATAATTATTTGAATTGCATTGTAGTCGGCTCGTTTAGAGTTTAACGTTGAATATCCTGTATGATAAACGAATAAATGCAATATCGTTCTGTATAATTTTTATTTCATCGATTCATTCAATGATCAAGCTTCTTCAATCGCCATATCACTCTATCCTCTCCAAATATATTTTATTCTTCCTATTTAATAAAGAAAATTGAAACTTATTATTCCATTATTGTATCTCAAAGAAAAAATAGTTTTGGTGAGGTTTTAGCATCGGAGTTCTAGCCATTCTTCCGGTCACAAATTGTTCGAGAATGCTTCGAAAAATCGATTTATACATTCATTTTGATTCCATTGTCCCTGCGTCTGAAGGGTTTTGCACAAAAAGAACAATGTCACAAGTTTCCAATAAAAGACACATTTATTTCCCTATATAAATCAAATAAATGAAATCATTCAAATATCCAAAAACATTATTGAAAACGATATATGAATATTAAGTTGACAACTAAATGATCGTGGTCTTCTATATTTATTATATTTTTGCGTTTATTAGTTCAAATTATCAAACGTCCGTTATTCATCCGTAGAAATCCATAATTACTTAGCAGGCAACCTAATAGAGTGCGCTAATGAAAAATAAATAGAAAAGTAATTATATATAAAATTTATTTATCATCCATTGAATCATTTGATTTCATGATCCAATGTAAAATAATATTCAAAGGAAATTCAAACCTTCATAAATCATAAAATCATAACAAGCATCTAACGAAAGAAAAGCATAACGAGTCTTGTTTTTTTTAATATTTCACAGATGAAATATATTTTTAATGTGGTTACTCGTACATTATTTTGCATCTGCAATTAGAAAATTAATTGTTTATCATAACATTATTGAATAAAGTGAATTATAAAAAGTGTTGACTGTGGTTGAAGTGTTCTGAAAATCTTACTAGATTATCAATACTCTCCGATACAGAACCAATTGAAATTTTTCCTATCACTTTTATTGAATAATCGAATGATTCGTCAAGCGACACTACGAACCTGACAACATCGTACAATTAACTCTACTATCAGGAATAAACATTAAATCGAAAATAGGTAAAATTGAGTAACTTTTAATTAGACGTTGCTTGTTTACGCTGTTTAATTCGAGCCTCGATTTCAGGCCTGAAATGTCTTATTAATCCTTGCACGGGCCACGCAGCGCCATCCGCTAGAGCACAAATTGTATGTAATTCTATCTGTTTGGTTAATTCCCACAACATTTCTATTTCATGTTCCTCCGCGTTCCCGTCAACCATTCTGGAACAAAATTGATCATTAATATCAGTAATAATCATTTTTCCAAAATTCATGTTTACCCTACCGTCAACTCATTTCATTTCCCAAGTAACAAAATAATAATATGCGATTACGAAGTTCACTTTACCTCTGCAAAATTTTATACATCCAGCTAATTCCTTCGCGGCAAGGTGTACATTGTCCGCAAGATTCGTGTTTGTAGAAACTAATTAGCCTGGTAATAGCTTTGACTATGTCTGTTTGTTTATTCATTACGATTACCGCAGCAGTACCAAAAGAGCTCTGTACTCTGACAAGATCATCGAAATCCAAGAGTACGGTATCGCAAACGCTGAAAATCAGAACAATTATTTCATTAACAAAGTGAACAAATTCAATTTGATAGTCCGAATCAAATGCAATCCAATAAGGAATTAATATAAATTCAATATAAAATGAATTGCTGTTATCTTTGAAGGGTTCATTCGAATGAAGTGGACTGGAATGGTATTCCTAAAGAGTTTTTCTTTTATACCTTTTTGGAATAACTGGAGTTGATGATCCTCCAGGAATAACACCTAGCAGGTTGTCCCACCCGCCAATCACACCTCCGGCATGTAATTCAATCAATTCCTTCAGAGGAATCGACATTTCTTCTTCAACCGTGCAGGGATTGTTGACATGACCAGAGATGTTGAACAGCTTTGTTCCATGATTGCGAGGTCGGCCAAAGGATGCAAACCAAGCTCCACTTCGTCGGCAAATGGTCTATAAATCATCATTCGGGTAAACCAACTGTTTTTTTGAATGTCTTAATAAAATTCATTTTTTACTTTAAAAACTTTGACAAAACAAATGAAATATTCAATGATAAAATTAAAAATATATAATGTAAAATGTAGCTTACAGGAGCTACCGCTACGGTTTCAACGTTGGTTACGGTGGTAGGACATCCAAATAATCCAACATCGGCAGGAAATGGAGGTTTCAACCGAGGTTTTCCCTGTTTCCCTTCAATCGATTCAATGAGAGCAGTTTCTTCTCCACAAATGTACGCCCCTGCACCTCTTTGTACAAAAATATCAAAATCATACCCAGACCCACAAGAATTCTTCCCGATAAGTCCAGCTTGATAAGCCTCCGCTATAGCGACTTGCATATTCGACGCTTCATTGTAAAATTCTCCTCTTATGTAAATGTAAGCTGCGCAAGCTCCCATGGCTCTTCCAGCGATCAGACAACCTTCCACGAGTTTGTGTGGATCGTGTCGAAGGATTTCGCGATCCTTACACGTACCTGGTTCTCCTTCATCCGCATTGATTACTAAATATTTTGGTCTTCCGTCGGATGGTTTGTTCATGAAAGACCATTTCATCCCGGAAGGAAAACCTGCTCCTCCACGTCCTCGTAAACCAGATACCTTGATTTCATTGATGATCCAATCTGATCCTTTATCCAATATTTCTTTAGTTTTGTACCAATCGCCTCTTTTCAAGGCCCCTTTCAATCGCCAGTCATGTCTCCCATAGAGATTCGTAAAAATACGATCTTGATCCGCCAACGGACTACCTTTTTTCTGGAATGAAATTCATTATTCGTGTCACCCTTTCACAAAGATTTTTTAATTGTAACAATGAAGCAGATATCAAAAAGTGGAAACATCCGGAGAAAATTTTGAGGATCCAAATTGGAAAGAATACATCCACAAGAATGTTCGGATGCAGCAAATAAGGATGAGAAAAATTCGAGTTTGTTATTCTTCAAATTGCGATAGAGCTTTATGACATGTAAATTTGTACACAATCGTATTGAATAATCTGTAGAAACTAAGGGAAATTGACAGTACCAACGATCTCAGAATTTTCTCTAGTTTTGATACATTTTATTCTTATAATGCATATAAAATGTCCAATTGTTTTTTAAATACAAGTAGAAATTTCTTTTTGCTTAGAAAAAATTTGTTGCCATTGCTATCAAAGACCTAAAATCTTGTGGTACATTTTTTAAACGATATTTCCAGTTTCAAGAAGTTAATTGAAGAAGATCAACGTCAATGATTTCTTACATTCAATGAGTTTGAGTTTTCTTTTCATTTAAATAAACAATTCAAACTTCGAGAACATATGGACATGCGTATTACAAATAATCAATTGACATAGTTGAATGCTGAATTGTTCATCAATGTAAATTTGTATTTGAATGCAAGAATACTAGAACATATGAATTTCTAGATATTCTGATAATATCCCTAATCGATAATGTTATATTTTGTTTAAGAAAATTGATTTTGAAGTAGTCTCATCGATTCTACATTATATTTATTTGTTTTCAATTTGGAATTCAGTTGGACAAACTATTTGAACTTCAGCGATACACAGAATTGACACTCTCCCCAAACAATATAATTTTTCATGAATTTCAGGTTGCTGTGAAATATAAAATACTTACTTTTCCTTCTGGCGCGGCATCGGCAAGATTTCTATGTGGTTGGGTAGTTTGCACGGATCCGATAAGAGCTTTAAATCACCAAATTTGATAAATTATTACATAACCTTGAGAGAAGCAACATTATTACACCACATGAGGCAACAACTTTTTAATTTTGTTGAACTTCACATTGTTTCAACAGTCGAACACAAATGAATGTGAATTAAACAAAAGGCAAAACACCGTATTGTAGTTGAAATTATTGACACTCACCTAATTGTTTCGGAGAAAACTTGAAATAGCGCACCAAGGCGCCTGCCATGTTGAAATATGTAGCACCTGAATCATATGGCGAATATTTGGCTACATGCACTGACGAGCATTGGGCACATCTGTGCTCTTTGCTAAATATCCATGTAGAATGGATGGAAGAAGAAAAAGGTGTACTTCTAAAGCGACAGTCTCAAACGTTCAATATTCTGACCGTCCTGACAGCTTTGCATTGGTTGTTCTTGTAAAACCCAAAAGGAAATTGGAACCATTGTCCAATTGACGTCTCATAAATGAGTATATACCTTTATAATCATCCACTCGGAACGAATTCCTGCACATAAGAGACCAGCGTAATACAGATGACGTTGAAAGTAACATAACCCTACTTTTCATCGAAAAAACCTGGATCGTTCTTCCGTATTTCACTCATTTCAGTGGTATTTTATTTTTGGAATACCACTTGTAAGATGAATATCAATGCACCTTGGAAGAATATTTGTGTATGTTAATACGTAACTAATTTATATTATATGGGTTGACCAACAAAATAATGTGAAAAAGTATGTTTGTAAAATGTTCGATTGAATGAAGAAATATGTCAATTTCGTATTAATGATCAGTGATTAGGCACATAACGTGAAACGTGGAGCTTTCAACGGCACGCATATTCAACGATGTTATGTATTGAAAAATAATTTCTACAATCTTATCGAAAAGAAATAAAAACAATACAACAATGTCTCCTAGAAGGAATAAGGGTAGTCTTTTAGCCAGGGTGAATTTTCCCCTTTACACTTTACAAATGTTGACAAGTAGGCATATTCTTGTGGGAGGAGGTGGAGGATCTTCAAAAACTGGGGTGGCGAATGGATTTGTGAGTATGCAATAGAGATAATTGTTTTCCATCTTGATGAATATTCTGACGTATAGCAATTATAAACATCCCTTTTGTTTTAGGAAATTTTTGAGTTGTTCCACAATGGTTTGCAATTTGTCGCGGAAGAAGTAACGAGGCACGAAACTGGTCCAAGCGTCGTTATGAATTGTACTTCATATACCAATGGTAAAAAAACATGGATCGTGGCAGGTCAGGAAAGCCACTGTCAATTGTACAACGTAAACACAAAAATAATTACCTTGGAAAATGGTGAATTGATAAAAGGATCTGCTAAAACTAATAACGACGCTATCAGACACAGGAGGAAAGGCACAAAGATGGAAGAGAATTCCAAAGAGAAAGTAGAAGAAATTCAAAACGATAGTTCTAATCGCAAGTCAAAAAAATTACTGCTCCTTATAAAGCCAGCTGATAGCGTACAAACAGATTTTGCGTAAGTTATGTCAGATGTTATTCATTTTTCTTCAAAATAGCAATTTACATTCTTCATTTACATTTTCTCTAATTCAATTTTCAGGAAAGAAGAGCCATTGCAAAGGATCGTAAGGGTGAGTCTCAATGGAAAGTATATGGCAACTGGTGGCACGGACGGGTGCATAAGGTTATGGAAATTTCCTCACTTAGAAAAAATTCACGAATTACAAGCCCATACGAAAGAAATAGATGATTTAGATTTTAGTCCGGATAGCACTGTTTTAGCGAGCATCGCCAAAGATGGCAAAGCTTTTTTGTGGAACGTAACTACCGGAGTCAAAGATAAAGAGCTCATCTGGAGTCCCTTAGATGATACAAAATATATGTATAAGAGATGTAGATTCAAGAGATCCGAAGAGGATAAATCAAAATCAAAACTTTTCACGCTATCAAATTCGGTGGTAGGCAAGAAACCTAGTTATCTTCAGATGTGGGACACCGAACTTGCCGTTATTATCAAATCTGTACCATATAAAGAAACTTTATCGGCTCTAGCGGTTTCCGACGATGGTAAATTTGTTGCCGTAGGGACGATGTTTTCCGGTAGTGTCGATATATACATTGCATTTAGTTTAAGAAGGGTACTTCACGTGCCTGAAGCTCACAGCATGTTTGTAACCGGATTAGAATTTCTTACTACAAAATTAGACGGACCTGCTATCACGAGTAACACCGAAGCTGCAGTTGTTAGCATTTCAGTGGACAACAGAATTTGCATACACAGCATACCATTTAGACGTGAGTATTTTGAATAAAAATGAACTTTAATAATTAACCTGTATATTTCATTGTCTGTTTCTTTTTATTTTACAGATACGTTGCCTTTCTGGTTCGTTATCATACTGATTGTTCTAAGTATATGTAGCGCATTCATTTTTTGCAGTTACCTCGGTATATGACGTAGCAACGATATTGTTATTTCGAAAAATATGCATACCTCTTTTCTCACTTTGCATTCCATTTCCTGACAAACTTCAAATCAATAGCAAAAGCCCGCATTATTACGAATGCATTATTTTTTAAATTAGGTATGTTAATATATACTGAAAATCTTGTTTGCGCAGTCGTTGGAATTGCATGAAAAAATTTTACTCTACACATTTAGAAAAAATATTGTACATAAATTGAAATTTGTGAAAATATTAATTATTAGATAATACTTCACGTTTGTAAAACAAACACGCACTTTCCTGATTATAAAAGTCTTAATGTTTTGTATCATCGAGTCTGTATTTATCTGTCTTTTGTTATTTATGTTTGTTAACTGTTATAGGTTTTATTTGATCAAATCAAAAAATGCATCCTTGCATTCCTTTATGGCGAATGGAAGAAAATAACATATTCTGTACATTGATTTCAAAAATACATACTTTGATGAATTCATTATTATGCGTTCTTTCATCCCTCGATACGATGAATTGATAAAAAAACAAAAATACTATTACACCGCTTTGAATTTGAGGTGGATGAACGATACTTGATGAATACAACGTAAAAACAACAAAGACTTGGAAGGAAACAAAAATCAAATTCTTACTAAACCAAGTTTTTACATTTTGCGTCAAATTCTGTCTAAATTTCCCCACAGGGTGGGGAAAACAATTTGGTTTGGCATACTCGATAGCAATACGAAAAGCAAATTTGAGTGGTTTTATGACACCATTTCAGAATTTATCGATATGAAATGGTTAGCGAGCCAGCATTGGTATCCTTTGAAATATTGTAGTGCGTGTAATGTTGACTCAAGACACTTTTATACCTAATAATATACTTTCCGCGATACGTTATTTCCATGCGAAAATATCTCTTTCCAGTATTTACTTCAATATACTTTGTTGTCAAATCGATAACTATCTTCCACTGAATTATCAGAAGATCTTGGATAATTTCACCTCGAAAACACACATTGAACGTTAGATCAAAGAGGACCTTTCGCTTTGCTTAATGTGATTTTTTGATATTATTCTTTCGATTATGTATGTAATTTATTTACATGACACGCGATATTTCGATCAATATTTGATTTCGCACTACTTTTCCTCTGTGATGTTCTAATCAGAGTCGAGTAAATAAACACGAACAAGAAATATTATATTTGTTAATCATTTTACGCAAAGTATACGGTTTCCGTTGATACAGTGTTGAATCTTATATTCTCTTGAGTGTTCATGTAATTTATATATATTCCTTAATTCTTCATTTATGGATGTGAACATTGCAGTATCAATTGAATATGTTTAAGATAATTATTCAATCTCTGTTGAAGATACTTATGTGGGACCCCCATGTAAAAGTCTCACTCAGTACAAGTGTTGCAAATAAATTCCTCGGAACTTTTATTCAGAAGTTCTTGAGCTCACATTCGGTCAACGTCGGTTAGATTTGCATGAAAATTCTGCACATAGAATTTTTCAACCAGGATTGTCAGCAAAAATTATCTGTTCGATTGTGTCAGATATTTTGAAAAAGGATCGAAAGATCTGTATTAGATTCAATAGGTTTCTATGGGAACTATCTCATCAAAATTTATGAATTGACTCCCAGATAGTACACGAAGAATTCTTTTTCAAAAATAAGAATAAAATTCTTCAAGAGATCTTTTCGAAATCATTAATTCATAAAGAGCTCTGGAGGAGTTCAATGTTTGGGAAATTAACGAGTTCTTTGAGAATACTGAAATTATTGTTTCAGTGCTATGAGTTCTTGAAGAATTCAAAGACACATCCTCATTTTCCACGTTTTGGAAGACAGAGCTCTGGTTAAACCCGCACAAAATCGCCATCAACGAGATCCATTGCCTCGAAGTGCGAATTAGATGTAGAATCATTGAATGAGGTCAATCTGTGAGAGAACCCTTAGGAAAATTTACTCCATTCTGATCAAAACATTTCATCTTTGCGCCAATTTTTTGGAGAAAAAATGAAGCGTTTCGGTCGCTTTTGCATCGGGCCATCGTTTCTTCAACCAAAATCCCACGTCGAGGTTCTATATTTTCCGATCGGAAACGATTACACGAAGATTTTTCTTACGAAAAATATTTTTGTCACAACATTCTCCATTTAAATTTGATAAGAATCTTAATCCTAATTTTACCGTGTTCATTCATTGAACGCGATAAAGAGAATGGTCTTAAAATATGTAAATGCGGATAGAATCCATTAAAAACAAACCCAAGATTACCCCATTTATGTAAATTCATTACTAAGTAGTAAATCCGAGTAGGAGCTAATCGGTACCGAATAACTGGAAATACCGGTGAGAATCAAATCATGATTTTTATCTCCGTTCACTGATTGATATCCCTGTGAAAAATTTTGAACTGAAGGAAGTGAGAATTCGACACACGCACACGATTTTCTTGTATATTCGGTGAGTCGGAATGCAACTTCTGCAAGGCAATATACGTTTTTTAAATTCATCTGTATCGTCGTCTACGACGCTACTCTCTCGTTTAATTTGCTTCAATGACATGAAAGAGATCTCGGAACCCACTGTAGGGCCGTTTTTACGCGGGCCAATCATGATTTGAATTCCATACAATTCATAGTTGCAAAAAAATTTATAGTTTCTGTAGAATTTGGAACAATTGTTTTTCCGTGAGTTATTTTGGAGAGATCAATTATTTCACTGTTGAGAATCGGTTGTGAAAATTGATGTGGATTTCGCTACTGAAGATACTTCTCACCGGGCAAAAAATAATTGATTGTCAGGCTTCGAATGGTTTTTGTCTCCAGAAACGTGGCTGAAAACTGACAAACTTTCTACTCGATCTTGTCCAGAATTTCTAAATTGGAACATTCTTTTGGCAATATATTTAATATTGATTGTTTTCGAGTTCGGTTTTTGTTCTAGATTACTTATAGTGGGTAACCGAACTCAAAGCAAATAAAGGGCGAATTTAATATTGAAAGAAAAAAAGAAAGGTAAATGAATCCATCCAAACTGGTTTTCATCAAATGTGAAAACATGAACAAAGAAAAAAGGAATTCAGCTCACTTCGATTAGTAACGTTATGGGAAAAACTGTAAAAATGCGACACTAACCCAAGTGAAAAAATTTTCAAAACAATAATTATATAAATTATATATGCAATTTGATATATTTTACATATAATTTGTATAAAAGATATCTTTTAGACACGAGCTGTTTATTGGGCAACGTGTTTTTTCTTTGATGGGTATGGCGGGAAAATATTTCAAACCCAAACTAGTGCTGTAATAGACTATAAACCGAGAAGGGGAGGGGGAGGGGGAACGAGAATCAAGTTGTAAACCTAAGAATATATTGTTTCAAAAGAATAATCAAGTCAACGCTCGACGCGTGAAAGGAGTTGCGAGATCGGTTTGCAAATTAATAATTTCGAAAGAGGCAATCTATTTGTTCCTTCGATCGAGCTTTTTAGAATATTAAGAATTTGAGGATCCAGAGCGATGAATTATTTAATGGATATTACAATAATGCTCAATGTTTCCCTCTTTTTTTGTCATTACGATCAATCCCATTTCACCCCACACGAAATTGGATATCATTAGATGAGCGTGCAAGGAACAAAAATATATAAGTTTGAAATATTCCAGTTTGACCGTTCAGTTGTATCGACAAAATTTGTATGCAAAGTCGCGGGAATATGATCACCAATAATATCTTAATCAAATTTTTATTCGATGCTATTCCAATTTTATTTTCACCTGCAAGGATAACAGTATTCTCGTGCGCGGAACAAGGTATGCCATGGTCATTGTTTGAAATAAACTCAAGCAAAAACTAAATATAAGTTTTCATATGATTTTGCATTTTTATATCAATTGATTTTGAATTCAAGAGAAGCTTCGTTTGGTCTTTCGTTCATCGCTTTCCACATAGCACAAAATATTCTAGCAATATCTCCAGAATATCACATTTGGAATATGCAATATTCTGGAGAACATCTCGGAGATATTGTCAGAATATCTTTGTAATGTCTCATGTCAGCTACTTTGTAATATTCTGAAGACATTTCGAAATATTCTGGAGGTCACTTCAGAGACATTCTAGAGATATTCTACAATACTGCTGGGATCATTTTAGCGACATTCTAGAAATATTCTGCAATATTGCTGAAATCAGTTCAGTGATATTATCATTTCATAACATTATCATGATCGTTTCAGGGATACTCTAGAGATGTTCTAGAATATTTTCTATTCTATAAAAAAAGTCTACTGAAGCCCATTAATTAATGAGATTTAATACAAACTTTTCAACTTTGTAAATTTATCGAATGAGGATTTTTTGGATCAAGATTTTTGGAACCACGTTTTTTCTTGTCTACTATATTCCTTGAATAAATGATATTGCCACTGGAATATTCTGACAATATTTCATTTGCGACAAATGTTACTTATTTCTCATCACATACCCTGGTTAAAAGAATCAATTGAATCTGACAAATGAAATTCAATGAGTTTTGGTCGGAACATTGTCCAAATTAAATCGTAATTTAGGGAGATTTGGTCAGATTCAACGAGATTCACATGAAAGTTCTGACCAAATCTCATTGAAAAATCACCGGTGAGATTTGATCAGAACATTGTCTACGTTCAATTGTAATTCAATGAGAATTGGTCAGAATCAATGTTTCAACCGGAAGATTGTCAGAATATGTTATACGAAACATTACATTCACAATATTCCTGCAATCTCGTAGAAATATTTCAGACAGAATGTTTCTAATGAGACATTTGTAATATTTTAGAAATATTTCTGAGACATTGTGTGCTATGTGAGCTGATTGGGAAATCATACAATTATGTATTTCATTTCATCGCAATCCAATATTTTATATTTTTCTGGTTTGTTTTTTCAACTTTTGTTCAAGAGGAAACGATAAGGCTTTCAAAATTGATGTCAAAAAATTTTCTAATGTACAATATTCACAATAATCTGGATAAGTTTCGAATAGCCGATTACAATGATATCGAGCGTGAAAGTTTATACTTGCTGAATTTGGATTGTGATTACTCCATCGACTTACTGCGTAAGGTAAATTATTTTTATTTTAAATACTGTAAATTTCTTTGAAGATGTCCTGAAGATATCTTAAAGATATCCAAAAGATATCTAAAATGAGATTCCGTACGATGATCTCAATCTTGAATGAGATATCTCAACAGACATTTTTAACTAACCCGATTATGTTCACTGTAAAAAATTTCTATGCGTTAGGAATTTTCCATATTTTACCAAAAATTCACTGCAAAATGGTAGTAAAAATCTCATAAAGTTTGGAATTTTCATTTAAATTTATGGGAAATTTCATATACATGTATCGGAAATTGATTTTCCATCCCAGGACCGGAATTTTCCGAATGCTGCTGATAGGAAAATTCCGATTATCTTTTACCGTGTTGCATAAGACATCTTTTAAGTATCTTAAAGATATCATCAAGATATCTTTTTGTTCATTGGGTAGTTGTTTCAACTAGGTACCTTTCTCTCAGTCTAAATGTTTTCGCTGAAACTCTAAAGAGTCAAATCAGTAGAAAGTACTGTGACAAACCAACATGGTTTTCCAATAGGAAATTATTTTCCATCAGCATTCATGAGGAATGATTGTACCAATAAAAACCAATAGAATATCGACTTCCACATGAAATCCAATAGAAACCTATAACGACTGTGACAAAACGATACGGAAAATCGATAGAAACCCATAGATTCCAATAAAATTACACCTATCGGTTTCTATTGGAATTTTTCAATGGGATAACAATTCATTCCAAAATACCATACACACTCACGCCCTGCTTAAAGAATCTCATTGAACCGATTGATTCTCATTGATTCCGATGCAAAGAACCGATTCAAATCCATTGAAAATTCATTCTCAATGAGAATCAATCGGTTCAATGAGATTCTTCGAGCAAGGCGCACCACAAACTTCTGTGAAGAATCATACATTTTAAGAAAGTTGAGGGTTTTTTTCTTAAATAAAAGGAATGAATACCTGTAATTGAATGTTATCGAATATAGATATTGAATATAGATATTCATTTATTCGTTAATTAAATTCGAGTGTGCAAATTTTCTAGATGCTTCAATAATCATATTGAATTTCTTTAGGCAAATGCAAGCGAAATGTTTACGATACCCAGTAAATGGCTGCTTTTACGAAATCAATCATCGTATTCGCGTGTTTCAAATACTAACGATGTCGTTATAAAATTGTTCGAGGATTTTCACGTTTTTCCCGATAGCGATGTCATTATTTTCCAAGAGCACGAAGACGGCTTATTCGAAATAACATCGATTTATCGGCCAAGCCCGTCCCGAGGGATCGTTGTGGAAGATCGGGCAAATTGGACGATGGGAAGTGGACTTGGAATAAAAAATAATCTTCCTATATCTCTTCGGAGAAGAAATTTGCGGCGAACGGGGTTGAAATCATCCCTAGTGGTATTGATTTTCCCTACTGATATGTAATTTATATGAATATTTCGTGTTCTTTTGCGAATAAAATCTTATAATTTCATCATTTTTCTGAGAATTGTTATATTTTCTGTTCCGTATAAGGCATCCTACTTGGAAATAGTATGGCCCCTGATAACACACGAAGAATTCTTTTTTCAAGAACAAGAATAGAATTTTTCAAGAACTCTTTTCGAAGTAATGAATTCATAAAAAGTTCTGAAGGAGTTCAATGTTTGTGATATTGAGGAGTTCTTTGAGAGTACTAAAACAATACTCTCAGCATTCTTTATGAATTCATTACTTCGAAAAGAGTTCTTGAAGGATTATATCCTTTTTTTTTCAAAAAGAATTCTTCGTGTATTCTCAGGGAATACCTCACATTTCGTAATCCCAACTTCTTTGTATTTTGTTGTAGTTACAACACTTGGATTCGATCAATCACTTGACCGAATATCACTCGTCGCAAGATGATTTTATAGCTAAAATTACTTATCCTTGGATACTTCATCTGATGGATTTCATGAATGCAACGTAAGTTGTTATCGTTTATAATTAAGTCAGTCTTAGTTTTTATAATTTTTGACCATATTGAACCCTTTATTGTTGCAACAAAAGGCCGAAATCAGACCGAGGAGGATAAATTTTCCTTTGTTTTTAGTTGATTGCATCACTAAAGGGTTCAACTTCATGGGGCATTTTCAAATACGGGTATTTAAAAGTCCTTAAGTTTGACTGGCCATGTCAATACTAAAAAAATTTCAATTATGCATTTTCATTGTAGAGTGAGTTTTCTCAGAACACCACATTCTGGATATTTCCAGGCAAATGGAACTTGGGACGGGCTCATGGGCTTACTGCACCAACAAAAAATTGATCTAGGAGGAACTTGTACGTTTATAGAAAAAGAGCGCTTAGACGTTGCGGATTTTATTCCACTTTATACCAGAACACGGTCAGTATGTTTATGAAATTGATTGAATCCAAAATCATCATAATTGGAATATCATAAATTTTATTTTAATGTAATTTCCCCTGTTGAAAAAATCTTATAAATTCCGATTTGTTGATTTCTTGGACCGAAACCGCATGGAATCTAGCACACACACACACGCACTTGTTTTCATCAGGTTTTGTGGGATTTTGCAAATGAAATCATTGAAACCCCCTGGTGAAAATGGAAGCGGGAAAGAAGAGTAAACGAAGCGTATGCTGGAAGGTAACAAAAACGTGAATGAAAAGTATACAGAGCTTGAATGGAAAGAATACAAAGAGTATGCGAAGCGGGAATTGAAACAAAAGAAGCGTATACAATTTAAGAAATGTCATTTAAAAATTGAACCGCATAGCGAGGATCGAACCGGTGACTTTTACCATGGTAGCTGAGGGTCTTATCCACTTGGCCATTGATCGTTGTCGGGATCGATCGCATAAAGATATTATTTAAAATCAGAATAGGTATGATTCGCATACGTTTGATATAACTCACTATCACTTCACATGAAGAGTGTGTGGAACGGGATCGGAAGCTTATGAAGCGTATATGGAACGTATGATTTCATTACTTCACAGTAAGGGGGCATTACACGTCTCATGAAGAGGGAATTAAAACATTTTTCGCTTCGTATACGCTTCCTCCGCGCTTTGTGTACACGCTTCATTTTCACCAGGGCCTATAAGTTCTAGAACAGAAACCAGCCACACAGTACTTTTGGTCTTCAAGATATCTCGAGAAACTGTTCAGAAAAGTTGAAAAAGTCTTATGCAACATGAAAAGATATCTTGAAGAGATCTAAAACTTTTCTTTCGAGATTATATCTTTTAGACATCTTATAGAAATCTTTTAGAAGTAAGAACTGTTTTAGATCTCTTAAAGATATCTTTCCATGTTGCATAAGATTTCTTCATAAGATAAGAAATTCTGTGTGGGCACATACCGATGAAAACTTTTTAATTTCAAATTTATATAAACTAATAAGATTTATGCATGAGAGTTGATGAGATTTTTTCAACAGGACCGCCTTCATCTTCCGTAAACCACCGCTTTCAACGGTTAAAAATATATTGACGTTACCTTTCAATGAGCAAGTTTGGGTTGCGATTGGGATACTCGTTGTTGTCCTCTGTATCATGTTATGCGTATCAAAGCACTGGGAATTCCATTGTTCCAAGCTATTGAAAAAATCATCCAAAACATCAACGAATTACGTCGAACAACCAACATTCCTTGACAGTGTTTTAATCGTCTTAGGTACCATATCTCAGCAAGGTAAGATTAAGTACGAGCCCACGTTGCTTTTTGCTTTGAGAAATGATTTTTTTGAAAAAATATTCTATTAAATCCTATTACGAATGGTGGAATTTCTGATTGAATATCATTGAATTTCATTGAAACCTTTCCATTTTTCCATTCGTCAATGGGATTTTATAGATTATTTGTAACAGGGTACCGCAAACCCTGATGAAGGGGAAGCGTGTATTGGAAAGTGTCAGGAACGTAGTCCTAAAGTATTCGGAACGTGGATTTAAACGTACACTGAGTGGAAGCGGACATCGGAAAAAACACAACATTCATGGGAATCGAGTTTGACGCATTGGAGCGTGACCCTGCTAAATTGTCCCCATAAAGAACGATACAAAACGATAAATTTCTTCTATAGTTTTCCATGAGGTTTCTGAATACGGAATTTACGAAGTTATATCGTTATTAAACGGTAGAACTCTATCGTTCCTTATCGTTTTCTATAAAAATTCAAAAGAATGTATTATGGGATTTTATCGTGAAATTCGTATAAAAAAAGTAATACTTATTCTGGAACACATAACTGTTTTTTTTTTTCCAAATGACTGGTACTTTTCTTCGATAACTTCGTAAATTCCGTTTTCAGCAACCTCATTGAAAACTATATAAAAAAATGTATCGTTTTGTATCGTTCTTTATAGGAGAAATTTAGCAGGGGATTGAAGAGTGGGCAGGAAGGATGTAAGATGTAATAGAAAAGTCATCTGAAACAGTTTCACGCTTCCCTTCCACCAGGGAAAATTCTTATATGCCCTAGCAGAAATGCTCTAGGCATTCACAAGGCATGTAACGCGAAACTAGAGAAAAACTAGACGACTCGAAACGCCCTTGTGAGGCACTCCCTGGTGAAAATAAAGTGTACATTTGGAGCGTCGCATAGGAGTGTTATTACCGTCACATGAGAGTGTATTAAGAGTCAATTGGCGCAGTTGAGCGTGGATCGAGCGTGAAGAAAAGCGTTCATGCACGCTGTACTCACGCTTATATTGAAGTAAGCGTGCATTGAACGTATAATGGCCAGAATCACGTTATTGGTACGCTGTTTGAACTTTATGTGCACGCCGTTTTTTTCGCCAGGGACTTGCAAGTCCTCTAGTTTTTCTCTAGTTCAGCGTTACATGTTACCTCATCAATGCCTAGAGCATTTCTGCTAGAATGGAAACACCTCAAAGTATCTGAAAAATGATAATCGTTTTTTTTCTTTTTCGATAGGATATACTTACAAACCATATCTACCATCTTCGTGTTTAGTGATTTTGATATTGCACATGGCCATTTTGAATCTTTATGCGGCCTACACAGCGAATATCGTGACGTTACTGAAAACCACCACGGGTTCTATTAAAACGTTGGCCGATCTTTATCACAGTCCCTTTAAACTTGGAATAAGAGACAATTCAGCTGTTCGTCATCTTGCAGAAGTAAGGATTTGTCTTGTTCCATCCAAATCCTTCATAGATTTTTGCACATCCTACTTGAACCATTCATTGCTTGAATCGGTAGATGCTCGAATGGAAGGGTGTTTTCATTCCCCAAAAGTAGTCCTGTTTACTACTGCCCGTAGTAGCGTTCATTAACGTCCAACCGACGTTCCGCCTAGATTCCAGGCATTTACGAGGTTACAACGATCCTAAGAGGAACGGAGATGATGCCTCGTAACCTCGTAAATGTCTAGAATCTAGGCGAAGCATCGGTTAGCCGCGAATAAACGCTACTACTACCCGTAACTCAACAATAAGTGTTTATGAAGTATTCAATAATTGAGGTTTCAATAATTTCTTTACTCGGCTCTAGTTTTTTTATTATGATGATTTGATTTTTCATAGAGCTCTCGAGATCCCTTGAAACAAGCAATTTTGAAAAATAGAATTGAACCGAAGAAAGGCAAATCAGGTTGGATGAGCGCGGAAGAAGGCGTAAGTCGGTTGAAGCACGAGCTCTTTGCTTTCCACATGCCAGTTGGTCTATTGTACTCGAAAATTCAGGAGACATTCGACGAGGATGAAAAATGTGATTTCACGGAAATTCGTTACTTGGACGGTTTTCCCCCGCTCGTACCTGTACCGAAACGATCTCCGTATCGTGAGATCATGAGAGTTGGGTATGTACACACAACGATCGCTCGCGAATGAACGTTTCAGAATTTGATTAATAAAACTATCCTTTGCAGAGCCTTGAGAATCACCGAGGGAGGGTTGAGAGATCGCGATGAATTCAAATTTTTTTCCAAAAGACCGACGTGTCGTAGTTTGAGATGCGTCAGTATAGGATTGATGGAATGCAGATTTGCTTTGATTTGCTTAGGGTATGGTATGATTTTGAGCCTAATCATCTTTTCCTTCGAAATTTGCTGGAATAGGAAAGTCAGACAGCTGGATTCTTCCAAATCTGAAGAAAATTAAAATTTTTAATAAATGACTGGAGAGCAAATAATAAATGTAACCGTGTGTAAGAATGTCTGATTTTGATGTTTTATATTAATCGATGAGAGTGGAGTTATGGCTGCGAGGGAGAGTCAAAGCCATCGGATCTTCGGGATGAACAGGTGATGATTAAGTTGTAGCCTCAACGCGTACGGTTGAGTCGCTTGCCAGAAGTTCTGTTTCCATTTCTTGAAACTGGATGTTGATGTGAGAAATATATTTTTATAAAGAAGCGCTGCTACCATTTGTTTCTAGCTATACTGTTACAATATCGTTACTGTCAAATAAAGAGTTAAACAGCACAGCGTTGCCACTAATAACATTCGCTTCTAACAGCAATGTGAGACTTTTACTTCCATGCAAAATACAAAGTTTCCCTCAAAAAGTCACTCCTAAGAGTGACACTTCTCCATCTTTGCTGGCTGTTTATAATTCTTTGCATCTGTATTCAGCCAATCGCAGCACCTATTGAGGTTTGGAATTTTCTCCGTCGTATAATTGTTTTGCAACGCCATCCTTCGAATTCACAATTCGAAAAACAATATTTGGAGCACTGTCTTAGTAATAAATTCAATTTGGTGTTTACGAAGTAATTTAGCTAAAAGTTTCAAATGAAAGAGTTAATTTTCGATCTATTAATTACAAAAAATGTTTTTGTTGAGGAGTTTTTGCACAACTAAACCACGAAAACCTAGAATATAAGGACTGATCGGGTATAGGGTCCTTTACCTTAGGTAAAATTTGTAGATATATCACCGCCGTGGCATTTGCTGAATCTTTTTTGACAAATTCTTCAAAAATTAACCAATATATTCAACAAATTGTGCTTTCACAGACCCTCTTTGATCAATAAAGATGGTCTCCACCAAGAGATATTTTTATCACATTGCTTCACTTTTAAACAATTTGTCAAATAAAATTTGCTTAGCATCTTGGCGCTGATGTATCCTTCATGTAAAATTTTTCAAACTCGTTTCATTGAATCGAGAAAAGCCATGTCCGTGTCTGTCTACCGGCGGAGTATTTTCGCTCTTGTTGTGGAAGAAAGTTTCCATGGGAACGTTCGAAACTTGAGTACCAAGGTAGGATCTTCCAATTGCCATATATTCTCATACCAACTGTATCAATGTAATACGAGGGAGTAATCCAGTCAGTAAAAAAGTCAAAGTAAATATTTTCTTCTTTATTTATATATAAAAGAAAAATCTAGAGATATCATCATATTAAACCTCTGTTGCAATATTGTCGATCGATCGTCCATTTATTGACATTTTCTCCGTATTATACGTATTATTTCTTATCCATTCTGCAAAACCAACAATGATTTCAATCTCACTTCACGAACGCGATTGATAAAAAGATTGAAAAATGACAGATATACAGAATCAATAAAATGTCCTTGTTTAAAAGTAAAGAGTGGTGGAGGGTGAAATGTGGAGCGGATGAAGTTTTTGATCCAAATTCTTTGGCAACTGTGCCTTTGTTTGGATTGGAAAAGAAAGATTTGATCATCGTGACAAGCCACAATGGTTATTTGAGGATATATGCTCCTTCCGCGAAATGGGATGAGGATTCAAAGTCCTCGACTGGTTACAAATCAACCGACTTGGTCATTGAAACAAAACTCGCGGATTGTATCGTAGATTTCAAGGTTGGAAAATTTGTATCGTAAGTATAAATCTACATGATTCGATATTAAAAATTCTTCGATTTCGAGTAATTCAATTTCAAAATCACAGAGGGTCTCAAGATCTTCATTTAGCCATTTTAGAATCGAAAAAATTGAGCGTTTATAGCGTTATTTTAAACGATACGTCAGTTGAGCATGGTACGTAAATTATAGATGAACTAACTAACTGACTATAGAATATCCCACAAATCATTCTCATGTTCTTTTTGTCTAGGTAATCAATGTGAGTTAAGACTAGCTTATGAACATCAATTACCACGATTTTCCGTATCATTCATTATCGGTCCTTTCGGTGGAGTTCGGGGACGAGATTTTTTTTGTGTTCAATGCTTGGATGGCACTCTACTCTTTTACGAACAAGAAATCTACGTGTTCGAAAAGGTTCTGAGAAATTGCTTATTACCAGGACCGATCGCTTATTTTTCAAGAGACGACATCTTTGTAGTCGCTAGCTCCGCTTGGTCTCTCGATTGTTACAGGTATGTTTCGTTCATTGCATTCGGAAGAACGTATCCGAGAAGGACATTAAGAAGATTTCAATTCTTTTAAATGATATAATTACCTAATGATACATAATTCCATCTTGAGCCAACTGCACGTGATTCAAGGTTGAACAAGGAACATTCGACTCATTTTCAGAGCTGTGTAAACAAAATGATTTTTCTATACAAAATAAATAGGTATCAGAATTTAGCCGAATCGGGAAGAAACAGAAACCCTTCTGGATTACAAACTTCAATTTCGAAACAATTGGAACCCGATTGGAGTTACGATCTCGGTGAAACCGTTCTCGATATCAATGTTGTGACCTTGAGCAGTTTCGAAGTTGGCATCGTTGTTCTTGGGGAGAGAAATCTTTATTGCTTGAAAGATAATTACGTTTCGTTCAAGTACGCAAAGAAATTGGAATACAAACCGCGGTGTTTCGAAGCTTACGTTATTGGTGAGTATACTTTTTATAATTACATTTAATATAAAAATGATAGATATTTTCTCAAAATCAGTTGACGTTACGCAGCAGTGCTGAAATATTTTATATGTCAAGCTAAATGAGCGTTCAATGGATTTGAGGGAAAAGGAAATAAATATAATACATAAATGGATGTGACTTTCCAACCATAAAATATATCGAAGGAAAATACTTTCAGAGCCTGATGGGAAGTTGATGGTACTCGTAATCTCGGACACTAATACTCTAATGATTTATGAAGGTACAACGCTTAAATGGTCCGCTCAATTACCTTTTGCCCCCGTAGCGGTGACCAGAGCGCATCTTCAGGTAACTTATACATACGTATATCGTATCTGTGTGTACGTGTACGTATGTTTTCAGTGAACATTTCGTAAGGTTATCTCTCATCTTCATCATCGGTCGCAAATCTTTGCTCAAAAGATTCACTCAGGGTCCAATAATGGGTTTTTATCTCGGGATATAAACGTCGAAATATCATGCCCTGTGTATTTCATTATTAATTCTTTATTCTAATTCTTGTATGTACATGACAATGAAAATTGAAAAAAAAAAAACAAAAACAAAATGTTGGGATGGGAGAGGAACGCGTAAAACGTATGTGAGTTGATAAGCGATAAATCATTAATATTCCGAACTTATCTAATCATTCTGGAATATAGCGAGGCTGTTATTGTTGTCTATCTGGAAGCAGCAAGGACATGAAGATCTGCGACATAATTTCCGGTGGATGTATTCAAATTGATTTGAAATATCTAAATTTATCTACACTGTTGAACGTATTCAATCATTTTTTCCATTACAAAAAATAAGCATCTGGATAACTGTTGTAGGAATGGATTAATTTTCATGAATTGTTGTTCTAGACTTGTACAAAGCTATAGTAATATAATTTTTCCTTCAACGATTATTCGAATAGATGATAAAATCTCTTGAAGATATCTGAAAGATGTCTTAAGATGTTCTAAACGTGTCAAGATTTTCTCTTGGAGATACCTTATTTGATATTCTGTAAATACTCTTCTTACACTGACAGAATAACGACTTGGTTGAAACATTCGTGGTCGCAATAACTTGAAATCTGGTTTCAGGATTTTTAGTCAGGAGATGTCATTGTGATGTCCAGAAAAAGTGGTTGAAAACCACTGGTTAGAAAAACTAGGTTCTTTTCTTGGTGTGATAACCAGAATATTCGAGCAGACTTCGACCACTTTTTCTGGACATCACAATTATATTTCCTACTGAATTGAACCAGATTTCAAGTTATGGCGACCATTAATGTTTCAACCAGATGGTTTTTCTGTCAGTGTATACGTTTATCTTTAAATTGCGAATTTACACTCGGACTTAGATTCCCACCCAGGGATCACTCGGTTTCCCTAGGAGCTCCTAGGACCTTTTTTATTCGTCCCCAGCCAGCAAAGTGCTTCCAAATTTACGTCTTTGCTACTAGTAGTGCTACCGGTAATGCTACCATAGCGCACATATGTTCTCATTTATAACGTAGCACTGCTTCAGCGCTACCAGCATTATCAGGCATTTTAAATTAAGGCATGTATGTACAGGGAACTTTTGAATGTATATAAGTGAATAGTAGCATCGCCGTTAGAAGCACTCTGTGTTGTTTTTGTTGGTTGGGTTACTCGGGACCGCATGTGAATTTGGGAATCTTATTTTGAGCTTTTCCCAGCTCTACATCCGCTTTTCTCATCGCACACTTGCTCATGGTATCATTTCAGCATTTAGAAGGGGGTATAGTCATACTATCCGACGATGGGGAATTACAAGTATGTTATCTGGGTTCAGAGCCATCTTTGTTCATCGCTCCTCCGCTCCATAGAAGAGCCTTCGATGTTGCAGCTGCGGAAAGTGAATTGTTGGAACTTCGAAAATCAGCTAAACAGACTAAAGCTCCTGGTAATTACGATTCCTCAATTTCAACCGGGAATGGATTTATCAAATCAGGACGTGTCTAATGGAAATCATTCTTGAATTATAATTTTTCAATTTTTCAATCAGGTGAGGAAATGACTAACGCTACAACGGAAACGGATTTGTTAATAGCTATCAACGCTTCGATGGATTTGAAACCTTGTCTTTACGTCCAGAAAGAAGAAGAAGAAAATTCAAAGAACGACGAGGAACAGACCTCTTTGATGAGCGAAATAAGCATAGAATTGTCATCTTACGCCACGTTATTCAACCTTCAAATTTGCATTGATGTTTTCAAACCGCTTGTCGTCGCTCAGAACTTTTACGCAATTCCGAATTTGTGTGGGTACTCCAGTTTTTTCTCTCTTCTATAAAATAATAATATTCTGAATTAATAAATGTGAATTGATGTGCTCGGATTCACGGGAGAAGTTCACTCCCCAGTAGTTTCGTTGGACCGTTAAATTTACTTCCCTGTTTATGTATACTGTAAAAGTTATAGGAAGTTTCCGTACTCTGATCGTGGATTACAAAGGATCACTGATAGAAATCTGTCTTCATATAAAGAAAGGCTATTTTTTCCCCACTTTGAGGCACTATTCCATTTTTTAGGCGTAATCTGTATTTCATCTTTTCTGAAAAACCCTGGGAGAGTAAATGAAACGATATCCAAGCACGAAAGAAGCAGAAATTGAAACATTTCACGCTTCATTTGTTTCATTTTCGCTTCCGACGAGCGGAAATTTTCACCAGGAAAGTGAAAGAAAAATCCACCGAGTTGTGGTGAAAAGTTTACCATCGATTTAGCAACTTCCCTGCCACCATTTTTAGTTCCAATCTGTTATTTTTGGTAATTTACTGGTGAAAACAATTTTTGTTTGTAAATTCATTGCAAAACTTTGAACGGTTTTGAGACACTTTTATTGATCGAGCACGTTTTCTTGAAATTTTGTGTAGACATCTCCAAAAAAAAACTATGAACACTCCTGAAATCTTCTTCCGAATCCGAAATTTTGTCATGAGATTATTATCGTTATCATGATCAAAATCACAATAATTGTTGAGAAATTGAAAAACGCATTCGCGAATAGTAAAATATCCTTTCAGGTGATAAACACGTACTTAGGACTGCAGTGTACGCGGATAGAAAAAGCGACTTGTCCCCAGTCTCGTCGGAAGTCAAGGTCACGGTGACCTACGAGAACGATCGTGGGAGCCTCAAAGTATTGCAGAGAAACTCTCATCTACCATTGAGATTGTTGCTGAGAGCCTGTCCACCGGAGAACACGTCCACTTTCACGGCCATCATCAAGTGTGATGAAGCTCTCGTTGGGCTCAGTCAGCTATTTCCTGGTAAAAAGAAGAGAAGGAGTTATTTCTCTTCTTACCTCCCGATATTATGAAAGGGTCTCATCAACCACTTTTTGTTCACATTCAAAATTATCCTTCTCTTATATTATATAAAATTAGGATATCTCCTTTTCATATATAATGTTCAATTCCGTTTTCCTCTCTTCGAATTTTACCTAATGCGGATAATCATCCGTCTTCGGCCATTAGGTAATTTTCGAGAGGCCTGTAGTTTGATTTTATTACTCTTCATATTGCCGAATTATCTCATCAAGATTTTAGGGCGTACTAGCCATGGGGATGCCTGCAGCCAGTTTGGATTGGCCAATTTATTGAAATTCGTACAAGCTAAGTTTGATTCTTTGCGGGTTCACAGAGTCTTTGGAAATTCAGTTTGCAACCTATTTGTGAGGTTATTCAACGTTTTTGAAATAACCTCGCCTGCTCAATGAGCTAGTATTCTCTTAACGTGAAATAAACAATATTTTTGATCTTGAAAATATGTTTAACGTATCTTAAAATTTCTTCAACATATCTAACATCTCTTAGCTTTGATTCGCATAACAAATTTCAAGTAATCGAACACTCGATTGAGAACGATGTCAAGGCTTCTCAAAGCTCGATTCAATGATTATTACTCTAGAATTGTCCAAACAATTTCCTTTATTTCCTTCGCGTGTGAATATTATTCAATTTTTTGTAGGTGTTTTCGAATTGAATTCTCATTGTAACTCACGTGTACTGATTTTGAAATTGTCTATTCTTACGTATTATATATATATATATATAAGTGTATCTATGAAGAGAAAGAAGTTTCAATTGTTGTCATTAATCTTGTTAGAATTCACAAGCGACCATCAGCAAAGACAAAGTTACAACTCGTTGGGATTGCAGCACGTGCAAACTGGAAAAGTGGTTACGATTGTTTGCGGCACGAGTAGTAATCGATATCGAATACAATCGAACGATGGACTCTCAATGACTCTCGTAGTTCAGCAGCTGGTGAACAGATTGCGAGAAAAAACAAATGTTAGACTTACAACATCCGTAACTCAAAATCACATGCAATTGGTTCACTCTCAAATAGAAGCTCATTTCGCTAGTCGACTGGAAATCGATAAATTGAAGGTACATCATATATTTATGTTATAACTCATTTCCAAGAATCTGAGAAGAACCCTATCTTGTGAAAAATATGGGGGATTTTTACCTCCCTTCGAGGGTGTATTTCTTCCCTTGTTTGAAAAAAAGTTCAACGTGCTCGTAGCTGTAATTCAGACTTGAACCAACATTGGTTTTATAGCAAAAGTTTTGTAATTGCCAACGTTGCTTAGAATTTACGTTCGTTATCATTCTAGGCCTTGATCCAGCTTTCTCCCAAGCTTCCGCTTCGATAATGTTCGTCAGGGTTAGATCAGTTTTGCGCCAGGGGTGAATTTTTATATGTAAAAATGATTTAGGGATTTAAGAATCCCCTTCGATGACACGTTTTTCCATTCCATGGAAAATAGCTTATATGCTTTTTTTTCAACAAATTGTCATTTCTGCACCCTCAACGCTCAGATTTTGTTTCTCTTTTGCCATACCTTCGACAATTAATATTGAAAAAATACCTCTGTCATGAGGGTGACTAACCGAGGGTTAACTATTTTTTATGATATCTCACGATCCTTCCAACGCTTGACATTTTTTTACGAATTTCCTTTGGTATGTTTTCTTTGTTCCAAAGGCAGAACTTGATCTCCTGACGGCTCAGCTGAGGAACGTACAACGAAGAATGCTGAGAGCCATGAGAGAGAGGAACGTTCAATCGTTAGTCGGCGGTGGGTTGGTTTTGCTTCTGGACTCTACTCACAATGTCATTTACGACATCCTTGAGAAACTCATCGCTGCTCGAACGGTATTTCAAGAGCTTTTGTTTAGTGTAAATAATCAATTTGTTGATTCAATGAGATTTTTCGTCAATGGCAACTGTAATGTACATCAAGAAGGCGATATATAAACGTCACATCTGCGTATTTAACTGCGTAAAAAACAATTTTCTACCTTGCGATTATCGTTTTTTTCTCGCACCGCGGTAATAATTCCCTTCGAATCAGTTGAGAAAAAAGAGGAAGAAATAATTGTTAAGTCAAACCCGATAGAATCTCACAACTCCAAGAGAACACGCAGATCCAAAGAATGTTCAATAGGGATGCATTGAACGTCCGGACGTTTGATGGTCCGCTGAACATTCCATGGACGTAAATGTACGTACAATGAACCTACGTTTCACCTAAAAGGTCTTGCGTTCCTACAGAGAAGTGACGATAAAGAAGACAATATACATCGAACTTTGTAAAATATGTTCCCAATATTAACGAAAAAATCATGAATTTGAGAACAATGAAACAAAGTATCAGAATGAAAAAATTGTTATTAGTCGTTTGTCTCCTTTATCAATGTGTTTGATAAAAATTTGATCAAAATAACCGTGACGTGAGTCGAAGTAAGGAAATATTTTGCGGGTCCGATAAGACTGTGGTGTAGTAACGAGATAGAGTCAGAGTTCAAAGCTTAACTGGAATGGGCTTGACACTTGTATTCGAGTTATTCAATGTAACGATATTTTAAATTGAAATATTATTATACACGCCATTCATTCACGAAAAATGGAATCCCCTTTTTTAGGAGGCGATCAAGTGAAATTTGATTATAAAGTTTGGAATGAGTATTGAAATATTTTTGTTACATTCGTTGTGCTTTTTTCCTTTCTTCTATTGTTGGTCGTTTTTGCTACCACAAGTTCACGTTGGTACTTGTTCGCAGGAACGTGAACGAGCCACTCACGGGCTACAAAGCGCCCTGAGGTTACTGCTTCTGTTACTGCGGCTCAACTTAAACGATGATAAGTACGCGATCCTCGAGTCAGCTATCGGATTCGTGCCACAGCTGCACAACGAAGTCGTAAGTAAATGACTTGTGTACAAACGTGCATATCCATATATCTTATAAGAATTCCCTCTTGTCCTTTATCTTTCTGTTTATTCATTTGGAATCCGTTAATTAAAATCCGCGTCTGAACTTACCATTACGATATTACTCTATAAACCAAGATAACTCATAAGTCATGTTTTTTCTTAATCGTCATTATATTGACATGAGGCAACAATACGAATTTCACACAATAATTTTCGATCTTGTTACAGGATTGGGAAGAAATCACGGACGCGATTTTGATGGTTTTGGGTAAATCGTCGAGTTTAACGGACAGGTCGGATACTTTGAATTCAAAGCCTCCGATTTTACGCAAATTCACATCGAATAAAGACTTGGCGAAATTGAAGAAACGTTTAACGCGCTTTGTGGAACTTTTGGATGATAACAAAACCCCGGATGGAATTGCGGAAAATGAGATATCTATGCCCGCGGATACAGGATGAAAACATGCGGCGTATCAATGGAAACTTGCAGGGAATTTCACGTATCTCTCAAAATGTGTACTATTTTGTTGTTTTACTTTCCTTTGTGAACAAAAGAAGAGGAGGAGTGAAAAAAATGGGCACTCGCCCATTGCGTTGGTACCGCGAAGCGAGCTTAATCCGTTTCCATATAGTCATAAGATTGAAAATCTTGGATAATTCGAAACCCTTCGAGACGGACCATGGCCCGATAATTGCAATTTTATTCCGCGTGGCATCACGTGCGGCGTAATTGCATTTAGCGCTTATACTCATACGAGTGCGTATACGCTCAAGTTTTACGTAAGCATCCTATATATTGCGGTTAGTCTCGATAATGTTATTCCGCGGCAAGTTGAACTGAACAGAGGAAAAAGGCGAGCGAACGAGCAGGAGGGAAAAGGAAAGAAAGAAGAAAGAAAGAAAAAGAGGAAGAGAGAGGAACAGAGACAGAAAGACAGACAGTCTTTGAGAAGAGAATATACACCAATAAAAGTATAGCAACGGCATGTATATAGAAGCAGCTTGAATCGCGCGAATGAATCACACACTCGTGTATTGGTTGGGGCTGATTGGCGCCATGATTCTGCCCTCTTAGAGGTTAATTAGTGGTAAGAGTGTACATTACACACGGCGCGTCTGTTGTTATTGGTATTCGATTCCCGGATACCAAATTACCATGGTATGCGCGTAAAGATCTCTCTCGCTCTATCTTCCTTCTATTATTCCCATTACATATGTACTTGAGGTATCAATTAACTGAGCCAAGATATTAATAAGAATGAATGATGTAACGAATGTGGTGTGAGCCACACCAAAGAAATCTACAAGAAAAATTTTCATCAAATTCATCGTGTTTGAAGAGATCTTTTTATTTATGTATCGAGAGAAAGGAAAATGTTCGATCATTTGGATTTGCATGGAAATAAATCGGAGCGACGGTACTATTCCGATCAGCTAACGGAAATAACTGTTGCATTATAGTTACTGCAACTATTCGCGCCACTGATCGAACTAATAATCCTATCGGTCGATACTTGAACAGTTGTGGCAACTACTCTTGTAACCCAAATGGTCCGGAGTTTGTGAATAATTCTTCAGAATTTATCAACGAATTTTGACTTATTTGGAAAGTAACCACTACATTCAATCGCGTGGTTGATTGTTATAAAAGAAAAAAGGTATTGTTTGTTTTTCTCAAGATGAAAGACACGTTGTCAAAAACACAGATAGGCTTATAGGTAGTTACGGATGCGAACACAAGAGGTTCCAGCTAAGGAAAGAATTTAATATCATCATAAGCACATTGCTCGGCAGCTCGTAAAGGTAACTGGTCAGCAGCCTCCCACTTAGAATTTATCCTTTCTTTTTTCTTCTTCTTGCCAGGGACTTCCATTTCTCTCTTTCCCTTCGTACGTCTCTGCCCGTTTATCCTTCTGTCTCTCTATTTCTTTTTTGTTCTCGACGAAGTCAGAGGTTCTTATGGAAAAGACATCTCAGGAAATCATCCTGTAACATCAATGTGTTTCTTTTTCCTATCCGCCGTTGCGTATTACGACTTTCTTCCGGGAAGGTCGATTACAAAGCCACAGGATAGTTTCCACGTAATACGTTCGAGAAAGAGATGCTTACGCACACTTGTCAGCGCAAAAGGTTATGATGATCATGAAGATGATAATAAAGAGAAAAAGGAAATGGAGAGTGGATGAGAATGAAGGAAGAAGGAGAGTAGATCAAAGGTAACAAGAGCACATAAATTGAGAAGATAAACGAACGATATAGAGTGGGAGAATGAAAAAAAAGAGAAGAGAAGAAGAAATAGAGGGGACAAGGATTCGCGTGTCAATTTGTCACTCGATGCCAAGTCTTCTGCAATCCAAGACCTCTGCGATGCCTCGACTTGTTCTTTCTTTTATTCTCTCTCTTTTTTTCTTCGAAACAAAAGCGTGCGGCAGAGGAGAATTTCAACGAGAATAAAAGGATTGATAAAACATTTTTCAATTTTGTCATTTGATTTTTTTTCCGTATCATCATCATCCTCATCAAACAACGTCAAATTCCTGCCCCCGGGGAACAATTCATTCCATACATTCTTTCTTTTACAATATTTCTCGAGCATGTCTTTTCTCATTTATTTACCAATTTATGGTTCGAACAAAAACCTCAAAGTGTCGAATAACGAGAGAGTGTTGGAAAAGGATGTGTACATACTATATATAAGTTTTATCTTTTTGCGTGTTATCGGAGATAATATAATAAATAAAAAAAGCTCTCATGCTTGTTCATCTAACTGACGGTAAAGAGAGAAAAAGAGAGATAGAGAGAAGAACAAGAGATAATAGAAAAAAAGAGCACGGTAATTGGCCGGAAGTCATCAATTATGAAAGGACCAAATCCACCGTCAGGATTTGTGCCATGAAGTTTTTGGTCAACCCTCTATACTCGGCCGCTTCGCTCAAGTTTTTTCTTTTTCTTCTGGTTTGTTTTAGCTTTGGCTCTCGCTCGGTTGAATTTTGAGATGGGTTACTCTTCTTCTCTTCATCGTTATCTCTAATTACTAAACTCCCACGTTGGTTCGATCTGCAAAACATAGCTCTATAGGTGGTCTGTTCTCGAGGTAGATCGAGGAATTTGAGAGTAGATGAGGACAAAGAAGGAACGGCTACTCTTCGGTGCTCGTTGACGACGGTGCGGTCCCCCGGTATTGGTTCTTTTGGAACTCCGTCACAAAGGATGCCGATAACACACCATCTGTTTTGGCAACAAAAAAAAAATCTGTCAAATGAGATTTCATAATTAATAAAAACCTCCTTACGAGATTCGACGGAAATAAATTTGTTTTCGTCGCATAGGTTTATACAAAACACATTTTCACAATGAGAGAAGAGGGAGGATTCTTCACTGATTCAAACCGGCATGAAATTTATTAACAAAAATGAAGAAACGAAGGGTATCTGATTTCGTGCGCATTCGGCAACAAAACATCATTGAATAAACATCTTTGATACTTTGATGATAATTTTAAACTCTAATTATTGACGGAAACCATTATTGTTGAGAATACGAGGGAACACGCGCAGTGTGAAAGACGATGTACCATCCACCGCCAAACGTGAATGCGGAACGAAGATGCGGTGGTGTTATTCGATATAACTTTGCAGCAAATTTGTTTGAATTGGAAAAATAAACTTGGAAATCTCGCTGGCTAACATTCAACAGACTTGGTAGCAACGCGTATCGAGGCAGCGAAATCTTATACCGTCGCATCGTAGGTTGCATCGTTTTATTATTCTCAAAAACCAACCGAGATGCGCTTTTTTCCCAATTTATTCAATTATTATCACATCCAAGCTGAAGCATCGATGATGTACTTTGAAGATAACTGTATTTCAAGAAAAAAAATCAATTACTTATTATACCTTGAAAACTGAATATCGAATTGAATTATTCATCAGCTACTCAAGAGGAATGCGTTATAAAAGACTTTTTAATAAATTCTCAGACACTCTGTATCCTGTATCTCTGTGGTACAACTCTCATCACTCGTTGGAAGTGATTGCGATTAGAAACTTTTTACCGTCGCGTTGGCGCTGTCATTGTTGTTTGGTGAATCATTTCCTATCGCACATCATTTTCTTGTTAAAGAGTCTGACAGAGTTTTCATGATGCATTGCTGACGAAGCGGATGGATGCAAAAAGTTCACTCGGAATAGTATGTGTCTTTTTGTTTTTCGTCAATCGATTCATTCGTTCGGGTTAAATTAGACCAAGAAGATTCATTCTCTTTCGATTCTCAATTCCAATCCCAAGCTTCCTTCGTGTATGTATTTCGATTATTAGAGAAATACCAGCACCTGTTAACGCAGTCAACAGCGCAGGATGGTCCATATCTAATTTAATCGTCAACCAGGTTTCAATAGCCTCACATTCTAATTCTGTTGAAGAATACTTACAATTTACACTGTTGCGTATCGTATCACTCGTCTTTCGTTTCGATTGACGATGAAGCATTTTAAGTTCGTTGATTACTTTTTCGACTAGAATTTTGTTTGTACTAATCAATCTTCAGCACTAAAAGTGATTCGAATGATAAAGGTTTGTTAAAATTCAACTTTGATGAGAAAACACAGAAGCTAGTTTTCTGAGAACTTTTGTTTATTACCATTATAATCATATATTCCGTTGATTCGACAAAATAAGTTGATGGTAGCTCGTGACACGGCATTTAATTAAACCAACTACTTGTTTTCGTTTTTTTTTCATTCCCTATGTGGTGAATGCATATTCAACAAGTCTATACACGTGCTTTTTTTTACTATTCTGGCGCCGTCTGTGAGACGTCATTTATGCAGTTATATATCGAAGTTCTCGTAGTATTATCGCCAGGGGCTGTGAATTCGAGTCATGCGTTTATAAATCCTCAGTTTCCTTTGACGAAGCTTACTTATAGCTGCGCATATTCCTTTGCATAACAGAGAAAACCGTTGATTTACCGATGTTTCTTCCTTTTTCCATTCACGTTGCTACCGGCCAAGATATTTAGCGTGACCCGAATGCAACCTTATGGACAACCGTTGACTGAGGAACGTGATCATTAGCGTACAATGTGCCACAAATTGTTGCTGTTTGTAAATTCAATTCCGTCAATAATCTCCCCGGAGCGAGGACTGCGATTACAGTAGACCGACACGCGTTTCAGAATCCTTGAAGATCGAAATTAGCTTTCAACGAGTTTAGAATCCAAATAAAAGCATTTATATGCAAACACATTTCAATAATTTGTTCTCCAAACTGCTGGAAAAGAGCAATTGAAAATTCGCTGTCTGAATGAAGCAAAATTCGAGTTTTGGTACCAAATATAGGTCGAACTGGTGGATGAAATTCGGATAGATTTGGAGACTGTATCCAATGGTAGCCGGTTCAAGGTGGATGCTATTCGGGTTTGGAACTTTATACCTGAACCCTTCTGAAACAGAGGAGGCAACGGAAAATCTATGAACGCATCAATCAACAGGGAGAAGAGATAGAGACCAGATTTTCATTTATCATTCTCTTCCATTGGGTTTGTTGGATCAAGCTTTGTTCCATCGAACTTTTAATCGATCGTTAATCAACCTTGAAATATTGTTTCAAATGTCAAAGATCCAATATGTTATGGGAAAACCGTGAGCCGCGATAAGTATAAATGTACTCACACGGGTAAGAAAGCATGGGAAGAGAGTCAAACATACGGCAAGTTCCTTCGTTCTTTTCGATTTGGTTTCTTATACATCGTAAGAGAAAGAACGCGTTTCCACGAATGGAGTTAACGAGGCAGGTATATACTCGTTATACCGAGTAAGCAGTAAAGATATGTATGCATGTACACTTATAAAGAGATTTATATACACATCGCTATTATATGGAAGAGCAAAGAAGTACATCGGTAAGTATCATTTCACTCAGAACATAAGACAACGGCTACTGAGAAATGAATTGAACGATAGGATATAGGAACTTTGAATAAGTAGGAACAATAATTCTTTTATGGTTTCATCATCGCAAAGGCAGTGTATCGTATTATTACTGTTTTCACCTGATCAAAATACACAAATTTTGTATCGAAATATGCACTCAGCGTCAATGTTCTTGCGAAAAGAAGGAGTCTTTGCGCTACGTGGGTAGCGATTTTCCTTCTCCGCGATCGCTCACTCGCGTACGACACTCAATTCTCACGGATATTCGATTTAGATGTACATACAAAGTTGTGGTATTTAATTTTTAAAGGTGTCGCCCCATAAAAGTGATGCATTTATTATTAAATGAAATATCAATTAAATAAATCACGCACTTTGCGTTACAATTATTCATTGCATTCGTGCGATACATGATTCAAGTTCTAGTTGTTCACTTAATTGAACTACCAACGACCTTGTTACTTCGATACTCATTCCATGTAACATGAGATATTAATAACTGACTTAAACATACAGCAATACGCGATATGAAATTACATGGGTACAAGATCGTTCATGCACTATAACACTCATTCTTGATATTGAATTATTCAAATCGACCAACTGAAATTTGTTCGAGCCAACGGGACAAGCCGACGCTTATTGACGGAGGTGTTGGATTTTACGCAGTTGTGCGGCTACTAGAGTTATTTTCCTCAATTTTGTTCAGAATTAACATGAGTAGATCTTCAATGTCAACTCGATGTCATTTTTGTATCGATTTGTCACATTTTCTTATGTTAATATTCAACATAAACCGCGAGTGGACCAATCAACTGTATGTACCATTTCTTTCAATCTTGAATAGGGAAGAATTTGATGAAATTTAATTCGTGTTTCGGATCAGATTTGTCTATTTAACTATTCGAATACGACATATTCATGAGTGTATCGCGGCAAATGACGTATATTTTCTTTTTTTTCTCCCATTCTGACGTACTTGAGACCGGCATGGTAACTTAGGTATACCGTGTTATGTAAACAAAAACATCATTAGAATCTCAAGACACGCACGAGCCTGCTCGCTCCCGCTCATACTTGTTCATTCGTTTCAAAGAGATTATTATAAGACCATGAGCACAAACGTATAAGGATTCATCTCATCCTCGTAGCTTCTTCATTTATTTTTATGCGTTCTAGTCCAATCGAGCTTTATTTTTATCTCTGCTCGAGTGGGGCGAAATAGTCTCAAACATGGGATTTTTTTACAATATTCTCAGGATCATTACAAGAAGTAACTCGGAGATGAGTGTTCCAGATCGATCGCCTCACACTATTTTGGAAACTGTAAATTGACGTTGAAACGATCACTGTTGGTCCAGAATTGCCAATAAGATATTTTAACGAATCCTTGCATGCGGTAGAAGCTAAGGAATAGTTATGTCCGGAATTATTTTAGCTGGAACAGCGAAAAAAGTAAGTAGCTGCCAAGGGGAATTGATTTTCCCGCGCGTGGATAGCGAATACCCTCGAGATGGTATAAATCACTCATTTTTATTGAGTGGGTTGAGAATTATTTGAATCCATTAAAGGGTTTGATCGATCGGCCGACGTTTATGGCTTCGAGGAAGCTATGTGATTGATTGGTCCACATAGGGCGTTCTTCGTTTTTTCAACCCTTGTCATGCTTTTGTGGTTCCTTGACTTATCTCTCTATTTATTTAACTTCAAATTCATTTCTAATTTGATAAAATAGAAAAACCTAACCAGACAGACGTTGTTTTTTTTGTTTTTTTATCGAAAAGATGTTTCTCTGATTAATTTTTCTTGTTTCAATGATAATAAAGTATCGTTGAATAAAAGTGGGTAGAAGCTTTCTCCCCCTCTTCTCGGAGAAGCGACTTTTATTTTTCTAGGAGCTCCGTAGCCCCTTCATTTATATCTATTTGTATCTTCTTACTTCGTTGAAAAACGTTTACCTCCCGTTTAAAAACATCTACTTACAAAGCATAGAGGAATTCGCTTGCTTCACTTGGAGCATATTTCAAACATATATGTACCCATATTATCCGCGCGCGCATGCATACACATAGACAATGGTGGTTAATCTTTCTTCGTTTCACCTCTTCACAAAGGTAGATAGTTCTCTGTTTAGTTCACCTGGTTTCGGACCGAACCCACTCTTCACCTTCTTCCTCCTCCTCCTCCTCTTTCTCCTTCTCCTCCTTTTCCTCCTCCTTCTTCTCCTTTTTCAGCTTCCCTACCATCGTTACCACCACCGTGGCGATCTTTCTGTCCCTCCTTTTCTTTCTCTTGTCTCTCCGTTCCTCTCTTTTAATTTCCATCTATTTCTCTCCTGCTTCTTTTCTCTCATTCTCTCTTTCCCTCGGTCCCTCTCATTTCTCTACTCTGAGTCTACTTTAGTATACAACACACACCACAGCGAGTGGTGGAGGAAGTCGCAACGGAACTTCAGTGCAGCTGCGACGAGCAGCTGACGCGGAATTATTAAAGCTCCTCTCAGTGGTTTTATATACTACACGTTCATATGTCACGAGTTATATACACTTTCATCAACAGACAATAAATCGAAACGATACGCTCTTGGGAGTGAAATTTCTCCAGGACAATTTTGTTATCCTCCTCGCTCCTCGAAGAATAATAATCGTTCTCCTCTTTCTTCGTTGAGGAACAAAAATAGTGATGCACTATCGGTGAAGTTATCCATATCAAAATACAAGAACGTTTCGATTCAGTACCGAAGCAACGATCGTTCCGCGCGGGACCACCGTCGCCGTCGCTTCTGTCGTCTCGAGAATCCTCTGTAAAGAGTCAGGGCCAATAGTAGATTCTTTGGTAACGAACGTAGGGAGGTGGAGTATTTGTGTTGACGATCGCAAGTGCATCGCTGTTATCGTGATCAAATACGTGGATACGGGTTTACATCCGAAATCCATTCGAAACCACGCGGTTCTACGATCTTCGAGCGCGGAGCGCCACGATTTGCTACTGAAGAACTCCCAACTTGAGGATACCACGGCAAGTGCATGACCTGTGACCGTGTACGGTTCATAAGTTTCCTTCCACTCTATCGTTCGATCAACCAAGAGAAGAAGATTATAAGTGAATTATTTTCATTCGCTGCCACCACTGAATAGTTTTTGTTGTAACATCTTCGCAAATGTCGTTACTATACTCTCAATTTGAAATTTTCAAATGACGCTGAGACGCGGGAAAAGATAGCATAGCGAGAAAAACAAAACAATCGATTTCAGTCCAGTGCACGGTGATAGATATTTTTGATAAGTAATAAATGTGGTTTTCGCAAATGTGTTTAAAAAAATTAACATTCCACAGTGAAGTTCAGAATTCAATGTCGCGCGAAAAACGGACGAAAGCGAGAGTCGAGAGATAAAATCAATACAAAATCGTCATAATTTTCGTATGCATAGACACGTGGAATTGCCAAGATTCGATGTAAACTGGAAATCACAAGAAACTAACCGTTTCGAGAGGATCCATGTGAATGGTAATTACTTGACATGATGCACATAAAACAAAAAAAGAGTTAGAACGACAGGTGGTTTCGTCGCTTATTCGCATCGAACAGGTGAGACTGTGAAAGATAATAATATAATCCGAATCATGAATATTTCGAATGAATTGTAAATTGTAATTCACGACGATGAGATAGGAGGGATTCGTCTCGAGGAGTCAGGTGTGAAATCTAGATGTTGTGTCGGACTTGGAGTGAATGTATTCAACGTTATCCGATCAATGAAGGAGTATACAAATTTGTATGGAAATAGAAAAATTGACACACGTGCGTGTGGATTTTTCGATAGTTATTCGAATGCACTTTTTTGAAAATCCGAATCGTTTTTTGAAATGCCATAATTCAACGAATACTATGTTGTTGAGAATACTGAAATATCGATGGCCCAGCATCCATAAGGAAAAAATGCGGCTCAGACAATTTAAGAATGTTTCTTAGATTTTTTATAATAATAATAATCATGAAACGGTTTGTATTTTTGTACAATTTTCCTGAACGAGGGTGAAATATTATAGAATTTTATCAATTTTACCAAACTAATGGTAAACTTCTTTGCTCGATTTGTGATGAGTTCATAAAAAAACAACCACGAAATATTCTTATATTCTCTTGAAAATGATTATATTTTGCAGTTGAATTTTTCTCCGTGTATTTGTCTCGCTGGTCAGCACATAATTTAGCCAGAACTCGAAAGTTCCAATCAAATTTAATGGGAGTCACATGGTATCATTCCGCGTGAACTGAACTGCGGTTGCAAAATTAAACAAACTCGTGTCAACATAATTAAATAATAAGTGCAAGAATTGAACGTTGTAATTGTTATAATGAATTTCAACGTGGAAAGAAACAACGGACCTTTTCTCAATACTACACCAGAATGGAAGAATTTTCAAAATTATATATAATTTGTATATAATTATATGTAAGGTTTATTCAATTATACATAGATTATATATAATTTTGAGAACCTTTACGCTTGAGTAATTACATCACGATGGATTGGAAAAGATTTTATGTTCCTCAAGAAAAAACGCCAACGTGATTTTGAAAAGATAGAATTGAAAAAAGAAAGATCAATTGTTTTTTTGGGTCTTCCATGAGCTTTGAACACATGCTTTGAAAAATTACAAACTTGATGAGATACCAAGTTTGAGATACCATCCAATTGCACCTATTGAATTCTTCGAAGGGAAGATTCACTTGTGAAGAGCGAAGCTCCGCAATTTTGAGAAGAGTGAGAGTCGACTTTTCGCTATCTTTTGAGAATAGGGCTTAGATTTCTGATGTGTATTGTTGTTAAGATTTCGAAGCGTTCGTCTTCTGAATAATCCAACCACTTTGTTGGACCTCAAATATTCTCTTTCTTGATATCAAAATAATTTTTCCAGGTTGCATTGAAGTCTGAAAAATTCTGAGGAGACTATTAAAGGAACACTTTGAGAATTTGGAGAAAGAATTTGTGAAACTCAGACAAACTGATGATGAACCTTTTTGGATTGTTTATTTCGCGCGTATGGAATCAAGTAACCGCGTTGTTTTAATCGGATGAATAAACGCAGGTACATATGTCTACTTGATAAAGGAGTAATAGGCACGACAATGCACGCAACAGGTGCGCAAGAAAGGGAAGGGTCACATACCTCTCTTGACTCTTTGTTGTGCTTTCCAAGTATGTTTCTCAAACGAGTATGTTTCTTTCATTTTATGAACAAAATTGCTTTTTTGTTGCAAGGAACGACTTGGATTCTTTCGAAGAAGCCATCCCTAGTGAAAATGAATTATATATGAGCCATACATAAACCATACCCACTCAGCACATATCTCCTGGCGACGCTTTGAGGAGATTCTGGGAATATTGCAAAACCTCTATAGGATATCCTCAGGATGTTGCCAACAGATATGTGCTGCGTAGGCAAATAGTTTATATACATGATTCATTTTTTCTATAATTAAAGGTCTAGTAATAATCTCTGAATTTATTCAACCTGAAATTTCAACAACGAAAAATTCATCTATTTGTCAAGGAAGTTTCTCCTCTTTTGTTAAGTTAATTTAATTTTCCCAAGGGAATGAGAGAATTGGAGATAACATCTAAAACCTTGATTTTTACTCACTTGTTTTTTAGTTTCCCATGTATCTTTTGGTGATCTGATTCTTTTTGCGGGCGTCTAGAGGTCTCCGAACTCGTCACTGTGTCTGACCATGACATTCGATGGTATCTGAGCTTCGATTATTGTGTGCTAGATGGGATGTTTTGCATTTCACAATTCAATTCCAACTCTCTGATTAATTTCGGATTTGCTGATCTAAAAAACTATTTTGAATAGCGAGAATATGATAGAAAAAAGCTGACATTTCTGAATAGCTGAACAGAAATACAGTACACAATTTTAACTATTGAAAATCCTATTGAACCGAATAATTTTCATCGATTCCGACGCAAAATGGGTTTGAATTGTGTTCCTGTTCGATCGAACAGAGTTTCCAATTTGGGACTCCACAAAATTCTCTAAATTTCTCGAACTCTTTAACTGGGAATATTTTTATTTGGGACAGGATGGATAACTTTTGTTTCGTGAGAATAGGCGATGATAAGTTATATTTCGATATAAAATATATATCGTATAATGTGTGTGTGTGTGTGTGTGTGTAAATGTACTCGACACACACGACCTTTTTAGTTTCTCGTGCACCTGTTGTGTTGTTTCTACCGTCCTGGTCCATAGCTGGTGCACGCGACAGCTCGTGCCATTTACTTCCAATCACTTCTCTCTTCCTCGACTCTTCTCTCTCTCTCTCTCCCTCCTTCTTTCCCTTTTTATCTTGACTGAAGGAAAGAGAATCAGAATTGCTTGTGAAGTTGCTTCTTTGTCCGGTTCTTCTATGGAAGCTTATACTATATGACGCCAAAGAGAGATGGATGAGGTGTCATGTTGCCATTGAAAAAACAAAGAAGGAGAGAGAGAGAGAGAGAGGAAAATATAAAGGGAAAGAAGAAATAATAATAAAGAAAAGTCATCGCATCGATAAGTAGGGACAAATCGAGTTGAACGACAAGAAAAAACTCTTTGCTTGTTATGTAAGCGAAGAAGAGTAGAGAAAGATCTTGTCATTTTTCTTTCAACATAGTTTTACTGTTTCTGTAAGCGATTATTTTTCTTACAACATCCACGTAATGATCATTAAAAGGAAGTTATGTAAGGAGGAATCTATATTTCCTATGAGATCTTCTGATCCTTTCTAGCCCCAAAAGACTCAAGACTCGAGGATCAATGAATTTATTGGATTTGTCACTTGTATTTTGTGTCACAGGAAGTCCACTCATAGTTTTTGTTGAAAATAATATATCAAATTCTGAAATTCACAGATTTTCAGGGCGAATTTAACATTTTTGTGTTAATATTTGAAATAAATTACGAGTGGACCTCCTGGAACATACACGTGTGTTAAAAATACACAAAATTTTTTACAAATAAAAAGATATCCATTAGTATCCAAAAGATGTTTTAGAATCATAGCAGATGTCTTGGAAGACTTTCGTGAAGATATCTTTTCGACACCTAAAAGATGTCTTATGCAACAAATTTCAACAAGTTTTAGATATCTCAAAAAGGTATCGCAAGCGATATATTTCAGACACGTTGACAAAAATATGTTTCAGATATGTGGAAGACATCCTTTAGATGCCTCAAGATTTCATTCTTCTGAGAAACGTTTTAGATTTCTCCAAAATGAGTTCTCAAAAAGAAACATGGCGTGACTTTTGCTTTTTTTACTCTTACAGATATCATGTTGATATATCTTGAAGATATCTCTTGCGGGACATCATTCGATGTATCTAAAAGATGTCTTTCTCAGGATATCTTGTAGATGTCTTCAAAACCTTCGGTGTTTAATGTTATAGTTTACTCAATCGAAGAATAATGATTCATTATATTATCAGCAGATCCTTTTCCCCTGTCAAATCTTATCAAATGAATTTGCTTGATATTTTTCTTGTGTCAAAAAATTAGCTGGTGAGTCGTGTTTAGTATCTGTTGAAGCTCTAGCTACGTCGTTAGGATTTTATTTGAAATTGATCAGATAGAACCATCTAAGCTCGATTTCTAAATATTCTATGAACTATGAAGAATGTTTAGAAAGTGGGTTTGTGTGATTTTATCTAACACCTTTGACACGAATAAACGATTCGAATTGACCGGAGTCATGTGCACTTGAAAATTTTGTTTTGGCTCAAGAAACTGCCAGACTGTACAATTTCGTGTGGATGTAATGCATTTTTTCGTGTTAATATTGAACATAAATTGCGAGTGGACTGTCTGGGACCTATACGTGGGTCAATATTCTGTTGAGAGTGTCAACGGCACTGGGAGAAAATCTGATTTTCTCTGTAAGTACATTTTAATCGATGACTGTTTACATCAAGAATTGCATTATATTACATCATCACGTACAGCTTTCCTAGCTTCCTAGCGATTAAAATCAGGAATTATGGCACCTTTCTTTCAGTGTATCATGAAACAACTATAACATTCAATTAATTCAAATAAAAATTCAGTCGTATCAAGTAAATTTTATTTACCCTAAATAAATATTTATTTATTTATTTATTCATATTTTAGAGAGTTTTTTGTTGTGTTGAATTTAATTACTTCCACTATAATTAATGTCACTTTAGCTCGTAATTCACTTTTCTTGGGTCACCAATAAAATGTTGAGAATGATTCCCACGAGGGTGGTATCTTTTTACAGATATATTTGAAAGTTACTTCGAGTCAGTTCAGGAATTAATGATATGTTATTTTTTTCTGAGAAGTTATGTATCATTAAGAGATTTCTAGCGGAAGTTTCTCCTCGTATGCAGGAGACAAGTCGAAACAGGAATTTTTATTATTCTTATCGATAACGGTCCCCTAGGAAGGCAAGTGGATAATTTTTCAATGATCAGAGTCAAAGCGAAGAAGAATTTCATAACACGACGATGTACAGCGGTTGAAGAAACGTGAAGTATAAACGTACGTGTGCGCTTCTTTTCATTTTGAAATCGAAGAAGCATGCCAAGGTAGGGCGAACGGCGAACAACGTTCCTACTTCTGTATTCCACAATTGGCAAGACATATTAAATAGGATGAGCGTGGTTTGTGTATCTGTGAGTTAAGAGGAGCTTGCTGAGTTCTCTTCTTATTCTCCTTCTGCTCCTGCTTCTGCCTCTTCTTCTTCTTCTTCGGTACACTCTTGAAGCCATAGCTCAGGTATCTCTCACGCGAGGTCGAAGTCTCTCTCGTTCCATTCTCCTTCCTCATTAGCCTGTTCTGTCTATCGACTTTGTCTGTCTTTCTTCTTTTACGATGGTATTTTCAACGACGGGCCTTTCCCGCGGAGTAGCGGCAACGATAGTGGCAACACCACGAAACCGCGGTTCTTCTTGTCACGAGAGGAGGCTTTTCTTGTATTTGAAAGTATTTTGTTACGTAATGTCAATACAGAAGACTGATCACCATGAGTCGATGATACTCGCTGGATTGTGATTGTAAATGATGGTTTATATGTATTCAAATTTTAAAACGAAGGGTAACAAACAATTGATGATAGAGACAATTATCTCGTCCCTCCACCTTCCCTTCAATTCCTGTAATGTTGACATTGAGGAAGTTTCGTGTAAAATTTCCAGTAAAAATCATTCGTCTTGCTAGATTTTTGGTACCGTACAAACGATTCTAAATTGCCCTTCATCCTCCGATCACAAAATCTAAAGTCAACGTTATGAAGGCTGTCGGATAGCAAAAGAATCTGGCCTCTCTCTCTCTCTTTCTTTCTCTTTCATTCCAAATTTGAGAGGTGTTCTTCAAGAGATGAGACACCACGGTACTATACTGCAATAAATAATTGCAGACTTCTTCCCAGAAGCATGGTGGCTGTAGAGTTCCTTCATGAGAAGATTCATCACCCAACAGACAAAATAGTTCTTCAAAATGAGAGAAAAATGTCTCATCGTTCACGACAAGACAATTTTCCCACGAACGAGGGGAGAAAATCTACTATTGATATATAATTATTAGAGCATCATTGAATAGTTTCTCGATTGCGTATCACAATGCAGTGCCATCCCTCCCGCCATTACTTTGTCGGTCTCTTTCTCAAAGACCTTGTCACGTCCCTGGTAAAAATATGATGTAATTTTACACTCCTTTTACATTTGCATTCAATTTTTATGTCACTCGACCACGTTTTATGGCCACGTTGAGACCTAATTTCTACCAAGGGTGAATAGACCATACAAATGACAAATTTCTGCAGAGAAGTTAATGGAATTTCAATTTGTCCGCAGTCCGTCCCTGTTTCAGTGCAAAAGTCAATAGACTTATTTTTACATCGCCTGTGGTCGTCAATCGTCTTCGACAAACTTACAAAAGATAATTGATAACGAAAGTTAGTAAATTAAATATCTGTTTCAGTACGATACTTTGTAATTAAAAAAACGTGTACCTGATTTTTTATTTTTGGGCTCTTTCATAACTCTTTGAAATCTCAAGTTGCGATTCGATAAATTTCTGACATTAAAATACATATGCTGGGGTTCTCAAGACCGCCAACCGAGCGCGGTTTGCTTTCTTTCTAAGAAAGAGAAGGGAAAAGAGAACGGGAAGACGACTCAACGGGGTTCTCATTATTTATGAATTCGACTTGCGGACAGTTGCACCGTACCGCACCGATACGTGTAAAAACACGTGCCACGAAACCAAATCTTTAGTTTCTTTGGTTAACATAGACGATGACCATCTACCTTCGTTGATCATTCCGATGATGAGAGATTGTTGCATTTGTACGTTCAAGTGGGAGAACTCGTTAGTCTACCCGTCCTTGTTTCTTCGCTCAACAACTTGCTATAATTGCTACTTTTCAAGTATAACTACGTAGAAAGGAGTATCAAAACACATTCTGTGAAAAAAATATTGAAATTTCGTACCCCGATGGAGGGATTTATCTCCACTTTGAGGAACTACCACCATTATTTGGTGGAAAATTTTTCGAATAAACCACGACAGATAGATAGATCGATCGATCGATTGAGGGGCCCATTGATCGAGGAACCGTCGAGATAGGTAGCTAAGGTTCTAGGTGAAGTAGTATCGGATTAAAATTCAACCACTCAATCGTATTCTCGTTAATTATCTTAGAGAATTTTCCCATAGGGATTGGAGTCTTTGTTCACGCAAATAGATTAAGCATCGATTATTATACCTACGCTATGAAAGATAATCGATCATCATCGAATCGAACGATAATGATTGCCACGATCAACAATAATTATCGTTGTCGATTGTGTAGGCGGTACGCTCGTATACTCTGGGTGCCATGAATTGCTCATTTAGCAATTGTTTATGTTACCAAGCGGCATGAGTTGATCTAATAATAACACCACTAACGATACAACAACGTCGTTTCATATGCATCTCTATTATGTGAGATCTTTATCAATATTATACGCGTACAGCCCAGTAATGCTTTTTCCACTATTTCTCTTTTACGTAACAACACTTAACAAATATTTAAGGTATAAACCAAAGATCGAAACTGATATTTTCTATTCTTCCGATGACACGATCGATCGCTGCATTTATCTCTGATCACTCGATCAAATCATGACCGTTTTATTACATTGCAATTTATACCTTTCGCGTTTATATCGTTGCTCAACGTAAGTCGTAACATTTAAAGGGTACAAGTGTTATAATCTAAGATGAAATAATTAAAACAGTTCTTTTGCTTATAATCACGATTGATCACGAAGTTGACAAAGAAAAGCGAAACCTTGTTTCTTGGTTTCTCATTAGCAAGTTTGCCCGAAGGGCTCTGGCCCGAGGGGCCACGATCTTTGTCCTTCCGCAGACCGCGCTACCGGTTGGTCGTCATTGTCACAAGTATATCCATTTCCTTGCGTGTACTTGGAGGAGGAGGAGGATTATTTTCTTTGCAGATTGAATCAACGGCTCCATCAAAAACTTGTTAACGTACGATATAACGGATAAAACTCTGTCTCCGGTAGAGAATGATCACGTAATATCGCAACCTGGTGCGTCGAATCACGTTATACACTCATAAGAATTGTCGCTGACGTGTGTAATGAAAGCTCGATGCATACGAATAAGGTGTAAAGACCTTATTGTATATTCGTGCGGTTATTTGTTACAAGGCGTCTCGAGTCTGTCGATTACACTTAATTACATATAATGTGGAATACGAAATATGTATATCACGGAGAGGGATATAAACACGAGAATAATCGATTATTACACGGAACAGTGCACACAGATACAAGCGCAAATTATGCACCGGCCCATATGCTTCTTTGCCAGCCGACAAAGAAGTATCGAATGAAGCGCGTCAAATTGTGAAATGATTCTCACATTATTTTCGTTAAATCGCAACTTGAAAGGTACAAGAAATATGTGAGGAATTTATTTGCACAATTTATAATGATAATGGAAGGCGATGGAAAAAAGTTTTGATACGAGAAAGATAACAGGTATATGTTGTATGTATACGAAGAAGGAAAAGAGCTTCAACGCGAATAACCATTTTTTTACTTTAAACAAATTGTCTTGTTGATACATCGCCAAATTAAATCCCCGTTAAGAAGAATTGACTTCTGCTTAGCATAAATCCAGCCAGGATAGCATGATTTAAATCGCCATCTGGGAAGCAAGATACAGGTACCAAAAGGGGTTCGATATTTTGAGAATTCGTGAATCGGGATGAATTGTCACATCTTTCGAATAAAAATTTTCCAAAATCTATGAAAAATTGATGAATCCTTTCTTTTTGTGGATATTTGAATTTCGTTATTCCTGCAGAGCGAAATGTGCTGCAAAATTCTATTTCTATATCGTAGCAAGGTTGAAAACATATCGATGTGTAAAGCGTGATTCATCACATGAAATAATATTTTTATTCTACAGAATGAATTCGTTTACATCTTCGATCGTCAAAATATTATTCCTCTTCGAACGTATTTGCTTCGTTTTTCTGTTTGCGTGGATGATACATAAATTAGTTTGCGCCAATAATAATGTGCTGAACGGTTATGTGAACTTAGAGAATTTGCTGGACCAGATTAAACAAACGCGTGAAATCTACGCACGGTCCCACTTTCGACGGAATGGGGTTAATTTTGTTGACAGATCCATGATCACTCGAATAATGTTATCGAAATCGTGAAATTCGGAATAAAATTATGAAAATTTTCATTCAAACTGTACCCAAGGGGAACGGATGTTCAATATTGACGTAAATTCGACGTTATAACGACGTCGAATCGACATCGTCCTCGCTTCAAATTTTCAAAATTGTATATAATTTTGTACACTTTATGTATAAGTTTCATGTGATTATATATGAATCATATATGTTTTTGAATATTTTTCTACGTGGACGGAAACTCGATATCGAGTGGATCTCACTTGAAATGTCGATGTGTTCTGCTCAAGGGATGAGCCGCTACTGGTTTGACAATTGAATTGAGCGCAATTCTTGTCGTTTTGCGCAATTTGATTTGATCGAGTCCTGATCCACTCAGATCAAACATCGTCGATCCCAACCAGCAATTGACAACAGGCGCAGTACTGCACCAGTACTTTTCAATACTGGGGATTGAATACTGATTACATTATTCGTAATCAGTGCAGGGCCAGTACTGGGCTAGTACCTGGCCGGTATTAAGTTCTCGGTACTGGTTTATCGGTACAGGCATAGTACTGTATTTTTATGTATCCAGTACTGATCCCGTACGTGTTGACTAAGTGTTGGAGACCCAATACTGGCACTGTACTGCACCTGTTGTCAACATTGGCATATTACGGATTTTTCTGATTGGGATGGGGTTGTGAACAAAATACATGAGGCCTACTTTTCTCTTCCCTTGTATTCAGATTTACTCGGAAACATACTTACGTACATTCGATCAGATTCCTTTGAATTTTACTGTTTCAGAAAATCTTTGCACGTTCGACATAGCCCAGTTTGCGGAAGCATGGAGTTGATGATGCTATTACCTTCGGCACCATTGACACTGGCTCTAGCCTTGGTCTTCATTCCAATGACACGACATTGCGACGCTATCTCGGAGAGTATAATAGGTGAGAATTTATGATTGCTTCATTAAAATAATACAAATCTCTCTCTTCCCTTCATGGAATCTTCGATAGATGATGCCGAAAAAGATCTCAATAAGTAATTACTGAAATCTATTTGGTACTCTTCAAATCTGAAACAGTGAAAAATCACGTGTTTCACTCCATTAAGTCTCAAAAGTGAGCCAGTCCACTTCGAGTGAAATTTTCACTCTTTTAGAATGAGAAATTCTCTTCTAGAATTTGAGTGGCTGTGAGTTTCTCACCTTAAACCTTAAGATATTAGTCTAAAAAAGTGGAAATTTCCCTGCAAACAATGATTGCTGGCGTTTCAATGGGCCATTGATGGTCCTGTAATGCCAGTGAAGAGCCATTACTGGCCCTTTGAAACATTTGCAGTCTTGTTTTCGACAGGCTCACTTTTGGCTGGCTGAAGAGTGAAATCTGACTCTAAAAATTGTAGAGAGTAAGAAATTGGAACCATTAATTAATGAAATTCAATGCAAATGTTAACAATGGTTCATGACTATTCAAACGAATTGAATTCCCTTTGGCTTCTATGAATTTCACCGGTTCCAATGGGTTTCGATGGATTTGGACAAAGGTGAATGGTCGATGGGATTCAATAAATTTTTTATATATCGCTGGGCATTATACCGTTTTCTGTCAATTCGAGGATATTTCTCATAATACGAGAAGCAAGTTTTCCAATGAGAGGATAAATTTCAAGTATATGTACTATTTTCCAGATATTAAAGTATATGTTTTTTTTTTTTTCATGGATATATTTTTATTATTACAGGGATTCGAGAAACCTGCGACATCGAAGGAGAAGATTTCACCGTTGACAAAATTCCTAACACAAGATGTTTCAATTGCATTTGTAAGGTAAATCTCTCTGAATTATTATTGAATTTAAGAGAACTCCCTCGAGTAGGGTAAACGAACCACTGAAAATACTGACAAACGATTGAACTATTCAGTCGATTCTATAATTTTCACTTAAAAATGTCAGAGGTGAATACTTTTGTACGAATGATAAGATAATCCGAGAGACCTTTCCTATTATCTTTCCCCACGTCGTTTCATGTAATTTTTTTCAACCAATCAACCAATCGATAGTTCGGAGATTGGTTACTTGGTTAGTTAGGCAAAAAATCTTGGGTAGAAGATAACAAGCAAAGTCCAATCCAAATTCGTGTGAAAATATGTAACGAATCTAGGAGATGAATAATAATAATGATTATCAAGAAAAAAACCCCAAACGTGCGGGGGATGAAGGTGCATGATGTATATACTTCCAATGATAATCCAACAACGATTCTTCGTTTCCTATAGAATCTAAAAGGGGGTTGTTTTTTTTTTCAATCTTTTTTCAATTCATTGTTCTTTGATTTAGAAATTTTCGGGAAATATCGAGGGGATGTCTGAGGTGGAGACAGTTTTCTTTTCTCTCTCAATTATATTAAAACGAAGTGAAAGATATCGAATGTGCATATCGATGTTGCGTGTACACGTTTTTATCTGTGTCGTCAAATCAACGAACGACGTGTAAAAGAATATTTGAAAAGATTGTCCCATATCGTTCAATAGACCTGCACGACCGATGAAAGAGTTCAAATGTCAGAATCAGAAGAGAGAAAAAGGATATAAGTAAATAAATAAAGAGAGGAGAGAAAAGCATCCATATGATCTATAGGATCGAACCAGAATAGTTGAATCTTATCATACTACATGATTGCCGTAAGAGCTACAAGCAAACAATCGTGCAATTAAAATCAAATCGCAAGTTTATTCGCCCTCATAAATTCCAACCGCACCATCTGGTGGTATGTGAATACATCGTTAAAAGGGTCAAAGTATAAAGCCGGCGTATACAAGCAATGTAATAAATATTCCTCTATCAATGCTGGACAGTATTGACAAAACAAACGAGTGTAATTAATGCCCTCTTTCTTTTCAAATGCTTTCATGTGATACTATTAAGAATTATCCAACAAGTAATTATTTTGCGTTCGAAAGATCCTTCCTTGCGCATTCTACCCTACAAATGAGAGAATCTAGATATCTTTACCCAAAATTCTCAAAGATGATTTAGCAATAACATGGAAAAAATCGACAATCAACCATCCGCGCCATTCGTTGGTATCTCTGATAATGAAACCAGGCGAAAATTCAAACAAGTATCCGAAGGTGTATCCGAGGGCAATAAATATGGATTTTCCAGCAGTTTTTCTATGTCCTCGAAGTTTGAATCTTTTATAGAAACGAAACGAAAATTCAGACTCACAAAATTTGATAAATTTGCCAAGTTTCTCTTCTCGAATTAACTCCCCAAAACTGGGAATATTGTTCACGAAATGTATTGCATGATTTTCTACATGGATTCAGTCTTCAATAGCCGAATATTTCATTATTCGAATAACAACATATTCTATCTGGATCCTCACCTGATTTTGGGACTAAAAATTGTTCGGAGCGAAGATCGCTCATCCAGGTTTCATCCGGGATTCCCAACAATATCTAACCCAAAAATCCGGGATATACACAGAAGGTCTGGCAGTTTGATTCACTCCACTCTATTACTAAATTATATTTGAGGATATACGGGATCCCAATAATCGTAGTATTCCTTTTCGCTGCATTAGAAAACCAATATTCTCTATCTATCAAATTCTTCACAAATCTCAGAATACGAGTTAGATTTTATTCGTTGCTATCACAGCATATACGAATGGATGTTCAAGGTTCGCTGCATGTACGATATAATGAACATTAAATATTAAACTCATTAACTAAATGAATATCTTATCATATTTTATGGATATTACGAAAAATCGTTCGGAAACCTTGCTGGCGCTGAGTGTTGGAATTGATTACAAGGGCTACAGTTGAACCTTCCTCTCGAGACTCTATCCACACACGTGCCACGAATTTGAGAAATTTCCCACAAAAAGATACAAAATATTTTTCATTCGAAAATTCCATTGCAATTCACTGATTGTATTCTGTTTATTTTCCTTCATAAGCAAATATTTTCTTATCACCCTGAAAAAGTTAACGGTCAATTCGATAACTAGGATTCGCACTGCTGCAGCTGACACAGCAAAATCTTGGAAAAAAAACACTGAATATTGAGGGCGCTATATTACCTATGTATTCCATTTATTTATTCTTCGTCGGGATTAAATATTGTGTATGTATTACACAACATTTTATTTATATATTCATATTTGATGAATACTTGATCATTGTGTGGATATCAATCATCGTAAGATTTTTATTGATCGCACGAATAGTGTGTAGATATCGGAACATGAGGATATAGATCCACATATGTGGCGATAAATAACGGCTCGACCCGTACACATTAAATTACTTTACGTAATTCTAAAACGAGATAACGTTTACTCTCTTTTGAAGACTTAATTATAGAATTCTGATAAGAAGCGAGAGAAATAATTACCAGAATCACGGCTATGATGGCCGCACGGCGCGAGTGTAAAAGGTCAAAGAGGAAGAGCAAAGAAAAACAAAAAGAATGAGAAGAAATCAAAGCTAAGAACAATGTTTAATATGTATCAAACAAATGGCGAGTATTTAGAAATCACGTAGATTGAGGGAGATCATGATCACGAGTGAGATATATTTATATTTGCGGGTAAAAATGTATTGCAGGGATAAAAACACTGCCATCGTTGAAACACGTTGTTTCCACGTTGACTTACGTGGATTTGAGGTGGATGGGGCGAATAGGCAACGCTCGCTTATCCTCCACTGTAAAAAATAATCGGAATTTTCCTATTCACGCCAACCGGAAAATTCCAATCATTGGATAGGAAATCTTTTTCCAATACACTTATATGGAATTTATTATTATTCTCCAGTAAGATTTGGTTCAAATACGAAAAATTGTTGAATTGAATTGAACTGTGTTGAAGAACGGCTACTGCCACCCGCTAGTATCGGCTTACAAATCGGTCCCCAATATCATAAAAATGCCGATAACCGACGCCGAGAGTTGTTTCCCAGGGTCAAGACATCCCTGTTGAGCGATTCAACGACACGGTTATTAGTATCGTGTTAGGGGAAGTTGGCGCTATCCAACTCTGAACCAACAACCGGAACACGGGATCCGACGTTGGACCATCGTCACCGACCGAAGCCCATGACATTTTGCTGATTTCTTGCTTGTAGCGCATAAATCTCATATTCTTAGGTGAAATGAAAGAAAATTGCTAATTCCAATTGAGGTTTATTGCAACATTTTACCACGCATAATAAATAAATCACGTAGCTTATTATTGCATTGAAAACATATTGAAATTCTTTTGTTTAAAATCACAGCCGAGACACTCGATTGGGGTTAATTCGATATCGATTTGATTTGTTCCAGAATGGTTTTGTGGAATGTTTGAAGCAGCAATGTCCGAATATCGATGGCTGTTACATGCTGCTGGAGCCACGCAAAGACGAGTGCTGTCATAAATGTAAAGGTATCGAGTATAAATTTTTGATATTTCAGATAAATTTCTATTCGAGCTACGATGAATAAAAAAACATGTATTCGAAAATGATAAATAAATGATTATTCAGTGATAAATCAGGTTCGGAATGTGGATTCGAATTGAATTTTATGACAATCCGGAATCAGAATTTGTTATTCCCAATAAAAGCATATACGGACAAGGATCATTAATTTCTCTTCCAAATAATTCTCGTATCCATGATCATCCTAATTGATTTGAGTCAAGGATGACGGGAGTGAAGAAGCGAGGTTGCGAGTCGATAGAGATAAAAGAGTAAGACAAATACAATCAAATGGGAATAAATGATAGATAGAACGAAATAAAGTGTACAAGAGAAGAAGAAATGGCTGGGAATGCTTGGTCAGATCATTGTTCCCAAGTGGGCACAAAGGCACTTCTGTTTGCCGACGATAAAACCGTGGAATTCTTTTTCTTCTCTCCTCTCCTTTTCTCTTTTTCTCTAGCCTCATTGCCTCTCTATTTTCTCGATCCGCGCCTGTTTACACGTCGTCCGAGAAGCTGACAGATGTTTCTTGCTGGTCAAGTTTCATTATCGTTCTCCATTAATTATGTTAATGGTGACGTGTAAGTATGAGGGCGACGAAATCTCACAACGAAGGAGAAAAGGACGAGAAGCGAACGCTCGTATCGCTCCAATGTTTATTACAAAAGCGCATTTTTTCTTATCTTCGATTCGATCGTCCCTAACTTTTGCTTCAAAAAAAACGTTCTCAGATGGTCGAGGATCAAAAATTCCATTCGGTTCATCGATCTTGATATTCGCTTTGTAAATTGAATCATGGGATATACTGTTGAAACTTTTATAACGGAAGCGGCCCCATTTAAAATTCACTTTAAAAACATTGACACCAAAAATACATGAAATCGATCCCGAAATCTTCAGGGGTTCGTACAAATTTTAAATTTGTGCCATCCCGTGTGGAAAATGTATATAAAAGCAATATATGAAGTACTAAAGTCTAAAGTTCATGAAAATTGTATATATTATAAATGGTTAAAAAAAAATGTGCGTTTTTTTGTTTTTATTGCAGGGTGCTTGAAAAGTGGAATCTTTCATCCTTCGGGGACCGAATGGATCGAGCCTAATGATCCATGTAAAATATACGTCTGTAAAGCTGGAATTATCACTGAATCTAAATTACGTTGTTACACACCTTGCTCAAAACCCATTCCAGCCGCTCCAGGTCAATGTTGCCCGATCTGCCCAGGTAAGGACTTTCTTACTCACAGAAGTATAAAGAAAGGAAAAGCTGACAACCTTTCCTCCCTCGAACATGCAATTATATACTTTTAACGCATCATCGCCCTATGTTTACGATTGTGTACATTGCATCTTAAGATAACACGCAAAATCCTTTTTCATGTTCTAAATGATCAAATAAAAACAAGTCGTATTCGGTGGTCAAGTTCTGAATTCTTCTGAAGTAGAAACTTTTTATGGGATAGGGTGGGAGCGATAAATATCAATATCTTAATATAAAAAAAATAAAGGTTTCACTTTCAGGCTGTTACGTGAATGGACAGAAAGTTACGGACGATAGATCGGTAACTACAACGGAGGATCCATGTGTAACTTGTAAATGTAACCAGGGTCGCTTGACTTGCGCTAAAAAGGCTTGTCCCGTAGTTCATTGTCCAGCTTCTAGAATCGTCCACGATTCTGGAGAATGTTGTCCACGATGCAAAGGTATTTTTCTGAAAAGCAAAAGAAATATTTGTTTTGAAATATTTATTAGAGATACTTACCGTGTGTACTTTGAGGTTACGCTTGTTTGCGCAAGTGCATGTCATTTATAACAATTTGAAGAATAAATTTAATCGTCATTCAGGTAGCGGAAGATATTTATCACCGCCTAGAGGAGCTTGTATGCTCGGCACCAGGATTCATAACACTGGGGTCCACTTTTATGTAGATCAGTGCACTCGCTGCACGTGCGATAACTCGTCGATTACTTGCGTTAAAGAGACTTGCCCGGTGCTGGAATGTAATAGCGAATACCAAGTGACCTTACCGGGTCGTTGCTGTCCCCAATGTCCTCTGATCGAGGAAAGTCGGGCCTCCTGTACTTACGGTGGGAAAACCTATGAGGCGAGTATTTAAGTGTAAGAGCCCTTTTTTGAACTATATCAACTCTCAATGTCAATTCTTTCATCTCAATAATTGTACAATTCCAAATTATTACATTTGGTAGTCCGTTCAGGATGGACTGATTGCTTCACGATTTTATTTATAGTCAAATACCTTCTCAACATCCCGGTAAAAATGAAGCGCGCGAAAATACACAAATTTCTACTTAGGAAGTACAGTCTGGAAAAATCATATTCTTTTTTATAGTTAGAGAAATTGCAAAATTTGTCCTCGATATACGTACCGAAAAAATATATATTTCCGTGTAAGATGGTTTTAAACGGCCTTTTTTGTCCTAGGCAGGATGGCGAATCGTGGAAACTTGATTCTTGCAAGGCATGCGCTTGCATGCAAGGCAAAGTGCGCTGCGCAATGCCAATGTGTCCACCGTTAAATGTACCTTGTCCTCCAAATTCGAGACTTGAACATCCCGAAGGACAGTGTTGCCCACGGTGCGTCGAGAGTAAGTGCAACTCCTTTGCATTGGGATTACCTACCCTCCAATCTATAATTGTAACCCTCAATACGATTCTATATGTGTACACAATTGTATTTCAGGCGATGGGGTTTGTACCGTTTTTGGTGATCCTCATTATCGTACATTCGACGGGAAGTTTTATAGTTTCAAAGGAGCTTGCAAATATCAGTTGGTCAGCGATTGTTTGGATCATACGTTCAGTATACGCGTGACCAATGATGCCAGACGAACTAGGTACTCGGCATGGACCAAAACCATTGCCGTAAAGGTAAATATGAAAAATAATTGACGTAAAGGATAACGATGAATTCAAATGTTATTGTCGATTCGATTGTAGATTGGTGATCTCAAGATAAATCTTGGTCAGAAAATGAGGATAAAAGTGGATGGGAAGAAGGTGGATTTACCGTATCAATTATCGAATAGATTGAACATCAATAAAACAACCGACAGCGTGGTCGTGGATACCCATATCGGAATTAAAATTCTTTGGGATGGCATCGGTTATCTCGAAGTTTCAGCACCGACGTCTTATCGGGGACGTTTATGCGGTCTCTGCGGAAATTTCAATTCCTTACCGAAGGATGATTTCACGACTAGACGAGGCAGATTATCTCAAGATCCTCAACCTTTTGGTCAATCCTGGGCGGTTGGGGCAAAGAAATTATGCAGCAGAGCAAGACCGATGAATATCGAAAAAGAAAGACCTTGTAGGGGAAGAAAAGATCATCGGTGAGTTGGAATTCTTACCAACGATATTTTTATATTTCTTGAGAATGTGATCAAACTTTGCTTGATTATTAGGTTGTGCAATCGTCTGAGATCGCAGATTTTCGATCCTTGTCACAAAAAAATCAATCCAACGATGTATTACAAAGCCTGCCTTCAAGATATGTGCGAATGTCCAACCGACAATTGTTATTGCGAATCTTTTGTTGCTTATGTTCACGAATGTCAACGACTTGGCATACAATTACCGCACTGGAGAAAATCAACGAGATGTCGAACCATTTGGAACCAACTGGGAGGATCGATTGGTTACGGACGGCGACTACCTTGATCGTTCAACGTTTCGATTGGTTTCATCCTTCAAATCTACTACCCATCATCAACGATGATGTCAATCTCTCCCTTGGGGGCTTCAAGGGTAGAGATACCGTTGATTTCGTTTCCGATCGAAAACGAAAAGAACGTGGAATAGGGAAACAAAACAACTCGATGGCACGACGGATCGTCGACAATACACGACGGGTGATCATTGACATGTTGATTTTGTGCGTTTACGTATGTTGTGTCGTTGAAGTTGAAAAACAAAACCATCTACAAAAAAAAATCAACTCTCTCGCAACGTTGAAGATAGTAGTTCAACGTTGAGAATTAACACATTATGTCATTCCTTCACGGATGTGCTAATAATTCATAATTATTTTCGTTTTTCTCCCGCGATCGCACGTGGTTATCTGTTTTGTGAATGTTATCCTCAACCGAATATAGCGCAATCGGCGATGAGAATCAATCAATATTTTCAAAGTGCCAAATAAAATGACCAAACGTCAATCGATTCCAAATCTCGAATATATTTCATAAATTCCATTATTGCATTCTTTGATTTTCATAAAATAAAGCAATCCAGTTGCTCTGAACAAGGTTTTATTATCAGTTAATTTGAATCCTAAACTACGGATCGATGAATCCCTTGGATTTTTATTGTTTCGTCAACTTTTTTCTCATTTTATCCATCTATCTATCAATCAATCGGAGCTAGCAACGGTACAACTTGGCACGCTCTACACAAGCTAATTACACATTACAATTGCGAATGAAAATTTATATATGGGTGCAAATTTGTCAGAATATTTAATCGAATCATTTGACCGTTACATTTTCTTTTATTCTTAGTACTACTAATGCTACTAGTCATTGCACTTTTATCTATCAAAATAACGATTCAGAGTTCCTTTAGTGATCGTGTTGTACAAAAAAGAAAAAAGGACACATTACTTACACTCGTTTCAATCCATCGCATGTTATATCGATACTCGTTTCCGTTACTGGATCTCACATAAAAGTTAATAAAATAAGATAACCAGGTGTTACAAGAAAAAATTCGAATATCCAACTCCATCGGAGCTGTTGACAATTTTTTCCATGTAACTTTTTCCAAACTTGATTACATACTGTGAATTTACAAAACTTTGAGCTAAAGTGCCATACCACTTCGGTATAAAAATGTATGGATGAAACGAAAGAACGAAATAGCTGGAAAAAAATCTAAATATATTAGATTTGAAACCTGTTTCTTTCAACCCACTCGCAAAACGGTTGATAATCCACAATTCGCATTCAAAATAACAACAAAATCACTAGAATGTTTGTTACGTAATATTACAGCAACATTGTAGTAATATTACGATATCTCTGAAAGATCAAAGTAATATTATTTTGATATAATAGGCTGCGTGGGTAAGATATTGTTTATTTTGTTTGACTCTATTTTGACTTGAGCTAAACTTTAGATCATAAACCACGAAGAACAAACGTGCTTCAGTCAGCACGAATTGAAACAAGTATCAAAGATGTAATAACCTTTATTATATATAGATTCTATTCCGAAAGAATTTTAGTTTGAAAATTATTGTAAAATTCCAATAACGAGGGAATAAGGGAAGAAAATGTTTTACAGATTTCCAAAGAAATCTTTCCATCATCGTTGCACGTCTTTAAAGTACCCAAAGAGCTATGAAACATGTGTGAATTGAATTATTTTTGGAATTTCTCAGGGATATTGGGTGAAATATCTACCGCAATGAGAATACTATCGGAAAATTCGAAGAATCTCTGTACGTCGATCTAATGAAAACAAACGAATCTGGCAAACCTCCACGCGATATTCAAAATTCAAGATCATTTCTTGAATAGGACTCACGCGAGTAATCGAAATATTTCAGCTCGACACGTACAGGGTTTTTTGACTGAGATTTTGCTGGACATTCCCCAAAGTTTTCGTTGAATTTCGCATTCCAACGAATTCAGGACCGTTCCGAGCGAGATTGCAGCGGATGCACCTGCACAAAGGGAGATTGTTGTTATACGACCGATTATGTATTGTGTTTTTTTATTCTTAAATCAGAGGGGCAAGAGATATATGTGCACGAGGTGGCATAGTAGCCAGGAACGGCCAAGAGAAAATTAATTGATATTATAAGAATATTGACGTATACAATTATATACATTGATGAATATGTAAATGTGCATCTGCATAGTTATTTGGCTCAATCGCCTCAAGATTTGTTTTTTGGTTAATCGAGAAAATGTTTATAATTTATCAATCAAAATAATAAAACTTTTATGTGAATAATTATATAGACGCTAATATTTTTTGTAATTATACGTATCGATAGTTGTAACGGGTATCCCAGAATTAATTAAATGGAGAAATTTATTGTATAGGATGACAACGCGTCGCTTCGAGTCTTCGAATGGAAATTTTGACAATATATTTTGTAAAAATTCTCATCCCATACGGTGAATTTCTCCATTTGATTTCTTCAGTGTGAAAACTTTAATTATGAATTGAAGTTCTTTTTTTCGAATCACAAGCAAGTTCAGCGTTGACGAATGAATCATTCGATGAGTTGGAAATTTAGTACGGTGGGTCAAAAAAGTATCCCTTCGCGTGAATTTTTCATATAATTATATGAAAATTGTATGCAAGAAGGTTTATATACGAATTATATGAAATACTCTACTGAGAAAGTAATGACACAAAATTTATGTAGAATTGGTGTATAATTTTTATAGATTTTATGTACATTTTGTATAGGAATTAAATGTGAATTTTGAAAAATTTTTTTTCAAGATGAGATTTTACATAAAATTTTGATTTACTGTACATTTACCACGATTTCACCCAATTTGCTTAATCTATACAAGTTTTTTTGGAAATCCCAACTGTTTCTGACTCTTCAAATATGCATTGCTGGGAATTGCCAACTTTTCACGAGGTCCAAGTTCGTCCCGAGGTAGCTCAATTAAACTACATGAGTCTTTCAATGAGCTTTTCTACGAATTCCAGAATCTAAAAAGGTTGGAAAAATCAATCAGTTTTGAATTTTTTTAAGGTGGCTATGGGTATTCAATGACAAATCAAGACTCGGAGTATCCAAAGATGACCATTAGCGAAAAAATGTATACCACAGGGAGAATTTCGCCGGTGGGATACGCCAAAAATTCACTTGTCATATTTGCCACAATATGGAATGATATTTGAAACAGGGGCAATGTTGAAGGATAATTTGCTGCACCTTCCATCAAATCTACTCCCATTTGGTGAGAGTTACTACAATAATAGAAACTGTCCCTGCCCTAGAATTTACCATAAATTTTTGTTTACAATGAGAGAAAGGTACCTAGTTGGGACAACTGAATGTTAGTTACCGCAGCTAGATTTTTATTCACGCTTGCTAGACCCTAGTTGGGGTGAATAAAAGTCTAGCTATCTGAAATATGAATAATGGGGATAAAAGATTCAGTTGAGACAAATAAAATTTAGCTGGCGCAACTAAATTTGTATTTACAGTGACTAAATTTCCTAGCTGTCGAGTATTCGAATAGACCCTTTCTCTCAATGTATAACTTATATTACTCGATCTTCGTCAAATTCAACGAACCCGCACATACATTCAAAGGGGATTCCGCCAACAGAGGATTTCGAATCTTGATAAGAATGGAATTATCAGCAGTAAATACAAACAAAAACAACATCCTTCCAGGTACGATATAATTCAACTTTTATTGTAATAATTAGATTGCTTTTTATTTTCATGTTGCCATTTTCATCGTTCCTTTATTAATGTCATCATCATTGATTTAATTTTACATTTTATATTTTCTCTATGATTGTAATTCGCTCTTCGAAAAAATTGGATATGAAAATTCTTCCTAATTAAGACAGTTTACATTAAATTGAATTGAACTTCTCAACTCGGAAAAAAGACGATGGTTAACGAGACCGATTTTGCGCCCTTCGAATCTCTGCCGTTGTGTTTCCACGTCATTCGAATTTGAATGAATATTTATTCCGCGTTTCGAGTTTTGCACGCACCGGAGAAAGTAGGGTACAAAGTTCACGTAATACGCTATACATAGATTTTTTCACAGATTATCCCTGAAATTGATGACCGTCTATAGAACACAAAATCGGTCCGATTGACTTTCCTCCTTTCGATGAATCGATCAATCAAATAAGAGAATCTAAATAATGAATTTTATAATTCAACATATATAACATTCTAACTAAAACCTCATACATTCAATACAACGAGATACGTGAATCTATGGTGATCAAGAATTAAGAATGTTCGTCTAAACGAGCAA